>OU342562.1:2500-10002500 GCA_910589295.1 Noctua janthe | reverse complement strand
CAGTGGCCCAAAAAGTCTGACAACCAGTCTTACCAAGGAGTATCGTATATCGTACCCAGTACTAACTGGGTTGTGGAGGTCAGATAGGCAGTCGCTCCATGTAAAATACTGGTATTCAGCTGCATCCGGTTAGACTGGAAGCCGACCCCAACATAGTTGGGAAAAGGCTAGGCAGATGATAATAAATAAGATTTTTTATTTTATTTAAATATAAAAAATGTACACAGGTAGTCATATCGCAAGATTCGATTTCTCCAAGACCGACTTAAGAACTAGAATAAGGCTAGCTTAGGTAATAAATTTTTAATATTTTTAAACGCAAACCCTGTGTAGGAAACTACGGCTGTTTTGACATGGAAAGAAAAATTCTAGTGCGAGCAGGATTTGAACCTGCGACCTTCCGATTCAGTAAATCGGACGTCTTACCCAAAAAAAAAAAAAAAAATTGAATGAAAAATTGATTGAATTTTTCTTTCCATGTCAAAACAGCTTAGGTAATAAAATTTGCTGGATAGTCAAACTACACGTATGTATGTAAGCCATGCTCATAAGGTTTTTTTTTAAGCCCTTTAATCGTAGAAACAGAGATTGTGAAACTATACATTATTTTTACCTGGATAGATAAAAAAGAAGAATTCAAAATCTTGTCCGTCCATATTTTCATGATCCACTTCGGACGCGGTAGGTAAGTTTGTTAGGTATATTTTCAGCCATATGTAAATTTATCCCGATAAGATCTAAGCATTCTTGTATCAAGAGTAAAGGAGCCACATACGTGGTCTATTGACGAAGGAAAAAATACGATAAAAATATTGTAAAGGTTTTGCAAGCTTGCGTGAGGGTGGAAACGTGTCCGTAACTTATTATTTTTATCAAAACACTTCCTTATGAGGATGTGTGTTGTGGTGGGAACGTAATATGAAGCTATGTCATTTGGGGGTAAGCAGATGCATTGGTGTTGTGTATGCTTGACTTTGAATGCATTATCTTAACTTAGAGGAGTTTTATGAAGGGTTTTTATAAACAATAGAAACGGGATATTTACCATATACACTGATTGTTTTGAGTTCCCGATATTTCGGCGCTGTTGCAAACACCACGATCAATCAATCAATCTCCTTTACTCTTGATACAAGAATGCTTAGATCTTATCGGGATAAATTTACATATGGCTGAAAATATACCTAACAAACTTACCTACCGCGTCCGCAGTGGATCATGAAAATATGGACGGACAAGATTTTGAATTCTTCTTTTTTATAACGGATAAACTGAAGTTATCGCGGGTGGGGTGTCAATATCGGGAACTCAAAACAATCAGTAAACATGGCAATTAGTGACCATGACAGTTTAAAAACTTTTATCAAGATTTACGCTTACATATATTACGAAGAAACTTTAAGAGATTGTAAACTTAAAACTTTACAGTAAATAATTACTGTGATTGACTTACACACAGTCCATAACAGAAGGCAGGTACGTTTTCATTTTTCCTAATTTATTGTGTCTCCCCAGCTTGAAATATTTAAGTGTGACTTAAGTATCTATAGTTTATTCATAGAAATAATTTTCCAGAGCAAAAATAACTCACAAACTAAGCCACTACACGCTAAGAGCACCCCCCTGAGGGGTACGAAGCTCGGCTAAGGGCGTCGATGGGGGACGACAGCAAAGGGACAGGCTGGATCTGAATGGTTGACACCAGGTTTGGTTTCTTATAAATGCTGTAATACTTAATAAAACCAGCTCAACCTTTCAGATGTTTTTTTTTTAATTTTTTTTTATTAGCCTGTACTGTCCCACTGCTGGGCAAAGGCCTCCCCCAATTCCTTCCATATGCTCCTTTCCCGTGCCTCCTCAAATATAAATATATAAAATATAAATATACCTCTCAGAGATAAAAACCAAAATTCAATTAATAAAATTTTAAATAATAATTTATTAATTGAAAAGTAAATCGTTCACAAATTATTTGTTTCAGCTAATAGAGGCAATTTAATTGAATCAACTGCACATAAGATAATTGCATCATCGTTTAATCAATCGGTAAACGAATAAATCTGGGTTCCATTTATTTCTGTTCGGTATTTTCGTACAGTAACACGTGAATATTTTAAAACCGATTTTCAGATTAAAATACGCTACAAATAAAAAAACGATGTGAGTCCATGGACAGTTTTAGCTTTTAGATTTGAATAAAAGCTATCTATTTGATATTGCTTGATAATATGGTTATCCTAGCCTAACAATATCGGATACACAGCTGTCCTATTATAGACGTATAACCTCACGTCAGTAATTTACGAAGGGTTAGGCAGAGGTGTACCTAGTACACCTAGATTTTGACAGTTATGTTCAAGTCAAAGTTCGAGTGAATTGGTTTCTTCTAGGCAAGCGTGCTCCACATCCACCCAAGGCTGCACCATCGCTTCGCATCAGGCGAGTTGCGGTCAAACGCATGCCTATTCAAGATTTTTTTTAAAGTCCTGTGTAATAGAGGGTGAGCCTTTTGTCATAAATCGGGCATGCAAGGCCCCGTGACTGCTACTGAGAAGTTCCTGATGGAAAAACTCAACATTTTGCCTAACCTGGGAGTCGAACCAAGGACCTCATGCTCAGCAGTAGCGCTTGCTACTACTAGACCAACGGGGCCATCATATTCGATTTTGGTAGGTATTATAAAAAAAAAACAAAATGTTCAATTCGGAATTCAGTTTCCTCTGCCCTTTCCTTTTTCGATGAAGTGTTTGAAGTCGAAAGTCTCAAGACGTGAAAAGTCAATGTCAAACAAAATCAAAGTAAGCTCAAGTGGGAGAAGAGCTGTATCTGTCGAAAAACCGATGCTTTTGCGAGAGCAAGAGCTCTTGAGTGGACACCGCGAACCGAGAGACATTGTGTACTTGAAGGAAATAGCTGGCCTGCGTTTGAATTGAAGCGAGAATATGAAAGAAATACGCTCAGAACTGATTTATCAGGTAAGAAATAAAAGAAATTAAAAACAACTAAGAGTAAAATACCACTGGTCACTCTGTTTTATTCTTTTTCTTTATTGTTCACCTTAAAATATATAAAAACACGTACTAGGAAATTGCAACATAACAACTTACTACGTACAAAGGCGAAATTAACCCAGAATTAAGTTGATGCATTGATACAATAATCTGGAATAAAGTATGTACTAAGTACGTCTACTGTTGACTGTACTTACTTTACGAAGAAGGGGACTCTCACTAAGCGAGGCACAAGCAATAAACTGTAGTCGCACTAAAAAAACTACTATAGCAACATAGTACAAAACTACAACAGCGCCATCTATGACACATATGAAGAACTAAAATCAAAATTCTAAATCACGCAGTTTAAGTTATAAAACCCGACAACAACTGTTGCGCAGTAGCCCATCAGACACAGCACTCATCTCCCGTTTCTACGTATAAAACTAAAAATCGCCACAAATGGGGAGTTTGGCGAAAAAGTTGAGTCGAGCACATCACGACGCTCAGGAGCGAGAAAACAACTGAAGAAATTACTAAGTTTGTTTCCATCGCTGTCTATCTTAAAACAGAAACGCGGTTTCTACAAGTTCATATCATATCAATCGCGAAGCAATCAAGATATCAATTAAACATTACTCGTGGGGCCCTACACCACGTAAAAGCCTGGAGCATTGACATGTTTATATTTAATTTCTCAACCGAAATGGAGTCAACATGGCTGTATTTCTGAAATTAATTGTAGCCTCCGTTTGTCAGCTTGGCAGTAGTATAGCAGGGACGTGGATGTAGGGAAATGTGAAGAGGCGTAACGTTAACAATGCTGAAGAGCGTAGTGGCGTAGTGTGCTTATAAATTGCAATGATGTCATTGTTTTTTTGACCGTGGTAACATTTTTATTACTATAGCTAGCCCGTAGTATCCCACCAATGGGCAAAGGCCTCCTTCAATTTTTACCATTGGTCGTGGTTCCTAATTTCTAACGATGACATCCAAGACATCCCGCTATCTACTTCGGGGTCTTCTGTGGTAAAATATGCTTTAGATATTTGGTATCTAAGTAGACGGTGGTTCGTAAAAATAAAAATTTAATGTAAAGCCTGAAGTGAAATGAAAGAATGTTCCTCTTAGACTCGAAAATACTTCTTCTTCTTTAACAATAGCATACTATATTCCGACCAGCATTCAGTTATGTAGTTCAGAAAATCTATTGGGTTACTAGAAACACAAGCGACATTCTCCACACAAAATCCGACTTGCTCAAATTCTTAAATCTCCAAAATACCATTGAAAAACATCCAGCGAACATAACTCCATGAGTTTCCCAATGCGGTCGACATGGAAATGCCGCGGGCGGTAAATCCGCGCCGCACCACGTGGCGTCCATGCCACAAAAGTGCTTTTTGATAGACAGCCGTACACTGTACAGTCCCAAACGTTTAATGCCCCGTGTCGGATACAGTGGAGAATTTTTAATTTAACAACCATACTAGATTAATTACTGGCAATTTTTTGCGAATGCAAATCTGAATGGTCTGTGAATTGATTCGAATATTTGTTTAGGGACCGTTTTATGTTTGTGTGGTCTTGTTTTGTTTGAGTAAATTAGTGTTTGTTCAATAATGGCGAATTTAAATTGAGACGAATTTGAGGCTCGTACTTTTCAAGGGGGATTGTAGCTTCCCTTCTAGCTAGCGGGATATTACGGAGGAATGATTATAGGAAATCCTGTTCAATGTTCTTGAATTTTAATTCTTACATAATAGGTCTCTCTTGGTTTAAAGACGGGTACCATTTCGTAACTAATGCAAATACAGTTTTATTAATGCTAATTAATCCAACCGAAGTAAAGTATTTGACATTGTCAGAATACGTAATTTTCCGTTTCGATAGCAGGGAATTAAGTTGAAGAGTAATTCTGTCCACAAACAGAATAGTAAAGCTAAACTTCTGAATAAAAATAAAATGTTTTTACTCTGAGATGTGGTATTTTCTTCGATAACTGTGTTTATTCTCTCAGTATCACGAATAAAGATCATGAAACTGAAGTTTATTTTATTAGCTGCGTCTTCGGAAAACGGGAATAAGCCGATGAACGAACGAATGAAGTGAACGGAAAAGTTATCACGTTTATCTGAGTTAACATAAACTGCAATTACCCAGTCACCAAACGTTCTTGGGAAGGAAACGAACGTTTTCTCGGGCCTATGAACGGGGAAAACGACTGTAGAGAAAAAGCTAAATAGATATTTTATCACTTTTATGGCCCCTTACTTTGAGCTCTGTTTGAATTACAACTCGCTGCGACTTTTTGCGTACAAACGTTGTACCCTGAGTACTTCGACGTAATTTCGCGTTTCGTTCTAATGGGCCGTATCGAATTCAGTGAACACGTCGAGGAAATAATCTGGTTCGATGTAGATTATGTTATACGATACAATGGCAGATTTTACGTCTGCTTCGAATTTTGCAATGCCATTTCGAACATGATGACATTTCTATTAATGAGTTTTTTGATTAATTGTGCCAACACTTTTTTAGTAATCCTATACAAGTTGTAAACGGACCCTTCACGAAACCGTCAACCAAGCAATCTGTACATCAAACTAAGTAACCCTATGCAAAAAGTATTACTGAGAAACGACTTTTTTTTTGGGGTGAAAAATCAGGTTTTACGGTAAAACTCAGTGTAACATACTCAAAACATTGTGCTGATGGATGCATTGAATAGTACGGGGATCATAGAAGTATTTAAAGTAAAGTTATAATCTTAAAAATTAGTATAAAAAAAAAAATGTAAAACGGTTGAAACTTTGACCCCCAATATCTCCGTAACTAGAAGGTTCCCAGGTATGGTCCAGAAGAAAAATATTATCGCAATGACGAGGAGAACAAGAAGTGCCTTTCGGCTTCGTTAAGCCCTTTATATATTATACACTATGACTAAAGTTTTAAATGAAAAACTCTATTTGTCCCTGAAAATCTATCTCCGTTCAGAAAAAGGAAATTGTTACTATAAAAAATAACAAACCGCCTTATGCTTAGCGTGTATATTGTACGTAATTTAATTTACTCAAATGGATTCCTTCGTAGCCGAGGCCACTAAACAGGCATACAATAGGCACAATTTATTAAGTCTATTATTCGACACTGAACGCATGACCCCACCAGATTTGTTTCAAATTTCTTCCGGCTCCGATTAACCCAGTCACAAGTGAAAATAATAATATTTTCATACGTAACATGACGTAATAAAATGTGGTCGTAGGTCGCATGTGGAGTGACCATTTGTAATATTTGACCGAATGGCGTAATTGGTAATAGAGGGCAGCTACTGGATTAATTATTATTACCGTTAAGTCACGCACGAATTATAAGCCTACCGTATTTTTTTCATATTTTTCCGGTACACACACACACTACTGTTTTTTTTTGTGAAATTTGGTGATGCTCAGATAATAGATGGTTCTTGACCAAATAGACTCTTGAAATAAAGTCTAAGGTTGAAGCTCATGACTTTCATTCACGCATGTCATCTGTCATCAGATCCCCTCTCCTTCCAATTCTGAGAATAGCATATAAAATGAATAATTTATATAAAAAGGCCGAAACCTTACCCTTATCATGTGATCGACCTTAACTCACAGAGATGGTTGAACGGTGTAACGACACATCAACCTAACATTGGGAATAATTCTCTCCGTGAACAATGCCACATCGTTCGGTTAACGATTTCCGAAGCTTTTTTTTATTGGGGATGTGCGGACAGCCTGATTAGCCCATTAAGCTGAATACGGGTTTATAGTCAGCAGAATTACGACTGGGAAATGGAGTTTTAGAGATCTCATCACTCATTGATATGGTGTGGTAGATAGTGGGAAAGATTAGACGTATAAAGCTGCATAGCGAATATTTTCCTAAAAATATACAAATTAAGCCTGGCGATAGTAATTTAAAAAAATAGGAGGTAATTTACCGATACTAGTTATTACTGGCTATTTAATAATTATCAGAACTGTTTACAGGTACATAGAATTCAGCGGATTACGGATTTTTATTTGGCCTAGAAAGAGGTGGCGAGATGATCTGGACGTGCATCACGAAGGCTGGTTCGAGGTGGCGCAGGAGAAGAGTACCTGGAAGGATATGGCGGAGGCCTTTGGCCAGCAGTGGAAAAAACAAAGCTACTAGAAAAAAAATATCGAATATTTCCAATACTTCGAAATGTTGTTATAATTATACGAGCTTTAGGTATATGTGCTCCTGGAATATCATATAGTAACAAGCTGTAAAATTGAAAACTAAAACAATAAAATAAAGGAGTTTCTTTCAATTTATTTCCCATTGACATTTATGACTATTCAGTGTCGCCAGCGCAAAGTGTGGCCAGCACATCTTCTTATACAAAGTTCCTTCCGCTCGTATTCTCTGTTACTGTAATTGCCATTTGCGGCATCATGAATAAAACATCTGCTTACTTAGATTCGCCGTATTCGATTGTGGTTAACATATTTCTTGTTTAATGGAGACGAAGAGTTGTAAATAAATTGTCGGTAAAGTATTCCGGGCAGCACTCGCTTTAAGAGTTGAAGATTAAAAAGGCAACACACGTTATCAGCTTCGCAGCGTTATTTACATTCTATTGAGATTTATTCGATTATTTATTGGAGTTTCTGTTCGGTGTGGTTTAATTTCGATTTACTTTTGGCTAAAATGTTTACTGTTATTATAAGGATTAATTTAAAGTTGGTATCTACTTATTACCAACAGTGACATTTCCGATAAAGAGTAAACTAAATCTTTCTTAAAGTGAGAATACCCTGTACTATAGACAAAGAATAATAGACGAATAGAGAGGCAGAAATGTACGTTTCTGTCTCACTCTTCGGGGATTGCAGACTCAGAGTAATCATTTTCTTATGTCATTGTAATATACGCTCCGGAGTGCTGATCAAGATATAAGTAGGACCTGCGACTTTGTCTAGTAAATACTACCAGATCTTCCACCTTATTGATAAATAAATTACTAAAAAGAGTCCAAATAGAATAACAATTTCCTCAAAGCATAAGCTACATTGATTTTAATTTAAACGGGTCATCGATCTCCAATTAGTTTTTGACAAACGAGAACGTCAATTACATCACAAGACACTGCCAAATTAAAGTAATAAATCATTCTGGAGAAATAATCATAACTGGGAAAATTCAAAGGTGAAAATAGAGGAAATTCAGTGACAAATTTCGCTTCCATAATTTGAATTCGTTGCGTTGTAGGGACAGCTGTCGTTTGCGACACGGCGCGAATGAGCGATTTTTGTTGTAAAAATATAATATCTATGTGTTTTATTGAATGGGAATATAGACTTGAGTCCAGAATAACCCTCTCAAGTACACAGCACTTGTATAAAAAAAATATAGATATGGAACATAGGTAACTGTCGAAATGTAAAACACTTCGGGGCTGATGATGACGATTCTAATGCTATTGTAGTGGCATTACAAAAAGAACTACAGCAACATAGCACTAAAAGTACTACAGCGTCATCTATGACACATACGAAGAACTAACATAAATATTCTGGATCGCGCTAACCGCGAACGCGATAGAAAAACCCGACAACAAATGTAGCCCACCAGACACAACACACCTGTCGGAAGATCCTCCCTTTTCTAAGGGGGATGAAGAACTTTACAACCTGTTCTTCATACTTTCAATCCATATTTATCACATAGTATAGGGGCTATGTGATAAATATGGATTGAAAGCTGAATTTTTAGCTTCATTATCGGAACATACTTAGTATTGGGACAATGTATCTACTTTATTATCGTGTCTTCATCGGAATGAAACTTTGAGAATACAAATCAGTGTGAAGACACAAAGAAAGTTTTATTTACTTTTTTACTGCTTTGGCGAACAGACGTGATTGCTGGGATAAAGTGAAATAATTTATTTCAATGTTAGCCTGAAGAAGAAACAAAATATGGTGTGAAGTGTATTCTTACACAATTCGTACTTTTTTTTGAGTCAATCCTTATGGTTGATGTAGTCTGCTTTTCTGTCTATATTATTTGTGTGTGTTTTTGTGAGTGCCCTGCTACTTTCGTCCGCGTAAAATAAGCTACTCCTTATAACTTCAGCTATCTGCCAGTAAAAGTCCGTTCAAAATCGGTCCAGCCATTTCACAGATTAGCCGGAACAAACAGACAGACAAAAATTGAAAAAAATGTGTTTTTGTTAAAAGTACCGTGTATACTTTCATATGCATTCAGTAAAAAGCTGTTATCTTGATTTTACAAACAGACACTTCAATTTTATTTATTTGTATGGATTGTATAGATGACTGGGAAAACTAAATCATTATTTCCTGACCAATGTGGTTACCAAATACATTTGATAGTTGGTAGTATTTCAGTCAGGGTCATCATATAACCAGTAGTGGCTGAAGTCAGGCTCTGATGATGATGATGATGTTGCTGGTATTACCATCCAATGATCCGAAAAGTAAATTTTTACCATTGGACACGCCAAATCAGAGGCCCCTGGGCGGCACAACAACTCTGACACCAGGTTAGGCACTAACCACAAACATGATAAAGTAAGAAAAACCATTGGACATTTTCGTTTCTTCTGGCACGGAACGCAGGTCGCACACGGTAGGTATACTTACTTTTATTTTTTCTTCTGAGAACAAGATGAAAACGCCTAACTGAAATATAAATCTAGCTTTAAATGCGTCATTAGGCTTGGATGACAGCCAGTCCGGTGCTTATTGTGCCATTTTCTTTTCACTTATATTTTAGTTCAACGACTCTGTTTATCCGCCCATGTAATCTATTCATAATGTCCGTGGCGATTGCGAAAAAGTTACTCCGGGGCTAAAATTAATTAGTATGGGTGACGCAAATCTTGGCGAAGAAGTTGTTCAAAATGCGTACATAATAAACTTGCTGACGAGAATTAAGTGTTATCTTTGGTGGAGCTTGTAATGTTTTTAATTGATGATGTTGGTGAGTTTCGTTATGATTTATTTATTATGTACTGCAGGGTCTATCTGGGTCAAGTTATAAGATTGTGGTTAAGTTCTAATTATTTTTAAACTAAGATAATTTTATGAATAATGAGCTCGTGAATGAGGAGCTCGTGGCTAAATAATAACAGCCGCTCGGGTCGATCTTTAGGTTAAGCCGTGCTTGCCTAGGTTGGTCTGCGGATGGGTGACCACCCATTACTTACCGTGTTTCCTCCGTGCCTCGGAAAGCACGTTAAGCTGTTGGTCCCGGGTGTCATTTCTAGATCTTTGACAGTCGTTAGGTAGTCAGTGGCCCGAAAAGTCTGACAACCAGTCTTTCCAAGGGGTATCGTATTACCCAGTATTAACTGGGTTGTGGGGGTCAGATAGGTAGTCGCTCCATGTAAAATACTGGTATTCAGCTGCATCCGGTTAGACTGGAAGCCGACCCCAACAAAGTTGGGAAAAGGCTAGGCAGATGATGATGTTGCTCAGTTTTGATTTATTTATTATGTATAGCTGGGTGTATCTGGGTCAAGTTATAAGATTGTGGTTAAGTTCTAATTATTTTTAAACTAAGATTATTTTATGAATAATCTGAAGACAACCGGGAACAAATCCAGAATTCGGGTTGAGCATTTTCTGCTGGAACAAGTCAATAACGTTTCGAATCGAACCCAGACCCTATGCTCAGGAAAATGTCATGATGAAAGTTTTGAATATGAATGTGGATGGGTATATGAGTAGAGGAAAACCAAAGAAACGATGGATGGACTGTGTGAAGGATGATATGGCATGAAAGGAGGTGTCTGATGAGATGACGAGTAACAGAGAAGTATGGTAGAAGAAGATATCAAATGAATTGGGATAAGGGCATGAGAATATTGGCCCTATGCTCAGCACTAGTACATACATACAACTACGAAATCAAACATGCAGTTTCAAAATATCCAAAAGATGCATATGAGATTTTTCTTAGAGTTACCTACCACAGGAAAGGGAGCAAAATCCTAGGTACAGAAAAACTTACATTCTCATTAAGAACCCTGCTCATCTAGAAGAGGAACGAGCTTGAAGATAAAAGGTATCAATCTTATGTACGGTACCAATCCTGACGGGTCCTAGAACTTAGATGGGATATTTGAATAGTTTTTAAAACTTAACCTTTTAGAAAGTTATCTAACACTCAAAGTTTGAGTCAGAAAGTTGTTAAATGAAGATCGATGATCTGGAGTTGTCTCACAAGCTGTCGTTTCTTTTGATGAACAGACTTATAATTTATAGCGAAGGGGAAAAATCGACGAACCAAAATTAAAAAGAATTTACTCTATGTCCTCTTATCTTTTGAGCTAATTTTGGAACGTACCATTAATAAAAATTATCAATGGTAAGATGCCAAATAATAATTTAGTATTAATTTTAAACGAGGCCGAATTGAGATCCAGAGAAAACATGGCATGGCCACGATTTTGTATGGAATATGGCGGATATGACATTAAGTACTTACATGTCCTAAACAGGCAAGCCACGATCATTCACTATTAAAATTTCAGTTCACTCAGTTGGAAGTTGGCTATAATGAGGGAGTTGTGACTGTTACACAGACCAAGTGCAGATTGGAGCTACAACAAAAAGTTGGTTCAAAATATGCTTGTCGGATCCGGTCGTTAGTACGGACATAAAATGAATCGGAAAACGCGCCAGTGGGCACTGGTTACAAGACGCGACCTGCTTACCAGTCTACCCACACCACAGCGTGTTTCTACAGAGCCCTGATATTCAGCTCGAGGTGAGGGCGACATTCAATGTCTAATCGCAGCGAAGTTGAGACGTCTTGGAACTGTACCCGATTCATTGTGCCCAGTGTTATTGTGTTAAGTTATAATCTCAAGTAATTCGTTAGTTTTGCTAAAAACAGTGTATCATCGTCTGCCCACATGATGTACGAGCCTAACGGAATAAATCCTAACATATCTCACAAGCTTATTGCGTAAAAAAACAGTATCAAAACTACAGCACCAGAAACCAGTGTCCATTGATAAATAATTGATTAACTACCGGTACTAGAACCGCATGATATAATCAAATTAATACGATTTCAGGGCCGACAGGCCCAACGGGAGGTCCCGACGGTGGCAATTGACAAATGGACGAAATACCCACTTGACAAACAACCACATACCACGTGTTGTTAATAAAATTAACAGCCATGATTAATTGTTGGACTAACGCTACTGTGGTCAGATTTAATCAGGACGTTTTTTTAGTTGGCCAAGGCTTTTTTGTAAATTAGAAGTGTGGTTGCTGCTATTTGGGAGGGGTTTGTAATGAAGATTTTGATATAGACTGAGTAAAATTTAAAGTTCATCATAAGGTTTTTTTCTTTCTTCAATTTGTCTGGGGTTGGCGTTTAATGTATTTTACTAATCTAAAAACTTCACTACATAGTATAAAACAAACTCGCTTCCCCCTGTCTGTCCCTATGTATGCTTGGATCTTTAAAACTACTATAGATAGAGTGATTCAAGAGGAAGGTTTACATATATATATTTTGAACACGTGCAAAGTCGGGGCGGGTCGCTAGTCTATAAAATAATCCAAAACCTTGAATTTATTTATGTGAGCCATGAAAAAAGCTAAGATTTTGTAGAATAAGAAAAAACATCTCACATTAGGAGCAGTGTTTAAGAGCAAAACAAAATATTTTCAACAAAAAAATCGCCAACAAAAAGAAATATTCTATTCATATGTGCGACCGTAATTCTGATAAGTTGAGATCCTATGAAATAATCAAACGATCATGTAGGCGGCGTCAACTCCTACTGAACATTCGGTCATCAATAATGTATGAGTTTGTATGAGCTTCAAGCGACAAAGTATGAAGACAAACACTGCTACGCCTGTACGGTGGTTCATTTGCACGTGCCAATAGAATTGCACGGTGCTCACATGTTGAAGTTATGGCGCGACCACGGCTTAGCAGATTAGCGGGATCGGTTCCTGTAGAGATGCGCTAATATTTGTTTTTCGACGATTTATGGGTTTGAACGATTTGCATCACACCACACCACATGAACGGGAAGTATCAATGGGTTCGGAACAAAATCTAGAATGTTACCAAAGAGATTTTTTTCTTACCTTAAAGCACTCTGTGTTCAAGTCTTAACACCTAGTATTTGCTAGCATCATCATCATCATCATCATCCACAGCCCGACCTCACCCACTGCTGGGTATAGGCCTTTCTTTTCTTGTGCCAATCTCCCCGGTCCTGTGCCAGCCTCATCCAGGTTTTTCCCCCGATGACAACTATTCGTCTGCCCATCTCGCCGCCGGACGACCCACGTTTCTTTTGCCAGTTCTTGGACGCCATTTGCTAGCATAACAGAAGATATTTAAAGTTATTATTAGTACGGAAAATTCAAAAAAATTATTCAGTCAAAACAAGCTGCAATTTTCATTACATAATGTCAGTCTGTTGATCATATGTCGTACCATGTAAAATGCCATTTATTTATCAAACAACATTTTAATTTCTGAAAGAAAACCTAGTGATGGGACATTTTGTGGACCTAGGTTTGTCGAAACATGTTTGAATGACAAAAGATATTAATTTGGTTATACTTGAAAAATTCCCGAATTTACTTTCCCACCGCGTAGGTTTCACAACAAAAGGGAAGGGGAAAAACTATTTAAGCAAAGTTAGTCGTAGCGTCATCATGAAGACGTGTCAGAACCGCTTCCGCTATCTCTCATTCACAAATCACGGCCCCAAAACTTGGGAGCAGAGCAGTCGCGACCGAACGTGTCTTGCATGTCTAATGTCGGGAAGCGGATTGAATGAAAGTATTGTTCAGGAACAGATAAAATGAAAAAAAAAACGAACTACTAGGTGAATGGTACACAGTGCCTTTCAAATCCAAGAACAGTTGTCTCTTCACTCAAATTGAATAAGTTTTCCCGCAGCGCTTTGTTATCGGGTATTCCATCGAGTATTTTTGTACTGAAGTGCCTCCAGAAGACGGATTTTAGTTATACTTTTGAATGTTGATTTTGATTGTTATTCCGAGAAAGATTTTAGTTGTTTTCGTACCTAGAATATGATTGAATGTTATTTTTCCGACGACGTTAATCTGGGAGCGGAATATTTGTTGCTCATTCACCCGGTATAATCCTCGAGTAACTATTTACGTTGTGATATGAGATGTAGGGATCGATATGGATAAAAATATGTTGACATAATATTGTGACTTTTAGTGACAATTTCAGTTCAGTGCTGTTGAAGATTGGTATTTTTTACAGCAAACCGAGTAATTCATATTGATGACCACAATAGGATGATATGAAATGAAACGTCTTTCATCTTTAAAATCATTATAATTAACACTAGAAACGGGATTTTTACCTTGTTTACTGTTTATCATCAATATCGTGTTTTGTACAAGTAACCTTTCTTCCCACACATTTAAACCCACCTACTTTGTTATGGTAGGTATATTATGTACTACGAAACCAACTAACTTTGTAAGGACATCAACATAAGAAAGGTATGTTGTTTACTTCAAGTTATTGCGTTGTAAAGTGAAAGTGAACCGGAAAACTAGGTAAACAACTGGTTGTACTAGATTTCAGAGATTTCTATCGTGATTTAGAACTCATTATGGATAGTTTACATTAGTCGCTTTGACTGCAGAATTTGTAATTGTTGGTGGTTTATTCCTATGCCGAATGTTCTGGATTCTGACCGTTACAATTTAGTAACTAAACAGCCCATATGTAGATAAAGAAGCAGTTTTTCTTGAATTTTCTCTCAAAATACAGGTAGTCTATCTTATGGCCAGCAATTGATTAATCTTCAAATAAATAATTAATCAACAAAACGATATCTCCTATAAACTTTTATTTTAATAATTTGGCGACCTAAATAGTATAGTTAGCACTTATAGATAACTGCAATGTCAACTTAAAATTTGTTTTTAATTTTATAACACGAGTAAGTCCTCTGTTACATATAATAAAATCTGTTCCAACAGTGAGCAAAACACTAACAACCGCACAGCAAAAACTCAAACGCCTGTAGCAACTCAACTACAGTCTACACCACTACCCAATAAAATCAAAAGCTACTCCATCGATGTTTAGCAGCAGCTAATGATTCCTAAAACGTTTAAAGTCAGCCACTAATGGGCCCAGTTTCACCTGTGACCCGGAAAGTTTGAGCGTTAATTGCAAACACTTCGCCCGCGGGTAATGAAGGCGAAAGTGCATATCACTGTACATTGTACGTGCGTTGTAGGGTTGGCAATTGATGAAATATAAAAATTTCGTCAAAAATTGTTCCATTTTCAAATTCGTGCTATTACTGAAAAATATTTTTAATACGTCAACCAAAATTGTTTTTGTTTGCCACATGTGGCCAGTACTTATAATAAATCAATGAGTAAATATGAAAGTTACTTAATAGATTGATCAAAAAGCTGAAATATCTACTGTCATCAATAATATAATTACGCTAATATCTACAGCAAGTATATATTTACGCAATTCACACATAAAGGTGAAGTTGCAGAATCCAAAATATAAGTAAGAAGGCTGTGGCTGCACTTGTGTGAAAAATCAATTGATTTCAAGAAGCATTAAAATAATAGCCAATCAATTGTTCTAAAACAAGAAGCTAATTAAATCCTTACTCAAATTTTCAGTGTCAAAGGCAAAATAATAAAGACATAACTCAATCGCTGTTATTATTGGGACACAAGACCTTACCTTTCCACCTGTCCCGGAAAAGTGTTCCAAAAATATATCACTCCACCCCCGTAATATTTTCTCAGTTCAGGTGGCAGCCTTAACGTAACCGGATGGTTAGGAGGTAACTTCGCTCGTTATTTATTATTGAGCCGTTGTCCTGTAACGACTTTAATATGTTACAGCTCATTTCAACACTTTAATATGTCGTACTTTGCTATAGTTTTTTACCCCAACCTTCGTATTAAATGGAGCGATATAATACTGAAATTATAGACCGTTCAGAATGGTCGTAGTTCATTAAATCAGCCCGTAAAAGTCTGCCGCAGAATAATGGTCTTTTAGGACCGCTATGATGATCGGTCGCGAGAGAATATACCTACTTACCTCAACAATTGAAATAGTCTGGAGATTACTTCTACTGATTTTCTGAGAAGACGAGCTTTTAAGATACGCTTACTAAGATTTTAATAAATTCAAGTGTCCAAGCTCTCGAAATTGTTAAGGATGATATCGTGAGGCAATCGGCATGTCCCAGAACATGGTCAAATTCGTGACATTTATTAAGGGCCACACTCTGGGCCTGCGTGGTAGATGGTCCATTCGCTCACGCGTCCATGCCAGTATCCCGCATTTGGCACTTAAAAGGCTGAAATGAAGATTTCAAAAATACAAGTTATGTTCGTTATTAGCATGAAACGCAAATGTTTCAACACATAGGAATCAATTTACTATCATCCTTAGATGACCTCTTCATATTTCGCAATCTTTTTACTTCAAAATACATCAGTAGTGCAGCAGTAGGTATGCGAATTCACCACAATTCGGAGTTTACGTTAAAGTATTAGATTTAGTTAATGTCTGTTCTCCGGACAATATACCGGGAACACATAGACGCGCTAAGTGCATTCAAGAGTTATAATTATTTAGTTTCCGCTGCAGTATCATTAGTGTAATTTATTTTAGTCTCTTTTAATCTCAAGTTACTGAAAGTTTACTTTTAAAGCGTTGGAACTAAGTGCCATTTTGCTATGTGATTTTAAAATAAGGTCTAAGTTTGGGGCCAATCTAACTTTAGTTTGAACCGAGTTCAGAAAAGATGTAGAGATACCTTATGTTCATTCAGAATTAGGTACGGACACTTAAGTTACATTATTTTAGGAATACTTTTTAAGAAAACAATATTAAAACACATTAGTCCGTTTTACTTCAATTGATAAATTCATGTCTAAGTTCAAATACATTACGACTGAGTAAACTTTAAAAGACGACTCTCAGCACTGAGTCATATGTCTTCGAAACTTTTCTAGCTGTTTCACTTTTGCAGTTGGCTTGTGAAAACATTGGAATTGACTACGTAACAGTCTGTCAAATACCTAAATTGAAAGCAAGATTTTTCTGTTGAAAAAAATAAGAAATAGCCTGCTATTATTTTAGTACAAGATAGTGAAAATTAATTTTTAACTCATTAGCTTTTATTAGGTAGAGTTGGCCTACTTTACATTTAGGTCTTTGTCAGTCAGTTGATTGTGATAATTTGTGCTGTAACAGAAAAGTTACAGCACAGATTATCACAATCAACTGTCAAAAGTTTGAGAATAAGGCTTTTCAAAACTTTAAATTCTTCTATTTTTGAAATATTTAAAATAACTCAAGGTAACTAAAAGTTGCCCTAGATATCAAAGAATTTCATTTTAAACTTTTTCATTATTCAATGGCCAGGAAACTCGAAATTATAGTCCACGACCGTAATACATTTTCAAAGGCCGCTCCCCGTTGTTGATATCTGTTGAAAACTGCAAAATAGAAACTGCTAGCAATGTTCGTATTTTTCCAATTCTGCCGATACTGTGTCATCAGGCTGCTCGGCGTCAAAACACGATGATATATAAACGAGAACCGTGGCTTCCTGCCAGACCTGACTACAGAGAGACACACGGACGCATCGATCTGTTTGTAATTAGATTAAGTGAATCGTATGACACCTCTGTGCCTCCACAGAGGTGTCATACGATTCATTGTGGGAGCCTGGTACCTGGTTGAAGTTATGCTTTTTGTATGGATGTAGAGGTGTAATAAATAAAGTGGTTTTATATATTTCCTAAAATATTAGGAAGATCTACATACAATTAGTGGTATTTTAGTTTTTCTTCGTAAGTCCAAAATCAATATTATTCTCGCAGTTACAAATTTTGATGATTGGCCTTCCATCGACATTTTCTTTAACGAAAAAAAATCATGGAAATATGACGTGAGTTTGCAAGTATTGCAAATTATACCTATTCAAATTATTGTAGCACCTTTGCCAACAAGATTTTTATAACGATAGAACCTATCTATTCCTTTGTCCGTTTCATTAGAAGTGTTATTTATACACAAAGGAGAAAAACCTGTAGGTACAATGTCTGGAAATAGTAGGTATGAAGAAAAAATTGCAAATATGACATGGGTAAGCGTGTTTATTGTTTATCCTTTTCAAGTATTCCAGTTTGCTCACGTTTTTATCCCAATGCCTGTGTGTCCGTTTATGGATTCAGGCATAAATCCGTTTGCGAAACGCCAGTTCGTACCGTACTCGTAGTACGCGGAATCGATGCGTAGTTTTGGCGCACCCGACCCTTGTAACTCATAACGAAACGGCGTATTGCTATCCTTTGTTGAGCATATCGAGGGGTATAGTCGGATCTAATTTAGATTATGATGTAAATGATACTTGATAGTGTGATCATTTTTCGATAATTGTTTTATTCCGCAAACAATATCATTGTAATTCTCATCATTATCTACCATCATTGATCTACTTTTTATTGGCTATGTTTTGTTCAGTTTATGTTTTTAATTCCGTATCAATATGTAACCATATTGATACGGAATTAAAAACATAAATATTGAAATAAAATATTGGTCTCTAAACAATATTTATATATTTAATATCCTTCAGAGTAAGCCGCGCTTGCCTGGGTTGGTCCGTGGACGAGTGACCCATTACATACCGAGTTTCCTCCGTGTCCCGGAAAGCACGCTAAGCAGTTGGTTCCGGCTGTCAATTGTAGATCTTTGACAGTCGTTACAAGAAGTCAGTGGCCCGAAACTCTGACAACCAGTCTTACCAAGGGGTATCGTATTACTCGGTACCAACTGGGTTGTGGAGGTCAGTTATGCAGTCGCTCCATGTGAAATACTGGCATTCAGCTGCATCCGGCTAGAATGAAGGTAAAAGCTATGCTTTTGCTTATTTCAGAAGGCATCGTTAAAACGCATATCATTGAATACGGTGACAGTTAAAAACATTAACCCATTTTAAACGAACATTAAGCGCAATTCTTTTTTGTAATGCGGCTCTCAATGAGCAAAGAACGTGACAACGGTTCAATATTGTTTTTACCTCTCAAAAAACATCGTAAAAGGCAGTTAACACGGTATAATAGACCGGATCGGACACTGCGAACCGGACGCGAGTGCCGTTTCTGTTTATGTTTGACGATCCGGTTGTGTAGGGCTGCCGAATCGTGGGAATAGGGGTGAAGTGACTATTTGTGAACAGTTCTCCATTATGAGGTGTTGAAATGATTTTGATGAAGTGAATCTTATATTCACCACAGTACGACCCAGCTTGATGTACCGACGGCTAAAAAAGATGTGCAGAGATAAACTGGAGGCGGAAGGCACGACATGGTATTGGTGCAGTTTTGGAGAGATAGCAATAGACTGAGTTACTACTGAGTTCAAGCTAAAATTTGGCTTCCTAGACTTTTAATAATATTTACGTAGCCAAGCGTAAGCGTGTAGCTCAGAATGAGTAGAGATGTTTATGACTCTTGAATTGAATCGACTCATTGTACTATTGTAAATCAGTTATGAAACAAACCTTTGTATAAAAATATATAATAATAATATAAAGATAAATATGAATAAATCTTACATTTAACCGACAATTTTCAAGACGATCACTGCCTAATTCTACCATTTATTTTCAGTATTCAAATATCCGGGTATATTACATTTCCACTTGAAAACCCTAGAAGGCAGGCCGTCCTCCGTCCGGTTACCATTACCATATGGCGGGCGCTTTTATTCAAATCGCCGTGTGTTCCGGTCAACGCGTAAAATAATGTGAAATTGTTCGTGAAATTTTACTTGAGTATGATTTAGTTTGGGATTAGTAATACTACGCATTCATTGGTAATACTAGGTTTGATTGGGCAGGGCACATAGCTTGCAGAACGGATGGCCGATGAGGCCGAAAAGTTCTGGAGTGGCGACTGCGAATCGGAAGACCGGTCAATGTGGCAACACTGGGGGGAGGCCTATATCCAGCAGTGGAAGTCTTTCGGCTGAAATGATGACTAGGTTTGATTGGTTAAAAGGTAAATATAACCCCCACTGGCCCCGCTACTCCGTTGTTCCCATGGTTGCAAATGCGACCGCTGAATTTGGCTACGAGTGAAGCGCCTTCCGTAGCATTTTATTTCCTGCAACGTGCAGACAACAGGGTAGTACACGAAAAAACACCTTATTAAAGCACACGGTATAAAGTTACGTCAAACAATTTAGTTATGGTTAAGTTAGATTAGTAAAAGGCGTAAGTATACGGGGTGGAAGAGGGTTAAAAAAACAGTTGTTTCCTACCAAAAGTGCTATACCTACACGGTCAAAATGTATGGAACAACTGTTTTTTTTTAAATAATCGATGAAAAATTTCTAGGTGGGGCTCAGAATAAAGTACATAATACGTGGTAATCGTTTTCACGTCGGTGTCCCTTCTACCCCGTATAGCAGGTTAGTTGTAAAACATAATTACTCTGAAATTAATATTTGCAATAGAGAAGAAAAAAACGTTCCTATGGATTGATAGCAAAATAATAATGAGCTCTCAAAGTTCTCAAACCTCATTATTATAATATTTACTACTGCATAACAAATAGTCAACCTACCAAAACAGTTTCCATTTTATACAAATACTCCAACTTAGGTACTCTCAAATAAAAAATAATATTATTATAAAATAGGTACCTACCTACATCTGATGCTTCAAGTATGTATATATAAACACCACTTCAGACATGTAATACAAGTTCGATCGAGAGTAAATCAACTTGATGTCAATCAGGCATGTCTGTCTAATACGATCAGACGAAAAAGGGATAAATAAACGTCTAGTCTGAAGATAGTTTCACAGAAAATGTCGTAACTCGTATAGAAAGAAAAATAGTCTTATCCAAACAATACTGTTACGTCGTAGCTAGAAGTACTGTACTGTTTACAAACTAATTTGATTTCACCTAACTATTGTCTGTGAGAAATTGCTTTTAACGATACACGTCCTATAAATGTAAAGTTCAAGCAGTTAAAACTAGGCTTTTAGGCGATAGTGCGACGTAATGTATGGAGTGAATCCTATTGTAACTACTATTGCACATTAATATTATTTTTCACTGTTTTGCGTATCCTGTTGGTATACGAGGCTCTATTCAATAGTTAGATCGGGTTTTCAAGTCTTAGAAACTCGTATTCAAGTCTTAGAAACTCGTATTCATTTTCAAGACTCTCAGACATATCGCACCAAAACAAATAAATACGAACAGTAAACGAAACTCGTCTAGAAACATATTAAATGAGATTTACGTAGCTCTTGTCCAGTCTGTCTTGACATATTGCATCCCCGTTTGGGGTGGGGCTGCAAAAACCAATTTTATCAACGTAGAACGCGCCCAACGGGCCTTAATTAAGATCATGTATTTTTAAAAGTTAAGATACCCTACTGAAACCCTGTATCAGATTAGTGATTTGCTCTCAGTTCGTAAATTATACATTATTCAAATAATTCTAAAAATGCAGAAAACCCTAAAATATGACTCAAGTAAAATAACCCAGAGAAGAAAAGATCTAATCGTTCAAATTCCCCATACAAAAACTGTATTTGCGGGCAGACAATACAACAAGCGATCAGCTTTTCTTTATAATAAAATTAATAGTAAAATTAACATATACCCAAAAAAATACTACGAATGCAAAAAAACTTTAACAGATTGGATAAAATTACTAAATTATGACGACACGGAGACACTCTTGGAACACATTAAGTAAAATCTTGTGCTAATTAGGTAGTAATAATCACACAACTTAACCACCCCTATATCTATAAACACCAAATGCACAACACACACATAGACTCACACACGCGCACGCACACACGCACACACACACAAGTAAGATAAGTAATACCTTAGCTGTAAATACCTAGTTCATATTTTGTATTGCTTAGCTATGGAAGAGCGGGGCTCCCCAACACAGGCATTACTTGCTTACAGGGGAGCTCCAAACACAAATATTGTAAATGTAAACTTGTTGAAGCAATAAACCATTTTGTATTTTGTATTTGCATTTTTTGTATTCTAATTGCAGACTTAACGTCTTGTTTTTTAAGCACTAAATAGGTAATAAGTACATGTGGAGAATCGTACAAGCAATATAAGTTTTTAAATTTTCATGGTCACTAACATTATTATTAACACTAGAACCGTCCGTCCGTCCGTCTAGATCCGTGATCTTTTTGAGTTCCCGATATTTCGGCGCTGTTGCAAGCATGGTGCTTGCAACAGCGCCGAAATATCGGGAACTCATAACAAACAGTAAACATGGTAAATATCACTTTTCTAGTGTTAATGATAACGTACAAGCATTATTTAATTGAAAGCCTTTTTCAGTTAAGTCAGCATCTCCTAAAGTCTCTTCAATTCGATTACCTACTCTTCAAAGTAAATTCTCATCTTTAAGCTCAATTTCACCGTCTCAAGAATAAGTAGCGAGTCTTATAATCCAAACTCACTTTCACAGTCTAGAGAAACTTACATGCTTGTATTAGATGCGAATCATCTTAGATGGGCTAATAAAACAGCAATATAAGGGTAATCGTTTGTGAGCCATCGATAAACGAATCGATTTAAGTTCCCCCGGAGTGACTCGCAACTCGTGGTAAGTTTAAATTGCTACACAGGAATTTTGCTTTGAAGGACTCCGCTTGACGTCGAGCATTTATGTAAGTGTGCTCGTATATTCCTGAAGAGTTATGTTTTGTTGGTTTTTTGAAGTTTGTAAGTGATAAAGTGCTTAAAAAAGCGTTTGTAGGTATACATTTGCTGTAGGTATGTAGAAAAAGTTTTGATTTAACAATTTATTATTTTTATCGACTTTAAACTTAATGCTGTGTAGGTTCAGGGGGGTTACTATAACGTCTTACAGCAGGAGTAATTCCTGTGTGGGAAAGAGATGGCGGTAGACGACCTGTATAGCTCTGTCTCTTTCCCACACTGGAATCAGTCCTGCTTTAAGATGTCATAGTAACCTCCCCCCCCGGTCTTATTTCGAAAAGCAGCCATAGTAAAATAAATTATTAGCAGCAACAAGCTTTTTTTCCCATTGAAAGGTCTACATAGAATGACTTTTATAGACATGAAAAAAATTATCGAATACAATAATTCCTTCGAACTATCTTCATAGGTAATATTCGGATTTCAAGATGTCTCCAGTCTTTACTAAGCGCTCTCCCTGAGTTTGAGTATCTACTGCTACGGTCTTGAGAGAATTCTAAATGCATGCCGCAGGTGAAATGATCATTAACATAATGTTTAGTAGAACGTGCAAAGGACGCTTAGGCTGAGATCTATAAACGTTACTTAGCACGTGCCTTGGGTATCACCATCACTGTCGCCCAAGAAACTAAAAGTATGTCAAAAACGTGCTAAGTAACTTTTATAGATCTACTTTAGTCCCTGAGATGCTATACAGGTGCTTTAGTTACCTACATCCTTCAAGGTGAGCCTAACCGTCATATTATTGAACAATTTTCCCGAACATCCGATTCTTGATAAAAAAAACAAATTCCCGGACAACAGTAGATACTCGTAGACTATTTCGATGCATTTTAGAAAAGCACCTCCTTGAAGCATATGTGACTACATTACCAGCCTGTATTTGGGTCAGCATACAAGGACCCATTAAAAATAATGGACAAATTTTAACACAGCGTTCAGTACGTCTAACCAAAGATATCCAAGCACAAAAAACACTGATTAAAGTGATTTTATTTAGACCTAAAATCATTGGGTTACCAACATTATTAGTATATTTTCGTTAGATGATTTTTTTTCTTCTAAATATCTAATGCGTTTTCCTTATTTTTTTTAACTTTGTCCTTATTTTAGAGTCTGAATGATTTCTAAAAGTTTTTCCATCTATTTTAATGGGACGTTATAGATCTTATGATTCGTGGTACAAAATTGGAGTTATTTCGGAGAATTATTAATTGGAGAAGAACCAGTGTTGGCCCTGTCTGGAACTGATCGAATTACCGATTCAAGGGTACAGACCCAGTAACCTTAACATAGGTTATCCACTGAGAATGGGCCCAAGTATTTAAAATAGAATACTATAAATAAATTTATGATTTCGTATTGCTCAGTACAAACTCGGTTGAGTAGGTCAGATAGGACAGTCGCTCCATGTAAAATTCAGTTATTTAGCTGCACCCGGTTAGACTGGAAGCCAATCTCAGCATAGTTGGGAAAAGGCTAGGTAGATGATGATGACTATAAATAAATTTGTACTTTGGTACCTTACCATATAACATATAGCTTTAGTTATAAAATGAATAAAAGGAAAGCATTTTATCTTACATTCTCTTACATTACTCACCTAAAAAAAAACCCGTATTACACGAAAATCACCATTTTTATCTTCCATTTCGTATTTCACTAAACTTAACTAAATAGCAAAGCTCATAGTAATTTATTTAATAAAAATGGTTTTGATATAAGTTTTATAAGTTAATTGCACGGTGATATTATGTCTGTACTCATCATCTGCCTAGCATTTTCCCAACTATGTTGGGGTCGGCTTCCAGTCTAACCGGATGCAGCTGAATACCAGTATTTTACATGGAGCGACTGCCTATCTGACCTCCACAACCCAGTTAATACTGGGTAATACGATACGCCTTGGAAAGACTGGTTGTCAGACTTTTCGGGCCACTGACAACCTAACGACTGTCAAAGATCTACAAATGACACCCGGGACCAACGGCTTAACGTGCTTTCCGAGGCAAGGAGGAAACTCGGTAAGTAATGGGTGGTCACCCATCCACAGACCAACCTAGGCAACACGGCGTAACGTAAAGATCAACCCGAGCGGCTGTTATTATTTAGCCACGAGCTCCTTTATTATGTCTGTACTGTGAACATAAAATTCGCAAATCATTGTTAGTTTGCAATGAATTATGTTAAAATTGCAAGCCAGGTAAGCCAATAGCCAGCTAAAAAAAAGCGAAACTAGCATTCGTATTGTTTAGTTGTAATTGCACAGAAAAAAGGTTAACAGCATATTTTATCCATAGTGCTGAACTATCAATAACAGTACGGGGTTCGGACTAATTAAACAAAATGAAAATAAAATATTTTGACAGAGAATGTCGAAAATATTAAACTCTGTACACAGATCTTATCTTATCAGGAATGAGTACATAAGAGGAAGTCTAAAAGTGGCGCCGGTGATTGAAAAGTTGTGTGGTAATTGTTTATCGTGGTATGGACATGTGATGCGGAGGAATGAGTAAAATGTAGTGAAGAAAATGTAAAGTAGGTATGAATGTAGATGGCTATAAGAGTAGAGGAAGACCAAAGAAACGATGGATGGACTGTGTGAAGGATAATATAGCTAGAAAGGAGGTGACTGCTGAGATGACGAGTAATAGAGAAGTATGGAAGAAGAAGACACGCTGCGCCGACCTAAAATAAGTTGGGATAAGGCCAGGAGAATGATGACACAGATCTTTGTGGACAATACTCCCAATGCTTTAAAACCCACTGTCTATATGACGCCATCAGGCAACCACCGGTTCTAAAAGCTTTCAGAAACCACTGAAAACTAAAACCTTTGTAAAGTCATATTCGAACTATAACGAACAAGATGAGCAACATCCATATTTTGTTCATGCACGACTGGCTTTACTTTGCCCTGCAGTATTGGAAGTCATAATATTCTCATATTCTGCATATACAATACCTACGTGACGTGAGAAATAAAAATCTTTGAACACTGTCGGGTGTTTAGACATCGAGACAGAATATTTAGGAATCTAGAGTGCTGTGTTTAAACGTGGTATGCTATTTACATAATAGGCGAGCTAAGAATGCAGTAAAAGTTGCAAGTAAAGTGAAGACGGGTACCTTTGTACGAAGCACCTACTGTAGCACCAAGTAATAGGTAAGATTTTTAAGATGAAGAGTTTTGAAATCTACATCTTAAATTGCAAATTGCACATTGTTTTGGAAAAGTATTTCAAAGACGTGCATTCTATTTTATGAGGATCTTGGATTGTCCTAGCTGCTACGTGTTTACTCAATACGTGTAGGTATACAAAATTTAGGTATTGATTCAGAACTTAGCATGAACCAGTTATGAGGCAATTCTAGCCTAGATTTTTTCCCTTCTATGAAGGGGTCGGCTTCTATTCTAAGCGGAAACAGCTGAAGCTGAATACCAGTTTCAGTTCATCGTAAGGAAAAGTGCCTAATCAAAGTACTTCATAAAAATATATTTTTTGGTTTCTATCCAGTTTAAGTTAATCCCAAAAAAGACACAACATATGTAAACCTCAAAAATCAATTTGATCAAAACAAGAACATTCATTCTAACCAGTTTCATATCCAGAAGCGGGCGCCTATCAAATATTTCATAGCAACGTACCTCCACGAGACAGCAGCGAAGACATCTGGCGGGACAGGCGGACAGAATTCAATTATATAGAACGATAACATCGCGACAGAGTTCGCATTAAAACAAACAGCGTTTCGCAATAACGTGTCCCGGTTTATGCTCTTTGCATTTACATAGCAAGGTGCACGTGTGTACCTAAGTGTGTGGTTTTCTCTAGATCCAAAAAGATGCACAGGGAAATTATTTGTTTCTTAGACAGATACACTACGTAAAGTTTCCGTGCTACCTATATGTTTAACTAAACCATTTCATGAAACTAAGATAGAATAAGTGGCGAAAAATGGTTGTACTATTAGCCACCTCTGCTTAACCTTTCAGAATTTACAGGCGTGATGTTATTATAATATTATGTTATGCAAGAATAGCGGTTGTTGTTTGCGTATCTGACCTCCACAACCCAGCAACTGATTACGAGACCCGGCTAAGTTTGTTATCCAGTAGTGATTAGAATATGCGAACAAATAAAGTTGGTTGTTAATTAGCAAAAAACAATACTTATATCTGCAAATCTAAAAACACAATATCCTGAGCTTTATTTAAATTCAATAGTAACAACAATAAGTTAACCCGTGCATTCATATATATCTCAGCACAAACTACCAATACAGCAAAATAAAGTGCAGCTCACAGCTAAACAAATAAAAATAAACTTAATATAGAACACACTGAAAGCAGTGGGATGTGTACAGACTATTGTGAGGTCTCCGGTACTTCCCACATTGTGCGGGCTAAGATTGGATTTCTTCTGCAAACCTACGTGAAATGTGATCTGCTGCGCTATCTCAGATAAATAAGGGTAGCACTCGTGTAAAATAAATATTTACATGAGTTAGTGCTTGGTGCCAGACAACTGATAGAGCTGTTGAAATGTCTGGGTAATTTGGACCATAAAGTGCTTTACTTAGGTCGGTTTAAAAAATCCTTTTCTTTTTTTTAAGTTTGCGTTTGGCCTCAATTCGCCTGATGAGCAGCCATGATGCCGCCTAGAGTGGAGCACGTTTGCCTAGAAGAAACCGATTCACTCGAATTTTGAAGAGATCTAGTTCATAATGATCTGGGTACAAAGAAGCCGGTAGCAATCAATAAATACCAAGCCTTGCCTGCCTGTTTGAATTTTTAATAAAATCCATGAGATTTTAAAATTTCCAATAGTTATAAATATAGTTGACCTCGTAAATATTTTACCACTTTGGACATTAATTCATCGTAAATTGAATCTAACTGTCACATAGCATGCAGCCAGCACGACGTGAGATACTTTGGAGACGGTGCTTATTGGAACCGATCATTAGTATAAACGGACTATCCAATCTGCAATGGGTATAATACAATAATTTTAATGTAACACTTGACTATTTTGATATGTTTTGTAAGTAATTATTTTAATCGGACTGCCTCATTGGTCTAGTGACGCAAAGCATGAGGTCCTGGGTTAGATTCCCTGGTTGGGCAAAGTGTTATTGGTTTTGTTTCAGCAGCAGACACGGAGTCCGGATTTGTGCTCGGTTGAAGGCGTCATTTAATAGGGGACGAGCCTCATATTAAATGCCTATTAATAAATTTGATTTAAAACATAACTGGCAAAATGAAGGTGTACTATTAGGTACACCACTGCCTAAACCTTAAGGGATTACAGGCGTGATGTTATGTTATTACAATTATTGCCTATAGCTTGGATTTGTCATGTCCAGCTTTTGCAAACGGGCGACGATGATGGTATAATACGAGTTGACAAAAAGCAGAAAGTTGCCAATTTCACACAGCCTGTTACGGTTTCACCAAAAGGTTTAATTTCTACAGCTTCTGAAGAAAAACGTGCAGATTTTCATGTCGCGTTCACTTATTTTCCCTAACACCCTTTAGAACGTATTACTCTCAGAAGTATATCAGTATTATTTATTCAATAAACACGGAAAGTTGAATCATGTCTGTGAATCCAATATTCTTCGTGCGAATGTCAGCGAGTGCCTATAATATTCGTTTACGAGACGATCTTTTTTGACGTTTATTTTACTTCCGTCTTGCCTTGGTAGCTCCGAAGTTTATTCGCATGTTTCTCAGGACGGGTTCAGAGCTAGTTAAACTTATACTGTCACTTACGGGATAGCTTCCGTGATTGTTCATAATTTTGAGCTCCCGATATTTCGACGCTGTTGCGTCATCATGGCGCTTGCAACGCAATAAGTTTGGTTTTAAACCGTGAAAGCTTAAAACAGTGTTTTCAAAGCTAGTTGTCAAGAAGAATTGGCGTCGAAACATTAAGAAGTATTCTCAGCTTTTATATGAATAATATTGTTAAAACTCAATATCATCTACTGGATGCAGCTGAATACCTGTATTTTACATGGAGCGATTGCCTATCTGATCTCCACAACCCAGTTAGTACTGGGTAATACGATACCCCTTGGTAAGGCTGGTTGTTAGACTTTTAGGCCACTGACTACCTGGAACGATGTAAGATGTACAAATGACAATGGCTGAACGTGCATGGACCAACGGCTTAACGTACTTTCCGAGGCACAGAGGAAACTTGGTATGTAATATTGTTAAAGCTATCAGAAAGATTTTACTATATCCCACGTTATCATACAATGTAAAAAAAGTACTATTTACCCGACTGCGGTGCAGCTCAAATATAGGGTAATGTATTTTATTTAACAAAACTTCTTACCCTATTTTATGCCTAATATCAAAACCAATTCTATCAATTGGTTTCCACGGCACAGTTCAATGATTTGTTAAGGTTGTCTATTTGATTTTTTTTTGTCAAATAGACAACCTTAATGATTTTAAACGAAGCTGACTGACAAATAGATCACAACATAAGTTTTAGTATATGTAAATCCTGAAACACGTGTCTAGTATTTTTATGTAAAGAATCTATGTACAAAATTTCAAAACTGTATCATGAACAATCACAAAGTTATAAGCTTATTCAGTTACCTGGTTGTTCGCAAAAAAACGTGGTCACCACGCGGTCAGCCGCGTGCGCGCCTCCAGTGTCGTCTTGAGCTCATTGATAATAATAATTAGGCAGTAGGTACCTAAATTATTACTATAGGTACTTAGTGTCGCTCGGTGTCCATATTGTAACCTTTTTTAAATATTTTTGGGACAAAATACAACATGGTTAAAAATTATTGGAATCTATTCAGTTACTTATTCTGAACAAACTATATTCAGGTTTCGCATATACTAAAACTATTGTTGTATACACCCACCGATCGCCCAGTCTATCCATACCAAACATTCTCACATAGGTACTTCAATGCTGTTATTTAATTAGTCTTTGGCAAGCTGTCAACATCCGTAAATGAGAGTGTTAGCATATCTACTAATAATTAACATTCATAGTTCAGCTTTAGAACTCACTAATAAAAGTTAATATCTCCCCCATTTGGCCCTAATATCGACACCTACGAAGATTTATTTACTTTTCTATTATTGCTGATTGAAAAAGAAACGACAGTTTGAAAAATGTGTTCCTGTTTCGGAATACATTGCTGGTGTTACTGGGGATAGGGGAGTGTTATACTGTGTACAGCGAGTAACGAATGTTGACTTGTGATGTATGGTCGTCGAATTCGAAGCAATTAATTTGTGCGTTGCTACGATTTGTAAGTTATGAACGCGCGCATCCCGCCCCCTCGACGCACGGACGGCGTGCATTTCGGTTGGCAAAGAGTAGGAAATGTAGATGGGACGTTTCATTCATTTTGGTTTCATAATTCTTAGTTTTTCAGTCTGTAGGGACGAATCACACCTAATAAAATAGAATAAGAATTTTAAATAAATAAATAAAATAAAATCATTTATTTCAGATGTCTAAAAGATCCATATTAGTTTCAAACATTCATTAAAATTATTAGAATTGTACACTTGTATTGTATAGTATATCGGGTTGGTGTCCGTAACTCTGTCAATGATAAACTCTCACAATGCTGACCTCCTCATAAAACTAATTTGATCAATTACAATATCACAGTACTTTTCATTCAAGACAAAGGAAGTAATCTAAAATTGAAATAAGAACATTTTGTTAGTCTTTGCCTTAACGATTGATTTATTCGGTCCCATTTACTTGCGCGTGCGCACGATACAAATATATCATCGTCGACGCTTTGATGCGCCGCTTGATATATTCACTTTTGTATTTGTTTAATAATTTCTCAGCTTGGTGATTGTTATTTTTATTTCAAACGAAATTGCTTATAATTTACGGGCGTTAAATATTTTGCTTGAAGCCATTTGTCATTTTGATTATTTCGAATTTTAATGGTGAAATGGGTTTTACAAGTGTTGATTTTTAATAAGGCTTAACCGTTAGATGTTCTATCACCAAATATTATATTCAAGAATGCATACAGTTAATTTTTAGGGTTCCGTACCCGAACAGTAACGAACGGGACCCTGTTACTAAGCCTCTGCTGTCCGTCCGTCCATCCGTCTGTCCGTCCTTCCGTCTATCTGTCAGCGGGCTATATCCCATGAGACAAAAAAAAATTACTATCTACCTCTATCAAGCTTTATCAACAAATAATATGAATTAAAGGGGGCTCCCCTACTACGATGGTGCGGAACCCTTCATGCGCGGGTCCGACTCGCAGCTGGCCTGTTTTTTGATAAAATATTGCCATTACAAAACACAAGACATTTTCCCGTGGGGTTAGAATAAAAAAATCATGGCACAAATGTCATGATTACCCAATGTAAAATTCTGATTGACTGTTCTACATCATACTGTTCTCTATTCAAAAACACCCTGAAACAGTCTCCCAAAAACCACAACATAAACTCAAAAGTTAAGTAATAACCCTTTATTATTGTTTCCAAAACTGTTTCCAATAATGCAACCGAAACTGTAACATACATAACATTGGTCCCAGTTGTAATTCAAGCGGGTGTTACTCCCCGTCAACGCTCGTCCCATTTAATCCTCCTTTATGGGTTCAACGTTATAATTTTAACCTGTATTATTTTATATGTTGGACCATTATCATGGATTAAGTTGAATATAGCGTATTATTTATGTGTTCCGCATGTTGGTAACACGTGTTTATCTGTTCTGTGGTTTATCGTTGAATTAAGGTGAGAATGATCTTGTTATATTCGATTGGTTAAGTATGTTATTAGACCAGTGTTATGGAGTTGGGGTGGTGGGGTTATTTTATATAAATCCTACTAATATTATAAATGCGAAAGTTTAGGAGGATAAATGGATGGCTGGAAGTGTGTTACTCGTTCACGACAACTACTCAACGGATTTGTATAAAATTTTACACACAGGTAATTTATAACCTGGACTAACACAAAGGAAATTTTTATCCCGGTAGTATAATCTCGAGGGACAATTATCGAACTACACGCGGGCGAAGCCGCGGGCATAAGCTAGTATTATTATATACGAGCTTCTGTGCGCGGCATTACCCTTGTAGTACCCGGATAAAAAACCTATGTCCATCCGCAATAATGAACCTTTCTAATGGTGAAAGATTTTTTCAAATAGGTGCCGTGGTTCCATAGATTACCCTATTAGTATAATTATAAATATGCTCAAACATATTCATTTTTACAAGGTTTCAATGGACCCCTGACGAAGCCGTCAACTAACCATTCTGTACATCAAACTAAGTAATACTGCGCAAAAAATAATGCTGGGAAACTACTTTTTTTTGGGGTGAAAAATCACGTTTTACGGTAGGACTCAATGTAACGCACTCAAAACATTGTGCTGATGGTTGCATTGAATAGTACGGGGTTTTTGGTGCTATTTGAAGTTAAGTTATAACATTTAAAACTTAAAAATAAACTTGTGAAGCAGACGAAACTTTGACCTCCAATATCTCTATAACTAGAACGTTCCCAGGTATGGTCTAGAACAAAAAAATTATCTTAATGACATGGGAGAACAAGTGACTTTGGGCTTGTTTAAACTTATTTTAACATCCATTATAATTATACTGGAAGCTGAGTTTCTGCAGTTTATTTATTTTATTTTATTGTGTTTGGGTAGCTTACAGCTATCAATACAAAAAATAATAGCGAGGCAAACAACGACAAGCCATTTACAAGACTCCACAGTTAGCACGAAAGCGCACGCGTGTTAGCGCGTTATGTTACGAGAACACTAGAATTTAATATCTGGGTTTTAGCGGAACTCTGTAATATTTTTGCTAGGTACGTGGATATGATATAAAAATCTCCTGATTGACTGCCAAGTATGGAATCCTAGAATTTGAATTTAAAACGAAGTGTGAAGCACGGTGAGACGTAGGTAAATCTCCGAATTTATTGACTCTAACTCTAGGAATATATTCTACAAACGCGACTGAGATAGACTCTCCAATTTCTGCATCGCGATTGGAGATACCCTTTGGGATATGTTAAAAGATTTGAAAACTGAATTTGAGAATGTCTTTCTATCTTAGTATGTTCCTATTTCTAAGACATTCGTACAAATCCACTTCCTGGTTGTCAACACTGAATAGAAATAATTCAAGTACTTATAAAGAGTGTATTATAAAAGGTGTAGTCATATAAGGCTGAGGTACAGACCGTCATACTGAACAACTTTCTACGTGAGTTCAAGATTGTAATCGCGAAACAAAAATCAGTTATCCCATAAAAAAATCTAAACCTACTCGGCCTAAATTTATACCTAAGTATGTATTGCACTTTTGTAGGAAACATTACCGATGAAAAATTTACATGTCCCACACAATAATTTTTCATCGGTTTGGAATGATATGCTGAACACGTGGTAACAGTTTGTGCGTCGATGTCCCTTACAGCCTGTGAAAACGAGATCACCCGAGGGAATAAAATCCAGTTGGCAAAGAAAGTTCGTCACAACTTCTAAGCGTGGGATGTATTCGGAGATAATAAGAATATTATTCAGGAGTATACCAAACATTTCAGCCTAATGTAAATTACCTACTCAAAGAGGAGTCGAAGATTATGAAGAGTCAATTGTAATTGAAATGTGAAATGTCGCTGTGGATTTAGAGATGGATCAAACTGACTTCCCACGCTTCAAACCTTTTTTCACATCTGTAACTTTTATTTTATTTTATTTATTAGGGACATAAAACAGTTACATGCTGCAGAAAATACAAAAAATCCTTAAAAGCTAAAGATCACAAACATGTAACCCACACCAATATCGTCTTAACAAAATAATACCAGACTATGGTAGATTTTATCGTACAGAATACAGAGTGTTTTGTGATAGCTGTATTAGATGTCTTACAAATTTATTAAATTAATCTATTCCCACCTAATTCAATTAAACTTTTACCTAGTTTTCTATTTAGTCATGTGATTATAAAACATTCTCTACAGAGCAGTGTTTTTAAAGCTGTCTACAAACTATTGCTCCTACTTTAACTAATTATACTAATGTTCAAGTAATTATGATATTTATTTACAATTTTTTTTAGTTTTAACGTTATGATTTATTTGTAAACAAAGTTTCACCTTGACATAAACTGGTTAGAACTACAATCAGAATTGTTTTAGTAAAAATGAATCAATCAAAGGTGTAAGTTAGTTCTAACATGCTTGTAGTGTAGCCAAATCATCAATCATAAATTTCTAGAAACTTCTAACAGAGCTTCTACTCTTTTTTTTTTGTTAAAATGATCATTTTCATCACACTTTGTCATTTTAAAGGACATTGGACCCTTCTGACCCGCTAGCCGAATTTTTGGAAACATTAATGAAACATAAGGTAGTTTTTAGAAATTATTATTATTTACTATGTGTTGTTTTTTTTTAATATCTAATGGGAAAGTTGAGAAATGAGCATCGTTCAAACAAGAAATCAATTTCATCAAAGCGAAAAATGTTATCTGTGGTCCGGTCGTTGGCGATTTATTCTTTAACTACTACATGCATTTTTTTTTCTTTTATCAACCTATCTAGGTTAAAAGTCAAATAATGATTATAAAAATAAATAAAGGCAACGTAATCTGCTTATGGACTAATGCATAGTAATAAAAACTATAAGCAATAAGCATATTAACATCTTAAAACTTAAAAAAAAAAAAAAATATTATGACATAAAATATTTTCCTGGATATCTCAATAATCCCATTACTCACAATAGTGCGGCTCACGCTGTTATATCTATATATCTCAGGCTTTAAAATAAGGTATAATTCGTTAATGTTCGCCGTGGGTATTTTTTCCATACTTAAGCTCCCAATATCCTTTACTTACTTGCTTATCTGGCTTAATACTAAAAAATTAACTTCAAAATTATGCATTCTTACTATTTTTATTTATTTTTTTCGGATGGAAATCATCAAATGATCCTTCCCACTCTGGGCAGAGCATTCTTACTTCAATCATTAAAATATTTTCGACAAAAGCTCGGAAACAGGAACTATTAACCAAGGCTTATTTTAAACTAGACTACAGCCAGTGAATTATTTATGTGGAATTGTGGAACAGGGTAAGCTGGTAGGCATTTCTCATTATTTTGTTACAATTGATTCGATTGTGTACCTTCCAAACAAACACAGGACTACCTTGACACTAATTGATATTCCAATCAAAAGTATATTAGTAGAAACTTGAATTAGAACAAGATAATGTATAGTCCAAAATATAGGCACTAGACCCATAGCTCTTATTCCCATACTATCTAAAATCTTTGAAAAGTATATATACATACAACTGTACAATTATTTAGAAAAACGAAACATTTTAACAGATAATCAAAAAGGTTTTCGCAAAAATAAAACTATTAATATGGCCATTTTTGATTTCATTAATAATGTCATGGCTAACGTAGACAAAAAGAAGCCGGTCTGTGCAATTTACTGCGACATGACCCAGGCTTTCGACTACGTTAATCACGACATTCTGATTAGTAAATTAGAAGCATATGGCATCAGGGGAAACATACAAGAACTCATAAAAACATACTTGAAAAATCGTAAACAGTTTACAGAAATTTCCAAAATAAACATCTCAACTAAAAAAGAAGAAATATATAAATCAGAAGAACGAATAGTGAAATACGGAGTCCCACAGGGCAGTGTATTGGGTCCCTTACTATTCATTATTTACATCAATGATTTACCCAGAATAACAAATTATCCAATAACTCTTTTTGCTGATGACAGTACGGTCACCATAAACTCTAACAATAAAGATAATTATGAGAGCGATATTAATGAAACAATAACATCAATAATTAAATGGTTAAATAACAATAATTTAAAAATTAACCTAGATAAAACAAAAGTTATGTTTTTTAGTCAACGTCTAGCATCACCAAACCTCAATATCAATTATCAAGGATCAGTTTTAAAAAAAGTAGACTCTACAAAATTTCTAGGCGTAACGATTGATAAAAGTCTTAATTGGAAAGAACACACAGAGCTATTGAACAAACGAATCAATTCCACGGCTTACGCGCTTTACAAACTTGCACCGACAATAAGCACCGATGCGCTTATTACTGCCTACCATGGTATTGTCGGTTCCATATTAAGGTTTGGCATTATATTCTGGGGAAACTCTGTAAATAAAGACATAATATTTAAGTCTCAAAAAAGGTGCATTAGGGCTATGTTCGGTCTAAAAGTTACCGATAGCTGCAAACCATATTTTATTAAAAATAATATTTTAAGTTTGCCTTCCTTATTTGTATATGAAGTAGCTAATTTTGTCCAAACGAATCCAAAATTATTTAAAAAAATGTCAGAAGTTACCATCCGCAGTCGTCGTGACAATCATAAGCTAGAAATAGTTAGGCCGAGCACGGCACTGATGCATAAAAGTATTTTCTATTTGGCACCAATTATCTATAATAAAATCCCTAATCTTATTAAGCAGTTGCCAACTAGACTATACAAAATACAGCTTAAAAAATTTCTTTTAGCGAAATGCTATTACAGCTTATCAGAATTTTTAAACGAGTAAATAACAATAGGTACATCGGCAATTAAGTTAGGTACGACATTTCTTATTTTAATATTTTTAGTTAATAACGTCTATTTTTTTAACCCTATTGTCTAAGCCTTTTTTTTTAAATTTTATATCTTTTATAATAATTAATGTACCCTATTGTACAAGCCATTTCTCGTAAATTTAATATTTTAAGGTAAAACCTTCTATTTTTTAAATTAAGTTACTACTTACTAGTTTTTTAACCTAACATTTTTTTTTTTTGTACGCCGTTCCTATATGGCAAAACATGTAGAAACTTTATTTTTATTTATAAGACCTGTATAGTGCATACCATACCACTCATGTTTTACAAAATAAATATATCTTTATCTATCTTTATCTTTATCTTTATTGACAAACGACGTTCATTGAGTACATAATGCAATTCACAAGATAATTTGTCGTGGCGTATTAATAAAATTATATTACAAAATCATATTAGAACATTCACTTGGTGCTAATAAATCTAATTATGAACCTGTCACATTTGATCTTGAAAAGGATGAAAATAATTATGCTGATACAATATTAATAACGGTGAGTGGAGGAGGAATTCTGTCTTTTGACGGGACAAATGTAGTATTAATGAGTCGTTGGTAGACGGTAGTAGAATGTAGGTTACTGTGAAATTATAGAGAATACATGTGAAATGTCAACTCGTGGGTGTTGAGCCGTTGACGTGGCGTATGCATGATTAATTCTGTGATGTGCTTTTGAAGATTTGTTTCTTAGAATTAACATCGAATCACGTTTGCAAAATTGTTTTGATTTCGTGGTTAAATAAATGTTGTTCTAAGCTTTCACGGTTTACAACTAAACTTATACTGTCACTTACGGGATATCTTCCGTGATTGTTCATTATAAAAACCGTGATCTGTGATCGTGTTCCGTGATTGTTTATTTTGTTCAAAATAATGAACAATCACGGAAGATATCCCGTAAATGACAGTATAAGTTTAAATAAATGTTGCTTGTTTATTATTTTTTGTCTTTAAAACATGAGATTTTGTCAATTTTGGACCTGAGATTTCCTTATAATAGGAATGAAACTAGATTTAAGAGCATATTTTATCGTGATAAGATTAAGTAATAAAGGACAATTTTTTTTAAGTTGTGCTTATTAATTTGTTTGAATTTGTACTTCTTTTTATTATATGAGTATTTTCATTCACCTCTATACTTTCATCAATTCCAACATTACTCAAGTCCGTCCCTGCTCAATCTTCTTCACAATTCTCTACCATAATATTTCTCGTAACAACAAGATTCTCTTAAGTAACCTCTGTATCATCATTAACCTGCGCCACACGCGTCCACTCGGGGTCCGGGGTCCAACACGCGTGTGACGTTTAATTTTGTACCCCAATGATTGATGGCCCACCTCGTTCATTTTCATACTTTTGTTATATTCGCGAATCTAACTGGAAGGACCTCGTTCTGTATGTATTGTTGGCAATTGATTTATGAGCCATTGTTTAGAGGTGTAATGTAGTGAGTGTCTTTTGTTTTCGTTTATTTTTAGGTGCCAGTATCGAAGTGTCAATTTTTATAAGAAGTAAGCCGGAGTACATATCTTAAATGTAATTATATTATTTGTCTACAGACTGTGCCATTTTTCAAAGAGAATCCGGTAGGAATCGAGTTGTATGAAACCTTCACCACTGGTAGGTGCTGATTTTGTGGGCTTGTGTTTTAGGAAATATCGTGACTGTTCGTGTTTTTGAGTGACAGTGTAAATAAACGCATTTAAGTATTGATGTCTCAAGTCGGGTTTTTGTATGCGGTTGATGGCAATAGGCTCGCCACCTATTACATGGTATTTAAACATAACTGGCGAGATGTGGGTTTACTATTAGGTACACCTCTACCTAATCCTTCGCGAATTACAGGCGTCATGTTATGTGAGAGTTTCTGTAGTGTCGTGTCACCTTTTGACGCAAAGCTAGCCAATCAAAACTCTTTATGATTTTTTGTTGCCCTGCACTGATTCGTTTGATTGGTCTATTCTGCGTCACGGCACAAGTAATAGTAATGTGATAGTAACTTTCATTAATGTCACATACTTTTGCAAACAACAAGCACTGTGCACAGTGCACAGCGTCTTTCTTATTGTTTGGCACGAACTATACCTGTTATGTGAAAGCATTATGCTGTTGACCAGGGATTCCCAGACTGGGTTCCGCGGAACCTAGGGGTTCCGTAGAATAGTCATCAGGGTTCCGCCAAAATTATTTATTAATAATACCACAGTTACAAATATTATTTTAAAATAGCGCAAAATATGTGATGAGAAGGACTCATTAGGTGGGGTGTGTTGTCAGAATTCCTCCTCGTGTGCCTGACGGCTGCCGGTCCCTCTCGATACGTCTGGAGGGAATAGCAGCTGCTGGGCCGGTGCACCCTGGGCGTGGGCAGTATCCTTCCCCGAGGAATGGGAAGAGATTCTTATTCTTCGGGGAATGTTACTGTCCATGGCTAATATTCTGACATGGGAGGGGCCCATTGTGGGCCTAGGGGGCGTTGTTCCGCGTGACCCTCTGAAAAGCAGAGGGCACAGCGGAGGAGCAAGGGCGGGTTCGGTGTGCACTTACCCTGCCTCCGAGCAGACAGTGAAGGACACAGTCCTTCACTGTCCCCGTCGATATCGTAATCCCTCCGTCGAAGTGTCGTGGAACACGTCTCGCGGCTTCGATTGGGACCGAGGGTCTTGGCTTAACCGCCCGGATCACGAGGTAGAAAACCTCTATAAAAAGTTACCCCGAATCTCAAGCGGCGGCGCACCGCGAGGAGATGTATGGCTGACGGGTTCCTATGGAAAATCAGTCGCTAGTGCGAACCACTGCCGGGCCTGGCTATGGCTTATCTGGGCACAGGGGGCACTGCCCAGATGGACTTTTTATTTCCCCCATACTCGTGGGAACAGTATGGAAAATCACTTTACCCAAAATACGGCCGATAACGGCGAAGGAAGGAAGGAGAGGGATGCAGGGTCGGAGTCCGGCACCGCATCCAGTGACGTGAGCGCGGGAGGCTCAGAGAGCTCCCGGCGCGGGAGGCCCGGGGCTGCTGCGGGGAACACGGAGTTCCTGCGCAAGCGATCCAGGCCGGTAGGCGACCGAGAGTCGTCGTCAGAGGGGGAGCTGGCTTCGGCTCGCAAGATCCCCACCAGCAAGCGTGGCGGGATCCGTGGTAAGGGGAGAGGCCTCTCTGTCAGCGAGAGGTCGGCGCGGCTTGCCGAGGAGGGGCGCCACCCGGGGGTGGCCGGTCACGGGGTGGATCGTTCGGGCTCCTCTGGTGACAAGGCGGTCGCAGACGGAGGCTCAGATGCGGAGCGTAAGGCCGAGTTTGCGAAGGAGGTGGAGGTGGCGCTGAGGGCTGTGTCCTACAAGCAGAAGCCCTCTACTAGACAGAGGGCCATACCTGCAGCGGCCGCCTCCATCATAGCGGCAGCGAAGGCCAGATATGCGGGGCCTCCACCAGACGAAGTTGCCAAACTGCGGGCGGAGGTCGCTCGCCTGACGGCTGCTACGGAGCTTCTCCAAGAGGAGAACAAGAAGCTCCGAGCAGACCTGGCCGGTCTGCGCGAGTCCGGCTCTCGCAAGGCGCCCCAAAATGGGGGCCAGCAGCGACCAAGTCAGCCCGTGCCGGTGGAGAACCAGGTTCTGAACCTGGTTCGGCAGGAGCTGGCTGCCTTCCAGGCGCGGTTCTCCGTTCTGGAGGGCATTGTCCTGCGCCCCCCCCTGGCGGCAAACAAGGCCGCCACATATGCGGCTGCTGCGGCCTCCGCACCGGGGCCGTCCAGCAAGCCCTCCGGCAGGGTTACGTCGGCCCCCGAAAAGCCGGCTCTGGCGAAACCGGCTCCAGTCGGGAGGGCGGCGGCCCTAAGGCAGAGCAAGGCGGTGGCCCAAAAGAAGGGCAAGGCGGCGTGTGTACCGGCGCCAGCCGCGAGACAGCCGCCACCGCCGCCTCCCCCGCCCACTAAGCCTTCTGTGGCCGAGCCCGGGTGGCAGGTGGCCGGAGAAAGAGCGAGGGAGCTAAGGGCGGCAAAAAAGACCAGGAAGCGGGAGCGGAAGCGCCGACAAAAGGAGCGGAGCGTCGCGGCTGGGCTCAGCGCCCCGAAAACCGCAGCTGTAGTGATAACGCTACAGCCGGATGCGGAAAAGAGGGGCGTCACCTACCGCGACGTGCTCGCTAAAGCGAAGGCGACGGTGGATCTCAGAGAGCTCGGGATCGCCGGGGGCCTCCGGCTTAGAGTGACCGCAACAGGGGCTCGAGTGCTAGAGATCCCCGGCGAAACCCGTGGCTCGTCCGCTGACGCTCTGGCCGAAAAGCTTAGAGCGTCCCTAAATGCGGACGAGGCCCGAGTGTCCAGGCCCGTCAAATGCGCAGACCTGCGCATCCTTGGTCTGGACGATTCGGTGACCGAGGAGGAGGTGGTGGCCGCCGTCACCAGGACCGGTGGGTGTCCTGCCGAGCAGGTCAAGGCAGGCACCTTACGTCCGGATCTGTCGGGCATGCGAACCGTAACGGTAAGCTGCCCTGTGACGGCGGCGAAAGCCATTGTGGAGGGCCGAAGGCTCTTGGTGGGCTGGGTGTCAGCGCAGGTGAAGCTGCTGGAGCCCAGACCTCTGAGGTGCTTCCGCTGTCATGTAGGGCACCACGTGTCGGTCCGGTGCACCTCGGAGGTGGACCGCAGTGGCCTGTGCTTCCGCTGCGGCCAGCCCGGTCACATGGCCGCGGCCTGCTCTGCCACACCGCACTGTGCCGCATGTGCGGCAGCTGGCAAGCCAGCCGATCACCGGGCAGGGAGCAAGGCCTGCGGTATACCCGCCAAGGCCAGCAGCAAGGGAAGGCCCTCCGCCACCACCGCCAAAACCCCCACCGTCGCCACCACCGCAGCCGCCGCCACTGTTGCCGCCGGTGCCGTTACTGCTGCAATTTCCGCAGCGGGGCTCTTGCAGAGGGCCCGGGAGGGGACTGAAATGGAGTGCCAGTAACGGCCCCATTGCGCCTTCTCCAGGCGAACATCAACCACTGCGCCTGTGCTCAGGATCTGTTGCTCCAGAGCATGGCGCAGTGGTCGATTAACATCGCCGTGGTCGCTGAGCCGTACTTTGTCCCGCCCAGGGATGACTGGGTGGAGGACCATAGCGGCTCAGTGACCATAATTGCGTCGGCCGCCGCCGGTACCCCGACTCTTGAGAGTGTCAGGAAGGGTCATGGGTGCGTAGCAGCACGGTTCGGGGAGATCGTTGTAGTGGGAGTCTACTTCTCCCCGAGCCGAACTCTCGCCGAGTTCCACAACTCCCTCACGGAGTTGAGTGTCGTCATCGGAAGCCATTCCCTCCCCGTGCTTGTACTCGGGGACTTCAATGCCAAGAACTTGGCTTGGGGTTCTCGTTACACGGACGTGCGGGGTAGGATGGTGGAGGACTGGGCTCTGGAGACAGGTCTAGTCGTCCTAAATCGGGGTTCTGTCCCCACGTGCGTGCGGATGCGGGGCGAGTCGGTGGTGGACATATCGTTCGCTAGCCCCGCTCTGTCACCGCGTGTCGTCGACTGGCGCGTCATGGAGGGGGTGGAGACCTATTCCGACCACCGGTACATCCGGTTCGACGTCTCCACTCAGACCTCAAGCGCACCGGTCCTACAGGCCCCGAGTGGTCCGCGATGGGCGCTGAAGCAGCTGGACCGGGAGCTCCTCCTGGAAGCCTCAATCGTGCAGGCCTGGGTGTCATCACCAGACAGGCCTGCCGACATCAACAACGAGGCGGGTTGGTTCCAGGAGGCCATGTCCGAGATTTGCGACGTGGCAATGCCCCGAGTTCGGCCAGGAAGCGCCCGGCGTCAGGTGTACTGGTGGTCGCAAGAGCTGACGTCTCTGCGCAAGGCGTGCGTTGCCGCGCGGCACCTGTACGCCAGGCATCGCAGGCTCCGCATCCGCCCTCCGGATGCGTCAGCCATTGAGGCGGAGCTGTACGAGGGGTACAGAGCGGCAAAGACCGCCCTCCAAGAGGCTGTCCGGCGGGCCAAGCATTTGGCCCGCGAGGAGATGCTGGAGTCTCTGAACGGAGATCCGTGGGGGCGCCCTTACAAGATGGTGCGGGACAAACTCCGCACCTGGGCCCCCCCGCTAACGCAGAGTCTCCGGCCTGAGCTCGTGGAGGACGTGGTGAGCGTTCTGTTCCCTTCGCGAGGGGAGCATCCTCCCCCGCCTATGGCTCCGTCACCGCGTGCGGTGCCGGAAGCGGACCACACCGATGACGACGATGACGTTCCGGAGGTGACTGGGGTAGACCTGAGAGTGGCGGTACGCAGGCTGAAAGCCAGAAATACCGCCCCAGGACCCGATGGCTTGCCTGGCAAAGCCTGGGTCCTGGCCTCTGAGGCTCTCGGGCCCCGACTGGAAGGGCTCCTAAGCGCATGCTTGGAGAGAGGCCAGTTCCCGCTTCGTTGGAAGACGGGGAAGCTGGTCCTCATCCGGAAGCCAGGGCGCCCTGCGGACTCTCCGTCCGCATACCGGCCCATTGTGTTGCTCGACGAGGTGGGCAAGCTCTTTGAAAGAGTCATTGCCAACCGCCTCGCCGGGCACCTCGCAGGGATGGGGCCGGATCTTGCGGAACACCAGTTTGGTTTCCGCAAGGGGCGCTCGACGGTGGACGCCATCATGCGCGTGAGAGCCCTCACGACGGGGGACGCGGTGTCCCGGGGCGGGGTTGTCTTGGCGGTGTCTCTTGACATCGCCAACGCCTTCAACTCCATGCCCTGGAGCTGCATTGCGGAGGCACTCCGGTATCACGGGGTGCCGACCTACCTTCGTCGTGTGGTCGGGGACTACCTGACGGATAGGGCCGTCATCTACCCCAGTCGGAGCGGAGAATGGAACCGGCGAGAGATGTCGTGCGGTGTTCCACAGGGTTCGGTTCTGGGGCCGGCCTTGTGGAACATCGGTTACGACTGGGTGCTGCGCGCCGACCTCCCTACCGGCGTCAGTGTAGTTTGCTACGCTGACGACACGCTGGTACTGGCACAAGGGAGGTCGCACGAGGCGGCGGCCGAAAACATGACACGCGGGGTTGCGATAGTTGTGGAGAGGATCCGGCAATTGGGTCTCGAGGTGGCATTGCACAAGTCCGAGGCCATGTGTTTTCATGGGCCTCGGAATGCGCCACCATCGGGATCCCTACTGACGGCAGGAGGGGTTTCCATCGGCGTCGGGTCGACGTTGAAGTACCTAGGACTCGTCCTCGACAGCCGGTGGAACTTCGTGGAGCACTTCCGACGTTTGGCTCCCAAACTGGAACGGGCAGGGGCTGCCTTCAAGCGGCTCTTGCCCAACCTGAGGGGTCCAAACGCCTCCTGCCGGAAGCTTTACGCGGGGGTCGTGCGGTCCATGGCCCTTTACGGGGCCCCGGTGTGGGCGCGTTCTTTGAGGCGGCAAGCCGCCCACTACCTGAACGCGCCCCAAAAGGTGATAGCCATAAGGCTAATCCGGGGGTACCGCACGATCTCCGGCGAGGCGGCTAGCCTCCTTGCCGGATTGCCGCCATGGGATCTGGAGGCGATAGTCCTCGCGCGCCTGCATGAATGGCGCGCGGAAGCACTATGTCGGGAGGAAACACCGCTGCCGCGACAAATTGCCGCTCAGCGGACAGACCTCCGGCGTGATCTCATGGCGACATGGAGAGAGCGACTGTCGCAACCCCGTGCAGGGCACGCCACCATAGTGGCGATAAGTCCCCTCTTTGAGGAGTGGCTAGAGAGGCGCCACGGCGCCCTCACCTACCGCCTGACGCAGGTCCTCACCGGACACGGTTGTTTCGGGAGGTTCCTGCACCGAATCGGGCGGGAGGAAACGCCCGGGTGTTTCCACTGCGAGGATCGTCCGGAGGACACGGTGGAACACACCGTGGAGGTCTGCCCCGCTTGGGCGGAGCACCGCCGTGTCCTCATAGCGGCGATTGGCGGCGACGATCTCTCGCGTCCGGCCCTGGTTCAAGCCATGGTCCGGAGCGAGAGGGAATGGGAAGCCGTCACCTCCTTCTGCGAAGCAGTCATGCTAGTGAAGGAGGTGGCAGGACGTGAGAGGGAAAGAACCTCACGTCCCAGCCGCCGCGGGAGACGCCCTGAACGTCGGGGGTCACGTGGTGGCTTCCGACCACCGTAGGCGCTGGCCTGTGGACGGCGAGTTATGGGCTAGCTCGCCGTCCGGCCGTCTTATGACTACAGGCCGTGTCGACGGCGCGTTCGTGTTCCACGCGCGCCTCAAAGAGATGTCAGCAATCAAGTAGGGGTCCGCATGGACCGATGCCTGCCAGGGCTGCGGGACTGTTCGAAAGAGATACCGTGGCCCTGGAACATAAAGGGCAAAGAAGGAACATGGATGGGTTTTAGTCAGTACAAGTCTGACACTCCCCTCCGCTCCGCCCAGAGTGGGGGGGGTCATTTGATGATTTCCCATCCGGAAAAAAAAAAAAAAAAAAAAGGACTCATTAGGTATTTTTATAGGTACTTTTATGTAAATTTCTTAAAACAAATTATCTTATATAAATTTCAGTGTTGATTTGTAATCATTTGATATGGGTTTCCATAAAATAAAAGGTATTTGGTTGGTGTTCCGTTATCTTCAAAGTTTAGGAACTCCTGCTGTAGACAATCAAAATAGTATTCAGGGTACGCCGGACCTATATTAAAATTTCTCTACCCGTGTAGTCATTTGTGGAAAAAAAAGTTACCTATTATAAGTATTTAATTGATCCTGCCTTCTAAGATACAGGACCTTCCTAGTTCCTAGTCAGGGCCCAAATTTTGTATTGACTGTACTTTACCTATCTCTCACACACTATTCTGTTTGTTAATTTCTCTGTCCCCTAGTGACTACTATGTGTACTTTAATGTTAATGTATTTGTATAAACAAATACATAAACATAATTCAATCGTACCTTAGCAGACAGGACGGACAGGTTCCTAAGGCTTCTCTTTAAATAAAATAATACATACGACTGTGGAAACCTTAGCAATTCAAACAACTTTGTTCGTTTGGTAAACCTACAAAACGACTATAATGAACTTTGATGGTTTTTCCATTGTTTTTTTTTAAAAGTGATTGTGAGATTAAAGAATGTTTTGTTTATATTCATAGGTAGGTACTACGTTGTTTTGTAAATAATTATAATCATAAAAAATGACAATAAAATCGAATTAAAACACTTTTTTTTCAAACCTTGTAATGGACCACATGACAACAACCAAAAGAATATAGGGAGGTACTACAGAGTTCATTGACGGTCGAACACTTATCAACTTTATTACTTAGGGCATAAGGGTGAAAACTGGGAGACCGTCAGTGTTCCTCAGTAGTAGGTACCTACATGAAACTTGAAGATAGTATCGTGATAGCATGTGAAAAAATGTGACTTTCTTAGCCACTAGCACGTCGCCTGCGACTTCGTCCACAAAAATTGTGATAGCTCGGCTAATTTGTATGATATAAATATAAATTATAGCATATGTTACTTCCTGATAATTTAGCTTTCTATTGGTGAAAAAATGGTTAAAATCGGTCCAGTAGTTTCGGAGCTTATTCGGTACAAACAAACAAAAAAATCTTTCCTCTTTGTAATATTAGTATTAAGTATTATTATTAGCCATAATCCTAAACATAACAACACATAACATCACGCCTGTAATACCCGAGGGGTTAGACAGAGGTGGTCATAATATACCGGTTTTTAAGTTCATCGTTTGAGAGCAGTGGTGGTGAGATAAATTAAAGAAATCGGGGTTCAAACCCACGATCTCCAACTTGTAAGTCAGAGCCAAAACCACTGGGCCGCCACTGCTCTCCACATACATATCATTGTATTCATTCGTCATGCGGGCTTGTCACTCATACAACTATTATACGACCAATAAGCGATTGTATTGAATACCAGAACCTGATGTTGACATGACGGGGGCATACGGGCTTGCCCGTCTTATGTCTCATTATGCCTTGTTATGTTTGTCACAGAATAGTGACGAGTTCGAAACTAATGAATGGTAATCAGGAGGTGTTTAGGTTTGTATGGGAAATGTATGGAAGAATATTGTAATGAAAAGTGACGTGAGGTTCTTTAGTACTACTCGATTATTGTATTAGTAATTCGGTAAATATTCCTGTCACTGCCTCGTTGATCTAGTGGCCACAATCGCGACTGCTGAGCATGAGGTTTCGGGTTCGATTCCTGGGTCGGCCAAATAGTTATTGGGTTTTTCCATCAGGAATTTCCCAGGAGCAGCCACGGAGTCTGGTTTTGTGCCCAGTCGATGGCAATGGGCTCGCCCCCTATTATATAGGACTTAAGCATAACTGTCGAAATGTGGGTGTACTATTAGGTATAACTCTGCCTAACCCGTCAGCGATTACAGGCTCGATGTCATGGTATGTATATTTCTGTAATTTTGACGCTACTCAAATGGTTATAAAACATCAATGTTTTTTTAAGTTTAAAGAATATTTAAGGAATAATAGATCTTCATTGACACACATGAATCAGTGCTAACTGAGGTATGTAGAATGTCGTAGTTTACGAGAGGCAGCTTCTTTTTATCTCCATTATAAAAGAAGCAAGCGTGTAAATCATAATTAGGTGGGTACATTATTTCAAACACCTGTAAATATTTTTGAGGATTTCCTTATGACAACCGACTCACTGTTTACCCAGAATGTCAATTTTCTTATCAAAAGACAACGCTAATAAAGTCTTATAATCACAAGATACATCGCGCTGTCATCAAAATACCATACGCGAAGCTTACATTGTTAAAACAAATGAGGTTCTTGTTACTGATTGGTTAGCAGATTTCCAAGAGCCAACACGAAAGTAGATAGATAACGTACGGCAGGGTACGGTAGCCAATCAGACATGCCAACCGTACGTCGCCCAGCTGATGGATGGCTTCGCAGCCTGACTGAATAATGTGCTAACTGTCTACCAGTGCCTGCGAAGTTCAGTGAGCTTTGCTATTAAGATCTTCAGTAGTAAACTGATTTTTGAACGTGGCTTTTCCCATTTGGGGGTCAGAAATGGTCCTACAGGAACGTAACATAATCTAACATAACATCACGCCTGTAACCCCCGAAGGGCAGAGGTGCACCTAACAGTACACCCACATTTTTCACCAGTTATGTTAAAGTCCCATGTAATAGGGGGCGAGCCTATTGCCATCAACCGGGCTCAAATTATTGATGAGGAACGTACTGCTGGGATAAAAGCTATCCTATGACCTTACTCAAGGTCATGTTTACCAATTTCATAGAAATTGACTCGGTCAGCTGACAAGGCGTGAAAAGGTATCAAACATACAGCTCGAAAGCCAGACAGCCAATTTCGCACCTGTATTACCTAATGGAAGAGAAGAGAATTTCTCAATAATATCGAATTTACTACAGATTGGATCAAATACCTAAATCTGTAGTAATATGTTCTAGAATCAACCGCACAACAGTGGTTAGGTACAATTTGACACTTACGCATCCTAATGTCGTGGCAGTAAGGGTTATAATCGTAGTGCGACTACTGAATGAAACTCGTATCATAACTCTCTACTAATCATCCACACTTGTCCCAGTATAAATTGGGCTTAACTAAGGCACTTGATTCACATCAGTCATCAACTGAATATGGCCTAATATAAGCCGTTTCAATGAACATTCGCTAGAGGATAAATAAAGCGACAATCAGATCTGGCAAAAAGAATGGCGATCGTATTACAGTAAAACAAGCTAATAATAATAATAATAATTTATTTATTGGCATAAACACGCAAATACACGGTTGTGAATCACTGGTGCCTGTGGTAGGTAGTGGAACACCTGTGTTACAGGTCACCAGGTTTCCACTCCGAAAACATTTTACAATAAATCAATGTTTTGTACCAATATTTAAGGATGGTTAGCAAATTAAAAGAAACAAAAGTATAACATTAGAGAAATAAAAATAAAAAGCAATATAAGAACAAAAACAATTTAGAATAATTACTTTCATGGTGAGGATAAGTGTGTGTGTATGAGTGTGTGTGGGCTTGCGCGTGTGTGTTGATGTTCATGAGTGTGTGTAAGTGTGTATGTGTATGATGTGCCTGTAAATTGTAGATTGATTAAGCCAAAACCTGCAACAGACTCTCTGTTGCAGTATATGACTGCTGAAGTAGCCAATCTTGTAGAGTTACTTTAAGGTCGTATTGGTTTAGTTGGTGCACAGGTAGAATTTTATGAATTTTATTATAAAAAAGCTCATAGTGAAAAAACATTTTGAAAAACAAGGTTTTAAATATACAGGATGGAATAGACACCGACACGAAAACGGTTACCACGTATTCAGTATCATTCTGAGCCCCTAACCTAAACCTCTAACCTAAAAAAATCTATGTGGGGGGGCCACATAATAATTTTTAGGTTATAAAAAAAACAGCTGTTTCCTACAAAAGTGCAATACTTACACGGTCAGAATTTATGGACCAATGTTTTTTTTTTAAATAACCGATGAAAATTTCAATGTGGCTCAGAATGATGTAACTACTTAATACGTGGTAACCGTTTTCGTGTCGGTGTCCCTTCCACCTCGTAGGTGTGACGTCACCCATTTAAATATTTTTCTCAGCAAACTCTAGATAGATACCCATATCATGGGGGTGCATAAAACAAACTAGTCCACGATATTGGATTTAGAATGACGTCACTATTTTCTTCAAAGAATTGGGGACGAGCCTCTAACCGAATAGAAATCCAATGTGTGTAAAATTTTCAATGTGGTAACTACGCGTTCGACCAGTAATCTAACGAGGCAGTTGATGAAGAATCATATCACCAATAATGTTATTAGGAATGTAAGCTAGTTTAGATTTTATTATTTACTAGCTGTACCCCGCGGTTTTAGCCACCGCTTCTGACTTGTTTTCTTTTTGCGTAGCGTGTTATTATATAGCCTATAGCCTTCCTCGATAAATTTGCTATCCAACACTAAAAGATTTTTTTTTAATTCGAACAAGTAGTTCCTGAGATTAGCGCGTTCAAACAAACAAACTCTCCAGCTTTATAATATTAATATAGATTTGCTTTTAGAGTTAATTAATTATGACTCTGTTGCCAAGCAATCAAATCAATTGGAATTTCTATTTTTCATGATGGAATTAATATTTCGTTTATTTAATCATTGCTAATTGAAATTTCTAAAATTATTTATTATTAATGTGATGTAATTATTTATTACCTATCTAGTGGCATTCATAATCATATTTTTTTTTGTTAATATGCGGATAATGTAGTGGGTTGCAGTATTGTTAATATTTTGTATTTTCTTTCCTCTGTTCCAACACATATTGTAGCTGTTTATCGTCCCTGAATAAATAAAATAAATAAAATATTGAGCCATAGGTTGCCAACGGATTGAAAATTTCAGTAAATTGAGTAAACAAGTACGTACATTTTATTTCATTCTGACCTCTCCACCCGATCAGTTCAAACGAAGCACCACCCATTCACAACCCATTTAACCCCATTCCTCCTTAACTTCATTTTAACAATACCCAAATTCATGGCACCACAGCACCACAGTAAATAAACAGTTGTAAACACAGAAGCGTTAACCTTAATTCCGGGCTAATGACTAGTTCATTAAACGTTAGCCGTGTATTAAACTGTTTAGTCGCTTGGACACCGACATGGGAAAGCAAATAGTGTACAGCGACATCATGTGACTATACAAGGTGTGTTTGTAATCAAACATGCTTGAGCGGGAATTGTTTTTGACACCTTAGTGGAAATAGTAAACAGATACCTTTGAACTTTGATTAGCAGAAGAATTTACTTTTCAGTCGGTATTCGTATTGTATTGTGTTTTGGAGGACCAGTAGACTACGACTCCGACTTTCGTGTTGTGAGTCCGAACCTAGAACGGCACTTTAATTTGTGTAATTTTTCATTACCACTGTTGGAGAACCAAATATTCGAAGATTTTTAACATGCACCAACTTACGCTGGTACTGTGTGTGGACCATGACATCCTCGCAATTAGAAAAGGCCTATCTCTAGTTTATGCTTTGCATGTAGTTAATGATTTGTCTTCTAAGCAGTATTTGAAGCTTATTTGAAATATTTACCATCAAGCTTGCTCAGCTCCGTATTTCCTACACTTCATCATTGCGTCGATATCCTATGCTCTGTATTTGTGACAATCACTAAGTTAAACTGATCCGAAGCCAATCTCTCTGCTATTCCGAATCTCATCTACAAACAAATTAACACGAAACACCATATTAATAGCCAACAAACGATCGCAAACTGATCATGTTGCGCGCTAAATAACACTCCATTATTAGACTCATCTCACTAAATGAGCAATGAAAAGCGAATACGAAGTTCATTTCAGAGAAACGGTTGTTACGATTAACTGTTCTAAAAACAGACAGATAACTATCTGCTTTATTGACAGATAAAAACGACAATTTAGCTTTAAGTTGATGAAGCAAATTCTTAACATTTTGAGTAATAAAAGATTTAGTGTTGATTGGAGCAAAGCATCCTTATTTAATATCATCAATGTCGTCGAAAGGATCATCGTACCTATGATGAAAGGACTGAACAATTTTCGACCTTAAATGGCTCTTCTAGATTGTATGGCCTGTGTACTAAAAAGTCATATAACCAAGAAGAGTCATTTTCGATCTTGTATCTTTTCTTACTACAAAACATACAAGATGTAATAGATGTTCAAAATGTTAGTAGATATACATTTATATATGTACTAGGCTTCCATGAACTGCTAAATAAAAGAACATAAAAACGGAAAATCTGCTACGCAAACTGAAAACAGAAGATATTTCACGAATCGTTTTCCCAATTCAATCGCGGGCCACTGAAAAAACGGACGAAAATATTCAGAACGTTAAATGAAAATCTGTAGCAGTAAATTTGTCGTCATTAAAACAGATTAAAAGAAAATGTAGCGTGATATTGAATGGCGAATTCATTTGAACCTTCCCCGGCTTCGCCTTATTTATAGCGAGTTTGACGATCTGACTCACTGGGAAGTTTTTAAGAACTGTGCCATGCCGTCTACACAGTGGCCGTTGCTGGCTCATTTTTACAGTTCATTAAATTATAGAAGTTGTCTCGTTTCAGAAGTTGAGCTTATGGTCGTCACGGGTTTGGTTTTCAAGACTTCGTGAAATGGGATAGCAGATAAATACTAGACTAACGCGCACAATTACATATGAGTTGTGGATCTAAACTCACCCTACCGACTATTGCGATAAGAATGTATTCCAGCAAATAATAATGAATATTTACAAGCAGTAGTCCTAGACACGGCTCGAATTTTTAGGAGGTTCCTCTCTCTGCGACCGCCGGTAGCTTGGACCCTGTTCCCGATACCGGTGGGTTTCAATTTTTTTATATTTTTTTTATTTTTTTTTATTTTTTTTACTAAGGAATATTTAAAAATGTAATTAATTTGTGTAGAAATAAATAGAGGAAATAACGTTTACTGATTGTATAGTGTATCAATAATACTTACCTAACTACTAGTAGTTGCGACACAATTGATTATCCACAAAATACCAAAATATTATTATGAAGCTTGTCCAATAAATACATCACAATTCACGAAGAAATTCAATAAAGTAAACATTTTCTCACTCATATTGAAGTAAGTATATCAATTCACTTCATACTTTACAGAGCTTGTCATAATGAACGTCATCTTCTCGTAAACATTTCAGTACAAATCTGTCGTCGCCTTTTTGTGTTTTTCGTTTAACGATTATTAGCTTCATAAGTTTTCGTTGGATCAAATAAATTGTTTTGAATGAATCTGTTTGATTCTAGAAATTATAATATAATTTTAAGGTCATGATATTTTAAAGCGAATTGGGGAGATTTTAACAAAACTACTAGTTTTGAAAAATAATATTTTGATAGTTTCCACAAAATAAATTTGCAGTCCAAATAATAATACCGTTATTGTTTTTGTGAGAACCTAGTTTTTGTTTTTGTTAAATTTTAGAAGTCATTATTTTATGTTTTATTTAACCCAAAATTGACTGCAAGAATGCCTTTTGCATTAAGTGCGCCTATGTACGACTATTGTACGTGAAGTTTAAATAAAATGTAATTTATAGACCGACCGCTTTATTGAGTCCTCCGCCTTGCCCATCAAAGGCATATTAAGCGTTCACAAAGTCCTAACAATATCCCACAAGTTATTTGCTTTAAAATAACCATAATACTGTAGGTATAATGATACTAATTGAGCCAATACGTGACCAAACTTCAGAATATTCCATTTAAATTGATACCTTCGCGAGGACTCATGGTCTATAGTACGAATACATTTTTGTCTCATTCACAAACTTTCAACGAAAGCTGCCAAACAATTGCTCCACATTCAAACACAATGCTCCAATAACTTTTACTCTAAGCAACAAATAACAACATTAAACCATAAAAGCGATTCAATAATTGCATAATACCGTACAAAATGCATTATGGAAGGCAGATGCGTTTCACCGTAACAGTATTAGCACGATCACAGTCAAAATGACGTATGGGGAACGTGTCGTTAACAATGGTAACAGAAACTATTGTCCAGGACCGAACCGTTGGTAATAAGTATTAGATCTTAATGCTTTACAGTGCAAGTGAATCACGTTCTGCAAATAATATTGGAATCAAAATTGGTCTCGTTTTGGGATGAATTGGAGCAAATGTTCTGTGTTGTTTCTATTATCCTGCTAGCCAAGTCAATTTCAACGCCTCCGCAGCAAGTTGCAATCTCTGGCGGGAGCGGTTTAAACCCCTGACAAATTCACAGATCTATCCGAAAACCTTCCACCTGGGCACGAGTTGCCGTGGTCGACTTGGAAATCTCTAAACAGGCTTCGAACTCAAGTCGGCCGGAGCAAAGACAATCTCTGCAGATGGGGGTTCATGGACGACTAAGACCTCAAGTGCAAATGCGGCGTCTGCCCACAAACATTGGCCCACCTTCCATCTTGCACCGCATGCCCAATCACCTGCGCTCTTGATGATTTATTTACTGAATCAGTGAGCGGGGTTCGCGTGGATGAGTTTTGGGCTAGACATATTTAAACTTTTTGCCATCGATACCCTAAAAAGAAGATTATTAACAGATGGTGAAAGTAGACTGGAAACCGATATCATTATCGTCATCATTGGGTTCCACCCACTGCTGAGTAGGCATAGGCCTTCTTCTATTTATGCCATTCTTCCCTGGTCTGCGCGAGTCTCAACCTGGGTGTAGTAGTTAAGCCAAGGGGCCTAAAATGGCCACTTCAGTAGAATCATAATAGGATAATAATATGAATCACGTTTAAACTCTTGGACATGAACATGGACATGTGATGTGGAGGAATGAGGAAAATGTTGAGTATGAATGTAGATGGCTATAAGAGTAGAGAAAGACAAAAGAAACGATGGATGGACTGTGTGAAGGATGATATGGCTAGAAAGAAGGTGACTGTTGGGATGACGGGTGTCCCCTTGTTTCGCAGACAGAAATCTCATACTATTTCGTTTCGCCGAAAATGTTTCATTTAATATTTAGTTCTTGTATTTTTATTTCCAGTATTATTGTTTTGACAACTATTTACTTGAATGAAACATATTTCATAGAAATACAATTCAATGAATTTTACAACCACATTTTTTATTTAACAAACTTATCAAAGTGTAGATAAAAAAACACCGAACAAAACATATTCGTTAAGAAATAATTCTTAACGAGTATTGTTTGTTCGGTGTTTCTTTCCATGGTATTTTATTTCAACGAAAATGTAAAAGTAGACGTTATGCTATTCATAATTTTATAAATAAATATACACGCAGTCGAATGCGTCGGTCGAACACCTATTTTTTTATGTTATTTTGTTTACACTACTCACCACATCAACATAAACAACATAATTTTCTAAGTACTCTGCGTATTGAGTATTCTATGAAATGATAATGTGAGAAAAAATTTATATGAAACGAAATTCTATAAAACTTTTGTCTATAAAACAGTGTACAACCGGGATGACGAGTAATAGAGAAGTATGGAAGAAGAAGACATGCTGCGCGGACCCCAAATAAGTTTGGATAAGGCCAGGAGAATGATGACGGAACTCTTGAAATGGTCTCAGACGTAGTTAATATAATGAATTGTCATTTTGTGATGATTTTAAGAATTTTAACATGATTCCTATTATTATCTTGATCTGATAAAGCGGCCATATTAGGCCGTGGTCTTGAAACCGATTAGGTGCAGTAAGAAAAATAAATTAGGTCTGACCATCTACTTTCTGAATGCTCGACCGTAAATTGCCATTAGAAACCAAATTCAAGATAGAAATATTTTTTTCACTTGAGGGTTTTACAATTAATTTAAATATTGCTATGAAGAATTCTGAGTGTAAAGAGAGCTGATAAAATACGGAACACTACACTGCGCTCAAAAACAGGGATCACAGATGTAGGCAAAAAGGCTGCCAGGCTGAAATAGGATTGGGCGGGTCAGTTGAGCCGCATGGATGATGACCGCTGGGCAAAGGTTTCAACACGTTGTGTGCGAGGATGGACAGCGCCGCCGAGGCCGGCCCAGAAAACGGTGGCGAGATGATTTGAACGCGCATCACGAGGGCTGGTTCGAGGTGGCGCAGGAGAAGAGTACCTGGAAGGATATGGGGGAGGCCTTTGCCCAGCAGTGGGACATACCAGGCGAATAAAAAAAAAATGATGAATAAAGAATAGCATAGATGCTTTTGTTTGAAGGATGGCAAGACATGACTAAACTAGTGCATTGAAAACATCACCTAACCAGTTTATATGCACCTTACAGACATTAAAGGCACAATAGCACAATATTTAACTCTAACTGTTCTCTTACACAGCTATTTTAAGACATACTGTGCCCACCCTCAATAGAAAACACGTATTTATGTTACGAAAACTCCGATTTATGATTTTCGGTTGCTTCGATACATAACGTTTATAATTTTATGTTGGATTATGCTTTGGGATCGTAAAATCGTTTTACGATTCTATAAATGTGTTCAAGTATCGAGTCTTTTTTTAGAAAAGCGGTTAAATGAAACAATAGAGAATGTGGAGCAAACTGGTGGAGTAATCGATGAGAAGTATTTTGTTTCATAAAGTATTGGAAAGGTTTGAGGAGCTCGTGGCTAAATAATAACAGCCGCTCGGATAGATCTTTAGGTTAAGCCGTGCTTACCCAGGTTGGTCTGTGGGTGGGTGACCACCCATTACATACCGAGTTTTATTCATGCCTTGGAAAGCACGTTAAGCTGTTGATCCCGGCTGTCATTTGTAGATCTTTGACAGCCGTTACAGGTAGTCCAGTGGCTCAAAAGCCTGACAACCAGTCTTACCAAGGGGTTTTGTATTACCTAGTACTAACTGGGTTGTGAAGGTCAGATAGGCAGTCGCATCCGGTTAGACTGGAAGCCGACGCCAATATAGTTGGGAAAAGGCTAGGTAGATGAAAGTATTGGAACGGTATTCTGTTTCGACAGAAGACGGAGTGTGTTACGTTTACCTCAGTGGCTCTCACAACTCTCTTATCAAGACAGTTTATCAAAGTCACTTCTGTAACTGTAAATATTTACATTAATTCCAAGCCTAAGATGGAAATTTATGATTATTGAATTAATTTCTTGCACTCTAATCTAACAAGGAACTGAACTCCCGATAACCAAATTACTTAACGATTACCTAAAACGTTTAAATCGTGACCGTAAATATTTATTCCGATAAGATACACAAAGAATCGTAGAACACAATCTTGATTCTGTTCTTGTTTTCTTAAGCTGATGGAATTCCAATCAAAGTCCTAGATACTACAGCAAGATTAAAACTTATCATTTCCCTTTAAATAATGGGTCAATTATCGCTTGCAACTTATCAGGCTGCACTTATCAAAATCTCAAAGTTGTAGAGTAAAATATTTCAAGATTTGATTATCAACCTTATCTTGATGACTTTCGAGCTTAATTTCACTTGTGGGAATTATAACAAGGTAAAGAATGGCCTGACCAGAGTACATTATCTACTTAGTTTAGTTTCGATCGACACAAAACTTTATAACTCAGGCCATGAGATTTATTGTAATGAAATCGTAAGGATAGCATTTTCCTGTTCGTGAGTTATAGATTGCTGTGCGAATCGTAAATAGTACGGTTTGGTTTAATAAATTCTTTGGGTCCCTTGATCGTAAAGCGAACCTGATTTGTGGAGGTTTAATATGTTACCAAACTTGTATTTAATGATAATTTCAAAGTTTTAAGTACGGCCGTAAAATGATGTGACGACATTGAAGGATTATTCGCAATTTGGATTTGGTAATTTGACCTGTCCTGTCGATGTCATGACATGGCGTTATATCTTGTTATGACTTGTGTCGTAATTGACGATATCAAACTTTAATTAAAATCTATTGAACGTTTTAGTGCTGACCACTGGAAACTTATAAATATAGTTGACAAGAAACTTGAAGTGGCAATATCATCTCCATTAACATGTGAGTAATGTACCCGCCTACTTGTGTAAATGACAAAATCGACAACACTGAAGTATAAAATTACAAGGCAAGACAAAAAAGTCACCAGACGAGTCGCAAGTGCCTGGGGGAGTTACTGGTCCATGACGGAGCTTATGAAGGGAAAGTAACAGATAATTATTTTAAAACTAAACCCAAACTCAAACAATCGAGACAACCTAATTCAGTTACAAACTACAAACTCAGACATAATTAAGTTATCAACAATATTGCAACTATAAATTCAGTAGGAGCTACTTTACTAACATCTAATTCATGTGTAACTTTATTCAAACTGTCAGATTGAATCCGAAACTACAGTGCACAAATCACGGCTATATTAGATTCCACAGAATTTATCGCCTCGACGACTGCTAAAGGAGATGGATCGTGTTTCTCAGAGCTCAGTGAAACGCTGTATCGTTCACTTTTCAATCCCGCTACCAAATTTCAGATGTTGCTATTTCTACCGATTTAAATTTGAAACCAGACATGACAATGCAATTTGGACCATTAGAGGACGCTGTAACTGATAGATTACAACAGTCAAATAGGTAAATTTGGGAGCATTGGTTTGCTAAATTCGTGGATCTTCTGTTCATAGAATTGCTCTAAGTTTCATGGCAGAATTTAGTGGCTGCAAGAATCTCTCTCAACTCTGATTGGGGATTTTGTAACTATATTTGGAAACACTGAGGCTAATATTTTCGTTGTGGAGCAGTACTTTTCAAAATGAGATCGATGTTTTCTGTAAATACTTTCTGCCAACTATGTATTTTAATCTGTAAATTGTAAAGTAGACAATTGTTTGAGGGTTTCCGTAACTCAGCTGTAGTTCAAATGGTCTTTACTTGAGATTGTTATTATCTCACTTTCGAGTCAGATGAATATGCCGTGTATCAGTGGTAACGTAACCTAAGCTGATCTCATTTAATGGAAGTTCCGTACTGCGCTAAGCCAATATGCTCAAAGTGGTACCAGAAACGTGCAGTAATGAACTTTGCAGAAAACAATAATTTACCGATACTCCGACGAATGAATGTAGATTCATTCGTCAGAGTATCGGTGAATTATTGTTCCTTATTTCGTAAAATTGGGTATTGTCTCTGAGTCAGCTAATAGGGTAACTTTGTTTTAAGCTACATTATTTATTATAACTAGAAAACGGGATATTTACCATGTTTATTGGTTTCTTTGAGTTCCCGATATTTCGGCGCTGTTGCAAGCACCATGATCACGGATAAACAACGACACCAAAAAATCAGCCATAGCTCAACATTTTCCGGAATCAGGATCGAACCACTGAATTGAGTTACATAACCCTCAGGTCATCTCGACAGAACGCCACTATATTCCTAGACTCGTTAGAGAAGCTATTGAGATCACCAAATATAAGAACTTCAATCGGGAGGATGAGGTTTCAACTGTCGTAAGCCTGGAAACCAGTGGTCCAGCGGTGTAAAAAGCGGAATAGTGCCGAAAAAAGTTCGCGAGCAGACACAGTGAGTTTCGTGTGTCGGGAACAGAATCAAGTTGTGAGTGACAGTGGTAGCGGTACTGAGTGCAAAAAACGAACAAGAAAGAGGGTAGACCGATTTGTCTGCTCATAAACACCCACCCGCAATAACTTCAGTTTGTCCGTGATCATGGTGCTTGCAACAGCGCCGAAATATCGGGAACTCAAAGAAAACAATAAACATGGTAAATATGCCGTTTTCTAGTTATAATAATGTTAGTGACCTTGATAATTTAAAATCTTATACATTATTTATGACAAATTAATAATCAAGAACTTCAAAATAAAAGAGAACATCACAAAACGGTGCTAATTATATTTCCTGCAATTTCACAGCCTTAATTTCGGCACAAACGTCAGCATTAATTTAAACTGACAAAGATTTACGACACAAAAACAAGTATAAAACATGTTTTTGGAAAGCTAATTAATCACCAACGTAAAAATTAAGTGTCATTCGATATTCAGATTATATGGAGCAACAAATTATGCTCACACCAAAATTGGTCATGATACTATTAATTAACACCCAGATAATTACTCTAGTGAGTGGAGTCACACCTAATTAGCTACCGCTCCAAAGAACCCATTCATGTGATTATCTCCGAGCGAGTTGAAATGCTTCCAAGACATTCGATACTGAAACCAAGTCCTCTCAAATCAAAGTACAAAACGAACTGTCGTATTTCTTATAGACACAAGAAATATTACTGGAACACCCGCCTTTTCGTCACGTTCCACGATCATTCTTCACGTTTTCTGACATTTGGAACGTCTCACAAAAACAAAAGCGTCACTTCGGTGGCGCTGTGTACCAAAAAGTCCGGTAAACTTGGCCACAGACTAAAAATATTCCTTTGGATAATTGCTGGCTTGTGAAATTTACAGTCATGAATTTTGTTGGCTGTGGCACACCTTCCTGTGTGTAACATTATCCCCAAATTATTCATGTCAGTAGGTAATCGTCGAGTGATGACAAATTACAGGAAGAAGATTGTCTGAACTAAAGTGAGAGTATGATAAGACAAAGTTACTGAATTTTTTATATAAAAATAACAGATTTTCTTGAGAGTGACATAGCAGTAGGTGCTTAAACGTGGTGTATTAAATGTTATTTCATGTTTTATAAATCCCAACACTATTCTGACTACTTTCTTTTCACAAAGCATCTGTCTTTTAATAAAACATCTACTAAAGAAGAACATAAAAATACGAGTGAGGTAAATATTTGAAAAGGCCGTCCATATTTTAGCGTGTATGTATCACAAAGAAACAAAGGTATTGTGGGACGTAATTCCAGTGAGCAAGTTTTTCTAAAACAAAGCGTTACTGTGGTTTTAATGGAAAATAAAAATAGATCCTGTGACCTCACCGCTTAGTACTGACATAAATTCTGGACTAAAATAATACGCGCCTTTGGGCATTACTGCTTTTGTTATTCTTCTCTGTCTACCAAAGCTTTGTTTAATAGGAGAGGAATAGTTAGCTCAGGTACATTCTGACGAAGCAGGAAGCGATACATGCTTAACACGGCGTTTCCTAAATCAGTATTCTCTCGGCAATTTAGGGGGTCATAAAATTTTTAACACCCTGAATCCGGGCTACTGCAGGCGCTTAAAACATTTTGTTCCCCTTTATTGACACAGAAGCTAAATCGCGCAAAGCACTAACTAAGAATTAACGGATGTTTTAATATAATTACGGTTTAATATTCCACATTGACACATTTCTTTATTGTTCCGAGTAAGCGGCTATAAAAGTGCTTTTACGACGTCACACTATAGGTAGACCTTGGCAGGATTTATGCTTTGAAAATTTATTGACGGCCCAATTGAATTTATTGTCAAAACTAAAAGTTTTATTGCAAAAATTTACATGCATGTATTTGCGAGACGGAGTTTTTAACGAGCTCTTTTTATTTATGACTAGGTTAAATTTGGCGTTTCATCCGTATTGTTGGCGAAAATGTATCTTTTATTGACTTGTTCATATTTAAATGGACTTTAACGGATGTCAATTTGGGGATCATAGTTTAAACTCTAAACACATAATACCTACACCTACTCTGTTGGCCAGATGAGAAACAGCCCTACGGACTCGATAAGATCACGGTAGTTGAAAGGAAACTACAATTTCGAGTCTTTTTCATAAGGGTAGTATTTAAACGTGCGAACATAAATTCAAATTAAAGGTGTCAAAAATATTGAAAATGGGCTACTGAAATACTAAGTGAGCGACAAACAGTGGGCTAATACTAATGTTTAAAACAGCGACTTGAAAATAGAAATTTGAGTTACTAGTTGTTCAGTACGATTATGTGATAATTCAAGGACTCCTGTAAAAAACTTAAAACAAGGTTATTAATCACTAGATTGTAGATAAGGCGTAGTCGACGAACCCCCGCTGAGCGGGGCTCCTATTTCTGTTTACAGAGTTTAAAGTAACCTAACACGAAGGGGATGGGGGGGTCTTAGTTCGCTCACTTCGCTCGCTCACTAGACCCCGCCATCCCCTTCGAACCTAACCTGTCCGAGTCGGGGTGCCACAAGTCTCTCTCAGCATTCGCTCGCTCTTGCTTCTTTAATTCTCCTTGCCGCAATGACCAGATAAATAGTTACTTACTTTGGTACAATAGTCGCCCATTTAGTATATTGGTCGCCAATTAAATTTTTATTCGCCCGATTAATAATTTCCCTTTTCATAATAGCTAGTCAGTTCAGACAATCGACATAATTTCTGAAATCTGTAACCAGAAAACTAATTTCTGTAACACAACGGTTTCGTTATAAAGCCGACCCTTAACGAAGCCGAAAGACACTTGTTTTCCCCGTCATTGCGATAATTTTTTTTGTAGACCATACCCGGGAACCTTCTAGTTACGGAGATATTGCGGGTCTAGTTTTCAAGTTGGTGGATTTCTCAAAAAAGCATAACTGTTTACCAATTATGTATTAGTTATTGAACCGTTAAAGTTTTGATTTGAACAAATTAACAGCCCATTTTAAATAATATGCACCGTGACTATTTAGTCGTCTTACAATGGCAGCCCACTTCATGTATCCAATGACTACTACATTAATATAAAAAAAAGATATTTTTGAGACTTTAATAATTTAAAAATAAAAAAAACATTCAGTAATATGACGCATGGTGTAGTTAAAATATATACTGAACTCGAGCGCTGGGTAGGTATGTTCTCCCGTTTGACACGTAAACATGATTAACAGGATGTTTCATAATTTTATTCTAATGTATTATTTATTGCCCTTTGTACCTATTATGAAAGGAAAAAAAAAACAAAAATCGCGCCTAGAGCTATTTTATGTCGGGTACATTGAGTAGACCACCGTTGTATGACGACTAAAAAGTCACGGTGTATATCAACTTTAGAGAGCAGCGGTGGCCCAGTGGTGGGGATCCCGACTTACGAGCAGTCAGTCGTGGGTTCGAACCCAGCCAGGCGCATTACTTTGTGTAAGTTATTTCATCACCACTGCTCTCAAAACGGTGAAGGAAAACATCGAGAGGAAACCGGCATGTCGTAGAACCAAAAATTCGAAGACATGTGACTTCTACCAATCCGCACTGAGCCCGCGTGGTGGATTATAGCCCATTCCCTCTCATAGAGAGGAGGCCTGCGTCCCAGCAGTGGGAACATTAATAGGCTGATTATGTTATGTTATGCATATCAACTTTTAAAGATAATTTCGAACCGATATTGATTTCGTAGATTTCGGACTGATTTTAATGCGATAAGTCAACTAGAAGTTTTATCATGTCGTAAACTTTATAGTGCCTAACATTAAATTAAATTTATAGAAGAAGTGATTCATATTCAATTTTGAGAGCTAAGTGATTAGATTATGTTGTGGACAATGTCATTTTAATGTCTTAATCAAGTTTTACAACTTAAATATAAATCAATTTAGCTATAAAGTTTTATATTTAATTCACTTTGATCAAAATAACAGGTTTAGATTGCGAGATTAAAATTGTTTATTCAATGGTACCTACCGAAAAATGCATGACTAACAAAAAGTAATTACTTAAGTCGATTCAAATCATTACGGAAACAATCATAATAATATGTAGAAGCTTCATTCACACTGGATTAGTAGTTGATATCTCAATTTATTTCGATAAAGTTAGAAATAGACACATAATAAATAGGTTTCACTAAGTTTAACTAAAGCTGCGTTTCCACGCGCGCCTCAAAGAGATGTCAGCAATCAAGTAGGGGTCCGCATGGACCGATGCCTGCCAGGGCTGCGGGACTGTTCTAAAGAGATACCGTGGCCCTGGAACATAAAGGGCAAAGAAGGAACATGGATGGGTTTTAGTCAGTACAAGTCTGACACTCCCCTCCGCTCCGCCCAGAGTGGGGGGGGGTCATTTGATGATTTCCCATCCGGAAAAAAAAAAAAAAAAGCTGCGTTCAGACTACCTATGTGTCTTTTGGTGTCTTTATGATTGTTATATCATTTTTTTTAATAGCCTGTACTGTCCCACAGCTGGGCAAAGGTCTCCCTCAATTTCTTCCATGTGCTCTTTTCCGATGCCCCCTCGAACCAGCCCTGTTGGTACGCACCCAGATCGTCTCGCCATCTCTTTCTAAGCCGACCTCAGCGGCGCCGTCCGTCTTCCGGCAACCATCGTGCGGGGACTTTTGCCCAGTGCTCATCGTGCATGCGGCTGACGTGACCCACCCAATTCTATTTTAGCTTTTATCATTCTTATACTAACTAAACTGTAACTATCTAATAATGCTCTTATTTAACAAAATAAATAAAACATTATATCAGTATTTTGACATATTTCGGCCACATAATGCGAAGGGGAGATAGCAGCCTTAAAGATGGTCATTGTTGGCAATACCGAAGACAAGAGAGCACGAGGCCGGTCGCCAACACGATGGTCCGACCAAGTAAAAGAGGCTATGTCCTCAAGCAAATTTCAGCAGCTTTTGACCGGAGTCGATGGAGGCAGATTGTCCGTTTAAAGGGGTCCAGTGACCACAATCCTGAGTAATGAGGGACCGATTGAAGAAGAAGAAATAACACATAAATGTATAAAAAAGGCCTCTCAATTCTGTCGACGTCTTCATTCTGTCACACAAAGTCCTCCCCTAGTTTTTACAGAGCATTTAACCAAAAACCAATGTTTCTTTGTTACGTGATTCCAAAACCAAAGGCTTCCAAACTATGTATTACCTAATTAGCCTACTGAAACTCAACAAAAGAACGTATTAACACAAGCAGTAACAAAGCGTACGAGTTCAGTCGTGTTTGTAAACCGACGCTGGCCTGCTGAATCCAGCCTCATTGAATTAAGTGGTCAAAGTGGGGCCGCGGACGCCGCGGTCGCACGTGTGCGGAATGCCTTATAACTAGGGTTACCAGATTCTAGCGTGTTTAATAAAACGAGTTTTTGGTTAAAACGACAAAAAAAACAATGGCGAGTGTTTGTGGCAGAAGATTTCAAATTACTTAAGCTGATAAAATGCTTTTAATAATAGTAAAGAAAATGACAAAAAAAATCAATGGTGATTGTATGTGGGAGAAGATTCAAATTATTCTTATTCTTTGTTGCATACAAAATAAAATGAAAAATTTACATACCAATTGCAATAATATAGCTTATATACAATGGCGAGTTTAACCCAAAATTTTCTTACAGCAAACCTAATTATTTAATAACATAGGCCAATTTTACCAACGACACTAAACTCGACAGTTACATTAGAGCTTTCAGTATTATCATTGTTTTGGAATTTTGACACTGACAGTTCTTGAACGGGCTTTAGTTGTGCTGATCGCGTTTAGATTCAGTGGTGATATCCGGCCGCCACGAAGTAGAACGTTCCAATTCTAAGAATTTTAAAGTTCAATGAATTTTAAAACTGTTATCTGAAATTTATAGGTTCTTAACATTTTAAATATTAAATTACCTTTAAGAATCACTTAAGTAATTTGGTTCTTCGAAATATTCGCTCGATATATACCTATAATATCTCGGGATTTCGAAAATGTAATTACGTAATCCCAAACGTAGGATATCCGTGGCGGTAATGGTTTACCCCAAGAGGTACCGATGCTATGATGCCTTTCAATTATTCCTATTCCAAAATGGGAGTGGTTACAGCTGGGCTCAGACACATTTCAAAATGTTTGCTGTATAACTTAAGTAAATATAAAACGATCTATTTAAGTTCTCTTTTTGCTTCCGTGATGAAATGATTAATATTTATTTATTTATTTATTTAACACTTCAAGCACAAAAGTACATAGGCGGACTTAATGCCATAGGCATTTTCTACCAGTCAACCTTTGGGTGATGCAGAGACAAGCAGTGGTAGGTGTATATCTGAAAATAATTGAGAAATTGAAATTGTTTTTTTTTTTAATTGAATTGATTTTGATTAATTAATCGATTGATTTTTTTAATATCTTTTTTTAATAGAAACTACTGCTGTACTGACCATCCCACATAATTTTCTCAGCTCTGAGAAAGACCCTAAAGGGTAAAGTAGCAGTTAAGTATCATTAAAACCATTATTTCTATCACACTATACCCTATTTTGGGTAGAGTGCCCTTTTCTGGTAATAAATGTAACCATGAATAAAAACGGCATATTAAAGAAATTTACATAATCATGGTCACCCTAGTGATAACGTGTACAGTAAAAAAGTTTGTCTCGATAGCCGTCCTGTCCGTGGTCGTTAGCTCGGCGGTTTTGTGAAGAATATGCGATTAGCAACACTAGCTTTGCTCAGATTTGTTGCCAGATTTACTGGCGTGATGCAAGGGACTTTTTGGTGGACGTTTAATTTTAATCAGAGGTGCAGTGCGTGGGCTTATGGTGTAACTGTTGTTCAGCATTATGAATACAAGTGTTAAAGATAAAGTAAGGTGGGAAACAAACTCTTTGGTTACTATATGGAACTAAAAGAACACGGACTCACACTGTCATTGCTGGGCTCTCATTTGGTTTCAAACAGGGAAATAAATCATTTCAACGCGATGGTGCCTGGAATAGTTAAATTCATTATTTTGTTGTCTCGATAGTCGTCCTGTCCGTGGTCGTTAGCTGGTCGGTATTGTGAAGAATATGCGATTAGCAACACTAGCTTTGTTCAGATTTGTTGCCAGATTTACTGGTGTGATGCATGGGCTTTTTGGTGGACGTTTATTTTTTAATATAAGTTTTTATTACGTGCGGGTTTGCGAGAAATGGAAAGAGAGGAGTCAGGCCTTTGTCCTGGAGTTTAACAGAGAATGCTATGGAAAAAAAGTGTTTTCGTGCGTGGGGTTGTTGTAGTTGTTTAGCACGTATACTCGTATAATAAAACACTTAACCAATATCTAGGCCTAAAAGAACTCACGGTTAGACTCACACTGTCACAGCTGGACTCTAAGTCGGTTTGAACTCTACGAATGAAACAAGGAGATGAATGAATGTGGTGCTGTTCCACAAACGTTGGGCCACTTAATATCGTGTCCTGCGTGTCCTGTTGTTCGTTCACTGCAGGAACTGATGGACGCTACCGAAAGCGCCAAACTAGTAGCTCAGTGTTGGACTGTCACAATTTAGATTGCCATCGACACGCTAAGATGAAGAAGAAGATCAACCCTGAAATATAAATTTGTTACAGTCAAGTAGAAACTTCTACTCCACTTTTTCAGTTCTGACTTGAGTAATTGATATTTTTTGCTAACACAGCATTTTTTTGATAATTTTCATTTTTTTTTAATAGGAAATAAGTACTTCAACTTGTGACCTAAAACTCACGACACTGAAATTAAGTATTCGACAACATGATCCCAGAAATAACCAAGCATACACACAACAAAACTATTTTAATCTACCCTGAACAGTTCTGAACAACTACACAATTACTCAACGAAAAGCTGCTTAACGTTTTACAAACAGAGAGACAGTTCGCTAGATAGTTCATTTATTCTAGTGGGTATCATCTGTTGAATGAGGCATTATTAAAACGTGTTCGCAGTGAGAACGCAAACAATCCCCGTATTAGTTGTTTTGAAAGGTACTATTTGTTCGCATTCACTCATTTCCTGGAGTTTATTTGAAATTACATTTTGTAGAAGCGACTGAGGGATTACTTTAGTTTAAACGGTTCTTCTTTAATCTTATTTTTAAAACTATCGTTTTACCTCCAATTGAAATAACGTGGGTCAATTTTCAGGTTAAGCCGCGCTTGCCTAGGTTGGTCGTGGATTACATACCGAGTTTCCTCCTTGCCTCGGAAAGCACGTTAGGTCCTACGTCACGAGAAGTTCCTGGGAAAGACCAGAATAACAAACATCAGTATAGTCGATGATGGGGAGCACAAGTGACTGGACCAACGTGAGTTTGGTGCTAGATGGGAAGAAATGCTTGAATCTATATACATATATAGTATTACCCAGTATTAACTGGGTTGTGGGGATCAGATAGGCAGTCGCTCCATGTAACATTGTGGTATTCAGCTGCATCCGGTTAGACTGGAAGCCGATCCCAAAATAGTTGGGAAAAGGTTAGGGATGATGTTCTTTTGTTTAACTACTCGGTTACTCATCTGAAGCCCAATTCCGAGAGGATCGGGTTTATTTAAACTAAGAGGAGTAAAACGGCTCTCTTACTCACAAATAGAACAAAAGCTGTATTTCTTCGTAAAGTAGTTACCTAGGCTGGGACTCATAATGCGACCATTGATGTCACAATTGTCGCTTGGCGCTGTTTTCGTAGTGACATAGAATCAATTCGTGTTACTGCAGTTTGTAATTGATTTTGGGAGGTTTCTTTTAAAAAAATAAAAACATTGCCCCCACACTAGTAACGTGTCTAGTATCGTGGGTGCGTTTATACACATTCAAACTAACATACTCAAACAGCCAGCCAGACCCGTAACAACTACCTGTAGGCATACATATATTTATTTCCGTTCGGGAATCGACCCGCGACACGCAGCGCAACAGCCAATCGCTCAGCAACTGCGCCGACCGTACTGTCTGCTTTACTGCTGTGGCTTGCGGATGATAACTTCAGAACCATCAGTATCTTTGATAACAGTTGTGAAGTCCTAGTGCCCCCCAACTGTATTCCAAGAATCACTACATAGAATAAAACAAAGTCGCTTCCCGCTGTCCGTCTGTGTAAATAACTGCAATGAAAAATATAAATCCAACTTAGCTTAAATGTTGTTACCCTAATAAATAAAAATAATTTCATTGTTTCATTACCTAGCATTGCACTATTAATTAGGATTCTTTGTGCTGTTTCAAACAACGTTATGTTTTTGTTCTTAAAATCCTTTGATAAATTAATATGTAATTACAATACAATAATTATCTTTATTTTCTCTCTGCACAATGGTTCACATAGGTCTAATAAATAATATAAATCTAAGAATCACGTTTTAACCAAAATGCATAATAATTTATGATCCTTTGTGAGAATTTAATTTAACATATTTCTGTCGTCAACGGTGTAGTTTCTCCTCGACATATTTTAATTGTGGATTGTGGCTAATAACGCCCTACTGTTGTTTGCTAATTATAGTCTTGGTTTCTCGAACAATAGCTTGACATTAAGATTACTAGCATTATCTAATAACCACGATGAGTGGGTGTATCTAAAACGAAGTGGGAGTTCTATTTGGAAGCGGTTTAACAGAATTCGTCAATCAAATTCTAATTTACAAATTAGAATTTGATTGACGAATTCTGTTAGTCTAGGAAATAAGTACTTCAACTTGTGACCTAAAACTCACGACACTGAAATTAAGTATTCGACAACATGATCCCAGAAATAACCAAGCATACACACAACAAAACTATTTTAATCTACCCTGAACAGTTCTGAACAACTACACAATTACTCAACGAAAAGCTGCTTAACGTTTTACAAACAGAGAGACAGTTCGCTAGATAGTTCATTTATTCTAGTGGGTATCATCTGTTGAATGAGGCATTATTAAAACGTGTTCGCAGTGAGAACGCAAACAATCCCCGTATTAGTTGTTTTGAAAGGTACTATTTGTTCGCATTCACTCATTTCCTGGAGTTTATTTGAAATTACATTTTGTAGAAGCGACTGAGGGATTACTTTAGTTTAAACGGTTCTTCTTTAATCTTATTTTTAAAACTATCGTTTTACCTCCAATTGAAATAACGTGGGTCAATTTTCAGGTTAAGCCGCGCTTGCCTAGGTTGGTCGTGGATTACATACCGAGTTTCCTCCTTGCCTCGGAAAGCACGTTAGGTCCTACGTCACGAGAAGTTCCTGGGAAAGACCAGAATAACAAACATCAGTATAGTCGATGATGGGGAGCACAAGTGACTGGACCAACGTGAGTTTGGTGCTAGATGGGAAGAAATGCTTGAATCTATATACATATATAGTATTACCCAGTATTAACTGGGTTGTGGGGATCAGATAGGCAGTCGCTCCATGTAACATTGTGGTATTCAGCTGCATCCGGTTAGACTGGAAGCCGACCCCAAAATAGTTGGGAAAAGGTTAGGGATGATGTTCTTTTGTTTAACTACTCGGTTACTCATCTGAAGCCCAATTCCGAGAGGATCGGGTTTATTTAAACTAAGAGGAGTAAAACGGCTCTCTTACTCACAAATAGAACAAAAGCTGTATTTCTTCGTAAAGTAGTTACCTAGGCTGGGACTCATAATGCGACCATTGATGTCACAATTGTCGCTTGGCGCTGTTTTCGTAGTGACATAGAATCAATTCGTGTTACTGCAGTTTGTAATTGATTTTGGGAGGTTTCTTTTAAAAAAATAAAAACATTGCCCCCACACTAGTAACGTGTCTAGTATCGTGGGTGCGTTTATACACATTCAAACTAACATACTCAAACAGCCAGCCAGACCCGTAACAACTACCTGTAGGCATACATATATTTATTTCCGTTCGGGAATCGACCCGCGACACGCAGCGCAACAGCCAATCGCTCAGCAACTGCGCCGACCGTACTGTCTGCTTTACTGCTGTGGCTTGCGGATGATAACTTCAGAACCATCAGTATCTTTGATAACAGTTGTGAAGTCCTAGTGCCCCCCAACTGTATTCCAAGAATCACTACATAGAATAAAACAAAGTCGCTTCCCGCTGTCCGTCTGTGTAAATAACTGCAATGAAAAATATAAATCCAACTTAGCTTAAATGTTGTTACCCTAATAAATAAAAATAATTTCATTGTTTCATTACCTAGCATTGCACTATTAATTAGGATTCTTTGTGCTGTTTCAAACAACGTTATGTTTTTGTTCTTAAAATCCTTTGATAAATTAATATGTAATTACAATACAATAATTATCTTTATTTTCTCTCTGCACAATGGTTCACATAGGTCTAATAAATAATATAAATCTAAGAATCACGTTTTAACCAAAATGCATAATAATTTATGATCCTTTGTGAGAATTTAATTTAACATATTTCTGTCGTCAACGGTGTAGTTTCTCCTCGACATATTTTAATTGTGGATTGTGGCTAATAACGCCCTACTGTTGTTTGCTAATTATAGTCTTGGTTTCTCGAACAATAGCTTGACATTAAGATTACTAGCATTATCTAATAACCACGATGAGTGGGTGTATCTAAAACGAAGTGGGAGTTCTATTTGGAAGCGGTTTAACAGAATTCGTCAATCAAATTCTAATTTGTATTTCGATAAATTCGTTGAGCGCTATTGTTCAGGTATGTAATCACATAATACGTGGGCAGAAATAGATTTACACTAATTATTGTCAGTAATAAACGGATATTTAACTTATCTCTATCTTTTAAGATGATTAATTCATCATCATCTGCCTAGCCTTTCCCCAACTATGAAGGAGTCGGCTTCCAGTCTAATCGGATGCAGCTGAATACCAGTATTTTACAAGGGGTGACTGCCTATCTGACCTCCACAATCCACTTAGTACTGGGTAATACGATATCCCTTGGTAAGATTGGTTGTCAGAGTTTCGGGCTACTGACTACCTGTTACGATTGTCAAAGATCTACAAATGACAACCGGGACCTGCTTTCCGCGGCATGGAGGAAAATCGGTATGTAATGATTGGTCCACCCAGACCAACCTAGGCAAGCGCGCCTTAACCTGAAGATTGATCCGAGCGGCTGTCATTATTTAGCCACGAGCTCCTCCCTAAGATGATTTATTAAATATATTTATTATATCTTCTAAGGGATGAATGAAAGGCATTTGCATGTGGCGGAGATGATGATGTTAAGGGGGAAGTGTGGTGTTACGCGAATGGATAAAATAGGAAATGAGTACCTATATAAGAGGAAGTCGGAAAGTGGCGCCGGTGACTGAAAAGTTGTGTGGAAATCGGTTGTCGTGGTATGGGCATGTGATGCGCAGGAATGAAGAAAAAGTCGTGAGGAAAGTTTTGAGTATGAATGTGGATGGGTATATGAGTAGAGGAAGACCAAAGAAACGATGGATGGACTGTGTAAATAATTATATGGCAAGAATGATGTCTGATGAGATGACGAGGGATGTACCCATAGAGAAGTATGGAAGAAGAAGACATGCTGCGCCGACCTCAAATGAATTGGGATAAGGGCAAGAGCATGATGATTTTATCTTTTTTAATATTTTTCCATTGCAGTAATTTGAAGTCAACCATTTACAATTACAACATGACATCTGCCAGAACATACTATTCAGAGATTTTCCCAGACTTTCAGACACCATGTGAAAACCTTAAATAAACAGTAACCAAGTCCGAATTAAACCAGTCACCAGATGTTAACTTCAGTGAAATGTGTGAGAAACACGTGAATCACAGAGTTAAACACAGTACAGTAACTTGTTCTACCCCAGTGCTTTTACTTGATGTCTGAATTAAGCTCAGGTGAAACAAGTCTAGGCTGCTACGAGCTCAATTTCTAGATTACATTCGCTTTGTGTACATATACTTGAAGTTTTGAATTGGGTGCTGTAGTGGACAGAGTTGTTCTCTTGTTATGTTTATAGTCACAGGCTTTAGTTGTTATAAAACACTAGGTTCTGCTCGTGACTTCGTCTGTGTGGACTTCAAAATTGGAATATAGTTTACTGTATGATAATCCAGGTTCAGCCGTTCTTGAATATACAAAAGTTCACACTTATAATTTTAATAAAGTAGGATTAACACAGCCATGGAGAAGTATCTCAAATACAAGAATCTGTTGTTATTGACATAAAAATAAATTAAGAAAAAAAATGCTACATTTTTTATGGCGAGTTCTGTAACCCGTTAAGATGTCTACCGTAGTTTAGTAAAATAATATGTGAATATTTCCGAATAAGCTAATCAGTTTGAAGTCAGAATACTCCAGAATAATATCTATACCTATATATAGGCATTATTTTATGGAAGCACTAGCTAAGTGCTTGTATAAATGATGTTAGTACGAATTTGACTTTGACTCGACTGCCAAATCTGAGAAACGACATAATAATTTATTAGTTCTATGGGTAAAGCGAGAATTACCAGCTACTGTGTTTCTAGTTTAAAAATTGAAAGAAAATAATTCTTATCTTGTAGGTTCTTTAATGAATTCTTAGTGGGTTTTCGATTTATTTCATGGACTTACCTAATACTAGACTCCGCCCGCAACTTTGTCCGTAAAAATTGTGATAGCTCGGCTAATATGCATGATATAAATATAATTTATAGCCTGTATAATTGTACCCACATATAATAATGTAGATTTCTGCCAATGGAAGATTTTTTATAATTCGATTATAACAAACTTACAAACAAATTTTACCTCTTTATAATATTACTATACGAGTAGATAAATATATTATATGAAAGGTTAATGACCTGTCTTAATATAAAAAAGTCGATTCAACGTAAGTGCAACCTCCAATTTCTAAAAGTAAGGCTTCAGAAAAGATACCAGCTTTATATTTCTCAATTTCCTGCATTGCAAAGCGGAGATTCTGTTGCTTGGTCGGCAAAACATCTTGAGCTGAAATGCGGTTTTGGTTGCAACTTGGTTTCTGAGCAAGACAGTGCTGTCTTTTTCAGGGGCTGAGCTTGAAAATTACGTAAGTAAGATGCTGATAAAATTCGTTATACGAGGAAGTATGTTAAAGATTTATTTTAATACAAAACAAAGGTTTTATTGCAATATGTTGATTACTTTCTCCATCGTCAATGTGATACTGGTGTGGCCTCGCCTGTCGAGAGCGACGTAATTAAGTATTTTCGGTATAAATGGCGATATGAAACCAACAATTTCACAGCTGCATTTAGAAATGCAATTGAACCAAAATAAACACTAGCCCAGTCCAAAAGTCCCCCATAAGGTCAAAAAGGTCACGAACAATAAAAACAAAACAAAACCCGCATCAAAACAGAACACAACATCGGAAACATTTAATTGTCACTACACAACAATTTACAGGTGTTGTCCTAATGCCGATACCGTGGGACAGAACAAGCCCGGTGTGGTAATCAATCAAGGGCTGTCCCAACTTGGAATACAATTATGAACTTGGTTCGTGTCACTGCAGTAGTGTTGGGCCGATGTGATTAATTAGTGTTCTGTATAAAATTATGGATGTGTGCTCTGGTAGGCTGTGTTGGTAGTAGTATGATTTGTAGGTGCGGGAATTTATGAAATTGGGCTGTTAAAGGATTTTGTGTAAAATGTGCAGTAAGTTAGTTCTTATTTTCTCTTGTCCAGTCATTAATTGACATTAAAATTAATACAAAATTAAAAGAAGGTCACCTACTTATTTATATAGTGTGTATTATAACTTAGAATGTGAATGAACTCGGTCCGTGTTACTGCAGTAGTGTTGGGCCGATGTGATTAATTAGTGTTCTGTATAAAATTATAAATCTGGTAGGCCGTGTTGGTTGTAGTATAACATATTTTAGGTGGGGATATTGTATACAGGATTATGTGTAGCACACTAGATCTGCAAAGTTGTTTTTATTTTCTCTTAAGTATTTTTTTTTTGTAACACTAAAAAACACATACAAAATTAAAAGTAGGTTATCATTGTATCTAAATTATACTGCTAATATAGACCAGCATGAGTCGAGGAACAAGAAAAATATAATTTCATAGCTTATAGCTTCATGAAAAGTAACACAATAATCCACATTTCCATTATGAGATATTTTTAAGTAAAAACATGCGGACTTTCTCGTTATCTATTTATTGTTTCAACAACTTTTACATAGTACCTTCAGCGACTTTATTTATGCGTAAAGATTCATAGGGACACTATTTTTTCGACCACAGATTTTGATGAACCGATTCGGACACAAAATATAACTCTGCGTTTTTTCCAATATAAAATCCTGGGGATTAAGCAATGGGTTTAAAACAATGCCCACTGCAACTACGCTGACAAAGCAATAAAAACAAAAACGAAAACTATATTTATTTTTTTGGCGAATAATACGTAACAGGATTTTATATATATATATTTTTAAATAAAATCCTGTAACAATTGTTCATAAAATGTTCTAATTTCGACCCAATGTACCACAAAACAGAACGGTATCTAAAGCTTCAATATCATTGGGTAAGATTGCTTTATAAAGATCTGTACACACGTATACACCTACACTTCAGTTCTTACAATAATACTTCTCTTCCTTTTATAAGTCAATTGAGAAAGAAAGGTCCTATCTGTTATTTTGTGCGATACAAATCCGTGTAAACCTATCTTAACTGTCGAAACGGCACCTCAATAACAGGGATTGGGGGCAAACGCTGGTTTGCAACACTAAGTTGATATTGGCTAGTCCAATATACACATCGTAGGATTATACATTGTAAGGGAACACACGATCGTGCATGGAGTTAGTTTGTTCACTGGACGTGACACGAAAGCTCTCGTTCATTTACTACCCTTTCATTGTTTTTGACCTTTACAGTACAGTGACCTTTATTCTTGTTGACATAAGGTTAATTTCAAAGGTAAAAGAATTTTAGTTTCAGCAAAGAATTCCATTTTTAAACCACAGAGCATGTAAAAACAATAGATTTTTTTTTATAAAAGAGTTTCCTCAAGTCTTGTCAAAGCTTGACCTTTTACATTTTTGTCGCCGTGTTTCTGTGTCTGTAACTTTGCCCTTTACGGGTTTATGATCTATGAAAAAATATGAAAAATAAGTTGTATATCCAGTTTAGACCACCATAGAAAGCTCATAGTTAGACCTTCGCAAACTAACGACTTACGCTCTACAGCACAATTCTGTTTTCAGAGCTTGTTGATTATTGCAATTTCCTCTACCATCATTCACAGTAGTATTCTGTCCCTTATTTAGCAGTTATGAATAATAGTCCACATTGCTTTGATAACTACACATTCAAGAGTATTTAACAACCTGTGTCGTTTCGGTTGTAGAAATCGTCGCTTGGTCGCCTCATCATTATGGGCTTTTGAATTTCAAACTTAGTAATTACTAAAGGTACACTTCTGTCTAACGCTTTGAGGATTGCTGGAGTGATGTTATATTCTATTAAGAGCGTTTATATAGAAAGTGGGCAACGTCGCAATTATCTGTCAAATTTTTCGCTGTTTTGTTTTATTTGGCAATATTACTGTATGGACATAAGAAATATGGCTAACTAGTGAGGATCAAATTGCCTGCTGGGCATTCAAATTGTCTCTTAACGTGTATACGTACAACTGCTGGCTCTAAAACTCAAAATCAATTACTTACCGGTCATTATCAATCATTACCTATCAGCACAAAACATGGGCTTCCTACAAGACCTCAACAACCAGAGGTTACCAATGTTCGGCATGAAAACGACCAGGTTTATTATTACTGTTAGTAATTGCATTCTATATTATGATTTGCGACCTAATTCCGTTCGCTGACTTGTTTCACATTAATGTCATGCCTGAGGCTTCCAAGTGCCATTGTGTGCATTATTTTAAGCTTTAATATTCAGACATTTATCAACATGGGTTGCGCATGCTACCTCTATTATTTGTGCTATAATTACTTTAACTAATTTATGATTGATATTGTTTAGAATTATTTTGATTATTTTAGAGCTAGATTCAATTATTAATAATATTCAATGCCTTTCTTTTAATTGTTAAATTTCAAAGAACTTTTCACAATGCCTGTCTGAAAAACATTAAGTAATTTCACCCATTTGTTTTCTGTACTCTAAGAGTACAGAAAACAAATGGGTGAATGGGTGAGGTACTAAGGTACCTAAAGAAAATACCAAAACTATCATCAACAAATTATAAGTAACATAAACAGTGCTCGTCCCATGTACATACTGGGTTCAAGCATAACAAGTACAAACAATATTTAATTGGTAACCCCTGCAGACTTAGTCTAGCCGTCTACATGTTTACAATACTCGTGTGTTGTGTATCTCTGGAACAGGGGCGCTGTAAACCTAGACGTCAAGAAAATAAAATTGAAACAATAAAAGTAAAATCACTCGTAAATCTGGGTTTATGTCTGACGGGACTTGAAGAGAATTATTTCTTTGATATTTTAAGCCAGTTATTAAAGCCCATTTGTAATAAGGTTTCATCAACACAAGAAGCGCTGATGAAAATTTAAAATGATCTCTTTCTTAAAGCGGAGTCTTTAAACACGTCGGTGTTCCATAATGATAGACTTTCAAAACTCAATCTAGTTAGTGCAGAGTAGACATTTATATGGTCAGCTTCGAAGACAACAGAGACAATATGTAATTAAACCTCAATACTCAAAACCTTATCCAAAGGTAGAAAAAATCTACTTCCACTCATCCAGAACACATCCTCACATTTTTCTAGAAGAATCGAGTTAAAATTCACTGCAACCAACGGCCACTTTTTCCCTTCCCTAGTCAGTTCCAATTACTCAAAAATCTTTGTACATACAGCTTCTATGACGCGAGCAATGCTGAGTCGACAGTATCGCGCCCGCCAGAAACAATATTTTAGCGGTTTAAAAGTATAAAGAGAAACGTGATCCGTGTGTACGTTGTACATAGAGGTATGTTCAACTAGAGACGGCAACTCGGCGGTATTCTTGGGTTTTCATTGGGTAATGGTTACAGGCACGCTATTTTATAGCCAGCATTTTATGTCTGAGGTCACTAGGACTTTTGTTAAGAGAAAAGCTACAAAAATGCTTAGGTTTGGATTAAATTTTCAGGCTAAAGGAAAATTATTGTTCATCCCAGTTCTTTTCTTTTAAGTATTAAAGTCAATTTGATACTGTCTCGTTGGTCTAGCGGCAAGCGCGACTACTGAGCATGAGGTCCTGGGTTCGATTCCCGCATCGGGCAAAGTGTTATTGGGTTTTGTCATCAGGAATATTTGAGTAGCAGTCACGGAGTCTGGATTTGTGCCCGGTGACAATAGGCTCGCCCTGTATTACATGAGACTTAAACATAACTGACGAAATGTAGGTGAAGGTACTATCAGGTATACCTCTGTCTAACCCATCGGGGATTACAGGCGTGATGTTATGCATGTATGTATTAAATTCAATCTCAATAGACTAGCAACAATAGAGGTAGACATAGGGTTTCACTTAGTTACCGACACAACGTCAATGTACATTAACTTTTGCTTCCCTTACGATAGATGGGAGGATTATGAATTAAGTGCAGCGATAGCAGTGCTTTGTGATAACTTAGCTTGAAGGAGAAAGGACTAGCTTAGATATAGATCTACAAATCCAGTCACTTCCTTCTGGCAACTATAGTTTCCAAAACCAAGAGAATAAGTGACTACCGGCTTCGTTCAGGGTCTTTTTACACCATTTATATTGAACTCGGGGTGAGAATAATACGTAACAGGATTTTATATATATATATTTTTAAATAAAATCCTGTAACAGTTGTTCATAAAATGTTCTAATTTCGACCCAATGTACCACAAAACAGAACGGTATCTAAAGCTTCAATATCATTGGGTAAGATTGCTTTATAAAGATCTGTACACACGTATACACCTACACTTCAGTTCTTACAATAATACTTCTCTTCCTTTTATAAGTCAATAAAGATAAAGATAAAGATAAAGATAAAGATAATTTATTTGTCAAACATGCGTTTACATAAACTGACTAATCAGACATGCAAGGTATTCAATTGAGAAAGAAAGGTCCTATCTGTTATTTTGTGCGATACAAATCCGTGTAAACCTATCTTAACTGTCGAAACGGCACCTCAATAACAGGGATTGGGGGCAAACGCTGGTTTGCAACACTAAGTTGATATTGGCTAGTCCAATATACACATCGTAGGATTATACATTGTAAGGGAACACACGATCGTGCATGGAGTTAGTTTGTTCACTGGACGTGACACGAAAGCTCTCGTTCATTTACTACCCTTTCATTGTTTTTGACCTTTACAGTACAGTGACCTTTATTCTTGTTGACATAAGGTTAATTTCAAAGGTAAAAGAATTTTAGTTTCAGCAAAGAATTCCATTTTTAAACCACAGAGCATGTAAAAACAATAGATTTTTTTTTATAAAAGAGTTTCCTCAAGTCTTGTCAAAGCTTGACCTTTTACATTTTTGTCGCCGTGTTTCTGTGTCTGTAACTTTGCCCTTTACGGGTTTATGATCTATGAAAAAATATGAAAAATAAGTTGTATATCCAGTTTAGACCACCATAGAAAGCTCATAGTTAGACCTTCGCAAACTAACGACTTACGCTCTACAGCACAATTCTGTTTTCAGAGCTTGTTGATTATTGCAATTTCCTCTACCATCATTCACAGTAGTATTCTGTCCCTTATTTAGCAGTTATGAATAATAGTCCACATTGCTTTGATAACTACACATTCAAGAGTATTTAACAACCTGTGTCGTTTCGGTTGTAGAAATCGTCGCTTGGTCGCCTCATCATTATGGGCTTTTGAATTTCAAACTTAGTAATTACTAAAGGTACACTTCTGTCTAACGCTTTGAGGATTGCTGGAGTGATGTTATATTCTATTAAGAGCGTTTATATAGAAAGTGGGCAACGTCGCAATTATCTGTCAAATTTTTCGCTGTTTTGTTTTATTTGGCAATATTACTGTATGGACATAAGAAATATGGCTAACTAGTGAGGATCAAATTGCCTGCTGGGCATTCAAATTGTCTCTTAACGTGTATACGTACAACTGCTGGCTCTAAAACTCAAAATCAATTACTTACCGGTCATTATCAATCATTACCTATCAGCACAAAACATGGGCTTCCTACAAGACCTCAACAACCAGAGGTTACCAATGTTCGGCATGAAAACGACCAGGTTTATTATTACTGTTAGTAATTGCATTCTATATTATGATTTGCGACCTAATTCCGTTCGCTGACTTGTTTCACATTAATGTCATGCCTGAGGCTTCCAAGTGCCATTGTGTGCATTATTTTAAGCTTTAATATTCAGACATTTATCAACATGGGTTGCGCATGCTACCTCTATTATTTGTGCTATAATTACTTTAACTAATTTATGATTGATATTGTTTAGAATTATTTTGATTATTTTAGAGCTAGATTCAATTATTAATAATATTCAATGCCTTTCTTTTAATTGTTAAATTTCAAAGAACTTTTCACAATGCCTGTCTGAAAAACATTAAGTAATTTCACCCATTTGTTTTCTGTACTCTAAGAGTACAGAAAACAAATGGGTGAATGGGTGAGGTACTAAGGTACCTAAAGAAAATACCAAAACTATCATCAACAAATTATAAGTAACATAAACAGTGCTCGTCCCATGTACATACTGGGTTCAAGCATAACAAGTACAAACAATATTTAATTGGTAACCCCTGCAGACTTAGTCTAGCCGTCTACATGTTTACAATACTCGTGTGTTGTGTATCTCTGGAACAGGGGCGCTGTAAACCTAGACGTCAAGAAAATAAAATTGAAACAATAAAAGTAAAATCACTCGTAAATCTGGGTTTATGTCTGACGGGACTTGAAGAGAATTATTTCTTTGATATTTTAAGCCAGTTATTAAAGCCCATTTGTAATAAGGTTTCATCAACACAAGAAGCGCTGATGAAAATTTAAAATGATCTCTTTCTTAAAGCGGAGTCTTTAAACACGTCGGTGTTCCATAATGATAGACTTTCAAAACTCAATCTAGTTAGTGCAGAGTAGACATTTATATGGTCAGCTTCGAAGACAACAGAGACAATATGTAATTAAACCTCAATACTCAAAACCTTATCCAAAGGTAGAAAAAATCTACTTCCACTCATCCAGAACACATCCTCACATTTTTCTAGAAGAATCGAGTTAAAATTCACTGCAACCAACGGCCACTTTTTCCCTTCCCTAGTCAGTTCCAATTACTCAAAAATCTTTGTACATACAGCTTCTATGACGCGAGCAATGCTGAGTCGACAGTATCGCGCCCGCCAGAAACAATATTTTAGCGGTTTAAAAGTATAAAGAGAAACGTGATCCGTGTGTACGTTGTACATAGAGGTATGTTCAACTAGAGACGGCAACTCGGCGGTATTCTTGGGTTTTCATTGGGTAATGGTTACAGGCACGCTATTTTATAGCCAGCATTTTATGTCTGAGGTCACTAGGACTTTTGTTAAGAGAAAAGCTACAAAAATGCTTAGGTTTGGATTAAATTTTCAGGCTAAAGGAAAATTATTGTTCATCCCAGTTCTTTTCTTTTAAGTATTAAAGTCAATTTGATACTGTCTCGTTGGTCTAGCGGCAAGCGCGACTACTGAGCATGAGGTCCTGGGTTCGATTCCCGCATCGGGCAAAGTGTTATTGGGTTTTGTCATCAGGAATATTTGAGTAGCAGTCACGGAGTCTGGATTTGTGCCCGGTGACAATAGGCTCGCCCTGTATTACATGAGACTTAAACATAACTGACGAAATGTAGGTGAAGGTACTATCAGGTATACCTCTGTCTAACCCATCGGGGATTACAGGCGTGATGTTATGCATGTATGTATTAAATTCAATCTCAATAGACTAGCAACAATAGAGGTAGACATAGGGTTTCACTTAGTTACCGACACAACGTCAATGTACATTAACTTTTGCTTCCCTTACGATAGATGGGAGGATTATGAATTAAGTGCAGCGATAGCAGTGCTTTGTGATAACTTAGCTTGAAGGAGAAAGGACTAGCTTAGATATAGATCTACAAATCCAGTCACTTCCTTCTGGCAACTATAGTTTCCAAAACCAAGAGAATAAGTGACTACCGGCTTCGTTCAGGGTCTTTTTACACCATTTATATTGAACTCGGGGTGAGAATAATACGTAACAGGATTTTATATATATATATTTTTAAATAAAATCCTGTAACAGTTGTTCATAAAATGTTCTAATTTCGACCCAATGTACCACAAAACAGAACGGTATCTAAAGCTTCAATATCATTGGGTTAGATTGCTTTATAAAGATCTGTACACACGTATACACCTACACTTCAGTTCTTACAATAATACTTCTCTTCCTTTTATAAGTCAATAAAGATAAAGATAAAGATAAAGATAAAGATAAAGATAATTTATTTGTCAAACATGCGTTTACATAAACTGACTAATCAGACATGCAAGGTATTCAATTGAGAAAGAAAGGTCCTATCTGTTATTTTGTGCGATACAAATCCGTGTAAACCTATCTTAACTGTCGAAACGGCACCTCAATAACAGGGATTGGGGGCAAACGCTGGTTTGCAACACTAAGTTGATATTGGCTAGTCCAATATACACATCGTAGGATTATACATTGTAAGGGAACACACGATCGTGCATGGAGTTAGTTTGTTCACTGGACGTGACACGAAAGCTCTCGTTCATTTACTACCCTTTCATTGTTTTTGACCTTTACAGTACAGTGACCTTTATTCTTGTTGACATAAGGTTAATTTCAAAGGTAAAAGAATTTTAGTTTCAGCAAAGAATTCCATTTTTAAACCACAGAGCATGTAAAAACAATAGATTTTTTTTATAAAAGAGTTTCCTCAAGTCTTGTCAAAGCTTGACCTTTTACATTTTTGTCGCCGTATTTCTGTGTCTGTAACTTTGCCCTTTACGGGTTTATGATCTATGAAAAAATATGAAAAATAAGTTGTATATCCAGTTTAGACCACCATAGAAAGCTCATAGTTAGACCTTCGCAAACTAACGACTTACGCTCTACAGCACAATTCTGTTTTCAGAGCTTGTTGATTATTGCAATTTCCTCTACCATCATTCACAGTAGTATTCTGTCCCTTATTTAGCAGTTATGAATAATAGTCCACATTGCTTTGATAACTACACATTCAAGAGTATTTAACAACCTGTGTCGTTTCGGTTGTAGAAATCGTCGCTTGGTCGCCTCATCATTATGGGCTTTTGAATTTCAAACTTAGTAATTACTAAAGGTACACTTCTGTCTAACGCTTTGAGGATTGCTGGAGTGATGTTATATTCTATTAAGAGCGTTTATATAGAAAGTGGGCAACGTCGCAATTATCTGTCAAATTTTTCGCTGTTTTGTTTTATTTGGCAATATTACTGTATGGACATAAGAAATATGGCTAACTAGTGAGGATCAAATTGCCTGCTGGGCATTCAAATTGTCTCTTAACGTGTATACGTACAACTGCTGGCTCTAAAACTCAAAATCAATTACTTACCGGTCATTATCAATCATTACCTATCAGCACAAAACATGGGCTTCCTACAAGACCTCAACAACCAGAGGTTACCAATGTTCGGCATGAAAACGACCAGGTTTATTATTACTGTTAGTAATTGCATTCTATATTATGATTTGCGACCTAATTCCGTTCGCTGACTTGTTTCACATTAATGTCATGCCTGAGGCTTCCAAGTGCCATTGTGTGCATTATTTTAAGCTTTAATATTCAGACATTTATCAACATGGGTTGCGCATGCTACCTCTATTATTTGTGCTATAATTACTTTAACTAATTTATGATTGATATTGTTTAGAATTATTTTGATTATTTTAGAGCTAGATTCAATTATTAATAATATTCAATGCCTTTCTTTTAATTGTTAAATTTCAAAGAACTTTTCACAATGCCTGTCTGAAAAACATTAAGTAATTTCACCCATTTGTTTTCTGTACTCTAAGAGTACAGAAAACAAATGGGTGAATGGGTGAGGTACTAAGGTACCTAAAGAAAATACCAAAACTATCATCAACAAATTATAAGTAACATAAACAGTGCTCGTCCCATGTACATACTGGGTTCAAGCATAACAAGTACAAACAATATTTAATTGGTAACCCCTGCAGACTTAGTCTAGCCGTCTACACGTTTACAATACTCGTGTGTTGTGTATCTCTGGAACAGGGGCGCTGTAAACCTAGACGTCAAGAAAATAAAATTGAAACAATAAAAGTAAAATCACTCGTAAATCTGGGTTTATGTGTGACGGGACTTGAAGAGAATTATTTCTTTGATATTTTAAGCCAGTTATTAAAGCCCATTTGTAATAAGGTTTCATCAACACAAGAAGCGCTGATGAAAATTTAAAATGTTCTCTTTCTTAAAGCGGAGTCTTTAAACACGTCGGTGTTCCATAATGATAGACTTTCAAAACTCAATCTAGTTAGTGCAGAGTAGACATTTATATGGTCAGCTTCGAAGACAACAGAGACAATATGTAATTAAACCTCAATACTCAAAACCTTATCCAAAGGTAGAAAAAATCTACTTCCACTCATCCAGAACACATCCTCACATTTTTCTAGAAGAATCGAGTTAAAATTCACTGCAACCAACGGCCACTTTTTCCCTTCCCTAGTCAGTTCCAATTACTCAAAAATCTTTGTACATACAGCTTCTATGACGCGAGCAATGCTGAGTCGACAGTATCGCGCCCGCCAGAAACAATATTTTAGCGGTTTAAAAGTATAAAGAGAAACGTGATCCGTGTGTACGTTGTACATAGAGGTATGTTCAACTAGAGACGGCAACTCGGCGGTATTCTTGGGTTTTCATTGGGTAATGGTTACAGGCACGCTATTTTATAGCCAGCATTTTATGTCTGAGGTCACTAGGACTTTTGTTAAGAGAAAAGCTACAAAAATGCTTAGGTTTGGATTAAATTTTCAGGCTAAAGGAAAATTATTGTTCGTCCCAGTTCTTTTCTTTTAAGTATTAAAGTCAATTTGATACTGTCTCGTTGGTCTAGCGGCAAGCGCGACTACTGAGCATGAGGTCCTGGGTTCGATTCCCGCATCGGGCAAAGTGTTATTGGGTTTTGTCATCAGGAATATTTGAGTAGCAGTCACGGAGTCTGGATTTGTGCCCGGTGACAATAGGCTCGCCCTGTATTACATGAGACTTAAACATAACTGACGAAATGTAGGTGAAGGTACTATCAGGTATACCTCTGTCTAACCCATCGGGGATTACAGGCGTGATGTTATGCATGTATGTATTAAATTCAATCTCAATAGACTAGCAACAATAGAGGTAGACATAGGGTTTCACTTAGTTACCGACACAACGTCAATGTACATTAACTTTTGCTTCCCTTACGATAGATGGGAGGATTATGAATTAAGTGCAGCGATAGCAGTGCTTTGTGATAACTTAGCTTGAAGGAGAAAGGACTAGCTTAGATATAGATCTACAAATCCAGTCACTTCCTTCTGGCAACTATAGTTTCCAAAACCAAGAGAATAAGTGACTACCGGCTTCGTTCAGGGTCTTTTTACACCATTTATATTGAACTCGGGGTGAGAATAATACGTAACAGGATTTTATATATATATATTTTTAAATAAAATCCTGTAACAGTTGTTCATAAAATGTTCTAATTTCGACCCAATGTACCACAAAACAGAACGGTATCTAAAGCTTCAATATCATTGGGTAAGATTGCTTTATAAAGATCTGTACACACGTATACACCTACACTTCAGTTCTTACAATAATACTTCTCTTCCTTTTATAAGTCAATTGAGAAAGAAAGGTCCTATCTGTTATTTTGTGCGATACAAATCCGTGTAAACCTATCTTAACTGTCGAAACGGCACCTCAATAACAGGGATTGGGGGCAAACGCTGGTTTGCAACACTAAGTTGATATTGGCTAGTCCAATATACACATCGTAGGATTATACATTGTAAGGGAACACACGATCGTGCTTGGAGTTAGTTTGTTCACTGGACGTGACACGAAAGCTCTCGTTCATTTACTACCCTTTCATTGTTTTTGACCTTTACAGTACAGTGACCTTTATTCTTGTTGACATAAGGTTAATTTCAAAGGTAAAAGAATTTTAGTTTCAGCAAAGAATTCCATTTTTAAACCACAGAGCATGTAAAAACAATAGATTTTTTTTTATAAAAGAGTTTCCTCAAGTCTTGTCAAAGCTTGACCTTTTACATTTTTGTCGCCGTGTTTCTGTGTCTGTAACTTTGCCCTTTACGGGTTTATGATCTATGAAAAAATATGAAAAATAAGTTGTATATCCAGTTTAGACCACCATAGAAAGCTCATAGTTAGACCTTCGCAAACTAACGACTTACGCTCTACAGCACAATTCTGTTTTCAGAGCTTGTTGATTATTGCAATTTCCTCTACCATCATTCACAGTAGTATTCTGTCCCTTATTTAGCAGTTATGAATAATAGTCCACACTGCTTTGATAACTACACATTCAAGAGTATTTAACAACCTGTGTCGTTTCGGTTGTAGAAATCGTCGCTTGGTCGCCTCATCATTATGGGCTTTTGAATTTCAAACTTAGTAATTACTAAAGGTACACTTCTGTCTAACGCTTTGAGGATTGCTGGAGTGATGTTATATTCTATTAAGAGCGTTTATATAGAAAGTGGGCAACGTCGCAATTATCTGTCAAATTTTTCGCTGTTTTGTTTTATTTGGCAATATTACTGTATGGACATAAGAAATATGGCTAACTAGTGAGGATCAAATTGCCTGCTGGGCATTCAAATTGTCTCTTAACGTGTATACGTACAACTGCTGGCTCTAAAACTCAAAATCAATTACTTACCGGTCATTATCAATCATTACCTATCAGCACAAAACATGGGCTTCCTACAAGACCTCAACAACCAGAGGTTACCAATGTTCGGCATGAAAACGACCAGGTTTATTATTACTGTTAGTAATTGCATTCTATATTATGATTTGCGACCTAATTCCGTTCGCTGACTTGTTTCACATTAATGTCATGCCTGAGGCTTCCAAGTGCCATTGTGTGCATTATTTTAAGCTTTAATATTCAGACATTTATCAACATGGGTTGCGCATGCTACCTCTATTATTTGTGCTATAATTACTTTAACTAATTTATGATTGATATTGTTTAGAATTATTTTGATTATTTTAGAGCTAGATTCAATTATTAATAATATTCAATGCCTTTCTTTTAATTGTTAAATTTCAAAGAACTTTTCACAATGCCTGTCTGAAAAACATTAAGTAATTTCACCCATTTGTTTTCTGTACTCTAAGAGTACAGAAAACAAATGGGTGAATGGGTGAGGTACTAAGGTACCTAAAGAAAATACCAAAACTATCATCAACAAATTATAAGTAACATAAACAGTGCTCGTCCCATGTACATACTGGGTTCAAGCATAACAAGTACAAACAATATTTAATTGGTAACCCCTGCAGACTTAGTCTAGCCGTCTACATGTTTACAATACTCGTGTGTTGTGTATCTCTGGAACAGGGGCGCTGTAAACCTAGACGTCAAGAAAATAAAATTGAAACAATAAAAGTAAAATCACTCGTAAATCTGGGTTTATGTCTGACGGGACTTGAAGAGAATTATTTCTTTGATATTTTAAGCCAGTTATTAAAGCCCATTTGTAATAAGGTTTCATCAACACAAGAAGCGCTGATGAAAATTTAAAATGATCTCTTTCTTAAAGCGGAGTCTTTAAACACGTCGGTGTTCCATAATGATAGACTTTCAAAACTCAATCTAGTTAGTGCAGAGTAGACATTTATATGGTCAGCTTCGAAGACAACAGAGACAATATGTAATTAAACCTCAATACTCAAAACCTTATCCAAAGGTAGAAAAAATCTACTTCCACTCATCCAGAACACATCCTCACATTTTTCTAGAAGAATCGAGTTAAAATTCACTGCAACCAACGGCCACTTTTTCCCTTCCCTAGTCAGTTCCAATTACTCAAAAATCTTTGTACATACAGCTTCTATGACGCGAGCAATGCTGAGTCGACAGTATCGCGCCCGCCAGAAACAATATTTTAGCGGTTTAAAAGTATAAAGAGAAACGTGATCCGTGTGTACGTTGTACATAGAGGTATGTTCAACTAGAGACGGCAACTCGGCGGTATTCTTGGGTTTTCATTGGGTAATGGTTACAGGCACGCTATTTTATAGCCAGCATTTTATGTCTGAGGTCACTAGGACTTTTGTTAAGAGAAAAGCTACAAAAATGCTTAGGTTTGGATTAAATTTTCAGGCTAAAGGAAAATTATTGTTCGTCCCAGTTCTTTTCTTTTAAGTATTAAAGTCAATTTGATACTGTCTCGTTGGTCTAGCGGCAAGCGCGACTACTGAGCATGAGGTCCTGGGTTCGATTCCCGCATCGGGCAAAGTGTTATTGGGTTTTGTCATCAGGAATATTTGAGTAGCAGTCACGGAGTCTGGATTTGTGCCCGGTGACAATAGGCTCGCCCTGTATTACATGAGACTTAAACATAACTGACGAAATGTAGGTGAAGGTACTATTAGGTATACCTCTGTCTAACCCATCGGGGATTACAGGCGTGATGTTATGCATGTATGTATTAAATTCAATCTCAATAGAGGTTAGCAACAATAGAGGTAGACATAGGGTTTCACTTAGTTACCGACACAACGTCAATGTACATTAACTTTTGCTTCCCTTACGATAGATGGGAGGATTATGAATTAAGTGCAGCGATAGCAGTGCTTTGTGATAACTTGGCTTTAAGGAGAAAGGACTCTCTCACTAGCTTAGACATAGATCTACAAATCCAGTCACTTCCTTCTGGCAACTATAGTTTCCAAAACCAAAACTCGAACTTTGCTCTGGGCAACGATTGTTGCCAAAAATATTTTTTTATTAAACGCCTCTCTATTTTAAAGACTGTAAAGTCCTTTCAAACGCCTTTAAACCTTAGTCTATGGTAAAGGATGCGAAGAAAAATATTTTTTTTTTGTTTTTAAAACCAATTTGAATCGCTTGTTTTTAAGAATATTGGATAACGTGTTATTGGCAAGCTAGGAGCTGGTAGTAAACCCTTTTTATTTGCCTATCTTGTGTTTCATTGCTGGGCAGCCCTGTCTCCAAAAACCTTTAGTTAAGAACAAATAAATGAAGTCTTCAAGGTTTTAAATATTAGGGCAAATATATATTGCTATATCTTTTAAAATACACTTTGTAGACGGACTCTTAACGAAGCCGTCAACCAAGCATTGTGTATATCAAACTAAGTAACTTTACGCAAAAAAATATTGCTAGGAAACGACTTTTTTTTCTGGGGTAAAAAAATCACGTTTTACGGTAAAACTCAATATAACACACTCAAAACATTGTGCTGATGGATGCATTGAATAGTACGGGGGTCATGGCGGTATTTAAAGTAAAGTAACCTTAAAAACTAGTATTTAAAAAAAAAAAAAACGTGAAAAAGTTGGAACTTTGACCCCCAATATCTGCGTAACTAGAAGGTTCCAAGGTATGGTCCAAAAGAAAAAAAATATCGCAATGACAGGGAGAACAAGTGACTTTCGGCTTCGTTCAGGGTCTTTTTACACCATTTATATTGAACTCACCCCATCAGTCTGCGGAGGGCTGTCCCTTGTATTCTGTATTCGTGAATATTGGTATACCTTTTAAACCATGATTAGGTTTAAGTGAAACCGATCACCGGAATGTTCCTTTATCCCACGGTCCCACCATAACAGATCCAAAATACCTTATAGTGACAGGTTTGTTACCTCTTCATAAAGGGGTAATTGTTTAACAAGAGTGTAATTAGCCTGCTATTGTCTCGTTCGTACAACAAGTTAAAGGGTCAAGTAGAACATTTCCCGCAGTTGCTCAAACAACTTATGCGGGTACTTCAATTAAATTGCACTTTAAACGTAGAACTTCTATAAGTTCATAGAACTTAGTTCGAAGTGTATATCTAAGTTGAGATACTCGGTGTAACCGAGCTTTATAAAAGCATAATGCAAGTTTAAGCCTTTCCCACGTAGAAGGAATTATTATTGCAAGAGGTGAATTTAGTTCAATAGATTTTGAAACAAGACAATTTACAACATACCTTTTTTAGTACATAACATCACACCTGTAATCTCGAAGGGTTATGCTGAGAAGTACCTAATAGTACACCCACATTTCGCCAGTTATTTTTTAAGTTCAATGTAATAGGGGGCGTGCCTATTGCCAACAACCGGGCACAAATCCAGACTCTGTGGCTGTTACTGATAATTTTCTGACGGAAAAACCCAATAACACTTTGTCCAACCCGGGAATCGAACCCAGGACCTCTTGCTCAGCAATGTCGCGCTGTCGACCACTATAGACCGACCGCTTTAACGAGGCTTTCGCGAAGGTATCAATTTAAATGGAATATTCTGAAGGTTGATCACGTACTGGTTCAATTAGTATCGTAATACCTACGTGGATTATGGTTATTTTAAAGCAACAACCTGTAGGATATTGTTAGGTCTTTGTGGACGCTTAATGTGCTTTTGATGGGGCAAGGCGGAGGACTTATTAAAGCGGTCGGTCTATAGACCACCGAGGCAGTCGAGTCACTCCAGACGATACGTCGCAATATCGCCTGAAAACCTAGTTACAAATGTTCAATTGTGCATCAATAAGAGGTCTTATATCTTATCGTTAAAAGCCATTTCTCACAGACAATAGTTAGGTGAAATAAAATCTATACATTTTTTTTGAGTATGTATTTAACGGTAAAAGATAAATTAATCATTCCAATGAGTCGCGTTGCGTAGTTAAAAAGTAGTATCTAAGTATTGGGATTTATGTACATTTTTAGCAGTGCATAATAATTCTTTAAGTAATCGTTTTCAAAGAACTATAATCGTAAAGTTTTCTTAACGGCGTCTTTTATTTTAACTCTAAAAGTAAAACAATTAACAATTAATATCCCCGATTCAATGCATACAATTTAACCACTGTCGAATTTTAAATGAAAATATTGAATTTAAACTTTAAATTAAGACTATAAACTCTGGAATTGATTGGCAATTTATCACTGCTCGCTTAACCGTATATCCATTACACTTAAAAACCTTCGAGCGTTTTCTAATGAAGCATCGCTAAGGAATGTTAACAGCTACTAATATGGTAAACAACCACTTTACGAAGACCTACACAGTGCTTCGTCATTCTTAAAAAAATCTTCTGTGGTGAAAAATGGTGATGAAGTTTGCGGGTTCATTTTAAACTGGCCATGTTCGATGGGATAGTAGTATTTCACTTGGAGTTGAAAACAATCGGTAAATATTAAAAGACCGAGTGAATTTTTTACGCCCCCAATGCTCTGATTTATTTTAAGGCCGTTATGAATCGATGCATTCGCGTTCCTTAATAACATGTATCGATTCTGAACGGATCGCTTATGAATTTTTCATGTATGTTGATTCGTTATTGTCTTTTGAGGATCAAAATGCAATTGTGATTTTTAATTAATACGGGTATTTAAATAAATTTTCGGTAATTATAAACGGTTTTCAATAAAGAATTGTTATGTTTTTTTTTCGACTCCGATTCCATGCATTTTTGGATTCTGTGTCAACAAAGTAATTTACCGCACCGATTCGAAACATTTTTTGGGGCGAGAAGTAAATACTTTGTAAAGTAAATGTTAATTACTAATTTGAGTAGATAATATTTAACTGACTAATCATGCATGGGAATATACTCGCATTATTTCCACAATAAGTAGGTACATATTTTAATATTTAAATTAAATAAAAGTTTTGCCACCCTTTCAAAGGGGTCTCTACGACCCCATACGGTGCTAACAAGTGCATTGGTACCGATACCAATTACGCATATCATTATTACCGATACCACGCGTGACAACCCTTGTAGTTTTATTGTTAGACTTGCGATTACCTACTGTCAAAGCATTAAGTGTAATCTAATAATTTAACCCTCGGGGCACTTAATCATGCTGTCGTAAAAAAGACGCGAATTCGCCGTGTTCTAAAAATGACGAACTTAAACAAACATCCCCTGTTTGACCCCTTTAGGGGGTGACATCTGGACCTTCGTCATTTAAGGAAGAGTTTTGCAAAATTTGATGCTTTTAGATCCAGCAGTTTAGGCAGTTTTGTGTGTTGCATGTCAGTAAATGCGTGAATTAAAAAAAAAAAATAAGTTTACTAGCGACTCGCCCCGGCTTTGCACGGGTGCAATATATACATATAAAACTTCCTCTTGAATCACTCTATTTATGAGAAAAAACCGCATCAAAATCCGTTGCGTAGTTTTAAAGATCTAAGCATACATAGGGACAGACAGACAGCGGGAAGCGACTTTGTTTTAAATACTATGTAGTGAAGAGTTAAATCTCTTACAAACTATCGCTACATCATAACTGTTCCCAGTATTACCTATTTCACTACTTCTCAGTAACAAAAAAAATCAGAAACCAAGGTTCCAGTTCAATGGAGAACATAGTGAACTACCGTACGATCGTTTTCTCGATAGATTTACCGAACAATAGCCTAAATCAATTAGTTACTTACCTGTCATCGGGCCCATTTTATCTGAGCTGCCGGCTCAATAATATAACGTCCAATTGCACTATCCAACATCGGGACCGATAGTTAATCGATTGTGTTGTGTTGGGCTCTGACGTTAGCGAGTATTGGTGAGCGATTTTGAGTTATAAACGTTGGAGGAACTGAGAATCACATAACCATAATACCCGATCAATCAAATCGATAAACAATTGACTCAGGTTCCTTTTTAAGGTCATCGAACAATCTAGCTGGGGGAGTAAACACTACTAATAAACACTACTAATATAAGTAAGCAGGTAACTTGTACTAAAGTTAATTAGTGATAATTCATCTAATTCAAGATGTTTGAAATCAAGCTGTAAGACAAACGCTAGCACCACCTAACCTGGAACTTCTACATATCAAAGTTTTGAACGATGCCGGCTAGCAAGTTTTGTTGCGCTCAAGTTGATATCTTCAACCGACTTGCTCTTTGTAAATATTCACAGAGTTGACCTGTGTGCTCTAAGTTTAACTCCAACTACACATCTAGCAGACAACTGGCACTATGGAACTTACACTGCATTTTTTTTTTTTTTTTTTTTTTCCGGATGGGAAATCATCAAATGACCCCCCCCACTCTGGGCGGAGCGGAAGGGAGTGTCAGACTTGTACTGACTAAAACCCATCCATGTTCCTTCTTTGCCCTTTGTGTTCCAGGGCCACGGTATCTCTTTCGAACAGTCCCGCAGCCCTGGCAGGACATCTCTTTTAGGCCCACGTGGAACACGAACGCGCCGTCGACACGGCCTGTCGTCATAAGACGGCCGGACGGCGAGCTAGCCCATAACTCGCCGTCCACAGGCCCGCGCCTACGGTGGCCGGGAGCCACCACGTGACCCCCAACGCCCAGGGCGTCTCCCGCGGCGACTGGGACGTGAAGTTCTTTCCCTCTCACGTCCCGCTACCTCCTTCACTAGCATGACTGCTTCGCAGAAGGAGGTGACGGCTTCCCATTCCCTCTCGCTCCGGACCATGGCTTGAACCAAGGCCGGACGCGAGAGATCGCCGCCGCCAATCGCCGCTACGAGGACACGGCGGTGCTCCGCCCAAGCGGGGCAGACCTCCACGGTGTGCTCCACCGTGTCCTCCGGACGATCCTCGCAGTGGAAACACCCGGGCGTTTCCTCCCGCCCGATTCGGTGCAGGAACCTCCTGAAACAACCGTGTCCGGTGAGGACCTGCGTCAGGCGGTAGGTGAGGGCGCCGTGGCGCCTCTCTAGCCACTCCTCAAAGAGGGGACTTATCGCCACTATGGTGGCGTGCCCAACTTACACTGCATTAGAAGTTCTAGAAATGAACAACTTCAACTATCGAGATAGTACGTACCAGGTACCTACTGAAGGTACGGAGCTAATGTTTTACCTGATTAATAAAGACACACTCAGCTATCCGATAGTCGATGATATCGAAAAGTTATGCAGCAGCGACCACGTACAAGGTGGACCGATGACCAAAAATAAGTTGGGGGAATCGCCGATCGATGTTGCTGAATGCGAGATGCGCCGGTTATTGTGGCGATGCTCAATGGAGACTTATTTGTAGCAGTGTACGTCTTTGTGCTTTCTTCTTCTTCGTGGTGCCCATGATCTTTTATAATGTTCTTCGACCAGAACTCTGCTAATCCAACGACGTTTCAATGGTTTCGGATAGATCTCTGAAGTTGCAGGTGGATTTACACAAAATATTTTAGCTGAAATAATGATGAGTCAGGGTCCACCAAATGGAAAAATCCTTGTGCAAATTTTTGCTGTCACAGAATAAAGGACTGTATCAGTATTGCCTTTAAGTATAAAATTCGTATCCTCGTGCGTGCTCCACGTGAGGCTGCTAGATTGTTATAAAGAAATGGTTATTTTGTTACAGGAATCGCTGGTTCCATAGCCAAACCGGGGAAACAAACGTCGTATTCACGCAGAGGGACGTTATCACGTCCTATGTCCCAGCGGGCAGGAGGGCCGGTTGTGAGGGTAGACAGGTTCAACTAATGATGCCAGCTTGCACACATTTTTTTGTTATGTTTTGCTCAATGTTGGCAATGTTGGTGTATTATGGGTGAAATAAAAAGCCTTTCTTTGTAGTGATGTGTTTTGAGGAAGATTCAATTCAGATGATCTGTTATCTATAAACATTGTGCCAGAATCAGCTAAGTTGTGTTGTCCATGGTAAAAAAAAATACAATTATTGAAAAATACTTCGTGTAAGTAATAGTACTGCACGTTGTTATAGAATACATCATTTACAAACAACAAAGGAACTATGTGCTATTTTTTTAGCTTATTTATTGAATTGTGTTGGATTTATTTGGATTGTGTTAACCATTTGTTAACTTTATTTGTATGAAATATCAGGACTATACGAGCAGCTGTTCCAGTCCTAATTTTAAAAGTGAAAGACAATACAAAGAGATTTACTTCAATTGACTTAGAAAACGGTAGTGTCGCAGTCACTCCTAACCAACAAAACCTGATTAGTAGGTATCAAAGAGAAAATTCAATTATTCTAAATTCAGAATAACTAATGAACTTGTTAATTAAAAGGGAGCAATAAAGAGAATGCAATTAAAATGTAAGAGCTACGAGTATTAAGAAAATAAAATAATAAAGAATTAAGTTTGACGTAAAATTTTAAGGTTATACTGGAGAGTTAAGAGGCCTTAGGCGCGACCTACTGTTCATTATGGTCTATAAAATAAAGTGAAATTATAAAATTTAGCGAAAATTGCAAGGTTTGCACGATAGCCTCGGGGCGGAACTACCGGACGCTGACATATTGGCGAAAAGACTGACTGCTTTTAAAAGCATCGAAATATTTTTGGAGAAAACGCAGAGCCTTCTAGATATTTTGGTCATAAAACAATTATATTAATGTCATTTTATTAAGGGACGACAATGGCTCCTGCTACAGAGTTTCAACTATCGCAGGAGTTAGAGAATCCCCCATACCGCGTACAATGTTTTTATGTTAATATATTTTTTATATAATCAATTTTTTAGTACTTACCATGAGCCATACCATGCTAATACAGTCATGTCGTAGGTGGATACGTACTAGGTAGATATTTGAGACCTCTTTAACAAACAAAGTTTAGATGTTAAACCTACACAACCCGTTGTAACACGTACAAACTGATAATTAGAAATTAAAATTAATTCCAACTTTCTGAAGTGTCTCTAGAAGTTTGGAGAACATTAAGTACCTACCTGTCCCATAAGATTATTTTGGTAGGTATTATCTGTACCTAACGTTGATATTAACAAAGGTTATTTTACCAACAAAATTATCAACTTTTCATTTAGACGTTTCTTAAACTTGATTTATGTCAAACACTGTTTTAGATATAGTTTCACGGTTTAAAACTAAACTTATACTGACATAAAACTGATATTCAGCTGCATCCGGTTAGACTGGAAGCCGACCCCAATATAGTTGGTAAAAGGCTAGGCAGATGATGATGATACTGACGTAAAACCTGATGATGGTGATACAGTGAGTGTGTTTTGCCGTGATTTAGTGTCGAGTTCCAGTAGTGCGCGTAGCAAAAGACAAAGAAAGAGGGTAGGCAGATTTGTCTGCTCTTAACAATTTATTTTCCATCCACCCGTATTCTCTAGTCAACCCGCGATAATGGCGCTTGCAACAGCGTCGAAATATCAGAAGCTCAAAATTATGAACAATCGTGGAAGATATCTTATATAAGTTTAGTTCATGTCTATTGACTTTTATAGTATTATGTATAGTTAATCATCATTATCTGCCTAGCCTTTTCCCAACTATATTCGGGTCGGCATCCAGTCTACCCGGATGCAGCTGAATACCAGTATTGTACATGGACCGACTGCCTATCTGACCTCCACAACCCAGTTTGTCCTCGGTAGTACGATACCCTTTGTTAAGACTGGTTGACAAACTTTCTTGTCAGCCGTAACAACTGTCAAAGATCTACAAATTACAGCCAGCACCAACGGCTTAACATGCATTCCGAGGCATGGAGGAAACTCGGTATGTAATGGGTGGTCACCCATCCACAGACCAACCTAGACAAGCGCTACTTAACCTGAAGATTGACCCGAGTGGCTATAATCGTTCAACCACGAGCTCCTCAATATTGTTTGTAGTTAATGTTTTTGTTACGAAACCCGATAACTTCTTTCTATTTTGTGTTTTGTTTTCCTTTTTGCATGCCCCCATATACTCTTACGCAGTGTCCTGCTTGAGCGACGAATAAGACACGACGCGACGCGACACGACACGACGCAATGCGACGCGATGATACACGCGACAAATGTCCTACGTGATTTTGGTCATTACATCTCGAATCATGGAGGATTACAGTACAATTTTGCTTGAAAATTCATATTTAAACTAACGAATTTCCGCTTCCCATCCTCCACACCAGTACGTATCATAAGATCATAACTGTGCTTCTATTGAAGCGCTTCGATCTAAGTCAATGTTTGTCCGAGATAATACGTAGTTGAAAATCTCACGGGTTGTTGTCGAACGCCGCTCAGCGCTTAAATAACACGCTGTCAACCATAAAATATAAGTACCTACCCATCAAACTACTTGAATTATTCAAAGGGTATACTTCCGTCATGTTCCTCTCTTTACCTATATACTTATTTTCAAACAGTAGGACTGTATTGATCTTCAATGCCAGTTTCAATAAAAATACCGTTCAGAATATGAAAACATGATTTCCATTTGTAATAGGGTTAGGTAAAGAAGTGAAGAGTTTTCTTTGAAAATATGAATAGATATTGAACACTGGCATCAAGGGGGTTACAACAACGTCTTAAAGTAGGAGTATTCTAGTGTGGGAAAGAGACAGAGCTATACAGGTCGTATAGCGCCATCTCTTTCCCACACTGGAATGACTCCTGCTTTAAGACGTGATGGTAGGCCACCTGTAGTTTAATTCCAAATCTGTAGTGTACCAAACCTACCTTATGTAGGTGCATACCCGAGCTTTAATTGTCAAGAAGTAGAGTGATAAGATTGTGAAATCGACATTTTACCACCGGAGTCAGAAACGCTTATTTGTTTATTGTCTTTAATTACAAGAACACCGACGTACAAACGCATCAATTTGAACCATAGAAATTTTTCATCGGTAATGTGTAAAGAGCAGCGGTGGCCCAGTGGTGGCGGTCCCGACTTACGAGCAGTAAGTCGTGGGTTCGAACCCAGGCAGGCGCATTACTTTGTGTAATTTATTTCATCAGCACTGCTCTCAAAACGGTGAAGGAAAACATCGTGAAGAAACCGGCATGTCCTAGAACCTAAAAATTCGAAGACATGTGACATCTACCAACCCGCACTGGGCCCGCGTGGTGGATTATAGCCCATTCCCTCTCATAGAGAGGAGGCCTGTGTCCCAGCAGTGGAAACATTATAGGCTGCTGCTATGCTATGCTATGCTAATGTGAAAAAAATCTGCTGTTTCTTACAAAACTGCAGTACCTACAGGGCAAAATGAAATGATGAAAAAATTCTATGTGGATATAGGTCAGAATGGTGTACCGAATACGTGGTAACCGTTTGTGTCTCTCTCGGTGACCCTTCCACCATGTATGTTGGGTATGGATCTTAAATGCAACGTGAACATTTACTTTATCAGCAATGTCCAGTACAAAAAGAGTATCTTCTGTAAAAAAGTCACAAATAACACCCTAAAACAATAAATAATCAACAGTCTCCCTAACTAACCAATCGGATATCATAACAAAACAAATTTCCTTAAATCAACGCTTGCGATTGATCATTCCATCGGATACGTATCAACCAATACCTATTAAGGAAGTATTGGAGCTAGATCGCAGTCCTATTGAACGAGGGGCCAAGGATCATTAGGTTAATTGAATTGACGATACTATCGTAGAATGGATAAAGCTTATCACAAGTATCGCTGTCACTACGAGATCAATCGTCTGCCTCGTTACTGACTCTAACGATAGCAATCAGAATAAGGGTGTTTTTTGCACGTTTTTAAAGAGTTTTCTTTTTCTTTAGAGGTGTTATTAAGGCGACGTAAACGTCAAAGGCGCTGTTAGAATCGAGTTAGTATTATCGTCAGGGAGAAATAAGTGACATTTCAAATAGGTACCGATGCACTGAGAAAACTGCTATGCTGCAAAAACTGTGGATCGTCTAAAGTTAGAGCAACTTTGGTTTGAGTGTTTTTGATGAAGATTAATAATTGTAAACTAATAGCATAAGCATAAGCATAATCAGCCTATTAATGTTCCCACTGCTGGGACGCAGGCCTCCTCTCTATGAGAGTGAATGGGCTATAATCCACCACGCGGGCCCAGTGCGGGTTGGTAGATGTCACATGTCTTCGAATTTTTGGTTCTACGACATAAACTAATAACGTAACATATTTCTTAAGCCTAATGGTCTTCTTGTCAAAAGCACAATTTCTGAAAAAATAATTGGATTGACCTTTTCTCCCTTAAAGTTTTTCAGTCTAAATATTAAAGACAATGCTTCTGAACTTCAAGCAAAATCTATACATAATATAGAATTCAAAGTCCTGACTGACTGACTGACTGACTGATATTTCAACGCACAGCCTAAACCGCTGGTCCTAGAGACATGAAATTTGGAGGGTGTATTTTTTGTGATTAGAAGGGCTCCACTAAGAAAGGGTTTTTCGAAATTCTACCTACTAAGAGTGTGAAATGGGATTCTCTGGGTCGATTGACTCAAAAATTAGTGTACACACTCTTAAATTAAAATTATGAGATACTTGTATCACAGTTTTTCCAAAATCGTCCCCCAACAGAGTCAAATAGGGCTTCGAAACTCATGTAGACGGGCGCATGGGCCCGATACTGTTATTATAAATGCGAAAGTTTGTGAGGATGTTTGTTACTCTTTCACGCAAAAAACTACTGAACGAATTTGAATTAAATTTGGCACTTAGATAGTTTATAACCTAGATTAACACATACCAGGATAATTTTTATCCCGGTAGTACGATCCAGTGGAACAATTAGCGAACTCCACGCGGGCGAAGCCGGCGCCATAAGCTAGTTGACGTATATTGTTTTAAATCGCTTAATCTGTAAAGTAAAGAGGAGCTCGTGGCTAAATAATAACAGCCGCTCGTGTCGATCTTTAGGTTAAGTTGTGCTTGCCTAGGTTGGTCTGTGGATGGGTGACCGCCCATTATATACCGAGTTTCCTCCGTGCCTCGGAAAGCACGTTAAGCCGTTGGTCCCGGCTGTCATTTGTAGATCTTTGACAGTCGTTAGGCAGTCAGTGGCCCAAAAAACCTGACAACCAGTCTTACCAAGGGGTATCGTATTACCCAGTAGTAACTGGGTTGTGGAGGTCAGATAGGCAGTCGCTCCATGTAAAATACTGGTATTCAGCTGCATCCGGTTAGACTTGAAGCCGACCCCAATATAGTTGGGAAAAGGCTAGGCAGATGAATCTGTAAAGAAAAGCCAGGCCGGGGTTCATAACATAACAGTTATAAGATGAAGTTATGTGTAATCTGTGCTGTCGTTACATGTTATGAGGTCATATCGCTTGGTATGCAAAATTCTGTTAAGGTTTTAGAAAATCCTAAGATCGAACGAGCCATCTTCTTTTCTTGTATCGACACTTGCTTTTAAGAACTAATATCGTGGCAAAATGTTACATAATCCTTATGGTTGTAGTGGAGCTTAAAGAGCGCGGCAAGATGCCCGATATATACCTTTATATAGCATTACCTCTTGCGTAGTCTAAATAAACTAAAAACACTGAAAGTGTCAGACTTATCATTAAAAGTGAATTTGGGAGGTGGATTACAGATAGAGGTGTTTGTCATCTGCCATTCTTTTTATGCTTGCAATTTATTGAATGTAATATACGAGAAACCTTGAAGACAGAGGGTTCAGAGTTCAAAATCGTGAGAAAACGGGGACAGTTAACTGATTGCTTACAAGCACAATAGAGACCAAATGCTTAAGGTTAGTAGTTATTATGTGCAATATTATGTCATGACAGGCTCGGTATTAATTGCTTTTAGTACCTATTGAACCTGCACTATTGAGGCTTGTCTCACTTCAGAATCGAGTTAAGTTTCTATAAATAATTTTGCAACAAGCCTATCTTGTTCGCCGCATGCGCGCATAGTGTCAAACCCAAATTAAAAAAATGGGTCATCTACACGCTAAGAAGAAGATTCTGCAAGTACTCATCATGAACAAGAGATATCTTGCAATAACTGCTATCTTCAGGAACAAAAGAAAATCAAAATCACCTTGAATTTTTAACATCACATTTTCGGACCACCCCTTTTTCAATATAGAATGTGGCTTGTCGGCTGCCCATATTAAATATCGTGAGAGACCCTGAAAGCAGTACCTTCGTCAAGTGGGGCCACTCTCGACGTTGCACAGAATCTTTTCAATTTGATCCGGGACCCTGATCAGACCTATATTAAGTCTCTAGTGCCTGATTTGCATGAAACTTATTAAAAATAAAGTTATAAGATCCCTCGACCTCAATATGAAGAATAAATTATTCTGTGTCGATTAAAGATTTATTAAGGTTCTGTTTTATTAATTTTAATTTCTTTTATGGATGTTTGTATGTGTGAATTAAAATTAATATGAGTTGTTTAGTAGTAGTAGTAGTAAAATTCATTCATTTTCAAAATACATATCACAACATTACGCCTGTAATCCCCAAAGGGATAAGCAGAGGTACACTTAATACTACTCTTTCTCTTCTCATTTCGCCAGTTATGTTTAAGTCCCATGTAATAGAGGGACGGCGGGGCCTATTGCCATCAAGAAGGCACTAATCCATACTCCGTGGCTGCTTTTGAAAAACAACGAACCAAAATTAAATTATTTCCACTTAAAATTAACGTCAGTATATGAAACTTCAGATTCCTGCAGGCTGAACAATATTCGAATTTCATACAAAGCTAAACCGGTTTTATCTTAGAGCACTTGATAATCTCAACACAGTTACTTTCGAAGTACATCTTTATCGCTTTAGATAAGTTGGAAGCGAGCACAAATTTTCTCCAACATAGAGGAAGCTGGGTGTAGCTCGAGGACAAAACATAACAGAGAAATGTTCAAAGTTACAGTCTAGATTCCACTGTATAACGTCGACCCAATGACTTGAAAGTTTTCAAGGTGACTTATCTCCGCACCCTTACGACGTAATCTTACAAGGCCACATATGAGTTTAAATGTTGCAAACCGTAAAACACTCGGCTCATCACAAGGCTTACACCGTAAATTTAAAAGGCTTTATACGTGGGTTGTGGGGCACCCCTCCATTACCATAAAATTACGTGATATCACTTTCTTTTGATGTGTCGTAAAAAATAAAAACGTGAGCAGCACAGTGAACTTTTAGGCTTACCCCTTGCGGCGCTGTTAATTAAATTTAATTATGTTTCCATGCTGATTTACGTGTAAGGTTATGTCTCAACTGAGGGTATACTCATACACTTTGGCTGCCTCATTACCAGCAGTAGTCCAATCCACACGACACTTGGTCTGATCAAGTAAATCTTCTTCTTAGCGTGTCGATGACTATTTAAATTGGGTCAGCCTAAAATTTGGCGACGAGTTTAACACTTTCAGTAGCGTCCATCAGCTCCTGTGATGTGCAAGCAACAGGAAAGGCAGGCAAATTAATGTACCTTTAGGTCATTCAGCTATATAACGTCGCATTGTTTACATAATACTCCAATAGATCTGCTACAATAGTAATAACAAACCTAAACATAATAATAATAAGAAAATTCTCCTTCCATAATGCAACATCAATCATCCTATAATTCAGATAAAAAAAAACGCCAACATAAATAATTTTCGACAACCCAATTATTAACGTGAAATAGTAATTTGTCAATCGTACTACGAATGCAAATAGACCACGAACGGTGCGCACGCGTCGCGCATAGGGTCCTTAAAGTAGGCGTGCGTGTCCACCTAAATGTGTTTGATATCGTCACCCGCATATTGTATTAGGGTGTGATGTATGGGTGCACGTGGATGAATTGTAGTAAACGTTCTGATAGTGTGCGTGTATGACCAGATGTATGAACGTGGACGAGGAAAAAGGAGTATGTAAGGATTGTAGCAGGTGACGTTCTGTGGTTTCTGCTTACCCCCATGGAAAAAGGCGTGAGTTTATGTTTGTATGTTATGGTAGACACACACATGGACACACACACGGGACTCCACCTTTACAGGCGAAATGGGGGTACTGTGGTACCCTTACCCATTACCCTTACCCTTAAGAGAAGATAGGAGTAATGCTATGTTATGTTTGTTACGTATACTTATGCAATAAATACATGGTGAATAAAAGATGGCTGACTTTTCCCGATGACTTACCTTACCCATTACCCTTACCCTTAAGAGAAGAAAGAAGTAATGTTGTGTTATGTTTGTTACGTATAAATGCAATAAATACATGGTGAAAAAAAGATGGCTGACTTTTCCCGTTGACTTTTAAGTAGAAGAAGCATATTTATTGTTTAAAAATAATACAAAAACTTGAATAAATGTTAGGAAACTTGCTTTCTTAACCCAAGAAATTCCACTTACCGTCTATTTTATTCCATTCGCCTTATGATCAATCGATACTGGGCCCACGTGGTGCAATACAGACCACTCCTTTACACGGAGAGGAAGCCTGTGTCTCAGCAGTGGTTACATTATAGACTGATTTTACTTTGCTATGTTTAGTTCTAGTGTATTTAAAACTTAATTACAGGTACCTAAGGTCCTTGAATAATATGTGTGTGGAATGTAAAGTAATTACGAAACATGTTTAGTATGCTTAAAACTTTATGTAATTTGGCTGCTTGTGGATAATTTGGCCATGATGGGTTTAGCTTGGGTTCCGCGGCTCCTAATTTGTTTTTTAATTACATTACGGAAAGGTCAAGTTTACAAAAAAGTTGAAACAGTAATGGCCAAAAGAAGAGACATGTCTTTAAAGTACTTTTATATATTTTGGGGTTTGGGGTTTGCATTTGCATTAGTTATGTAGTGAGTTATTTCTCTGACGTCTATAGGTACTACCGCGCTCGCGGACGGTCGACTACTTTTACTCTTATGTCCTGAGTAATAAGGTTGAAAGTGGTCAGTGAGCGCGGTAGTTCGTGACACTGCTCTATGAAAAACTGTCACTGTTGAGCTAAATCAAGTTGACATATCTTTTCCTACTTGTACTAAAATTTAAAGCAAATGTAAATCAGCTATATTTTAATTAAACAACTGTGATGATTGCTTCATTGGTCTAGTGGTCGCACGCGCAACTGCTCAGCAAGTGGTCCTGGGTTCCCGGATCGGGCAAAGTGTTGTTAGGTATTTCCATCAGGAATTTCGTTAGCCACGGAGTCTGATTTTGTGCCCGGTTGATGGCAACAGGCTCGCCCAATATTACATAGGACTTAAACATAACTGGCGAAATGTGGGTGTACTATTAGGTGTACCTAACACATGTGCGTAACCCTTCGGGGTTTACAAGGCGTGATGTTATGTCAATTAGTGAAGTTGCCTATCGTAGATCGCAATCCACTGCTGGATAAAACTGACTCCCACATGAATGATCATTACATTGCTATAAAAATTGTATCATATTATCGTTACATAAGGATCATATTTCTAGGTCACGTGTCAACACTTTATGGGAACGGTGACCTGATGATAATATTTTATTGACACTTCGATGCCAAATCGCTATATCGCTGTAAGGTCATTTTATGGCTTGAAATAAATGTTTATGAGTGTAACGGCCACCAATATTTTAAAGGTCGCTCTGATGTCGTGAATTCACAATTCGTGGTTTATTGAAACGCTGATCAAAGTTAAGTGACATCTCATCATTTGCGTAGCCTTTTCCTAACTATGTTGAAGTCTAACTGTATGCAGCTGAATACAAGTATTTTACATGGAACGACTGCCTATCTGACCCCCACAACCCAGTTAGTACTGGGAAATACGATTACCCTTGGTAAGACTGGTTGTCAAACTTCCGGGCCAGTGACTATCTCTAACAGCCGGGACCAATGCCTTAACGTGCTTTACAAGGTACGGAGGAAACTCGGTATGTAATGGATGGTCACCTAACTAGGGACCTACCTAGGCAAGTGCGGCTTAACCTGAAGATCGAACCGAGCGGCTGTTATTATTTAGCCACGAGACACATCTGAACATCTAAAAACGTATAGTTAAACAGTCGCTAAAAATATTTCAGGTTATGGACGAATTAGTACAGATAAGCGAAAATAGTCATAAAGTGGGTGCCTGGTGACAGACAGGCATTGCAACCGAGTCAGGCCCAAGAAACGCTGATATGACGAATTGGACTCGCTCCTAAGTGATTGGCCAAAGAAGGTAAAACACAAGGAACTTTGAAATGATATGGGAGAGGCCTTTTCCCAGCACTGGGAATAGGCCAACTAACGCCAACTAACCAACCAACTAACTAACTCTAGGTGCTAACTCAAAAATGTCAAAAACTCCTATGTCCATTGTCCACGTCAATTCAATTCGAATTTTATCTGAAGTTTGTGATTGTTGGAAAGGTATGTACAACGGAGGCAGTAGGACACCAATATAGAAAAAGTCGAAATGAGAATTTAAAATATTTACTGCTTTTATTTTTATTCGAGTCTTCAACCAAATGTAAATTTTAAATCTTTTCAGAGCGACTGATTTACCTCTTTTTTGAAGACCAGAGGGCCAAGACGTACATAGCCGATATTGTGGTTGAATCTTAGACAGGTTTTTGTTTTAAAGCTTGATTAATTCTACATCGTCATTTTGTGCAGCTCTCTTATTAAAAGTTTTGTATTTTAGAATCGACCTCATCATCATCACACTCCTGCCCTTATCCCAACTTATTTGGGGTCGGCGCAGCATGTCTTCTTCTTCCATACTTCTCTATTACTCGTCATCTTAGCAGTCGCCTCCTTTCTAACCATATCATCCTTCACACAGGCCATCCATCGTTTCTTTGGTCTAGAATCGTAGGTACCTATTTAATTAATTTACGGAACCTCACAACTTCGAAAGAAAATGATAATAATTTTACGTATTCAACTGGCCTACATTAAAATATTTTACTGCTAACAATACGTATAATCGTCGGCATTCACTCACACGCTACCTCTACCATTATCGTCTGTAAACACAAAACTCGAAAACTCCCATACAAAGGCTGTTTGCATCATAAATAATAATTTGCCAAAAGCGACCGTATAAAGTAAAATTTCGTTTCGTTGTAACATTTTTTCGCCTAAACGAAAAATAAAAAACGTCACCAGTAACGCAAATAAAGGTTAACTTAAAATGGTAATTGGAATGCTGACACGATATCCACGAGTAAATATTGTATGCAAATATGTAAATAAAATTTTAAACTTTCAGTTTGAAGGGACAGTTTTATTTGGCGTTTTCCGATGGTTGTGACACGCAACGTAGGCTGAATACGTCAACTGTTTTCCGTTTATGCAATTAATACAATTTTATTCGCTGACACAGTGATCATTCCTGACCCGTAGAAACTGAACTAGAATTCATCAATTCATTATTGGATTTTTTTTTTCAGAATATGAAATTGTCTTAGCTAGCTTTGATAAGGTGTAATCACCATGTTCATGCAAGCTTGATTAAAATTTCTGACATAACTTCAAACTGAGCTTGTTTTAGTTACTAGGAATCAATATTTAATTATGATGCTTGTAGAAATTGCTAGCAGAGCAAATGTGACAGTTCATTAAGAGTCTAAAAAGTTCGATCTGAGATTCAAACACGCTATCAAGCTGACTACTACAACGTTTACTTATTTGTCCCATTTACCGCACAAAAAATGGCATATAAATATCGATAATAGCTAACAAAACACACACTATTACCATCTTGGCAAAACACCCCAAGCAGGGGCTGAAGAGCTCATCATACACAATACTATTTAATATCTTTTATTACCCTGTCAGTAACTCCCGTTCATCCCTCTAGAAAAACAATAAAATCCATACAAACACTAGCGTCTGTTTCCCTATAAAACCCAATATATTTCTTGAAAACGGGATTTATGTCAATGAAGTTGAAAATCGTCCCCTCGGCAGCGCATATCAACACGTCAATATATCAGATCGGGCCCGCCATTTGTCAGCCATTGCTATTTATAGGGTAGATACGTTGCCCAATCGATAGGCTGCGATGTATTGGGAATGTGTTCAGTACATTTGTACTGGATAGTTTAGACGTTTAGTGCGAGTGTACTTAGTAGTTTGATTAGTTACTTGTAGTTCTTGCTTGGCGCTTGGAAGACTAATCGATATTTTCTAAAGATAAGAAGACATTGATAATTATTCTACAAGAGTGTATGTGCGATCATTTCTGTATATACGCTTTATTACATGTGGTCTACGTTCACGCATCTTAGTAAACTACGAAGAAATCCGTAAGGCAACTTGAAGCTGAAAATCGAAAAAAATAACAAAAAACAAACAAAATCCTCGAGGGACATCTTACTATATATAACTATAACTATATATAATAATATAAATGCGGATGGATGGGTGGATGGATGTTTGTTACTCTTTCACGCAAAAACTACTGAACGGATTTGGATGAAATTTAGCACACAGATAGTTTAAAACATTTAATACTTTTTATTCCGGTAGTATAACAATTGTCGAACTCCGGTGAAGCCGCGGCCATAAGCTCCTTAACAATAAACCAATCGCACCATCAACAAAACATAACATTTATCACCGCAAACTCGTTATCAGCAAACTAATACACTTCGCAGAGCACATAACACCAATAGTTGGTAATAGCCATTATCACGTGCCCAGTGCATTAATCTCTCATCTGAAGTAATCCACTATACCAAGATAGGGTATCGGCAATTCTGTTGAGGCGTGCCGGACTAGAGAGCCCAATGCCGGAATTGGGACGGTTTCATAATGGACGATGTGTCATTTTCGATTGTGTGCACGCGATCTCAGGTATGACTGCAAACAGTTTCTAGTAGTCGGTTTTAGAAATAAACTTGAATATAAGAAACTTGAGTCTAAGAGGTTTATTTGTTTCGAAAATGGTTCTTTGTTCTTTAAAGACTTTTGGTCTAGTGGCCCCAAGCGCATGCTGATGGAATCGATTCCAGGCGAAGTGTTATTAGGTTTTTCCATAATATTTTTTTCAGTCGCAGCCCGAAGTCAGGAATCCCTGCTGATGGCAGTAGGATCGTCTCCTAATTATTATTTGTGACCAGAAACTTCGTCTCTTCAACTAAGTCCCCATTGACACACCAAGTGATGCAATTCAGAAAAATCATCTGCCTAGCCTTTTCCTTAGGGGTCACCTTCCAGTCTAACCGGATACAGCTGAATACCAGTATTTTACATGGAGCGACTGCCTATCTAACCTCCACAACCCCGTTAATGCTGAGTAATATGATACCCCTTGGTAAGACTGGTTGTCAGACTTTTGGGCCTCTAAATACCTGTAACGACTGCCAAAAATGTAAAAATGACAGCTTGGATCAATGGCTTAACGTTATTGTTGGCTGTTGGCTTGTTTTCCGAGGCACGGAGGAAACTCGGTATGTTATGGGCGTTCACCCATCCACTGATCAACCTAGGCAAGCGCAGCTTAACCTGAAGTGCTATGGCTTAGGCTGTGCTGCTGTAATCTATCAGTAACAGTACATACTCGTATATACAATTTCAAATAATAACATTAACCTATCACTATATCATTATATACCCACAAAATCTATAACGTAACTAACCAAAAGACCCCAAACACAAATAGCTCCTAACACTAGCATGTTCCTAATTCCCACATAAGTACTGAGATACAATACACAGATATCGTTTATAGTCGAGATGGGTGCCTCTGATAATTACACAGTGTCGGTAATTGATCACAACTCATACAGCGGTCGTTAGTCTATTTAGATTTGGGTCGCATATATTATTTGTGATAATAACGTGTGGAATATGTTTTGTTCGATACTGTTTATCGTTTCTATTGAATCTATTGGTTTATTGTATTTCGGAATGATTTTATCAATGTTTGTAGTTGCTGTGGTCATAAATTTTATTGGACTACACTGTAGATTTTTAGTTGTAGTTTTTCATTACGTTCCTTAACCATCGCTTTGTGATCGCCATGGTGTGTGCTGCAATAAAATTCACATCATTATAAAAGGCGTAAACAGACCCTTAACATAAACGAAAGGCACTTGTTCTCCCCGTCACTGCGATCATTTTTTTGTTCTAGACCATACCTGGGAACCTTCTAGTTACGGAGATATTGGGGGTCAAAGTTACAACTTTATCACAATTTTTAAAAAAATACATGTTGCACGACCCTCTTACTATTCAATCCATTCATCAGCACAATGCTATGAGTGCTTTCCATCGATTCCTACCGTAAAACGTAATTATTCACCCCAAAAAAAAAGTCGATTCCCAGCAATAATTTTTGCGTAAAGTTACTTAGTTTGATGTACAGAATGCTTGGTTGATGGATATGTGAAGGGTCTGTTTACACCCGGTATACTTTGAGATGTGTGTCCAGAGTTCCCAAGGAGTATTGTATTTCCTAGTAAATGGGCTGTGTGTCGTCTCATGTAGAATTCTCAGCTACAACCGGTTCGATTGTAGCGAGCTTGACCCAAGCATACCTGGCAAAAGGCTAGGCTGATGACACTGATGCTTTTGGAAGAGTAACTCTATCATCATCTGCCTAGCCTTTTCCCAACTACATTGGGGTCGGCTTCCAGTCTATCCGGATGCAGCTGAATACCAGTATTTTACATGGAGCGACTGCCTATCTGACCTCCACAACCCAGTTAGTACTGGGTAATACGATACCGCTTGGTAAGAGAAAGGGCAAGAGAATGATGATGATGATTTGTGTCGTTTGGCGCACAGGGTAGTTGCTTGTCACGTATGTGTGACGATGACATTCAAAAGGTTAAATACCTCCATGACCCCCGTACTATTCAATGCATCCATCAGCACAATGTTTTGAGTGCGTTTCATTGAGTCCTACCGTAAAAGATTATTTTACACCCCAAAAAAAAGTCGTCTCCTAGCAATATTTTTTGCGCAGAGTTATTTAATTTGATGTACCGAATGCTTGGTGGATGGTTTCGTGAAGGGTCCGTTTACACCTTGTATACTGAAGTACCTAACTCAATACTTTGATTGATAAAATAAATACGCAGAATTTGTTAATCACTTGCTTTCCTCAAACATCAATCGTTGGGTGAAGCAGGTTAACCTCGAATGCAACTCGTCAAGAAAATGAATATACAAATATTGATACTAACTATGAATATCTACGCTGTACTGCGCTCCACAAATTGCTACTCAGGTGCTAGTTATAAATGGAAATACTCAAAAATATTATGATAGATTTTTTTACTTGTGGATATATAGTAAATAAAACAAATATTGATATCAGATTTCATTTCGTTTCTTTTTTTGGGAAGGTTAAATATTTTTTAACGTTACCCAATTTTCACTTTTACGGAATACCTTTACCTTTTTATTACCGGACATGATTTTTTTATAGTAAGTGTTTCTTCGATATGAGGACACTGAGTCATGTATGACACAGTGTGACTCAAAATAAACTGGTATTTTGCTTAGCAAAACAAAACAGAAAAGAGAATAAAATCCATCGAAATTTTATTAGTTATTTATGTCTTGAGCAAAATACCATCAAGCCTAGTTGGGCCGGTATTGATAATGTAAAGATGATTTTACACTGCGTATTCTTTTGTTGCTTTTCTGTTATCGGTATAGAAAACAACTTTAACCGGGAGGATTATAGATCGATGTTTACAGTTACAGACCATTTATAACGAGCAAAATACACCTTTACCTTATAAAACACAACAACAATACACGCATAAACCCAATAAATACCCTTACAAAACACCAAAAGACGGAAACATTCGTCGAAAACCAACAAGTCGCAATTACAACCCTAAAGATTAATCAGGAAACGCCCAAGTAAGCGTTTAACCAGTCCAAATTGCTGCAAAAGGTACACCAACATTGTGATCAATTAAGTTGATAGGCGATTGAGTACCCCACTTTGCTATACCTATGGGTACCTACGCGTTGTGGGTGCGACCGCAAGAACCCCAAATTCCTGGCTGGTACTTGAAACGGAACTTTAATTGTCTCGGCAGTAGGATGTAGTTTAACTACAGTTTTCGTTTAAGTAAATAGGTTGTCTTATTGTGTAGTTTAATGTAGGAAACATAGTTGTTGTGTCTAATGGTATGTGAAAGGCTTTCTCTCCTAAGTTATTTGCTATACATATATTTCAAGTCTCATAAAAATCTGCGTACGTCTACACATGGCGTGCATCTTCCATTCAGTTGACTCTTGTGTATTAGCGAACACCGTCCTCTTCCATGCTCCTGTTTCAAAGGACATAACCTTTGTCAAAGAAAGAGGATGAAAGCTGGAGCTGTGTTCTACGAATTTAATTGGTAAACAGAGGATTATTGCTGCCGAGCTTCATAATATTTTTGTTTATTAAAAGTCACCGACCAGTCTTCAAGCCGTAACATGTAGTTTCTGTTAAGAACACGGCAAGATGCACGTAAACTCTGTTCTACACTAAATATAATTAGTAACTGTTTTACGAAAGTATTGCAGCAAGACATAAGTCCCAGAATCGTAACAATGCGATTCGATCAACACTTCCACGGTACATTTTCTCCAATTCATAGAAAAATTCCTGATCTGTTCCTCTGTATTAAAGTGGCAAGTCATATATGCCTCCCGCCATTAAGGGGTGCAAGTAGCCGCGGTGCCAATTACTCTCAGGAACACCAACATCCAAGGGGTGGGCGAAATAAACCATAACATTCATAAAAGGGATAGTGTCGTAGTACATACAATCGGTGCCAATAAAACAGCGAGACCCCACGCAATCAGCAAAGGAGAAATAGCGCGGAAACTGTAGGGGAAACAGTATTAATACTTATGGTTAATTGTACCGGGGTTACGGGGGTATAAGATGATGCTGCTAGAAGTTATGGGAACGATAGAAGTTATCGTGGGTTGGTAAGGTTTTAGGCAACGTTTTAAGATACAGTCTGATAGAGAAAATGATTAGAAACAAAGGATAATTTAAAAAAATATGTGGAACTACATCAGAATCCTGTCAAAATTACAGTAAAAGACGTGAATAAATCAAAACGTAAAAAATACATACAACATTAATTCAGACAGTAACAGAAAAACTGTGTAAGTGAGTAGAAAACTCTTTTCATCCCAGAATCGTTAAAATTATGTTTTTGAGAAGAAAAGCTTTGGAACAGGCAAAAACAGAAAGAAAAATCACCAATAAAAATTAATAAAACAGACACAAGACTACTCCAGCGCAATTTTAGCGCACATCCACTGAAGGGTGACTGTGCTTCCCTTTAAGACGTGTTCGGACTAGAAAACGAGTCTCCGAGGTGAGATGTGCACAGTTCATTACAAATACTGCGAACGAACCAAAGAATTTGATGCTTATCAATTGTGTTATCGTTTGCAAGTGTCGCAGTAGAAGCGTTATGAAAATAATTATTGTGTTCATATGTGTAAGGGTTGTGTTGACAATGCATGTTGTTAAAATAAATGTTGTTATTTTGGGTAGGAAGTTGTTTTGTGTCGTTATTAGTTTTGAACTCTCTTTGTCTGCTTTCGAAATCTTTGCATTATATATGCTTGGTCATTTATTTATCTTCAATGATCAATTTATTTGCCCTTTGTGTTTCATTATCATTAATATCTATATTTAAAGTCCACTGTCGTTCATGAGCAAATTGCTAGCTTCAGTGATTGAGACAATTTGCCTTAATTTTATTGCTTTTGAGATGGATCGGTGATCTCATTTTGTAACCGTTGGTCCGTTTGTATTTTCAGTCTCAACACGAAAACATTTTGCAGTAGTACAATAGTGTCATTTTTATATAGGTCATGTTATAACCAGTGCAGACAATATAAACAATTACCTGGGGTCCATGGATGTTCTATAGCGGCTGGTAGTCCATAGAAATGTCAATAGCAGACATTCGGTACAGGTCCCAACGCAACGCCTTGCGTAATACAATGTCATTTCGAGGTTGGTATCAGTTCAATACATGAAACTAATACGAACATCATCATTTGGTTAATTTATTGTACCAGTATTATTCTGTCATGTACCAAAGTAAGTATTATGGTTAGGAAAGAAGTGAACTCTAAGATTATTTTAAGAGAAAAGAAACCTTATAAAGAAAGAAATCTCTAATTAAGATATAAAATGAAACGGCACGCTGACAAGCACAGTATGTCAAATGCTTCAGATGGATTTGGACATTTCGATGAATTTTAAAGTGATATGCAATGAGATCGTTGGGGATGGAGTTTTGTTTAGTTGATGCCTACCCACATTGAAGAAAATGCGTACGTATAATTGAAACTGGCAAGTAAGTAACTTTCTCGATATTAAAAGTCTGGCTGTGATGTTCTGATGTCACTAGCCAGTACTAATGCGAGAAATGATGTAACTACGCATCAACGCCTCACCTCACGTACCACAATCATTAGTTTTAACTACACACACTACTTATAAACGATTAATTATTCACTGCCAACGTTTTTCCCACAACTTTCGGCTCCAAGAAATGTTGGTAACTCGGCCCTAAGTTCATACAATACGTTTCAATTTCTTAGAAGAGTATGCACTATGGAAGAGTGAGGGGGAGTCTTGACAATGTGTTAAATTAGTTGTCTACGTGAGGCTCATCTATACAGCTTACATTAGACTTAGTACGTGATACGCACTCGTAATAAGAAATGAAAATAAATAGTTTGTTATACCATTCTTCATAAAAATAAACTTGGGGAAAAGTAGACCCAGTTTTTCGTCTTTTTTTTAGATTCTGATTTGTTTCTTTTTTTTCTGTTTTATCAATGTCTAAATCACTTGTGAACACTCGACAGTAAATAAAGAGGCAATATTTTGTTGAAGTCACATCATATTTATTTTCTAGTGGATACAATTTGTTTTCCAATATGCCATGTAGGTAATAACGGGTAAGTGATTGGTCTAGAACCAATAACGTATAAAAGTTGTGGCAAAATAGTTTTAGGTCAATAACAGCTATGTCGATGATTAAAAAACTATGTTATGAAGTCCTTTTACTTTTGTTTAATCCACTTGTAAATTCATAAATTGTTAAAACTTTTGAAAACAATGTTATCATATGATTGTTTCTGTTTGAGACTTCAGACTATTCGGTTTGACCCTCGATATAATTTTATGCAAAAAGTAAACGAAATCAAATTATTTTATTAATGATATTCATTTAGAAATTCTATGTTCATTACTTACTTAAGCTAGTCTAAAATATGTGTTAGAATTGGAAAAAAGGGATGTCTCCTGAGTAAAAAATATGATTCTATTTAGTCCATCAGTTAGATTATCGAAAAATATTGGAAACGTATTTTTTGTTTCATTAATTATTAATCATTTATTTCAGACATTGTCTATATAAAAATTATAAAAAATTAAAATCACATTAAAACACACGAACATTAAAATCAAATCAATAAAAAATTACGAAGATAAAACGCATCAAATAATCGAAGTGGTGTAACGTCACTTTCCGGTAAAAAGTGTACCGAAATGTGACGTCACACGAGTTTTCGACGCACTTCATTTTTTGTTTACGTGAAAAAAGAAAAAATACGTGGAGAATATTTTTTGGAAATCTATCTGATGGACTAATTAGATTTTTTTGGTGTACCACTTTTCACCCTTATGCCCTAAGTAATAAGCTTGAAAAGTTGTCGACTCTCAGTGAAGTCGGTAGTAGCAACCAGCAACGCTCATCATGATAATCTCTCATAGCAGTTTAGTCAATAATTTGTCACTGCCAAAGTCACATTGGTGTTTCCGAACAGAAAGGTCTGGATTTGTGTGTCATGTTCATAAATCAGATCAGACACAACCTAATCTCGTAGTCATGATATTGAAACGTTAAAGTAGAAGTGTCAGGAAACTGCCTGCTGCAATCTTACATACAAGCAGTTGCAATAGAGAAACTCTTTTAACTACGTAAACAATCCACCATAGCATCCATGCCACCGGGATCTATTCTCAGCCAGCAAAAGGATCTTGTAGACAAAAAAGTCCAATTAAAACACTTTCAACCAAACTAAGATAGCTTCAATTCCAGTTTCATCTATTTTCTCATCAACTTTTTTATCTCTCCTTTGATCACAAAACGCAATTCCATCCCATTTATATAGTGAAATTGAAAAAAAAAATCGTTCTTCCCCCAAAAACGTCGGGGCTAGTTACGTGTACACATAATGCGCATAAAATAGACCACTCTGTCTCGTGAACAATATCCATTAGGGAAATTTTATCTTTGAGAGCAATAAATTATGTGGAACCCCTCTTATAAAAAGCAGAAACGAAACGCCACCGGAAAGTTGTATTTAAACAAACTACATTATTTTATAATGACCAATTCAGTCGACAATAACTCGAGTTATGTATGATAATTTGATCAGGTGGTATTCTAGGGGAGACTGTCCTAACGCCCTCGCAGTTATTAGGCGAACTAATGGCGGCTTAAGCAAAACAACTCCCGATATTGCACCATAAAAAGGTCTATTGAAATGGGTACGCACCCTTTCGATTATTTTAAATTTTCCATTGTTGGGCACATTTGAATGCATGAAAGAACAATGTGGAGTCACAATGCCGCATGAAAATTAAAAATGAATGAAAGATTTTTTTTTTAATCATTTACATCACAAATTGTTGATCTTCGATAACCTGTTCAATGCGTTTCCAAGAAGTGATTATTTATTCCTTTATAATTAATCTGTGCAGTGTGTGTCAATAATTTGCACCCACTGTATGCGTTAATTACTGTGCTTATGATTCTGATAAAGATACAAGAAAAAAAAAGTAAAACAGGTATTTAGGCCTCGTTAAAGACAGGTAAAATGAAGTAGTTTGACGAGAAGCACGTAATTTCTCGAAAGTAATTCCGTGTTTTATCAGAAATCAGTGCAGCACGTCCGCAGTTTTGACATAATTATATTGATGATTATTAAGAAATTTATAAAGAATTTAAGTACCAACTTTGGCCAATAATATATAGTAAGTACCAACTTTTGCCAATAATATATAGTAAGTAATATTTAAGAAATCAAAGCAAAAGGACGTGCAATGCTTTCAAATAGATAACTCGCTGAACAATAGAACCCTAAGCCTTTTCTAACACGACACCGAAAACCGTCACGCTTTCAATTCCTTTTTTTTCACTAGAAGAAAAATGCAACAGTTCCATTCACGTCCAAAGGACGATAACGAAGGATAAATATGCAACATTTATCAGTACTGTAAATATGCTAAGTGTCGCGTATAGAAGTATCGCTCCGTCCCTACTTCCTGGCTTGAAGGCGTCTGTAATAATGGATTACGAGTCTAGACGCCAAACAAAGCCGTTTTGAGCCCTTAGAAGAGGGAATGTGTATGGTGATACGAGGCGCGATTAGAGAAGCGGGAGCGGATAGGCGAAAAATATCATTTTAATAATGATAAATAACCTAAATATAATTAGTAACCTAACTTGAACAGAAACGATGTTTAATTTTTAAGTAGTAAAATCAAAAACAAACACAACACCAATTAATTTTTCAAGGTTCAAGAGAGTTTCTCGCAGAAATGTCTATTTATTTATTTAAAAATAGGTACGCCAACATTACATACATTTTACAATAAATATAAAATAGGTTAGGGTTCTTATATAGGTACTGATTACGGGTGTACACAACATTCTCTTAAGTACAATAGAGCTAAATATTCATGCTATAACAAGTTACGAACCGAATTTGCCACTAAAATAAATAACCAACGTAGAAACTAGAACAGAATTTCAAAAAGTAAAACCCATAACTGAATTACCGTCCACCGACTTAGCACTTATATCGTAAAACTAAAAATTTACCCTAAACAAAAGCCACCCAAAGACTTTAAAATACCTGTTTCCGTGTCAAATATCAACGTGAAATGCTCGTTAACTTTTATACGCGTCGTGTGTGAACAATTGTTATTTTGGGCACATTTTAGTGGCAGTATTTTATTCGCTGTTTTATAACCACTACAATTCGAACCTGTGTTACGCTATGCGTGCAGCCAGCGACCGGCCTAAGATTGATGGTAGGTTCACATGACATGGTTCGCCCTGAACGGAGCTACCCTTTTGATGACTTCACTAAGGGTTATTTATGGAGAGGATTTACTCTGATCCCCGTTTAAAATCCGAACTCGAAAAATTTTAAATCTACTTTTAAACAGAGCTTTGTGATTCGATTGAGGTTAGATCTGTATGATACTACTTTTGGGGATGCACGTGGCTCTTGTATAACTAACTTTATTTTTTAACAGCTAAAAGTAATTAATTTCTAACAGTTAGTTTTATGCAACAACTGATACTAGTCTTTCTATAAAGACTTCAACTCGTTTCCGCTTCAAACACTTTTGAAATCTATAAAGATAAATGTTAGTTTTTTATTTTATAATAAATATAGCATAATTGTTAAGTAAGCATGTATATTTATTGACTAAATCTTTTCAAATATTGGTTATAGGTACGCACCCAAACTCCAAATCGTGTACACTCCGCGTACTTCTACAGAAGCATAAACAACTCACTTTACTTTTATTCCACAATCAACACAACAAAGTTGTACGTTACACATATTTCTTTATATTTGTATGAAACATAACTTATTAAATGCGCCAGCGAAACAAGAACAAGTTAGAACACCTAGCACATGCAGTTGGAAAATTTTAAATTACAAAAGAAAATAAGCTTCCGACTTGCATACAAGTTAGAAGTTTCTTGCAAACTTATGTAGAATTTGTGGAGTTAAATATAACAGCTTTGTTTATTATAGGTACCTAAGTTTTTCCCTTGGAGATTTGAGTTTGAAAAAAAAATACGGTACAGCATGTTATCCCGAGAAAGTTAAATGAGACATTACCTAGCTGCTGTAATATTTTTTTTTACCATAGCTTTAATTAAAAAAAAATGCCAGTATGCAAATTCTTGCTAACTCTTAAAAATGTCAGTTGTAGATTCCACTGTAACTGTAGTACTGAATATTAAGTTCGACTATTAAACATAACGATATAAAATAGGGTTGCAAGAAGGGCTTGCATAGAAGCAAGAGTCACCACATTTACACCTCAGCAAGCTACACGTAACACACCAACAAATGTCTACATAATTACATACCTTGTTCGTCAAAGGGTCAATCAAAGTAGTTAGCAAAGGAGTTATGGGCGTAATTACTTGACAAAACACCTCTTGTAACACCACCTTTACACGTAAGCTACATCAATACCGATATACTATAGAAAACTGTTTGCTTTGCAATGCAATTAAATAATCAATTCTAACTGCTCGTAAATGTTGCACTTTTGAAACTGAAATACAAACTTTGACTTTGATAAAGTTGACAGGGAAATTTCTTCGAAGTAAAATGATAATAAAATGTTTGAAAGTAGACAGTCAGTTAAACCAATTTGTCAACAGAGGATGCAGTTTCTAGAATCTACTATTATCTATTGATGTGGTTTTTATGCAAATTCAAGGTATCATCATGTACCTATGTATAAATAATGTAAGATGCAATCAACTTCCAATTTATATTCTTGCATCCAAAAAAGATTCTTCAAAACAAACATTCCAAAATTAAAAATACAATTTGAGTTCCCATGTTTAAATTCATTGCGTTTAAACGGTCGGCGGGGCTGTGACGGCCAGTGACAGGCGCGCGGCCAACGCGATAAGTCCACGATGACATAGCACGCGCCCTTTCACTGTGGGGCTCGAAATAGAATAATTATTCAGTATTGATTATAGCTGACATTAATTTTATAACTCGAGTACAGAATATTAATGCAGATTTTGCAAATCACAAAAAGAAATATGCATTGGTTTTGATTGGAATATTAATTGGGTCGATTTTTTTGCGATGGGTCTCGTCGTTCTAAAACGTAAATATGGGTTGTCTGAAATGTACGAGTCATCAGATTAATGAATTTGTAATACGTTACGATGATGCGTGATTCTTGTATCTGATTCGAAAATAAATGTTTTGGCATATCTACACGAACGTAAATAAAAATACCGGTACCGCCCAAATTTTTGTATTCCATCGTCCGTTAACGCCAACCAGCCATGTTTCAAAATTATTGATATCACATCAGGACCACCCTTCCAAATTACAGTGCCAGTTCTGTCTAGACCGCAGGGCGGATTGGACGTGTGTACGTGAATAGCATGCTTTCACAGCTCGTTTGGCCAACAGAATTGGCGTGTTATAGGAACGGAGGCGATTTCAGATTGCACACGTAGCAAGACAAAGTGTAGCTATTGTTATTGACAGCCGCCGCCGAGATTTTCTTGGCGTCGCGCGTTGTTGTGTTAATTTTTTTTCGCTGTGAACAATATTGAAGAAAGATGTTGAATTTTAGGATTGGGTTTTAATATTGTTAGTCATTGTATTTCAAGTTCTAAAAGATATTGAAAACTAGAAACCGGACTGGAAAACTGTCTTGTATCAAGTTTCATTTTGTTGTCCTAAATTTGAAATCTAGGTACACAACAAAATTTCCTCTAAACAGATAAATCCAGTTTTTCTTATCGAAGTTAAACTCTTATCCATAAAAATACATCTTTTTTTAAATTTCCGTCCGGCTTCCTTCTCCAAGTCAGATTTGTGTCAGCAAACCACAATTTTAAGCACCCCTTCTGTATTTTACAATTAGAAGTTCTACACTTACAGGTATAAAAACCTCCCAGTTTAGAAAAGCAAAAGATTAACGCAACAACTTAGAGATAAAAAGTAAAAACACAAGCCGATTGTGGTGCGAATCAGCTTATTCTCCCTCCGTTTTTCCGTGTGTATGTATACAGAGATATAGCAACACTTTTAAGGGGCTGGTCTCGTTGCTTATAAATGACGGTGAAATCAGGCAACGGAAAAATTACGGGACTGACTTTTTATAGTTCTTCCTCAAAAATACTTCGGGCATTATTAAATGTTTCATTCCAGTTTTTCGTGCATTTTGGGTCGCTTTGGAAAGGTCTGCCTATTGACGACTAAGAAACAATGGTCGTGAAAGTATGTCACAATGATAGTAACAAGAAGAATCATCATCATCATCATCATCCTCCTGCCCTTATCCCAATTTATTTGGGGTCGGCGCAGCATGTGTTCTTCTTCCATCCTTCTCCATAACTCGTCATCGCCGATCACACTCGACTCGTCAATTTAACAACCTATTTTTATGTACCTACATTCTAAGCAAATAAAGACTTATTCTATTCTTTTCTATCGCAGTACCCACCTCCTTTCTAGCCATATCATCCTCCACACAGTCCATTCATCGTTTGTTTGGTCTTCCAAGAATAAGTATACAACATTAGTTTTAGTATATGCGAAACCTGAAACACGTGTCTAGTATTTTTATGTCAAAAATCTATGTACAAAATTTCAAAATTGTATCATGAAAAATCACAAAGTTATAAGCTTGTTCTGTTACCTGGTTGTCCGCGCAAAAACGTGATCACCACGCAGCGCGCGCCTCCAGCGTCGTGTTGAGCTCATAGATAATAATCATTTGGCAGTAGATACCTAAATTATTGCGATAGGTACTTAGTGTCGCTCGGTGTTCAACTTTTAAATTTTTTAAATATTTTTGGAAAAAAATATAACATGGTTTAAAAAATATTGGAATCGATTCAGTTACTTATTCTGAACAAACTATATTTAGGTTTCGCATATACTAAAAATAATGTTGTATAAAATTCTTGGGCATCAAATCCTTTTGAAAAGTTATTTTAAATCAATCCAATTATTTGACATTCCGATCAAAAATGTGACTAAAAAGAAAAATCCAGATCAACGATTTATTCGACCTGGCAAACTAAAACCCCAGTGGGATCAACCTTAAACCATTGTCTGCCATAAACCAGGATTGTGCGGTGCATCGTACGAGGGCAACGGTCCGTGCGATGTTGAGACGCCCTCGACTTGCGACCACGGACATTAATACACCCATTCATCATACGACTTCATAATTGAATGTCGCAACATTTTTGGCAGTGGAATTTGTTTGTAATTTGCTTTTTGGCAGTTTGGTTTCAGTCTGGTGGTGGTATTTAATTGATTTTTCCCTCAGATTGTGATAGATAAGTTAATTTAGATGAGGAAAAATCTGACTTCCTAGCGTGTAGATGGTAAATTTTCATTAGATATATTTGGCCCAAGATTCAACTATGCGAACTCCGCTCGCTGATGCAGTCATAAGATCGCCAAGTGTGCAGGTGTCAGGGCATTCAGCGCAAGGAAAAATCTGTATGAGATGGTAAAAGGATCTTGAACTACCAATAGACCCTACGTATTTCCTTTGCTAGAACTTGCCTATTGCACTTAACCCCACAAAACATCGGTAACAACACTTTGAATTTGTTCTGGCCTAGTTTAGTACAGAGTTTCAATAGAATAAGAGACCAGCCAGCAGGTTATGTTATCCCCACACGTGTGGGCCGTTATACCACCTACCCAACAAAAAAAAATCTAAATCAAAAACCAACTGTTAATGCACAATGTATTCGGTAAAATACCCTCCATTCAAAAATCTACCTCGAAATCTTCTATCAAATATTAATAGATAGAATTACTTCAGAATTAAACACATCGGGCCGAGAGGATTTACTGCGCTGATCACTAGATCCCTTCGCCAAATGTTGAGAGATTCCGTCAAAAATAAACCAGACCTGCGATGTAACGGCAGTTTTGTGCGAAATAGTTCGCGCGAGAAATAAATCTTTATGTAAACGGATAAGTATGTGTAGGTATCCGCTTTAAATGTATGGCTTTTTGGTAAATGTTATTGAAATTTTTGGAAGCTTATGTAAGCTTCAGTATGTAGTAAGTATCAGCAAAATGGTGATGAAGAATTGAGAGGGCCATAGACCGTGAGAGAGCGATGAGTTTAAGATTCACCAGACGGTGTGTTTTTTAACTTTGGCACACATTAACAAACACTTTTGCAAAAAAAACGGGCACTACATTTTTTTGGTGTTACATTACTCGGTGAGCACCGAGTTGTCCGACTTCAGTTTGACCGAATTGTGCATCATGAACTCTGGAGGACTGGGACAAAGTACTGTGTTCCGACGAAGCTAGAATCTCTTTAAATGGTGAGAATCGACGGCGGCGAGTGCTGCAAAGACAAGGGGAACGCTATGCGGACGTGTGTTTCGAAGAAATCACTCTTTATGGCGTTGGCTCTGTTATGTTTTAGGCAGCAATTTATTCGACAAAGCGTACGTAGTTACTTTTCATAGAAAATTGAACATTAAAATGCACGCTGGAACATAACGTAAGTCCTAATTCCACGTGTACAACCCGCATTAACTGCTCTTGGAGAAGACTTAAGATTTTATGAACGCCAATACTCCCGTTCACTGTTCTGCCAACGTGGAAGCGTATACACAAGAAGTTGGAATCCGTCGTTTAAATAGTCCAGCTCGAAGTCCCAATCTCAATCTAATTAAGCAAGTCTGAGGAATTGAGGATGTCTTAAAGAGACGGGTAAGATCAGTGCAACCTGCTCCACAAAACATCAGGGAGCTAGAGAGAGTCATTGCAGAAGAGTGGGAACGTATTCCAAAAGACGATATTAAAAATATCGTGGAAAGCATTGCCAGAAGGATGTAAACTGTGATTTTGGCAAGAAGAGGTCACACTCGCTAATAGGATTTTACAATTTTTATTTTTAACAATTTTTAATTAAAGATTCAAAAAATCTTCTTGTCCTTATTGCTGACCACTTCTTATATTTTGGACGTGTACATTGATTTTTATTAAAAACCTACATCAATTTTTTTTTGAAAAAATTGCTAGAATTCACTTCACGTTTATAATTTTATTATTACTTTACAAGATTATAAGTGGGTACGTCAAACAATGAATTCAATTGAATGAACTGACGTCGGCCTTGTAATATAAATTACCAAAGGTGCCTGTTTTTTGTACAAAGGAGTATATATCAATTATTATCAATATTGCTTTTCATTTCATTTTATCGGAATATAATACAAATTACTTTTGTGTTTTATTCCGTTCATTTTTAATTAAGAATACAAAGTAAATGGAAGAAATAATACATTAAAAGTATTTCTGTATCAGAAAAATATCAGTTCGTCTCATCATAATAATATGACCTACTAGCAAAACTACTGCAGCAGTTTCCCTCGGACACTAAACTTCCGTGATTATCTCGATGCTGCCAGCCTTAAAAATAACACTAGAAAAAGCTAAAATATGAACACGGTGCAAAAAGTACGACTATGTAGAAAAAAAAAACTGAACACTGTTGCAGAATGTAAGGCCAGATGTTCTATAAATTGTAAGTTTCTTTGTTCTTGGCGGAAAATTTCCGAACTGAACTGCGTAGTCGGCGTTCATTATTGCTTTGAAATATTAACTAAACTTTACTATTCACTCCACATGGGAGACGGTGCGGTTAAGGGAGGTTCTCACTTGATCTTAAGAATTTTAATATTCTAACAATTCTCTTAAATATGAATATATAAACTTTCTTCAAGTTTTAATAAAGGCCACAGATGTTACTCATCTAATTATTATTCTGAGAATTACTAGGTTTTCCAACAGTCTGAAAATCTGTCTACAAGGCCTAAACTTCAGAATCTGGTAACTTTTATTTACCAAGATTATAAATAAGTAGGTAACCAAGAGAAAATTATCTAATGATACGGTTGGTAAAGGGCTGTTAGTATTCTACCTACATAATAGTTTTTAGTAGTAAAGTCTGTGACTTTCAAAGTAACTAAATGGACGATTATCTTGTTCCTTTTGCGAGCAGTGTAATGAAAATAAATTGTGAAGTTCAATGCCTCGCCCTTTTTTAAAAAAAAACTTTATCCAACATAGAATTAAATATTCCATTGAGATTTGTCTGTGGTTTTCCGAGTTACTGGACAAACATGAGGTAAATACATGTATGCGCATTCCAAATTAGGTGCGATGGTTTCGTAGGTACCCTCAAAGGGATACCCCCATCAAATATCACCGGTTTAAGGTGTACATAATATATTATCCGACTTACAATTGAAAATGAAAACCTTGTTTTTTTTTCAGTCGGGTAAAATGGAGAGCAAAAAGTCTAGACTGACACTACTAGAAAGGCATCAGTAAAAAAAGTATTGTAATAATTACCAAAACATATGAACACAATTTACGCCAAGCTAGTGAAAAACCTCACCAAGGTCCAGACTTTGGTTAAAAACTAGAAAATTACTAACTTCGTTTTCGAATCCTGGTAGGTTTAAAGCAAATCCTCTTAGACAATATTACCTTACAGCCGCTGTATTTTAACTAAAGCGAACTTATTTAAAGGAAATGAACACGAACATTGAGTATCGTATTGCAATGTAGGACAGCGCTTTAGCAGCTGGAAAGCAAGAGGATTGCGTTAGACATGAACACCGGCAGTATATTTATATCCCTTTGTGAAAACAGACGTATTCAAGCCATTAGCGCGTGCGACTCGCGAACTATTCGTATTAATTAAATTTAATTGTGTAGAAACGGAGTAAGAGATACTCGTAAATGTTGAAATAAAATAGGGACACTTTACTTCCATCGTAAATTATGCAGCAAAGCTAAAAATATTCATCTTCGTCTAATCGATGTGATTAAATATAAAAAAGTGTCTTGCGCGGAGAAGATGATTTTCGCGGAGAAAATTATGGCTATAACTCACCAGTTTGCATAGATATTGGAGACTTCGCTGTTCTCAGGATCTTATTATTTTGGAGTGAAAATACCTCGGAGTAGTATGCACAATAGTAATTTTACGCTCAGCAATTTGGTGAAATAAAAATGAGTATTTTTTACGAGCGAGAAATTCTTATATTATACCAGGGCTCGTTGTTTCACCTAATTTTCTCTTATTTTTTCCACAAAAAAGGTAACTTCTTGGGTTACAGACTTATACATACCTACTGATTTAGATAATAATTCCAATGACCATAATCTTGAAACAATTTAAAACTTCTTAACTTATATTAGGTCTTGGTCGGTGGTCTACCTATGAAATTGGAGATTTGTAACTACCAAAATTTTAAAAAACAAAAATTTTGGCAGTTTTTTTTTATTTTAGCTAATCAAAGTACTGGCCCAAATTATCTATACAATTTTGCCATTTTGATGGCAGTTTGTTTATTCCTTTACTGTAGAAGTCTGCCGGACGGGAGGCGATGCAGTCAGCGAAAGCGTTTTGTACTGCCTCTTGGCTGTTGAATTTTTTCCCACTTAAAAAATTGTTTAAATTTTGAAAAAAAGTAGAAATCTGTTGGGGCAAGGTCCAGTGAGTACGTTGGGTGACGGAGATTTTCCAGCTGTAACTCTAGTAGCTTTGCGGTGGTCTGTCGTGAAGTGTGAGCTCGCGCGTTATCGTGGAGAAGCAATGAGCAAGAGCGATTGACCAGTCTTGGTTGTTGAATTGCGAACTTCTCCATCATTGTTTGCAATTCTTGGCAATAGACTTCTGCCGTCACTGTTGTGCCATTTGACAAGAAGCAGTGATGTACAAGTCCGGCACTGGTCCACCAGACAGTCACCATCATCTTCCTATGAGTAATTTTTTTTTAGCGCACTGATTAGTTGCTTAACCCGGATCCACCCACTGAGACGAACGCTTACGGTTGTCGTACAGGATCCACTTTTCATCGCAGGTCACAATTTGATTTAGAATTTCCTCGTTTCTATGCCGATTCAGTAGTGCTATGCATGCTTCGACGCGTAAATCTCGCTGTTGGTCGCTTAGTTCGTGTGGCACCCACTTATCTAGCTTTTTTATCTTTCCGATTTGACGAAAGTGCTTCAATGTTGTTTTGACACTAACTCCCAAGTCCCGCAGCAAGCTCAGACGTAGATTGAGTTGGATCCGCTTCCACTACCGCTTTCAATTCGTCGTTGTCGACAATGGTTACCGGCCGACCGCGGCCTCGTTCTTCTACTCAAAATTTCCAGATTTATAACGATTGAGCCAATAATGAACCGTGTTTATGCAAGCAATGTTAGGCCCGTACACGTCGTCAATGTTTCGCGTTGTTTGCGCAGCGGTATTTCCACGTAGGAACTCATATTTGAAAATTGTACGAATTTTCAGTTTATCCATGGCACCAAAAACTACCACAATTTCACAAAAACAACACACTATCTAAAAACAAATGACTGAATTTGAAATAAAAAGAACACGGCTTTCGAATAAAATTTATTTGAATTTCAAATTGCGCGCCAATCCACAGATAATTAAATCTGAAAATGCTGGTTATAAAATCTCTAATTACATAGGTAAAGACCTATTATTTGAACTAACATTATTTCATAGATTTAAATGCATATTTTTAAATAGAATTATACACTGGCTTAACGTAGACATCATGACGTAAAATACTTAAGTGACAGTTTATTCTATAGACATTTTAAAAGGCTTGATTATCAACTAATAACAAAACACTAAATTACCACCTAATATCGCCACATAAAATATATTTCATCTTAAGACCATAATCCACGAATATTTTAAGTCACATTTAGGGGATCAAAACTCAATTAGTATTGTTAAGGGGAATCGGCATGCAACATCTGGCGACGAACACTGATGACAAGTTACCGCCTTAGGGAATGGGTGAACGAGTCAAATATAACTTTGTTTTCAATAGAAAGCACATTAAGAAGGTTGTGTTTTGATTTGGATGAAGGAGCTGTGAATGAGACTGATTTAATTGAGACTCTGTGGGTGATTAGTAGCGTTTGTGCATGAATCTTGCGAAAACCCTAGTCATGGGGTGGATGAGGAGGCGGAGGTGGAAGAGGTTCTAATGCGGGGTTCTTTGTAGCTTTAGAACATTCAAGAAAAACTCTTCACATCTACAACTCTTTTGCCTTTGCTTCTCTCTTATCTCTTTACAACTGTTTTACGAATTATGTAGATGCCATGAGACCCAGACGAACAAACTGTTAGGTTCGAAAATCAAACTAATCGATCTGAAACCGTGAGTAGCGATGTGAAAAAACTTTGTCCAAAGACTGATAAAAGACTTTTTTACCTCTACTTCTTTCTAGTAAAACATAATATTATAATAAGTTAATTTATATACCACGTTAAAGTACTTTTATCCTGTTGTTTTATACGTTTTTCTATCCGACCAAGCCACACACGAAGTCAGGTGTATTTTTGATCTGAAATAAAAATAAATGTATTTACTCTAGTTCAAATGGAAAATAAATACGAGCATCATGATACGGTTGTGAAAACAATTTGAAAAGTTTGTTTTTCTCAGTTCACTCCAAAGTGTAGCGTGACATCCTTTTGATTTTTGTTAAAAAGGAGAAGGTACTGAAGATAAAGTTTTTGTCGGTTTGAAACAAGTTTATTATATTGGGTAGAATATAGATAGGTATTGGGGATAGGTATTTTAGATCTTCTTATTATTTAAAATCACGTGTCATGCTTTTCTACGAAACCAGCGATTTCAATATTTTGTCGTGTGTGCGGGTCGCGAGTTATATAATTAAAAGTAATAATATTTCGTATATTAGTTCATTTATTTGTATGTTTGTGATTACTGTTCTGTGTTTGTGATAATATAACATCTTTTTATCTATCTTATACAAACACCGTTTTTTGGTAATTCCATAATGATTTGAATAATTTCTCTTTCAAGCACAATTTTTTATAATAAGCGAAGCATAAGCAAAATCAGCCTAAAAAGTTCCCACTGCTGGGACACTAGTCTCCTCTCTACACCTATAAATGCATTATTTGTTCATGGTACTTAGAAAGATTGCAAGCAACAACAAGAACCCGTATTTTTACGACTAGGGCGAGGCGAAAAGCACCTGCTACACCTTGTTGAATTGGCATTGAAGGTAATTTGTTTACTTACCTAAGGTTATCCTGCCTTGTATTAACAGCTATATTGAGGTTGGCTTTCAAGAACTTACCTAAGTTCATACGTTACCTTTGCCAACCAACTGAGGACTAGAGATATCCTAAGGTTACTACTATTTTAAATTCATGCATTTTCTCAGATGTAAGCAGTGATCAGATCTTGGTGGATCACTAATTTGACCAACAAGAATTTGTGTGGTTGTACAACTAAAAAACCCTACTACTGAATAAAATTATGCCTATGTTACCCGGGCTATAATAACGAATCGATTGACACCTTATTCATCAAAATCGGATGAATAGTTTAGGCGCTATGGAGGAACATACATAAATACCATCATACATATACTGCTAAAATCTTTTGGCTTCGCCGAAATCGGGTATAGCAAAGCGATCAATGAAATGTATGGAGGTTATTCATAGATTGAATGCCGATTCAAGTTTTAGACCTCTTTATTAGACACCTTTAGATATCTTTGTTTTCCTCGTTGAGAAGAAACAGAACCTCCTGCCTACGAGTAAATTATTAGGTATCAAGAGCATATTTTCTTCTTTCAAACTAGTCTTATTAGTCATTTCAGTAGTTGTAGCTAGAGAAAATTCTTCAGTTTTAATTTTTGACGCCGCATCTTTTGTAAATCCGTTTAAAACCTGTGGCCATCTCAGATTTAACCAGAAGCTCATTTACATGTGTCATCGAAGTTACTTTAACAACAGATACAGAATCATTTCCAGCATCGAATGTGCAGTCGGAAGATATTAGTCGTGCAGTGTAAACCGTCGGAAAATTGGACCTCGTGCGATATGCTTTATTCATGACATAGCCATGTAACCGTTGCGTTCTGCAATTGTATTTCGGTACATTTTGAGATACAAATTGGAATTTTGATGTGGAATTTACTTGACAGTTGGATATTGAAACACCTAGAATGAAGCTGGATGGTGACGATAATGAGATAGGGGCAGAAGTAGTGTTTAGTGAAATTTGATAGGTGTTGATTTTGATTAATTTGAAAGTGAAGATTTATTTTGCACATTGGAAGCATAGGTTGATGTTTATTCAGAAAAGCGGCTGCTTTTCTCAGTAAAGTACATATTTAGTAACTTTTAATTATCTAGGAAAATACCAAAGTATTCCAAAGAAAAGTAACACGTGTTATTCGAGACAATTTTTCCCATCAAGATTAAGATTGAAACAAGTGGTGGTATATTTTACTTATGCATATATTAAGCACACTCTGCCCTTTTTGTAAACCATAAAAACATCGTATGTTTAAAATACCATAAAAGTCATTTTTGCTAAGAAGTTTCATGAACATCATCGCTTTTAATTATTTAATCCGGTACCAGACAACCCGAAATTAAAATTCCCGAAAGTCTTACTTAATTACCTAATTAAAATCCCAAGGACAAAATTATGTATAAGGCCTTCTAGAATAAGTGTAAAAATAATTAAGAATTAATAGCACACATTAGCAGCAGTAATAAAAATTGCATCACCACATTACCAAGCCTTTCTACAACGTTGTATTTCGAACCATAAAGAACATTACAAGAGAGTGCACACAAGAGAAAAAAAAAAGGAAAAACATAAAAATGTTACCTCAAAAATTGTCAACGCCCTAAGGTGGGCCCCCATATATCACAAGGATTTATTTTCACCTTTGCTCCTTTCTCGATTTCTACGTAACGCCTTAATTCAATATTAAATTTTGCTCCTTTCCGTTTTCCTACATGAACAGATGTCTTTACGCGTTTCGTTATTCATATTTCTCATGCACATTACATTATGGATGTAGAAAGGGGTGTTGAGCGTAGTATCTTTAGGATATTGAGTGTACGCAATGAAGTTGTTTTGAATTAATAATTTAATGTGTGAAAATAGGAATTTCTCTTCCATGTTGTGTTGTTGTTTCGAAAATAATACGGACAACTATCACGCGGTGGCCCAGTGGTAGGCGGTGGCCCAGTGGTTGTGGCTCCGACTTACGAATAGTAGGCCATGGGTTTGAAACGAGGCTTACTTTGTGTAATTTATTTCATCATCACTGCTCTCAAAAACGGTGAAGGAAAACATCGTGAGAAAATAGGCTGATTATGCAAGGACAACTATCCGAGTGTCATACTGGTAAGAGACAAGTCATAATCTGAATAGCCTTTTCCCAACTATGCTAGGCCCGGCTTTCAGTCTAACCGGATGCAGCTGAATACCAGTATTTTACATGGAGCGACTGCCTATTTGACCTCCACAACCCAGTTAGTGCTGGGTAATATGATACCCCTTACTAAGACTGGTTGTCAGACTTTCGGGCCATTGACTTCTTCTTCTTCATCCACAGACCAACCTAGGCAAGCGCAGCTTGACCTGAAGATTGATCCAACCACCAATTGATAGGAAACAAGTGATAATCAGAATCTCAAATCAGAAACACCGATATCCTTATTATGAGACAACTGGCATGTGGTTGACTGGCGAACATAAAACGATTGATAAAATTTATTTGTAGCTACAATAAAATCTATAGGTACACACGGCGGCACATCAAGCTCTACATAACCAGTATAACTTGACTTCGCTTTGTATGAGCTTCCCGTACGATGAGAGATCAGCTTAATTTAGTTTTGCATAGCTTGATTGGCCGCCGTGCGTACATGGGAGCAGTAACGCAAGTTTAAATAAAATTGGTAAAAGTCAAATCAGGATCCTTAAGAGCGCTCATGATCGAATGCTCAAAAGTGGTACTAACTGGAACAGTAGTGCCACCTGGATGCTTCCACGAAGCAACACGTAGCTGCAACTCACTCGCACGTTAATAAAGATGTTACGTTGGAGAACCTACACGAGGTCACTGGCGATAGAAGTCAATGAAATGAAACGGAAGAAATCAAAAATGTGTGAAGATATACCACGATTTACTCTAAACGTATAATATGTAGAAATGGAAATAGATTATTCTAATTCTCCCCGAATCTAGACTAGTATCAATCTGTCACAATCTCCGATATTGAAATGCAAATCGTAATATATTCACGGCTTTACACAGTGCCAACGCTTATTGATTAACCTCGAATGCTGCTGAACCTATTAAAGAAAATAACCCAGCAAAGTACACCTGGAGTACGCGCTTCATACGATTACTGTTTATTTTATTAATATTTTGTGGCATATCCATTAAAATTTCATATCTTTACTCGTTTCCTTCACCAAACTCGAGAGTTGATTACGCGGCGCTATCTTTTTGTAACATCTCTTACCCGTTTATACGATTAAGAACCTTTTATGTACCAGAGTAAAGGTGCAAATTCGGTTAACTTCAAACAAATTAGCGAGTTTTTGGAAGACGACGGTTTGGTCACAATGGTAACCACCCAGAAGCGAGAATTAGGTCGAAGCCTACCCAATATCGTCTCATAATATTACAATTCTGGGTATAACTGAATATCGTGGAAATATAAATGTAGCAGCTTTATCTTTTTGAAGGTACGGTACTGAACACAAGTGGTTAACATTGGTTAAAGTATAAAGAAACAGTACAAAAGGCTATATTGAATCGAGTGCCTTTGGTAAGGCAGATAATGTTCTAAAAATATTCTATTTATTTCTATGCCAACCAAGCTTTCTCACAATACGTAACTTAACGTAACATAACATCACGCCTGCAATTCCTGTAGGGTTAGGCAGAGTTGTACCTAATAGTACACCCACACCCACATTCCGCCAGTTATATTTAAGTCCCATGTAATAGAGGGCGAGCCTATTGCCATCAACCAGGCGCAATTCCAGACTCCGAGGCTGCTACTGAGAAATTCCTAATGGAAAAATCCAATAACACTTTGCCCAACCCGCGAATCGAACTCAGGACCTTGCTCAGCAGTCGTGCTTGCGACTACTAGACCGACGAGGCAGTCGTACGTAACTTAATCTCGACTTAATTACCATACCCTTAAATCTGTTCTTAATTCAAACCAGTTTAATACGCACCGCTAGTATGTAAGCCACATGACATAAATCTATATACGACATATCACTTACCAAATAATAGAAACAATTACATCGTTAAACAATCTACCGCTTCAGTAACTCACGGATCTAAATTTTAATCAAGACCAATTAATGTTGACCTCTGACTTTGTAGAAAGACTACCCGATAGGCGCTATATAGTGAGGTCTGGTTATAGTTGCAGGTGTGTGCTAAGGCGTGCCGTATTGTATCTCTCATTATATCGTTCCGGTTGACTGTGACACTATCGCACACCGGGCCTGTCAGTAAACAATCAATGTTAGGAAAAATCAATGATAAGGAACTATTTGAAATGCCCTGATTGACGGAACGATAATGTAATGTTCAGGGATTGTTTGTGCAGCCTATCTACGAAGTGTGTTCGAGCAGAATCGACTTTCGTTTGATAGGAATTGATTTATTTTGTATTGGACTTAGAGTGCTTTTCGTATTAACGTTCAACTGGATGTAAAACTGTTTAAAGGTTCAAACTTTCAACCATTTATCAAGTATATTTTAGGGCACTGTTCTTTTTAATTTAAGTAAGGTACATGGCTTATGTACATTATAAAGGGTGTAAATATATTTATTTATTTATTTAAACTTCATGTACAATAGTGATACATAGGCGGACTTAATGCCACAAGGCATTCTCTACCAGTCAACCTTAACGAAGCCAAAAGGTACTTGTTCTCCCTGTCTTTGCGATCTTATTTTTGTTCTAGACCATACCTGGGAACCTTCTAGTTAAGGAGATATTGGGGGTCAAAGTTCCAACTTTATCACAATTTTTTTTTTAATACATGGTTTTACTTTAAGCACCTCCATGACCCCTGTACTTTGTGTGCGTTCCATCGAGTCCTACCGTAAAACGTGATTTTTGACCCCAAAAAAAAAGTCGTTCCCCAGCAATAATTTTTGCGTAAAGTTACTTAGTTTGATGTACAAAATGCTTGGTTGAAGGCTTCGTGAAGGGTCTGTTTACACCCTGTATACAGACTACAAAATATGTCCGTGGGTGGGTGACCACCCATTACATGCCTAGTTTCCTCCGTGCCTCTCGGAAAACACGTTAAGCCATTGGTCCCTGCTGTCATTTCTAGATCTTTGACAGTCGTTACAGGTAGTCAGTGACCCGAAAGTCTGACAACCAGTCTTACCCAGTACTAACTGGATTGTGGAGGTCCGATAGGCAGTCGCTCCATTTAAAATACTGGTACTCAGCTGCATATGGTTAGACAGTAAGCCGATCCCAACATAGTTGGGAAAAGGCTAGGCAGATGATGATATATGTATAGACTACAAATAAAATAATAACAAACATTCTGTTCTTTTAAATTCTTTAGACCAAACTTCCTATTTGCATGAATACCTAACTCCATATTGCAATTACTTCTCAAAAACATGCATTTTAATCACTTTATTCCTCAACTGTGTCTATATCCATACCTAATCGTTTTACAGTTACCATTATCTTTATTGAATCGTTATTACTTTTGATCCATTTGGAATAAGGAAATCCATTTGTTTCCCCCCATAACACAGGACTTTAAAACACGCAAACCGTAAAATTCAATATTGAAAAAGGCACTGCATTTTAATCAAAATGGCATTAGTATAATCTTATAGGAATGTGCGTAACGATTGGATGGACATACAGATAGTACGATCCTCCAACTTGTTATTTGCGTTATAGCAAGCAGGAAGTCAACACGGGACTTATCTCTTGTTGTTTCGTTGTTCGTTTCTTACCGTACCTTCGTCGTGTTCAATTCAGTGTGTGTCCATAATTTAGTTTTATCCAGTACTAGACGCGCCCTGCGGTTTCCAAAGGATATTAGTATCTTTTCTCAAGAATTGATCTATCAAATGCAAAAAAGAATGTTTCATATCCGACTGGTAGTTTCAGATATTAGCGGGTTCAAACAAACCAAGAAACTGTCCAGCTTTATTATTAAGTATAAATTTTAATTTCATATTCATTTCATGACAAAAAAATAAACTTATTTAGGACATACAATTAACTGAATTGGTCCTTTACGAACCAAAAGGCATACTGTTGATGATGATGATGATAGTGATACACCATTTAATCTTCTTTACAGACTTTATATCCAAAGCATGCTGGTGTTAAGAGTTCATCGAAGTTACCGCTCGTGTGTATCACACATTACTAAAGGGTGCCACGTGGCTGATCGTGCTCACACTATAACGTGGGGACGTGAAATCCCTGGATTTTAACTTACAAAATTGAATATTAGATATTACATTTGTTTGTTTGTACTGATTTTGCAGAATATTAAACAGAATTCGTGTCGAGTCTAGACAATTACAATGCTCTTACTTTATTTTAATTGGAAAAATTGCTTGGTCAGTTTGCTGTTGAACTTTTTTCGTTTTGTTTTGCAGATTGAAATCAAGCTATAGAAGTTATTCTATGTTACCGAGTAGTCTGTATGTTTTGCAAGTAAATAATAAAAGTTAGGTGGATAATATTGCTTGTTTCGAGTAGAATAGAATGTGTAAATAACTATGCAGTCCACACACGCAATTCAATTACACTTTTGTCGTCAACACAACACAAAATTTAATTAAAAAACAATTTCTAACAAAAGTAACACAACGTTAGCTTTTGTACGACACCACACCAAAAATGTTAATTAAAAAAATATTCATTAAAAATCTTTGTCCGTACATATCGGCATTTCAAAGGGGGGTTTAATCAGAGTTACAAATTCAATTTGGCCCGTCGGAGGCCGATTCGGGACGATATCGGAATAATTTGCATAGTTATTATAAACATGGGTCAGTCCTGCATAAACTGTGCTCGATGACAGCTACCGCCTCTCAAATGCAAATAATGTACACGAATTAGGGTTGATGGATATGACAATTGGATTGGTTCATGTGGTGGTCTGACACGTTCGAGACCGTTAGTGACGTAATAAGTTAACATATTATAGTGAATCGTTTGGGTGATTTTAAAATAATTTGTTTTGTAAATACATGTTGATATTTAATCATTTTATTTATCAAGAGTTTTCGAATGGGATTGAAGTTGTTGTGGCATTCCCGAAACACCAAATATTACTTTTTAACATCGAAAACAATACCTAAGATGACTATGGAGGCTGTGCTTTCTCTCACTAACACATTGTATTTTTTAAAGCACTTACATTTCACACAACAATATGGCATTATGTTTACGGCGTCACGCGAATAATTTTATAGGGGTAGGAAAAAGTGTAGGTACTTTAGTAACTCCCTCTGTGTACCGAAGCAAAATTAATTTTAACATTGTAAAGGTTGAAATGGAATATTAATACAGTGATTGCATATTATTTTAAAATAATTAATGTAATCTATTCAAAAAGTTTTCGTTACAGCATTATCATTTATGTTCTTGTTGTTGGCATATTATTTAAATGTTAAACAGGTACTTATTCAAGAATGATAGAAGCATGAATAAAATTACTTAAAAATAATGTTCCAGCCGTGACACATCCATCGCCACTACATTCTAAACATAAAGGGTGCTTACCAGTACTTCAGGTAAACACGACCAATTTACTCAGAGCCGCGATGAAGCTTTCAATCACCCCTTAACCCTTTGTAAACCAAAGAGGTGAGAGGGGTGGCAGGGATCCTATAGTCTGGTTGCGGCTTACACCAAAGGCGGGAATACAGAGTAATCGGGGGGTGTGTCAGTCTTTGTATTTCATAATCAAATGCATCACTAATATTGAATGTGGATAAACTGAGCTAAACTGGATTTCTCATTCAGTATTATTCGTTGTGGGAATTGGAAATATGTTTATAAGAGAAATTCGAGTGAGATAGGTAGACTTGATGTTACTCTCAGACCAACAAAAAAAGGAAGACGGCGCGCCACGAACTTCAAAAGTGAAGCCACTAAAACCATGCTCATCGCTCGTACGTACTACGTACGCAGCGATGAGCGTACTACGTACGTAGCGATGAGCGTACTACTTATGTAACGATGAGCATGGTTTTAATGTAGGTGTCATCACTTTTGATGTTCCTGGCGCGCCGTCGTCCTTTTTTTTGTTGGTCCGAGATGTTACTGTTAAATATGTAAGCAAAGGTAATTACTTAAGCTCTAGGTAGGTTTAAGGGTTATTAAGCTCCAAAACAGGTCCTTTTAATAAAGTTACATAACATATAATATTCAGAGGTTGTGATCTTCTGAAACACAGTCCTTATATCTATTTTTAGACCATCTTTGGCACAAGCAACGTATTCTTTTCAACCGAACAGAATAATAATTTAACTTATCAGATCAGGCCAGCCTTACAAAAAATACGAATAAAATAAATACACATACATATTCATTTGATGAAATCAAATCAAATCGTTCGATCTGAACGAATTCGTTCACTACTTGTAAATAAAACACACAGAAAAAGTAACTCAAGCAATCTGACTTTTTTTGGTTTGGTTTTGCGCTTTAAGGTCGGCGACACACCACACTTTGATTTGTGGTGTATGTGTACTTCAGACGGTGTTATTGAAAATAATATTAGTAAAACAGGAATTAGTCCGGTTGGAGTATCCTGGTGTTGTAGTACGCACGACGGCCAATCAAGCTTTACTAAACCAATTTATGCTGATCTCTCATTGTATAGGAAATCTATACAAAGCGAGGCCAAGTTATACCGGAAATGTACAGCTTCATGTGCCGCCGTGTACACACGTTTGGGAACATTTATCATGGTGGTCCTGACTTACTTCAATGATCTAAGTCAGAAAATTATGTCGTCATCAGCATAGACTGACTGACTACCTGTAACGACTGTCGAAGATCTACAAATGACAGCCGGGACCAACGGCTTAAAGTGGTTTCCGAGGCACGGAGGAAACTCGGTATGTAATGGGCGGTCACCCATCCACGGACCAACCTAGGCAAGCACGGCTTAAAATAAAGATCGACCCGAGCGACTGTTATTATTTAGCCATGACCTCCACTTACTTCAATGGCCAAAGTCAGAAAATGATGTCGCTCAGGTTTGAATCTACTCGTTGCATCTTTTTGCTTGTTCTAGCTGGTGGTGTCTGCTGTCACTATCATAACGCCATTTTGGATTTTTGACATTTCGCATTGACAAATCTTTTTTATCACCAAAAATTTTTCAAGCAAATTATGCTTATATTTGAAAAAAGCGCATTCATTTCTGAATATTGAAATTGGTGGAGTTCGAACGGACCATCCCTTACACCTTTGGGTTTTAATATTATTGGCTTTGACCTATTTTAACGGTGCGCGGTGGTCATTTCTTTACATGGGTCATTTCTATACGACCGACTACAGACCTTTTGTGGTTTCACAACAAAATGTAAGAACGTGGTAAACCTGAGCTAAGCCTAAACTACTACACAAACTGATCGATAAAGATTAAACCACAAGGTCTAAAGTGAAGAAAACAACTTTTGGCGACACTAGTCTTGGAGATAGCGTTTACACAGCTTTCATATAAAATTTTCTGATGAAATTACTTTATTTACTTTTATGAAGTAGTTGGGTAAGTAGGGAGTTTAAGTTTTTAATTAATTGCGGCGCAGGGGAAGAGCCCAGCAGTGGGAAATTCAATACTATTAAAAAAAAACTCTTGACTAGCGTTTATAATGTGAGCTAATTACTTCGGTTAGAATCGAAGCAAAGGTTCGGTGGTAAAACCAACAAAGTACAAGTGAAATGAAACTTAAAATTCAACAACCCATCCTTCAGACCGCTCAAACCAGGCAAAGCAAATTACGGCCAAATCCGAAAACGAGGATAAACCTGATTCTTATCGTCGATTAGATCGCTTGCCTACCTATACATAGACACGTTGTCGTGTAAATTGGAGATTTACGCACGCAATAAATCAGTCAAGGGATCGTGTGTAAGCCGGCCAATACGTTACGTTCACCGACCGCTGTCCCCCACTGCACTACCTTTATAAAAATAACTATATCAAACGTGATCTGACGGGATGTGGGAATAAAAATGTTCGAAAGGTGATTTTGCGGGTTGTGAGTTACGGGTTTTTGTTTTAGATTGTTAGGGTCGGGTTACGTTTTAGATCTGTTACGTAACATGAATATGGGGTTAGTTTCATGGCTGTTAACATTGCACATAGAATTTTAGGCTTTTCAGAGCGTTGCCTTTCACAGTCTCTTGTTAAAACTCGATCGGCTATATTCGGCTATATATTTTTAGCTCCAGGTAGGTGCTACCTTATGCAGTTAGTATTCAGACTTAGTCTTTGATTTAAACTTTGTGTCTGTGTCTTGGCTAATATGGCACATTCAGATTTAGGATTTTTAAAAATGTCGTCTTTGTCAGCGTCTGTCTAAAGCTTGATCTCCTATGTTTTAGCTTGTGTTTTGTGTTTTTGTGTGTTTTTTTTTTAGCTCCAGTTAGACCTTACCTTATGCATTTAGTATCCAGGATTGGATATGGATAGTTAAGTGCTATGAACTTTGTCTCTCTGTCTTGCAGCTGCTAATAAAGCACAGTTGTAAGCTGTTTAGTGCTTTGTCTTTGTCAGTCTCTTCCTAAGGCTTAATCAGCCATATTATTAGTTCCAGGTAGAGACACTACCTTATGCGAAGGGTTAGTCAATGAAGCGTTGCTATGAACTTTGTCTCTAATGATCATTCATTTAAGATCTTATCGCTACGGAGATATAGAAGATTACTTATCCAATTAACGCCAGATAAGCTACACTTTCTGAGAAAGTCGCAAGAGGTGACTTAATGCAGAAGCTTTGCTGTGAGTTATATTCTCAACGGCACTAATTTAATGAAATTACTGTGAAAATATAATTACTAATAACTTAACCCACCCTCTGTGTCATTATTTAGGTATAACTTTTGTTAACTACTAACAGTGAGTGCACATTATCCATGTTCACTGTAAGGCATAATGAAATTAGTATTCTAAAATAACTTTAAATGAAAATTACTGAATATTTTAAAGGATAATCTCTCTGGCTAGGTAAGATTCCTAAATGCCTACTGAATTAAAAACTATTATAACTTGGATATTTTATAAAAAAAATGTGTAATTTATATTCGTTCACCATAAATTATGATTTATAAGAAAACTTAGTCAAAAAGTTTGTTTCTTTCAAAGAGCTGAGATAAAAATATTGAGAAAGTTCATCGTCCTGTCATATGTTATGGTCCACAAAATAAACGTACAGGAAAGAGCACTCTCGAACTCATTACGGTTTGAAAGCATATCGCTACATATTATTAAGTTTGCCCCAACTTTTGTGGGGTGAAGAAAATATTCTTCAAAGTTCTGTAGTTGTGCATTTGTTTTATTTTTTTTCGTTTGCAACTTATTTACCCAATCCATGAACGATATGAGTTGTTTTCAGAAGCTTCGGAAAAAAATTTTAAGGTTTTTTTCACTTTGGAACCTTATTATCTCAGGAAAACCTCGTCAATAATTTTAGAGGCCAGAAGGATTCTAGTTTTTTATTTCGAGTTCTTTCAATTGTCAATTTGTACTATCAGCCTAGTATGGTGCTCGTTGAACTACCCATTATGGGAGAGGCCAGTGACCATTATGTATTTACTCACCAATATTCAATTAAGTTAGGACGAATTTTTGATTGGGTAGGTATTTATTTGTTTATCATGACTAATATAAACAAATTAGGATCTTTAATCCAGAGCCAACAAGATTTTCTGTAAAAATAGTAACTTTTCCAAACCCGTATTAAATTGAGCGTACATAATGCATCCAGCGCATTTAATGGAAATTACTCCATAATGAGTGCCAGAATAATTATTTATTATTCCATACTCGTGTTCATCGCTCGTGTAGTGCGTGACACGGAACGATATTTTAAATTCCATGATACACAGACGTATTAAAAGACTTGTGGATGCATTAAAAGCGGATGATTGTTCGGCTAAAATTGTTATTTTCGTTTCGCGGTTTAATTAAACTTTTAAATTAAAGTATTCTGCAAAACTTTGCAACTGTGTGCGTAAGACTTTTTCGTTTGTTAATAAAAAAAACGGCCCTTTTAATGAAACAGTCAAAGATTTATAAACAAAAGCTTTTTCGGCGGACGCTATCGTTTGCGATAAAATGTTTAATTTAAACCGTCTCCAGTCTTCCTTGTAGCTCAAAATTTTCTCTTTATTGTGATTTAAATTTTGTTAAAAATAGTGATTGTTCTCGGAAAACTGAATCAGGTCATCATAAAATTACATGGAAAATAAAATAGGAAGATTATCATTATTATTACGCCACTGACCAATTATACGTATATCATCCGGATAAATGTAGACATAATAGACTACAGTATGAAGTACTCTTGCTACTATTACATAAAAACTCCATCGAAAAGTTTTGAATATCATACAAAAGGAATATTTACCGTTCAAATACAATAATCCCTGTGCCACATATTGAAAACACCGTATACATCGTTCGCGTGACCATTCCTCTGCCCCGTTGTCACGAGACACTTTCGAAAGTGGAAGCTGTTGCTTCAAAATATCACTTTATGGTAAAATAATGACTTGAATCGAGGAGTGAAATTTTACCATATTTGTTTTTGTATTTTCTTGCCTTGTACGTATATTGATTTGTTACCTTATTTGTTGAATGAATTTATGTACGTAAGGTGTGTGTTTTCAATATTAAACGAGAAAAGAAAATATTGCTACCACATGTGTGAGGTAATATGGAAGCTTACTTGGTTATTTTATCGTTATTAGGTGGAGTTTGTACTTTTTTTGTATTGCTTTCTATATTCATGGAAACTTGTTCTTACCTTATTAAGTATTTTACAACCAATTCTGCGTTATCATCATCACCATCCTCAGTCCAACTTCACCCATTTTTGGACTTAGCGCTCGCTTTCCTTGGTAATATACTTTCTCCGTTTTAGTTCTGCATGTTTTTCTAAGCTCTATCAAGGTTCTTCAGCACATCCTTCTTTGATGTTATTACTTTGTTTTAAATCTGAAGAAGCAGAGGGTTCATAAACATTACTTCCACAAATAACATTCCAAGAAACTCAACCAGTCCAACTACAGCTCTAAAGTTTAAACAGTTTTATCATGCAACAACCACATACTGGAGGAGCTCAACATCACCAAACGGCTTTCCACAATCTGCCGATAGCGTGCCCTCAACTCGGACATAATATGCGTTCGCCTAGGCTTTGCCTGGTACGGCTTATGACACTAGGCCGGGATGAAAGGTAAATGCGCGCAAGGCTAAGTACCGGTAAGGTGATCAAGATGGCTGTTGGAGGCAACCTGTACCGAGCGCTTCATACTATAGGAGACCGCATGGCTTGGAGATATGTCATATGTGGTCGCGATCCTCAGCAGTGAGGAACCGATGAAGAATAGGAGAACACACCACATATAATCATAATATGCGGTCTAGTCAGACCTCCCAACTCCAACAAAGCTCTGCAAAAAATATGTCTATCAGATTCTACATAGTAAAATATTCCTACGTCCTGTTGTCTTATTCAGACTTTAGCTAAGCCAGCTGTTCATTATCGTTAACCATAAAATATGTATTTGCTAATGTACACGTTCTAGTTATGTTAATATTGAATTAGATTGAATTATCGACTTGTTAGCCTACTTTCGTTTAGCCTACGCAGGTGTTTTTGACAAACCTTTTAATTAGGTCGCTTTATATTTAATATTTAATTGCTTTCGGTATTGATTTAATATGCAAGAGTGACAAAGAAAGTTACAGAAGTTTAAAGTTGTCCCTAATATATAGTGTTACAAGGATTGTCTACTTAATCTTATACTTTTCAAGTAACGAAGAGTTCTCAATTTATACTCTTTTGACTTTTCTTATTTTTTTTTCGATAGTATCCATATAAATTAAGATTTGAGCCATTTTGACTCTGTAACGTGATATTATTGGTAAGTATAAATATAGTTCGATAGATGAAAGAAAGCGGATCAATAAAAAGAATAAAACAAAAGAAAACGATTCACAAATTGTTTTACAAAACAAAATAAAACCGTCTGACAGCCTCGTTATTTTTGTACTCGATTAGATATTTTGATAGGCACACAATCTCTTTTGGAATGGAAATAAATCGTAACAATTTTCACTGAAATAATTAGGCGTGGATAAAACGCTTCTTAAATATTTTAACTACAGCATTTATCAAAAAGACGTAACAGAGAATTCTAAACCTTAAGCTCAGAGATGAGATATTTTGAAAGTGGAATCTGAGCGTGCGCTTACGCATTTGCATAAAAATTATATTCATCAAGGAGGCTTGACCAATTCAAGAATGAGGCCACCAGAAGAAATTTCGCCCACACCATGTTTTATTTTTTGTTTGTATGTAATCGGATATTTGTACAAGTCGTCCTGTCCGTTTGTCCGTTAAGAATTTATGTCATTCGCTTTCAAATTACATCTGAGAACGGGCTTGTTTCTTAAAGATCGTGAGCTTAACAAAAATACCTTTTGTATTGTGACAGGAATCGTATCGTAAACAGTTTTTTTTGTGGTTGAATGGACACATTCCATATACGTTTTTATAAATTAAGATATTTTTGTTTTTGTAAGTAGGTATATATATTATATTGGATGTGTTTCTGTTTTACTGTAATTGCAGATAAGCGTCAAGTAGTTTTAAAGTTAATGTTTAATATTATTCTATTCTTATTTATTTTGTTTGTTATCTTTTTCATCGGGTGCTTAAATTATCACTTACTTACTTTTTTATAAATCCTACTTATCACAACACCATTCTAATTAATTAATCTTTACAAATGCAAAACAAGACACTTTCGTGTTCAATTATTGAGAGTAGTATCTTCCAGTTTTTCCCATGAAGCAATTATCTTATATATATAAAATGGTAAACTGACTGACTGACTGAGTGATATATCAACGCACAACCCAAACCGCTGGTCCTAGAGACATGAAACATGGAGGGTGTGTTCTTTTTGAAGAGTAAGCAACCACTAAGAAAGGATTTTTGGGAATTCCACCCTAAAGGGGTAAAATAGGGCATGGAAGTTTATATGAAAGTCCGTCGGTTTTGAAGTTAGGATTTTCAAATTTCTGACAATTAAAAATTAATCTATACGTGTCTCAGCGTTTTTGAGAATTCTACCCCCGAAGGGTTAAAATGGAGGATGAAGGTAAGTAATCGGATATTTTTCCACATCTACACGGGCGAAGTCGCGAGCAAAAGCTAGTTTAATATAAGTCGAACAATAACACTGGAAAATGGGTAGGTACGGCACCTACCCATTTTCCTAGATTCCATTCCTCCCACCATACGTAGGTAACTAGGTACTTATAACAACTTATGCATAACAACATAATGACTTCTTCGTTGAAAACAAAGGAATTACAGTTCACGGTACTTCACTTGTCACAATAGAAATCAATAACAATTGCACAGTACAAGAATCCCACTAATAAGGTCATTCACACGCATTCATATCACTTAGTCTAACAGTATATTCATTTTGAAATACGGTTTTTCATTTATTAGTTAATTTATCCGATAGGTTTCACGAAAGGTTTTGTTAAATTATAAAGTTATTTTTATTTCAGCTGATTTAACATAGTCATAAAAAAATACCCACATGAGAAAAAGTCGTGCGTTCCTGTAAAAATAATATCGATTTAGTAATAAATAATACTAATTGGATGTAAAATCTTCACTAATGACTATTACCTACCATCAAAGATGGATTCCATAATAAAAAAGGAATTAGCATACATGCATGGCAATCACATTGGAACGGTTAATCCTTCATGCTAAATGAAATTTCAATTCCAATTTTTCAGTCCATTTCCAAAGGCATTAAGTGGGTAGATTTAATGGAATACTACCAGTATTAAACATTCAGTAGCAATTTCAAATTCTTTCACATGATAAAATAGAGATTATTGTAATCAAGATTTAGAATTAGAACTTGTCATTCATTCATCATATGTTGTTATACTTTTAAATATGTAAGTGTTCTTTTTTTAAGATGCAGTCAAACAACGTGGGACAGATTGCGTACTTGCTGCGGACACCGGGGATAATGAAGCTTGAAAGTTGCGCCTGTGACAATAAAGTTGAAAATAATCGTCTGTCTTGGTATTGACATGTGATGAGGAGGGATGAATCGCATGTGGCTAAAAGAGATTGACTATAAATGTTGATGGATAGAGAGGGAGAAGGAGATCAAGAAAACGATGGAATGTGAAAAAAAATATGAATGAAAAAGGAATAAGGAGATTGACAGTCAAGAATAGATGACAAAAACGTGTTGCGCCAGATCCAAGTAGGCAATATGGGATAAGGACAGGAAGATGATAATGTCGAATATTTTGAAGTATTGTCAGAGTCCACAAAGCAAGTAAGGACGAGACGAAAGCAGGAAAACGAATCATTGTGTTTAATAACAACCAAATTGATGATTATGGCAATATCCGAAATCACTTATACTTTTAAATAAAACAAAGGTGAAACAACGGGCTTTAAAAATTTGCTTTGAATATCTATTGAAAAAAAAACAATAATTTTCACCGTTTATTAGGATCCTATCTTTACAACATAAATTAGATAAACAAAACTTGGTTAAACAATTAGCAAATCACATAATAATATTATTAACAATCAGACAATGATTCTATTGACAGACACCCTTATTCATAGACATTTGAATTAACGCAATTTAATTAATGAGAAGCCAAGAGTAAACTTTACGACGCAAATAACAGTAGGTTTTTCTTTAAGAAGAGACAGATCTTGATTCAATTAGAACTCGGAGACAAAACACAAAGCAGCAGCTGGAATCAAAGATTAGTTAGCCGTCTAGTGATGGAATATAATACCTACATGCACCTTTTCTGCATTTTGTCGTCATACAGGGTCATACACGTCATACACCAAGCACCGGAGCTGTTAACCAAGCATTCTGTACATCATAATAAACAAAAAAAAAAAATTGCAATTACTTTTTTTTTGGTGTGAAAATTGACTATTTACTGTAGCGCTCGTTGTAATGCCTTCAAGACATTGTGTTGATAGACGCATTGAATAGGACAGATGGTGGATGTCACATGTTTTTCAATATTTGGTTTTAGAACATGCTGGTTTCCTCACGAACACACGCGATGAAGTGCCGAAATGGGTTGTAATCTAAGACCGAGACACGTTAGTCAGAACCGTTACAGCGGGGCTATCTTTTACAGCAGGTTTTAATAGTGGCCTCAATTCTAACACCTACTTTGGCAAAATTCCAGTCTTATAGTTACCGATACTATTGACACGATACGAAAGGGTCAAAAGCCATTTGCACATTGGCTATTTGACCGTGTTCCTAAGATGTTTGTGGGACCGAGAAACGAGCAGTAACAAAGTCCTTGAATAGTTGACTTAGAAAGGGAATTATTGCTCTGATTATGAATTAGTGAAATGAATGAAATACCTGATACAAATTACATCAGGTGTCCCATTGACATTCATCAATCAGATCTGTTAAAACTTTTTGTTTCAGATCCTGCCTCGTACCGTACTGCAGTAGATATTAATATAAGTCAGTCATCAAGCTGGTGGTAGGGCTGCACTGCGTAAAGTCTTCTTCCTTATCATTGTACCCTCAATACAGAGATTTGCCAACTCCTAGTTATGCAATCTTCATTCAAGTACCGGGCTATCGAATTAGCGAAGAAGATTTAGCACGCAAATTCTATTGTAAATTAATCAAACAAAAATGCGTCGCAAATATTATGCCTATTTCCAAGTCTGCGTGTTTAGTCATTGCATTTAGTAGACAATCGTGTCGTAAAGTACGTAGACATCAATTATTCAACGACGATTCATTTTGAGATGCTCCTTTTGAGTTACCCGCTCGCATCCATTGAATCATAAGGTATTCTGCAATTAGTATCTACCATGTAATTAGAAATTGAATGGCATTAGACAATACTCATAAATGTTGAAGTCTATGTTTTGTCCTTGAATCGATCTACGAGTATTGTAATGTAATTCTTGATATATTTTGATAGCAGCTAAAAGGTCTATTCTAAAAATAATAGTTAAAGTTGAGGGTCGTTTCATCATCATCATCATCAACATCATTCAGCCTAAAGATGTGACCGGTCCCGTGCGACTCGCATCTAGCGGATCCCTGCAACCTTCATCAGGTCATCGGTCCACCTAGTGGGAGGCCTTCCAAGAGAGAGAGTCGTTTAAACGTCAAACAATGTTACTAAACCAAAGTTTAGTAACATTAATACGCTCTTAATTGAAAATGTGTGTTGAATGTGTGTGTGTGTGTGTGTTGTTGTTTGTTTTGGAAAAAAACTTTATTAGACACTGACTATATTTATATTTTAGCTCAGTAGATGTATAAGTTAATGTTAAAATTATTTTGCAGGTATTTAAAATTATTCGAATTAATTTCAATAATTAGTAGAGTACCACAATACAAACCAAAACAATAGTTTTGCCTGTCGGCCCTTCTTTTTGCCATACTGGGTAAGCTAGTCAGTAAAACCCTATTAGTGATTCCTCAATACTGAAACTGAGGTGCATACATGAATAATTCAATTCACCGCTCATCACCCAGCCATTTTTAATTACCCCGGGCCGGTGACAACGATCACGCCGATCACCAAGTTAACAAATTGTAAATCGAATCGTTCGCTAAACTTGTTTCTGGGCTTGTCCGTTGAATACTCCGTTGACAGTTGTTCGATAATTGAACTGGGGACAATTAGCCAACGAGTGGTTAATATCCGTGGCGCTGTCACTACACGATTGGGTCCCTTGGCAATGGACTCTCAACAATGTCGAGTGTTAATCGATTCCCTGGTCGAGATGTAAGTGACAAGAGATTTTGGACTGTCACTGGATGGACTTTTGGATGGGTGAAGTGGGTGTTTAATTTTTTTTGTTGGTATTATGCGGTGGCGATGGTTTCAATCAACCTTTTTTATTTTATGTGTATGAGATCGTTTTTGGTGTTAAGCAAAAGCAAAACAGCCAGTAGAACTCCTGTTTACTTGCCTATACATTACATAGACTTCTAATTATTGAGGATTGCACTGCCGCGCAAAACTTCTCAGAAAATAAAATCATAAGAAATAATCAGTTCAGACTTTTTTTTATTTCGCCCACCTTATCATTAAGCTAAAACAACAGACCGTTAAGCCGACTATTACACAATCTAGGTCAAAATTTAAAAGTTCCAACTGAGAATCTTAAAACATTATTTCTGCACGAATAAAGACTTCTTCAACGTTAACAAAAAAGTAATAAGGACTTATCTAAAAGTTTTAACTTGAGCAATTTTTCATAACTTCAAGCCAGTGGTCTTCAGTGACCTACTAGAAAGTCTCACGTAACAGACATTTGTAAAAAACCCCTTTTTTAGGGAATCTCTACTCTTTTTTGTTGAACCTCTTTATTTTATTGGCTTGCTGACGTTCTATTTTTTCAGCCATTCAACGAGCGCTCCTTTTTACCCCGTTTTTGGTTTGCTACGTTTTTACGTATCTGTAAGTATATTTTTTTGCTTTAACGTTTAATTACTTTTATTTAAACAGTTTCATTCTTTCAGCAAAAACTCAGCACGAATACGTGGCCAATATTTTAATTTAAAAATACTTAAAATTACTGCGAAATCATGGCTCATGATTAAACAATGTTACGAAAATTCCTAAACTAAGAACCTGATTTGGTTTAATGGATAGAATTGCTAAGTAATTATTATATTGAATTTATCTGTGGTAGAAACAATTATCATAAAATGTATTCATTAATCCATTGCTGGAATTTACAGTAACATACCGAGAATAACATTACAGTTAACATTGTTTTCATCACAATACCAAGTTAGAGAACGTATGTGCCTGTATAGTTGGCAGCTTCTGTTGTTAATTTACTTACTAACTTTTACACAAACTGAGCAAAACTAAAACGATCACTAAACCACATTACGAAACGCAACGTTAAAACCTAAAAAGTTAAAACTTCCCAGTTAAACATACGCTGGCATGTACGAAGCGTTACGTGAACAATGAATATTCTTCTTTTTCTGCGTGCCCGGTGAATGCCGTCGAGTTGCGAAAAAATACAAACAATAAAAGACCAGCGGAGGATACGAGAGACGAGTTTTCGCCGCCCTTGCCATAAAATTAAATGGGTAGAGGGCTTTTTGTGGAACGGTTCGCGAACGCGACTTCGGTCGTGAGTTCGGAAAAACGCGTCGGGTTAAAACTCCTCCGAGGGTTCGCTCGCGTTTCAGAGGCTTGGCCGAGTAAGGACTTAAGTGACGTCGTCGCCGGTTGTGGTTTGGCACGATTCTCCGTTACGTAAGTATGTGTGAACAAACTCGTGATGCTTTACGTTTTTCTTTCATTGACAAACAGAACGTTGGTAAACTTATTACCCGAGCGAGCGAGTCGTTATAGGCTTCGATTTTGTTTGGAAACTTTACTCAGATTTTTTGCAATGTAAATTCTAAATACGACGAGAGAATACCTACATACTAAATTGGTATAGAATTTCAGGATTGACCCTTGATTTCCGAGGTCATGCTCAAAATCCAGATCCCAAATATTTATGGTTTCAGCTGTATGCAAATTGGTACGAACTCACCAACCGGAAAACTAAAGCTAATTTTAATGCCATCCAACAAGCAATCCTTACTAATTTTAAACCCATTTTCCTTTTGAAAGTAGACAGACGGGTGGCCAAAATTATCGGTTGCTCCGTGAATTATCGAAGTAAACATCGATTAGCGAGATAGCAGGCCGGCTAAGTAAATTACACGTTGTCGGACCACCTGCAAGGATGTCGGTAATAAACGCATGTAATCATATGTCTGAGCTTGATTCCTTTGGCAAACATTGTGGTGCGTACGCTACGGGTCTCCCCTTTATTGTGATTTTGCCCTCTTTTATTGTATACTTAACAAAATCTGGGTACGAAAGAGCCGGCAGCGGCTAATAAACAGATGTTCTAATCAGAAATGTCTATATGCCTCTGTGTCCGTATGTCCATCAAAATTCGTGACCACTTATACAAACCTACCCTTGTCAATTGAATTTGATTTCAGAGAAACTCTGTGTCTAAAGGTATGTCCATTCAAATTCGTTGTCGTTCTTCGCAATCACGTAAACCATTGGCTTTTTTAGCTTTTTATCATACGTAAAATAACAAAGAAAATACCTGATGTTCAGTGTTTTAAGTACCTATACACCGTGACTTTTTAGGTGTCACATAGGTCGTCCACTCAATGTACCTGACATAAAATAGGTCTAGGCGCGATTTTTTTTTATCGTCCATAATAGGTTCAAAGAAAAATAATAATAAAAAATTATAAAAGATCTTGTTAATGATGTTTACGTGTCAAACGGGAGAACATATACCTACCCAGTACTCAAGTCTAGTAGTTCGTCACTCGCAACAGGGTGTTTTAATTACGTCATGCGTCATAATACTGAATAATATTTTTATTTTTAAATTATTAAAATCTCATAAATACCTATTTTTTTTATATGAATGTTTAGTATTCATTGGATACATGAAGTGGGCTGTCGTTGTAAGACGACTAAAAAGTCACGGTGTATAATATTGGTAAACTCTCAACAAACTACTAAAGCTTCAGATAAGATTACCATACGTAATTAATTGTTTTATCTACTAGTATGGTAGCCAGCTACTCAAGATTTTGCTAACATATTAATTCATAAAATGATTATCTGATGTAGTCTTTGCGATATATTTAATCTTATTAACTCATAAGGTTATGAAAATATAGCCAAACTTAAATGGCAGTGGACCGGGCACATTGCTCGCAGAACGGACAGCTGATGGGGCCGAAAAGTTCTGGAGTGGCGACCGCGAACCGGAAGACGTTGCATTGGAAGGCCTCCTACTAGGAGGAACGATGACCTGGTGAAGGTTGCAGGAATCCACTGGGTGCGAGTCGCACGGGACCGGTCAATATGGCGACACTTGGAGGAGGCCTATGTCCGGCAGTGGACGTCTTTCGACTAAAATGATGATGATGATGATGATGTTATGAAAATACTAAAACCAATTTATTGGAAAACTCATCAAAAAAGTCTTTCAAATCTAACAAGATGACAAAAATATATCGAGGAATAAAAAGACAAATTATTTTCATCTTGATACATAATTATGTAGGAAATCCTTCAATGAACAAGTCTTCAGCAGGATCACTTTGAATGTCACTTCAATAGCAGTCAACTAACAAATGCGTATTACACGTTTTTTCAGCCAAAAAACCTGCTAAATCCCACTGGGCAAAAGCCTCTTCCACCTTTCGCGTGCCCGCGAGTTCTCGTTCAGTTCAGTTCTCTGTCTCGCCAATTACTAGTAAATTCACAATTAAATAATCCATTAAAATAAATTCGTAACAACCAAAGGCATTCCTAAAGATACATTAACCCTAGTTTAATAACCTTAAGAAAAATACCTCCAACTTGACTCATAAACTTAACTATTACTTACTAGCAAATAAATCAAACTTACCAATTACGACCACAGACTCATTTCAGCTCAAGAAAAACTGTAAACTTCAATATTTAAAGTTTTATTATTGAAAGCGTAAGTTTACGCAGAAATTATGGCACTTTGAACGCATTAACATTCCGTTTAGACCACCTGTGAGTGCGCTCTGAGATCTGCAATTACCGAGACCTTGTCGATGACTTAGGTACGGACATACTGCTCATTTGTTTCTCGAGCTTTCTTACTTTAATAATACCAGCCTGTTACTGTTCCTCTGCAGGGCAAAGGACATCAGGAGTTTTCTTCTCATACAGACGGAGATGACTCTTCTCAAAACGGATTGGCGACTTCAGACATATTAATTAAGTTAAGGCGGTTTTCCTTCATTGGTGTCTTAGGTGTCGAAGATAAACTTAGAAAGTACATAGCCAGCATTTGAACCCTCGTGCATGAGAGGCGAGGCCTAACCTCTGGGCCAGAGACTATTTATAAACAAATAGGTTTTAACAACGGCTTCTTTCGCGTGGATACCAAAAATTATCTCATTGCTACTAAGCCATTATCCTAATCCAGGTCATGGTCTACCAGTGCGCCCATTCAAAATCGTAAAGCCTTAAAAAGGCTACAAACAGATAGAGACTACTCGCATTTATGTACACTGTACAGTAATAGTGCAGATAGCTATAATACCACTAAGTATAAGCCTAATCAAATCTACGATCATAATCACAAAAACCAGCTGCCAGTTCTTGTGAAATAAGCTTAGATTGATCGACAAAAGTATCTACTCGAAATCGTTGAGTTTACACGAGATTTGACGTCTAGTCAAATTGAATAGGCATTGAAGGAATTGGAAAGAGTAGAATTATATACGCCAGCACATCAAGCTACGCAAAACTGTAAAATTTTCATAATCAACCTTGAACCTAATATTTTAGCGATAAAGTTGAAAATCTATTAAAGAAATTTGACAGATTGTAGTAGCTTGATGTGCTGTCGTCTAAATATCATCATTAACTGAAGACCGCCAAACCATGTCATCGTTTTACTAAAGGCCTCCCATTGGCATTGGTACAACGACCCGTACCTGTTATAGCATCAAATTCCATCACTCCAGTACAGTCACCAGCACCAATATATGTATAAACACTTCAATTTTTAACAGTGTTTTTCTCCTACTGTTCTGATTAAAATTTCATCTTGTTACGAACGTATTCTGGAAATCATATTTTTATGAACAAGATGCTATCTCAAAGTAACAATCGTTATTTCTCGCGAAAATTGCATTTAAATTTAGAAAAATGAAAAAAACTTCACCTACATTTGAAATACCCAGATTTTCTTAAATTTCCTCTATCTGAATTTCCCTGCGTTGTAAGTTTAACTTCGGTGCTACGCGGCGCTATCGAGTCACGTTTAGTCCCCATCGCTCCGCATCCAGACAAACATTTGTTCCTAGTCTGGATGTCGGTGAATTTGATTTGTGTATGTAATGATGCTGTTTGGCGTTCTGTTCAGGTTAAAGCGTATGAAGGAATATAGTGGTTCCAAACTTGTTTTAACACATTGACTGGAAATACGACTTATAACATAAGATTGTGAGATTTAGTTCATGTTCATTACCAGTTTTCCAGTCTCTTAGCTTTTTTATTGCCACGATATTCTTTGATGTTCAATTAGGTACGTGATTAAACAGGGCTTATCAATTTTGAACTTAGTTCACGCATAGATACATAAAGACTTATTAATAAGATTTGCAACCTTTTTGGAGATACTTAGGCCTTTTCTGCTGGTGGTAGACTCTGCTTTGCTCGGATGAAACTCTTAAATCAACTTTTGACTGAAAATGTCAAATGTGTGCTATAATAGGTATAACTTAAGTACCATAACTGCATACCATCAACGAAGAACAACGTAGTATCTTCATTGCTTTCGTCAATCTTATAGTGTTCTGTGAGCATTGTAGAAGCAGGTAGTACTTTACGAATTTAAAAAATAATAAGGGAAATATCTAGCGAAAACTACGATTGTTAAACCAGCCGTTCTTGGTATTAATGCTGGAGTTAAGATCATGGGTTTGTTACTTACCAAGCTAGCCATCCGTGTGTATCAAGAGTCCAAGACGGACAAGTTTCTTCATGTTTCTTTTTACCAACAAATGCAATCCTAAGTTACCTACAATTGAACACGCTTTTACAAGTAGAGAGTCGTGTACATTTCCAGTAGGTAGGTATCCATTTTTGAATTATAAGGAAATAAGTAGTCATTACTGTGGGGAGTCATTTTATGCTGCATTGAGTTATTTACCACTTATGATGATTCCCGTGGTATGCTCGACATATTGCGATATATTACTAGACACACAATTTAGTAATCATTTTTCAAGTTACTTACGTATTTCTAAAACGAGTTTCAACAGGATGGACATCAGTTCGTACGTCAGTCCGGAGCTTATATCGATCTATTTGATGCTACGGTTCGCGCAGTGGCCGAGCGATTGGCTGCTACGCTGCCCGTCGCGGGTTCGAATCCCAATCGAATCAAATCGCTCGGTATATGTAATTATATTTGTATGGCCTACGGGTAGTTGTTCCGGATCTGGCTGTTTGTGTATGTGAGTTTAAATGATTGTAAACGTACCCATAATACAGTAGAAATTCCGAGTGTAGGGCAGTTTAAAAAAAATAAACACGTTAGACTTTTTATTTTTTAATCATCGTTACAACCACCACCACTCCATCGTCACTTTTTCTAGTTAGGTCGTCAGGCCGAAGGTTTCCCTAACTCCTTAGACTCCTTACTAGCGTTTTAATACTTTCACCAAGGCATGAATAAAATGTTCTCCTGCTTTCATCACATCTGAAGCAGTAAGCCCGTGCTATCACTTAGCTGACTGGCTAATATTTTTATCAAGGCGTTAGTTTTTATAGTAATTCATTCAGATACGACAGATGATGAAACAATCTGTTTTTTTCGTTCTGTAGAACAGTGTATTTACAGAGCAGTCACATAAAAGTAGTACAAGGCACCATATTTCGAAATCCGATTTCCCTTGTGATTACTATGACTAACGAAGTTTTGAGATTTCAGAGTGATAAAGGCGAGTTCGTCGCTGTTAAAAGGAAATCCCAAATACATTTTTACAAGTCTTGGAAATCGAACAACGCTGCTTGCAGTCTGCTGAAGAATCAACAGTACTTATGTTATCTTGTGAATTAGAACCTGGTAAAAAAGTGTTCAAGAAAAAACAGTTCTGACTTACAGTTTTTAGGGCCCGGAGACAGCTAGACTCGGAGAGAGCTAGACGGGGCTGCGATAGAACGAGAAGATGATGGCAGGACGCCTTCGATGGCTTCCTCATGAATTTTCCGAGAAGAAGCACAACATCGAGAGAAGTTGGAGAAGTTGGAGTTGCCTTTGTGAGAGAGTGGGACAGTTCAAGCTAGAAAAAAAACTGTGTGTAGGTAACCTATACCAATTTCAAAGTTACAAAGATGAATTCCTGCTTTTTTCCTCAGACTTAATTTTAACATAATCATGTTAAATGCCACTTAAAACCTCCTTTACACAATCAACAGTTACAGCTGACAAACTCAGGACTTTCGCATTAATTTAAAGCACGAAAGCTAATTCTAATCTGTAACTAGGTACTTATTAGTCGAAGTGAATGTCGTAAAACACTGTTAATGTACCAACTATGTCGAGTACAACACTTGGAAGTTAGGTTATACACATAACCTAACTTCCAAGTGTTGTACTATCGACATACACTGGAGAATTCTCAAACCAGAGGATGATTTTGAATGTAAAAAAAACTGAACGCGTGAAGTTAATTTAACCTTGAATAGTCTAGCTAGCTACAATTTTGTTGAAACTATTTGCTGTTCTAGCGATTTTGTTTTTTTGTAGGGTGTAATCTTTACTAGATTTTTTTGAGAAAGAAGAAATTTATTAACCAGAATTTGCTAGAAAAACCTGTACCCAATCTTTACATACATGAGTCAATCATTTACTAACACACACACACACCTACTCACACTCACACACCCCCACACACACACAAACACTACACCTGAACATCCTACTATAATTTTGTAAAATCCTAGTACCTAAATTTTTTCTTTACTTTTTAATTATGTCTCAACATTGTAGATTGTAATCCATGGGAAGTTGCGAGGTAACCCCATCACAAGTATCCTTATAACTTACAGGGGCTGCCTCAATTTTGTGCTGTAGAACAGAATGACAAACAAAAAACCTTTCTTTTTTTAATTATTTTATATATTTTTGTTTTATCACAGATATTATAAGGCGATTTGAAATGCTTCCTTAGATAACACGAGCGCGCGGTGTTAACATGACGTAAATACGTCGATTTTGGAATCGAAAATACTATGATCCTATAGCATTTTAGTTAAAGTGTTTGCAAGAAGCACAATCAGTAACATCCATCATCATTTCAGCCGAAAGACGTCCACTGCTAGACATAGGCCTCCCCCAAGTGTCGCCACATTGACCGGTCCCGTCCGTCTCGCATCCAGCGGATTCCTGCAACCTTTACCAGGTCATCGGTCCACCTAGTGGAAGGCGTTCCAACGCAACGTCTTCCAGTTCGCGGTCGCCACTCCAGAACTTTCCGGCCCTATCGGCCATCCGTTCTGCGAGCAATGTGCCCTGCCCACTGCCACAAACATAACAACAACATCCATAGATATGAATAAATTCTTAAAATTATGACAATATTATAAGTGAAACGGGTATTTAATTTTTTTTTTAAATCGATATATTTAAGTTTTACACCGCGCAGTCGTGTTAGAGTCGTGTCAGATACTTACAACCGTAAACACGACTCGAATTAGGATCAAGCCTTACCCATATTTTGGCCTAAGTTAAGTAGAAGCGTTATAAAATCCTACATTTGTCCACAGGCGGTGGTTGAATTTAAAAAGAATAATAGGTATAAGAGATGTATTACTGAATCTTTCTTCGTAAAACCTAACAGCACATGCATACGATGTGTCGTCTTCGTACTATGCATTGCAGTGCATCAGTACGACATAGCTTTTCCAAAGCAGCCTTACAATGTTGGTAAGTACTCGTAAATACGTGCAATTCCTGGAAAATTCAACCAATGCGGGTATGGCACTTACTTAATGCATTGTTTCTAGAAATTATGCATCTAGAAACTTACAAACTGGAGAGCGCTTGACCGGTTTCTATGTATACGAGGTTCTAACTAGATTTTTTTTCGATTAAACATACGTGTTTAAAGATGCCTTTTTATTCCAGAAAATACTTAATCACTCATTAAGATCGATGAGATAGGAGAAATGTATTTCGGTCTCTGTTTTTTACCCGACTGCCAAGGAAGGTTTATGTTTTTGGCGCGTATCTTGTGTGTTTCTTTGTTTGTTTTTTGTAAATTTCTTTATTACCTCATATGTTCCAAATGGCTGGATGGATTTTGACGATTAAGGTATCATTAGATCTCAAAAACCCAAGTGTCTTTAGATAGGTGTTTAAAAAAAAAAAAACAAAATGGCGGATTGTTGGCGCTAAATTGTGCGTCGTTAATATTTTTTTTTTTGCCTATCAAGTAGGGTATCGAATGAAGAAAATTAAAAAGAGTTTACAAATAAATGTATGTATAGGTACATATACAATTTGTAGTCGGGTTTTTTGATACTTTTAATTAAATTTTACTTGTTCATACTCAGTGTGCAACCAGCTCAGTGTCCGAGCCTGTAAGTATTTAAAACAACGACCATTCGGGCACTGCGCTTAGTTTTGTAAATTGGACTGCCTCGTTGGTTTAGTGGTGACAAGCGCAACTGTTGAGCATGAGGTCCTGGGTTCGCTGCCCAGGTCGAGCAAAGGGTTATTGGGTTTTTCCATCTGGAATTTTTTAGTAGCAGCCACAGAGTCTAGATTTGCGCCCGGTTGATAGCGATAGGCTCGCCCCTTTTACATGAGACTTAAATAAAACTGGCAAAATGTGAGTGTACTATTACGAGTAGGTACACCTCTCTCGTCCCCTTCGAGGATTACAGGCGTGACTTTATGTTATGTTTTGTAAATTGAGTGCCGACACTGTGTCGAAGCACAATAGATTTTGCACGTAGTTGGAAAACCTTCATTACACAGTTTCTCCAGTATTACAGTCATTGGCATCGTAAACTAAGTTAAGGGCGATGTTAAGTGGCAATCTCCGATCAGTTGAATGTGTTCTTAGCGTAAACTTAAAGATGTGCACATATTTGCTGCTCAGACTCATGTTGGATTAACATGGATAAGCCTTTAATGTTTTTAATTTTACAGGCTTTAAAGTTAATTTAGTTCAAAGTTAAATACTTATAAGGATTATATATTCAACCGAAAATATCCACTTATCGCAGCGAATGAACACAAAATATATTACACAATATTCTTGTAAAAGAAGATTATTTGGCTTGGATATTATATGGAAATGACAATTTACTTTGAGATGTTAGATATATAAATGTTTCATTAACATATCAACAAACACAAATTCGTGTTTCTGTATCACAATCAATTTGTTACTAACATTTATGTACATTTAACAAAGGAATCTATCAAAATAACACTTCCATCCCCCCCAATATTTATAGCACCAACAAATTGCCTATTCGCAATTCCAGTCCGACTATTCAAACGAACCGGGCCGGTGGTCTGTCGGTGTGAAAATAAAAAGTTAATTACAGTGCACATACCTCACTCAGGTAAACATGTCTGAACACCCATGTAGCGCCACAGAATGCCACGATACTGTAAACTGATATGCAGTTAGCTAATACAACATTTATGTGTGTTGATGTTACTTTTATACACTATGTGTGTTGGATTTTTCAAAGACATTTAAATTGCTAAGTGTGGTGTTAAGTGTTACGACTATATGAGACTTGTTTATCACTTAATATGTACTGATTTTTTTCATTTGTTTCTGTTCAGGTGAACGGTCGTCTTCTTTTTAACCGACTTCCAAAAAGAGGAGGTTATCAAGTCGACTGAATTTTTTTTTTTACCTTTGTATGCAAAGGTTTATGAATCTAATGTGAACCTGCAAAATAGTCTAATTATGCACTTGCCTATGTCTATTTCCTCTAATCTAATTTAATAATATATTCTTAAAATTTCCTGAGTTTCTCTTGACACAGCTTTCAAGGTAATATTTGACGAACCGTAGTTGTCAGTCGTTACCTAGTCTTGGAATTAATTAAGAAGTAAAAATACATCTCTGAGTTATAGACTTTACTAGAAACGAAGATTTTTAGAAGAAATAAATTTGTTTTTTTTTGTATTTAGTTGCCTGCACACACAGATATCTTTTTGTTGCGACTGTACATCATTAAATTGTATGCAAATACGTCAGATTACACAATATATGTAAATTTATTGATAGGCAGTTATTGGTACGTCCATTAACGAATTCATCGTGTGTTAATGTCTAGATTAATCAACGTTCATGGAATAGGTGAGGGCAGCTTATTAATTATGAATCGATGTATTACAATAATAGTGCGAAACGTGTGCAATTAATAGGTAGCCATGAATGTTATGTGAAATATGTATTAGTGAATATATTATTAAGCGTGTAATTGTGAATGAAAATAATATCATAGTGATTTGAAAATTAATTTACTCAGTTTTTTCAGAATGTTCAGCCTAAAACCCATCAACAGTGTTTTAGACAATAGTACTTGCATACTGCACAGTACTGGATTAAAATGGTTAGGGTTTTCATAAATTGAATACCTACTTATATAAGCACTCTGTGCTATATGCATATCTTAATCTGTCACATATCCGCCCCTAAGATGACCCACTGACCGAAGCCTGTTGACAAGCATTTCATCCACGTTAAATACTAAGTATTTTCATCGTAAATGTTTCCTTGGTGTTAACACCATGGGAGGTTTATTATATTGGACGCATAAGACAAGAAAGTTAACATCCAGTGCTTTGCAGTTAAACGAAATGCATTAAACTAGAAACAAACTTGCTTTATCAGCTTTCAAGACAAAAAATTAAAGAACGGTTAGTTCAGCAATACTGAAAAAGTTTAGTTGAAATGATAATTTAGAATATAACCATCGAAAGGATCATTAAAATCAGTGTGGGTAGATATGTACCAATTTCGGTTTACATTTTTTTCACAACGAATTTTCATGAATTTTTAACGAGACCAATTCGAGGGCATCCTCTTTCAACTAAAATTGAACGACGCAAATATATCGTGCCATTTTTTTGAGTACTCAATGTAGGTAACTCAATAATTCAAATCACCGGGAGCAAACGTTTAAAAAATATACTTTTTGCTGAAGTGTTAATAGAATATTCATTTTTTGTCATGGTTCAAAAAGTTCACAAGGGAAAGCTCTTTAAAAATATTTATTTACTTTTAAGAGATAAAAGATTGATGTTACCTAATGCTTTTGTTTTTGCTTTATAAATATCTAGTTTTATACTCTTCTGCAAGGAAAAAGCATAATAAATAGAGTCATTAATTGAGTATTTAAACACACGTAAAAGGTGTTTTTAAATATTTCAATATTTATAAGCAGCTTACAATCGATTTTAAAATTTATAACCACTGTCTGATTAATTATGAAAAACTCGCATCATTATATATCGTGCTCCATAATACGACTGCATAAAACACTACTCAATTCTTAATCCCCATTAACATATTTATCGATATTCTACAAATAAAAACAAATAAATAAAATAGCGCCATACAAAATTTACGACAACGTGAACGCCTTTAATTTTAAATTTTACTATTCGCGTTCGGAGTTCCCGTCATACAGTTTGCATTCGGACGTTTATGGACACCGTAAATTTTCCGCTAGTCGTAACTTGGTTCCTGTGCCTTCAGAATTATAAATGTATGTGCTGTGTCTCGTACAGTTGGCTGAGTTAATGTGTGTGCGATATCGTGTCTTGAGCAAAGGTCAGAAGGTCGCTTGTGCGGCGAAGTGAAAATCAAACGAAGATTTTTGTGAAATAATTGCGTTTTAATGTGGTTGTTTATTGTTTTTTTTTTATGAATTTCACTCACAGCAAATGACAAAATGAATTATGATGCAAGATTCAACTTTAGATAAGTACCTAATAATTTGAGTTTTCTTTAATGTTTCACTTACCGATTTACATACTTCCTTTAAAAACCAAGCCAGAATACCTCATAACAGATGCTATGGACTTTTATACTACATGACGCTACATCCCCTGAGTCCTGTCACAAGATTTATTCGTGTGCGAACTAAAAAATGTGCAAAGGAAAATGATATAAAGGTCCTCGGTGAGCCGCCATTAGTCATGACTTGTATAATTATAGGCGCTTTGAGATAGCACACTGGCGGCGAATCGCTGCGATTTCTCTACGTTTCTGATTGCAAAAATGACTACTTGTATCTGTCAGTTTGAGTAATGTGGGAGTAGTTGAATAATTAAGAAAATAATTATATTTTCTGCGTTTTAAGCTTCTTGTGATTACATATACCTTGCTGGCTTATGCCCGCGGCTTCGCCCGCGTGTAGTTCGATAATTGTCCCACGAGATCTTACTAACGGGATAAAAAGTATCTTATGTGTATAAACTGTGTGCAAAGTTTTTTGCGTAAAAGAGTAACAAACATCCATCCTCACAAACTTTCGCATTTATAATATTATTGACCGACCGCTTTAATGAGTCCTCGCGAAGGTATCAATTTAAATGTAATTTTTTGAAGGTTGATCACGTATTGGTTCAATTAGTATCGTAATACCAACGTGGATTATGGTTTTTTTAAAGCAAATAACCTGTGGGATATTGTTAGGACTTTGTGGACACTTAATGTGCCTTTGATGGGGCACAGCGGAGGACTCATTAAAGCGGTCGGTCTATAGTAGGAAGTAGGATTTGAGCCTGCTTTAGCACTGTTGATTTCTACAAATAAGTTACCTACTTAGAACAATCATTAAAAAACTTATTCAGTAGATGTTCTCTTGCTTGTGTAATTAACTATGTTCCAACATATTGAAATATAGTTACCTGTCTCTATAGATAATTATTACTTATAAATTCAGATTACAACATCTAACAACATAGAAATGGAAATAATGAAATCGTTTCCCAGAAACAAGTGAGCACTCTCCGCAACATTGATGTACTGTCGATATTTATTCACTGCACCGTGAATCTGCTTGTTATCTCTAAATAAATACACCATTACACCTGCTAACCAAATGTAGTCCTTATATTCTATATGTTTTAGTCTACAATAGTCTGTAGTGAAAACATTGGAAGCAAAATCCATTTCGCCAGCTCCAGAAATCGATAATGCATCGGCGCAATAGAAATACTGATTTGCAATCAATTGAAGTAATACTTTGACTCAGATTAAGTACTCTTCATTAATAACTTGGATAAGATATGAATGCTTGGTGTAATAAACAAGTTTTGTTTATATATGATATTTGTAAATACTTAGATATGATCTATGAATGAGTAGTTTCACGGTAGCTGTAGGCTTGTAGATTGAGGGTGATTTATTGAGCAAATAGCAGTTTAATATTACGTGACAGCCTGTTTAAGACAAGTCTTGAATTCCTGTTTTTGATAACTTGCAGTATAAGGAGACAAAGATCTATTGATATTCTTGTTAGTTTCTAAACTGGCTTAGTTTCTAATACACCTTTTTCACTTCGATTTTTAAGGATTCTCCATATTATTGTTTAGAGCATACTATCAGTCCTTTTACATGAGCAGCCCGTGGGTTGACTATTTGCAGAGGGCATACAATGACCTGAGAGTACAGTACAACAATGCATTAAGGTTGCTGATGGGGCTGCCGCAGTATTGCAGTGCCTCGGGCAGGTTTGCCGAGGCCCACGTAGACAGCTTCGCTGCAGTCATGCGCAAGCGTTGCACCTCTGTCCTAACACGCATGCGTGCTAGTACACATGGCGGCACACGAAGCTGTACATTTTCAGTATAACTTGGCCTCGCTTTGTTTTGTTTTTGCTATACAAAGAGAGATCCGCATAAACTGGTTTTGTAAAGCTTGATTCGCCGTCGTGCGTACCAACAGCATCCTGTGCGTATTGTCGGACCGGTGGGATTCTCCAATGCTCGAGCGCTGGGTACGACTATACACAGTCAAGTAAACACGCGCAGGAGTATCGGAGTATACAACAGGTTAGATATTATGTTATTTTATTTCTGTATTTAGTTTTTAAAGTGTCATGTCTTGTCATTACTAACATAAATTTATCATTAGCAATTCTGTGTTACTAACAATTTTATTGATGCTTATCTGAAAATAAATGTACACAACATTCGTTTTAATATATGCGAAACCTGAAACACGTGTCTAGTATTTTTATGTAAAATATCTATGTACAAAATTACAAAACTGCATCATGAAATATCACAAAGTTATAAGCTTGTTCTGTTACCTGGTTGTCCGCACAAAAACGTGGTCACCACACGGCGCAGCCGCGCGCGCGCCTTCTGCGTCGTCTTGATTTAATTAATAATAATAATTTGGCAGTAGGTACCTAAATGATTGCGATAGGTACTTAGTGTCGCTCGGTGTCCAACTTGTAACTTTTTTTAAATATTTTTGGGACAAAATATAAAATGGTTTAAAATTTATTGGAATCGATTCAGTTACTTATTCTGAACAAACTATATTCAGGTTTCGCATATACTAAAAATAATGTTGTATATTGTCCATCATCGAAGCAACTGCATAATACTGCACCGAATATAGCGAAGCCTGAAGGTAAATGGAACCTAGATATTTGAAAATTAAAGGTAAGTATGTACTCGATCACACCAAGCTGACAAATTGTTCTATTTCCATACAAATCAGCTCTGTGTTGTCTCTATCATTTACCCATAATAACTCAAACTGTGCTAGGTAATAAACTGATTGTTCTATTATGCCTTTATGGTCTGAATTATTTCTGGGTAATAATTACGTAAATTGAAATTGTCAATACCTTTAATTTAAATTAATTCGGTTCTTCTAATGTATTAATACCTCTTCGAGCACATGTGTTTTTGCTGGAAATTTTTGTGTTCTAGATAGTTTTTAATGTTAATTTATTACCTTAATCTTTTGGTAAGGTTTTTTTGTTCTAGAGATTTTGAATAGCTTGAAATATGTTTGTGTACCTAAATGAAAAGCCAGATTAAATTTTTGGATTTATTTATTTAGAATCCATGTTTGTAAACAGATTTGTTAACTTACACATAAGGTCTGTTTAAAAAATATATAAATATTGCTACAAAAAGTACGCACAGTTAATAATGTATGGCTAACCGAAATGAAAAAAAAAGTGAATTATACAGCTTAATTATTATAATCACAAGTCTTAAAAACAACGCTATAACCACAAAACCTATGGATAAGTTCAAATCTACCTGAGCATCGTTAACATAATTTTGATTATAAATAAATTATCTTTTTAACATTGAATTTTTAATAAAGAATTAATTTTATTGAATATACAATTGTCAAAAGAAATATATTCTATCTACAATATACAAGTAACAAACATTTAACTATGTACATTCAATATTTCGGACTAGTTCACGATTGTATTCAAAAAGTGTGTAAGATTTCTTTTTTACAAAATTTACAAGAGGAACACCACGGACAGTCGGGAGTGTCCAATTTTGACACGAATGGCTGAGCTTTTACAAAAAATGGGCAAAACTCTTCAAAAACATTAAAACACAAATATTCAGGCATTTGACAAGAACGACAAAAAAAAATGAAAATTGGATAGTGAACTGACATAAAAAGTTATTAGTTATCAAATATTTTATTGAAATAGAACACGGAGACTTTTGTAACCACAGGATTAGAATACAAAATACTGTTCTACTAAAGACATACATCGATATGTATAACGGCACACATTGAAGACAGTTTCGCCTTATCCAACAATATTAAAAAAAAAAAACATGTTATGTAGTACAATATGAAAAACGTAATATTATTTCAACGGAAAAAGCGACACATTTCCAGTCTGCGGAACCTAATATAGTGTTGTTCCCGTCTGTAGTTTGACAGTAGTTACAATTTTACGAGAGCCCAGTCACAAGTGTGAAGATCGTAAAGTATGTCAAATTGCTTTACCATGACACGGAAGATCGCGGGGTGAAATTCAAAATTTCACTGTTTCACTACATTATCTGTACACACGGCATACCGCATAAAGCTCTCTTAAAAAATTACAAAAAACTTTTTTTATCAACATATAATAATTAACCTATCTATTATGTATTTACAATTATTGCTATTGAATGTTGCGCTTCCAACGCCCAAGTACTTACACAAACTGGCATTATTGCCTCGTCTACTAATACCTAAATACAGTCATAAATGCTTTTTAAATACTCTGTTCAAAATGAAATGCATTGAAAGTAAATGTATTTGTATTTTCACTTCAAAATATCATCCTCGTACTGGGAAATGGGAACATTACCCGGACATTTTATGTACTGTGTACGAATGGACAATATCAAAATGAAATCCAAAGGAAATGTACCTGTACGAATTTTCAGCTCAAAGGAATTATTGCAACATACCAAACAGGAAGTAGATAAAGCAAACATATTATAGATTGTATTTTGAACAGAGTGACGAATCAAAAGCCAACTAAAATTACAATAAATTGCTGCCATCCATGATATGCTTTTCAATTTATAACGGAATGATAAAAAGCGATTTCAAAATCCGCACGTGAAATCGTAACAAGCAACCTATATAAATATCTACAATCCACAATAATATTCCGTACTGAAATATATTTTACGATTGAATCTATTAACATCGATTAATTTATTTATCTTTGTCCACATTGTATTACTTGAATATATCAAAGAAGAAGAGTTATCATAATCTTTACATTATTGCATTTAACTGTTAATCGTTCCATAAAAATTACAGCACACACAAGTGCTTTGAAACTCAAGTCAGTCTTTAAGTAACAAGTTCTTACACAAAGAATGTTTGTGGGTTTGACATCGTAAATCATGATATTTTAAAGACAATCGTCTTATCAGACACTTATTGCTTCGGTAGAAGTCAAATAGAAGTTTACCCACACTAATCTATGTTCGCACCGCCCAAAACATTTACCTCATCCTTATGCAGAAAGTAAGTTTCAGTCTTATTTAGAGTTGATTTAAATACTAAAATGCATCTGACAAAATGTGACAATGAACCCATGTAATAGGAATACTTGGTGCGAAGGTTGAAAATATTGGCAATGAAAGATACTTTTTCAGTGTTCTTAAAAAAGTGTAGTCAGGGGTTTTAGAATTTGCCTAGTTCATTCGTATTCAGGTTCGGGCGGCGCGGATGGCTCAGTGTCGGCGGGGGGAGCGGGCGGCTGCGCGGCTTGCGCACGCGCCCGCGCCAGCGCCTAGGCAAGCGCGGGCGCGGTAGGCCTCGCTCAGGGACGGTGGGGGTGAGCAGAACTAAGTGACGAACTACTCACCCCCGAGTCGCTACTTTTCTCCGATGCACATGGCTCCCCGCCGGCTACAAACTTGACTACATTGAGTCGGTGATCTGATTCACAAGTATCATCTCTGGCACCGCCGGGAAGACCGCCAGTGCGTACGGCCGTTCGTTCCGTACCTGTGCCCGGATAGCGTTCAATTCTGTCGCATTCAGCGTCATCTGGTTGTCGTCGACGAATGGACCGCTTGGCTTGCGGCGCTGGTTCTGGGGGCCTGTGTGTCGGCTCATCAGCTCTGTGGACTAGTGGTGAAGTCCGAACTCGGACGCCTCCTACTCCGACACTGGCCTCGTAACACCCCGAGTCTCGAGGAAATTGTCGTCTGCCGAAGGGAGAGTCACCACCTTCGGAGCTTGAACCGCCTCCATCAGCTTCTGCTTCGCCTTCGCCACCTACGAGAGTTGATAATTTTCTTAGAAGCTTCATAACATAGATTACTTTATTTGAGTTAAGTGATCAAAATTATTGTTCCAACTCACATTCAAGCTGGTGCAGAAGTTGAACAGCAGCAAGAATACGTGTACGATGTTCAGGAGTCATTATTCCCAAGTAGTCCAAATCTGATGGTTCGATCTCTTTGAAAAGTTCTATGTCTTCATATCCATTCCGTGCAAAGGCCACAGCATACTCTAACAAATCTATCCGTCTCAACAATTCTTCTACCGTACGTGGTCGAGTTTCCCAAAGCCTTTCGCGACTTTTACACCATTTGGAAGATCTTGAACGGACGGTGTCTCTTTCAGATAAAACTTCGACGTGGGCGAACTTGAAGTTCCCAACTTTATTGTTCAATACGCCTCGCCATATGCCGGACGCATTCATGTTTATCACTTCGATGATGTCTCCTTTCTGTTGACAAATAACACGTTATTAGAAATTCCTTCCAAGATGCGAGCAGCGAGTACGCTTTGGTATTAAGTCGTCTTACCTTGTATCTCAGGGCATCTTTCTCATAAATATTGGGTACGTAATCGACGAGGGCTCGAGCTCGACACAGCATTTGCGGCACGAGTAAACTCCGCCCGGCTGGACTTAATTCTATGTTTTCTTCTGCCGAGAGAGATGAGTGATTACTACCGGCGCGAACCAACGCTTGTGTGCCTGTACATAAATATTCTAGGCTCAGATAAAATAAATTTCAATGTCTATGACCAACACATTGAAAGTAGAATACCTGTGTACATCTTGTTGGACTGTGAATAGGTAGTAGTTTTAGTATTTCAATGCGATGCAATTAGTAGGGTTAGATTATGATGCAGATAAAATTGAGAATTACATAAATTACAAGAGGGTATCTGTAAGTAACACATGGGGTGTTATGGTACAAAGAAAGGAAAGACCAACTTATTTACAAAACCATTTATATTAACACAAACAAAATAACTCAATAAATCCACTCACTACTGCCTGATCCGCTGGGAAGACTTTCGAAAGAACTATTAGAACATGGAAACGCTTGGTCACCACTCGTCCGTCTGTCACTGCCTTCCGGGCCCCTTTCTTGTCTTAACCTCGATATCTTTCTTTGGACGTCTTGTCTGAGACCTCTAACTTTTCCTGCCAAATTCGACACGCCTTCGCATTCTTCAGCTGACTGGAATTGATAAAACTGTTAGTTGGGCAAAGGAAATCAAAATCAAAAGCAACATTTGTATCAGCTAATTTATTAATTGACGCTAATTTGATATTGTAAACAATTTTCAAATACAATGAATGGCAGAATGTTTGATAAATTACCTTATGCACGGTGGCTATGTGCTGTGAATCTGTTTCACTTTCTTGATCTTCGTAATCAGACGAAGCTGGTGATAAGGGATCAGCTCCTATCCGGTAGCCGGACATTTGCCTGTAGCCCCTCCTGGAATCTCGCTCCGACCGGTTTGACTCTAAAGAGATGCCAGATAGTCTTGATCCTATAGATTGGATATCAGACGCGGCGTAATCCCCACTCTCCCGATCTCTTGCCGTTCGCAGGGGGATCACGGTGGTCGGGTAGGGGCCACTCTGCGGAATAATTAAGCCCCTCCGAGGGGTCCTCGCTAAACTTATATCGCCGGCGCTTCTTAGTGATATTACGCCTTCGCCTCTGGACTCATTTCTTAGGTTGAGGGTAAAGCAAACACGTCCATTCTGAAACGAAGCTGCCGGTGCTCCTCCTCCCATCAAAAAGTCTTCAGGGTCACTCTCGTATGGTGGCTCGTCGTACCAGTGCCCTCTCCCTGAGAGCCCTCTTGCTTCGTCGTCGTACATATACGTGTCGTCTGTAAACGAGCCTTCTATTAGACCAGTGCAGCTCAGATCCCAGTAATGCAAATAAAAAAATACGTGCTAACAAAATTGCCAAAAAAGTTTACCGTAAAATGCCTTCCATACTGTGGCGATTCACTGACAACACTGCAGTAAAGCTGTGTACGAACATCGTTAAGCCGTGCGTGGTTGCAAAATATTGTTTGTCCAAAACATGCATTCAGCATTTCTCGCAAAGAAAACATTGATTTGATGAATGATAATAATAATGGCTTTGATTTCATAATTCATTGTTCTATTAAAGTCTACCGCGCTGATAGTTCCAAGCTGGTTACGATAAAATCGAACAACAATAAATAATAATCGATGAAATTGAAGTCTCGAGTGAGTTCATGTATTTTAATAAATAATAAAATGATGAATGACTGATGCACATCGAAAGCATACCGAATGATCATAATGTCGAACGTGTAATTACATTGTCAAAATAAGCACTCCGCACAATATTGATCAAAAGAGTATTCAAAAATCGTGCAAGCATCATGCGAAATCACGGGAGCTCAACAATAAATAGCCAATCTGATTATTTTAATACTTTAGAGATGTTAAAATATCAAATTATTAATTATCAACAAATTCGTAAAATGTTAATCGTTTTTCAATCATTCCCAAAATATCAAAAACAATCAGATTAAAAATGTAAAACTCAGGTCAAAAGCACATTTTAAATTGTTTTTCAACCTTGTCCAAACATTAATAAAACATGTTGTTGGACAAGGTTATGCCCGGAATTAATTACAACATACCTCCGAAGGGTCCTCGCACACCGTCTCTCCCCATGTTCATAAGACCATGTCTTATATCTCTAAGGATCTGTAACAACAATTAATGTTTGCAAAAAAATTAACACATCAGACATGAATATTTCAGGGAACTTTTCCCCCAAAGTAGATAACATTATTTTAATTCTGCAAGGAAACTGAGCTGGCCATTTTGTAGGGGAGTGGAGTAACAAGATAGGAAAATTTTAATTTTAAAAATAATGAGCAATTTTCACGAGTCCGTTCCATTGTGCCTAAACATTTTTGGATTTTGCAATTTTTCCCGCCTGCTGAGTTCATTCCAGTTTCTTCGTGTAAAATAGCAATGCCTTAAAGTGAGACGTAAAATCTTTATGGTGTTTATAAGGAAATGAGATGCTTTTATTTGGCAGTGTGCACGTACAGTCGTACGCAAAATATTAAATTTTAAGAATAAGTTAGAAAAGTCTAAGACACATATTATTGATAAGCAACTCTCATTCTTCAGGAATATAAATCAAAGATATTTTCTTCAGCAGAATGTTTATCTAGACTTTTTGCGCGCTTATTTTTAAACATAAATCGTACGACAAGCGGGTCGAGAAATCTTTTAAAATGTTTCCTCACGAAATATTTTCCTGAATGCGTGAACACGATAATAAATATTCAAAGGGGGCAATAAAAAGACCACTTTCTCGTAAGTAGAAAAGTATTGAACATTAACTTAATTTATGCACACTTAGTTACCAAGACGGCGCAGTTTATACACGAAAAGGATTTACGTGTCGCACTGTTCTAGAAAATGAGATTTTAGCAAAATTTTACGGGAACATGCCGTAAGAATATGTAACATAACATCATTCTTTTAAGTAATAGACTACCAACTTGGCGCTTATTAAAATGTCGTACTAACTTTGCTATAAATATTTATAATTTTTAAATTACCTACTCATGTCCAATATTATCAATAAACACCCAAAATTCTGTATCACCGATTTCAGTATTACCGAAATTGCGGCAAACAGTTTATTGGAATAGTAAAATTTCAATGTTCAATATTCTGAAGTTCGACCCATAGTTTTACGAGCGAAATGTGCTGAGCAAGGGGCTTCCGAAGTTTCGTAGGGAAGCGATACAACTGCCTCTAATAGGCTTAGCCCGAGATTAGGGCACGATTAGCTTGCGTCGGTAGGTGCGTCGAATCGTTGAGCCAGTCAGGAGATTACACGTTGGTGCGAGGCTGGCATCAGATTATTTTTGGATGTAGGCTTTGTGCTCGGAGGGAACTTTTTGATTGCATTAATGCATTGTTTTCGAGCGTAGTCGTGAATAAAAAAATATCTGATGGAAGCATTTTTTGAAACGCGTTTTGGTGCAAAGTTACGGTATCGTTTTGGAATATTTACATTTTTAGAAAAAAAAAAACAATGCACAATCTAGAAATGTTTTTTTTTTTGTTTTTATGTTTAGGCATTGTTTTTGTCCGTTGCATTTTGTTTCTATTTTATTTACATTAGGTATTCCATGCGTATCAAGATTTCAGATTTATTATCATCTTCCTAGCCTTTTGCCAACCATGTTGGGGTCGGCCTCCAGTCTAACTGGATAAAGCATAATCATGGTTTCAGATTAACTTTCAAACATATTACCTCTTCCTGTTCTCTTGCTAGTTTGTCTTTTTTCTTCATTGCTTCTTGGACTTTTAACTGTAACAAGAAAGGCACACGTTTAATTTTCTATTTTAATTCGGTATCTGAAGAATCCTTGATTCGGTTCATTTGGAAATTTAAAAAACTTGACAAACGACATTTCCTTTTGTAGAAATTTTCTGAAAAATAATTACGTAAGGATATTATAAAAAATTTGCATCATAATGTGTAAAAATTAGGTAATTTTAATGAGACTGGATGTGATATGATGTTCTTAAATAAAAATTCCATCGTGCACAACATGCATTTCTGTGTAATTAATTTACCATGCATAACATTTTCTTTTCGTGCAAAATGACAAACTACGGAGCTGTGCAAAAAATAAGAGATAATGTGTTTAATATTATAAAAGAAAATAATAAATAAAAATGGTGAAATCGTGAGAGTAATAAAATATAATTTTATGCGATATTATACGATTCGTAGAGCCACCTCCAATTCTTTGAGCATGCCGATTAAAAGAAGCCAAAAGTGTTTGATGAGATTTTGAATTTTGAAACCTGTTAATACTCTGTTTGGCAAATAAATACGAAATACCTGAATACATTACATTGGCAATAAAGATTGATTTATTTTCTTAACAATTTGGAAACACGGATACATAGCAATATTTTAAAAGTAGCGCAAATATAATGGGATGATATTATTACAAAAAATTGATTAAAAAAACTAAATAATAAGCAGATATTATACAAACAAAATGGTTCTATATTGTAACATCATAAAAGTACAATAAAAAAAAAGCCAAACGTGACTAAATTGAAATGCCTAAACAAATAAATAAAAATACATCTATACATATATTTAATAGGCTTATTTTGCCATCCAGAGCATAACAGATTGCGACATTTTCCCGCAGCACCTTTGAGTCAGAGCGTTATATTGTACAGTTAACCAAAGACGTTAACGATACAATATTATTTACATAATCTCTTTTTAAAATGCCATGTTGGAACTGTTTACATTTTTTTCTGCCTGAATTTCATTTTGTAAGAAAATGAACCTAAAAGACACTCAAACGTTTTTTTTTTTTTTAACATTATTCGGTCGACCTTGTATAGAGACGATATTAACAATGAATGCGATGATATTAAAGTAATAAAAGTGATTTTTGCATGGCAATTTAAAACAGCTCTGTCACCCATAGATGTAGAAGGAAAATGTGCTGAATGCTCACCCTATGTATAGTTTCTTCGAAGGTGTTTGGTTGGGCGGCACTCATTTGAAAGAAGCGGAGGCGGTCATAGTCTCTTGGGTCAACCATGGACCTAAGAGCCGTGTCAGGCCCAGGCCCAAGGCCGAGGCCACTTTGTAGCACGCTGTCCGGTGTGTCAACCTGTTGGAAAGTATCGCTTGTAATTTTGAGGCCAAAAGTTGGCTTTTCCTATTAAGAATTTTAAGTGTTGTCCCTTTTTTGAAGCTGGATTTTTGAAGAGATTTTGTTCTGAAAACAGTTGCGGCGCTGTTCGTGTAAATGTTTTCACAGATATATAAAGTTCGTAAACACATACATATGAATAAACGTCATAAAAATACACAGAGTTACATAGATTATAAAGTTCATTAATTAAATATATTTTTATATTCGTGAGGTAATCTTTACCGTACATGTACTCGTACATAGTCAGTGCAAACCGTTGAACGTTATATCTGCGGTTGAACGGATACTAAATCTAAGTTCTACACAACTCAAAAGAAACACAAATTAAGTACCTATTCAGAGTAAAATTTACATCATTTATCATATGATCGGCCAGTCATTTTTCTCATAAAGATTTCTCGCAAATACACTAGCAAGCTACTGTGGAAAGTCTAACTTTTTCCCGAATCACCGTAGCTCCGGGCGATATGATAAATTATCGCCTGAAGTTGGCTGAACTTTTCAACCATCATAATTTTAGTGCAAATAAAGTTTTGTAAGCGTAAAGTTTATTATGAAATTAGTAGGTACTAGAACTTTTTTCATTATGTTGAATAGCTCGTTTGATTAATTAGCCTTTTTAAAGCGAAAATTAAAAATGATGTCTTTATCATCAATCAATTTCCTGTTTATAATACCTAAAACGTAAATAATATAATAAGTAACATTTTTGTAACTTCTAATAAATATTTACCACGAACAGGTACCTACATCGGTTCTTTCCGTCTCCAAACGGAATGAGGATATTAGCGTTTTTATTAGAACCGTCGTGTGATTGAACATCAAAAAGACACCGATGAAAAGATAAGGCGACCTTTTTACAGCCGAAACCCAAACCATTTAATAGGGAGCGTAACAGACAGGTACTTACTCCATATTAATATCATCATTCTGTATTCATTGCTCTTACAAATATTACTGCGGCAGAACTGGACCAAAAACAACACCCTGCCGCAGACGAACTACGAAACTAATATTTACCAAAACCTCAACTTCATTCATAATTCACTATTGTCTGTGCCAACAACGACAAAACAAACGAAGTAAACAAACAATCAAAATCACACCGTTCTAATTAGCATACGCTCATAACGTCACTACAACTAGGACAACAATGGCTTTTCATTTATCATTTTCACTTAAGCAAGGAAAAAGCTAAGGATATCTGCATCACAATGAAAGCATGTACGTACGAATCAATTAATCATACGACCAACAATGCTCGCCCATTAACTCCCACTTGATAAGGGAATAATGCGAATAGCCTACAATAGGAGCCTCTATAATGCGACAACGCGATGCCCCAAACTCGAACCTCGAACGATTTATTGGCCCCTTATCAAAGTCACACACGTTTTTCTTTATGCGGAAATATCGTTTTAAATTGTGTTTGAGCTATTGACGGCTTTAATGGTTCTGGTTTCAAAGGATGTTTTTGGGTATCATTGTTTTATTGGAATTTGAAGCAATTTTTTGCAAAGAGTTATGGTACACGTTTTCAATATTTTTTGTGATTTCTATATGGGTAGATTTAGGAAGATAAACCGGCCGCATACTGCAAGACAGTAAATTCCATCTATGACACATGAAGTTAGAACTTTATTAGGCGTTTCACACTCAGTTGAATTGAGATTTATACCGCCAAAGATAACACTGCAATGTAGCACTAAATAATTGACGTCATAACAATAAATCATCAAGGGAAACAAATCAATTCCGCAATTACCATTTAACTTGACACTAACATGGTTTTCGCTTAGAGATTGATCTATCTGTAAACGACGTTCAATAAATAATCTATTTGCATCGCAATAAAATTTAATTTTGATTGACAGTACTACAGAGGTATTCAGGATTGCAATTGACACAATAATTGGGGACAGGCATTGAGAGATATTGGATTAATAATTCATTTTCATCCATTGTCTATGTTTGATGGTGGAAAGGCGGTTGTGAATTGAACAAAAACAAGTGCGAATGTTTAATGGTATCTATTGAGTTTTTTCATTCCGGATTGTTGTCTAAATTAGCGATCGAAATAAGGACTGTACTGCTAACTGTAATGCATGTAAACGTAGAGCTACTTATAAACATTTCTTATTCTAATTAATTCCGTAGCATAATCTCCCTATAACACAATAAAACAAAAATGATTTCCATCCTCAATGAAACTAGGATCAAACTACAATAAAAGAATATTTCAGAAACAGAACAATAAAAACTTTGAACAAAACCGCAAAACTAGGCACAACATTAAAGTCATTTAGTAATGCAAAAATATTCACAACAAAGTTGCATACAAGTTTCATAGCTAAACGTGCTAGGAAAGTAATCTGCGTCAAAAACAATGGTTCTGAATACATAACAGCGGTAAAGTTGATAAATGTGGTGCGGCTAGGGCTGTCTCGTGTACCGGTATGGACTAATCTGGTTTATTGTTCAGTCTGGATGAAAATAGAAACGAAATACAGACACAGAATAAGGTTCTGAAATTCGAATTCTGTTGTGTTTCGGGGTTGAATTTAGAATAATAATTTGATGTCTTCTACGGAACTCACCAAAAATATCCAGTTCATTTCAACACAATCCTGTCTAATTTTTAAATGCGGAATTAGCTCTGTCTGATAGACATATAACAAAGCTATTTACGCATTTTCGTGAAAGGTTCGATAGATAGATGTTTTTTTATCTTTCCTTTGCACTGGCTTTGGCTGATCAGTTTTTTTTTTCTATGAAATAAGGCAGAGACAATATTCAATACAATCTTGTGGGGATAATTTGTGCGGTCAACTCAAAAGCTACCTACCTTAGGAGGTTGGTGATCAAGAAATTTTTTCCGAACTGTTCACAGTTATTTATTTTTTTATAAAAGGTAGCTTCACAGCTGGACAGTACATTAACTTAAAATTATTATATCAAACATTAAGCCAATTACTAACTACACAAAAAAAAAAAAACAAGATAGCCAAGAGTGTCTCGAATTAATTGGCATTAAAATTTATTGTGTGTGCCTATGTGCGTGCGTTGCATCAAGATTGTTTTTTTTTTTACGGTATGTGAATTACAAACAGAATAAATGCTCATGTATTTTTTCTTTTATATTTTTATATATATTTAATTACTTTAGTGGCTACTTTTGAAAAAGGAGTAAGTTAAATTAATGAAAAGCCTAAAAAAAAGTTGTCTGCTAACCCTAGTAACAACGAGTAACTTCCCTCACTTGTGAAACTTTAATATCGGCTACGTTTTAATCTATTCTACACGAAAATCTTTTTACGATTCATTTGCATACTTCGCATTTCGTAGTTTGAAATTAAATTTTATTTGGTGGTACACAATTTGCGACTAACTTCAGGAATTTGTTGAAATCTTCGGATACAATTGTTTGTAACTGCTCTAATAAAATTTAAATTTAATAGATGAAATGATGATTAAATATAAGAGATGTTGTGAATTTTTGATTTTGTCCCAAACCTCCACGTTTTACGATTTAGACGAATACCTTTTACTCCACTTTTTGCACGCATAATAAAATTGCCAGTAAAATAAAGCATTCTACAAGTCTACATTTTACATCGATGTCAGGCAAAACGATCAACGCTGTAGATACAGTAATGCTATCTGCTGCGCTGTTCCTAAGTACCCATCATCAGCAAATCCTGTTTTATCTCCTTCTTTATTACCGGTGAAGGTGAAATGGGCGCCTAAACACGCAATATACTCCAGCACTAAATTGTTCAACAATGCAACGTGCAATACTCGTTTATGGGTACAAGATGCTCGTATTTACGGTCTTCGAAATGCTAAAAGCGCCCGTGGAGCAACTATAACGTTTTATTATCCTCTATAGCACAAACCATACACATAAACATGGACCAATAATACCTCCCACAAAAAGTATCGACGGCAACGTGCCAATACCGTGTGAGGCGAATTGCATGATTACTTTGTTCTTGCTTAAAGTTGTGGTTAAGTTTGAAATTGCCGTTCATGAAGAAGTGTAGGTATTTATTTATTTGATAATTTTATCGATACTGTAAATAGCTTTACTTCTGTACGATAAATATATAGCGCCGGCTAGTTCTTCTTCTTTCAGTTTTTATTTTATTATCATCTTTAAGGATAACATATTCGTGCGAAAGTAGCTGGCTGCTCAGAAACGGAGACTAATCCTATAAATAAATATTATATCGGTACTAACCCCCGTCTCCTTATATAAAACAAGTAGGTCAAAGATTAAAGGAAGTTGTGTCGCATCAGAATTTTTTATTTTCTTCTAAACGGCTAATTCGGCAAAATAGCAGCAAAGGCTAAAGAAGTTTATTCGCGGATTTCCCGGCGTAATATCAGGCGACGGGGCGTGGGACTAAGCAAAATTTAATTTAGCCCAGTGAAAATTGGCCGGACTTACTTTAAAAAGGAAATGCTGCTCGACACTGCAAAAGTGGTTTATGTTAGCAAGACACGATAATTTGTGTGTTACGTCATTATTACTTTGTCAAAGTCAACGTTAGACTGCAAGCAGTAGGTAATAGTTTTCATAATAATTACAACTTATTTCCCACACCACTGTTTCTTATACATCTACCACTGTTTGTCTCTGCATCACCCAAAGGTTGACTGGTAGAAAATGCCTATGGCATTAAGTCCGCCTATGTACTTTGTGCTTGAACAGTTAAATAAATAAATAAATATTTCATAATAATAATGTAATGTGGCCTGGCCTTTGCCCAGCAGTGAGATGACGCAGGCTAACAGTATAGTGAAGTTGTGAAGTTGTTCATAAAGCACGAACATTCACAAATACAGGACATCGATAGTGGTAATAACAGCACAGCAATTGATAACTTTTAAGCCAGCCTGTCAACTACTATTGAGTATCAACTACTCTTTATCATCAATATTTTGTCCCCATTCATCATTCAACTCATAATCCCAACAAGTGCTTGCATCGAACCCAACTCTTCAAAGTAATGGCCTACTTACAAGCATTACAAATAACGCCATCCAGTTCTGATCCCCTAATCACAGCTGGACACGGCTTGGTCAATAAACCGAAAAAGGCGACTTTTGACAAGACTAATCCTAAGTGCAACTTGGCCGATAAGGATTATACCGGGGCTCTAATGGCCTTTATCCCTTGGCCCAACAAACGTTCATAACTCACCGTCTTGGCTTGGCTCAACCGACTTAACTTTGGCAGGCGTCATTTCTCAAAAGGCATGCGGTGACGTACTACCCAAGGGGGGTTGTTCTTCACCCCTCTCGTCTGGAGATTAATAAATATATAGGTGGACGTGGAAAAATGTAGCACTTAATTTGGGAGAGATGAGTTGCGTATTCGAAGCGTGTATTTCTTGTGTGAGGGTTATTGGTATGTTGAGGAATTCATATTTTTCTTGTCATTTCATTGTGAGATGTAGGTCGATGACTTGTATTGTAAAGAGTTTCGGAGTTCTTGACGGACTTTTTTCAAATTTATGGCTATGGCTGATCATTACTACTAAGCTTGTGAACCTTTGTATATTTTCCATACAAACGAATTTCGTAAACGTACATTTAATTGCGACTCTCCATACAAAAAATATGAAACCTCTAACAAAACCCTTTCATTACTATCTTCCCACCGAAAACTCGAAAAAAAACCCCAGACTTTAGCGCAAACATTCCAAAAAAATTAAGCGTCGCAAGTACGTATTGTACGTTCGTTGGTACGTACACACGACGCGTCATACTAATTGCTCAGAGTGCATGTCAAAGGCGTACCGGCGTCGCGCCGGATCCACATAATGGTGCATGGGGGGGTTGCAAAAAGGAATGTATGAAAAAACGTGAGAGACAGACGCCGTAAGCGTGTACTCAAACTAAGATTCGGTTACAAACAGTTGTTGTTACTAACGAGAAATCGCGACGACAATAGCGGTGGACTCTTACGTGGCCAACTTTATTGGAGACTCAATTGTTTTCGATCTAATTGTGTTCGACCTAAAATCTGGAGTGGTTCGAGACTTGGGAGCAGTTCGAGTAGCATTTGACGATATATCTTTACGTGGAATTGCGATTCTCTCATAATAAAAACGTTATTGATTTGATCGAGAAATTGTTATTAGGTTCTTTTCCAAATAACTTATGGTACGTAGGTAGATATTAATATAAGTAGATTGTTTATCAATTAGAACTCAATGAGGTCTAAGCTTCACTATGGATTGCAGAGTGAATGGAAACTTTGTCTATTACCATATTGTTCAAACCACTTTTACAATAAATTTTAAATTGCGTTACAAGAGCAGGTATTTTGTGACAGTTTTCATTTTATATCAGAAGAAATTGTAATGTGACTTGTTGGTAATCCAAAATAAATAAATTAATGGATTATAGAGGCCTATACTAAAAGCCTCGGATACACTAGGGGACTAATGGAGCAACAATTTGCGGAGCATGTCCTCATTAATAATATGTATTGGTACCTAATTCAATCTTATATTCCATGTTCAATTTAAATAACGAATGCAGCAGTTCTTCTAATTAAACTGTGTAGAACGACAGGTTGTTAAGTGTGAGGTGTTAAGTTATAGGCAGTTCGTTTCACAGCATAATCGACCACACACGCAAGAGTAAACTTGACTATAATAGTCAAGTTCGTTGGTTGTGTGGTTTATTATAATAATAATAGGTAATAATAAGAAATATTATTATTCGCTTTGAAAAAAAGTATTGGGTCTATGATTGGAATAATATTGGATTGGACATAATATTGACATTACCCACAAGTTTTTCTGTTAGAAACTCAAATAGTCTAATAAAATTAACAAAGTTTTTATTTAACAAAGTTATTCATGCCTGTATTAATTTAGCTAGAATATTTAAACTAGGTTTTAGCTTAAATTTTATTAGTAAAACAATCTTATTTGAGGTAACATTTAAGGCAATAGAATTAATTACAGATTTATTTATTATTATTGATGGCAATTTAACCCATAAAATATATAAATTGCATCTAATTTCAAAAAAATATTCTAGTCCAGCTCAAACCTTTTGTCGTTAAATAAATGATTTTGCTTTGTTTTTATTTTGTTTATATACTAGTTATAGTTATTTTATATGCGAGTTAATAGGCTTCTTTTGGGTTAGCTCGTTCCATCGTCGACCTCATCTCTGTCCTCTGGACTAGATTGAGGTCAAGAGTAAGCCCATTAATTATATAAAAAAAAAAAAAAAAAAAAATACTGATTCTTCACACACTTCAATCCTGTTAAAAATACACACTACAACAACATTTTGGCAAAGGCATCCATGTAGTGACAAGATATTTTTACAAATTATTTATCCGTATCTAATTGATGAACTAAAATATTTTATTATGTCAGCATCCATTTCGTTGGTACTTGTTGTGGCACTAAAGTATTTTTTTCTATAACTAACTAGACTGGACGCAAAAGGCCAGTCTGGTGAAACTGCTTTTTGGTTTTCTCTATCATTAGGCTGATCTGATATAGCCTATCAGGTATAATTTGCCAAAAACATCACGTCACAAAAAATCATGTCTCAAAAGCATCGAAATACGAAAAAAATACTTACCCGTTGGGGCGGCAGTACTTGTCGAGGGCTGTGCGTGTGTTTCGGCGAACAGGATCCATGCTTCTCTTTCCTATGAGACTTCAAACCTCGCAACAGCCTTGAGAACGTCGTCACCTTCTTCTTGGCCGTACCCAGGCAGTTGTCTACGAAAAGAATGCCTGCTTAAAATTAAATTGTAACTAACTACAAAATTATGGAAAAATAGAGAGACAATTATTAAAAAAAAAAAAAAATAGGTACATTCCCGATCAATGTCATCTGAGTTAGAAATAACTTCTGCTACGCTATGCTTACAACAGTCTGTACTATAAGGTGTAAGTGACATCGACGCATAAACTGTTCTAACAGTCGGTACATGATTCCAGACCACCCTTAAAAGAAAATTGAAAAGTGGTTATTAAAAAAAAATGTGCTACTCGTTTTGACCGGTTACGCGCTTTTGTTTGTCACAGCTGTATTTTCGCGTCGATGTATCAACTGCCTAAAAAAATTTCAAAATAAAATATCTCGAATCAGCTTAACAAGAGTTAGCGATAAAACCGTCTAAAAGAAAACTCTGATTTATAGCTAAAAAAAAAAAAAACTGTCTGCTTTTCTGCTAATAAACTGTCTTAAAAAAATCGACGAATAAAACACCTACCTATTAATTAAACTAACAAAATTGCTTTTCACGAATTAGGTCTAAAAACGCCAGTCACGACCCGATAGTCTAGCCAACATTAAAAGGTAATAAATCAAGCACTCAAGTGCTAGGCATGTTTTAGGTATTTTCTCCACATTTATAGCGTGTTTTCAAAGGTCGTGTATTATAACGTTTAATTGCTTATTAACACTGAGTGACGTGGTAAATTATAGTAGAAAATATCAACAATGACATTATAATGCATTCTTTTTGGTTGCATTTGTGTATTTTGCTACTTTGTTTGAACTTATTGTGGGTACTTTATAAACCTTAACTTAACTTGGAACATTATCATTAGTTACTGTATTTGGTACCGATACAGGTCCTACATGAGATAACATGTTCACAAAAAATACTACCTAGATTAGAACCTAGGTTATTCTAGTAAATGGAGCGTACAAATTCATTTAATTCATTTTGTTGTTATAGAAGTTAGGAAGTAATAAGTTGAATAGACAGATATAATGAGATCAAAAGACTTAATGCTAGGTGAACGACAGGTACTCACCGCTTGGTGGGAATTCGTAGAAATACGCCGACCGTGGACTTAGGCAACTGAAACAAAATACATTTTACATTAGCCGATTACGATGGTTCATTAGTTGTTTATTATTATTAATAATGTATAATAATAAATACATTAGGCTAACTTATACTACTAACATTACATGGATTTTTATCTGAAATAAAATATTTGAATTTGAATTGGAACAGAAATAAATCGACACTCGATGTATTCCCAAAAAATGAGATATCTTTTTGTGAATACATCACCATCGAGAGAACTTTTGTCTTTTTATTCAACAGCAATCTATAGTTCAGTACTGCATCTATATTTGCATAATCCTTGCAAGATAGGAGCTCGTGGCTAAATAATAACAGCCGCTCGGGTCGATCTTTAAGTTAAGCCGTGCTTGCCTAGGTTGGTCTGTGGATGGGTGACCGCCCATTACATACCGAGTTTCCTCTGTGCCTCGAAAAGCACGTTAAGCCGTTGGTCGCGGCTATCATTTGTAGATCTTTGACAGTCGTTAGGCATTCAGTGGCCCAAAAAGTCTGACAACCAGTCTTACCAAGAGGTTTCGTATTACTAACTGGGTTATGGAGGTCAGATAGGCAGTCGCTCCATGTAAAATACTGGTATTCAGCTGCATCCGGTTAGACTGGAAGCCGACCCCAATATAGTTGGGAAAAGGCTAGACATGATGAATCCTTGCACAATACTCTTCATAATCTACAAGCCCCTGACAATTTTCACAAAGTACATACATCAAAAAAAAATTATTAAAAAACAAAATCCAACAGTTGCCGTAAACGGAAATACACAACACGGATATTGCGGAAAACGGAAAAAGATCGGACTAAGCAAAACATTCGGAATTCGGAAAATGGGAAATTAATCGACTTCGGCATTAACAATACCCGTTAATGATGATTGTCCGTGAAATGAGTGGCGGTTAATGAAATCGTAAATTTTGTAAAGAGTTCGTTTTGATGTGTCCGCGCCCTTAACCAGCTCCGATAATTGAACGTTTAAACCGACGTTAATTTTACGAGTATAAAATTAATACGTCTGGTATTTTAAATGTTATTTCAATTTTGTGTTATTGAATCTGAAAATGTGGCTGTCAGCAGATGATTGAATATTGATTGGTTCTGTCGGAAATGGAAGTCGTTCTTTTCAGGGGTTTATTATTGCTTACCTATTGCCTGTGTCAATCTTTACATAGTATAAAACGAAGTCGCTCCCGCTGTTTATACGCTTAGATGTTTTAAACTACGAAACGGATTTTAATACAGTTTTCAGAAATAGATAGAGGGATTTAAGAAGAAGGCTTTTGTATATATATTGCACCCGAAGCCAGGCCGGGTTACTATTATATCTATAAGATTTTAAATTGTAGGTATTCATGAAAATTTATATAAAAAAATATACCTAATTACCAACGCAATTCTGTTTGTTTTCGGTACCGTAGTACTTTTTAACGGAAAAACACACCAAAGCATTATCAATTTTCAAATTTCAAGACGCGTATTTCCAAACAATGGTTCAATATCGCATATGTTTCAGTTCGCAAACCCAATATAAAGTTGGGATCGGGCAATAAATCAGAATGAGTATCATATCGCCACCATGCAATGCCGCGGATGCAATGAATATTGATTTTCTCAACAATTTAGTTCTACGTAGGTAATAAATTTATATTAATTTCGATTTTGTTGGTATGTTCACATGGTTTATCAAAAACTTGCCATGAGTTCTAAATCATATGTTTGATTTATTATCCAATCATAACACAATTTCAATAGTTTTCCGTAAAGCTGACTGGTCAAATAAGGTAGGTGTCTGTACAATAAATGTAAAAGCTTTTCACACAATTTTTATAGATTTATCTTTCAAACAAAGGTAGGTAAATCTAAAAAATAAAAGTTTTATTATTTTCGCAGAGAATTGTTTTAATATGAACATTTGATAATTATTTATCAAATGTTAATGTAATCTAACCATAAATTTTCTATAGGGACACAATAAATACTTCATTCCACGAGCTATAACTATTTAATTGTCGTTCAACACCACGATTTCCAAAGCGGTCTTCATTTGAAAACCATAAAGTTCAATTTAAAGACGCACGTTATAACTCTCACTCGGTCATGACAAAGCCAATAATTGTCAGGCGACTCATAAAAGCTTTACGAAACTGGACCTATGTCGAAACGTAATCGAATCTAACCAACAAAGCAGATAGCGAATCAGAAATAACGACACACCGTGCATTCTACAACACTTAGATAAATTTTGTCTAGTTAGGCCGCGTATCACGGCGTTTCTCGCTTTTCCCGTATCTCGGCGCCCGTAATCGCGTGCCTTGTTAGTAGGATTCCCGTCTGTGCGTAGCGTTAATTGAGTAAGGAGTACGCTTATCGCCCTAAATGCCAGTACAAACTATACATACAGCCTATATCTTGGTATTTTATTGATTTAAGCAGTTAAACACAGCTTTTGATTACTTCCTGGTAATATTTGTTCAGTCGAGTAAATATTATAAGTACACAGCACAAAGGCGTGTGCTCGGAGCATAAGAGGACCGGTTGCATCGACATTATTGCATGCAGTTCCTGGGAATTTCTCTGATAAAAGGAATTTCCCTTGCTTGACTTCAATAAACAGAGAGTATGTACAGTAATATTGAACCTGAATTTACGTATTTTGATCTCCTATTTATGAAGCACGAAACTAGGGCACGCAAATTTAAAATATAAACACATATTTTCTTTCGTCTAAAGGTTTAATAAGTGTTTTTCGCTTTCTTTTTATTCTCTATTGTAGGTCGAACTTCAAGTCGGTTTAAGGTCTCTCGCAATCTAACATCACTAATATAGGATTATATAGGAACGACAGAAACAATATCTAACAAGTGCAACACGATGATAATATTATAGTAATATTCAAACATTACTTCACTATCTCTTTATGTATGTTAATAATACACTAGTGTTAATATCGTTAGTCTCAGAGACAGTTCCCATCAATTGACACAAAATTATGAATGATATGCTGCACAGAGCACAGTAGACTCCAATGCGCCGCTCCTAGAGGTGGCACTTTCACGATTTCCATACCTAATGATTCTTCTAATGATGATGTACTGAAACAGACCACATTGAAGGAGATCTGTGACAGAAGTTATGCGCTAAACGCACTTTCGCTGCCACGAATTTTATAAGTACAACATCATTTGCCTAGCCAAGGGTCGGCTTCCTGTCTACTAACTAACTAACTATCCGGTTAGGCAGCTGAATATCAATATTTTACAGGGAGCAACAGGCTATCTGACCTCCACAAACCAAGGTTACTTGGTTGAATTTTATAAGAACACCCGGTCACATTATGTCTGGGTACTGCTTGAATGCGATGGCATTCTTAGTCTATAGATACATGACATTTGCTGTCATTTATTCTTTTAACACTTCAAGCACAAAGTACAGAGGCGGACTTAATGCCATAGGCATTTTCTACCAGTCAACCTTTGGGCGATGTAGTGACAAACAGTGGTGGTGGTGTCATCGACGCTAGGTCCAGTGATATTGCAATCGTATTATTCCAAGTCTTATATCTAGTGACTGTCGGCGCTAAGATTCCGTACTCTGTGGTATCCACATAGAATTTACGTAATGTAACTATCGTAAAGGTTCGTTAGTTCATCTGTTTTACATGTCACATGTAGGCGTACGGTTATTGTATTTAAACATTTACGTTGTTAGTCGTCAAAGTAAATGGTTTGATAAAGTGGTATATTTTATTGAAGGGCACAAAAGGTGATGTTTGATTTATACGTAGAGACGATATTTTATATTATTTTAGTGTGGAAATGATAATATAATGTATTCATGCGTGATTTGCATTGCTTGGAACAGTATTTTTATTTATTTAAACTTCATGTACAAAAGTGGTACATAGGCGGACTTAATGCCACAAGGCATTCTGTACCAGTCAACCTTTGGGTCAAATAGGACAGCATTGTGATAGAGTACAAAAAAATAAATAAGAAAAATAACATTTTGTTAACATAGATTGATATACATAAATAGGTACATACTAATACACAAATAAACAGTAAAATTAAATAAACTAATATGTATTATAATACATACAAATAGTCCAAAATACGAGAAACCTTATAATAATTACTCATCATCTGCCTAGCCTTTTCCCAACTATGTTGGGGTCGGCTTCCAGTCTAACCGGATGCAGCTGAATACCAGTATTTTACATGGAGCGACTGCCTATCTGACCTCCACAACCCAGTTAGTACTGGGTAATACGATACCCCTTGGTAAGACTGGTTGTCAGACTTTTTGGGCCACTGACTACCTATAACGACTGTCAAAGATCTACAAATGACAGCCGGGACCAACGGCTTAACGTGCTTTCCGAGGCACGGAGGAAACTCGGTATGTAATGGGTGGTCACCCATCCACAGACCAACCTAGGCAAGCGCAGCTTAACCTAAATATCGATCCGAGCGGCTGTTATTACTTAGCCACGAGCTCCTCCTTATAATAATTACTATGACTACTAATATCTAGCTTGTGAGTACAACATAATGAACGCATAAATTATTATGTTTGTTAATAAATTGTTTTGTGATCTAAAAGTCGTTTGCGTCTTATGTATTTATATTCTGTTTATACCTTCCTTTTTAACTAACATACATAACTAACTGAAGTAAATTAGTTGTTTACAAGTCTGCATTTTTCATAACTAAAAAAGTAGGTAGGTTCCGGACAGGAAGACCGAAGCAAGGTAAAGCTAATCAAGTGGAGATTCATTGACTCTGCCCCATGAGTGTAAATGTGGTGTGCCACAAACGATGGCACACTTTATATCTTGTCCTGTCTGTCCTGTTGTTTGTATACAACTAGAGCTGATGGACGCTACTAAAAGTGCCAAACTCGTCACCAAATTATGTGCTAAATCAATTTAAATTGCCATCGACACGCAAAGAGGAGAATTAAAAAAAAATATATCTAAAATGGCTGGTGTCACGATCCACACGTTAGTATTCTTTACAAATTAGTGATATTATTAATTTGCAACATTTACATCAAAAACAAAAGGGTTACATTATTCAGCTTTACGAGATAATTTTATTTCGAGTTGTGAATGTTCCACAGTAACTTTGTTCACACAAGCAGAGAGGGGCATCCTTATATTTTAATACTTTCAGAAGTCGCAAGCTTTGATGCTTGGTCGGATGCAAAGAGTTCAAGGTTCTTTAAAGGGATGTCGTTATTTAGGAATTCGTTCATTTATATTTCAGGAAATGGGAGAAAATTTGCAGTTACCCCTAAAACTTTTTGTACATTAATCAGTAGGCAGCGAGAGATTTTTTTTATGTAGGGGGCTGGTTTATTTGATTTATGATTCCTATTTCCCTTTTTTTTGGTGTTGATCTATGAAAAATAGAAGCGTATAGTTAATATTTCAATGTTATTTGCAGTGGCAACAGACTTTCGGATTTCGTTATTTAGAATTATTCATTGTTTGGACTACATAAAATATCCTGACGTCTCAATTTTGGTTTTGGAATTTTATCGCTCAGTTGGGAAGCTGATCGATAAAATGCCAAAACAAAATGACTGCCCCATCTAGTTTTAAAATATAAAAAAAATGAAAAGTATTTCGTAATTTCAAATTACGAAATACTTTTCATTTTATAATATACATTCTTAACCTATATACCCTGGTACTTTGCCAGCGTAATCCTCACAGCTGCACAACGACTTTTGAAGCCTTTCTCAGATGCTTCGGAGCTTGGAGTATTTTGGGGAATATATACATAGTAGTTTAGTAGAAAAGTACCCAAAAATATTAACATCATATCGACAGCCAGCCTAATTTACCTTCTTTAGCTTCAAATCCTCTCCATCAGCCCAAGAGCTAAATTGGTACTCAGAATCAATTTCAGAATCAGTTAGCAAGTCGCGGTGCTCGTAAACGTTCACTTTATAAGCTAGTAGCTTTCATTAGTACTACAGATAGGTTAAGCGGTGTTAACGTGATGGTGTGGTATAATACTGAAAGATAATGGATATTATTTACTTCTTTATTATCCACTTGGAGCCGCGTAGACTGGAGCTGTGTCAGCAACACAGCTGAGAAAAGGCTAGGCAGATTTTGAAGCGAAACATCATCATGATCTGCCTAGCCTTTTCTCAACTATGTTGGCGTCAGCTTCCAGTCTAAACGGAGGCAGTTGAATACCAGTATTTTACATGGAGCGACTGCCTATCTAACCTCCATTATCTAGTTAGCCCTGGTTAATACGATACCTCTTGGTAAGACTAGTTGTCAGATTTTTGAAACTTTTGAAGGAAATCTCGTTATCATTTGGGCTTTTCCCATCTTGCTGCCAATATTAGTCATGCATGACTGGTAGCTCAAACTATTATCAAAACATAATCATCACCCTTGTATTTTTTGGAAGTTTTAAGTACATGAGTACCTATAGCACATCCACATCTCACCCTTGCCCTATTTTTGAGCTATTTTTTATTGTGCTGTATTAAAATTCAGTCTTTATTCTAGCTAGACCTCTTATTGCGTGCTAGTCATACGGCGTGTGTAACGCTGACGAAATTAACCCCATAAACTTTTATAAAACAAATAATTGAAGCAGTAAAAGCTACTAAAGTACACCTTTTGATTAACCGTAATTATTATAACTAATAACTAAAATAATTAAATTTAAATTAACCCGACGTCTGGTCCGTTTAATTGCAAACTGCTGCATATCATAATTTTTATTGCATAAGCAATAAAAGATAAAGGATCTAGCTTAATGCTGAAGCATACCCCTTTAATTGCTAGACCAGGAGCTACTTGTGGAAACACTACGGCACATTTACTATGCTAATATTATTATCTTTACTGTACACTTATTGTCAAATTATCAGCTTGTAAATACCCACTGCAAAACGGTGTATGCTCTGCCTCTTCATAGACCGGATGAGAGAATATTGCTTGTAATTACTGACTTGGCAAACGGATTGGCGATTAACGTACATCGTTACCTCTTATTATCGTACAGTAGAACTTCTGGAGTCTACACTCTAACAAACAATGGGTAGGCTTGTATATTTTTGCAGGAAACTTTGCAAAACTGTGTTATTTTTTTAGAAATAAAGACATTTCGGAAGACATTACTTCCTTTTTTTTATTAAGAACATTGCCCCACACTAAAAAAATCTCCTTTATCGTGGGTGGGTACAATCATTTAAACTTACACACACAAACAACCAGAGCCGGAAAAACTATCTGTAGACCATAAAATATTTGTTCCTTGGGCGATCGAACCCGCGACACGCAACGCAGCAGTCAATCGCTCAGCCACTGCGCCATTCGTGCCGTCAATTAAAACTGACTAGTGCTTTGTGTATCTACTAAGGTAACATAAAAAAACTAACCAACATTAACTCACAACTTAACAATGCCAAAGGATGACAGTTGCAATTTTAAAATGTAGAAATGCAGAGTGACCCCTCTCCATTTAGTATAATCAAATCTACAACACCCGGACTACCGATTAACGAACGCCTACTAAGTCTATATTACCATAAATAGTCTCTATTTGCAATCGAATAACACTTTTACGAGTAATTCATTAGGCAAACTAGTGGTGCAAAGATCTAATTAGCATTGTAAGACATGCTAGATTGGATGCGTGGGCCAGTGACGCGGTTTCCCTGGTACAAATTTATGGGAACACCCCCGCTCGGCCGAGAAAGCAGGTTTTAATATTCCTGACTGTACTTACGAGTAGGACGGTCTTAAGTTTTATAGTATTTAGATGTAATTAGGGATAATGGTTTACATACCGAGTGTCCTCCGTGCCTCCGAAAGCGGTCCCGGCTGTCAATTGTAAATCTTTGACAGTCGTTACAGCCAGCCAGCCTGTAGTCAATGGCCCGAAAGTCTGACATCAAGTCTTGGTGTCGTGAGGAAACCAGCGGTAGATAGTGTAGTAGTGTAGAAGTAGTAATAGTAGATAGTTTGTTTATTATCAATAGTAGTATAGTAGTCTTTTTCCAAATTGTTATTGTTTTAGCTTAAAAATCTTCCCACAGACTCTAAGAACACCCTTTTAGGTGTAAAACCACAATTAACACGCTTGACAGGTGCTCTGTGATCCATGCTTAACGCAGTCACTAAGTGCATGCACGGATGAAGATGACCACCATCATGCATTGTGCGTCCACCTGTAATAATCCCGTAACAGTTGACACCCACGTAACGGTGTGGGTGGCCCATTTGCCGCTGAGGACTCTACTCGTCCCATTTGGAGACCAATTTAGGAGCTAAATATAGCTTCGTGGTGGCAGATATTTTTGGGCTTGTCATTTTCTATTTGTGGAAAATATTAGCAAAGGTTTGTTACTAAGCTTTTTAGCAATCCAGGGAGAAGAAAACTATCGAATCATTAAATGCATAATATAATATCACGCATGAAATTTTTCAAGGGTGGGGCAGAGGTGTACCAATATCGCACGCCCACGTTTTCCCAATAATTTTTAAGACCCATGTAATTGTGAAGAGCATCATAATAATATTATCAATGACGTAAATAAGGCAAATTCGACCCAGCTAACATAATATTATAATACAAGTCTGAAAATCAGTAACATGACAACACAACATGTTTTCGCATATACACCGTAACTTTTTAGTCGTCTTACAAAGGTAGTCCACTCAATGTACCCGACATAAAATAGCTCTAGGCGCGATTTTTTTTTTATCTTCCATAATAGGTTTAAAGAAAAATAATAATAAAAAATTAGAATAAAATTATGAAACATCCTGTTAATGATGTTAACGTGTCAAATGGGAGAACTATACCTATCCAGCACTCGAGTCCAGTAGATCATCGCTCGCAAGAGGGTGTTTTAACTACGTCATGCGTCATAATCATGATACTGAATAATATTTTTATTTTTAAATTATTAAAATCTCATAAATACCTATTTTTTTTTATGAATGTTTAGTATTCATTGGATACATGAAGAGGGCTGCAGTTGTAACACGACTAAAAAGTCACGGTGTATAAGGGAGAGGATTTATAAAACCCCACGCAATATCTTGTCAGTCAGATGCGACAACCTAACAGAAAATAACTAACTATTAAATGAACTATTTCCAAGTATAACAATACGCTTTTCAAACATAATGTATTCATCACAGGCTTACATCATGACTATTATGATGTAGCATTTGTATTCCTCGTGTCATTCTAGAACCATTTTTAATCCGTCATCGGAGTTTTATTTTTCTCAAAAGTATTTCAAGCAATGTGTGCTGCACATTACTCATGTGTCTGTTTAACCCTCCGACCACGCTGATGTTTGTATTAAGATTTTTTTAAATAGAAATAATGGTAATGGATGGGGTTTCAACTAAAACAACTCTTTTTGTCAATGACCTAGACGATTAAGTTACATTGTTTTTATTTTATTTCCTACATCTTCATCATATTTTAACCCTTTCAAGAGCACTGCAAGATCTAAATGACTCTTTTCTCAATTATCGTGAACATATTGAGACAGCAAAATAAAACGTTTTTCATCCATAAATCGTTTACTACAACTTACCTTATTAGTTCTAGTTTAGTAGCCAATAAAGATTGTCCTTCATTTAAATACGGTCTTAACACAAATTTCTTCGTGCGAGCGCCCGGCCCGGACATATCCATCAGTCGTTAATTTGAATTTATTTTACAGCAAGCACCGGTGTAATGAGAACTTACTTCAGCGGGTCTCAGTGTTGGGACGATTGACGAATATTTATGTGTACCTACGCTCGTATTTTGTTTGTTTAGGGTTAGAATAAGCTTACGAAAATATTTTCTCTTTTGCTGTAACCGATATTACGCGTGTTTTTCGTCAAATATCATAGATGTAACGTTACATTTTTCATACAGCAAAATTGAAACCTTAATATCATCAAAATAAATACACCCGAGTGTCTAGGAAAAGTTTCGATGACGGAAATTACATAAGCTACGGAAAATTGATAATCCCTGGAATTAATTAAAATCGCTGTATCACCAAGTAGACTAGTTGACAGATTCGGATACAGGTTTCAACCTACTCCATCCCATTTTCTATTCCCCTAAGAAGAATGCAGTTTGCCTCTCCCACTAACCGTGCATCACTTCGCCTATTCTCAACACGGAGGCCGCCACTGTCGCCAATCGAATGTCTGATTTCAATTTAGATTAGCATTTAAACATGCAGCGCAAAAGCTTATCTAACGAGTACACCTGTTAAAGTCCAAATAATTTATGACTACGTTCCTTGCTATTCTCGTTATCGTTAACATTTCGTGTAAGCCGACCACGAATTTCCTTAGTCGAATAAGGATAAAGTTGTTTCGGCGTGCGTCGGCATTTGCAGGGTTGATTGCAAGTTATTGTTGTAATGATCACCGTTCGAGTGTTCGCAATACTACCGTTTTATTTTTAGTTAGAGTTAAGTAATTGGGTTTTTTAACAAGCTGACTAGGTTGTAGTTATTTTTATAATATGGATGTGTATTAGTTTATTTTTCTGAATAATAGAGTAAAGGTGCGGTCAAACCGACCTGATCGGACTCCGGACTGGTGGTGGACATCAGACTTTGACAGATATTTCAGTAGAATATAACATCACGCCTGTAATCCCCGTAGGGTGGCAGAGGTAAATAAATCATAATTTTTTATTTTCCTCGACATCAGAAATTACAGGCCCTGATATATGCACAATCTTATATAATTTATATAAAGGTGTCCCAATAGTACACACACATTTCGCCAGTTATGTTTAAGTCTCACGTAATAGAGGGCGAGCCTATTGCCATTAAACGGGCACAAATCCAGACTCCGTGGCTGCTACTGAGAAATTCCTGATGGAAAAACCCAATAGCAATTCGTCCGACCCGGGAATCGAACCCAGGACCTCATGCTCAGCAGTCGTGCTTGCGACCACTCGAGTCATATTTCATTATATAATATTAGGTACATATCAACGTCAGAGTCCGTTCCGCACCACACCTTCTGCTTCAACTCTACACTATTGATATCCATGTGAAGACTTCAAGCTAAAATTACACAGACCAGTAATAATTTGACAGCACGGTTGGCGCAGTGGCTGAGCGATTGACTGCTGCGCTTCGTGTCTCGGGTTCGATTCCCGCACGGAACATAATATATTACTGGAAAACATTTTACTAAAACATTTTACTGGAAAGCAAACTCGAGGAGCACGTGGCTAAATAATGAAAAAAAAAAAAAAAAAAAAAAAAAAAAAAAAAAAACTTTTATGTACAAATTAACATGTTTATTTATTTGTGTTTAAATTAAAAAATATTTGAATTTTCTGTTTTTCATATTTCAGCTCAGTTTTGTATTAGTGTTTTCTGTTTTTCATACTGGGCTGTTTACTTACGCTAACTCCGCCTCGAATGCAGTAACAGGGTTTCCCCACTTATATCAAAATGTACTATGATATGATTAAACCATAACAGTAGAATTTATAAGAAATAGCTATTTAAGTAAGGTGGTTCATTGTTATGTAAAAGAGCGCCTCTCGCCATCAAACGTAAAAGTTTGGCGAGTTTAGACTTAAGTAACACCTCTGTACTGTAGTCTCATTAAATAAAAAAAAATAAAAATAAAAAAAAATAAAAAATTTGTATGGCCTACAGGTAGTTGTTCCGGGTCTGGCTGTTTGTGTATGTGAGCTTAAATGTTTGTAAACGCACCCACGATACAGGAGAAATTCCTATTGTGGGGCAACGTTTTTTTAAATTAAAAAAAAATATTAAAAAAAAATATTACATTCCACCACCATTGACACAAAATATAAAACTGCTTCACATCCGTAACCTCACAAATTCAGGTCCAGTTGAAAACCAGCATAGGGCACTAGTTGTCATTTTGCTGAACTGGGCTTATTTGGCGCAGCCGTGAAGAACACAGTGTCACACTATTTTATTGTTTTTGTTTAGATTTAAGTTTTTTAATTTTTTTGTTTTTTATTTGTTATATTTTGTGTGCACTTGTGGCACGTGCCAAATATTTTTCTTTTCTTTTTTTATTTTTTCTTTCTTTTTTTATTTTTTCTTTATTAATAATAAATATCTATGTTTGTTGTAAGCATAAAATATTGTATTCGCAGAGTTTTGTCCTGCTTTGCATGGGTATTTGCATTTGCATTAAGCCTGACGTGTACTGGCAGCTTAATGCAGTTGCCAATCCCAGATGATTAAGTTTCATCTGAAGCCCACTCGCTTAACGTGTTCATAAAATTTATCGATAAGGTATTAAAAACATGATTAACGTTGTAATTGCGTTACAAACACAATAATTTAATGCTTGGTAGGTATGTACATTAGCAATGCTATGTGACTAGTTTAAAATATTATATTTTTGGAAACTTTAAATTCAAGAAATTAAAAGTTTACATACCTAACCGATTTCCTGCCGTATCTAATTATTATTGTTTATGTTTTATTATTTTAAGATCCTTTAGGTTCTAATCGCTTAATGAAACCTATAGAAGAATCGTTCCCCCTCCTGGGTCCAACGTCTCCTCCCTGTGAGGGGGCCCTCTTATAGGAGAGGAGACCAGTGGATCTACCTACCCAATGAGGGTTGCTAGATATCACAGGTTTTCGATTTTGTTCACTGAAACTTGTATAAACACTAACTTATGCCCGCGGCGGATGGAATCTTACTACGGAGATAGAAATTATCCTATGTGTTAATCCAGGTTACAAATTATCTGTGTCTATGTATTCATCTAAATCAGTGCAGTAGTTTTTGCCTGAAAGAGTAACAAACTCTCCATCTTTCATCCATACTTACACCCATCTTCACAAATATTCGCATTTATAATGCTAAGTAAGATCTCACTCACCTTTGATAGTTATGTTGCGTATTGTGCATGAGTGGTTGCGTCGGTTGCGCCAACAACAGTTGTTTTTGTTGCTGTTGCCGTTGCAGCATCTGTTTGCCGAATACGCCGTACCCAAACCCGTATATTTCGTCCTCTTCTTTCTCTGTGAGGCAGCTTGAGGGCTGTTAAAAAGAAACCAAGTGTTACAAAATAATCTTTTTGACCTACGTACACAAAGTCTTATATTATGAACTATTATTTCCTCCACTTTGTTCTTCAACAAGTGCCTAGGCGTAGCAATAAAAGTAAAACTATATCAAATCAAAGTCAATAAAATATCATAAGTATTTACTGTAATAAAAGTAACCATGAAGCTTACTTTTATCCGTATCTTCGATAAATTTGAGCAAATTAGATTTATATGAGACAAAAGAAAGAAAATACATTTTGACAAAAGTCGTAATAGGTGTCCTCACAAAAAAATCTGTATTAATATCAGACTTGATATAAATGCGAAAGAAACCGTCTGTGGGTAGGTAATCCGCTTTACTTAGAGTGTGTTCACAAAAAAATGAAATCATATTCACAAAAACGGTTCAAATATCACTGGCAATGTTGAAAGCCTAATATTCCTGGCTAATTTTACACAAAGCGACGATTTGGCCCGCTTAGTCTGATTACATGACATGATCCTATTATTTATTCAGGCCGTTTTATCTGTGGGCCTCCGCGGGCCTCATCATTATGACCTTGGACTTTTGTCTGATGGCCGACAGAGGATTTACATTCAAGTTCATCACGTGCTTTCACATTGTACTTGCAAGGTCGTTTTTTCACTTAAGTGGAAATGTCTCATAATATTTGTGCTTGATAAAAAGTAGGTGTACCAATGTAAGAAAACAACGTGAAAATTGAGATTTCATACAGTTATGAAGGTATGTGCGTGCTACTACTTAAACAGATCGTATTGTTTCTATAATTGCACGTTAAAATAACAGATTGCTAAAATCTGAACTAAACAGGGAAGTGAAAACATCCAGAAAAGTAACATCGACAAAATTGGTACAGATAACAAATCTTGCATGGAGCCAAAAAAGTATATGAATGTGGTGCCAAATGCATGCTACATCCCAAAGTGTTTTTAACGAAAAACTTTCCAATTTATTTCTACATAAGTAGTTCAAACTCACACATTTTCATGCACCAACAAACTACAGAAGCCAGCAAATAATAAAAAGAAAATAATGACTCTAAATCTACAACTGACTACTTCGTGAAATTGATGACCATTCCCAAAAACAAATGAGAACCTCACTCAACTCACCGAATACTTTCCAGGCACATAAATGGGCTGCGAATGCGACGTGGTCAAGTTATTCAAAGCTAGGGAACCAGGACTTGCCGAAGGTGGAGTTTGGGGTGTTCCGGGGCCTCCAAGCACCCTCATACGAGGTGACATCTCGTCCCATTCGTGTCTCCGTAACTCTTCGAGGTGGTCTAGAACGTCGCCATAGTGTGTTGAGAAGAGGTCCGCGTATCGGGAGGCCAGACCTTCTAGGTAGCCCCGGTCTCCGTCCTGTGGAAGAAATAAAAATAGATTAGTAAATAATTAAACAATAACTATATAATAAATAAAGGTTTATTATAAGTCCCCCATATATTCGAAGAATATCTGCGGGATGATATGTTGTAGTCTATCTTAAAAAAACATTTTCTTCGACTAAATGTAGTCACAACGCCCACACAGAGGGACCCAAGGCAAATCTTTTGTGAATAATAAAATAATAAAAGATGGCAATCTTCTAGTAAAAATCACTAGTCGTAGTTTTATGATATTAGCCTGCTAGTCAGGCCATAATTATTTAAGTATGCATCATGAATTTAAGCTTTATCCCTTTTTTTTTTTTTTTTTTTTTGGATGGGAAATCATCAAATGACCCCCCCCACTCTGGGCGGAGCGGAAGGGAGTGTCAGACTTGTACTGACTAAAACCCATCCATGTTCCTTCTTTGCCCTTTGTGTTCCAGGGCCACGGTGTCTCTTTCGAACAGTCCCGCAGCTCTGGCAGGCATCGGCCCATGCGGACCCCTACTCGGTTGCTGACATCTCTTTGAGGCGCGCGTGGAACACGAACGCGCCGTCGACACGGCAAGCTTTATCCCTCACAAATAGGTAATGATATGCTACTGCGTTTTAAACTGACACGTACTAAACCTATGAAACACTTGTAATTCAAGATTCTCACATGATAACTTTATCTGATGATATAAAACTACACAAATTTTTATATTCCTGACATTCACGTTTTATGTATGGTCATAAAACAGCTAAGACAATAAAGAACGAAACATTAATTGAATAAAATATGTGCTAACGGTTTTAACTACTCAATAATTCGAAGTATCAATCAAGTACCATCGAAAACACGTTGTCATAATGTCAACTTTACTTGCATATTTAAACAGGAACAATTAATAAAGGCTTTACCAAAGAACCAATACTGATCTTAAGTCACGATAAACACGGCGTTCAATTACACAGTAATTACAACTGACACGGCAAAATTAACGAAATTGAGAAAAAAAAACTCGTAATTATCCTACCTAGACCTATTTGCTTTAAGTGACTTTTCCGAGCAATTTCCGTTGAGTCACAAAAAAGGGGGGAATCGACGTAAAGTAAGGTAATTAAGAAGCAGAGAGAATTAAAAGCCGGTTCTTAAAATTTAAGGTATTTGTTGATGCATAATTGGTTTGGCGTGATGTTTGAAATGTGTCAGACGGGTGTACTGTGTTTTGCTACAATTTTTTAGAGTGCAAGGTCGTGAAAAAGTCATAGATTATCTAGTACTTTCTGTGTTGTTTTGACACTTTATTTAGCGAGGCTTTCGGGTAAGATGGGATTGCTTTTCTCAATTAGTGCTTTCAGCTAGAGCAAGAATAAACTATGCCCAAAACAGTTTTTGTTTCTAAATTCAGCACGCTGAAAGTATAACTTGAGCATTTGTGGAGCTCCAAACTTTCAGCCACATCTATGTTTACTTGAATGTAAATAAGCTGTCGTCTTATACAGAAGTATTGACAATTATTCACACAATATGGCGCCATTGAAATAAATACAAAAGTTACGACCACGGCCGAAGGATTGTGCGGAAGCAAAATAAACAACTCAAAATAATCTTGCCGCAAAACTCTTTCATTATGACGAGAAAGCTAAAGACGAGGATTAAGGGCGGATAATTTCTGAAATTCCTTCGGAGATAGGAAATAAATTATCCGGTAATCTATTTTTAGAAGATTGTTTTCGCTTAAATAAGTTTTGATATCTTTCAGCTTTAACTTCCAGTTATGAATCTCAATTTCTTTAACGGTGTTAAAAATAAGTATTATTATGATGAAAAGGTCAAACGTACTTGAACTGCACAAAGAAAAAAAAGTGTATTTTAAGAAAATAAAATCAAATGTTTAAATTATTCACATTTTTCAAACCTGTCACCCTTCATAACTGTTTTGCACCGGATTAGCCTTACATAATTTCACAATGTTTACCCATCGTTTTCCAAAATAAACATTTCAGATCAAAATGTTTATCTTTGCGATTCATAAGAATTTGCCAAGACAAACACTAAATCTGTTAACACTTTCCATATACTCAACCACTTCGGTGGTCTAGCTTGCATAACGACAACATATTGAAAGTTTCAGTGTCTTGCATATGGTAGTCACATAGTCTACAGTTTCTTGTACGTGGTTGAATTTCTAGATATCCTCTATTACTATTTCCTTTATCATTCATTGAAACCGCGCAATAAATCAAGGGCAATCCATCAAATGGATAAAAAATCGTAGCTATATCATTGAAGACCGCACTTAGAATTCCACTAGCGGTCGCATTGAGTCAAAGATGGCCGAAGGTTTATTTCCATTTTTAAATGAGAGCGGCTGAGAGCTTTGTCGGCTCGGAGTTTGTGCTCTGCGTTTTAAGTGGATTAAAACGCTCCACGATCGTAAAACCGACAAGTGCTTGAGCTAAGAATTAAAGTAACCGTTCGACTTTTGCATGAGAAAGTGCTCGCGGGACCTTGCCTCGTAGTCACTCCGCACAATTTGATGCGGCCGATTTTTATTTATTTTCCCCCTGAACCCTGGAAACTGTTCAAATGAACTCTTTGCGGACTGCGACTGCTTTGTGAATACTCAACTAAAGAAATTCATTAACACTATCCGAATGGAGTGCTGCTGATTATCGATGCTTCTCACGCCCGCTCTGCTTCCGTCGAAATGGAATAGTCAATGGCAAAGCTTTGCTGACTGAAACACTTAAAAATATAGCAGAGTGGGCGAACTAAGTCAAAGAACCGCCGTAAAAGACAATAATAAATAGCTCATGATGCTTCGGTAGAAGGCATAGTAACTGCTCTTGAATTTAAATGGTATATTTAGACCACGACCAGTCGTTTAGAGCATAGAAACGGGTTCATTGAATGGTTTGCCAACGGCAGCTGGAATGTTTTCGAAAAACAACCAAACGAAAAGTTAGGTAATAGAAACAGAACATGGCATTCGGGGAATTCTTTTATCGTTTTGTTGGAGATTATTCGTGGTATAGCATTAGTTGTCTATACGACCACAAGTATCTCAGAGCTGTTGTTAGTGAGTAAATTAAAGGGCTGCATGATGTAAATGTTAATTACCGTGTGTTATTTTTTTAAATTTATTAGTATGAGTGGTTCTTTTCCGTGTTTTCATTAAATTAACGTTGTGTACCTTTGTTAAAATAATGAATAATAAATTATTATAATGTTTTATACGAAAGTAAATAGGTATAATATTCTGGAAATAACCGGTAGGAAATTAAAGCGTTAGTATAGAAGCCTATTACAAAATAATACTATATACTCGTATGTGGCTAATAGGATACCTTGTCAAAAATAAGAATGATGGGAGTTAAAAACTTGTAATCGATTCTTATTCAAAAGAGGAAAACATAAAAATTATAATTGGGATATTATTTTACCAAGCAAAATAACAAAATGTCACCTTAAAATATCAGATTACCCAACTCCTTGGCTTAAATTAAACTTGAACACAACAAGTAACAAGGAAGACGAAATTATCAAGTTGAAAAGATCCGAAAAGCGTTAAAATAATCAATTCAGGTCGTGGGTTACTGGAGGACCGTCTGCGCCATCGAACTCAACTTTAAAATGAGTATAAATTGCAAAACTTGGGAATTATTTGCGTCGTCTCTTCGCAGAAATTTACTCAGTTTTTCCAGAGTTTCATTATAACAAGTTTAATTGAAGAGAGCGTCCGGTACATAAATTTAAACTTTTGGCATGCATTTTAATCTGCTTACCGGTAGTTAGTTGGAGGTAATGGCCACTAAATGAGTTTCTAGTTCGCTTTAAATTGTCGGCTCGTTAATAAAATAGGTGTAGGTAGGAGCGTTTGTGGTCGGGCTTGGTTGTTGCCTTTTAGCAACTTGTGTTACATAGGTGCTCTGTACGCGGACATTCTTGTTCCTTGGACAGTTTACACGTGTCGGCCTCACCGCACGGGAAATGCTACACTACAATATGTAAATTAAATATTCAAAAAGTTTTAGCTTTGCATGCATAGTAGGGATGTTTGAATTTTCCGTTTTATTAAAAAACTAGCTGTTGCTTTGATCTTCGTCCGCGTACAATTATTATAAAATACTATTTTCCCCGTTTTTGCAACATTTTTCATTGATGCTCCTATTGGTTGTAGCGTGATGTTATATAGTCTATAGCCTTCGTCGAAATGTATGTAAATAGGCTATCCAACACTAAAATTATTTTTCAATTCGAACCAGTAGTTCCTGAGATTATCTTGTTAAACCAAACAAACTCTTATGCTTTATAATATTATTGTAGATAAATTTGCAGCTCACCCTCAAAACCGGTCATCATCATCATTATTATCATCATCATCATCATCATCATTCTCTTGCCCTCATCCCAATTCATTTGGGGTCGGCGCAACATGTCTTCTTCTTCCATACTTCTCTATTACTCGTCATCTCGCCAGACACCTCCTTCCTTGCTATATCATTCTTTACACAGTCCATCCATCGTTTCTTTGGTCTTCCTCTACTCATATACCCATCCACATTCATACTCAAAACTTTCCTCACAACATTTTCCTCATTCCTCCGCATCACACGCCCATACCACGACAAAACCGGTATTTGTTTCAATATTTATTTATAAATTTACTCTCTGTTTTTATAGACACTCGTTTTATCGTTTTCTTTAATAAGTTAACATACTACCTGCATGCTTATTAGTGTAAAGTTTACTACAACATTATTATTTTCAATTAAACTTAAATACAGAGCGCTGTAATCACTCAACAACGCATGAATCCAATTTTAGCGCATAATAAGTCTAGAAAAAATCTATAAACGATACACTCCCAGGGGATAAAAGTACAAAATGAATATAATAGGCAGTAAAATACTGGTTTAATCGGTAATTTATGCTCATCAAGGAACAGATGCGGACAAGCTAGGAGTCACCATTAAGGCTCTGTCATAAAACTGGTCCCGGACGCTGTGCTGTAAGTATACGGCTGGACTTGCGTTTGAGGAATTTATTCTTTACGTTTGCTTATTTGTGGAAATTGGAGTCGTAATCATGCATTCAACGGTAAAAGTCAGTTATTTTGTTAATGAACTTAAATTATCGCAATGCATTTTAATAGAAGTTTTTCCTAGTAATATCTCAATATGTGCAATGAAATAAATCTTTTAGGAAACCATATTAATGATCGCCTCAATGTGTCAAATCCTGCTAAGCGCCTTTGACTAAGCTTTGGTGACGACACTTCAGAAACATTATTGGATTATTGCAATTCGATCTGAATAGCTACTATTATAAGGATTAAAAATCTTTTTAATTAATATATTAAATAATAACATTCAGTTCTGTTCTTTCTTCTCTTCTACTGTTTTCTGTAAATAATTACCTTACTTTTACAGCGAAAGACCTATAAATGACTGTATTTAAAATTCTAGATACTCATAAAATAGCAAAGTGTCTGTTAAAAAAGTTTAAACCACACATAAAGATATATTATCTAAACTACCCACTCATTAAAGCTTTAGAACTTTTTCAACTCTCCGACAGCATCTAATATAATTCCCTTATGTACCCATAAGGAAATAAAATCGCTTAGTTATTAATTTTACCTCTTTTTTAATAAAAGCTGGACAAGTTCACTTTTTTATGTTGAGTAATTTATTACATTTCTTGTAGAAAGAAGAAACACAAAGCAGGAAATCTTCCAATCATAGTCCCCGAACAGTGCCAGCTACTTACTCTACAGCTTCCCTAGTTAGCCGCGGCGGTCTGTGACAGTCCAAGCCTTTGTGTGGCAGACGCCTGTCGGCTCATGTTGTGCCATTACATCCATTGTATGCTAGGTTCAACGGACCCCAAGGTATTCGATGCAGTATTAATTATCCGACCGAGAAGAAGGAGGGTTATGTTTTTGTGTCAAGTCAGTTTTGAGCCTAATACTGTAGTCATTATGTTTTCTTTTGCTAGTAAGTAGAATATTTTAAGAAAATTACAAAAGTATCCACGCAATGGGTGCCTGAGGATGAACGTCGAGGACTAGGTGGCACACGAAAATAGTACCTGGAAAGATATGGGGAGGCCTTTGCCCACCAGTGGGACATTAAGGGCTAATAAATAATAAACGAAAAGGTGTATTTATTATCTACACCAATTTTCCACTTGTTTATTTACTATTCACAATGATTCGTAAATTATTTCACGTAATCAGACTACAAACCAACAGACAGTTTACTGACGTGAATTTTTTTACACCTAGTTACAAAATAGAAGTAAACTTTGTCTGTAAAACAATTAACCAATAAACAATAGGTGTGCAGTAGGTAGGTAGCACCCCATATAATCCCGAAGTCTTTTGATACACTATCCGTGGGAAGATAAGGGGGTGGTCTTTTCGTCCCAGCACAAAAGGTATTAACAGTGTAACAGGATTAATTTATCCCAGAAACACGATAGCTAAGGAAGGTTTCCACATAAGATGTACCAGGTTCGCAGTATAGAGAAGAGATGTTTGTTTTAGTGATCGTGAAAACTTTATGCGACGGACTATCGATTTGTATTGTGCCTTTACGTTCCGTCTGAACGAAACTGAAGCTTTAATACATTTATCTACTTGAGACGAAGAGTATTTTGTTATTTTCTTAAAACAATTTGCTTTTGTTTTCGATTTTAGATACGGTTTTGTTTATTTATAGTGACTATTGTGTGTGAAGACATAAAATTAACAAGCGAGTAGGTTTACAAGTACAAAAATGATCTTAAAAAAAACAGTTTTTTGCTCTTCTTAAAGATTTGACCTGGTTTTCCGAAGTCAAATTTCATGAACTACAAATGCTACCGAGTTCACTAACGGTCGACCACTTTTCAACCTTATTACTTAGAACATAAAGGTGAAAAGTGGCAGACTGTCAGTTAACTCGGTAATACCTTATCTGTACACAGGTAGTCGGCAATTAAAACAAAAACACATTGTTTTTGGTCTGTCTGTCTGTTTGTTCCGGTTAATCTCCGAAACGGCAAGACCGATTTTGACGGGACTTTTACTGGCAGATTGCTGATGTTATAAGGTCTAACTAACACTACTTTTATTTTAGAAAAATAATTAGGGTGCCTTGCAAAAAATTAAAACCCTTTAAATTGTTAACAAAATCCAGTTCAAAAAGGGAAGTAATATTTTTTTTTAATAAAATGTACAGCGAGTACTAAATAAGAAAATGAAACGCAATCGTATTTGATAAAGATGTCTATATTAGCCTAATATTTTAATGATGATTGATTCAAAACCGGTTTACGAGATTTAAAGCGTCAAAGATTATGCTGTTACTTTAATTCCTTACATTAATGACGAGTCATTAACATAATTAACTTCAAGTTTAGGAACGAAATCATTCACAGTTAATTTTGCGATCAAGTTGATGAGGTCGTGTTGTTGTATGAGGTCGTGGTTTTAAGGTATTCGGAATAGTAAATTAGTCGACAATCAAATTTTTAAGAAACTAGAAAATTAGGGGTCATATCTCATACTGCGTTGGAAGGCCTCCCACTAGATGGTCCGATGACCTGGTGAAGGTTGCAGGGATCCGCTGGATGCGAGACGCACGGGACCGGTCAATGTGGCGACACTTGGGGGAGGCCTATGTCCAGCAGTGGACGTCTTTCGGCTGAAATGATGATGATGATGATATCTATACCTATAATAGATAAGAATAAGAATACAAATTCAAATTCAATATAATTAGTTATCTCTTCACAAACATTACTTATTAAGTAGAGCTTAAAATTACGGTCACTAGACAAGTTTGTGAAAGACTGGAGTCTGCACTAGGAAAACCTGTACAGCAGATCACCCGAATATATAGACAGATAAGAGTTATAGATTCAAATTCAAATTCAAATTTATTTATTGGTGTGATTTTTGGTACATATTACATGATATAGATAAGAGTGTATTTTTTTTCATGCAGGCTGATCTGCGTGAAGTTAGTATTGTGAACGAGTTTCTTTATATTAATGGAATTAACATTAACATTCAATTCATAACTCAAATTTTCTGAATCCTGGTGAATTTGATTATAAAAACTTGATATGTTTGGACGCAAAAAAGAAGTTGCTTTATTGGCCTTAAATCAGCAAGCTAGTGGGCTTACTGTTAGGACAGTCATAAAAGATAGAAAATATTTCATACCGTATCAATAAAATTTATATTTAGGTATATCAATAGGTTTACTTTTAACTCATACGAAAAAGAAAGACTCGCTTTTTTTCAACTATTCGAAAAAATAAGGAAAATCATTTGAAGTCGTAGATATTATGTACATGCAGGGAGCCATAGTACTACATTATAAAAAAAATTGCATCTTGAGTTCAATCTCTTCCATATTCTGAATAAGTTTTCGGTATTTCCAGGAAATTTAAAAAAATGTACGTAGGATGACGAGACCTACTCATCCTTTGTCTATGGTACCAACAATATCCACTGAGATCAATGGTAGGAGGTACATTATTGTTAATTAGGCGCATTACTTTGTGTAATTTATTTCATCACCACTGCTCTCAAAACGGTGAAGGAAAACATCGTGAGGAAACCGGCATGTCCTAGAACCAAAAATTCGAAGACATGTAACATCTACCAACCCGCTTGGGCTCGCGTGGTAGATTATAGCCCATTCCCTCTCATAGAGAGGAGGCCTGTGTCCCAGCAGTGGGAACATTATAGGCTGCTGCTATGCTATGCTATGCTAACTAAATCTTGTTAAATACAAGCCTGGCCTAGTTAAAACATTGGTATTTTATGCAAAACCATATGACCACGTGATTACCCATTATTATCAACAGGTCACTGAAACTCTCAAAATTCTCTTAATGCTTCACTCTTTAGGTTAGGAAGGGAATAAATAAAATTGCCCAATCGTATTTTAAAGATCATTCTATTTCTGCAAATCGTTTATTGGTGAGAGACATAGAATGATGTTTTAAATATTATGTTAGGCGATAATCGCATTTATTGACTAGTGGTTCAAGCGAGCCTTAGAACAACCAATTATTAAGGCTACTCAATTGCATTGCAACAAAGCTTTTTCTTCCTTTTTATCTGGAACCGGTTTTTATACATTGACCAATACAATCATATGAGTTGGGAGAGACTAAATGGTTAGTTTATCTGGTCTAGGTCATCATATTTTTAGGCGAGTTACTTTTCCTTTGGAGTTAATAAGTTCGTAACCAATTCATTAGTATGTTTATAGTCTTTCTTTGAGACAAGCCATAGCGTCCAATATATCAGTAAGAACATCACCAAAAGAACCTACCTAAAGCGAAATTCCTAACAAAGATTTTCTAAGCTCCTTTATTCAGTAGCAAGCAAGTATTGGAATAGCAAATACTATTAAGAGATCACGAATCTAAAATAGCATTACACGCCAACCATGAAGAGAACAAAACACAAAATGGTAGACAATGGACACGGTGGCGCTACTTAACTTGCATTAGGAATGAGAATTTCTGAAATAGAGTAAGCGAATATAAGGTGAAAAGAATGAACATTTTCTTTGAAATGTTGCGGATGCCTGCAATTGAGGAAATTATCGACATGACTTTTTGTGGAGTTAGTTCAATTACTTTCCTCATTTATTGTCAGTTTCAAAATAGGCTACTAGGCTATTTGCCTGAGTCGGATTCCATACGCTAACCGATTCAAACAATGAAAGGAATTTCCAAAAAAAAAATCCTTCTGCCAATGATGTCATTGATCACAAATTATTAATACCAAGCGATTGGCCTATTGTGTAGACACAGATCGACAAGTTACAGAAAAGAAAAAAATATATATTAGCTTAACTTGTCCCACTGCTGGGCCAAAGCCTCTCCCATTCCTTTCCAACTCTTTCGGTGTTTTCCCTTCTCTGGCCAACCAATCAGGAACGAGTCTAAATCGTCACACCGGCGTTTCATGGGCCTGCCTGGGTGACGTCGAACGCTTTCAGGCACCCAAAAAAATTACTGTCTTAAATATTTTCTTACACCCCTCTTTATACATACCTATATTACTTTTCCCAATAACAGAAAGTAACTGAGTTGATAGCTGTCATGTGAGTTTTCAATTACTTGCAAATACATGGGTACATGTGGGCGAGAGCTCTCGTCTCAAAACTCTCGGGATTCAAACTTCTCGTTTCGCTCAAGCAAGAGTTTGTGAGTGTCGGCTTTGCGAAAAACGGTGTTTCTTCGTTACTCTGAATAATCACAAAGGAGACATTTGTTACCGTGTGAGATATCCTGGTGACTAAGTGAAAATCTTATTGATCTTACTTTTAAAACAAGTAGAATGTACTACTAGTACTTATGTAATAGCCAAATTAAACTAAGCAACAATGTATTAGAATAGAACTGTGTTTATTACTATGCTCGTTTTTCTCTGTATGAGGAGAAGTCTTTGCATGAAAGTGAAACAAAAAATACAAATTGAAGAAGGAAATAAGGAAGCGATAACTTTCAATAATATATCGAGCTGACACAAGCTGACAGTGTTACCCATACGCTCATGTTATCCTATTCTAATTGCAACACAAACCAAACCCACAAATCACAAACAAGCAGAGCTCGAACATCGAAGATGGCGAATCTAAAATAACGCGTCCCGTCTGCCGCTAAACAAAACAAATGGTACTCGTAGCACAATAAGACGAGGTTCCGCGTGCCACGGAGCCGATGCGACGCTGACACGATTTATATACAGATTCACATGCCCCCCCCACTTTGTGGCCAGAATAGGCTGAATTCATTCATGCTTTTCTTGTAGAAGCTTCTAGATGTAAGTGAATCACACATTGATGTTACGGATAAAAGAATTCGAAGATTTGAGAGTGTCACTGTGTTTGTTAAATCATCACGACTATACGGATAAACCTATCGAAATGTTGAAGAGGTAGCCTGAGACCTGGAAAATGACACTGACTTCTATCTATCCTGAATATTTATGAGGTTTCTGAAACTAGATGTTGCAGAATATATGGAAAACTTTGAAATCCACAACGAAAAAGTCGTGGATAAACGATCCTATAAATAGATGAGAACAACACAATTTAATAATTATCAGGAAAGTTAAAGCTGCACTTGTGCAATATTAAGTTTCTGATGGACACTTTATTACTTTGAAAACTGATCAAATAATTTCCCGTTAGCGATTTCTTAGCTTAGAAATTAGCTATTAAAAATTATAACAAAGTTCCAGGAAAGTTTTAAGTTAATTTCATTTTCGCTAATCATACGAACGAACGACGAAGAACCAATCAGTTCATTTATGAAGGAAGTCATTAATATTCTGACCCCAGTAGGACCCTATATAACAAGGAGGAGGGGTGAGGGGAGAGGGGTATTGGGGGGTATGTTAGGTGTATATTAAAAAGTTGCGTAGGTGTTAAATTGCAATTAACTGACTGCTTCAATTCATAAAACATTATAATAGCTCTGTCAACTACACACACAACTCAAAAATACTACACAATTTTCGAAATCCTAAAGCAGAAATATAGGTTTGAAAAACGTATTCAGAATACAAGCGAAACCATTTAGTGAAGCACATTTTGATTTTACGTTGTTGCAAATATTGGGTGTCTGTTTAACAGCCATTAGTAAAGTAATTGCTTTCACAATGAGTGTATCGATAGTGGAAGGACTAAAATGGAACTACAAACTAGAAATTCCCCAATATCTGAACAGCGCACAGAGTGTACGCGCAAAACACGATATGCTATTACCAGAAGATTACCCAAACAATAACCCATGAAATAAGACTACCATACACTCGTAAAATTTAATGCCAACTAGTATTGGAAAGTCGACTTAAGAGATGTATTTCAAAATATTTATCGTGGCAAATGGCACAGCAAAGCACTTTGGCCAAGACGGAAATGTGAAATCTATAACAAATGTACCGAACGGATATTGAGTTTTGATGTCATAGATGATGCGTGTCTGGAGTATTCTCGAGATAATAAAATACTACGTCGGTCCCATCTCGTATTATATTACGTTGAGCAAGATATTCTTCGAGATATTGGTATTATAAAAATAAACAAAAACGACGGCGCGACTCCTCTTATAAACTTCAAGTTTGGTAGTAAAGTTTGTTCTAGTTTAAATTGGATATTGGAAGTAAGCTTTAATATTAGTGCTGGAAAGGAAAATTTGGAGTGTTAGCGACACTTCAAATAATTCTTTATTTATTATAATTAAGTATTTAAGTAGTAAGTTTTGGATGAACTCGATATAGTAAGAAAGGTGGTGTCTGATGAGATGACGAGTAAAAGAGAAGTATGGAAGAAGAAGACATGCTACGCCGAAACTAAATAAATTGGGATAAGACCAGGAGAATGATGATTTAAGTAGTATGTTTTGATATTTTGAGAATACCCTGAATAATTCATATTAATCGCTTTTATTAACAACATTTTTGGATAATAGGTAGATATTCCTAATAATTTGTAGGTTATAGCCTACAAATTTAATTCAAGTGGTTTCGTCCTCAAGAAATCTGATGAACATCCAGTTAATAACAAAATAAACACTGCTGAAGAAACCAGAAAAATTATTGAAGCAAAAGAACGTGATGAATTTGAAGTAAGAAAGCATTAATTCGATGTGACAGCCAAAGAAATTACAGACACACCGGAGGTTATTTATTTAATTGGTCGAGTGAAGATTGACAATGACGTATTGTTTCCTCAGTTGAACTTGCACAGAACATGGATAAACATGGCCCACGCTGGCCCATGGTGATAGTATCGGATAATAACACAGTTGTGAAATAACTAGGGATTACGTGCTATGAGTCATGGGGCTTACGGTGTGGAAGCATCGCTAAAAAATTTCTAGTTTTCTTAACTTTATATTTTAGTTATTAGACTGTTATTGGTTGGTTAGGGGTATCGTATTACCCAGTACAGACTGGGTTGTGGAGGTCAGATAGGCAGTCGCTCCATGTAAAATACTGGTATTCAGCTGCATCCGGTTAGACTGGAAGCCGACCCCAATATACTTGGGAAAAGGCTAGGCAGATGATGAGACTGTTATTGGTAGATAAAATTAAACATTCCAATGCGGTATCCTATTCATCATGAGTTGACACAAGATTTTCTATTAAATCACGAACATTTAATGGTACTAAATGGAATCAATGTCTTAAATGACTTACATTTGAAATTACATGTACCGGATTTAAAGCGTTGATACAACTCAATTCAATCTATTGATACATTGACGGTTTATGTTAAAGCCATGTTTTGCTATAAATACATTTTGGTCACGTAATCACAATTTATGAGATTTAATGTCATTATATTCGCTTGTTAGTATTCAACGCATATTCTCAACTGTATACTGACAAGTCTAGTTCATTCAAAAGGACTTTTTTATTGTCAAAACAAACAGGTATATGAATAAAGAACAATATCATGATACTGAAGCCCTCATGTTTTATATTTTTATCATTCAGTCTACTGGCATGGAAATCACAAATTCCGGGATACCTCTTATATTTCGTGGCATCCAATAACACTCGAGTTTCAATATTACGAGTTGCACTACTACAATACTGAGTCATAAAATATTATACGGGCGAAGGCAACGGATTCAACAGACATTATGAAATATTTTACAAAAGACAGGCTATTGTAGAATCGCGGGCGTATTCCGTTGTCCATAAACCACATAATGCATAAACAAAAGCATTTGAATAACACGTGGGTAGAAAGTGACAGCCGAATGGAAGCATGCTACACATTCAACAGAAACTCAATCGTTTGATCGTAAATATTCCCCATTCGTATATTTTACCGCAAACATCGAAACACTGTCAATGGAAAACACATATTGGAATTGATAGTATTGATGTCGGAAGTCGAAACTCGTTCCTCGCCGTCACCTTTTATGAGGCTGATAAAATCCTCATCTTAGCTTTATTTGCATCAACCATTTTTTCTATAGTATAATTTGAATAATAAAAAAAAAAATTCTTGACTTGTTGACAAATATGGAGAAACAAATCATGGCACAGCAGCTGAGCAAACAAAAATAAACATTAAAATCGGCAGACTATATTTCATTAACGGTTCAAAATAAAGGATGGTTGTTCTAAATATAAAACGTCCAATCTGTCAACGGTCGAGCGCGCGTGTTGTGCGACGACGAATGGTTGCAAACGATACCTACATCTGTTGTCTATTTTCAGATACGTCACAACTGAGACGACTGTCTGCGCCGGAACTCAAGACACAACTCTTTCCTCACACAAAAACCCCTAATGATGAAAGGAAATCACGCTATTGACACTTCCCAAACTTCGGTTCGATAGCCCGTCAATCCAGAAAAGTTCGACACGATCCCCAAATGTTTTGATTAAAAATATCTAAGCGATCTGTCGGAACGAGCAGCTTCCCGGTTTCCACGCTTATCGCAAAGCTTTGTGCTCAACGCATTAAGCTAATTTGAATGGTGAAGGGCCGCTCAAAAAGCCGTTGTTTGAATTCTTCTCTTTAGTCGGGCGGTTGCCGGCCTGATTGTGGGAGCCGACGCTGCATGGATTGCATTCTGTTCGTCGCACAAGAAGACAGGCGCATTGACGGCGGCTTTTTGATTTAACCAACTGTACGCGCGCTGGGAGCCATGTATTTGCGTTGTAAATTTAATGCGCTCATTACATTCCTATGTTTTATATAAGTTAGACACCGCAATGCAATTGCGGAACGTTCATGGTACATTTTGTTGTTTGATTATAAAGCTTTCTGTCGGCATCTTTAAAATAAACACAGTTTGTTGAAGTTAAAAATAAGTATTTCAAGACGATAAAATCAGATAAGCTAGTAATCTCAGGTTGTCATCACAACAACTAATAAGCCAAGGTTTTCCCATAAAACCCCTTATGCAGAGTTGGCTAAGGTTCATAATGTATTTAAAAAGTAACTGTGTTGACGAATGCCCAAGATGTAGCGCCGTGGGTGAAGCCATTGACAAACGACTTGCTCTGACACACCGGTGATAAATAACTGATTATGTTACACAGCATTTTGCCTTCATAATTAATTGACAACAGCTATCTAAGCGGCATTAGCGTCTCAAACGTCTTTGATTATATTAATCGGACCGCTTACAACCACATTTCATAATTTACCCTTCCATAACAAAATAACTGACAATTATCGCCCAGAATGGAAGCAATTTAACCTCTCCACGGTTGAAACATGCGCCCCGTTGAGTTGAAAATATATTTTTATTGCTTTATTATTTTATTGGCATTGCAAGTGCAAACTGCCTCTCGTTTTTACGATTTACTTTTCGACCGGCTTGTGGACCATAAATCTGTGTGCTTTAAACGAGCATACGCCTGGAGCTAGAGAAGCTACCGCATTAATATTGGCCAAGATCATTTGTTATTTCTTACAGACGTTCGCACACTCAGACATTAATAAGGCTAGAATTAAACATACTTTGAATGGAGTCGTTTCGAATGAAGTAACGATCCAATATTGTCTACAAAGCATTTGTCTTTGAAGTTTTATAGAAGAAGTTAGTTATAATTTGTATATTTCCCACCCTAAAACTATTTGTTGACAAAAAAAACGTAAACAGTCGAAAATAACGAGCGAAATGATCGTTCACCCGAAATAGTGATGGTTATTCCGGTACCGTCGTCTGGTAGTTAATTGCTGCATTTTTTACGCGGCCGACTGCCACGGATTCCGTAATTTGTCTTCTCAGAAATGAGTCGCGTCGTCGAATGCATGCGACATGTAGATACGGCTCGCTTTTTTGTAGATACCCCTCGAATTTCGACCGGCGTAAATTACGTTTTAGTAGAATACCCCGGGGAAACGTTAGACGGGTTCTTTCGTAATTACTGTTTTAACTGCTGGGACAGAAACGTCAAATGTTACTTATTTTTGTGGCCAAAAATTCCACTGATATAATTCTATCTTTGGTTTTTGTTTCATGACAGCTCAGCGTCGTTCTGTACGCGTGAAATTCCCGAACATGGGGTGTGATTAAAAATGTAGACGGCGAGTGAATAATTAAAATTGGGGGCCACAGCATTGCGGCTGTAGTGTAGGGCGATGTAATGCAATGGATAAATTGACGTCCACAGCGCGGTTGTGCTTAACGATCGCTCAAAAGATTTACGCTTACCGCTTGCGCTATTTACGCGCACCGCTTTTCATGTTTACGATTACGCTCACGCATATTACGAAACCCTGTCCGTGACCCCGCGAAGTCACCTCAAAATACGATAGTACAAAACCGCAACCAGGTAGGTAGCCTATATTGCTTGAAAGCTTTGTTATTTCAGCTTTACAACTTTGTAATTTATGTTTAGTACAAACAAAAATATTAAATGAGTCAATATATTCCAGTCTTCAATAATCATAGTCGACAAGTTCAAGTTTTCATTTAGGTACTACCTACTGCTTTGTCTTCTAATAAATTTTGCTGTTATGATTCACATGCCAGAACAAATCTGAATTACAGATGTCACCAGAATAGCTCTCAAGTGTTTTGCAATTAAAATATTTATGACTTTTGTCTTTGATGTATTATGCGGCTTGTTTAGATGGAGTACTTGAAAATGATGAGTTATTACCGCTATTTGTAGTCTATGGTTATCTAGAAATGCATTAAGTCAAAATAAAAAGCAATTAAAATTAGGAGGATGAGTGTGGTTTGGTGTATGGGGAGGTACAACGCTTGTTTATTTTGGTCTTAATAAATTACTATGGTTACCACATCTTATTATGTGATCGTGTAACGTGTAACTATCTCTATAAATTCATTGCATAATGAACCGAACCACAACATTTTTTGATTAAATTTCAAACAGTTTAGTCTCAGTAATACGTAGATTCAATACTTATCACTCTATTAAAAGTCTAAATAAAAAAATAAACTAATTAAATCTACTTATTCAAAAATATAAGGTAGGTACAACATTTACAGTATTTCTTAAATCTATGTCAATTGTCAAGTTCACCCATGATCTGTACCTGAACTAGGTAATCCTGTGGTTCAATCGATTGGAGGTAACATTAATTGATTAAATAATCACATATCATATTAATCACACAATTATAACTAATTGGATACAGAGAGCAGCGGTGGCCCAGTGGTAAACGATAGCGTAGGCAGAAGTTGCTACTCTGTCAACTGGACATCAGAATGAGTGGCATTATTTACATTTAGTTTACAAGTATCTGTGATCAGTAGTTTATACATTCCTTAGGAATATTGTCAGAATCTCCGAAATTTAATTTAATAGTATTGCGTGTTAGTTAGCAGCGGTGGCCCATTGGTGGAGACCCCAACTTACGAGCAGTAAGTCGTGGGTTCGAACCCAGCCAGGCGCATTACTTTGTGTAAGTTATTTCATCACCACTGTTCTCAAAACGGTGAAGGAAAACATCGTGAGGAAACCGGCATGTCCTAGAACCAAAAATTCGAAAACATGTGACTTCTGCCAATCTGCACTGGGCCCGCGTGGTGGATTATAGCCCAATCCCTCTCATAGAAAGGAGGCCTGCGTCCCAGCAGTGGGAACATTAATAGGCTGATTATGCTATGGATACAAATGTTACTATTAAAAGCTTAATAAACTAATATTATTTGCAATATATCCTGTTAGATAAATAAGCGTTTGCCGTTTCATTAAAAAGTTAACACAACACAGAATATAAAACAACCATTGTTATTATTAGTAAATTTTATTTTAGACCGACTGAAATAGCAAATAAACAGACAGAAATACCAACACATATTAGACCTATTACAGTAATACTGTTCTGTAAATTACAGTTTGTATTGTACGACTAATAATTACAGTCCACTATCAACTGTAATAATCTAGACAGCGAAGTCGCGGGTTAAATTATTTTACGTACACCACTTTCTATGATGGATGCCTTTCGTCGTGTTGATAGATGTTGTGTAGCAGAAAATTAAGTGAAGGAGAGTCATTAAATGTCGATTCAAAAGTTATTGGACTGATTAGTTGGTAAGTTGAAAAAACATGGGTGAAAGTTGGAAAGTTTTTCTGTAATCACGTGAGGAGAAGATTAATTTGATTGTAGTCAAAGAATATTACTGTAATTACTTCGGAGGACTTCGTGGCTAAATAATAACAGCCACTCGGATTTCCAGGTTAAGCCGCGCTTGCCTAGGTTAGTCTGTGGATGGGTGACCACCTATTACTTACCGAGTTTCCTCCGTACCTCGGAAAGTATGTTAAATCGTTGATCACGGCTGTCATTTATAAAATAGATCTTTGATAGTCGTTACAGGTAGTCAGTGGCCCGAAAGTCTGACAACCAGTCTTACCAAGGGGTATCGTATTACTCTGTAATAACTGGGTTGCGGAGGTCAGACAGTAGCAGTATTCAGCTGCATTCGGTTAGGAAGTTGGGAAAAGGCTAGGCAGAAAATGATGAGAGTCTAAGCTGATATAAATAAATAAATGATTACTGTGAATACTTCCTTTCGTCTAGCTTCAGTTGTTTGGTTAAACATCTCAGGAGATTTCTCAAAAAGCATCAGGTATTTGCAACTTAAACTTATTACGCGAGATTCTTGAATATTTTCCTCATCTATGTAAATCTGTCGAGTTTTAAAATTTACTTGTTTCTTTCTACACTCGAGTAATCGTTTCGATTATCGATTTCAATCTATAAATGACACCCATCGATTCGTATCTCTCACTACAGCAATAATGTTACATCAATAAATTCGTAAATGTATGTGTTTTAATTTAAATAATTTCCCTATCATACAACAACGGTCTATAATACGATAGTAATCTCATTTTATCTCACCTACGTGTTCAAAAATTCCAATGTTTTTCGGTTTAAACGTCGATTATTATGTAATGTAGTCTAATAAAAACAGTTTATAGGAAATTAAGAGATCAATGAAATTTAAAATATTGTGTTACATGAAGTTATTTAATTTAATCTAATTCATAAAAAATTTGAACATTTTATAAGATGAGGTAGTTTAACAAATAAGTATCAATGAACCATTAGGGCAAAACTCCTATGGCCGTTCCATTTTTAAAAGCATATAGCTAGTATAATTGTAGTCTTATTTTAAGACGTTCTAAATTCATACTTATGTAAAGCAGATAGAAGTTTAATTCATCCAACAGGGTAATAAACGTACATCTTTAAAATCTAAGGTCATAAACGCTTTTACAACAACATCTAGCCAGAGACTCAGGACTAAGCAACAGCAAACGCTTCTAAAGGAAGCGAAACCACGAGGCGGCTAGACACATAAAATATTGAAATATATCCATCGACCGTGCGAAAGAGACAGCACCACCTGCCTACAATATTCAGGACCTTAGCAAGTCTTGGCAGACACCTTAGTTTGTTCTGTGCTTTATTTAAGCTGAGGTTCCACTGAAATAGTTTCGTGACTGCGACGAGGTTCGTCTGGGGTTAGAAATGGAAGTAAACGGTATGTCTACTGAATTATGGGTCTGTAAAATTGTGAGCGCCTGCAGAGTAGGCTATTAAATTTAATAAAATATTGAATAGTTTATGTTTTTAGCGAGGAAAGATGTCAAACTACATTTAAACTTAAAAGTAATTTACCAAAGCGTGCAGTGCAAGCTTTCGGTTTCTTTTTTAAACTTAAGACGGATAAAATGCATAAGGTTAAACCAAGAAAGTGCGTAACATTTGGTGAAGATGCTATCTTACTTTCGCGCTCCATTTCCTTCAAAAGATAAATTGGATCCAAAGCGTTATCACGAGGTTCACAAGTCAACAGAAAGTTTGTACATTGAATCCTTTCATAAAGACGACTTTTAAACAGTAGCAAAAGGACTTCAGACACGTAAGACAAACTATATTTTATTACAAATAATATAAAGCTGTTAGAGCCAAAGACGCAAAAAGACATCAAATTAAAATAATTTTATTTATTTCATCATCATCTTCCTGATCCTGCCCTTGTCGGCGCAGCACGTTTTTTTCTTCCATTCTCCTCTTCAACCGCCACGCTATCATTTACTCCTTTTTTTAGCTTATCATTCCTCACACAATCCATCCATCGTTTCCTTGGTCTTCCTCTCCCTCTCCATTCATCAACATTCATATTCATCACTCTTTTAGTCACATGCGATTTGTCCCTCCTCGTCACACACCCTGCTCACATGATACTTCCTCTAATATACTCATTCCTTACTTTATCCATTCTTGTTATTATTTATTTCAATATCCTACGATTCCGAACGATGAGAAACATTACTTAGAAATGTTAGTCTATCATCTGCGTGGGACCTAATAGACTCCCATTCGAGCCCGATACCATTTACATTTTCTTCATAACTTCATTCCCATTTCAATACATTGACAGTCCATTCCCCGATTCCCTATATACTTATAATGATTACACAATTGTTGGCACGGTTCAATATTGCTACTTCTCAGGGGCTAGAGTTAACCAAACTCGGCGAAACCTTTGCCAAATATCTTTAAGTTGTTTTGTAAGAGTAACTACGTAATAATAGTCAGTGAAGCTACGATATTATATTATGGAAACAATAGTAAGATTTGTGTAAGAAGTTTTCGCGTTGAAGTTTGGCAATCGAAAATAAAATTTGAGGAAAGCGACTTTGGATTACAAGTTTGTTTGTAGATTATGTTTTGTTTACTTTCAAAGTGTTTCACAATAAACGGGAAGATATATTTCCTTGTTTTCGATTATAATAATATCAGTCATAACTAACTTTCCTCCTTGAGCTTTGAATTACCTAATGTTTTAATACACGAGCAGCTTTAACTTTACAAATCCCATATAAAAATCTCCCTAGTTCGTTCAATTTATCAGTATGGTCCGCATTTTTTTTAAGAGCACTGTATTTATATCTTCCGTCTCGACGGAGGAGCTCGTGGCTAAATAATAACAGCCGCTCGGATCGATCTTTAGGTTAAGCCGTGCTTGCCTAGGTTGGTCTGTGGATGGGTGACCACCCATTACATACCGAGTTTCCTCCGTGCCTCGGAAAGCACGTTAAGCCGTTGGTCCCGGGTGTCATTTGTAGATCTTTGACAGTCGTTAGGTAGTCAGTGGCCCAAGAAGTCTGACAACCAGTCTTACCAAAGGGTATCGTATTACCCAGTACTAACTGGGTTGTGGAGGTCAGATAGGCAGTCGCTCCATGTAAAATACTGGTATTCAGCTGCATCCGGTTAGACTGAAAGCCGACCCCAATATAGTTGGGAAAAGGCTAGGCAGATGATGATTTATATCTTCCGTCTACAAAATTCGGTCGCCATTTTAAATTGTCAAAATCTAAAATACCCGCTCGTGTACTCAATATTAACGTACAATTACGCCCAGTAACATTAACCAACCTAATTCTAAAATCACATTAGCTAATTTCCCCATGCTAATGGTCCGGGGACTGCAATAAAAATAGAATGTACAAAGTATTGTGTAACTGATTGTCCCAAGGGATTGTCCGGACTTGTTCGAGGGAAATGGTTACTTAATAGTGCTTGGAGTTACGGTCCAGTGATGTCACTTACAGGACAGTACAGGGATACAGTGATCAATATCCATTTATTAGTCGTGTTTGTTTTGGTGTACTAAATAATAGATTTTGCAAGGCACCGTCAATTATATGGAAGATGTGAACAGGGGCCTTTAATTACGTGCTTCTGTGAAATTGTTCGTAATTTAAAAGTGTTAGATATAGTATATCCAAGATAGTTTCACATTTGTTTGTAAAACAACACTAGAGCCCTAAGCATCATACAATTCATACAGTGTCTACCTTCTTGAACAACAAGATATTGGCAGACTAACAAAAAATATCTAGACCATTACAAGACATCTATTTGAGGATCAATGTTCCTGCTCAAATATTATTTTCCGTGAAAATAGTGAAGTCTTACTGCACTAAGCCGGCCCGGGAATTGCTGCCAAATTGCTTCGCGTTGCCTTACACGCGTCATTTAGCTGCCGCTTGTACCCGCCTGAAGGGGACTAAGCGAAAAGATTAAGCGTTTAGAAGCGTTACGACGAACATTGCCCGAAACAAGTCGTGATTGTCACTTTTCAGAATAGGTACATTTATTATTTGAGTAGGCTGTTCGGCAAATGGGGACAGATTTTGTATTGGAGGAGTCTAAATGGTTAATATGTTCACAGGCAATCCAGCTCTCTACTTAAGCCACTATGTTATTGCGAACAACATTATCCCACGAATACCATTGCTTTGGCGTAATTATCACGTTTAACAACAATGCAGGGTGACAAAGCATTCACAGCTTCACAATATGACGTAATTACCGTCACACAACCGCTTACGCTTTTGACTAATTAGCAAAGACGTTCAAGGGCCGTACTCCCAACAATAGGCCGGATATGCGCCTCGACGCCGCTTCCTACCGCTACCAAGAATTTATCGGACCTCTCACCTCTCCCTCATTACTCAAGTGTCAAAAAGAGAAGGATTGCTTGTCAGGTGGATAGCTAATTAAATTTTTATGCCTCGAAACGATTCAATGTAAAGTGAATCGATTCAATACGGACTTCGGATGTCAAATTCCCTAATGTCCGACGTTTAATTAAAAGGCTTGTTTCCCTCCGTTTGACGTATCAACTGTGAACCGTAGTTACCTATTCATAGCCCTGTATGCGAGAACCGTGTTTTTTTATAATGGCTTTGAGCTTTTTTTTTCGCGCAAAATTGCATAGTGTGGCAAATTAATACGTCTTTGTCGGCACTGTGTGTTTTTCATGCATAATTTTTGTTCAGTTTTTCTTTGTTCGACGTTTTTTTACTTTACTTTTTCCTCTTTTTGTCGGTTTATGAAGGATTCATGTGTGTTTGCTAAAGTAGCTTAGTAGTTTTATATGACACTGAATTTGTTGAAGGTAGTAGATAATTAATTTTAAATATATATATTTAGGTAAAACAAACAATGACTTTTCCAGCTCTCTCACAAACAACCGTTTTCTTTTTATTAACATAACAAATCATTATCCTGTTCTACTTAACATTAATTCGGCCAATTCCCATGTTATTTCACTGTCCAAACCCTGGTCCCCCACATCGCCCCAGACAACTTCATTAGCTCTCGTGCGACGCAAATTGCGTGAACAAAAGATACAAAGGAAGTTGTTGTGATATACTAACGATTGCTGAATTGACAGCCACCAGGAGGGTCGATGAGTACCAAGCTCCGTGGCTTGAAAAAATATTGTGGGTCGTATATATTATCAGGAAGTTATAAAGAAGCTTTGTTATAGGTAATATCGACGTAAATAATGTTGATATATATGAGATTGAAACAGTTATTGCCTGCATAAAGTGTAATCTATAAAGTACAAATCATTGAACACACGATGAACTGCAAAGTTTGTAAATAATGCTACAATTTTTTTTTTAACGTTGGCAGTTATGGTTCGTTCAAAGCCCCCCCTTCTTTACCACTGACAAATACTAGGAACCAGAGTCAAAATTAATTTCAGTTATAGTTTTATCCGGGTACATTTCAATAATTCATATTCAATTGTGAAGAATTCTAAAATCTCTCGCACACGGCTCCGCCCCGCGAGTTAACTGTAGAACGCATAAGCTCCATCATTCACTGAAACCCACGACAACAACCACCAAAGCCTTCATTAAACTTAGAGATTCTGAACATCTGACGCAAGCGTGGGTGAAGCCACGGTTTGCATGCGAAATGCATTCGAGGCGAGGTACGCATACCGGTGGCGTTATACGGACACCGTACGTAGCATGTGCGTGGATGGCTAGTGGGAATGGATGTCTTGTTACGTGTCTCCACAGGTAATTGTGTCGTGCACGTGTGCTCAGTGGGGTAGCACCCTCGTGGATACGGAATTCGGGATACGAAGAGAAGTGATTTTGCAAGCAGTGACGCTTAAACGTGACGGAATGCACTAAAATCTGGGTGCTTGAGTGACCAGTGAAAACCCGGTTTTTTTAAACTACACACCTACGTGTGTGGTCTCAGTAATTATAGCTTTTACTACATTATAAAAGTCTTTCCGTCCCGCAAACGAGCAGACGTGGAATATTTTTCATGAAATGTTATAAAAATTCAACAGCAGTTTCCTTGCGGTTTTTCATAAAGTTGTAAAACGCTATCAGATTAGCCATTAAGCACAGTAATTACGCTATGCTTAATGAAGGATCTGATTAATAGTTTGATTCCAGTTTCATGGCACGCTAGAGAACCCGCTGTGTTTTAGTCCGAACTATAATTATATCATTCTTGTGACCTCTCATGTTACACTTTTTTGTGCGTGTTTGCTGGACAATTAGGTAATCAAGTCAGCAGGTGGCCTGTACGTTAGTGTAGTGAGCGTAAAAAAGTTTAATTTGGCTATTAACTGTCACGCTTGGGGATGCCGAAGGGTTAGATAGTGTGATGAAATATTTTGATGGTCATATGTAGATCAAGAGTGATGAATATAAATATTGATGGATGGATAGGGAGAGGATGACCAAGGAAACGATGGATGATTGTGTGAGGTATGATATGAAATAGAAAGGTGTAAATGATTGCGTGACGGTTGACAGGGGAGAATGGAAGAAAAAATCGTGTTGCGCCGACCCCAAGTAGAATGAGACAAGGGCTGGAAGATGATTATGATGAGATCAATGAGCTCAGAATTAAGTCGAAATCATTCTTTGTTTGTTTCCAAAAATAAAGAAATAAAAATAAGAAACCAACAAAGAAAAGAAAATTTAAATAACAGTCGTTACAGACTTCTCCCGTAATTCCAAACAAATGAATTCAGTACCAGAGACAGCAAACACAACATCATATCTTATTCATAACACACCAAAATAGACCAGCTCAACAACATTGACTAATGAGTTATCACACGTAATACTACTATTAAATAAGGTACGGTTGCTTAATAATGCACAAAAGACATCATCAATTACGCTGCTTCCTTGCGTACCAAGTGTCTCTTTGATCTTATAACAAAAGGGATAGTTCTATGTGTTCGGAGTTTACGCATGTTATGGTCCAAGATTGGGGACCGAGGCGATTACATATCATTTTGGGCACGAGGGTGGTCTGCTGTCAAAATGTAACGTAATCACAAATTACGCGATTTCCAAGGCGTTATTAAAATTAGCAAGAATGTGGTTAGATGACCTGAGTCATAAGAAAATTCCTTGTTAGCAAGTCAAATAAAATAATGCGTTACCTTGTTATTCATTAAATTAATTATTAATAAGGAAACAGTAGATAAACTCATATCAACGAATGATTTATTTTGACAAGTGAATACTCAAAGCTTAAATCAAAACAGACCGCGATTCCTCTTTGTATACGTTACCTAAATTGTTAATACGACTTCACTGGCAAAGCTAGTTATTTCAAAGCTGATATCGAAAACATATTCGCTAAGGCCACATTTGCAGATATAATTTCAGCTATCATATCTCTGTCGTATGTCACCACCATGTATCTAGAGCGGAGGGTAATTCACAGAAATGTGGACCTAACCTAGAATAACTTAGTTCCCAGTAAATTGTCACATATACTATATTTAGAGGAGTATGTCATTATATTATGCTATGCTATGCTATGTCATGTATATTATTTTAACCACAGCTAACGTCAGTCAGTTGTAAACGAAGTTTACGGCCGTATTAACACACTGCATTTTCCCAAGGAAATATGGCGAATATTAGCGCTACAAGTTTATGGCTTGTAGTATATTAATAAGCCAGCGTGTAGCCAGGATCAATAGAGCATCAAAGTAAATGACAATGAATGGGCAGCTGGTGGCACGTTGTGACGTCACAGGACCTAACGAGCTATTTGTTTGATCAAATTTATGTTGCTCATGTGCTCCTAAATGCGCACTTTAGGAAATTATGGGTTTGCATTTCTGTTGGACAGTTGACGATGGATGGGTGTAATAACCGTAATTGGTGTAGGTGTATGTCATCGCTGGTTTTTTTGACTTTTTTTTCATTATTTAGTAGGCTACTTTACAATGATTTGTAATGTTTTAGTTTGGAGGATGTTAACTACCTTGTTAATTATTAACAAGGATTATTGAAACCCGTATATAACCAACACAAATGTTACCTTTAATCCTTTAGAAATACTGCCGGTCAAGGTTTAGTGAGCAGTTAGGGAAATTAATTGTTTATTAAATTGTCACAGCTACGTCATTTCATACAACTGTCAAAGTATGACAACAGCGGTGCAATTTGAATAATTATGGGAAATTTAAGTTGGTACTCAATTTGCTACAGCTAAACAATATATTTCCCTGATATTCACTTATTATTGTTTAGAAACAAACGTCATTAACTTTTTCACACCATATAATCCAGAAATTAGCTTGTTAACGTACTCTCTCAAATTAAATCAAAATAGGGTTCAATCAGAGCATACGCTACGCAGGAAACAACCCGTATGTACCCTCGATGTTCGCATATAACGACGGTTATATTGGCAAAATTAACACGCTCCACCGTGAAATCACATAGTGCGGTAACATCGATACGCAATTTACTGTCGGAAATGCTACGTAATGGCGTACTTAGTGGTACGTGTCGTACTACGAATACGTAAACTTGTTATTCGACATCTGCGTGGTAGTGCTTTCGATATTAACTTTTGAAATTATAATGTAGATTGGTTATGATATTATTAGCGGAGTTTTGTTATTACAGCGCTGGCTTTATTACAATCTTGTAATGGGATTATCAACGCTATGCATTCACATTAAAAGTTAATAGTTTCTTGAATTGCAAAGTCAAATATCATTAGACCTAACACTATTTATTAACAGCAGAAGTTTAAATCAGTCTCAACGAAATCGTCAAAGAAGTAATTTAAAATAACTAATTAAAGTATAAATACTGACTTTATAAACTTCAACTAAATAACTTTTCAACTATTTAAATCTCTCAAGTTTATTCGAAAACTTTGAAGTCCATATTAAATTAAAAAGCAATTTTCATATTTCGTTGAAAACACAATTAAAGTAAAAATAAAAGGTTGTTTTGAATGTCCACAGTCACCTTTACAAAAGGTGTTCCAGAATTAAAATCTCATTACGTAAAAGCAACAAAATGACGTCAAATTTCGGTGAATTTCGGATGAAACAATGGCAGCTGTCACTGTCACCCTTCGTGACGGTCAACAAATACACAAAAAAAATTAAATGTGTTTTTTTTTACTTGCTTCACTTTTGACCACGGAGGTAGAAATCTATTAAGGGTTATACTTGGCATGTGCTTTGGCTAAAATATGTTCCCGTCTCTGTCTTGCAATTGCAGTTTGACAGTTATGTGACAGTGACAGGAATAACGCTTAGCCAAATTTCTTGCTTGTAATTTTAATAGATTGCCCGAGTCTTCACATGGCAGTGATTTCCTATCCTACTTCTTAAGAAGTTAAGATACATGATTCAGATTAACTCTGTTTTATAAATGGTTACTGTAATTATTATTTTTATTTATTTTATTCATATAAATTACATATTTAAATACAGGATGTAAACAGACCCTTCACATAGCCGTCAACCAAGCATTCTGTACATCAAACTAAGTAACTTTACGCAAAAAAAATTATTGATGGGAATCGACTTTTTTTTTGGGGTGAAAAATCGCGTTTTAAGGTAGGACTCGTTGGAAAGCACTCAAAGCATTGTGCTGATGGATGGATTGAATAGTCGGTGGTCGTGTGTATAGTAAAAATATTATTTAAAACATGTATAAAAAAAATTGTGAAAAAATTGGAACTTTGACCCCCAATATCTTCGTAACTAGAAGGTTTCCAGGTATGGTCTAGAACAAAAAAAAATCGCAAAGACGGGGAAAACTAGTGCCTTTCGGTTATGTTAAGGGCCTATTTACACCCTTTATTTCAATCTTAAAAAAAAAAAAAATACTTTTAACAATATAAAAAGTAATAGCCCACCGGTATCGAAAACAGGATCCAAGCTACGCCGGTAGCTTGGATAAAGTAATGATACATACTCTACTCAGGATTATCTTAATGTGTAACAGTGTGACACCATTAATACCTGTCCTATAGTAAGAACTAATATTCGACGTCCAAATACATATAAAAGAAACCCTATCATATCTCCGAGAACTTCGTCACAAAATATGTTAAGTAGGTATAAGGAAAAAAGAGTACTTATATTCTGAAATGAATTTCTAACGAGCTTAGCTTGAAAATAGAAAAAACATTATACCTATAATACGAGCATTACTTTCTTTGCGTGTTGAGAGGCTTAAAAACGCTGCTCAACATTTTTACGTCCAAGTGAATAGGCGAAGTTACTTTGTGAAAGAAGGCAGCGGTTATGACTGAAATTCCTATGCTTTATTCATAAGTTTTTAGGCGTATCAAAAACCTTTTTATAACATCAGTATCATAGATTTTTATTATAACATACCGTACGATATTTCTCTGATATATGACATACTAACTTCTGCCCGCGGCTTCGCCCGCGTCAAGTTCGGTAACTGTCCCAAGGGATCATACTACCGGGACAAAAAGTATCTTATATGTTAATCCAGGTTATAAACTATCTATGTGCTAAATTTCATCCAAATCCGTTCACTATTTTTCGCGTAAAAGAGTAACAAACATCCATCCATCCATCCCTCACAAACTTTCGCATTTATAAAATTAGTAAGATAAGATATTGGTAAGGACTGAAAAGCTGTTTTATAAAGCATTTCACGAGTAGGTAATTTATTAATGACCGAAGTTCCCGAGTGAAAATTTTAAGACTGTAGTAAAATGTAAAGAACACACTGAGTCTGAAATTACTAAACTTTACAATGTATTACTAAAATAAATGGTTATTATTTTCTAAGAACCATAAATATTCCCTTTGATCCCTAAACGACGACGCGTCATATACGGCAAAGCGGCCATCATAACAGCGTTCTATCAAACAAAAAACCCAGCTAAGTAAGGAATCACACTCAAGGACAACTGCCCTCACCTTTAAACGGAACACCGTCTCCTTATAAAGCCGGAGTCACAATCCTCAGGACGCTCTTCCCACACTACTAAACAATCATAATAATTGCTCCTACAGTTTTTTGTCCGGCCACTAATCGCGGCACATAAAATATTTTGACGTGACGATAAGGAGCAAAGGGGCCGAATTTGGCTTATCTTATCGGTCCTGAGTGTTGGGTCACTAATGACCCGCTGCCCTAGTGTGCCCGCCCTCTACTTATATACTTCCGAATGCAATGACAACTTCATTATTGAAGGTGAAAACTCGTTATTTGGATGTGGTACTATTCCTGCTATTCCTTTTGTAGTGCTAAGTGGATTTAAGGAGCAGGTTCTATATTAGAATACGTGGTATGGAAAACTCTAACAGTATTAGGTATACCAGACCAACGCTTGAACTGACTGACGCATAGACATCATCATCTACCTCTTATTGATAAATTCGGATATTACTACTTGTGAACTGTTTAATTATTCTATGAGGAAGAATTTGTTTAAGATACACAAAAATATGTATAAATATTAAAAAAATAAATAAATCAATAACACAACGACCTATCTATAGGTAATAGTGTGGAGGAAGTCAATCCTATTGCGTTTTTTTATTGTTTGTTGAAAAATATTGTCACTTGCAACGGATTGATTACCAAGATTTGGATATAGCACAACATAGACATATCATCATCTGCCTAGTCTTTTCCTAACTATGTTGGGGTCGGCTTCCAGTCTCACCGGATGCAGCTGACTACCAGTATTTTACATGGAGCGACTGCCTATCTTATCTCCACAACCCAGTTAGTACTAGGTAATACGATACCCCTTGGTAAGACTGGTTGTCAGACTTTTTGGACCACTGACTACCTAACGACTGTCAAAGATCTACAAATGACACCCGGGCCCAACGGCTTAACGTGCTTTTCGAGGCATGGAGGAAACTCGGTACGTAATGGGTAGTCACCCATCCACAGACCAATCTAGGCAAGCACGGCTTAAAGTAAAGATCGACCCGAGCGGCTGTTATTATTTAGCCATGAGCTGACGCATAGACATTAATATTTATTACCAACATCAGACAAGAAACGTAAATAGAAAATCTCACATCAAAACAACGAACCAAAACAGCAGTCCAATAAGGAACAATAAATTGATAGTAATACAGCGAACAAAATAAAGTTGTAGATAATCTTCAAGGGAGAAGGTATTTCCCGAGGAGATTCAGGATTCGTGCAGCGAAAGTCGGTCGGCTGACATGTGATTTATTCCTTTTATCTTACAGAAGTCGGCTTTTCATCTGAGATAAGACGGTACCTACGTAAATCAAAGCCGTGTGTGATTGTTCGAGCGATGAAAATTGTAATGCAGCTTAGTATTTTACCGTCGGAATGCTCGGTAGACTATTCTAATTTGGTTTCCGACTTATTTGCAGTGGCAGTGTGGCAGTTGTACTTGTCTTTAGAATGGCAATAATGGCTATTATATTTGCGTCGTTGCTGCGTACACTGCAGCATAAATTCAAAATGAATTGTGACAATCATACAACAGTTGTTGGGCTCGATATAATTAATTAATAATGAAGATGCCACATAGCATGGATATTATTTCAGGACGAGTTTGTGCTGTTTACTTTAAAAATTAAGATATTATACAGGGTTTAAACAGACCCTTCAAATAGCCGTCAACCAAGCATTCTGTACATCAAACTAAGTAACTTTACGCAAAAAAAAATTGCTGCGAATCGGCTTTTTTTTTTGGGATGAAAAATCACGTTTTACGGTAGGACTCGATGAAAAGCAATCAAAGCATTGTGCTGATGGATGCATTGAATATTACGGGGGTCGTGAGGTGTGTAAAGTAAAAATCTTACATTAAAAACATGTATTTAAAAAAACTTGTGAAAAAGTTGGAACTTTGACCCCCAATATCTCCGTAACTGGAGGGTTCCCAGGTATGGTCTGGAACAAAAAAATGATTCCCAGGTATGGTCTGGAACAAAAAAATGATCGCAAAGACGGGGAGGACCTTTCGGCTATGTTAAGGGTCTATTTACTCCTTTTATAAGTTGAGTCAACTTTCTTTAAAATAAGCTGTAATGATTTAATATAGAACTAAAGTGAGGTATCATTTTCGAAGCGCTTTTCGAGATACTTCATTGCCCAAGAACCTTTGTAGTTAACAACGAAGCAAATATTTGGTTTACATTCCACAATCCAACAAAGGAGTCGAGGACCTCTTAGTTTATCTAATCGCGAAGGAAACCTGTCATACTTGACTTAATTTAAAGCCAGCACTTACCGACAGTTTCACAAAATTACAAAATTTTAAACAAAAGACACTTCAGTGGTCGAGTATCTTGAATAGTGGAGGCAAACTGCCACGGGAATGTTGAGTAACTAATAATCGTGTCAAAGTGGGTGAAAAGATATTTTGTGTTGTTATGGTATATTTGAATTTGGATAGTCTGAACACCGAGTGTTAATTTGAATGAAGTGATTGCTTATCTGGCTCTGGCTACACTTACACATACAAAGAAACATTCAAAGTATGTATAGGCTTTTTCTCCAAGATATAGATCTTAGAGAATAAGTTATATAATAAGTAAAGCATTTTATAGGATAACATTGACTCATAAATTAAATGAATCTAACGACATAAGCCACAACCAAACATTTGCGGCATTTCAAAACACAATGCAACCAAGCCACATTTCAAACATATCCGTATTCATCGAGAGTAAACCTTCTAATAACTATATCGAAATGTAAACAAAAGACAGACACGTTCATGCCCTCATAAAACGCCAATTAGTACACAGTTTCCGTGTTCTAATAAATCTTATAATCTTAACACGTTATCACAAAAGAGCCGAAAGACTCACTGAGCCATTTAATTTATGATATCAATTAAGAAATTCTTCACACTCGCTATTACAATTATACGAACGAATAATTCTCAGAACGCCTGCTTTGAGTCCTGTGTATCCGTAATTAAAAACGCATTACATGATGGAATGATCTTGCAAGGATAATGGTTTAATCACTGGGACTATGTGGATTTGCCACTGCAATTTTAAGTGTACAGTTGATGACGTTCCCTGACTGACAACTGACCTCTACCAACACTTATGACTGCGACACCTTAATGAGTGACTAACGAGCATGAGACACTGGCTTGTAATGCAAAGTTGTAAAGGCAGTGGCTCGTTGCAATCAATAACTGTGCCATGGGTCGATCAAGGTTACAATACGCATTCCGAGGTCATTCCGTAGTCGGGCGATGTCACTTAGAAAAGTTCTTGCTTTTGGTCTTGATAGTCTCCGGGGCAGCGTAAGTCGCATTAGATCACTCTGCCTCCCGACGCAAGTGTGCGAGGGAACACCAGTGTGATTTTAGTCAGTATGAGTCTGACAGACAACTCCGATCTCCCAAGGGCGGAGGACATCCATGGAGTTTCTAGCTCATTCTTCTCCATAGATCTACGCTTTGGAATGGGCAACTAGAGTACTTTCACAAGATTTTATGCCTTGTGTCTGGGACTGTAGCTTCGCCTACTTTATTATTCTGACGTTCAAAAGTGACTGTTATGGTCTAATTGATATAAAAGCTTTGAGTTAGAGTTTGAGGATTTCAATCAAACATCGAGAAAAAAAAGGCAGTCAATCGTCACGAAAAAAAAACAAGAATGTCATTCATAGATCTTTGATAATCGTTACGTGTAGTCAGAACCCTGAAAGTCTAACAGTCAGTCCTGTATTGTATTGTATAACGGGCTGGTGTCAGCAACTCCACGTCCAAGCTCGTATTTTGCCCGCGGAATAGTCAGTCTTACCAAGCGGAATTAATGTAACACATACCAAAGATCCCAACGGATGCTTAGAGTGAAAGCCATAGTTAAGCCCAGTCATAGTTTGAGGAAGGCCAGGCAGACATTGCAGATAATGAATTAAAGTTAAGCAGTTGTTTATAGATACAGTTAGGTATGTCATGAACTCATGATACAATGTAAATGTAGTAATAATCCCTTGATTACCTCACGTGACACCCACGTTTAAAGAGATCCCGCAAGGCAAACATTTTTATTAACACTAAAACGAGTTTTATCTTCTCTAAAACTGAAGAAATTATGACTCTAAACTGTTATAGAACAAATAAAACCTACTTAATAAACCACTTCACGGATTATTGCGTATTTAGTTTTGTTCAAAGAAAATAGAAAGCGGTCTATTATATTTTAAGGTCCAATAAACTGTAATTAGTATCAAATATCAAGCCATCACAGGTTGGTGATTAAACCAATCACTTTGCAGATAAAGTGTCCTTTTCTGCCATCCATTACCTTCGTTAGCCATTAAATAATATTAACACAACGAAGTTATAAATAACTCAATATTAATTGAGTAATATGATAAAATTTATAAATTATGACAGATTTCTACTGAGCACCGGCCGTTACGCAGGCACAATAATGACTATTATTTATAACTCCTTTCGTTAGTGCAGTGGAATTAATTTGGGAGAGAAGACAATTCTGGGAACAACGGACATAAAAGGGATTTTCTTAGAAATCGTGACTCAACCAATTTGGCATGAAAATAATAACAATAAAGAAGTTTAAACTACTGAAAAGATTCAAGTTACAGAAGGTGATAAATTTTGTAAAAGCGTTGTTCAATCTGCTTTACCATACGTACCTACGTTTAAAACTTTAACTTTACTCAAAGAGTAACTCCAAATTTCCGAGTAAACATACACTACTAAGATGACATCGCATCGTCGCCATTAGCATTCCAAAATAACGATGTAACTATATCTCAATAATTACATTAAAACTCATTCACATTTCACATCAACAAGTTGACCAAATTAACCCATTAACAGCCACGTGTAGATATCCGGATAGTAAAAGTTTTAAGTGATATAAACATTTTATTAAATGAAATACATCAAATATTTTATAGTTCGGTCGCACAGTACCACTTTAATACTAATCACATGCAGTATCGTCTCATCACTATTATGTCATTTCAGTTTGTTTATTAGAAAGTTAAGAGGTTCTAATTCAACGTCACATTACGTCGACCGGCGCTGACGTCTATATACGATACACTTTTTACGAGTTCCCTGTACGGAATTTATTACATTTGTCACTAGAGAGCAGTAAAATCAAGCATGTTTTTATTTTACTCAACGACGATAGGAATTGTACACGTTTACGATTACTTTGAAGATAATTTATTGGGGAGTCATTCGACAGTTGTTGACAACATGATACTTTGATTTGAATTAAGTGTCAAACGCAAACTGACATTTTGGAACTAACAATAACATTTTATATCGAACTTTAGTGACGTTCTGTCAAAAACGGTGAAATTGAATATTATTGTAGTAATTCCAATAACGTTAGTCGATATAAAAGTAAGTATCAATGTAACGTGAACGATGTAATCCGGTCTTCGTAAGTGGATACACTAAAAGATGAAAAAGAATTCATCAATACAAATATACTTTGTGAGGAGAGGTTCCGTAAGTGATATCATGTTGACTCGCAATAGAGAGGGCCTACAGCTTGTTTGCTCCTGCCGCAATCTCAGTTTGGTAATAAGATGCGACACATGTATTATCCCGATTAAATCCCCCTGGAAAGGGGCTTAGAAGTAGTGATGTCTGTGGGTGACATCCCTTCCCAATCGTTGGCGGCGCATCATTCTTAATAACATTGGAATGCTTCCTCTTCAAAACGTGTAAAATATGTATGTCAGTGTTTTTTTAATGTATTTAAGCTTTTGCTTGTTATGTTCAGTTTTAACATTCTAGAAGTCGATATTCGTAACTAATTTCGTAAATATGTCGCTAAATTACTGTTCCATATTAGATACAATTATTGATATGAATACGAGCACTTCCATTAATTTAATTTCGGCAATACTAACATAATTACCAACAAAAAGCCAACAACACGAACATCAGTTCCGATTCCTATCGATATCGACGTCCGGATCGACGAATCGACAGTTGGCACATCGCCCGAGCGCACCGCACTATTCGATGATTGATCGGTCGGCTTCCCGCCTGAGCTTGTCAAGGCGAAGAATAACATTGTTACTGCTCTTGTAAACGTCTCACTGCCGCGAAATCCTCTTAAAGCAGTGAGTGACTACGAAAATAGAACCGGAATTGTATTATTAATATTTTACAGGAGCAAACCCGTACGTGGGTAGCAATGCAAAGAGAAAACAGAAAGGATTGGATTTGAAATTTAAAAATGTATACGTTTTTTCATTGTTGCGTGTTTTAGTCCGCGTTTGGATTAGCAATTGTAATTGATGTGGTACTGCTACTGGCACACGTCATATGGTGAGTCTAGTCACGGGATAAACAATTTATTCCATTTTCGGATCAAAACAAACGATTGAAAAAGCTTTCTATAATTGTATTACTGTTTTGTTTACGTTTTTATCTTCATTCAATACTGAAAATATCACGGAATTCTATAAAACTGTTTACGTAACTAAAAGTAGAGCCTCGCCTTTTACTTGTTATCATAATATTTGATATGCTAACATCAACCGTAATCAAACATAATCTATGTTGACACCAAACATCACTCCCCAGAATCAACTTCATCCGTTTTTATACCGTCTAATAAAAATACGGTCGCAAACAAAATAATGGGTGTAATAAAGTAATATAGACTTCGACAAACTGCTTAGCATAATGGTCTATGATCCTTTAATGGACAATGCGAATGGACGGAAGCAGAGATGTGAGAACAAAAAGAAACTGTAAATGTGGACCACCGACCTCGCGGTGGACTTCAAAGGACATTCCCTCCGGTGTATAATCAAAGGCCGTGGATTTACAAACACTGGAAACGTTTTACGGTTTACGGATGACGTTTTTGGTTTTGGTGTCGTTGATATTTGAGGAAATGGAATGTTAACACGTTTTAAAATGTGTTTAAGTCAGCATTATGTTGTTTATCGATAGTGTGAAAATTTGTGTATTTAGAAAATATTTGTTTCAATAAAAAATGAAGCATCTTACGGGTATTAGAAAATTATTCTCCGAATCTCATTTAACGCTTATTTAAGAAGCATTGTTACATTCTAGCACTAGTATAATAACAAATTCGCATTAACCATGTTTTCACTTTAAACCATCAACAAACGGCCACAATTTACATAATAACAGCATTTTCATTTTCCTTCTTCCTTCGAGCACACTTTAGTTACCATTTCACTTTACTTAATGCACGCAGAATAATTGACGCGTGCATTCAGTATTATGCCACATCTAGGGACCACGCATCATTGTATACTTACACGCGTATTACAACGAAGCATCAAAGGGCGTACGAGTTGAGCTTGAACTCGAATGCCTTACCGTATTCATTGAGTGTGAGACTTTTGACTTTTGTGTGAAGCTTACCTGAAACAAAAATGAGAATGGTCAGATGTTTTCATAGATAAATTACTTAATTTAATTGAAAAAGAAGAGTAAAATTAAATCACAATTATAATCCAAATTGGTGCATCCGTTTGGGAGTTACGATGCCACAGACAAATACACGTTATACACCCCTGTTTGCATTAGGGTTTAAAAATGCTACTGATCGAAACAAAAATAACAAATGTGAACAGTCATAGGGCTTGACGTCCCACGGCACTTTTCTTTCAGAGCGTTTTTAGAGAAAATCTAACGTCAAACTTGATTTGTCTTGACATGAAAAAAGAAAATCTAGGTAGTCTTGAAAATACTTAGATATTTATTGGCAAAAACATTTCGGTCGAATATATTTTATTTAAGTACATATTTTTGGTAACACTAAAGTACTTTAACTAAATCCCATCGCTACAATAAAAGTAAAGACTTGAACCTAACACTCAAAGCCAACACAGAACAGACATGTAAACTAATATTATAAAAGGGTAAAAAATAAGTTTGGATTTAGAAGGTTATCTATGGAACTAATAATCCGATTTCAAAAAATCTTTTACTAATGGGAAGCTGCATTATTCTCGAATGTCATAATAATTATGCTTTATGTATTTAAAAAGTTTCCGTAGGGTAATTTCCATTATAACGCGAAAGAAGCCGCGGGCAGAAGTCAGTCGGCGGTAATGTCCACTTCACAGTAAAATCGCACTTTACAAAATAAAGGCACGCACACAACGTGCGGTCGTGATCCGTTGCGTGATATGTAACAGGTTTTTTACCTTTACTAAAGGGTGATACATACCAAGTACACAGCATTTGCTATTTAGTTTTCAAAAATGTAATACTTGACCGGATATAAAGTTCGGTCTTCGCTACTACTACAAGTTAGTACTTTAATGACTATTTCAGTACTACAAATCATTCTAAAACCAACTTAGTTTACACATTTCTAAAGCTGATTTTTGTTTATTGAAACGAAAACCGTTGGGAAATAACAACAATTGGAAACAAGGACTTTACAAGACGGTAAAGCTATGCCATCGAGTCGCACCTCTACGTGTTATCTTACAGCCCTAGCGCCTTTAGTGAGGTGCAATGGCATGCCGTCGGTTCAGTCAAGTAATCGAGAATCATAGGCCACGGGTACGCATTATCTTATCGAGTAGAATAGACGAAGGAACTCTCCCCGCATTCATTCTGACGAGTTCAAAATTCTTCAGCGAGGTCTTATTCAAAAACAAGCGACATGACTGTCTATTATAAAATCAATAGACAGACATGTCACTTTTTATGAAACTGTCATTATTTTTTTGCACCAGGGTAGCCCGCTAAATTTAAATTTTCTTACGTTTTTTGCAATTTTTATGTCAGTGTCAGGCTGTATGTTAAACAAAATATGATTCGCCACCGTAACTCGTATGTACTTACAGAATTATGATCATTAAAATCAATATAACACTCTAAGTTCATTTAATCACATTGAATGACTTTTTCATGAAATAGACATTGAATGACACTCACCTGCAAATTGCAAAAAAAAAGTTAGATAATTTGAATTTCGCGGGCTACCCTGAAAATAGAATAATTGTTTTATTTCTTATCGTGTGTGTCTATTTTGTCCGTTTGGAATCCATATTTTATCAAAATAGGGTTCGATCTCAAAGTTTCAATCGATGTTTCACGAGAAAATTACTTTAGAATTTCGTTACGTAGTTTTGGTAGGTAATATAAATGCTCGCAACTGTACTGGACTTGGGATTCAAAGTGAAGACCGTTCTAGAATACTTGTCTTAGTTTCAGTAACTGATAAGAGAAACAGTTTAGTCTTCTAATACTCTTGTATAAAAACTTACACTTTGTTAGCTGGCTTTATAGAGCTACTTCACAGTATGAACGCATTAAAACTAGTTAAGAAAATTCCTATCTGTAGATTTTTAATTAAAACTGCTGAAGACGACACCAGTTATTTCGTTCAATTACGTTCATTCCTACCATATTGCAGGATAGACATTCTGGTTAGTAATTTTATGATTGAACTGCAGTAATCAACATTTTATTAGTATTGTATAACGGGCTGGTGTCCGCAACTCCACGTCAAAGCGCGTATTTTGCGTGCTGGTGGGAAATTTATTCGATTAAAATTTTTGTATTAGTATAGTTATTGTTGATTAAATTCTTGTGTCCATTATTATTTACTGTTTTTGACGTAAATTGATCTTTAAAAGAAACAAAAGAATGTTTACTACCACGATTTTTTTCCTTTTTAGGGTTCTGTAACTAAAGTCGCCAATGGGACCCCCTTACGAAGGCGCTGTATCTTTGGAATCGTAGTAGGTAGACATTGTTTTTTTCGCAAAGTATACTATGACCGCTGTGACAGCAAATAATAAAAATAAAATTAACTAAAATAAACGCTGTAATTAGGGAGGTCCAGAACCCCTGAGTCCTTGTTCGACTCGCACTAAACCGGTTTTTCTTTTTTTCTCTCAACAAACTCAAATAACATTACCTGAAACTTTTACAAACATATATTGCTCAAAATGCTTTAAAATAACAGACTAAGCTTTTCAATTTCATTGAATTAAATGTGAATGCCGGGTGTGTGTGCTCGGCAAACTTTGTTGGTAACGTATGTACATAAGGCAACGGAGTTACATTGCATGTTTCCTAACGAATGTGTGACCTTCTAACACTTGGTTACCCTTAAATCCTAGTAAAAAGCCTAAAAGCGGTTTATTTACCTGAGAGCTTGAAACTCTTGCATCAATTAAATATTATTATAATATTCGTATTTTTCCGGACTGAGGAGGGTAATGTGTTTATCAGATTAATAAGTGGAGACCATTTCAACACGACTGTACAATTTCTGCCGTAAAGCGAATCTGTCTTATAGCGGATCTATCTTATAGCGAATCTGTCTTATAGCGAATCTGTCCTAAAGCGAACAAGGTAAAAAAAGTAATTAGCAGTTAGGTAGTTATAGTTTAAAAACTAAAAAACCTGAGTGTAAAGTAAAAAACAAGACCATTTGGAAGCAGGCGGGACCTATTCCTCCTGCTTCCAAATGCTTTTCAGTCAGGTTTTTAGTTTTTATGATTACTTTTTTAACATTAAAATAATAAAAAAAACAGTAAGTTAAATGTGCATAAATATTTCGTTTAGTGTCCTATATTACAGAAATACATAAACTATTTTTTTATTTTCTCGTAGCATGGATTTGTTGAGTTAGCGCTTTTTGGTTTACTGTTTCATTTCCCATCGTTTCAGACCTCCACAAAGATTGTAATGTGCACTGTCTCTCAAAACGTCATGTGATAGTTTGTAATAAGCCTTATCTTTAATGCAAGGTATTGAATTGTCAACGTATCAAGTTGACCACGAACGGTCGAGCGCTCCCAAGCTCCAATGGGCAGCGACCGCTACTCGCGATTAGACTTGAAACGACGCCGCTTCTTGCGACTAAAAGTCGGAGTTGTTAAAATTCTATTACCGTGTCCTATGGCCACTTAAAATTATTGAAATCGTGATTTGTCCATTTGTTTTTGAGAAGTGTATGTGTTACTCGGATAAAAACTTTGTTTACGCAATATTAGAAAATTAATGCGTAATAAAGAATATTTTTAATTGAATTTAATATTTCCATCATAAGTTTTATAGGCTACCTGTTTTTTTAACAGTTATTTACCAAGAAAGCCACTCATTAAAAAGCCGGTTTTGATTTGAGATCAGTCGAATAACAAAAATAAAAAATAAAACTTTAAGAAGAAACTTCAAGTTGCACTAAGTTGATCTTTTTATTATTCTAGTCTTGAAGAAGAAAAGATAATTTTGCAGAAAAATAGTGGAAATTTCACAGTCGTAACAGGAAAAAGTTTACAAAACATTAGCCTTACCAAGAGCCAGTTTAAATTCATAATCGGGTTAGAGAGAATATCGTGACTGAACTTTACCTAAATAAAAAATATAAAATTTTTATTGGGCCTTATTCTGGATAATTCGGGCCCGAGCCAGGTAGTTACGGCTTGATGTTACGCATGCAAATTGCCGATTCAGTGAATGGAGCACGCAGTTTTTGCAACCTTAATTTTATTATTGGAAGCATATCGGGTACCGTTACCTTTTGTCAAAAACGGTTCATCGATTTATTGGATGTAACTTTAGATTATGGGTCGTTGAAGTTTGCACAAGTAATCGAGTAAATTATCACTTGAAACTTGAAAATGACACTGATCAGATATAAATACACAAAAAACAACCAATCAACAGCAATCTACTATAAGGGTAATCAGATAAATTAATAAAGAAAGGGTTTCCCCTTAGTTTACTATTCAACCTCAAATCGACAGTTTTGCACACGGCGATATGAAAATGGCGGCTGGACGTTGCGACTGTGGTTGCGTTCATAATCCGATTGTCGATACGGCAAACGCGAAGTCGAACAATCCAATGCAAAACAAAGAAATAATAAAGGTGCGTTTTATACACCGCGATAGTCTTGCCCTTTATTGCTGGCTGGAGAGGCGACAAGGCCAATAAAACATTTTCTCCGCAGAACGCTATTATGGAACCCGATATTCGTGTGGGTACCGAACGAACGTACACGAAGTCGGTTCGGATTATTCGATTTTTGAAATTAAATCTTCATAGACGTGGGTTCGGGAATTGAATGTTTCGTAAAAGATTTAAAACGTACTTTGTAATCTCCGGAGGTTTTCCGTTTGAATCAAATAGGTATTTTAAACTGAAATTGTACAAACGTTTTCTTTACCTTCAATATTTGCCTTAAACCTTACTTCAGTAAGCTACTAACCAAATTAAAACACGGAATTTGGTCATAATGTAAGTAGTTCGTTGACCTCTTTCGGTCATTTACAGTAAGTATTAAAAACGCCAAAACAGCCTTTTTTATAATTAAGCCTTCGAATACCACAACCCCAGATTGGGACTTTATTGTTAATACTGATATCATCCCACAGCTCTAAAGTAGCTTTAAATGTTAATCTTACATTAAAGGAATTCTTTTAAAATACCTATCAGACGGCGTAAGTTAGTGCAGACTCAATCCGCGTATCGTGTGTGCAATAAAAACAAAACGAGGGTAGAACGTGGTTTAATTGGCGGCAGTGCGAGGTAACACGATCATGAATTCTGAGAAACGACGCGTTTGCCTCTTATTGTGAATACTTTAGCTGCAACAGTGGTAGCGTTAGCGTAATACCGAGGAAATTGATCAGTGGCTAAATAAATAAACGCTTCATTAGAATGTCTAGAAATAAATTTAAGAAAAAAAGTATTCGAACACAAATTTAAAATGTAATAAAGGCAGCAATAATGAGCTTCGAAGAACCCATAAAACGTGAAACAATCAAAGGCCACTTTGATTCTACATACAAAGACATTTCATTATTCTTTCATTAGCAATAAGTTTTTTATCCGAAAACAGCCGATTTTCTGTCCGCCTCGGAAACGTATGAAAAAGAGACAAACGGTCCGAAAAAATATATAAACGTACGGAGAAAATGTGGCGAACAAAAGGCGAATGGGACGCGGTTTAATCCTGACCGGTCGTCGTTTCAACGGCTAGGGTGAGAGAAAATTGAATTTATTATCGTTTGTATTTGAGTGACGTGTTATTTTCACACGAAGAAGAGCGCGGTGGAATCGAATCAGTCAGTCGACGGATACGATAGCGCCCGATAGTAGATTACGGATGCGCTGCAAATGGCGTTTTCTATTACATGTGCCGTGAGGTTTTTACACAGCGGTAAAAGGATGATGTTTTCATATGTTTGTAGATTGATGGAAATGGAAGTAAAACTCTTTTATGTTGGGGTTTATAAGGATTTTCTTTCAACTTAAGCTGATTTCTAGTTTCTCGTGATGCTCTAGGTTCGACAGATTGGATTATGTTGTAAAAATAAATTAAATTAATTAATTTGAATCATATAGTGTACTTAACTAGTACAACATGGTAGTAGTAGTAGAACATGGTTGTAGCACACCCACATTTTGCCAGTTATGTTTTAAGTCCCATGTAGGGGGCGAGTCTATTGCCACCAACCGGGTACAAATCCTTGGCTCAAGAAATGCCAAATGAAAAAACCCTAATAACACTTTGCCCGACCCGGAAATCGAACCCAGGGCCTCATGCTCAGCAGTCGTGATTGCGACCACTAGATCAATGAGGCAGTAAAATACAATAAAAATACATACAGGGTGCTTTATTTTAAGATACTTTTGACAAACGGAGATCTGAAAGTCAAAATATTTATCAACAAAAAGCTACACCCACATAATGTGAAAGCACATAGCATACAATGGTAGTACCTACCTACCCACTGTTCATGTATTTCTGTCAGCCACCACAATGGTTTGTGTAGCCATGATTTTTTGATCAAGGGTTTTAAATAACTAAAGGGTAAAAACAATAGTAATTGTACTCCATTATTTAGTTCTCGATCTGAACAAAGAATAAGGCGGGGTTTTTTTTTTTTTTTTTTTTTTTTGGATGGGAAATCATCAAATGACCCCCTCCACTCTGGGCGGAGCGGAAGGGAGTGTCAGACTTGTACTGACTAAAACCCATCCATGTTCCTTCTTTGCCCTTTGTGTTCCAGGGCCACGGTGTCTCTTTCGAACAGTCCCGCAGCTCTGGCAGGCATCGGCCCATGCGGACCCCTACTCGGTTGCTGACATCTCTTTGAGGCGCGCGTGGAACACGAACGCGCCGTCGACACGGCCTGTCGTCATAAGACGGCCGGACGGCGAGCTAGCCCATAACTCGCCGTCCACAGGCCCGCGCCTACGGTGGCCGGGAGCCACCACGTGACCCCCGACGCCCAGGGCGTCTCCCGCGGCGGCTGGGACGTGAGGTTCTTTCCCTCTCACGTCCCGCCACCTCCTTCACTAGCATGACTGCTTCACAGAAGGTGGTGACGGCTTCCCATTCCCTCTCGCTCCGGACCATGGCTTGAACCAGGGCCGGACGCGAGAGATCGCCGCCGCCAATCGCCGCTACAAGGACACGGCGGTGCTCCGCCCAAGCGGGGCAGACCTCTACGGTGTGCTCCACCGTGTCCTCCGGACGATCCTCGCAGTGGAAACACCCGGGCGTTTCCTCCCGCCCGATTCGGTGCAAGAACCTCCCGAAACAACCGTGTCCGGTGAGGATCTGCGTCAGGCGGTAGGTGAGGGCGCCGTGGCGCCTCTCTAGCCACTCCTCAAAGAGGGGACTTATCGCCACTATGGTAGCGTGCCCTGCACGGGGTTGCAACAGTCGCTCTCTCCATGTCGCCATGATATCACGCCGGAGGTCTGTCCGCTGAGCGGCAATTTGCCGCGGCAGCGGAGTTTCCCCCCGACGTAGTGCCTCCGCGCGCCATTCATGCAGGCGCGCGAGGACTATCGCCTCCAGATCCCATGGCGGCAATCCGGCAAGGAGGCTAGCCGCCTCGCCGGAGATCGTGCGGTACCCCCGGATTAGCCTTATGGCTATCACCTTTTGGGGCGCGTTCAGGTAGTGGGCGGCTTGCCGCCTTAAAGAACGCGCCCACACCGGGGCCCCGTAAAGGGCCATGGACCGCACGACCCCCGCGTATAGCCTCCGGCAGGAGGCGTTTGGACCCCTCAGGTTGGGCAAGAGCCGCTTGAAGGCAGCCCCTGTCCGTTCCAGTTTGGGAGCCAAACGTCGGAAGTGCTCCACGAAGTTCCACCGGCTGTCGAGGACGAGTCCTAGGTACTTCAACGTCGACCCGACGCCGATGGAAACCCCTCCTGCCGTCAGTAGGGATCCCGACGGTGGCGCATTCCGAGGCCCATGAAAACACATGGCCTCGGACTTGTGCAATGCCACCTCGAGACCCAATTGCCGGATCCTATCCACGACTATCGCAACCCCGCGTGTCATGTTTTCGGCCGCCGCCTCGTGCGACCTCCCTTGTGCCAGTACCAGCGTGTCGTCAGCGTAGCAAACTACGCTGACGCCGGTAGGGAGGTCGGCGCGCAGCACCCAGTCGTAACCGATGTTCCACAGGGCCGGTCCTAGAACCGATCCCTGTGGAACACCGCACGACATCTCTCGCCGGTTCCATTCTCCGCTCTGACCGGGGTAGATGACGGCCCTATCCGTCAAGTAGTCCCCGACCACACGACGAAGGTAGGTTGGCACCCGGTGATACCGGAGTGCCTCCCTAATGCAGCTCCAGGGCATGGAGTTGAAGGCGTTGGCGATGTCAAGAGACACCGCCAAGACGACCCCGCCCCGGGACACCGCGTCCCCCGTCGTGAGGGCTCTCACGCGCATGATGGCGTCCACCGTGGAGCGCCCCTTGCGGAAACCAAACTGGTGTTCCGCAAGATCCGGCCCCATCCCCGCAAGGTGCCCGGCAAGGCGGTTGGCAATGACTCTTTCGAAGAGCTTGCCCACCTCGTCGAGCAACACGATGGGCCGGTATGCGGACGGAGAGTCCGCAGGGCGCCCTGGTTTCCGGATGAGGACCAGCTTCCCCGTCTTCCAAAGAAGCGGAAACTGGCCTCTCTCCAAGCATGCGCTTAGGAGCCCTTCCAGTCGGGGCCCGAGAGCCTCGGAGGCCAGGACCCAGGCTTTGCCAGGCAAGCCATCGGGTCCCGGGGCGGTGTTTCTGGCTTTCAGCCTGCGTACCGCCACTCTCAGGTCTACCCCAGTCACCTCCGGAACGTCGTCATCGTCATCGGTGTGGTCCGCTTCCGGCACCGCACGCGGCGGCGGAGCCATAGGCGGGGGAGGATGCTCCCCTCGCGAAGGGAACAGAGCGCTCACCACGTCCTCCACGAGCTCAGGCCGGAGACTCTGCGTTAGCGGGGGGGCCCGGGTGCGGAGTTTGTCCCGCACCATCTTGTAAGGGCGCCCCCACGGATCTCCGTTCAGAGACTCCAGCATTTCCTCACGGGCCAAGTTCTTGGCCCGCCGGACAGCCTCTTGGAGGGCGGTTTTCGCCGCTCTGTACCCCTCGTACAGCTCCGCCTCAATGGCTGCCGCATCCGGAGGGCGGATGCGGAGCCTGCGATGCCTGGCGTACAGGCGCCGCGCGGCAACGCACGCCTTGCGCAGAGACGTCAGCTCTCGCGACCACCAGTACACCTGACGCTGGGCGCTTCCTGGCCGAACTCGGGGCATTGCCACGTCGCAAATCCCGGACATGGCCTCCTGGAACCAACTCGCCTCGTTGTTGATGTCGGCAGGCCTGACTGGTGATGATACCCAGGCCTGCACGATCGAGGCTTCCAGGAGGAGCTCCCGGTCCAGCTGCTTCAGCGAAGGCGGGGTTATATCGAGGGGGTGGTGACTGCATAGCTCGCTAATTGGTTGAAATACCTTTAATATTGGTACCGTAAAACTTATGGGGTGCTATAAGACTAGGCCATTTCATTAGAGCATTCCGAAGATAGTAATTTGTTTATAACTAGCGATGACCGCGGCTTTGATCGGGTTTCGGGCTATGTGAGATGTTTATTACAGTCCTTAATTATGTTGTAATAATGTGTTTTATTTCTAAGGCTGTTCGACATCTTACTATATGAATACTATTATAAATTTTAATATGAAAGTTTGTAAGAATGTATCGAAGTTTGTTCCTCTATCACGCAAAAACGGTTGAATGGATTTGGGTGAAATTTGACACACGGGTACTTTATAACCTGAATTAACATATGAGATATTTTTATCCCGGTATTACGATCCCGTGGGATAATTACCAAACTCGGCGCAGGCGAGGCTGCGGGTAAGCTAGTTCATAATAAACTTGAATTGAATACAAATCTTCGTGTTCCGACAGCTGAAAACAGCTTTTTCTTGCTTTCTTCCATGACTTATTTCCATCAATTGATTGATACGTATATGTGCGCAACGTTGAAATGTTTGTGCCACACAAACTATCGTATTTTACTACTTGGGCTTAACCCTTCAATGAATACCTATACGTCACCAAAACCGAGGCTAGCGGCCAATTTATTAACCGACAACGCACTTTCCCGAACGTTTCAAGGTCGCTTAATGGTATACAAAGTAAATGTAGGTATTCGAATGTTAAGCCTCTAAGAATTGCCACTGTTTGCGTCTTCATCTCATTGGTTGATATTGTAAATGTCATTTGAATGTGCTGTGATTGGCTGATTCGTAAATCAATTCGAATCACGTTTTTCCGGCCAGTAAATTGACGCCTCTTTCGAATGAATCATAGTTGTTGTTGTGTTTCGCATAGAGTAGAACAGTCTTTTAAAAATAGCTTCGTTCAAGAAAAAGTAATGAATATTAAATTCTAGCCATATTAGTCTAACCATTTCATTTTCTGGATTAAATTTACATACAAAACTACTACTTCAATCAAATATTACACGAAATTAAGAAACCTTCAGTAGAAACTAATCTAAAGAATGATGCAATTTCAAAGAAAGCAAGCATTTCCAAGCGAGCGATCACAAAAATGAAACTGGTTTTATCCAGTATGATTTACATAAAACTTGTTTAAATGTTAATCTTTGTGCTTGGGTGGATTATGACGTGCCCTCTGACATACACAGGTATGTATGTATGTACATGTGCGCACTTTAATCATTGATGCCCTTTGTAGGGTTGTATTTCGGAATAGTTGCAGTAAAACTGTTTTGGTTTGTAACCATAGCGCCCACGTTTTAACGGCTTTACTGAAAAGTACGCACAAAGACACCAGCAAAAGGATTACTGTAGATAAATATAGTAAAATATAATATGGTGGCTCCCGGCCACCGTAGACGCGGGCTTGTGAACGGCGAGTTATGGGCTAGCTCGCCGTCCGGCCGTCTTATGACGACAGGCCGTGTCGACGGCGCATTCGTGTTCCACGCGCGCCTCAAAGAGATGTCAGCAACCGAGTAGGAGTCCGCATGGGCCGATGCCTGCCAGGGCTGCGGGACTGTTCGAAAGAGAAACCGTGGCCCTGGAACACAAAGGGCAAAGAAGGAACATGGATGGGTTTTAGTCAGTACAAGTCTGACACTCCCTTCCGCTCCGCCCAGAGTGGGGGGGACTTGATGATTTCCCATCACAAAAAAAAAAAAAAGCATAAACAGAAAACGAATTTGATTGTCCTTGCATATTTCGCGGTTAATCCGGCAAAACAATCTCCTACCTAATACCTTATCCAAACATTAATTGGTATGCAACCGCATGCAATTCACACGACTTAATTACCCTTTACTGTATTCACTACAAAATCGATTCCCATGCATCTAAATTAACCGCATACCAAGAGCCAAGACCCCGAAAGTACGGTTTTTGTTCGTCATCAATTTGGACGTCTACAATTTATACGTCATCCGGATGCTACTTATAATGGAATATTACAAAATGCTAAATTACTGTGATCTTCGGACAAATTATGGAAGGGAACAACGCGATTCGATGTAATTGGGCGCAGCTCGCGCAGTCACTTCTGTTTTGGGTGCAAGGGAGAGGTAACCGCGGGTAACGGATGTGGACAGACATTAGAATTGGTAATGTATGGCTGTTGATATTACCGTGTGCCGCTATATTGGTATCTTTGAGGATGTTTTTTCTATGACGCCATATGGTTACCTATTGAAGTTAGGGGTGAGTCATTACATCCAGGTATAAAAGCTGCTGTTGACACTGACGGTTTTTTATTATCTTGTGCAGATATCTTATCAATTTATGTACAATTGAATAAGGGACTGGTTGTGACTGTTATAGTATAAAGCGTGTAAATAGACCCTTAACATATACGAAAGGTACTTGTTCTCCCCGTCTTTGCGATCATTTTTTTTTCTAGACCATACCTGGGAACCTTCTAGATACGGAGATATTGGGGGTCGAAGTTTCAACTTTTTCACAAGTTTTTTTTTAAATACATGTTTTTAATGTAAGATTTTTACTTTACACACCTCCACGACCCCCGTACTATTCAATTCATCCATCAGCACAATGCTTTGAGAACTTTCCATCGAGTCCTACCGTAAAACGTGATTTTTCACCCCAAAAAAAAAGTCGATTCCCAGCAATAATGTTTGCGTAAAGATACATAATTTGATGTACAGAATGCATGGTTGACGGTTGTGTGAAGGGTCTGTTTTCACCCTGTATTTGTCTTATCCTTTACTTTTAGCAATAATAGGCTTAGACCTAAATAAAAATGACGAGCTGAAGTAGACTGCTTCATGAGTAATCTTGAGAAACTGGACTATGACAGTGAACAACTGTGAGAATACTACTAACATTATAAATGCAAAAGTTCGGGAGGATGTATAGATGTCTGGATGTTTGTTACTCTTTCATGCAAAAACTACTGACCGGGTTTGGGTGAAATTTGGCACACAGATAGTTTATAACCTGGATTAACACATAGGGTCACCGGTAGTACGATTCCGTGGACACGTTACCTAACTCCACGGGAGCGAAAAAAATTAGAAGATAAAGTAATAAATCTTCCAAACAGTTATTATTTTATATAAAACTCGCCTGTCGCCTTTACCTTTCACATCCTCCAAGGTTCCCGTACGTAATGATGATGATGGTTGCCAAATAAATAATGGACGATCGTCAACGTTGCACAGATGATTTGCTCTGATGGATGAATATTTGACGACGGCTTTATTACTCCGTATTAAACGATAGGAAAAAGTCATTTAATTTCATGTCCGAGTAAAATTATTGCTTGCTTCTGTACGTATTTGTACTACGTTTTGTTAATTTGAAAGGAATTCACAGATGCAAAAACATTGCATTTCAGCATTTCATGTGATGCGGAGGAATGAGCAAAATATTAATGGAGGAATGTGGATGGGTATAACAGTAGAGGAAGACCAAAGAAACGATGGATGGACTGTGTTAAGGATGATATCTCAAGAAAAGAAGTGTCTCATGAGATGTCGAGTAATTGAGAAGTATGGAAGAAGACATGGTTCGCCGACCCCAAATGAATTGGGATAAGGGCAAAAGAATGATGCCGGCCTTTCACACAGTTCATCAATTATTTTTCTTTCTAGAGTACTATCAATCCTAATAAGCTCAGGCTACTTTTTATCCTATGTGAAAGTACCTACACATAAAAATCAGGCCACATACCAGACTACCTTTTATTCAAGCTTGACCTGATGACCTGAGGTAGCCAGCATTGATAGCTCCACTCGCATGCGCTGGGCGATTGGAATCATTTAATAGTTTACTTGGATGCTAAGGCATGCGTTACTGGAAGTGTTGAGTGAAGTTTACGAGTCGCTGTAGATTTATGAATGAAATAAGTAGAAGAAGATATTTTTCTCCGACTGAAAAGATATTGTAATGTAATGACCTAGAATGATAAATAATTGCCATAATCAGTGTAGTGTCAAAGTCCGCGATTAAAAACGTTCATTCATATTAACTTTTTGTTTATAAATTAAAAGATACAGAATAAATAAAAACAATGAATCGTTTGTCGTATTTTTTTAAATTTTTAAGTTATTTATGATTTTTTTTTTATCTAACAATCTGGCTACCAACTCAATTTTATTTATCCAAATAAATCAATCAAATGTTGTGGATTCTTTCAAAAGATTAATTCGAACGTTTGGATGTACAAATACGCAGCCAGGTATAAAACTGATTAATTGTGTAGACAAAAAAGAAACCTGCTTGAAGTGCCAAACCGAATGTTTTTTTGTAGCTGTCTCGACTTGGATATATTGGTAGCCGTCTCACGCAATGAAAAGATAAAGACTGACCATTTTTTAAATTTATTTTATATCAAGTTAATCAACTACGTGAACTTACGTCATAATTCATAAAACTTTCAATACTAAATAAATTCTTTCGCCTTTGCCTAAAGACGAAGTTTGTAAACATTGTTATTTTAGGAATGTTGATCATACTATTGCTTTTAAACCTTACACTTTATCATACAAATTATAAAGTTTATTAGATGTTACTAAGACCCAGTTTCTCAAAATAAAATATTGCAAAATTCGTAACTTTCGTGACTGACATATTTTTCAGGTTTTAAAAGCTACATATACTCTGTGTTTAGTTCTTAGTGTGTAGGTACTACTGAGTTCACAAACGGTCTATCACTTTGCACACTTATATCCTAAGTTATAAGGTCTAAAGTGGTCGACCGTCAGTGAAGTTAGTATCACGTACAGCTTTTTCCACCTGAAATTTTAGAATTCCCTACAATTGTCGTCGTGTCGTCATAATCATGAGAAAACAATACTCGTTTAGTCCACTCTTAGCCGCTCGACCTCCAAAAAATAATGTGACCACTGGACCCCTAACTATAGGCCGCTTATTCTGGACCCTTAGGGGTTAAGAGTGGATTTTATTTTCCAGCAAAATTTTAGTTTCCTCTCGACCCCCGAAGTACAGTTAACTACGATGATGAATCACCAGTCCACCATATATGTAGTGGCATACTTTTTACCCTCACTTCCCAACGCTCAACTTAAATAACAACAAACAAAAATCAAACAACCGTGACTGTATTTGCATTCAATTTCCAAGTGTCACTTCTTGCCACTTTAGATCCGAACATTATTTACCTGCGACCGCAAACAATAAATCGAATTGGAAAGCAAGCATCTCGACCGTTGTAAATCAATCAAGTGATCATGAAATATGATCGTCCGTAATATTATCAATATCGGACTGTGTATCGATTTTTGTTGATTAATTTTCGATTTGAGTTTTGTATTGGAAGGAATTTTGTTCTTTATATGGAATTTTGTACAGGTACCAATTAGGTGTACTTTCAACATACATATTGTACAGGATGGCCCCAGAATAGATGCCTAAAGGAAAATTTTAGGAACTTCTTTCCAAGGGCTTTCTAAAACATTAACACCATTAACATTAACAACTTTTTGGGACAATATTTGGTGCAAATGTGCAATTGAAGTTCGAACATGATAGATAAAGCTGTACATTGTACAATAATCACACAAACTTTGAATCATTTTCGTGAAAGGGCATTGAATACGCGCGTTACCTTTTAATTTTAAATTAAATACAACAATAAGCATATAAAAAATACAACTTTTTTATCCTAGTCCCGCTTTTACGGTTATTTTGATAGAAAGAAAAGTTATTCATCCACAATAATGACCACCTCGGTTTATCTCGGTGCGTTATAGTTCTGACGGTACCCGCACAAAGTAGACAATAGATGCAGAAGACCAGCTTCATACAACGAACGTACACATGACACATGGACGCATTACGTACCGCGATTTATGTGGTCCGAAAAAACAAATGACATTCGCGCGAGTGCGCCTGCACTCGTGATGCGTAGACGCGTGTGTCTATGTTTGCCTGCGTTTTCGCTTATTGCTTAGAACTGACCATCACCATTCTCCTGCCTTTATCCCAATTTATTTGGGGTTAGTGCAGCATATATGTCTTCCTTTTTCATACTGTTCAATACTGGTCATCTCAATAGGCGTCTCCTTTGTAACATCATCCTTCACACGGTCAACTCATGATCTTTCAATCACTACTCTTACAGCCATCCACATTCATACTCCAACTTTCATAAATAACAAATCATGCCTGCAATCCTCGAAGGGTTAGGCAGAGGTGTTTCTAATAGTACACCCACATTTCACCACTTATGTTTTAGTCCCATCTGATACGGGCGAGCTTATTGCCATCAACCGGGCACATATCCAGACTCTGTGGCTGCTACTAAGAAATTCCTGACGGAAAAACCTATTAACACTTTGCCCGACCTGGGAATCGAACCCAGGACCTCATGCTCAGCAGTCACGTTCGCGACCATTAAACTTTCCTCATTCCTCCGCATCCGCATGAAGATGCATGAGCATACCTTCTGTACCCTATCTATTTTGTGATACTTGGTAGTGGTGGTGAGCCAAGTTCTGATTTATTTACTTTGCCAAGTTAGAGGTCTCGGCCCCGGACTGTTGCTTTTGTTATTAAACTAGTTTGCTAATGATTTTTAGGGGTGCCAGAGTTTTGTTATTCGTTTGTTGTGTTAATGAGAAAGTTTGATTATTACACGCTTCGAGGCGTTTAGTTGGCGTGTAATTAAAGTAATTACGATTACTTTTTTGTAGGCTTTTACTACGTTTTAATACAATTTAGTGTTAAGTTTACATTAAATGGCCGACGGAAGGCATAATAATAACAGATAACTACATTTTCTGTCTGTTTCTGAAACAAAATTCGTAAAAAGCTTTTTCATCTATGAAATTTTTGTTACATTCGACGTTTAGGAACTGATTTGATGAGACACTTTACGAGATAATGACAGAGATATTTCAAAAGCACCGTGTAGTATTCCTCCACATTCGTAAAGACTTAGAGACCTTAGAGAGAGCATGAGACGTGACTGTTTTTGGGTCCCACTCAGTTTTAATTACAGTACTTACGACTCAAACCTGTTAATAATAACAATTTAAAGTTTCTCACACATACATAATTAAATACCTAACTAAGTAAAACAAAGCGGGAACTCGTTTTCCTTTTACTTAAACCTTACGCTTAACTAACCACCGGCTTACGGACACGGAGCGTAAAAACTCACAAACCTGCCAAAACTTCACATACCGTAATTAACTGACTCGAAGTTTTTCCAACAAAGGGGTTCCGCAAGCAAAAACTATACCCCGTTACCATGACGACGCATAAATAAAAATGGCTGACCACAAGCATTATTAACTAGAAATTGTCCGTCATACAGTAATTGAACCGTAATAAATGATAATATATCGGTTTTATTCTTTTTACAATCGCATTATTTTAATTAGGTCGCGGACTTGGCTGGTTGAAAATGTAGTAATTGCTTGATGTGGGTATTGTATGAGATATTTAATTGCAGTCATAAACTGTATGAGGACCACTCATTTAACTTTTTGCTGAAATATCATCAAATTAGTCTGTTCAGTTAAATAATTAATGTTTTAATTTAGCTGGCGAAAACTGAAGTTATTTCAAACAAAATTTTATGTGAAAATGCTGTCAAGTTCGATAACAAACAATGTCAACATAAAATATGATAATTTTTCGTTGAATAACAAATCACTAGTTTATGAGGCAGACTATGGACTAGATAATTACCTTACTAAATTTATAAGCAAAATCTATTCTACTTACATAAATTGCCAGTTGAATGCAAAATAATTTCACGCCTTACTAAGTGGATGTTTAAATCAATTGGACGGTAAGAAGCCGAGAACGTACTTGGATTATTGATAACGACGGCCAAGCACGAAAGCTTTGACTATTCGATTTATTTTTCCAATAAGGTGCACTGAACGATGTCGCCGCAGAACGAAACACCGCCCCTACAACTCAGACAATACGATGAGATAGTCTGGGCGCATTACTAAGATTACTCTGCGGCTAAGACAATCCTTATTACAAAGACTGAAAGTTCAAAATAAAGGATTGAATGTAATTTAATGTTGGCGAAGTATACGTGCTTCGCAAATCAAGTGTGTTGAAGAGGATGGGAGAACCACGTCTATGAAAAATCGTGACGAGGGTGACACAATAAGTGAGGAAAGGTGAGGGGAAAGCAAGGTGCTTTAATCGGAAATACGTACCCTACGGTACTGCAAGGCTAAGGGCGAGACACGAATCAAGAATGTAAAGCACCTAGCGAGACATCGAAGGCGAACTCTTTTCAAAATATTTAAGGTAAGGGTAGAATTTTATAGCAAAAAAGGTGTCGCTTTACCAGCTAAACAAGCCTCACAATACAAAAGTGAATGGAAAGCAAAATCAACAAGAAAACGTAATACGCAAGCAAGCTTTAAGAAAACCATAATTTCGTAAAGAACCAGAGTTTGGTCCTGTTCACTAAGCTTCTTATCCGTTACTCACAATGCAGCCAAGGGTGAATTTTCCTCATCGGGAAACTACGACATAACAACACTATCCCTCATATACCTCTCATGTGTTAATGGCAAAATCAAATTTACGTATACTGTTAGCAAGTTAATATAGCTAGAGTGGAAAGTTTGTTAGACCGAGTAGAGAAGCGAAAGGCAATGGACCAATTACAGGCTTCAACGGTGGGCAATTGTGAAACCAATAAAGGCAAGGGAAGCGCCCGTGTTGTCTCTTTATTCATACGATTAGGTCACAGTGACGCTTTGTTGCCGTTCGCTTTAGACAGCCATCCTAGCTTAGAGCAATTTTGTGACGCTTTGGACGAATTGCTTGCTTTTGCAGATATCGTCATTTTCGTCACACGTTTCAAATTCAGCTTGCGTCACATTTACTTCGAGACTCTCAAAGGCCAGGAATTTGCACTGGTACGTCATTTGCATATTTCATACTAAAAAGTATATTTATCTGCCGTATTAAGCACTGCTTTTAATTAGAGCTTCACTACACAAACCTTGAAGAACTTGTGAGTTACAAAATAAAGACATTGAAAGTTGTAATTGAACTCATCGTGACTTCAATTACAACTTCCAATGTCTTTATGTTGTATGTCTATTTAAAAATTCATGATCGTTAACTTGCCCTGATTATTCAATCGTTTCTAAAGCAACAAGCTTATAGCTTACAAAACTTCAGCACTTATTAGCATTGTTGTAACCGATTTTCCCTTCAGCCACTTTCAAACTAACCCTTACATCGCGCACGGCTAAATAATTGACTGGCACGCCACATTATTCTCTATTCCAAGACTGGCAGGAAAAGAAAAATGGTTAGCAGACCTCTTACTCTTACAGTCAAGTAGAAATAGTTGTTCTGAATACTAGAATGGCTTCGATTTGTCTTATAATTCAATGTCACGCGATACTGAGTAAGGGTTTAGATTTTTCATGCAAACGAACGAGGTGAAGGCTGTTCTGGCTCTTCAGTCTGCGGTAAGGAAAATGGGTTCGGAGTAATGAGGTTATTTTTGGTCTTGACACTGAGTTCAAAGAAAATGGGGACATGAATTATGTTGTTAGTCAAAATTACATAGGACGTATTTCTTGTGTTACAAAATAGGTAGGTAGGTACATATACTTTGTGTTGTTCACGAATATTATAGAAAATGATTTTGGAGACATGGTTTGTTTTCTTATATTTTTACTTTTAAAACAACACGTGACTTGAATTCCAATAACATAAAAAGCTGCAAAAACTCCCTCAAGTATTCATTGCGCTCCAAATTCACCTCTATGTCTAAACCAATAAAGTTCTAAACAAAACATCAATAACTTATGCAAGCTCGCACTACCGTTTGCCCCCAGAGTGAAGACTAATGAATGAGCCCGTCAATAATATCAAAGCAAATGCCAGATGTCAATTTCGAGTGACAACCGTTTCAAGGGTTGATCTTCTATTTTACAACTTTACACTTTAAGTCACAAAGTTAGGGTTGGAATTTCTTTGTATGATATTTATTATCCCCTTTTAAAATAGGTGTAGAGATTTTATTTGATTGATTACATTTATAATGTGACAATTGCGTGTTGAAATATTTTAGATTAAGGTCGAAAATAAAGTAAATACATTTTGGAAATAAATTACTATGATTCACCGTTAGAAATTATTTCACACGTTTTATTAACAACGCTATAATCATTTACATATTATTATTGATTATACTCTTCTTGACACTTATTAACAACAAAAAGTAAATTAATGAGTCGAATTCTCACAATTCAGTCTGTCACATTATTTGGGCTCTTTGTCAATACTCAAAAACCGGCCAAGTGCGAGTCGGGCTCGCGCATGAAGGGTTCCGTACCATCGTGGAGTGCCCGACCTAGTAATCGAACCCACGCCCTCATGCTCAGCAGTCGCGCTTGCAACCAACAAGGCAGCATGAAAAGTAAGTTAAGTAGGAAAGAGTTCATATTACTAACCTTCGGGCTCTGAATTGAAAATTAGAAGATGAGATCTTGTCAAACTCAACTAGTTATATTTAGCCGGGTATAATAAACAATGAGGACTGTATGCCTTAACAAAAGACAATCGCCTTGCAATAAGAATCGAACATGCAGATTCTCTAGAATAATCTATTACTGCTGATTTTAAACGCTTCACTCTAGTGTATGGTTTAAATGATCGAATGTTAGTTTTTGTTTCATTTTACGTTCACCTTCGTAAATTTTTGTGTTGATACCTATGTTTGAATGAAAGATGCCGAATGATTGACAAACATGAGCAGAAAGTGAAGCGTCTGGATTAAGTCTTGCCACAATGATAATTCATCATCATCATCATCCACATCCACAGCTTGAAATCACCCCCTGCTGGGTATAGGCCTCTCTTTTCTTATGCCAATCTCCACGTTCCTGTGCCAATTCATCCACTTTTTTCCCCCTATGGCAACTATATTAAAGTCACGTTAAAATATTCTAAAATAATCCTAGATAAATACATAGAGTATACTCCTTCTTACATAAAAACGCCGCCACCTAACAAGTGACCGACCAAGTCAATTTCTCGGTCGATGTGGCGTGGCGTGTGTCGTTGGCCACATGTTGCTCGCCACACATTAGCATGTCAAAGCTTAGAGTAAGTCTCAATTACAGTCTAGGTACTGTTGGTAGTTAGCTTAGTTACTCTATTATGTAGTGTTGCTGGTTAGAGCTTGTTAGTTTTGGCGCAAATAACTTACTTGCATAGTTAGTGGTAATTTTGGTTGAGGTATTTTTTTTAAAAAGCAACTTAATTACCTGTGGTTATTAACACTGCACTAGCATTGATATTACTGAGGGTTAAATATTTTTTCTTATTTTTATTCAAGGTGAAAGGGACATCGACGCGAAAATGGTTACTACGTACTCAGTACATCACAGTACAGTATAAATTGTATTATCATGAAACGAACGTTATAAAAGACTGTGGTTGATATGCAAGGTGTAACATAATAAACGCAAAACCTCCCGTGTGGTCTCTCGGACCATGAAACTGAACAACTTTTGTTCTACGAGTTCTAGAAATACGCAAAAAAAAAAAAATGGATTTTCTATAGGAATTGACGCGATCCGCTGATCAACATGTACCTACGGTAAAACTAAAAATAAAGTTATGAATTTCCAAAAGTCATAGAACAAAAGCTGTTTAGATTCATGGTCTGAGAGACCACACAAGAGGTCTTGCATCTATTATGTTACACTCTGTATATAAGAAGAGTCATTAAAATAATGAGAATTTGTACACGTGTGTAGTTATATCGAGCGATATTGTGGAAATGGAAACGCGACCAACATTGTCATTTCCCATAACATAACATAACATAACACAACGGAACTTCTATAACAGTCACATAACCTTGATTACGCGATCATAACGCAAGATCGTAACTGTATTAGATGACACTATTCAAATGACTTCATTCCACAAAACATTTAAGCGTTACAACCAAATACAAAACAATTCCATACTAATATCAAAAACATTTCCAAAGTTTCCGTCCTTTCTGACCTTATTATACATAAACTGCTTAGCACTGGTGAAGTCGGTCTCATAAATCAGTATACACGTACTAACATGCATGCAGTCGGATTCAGAGGCACCTCGGAAAGCCTCGGCAGGTCTCGGTGTTGGCACGAAGCCACGCACCCTCCAGGTCGATTCACACATCGCCGGCCGAACCCTGCCTATGAAGGGAATAAGTTACTATTCACATTTTCCGCGAGGTTAAACGCCTTGAGGCAGGTAGGTAAAACGGTTTCTCGTGTACGACATTCAAATTACTGCAACTTGTGGTTGTCTGTGTGATTTGTATGCTTATATCGGAATGGCGTGATGGTTGTTACAAGGAATAAAGCAAATACTTCTCTTTTTATTTTTGCTTTCTTTTTTTGGTCATAATTGCATAGCGTTGGTTTACTTCAACTCGTATTGTATGAATTTTAAAGTACCAGATTAATATTTCAGCTCCGAATAAATGTAAATCGTCCTTTACTCGTGTGGATTTAAAGTATGCCGCAAATGCAGGCAAACCAAAGCAATGCAGCGCTGGTAGTCGAGATCGTAATGTTAAATTATGTTTGCAAAATAAACGAGCTTGTTTATTTTATGCAACTTAAATACGAATGTGATTGCAGATTTATAGTAGTGAAACGGATAAGTCAAACGGATAAAATCTGAGTGATCTGTAAGAATTGAATGATTAAAACATTGATAAAATTACAAGCAAGTACGATTGCTCTTACCTTCAAGTTTATTTCAAGAGATGTCAAAATAAATAATACAAAACGTGTGCAGCAAAGGCTTACAGACGATACGACTGGTGTCGTCGGGTGTTGCCACGTATCAATTCAATTTATTCCGACTGCGAGTTTTGCATGCAAAAACGGTGTAACAAAAACTTACACGACAGTTGAAGCGAAGCCCTACCCGGCTACGGTGAAGTCGACTTGGCGAAAGTAATTAATCGCAAGCTCGCGAGCTGTCGCCGCGTCACAACGCATCAATTGCTGAAAAGTCACTCTGTCGGAAAATTGGAGCCACGACGCCGACTCGACTGAGAAACACAATCGTCCTACCCTATCGTGTCCGAATAAAAAATAGAACAAAAAAACTCTTCGACGTTGCAGAATACGTCCTCATTTTAATGCTTATTGATTCAGTAGTCCCCACAAACCATGATTCACAGCAAAATAGAATTACTTACTTAACTTATATAATTTATTTGACCATTGTTGGTCGTAAGTAATAAGAATTAAATAGGAATATATCTCTGTCGTTTTGTTATTCATATTACATTACCGTATCTTCCTTTTCCAGACGTTTTAAGCGTTGATTATTCAGCGCTATCGCGGCGTACCATCTGGTGCGCCGATGCGCGGGAATAGCAGTTGTGTAGTTCTAAGAATAAGGCGTTTTTTCGGGTGCAACGGAGGATGGAAGAAGGTTATAGTGAGGAGACATTATTTTGTCACAATGGTGGGTGCCGCCCACGCTACGGGCAGCAGCAGCGCAGTCTTCGGTGATGCACTGCTTTAGGGAACGAATAAATTACCCGGACCGTTCACAAGACTTACACCGCATACAGTTTCACAGTATCTTTAGAATACCCCGTAGAATAATATTCTTACGAGCGGACAAATGTCTCGGAGCTCCTGTGAATGTAAAATGTTTTTTAAATGAAATAAAAGACTTATCTCCTTCGCGGACGTATTTGAAGTAACTTTAGACTAACGAGTGCTGTTGGAGGTGTGGAAAAAACGTGTTAATAACACCTTCCGCTTGAAACAATAGTAGGAATTCGGATTAGACACGTACGAGCTAGGAGCAGTGCGCACCGTGAGAAGCTTTGTAACCACAATGCTCATGGCGTCTACACAAACCGCAAAGTAGGTAATCTAATACACGAAGCTCAGCGACACTGGCTTTCATGGCCGCAAATCTCGTATTACACGACCGAACTGTTTAATAATTTCCAATTTAAAAATTTTGCGATTATCGACCGAATTCCCAAGTAGTAAGTCATGTTATGAAGTTTTGCGCGTGCAAAGCTGTTGTGGGCAAGCGGCCGATTCATAGATTGCTTTTTTGTCGGAACTCGGGCGAATAAAAAAGTAGCAACAATCCGCTCCACTCCGCAACGTAGGTGGCTATCGTGTGTCGTGTACGTTTTTGCGTGAAACATTCACAAGAATCGGTATTGGCAAATTGAAAAATGATTCTTTTATGTCCGCTTTATGGGGAGTCAAAAATTCTACTACGGTTTATAGCTTTGATACAGTTTCTGAACCCTTGTGTTCATGATGAAAATGGACTTTTCCGGAATCAAGTTATTCGAAATTCGTTTATCTAGCGAGACTGTAGGAAATCATGGACGCCACGCTTTTGTGATTTAAAGAGATAGATTGGACACTCTCTACTTTTCCGATTTTAGCATCTCTGAACAGGAAAGCTCTTTCATTTTAAGTCACAACATCTAACAGTCTTATTTACTGTGGCTATTCCTCCAAAACAATCCTTATTGCCAAACAGTGTTAAGTTAAAATACATTTGTTTCACGACAATAGGATTGACGCCCGCACAATACTCAAAGCTTAGCTTTGAAATTACAAAAATCTTATTTCGCCATCAGTCGAACATAAGTAGCGGGGAACAATTTCTGTCTCGCGGTTAAATCTCAAGAGACGTACAAAACGTTTATTCTTCCTGTCTACTCAACGGAGTAGAGAATACTTCATATTATTTTATTTAGCAGTTAATCTGTGTTCACAGAGGCATATGTGAGAGAAAGCTTTGCAGTGTGGGTAGTAAAAAATAATTGTTGTTTTGTTTTTAGCTGTTATTGCACTGCCATGTTAGGTAGAGAAAACATATTAAGTAGTAATTACTAGTCATTACTTGTAATGTTAGTAAAAAGATATTTAATATACGTAAGTAAGTAATAAAAATCCCATTAAAATCATATCGAACTCCATACCTTTAAAGCGATGGCAATGTGAAAATTCTGGGAGAACCTAACTATCGGCAATATTTTTATTTTTCTAATAAACGTTTGCCGCTGTCTATTTTTATGAACACATTAAAAATAATCACTAGTACGGTTTAACATAACATTCCTAGCTATTTTGTAGCTATAAAATTTTAGTGGTGCATTAATCCGTTTTATCTAAAGAATCACATTGAAGTTGTCCATATAGTCAATCTTAGGCACACGTTCACAACACACATGACAAATTAAATGTATCTTCTATTCTGATGATACTATAATGAGCGGTGTTGTTAACGTTTTTAGCAATAATATATTCTGAATATGCAAAAACAATTACGCTTGTAATAAAATGGAGCTTTATATCATAGACATTTACATAATTAAGGTCCGTGTAGAAGTGGCTTTGAATGTTCGTTATATTAACGGCTCCGTGTTTTACGCATGAATATTCGATTGCCCATTCAGCAGGCGAGTTGATTTATCGCATAAGGCTAGTCTAGTTTTTATACAGATTGTTACACTATAGTTTGCGATTATAAAAATATTTTTATTTCCAGCAATAATCGTAAAACGAGTTGACAAAGAGATAAATTTTTAAATGAAGATGTGACTGGAACAAAAATAAAACTCAACGTTGGAGGTATAAAAATGTATTGCTCGGTTGCTATACTACATTCACGGTAAAACTTACATTCTCAAAGGTAAATAGCACACAAATCTACTCATAAATTATCAATCATAACCTGATAAAACACGAATTAGAATCAACTATGAAAACAAACAAAAAATTTGTGATACCAATCTCTCCGCCGCAAATCGGCAAGCTTATAGACCAGCCGACGCTAATTTCAAGTAAATAAACCCTTTCGGAATAACAAAGCCAAGAATTAGTCGAAATTATTTAACCCGTGAATTGGCTTTCGACGACTGTAAACTTCAAATCAAGGAGCCAATTCACAAGAAAGCCGCGCCCGTTTTAATATGCACTCCACAATAGTAAGGGGTTCGTGTTTTGAAGAGGTAAGTCCTTTATCTTCCCACAGACGCGCTTCCATCGCGAGGGACGTCTTAATCTATAAAGGAGTTCAAGATAGCCAGTGGCGAAGTTTTTTAGACTATTCCCGGTATTAAGGGTAAAGGTATTTTCAGCTATCCTTGACATTTTTGTCCGTTTTTCGTCAAGATGAAGCATCAGACTTCTGAAGTACGCCACACAAGTCGCCTCGTTTTTTGCACTGAGCGCTGAGATAGCAAACATATGATAAGCAGTGACAGATTGCAAACGCTTTTATCTACGACGTTTCTTCGAAGCAATTTGTTTACTGTCTGCCTGACCTTAAAGTAAAATTTACTATTGTTCTCTATCTTTACAACAACGAATAATTCTTGTACACTTGGTATCACAATTTTCCTATAAATTTAATTTGTCCGCAACGGCTAATACTTTACATTCTTGTACATTACTTACGAACAAAACTATTCTTAACACAATTCTCAAAATAACATTTACACATAAGGGTTTATATCCTATAGATGTTATACCAACTTTGAATAAAATACGTTACCCAAGGGTGTGTTCAAAATAAATTACCTTATACCGGACAAAACAATGTGAAGATCAAAGGAGGTTTTGCCAACTTTATAAGGGGGTGATCTCAGTATGCGGTAACAAGATGCTAATGTAATCGTTCTTTTAAATTATAAGGGTTCCGTATCTTGAATTGTTAGAGTAATGTTATTAGTATTTATCAGCTCGTAAAATTGGGATCGTTTATTTTCTGACACGTTTCCTGAATAGAAATTGAGAGTTTTCGGTTCTGTCTGTAGTAGTTTTACATGTCTGTTAGTGTGGTCATATAGTGAGACCACAAATATTGAGGTTTGAGTTTATATTTGACTTGGTGTGTTGAGCTAATTGTTCTGCAAATATGGTTTTGTGTGTCTTTGCACCATAGTTTTGCACGATTTACACTTCTTAGTCGTTATCTATAATGTTGTACTCAATTATGCTATCAAATTTTTCTTCCAGTTTCAGAAGATGTGTGTGTTAGATTATTTTTCTGTTTAGAATAGCTTTAGAAATCAGCCGCTTTAATAGCATAGCTTTTAATTAAGTGGATATTAACTTGATGCCGTTTTAAATAAATGTGGTAATTTCCTCATACAACTGAGCTGTCCTGTTACAAATTAGTTAAGTTAAGCTAAGTCCACTTATTAGTCCACTAAACAAACCGTAAATCAACAGCTTGAATAGTATTTAGTTCACGAGTAGACAGCACGTCATGTACTATTGAACAATGTTGACGTATTTCAACTATTACTTGTCGGAAATCAGCTACCTACTTATGCTCGTTTTTACTACACTTAAACGAATACCTAAATATCATTGTACTGTAGGAATTTCAACTCTCAACGCTAAGAACAGTGTTGAAAATTCTACAACGCTCTTTTCTTTAGGCGCCCTCAATTAAGTGTTGCTTAAAGTTAATGATAACAGGCAGTAAGGTTTCGTTTAGTTGCCTTTACTAACCAGATGCCAAGACTGCATTGCAATTATTGTTGGTAACGTTATAAATTCTTCGAAACACTACTTAGTTACTCAGAATTATTAATTGGCAAGCCTATTTCGTTGGAACATTATAGCAATTAGAATAATTTAATGGAACTTGTAAGTTATTATGTTAGAAACAAGAATGCATTGTTGAACTGCACTATACAGGGTGGATATTAATATCATTCAGTACAAAATGAAATATTGAAGGAATATCCTCACAGCATTATTCTTCTTTCTAAACGTGAATATCTCTTCAGGTATTATAATAAAAATATGCGGTTCTAACATTTTCAAAGTTTAATATATTTTATACTGACACGCGTTGTATTAAAATGCAAAGAGTACGCCAGAGTTATTCTCAGAACATCGTAAAGAAATGAAAAGAGCTAAGGTTCTGAATAATAGCATTAGCTAGGTAAGTACTTTATAAGTACAATACCTTATAAGATTGAATATTCTCTCTTGTTTAACAATATTTTCAAGTATATTTTTCTTAGGTAATCTGTTCACCTTTTACAACAGAACAGAATATTGTATAAGCACTCTAGTTTAGTGAAGTTGAAAAGAGAGGTACCTAGTTTGAGTAAATCATGGACTAAAAAATCACAACGATGAATAGGTAAATGCAACAAAAGAGTACAAAGGTATTTGTTGAAAGAATCAAAATCACACTGAAGAATTGGACAAAGAATTAATAAGTAAATTAAAAAAGTTTTAAGAAATCAACTTTAAAAGTCTACACTAGCTAACGTTCTTACTGAGTTTCTAAATTTTATTTTAGTAGCTAACTATGCTTCAAGATGTATTAAGTATCTACTCAGTGAGGATAAAGATCAAATTCTTCACTCACAATCACTTCGTCATTGATGTCACTCAATCGTCTCTAAAACGACTGCGAGAACATTCGCAGCTGATACAAACTTTCATGTCACCCCTAGTGTATCTCAAGTACCATCCACAACTCCCCATTGCTTTTGCTACCAATCTCCCAATAACCCTCAATCAAACGTATTAAATCAAAACATATTCCTTTAATTCAACAATCAAAGCGTCAACCGATTCTCGTAAACAAAAAACATAAAGAACTCAATTACAATAAGCCGTATTGGTCCCGTTCAAGCGCAATATTGAAATGTTCCAATTTGCATAGTGATTATAAACATGAGATTGGGGATTTACACCATACGAGAGACAGAGACAGATGATGATTTTATTACAGAAACAAAAAAGGATAGCCATAATAGCCAGCTGATGACTGACAACGTGAAAACGACCAATGTATAAAGAACTGTACATCCTATTTTTTTTATGGTCAAACTTATAGTTTGAGAGGTCTTCAAACTTTTGCTGCCTCGTGATTTAGTGCTATGAATGATCACAAAAATAATTGTGATAATAGTCACTTTAATTAACTATGAAATCATAGTTTTAAATGGCGTGATAAACTTTGATCTATTTCAATACAAAGCTAAATTAACACAATGATTAGATTTGTGGACGCACCTAAATATTACTGTTATTAGTATCATCGTAATACAAAATATTTAACTCAATAATAAATGAATTGTGTGTGAATTTAATTAAGTAAGCGAATACATTTCACACTTCACAATTCATGCCCACTACAAATACTCTGCACTGATAAACTAGCTTGCACTACCGGGGCAAAAAAGTATCCTAATTCTGTCAGGTCTACCTGGGTGCCAAATTCAACCAAAATCCGCTCAGCCGTTAAGGGGCTAAAAGGCATAGACAGATGGGCTGAGAGGCAGACAGACCGACAGACAGACAGAGTTACTTACACATTACTACAATTTATACTCATACATTACTTACAATTAGTACGGATTATTTGAATTTTAACACGGCAAAATTGTTTCTCATTCAGTAGAAACCAATATCAATATTTGGCAGAATCATCTCAACCCAAACAAAAGAAGAACGTTCGAAAAAAAAACAAAACACGAACAAAATATTGACATTACATTCTTGTACACACACGGAAACCTTGCAAGCACCCTAAAAACTTGTAAATACTGCAGACGTGACGGCCAACGCGGCTCAAAGGCTGGCTCGAACATTCCGGCGGACGATCGATCCGGATTAGGCTTGCCCGACCGACGAACGGACTAAATAAACAATGTGACGAGGCTGCTTCACCCTTTTAACGAATCCCTCTGCACTCGCGTAAAGCTAGTAAGTATTATTCGTTACTTTACACTACGTGATTGACCAGACCTGATTTGGGTGCCCGAATATTCTGTAAGGTAGGGTTGATTTTGATTGGATTTTGTTGTTGTTTAATTAGCTCAAGGCTATGTGTGGAGGACTTACAAATTCTCCATGATCTGTTGGTGTGTATGTTCTGAGGTCTTACCTGTAACAAAAAAAACATTTCATTAGTAAGGATGTAAAACTACGCAAAAGTCTGGAAGACATAGAACACAGGATCGAGGCTAACGAGAAGAAGACAAGAAATCCAAAAATCGACGAAGCTGAATTCTAAACAAAATCGGTAAGTAATACAGCTTTCAAATAAAACTAAAAGTAGGGTCAACCAGTTCACAAGTAGGCGACAAGATCTCCGTACCGTACCGTAGAACTATTCAAATGTGTGAGATATCCTAATGGCAGTATTAACTTCATCTTCCCAGCCGATCGGTGAATAAGGTCGGTCGTGCATTATCGCACTAAGAAGGACGGAGGAACTAAATACGTATGTTAAGCTGGATGAGCAGTAAGCAGGGTGAAGTCAGTATCGTAGTATACTCGATTACTCTTATTCTTGCTACTTCTTCTGTTTCTATTTTGTCATCTACTGAAGGATATCAAAGTGTATATTTTTACTATGTTTTAAAAGCAGATTCATCAACTTTTTTAGTACTTAAAATTGTATTTGCAAATACCCCAGCCACGTAGTGCTATGTCCTCGTAAAGGCACTTTAAGTCACCGTAAAATATTATGTCCGAAATTTTGGCTACAAAATGTAGGATGCAATTAACTCGTGTCATAGAAAGGGTGGCATAACCACTATCAGCCGGGCCGGGGTTAATTTACCTTTAAATTATGGAGGCATCTCCTACACGTTGCCCGTAAATAAACAGTCAAGCTGGCCATTGAATAGCAGAACTGCCTTAGGATGTAATTCAGTGATACGAGTACTGAAGGGTACAAATTTAATTTTATTTACGACTTCATTTTGTAGTTGTTCTTGTAAACGAGTTGTATTGTTATAACTTGTGCGTGTATACTTTGTTCATTAACTCTGGACAGATGATGGGCTATAAGCTCTGTAGTGTATTAACCAGTACGGGACTGGTTTGATGTGAGATTCTTGTGCTAATAATAAATTGCCCAGTGCTATTAATCAACACTAGTATGCCGTCTCCGACTATGATAGAAAAACGTATGTTATTAAATCTAGCCATTACATAAAAGAAGCCGTTTCCATTCAACATATAGAGTAGAGGTTCGCTTTTTATACAGTTTCTTGTAATGGCCTTAGCATTTTGCAATTCAAAGGCCCCTGGGCGACTTCGAATAAGCTTAGCTACAGTTTGTCGGAATACGGATGAGTGGTCGCCTTGTTTAATGCATAGTTTTTGTTCCAATTTCGATGTCGTATCAAAGGAATATTTAGCAGTCAAATATGGGACACGAAAAGTGAATAATTTAGAAGCACATTAGATATGACGACGCTTGATACAGATATAAAAAGGCCTGTATGGTGTTGTTTTGTGTTTTTTTATCATATAAAAAGGGGTTACACATGTGCCTTTTGATGATGTGTACGTTCGTATTATATTTCAACACAGAATGGAAGTAAAATATTTAAGAGAGTTCAGAGTTCTGTTAGATATTTTTGCGGTAACAAAACAATTTCTCGCTAGTCAGCAAAAACCCAAAATGAGAATTTAGTACTGTTGTTTCAAAAGAGTTAAGAAAGAAGCTTTAATATTTAAAAGTAACAAGAAACTCTGAACACCTGAAGCCATAAAGCCTGACATAATGATGTTACAATACCGCCAACATTTTAGCACAGGTTTAAAACACAACAAATGGTTCTAAACTTTGCTGACGCCCATCGCCAAAGTTGGACCATTACAAGAAAATATGCGTTCATCTATTAGAAAATATAACACGAGCTGCGAGACCTTCAGTGGCATGTTTATATTCGTATCGCGTGAGTATGATGCTCCCAGGCCTATATCACAACAATAAGACTACAAACAAAAGCAAACCCTAATGAAATGTAAACAGATGTCAGTTTTCAACGATGATTACTTGACAGAGCCGCGAAGTTCCGGTACCCGTTATACCTGTCATAAATTTGAAATACTGGTATTGCTTTTTCATACTTTTTTGTGTATGTATTTAAATGGGTAATCAAGTGAGCATTAGTTAGCTAATACACGTAACCGAGACATTTCATATGGGCGTGGAAAAGTAACCGTATATGCCTCATTAGAGAGATAAATAAACGGATGTTCAAAAACTTACATGGGAATCAAATTGACTATAATGATTTAATTTGAATGAGACATAAGGTCCGCCCAAAAGAGGTAAGTATGAAACCAGAATAAATCCATCTGACATTTGAATATAACATACAAAGACAAGTCAACTAAAAATCGTCTTCCATAAAAATCAATCTATCACCAGGAATCAATAAAAAACAAATCATTTTTTAAATGAAAACTGTATGGAACTATCCATCAAACGTAACTGAGGTTTTGTCGGATGTTAGAATACACAAGCCGATGTAACTATCGCGGAATTATAGGTTGCGGTCAGTTGAAAAAAATAGAAAAACGTGGAAAACGTGATAGGGTAGCCTCGTCTATATTTTTTCGTAGGTACTGTTTGCGTTTGGTATATTCAAATGAATTTTAGTAAAATGTTTTGCGATACTGATGCGGTGGTTCCAGTGCGCTGGTTGGTAGGTTGCATGCTGTGTCTATCCATCATATTGTACACTTGGTGTGTTTTTTTTAGCTTGTATTATTAGAGTAAAAAGTGTAACAATTGTAGATAGGCCAATAAATAAATAAATCGGCAGTCGATCCATTTAAAATACTGGTATTCAGCGACAGTTGGTTAGGTTGGAAGCCGACCCTTACTAATTGGAAAAGGCGACGCGGATGATGATGACGAGCTTATGCGTTTTATCAATTTTGTCAATAAATATTGTAGCAATAAAATCATATGGCAGTAAATTAATTTTACCGTCCGATATTCATAATATTTTCCATAAACGAAATCTAAAAGGCTTTTCTGTAACAAAACAGCCCAATTATTGTCCGTAAACACGCTACGTGACCGGTATATAAGTTTATTTATATCTTTTATATACATTAACTCTGATTGATTATTTTTTGCCAGCATTTTCCACTACTGTAGAAAACAATTATTTAATCGATCAACTCGAGGCATGACTTAACAAACCCATTGTCAAAAGCACGTAGCAAAACTGATTGAATGATTTGTCTGCCTAAATTGGCTATTTGTGTAGGCTAATCTCTAGAATCGTTTATTCAACCAATCAGCATATTTTGTGATTAGATCACTTTATTTGAAACTTATTATGAAATGCCAAACTTAAGTGGCAGTGGGCAGGGCACATTGCTCGCAGAACGGATGGCCGATGGGGCCGGAAAGTTCTGGAGTGGCTACCGAGAACTGGAAGACGTTGTGTTGGAAGGCCTCCCACTAGGTGGACCGATGACCTGGTAAAGGTTGCAGGGATCCGCTGGATGCGAGACGCACGGGACCGGTCAATGTGGCGACACTTGGGGGAGGCCTATGTCCAGCAGTGGTCGTCTTTCGGTTGAAATGATGATGATGATGATGGAAATGGGTACTGTAAACAAATAAAATTTACCAAATCATCATAAGTAAACACTGACTTGTTGAGAGGATCTAAATTACTGTGCTTCTCTCGCATGCGGTTGCCCGCAACTGCAAAGAAAAATGGGTCTTTTTCATCACGGGATCATGCAATGGAAAAAAAGTAACGAAAATTATCTGTAAGAAACATAAGCCAGGAATCCATATAGTTCCACATTTACAACCTATTTGATTGATACATTTATAAACCAAAGCAAACATAACCTCAAATCGACCACCATTTGATTTCCGCGTTTAAAAATAATTACACTGTCTCGAAGTAGCGGGAATTCCATTTATAGAATCGATATATGCAGCTACATATGTACATAAATATTTAAACTGGCGATCCTCATTACACCTGTGTAAGTGATATGGGGTCATTGCACTCGTAAGTTCAAATAAAGAAAGAAACGATGCAACTCTCGTTGCTGAACCTAATAGTGTACATGTGTGAGTGTTTTGATTGATAGGTAGTATATGGGTCTGAGAATGGATGTTGATTTGGATGAGTAGAAAGTAATGTAATTAAGTAGATTCATGGCTAAGCGGGTGGCGAGGTTGTAGGTCAAATGTCATCTTTTTGGACAGACTTCTAGAAAAGGAAGAGGTTATGTAGGTATTACAGCATATTTTTTGTTTTGCATGCATTTACACCGATTACTCCGTGATTACTGGACCGATTCACGTGATCTTTTTTTGTTTGGTAGAGGAAGCTTGCGCGGTGGTTCCATATATTTTTTTTAACTTTTGCTGGAGGAGTTTATGAGTTGGCTCCTTTATTAAGTATATTTTTCGTGGCCTATATTGTTGGTTTTTACTTTAGTTATTTCTAGCTTCATTAGAATATCATTGATCGTTTCCTCGTTCCTGAGTCTTAGTTCGTCTAAAAGCAGATAAGTTTTCTCAATGAAAACTACCCTGTTTACAAAACCAAATTTCAATATCCTTCTCAACCGAATCAATTATCAAAATCAAATTAATCCGAATCCGGGTCGCATTTACGGCTTGATTTGAATCAAACATCTAAATCTAAAGTTTCGATAACTTCAACTTCGTAATTATGCTTTACATACATTTGGATATGCCAAAAGGCTTTTCAATGCGGTTGTGAGATAGTTCTGTGGTAAAAACAATTCTAGTAGAAATTTACATGATTTTTTAATCATCTGCCTAGCCTTTTCTAACTATGTTGGGGTCGGCTTCCAGTCTAACCGGATGCAGCTGAATACCAGTATTTTACATGGAGCGACTGCCTATCTGACCTCCACAACCCAGTACTGTGTAATACGAATACGATACTCCTTGATAAGACTGGTTGTCAGACTTTAGGGCCACTGACTACCTGTAACGACTGTCAAAGATCTACAATTAACGGCCGGGTCCAACGGCTTAACGTGCTTCGAGGCACGGAGGAAACTTGGTATTAAATAGGTGGTCACCCATCCATAGACCAGCCTAGGCAAGCTCGGCTTATCCTGAAGATTGATTTCAGCGGCTGTTATTATTTAAGCCACATGATTTTTTAATAGATAGCAATATTATCAGCCTAAAATGTCCCACTCTTAGGACACAAGCTTCGTCTGCGAGTGGAGTAGCATTCCATCCACCACGCGTGCCCAGTGCGGGTGACTAACGATGTCTTCCTGTATCGTTGGTGACGAAATAAAGTTTAACATAACAGCATAACGCCTGTAATCCCCTATATATTAGGCAGAGGTGTACCTAATAGTACACCCACATTTCACCAGTTATGTTTAAGTCCCTTGTAATAGGGGGCTGTCCTATTGCCATCAAACGGACACAAAAGAACTCCGTGGCTGCTACTGAGAAATTCCTGATGGAAAAACCCCATAACACTTTGCCCGACCTGGGATTCGAACCCAAGACATCCTGGTCAACAGTAGCGGTTGTGAGCACAAAGCCAACTAAGCCGTTAAACAAATTTCCATACGATAATTCCAACTCAAACAGTGTAGGAAATTTTAATCATAAACAGATAATGCCTTTATTGACTAACTGACTAAAGTTAAATGTTTATTTATAAGGAGCGGTGTCTTACAAAGTAATATCTTATCAATATCATAGCTTGCCGCACCGATACTTTTAATAATGTATGAAGCTTGAACACACGATATTATTGCTTGCCTTATCTTCACACGGAAGTAGTTAGTCACCGAAAAGGAAATACGGTTTCGTGAACTTGCTGCTTAGGTAAGTAAGCAAGTTTAGACGGTTTTTAGGGCTACCTAACATGCATGGGGATATTAGTAAGTACTTTAAAATAAAAACTACTTATTAGTGGTACAGAAGTTCTGTGGATGGGTGACCGCCCATTGCTTACAGAGTTTCCTCCGTGCCTCGGAAAGCATTTTAAGCCGTTGGTCCCGGCTGTCATTTGTAGATCTTGGACAGTCGTTACAGCTGGCTCAAAAAGTCTGACAACCAGTCTTACCAAGGGTATCGTATTACCTAGTACTAACTGGGTTGTGGAGGTCAGATAGGCAGTCGCTCCATGTAAAATACGGGAATTCAGCTGCATCTGGTTAGACTGGAAGCCGATCCTAACATATTTGGGAAAAGGCTGGGCAGATGATGATGATTATTAGCGGTACAGACGGATTGTTGAGTTTGTACTTTAGTTCGTATATGAATACTATATAAACTTTTTGGAGGTTGGATTTGTGCTCGGTTGATGGCAATAGGCTCGCCTATTATGACATGGATCTTGAATATAACTGGCGAAATATGGCCTAACTACCCCTGCCTAACCCTTCGGAAAAGGCATGATGATAATTATGTTTCAAATGTTAATATTTTGCTAATTGGTAAGAAAAATTTTTTGTTAGACTGTACTAAAATAGACATAATGCTATCGTCAGATTAAATTTTTCATAAAGTTGGCCAACTGCGATGTAACTGGGACAACAATTAAAAAGTAGGCATAGTGCGATCTGATGTATAATGGTTTTTTTAAATATTGGCATCGTGCTACCGATTACTTGAAGGTACAAAAAAGTAGTCAAAGCGCGAAAGTAGGAATCGTGCTACGAAATCATTTTGCGCAATTAACTGATCAACATTACATGAATTTTCAGGTATTTTTTTTTAAATAAGTTCAAAATTATCTTTCTGTTGTTTTATTGTAAGTTACTTATTCAAAGTCATAACGGTACATTTATTAAGTGTGTTATTGACTACCGAGTTCTTAGTCGTGATTTCTTCATAAAAGTAAGTAAGCTAATCAAATGCCTTTGACTGTATAAACTCTTACACACGATTTTTGTGTTTTGGAGTCCATTGAACTCATGTAAGTGTTGTGTTTTGGAGGAGGTACGTATACTTTATGACAGCCAGTTTCAAGTTTAAAATAATCATATTTAGTTTTCTGAATATCCTTTGGAGGGTTTCCGAATTTCCCTCTTCAAAACATCGACAAATGAAATTCGATGTTTTGAATCCAGGAATCTAATTACATTTCACTCGATTCGGTCAGCACGTGTAGGCTTAAAACTGAAATCAGATTGACTGACACGCCTCTGTGAGCTGAGGTCTGTTCGATCGGACTGTTACTGTACTTACTGATAGATGTTATTAACGAAAATGTATTTGGAACTTTATCACATCGACTGATTTCTGCTGAAATGGAGTTGCGAAAACGTGTAGTTCTATTCTAGAATTTCCAGCAAGTGAGATTTAAATCATTTAAGTTTTTTTTTCGGGTAGGTATGCCACCGTTTATTTTCTGTCTCCGACCAAAAATTCGAAGACATGTGACATCTACCAACCTGCACTAGACCCGCGTGGTGGATTATAGCCCATTCCCTCTTATAGAAATGAGGCCTTGTGTACGTGTAGGCTGATTATGCTTATGGCATACATAACTTTTGAGACATAAACATTCATGGTCTCCTAGCTAGGTGGACCAACCTTAGTACCTAGTGACTGAACTGTGCAATTACAGTTCAAAGTATTCCGAGATCCAATTCCGACAACACTTCAGGAATATCAAAGCATTTATTTTCTTAAAATCCTAACTTCATTAGTAAAAGTAACAAAACTTGAAATTACTATTATCTTAGTCGGGCAGTGTTGCTCGTTACAAGTTCATCAAAGAACCCGTCGGTTGCTCGCAAACCTTGAGATAAGAAAACACATTCTTCATCGAGTATTCGAATTATCTCCACTGTGTTGACACAGTTGTGTTTCGGATGGGTGACGGGAGTGATGGGAGGAAGCGAGAGGCTAAGCTGTCAGAGCGGCGAATAGGATTTGAATTCATTAAATTGTAATTAGTGAGTAAATACTTTTAGTTGGACTCTTTATTCAAACCAATGGGGAATAATTGTTTTTTTTAAATAAGCGAAAATTGACCCCCCTTAACTTCGAAACTACAGGGCGGAAAATTTTGAAAAAAAATACAGCCTATAGATTACAGGAAAACCTTTAAGAAAGCAATAACAACAAATAATAAAAATGAATTAAAAATTAAAGCCTTCTACGATGGTACGGAACCCTTCATGCGCGAGTCGGACTCGCAGCTGGCTGGTTTTTTGGTCTTCAAGAGGAATGATTATTACAACAGAAAAGTGCTGCATTAAAAATTATTAATTAAAGAGTCAAAGACTAATAAAGGTGAGAATTAAAAAAGTCCACTCTTTTTTACAAAAATCGCCTTCAGCTCATAACTTGAACGCAACAATCAAATGGAACCAGTAAGCCAGCATATCTGAGCTGCTGTAGTATTTATATAGCACTGATTTGACCCTACAATGCTGTGTAAACTGAGGGACAGATAACCTACGACCGTTTCGCCACCTATTTGTTAACTAATTATTGTCTGACATGTATTGTTTGCAATACTTTGTTTTTTGTTTGATTTCACTTTAGTGTTTGTTTGATTTTGAATGTTGTATTTGTTCGTTTGGTTTTGCACTGTGTGCTGACTCTGACTGCTGTTTGTAGATAACTTTTTTAATAATGTTGTGTATTTTTTTTTGTAAAGATTTTTTTCTGGTTTTCTCTTATTGGATTATTCGTTATTTTTCGTGAAATAAAATCAGACGAAATAATCATAACGTTATGACTACAGTTTTCCTGTTCCAAATAATGTGATTTATGACTTCAACTTTTTTTTGTTTCCGTTTGGCATTTAATTTACGCAATAATGGAAATCAAGAAATACGCCCCTCATTATAAATAACAATAAAAAACCGACTCTATAATATTAAATCACATAAATTATTAAAGATTTAATTTACTACGTTTGGCAATGGGAAGTTAAATAAAATAAAATATGCATAATAAAGTGTAGTGCCACTATTAATCGCATTAGAGGTCCAAATGCTTAATCTTGTATATAAATCTAAATAATGAGTCCCTGAAGCATGCAACACCTGAAAACATTCCATACGTAACACGTTTAAGTACTATAAGCTGTTTATATTAAGAGGCACGCGATCGCGAGAAGTTTTCATAGCTATGGGTCGGGTAGGTAGGTACTCTGTTCCAGATCCGATGCGATTCTCGTAGAAGGAATACTTCTGGATGATAATTAGATCAGTTATCTGGTAAAACTTCGTAGATATGACGGGTATCGATAATAAAACAAGAAAAAAAAAGTATTCGGATTTAAAAACTCATAATTTTAAGAATATCTGCCTTTTTATCTACGGACGCGGGACGCAGGAATTATAAGACCAAGCTCAGAACATTTTAGTAAAAAAATGACTAAATTTTTTGTAAGAATCATCTAACATGTAGCACCGTATAAAGTTGTGTATCTTCTCAAAATAACAAAAACAGAATCGACTGCTTACTGCTTATCATCTTGCACGAGTCGTAAAAATCCTCCTAGGGGAAGGGTTACTGTTCTCGAAGATAAACGATGGACTGGCAATGTGTGTGTCGTGCAATTTAATCAAGTTTTAACAAATAAAAGATAACAAACTAATGTCTGTTACTGTTGGAATTTCAAAGCTCAACTGAACATCGAAATTTGAAATAGCAACAGTGCAATAATATTTAGGTGAAATGGACATAAATGGCCCATTGTTAACATATTCTAAATGATATTCTGGCGGCAGTTTTAGCACTAATTAAAACTTTAGCTATACCATTACAGCAGAGTATAGCACAGTGGTGCTTGAAATTGTGTTGTAAATTTCCAGACCGCTTTGGGATTGATGGCAATGAAACATTTATACTACGAGTACGTAGTTTGCGTTCCTTCCAACATAGTGAATGACTAAAATAATGACCATACTACAAAAGGAGCACAAACAAACGTTCAACAATGAAAAAGTACTGCTGTGACAAGCCTTAAAGAAACAAAAGGTCACCATCATCTGCCTAGCCTTTTCGCAACGGTATTAGGGTCGGCTTCCAGTCTCACCGGATGCAGTTGAATACCAGTATTTTACATGGAGCGACTGCCTATCTAACTCCACCACCCAGTTAGTACTGGATAATAAGATACCCCTCGGTAAGACTGGTTGTTAGACTTTCAGGCCACTGACTACCTGTAACGACTGTCAAAGATCTACAAATGACAACCGCGACATACAAAAATCACCGACAAACAAAAAAATTAAAAAAAACAATCAGCCATTTATAATTTTTGCCAAAAATATCTGATGTCATCACGGCGCTTCTTTTGGCAAATTCTGATTAATGGTTTATAGGAGGGGAACACCTAATTGATAGTTATTAATGACACTTTATTTGTTAAACTCGTGTCAGAATAGTTCTACAAATCTAAAGGTCAAGTCTCACCTGTTTCAATAAAAAAACCATATACGACTTAACCAGTACGGTGTAACCTTTTTTTTTTCTAATTAAGTTTTTATTACCTTTTTTTTAACCGGAGGTATGAGATAACCGCAATTGTAATTGAGAGTGTGATCTGAGGTTTATCACTCCGCTTGTTTTTCAACGCAATAGTTGAGTTTCACGTTACATAGGATGATACGAAACCGGATTACATTCTATACGTGTGAATTTATGTGAAGAAGTCGACAGCTTAATCGTTCTCTCAAACTAAAAGATATATCGAATATTCTAGTCTTTCATTTTAGTCTAAAGGTCGAGTCTTCTTTTGTTTCTGTAACAGATCTCTCAGTCATATAAGTTTTCGTAACAAAACAATATCATACGAATACCTACATTACTCGTATGTCCAAAATGAAATACCAGCCGGCTTTCCTTACATATTACGAACCCGAATCTCAACGAATCCGTTTTTGTTTTCCCATGAAAACAATTCGTCAAGAACGGGCCCCACTTTCAGCATTCAAAAGGAAAAATGGAAGGCCAAACAGCCGAGCAACGAGTTAGGCCGTAACAAAATTCCAACAAAGGGATGATTAACGATTTTTCCACCCCCAAAACTCATTCAAGCCGCGTCGATATTGAATCCGTTAGACGGCGTAAAAATGAAAGTTTTCCTCTTTTCTTTTCCAAACATGTGTGTTACACGGACGGCGAAATTGACGTGCAAGGTACAGTGACAATCTCGTAAAAATATCGACTGGCTTTTTTAAAGTATGTTCGTTTTGAAGAACAAAATACGAATATAAAAGCCGCAAAGTTCGCAATACCTGATAAAACTGAAGCATTTCAATTCAGTATAATAAAATAAAGTTATTATGCAAAAGCAAATTGCACGCAGAATTAAATTATATAAATTCTCACCAAACAAAACTAACCAGAATGGTTCATTCTTAAAATGGAACTTCAATTTTCCACACATTTCATATTCGGGATTTCTACGAAAAGGCAAATTGGTGTAAACTTTATCATTTCCAGCGACGCTGCACTATTAGTGTCCCATTCCGGGACCCCGTGTGTCCCTCACACAGTTCCTCGCCGAATCGTGATATAACTACTGTAGCAGTTTTTCCTTTAGTTAGTTTTGAACTTGTTCAAAATAAATGACTGCCATTTCAGCGAAGTGACAAGTAACTCAAAGTTGTCGTCGTTAGATATCAAAATATCTAACGACAAGTATAAGAAAGATATTTTCACAAATGAAAATATCTTTCTTATAACGAGCCGAAGCTTTGGGCATTGTTTTAATAGGTCTTTGTTGTCAATTTTCTAAAGGTATTTTGTGTTTTTTACAACTAATTGAGTAAGTAGCTTGAAAATTTCGTATACACTTATCTATACTAATATTATAAAGCTGAAGAGTTTGGTTGAACGCGCTAATCTCAGGAACTATTGGTTCGATTTAAAAAATACTTTTAGTGTTGGATAGTCCATTTATCGAGGAAGGTTATTGGTTATAAAATTTCACGCAGACGAAGGTCGCGGGCAACAGCTAGTAATAAATAAATGAGCCGTACCTAACCGGAACTAAAAATAAATTATACTTACTACGAGCATAAGTTCACAAAGATGTCATCATCTGCCTAGCCTTTTCCCAATTTAATGGGGTCGGCTGCCGGTCTAACCGGATGCAGCTGAGTACCAGTAATTTACATGGAGCGACTACCTGTCTGACCTGCACAACCCATTTAGTACTGGGTAATACGATAAGACCTTTGGTAAGACTGGTTGTCTGTTTTTCGGGCCACAGACTACCTGTCAAAGATCTACAAATGACAGCTGGGACTAATGGCTTGACGTTCCGAGGCACGGAGGAAACTCGGTATATAGTGGGTGGTCACCCATTCACGGACCAACCAAGGTAAGCACGGCTTAACCTAAAGATCGAACCGAGCGGCTGTTATTATTTAGCCACGAGCTCATAAAGATGTATAAGATTTAATTTAACATTGTCAACGTTTTCAGTAAAAAAAAAACATTATCAGCTTTGATTTAAACTTTACATACACATTTACCCAGTCTCCGTCTGTTAAAGAAATCTTTTTAGGTTCCATACATTTCTTTGCCCGAATTTTCTTTCAGTACATATGTGATTGATTAATCTACACACGAAACTTGCTTGTAAAAAACAAAAGAGGTCCTTCTTTATTCCTTTGATAACATTGAGAGTCTGATCCGGCAGAAATTCAATAGAGCATGAGTTAAGTAGCTCATCTGTCCTCCTTGGTCGCATGAGTTATCGGGTTGCAAATTAAAAGGAAAATAAAAAGAAAAAAAAATAGCTCTCCATATTAAGTTTCGCGTAGGAATAAAACAGCAGGTGTTCTTAATTCACCTGGCCAGCATGTGTTTTGAACACGTTAAGTTAATTAAGTGTATTTATAAATTGCTGAAATTTAAATTAGCCGAGTAAGCGCGCTCCGCTGCTAAATAACACTGATGTGGCCAGATTAAAAAAGTACAAACTTGATTAAAGTTTTAATAAGACTGCGAATACCGGCTTACTACCACGTAAGCGTGAGATATACGGTGTTACCTTTTAATTAAATAGTATAAACCTCTATGCTTACACAAGAGAAGCAATTCATAGAATAACCCTACCTTATGAAAAAAAGTGGAAACTCAATCATTTATTTGTTTTGGTAGAAAATTCAGAAATTAATTATTCAAGTTGAAGGAGTTTCGTAATAGAAATGGGGAGATTAGTACCTAAGGCGATTATGGCGAACTGAGATACATAATCTGATCGACGGATAAGTAAGACGGTGCTTAATATTTGTAAACCGTTTTCTAACAGGTCTATTCATCGACTTCAAATGAATGGAGTAAGATAAAACTTGGGAATGAAAATACTTTATTGATTTTAATAATTAAAGGTCTGTCTTGAGAAATATTTCCTTTCTAATTTCAAATTGCTCGATGCGTCTCCTTGCGTAAGGGCACTGTCGGAGGGAAGCGTTTAATTGTGGGGTAAATAATTCAAGGGGTTAACGATTTATGTTCACTTATACCTTATTACCCTACTGATAAGGTACAATTACTCAGCCGTCCTCATTATCGTGTAACAAAACCATATCACACGGTGTTGAAACTTTAAAATTATATTCACTCTAAAAAGCGTGACAACCTCGTATACCCAACAAAACATATTAACGGGAACAAAATTACTTCATGTAAGCCAACTTTCCACACTATAACCCATAAATAAGGGCCAAGCGCGGCTTCATAGCTATAAAACTGCTAATCGGCACGCGCGTGCGTTGGTCCAGTTAATGATATAATTAAAAATCCCCATGCCAAGGTAGCGGTAAGTTCTCCGGGTTTAGTGGTCTGGCTTAGGCTTCGTAAACCGAACAAGTTGCCCCCATTTGCTAATCTCCTAAGCCAAATAATGACGCGGCGCAAGTGATAAACTTTCATAGTAAAAGTAAGCCGCGGGCGACGGTCGTATTTTAGATGTCACCTTTGTCTATGCCCGGCTGTGTGAGATTTAATGCGGGTTCGGTAAGTTACGGGCATAATATTCATTTATGTTCGAGTAAGTTACGGTGTGCTAGAAGTTTTGTTATGAACGGAGTGACTTGGGGTGTTGTAAGTATCGCGATGTTACGGTTTGAGACGATTGCGGAAAAATGAGAAAATCTAGCATGTTTAATGCAAGTAGAATTCCACCGCGGGCCTGTGGTCGGCGAGTTATGGGCTAGCTCGCCGTCCGGCCGTCTTATGACGACAGGCCGTGTCGACGGCGCGTTCGTGTTCCACGCGCGCCTCAAAGAGATGTCAGCAACCACGTAGGGGTCCGCATGGGCCGATGCCTGCCAGGGCTGCGGGACTGTTCGAAAGAGATACCGTGGCCCTGGAACACAAAGGGCAAAGAAGGAACATGGATGGGTTTTAGTCAGTACAAGTCTGACACTCCCTTCCGCTCCGCCCAGAGTGGGGGGGGGTCATTTGATGATTTCCCAACCGAAAAAAAAAAAAAAAAAAGTAGAATTCCACTAGAAATGTTCACTTTAAATATTATGTTTCCTCCCAGTGTTTATTGGGACGAATGTATCAGAAAATTAGTTCCCCTAATTTTAGGACAAAATCTACATATCCCTGTTTACTTAATTATTACCGTCCACCCACGATTTTTGCGCCGTGCAAATAGTACTCAACGACAACCCTTACAAAAATCGCCGTCGCTTCCAGCTCACGCCAAACACCCAACACGAGCTTGCCAGTACTCGCAGGTACGGCCACGAATAGCGCCGAGTAATGAGTTTTGTTGTTCCACAGTTACCGCTAGATTAAGGGACACTGGTAACGATATACGACCTCGCAAAGTAGCAGCACTGATGGTAAATGATGGCGTTCGTGGATGCTCAGCATACATACATATGAGATTAAGCTGAAGGTCCTTAACGGGTTAGCAACGGTCGCGGTTACCGCGGAACTGATAATGATACTAGTTTTTGTGCGTATGTGGGGTGTTAAATGGATTTATAATCGCGATCTAGCGACAGGATGACAGTTTATCGTTTCTGGCTTTGATATAACTGTAAATTAATTTATGGTTTTAGATCTGTGTCTTATTATACAGCCCTTCGTTCAATAGTTACCTTTAATTTAAACTACAAATTAACCCAGATATCAAAATCCAATTGACCACAATCATCCCTCGCAATTTTGTTGCGAACCATCACTTGAGGGCACCAATAATTTCTAGATGGATGGCATGAAACGAACAACCGTTGTCCCGAAGCCTCGTACCGTTGTAGTTTTCCGATAAAATCATGTCCGCAAACAATTATGTGAACACCGGCCTGATTGGATCCCGAAGCGATCATACGGAGAGAGGAATGTTAATCGAACCCTTGCTCGGGTCAACACTGGAAACACAACACGTTTAGGCAATGTTATACATGAAGAGAGTTCCTTAATGCATAAAACATAAAGACTACAACAAATTGAATTAACATGAACGTATCTCTGAGAAAAAGACATGGCTTTAATTTTGTTAAGGGTTTTTGTGGCGTGTGAAGGAATCGCTGATTAATTCTGGTTCCGTCTGTCATTAACGGTATACATCGTTAAATCCATCCGGCTCGAAGGACGCTTATTTACCAACCGAATCATGCAGGTAAGATAATAAAGATAATGCTGAAAATAAATAGTTTTCCCTCTTTGGTCACATATTTTTAAAGGTTTTCTCCAACATATTTACCAGTGGTAGTTTACCAAGAATAACATTTTATCTCTTGAACTAAAATTTCATTGAAATCCATCCTTCGAATACATTGATTGGAATACAACACAGTATACTCTTTCAGGGCTGTAGTCGTAAAATTAATCGTAAATGTTTAATTGCGTCTGCCTACCAAATTTATACTGCACGCGACATAATATTTAGTCAAGTTACAGCCGATTGTGGGCATGCAAAACAACGTTAAGCCGCATTTCTTAGTTATTTATTGTATATATAGCTTATACTTTGTAAATAAAATCTTAACGGGTGCAATCGTTAAATCGAAACTGTGCATATTTTTTCTTTCCTTATTCGGTCAGGCTTGGAGATATTTTTGGATTTAATTGCGGTAGTAACTTTACTTGTGTGTTCGAGTTTACGGGAATCCGCTGATGTTGCCACATAAGAACATCAAAGTAAAGTACTGTAAGAGTACAAACAAAAAATGCAATCCCATTCATTGATTGAGACGAAAACTAATAAAACCGGTGAAGTGTGACTCGGACTCGTGCATGAAGGGCTCCGTACCATCGTAGTAGGGGAGCCTCCTTTACTTTTTAATTTATTATTTGATGTTATAGCGGGAACAGAAATACACATTCTGTGAAAATTTTAACTTTCTACCTATTACGGATCATGAGATACAGCCCGCTGACAGACAGACGGACAGCAGAGGCTTAGTAAGAGGGTCCCGTTCGCGTACGGAACCTTAAAAAGAAACGGTACCCAAACAAATACTTCATGTAATAGAGCTCAAAAATCAACACAATACAAAACACCACGCGAAAGATTTTTTACCATTACAAGAATAATAAAGGTCATTACTGTTTCGGCTTTCACGTTCAACGTAAAGCAAAATTGCTCGCAAAAAAAAATAAAAACAAAATCAGCTTCCCTGTTTAATTTAGCGGGGTTGGCGACAAAAAACATTTGCTCTTGTTGCCTTTTTGTTGACCGAACGTAACAACAGGAATGCATTGTTCCCGTTACACTGTCCGGGCTAGCTAGTTGTAAAAAAAGATATATTCTACCCCGACTCAGTTTATTGGCGGATGCGTCACTTTAGGGAAAGAGTGAAGAATTTGGGACAGTGATTCATCTTCGGCTTTTAATATTTGAGGGACTTTTCATGTTTCGGTATTTCGTAGGCGTGACCTGTTTTTTCTTAAAATATTTTGCAATATATGTCTATGTTGTGGAGGAGCTCGTGGCTAAATAATAACAGCCGCTAGGATCAATCTTTAGGTTAAGCCGTGCTTGCCTAGGTTGGTCTGTGGATGGGTGACCACCCATTACATACCTAGTTTCCTCCGTGCCTCGGAAAGCACGTTAAGCCGTTGGTCCCGGCTGTCATTTGTAGATCTTTGACAGTCGTTACAGATAGTCAGTGGCCCAAAAAGTCTGAAAACCAGTCTTACCAAGGGGTATCGTATTACCTAGTACTAACTGGGTTGTGGAGGTTAGATAAGCAGTCGCTCCATGTAAAATACATGTATTCAGCTGCATCCGGTTAGACTGGAAGCCGACCCCAACATAGTTGGGAAAAGTATATGTATAATATGTCTATGTTGTGCTATATCCAAATCTTGGTCAATCAATTCGTTGCAAGTGACAATATTTTTCAACAAACAATAAAAAATCGCGATAGGATTGACTTCCTCCACACTATTACCTATAGATAGGTCGTTGTGTTATTGATTTAAACATCACCATCTCAGGTCCAGTTGAAAACCAGCGTCGGGCACTATCTGCTCGGCAGTTTGCTGAACTGGGCCTATTTGGCGCAGCCGTGAGACACACAATATTATCTCCTTGTTTTTTACATTTTAATTGTATAAATTTAAGACTTTTTTTATTTTTAAATATTTTTTTTGTGCTTGTTGTGTGCACTTGTGGCATGGGTCAAATAAATAAGTTTTCTTTCTTTCTTTCTTATTTATTTATTTTTTTAATATTTATACATATTTTAGTGTATCTTAAACAAATTCTTCCCCATAGAATAATTAAACAGTTCACAAGTAGTAATATCCGAATTTATCAATAAAAAGTTGGGTTAAATAAACACATTTCCTATTCAATTTTGACTCACTTTTAATCAAACTAGGTAAAAGTTCCAATTCGGATGCCATTAGAAGCTCTTCCTTTACAATTGGCTGTTGAAAGCTTATCAAATGGTCGTTTTATTTTATAAATATTTTTTTAAACTCGAGAGAGGTATTTTTAATGTCCATGTTTAGAAAATTACCAATAACTATGTTTGTTTTTATCAGGTTTCCTGTATGTAACACAGCAGATAATTATTATTATTACCCTGTACATCGACAAAATTTACCTATTTTTTTTTAAATTATTGTTATGAGTCTCATGTGTCCCATTGTAGGGCTAAGGCCTCCCTTCCTTCTTTCCATTTATCTCTGTCTTTGGCTATTTGGGCCCAATCCTTTTGATAAGAGTCCAGCTCGTCACGCCATCTCCTTTTGGGCCTACCACGTCGCCGGGTTCTGTTGTTCGGGACCCTATTTGTTGCCACTTTGGCCCAATTTTGATGCGACATGCGGCAGATGTGGCCTGCCTACAATTTACCTACTGTTTCATATAAAACTAATTCGCATTTATGTATCACTTTATCATAATTTTCAGATCCGACAACGCATTTGATTCACTTTTAGATTTATTTTAGATTAATATCAATAGGTATGCATTTACGGCATTGTTTTAGATGACAAGCGCAACATCCTATGATTACCCTTTAAAAGAATCAATTGAAGATAATAAAGCCTGTGGGTTACGATGTGTCAAGTTGTCTGCACGAGCAAATTGCTAAATTTAAACAACAATACATCATTATTGTAGATTCAAGGGGCACCCACGTAGCTATATAAGTGATACTTGGCCGTCCTTAGCAGAAACTTATGCTAATTGAATACATAGAGTTGTGGCACGCAGACTGAACTATCGTACTACCTATCACGAGGGAAACTGGCGTGCGTGCCTGGCTCTGTGGCCAACTAGGGCATACCGACCGCCTGGTTTGGAGATGGTACCTTTTAGTTAAAGGAACCGTGTATCCTTTGTTCATAAGCCCATACATCCCCATTGCTTCGAGAACGGACTCGTAAATCATAAATAACAACAAGGTTAGTTCCTGCTAGCTTCAACTTTAGTCAAGCTATTGCTAATTTTGGTTTTATGCGTAACGAGTGACGGCTGACATTTGAAAACGACTTGTCAAGCATTTAATCAGTGCTTGCAACAAAAAAAAAGTCGGTTACAATCGAGACCAGAACTTAGCCTAAGTTTAGAAAAGTGGGTTTATATGTATTGCTCAAAACAACGGACGATCGCTAAACAGTGAAAATTAGTACTTCTGCTGCAACAGTGTTGCACGAGTCTGAACGCATTGCAACTACATTTTTGTAGACATATAGTTAGGGCTGCCATACCTCAGATATCTCTTACGACACCCTTGCAACTTAACCATAATGTAGGAAAACTAAGTACCTACCAACGTTTCACAATTTGAAGTACCTCAGTGTATAGAAGTATCTAGTTAGAGCCTATGAGTAGAGAGAGGTACCTACGTTCGCCTAACTCATTATTAGAGGATATAAGGGCTTTTGACGATCGTCTAGACCTTTGGTCGACTGATTTTTGAGAGCCTAGTAGGCATTACCACGGGATTATCGCTCAAGGGTCGTAAAAAACGAAGCAAGAGTCTCGCTCGAGAGCACGTACGGATCAGCCATAAGGCTTTTTATTAGAATAATATAAATTATATTATTTCTTTTGTGCCATGTAAGACCTCTGTCAACCTATTGTTTTCTTCAAAGCGATTGGGCTGAGCAAAATGAAATAGGTAGTAAGGATTTCTCTGAAAAGTAGCTTAATCTGATCTAAACCTTTCTCAGTATCAAGTCTCAGTTATTTTAATACCCGAATAAATAAACATTCCTTCTATACGACTTCATTAAATTCTTTATAATGCATGACCTTAACCCTCTATCATTAATAAAGATCCATATCTCCCGTTAATAAAATACCCCCAACAAAGGAGGTGTCCAGCAAAAAGGGATGTTTCACAGTAGTGTAATAAATAAACTGAATCACAAACACCTATGGTAGGTCCCGCTGTGCCAGTCGTACTCAGGCGCCTCGCTTGATGGACATAAAAGTGAGAAAAAGCCTGCGTATACGCACAGGCATGGTCAACCCACGCCGAGCTATTAAATAAGACGGTTTATCGTCCCATTCACGGTCCAAACATGAAACCTGATCACTTTAACCTTTGAAGTAAATCTAATAGTTCATGGTGTACTATTAGGTATATTAAGTAACGTGAGCAAAATTAGATTTGAAGCTCACATATTGCCTGGATGGAGGTTCTGTGTAATCAGATATAGCGCCAGATTGGAGTAGCGTCGTAAAGTGTTTGATGTCAGGAATTTTATTCGTCTTTGATATTTTTATTAGTTTTGCTAAGAATTTAGGTAATGAAATATGTATTGTGTTAGAATGAAAGCAAAAATAACAATGGTATAGATAAATTACATACCTTCTTGTATAAAATTACGATATCGTAATTATAATTAGGTAAACGTTACATTTTAAGGTTTTTAAACCTAAAATTTAATAATAAAACAAGGGAAGCTGCATTGTTTTGGACAGCCTATCATTATTATCCAATTTTGTTCTGGAACCGTGTCCAGTGGTCTACACCGATCACGAGTTAATACGAAAATAATAGCATTTGAATGTCGCTCATTATAGACGGACAACTAATTGGTATCCTTATTTTATATTTAAGGAAATTGGGGCAGGTAGGAGATTCCTTACTGCTGCTGCACAATCTTTTAGTTTAAAAGTCCAGATGATTTTTATGGATTGGGTCTAACCGTTACAGATTGCGAGCTAGCTTCGGATACCGGACTCTGGCAGATAATGTACTGAAGTATCAGGTAACTCTAATCTAAATAGAGCCGAAGAAAATGGGAATGGAAAAGTCTAGAATTATCCTGGTTGAATGGTGGCAGGTTGAATTCACAAATGTAAATCACACACGTCATCAGTCAGTGTTATCGCGATCTTTATCAGAATGAAGAATAAAATTTAGGAGAAAGAGGATAGCTTCGGTAAAAAAAGGACATTTACAGGCTGGAAATAAAAACAGAAGATACCGTTAAAAAAACATGAACCACCGGAACAGAACTAAAGGTGTTTTGTTTGTTCTAAATGCTTGTTTTGTTGGTGTTGGTATAACTACGCTCAACCGCCTAGAATACAGTGTAACTACAGTTTGTAAAGCAACGTTTGGCAGAGCGGAGACTAAAGCTGGTGGTATTAAACACAGACTGTGGTACACGGTAGGGGATGTTCTATGCATGTGGACTTTGTTTAGAAATTGTATGGTAATATTGATAGGTATTCAGGGAATTTTCCATATTTCGTTATTCATATTATGGTTGGTATAGTTTGTCATCAATTTTGTGAGACAAACTTTACCAACATACATAAATTTAATAAATAAAAAAATAAAGTTTCGCCATAATTGTCCTGCTCAATATTACTTGTTCAACTTTATTTACCGTGGTAGATTATCCTGGAGTATTCAGATGATTCTTACTAGAAGGAAAGCTAATCAAAATCAAAAGTGAATTTATTATTAAATGTTTATTATTTCTGGGCTACAAAAAAACATTAACGTTACATATAAACTCCGAAATCGTAAACGACACACTCGTAATTGGATTTAGGTGTAAGCACCAAATCAGACATGTAATTCAGTCGGTTGTAATCTTTCCTGGGTATGTTGTTAGGCCGTATAAAGCTAATTAAGGAGAAAAATCTAGAAAGAAAAAAAGAACTACTAGATACTGCTAATAGATAGATAGAAAAACTGTCGAGGCCTAGGCCTAATAGCAATTTTACAGTAAAAATATCGTTGAAAAGCATTTTTTTTTGTCACAGTAAATTGTAAAAAAACTACAAGTAGGCTTTCTTTTTTCAGGTCACAAAAGTAAGTAGATGCCGTCTAACATATATGTGGGAATTTCAAAGTTAGAAAAGAAAGCATGTACTCGCAGGTACCTAAGTTTTATTACGTAACTAAAGGCCTACTTGCGACAAAATCCTTGGATTTGTAATAAAAGCAAAGTTCTAAGAAAGCAAGCCTATATTAGTTCACTGTTTAACGTGAAGTTAACAATAACACCGCACTGATAATATTGTTTCTTTCTCGGTAAAACTATCAGCAGTTAGATAACTATCAGCAATTTCAAACACATTGTTTCATTTATTGTTGAGCAATTTTAAAAAGTTAGTGATGGTAATATTTTTATGATTTTTAACAAACTTAACAGTAAAGTAATGTTCGTATGCGGGATACCATTTTTCTCTGTATTGTTGAACTGATTTTAAAAGTTCAATGGAAATCCAAAGTTATTTCTACTATAAATAGCGACTAGAATTAGTAAACTATTACATAAAAAAATAAATTCAGACAGCCATATAAAGTTTTAGGTAATATATGAAAGTTAATATAGAATCCGCGTATGAAATTTTTAATGACAACACAATTTCGTAGATAGTATTTTTCATAAGCTTCATGTTGCTAAATATTTCACTCCATAAGTAACGAATTCATAAGCTTTTGTTGTCTCTTGGATTAGCGAGTTATTATTAATTAATTATTATTTTACATTACTTTATGCTTCAACAATAATTTCGAACGTTTCTACATAATTTATAGTTTGGCGTCTCTCCTTTAATTTACTAGGAGTAATGTTGAAAATGTTAGATGTATTCAACTCAACGAATAAACTGATTTCTAGAGAGCTCTCCTATTTGCAGCTCAACTGGATGCTTAGTTAATCTACATTCTAGGATTAATGGGGGTATTAAGGAATCCATTAGTGGGATTTGAGGAGTGACCTATATCGACTGCCACTGTTTATTTGATTTGACGGCTGAGGAGCTCACAGATTGACTGACAGACAACTTAATGCTCTACAGCCAAAATTACAAATAGGAAATTGTGTTTTGTAAAATTTGGAGACAATAAAAAAGTAGTTTGTTTATGTGGGAAGCCGCAGAAAATGGCTAGTTAATATCGAAACTTCCGGAGTTCGAACAGTCGTCAAAATATTAAAGGTAACAACTATGAATATTCTTGTTTGCGACAAGCCAATGTTTGATCGATGCCCGCACAAATTGTTAAAATTTAAAGCTAACATCAAAGTGTGAAACGGTGTGCAAATGAAAAATTCCGCAACGTTTATTTCGCTATTGTAACCAATTTGTGCGCTCCCCGGAGTGGGTCATTTCGATTTTTTTTTCGAAAATTTTGTGGGGCGATCCTTTTTGTTGCGATTTATATAGCAGTTCATCAAGCCATATGATTTGGCGGAAAATAGTAGCGAATTGCTTTGTAATTTTTTTTTTTTAAATAATTTTTAAGGTTTTATATGGCATCAAAATTCATCATCTGCCTAGCCTTTTCGCAACTATATTGGGGTCGGCTTCCAGTCTAACCGGATGCAGCTGAATACCAGTATTTTACATGAAGCGACTGATCTGACCTCCACAACCCAGTTAATACAGGGTAATACGAAACCTCTTGGTAAGACTGGCTGTGAGACTATTTGGGCCACAAACTACTTAACGACTGTCAAAAATGTACAAATGATACCCAGGACCAACGGGTTAACGTGCTTTCCGAGACACGGAGGAAACTCGGTAAGTAATGGGCGGTCACCCATCCACAGACCAACCTAGGCAAGCACGGCTTAACCTAAAGATCGACCCGAGCGGCTGTTATTATTTAGCCACGAGCTCCTCTAAAAAGTAGCATCAAAATAAGCATTTGTATAAAAAGGGGTCAATAATTTGAAAATTAACATTCAATAAAAATAATCTTGCTTAACAATTTATAAACGTTGCACTTAGCAATCATTGTTTATTGAATACATAACTAACCACACCTAATAAACTAGACGTGCCTATACAGTATTTATTTTGTACAAACTAACAATCTCAATACGAGAAAGCCACCTAAGAAGCCAAAACAAGGAGTCAAACAGTTTATTTTGGGGCCCACCTTCTTGGAAGGCCCTTGTGTATTTGATTAAGAACTCTTATAAATAAATCTTCCGGTGGACAGGTTATGGCTAAAGATCTATCACGATTCGACTCCTAATGTTTACGTTCGTTTCTTTGAAAAGTCAGAAATACTTTTTACTGGCTTTTTATAAGTTACACCCTGTATAAACGACTAGGTATCGCCTCGGTTCAAGTTCAAGTAAGGCTGGCATTTATGAAGCTAATTATAATACCGAAGACTTTAATTAGAAAAACTAACCAGACGAGTTAGCCTTCCCCTTCTAGCTCAGCAAAAATAAGTCTAGATTAAAAGAATTCTGAATTTTGTTTGACAGTGAACTTAATTTCTTACTGTTGAAGACAGCAAATTGAAACCCAAAAAAAAGATTCTTTAGGTTACCTACTTACAAGGTGACTTTATACTTAGTAGACATGCCACAAGACATGTTGTAGTAAGTAGGTAGACATTTTTCATCACTGATATAAATTATCATGTCACTTTCCATGTACTGATAACTTCGTAAGTAGAACAGTGACTAATACGACAAAAACACGACAACTTTATACATAGGTGCACAACGGAATATGTTGTGCACCTATGTATAAAGTTGTCGTGTTTTTGGAACCGGATCACGAGGAAGATTATGTCGAATATTAACCTTTTCTTGTATAAGCATGACCTTCGGAAATCGGCTGTCTTTTATTATATGTGATGAATTGAAGATACTCACGGCAGTTGTATTGAAAACGATATAGGTACTCGATCATACGGTATGATGATAGAGATAAGTATGTACTTGAATCTGACTTAATAAATGGGCATAATAAGTTTCCATCAGAAATGAAATGATGGAAATGAATGATGCCTTGGCCTTCAGGAACGCTTATTAGGTACTTCAGTAGTAAATGTCTTTCAACTGAAATGATGAAATAAAGTAGTACACACGGCGACCGATCAAGCTATAAATATCCAGTATAACTTGACCTCGCTTTGTATGAGCTTCCGTACAATGAGAGATCAGCTTAATTTAGTTTTGCATAGCTTGATTGGTCGTCGTGCGTACTACACAGGCAATACATTATTGCGACTATCTTTTTAGTTGATGACGTTAAAATCCATATTGATTCCCTAATTTCTTGATTGGGGTCTACGTAAATGGTATTTGAATTCCAATCTTACCTAGACTAGAATTTCGTAGTCAGAATTCGACATTTTTGACTAACATGAAAAGCTAGAAAAGCGAGAAAAACGTTAATTAAAAGTTGTGGTAATTAGAATAAATTATTATTTGCAAAACTCTTAGCAATTTCAAAATAAAAATAAACTAATACGCATAGCATAATAATAGCATAATCAGCCTATTAATGTTCCCACTGCTGGGACGCAGGCCTCCTCTTTATGAGAGGGAATGGGCTATAATCCACCACGCGGGCCCAGTGCGGGTTGGTAGAAGTCACATGTCTTTGAATTTTTGCTTCTAGGACATGCCGGTTTCCTCACGATGTTTTCCTTCACCGTTTTGAGAGCAGTGGTGATGAAATAACTAACACAAAGTAATGCACCTGGCTGGGTTCGAACCCACGACTTACTGCTCGTAAGTCAGGGTCTCCACCAATGGGCCACCGCTGCGAACTAATACGCAATACTATTAAATTAAATTTTGGAGATTCTGACAATATTCCTAAGGAATGTATAAACTACTGATCACAGATACTTGTAAACTAAATGTAAATAATGCCACTCATTCTGATGTCCAGTTGACAGAGTAGCAGTTTCTGCCTACGCTATCGTTTAACAATAATAAATCTGTGATACTTGACCGTGTATCTATGAAGAGAAGTACAAACAATTTCTGTGTAAGAGTTATAAGTAAGAAAGTAGAAAGCGAATATAATATGTAGCTTTATTTCAAAAGTATATATAGTAAAGTTTGAATGATTGACAATAAACCTGCCATACTTATAATGCTCAAAAGACATTAAATAAATTCAGGTTCTTAAAAAACAAAATTTAAATATTCAGAAAGTCTAAAAATTATACTGAAAATTCAAGTTTTGAAAACTGCTGTCTTATATTTTTAAACTGTAAACTGTATATTCATGCCGCTTTGAGCTCCATACGTACGGAAACATCGTAAATATATTATATGTACGATATATGTACTCTGATAACGAGAACATGAAACTCGACAGCCTAGATGTAAACCCAAAATAAATTCTAAGAACATAGGCGAACACAAAGATAGACAATACCGTACATGAACTTAATCAAGATACAACTCCTAGCTCCGCACGCAAAATACGCGCTTTGACGTGGAGTTGCGGACACCAGCCCGTTATACAATACAACTCCTAGCTCCTTAGTTATCAAACTGAGCGTAATGAACAGCTAACAAAGCCAGACTTGACAAAATACAAATCTAATTCCGACAACTATAGATTCAGCGAACTTCGTTGGCCTTACAATTACCGATGCTAATCTCCCTGGTGAGCTGAAGAGCAAATCTCTAAGTTTGCCGACTTTGGGCTTGCAGTCTGTGGGCAAAGCAAACATCTGGAAGCGTCAAGCAAACTCGCCCGGATCGCCTTACACCTGCCGAACTTCAATTGTTGATGTTTCCGAGCCTGGGAATTTGTATTCGGTTTTCATTGATAAAAATGTTAGGCGTTTTCCGGGTAAAGATTGTTACAATTTGTTTTAAGGTAGCCTTGAATGGACCTTATTTTACGCAATAATTATAAATGCGAGAGTTCTAAGCCATTGAAATTCACACAACAAAAATTGACTTTAAGAAACTGAAACTGAAGAGATTAATTCCAATTAAATATACCATTTTATTATGAGCAAGTTTTGCAATAAATTACAGGGCGTCTTTATATTAAATACATCTACAAAGTTATTTCACTGCATGTGATTAAAAATTACCAAGGCATACATAATCCCAAAGCCTCGAAGGAATATCAAGGAGCCGGGAGTCCGGGACACCGCGTGACTCCGCACACATTCATTGTAACAAAGAGGCGACACAGGTAGAAAAACCCGCTCCAGCTAATTTTAAACCACGTCTCAAAAGCAAACAAGTCTTTGTACAGGCGCACAATTTTAATTAAAACAAATATTAGTTAGACAAAAAACACAACGTGCGTACAAATGAATACAAATTAGGTACCCAATACGATAAATAACGGAAATCATATGTGGAAACCGAAAGACATCTAATTATTTGGACCAACAACGACTTACAAATCTCCTACGATCAACAAAAGCTTTACAAATAAAAGTTTGAAGAATGGAAACGAATGCTTTCATTTACTACCTTGTGTCAACATTATGGACTTGCCCACGCACTTTAAATGGTCAGACCGAAATGTGACTAACGTCATGTCCGATTCAATTCGTTTATAAACATCTATTGACCTTTATGGTTCTCTTTCCATTAACATACATAAACTAATTCTTATGAGAACCATCCAACCGTTCATTAATTCACTTTTTTTCTATCTACTCTACCTGTTTACTGAACCATTTTAGCGTATTGAATAGATAGTAGCTTTTTCTCTTCGTATTAAAGTGAACTCTAATCGTGAGACATTATTCTTTACGACCATTAAAATCCGTGTGGTATTTTAAACCGTTTTGTATCAGTGACTCAGAAGTGGATAAACATAAAAGGAACCGATTTTAATGTTGACGCTTTCAGAAATAAAGCTGTCAATTTAGACATTTCAATTGTTGAATAATTTAATACACCTTTAATTACTTTTTTAGTCACGTCGATTTTCGCTCCAACGATTTTTTTAATGATATTATCATGTTAAACTATTTGAATATAATCATCAATTTATGTGATCATAAATTTGAGAAATATGAGCACTTTGCGGTAAACCTGCAAATAAAATATTTTAATGGTAATTATCGCGATTCGTTTGAATTTCAGACTAATAAAATACTGCCATGTATCATTTGAGAATGGAACCGAATCCATTAAGAGGCGTTAATGTCGATATAATCCGTTACATCCGCACCTCGGCTCCCCTCGATTAAAATTAGCAACCTAAAGGAAGATGTGGATCATAATGGGCTCACAGAGATACTACAAAAGATCGGTATTTGTAATAGATACGGTTAGGAGAGGATTAACTCTGGCTCAAGATCGTTAACGATTAGTGGAAACAAACTGCCGGTTTATTAGATTCTTAGTCTCTCCTATACGTATCCTAGAAAAGGAAGAAGAAAATCGATTTAAACCGAGAGAGATTAGTGATTTTACTAGTTTTAATAGAAATGTCTATAAAGTTCAATTTGATTGCTGTTTCTTGTCCAAACCCATTGGTGTCAACTTTAACTCACACAAAGTTGTAAGTGAGCCTATCAATTACAGAGCACAATCCATTGCAAGCTGTTACATGGAACAACCCTAACTTTGACAATAACGGTGATCTCACAGCGGATGTAGCAGACACAATGCACGACAACAGCACACAAATATTGGCCATTAAATCGGAACTACGATATTGATACACACCAAATTTCGTCAGAGCTTTTGTGCACAGTTCCGGCGGTAATCGTTTTACAAAGCGGCTGTAGACAAAAAATCCTAGCCAATTCTATTGTTACTGGGCAAAGTTGAAAAGGAATGCTCCCAGGTAGACATGGGGGTGGATCGATCACAATGCAGCACGGCGATAATTAATCCAAAGCGTGTTACTTTGACAGCACATTTCGTTAATAGCGACATTGATACAAATTACCGCATTAATGACATCAGCGTCAACGCTTTTGAAATTCCTGATGTGGAGATAATTGTTTTATGTTATGTATCAGTCTTCAAATAAATTGTCAACGCGAAATAACTTCTCTCAAAGTAAATATTGACTGCACTGTTGCTACTCGAGAGTTATACATAGCTTCGGCTCCAAGATTGTAATGCCAGTGGCATTCTTAGATTATTTTTTTGCCGGCGATCCAATGCGCGCCTGTTCGACGTGGGTTCTTGGCGCACTTGAGACCGAACAGGTTTCAACATGGAGACCGAAAACCGGTAAAAAAATCATCACAGGTAATTACGGTAGGCTCGTCGCTTCACAATTCGATATAGAAAATATCGAATGAAATTCCAAATATAATAATACTATCAAATTTTGTAAAATTCTGTCTGGGATTTGGCCGGAAGCTTTAAAGAATTGCTGCTTAAAGTTATTCCTCACAATTTAACATCCCTCTTGCAAGAAAGGAATTTATTTTGTTTTCAAATGGTTTTACTATTGGAAGCACTGTCCATTGTAGCGTGCTATTTTCCAACCACTTGTTAGCGAAATTATTAGAGACAATGCATTGTAAGCCAGGTTGGAAACAAAGAAATTCTGCAAGTAGTAAAAAGTATGGAATACGTGGAAAGCTTTATGGTTTTTGTGTTTGGTTTGTTCCACGGAAATAATATGTATTGAAAATTGGTTTTAGTGGTGGATTGAAAATATGTGCACATTTTGTGGTCAGATGAATTATTATTTAATGACTAAATGCACCCATTTTAATCGTACAAAACGTTTCATTCAATATTTGTTGCTTTATTAGGTGAACTATGAAAATGATCCCAAAGTAATCAGTGTTATCAAATCGGAGCATATTTACGTAGATACAGAAAAATCAATGAACGATAAGAACTCGACGTGCATGCCAAGCTGCTGACAAATGCCGAGTATAATTTACGCTACACAGGAAGGCGTACCCTCGAAGCAATATTCCACCCTCTTAATCACTACCCACTGGAATAATTAATAACACCTCAATTAAAATATCAACTAAGAGCTTCCGCCCATGTGATAAAGATAACGTTTACTCGTGAAATTTATAAACTTCTGTATACAATAACATGTTATTACCTTCTTATAATGACCCATTAAACGTTACTTTATTTTAATCGCCTACTTTTTATGATTCCCTCTTGTTTGTCGTTGTTTTATTATAGGCCCTGGAGTTCTCATGTTTATTAGTTTCTAAATGACTATTGTTTATTTTAAGATTTTTATTGCTTCATTATTAAAATATAATAAAAAAAACCTGATTTGTGTGTCTCATGATTTACAGCTATTTCTTTATGAACATTATCACCAATTTCTGCGAACGAGAATCTTTAGCAACCCAGCAATTTACGTATAACTTTATCAAGTCACGAAATGCTATACACCAGCTTAAGTTCCATCAGATATTTATATGGGAATGAGATCTTTGTTTCATGTGAGAACAAGCCGTATTACTAATTAACGCCTTAGGGAGCTAAAACAGGTTTCGCGATTTATCGTAAAACCCAATTTAGAGCCGGCAGGCACGCGATTACAATCTTCTCACGACAGGAAGGCGCGCAAACTCCTCATCTCGAGGGAAATCACGCACGCAACAAACTTTATGGCAACACGTCCCGAGGAGCGATTCGCTCGGGGCGGTCGAAGACGGGCCGCACCACACACAGACTAATTCAAAAGAAATAACAAGACGCAGGCAGTGTCTCTACGCGGTCAGCTCGCAGTATACAACTCTAAATTCACGACTCACTCCAGACACAAAACATACATTCAGAGATATATCCTCTCACTTTCACAAATCACGGGTCATAGCCGCGAGAAGCACTGCCCACGGTTTAGGGCTAATGATCACTGACCGTGGTGGAATATGGCTGCAGGCTCAGACGGATCCCATCCTGAGCGAGGCGTTCTCGAAGCAAACGCTTCAGTTGCATCCGAGGTATCTTCACTAACTCTGCTTTCCCTTCCTCATACTCGTCAACATATTTCGCCGGTTCCACAGCTGCTGTCGCCTGCTCTTTCCTTGCTTCTTCATCACATCTACAAGAGTCCCGAGCGGCGGCTGCCTCTTCCAAAGTAAAATAAACAGCCGCCGCTCCTTCCTCTCTCAAAGATCTGACTGAATGAAGCAATCGCTGACGATGAGCAGGGTTCAGGACACCAATAGCATCCAAGTCTGGTTCTCCTACTTGTTTGCATATTTCTAAGTCATCATATCCGTTATCAATAAAACTTTCCGCGTATTGGCCCAAGTGGAGCGATCGCAACCACTCGACGACGATGTTGCCGCTCGCAGACGAGGCCATGTCGCGTCAAAATACTGTGAGCATTACAAGGCGTGCTCGCGGCGCGGTGGTCGGCGAGAAACTGGCGGCCACGCTCCCCTTTGCCCCCCTCTCCCCTCTATAAGCCGCGGTCGCCGCCCCTAGTACTTGGTGCTTTTGCTTTTTGACATTTTGTAGCTTAATCGTTTCGTTTCATAGAGGTGCGCGTCGCACCACGTGATATTTCGAATTAATATTTCAAATGTCATTATGATATCCGATATGACATTTGTCGTTAGTTGCTGTCCTATAAACCCGTTGCATATTTTAAAGATATCTAATATTTGTTTACGTAACTAAACGTCGGATTAATGGGAAAAAATAGGGTCACAAAGTCAATATAATATGGGACAGCGGGTGGTCGCTGTGTAGAATGATATATGCGTAGTTTTATTTATTAATCTCTGAGGCGCCTCTATTTTGTGAATTGAACTACATTTAATTTGATTCTGCCCTCATTTTGTATTCAAATAGAACTATGGCAATGGATATTGCATCTACCTGCCTGTTATTTTAGCTTTTTATGTCGAAAAATAAAAAAGAAAGTGTCTCTGTGTGTGTTGTGTTTTATATGATTTAATATCTAACTTGTTTTATTTGTATACCTATCCTTATCAAATCTTTTGCCAATTAGGTGACTGCTCTTGCTATGCAGGAGTAAAAATTATAACCTTGATGAACAAAATTAACAGTTCTATTTGATGATCAACTTTAAGCCAACAGTTAGAAGTTTTTGGTATCAGCTTCTTACTACTATTATAAATGCGAATGTTTGTGAGAATGGATGGATGTTTGTTACTCTTTCACGCAAGAACTAATGAACGGATTTTTATGAAACTCTATAGTGATATAGTTTATATTTATACATCACAATAACACATGGGCACACAATAGCACATGTCATTTATTGTGTAAAAATATGAAAACTTACATGACATACCGAGTCTCCTCCGGGTCTCGGAAAGCACATTAAGCGGTTGGTCCCGGCTGTCATTTGTAGATTTTTGACAGTCGTTACAGGTAATCAGTGGCCCGAAAGTCTGACAACCAGTCTTACCAAGGGGTATCGAATAGCCCAGTACTAACTGGATTGTGGAGGTAAGATAATCAGTCGCTCCATATAAAAAACAGGTATTCAGCTGCATCCGGTTAGATTGGAAGCCGACCCCAACATAGTTGGGAAAAGGTTAGGCAGATGATGAAGATGCTATTTAAAAATATGAATTAGCGCGGGGAAAACCGTGGGTGTTAAGCTACTCAAAACTAAAGATGAAAACACACACGACAAATCTCCCTCATACCTACATAAATCATCTAAGCACGTGCCATAGCTACCTGTTTACTTACTAAAGTTAATTAACCACAAATGACGAAGGAGGACAAAGTTTACTTTTACCAAAGCTGTTATTCATTAAACTACTTGACCTGTTTTATCTCATTTCGGAAGCTGCAACTAAATGAACGAACTTGCTTTATATAAGTTTGCATGAAGCCAGCGACGCGGGCTGAAGATTGTTCACTATTTTGTTTATTGTCTACACTGTATAAATATTTCGTTAGCGTTTATTTTAAGTTTAGAAGATTTCATTGCTTTTCTGGGTTCGACTCCCAGGTCGAGCAAGGTATAATTGGGTTCTTCTGGTAGCAGCTTGGATTTGTGACGAAGAAGAAGAAAATATAAGATTAAAACATGATATCTGGAGAAATACGGGTATAACATAGGAGGGATAACTTTTGTAACTAATACATGTAAGAAACTGTCAGAAATATTCAGACGAAAAGATAACCTGAAAGTAGGTTAAAAAACTAAATTATATTGTCCAATATCTGCTTTTACTGACCTATCCCAACAGATTACCTATAGCTTGACTATAAAATTAAGATGAAGCTTTTAATTAAAGTAATAAACAACTATGGTGTCAGTCACTGAACGTTTAAGAATAGAAAGTCAATGAACCTACAAAAGGTCAGGTCGCAGGTAGAAGCCAGTCCCACACAAATATTTAATTAACGATTGTAAATAATAGGTATTACTTTCCTATTGGGGAATTCCATATTTCGGAGAAGCCTTGACATTGATAATCGCTGATGACTTGGCTCGCAAGAATTCTCTTATTACTGAACGAATAATTTACTTATTTTGATCGCCAAGCAGTAATGCGGTGTTACAGTTTAAAAGGTATGGATGCTAGTGTAATATCAGCTTTGTTTCTGGACCGGAAATTGGTACCTCTAGTAGAATAGACGATCAATGAAGGTGGTATAACTTAAAATCAGATGGTCAAGACAATAACATTAAAATATGTATATGCAGCCAGTGAGAGTAGCCGCGACTGACGAGTTGAACGTCATGGTTTCAAACCCAGACAGGTGATTTACACATAACATAACATTACGCTTGTAATCCCCGAAGGGTAAGGCAGAGGTGTACCCATTAGTACACTCACATTTCGCCAGTTACATTTAAATTCTATGTCATCGGAGGCGAGCCTATTGCCATCAACCGGGCACTGATCCAGACTTCGTGGCTGCTACTGAGAAATTCCTGATGGAAACCCAATAACACTTTGCTCGACCCAGGACCTCTTGCTCAGCAGTCACGCTTGCACCACGTACTTTATGACAGGCACTTTACTTTGCGTGAAATTATTTTATCACCACTGCTCTACGGTGAATTAAAATATTTTGAGGAAAACGGAATGTTCTACGACCTAAAACGAAAGATGTGACATTCACCAACTATCAACGGGCTACAAAGGCCTTCATCATACGCCTAGCCTTTTCCTAACTATGTTGGGGTCGGCTTCCAGTCTGACTGGATGCAGCTGAATACCAGTATGTTAGTAGTAGTTATAGGCTGATTATGTATCCCTTTGTGCCTAAAAACGCCGCCTTTACAACCAATGTGTCTTAGGTGCCGAGACATGGACGCTCACCAAGGAGACTGTCCACCGAGAACGAGAGTGCGAAGGGCCATGGAGCGAGCCATGTTCGCAGCATAACCCTTCTAACACTGTTTTAAGCTTTCACGGTTTACAACTAAACTAATACTGTCATTTACAGGATATCTTTCGTGATTGAATGAACAATCACGGAAGATATCCCGTAAGTGACAGTATTAGTTCATAACCCTTTTAGCTTGACGGACGGAAGTCAGAACAATGCTTTAACCGAGTGGTGGACAAGATTGGAGCAAAGAAACCAGGAACATCCTAAAGCTCGATGGGTCAATGATCAAAATTGCTGGGAAACACCTGGATAAGGGAGGCCTATATCCATCAGTGGGTGATTGCGGGCTGATATGATGGTGATGATAAGTATCACCTAGAGCTGTCGATGAAGACACAGTCTGTGGCTGTTCCATCTTAGTGAGCTGGACGTGCATTAACACGTAGAATTATGTACATATAAACTATATAGCCCACAATATTCAGGTTATATTGCATACATAGCCGTCTAATTATAGATACAGGAAGTAGATAAGCAGCCTGATATCCGCAGTAATTAGGAATGCTATATTTGCGCACTTTGATGTTGTGAACGTACAGGATGCTACTAGCATTCCGGTGTTCTTAGTCATCTAGTAAGCCAAGTGTAATAGCGAGTTTTTTGAAGCTTTCAAATATTGTGAAGACGCAAAATCTTCTTTTGATCTTTTGTCTTCAATGGTTCTCCTTGTTTACTAATTTTTAAGGTGAAATGAAAAAAACTGTCGTAACACATTGTTTCGTTTTTGGAAAATATTTGTTCTGCAATTTTCTCGGTCTATTATTATTTGACCAAACACCGAGAGAGTTGGAAAGAAATGAGGGAGGAATGTGCCCAGCAGTGGAATAGAATAGGCTAAATAAAAAAAAATGCCTATCAAAAGGAAGTAAGGACTTACTACTTACTGGGGGGAAAGTCCTGGAGTGGAGACTACGGGCAGGACGAAGAAATGTGAGTAGACAGCCAAATAGGTAGACAGACGACAAAAATAGAGAGTTTTAATGGACGACAGCGCTAAGCATGAGGTGGTCAAAAGTTGAAAGAGAAGAAGAAGAAAAAGGAGTCATTTAACAGAGAAGAAGAAGTATAACTTATTTAATGAATTTAAAATAACCTACACAAACATTAAACTGATTTCAGTTTTCTTAATAATAAGTTGGAAAAATATACTTCCGAAGGCGGCTACGACACGACTAGTTGCTTAAAAAAAAACATGAAAAGGACAACAGGCAGCAATGTCGTCATCTACAGAGGAATTTTAGTCGCTGTCAGAATTGTACCATAGGCCATAGTGCACAGCTTTTGTGAAAATTTAATCAAAACTACTAAACAATCTTCACCAAAACTAGGATCTAATAACAATTTAAAAGTACATTCGTAGTTTGTTGAAAACAATAATACTTGTCACAGTTTCATAGTCTGAACCAAACTAACTCAACAGTGCGGTTTCGTAGAACGTCAAGATTTACCACGACTGAAGCGACATGACCGTAGTAATTTGGTACTAAGTTTTCAGCGAATATTGAAGCGAACTATGACCCTTGCAACTCTGACAAGGAGAAGAGGAGTTTATTGTTTACAATTACGAGACAGAACGCAAAAGCTACATTCATCTGGCCACACAAAAGTGGCGTGCCTAGGGGCCAACAATTTGGCAAGCCCATAAGGCGAGCAGACTTTCAGGAACCCTGACAGCATGAAGGTTAGCAGGTTATAAGTGTAAATCTAGTTTTTAGGCTTGGATGAAAGTACCGCCACGTAGGTACCGTCACTCAGTCGAAGGATGGAGAGCCCTTGGAGTAGACGATTTCTAAAGTGAAAACTGCGTATCAGTAAGCGCAGTGTTACTGTGTTAGACGCCTTCAACTGGATGCACCGATGACCTTCAAAAGGTGAAAGGATCAGACTGGATGCGAAAGGATCTTGTCTCAATTTTGACAAAACGACGCAGATTAGAGGCCTATGTTCAGCAGTGGATTGAGATAATCTGAGTTGGCTGATTAAAAACTACACATTTGGTGACCCACGATTGTTAGTTATATGACCACTAACTCACAAGCATCACGCAATCATCATCGTTATCGATCACTTTTAATTTCAGGTATCGAAGAGACAATGCATACGTACCTATATTATACATTTTATAAGAAGTTTTTGTAGCTGACTGTACATCCGACGTATTTAACGTCAGATTTTTAAGGTCGAGCGAGTTGACGACAAAAAAAATCGGAAGCACCTTCCGATTTTTTTTGTCGTCAACTCGCGCGAACTCGCGAATTTCACACTTGCCATTTGACGTATAAGTCAAAATAATCTTATAAGTACATTTTGTAAGAAAAGCAGAACCGAATTAAAGGCGTCAAAAAGTTCGTCCGTATCGCTTTCAACGGGAAAGTGCCCAGAAGGCTGACAGCATTATCACGTTGGATAAGTACAATAATAAACTAATTAATACATATTGAAAACATTTACAAAAAACTACGTTTGGTCGCCGCGGCGACGTATTGCGCCGAGTTGAGGAGTCATGTAGCCTTCCGCGCAAACGCTGATCCACCTACTAAGTAATAGGCATACCTATACATTATGGGACATAATTATTTATTTAAGGTTCAAAGAAGCAAATAAAAGCTAAACGAATCATAAAATCATAGCACGCTTTAAAAAAATTGAAATACGACACTACAATGAGATGAGATTTTTTATTCAGATAAAATGAAAATTAATAACTTAGCTTAGCTTATCGTGATATTCGCTAACTCGGCAGATAAACTAGATTATTCCAACCTAGTTTTCCGCGCGCACTCCTTTACAGATATTGAAATTAAAGAAGCGCCATACAGTACGCCAATAACTATGTAACCTGTGATTTCTTGCGAGTCTAAGTCAGGTAGATGTTTGTTTAGAAGTCATATGACTGTTCCCAATTTACCCTAGGCTAATAAAATTTTCGTTATTCCTAAATTATATTAGTATCAAGGTCGATTTTCCCCTAGTTCTTAAACTTTACCCTGTTGAAAATACTATTGCCTACTACTAACGCCATCTAGTACATCCAGCCAAAGTTAAGGCCTGAAAACTCGAAGCTTTTTGTTGAAACTGATGTTACATAAAGTACGCAATCGACTGTCGATTATTCTTCAGTATCACAAAAAAGGTAGATTTTTCCTAATAAAGTACATATGTTGTAAGTTCAAAAGCCTGAACTTGCAATGAACCGCGTTAATGCAATGACAAGTGCGTCTGAATTGATTAAATAAATGCGTCAGCAAAATTCCAAACTAAGGAATGTTTATTGTTAAATTAAATTTATCTACTAAAGAATAAGATGCATCATGACTTTCTGGTAGTCAATCAAAAAGCTTTGGTAGTTTACTAATAAAACATGTATGTAGGACATTTTAACTTCTACGAGTACGATTAATTATACTCGTAGAAGTTAAATGTATTGTGTTTATTGCATAATGGGAAATAAACAAAGAGTTTTCATTGGGATCTCAGTGTTTTTTTTGTTTTTGTTTCACTAACCAAATGTGAAAATATTTTGTAAAGTTTCCCCTGTGACGTAAAAAAAAACGCTTCTGTGTGAGGTGACTCATACACCGGTAGTACATTTATAATAATACAATCAGTTAGCAGTCACTTCCAGTAATTTTACAACTGTTATGATTTAACAGGAATGAAGTGGTCCATGAAATTATATTAGAATATGCACTCCGATATTGCATTGAGTTCCATTCGTTAAATGTCGTTTGTAATTGCTAAATAATATCACCAGCGATTGTATTTTGTGTTTCAAACAATAATTACGTTAAATATCGTACTGTACTCAAATTACTGGTAATGGGTTGTGGAGGTCAGATAGGCAGTCGCTCCATGTAAAATACTGGTATTCAACTACCTCCGGTTAGACTGGAAGCCGACCCCAACATAGTTTGGAAAAGGCTGGGAAGATGATGATGACTCAAATTGCTGACGTAGCTCATAAAGCAGTCAAACTAAACTGGGACTGGGCACTGCCCAGTCGCCCCCAGTGGGGGGCAGGCCGTGTCTGCCGAATTCTGGCCAGCTGTGGGCCCGCACATCGCAAAACTGAACACAAAACTGAGACTGAGAGAAGATGGCGAAACACCTTGGATGGCTTTCTCGTTAATTGGCGAAAAGGGCCGCAACATCGAGAAAAGTGGAAGGAATGGGGCCTTTGCCCAGCAGAGGGACACTTCAGGGAAACGTGCTAAGTCATATGAATAATTACGATTGTATATCCTGTGATTGAAAATACAATTTTCGCAAATGAATGGTAAAAAATTGTCGGATTAGTATTTTACCATTTATTTTGTGTATCATTTATTTTGTTTCAAGGCTAAAATTGTACCATTTCGAGCACTTATATTTCAAACTTCAATATTGAAATAATTATTGTCTATTATTGTGATAAACAAGTGAACAAATTATTTTATTGAATTTAACCGTATGGTCGTTAAACTTTTATTAAAGTTAAATGCCCAGGAATATACTGATACTGATACTGTTAGCCTTCTTCATCCCACTGCTGGGCAAATTATTATTATTGCTTAATTATATATTCCTTTTAAACTACAAAACTTCCCTACTTCTTTGTATTTATTACTAAAAACCAACAAAACTATAACTACAGCAATAAAACGCAACACAAACAACATAAGCTAAACGCAGATGTCCCAACTAGTTGTCTAACGACGCTACAAATCTCAGTGAACTATTTCCTTACTATACATTATTTCGTTTTACGTCCAATTTCCATAGTCGGTGAGCGTGAACAATTTAATGGACCAAAAGATTGCTCCTGCCCGGCCTACGAAAAGGTTTTTTAAAGTATAACTAGTTTCTCTTGGAGCATTGCTGCTCTGGATTTGATAGAATATTTTTCTGTGAATGGATGGGAGTTGGAACTGAATGACTGTAATTATTTGGTTGTTTACTGAAGTGCTTTAGGTTAGGCAGTTATTATAATTTGCTGGTAATGGGTGAGTAGCAAAATGGTAGATAAATATAGATAATGAACAGTATGATTAATATAGTAGTTTTCGTTCTTGGAGAGCAGACGTGGCCCAATAAGATCATTGGTGACCCAATGGTTTCGGCCCCGACTTACAAACAGTAAGTTGTGGGTTCGAACACAGGCAGGCGCATTACTTTGTGTAATTTATTTCATCACCTCTGCTCTCAAAGATTGTGAAGGAAAACATCACGTTGAAACCGGCAGGTCCTAAAAACACAAATTCGAAGACATGTGACATCTACTGACCCGCACTGGGCGCGCGTGGTGGCCGTGTGTCCCAGCAGTGGGAAAATTATAGGCTGATTATGCTTATGCTTTTGTTCTTGATATTTATGTTCAGGAGAAGATTATTAGGCAGAAGATTTCAGAAATTTTCTGGGAGCTGTTCCAGTCTGACCAGATGCTGCTCATTATCAGTTTTTAAAGTGTCTAGGTACCTATTATGGTGAAAAGCTCTCTAGGCTGTCCCGTACGCTTAGAAAAGTGTATATGTAGTTTGATTTAGACTCAAACCGCTCTGGGAGACTCCATGCTCTCCAGGCAGCATATGCAGCGTCTTTGGTCCTGCCCCCCCGTGTACAATTTAGTGCACACTGCAAGAAGCTTTCTAGTCTGAATTACTCGAAGTTTCAATAGAATGCGAGACCAGCTCTTACTGGTTTTGTTTCCACTGACGAGCAGCTTTCTATACAACGTTGTAGTGAAAACGAATCCAGAAATCACCACACAAATAAACACTTCCACCGAACGGAAACTCCATTTCTTTCACAGAACCTCAACCAATATAACAGCTAAATAATTCAAAGCCGCGTTGATTTCACGAAAAACCCTATTACGCACTAATACATCCTTCCCAAAATCACTGGTGCCCTTAGGATGTAGATAAATGTCCGTCTTCCTTCGACCTGACACTTTTGCTGGACTCCGAGGCGAATAATGACCTCGTACGGGTCTTTCCCTTTACTATTTGTGTGTCCATTTAGGTCAATTGGGCTTCGACGGCTTTGTGCATATTTCTCGACTCCAACACACGCTTGAAAGCTTTTCTGCTTTGAGTCATGACTATTACGTCATTTTATTTACGTTTGTAGTGCGTGAATGCCCTATTTAATGTACTCATTATGAGGGTTTTCTGTTTTTATTATTTTTTTCAATTTTATTTGGAAATGAAAATTCTTAATGCATTTATGAATAAATGAATTGCTTTTAAAGGATTAATATGTGAAGTTGAATTCAAGGGAAATATGAATTTATTTGAGTATTAATTATGATTCTACGAATAAGGGGAATCTTCCAAAAAAGTAGGCCAGCGAATTGATCAACACATAAAATTTAGTAAATAATATTATTATTCATGGTATCCCGTGAACTGAACTGATTGATATTATTGATTAAATATGAATAATCGTCAATGATTATACTCGATAATTTGTTATTAACACAAGCTTGTAAATAAGCAAGTACGAATACATTCATGTGCCACCTGCATCTGCGAGGCTCTTCGATTTTTCTAGAAAGAGGCCGAAACTAAATAAAGACGTTTAAATGCCATTAAAGTGTTTTTTTGTTATTTAAGATAGAATTGAAAAAAGAAACTTGACAATTTGAATGGCCGACATGCAATTCTCGGATAGGAGAAGAAGCATTTCCCGTGCCAAAAAACTTGTTTAATAATATTCATAATCATCATAAACTATTACGCCTTTCCCCATAAGGGTAAGAATCCCACATGCTACGATCCATAGATACTCCTTAACGATATGTTTTTTTTTCAATGACCTGCACCCCAAATTCATTCATCAATTCATTCACCACCAAAGTCCCTAAGTCTACAAGGAGAATAACATAAATACATGAATCAGTCATCAAATACATAGCACCCGTATCTTCTGACCTTTCCTCAAAAAGCACTGAAAATATCAACACAAAAGCCCGCAAAAACCTCAACGTCTTCCGGGACAAAAATCTTCAAGTAAAAGAGGTTGGATCAAAATAATATCCAAGCTACGTGGAGGCATAAGTAGCCATTACCTTAAAGCCTGCACATTTAATTTAATGGCCCAGGCAGCGTAGTCCGAGGGGTTTAGTTTTACACCGGATATTATGAGGAATCTTGAAACTTAGAGTATGTAGGTAGACGGATAGAACCGGCCTTGTTGCTTCGTTATTTTGGTATATAGAAATAGTTATTGAAGCGTTTTTGATGGTTCATGATCGTATGCGACAGTTGCTCAAACTAAAAGTATTTTTTGTATAACATCACGCCTGTAATTCCCGAAGGGGAAGGCAGAGGTGTACGGCGATAGTCCTCGCGCGCCTGCATGAATGGCGCGCGGAGGCACTACGTCGGGGGGAAACTCCGCTGCCGCGGCAAATTGCCGTTCAGCGGACAGACCTCCGGCGTGATCTCATGGCGACATGGAGAGAGCGACTGTTGCAACCCCGTGCAGGGCACGCTACCATAGTGGCGATAAGTCCCCTCTTTGAGGAGTGGCTAGAGAGGCGCCACGGCGCCCTCACCTACCGCCTGACGCAGATCCTCACCGGACACGGTTGTTTCGGGAGGTTCCTGCACCGAATCGGGCGGGAGGAAACGCCCGGGTGTTTCCACTGCGAGGATCGTCCGGAGGACACGGTGGAGCACACCGTAGACGTCTGCCCCGCTTGAGCGGAGCACCGCCATGTCCTTGTAGCGGCAATTGGCAGCGGCGATCTCTCGCGTCCGGCCCTGGTTCAAGCCATGGTCCGGAGCGAGAGGGAATGGGAAGCCGTCACCACCTTCTGTGAAGCAGTCATGCTAGTGAAGGAGTTGGCGGGACGTGAGAGGGAAAGAACCTCACGTCCCAGCCGCCGCGGGAGACGCCCTGGGCGTCGGGGGTCACGTGGTGGCTCCCGGCCACCGTAGGCGCGGGCCTGTGGACGGCGAGTTATGGGCTAGCTCGCCGTCCGGCCGTCTTATGACGACAGGCCGTGTCGACGGCGCGTTCGTGTTCCACGCGCGCCTCAAAGAGATGTCAGCAACCGAGTAGGGGTCCGCATGGGCCGATGTCTGCCAGAGCTGCGGGACTGTTCGAAAGGGACACCGTGGCCCTGGAACACAAAGGGCAAAGAAAGAACATGGATGGGTTTTAGTCAGTACAAGTCTGACACTCCCTTCCGCTCCGCCCAGAGTGGGGGGGGGGTCATTTGATGATTTCCCATCCAAAAAAAAAAAAAAGGCAGAGGTGTACCTTATTTGGGACTTAAATTATGACATAACTGACGAAACGTGGCTTTACTATTGTACACCCACATTTCGCCAGTTATGTTTAAAGTTCCATGTAATCCGCGGCGAGCCTATTGCTATCAACCGGGCATAAATCCAGACCCTGTGGCTGCTACTGAAAAATTCCTGGTTGCAAAACCCAGTAACATTTTTGTCCGACCTGGGAATCGAATCCAGGACTTCGGGGTCAATATTCGCGCTTGTGGCCACTAGACTAACGAGGTAGTTAAGCATTTATTTCACGGCACAGGTACTTCTAAACTGTCGTGTTGTCGATCAGTTAGATAGTTTAAAGCCGCCAAAAAGGTAGATCTCTATGGTAAATAATGACCGTTCTTTTCTTCTTCTAAAAGCCTTTCAAATCAAGTTAATTATGTGTTATAAAATCCTGGTCAAAGAATCTAGCCTGAGGTAGCACAACGCGTAAATGAATTTTCTCCTCAGGAATTTCTCAGTAGCAAAATGGGCGTTTAAATCCAAACGCTTGTGCTGCTACTAAGAACCTGTGCTCGGTTAATGACAGCCGGGTCATCTCATATCTTATGGAACTTCGTAAATGTGGGTTTACGGACGTCTCTGTCTATTCCTTCACGTGATAGACACACGATCATACGTTCTGTTATATGTATGCAGCCAGTACCTTGTTATAATTTACTAGAAATGTTCATCAGCTTTGAGTGGCAATACAGTTAGAACTCTCAGTGGGATAGTATCACAATCAGAAGCGCTTGGCAATTAGTGGATCAGTGATCAATGATCTGTTAATTACCCAGCGTACTCTCTAATTAAAAATTATATTATAGTATGGTAGAAATGGTTAGTCTTTGTGTCAAAGAAGTAGTTCATTCATAACTACATACATGGAGGTTAAAATGAGTACAGTCACTAAAAGAACTGTAGGTACTTAAATAAATTAAAAATATATTTTTTTGTGTTATTTTCATCAACCTGTTCAATTGTGTGTAGACATAATATATTAATAATTACGATTTTTATCTTTGCAACTGACTCGATGTCGACTATTCTGCCAAATAATCACGTTCACTTTAGACAAAAGTATCTATAAACCGACCGCTTTAATGAGCCCTCGCGGAGGTATCAATTTAAATAGAATATTCTGAAGGTTGTTCACGTATTGGTTAAATTAGTATGGTAATACCTACGTGGATTATGGTGTGATTTTGTTTGGACTTTGTGAACGCTTAATTTGCCTTTGATGGGGCAAGGCAGAGGACTCATTAAAGTGGTCGGACTACAGTTTGACAGCAAATGTTCCCATCTTATTCAAAAAAATAAATTATTAAGGTAACATTGACTTTCTTTACCGGAAATCGTTGTCGACTAAGTTTTTAGCGCCATTTGGAGTTTCTTTGAAAAGTTATTCGTTACAAAATTACTGTTACAGTACAAAATTAGAATGCTTCGCGTCAGTTAACTTTGCCCAACTCAAATTATTGCTACTTTGTAGATCTGAAATAACTCTTTAATTGTTTGAAACAGTATAATAGGCTTTCAAGCCACAATTTCATATAATTCCGTCTTAACAAACCAAAATTAAGAATGATTCAAATAGACAATTATGGCTTTTAATGAAAAATCCCGTGTTGAGAAAAAAAAATCTCATATATTTGTTTGTCACCAAAACTTCTAAAATACTTATATTGCTATAATAAAATTGATAGGCATTTATTTATACACCCTCAAAGTAGAAATCTACTAAACCATAAAATTACTCATTTTAAGCCGCCCCAGGAATCAAACCCCTTCACTCACAGACACAGACTAATGAAGCGATCAGAGTATTTTGTCATTCATTACTATGCAGGCTATTTTTGCATGCGGATAAATGACAGCGCGTTGTGTCATAGACACGGGAGGCGGATCGCTCCCTGTGATGACCCGACGTCCGACCCCTAGGGCAGCTTGTGTCAACTAGAGATGTGTGTGAACTAGTTGCCGGAAGATATCGATAATGCTGTTTTTTTTCGCCTCTTTTAGTAGTTTGCTTTTTTATATTTTAACCTATTGCTCAGACAACTTAGCAGTAATCTGCACTTTTAAAATAAAAATAAAGACTTTAAACCAATAAGACGTTTAATTTACTATTTATTCATTTTCAATGTTTTTCCAAACAGACATACTTCGCAGATAAAAAAAAACAGTGAATATTATAATTAAGTACCTATTCCTTGCATATGAAAAGTGTGACTGAAACTGGTTTTCCAGTACTTAACATAATATGTGGGTCCAGACTCCAGAAGAGTATTTTAATACTCATAAAAAAACTGCACTGATTGGCATCATAAAATTAAACGTGAGTTTTATAGTGTTTTTAGTTGACTTTGCCGTTTTTTTCACAATCTTTGCAATTATCTTACCTACTGCCCATCTCAAAAAATTACCCTGTATAAAAAAAACATACTTACGACTGAGCTAAAATCCAGTTTACTCTTATCAAGCGAATAGAAAGACTCCAATTTAACTAAAACAGTTTTAACTAACCTATTCTTTTCTATTTCAGATCTCGTGTCATTTATCGACACTTGCCACCTCTAGTGTACGGCAATGCGGACAATTCGGGACGTGGACAAATGTGCCCGGCGACTCGCCGTGACACGTTCATTGAGCTTTCATTTGGGCAATTTTCGACTAAATCCCGGCCAATCGGACACAAGGCTCGTCCGACCCAGCTGAAACAGTTGCCAGAATAAATACAGGCCTTTGAAATACTTGAAACTAAGGTTTTATTTACGGAAATGTCAATGTAGAATCTAAAAGCAGAAATAAAGAATGTGTTGTTGTTTATTTTAGGGCTTTATTTTGGATGTTGTGGTTGTTCCTGATAACTTAAATATCAAGCTTGCAGGCCTTAGGCTATGGCAGAGATGTGCTTTCGGCTAATAACGTTATATTCCATGTCCGGAGGTGAGTCAGATGGCATCAACCGGGCACAAGTCCAGACTCTCCGCTACCACCGAGATATTCGTGATGGAAAAATTCAACACCACTTTGTTAGACCTGGGAAACGAACCCAGTAGGTCTTCATAATTACGATTAGTATGTGTTTATTTTTGCGTGCCAAAAGCTCTTTGCAATTTCTGATTGATTCTTTCTTTATTCCACTTCGATAAAGTTACCAGGATTAACGCATACATTTAATGTTACGAACATACGTATCTGATAACAAAATTCAGAGGAATTCAAAAAACAAACAACTTGTACGTGGCACATTGAAAAATGTTAAAAATCTCAAACTTTGCTATATTTTAAGCTCACAAATTGCACGCCATTTCTCGTACACACGAGACTTTATCAAACATTGGAGGACTCCAACATGATTATAACTTTACGTGCTCCGAATTCGATTTCCAGTTGAAAAGGAATTGTGGCACATCAAAGAAAACTCGAACAACGCTTTGATTTTGATATAAAAAAGTGTTCTTGTTATCGCTACAGAATAAATTCCCCCTTTGTCAGTATCATTATGCCACTTTCTTAAGAGATAGGCGGGAACGTTAGATAAATTTTACATCATTAAGTTATCAGAGAATTTAGAGCTTCACTTTCTCTGCGTAGTTCTTCCTCTCTTGTTTTTCCTTCCAATTACTTGAGACGGAATTTTGAATAGATTGCATAAGATAGATAAGCCAACATGTAATCTATCGAATATGTTTTGATCCGAGGAACCGTTGTCGTTAAATTCCTTCGTCTTCCATCAAATGGATTTGCATTGTCACGCTACTTCCTCAAAAGGGGTTACCGAATTTTTGCAGTTCATTTTAGTAGCTGATTTATGATTTTTTAATAAGAAATAGGTACATCAAGAAGATATAAAATTTTCAATTTGTTTGATCGATCCCACGAGCTTCGGAACAACGAATGAAATTATGATTGTAATCAAAACACAAGTACATGGTTTACTAACCGTTTACAGCTCGATACTTGGAAGTTGGGAATAAAACAGGCGATCAATGGCGTGGGTATGCCATTGAATTACCGTCTACCTCAACTCAATGGTGCAAAGTTTGTAAACATTGCTGTGAACCGCTAGTAGTTCTGAAGAGGACTTGGTGACGGTTTGCTAGACAGTTAGAAGTGATTAATGATTTATTTATGCGAGACTTACACTGACCTTATTCGTGATGTTCTTCTGAAAGGTCAGGTACGTAATATGCGAGCGAGTGTGACTAGATGTTCAACTAATCGTGGTAGTAAGGAGGTTTGTATGGACCATAACCAAGTGACACACGTAGTTTCTGCTTAACCCACCATTAGAAAAAGAAGTAGTATATATTACGTTTGTAGTGACATATATTTTCTGATAAAAATTTATAGAAAACATGACTAGTAAATACGCAGAAAAAAAAACGATTGGATATTAATTGTACAGTTGCTGACAAAACTGTTGAAACAAAGAGTGTCTAATTCAAATATTGTTCCGATGGATTCGAAAGAGGTTTGCAATTCGTATATTTCCAACCTATCGTTCGTTTATTTTTTGTAACGTTTTAAAAAAATAAAAAAATGTAACACTCGGTTTGCAGCACAGCGGGAGCCTACACCTTCTGAACACGCAATGCGTGTTGCCAAGTTTTTGTAACGGCAACATACCTTAGATTAAGCAAATATATGGAATAGGCAGAAATTCAAAATATAATAATGGTTAAGTAATAAAATATTGTTTCTTTAGTTAATAAAACATTCTACCTGTATTATGATAAATAACGATTTTCCCAGTTCCCAGCCCTGAGCCGGCTAAATTTAGATTACCAACAACACGCCAAGAAGACCTAAAATCATCCTAATCCCAAATTTTTAGCTACATTTTTCTTTTTTCGGTGAGTGAGACCGAAGGCGTAGGCGCATTTTTTACTATTTGACTCAGATTCACAGTAGAGTACGGATGACTTGATTTTAGAAACTGTATGTTTATATGTTACCGTTATAGTCTAAACAAATTTTATTAAAAACAAATCTAAGTACATACAAAATTTCACAGGATATCCTGAATTTCTCCAAACGGATCAGTTTACCTGTACCAGTGTTCTTTAAAGAATTCGAATTTAATTCTGATAATACTCATGCAGTTTTATAACTCTAACTACATCCGCATTCTAGTAACAGTTGGACTGTACTAGCATTCTAGTCTTTTACCTATTCTAAGTTATCAAATGCATTCAGCTTCTTGCTCCATTGACCTCGTTTCTGTCCCTGCAATTTCATGAAGTCTAAGGAAATTCAACCTTATGACTGTAGAAGCAAAGTTGAGTGTATCTGCAATTCTAACTTAGCAACACAAAAGCCTTTATTGCGTAGTGTCACGTAAGGATCCCAGGTGTGGAATGCTTTTACATGGAAAGCAGAGGATTACTTGACTCTAACTTTAATACCTACAAAAAAGGAAACATTACTAAACGGCCATAACCGTTTTGCGCGTTTTTGGAAGGGACACATGGAATTTTAGGGCTTATGTATATTTTAATAAGGGCGTTGGAGAATTTATGAAGGAGTTGTAATATTTTTCAGTGGTAACAACGCTGCCTCTATTTTTATAAACCCAGTCAGTGAAACGGCGGTGTTACATGCGATTACCACGTTTCTGGAGTTAATTACTTAATTAAATTACTTCTTTACTCACCCTTACTTACTGCCCGTTGGGTAACTGAGACTAAGGCATGCAGAATTCGGTAGCAGGTGTCTTTTCATGTTTGAACTAATTACTTGAGCCTCTTTCTGTGAGGAAATTGATAACTTCGTTGTTAAAATACTTCACAGATTGTTTAATGATTGTTGTGCGAGCAATTTTGACTTTGATATTGGGACAACAAATAATGTCTTACAAATCTGTATCAAGTTTTGTTTAGTTTCAAACAGATTTGAAATAAAAAATATTTGAACTCCTTCTGTGTTAGCCTCTTAAATTAACATTGAAGGTGAAGATATCTTTGAACTGCAACGGCACAATTTCCTGACTCCAAGCATCCTGAAATTACTTATAGGTCATGCTTGTAGGCTCTTTTCAGTATATCAGGATTATTTAGTCAGACAAAAAAAGTGATTCTATGTAGATATTTCTCTAATCAGTCGAAGTTGACCTCCACATTCTATAAAAACGATAATCCAAACGATAATTCTGTGGAATCTTCTGTCTGTGAATAAATGTGATCATCAAACGGCCTACCATGGTTATAAGGAAGGTATCCTACCGCTCACACCGTTCAAGGCAGCGGTTATACGTTACGTAGAATTACCGTAATCAACAATAATTTACCTTGTCTCCACTATTTCCAAAACGAAGATTCATTGTTTCAGTTCCACGTTGTCCCATCACATTTCGGTGAGTACTGGACCGTATTACCCTGTGAGTAAGAGTATATATATATCATGATAACATAAGCCCTGGTTAGCGAGTGTTTGTGGACTAATTTAATGCACACTCATGCACTGGTGGTCTAGTCGCAAAGCTTCGTTAGTTCACAGCCAGCCTCAACGTACTTTTGTATCCTTTTATTCTTTGCTCATTGTTATTTTACTTTTTGTTCTGTTAATTTTTACGACTTGGGTGATTTTGTGCGGCTAAAAGTCCGTGTCGCAGTTTTCTTTCTACTTCTTGTTCTTAATTCTGTTTTTTTTTTTTTTAAAGAATTAGTGTCTCTTAGTTTATCGTATATTTCACGTTAGGAGGATGGAGTCTGAAAGTTGGCTACGTTGCAAATAACTGTTAAATACTTCTCTTGTTTTAATTGATTCATCAATGATAATGACACTAACCTAACCTAACCTAACGTACCTTTTCGAGGTAAGGGCATCAAAAAAAATAAACTTTGACCCTCTTGTTGGTCTAGTGATCGCAAACGCAACTGCTGAGCATGAGGTCCTGGGTTCGATTCCCAGTTCGGACAAAATGTTATTTGGTACACCTCTGCCTAACCCTTCGGGGATTAAATGTGTGATGTTATGAAATATCAACCCTGTTGTGCACTATTTTTATGAACTAAAATAGCGTTTAATTTTGATTGCCTAAACAGAAAGCAATCATTTTGAATTTCCAATACAGTTATAGAAAAACGCTTCTGCTTATCCACCTGAAATAAAGTCAGAAAGGGGTGACCCATTTCCATGAAAATTCATTAAAAGATCATTAAGAAACTTATTTATTTAAAGAAGATAAAAATTGAACAATGAAGTACGAAAACAAAAGGAGCATAATGAATTTTTTCGTACAACAACTTAGTCCAACGACATAATAGAGACTTTTATAATATGAAGCCCTCTTTTTTCTTTCGCTGACACTTTTTAATAAGATTCTAATAAATTATGCAAGAGCGCCGCCTCGTGATGTTGCTTCAAGGAAATATTAATATATTTCCAATTTTTAAGATGAAAGGTTGCATTTTAGTATATAAAGAAGTTTGCTCTGAATTTGCATTTTTGATTCTGACGGGCATGGTTACTGAAATTTATTTATTTATTGGCCTATCTACAATTGTTACACTTTTAACTCTTATAATACAAGCTAAAAAAAACACACCAAATGTACAATATGATACAATAGACACAGCATGCATGAAATAGTACTTAATTGAGGGTTTTTTCTTATGGGAATAATTAAAACCCTGTTTTATCAGAATTGCAATATTTTATTGAAAATACATAATTAATTTTTACTTGTTAATGATAATATTTATTCTTATAACTCCATACCTAAGTAGTTTTATGACTAAAAAGTTTCATACATTTTTTATAAAACAAAAACATTATTACAAAATAAAAAGAGATCCGATTAAAGTCTAATTACAAACTGCATAATATACCCACGAGTACAAATGATACTGTCTCTCATAAATATCTTGTGCCAGTCCAGATACGACGTCTAAACAACGAACCAAAACTTGAGTACAACACTATCAGTCTAAAAACAAATGAAGATACATTAACTTCTTCAAGACACCATAATATTATTCCTAAATTCCAAGCCAGCGTGGTGGTAGATCCATCCATAGTGCGGTGCTACATCAGTGTAGACCACATAGTACTTCGGATCGCACTCCTTCTGTCCCGGTGATACTCCACATTTTGAGAGAACCCCTCGAACGAACCAGCTGATCATGTGGTCAGGTTGGATGGTACTCATTACTAGACCTCCTCCGCTGTCACCGTTGCGTGGGTTGATGGCTGGAGAGAAAAGAAAAACAGGGTATAACAGCCATTTTACCTATAAAAATAAATAATATTTATTGCCTGTTTTCACAAATAAGTAATAGATTTGAAAATGAAAAACTGCGCTTTTATTAAGACATCTAAGTAGTTGTCGCCTAGACTTGTTCAAAATAGACATCTGCATCTTGCATTATTTTATAATTATCAATGCTTCAATTTACTAACTGGTAGAGTTAGATAAGTACTATCGATCAATCGATGTCTTATTAAAAAACCTAATTTCAAAGTTTCATCTCTGGCGATCGGCAGTTTTCTGGAAAAATGTATGTGACTTCTGAAGTATACTTCTAATCAACAATTGCAATGAGTGCTAAAGATCAATTTCTTGCTAAAGATTTCCAATATGCTGCCTCGTTGGTCGAGTGGCCACAAGCGCGACTGCTGAGCATTGGCCTTGGGTTCAATTCCCGGGTCGGGTAAAGTGTCATTGGGTTTTTTTATCGGGAATTTCTCAGTACCAGCCACGTAGTCTGGATTTTTGCCCGGTACATGGCAAAAGATTCAACCCCTATTACTTGGGACTTAAACATAAATTGCCAAATGTGGGTGTACTATTAGGTACACCGCTGCCTAACCCTTCGGGGATTACAAGGCGTGATGTTATGTTATTTCCGATATACAGCAATAAGAATTTATTAGTTACATACAATATATTCGTACTGAACAATCTTTTCCCACAAAGCAATATCTACACAGTCAACATACTATTGAATTGACCCACACCGCAGACGTACAGCAATAATCTACTCAATATACTGCGACCGTAACCAAACAGGTAGCCACACCATCGGTTACGGGCCAGTGATCAATTTAATCTTCGTTAGTATTGTATACTCGGCAACACATCAAGCTATACGCATCCAGTATAACCTGACCTCACTTTGCATGAACTTTTTGTACAATAAGAGATCAGCTTAACTTTGTTTTATATGGCTTGACTTCTGTCTTGCGTACTATAAGACACAGTACATACAGACACAGTTCATGGACTCGTCTTCTGTATATTGTTCAGACGATGTTTAGAATTCGGATCGACCTGTAGAAATCCTATTGGAATTGGTGCAGGTGACTGGAGTGAATGGAGGGATTGGATAAATGTAACATACATAGTAGTGTGTGCAGCCACGGAGTTTGGACTTGTACCCGGTTGATGGCAATAGGCTCGCTCCTATTACATGGGATATAAACATAACTAGCGAAATACGGGTGTAGAGGTACAACTCTGCCTAACCCTTCGGGTATTATAGGCGTACTGTTATGGCTTAAATAGAACAATATCGGCGGGGAAACGCCAGAATTATTTTTAAAAACATCAGTATTTGTAAGAAAATTTGAAAACTTTACTATGAATTATTGACGAGTATTGCATTTAATGTTGATAGTTAACAACTTTTAGGCCAATTAACTGGAATAAAATAAAGCACATAGATGGAAGAAAAACAGAAGAGAAAACGAAAAATTTAATGTTATGGGTAACTTTAGTTTAGTTAGCTCATGTAGTGTCCCACTGCTGGACAAAAGCCTCCTCTTTTTTTATTCCAATCACCTCTATTCTATGCGATCTCTGGTCATGATAGACGCAAACAAGATCAGATCGTGACATCACCGTGTCGCCGCGGTCGATCTCAACGTCGATATCCTCCCACTGACGTAAGAATGGTAAATAGATAAATGTGCGAGGGGGGGGGGGGGGGTACTGTGTGCCTGTGGTTATCATCTGCCTAGCCTTTTCCCAACTTTATTCGGGGTAACTTCCAGTCTTCCCGGATGCAGCTGAATACCAGTATTTCACGTAGAGCGACTGCCTACCTCACCTACAACCCGATTAGTACTGGGTAATCTGTACCCCTTGGTAAGACTGGTTGTCAGACTTTCGGGCCACTGCCCTTTAACGACTCTGAAAGATCTACAAATGACAGCCGGGACCAACGGCTTAACGTGCTTTCCAAGGCACGGAGGAAACTCGGTATGTAGTAAGTGATCACCCATACGCGGACCAAATTAGGTAAATCGACCTAAGTGGCTGTTATTATTTAGACACGAGCTCCTCTCTCGCTTTCTGCATGTGGTCAGATTAAATAAAATACTAGAATTTACAAGCTACTTACTTGATGAAGGTCCATAACCAGCGCAGAAAGTAAATTCATTCAGTAAACTGGAATAGAGCTTGCGAGAAAAGTTAATGCAAGTCGTATCGTTCTGTATCCTAGTGTATGTTGATCTTAGAACATCAGCCGCCTTGTTGTGCTCTGTTGTACCGAAGCCTACGACCTGAAAATAAAACTAAAATATAGTCATTTGTACCTTAAATGAGTTCAGGATCTGAGTATCTATATTTTCTTATGTTTTAGAAAAACCGGCCAAGTGCGAGTCGGACACAGACACGAAGGGTTCCGTAACACCATTATTAAGATCTAGCAAAAACGCCGCTACAAAACACTTTTTTTTACTGAAACGTCGGCTTTGATATTATACATGCTGTAAAAATTTCTAAATATACGACGGTTCTAAATATACGGCCCTGTGACAGACAGTACATACAGCGGAGCCATAGTAATAGTGCTCCGAGCGGTTAGCGCCTTTTGCCAAGGAGCGAGACTAACAGACAAATAATCATCATTCATCAAAACAGTATCTTCTAAAGAAAACAGTAATAAACTATGTACTTTACTTACCGTAGCTTCTTTCCCAACAAGATTAGCTTTGTCATACACAGGACCCCAAATACAGACAGGTTGTACGTATTCTGTAAATTCAAGGGTATTGACCCTGATTATAGCCAGGTCCGACGTAGAGAGGTCATCATTGTATGCTGGATGGAGTATTATTTCTTGAGCCTGCAAATTCCAGAAACTAATATTATTTTGTGTTCACATTTTATCGATAGCATCGGTGGGTTCTTCCGATAAACGGCACTTCTTTTTTAGGCATTTGGTTAAAACAAATTGATAAATGATATAAATATAACATCACACCTGTAAACCCCGAAGGGTTAGGCAGAGTTGTACCCATTAGTACACATACACACACATTTCGCCAGTTATGTTTAAGTCCAATGTAATAGAGGGCGAAACATCTTTTGACTATAACCGACTTACAGAAGCTTAAACTATGTTCAGCAGTTTCCACTGCTAAACTGTGATGACGAGTTGGTAATATTATGATGAACATATCAGTTTTCCCAAACGAAATAACCATGAAACAGTTCAGAAAATAAAGTTACCAAGCAACTTGTGTTATGGTCGAGTTATGTTAAACGATAAAACGAAGTTAAAGTAATTACAGACGGATTAAATTAAACTCACAATGAAACTTTCAAACATCGATAAAGCTTAGTAAACCCAAACTACGTAATCTAACACCAATTTTCAGGTATTAGATTACTTTCTAGAAAAGATTTATAGTGTTAGATGTTATACTGAAGGGTTAAAGTGAAAACAGTCCGTCTATTACGAGAAACTTTTATTAATGGATGTAAAACTAGCCTTAACAAAACCGAAAGGCACTTGTTCTCCCCGTCATTGCTATAATTTCTTTGTTCTAGACCATACCTAGGAACCTTCTAGTTACGGAGATATTGGGGGTCAAAGGTCCAACTTTTTCACATGTTTTTAATGTTATAATTTACTTAAAATTCTTCCCTCGTACTATTCAATGCAACAATCAGCACAATGTTTTGAGTGTGTTACATTGAGTTCTACCATAAAACGTGATTTTTCACCTCAAAAAAAAAGTCGTATCCCAGCAATATTTTTTGCGTAGATTTACTTAGTTGATGTAGAAAATGCTTAGTTGCCGGCATCGTGAAGGGTCCGTTTACACCATGTATATCGAAGCAAGTAGTTTTGGTAGGTGCCTATTACAAATTGTTTAACAGGGAGTATGTCTGAACTTTCGAACATCGCTTAGCTACTGCAATAGTAAACACACACTATAAATTCGACAGTTTAACTGAAATCGGTTTTAATTATTCAAATGAACCAATCACCGAATTAATGTAGGTACGTCTATTAAACGTTCTGTCACTGCATTCGAATTTTATGTGAACATTAGCGGCATTGAACATTATTCAATTTAACTTAGTTTAATACACGTTAAGTATTTGTTGGAAAAATACACTACTGGTAGATTATTGATTAATGATTATTGACTAAGGTCTGTCAATTGCAGATCTATGACAGTCGTTAAGTAGTCAGTGGCCCCAAAGTCTGACAACCAGTCTTACCAAAGGGTATAGTAATTATTACCTAGTACTGACTGGGTTGTAGAGGCCAGATAGGCAGTCAGGCAGTATTCAGCTGCATCCGGGTAGACTGGATGACGTTCCCAACATAGTTGAGAAAAGGTTAAACAGATGATGATGGGATGGATTATTGATAACGGGGCTTTTGGAGAAGTAAAGCCTTGTATAGGAATTGAAAAATTTGCCTTTTGTTGGTGTACTTAGATAGGGAAACAGGGTGGCAAGTTTCAGCCGCCGCGGGAGACGCCCTGGGCATCGGGGGTCACGTGGTGGCTCCCGACCACCGTAGGCGCGGGCCTGTGGACGGCGAGTTATGGGCCAGCTCGCCGTCCGGCCGTCTTATGACGACAGGCCGTGTCGATGGCCCGTTCGTGTTCCACGTGCGCCTCAAAGAGATGTCAGTAAATAAGTAGGGGTCCGCAAGGGCTGATGCCTGCCAGGGCTGCGGGACTGTTCGAAAGAGATACCGTGGCCCTGGAACACAAAGAGCAAAGAAGGAACATGGATGGGTTTTAGTCAGTACAAGTCTGACACTCCCTTCCGCTCCGCCCAGAGTGGGGGGGTCATTTGATGATTTCCCATCCGTGAGGTCATCAAGTGAGGAACTTCCGAAAAGACAGGTGTTGTGTCTGGAGGGTCGTAGTTGCCTGAAGGTTGTTATCAGGCTTTTGCATTATATCTGTTGTATAGTATCGCGGATAACCGTGTAGATGTTGCGTGACATAGTATGATTCGTAGTTATTATGTGGCGTTTTGAAGATGGGCGACTACAGGCTTAATAGGCATTTTTGCCAAAGGTAAAATATGTTGATAGTAACCACTGAAACCATCAAGGCGTATGTCGATAACTTGTGTATATTCAATACGGCTTATCTTGCAGTTCTGTTAATTCATAAAAAAAAAATAACATAAACTTAACATAACGCTTGTAATCCCTGTAGGGTTAGGCAGAGGTGTAACTAATAGTACACCCACATTTCGCCAGTTATGTTTAAGTCACATGTAATAGTGGGCAAGCCTATAGCCACCAACCGGGCACGAATCCAGGCTACAAGAAAAACCCAACAGCACTTTGCCGGACCCGGGAATCGAACCCAGGACCTCATGCTCAGCAGTCGCGCAAGCGCCCACTCGACCGACGAGGCAGTCTGTTTATTCATGAAAAATAAAAAGTTTTTGCTTACTATGAGTGTTTGTCTACCAGGCTGATTGGCATCTTGATAGTTATTGGTACCAGCGATAATGACGACTCTGTTTGCTGCTGTAGTTATGCCGTTCTTGAAAACACAATGGCCGGCTGAAAATAAAATGTAAATTATTATTTTTATTTGGCCTATTGGAATTACAGCTTGATTATAGGGCCATATCAGGATAATAAAGCTATAGAACTTTATGAATTTGTTGATTGGTCTTAATAATAAGTTTAGTTCCGTTATGCATAATTCTTATTTAATTTAAGATCACTTTTGAAAATACGCTAAGTTTATTTATTTATACTTTACTAGCGACCCGCCCCGGCTTCGCACGGGTGCAATGTAGATAATAGACATATAAACCTCCCTCTTGAAAATAAATCTTCTTCCATTTCTCTATCTATTGCTGAAAACTGCATTAAAATTCGTTGCGTAGTTTAAAACAGCTAAGCTTACAGACAGCAGGAGCGACTTTGTTTTATATTATGTAAAGATGTTGGCGGCATAGGCCAACTTAATACCTACCACTAGGCATTCTCTTGTGATCGAGTTTTCATACTTCTGGTACTATAGAATAGGAAGTACGTAGATAGTGTATGTAGCCATACAGGAACAAAACAAACAAGTCCGACAACAGGAACAGCTGCTCAAAATCAGCCATGCATTTCTCACAAAATCATTTCAAAATTGTGAGAGCAGCGGTGGCCTAGTACTGGCGGCTCCGACTTACGAACAGTAAGTCGTGGCTTCAAACCCAGGCAGGCGCATTACTTTGTGTTATTTATTTCATCACCACTGCTCACAAAAACGGTGAAAGAAAACATCGTGAGGAAACCGGCATGTCCTAGAACCAAAAATTCGAAGACATGTGACAGCTACCAACCCGCACTGGGCCCGTGAGGTGGATTGTAGCCCATTTCCTCTCATAGAGAGGAGGCCGTGTGTCCCAGTAGTGGGAACATTATAGGCTGATTATACAATTCAAAATTCAGTTTTCTCACCAGTTAAAATCGCAGTTCTAGACACAATGTTCCCACCACAGTGATACTTCAGTACATTGTGCCTATTCTTGATAAGTATAGCTACATGCCAGGGCCAGTCTCCGGCAGTGGCTTCAGTCCTCACTGACACTAATTCTGTATGGTTGATGGATCTTCTACCACAGACATGGGCGTATTGGTTGCTTGGGTAAGGCTGGGTTACGTTCAGTCGTGTTATTGTTTGTGCCGCCTGAAATTAGGAAATAATTAGTTAATTAGGTAAATGCCCTTACTCTGACGCTTTTTGGTAAAAAAAAAATGAAGATGGGTCATTATAAAATCACACTGATATAATTACGATTTAGAAAAAAAATATTTGAACATCATAAATTATCATTAGAAAAAGATGAATTATTTTTTTCTAATAATCTAATTTGCTACATTTAAAACCACTAGTTTTTTATAAAAAAAAGTTGATTTGCAGACTAAGAAGATGTAATAATACTTTCATTTTTTAATTCTAACTGTTTTTATTTTAGCAGCCTGGTCGAATAAAAGTCATCCTGCGGCTTTTTGCCGCCACAATTGAACCAGGCGCTTCACGTTTTAACCTCACGAAAGTGAGTAATATCGACCATTAACTATAATAGCACTTTCTATGCCTAGGATCGCAGTCACTGTCACCCTTTGCGACCTGTAACTTTTTCTTGCGCAGAGTATTTGGTATGAGGGTTTTTGATTTGTCTTACGAAGTGCGGAGTTACGTTGGGAGCTCGTGGCTAAATAGTAACAGCCGCTCGGGTCGATGTTTAGCCGTGCTTGCCGAGGTTGGTCTGTGGATGGGTGACCGCCCATTACATACCGAGTTTCCTCCGTGCCTCGGAAAGCACGTTAAGCCGTTGGTCCCGGCTGTCATTTGTAGATCTTTGACAGTCGTTAGGCAGTCAGTGGCCCAAAAAGTCTGACAACCAGTCTTACCAAGGGGTATCGTATTACCCAGTACTAACTGGGTTGTGGAGGTCGCTCCATGTAAAATACTGGTATTCAGCTGCATCCGGTTAGACTGGAAGCCGACCCCAATATAGTTGGGAAAAGGCTAGGCAGAGGATGATGAATGCGGAGTTATGTTGTAGTGAAAAAAAGTAACGGTGGAGGCAGTGAGGACCTATACAAGTTTTTCTACAACAATTTTTACATTGACATTAAATTTTTGGTAGCAAATATCAATGGTTAATTCTATTCATTTTTGGCACTTTATCTAGGCTCTCCGGTCATAACAAATACGTACCTTAATCTTATCGTTGCAAAGTGTAACATTGTTCAATGTCAGAATGTTAATAATTGGAACATCACTTTCAGTTGTTTTCAAATTGTCGGTGGCCACGTAAAATATGTAGCGCACCGGTATCGGCCTCGCTCCACGCACCACTAGGTCGCGTTTGTTTGTTCTTCGTGCTGTGAAGTTGTAGAGATTCGGATGCTGGAAAAAAAATCTGCTTTTAATACATAATTAAATATATTAAAAAAAAATAGCAATTGTAGCAACTTTTGACTTGTAAATATATACGCTATAAAGCTTTTGTGAATATATATTTCTTTTAAAATGTTTTATTGATTTGCAGCTTGATAGTTAAGCCTTTGTGATGTCACTATCTATAGCGAAATATACTAACTAGGGTTCGGCACATTTTCTTACATTATCATCCCATATTGCACTGTTCTAACTTATATATAATTGTGACCGCAACGTGCCAAGAAGAATCCGTCTGCACTGGATATTAATCAGACAATTAACATATTTGCCACTGACTCTGACCGTGGCCTTATTACTAAACTAGCTGCAACCGCTTCCAAAACCAAATAAATTCAAAAATTATACTCACTGCTGATACAGTAACTTCGTTCTTAAACACTATCACCATTTCAGCTTCAACCATGTTAGTATAAAGTCCAAAATGCACAATTCCCCTCCAATAATTTTCACTGAATCTATCGAAGTGTATCAAACCTAACCCACATGGATCATATCTTGTTAAAACAGGGCCTTTCAATGCTACAGACTTTGCTCCCCATATTGCCGTCAAAACACAAACTAAAAATAAAATTCTTCCCGACATATTTCCAAATAACTCAAAACACGTACTACTGTGACTTATATACCAATGTAATTAGAAAAACGCAATGAAAAATATTCGTACGCAATAATTATCACAAGTTTATATACAGTGTGTTCAAATTGTCAGTATAATCAAGAAATGGTTTCGGGCAGCCCACGCATTGCCTTTTAAATGAAAGTTTCAGTGAGTCATGAGGAGACAGTCGCAGAAATACCTTTGTTCTATCATTTTGAAAATGCATTTTTTTATGTTTAATTGGGTCAGTATTACAATTAGTCACAATTTATGTAAGTTATTAATTGAAGCCAATATCCACTATAGAAAAGACAATTTTGTGTGTCAATAGTTTCAGATCAAAATAAAAACCATGGGCATGATTAGCCGATATCGGCAATATCATTTTATTTAATCAAAAGGTTGACTATTACTACAAAAATAATAGAAACCATATTTAAGTACTCTAACTCATGAATATTAATAATGCTTATCTTTATGTAGAATATCGCGTGTTTATTATGCAGAATGGACATAAAATATCACAAAATTTATACGGTACTTAAATTATTAGGACATTAATAGAGAAAATTTTAGTATTCGAAGCAAACCCGTGACAAAAGTATAGTTTTAATATTATAAACAAAAGAATAAGCAGCTGTTTTGACTAACCCACTGACCCGGACGGTAACCTATAGTTAGCTAACAGGTGTTTATAACACAAAAGATTATTCAACATTATATAAAAGTAGTCATCATTTATTCTATTGTGTGCTATTATGTAAAATATTTATACTACTTTGGGTTCTTATATTTGTTTTGCATAAAATAAAAGGTTGGATGTATCTTACTTATTTAAAAAAAAAAATAATAATAGCGGAATACACAAAGCGTCTCTACAAGCGTTAACGATAGTGAACCGATTTGAAAAAGAAATTAAACATTAAGAATATTTTATTGATTAATTAAAATTATCTTTAGGTAAATAATAAAATTACAATCATGACGCACCCTGTACACAAACAAACTGACAAGTGGGGTCATCTGACCACCGACTTAAATGACCTCATACTTCTAGGAAAACTATTTATTTATTTGTAATACATTTAAATATGATTAACTTAATGCTTTGTTTCAGTATTGTTTTCCTTCCGACGCGTTCTGAAAATAATTATTTTTGTCACAGTTTTGCGTATGTGGTATACGGTAGGTGCAACTATTATACTTATTATCGTCGGTGCAAGATCACGTAAAATCAGTTTGAAAATATAGCGTATCACTACTTTCCCGGAAGAATAATAAATAAATTTCTTGGCCATTTATACAACATTAGTTTTAGTATATCGGAAACCTGAAACGCGTGTCTGGTTGTCCGCACAAAAACGTGGTCACCACGCGGCGCCACCGCGCGCACTCCTCCATGGTCGTCTCATTGATATTAATAATTTGGCAGTAGGTACCTAAATAATTGCGATAGGTACTTAGTGTCGCTCGGTGTGCAACTTGTAACCTTTTTTTTTTAATATTTTTGGGACAAAATATAACATGGTTTAAAAATGATTGGAATCGATTCAGTTACTTATTCTGAACAAACTATATTCAGGTTTCGCATATACTAAAAATAATGTTGTAATTTGTATATTTATCCGACTGACCTAGTTTGCAACATCTTCTATTAATAATGTCACAAAGAAATTGGAAGCTATAGTTCAGAACTGTCGCTGATTTTCAGGTCACACAAATAACGTTATACAACTAGATAGGTAAGATGGAGGTGAATTTTAATAACTTAATAAAACCTCGTTAGTCTATTGGTCGCAAGCGCGACTGCTAAGCATGAGGTTCTGGGTTCGGTGCTCAGGTTCGGCAAAGCGTTATTGGGTTTTTCCATCAAGAATTTCTCAGTAGCAGCTACGGAGTCTGGAAATAGGCTCGCCCTCTATTACATGGGACTTAAACCATAACTGGCGCAATGTGGGTGTACTGTTAGGTACACCTCTGCCTAACCCTTCAGGGATTACATGCGTGATATTATGTTATGTGATAAAATTATTTGCTGCATCTCTGCTTCTAGTAAGACCGAACGACAAGAACGTGTCACGCCGAAGATGAAATCAAAAGGTTTGAGACTTAAGTATATTTCCACAGTTACCTCAAACAGAAATCACACAATTCAACAACAAAAATAACGACGGTTCGATGTAATAAAATAAAGCAAGGTACCTACATCTACAACTTATGGAGGGGTCGACATCGTCAAAGCATACCAACCGCTACCAGTTTGGGGGCGAAATTAACACAATACTTTTAAGGGTAACAAATATGCAGGAAATTCGCTTTCATAAAGCTTTTAACAAACCCATGTGTGTGCAGTCGTCACATACTTTTGAAGTATCAACGTTTTGAGAGACCTGTTAAAATTAATTAATTCGGGTAACACAATCCAGCATGCCATTGTAGTGCCGATTAAATAAGAAAATTCGTATTTATGATAACGGTATTGCGTGTTTATATATATAGGCCTATATAATTATAGGTATTAACGGTTGTCTGCCAAAACCGCAACCTTACATAATAATTATAGTTGGAATAGATCATTCAAACTAAAAAATATAGAACGTGCGAATACTTATCTGCTTTATGTATTCCATTTTCTCTTCTTCTTTTACATACTATGTCTACATCTCTTATTTTTAGTAGGAGATACTAAAAACAAGAGATTCGCAGGTATGCTGGAAGAGATTTCATTAATTTCTAAAAAAATCTTTTCCGGCATAGCATCGCGCATCACACATAAGCATCATCTTTGTACTATTTTTCTATTTCTTTCTTCTTTTCTGTATTTATTTATGAATTGTTAAATAAATAAATAAACGTGTCGTTTGTTTAATTTGTTGCAGATTGGTTTTGAGCACGCTGAAGTTAGTGTTTACTTCATCGTCTTGTTGATTGTAAGTAAATCACCACTCATAAACTGCCCCATATCACACTCATTCATTCACCATTTATAACACACAAAGGATCAGACCACTGTTACTAAGCTTTATAAGAGTACATACTATGCATATAGGAAACCTTATTTAATGTAGCTCGAGGGAAAAAAAAAAGAATTCAGCAGATCCTTATTGTTGACATCTGTTACCATTTACCCCATTACCCTAACAGAGTAACGTCTAACTGTTATGAAGTATGCATTTAAATACGTTCCTACATATCCAAGCAAAAGACTCACCTACTCGTTGATAAGAGCATACCTCAGGCAATATCAGGCATTTATCATATTAAATGCCTAATATTGCTCAGAGACACAATACATAATCCATAATTCACAATTTCCTCAACGCTGCAAACACTCTCTTCCCTATAACTATGTCATCAAGCACTAATTTACTTGCATACATTACACGTACCTGACGCTAGTAGATCCTAATTATTCCAAGCAATTTAGAGCTCTCCTGCACATAATAGAGGTTATTATCATACGGTTAAGGTAAAACGAATGCATGGGAATTTTTTCACATTATTCATCGTGGCTGTCCTAAATCCGAATCACTACTTGATCGTCGTTTATTTTCATTTAGAACGTAACTATTCGAATTAAAAAAAAAACAAAACAGTTATTACAGCCAGTAAAAAAATGTTTTCAATTGATTACTCTTGATTTTTTTTATTAAAACAAACCGAATTATTACATCTTAAACATTTTCATTTTCATTGTTTTATTTTTCTAGTTCTACTTGTAATTATATTGATGTTCAACCTTCATGTTCCCCTTAGAAAGACCTACCCTTTAGAAATTTTTATTTATTTATTCATGCCATGTTTAAACACACTCACTAAGCGCAAGAGCCCATTACTAGTAAATTGGCAGTTTACAAAAAATCTTCAGTAGTCATAATATAAAAAAAAAAAACTTTGTATAGAAAATGTCTAGAACATATTCCACATGCCAACTCAATCCTCCCCAAGCCAATATATTGGCGTAAACAAGACCTAGAACCTTTATTTACTATCAAACACATTTCTATTCAGGTTAGTACGTCATCACCCAGCTCTAAAGCGAACTCAAGAGCTCTCTTGACGCCTTGGTTAAGACCTAGAGCCACTACACGATTGTTGTGTGATTATTCTGTCAAGACCTAATTTGGGAACCTTTGTAAATATTTCAGTACGAAAAAGCTCGAATAAACTTGAATTGAACAATTAAAAGTATTTATAAAATGAAAAAATCTACGCGTGGATTTGGCTCTTTGAAGTTACATGTTTTATTCACTTATTCTGTTTCATCGTACAAAATCAACTGTATAGAATTTGAATTTAGTTTTTACTTATTTGATATTAGTAAAACTGAATGAATTAAGCGCAAACAGTTAATTAGCAACTGATATAAAAGTAAAATCTATTTAAAAGTTTGTAAAAATATCTGAAGTGTAGGCACCTGAAACGAGCTCAGGTAATTCGCGATCAGAGGGTCCCATTATATTTGTTCATAATGATGTGTACTTATCACGATTATCCCTTTTTAGGTCCAACCCTAATTTAATTATACCTTGAATACTCTCTAATACCTCATATTTTTTCCATCATACAGGTAGCAAAGAAACAAAGCTGGACGTGGAAATCTTGTGGGCAATATATTTCGAAGGATTGAAATGTGATATGGGCTCGCATACCAATCAAACCCAAATCATCTGTGACAAGGACCTAAAATCTCATAAAAATATGGTAATAATATGATTTCTGTTTTATTTATTCGGGAGAGAAGAAATATTTAGTTTGATTGTATCACTATGTGATGGGTATAAGAGTAGAGGAAGATCAAAGAAACGATGAATGGACAGTGTCAAGGATGATATGGCAAGAAATCTGATGAGATGATGAGTAAAAGAGAAGTATGGAAGAAGAAGACATGCTGCGCCGGCGAGACGACCTATTACCGTGTGAGCTGGTTCGAAGCGGTTGCGAGGAAAGAGACCGTGGAAGGAATTGGGAGATCCTATACCCAGCAGTGGGACAGTATTAGGCTAAGTAAAATAAAAGTTAGGGTTGTTTGCGATTAATTTTATCAGATTAGACCACCCCCGTAACATGACCAAGAGACAAGGATTTCTTTGACGGAAGAATCGACAAAATGACAGATTGTGTCGACACAATGACAAACTTCTTTGCACTATCTGTCATTAAAATGTTGTCGATTCTTCCGTCAAAAAAATCCTTATCTACGGTGGTCATGCTACGGGGGATGGAATAGACATGATTAAAATACCTACCAGTACGTTTTCTTTAGTCTAATTATTTTTTTTATGGTATCGTTAAAATTAAAAAATATATATATTACCTATAGCTAAACGTTTAAATCGCTGTTGTTTATATATCTTTGAGTAAAGTCGCCTCTTTGCTTAATAAGTTTGAAGAAACTCTGAAAGATTTGTGAAATATTTTTTAAAGTTAATAGAAATGTTATTCTTACTTTTAAGTCGATTATCGTTCAGCGTACAACTTATTGATACAAAGATTGGAAGTGTTTTGGAAAACACTTCCATGGCTTAACTTGTGCCTGAAAGTCCTGAAAGCTATTAATTATTATCAACAACCGGAACTGCTTGAAAGTGAACGATTGTTTTAAAAGTGGAATAAAATAAAATCTATACGTATAATAAAATTGTAACAGGCCGATGTCTGTACACAGAAAATATTGAAAAAAAAAAAATATGGCGTGTTTATATTAGAGTAACAGAACCCAAAACAACAGTTTTTAGACTCTTATCTGTCTGTCTTTTTGTCTGTATGTTTGTACGCGCATCACGCAAAAACTATTGCATGGATTTGAACGCAGTTTTCTCCGTTCTACTGTTAGATGCTTAGCTTAAAATATAGGGTACATTAGTTATAGGTTTGGACCCGATAGGTGGCGCTGTCTGAAAGAAGGGTGGGTCGTAAGTCAAAAAATAATTTGGTAACGACCTGTCACCAACAATGAAGTTTCTAAAAATGTGGTATATAGTACAAAAGCTATTTTAGGCTTTACAGTATCAGTAACAATAATTACTGAACAAACAACGTCGGAAACATAAACTGTTCTGAAAGAAATACTTCATTTTGTTTGGCCATCTCTGAAAAGATTGTATTTTTCACAATATAAGCCTGTTGCGCTCCGCATAATTTCTTAAACGCTATTCAGACTCAAAAGGAATACACGGCCCATGAAATCGTGCAGCAAAAACTATTGTTTGCATAGTTTTTGTTCGACGAGATTCTTTTCACGCAAGTATGACATAAATGAGAAGGTTTAATAGTTTAGGTGTCCTCAATGTGATGCTGAAAAGAGAGACTATGCCTTGGGTTGGTGCCTGGGAATCAAGTAAAGTCCTAGAGGAATAATGCTTGCATTTACCTTTTTTTTTCGGATGGGAAATCATCAAATGACCCCCCCCCCCCCCCTACTCTGGGCGGAGCGGAAGGGAGTGTCAGACTTGTACTGACTAAAACCCATCCATGTTCCTTCTTTGCCCTTTGTGTTCCAGGGCCACGGTATCTCTTTCGAACAGTCCCGCAGCATAACTACAATCCTTACTACTTGGCTGATATACTTACGTTGTGTCTTGTGCCACTCGAATAAAGTCCTAGTAATTTTTCATGAACAATGAAAGTAACTGGAAAATGTAATTTTGAAGGGGATTAACTTTGTGAATACAATTATTTTGTAATGATGGTACTTAGTTTATTTACAAAAAACTGTGTTATCTTCGATTTGTATTAGCCCAGCCAGGCGCATTAATTTGTGTAAGTTATTTCATCACCACTGCTCTCAAAATGGTGACGGAAAACATCGTGAGGAACCGGCATTTCCTAGAACCAAAAATTCGAAGACATGTGGCATCTACCAAACCACACTGGGCCCGCGTGGTGGATTTTAACCCAATCCCTCTCATAGAGAGGAGGCCTGCGTCCCATCAGTGGGAACATTAATAGGCTGATTATGCTATGCTATGTATGTTGCAACCCAAAATACACACAAGTACAGAAAAGATTTACAACACCGACGCAAGAAGAAGAGACATGTCGTAGCCCTGCCTCCAGCAAAGTAATTGCAACCGTTTTTTTACATTTTAGGGCTAAAGAAATTCGGATGAACAAAAATAAGTCATAACACTTAACAGTTAAGAGTTGTCTGGAGCCGAAAGCTATTTATTTATTCATTGAATCGTGAACGGAACGCGTTCAAGTGGAAACGTATGTCAGCTGCATTGTGAAGCATTCAATTAGCGATTGAATCAATTTGACTAATTGGTGAGAATTATTGCGCAGTTTTTATTTATGTCTATCAGTCTGGCTAGAGCAGACAGACTCAGATCGAAACCTATTGGTGTTGTTTATCGCCTGTTTCAATAATTTCATTTTGCGGCCCAATGCTGAGAAAAGGATAACATTTTATGACATATAACAAGCAGGAGTTAATTATTTTCTTCCGTAAGTGCACTCACCGAAGAAAATAATTAAAGTAATGTGTAAAATCTCGTTATTTTTAAAACCCAAGATATATATATATATATTTATATCAAGATTAAAAGCTATCAAGCATTCACATTCGATTACAGATTTATTGACTTATTAATCAAATCCAGACTTCTTCTTGGAATCCGAAACATAGCATAGCGTAGCATAATTTTAACAATTTACCGCGACCACAAAAATCTAGACAAGAATATGCCTTGAGCCATTCCTCAGCTGAAGTACCTAATCCCGTCACAAAACATTTACGAAACCATCTATCAAATGAAAAAGCCTTTACAAATCTAGATCCGTCTTTTTAATTCCTCTCTGTATCTGCTTTTACATTCTCACGAATATTTATTGCTGTGGATGCAAAACTCTCGAGTTTAGTGCTTCACTCGCCGAAGACAAACGATCCCGCTTCTTCGTATTTTCTTACATGACAAAGACGAAACTTTTCCGAGTCGACGTTTCAGAAATATTTCTGTTGTGTAAACTTTAATCTTAAGACGTCGCGACGTCTCGCTGGATGCTCTTTTAATTTCAACTTACTGTGATTACTTTATGTGATTGCGATTCGTCATTACTCAAAAGTAATGCTTAAACGTCGGAATTATAGAAACTATGACTTTAACAAAGGTATCTAGATCACTAGTATTTCGCTCCGCGACTTTGTCTGAATTTTTAGAATTGGATCATTAGTTCCGAAGATGTTCCCTGCTTACAAACTTACAAAGAAATTTTACCACTTTTAAATATTAGTACCTACAGATAAGAAAAAGTTTTCATTTCATATATTATTATCTCACATTTAACATCTAACCTAAGCCAACTAAACTTATTAATATTAATAGAAAATATTTCACTACAAAAAATAATGAGAAACTAGATCGTGATAACCATGGTAATTCAATTGCCAAACACTTAAGGGCAATTCAATAACAAGGTCAACCATGAAAATGAATTCCAAAGCATTAGCGATAATTTCATAAACGGTGAGCACTTAATTCTAAATTAACTCAACAACATTTGCACAAAACATCTTTACCTTCCTTAATAACGCTTCAAAGTCAATATTTGTAAATTATACTTAGAAAACAAACGCAACCCAATTAAAAGGTCGTTGTTCTAATGAAATAATAATCCGGTAATCGAAAGACGAGTACCCTTTCTTGAAGATATAAGTCTCAATAAGTACAACCGAATGATACAGTTACAGTCCTTTTATTGCGTACTAGAAGCGCCATTAACGTTACTTTGATTGCACAGGCTATAGGGTTTTAGAAAACGAAGTAATGGGATCGCAGTTAAACGTAATCTAGATAGCACTAGGCTTTGGAGTTAGTACAACAATAAACTGGTGTTTATGGTAAGTAGGCTGTTATTTTTATACATGACGAAAACAATAAGTTTCTTCTAGTTTTTAATGTTTCTTTTTTTAAAGAGATAATTAGGTTTCACTTTAAACTTTCGGGTAAGCTGGAAAATGCCGATACTTGCCGATGCTGGACGATGCTTAGACACGTGGCAATCGTTTCGTATTTCTACTACGACTATAAACTTAAGCTATGTCAATCGTGAAAACTTATGTCAATCATTGACGTAAGTTTTCGGTAGCTTATGTCAGTATTGGATTGACAAACGCTACCGTTTTTCGCCATTATTTCATCATCGTAATCGTTTGGCAAAGGCTCGGTCTAGGCTCTCTGCGTTCTATGTAATAGGAGCTAATCTCAAACCTACTGAATTATTATGGAAATCAAAATTGGAGAGTAGTCTCTCCATGTAACTGCATTTATTATATACGTAACGTTGTTGACGTCGTATTTAGCTGCGTGGTGTCGCGTCACCGTCTTCGGAATCGTTGGTATACGAACTATTCGGTCAAAAATTCTCTTTCAAGAAGGTCTGTAGACGGTGGGTTGGAACTCATACCTCGATCACGAACGACTTGAAGTAAACACACAACAGGTACAACAGGTACAACAAAAACTAGGCAGATGACAAAGATGATATCAAAGTAGGCACAACATAAGTAGAACACATAGTAAAATATTAGTCATATCTAGCAATCATTCATTCGCGTTCCTTGATTAAGTCGAGGCGTCGAGAAAGTCCTTAACAAATGCTTTATGTGTACTGCCACGGCCCAGCGAGTGAGAAACACAAGCGATATAATGTTTAATAGATCTTAATTGGCAGTTGACACACGGTACGGTTGTCATGGCGGTTTTTAATTAATTCGTGTGGGATTCGTGTTCAGTTATTGGTTTAGATGGGGAGTAATGTCGCCTATTTGTTGACTTTTGTTTACTCGTAGATGTATGTGGTATTGGGTAAAGAACGTAGACATTAGGCTTGGTGATTCTGACAACCAGTCTTATTAAGGGGTATCGCTGGGTTGTGGAGTTCAGATAGTCAGTTGTAGATGTAATTTACGGGTAGCATCCGATTAGAGTGGAAGCTGACCCCTGTATATTACCCAGTTGACTTGGAAACCAGCATAATACTCATCATGTTCATTAGCCTAGCCTCCTCCTAAGTTTTGAACAGATTAGAAGTAAGTTTGTAAACACTCGACAGTCTTAATTTGACAGTGAGCAGTAATAAAGCTGAGTAGGTATTTATATTTTGTTATTTTGACGGTCTATCCAGTCTTATGCCTTTAATTCTAGCCGGAGCGACTGTACTGCTAGCGAGCGAGCGAGGCGTACGATACGAGGCTCTTTTCATAATTCGTTCGGCTCTTTCGGTAATTTGCGGTGTTAACCAAAGTATGGAAAGAGGTGAAACGATGCCTCGTTCGGCTCGCTCGCTCGCTCACTAGCTGGCGGTATGGCCTGCGGAAGCTGCTGATTAAATGATAAAGACTCGTGACTCACGTGTTTTATCAACTGCCAAATTAAATATTCTTGATATATTTAATTTGGCAGTCGCAAGATATTGCATTGCATTTGAGTGAAATATTAAACTTTGAGAAACCATCTACAGGGGTTTAGATAATTATGTGTCAATAAATTATTTTTGAACTGAAACTATTGTTTCAGTTTAAAAATAATGCTGTAGCGGTATTGTGGTGTTTCTAAATAGTCAACTCCGACCAATGTCGACATACATAGAGCAACTAGTCCACACATTAACATGGATATGATATATTTTAATTGATATCAGTGGCTCTGCGGTTGTTTTATATTGCATGAATGATAAATTAGGATTTGTGGCTATTGTTATTCCTTTTATAATAACATCGTGCTTGCGATAATAAAGTGGTGTAACTTATAAAATGGGGCATTTGGGAATCATCGAAAACATATTTTGTGGCTTAGTGATGTTTTTGAAATAACTATCAATTCTAATTTAAATAAAGACTAAACAATAAATTTGAGAGATATCTACCGAGTCTAAAAATAACACTTTAAATTACCCCTTGGGGAAGTTTCATGTTAGTTTTTTTTAGTAATTAGTTAAATGTTTATATCTTTTAAGAAGACCAAGTCCCTACTTATTTTCTGTTTTATTTTTAATATGAACCAACATCGGCCTACAACAGTCCACTGCTGAACATAAAGGCCTCTCGAATCGCTTGCCATTCCATTCGATTCTCGGCAACTCTTATGCAGCTGTGACCGCCCACCCTGTCACTCAATCTAGTCTAAGGGCGTCCTATATTATGTTTGCCGATATTCGGCCTCCGCTGAAGAACACATTTACCCCAATGGTGATCGGTTCTACGGCTAATATAGCCGGCCTCATGGATAGTTTCCATCGATTGAAAGCTTGTGTTGGGCTCCTAACGATGGCAACCTCATGGCGTTCGTCCTGCTACCATGAATCGGCGCATTTAGGGATTTGAAAAACACAAATAATTGACTTATTACAATTTAGAGTGTGTGTGAATTAAAAATATTTGTTTTGGATTTATTGGCTTTGACTTCAGTAAATACTGGCCACAATTCTCTTAATGAAACTGTGGACTGTGATTATTTCAGAAATTCAATAAAAACGAATTGTGGTATGTTACAATCTCATTTTACACTGTATGTTTGTTAGCCTGTGGTCTTAATTATCGATAATAGCGGTTACGTCTGTTTATAAATGGTGGTTTTCGTTCAGATGCAACTATTACTATTTATGAGAATTTTGCGAATATTGGTTTCAAGCACAAAAAAGTGTCTATTTAACTCTCAAGATTTTGAAGACAGTCGTACTGTTCCTTAACTAATAAAAAATACAAGCGCTATAAACAGGACTCGTCATTACACTTTGATAGGGATGTACCCTTTGCTTCCATTCAAACTCCGAAAATCAATAAATAGGAAATCATTGTGAAAAAAAAACTGTTTAATTAGGCCGAGTTCACGCAAATAGTGCATATGAGGAACATTAAACTTATGACCTGCTCGCTGTTCGTTTTTAAGTCCAACACCATAGCCAAGGTGTTAAATCTAAAAGGTGTAACGAGACACTTAACGAAGCCGAAAGACACTTGTCCTCGTCGTCATTGCGATATTTTTTTTGTTCTAGACCATACCTGGGAACCTTATAGTTACTGAGATATTGAGTAACAAAGTTCCAACTTATTCACAAGTTTTTTTTTTAAATACATCTTTTTAATGTAAGATTTTTACTTTAAACACCTCCACGACCGCCGTACTATTCAATTCATCCATCATCAAAATGTTTTGAGTGCGTTACATTGAGTCCTACCGCAAAAAAGGCATTGCCCAGCAATAGCGCTTGCGTAAAGTTACTTAGTTTAATGTACAGAATGCTTGTTTGACGGCTTCGTTAAGGGTATTGTTACACCCTGTATGTTGTTACATAAATGTTTGTTCCACCACCAGCTACAAGTAACAAAACAACTTAACGAAATTGTTCCCATAACCGCAAGAACCACCGACTTTAAGTAATATTCTATTTCGTTTTAGCATTGATTGATACTGACAATCTTAATTGGTTCCCGTTGCTGTAAAATATGAACACCCACAAAGATATAGAGAGTAAATTTACAGACAAAGGGTAGCTCCACCTAGCCATTTGTTATTTATTGTCAATTTCTGTCCCGGCCTGCGACCGTTCGTTAGTGGCCGTCCGGTAATAAACTTATTAAAAATGCCGACGCTCACACCGTTGTGTAACATCAAACTTGCAGCATGTGTCACGAATATAAAACGGCGATGATTTACATCAAGATGTTCGTACCACATATTTGGGCCAACAATGTTAGAATACAAGTTGGTCACTATGATGAGACTTCTGGGGTCCTAGATGACATACTATCAATTCGATAATGATGAACGAAAAGTCAAAAGTATTGGAGATTTATACTAGGTAGATGGGACACCGATATTTATTTTATTTTATTTAACAATTTATGTACATACGAAATACAGAACAGAAGAAAGGAACAGAAAATAGTACAAAGGTAATGCTTATTTACCAGGTCTTTAGTATATAATGCTTACCCCACATCGGATTTTAAAAAAAAATCTGTTATTCTATAGTTTAATAATCAGATTATATGGTTAAAATGACTGTGAGACATGATTTTTTAAATTTTACCATCAAAAATTTGAACGAGGTTCAAATAAGGTCTAACAACCTTATTTGAACCTCGTCAAATTTTCTCTTTTTACTCTTTATCTTATTGAAAGCCGTCGTAGATAAACGAAACGCTTTGAAAGCACGTGCCTCTTGTTTAGAGCTCAAGGACTATAAATGTAGCAATCCTGAATTTATAAACATGAAACTTGTTGTGGAACCACACGACCAATCTGTAGATACTCGTCGAACCAACAAGCTAAATAGATCGATTTACGACGATATGCGACAAACTAGGATCATTACTATCAACCTAGATCGCTTTTGGACCAGTTTCAACTTTACTTGCCCAGCGTATTGGGCCGTTAGACCAAGAACTAATAACTAGTCGATATACTTGTGAGTAGTTCTCTCAGTACTCGGTGTGAACACCTCCTTAAAAAAGTTTTAGGCGACACACTGGCAGCAATTTGTGAAATTGACGGCTGTGTGCTTTGGTAGCTAAAAAAGATTTGAACAAAAGGATGACTGGGTTTTACTGTCACCTATTACTACAGAGAATAAGGTTTTAAGCATGTGAGATACGTGCTCAAATTACCTAAAGACCTAAAAACTGTGCCACTTGCGTCATTCACTAGATCTAGCTTTTTTTTGAGTCGCCTGACAGTTTTTTCTGCGCAATAGCTGCTCTTTTGCAAGAATCTGCTAATGGCAGTCATTGTGTGTGAGTTTTAGCTGGGTCCTACACCGATAGCTTATGCTAAGAATAATTTCATTTTGCAAAAGAAGTTGCTGCTGAACATTCATAATCTGACGACGTTTTTCCCATTGAGTTAAAGCAAAAACTCCCGCACGCAGCACCACCTTCCACGATCCTTTTATACCTTACCTGTTTTAGCCTTTACTGTCCCACTACTGGGCAAAGGCCTCCCCCAATTCCTTCCATGTGCTCTTTTCTCGCGCCTCCTCTTATACATTTGGAGTAAATATTTTTTATTTTACAACTTACACATCTGTGTAAATGCCATCCACTTTGTGTACACCTACGCCACTGTGTGTTTATGAATTATTTGTTTTTCCCCAACTTGCCTGGAAAATTATAACGTCTACGTCCAATAAATGGGGCTATCTGACTGTCGGAGCAATTTATTCGTAACTACTGTTATAACAATAAAAAGTTTTCCGTGGTTTATTTTCATATTATTTTTGCGGTAGCTCTTGTGTTTTAGTTGGATGTTTTGTTTAAAAAATAGTGAATACGATTTAATTTCTATATTTTGCATAACACTCCCTGAAAATAGGTAGGAATCATCAGTTCACAACAGAAAATGATATGAGGAAATGTATAAGCATGGATGAAATCAAACAATCTAGAGAAATTCTAGTTTTATTTTTACCTGTAACTATGACACTGAAAATTCATACCTACATTTGACTGTACATAAGAACATGCCTTTCAGATTTAGATACTAACGACTAAATCTTTCTTCGACACACGTAGCACGAACAGCGGAGAAACGGTTTTTGTCGACGGAAGAATCGACAAAATGACAGATTCACAAAATAAATCTCTAAAAAAATCATTTTGTTGATTATTTCGTCAACAAAACCCGTTTCTACAGTGATCATGCTACGCGTGCAAAAAGTTTACTTAGTCTATTCCATAAGAAAAACCCCTTGCCATCATATTTGTACCGTACCTGATCATGCTCGACAGTACATCCTAAAGAATCATGTATGTGACAATATTTTTCTTCGTGTCTGTACAACTCCATACCGTCTCAACAAACATCCTTCCATCCGTTGTATAAACGAAGAGTTCCTATTTACAATTGTTTCCTAGAGCGTTTTCAACAGATTAAACTTAAGTTGGGTAATATTTTTCAGGCGCTTGAACTGAAAACTTTTCCTTTGTCGAAGAGGGGTGTGTTCGTATATGTACATACTTTTATTATGTAGATATTGTTAAGTCGCCTTGCTTTTGGCACATGTATAAATATTTTCATAGGGGTCATAAAATATTTATGACCCTGTGAAACTCGTTCGGTTCTACATGTTTTGATAAAAATCTAGGAAGAAAGTGTTATGTAATGTGTAACATACATAATATTGCTTACCTTGTGGGCACACAAATCTATATTACGATCTTTTATACATAGACAGGTGCTGCTATAAAAAAGAAGATTTATTATAAAGCACCATTGCATCTCACCGTTATAAGCCCCCGGTTATCTTTTTTTATCGTTTGGTTAGCGCCTAACCTGGTGTCAGAGTTTTATGCCGCCCATCGGCCTCTGACTTGGCTTTACATGCCGTCGTGAAATATCTCTCAGGCATGCTGGTTTCCTTCGCCGAAGCAAGTGATAATTATACAATACGCACATGTATCCGGAAAATCAGAGGTCTAGGGATCGAACTTGACACTTATGACTTGGCAGTCCGACGGTCACACCACTAGGCTATCATTGCTGAGCACCGGTTATAAACCATCTTAATATTTCTTTTACCTCGTATTTATCTGACCAGCAAAACTATCTAACCGGTTTTCCGAAAAGCACATCTAAAGCCACCCAAAAATAGATATAAACAATATATTTTTTTCTATAAATCCGGGCAGCGGTCAAATCAGGCACATTAATCAGGAGTTGCCCGGCGTATCGGAGCATCCTGGGCAATACCAAGTAGCTCAGTGATTTATTGGCTTGGCAGAAAGCGTCTGCCACCTGTCTGCCCAATACTTGGCAACGAAACTTTCTGCTACAGGCTATGGTTTTAGAATGCATATATAGTTTTTAGTAAGGAAAGTTTAGATTTTTGTACCTGTGTTGGTTAAGTCTATATTTTAATGTTTTATTTTTATTTGGATTAAAGATAACATTTTAATGTGACTTATGTATACAGGGTGTAAGGGACAGCCCTCCACAAACTGATGCGGTGAATTCAGTATATCCTACTAAGATGACCGGAACAACAAATTATTTCGGGAATCCAATAAATTTGATTTGTTTTATTTCCTCATACGCAATGTATCATTACCGTGGCAAAACACACGTAGGAGCGCAACGACGAGTTCGATGAACTCTGTAGCTAGGCAAGAAGTGAACAGCTGATTTAACGCGTCGCGTGGTCCGTTAGAGTATTTCAACATTAATTGTTGGATTTATTATTTTAGTCGTATTATTTACATAAATGGAGTGCTGCGCACATGGAATGTAATTTTACATTGAAATAAAGGAATAATAACTGAAAAAATAATTAAAAATAAAATTTTCCGAAGAAAAATTCCGGTGGAATATGATTCAAAATAAGAAGCTGAATGCACCCTGTCAGTTTGTGGAGGGCTGTCCCTTACATCCTGTAAAGGATAATTCATATTTTAATAGGAAATGTCATAAGCGTTTATGAATGAGTCGTTAATAAGTACCTATATCAGGCATCAGACGTACACGGAGTTTGGGAAAATTGTACAAGCAAAAATAATCAACTTAAGAATTAACGGTGGAAAACTACGATGTATTTTGTTTTTTAATCCTACACCGAGACTAGTGAGAGACTAGTTTAACACCGCTTCTTTGGTAATGAAGATTTATTTACTATCAAGATACTCATTGATTTTCTAGTTTGACTCATCAGAATGTGAGCACAAACTGAAGAGTGAGATAAAACAAAATGGGGGAGGAAAGGCATCAAGAAATTCGGGGAATTTACTACGTGTGAGGTAATGAACGGATTTTCTTTGAGAAAACTACCAGCTGTAAAACTTTGATATTAGTTTTTGTTATTTCACACTTGAACGGTTGCTGGCAGAAGGGGAGCACTCAAATGTTTGAAGGGGAAACTTTAAAATAACTATTGTAAAGTCACTTTGCCTGATTGATAGTAACTTAGACTGAGGGCTAAGTTACAAGGTTCAATTTGCTTTGATTTATCTACGTTAGTTCTAAGAAAAATACAGTAAGATGAGAAAAACTTACTTGTTACTTTTTTATTGAACTGAAAGGGGTTTTTCTCGCAATAAGAACAGAAATTAAATAACATAACATCACGTCTGCAATCTCGGAAGGGTTAGGCAGAGATGTTCCTAATAGTACACCCACATTTCGCCAGTCATGTTTAAGTCCCATGTAATAGGGGCGAGTCTATTGTCAACCCGGGCTCAAATCTAGAGGCTGTTACTGAGAAATTCCTAACGAAATAACGCAATATCACTTTGCCCGACCTGAGAATCGAACCCAGGACCTCATGCTCAGCAGTCGCGCTTGCGACCACTAGACCAACGAGGCAGGCAGAGCGCAGTTATTATACCTATTTAATACATTATATGGTCCCTTTAAAGCGCAATGTTTTTAAAACAGAATGTCACCCAGATAAGTCAGAGAAACAATCAAAGGCACTACGAAGCTGAACGTTTTCTAAGACACCACGCCTTTTACAAAAAGCGTGTTTATTACCACGTGTAAGTAGTCATTCCAAAAACCCGCCAGCCGGGTACCCGACACCGCATTTCGTTATTTGCTAACAATAAGGTCGCGTTAACTCCAGACAGTCGTGCTATTCATTAAATCTGTTTGCCGTTTCATTGACTCTATTTGCTTCAGACTTAATTAACATTCTCGTACTTTACATCACATGTCGGTGTTTAGTACTGAACCGTTTGTCTCGACTGAGACTGATGTTTCGTGATAATTTAGACACGCGGTAGCGTGGCAAGCCAAGTTCAAGCTAACAGAACTGGCGAGCAGCACTGTATGTAATATTACACGAACTATTTGGATCCACCTTTGACCCCCTCAAAAGCCTTAGGCTTCAATATATTATCCTAAGAAGAATAAGAATAAATTATATTTTAAGTTATTATAAAATAATTTATGTTGTTATAAATAAACTTCAGGACTGACCATTGAACTTAACACCCAATAAGATACACTTCTTTTGTCGTTGAAGTCAACAACAAAGGCGTATATCATAATATTGAACTTGACTCTCATTTCACATTTATGTTATCGATGGGATACCTTATTCAATAGTATCTTGTTGTTTTCTAGTAACCGTAGACGTTTTGAGGTTTTGGTTACAGTACGGCAGATTAATAGTGATCGTCTGTTAGAGGATAATCATCGGTTGATAATAACCGCTTGCTGGATTGAGTCTGAACTGAACGTGTGTGAACTATTCCTTACATTATAGAGAACTCTTCGTTACCATGGATTCAGTAGACGGTTTCGGTGGTGATACCGAATGGGTATAAGATTCTGATGAAAGAAATAATTATTAGATTCGACTACTACCAAATGGAAGGATGAAAGACCAGACCAATTCGAATAGGCTTTATTAAAAAAACGTTAAACATCGAAACACGTGCTAATTTTGGTTAATTTATTGTTATTTAGTAATAATTGTTCAGTAACAAACTTACCACGTGTTTCGCTATCCACATGCTTCGTACGGCGCCACCTATCGGGTCCAAAACTATCCTATCCTTCAAACTGGAACCAACCATACATATTCACAAAATTTCATTGAAATCATTTGGGTGGTTTCAGAGATTATTGGATACGAACATGTTAAGATATTGCACGGTTCGATTCATAAATTATTGATAGACTGGAGATGTGAAAACATTTAAGTCCAAGAAGCGGAATCATAAAATAAATAAAGATAACCCCGAAGCGAAGGCTTTAGTTTCCCGAGTGAGTCATGCGTTTACTATCCTCGTTACAGACACTTGTTAGAAATGGATAAAGCTACTTCTAGCTATTCAAGCGCTTTAACTTTGTTTTAACCTACTTTGCTGAAGGAAAGTAATAAAGTAAATGAAGAGAGCTAGTTGCAGCAAAAAAAGCGTAGAAAATGTGTATAGCGAGACTATCATTTTGGAGATTTAACAGCAAAAATAAAAAAATATTTCTCTCTTACTTTTTTGCTTGTTGATAACCTCAGATACACATTGGGTAATCTTCAAATGCTATTTGGAAACAATAAAGTATCTTAAGACAGAACGTGCCAAAAGTAAAAACGATTAATAAATACTAGCAGACATTGAGTGTAACATTAGGGTTTTTACATACTCATGTCTTATTTAAATCTAGAAAGTATACTGCCACATCACTGTCCTTGGCAAAAGAAGTAATGCTCAATATATGTACTTTCAGTAGAGCATTAAGAGCGTTAACGTCTTACGGCATTTCATACAAACTTTCAAGTGATTTTTTATCGAAATGTGTGAACCGATTTTAATGAAACTTCGTACGCTTAAGCAAGATACATAAGTCTTAAAACTTGACAGAGCACTTTTCGAAATACCTTTTTGAAAAAAAGATAATTGTAAATTTCTGTTTCTATGAAAAATCTAAAATCGATATAATTTAGCTGTAACACTATTTTTCGAAAATGTTCTCCATCGAGTTTTTAGACTCATTTATCTTGCTTATGCGTACGAAGTTTCATTAAAATCGGTTCTGTCATTTCGAAAAAAAATCACTTAAATGTTTGTATGAAATGCCATAAGACGTTAACGCTCTTAAGAAAAACTACTTTGCAAGCTCTAATTACGCCTACGCTAAATTCTAGACCACGATTCTAGACGTATTCCGAAAGTTGTTAGAAACCCCAGTCAATATTGATCGAAGTTTAAAAGTAATCGAGGTTAACACGGCCCAAAAATATTTACCTACCATTAATATTTTAGATTGTCGAAGTTCTAACTTAAACTAAATGCTAGGTTAACACAAAGGTGGTAGGAGTTGAGAGTTTTCTTTGCTATACTAATCTTAATTTCTACTTAGAAAGTAAAGTGTTCATGTTACCTTAACAAGTATGAGAAAATTATAAGCTTGCTTTATTCAAAATAACACACTCAAGTAACAGGTACAGAGGCCCTAGTACGAGTGCGTGGTGTAAACGTAACGTAAATACGTCGATTTTTAATCGAAAATATATGATTATGCTATAGTATTTTAGGTAAATTGTTTGCAATCAATCGTTTCCAATCAATTGTGGAAATATTGTTATGTGAAACAAGTACTTTAAATTAAAAAAAAACTACGTATATTTACGTTACGGGATTACCTATTCAATTATACCTACATCATGGCCTGCAATCTTTTTTTTTTCGTAGGGGAAGCTGTACAATTTTGGAACATAAAGGGCAAAGAAGGAACATAGATGGGTTTTAGTCAGTACAAGTCTGACACTCCCTTCCGCTCCGCCCAGAGTGGAGGGGGTCATTTGATGATTTCCCATCCAAAAAAAAAAAAAGCTGTACAATTTTTCTGCTATACTGATTACGGCATTGTAAAACGCATGGTTATGAAAATAGCGTTTAACTAAAGTTATAATGTTCACCGTACTCGATTAATAGATCAAATTTGATGGTATTGCTTATGACAAAACATAACATCGCTCTTGGTTAGGCAGAAGTGTACTCACCGCCGCCAGTTATGTTCTAGTCCCACGTTAAAGGCGGTTTTGCTTATGATTCCGATGTAATCTTTCTGTATCTTTTCGCAGAAGAATAAATGACTGCTGCTTATGTGCCGGCAAGTCGGCAAACAAACAGCCAGTACTTTATCACAGGAAAAAGTTTATTTAATCACAAAGTGTGCTGATCAAAGACCTATTCACTATCACCAATTATGTACCCTACACTTACACAAGTAAACTACTCATTCATACCATAAAAGAAGTATATACAGTGGTGTCTGGAGCGCTATAATTAATGACTCCTAGCCTGTTACTAATTGAGTGGATTCAGTGAGAAGACGCGCCGGCGACGATTTAAAAATACATTTTCTTAGCAAGTTTGTTCCGAGTCGCCGGTCGGTGATATCGGTCTACTAGTTACAGCATTGTTATTTCTTTATGATTGTTTTTAACTTGAGGCATAGTAACTAGAATTTTCAACTGATATTAATTTCGTTACATCGCAAAAAAAAACTATGTGAAACATAGTTTTTTTTAAGTGAATCTTCGGCACCAAACCTTTGAGGCGTAGGTTGTGAGCTATGAGTATTTGTTAAACGTCCTTGTCGAATCACCCTCTAGCAAAACACAACTATCCGTTTTTGTGAGATATAACTCAGCTACCTCTTTAGCACATACATAATATGTAACACTCACTATTACTGATCAGTGCTAAGTGCTATCGAAACTCGATGGAACACGTAGCATGCTTTTGTCTTCTCTTTTCAATTTCAGCAGATAGTGCAAAGAAGTCTGTCACTGTGTCGACACAATTTGTCATTTTGTCGATTCTTCCGTCAAAGAAATCCTTGTCTACGGTGGTCATGCTACGGGGGTAGGTATCGACGCTGCTTTTAGTAGATCAACGAATTCACGCCGAAAACAAGAGCATCGTTATTTCGAATGCCTGCACCTATCGGTGTTTGCATTGATACAATAAAAGCTATTATTCTTTATCAATAATGAACCTGTAACACATTCAAACTGTTCTGTGAGATGTAGAGAACTACGAGATTTCAGAAGGCGAAACAAACCTTGTTAACTTCGATTTTATCCAAGGCTTCGTGAAATAGCATGCATAATGATTCCCAACAAAGCACTAAACCTATTACAACCAGATTAGCGGTTATTTCATTATTCATCCCAGAAAACTATTACGGCTTTCTACAAGAAAATCCTTCACGTGTGCGTCTATTCATGAGCCGAGCTCCACAATGATCATATAACAATAAAGTGTCCTCAGTTTTCACAACATCACAATGGAGGCTGGAAGCATATAAAGTCGCCTTGTTCCCACTAATTAATCTGCTTATTCAGTCCCCGTTGAGGGAAAAATTAACTTCCCTTGAAAGGGACAATTGTGTTCTGTAGTGTATTTTTTTATAATTAAATAGCGTGTCAAAAGGAATGTGGAGTCTGTTAGTGAAAATACTTTCGTGGGGCTCGTTATAATTACTCGTTTACAGGTCTTTTACTTTTAGTGCACGTTTATTTCTCGGGGTGGAAGGGACACCGACGCGAAAACGGTTACCACGTATTCAGTAAATCATTCTGAGTCCACATAGAAATATTTCATCGGTTATTAAAAAAATAGCTGCATACAGCATACATAAAGCATGCATTTTGACCGTGTAGGTTTAACACTTTGGTAACAAACAGCAGATTTTTTTAGTAACCGATTTAAAATTTCTATGTTGATTCAGAATGAAGTACTGAATACGTGGCAACCGTTTTCGCGTCGGTGTACCTTCCACCCCGTATAAGCAGTTTTTTTTTTGAGTAAAGTTCGACTATCTCATTCATTCACTATTTACAATTACATTACCAGTTGGATTGAATTGGTCATCATCTGCCTAACCTTTTCCCAACTATATTGGGGTCCTTCCAGTCTAACCGGATACCAGCTGAATACCAGTATTTTACATGAAACGACTGCCTATCTGACCTCCACAACCCAGTTAGTACTGGGATATACGACCCTCGGTAAGACTCATTGTCAGATTTGGGCCACTGACTACCTGTAACGACTGTCAAAGGTCTACAAATGACAGCCGGGACACTTAACACGGGGCACGTAAGAAACTCAGTATTTAGTGGGTGGTCACCCATCCAAGGACAAACCTAGGCAAGCGCAGTTTAACCTAAATGTCGACCCGAGCGGCTGCTAATATTTAGCCACCAGCTCCTCTCAAGCTTGGAATGGATTGATATTATGATTTTTTACATCAAGTAGTTAAAATCTACGATTTTATAAAACACCAGCTACTCAATGTCATAACTTTACTAAACTAAAACAATTTATAAGAAACGATAACACCAGGTAAGTTTGAAAAATATTTTAAAAACTCTTTAGAAAATATTTTCATTCTTGCACAGGGTAAAACGCAATTTGCATGCATAGATAGCGTCCGTTGCAGTTATGAAATATATCCCTGCATCTACAAGTTGGTAGGCTAACACGAACGAATTCCATACATTGCTGGATTAGTGAATACTATGATAGAACTTGTCCGAACAAGAGGAGTAATGGATATAATCCTCCAAACGATGACCCGATACGGCCAGAGGGAGTGTATCATGTTGCTACTTATAATTCATTTCGCAGCGACACGGATGAAATGAAACTGGGTCTCTTGTGGCTATATTTTGTGCGATTTTTCCTTTTGACTAGAAGAGCTTTAAATAAATATATCTGATTGATTGATTTTAGTTTGCGCTAAAGGCGCGTTTCCAGTGGATTTGGCATGGAATAACTTTTTTCTCACATACTTTTTTAGTATACTGAAACGTTGATCCACTGAAAATCACGCATCGTGGTTTAACTAGAGATACAAGCCTCTTGCTCTACGCAAATGTATTTAATCCTACTTATATTGGTGAAGATGGAAGAATGAATGAATGGATGGATGGATACTCTTGCTACTCTTTCACGCAAAAACTTCTGGACAGATTTGGATGAAATTTAGCACACAGATTGTTTATAACCTGGATTAATACATAGGATACTTTTTATCCTGTTAATATGATCCTGTGCGACAATTATCGAACTCCACGTGGGCAAAGCCGCGCTCAGAAATTATGAACAAGAACACCTAAGAATTAAAAAGTATTAAGTTGACAAACAGTAACAACTATAAGCGAGGACGTGTCGTACGCCCCTCGTTCTTACACTACTTTGCCTGTGTTACGAAGATAATGCCTCGCATACAAGTTAGTGCAAACTAAAGCAACCAAGTTACGGCGCGTGCGGCTCGAACTGTTGAGAAAGTTTAATTTTTGAACGTACGAGAATATTGTTTTAATAAGAATGGGATGCTTGTAATGGGGAGCGTTTTGTTTGATATTAGAAGGAATGTTTTTGAACTATGGTTTTGGATTGCGTGTGTTGCATTTATAGAAGTTCTTTTGGTGTTTAGTATTCGTGACTGCTGTAAATAAGAACAAAGGTAAAATTAATGTTGTATGGTTCAATCTCCACTGTTCCGTAGGTATACAGGGTGTAAACGGAACCTTCACGAAACCGTCAACCAAGCATTCTGTACATCAAACTAAGTAACTTTACGCAAAAAAATTTTGTTTTGATACGACTTTTTTTTGTGGGGTGAAAAATCACGTTTTACGGTAAGACTCAATGTTAGGCCCGTAAAACATTGTGCTGAAGTTCTTACATTAAAAACATGTATTTAAAAAATAACTTCTGAAAAAGTTAGACCTTTGACCCCCAATATTTAAGTAACTGAAGGTTTTCAGTTATGGTCTAGAACAAACACATGATCGCAATGACGGGGAGAACTTCGACTCGGTTCTTTCGACTTCGTTAAGGGTATTTTTACACCCTTTTTAATAACCCCTTATATGACACCTACCCACCTACCTAAGAAAAAATGTGGTATACTCCAAAGGGTTAGTGAACTATGGCTACTGTAGGTAAGTTTCGACGAATTCTGCAGTAGTTTGTTTTTGTTTTTTTGTATTTTTCTTTCCATATCAAAACATCTGTAATTCCCTACGCAGGGTTTGCGTAAAAAACATATTTAGAATTCTGCAGTAATTTTCAAATCAGTTCCAAATTTGTTGCCTACACACTAAACATACTAGAAGTAATCTTTAGTTTATGGTACATTAACTAAACTTAAGTGCAGTCACTTTAAGGATGATTTTTTAAATCAACCGAAACTAACCCCTTAAATCGGAAGTAAAGTAAATTTTCTACTAAAATCTTCGCAAAATAAAACATTTCAACAGTTTGATTTTGTTTTTTTGTATTTTTCTTTCCATATCAAAACATCTGTAATTCCCTACGCAGGGTTTGCGTAAAAAACATATTTAGAATTCTGCAGTAATTTTCAAATCAGTTCCAAATTTGTTGCCTACACACTAAACATACTAGAAGTAATCTTTAGTTTATGGTACATTAACTAAACTTAAGTGCAGTCACTTTAAGGATGATTTTTTAAATCAACCGAAACTAACCCCTTAAATCGGAAGTAAAGTAAATTTTCTACTAAAATCTTCGCAAAATAAAACATAAATTGTGAAAAAACATCCCCACTCTGATTGGCAATTCATCATCTGCCTAGCCTTTTCCCAACTATATTGGGGTTGGCTTCCAGTCTAACCGGATGCAGCTGAATACCAGTATTTTACATGGAGCGACTGCCTATCTGACCTCCACAACCCAGTTAGTACTGGGTAATACGATACTCCTTGGTAAGACTGGTTGTCAGACTTTTTGGGCCACTGACTACCTAACGACTGTCAAAGATCTACAAATGACATCCGGGACCAACGGCTTAACGTGCTTTCCGAGGCACGGAGGAAACTCGGTATGTAATGGGCGGTCACCCATCCACAGACCAACCTAGGCAAGCACGGCTTAACCTAAAGATCGACCCGAGCGGCTGTTATTATTTAGCCACGAGCTCCTACACAACACAGGCAATTACACAACGCAAATCAATAGAGTTCTGTAAACAACTCTATTAGCCAGCGAAGTATTAACATCGAGTAATAAACAGTCTGTGATGTTTTCTTAAGAGGATCGTATTTATTGAAAAATATTGAGACTGGAACTAGGAGCTAATGAAATAATTACAGCAGAAAAATATGAAGAAATTTTCAATAATTGAAGCTTTTTTTTTTCTAACATAAGTATTATCACCAAAAAACACACACAGATTATTTTTTTGGTGATGGTACCTAATTTAATAAAGTGACTAGGTATTCATAAACGTTGTAATAACTTAATTGAGGTTTTAGTTTATTGCCTTCGGATTCTTTGACATTAATTTTGGAAGGGCAAAATAGAGCGTTTATGATTCATTTCATATTTTTTTTTTTTCAAAAACGGGATATTTGTGTTGCAATAAAAATTAAATAAACAAAAAATAAAAAAAACCCAAACGCGATTAATAAAACATAGAAAAAAATACCATCACTATCTCAAATCACTTCGATCGATTGGTTAAAGTTTAGTGAAAAGACCACGTTACATGGTCAAAGAAATTATCACTGACGTTAATGATCTTGTCCATGTACTTAAGAAAACTTTTTTTTCTTTTTCTAATTTATCCCCCAAAAGTGGCACCCATGTTTTAAATTCATTAATTTACGTTACACGTCCGTCTTTGGGTCACTGACTTACGTATGTGTACCAAATATCAACTCAATCGACCCAGTGGTTTCGGAGTAAATTGGCTGTGACAGACAGAGTGATCCTATAAGGGTTCTGTTTTTTCCTTTTGTGATGCGTAACCCTAAAAAGACAAAAAAATCAGTATTATGTAGTATCGATTACTAATTTTATTGCAAGCAGGAAAAGCATAGTTGTAAATAATGATCCGTCGCTAGAGGTAGGTAAGTTTCTAGTAGATTTACTGCATGAGTCAGCACTCCAGCAGCCCTTTCCCGTAGTATATTTTTACGATCTACATGAGACATTAACTGGCCGATATATTTTACTGTTGTACCTATTGTTAATCTTACATACAGTTAATCGTAAGTCCCCTTTTCAGCTGTAGACCAAGGTACTGAAGATCTTTTCTGAATCAATCGTTTTGCATTCTGTAAATTAAAAAACGATAAGAACTATGGTAGGTTAGATGTTTAACTTTTGTAAATTGCCTTTGTTTCGATAATACACAAAAAATTCTAGGTGTCTATCGGGAAACTATCATATATATACAGGGTGAAATTTTTCAACGCCGTCTGGAGGGAAAGTACTCTAAATACTGGACATACAAAATTTTACTGAAAGGAAACATTTTCATTTTTAAAAAGAAAAAAATCTGCATTCAAAGATTTTCGAAAATTTGCTTGCCGCACTCGGGAATCGAACCGGCTAAATTAGAAAAAAATAGCACCCGGTTCATACTTTTATGGCATCAATCGATAGGGTCAATCATAAGGATCAAATCTCTTCAACAAACATATGAAAGGGAAACCATGAAAATTCCACCCTGTATATATATCTACCTTGATATGAACGCACATTTTATAATCCATGTTTTCAGACGACGCAAAATAAAATTTTAACCACCTTCGATAGATATAAAGCGTTGTCATCTCCGAAAAAATAACCATACCTTAAAAATCTTATCAGACGCTTCGCAATCATGAAAATTGAAACGAATATTAAAATATGCAGAGTCGAACGCATGATATAAATTGTCGATAATCATACCGTACGCAATATGCAATCGAATGCAGTCGCACGAAAAATATTGGAATCCATCCAATAAGTTGATGTAATGAAAGGCGACTTTACTGCCATGCTTCGGGGGGAGTATCTAAGACGTTTGCAATTTCCGAACAAAATCTTTGTACGTTTTACGAGCAAGACAATAGATGTTTACTGGCGAACGGTGTTGGCAGACGGCCGAAGCGGCGATGCGAACAACTCATTTTACGCTCCGTGTCGTCTACTCGATCAGCATCCCTATTCCCGATCAATCGACGTGAAACACCGAGGTGTGCAGCTCTGCACTATAAGTAAAATGTATTGTAACAGTTACAATTCCAATGGATTTTCCTTAAAACAGAATACGGATCAAAATGTTTCGTACAAAACATTGATTCTTTAGGACGGACTTTAAATGTGATTCTGTTGTGATAAATGACGATCGTTAGTTGCATTTCTTTGTTCCTTTGTTGTTTTCGTGTTATTTCTTTGGAATGTGACATTAATTTGTGACAAAATAACAGAGATTTTGTAGTTTTTGCTGTAATAGCTACAGATTCTTCTCGTTCATAAAACGTATCTTCCGTAAAGTTATTTTAAGAAATGACATTTAAATATTTTGAGTTGTTTACGGTAAAGATCTTTTGTTATGAAATAATTTGAAGAAAAGCACATCATTAAACTTTAAAAAATCGACCATTTTATTTACCTCCACATTAAAAAATAATAACAAGCAAAAAAAAACCGTGAACCATAAAAGATTTCTTAAGAAACTGCTGTAAAGAACGCCAAAAGACATTGAAGGCGTTGCAGACGACGGCAAAATCAGATACGATTCATTAGTGTAACGAGCTTTTAATATTTAAGGGCTGGCTTTGATTGGAATGGCTTGAAAGTGTCAGACGTTGCTCGAGGGCCGTGGCTTTGAATCCACGACACGTACTTACCTTTTCAACGTATGAAAAGTACCACTTGAGTTTTTGACACTTTCTTAAACTTTGATGTGGGATTTTGGTGTAGACATCTAGGTAACTACCTAGATGTCATGTAGGTAAGTACAAGGCATACATACAGAGAAGAGATTTACATAACGTTATCTAATATAAACCCAACAACCTACTTAACGAAACAATTGAGTTTGTAAGGCAGTTCTGCAGTACAGTATGAAAATGTAACCCAGAAAATGAACATGGAATTTTACATATTTTACAGAGCATTTAGCTATACATTATGTTTTAAAATTTTGATTTTGAAAAGGAAATTGATCTGTCTAGAACAAAGGATGACATCCAAAAAAACATTTTTCTTTTGTACTCATAAAGTTAAAAAAACAGCTTATTATTATGTAAAATTGCACCCCTGAGTTGTTGAAAGGGTTGATACTCTAGGGAGGTGTCGAATCATTCAAACGAACTCACTAACACTCTCCCCTGGGTTTTCCTGCACCAGGGTACTGTGTGGTGCAAAATAATAGACTTTAGCGTGCGTTTTGATGCGTTTACAGCAAACGAATATAACTATAGCAAAAGTTCAAGCATTCCGTAAAAACTGCGCGAAGTATAAAAATACAACGATAAAATTTTTGTATCTAAGTAGTTGTTGTTGTTGTTGCTGTAGTAGTTGTTTTTGTTTGCCGTTCGGGTCGATGTTTAGGTTAAGCCGTGCTTGCCTAGGTTGGTCTGTGGATGGGTGACCGCCCATTACATACCGAGTTTCCTCCGTGCCTCGGAAAGCACGTAAAGCTGTTGGTCCCGGCTGTCATTTGTAGATCTTTGACAGTCGTTAGGCAGTCAGTGGCCCAAAAAGTGTGACAACCAGTCTTACCAAGGAGTATCGTATTACCCAGTACTAACTGGGTTGTGGAGGTCAGATAGGCAGTCGCTCCATGTAAAATACTGGTATTCAGCTGCATCCGGTTAGACTGGAAGCCGACCCCAATATAGTTGGGAAAAGGCTAGGCAGATGATGATAAAATTTTTGTATCTATTTACAAGCGATCATGTGATCGTGGGAGCCTTGAACAAGTATCGAATCGTTCAGTTTAAAAGCATCTCTATGTGTGAATATATTTTAAAGAAGAGACGTTAGATATTATTTTCAGAATTAAACGATTAGATGCTAGCTTTCAATAATAAATAAACTAATTTTTAATATTTTTATACGCAAACCCTGCGTAAGGAACTACAGCTGTTTTTGACATGGAAAGAAAAAGCTACTAGAATTTTTCTTTCCATGTCAAAAATAGCAATAAATAAACTGTTCAAAAAAGTGTTAATCAAAAAAAGATACCTAAAAGTTTAGAGACACCTTGGGTTCAGGGCTTCATCTACGATTGTAAGCATAAAGAGACAATAAATAATTTTTATTTTATTTTTTATTTTTTTACCTATCGTCAATATCGAATATGAACCTACTTCTTTTTTCTAGCCTGCTCTGTCCCACTTGTAGGTAAAGGCCTCCCTTCAATCTTTCCATTCATCGCAAATCCAAAAAAAAAAAAACATTCATTAATTTCCTTATAATTACAATTATTCGTTTTTTAGTTATAATTATAGGTACAAATATAACGTTAAAACCACTATTATTAACTGATTTTTTAATATGGTTATTTGTGCCAACGTATTATTAATCTGGAAAACTGTGAACTTTAATTAAGGGCTTCTAGGTTTTAATTAAGTTTAGTTAGCGTGATGAAAGTTTGATTTGAGTAAATGCCTTAGTACGATTTGTATTCCAAGCGATAAAATCTTTAATTTTCTTTTATAATTACTAAGTAAGCCACTATAATTTTATCTAGGTGTCAAATTATTTAAGTCACGTTGCCCAAAACTTCCACTACTATTGAATTTTAGGTTTAGCTCAACCATTAGTTATTGCTGTATACCTATCGTTCAAAAATCCTGGATGAGCTGAAGAACCATAATCGCTGCTATTACTATGACGCCAACATGCTGCGTACGTCATGTCCCTGCTACATATAAATATTTTTTCTTTCTTTCTTTCTTTCTTTCTTTCAAATTGGGCCGAAACCTCCGATTTCGAATTTTTCCAATGTATTGACCAGAAAAACCTAGATAAAATGCTAGGTACCGTGAATGTGTCATCAACTCATCACGTACCAATTCGGGTTCCGTGAATGCGGAGTTTGTCATCATGTATTTGTTGCTAACACCTCAACATCAGACTTCCAATGCTATGAACAGGCCTATCAGCTTCCAGAATATCGTCTACATCTGCCAGACATATGACTGGCGAAGAAGGCTTTTTTTATTTTTGCCGTAATCACACCTTAATATACGTAAAAAAAATTGTGCACTTAAAGTACTACCATGAGGTTTATTCTTTCCCTACTTCAAGGTAATTATATTAAATACGAAAGTGCTACTTACATTGTTAAATGAATTACAGCTAACCCTTTGCCTCATTACGCTGTACGCTTATAAATTATAGCTTAGAATTTAATCCAGCGCCGTTTCTCGTGAATATTACAAAACTGCAATTTCCGTATCAACGAGGCGTAAATAAATAATACATCAGTCCATGTACATGGATAGTATTAGTGCGTACTTGCAAATTGCTATGAGTTTAGATAAATTATTAATTGAACCGGTAATGAAACAGTAGAAAATTATTTACTTTTGCCTGATTACGGCATTGTCTTTAGAGCTTGAACGTAACTAAATCACCGGTGAGATGCATTAATATAATATGGGCTAAAATAAAAACTTAAATTTATATTATAATACACCTTTTTGTACTAGGTATTATCAGACATTACCAAACCTAATAAAATCCAAAAAACATCGAAGAAACCATTTCTTCGCACGTTAACGTTTAAAGGAAAAGCTTCCTCTGAATTATCAATAAAACAGATCCGAAATACATAATTCAAGTTCCATTCCAGTTTAGCAGTCGAAGACTCGCTTTTCCATTCAAAACCTTGCACGGCTACAGTATCAGTAAAAGCATAATTTCCTGTACTGAAATATTTATACCGAGACTGTACGTAGCAACTGCTACGGTGCTACGAGAATACGGTACACCGCTACGCTCTCGTAGCGTGTTCTACGACATTGGTTCTACGACTATGTGACCTAAGAAAACTATTTTATAGTAAGCATTGAAAATCCACTAGCTAACATTTTATTTAACAGCATATTTAGTTTTTATGAAAATCTAGGAACATGTTAAGGTATAAAATGGTACAGTGAAACTTTTGTTATCTTTTAAATGTCTATCTAGTGTTTGTTCGGTATGTTACTAGGTACTTTATCATAACTTTTGCCTTATTTTTTGCGCAATCAAATATATTGTATGAACACTTGAAAATTTATCATAACGACCATAAAATCCTTTAGTGTCTCACAAACAAACAAAAACATAACCTTTTTCCTCATCGTATAATATGTTTTTTTTTCTTTGTGCCTTTGTGGTCTTGTTATGGATTTGATCTTATTTAATAATAATTTATATTAAATAAAATTAAAATTAATTATTATTACCCTGTTCCCGATACCGGTGGGCTACAATTTTTTTATACTTTTAAATGTTTTTCTTTTTATACTGTTTTTTGTAAGGAATATTTAAAAATATAATTGAGTTATATAAAAATAAATAAAGAAAATAAAAATTTATATCAGGAAATCCGATTGTGTGTTCCTAGCGCCTACAGAAAAACGCTAACGTTAGTAAGTGCCCTATTTTTAGATGGCTAAAGCCTTGTTAGGAAATGATATATAAATTCTATTATTTATTGTTCAAGAACATTTTATTTATCGTTTCAAGAGTACACTCTAATTTAAGGACTATTTATGATATATTTAGAGTTTCGATCAGAATAAATCGCCCCCTACGGATATCGCATGAGTCTACTGTATTAGTGGCCCAATAGTGAAGGTCCTGACTTACGAGTGATGTGGACATGGATTCGATCCCAGACAGCTTTCTGTAATTTATTTCGTCACCAGTGCTCTCAAGTAGAATGCTCGCAGCTAAATAAAAACAGCGGCACGGGTCGATCTTCAGGTTAAGCCGCACAAGGCAAAGAGTTACCGTGGCTCTGGAATACAAAGGGCAAAGAAGGAACATGGATGGGTTTTAGTCAGTAAAAGTCTGACACTCCCATCCGCTCCGCCCAGAGTGGGGGGGTCATTTGATGATTTCAAATACGAAAAAAAAAAAAAAAAAAGCCGTACTGGCCAAGGTTAGTCCGTGGATGGGTGACCATCCATAACGTACCGAGTTTCCTCCGTGTTCCCGGCTGTCATTACTAGATCTTTGTCAGTTGTTACAGGTTGTCAGCGACCCGAAATTCTGCAAACCAGTCTTACCAAGGGGTATCGTATTACCCCTAATTGGGTTGTGGAAGTCAGATAGGCACTATTACAAGACTACTGACATGGGATCACCTTGCCCAACTCCTCTTTTTAAAGGAAAATTCCCTTCTTTTTTAGTCCGTATTTTTGCTTTCATGTTTTAGTAGATGTTTGTAATCAGGCGTATATATTTTTTGCCAATACTTTGTGTTGGGAACAAAAAATATTTAGCTTACGTATGAAGCTTCCCATGTTTTTGTCTAAACGAGTCAAATGCCTTATTATAATCCACGAACGCTACGAATAGAGTAAAGACTTCCTTTACCATAAATGAATTGCAAAAACATCTTATCTTCTAAATAACTTAGCGAAGCAACCCGAGTACTATTTTCGATCTAAATGAAGGAACTATACAAATAACAGGTACTTTCAGCTCTGAGACATTTGGCCTCATTTAACCTTTCCGAATCCAGGCTAAAACTAAACCTGGAAGGTTAAATTATAAACTAACCAATACGTTATTTTGTCTGGACATGGAGTAAGAAGAAATGGAGATCGCATTTATGGGTAAATTAACCTTTTTATCTATCTTTAATTTCGCCTTTAATGTCTAACGTTATATACAGATTACATAATTATATTCCTTTTTAACCTGCCGAGTACTTCATAAAAACAATATAGACAAGATCCACGATATCATTGTTTCTTATTATGTTGAATTTTAATTAGGCTTTATAAATGAATACTCCATTCTTATTACTTCATGTTACCAGTAAATTCAAAATGCTCAGACGATTTATAACCCACGCCCCGTGCTCGGCACTAGAGCAAAATCTATACTTTGTGTAATAAACTCAACATTTACATAAATACCTAATGAATCGTTTCGAAGCGGCTTGCTATTATTGACGACAACATAAAACTTGGCCTGTCAATTTTATATATTTCTACCTTGTTTTTTGTAACAAAACGCTGCCATAACATTTTTATAGTACGAAACAACCTATAAAACGGGTTTTAGTGCACTGACATTCGTGTAAATCTTCGTTTTAGTATCTTATTATATAATACAATTACTGATATGTTCTAGCACTTATTGCAATGGGTTACGACTTAAATTGGTGGAGCGGGGCGTAATAAGGGGTTTAAAAATTTATATTTTATGTTCATTTGGGTAGTTAACCAATTTACAATTTTGTAAAGGGTAACATGTTGCTAACTCGGTAATGTATTGCGTAACAAGCCTTGATTTACTCTATTCCGATGACATTGTTAGATTCGCCTTACCATATCAAATAATGTTCACGTTTCTGTTTCGACTTAATAGTAACGCACTAACTACTCAAATTGAAAATTCACACTCTTCTCAATAAAAAAAAAAGTCATATGCCTAAAAACAGTAAATCTTTTTCTCTTTAAAACGATTTCAATCTTTGATTCCGAAATCCTTACAAAATATACGTAGGGTTTGATAAACTAGCCCATGTCCTACATTTTCTTCTTAAGCAAAAAATACTCTACAGCCAAAAAGCTAGAGGAAAACACCAAAAAAGCCAACTCCTTTACGCTCTCGTCTCACGTCGATAGCCCAAACCGTTGTAATGGATTCCATTTGGCAAGTTGCTAAGTAGCCTGACTTAGCGCTGGATTGCGGCTTCAACGCTTTTTTCCGAGACGTTCTGGCTTAATGTGTCTACCGCTAGATATCTGTGTGCTACTTACTAATCTCGTGAAGTTTTCTCTAGTTTCATTTCTACGTCGATTTTCTGATCAACAAAAATATGTCACAATGCTCGAAATGACAATTCTAATCGTAAATGTTGCAGGTATTTCAAAATTCCAGTATGTCAAATGCAATACTACAGCTGTACATAAAAGGTGGTGACGCCAAAAAAAAACAAAAAAAATTAGATGAAGAACTTTTCGTCGGTATTTTTTTTTTAAATCAGTTGTTCCATATATTTTGACCGTGTAGGTATTGCAGATTTGTAGGGAACAGATGATTTAATTTTAAATTACCGATGAAAAATTTTGATCTCTCCACATCATTTCATAGGTTTTTCATCAATTTTTCATTAAATTTTTCATAGGTACACATTACACATTTAAAACCCCCCCGGTTTTGAATGTATACTGAGTACCTACGTGTTAACCGTTTTCGCGTTGGTGTTCCTTCCACCCTGTATTAATGTTTTATTTTATTTTTTAACACAATGATAAATAAAACATAATGAAATAATCTTTTCATTTTCAATGTTTTTACCAAGTCATCATACTAGGGTAAGCACATTTACTACTCTACTAGGTAAACTGTTCATACCGACGCGCGACGCATCTTTACAAAAACATTTTCAGATTGAAATATTAAATTTTCTGATGCGTGAAGTAAATGCAAAAATATGAAAATCGCGCATTAAAAACCCAATCATTCTGCCTTAAAACCAATCGCAGACACATTTTAACCCCGCAGGATTAAAAAAACAGCATTAACAAAAATCACTCAACACTTAACAGTCGTCTGGAACCAAAAGCTATTTATTTATTCATTGGATCGTGAACGACGCGCGTCCAAGTGGAACCTTGCTATTTCATCGCCTGCATTGTGATGCGCTCAATTAGCAACTGCTAAATGTTAAGGACTGACTTGACTAATTGTTAGGAATCATTTAGTGTAGTGAAGTGTGAAATATGTCGTGTTTTTTTTGAGTTGTCTCGTTGGTTGACGTCTGTTACTTTAAGGTAGATCTAGCTGTCAAAGAGACTGAAAAAAATAGAGAGAGATCGATAAGTGACTGTTATTTATTTTTTATTTTTTTTGTTTTTAGTTGTGCTCAAACCGATCAGACTGGATAGTGGACCGAATTGTGAACAGCGGCCTTTGACGGACAATGTTCTGAAATATCTGTTCTATCTCGGTTCGACCTCACCTTTCTAGTGTTTTAGGCTAACGTCAAATAAAAAAAATAAAATTAAAAAAACACATACAGCTATAATTATTCTATCACACGAACGCCAATTTGCTGCAAGAAAATACATATATTTTACAAAGAAAATAAGAAAATCAGTTTCCCTTTGAAGCGATCACTCCTTCATTGCACACCCTACATTGCGTTAATTTCGAGCCCTCCGCCCTTTTGAACTGCTCAAGTCAATCGAAAAGTCAATCCGTTGGTTAAACATCACAAATGAAAAGTCTCCGATAGGGAATGTTGTAAGTAATGGAAGAAATTAAAAGTGTTTTCAAGATTTTCAATGAACGATGAATGAACAAAGGGTGAAATTGGAATTTCATTCGGGGTTACAATTTATGCCGTCTGGGGTTTACTTACAATTTGGTAAATTAATTGATTGGTCTCTTCAATTTGCTTTTTTACTGATTCGCTTTGCATATAGGGTACAACTGACTTATGAATACGGAATTATTGTGAATTTCATATCATTTCATTTATTTCAGTAACAATTTTTACATAGTGTCGAAATTTTACACTGAATTATAAAATTAACAGAATTACAATAGAAATCGTTATTATAACAGTAACCAAATAAATTTATTAAAAAGTAAAACAGTTGCAATTCCCCTGTTATTATGTAAAATAACAAAATAAAAAAAATATAAAAACTGATTAAGATACAACCATTACAATTAATGTCAAAAGTCTAATATAATTTCAATAAAAATAGTAATGTTATAAAATAATGTATGTCTAATCAATAATTTATAATTCATAGTAAAATAAATAATGAAGAATATCAAGTGGAATCAGTAGTTGTAAATACCAGTACTTAACTTTAATCACATAAAAAAAAAATATTCAATAGTACTGAAAAGTATAGAAGTGTTTATATGGTATGATATTTTCTGTTTACAACCATGCCCATCATTTCCGTGTAACCACTTGCTTTCAATTTAATTTATCACGGATTTGCTTTTTCAGGTTTTAATTAAATGCAGTTATAATCTGCTATCATAACTGAATTTAATTAATAGTTATGTGTTATCAGGGAAATCAATTGTTAAGCAACTTGATTACCAACTAAATAGGTCGTATGTACAGACGCCAGCACATGAAACTGTCAATATTTTCCAATCAACCTTGAACCTAAGGCTTTAGAGATAAAGTTGAAAATCTATTAAAGAAATTTGACACATTCTAGTAGCTTAATGTACTGGCATCTGTACAAATTACAATTCTTTGACAGTTGTATTAAATGTCTATTAATCGCCAATTTAACGTATTTGACACCTTACGTCAAATACTTCCATTTGACGTTTTATAGCTATTTCAATGCATTTAGCATTTAATTTCTCTGACGGAATAATCGATAAATTGCTACTTAGAATCACAAAACTGTAAGATACCTTCATATAACAGCTATTCATTCTTCATAAAACAAAAAGAGAAAAGTATTTCAAATCGAGGTATGAATCATTCCTCCACCTACTCAATGGAAATTCCATCACGAGATCAATCCCCTATAAAAATACTTCTGTATACTTTATTCTGCCTGCACTTGTACCCCTACGTATAAATACAGCAAGACCCTCATTGCGTTAATGCTTCGCCCTTTGATATTGCAATCAAAGGGCGAAGCATATAAAGGGGGAAGGACATTTTTATAGTCAATTGGAAACTTATCCTTTTGTAATACGCAGATAACTCCATGTGCGGAATATTATTTTTCGCTTGGTTTGTTAAGAAAATTGGGAGGCATCTGCTTTGCAAGTACAATGTTTTAGGAACGGTACATTATTAATTGGATTCTTCATATGACTTTGGATTGAGGACGGAAATTGTTATTTTAATGAAAGTTAGCATATCTCTTGCTCAGCGAGTGGGGTTTTGGAATTAGATTCTTTGTTATGCAACGTTATGATGTTCGTGTTTCATAAGGCAAAGATACCTAGATATTGTTCCCTGATTTAATTATTGTTTTGATATGGTACAAGAGTTCGTTTTTGCGTTGAAATGTAAACAGGATTTCGATGTAATGTTTTTTATTTAGATAAAGTTTTTACATCTCATTAACTGATACGCCATCATCGTAATTACACACACACACAGGTAGTTGTTCCGGGTCTGGCTGTTTGTGTATGTGAATTTAAATGTTTGTAAACGCACCCACGATATAGGAGTAATTCCTAGTGTGAAGCAACGTTTTAAAAAAAATATCAAATTTCTTAAAACCTTTTCTTGGAAACATCTAGATTTCTCTAAATGGGTTGTCAGCTGCTATCACAATCACTTAATCGGTTCTAACAGCACCCACGAGATGAGATGCTGTGACCTATTTAGTGAGGGACCGCACAGCTTAATTATGTTGTAATTAATTTGCATATTAAATACCTGCACTGTACCGAAATTACCTATTACGTACATTTTATCCGTGTTTTACGAAGTAATTATATTGGGAAATTTAAATGTTAAAACTAATCCAAAGTTGTATGTATTTGCTCAGTTACTGAGTGACAAGATACCGCTTGGCAAGACTTGGCAAGACATGAATGAAATCAACAACAGCGAAAGTATCTCGAGAAAAATGTGACTATAAGCCAGGGGTATACAGAAAGGTAGGTATGCTCTTATTTATTTATTTAACATTTCAAGCACAAAAGTACAGAGGCGGACTTAATGCTATAGGCATTTTCTACCAGTCTACCTTTGGGTGATGCAGAGACAAGCAGTGGTAGGTGTATATCTGAAAATAATTTTAAATAATACTAAGATTAACTACAAGGATATATAAAATACTATAAATATATATCAAATACAATAAATATAAATATCAAAATTATTATCTTAAATATAAAACTAATTGGCATATGAGCGTCTTAGCTCAGCTTAGGCAGCTCGATGGCAGTGTTTTGTCGTTGACTACGTAGTTAAATTCAAAAGAGATCTGGCAGAGAAATCCTCTACAACATCAAAAAGCTTCTAAAATAGAGTTGAATACCAAAGTTAACTAACGAAACGTCTACCAACTAATATAATATCTACACGTCAAAAGATACAAAGTTTAGTACAGATTACAACGCAGCCAATTTCCGTAGTACATTGCCATACTTAGAGACATCCTATATGTATACGTATTGTGACAGTAAAATGTTATGACGAGATATGAGACGAACTTCCACTTACTTCTACGTTTTACCCTTCATAAAAACCTGCCAAAGCAATGTTAATCTTATGTCTTCATCTTAAGGTTGGAGAGAAAGTTTTGACGTGTACTGATAATTTGGTTATACAAGCAAATGTTACATGAAAAGGGGCTAAACTTTTTACAACTTCAATACTGTACGAAAGCCGATAAGATCCCATAAAACGCGTATTGAGAATGTGTACCTACTCTTGAAAAATGTTCGAAGATAGTCAAAATTTCAATATTCCAATCGTGTTCAGGTCTAACGGTAATAACGGTATCAGAAATCTTGTCTACATATTTTTTCTAGAATAATATAAAAGTCTAACTTTGGTAAGTTTCATAAAAAGACTAGGTATCTATCTTGTGAGGGAAATTGATCTACTTTGTAAAAGTGGAAATGAAAACAGTTTATAATGTTGTAACAGGCGAAGTTTGTAAACTACACGACCTGGGATGTATAAACGAAGCTTCATTGACTACAAATGAACTTAAAAGTCGAACTTTCAGTTTATTTTCAAATAACAGTAGCACGATTTTATTATTCAGGGTGGAAGGGACACCGACGCGAAAACGGTTACCAAGTATTCAGTACATCATTTGGAGTCTGTCACAACGACATTTTCCATCGGTAATTATAAAAAAAATCTGCTGTTCCATACATTTTCACCGTGTAGGTATTTCACTTTTGTAGGAAATAGCAATTTTTTTTTTTGAATTAACGATTGAAAATTTCTATGTAGAGGGTTCAGAATGATGATGAGTACGTGGTAACCGTTTTCGCGTTGGTGTCCCTTTTACCCCGTATAGCTTCTGGACAAGAAAAGCCCACTTCACGTCTTTTAGAGATCCAGTTATGTCACGGGAATTGAAATCACCATCTCCAGTGTCTATACCACTACTCTAACAGTTCTACTCAAAAAGTTTTTGATAACTCCACAACGAATAACAAGAATGTTATTGAGTCTATTATTGAAACATGACCTACTCATGAGGATACTAAAGTAGTTTCTATTAAAAGTAACAATACTATGATCCCAGCAGCATAATAATCTTTCTACCAGTCACTTACTTTATTACACACCTTCAAATCTCCACACAATAAACATAAAACCGAGCTTAAACCAACGAAGCTTTACCTGCAAACTACATAAACAAACTAACACTAACTAGGTATAAAATATATGTGAAAATACCTTCCGTCCTCCTGTAGTCACGTTCAATTTGCACTATCCTCTACACTTAAACCTACTTAATTCGTACTAAAGAGGCTTCTGAAATTCCCTTGTTCATTTATACGACGATTGTTGGCCATGCGCACTTTTGGACATAGATTCTGTATGAGGAAGTACGAGTATACTGAATAAGACATGATGTTGAATGTTGTTGTATGCAAACTAACCAATTCAAAAATATCATCAGTTATCTGTTTATTTTCTTATTCTTCTTCTATCACCCCGATACCTAAGAAGTTAGAAGGCTACATTCACCTACTTTTTACAACCTTTTATTTTTAAAGTTCCTTGTGAACAGGTCGCCTGTTTTGTTCTAGTCTATCTCCTCTAATGCATTTTATTATCCCTTCTCTCCTACCACTGACTCTGCAACATCCGTCACAACCGTTCCTCCACTATATTTTTATTCATCACTTATCAGGTTAGTTTCTTATTTTTCTTCTGTCACACAGATAACTAAAAGGAAGGCTGCCTTCACCTACTTTTTACAATCTTTTATAGTTTTAAGTTCCTTGTGAACAGGTCTTCTGTTCTGTTCTAGTTTATCTTCTCTAATGTTATTCGACTAACATGTTCAAATACGAAGTGACTTTGAAAATGATGAGGCCCTTATCACATCCAGTAACACTTACATCAACATAACATGTTACCGCATACTTGTACTCATCGTGCGGTGGAGAGGACTCGTGTAATGGCTCAGGAGGCCAGCCTGCCCATGAATTACAAATAGCTACTGTAATTATACTGTACTTCAACGTTTCACGTGGATTTATGCTTTTAATTTTAACACCTAAATGGCATCTGACGTTGCTTTTAGATTCTAAGGATGGTGAGTCGGTGGTGTAGTTTGAACATTTGCTTCATTTTAGTTTCAATGGATGTGGATATCACTGTATGTTATGAGAAGGGACATTGAAGGAAGCCACGGAGTCACCACTTAGAAAGTGGTTTTGAAAATAACATAACATCACGCCCGTAATCAACGAAGGGTTTGGCAGAGGTATACTTATTAATAGTACACTCACATTTCGCACATTTATTTTTAAGTCCCATGTAATAGGGGCGAGCTTATTGCCATCTACCGGGCACAAATCTAGTCTCTGTGGCAGCTACTGAGAAATTCTACTGAGTTTTGAAACAAGTTACTACATTAAAATTGTAAAAAATGGACTTATAGCTACAACTGTAAGGTTCACAAAAATATTTTCTTTGCCAAAGCCTTCACTATCGTCAAAATCAATAAACATTCATCACTTAGACCAAATCAATTTGACTTCGCCAAACCATACATTAGTCAACTTTTACCTCCGATTGTCCCCACAATTTAGTACTCTAGTAAATGGATTAAAACAAACTTGTTAAGAGAAATTAGGTCGCCTCGTTTTGGTAGCGGCTCTCAAAGAAATTCGTTTTTGTTAAGGCTTCCGCCCGAAACCGTTGTTTACTTGTGATAACGGTCGTTCATATTTATTCATGAACGCCCGGTTTTTGCTGGCGCGGGAACTAATCAAATCCGAATTAAATGCTGGACTTCAAGTCAATGGTTTTATTGATTTGACTTTTTTCTTTGTTAGGGGAAAAACAAGGGTTTTCCTGTTTTGGTTTGTGGTGAAATATGGATGGATTTTAGTTTCTTGTTGTATACCTACAGCTAAGTGAAAGTTCATTTAAAAAATATGATTGTTTCTTACGAAAGGGACCAGAGTCGATTTAGGAGAAGGATTTAACAACATCACGCCTGTTATCCTCGAAGGGTGAGGCACAGGCGTAACTCCCAGATTTCGCCATTTTTTCCGCAGTCACGGAATCTTGTACCCCGTTGATGATAATAGATTTGACCCCTATTATAAGGGACATGTGAATGAGTGATTTAGGAATAAGATGTGTATGGAATTAAGAAGTAGTAGAGTGGATTATGTAAAAAGAAAACGTGTTGTGCGACCCCAAGTCGAAGAGAAACAAGGTCAGGCAGATAATGATGATGAAACTGGAATATGCAAAAATGAAAAAATGAAAAATGATAGGAATGTGTACACCAACGACAAGACAATAAATAGACTATCGCACTCAAATACACTGTAAGCGATGATAATCGAATAAAGAACATTGTAATAGAATGGGCAAAGTGTGACTCCAATGCGATTTCACGCATCATTTTCAGCGATAGTATCGACTGGCATATTTCGCAGAATACCGGTTTAGATTGTGGTTGAAAAAAATGCCATGAAACCGACTATCGTTCAGCAATACTTTTATGACTTCTTGGATATATTTGTCACAAAGTAAATGTGGGAATACATTGTAGTATGTTTAAAGTTCACAAAGGATCATGCTAAAGTTTTACTGCAATGACAGTGAAATCTGTGGTTAATCTCTTCGCAGCCTTTGCTTACTGCAGTGTACCTAAGGGTGTGGTAGGCAGTCCCATTGTTATGTTAGCAGTGGCGCGGCAAAACAACAATTTTATGTGAACAAGGTACATTTAGCGAGGCCCTCTGGTGGCGCAAGAAGCAATGTTATAAATTAAAAAAACAATTGAAAAATAGTTATCCCAATTTTGGCAATGGGTTTTTGAGGTGCGAGGCGGCCCTCGTAACGCGAGGCCGTAGGCGGTGGCCCACGTCGCCTACGCCTAGCGCCGCCTCTGTATGTTAGTATCGAAGAAAGACTCGTCGAGAGAATAAACTGAACAAAAATAGTATTATTAATAAAGTAGCCATACAGCTTTTCGAAGGTTCAGAAACATTTAGTTTTTGTATCTGAAGCGTAAGCGGTGCAAAACACAAAGACATAAACTAACTCACGCTCAACACAACTACTTCAATACATCATCAAAATGAAACTTAAAGAACAACCGAAATTACACCACGAACAAAAAATCTCCCCCTTAAGAGCCAACTTCCGTTCAACCACAGATACCGTCAAATCACGCTCAAGCTTTCAAAATCTAGTCCGATAGATTGGCACGTCTCTCTCTTGTTATAATGAGGGCGTGCGGCCCTTACACACAATGAGGCTTATTTATGTAACAACAAAGGACGTCACGTGACGCCCCCCGGCAACCAACCGCCGCCATCGAGAGCTCTGCTAGACGTCTGTTCTCCCAGCGTACGCCAAAAAGCGGTATCTCAAAAATAAACAAAAAACGGTTTTCATTTTCGCATCCGATAGCTTAAAATATCGGATCGAGTTACAAATATCTCTACCTGTTTAGTAAGAAAAAATATCATAATTGATTGCAATATATGTTGTACTGAATAAAATACGTTACATATTAATTTTCCTTGTTTTCTCGAAATATACAGTTATTGAGTTACGCGTTTTGGCTTACGGGGAAAGACGTACCACGTAATCGCATCTACTGCCGATAGATCGTTAGTAATGGAGTTTTAAGATTTCGTGTTTCGTGGATGCGGAATTTAATTTCGGATGAGGAGGGTCAGTTTTATAGGTAGAAATTCTTTTTATCTTAGCGTTTTATTCCGGTCTATTTAGTACGCAACTGCGTATATCGGTATCGGCTTTGTTAGATCTTTTGATGATCACTTGCTCAGCTGGATCAGGTTTTGATTGGTGAAATGGCTTTGTGACACATGCATGATCTGTTGCAACCCAAATCTTATACATTAGTTTATCTCTGACTCGCGACTGCTGAGCAAGAGGTCCTGGTTCGATTCCCGAATCGGGCAAAGTGTTATTGGGTTTTTCCATCAGGAATTTCTCAGTAGCTGCCGGTTGATGGCAATAGTTTCGCTCCCTATTACATGGGACTTTAACACAGCATGTGAAACGTGGGTGTACTATTAGGTACACCTCTGCCTAACCCTTCGGGGATTACAGGCGCGATGTATTATGTTATTTAGTCGATCTCTTTGTCTGTATATAGTTTGGTTGAATGTTGCATTATAACTATAGTATTATTTTACACGTTCAAACCTTGATCTACTTTTTGCGTAACTTATTACTACGAGTATCTTGATGATGTCTTCGTTTTGTCCATTTTTTTTTTTATTTGCACGTTTCTTTTCTTTTTATTCTTTCATTCCACTCGTGAGCACCGGTCGGTACGCATACAGTATGTATTAGTTCATTTGACATTCGACCTTGTAATGAGTTCATAAAATATTTGGTCTTTTGTGTAGTTACAAGCCGATATTGACGCTCAAAGCGGGTTGAGCTCAGTTGGCAGCAGCCGGCTGAAAGGTCAAAGTTTTAAGGACGTAGTTTTGTGTTAACTTGAGTTGCGCTTGCTAATACTGACGACAAACTGGGTTGAAAACTTTAAAAAAGGTATGATCATAAATCATAATTCATCATGATTATGAACGAGTCCCGTGTTGAAGAAAAAGGAATAGGAGTGTAGGGATCGTTCAGGTAGCGATCGGTCGTTTATGCTTCCATGGGAAAGCGTACGTGTTTAGTGAGTTTATGACCAAAATTCACACAATCTAAATTGTTGTTGAATATGTATACCCTGTTGGTAGGCCTCCCACTAGGTGGACCGATGATCTGGTGAGGGTTGCAGGGATCCGCTGGAGTGCGAGTCGCACGGGACCGGTCAATGTGGCGACACTTGGGGGAGGCCTATGTCCGGCAGTGGACGTCTTTCGGCTGAAATGATGATGATGATGATGATGTATACACTACTTTCTTTCGTCCTAAAAAGGTTTTCATTATCTGCCTACTTCAAAGTTCATTTTACTCCCACAGTCCGAGTAACTTTAATTTAGTCCCGTGTTGTCGGACTAATTAACAACACCACAAAAGCTAGGGAACATCTGATTACATAACAACAACAGAACAATCACAATACACATACCCATGTTAACAACAGTCAGTACTTTAATAGTAGAAACATTCGCAGCGAATGCCTTCTTCTCCCCATAATGACACAAGGAAGAGAATTTCCTAATACCAACTAATCTCTCAAAGGTTAGTGGTTTAGGGTCGAGACCGACATCATGCGGGCGTTGGTCTCGGCTCCATTTTAACCAAACGGGTTAATTATTTACAAAGCCTTTTAGTGTCGAAAAGGAAAGGTGCACCTACTCACTCATTTATTTTTAAGTAGGCCGATTTTGGCTGTACCGAAAATGTAATTAGGTGTAGGGGTTTGTACAGGTACAGTGCACTGTTGTGTTGTATTAATAAAAAAGAGAACAGCCAAAAAAAATTCATAATCCGACTATTACTATACCATACGATCAATCTAATGTTATTGCTCGTTTTTTTTTTAGATTGCTTATGACGACGTTTCTTCGTTTTTTTACAAGTGACATCTGCCGCAAAATTTACGAACTAGTCAGTTTCAGAACGCGCCAAATGAAATCATGAAACTAAGTAAAACCTCATTTGCCAGGTAGTAATCTAGTGCCACGATATTTCAAGAGATGGCGCTGTTAAATTCACACCAAGGTCATGTGGTGGATAGATGGCGTAATTTTACATTTTTGTTAGTTCTCTAAGACACACCAGATGGCGTTGTAAACTTAACCTCACAATCACGTTTCGTGTACCTACACCTCCTAATTTGTGATTTCAAGTTCAAGTCACACCACATTCTTAATAATAACGAAAGGTGAATAATTAAGTCTTAATTATTCGTGTCATTGCATAAGCATGTTTGTTTTCATTTAGTAGACCATGGAAAACCGCAATGTTTTGAAGTAACATAACCTCAAATTACCTACTTTGAGGCATGATGCAAATGCAAACAAAAACAATGAGGTTTTTACAACCGTCATTGTAAAGGTTTCAGGTTTCAGGTAGGTAATAAGGAAACAAAACTTCAGTATAATGATGGAATTTATTTTCCAATATTTCAACGAAAGGTTACATTTTTTTCAAAACAAAAAACTTCTCACGATGTTAAAATTACAGTTATAACATGGTTTCTTCTACAGCAACAGTTAATTTAATGAAAGAAAATATCTATATTCATGGCTCAATTCTACCTATTATCTATCAGCTTACTTCATCAAAATATCAGGCTCAATATGAGCTATCAAAATTCTCGACCGTCGGCCCTTGCTAGACTTTAATTGACAAGGTATTAAGGCAATCAAGTTAAAACTACATCTTTCTGTCAAATATTTCTTTATTCCTTCATTTCATTTTAATTCATTATATCACAGTAAGGACCGGGCGAAAATCTGAATAATTATACTACAAAAGCAATTCGAGCATCTCAACATTCAACAACTAGGTCATTTGATATTCCATCGTGATATTGTTTGATATTTGATACTTATAGTCAATAATATCAGAAAATATTTGTATTTTACTCCAAATTTCAATGTCACGTTACACTTAAAATTGTACCATTATTCAGTCTCACTCGCAACACAAAATGAATGATCTAAAAATACTGCATCAAACAATAAGATGTTCAAACCTCAGCTCTCACACAATATACATACAGTATGTATAAGTTCATAAACTATTTTGATCGGAGTTCACTTACGAATACGATCATGTCTACAATAAGTTAATGAACTACGAAATGCCCTAATTAGTCAAAAATTACATTTAACAAGGCATCATAATTGTTTATTCATAATTATTGGATTTTCGTCACTAGTATGCGCGACCGCATCTTCCTAATTCACATTCATAGCTTTAAATTAATTAAACTAAATTCATTTGACTATCACTCTCATACGATCTGCAACGGAACAACACTCACAAGTCACAAACATCAAATTCTAATACTTAATAATACAATTTCTAGGCTTTAAAATCACAATGAAGTGGTGAATGAAAGAAAAATGTTTTAGTAACATTGGTCATTAGAATTAATTGGTCGAAAGGGATATGTTCAGAAAAATAGTGGCTGTCGAGCCGTGCAGGTTTACAATTTTGATATTCGAGTAATGATATAAGTTGATGTTTTACAACCGTCGAGTTGAGGTTGATGTCATCGCCTTTAGATCAACGCAGCGAAGTATCCTGCTTCAGCTATAATTACTAGTCCGTGTATTAATTAGTACACATATATTTGTTTGAGCTGTGGCTTGAGCTCAGGCGGGATCGTGTAAACTTCCTGTTCAGGCTTCTTTTTCACTAGTCGCTTCCAACGACCACCGATGTTCTTGCGAAGACTGCGGAAACTCGCACGCTCGTTGCCGTGCGGCTGCATAAGGTTGTCCTATAAACAATAAAAAAATAACAATCAGTCTCGTTACATACGCTACAGTCAAGACATGTTGGGCAGTACACAAAGGTTTTTGACCCTAAAAATGGTTGCCAGACTTTGGTTCCGTTACCGACCCCAATGCATTCACCACATTTATTTCGCCCCGCGTAAAACAAACTTGAGCCGTTACACAACAGCATTCTGCCGCTATTTTTAAGCTGTTGTCATGCGAGAAAATGAAAGAAGCTTGTGCTATTATGCTTTGGAGGAAACGTTTTTTGTTCAGTCAAATATAAAGACCTTTTCTTGCTTTATTTGGAAGTAGAAACCAACTTTGTTAAAGTTCAAGTTTGTTTAAGTTGGAGATAAGCTTTGCTACATGACTAGGAAGCTAATATTGCAAAGTAGAAGTAATGTTGAGGCCAAACAAGAATGAGGCAAGCCTTGAATACGATATTCAAAGACACATTAGCATTATCTACTTCCTGGTGAGTCTTTGATATGTGCTCATGCAGCCGTTGTACAAACATAGTGTACGATTCGATATAACAAATCAATGGGCCGTTTCACATGTAAGCCTCGCCTCGGGAAGCGGTTATCAGAGCGTGATATTGGGGTCAGTGTTTTAACAAGTTAAAATTTTATACAGACGTTTGAATTAGCCTCTTTTGTTCGTCAGACAGCAAGAAAGAAGGTCGAAGCGTTACGACATGCTCGCCTTGTGCAGCTTTCTATTCAACGAGCGTGTCCCGACATTTAAATTTATTTCGCACTTAGATATCGTGTCTACGTACGTGTTCCACCAACTCTCTCTCTCGGTGGCGGGGAGGGTCGAACCAGTCACGATTTCTTTCGTATCATAATGTAACGTTTCTTTCCCAACGTGCAACTTTCAATATTGTTTGTTTGTTATCGAGGCGAGCGGAGATTTGCGAATAAATTGGAATGCGTTGCAGCTGGACATTGAAGCTCGTTAAAACAGTATTGGGGTCAAGTATAACGGCTGGAACTGGTTTCGATTCTTGAAATAGTTAGTTGGCATTAAAGTTTGGCATTGTTATTGTTTGTGATGAAGTTGTGTACACACCTGATCGTGAGGATAGACGTAAGGCGGGGGCAGCGGCGGCGGGAACTGCCACAGCGGCTGCTGGCGGAAGGCGAGCGGCTCCGGCTGCGTTGCAGGTGCAGCCTGAAGTACTTCAGCTGGGTGCACCGAAGCCGAATGCTCCTCCCGCTTGCGCAGCTTGCTGTGGACGATGCGAATCGCCATCATAGTACCGTTGTTTCCAACCATTGTTGCACACGGTCCTTCGACGCAAGAATAACTGATCACACTGGGCTGGATCACAGGTAAAATGTTCCAGTCGGGCAGTCACAACATTTCAATTTCACAGTTTTCACTCAACTCACAGCCGTATCGCGGTCTAATTAACTCGTGTAACTAAAAACTAATTTAAATAAATTATCACAATTATTTGTTGTAATTAGGCTATTGCACTATATCACTGTTCGTAGGAACGCGCGGTGGACCGCGTTACGCGAGCTTCAGCTGCGCGGTTGGTGACTAGAATTATTTCGTAGAGAGTGGCCGGCAGGTGCCTAGCAAAGCGCTCGCTCGTGCCAAACTACCTCTACGGAGTACTCCATGCGTCTGAGTTGAAGTGGAGGGGCGCGCATGGCTTTTATAGACGCGCATATGACGCGGCGCTGGCGCGGGCTGAGGGGGGGCGGTGGGGGGACGGTTGACGATATGACCGTTTTCTGCGAAAAACTACAAATGTTGGCGTGGCGTGGCGGCGCGCGGCGCCCGACGCTATCGTATCGTAGTTGTTATGACGCACCAGAAGGCCCGACCGTTGGTTTGTCCCGAATAGCCGGCACATATAAATTGTTGTCTACTTCTACAATTAGTGGTAAAACCATATACACGACGGCTGTGAGTGCAAAACTGGTTAATTTAATATATTCCGTGGCAATTAGTTATTCTTGCGTGTTTCTGGACCTGTTTCTAAATACATTAAAGCATCATTTTTTATAATGAAACTGTTTCATACGGATATTACAGACACACATATAGTTTTAGCAGTTAATATAGTACGACATAAAATAAGAGCAAGCACTTAACAGTATACAATACAGTACTAGTACTGTTAGCTACTAGCTAGTTACTGATAATACAAGAAGTAAGTAAACACTGAGCACGCCCTCATTAAAACTGCTTTAGATATAAAAGTAATCAAACGTGCTCGTATCGATCCTACAGATAATAATAAATCAGAGGGAGTTCTGCATTTCACCATTAAACGAGTTCAAAGTCCACAATATAAATATACATAGTAAAGTATAGCTAATACTTTACGCACAGCTGGGTTTATGGATAAAGTAGACGCACAAAACGCTGACGTTGCATCTCTTTCCGACCAACACTGGTATTCACACGACGGTAAGGGAGGCTCACATTGAGAGCTTTCGACTCCAAAAGCTAAAGTAGGGCTGCAGGGCAAGGGAGAGCGCAAAGGTGCAATGCCCTTAGCAACGACTAACTTAAGCAAAGCTCCGGGCCTTTGACTCGCATAGTGCCTTGCGGGATAAAAAACACAGGTAGTGAGCCATTATGAGTCGTTACCCTTGAGATACGTCTAGAGGATATATTGTTATAAAACAGAAAAAAATCTTGTAGTTTCTTCAAAGAACAAAAGAATACGATTCTTTTGCGATACAATCGAGTCATTTCAATAGACGAGTCAGATTGTATTACAAATTCAAATACATCTGTTGCCAGCCATGCCAAATATTGTTTTGGACGAAATGGGTGTCTAGCGTTATACAAATATCGATTAGAATTTTGTGCAAAAGTACAATTTAGTCTGAAAGGTATACATGTAAAGACTACCTACTTTCGAACTTTACAAAAGATGAAAAAACATGACGATAATGCAATACTGGCATCCATCCATCCACTCATGCATGCAGAGTTTGTTTCCCTTTTATAAAATGTAATAAATATAATGAATATCAATAATAATCAGTCCGAACATAATCACTAGCATGAATGGACCAAAGTTTTCTGTTTATTGCACAGACAAAGACTAACGTTGTGTTTAGCTTAGAGATTTATATACTCGTGTGTAGGGTGCATGATTGTTTGACATTGGAACGTAAATAATAACAAACGCGATGTAGCAACCTCTGTTTCATCTACTCAATATGCCATATCATTTATTTCATTATCGTTTAGTACTAACAGAACTCGTGTGATTACTTATTCAAGTGTTTCTTTAAATATTGCTGCTTGAGAAATAACCGCCGGATGTTAACATCTTAGTGAGAATATAAGCAGCCCTTCATGTTACATTTAAGAAATGTTTTCGTATTCAAATGACCGATACATTTAAAACATCGGTGCAATGACAGTAACTACTTCGACATGAGATGACATTCATATTTATCAATCAATAGCGACTTGTACTCAGGTTGACTGGAATCTTCCAGTTGACGACAGCTTCTTCGGTTATTGCTTCACTTACGCAGATGTATTATCAAAAATCATATCGACCACGATGTTTATAAGTGGCTAACTATGGAGTCATAGTGACAAATTACTTAGTAACCAAATATTTTTCCTGACCTTTTATTGCGTCAATCAGAGGCTATCTATTATCTTCCCGCCATTATTTTAATTTGAGGGTAAACAAGCGTCATAACCTCTGCATCTGGTTATTATGTGTAAAATCTTTGTTTTCCTCAAATGTTTTTGTCCGTTTCTTGCGAATTTGGTAAAATGTTGAGGATGATGCTGTTTTTCAACCTAACCCATTCGAAATCCCCATCGAAGTTACTCGATTGCCGAACAACAAAAGTCATTCAATATGTATATTGATAAAATGGTTATTAGAAGCGTGCGATTGTTAGCATTGACGTCAAACTGTATAATGGGAGTCAACAGGGGTGCATTTTTAATAAAACTTGAACTAACAAACAACGGAATAATTTAAGGACAAATTGCACTGTCTTCATCGAGTTTAATAACAATAAAATCGAAAGCTGCAATTCAATGTTATTGTATTCAAAGTTGATTGAGGTCAAACCAAAGTCCGTTATCGTCTTGGCCATCACTAATTGATCGTTTTCGACTTTCAAAACTTTCTTTATCTCAGTTCATCATTTGCAAAATGAAAATGATTTCATAATTTTTAAAAGCGGCTGATGTAACCTTGGTACGAGTAAAGTTTCTCTGATCTTGGATTCACATCTTGGCAAGGTTTTGTTTACAGCTTGCATGTCCGTATTTACGAATCGGTCGACACCTAGGTTATTCCGATGTTTGAAGAAAGTCGTAACACCTGCTCACTCACACCTGCCCAGTCAGTGTAGGTTAACATGTTACTGATATAGATAGAAGGCTATCGTGCTCAACCTCCGCTCTGTATAACCTTTTTTGTTACGACGTAGTATGTATACTAATTAGTTTTCTACGTACTCAATTTATGTGTTCCGTTTTATCTACGTGTCATTAACTTCCGCATGCCCCGGCAGCTACTTCCCTTCAATCGGACAGTCGTAAATCATTGTTGCATCGAGTGGTACATTATTGAGAGCAATCTTATTAAAAATGGATTCCATATATTCATAAAGAAGTATATTTTTTAACGTCTCTGCTGAACAATTTAGTTATTTCGAATGAATATTAATGAGCCATAAGTTATTTGGTTCTTTCGTGTAGTATTTGACAGAAGCCATTGTACGGCTGGCCACGACCTTGTACGATTCTTTCGGTCATCATACCTACTATTCTTACCAAACATAGCATTATATAGCCAGTAGGTATAGCTCCACTATCAGGTTTTTGTCAGTCACCAGTTACAATATTGTGACTCATTCAATAGAATTGTTGGTTTCTAAATAGAACGGTGTACATTAAATAGCCAATCACTGAACACGGAAACCTCGGACCGGCACAAAATTAAAATGTTCAGTTATTTTAGTGGCCGTTCTTTTAAAACATGTAGTACATTCAGATATAGACTGGAATATGGCCAATTGCAAGGAATTTGCCTTGACCATATCGAAGACAACCTTCGAGCATATTGAAATGATAGCAAACTGGTTTGTCATTTGAGAAAACAGCGAATTTTATTGCAAAATATAAAATTATAAACTTATAGTATGTGAAAATGTCTGTATTGTCGAGGTGAGACAAGACGTTTGGCCGGTTCACTGATAGGTACCTATGCAACCACTGGTGGTATTACCACTGGAATTGGGCAACCATTGTGTGCTACATCAGGCTATTACCAGTTGTTAGTATTCTGGAGATAAGTCGAGGTAGCCAGTTAGTTAGCCTCATACCATAATGCAGAACCATGAGAATTACCCGCGCTCGAAGGGATTGTTCCTATCCCTTCCGCATAGGCAGACGATGGTCTTGTCAACAGACAACACGATCAGGGAGTTGTGTTCTAGCACCACGCCGACTTCGCAGTTTTCCTCTTTGCACTTCATCGCCTCGACGGCGATAGGAGAGAAGAGCATTGAAACGCGTGCACAGACACTTTACGGACACAGGTTATAAGAGACTTGTGAGTAAGGACAGCTGAGGCAAATCGCCAAAGTGAGCCGCGCGAAACGAGTGTTTTGGCGCACACTGGCAGCCAGCGCCAGTGCGAGTTTTCAATACACACGGCCGAGCCGACGGTGACTATTTGACTGGCTGAGCGGCGGTCGTGGCGCCGGCCACCACGCCTCGCGCAGCGGTGGGTGGCGACTGAACACGCACCTCTCCCGTTACCTTATTGCCATGTTATGGGGACCGACCCCGCACTGCGAAAGCCCTTCGTAATAGTCCGTCGCGTTACTGTAATTTGCATCCATTTCCACCTATTTCCATATTCAGGAAACTCCATATTTACAATGCGAACGACGGCCGAGTCCCAGACGTGAGCGATCCATTATCCTGTCATTTGCAAACACCAATAACATTGGACACAACATTGGTAAGTATAACGAATTAACACATTGTTTTCTCCAGTCGAACACGTCTTTCAAATTCAAATGATCACTTCGAAGACGGCTTTGTTATATGCTCGTCGTGGCTTAACTGAAAACAGTTGGACGTCAACGCAGCGGATGTCGGCCCCGTGTGCCGCATTCATACATAACAAATACTGGCCTGTAGGAGACAAGACAATCGAACAAGAATTGTATATGTAACACGGCACAATATTTTAGATTTCCTTTCAATTGAAACCTTTTGGTATTATTTGTACATTATCAATTAAAAATTTGAAGTCTCCTTACAATAAGATTCTGAACCAACTAGGGACGTTTTGTTGCATTTGTTACAAACAATAAGATTCAGAAGAAAAGAAGTTAAAAAGAAAACCAGTTGAAGTTTTAGAGAGCGTTCGATCAAACACTGACGTCAGAGCTTACACAGCTTTCTGTTATGCAAAGCAAGTAGATAATGTTATTGCTACACTAATAGTATTGTTATGTACCGATTAGATAAGTTGACACTTTTAACGTAATCTTCTACTAAAACTGTAGTATCTGCCTAAAATTGACATGGTATCAAAATAAACAACATAAACAAACATGTCTAGGACATTGATGTTTCGAAAGTTATTCAAAAAATACCTATGTCCGCGTTTCAAGTTGGACAAAGAAAAGCTATTGATTGGAAGGAGAAACTCAGTAAAATATTCGCAATCTAAAATAATAAATGAAAACGGAACAATTTATTATCGATCATTACAACGTTGACGAACACGCAATAGAGGTAATTAAGGTAACGTAAGGTCACAATACATCACATTAGCTTGCAGGGCAGTAGGTATGTTTCAAATGCTAATCATCAATCCATGCATTCATGCCCTCGTCGTGGGAACGCCATGCCCTGACAAGTTAGCCATGGTAGTCGGCTACAATAGCTGACCTCGTTCTGACTGGCGTGGTTAACATCAGAATGGTAGTATTCAATGGAGCTGTTGAGGTTACAACCGATGGCAATCCTACATGCTTATTGAAAGCAATTGAAGGGAAAACCAATACTTTTAAAATAATTATGTAGACTTTTGTACATTTGGCCAGTATTTTTTTGTAGAAAGTGATAATACTGCAACTAGTAAACAAATGTTTCAAGTTAATGATACATACTGCCAGCTAAAGCCATTGGAATTTAAATAATTTCTAATCATTAAGATAAAACTCCCCAGAAGTTAAGTAAACGCATCCAATACTGGCTAGTGGAAGGTTGAAAAGGTTATGCACTGTACACCAAAACAATTATCGTGAATTTACTATCGTTACAAACTTCGCCTAAAACCAACCATTGCTATGATCTTAGTTCTATTTTAAAATTGTAAGCAGAACTGATGGAGATTGTTAACGATTTGCAAAAAAAGATGGGCTTCAAACTATTTTCCGAAATAAATTTTGTGGATGTACAGCTGACATAAAAGTGAATCTGCTATAAAAATGAAGTCTGAGTGATGGTACAAGAAGTTTCTTTTAACTGTAATTGCGATTTGATTGCGCTGATTTGCGATTTTAAAACAGCACAGTTAACAAAAATAAACAGAGATTATTGTAACGTCCAGACAGTTTGGTGAAGTTTGGCAAGCGTCCAGTCTAGCGTTGATACCAAACCTTGGGGTTCTTTATGCGTTAAATTGCAATTTTCTAATAATAACCGCCATTATGTACGTGTATTATAAAATTTTATCATAATTCAGTTGAGTAACGCCTTGAAATATTTATGTTACGCTTTTTATACTACTTGGACTATCCAATGAAACGTTACTAGTTCTATGTCTGCGGAGATTCTATCAATGTTTATGTTGCCTTTATAATATTTTTGTCCAACAAATACACTTCAAATCGTAGACATATTATTTTTTATAATCGTACAGACATTACGACGCCTCAAGTGTTTTGATGTTTTACTCGTCTGTACTTCGTTTGTGATTATTTATTAGAAACACCATCACCTGGTCTATTTTTCCTCCCCCTTTCTAGTAGGTATGACCTACTAGAAGTATGGATACTGATATTTAATAGTTGACAAAATAAAAATAAAACTCCATCTGAAGGCGTGACGACATGAAGCGGCCACTTCGTAACGTTTTGTATTTTTTACGATTCTTTTCAGGTTTAACTTAAGTTTTTTGGGACCTTGTGTCAATCAAATGCTTTTTTGACATTCCTATCGTAATTGCTGATATAATGACACTTTGTCTAGATCCGCAGGTCCTTTCAGTTTTAATTTCAGTCCACGCTATTTTCACATGATAATAGACTAACAAAACAATTTAAATGGCTCCGGTTTTCAACGAAAACACCGTCAGCTAAAGTGGTATAATCAAAAACATGTGCAAAACAATTAATAAAGCCAGCAATTATCCAGCTGTGGGATTAATTAGTGGTATAGCGATCCTAATGCGGAAATTTCAATTAGCAAAGGACGTGGCTTATTAAAAACTGACGTTTACTAGGAACATCTGGTATGAACCGACGCAATGTACCCCGGGGTTCTATTGTGAAGGGTTTAACGCCAAAAAATAAAAGAACCAGGTCTCCAAAGTTCAATCTACTGAACATTAACCTTGTTTCTTTTGTGGTGATTCTCTTAAATGTCCGTCAACAATTTATTACTTTAATTACCATAAATGGATAATAATCCCTGTCCCTAATACTATTTTGGAGGTTAAAAGAATTTAGTACCTACCCAACCATATTTTACTGCGATTAATATCTTGTCAAGGCTTTCAACAGGCCGCCACTGGTCGATATACTCACTGGCGTCCACTATTGATCCTGGTTCACTTGCCGAGTGTTGAAGTGGACAGTGTGAAGAGCCATAACTGGATAAAACGAGTTTTGCAATATTCTGGTTTTATTCAGTTCGCCCTATTTGCAGAGCTCACGATGATGTAGGTACCAACTTGCAAAACGTGACATTGACTTTGCACGGCTTGAACAACTAATCAATGATAATGATTTCCTTGTTCAAAATGAAGTTCACAACTTGGTGGTAGGTACACTAATCTAGGAAAATTTTGAAAATTCTTCAAAGTGTGAGATAAATAAGGGACACATCACGACTTCGGATATCCTTTCATGGATAAAAGGGTGCTAATATTTTTGGCAAAAAGTTATCACCTACCTATTTACTAAGCTTAACAAAGAAGTGTTACTTGGTATACTTAGAAGTGAAAATATTTTGAAACTACAATGCAATAAAATGATAAGTTTACAACTTGATGGTAGGTATACTAATCTAGGAAAATTTTGGAAAAATCTTCAATAAATAAAAGACCCATCACGGCGGCGGACATCTTTTCATGAAAAAAGTGTGCTAATTTTTCTAATAAAAAGTAATCTTTATCATCTACTTATTTGCAGGCTTAACATATAAGTGTTACTTGAAGTTGAAATACAAAGAAGTGGAAATACTTAGAAGCTACAAAGCAATTATTTGGCAAAGGCAATTGAAAACCATTTGTAGGAAACACAGAGAGAGACAACGTTATATAATATCTAAACGTTGAAGCGAGAGAGAAAACAAATCATGTGCACGACTGTCATTAGTGCCATCGATTTACTTTACTTCATGGAACAGCAATTTTGTTTAATTCCATAGTTATTAAAAAATACCTGACATATCCTCTTTCCAAGGGCCTGGTGGCTCAAGCAACTGACCATGTATTTAATAATTAAAAGCAAGGGCATAAATAGTACCTTCGTTAATGATACTACGTTCTTCCGGTGTTGTAGGGAATAGTCGGTCATTGTCTAATAACATTCTTGAGAACTAGTGTGTAGAAATAGTATACTTAAGTCTTGTGGATTGAGAGCCCTGCATAGTTACACTGGTTAGGAGGTAGTTAGTCTATGGTAATCAAACACGGAAAACGCAATCAAAATACTACATCATTAAGTCAAGGCACAATAAGTTGGTTATTGAAAATTTTAAAATGATGTACTTACATTTTAACTATTACTTTTTTAAAGGCACGTTTTATGATACTTAAGACAATCATGTTTAGTTTTTTTAATAGAAGAAGGGTTAGAAGAAGCATAAAGATAACTTTACAATGAGAGAAAATAAGTTAGGCAAGTTGAATGCCAGTCGAGTAAAATAACTACGTCAAAATTATACGGAATATTACAACCTTCGACTTCGAACTACTAATTCACAAGAACTTAAACTGGAACGGCTTGGGACGTCATCGATTAAAGAGGGTAGTAACCAGAAATATGTTATGCATATACCCTCACAATTTTATAAAAGAAAGATGCGTTCAAAAATGATAGTTTAGACGCCCAAATGAATTTGTAATCATTATATTAGATGAAATCAAACCTTAATACGTTTGAACAGAAAATAGTTTCCAGTAAAAGCAGACCAGCGTTACAACAAAATTGCGTTCCAGGTAAGCATGATAACTACATCTACTGCATGCAGAAGCACGGGATGCAACATTTTTATTATCCTAGGGTTATTTAGGATACCTAGGATAGGCTTATGCTGTTACTTACAGGATATCTTCCGTGATTGTTAATTATTTTGAGCTCCCAATATTTCGACGCTGTTGCAAGCGCCATGACGCGAGTTGACTGGAGAATGCGGGTGGATGGAAATTAAATTGTTAAGAGCAGACAAATCTATCTACCCTCGGAACCCTACCCTTTTATTTCTATCACGGAAGATATCGCTAAGTGACAGTATTAGTTTAGTTGTAAACCATGAAAGCTTAAAACAGTGTTCCTAGGATAGGCACCATAGGTCCCTGGAATTAATAAACTTTTGACAACGTTTAGTTTGACTACTGTTTAACTAACAAACTACGAGTGTAACAACAAGGACATAGTAAAATGAGGGCTATAAAGTGTCAAAATGGTGGCAAATCACAAAACCAAACAGATCGGAAGTTTAACAGAATGAAAATTAGATCCGGATCTCGATACCCATAGACCTTCTGTCTATTGTATTACTCACTTGACAATATTATTTATGGGCAGTAAATGATATTAATTCTAAGCTCAATACGGCAACCCAGCCAAACTGGTCTTACATAAATTATCCAGGCAATTGATCATAAAGTTTGCTGGTAAAACCTACGATTTTCCTTCAAGGAAAATAATTCTGTGTGTACCTAAATGTAAGAAATTTACTTTATTTTTACTACCTACATGCAAGTTTTTTGTTTTATTCTAGTTTTTTTTTTGAGGATAACATTTTATTAATTCTTAAAACATGAATTTATGAGGGGATTATAATATGGTTTGTTGATTTTGAACAAAAATCTAGTTTGAGATTTATGTAACTTTAATTATATTATTAATTGGTAAGGATAACAGGAAAACGATTTTTATTGTTTCTAGCAGTTTTGTGTTACATAATATTACGTGTATTCGAGTAAAAATTTGTTAGAATTCTACTATAATTTTACTTGTATCTGACTTAATAATATATTTAAAGTTATGATTTCATTAGAAAAATACTTTCAATTATTTAAGGATTTAAAGTAAACACACCTGCCATTAATTACTTAACCAGCTAAAAGCAGATTTTGTATACAAAGCGAAAGATTTATAGAAAGTCTAAACGTAGCACAGGATGATTCACACAAACAAAGTCATGATAAAAGTAGATGCAAGTAGTCGGAATAAAACGAGGTTCATTTCGCAAAATCCTTGAAGTAGCCCAGTACAGATGTTCTGCCATTCTATTGCCTTGACGATATGATTAGTCTTGAATTGTGAACGCTGCAAGCCGTTTGTATTATAATTCATACGTCAATCACGTCATCGCAGTATTGTGTAATGTTTTACAGAAACATTTCAATATGGGCATAACAGTTAACGATTATATTTCATGGCATTTGAAGCGAATAGTGAGAAATGTGACGTCACTACCGATAAAGAACTGCAACCTAAATAAACGGATGTTCGTAACGCATGCTTACATTTTTTTTCTATATCGTTCTTACGGTTCATAGCCTTTAGCAGTTCATTGCTGGGTATTGGCTACCCATTAACTGGCTCCAAATAAAAGGAATTAACGCCAATTGTTACATTTCCTGTAATTTGAAAAGCTGACCCTCAAATATTGAAATTAACTAAAGTACCAACCGATGTTACAAGCCGGATGCATATAATTTTCACAATTACACAAAACTCATAAAGTAGGTACCTACTTCATAAAATATGAGTACGAATGTCAGTTTTATTGAAGTAAATACTTCTAGAATTACATTCTAATCGTTTAACGTCAACGAAATGACACTACTGACTGGGAATCCAGAGAATTACAAAACCCTGTCAATTTGCCAAAGATGCAGTAAAACGAATAAACTGCATACATATATGTACATCTGCGTATATACAATATTGCGTACTTCCTATAAACAATCACACGTGTCTGCATAATTTCACAAGCCATTTGTTTTATATGCAGAAGATATAATAGGTGTTACATCACTTAATCGAGTTCGCAAGTGTAAATAAAGATACTTGGGTATGCATAACCTCTGCTTAAGTTGCGTATTCTAGAAAACAACTGAAGTTTAAGAATTGATTGATTACTTCACCTACATTCACTAATTGTATAATCATTGGATCTTTGTTAGTTATTTTAATAGAAAAGAAGATTTGAATGGTTCTCATTAAAATCTCTTCAACGAAATTCACTACAAGACTGACCTTCTTACTTTTAGCAAAGCCATCTGATCAAGAAAAATTTTGATTATTCATACAGGATGTTACATCTGGGACACTTCCCTTGTAGCGAAAATAGCGGCCATATGGCCGTATTATAAATTATTTGCATCGTGTTGGACACGCCCACTTTTACTGTTGCGAGCAGAAATTTTGTGTTTGTTTGTATGATTTTGTTCGTGTGTGGCCTGGCCTCTTCTTTTGCAGGGGCATAGACATTTATCAATTTAGAAAATTCTTTTGACGTTATTATCACCCACGGTTGTGCCCTCGTTTGACAATAAAGAAGATATTAAGATCCAGTCTAAAATGGGGGCAATAGTAAGTACGAAGGTGTTAATAATAAAATCTGGCCTTTTGTGTTTTAAACTTATTATAATTATCTATGCTTCCGTATTAAAAACTACAAGGAGCTACTAACCTCAGTTTTATGAAAAGTTTCCATTAAAATGTAGTTTTTTTGTTATATTTCTGAAACGAACTCTTCGTAGTAGAAGTTTTAATAGTCGTCTAAGGCATTGACTTCAAATCGAGGGGTCACGGGTTCAAACTCAACCCCGTTAACCATTGTAGTGAACGCATTCCTTACAAAGTTTGCTCGAGGGCGATAGTTATTGTGTTTTCTAACTTTTATAAGTTGTTGACTCACCTCAAACCAAATTCAAAAGTTTCAAATACTAAAATAGAACGAAATTAGTTTTTTTTTTCTTAGCGAGCTTTTTTATCTAGTCAGATTAAGGCACCCTCATTGGTACAAATTAACTTATGAAGAAAACACATTTCTGCTGAATAAAAAGCTGAGTACCAGTATTTTACATGGAGCGACTGCCTATCTGACCTCCACAATACAGTTAGTACTGGGTAATACGATACCCCTTGGTAAGACTGGTTGTCAGACTTTTTTGGGCCACTGACTATCTAACGACTGTCAAAGATCTACAAATGACACCCGGGACCAACGGCATAACGTGCTTTCCGAGGCACGGAGGAAACTCGGTATGTAATGGGCAGTCACCCGTCCACTGTCCAACCTAGGCCAGCACGGCTTAACCTAAAGATCGACCCAAGCGGCTGTTATTATTTAGCCACGAGCTCCACCAGATACCTACGGATATAAATGACAATATTCTTTGAAAGATAATTCTGAAAGAGGTGATCTACCTTGTCAAATGTTTTCTCAGGTGTAGAATAGCTTAATAAAATAATAAGATTATTAGACTGACGTCAGTCCTGACTGAAGACACTCCCATAAACAACTGAAACACATATTTTAACACAAACAGACTTTATTGAAATTTCATTTCCCCACGCATTTGTCTGCCATGTTTTTAAATAAAATTGCGAGACAAAACTCTAGAACCGTCTTTCTCGAATAAATATCAAACGGTAAAAATATCGGCCAAGTTCAACAATCCTGGCTTTGGCTTTTTTATCTATATATAATACAGGCATAGAGATCTCATTGGAAAAATATTATTATTTCTTATTCAATAATAACGCGCAATTGGGCTACCATATTGATTTTATAGTCAATGCGCTTTGATTTACTGCACGAATCAATCAGCAGGAACCGTTACTGAACAAAATAAATAATTTTTCATACGTTATATCTTTAATTTAACGACTGCGAAGTTATCGTAAACGTGAGTGTTTTGAGAATGCTCCTTTTTATGACTTTTTGATATGGAGATCGAAGTATTTTATCACTCTTTTTGTTTATATTAGAGTATGTTACCGAAATGTGCATCTACTGATGTTGTGACGGCAAAATACGTGTGTCCTCAGTTCCTTACTATAGCGTAATAACGACTGCGGAAAACGACTTTAACAACGTTATTTTTAAAAAGGAAACTTAGTTAATTTTCTCTTTAAAATAAATGTTTTTAAAAATTATACTTTACTGGGTATACCTAACCGTACAAGGAAAGTATAATAATGTTTTGAAAGTGATTATTAGTTATTACCTACTTAAAATGTTTATAGTTACTAATATTGTGGACTTTGATCGTTTATTTACACAAGAACTATAATGGTTTCTTTGTTGTCTAAAAGCTTTTTGTAAGTTAATACTTCCAAATCCTGTCGGTAATATCCTATTAACTTTACCAGTAATGCAGTATTTCTACTTACTTTATTGTGAGTGCCAGCAGTACTATAATAAGCCCGACGAGGGCCATCGCGATCACGACGCCACATATCATGTAATTCGCATCATTCGGAGCATCTGTAACAAAGGAAACGAATCTTTAAAACTAGATTCACAAGCTTCATACTCAATTAATATTGTTTGCGAGCAATGATCGTAATGACTGCGTGGTAATAGTATGCACAAAGGCCTTTTTTACGGGTTATTGCTCAATAGTGATCTAACAGACCCCTCTTGGAACTCTGACGTCATAGATTGATAATTAAGGAAAAAACGTCAAAATGATCAATTAATTAAATAAATCTATTAAGTATTAACAAAGAAAATGTTATTTATTTAGGTTCTTTGGAAGACTTACAATATAAAAATAACATTACAATATAAAAATAGTAAGTGAAGTAATTTCATTGTTTGGTCTCGCTAGACGCTTCTTGTAGCTAAGAAATAAAAAGTTTTCGGTAGTTAATATTAATGTCATATAGTGTGATTATGGAAATATAATAACAGTTACGGCTACTTGACCACAAGAACAAAAACCACGAAAATTAATCATCATACTTAATGTCACATTAAAGTTAGACCTGTCTATAGTTTTCGTAAGAGAGCCCACAATATACTTGCTACCAAAGTATCTTCACATCATTAAGAACGAGTAGCCTTCACAGTGTTGCCCGTAAGTAATAATATAGTACCAGGTGGCCTACCATGACGTCTTAAAGCAGGAGTAATTCCAGTTTGGGATGAGATGGCGCTAGACGACCTGTATAGCTCTGTCTCTTTCCAACAATTGTATTACTCCTGCTTTAAGACGTCATAGTAGGGCAGGTAGAAGAAAAATAAATCTGCTACTTGTAGTAGCAGATTTATTTTTCTTCTACCTGCTAAACTATTATTACTATACTATAGCAGCCTAGCAACCGCCACAAAAACAAAATGCACGCCTCGCGAACGTGACTCAAAACCACACGAGTTATTAACATTAATAACATGTTCTTAAAAAAGTAATCTGGCTCTAAAATGTAGATCGAATAGTGTAAATGAAACCAGTCGCGTAGAAGTCGAAGTTGCTTGTATGCTTCGTTCAGACGGGTATAGTAAATACCTACTTGTGAAACGGAGTCAATGAAGTGAATATCGGAAGTTTCTGAAAAATTTGGGACACTTTTCAAGTGATGCCTCGTTTGAACACAACTTTACAGGGTGCTTAAGAAATAAGAGACGTGTTTGACAATCGGCGTTCAATTGTTTGTAAAAGACACGAGTTATTATGTAAACGATTTTTACTGGTAGCCGATGCCATAAATGTCTCTGAAGTATGCGGTAAACAGAATACCTTTTTGTAAATATTGTGGCATTTCTTTGTCTTATAATTTATGTTATAGCCGAACGACAGTACAAGTCATTTGTATTCCATTAAGCTTGCATGACGGCTTGACCATTGTATAGTGAGTAGTTTTAGTAGTAGAAGATGCCCTTTGGTATAGAATAGAATAGAATAGATTTCTCTTTAATCAAGTATCCATGACTCAAAAAGTAAGTTTTACTAACAGGTAAAACTTTAAACTTTTTTTTTATCAGTGTTTACTAACATAGTCGTAACTAACATAGTTACGACTATGTTACCTAACAACACCGTTGTTAACTTTAAACTTTTTTTTTATCAGTGTTTACTAATGTTAGTAAACACTGATAAAAAAAAAAAAGAGAGGCAGCTAACTTGAAACTACGTCTACACAACTAAGTCGAATCTTTTGAACGACTTTTAAAAACGCTATAAAGTTAAAAATATATTACGAAGACAATAAAAATGAGCACTGGCAGTGGAGTAGAAAGATAAAAATATGCATGCTTGAACACCAAACAGCTTGTTCCACTGTACTTACGCGTCGTCTAATCGCAGTTAGTAAAACCAACGTAAGTACTACGTCGTACCGGCTAACGGGTGCGCGTACCACTTCGCCAATTGAACGATGTCTCATCCTTAACACTTTTACCGTACCGATATTGAGCAGATCGATGCCAATTATCGAATCGATACGATCCGGTATCGAATTGACCTAAATCGTTTACCTAAATAGTTTCTCATTGTTTTGGTACCTGTAACGACTGTCAAAGATCTACAAATGATAGCCGGGACCAACGGCTTAACGTGCTTTCCAAGGCACGGAGGAAACTCGGTATGTAATGCCCAATTGTCCCAAACCAGTGGTCCCAAACCCCAAATTAGTAAATTGAATACCTACTTCAAATTGGTTGTAGCCATTGTTACCTTGGGTTCACAGACAGACAACAAACAACTAAGAGTAAATGTTCTTATACACAGTGCCTACGTACTTAACCAAGTACATCAGTAACTTAGGTAAGTACTTAATTATGTCTCCCTAATGTATACCGTCCAAGCAACAGAGGAAAAACTGTAAGTACCTACTCTGTTTCGAAACCCTAACGGATGAACAAAACACAAAACAAATTTTATGGAACTTTAACACAAATGTAGGACGCCCGATCCGATCGCTGTGGGTTTTTTTGACGCAAACCCGTTAAAGGAAAACGAAGTTTCTCTTTATATCTTTGCTATATTCCGTAATACCTACCAGGAAAACTACTTCGCTATATAAAACAGTAGTTGTCGGTATGTTATTCAACCATACGTACACCTAGGAAGTTATGGGAGATAGATACAGTATTTTTACTTGAAAACTTGTGAAGACTCTTTTTGTCGAGAACTTGAAGCTCAACTGTGAAGAGCATGATGCATTTTAAACCAAATCCAGTAGTCTTATAAAAAAACCTTTGCTATTTTTCAAAATAACGCTGGAGACCGTAAAATCATCAATCCGTTAACAAAACTTGGCGAATATGACAGATTCCTTTCAAGTCCATAGACTGTTTCTCTAGCCTCATGAATAAATAAGTAAATAATATTGTAGGCACATGGCCAAAGCTCCAGGTAAATATTACTAGAATAGGTACAAAATACACTACCTATAAATATACCTAGTTTCCTCCTTCGCTATTTACGTAGATAAACTGCAGGGCTAGGCTAAGCTATTCAGTTACTAACGGCTGTGCATTTTACATAGCCATTACTTCATAAACAAGGTATGTAACGGTGCTAACGCTTCCATTAAAAAACCGTTAAGGGCGAACATACTTTAGGACCATGCACCAGTGAATTCACTGCTGAACATCTTCCAAATAAATTGCTAAATGGTGGTTGTGAGAAATATTGACTTAATCTTCAGACCACCTGAGGTTTTCTTTTAGTTGTACACTGTGGCATTTTGCTGCAGCCAATTTCCCAGACTTGATTCCTAAATTTCTTCACTAACGTATTACTTGAATGATGGCACAGGCCCTTATATTTGGCCATGATGGACCTCTGTATACAGGAGCCATTAGGTTCGAATGTCAAAAGCCTACCTTGAATAGTAACTGCCTGGACTAGCCTTGCCTCGAGCAGAAGCTGCTAAATCGATTGTCATTAACTTGCTGGCCGTCGTTTGATTAGTACTTAGGCCTACGCTAAAAACTAATTGCTTGTCGAGTGACAAATTACTATGATAAATGTCTAACATAAAATACCTACTAGCAACCGCAAGGCATGTGCTAATTGAAGGCAAAAATCGCATTAAAGTCTGTCAAGTAGTTTTCGGCGTTAGTTCAAACAAACTTATCAAATAACCAATAGATACTAAAGCTAGTGTTTAAAGTGGCGGAAGTGAAGTAGACAACAATTCTTAGATAAACATTAAAGGATACATCCCAAGAACGCATTTACTCTTTGACTACGCAGAAATTCCCATTGCGGTCAATTAAACCGAATGTCGGGTCGACATGACGCAATGATCCTTTAATAAAGTATTTTCCTTGTATTATTAGAAGATATTTATTATAAAACATAACAAACTATATGCACACCAAAACCAATCAAGTTTGAATCAGGAATCAACGTGTCTGGTAACGGTATACTCTTGTGAAACTCGAAACACGGTGTCAAGATTGAAGGTATAAGACACAGAAAGACACCGTGTCGGAACTAAAGAAACGCGTGTCAATTCTTTCTTAAGACGCCTTGTAGTTGGAAATCGAAAAGATGTTTTGCGGAACATTAATTCGGCGAAAAGGAAACATGGAGATAATTATACGTTGTGTAATTTCTTCGATTGAATTCATCTGCCGGTCTGTTTGTTGCTACATCGGATCAATGGTATCAACTAACTACGAAACCATAACAATAATGAGAACAATTAATTGTTGCTTTAATACAGATATCTATTTATATAACGATTCCTTCTTAGGTCTGTCAGGTGCATTTATTTCGACATGCGTAAAGGAATTATTAATCCACTCAAGAGAAACTTTATTATGATTATAACTAACTGAACTTTTTTTTCGCTTGCAGTTTCTAGAATGGGCTGCAAAAGGATGTCACAGAAGTATTGCATACAAAACTGAGTGTTTGTAGGTATAATGTGTGTTGAAATAACATTTAACGCAACATCATGCTGTTTTTCCCCGGTTAGAAGAGTATAAAAGATATTATGCTAATGGGGTAATCAGTTGAACCTAAACGAAAGCTCGCATAATGCCAGACTTCCCCGTGTAAAATAGTTGTGTTCGTTTTAGATTTATGTTAATTTAAAGCAGCAATTTATATTCAAAATCCCCGTAAATATACAAAAAACCCCAGCAAAGTAACTAAGGAAGTCCCTAACAACTGTCTCAATTACCTTCTTCAAATCAAATTCTGAGCTTCCTTTCTCTATAAAAGCAAAATGTTCTCTCACAAAAAAAACGAAAGCAACATTTTCGGTCGTTAACCCTTTTTATGTCTCCCAGCTGTCGTTACTGTACATAGTATACGAAGGTTTAATGTTCCACAAGTAGACCTAACGATGGAATCAGGTGTAACAAGTGCATCGCACTCGCCGGGTTAATGCACTCCCGACTGGTATTTTCCTATAGCGTTTCGGGTGTCCTCCTGGGAGGTATTTGTGGTCTTATTGTCTTCATTATGTTACGTTATTGATCTGGATTGTCGGGAGTTTTTATTTCATGCCTTTATACTTTATAAATCTTTCTGAAAAAAAAATATCTAGGATATCGAAATCATAGCTGATAAAATCTAAGATTTCAGATCATGCTGTGTTCATAGATTTGCTGTAGTTTTCCACGGTATCAACAAATAATATTTATTTTGGAAAGTTCACAATGTGTATGCGCCAAAACCAAAGACCAGCTGTTTGTCTAGACAAAAATTGAGGACTGGTAGAAAATTTCCCCCGCGGAATAATTTTACTCTCAGATTTAAAAGTCTTGCTCTTATTACTAACTGGCTTGAATGAAGTATTTATGGGACCAGTATGATGTTAGTGGGCTAGGATTTTATAAGGATTCTGTTTAGTAAGCCTTTGTGACGAAACCTTAAAACTGACGTAATGTATCTGGTGCCTTTGACGCAATCAGTTCCTGGATGATAGGTAAATAGATTACCACAGGTAAGACTCCACTATGTACCTGCCTTCTTGCAGACAAAGAACAATATTTCATAATGCAATCACTAATCATTTATTTGCAGGAACTTGTATTAATAATTGAACAATGACGTTTTTTTATTTGATTCAGATAGCCAGGAAATCATAGTCTTGTCACTTAGATTTGAATTTAAAATAATTAGTTTAATTATTACTTTTAAATAATTTCCTTGTATGTGCAGTTATCAATTTATATTGTGTGCCTTTCACATTCTGGTTGGCGACATAGGTAATATTTCTTTCACGAGGCTACGATTTATTTTCAAAGTTGTCCCGAAATTGAGATATAAACGAAAATAGTGGATTCCTCTTTGAATGACGAAAGTCCTTAAAATTCACCCAAAAACAAAAATATTCCCCAAAAGTTAATAAAAACCCCCAAAAGTTGCAGGAACTTTTCAGTCAAATCTCAATACAGTTCCTAAATGGCAGATCCGAGACGCTAACCAAAACTCTTCAAAGTTTGAATTACGGTATTCAAACCCACTATCCACATAAAAACCCTCCTAAGCAACACGAATTACGCCACTGTCCTCGCAATCAACTCCATAGCCTCCAAACATGCAAACCCATCATTTTCGCCGTGCCACGTGTGACCTTGTTCCTCATACGGCTTGATCGATATTGTACCAAGAACGCTTATACAGCGTAACTGCACTTTTGCACTTAATTGCACTTTTCATTGCACTTGGTTCTTATATTTCGCACGGCAACCTGTTGTTGGTGCTCCCGAGATTTGGATCAGCAGTTTTATTTAATGACTTGGTAACTGAGCCCGATTTGCCAGGTCAACAGTAGAACGTGTAATGGACAGTTGTGAGGCCAAAGTTCAAGATTTGGTCGATGCAGTGGTGAAGTGGGGTAAGCTTGTGGCTATCAGTCTCAAGGAAGCTACTGATGTCTCTACTTACTTGAACAAATCTATGTCTCACGAAACTACAACACTGACAGCAGACAAAGAAGTCTTTTATGATGGTAACTAGAAGGAAACAATGAAACCCAAGTTCATAGTACTTAAAAATAATATGATTTCACGATATCTTTACCCAAATTACGTTGACCTGTAACTTCTGTTCTTGATGCAAACAAAAGGTCGACAAGCGATGCCAGTAAGCCAATAAATGAATAAAATATGGATGTCCTTTAAAAGAACACGACGGAAGACCTTGTCAGAGTAAGGGGGAAGGGAAGTCGGTAAGGACTTTGATAGCGATCGATTTATGTGCTTCCATATGGGCTGGCGGAATATTATTACTGACATATTTTCTAGAATTAATATTTATTTTACACTTAAGTTAAAGACTGGCAGCATTCCCATCCAACATGGCGATGCTGCTAACCTTATGGGCACTTTCCCCGTTGACAGCAATGCAGACGACCTTTAATTCTTTTCAGCTTTTGATATAAATGTATTTTATTTTTATTTTAGGACTGTTTTAGTTTGTAAATAACTGAGGTAGCCGTTATATGTTTCAGGTTTAGAGAACTTTCGCTTGGAGAATCATAATGTAGTAGAGTTGGGATTATTTAACCCATCACTGCGTCTGCGCATCTGTCTCTACTTGACGCATTTTATACGTTGCGACGTATCCGCTGCAAGACGATGTTGTTACCAGATGCTCCTTTTAATTTCCTTGCTTCTTCAAAACAGATAGCTCAATACATTGTTACAATTATTACATCTACGTTGTGTGAATGCAATATCATAGCATGTATTGAGAAACAATCCAGAGTAATTCTACCAAACAATGGCAATTGTTAAAAGAATCAACTATTTCATACACGTGACTTTGTGCTCCATAAAGTTTAATACACAATGATTCGAAGACGAACGAATGTGACTGTAAGAAACTGGTATACGTCGGTAACGTAAGCACCACACGTGATTTTTTACGGCACGTTTGTATAACATTAATCAAAAAATACAGTAAAACCACGTACACCACAACTTTGTATAGAAATATTTTCTAAATATTGCGTCAATGCTGACGAACTTTGTAATATATGACCTATCGTGAAGAGATAGAACATATTGCGATCACTCATAACCGAGAATGTGACATTTTTATGATAGACCATCAGAATGATACAACACAAACATATTAAAATGTGACGTATTGCGAAACATTGTCAGTTGTAATGTTTTGGCTTGAGTAAGTCACTGTTATTTTTTCACGCTGTTTTGTCATGGCAGTCTTATTATAGACAAAGAAATATTTTTATTGCATTACAGCGACTAGTTTGGCATTTAGCACTTAGGTAATACCGAGTTCACTGACGGTCTGCCAGTTTTACCCTTATGCTCTAAGTAATAAGGTTAAAAAGTGATCGACAGTCAGTGATTTGGTAGTACCATCTATACCAACAGTACTTAAATCAGTGGGACGATCGATCTTTATCTAATTGAAAATGTATGTAACACAACCGTACGTAGAAGTACATTTAAGCTTGCTGATAGCACTGCGTTTTTGCAGACTCAATATGTTGTCTTTGCGACTAAATAAGGCAAAAAGAATAACAAAATATTATAACAGCGAGAGCTGAGATTTCTAAAAAACCATGAAGAACACTTATCATGTAATGGGTCATACTTTTACGAAACAGTGAAATCAGTCGCGCTTAGAAAGGAGATAATATACTAGACTAATCTTCAATCATGCGAAACTAACTGCACGACTGTTGAATGTGAGCTGATTTAAAAAACTTGTTCAGTAAAAACCTTGTCTTGAATCCAAAAAGGGCAGTAATTAATGGCAAAAGGCCATTAACATAATATAAGCCCTTTGGGACATACATACTTTATCATCGAGTTAATCCGAGAAAGCCGTTTGGCATCCTTTGAAGAACTTCCTTGACAAGACAGAACACCTGTTATTCACACTAATGTTAATAATTATGATCAGTTTGTCAGACGAAATCAATAAGAGTAAGTTGTGATAATTCCGTCCGGTTCGGTAACTATAGTTGAGCAATACATTCGAGACCAACTTTCACTGGTAAAGACCAAAGTTATTATGGTCATGTTCTGCGGAAGTACGATCCAGTTATAGAGAAAGCCAGCCCCAGGAACCAGTGTATTGCGTTTGTTGATCGGTTAAAAATATCTTGGAATTGTCCCCAATCTTAGGTAATGTAGCAATGCTCTGATTTATCGTGATTCTACGGCAAAAGTTACGTATAACCGGGCTGGATTTCATTCCTGACATTAATTTCTGTCTTTGATCTTTTCATAATAGTTTTCTATTAACACCTCTATAGTAATATTACTAAAGTTCAGGGTTTCTTTCAAAGTGGCAAAGGTCGAATCGATCGTTAATTTTAACAATAAAACATCCCAAAACATTTTTAAATTTGTTCAAGCACATAAAGGACTAATCCCAATCATTTTTTGTGGCTAGAATATAGAATTCCAACATGGTTTACCGGCAACCCGGCACCATAACAAACCAAGCGTAAAGTGTGGATGTAAAAAACATTGTGAGAACATCGAGGATGCAATATCCATTTCGAAATTCCAGTTCTTCTATTTAGGTTTATGTTTGAAGGAGGAACACAATAAAAGCAAGTGAGCCTGGATCCACGTCGGGGAATGTGATCCCCTTTTTGCTTTAAATAGAATCGTTTCTTACTCATGGATCTTTGTCATCGACTTGGGGCTGGTGAGTGTAAGTGGTTTGAGTATTTTGGTAGCGAAATGATTAACAGTGAAGTTTGTTTTAGGAAAAAACATATTTATGACAAGAAATGAGCATTATCTCTCCTGTAAAAGGATAAGACTCGATCTTGAACCATTCATACAATTTTTTATTAAGTTTTCTCTTACTCAAATACTACTAGTTAAGAACAAATTCTTCAGGTCATTACAAACTTAACTACGTCCTAATCACATCAAAACTCACCACAAAAACGTTATTAATTGGCAATAAAAAAGTTTCACATAACCTTGAATTAAACCTACACTAAGGCAATGCAATGACCGGTATCGTCTTCTGCAAATAAATCAACTTCAGACTGTACTGTAGACACCGTTGAATCACCCAGTCAGTACCTAGTCAGCTTGACTAAGTCTTTCTATTAATACGATATCGGACTAAATCATATTGATTCATTTCTGAAAGTTTATCTTGCTCATCTCTTTCAAAACAGTCTCAAAGATACAATATTTCATAATATTGCATGTAGAATACGTTTAGTTCTGTTTCTGTTTTTTTTTAAATTATTATAAAGAAAGCCAATGGTATTGTTTTTCATGTTGAGGTATAAAGTTGGTAGGTACCAAAGTTTTGATGTGAGTCAATTCTCCGAATAGGAAAAGCAGTAAGTAAAGGAAAATGCACCTAAACGCAAGCAAGGCGACTAACGCATCATAGGTAATATTAGAAATGTAAACAAGTATGTCATTTAGAATGATTTTCCTTTTCCTGTTTACTGCTGTGATTCAGTACCTATGGTTCATTGTTTAAAGAGACATCGACATCAGTACCTACGCACTAAGAAGGTCGTAAATAAGGCATAATAGTGTTAGGTTAGTTCGGTTGAGGTTAATAACAATTAACTTAACAATCGAACAAAAATAGTGATATTTCGTAATTTCAGGATAAGAGGACGCTGATTTCAACAAACTTGCCTACTCGTCAAAAACCTTCTAATTTAAACCCACATTTGGACAAGTTAACATTGATTGTCGGTCTGATGAAATTACAAATTTGAACTTTATTGTGTACGAAAATTAGCCTCTTTGCCCCTCAGAAATAACGTTCATATATATATAGTACCTAGTCTGCATTAACGTTGATACTGCATTGCACTGTAGCTGTTACCGTGCCTTGGTGGCATAATGCAGTGATACCTATAAGTAAAGCCTTCCATTACCAGTAAATCCTACCAACTGATATGCACGCTATTTCAAGTACCATAAGCATTATGTGCACTTCTTGCAGTCAACCTATCGCGATCTATTTATACGGGGGATTTACAAAGAAACCTTTATATAATTGCTATTAAAAGGCAATCATATTCTAGGAATTACCACTTGCTTAGCATAACAATGTATAAAATAATAATTATTAGGGGATGATACCATACAGCCGGTGGCTGTCATCTGTAGATCTTTGACAGTCGTTACCATCAGTGGCCCGAAAGTATGACAGCCCGTCTTACTAAGGGGTATCTACTAACCGCACTAACCGGCTTTGGAGGTCAGATAAGCAATCGCTCTATGTAAAATACTGGTATTCAGCTGCATCCGGTTAGACTGGAAGCCAACCCCAACATTGTTGGAAAAAGGCTTGGCAGATGATGGTGATGCTGAATTTCAACGCTAATTAGTGACGAGGAAAAAGGTTTACGTACCTATTATATATTTTTATTCATCCTCATCAATAGTATTCAAAATGGCGTTAACGAGGAAAATAAACGAACTAGGTATCGTGACACGCTACAATAAATAGGTATCATCACAATCATACTTCAGCACAACGTTGAAAAATTGCGTTACGGTAATTTAGCAGATGATGTGAGAGGTGTAAGAAGTAGTACTACATTGTTCATGAAAACCGTTTAGTCATGATTTTATTACCAAGTCAATGACTAAACAAGGTATTTTCATTAGAACTAGTATAGTATACAGTCAATCACGTGAGATGACCATACAGACTCGCGCGACTGACGTCTGACTACTATAGAAGTCAAGTACCTAGACGAATGGTAGTCAGAAGCTTATCTCTCATAGACTTATGTTTTCCTGGTACAATTACATCAACGCCTTCTTATTCGGAAATAGATAAGCATTGTAAATCGAAGGAATAAGAGACATGTCTAGAGGAAAGTTTTATCCTGCAAAGAAATAAATCAATCAATCTTTAAATGATTTGATTTGATTTGTAAGTGACGCAATGAAAAAAGAAGAATAAGTAATAATGTATATATCGTAGTAATTATTGCTAAGAACGAGATGAACGCCGAAACTCAGAGTTTATAGTAGGTACGTTTGGTCACAGAATAATAAATAATTTAGCAGTTAGGATAAATTAGACTTGTAGATCCAATCCTCAATAAATTGCTATAAGAGAGGAGGATATTGATACCTCCTGTTTAGATCTGTGCTTCTTAAAAACCCACAGAAAGAGACCTACTTGTTCTTAGTCGTAAAATTTCCATACTCAGTATAATAATATGGAAGTTAGATGATCAATGACTAATAAATTGTATCGACGTAAACGTTTGGCTCTGATTCACCAACACTAGCGGTGGTTCTGTTTACTAACGATTCCTATTGATCTATTACATAGTATCATTGCATAATGTTATGGTATAAGGACTTGGGTGAATAATGTTGTATTCAATAGAATTTCTTGTAAATCCTTCGTTTGTTTTGTTTAGTGGAATCATTTAAGACCATCCTACTATAATAAATGTGAAAGTTTGTATGTTTGTTACTCTAACATGCAAAAACAGCTGAACGGATTTGAATGAAATTTCGCGCACAGATATTTTATGACCTGGAATAAAAGATAAATAATGTAATTTGTATCCCAGTATATGATCAAATTCTGAAGTCTACACAAACGAAGTCGCAGGCAGAAGTTAGCTTGAATAAATATAAAACTTCAAAGTAGCAGAGATAGATTTTGAGGTCGATTTTCTAACAAAGCTAAGTAAGTATGACGTGTAGACTATAAACAAGAATGCGTGTAGAAAAAGCAAATTACAATCAATCATTTTACGTGTAATTAGTCGCATTGGCTGAGACGTAACAACACGTGCTGATCAAAGGTGACCGCAATAGAAAAACATTTTCATAACCATAGCAAAACACACAGTAACATGCAAGCTTTCACCTTGCTATGTTATTTACGAAGCCCTAAACATACCAAAACGTTGACGACCGTAGTTGTCACATAATTGTACGAAAACTAATGTCAGTTTTGCGTGACAACATCAGTTGAAGTTCAGTCATTTATATGTCATTAAATATGTAATATGATACTGTTGTTGGCCAAAGGTCGAGGTCAAAAGTTGAAGGTCACTGTAATATTAATATTCAATCTGCGATTGTCTAGAAACATATTGTTTATATTTCTATTGACGCTTACGAGAAAGCGAATTATAAACTTGTCACAATCTTTAAGACATTTAAAAACCGACTTTAACGCTGGTCGACAAAGTAGTTTTTCAGTTGGCAAATTCGTAGGTCGCATTGGCTGTCAAAGAGTTTTAAATAATGAAAGTACTGGGTGTCAAATGAAGCGAAAGTGAGTTGTTTAAAGTAGGTTAAGGTACTTACTTATTCAGGGTGTACAGAACCCACATAAGCCTGATTGTGTTGATTGCATAAATACGACTCTGAACTCAAAACATTGACTCATACAGCATACTGGTGGATTTATCATCTACCTTTTACCGTTCATCAAACTTACCAGGTACTGATAAACTATAATACTAAGATATGATTCCCAATCGGAGTCTGGAATTGTGCCCGATTGATGGCAATAGGCTCGCTCCCTCTTACATGAGACTTCTAACATAACTAGCGAAATGTATAGTGTACTATTAGGTACAACTCCGCCTACCCTTCGGGGATTACAGGCCTGATATTTTGATGATATGTATGACTCCCAACCGTTTCATGTAGTACCTTTTAACAGGCTTTTTTTTGATGAGCAACACATTTACAGTGGCACAACAACACATCCAGCTACTAATCTACAATATAGTTCATTTCCAGATAGGCTTTAATCTGCCTTATTATAAAAGGTTGAATTCAGACCTTTGAAAATGGCATACATTTAATTATAATACAGGACCTATTAGTTGCAATACATAAACTTTATAAACAGCCTTTATGACATGTGTGAGTTGAAAGTCAGGTCAGGACAGATTTAAAAGTTCAAGGAGATATTTAGATAGGTGACTGATTTGATATTTACACGATATCGATTCATGCACGTTCACAATGATCACTTTTCGGGGTTTTTCAGAGATCTGTGTATTATAAACTAGCGACCTGCCCCAGCTTCGCACGGGTGCAATATAAATACACATTTACATTTAAACCTTCCTGTTTAATCACTCTTTCTATTGCTGAAAACTGCATTATAATCCGTTGCGTAGTTTAAAAGATCTAAGCTTACAGACAGCGGGTGCGACTTTGTTTTATACTATGTAAAGATAAATACAATAAAAAATTCAATGTGTTTTTTTTTCTGTACATTACACAACACAAGGAAATTAACCAACATTTTCTACATCCTCAATTAAGCAGTACTGCTAAATAAGTATCTACTTTAGAACAAAATTTAATTATTTTGGGGAAAATTAACACAATGTGCCAGTTGTAAGGCGGAAACGACCAATACCATGGAAGAACCCAACTACAACATTCAAAGCAAACCTAAATACTAAAATTAGTATTTTTGATAACTTAAACAATTTTGACAACAACAACATAACTGGCGAAATGTGGGTGTACTATTAGTTACACCTCTGCCTAACCCTTCGGGGATTACAGGCGTGATGTGATGTACACAATTTTGAATTAGTGGCTAATTCTGCAACCTCATTACGCAAACAGTGCAATGAATACATTACTACATTTTATATTTAAGTAATTTGTATTGTCTGTAATTAATTTAAGAAATAGTCGTATCGGTCCTTAAATTAATATTCAGTCCTATAGTGAGGAAACCATCATGAGAGATATTTCTTGACGGCATGTTAAGTCAAGGCCTATGGGCGGCATAAAAACTCTGACACCAGGTCAGGCACTAACCACACGATAAAGGAGAAGAAGAAGTCCTATTACATCTTGAACATGTATTAAAAATGTTACTTTATCTGTCAGCTCCAAACGTGACTTCCTGAAAACTAAAATAGATATATTAAAATAAAATGTTGCTCATTTATCTTTCATACAAAGACCGAACTGGTAATATCCAGTTACTCCGAGATTTTTATCATTCACCTCAAGGGTTAAAAGTTTAAGTGTTAATAATATTATTTTATTATAAATCATAATAATGAAACTGTTCTTTTGTGTGGTCTTTTCGGTAGACAGAGACAGCATCAGTAACAATCGATTATTAAATGAAACCTGTATAAATAACCTTACCTAAAATATTCCTGTTACTTATTTTTTTTTAAACTTTAGGCACAAGTAAAAACTGTACAAAGGCGGAATTAATGCCTTGGGCATTTTTTTAATAGTCTACCTTAGGGTAATACTGAGTCAATACACAAAAATATTTAATAAATATCAAATATGTAAATGTGTTTGTACATTTATTATGTTATATATTTATCCTGAAACGTTTTCCCTACCTCTAACATGTTGCCATGCACGTAAACACCATAAAATATTTCCATTCCACCATCAATCATATGGGATATTGACCCAGGAATCAACTGAAGAAAGTTTGATGATACTTCAATCTCAATCAATTAATTATAGTATCGACTTCAACATGAACAAACCAGCCAGTGTGTGATTGACAGATCGAAATTGTCTATGGCAACTGTCAAAATAAAACGTCAAAGCCAATTAGAAAACTAGTTTTTGTTCAACTCTTCTACTTAGCTTTGATGGAATGATTTACTTTCTATCGTTTTTTTAACTGTTTTTGTGCAAGCACATTTTAAGTTTCGCAACAGTTGCCGCACTCTCCAGCAATTGAGGTTATGTAAGTGTACAAAGGAAACTACATAGTTTAGTCACGAATCTTGCGCAATAATAATTTTCGTTGTATTTATTTCTGTCTGAAAAATAATATAATTGGCAAGTGAAATATTTCACTACATTTTTTTTGCGCAATGTTATCCTAAATCCTGAAATACGTATTAATAATTAACTTAAATTTTAAATAAGGTTTTTTAACTTCAAATGGTTATCAGGCGCTGATGTCGTGATTCGTGACCAAAGTTTGCTTCGACTTTTCCTGTACTTTGTTTAAACCGATAAGTAACTTCCATCTGTAACGTGATAGTCGTAAAGTTCAAATTTCAATATCCCTCTTTTTCTCATTGTACTAAGCTTCCGCCTGCAACAGTGAAGATGTTCTCAAGAAATGAGGTCACTGAATTTGTTCAAGAAACATCTGTTAAAAGAATATTTAAAGACTTTTAGAGAGAGCTGGCTTAAGTAGGCCTTAAAGCAGTAGTTTCACGGCGATTTAGATAAGATCGGACCGAAAAATGGTAAAAGTTTTATTTTTCTCACAATCATGCTAAGTTAATTCGCGTTGTTCACCCGCAGCTCAGAGTATGTATTTATGCCCGGTTGATGACAATAAGCTCGCCCCTATGATATGGGACTAAAACATAACTGGCATAATGTGGGTACCCAGTAGGGACACATCCGCCTCACCCTTTGGATATTACAGTTCTATGTTTTATTCACACAAAAAAAAAAAAACAAATGAAACCAGATTCGCTCTCTTTCGAAAATCGATGCAACTTTTCGAACAATTATAACGAAGATCGAGTACATCACACCTTGTAGCTAACTACCGCATTTTTTTCTGAAGTAATCCAGCTATGTAAACAAGATCGGTTAGCCATACAGAGTGATTCACCTCAGACGACCCAGTTAACCACATGGGGTAATGAGTTGGTCTACTAAAAATATACACTGATTTTTCAGTAAAGAGTATCAAATTCTACTTGGTTTTTTAGTCATTTCGGTGACGCATTGCAGGGTAGTGGTTGATTCAGACGCTTTGCACCATAATATTTTGTTCAGGCAGTTTTGAGAAAAACGCTGTTTCGTGGATTCGCTTGGGTTCACACCAAGACACTAATTATATAGTAACTTCAATGTAAAAACTCGAGCTCTGTAGAAAAGTTTCATATCTTCGTGAATCAGCTTTTTATTACTTTTGAAGAGTTCTTAAAATCGAGTGTTTTTTTATATCAGCACTTTTAACGATCACTGGGGTTCATTTATAGATTTTTTTACACACTTATCGTTTTTGAAAGTAAGTTTAACGTTTCAACTTTCAATTGAGCTCGAAACCAACTTAAACTTACAATTTTTATAGCTGAGTTTTACAATTATTTCTTTAATTATTTTTATATTATTTTTAATGCAAGCGCAGTCAAGAGTCAGATGACAATTGTTCTTAACGATGTCACGATGCAATTAATGCTTTTTGTTCTTTATAATCAGCGCGTGACTTGTCCCGACAATTCTGTCTATTCTTTACTTGTGTCTTTCCCTTTTATAGAAGTTGCTTTAAGAGCGTTTATTCTTTGAAACTTTATATTCTTAGTACAAAGAGTATTTGAACCTTTTAGAGCTTATTTCTTTGAATTTGTAGGTGCTTAGTGCTCGTTTGTTGGCACTCGAATAGCATGTCCATTTTTCCTGGCAGTAATTGTTTCAAGTATCTGCAACAGTTCTCTTCTCCCTCTCTTTTTCTCTATCTCCCTCTATAACCAAGTATTGATTTTTTAAATTTGAGGGGGACGTAAATTGGGGCACCACTGTTTCTATAACAAATGCTATTTGAGTTCCATGTAATACTAATGCGTAGTATGTACTTCCTACATCTTACGAGAGCATCTTTTTATAGACGAAATTATTTCAACCGATCACTCTTCATCAGACTATAAACTAGATTACGTTTGCTTATCAAGATAAGTGGTTGGCATAAATTGCGAAATATTAAGTCATTCAATAAACATCCTTATGCATACGGTACATATGGTTTTAGGAAACATGAGGGATTCTTCTTCAGTACTAGTTTTCTGCAAGCTTTAACTTAACAAAAGTTTACTTAATGCAGACTCGGCAATACTGCAAAAAATCAGCCTATAAGGCAGACAGTAGGATTGGCTTGATTAGTTGACATGGTTCTGGGATACATCAAAAGAGTCTCAACTCACACTCACAAAAGTGACAAGCAAAATAGAACCTTATTAATCTACTTAGAACTATTAGTTTCACACGGTCAGTTCTGTTATCATTGGTTATCTGAGTAAGTATCAGTTTGCTAGGTGTTTGATCCGAAGGTCGGTTTTATGTCACCATGAGATAGTGAGCTAAATTTACTTCTACGTAACGATCTATCAATCTTCTGACTTCATCGTCGGTTCCTCTATCCTTTCATTTACCTTCAAAGTGACAACTGGTAAACTAAAAAGTTATACAAGGTGCGAATAAAGAATAATTTATAAGGTTTGTTATTCTACAAACCTGCCTTGATGACGTCATAACGAACTTTGTCTGACATACAGTTTTGACGTTAAATTCCCACACGTACTTGTTTTTATAGCATTATTAAAACCTCGGACCTGGTAACAATGAGCCTTACGAATCACGAAGCGGATTTTATGGATTTTTATAGCACGGCTGCAAAAATCCATAAAATCTAAAAAAAAATCTAAAATCATTCTAAATTCTAAACTCAAAATGTTACGATCATCAGTTATGGTTCACGAAGTAATGCCAGATTATAAATATTGCCATTAAACACTAATAAATATTATCATAATCGTGATAGCTTAGTTTACCCAAAACATACTCCAAAATGTAGGTTTTACGTCACAACAAACCTAATTCAGGAGCTATTTCAGTTTAAACGCCCACATCACATCTGGTAGGATTATCCTAGCTTTTGTCTTGAAATCTAGATCGAAGGGTCACGAGAACACTCGTTCGACAGATGGTGATTAAACACGTGAAATAAATATCCTCCACTTTTTTTTTAAAGTCGGATACAGGTTTTGGGACATGAGAACTTTTGTCGGAATTTATGTCGAAACGTTGGAAGTTGGTAAATTTACGTCTATTAAATATTGTGTTCTTTTCATACAACATTTAAGGGCCAAATTAAACTTACTTGATGGATGTCAAGTTCAGCGAAGTATTGGGGCCAGGCGGTTCTGCAATCACGCGACTTAGTCATGCCCGGCTGTTATGAAAGGCCGTCTTGAGGCGCTCCCACACAATCCGTTTCGGCATGTAATTTTTTAACCACAAACTTGTGTTGTTTTTGTTTGCGGAAATAATTTGAGAATTGTTGAATTGTTTTGTTCTACACTAGAGGAAAAAAAACAACGCGATTTCGTTAAGGTTAACCTGACTTTTAAAAAAGTATCGATTTTTATTTTTCAAAATTATTTTTAAACACTATCTACACTATTATTATAAAGAGGAAAGATTTGTATGTAGGTATGTTAGTAACGAATAAACTCAAAAAGTATTGGACCGATTTCGAAAATTCTTTCACCATTAGAATGCTACATTATCCCTGAGTTTAAATAAAAGAAAAATGTCCACCTGTGCGAAGCCGGGACGCGCCGCTAGTGTAGTATAAAGTAAGTGTCAATAACTCTGCAATTCTCGAAATTACATATTTAATAAAAAAAACAAATAACAAATCAATAAAAGACAATGCCGAAGCACGTCGAATCATTCACGAACAAATCACATGGCTCAATAGCTAGCCTTAGTCTCATAAAAACTTAAACATACAGCCTGTTTAGTCTCTAAACACACCTAATGAATGTCGGTGACATTTATAAATATTTTAAGACCGTTCTTGAACTGTTTAAGGCTCATGCTGGCTAATTTTAGAACCAGTAACATTGTTTGGTAACAGCCAAACAATTCTTCAATAGTATTTCCTGATCGCCGAAAATATGCACTTATATTAGGCGCGTTATAATTCCTCGTCACTACATAATAAAAAACAACGCTTCCCGCTGTCTGTCCCTATGTATGCTTAGATCTTTAAAACTACGCAACGAATTTTGATGCGGTTTTCAGCAAAAGATAGAGTGATTCAAGAGGAAGGTTTATATACATATATATTGCACCCGTGCGAAGCCGGGGCGGGTCGCTAGTTGATCTATAAATTATTAACTTGAATGTAACTGATTGTCATCTCACGTAATTTGCAATAGCCAAACACGTTTCTTCCTCGTAGGCGGTTACTAAGCAAAATGTGTCGAAATTATTGCCATTTACCTATATTTTAAAAGACTAGTACGTAATAGTTAATAGAAATACTTTAACATACTTCGATATCAATCACCATGTTCGATGATTCTGTACCTAAAATCTCGCCTCGCGCGTAAACCACTATCATCAGTTCTTGCTTATTAGCAATTCTAAACCCATCATTATATCTATAAGTACTACATAGAGCGGGAAGGCACAGCTGTGAAATAGCTAGCCTAACTGTGCCAAGGCGAAACCTCACTGTCGCCTACTCAACAGTACTAACTTATATGCATGTAATTAGGCACGACAGTTTTACTTAGAAACTTATAGTTTGTGGAATTGTTGGCTAGGTACCCCAATTTTACAACCATTTCCAAGGTGTGTTAATTGTTTTGAATAAGTCTTGTCAAAAACATGTTTTTTGTCAAACATCTATCACATGTTTTAAAGTTGTTCCAGACATGTTTTGCTAGCCGTTTTGTTCACATTTTTGACAAGTTTTCTGCAATTTTGTACAAAACTAGTCTTTACAGCTGGTTTAATGTGTGAAACGAAACCAGTACACACAGCTTGTTGAATGCATGATTACAGTTTGCTGACAAACTTTTAGAAATCATACAGACCACCAAAATAAGGAAAATTGTATAAAAAATTAGAAAAACGCATTAGATACATACAAGAAAAAAATCAGCTAACGAAAATACACTAAAAGTGTTGGTTACCCAATGATTTTAGGTCAAAATAAAATCGCTTTAATCAGTGTTTTTTTTGCTTGGATGTCTTTAGACGTACTGAACCTTATAGAATACCGTTTCAAACTTTTAGCTCTACTAAACAAGCTACGGAACTAATTCTAATATAACACTTCATCATTGAATTTAAACTCTGCAATTAGTCGTATTTTCCAGTTAACAGTAAATGGCCTTTAGTTGCCTTTGATGCAAAACTATGTATTTCAATAAAAAGGACTCATATTCATAACATCCATGAACGTCACGTCACTATAGCATAGAACACTATAGTTAGTAACAATAAACAGAACTACGCAACCAATTTGACCTTTATTTTAACAAATTCAATTAATACTGCGTGTAAATTCTAGTGACACATCAATTAAATAATTGATAATAATGATGTAGGTAAAATAGATTTTCCTGCGTAGTTACAGTGAATTTCGCGCTGTAATACAGAAATTCAGTCATGGACTTTACCTCCATAATATATTAAAAACATTTTGCGTCGTACTTTTAGGATGGGTGATCATCGCGTCACATGAAGTTCTGAGCCGCTCTTGCGGAACTGATTGGACTGTTATTGTTGTTGATATTAATTTCAACGATAATATCTGAGCAACTTTATCGCGATTCGATAAAAAAAAACGCAGGTTTGTTTTGAATTGTTTCAAAGAACTGGGTTTTTTTCGCAAACAAGGAAAAAATATGTCGTAATTGTTATTTTGTCGAAATGTTTGTAAACACGTATTCGGCAAAAAAGTAGCTTTTAGTGACTCATAAGTCCTTAGATAGTATAAAATCCAAGAGGAAATTTTGATAAAGCAGAGCTGATTCATCCTTTATCTTAAATATCAAAGGTTTTTAGTTGTCAAAGGACACGAGTAGCGTGGAAAGTGGCCTTTAGGCCTTTTTTTTTTTTTTTTTTTTCCGGATGGGAAATCATCAAATGACCCCCCCCACTCTGGGCGGAGCGGAGGGGAGTGTCAGACTTGTACTGACTAAAACCCATCCATGTTCCTTCTTTGCCCGTTATGTTCCAGGGCCACGGTATCTCTTTCGAACAGTCCCGCAGCCCCGGCAGGCGTCGGCACATGCGGACCCCTACTTGATTGCTGACATCTCCTTGAGGCGCGCGTGGAACACGAACGCGCCGTCGACACGGCCCGTCGTCATAAGACGGCCGGACGGCGAGCTAGGCCTTTAGGCCTTATGATAAAACAAGATTATAGAAACGAAGGCAAATGCACGCAGCTGTTATCAACAAACTCAATGACATAAGGCAACCTGAATCATCGAAAATCTCTCAAGATTATTTTGTGAATCAGAAATTATACAATAAGCAGCTTATCACTGGTCACAAGTACAATAAGATTACTTGATATGCAGTAATACTTTTACAGCCGCGTGACAAATGATGACTTCATATGCAATTACTTAATATCCCCCAATCTTATCAGAATAAATGATCTTTTAAACACTTTTCCTATTCTAAGATAAAACGCAGTACAGTAACCATCGAGTGTCCTCAAAAAACTTTTGAAATAGGTACTTATCTACTATTTCCAGTAATACTATCTACTCAATATCTATTATCTCGTCTATTTATACAATATTCCTCGTAATTACGAGTATTTGTAATAGCACTATCTTCATAAATAAGGAGCCACACAATGATTACAACACGGACAATGCAGGGATGTTTATAAACAAAGGTACAATTGCAATAAAGTTTAATGAACTTTCAGCATACTTTTAACTATTGAACCTACCTCTATATACTTGGAGCTACCATAATTAATGCTTTTACAGCAGCGGTCTTTCAGCCAGATGGTATGTGATTGGTTAACAACAGCGAGGTAGAAATAATGTATTCTGGGGCACTAACGAAACAGTATTGAGGACAAGGCTTAGTGTTGTGAATCGGGACCATCTGTTATGACCTTCTTCTATCTACCAAATTTATTCAAAACTTCCTTTTCAGTTGTGCTTTGGGATGATATCAAACGTGTTTCTACATGTGTGTTTTCATACTTTTTACTACAAAATTTTCCATTTTTTATTTATTTTCATATCTAAATCGCGAATTAATGTTTACGTGCAATATAAACAGGCATAAATCGAAGGATTTCTAGGTGGCTTGTCGATGGATGAATTACTTGCGTTTAAATCAAGGTGAAGAACGGGTTTCCTATGTTTGTGTTTACTTTTCTGGTCGGTTCCTCATTCGCTTGTATTTAACCTGGAAAAGTAATCTTAGTCGTTATTTGGATGATGCAGTTCCTTTATAGTTTTGCAATAATATCGTGTCTATTATGGAATATGATGAAAACAACACTGAAGTAGCATATACACAAATGAAATCAAATCAATAATTTTTGGAGAAAACACTGTTACAATGGTGTAATAAAATTTACATGTTTCAAGTGATTCTACCGTAAGGCATACAAAATGTATACAATCACGGCTTAGCACAACCAAGATTGACATTGAAGTACCTACATATTATATACAATTAAATCAAATATTTTAAGATATTAAATTAATGCAATGTCTTAATATAGATAAAATAATTCTTTAATAATAATAATAGTCTGTGCGATTATGGACGAAGGTCTGTGCGATTATGGACGAAGTTATGTTGACGAACAACTACCGGAAATATATTATGAAGGACGGGACGGTTGACGTGTGTCGGGCATGTCACCGTCCGGGTGAGTCCATCAGACATATTATTTCTGGTTGTTCTCGTCTGGCTAACGGCGATTACTTGCACAGGCACAACCAAGTAGCCAGGATTATTCACCAGCAACTTGCCTTGAAATATAAAACTTGTGGAATCTGAGGTACCGTACTACAAGTATGTGCCCGACCCAATTCTCGAGAAATACCATGTCACGTTGTACTGGGATCGGTCTATCATTACTGATAGGACTATTGTCGCCAATAAACCTGACATAGTAGTGACAGACCGATTAGCGCGCCGCGTAATGATAGTCGATGTTACCATTCCGCATGACGAGAACCTCGTGAAAGCTGAGAAAGAGAAACAAATTAAATATCTCGACTTAGTACACGAGGTTGTCGACATGAGGAATGTGAACTCGGCTATCATTGTGCCGATCGTCGTGACGGCCAATGGCCTTATAGCCAAGAGCCTCGACGACCATTTTTCGAGGCTCTCCTTAGGCGGTTGGATCAAGGGCCTGATTCAGAAGGCAGTACTCCTCGATACGGCTCGCATTGTGAGGAGGTTCCTGTCTCTGGAGCCCTAACCACCGGTAGCTTGGACCCTGCTCCCGACACCGGCGGACCACTATTTTTTATATTTTTTTAAATGTTTTTGTTATTGTTTTATATTAGAATATTTAAAAATGTATTTAATATGTATAAAAATAAATAACGGAAATAATAATATTAAAGAATCGATCCATCATCACTGACAGGACTATTGTAGCCAATAAGCCTGATATAGTGGTGGTGGATAGGTCAGAGCGGCGTGCAATGATTGTTGACATAACGGTCCCGCATGATGAGAACCTCGTGAAAGCCGAGAAAAATAAGCAAATCAAGTATCTTGACTTGGCTCACGAGTTTGTCGACGTGTGGAATGTGGGCTCAGCGATCATTCTGCCGATGGTTGTATCAGCCCATAGCTTAATTGCCAAGAGCCTCGACCAATACCTGAGGAGGCTCTCGTTAGGCAGCTGGATCAAGGGTTTGATTCAGAAGGCGGTACTCCTGGACACTGCTCGTATTGTTAGGAGGTTCCTCTCTCTGGAACCCTGACCGCCGGTAGCTTGGACCCTGTTCCCGATACCGGTGGGCTACAATTTTTTATATTTTTAAATGTTTCTTATATTGTTTTTAGTTTAAGAAATATTTAAAAATGTATTAGATTTGTATAAAAATAAATAAAGGAAATAATATTACACAGTCACACACACACACAGAAACACACACACGCAGACACACACTTAGGATCAATGATTAGGTTCAGCCATTGTACAAAATCAAATTGTGCGTGTCCGTTTACGCACAATTTGATTTTGTTGTTGTCTTGTTGTGTGATGATATAGCAAGAAAGGAGGTGTCTGTCTGTGATGACGAGTAATAGAGAAGTTTGGAAAAAAAGATGACATGCCGCGCCGACCCCAAATAAATTGGGATAGGTTAGGAGAATGCTGATGATGATTATGATGCCTATCAAAAGACAGAATTGTGTGGAAAAAGTAAAACAAGGGATAAAAACAGGCTAGTTATATAAGATTAAAAATGGTGTATCGTTTCCCAAAACACATTTTGGTAACCGATCGAATCATAGTTTCTTTCTAGAAGAATTTTATTGATAGAATGAGAAAGATACTCAGAATACAATAGGTTCTATCTGTAAGAAAATTCAACATACAAAAACAAACAAATTGATTCGCCCACCGTGTTTTCGTTCATAATATAAACCAGGTTTTAATTGGAAAGTTTTCTCTAAGCAGATGTATGGGCATTACTCAGCTTTTGTATATTATGGAAATATGTACATACTTCGGTAGTTATACACCGCTGAAAACCTGAAAATTTTCCACAATATACTGTCTGCCTGATTCCACGAAGACATGTAGTTACAAGGTAATAGTTACGCAATAAGTTCCATTTTAATTTAAATTCTTGTAAAGACTGATTTCCGTGAGTCACTGAAATTCGTATTATGGTGTATAATGTACCTGTTAATATGTAGTTATAATGACGCACGTGTGAAGAAAAAACTAGTAACAATTTCGAGTTTAATATATGTTCACGAGATAGGTCTTTACCGACGTAAGGAAGTAATTCTTAGTAATACATTTACTTATGTAAGTATATCTAGTGTATTATTTTGTTTATTTATTGTGAAATCACCTGTACCACCTGGAAAATACGTGTATGAGTCACGACGATTAGCGCATTCACTGATTTACATACATGTCATATTGTATACTTTGATGTGTCGATTAAAAAGTATTCCTTCGCAATTTTCTAAAAGTACTTTCTATGACGGTCATAAACATCTTTTCATTGAAGTATTTCCAGTTTCTTAGAACTAAATAACGTTCCTATGGGAAACGTATTATCTAAGGTCAATGACACGAATCAATGCCATATTCATCACAACACGGAACATCTGCCGTTTGAGTTTCCTATATACCTACATAGAAATTAGATTTTTCATTGTTTATTATTAGTTGAGTTTAGGTATTGTGGCCCTCGCCTACTTAGAAATCCCACAAGTAGAAATAAGGTCGACTATTCTTAGATTCAGCACTACTTGGGAGATCATTTCGAGATGTTTGAGTGTAGGTAAAACCATATGGTAAATAAAATTCCCTTGGTCAAAATGTGGGTACTCTTAGGGAAAACCCGAGTTATACCAACTAGTTGTTTATCATTTATGTATCTACATTTTCCTGTGTAAAACGTAACGGTACTACCTGCTTTCAATCTGGTGGTAAGTGCGTATCGCTTGATCTATGACCTGAATCTGGTACTTTGTCGTGCGTTTGATTATGGTCGGGATTTTCTTTTTCCTTTTAGGTTTAGGGACATTACCAGACGGTATTACGTCAGACAAAATGTAGTATTCATGAAGAATGAGAAGTTTTTAGGTACAGTCGCCAGCACATTAAGTTACCACAAACTGTCTTTGTCCAAATGATTTTAAACCATAAAATGTTAACTTCAAAAGCATAATCAGACTATAATGTTCCCACTGCTGGGACACAGGCCTCCTCTCTGCGAGAAGGAATGGGCTATAATCCACCACGCGGGCCCAGTGCGGGTTGGTAGATGTCACATGTCTTCGAATTTTTGGTTGTAGGACATGCTGGTTTCCTCACGATGTTTTCCTTCACCATTTTGAGAGCAGTGGTGATGAATTAAATTACACAAAGTAATGCGCCTGGCTGGGTTCGAACCCACGACTTACTGCTCCGTAAGTCGGGGCCGCCACCACTGGGCCACCGCTGCTCAAAAGCAAATGAGAAAATTTTACTCGACGCTCTGGCGACTGTAAGGTTTGAATTTATTTACATAATACACATATTATGTAAATAAATTCAAACCTTTTTTCCATGAAAAAAAACACACGTCAACTCCTACGATTTTTACATATTTCTTTTGTTTCGTGGACGTTCATAGATCTGGTCGAACATGCAATCATGCCAATTGAGGGAATTAGAAGTACAGTAAAGAAATCGAGTAATGAATTGCATCATGTATGCATGACTGCTTGAATTATGGATTATGCTATGATTGGCCCACCGTAGAGCAATTACTTGCCTTGAACTTCAACATATTTTACAGCATAACAGTAAAGGGGGATTTTATTGTTTTTAATAACGACGTGGTAAATCTGCGATATATATATATAGAGAAACATATAAAGAAACCTTTACGACTACAGGTAAGTAGTTATGAATGGCCAGTTTGAAGTAGCCTTGAAAATTTCATTATTATTTCAGTACTCATTTTTTATGGGCATAACCTATACGTTCTATAAGACCATACCTACATGCATTAGTACCTACATGAGATATCTGTAGATTTATTTCTCAGGCATTTTCTCATCGCGGGCCTGTGGACGGCGAGTAATGGGCCAGCTCGCCGTCCGGCCGTCTTATGACGACAGGCCGTGTCGACGGCGCGTTCGTGTTTGCGCCTCAAAGAGATGTCAGCAAATAAGTAGGGGTCCGCAAGGGCCGATGCCTGCCAGGGCTGCGGGACTGTTCGAAAGAGATACCGTGGCCCTGGAACACAAAGGGCAAAGAAGGAACATGGATGGGTTTTAGTCAGTACAAGTCTGACACTCCCTTCCGCTGCGCCCAGAGTGGGGGGGGGGGGGGGTCATTTGATGATTTCCCATCCAGAAAAAAAAAAAACGCTTTTTCTCATTTCCTTGCAGCATACATAAACCGATAAATCGAAGGTTTGTTAGTACTGTTTTAAGGCCACGTGCCTGTAGAAACGTGAAACAATGTTATTTGATATTGTACCTGTCACGCTATTGATTGAATAAGGTGTAGGGAGAAGTGTACTATTGTAGTACTCATACGATTTTTATTTTATGACCAGTCTTGATTCTTACAGAAATACGTGTGTAAGAGTTAATCTACTGATCTTAGCCAACTTGTGAGCGACTTTTCGTAACAAAAAGGTAAAATAATCCCTTTTCAGATAGACTTAAGACCTATACTTGAACTGACGTGTCAGTCACCAAGGGGCCAAAGGTCCGACCTACACTAACGTTGCATTGCAATAAAAACTTAATCACTCAGTAATCCCAGACGTTGGAGTCATATAATACATTTGCCTACACCGTTAAGATACGAGTTAATTACTGAAACCCAACTCACACGGCGCACAGTGAAGCAATCAAACCGACTCGCATTGGTATAGTCAACTTCATTTATAAGTCCACAATTTAACTTTATCCGCGTATGTATTTCAAAGCAGGAGTAGTTGTTCTCAGTACAAGTGTGTGTGGTTGAGTGTACACAGCCGCACGCGTCTCAAGTGTGATATGACCCGACACGTGATCCCTATATGCGGCCATAGAGTAATTGTGCAGACGGCTGGCAGCGTACGAGTCCACACAAACCAATTAATTTGTCTCGTAAATTATGTACTTAGGTATTTGAAATTGTTTTAATTGCCTGATTAATATTTCGCTGTTAAACGTGTTTGTGGGAATTAATTAATCATTTAGCTTGAAAACAGATTTGCTAATCTAAAAGTATCAAATAAACATGATTACTTCATTCGACTGTTACTTTTAACTGGCCATAAACTCAATAACATTCAGTACCTACAAGTACCAAAATGACATAACGATTACTCTGGTAGGCGCAGTCACGTAATTGGTGCTTGTTGTCAATCTAACTGATCGACTTTTGCAACCGACACAATGGTATTCAGGTATTCACAATTGCGTTAAACCAATTCGCAGTACATTGTCTTACAACTAGGTCAATCTGACCCCGACGAAACGGATATAAAGGGGTAGGTACTTGATAATTATTGCTATCGCGAACATAGTTTAATAGTAAAGCGCATTTGTTAGGTCGATAAGGCCTTATCAGGCACTGAAATATGAAACAATAAAGGTAAATCATGAGAAATTAGATTCATATCTTGAAATAGCTGGGAATTCTATTATTTGGAAACCCCGCAGAAATAAATAATCCGAGATATTATAATATTATTGATTACATTATGAATAATTTGAAATTCCCATTTTGTTTGCAACAATAATTATGCGTAGATAGAACGTAACGCCCCCCAGCTTGGTGGAACGAAGTCTTTAAAAAAGTGGCAAGGAGAGGCTGTATTTAAAAGAGTTTAAGCTTAGGAGTGGTCTATGTCCAGCAGTGGGCTGTGATAGACTGTTCGGTTGAGAAGTCGTAGGTACTTTATACCAGGTATCGAAATTATCAAGATAATTATTTTCTTTAATAATTATCATAAATAGAAGTATCAATGATAATTATGACTTCGAGCCCTGCTTTATACGCTCGCGTAGGCATCAAGAGTGCAATAAAAATCCTGTTTATTCAATGCAATATTTTATTTGTTCTGTGACATATACGTAGGTGGTCTAACCAACGAACACGTGTACAGATTTTATATAAACCGAACGAAGTGTGTGCCTTACGCGTGTATATTTCAACTGAAACTAAACGTAAACTTTTACTATTACCGTGGTGTTTATAGTTTGTTTTTAAAACAACGGAAATTAGATTGGTGGAAGGCGTGGGATTTCGGTTCATTTGGGACATCGATAGCTTGGGAAATGATCGTGAAATCCCGATACTATCTCTGTTTGAAACACAATATGAGTTGATCAACTTCCGATGAGAAAATCAAATGCCCATTCAGTTTTTATGATTTACTCTGTCTTCTAATTACAAAAAAGATTGAATCTTACACAGGTACAAACAAAGTTGAAAATGTTAGACTATATCAGTCAACTTTGTATGTTATAAAATTATTATTTCTCGTAGGTATAATTACTCATCTATAGGTACAAGGCAATAATTATATTTCTTTATAAAAAGCAATTCACGTCGTTTATGTGTACATAAATCACATGTGCATACTATTATTCAGTCAACAGTATGAACACTTTACGAGTAATTACAAATAACCTTTTGTAACTCGTGAGCACAAAACAAGCATTGGGATAGCCTAAATAATGGTATCGGCTGATTGTTACTAAGCCAGACTTAGACCTACAGTATATATCAGCAAGGTGTGGTCATATTAAAGGATTTGGTATGGACCACCAAACCTAACAACTTTCTCCACAGGACCAATGCAGTAATTGCGAAAAAAATACAGAACGACCGCTGGACAAAAGTCTCCTCTCAATGAGTGTCTAGGGATGGTCATCGCCAAGGCTGGCCCAGAAAGAGGTGGCCATGACCGACCATGGTGGATATGACCTGGACAAGCACTGCGATGGCTGGTTCGAGCTGGCGCACGAAAAGAGTACCTGGAAAGATATGGGGGAAACTTTTGCCCAGCACTGGGATAATAACGGCTAATAAAACAAATAAAAATAAACGTGGTTCAACTTAGACACATTCTCGTCTCCATCTTGAACATACTACAATGCGACAGTGACAGGCAGAGATCTGACAAATATAAAACTTAACCAAACTTCGTACTACTAAGTAACGCTTATAGATCTCAGACTAAGACTATCGAACTTCAAAGAACATCCTTCTTAATAATTCGCCGGATGAAAACAATACATGATTACATGCAGCTTATAACGTTTTTCAGTAACATCAGTCAATATAATAAAGAAGAATGCAACTCGGTTTATGCTACAACATATAGTGAATGGAAAAATCTGTAGGACACGTCATCATGCTTTCTTTCAACTGGCATAGAGACGAATTTTATAGCAGCTTAACATTTTTCAGTAACATCAGCAAATAAAATGATGTAAAAGACAAAACAGTTTATAGTACATCAGATAGTGAATGGAAAACTCTGAATTACACCTAATCTTTCATTCTATTATTGACACATCATGATTTCCAGGCGCATTTTACAGCAGCTTAACATTTTTTAGCAACATTAACAAACAGAATGAAGAAAAGAATGATTTCATCTTGTTTTATAATACTAATAGTGATACTGTTAGCCTGCGTCATCCCACTGCTGGGCAAAGACCTCTCCCCATGACTTTCAGTTGCTAATCCAGGGCTAATGTGGGCCACTGGCCGCTTGTTTTTGGTCCAGCTCGTCCCGCCATTTTCAACGAGGTCTGCCACGACGCCTTCCGGCTGTGTCAGGGCTCTAGAAAGTGGTTATTTTGGCCCACACCTCATGCGGCAGACGTTTCATAATAGTGAGTGGAAAAATCTACATGGAATCTTCTATCAGGGAGTTTCTTCTAGGGAGCTTACTATTATTGTCATAGATGAAAAAAGTTTACTTGAAATCAGTAAATTTTAAAACATTAATCTGTATAATAATTTGGTATTGAGATACTTTCAGGCTGTTCAGATGTTTACCTACAATCACAAAAAACAAATGATAAAATGTTATTAGAGTATTGCGAATACTTATGATGTAAGAATTTATACAAATTAACTGTTACAAACTAGCGGTAACGATGTTAATATTAATATTATCGTTGGAAATAATTAATTGTTGTGATGCCGAGTCTTACAAAGATCTCTTGTATCATTTCATCATAATTTATTGTGTTTCTAAAGAAAAAGGTTTTTGTGTCGAATATAATTATGTTTAAGCTATAATTCAATTAAAATAACGCCACGCTATGCGGTGAGTGACGCAAAAGGAATCGAAAATGGTATTTAATTCTTAATTATTACGAAGAAGAATTCACTATGGAAATATTGGCTAAAAAAGTAAGCAGAAACTACTAGAATATTTTATGAATACATAACATAAATATACAAAATAATCTGCTAATAAAGCTTTGAATTTTAATGGAAATATTTTATTAAATTATCATAATTGCTAAACCAACTATGAGATTGTTACTGGTTATTACTTTTAAGAATTAATTAACATTGGATTTAAAATTAAATCAATAAAAATAACTAGTAGTTAGTTACGTGGACAAAACTTGAAAACTGGAAATATCCATAATACATATAACATATCATTATTCCTCTGAAGGGTTAGGTAGAGAGATGTACCATTTACCTAAATCATTATCATTCTCTTACCCTTATCCCAATTAATGTAGGCTCGGCGCAGCATGTCTTCTTCTTCTATACTTCTCTATTACTCGTCATCTCATCAGACAACTCCTTTCTTGCTATATCATACATATAAAATACAACATACTCACTCATAAGTCTTACGTTACTTTGCAGGCAAGATGTCTCACAAACACGGATTTAAGATAAATAAATCAAATACTGAGACAGTTCAAGCATCAGAGATAAGCTTAATCACATGCAGTCGTTTGTTTTTATCAAGACATTGACATTAACCGTATGTCTCTTATCTCGGGAGTAATTAGTTAACATTTGCTGACTTGATGTCACATGACACACGTGGAGAAAAGTGAAAGTTATAGTATGACCACTTTAAGAGTGCAGTTCAAGGCGGCGTTGCTTGTCCTGAAAATTTGCGTCGCTATGTCAAACTTGGTACATTTATTTTAGTTCTATGTTTTTCCGCCTGAAGAGATATGTTAGTTGAAGTATACGGACTTTACGGCTGGAGAAATTGTAGCAGCTGCTTAGAAGATATCGTAATGAGTTGAATCTTGCTGTAAGTTGACATTAAGTTGCTTTGTTGTTTCCTCATAATCGTCACCTTTCCCAAGTATGTTGGGGTTGGCTTCCAGTTAAACGGGATGCAGTGGAATATCAGTAAATTACATGGAGTGACCGTCTATCTGATCTCCACAACCCAGTTGAGAACTAGGTAATACATACTATATCCCTTGGTATGGCTGGTTGTCCGATTTTCAGGCTTCTATCTATCCGTAACGATATCGATTGCTTTGTCTTAATATTTTTAGAATTTTACTAGCTTCGCCCACGTGGAGTTCGGTAATTATCCCACGGGATCATACTACCTGGATAAAATGTATTCTATGTGTTAATGCAGGTTATTAAACTATTTGTGTCCCAAATTGCATCCAAATCCGTAAAAGAGTAACAAACATCCCCATTCATCCAACCTCACAAACTTTGACATTTTTAATATTAGTAGTATAAGTTGTATAAATTCAATTACATGTAAAATCCACACTATTAATAATGTGCGGGTGCGGTCCAAGCAAAAGCGAGCTAAAGTAAACCTTTTAGCGTGGGATTTCAAAATAAAAATCTCTTAAAGCTAGTTATGGACCCATACAAAACATAAAGTTTCAAAAAGAGCGGGTTTCCTTGTGTAGGAGAACCGGAAACGACACATACCATATTATGATGCTATTATCTAACGGGAAAAAACTTGAGGATAAGATTATAATCAAATTATAAGGAAAAACCGTCCATTGTTCCAAATATGTTACAAATTAACATGTAACGGTTCTCACACTTTCATATAAGCATGTCCACAGTAAACAATACATTAAGTTGTATGTCTGTCTCGGTTAAAAAGTAGGCCGGATTAGAAACTGAACGGGTGACATTGGTAACAGATACTGGTTTGGCAGTAATTACTAGTATGAACGAGATGCCGTAATGTCAACGTAGTTTATCTTTTTAAAATGCCAAATATAATCAATGTCAAATCGAACAGTAGTTTTTGAATAGAGAACAGAAAAAAATAGACAAGAAGAGGAAATAATTGCATAGCGCCTCTCGGGCTCTTGATAAGTTACATCATATTTTGTGACAGACATATCGTTGCAGATTCTACATTATCTAATCGATGTTTCCAAGGTTTTCATAACACACCGGGAATTCTAAATTCTGCTTATTAATCAATTGCTAATCAATAAAATTACAACATTCATTGATTTATTTATTGATCTCATAACAGATTTTTATCAATTTCTATGTAATTTTCCATAAACATAATTAAGATGGTCTATGGTCGGATAACCGAGACAATTTATCTCAGTTAGGTAATTATGTGACAATATAATGAATAGCAGAATTTAGTCAGCCACGAATGCCACGATACCATCGCATGTTTTACATCGTGATGAACTAACCATATCGGTATTATCTCTGTACTTATCGTGTCTCTTTCATGTGATACTGTATTGATCTGAAAATCAGTATGTTGCTGTTAAATTCTTACGTTTGCCTTTTTATTTAACGACCGGAACCGTAGGAAAGGTACTTATTGATTACAGGAAAAAGTCAAACAGTCAAAATATTTCGCATGTCTATGGCAAGTAAAGTGTGGCTTTTGTAAAGAAAATTAGGATAACTATCATAACGAGACGTGAAAAATATGTAGTTCTATATGTACTGAAGCCAAAATATTATTCTTTAACAATTTGTTTTCCTTCACTAAAAACTATGGAAAATAAAACTTTATTATTGCAAAAGGAACAATAAGACCATCGCGAATCACTTTTTCTATAAGTTTTCACGTAAGACATCTTTTGTTAAAGGTCCATCCATCTGTTTCAAATCTCTTAACAATATTTTTGTATTCAAGAAATACGTCATCAAAGTTCTTATAGAAACAGGTGCTACTACATTGTTTCCCCGCCTTTTGTTAATTTGACACATTTAATTTCAAACAATACCAATATATTTTCTACCGGTTGCTAGCTGCCTGATGAAATATTCTTAATTTATTTTACTACTTCACGAGATATTTTATCATCAAGATACTCTTGTCTTAGTCTCTCATTTCATACCAAAAAAAAAGTCAAGAAAGAATCTCAAGAAAGAAACTCGGTAGATTCTGATATAACAAATTGATTAAAAGTACGAAACCTTAGGAAGAACCCATCAGTGCTAAGCCCGGAAAAATCCGTTCTTTTAGTATTTTTCCTTTTAAAAGATAAACTATAAAAAAGTAGGATCGAGGAGAGATTACGATAAAAATGAATGAGAATCACGAATGCGCTATGTGCTCGGAAATATACGGTTGTATTAAAAGCTTACAATACTTTAGATAAGCTAATACTTTTATTATTTTCAGTGATACCAACCAGTTAGGTAAAAAAATGTCGTAAAATATAACGATGATAAAGTAAACTTTGTATTATATTATTTCCGTAAAAATTCAGCTGTTTAAATGATGCATTTTTTATTGTTTTCCTTGTGCAGTTGAAAAGGCGATTATCAGACGCAGTGGCAGGGGTTATTTGTGGCCATTTTTCCTTTTAAAATTATTGCAAGCCTCAAATTCAAATACAGTTTGTTATTAATCATAAAAACTAAATAAAAGACAATACAAATCAAAATTCAAGGAGAGAGCCACCAAAGAATATTAGACAAATCGTCAAGTGGTTAACCGATAACATATAAAAGTGTCAAGTTGTTTACATTATTGTCAACGGGACAGTTGTAAACGATGGAAATGTGTCGTAAAAGTGTCAGATTTTCTTTTAATTTATACCTTCTAACAAATAGCGAGAAAAGCATTATAGCTGAGATTTGCACGATTTTCAAAAACTAAATGGATTTTTAAAAGTTAACTTAAGTAAAGGTTATTATTTTAAGCACATTATCTGTCAAGTGCAAATACAAATACACAAACAAAACAAAACACAAAAACAAAAAAAAAAAAACAAAACAAACAAACAAATACTATTATGTTGTTGATTGGAAGTAGGGATCCATTTTCATTTTTCACTAAAACTTTATAATAACTCGAAAAAGATTCTTGCAGCAATTGAGTTAACATAATATCTTCCCTGCTAAAACTATGCACCAATTGAGTCAGAAGGAAGTAAGAAGAATCAGTCAGTTTCTCAGAAAAAAAATATCGTGCTAAATCCATTATAAAAACGACTGTTAGTGCGTTCATTCGTTCAATTAAAGCACTCGTGCATATAAAACGTGATTATATCATTTGCCACGCGTATTCAGGCCTTAGGGGGGCTAATTATTACGAGGGAACATGGATCCCACACGCTTATTTATCATTTCAATCAAGAAAATAATGGGATCAATCCAACATAAAATGTTATGTAACATCGCGTACAACAAGTACTTTACATGTATTTTCTCACACCATTTTTAAGTGAAGATAAAAAGGTCATAAGTAATTAATCAATGTTCGATAAACCGTGGTTGCCGTCTATTTGACCCCGCACGTTAGTCGAAAGATGGTGACGATGGTAAACGAAACGTGTTAATGGCCTGAGTTCACCGTACAGTATTAACCCGTCTATTGCTGGACTGATAAAAGGCGATAGACTCTACTCTTATCCATCGGCGTTTCATCATGGCTACGTTTCATCGTATGTTAGGTAACTTGTGTATAATAAAGATATTGATACTGTTAGCCTGCGTCAAATGCTTCTCCCCATAACGTCCAGTTGTTTCGATCCAGGGCTAATGTGGACCACTGGTCGTTGGTATAGTCCAGCTCGTCCCGCCATTTCAACTAGGTCTGCCGCGACGCCTTCTGACTGTGTTAGGGTCCCAGAAAATGACTATTTTGGACCACAGCTCATTGGGCATGCGGCAGATTTAGCCAGTCTAGTCCCACTTTAGCTTAGACAACGATACTGTGGTATTATATTACTGTTACCGGTTTTTCTTTAAATTCAATATCATCATTCTCTTGCCGTTATCCTAAAAATCAATATACATATTATTCAAAAATATTATAAAGGGTGTAAATAGGCCCTTAACATAAACGAAAGGCACTTGTTCTCCCCGTCACTGCGATAATTTTTTTGTTTTAGACCATACCTGGGAACGTTCTAGTTACGGAGATATTGGGGGTCAAAGTTCCAACTTTTTCACAAGTTTTTTTTTTTTAAATACATGTTTTTAATGTAAAATTTTTACTTTTCACACCTCCACGACCCCCGTACTATTCAATCCATTCATCAGCACAATGCTATGAGTGCTTTCCATCGAGTCCTAACGTAAAACGTGATTTTTCTCCCCAAAAAAAAGTCGATTCCCAGCAATAATTTTTGCGTAAAGTTACTTAGTTTGATGTACAGAATGCTTGGTTGACGGATATGTGAAGGGTCTGTTTACACCCGGTATATAAATGTAAAATTCAATATACATATTATTTAATAACGTGGTAGATATCGTTGATTGTGTGTAGGTACATGTTTAAGGACTCTGCTATTGATTATGTATCTATTAGTAAAATTCCAGAATAAACATTTAATTTGCTTTTCTTCGTTTGGCACTCTTACTTTACCGATATTGTAGACAGGAAGTTTTACTTTAGTAACAATGATTAAATCATAAAGTTTAGTATTATCACGATCACAGACTCCCACAAGTGCAAAAAAAACGTTATTTTTTTCGTAATTACACCTAAAGTACTACCAAGACTTAAGCATTAAATAAAAACTGTTTCATTCAAAGATCAAGGATCTTAGCGAGTCGTTGAACTTACGCTTCTTACAACTAAATGGGAATATCCACGTGTAACGCCTTTTTTGTGTAAAGCTTTTTATTTTTTAATAAACAAACTGTGTAAGAGTAAAATCGTTGACAGTGAGATTATTCTTTATTTGAATAAATTTCTTCTTTCATCGTGTTTTAAATAAATCTGTCGTTTTCTAATTACCTCCTTTAATTTTGTAAAAAATGTTTATTTTTGTACGACGTTTTTATATTTTTGGTTATTTCTGTAACACGTGTCGTTTATTTTCGCTTATTGACTTTAGGGAATTAGTTTCACTTTAAACGCATTCACACAAAAATTGTAAGGGTATCCAACCGTTTAAACTATTTGAAAAATTGCACAAGCGGTGGTCAATTGCACTATCCAGTAGTAGTATTTTCGTAATAAAATACCGAATAAAAGCAAAAATAAATTGAGTTGGGTTAATTGGATGACTGGTGGGTTTTTTGCATAGGTAAACTATATTTCTTAGGTACAAACCTTTATTTCTTAACATAAATTAAAGCCACTTCAGCCAAAAATTGGCGCGAAATAGTTACGTTCTTCAGTTGCGTTTTTTAATTACGTGTTTCAGTTTGTTAAATAGTAAACAGTATTAGTTATGAAACACTTCACTCAACCTTCACGAATTTTTTGGCGCCAGATCTAAACTAGGTTTACAGTTTGTTTTTTTACTGAATTCCTTAATTTTATTTATTTTTAGTTAACGTGTAATTTTTAAATGTAAGTTTGATATTAAAGTTATACTTCGTCGCTAATTAATTTAATATGTTAATTAATTTATAATAAGTGTTAAAATTGGGATAAGTTTTTAAATTGGTACTATTGATACTAACCAAAAGAGAAAAAATGGATGATTAATGAGTTTTTTGTGGAAATATTTATATCCAGCCTTGAAATGTTTTAGCTATGCTCAAAGTGATTTAATTATTTTTTACACAAATCAATTACTGTACAAATGTTTAGGTATTACAGTTCTTGGCTAGGAGAGCACATAATTTTACAGTGATATAAGACTTTTCGAAGGAAGCAAGAATATTTAAACAAACTCCAGAGAGAAGTGAAGCCATTGAAAAACCTCGTCTAAAAAAAAATTGGTGAGTCACTAGCCGTAGGTACAGGAACCGATGACATTCCACTGTAACGATGAAGTTCACATTATATTGTATCTCTGTCTATATCTAAAAGGGCAATGGTAATGGTAATAAAATAAAAAGATCATAATGAACGCAGGTGCGTAACCGGCCGTCGAACTCGAAAGGTAAACTGCACATGAATAAATAAAAGAGCTTAAGCCTATGTTGCCATTCTCTTTTGTATTATAAATCTTAGTTTATATAGAAATTGTTTTCTGTATTGTTTTTAATCATTGTCAACAAAGGTTTGATTTATTTGCTTGTTATTACAAAAACACCGTGTTTTTTTTGTAACTTTTATGAAGTTCTTGTAAAGTTTTTGCCGCAAAAATTTGAAACCCCTAGGTATTTTTTTGCTTGTTAAAGGTTCTTCATTATTTGTAAATGTTTGCTTAAACGAGGCAGCATCGTTTAATATTTATCCTCAGTTATACAAAAGGTTTCATAAAAAACCTCAGATTTTACATTACCTTTTCACTATTAAATAGACTTAAATGTATGTACCCGTGTAAGTAGGTAACCTATATTAATTTACGTTCCTGAACATTGCCAATTCTCGCTTAGAAATTGGCTTGCTTTTTAATAACACATCTAGCCAATAATAATTTCTATAGATTGTTCTAGTCACATCTAACGTAACACTCATCATGTAGATTAAGAATGATGATTTTAAATTGATAACCATTTGCCTATGAGTAGATACTTTGAAAGCCGCCTATGTTCTACTGTGCCAATAACCCAGTGATAATAAAACTATTTTATCTTTACCGTTACTTATTTACCTGATATTTATTTTGGTAGGTATAGCTGTACTAGGATCGTTTGACGCGTGGCCAGAATCATAACTAACACCAAAATCTTTTATTAAAAAAAAAAAGTTAACCAATAGCGTCTCTCTGTCAACGTCATAATAGCGGCATAAGATATCGTTGTATTTCGGCATAATAATATTAGTTAATGGAATGTTAGTGAACCTTGTGGCTTATTCACCGGGATGCAATGTGTACATAATTAAAAAGTTAGTGTGGTCATGAAAATTATAAATCCGCCAGTTTAAAACCACAAAAATTAATTATCAAATGTTAGCTTAATACCTCATTAAAATTCGCGTTAACATTGAGAAAAAATTCCTCCCCGAAAAATAACCTCAATTTAAACTTTTGACATTCATAACTTCTTTGCGTGCCCAAACATACAGAACAGCGTAAAGCCACGCATTTTCGCTATAGCGAATTAACATATTTACGATTGGCAACACCGCAGACCGGGTGAGACGACCGTTGCTTTGAAAAAAAAACTCAAGGGCATGAGTCGAGGACCCGTAGATTCTTGACCTCAAAATCGTGCGTGACTGCTCGCGTGCTCACAAAATATTCCTACTACGTTACTAGAGCGTTTACCCTACCCAATGTTCCCAAAAGACCAGTTGCCAAATTGGAGAATTTAAGACCACTTTGCATGGGTGTGGTATATGGCCTTAATTTGCGAAAGAGACCAGGTTAAACATGATAATTTGATTATACTATTTTTTTATTTTAGTGGACTTAATTGGAGAATTATTTTGGGTTATCTAGTTTCCTAGATAAAATAATATATTTAACACAAACAAGATGTGTCACATAGATATACAAACTTAGATAATGAATCGCAATACAAAAATAACTTCGTAATTTAATGACAGTACTAAAAGTAACTATGACCTATCAGTTAAATCTGATATTACAAAAAGATTATTCTAAAAGACACATCCGACATTAATTTATTTTTATTGCTAGGTACATGCCAATTTCAGCATTAACATTTTTAGACTACCTTGAAAGTATACCTAAGACTGCGTTTTAAAGATGCAGCTGTAAAAAAATGTAATACTTAGTAGGTATAATTAAAACCATTGTTGAGATAAAAATAGAAACCATTTATACAATAGAAATTTATGAGACACTTGTCTTATAGTACCTATCAATACCTACTTATTGTGGATGTACGCACGGCGGCCAATCAAGCTATGCACATCCAAATTAAGCTGATCTCTCATCGTACGGGAAGCTCATACAAAGCGAAGTCAGGTTATACTGGTTATGTAGAGCTTGATGTGCTGCCGTGTGCCTATCTATTTATAACAGCTTCTCACAATTAATTTAGCTGTAAAGCTTGAAAAAGAAGTTACATAACAAAAGGGAAATAGGCAACCTTGTGATAAAGGATAATCTTGGGAAAAAATAGTAATTCGTTTTTACCGCCCATTAGTTTTGAAAAAAAAAACGTGCGTAAATCTTGATAAAGCTGAATGTTAAATTAAAATAGTAGTGTTTATGTTCTGAAAGATTCGGACGAATTGTTTGAATTTTTCACAAATCTGTTTTAATTTATCAAAGAGAGCAAGAGCGTTAAAATAATGCTTTCTGATTTTGTTTTTTCCTCGACTTCAAATTGTAAAAGTTTTACTCGAAAAATCTACTATACGTAACAAAATTTAAAAATCACTCATCTGAAGTAAACCACTGGAGTCATTTACTCATATTTTTGTTTACATTGATATCTAGTGGTTTGGACAAACACGTTGTTTGTTTGGCTTCAATATTCAAGAATACCAACGTTTGAATAGACGCCAAATGCACATTTTGCCAAATGAAATAACCCAGACGAAACTACTCTTATGTGCTTCTACTTCATTCATATATATATGTCGTCTGAAGTCTGGGGCTAATTTCACCCACAAACAAAATTAGTATTTTCAGGTAAAACGTTTCAAAATTAAACAATAATACAGCTTATTTCCATAACATTTAACTCAAATTAGCATAGCAATACGTTATCGAAACAGCAGTTATAATGTGGTCGCCCCGATTTTGCATGCTGGTGAAAGACAAGCCAAAGAAGAAATTAGTCACGAAACATTTGAAAAAAGTTTCATCATTTATTTTCTACAGTGTTGTTCAGTACCTAACTTTATTATCTAAACTACAATTTAAAAAGCTGAAGAGTTTGTTTGTTTGGTTGAACGCGCTAATCTCAAGAACTACTGGTTCGAATTGAAAAAATATTTTAGTGTTGGATAGCCCATTTATCAAGGAAGGCTATAGGCTATATAACATCACGTCACGATCACATTAATAAACCCTCTCTCTCTCATAAGTGACGCAGACGAAGTTGCGCGGGTCAGCTAGTATTTAATAAATTGATTAATAATAACAACATTGAACCTAACTATATAGATTGAAAATAGCATTTGGGTTTCGCAATCGAAATGTTCCATGGTCAAAGATGTTTTGAAAATAAATTATTCAGTATCGTTTTCTTTTTCGTTCAATAGTCATTCCATAACCATTGATCACTCTGACCCTCATATATTATTTTTATTACGCAACGATATCTCTCTTTTAGAACAGGTTAACGTCCAGATAATCCAGTTACATCACATTGACGTCATAGAGAAGCGTTCCCCTCAAAAGAAATGGGTCAGTATTCTGTTTTCGCCTTCTGCGTCAATCATCAATTTGTGATAGATATTGTCCAATTTATATTTGCTGTTACTTAGAAATAATCTAATGGATTATGGCTTTTATTGGACTGGAAACGGGGCAGGAAAATCATTCGTAAGTGACAAAGTAGTTGAAGAGCATCTTCAAACATTTAGACGGCAGTATTGAGTTGGTTTATTGGAACACTTTGTAGTTCTTGGATGTAAAATATTAGTTTGTAGGTCACCTCGATTTTGCAGTTTACTTTAAAGGTAATTGGATATTCTACACGTCAGTACCTGCCCTAATTCACGAGTATTCTCAGAAACGTTTGAGAACAAGAAAACTAGATGTTTATTTTGTGAAATTCTAAATATTTTACGAGTCATAATATAAACTGGTGGACGTCCAAACATAAACTTATGGCCAAGAGTCAAAGTAGCCAAGATTGCTGGAACATTAAAGAGTTTAAAATTTATTGCGCCGAGCTGGTTCTGATGTCACGGTTGAGCACGTTTGGCAAATGAAGATATTATTCAGAAGTCGATGAACTAGTTTAAACAAATGAAACAGTAATATATTATTTTGTGCATAAAGTACGCCAATCCACGCTTGTTTTGAGATGATAAAAATACTAGATGTACTGGTAATACAATTAATAATGTACCCAAATAAAGTTGTGATATTTTCTCAAGCCAGACGATGTTAGTTTTAGTTGAACTCATTTTAGTTGGTGTGTTAGTGTCTGGGCTACAAGTCTACCTAATCTTATATGATATCCGAAGCAATGACAAGACGTATCTAAGATTCGCGATAAAGACATGGCCCACATAGAACAAATGATAAATTGTCACCATGAACTAAATATAGAACTGACATAATGAGCATCCACGAAAATTAAACTAAAATATGAACAGTTGAAGCTCGTCTAATACTGGAAAATAAACACATTTAAATTACTAGTTATCCGGTTTGGCAAATATTAGATGTTCCCGTAGACTTTGATGATATTATCTAGACAGTTCATAATAATTATGAGTTATGAAATTTTCACGTGAAAAAAAATTTTCAAACTAAAATGAAGTAATTCTAATTACGCAAATTATGTTACGTTTTATAAAATGTTATTTTTTTTATTCTTGTATTCTTTACTAGATGTGACATTCAAAATATTTCGTATAACAAATAAGTTACCAGAACTTGTGAACCATACTTGAATGAATTGTATTATTACCCAGTTGGTAACGGATTACGTCACAGTGGCAGCTAAAATATAGTTAGATAATAGGTATACATACTAAACCGTCGGTTACCAAGGGCGATATAACTGGTGATATGCCAAGTCATTTCATTTTATATCACTTACGCAAGATATGCCTACTGAACTCGCCCCTATCTCATTTCAGCCAGCAATGTATTATGAAATAATTCATTATAATACTGTCATATTATTATTGTTACACAGTCATTATTATTTGTACCAAAATTACCACTGAACTTTTGCCATTGTTTATACACGAAATAAAAATACACATTTCCCGTTACTCAGCCATTTTCCCTGTAGCAGACATTTTGGCAACTGACTATCTCTGAAACGAAACGTTATAATAACTAGCAGATTTTAATTTATGGTGTGATTTGTACATAAGAAAAATACAAAATACCCATTAGGCAACTTAACTTAAAAAATATACGTATAATATGTTAGGTACTGTCAATGCATAAATAAGTATTCGTAAAACAAATCGAGGTAATTTTCGTTTCGTTTTTATAGTTGCAACGTCACAGGGCAATCCAATCCATCAGTAGCCGAAATATTACCTCTTTAGTTTCCACGTGTTTTACTTTATACCCTATTGTAGTTTTATGATAACTTCAACTATTTATTTATTACAAAGATACCGAGTTTTCTCAATTTCCGACACCTGTTTGACGGTAATGACAAATTTAATTAACGTGCATATATTTTACAAGTAATTGGCGTGTCGAACTTTACCCTTGTCATTTGTAACCGTCTGTACCTACATGCGCTGTTGCTAGCCGATTGAGACCGTAGTCGTCTTACAATTGTGGCATTTGATGGGTCCTTACGGTTATACATTCCGAACATAAAGCGGTACCATCTATAGAAGACGTGTCTGTTTATCCTTACTCCTTACTAATATTATAAATGCGAAAGTAAGTTAGTTTGTTTGTTACCTTTTTACGCCTAAACCACTGATCCGATCATCCTGAAATATTGCAATACGTTGCCAGGTGTACAGAAACGGACATATACCTTTCATCCCGAAAAAAAATAACGTTCTTATGATAATAAATGGCGCCACGTGTCTTTCGAATCATGATTGAATTATTACAAGCAGAAAACAACCCGAATTGATTGTCGAATTCTTAATTAACACGAGCGAAGCCGCGGGCAAAAGCTAGTTACCCATAAGACAAAGGATTATGAAAAAAAAAACAAAAGAATAAACGTTCAACTATCGAGCTCTCTCCGTTCTCATAAACTAATGTTTACAGTCTGTCACGTCATCCCAAATGACTCCTGTTTGTACAGATGTTAAAAGCTCTGAAGGTTAAAATCGGAAAATATTAAATACTCGTAATTCGTTCACTCAAGTAATGCATTGCAGACGTGGAGAGGTATAATTTATAGTACGTTAATAAACTATTTTTGTAAACAAAAACAACGTACAAGAGCTTTGTAAATAGAATGGTTCCTTGCACGGATATGCACTTTACTGATAGGTATGAACATAAATAACATCACCACTTGTCTTCAAACAACATCCATCGTATCTTCTACAATGAAGAACGAATCGTTGTTCTTGCCAATGTAATTGTAATTTACACAATTGGTATAATAGATGCCTAACAGCATTACAGAAGCAAAATTTTCATACAACAGGTGAATTACTACATTGCTGTCGATTCTCGTCATCCGCCTATAGCCTGCATGGTTGATCTAAACTAACAAAGTAAACCAATAAAATGTACACCAAGATATTTGTTCAAAAAAATTATAGCACCCACATTACCACTAAGAAAGAATCTTCATTACCCTATATATCTTCAGATCAAGCGTTTGGAAGTACACAATAAATTACGAGTGAATGTCTGAACTGTAAAAAGTGTTACAACAAACCACACTATAAATCTAGGTTACAAAAACTTGAGTTCGGGGCTTTGTTCATAATTTTGCATGTTTGTTTAAAACAAAAATGTAACCAGCTTCCGTGTGCAATCTAGAATTGTTCTCGCAATTATCTGGAGCACATATGGTTTGTTCGATTTTTCTTTCTTTTGGGGTAAACAATTGCTTATCGTTTTATTTGTTTCTTTGACTTTGGACATTTGTTTTTAAATTAGGAATACAATGTGTTTTCATTTAGTGTTGAGGCTAATGAACTTCGGTTGAAACCGTGTTATAGTGTCAATATCACTAGGAGTGATGCTGTATTACCAAGCAACGGTTCTGCAGTATTCTTATCAGGTTATCTCCTGTACGTAACGCTAGCAAACGATATAGCAATACTTCTTCTACTAACGTATGAAAACACAGACAGGTAGACTTCGAAAGTTGTAGACACAAATAACACAAAGCAAAAAAAAAATCCTTAAAGTTATATAAATTTAAACGTAAAATATGAACTGCTGAGGTGATAATCATAAATAGATGTAATTGGAACAGTGTATTTTAAGCCCCATGACAAGCAACAACGGCTTCTATTCACATAGACTTAAAGACTGATAGAGGTTCAATAGCATTTGTGGTAATAGATACACGTGTCGAGGCAATTATTTTAAAAGTAGTTGTTAAGAACTTTGTATCCTTGTAGCTGCACGCAAACATTAGTTAGGTGGTGTTTAAAATGGATGTTGGAGAAAAGTATGAAGAGCTATAAAAACTTGATAGGCATAATGGTAAACAGAAAATAGACTACGTAAGGAATCTTGCCATCATTAACTGGGTCTTCACCTCCTATAATAGAATAATCGTTTGTGACTGGTTCATTAGTTTGTTTGTTATTGACATTTGTGTCTCTTGCTATTTGCGTTGCTGCTTCAAGATGAGTATGTTCAATATTAAAACATAGTTGCGCTTCTCCTTTTAAAACTTCACATATTGTCATGATGACAACTGAATTGCTTTTATTTTTCACAGGAACGCCTTCCGTTCGAAATAATGCTTATTCTCTAGCATTTTAATATTGTTGATTCTTTACAAAAACCCTCAAAACGTGTGTTTATTCTGGCCACGAAAGTGTTTAACCGCTTTCTGGATGTGCTCAAATTATTTATTTTCATAACATCAGGAATATGTTTCGTTATTATTCATTTTAATATCCTATATTAAAGTGGAATATTAAACAGATTGGCACCGGCTATGTTTTGACTGTAACCAATTTTCAATATAAATGAATTTAAAATCACGTTTTAGGTTCACGTGCACATTGATTTGAAGATTTCCATCAGATATTATGTGGTGAATAATTTATAGCATTCATTTGGAGGGGTGTCAACTTTCGAAGACCTTCATCGAATATTCGATTGAATATATTAATAGACTGAAATGTTGGTACGAATATATTAGACAAATGTGGGCGGGACTTAATAATAACAGGCAGGTGAGTAAATCAAGACACTGAAGTGTCTGGCAATAAAGACTTGCCGGTTTTTAAGGTTTTAATGTTGTATAATATTTGATAATAGAGTACCAGAAATCCAGTTTTATAGCCACCAGAATCGAAACACGAATCAAGGGATTTTGTTCCTTATTTTACACAATCTTCAAAACATTAAATCAGTATTAGATATTCAAAACACGAAGTCTTTCTACAGGAGGCATGTAATAACAATAACACATTGTGTTTTATCTTTATTTTAACAACGGTAAAATGTACCGTATCCTCTAAATTATAATTTTAAACCAGCACGACAGGCAGCCATTTTCTTTTACTACGTTTTATTTTATACATTTCATTAGGAGCACCGGTACTCAATATACAACATTAGTTTTAGTATATGCGAAACCTAAAACACGTGTCTAGTATTTTTATGTAAAGAATCTATGTACAAAATTTCAAACCTGTATCATGAAAAATTACAAAGTTATAAGCTTGTTCTGTTATCTAGTTGTCCGCACAAAAATGTGGTCACCACGCAGCGCGCGCCTGCAGCGTCGTCTTGAGCTCATTGATAATAATAATTTGGCAGTAGGTACCTAAATTATTGCGATAGGTACTTAAGTTCACTTGTTTACATATTTTTGAGAAAAAACATAACATGGTTTAAAAATTATTGGAATCGATTCAGTTACTTATTCTGAACCAACTATATTCAGGTTTCGCATATACTAAAAATAATGTTGGATAGTAATTTCACTAAACTATTGATTTCTGTCTCATAAATAGTTAAAGTTTTGTTTTATACTTTGGTCGGCGTCAAAGCATTCGAGACTATAGAGGTCAAATGTCCGCAGACTGTCCTCATTCCGTAGCAAAGCAACATTAAATTTAAAGCACGCCTTGAACTTGAACTAAACCCGATGTAAAGATTACAAAAGAATGCTAATAGTAACAGTTATTAATAGTAAAGTGGGAACGTAAACATTGTCGTTGTGTAAACATTCCAGAATAAATAGATAAGCTTACAATGCATCGGATTTGATTAAATAATTACATTTATAAATATTTATATGTAGAATAAGTTCAGTCACACAAGTACTCCGTCGAGTTTACAAAAGATTTAGGGAAACGAGAAAGATAGAAAGGTCTTTGCCCAGGAGAGAGGCCACAGATTCTGAAACAATAAAGTTGTTGACTTATCATCTCACTGCCAGACAAAGACCTCGTTTCACACTTCAGAACTCAATGATACAAATGACTTGCCAAAGATTCATATTCGCAGAATAAAGCTTATAAAAATATTTTTGATTAAGATTTTCTAGCTTAATATGATGTACAATATCATAAAACCATCAACAAATTGCCCTTAAACACGAATTTTACCAGTACCAAATACTCATGGAATAGTCTGGAAGTCATCATCGCAAACTCACAACATCAAACGTTATAATATAGGAGCCGATGAAACTCCTCTGTCACTTATCTTATTTTTATTTAGGCTAACGTGGCGTGATCATCGATATACGTTTATTTAATCTATTCGAAATGAATTGTAGGTGTGACGTCTTATTTATTTTAAAAATACACGTCTTAACAGACTGTCTGGCAACTGGGTCTTGGTCCAGTCACACGAAAACTTGGCCAATTTAATTTAAAAGTCTTACTCCCCGGTTTCTTGGAACCACTTCAATGGTCCCAATTACCCTTTTCAATTTCTCCCGACTGAATATGGATTATTTCGACATTTATGATAAGGCAGTAAATTATAGAAATTCGGTTTATGCTTTTGTTTTTAGCACTAAAATGAGAACCTATAAAACGATGTAGTTATTAGCTTGTTAGTGTTGTTTCCAAGCTTATTCATACAGAAAGCGTAGTATATTTATTATCTTCAACAACTATTGACATAAATAACATTAATAGTACTTTAGTCTCAAGCTAATGTTAGTTAAAGAAAGTGTTGTTTACGGAAGTTGTAGCGAAGGAAGAGAAACTCGCGCCACTGGTAGTTAATTCTATAATAACTAGCAGTATCTTCAAATCTACTGATTTTATCTTTCACCATTATAATATATTTTTTTTTTTTTTTGTAAGGAGTATTTAAAAATATAATTAATTTGTATGAAAATAAATAAAGGAATAATAAATTAAATAGTAGTTTTACCTAAAATATAATCAATCTTCTGTAATCATTAAAGATTGGATATTCGGATGCATGTGTACCTCAGTCCGGGAATAGTCCCGGTTTATTTTTAAACAAATAGTTATTTTTAATTTTATTGTTTAACTGCAAATGAATTATGCCCAGTCATATTTACCATTTTGTCTTATTAGATATTTCAGCAGCAAAATTTGATTTCACATTTAGTTGTATTATTTCTTTACTTGTTATTTTAAACAAATTTCTTGCCTGTTTGAAAATAGATTATAAATATTGATTATGCTTGTGCTTGTACCACACTTTATACAAAAGAAAGAATTATGAAATTGCACGATCCCATAATAAAAATTACCATTTATGGGAGCCGCTTCCATACTTTTGTACCCTTTGCCTTTTTTTTTTTTTTTTTCTCTTGCTACTACTTCAACTACTCGAGGTTGTTTCTGCTTAACCGAACTTATCCTGTGGTGGCCAAAAATTACTTTAAGGCCCCCAGCCAGGGCTTACAAACTAAGGATATTCATTATTAAATGAACAGTCACTAAGGGCACCCCCTGCGGGGTTCGGGCCTCGACTTAGTGCGTCATTGAGGGGGGGGGGGCAGCTAGGGTCAGGCTGGGTCGAATTATTATTTAGGGAGTTTAACGTTACTGGCTCAGCGGCGCGGGCTGGCACGTCGAGCAAGGGTCGGGCGGTGTACCCTTTGCCGGTAAAAAACGTACTTTAGGCAAATATGGATCTGAATATCCGATTCCTAATAATCACAGGGATATCAGCAGTACGCCTGACAATTTTAAACAGTAAAAAAAACATCAATTTCCTAGTTTTCAAACTAGATATAATTAAACTTGTATTCTAGTCATGTCTACGTCGTAAAACGCAATTAACTAACTGGTATTAAAACTTACAAAGACGCAATTATTTCCCTGATAATTAAAACTGGTAAGGTTTTTAACCTAGCCAACATGGTTCGGTTTTATTTTTAAAAGTCATTAATTAATGTAAGTGCGATAACACTTAACTAATTAGTACTTCTTTGTAAAACAAAAAAAAAAAAGAAGTAGCGAATTTGGTGTGCCAATTTATAAGTGTGAAAATATAATATAAAGAAAGATTACTAGAAAACGGCGCTTTTTGTAACAGTACCTGAATATTATATATATAAATCAGAATGTGTTAGTAGTCACCCCCTCAGTGTTTGTTTTATTTTGGTACCTCATAATTCGAGAAAACATTTAAAGATTAAAGTAACATAACATAACATCACGCCTGTAATCCCCGAAGAGGTAGGCAAAGGTCTACCCATTAGTGCACCCACATTTCGCCAGTTTTGTTCAAGTCCCATGTAATAGGGGACGAGCCTATTCCATCGACCGGGCACAAATCCAGACTGCGTGTCTGCTAAGGAAAAATTCCTAATGGAAAAATCCAATAACACTTTGCCCGTCCTGGGAATCGAACTCATGCTCAGCGTGTCAACATATAACAACATAAAACATTTAAAGTTTAAAGTAATTCTGGAATATTTACGATGAATGTATTCCTCTCTTCATAGGAAAGGCAAGGTGGATAATACCTTCCTTAGTCATCATTACACAATTTCAAAACAAGATAATTCTAATCCACTCAAAGCAAGACTCCAGTCGAAAAACAAAACTATTTCAGCAAGAAGAGCACATAAATTAAATGCACTGCTAACGTAAACATGTATAAATACAATAAAATTTACGATGACTGTACTAAATTAAAGGAGTCGGGAAACCTCTTCCTTCAAATGTTTATATTCGAAAGATATTAATAAGATACACTTGTGCATAGTTCAGACTGCTCGTCGGCTTCAAAATCTTCAAGTCAGTGGTTCCTGTTTATGTTTTGTTTATGATTTATTGGCTGCTTAAGGTGTTGTTCAGTATTTATGGTTCATCTTAGAAAACAGATTTTATAGTTTAGGAGACCTGATGACCTGGTGAAGTTTGCAGGGATCCGCTGGATGCGAGTCGCACATGACCGGTCAATGTGGCGACACTTGGGGGAGGCCTATGTCCAGCAGTGGACGTCTTTCGGCTGAATCATTATCATCATCAGATGATGATGGTGCATGATGATGAGTTTAGAAGAAATGCTACAATTAAATTGCTGTAGTTTGCTGGAATTAAAAAAATCTGTCTACCTTAAGGAAAAGTAGTTTTTCCCTGCAATGTTACTGGGAAAAATACTTCTGATAAAGTTTTGAGTCATCTTAACATTATGGCTTGAAGAGTGCATGCATGTTTGCCATTTAAGAATAAATAAAGAAGTCGTGAGGTCATTTTCCTTATTGTCAACTTGCTGTGTGATTTCCCAGAGATTTTATTTACAGGGCCAAATAAAAACCTTTTGAAACGAGAAGCAAATGACTAGAAATGGGTTTATCTTAGTAGTTAGGTAATCTCTCGGTCTAAATTTGTTATCATGTTAGTATCATATTTCGTAATGATTTACATCCGATCTTTTCCCAGTAAAATCCAACGTAATTGCGATGTTGGCACACGAGAAGCATAAATCAAAATCGAAGAAAAAACTAGCATCAATAGATCCGGCGCTATTTGTGCATGTGGAACACATCAAACGTTCAATCGTTACGATCAAAGATGCGGCTAATTCGAGCACGGTACGAATCTGATTCGTAAATCTCTCGGATCGATTACAATAATCGATTACAAATCAAATGCAACAGATCTAGTTCCGATACCGATTCATCAAATCGAATGTTGTGTGTTTGCGAGTTTGTTCACCTGTTTGTTTGTGTGTCTCGTTGGAGTTCAGTGACTCACAATAAAACGGTCCTCTCGTTAATTTTGTACACAGACACATTTGGAACGTTTATCGTGTCGGTAGTATTAAAGTGTCCTATCTCTTTCTTATTTTATCGCCGTCTGCCATTTCTGTGTCAAACAGTAATAATGCACCTTTGTGTAACCCGAAACGGCGGGGAGTAGTTAACCCCTTGCCAGACTGTGCCGTTATAACTCATTTTCCTCATTCAGCTTTGGCTTATGAACGTTGGCGTCAAATAGATACAAATATTTTATGTTATTTGAGCGACTGTTTAGAAAGGGCTACATTTCAAAACACATTCAAGATATAAACACATTAACGTAGCTGAAATCCGATTAAACTAGAAATACGAGTTTCAAAGCACTATTTTTCATTTACGGTGTACAATAAACCCGTGGTTGATGTCCAGCCAGCACGTCTTCAAGATCAGGAACCGAAATAGACAATAATTCAAACAAACTAGACTTGGACTGTTCAATAAACAGTATGTGTTACAATGTGGGATTACAACCGTGTTGCTAGATCTGTCAGACCACCTGACATTGTCAATCCCATGTAGCTCACCTCGATGTGAAGTAAATATTTAGTTTCCTATTCCATGAAAACGTTTTTTGAACATCCTGTATTAGCAAATATTGCGCGAGAGTTTGAAATACTTGCTGAATTAAACTACCTGAAGAAGCAGTTCCCTAATTTTCTTCTTCTTTGCGTGTCGATAGACTCAAATAATACCCGACCAGTATATTGCCACCTGCACAGCTCTATTGTTAGCTTCATTTAAATCCTGGAAGGTGCAGGTGGCTGTGCAGGATGGGCAAGAAAGGACTCAAACCCAAAGATCAAGAAGTGCTAAATATTGATTGGGATGCCTGAAGAGCAGATGAAGTAACCAGTTTTAGGTGCAGCCTATCAGCTATGCATTACCACTTACCACAGAGAAGTGGTAACCTCATCTAACATTGGAACCTTATCTTGGAATGCATTCACTTTACACAAAAAAAAAAACTAGGAACTGTAGAAAATGTTTTCAGGTTACCGTAACTACATTTCCTCTGTCTTATAACACCTTTACGCAGTCATAAAATATAGTCCACGAATTACATTTTCTACGTCATATTTTAGTAGAAAGTTCACAATAACATGAGTCGTGACAATTTATTTATAAGCAATAACTCTTGGGCGATGGCTATTAGACTAGAAACGTTTGCCACACGCAGACCCAAATGTCAGCATTGACGTCACAGGGGGAGTAGCTAGCGAACTAAATATACAAGACCGTTAATAAAGATGAAAGTGTGAAGCGTATGAGGTAACAGTGCCGTGAAATGTCATTTCACTGCGACCTTTCAACTGGACCTTACCTGTCATTCTGACGTGAAGTGATAGGTAATTGAATAATGGCTTTTTGAATACTTTAACTATCAGGTGGATGTAGAAGGGCGTTTGATGGACTGTTTGAAGGTAGATATTGTCGAGGGCATTTAGTGTTGTTAATGTAAGTCTCACCTAAAATAATAAAATGTACGAAAAACTGCCGGGGGTTTTTGTTAAGGTGTTTTTATTATAAAATCTAAATTATGTTATTGCTAAATCTTGATTATAACATGACTCAAAAACGGGGTTTTATTCAAATAACATCATCAGTCAAACTTGAATTGAATAAGTCACCGTCTTTATTATTTTGTTAATTTACTTCTACATATTATTATACTTACTTAAATGTTCTCACTACCTTGCGACCCAATGAAGGTTTTTTAGGTCGACTGGACCCAAAAATTCAACAATCTTTGTATTGCGGCACTAAGTTAAAGAAACCAATTAAAAGTGATATACGGTCCTGAAGTGGCTTCAAAACAAGTCGTTATGTTATTTCATCACACGTAATCCAAACTGCATTCACAGTCCAGAGATGCGTTCAAAAAAAACCTAACCAAAATAGTCTGGCAGTAGATGTAGGGCGCTTTTGACGTCATTGGTAACCCAGTCCCAAAATGCACCGTCCCTTCCGACGTTGGAACACGTGTGCCCCAATTAAATTTTATTACTTGCTTCATCATCAACCTGTCGATGAGAGGAATCATTAAAGTTATGGGAGAGATTTTAATCTTGGATTTTATTTCACGTTTTACTGCCTGTTATTTTCGTTAGCTCCTTTTTACTGTCATGTTACACATCAGTAAACGAATATACTATCAGAGATGCATTTGGGTTGATTACTTTAATTCAAATTTCGTAAGTCGTGTTCCTCACATCTGCGCCTCAAGTTACATTCGGTATCTTAAAAGCTTGAATAGTCTCACGCATTGCAACAGGAAATGATTCTGATAGAGTTTATACTTCGGTTTGATCTCCAATAATAGAATCAACCGGAAACTTTCATTTAATCAACTAAACTTCTTCTAAATTCATCTCGTTTATCGACCACCATCGGTATTCCGAAAATAGTAAAGAGAAATGGCTAAGTGGATCTCTGTTTCTGATCTATTACAGTATTAACATCAAAATACTTGCCTGACTCATACTAAATAATGCGAACTATATTATTAAGCATCCGTAAGTGTTATATCTCAAAGAGTTTACTTATTATTTTAGGTAGTACGAAAAATTGAGTGTTCTCGTAAAGTGAATGTGAAAATAAGTGCTGAAACAGTTCGCACCAAAATTATGTTGTACGAAAATACCTGCTAATAGTAGGTGCGTAAAACCAATGAGTTTTGCGTAACATCATAAACTCAATAAATCTGTTGGTAACTGTACAGGTACAGGTTAAAGATTTTCTCAGTAATGTTTATTATCTTAATGCTAATTTCAACAGCGAATTCAGACGTAAGTTCAACAAAACGGTTCGATCGAAGATTTATATTCAACAGTCTATAAACCGATTTATTTTGAGACCCTATTACCTTTACCGATTTAGAAACAGAGACGTGAGCAAAGCCACAGACAGGATAGCAAAAGCATATTAAAAGGCAATAAAACTGTTTATAGCTAAGTACATTTGAATATGTCACATGTGCCTTGAAGTCTACAATGTACTATTGACGTACAACTAGAAATCTTCATGATGACTATAAAGATTTGTCGCTTTCTCTGCCAAACATTATTGGCTATATTTAGAGCGAGACAATTCATTATCACATCATTCATTTTGTCTTGTTCATATCTATGTTTTCTCTGATTCTTGGCAGGCTTAGAGGCAATTGTTTCGAAATTGTTAGTTGTGATAGCAGGGTTTTCAATATCATTAACTATTTCAACATGTTCCTTAGCCTTGTCTCCACTGACTTCTTCAATAGCTTCTACTTCAGTGTCAACTATATCTATAACACTGTCCAGTATTATAAATGCATCGTGCACCGTCGTTGCTATATTTATTTCAGAATAAATAACCACTGGTGATGTTTTCTCATTATGTTTAAAGTTGAAAGGAGGAAAAGCGTGAAACGTGTGTCATGTTCAGTTTCTAGTGATCATGCGCACGTTTTTAACTGGTTAAACGACTCATGACATTGTTATTAACAGTTATTTTTGTTAAGAATGGTAGTTTTATCCTTATTTTTTTTTTCCTTACAATGTCTTCGTAAACACATTTTACTTTACCACCTACTAAGTATTCTGTATGAAGTTTTGGAGTAAATTCAATTTATAGAAAGGAAAGTAATTCGACATTTTCTTTTCGTACTACGCACATTGATGGCCTTCCAATAGCGTATTACCAGTTTTGCACTCGAAAAACTGATACGATAAGCAAATTTAAATTCGTATTTCAAGTTTCCCAGCAAATAATAAAACTGTCTTCGTCCTGTTTTTGCTCAGTCTGCCGGAACACCGCACGTTTAATTTTGCTTCGAGGAAAACAATAAGACAGACAAGCTTTATTAATGTACGGTTTACGTACATTATGGACATTTACGTACGTTCAGCGTAAACGCCTTGAACGCTTCGTGCGTTGTATCGTTCGCAATAATTTTGCAAAATAAGCTTTCGTCCAAGCAATTTTGACTATTGTTTCGCTGCTGTAAAGTTGAAATTAATAGGAGTGCTACTTTTAAAAGTTAATGCGTTGATTGGTTTTGTTGTTAGTTCACTTGAACAATAATGAACTTTTTTCGAAATTGTGGATTGAAAAACGATTTGACATGTATAGTTTTACTATTCGTAGTTTTTTCAACAAAAATACAAAAATATACCATATTTCCAAAGAAAACTAACACCGTCAATAACTAAAGTATTCGGATTTCTCTTTGCATTTATTTTTTTTTTGCAACTGAGAGGATAGGTTTCACATGCATTAATCAGGTATCGTTCACACAACATTGTCGCTATAAGGGACATCTCAAATTCTTCAGCAAATTGACCATTCACAACATGAGAAGTCTGAATACTGTAGACGATCTTTATGTTTCTCAGAGCAACTCTTAAGACCCTCAATATGAATCAAGTGTGGAGTTTCGATGTGCCGAGTTTCATATCTGGATAATGTCTGCCACCAAGGTCGTAGAACTTGTTTTAAAGTTGTTAGTTAGGTAGGTTAGGTAGGTAAGTTAAGTTTTAAGGTCGTAGAAACGTTTTTGAGTAGGTAATATTTCTTATTTTTTCGTGTGCTTAGTGTCTAACCTGGTGTCAGAGTTTTTAAGCCGCGGGCCTCTGACTTGGCTTTACATGCCGTCGAGAAATATCTCTCAAAGCATGCTGGTTTGGTATCATCACGAAGTTTTTCTTCACGGAAGCAAGTGATAATTATGCAATACGCCCATGTATTTGAAAAATCAGAGGTGTGTCTTGGATTCGAACTCGAGACCTGTGACTTGGCAGTCCGATGGAGAATAGACTGTGTTTGTTTGTATATACTTCGCATTAATTGTATCAGAATTTCTTAGTCATGCAATATAAAATTTTTAATCCCTTAATAAAATGGCTTTGATTGTAATCTTTTCATTTGGACCTTGTTGAGATATAAATATTTACTGTTAGGTAGCATGTATTGACTGATTCATACATCCGTGATTACTATTGTAATGCGCCTTCATTTGCAAATCCAAGTTGAGCTTCGTAATTGCGCTTTCGTTCAGATAACTTTTATTAATATTACTATGTATGAGTCACTTCTATGCTACTCGTAATTAAAATAATCCCTAATTTCCGTATGACGTATTCGCAACTCAGACCATATCGTCAGACGAAACTGGGCCTTAATGCTACTTTGAACTACCCAGGTGAGTCAGACCTAAACCAATTTCGTTCGAACGGAATATTTTGCAAACTACTGTAAAGTACCCCAGGTACTTTACAGTAGTTTGCAAAATATTCCGTTAAACGTTTCCGATAAACAGAGACTAGGTGACCAACCTACTATTTTTCTTGATAAGATACTGGTTTTTATTAAAAATAAAACTATACTGTTCTATATAGATTAGAAATCGCGTGTTTTGATGATTCAATGTCCCTATTATGAACCCAATGCCACTGGTAATCCAATAAGGATTAATCAATGACATTGGGCTGAAATTGACGAAATCGCTCTTCCGCAATTGTTCAAGTCATAATATTTAATTTTCTTAAGACCTTGTGGATAATCAGGTGCATTTGGAAACTTCCGAATAGTTACAAAAAAGATCCTACCTTAACACCTACAGGATTACTCTTTAAGTTAAGTATAAAAAAATCAAAAAACTTTGAAGGATACAGTGTTCTCAGAATGCGACTTTAGAGTCTAATTTTCATACAAAATTATTTATCCGTAGGTAACTTCTTCAATCGGCAATCGTTATATATAATTACAATGAGTTTTTTGTTAGATATAATTAATGATTAAAACCTAATGGAATTACCTACCTTATCGTAACTGCGTAGTAAACACCTTTGTTTATTTACTGTTAAAGTATTTATCAAATTATTATTTGGTACTTATCTACTTACTATGGAATATATTATCAATGTCGTTAATAATGTTAATATTTTAATCGCTCTAGTTTAATCATATTATTTTTCATAATATGTTATTGATGATGCAAACATTAAAAAAATAATAACATTGAGTTGAATAATTATCTGTCATTCGTGGAAATCTTGAAAAACAAGAAGTTTTTTTTGTGGAAAAAGTAATTAGTTGGGCCTACGTAGCTGTTGTTATTGTTTACAACTCTTGTTTTGTTGGGCAATCAGATAAGACAAGATAAACTGTCAATGACCGTTAGAAACGACCGAAACGCATATTTGATCTAGTCTATTTAACGCCTTCATCGACGAAATGACACCAAACGTCCTTTCATTTAAATATAGCTTCTATTTTAAACTTCACGTTCAAATTAAACTTAGTTTCCGCATTGCTCCTACTATTTTACTTGCCATTTTTAATTTTTTTATCTTGAAATTCGTTCATGAAATGCTGCTGAAAATACAAATTTGTGAAAGCAGTAAAATTCTGAAGACCACATTTTCATATCCGTCACCTTCGTCTTACTGAAATATTGATTAAACATTACGGCGATCAATACCAGGTCTTTAAAGCTAACTACTAAAATATTAAACTGAAGGTCTGTACTTGCGTCATTAGTGGCCGCCAACAGTGGGTCAACCCTCATCCGACGCGGGATAAAAATAACCCTTTGATTTGTCTCCCTGTCAATCAAAATGACTAGTGGGTGGTACATTACGTTACGACACCATGTATCTGTCTATCATCTTATGAATACCCTTCCTGTTTTTAAGTATCGTCATTATAAATAAATTTTATTACGTCGTAATTAGTTTTGACGTCATTTTGTGACGTAGTAATTACAAACAAAGATGGCTACCAAATGTTAATATGAACTGGTAGACTGACCGTGAATTCATGTTTACTAGTTTTTGATGCTTCCCGTGACCCAAGGGCCGGTTTCTACCTTGGCCAGAGGCTAAGTGAGCTATACAACGCGGCAAAGCCGCCAATCTCTTGGGCACATTACCAGCTGACAGTGTTGAGGAGGAGTTCTTTGTATACCTTTGTATAGTTTGTTGTTGGTTTAGACCATTTAATCGTTTTAATTGTAATAATATACAAAGTTAGTTCATTAATTAAAGTTGAAATATGTTTTATTTAAGTTTTGTTTAGTAAAGTTGGATTTCTTATATTAGGGACCTTTTTTATATTTCAAGATCATTGCAGTAATAAAAGCACTACAAAGGCGGGGTAGACCTTCCACATTTTACCTTAAGCAGTAAATACTGATGTTATCCCATAAAATTGGCTGAACGAAAACCATTTATGTTTACCTCGCTCAAATGAAATCGTAAAGATTGTGACAAACTCTCAATTTTGACGTGTGAGGTCAAGATCACCTTCTGGCTGTGGAACTCTCCATCGATACGGTACAGAGGATATATGGAATTCAGCCATGATGTTACAAACATAAAAAGTTTCCACAAGTAAATAAACGTTTGCTAAACAACAAATAACCAATGCGCAAAGAGCAGTTCCTGTTTCTATAAAAAAAAATGTTTGCGTCGGGGGATCGTCAACAACTAAATTGTGATTGCCTTTAATGGTGAGCTCAGGTACAATTGCTTTCAAAACATTACCCGAGCACCTTGGAAGGCACTTAGGTCAAGGTTGATCACCAAGGTCTCAGCCAAACGACATTGAGCCAACGTCACGAAATTGAGCCGTCTGTGTAACGTCTGGTCCTTCGAATGAATGTTTTATATGCCAAACACGTGACTCGGCACATACACGATATTATGTTCTCTATAATTACATTTATGATGAGCACAGACTTTGATAACTACGCAATACTGTGTTATAAACCAATTAACTTTCTGTATGATTCATAAATGGTGTTTATAAAAAATGTTTTAAAAGATTTATAGGCTAATCCTAACAGTGATATAATTCAGTCAATACCAATTTCTTTTGCGATGTTGCTATCAGTCTGCCATTACATTGCTGTCTATTATTTTGATTAATCTGAACGAAGATTATTTCTGTAAGAGTTATGTCAATAACCCGTTTTAAGATCAGCTCATAATAAATATTACTTTTAGTGTAGAAAGTGAACAGTAAACGTCGAATCAACGAGGTGCTTTTCTATCTTTTAAAGATTTTTTTGATGGTAAAATACTTTAATTTGCAATGTTTGATGTCGACTACCCTAATTCATTATTTTGTAGTTTCTCTGAAATATAGTATGTTGGCATCGTTCTATCTAGGGCAAAGATATATCAAATAATAAAGGAGACTGCTGCGTGTGTTTTCTGAAAACTGGCTTGATGATAGATGAAAACTGGCTTGATGATGTAGCAGCGACACTGAAAACTTTTTCTGTAGATACAACACTTCGAAATACTCTGTTTATTCGAAGATGTCGCTATTAATTATACGCGTACAAAGACCCTGTTTACGAAATACGTAGAAACTCCCCAAGACCACGGCAAGACGTCACTGTGCCCATTGTTAAATCTTACACAAATCTTGGGGACACAAAATTCCGATGTTGCGACGAGAATTGCGCAGTTGAATTACTACGACAAAGTTGTTGCGTCAATTGTATTAAAGGTATAATTTTTAGCCTTATTTTCGAAGTCTTAAGAGTGATAATTGCGTGGTTATGTTTATAAAATATTTTCAATGACATGACGAAGGTGCGCGTTGTCTAATTGCGTCTGATCACGTGACGGGCAGCTGTGACAGTGTCGGACAGAGCTACCCACGCCGCCGACGCCGATGGGCTCATACGTCACAGTCTGTTTTAACATGAGTTTTAAATTACTTTTCCGTTCGAAACAACATTTTCGTAGAAGAGAAAACAAAAATAGGTAGTGAAATGTCGACTATAAATGACGGTGTTTTAATTTAGGAATACAAACATCAATTCTATCAACGACCGATGGCATCATTTTGTAACAACGTAGTATTTTTTTTTAATAGTACTTAGGCATCTTTGTTTTTATTATTGGTTATGCAAGAGCCGTAATCTCTGAATTAAAACAAAGCACATAATATTTACGGAAGATACGAAGGTGTTCATTAAAATGCAGATATCGTATAATGCATTGTTGTTGGTCATTCTGAAGGGAATCCTTTGTACCTAGTAGAAACTTGTATATTGTGTATCATAGGATCATTAATTATGATTGTCAATGATGAGTAGATACTATAAAGAGTCTATAACAGGGTTCAATCAAAATGCAAAGTGTACCATCACCAAATTGAAAACTTTTAAGAATCGGTCAGTCTTCATGTAACTTTAATATATTATACTATATTCAGTACGTCATTCTGAACCACATCGAAATTTTACAACGGTAATTTAAAAAAAAACTGCTGTGTCCTACAAAAGTGCAATCCGGCTCGAAGGACCACTGTTTGAGTGTTCAAGTTCCAGTTGTGATGTGTCTTGATGATTGTGGTCTCGCCTAAACAAACTGCTTTTCGATATGAAGACTATCATTTTGACCGGGATTTTCACCCACACGGCCAGACGTATGAAACAACAGATTTTTTTTAATTATTGAAAAAAGATGTACTGAATACGTGGTAACCCTCGGTAACGTCGGTGTCCCTTCCAGCCTGTATAAGTACGAGCTAAATGAACCAACGACCTTAAGAAGTCTTGAGGCGCAGCTTAGAAAAGACTAGTAGTGGACCGCGATAGGTTGAGTAGGCCAGAGGTTAGATTCATCACCGCCAACAATGTTAGCGCTTCGTGAGACTAAACAACTAAGTAGCTGCTGATCTTGATCCCAATTACAGGGTTACACCGGTAATTAACATTAGTTAGAAACAAAACAAATAATTAAATATATACTGCGTTTAAATTTAACCTAATCTCATCCGTACGATTAAGAAAACCCAAGTGTGCCCAAGTGTTGTCTCTAATTAAAGGTCGTATTATGATAAAAGACCATATCGAATAAAAGATAAATAATTACCGTGTAAATCTCGTTTATGTTTATGATCAGATTTTCTGTATGTTAACAGATACTTAAATTAACTACCGACCTGAAAATAAAACTATGTACCCTTAGGGTTTACGCCCCACTAAGAATTTCTCCTGTATCGTGGGTGTGTAGGCCATACAAATTGTTATTACTTGCGGGGATAGAACATGCGACACGCAGCAGCGCAGCAGCCAGTGTGGCTACCAAGCCTAAAGAAAGTAGTTACTGCAAGTAATCTTCAAAATATAGGACAATGTTAAGTAATACCTACAAGAAAGCAGTGACGTAAGACAAAGAGGACTTATTTATTTCACTATAACGTGAAAACTAAGAGTGGAGTGGAGGACCTCATGGCTAAATAATAACAGCTGCTCAGGTCGATTGGATAAGCTACGCTTGCTTAGGTTGGTCCCTAGTGACCACCCATTACATAACGAGCCTTCGTGCCTACAGAAGCACGTTAAGCCATTGGTCCCGACTGTCATTTGTACATCTTTGACAGTCTTTACAGATAGTCAATGGCCCGAAAATCTGACAACTAGTCTTATCAAAGGGTATCGTATTACCCAGTACTAACTGGGTTGTGGAGAGGCAGTTGCTCCATGTAAAATACCGGTAATCAGCTGCATTCGGTTAGACTGGAAGCTGACCCCAATATGGTTGGGGAAAAGGCTACGCAGAAGATGAAATTGTGCATTAGGAAAAATTAAAACTTAAGTACATAATACCCATGGTGTTGAAATTGGGTGATTTACAAGAAGACCCATTTTCGTCAGAGGATGTGTACAGACTGATATTACCTGAAGTGACTTTTCCTGTAAAATTTTATCATCAGTAACAAAACATTGTGCAATACGATATAATATGCGTAATTTACGTTACGATTGTGATATTTTGGTAAATTACACTAGTTTGATAAGTGCCTACATGCGTTTATTAAAATAATAACGGTACAAGCTAAAATGTCCATTTTATTGTACCTCAATGTTGACCATTCCTCAAACATTATAAACCTAACCTTTACCTTGGGCAAAGGCTTAACGTTGGCATACAACGTGGCAACGCAGTTGACAGCGTTGAGGAGGAGTTTTTGTTAGTTATTTTAGGTTATTTTAAATTAAAAATGTTTATAATAACTAGCTAATAAAACCTTCTAAAAGCGATGCAGATTGATTGATACATAAATTTTCAAGTCATTGCTAAATTATATACAATTTGGTAGGCCAAAATGAATACGAAGTATCCATTAATACATAATTATTAAAACCTAACAACAACTACTTTTTACCTGAACCGGGTATTGAACTTATAACCTCTGAGGCTGAATCCGATTGTTCAGTTACACCTTATGCCGATGACCGATTGACTGCCGAAAAACAATAACAGATACGTTGTAAAAATGTATCCTAAAAACTAAACGCCATTGTATAGTACATAAAACGTTCACTGACTAACTAAATAAAGTAAAGAAAATAGTTGAAAGAACTGACGTCCTACCTTCAGTAAAAACAATAATATTTACAAAAATATTTCCATTTACTTGAAAACGTACCTAAAGAACTTTTCCACAATTTCCACGAAATTATAAATAAACATCACAACATAAAGTATCAATCTTATCACTGACAATGGTAGAAAATGTTTAAAATCATAAAAAAAAAACATTATCACAGAGGAAACTGATTTTGTTTTATTATACTATTATCTAATCAGTTTAGTTGGCATTGCTGATAAGCAAATAGTGAGTTCATTGCTATTATCAACTTGTTGTGACCCTCTTCTTGGCATGACGTGTTTATAGACAGATGCAACATTACCTTTGTATTCTGTCCAAACAGAAATGTGAAGGTAAATAAACAAAAAAATAAACAAATAAATTCATTTAATTCAGGTAAATAACACCCATTGCCACACATAAATTGATAGAAATCCCAAGACATAACCAATAAGATCAGATAAAATTAAACAGAATCATAATAAAATAAAATACAATAAAACAAAAAGAACATTGATATTTCTACAAAAGCATTAGACTTTTGACATTCAGGTCAGATTACATAACATACTACACATAACATACATTTAACAAATAATTTAGACGTTTCAAACTGAATAATTGAACAGTCTGAAAAAGTAGCTCAATGTGACACGACATTGAATCATAAATATTTATAACAGCAAGTTTCTGAAACACTATAGCATCAGCAGTGTAAAAAGCAGCTAAAGTGGAGGCAGAAATTGATGGTCAAGCTAGGAGGCTGATGATGGCAAGAACTATACCAAACGGTTAACCGTAGTAAATGGAGAACCACAAAGAAACAAGGGGTCTTGATCACTACCATTGATGGATCAATTCGGGAACAGGAATAGAGCAACGAGCAAAATATCTACTGTAGTATAATATTAAACTCCACTAGAAAAATAGATTGGTGATACAGGGTAGAGTCGAAGGCACGTGACCACGTGGTCGATCACTAACCCGATTCAGACTCCATCAAATCAGTCACAAGATCCTTGTAGAATGTGCTCGCCATGCGGCCAATAGAGACCGGTGGAAAAGGATCGCGAAAGCAGCGACCGCAGTTGTGGGCGACCCCTATGACCAAGACGAGTAAGAAGAGACAGAGAGAAAATTAGAACGTAATAACTTCAAAGACCGCGAATCATGTGAATTTCATAGATATAATCAGCAATTAGTTCCACCAATACTAAGCATGAAGTTGAAATCACATGCTGTATTGATACCGATATCAATACAAATGGACATACTTACACTAATGACGTCAATCTTTTGAAATATTCCGCCACGGTGACCATAAAACTTTAGTGGAACATTACGAACCAACGTGCTTTAAGAACAAAAGTTAATTATCGAATTAGTTTCAGTTCAGTTGATTTGTTTGGATCTCGGATCGTCTGGGTGTGGAATAATATAAAGACTATTAATAAGACAATAACCTGAAAGACAATGAGTCCACTCGTTGATCCCGGAACATTGTTTTTCTTACATTTTCATTTGTTTTCTTTTGTATAATACACTAGCATATCCCTTCACATCAGTATCGTAAAGTTTACATATTGTGCAGATGGTAAATAATATCGAGTTGCTAATTCACTGCATCAAAGCATAATAATAAACACGTGTGTTTGGCCTTGAAGCTTGTAAGACTGAGAACCACAACAAAAACAAGAGAATCTGATAAAACATTGTTTTTCTCCGTCCTCAATTAAAATTAATTATTGGAAATAGAAACAGTGTAATTGCAACATTATTGACTCATAAGAGTCCTGATAGACGCCATCGCAAGCCCTATTGCGTAAACGATGCACCTGTGGAACGACGCAAGAGTCACGCCCCCAGAGATATCGACAGCTATAAATACGTCGCCATTCAACGCTTCTTCTCTTCTTGGTCAGCTAATACGGCAGCCTTGGTAGCCAGCGATGTTACAACTATGAACATAATTGTGTAATTTCAGGTAAGATTACTGCAATTAGATTACGAAACTCCAGGATTCAGTTCGTGCTATTCTAGAACATAATAGTTTGTTGATAATCCGAATGCGTCTGCGCACAGTAGTCTGTAACTGTAACATGTTAATATTGGCACACGATATGAAAATTGTTTAGAAATGGATCATCTATGATGATTTGTTTTCATCTTCATTCACACTATCACTTAGTATTTTATAATCAGATCCATCAGCTTCTGATGTTTGTAACCTTGTTATGTTCTGTCGTTCTAATTTCAAGCAAGAATATTAACTATTCAGTCTATAATAAATGTTGTTATATAACTATTAATTTTCTTATCTCAACCTTTAATCTAATCCAGTGATAACGTAAAAGGACTTAAATCTATCAAAGTAAGGTCTAAACTCGATAAAAACTTATTGAAACGAGTTACTTATGCATCTCTAGAGCTACAACACAAGACTGGTGTTTACAAGCAAAAACAAATTGTAATCAAACATCTCAATGTCGAAGTCTTGTTTTATTTAGCGTCAACGTCTACAAAGTGACGCGGGTAGATATTTTTGGTAGTAAACAAACGTAATACATACTGCATTTCTCTATTTCCATCAACATAATTGAAATAGCAACAATGCGGTTTGCGTAGGTAGCCTAAGAGGGCACAATATAATGGTAATTCCCGATCGATAAACAATCGAACTATGAAAACAGCATAAACAGGACAGAAAATAGATTTCCTTGGTACAGCAATCGTGTAGCTACCAGTGGCGAAGGTTCCATACAACTCGATTCCTACCGGATTCCCTTTGAAAAATGACACAGTCAGTATTCTATAGATCAATAATATTATTACATTAAAGATATGTACTCCAGTATACCTCTTACAAAAATTGACCCTTCGCTACTGGTAGCTACCTAGTGCATAATCATTGCATAACTTCTAATTGGTAGGCACCAGATACGTGTTAATTAAGTGCATTCTAAACCACCGTCTCGGTCGCAAAGTTACATATTATTATGGCATCACATACTTCAAGCATTACGTAAATCTTACGTGTATATTGTTCCACGTTCTCTAACAGCAGAAAAACTTCTTCAAACATCTAGCTATCACTTAAAACCGATAACACATTTTTCTGAACTTTTCCAAAAGAATAATCAGCGTTTTCAGTGTTGAGTTTATAATTCTTCATCATCATTATTCTCTTGCCCTTATCCCTATTTATTTGGGGTCGGAGCACTTCTTCGTCATCCATACTTCTCTATTTCTCGTCATCTCATCAGACAACTCCTTTTTTTCCCTATCATCCTTCACACAGTCCATCCATCGTTTCTATAGCCTTCCTCTACTCTTATACATATCCACATTCATACTCAAAACTTTCCTCACGACATTTTCTTCATTCCTTCTCATCACATGCCCGTATATACGACATATATATACGACAGCCGATTACCATACAACTTTTCAGTTACCGGCGCCACTTTTAGATTTCCTCTTATGTACAGCTGTTATAGGTATCACTTTGTTTCATCGATTAACTAGATCCTAAAATGCATTTACTAAAAATAAATTAAAAGGAAAAGTATCTTCAAACGCCCGTAAAAGTATAGATATTTATGTCCCTAAATGGCCTGCATTTTTATTTTTAGTAGACACTACGTCAACAGGACAATTTCAGGTTCATCCTCCTATCGGTACTCATAAATATACAGTAACAAATACTTCTAGATTAGCAAACGCAATATCATATATTAATCACAGTTGCAAGCATGCACGCTCAAACAAATTAAACACCGCTGACTGGCAACTGCAAAATTTCTAATTTTCCACTGTAATAGCGAGAAAATTACCACAATATGTAACTGTTCTGTCATCTTTACATTTTAATGTGCACGTGAGCACTTATGCGTCTAGCCGGCGCTTGATTTAAATGCGTGCCGAGTTTGTTATCAAGGAGATTGGAGCCTTGAGAGAAGAGTACTGATGTACTTACTCATATTAATAAGACCGTTAATGCGATGCTTGATAGCAAATACGCTACCGCACTCCTTGTTTTCATGAAAAAAGATCCAGCCATTACAGGTTACGAGAAAATTAACTAGAAGCAGCTGTTTTTCAGGGATGCACGTGAGCATTATTTTTAGTTTACAGCTATCACGTTATTTTTGCGAGTAGTAAACCGAATCTGTATTTTATCTCTAACAACTAAAACCACGGTTTCTAAGAAGAATAGTGGCGTCAACGGAACAAACATTTATTCTGACTATGTAGGTACATACAACAGAACTCTCCTATTTCGTGACGTTTATTAATTAGCGAGCATGTTCTATATCTTAACAAAAGCATCGAAATTGTTTATTTTCACACATTCAGGTCAGTAGGTCGGTTGTGTCATAGCAAGGACAGGCCATACACCATACAAATAAAACAATTTTAACTCATCAATGATTTCTTAAACAATTAGCGCAAACTAAACCTTAATGCTTATGTAGTAAAGTTCAACGTAATTTGTGAAAACTGAAAATAAAAGTTGTTGAGAAAACAAAAATAAATTTGTTTAGAGATGTATCGGGATATCGCCTAGACAAATAAAATTCAACCTTCATCACACTGCACGTCGCGAATCGAATAACAAATACCACAACAATGATTGACAGATGCCCTAGAAATCATAAAACGAATACGTTTTCATTGACATTAGCATCTAACCATCGTAATACGAAGTGTTTGTATTACAAAACGAATTGAATAATAAGACCAAATCAAACATGAGGTTGTATCGCCTGTAAATATTTGAGAATGTTCCCAAATACTACGCACTACGTCGTTTCTTCTCAAGATAATATTTGTGTCAAGTAATATAAAATTGAAGTTTTCCTTTAGTAACAAACTACGAGAGATGAGACAGCAGTATCATTATCATAATCTTAAAAATTGTATTATACCAAATAAGCTTCATAATATACACATCTTAAATGATAAGTAAAACATTCATTTCCGTGGGTCGTAAATCAAAGATTATTCATGCCAAAAAGTTTCGTCCGACTTGTTGTATTTGCCAGTTTTATATAAAACTGATTTATTGATTTGTCTGTATGTATAATGTACTACTTTTCAATGTTTTGTCTTGTTTACCTTGATTAATTGTAAAGCTTAACAATACTATCAAAGTTCTATTGTATTGCAATAAATTGATTGATATGAAACTTTAAATTTAAATAAAAAAACGGAATTAAATAGAACACAACATTTGAAATACAAATCTATTTGTAAATTAATTAAATTTGTTCCAAATGTAAATGTCAAACTAATCATTGCACTAATTTAACGACAACATTCTTCACGGACAATAAATTATAATGTAATTCAATGCCCCTAGTGAGTGTTATTCTAAATTATGTAAACTGCTTTGGCCTCTAAGATAAGATACATTAGAGCCTTATCAAATGACAGCTGAAGCCTAGTTAGTACCTATTCTTGTTACCAACTAACATTAATTAATATTTTAATCTGTGGTTTATGTTCGCAGTATTAAAAACTATTTGCTAAAAAATATCCAAATAAACAAATTCTATTTGGGAATTCCAGATTCGTTTATCAGTAGCAAGCATGATATCACTTTCTAGAAATGTTCTGGCCACAAAATACAGGTGAGTCGTAAAAAATGTTGTATTATTTATTATTATCAGCTGAGGTTGTAAATCCTAAGATAACGGATTCGCCAGTTAATCCAATAGCGAAATTCTTCTCCAGAATATCGCTGCGTAGAACTTCGTCAGATCTTTTTTCGTCTTACAAAAATAATCAAAGTGTGTTTAATTGTTCGCTTGATATGTTCTGGACAGAATCAACGTCACAATATACTGCGTCTCTGAAATTATAAATAGTGTTATTGAAAACACATTTATGTGGTTCTTTCTAGGTAATTGTGTCTGAAAAAAGGAAGACGGCATGTGTTTACGCTGTTTTTCAAATGATTTTCCTGTTTTTTGTTTATGTTTTTTTGGTTTTTAATTTAGTGTGCTGATAGATAATAACAAATGCATTTAGTGTTGTTTGAGCTTCTTTCTCAACAATAATGATGCATTTTTAGTAGTTTGTTTCATCCATTGTTCTGACGTTTGTAGTATTTTCCTTTAATATTCCGGTTTTAAAGTATAATATGTGGGCTTAGGACAGTTACTGACGCAATACCCTTTAGCAAATTTATCACAATTTCTGTATATGCAGTTAACAGGTTGAATGTTCAACAATCATTTATTTATCAATGACTTTTTTAACATCATCATTTGTTAGCAATTGTTACGTTGACTCTAGCAACGCGGGCTCAAACTTGCATCAGTTCATTGGCCCTCAATCTTTACTTTCATATCTGATAACAAGAGAACATCTCTTTGAATACAAAATAATCAACTGGAATGTTAACTTGATTTGTCACCTTGCGAAGTGAATCGAAAAATATCCAAAAGTTAATAAAAATAAAGAAGAAGTTAAGAGCAGAACAGAGTTGAGAGCAGCGGTGGCCCAATAGTGGCGGCCCCGACTTACGAACAGTAAGTCGTGGGTTCGAACCCAGCCAGGCGCATTACTTTGTGTAATTTATTTCATCACCACTGCTCTCAAAACGGTGAAGGAAAACATCGTGAGGAAACCGGCATGTCCTAGAACCTAAAAATTCGAAGACATGTGACATCTACCAATCCGCACTGGGCCCGCGTGGTGGATTATAGCCCATTCCCTCTCACGGAGAGGAGGCCTGTGTCCCAGTAGTGGGAACATTATAGGCTGCTTATGCATGATGATTAATTACGTTGATTTACGAGCAAAACGAATGATATTATTTCCACAGTTTGCCTTTATTCTTAAGTAAGTCCATCATGCCAATAAGTGGCCAATTAAAACAGTCTGAGAACTGAAGTCTGTCTCAAATGAATAGCGCATGTGACTGACAATGTGACTTGCAATGTGACTGTCGTTATTGTTCTTTCGCTACACATAAATTAGTGCAAGCAATTAAAATAACAAGAGAAACGAACACACGTAAAGACCTGAGACGTGAAATATATGTGAGAAATATTCAAATAATATACGTAAATATTCATGAACTCCAAGCAAATTCCTTTTGTCAGCGTACTATGGCCATCACGAGTTAGCCACATGCTTTTATATTAGGTATTTAATGTGGTAATTTAAAATAGCTAATATTAATAGTGGGTAATTCAGTATTATTAATTTTATTAACATAATTTATAACCCGCAGCTCACAAGGAAAATTTTAATAAAATCTCTGGTTACATGTTACGATCTGGGTCTCTGGATCTGATCTGTACATTTTCGGGGAAAACTTGTCAAGAATTTTCCTGAAGCATTCATATCGGTTGTCACTGATTAACAAAGGTTTACGGCGAGAAATCGTAACAATGCAAAACAAGCCAGTTGATACGCCAACGTATAAACAAATTCTGACAAATTTGAAACTTGTTCGCGTAGTAGATCGTGCGTAAGTAGTTTTACGTACTGAAATGAAATTGCGAACTCCAGAAACCCCATATTATAAGAAACCAGTATAAACGTTCGTACGAGTACTTGATGGACAATAATTAGTTACAACCTTTGTCTCAACTGTCATCATCTCTGGAACATTGCCAGCATCATTATTTACTTCCTCAACTGATGCTATAAGCTTCGGAAATCTTCGATACTGTACTCCGACAAATGTTTACGGAAACTACAATCATAGATTACTAATAGAGAGCCAAATCAAGTAGGATAAGGAAGCTGTAAATAACGTTACTGCTTGAAACGTAATGTGATGGTCGTGTACTGCATTTGCTGGCAGTTATTGGTAATTTGCCAAAATGTCTGAGAATTTTAACGAGTTTTCTTCACGTAAAAGTTACTGCACTCTCTTGACATTTTCGTGGGAAAATAAAAATTTGATCACTTGCAAACGGCGTGACTGAATAACCCTTGGACCAACGTGGGTACCAAGTTTAATGACACACATATATAAAACTACTTTAAAACAGAAATTACACAATGTTAGCAAACCTTAATGAAAAGGTTCAAGTTTAACCTTATTGAAGATAGTTTATAGTAGTTTAGTTATTCTATTTGTACCTACTAGAATAGAATCCCGTAGTAACCCAACACACAGCGTAAAGGAGATACAAATTGTGTAAATGAACATTTAATAGAATAAACTACATGAACATTGGAGGAACTGTTAGTACCGAATGCTGACACCAATTACTGTTATGAGCCTTAATTGAAACGCATGCTGGTACAATAAGGCCACTCTGTGAGCGTCAGTTTATCATATATCGAACAATTTGTGGTTGTTTGTTAATCAATAATATTGTTGTAATGGGTAACGTGTGCAACTGCCCTTCGTCTCTTGATATGACTTGTTATTGAGCCGAATGTGCATTAAAACTGTTACTGTTCGAGATTCAAATTTTACTAGTACGTCTTTATGTTCAAAATCGACTAATGAGTCATACGTTTCCATTGAATCAATAATATCATCCGTCAACTTTGGAGATTCATCTCTGATTTCTGCTACCCTATCAATATTACCTAGGACGTAATCTGTACCGGTCCATATTAAATTAGTCTTTGAATTATGTTATGGACCCAGAATTAATATAAGACGTTATGTTAATAAAACCACAAACATAACTCAATAATTTATCTACGTTGCAACACAAACCTTCAAATCTACTTCAGTGGAAGTTCATTCTTTAGAAACAATGTTGCTCATTTTAAACTCTAACATCATTGCTGAAGGTTAATTGTTGAATAACATCAGACGGGTTTGATCTAAGGAATCGTTGATCGTGGCATTTATGAAATGTGTAGTTACTTGTAGGAAGTCTAGTTCAAACATTGCACAGATGACTGACATTTTGACTTTGAATTGCGGAAGGCGTCAACTACCAAGTCTTTTTTATCATCGAATGAATTATTGAAATCTTGGAGCCTTGTCTTGCAGTAACCAGTGTATTTGAGAGTGATGTAAAGATATTTAGAAGGCCGAGAAAACATTAACCCGATACAAAACATCAGCAGTGTCTTGTTCGCCTTTTACTAATACTCATTTTAATGGATGTAACGAGAATGGCCCCCAAATCATCGTTAACCTCGCATGAGGAACTCATAAATTCTTCACTTCAATGCGATGTTGAGTGACAATGTTACCTAACATCGGTCATTGTGTAACCTTCTTCTATCCCTAGACCAGCAAAAACTGGATTTTTATGAGCTTTATCTTCAGTATTGTGTCCATTACTCGCATTGTCACCTTCAAGTGTCGATGTTTCCTCACATTTCAAGCGATGAACGTGTAAATTCTTAACTAACCCCGTTCAACACTTGAGAGTATGTGCCCACGTAAGAATAGATGTTTATTTTGGATTTCGCGCCTCGTGGCAATGGTTTATCCAAAACATCCTATTTGAGGGGTTATATTATGAAGTGGTGGTGTCAATCAGCACAGTTGCTAACATAGAAGGGATTAAATCGCAGAGATTGAGCAGAGGCTGATTGATACGAATGATACATCAAAATATATATATAAATATCAGGTTGACTGGTAGAGAATGCCTTGTGGCATTAAGTCCGCCTATGTATCACTATTGTACATGAAGTTTAAATAAATAAATTAATAAATAAATATAGAAACTATCTAGATACAAATTAAAATATTCACCTGAAGTTTTTACAGTTTAACTTAGTTTTTTGCACTGAGTGTTTATTTATTTTCAGGGTATGGTAAAAACTAGTACCAAAGAAAGAACTAATGACGAAAAGATATCAGTATAAATAAGTAATAACCAATCACCTGTATAATAGAAATCACAAAGATAAACACACAACAATTAATGTTGATGAAAAAACAACAAAAATCAATGAGAAACAATAAATGATGTACTTACCAACATGCGATAGACTCGTGAGATCTGATTCTGAAATAGAAAAAAATAAAATGTGTGAAAAAAATGTAAAATGAAAAATGCGTGCAACACTTATTAACAAAATGCTTAACTCTAATATTGTTATACTACTATGATAACATGGGGTTTAATAGTCACTATGATTTAGGGACATTTAATAACAAATGAAATACGTCACACAATTTAAACAAAACATGATAGAAAACTAGGTGAATGAAAACGTAACCTAGAACTAAAAATACTAGACATATTTTTTGGACAATTTTCAAGCCGCAATGCCCTGAGTCCCAGCAGTGGGAACAATATAGGCCGATAATGCTATGAAAGAAAAATATTCTTGGAAAGTTCCTTAAGTAGGTGCTATCAGCTGCAAGTTACTATGAAATTAAAAGTAAAAATGGGCAAACTTATTAAAGGAATTTCTTATTAAAAGTAAGCATGATTATTGACCTTTAATATTAAGGTGGCAGCGCCAGGGTAGCCCGCGAAGTTCAAATTTTCTTAGGTTTTTTTCAATTTGCAGGTCAGTTTCAGGTTATATATGAAACAAAATATGATTCGCGACCGTAACACGTATGTAGTTACAGAATTATAATCATTAAAATCATCAATACAACCCTCAAAGTTCATTTATTCCCATTTAATGACTATTTCATGAAAAACTCGATGATTGATGACTATAACTCTGCAAAGCCATATTTGTTACGGTTGTGAATCATATCTTCATCAACGCACAACCTAACACTGACCTGTAAATTGCAAAAAACGTAAAAAAAAAAAAAAATTTGGCGGGCTATCCAGGCGTTTCCACCTTAAGTAAGTCCTTTGTTTGTAAGGTAGTGCAATACGAGTATTTAGCTGTGTGTAAACTTAAGTGTAAAATTATCATCTTAGGTCATTTCATATTCTGCTATCTGGAATTTCCCGACTTTTTCCTTTTGTAGAAAATGACGGAATATGTGGTTTAATGATATTTAAGGACAATATAATATGAATTTATAGTGATTACAGTCATAGTCATAACTAGTACTACTTGGTAGTGAGAAATTCATTAATGTAGCGTACCAGTCATGTTCAGTAAATAAGGTAAACATTATATAAAATTCTGTTAATAAGTAAACAGACTTAAAAATTCCATTGACAAATGAGTTATCCTACAGGAGTACAGACATCATCTGACTACATTGTCTTATCCCAGTTAAGCTAAGGTCAGCTTCCAGTCTAACCGGCTGAAACTGAATACCAATATTTTACATGGAGCAACTGCCTATCTGACCTCCACAACCCAGTTAGTACTGCGTACTCTAACCTCTTGGTAAGACAGTTGTCAGTCTTTCGGGCCACTGGCTACTTGAAACGACTCCCAAAAAACTACAAATGACAATCGGGACCAACGGCTTAACGTACTTTTCGAGGAACGGAGGAAACTGGGGATATAATGGTCAACCATCCACGGACCGACCTTGACAAGAGCTGCTTAACCTTGAAGATCGACCCTTGCGGCTGTTACCTACTCGGTGCTTTTTACTTAACCAAGTTACCACAGCATTAACTAATGTTCCTTAATGTATTAGAATACCTAACTACATCATAATACTCTTTTAAACACACATTACATTATTATTTACCTACTTGAGTAGGTAAACAAACATGATTCCACATTTTCCAAGTAATAAAAACATTATGGAAAAAATAATGTATTCAAAAAGCACGCGTGCCATTTTAATTATATGCAACGACACTACATACTTTTTTCCGTTCACACTAAGCGGAGTTATTGGAAAAGTCGACAGGAAAATGCCGACGCGACGCATCATACAATATGCATAAGTCGTTCACGCATTTTTCCACGTCCCAGGAAATTCCGGGTATAAAGGAAAACAACAAAACTAAAGATAACATTACCTAAAGTTTTTTATTTAATTCCGGTTTTTTGTCTTCGTATTTATATTTTGTATGTTAAATCGCAATAAATAATATTTCCTGATCATAATAATGTGCAGTGCCTATTATTTTGTTTTTACGCTGATTGCTTTATCATTCTTTTGCCTTATCCCAATTCATTTAGGCGCAGCATGTCTTCTTCTTCCATACTTCTCTATTACTCGTCATCACATCAAACACCTCTTTTCTTGCCTTATCATTATTTACACAGTCCATCCATCGTTTTTATGGTCTTCCTCTACTGATTGCTTATTCATTCGAACTTAAGTCTTAAAATAATAAAGATAGCACTGAAAACATTCAGGTTAAATACCAAGGTATTGACCTGTTCATATAATTGAATAGTTGTAGTAGTTATCTCTTGGGAAAACAAATTTGTTCCTATTTAACTTATTTTTGTGGAACGAGTTTTACGACTTTTGCCTCAGAAAATAACTGATACCACGTACGTTTAATGTCATTCCCAAATTAGAATACGATACCTAATAATGAAACAGCATATGAACACGTTGTTTGTAAATAAAAGAAAAAGGTTTTTAGAGTGGAGCATAAAGTGAATGTCTTTTAAATGGTTACAATCTAAACCTGTAATATTGTCGAAAAGTTTCTGCTACTTTTTTAGGGTTCCGTAGCCACATGGCAGAACACGAACCCTTCGTCATGTCTGTCTGTCTGTTCGTCCATATGTCACAGCCACTTTATTCCCAAAACTATTAGGACTATACAGTTGAAACTTGGTAGGTAGATGTGAACTGTGAACCGGTTTACGATTTAAAAATAAAAATTAAGGGGAAGGCTGTTCCCCATTTATTATTATTTGTTTGGTGCTACGGAACCCCGTGTGCGTGTGAGTACGACTCGCACTTGGCCGATTTAATTTTATAAATATAACGACATTTTTTTACAAATCTTTTACTACTTCTTGTTTTCGTATCGATGTTACTTCCATATTTCACAGTTTGGACCCAGCAGGTTTTTTAATCTGACCCTATTTTATTGAGATTAGATCAGAGCCCAGTGGGTATGTAAAAGGGTAGGGCCGAAGCAACAATTGCATTGTATGTCGGGTTGTTGTCTCAAACCCAGCACCTAAATAGATAACAACAAGGTCAGAAGGTATATCTCTAGTCCTGGCCCATATTAAGCAAATAAAAAATAGTAGTAACATCAACTACCTAGCCTTTTCCCAAAAAAAATAACATATATTATTACTAAAGAAAATACGAATATGCTTCAATTTGGTATAGGAATTTCTATAAATATTAATCAATTTAATATAATAAAAATGTTGTTCACCTTATAATAAAAGTCACCGTCACACTTCAAGGCGTGGAAAATAATTATTATTAGTTTTTTTTTTTATATGGCAACTATTATTTCTGTTAAATATGAATTAATTTATAATAATTAACATTAATTAAAAATAATTATCACGCTTACGCACTGAGCAAATATTGATTGAAGTATTTTAATTAACATAATAAACTTTAACCTATTAAGGTACCTAACCTAATTGTATTTCTATAAAATATTAATGGTAGTCTTTTGAATAATTTATAAAAATAATTTGGTCGGTGAGTTTCTGATAATTTTATAAATATTATGGAATATTCAAAATAATTACGTCATAGAAGACAGGGTTTTACTTAATAACCTTTTAATAGGAAATGGGATCTTTATGTAAATTATGAAGTTTTCTTCCTTCTTAATATGTGAGTACTGCAAAAATCTGTAATCTGTGTAAATATTCATAAACCAACAGTAAATCAGGCTCCTTTAATAAAGGCACTCTGTTCGGGAACAATTAATTTAGGTAACGGTGACTTTGAATGGGAAGGACTTCTATAGACATTGAATTATAAGTTAAAAAGCTACTGCTTTGTAGTAACAAATACATAACAACCTGTGTACGTAGAGACAGACGATAGAAAATAAATCTCAGATTTTCAAATAAATCAGACACAACATTATCTACGTATCATGATCGAGATAGATACGTGTGAAGTACTTACATACAGTTCTCAATGTATTAAATAACAGTGACGTACAGGATCTCGACATTGAAAATATTGTTTTACACAACAAGAGTAAAAAGACACTTTACGTAATTACTTCAAAACATTACGTTTGGTGTTTTATTTTTTATGTGTTTTTCGGCGTAAAAAACAGGGTTCGGGAAATCACCCAAGACGTATGGTTGGGTCGAGACCAAAAAAAACAGTTTATACGAAGGCCTTATTAATTTTGTAGATGTCAACGTCCACTACTACAGTAGTTCACGTTGACATTAAACAATAACAATTGAATCTTTACATTTAAATTACAAAATAAAAACAAACGGGATGTCCCACAACACCATTGGATGAATGTTCACAATTAAACGTTGCTTGATAAGATCTATCTGTTAAGATGAAGTCTTGCAGATGCAATCTGCACGAGCACTTAAAGACTTCCGTAATATGTACTTATCTGCACATAATTATGTCTGGAGATGCATTGTCATTATTTACTTATTGCATTGTCTTTGGTTCAGTGAAACTAGTAGGAGAATACTAATGCTCCTTCGTTTCCAACCTAAGCCTGACCGAAATCGATTAAAAAGTAAAGCGTTTCCTAACAACGAACTTTTGTTGCACCAGTTTGAAGAACCGCCTAGATCTATGACGTCAATGACGTAGATAATTATATCATAATTTATTTATTTTGATTCTAACTGGTCTAGTATGACGTTTACACAAGCGGGCATAACAACTCTTATTTTATTCTGATGGCCTCTTGACAATGCACTTGGAAAATTAAACCCAGGAAAAACCTATACCAAGCTTCCTTTAGTGGTACTATTTCCGCCAATTCATTTAATTGTCGGATGTAATGGAATCTAATTGAATTGCTTGTGGGTGTGGGGCCAACACCTATATTTTGCACCACCAGCATACAGAGAATAGCACTCGATGTAATGTAATCTCAGGGTATCTTTGTACTTTATCCTTTGACGTAGATGTTTGTGGTCGCAGATGTAATACTAGTATGGCGCCGTTCCGTCATACTGCTTGGTAGGCTGAACACAGACCTACCTATCAGTTCCAGTTAATTCTTAGTAGGTAAGAGACCTGGAATTGAAAAGTTGAGATGGAAACTGTGACGTCATTTGTAATTTGAAAGCAGAATTTGGAAAGGAAAAGTTTAATAGCAAAAGTTTATTGACAGCGTGTTAATTGCTTATGAGTTTCTTCACTTTGGTTTGCAAATTAGGGAGAGTTTGTTTGTCTTGAGTTCACAATCTTCACAATCATGTACATTGTGTGGTAGGTCAGTTCCAATTCGTACGTAATTTATGAATTGGAAAATTCGTAGAATAATGACAGCTACAAATCGTGTTGAACTCCTCATTTCGTTACAAGCTATTTGTTTCTGATAAGAACCTCTAAAATAGATTGAACTCAACGTAAAATAAAACAAGTTTATACTTATAATTTTTTGATTGCGTCTGTTCCAAACGTAAACATTTAGAGGAATCTGCCAAAAACAATACATGATGAAATGGGTCGCGTATTTTCAAACTACCCAACTTATCTGGCCTGATCATGCACGCCTTGATCCGAGGGCATGGAGGATTCCACGGTCGATAACTGTCTGATAAAAACGTCAAGAGGTTAAGGTGTGTCAAGCACTATTATTAGTTTGTTATCGACATCGTGCCCCCCGCAGATTGATAATAATAAATTGCTATCAGTCTGGGCCAAGTACTTTTTGTTGTTTGTTGTTCCTAATACTCGTCATATCAAATCGGATCCTCTTTTTAACTAGAATATAATGTTCACCAAGTTTCTGCGCAGATTTAGATTTATCATAATGTTTTGTTACAAGAGTCGCCATTTTATTATTGTAAATTACTTATCTGTCAACCAAACTTTAGTTCAATGGCGTAAGGAAGGATTTGTATTGTATCTGAATTTGATGAGAATGATTGCATTGAAGGTCAGTTCTATCCTAAATGTTACTCGTAACTCTGGTTAATACCTATGTTAGGTTCTCGTATCAAATTCTCCATAAACTTCGTTCTAGAAACTTAAAGTTCTCAACTGTGTCAACGTATTGAATGTCACTTTTAATTCTGGAATTGTATTCTTTGATTGGTTTATTTTTTTGTCTCTAATTGTACGAGTTGATTGTCTTTTGCGCGTCAGTTGCATTTAATTAACAATGAATTTGCCTTGTTTTATTGTAGTTAACTTGTTTCATTGTTGGTAAGTACATAGTTTTAACTCAAATAATAGATAATATATCATTTTATTTGTCTATTTATTTGCTGAAGGAAAAGTTTCTAGGTTAAAGACCTCAATACTGCTAGCTGGGTTTTCCAAAGGCATAGAGATATAATCAGTGAAAGTTCTTGAATATTTACTTCTATTGATAATAACTACTTAAGTAGCGACGTCGTGTGTAGGTTAACAAACCTTATTTTTGTATCGTATAACTGCAGAACGTGCTAGTCGTTATATTTATAATTAAGACACTAAGCAAATGTAAATTATGACTTCTTATGTTAAACCTAGTATTTAGTAGATATTCAAAGCTCATTCACGAATTACGATTTACCTTGAATTCAACAATAATAATATCTAACGTTCAATACTCAATACTCAATACTCAAATTTTTATTGCATTCTATAAGTATTACATAGATGGTGTAACAAGGTAAAAGATCATTATGGACCCTGTAACGTTTTGCATAAAATGCTTCCTTTCTTTACTTTTATAGTATAATCTTAACATGACTTTTGTGTTTAACCTTCTCACGCCTGTATTTTACATTATTATGACTTACCTAATTAAAATCCTTGACTAACAAATCTCATCTCAAGTATTTTTTTAAAGTCCCATGTATTTCGCAAAGTGCTCTCAGACAGACAATGAAGCCTAAAAGCTACGAACGTAATTACCGTTTATTTATTTGCATAACCCATTAAGTAAATTAGAATCTTCCAAAAAAAAAAAATAAGGTACTTTACTGGGTTAGTACATACAAACTTTTTGCGACTAAAAAACAGCATTGTTTATTTAACCTGTAATGGATAAAGAAGCTACGCATGAATCATATCATTGTCACATGAACTTTTATTCTTAGCTCAACCCATTATTCCTTAATCAGTGGAAGATAATAATTACTTCATACGTCAGTCCTGACCTTTCTGTACATGTACAGTAGGTGCTCATTATTGAAAATGATTGCCGAAATGCACAGTAACAGCAACTACGTCAGATAGATAAAAGTAAAAGAGAATCGTTGTTTTATAAATACATATACCTAAACTTTTTTGTTACCCACCAGCTGGGATACGCTGATGAAAGAAGTTTTATCTTTTGAGTTGCAAAAATTTTTTTTTAACAGGAGCGGGGTATACGAATTTAAATGTCCGAGGCAATTTAACATGCTACTCTTAATATCCCGTGTTTACAGGGGCCTTAAATGGCCGCTTTATTATTGTAGGATAATTTAATTGATTTGATAGTGATTTATAATTATCCTATTATGATTCTGCTAAAGTGGCCATTTTAGGCACCCTGTGTTCTGTTTCTATGGGTTCAGAGAATATCAATTCTCTAGCATGAAGACGTTTTGACGATGAGCTGCATCATACACACAACAAGCCTTAGCAACATTGGTAATTAAATAAAACATATAAACAGCTGGCCTGACAGCAGTTCGTAACATTGTAGACAATAATGTGTATTTTTCCATAGCTCATCGTTGCATAAATAAAAAAAACGCTTCCGCGAAACCGCACAATTAGCAAAAAAACGGGTATTCAGAAAACTCAATGTTGTCATCTCCGTTGACGTACATCACATTGAAGTTGATGCTGAGATTTATTATAATAGTATTATTACCTACAGATTAACACTTGAATGACTGGTTAAGAGATGGTTATGTATTGCCAGCTGTTATGGGGACTGACGACATTGTATGACGCAGACGGACCCATTAAGTCGATCGTTGATTTTATTCATGGATTTCACAAGTCTTAACAATGCCGAATTTCCACCATAAAAGTATGACGCACCATTCATTACAATAAAACATACGGGATATATGAATGAAATAAAAATTAGATAGGTAAGTACCAGAACAAGAAGTAGGTACCTACCTATTAATTAAGTTTTGTATTGCTATCGCATTATCAAAACATTGATACAATCACGAATAAATAATTATCTACCAAGGAAGCACCTACCTATCTAGATGCATTTTTTTATAGCTACTTATTTTACTTTAATTAAAGATTTCTTACAAGTTATTGAATCGACAGCATTGTAATTGTGGGAACTATGTTTTGTAACTTTCTGCTCATAATTTGACTTTTCCTGAATTTCCATAAAATAATACTAGTACAGAAAAGGAGAATGTAGTTTTTATCACAAATGCTAGTCAATTGTATAAAGATTTTGTCTAAGAATAAAAAGAAATTGTTTAAATCTACGGGATTTTAAATTGTTGAACAGAAGTATTCGAGCGACATCTAGTAGACAATTGAGATATTAAAATAAATACTGGATACTAATACCACCTGGCGGCAATAGTAAGAACTAACACACAACAATAACATTCACAAGTCCTCGTATGATGTCGCTACTAGTGACATGATACTTTTGTAACAGCGCCATCTACATAATACATGGAATAACTTTTTCCAGCGCTGACATTAACGACGGTGACAGTGCCATCTATGTTCAAACTCAGGTACTATTAACAGAACAAACTTTTAAGATCAGTGCTTGTTTGACAGTATGGCCATAGATGGCAGTAAAAGCATTTAAATATCATTAAGAAAAACATACCTGTATCATTGAGCAGGGCATTGATGTCCGTGGTCGACCCATCGGCCGACATTGCTGAAACAAACAAAAATAGGTCATTACTTCTCTCATTCGTTACAGTCAATCGTGATGTTTCTGCTGTAATTTCAGGCCTTTTATGATGAATTATCTGTTAAAACCTTTTCACAATAAATTTTGTAGTGAAAGATTACCTACTTATTTGATGTATTTTCTGTTGTTGAAGTAAGCTTCAGCTGAACAAACATCCGTTTTTCAGACTTCATCTGAGCAATTAGGAACTATTAATGGTTGTGGGTATAACGGAAGGCCACCTATCTGAAAACAATGGAGCCACGTGACTGATACAATTTTGATTAGGTAGGTGATAGGTAGTCGGTGGTTCCGATAACATTCAGTTTAACCACGAGTTCAAAGACTTTGAAAGCAGAGCTGATGAATCTCTTTTCACTTTTCAGCTGTGACACTAATAACAGGCCTAGTTATTATTATTAACACTAGAAACGGGATATTTACCAAGTTTACTGTTTTCTTTGAGTTGTGTCTGTTTTCTGAGTACAAAAAACGAACACGAAAGAGGGTAGGTAGACCGATTTGTCTGCTCATAAACACCCACCCGCAATAACTTCAGTTTTTTCGTGATCATGGTGCTTGTAACAGCGCCGAAATATCGGGAACTCAAAGAAAACAGTAAACATGGTAAATATCCCGTTTCCAGTGTTAATCATAATGTTAGTGACTATGATAGTTTAAAATCTAATAGGCCTAGTTAATCTTTCGAAGAGATTATCGTTAAAAAGCGATAACTACTTAGCTGTAGGATGTAAGGGATCATCTTGAAGATGAGTTTTGATAATCATAATGATACCTATATAATAGGTAGGACTATCAACGTCGTCAACGTAATGATGGCGATTCCCCATACAATCATTGTACTGGTTATTCAGAGGTGCATTTTCTGTATCAGTCTGTTTTGATGATTTTATGAGTACAAACCAATGATATAATATACGTTTTTTAAAAGTTATTCCTTGTTTGAACTCCAGTTGCTTGGCCTATCTGTTCGTTTAGTATTTGATTCATTTCCAAACCACAGCTTTATGGTACTTAAGTGAAATTTAATGGAAAGAGTGGTCGGTTTAATGATAGAAACTAAAATTTTTCACTCCAGAAACAGGAACATTCTATTAATGCAGGCGAAATAAGCTAGCACTTAGTAACAGTCTGCTACAATTTTATAATACCCGCCATATTGCATCGCATTTAGTTTGTTTACAATTTGAATTACATAATTTGCAACGTTGATCGCAGCTCGTAACCCTAGCGAGAGAAGGCCGCGAGTGAAGCGTGTCGCGGGACACGGTCGGCTGCGATTTGATCATTTCATATCATTGACAGTTGTTTGTTATTTACATAATTATGTGCTGATTTTGATTTGGTTTCTGAATTGTTTAGGAGATTATTTGTAGATGGGTGTTTGTGGGTAACTGCTAAAAAGGTATTTGGTGGAGAGCTAGGCAGTGCCTGTCGCACTTTAGAAATTAAAACACAAATTATACATGGTTTTTCATAACTATTGCTCCTTGGGGCTTTTCACTTGCAAAAATTGATACATTTACTTCTTTAGTGTCTAGTTATATCATTCGTCAAGAGAAATTTGTTATGGGGAAACACTTTGCGTAAGATTGAAATATAAGAAATGTGGGTAGGTACTAGGTATTTCTGTTGTGAAGGATTTATAAAGGCCTTTTATTTACAGGTTCCTTCTCAGGAGGAACTTTTTGCTGTATTGATCTTCTTCTTAGCGTGTCGATGGCAATCTAAATTGTGTCAGCCCAGAACTGAGCTACTAGTTTGGCGCTTTCGGTAGCGGCCATCAGCTCCTGAAGTGAACAAATAACAGGACACGCAGGGCACGATATTAAGTGCCCCATCGTTTGTGGCACAGCACCACATTTACACTGCAGGGCAGAGTCATTAATGAATCTCCACCTGAGCAGATTTTCCTTGCTGCGACCAACCTGGGTCCGGAGTCTATTTAAAGACTTCCAGGTCAGCCATGTATTGATTTTGACTTGAGAAAAGAACGTATGGAGACTAGTGTCACTTTTACTCGTAGGTACTTTTAATGCTTTAGTTTGATGTCAAACATTGCGTCAGTGTGAGTGTGTGGTGCCTGCGGCAGTAAGTTTGACTCTGTACTTTGTGCTTGAAGTGTCAAATAAATAAACGTGCATTTTTTTTAATTTGGGTTAGGTTATTATATTTACTGAAAAAACCGAATATTCGCAGCCATCCCATTTCCTTGTGAATTCCAAATGAAAATTGACAGCCTACAAGGTAAGCATGAACAAATCAGGTAAGAATTTATGTCATGCTGTGAAAATCAATGGCACCGGCACACTCCTTATTGGAATAACTACAAATCATCACGCCTGTAACCCCCGAAGGGTTAGGCAGAGGTGTATTTAAGTCGGTACGCACATTAATCTTATCAAAAAGCGTAAACATACCTAAGTGTCAGCGCTTTGTTTTACGTGCACTGATTCCTAGATAAGCAGTTTACCTTCGGAATTTCACAAAATCAACAATAATTATTATTGTTTGACGTGATCAAACACCCATCAAAGGGGTACTTCTACTGGCAGATTAGATAGTATACCGTACAAATACTTGAGAAATAGGTACCCACCATGTTTGATGTATAGTTGCTTGACCTTAGCAAAAAAATATTCCAAGTATGTGGCCATTTGAGAAGCCAGCATAAACTAATTCTATTGAAGCCTGCAGATCTGATGCTCAAACAATATTAATCAAGTTTTTGTGGTAGCAAATCATATGGGGTAAGTACTTACATATGTATTGAATTTGCTACGCGTATCTGGGAATCCATATATGAGGGACAGGAAGTCTAGAGATAGAGCTGCCCTAAGAAACTTTAACCGTTCCTGATTTGAGAATTTCGTCAACTATATTTTAGCTTTTAACCTTGATTATTTCTATCTTTTAAAATACTTCTTCCAAAAAAGGTATTTATTCACTGGCTACATTGAAATAATCATTATCTGAAATTAAGCAATGATTTTCAGTCGTTTCTGAGGTACCTACAATTTATAATTTTGGCCCTCTTTGCCTTCCTATTTTGTTTGGGAAAGTTTGGACGACACTATATATTTTCCCCACTCTTGCTACCAATACCAAGAAACATCTACGCAAGCTCAGCCACTTGCAAGAATAATTTATAATAAAGAACAACACGAAAATCTTAGCAGAATCCACGTAATCCACGTGGTAAACAATAGTATAGGTATTACACGGGTATTCCCATACACCTAGTAAGATAAAGTTTCATAATTATGTATTGAACGACCGATATTAGTTTTCAACATGCATAATTACCTATGTACAACACACTATGTATGTTGATCTACTTAACTATTTCGTAACGATTAGGTAACTACATATTATGTTTATAAAACAATGGCTTAGTTATTGAAAATATTTTTTTTTTTCGTTCGTTTCAGATTATTGTAAGGTACTGAGTGGGACGGTAATAACAATTTCTGAAGTAGGTAGGTACCCACATGTACATTTAAAAAAGTAATTCCGTACCATAAGTTATAGTATCCACCAGTAGCGTAAGGTCAATTTTTGTAAGAGGTAAGCCGGAGTACTTATCTTTAATGTAATTATTTGTCTATAGAATGACTGACCGTGCCATTTTTCAAAGGAGATTCCCTTTGATAGGAATCGAGTTGTATGGAACCTTTGCCACTGGTATATATCTAATTTCTGTAGCATTTCTAGAGAATTAGAGTTTACCGTGATTATTTTTTCTCCTAAGCACATCGTTTAACTGCAATAAACCAAGATCAATAAACATACCAACTAAATGATTTTAGTATTTTTTTACAAATAACTTAACACTCATCACAATAACTCTAATGACACCCCGACCTTCATTTAATTAACTAAAAAGCGATCCATTACCACTGATAAAATTAACCAAACCGTGCACTTTGACGAGGGTTTCCCTAATGATATACACAAAAACTGACAGGTTATTTGTAAGCCCTACATTAAGGATCGCCTTATTTCAGACATAAGAGAAGAACCCATACTTACTAATTTTATTATTGATGTGGGAGCAAGAAAAATCTACTGCTACTTTACACACCATGTGTGTGTCAGTTCATTTCCTAACAGTTTTTTCTGAAGGTGAAATTGAAAATGAGCTATGAATTAGGTAAATGCACCTTATTTTAAAAAAAACTACTGGCAAATATGGAAAGCACTCAATCGATTGCGCACCCAAATAGACCGCAGCAAACTTTGCCAAAAATGAGGCATAAAAGATTCTTCTGTATGTGCCAAACCAATGCCGTGCGACCAGACCACTGGCCCACTTGATGAAATGATCAAACGACAAATGTTTGCCTACATTTGCACATTAGAGGAGTTAATACGCTACAGAAGATGCAGCGATTAACTGCACGCGTAGCATGACCACGGCGGAAGAATCGACAAAATGACAGATCAACAAAAGAAATCTGTCTTTTTGTCGATTCTTCCGTCGACAAAATCCGTTTCTACGGTAGTCATGCTACGGGTGCTGGACCCAAGCTTGATAAGTCGAACCACCAAAAATAAACAACTAAAAGTGCTACAAGAGACGACTCTACAGGTTTGGGGTACGTACATCAATATTGGGTATGACTACGCAAATAAAGAAATAGAAACTGCTGAAGAAAGAAAATCATATGATTTTCTTATTACTACAATATGTTACGTCATAATTCTAATCAGTCAACGATAATAATGGTACTCGGTATCGGTTTAACGCGATGTTTAAGATATAAATTAATCGATTCTGTTTACTATTGCAGTTACATGATTAGGTTAGCGTACGTCGGTAGAGAGTTTCCTTGCTAAAAAAATTCTTTATTCATATAGCTGAAATTCTATACTCAGCTAATTTTAGCTGGGCATATGAATTGGTGATTATTGTTTTGATAGCGTTAAGTTCGTTCGAGTTTTTCCTCTGTAGTCTTCAAGGGTCAGTTGGGATAAAAGTTTCGAATGATGATTCTTGTAATTAATAGTCATCGTTGGGTACTTTTGTAGGTACTACCGCGCTCACTGACAGTCGATCAGTTTTCACCGTTATGCCCTGTGTTATAAGGTTGAAAAGAGGTCGACCTCTAGTAGCGTAGTACGTGAACTTGTCTGCTTATAGGCCAATTCCAACCTCCTATCTTAATTTTACCTGTATGGCACGGACAAAAATCAGCTGTCCCATACAAAATTGGGAACACCTACAGGATCAAAATGTATGGAAAAAGCGACACCGTCTATAGGAGGAGCGTTAGACTTGAATGAAGGAAAAAAGTGACTTTTTTCCTTCGAGTGACTTTTTTCCTTCGTTGTTCATCATAACACGTCGTTCACGTAAAATATAAAGAATCTATAACATTACCTACTAAAATGCTTTACGTCGTAACCACAAATCGGTCAGTATCATGACCAATGACCATGTCAAGTCACATTTTTTCTTTGATTTATTTTCTGCCTGCACAGCTGTTCAGGTCCCATTTGCGGTTTTTCTCTAAATATAGATATACCTGTATCTTGATTCTGTGGTTTTTATAGGCAATTATCGTAATTACGTCAGGATTGTATTCTGATAGAATGGAATTGAGAGTGCCTGGACTTTGGTTGACCTATTTTACAGATATAGAACGCGCTCTATTTCCAGTTTACGTCGGAACGTTATCTATTGATATTCTGTTTTTAGAGCAGGGGCTGCAAAATCTAGGTAAGTAGGTAGTGAGAGCTGTGACAGATAGGTAGGAACTAACCTCAGTTAATAGACGGATATTAAAAACTGATTTAATGATGTAAAAGCTTCACTAAAGATGTGTTTTTCCTGAACATCACGATTAACGTTACCCAAAAATCTTTTTAATATTTAGGTACTCAAAAATGTACTCTAAGCATATCTCAATCAAACCATTTAGCTAATTAATTATCAAATGCAATCAACTACTAATTAGCGACCCAACAAAGTCTAACAGATTTTTATAATCAATAAAAATAATTACATAACATGTAACGTGGTACATAATACTTCGCCCTTGAACGTACATAATATAAAAGCTTCAACACCTATTTATGTAGCCGGCTATATTGTTTGCAAACAAAAAAATCAAATGAGGTTCTATAAAAAGGCTGCATGATTATTTGTGTAGTAATGGTCTTCAAAAATAGGTTAAATAACTACGAGTATGTGCGAGTGTGTTCGTCGGATTATCCAACAGATGTGGTGGTTACGTTATACACATAACATCATCAAGCCTGTAATCCCCGAAGGGTTAGTCAGAGGTGTGCCACCCACATTTCGCCAGTTATGTTAAAGTCCCATGTAATAAGGGACGAGTCTATTGCCAGCAACCGGGCACAGCTCCAGATTCTGTGGCTGCTACTGCGAAATTCCTGATGGAAAAACCTAATTGCACTGCTCGACTCGGGTATCGAATCTAGGACCTCTTGCTCAGTAGTCGCTCTTGCGACCAGCGAGGCAGTCTACCGTGGCAGTATCAATGGAAATTTATATTGAAATAAAAATTTGTAAAAGGCGATCTTCCTGTGATTCTTGTGATAAGAAATTAGTAGCTTCTATTCTGGAGTGAAGTGTATAGTTACTTTGCAAGTTAATCAATAACCTATATTTTAACTTGATCGTTTAAATTAATGAATAACACTGGTTGATGAGTTGATGAACAAGATATCTTGGTATATCAGAAAAGGCATTTCGACCACTTTTAGCTCAAATAATTTAGAACTAGACTTTCTTAAGGAAATGTAGCAAAAAGAGGAAAGAAGGAGGTCAATACTCAGAAGTGGCTTCCTTAAGACTTTCAGATATAAACTTAGTACCGAACTACCCAAGTATAGAAAATATCTAAAGATACCGCCAGACTTCATCAACACCTCTCTTCAACTCCAAAATACCACGATACCGATGAATAGTTCAATAACAATCGGAAGTACAATAGGAACATAAACACTGTAAGGTCAATCATATCAATTTGTATGCACGAAGCGCGGTGTCTACGACCCGTGCTCATATGGTCCTCACATATAGGCTGTGATAGTGACAATGATATATAACATGAGGTCACACCATTGTTTGTGTATGTGCCTCTGTCATGTGATTAGCTCATATGTGGTTCTGGTGGTTAAGTTTGAATTGTATGTAGGTATGCCTTGTCAAACCTTTCACAGCTAAGGCTCTAGATTCGTCAACAAAAGCCTACACTTTGAGAGAATTAGCATTCAAACAATCTTCATCCTTATGAGACTATAATGGTTTTACTGATGGAACTCAAGCTTCCTCTCCGATTCAGTGACAATGCTAATATCTTCATTCTTAGTTGTACCGTTTGCATCTAGCTAATCCAAATTATCGTTGTCAAGTATGAAAATTTGTTTATTTTTGGACTATGTTTAAATTTGGTCCTTTTTTCCCTTAATATATCTAGACGAGGTTTTGAGCGACATTTAGGCAGAGATTGGCAGTACACCCTAGTTCTTCGATTATCCACACAGCGGGTAATGGGTACCATTCGGATTCGATTATGTCTTAAACTAAGAACTGCCCGCCAACATAACCTACCGACCAGTAGCGAAGGGTCAATTTTTTGTAACAGGTAAGCCGGAGTTCAAATGTGATTATATTATTTGTCTATAGAATACTGAAAACTTTTTCGATAGCAAGAAGTTATTTTTATATATTTATTTTGTACCCTATCACAATGTTTTCTTATTTAACCCAAAGGTTGACTGGTAGAGAATGCCTTGTGGCATTAAGTCCGAATATGTATCACTATTGTACATGAAGTTTAAATAAATAAATACTGATTGCCCCATTTTTCAAAGGGAATCCGGTAGGAATCGGGTTGTATGGAACCTTCGCCACTGCCACCGACCATACTCGCGTATACATTACCCTCACGATTATTTTAATCTGATTACCAATGGTGTAGAATCTTAGATTTAATAACTTCAATATTAACGTGTAATGGAAATTAAAACCACAGAACGTCCTTCTACAGTGCAATATGTAAATTTAACATAATATGTATAGGAACATTAACAAGCAGAGCTGCACTCAATGAGATAATCATATAGTCTCTGGCTATAAAAATTAACATTGAACTTAATTATGAAGTTTCAAAGAGAGCGTTGTTTAACGGTGACGAGGTTATGTTTCTGTTTGTCATATTCAGATACACACTCGTACATACATAATCTCACGCCATTTTCCCATGGGGGTAAGCAGAATTACAGAATGCCACCTGCTACGATCCTTACAATACACCTTTTGCCTCCTCGTTGTACATTCAGGTAGTTGTTGAATTTATCTTTTGAGCCATGGCTTAGGTATCTTAAACTTCATAAGAAAACATTTATGTTTTTACTCGGTGAGTCCGGGGTACCTTTAATAGTTTAGGTAGGTAGGTAGTCAGTGGACCAAAAAGTCTGACAACCAGTCTTACCAAGGGGTATCGTATTACCCAGTACTAACTGGGTTGTGGAGATCAGATAGACAGTCGCTCCATGTAAAATACTGGTATTCAGCTGCATCCGGGTAGACTGGAAGCCGACCCCAACATAGTTGGGAAAAGGCTAGGCAGATGATGATGAGTCCGGGGTACCTTTCAAATATTGACTTGTCTGGAAACTTTTTAGCTCAGTTGCAGAGAAAAGGTGAGTGGTAGTGGGAGGCAAATGCATTCTTTAAAAGTTTTATTTGAGTCTGGCGTCGAATCTCATTGCAACGTAAGTTTTAACGGGTGTTGTTATCGCCCTTTGATTAGATAGATGATTTGATGACTCTTTTACTAATCCTTTACAGAAACTGTTACTGGAACTGCAGTGGCCAGTCTGGAAATCTCTTAACCGTTTGCGAGCCCAGGTGCTGGCCAAATGGCCATCGACTCGTCCCAAATACAATATCAGTGTGGAGCCCCTCTGCAGGATATGCCCCACCTCCTTTCTTGCCCATCCTGCACAGCCACCAGCTCCTTCCAGGATTTAAACGAAGCCAACGACAGAGCTGTGCAGGTGGCCATATACTGGTCAGTGGTCGGGTATTATTTGAGTCTATGGACACGCAAAGAAGAAGAAGAGAGAACCTGTTTTTATGTGTTTTTTAATTTCTCTCTCGATCCCGATGGTTAGGTTGTGTTATAATAATTCACAATCTATTCGATTGTTGCATTGTTGGTTGGGTATGATTTCCAGGTCGTGCAAAATGATATTGGGTTTTTCCATCAGAAATTTCTCAGTAGCAGCCACGGAGCCTGGATTGGTGCCCGGTTGATGGCAATAGTCTCGTCCCCTATTACATGGGACTTAAACAAAACTGGCGAAATGTGGGTGTACTATTAGGTGCACCTCTGCCTAACGTTTCGGGGATTACACGCGTGATGTTATGTTATGTGATAATTTAGGTAGAAACTCATGGGCAATAAAAAGCCCAACGGAATCCACAAATAAAAACCGAGAAAGATACAAAATCATGTAGCATGGCAGCCTAAAATCAAGCAACAATGTGTGTAAATGTAAATACTTATAATTTTCAGCATTGCCTGTTTCTAGCAGACTATGGCAAAGCCAAAGACAATAAAGAAACAAACTGACGTCTTGTCATCGCGAAAGTCTCTTCTAAAGCTTTCAACCACCAGGTGACCTACCATGAAGTCTTAAAGCTGGAGTGATTCCAGTATGGGAAAGAGATGGTGCTAGACGACCTGTATAGCTCTGTCTCGTTCCCACACTGGAATTACTCATGCTTTAAGACGTCATTGTAACCCCCAGTTACTAAGTTGTATTTTATTGCTGCATATGTAGGCAATGTGATTAGCTCCATTCTCTATATTCAATCATTCATGCAAATGTAAAAGTGGCTGTGATCATTATAACGGACACACTCATTACCTTATCTATCAAACATGGAATTAATCTATTTCTACAATAATATAATAGTGAAAACTGGCAGAAAGAAAAACGATTAGTGAATAAAACTAACCGTCTGAATACTTTACTTATGTAAATATTAATAACTGTGTTTTAATGAGTTCAGTTTCGATTTTATTCGTCACTTATGTCCCCTAACCAGCTTTACCAAAGGGTATCGTATTACCCAGTACTAACTGGGTTGTAGAGGTAAGATAGGTAGTCGCTCCATGTAAAATACTGGTATTCAGCTGCATCTGGTTAGACTGGAAGCCGACTCCAACATAGTTGGGAAAAGGCTAGGCAGATGATGACTTATCTTATTTCTTACTGATATTATAAATGCGAAAGTTTGTGAGAATGGATGGATGTTTGTTACTGTTTCGCAAAACGCAAAAACTACTGAATGTATTTGGATTTTGACACACTGATGGTTTATAACCTCGATTAACCCATAGGATACTTTTTATCCCGGTAGTACAACCCCGTGGGACAATCACCGAACTCCACGCGGGCGAAGCCGCGAGCATAAACTAGTGTCCCATAACATTTTTGCCTGTTGTGATAAATTGTTAGATGTGCTCTCACCGTACTTAGGTCGCGCAGAGTTTATACCGAGAAGACAGAGCTTGCACATCGCACATGGAGATCAACGTCATCTGCCTAGCCTTTTGCCAACTATGTTGGGGTCGCACATGGAGATCAACATCATCTACCTAGCCTTTTCCCAACTATGTTGGGGTCGCACATGGAGATCATCATTGTCACGATACTTTTGAGTGAACATAGCAATGCAAAAACAGAACCGTTATTTATGACCCGGTAGGGTAAAACTATTTAAATTTTAGATTTTTATCAATTTATTTTAAGCTATAGGCATGTGCTATACTCAATAGATTAGCTATACTAATAGAATTTAAAAAGGATTGCATAAACAAGTTTTCTTTTTTAACGTTGTTTTTTAACATTTCAATATAAAAATAACGTAATTCCGCTTACATAAGTAATTAATGTTACCACCCAGTTATCTAGAATTCATTTTTTTTTAATACAACCTGTTCATACATAAATTGTTAAAGGTCAAAAGAATGTAAATAATGAATGCGTTAATGATGTATTCAGTCTTAAATATTAATCGCAACTTGCATATTTAGTTACGTCAAAACAAATATTATGTAAAATAAATATATTCATTGTAATTTTAGATACTAATAGTGTGTATTATGTCAGTTATTATTGCAATAAGAAATAGACGGATCACACACATTGCTATATTTGTGTTACATATTTCTTAGTCTAAGAAGTGATTAATAGGTACTAATTGCATTCTAAACTTTTATTACTAAGGGGTAGTATTTAAACGGGCAAAAACAAATTCAAATTAAAGGTGTCAAAAATACTGAAGATGGGGTACTGAAATACAAAGTAGGCGACAAACAGTGGGCGAATACAAATGTTTAAAACATTTCGGTTTGCAGGGTTATAGTAACCTAACACGAAGGGGATGCCGGGGTCTTACTAGACCTCGCCATCCCCTTCGAACGATCGAATCTGTCAAGTCGTCACGAGTCCCGAGCTCCCTTCGCTCGCTCTTGCTTCCTATGTTCTCCTTGCCGCAATACTTACTTTATACAATAGTCGCCCATTCAGTATATTAGTCGCTCATTATTTTTTTTTAGCCTGATTAAGAATTTCCCTTTAATAACCTGTGGTTATTTCTAGTACAGAGCTTTGACCGCGGGGAAATACAGTGGCCTTTAAAGATTTGTCACTAAATTATGTTATCAATTATTTATTATTATTGTAAATAAAGTGGCTAATCAAGACATAATAGCTAAAGAAGTTGATACTTCTGAAATAAGGTCAGTAAGCGATTGCTGAAAAGTCCCGTGTTAATACGATTTTTGGTCTGTATGTAGGTATCTCCTACATACTGTTTTCTTTAACACGTTACCTAATGAATATAGGTTAAAAAGACGATTATATCTTACAAAAACTTTAATTTCTACCTGCTTTGTGCAGATTTTTAGCGTTTAAATCTCCCTTATTTTTGAAGATGATTTTATACCTTACTAGCTTTTGCCCGCGGCTTCGGTCGTGTTAATTTAGAATTTGACAGTGTACAGAAACGGACATAGGAACGTTTCATCGCGAAAACAAGTACTGGTCCCGAAGAAAACAACAAAAACATTCTTATGATGATAGATGGCGCCACGTGTCTATCGAATCATAATTGAATTATGTTAGTATAGAAACTTTAGTAGTGTGTTAAGAGTATGGCAACGTATTATGCAAAATTTCAGGATGATCGGTTCAGTGGTCATCATCTGCCTAGCCTTTTCCAAACTGTGTTGGGGTCGGCTTCCAGTCTACCCGGATGCAGCTGAATACCAGTATTTTACATGGAGCGACTGTCTATCTGATCTCCACAACCCAGTTAGTACTGGGTAATACGATACCCCTTGGTAAGACTGGTTGTCAGACTTTTTGGGCCACTGACTATCTGTAACGACTGTCAAAGATCTACAAATGACAGCCGGGACCAACGGCTTAACGTGCTTTCCGAGGCACGGAGGATACTCGGTATGTAATGGGTGGTCACCCATCCACAGACCAACTTAGGCGAGCACGTCTTAACCTAAAGATTGATCCTAGCGGCTGTTATTATTTAGCCACGAGCTCCTCGGTTCAGTGATTTAGGCGTGAAAAGGTAACAAACAATTAAACAAACTTACTTTCGCATTTATAATATTAGTTAGGAAGTTAGGATAGTTAGGATAGTTAGGATTATCTGGCGTACAGAAACGTTTTCTAAATTTTTACCCATGAAAATTAAAAACTCAATACGCCAACACATCGAAATAACCAAGAACTATTTAATTTAACAAGATTTCCATTCCAGTTAAAGTCACGTGAGTTATCACGTTGGTCGTTTGTCTAATATGCAATAAATCGTCATAGAAATTAAAAGTTACCACACAAAGTCAATTAGTACCTACCTACCTTTAGGCACCAATCCGTGTTGTTTCGATTGTTCTTAGAAATAGCAGATAGTTGTGAATTAGGTATCAATATTGAGGCGTGTTTGTCTTAACGCATCTTTTGACGTAGGAGAATAGGTGGATGCTAAACAATGAATATAACTTTTATTACCAAAATTTTTTCCTGCCTATAACATAAAAATTAAAAAAAATGGCATTATATGTCAAACATAGGTATCGAAGAACATAAATCAAAATCAAAGCTTTTATTTCAAATATGCCAGTGACAGGCACTTTTGAATTGTCAAAAACCATAATAATGACCTACAGTCCCAGCCACCAGCTTTTGGTTAAAGGATTGTAGTTGTCCATTGCAGAGTGTAGATCTCTATGGAGAAAACGACACAACCTAAGAACACAACACAACCTAAGAAAGGGCAACAATAGTTGCCCTTTCTTAGGTTGTTCATTCTGATTTATTCTGATTATTTATTATTTATTCTGATTTATTCTGATTTGTTATATTTTACCCACCTAAGCTAACGTTTCATAATGTTTCCAATGTAATTTTTATAAAAAAATATATCAAATTGCATTACATACCATATCCCATGTTATGGCTATCTTGACCTGCGTGCCGTGACACCTACACCCGGTCGAGACTGATGAACGCCTAGTCGTTGACGAAAGAACTATTATGATCCTTATGTCGACATCCTAGACTGATAAAATTTAATACGTGTCTAAAAACTATTCAAACAAGATAAACTTTTAAACATATTCAAGTATAGGCCTGTAAATAAATATGATGAGTAATTGTAAAATTCATCAATAGGTACCTGAATCCAATTGTACCAGACTTACTAAGATGGAATGCATAAGGAAAATCCGAAACTAAATAGTGATGCCGATACAAGACTTGCATGATCTTGGTTCAGTTCGTAGGTAAGTACCTAACTAAAGAACTATGTTCAATAAGGGTGCTTATTAGATACGTAAGTAGTAGGTAATTAATAAAATGTGGGACAGTAAAGAATAACGAATCATTTATTTTCACAAATACTCGATAAATGGCCCCCAAATGCACAAAAGCAAAAGAATATCGTAGCACTCGAGTAGGTTAGGTAATCGTCTTTTATTGTTAATTCAGTCTTGAAGAAACACAACTGATATTTTAAGAAAATTGTTATAATTGTGAGTATCCTACTACGCTTAAAAAATAGATAATTTAATAATACTTTAGGAAAACGTCATCGATCAGCTGCAGAATTACAAAGCATTTATCCTTAATAAAACAGAAATTCTGCATGCAAAAGATCCAATCGAAGATCTATTAAGGAAAATCGTAGTCCGTATTGTCGACGAGAAAAATAGATTTTGAACGCAGGGCTTACCAAGGCAAGCGCATTAGAATTGAATAGATATCATATTGAGGCCCACACGTCATTCGGAAAATAAATCAATCAATTATACCAATCCGGAAATTTTAGAATCATACTCATTCAAAGCCTATAAAGCAGCTTTTGCAAGATGAAAGACCCGGAAAATTATTAAAACAAGTACTAGAAGTATCTATCTAATGATCTTAATAGGTTTCTACCAATATTGATTTGAGACTCTGTCCAAGGTGACCAAAGCTAAGCTATAATACTTGATGCTCTTAAATGGACGCTAGCAACGACAGCAGGACGTGATTGCTCAGTATTTGTGACTATGTGGTCTATGACTATTCCCAGGTTAAGAAAGGTATCATTGAGTTTTTCCTTTTAGGAAATTTTAGGCCTGGAGACCAGCTTTGTACCCTATAAGCGCCACTAAGGATGTGCACTATGATTTTGGACTTACCTATAACTAATATCATAATTATAAGACAGAAGTATACAAATGTGACATTGAAGCTTTCGAAAGCAATAAAGCCTTTGCGAAGATGGAAAAATATCGCTTTGTCACTGAGCTAGGACATGGAGTAAGGTTCATAAGTCTAACGTTACGCAATGAAAACAAGTTTTGATCATGTGCTGTCTTACCGCGGCAACTAGCAACCGTATCGTATGCAGCTAATTAAATACTATCATAGATTGACTCATGCCAATCTTACGTCGACCTAGCTTTTAATATTCCTTGGAAAAACCTTACAAGTTTTGTATGCAACCGCTAGGGAAATCCTAAGGATTATGGCGGACTTTTTTAGGTTAAGTCCACCTTCGTTAATATTAGGCACCATCATCATCTTCAAACAAATAAGGGAGGGTGAAGGGATCTCCAGTGGAACACAGCAGTGCACCTCCAGACATACGCAATTATGGTCATGTGCTCATCTTTAATAACCACTCCCTCTGGGAAGCCCGTGCCTGAAAAGACCGATTCGGGCTAATGATGGTTTTGAGACGGTGTTGAGGAGGAAGCACCGTCAGCGTACCAACAAGAACCGCTGCGGCACGGCTTCGACGGCCCATCGTGACTATTCATGCCGCGAAGTCGAACACTCCGGTGTACATCTCCCGCCTACACTACACCACTACGGCGGAGGGCATCATGGAGTACGTGCGTCAGAAGACCAAGTACGTGGCGAGAGTGCAGCTGTTGAAGTCGCGTCGCAACGTCAACTTTAGGGCGTTCGTGGTGCGAATGCCAACGTGTTATCTGCACCTCGTCTTGGAAGAGGACTTTTGGCCGCAGGGTGTGGTGTTCCGTAGCTTCCACGGGCAAGTGCCACATGAACGCGCAGTGAGATAGTGCACAAGTGAAGTGTTACTAACATAGTTTTAAGGGTCTATGTACTAACACAAATTGTATTTTATCATATTTATTTTAGTCTGTAAGGTATATTATGTATGTCTAAGCGCCAAACATACCTGACAATAAATGATTTTTATTGCGGTTGTTGTTGTTAAATTGACTTTACCTCCTTCAAGGATGCTAAGAGTAGAAAGTTCTAGAAGGTACGTCTTTAGTTTTATTGTTAAATATACAATGTATGTGCTGTTGGCGTACCGTTAAATAGGTAAATAAAAGACGCTTGTTGATGTTAAACGACAAAGACGAACATTCCAGCAATTTACATAGATTTTATTTAGCTATGAAGCGGAAGACTACACAGGACATGGATATAAATCAATCAAAGTGCGTAAGATAATTCATTATCTTATCAGCATTGTTTTTGATTTACATGTTACTTCGCATGCACCAAGTAGGTACTTCAAACTACCCACAGAAGTTTCACTGCATAATCTTTATAATCATAAAGGTGAACGCAGACCTGGCCGCACCACACGCGCCGCACTCGCAGCATTCGAATTCTTCATAATGAAGTTCTATGCAATCTCGCACAACCACCCTCGCCGCAATCGCCACAGTACCTGAAGCAGCTGGAAGAAGACGACTGCGGTGCGTGATGGTCGACGTGACGTAATGGTCTGCGTTCACCTTTAAGATATTGAGAGCCTTTTGCGGTTGCACTGCTCAAAAACATATTTAATTTGCAACAAGAAACTGCAATTTTAGCATAAAAGCACTAGATGCAGTCAAAATCAAAATCAAAATCAAAGCATTTATTTCAAGTAGGCCAGTTACAGGCACTTTTGAATTGTCGAAACAAAGAAAACAGTAAAAAATAGCTACAGTCCCAGTCACAAGGCACAAAAACCGTGAAAGTACTGTAGTTGCCCATTCCCTAACGTAGATGTCTATGGAGAAGAACGGGCAAGAAACTCCATGGACACTCTTTTAAATCAGAATACTTTAACAAAACCTTCAGTGAAGGAAAAACCCCGAAAAGTTGTTTTTACGACATCCTACTATTAAAAGGTATCGCAAGTAATTATTATTAACTTATAGGTGACGTTATGTCCTCAATTTGCTACAAGACTTGTAGAGACTATTTCCCTCTTGCTATATTGTAATTATTATATTCAATCAGTTTTGATTGGGTGCAAAGTCAATATATAATGTATTATTGAGCAGAAAAATTTATAGAATATAAAAAAGGTTGTAATGAAAATAATTTTCAACGAGAGGAAGTTTGAACTTATTAGTCTTTGAAAAAATATCTAATGGCTCTTCAGAATGATTAATTTTTTTGGAGATTTAAAATATAGGGTTATAGCAAGGCCATGGACAGGGACTGCCTCGTTGGTCTAGTGGTCGCAATCGCGACTGCTGAGCATGAGGTCCTGGGTTTGATTCCCGGGTCGGGCAAATTGTGATTGGGTTTTTCTATCAAGGATTTTTCAGTAGCAGCCGCGGAGTCTGGATTTATGCCCGTTTGATAGGAATAGGCTCATCCCCTATAACATGGGACTTAAACATAACTGGCGAAATGTTACGGGTGTACTATTGGTACACCTCTGCCTAACGCTTCGTGGATTCCAGGCGTGATGTTATGTTATTTAAAATCTCTAAGAAAAGAGTCTTTAAAAAGAGGTAGATATCAAGGGCAAAATCATTATTTTGAAAAAACTAAAGGTACAAAATATCGTAAACTTTATAATTATGTCGCAGTGTTATTTACGGAAGACCTCTTACCAGAATATACTTTAACGGTAATACGTCAAAATAATAACAACACTACTAATTAATCTTTATTTATGGAATAAATTATTGTCAACTAGCTTCAGATTTTCTTTAATTAATCAAACTGTAGACTTAGTTTGTTGAACAAAAATGGCGGAATAACACAGGATGGTGACTTATTACTATTAACCGTAGACCGCAAAATAACCACAAATTGTGGGTCTCACTATTGAACGCTATTTAACACAAAATTGAAATACTAGTAATTTTAATGAGAGCACGCAATGTCAACACCGTTTCCTAATAACCATAATTATAATTATTGAAGTCAAATTGTTTGATAAGATATTTTTTTGCCACACTGACTGCAACAGTCGCTCCATGTAAATACTGGTATTCAGCTGCATCCGGTTAGACTGGAAGCCGACCCCAACATAGTTGGGAAAAGGCTAGGCAGATGATGACTGACTGCAACGGTTCCGTTCTCAACCGAATTGTGATATGGGATATGTCAGCCACATTATGTGATAGCCCGGTTACAGTCAGGAGAGAGTTCTAGTCAGTGGGTACATCGGGGAAAAAACAACCAAAACGGTGAACTGATCCGATCCTCGAGCGTTAGTGTCTATCTTTCCAGGAAGACCGAAATATCTGTCGCCAGCCCAGAACATTATACTCGTAGATCGCTTATGATCCTCAGCACTGAAGCACTGAGTACAGAAAGTAGACTGCTATAGACCGACCGCTTTAATGAGTCCTCCGCTTTGACCCACATTAAGCGTCCACAAAGTGCAAACAATATCCTACAGGTTATTTGCTTTAAAAAAACCATACCCCTAACTACTAATTTAACCAATACGTGATCAACCTTCAGAATATTCAATTTAATTTGATACCTTCGCGAGGACTCATTAAAGCGGTCGGTCTATAGGTTAAATCATTATTAGAATGAATATTAACTCATTTAGTTATGTCATGAAAACAAAAGTATGATCTGTCAAGGCATTTCCATGCGAAAACACTTTTTTTTTTAAATAAAGATACCTCTTCCTCTAAATTCTTTCATTTGTTGAACTTAATAACACACGGTAACCCACACGCACGCAAATACCCAAATAACAAACGATTGACATACTTTCTTCTTATCAAACGATGTTGCAATTGATTCCTGTTATCTGGAAAGTTTACACTATAGTTATCAGTATATGAATTTCGAGACGTTTCTTGACTGGTTAATGGCCTTTATGAAATTTCAGTTTAAATAGTGTAGTGTGATATATGTGTGTGTATGTGTGTGTGTATGTGTGTGTAGTTCAGATTATTTTGTGTATTTTTATATATGGGCCTCAGTTGCCTGACTAATATTTATGACAATAATTATTGATTGATTGAACTAAGTTATTAAGTAAAAATTGGCACTTGACGAATAAAAAGACCAATTTAATTATTTAGTTTATATGAAATACATACATAAACTCATGCCTTTTTCCCATGGGAACCCCATTCCACAGAACGCCACTTGAACGATCCTTACATATCCCTTTTGCTGCGTCCACGTTCATACATCTGGTCATACACACACGCTTCCTTGTATGAAATAATAAGTCATTAACAAAAAAAATGAGTAGGTCATCATAATATGATGGCACGGTTGGCGCAGTGGCTGAGCGATTGACTGCTGCGCTTCGTGTCGCGGGTTCGATTTCCGCACGGAACAAATATTTGTATGGCCGTATGGTAGTTGTTCCGGGTCTGGCTGTTTGTGTATGTGAATTTAAATGTTTGTAAACGCACCCAAGTTGCAGGAGAAATTCCTAGCTTGAAGATCTTTACATAGAGATATTTCTGGAACCGGGTTTCGGGATTTAAATTCGTCTAACAACAAAAAATATTTTTATCATTTCCTGAAACGCCTTGTTGAACGCTGCGACCAATACCTTAAGGCAACTGGAACCGAACATAACATTTTATAACAAAACTTATTTATAAAAACTGTGTAGATCAACGATGATGATGATACTAGATACTATCCGAGTCTTCACGCGAATTAAAGTAATACAGGCACTACAGTATTACGTTAGAGCTAATGCTTGCCACGTGTAGACCAAGATAACAAACGTTAATGCTCAGGTAAGTATAGTATGGTCATTTATCAATTGTACTTTGATCCTTCCAGAAAATAGCACTCAAGTATTAGGTTTACAGAAGGTATTGGCATGCTTGTTTATATCTGGGTAATAAAACTCAACTCGTCACTTGAACAGCCAGTGGTATAACTCCTCTTTCCAATTAAAAAAAGTTTGATAAGATTTTAAACTGTCATCTAACGAACGTGTCTGTGTCTAACTAACGGTAAATATCCCGTTAAAAACAGAAACGGGATATTTACCATGTTTACTGATTTCTTTGAGTTCCCGATATTTCGGCGCTGTTGCAAGCACCATGATCACGGATAAACTGAAGTTATTGCGGGTGGGTGTTTATGAGCAGACAAATCGGTGTACCCTCTTTCTTGTTCGTTTTTTGCACTCAGTACCGCTACCACTGTCACTCGCGACTCGATTCTGTTCCCGACGCACGAAACTCACTGAGTACGCTCGCGAGCATTTTTCGGCACTTTTTCGCTATGCAAAGAAATCAGTAAACATGGTAAATATCCCGTTTCTAGTGTTAATGAAAACAAAGTTGTCTTACAAAATTGATGGTGCGTCGCTGTTTCCTGTCTAATACTCAATTATGATCATTGATAAGTCAATAGGCTATCAAATCGAATGAAAATCGCAATAATGTAGATACAGGAAATGTGATTTGACAATTCATATTAGTTTTTTTAATGAACGTTGGCCCACACTAGGAATTTCTCCTGTATTGTGGTGCGTTCACAAACATTTAACCTCAGATACAGAAATATCCAATTGAGCAATTGAGAGTGTTTTTTGACAGTGTATATAAGGTCCCATTAAAATAGATGGACAAACTTTTAGATATCATTCGGACCACCAAAATAAGGACAATGGTAAAAAAATAAGAAAAAAGCATTAGAAATTTACAAGAAAAAAAAATCAGCTAACCAAAATACACTAAAACTGTTGGTTACCCAATGATTTTAGGTCAAAATAAAATCACTTAATTCAGTGTTTTTTCTCCTTGGATATCTTTGGTTAGACATACTGATCGCTGTGTTAAAATTTGTCCATCTATTTTAATGGGACCTTATATGATTTGTTATAGTTAGTGGCCAATCTGCATGGGAGCGCGTGGTACTACAGCAGTTGGGAACATTATAGGCTGATTATGCTGTAGGTAACTAGTTAACAAGTAGTAATTAGTTAACAGTGTTAACAAAAGATAAAAAAAAAACAATAAAAAAAAATAAGGGTCTAAAAATCTATTGCCCTCTGGTTCTGCCAGCCTTTGCCACTTATAATAAGGACTACAGAAGGCACCTGTAAATAATATTCCAAAAGGCAGTCACGATCTTATTGATAAAACAAGGATAACACCCGACAGGGAAATCCCTGCTTACAATGCACACATTCCATTTTGCACGAACTTATTTATAAATGGTTTACGAGCTAATTTGAATGCAGTATATCGAATACAATGAAATAAACGCATCTTTTATTGACATGCTTCAATACGGACAATAAGACATTGTTGCATAATTTTAAATTGAAGGCTCTTGGAATCGTATTATTTATGAAGTAGCAACGTAATGGTTTATTTATTCAAATGGATGTTTTCTCGGAAGGAAAATTCGACGCTGGAAAGAAATATTCATTTGACTGCACGGTTGGCGCAGTGGCTGAGCGCTTTCCCGCACGGAACTAATATTTGTATGGCCTACAAGTAGTTGTTCCGGGTCCTGCTGTTTGTGTACGTGACTTCAAAAATGTTTGTAAACGCACCCATGATACAGGAGAAATTCCTAGTAAGGGGAAACATAAAAAAAAAAAAAAACGATTTTCTTCAATCAACTTAGATCCTTTATCATAGCATAATCAATGCCTGTAATTTTCTCACAGCTGAAACACAGGTCTCTCTATGAGAGGCAATGGGCTGTACCTAATCCACCACGGGGGCCCAGTGCGGGTTGGTGGGGTAGATCCTATATTCCTCCTACCTTATAACCAGAACCATCATTCACACATAAGTAGCCGTTGGAGAAAACCGTTGAAAATTTATTAAAACGATTTTAACATCAGCAAATACTCGACCATCTTAAATAATTTCGGATATAATACGCCAAACACGTGTATTTTAGGAATTTTATCTTACATAATTACCAAGTAATTTTTTTAACCAGAATCTTATTACCGCAGTAAAATAATTTGTGTTTATTACCATAATCAAATCATTATTAGATAGACACAAGGTCATTTACTCCATACAGCTGTTTTTACAAACTAAATTATGAGAAGATTTTATTATTGTGTAAGAAACTTTAATGATGAACTTCAAACATAACTCTTTGGCAAAAATAATAATAAAAAGGCTTTGAAATAAATTCCTCATGAAAAAGAGTAGAGTTTGCATATTTTCCTGTAATTTTTATTTAAAGATATCTTATTATCTTTTTATTTTGACGGCACGGTTGGCGCAGTGGATGAGCGATTGGCTGCGTGTCGCGGGTTCGATCCCCGCACCGAACAAATATTTGTATGATATACAGCTACAGATAGTGACAGCAGATAGTGCAAAGAAATCTGTCATAGTGTCGATACAATCTGTCATTTTGTCGATTCTTCCGTCAAAGAAATCCTTGTCTATGGTGATCATGCTACGGGGGCAGGTAGTTGATCCGGGTCTGGCTGTTTGTGTATGTGAGTTTAAATGTTTGTAAACACACCCACGATACAGGACTAGTGTAGGGCAAAGCGTTTAAAAAAAAAAAAAGATTGCAATAATTTAAAGGTAAAAATGTTTCTGGAAAGATTTGGAGGCAGAGCGTGTAAAGAATAGGCTAAACTAAAATGATCATAACTAGCCTAATATACAGGGTGCAAGGACACCGACGCACAAACGGTAACTAACAGTTACCACGGATCCTTCTGAACCTAGAGCAGCGGTGGCCCAGTGGTGGCGGCTTACGCACCACTGGGCCACCGCATGCCTTTGTGTAATATAATTCATCACCACTGCTCTCAAAGTGGTGAAGGAAAACATCGTGAGGAAACCGGCATGTCCTAGAACCAAAAATTCTAAAACATGTGACATCTACCAACCCGCACTAGGCCCGCGTGGTGGAATATAGCCCATTCTATATCTAGAGAGGAGGCCGTGTATCCCAGCAGTAGGAACATTATAGGATGATTATGCTATTCAAAACCTCCCCACATAGAAATTTTTCGACGGTATTTTTTTCTAAATCAGATGTTCATACATTTTGACCGTATAGGTCAGTTTTGTAGGAAACAGCTGTTTTTTTTTAATAACCGCAGATAAAATTTTATAAGCTGGTTAGAAGAGAATGATACGTGGTAACAGTTTGTGTGTTAGTGTCCCTTCCACCCGGTAACTACCAGTAGCCAAGGGTCAGTTTTTGTAAGAGGTAAGCCGGAGTACATATCTTTAATGTGATTATATTATTTCTCTATAGAATACTGACTGTGCAATTATTCAAAGGGAATCCGGTGGGAATCGAGTTGTATGGAACCTTCGCCACTGGTAGCTACCCTGTATATTATTAAAAATAAACCTAACCTAATCTCGAGATGAGTTAACATCCAAAACATGAAACAAGACGCACAAAATTTCCATCTCATAAACTACAAAACAAATGAAGATAATTATAAAGATTAACCGTAATAAGGAAAACCAAAAAACAAGATCTAAATCCAGCACTCAACGTTTCCCACAACCATTGGTCCACAACATTCTTTATATCACCTTCAAGTTGACACGTTACTTGTCAGTACGAGATACTATGATAACAGCAGATAATGTGTTTGATAACGAAACAATAGAGATTCAACTGAAGTGATAAATTCAACTATTTGCCATTAACAAGTGCATGGAACGTGATTGCGAAGTATCATTTTATTCTACGTAGTATTGCTGTCTATCGGCAATTGCATCTATTTTTTATTATGCGTATTGTTTTGCATAATTGGCTGCTGGTTTTTATTCCTCCTTATCTCTTATGCAATTGCTTTAGGTAATACGTCATGATGTTACGTAGATAAATAAATCAGCTTCTTAAACTTGAGGGTTCAGAGACTACCAACCGACATCGAAACAATTTGAATGTCTTCATCCTCTGCCTAGCCTTTTCCCAACTACTTTGGGGTCGGCTACCAGTCTAACCGGACGCAACTGAATACCAGTATTTTACAGGGATCTGACTTCCGAAACCCTGGGTAATACGACAACCTTTCGTAAGACTAGTTTTCAGACTTTCAGGCTACCTGTAACGACTGTCAAAGATCTACAAATGACAGCCGGGAACAACAGAGGCAAGCACGGCTTCACCTAAAAGTCGACCCGAGCGGCTGTTATTATTAAGCCACGTGCTCTCCAATTTGAATGTCATATTTCAACATATTCACGGTAAAAGAAAAAATAGTGAGGAATATATGTTTTAGTCAAAATCAACAATGAATAGAACAACCAATGCACTAAGTTACTGGCATGCGACTTTTACAAGCACCGCAAAGTGAGATAATTACAGGTTTATAGGTACATCATAAAGTTATACTTTTACTTTGTTATCGCTCTTTTATACGGACTTAATTCTGTAAAATTAAATAAGTAAAATACGCAATACTGTGATATTTTCAGATAAAACAATGTAAGGATAAAATATTTTTATCAAAACTATTGCAGAAATAAACAAACCATGACCAAGTAACTTTGTTTATTTTATTTAAAAATTGATTTATTCTACAACTGAAAAGCCTTTCTAGGTTAATTTATTTTTTGTTACAATAAAACTCTGAAATAAATTATTCAGACATTCCAAATTACAACTTATGTGGCTCGTAATAAAATGCAAAATAGCTGTATCAGAATTGACGTCAAAATGCTTCAAAGAACTTACCGTGCAATGCGACGCGCGACGTGAGTTACTTACTCTATGCAAAGATTATCTTAATATTCTATAACAGAATGATCGAATAGATACATTTAGTTAGCAGCGAGCCGTGTTGAATTATTTATGTACTAAAAGATGGACATGCCACGTACTGAGACGAACATTTAAGAGGGATTTGACGTCATCAATGAACAAACACAGACCTTCCAAAAGCTGTGGTGTTTGCTTGTTAGCATTTTTAGTTTAGTTGTACTAATTTCACGAAGCTGAAAGTCTAAACAAGGAGAATACTACTCGGCAAACATCTGAAAACCCGGAGCTAAAAAATCCAACGACATAAAAGGAACAGATGCATTAAATGTATGCGGAAATGCAAATGGATTGTGATAATGCTTAATTGGTTGACTTGATTTATTTTATCATTTAAGAGGTAAAGAGAGGTAAAGAGGCCAGATGTTGTACCAATGACATTGGGCAGTGAACCCTGCTGTGACCAACATCAACACCTTCATCAGACCATTGCTGGACATAGGCCTCTCCGATCGCGCGCTATTTGACTCAAGCTGCTGCCAGTAACTCTCTTATAGAAATACTAAGCTATTTTTTGAAGGACCCGTGCGGACACGAAAATTGGCACAAGTCTTTATGAATATTCAAAAAGTTACATACATAATTGAAACCAGACCGATCCCGAACAACGACCTAAAGATGGCAATTAAATAAATTGTATGCGGAAATGCAAATGTTATGCGATACGCTCAGTTGATTGAGTTAATTTAATATGGTATACCTATTATCTGTATGATTCTCAGGTCCCATAAGTGTAGGATGTACCATAACACGTTTTTCTAATCATGTTCTAGCACATGACACAACACCTCCCACAAAGTTATGATGCTTCGGAAATGAGCGATGGGTCTAATTAAGATCTGAGTCTTCCTATAATATCTTACGATGACTCAGACTGTTGACGCGTAGACTTGCAATTGATATTCGTGATTTGCAAAGTGAAACTATTGATGAGGATAATGAGTGGGTAGATAATGAGATGAGTCAAAACACGTTTTACAGACAGCATCGTTATAATTTACTGCTATGATTATAATCTTGCAACTCTTCGATTTAATCACTTTAAGTAAACAAGAATACTTTTTGATGCCCTTGATAATAAATAATTATTTAATATGTTTCTTTTTTTGCGTTAAAATATTAAAACAAATATTGTTAACCCATTCATTGTTTCACTAGAGCTCAACCCATTTTATTTCAGGCTTCATTTCGCAGTTGACATTCAAAGTGCAAGAAACCTAGGTGAGTGCATATCCCTATCGACATTCCCTCCCGTCTGGAAGGGTGACTCAACCCTTCAATTATTTACAACCCCTCCATGCTCTAGGGGACGAAACACAACCTCGTATTGAGTGAAAACCGTTCGCTAATCCGTCAAATTTTTATGTGGGAAAATATTCTTTTGAATTTGCAAATTAGTCACTGAATTTGAGTAGTTAGTTTGTGTTATGGAAAGTCTTATAGGGTTATGAAGAACAGAGTGTAAAGTTCTTCATCCCCCATAGAAAAGGGGAAAATCCCGGACCAGATGGGTGTTGTGTCTGGTGGACTAATGCCTGACAGAATATTTCGGGTTTTTCTACATTATCGGGTAACTTTAATAGAGCGATTCAGAATTTTAATATTAGTTTTTCATTTGTGTCATAGTTAGCGCTATAGTACTTTTTGTAATGCCGGTCACTACAGTTTTCCACACTCATTTGTTTATTGATATATTTAGTATCTAATGGGTTTTAGAGACAATTTTGAACTTCATCTACAGAAGTTAATATAACTATTAATTGATTGAACGATAGTACAGGTATAATACCTACTTGAGTATTCAACAACATGGAAATCTTTCTTGAGTACAATAATTTCTATGATTGTTGGTGCATATAGGTACTTAAGCAAAGGTAATAACTGATATATTGAACGGGGTCTGATATTTATTAACAATCTAAAGTTAAGAGCTTGTAAGTTGTTACTAGTTTTGCAAGAGTTTTACAACGGCTAAATAACTGGTTGTACTACGAGCCATGTAAGGGTTAACTACAAGTGATATCAAATACATACTCGTACATTATGTTGGGTTTGGAAATATATTAGTTGTACTGGTTCTCATATTATATCATGTTTACGTTTTCACCAATTTTATGAATTTAATTTTAATTTTATGATGATTGTTATTATTTGTTCATTTTTATTTCTGAATAATTTTAAAATCACTATTCTCCTAATGAATTATAACTTGTGTCTTGTGCTGTGCTGTATCACACTGAACATTCGAATGCAGTCTACCTATACTGCTGATACTGGGTCACCAAGATACAGGCTGTGTCTAGTTCGGGGCCCGCGACTACTTCTATTTACTTTTGTACTCTTTTAACTTTGCTCATGTATCTTGTTTTTCTATGTTTGTATGTCACCTAACTTGTGTGTGTCAATAAATATAATTTAATTTAATACAAGTACCGATTCGTTTCACACAGCATAGTGCTTATTTATTTTTATTTTTTATTTATTTACACGGCACATAATTTATCGTAAACTAAGTGAAATATAAATCAAAAGTTTAATTTTTCCCAAAGTGTACGTTTTCAAAATCTATAGACATACTTAATAACGTAGGCAAAGAGAGTGGAGAGATTTTTCAACTCAGGAAATTAAAGTCATAACATTGAGTGCTTGTAAAAAGGTATTACTTACTTGAAACTAGGTTAAATATTCCTTTCAGCCAGTAAGTTCACAGCTATCACAGAAAACTATGAAGTTCAAACACTCGCGGTCTCTTTTGCCAAAACTCTTGTTTTTGTACGGCTAAAATTACTACCGCGGCTCACTGACATTGCAATATTTTCTTAAATTAAATCTCACATGACACTGCACTCAAACTAAATGCAAAGTCACGACTATCATTACTCAGTATCGAGCAGTAATAACAACGAAAATGTTTTAAAAATACTTGTTCGATACGATGTCCTTCTATGTTCGAATGTATTTTACGGAACCACCCTTTCATATCATGTTGATAGCATTCGAAATAAACCTTGAAAAGGAGAAAAAGCTTCCTTATTCCTTCACAAAATCTTTATATAAATAGATTCCTATGTGTCCGGACGTCACTTCTGTAAAAATAAACCTAATTGTAGGTAACATCTGAGTGCATTTTAAAGGTGAATTTTATTTGATGAATACTGACTCATTTATCGTGACTTTATTATGTTCTTAGGTATTACTATTCAGTTGCACAGGTTAGGTTAGATGATGATAGAAATAAGCTCCTCAACAAAGGTTGAGTTGTATAATCCGACGTGTCTACTCCGCTTTTTCTAACGCTACCAAATTATGTTAATTTTTAGGGTTCCGTTCCTCAAATTGAAAAAGGAACCCTTACAAGATCACTTTGTTGTCCGTCTGTCTGTCTGTCAAGACCCTTTTTCTCAGGTCAAAACCTCGGCTCAACGGTCTCTTTCAACTGTGAAAAAAACAAATTTATTAGTCAACGCGATCAAAAGATATGACCGTTTATGTCGCATATTTTGCAATTTCTCACGGGAATCAAAACCTATATGGTATACTTGCCGTTGACCTAGTTCATAACAACATAACTTAACATCACGTCTGTATTCCCCAAAGGGTAAGGCAGAGGTGTACCTGTAACTAGTACATCCTAATTTCGTTATAGGGCTCGAGCCTATTGCAATTTCTTCGAACACTATTTTGCATTTTTGATGTGACTGGGTTCTTTGAACGGGAAGACGTTGCGTTGGAAAGCCGCCCACTAGGTGGATCGATGACCTGGTGAAGGTTGCAGGGATCCGCTGGATGCAACTGGCACGGGACCGGTCAATGTGGCGACACTTGTGGGAGGCCTATGTCCAGCAGTGGACGTCTTTAGCCTGAAATGATGATGATGATGGACTCCTTGACTTACTAAACATTTTAAACACCGTTTAATTCTTGCTTGTGAATAAGTACCTACTGTTCCTACATATAAAACTTTTAATAGCACCTTCATCAATTAACACCATTACGTAAAAAGCAAGCTATCAAATTCTTTAACAGGAAAGGAAACTAAACAAGGATCGTCAATGAGAAAATATTGATGGAAAGCACGAAAGTACTTTACCTTGCACTACGCCCTGAAATTATGGCGTCACTTGAAACATAAGCGGTAGCGTTATGGCTTCATTATTGTTTTATAGGGTCGTTATTTAGTTTATGACGTTTGTGGCGAATTTATGGCGCTTTTATTAGTTTTAAATTGATTGTATATCATTCGACACAGAACGAAGTAACACGACCCGAAGCGAAAAAATGGAAGAGAGCTGAATTAATGAAACGTAAGAGATTTAGAAAGTTTAAGAACAACGTCACGAAAAATAACGCTTTGGAAGTGACGGAATTTTTTGGTTATAAATAGTATGGTTGGGTTATAAACTGTTTAATCACTCATCATCTGCCTAGCCTTTTTCCAATATGTTGGGGTCGGCTTCAGTATTTTACATGGAGTGACTGCCTATCTGACCTCCACAACCCAGTTAGAACTGGGTAACACGATACCCCTTGGTAAGACTGCTAGTCAGACTTTCGGGCCACTGACTGTAACAACTGTCAAAGGAATAACAAAACTATTTAATCACTATTGTTTCATAATTAATTTTGGTAAATTAAAATACCATGTCTACATAAAGCTAAGTGATTATAATAAAAAGTAATTCCTTTAGATTGTACCACGCGGGCCCAAATGACACGACCCTCTAACCTTGGCGTGCTTTTTGGCAAATTGGTCATTCCCCTGCTAAGTGATAGCCGGGCGTGGACAACGCCCAAAATTGATCTGAACTGGATTTAGCTAGAAAATAGTTTGCCGAAATGGATTTGGCTGGAAACTATTATGTCCATTTTAATAATTAGTCAAGCGAAAATGATTATACAAGGTGTAAAATTAATTAATTGAACACAAAATACAGAATAGGATGGGGTCGGTCATCACTTATTAAACAGAACAATCAGGTGTTCCAAACATTGCGACCACGCAGGATTGCAGGTGTATTTTGCAATTATTTTTTTTTAATTGACGAGATAGTGGTCCCGCTGGGGGCCTGGGGGTCTAGAAACTTGAACTCGTTAATAAACGTTTGTCTCTTACACCGTGTTGTTATACTGGGTGTAACAGAAAGGGTATAGTCATATGAAAGGTTAAGCTGCTATCAAACCAGACCATCAAACCAGATAGACCATCAAACTGAACAACTTTCTCAATGGGTCCAATATCGTAAATGCGAAAAAAATATCAACTGTATATACCTACCCAAATGTATGGGACAGCTGATAATTTTTTCACATTTACGATATTAGACCCAAGGAGAAAGTTGTTCAGTTTGATGGTCTGCAGCATATCCTTTCATATGACAATACCCTTTCAGTTACACTCTGTATTGTGTATTTTACACTTAGATCAATTTATTTAATATATCGGTGCTAAAGCAAAGTCCATAATGGACTGTCTTGCTAATGCGTAGAATTTGCATAACATAAAACGTTTCTTGCTCATTCTAGGTACCCTTTGTGGTCAAGACGATGACCTAAAAGAAAACAATCGTACCTACCTATATCTTATTTACATTTCGATTTTCCTTCCTTTTATTTTATTACAAACCAGCGATCCGCTTAGGCTTCGCACGGGTGCCTTTTACCAATGAAGAAAATGAGAAGTGCATTTAGAAAAAATCTTCATTTTCTTCCATTTAAACCGTGTCCTGAAAATAATGACCAATAAAAAAGTCGTTTGAGCCGTCCTCAAGTGATACTTCGTCATACATTATGGCAGTTGATTTTTATTTAGAGATATTCTTCAGTAGACTCCATACGTACAATAATGTACTGGAATTTAATAAATATCAAAAGCTGTTCAAGCGATTAATGCGAAAAAGGTCAGTCCACTGCAATACGCCTGAGTCGTTCAACCGTTGCATTTGGTCCTAGTACGGATTATGAACTTCCGCATTGTATTACATGTTGCAATATTATGTATAGGTTTCTTCAGTGCACAATGTCATGCTTATGTTAATGATATTCACCTCATGGTGCAATCAGACCTTGGATCAAAATAGTGGCTATATGTATTTATTTGGGATTATAAGCTCGCTATACTATTCCCAATCACTGCAACTCCTGAAAGCCAGATAAACGGTGGCGACTTTAAAATAGACTAATTAAAAAACTAACTAAACAACATCACGCCTGTAATCCCCGATGGGTCAGCCAGATGTGTACCTAATAGTTCACCCACATTCCGCCAGTTATGTTCAAGTCCCTTGTAATTGGGGACGAGCCTGTTGCCATCAACCGCGTTTGATGGGGCACAAATCCAGACTCCGTGGCTGGTACTGGGTAATTCTTGATGGAAAAACCCAATAACCCTTTGCTCGACCCGGGAATCGAACCCAGGACCTTGTGCTCAGCAGTCGCTCTTGCGACCACTCGACCAACGAAGCAGTCTAAATTAAAGAAACTAATTAAGTAGTCCTAAATAAAGTCGCCACTCGCAGATATTTTTGGGAATAAATTTCCACTTGTACAAAATCCAAGTCTGTATATTGGCCATCCAAGTGTGGTATTTTACACTATATACAATGGTTACGGTGAATCGATAGAAATAATATGCTTGACCCTAGCTGTACTAGTTAAGGAATTCTTCAGTCAATGACATTGACCACTTATTCTCCCCATACCGTGACCCAAGGGCTTTTACCTTGGCCAGAGGCTAAAGTGTTGCCATACAACGTGCCAACGCCGCCAGTCTATTAGGCACATTACCAGCGTTGAGGAGGAGTTTTTTGATGTCCTTTTATAGTTGTTAGGAAAACGGGGTGAATAGGACCGCAGGGGTGAATAGAGACAAAATTTTGAAAGGGATCTTAACGTTGAATAAATATGTTATGTTGCTAGCAAGGTCTCTAAATAATTAAGTATAACTAAGTAAATAAAACAGAGTACTTTTTGATAACATAATCAAATCTCGTCGAAAGTTTTGTCTCTATTCACCCGTGCGGTCCTATTCTCCCCGTTTTACCCGGTACTTTGATTATTTTAGTTTATTATATCGTTTTTAATTGTTATAATGTATGTATAATAAAATCGGTTTTCTATGATCGCATTTATCATTGTAGTTGTAAAAGATCTTGACTTGAAGAACTCTTCCGGCATGAAAATGGGTGTTGAAATGCGGTTAATCCCAAGATCTACTTTCACTAAGGAGGTATGATCCTGCAAATTAACTACCGACTAAAGCATTAGCTTACTCTGTTCCTTAGTTATTTATTTTGAAGTAACTGGATGACAAATAGCGGGTGACATTAATGGAAAGTGATCAAAGGATTATTTTCATTTGTTGTAATTTTATTTATAATGTATAAATTGATGGTGGTGTGCGTGTATGACCAGGTGTATGAACGTGGACGAGGCAAAAGGAGTATGCAAGGATCTGCATGGAGCAGGTGGCACTATGTGGTCTCTGCCATGAGAAAAAGACGTGAGTTTATGTTTGTATGTAATTAATTTCAATTTAATGTTTTGTTTATTTTACGGATTATTAATACTTTATTTATTTCTTTACAAATTCATTACATTTATAAATATTAATTTAAAAAAAATGAAAAATAAACATTAAAAAAAAAAAAAACTTGCCCACCGGTATCGGGAGCAGGATCCCAGCTACCGGTGGTCAGGGCTCCAGAGAGAGGAACCTCCTAACAATACGAGCCCTGTCCAGGAGTACCGCTTTCTAAATCAAGCAATTAATAATAGCCTATGCGTTATATCTGCAATACAGCCATTAGATGTGGTGCCTACCCTCGCCAGAGAGAGTCTCTTCAAGAGTCTTCATTAATGATATCAAGACCTTTTGTAAAGTTATATAACTCAATCAATGAATAATTCATACATACAATTGGTGAGAAGGCTGATTCCTGTTTTTAACAGTTCTGAACACGATGCTTACCTGGAAAAGAAAAAAAAGCGATCAGTATTAGGTACGTGGTTAAACACTTAATAAGGAGTCTATTATCTATGTCCGACTGGAAGTTAATTTTAATTAGTGGTTATCGACGCATTCTAACTTGTCTTTTTTGTTGTAAGCATCCTTAAATACTACTTAGAAACTTGAAAAGGCTAGACGATTTCCAATTCAAATTTTTATCGTTTGTTCATGCTTTGTGTAATACCTAATATTCATTCAAATATAATCAATTAAAAAAATAAATATTAAATACTGAGCATGAAGTCCCGGGTTCAATTCCCAGGTCAGGCAAAGTGTCATTGAGTATTTCCATCAGGAATTTCTCAGTAGCATACACGGAGTCTTAATTTATTCCCTATTATATTTAAGTCCCACACAAACTATGAACTAAGTTATATATATTGTCAACTGTCCGAAGGCTGTCCCTGATTGGTCAGTCTTACAGCAGGTAGGCTACGTTCAGTGACTAACACTAACTTATTTATCATTCAAACTGCACTTCTTTGGGTAATCACAGATTCATTTTACTTCCACAGCAATTTCTAATAGCTAATTCTAAAGGTTAAAGTTATTTTCAACACGAAATCAATTTACAATAACCAAAACACTGTTTGTTTACATTCGACAACAAACGAATTAACAAACAAATATGACGGCGCGGGGCACATGACGTTCAACCAATCAGCGCGCGAGGTGCGTTCCGTCGCATGCCATTTCACAGTTTGACGGTTTCACTTCGATAGATTATTTAATGCGTTAAATTATAAGCAGTATGTTATGGTTCACAATCTTTCGACAGTTTACAATCTCGCGAGACAGATTGTAATCTAACGGTATTTACAATTTTACGGTGTATATTTTATATTCATACTTTTTTCAGGAAACAATTGAAACATCTCGGTACGAGTTATCAATTATTGAAAATTATTTTTTCTTCGGCTACCGTGACATTTGTTTCTATTCATCGCAAAAAAAACTGACAACCGTTAGCTGCTATTACATCATATTTCTACCTTATTAACGTAATGATTATACTGTTTATCATGGAGTAAAAAATCAACGATTATAATGAGGGACTAGTATTTTGCATACTGGATCTTGTGACACGAACCAACTATACAAAAGATAAATTCAAATTGAGGTACAACTTATTTTATTGAGTGTCTGTTGTTAAAAATTTGGTTTGTAACAGCAGCAAAATATGGTTGTAGATATTGGAGAACTCCAATCTAATTTTTTTTCACGATTTATTCTTAGTCTTATCATTTAAGATAACGAGATTAGTAAGGAAGTTGCACTTATCCGAAATTATCTCTATCGATTCCTACAAACAAACATAGTTTGTAAATAACTATAGGCAATGTTGTGTCAAGATAAGCGAAAACTATTTTAACAAGCAAGTTTTACAATAGTCAAAGTTCCGTTTCCAATTAATTCATTTGAAATTTTCCACTTACACAGCTAATAATTTCTTTGTGGAATTTCATAACTGCGTAATAATTTTCTATCACGTTTTCTCAAGAGCTATCCAAAAGGCGCTTTTCAAAGAAAAGTGTTTTATTTGCTTATTTAACAGTTTATCTACAAACAAGAAGAGCGGGCTCGTTGGTCTAGAAGTAGTCGACTGCTGAGCATGAGAGCCGTTTTCGATTCCCGAGTCGGGCAAAGTGTTATTGAATTTTTCTTCTTCCTTCAGGAGTTTCTCAATAGCACTAACAATTCCAGATTACGTGGTCTGGATTTGTTCCCGGTTGATGGTAATAGCCCCGCCCCCTATTATATGAAACTTAAACATGACTGGCGTAATGTGTATGTACTATTAGGTTCAGCTCTGCATGAAGAAGGAAACAAAAAAAACGTACAATAGCCATGCTTATTTCTAAAGTTGTATTATATCCATGGCTTCCTGTTTGTTTCAATTTCAAAGATATCTAAATACAGTTACTCACTATTCTAAACTTACAGACTCACAGACAACGTGTGAACACTGTCTGGGTCGGGTTAATGTCCGACGATTGTCCGCACAATTTTCATGAACCGCTTTACAACAGCGATATTTGGCAATAATTGAACATTTCCTACAACCGGCAGAAAATTACAACAATACATATTTTTACATAAAGTGCTGTTCGCGTAACGTATGTTTATGCTGACATAATGACCGAATAATCAGTGGTTGTATTTTGACTAGCTGATACATCGCTTCTGGTTATAGTTGGTGGAAAAACGGATTTGCCCAAACGAAAGATTTACATTTTTAGATTGGCTCAACTTCGTCATATACACATTTCTGTATCGTGGACAAAGACATCTGAAAAGTGCTGTTTCGCTCACTCATGAAAATGAAAACAGGGCATATTTCCACGTCCACTGCTGGACATAGGCCTCCCCCAAGTGTCGCCACATTGACCAGTCCCGTGCCGGATGGCCGATAGTGCCGGAAAGTTCTGGAGTGGCGACCGCGAACTGGAAGACGTTGCGTTGGAAGGCCTTCCACTAGGTGGACCGATGACCTGGTAAAGGTTGCAGGGATCCGCTGGATGCGAGACTCTTACTCGGTGGAAATATTTATATTTTGCTTAAGAGTCCAAAGAAGTTTTTGTCTAGTCCAAAATTAGCATGGTATTGTTTGTTAAAACTGTGCAGGTATTTAAGTATTTTACTGTATTAGAAATTCCTTAGAAAATAGCTTTGTATAAACACAAAGGGAAAATATACAAGTTTCATTATTCGCTACTGGATAATGGATAAAAGATGCATTTCGAAGATATTGTATGTCAAGTTACCTTCTTAAATTCAATTATTCAGAATGAAACTCATTTTGTGCAAAAGTCAATAACCTCTGAAATGCTCAAATAATAATATGCTACTCCAAATTAGATTTAGCTTGGTGACTCTATGTTCAGTCATATGAACTTGCTTTTGCACGCGGGTTTGGCTGTATTGAGGACAGAAATTATCCCACTGGAACGTACTATTGGGATTGAAAGTATCCTATGCCTTAAAGAGTATGTTATGTTCCTATGTTATGTTCTACATGAGTGTCAAAAAAGGGCGTAAAAAGCTTACAGGCATTCACACCGATGGAGTTACATTCGCAATTATATATGAAAGTATGGATAATGTAAGTGGTACATACAAAGCTCAATGGCTACTAAAATAACTGCCACGGTAGTCTAGTGGTCGCAATCGCGACTGCTGAGCATGAGGTCCTGGGTCGATTCTTGGATTAGGGAAATTTGTTATTGGGTTTTTCCATCAGAAATTTCTCGGTACCCAACAAGGCTGGATTTATGCCCGGTTGATGGTTGATCAATGGGCTCGGCCCCTATGACATGGGACTTAAACATAACTGGCGAAAAGTGGGTGTATTAGGTACACATCTGCCTAGCCTTTTGGGGATTACAGGCGTGATGTTATGTTATGTTTATTTATATACGATAAAAAATAACATTTAACAATCCCTACTTTTCACTTCAATAGTACCATATTCTTATCGAAATGCACGAAGGTTCTACCTAATATTTATGATGTTGGTACATACGTACGTTCTTCCAGTTTGTTTTTAAATAAACACATAACTTATAAACTTTTAAACTGTCATGATTACTAACATTATCATTAAAACTAGAAACGGGATATTAACATGGAACAACAACAACAACAACAAACAAACAACAACACACAACACAACACAACACAAAACACATGGCAAATGGAGAACATGGAACGGACGGATGGATGGATGGTTTAACATGGTAAATATCCCGTTTCTATTGTTAATGATAATATAACTTATAAGCAATTTCGATACGGCAGAGTCTCGGTATTTTTTGTTGTTAGTTTATTATTTGCATTCTTCTTAACCATTGACATTAAATTATATACGCATGCAACTACACGTGATAAAGTTATGTGATGGCCGTTTTTATTGTGAATCGGGTTTAAAAAACAAATCCTTGAATTCATTAGAATTTTAAACGACCTTTTTCTATTATTAGCTTATTTTTGTATTACATTATGCTAAGTATCTCACACAAAATGAAAGGTGCTAAAATATACCATTTTTGTATTTTAAAATATGCCAAAATTAAAACGTGAGTTCCATCCATACAGTATAATTAATAGTATGATAAACGAACAAAAATGTTTTTTTAGAGAGCTTTTGACCTAAGTTGAAGGACACTATAAAAAGCCTGTATTTCCGATAAAATCTTATATTAACAAAGTCTGGCTAAGAATAAGGTTTAGTTATACTCGACAACATTTAATTATGTTAAAAAAATAGCAACTTAAACATAATTATGGAAATTCTTTCTAAAATTTACCTCAACCAGATCGTTATTTTTGTTTTTTTTTTGTATGAACACTGTCAAACAAACGTGTATGTGTTTTTCCCTTACAGAAAAAAAAAACCCCTCCCTTTTTCCCTTTAATTACAGAATACCTAGCAACATTTGGTGTCAGATCACATCGCAGAAGTAAATCAATCTATCGTAAAACAGACCAAATAAAAGAATCAACCATCTCAACTTCCTTCAGTTCACTGCTGGACATTATGTCTCTCCCAAACAGAGTCAGGACACACTGTCACGACACCACGACACTGATCAAACGAACGCTGTCCCAAAGTCGTACCATGTGACCAAACCCTTATCGCACTACAAGTTCGCCATAGCTAGGTCACTAACACTGACCTTTAGAACAGTCTCGACAGAAACCTGCGATTAATAGTCGTAGATCATTCTGTTTATGGTATTTTTCAGTTTCATGGCGATCATTTTGTTGGTATACAAGGTTCAAGGGTGGAGTTCAAGCAACTTGAATACCAACACTAATAACCACGCGAGGTTAAATAATTTAAAAGTTAGTTCCGAATGGTTTTGTTTTTTTTTCTTACGAAGAATATGAAATTATGTATTCTAGAATGTTTTATGTACGAGTACCAAATGCTCGACGTCTAAAGTATATTTAACCAAGGGGGTATTTATGGCGTCGGGTCGACGTTGAAGTACTAGGACTCGTCCTCGACAGCCGGTGGAACTTCGTGGAGCACTTCCGACGTTTGGCTCCCAAACTGGAACGGACAGGGTCTGCCTTCAAGCGGCTCTTGCCCAACCTGAGGGGTCCAAACGCCTCCTGCCGGAGGCTATACGCGGGGGTCGTGCGGTCCATGGCCCTTTACGGGGCCCCGGTGTGGGCACGTTCTTTGAGGCGGCAAGCCGCCCACTACCTGAACGCGCCCCAAAAAGTAATAGCCATAAGGCTAATCCGGGGGTACCGCATGATCTCCAGCGAAGCGGCTAGCCTCCTTGCCGGATTGCCGCCGATGAAATTGCCGCTCAGCGGACAGACCTCCGGCGTGATCTCATGGCGACATGGAGAGAGCGACTGTCGCAACCCCGTGCAGGGCACGCCACCATGGTGGCGGTAAGTCCCCTCTTTGAGGAGTGGCTAGAGAGGCGCCACGGCGTCCTCACCTACCGCCTGACGCAGGTCCTCACCGGACACGGTTATTTCGGGAGGTTCATGCACCGAATCGGGCGGGAGGAAACACCCGGGTGTTTCCCCTGCGGGGATCGTCCGGAGGACACGGTGGAGCACACCGTGGAAGTCTGGCCCGCTTGGGCGGAGCACCGCCGTGTCCTCGTAGCGGCGATTGGCGGCGGCGATCTCTCGCGTCCGGCCTTGGTTCAAGCCATGGTCCGGAGCGAGAGGGAATGGGAAGCCGTCACCTCCTTCTGCGAAGCAGTCATGCTAGTGAAGGAGGTGGCGGGACGTGAGAGGGAAATAATCTCACGTCCCAGTCGCCGCGGGAGACGCCCTGGGCGTCGGGGGTCACATGGTGGCTCCCGGCCACCGTAGGCGCGGGCCTGTGGACGGCGAGTTATGGGCCAGCTCGCCGTCCGGCCGTCTTATGACGACAGGCCGTGTCGACGGCGTGTTCGTGTTCCACGTGCGCCTCAAAGAGATGTCGGCAAATAAGTAGGGGTCCGCAAGGGCCGATGCCTGCCAGGGCTGCGGGACTGTTCGAAAGAGATACCGTGGCCCTGGAACACAAAAGGCAAAGAAGAAACATGGATGGGTTTTAGTCAGTACAAGTCTGACACTCCCTTCCGCTCCGCCCAGAGTGGGGGGGGTCATTTGAAGATTTCCCATCCGAAAAAAAAAAAAAACGGGGTATCTATTCGAAACTTTGCAATTCACAACTTCGCTTTTAAAATCAACTAAACTTATACTGTCACTTACGGGGGATATCTTCCGTGAAATAATGAACAATCACGGAAGATATCCCATAAGTGAAAGAGTAAGTTTAGTTGTAAACCGTGAAAGCTTAAAAAAGAACTCAAATCAAGTCGCCTTAGATAACCCGGAAGTGTTTAATGGAATCGGAACTGTTTTAAATTTAAATGTAATGGAATCTATATAACGTTCAACTAGCACTGGCATACTACACATTTAGTATTAGAAGTGCTTTATTCGTAGTTTGTTACTTTGTGATGTTTTCATTAAAATAGAGTTAGTACAAGCATGTTTCAAGTTTTTGTTAATATATAAGCCATTACCATCACAGCTAGGTTCATTTTTCAAAAAATATGACAAATCAAAGATGATTTTATTGACAGCGATGTGGACCAATTTTTTGACGCTATTCTTTTGTAATTCTTTTCCCATTTTGATGTTTGTATATATTTTTTTAAATTATTATTTTAGATCTATTTGTAGTTTGTAAATAAGATGATCTAGGCATCGGAATTCACGTAGAACGCTTCATACAAACATTCTGTATTTCTTCAAAGTTCATTTAGATGACGTTTTCCACGAAGAGCGTAATGATGGCTATTGACTCGCTCAGGGCACAGTGCACGACGCGACGTGTGTAACGTGTGTTCGCACGTGCGCACTTGCACAGTCAGAGCATAAACAAATTGAGTGTAACGAACTTCATTCCGCTTTAGTGAACCAACGACTAAATGGTTGTAGTGTGAAATTCTATTATTCTCTTTGAGGAATTAGTTGTACATTGTGATTTTTAATTGTTTTGGAAAACTATTTGGGAAGGGAATCAATCAAGGGTTTAATTTAATGCACTAAAATCTATATTTCGCAAGCGCGACCGCTGAGCATGAGTTCCTGGGTTCCATCCCCGGGTTGGGCATAGTTTTATGGGTTTTTCCATCTGGAATTTTTCAGTAGCAGCCACGAAGTCCGGATTTGTGTCCAGTTAATGGCAATAGGCTCGCCCCCTATTACATCGGACTTAAATATAACTGGCGCAATGTGGGTGTACTATTAGGTGCACCTCTGTCCAACCCTTCTGGGATTACAGGCGTGATGTTATGTTTATGTTAAAATCTACATATCTTTACGCTTCAATGTAACGATCAATTTATAACAAGATGCTTATTAGAGTTGAAACCAATTGTGCTTCTGCGCATAGTTCCGCTGTATTTTCTACGCATCAAACAGTACATATTCTGTGTTAGGCTCAAATAATAACAATAACATTAGCTTGTTACTGTCATTCTTCAGGACAAATGCCTTCTATTTAAATTTCAAATAAAGAAGTAAATATCGAAGGTCAAGATAAAAATAAATTTAAAAAATTAAGTATTAATTCTGGTCCATTCACGTTTTACGGTCAAACACGTTAGATATATAATATTTTATTTTATACCATCTGATGGTCACGTGCTAAAATATGCGTTGTAAAGCACATGTCGTATAAAATATGTAAATTGACTGTAACAATAAGTATATTATTTAAATTATTTACTGAACATTTATATTATGTACGCCTTCACGTGTTTCCTTCACCTACCAATTTGTCACATATTTGTGACGTTTGGCGTACAAGGCACGCGCACGCTTGTCACGTATATGTGACAATGGCGTTCAAAAGGTTTAAGAATAAATTACACATTAAAACACCCAATTCGTTACCTAAATCAGAGCCTAAATGCAAGTTATTCATTCATCTGCAACGTACTTTTAAGACTATATCAAGCTAACATGTATACCGTAATCTCCATCTGTTCTTGATTTGCATGGATTTATATACTGCTAAATTCTTGACTGTGGTACAGAATTTGGGCGTTTTGTTCTACCCTAATCGTTTTTCATCAATAGCCGTATCTCAATGAATGAGACACTTTCTTTAATTTAGAGGAAATATGTTTGTTTTTTTAAAGTAAGTTACAAAAAGGAACTAGTTTTAGTTTCAGTTAGACCAGCTTCATTTCTATTCATCCGTAATTATTGGTTATCTACTTATGATTGATTAACTTACCATAAAATTACAAGTACCAACCCATTGTGTTAAAAATCTGACAGCTACTTGTTATTTTGAGTTCGAGTCATATTTTCTGAGAACTGTTGAATTACCCACGTCAGTCTCGAGTGCCTATACAGACATGTGGCTAAAGCATCTTCCTCATTAATCAATGATTCAGTATAGTAAACAATATTTGGCTAACACCAATTTGATCACTGGTCCCTACTTGGTTTATACAAATAGAAACGCATTAAGTGTAATATTTAATTCTTGTTTGGATTGTGCCTGGTTGGTGTCGCCCCCTATTACATGGCACTTAAACATAACTGGCGAAATGCGGACACCTCTGCTGAACCCTTTGAAGATCACTTGTGCGATGATATGTTACGTAATCATCATCTGCCTAACCTTTTCCCAACAATGTTATGGTCGGTTTCCAGTCTAACCGGATGTCGCTGAATTCCAGTATTTCACATGGAGCGACTGCCTATCTGACCTCCACAACCAAGTACTGGGTAATATGATGCGTAAAATACTCCTTATAATTCTACGTCTTCCGAGAGTTTGAACGTTGATATTCGATCAAAACAAAAGCAAATCAAATTAAAATAAGACTGACCTTGACCGAAACAGAACTCTTTAAAGTTCAACTCAACTAAAATTTAACGACACAAAATGGCGCTTCAAGAAAAAAGAATCCGGGTAAGCTAGGAGCGAACGCCAGTAAAATATAGAGATAAACAGGAACTAGATCATCTTCATCCTGTGGTTACACGCGTAGTATGACCACCGTAGAAACGGGTTTTGTCGACTGAAGAATCGATAAAATGACTGATCAACAAAAGAAATCTGTCATTTTGTCGATACTTCCGTCGATAAAACCCGTTTCTACGGTGGTCATGCTACGCGTGCTGTTCAGCAATCGATTTCGCATACCCTAGAACGGTGACCTTAATACCCAATGCTACATAATTTTCCGTAATTCGCACGTCCTTAAGAAAATACCATTCAGCATTCAAGCTATCTTCCTAGTTACTGTAGGGTAGTCTAATGTGTACAGATAAATATCATTATTCAGTGATGGTACAACACTTTGGTGAAGTTGCCAAGTCCAAAGTTCAATGAACTGTAGTAAAGAACAGTTAAATACGCATGTTGTGAACTTAATGCGAGTTCTCATAATTATATCATCGTTAGGTGTATTTTATGAAAGCATCTCCAAAATCTTTTTTTAGAAAAAAAAAACGCTAAATCTCTCTGTGAGTTAATTTTTGGTTGTGGCGAGTATCACGACATGATCTTTGACAGTCGTCACAGGTAGTCAGTGGCCCGAAATTCTGACAACCTGCCTTACCCAGGGGTATCGTATTACCCTGTACTAACTGGGTTGTTGGGCTCAACAGGCAGTCGCTCCATGTAAAACATAGTTTGGAAAAGGCTAGGCAGATGATGATGATGGGGAGTATCATGACATCAAATCTGATGGCAGATTTAGGGGTATTTTTAGTTTAAGAAGAAGCAGCAATAAAATATAGATCTTTTTATCCCCTTGCCATTTAAATATGCACAGTGTCAACTGAGATGAAGACATCGATAAAACTTAGATTCAAATACCTTCTAGTATGATTATTCTTCAATTACCATACCAGTTTTACTGCCGAGATGTCTAGATGTAACCAGAAGTAAATGACTTAATCATAATATAAAAGCACTTACTATGTTGCCGTCAGCAGTTACCACTACAGAATTTATGTCCTAGAAGGTTGACTGCGCTGTAAAATCTTGGTACTTGATTTAAACCGCCTTTTTGTTATGGCAAAAAATACGGTTGGCGAGTAAGTTTTTCGGTTTCATTGCCATCTAGAATTTTTTTTTTTTTTTCATAGTCACCTCATTTGAATACTAGATACTATTTAGGTACTGCCTCGTTGATCTAGCGGTGGCAAACATCACTGCTGAGCATGTGGTTCTAGATTCTGGTCCTGGATCCCAGGTCGGGGAAAGTGTTATTGGATTTTTCATCAGGAAATTCTTAGTAGCAACAGCGGAGTCTGGATTTGGATTCGGTTAATGGTAATAGGCTCGCCCTCAATTACATGGATCTTTAACATTGCTAGCAAAATTAGGGTTACTATTAGATACACCTTTGTCTAACCCTTCCAGGATTTCAGGCGTGATTTTATGTTATGCTCATTTAAATAAAAATCTCTTTATTCCACGTGCCTAAACAGTGTCATCTATCAAACTTCATAGGTACATCTCAACCTCTACGAAGAAATAAAATCCCATCGCGTATAAATTTAGATACAGGTTTTTTGCAGTAATTTTATTAATAAACTTCTGGCTTCCGTCATAACTTGTAACGCACATTCATATTGTAGTCATTATACCACTTTGATGTTTGAAGCAATCAGAGCTCAAATGACAGAAGTAAAGATTAAAATTGGCATCCTAGAGGACAGTACAATGACACAGTGGAAAAATAGAAGTTATTAGTTTATGAATTTTGATAATTGTCAATTTTTTTTTGTTTGTAGTTATAATATTTTGCTATTCGAAGAATCGTTCCCATTAGAAATATAAGTAGTAAGTAAGTAAGTACAATGATAACAGAGGAAAAATAGAAGTTATTAGTTCATGAATTTTGATACTTGACAATACTTTTTGTTTGTAGTTATAATATTTTGTTTTTCGAAGAATCGTCCCCATTAGAAACATAAGTAGTAAGTAAGTAAGTACAATGATAACAGTGGAAAAATAGAAGTTATTAAGTTCATGAATTTTGATACTTGACAATATTTTTTTGTTTGTAGTTATAATATTTTGCTATTCGAAGAATCGTTCCCATTAGAAACATAAGTAGTTGGCCCTGAATCATCAAGCATTGTTTGTTTATTCAAAACCCGCATAAAAAGTAACGCAAAAAATGGCCAGCATCTATCAAAAAGGTGGGCTATAGACCTAACTAACTGCTCACAAAAAAAGAATGCCTAAGAAAAAAAAACAATTGAAAAGCGCCTTGAACGTCGGTAACGTTTGAAAATCGAATATAGGTACTTGGATACGTCATTCAATAGAGATTATCATTGAGAACGGAACTCTTTACGTCTTCATTCTTCCAATAAGATTATCCAATAAGCCATTTCTAGAACATAGCTCTCTATATAGAAAATTATCTGTCTTGTAAAAAATGTCCATGCAAAAAATTATAAATTATAAAAAAAATAATATTGTTTATCTGCTACGTTGAGTCATGCATTCATTAAGTAACGTATTCTTCCGTAGGAAACTGTGTTCATTATGTGGGACACTTAATTATCTTAGTCTATAGGACAAACCGTAGTACCAATGTAGGTAGGTAGGTACAGTCACGAGCACCAATATGTAAACACTTAACAAATTTGAAAAAATTGTTTTTCTCCTACTGTTCTGAATAAAATTTCATAGTATTCTGGAACTCATATTTTAATGAAAAAGATCCAACTTCAAGTTACAATCGTCATTTCTCGCGAAAATTGCTTTTAAATTTAGGAAAGTGTATACACATTGGTGTTATTGACTGTACCTACTACCTACCACAAAACATATTGTACCAGTTATACCAACGAGTGAAGAGTTAATGGCTAAGGGCTACAGGTTAACAAAACTGGTTCAATAAACTAAGAACGTAAACAGAATCGTTTTATAGTACCTACATAAACACGTGATACACCATAGAGAACATTTAAATATATTATCAGCTAGTTTATTAATTATCATTAATAAACCAGCTGATATGGGATACGGAATTTGAGAAGTAGGATAATTTCGATGCTGCTGAGCATGAGGTCGTGGGTTCGATTCCCGGGCCGGGCAAAGTGTTAGTGGGTCTTTCCATCAGGAAGTTTTGTAGTAACAGCCACGGAGTCTGGATTTGTGCGTGGTTGATGGCAATAGACTCGTCCCCTATTACATGGGACTTGAACATAACTGGTGAAATTTGGGTGTACTATTAGGTACAACTCTGCCTTACCTTTCGGGGATTACAGGCGTGATGTTATGTTATATTCTAATTTAGATAGAAACGCACGATAGGACGATAAAAAGCTCAACAGAATCCACAAATGAAAACCGTGAAAGATTCAAAATCATGAAGCATGGCAGCCTACAATCAAGCAACAATGTCTGTAAATAAATTCACGCGCAGTTTTTAGCATCAAATGTGTCACACTTGCTTACTATGTGATGCTGTTGATTTTCCTCGTTCAACCATTTCGGTAAACCGCTGTATCCGTCACTGATTCATTCATGTGTTCTGTTATTCAGAGCATTGCTTTTTATGTTTTAGTTGTTATAAAAATGTAGTGCCTACTTAATTACTATAAATTACTGTTAGCTTCACAAAAGGTTAATGTTTTAGCTTTCGCTAAACTATGTCACGCCAGTGAACTAAACAAAAGCCTATTCAAAAAATGTCAAAAGCATTTTACCACCTTTTTTTGTGTCGATCAAATTGTTTTTCTAGGTATATCAAGGAACCTAGCCTGTTTTAAGCCTTGAGAATATTCACTATTACAAAAAGTTCTTATTCATAAATCTCTTTTAAGTCATAAGATAGAACTTCTGTATCTGATTACTTACCGGTTTCTAAACTTAAAATTAAATTAAAAATAATTTAGGACTTTTCAAACTTTAGTTAAATTTTAAATTTGGAATATTGAGTTCTAGATTACATTGAAAGAAACCGTTTTAGAAGAGTTTGAGTAGTTCTCTATTCAAATACTCAAACTGGCAGTTAAGTTACTGCCAAATAACCTTTTACTTTCCCAGGTTATCTAAGCCAGCATAATATAGTATTCGAGTATGAATATACTAATATTTCAACTAAATAACGCCATTCAATCTGTACTACGACCACTGCATCAAAAACCCTATTAACGGATCATAATAAATGTAATCAAATATCCGTGGCCATTCACGGTCAAGTTCAAGATCGTATGTGTTGATGGCTACCGCGTCAATATTTGCTTTTTTTTTGCCAACCCATTGGAACAGGCATCATAGGTTTTTTGTTCGCAGAAATGCGGTAAAAACCAGTCCGGTTGCTAATGGGTTTTTTGGTAATTAAAAAGAAAGGCACACACACACAGCACATAATTGTTTAAGTTTAACCGAAAACTTGGGGTTTTTTGGTCAGTTATCCAAAATCTTTATTTGTTTACTTTTACGTAAAATAACCGGTGCAGAATTTTCCAAAGCTAAAGCCAAGAACTTTTTACATATGTAACATCACTTAATTTGTCAGGAATTCCCCTATTAATAAACAGTAATGAATTTAAACTCGGATTTTTTTTTTAAACAAGTACGTTCTCTTTGTGAAGATTTCTGCCAAAATAAAGATGTTAAATTATATTTGTTTTGTAGGTAGGTAGATAATTTATTAATCATATTAAACAATGATTCTTGCACAAAAACCAAAACAAAGACAAAGTAATTAAAAATTCGACCCACTGACGTTACGTTTTCTTTAAACCGGAAGATGATTTGTTTTCTTATTTTCAAAAGTCGTAGAACAAAAGCTGTTTGTTTTCACGAGTTTGTTTACCCCTAATATTTTCTTAGCCATTAAAAATGCACGATAGTACCGTACAACGCTTGGCATCTAATTTGCATACAAAATTAAAAATAACGACAGGAAAAGTTGTTTAATATTGTTTTCATGAAGGTTATTTAATTATCAATATCTTTTTACGCAAAGAAAATTGGTTAATTTACATTTTTACCACAATATACTATTAGATAATAGTCAATTTAATCAATAATAAATCAAATGATTGAAAGGCTATGTAACAGCATTATTATAACTAACAGATCGTGAACTGCAATAAAATACGTTAAATATGGTCGGCTTTTGTTTTGAAAGTATCAATATTTTAAGAATATATTGATTATGGGAAACCCCAACGTCAGTAGTTATGTAAACTGAGAGAAGACTAGGTTCAACTTAATTTCTTGGTCGTTGCAGTGAATATTCATATTTACTGCCATTAAAAAAAAAACTTGCGTTTTGTTTTCAAGCAAAGTGAGGCCTCAAACCACTACCATTACGACTAGGTTAATACGATATACCTTAGTAATAATAATTGAGCATTTGCGTCACATTATTTTTCTAATTGTAGAATATCATCTTTAACAAAAACATGTTCAAGACATGAAATTCAGTGCTGGCCTCAAAGAAAACTTCAAGCCATTAACCATGATAGTCAGTTTACCGATCGATTCTTTTTCTTTCTTTTACAGTAAAATTGTCTATCTAATGACTATCAATTACTGCTTTAAGCTTTCACGGTTCAAAACTAAACTTATACTGTTACTTACGGGATATCTTCCGTGATTATTAATTATTTTGAGCTCCCGATATTTCGACGCTGTTGCAAGTGCCATGATCGTGGGATCATCAGAAGTCATTCCAACAGCGTAATAATCACGGAAGATATCCCGTAAGTGACAGAATAGGTTTTATACACATGCAAGTTTTCAGGGTCACAGCACAGCATTTATTTCGATTTATAGGTGAGACATTCATGATCTACTATTAAATGTTTAATTAGAATCAATCAGGGCAACAATAATCTAATTATTAATTGAATACTTATTCAGGTTAATGATAATTGCATTATTACAACACTAATAATCTTTTATTAGATTTTTGTTGCCGACCAGTGACTTCGAGTGCCTTGTTTCTATGATTACCTCCTACATTCAAACTTAGAAGCTTTACCTCTTTATTTATTTAACACTTCAAGCACAAAGTACAGAAGCGGACTTAATCCCTTCTCCTCCTTTTTTCATCCTTCTTTATCCTGTACCTACCATTAAATGAGCAATATTGGCATATAATTATATTTGTAATATCGTTCTCGAAAACGTCTCTAACGATTACAATGAAACTTGCAATATAGGGGTTAACTGTAGCGAAAAATCGAATCGAAAATCGATCATGCTAAGTCTCATTTCTGGGAAAAATCGTATTTCCCTACTTTCACCCGAGTAGAGCTCGGTCGCCCAGGTAAGTACTAATATTCCCATCCGAAAAAAAAAGAGTACTAATATTAGTATGGGTAGATTTACGAAAATAGCTTGTAATTTATTTTTTGTAGGATTAATGATATGTTTTATTACACCAGTAGAAATATTAAAGATAAAAATACCGACCGATCACATATAAATTGTCGTTGACCTGTATGGAATAGGAGGATGTTATATTTTTTTTTCTCGATTATTTGTACTTGTTAATGCACTCTTGATTCGCAGAACGAAGGAAGGAAAACTTCTTAGAACGTAAATTCTATATCAGAAAATTCTTCGTAGATTTTTTTTTTAAGTAACGCACGAGTAAAAATTAAAAATGATTTAAAATAGAAATGATTGTTACAAGTTTATAAATACGAGGACCCTATTTAATATACCACACATACATTGGCACGTTTCAAAAACACAACGATGTAAAAAAAAATTTTTTTTTAATATTTTTTTTCCTAATTCAAACAGGGGTACGATAAGGGAGAGAACACGAGGGGTATGTATTGTCTGGGGTCACCAAACCAACATTAACACCGAACTTGAAATCTGTTTTAATTGGAATTTGTGGTTATCACCACAATGTGTAAACATTATACAGGGTGACGCCGACAATACGACTTGTACTTGTATGTGCAGTAAATTAAGTTACTGAAAATACGACGGATTTTCTTGGTTTTTCATCAGTTTATTTTGTATACGAAAAATCGATTGAAAGAATGCCACCTAAAATGCTAAAAAACTTGAAAGTAGTAAACGGCTAAACGGACAGGTACATCATGACCTGGGTATCTCGAACATAGGATATTTTGCAACCCGGCAGCATGTCCTTATGGGATATTATTTGGATGGACCGTGTAAAGAATGACATGGCAAGAAAGGAGGTGTCTGATGAGATGACAAGTAATAGAGAAGTATGAAAGAAGACATGGTGCGCCGACCCCAAATGAATTGGAATAAGGGCAAAAGAATGATGTCGTCCAAGAAGAGACAGGTAAAACTTAGTGACCTAGTTATCTATTTTTTTCCAGTCAATCTACGGCTTATACTTCCTACAATCAATGTTAGCCAATCGCTTTGAATAACTAAGCCGTCTTTTCCTGCTCAATATTCTAACCAGGCACTATTGGCCAGTGACCCAGCATGTCAAACCTTCATCACAATTGGACTACCTGTATCCCTTACTTAGGTTTGCACACCGCGTTTCTTCCTCTCTTAGGGACAAGTTTAGTTGTATTGCAGGCATTCTGCCAAATTATTCCTAGTTCGTCACTTGGTATGTCGTCAACGTATTTGCTTACATTCACTTCATTGTTCCTTGTGACGTCAATGGTGAATTTAATTGAATCTTGTCTCTTAGCTTCATCATTGTTTTTACTTTGCATGCTGCACTTCATTTCTTATTCTTACTTACGTAAGGACTAATGTAATTTATCATTTAAGCTTAAGTCTTCAGCTCAAATATTCATATCATGTTGATTTTTTTGTTGCTGTGAAATTGTTCGAAAACAACTTGTATTGTCAAAATGTAAATATTTATCAACGCTGAGAGGCGGACATAATATTTGACAAATGATGGATGGCTTATTTAGTTTGATGTTATTTTAACGATGTCTAAGCACGTTGAATTTTGCATTTTTTTTTAATCAGATAAATAGTTATTCCTGTCATGTTGTCAGGTCGTGTCACCTGTTTTGGTTGTTTTTATAGGCAATGAATTTAATATTAGCTTGTATTTTTCCACATAAATGAAGATTTATTTATATTGATCTAGGCAGAGTTAATCAAAATGAGGTAAAACTAAAGAAAAACTTCATAAGTCGGTAACTATGTCGATTTCGCGACAAAATTTCAAAAAATCAAAGAGTTAATTATTACAAAAATAAATATATTGAAATACTCGTACTTTTTGTGCTTTTCAACTCAAAATTATTTTTGAACTATCGAACAGTAAGTATAAAATACATAAGGACATGATTATCCTTATCAATTTATTCATCTGCAGTCACATTATTTACCGCCCTGCGAGGTCGCAGCCCGATATGTGTCAGTCCTAAATCTATGGAACAAATAGGGAAGTGCCTTGAAACCCACAAAAGGCAGCACCTTGTACAAGTAAATAAAGTAATTTGAGAACTTAAATAAAATATTTTGACCCAGAACTTGTAGTAATTGAATGTGGGCAAGAATCCAAAACTGTAACAAAGTGAGGTGAAAGACATTACTTGAACCACGAGTTACCTACTGGAGCTAAGTGCCTACTTAAGTCTACTATATGTCACACTGGAATAACCCATGTCCAAGAAGACATTCACCTAGAATTTCCCAGGAAAAAGGAGCAATTACCTATTAGTGTTGTTCAATGTCTATACGTAGTTCAAAGACACTTTGAATTGAATGGTGTAAAGAGAATACTTTTTTCTTTAAGACTTTTGACTTAGTGAAAGGTAACATAGATATGAATTCTTCTGAAAACTGAAAATTCTAGATGCTTTCTGGCTTATGTGTCATTTCGGCTTTTAGCCCTTCACCGAAACCCTCTCACTCATCATCATCATCATTCTCCTGCCCTTATCCCAATTAATTTGGGGTCGACGCAGCATGTGTTCTTCTTCCATACTTCTGTATTACTCGTCATCTCAGCAGTCACCTCTTTTCTAGCCATATCATCCTTCACACAGTCCATCCATCGTTTCTTTGGTCTTCCTCTACTCTTATAGCCATCTACGTTCATACTCAAAATTTTCCTCACTTCATTTTCCACATTCCTTCGCATCACATACCACGATAATCGATTGTCACACAAATTTTCAGTCACCGGCGCCACTTTCAGACTTCCTCACGTATAGGTACTCATTCCATATTTAATCGATTCGCGTTACACCACACATCCCCCTTAGCATTCTCATCTCAACCACATGCAATTTCCTTTTATTAATTCCTCTAGTGGCCCAACATTCTGCTCTATACAAGACAGCAAGCTATACTACCTACTCACTACGCTTACGCTTAGTTAAGTAAAGTGGGCTTCATTTCTGGCAGACAGTCCAACCTGATGAATCAGTCTTTACTGGGCTTTCAGTGAGTTCTTTACATGATGGGTTCACTCAGTCAATATCGCTTTCATCTTTAGTCCAATATTTTTATGTCTTTTCCTCAATTCTAGAGGTATTATGCGTAATGTATATTGACACGTGGTTAAAAGCCACTTTGACGTCGACAAGTACGTCTGTCTCTAAAACAAATAGTACTTAAATCTATTTTAGTCCCCTCTCATTTTTTGCGTCGGCTAATCAAGCGAGTTTCCGCATTTGCCTACCGATTCCTGTAGCCTCATCTTCTTGAAATTTTCAAATTATTTAATAACGTCTAGTATGATAGATGCTGGATGGTGTAAAGCAATCGGTGCTAACCGAATATATGTAGTATTTGCCTTGGGTTGGCTATACTCACTCGACACCGCTCGTACGCGCGGTCGGACGGTAAAGCGAATCTCACGTCGTATTGGCTTGTAATACGTACACCGCCTAAACACGCGGACGAGCGGTGCTCACTGACTAACCGCGCGGTGCACAGCCAGTTCAATTACTTCGCCATTCAGTGGGAAGAGCGACGTCATGTGAGAATCACCTAAGATGTTCAACAAAGCTGCTGAATGGAAATGTGGCCGACCTGAACCTCTTAGGTTTTGTCGCGTTAATGAATTGACGCCATTTTCTTGAAGTCGGACCGCAATGTTTTTTTAAATCTCATAAAATGTTTTAAACATTTAAGTACCCTTTAAGTGGCCAATAATCGCGATACAACAAGCCATATACAAAGGAATCCATTGCTCATTCAGTGAGCATCATTTAGGACTTCAAGTTGTCATGTCCAAGAGAAAAAACTCAACAATAGATATATTTTTTGTCGTTGACATGCGATTATCATGTTACCATGTTACATAAAAGAATAAATAAATAAGGTAGAGTCAACAAAAAATAATTTGAATTTTTGAAGTTACTCGGAATAGTTGAATTTCATTTCTTTTCGAATCCTAACAGTGAAACTGAAAACTAAGAATATTCAGAATTACAAAAAGCTTTAGAATTAATCACAAAGGCAAACGAATAAAATAACTTTTAACATGAAGTTTTCTTAATTCAAAGCAAACAGCAGCAAAACCAAAGTCAGTATTTTAGCAAACATCTGACTAAAGAAAAAAAAATACCAGATCACAGATCAGGTCAGATCGCTTTTAGATAAGATCGTAAATTGTGAAATGTTTTCATTTATAAATTTTATTTTTCTTTTTTTTTAAACCTTGCCCCACACTTGGAATTTCTCCTGTATCGTGGGTGTGTTTACAAACATTTAAACTCACATACACACACAGCCAGACCCGGAACAAGTATCTGTAGATGAAACAAATATTTGTTCCGTGCGGGAATCGAACCCGCGACACGCAACGCAGCAGTCAATCGCTCAGCCACTGCGCCAATCATGCCGTCAATATTACTTGTATGATGTACATAATAAGAATATTCTATTCTATTCTACCAAAAACTAACCCAGAACTCAACTAGAGAGGAACAATCTTGATGGAGATTAGCGTTTAAGTAGGCACGGTGTTAACAAGTTTCGAAGGAAATATTTGAAAGAAGGTTTTGTTGTATTCGTTGTACGTGAAGCCGAGTAGTACTACAAACAACATACGTCAGCCATGTATACCATTCATTGAGGGTTTGTAGGTAAACTGTTATTTGTACTTAATCTGCTGTATTGCTAATTGGAATTTTCTAAAAATGTTACGTACTTTGTTTTATTTTTTCCTGTATGTGCTGGAAAAGTTGGGAATAAACGTGAGGAAAATGTAGGTTTGAATGCATTGATAAACAAGTAAATATTTACGTGTGGTTGAATAGGGCTTTTATAGAAATCCAGGGTTGTATGACAATCCATGATCATCATCATCCTCTGCCTAGCCTTTTCCCAACTATATTGGGGTCGGCTTCCAGTCTAACCGGATGCAGCTGAATACCAGTATTTTACACAGTATTCTCCACAACCCAGTTAGTACTGGATAATACGATACCCCTTGGTAAGACTGGTTGTCAGACTTTTTGGGCCACTGACTACCTAACGACTGTCAAAGATCTACAAATAACAGCCGGGACCAACGGCTTAACGTGCTTTCCGAGGCACGGAGGAAACTCGGTATGTAATGGGTGGTCACCCATCCACAGACCAACCGAGGCAAGCACGGCTTAACCAAAGACTGACCCGAGCAGCCGTTATTATTTAGCCACGAGCTCCTCCTCATGACAATCCATGGTATTCTTCCGAAAAATGTTTCGTGAAAATATCTCATTTGGTTTCTGACCTTTCATTAAGCTTAACAGGTAGGTATAGGAAATATAGCAATGGTGACAATTGCCATAAAGAAGTTCAAGAATTTGCAACATCGTTCACGCATATGAAACAGTTAGTGTACATATAAAAAAGTCCAAATGAACCAACGCCCGAAGAAATGTAAGTAAGAAAATTAGAAATAAAGGAAACTAAAATTGAATCAGAAAAAACTGAAAAGAGCAAGACAAAAGTATAAACGAAGTCGTTATCAAGAGCGCTTGAGTACACAATCATCGTAGAGTTGCTTGTGATCATCGGAGCAGCCAAGGTTACGAACCGCTCATGATTTTATTAACTGACTAGCTGGTCCCGCGGTTCCACTCATTTTGCTCCGCTCCTAAGGGTTGAACGCGCTAATCTCAGGAACTACTGGTTCGATTTGAAAAATTATTTTAGTGTTGGATAGCCTATTTATCGAGGGGAGCTATAGATTCGCGCGGACGAAGGTCGCGGGCAACAGCTTTAACTTATAACCTTCCGCAAGGATTGACGTATCACATACAATAAGATTTTTTTAATCCGACTGGTCGTTCTAGAGATTAGCGCGATCAGACAAAAAAACAAACTCTTCGACTTTATTATTAGTATCGTAGTCACGGTGAAAAACAATAGATGTTCTATAACAAAAAGTGATCTACGAGCACGTCTTCCTTGACCTACAAATTTCTAATAACAAAATTACTGAACTGAGATCTATCGGGTCATTAGTTTCGTCGGACGAACAAACGAACTCGCTGTCTTTATTCTATGCTGGGGTGAACTTGGTGCGTGTGTTCACACGCAATCAGTGTATCGTATTGTGTTTACCTAATTTATTATTTTGACTGTCAAGTCGGCATTATAACAAAAAAATTGTCGAGTAAAATAAATTGTAGCGATTTATCACACGTTTTTTGTCAAACTTTTGTATCAAACAGGTGGAAAATGTCATGTTATTGTATGAATTTTCTTAATAGGTGTTGAAATCTATCTTATCAACTTTCTTTCATTTCCAGACAAATCTGTTTTGAGAATGTACTTGGACACGAGTATCTCAAACAATCTCAATTGATAAAATGATAACTAAATTCGAGACGGCCTACTAGATAAGCTTACCTAGCAGAAACATAATATTTCAGTCGATATACCAAAATAAGTATCTACTTAGCCGAGTATACTGTTTAGATATTTAATAGATACTTTTTATAAGGTATCAATCGTAAATCTCTATTACTGTCCAGTTCTAAAAGTAAGTAAGTAGTTTATAGTGTGTCTAATGGGTATCTAAAGGTCCTTAATTAAAAATAAACGTCGTAATAAATAAATCTACTCAGCATATAATATATCACATCGCGCCAATAGCTTACAAATGTTCTATAGGACAGAAAACACAATCTCAACTCTCAGTGAGACATGTTTAGAATTTTATTATGACATTACAGGTTTCCCAATGACATTTTCCTCGACACTAAAGTGAGATATAAAACCTTAGAATCTACTGACGCTACACGAACGTTATGGAGAAAAAAAAGGGTATAATTTCTCAGTTTCATTGTGATTACGATATGTGGCTATAAAGATTCATAAAATAACTTCGCGTCACAACATTAGTATGCGAGGAGTCATCTAAGACGCTAATAAATATAGTTTTTTCATAGACTGGACACTATTATTTACATTTTTGCAATATATCAAGCTAGCTTTGGAACTTGAACCTGCTGTAATATATGTATGATTGTATGGACGGCGTGCCAATGTTCAAAAATGCTTCGAGAATGTTCTGCCATTTTAATTACTTTAAAGTGTGTTTAAAACTTCAATAAAGTTACTTATAGATTTTATAATTAAATAACACGTAATCTTAAATAAGTAGGTTTATGATCGTTGTAATTATATAATTTAATTATCGATTATTTAAAAGCCACCTTTAAATATGTAATAACATTTTATGAATCGGTTAATTCCTTTGACTTATTGCGTTTATTATAATTAATAATAATCCATGTAACGTTCGTTTATAAAAATACAAGTTACTCTGCTATCTAATATTTTGATTGAAAAGTGAACACCGATACGAACGGCATTCCTCAAATTGTTTATATAACATTCACCCAGGTCAGTGCTATCAAAAGACCTTTGCATCCTTAAACGATGAATCATATTGAACTTGATAACGAGGTTCAGCGGATCAAGGACTCTTTAAATAGGAGTCTTCCTGTTTGTCCTTACGTGGCCCGATGAAAACTGGACAAAGTTAGATTTACTGACGTAAAACAGGTGGACAAACAAAATTCGAACTAATGGCTCCAATCATAAAGGGTGATATTCTTTTACAGAGCAGCAAGTTAAATCATCGGAAGACCTTGCCATGAACCTCTGATGCGAGTCACGTATCGAATTATAGCAATTACTACGAATTATTTACTTCCATGTGACATTGTAATTGTTCATAATATTTATTTCGTTTTTGGTGAATTATTTTCGCATACACGTGACAGTTTAAAAAGAATAATACCACTTTGACATTGATTTTGACTTCAACGTCGTGATAGTCAGACAGAGAACGAACGAACGCATATCTAAAATTGAAAGCATTTTCTCGTTCACCTTCAATGTCTACTCATTCTATTTCTTGAATTACTTAAACAGTATCTTTCATTCCCTTGAGAACGTATTATTATGATAATTTTTCGTATTATATGTTTTGTTAAATGTCTTTTGTAAACAAATGTCCAGTGATGTTCGCATTATCGTTTATATGTTCTTTAAGGACGTAGCACATCAGCTGATATTTATATTGTCACAAGTTTATTGTTAAAGCCATCAACGTCTGTTTACTTTACATTTTCATAACTACTGTTAGCACTTTATTTTTCTTTGTAAGTGATTAAGACCTTATTTATATTAATGCACAGTGGTTGTTGAATGAACCTTTTTTTGCTGGCTCCGTGTTTCTGTTTGATGTATTTTAGGTTCGTGATTAAGTAACTAGAGTTTCCTCCGTGCCTCGCAAAGCACGTTAGGCCGTTGGTCCCGGCTGTCATTTGTAGATCTTTGACAGTCGTTACAGGTAGTCAGTGGCCCAAAAGTCTGACAACCAGTCTTACTAAGGGTTATCGCAATACCCAGTACTAAATGGGTTGTGGAGGTCAGATAGGCAGTCGCTCCATGTAAAATACTGGTATTCAGCTGCATCCGGTTAGACTGGAAGCCGACCACAACACAGTTGGGGCTCGGCAGATGATGATGATGATTAAGGAACTAGAATTTACTAGACCAGTTGTTTATGTTCCCAGCAGGTATTCCAAAATTATTATTTAATGGAAAAAAAAGAAAGAAAAAAAAAAGGTATTCTAAGTGGAACGCAATTTTATTGCGTTTTTAGTCCTTAATCTATTTACCGTTGCCTGTTTGTCTACATTTCTAAATCGTAATTCATCCAAAGAGTCTAAATATATCTACATCTTATTAGACAAATCAACCTTAATTCTCTTTCTTTATTTTCTTTCTTTGATTCCATATTACGCTTAATTATTCCATTAGGTCTCACTCGTTTTACAAAAGAATTGTTTATGTGATAAATTAATGGCGTTGGCCTGACAGCTTGACAGGTTGGACGTGAACGGCGTACATAATAAAATATTAAGTGACTACCAGTAGCCCTTGTCTATAAATTACCCACATTTTGTATGTAGGTTTATCAAATTTCTAAATAGTTCATGGAAATCTTGAAAGATAAAGCAAACATCCAGACGTTAGAACTTCAGTCAGTTTCTTGATAATGTATCTTTTCTTGCTGTCTCTCCTAGCTCTCCTGTTTCATTACAAAAAAAAATCTAACTGTGAGCCTTGGAATTGATAATTTTGGCGATGGAGGAAGTCCTTCTACTGTCGCCAGTCATCAACTAATTGAAAAATACTAAGGCCTTGAGAACATTGCCATGGCACAACAGATTATATATCATCACTCCAAGCTTAGTCATACCTGCCTAAGAAATGCACAGCTTGCAATCTCGATGCAGCTGAAAATCAGATCATAATGGTATATTTTAAACAAGGAACGACCGCAGGCTGCCTAACAAGATCGTCAGCCATATTATATGCCTATTCACAAGAGCAATTGTTGTAAAATGTAAAATAAAATTTTCCACGTAATATCTCATGACAGAGTATAACGTCATGTGCCATCATCCATCACGCACGGTTGACTCGAAACAAATTCGCGAATGAAACGCTTTATGACTTACTTGCCAGTCACTGCGGGGAATCAAAATGTTTGAAAATATTTTTACGCTTTATTTAAATAAGGATTTAAAATCCTTACTTACTTTCCTTACTAATATTATAAATGCGAAAGTAAGTTTGTTTGTTTGTTTGTTGCCTTTTCACGCCTAAACCACTAAACCGATCACCTTGGAATTTTGCATATACGTTGTCAGTTATACAGAAACGGACATAGGGTACCTCTTATCTAAAAAAAAAGTACTGTTCCCGAGGAAAACAACAATAACGTTCTTATGATAGTAGATGGCGCCACGTGTCTTTCGGAACATGATTGAATTATATTATTACAAGCAGAGTAGGTACAACCCGAATTGACTGGCAAAAGTTAGTAGTGACATAAAGTTAATTTAAATGGTAACATAACTATTCCCCAGTAATCCCCAGAGATTACTCCCCGAAGCTCCCCGAAGCCGAAGCTACTTCGTAGACTACTACCAGCTCAGTAGCTGTCGGTTTTCTCAGTAGAAAACCTGATGGTAAAAATCAATAAAACAAAAGAATCTCAAGAATGTTTTAGAATAGCTATAATGCTTTCTAAGAAATCTTATATGACCTTTATCAAACAAACTTTATCCTTTTATCTATGCATATGGAGCTAAGTAACGATTGCACACATTTCAAATACCAATTATTGCACCACTTATTATATTGTCAGTTCAGCAATCAAAAATATAAAAAGGTATTTGTCAAATCTTTAATCGATCACTCAAAACTATTGATTGTACTGAAGCATTTGATTTAGAACTTGCATTGTTTTTACAATTATGTTTGCCCTCGGCACCGTCTCTATATCTACAGATTTTATCTTTATAACAAACAGAAGCCTAGTCAGTGCTAATCTTAACAAGGTAATTTTATCTTTTATTTAGAAATATTGCTGTCAAATATGATCACAATATTGCAAGCTCAAAATATTCCACCCACAATAAGTATCGGTATCTTGTGTATCAGTGGGACATTTTAGAGTAACAGGTATTATTGTTATGTCAGTCTTGTGTCAAACCGGCCTTGTACCAAATCCACAGCTTGTTTCATTTACAACTGGTCTAAATGTTACTGGAATTAGCAGACAGAATGGCCTTACCTTTACGGGACACACCGCCAATCCCTTCGGTGCGCAATTCTATAACTAAATTAAATGTTATAATTTTTTTTTAAGTGTCACTTTTTTTTGTAATGATTTGCCGAGTTGTCAAAGTTCAGCATTTTGGCGGGACAGCCCCGCCCGTATTGCTAATACAATGAGTTTCCTCCGATTTTTTAGCTGAAATTAGCCTATTTAAAACCTGGAAATGGATACGGGCTGTCTATAAAAGTTATTACGTTACAATTAGCATACGATTACGTAAATAAAGACTGAGCTGTCGTCAACGTTTCCTGAGCATGCTCGTAACGTGATTAATTATAGTATTTTACTCGTTAACCCATTTCAAAGCGAGTTTCTTCCATCCAATTCAATTGAAAATAACTAGGTAGTCGGTAACTCTAGAAAACATGAACCACCGATTCTGTATTTTATATTTTACGACTGTAAAATACCAATCCATGTAAGTAATAAAATAAAGACTAGTTTTGATTACTTTATACGAAACATGTGTTTGTAGAAAACATTAAACGAGTCTACCTCAATAAGAGAAATACTACCGTATTAAGAAAAAAACACGTATTAAGTAAAAATCAATAAATGATTGCCTTATAAAGGGAACCATATCAATTTACTCCATTTAATTGTTATTGTCGAAAAGATAAATTGTAAAAAAAAACTGGCTGTCCATTTTCCCGTGCGGCGCTTAGCTGGTTTGTCAACCTGTACACTACGTGTCTCGTACAGACACCGTGTATGTGCGGAACAAGGAAAATAGGAACAAGGTTAACATAAAATGAGTACCAAGTATCAAATGATGAAAATAAAACGTGAATAAGTGAACATGATAAACAAAAGACTTCAAAAGTATTTGTTCTTTTTTATCTCAGAAATATAAAACAACAACATTTCTGGCTTGAACAACCTTATCATACAATACATGCAAAAAAATAACTAGCTCGTATTAAAAATCAATGTCATCTAATCTGACACTGAAATATGGTAAAACCAATATACTTCTGAAATCTCACACGGTCGTTCAATTAATCACTCAAAAAAAAATGCTGAATTTGACGTTTCGCGTGAACAACATTATTAAGTGTTATATAACTCAATTATAACACTTGGTTTAAAATAGAATGATGGATCGCATGTCAGCCGAACGTTAAAGCAGTATGTTCGGTGCTTAACCTTGATGGGGTCGGGGAAATGGCCCATGGGAGAGCCGCTGACGTAAAGAATCAAGGTCAATTGTATACCATTATAGTAGGCGGTCCCATCGCTCAACTGTTGTCTTTGTAAGGGTGCGAATAGAATTTATGGGTGTATCAATTTGTTTAATGGGAGTCGATTTGGGAATAGTCCGAAATAGTCTCTAGGCCGTCGTTTAACGATGGGTGTGTCGTATCGTAGTCTGATGTCTGACAATAGTTTATGTGACCTAGATTAAAACCTGCTTGAGGTGATACGGGACTGTTTTGTAATTTTGGTGACTCATTTTTTTCTTTTTTTCTTGAAACAGTCAAAAAGTGAATTCTAAAACTTTTTGTAGAGTAAAATTTTGCAACATGAATTTTAAGTGTCTTTCTACAAGTTTTATTTATTTATTTATTTAAACTTCATGTACAAGAGTGGTACATAGGCGGACTTAATTCCACAAGGCAATGTCTTACCTGTTGTTGCATACTAAAATTTGCAAATTATATTTCGGTGTGGATGCACCTGTAGATTATAAATTTAACGCGTCAAAAAAGTTCAAAGTTTCGCTTAATGTGTATCTTTGTCCATCAAAAATCCAGTTTAAAAAGAATACACAATACATTTTACGACACACTCTTAAATTAGCATTTTATATTTTACTACACCGGTTTTACGACTTTGATGGTTATAATCATTGTTATTTTTGTTTAATTAACTTGTGCGTGAAACGTGGAGCTTGGCACACGCAAAGAGAGGCTTATACCCAGCAGTGGGTGACGTCAGGCTGTGGATGAAGATGATGGTGAAGAATTAACCTTTAACTTAAACGGACATGCGCTGAAAGCTCACTGTTGTTGATAATTCATTTCCACTGACCTTTGGGCTTGGCATTTAGTAACATCTAATCGATATTGCTAACACCAACCGGCAACTTATATATTATTTGTAGGTGGTTAATATAGCAAAAGTATTTCAATTATGTATAGTAACAACCTTTGAAGGTGATGAGAATCAGGTATTTATAATGTTTTGCTGCATACCATAAAGATTACAAATGTGTTAGATGTAAATATTGAATTGATGTTTGTCTTTAATACATTGGCATGTGATTTTTTTGTAATGGGTATCTCTATGATTTTATCTTTATATATTTGTCGGATATGTCAGGATTTATTCCGTTGGCTCGTACATCATGTGGGCAGACGATGGGTTTCGTGCAATAAAAATAGACTGAGTGCGATACACTGTTTATAATAAACTAACAAATTACTTGAAATCACACGAGGCACAATGAATCGTGTACAGTTCCAAGACGTCTCAACTCCGCTGCAATCAGACATTGACTGTCCACCTCGCCTCGAGCTGTAACATCAGGGCTCTGAAGAAGCCACGCTGTGGTGGGGGTAGACTTGTAAGTAGTTCGCGTGACGTCCCCACCAGCGGACTTGCTTGATTCATTTTATGTTCGTACTAATGACCGGATCCGACATATTTTTATTAATAACCCATGGAAAGCCACGAAGCTAGCCTTATATACTATGGAAACTGCAATTACTGTAGCGTATTACGTAGAAACATGACGTATATAACATTCAGAACAATAGCGTTTAAAAATACACGTCATAATAATACTTATAGTTTCTAATGTATTCTTTTATAGTTCTTAGAAATCAGTATTCTTCTTAATTACTTCATTTTGTGATGACGTCAAAACATTATCTTAACTTCATATCAATTGTAACCGTAAATTATAGAGTTTAAGTAGTTTAATGGTGCGTGGGAAAATGTGGTAGTACTCACTTAATTTTTTTTAATTTGAAAATGTATGAAAATCTGCCTAAGTTTATCAAAAACACACACATACAAGTAGTTTTGCGTAAACAGGCCTCACAAACTTGTCCTAATACAATTAAAACTCTTCTCAAGAAGCTCTTCTAAGTCTTCAAATAGTAGTTGCTCATATTATTTACTCCTTTATTTATTATACCAGTATATCCAATATAGACCCTTGCAAAATCTTCACTTACTGCAATAACTTAAAGATGAGTAATTGGTAGTCGAAAATAAATAAGCATGGGAACGTAAGGCGTGGCGGAATCACTTAAGTAAAGATATATAGAAATACAGGTATATAGCCAGTTGTACATGTTACAAGTATCTAACCCTTACGAAAGCCTAGCCCTTGCCTAAGACCATTATATTGCTTCATTTCACTCAAGAGTTGCGCAAGGTAATTAATTGCAAACACATTCTATATTTTTCTTCGCGTATGTTGAGATTGCTTAGGGCATCTTGGAGTTATTGATAGCGATAACATGACTATTTGTCATGTTTTATTAATCGGTGTGTTAAATACCAATTATATGATGCATTGATGAGTAAATACCTACTACACCCAAGGCTAGTACCTACTGCTTGCAGAAAGTTTGCAACAAAAAAGTTCGTAGCAATTTTGGCGTAGGTTCACAGCTACGGCTGCGCGTAGATCTTCGTAGCTTCTTTTATACATTCAATAAAATATATATATTTTTTTTAATTTTTATTAGAAGCTTAGATAGCTAAACTATTCATGTAAGTCTTTATCCACCTTTCTTTTTTTTTCGAATGGGAAATCATCAAATTACCCCTCCAGCTCTGGGCGGAACGGAAGCGAGTGTCAGACTTGTACTGACTAAAACCCATCCATGTTCCTTCTTAGCCCTTTGTGTTCCAGGGCCGCGGTATCTTTTTCGAACGGTCCCGCTGCCCAGTCGTGTCCACCTAAATAGCTGATAATATGACTACTGTCCCGCCGAGTCACATCGCTAGAGAATTTAAGTCACAAGAAATTACAATTGTAATTTGTGTTAAGTAATGAACAATAGTGTAAAATAGTCTTGAAAATGACATCATTGATTGCATGATACTAGCTATTTCAAGAGGAAAAAGTGTCAGAGAGAATAAGTACTAAACTAGACTGTCTAAAGTTTAGCTTAACATGGGAAATCCGTAACTAATACAGGGATTTATTTCAAATAAAAAATTATAAATATTCATAGCCCCAACAGGAAGAGATCTATATCTATGTGTTACGGCTAATAGCCAAAGTGCGGCTACACCTAGTTTTAGCCGGGTACAACTAGGTGCAGCCGGTTAAACTTAGATCTATCCTGCTTATCTTCGGTTAGTTAGAACATGCAACCAATTTGGATGTAGCGCTCGCCGGGCGCTGCCGCGGCACCGCTCGCTGCACTCGCTCAGCTCGCGCGCGTTTGTTTACAGTTCTAACCTAACCTAACCTAGTCCATTTGTTTGGTATGTTCTAGCAATAAAAGGATATACAACTTTTACCGGCCGCACCTAGGTTTAGCCGGCTAGAACTATCATCATCATCATCATTTGAGCCGAAAGACGTCCACTGCTGGACATAGGCCTCCCCCAAGTGTCGCCACCTTGACCGGTCCCGTGCGTCTCGCATCCAGCGGATCCCTGTAACCTTTCATCGGTCACCTAGTAGGAGGCCTTCCAACGCAACGTCTCCCACATCGCGGTGTAACCTAACTTCGGCTTTTAGCTGTAACAACATAGCATAACATATAATAAATCTGTAACATTGAAGATATTGACAAAAAACTAATTCTAAAAACAACAGTTTTTAGAATTTTTGTCTGTCTGTCTGTCTTTTTGTCTGTATGTTTGTAAGAGCATCACGCATAAACCTCTGCATGGATTTGAACGCAGTTTTCACCGCCCTACTGCTAAATGCTTAACTTAAAAATAGACTACATTAGATATACATAGGTAGTTTTGGACCCGATAGGTGGCGCTGTGCGAAGCTAGGGCGGGTCGCTAGTAGGTACTATAAAAATTAAATTCAACGCAACAAAGCGTAAATATAATGAACACGCAGCCTTAAGTGGCGGTGATAAGCGATGTATCCTCGCACGGTGTATTGTTTCGTCCTCTTTTATCTTCATCACTCAGACGCATTGACAAGGTCACGGCGGCGGTCCTGTTTTTATAATAAATAACACTAGCAAGGTTGAATGAGAAAAATAAAAACTTTTTAACCCATTTTAAATTTCGAACGGACTGCGTTGTGAATACTTTCTTCCTGCTTGTGTTCGACGATAGACCAATATTTTTATATTTTTATTGCATCGCTCTAATAAAATGTTATGCAACTTTATTTATTTACATTTAATAATTCTACGCATTAACTTGTGTTAAGAAAATAAAAATTAAAACAAGTTTCAATACTTTGGTAAGTTGCGAATGGCACTCAGATCATAAATTGTGTAGAAATTGATAAAAAAATAGTAATGGAATATAATAACAGACAATAAACGACAAAAATAACCACTCTCATCTTGGAAGATTTTTTCTATCTTTTTAAAAATATCCAAATGAGCTACTAAATTATGTATATATAGAACAGTTATTATAATTCCAATTCAGACCATTCCGTTCCATGACCATAACTCGTGCAATAAATAAAAAAATGGCAGTAAGTTCATTCAATAATCCATTTTGTTCTTCGCAAGGTCAGACATAACTGAGCGTGACCACATTTTTCACGACACCTGCTTCAATGAGAACTAGAACCAACCTACTACCTACTGCAGTGATTCATTAATAACAGAATAGATTATGGTTATGGTGTCTATGAAAATTTTAATGTTCACTCAAAAATAGTCATCCTATCCTACTAATATTATTTATGGATGTTTGTTACTCTTTCACGCAAAACCTACTTAACGGATTTGAATGAAGTTTGGCACACAGATAGTTTATAACCTCGAGTAACACATAGGATTTGTTTTCTCGGTAGTACGATTCCGTGTGACCATTACCGACCCCCAAGTGGGCGAAACCGCGGGCTAAGCTAGTAAACTAAATCAGTGATTGACAGTGTCCTTTTTAATAGTCTTGTCTCGCATACTCGTACAAAAAATTGTATCAATCATTCTATGATTGATACAATTTATATAGGATATGCGACCCTAGTCTTCTTAGTGTAAATAATTTTCCGAAGGCACATCATTATTATGAAAATCTAACTCTTATGTGATAAAAAAACACGTACAAGAGAACTGTCACAGGGGTTAATTTAATAAAATATGTCCCATTACTTAGATACATGACACTTAAATTATTAGAAATTAAAACTTTTACATCCGTTCGCTTCTAACAATTGGCTAAAATACAACGATGTATTGTTTAGAGCTCATTATACTAAGTGAATTTTCATGCAGTTTCAAGCTGGCTGCTACCTTCATGCAACTCATTACTCAAACCAACAGCTTCGTTTTAAAAATAGAATCAAAAACACAAAACTTAAATGGTGTAGGTAGTTTCCATCTATTTTAAAAGTAGTTACGAACAACCAGCTATTTTGAATTGTAAACATAATAAAATGTTAATAATATCATTAGGCTCTTAAAAGATTTAGCTTTTACCCCGAAAAACGTAAGGAAAACAATCAATATCTATTTTGACGAAGACGTGATCTTACTTAAAGTTCAGAGCTAATATTAGAAGATCCTAGTTCAAACAAAATGCCTAATAATTCTTTAGAGACTGATTAAAAAACTCGGCAGCCGTTTATTCATGTTTAAACTCACAAAAACACTGGCAGGACCAGTTTTACCATCTTCGATAACTAATGTCTAGAAGACGAATTTGCAAAGGGGACATTTTTTGCATTAATTAACCAAATCGAGTGTACGGTATTCGAATACTCGATTTTCGACTAAAGAACGCTTTAAGTCAATTCGGTACGGCACGTTTAATACCAAATGTGTTTTCTAATTAGAATCGATTGCGAATACTGTTGATAATTGGCTGTTGGCAAATAGTGCCAGTTTTTACTTCAAAATGGCGTCAAAAGAAAGGCTTGTTATTTTAACGATACGTTTAAAATACAAAATATTTTTTTTTACTAGTATTATTTTCCGATGAATTGTGAAAAATAAGGTAATTTGGTCTGATAATGATATATATGCCCGAAATATTTACAGTATTTTTTTTTGTTCTAAAACAGAACTAAATAATAGAAACATCTCAAAGCCACATCATTGCGACCACCCGATGCCACTTAAGAGCGTAGTCTAACGAATAACTTGTAACAAAAAATGATATTCATAAATAAAACCAACACCTACAAAGTATAAAAACAAAAGCTACTCGATAAAGGCCGTAAATATTGACATTCCATAAAGAGTAAAACGGATTTATCATAAGTAGCATACCGAGCAATCAAGCTATACAAATCCAGTTTATGCGGATCTCTCATTGTACGTGACACCTAAACAAAGCGAAGCCATGTTATACTGGAAATGTATAGCTTGATATGTCGCCGTGTGTACCACCTGACGTATTGAAAAGTAGATTACTCTAGCAAACGTTTAGTCTAAATGCACAATCTACCATTATCACATGCTTCTTCTTAGCGAGTCGATGGCAATTCTGATAAACTTTAAAGTAAACAAAACGTGTAAAACTGTACTGATAGATCACGTAAGCCACGGGGGAGATGACAAAGTCTTGACCACAAATGATCATCATTCAGGTGTCGAAAAATAAATAAGTACTGTTGAACAAGCTGTTTGGTGTGCAGGCAGCATTATTCATATTTATAATCACCACCGACGCTACACTTAGCGCTATTGTGTGGTTAATGACTTTTTAAGTTTATTTAGTTTATGACGTACTTAAGAGAGTCCTTCCCAAAGAAAAGAAAGTTTTACCCACAGGCCCATTCTGTGTCACAGAGTGTTGTCAAAGAATTTACTACACCAAATGCTTGTTTGAAAGTAGTTGTTACTTATCTGCTTGTAAACCTAGTTGCTTGTTCGACTGTACTGTACTGATGAATGTACAAGAGTTCTTTTAATGTACGTTTGACTCACCGACTTCAATGGGAATGACATCTGTTGTCAGCTGGACGACAACTGACACCTCATAAGTGTCGACCTCCAGTTTTTCTGCGATTTGCGACTAGAAACACGTCAAAATCGCAGACGTGTCATCGCGTGTCCTCACAACACAGGTTTCGTACACTTTAAGCTCACTTTAAACACAAAACAAACTATTTAATCAACTGATCTATTCTGATCAGAAGTCACTGTGATATTTTTTTTCGTGATCCGTCACTGTAACGTTGATAATTTCCTCTTCCGCTGCCCGATCAATTGTTTACTACGTTCGTTGTCGTTCAGATAAGTATCGACTTTTTATCGATTCTCTAAAAGAAAAGAAATAAACATTACGTACAAGTTTTATACAAATTGTATATATCTCAATTGTTTCAGTGGCAGGCCATGTGCTTCGTTCAAAAAGTCAGGCATTCTTGATAAAATATTAAACAATAAAGGTTACACGACAATTTTAATTTGATTTATTAACTACAAGCTTGACCAAGGTCAATCCACCGCAGTTATTGATATTATCGTAGTTACATAGCCTTTTATTAGCAATCGCATTTTTACGTGGAAGCTATTACAGCAAAATAGGTTCCAATTTGGATTTGATTGTTGTAATCATGATAGTTTAAGATAATTTTGACCTGTATATTTCAGCTCTGGATTGAAATTGGTGGTGTTAAAAATCGATTAAAAGTTTGGTGAATTACTTAATAAAATACTATAGGTAAGTACATTTTTTTTAAGTCGTTTGGTTTCTTAGTTATTCTACATCTATATGTATCTAACTTCACATAAAGATTACATACCTACACGTGTACTCTTCATTACTAATTTAGAATTGCAAATATGTGTAAGTACCTACAATATTATCATTAATGGTTTTTTACATTGTTCGAAGATGTTGCAAATCCACTTGAACGTCGTCTGTCGCTTTTTAAGCACTTTTGCTATAGAAATTATATAATTTAAAATATTATGTGGTTGTCTTTATTTACTAAGATTTACTTTAAAAATTCATGTTACGTCCGTATCTACCAAATAAGGTAAAAAAATTACGATGTTTACATTCAACTTTTATCTTAATATCATCGCATAATGCTTGAAAAACTGGGCACCATTATTTAAGTGTTTGTGTACTATACAATAAAATAATCAGAACAAAAAAGATTTGATATCAGTTACTGCTATTATTTTATGCTCAAAAATGCTTTGACTGACTTCAGTCAAGAACATTTGCTTTAAGTACCTGCTGTGATCATGAAATTAATACAGCCACAATACGAAAACTTCTTTTAAACTTTTATTCAGACCATACACTTTTATTTTGCTCTGATATGGTAAAACTTCCAATCAAACAAAAACTATGTTTTTCTTTTCAGAGAAAATTGATGGAAAATTGTCGTCTTCAGAAACTTTTTATACCTAATTAAGGAGCCTTTTAAAACAATTTAAAAACATATCAATTTCAACACTTACTTTGTAAATAACCACAAGTTTACATAGCGAGACGAGCTAACAAAATCAACGTTCAAATGTACACAGGCAAACAACTTCACTTATCTGAAATACGTCAGATTGTCGTGGTTTTTGTCACATGTTATTTACATAATTATATCTTACTAGTCAGGTAGATGCTTGTATGAATGTACAGGGTTAAAGTACTGAGTACAGCGCACAGAGAAAAAAAAAGAATTTGAAATGAATAAAGAATTCTGAAAAGAATTAAATTTGAAAAAAAAATTCAGATTTGCAGTTGAACTCGAGTCAGTATTTAGAGATGACTGTGGTTGTTAATTTGTATTTATTTTTGTGTTACAGTCAGTTTATCGACGACGTCAAATTATGAGCTGATAATTTAGACCTCATAATGTCAATAGACAATACACACACTAATTAATTACAGCCCTTGAAAAAAAATATTTATCCCCCATTACGTTATCGTTAATGATGAATACAAAACTCGTTTTTTCTTCTCTAATTATTCATAGAAATGTCAACAGCTAATGCTGGTGAATTGAATTTGAATACTTTGATGGTCACTGTTTTTTGGAGAATTCACAATTGAAGCACCTTAGTTCACTTGGTTTGCACTTATTTATAAATTGTTGAACTTAAACATTTTAATAAATAGATAAAATATTCTAATAATAGACATAGATAGCTAGTTAGTCCTTGAGTAGGACAACTAGGACAATTCAAACAAAAGATTTAACTTAAGTAAATTAGTTCAACCGAAAAACTCATTAAATATTCCAAAATCGGTAATGATTCGTTCACTTCTAATCAGCGTGCTCCGAACTATATAAACGCATCGCACGCACGTGATCGACAGAAAACCGCGCGCTATCTTACCCTTGAAGCGTCAACGAAAAAACGACTTGACAAGCGAAAATTAGTCCACAGTTTATACACTTTTAAAATAATACTAATTGCTGTAATAACGTCATAAAATAGCAAACATAAATTAGTCACACACACCGATAACTACCTCATATTTACTAAAAGAAAAAATAGGCATTTTGAACATGACAAGGTAATTGAATAGTGATTTCCTCTAATATCCACTCATTTTGCGGTTTTAACGCTCAACAAGCCTAACGTCTGGAATCACCATAACAATGATACTACAACAATAAATTGCAGATAACAAACGGAGTTTTCCGTATAAATAATACAAAAGTGTGAATACATTAGTGCCTTAGCTAATTGTTGGGAGCACAGCCACTGAAACAACATTTTGATCACTAAACTTACATTGAGATTTGACGCGTCAATGTCAAGTGCATCCGCGGTACTGAATCATTTATCACTTTCGATTATACGACATAGAGATAAGTGCATCTCGTTCGAACAATGTGATGTTAGGAACACGCGATAAGGTAAAACGTCCGATCGTTCGTCGCTTGTACCTGTTTTGCACAGCGCGCGTGCGACTGCCGCGATGTTCAACGCACGAATGCCGCCAAACGACTTGACCATTGTTTACTTCGATAATTACATTTTCATTTCGATCGAGTTTACGGGTCGAAGGCTCTAAGGCGGAAAATCTCGGAGTGATACGTCATTACCTGCATTTGTTGACGACTGATTAAACGGACGAAAGTGTGTAAATGCAGTCTCGGCCTATACGTTTTGGGTGTTTATTTTTTTGTATGCTGACACGGGAACTGGTTATTATGTAGTTAACTTTTTATAGGCAGTTTTTTTTTGCGTATTTCTGTTTTATTTTTCAAAATCTGTCTTAAAAAAATTACAATTATTATTTTTAAAACTTTACAATATACCGGTAAGAAATTTAAAAAAAAAAATGAATTGTTAAGTTAATATCTAAGATATTACTTTGCACGATTAAACGAGAAAAACTTGAGAAATACTGGTCCAATTAAAATGATGGAATAACTTATGTAAATTGAACATGATTAATGAAATCTAAAAGTATTTTTTTAGCTTCGATTATAATGATTTAAAAAACATCGTTTCAGGGTTATAAAAAAATTCGAGGATGGGTAGCCTGCTGCTAAATTGTAATTTAATCCCGAATTTAAGGTTATTCTTTATTTGTATTTATAAATAGCTATTTAGAAACACGACCGAGTAGGTAATTTTAAATTGAAACGCCTTAATCAAACATTATTGTAAAATAATTGTACAATAAGTTAAATGTGAATGTGATTTTGATATTATACTTATTTAAACCTTATCCTAATTTCGTTAACATGCGGATAATGTAGTGGGCTGCAATATTGTAAATACTACACACGTATATTATTGTTATTTTTAAACATTATATATTGAAGTTGATTATTGTCCCTTAATAAATAAATAAAAAAATAATAACAAGGGAAAAACGAATTAAATTAGAAGCACTAAGGTAAGAAATCAGTTTCAGGAGTCCAGAAGGCAGGTTACCTTTTATTGTATTGTCGACCTCGTAATTACTTCATCACCCTAAGGTTGAAAGTCACGGGCGTTTCGTAAAAGGGCAAGGCCTATATTTTGTCTATGTGACACTAATCTTGTTCCGATCCAGTCTGTCCCTGGGTGTCCTCCCCCAACGACGCCCTAAGCCGAGGCTCGTACCCCACAGGGGGTTACCCTTAGCGTGTTGTCGCTTAGTTTTTTTAAGTTTAGTTTTAAGTCCCTGGCTGGAGGAACAAAATCACACAACTTATGTGAACTAATTAAAAAAAAAAATCAGGACACTTAAAATTCACATGCTACGGAGTTAAATAAAAGAAAGAAGTTACAAAGACAACATGAAATTTTCATTTAAAAAGTGTTCGTCCAAAAACAGAGTTGAATCATGCAAAGTCGTGACGAACGAATTACAGACGGCATCACTAACCTGTAATTTTATTATTATGCCTAATTTTACTCCGAACTTAAACAGGTGCTTTTCAACTCTAATTAATATAAACCACTTTTTCAATAATAATTATTTTAAAAGTGAAACCTGTTTTTTTGAGTTCCTTGGAACGGATAGTCTTTAAATCTTCGTTCGTTTATGTTTATTTTGTTTATGAATCACTAGGACAAAAAAGTGTTTTTATTAAACTAAAAACGAATGAAATAAAAGTTGTTTGTTCGATATACTATCGAGCAAACAACTCATAAAAGCCTTTCGTGTATTGTCTCAAAAATAAAGGTTAAAGCAACAATTTTCTTTTGCAATATCTTTATGATGTTTATATAAATGATTATCTTATTATCTTATATATCTGGCATCTTAGTTAATTAGGTAACTTTTCTGACACTAATGAAATGAGTCAAAATTATGTACCCATCTTTATGAGTCAAACTCATTTAACTTTTCTGTATCATTTTATTAGATTTTATCTTTTAGCAAATAAAAGTCCTTCCGAAGCTTAAAAAATTATGAAACTGTCGCAATTAGTATGAAACGATGACATTGAAATGAGGCATAATGACTCCTTAGTAATAATAATTTGGCTATTTTGACGCTATCACAGAAATATAAAAACTACGCATGATAATAAAAAAGGTCGCTATTTTTATATTCTTGTTAATTCATGCAGAAAAATAATATTCACGATTATAGTACTTGAGAAACTGGATATCAAGGTGTTAGAAACCTGCTTGAGAACCAATGGTAAAAGTTATTAATTGCTAATTTATACATCATCCTCTTATAAATACCAAGAAAGCATAATTTACGTGACTATCTTGCCGACTGTTTTATTTATAGGTAGGTATAGTCGGCATCGTAATTGCTTTATCAGTTTTGACAACAATTCCCATGTAATTGCAGCTTTACTGAAGTTGAAACTATCTATAGACAAAGCTACCTTGTCGTTATGTTAACGACGTGCAAGTGGTATCTAACATAAGGGTGATAAAGAAATTATGAGATCGACTGTATATATCCATTTATCATATTAGATAAAAAAAAAACAAACAAACGTAGGTAAGCCTACGTTTGGAAATAAATTAAATTATTGTTTAAAGGCACTCCTTCACGGAGCATTCTCTTGTAATGTAACAATCCAAGATTCGATTTTGTACAGAAACCAGTGATTGTTTCAAACTGTATCACAACACGTTGCGTACTGTAATGCTCGGTTTTCCCCACTCACTGATGTAATAATGCTCGAATCTGAACTGTTAGTTTACAGGCGAATGTTGGATGAGGGAGCGACTTAATAAAAATATCATGAAATAATGCGACTACTTATCCCAATTAAAATAAATTGGTGTGAAATAAATAAAACAGTACACATCATCTATACATCAAATTGATTAAGTTACTAAAAGGCATCAAATTGATTAAATTACTTGTGCAATTGCGTTAGTTTTGTAATGTGTCAGAATATTTTTAATTTTATATTTAGGAAGTTACAATTAAACTATACAGGATTTGGGATCGACTGGCCTCATATCTCATGAAAGCCGCTGAATTCAAGTTAGTATATAAACCTGCGAAAAAATCAGCGGAATGTAAAAGCCCATGTTATAAATGCATAATTAAAAGTTACTTTGTATTAAATGTAAGCACCTCAGTATACATCTAATTGACGATTATGCTCATATCATCAGACATTACGTATTCAGGAATGCTACCGTGTAGAATGCTGAATACATAAAGCTATCTTACCAGTGTTTGTTTAAAGGCAGTCTTTTAAGGTTATTTTTGAATAAAAAATCTAGACAATGTCATTTTGTTTTAATTCCATCATTCTTCGGTTCTATATGCAGAGCATACAGTGTTGATGAAACCTGTTATTTTAGATTTGTGTGTGTGTGTGACATGAAAATTGAGACAAAACCAAACTTAAGTGCTATAGACATAAAAGAAAAACAATGGACAGTAGTAAATTAAAAAAATGGCATCAAAAAACTCCTCCTCAACGCTGTCAACTATACCTATGTGCCCAAGAGACTGGCGGCGTTGCCACGTTGTATGGCAGCAGTTAAAAACAGACAGTAGTACTTACACTAAAAAAATGGCATCAAAAAACTCCTCCTCAACGCTGTCAACTATACCTATGTGCCCAAGAGACTGGCGGCGTTGCCACGTTGTATGGCAGCAGTTAAAAACAGACAGTAGTACTTACACTAAAAAAATGGCATCAAAAAACTCCTCCTCAACGCTGTCAACTATACCTATGTGCCCAAGAGACTGGCGGCGTTGCCACGTTGTATGGCAGCAGTTAAAAACAGACAGTAGTACTTACACTAAAAAAATGGCATCAAAAAACTCCTCCTCAACGCTGTCAACTATACCTATGTGCCCAAGAGACTGGCGGCGTTGCCACGTTGTATGGCAGCAGTTAAAAACAGACAGTAGTACTTACACTAAAAAAATGGCATCAAAAAACTCCTCCTCAACGCTGTCAACTATACCTATGTGCCCAAGAGACTGGCGGCGTTGCCACGTTGTATGGCAGCAGTTAAAAACAGACAGTAGTACTTACACTAAAAAAATGGCATCAAAAAACTCCTCCTCAACGCTGTCAACTATACCTATGTGCCCAAGAGACTGGCGGCGTTGCCACGTTGTATGGCAGCAGTTAAAAACAGACAGTAGTACTTACACTAAAAAAATGGCATCAAAAAACTCCTCCTCAACGCTGTCAACTGGTAATGTGCCCAAGAGACTGGCCGCGTAGCCACTTTGTATGGCAGCAATAGATATAGTAAGGGCCAGATCTACGTAGCTTTAGAAACCTACTGTTATTTTCTGTTACTGTTTTTCTCCACGAGAATTTTCTGCTTCGGTCACGTTTTCACATCATGCCTAACGTTTAACTACATCTTACCGCATCGCTGCCTGCTGTAACAGTTCTCATCCCGTCTGTATACACCGATACATTCATGTTGTGATTTCTTCAAACGTCTTTTTGATATTTTTTAGAGAATACCTATGTGCCATTTATGAAAGAATATATATAATATAATACCTAGAATAAAAATGAAATCATCCCAAAAATATTACTTCATCAAATTGCTACGAAGTTAGACCCAAAAATATTAAAATATTCTCAAATATTGTCAATAAGGTGGATATTTTAAAATTTTCTATATCTTCGATGTGATTTTAATTCAATTTAAATTGTCCATTGCATTAACAAGTTCAATAGTACTTATACATAAATCTTAACGTTAATAACCTCAAAGATTAAATTCAAGATTATGCGAACGTACTTGAAGCGATTATCAAGAACAGTCATAATAAGATCGTAAAATCATCAGATATTTATGCAAAGTGTCACATATTTACAGGATATAAGTAAATACCGATAATAATTACATAATTCCATGTTACCGTGATGTGGATTAGATCTGCTTCATGATAATATAGACAGAATCACGAACTGTATTATGAATATACATAGAGTTATGTGTAAAGCCGTAATAATTTACTATAGATTTTCCTTAGTCCACTAATAATGTGAGCATCTAGGAAACGAGCTGCATTATCTACCTGTTTTAAGATCTTTGTAATCGCAAATGAGTTGAACATTATGTGTGAAGACGCATGCCTTGCAAAACATCCTGTTTAGGTTACATAACATGAGTATCAGGTAAATATTGTCAAACAAAATGAGTAAGTTAGTTTTATCGTCTTGATTTTAGATATTTTACAATGAAATCGCGCCATGCCTTCCTATATTGCTTTTATGCAATCGATTGATCAATTTAGCAATATGAGCACACGTTGGTTTCTACCAATATAGTGCTGATTTGTAATCCTACGAGTAGAAACAAATTAATTACGATGATTTTAACATTAATTTATTATCCTATGTTTGATTAAAGTTATCAGCCTTTAGACGTCCTCTACTTATGAACCTCCCGGAAAACACTGAAATGTATAAGAATAACCTCCGCAGCTGGTTGACGAATTGTCAGTCTGATGTCAAGTTATTTTTTTTTTGTTATTCCATTCTGTCCTGCTGCCTCCAAAGGCCTTCCCCGAATTCTTCCAGGGTTGCAGAGCCAACTAAAACCAGTTCTAGCCGTACGTGCTTAGGTCATCATTATAACCTGGCTAAAGTGGCTTCCGCTGTTTGTAAGCTTAGATCTCTTAAACTACGCAACGGATTTTAATGCAGTTCAGGAATAGATGGAGTGATTCAAGAGGAAGGTTTATAATTATGTATACAGGGTGTAAACAGACCCTTCACATAGCCGTCAACCACCCATTCTGTACATCAAACTAAGTAACTTTACGCAAAAAAATATTGCTGGATATCGACTTTTTTTTTGGGGTTAAAAATTATGTTTTAGGGTAGGACTCGATGGAAAACACTCAAAGCATTGTGCTGATGGATGGATTGAAAAAAATAAATTAAATTAAATTAAAAATCTTACATTAAAAACATGTATTTAAACTTGTGAAAAAGTTGGAACTTTGACCCCCAATATCTTCGTAACTAGAAGGTTCGTAATCATTTTTTTTTTCTAGACCATACCTGGGAAGGTATGGTCTAGAAAAAAAAAATGATAGCAAAGACGGGGAGAACAAGTGCCTTTCGATTATGTTAAGGGTCTATTTACACCCTTTATGTAAACACATTGCACCCGTGTGATGCCGGGGCGGGTCGCTAGTTTTGATTAAAAAATTGTCGTCTCGTCACCTCTACTCTTAATAAATGGATCAATCAGATCATGTATAAACGAGCAATCAACAACTTTTTATTAAGAACTATATTTTAGGAAAACTACTCAACTCATGTTAGATAATATGGGTTTTCCTTAAGCGCAAAGTTTACACTGCAGAGTGTTTGCGAATAGACTTCGTACCCATTTTAAAAATAACCTTCTAACGTCACTATCAAAGTTCAACTTTAACTAAGGTCTAAAATTAGTCTTTTATACGTTAAAACAATAATAACACGGATTTTCCACTGGCTTCTCCGACCTTTTTTGTGAACATGGACTTTGCATCTATTCGTAGACTTTTTTGTTTCAAGTTGTCTACAAATCTAGCGTATTATGATTCTATGATGACGATGACGACTGATGTTAGTTATTAAGTTGGCAAACTATAATCGCTGATTATTTTAATCTATAGAACAATAAACTTTAATCAGATGTTGTTGGTGTGCGGTGTCTAGGTTTTCCCATCGATGGACTAACCTAGGCAAGTGAGGCTTAAACTTGGAGATCGACCCGTGCGACTGTTATTATTTAGCCACGAACTTCTTACTGATAAATCGTAAAAGTAACATTCATCGTCGTCTTCTTACTTTACATAACCATTATTAAGACGAGCGATCTAAACAAATGTAATGCAAAATTACGGGCTTCACGTCTTTTCCTCATTGTAAAATTATTATTGTGACGCATTTTCTCACATATTCTAGTTTAAAAATAGACTTACCGACCATAATTAGTTGTTCACATAGATTCATTGTAGCGTGTGTAATCACTTCACGCTCTTAAAACGTGGAACGTAATCTACATGTTTAAAATCATGCCAAATATTGCTGGTCATTTTGACGGCCTATGCACACGGCGTTTTTTACGCTCGTTTACGTGTCGTGGACGCAACTTTTGCTACTTTATCAAGGCTGTGCTGAACAGACAGAGCTTATAAAGTGTGTAAAAATACCCTTAACGAGCCGAACGTCACTTGTTCTTCCCGTCATTGCGACCATACTTTGTTCCAGACCATACCTGGGAACCTTCTAGTTATGGAGATATCAAAGTTTCAACTTTTTCACAAGGTTTTTTTTTAGTACTCAATGTTTTAACTTTCATTTAAATACCTCCACGATCCCCATACTATTCCATGCATCCATCAGTACAAAGTTTTGAGTGTGTTACATTGAGTTAGGACTCACGTTACGTTAAAAATCACGAATATTCCACCCAAAAAAAAAAAGTCGTTTCCCACCAATAATTATCGCGTAGAGTTATTTAGTTTGATGTACAATCGCTTAATTGACGGCTACGTGAAGGGTCCGCTGACACCTTGTATGCTAGATGAAACACGTGTAACGTATATATTGTTTTTTCTTGTCTTTTTTAGATTAAAAAAGAACAACATTCACAGATCGAGCAGAATCTTTTTTTTATCTACAAATTCAACGCGGCGCAAAGGTTTATTTAAATAGAACAGGCAGTCGCTATGCTTAAACTTAATGAAGTAAGTAGGTACTTAAGCCCAGATTAGTGCAGCCTTCATCGTAATTAAAGAAAAGAGATCATTAAGCTAAATGCTCAGTACCTGAATAAATAATACAAATTAGTTAAAAATAAATTAATGTCGATAATCACACAACCAGTTTTTGCTTCGAGTATTTGAATTCCTACAGAATATAGCCTGCCAGCCTCGTTGGTCGAGTGGTCGCAAGTGCGTCTGCGAAGCCTGAGGTCCAGGGTTCGATTTCCGGGTAGGGCACAGTGGTATTGGTTTTTTCTATCAGAAATTTCTCAGTAGCAGTCACGAAGTCAGGATTTGTGCCCAGTTGATGGCAATAGGCTCGCCCCCACATTGGACTTGAACAAAACTGGCGAAATGTGTGAGCTATTAAGGTACCTACACCTCTGCGTAACCCTTCGGAGATTACTAGGCGTGATGTTATGTTATGTAATATAAGAGAGTTTATCAAATTCTACACTTCAATTACTTAATTCAGAAATCGACAATTAGCCCTTTAAGTTTAAATCATAATCATAATACAGTGCAAACAAAAACTTAACCTCAACTTGGTTCATTGTTTCAGTTATTTCCGCTAGATGACGCTAGTTATTACTATTGTTACGAACTGTAGTTTAGGAGCTAACAATCATTGTTCATCGTTTACCTCGTTATACATTCTAGTAAGCAAACTCATTAAGCATAATTATAGAAATAGGATTAAAAACACTTATAGAAGATAGTAAAAGAACCGGTGTTGTGGTATAAAAACAACAAAATTATTTCAAAAGAGTTAAAACAAGAACGAAACTATTCGTTTCTATTAAAGACGTTTTGTTCTTGAAGCTATCTTTTTATTTATTACTAGCTGTTGCTCGCATCCTTCGTCCGCGTGTAAAAATATTTTCAAAAATATAAAATAATTTCTCTAGTGGTTTCGTATATTAGCCAGAACAAACAGACAGACAGAAAAAAAATAATAAAAAATGGTTTTATGTTATAAGTAGGTACCGTATATACTTTCATATGCATTCAGTAAAACGCTGTTATTTTGAAATTTCAAACAGACACTTAAAATGTATTTATTTGCATTGATGTATAGATAGCTTATAAATAACCTGTCAAATTGATTATTATTAATCCTGACAAATGCAAGTTTCAAAGCAACATCACATAAAAATAATTCTTAAAAACAGGATGGCAATGGAACTTTTTAAACGTTACTCAACTTTACTTACAGACATCTCCGCAGTCAACAAACAGAATTTAGTACCTGAAACAATAAATGATACTAATAAACACACAAATTAAGTTATCATCTTAAAGTAGGTAGATTTTATTAAATTAACGTAAGCAAGAATAAATGAAGCGATCAGGAGTTCAGTTTGACTGTTCGCAAAATATTTGTTTTGTCAATTATTACCATTAACATTTTGTCTGTCAAATCGTGCATCACGATTCGCTTGTGATCTTTGTTTGATAGACCCAGCCCCTTGTACTGACGTCACAGTTATACGTTCAAAATATATTAAGAACGTAATAAACAGTAAAGACTAAAATACCAAAACAGCATTTGTAGCTGTTTTGACATAGAAAGAAACATTCTTGTGCGAGCAGGGTTTGAACCTGCGACCTTTCGATTCAGTACAAAGGATGTCTTAACCAATTAGACAAGCATTAAGCATTTGTAGTTCGGCAGCCAGTAAAATTTCATGAACATCATCTGCGTAGCCTTTTCTCAACTTTTCTTTTCTTTTTTGCGAATCAATTTTATGTGTTTTTAGGACCTTTTCTTTATAATAGACTCAACAAGATACTAAACTTCTACAGTTTTAGTTATAAAAAATGTAGTTTTGGAATATCGGATTATTTAGCGGTACTTAATTACACAGACACAGAAAAACTTCTAGAAGTTGTGGTTTGATTATGTTATCCCCTCGCATCTATTTGTACATATTTACTTAAGCTAGTTTTAGTGTTTTTCTTTTGTACCAATTTGATTAAGCATAATTATAATTGTTAATAGATTAATTTAATTTTATAATTTCACTGTCCTTATTAAATTATACTAGATCGGGCAGGTCGCTGACATCTGAATTGACCTATTGAATACTTCCGACTGTTGAATATATTTTAGTTATAGTTTACTTATAAGCACTAATTATACCATTGTATGAAAAATAATACTACTGCGCCTAAATGTACACTTTTAGTAATACTTTTTTTAAATAAATTATTCTTATTCTTAACTATGCTGGGATTGGCTTCCAGTTTAACCGGATGCAGCTGAAAACCAATATTTTTCATTGAGCAACTGCCTATCTGACCTCTACAACCCAGTTCGTACTGTGTAATATGGTATGAGTGGTTTAATCCTTCAAATCGAAATTTTCTTGGCGACACATCTTCTGCATTAAAAGTAACATGTATTACTTTACTTGACACTTTTGGTCTCAGTCAGGTAAAAAGGGAACCCTAAAGCAGAAATATAATTTTGACACTTATTCAAAAAACACTCCTTTTAAAGTAACACAGAGTTTATTTTCGATTTTGAATCGGAAAATAATCTGTTGTTTTCTAAGCTCTATCGTAGCCAAGGCTACGTCACAATTCTGAACAAACAGCTTTGATAAATATTTGCGTGCAGTCCAGCACAAATGTAAATGGCACACTAATATTAACAAAGTTACAATACTATTAACAGTACATCATTCTTATTTTAGAAAGTCGTGTTTTCCCATTTTACACTTTATTATTGATCTTATCTATGAACCGACTTTGAGGATATTTTTAATTTCGAAGAAGAAATGAGTTTTATCGTTTTTTTTTATGTTAACCATTAATTAGGAGAAAAAATATTCCTGAACATTTAGAAACTGTACTTTCACAATATCACATTTAGTAGATTTGAGACATTGTATATATTTGAGTTTTCATTGTATTCTTGTTTAAGTTAAATATCAATACCCTAATAATATTGATATTTAATTTAAATATTTATCATTCTCCAATCATTCATAAAATGTAACGAATGTTTTTAAACACAAAGTTATTGTTGTGAGTTACAATCAGTAAAAGCACTTACGAGTACACATTCCACCTGGGCACTCGTTACCGGTGTTGACTTGGAAATCCCTAAATAGACTTCAAACCCAAGTCGGTCCAAGCAAAGACAATCGCACAAACAGATTAGTGTCCAAAAGACAGAGAGAGTTCATGGACGGCTCAGAGAAAAAACTTCAGGCAAGTGCGTTTGCGGCGTCTCCCTCCAGACATTGGCCCAAATTCTGTCTTGCACCGCATGCCCTGACTCCTGCGTACTTGATGACCTTTTGACTGCATCAGCAAGCGGAGTACACGAAGCCGAATTTTGGGCCAAACATAATTTTTTAATTTTTTTACATCCACTCGCCAAGAAGAGGGAACACCTGGAACTGGATTTTCGATTCCTACGTAAGGTTTTCCCCAAGTGTTTATGCATCATTGATGTAGGAAGAACAGATGTCAGTTTTAGAAAAAATAATCACTATCACATAGTATAAAACAAAGAGGAGCTCGTGGCTAAATAATAACAGCCGCTCGGGTCGATCTTTAGGTTAAGCCGTGCTTGCCTAGGTTGGTCTGTGGATGGGTGACCGCCCATTACATACCGAGTTTCCTCCGTGCCTCGGAAAGCACGTTAAGCTGTTGGTCCCGGCTGTCATTTGTAGATCTTTGACAGTCGTTAGGCAGTCAGTGGCCCAAAAAGTCTGACAACCAGTCTTACCAAGGGGTATCGTATTACCCAGTACTGACTGGGTTGTGGAGGTCAGATAGGCAGTCGCTCCATGTAAAATACTGGTATTCAGCTGCATCCGGTTAGACTGGAAGCCGACCCCAATATAGTTGGGAAAAGGCTAGGCAGATGATGACATAGTATAAAACAAAGTCGCTTCCCGCTGTCTGTCCCTATATATGCTTAGATCTTTAAAACTGCGCAACGGATTTTGAAGCGGTTTTCAGTAATAGATAGGGTGATTCAAGAGGAAGGTTTATATGTATATATTGCACCCGTGCGAAGCCGGGGCGGGTCGCTAGTACGAAATATGTCTTACTCTTTTCGAAGAAGTTGCTAATCAAATAATCATTATTAATACACAGTAGCTGTTTTATTATTGAAAGCGAGATAAATGCAAAATGAAAGGCTTGTAGAGTAGGGGTGCGTTGTCAGAATTCCTCCTCGTGTGCCTGATGGCTGCCGGTCCCTCTCGATACGTCTGGAGGGAATAGCAGCTGCTGGGCCGGTGCACCCTGGGCGTGGCCAGTATCCTTCCCCGAGGAATGGGAAGAGATTCTTATTCCTCGGGGAATGTTACTGTCCATGGCTAATATTCTGACATGGGCGGGTCCCTCATGGACCAAGGGGGCGTTGCTCCGCGTGACCCTCTGAAAAGCAGAGGGCACAGCGGAGGAGCAAGGGCGGGCTCGGTGTGCACTTACCCTGCCTCCGAGCAGACAGTGAAGGACGTGCGTTCCTCACTGTCTCCGTCGATATCGTAATCCCACCGTCGAAGTGTCGTGGAACACGTCTCGCGGCTTCGATTGGGACCGAGGGTCTTGGCTTAACCGCCCGGACCACGAGGTAGAAAACCTCTATAAAAAGTTACCCCGAATCTCAAGCGGCGGCGCACCGCGAGGAGATGTATGGCTGACGGGTTCCTTTGGAAAATCAGTCTCTAGTGCGAACCACTGCCGGGCCTGGCTATGGCTTATCTGGGTACAGGGGGCACTGCCCAGATGGACTTTTTATTTCCCCCATACTCGTGGGAACAGTATGGAAACAAATACAACCCAAAACACGGCCGATATCGGCGAAGGAAGGGAGGAGAGGGATGCGGTGTCGGAGTCCGGCGCCGCATCCAGCGAGGTGAGCGCGGGAGGCTCAGTGAGCTCCCAGCGCGGGAGGCTCGGGGCTGCTGCGGGGAACAGGGAGTTCCTACGCAAGCGGTCCAGGCCGGTAGGCGACCGAGAGTCGTCGTCAGATGGGGAGCTGGCTTCGGCTCGTAAGATCCCCACCAGCAAGCGCGGCGGGATCCGTGGCAAGGGGAGAGGCCTCTCTGCCACCGAGAGGTCGGCGCGGCTTGCCGAGGAGGGGCGCCATCCGGGGGTGGCCACCGGTCACGGGGTGGCCCGTTCGGGCTCCTCTGGCGACGAAGCGGGTGCAGATGGCGGCTCCGATGCGGAGCGTAAGGCCGGACTCGCGAAGGAGGTGGAGGCGGCGCTGAGGGCTGTCTCTTTGAAACAAAAGCCCTCCACCAGGCAAAGGGCTATACCTGCAGCGGTCGCCTCCATTATGGCGGCAGCGGAGGCCAGATTTGTTGGGCCCCCGCCAGACGGCGTGGCCAAGCTGAGGGCGGAGGTCGCTCGACTGACGGCCGCCACGGAGCTTCTCAAAGAGGAGAATATGAAGCTCCGAGCAGACCTGGCCAGTCTGCGCGAGTCCGGCTCTCGCGAGGCGCCCCAAAATGGGGGCCAGAAGCATCCAAGCCAGTCCGTGCCGGTGGAGAACCAGGTTCTGAATCTGGTTCGGCAGGAGCTGGCTGCCTTCCAGGCGCGGTTCTCCGTCCTGGAGGGCATTGTCCTGCGCCCCCCCCTAGCGGCAAACAAGGCGCCCCCGGGCCCGACGGCGGCCTCATATGCGTCTGCTGCGGCCTCCGCACCGCGGCCGTCCAGCCAGCCCCCCGGCAGGGTTATGTCGGCCCCGACGAAACCGGCTCCGGTTAGGAAGGCGGCGGCTCTGAAACAGGGCAAGGCGGCGGCCCAAAAGAAGGGCAACGCGGCGAATATACCAGCGCCAGCCGCGAGACAGCCGCTATCGCCGCCCCCCCCGCCCCCTAAGCCTTCCGCGGCCGAGACCGGGTGGCAGGTGGCCGGAGAAAAAGCGAGGGAGCGATCGGCGGCCAAAAAGGCCAGGAGGCAGGAGCAGAAACGCCGGCAAAAGGAGCGGGGCGTCGCGGTTAGGCTCAGTACCCCAAAGACCGCAGCTGTAGTGATTACACTACAGCCGGACGCGGAAAAGAGGGGCGTGACCTACCGCGACGTGCTCGCTAAGGCGAAAGCGACGGTGGATCTCGGAGAGCTCGGGATCACCGGGGGCCTCCGGCTTAGAGTCACCGCAACAGGGGCTCGAGTGCTGGAGATCCCTGGCGAAACCCGTGGCTCGTCCGCTGACGCTCTGGCTGAAAAGCTTAGAGCGTCCCTAAATGCGGACGAGGCCCGAGTGTCCAGGCCCGTCAAATGCGCAGACCTGCGCATACTGGGTCTGGACGACTCGGTGACCGAGAAGGAGGTGGTGGCCGCCGTCACCAGGACCGGTGGGTGCCCTGCCGAGCAAGTCAAGGCAGGCACCTTACGTCCGGACCTGTCGGGCATGCGAACCATAACGGTAAGCTGCCCTGTGACAGCGGCGAAAGTCATTGTGGAGGGCCGAAGGCTCTTGGTGGGCTGGGTTTCGGCGCAGGTGAAGCTGCTGGAACCCAGACCTCTGAGGTGCTTCCGCTGCCATGTGGGGCACCACGTGTCGGTCCGGTGCACCTCGGAGGTGGACCGCAGCGGCCTGTGCTTCCGCTGCGGCCAGCCTGGTCACATGGCCGCGGCTTGCTCCGCCGCGCCGCGCTGCGCCGCATGTGCGGCATCTGGCAAGCCGGCCGATCACCGGGCAGGGAGCAAGTCCTGCGGTACTCCCGCCAAGGCCAGGGGCAAGGGAAGGCCCTCCGCCACCACCGCCAAAACCCCCACCGTCGCCACCACCGCAGCCGCCGCCACTGTCGCCGCCGCTGCCGCTACTGCTGCAACTTCCGCAGCGGGGCCCTCGCAGGGGGCCCGGGAGGGGGCTGAAATGGAGTGCCAGTAACGGCCCCATTACGCCTTCTCCAGGCGAACATCAACCACTGCGCCTGCGCTCAGGATCTGTTGCTCCAGAGCATGGCGCAGTGGTCGATTAACATCGCCGTGGTCGCTGAGCCGTACTTTGTCCCGCCCAGGGATGACTGGGTTGAGGACCTTAGCGGCTCAGTGACCATAATTACGTCGGTCGCCGCCGGTACCCCGACCCTTGAGAGTGTCAGGAAGGGCCAGGGGTGCGTAGCAGCACGGTTCGGGGAGATCGTTGTAGTGGGAGTCTACTTCTCCCCGAGCCGAACTCTCGCCGAGTTCCACAACTCCCTCACGGAGTTGAGTGTCGTCATCGGAAGCCATTCCCTCCCCGTGCTTGTGCTCGGGGACTTCAATGCCAAGAACTTGGCTTGGGGTTCTCGTTACACGGACGTGCGGGGTAGAATGGTGGAGGACTGGGCTCTGGAGACAGGCCTGGTCGTCCTAAATCGGGGTTCTGTCCCCACGTGCGTGCGGATGCGGGGCGAGTCGGTGGTGGACATCTCGTTCGCCAGCCCCGCTCTGTCACCGCGTGTCGTTGACTGGCGCGTCATGGAGGGGGTGGAGACCTATTCCGACCACCGGTACATCCGGTTCGACGTCTCCACCCAGTCCTCAAGCGTGCCGGTCCTACAGGCCCCGAGTGGTCCGCGATGGGCGCTGAAGCAGCTGGACCGGGAGCTCCTCCTGGAAGCCTCGATCGTGCAGGCCTGGGTGTCATCACCAGTCAGGCCTGCCGACATCAACAACGAGGCGAGTTGGTTCCAGGAGGCCATGTCCGGGATTTGCGACGTGGCAATGCCCCGAGTTCGGCCAGGAAGCGCCCAGCGTCAGGTGTACTGGTGGTCGCGAGAGCTGACGTCTCTGCGCAAGGCGTGCGTTGCCGCGCGGCGCCTGTACGCCAGGCATCGCAGGCTCCGCATCCGCCCTCCGGATGCGGCAGCCATTGAGGCGGAGCTGTACGAGGGGTACAGAGCGGCGAAAACCGCCCTCCAAGAGGCTGTCCGGCGGGCCAAGAATTTGGCCCGTGAGGAAATGCTGGAGTCTCTGAACGGAGATCCGTGGGGGCGCCCTTACAAGATGGTGCGGGACAAACTCCGCACCCGGGCCCCCCCGCTAACGCAGAGTCTCCGGCCTGAGCTCGTGGAGGACGTGGTGAGCGCTCTGTTCCCTTCGCGAGGGGAGCATCCTCCCCCGCCTATGGCTCCGCCGCCGCGTGCGGTGCCGGAAGCGGACCACACCGATGACGATGACGACGTTCCGGAGGTGACTGGGGTAGACCTGAGAGTGGCGGTACGCAGGCTGAAAGCCAGAAACACCGCCCCGGGACCCGATGGCTTGCCTGGCAAAGCCTGGGTCCTGGCCTCCGAGGCTCTCGGGCCCCGACTGGAAGGGCTCCTAAGCGCATGCTTGGAGAGAGGCCAGTTTCCGCTTCTTTGGAAGACGGGGAAGCTGGTCCTCATCCGGAAACCAGGGCGCCCTGCGGACTCTCCGTCCGCATACCGGCCCATCGTGTTGCTCGACGAGGTGGGCAAGCTCTTCGAAAGAGTCATTGCCAACCGCCTTGCCGGGCACCTTGCGGGGATGGGGCCGGATCTTGCGGAACACCAGTTTGGTTTCCGCAAGGGGCGCTCCACGGTGGACGCCATCATGCGCGTGAGAGCCCTCACGACGGGGGACGCGGTGTCCCGGGGCGGGGTCGTCTTGGCGGTGTCTCTTGACATCGCCAACGCCTTCAACTCCATGCCCTGGAGCTGCATTAGGGAGGCACTCCGGTATCACCGGGTGCCAACCTACCTTCGTCGTGTGGTCGGGGACTACTTGACGGATAGGGCCGTCATCTACCCCGGTCAGAGCGGAGAATGGAACCGGCGAGAGATGTCGTGCGGTGTTCCACAGGGATCGGTTCTAGGACCGGCCCTGTGGAACATCGGTTACGACTGGGTGCTGCGCGCCGACCTCCCTACCGGCGTCAGCGTAGTTTGCTACGCTGACGACACGCTGGTACTGGCACAAGGGAGGTCGCACGAGGCGGCGGCCGAAAACATGACACGCGGGGTTGCGATAGTCGTGGATAGGATCCGGCAATTGGGTCTCGAGGTGGCATTGCACAAGTCCGAGGCCATGTGTTTTCATGGGCCTCGGAATGCGCCACCGTCGGGATCCCTACTGACGGCAGGAGGGGTTTCCATCGGCGTCGGGTCGACGTTGAAGTACCTAGGACTCGTCCTCGACAGCCGGTGGAACTTCGTGGAGCACTTCCGACGTTTGGCTCCCAAACTGGAACGGACAGGGGCTGCCTTCAAGCGGCTCTTGCCCAACCTGAGGGGTCCAAACGCCTCCTGCTGGAGGCTATACGCGGGGGTCGTGCGGTCCATGGCCCTTTACGGGGCCCCGGTGTGGGCGCGTTCTTTAAGGCGGCAAGCCGCCCACTACCTGAACGCGCCCCAAAAGGTGATAGCCATAAGGCTAATCCGGGGGTACCGCACGATCTCCGGCGAGGCGGCTAGCCTCCTTGCCGGATTGCCGCCATGGGATCTGGAGGCGATAGTCCTCGCGCGCCTGCATGAATGGCGCGCGGAGGCACTACGTCGGGGGGAAACTCCGCTGCCGCGGCAAATTGCCGCTCAGCGGACAGACCTCCGGCGTGATATCATGGCGACATGGAGAGAGCGACTGTTGCAACCCCGTGCAGGGCACGCTACCATAGTGGCGATAAGTCCCCTCTTTGAGGAGTGGCTAGAGAGGCGCCACGGCGCCCTCACCTACCGCCTCACGCAGATCCTCACCGGACACGGTTGTTTCGGGAGGTTCTTGCACCGAATCGGGCGGGAGGAAACGCCCGGGTGTTTCCACTGCGAGGATCGTCCGGAGGACACGGTGGAGCACACCGTAGAGGTCTGCCCCGCTTGGGCGGAGCACCGCCGTGTCCTTGTAGCGGCGATTGGCGGCGGCGATCTCTCGCGTCCGGCCCTGGTTCAAGCCATGGTCCGGAGCGAGAGGGAATGGGAAGCCGTCACCACCTTCTGTGAAGCAGTCATGCTAGTGAAGGAGGTGGCGGGACGTGAGAGGGAAAGAACCTCACGTTCCAGCCGCCGCGGGAGACGCCCTGGGCGTCGGGGGTCACGTGGTGGCTCCCGGCCACCGTAGGCGCGGGCCTGTGGACGGCGAGTTATGGGCTAGCTCGCCGTCCGGCCGTCTTATGACGACAGGCCGTGTCGACGGCGCGTTCGTGTTCCACGCGCGCCTCAAAGAGATGTCAGCAACCGAGTAGGGGTCCGCATGGGCCGATGCCTGCCAGAGCTGCGGGACTGTTCGAAAGAGACACCGTGGCCCTGGAACACAAAGGGCAAAGAAGGAACATGGATGGGTTTTAGTCAGTACAAGTCTGACACTCCCTTCCGCTCCGCCCAGAGTGGGGGGGGTCATTTGATGATTTCCCATCCAAAAAAAAAAAAAAAAAAAAAAAAAAAAAAAAAAAAAAAAAAAAAAAAAAAAAAAGGCTTGTAGAGTAAAGTCATTCTGAAACTGGAAAGAGCAATGCCTTTCGCAAGGGTGTTTATTAATTTACCATTACCGGAGTGGCTACGAAATTCGCGATTTTATAACGGTATCAAATTATTTGTAAAATAGATAACATATCGTTTATGCCTTTTAGTGGTGGTATTTTATTTTATTTATAAATAAATAAGTGTAAACAAAACACTTAAAATAAAATATACGCTAGATTCAAGCAGCCTAAGGTCTAGCAAATCAAGATCGTAATAATTTATATCTTCCGATTACCAGTAATTAGGTGGAGTAAATCGAGGTCAGTTACGACTCGAATATTCTTTGGATACCCAGCAACATTTGTATCACCAACAAGATGGATTTATTATTCTTGTGAAATATTAAAAAAAAATATTTGGCATTCAGATTCAAGTATTTAGTTATTTTAACTGAAGGTTTGAATTTATATTCAAACATTGACAATGCCGGGAGCTATCAATTGACATTGAATAAATTAAACATGCTTTTTAATCACGTTATCAATCGTCCCTATGATCAGTGATTATGTATCTATCTGAGAGATGTATTTTATCTTGTGAAATGTCAAGGATATTTTATATATGTAGTATACTTGGTTTATGTATGCTTTTAAATGATGACGTCATAATTATACATTTACAAATAAAAAAGTGATCCCTAACCAAATTGTAAAAAAATATTCAATCATAATAAAATTGTAAAAGTTATTTACAATTTATGTTAGTATGCAATAAAAATATTAAACACGTTAAAGAATACTAAAGAAATTATTTGTCCTAATAGGAGGCTCTTTTTAATTATTTCGCAAATACAAATCGAAAAAAAAACAATGTACCAAATCAAAATTTTAAATGAACTACTTTACGGGTCAACGCCCTAGTGAAAATCATACCTTTTTCCTCAAAGAACTAACGACGACGCCACAACGTTAAAAGAGGAGTATTGTTTGGCCTTCTGATTACTGAGTTCTTTATATAACTTATTTAGAGCCTACAGTTGCAGGTCGTCGTAGGTTTGAACTCAAGTAGACACATTACTTAGTGTATTTTTTAATTCATCACCACTGCTCTCAAAACGGTGATGGAAAACATCGCGAGGAAACGGACATATTATCTAGTAGTTTAGTTAGTAGGTGGTTTTCACACGTATTCGATTTTTTGATTCTGTGATAAATGTCTATGATATGTTCACGTAGATGATTATTTGTAGATCTTAAAATATTAATTCCGTGTTCATCAACCAACCTGCCCGGCCCGCGTGGTGGATTACGGCTCAGCCCTGTGTCCCAGCAGTGGGAACATTACAGGCTAAACATAAATAAACTAATAAGATACAAAGAAAAGTATTTGCTCCTTTAAATTAAATAATCCTGTTTATTCAAAACAATAACAGATCACATGCTCCGACCATTTCGCTGTCACATCCGCATTATAAAGCTCGTTTCAGGGCCGCACACGAAATCTCGTCGCCTTGTGTAGGTACGCACTCCGTACATACAACTAGGATGCATGGCACTTCCGGTAGAAATTCTCGCCAAAGCTTAAGTATTTAATTGCATTATTATTCTTCGTAGTTCGTTCGTTGTAGCATAATAGATATGTAATAGACGCATTATGTGTGATTGCGTAAACTGTTAAATAATCGTAGTGATTCATATTTTATGGGAGCTTCGCCGTACCAAGCCTGCGAATCGGAATATTTGTTTGTGAAACATAAATTATACAGTAAATTAAAACATTCTTATTGTAGTCGCTTAAATGGTTTGCAAATAATTGGTAAAATCATATTATAATAATATTATAAAAGCGAAAGTTTGTGAGGATGGATGGATGGATGTTTGTTACTCTTTCACGCAAAAACTACTGTCCGGATTTGGATGATTGGCACACAAATTGTTTATAATCTGGATTAGCACATAGGATATATTTTATCCCGGTTGTTCGATCCCGTGGGACTTTACCGAACTTCACGTGGGCGAAGCCGAGCACAAGCGAGTAATACATATTTTTTTATTTTTTTTTATTATTTAATTCACAAAACCGATGTACAATCACAAATGCAAAAAAATAAATATGAATTAACCAAAAAATCAAATACTTGTGACTTGTCCGTCGTGGATTTTGGCCCAGTTTTTCTAACGGTACGGAATCGTGTGTCACGCAGTAAGCTGATTAAGCTGGCTATTAACATTACTCAGTAGAGGAAGAGCAGTTTTGTTTACATCAAGTGTTAATTAAATATTTTTCTGTTATCACGTTGTTAACCAGTCAACGTCGTAGTCTATAACTCGTGAATTCTTATTTGACACTAAGTTATTTAGAATTGACGCACTTGTGTTATAATTAAATTACAATTGAATTGTTTATTTGTGTTGTGATATTAAGTTCGGAAAATTTTCCGGTGGGTAGGTAGGTACCTAAATCATTATAAACAGTGACTTGAACTAATCACAATTAAATGCACTGCATTTTATAGAACCTTGTTTATGTTTTTTGGTAAACAATACATCTAGAATAAAATTCTGAAATTAAAATAATGGAATTTAAAATTAAAAAAAAATACGGGAAATCCTTAGATAGTTAGGTTAGGTTAGACATCACAAAAACGATCGATACATTAAGGATGCCCTGCTGGTACCTTGAACTGCATGAAACTTTGACACGTGGTTGGTGCATTTTGAAATATAATCTAATAATAATAATAATAAATAAGGATGCTCTCTCTGTTTCAGGTGCTTGAGCCAGGTGTCAGCGTGTCGGCGCAACGGCTGTCGGATCAAGTGCGGGTCATACAGCGTAACCACATGTTGGATGACACCGTACTTGAGCGACTACGCTTCGATTCACGGAGTAACCTAGTTATACCTGCTTCGCCAATGATTGCGGTACAGCTACAAAATGTATCCAGTGCTCCACCGCGATCCGAACACGATGGTGAAGAAGATGATGACGAAGTTATATCCGTGAGTACCCAGTGCAACGCACAATTGAGGAGCGCTTTGGAGGGTGCATTCCGGGAGTACCGATCCACACCGCCTGAACTTAGGCCACGTCTACCTCGTTTACCTATGCACAAGAAAAACAAGGCGCTGGTGTGTGCTCTAGATTCGCAGCTGTCAAACTGCTTTGACAGCAGCAAAGACCCACTCAATATTGTACTGTGCAGCTGTAGCGGCATGTCGTGTAGCTCACGTCAAATTTCCCAACAACGACAGAGCTACACGACCAAAATTTGCTGTTCCAGCTTGGCAATGCAGGATTGAGCGGCGTATCGGTGGAGGCTAGAGCACTCATCGGCAAGTTAATCTGCTTCAGGGAGGGCAATACTCGACCTAGAGTGATGCGTTTTGTGAAGCGGGCGTTCTCGGGAACTGATGTTAGTTTTCGAGACTACTTAGCCCGCGTCACAGAGCGTATCGACTTCCTGAAGCAGAAGATCTGTGCATGGGCAAGCCGTATTCGTCGGTACAAGCGGCGAGTGGAGCGTTACACTCAGAATCGCACATTCCGAAGTGATGAAAGGTGGGTATATAGGGCTTGGGAACGACCGGACCAAGGTGTGACTGATACGCGTCTACCAGATGATGACGCCATGTGTTCGTTCTGGCGCAACATCTGGTCGGTGCCTGTCAGTCACACTGAGGGTGATTGGACCCGGGAGGTTGAACGAGCGTGTGATCCGATACCTGAAATGGGGGCAATTATCATCAGCCCTCAAGATGTAGCTCGTGCAGTCCGTCCGTTGCCTAACTGGAAATCTCCAGGGCCGGATGGACTGCACAACTTCTGGATTAAATGGTTCCAGAGATCACATGTTCGCTTGGCATCCCAGTTTCAGTCAGCCTTAGAGTCAGGGTCGCTGCCCCAGTTCTTGACGACAGGAATTACCCACCTGCTCCATAAATCAGGTAGTACTGCGGAACCCAAAAATTATAGACCAATCACTTGTTTACCAACGGTCTATAAAGTTCTTACATCCATTTTGAGAGCTAAAATCAATCATCGTATTGATAGTAATTCTATCATGTCTGCCTCTCAGAATGGATGTAGGAATGGGTCCCGCGGTACTAAGGAGCTGCTCCTTATTGATATGGCCATTAGCCAACAGGTTCGCCGCTCCCGAAGGGATCTGTCTACATGTTGGATAGATTACAAGAAGGCCTATGATTCTGTGCCTCATACATGGCTCATGAAGGTGCTGGAGTTGTATAAAGTTGATGCAACTCTGCGTAGCTTCCTGATGTCATGTATGGGGCACTGGAGAACGGTCCTTCGCTATCCAGGATGTCGACAGATCCAGGGGAACAGCGAACCGACAAAGATTGAGCGCGGTATATTCCAGGGTGATAGTCTGAGTCCATTGTGGTTTTGTTTAGCCTTGAACCCTCTCAGCACACTGTTGGAGGGTTCAGGTCTAGGCTATCGGTTGAGGAGAGGTGGTCAGGTCATATCTCACCTTCTTTACATGGATGATCTGAAACTCTTTGCCCCCAACAACTTGCAACTGATGAAGCTACTGAAGGTAACGGAAACTTTCAGTAGCGCCATCAGGATGGAATTTGGTGTGGACAAATGTGCAGTCATGCATGTGAAGCGAGGGGAGATTATGGAATCCGTGGGAACTCAACTCTCGGATTCCATACACCTTAGATCCCTCTCCTCAACAGAAACCTACAAGTATTTGGGTATGTCGGAAGCATTAGGTATCAATACTGCCGACATGAAACAATCATTGAGGGACCGCTTCTTTGGCCGCCTGAATAAAGTACTAAGCAGTCTTTTGTCAGGTGGAAACAAGGTGCGCGCCTTCAATGGTTGGGTCATGCCGGTTTTGATGTATTCTTTCGGCATACTCAAATGGACTCAGACGGAACTTGATGCCCTGGATAGGAGGGTCCGCGCACTGCTGACCGCAAATCGAATGCATCACCCGCGGTCGTCGGTGATGAGACTGTATACACCGCGGAAGTGCGGGGGTCGTGGCTTCTTAAATGCTAAGACCCTGCACAACCGTGAGATATGCAGCCTCAGGGAATACTTCCTAGAAGTCGACGAGGGGATGCACCGAGATGTGGTCTCAGTGGACAAGAGCCTCACCCCGCTCTCTCTGGCTAACGAGAACTGGCGCAAACCTAGAGTATTAGACACTAATGATCGCAAGGAGGTATGGCAGGGCAAGGAGCTTCACGGACGCTTTTACCGGGCCCTACATGGACCCGATGTAGACTTCTTAGCGTCCGTATCTTGGCTGCGTTTCGGTGACCTATTCGGGGAAACTGAAGGTTTTGTCTGTGCAATAATGGACGAAGTTATGATGACGAATAACTACCGGAAATACATTGTGAAGGATGGCACGGTTGACATATGTCGGGCATGCCACCGTCCGGGAGAATCAATCCGACACATTATTTCTGGGTGTTCTCGTCTGGCTAACGGAGAGTACTTGCATAGACACAACCTCGTTGTCAGGATTATCCACCAGCAACTTGCTTTAAAGTACAACCTTGTGGAATCAGAAGTACCACACTATAAGTATGCGCCCGACCCAGTTCTCGATAATGGCAGTATCACATTGTACTGGGATCGATCCATCATCACTGACAGGACTATTGTAGCCAATAAGCCTGATATAGTGGTGGTGGATCGGTCAGAGCGGCGCGCAATGATTGTAGACATAACGGTCCCGCATGACGAGAACCTCGTGAAAGCAGAGAAAGATAAACAATTCAAATATCTAGATCTGGCTCGCGAGGTTGTCGACATGTGGGATGTGGACTCAGCGATCATTGAGCCGATAGTTGTATCAGCCCATGGCTTAATTGCCAAGAGCCTCGACCAATACCTGAGGAGGCTCTCGTTAGGCAGCTGGATCAAGGGTTTGATTCAGAAAGCGGTACTCCTGGACACGGCTCGTATTGTCAGGAGGTTCCTCTCTCTGGAGCCCTGACCGCCGGTAGCTTGGACCCTGTTCCCGATACCGGTGGGCTACAATTTTTTATATTTTTAAATGTTTTTTATATTGTTTTTAGATTAAGAAATATTTAAAAATATATAAGATTTGTGTAAAGATAAATAAAGGAAATAATAATAAATAATAAATAAATTTATTCAAAAATATAAAGTACAACTTTTACAGTTTTTCTTAAATCTATGTCAAGTTCACCCATGATTTGTGACTGAACTAGGTAATCCTGTGTTTCAGGCGATTGGAGGTAACATTAATTGATAAAATAATCACATTTTCTTATTAATCTTATTGGTAACTATGTAGTATGTATTATACCTATGTAAAAAGGTATATAAAATTATATTATCTTAACTTAGATAACTAATTTAAAAATAACAATAATTCGAACAATATTTACTTTAGCACTGGTAATAACTTCTCTGTATCTTCATAGGACATAGTTTGAAGAGCCTCCTTAAGGGTTTTCTTGCAGTTACTGATATTTAAAGAGTAGATGTTTATTTTTTCATTTAGCCTGAATAATTAATGAGTCATGCTCATGATTGCCAATGGTTAATACAATACGTAACGTAACACGTATTTCAATCCGGGATAAAGGTTCAAAATTGTGATTACCAGAAAAAAATATTATGCTTACCTACATCCTTTCATAAATTATAAAATAGTTTTCGTTAAAATAGTGTCGAAAGTAAATCGAATAATATATTTTTTTAATATAGTGTCGAAAGTACTAACTCCAAGACTACCACAAGTCTTGGAGTTAGTACTTTCAGTTAAAACTACAAAAATACATGTAAAACAGCAATTTTAACGTAACATTTTTCTATTAATATTACTCTGAAATCAATAATATTAATCTGTCACAGTTACATATCAATGTAACTCCTAGACACTGCATGTTTACCAACACTTGTGCCGTAAAGTGACGTAAACGTCAAATCACTTTTTCACCTCGAAAAGTCAAACAGTCACACTTTACAAGGTGTATTTAACAATTAAGACACGCAAATGGTGTTATTTTCAAATCATAATAATTAAAATGAATTAGCTAGTTCCGGAACTAAGCCGTTTGATATTTAACAGTACATATCTAAATTACATCCGGAAACGACATAACTTTTTATGTATTTATTATTGATAAACATGACTGCCTCGTTGGTCTAGAGGTCCTGGGTTCGATTCTCAGGTCAGTCAAAGTTTGTCGAAGCGGTGATTGGCGGCGGCGATCTCTTGCGTCCGGCCCTGGATCAAACCATGGTCCGGAGCGAGAGGGAATGGGAAGCCGTCACCACCTTCTGCGAAGCAGTCATGCTAGTGAAGGAGGTGGCGAGTCGTGAGAGGGAAAGATACCGTGGCCCTGGAACACAAAGGGCAAAAAAGGAACATGGATGGGTTTTAGTCAGTAGAAGTCTGACACTCCTTTCCGCGTCGCCTAGAGCGGGGGGAGGGGAGGGGGATCATTTAATGATTTCCCATCAGAAAAAAAAGGCAAAGTTTGTTTTTATTGAGTTTTTTCCGGTTGGCTGGCAAAATGTGAGTACACCTCTGAATAGACCTTCAGGGATACCAGGTGTGATGTTATGAATATCATAAACATGTCGACCAATACATACCGGTTTCTAAGGACGTTATGTCCCACATTTGTATTTGCTGACCATTTATGTAAGAGCTCTTCACAAAAGTTTATTGCTTTCTGAGAGATATCCCGTTATGTTTGTTTTGAATTTAAAGTCATCGTACCATGTTTCTAAAGAACTTAAGTTGAAAGGTGAAAGGACTTTGAAAAGGATGGCTTTGGGTACATAGCAAAACATTTTCCGCTTTTCTCCATTAACCTTCTCTTTACAAACTTTTCAGTAGCATATCTAATAATAGATAATGCTGCATTCAATATGTTAAACTCCGCTCCTACAATAGATCAGCTAAGATAGATACTTCTTTCAATATTTTTTTTAATTCTATACAGTTACCTTACAAACTGTCATTCAATGTTAGGCGATATTAAATACAAATAGGTACATATGTATTTTCTATTTACAACATTATTTTAGTATATTCGAAACCTGAATATAGTTTGTTCAGAATAAGTAACTGAATCGATTCCAATCATTTTTACCCCATGTTATATTTTGTCCCAATTTTTTTTTTTAATTTTAAGTTTTTACACCGGGCGATATTAAGAACCTATCGCAATCATTTAGGTACCTACTGCCAATTTATTATTATCAATGAGCTCAAGACTCTGGAGGCGCGCGCTGAGCGGTGACCACGTTTTTGTACGGACAACCAGGTAACAGAACAAGCTTATAACTTTGTAATTTTTCATGATACAGTTTTGAAATTTTGTACATAGGTTCTTTACTTAAAAATACTATACACGTGTTTCAGGTTTCGCATATACTAAAACTAATGTTGTATACAAATGCTTATTATTTTTAAAGTCACGGATTTTTGCAAGAATTCCTTCATATGTCTCGCGCATGTCGACTTAAGACATTATTCACGTCAAGTAATTCTTACTCCGGCATCTTAAAATTTTAACCTGTCAGATAACATTAAAAGCATAAATGCTTAGCCCTGACTGCCTCGTGAGTCTAGTGATTGCAAGCGCGACTGCCGACCATGAGGTCCTGGGTACGATCGCCAGTCAGGCAAAGTGAATTGGGTTTTTCAATCATGAATTTCAGGTTTATGGGTCGGCTCACCTGCTACTACATGGTACTTAAAACATTACTGGTAAAATGTGAAATACACGTCTGCCTAACCCTTCGGGGATTACAGGCGTGATGTTATGTTATCCTAATCCCCAGCTTTCTCGAGAAAAACTAACACGGACTAACACTTTTCTTGACTGCCATGTTCATCATCATTCTTCTGCCCATAATAATATCCCAATTTATTTGGGGTCGGCGCAGCATGTCTTCTTATTTTATATATTAGGTACCAACAATTGTTTAAACTAATCTACAGAAATAAAACATGTGTTTAAACTCTACACAGTGCAACAATTACCTACTTAAAGGAACCAAAAAAAAAAATAAGTTAATAGATTAGTTGTAATAAGCTACATATTGTAAAATTAAACTTAGTAAAATGTATAACTATGTATTAGTAGCATATGCTAAATATTAAAAGCATCCATTTTTAAAAAGTAACGTACACACAGTTCAAACCCTCTATTACACGTCATACTCCTCTCTTACACGTCATCTCAGCAGTCACCTCCTTTCTAGCCATATCATCCTTCACAGAGTCCATTCATCGTTTCATTGGTTTTCCTCTACTCTTATACCCATACACATTCATACAGCTATTATTTTCCTGGCAGTCAGTTAGACGGAAACCCGTGCATGTGTTCTTAACTAGATTGACCTAGGATGAATGTTAGGAAGTGGCCGTTTATCTGTCATTTTCCTCTTGACTGATAGGATAAAGTGTTAATAGTTATGCTGGATGTGACAACTGACACGTTACTAAACTAAAATATATGCAATAGGGTACTTAGGTATGCTTTAGGCTGTTGTTTTTAAAGTCCAGAAAAGCTGCAAAAAGTAAGCAAAAAATAAGAAATTTTAGCGTAATAATAAAAGCGTGAGTGTCGAGTGTTTTTTATTGCAACTGCGGAATTTTTTATATTTAAAAAATGCCTTTTTCCTAAATGCTATCTGATTGAAACAGTACGCACGGCGACCAATCAAGCTACGCAAAACCAGTTAAAGCGGATCTCTCGTTGTACGGAAATCTATTACAAAGCGAGGCCATGTTATACTGGAATTGTATAGCTAGATGTGTCGGCGTGTGTGCTACGATAATATGCATAATATTTTTTCTCCGTCTGTGACTAGGCAGGCACAAACATTATTTTTACGGATTTATTATCCAAGCAAAAGGCATAACCAGGAAACCAGGAAAACTATTAAAAAGTACCACAGACAGATCCGTGTTCCACACATCATTGTAATTTTGGAATGTTCGAGTCTTAACGCGTCAACTGCGCCCAAGGCGAGAGTAGTTACTGCTGACGAATATTAAGTCGGATAGAAATGTACTTACATAAGTTTATCTTTGAGTATGAATTAGACGAGCTTTAGAAGCGTAGCGCTAAACGTTTGTTTGTTATTTCACATTTAAACATAACACATCGCCCGCATTCTTAAGGTTAAGGATGAAGTAGTGGCGGTACTTATAATCTACTAATCTTCTTGATGTTACGGTTTCTAAACAGTCTGTTTACAATAAGGTAAGTATCTTAAGGTTAAACCGCACTTGCCTAGGTTGGTCCGTGGATGGGTGACCACCCATTACATACTCAGTTTCCTCCGAGCCTCGGAAGGAACGTTAAGCCGTTGTTCCCGGCTGTCATTTGTAGATCTTTGACAGTCGTTACAGGTAGTCAGTGTCCCGAAAGTCCGACAACCAGTCTTGCCTAGCCTTGGAGTATCGTTTTACCCACTACTAACTGGGTTGTAGAGGCCCCTAAGCACGGCTCTGGGATGAAGTGTATACTACACCAGTTAAATTTGAGTCCCATGTCATAGGAGCATTGTATGTTACGCACCCATGTGGCAAAATAATTGGATTTATTTATTGACGTTGCATAAAGTTAAGCTATACCTAAGCGAACATGCCACAGTCGTAACATACTTATTCATTCATCCATACTTTTTCATTATCTAAGCTGTATGTACAAGCCTCTTTCGTATTTAGGTTGCCTCATTTATACTCCAAACAAACACCAACAGTTCAAAACGTCCCGCGTCCTAATCTAATCTCGTCACCTGTCAAGGTGTTTTTGTTAGTGAACACTTAGTCACAAGCAGTGTTACTTCCTCTAAAATGTTTATGATTTGTTCTTAGTGTAGTACATGGCCATAACATTATTGATTATCGGTAATTAAAAGGTTATCGTTTTATTATATTGTTAATGATGTAAGTCATTGTTTACTTCGTGTTTAACATAAAGTTTCCGATGACACTTATCAATAAATAGAACTCTGTTGAAGATTATTCTTGGAGTAATTAATTTATCATTGATAAATTGTAAATACTTTTTTTTCTTTCTGGTATAGTATATTCTTTGTGTAAGTATTACGTACCATTCAAAGGGACTTAACATTCAAGTTCAAGAGTCGTTAAACCGCTGTTATCAGTCTTAGTGAGGTAAGTTTTCATGATAATCTACATTAAATAATAAAATAAAAACATTTATAGTGTATGCTTAGTGGAGTTGTGGAGATCAAGATAATAATATTTTCTGTAGCAGAGTAACTATGTAAGGTAAATTCAAAAATTAGGTAAGTAAACCCTAAAATATCAATAGAATATTCTTGACTATGAAGAAGACACTATACGTACCTACTCAATATAATACCAAGCGCCTGTACTCTTATAGTTCCAAAAACACAAGACAGATGGCACTACTTGTCGCTATTTAAAAAACATTGCGCGTTGCGAATCTTGCTAACATTTGCATTTGGCCTTTGTGACTTGAAATGAAACGTTTTAATTATAGAGAGAGGGATAAGGAGGGATAATTCTTTCTTCATTTCAAAGGATAATAAGGATCCGTCATTATTCAATCTAAAATACGTTGGCAAGTTATATCGTAGGTACGGTTTAAGCCTCCTAAGGAAACTTCAGAAAACGTGAAGGATAATAGTTATAATAGGTAATAAATTATGGTATTTTCCTTATATAGTTAGATTTTTAAACAATAATCATTATTTATATAAAACAACAAGGAAAATTGTAATAAATAAATGCTAATTTTAATTAGATGATGGAAGTATTTAAACTATAATTAAGTATTATTATATAAACCCAAACAATACTATTGTTATCAAATGAAGACAATAATAAAAACTTCTAATTTAGTATAATTAAAAGTGTCCGAACTTCACAGGGTTTTCCAAAGTACTACCTATTATCTTGATACTTACTATAATATTATAAAGAGGTAAAATTTGTTCGTAAGCTTGTATGTATGGGGTAATCTCCGGAACTAATGATCAAATTCTAAAAAATCTTTCACTAGCAGCAAGCTACATTATTCGTGAGTGCTATAGGCTATAAGTTATTTTTATATCATGGATATTAGCCGAGCTATCAGAATACTACATATAAACGCTGTATATTTTTCCAACTGCGGGACAAAAAAAACAAAAAATAATAATTTTTAATTAAATTAAAAATCATAAAGTATTACAAAAATTATAAAGTACTACGTGCTAACCTAGTACTTTATAATTTTTGTCACTCAATAAAATGCTGTATGAGTACAGCGTACGTCAGTCAAGGCCCTTTCAATGGGCCTGACGACTGCTACGCACCTGACCTTTATGAAGGATGCCGCTGATAAGGTCATTGTACTTCCTTCTAGGATGTCGCCGCTCAATACATTGACTCACATCAGTGTTAAATCCGTTTTACTAATCGCCTTTCACTAATTTCCACACAACAGAGTGGTAGGAAGTTCTGAGTACCTCCGGGGTCTGAATTTGTGATCGTAATGGCAATGGGCTCGTCCTGCATTAAGCTCTGGTTAAGAGGGAACAGGGGCTGCAATTCTCCGTACAAATTGATTTCCCTTTTTTTCATTCTGAATAATAATAGTAATAATCAAGGTATACTGTAGACAGACACGTCCATGTCATTTCCTTTTTTTCAGCAACTAATAGGTAAAGAAAATGTGACCCTCCAAAAACGAAAAATTTAAAAAGTTCAAAAATAATTGAATCAGCTCAATTTTCGAAGAGAAGACAGGGGAATACGAAACGTCGATCTCGTCAAATTTTTTGTGATATATTCGGTCTGAGCTGCAGCTGTTCCTATCGCTCTCTACGGGGGCAGGCTTGACGCAGCGCGACGGCAATAGTTTCTTTAAAAACCTACCTCGCAGGCCAAAACTGCGCGGGATGCGGGTAGAAATTCTTGCTAATATCTCGCAATTGTCAACTAACTTTTACGGAGGTGTTTAAAATGGTGCTTGTAACCGTAACACGCGTGGAACTTACCTCAGTTCAGACATGCCTGTTTAATTCTACGAGGAAGAAAGGGTTGAACTTACAATAGAGATAATGAAACTGAAAAGATGATTAAACGTAGTAGCAACGCTCGCACTTGACCGCTATTGTTAGCTTCTCAGTATTATTGTTCTCAGCACATTCATTGCAATCAACAGACATTAAACTATTGTACATTCGATCAGATTATTCAGATACAAATTCAAATACAAACTGGTTACTACCGGTTTCAAAATGTGAAGGCACTGCTATTATTATAATTTGGCTTAATTATTGTTTTGAGTATCTATTCCTAAGAAACTTATTAAGTCTGACAACACCAATTAGGAAATTAGTTCAATTTTATGCATTGACACCCGTATCATTAAGTGTTTTGAAAATGGGTTTGATGTCCAATGATTATAGCTCATTACCTGTTGTTCCTACTAACTACATATTAAAATTATTTCTAATCCCGTGTCCTGACAAGAGCGATTGGTCGCGCGAATATGACGTGACCGTCACGTTCATTATATCATTCAATTGTTCGAAATACAAGGAGGCGCCATCTGTTGGCGCGACGAAGCGTTAAGATTCACCAACAAAGTGAACGTGACGGTTACGTGTTCGCGCGGTTAATCGCTTTGGTTAGTTCTCGGCCTAAGAGTTGATTCATGTTTATACAACTCTGGTGTCTAGAATGAACTAAACATGCCAAAAGCTCGAGGGGAATATCGCAATTATTTCGACGGACAGACAAATTGGTGAACGGATTATTATAAATAAACTGTCGCTGCAGCCAGCGGGCTTCCTGGTAGTTTATATTATACTGAACAGTGAAGGTAGATAGGTACTATTATAATGATCTTTAATAAACAAGATCATTCTGGCTCTTTCCATAGCCATTGTAATTTATCGCGTCTTGTACTCAATCTAAAATCTAGAACCTTTACAATGTGTGGTACTTTTAATTTGAAAAATCTTTGAAAAGTTTCGATGGAAGAATAACGTTCTTGCTGATTTCTTGATAAAATATTTATAAAGTGTAACAAAGGTGTTTACAATAAAACGGACGAAAGTGCACTCAATTATAATTCAATAGTCACTTTACAATAAGATAAAAATGCTTAAGCTAGCTATCTAAATAAATGTGCGATGTAATCGTACACACCCGATAGGTTTTTCTATAAATTTACAAAAATAACAAAATTAAATTATTAAAAACTTTCATCCTTCCTTTAAGAGAGGATGTAATTGTTCACCTTCTTTGTTAACGGGACTCATGGCTAAAACATGCTTCTATACATTTTTGGTCCGATCTCGTGGCTGTGCGTTGTCTCTGTTAGTGACTTTTATAAACTATAATGCAAAGAAAAAGCGTTTAAATACAGCTGTGACGTTATTTTTTTCGTGTCCCTCTCAGCAATCCCTATAACTAGTCCGCGATCTTTAGAAGTCTGCCATGTTGGATTTAGAATGACGTCACTAAGCTAACCATGCAATTTAATCCAAACTATACGTATATGCAACATTTCACCTTCGGTTGGGGATAACTGTTTTAGAAATCAGTTGCAAGATTTGACCTAAACAAGCAAACATACAAACATTGCAAGTGAAATAAAGGCTTGTAATAAAATACGCAAATAGGTTACATTATTCTTTGTCTTGTTTACATAGAACTTTGATTCTGAAGACTTTCGCAGACAGGATCTCTTCTCCATTATGGGTGGCGTTTATTAAGAGGGTAATTTGAATGTTTTGGATTTATAGTTTTATCTTATTTTAATTTGAAAGTTTAATATTTATTGTATATTATTTCATTTGATTGTTTTATTTTATCTTTTTTAATTTTGAATGAATTTTAATTTTATCTTATTTTAATTCTGATTTTAATGTTAATTTTAATTTTGATGGTAATTTTTTTTATTTTTATTTTAAATATTAATTTATTTTATTTTTAATACTGATTTCACTTCAATGTTAATTTAATTTAATTTCACTGTATGGATCAAGTTATCTGAATTAAATGAATTTTATTATTATTATTATTTTATGTCAAGAAAAATAAAACTCCTTATAACACTCCTCTCAGAGTTAAAATATGGCTTAGCAGCTCTATCCTCCGCATTCCACTCAAGATTGGCTAATTACGCTGCCAACAAACCTGTTTACGACTATCTAAAAGAAAAAATGTCACAAGTTATCTGTCACGAAGGAGAAATCAGGCTAGTAATTAGCACCGACTTGGTGCATACAAGTTTGATACATAGGTAAGCTTGTGGGTAGGGCTGTCTATCTACCATGTTGAATTTTCATCGTTAAGGACCTAATTTTCTTTCAGTGGATAACCCTTATGGATTATCTGGTCACCATAGGGTCATCTGGGGCGAGTAGAGGGTTATGTCCCAAAAACTATACCCGTTAAAACTCACTGTTCCTACCAGTAGCGAAGGGTCAATTTATGTAAGAGTTAAGCCGGAGTAAATATCTTTAATGTGATTATATTATTTGTCTATAGAATACTGACTGTGCCATTTTTCAAAGCGAAACCGATAGGAATCGAGATGTATAGCACCTTCGCCGCTGGTTCCTAGTACTACCATGTGTTGGGATCCCGGGAGATACACCCGCACGCGCACCCCCGACTGGTATCAGCTCATCATTCCCAGCTGGCCCCATCACTAAGTACAGCCAGCTACCGAGCCGAGCTACGTCCTAAAATTTGGACTTCGGAAATAGTTAGTGATCGAAAGTTTCTCGTTGTTCTACTACCCTAAACCCAAGGTCTACAAACATCGTCGTCTCTTTCTTGCGCTTGTATTTTAACAGCTGTGTGATAGTGACAAATATAACGCTTAGACGAAGTACTTAAGTACTAAGTAACGTTTACAGATTTCTGCCTAATTTTATGAGAGTTCTCTATAGAACTTAGATACATTGGTAGGGCTTAGTATTGGTAACGAACGTTCAATAAAATTCATTATTTAGTATTTTGGGACTTTTGGACAGCTTTGTTGGTCGAGTGGTCGCAAGCGTGACTGCTGAGCATGGGGTCCTGGGTTCGATACCCCGGTCGGGCAAAATGTAATTCAGTTTTTCGATCAGAATTTTATCTCAGTAGCAGCCACGGAGTCTGAATTTGTGCCTGGTTGATAGCAATAGGCTCGCCCCCTATTACATGGAACTTAATTAAAACTGGCAAAATGTGAGCGTACTATTAGGTAGCATACGCCTCTGCCTAACTCATCGGGAATTACAGGCATGATGTCATGTAGTATTTGTAGAAATTTTCCTAAAACTAGTTATTTAATAACGTGTATTGTCCAAAGTAGAATAATTATAGAGACAGGTAGTATTTAACAAGAGATAGTGCTAGGCTAACAAGGCAAGGGAGTGTCCATCATACTAATTTGGAAAGTGCCGTTAGTGAAAACTGCCATTAGTGGGTTTCTTTTTCAGCCAATGTGTTTGTTAAAACACCATAAATGTATGATGTTCGTTGTCTTTTGTCTAAGTCGATCCACAAGATTTGTTTGTTCACATATTTGAAGCTGATCTTGGTGATTATGTAAAAGTTTTTACATTTAAAAGTTGTCTATTTGTTTAAACGTTTGGAGTAATGGGAATTTTGAATTATCTCCGTAACTAGAACGTTCCCGGGTATGGTCCAGAACAAAAAAAAACCGGCCAAGTGCGAGTCGGACTCGCGCATGAAGGGTTCCGTACCATCGTAGTAGGTGAGCCCCCTTTAGTTTTTTTTTATTTTCTACCTATTATGGATTGTAAGATACAGCCCGCTAATAGACCGCGGAAGTTTAGTAATAGGGTCCCGTTGGTTACCATTTTTTTTTTTTTTTTCCGTACCTATGGGAAATCATCAAATGACCCCACTCTGGGCGGAGCGGAAGGGAGTGTCAGACTTGTACTGACTAAAACCCATCCATGTTCCTTCTTTGCCCTTTGTGTTCCAGGGCCACGGTATCTCTTTCGAACAGTCCCGCAGCCCTGGCAGCCGTTGGTTACCCTTAGGGTACGGAATTCTAAAAACTAGTAAGTAGGCAAATATTTGCTACCTTTTACCCTATATCCGAAACAATATTTTCTTACAGCAACATCAATTCCGTTAGGCATTAAATGAACTGAGAGAGTTGTATTGATGATTTTAATTATTATAATTCTGTTAATACATACACGTGTTACAGTCACGAATCATATTTTGTTCAACATACCGCCTGACACTGGCTGGCAAATTGAAAAAAAAAACTTAAGACATTTTCGCGAGCTACCCTGGCGTTTCCACCTTAAAATGAACATGACTTGTCAAACACCTACGTGATGTTAATGTTACGTTCAAATTCCGCTTGCACAATACATTATGTTAACAATCTCTATTCCTCATTGCCTTTGTGCATTTAACATTTTTTTCTTAAGAAATCTAAAGTGCTTACTTCACGTAAATTGCTCCAGCATTTATTGCTGCAGTGAGCACTGGGTTATTATTAGGTATTTATTTCTTGAGTAATTATTTTCTTGGACAATTAATCCATTTTTTAGGTTCATATCGTGCATTTTTTGCTTGGCTGGCTTCGTAGAGTTTGCGAGAATCGAGCTAAGTGGTGTGCAATTAGAGAGGCTTTCATCCAGCAGTGGACTGCTGCAGGCTGATGATGATGATGATGGTTTGGATTCGTGATAGTTGCGTTATTATCATTGGCATAACCACCATAGAGAGGAGCTCGTGGCTAAATAATAACATCTGCTCCGGTCAATCAGGTTTAGCCGCGCTTGCCTAGGTTGGTCCGTGGATGGGTGACCGCCCATTACATACCAAGTTTCCTTAATACCTCGGTTGGTGCCGGCTGTCATTCGTAGATCTTTGACAGTCTCTACGTTGGTAGTCAGTGACTCGAAAGTCTGACAACCAGTCTTACCAAAGGTATCGTATTACCCAGTACTAACTGGGTTGTGGTGGTCAGATAGACAGTTAGCTCCATGTAAAATACTGGTATTCAGCTGTATCCGGTTAGACTGGAAGCCGCAAAGCTGCTCCAATAATAGAGCGGGTGCTAACTGGAAATACAGTAACAAACACTATAATATATTTTTCATATTCATAAAGCACTTGTACCCATTTAGTATAACTACTGCACAATTATGTAAAGTAAATGGTACCGGAAACCATGCATTTTGTCACTTTTGAGCAACTCAATTAGAAATAAGTATTTTTTCTTGTATGTAAACTGTTTCCTAACAAAAGTAAGTAGGTCAAGCGAGACTAGTCTGCTCGTGCATTAACTTGTTTTTAAGCTAGACCAGTCTCTGGACACCACAACTCCTTTAGAACAATGCATGCGACAGAACACGTAACTTCGACTATATGCGTTTTGCGCAATATTTCATTTGGCCAGTGGTTTTTGCGACACGTCTCGTCACGTTTTTGTCATAGGTTGGTCGGATAAAAATATAAACCTGTTAGTAAGCAAGAGAAAAAGTAAAACCCGGTCAAGTGCGAGTCGGACTCGCACATGAAGGACTCCGTACCATTGTAGTAGACGAACCGCCTTTAATGTTTAATTTATTTGTTGTTATAGCGGCATCAGAAACACATATTCTGTAAAAAGTTCAACTGTCTACCTATTACGGATCATGAGATACAGCCCGCTGACAGACAGACGGACGGACGGACGGACAGCGGAGGCTTGGTATTAGGGTCCCGTTGGTTACCCTTCGGGTACGGAACTCTAAAAACTAGTAAGTAGGCTAATAAATGCTACCTTTTACCCTACATCGGAAAAAATATTTACTTACAGCAATTCCGTTCTCCGTCCTCTATTCAACGGAAGGTATTAGGAGCAGAACTTGCAAAACACATGTTTTTCAGTCGTATTGTACTTCAGTGGTGTATGATGGTCTTCATGTTGTCTTATAATCTGTAACATGTCTTATATACGGTTTTCTTAGTTCAAGAGCAACGAACAATCAGTCAATTTTATCTTTATAGATAATGCGGAAGTTTGCCCTGAGATATAAAAGTACAAAGCTAGCTTGCAAGTACGTACTAAATAAAGTACTTCTCGGAACCATAAACGAGGTAAATTCTTAAACAGAAAATCTTAGCAAATACTATAGGCCATGTGAGGCGGTAAAGTTCATAGGCAAATATTATTAAGATAAATATATCGAATACAAGTCTGCACTTGCCAAAGTGTTTTGTTGTAGGTACTTCTAAATTATTTATTCTAAACTAAAGCAGTTTATAAACGGGAAACTTGTGTGTATTAAAAATTGACCTCTCAAAAAACTTTTTGAAAAGAAAAATCGCAAAAATATTAAAAACTATATCCCTACTTGCATAATTTACAAGTAGTTCTATCCAGAACACTAAAATGCTGCATATCGTAGGAGTATCACAAACGGTACTAAAATGTTGCACGTTTGGCTATAACAGGGACTAACAGCGTGTGCTGCATACACCCACATTTACACTTTAATAACGTGAAAACTTGGCAGTTTATCGTTGCCGGAGGAACAGAACTGGCATACAATTTCGATATATACGGAGAATATCGACGGTCAAACTCGTGGAATTACTAGCATAGCATAAGCATAGCATAATCAGCCTATTAATGTTCCTACTGCTGGGACGCAGGCCTCCTCTCTATGAGAAGAAATGGGCTATAATCCACCACGCAGGCCCAGTGCGGGTTGGTAGATGTCACATGTCTTCGAATTTTTGGTTCTAGGACATGCCGGTTTCCTCACGATGTAATGGTATTACTATCAAATCCAAGTAATAATGACAAAAAAATTACGTAAGCTTCATTATGAAGATTGTGCATTGTCTGAAATAAGAAATGATGAAAGCTACTAAAGCACCATTCTAGGTCCACATATTTGTAGGCCATTTGGCAAAATTAAAAACAAAAAGTAGGACCAAAAATGTAGAACAATAATTCTGCATAAGTACGACAAATTCACAGTTATTTCAGTTCAATAATACAGCATAATTACGAATTCAATCAAAACACTAAAGCACCGTTAGCCCAATTACCATTCTCGTTTAGTTGCACTCCTGCACATAACACTGCATACTATGTTGACACCAAAACTAAAATGCTTGGAGTACTAGCGGTTGTCGATAAGAAGTCACTTTGACATTTATTTTGGTACAGAGCTCCCAGAAAAAGTATGAGCTTCGATATTCCTCGTTTATCCCCGAAAATACGAAGTACAGATATATGCTCAAGGTAGGTACTTAAGCAGCATAATATATTCGTCTTTTATGGTCGTTAAATTAGTCGCAAAATAGAAGTAGGATTAGTAAAATAAATATTTTACCGCAATAAATTACTGCTTTACGGTTTATAACCAAACAAAATCTGGTTTGGCAACAATTAAACATCACCAAAACTGGAATGACCAAGAATTCCTACCCTATAAAATAAACATAAAATACACAAAAAGCCATCACAAAATCGAAACATAGCCTGTCGAACTAACGTCAGAAAAACCAAACATATTTTATCTCGACAAGTGGTAGGGCCACAATGCCATCACTAAGTATGGTATTAGCAATTGAAATGAGAGTTCGTGCTTAGTTTACATTGAGCAATGGGGTAGGTCAGACATGCGAGTTGATTTAATTTGATTGAACACCATATACGGCCAACATTGTAACGAGATCCACATGTTTATTAAAATTATTGGGAGAGGCGTGTATTAGTCTAAAATCCCTTATTAGGTTTAAATTTAAAATTTCCAGAAATGTGAATAATTTTTCAATAGGCAGCATGAACATTGCTGGGTCCTATGTTTAGTTTTTTAACAGTAAAATATACAAAAATGTTCAATGTATTTAGATACACTGATCATCTGGCTATCCGTTCCCAAATTTTACGTAAACAGTTCTTTGTCTTCTTGACTGTATTTTAAGCCTTCACCTACTTTGCAATTTGGCAGGCATACATGTAATGATGGAACTGCCGCATTTTTTGACATCGAGATCGTTTTACGTCGAGCTGTGAGCCCGAGTATCGCAAGACTGGAGCCCTGAAGACAGCTAGACGGGGTCGCGGTAGACCGAGGAGAAGATGATAGGACGCCTTGGATGGCTTTGTCGTGAATTGGCGAGAAGAAGCAGACTATCGAGAAAAGTGCAACGAAAGGGGGGAGGCATTTACCCAGGAAGGACAAAACGGGGTAATGTCACCCTAACCTACAAAATATTTATTAAATAAAGGTATCGCCTAAAACGCACAGATAAAATCACCAAGTATCTGATATATAGGTTAGATTACACATTACATAATTAAAATAGACCTACACTGTTCTTTTTACATAATAAAGCAGTGTGCCGTAATAAAATTAATATTACCGGCGTATGGTAACATTATGTCAGAGCAGACGAGATATCTCATACTTTGTGCACACATATTTATGTCATGAGAGCATGATCGTGCATACTAAGGAAAGTCGAGTCAATTTCTACAAGTAATCAGTCACTGAGGATGTAAACTATGTAAATGACAAACATGACAGCTCTCCACCGCTGTTTGTAGTCACAGTAGCTGTGTGCCTGCAGCGTTATGCATGCATGCTAAACATTGTGAGACCCTAACCTAAGCACATAATGTAGGTAAGTACTTCGAATGTGCTTGGTAATCTTGAATAGCTGATAGAAGATTATAGTATTTTTGTCACTTTTCTTCATCATTTGCCAAGCCTTTCCCAACTGTTTTAGGGTCGGTTTCCAGTCTGTATTAAGTATTTTACATGGAGCGACTGCCTGTCTGACCTCCACAACCCACTTATTGGGAAATACGATACCCCTTGGTAATACTGGCTGTCAGACTTTCGGGCCACTGACTACCTGTAACTACTATCCATTTTTGTCATTTTTATTACAAAACACAAAACTAGAGAGAGTAATTATTGTGTCTTATTATATTTTAAATCCATGTACTCTATCTAAACTGGTATTTATACCTACACTTTAAAATCAGGTATTATTACTAAAAACGATAAACCATGGAATAAACAAACTCTATAGTTGTATACGTACCATAGCATAACAAAAATCATAAATCAGAAGATTAAAATATCTATAATTATAAACCAGCTTAAGACACAAAAAAGTGCATCAAACAATACAGTTAGAACTACTTTCTGCTAACGCGCAACAACTATGATTGATGAGGTCCCGTTGAAAAGTATTTAAAGCTATCTTAGAAAAAAAAACTAGCATATCTAATCTCCTGCCAGTTCGCGATTCTTAACGACGTTGAAACGCGTGTTTGCGAATAAATCCATCAAGGCACCGTTATGGACCGTGTTTGTATATGTGTTCACACGTCATAAATAAACGGTTGATGTGATCAAGACTTAATTGGAGGTGTAAATATTTAGTAGAAGCCATTATATCTGACATTGGATTAGCGGGTCTACCGAATTGGAGATTATAAAAAAACACCACCGTAATTTGAGTTTCGTTATTGTTTTTTTTTTTTAAACAAGCGTTTGTTTATGGTCATTGACGTTATTGAGCGATAAGTTAAGTATTTAGGAATGCGGTATGGTGGGATACTGCTGGTTTATTGAGTTGGGTCAGTGTCTTTTGAAAGATCTGAAACTATTAATACCTAGGTTAGTATAGTTCTATTTATAGAATCACCACGTCGATTTTTGAGAGTCGACTGTTGTTGATCAGATTTTGCCGTACCAGGATATATTGAGACCGGGTATTATGCTGGCTCTGCCATTAAATCAGTCCATCAAAAATGGCAAGCAATTATAAAAATAAAAAAGATAGTTCAGCGTACTTTAAGAGGACTTCACACGTTTATAAAGTTACTAGCTTAGGTCTGCGGCTTCGCCCGCGTGGAGTTTAGTAATTGTCCCACGGGATAAAAACTATCCTATGGTTTAACCCAGGTTATAAACGACCTGTGTGCCATCCAAATATGTTCAGTATTTTTGCGTGAAAAAGTAACAAATCCATCCATCCATCCATCCATCCATCCATCCTCACAAACTTTTGCATAATATATGATAGTATCGTAAGATCTACCTACGTAACCGTCTCCTCATCGAGAAGTATTTCAGCGACAATACCAAGTTAAATATTGTTGCTAACGATATACATATACAAAGTATAGTTCTGTTTTATTCTCATCACAGTGATCACGTTTGGCACGATTTCTCACTTTTAATGTCTTTGTACCAAAAAGGTACTCAGTTCTCCATCATTATCATCAATCTCCTGTTCTTATCCCAATTTCCACACCTGCTTCTCTATTACTCATCATCTCAGCATTAACTTCATGCATCGCCATAAAATTATCCTTCACACAGTCCATCCATCGTATCTTTGGTCTCCCTCTACTCTAATGGCTATCCACAGTTTTCTTTCATCTCCTTTTCATTACTTGAACTACCCTATATTTTGTCTTTCAAACATCTAAAACAGCCTCTATTATCTCAGTGTGTCTCAATTATTCACTTGCAATATCTTTCACAGAATCCATCAGTTCTCAGAACTACCCAATCGAATGGCTAGTACACTCTTAAATCTGTTCAAGCCGAAATAGCTAGTACTATTTTGTTACAAAATAAGAGGCTCACCGTTAAACCCCGACAACGTAGTAAAATTCGCAATAAAAAACACATTTCAGTAAATACTTTCGTACTTCACAAAACCTGCTCAATACTCATTGCGTGTGCGCGCACGCATAATTCGCAAGCATTTTTATTTACATTACGCAACTATACGCCATGATTAACTAGACAAATTACGACACACCATTTTTCTTTAAACCCGTTTATTCATAAGGTTTTTTTTGCAATATTTTTTTCTATTATGTAATTGTATATTTTACATAAATGCTTTGTAATTTTGCCCGCTGTCCTAATTGTTGATTGTCGGAACTAGTTTGTTTGCTTCAAACTCATATTTTATATTACACAATAGTGAAGCTTAGGGCAACATTGTCCGCCGTCCGGCCGTCTTATGACGACAGGCCGTGTCGACGGCGCGTTCGTGTTCCACGTGCGCCTCAAAGAGATTTCAGCAATCAAGTAGGGGTCCGCAAGGGCCGATGCCTGCCAGGGCTGCGGGAATGTTCGAAAGAGATACCGTGGCCCTGGAACACAAAGGGCAAACTAGGAACATGGATGGGTTTTAGTCAGTACAAGTCTGACACTCCCTTCCGCTCCGCCCAGAGTGGGGGGGTCATTTGATGATTCCCAATTCGAAAAAGAAAAAAAAAAAAAAAGGGCAACATTGTATGAGATGCATATTAAAATAATCTTGATAAGGTTTGAGATCAAATTGCCTGAAAATTAAAACACCATGTTATTTCATGCTTTTTTTGTAGGGTGTGTAACAGTGACTTAAAAACTATATAATCTGTTTGTTTAGGTTCATTAAATAACAAAAAAGTCACGCTTCTACTAACTATAAAATATATAATAACTAACTATAAAAAATTAATAGTTCACAAATAAAAACCTTTATGTCGAAGTGAGATTACAATTTACGGGGGACAATAAGAAAATTTCTTATTGCAATCTTGTAGAGCGAAATGTCTTCGCTATATAACTTTTTCAGTTTAAAAACAATAGCTAAGAAACAATGATTTATTATCTGTACATGTAAAGATAATAATGTGTATGTACAGTGTGTTTTTAAACAAGTTTAAATTGCACCCTTTGAACAACTTGTTGAACTCGTCTTTCTTCATCATTTTTTTTTCGGAGTGTTGACCGACATTTAGCGTAAGATTGCCGATGGACCAAGTCTTGAAATTCGAGGTATGCATTCACTAAAATTCGCGGAACCATCGTAGTAGTGAAAGTAATGTCTCGATGATATATCAACAGTTCAACACGCAAGTTGCACTTAAGACCCACTTTTTATTGTGTGTGTCTTTCATTTATTATTTTGTTTTTTTGATTATTTTGTGTATTTTATCTAGCGGCCACAGCTGCCTGATAATAAAATGATTGATTGATTGATTATAAATCTGTATAGTTTGAATATTCTTCGTAGTAAAGACCGCTTGAATTCAGTGCTAAATTTTGAATATTTAATTTTCTACTAAAAGTGCAGAAGAGCAGTGTGTATGTGGCTCAGTGGTAAGTTGATAACGGGTTCAACTTCCGAGCTCGTGGGTTCGACTCCGAGCAGGTGCGTTGCCTTGTGTAATCTATTTCGTAATAGTGAAAAATCGTCATCGTCGAGAAAACCAGCATGACCTAGAACCATGTTTCATCTGCCAACCCGCACCAGTTGCGCATGGTGGATTACAGTCCACTTTCTCTCATAAGGAGTTATCCGCAGGATCTCTAGAATGTGATTGAGTGATTCCTGTAATATCTAAAGTTTGCAGCTAAGCCCGTCTCATGATCATGACGAAATTCTTTATACATAAGGATAAGCATAGCATAATCAGCCTATTAATGTTCCCACTACTAGGACTCAGGCCTCCTCTCTATGATAGGGGGCCTTTATCCATATAACAATCAAAATCAAAATATTTTATTTCACATAGGCCTACATAAAACGTCGAAAAAAGGTGCACGGTTCGACTTGGTCGTTTCCTATGGAGAAGAACCGGCAAGAAACTCCATGGTTACTCTTTTCAAATGAATTGGCTTATGAATGTATTCATTATGAAGCAAACACATAAGTCTATCATTTGTCATGCCAACCCTGGTCCAAGACCAATTGTTTTGACACTACTTTCTTAGGACAACACCAAGAACTTGTTTTGCAAAGATATCTTGTATTTCGAACGCGAATCTCGAGATACAAAGGCAATGTCAATGTAACTTATGTTGTGGCTCTAGTCTTCGAGTTTATGGTGAAGTCTAGAACGTGACTTGTACTTGCTGAATTAGTGAGGGTATAGGTATAACGTTACTTTGAGTCAGACTTGGTAAACAACATGAAAGGCTTTATTAAGTCGAGTATAAAAGTTGGTATTTTTTTTTAAATAATAAATTAGAATATTTCCTAACTGTACTTGCTGAACAAAAACTTTACCAAACGGGAATGAATAAACGCATACTCAAAAGTTGACGAAACGAGACGAAATGTATGATGACGGTCCAAATAGTTAAGAAACGACACTTTTGTGATGGTATTTTGTTTAGTTGGCGAATCGGGTAAGTTGCCAAACGGGATGTATTTCGTCCAATAAATTGGACGGTATGAGCCAATTCAATTTTGTTACTAATACGAATAAAAGCAAAAAGTTAACCAAGCATCGAGTTGCGAAACGCAATACCTACCACGACCTCACATATTAGTATAGTATAACCACTTTAAGTGTGTAGTTCAACGTGGCGCTGCTTGTCAAGCAAAAATACATCGATATGTCAAACTTAGTACACTTATTTTAGTTCTGTATTTTCCCGCCTGCATAAATAAGTTGGTTGATGTGTACAAATGCATTCCTTTCACGTATCACACGGAAGTTGCGTTTTCAGATTCAAATGTCAATCTTTAAAGTTAACTGCAGTCAGTCAAGCGGTTTATAGCTGCCCAGTCATAATTCTTGCTAAGTACTCTCGCAGTAAGTCTGACCCGATAACCTTATGTCTAGTGATAATTTTGAAAGATATTTCGCAAATCATTGTCACCATTTCTTAATAAACAGAACCGTTTCACATTTTGTTAAGGAAAGAAAGGTTGATTTCTGGTATGTTTTTTGTTTATTGTGAATTCCTGAAAAATAATCAGAATCAGATACTTACTGTTTAGCAAATTAATTATTGCTGATTATGGTCTTACTTATAGTTTAATTTTTTTTTTGTTCCACGTGAAGTAAGGAAATTTTATTACCTGTGGACAAACAAAAGCTTATTAGTTTCAATAAATAAAAATAAAACTTTTTTCAGAAGGTAAATAAAATGTCTAACATTGACGAGTACATATTTTGCGAATTTCAGGAACAAGTACATGTATGTAACTGTGAGCCTGCGTCGTCCCATAGCTGGGCAAAGACTCTTACTCATGAATTCCATATCTTAGGATCGTCTAATCATATTTTACTTGAAATGAGTTAAATGAAGCAAAATAACATCAAGCGGATCAATAATTTATAAATTAATTAAAACTACACTTCTTGCTTTACCAGTCGATAGATAAATTGTCTGCGGAGAAGCCATATCTCAGACATAAAGCTGAATGATGAGCTTGCTTGCCGCTGAGTAAAAAGTAAATAAAAGAAAAAAAACATGAAGGAATAAGTGTCAAGCGGCTAACGAATGTAGTTTTGAGGAAGTTATTATTTTGCGAGCACTTTGTACGAGTAGGTACGCACAACGGCTAATCTAGCTTTACAAAACCAGTTTATGCGGATCTCTCTTTGTATAGGAAAATTATATAAACCGAGGCCAAGTTATACTGGAAAAGTACAGCTTCATGTGCCGCCGTGTGTCTTGGTCTTGTCTTGTCTAAAATTGTCTTGAGGTGTGGTGACGCAGTTTCTTGTAAATGCGTACGATTTTTGATTGAATACGGAATCCTCTAACATTAATAACGAGTATAATTTCTCACGTAAGTGTGGATCCTGTTTTGGTCATGCGTGTGTCAGTATTAACCTATATCTTCATACGAATCGTAATAAGGATCTCAGTCAAGTTAAACATTAAATGATACTCGGCTAAAAGGGATACGAAATATTACAGCTTTATTTTCTATGCACTGAAATAATTACAGCGAATTCTTACTTTATAATGAGGTGGATCCATGTATAATTTTTAGATTTACAGGTTATTTTTTTAAATTTGCCGTATGTCATTATTTCCCTTTTGACACTTCGAATGGTTTAATAAACACATACTGTATAGGAGTTTGATTCCTGACTAGGAATGTTGTTTTTTAAAAAATCGAATGATGCAGTTTTAGTTTTCATCAAAATCGGGCTCAAGACTCTTTTGTGTATTTTTCGCTTTTCTTTATAGTTTCGAATTTGGCCATACACGTCCACTTGTGAAAATCACTCTGTATTTCAGCATAGTTAATATAATCTAAACGATTACATAACTTGTTAAATTCCTCACATCTTGAAAAATAGACCTTGCTCATAGTCATAATCATAACGAGAATAATCAGTTTAAATTGAAACTTCCTCGTTCACGGAAATAACACTGAAGTTACGAATCCCTTGGACCTTTCCGAGCAATGATCTCATACCATATTCCTTTGGAAAAAAAAAACAAAACACACGCAGAGCCGTCACAATTTACGATACGCTCGGCTTGAACTTGTACGATTTGTGTGACTGGATGTACACAGTGCCTGATAGTCAATGCAATTTCCTGTACTTACATTTTATGTTTGATATAATTTTCCCTATATTTGCAGTATTCAAGATCAAACGGAAACTTGATCTTGAAATAAAAGACAAAATGTTTACTGCACTACGAGTTCGTGCTATTTTATTGTGAGGCAACCACATAATTACCGATTTGTGAAACCTATTTCTTCGTATCTGAGAAAAGGTCTTGTGACAAATAGACAAAGAGACACTGAAATACTGAAAGTAAATTCTTTTTGTTTCTGTTGCGATGGTATAATAAAACAGAAAAACGGTATGTCGCATAAATATTAAATATAACATGATGTTTTATAATCAATACTAGTACGAAATAAAAATAATTTTATTCTATTTATTTTGATACACCTAACAACATCGAAAGACAGATAGAAGAAAAAAAAAGGCGAATAACAATTTACCGAGTTACACAAATCAGCTGATGACTTGACAGTTACCTACGTGAGCAGAACTGAAACGGTTCCACCTTGTATGTTCTTGTCTTCAGCATTTCGGCACCGTCTTTTACTTTTTTTTATTATTATACTTTTAATAAATTCGTAAAATAAAATGTATAAATCACGCACAATAAATTATGATTTTCCTCATTCAGTTTATCTGATAAAGGCATTACAATGACGACGAAATATAAGACTCACATTGATGGCATTATGCCTTTATTTTAATATGATCTTAAAACAACAGAGTATTTTTAATAAATATGGTAAGATTGCGAAAATTTTAGTTGGAAGTTAAAAACCGTAACATAATCGGTTCAGTAAAATGTTGTAATGAATCTGTTTTGTTTTAGAAGGCCGACTCCATAAGTGCATTAACCTAGTAACGGAGAAGTTATACCTACCTACACATTTTGGATTTAATGTATGATATAAAGAGGAATTAATTTCCTTCTTCCGTCTTCTTCAGCCGCAGAAATTAAATTACTTCTTTACGATTACGTGTCCCCAACAATTTTCTTTAAAAAGCTAATTCTTATTTGTTCTTGCCTTATTCACATTATTTTGAAACTTCGAACAATAAAATAAACAACCGAAAAAATAAAATCAATATAAATTAAATATTTAAAAAAATGCGTGCTTCTCCAAAGGAAAATAAAAATATGCGTGAACTCCGTTACTTTTGAAAATAAAACGGTTTGTGTGAAATTTCGTATCCACATGATATGCTAACAAAAACCTGTTATTTGTCAAGAATATTATTTAAAAAAAACTTGAAGTGACTTTCCAGTTTCCAATACGCAAATACTGATGACGTCTTCTTTGGTGGCGGCAGGGTCGATAAATTATTGTTCAAAAAGTAATTAACGTTTCGGCAGCAAACTTTAGCACGTTATTAAGGCTTAGCTCCTAATAACTATTTTACATGGAGGGATTGCCTATCTGACCTCCATATCCCAGTTAGTACGGTCTAATACGATACGCCTTGGTGAGACTGGTTGTCAGGCTTTCGTGTCAATGACTACCTGTAACGACTGACATCTAGAAATGACAGCCGAGACCACCGGTTTAACGTGCTTATTGTTTTATTACGTTTTTTCAGGGATGAAACTCAGTATGTAATGGGTGGTCACCCATCCATAGATAATAATAATGAAAAATTACTGCAAAATCGTAATCATAATTTTAATTTATCAGCAATTCATCACATACTTGATCATTCACTGTTTGATCGAAAGGCCCACTGTTCTGCAGTTCATTTTCTCTTCGCATTATTGTTAATTTATTATACGTTTGATAAATGCCCTGTTTACAGTCAATAATCTGACAATGAAATAAATACACAAACGGCATGCTTGCATTACATTATTATATTTATTATTTTTATTTTTTATTATATTGCTTGTACTATTTGGTGCATGTTTACATTACTAATTCGCGATTTTTCCATGCATTCAGTCAATCGTATTCGAACCGGCGAAAGTACCTTTCTCTGAACACCATATTGTAGCCGTACAATCTTTGACAGATTCTGTTATTGATGTCATCTGTGTAATTTATTTGAAAGTGAGAATTGAGCGAGATATTAACTTCACAAATCAAATTGTGTAGAATCAGAAACTCTTGATTTGACTGTAGGTATTATAACATCTCTATTCGTTTTTTTTTCGTTATTTAATGGTGACCTTTTCACTGTCTCAGAGTTTTTTTCATTTTCTAAACATTTTCCATTTAAGGACACTGCGTTTGTATCACCAATTGAGTAAGCGATTAGTAAAACTCCGCTACCTTCGTGTCAACATCTGTAACTTGACTTACTAGTAGAGTGCTAAGAAAAATTCCCAGCAAATGAGTCAACAGCTATTATAGGTATCCCGCGACGAGCAAATAAGAAATTATTTAGAAATAACCACAGCTTTAGAGTAAATGTCAGTAGTCACACTCAATATCCATCAATAGCATAACCACAACGACCACTATCGTCATCATCTGCCTAGCCTTTTCCCAACTATGTTGGGGTCGGCTTCCAGTCTAACCGGATGCAGCTGAATACCAGTATTTTACATAGAGCGATTATCCTATCTGACCTCCACAAACTAGTTAGTACTGGGTAATACGATACCCCTTGGTAAGACTGGTTGTCAGACTTTTTGGGCCATTGACTACCTAACGACTGTCAAAGATCTACAAATGACACCCGGGACCAACGGCTTAACGTGCTTTCCGAGGCACGAAGGAAACTCGGTATGTAATGGGAGGTCACCCTTCCATCATTCACAGACCAACCTAGGCAAGCACGGCTTAACCTAAAGATCGACCCGAGCGGCTGTTATTATTTAGCCACGAGCTCCTCTAATCATAATGACTGCTGTGCTTTATTATAAATAAACAACCTTTTGAATTTTCACAAAGGCTTCGGAGGTTGACAGTTACAATCAACTTGCCATAAAAAGAAAGCAATTATCTCTTAGTGATTCTGCCAGCTTTCTCTAAGGGTTTGCGAAACCTTTGTGAAATCGTGACCTTTTCACTGTCACAGAATTTCTTCATTTTCTAAACATTGCATTTGTATAGTCTGCGATTGAGATTTGAAAGCATTTTTTGAGTTGGCATTACTTATAATGCGGTAATAGTTATCATGATAATTAGAAGTTACCAATACGATAATTATTTCTTAGCCTAAAGGGTCCTACTTCAGCAGATTTGTATCTATATTTAATATATAAAAATCTCGTGTTAGGGTGTTTGTGGTCGCACTCCCCTGCAACGGCTCGACTGATTTTTATGATTTTTTTTATGTATATTTGGTAGGTATGAAAATAGTTCGTAAAATATATTTCACATCGCTAGGTTGTCAAACTCTAAATTAACGCGAGCCAAGCCGCGGGCAAAAGCTAGTATTTTATAATATTTGGAAGTTTGGACCGTTCAAACCAATGCATTGCCAATATTTCGACAAAATAGAGCACAGTATTAGATTTAAAAAATATATTTATAATTATAATATATTATAATTTATTTGTAAGAATAAGAATAAGAATAAGAAATTTTATTTTCTAAAACAAGTGGATACATGTATATAGAATTAAAATAATACATGAATGCAAGATCTTAAATAAGAGTACCTCACGCACGACATGACTGCCATTTCTCAAGGCGTGCAAATATTTTAGGTACAATTATTAATTATTATTATTGACTAAATGATTTTTCAATTTTACACTTATGTATTAAATATAAAATAAATAAAACCTTTTAAATATGTCAGTCACAGTTAAACAAATTTCTTATAAACAATCATTTACATTATCCAACGACTTATTATTTTGATTGTCAAAATTATTTGTATTAGGTGTTTAAAATGGCGCGAATAGTCGCGTGACTTCAGACTAAATCGACGAGCGCAGTCGCGTCTTACATCCCGCACGGTAACCGCCACAGTTTGATCAGCCGTTAAGTGTGCAGATGCACTATGATTCAGTTCTAGAAATGTGAAACAACAATAGTAAAAATTACATTTATAATTACATTCCATTTTTTCAATATGGGTCATAGATTATTTTGTTTCGCAAGAACGATCGCTTCGATGCGTATGCCCATGTTATCATAACAACCGAGTTGTAACTTGTAACTATCAGTGATTCATTTATAACTTTTCATTATTCTTTCAAGTATTTTTCTTATCAATTACCTACTTTTATGTTACATTTGTCTAGTTACAGTCGATAGATATACCGATATACGTATACACCTAAACAAGTTATCTGTTTGACGGGGGACTTTTCTCTGGGAGTCTCTTTGTGAAAATAATTATTCATCCAAACTTATACAACAATGATTTTATCAAGAAAGATACGCTTCGTTCATACTGAGCGGCGTTCAAATATCGATGGGTTGTTACGACTGTGATAGATAATACGGAACGTATGATACAGAAAGAGATAGCTATTGCGTTTACAGTACTTAAATTACAATAATTGTCTGAATTTGTTTGCAACAAGTTGCGAGCGCTTGTGCGATATCTACCTCTTTTTATTTATATACACATCCCTCAACACACACATTAAGCAGCATGTAATTTAATTTACTTACTTATCCATACAAGACCATTTTCAAAGAATTCCACTAACAATCGCAGCCGAATAGGTCATTCAAGCCATAAATTAGTTAATTGTCAATCGTCGTTATCTTGACCGGCTAACATTCCTCCATTCAGCTAATCATCATACAAAGAACATTCCAGGGACTTGGTAGCATACTGATGTGGTAGTACCACCCAGGAGATATGCGAATTTATTTGAATCAAATGTTGGGAAAAGGTTGTCCATAAGGGCTATTTTCACTTGCATACGCACAAAACAAATGACACCTTGGAAGGATGACACGTGCTCGGTATGCGGAAAAGGACTAGTTCCCATTTGTCCCTACGGGTTTGTCCCTATATAGGGCCTGATGGGAAAAATAGTGCCATCCTCCCCTACGCGACTGGTGGCGTATGCGTTGGTAGGGGAGGATGGTACACAGAGTTGTTTCAAAATTACTTCCTTTTTTTCGGGATGGTAAACTAGTAGGTATGGTACAGATTAATGTATTTTTTGTCATGGTACATTTCTCGTTCTTCTAGTCGGCAAGAAATTTACGGGATTTGTTAATTAAAATTGACTGTAAATAAATAAAACCAGCTAGAAGGCGAAACAAAACGACTGCAAATAATATGTAAATTAAAAACCACCTACGTTAATAAGGTGCGGGTTTTTACCTATGATTGATAAGCTAATGCTGTGAAAATCAGTAAAAACCTATTCATGTGTTTATGTAAAATAAAACATCCGCTGTACTTTACATTCTTGTGGTAATTGTTCATTTGATATTCACGGAGTTCGAACTTCTAAAGCCTTAGTAACATAAGATTTTAATAATTAACACTAATTCTACTGACGTGTTGCATTTGTAAGGTCTTGGTAAGGACACACAGGACTTATTATTCTCCTGACGGTATCCCAATTCGACGGCGCGGTTAGCGCAGTGGCTGAACGATTGCCTGTTGTGCTGCGTGGCCAGAGTTCGATTCCCGCACGGAACAAATACTTTTATAGCCTACAGATAGTTGTTGCGGGCTGTTTGTGTATGTTAGATAAATTGTTTGTAAACGCACCCACGATACAGGATAAAATTCACAACGTTATTATATAAAAAAAATACTTGGGCGTGGCGGTTTTTTCTTCCATCTTTCTCTATGTCATCATGCTAGTAGTCTTTTGTAGCCTTACCTATCATCTTTAAAGTCTATCTCCATTGTGGACTACTCCAAAGAAACCATGTTTAGTGTCTTCCACAATGCTCTTGCAGCGTCTTGGAAAATAAGTGTAGCGACACACCTGCCGAAAAGTATGTCGCGCAAACCAGCTTGCTATGACACATCAAAGTCGAAAATTACGTCGCAATTCCCGTACAAAATACATAGAACGCGTTGTATGTACAGTTCCACCCGACCGAATCTTTGAAACTGATTACCGAGTGAATTATTGCGTCGTAGGCATCAAGTTTATGGAGTGGCATTCTCTGGCAACATTTTAAATTAAATTTATAAGTAAAAATGACGGACGTCCAAAGTTTGATCCATTTTGTTTGATAAATGTACGATTAACCCTATCAATAGATTTATTTTCAAAAATCCTTTCTCAGCTCACCTTGTTGAGCAACTCATTTGGCCAGAACACATTTCAAAATCCAAAGAACTAACCTACAATACAAATATAAGCTCAGCTATCTTTTGTCTCCCACCTTTCATAGATATGCTTCAATTTGTTAAAAAAATTATAGATTTATCATGAAATATTTATTCATCTAAATAAATTACGTCAATGCACGTGGATTTTAATATGGAGGCTGGTAATCTATGACTCCTGCCATGGTTCTTTATGCTTCTAGAGTTTAGGCCGTTCTCTGTCAGTGAAAAAATTTATGAAAGACTGACTTATGCCCGCGGCTCCGTTGGCGTTAATTTAGAATTTAATAATCAATTCGGGTGGAACTCTGCATGTAATAATATAATTACATCATAATTCGAAAGACACGTGGCGCCATCTATTATCATAAGAAAGAGAGTTATTGTTGTTTTCCTCGGGAACAGTACTTTTTTTCGGGATCGAAAGGTACCTATGTCCGTTTCTTTGCACCTGACAACGTATACGCAAAATTTCAGGATGATTGGTTCAGTGGTTTAGGCGTGAAAAGGTAACAAACAAACAAACTTACTTTCGCATTTATAATAAATTAGTTAGGAAGTTCTTAGGAAGGGTTTTGGATTAAGGAGATTATTGTTATTTGTTGTACGAATGAAAACAGTGAAACTAAATGAAAGCCAGTATAATATTATACATAGTCATTGCGATACTTTACTGTGTAAAACGTATTTTCTTCAATGTTTTATGTTCACAGACATAATTTACTACTGTTAATTATTAAGCTTTTGTTTTGATGCTACTTCGTATTATGAGAATGGGAACCGACCATTCATTTGGTCTCTTCAATTGTTAACATTGACATTGATTTGGGTTGCTTTTTATGCGGTGTAGACTGCCCTTGAAATACGGCACAACATAACGAAACATTAGCAACGTTTCCTGCTATATACCGTGACTTTTTAGTCGTCTTACAACGGTGGTTTACTCAATGTACCCGACATAAAATAGCTTTAGGCGCGATTTTTGTTTTTTTTCCTACCATAATAGGTACAAAGAAAAATAAATAATACATTATAATAAAATTATCCTTTTAATGATGTTTATGTGTCAAACGGGAGAACATACCTACCCAGCGCTCGAGTTCAGTAGATCATCACTCGCAACAGGGTGTTTTAACTACGCCATGCGTCGTATTACACAAAAATATTTTTATTTTTAAATTATTAAAGTCTTAAAAATACCTATTTTTTAAAATTAATGATTAGTAGTCATTGGATACATGTTGTGGGCTGCCGTTGTAAGACGACTAAAAAGTCACGGTGTATAGATATATGTATATAGATGATTAGATCTGCAAAGATTATATCGTTATCATTCATATAATTATATTCCCTAACCACACTGTACTCCTTATGGTCCAATAGAGCCACAAGCACCCTCTACTCTATGGTAGGGTATGCCAGATATAATTATGTATCTGGCATGTTTACTTTATTTTGGTCAAAGGGTGTTTCGATAATAATGTATCTCGCATATATACAAGGTTTTGGTATACGTGACTATTTTATTTTGATGAAATACATTGTATGCTTAGTTTGTACCTATACCTTGGATGCAATGTAACGGATCAAAAGCTGTCAACATTGAAATGGCGCCTTGTCCGTGTTTACATCTTTTTGAGGCTTTTTTTTTTTTTTTTCGTATTTGAAATCATCAAATGACCCCCCCCCACTCTGGGCGGAGCGGAAGGGAGTGTCAGACTTATACTGACTAAAACCCATCCATGTTCCTTCTTTGCCCTTTGTATTCCAGGGCCACGTTGTCTCTTTCGAACAGTCCCGCAGCTCTGGTAGGCATCGGCCCATGCGGACCCCTACTCGGTTGCTGACATCTCTTTGAGGCGCGCGTGCAACACGAACGCGCCGTCGACACGGCCTGTCGTCATAAGACGGCCGGACGGCGAGCTAGCCCATAACTCGCCGTCCACAGGCCCGCGCCTACGGTGGCCGGGAGCCACCACGTGACCCCCGACGCCCAGGGCGTCTCCCGCGGCGGCTGGGACGTGAGGTTCTTTCCCTCTCACGTCCTGCCACCTCCTTCACTAGCTTGACTGCTTCACAGAAGGTGGTGACGGCTTCCCATTCCCTCTCGCTCCGGACCATGGCTTGAACCAGGGCCGGACGCGAGAGATCGCCGCCGCCAATCGCCGCTACAAGGACACGGCGGTGCTCCGCCCAAGCGGGGCAGACCTCTACGGTGTGCTCCACCGTGTCCTCCGGACGATCCTCGCAGTGGAAACACGCGGGCGTTTCCTCCCACCCGATTCGGTGCAGGTACCTCCCGAAACAACCGTGTCCGGTGAGGATCTGCGTCAGGCGGTAGGTGAGGGCGCCGTGGCGCCTCTCTAGCCACTCTTCAAAGAGGGGACTTATCGCCACTATGGTAGCGTGCCCTGCACGGGGTTGCAACAGTCGCTCTCTCCATGTCGCCATGAGATCACGCCGGAGGTCTGTCCGCTGAGCGGCAATTTGCCGCGGCAGCGGAGTTTCCCCCCGACGTAGTGCCTCCGCGATCTTTTTGAGGCTGACTGTACATTGGAAAGTCATTAGGCCAAAGTTCAACAGTGCTCATTTACAAATATGACTATTAATAAACACAAAGATAACGAACTAATTATACTCTCTAAATATATCACTGGTGAACACTCCATTTACTTAATATAGATTAACATTGATTCATTTACTTTAAGATAATGCAGAGCGTAAAGTTTTGCAGCCATGAAATTTTGCAAGAGTTCAGTATATAAGGAGCTCATGGCTGAATAATAAGATCCACTTGGATCAATCTTTAGGTTAAGCCGTGCTTGCCTAAGTCGATCCATGGATGGGTGACCACCCATTGCAAACTGAGTTTCCTCTGTGCCTCGGTAAGCACGATAAGACGTCGGTCCCGGCTGTCTGAGACAGTCGTTACTGGGAGTCAGTGGCCTGAAAGTCTGACAACCAGTCGTACCAAGGGGTATTACCCAGTACTAACTGGGTTGTGGAGGTCAGATAAGCAGTCGCCTAATGTAAAATACTGGATTCAGCTGTATCCGGTTAGACTGGAACTGACCCCAACAACATAGTTGGGAAAAGGCTAGTCAGATGACGAGTACAGTAGACTAGGAAAATGAGCAAGCATTAAGGAAAGATTTTTCAAAACTTATCCCCTACAGGTGCTAAATAGAGGATTCGGAAATAGGAGAGTTCGTAATTCTTTGCCGATATGAAATCTCATCGGTCACAATAATATTTTTTTTTTATTTATTTTTTTTATGTTTCAATCCAAAGCGAACTTAAACGAACGAAAGCGAACTTCGGCGGCGATCTCTCGCGTCCGGCCTTGGTTTAAGCCATGGTCCGGAGCGAGAGGGAATGGGAAGCCGTCACCTCCTTCTGCGAAGCAGTCATGCTAGTGAAGGAGGTTGCAGGACGTGAGAGGGAAAGAACCTCACGTCCCAGCCGCCGCGGGAGACGCCCTGGGCGTCGGGAGTCACGTGGTAGCTTCCGACCACCGTAGGCGCTGGCCTGTGGACGGCGAGTTATGGGCTAGCTCGCCGTCCGGCCGTCTTATGACGACAGGCCGTGTCGACGGCGCGTTCGTGTTCCACGCGCGCCTCAAAGAGATGTCAGCAATCAAGTAGGGGTCCGCATGGGCCGATGCCTGCCAGGGCTGCGGGACTGTTCGAAAGAGATACCGTGGCCCTGGGACACAAAGGGCAAAGAAGGAACATGGATGGGTTTTAGTCAGTACAAGTCTGACACTCCTCTCCGCTCCGCCCAGAAAAAAAGCGAACTTAAATAATCGACTCATTACAATATTTATAATTGCTACTACTTATTGTATGGAACTTGTTTATAAGCCAGAAATAACTAAAGAAGTGCTTACGAGAACTATACGCAAGCCTTGACCTAATACTAACAAATGTCTAACAAGAAGTACAGTGACGTATGAATGTAAGTGACGTAAGTACGGTTTTAATTTACAGTTTTCTTCAGAAAAACCTTATAATTCAAGTTCGTAACGTATACTACGTTACGTTACGAACTTGAATTACAAGGTTTTGGTAAACTAGCACTGTTACTTACGGGATATCTTCCGTGATTTACAATTTTTCTAAGCTCCCGATATTTCAACGCTTTTGCAAGCGCCATGATCCCAAAAACAGAATAAATTTAGTAAGTGACAGTGTAAGTTTAGTTATAAACCGTGAAAGCTTAAAACAGTGTCATGGGGTGGAACTGAAAAAAACAGCTGTCCCATACATTTTGACCGTGTAGGTATTGCACTTTTGTAGGAAATAGCAGATTTTTTAAAATAACCGGTGAAGAATTTCTATGTGGGGGTGGGGCTCAGAATGAGGTACTGAATACGTGGTAACCGTTTTCGCGTTGGTGGGATACCACCCCGTATTGTAACTACTTAAAACATACGTCACAACTGTCATCCCCGAAGGATTAGGCAGAGGTGTATAACAAACGTAACTTAGAGAATACCCACATTTGGCTAGTTATGTTTAAATCCCATGTAATGGGGGGTGGCCTTATTGCCATCAACTGCAACCGGGCACAAGTCTAGACTCCGGGCCGTTAGTGAGAAATTCTTAATGGAAAACCCCAATTACATCAACAGCTCAATTTTACATTTATAGGGTCTTTATGAAAAGGGTTCACAATTAGTCGCCCCATAAATACACTGTCGGTGAAATCTTTAAAAATTTATTCAACCGTAATTTCAATTAGTGAAGGATAACTACTTTTCATCACGTTTTTTGTGCATTGATGAAAAGATTTTAATTGTGAAGGTGACCTAAGTTACCCAGTTTGCACTTAAAGTGGGTTCTAGAGACCGATATTAACTTTTTTCTCGTTTTGTCTCTTCATTTTGTCCATTAATAAAGTGGTGTAATAATGTCATAATTTTTTTTTTCCTTAGCCTATAGTGTCCCACTGCTGGGCAAAGGCCTCCCCCCATAACCTTTAATGTTCTTGTCTCTGTGCAGTTTTCCCCGGCCAATCTCTCACAAACGCCTCTAAGTCATCACGCTAGCGTTTTCTAGGCCTCCCTCGGCGACGACACCCGTCTTCTGGCACTCAATGCGTGACGAAAGTTAACTAATATAAGTATTTTTTATTTAATTTAAATGCCTATTATAAATACTAAGATCCTATTGTAAGGCATTTAAATATATGAATTATAATGTCAAGCAAATAAGTTTCGCAAATATTTAACCACACATGGTCAATTTTGCAATCTGCTGTATTATGGAAAAACCTGAATGCAAAAATTTGTTGTGAGAGCACTTCTTACAAGGAGATGTTTAACATTTTGAGGTTTCTTCTGTTGTTTAATTAATTAATGACAACTTAATAGGCTATCTACCTACACATTTTATACTGAATAGGAAAAAACATTCTCAAAATCCATATACACTTATATTTTATGCACAATAAAACGGTGTTATGTTCTAAATATAAATAAGAACTAGCCTTATATTTTGTAAACACATAAAAATTACGATAAGACAAAAGCAGCGGCCCAATAAAAATAACACCATATCTGTACGATATCAATAAGTTCTAACCAAGTTTCGTAATAATAACTTACGGATTCAGCTGTCTCGGTTTCATTATAAATTCAATATTAGCACATACAAAAAGTGCTAAAATATCCGGTTATGTTCACCTACTTAGCCCAGTTAGGTTCCGTAGAAATACCAATTACGAAATACTTTACTATTTTAAGTATAATCTGGTTCAATGACTTATATATAGCGTAACCTTGCGAGTGAAATGAAATGTCAAGTAATTTTGCAGTTTGCTGGCGAATAAAGAAGAAACCTCTGGATGAAGGGACATAAATCATGGCTAAAACCACCTCCATAATTCTCAAATGTCTTACAGCTTTTTAAATACAGTATATAGAGCGAATAATTTCAATTTCAAGTTCTCAACATAAAGAGTTGCCAGGCAATTAGTTACGTATTCCGTAACAAATTTCTTAGAGACTCGATAGGAAGCTCTGTCTCGGTAGCTACAAACCATTACGGCCACCAACATTATAAACAAACAAACCGGCTCCAAACATCCGAGGTATCGTTAACATTTATAGCGGAACCCTAAATTAAAGACCCTGACCACAGATTACACACGCAGATGTAAATTATGGTGACTTCCTTCAAGCAATTTGTCGGCTTGTCCTGATCTTTGCCATTTGTGCAATTAGAAAGCTGAGATGCCCAATCTTTGGTATGATTGATCGGGTAAGAAGCGACCTCGTGTAATCATGTCCGATTTGCGGTGTACAGAATTAAATATAAACGATCGTATTTCCGTATTGCCTTTTTTGCATTATTAGTTTGTGTAATTAAAATTACACGTCATCAGCTGCCTTCGTTTAAATTAGTCTGTAGAATGATCGAAGGCCTACCCGAAATCCTGGCCTGGCTAGGCCTGGTTCCAAAATCGACGAGCCTATTTTCGGAAAATGTTTTCTCGGAGGCCACGCATCATTCTCTTATCCTTATCCCAATTCATTTGTGGTCGGCGCAGTATGTCTTCTTATTCCATACTTGTCTATCACTCGTCATCTTATCAGACACCTTCTTTCTAGCCGTATCATCTTTCACACAGTCCATCCATCGTTTCTTTGGTCTTCCTCTATTCTTTCTAGGAAGCCACTATGTTGACGAATCCTACGTTAAGGTGGAAGTACCAGGGTAGCCTGCGAAATTCAATTTTTCTTACGTTTATTTGCAATAATGACTATTTCATGAAAACGTGAGATTAAATGAACTTGGAGGATTGTATTGATGAATTTAATTATTATAACTCTGTAAAGTCATATTTGTTACGGTCGCGAATTATATTTGAATCAACTTACAACCTGACACTAACCCTGGCGCATCCCCCTCAATCAATGTTAGATCGTTAAAGCTATATTTGACTGTCAACTGCAGAAGGTTTCTCAACCCCGGAAAGTGTAATATTTTCCCCAGAACTGATAAATCATCTGCTTTTCACAGAACATGAATTCTCACATAGTATTTACCAGCTATAAAGCGAATACAATGTAAGAGAACTTAGATTGCAATTTGATAAAATTATGATAGGTGTAGGTACTTGCTGCGGAAGAGAACACTATCAGATTATAAATAAGCGGCGTGCAGCTGTTGTGCAACCTTCCTTCCTTATTCCCACGTATTCAAACGAATAACATTGTCGGATTGTCACTTAATGGCATCGGTGTACTAATAACAGTATTGTTTTTAATAACATTTGTATGAACGTTGAATTGCGGAAAGAATGGGGGGGGTTCGGTACAAACGTTATTTTAAACTAGCTTATGCCCGCGGCTTCGCCCGCGTGGAATTCGGTATGGTCCCACAGGGTCGTTCTACCGGGATAAAATGTATCCTATGTGTTTATCTAGGTTATAAACTATCTGTCATCTGCCAAATTTCATCCAAATCCGGTCAGTAGTTTTTGCATGAAAGTGTAAGAAACATTCAGAGAGAGCAGCGGTGGCCCAGGGGTGGAGACCCCGACTTACGAGCAGTAAGTCGTGGGTTCGAACCCAGCCAGGCGCATTACTTTGTGTAAGTTATTTCATCACCACTGCTCTCAAAAACGGTGAAGGAAAACATCGTGAGGAAACCGGCATGTCCTAGAACCAAAAATTCGAAGACATGTGACATCTACCAACCCGCAGTGGGCCCGCGTGGTGGATTATAGCCCATTCCCTCTCATAGAGAGGAGGCCTGCGTCCCAGCAGTGGGAAAATTAAAAGGCTGATTATGCTATGTAAGAAACATTCAGAAATCCTCACAAACTTTCCCATTCATAATATAACTAGCGACCTGCCCCGGCGTCGCATGGGTGCAATATATACATAAACCTTCCTCTTGCATCACTCTACCTATTAAAAAAACCGCATCGAAATCCGTTGCGTAGTTTTAAAGATCTAAACATACATAGGGACAGACAGACAGCGGGAAGCGACTTTGTTTTATACTATGTAGTGAAGTAGGATAAGTTAGTTGTTTGAATAAATACGAAAGCACATAATAGATAATTACGTATACCTAATCATTTCTATAATATACTGGGTACATTTTTCATCATCTGCCAAGCCTTTTCCCAACTATGTTGGAGACGGCTTCCAGTTCAACCGTACTCCCAAATTCCACAAGAATCATACAGTTAAAGTAATTTTTTAGTCACCATTTAATATTTATTTACTCCGACTTCTAACTTAAAAGATCGAATTGATTTATTTTAAGGTTGGTACGCACGGCGACCTATCAAGCTATGATAACCAAATTAAGCTGATCTCTTATAATACGGGAAGCTCATACAAAGCGAGGTCAGGTTATATTGGGTGTTTAGCTTGATGTGTCGCCGTTTGTACCTGCTTAAACAGACATTGCCACATTAGTCACTTAGTTCATTGCAATACAATGAAATACTTTTACTAGTCTAGTCACTCAAACCATACGTACAGTCACGAGCACCAATACGTAAACACTTAACAACTTTAAAAAGTGTTTTTCTCTTACTGTTCAGATAAAAAATTCATGTTGTTACAAACATAGTATTTTGGAACTCATATTTTTAGGGTTCCGTACCTCAAAAGGAAAAAACAGAACCCTTATAGGATCACTCGCGTGTCTGTCTGTCCGTCCGTCTGTCACAGCCAATTTACTCCGAAACTACAGGACCGATTAAGTTGAAATTTGGTACAGATATGTAAGTCGGTGACCCAAAGACGAACGTGTAACGTAAATTAATGAATTTTAACCACTTTTGAGAAGTAAACTAAAAAGAAAAAGAAAGTTTTGCAAACTATGTATATCGTGTTACGTATCAAATAAAAGGAGTCGTTGTGAGCATCTCAAATATATTTTACTTTTTATAATTTTAGGATGTTAATTTTGAAGTAATTTAAGAAAATATGCGAAAATTGACAAAAAAAAATTTTTTGCCTGTAGCTTACAGCGAAACCTATAATATAGCTATAAAAACAAATAATAAAACAAAAATTGAAGGTGGCTCGCCTACTATGATGGTACGGACCCCTCATACGCGAGTCCGACTAGCACTGGCCGTATTTTTTTATTAAAAAGCTCCTATCTCCAAGTTACAATCGTTATTGCTCGTGAAAATTGCTTTTAAATTTAGGAAAGTGTATACATATATGCTCATGACTGTACTTGTAAATGGGCGTTCACATCGGTCGTGGCCTACTACTATTGTTAAATGTTAGGTAACATAAGTAGGCAGTCAGGTCTCCTCCATCAACTTTAAACATAATATGACATCACGCTTGTAATCTCCGAAGGGTTAGGCAGCGGTTGACAGTACACCCACATATTGCCAGTTATGTTTTAAGTCCCATGTAATAAACCGTGACCGTGGCTGATTGAAAAACCCAATAAAACTTTGCCAGATTTGGGAATCGAACCCAAAACCTCATTCTCAGCAGTCGCGTTTGCGACCACTCAAACAACGAACTTAAACAGTATCGATAATATCAACAAAACGACGGTCTGCATTCTTTATCACTATTCGTGACAATCGACTTAGATATTTAAATATCGAGTTCGTATAGTGGATTGCGTAACCAGCTTTTGTTGATTTTTTATTCAAGCTTGATAGACCTTTGAAACACACTGCTGTTTAATTTGGCCAGTAAAATAGCAGCATATACTGCCGCCGTCGTCTTGATTTTCAATACAATTTGCACAGACTCTGAGAGACTGCATCATTAGTCTAGTTGCAAGCGCAACTGCTGAGCATGAGGTTCTGACTTCGATTCCCAGGTCAGACAAAGTGTTTTTCCATCAGGAATTGTTTAGTAGCAGGCACATTGTCTATATTGTGTTTGTGCTCGGTTATAGAAATAGGCTCGCCCCCTATTACATGGGACTTAAACATAACTGGCGAAATGTGGGTGTACTGTTAGGTGCACCTCTGTCTAACCATTAGGGGATTACTGGTGTGATGTTAATTTCCACAGATAATTTCACAAATATTCACCACTAATAAGGCCCGTATGATAGTGCTTACTATTTGGCTAAGTAAATCTTGCAAACTTGTTCAATAAGTGGTGTAATATAAGTGTTGTAAATATTTTCGTAAGGTTGCGGGGATCCGCTGGATGCGAGACGCACCGGACCGGTCAATGTGGCGACACTTGGGGGAGGCCTATGTCCAGCAGTGGACGTCTTTCGGGTGAAATGATGATAATGATGATGAAATATTTGCTTTACTTAATCAGTCACTCGTTTTAAATTCGACGACATAGCTAAGCTACGCAGAATAAAAAAAAAATTATACACTAATTAAACAGATTTTGTTTGCACAATAACTCTGCTAACCCAGATTAATAATTTGGAATATAAACTACTTTCTATTTTCAAAGTCGCAGAGGCTACATGTACATAGAATTTGTAATATTAATATTCATACAAAAAGTACCTAAGCAACGAAACTTGCTGCAAAATTATTGAATGCCAATTATTAAAAAAAAAACCTGTTGCACTTTTTTGCTTCTGCAACAGCTAGAAGTTCCAAATTACAAAATTATTAGCCAGCTATGTTACTCTAAGTTTTAGGCATATTACTGAAAATTTTGTATCTCTGATTAATTTCTACTTCTTCACAGCCATCTTGAAACTCATGAAAAAAGAAAAATGCTAGCCGACTCGCGCGGCCTTATGTCCAGAACCTCGAATCAACAAACCATGACAAACATAATAATTCTCTGTCTCACTTACACCCAATATTGTGGGAATATCATTGTACACAACATAATACCTTTTTTGCACAGTATTTTTAATGAACTCATTATGTTTTTAACGAACAAAAACTTGCAGCTTGTACATACGACTGTGATAGTGCAGTTCGCAAAGGTTAAGGCTTCAATTCGGCGACTTAATTGCCGGAATACTACGGTCTTATTACGGAAGTCTTTATATTTAATTAGTGTTATTCATCAGTACACTTTATTCCTTTACGAAATCTGGTAGTCCAAGCGGATTTTAAGAGCGCTTATACAAAAAGTGGGCAACGTCGCAAATAGCTGTCAAACATTTCGCTATTTTGATTAATTTGGCAATATTACTGTATGGTAATAAGAAATATGGCTAATTAGGTTAACTAGTGAACTAAAGTATTGATTATGAAATGCAATAATTAATATCGTAACACCGAATATTTAGTTTTAGATGTAAAAAAAAGTATTTGGAAACTTTCCACTTTCAGTTCCGTGTATGGGGATTATTTTTGTATGAAAATCGTGAAGCGGTTCACAAAATACATCTACCTACCAAGTTTCAACCGTGTAGTCCTAATGGTTTCGGAATAAAGTGGCTGTGACATACAGACGGACAGACAGACAGACATGACGAATCTATAAGGGTTCCGTTTTTGCCATTCAGATACGGAACCCTAAAAATGGTCTCCTAGGCGATCTTTAGTCGTCATATAATAGGACTAGCTTAAGCCCGCGGCTTCGCCCTCGTGGAGATCCATAATTGTCCCACGGGATCGTACTACCGGGATAAAAAGTATCCTATGTGTTAATCCAGGTTATAAATTATGTGTGAACTAAATTTCATCCAAATCCGTTCACATGTTTTACGTGTAAGAGTCCATATCGATACATCGTCACAAACTTTCGCATTTATAATATTAGTAGGATTTGTGGTAAGCCTGATTCACGCGACTCTTGTCATTAGTTTATGTCATGTACTACAGTACAAAAGAGTGACTGTTTATAAGTATCGGCTACTAAGCAATCAAACACGCTGGGTAACACGCAGGTGTCTTTGAACGTGTCTTTGTTTACAGTCAGGATAAGTGTAAGATCGTGTAGTACCGCGTAGCTACTTAGTCATATTATGAGAGCTGCCTTATGAGTGATGTACATCAGTATCTCGATGATGTAATACGTGTTTAACGGATGTGGTGTGTTCAGTGACAGGTTGATAGGTCATCACTACATCAGCTACACTTGTTTGTACTAGAGTCGTCAAGCAACTTCTCTCAATCGATTCTTACGGCATAATCGAAATAGTACGGAACTCGATTTTTTATTCGTCTTTTTGTCTATACCATGAAACTCGAATACAAAAGATTCTAATTCGCCTAACAGCTCAATATATTGTCTCTTCACGTGATACGGAAACGATATTTAAATAAATGCCAAGTGAAATCTAGAAGACGTAAAATTTTATCCGTTTTTTGATTATTTTTACATATTAATACAGTAACTTTAGTCGCATCTGTTTCAATGTCATTTTTATAGGTTAAATTGATCATATCAAAAGAGTTTTACATAGAAATTTTAGCATTATTTAAAATTAATATAATTACTTACATAATATTTTAATTAAAATGTCCGCTATCAAATTAGAAGCAAGGTTGTCGAGTACATAAATAAAGTTGTGAAATTCATTAATATTTATCAATTTTAGTAACGTTATGTTCCACAGTGATCGATTCGAGAAACGGTCAAACTCACTGACCTTAAATCACTAGAAGTGCTAAGTACATCCATAATATCGCTCCAGTTACCCACAAAAGTGTAATTGTTATGTAAATCCCCGTCTGATATAATGTGTACGTGAGACAGTGGACTTGCACTTTCTAGTATACTTTCACAGCTATTGTGATCGCACCGCCTGACGCAATCGCCGAATGGGTGCTACGTCAGGCCTGCGTCATGCTTTGAGTAGACAGACGGACTGCATTCTGATAAGAGTCAATGAAAACGGGCTGAGTGCACGCCCTTATACCTCGCAGGTCAGATCGATATCTTCTATATTCACTGTTACACTTTTCTAACTACAAATCTTTTTTACGTTTTATAGCAGGCTCTTTGCCGATGAACATTTCATTAAAACATAGAATAAAGTAGGTTTCCCGATTGCGGTAAACTGTGTTGTTTTTGTGAATTTTGGGAACTTCTAAGCAAGCAAGTTATATTCTCTCCTCACAAAATCAATTACCGTCCGGTGAAATAGTGCTCAAACGCAAGTCATAACAAGATAGAAAACGTATAACATAGTATTTGGGATAAACTATTAACACAGTTTTGGTTCAAAATGGTTATTTCATAAATGTTAGAAGCTGGTTTCTCTACGGATGAATGATGTTGCGGAATTTGGAAGGTTTGGAATCAGTGACAACGCTTGTTTAGATTATAATGCAGCTGTTTTAGTAGAAGCTTTCAAGGCTTTATTTATTATCTGAAAATAACTAACCTGCTTTCGACAAGATATCAAACTTGATACATCAAATAAGTTGTAATACATTTCACAGTACTTCAAGGCTTTTGTTTTCATAATAGGTAACCCATTCAGAATTTTCTGAATGAGAACAACATAATTTCTACAAACACATATGTTCACCACTGCATGAGAAAATGTAGTAACTGTAACAAAAACTTACCTACATAAGTTTTATAGCATATTTCCCACCGTAACACCTATCATAAAGTTTTTCATTCTTATGTAATTTTGTAAGTCAATAGGCCGCACTCGTTTTCCTACTATACATGCCTGAACACAAGAGTAAATACCCCACAGAGACCAAACCTGATACGTACACACGGCGGCACATCAAGCTCTAAGTAACCAGTATAACTTGACTTCGCTTTGTATGAGCTTCCGGTACGATGAGAGATCAGCTTCATTTAGTTTTCATAGCTTGACTGGCCGCCGTGCGTTTAATGCGATAGACAATAAATAAGATCCTTATTAGAAAATACAATGCGATTACAATAAATAATATAGCTAATAATAAGAGCCACTTAATCATTGTATTTATGCGTGACAATACTGACAATTCACCGATGTGACGTGTTTGTGATTGGACAATCACGTCAATGTCGAGAACATGTCATGTAAACAATTACTTTATCAAAATTTACTATACCAGCTTAAATTATACATATTAAATCATAACTGTCACTCTTTAATAGTTTTATGAAATGGTTTATTGACGTAGTGTGTTAATCTGACCAACAACAGAGCAGGGCTCTACCCAGCACGTACCTATTTATGAAGCTCGGTCTCTGACAAATATCTACTCTTTTACCCCTGCGAACCTTCGCGGTATCGATGTTATGACACCTAGCCGAGTGCACACTGTGTCGTTGCGTGTTACAAGGCGTGTATGAATGGAAGGCAGCCTCTTGCGCACGTTTTCCCACGGTTAGTTTATAAACAGAAGGATATTCTAATGTTTTACCCACAATGTTAGGGTGGTTACAGGTATTTTATAAAACAAACACTGCAAAGTTTTTCTACGTGAGGAATTACTTGAAGGTGGATTTATAATATTAACTTCTAGTGGGCAATGTGAGAAAGTTATGTGATGGTTCTATTCATTTGGATCGATCTCCATCATTGATATTTTAGTGCGATCACATTTATTTAGTAGTTTTAAAAGAAATGAAAACTAAAATGCTGAAGATATGTTTTAAGTCACCTCCTGGTTTGTTGTACATAATGACTTCTAAGAGAAATGATAACAGAATATGAATTAGCTTATAAAACTGAATTAATGGTAATTTTCAATCATGCTAGGTGACTTGATCCGAGAGTCGTGTAAGGAACGAAAACTAGAATGTATTACGATCCCTACGAGATTTCTTTACTCTCCCAGCCCCCGTAGCATAACCACCGTAGACAAGGATTTCTTTGACGGAAGAATCGACAAAATGACAGATTGTGTCGACACAATGACAGATTTCTTTGCACTATCTGTCATTTTGTCGATTCTTCCGTCAAAGAAATCCTTGTCTTGGTGGTCATGCTACGGGGGCAGATCAGATATAACTGTACCAAAGCACCATCTGATAGTAATTCTCCTTACGCAATATCTAGATTATTTTCCTAGGCTTAAGTAATGCAATCCCTAGCCACGTCCGGTAGGACTGTATTAGGCGTAACGCACAACGGAGTCGTTGCATGAAACCGCAAAAGTGTAAAGGTGACTACAGAATGTAACTGCACTGTATTTTGTTTTATTGTTAACTAGGGAACCGCCCCGGCTTCGCACAGATGCAAGTTTGTGATGAAATATGAACATTTCCTTTCATAAAAACCTTGTCCTGACAATCACGAACACAACAAATAAATGGCAATTGATTTTTTATTTATGGATTTTGTCATTTTGTTTTGTCCTGTGGGAATATACTACAATACTTTTTCTTTCTTTCTTTCACTGTGCTTTTGATGAGGATTAGCTTGTGTACAGTTCTTTGTACAAGCTAAGACTAATCAAAGTATTTAAACATGTTGAATTAAGTTATCTTTGCAACTCAATTTTTAGTTAATCAAAGTATTTAAACATGTTGAATTCAGTTATCTTCGCAACTCAATTTTTAGTTAAATATCATCATCATCCACAGCCCGACTTCACCCATTGCTGGTTGTGGGCTCTCTTTGTTAGTGCCAAGCTTCACGTTCTTGTGCCAGCCTCACCCAGGATATTCCTGCAATGGCAACAATGTCGTCTGCCCTTGTCGCCGCCGGACGAGCAACACTTCTCTTTACAGCTTTACTCGACCTCAAATGCTAAGCCTAATCAATAGTTTTTAAACATGCTGATTACAGTTATCTTTGCAGCTCAATTTTTGTTAGATATACATCGATGTAAATGTTTTATAAGTCGAACCTTTTTCGATCACTCACGTTTTTTGTATTCTAGAATCGAAACGACACCTTTTACGTTTAACTTTACCAATATTTTGCTTTAAAAAGACATATTTTCAGCAATTCAAGTTTCTAGTTTCGTCGTGGCAACAAATGGATGGAAATCTGGAAAACTTGTACCAAAAGCCTACAGCAAATAATTCATGTTTTCAATGTGTGTGCATTTTCCTTTACAAGTCCGCTATCTTCCCCGTTGCGCACAGGCATCTCGTCTTGCAAGTTGAGGTTGCTGCGTATCGTAAGCTCGCATTATCTAATTATCATGATGTACTACTGAGTTCAATGACGGTCTACCACTTTTCACCCTTATGACCTAAGTAATAAGGTTGAAAAGTGGTCGACCAGCAAGTGGTCTTGAGATACTTTTGCGTAGCTTTATTAAGCAATTTCGGCTCCCTCAGTTTTAAATTGCTTAGTTACCACTAACTTGTCATCTAGGATTTTAAGCGACAAATTTTAAATTTATTTACGATATAAATTAAAGTCAGCTCTATATTCAATAATGTGTACATTGCGAAAGAAATATTAGGAACGGAGAAATATAAGCATTTACAAATATTACTCATGAAAACATCGTCACGCTGTGGCCTGCGTATCTGTTGTTGGAATTGACAAAGCGGCAATTTTGTTTAGTGGTCGCCTCTGCCTAACCTTTCAGGGATTACAGGCATGAAGTTATGTTATAAATACTTCGACGCCAAAACCAGGCACATAACAAACAACTACTTAATTGTTTCTTAGAATATTTGATTCCACAGAATTAAACAATAAACATAATCTTAATAGTTCGAGGAAATCATAATCTATTTTAATTAGGTAAAAAGGGTGTAAATAGACCCTTAACATACCCGAAAGGTACTTGTTCTCCCCGTCTTTGCGATGATTTTTTTGTTCTAGACCATACCGTCTAGTTACAGAGATATTGGGGGTCAAAGTTCCAAATTTTTCACAATTTTTTTTTTTAAATACATGTTATTAATGTAAGATTTTTACTTTACACCTCCACGACCCCCATACTATTCAATCCATCCATCAGCACATTGCTTTGAGTGCTTTCCATCGAGTCCTACCGTAAAACGTGATTTTTCACCCCAAAAAAAAAAGTCGTTTCCCAGCAATATTTTTTGCGTAAAGTTTGATGTACAGAATGCTTGGTTGACGGCTATGCGAAGGGTCTATTTACACCCTGTAGGTTAACGGCTGTGTGTTTCGTGTTATAAAATGTGAGTATTCCCCGTTTGCCTAGTAATGTGTATTTTATAACTTGCATTGATTGTGTTAGCGTACCAAAGGCCAACGTCAGCCTTTCTGTTGGGGTGATATTCGTGCATTCTGAGAATTTCGGTTTTACTACTGTCTTGTGTTGGCGTGTTTTTTTTTAAATTATTCAATAATCTAACTGTCTTTGTACAAAATAAAAAAACCGTATCCGCTTAAAGTAAAAATTTATATTTTTACTTTCAAAAATATAAAGGGTCAAGCCCAAATGTCAGCTAATAAGTATGTCGGCTTTAACTCTCGATACGGAATGAAAAGAATCGGTGCTGTTATTGTAAAAAAATTACTACTCTGTATTCAGTACATGGGTCGAGCATACTCAATACTTTATTTGCATTCCACAGTGTACTTAGGTGTAACTTAGAAAAATTGTAATCTTTATGGACCCTGTCCAGAACAGCAAATAGAAAATACAGCAGGAGAGAGAAAGCTTTAATTCTTCGCGACTTAGCTTACCTTCAGTATTACGAATTAACGCGCTAATATCGATGAAACACGCCTAAATTACGCCTAAGTTTCTGATTTCTCCTTACATATTAGATGTCGTGCGTAAACAATAAGCAACCTAAGTAAGCCAGTCGCTTAGCAGCAATGCACCAGAATTTACGCGAAAACCAACCAGTTTAATTACATATTTATCGGCAATAAAGTTTTGTAATGGTACTTTAGAAACCTATGAAAGCTTACTATAAAGTACTTAATTTCCAGTTGATCAAAAAGTAACTGGGTATCGATAGGTTTATGGTCCACACTTTCTTCAGTATTAAAATGTGTTTAATTTTATTAACATTTAAGTCGTAAATTCTTGGGGGTATAATGGAAACTGTAAATCTGTAAATGATTTTTTCCTTCATTCGTTTTTGAGGGTCTTTATTAGTACATAATTATGGTTTACAATACAGTTTACAAAAGGTCTTCATTCTATTTGTACACAAATCACGATTTATGTCGTTACACAGTCAGCTATCGCCTTTACAAACATTAAAACATGTTGTTACTTAATATTATTTTACAATGATTTAACTTACTTATTACTAAATGTTCAACGACGGTGTATGTGCAAGTCTTAGTATGGACCCACATAAGTTTAAAATGTTTCACTATACTAATATAAGGTAAGCAGCGGGTAGTTCGCAAAAAGATCACGGCCGTACGAGCGGCGTCAGCTAGTAAGCGAGCTGTAGTCATGATGCGTCACGGAAGTAATAGTGATGAGGCATATAAATGATTTAATAAACAGATTTCTACTTTATCAAAGCAATCTTTATTCATATAGATTTATACGCTTATGACGGTTGTTATCTTGTCTCTTGTAGAAAAGGCGAAAAGACGAAAAAAAAATGAAGAAGACGCATCAACTCAAACTTTTATTTATTGCAAGATTGTTTTAATAGGCTCAGAGGTGGAAACTGGCTCGAAGGTATAGAACGTGGCTGTTAAGATGGATGAGATGTTCTACAAAGGTGTTTTTTTTTTTAAATAGTTGTGGACACATAAAACCTGAACTGGTCATTCTCCTTTCTAAGCCATGGTCATACAATCCTGAAAAGCAAAAGTTACGAAATAATAATTAATCTTAGACAAAAAGAAATATGTCTGTATGTCAAGATATCTGAAGGTAAACCTGTCACGTCTAAATACAGAATGTGCGAAATCAAACAAAACCTGAATAATTATATGCATATGTGTCAATCGCATCTTAAGACAATAAGTCAAAAATGTAGGAGGCTATATCGAAATATGTAGATGTGTATTATTTTGCATAATAATTACTAAAATTTTACGAAAGATACACCTTATTTAGTTATCTTTATAATGAATAGCAATAGCTTTGGGTTTTTCAGAAGTTAGCTCTGTTGCATTTTCGTATAAAATGTAGGTTGTATTTATTTTAAACAATTATAAATTAGATTGGTCAATACCTCAGCTGCGCCTGTACCACCATCTCTTATAACAGTTTTACTTTAATATACTATAACTAGCTGTGCTGTGCGTTGCAATGCACTTTTTTACTACCTACCTACCCCTTAATCACCTAGCGGTGTGAAGTATACTTTACGACTAATTCTCATACCTACCAAATATACATAAAAAAATTCATAAAAATCGTTCGAGCCGTTTCGGAGGAGTACAACCACAAACACCGTGACACTAGATTTTTCTATATGATATAAACCTCGGTGTGGGTAAGATTGAGCTGCATAGGACATCTAGCTCCATCTCTGGCCCACGCTGACATATGATTAAAATAAAACTGCTATCAAAGGTGAAGTAAACAATGAAGCGAAAACTACTTGATCGAGTAGTTTTAGAATACTTAAGATTTCCAGGTCATAGATACTTGTATTTCAATGTTTCATTTCAGGTTTAAATGCAAATTTTCGTACTAAAATACGTTTGTTTGCGAATTTATATCCAAATTGACACAAAAACAGTCATTCAGCCATATAAATGCTATGTTAGACATAAAATTTTATTAACGACCCATACAGTGTAGTCACATTATTGTATGTCTTACTCATAGTTATTTTGAGAACTAACTAGCAAAAGCTGAATAATTACTAATGGAATTTATAAACACATCGTGAAGAAAGCCACTTGAAGGCAGTAAAAATAATAGGTTACAAGAAAGTGTCAAGTGTGTGAAAATTGTCTGCCTCGTGATGGGTGCTCAAATGGGAATATCTGTGGTGCTCTGAGCATTGATGCTCTTAAAATCTATGTTCATAGAGGAATACTTCGATGGCCTAAAAGTAGCAAAATTACTGTTGAGTGTGAGGTCCTGGATTCGATTCCCAGGTTAGCATGTCAAGTGCTACGCAAAGTTTTATAGGGTTTTTCCAACAAGCATTTTTCAGTAGCAACCTGGTTTCTGATCTTGTTCCCGGTTGATGGTTAAAATCTGACCCTCTATTTTATGGAACTGACACATAACATGATGGGTACACCTCTGCCTAACTCTTGGGAAAAATAAGCGTGATGTTATGACAATGAGGTGCGTACCTACACAATATTTGAATATTTTTAAGTAAAATACACAAAATCACGTAATAGAAATATACCCAAGAAAAACCCTGATTAGTTAGACATGTATTTAAAAACTCGCAATGTGTGACTAAATAATTTACAATCAACTAACAATGGGGTATAGTATCGCAAACAATACCAATTTACCGCGTAATGAAGTGAAGTACTTGTTACAAAAACAGAAGAATGTCTGTCCGTATGAGTAAGTCAGCTTAAGAAGTGTTCTCATTCGACATACATACATTTACTATAGATACAAATACCAAAAATTCAACCAAAAAAGGTACCGAGAATCGACTTGGAAAACGTACGATTTGATAGATCTTTGTCCAACAGTGGACTGATGTAGGCTGATGATGAATTATTTTGTCCATCCTTTAGGTTAATAAAAAAAAATCACTGTCCTCAGGACTAGATTGAGGTCAAGAGAAATTAAAAAAAAAAATGTCGGCAAAGTTATTTCGAACAATAGCGATCATTTAAGCCCCTTCGCACACGGGTCGTAAGCGTAGTCGTATCGTAAGCGTATCGTTACAGCGCTACGCGTATACGCTTACGCTACGACGCCGTGTGCGAAGAGGTTAACTCCACCAAATGTCAATTCACCTGCATTTATCTTGTCTTGATGCAGTTTCTCGCCCATTGTAAATACCACACAGGTGTTTTCAAGTTAATATTAAAAACTGGCAAAACGTAATTGGATGCAGAACTGGTTATTTTTGTTGTTACGATACAACTAGCAAACCAACCATTCCAGTGGTTCTGCCAATGTTGTGATAAAATTCTTGAATATACGATAGGTACGTTGATTTTTGCTCTTTTTATGATTCTCGCACGTTTGGGGTCATATCAAAATAACAACTCGGAAAGCAGGAAAAATGGATATGCAAAGCATCTTTAAGTTTTATTTTTATAGTAGTACACACAACACATCAAGTTATACATTTCCAATATAACATGGCCTCGCTTTGTATAGATTTCTTGTACAATGAGAGATCCGCATAAACTGTTTTTTTTTTTAGCTTGATTGGTCGTCGTGCGTACGGGCAACCCGCCCCTGTTTTGCACGGCGCTACCTATCAGGGGGGGTTACTATAACGTCTTAAAACAGGAGTAATTCCAGTGTGGGAAAGAGATGGCGCTAGACGACCTGTATAGCTCTGTCTCTTTCTCACACTGGAATTGCTCCTGTTTTAAGACGTCATAGTAACCCCTCAGGTCCAAACTATCCTATCTTTCAGGCTGGAACCAACCATAAACATCCACAAATTTTCATTGAAATTGGTTAGGTGGTTTCGGAGATTAGCGTGTACGAATATAGTGACACGTGATTTTTGATATACTAAGATTAATGTTCAACTTTAGCTAACTATAGCTATGCTATCTATGTAATCAATCTATCTATCTATGGCCTAAAGTTGCCTGAAAATAAATGAATATTGTTGATGTTGTAAATCTTGATTGTTCATCACCCCAGCATTCATTCCTCTTAAGTTGAGACTTTCCGGCCATCACTCCTTTTAGACTAAAGTCGGCAGTCATACCCCTAATAAGAATATAAAACATTGCGGGGATTCTATTCCGCTTTCTATTCATTCCTTTTATCGAACTAAGAGCGAAAGAAACACCGTTTATAATGACTTTAATGACAACAAAATATCTTATACATATACGCCCGGAATTTTACTCAAATCGGTAAGAGAAAACGAGTGAGCGTCGTACACCGTTTTTACGCAATTACAGGCAGTTGAAGATGAAACACGCTTGCCTAGATTTCTATCGATTGACATGTCTGAGTTGTATAGCTAAACAGGCGGCCTACTAATTTTAATGAACTCATAAAAACTTGAAACTAGCTCGATAAACGAGATTTGCTGGCCTATTACAGTGTGCTGTTTAACACATTATAATTTTCTTTACACTTCTTCCATTAAGATGGCACTGAAAACTGATTCTTGTCGCGCGTGAAGACTCGCCTCTAAACGGGTTATTAAGCATACTTTTTCTAGAAATTCTTTGGAATTACTATGATCGATCGCTAGTTTCATAAATATGTAAGATCTATCTTTCGAGAATTCTTACAGACGTTTTTCTTTGTGATGTCGTTTGTAATGAATATTCATTATTTTTGTAGCATGATTTGAATTTTTCAGTCGTCAGCCTTTTGTTAACGTCATATTTTTTCTCCGGTAAACAATGTTTCTTTGTTATCTTTATTGTCATACTAACATTATTTATACGCGTCCTACCTACATCAATTTCATGCCTCGGCCAAAATTAAAATAAATTCATTTTAAAGAATGTCTGCTCGCAACTGAGTTTTAGTTAGTATGTTAGTAAAGCTACTAATATTCCACGAATTATTCAGGATGTCCACCAACAACTGTCTTTTTTTTAAGACAATAGGAGGTCATCAAATGATGATGGTGCTCAGTGGACATCCCTAAACTGATATAATACTTTGTTACACCTTTATAGAGACTTGGCACCAATATTTTCGATATCTTCCACACGGAAAGTGAAAGTTTTCACTTTCTTCCTTCCCTAACACTCTGACATTGGCTAGCACACAAGCCTTGCTATTTATCCAACTATATCAGCTTAAATGCGGGTCATTAACACAAATGACGGCGTGGAGCAACGCAATAGTAACTATTGCTACACACAACTTACGAACGCAGGTACAGTAAGCATCGTTAGACATTGAACACCGAGGCGAATCGATTGTAGAATTTATTTGTTTTCTTTTTTTTATAGCATTGAATGTATGCAGCCAGTATCATTTTGTTGGTTTTCAATCAGTTCACGCCACGTTCACGCTAATTGACATTATTATTGGTTGTTTATTTTTGTAGAACTGTAAGAAGTGTTCGGAATTTTAACATTCAAATGTGTGTCATATTGAGCTGTTTGCTTGGTTGGTTGACAGTTGACACAATTAGCTATCAGTACAATACAAATATTGTAAACTTCAGTGCAAGTGCACTTGATTTTGTCTAGTTCTTTGTGGCTTCAACTTTGTTCTACTGTAACTCAGTACTTTACGAATTCCTCTGCTATAATACTGTTTCTAAAAATATCTTACTAATAACATTTTCCTAGTTCAAATACTAAAGTTTTGTGATCAGAAAAAAAACTTCAATGAATTTGTTCCTTTTAGAGATTTTCCACATCTTACGAAATCATTGAAACTTTCAAATCAAGCTCAATAATCCATGGTTATTAAAAATTATGCTTTCCTCCAAATGTCAATGAAATTCTACACAGTTACATATAAATCTGACGAATAAAAATCAATGCCATCTGATGTAATATTTACTTCCTACTTTACTTCAGTAAAATTATTCGGAATGCCTTTCTACTCGGGTCAGGTCGTTTACGTAATTTTATTTTTACACGCAAATGTAATTGAGTTATCAATGCATATCGAATGCATTAATGAATACTGCTCTTTGTTTGATATAAAATTGTAAACGTTAGATGTTAAGGAATGACATAATTGTATTGTGAACTTATTAAAATACTTACTGAATCACTTAATGAATTTACTTGAACTTAAACTTACTCCCCTCCTCCTCTTCTTCTTCTTCTTACTGTATTTTGGTCATACATTTTGTACCTCGGAACCAGCATCCGGCACCTCCTTTTCTTCAGTACTAACTGTATACCTGTTATCAAGCGATCAATTTTTTTTTTCCGCTGATCTGTTCAAGAACATAAAAATTCATTGCATTGGTGACATTTGATTTGGATACATTACCTATTATAAAGATACTTAAAACTCATTCAAAATTATGTAGTCTGACTTCAAGTTTTACATCCGTAACCATCCATTTGGTTATTTTCATAACCAGTTCAATAAGAACTAGACAACACAAAGCAACATATTCTAAAGTGTGACGTGCATGCCATAAAGTTCGAGTGAATCGTTTTCTTCTAGGCAAGCGAGCTTCTCCCTAGGCCTCATCGTTGCTTCACATCAGGCGAGTTAAGGCCAAACGCAATCCTATTCAGCCAGCACAAAATAATAATAAAAAACCTACAAAGAATAACCTGTTTGTTTCTAAAAGTTTAAATCATTGATTGCTACTTTAATTTCCAGAATAAACAGCTAGGTCTCCACCTGATCATTAGCCTCTCGTTAGCCATAACTATCCCAGAAACATAAATGAGATCTGCTTATATTGGTTTTGAATAGCTCGATTGGTCGTCGTGCGTACCCATACCTCTATAAATTAGGATACTGGTACAAGTATGATGCTGACTGCATCGCCTGCATGAAAGTCAATATTATTCCATGAGAACCAAGGTGTCAAATGTCATCCAAATCCATTCAGCTATAAAGAAACAGGCTGAGTTGCTTAGAATATACATTAGTTTATTTATTACGTATATTATATTATATTATATTATATTATATTATATTATATTATATTATATTATATTATATTATATTATATTATATTATATTATATTATATTATATTATATTATATTATATTATATTATATTATATTATATTATATTATATTATATTATATTATATTATATTATATTATATTATATTATATTATATTATATTATTTATATTAACAGGTTGGTCGCAGCAAGGAAAACCTGCTCAGGTGGAGATTCATTAATGACTCTGCCCTGCAGTGTAAATGTGGTGCTGTTCTACAAATGATGGGGCACTTAATATCGTGTCCTGCGTGTCCTGTTGTTTGTTCACTTCAGGAACTGATGGACTCTACTGAAAGCGCCAAACTAGTAGCTCAGATCTGGGCTGACACAATTTAGATTGCCATCGACACGCTAAGAAGAAGTATTAGGCATTAATATAAATATATATTACATCATCATCATCATCACCATCATGATTTTCTTCCCCTTTTCCCAATTCATCTGGGCTTGGCGCAGCATGTCTTCTTCTTTCATACTTCTCGATTACTCGTCATCTCATCAGACATCTCCTTTTGTAGCATATACAAATTGCATATTTAATTTAATTACAAAAAGCTAGCTAGTTTACCATAATATACCACTAGAACTTGCAAAAGAAACGTGGGTCGTCCGGCCGCGAGATGGGCAGACGACATAGTAGTCATCGCGGGAAAAACCTGGATGAGGCTGGCACAGAACCGTGGAGATGGCAGAAGAAATGAGAGGCCTATACCCAGCAGTGGGCGAGTTCGGGCTGTAAATGATGAGTATACCATTGGTATAAGATTTGTCTAACCAATCCCCGCGGGGTTGGGCAGAGGTGTACCTAATAGTACACCCAGATTTTGGCGGTTATGTTTTAATTCCCATGTATAGGGGGCGAGCCTATCGCCATCAACCGAGCACAAATCTTGACTCCGTGGCACCCACTAAAAAATTATAACACAACAGCGATTAATTTAATTTCAATTTCAAAACCACAGACTGTCGTGTCCAGCGAATGTTTTTGTTATAATTTTATCATTACGTTCGTCTGCTCTTCAAAATAAAGCCAGTTATAGAAACATTAGTGTTGCATTGGTGTGTAACACTGCACACACTGCCAATTTAGATCCGGTTTCATTATTTTAAATTCTGAATTCTAAACTTTAATCTTAAATTCGAAAAAAAAAAATTTTTTTCGTGACTTATACAATGCGTTAAAAGCCTAATCTCAAGTCAAAACCTAAACTTAAAATTAAAATTGAAAAACATGTCTGTCATCATCATCTGCCTAGCCTTTTCCCAACTACATTGGGATCGGCTTCCTGTCTAACCGGATGCAGCTGAATATCAGTATTTTACATGGATCGACTACCTATCTGACCTCCATAACCCAGTTAGTACTAGGTAATACGATATTCCTTGGTAAGACTGGATGTCAGACTTTTGGGCCACTGACTACCTGTAACGACTGTCAAAGATCTACAAATTACAGCCGGGACCAACGGCTTAACGTGCTGATATAATATTACTATCAATGCTTAAATAACAGTTATCAATAATTATAGTAACACAAGCGTATGTATCATAATCATAAGATTCATAACTTCATAATTGAGCGTCAGTAATATACAACAAGTACTCCACATACAACTATTTCATGTTTTCTAAACATTGCTTGGAATCTGGCTTCGAATCGTAACGTTATTAAAGTAGATAAGTTATTACGAGCCGCTTCGGTGTCTTATTGATTATCACATTTTTGCTAATGATCTTTTCATCTTTTGAAAACTTTGCTTTCCATGATGTTTTTATTCCTGTTAAAATCTTCAAAATGATTAATTCGCATTTTCAAAAGTTTCGATAGCATTCATCAGAGCGTAGCTTTTGAGTTTAATTCTTCCCCTTTTGTTATCCCACTTCTGATGAGTCGTTTTTTTTTGCTATGCTATTTTCCTTCGTTTTTTAAAGAAACCTTTTAGGCACGAAGTTTTTACTTAAAATAAACACTTGAAATGTAATTGGTTTTATTGCGTGTTTATAACATATTTGGTTATGCCACATTGGTTATAACCACACCGTTATGCTCTATCGCCTAAAGTAGAAGATCACTGACCTCATTTACCATACTAATTCTTTTACAAAATAATATGCTAATGTTTATTTAAGTGTGGGTCTTAATGTTTACACAATAATGATTGTTTTAGAATATAAGGTAATCATAAAATAATGGTATGAAGGTTGTATTGAAAATACAGTTCACACGATGCAAGAAACCATGAACTGGCATTCTTAAACACTGTCTATACAATAGATGTAAGCATTTTTTGCTATACAACCTGACGCACAGACTTAATAAATTACTTAAGGAAAAATACCATTATTATTAGATACTTAAAGCCATTTAGAGTTCTTCGTTTAGCATCCTTATTGATTCTGAAGCTTAATCAAAGCTTCAGAATCAATAAGGATGCTAATCATCAATACATTATAATTCGATCTTCCAAACGAATTAAGTCAACGTCCTTTATCTGATAATTAAGTGTAACAAAGTCATTAACAGCGAACGTATCACGTGGGCCAGCACCATGACCCACATAACATTTGTATAGCAATCTAACATTGGCCTTAAAACTATCGGTTCAATAAACCTACTTGCCATAGATGCAAGCCCTTCAATTTAAAACCATATACTAGCGAACAATGAAATCAATTTTCGAACTTAAAAACAAATTATGTTTTGAAATTCAATTAGAGAACGTCACATTTATTCAAAATTGGAATTGGCTAATCGATTTAAAAAACAGCTATTTTAAATCATAACCAAACTATCTACTACTATTTTTCGACGTAACGTTTAAAACTATTTACAAGTTTCGCAACGAATAAATAACCAATCACTTTTTTTGGACACTAATTTCAATAAATGCATCCAAATTAATTTAATTTATATTTTGACTAATAATAATCGCCATAAATTATAATAGAACACAATTTTTCGTTTCACACTTTTAAACCTTCGAACTCAAAATTGGCACGTTTGTGTCAAGGCGCGGTGATTACGCTAATCACTGCATACTGTACTGATAACTTTAACAAAAGAGACCTTTGTCTAGAACTGGGACAGTCACTTAATATGGCTGCAGTTTTTTAGTTGCCTACGTGCGCGAAGCACTTAGTTGTAAATATTTTTCTAGGCAAATGTTTACTTTAGTCAGCCCGTTAAAGTATCTTACCCTAATGTTAAAGAATAAGGCATCTAGACGTCGAATACCCTCAGCTTAGTAACTTTTTACACGTTCCAAGTGCACTGTCACTCGCTAATGCACTAATGTGTTGTTTACATGTGCCGAGTACAGTGGCAAGACAATGCCAAGACAGAAAACTCAGCCTAGTGCTTGGAAGTTGCATTCGGCTGAGTTACAGAGTACTGTCTAGGAACCGTCTCGCCGCTGTATTCGACATGAAAACCAGGCAGTGCTAAGATAGAACCGTATGGCCAGCACTCGGCGGAGTGATCTGTGCACTGTCACGTCACTGTTATTTTACTTGTAAACGAGGCATGTTATGCCTTTTTTTAAGTTATATCACTCGTTTCACAACTCTTCTTCGGAAGATCTAACGCGTGAACCCCTAGCAGGGTTTTCAGATAGCAAAATAATAATAAAAGAATAAGTAGGTACTACCGAGTTCAAATCCGAGTACGAGTACGAGTACCGAGCTAGAATCTAAGTAATAAGGTTGAAAGTGGGCGACCAATTTTCACCCTTGTGATCTAAGTCTTAGATCATAAGTGTGAAAATTGGTAGACCGTCAGTATACTCAGTAGTCTCTAGTAAAATAATAGCAACGAACGGGCGAAACACTGACTATATCAAAATCCAGAGGAAATTGACAGAACGAAACAAAAGGTTTGTTTAGAGAGTAGAATCTTATCGTTTGCTGTGTTATTATCTCAAACTTCCTTTATCTGTAACAGTGTTGACGAAAACCGGAAAATTAAAGAATACACGGCGTTAACCCATATTATATTACAACTAGCTTAGATCTTTGAAGATGAGAAACTAGTACCTACCTACTTATTTCTTTTTTTTTTCAATTTCTATTGTAAATCAAGAAAAGAAAAAGAAAGACACAAGAAAATATTTGCTATTTTGTTCTATTCTAAGAGCCTAAAGTTGTTTTGAGGGTGTTTGGGTGAACTTTTGTTACTTCTCGTACATTTATACCTCTTTTTATCAGGGTTCCGTACCCGAAGGGTTACCAACAGGACCCTATTACTAAGCCTCTGCTGTCCGTCCGTCCGTCTGTCTGTCAGCGGGCTGTATCTCATGATCTACAATAGGTAGGCCGTTGAAATGTTCACAGAATGTGCAGTATTTCTGCTGCCGTTATAATAAAAAAATATAAAAATAAATTTAAAATTAAAGGGGGTCCCCTACTACGATGGTACCCTACATTCGCGAGTCCGACTCACACTTGACCGGTTTTTCTTCTTGCGATGCTTTTCAAATGGCAAAGGTAGGCCGTCAATTTTGTAAACTTTTTTTTGTGTGTCAACAAATACCATTTCAGATTCCAGCCAAATATTGCAATATTTGGCTGACCCAATATTTTTTTCAACACCAACATTTATTTCGAAAGTACACGCCATGTTATTTATTTTAAACATAACTTCAAACTTTCTGAAGTTACTAACCTATAATTTTCACAAATACTCATCTGTATCGCGACAATTTAGTTCGCGTCACCACAGCGTAGCGGTGAAGAGTGTGAGCAGACAATTATTACAATTTGTGGACGATCCGATAAGTGGGTAAGACCATCTACGGCTCAGATTACCGGTTTCATGGGCGCTTAAGTTTGTTTAGTCAATTTATTTGCGAGGCGGAACTGATTTCTTTTTGCAATAAACGAATGTGGAGAATGCTTAAAGCGTTCGGTTGAACGGTATGTTTCGTGATGCATTTTCGTTTAATCAGCTATGTTTTTAACATAGATTATTCAAGTTGGATTGATCACCTGTAGAGTGGTTGCAAGCACGACTGATGAGCATGAAGTACTGGGTTCGAGTCGCGGGTCGGGCATAGTATTATTGGGCTCTTCCATCAGAAATTTCTCAGTAGCAGCCACGAAGTCTGGATTTGTGCCCGGTTGATGGCAATAGGCTCGCCCCCTATTGCATGGAACTTAAACATAACTGGCGAAATGTGGGTTTACTATAGTACAGCTCTGCCTAATCCTCCGTTGATAACAGGCGTCATGTTATTACTTTTATAGTTTTGACTCGAAAAATCTATCCGAATCCTTAAGCAATAGGAGACAATCTTCAAGTACGCTTCCGATCTTCAGATCGAACATACTACAATTACATCAATCCGTAATTCTACAAAGGCAGCAGCCATCTTTATCTAATTACGTCCAATTTTAATCAACAACACGGCCCCGCCTACATCCAGTTAGCGTTACCAATTGCTTCATAAATTCATACGAAGTGCAAAGGTCAAGTACGATGAACTCACAATAATTCGTCAGCTCCGAGTGCTCCCACCGACGCACGCGCATCGCCGCCGATCAGATCTAATCTACCGACCGACATCCTAAACGTTTGCGAATTTCCACTTCCTTATGAATGAAATGCAAATTGGTGTACTTACGTTGGGGATGATTGCTATCTAATAAGCTTGGCTTCCGTGAGACAGGTCGGTGTAATGTTTATGATGATAGAGAGAGATAACTTCATCAGTTTGAATGGTTGATCAGCGATTTCCATGATAAGGTAAGTTTCAACGTAAAGATAATAATAATTTGGCAACTGCTGTACCTAACTCCCCAGGTGCTCGATGACCCCTTGACGATCTGAACTGCGCCTTTGACGCCGCAATAAGCGAGACCACTTACTGGGCCCAAATCAGTATAATACGGATATAGTTGATCTATATGTGTATGATGAAGGTGTCCACATTAGTCCACTGCTGGGAATAGGCCTCTCCCAATCTGCGCAAAACCCCCGATCACCCCGCCCGTTTTCTGTTGCTGTTTTCTACACCAACCACTTTTATAGGGTCCATCTAGTTGGTGGGCATCCGACACTATGCTTGCCGCATGAATCTTAAAAGGTAGGTTCCTACCAGTAGCGAAGGGCCAACTTTTGTAAGAGGTAAACCGGAGTACATATCTTTAATGCGATTATATTATTTATCTATAGAATACTGACTGTGCCATTTTTCAAAGGGAATCCGGTAGCAATCAAGTTGTATGGAATCTTCGCCACTGGTTCCTACTGTGATTATTATTCCTTAAAACCAATTAAATAAAGCTGTTTGTTTAACTACAACAACGCCGCAGTGCAGCCGAGGGAAAAGCCCAAACACATTCCCACGTCTAAAATGTAAAACAAACCATAAACAATACAAATGCACTAGGAATCCTAATGCACCACTAGCTACGTTCTACATGTGCCTTACACTGTAATAAAGATATGTTGTTCTCCCTAAAAGGGCACAAAACGTGGTCCCCGCGTCTCTCTGGCATACTAATAAAATGCAAAGTATATGGCTTTGATATCATCCAAGCACATTGGATAGATTTAGATCTGCTTTGCTCGAATACTAAGCAGTGTTATTATTTCTTAGGATTATGGTATAAGTTACTGGTTTCTGGCATTGCTTTGTGTTGAGATAGGTTATGTTTGTTTGTTTACCTGTTTAGGGATTGATGTTTTTAGGAATCATTCCCGATATGTCGATTCCATTTACGTCGACTCGTGATTTTCCTTGTTTTTGATGTACAGTCTTTTGTTTCGCCACGACACGGCTGTCACAGAGTACAGTCACACGACTGTGCTAATTTCGCTCATCCCGTGATACCATATTTTTTTTAATACATTGATGAGTACTAGGCTAGCATAAGTTCAAGATGTTGTGTTTAAAGGTGCCTTAAAAGTTTTGTTTTACGACTCTTCATATTTAAGAACGACCATCTACGAACCTCTGGATAGCCAGCTAACATTTACGGGTTTGGTGTTAGCCTTTCTTTCTTCTTCTGTTTTTGTTAATAATCTTAGCTTAAATTGTGCTATAAAGGATCCTATGACAGAAACCTTGGGTTTACCATTTTTCTTAATGAACTGAGGCCTTTGAGTAACCTCTAGACTGATCTATCGGCACCTACTTGCTAAAGTATTTAAAATTCGGAGGTCATTCATAGGCACCGAAATTAACAGGGTCAAGGCCAATATTTCTAGAAAAATTGCAGACCTTCAATAGACAATACTTAAAAAATTAAACATCCATCCATGTCTATGTCTAATATCTATTTTTAAACTTCATGAACTTACACAATCGACATTTATCTCCGATTAGTTATGGGCAAGAAACAAGATATATTAACTAACTCCGAAATGTCAATGAGATCGACGGCTCACTAATAAATCCGGTCTTGTCAACAGGCCTAGCTGGTGGCGATTTACAAACTGTTTAAAAATGTAATCATGTTATTACAAAACACCATATATTCAACCCATATATTTTTAGGCAATTGCTTATATCATAATATAAGCAATTGCCTAAAAATTAAATAAAGCATCGTGTTTTGTATTCATTTAATCGTATGCCAATCGAAAGCTAGCATTTTGTTCGATTTGAAGTCTAAACGGGTTTAAATCTCGCAAATTACCCCAGTATTGTAACACTGAAACCACGAAATAATTAACGGTCTTCGCAAAGAATAATCAGCTTTGTGAGTGCTCAGTCAGCATTAAGATGGGAGCAAGAAAAAAACCGTATTGTCACCATGAACAAAAATGGTAACAAAAAGCTTCACAGCCAATTACTCCAGCTCAACACTCGTGCACCGCTTACTACGTTTATGTAACAACTGATGGAAACTTCGTCGCACTTCGTAATTGACCGATCGACCCTCGGAAATCGACCATTTAGTAAAATGCATAATCGACGATGCCGATTACTCGGGCAGTCGGGTCTTATTCGCATTGTGACGTACGGAGACCCAATTTATGTTTGTTGATTCGGTAGCCTGCGTTTTGGTCTTGATCTTTTTGTCAAACTGTAGACTGGTTTGTGAAGTTCTTCTGTATTGGACGGACTTGCACTTGCAAAGGATCATAATAAAATAAGTACTTACATTGTGTCTGTGGTTTTTCCTCCTCACAACAGAATCTACATACGCATCTTTACGACCCATTTTATCTACTCATGTTTGTTGGTATTGCAGGACCCAGTGTAGGTCCTTGTGGGAATCCTGTGAATCTCTTTGTTTTGATTGGCTAGGCGGTAATTTTGTGTAGAAATATTTGTAGTGGTAATCTACAACAAAAAGATAAGCCTACTCTAATAAGAGTAGCTATGTGATATTGAGAAGGCTAAAGGCTTTGACCACTGTCTTATAACCTTTTGACAATTTGTATGATTATGCTTTTCTAGAATTTATTAAAAACTTGAATTCTGTTTTTGTCTAACCGGTCACAAAACCTATTAACAGAACTACATGCTCAACAATTATATCTTAATTAAATATTTTTCTCAATTTGACTTAAGTATGACGTGTTAGCTCCTTTTTTATATATCATTTCATGTGTCCTCAAAAGGCAAGGTGAAACTTAAACACGGTAATTACGAAATTGCTAAATCTATTAAGATACTAACGAAGATCGCTGATAACATTATTCAAAAGACTGGTTTTCTCAAGTTTATTAATAAAAGTGTCGATGGTAACATGTTACTAAGTTACACGTCATCAATAAGACACTATTATATTTCACTAAGAAACTAAATTATTCATCAATTATATAATGAACATTGACCATATCCTTTTTAATCGTAATGATTTCTTCAATAAATTGAAATTTTATTGTGAATTCGTTGTCAATTAGCGTTTATAATTCATTTTTAATTACAAATACCGTTAGGTACAGTGATTCTGACGATATTCCCATTTTGTCTTGTTTAGTTATAACCATGTTTTCGACATTAAAAGGTTGAAAAACCCAAAGGTCGTATCATAAAAGTTCAGTATCAGGGCAAGGTCATAATATGTTATGGCTAACGTAAATAGTATTTTCAACACAACCACTTTTGATCAAACTAATCATTTGAAAAAGGGCGTTTGGATAACCATCGTCTGGATTTGAACAGAAATGTCCAGCTTGTAAAAAATAAATAGGGTTAATAATGGCTACTGAAAAATAAAGATCAAAAAGTAAAATATCCGGACATTTTTGCGAAAAAAACGACTTTATGTTACCATACCCTTCGCATCGGCTGCATCCAGATAATCGTTATCCGTGTGAACGGTATCCGTACAAGCGTATACCGTAATATTAGAAATACCGGCAGGTCTAGCAAGCCTTAGGCACACTTGCTTGCCACAACACCGACAAAGCAACTATACCGGAGTAATACGGCAATATCAATATTCACGTATTTCTACTGCACTCATTAATAGTTTCTGTAATTGGCACCGATTTAAGTATTCGAGAACTGATTGCAAAAAGTTCCTTATGGCCGTTTATGCGAAATTCGTAGTAAACAAAGGTTTTAATGGAATTAAAGTTTTTTTTTGCTTATGTTGGATAATATGGCGCCTATCAACGTTGTTATGGTTCAGTGTATTCCAGTGCGTTAAACGTTTGTAGCATGATTTATGGTTGCCTGCTATTCGCACATAAATATGATATTACCACACATGGTTATTGATTGCGTATTTAATTTCGAAATCTTAAATGATTCAGGAAAAGTTTCAGATTTTAGAAGTCACGTACTACCGACCTTATTACTTAGGGCATAAGGGTGAAAAGTGGCAGACCTTCAGTGAATTCGGTAGTACCTAAAGTAGTTTGAAATGTTTTTAATGGTGATTGACTATCATAAACATGAACTAAACATGAACCAATTAAACTTGAACTTTCACCTCCTTTCCATACGGTTTATTATTTACTATGCAACTATGGATTACAGTTAGCTTAGTACACATTCTTATTCTTTTCTTATCAATCGTATCGATCAGTACATACCCAGGTACATTTTTTACTTCACGATCACGTGCACGAACACGCGTCTGAACGTCACTGATGCATATTTTTTGTAAGATCGGTTTTAAAATGCAGTTAATTATTAAAACCATTCACCATTGAGCGCTGAATGAATAATTTAAAAGGTTCTTCTTAGTCCATAAATCATTTTGTAAGGTCGTCAGCATTTCTAGCGTGTAAAAAGAAAACGAAAAATTTGCATGTGGACTCTTAGACACAAAAAGATGGTAAAGCTAGGTCTACATTACGAACACAAATATTAGGCCTTGTTTATAACTGGTAGAAGCTATGTAATACTACCATTACCGTCAACCTAAGAACCATCCCCTATTGGAGGTAGGCTTCTCAGGTCCCCCAACATACGCCAGTGTACCTTCTCAATACAAATAACAGCCGGGACCAACGGCTTAACGTGCTTTCCGTGGCACGTGACTTTGGGGTCTCGAATACGTAGGTAATGCAAGATCACCCATACACTGACCGACCTCAGCAAGTGTTATGTAACCGAGAAGCTATTATAGTTTAGCCACGAGGTGTACAATACCAAAGTTAGCAGATCATTAAATTTACTTGGTACTTCTTTTTGTGCAATATCGTAATTAGCGCCAGAGAGGAAATTGGTTTGACATTTTACTTTGCAGGAACGAATTAAAATCACAGCAACATAAAACCTAATTATTTGATCTAAGATTATTCCAATTTTAACTTATGGCTATAGCTATAGAATATCTACTACTAGGTAGACTATAAATGGGACTGGGCAGGCCTTATCTGCTGGATATCGGTAAAGCAGTGGGCTTGCACATCGCCAAACTGGAGCCCTGAGACAGCTAGATTGGATCGTTGCAGACCGAGGTGAAGAGGTGCAACACCGAGAAAAGTGGAAGGAATGGGGGGAGGCCTTTGCCCAGGAGTGGCTACGCTGCAGTGCTGACTGACTTTGCAGTGATCAGCGTCATTTCCGTCATCTCTGACACTAGCATATTTTTTAATATCTCTTTTTCAAAAAAAGAGTTTCCTTTTTTATATCTCTTTTTCAAAAAAAGAGTTTCATTTTTTTCGACGACTTATTACATTGAGGACAAATCTAAGTGTCCGTCTCTTTAGTCTTTCCTGTTATTTCATGCACATCACCTTCTGTTACAACTGTGTCATTGTCTAAACCACGTTTAACAAACAGTTTATCAAGAACTGAGATCTAAACGATACCTATGTTTTGAATATTTAGCCTGGCCAGCCAAGGTCACGTTACTTAACTCTAGATTTCTAAACATGATACTTCCAACAGTAATATTTTAGTAACAGGTATTAACGATTTTATACGCGAAGAATGTGAAATTATATTTTTTTATTTGTCAATCACTGTGCCTCGTCGAATTAAGATAATAATAATATGTTTTACACCGTATTGTTTAGATAATGACGTAAGATGTGGTTATAAATAAATCGTATATTAACATTATGATTTCCTTCTGATAGGCAGCCAATAGTTTTAATTATTTTACGGTGGTATTCCGTGATTAGATTTTTCAATGATTGGCGTATTTACAATTTGCTTTTAGAAGCAAAAAAAGGATCAGAAACAATTCACTTAGTATTACAAATGCGAAAGTTTGTGAGGATGGATGGATGTTTGTTACTCTTTCACGCGAAAACTGCTGAACAGATTTGGATGAAATTTGGCACTTAGATAGTTTATAACCTGGATACATTTCGATCTCGTGGGACAGTAACCGAACGCGGGCGAAGCTGCGAGCATAAGTTAGTTCCTATAGTTCTACAAATATAAACATTTATCACACCATGAACTCTTCATTAAAGCCTCGTAATGGCCTGCTTAGAACCGGCTCTTAGCCACAAAACAACACATTATCAGTGAAATAATTATCAGTTTCAATATCGTGACATGCGTTTCCTACCCGGATGCAAGCCCAGGATATTATCTAAGATACCTTTTACTCGAAGAGAGTGGAATGAAACGTGAAATATACGGGTTTGTTGGAACATAATTTTGGGCTTGAATTAGAAATGGAACTAAGATAGCGTTGAAAGGTAAAGGCGATGAAGTCGTACATTATTGTTTTGCTTGACCAGCATTGTTTTCTTTATCTCGCCACTTTCTTGTTAACGAATTTATATTTCAGTCTGGTGTCTCCATTTCAGATAATGCCTTGAGTTTGTGTGTAGCGAGTAAGAGATATCGATTCCATTGTTAGCTTGGTTATTGTCTGCATAAATTGTAGCAAAAAACATACTTAATCTCGACTCTTATTACAAGCCAAAATTGCTTACCATTACTCATAAAGAAATTGATTGAATATTGGCGAACACTTGAAGACAAGATTAGAAAGTTAAATCTACAACTTGAAACAAATTTAAATCGTTACAGAGTAAATGCAAATTGTACTGGAGACTAGATGTTCAATTGATTCGACAAACCAATCAGTTGACGCCTATGTAATACAAAACTGCCCTAGGAAGAGACACATCGCAAATTATTAAATTGGTGACTACCTGTTGGACATACAGGCGCATTCACAACAGATATTAACATTGGCCTTCTCGGTTAATAGAAATGATTATGGCGATCCCCCGGTATAGGGGAGATCTCTAACCAATTGGCCATGTTACATACAGAGAGGGTTAAGCACGTGATCAAGTGATGGTCCGATATGAATGTATTGACGGTCTACCACTTTTCAATTCAACCTTATTACTTAGGGCATAAGGGTGGAAAGTGGCAGGCCGTCAGTGAACTCGGGAGTACGTATGGTATCAATTTTAAAGCCAAATATACCAACATTTATTCATCATCAATCAAAAACATTTTGTACCAAGTATTAATAACATTGTAAATTGCCAGACTTAAGTGGCGGTGGCAGGGTACATTACTCGCAGAACAGATGGCCGATGGGGCCGAAAAGTTCTGGAGTGACGACCGCGAACTGGAAGACATTGCGTTAGAAGGCCTCTCACTAGGTGGACCGTTGACCTAGTAAAGGTTGCGGGGATCTGCTGGATGCGAGCAGCACGGCACCGGTCAATGTGGCGACACTTGGGGAAGGCCTATGTCCAGCAGTGGACGTCTTTCGGCTGAAATGATGATTAATAACATAGGTAGTCAATAGTTCGTTTAATTCATTAACGTATTATTTACTGTAACTACATACAATTGAATATAGTCATTGAAATCATCGGTTCAATAGGTATCGAAAAAGGATTTTGAAAATGATAGGTTTGAACCTTGCGAGAAGAAAAAAAAACAAATAAATATCTACGTTTAGTTTGAATTGAGCTGTCATTTTTAAGTCAAACCAATGTGTGCGTACGCAAGTATTATGTAACACTGTTTCGTGTGAAAAAAATTTGATCGTGATAATTGTTTGAAATGAAGAAACAAAACATTATTCAATCATTCGGCTGCAATCGAATACAAAGTAACTTGTCATCGCAACAAAGACAAAACATTTAATTTAAAATGTATTAAAACAATCGCGGATTTGTTTGAATCATGAGGCTTAGGAAGTAAGACTATAAATAATTACTTGTGCACAAAACTTCCGGACTAATCAATGATAAATTATACGGAGAGGCTAATATTTATAAAATGTTATTATAGCCAAACTTAAGTGCCAGTAGGTAGGGCACATTACTCGCAGAACGGATGGCCGATGGGGCCCAAAAGTTCTAGAGTGGCGACCGCGAACCGGAAGACGTTGCGTTGGAAGGCCTCCCACTAGGTGGATCGCTGACCTAGTGAAGGTTGCAGGGATCCGCTGGATGCGAGTCACATGAGACCGGCCAATGTGGCGACACTTGGGGAAGGCCTATATTCAGCTGTGGACGTCTTTTGGCTGAAATGATGATGATGATGATGATTATCACAACAATACAACAATTGCATAATCTTCCTTTTATCTTCACTTGGCGTTTATTGGAGAACCTACATCAACTACAAACATAACAATCAGCTAAACACAAACGAACGGTCAGCTGTCTGAGTTTTAAACAATATAAAAATTTAGTTCCTCGTTGGTTTAGTGGTCGCAAGCGTGACTGCTGAGGTGGTTGGTGGTGGTCATGGGTCGGGCAGTGTTATTGGGTTTTCCATCAGGAATTTCGCGGTAACCTCGGAGTCTAGATTTTTACCCGTTTGATGACATAGGCTCGCCCCCTCGGACTTAAACATAACTGGCGAAATGTCAGTGAACTATTCCGTACAGTCACCAGCACCAAATACTTTCCTAAATTTAAAAGCATTTTGAGCGAGAAATAACGATTGCAACTTGAAGATCTTTGTAAAAATATAAGTTCCAGAATGCTATGTTCGTAACAACATGAAATTCTTATCAGAACGGTAAAAGAAAAACACTTTTGAAAGTTTTTAAGTGTTCACATATTGGTGCTCGTGACTGTACACGTCTGCGTAACCCTTTGGGAATTACAGGCGTCTAACAATCTATAATCTAATTAACGGATTTACTCAATCTAATTGGTCACGTCTGCAGTCGTGTCGATACGCTCAATACGCATTCTTAATGTTGACAACCAACAACAGAACACAACAATCGAAAGACAATCAGAATAAAATAATAACAACCAGGTTTATCACTTCATGGATATAAGAATGAGGAAAACTGTCATAAGTTATTAATAGATCTTATAGATGTGGTTATAAAACAGCAATAATGATGAAGTAATATTCAGCCACTCAAGGAAACGAAAACGTTTTATTTGGACGAGATTTTAGATTTGAGTATATGAAAACAGTTAAAATACGTGGTATTTCTGAAACAGGTATATAGGAAACTTATACTGTCACTTACGGGATATCTTCCGAGATTATTAATTTTTTTTAATAATTTTATTTGTAAACCGTGATAGCTTAAAACAGTGTTTATCTATAGAGGAATTTGAAATGATCTGTTGATTGAGCTGAGTTTAGGGTCAAGAACACAAAATCAAGACCTTGGTCTTAGAATGTTTAGAACAGATGGCAAACATATTTCTCCTTCGTCTGCGTTATTAGAATAACCTAAATGAAATACTGCACTCGTAATACTCGCTTAGCATGGTAATAATCTAAGTTAAAATGACTGGTTTTAGGGTTAACGACGTTGAACATTTTCACATTATTACTGAGATAATCAAATGTATCGCTTTGCATAAGTGCTTAACAAACATGATCCTGATTAAGAGTAGAAGTATAATTTCCAAAGGTATTAACCGACTTTGATTTCGTATGATAAGATACAAAATTAATTAATGTTGCTGATTGACGATGATTGCTTATTATCACGATGGTGCAAGTGAAAAGAAATGCAGAGCATTTAAAGAACCTACAGTTGAAACAATAGTGTATGTAATAATTAATGCCAAAACAAGTGCTAGAGCGTCAGAAAATGCCATTATTGTAAGTCGATGTACGAATAAAGGTAACAAAGAGCGTATCGATTGAATTACCTGTGAAAGCTAACGTCATATAGGAAACGATTGTGAGAATTAGGTGACATGAGAAAAAATCACTTTCAACTTCTGTATCACCTGTATTATATCGTATCGGTATACTCTCGGTGTATCAGAATATAATTCAGGAAATACATAGTAGAGGAAATGAATTTGCTGCCTGCCTACCGGACAAAACTTTGGCGTGAATTCACACCATTAATATCTAACAGAATGCCAAGTATACAGGTTTCCAGACCAGTCTAACATACGTCTTGCATAAGATAAATGTTTACTTCTTTTTGTTTTTGTTTTCACATAGCTCGCGTGTAGTTATGATACCAACGAACTTGAAACTCATTGTTCATTTAACGATAATAAACCAATGAATGAATAGATAGAATAAAAAATATGAATGTTGACTCCATGTGTTACGGGTACGTATTAAAATCCCGAAATTTCATAATAACTATGACTGAAATACCGATGTCCAAATCAACTAAATTCAAGATACCGAAAGTTTTAAATGCCGATAGCCGTTATATCCAAACATAAAATACCGATGTCCAAATGCCCGAAAGGATGACACCCCGAATGGTCGAAATCCTGAATGGACGAAATACCGATGGATGAAGTCCCAAAGAGCGGCAACGTAGTTCCCGCGATTACTTATAGATGGCACTACAACGCAGTTTCAGTTTACTCCGACCTATTCGGTCGGAGTAAACTGAAACTGCGGTTAGGTAATGTTAGAACTGTGAACCAACTACGCGCGAGCTGAGCGAGCGTAGCGAGCGGTGCCGCGGCAGCGGCCGGCGAGCGCTAAGTCGAAATTGGGTATATAAAAAAAAAAATAAGGTATATTTTTGTAATAACGTGCTTCCTTTATTTCCTAATTATACGTATGATAATCATTTAAACTTTTGTTTTAATTATATGTTATTGGTATCATACATACCTATTATGTTAAGCTCCATTTTGTCATTGTCTTGGAGATTTTAGGCTTTGGGATGTAATTTCGGGATTTTGAAGTTCGGGCAAATGAACTTTCGGGATTTAAAACTTTTGACCAAACAATCATTCGGCGTTTAATTTTTGGGGATTTCGTCCATGGGTATTTTAAAATACGGTTTTTAAATTTCGGTATTGTAATACTCTCCATTTTGAAATGAGTTTGGCAGATTTTAGAGTGTGGCGAAGCATTCACCGGTCTTTAAAAATGTTGATACTGTTATTGATAATGAAGCGACAATTTTTAATAAACAAGAATGTTAAAACTGTTTATATTAAATTATGTTGGAAAGTATGGAAATCTTGAATAGTGATCAAAACGTAGAAGTCCATATGTTAATGACAACATCGTAGAGGATTATTTACACAACTGTACAACACATTTAACCAAATAATTATGCTTTATGATTTTCAACAGAACCTGAATTCTTGCGCCTTTTGTAATACTAATTGTAATTACTCATTCCAGATCCCTATTAGACTTATAAAATAATTATAAACGTTAATTGAACTGAATTGAAATTACATTTTTAAGAAGCGAATTTTGGTAAACCTGACCTGAGCTTCTGGTAAAGTTAATATAATCAGTTTAGTTATTCAATATGTCTATGACGACTTGAAAGAGAAAACGGGTAACATTTGTTTGTTCAAATATTTCGTCCATTTCGCGTCGTCAGGCAGGTTTTGAAGTCGCTCGTCCAAGTGAGTTAACAGAGTGAAAACAGCTCGCAATAGGCAGGTCCGTTGCGTGATATCTACACCAAACACCTGCTAGTTATTGCACCGAACCTTGTGTTTCAGTCTATAATCGCTCTTAAGTTTAGTGCCCAATTTTCCTTTTTTTTCTTATTGTTCGCAAAGGTCAAGCACGTCTCTCGCATTATTAAAACACATCGCAATAAACCTAATGTAATTTTGTCATTAACTTCAATTTGAATGTTTGCATCTGATGCAGTATCTAAATCAAGGATTTCTACCGAGGCCTACACGTTTCTCTCGTCTCATTTGTTATCATTAGCACTCAACGTTAGATCTTCAACAAACAATTTCATTGTTACTACCTTTGCTTCGTCATTGTTCTCCGATGATTGATTTGAAAACCTCATCATCATCTTCACTATGACGATTATTAATATCAGCGTCGACGTACCTGTGTCCTGTGCATTTTGTAAATGATGGATGTGGTGCAGGTGTGCATAGTAATGATGATGGTGTAGGATGCATTCCAGATCGGTGCAATTCAACATTGTCACGGAGCACCGGCCGCGCCGGCAGCCGTCTGCTCACTCACGCTCGGTGCACACTTTCACAAAACAATTCCACTGGCACTACGACACGTATCGCTGTCACATCACGACTCCTTGGACACCAGTAGGGGACTGACACTCATGGGCCTGGTCCACCAGGAGTGGCTCCGATAGATCTACACTGTCGGCGTAATCTATCGCTGCATCACGTGCACTTGTTTATATTCCTAATCCTCCAATAATTCACACGTTATCGGGAGAGACACCCATCACTGTTCGGAATCGCGCGACGTTCAAAGGAGCGGAAGGCGTAATCGATAAGGCGGTCGATTCGATATGTACGCGAGGTTATTGCAGTGAGCGGCGTGCGCGCAACACTTGCGGCGCGCGATTGTATACTGAGTGCGGTATGCGAGCGGCTGCCACCTCTCCCGGGCTCCCGTCCTCGACCGCACTTGTCGAGCCCTGGGCTATCATATCGTGCCACCTATTGCCCTCTGGAGAATAATGCAGCGTTCAACGTCCGTTTCTCATTTTCATCTCGATATGAAAATACATTAAGACGATTGTCTTAAACTAAACACTATCTCCCCTCACCCCCCATTCTCTAACATAGTCTACTCTGAATACCGTACGGAAGCATTAAATCAAACAACGTGTTCAAAATTTGTAAGTATAGCGTAAACAATAATTTCTAAAGAAAAAAAGTTCGTTGCCAACCAAATGTTTACAACTTGTAAACGTTACACTGAAGCAGTTGATGCGATTCGTAATAGCAATTACGGTAGGTACAACAACAAATGGCAAAGACGTGACCGTGTTCGTTAAAGAACGTATTATTGAACCGGTGCCGACAAGATTCGCAAGCAAATAGTGAAACGGAGATTTGCGGAAAAGGAGAAAAAATCAACAAGCGAAATATCCGCAGTACAGGTCCCAAGGTTGAAGGACTTGCTCGCCGTGAATACGACGCAGGTACAGACAGACTTTCAAGTGACGATGCATGTGCAAATATACAAGTTATTGTACTCCGTGGATACGTACCTAAGTGAACGCATTGTCTTCCCACACCATGCCATTTATAACTATGACGCGGATAATCAAGGAGCTCTGACTTATTTCTTCGGCAGTATTATTTTTTTCATGAAGAATAATTTGTCACTGAACTCGATTATCTGTAACAGTATCTATACGTTATAGGAACATTGTTTTTCTTGTGTTTAATTACAACAAAATGGCAATAAAATCTCGTCGATAAATTCTAATCTTTATTGGTTAGTTCATTAATCTCCGCTTTAATTCATGCTTTACGAATGGGCAAGATACAGAAATGGTTTGTTTGTGTAGTAATATTTTTTCTTAGAATCTATTTAATTACGACTCCTCGTTAGTATTGAAAATGTCGAGGTGCAGATACTCTTAAGACAAGTAAACGATCGGGTAGACCTTGACTTCAAAGTAAGGGCCGATCAGACGATAATTGCAGCAATTCTTATTGTTTTATAATGCATCCAAGTTTTAATCTTCGTCCGTTTTGCTCAGTGTAATCAGACGTGTTCTTGGAAAATAATAAAAATTGTGAGGACTTAAATAGTTTTTTTTTTTTAATAAAATACTCGACTATGATCACTGAGATAAATATAATGCAGGAAATGTTTTAAAGCGATATTATTCACTATTTAATTAGTCGAGATTGGTTTTAAATAAATCAATTCTCATTACCAATCATCGTTCTAGAACACGCATCTTAGTAGCCACCACAGTTGTTTATTGCTATCCGCCAAGTTATTCAATCTACATCAGATTTTGATCCCAATAATCTTTTAATTATTTTGTAAACAACATCTAATTTAGCTAAAAAAAAAAATATCGCTTCAATTCCGATTGTAACTGGCAGTAAGAATAAGAAAAAGAAGATTAATGTGAAAAGTATATAATCAAAAGCAAAATAAACACTTCAAAAGAGACACGATCACTATAAGATGATCACTTGGAAACTTGATAATCTTCCTATTGATAACACCTCCATTTTGATCGATAACAATGATATTACTTAACGTATTGACGTCATAGACGGATGTGAATCTAACGATGGCTACGAGTACAAGTGAGATTTTTTGCATGAACGTCTTTATTGCTTTAAATGGAGATGTTGTGTCGAATATTTAAAAGAGAATAAAAAGGCGTCGAATATTTTTTTTTTTACTGTAGATAATTATGACTGGAAATGCATGATGAGACGTTCTAGGAGGACATTCACTGTCCTAATGGTGAATCGCCAAGCCACTGCGCCAACCGTGACGTCACATGTCGTCATTTCAATTGAGAGATTTAAACTTCAATTTGGTAACTTTTGTCTTGATGTTTATTTTAATCAAGCCTTTAAATATTCTTATATAGTAAAAACATCAAGAAGTAGTATGGTCTTATCGTGATTTTATTTACCCATAATCGGAACTGTCCACAATTAAAATACGATTATTAGATTTGACGGCGCGTTTGGCGCAGGTTCAATTCCCGCACAGAACAAATATCTGTATGACGTACAGGTAGTTGTTCCGGGTCTGGCTGTTTGTGTATGTGAGTTAAAATTTTTATAAACGCACCCACGATACAGGAGAAATTCTTAATGTGGGGCAACGTTTTATATATGTCGGATATGTCAGGATTTACTCCTTTAGGCTCGTACATCATGTGGGCAGACGATGGGTCTCGTGCTATGAAAACACACTAGGTGCGATACAGTGTTTCTAGCAAACTAACAAATTACTTGAGATTACAACTTAACACAATAACACGGAGCACAATGCATCGGATACAGTTCCAAGACGTCTCAACTCCGCCGCGTTCAGACATTGACTGTCGCCCTCGCCTCGAGCTGAACATCAGGTCTCTGTAGAAGCATGCTGTGATGTCGGTGGACTTGTAAGTAGGTCGCGTGATGTCACCACCGGAGCATTTTCGATTCATTTTATGTCCATACTAATGACTGGTTCCGACATATGAATGAAAAAAAAAACATGACACTTGGCTACAGTTACTGTTCACCTCATTATCCTAAAATCATGTGAGTATATCAAAATATATCTTTAGAGTAGATAAACATAACAGCAGTACCTATCCACAATTGGTTGTCACAAGTACGTATTACGCAGTTAACAGCATTATGAATATTGAAACAGACAACTTCCATGTAACTGTAAGGTCAGACTGTTTACTACCGAAACACCGTTATCTTTATCTTTTTGTGTGTTTATAATAAGTGATATGACCATTATATGATTGTGTATGTCTTTGATTCTTATGGGTCATGATGGTTCGATTACAACGAGGAATACCTCTCTTCTTACTTCTAATCCACATTGTTTAAGAATTTTGTGGTTCGGTGAGAAGACAGAGTAAAAAGATTACTTAATTTCATCATCATCATTTCAGCCGAAAGACGTCCACTGCTGGACATAGGCCTCTCCTATGTGTCGCCACATTGACCGGTCCCGTGCGACTCGCATTCAGCGGATCCCTGCAACCTTCATTTCAGCCGAAAGACATCCACTGCTGGACATAGGCCTCTCCTATGTGTCGCCACATTGACCGGTCCCGTGCGACTCGCATCCAGCGGATCCCTGCAACCTTCATTTCAGCCGAAAGACATCCACTGCTGGACATAGGTCTCTCCTATGTGTCGCCACATTGACCGGTCCCGTGCAACACGCATCCAGCGGATCCCTGCAACCTTCATTTCAGCCGAAAGACATCCACTGCTGGACATAGGCCTCCCCCAAGTGTCGCCACATTGACCGGTCCCGTGCGACTCGCATCCAGCGGATCCCTGCAACCTTCACCAGGTATTATCTGTGACCAGGTCATCGATCCACTTAATTTAGTACTAATGGCGTATGCTGTACTAAATGTAATAAATAAATAAACAGTTGGACTTAGATTAAAAGCGTACTAGCGAATTTATTTGTTGCTCTGTCTGAAGTTAACAATTGTAATAAGTCCTCACCAAGAATGTAAGTAACTTAAAAGTTGGAATATTAGTTTCGGTCATTTCTGTCTTAACTTACTGTATTGTCCCACTTGCAAATATAGTATTATTTGCTAAAATGCCCCATATGTAATGTCAATTTGACAGCACGGTTGGCGCAGAGACCGAGCGATTGGCTGCTGCGCTGCGTGTCGCAGGTTCGATTCCCGCACGGAACTAATATTTGTATGGCCTACAGGTAGTTGTTCCGGATCCGGCTGTTTGTGTATTTAAGTTGAAATGTTTGTAAACGCACCCACAATACAGGAGAAATTCATGAGGCAACGTTGTAAAAAAAATTGTCAGAGAACTTTCTAGAAATGTAATAAGAAGACAGACATTACTAATCGTTGCCGTGACCAGGTAGTTTTACACGCCCTACAATCAGTATACGCGTGAAGCTAACCACTTAATTAACCATTGTTTGCCAGCGTTTATCGATAACGCTTTTCACTTTAATGGACCATGGAATGTTGTAAGTGGCATTGACATGTGGAACTAAGGTGAGGTTTATACTACCTAGGTAGTTAAACTTTACAAATAAGGAAGAAGAAGTTCTCCCATAACATGTAGATGTAGTTAAAGAATGAATCTGGGTTCCCCTTTAACGAAGCCGAAAGGCACTTGTTTTCCCCGTCATTGCCATAGTTTTATTGTTCTGGATCGTACCTGGAAACCTTCTAGTTACGGAGATATTGGAGGTCAAAGTTTTTAGTTTTTTTGACCCCTGTACTATTCAATACATTCATCAGCACAACGTTTTAAGTGCATTTCATTGAGTTTTACTGTAAAACGTGATTTTTCTCCACAAAAAAAAAGCACCAATAATTTTGCCCAGCAATATTTTTTACGCATATAGTTAGTTAGTTCTACAGAATGCTTGGTTGGTAGTTTCGTGAAGGGTCCGTTTACACCTGGTATTGTCTTATGGAATTCAATCCAAGTCTGTAAACAAGCTACTTTATTATTAGTGGGTTGCCATATGGCTGACTTCATGATGAAAATTCGCTACTGCTTAAAGAAAAGAAGTTCTTTAAAACAGTCACAATTGTACCAATGCCCAATTTCCCAGTAAGTTTATTGTTAAAATTCTGTACATTTTGTCGACAACGTCTGTGAGCATTTTTTCTGAAGCCTAAGCTAGCTTTATTTTCTCTTTGCGTTACTTATTATTTCCTTTATTTATTTTTCAACAAATTCATTACATTTTTAAATAATAATTTAAAACATTTAAAAAATATTTAAAAAAATTGTAACCCACCGGTATCGGGAACAGGGTCCAAGCTACCGGCGGTCAGGGCTCCAGAGAGAGGAACCTCCTAACAATACGAGCTGTGTCCAGGAGTACCGCTTTATGAATCAAGCCCTTGATCCAGCTGCCTAACGAGAGCCTCCTCAGGTATTGATCGAGGCTCTTGGCAATTAAGCCATGGGCTGATACGACTATCGGCACAATGATCGCTGAGTCCACATCCCACATGTCGCGAGCCAAGTCAAGATACTTGATTTGCTTATCTTTCTCGGCTTTCACGAGGTTCTCATCATGCGGGACCGTTATGTCAACAATCATTGTGCGCCGCTCTGATCGATCCACCACCTATCCACCACCACTATATCATGCTTACTAACTACAATAATCCTGTCAGTGACGATGGATTGATCCCAGTACAATGTGATACTGCCATTTTCGTGAACTGGGTCGGGCACGTACCTGTAGTACGGCACTTCCGATTTCACAAGGTTGTATTTTAGAGCAAGTTGCTGATGGATAATCCTGGCTACAAGGTTGTGTATATTCAAGTACTCTCCGTTAGCCAGACGAGAACACCCGGAGATAATGTGACGGATTGATTCGCCTGGACGGTGGCATGCCCGACATATGTCAACTGTATCGTCCTTAACAATAAATTTCCGGTAGTTATTCGTCATCATAACTTCATCCATAATTGCACAGACAAAACCTTCGGTTTCTCCGAATGTAGCCAGGCTACGGACGCTGATAGGTCTACAACGAGCCCATGCAGGGCCCAGAAAAAGCGTTATTTTAGTTTATCAATTTGAATAAAATCTACACGCTAATGATGACCTAAGGTAGCACCATTTCCATCTTGTTTTCTTTTGCGTGTGGGCAGTTTTCCGATAGTTTAGCAAACACACGATGTTTGAATAAATTAAAAACAATAATTTGTTATTGAAGGTACCTTTATTCATTCATAATACTGCTCGTCCATCTTCATAGCATGAATTGACATCATGGAAGGTATGGGTCAAAGTTTTCCACTCGTCCTTAAACGAACGAACGAACGGACAATAAAAATAGAACGCCGTGACTTACCAGTTTTAGATTTTGAATGTTTGAGCTTCAGAAATGTGTGAACAATTTAATCAAATGTGACAAGGACATTACGGTCAGGAACAGTACTTGCAATAAATCTATATATATAAAGTAAGAAACTGACTGGCTGACTGATTCACTGACTGATCGATCAACGCACAGCTGAAACCGCTGAGTCAAGAAGCATTTTGCACAAACGTTCCTTAAATTACGTAAGTGTGCCCTAAGAAGCGATTTTTGGAAATTCATCCCTTAAGGGGTTAAAACGAGGGTTGAAAGTTTGTATGAAACTTGGTCAATTTTGCGAACGAAGTCAGGGGCAACAGCTAGTCATCTTACAAAAAGCAGGAAATGAAGCTACGGTCGCAAACCTAAAAAACACAAATAAAAGGGGAATCCAAAATTATTGATTGGTAATTGCTTTGTAAATGACACGTTATCGACTAGGAATCTGAGAAGTAATTAATATGACATGATAGAGCTACTACTTACACCTTGCACATGTTTGTACTTTAACCTTACAAGGAAATATCATAATCAGAGATAGGAATAGGTATTTCCTTATAAAATCCCAGAATGATATTTAAGTTCAGAAATAATATGCATTATTATATGCATTTAGCTGAAATATGCATTATTACCAAAAACGTCCACAATTTGCACATGTATATGCATGTGCATATAATCTCATCCGGTCTCTAGTCATCAGCATCACACCATTGTAAAAAAAACACCAACTACCGCCTTGTCTCGTATATCGTATATCACCAAAATTAGTCATAACGGTTCAAGGCATGAGAGGACAAACTGTACACTTTCAACGTTGACCTACAAGTATATAAGTATAGCTATTATATACAATGTACTGGTGAATTTTCGCGAAGTGCTATCAATGCCGGTGAAAGGGCTACGACGGTAGGCCAGCAGCGTATTAAATACAATACATTGAGAAACAAAATACGGTACGTTTTTATAGATATTGTAGTTTGGTGTTATTATACCATTCGATGATGATATCACGAGTAATAGTATGTAAGAAAAAAACATGCTGCGCTTACCATTCGAATGTTGTGCCAATTGAGATGGATTATGAAGTGACAAGAACTAAATAAGAAATGAGTATTTCGAGGAAGTTACGTGGCTTCTCTTAGGTACAGAAAAGTTTCATGGGAGTCATCTGTCTTGGTATAGTCATTTGATGAGGAGATATTAAAAGCGTGTGACAGAAAGAGTAATAAATATAAATATTGATGGATCGAGAGTGAGATGGAAAAGATCAAAGATTAGATGGATTGATTGGAACAAAGAACGAGGACTAAATAACAACATGTCTATTGACAGGGGAGAATGAAAGAAATAAACATGTCGCACGAATCCCAAGTAAGATGCGTCAAGGCCAGAAAAAATCATCATCTTCCTCTACCTAAAAGTGTGACTAATTAACACACTTGTGTTAATTAGTCACACTTTTTAGTCACACGACACATGCAGTTGTACACTTGTACAACTGCATGTGTCGTTCACACATTTATGTGTAGTCTACACTTTGTCGCTCACTATCTCGTAAACCAACATCCGGAGCAATGTATACGTGGACAATAAACGTTGCGGCGTCGAAAACAAATCCACAACCATGATGATTGAAGACAATCTTTACCATAAAAATGAAACGTCTCTCATTTTCAACCGTGAGAAATTGTCCCCGCAATGCGATGGTGATCAGTCAATCTTACTTCACTGTAAAGGAGAACAGGAGACCGGGTGTTGTGGCACCAGCTGTAAACATCGATAGCTGAGTTGATCTCTATGGTGTGCAGGCTAATTTTTAGGGTTCCGTAGCAGAATAGCGAAAAACGGAACCCTTATAGATTCGTCATGTCTGTCTGTCTGTCCGTCTGTATGTCACAGACACTTTATTCCGAAACTATTAGGACTACACAGTTGAAACTTGGTAGGTAGATGTATTCGGTGAACGGCTTTACGATTTTTTTTAAACATACATGGAACGGAAACTAAAAAAAAAAATCATCAAACCTAAACGTGCGGGGTGTCTGTTGATAGGTCTTTAAAAATGACGTCGAAATTAATAAAACCATTTTTTCTCAAAACAATCGTTTGAAAGATAGACACTTCCGAAGTGGTAAAATGTGTGTGTGTGTCCCTCTCTAATTTCTAAAGTAAGTGAAGGAAAATTCTGAAAAAATGTAGGATTGTAGAACTCGCACTTAGCCGGTTTTTTAATAAAATGTAGATTAAAAACTTTCTTATAATCGTAACTGTCAATACACTTGTAATGTCTAGATTATAACAATGGTGCTTTTACCTGTACAGAAAACGATGCAAGGGTCAGTTCTAAACAATAACAAGAATTATGCGAAAAGTCGCAACAGCGGCCATCATTAACGTGCTGGGTTAAAGATCACAACTACGTGAAAACTGTGACAAGGTATGTTGTAATGAGGCATAACAATCTCTAAAGACAGTACGCAAAATATGTGCTGGGAAATCTGAGATTTTAGATAGTAATATGTAATAAGAAGCTATCGCTTGGATCTAAGGCTGCCTCCGATTAAGAAAGTGTTGACTATGGAACTGTATGAAGCTTAGCAGATTAATAATAAATAAATTTTATAATAATAAATAAATTTTATTTTTTTAACAAAAAGTACTTAATTTAGTTTACAGATAGATGCTATGAACAGTATTTTATACACAAACGTTTTAGCATCTGGAGCCGAACTAGGAGGAACCTGTATTTCGGCTTACAGCGCCAGCCCCCTCGAGTTACATTAAATAAGGTTTCTTATATGCTTGCATTTTATAGTATCAATGAATAGTATGTGCTCTTGTAAAGCTTTGTAATAATAGTCTGTTCCTCTCTTTGTGTGTTATGCTAGGTGAATGAGTGAGTGTGAGAGAGTGTGTCTATAGTTGTGTGTGTGTGTGTCTGTGTGTGTGTGATATGTGGCAGTATAATACGAATATTAAGATCATTGCGATGAATCTCGACTTTTGCACTGCTCTAGGTAGGTACATAGCAGTGGCGAAGGTTCCATAGAACTCGATTCCTACCAGATTCTGTTTGAAAATAGGCACAGTCATTATTCTATAGACAAATAATAAAAGCATACATTAAAGATATGTACTCCGGCTTACCTTTTACAAAAATTGACCTTTCGCTACTGGTACATAGATACTATTAAAACCGTTTTACTCAGCACATTTGGAAAGATTCCAAGACCTGATCAAGAAACAAAATTATCAAAAGAAGTTGATTCGCTTTTTACTTTGCTTTTGCTTTCCTAGATTGGGAAATATTCCCGGACCTCTTCGGAAGCTGAACAAAATTGATCAAGTCGTGGTGATTCGCCTTATATTTATATCAATACCGATGAAAATACAGCTCAATGGGGCAAAGACACAAAAACATGTGAGTCAGAAGTGCACAAACCTGTTGCAGAATTCGGCATATGCCAACTGAGAAGACTTGTATACAACCATACACTTTAGATTAATTTTATATTGGTAATGTTGGTTTCCGATGATAACCAGCCCAGGAAATGATAGTACTAACAGCAAATTGAAATGAATAAAACACGTACATTTGTTGATAAATTTATGTGCGTAAATCAAGTTGTTATTCGCATTATGGACAAATTATATTGTTTAATATTCTGCAATGGTCCCTCGCACGGGGTAAATCCAAAATTTCACATACACCATACCTTTAAAAGTACAAAACAAGTAGTAAATGCTTTTATGGTTGCAGCAATTTTGGAAATGTTGAGTCGTGGTTAGTCGTCATAACATAAGACATAATACAGGTGCTTATTAATGATGAATTAACTAAAGCAAGACCCTGTAAAAAGATTCAGAAAATCAGAAGTGATCAATTTGACAAATTGAAAACGCGGTTCATTAACCCCAAACTCAAATTTGATTGACAGGCAAAGAAAAAATTGCCGTAAAAATGGGAGTTTCAACAAATTAGCCATGCCCATATATCTTCAAAAAAGGCCAATAATTAAAATCTCAATATTTTTACGAAGCCTGATTACTTGACAGCTGCCTTCGTCAAAGTACCGTAATAATGATCATATTACTGATTTGGCTCACTCTCGTTCTGGTGATTTTCTGATATCGCTTGTTCGCTAAAGTGCATGGCATATTAATATTGAGTTTTATGATAGGGTAATATTATAACCCGTATTCATTACTTATCTATAAAAAATATATTTTTATTGCTGCTATGACTTTGTTAATTTATTTTTAAATTTTATTTTTCCAACAGTATTTCCAGACAGTATTTAATTTTTTTTTTTTTTAATTGCTATTGTGACTTTGTTAATTATTTTATTTTTTTAATTTTTTAAATTTAATTTTAGTGCTACATAATGTGTTGTGTTATAATTTGATTTGTATGTTTAAATGCTACTATAACTTTGTTAGCTTAGTTATACATCTTATTACGCATGCTGTGGTCTCCTGTAAGTGAAGGAGTACACCTACGTAATACTTTTGTCGTCGATTATTTATTTCATGTGTTTGTGTATATCCTTTGTTGGAGATCCTAAATAAATAAATAAATAATAAATAAAATATTTTGCAATTCGTTCTTCAGTTAACTCCAATTATCTTGCTCATCAAAAAACAAGAGCCCCATTCGCACTCACCAAACCGCAATTTGTTCAACATTGAACAACTTTGACACCCGACCACATAAAAGTGGATTTAATTCGTTATCGGCTCACACTAGACGACTCGTAAAGTCAGACATTTGCAATTTCTCGAGACTCGATTGCGAGATTAATGGCTACGTGGCTACGTAACTATATTATCTTCTTGCTGTACGCATCCATGCAGGTGCGGCGTCCGTTTATGGCGTTTCAATTAAATCGCTTTTGACCGATGTAGCTGGTCGTCAACCCTGGACGCGAGTATATGGTGAACTAGATGAGTCAGCTTTCTTTTATTAATTTTCAATGCAGGTGTTGCGTGGTGCTGGTACATCTCTATGCTCGTTTCCTTAATATGGAATGTAGACTTGTACATCAACAGCGGTGGCACCAATTACTGTCACGGCTCTTTGAGAGTTTCCAGTATCTTTAACTCTTTAGTAGATAATGTTATTTCCTTACATCCACTTTTTTTAAATATTTATAACTTCAGAAGCATTGGCGATTGATATTCACAACCCTAGTTTTCTAAACATTTTAGTAAGATTTTTAAACTTTGTGCTGCCTGCCAGCATACACCATTCAATTCAATTACATGTACGGCAAAGGCTGGGCAGATGATGTTAAAGACTAGGTAACTTATGAAGAATACGGCACAATTGTTCAGCGTTAGTCTTGCACAGCTTACAAAATGACCTCATTATTTTATCATTCCTCATTCTGGTCTACCTTCCTCAATTAGTACTGAAAGTATAGTCTTCACCGTTAACAGTTCTGTTTTAATATCATTTTAAAGTCCGTAGTACCTAGTGGGGTTATTATATACATAAGAAGTTGAACCGACCCACGATAATTGAACTATGTTTAATCTTGACATTTTAAAGTATAATTATGTAGTTCAAGGCATCATAATTTCAATGATTAGGTCATTTATTTTGATTTAATTTTGCTTATTAGTCAAAACAGTTTTGAGTATTGTGAGTCTACGTTTGTTAGGAAATAGTAAGAACGATAGAGATGCCATTAATGAAATTGCCACAACGAATTCGGCTATAACAAATTAAAGTTTGTTCGAAAGGTTGTATATAAATTCGCAATTAATATGAATTTAGATTGGGCGAAATTTTTGCATGCACATACAATTCTAACAGTTCGTTAGAAAAATCTGCATATAAAAAAGTTTATTAAGCAAAACCATAGTTTATGACATGGAAAGAAAAATTCCAGTGCGAGCAGGGTTTGAACCTGCGACCTTCCGATTCAGTACACCGGATGTCTTAACCAACTAGACCATCGCACCCCGCTCACAGATCTCGAAATTTTCGTTCCATTAATAACGTCTTAGGTGACGTTAGCGCCGTCTATTTAAAACAGCTATGTTCCCTACGCAGGGTATGCGTATAAAATATTAAAAACCATAGTTTTGTTTGGTCGAAAATCATTACTCACAATTTTTGCAAACATCAAACATGTGTTTGTCTCTTATTTTGTTAACAAAATGTACAAACAGAACAGATTCTTGTATCATTGTCCCAAAGACATCAGTAACCTATTTCTTTCTCTTGACCCCTGTGACGCGGAAGATAAGGCACAAATTACTTTGTTTATGATTTTTATTTTGATTCTAAGAAAGGCGTGTCACTTGTCAGTTTGTTTTTCTTCCTTATCTTTGTCAACAATTATTTCAATACTTTAGTGGGATTAAGTTATCCTAAAATGAGGCAATGACTGATGTCTGGTCGTGAGGTTCAGTGATCGAAAATCTGTAGTTGTTTATTGGCTCAAGAATCCTACACACCAGAGCCACCGACCCGTAGACTTGTGTCGACGACTTTGTTGTCTGCTGGCTTCAAATCATTGCAAGTCGAAAACCTTTGTCGGCGGCATGCCGGCCGCACGAGATGTACAACTTTTTTTAAACTACAGCTTGACTGTTCAAGGGCAATTGAACGCTTGCGCAAGTCGCCGAAATGTCTATTATTAGTCTATAAAGCTCATTAGGGTTACCGAGATTTAATTGTCCCTAGTCTTGATTTATCAGACCCTGGTAGTCAATGGCTTGCCAGTTAGTACTTGCAGTTTTTCTTTGCACGTAACATCTTACTGTCTCATTTACAGGCAAAACATGTTTTATTTCCCAGTTTTAAAGAGGAATAATATCTACGATGACAAAATTATAATCGTGCATTTCGCATCAGTAGAAAGACATCAAAAGCAACAGCCTACTGTATTCAAATCCAATCGATGTGTTATGTGATTTACTTCCTTTTCCGCGGCATTTATTTACAAAACGCGTTGCATACTACTTGTCTGTTTTTCCTAATTATGTATTTTTCTTTTTATGTTAGTAATTACAGAGAAGGGTACAAAAAAGCGCTTTTGAACACGCTTTTATTACCATCACCTGTAACTAACTTACAATATATAAAAATCTTAGAAGTTAAATTAGACTCACTTCCCGGTATCCGATGAACTTAAAATTTGTGCATAGTTGTTTAATTTGGATGATAATGCATGGTTAGCTGAGTAATGTCAATCTAAATCCAATATGGCGGACTCCTAAAGATGGCGGACTAGTTATTTTTTATGCATTCCAAATATCATATTTTTTTATCCATTTCATATGGGTAACAAATGAATGGCTATGCTGAGAAAATACGAGAAATAAAATGACGTCACTCTGAAGCGTGAATTGTCAGCTGCATCCGGTTAGACTGGAAGCCGACCCCAATATAGTTGGGAAAAGGCTAGGCAGATGATGACTCTAAAGCGTGAATTTAGTTTTTAAACAAAATATAGTTATTTCAGTATCTTCTTGACCTCTATACCTAAGGGTGAAAACAGCCGGAGCGTCACAAAAATCTAAGCAGCCCGTTCCATTCTATCACATTTAAATTCTACAACAACACCGTCTGGTCTGAAGCGTGTTCCATCATAATCATATAACTTGATCGACGTCTACCCAATTCTGGGAGTCGGTGTAAAGGCAGCATTTTAATGAAGGCGGGTTTGTTTGAACGTCACCTTTTTGTTTTAGTCTTTGGCGGGTCGCAGAATGGGTTACAAAAAAACAGGTATTCGGGAAGACGGAGCGGCTACCCTTTAGTTCTTTGTTTCGTGGTAAAATTTGGAAGACAGCAATATACCAGATCTTTACGTTGGTAGACCTATTGGTATACTAAGAACAGCTTTACATATTCCATAACATTAAGTTAGTGAATTGTGTTTAGTTACAGCTAGAGGAATAGGATAATGTAACATAGTTAATCCTGGAAGTGACAGTGGTTAAGAGGGAACAGCATTTCCTTTTCTTCAGCAAATAATAGACGTAAAAAAAATATAAGCCTCCAAAAATGACAAAAAATGCCCTATTTTTACGGCCGTGATTAGAAGACTACCAGACAAATTCGTAAAGTTTTTAAAATAAAAGAAATTCATAGGAACTTAAACAAACTCTTTCTTAAAATTTTAATGTCAAAAATAATTGAATCGGCTCAGTTTTCAGAAGAGAAAGGGCAATACGAAACATCGATCTCATCAAAATTTGTTGTGATCTAATCTGCTATCCCTATCGCACTCTACGGGGGCAGGCAAGACGCAGCGCGGCGGCAATAGTTTTTTCAAATACCTACCTCCCAGGCCCTGTTCCCTCTTAAATGTGGTTTCTCACCAGTACCTACAGCTTACATTTCAATAGCGGAGCTAATAGACACAAACCTAGAGTAAACCGGTCTATTATAAAATACCACGTCGTTGTTGTCACCATCGTAGAAGTAAGAACAGTTCGATTGAATACATCTCATTAACATTAAACACATCTCATTTAAAACACTCCATACCTAATGATATCCATGTATTTTTATCGTAGAAAGAGATCTTATTGTTGGTACCATAGTTACTTGATGGATAGACCGTGTGAAAGATGATGTGGTTAGAAAAGGAGGTGACATGATGACCAAAATGTGTAAAAGAAAAAAAATACCCTTAACGGAGCAAGCCGGAAAGTACTTTTCCTCCCCGTCATTGCAATTTTTTTTTTCTTGGCCGTATCGGGAACCTTATAGTTACGGAGATATGGGGGTTCAAAGTTCCAGTTCTTTTTCACATTCCAAGTTTAAAAAAAACAAGTTTTTAATTTCATAACTTTACTTGAAATACCTCCACGACCCCCTTACTATCAATGCTTTGAGTGCATTACATTGAGTCCTACCGTAAAATGTGATTATATCCCAAAAAAAAAGTTGATTCCCAGCAATATTTTTGCATAAATTTACTTAGTTTCATGTACAGAATGCTTGGTTGACGGCTTCGTGAAGGGTCCGTATACACCTTGTATAGTTGCTCAATAACTGAAATGTCAGTTCTCCGACCATTTCTTTAAAACTCTTTGTTCGAGCGGCCTTAGGCTACAGTCTGACGGAGCGTTTTTTCTCTGAAATCTTATACGCTGACCGCCTAAGGCACTCGAAATTACTCCGAGTTAACGACGAACATCTGCAATTATAGTCCTAAAGGTGCAGCTACCAATAAAATTACTTTAACTCTGATTCTCAAGTCATGCAATAAGAAATAAAGTCCATTAACGAACACGTATGAAAACTCGATGGTGAGAAAAGGTTGTTTATTTTTTATATAATCGTATAATTATTTTAGCGGCTTCAGGTAAGTACCTTACTTACATCTTTACTTAACCTTTGCCAATTTTGCAGAATGCAAGTTTGTTTATTAGTTTAAACAGAAACCTCTAAATGCCAGCATTTAGAACAATGTGACGAAAATTTGACTTGCATAGCCAACTAATAGGTTGCGATTTCATTTTAAACTAACAATCTGTGTGTTAGACCTACAATAAAATCATATAATTGTACCGAAGGGCCGATATAAGCTGTGGGAAAATAGCTGTCCCACTTACTACTTAGTCTACTTACCACCAAGTGAGCATCTTCCTGCTGGGTCTTGCCTTCCGTAGTCCACCTGGAAGTGCTTGAACCGTCTCCGGACTCAAGTGGGAAGATATAACTCCAACCTCGTTAAGTGGGGCTGCCGCAATGAAACAGCAGCGGGTTGTGGAGCTGTGTCACAAACTATGCTCCACCTCCTATCTTGCCTTCTTAGCTCAAACACATGCAGCCGAAGTGACCTCTGCGCTGCACCCCAATGACGCAGTGGAAGTGGCGAAGTTCTTGGCTAATCAAATATAAATATTGTCGTGCCAGCGATACGAAGAAGAAGAAGACCGAGAGGTCTCCTTACACCCCTGAAACACCAAGAACATAGCTAAAACGAAATTAAGAACTTCTGAGGTACAGAGAGATCTTTAAACCACAGTCTATCAACAATATGACCGCAGAAAGTCAACCTAACAGATCAAACGATTTACTCAGAGCTTACCGCTTATTTGCTTAGTTACGACCTACTGAGACCTCAAATATGGCACTAAACAACATTTAAGGCAACTGAAAGTAGAGAGTCGGCAAATATCTGTGGAAAATAGTTGCAGACATTCCGCCATTTTATCGTGCACAAGACATTGTTATCTACAATGCAATTTACACTACATGCCGTTCTAAAATGGACATATCACGTGAAGAGAAAGGTTTTATCACCTACACAATAAATCAAGCCGTTTCGTCTAGAGAAAAACCAGTATAACTTGAGCTCCAGAAAAATAAAGTAGCAAACGATTTTGAAAGTAACACCGTTTACTTAAGGTCGACAGAGTATTTTTGCAATGTTTTAGTTTACATTGGTTTCACAACTGAGAGACTTCAAGAAGTCAGGTAGCTAACACCGGGCGATAATTTCTCTAAAAATCTCGCTAAACGGCTGGGTGTGCAAATACTAATATCGGAAGCAAATAGAAAGCATATGATTTGGATAAGCAAATATTTTTCATGCCAGTTATTTTTACGAAAACAAGCGCCTACATTTTATGTGGAAAAACCATATTAGAACTTTTTATTTATTTTTGCCTCGATATGCGCTTGCACATTGATCAACTAAGTGTTTTGACTCAAGCTAGTTTATTTTTTTCTATCTATCATTCTAGAATGTTCTTTTTTTCGCAATTTTGTCTGATTTTATCTATAGCCTTGTATTATGTGCTTGCTTTCACCAATTCAGGTAATGCTCAATTGTTCGTCTTATCTATTTCTAGTGTTCCCACGATTTTACTTCGTAACTTAAGTTTGCAACAGGTATAAAGCAGGTTATCAAGACTTTGATAGCGTAGACAGTCCAAAAAGGAAAGTAAAATGGTCGTTAATGCCGCAATGAGCATCTCTCTACAGTTACAATTGGAGAATATTTACAGTAAATTTTCCAAATAGTTGAGGTATAGATTACCATTTTCTAAAGTTTTCGATATTAAGTACACTATGCTGGTACAAATGTACATACGTACCTACAATGTAAGTATGATATATTAAGTTTTCGAATACCTAGGTCATCATCATCTGCCTAACCTTTTCCTAACTATATTGGGGTCGGCTTCCAGTCTAACCGGATGCAGCTGAATACCAGTATTTTACATGGAGCGACTGCCTATCTGACCTCCACAACCCAGTTAGTACTGGGTAATACGATACCCCTTGGTAAGACTGGTTGTCAGACTTTTTGGGCCACTGACTGCCTAACGACTGTCAAAGATCTACAAATGACAGCCGGGACCAACGGCTTAACGTGCTTTCCGAGGCATGGGAGAAACTCGGTATGTAATGGGCGATCATCCATCCACAGACCAACCTGGGCAAGCACGGCTTAACCTAAAGATCGACCCGAGCGGCAGTTATTATTTAGCCACGAGCTCCTCCTGCTTTTCGAATACCTAGGTATTATGTATAAAAAGTGCGCGTGATAAAAATATTTGTCGTTCACTGTTTTATGCTTTCACGGTTTACAACTAAACTTATACTGTCACTTACGGGATATCTTCCGTGATTGTTCATTATTTTGAGCTCCCGATATCAAAAAAAATCTCAATCTCGTTTATATTTGTCGTTTATGACAAGTTATAATTTGTGACTTGACTTTTCTATACTATCAGCAATCGGAATATACAATTATCTTGAAGACAGTATAACTTCCAAGATCAATTACCACCACAAACAAAAATCTTTATCTAGAAATTCAACCCTACCAATATACAAGTCTTTAGTCTTACCAATTACTATCTATACATTCTATTTTGTTTGTTATTTTAACGATTACCACTAATTTGTTCATCTATTATTATTGACAAGTCAATTAGTTAATTCACAAATGGACATTCACTAAAATATTAATTATATTCTTGCGGTTAAGGCTTTAACCACATTGAATGCGATACTTCTTCAAAACAAGAATTAATGACTATTGTGTGAGATGCGCAAAAAAGCGTATGCGATCATACAAACTTTTTATTTCATCTTCTATGAAGCAAACAATAGGTCTGTATTCAATTAGGGTATTTACCTGTAATACATCCATGCTGTCCGTCTATCTGTTACACGTGGCGGCACACGACCATGACTGGAGCTCGGACAATGAATATTTTTATTCCAGTAGTACGTCCTTGTGGGATAAGTTCTGAGCTCCACGCGAACAAAACCACGAGCAAGACCCAGTACCAAATACATAAACATAATTATTTTCCATGATTTCAGCAATTACATCATTCTTTTATTACATCGCAAACAAAACGCATTGTCACTGCATCCGCTTTTAGTGTAGGCCAGCCTTTATGAGTTGATAACAAGAAGTGAAAATGTCAAGAATTCAACGAATAATTAATTTAATGCTGATACTGAGAATTGTTGTACCGTGAATTTCAAATTAAAGATCGATTTAACACATTCTTTACAATCTGTGTTAAATTATCATCACTCTTTTGTGACACCTTGTGACATTAATTAATGAGTATTTGTATTAGGCGCAATTAGGCTTTTCCTACTTGGTCTAGTGGCCGCAACCGCGACTACTGAACTTGAGGTCCTGGGTTCAATGTCCAGGTCGGGCATAGCATTATAGGGTTTTCCATCAGGCGCGCCCTCTACTACATGGAAGTTAAACATAACTGGGGAAATATGGATGTCCTATCAGGTACAACTCTGTCTTACCCATCGAGGATTACGGGCGTGATGTAGTGTTTTATGTGTTACACCAGACTGTAGGTGTCGAAGTAATAAGACCCACATAATATAAACGCGTCATTGTATTAGATGCTAACATAACAATAAAAAGAGGATTGTGTCATTTGCCTCCAACAAAGATCCTTACATTACCTCAATGATTATCGAACAGTATCCTTTTGTTCGAATAATACATAGTGCCGGTGTTAAGATATAATAGGAATACTTAGTCAATGGAACACTGACGACCTATTTATAACCATTATCTTCATTATCCATCATTTATTTAGCAATAGCACGTGATACAGAGATTGTGTCAAGGATTGGTGCCTCTTTCGTCTTGTGATCGCAAGCACGTCAACTGAGCATGAGGTCCAGGGTTCGATTCCCAGGACGGGCAAAGTGTTATTGGATTCTTCCATCAGAAATTTCTCAGTAGCAGCCACGGAGTCTGGATTTGTGCTCGGTTGATTGCAATTAGCTCGCCCCCTATTACACGGGACTTAAATTTAACGTAAGGGTGTACTGTTGACACCCCTTCCGCTCCGCCCAGAGGGGGGGGGGGGGTCATTTGATGATTTCCCATCCGAAAAAAAAAAAAAAAGGTTGTACTGTTTGGTACAGTTCTGCCTGACCCTTAGGAGGTGCTTTGCTAAACATTTGTGAAATTTTCTGTCGAAATTGTATTGACACGTCACTAGGGCGCTAATTCCGTTCAACACCACGCGCCAATAGAACCATGCTGCTCTATACAGATATTGTGTCAAGGATTGTATTGAAGCTCAAGTTATTATGAGCTTAGAACATATTCCACTAAATTACAGCATACGAAGGCGTGTATGTGGAACAAGGCTACTAAACTCACATAGAAAACGTATCAGCTGTCATTAAGTGAAACACAAAGTAATATACAACCTTAAGTTTGAGTAATAAGAGTTAGTATTGATTGTGTGTGTTTACGTTGTTTTATGTAAAATTCTCGTAACGTACGTGTTTAAGTCTACTCGCAGGCACTTTAGGTGAATTATATGTAAAAGAACTGGTTTGACTAGACTATAATCAAATACTATTTGTGTATAGAAATATCCTCAATTTATTACAAAATTATTGAAACAATTTAAAAGAATATATATACCTAGGTAATATGCAAAACTTTTCACCGGTTGTAACAAATGCTATTTTTATCATGTGCATCGTATTTTTTGGAAAAAAAAATGCAATCGTACCTACTTTTATATTAAAATGTTTTTAAGTTGTCAACATTGTGCACCGTAAAATGTCGTTTTTCGCATCACGTTCAATATTTTTAGTTGTGTCACACAAACGATACATTAACTACGCTTATTACGGTACACACACAAATACAATAGACATTAAGTCCAAGTTTTTTTCACCCTTAACTAAAACGAACCTTCAGCACGAGTATGCTGAAGGTTCAAATTACCTTGCTCTTGAAACAAATTAATTTAATGAAACAGTGCACTTCTTTGGTTCACCGAAGTGGTAGATCTGTAAATTTTACCAGTGACGTAGGTACTAAGTTATAAGTCCTTGTAAAAGTTTCACAGGATACGTAAGACTTGCTATGAACCAGGCACTTTTTCATCCAGATTCCGAGCAACTACTGAAAATGCTTTAAGAGGACAACCTGGTACCACTGTTTCGGACCTGGGGATCAACCAGAACCTCAAACAATGCTTTGGTGCCTTGAAACCGACACACAAGTGTAGAAGCACGAACACAGCTGCTAACCAATAAACGGGTCTTCAGCTAATTGTTGTGAGGATGAGACCACCGTCATAAATTTGTCCGAATGCACTTTTTGTTACGAAATACCAACTTTTGCAACCGGTACGATTGAACACGAACAATAACCGGTCTGTTCAGATACTTGCAATTCTTTGAGACATCTTCTTTTTTAAAAATTGCAAGGTTGGAGTCGAACCTTCCCGAAGGAGCACCTTCGTGCCTATTAAACATTTTCTAAATGTATTTTATGGTGGTTAAACTTTGCGCCTAACTAAGCACATAGGGTTGATGATGTCATATGTCTAATCACGGGAAACATCTGGTTAAGAGATACACGGAACCGGTTAGTATGGCAGACGAGGCCAATATGGTCGGTGATTCTTTGCCGAAATGAGGGAAAGAACTTATTAGAAGATTTTGACAAAAAACCATACAAATTAGATCCAAAAATAAAAACGAGCCAACCGTACCTTCCTGGTAAAATCAATATCAATTTACCAGAGAAGAAAACACGCATTTGCTAAAGAAATACCGTCGTTACAATGTCTAGAAGCAAAAGGAAGTCATCGAAGTTTTTGAATTTGAATATTTCAATCAATAAATAGTGATTATTAAATAACAACCAACCGTCGTAATAATTATTATAATGAAGTATTAGATTGCATTCAGCTTTTTACCGTTACCTAACTAGGTTTTACCGTTACAACCAATAGTGCACATTATTACAGTAGGTAACAGTAATTAATATAATTATTATTGGTTAGCTAATTGGATATTAAATAAAATGATAATATTTAATTATACATAATTAATTAATGATATTTATTTAATTTTTGCATTCCGTTAAAATGATGTCGATTTACATAATTTTGTATACTTTACTAACCTTACTGATATTATAATATTCTTCATCAAATTTTCTTTGAATATGATTTGTGTTATGAAATACTGCTATTCAGCTGCATCCGGTTGGACTGGAAGCGGACCCCAACAAGTTGGGAAAAGGCTAGGCAGATGAAGATATGATGATGATTTGTGGCTTTAAATATGAATGGAAACTCATAATCATCAGATCATAGATGAAAGACGTTTACTGCTGAACATTGGCCTTCCCTTGCCTTCGGCCGGCCCTACGCTTCCAAAAAGTTCTGAAATGACGGAAGACAAAGCGTGAGAAACTAAGTCTCCCTGTGGAGGACCGAAAGCCTCAAGCTCAGGAATCACAATGAGATGATAAAAAATAAATAGAGGGGCCCGAAAGTATTCTAAGATGAAGGCATCCATTATACCAATGTCTGCTATAGTTGTACCTTTCTGATAATAATGACGCATATGAGCAAAGAAGAATGAGAATAATGAATGAGAATGAGAAGAATGAAATGAATGAGAAGAAGAAGGCGTGACCAGTCGTTGGATTCCCGTAGCAAAAATATTATGATATAAGGAGAAATTATGCCTTAATGGCAAGTTATTTAATACTTTACATTTTCCAATAGTAATATTAAACTATTAGGAATAAATTAATATACAACACGCGGATAACATCACGCGCATAACATCACACGGTCCTGGGTTTGATTCCTGGGTCGGGCAAAGTGTTATTGGGTTTTTCCAGCAGGAATTTGTGCCAGGTTGATGGCAATAGGCTCGCTCCCTATTACATGGGACTTTAAAATAATTGGTGAAATGCGGGTGTACTATTACAGCTCTGTCAAACCCTTCGGGGATGACAGGCGTAATGTTATGTTATGTTCTCTTACTTACGGCCCTGAAGTATTAAAAACAATTCTTACATAATCTTATAAACTAATTATTACAAAAAAATGTTGTCTTATGTCACTTTCACTCAAAGCACTTTCGTTTGCATTCTGTGAAATATTTTTCGGTCAATAAAACTTTCGGACATGAAATTCATACAGCATTTCTGTTCAGAGAAAGATAAAAAGACTGTGTAAATGCAGTAGATTGCAGACTACGACGTTTTTAACAGTACACTTTTTATTCCTACTCTTTTATATTTCAAGAAGACACAAAGTTCCTGAAAATAGCTGATAGCATCATCATCATCATTTCAGCCGAAAGACGTCCACTGCTGGACATAGGCCTCTCCCAAGTGTCGCCACATTGACCGGTGCCGTGCGTCTCACATCCAGCAGATCCCCGCAACCTCTACCAGGTCATCAGTCCACCTAGCACCAGCTGATATCACAATCATCTTATAATGATCCTACTGCTGAGACACATGCCTTCTCTCTACGAGAGAGTGTTGAATTGTTGATAGTTGACTCCATGACCACCATGCAGGCTCAGTGCATTTCGGTGGACTTCAGATTTCTTCGAATTATTTATTCAGTTCTGAGATATGCCTGTTACCTCACGATGTTTTTATCAGCTCGCTCTCAAAACGGTGTGGAAATACATCGTGGTTAACAATTTAGCAAGTTGGTATCGGTAGATAGGCTGACGCCCTAAGAAACCCCTTAACCGCGCCCTTTAACTCGGGAAAGCCTCCTTGAAACTAATCAATGGTTAGACGTTTTATAAGACAGTACTTGATCTTGAACAAAAAAATCAATTATGTAATTGTGCAATTTTTTCTCAACGTTTTTCCAAGCTTTCAAATGATGCAGCTCTCTTGTCTTTCGAAGGCAGTAACTGTGCACTTCAAATCATAAAACAAACAGAACCTCCAGTCGTCTTAAAATCTTTCGTGGTCGTTGGTATCTCAATAATATTGACACCCAAAACAAAGTATGAATAATTTGACAGCTTTTTATTAATACCGAGACTAATGCATTTCATCTCACACTACAAGAAATCATTAAAAAATATTCAAAACGCCATTTCACCGCCACCGAATGCAATTTATTAAACGTCATAATTATATGAAATGTATTACCAACTACTTTCTATTTTAAACGAAAGTAAAGCCAGACGAACTATTTCGGCCATTTTATAATCTTATTTCTTAATTTATATCCATTACCACTGAAATTAGAGTTGTAATTAGCGTAACGTGAATTAAAATTACGATGAACAGCATAAACTTTGAAATTATCACGATTTGCTGGCTACACTGAGCAGCTAGACAGTTTCTCACGAGTGTAGTAGAGCATGAGGCTGAGTCATACATTGGAGCCAACATTTGCACCAGTCAAGGCTCCAAAGACCAAAAACATTAACTAGTAAATTACTTCATTGGTCTAGTGGTCGCATGCGCTACTGAGGTTCGAATCCCAGGTCGGGCAAATCGTTATTGGGCTTTTTCATCACAAATTTCTCAGTAACAGACACGGAGTTGATGCCCGGTTGATGGTAATAGGGTCGACCCACATGGGACAACAAGCATAACTAGCGAAATGACGGTGTAGTATTACACCGTACACCTCTGCCTAACCCTTCAGGGATTACAGAGGTGATGTAGCAAGGAGTTTTATTTGAAACTACAAATTATTATGCGAAGCGATAATCCGAGTTAATAGTAGTATTTCTAGGTCAATAAATTAACCAAGCCTTAAGTGTTTTTAATTATATCCTCCCCAAATTACCTATATCCCAGCAACGATTACCTAATTACACAACTCAGATATGAATATTAGTTACAAAATACATGTTAAATTAGGTAAAACTACCGGTCACTTCTGTGCACACGGATATTGTTGGGGCCAACACTGGTCTCAAAGTTGGTGGCCAATGTAATCTAGCTTAAATTATAATTCGCTCGCAATAAATCGTGCTCTTTAATTGTAATCTGAATAAGTTGACGTTTTAATAGTATGCTCACGGATTGCTCTGCAGGTAATTACTTCACAGAAATAATATTTAGTTTTATTAATAGCAGCCACTACATAAACGTATTTATGTTTAATAAAAAGCTAATTAATTCTTTTGAAACGTTATTTTAAATACTACGAATTCAATATGCTTTTTTGCGCTTGTATCTTTATGTTCTTCTAATTTCAATTACGTGCCAATAACATTGGTCGTGTTTCAGATATCAACGATCTAATTAATTTTATATACTCAGTATCAAAAGACCGGACCACAATTTTTTTTATTAAGGTGGAAGCGATAAACCCCCTACTCTGGGTAGGGGGTTTATTAGGTATTTGGTTTTGTTGATATATTTATTTACATTTTTTTTTGGGATTTTGTGTTTATTTATTATTTTTGAAGAATTTAAAATGTTTCTAATATGGGCTATGTACCTGAAATAAATGAATTTGAATTTTTGTGGCAGTGTCAGGTTGTATGTTAATAAAAATATGAGTCACACTTATGTAGTTACAGAATTATAGTCATTAAAATCATCAATGTAACCCTATACTGCTTTAGTTGAACATAATTACCCAAATCGACAAATCATTAAATAATTGTAAGTAAACTCAAACACTTGTTTCATTGCCTACCGTTAGTTGTGTATTTGTTGGAATCACTTTGTCAGTGTGTAGTTAAATAAACAAACTTAAATACTTAACCCCATTGAATGTCTTTTTCCTGAAATAGTTATCATTAATATACAACCTGACACTGACCTGCAAATTGCAAAAAGAAGAAAATTTGTATTCCGCGAGCTACCCTGGCGTTTGCACCTTAAGTAGATGCCAATTTCGATTTCGTAGATGTTTGGTCTATTGATTACAAATGATTCACCAACAAATCTTGCTTGTAAGTGGGCCTGTGGACGGCGAGTTATGGGCTAGCTCGCCGTCCAGCCGTCTTATTAAGACAGGCCGTGTCGACGGCGCTTTCGAGTTCCACGCGCGCCTCAAAGAGATGTCAGCTACCACGTAGGGGTTGCACGGGCCGATGCCTGCCAGGGCTGCGGGACTGTTCGAAAGAGATACCGTGACCTAGAACACAAAGGGCAAAGAAGGAACATGGATGGGTTTTAGTCAGTACAAGTCTGACACTCCCTTCCGCTCCGCCCAGAGTGGGGGAGGTGGTGGTCATTTGATGATTACCCATACGACAAAAAAAAAAAAAGCGTCCCCACAAACACTTATGTGATTACGTTTAGTTCGTTAGCCACTGCTGCATACGTAAGCGATGAACTGACCACCTGTCGCCGCTTACACAACAATAACAACTTCCTAATGAACCAATAGAACCACTAACTATTAAAAGTACAACAAAAAAACCAAAGCAAAAATAATTTAACGCACGATATAAGGATACGGACTTCCTTAAACGTGGACCTACATTTTAAATCTAGATTTAACTATAATTGAGAACTAAGTTATGGCAATTGAAACTTGAATGTACGGGCCGGTCACGGATCTTAACAAGGAAATCTGGCGACCGTCTAAAATGTACAGACTGGCTACATCAAGCTACTCGAAACTGTCAAATTCCCGCAATCAACCTTGAACCTATTCAGGGTGTAAGTGACAGCCCACCACAAACTGATAGGGTGAATTCAGTATACCATACTAAGATGACCGGTTCAAGAAATTATATCAGGAATGTTATGGGAGTCCAATAAATTTGATTTGTTTTTTTTCCTCATACGCAATGTATCGTTACCGTGGAAAAACGCACGTAGCGAACGGCAAGCGCGACGAAAAGTTCGATGAACTCTGTAGCTAGGCAGGAAGTCAACACTGATTTCACGCGTCGTTCGTTAGTAGAGTATTTCTACATTCATTGTCTGATTTTTTTTATTTTAACCGTATTATTTACATAAATGGAGTGCTGCGTACAGGGAATGTAATTTTAAATTGACATAAAGGAATAAGTAATAGAAAAAATAATGAAAAAAAATAAAATTTTCTAGAGAAAAATTCCGGTGGAGTATGATTCAAAATAAGGAGCTGAAATCACCCTGCCAGTTGGTGGAGGGCTGTCTCTTACACTCTGTTTAATGCTTTAGCAATAAAGTTGAAAATCTAGACAGATTGTAGCAGCTTGTTGTGCCGTCTGTACTATCAAAATTGAAGGAAAACTAGGATATAAAACGTTTTCCTACTATCTCGCAAGCGACCTCGCATTAGCCTTCTGGAGTACATAAAATCATTACATTTTTATTACAAGTCACTTTGAGAATACATAAACAGCTCAATTAATGAGTGAACTTTTAATGATCTATGAGGCTCTTTTTATGTTGAAATAAGGAAGAAAACAACGAGTCGAGTTTAGTTTTCTTTTAAACTGACTTGTCTTAGTTGAACTTACAAAAATTGATTTATTCAAAAGGTACATGATTAGAAACACTGAACTTGGAAAAGAAACTTTAACCATAGATTTTCTTAAAAAGACAGAGGTGTTACTTGCGAGTTGGTTGTATGACTTGAGATCTCCTCCCCTAACTGCGAAACTTATATTCGGGGACTGTATTATGTCATTTAGACGTCCAAAAACGTTCACATTACAAAACACGACAACACGCCTGTCTGCCCGAAGGGTTTAGCAGAGGTGTACCTATTAGTATATCCACATTTCGCCAGTTATGTTTAAGTCCCAAGTAATAGGCGGCGAGCCTATTGCCATCAGCCGGACACAATTCTAGACTGAGTGGCTGCTACTGAGAAGTTCCTGATGTTTTTCCATCCGGAATTTCTGATGAAAAAACCAATAAGTCTTTGCACGATCTGGGGTTGGCGACCACTGGGCCAGTCTGAGGCACTGAGGCAGTCACACAGTTTCACAGTACAAATTGAAGAAATTACTTTTTAAAATGATTTTAAACATTACATTCTGTCTTTAACTTCACATATCAGTAGGTACAGCGATCCAAACGATACAAAAACAAAACTGTAACTAAAACAGAAAATATATAATTTTAGAAAAAGATAATAAGGTGGACTGGCTCGTTGGTGTAGTGGTCGCAAGCACGACTACTGAGCATGAGGTCCTAGGTTCGACTCCCGGGTCGGGCAAAGTATTATTGGGTTTTTCCATCAGGAATTTCTCCATAGCAGCCACGGAGTATAGATTTGTGCCCCGTTGATCGCAATAGGCTCGCCCCCTATTACATGAGACTTAAACATAACTGACAAACTGTGGGTGTACTATTAGGTACACCTCTGCCTTGTCTTCGGGGATTACAGGCGTGATGTTATGTTATTATAAGATGGCGACCTACTGGTTCAGGTCGGAATTTTCCATCACACCACTCTCTAGCCCCGCGGCATCGATATCCTGTCGCAATTTCACTATTGCTACGACTTTGCACAAAAAATATGATGGCGGATTATGTGGCAATGGAAATCTGAGAAATGCTGAGCAATTTGCAGTCGCACGGTGTGAAAAGATGTTATTTTGACGTGGAAATTAGGTAATATACAACTAAGTAATGGTTGACCAGCGTAGTGTGAGAAACTCCCAAGCTGGATGCTCCGACGACCTTAAAAATGCTGGTTCAGACTGGGTGTGGAACGTGAAGGACTGGGTACTGTGTGCGCAACTTGGGTAGAGGCCTATTTTCAGCAGTTGACAGCAATAGTGTGGCTTGATGTAATGATCAACGTGCCAACGCCAAACGGTTGGTCAATTCTTTTCGTAACTGGAAGGCTGGTCCATTCCTCGGCCAAAGAATCAGCATCGCCATCCAACGTGGCAATGCTGTCAGCCTTCTGGGCATTTTCCTAGCTGACAGCGATCTGGACGAACATTTTGACGCCCTTTAATTTTTTTCTGCTTTTGAAACATGCATATTTATAGCGTATGTTACTTCCTGATATTTTCGCTTTCTGTTGGTGAAAAAATAGTTAAAATCGGTCCAGTAGTTTCGGAGCTTATTCGGTACAAACAAAAAATATTATTATAGTATCGAAGTATAGATGAGAAAGTTAATAAAAGATTTACACGCTAATAAATATTAAGTTTTATTTTATCTGAAATTGTTAGAAAGAAGAAAACATATTTATTTGGCCCATGCCACAAGTGCACACAACAAACACAAAAAAAAAGATTAAATAAAAAAAAAAGCTTAAATTTATACAATTAAAATGTTAAAACAAAACAACAAAAAAAAAAGGAGATAATATTGTGTGTCTCACGGCTGCGCCAAATAAATGTTAGACAAACAAGAAATTTCTTCATATTCTCATGAGGCTTAGTGCCATCATCTTTTAGCCGATAATCTTCCACTGCTGGTCAAGGCTGGGCCAGCATTACCCCAATAACCGGTTATTCAATTGTTGTGCTAACATAATATCACGCCTGTAACGGTCGAAGGGTAGCATTGGTGTCTAATAGTACACCCACATTTCGCCAGTTATGTTTAAATCCCATGTAATAAGGGGTGAGGCTATTACCATCAACCGGGCACACATCCAAGCTCAGTGGTTGCTACTGCGGAATTCCTGACTTTGCCCGACCTGGGAATCGAACCTCATGCTCAGCAGTTGCGCTTGCGACTAGACCAACTAGGCAGTGTTCTGTATGTGCCAAAAGTCTTCGTGTGTGGTCTCTTTTATTTTGATAAGATATAATTATAGTACGGATGCTGATAACAAACGCACAAAGAATTTATCCAATCATCATAAAACGACTAAGAGCTCGCTCTGTAGGCACCTCACATGACGCATACCTCTCCGATCAAAGAAATAATTGACTTACAGCCGGGCGGAACTTTTATCGGCGTTCGCTACTCAATACAAATGCTCCTTAATGGCGACCTGGGCTAGGTCACCGGCAGATCACCTTGAACATAATACTTAGAAGCCTCTAATACGGTCCAATTAACACTATCATGTAACATACGCCGTTGTAGCGAAGTGAGGGCTGACAGAATCTTTGGTTAGGATGTTTTTAAGGCTGAATTTTTGGAGTGACGAAGGAAATTTAAGATTAGTTATGTGGTTTACCGCAACGATGAGACTTAGGAAGGATATTAAAATGGCACTGACGTCACTGAAAACAAATTTGATATTTTTCTTTGTAACAATAGATGCACTTTTAAAAGGTCCAACACACGAAGCCAAGGACCATCTTCATCATTGCAGCGACGTTAATAATGCAAAGCTGATTATATTCAAAATAAATAAGGTTTTAAAATGGCCTCGCAGGAGATGGCGGGACGAGCTGGGCAGAACCAACGACCAGTGGTCCACGTTAGCCCTAGATCTAATGATTTGGAAGTCATGGGGAAAGACCTTTGCCCAACAGTGGGATGACACAGGCTAACAGAAACAGTAAGGTTCTAAGAAAAAAAAATAACATAAAGGGTGTAAATTGACCCTTAGCTTGGCCGAAAGGCACTTGTTCTCCCCGTTTTTGCAATCATTTTTTTGTTCTAGACCATACCTGGGAACCTTCTAGTTAAGGACATATTGGGGGTCAAAGTTTCAACCTTTTCACAAGTTTTTTTTTAAATAAATGTTTCAAATGTAAGATTTTTACTTTACACACCTCCACGACCCCCGTACTATTCAATCCATCCATCAGCACAATGCTTTGAGTGCTTTCCATCGAGTCCTACCTTAAAACGTGGTTATTCACCCCAAAAAAAAGTCGATTCCCCGCAATAATTTTTGCGTAAAGTTACTTGGTTGACGGCTATGTGAAGGGTCTGTTTACACCCTATATAAACCAATAAGAGTATTAATGGGCAACCCTATACACTGTATGCTCCAAATCAGTCTATTTGCGTTTACCGACCGTTAACTGAAATAACGTTAATACTAACTTAACCTTCTTTTTTATTTATTTACATATCGACTTTACAGTTTTGGAGACCTTAGCCATGATTCTACAGTTAGACACTTCAGCAATGTCACGATATTATCACATTGCCTTTTAAGAACAAATTGGTAATGAAATTGTATAACCTCAAGAAGTCTACAAAAGATCGACCTTTGTTTATTTTGAAATTGAACTCCTGAACGACCAAGAGATTATTTATAGTAGTTTTACGAAAGAACTTTTTTTTTTTTTTCGCATGGGAAATCATCAAATGACCCCCCAACAATACATAAAGACAATGGTCTTGTCTGAATCTGCTTAACCTGTATCTGACCCCTTCAGACGCAACCTTGAATAATGAACATAATAATTTGTTATTGTAATAATGCAAATTACTTTGTTTGAAGATCTTGGCGAGGTGCATCCTCGCCAAGATCTTCATCATTGAGTTAAGATTATAACAGTCAAACTAAAGTAGAAGCTACCTACTTATTTTACTTTCCTAATTCCATCCAATTGGAAAACTATTGTTGCGCCAAACCTTCTGTATTTCAGCCAAATAGTTATAATAATAGTTTAGCGGTCTATCTACAATCATTGCACTATTCAACCTATTAACGCTAGCTGGATACAATACGAGCCAAGTGAAGATTTTAAGGCGATAGATACCGCATGCTCACGTAAACATAGACCCATCCCAGGGATTATTACACCGACCAGTGGTAGTATCATTAACCCACATAACCCACATAGGTAGTACATACCCCAAATCAACAGTACCATCTAGAAAATTCCAAACCCACAGAGACACAGTCTATTCTCGTGCGTAATTTAGCAATAACGTACACACTCCGTACATCCTTCACAAAAGGAGCCAATAGGACTCGCGACACGAGTCACATGACTCGACAAATTGTCGGGTCACATGTCACAATTGAGAAAGGTAATTCAGTGACAGGGGAAAATTTTTCGCGTGGTCTTCGATTAGGGTCAATTTTAATTTGCAATGAACCGTTGAACATATCGCAATGTGATCTAGATATACAAGTAACGGATGTACTGGATATTATTGGTCCTTTAGTCCAAAATCCTATTCGCAAATAATGTTCCATTAAAGGAGGAAGCGCAAGGGTAGCCCGTGAAATTCAATCGGTTGCGAATCTTATCAGAAGTGCAGTTTGCGATGAAAACCGGAGAATCTACTTTACTCCAGTCGTCTCTCTTCAACTATGTTCATTGTACACGTAAGTCCATAATATCATCAACATTATCTTCAGCGCACCGCCCACTCATGTAGGTTAGATGTAAATATAAAGAATCATCAGACATTTTTTATTTTGGATCTAGAAAACGATCTTTAAAAGCTTACAATTTTCTCATATTGCAACCAGGATAAGCCATCTCGTAATTGCAGTAACACTAATGATATTGCTAACAAGATGTCTGTCTGTTACCACATTCACGGAAACCATTTTTATATCACATCCAATACAAAATGGAAAAAGAGAGCGTGGATCTTTGAAATCATGGATAAGTATCAACGTAGTTGCTCCACACGGCCCCAATCTCAGGCACGTAGTGTCGGCATCGTGCACAGCTACTTCCTGCTTTCCTCGTAATTACCCATATTTTCTAAACTTGCTTGCTTGCTGGCTTCATCGATACGGGTACAAGCCGTTCGGTACCAACCAGAAAGCCGATATTCTCACATCACTGTAGGAAAGAAAGCAATTTTAGATTAAACTGCTAAAACTATGAGTCCAATTAAAGTGACATACCAACGTTAACATTGATAGAAAAGTCAAATGTCTTAAGTAATTGAAAAGCTTAAATGTCAATCTAGCTGAGAGTAATTGTAGGTATAGTACGACTACTTTAAGACTACAGCTCAAGGTGGCGCTGCTTGTCAAGCAAAAATGCATCCATATGTCAAACTTGGTGCATTTATTTTAGTTCTGTGTTTTCCCGCTTGCACAGATAACGTGTAGAAACACGAAACGCTTTGAAAGTGACAGCATTTCGTCATGACTTACAATATTTGCGTGACCTCTAGACAGGATTTTGTTTCAATCTGTGATTTTCATACAGAAAAAAAACAAGGCCAGGCTACTTATCTCCTTGTAACAGAATACCTCGATGTATGTTTATGACTGATTGCTATCATAATTTCTTCTGAGAAGTCACCGTGTTTATGACGACGCGTCGGGGAAACACACCAAGGTTTGTTAATATCGCGTACTACCAAGGAGTACGCGTAGGCGGCATGTTGTAAAATATCGTACGAGTAAGTGCTCAAAGAAGGTCTTTCATATTATTATTAGGTTTTTGAAATGTCAAGGGGCGAATAATCCGGAACAGACGGTTGATGGTGTTTCTACATTTGACCGGACGTGGTGCAATACAAATGCGATTTGCAGTTAAACCTCCTGCACCATTGTGTGGTTGCATAGATCTCCACTCGTGTTTAATTTACCTAATGATTTTCCCCTTTATACGTTAGAACCAGGTACTAGACTCTTTCAAGTAACTAGATAAGTGACCTTAACTGGAAATGAGTTTTAAGCAAAGACAAGTAACCAAAATATTTTCAAAACATATAAGACTTGTGAATGAGAAACGTTTCGTGATGATGATCTTGAGTATTAATATAGAGGGTTTATGAGTAGGGGATGACCAAAAGAAATATGGATGCATTGTTGGGAAGATGTTAGTGGCAAGAAAAAAGCATCCCAACCAAATCGGGATAAAACCATGAGGGAGGATGAATACTAATCAAAAACAATATCCATAAGGATATTTATGTCTAACTTTATGTATTTTTTAAAGGAAAATTCCATAAACCCGGGTCCGTGTGGTGCATTACGACAATCTTATAGAGAAAAGAAACACCCTGTGTCCCAGCAGTGGGAACATAAGCCACTTTTTGTATACACTAAGGCCTTAAAACAACGCGTGCGCAATACAAACTCCAATCTGATGCAATAAACTAAGTTAAGGAGTCCGGTAGCAACGCGTTAGCGAAGGTCATAGGTTCGTTGTCACGCAGCTGATATATCAACATCTTAATTCGAAAGGATTGAAAGGAGATCAGAGCTAAGGTCACAGGACCAAATAAAACTTTGTTGTGCACATTGTACGTTGCTATGTGAGTAGTTGACGGCACAGTTGGCGCAGTGGTTGAGCGATTGACTGCTGCGCTGTGTGTCGCAAGTTAGAAAAAATTTTTGTATGACCAACAGTTAGTTGTTCCGGGGTGGCTGTTTGTGTATGTGAGTCTAAATTTTTGCAAACGCTCTCACGACACAGGACACTCCTAATGAGGGGAAAAAAAATAGTAACATTATGTTTTTTTTTTACATTTGTTCGTGTTCAAGATGGCGGGACAATCTGGACAAGACCAGCGACCAGTGGTCCACCTATTTTTTTTTTCGGATGGGAAATCTTCAAAAGCCCCCCCCCCCCTCTCTGGGCGGAGCGGAAGGGAGTGTCCGACTTGTACTGACTAAAACCCATCCATATTCCTTCTTTGCCCTTTGTGTTCCAGGGCCACGGTATCTCTTTCGAACAGTCCTGTAGCCCTGGCAGGTATCGCCCATGCGGACCCCTACTTGGTTGCTGACATCTCTTTGAGGCGCGCGTGGAACACGACCGCGCCGTCGACACGGCCTGTCGCCATAAGACGGCCGCACGGCGAGCTAGCCCATAACTTGCCGTCCACTACCAGTGGTCTACCTTGGCCTTGGATCGAAACGCCTAGAAGTCATGGGGAGACGCCTTTTCCCAGCAATGGGATGATACAGGCTAACAGTAGGTATCAGTATTTACATTTATTGATGATGGCGTTTTCTCTGATCTGACTGTTTTCGAAAGATATGGGGTGTATTGTAAGATCACAGTTAGCTACATCTGCTTGTAATGGTAAGAAGATGAAGACTTGCTTCGCCGATACCTGATTAGTGGTCGCGTTTAAAAATGATTTAGAACCCACAAATGGTATTTTTATTGAATTGAAATTCCTGTCATGTCTTTCAGACGTTATGATTCACCAAATTCCACTTCTCCGTTTTGTTCCTTGTGTAAGATTACAAATTAACACTTATTTAATTGACGTAAACTTACCATCTGAAGCTAGTAATCTTTCTAATCGTAAAAGTTAACTTGTTTCAATTAACTTTAAACAAACTAGCCGTCTAGTAAGCACTCCGCTTGATGTTTGCTTAAACTGAATTTGCATATAATCTAGTAAAACCTCTTTCATAGAACGGGCTTGACTTGTAATTAAATGCAATCTTAATCACTCGATCACTTACAGGCTTCACGTCAAAAGATAAATACTTGCACTAACAACATCGTACGTTGACATTATTTGCCAAGCAATTTTTACTCACTACGTCAGTTCGCTGCTAACATTTGCTGATTGAATGATGGTTTTAAGGTCGAGTTTTGAGTGGCACAAAGTATTATTAAGGGTTTCCTTCCAGATTTTCACCGTAGCAGCCCAAGTCTCAATTTGTGTCATGTAAAAAGCTGCCCCTAAGTAGTAGCAGATACTCAGTGGCCCGAACGTCTAACACTCGGTCGTCCCAAGGGGTATCGTATTCGGTGTGGGCGCGGCGGCAAGCCGCCCACTACCTGAACGCGCCCCAAAAGGTGATAGCCATAAGGCTAATCCGGGGGTACCGCACGATCTCCGGCGAGGCGGCTAGCCTCCTAGCCGGATTGCCGCCATGGGATCTGGAGGCGATAGTCCTCGCGCGCCTGCACGAATAGCGCGCGGAGGCACTACGTCTGGGGGAAACTCCGCTGCCGCGGCAAATTGTCGCTCAGCGGACAGACCTCCGGCGTGATCTTATGGCGACATGGAGAGAGCGACTGTCGCAACCCCGTGCAGGGCACGCCACCATAGTGGCGATAAGTCCCCTCTTTGAGGAGTGGCTAGAGAGGCGCCACGGCGCCCTCACCTGCCGCCTGACGCAGGTCCTCACCGGACACGGTTGTTTCGGGAGGTTCCGGCCGTCTTATGACGACAGGTCGTGTCGACGGCGCGTTCGTGTTCCACGTGCGCCTCAAAGAGATGTCAGCAAATAAGTAGGGGTCCGCATGGGCCGATGCCTACCAGGGCTGCGGCACTGTTCGAAAGAGATACCGTGGCCCTGGAACACAAAGGGCAAAGAAGGAACATGGATGGGTTTTAGTCAGTACAAGTCTGACACTCCCTTTCGCTCCGCCCAGAGTGGGGGGGGGGGAGTCATTTGATGATTCCCCATCCGAAAAAAAAATAAAAAGGGGTATCGTATTACCTACCCAGTACTGACTGGGTTTTGGAGGTCAGATAGACAGTCGCTCCATTTAAAATACTGGTATTCAGCTGCATCCGGTTAGATTAAAAGCCGACCCCAATATAGTTTGGAAAAGGCTAGGCAGATGTTGATGATGGAGAAGGCTGCTCCTAAGGGACTGAAATTAATTGGCTGACTGTGGATGTGCTATTACACAATTTACTGTTGTGAACACTGCTTACCATTTCGAAGAATATAGGCATGATATTATGGTATGACGTCAATAAACCAACGCAATTTCAGCGTTACAAAATTTTTACCATAAAAAATATTGTGAAAAGGCGTCTTGCCTTAAATACCACACCTTCCATATTATATGTCAGTTTTACTGCTGTGAAATTAAATATGGGAGTAACTGCATGAATACATATGAAAGAAACTGATGAATAAATGAATTTATGACGTAAAACAAACTCGTTAATGGCCTCATAAAGCACTCTTGTTGCATCCTGAAGCAGATACTTGTCATGTTGTACAAATTATGATGGTACTTTTATGGCTAGCTTTTATGTTTATTGTCCATCTATGACACTGTAATAAATTATTAATTTACAGTCGTCATTGAAGCGAAAATGTTCTTTAATTACGCAAAAAGTAAAAGGACTTATAATGATGGAAATGTGTCTTTAAAAAAACTTATGGCATTTGTATACTCGTAGGTAGATAGATACAAAATTAATATAGCATAAGCATTTGAAGTTTAACGCCAAATGCTTATTCTTATATGCTTTCTCCTTAGACGCGGCCCAGTGAGGGTTAATAAAAGTAGCTTGCTGTCATACTACATAGATTATTAAGAAAATAGATGTCTCTAAAGGGTACTTATACCCAGGCCATCATACATGAAAGATTTCATAAACATTGGGATTAGTTTCAACATTGTGATATACTAATAAACGTAGCGTGACGCTTTACGGTTCCGTGTAGACTAGTCCTCACTTATCACTGGCAGCGTGTGCACGTACCCTTAAAGTAGTTCATCTACTTTATGATAATTTGGTTTTATCCTAAACCCTAACTAGTATTTCTAGTGAACACCACAAACATGATAGTCTTATGATGTAGATTACGACTCAGCTCGTGGCTAAATAATAACAGCCGCTCGGATCGATCTTTAGGTTAAGCCGTGCTTGCCTAGGTTGGTCTGTGGATGGGTGACCACCCATTACAGACCGAGTTTCCTCCGTACCTCAGAAAGCACGTTAAGCCGTTGGTCCCGGGTGTCATTTGTAGATCTTTGACAGTCGTTAGGTAGTCAGTGGCCCAAAAAGTCTGACACCAGTCTTACCAAGGGGTATCGTATTACCCAGTACTAACTGGGTTTTGGAGGTCAGATAGGCAGTCGCTACATGTAAAATACTGATATTCAGCTGCATCCGGTTAGACTGGAAGCCGACCCCTTCATAGTTGGGAAAAGGCTAGGCAGATGATGACCTTGACGAAGTGAACATTCAACCTCCATTAACTTCCCTCTATTTTTAAATAAATATCCGTGAATCTTCAAGACTAAAATAACACGTTACTAACTCAGACCTTAAATCAGTAGGTAAAACACGGATTCCTTGTAAAATTGGGTAATATGTTTAAAATGCATGATACGCTTGTGTTCGTGTTTACCGTCAGACATCAGCCGTCTAAACGGAGACTGCAGATTTTAACGTTTTAGGCGTTATAATGAGCTCCACGAGCTCATTCCACCATCTCCCTTCCTACCATCGGGAGTCCAGACGTACTGCAGGTTATTACTCATACCTTGTCGATGTTCCACATATTCGCACGAAGCGCTTTGCTGCATCATTTATTATGCGCACAGCCAAGGAGTGGAATTCTCTGCCTGCGTTGGTGTTCCCAAGTTCATATGACCCCAATCTATTTAAGTCGCGAGTTAATAGGCTTCTTTTGGGTTAGCTCGTTCCATCGTCGTCCTCATCTCTGTCCTCTGGACTAGATTGAGGTCAAGAGTAAGCCCATACATTATTAAAAAAAAAAAAAAATGAATCTCTGTCACTGAGAAAATGTTTGATGAGAAAATAAAACTTTTTTCTTCAGTGGGTATAAACCACCGGATGGGATTCCCCGATGCTGCGGAGGGCGATGCGGCTCCACGCTGAATTTTAATTGTATATTATCATCTGTGTCTGTAACCTACTAACACTAGAAGTTAAATTAAATTGTCACTAATCCTATGGACTCCGGTCTGAAATAAAAAAAAATCTATTCTATTCTATTCTATAAAATAAGTAAGATGGTTATAAGAAACAAAAACATGCCTAGGTTAGGCATTTTTTTCTTCATAATAAGTATTACACAAATCTTCAACAATTCAATGTCAAAATATTGACTTGGCCGTATAGTAAGATACCCCTATTTCTTTTTATGAAATCTGATCTTTACTAACTCGTTAACGTTTTGTAAAGCTCGAACGTGACCGGAGTCTTGAGAAAGTGACATAATACACGTTACGGAAACGAATACACAAGAAAAAATCAGATTCTAGCTGAGCTAAACGTTACTTTAAATAAATTATATTCTGTAAATATTATGATCAAGTATAAAAACAAGATAATACAGAATACATATAGTAATGATCATAACAAAAACAAAACTGATAAGTCATATGACCGCGACGTCAGAATAAACGCAAAGAACTATTTGTAGGTTACTAAACTACTTATAGGAATAATAACTTAATACAATTAACTATAAACCTTAGTTGATAACGAATTGGTTCTATATAGACAAGTGTTTCAATCGACCATCATACGAAGATACATCAGAACAATTATTTCAGAACAAGTCTCAAAACGTTGATAGTTCAAGCTATTTTGGTTTTACTGTTACCTTCTCAAAGTATCAAAGTCAATACCGTAACTGATCACAATTGTTGTAGTAAGGACATTAAGATGTGTACATATTTACTTTACAAGTAAAGCATGATTAGACATTGAACTGTAAAGTGTCAAGTTTTACATAACCTACTTATTTAATCGTGACACCTTCAATCTTTGAAGGGTAAGCTGGACATAGTTTTATTAGAACAACAGGAGTGCACTGAAGGCTATTCGTCTAATAATTGACACAAAAACATGAAATCACACCTGTAATCCTGGTAATAATGTTTAAGTCTCATGTAATAGGGGACGAGCTTATTGCCATCAATCGGGCACAAAATCAAATCAAATCAAAGCATTTATTTCAAGTAGGCCAGTTACAGGCACTTTTGAATTGTCGAAACAAAGACCACAGTGAAATATAGCTACAGTCCCAGTCACAAGGCACAAAAACTGTAAAAGTACTGTAGTTGCCCATTCCCTAACGTCGTAGATCTCTATGGAGAAGAACGGGCAAGAAACTCCATGGACACTCTCTTAAATCAGAATATTTTAACAAAACCTTGGTTACATCATTCATGTTGAGATGGTACATTATGTTAGAACGATGAAGCAAGATGTATACGTTAAAAGTGTCCATAGTAAAAACAATTCAAATCCAGACAACGTGGCTACTACTGAGAAATTCCTAATGGAAAAACCCAATAGCGGGTTGCCGGACCTGGGAATGGATTCCAGGACCTCACGCTCAGCTGTCGTGCTTGCGACCAGACCAACGAGGCACCTGTATAATTTGTAATTTAGTAAATAAGAGAGAAATCAGGTGGGTTTTCCGTCATCATCGGCGTATAGCAGTCCATGACTGAACATAGACCTCTCAATCGCGCGTCATAGAATTCAAACCTCTATACTCTCATCCAGCTGTCAACTAGCCACCCTGTGAAGATCATTGCAGCTTTTTCTATGATAAAAAGTGATTTTAAACAGAAATTGATGGTCAAGATCCTTTTATGAACTGATAGTCAAATATCATCCAAACAGGATGATTTAATGAGTGAACATAACAAGCAAGGACTAATAAATAATTATGTAATATGCATTGAAATTCATACCGCCATTGATAAAAAATTTCTCTTAGACACTTAACCGGTGTCATTTATTTAATTTATTAACTAGAAATTCATGCCGCACATTGATTTATCATAAATGTAATTTATAGTAGAAACTTTATAGATATTCTGCGCATTAGAATCTCAAGTTCAAGATTACCATCAACTAGAGGACATCAACATTCCAGCAATAAGCAAACCAAAAACACTAATGTGGACAACAGTTGTTAGACTTAGAAATGTCTAGAAAGGAAGTACAGAAAACAGTTTCCAACGAGGAGCTCGTGGCTTTATAATAACAGCCGCTCGGGCGATCTTGGGGTTAAGCCGCGTCTGCCATTAAATACCGAGTTTCCTCCGTGCCTCGCACGTTAAGCCGTGGTCCCAACTGTCATTTGTAGATCTTTGACAGTCGTTACAGGTAGTCAGTGGCCTGAAAGTTCGACAGCCAGTCTTAATAAGGGGTATCGCATTACCCAGTACTAACCAGGTTGTAGAGGTCAGATAGGCAGTCGCTTCATGTGAAATACTGGTATCCAGCTGCATTCGGTTAGACTGAAGCCGACCCCAACATAGTTGGGAAAAGGCTCGGCAGATGATGACTTCTTCAGCGAAAAACTTAAAGAGGGATGAGGTAAAGGGTGTTAAGTTCCTCGTCCTCCTTTGTAACGGGAGGATCCTCCGACCAGACGGGTTTTATGACTAGTGGGCTACCGTCCGACGATTGACTTTAGTAAATATCATGAAAGATTTTAGGTGGCACTAGCTGTTTCCCGCGACCTTCGTCGCGTGAAATTATTATTGAATGGGTTTTTAACTTTTTTGCACGGAACCCTTTACCCCTTTTTCTAAGATAAGTAGTAGTAGCTCCTAAGTCACTCCTTATAACATGAGTTATCTGCCAGTAAAAGTCCTCTTCAGAATCGGTCCTGCTGTTCCGGAGATTAGCCGGAACAAACAATCAGAGAAACAAAAATTTAAAAATGTTTTTTTTTTTCATAAGTACCGTATAAACTTTCATAATTATGCTTACAGTAAAAAGCTGTTATTTTGAAATAACAAACACACTTTAATTTTATTTATTTGTATAAATCAGGGGGGTTACTATGACGTCTTAAAGCAGGAGTAATTCCAGTGTGGGAAAAAGACAGAGCTATACAGGTCGTCTAGTCCCATCTCCTTCCCACACTGGAATTACCTGGTGTGATGATTCACAAAGTTTTCAGTTCAAGGAACAGGTTAACAAACACGACCTTTTTCGAAATATTCTCGTCTTGGATTTCAACTTAACATTCTAAACAATTACTTAAAGCCATATTATGCAAAATGTGCTGAAGTATTTGTGTCAAGAAATGCGCGACATAACTGTTTCTTTATTGATTCTCTTGAATATTGCACAAGCACAAGTGATATGAACTCGAATGCACGTGTTTCCGAATGAAGACAACTTGACCTACAAGGTAAATACGGGATCTCCTTTATACAGTAAAGTGACGTAATATGGACTCTATTGGTTATTTTGACAAGTAATCACAGTTTCTTTATAAAAAGCGGCCTTACTTCTCTTGACTTAAGCAAAACAAAAGGTTTCAGGAACCTATCATTTTTTTAAAAGTTGTCGATAAAAAAAAAATCAACCCTAACTTACATGTATGGAGAGTCACCCCTATTTTAATTTTTTTCACAATTTCACACGACTTTTGTGTCGTGGTTCATAGTAGACACCTACTATCCAAATTTGTTGTGTTAGCACCACACATTTGAAATTGTTACACTGTTGTACTGTTAGCCTAACAGTCTTGTCGGGGGTCACGTGGTGGCTCCCGGCCACCGTAAGCGCGGGCCTGTGGACGGCGAGTTATGGGCTAGCTCGCCGTCCGGCCGTCTTATGACGACAGGCCGTGTTGACGGCGCGTTCGTGTTCCACGCGCGCCTCAAAGAGATGTCAGCAACCGAGTAGGGGTCCGCATGGGCCGATGCCTGCCAGAGCTGCGGGACTGTTCGAAAGAGACACCGTGGCCCTGGAACACAAAGGGCATAGAAGGAACATGGATGGGTTTTAGTCAGTACAAGTCTGACACTCCCTTCCGCTCCGCCCAGAGTGGGGGGGGGTCAATTTGATGATTTCCCATCCAAAAAAAAAAAAAAAAAAGCCTAACAGTCTCGGAGTAAAAAGACTGTGACATACGGACGGACAATCAGACAGACTCCGTTCCGTTTCCGTTAGGGTTCCGTTTTAGACATTTGGCTATACGGAACCCTAAAAAAGCAGGTTGTCGGAGTTTCCTTTTGAGATTCAAGCGTCAAGAGATTTCGAAAAGCGGTGGGTGGCATTTTGTTATTGGTGAACGTTCAGTCAATCAATCAAATTAGTTTATTGCTGTCTTGGGTTGACAACTCTTTCCTTAGTTGCACCCATCGATATATTATCAATGGTTGCCCGTCCAGTTGAAGAGAAAAAAGCCCGGTCCAAATTACCCATTTAAGACATTGTATTAAAGCCGTTCTATCGGAGCAGCCTTTTAGAAAATGAAACAAAAAAAATACTTCAAAGATATTCATGTGTAGCATTACATATACATACGGAAGTAAAGTTTTGTTTTTGAATCTAATTGAATAAAACTATTTTTAGTATATTAGGTCCAACTATTCATACACGAAATATTTTCAGGGAATCATCTAACCTCTATAACAAAGCCATTTCAAAGGATTTTTTTTATCTGAGTATATTTTTTAATAAAAATAAATAATTTAGAATTACTTGACCCCCAAATAAATACTGGCTCCTTATTTTTAAGCATCTATTACGCTAGTTTACTACGTCGTATTTACCTACTGTCATTGTTAAAATATGGGAGTAAAGGTTTTATGCAAAAAGTCTCAAAAAATTTTTGAATTATAATAATTTCGTAAATAAAAAAAAACACTCAGATATTTTTTTTTTTCGTTGCTATGGCGACTTTACGACTTATAGAAGTTACTCTTAAAATATTTCGTGTATGAAAAGATAGACCTTATATAGCTTAGGAATGCTAAATATACAATTTATTTCCTACTGATATCATCATCATCATCACCATCATTTCAGCCGAAAGACGTCCATGGGCGTCCCCCAAGTGTCGCCACATTGATATAATCACCAGCAATACAATGATTTTAAACAGTAAAATTTCAATCGAAACAAATCGTTGTCCGATATTTTGTATGTTTTAAAGCTCTTGAGCTCCATTTAAGGGGGAAGCGCCAGGGCAGCCGGCGAAGTTCAAATTACGGTTTTTGCTATTTCGAGGTCAGTGTAAGGCTGTACGTTGATAAAATATATACATTATTACATGCACATATTATACACATTATTCTCTTCCCTTTTAGAATTGTCTACATTCCTTTTTCATTTCTGCTTTTTGCGGGTCTGCTGGCAGAAATTTCTTTTGAAATAAGCAGTACCTTTGTACTCATATATTATAATGTTATTTTCTTGTGTTGTCTTCTGTGTGTGCATAAATAGTTAAATAAATAAAAATATGATTCAAGAAATGATTGTTCGAATCATTAAAATCATCAATACAACCCTCTAAGTTCATTTAAATCCCATTGAATTAGTTTTTCATGAAATACATTCAGAAAAAGCTGGCAGTTTCGTCACAACGTTAATGTTTTCTTCATTGTTTGTCTTTTTATTTTAGTATATCCGTGTAAATTTATATTTACATATATATGTATATTGATATATATTTATACTATTTTGATATATTGTTATAGTATTTTATATATCCATGTAGTTTATCTTTATAATAAATATTTTTTTTGCAGATAGATACACCTACCACTGTTTGTCTCTGCATCACCCAAAGATTGACTGGTAGAAAATGCCTATGGCATTAAGTCCGCCTCTGTACTTTGTGCTTGAAGCGTTAAATAAACAAATAAATAAATAAATGACGCTGACCTCCAATTTGCAAAAAACGTAAGAAAAATTGAATTTCGCGGGCCACCTTAGCTCATCCTCCCTTAATTCAAATACTAATAATAAGTAGGTAATCATAAATACTTAATTGTTCCCCCCAAAATCGAAAGTTTCATTTTTTTTTACAAACACAATAACACCTGTCATCAGCTCCATCCAACGTCTAAAATTATTTAGAAGATGACTCTCAAAATGGTAGCTTTCACTCCTTATATCTTTTAAGTGTGATATATTGTATTCGTAAAGGTAGGCGGGTCAAGGTGCATTTGATTATCAGCACTTATGTAACGTTATGTCATCGTAATACTTACATAACGTGTTAGATTTGACTTACTTATAATGGTAATAAGTTAGCTGGCGAGTTACGTTTATTCATGGTAACTTGTTCTGCGATGCAGCGGCCATGTTTTATTCATAGTTTACTTGTCAAACATTTGTTACATCACTAATTAAAATCTAATTCAAGGGAAATATGTTAACAATAATATCGTAGATGCAACAGAAAACTGGTTGGAAGACCTGCAGAAGATCGCCGCGGAGACATGGGGCGTCTGCCTATCTGACCTCCACAACCCAGTTAATACTGAATAATACGATAATCCTTTGTAAGACTGGTTGTCAGACTTTTCAGCCGACTGACTGATACGGATTACCTGTAACGACTATCGTAGATCTACAAATGACAGCCGGGACCAACGGCTTATAGTGCTTTCCGAGGCAAAGAGGAAACTCGGTATGTAATGGGTTGTTGTACTGACCAACCTAGGCAAGCGCGGCTTAACCTGAAGATCAACCCGAGCGGCTGTTATTATTTAGCCACGAACGAGAAACTCATCTCAAGTCATTTATTGCAATTAGACCATTACAGGCACTTTTGAATGTCAAAAACAAAAGGATGAGGCTACAGTCCCTGTCACAAGCCAATAAAATTTGTGAAAGTACTGTATTTGCCCATTCTAAAGCATAGATAGCTATGGAGAAAAATGGGCAAGAAACTCCATGCTTATACTCCACTTTCAAGCTACATAACCTTCTATTCATTTGTTTTTTTTTTTTAAGAAAAATTCTAATGTCATGTCCGTGAACAGTTATCGTCATTATTACAATAGTAATTACGGTGTCCTACGTACTGTCAAATTAGCTTAATGGTAAGTCCCATTTGACTCATTTTAGGTCTATTACAACCTATTAGGCAACTAGCTTCCGCGAAGTAACTGTAAAACTATTAATTGTTTTAATTCTAACAACATACAATTTACATTTCAAACGAGCTGAGATGTTAGTCAACTCGTTTCTTTGTTTACTTAAATAACTTGCCTGTTTATAGGACTAGTCGAAGAATCGAGAAAAATACTTGACTTAATTGCATAGGTACGAATATTGTTTGATCTTATGAGAATCAACGTGGCCTTTGTACGTCTGTGGTCAGTTTTTCCCGAATGGCTTATAAAAAAGTGGATGGGACGCCGAAACACGCGTATTCAGTTCATCATTCTGAACCCGTCATAGAAATTATCCATCAGTAATTTTAAAAATAATCTGCGGATTCCTTCAAAAGAGCAATAGGTACCTACACAGTCAAAATGTATGAAACGGCTGATTTTTTAAAAATTAGTGATAAAAAAATTCTTTTACCAGTTTGTCAGGTAGGGATGACATGTTCTCGTATAATTTATACTAATATAAAAGAAGATCCTGAGACTGACAGACCACTTTACAGGTACTCCCTAGACCTGCTAAGAACTGACAACGGTCAGAACATTATTTTGAAAAGATTATGTGATAATTTTGACAAATATTGCAAAAGTTTGTGGTGTTCTTTAATTTCTACTTACTGAGGAAAAGTGTTAATTTTAAAGTATTTAAGTGATCTCAGTAAGTGCGAATTTCACATGAGCCTCAAACAATCCTTCTGCGAAGCAGTCATGCTAGTGAAGGAGGTGGCGGGACGTGAGAGGGAAAGAACCTCACGTCCCAGCCGCCGCGGGAGACGCCCTGGGCGTCGGGCCTGTGGTCGACGAGCTATAGGCTAGCTCGCCGTCCGGCCGTCTTATGACGACAGGCCGTGTCGACGGCGCGTTCGTGTTCCACGCGCGCCTCAAAGAGATGTCAGCAACCACGTAGGGGTCCGCATGGACCGATGCCTGCCAGGGCTGCGGGACTGTTCGAAAGAGATACCGTGGCCCTGGAACACAAAGGGCAAAGAAGGAACATGGATGGGTTTTAGTCAGTACAAGTCTGACACTCCCTTCCGCTCCGCCCAGAGTGGGGGGGGTCATTTGATGATTTCCCATCCGAAAAAAAAAAAAAAAAAAAAGCCTCAAACAATGACACCAATCGTACAGAGTGGATAGGTACTTGCTTCAATAATATTATGTAAATGGTAGTTCTAGGCACCGCGGTGCCAAGATCTGCCTAGAACTGATCTGCCTAGAACCATGGCCTACTGATTTCTGTAGTCATAATATTGTCATAATTATCTCGTTAATTTATAATAAGAGGTATGTTTAATTCACATTCATATGACGCTTCAATTTATTGTTATGATAGAACCATTAAGAGAACTCCGCAATTTGCGTCACCCGTAGAGTAATTAAACTTAAACAGAGCTAAATCATTTGTATAAACTTCACGCCGGTAACACCCGAATGGTTAGGAACATAGGAAGAGGTGTACCTATACACCCACATTTCGCCAGTTATGTTTCTGTCCCATGCAATAGGGAATAACGTATTGCCATCAAGTTGATGGCAAGTGACTTGAGTTTGCCCGACCTGGGAACTGAACCCACCATGACCACTAATGGTCGAAAGAAATGACTGATACGTTGGTCTTGAACCAACGTGCCAGTCATTTCAAGCACCTAATTTTGTTTGTTTTGTGTGGTAAAACGTTCTTTTAACAAATGGATTTCCAACAGTTCAACAATATTTTAGACATCCATTTAGGTATCATTTAATGTCGATGAAAACAGGCATAAGAGTTGTTTAATGGCAGCTTTCAATAATTGCCATTGCGCTGATTTACTTAACTGATAATCAGATTTCAGAAAGTAATTTTTTTCCAAGTAGATCTTATTTTATGCTAGGTAATATCATACCACAGCCTGTTATTAGGTACATATATGCATGTTTAACTATCACGTATTACTAGTTTATAATAAGCAGATCCTGGAGTTTAATATGGATGTTAACCTCGAAATCACACTGCAATTTATCGCCTGATTGCAACACCCAGCAATCTTCTACACCTGGAAATTAGTTCACTTCAATTGCTTTGACATTTACAACAAAGTTTTTTTTAGACATTAATCAGCAGTAAATTAACACTTTATTTTACTGTAAATTTATAACTAGGCACTTAATTTTGATTTCGATTTCGATAAGTAGATATTAAAGCATAGCATAGCAGCAGCCTATAATGTTCCCACTGCTGGGACACAGGCCTCCTCTCTGTGAGAGGGAATGAACCACGCGGGCCCAGTGCGGGTTGGTATTCGACCTTCGAATTTTAGGTTCTAGGACATGCCGGTTTCCTCACGATGTTTTCCTTCACCGTTTTGAGAGCAGTGGTGATGAAATAAATTACACAAAGTAATGCGCCTGCCTGGGTTCGAACCCACGACTTACTGCTCGTAAGTCGGGACCGCCACCACAGGGCCACCGCTGCTCTCAGTAGATATTATAATTATCAATAACTAGCTGTTGCCCGCTACCTTCGTCTGCGTGAAACTAAAGGTGTGAAATATAGGCAGGGCCGCACCGCCCCTGTGTGTGAAGTATGCGGTGCACACAGGCGCCAAGAACTAACTTCGGCGGCATCATAATAAATTAAAGACAGACAAAAAAAGACATATGAGTACCTTTCTACCTGTCTGAATAAACTGATTTATCTATCTATGAACAATTACGTATAATAAATATAAATAAAATAAATAATAAATGAATATTTCTCGACAATCAAACTCCGCCGTCTAGTCCCAAACTAAGCAGGGCTTGTATTATGGGTACTAGACAACTGGCGTGCAGAAGTGATGTATAGCATTTTAAAAGAATTTGATATACTACTAATATACTTTTTTCTGCAAATAAATACGTATTACATGTTTATGTAACACAAAGGTTTCTTTTTAAAGCACCTTGTGGGAATCGAACCCATGACATCCAGCAGCGAAACTGGTTTTACCTAATAAGGAAAATATTATTTATGTATATAAAACTGGAGAACATTTATTTCGGTTAAAATAAAAAATAATAAAAAAAGATTTGTTGAAACATGAAGATTCGTGAAAAAAAGAGGCGCTTCATAGGTTTCGCACACAGGCGCTGTGGGGGGTCGGCGCGGCCCTGAATATAGGTACTTTACGACCTATGCTTATACCCACCAAAAACACATTAAAAATTTCATAAAAATCGGTCGAGCCGTTTCGGAGGAGTGCGACCACAAACACCGTGACACGAGATTTTTATATATATAAGATTATTATTAATATTAATATTATAATTGCTTCAGCGCCTGCAACAAAAATAGTGTTAAGTAGCATGACATACAGGATTGCTAAAGTTTGCTTGTGGGCGCTTAATTACTATCAAGTGATAATTTCATCATATTAAAATACCAAAGTTGAATAAAAATGTTTGTATTTATATATAACATCACGCCTGTATTCTCCGAAGAGTTAGGCAGAGGTGTGCCTAATAGAATACCCACATTTCACCAGATATGTTCGTATACATATACGTATTTAGTACATCATTCTGAGCATAGAAATTTTTCATCGGTTAATAAAAAAAATCTGCTGTTTCCTACAAAATTTTTAGATTTATGTATCCTACTTATGCGTACATAAGTAGGATACATAAATATAAAAACTTGACAGAGAACTTTTCAAAATGTTTAAAAAAAAAAAGATAATTGGAAATTTCTGTTTCTATGGAATATCTAATTTAGCTGTAACACTATTTTTAGAAAATGTTCTCTGTCAAGTTTTTAGACTTATGTATCCTGCTTATGCGTACGAAGTTTCATTAAAATTGAAATTTGATTATTAAAAGTTTGTATAAAGTGCCGTAAGACGTTAACGCTCTTAAGTTGTTTTGTCCATGTTGATTAAGTACTCAGTGTATCTAGCTAAATAATAATGTTATACAAAAGGCTACCACTACATATCAAGTATCGATGCGTAGCCTACCTTGGACGGAAACTGGGCGTGCATAACTGGAGCAAAGTAAACAATTATTTACATAATATCGGAGCCCTAGAATCAGAACATATCGCTCAGCCACAACATGACATGAGCTGATGATATATCGGTATGCTGTTCTAACATATGACAATGTAATATACGTGACATTGGAAGCAATTAATACCTACTTAGATATGCAGATAGTTTCTAACGGCAAGTTTGGAGCACTCATCACTCATCTGATGAAGGAAAGCCTCGGTCTCTCTCTCCCAGATAATTTGTTTGTCTTTAGAGATCAAGCTATGGTCTCATCTGTATTATGTTGCATTTGACAGCATAAAACGCATCAGATATAATAATTGAAATAACCGTATCTTTAAAGTAATATAAAAAACGTATGCTGAAGAACCCCGGGAACATGGTCTCTGTTTTCTCGAAACATAGATTTGTTAAGTTACCGCTTTTTAGCTTACGGGGGCAGTCATGTTATATAATTGTGACATGACATAACATCACGCCTGTAATCCCCGAAGGGTTAGGTAGAGGTGTACCTAAGAATACACCCACATTACTGAGAAATTCCTGATGGATAAACCCAATACCACTTTGTCCGACCCGGGAATCGAACCCAGAACCTCTTACTCAGCAGTTGCAGCAGCATGCGATCCCTCGACCAACGAGGCAGTCAGTTATGATCAGTCAGTTATGATTGTGAGTGCTCGTATAACCCCTGAAATAGCTTTTTGACTGGGATCCACATTTCCTCCACATTAGGTACTTGCCTACCTATATTGAGTAGTTTGAAACAGAAAACACTTTGAACCGATGCTTACTCTCACCCTGGACAGCCTTATACAACATTATTTTTAGTATATGCGAAACCTGAATATAGTTTGTTCAGAATAAGTAACTGTATCGATTCCAATAATTTTTAAACCATGTTATATTTTGTCTCAAAATTATTTAAAAGAGATTACAAGTTGGACACCGAGCGACACTAAGTACCTTTCACAATCATTTAGGTACCTACTGCCAAAATATTATTATCAATGAGCTCAAGACGACGCTGCAGGCGGGCGAGCGGCGGCGCCGCTTGGTGACCACGTTTTTGTGCGTACAACCAGGTAACAGAACAAGCTTTTATCATTTTGATTTTTCATGATAGAGTTTTAAAATTTTGTACACAGATTCTTTACATTAAAATATTAGAGGTGTTTCAGATTTCGCATTTACTAAAACTAATGTTGTATGTAAACGTCAATGGCACTTTATGCTCATATGAGTTAGTTAGAACCTTGAAACAAAAGTAGGTGTAGGTAGTAGGTACCATGTTTAAATTAACCTAGTTTTACTAACTGACATGAGTTATTCCAACTATGCATGTAGATTAATTTATAATGAGAGTTGCCTATTAAAATATATGATATAATGGGCAATGGTTGTCAATCTAAATAATCGTATGTTATTGGCGCTATTAATGGAGATAAATAATGCAATAAAATTAAATTAACTTATATTTATATGAGAATCCCACGCAATATTTTCAGCCTTGCCAACTTGTAGGACAAGCCTTTGAAATACTATTTTGGTATCCACCGGGGTGATCAGATAAGCTAAAAGATGGCAGCGCCATGGATCCTTTTTGATGTGAACTTGGTACGATTCGGCTACAAATTGACGTGAAAGAACCGATCAGGCGGAGATCCAGCAGACTTACCGGAGGTGCAGCAGAAGGGCGAGCGAATCTCATTATTTTACCCCCGAAATAAAGTGGGTTTATCCATAATCCATAATCATCGTCTTCAGCAGAATTCCCACACATTCCAACTTGAAAGACAGACCGAAAAGAAGACCCTATTTGTCGTAAAAAGACAAAGTGAACCCTATTTCCTACCTACTTACTTACATTATATAATGAACGATGAATTTTACTTGTGCAGATTCCTTATCTTTCTTTCTCGAATTTTCATGTTTTACGAAGTAGGCCACTGAACTGTTCGGTACTCACTCGTAAACGTTACTCAATCTACTAATAAATAAATTATCTTCACTATTGCTCCATGAAATATTTTCATGAAGGGTGATAAAAATGTTTTATTTGAAAAACCTTGACACGTGCCAGTAGGTACCTCAGTGTTTTTATCAGTATCAGACATTGCATCATACAGAAATGAGAGCACAATGACTTGGGAGAATTAAGCCTACCAACAATATTGCCAAATGTGGGTTCTTATTTATCTACTATTAAGCAACATTTTACCTGTGACTCTGCTTATTAAGGTGGAAGCGCCAGGGTAGCCCGAAATTCAAATTTTCTTACGTTTTTTGCAATTTTGCAGGTCAGTGTCAGGTTGAATGTTATTGAAAATATGAATCGCGCCAGTAACACATACCGGTAAAACGGGATGAATAGGACCGCAGGGGTGAATAGAGACAAATTTTGAAAGGGGTTTTAAAGTTGAATTAATATGTTATGTTGCTAACAAGGTCTCTAAATAGTTAAGTATAACTACGAGTAAGTAAATATAACAGAGTACTTTTTGATAACATAATCAAATTAATTCAACGTTAAAATCCCTTTCAAAATTTGTCTCTATTCACCCCTGCGGTCCTATTCACCCCGTTTTACCGGAGTGTAGTTACAGAATTATAATCATCAATAACACTCTCATATCTCATTTAATCGCATTAAAAAAGAAGGTAAGCGCAAGGTACGGTAACAGGCTGTTAATAAATTGGGCATAAAGGGGTACCTTAACGGTTGCAGCTCTGGGAAAATTGCCATTCATTGATGACTCTGCCCTGGAACGTATATGTGGTGTACGTTACCCCAGCAGGAAAGTGGCTCCTGTGCCGCTGTTAAAACGATGCACTTAATATTGTGTCCTAGGTGTCCTGTTGTTTGTACCTTACACCTACAGAATCTGATGGACGATACTGAAGGCGCCAAACTCCTGGCTCTGTTCTGCACTGATACTATTTAGATTGCCTTAGACACGCAAGCAGATACCGTATTTTTTTCTAGTTAACTTTCAGGAGCATCTACAGATTTCAAAATAATTGTAGCTGGAAAGACGGTTCGCGTGTTATGTCATAGATACTTGTTATTCACTTAAATACACACACCCACTGGACGCTTGTCAGAGGCAATCGCCGTGGATGTAGACCGCGGCGAAGGTGGTGTGGCGATCTGATCTCGTTTGCGGGGCGAACATGGCCAGATATCGCTCAGGACAGAGAGGTTTGGAAGGAGAAAGGGGAGGCGTTTACCCAGCAGTGGGACACTCAAACAGGCTAACAAATAACACATAAGCAACAAAAAACTATCGATCTGTATAAAGATATCAACAATGATATCGATAAACACCACACAAGTGCAATAACCGCTGCTATCAGTTTATCACACACGACGTAACTACCTACCTAAAGATAAACTGTAGGTACTTTACTTTAAGATTCTTAATTATGCGACCAAATGTAGCAATTTATTTATTATACTTGGGTAATTTAGGTAAATATTTAAAATCTAACGCAATTCCATCGCTGGCGCAAATAGATAAGATAAATTATATTTGCTCTATGGCAAAAGAATGGGTAATTCTTTACATGAAACACTATAAAAACCTTAGGGATGCTGTGTTAGCATCAGATCTTAGTGTGAACTCGTTGAGACCCATTGATTTTTCACAATGAAATTGTTCGCTGCTTTCTGTGTGTTGTCCGTGGTAAGATTTTTTGGGTAATTGGTGTGGTAAAGTGAGGAGCTCGTGGCTAAATAATAACAGCCGCTCGGATCGATCTTTAGGTTAAGCCGTGCTTGCCTAGGTTGGTCTGTGGATGGGTGACCACCCATTACATATCGAGTTTCCTCCGTGCCTCGGAAAGCACGTTAAGCCGTTGGTCCCGGCTGTCATTTGTGAATCTTTGACAGTCGTTAGATAGTCAGTGGCCAAAAAGTCTGACAACCAGTCTTACCAAGGGGTATCGTATTACCCAGTAATAACTGGGTTGTGGAGGTCAGATAGGCAGTCGCTCCATGTAAAATACTGGTATTCAGCTGCATCCGGTTAGACTGGAAGCCGACCCCAACATAGTTGGGAAAAGGCTAGGCAGATGATGGTGGGGTAAAGTGATCGTGGTTAGTGGCTAAATAATAACAGCCGCTCGGGTCAATAAAAGTAAATAATTGAAAAAAAGCTAGGCAGATGATAATTTGGATGTAATAAGTGAGTGAGAGTAGTGGTGGCCCATATAGTCTTTGAGTGACCCAGTGTTAATGGCCCCGATTTACGATTTGAAGGTCGTGGGTTTGAACCCAGGCAGGGGTGTTACTTTGTGTTACTTATTTCATATCTACGACGCTAAAAACGGTGAAGGTAATCATTGTAAGGAAACTGACATGTCCTAGAACTAAAAATTCGAAGACGTGTGACACCTACCAACCCGCACTGGGCCCGCGCGCTTTGCGATGGCGGGCGACGGGCGCGGCTCCAGCACGTCACCCGACCTGCGCTCGTCCTGCGCACGCTCTCAATGTCGTCCATACAACAAGACCCTTAGGGTTACCACACCAATCGATCGATGGTATTCGAAACGACAACGATCGATCAATTGTTGTAGTAGAAACTGTCGATCGACGTCGACTTAACCATTCTACCATCGATCGATGGCCTCGATCGACGAACGATCGACGGCCTCGATCGACGAACGATCGACGGCCTCGATCGACGAACGATCGATAAGTGTGGTAACAGCCTAAATAATCCTTTGTGTGTTTTTCCTGCGACTATGGTTGCTTGATGCCTTCTTTTAATTTATTCAAATAATTACTGCCTTACTTAATTTCACAGGTGTGCTCAGCGTTTGGGGCTCCAGATGTGCCGAGCTATGACTTGCTGGAAGTGTCCAATCGTGACATCGACCTCATGGCGCATACGAGGTATTTGCCTTATTCCAATCTAGAAACACATTAGTTTGAAATATGGAGAGATAGCCTTAATCTGACTGCAGTAGGTAGGTACCTAAATCGTTTCTCACAATTTAACACACCCTTATAAATAACTTCTTTCAACATTGCAGGCAACTCATAACACAACTGGTTGAAAATCTTCGTAAATCTGCACAGGAAGCTTTAAACTCTGTTAACGCCTTCAACGCTGGTATCATCAAAGAGGCTAAAGAGATCAGAGACAAGATCATCAGCGATATTCAGAAGTTCAAGCAACGTGTCACTGAAGCCGTCGAAAATGTCATGAACAGGATCTCGAATACCAGCTTGGCTGTTAAGGATTGTGTCGATGTGAGTAACATTACGAATCATACTATATTCGACTTATCCTGCGGCTTCGCTCCTGTTATAGGCGGAATTTATCTTACGGGAACATTTTAAATATAGCCTTTGAAACTCAAGAATAATGTGGCTTATACGAATTTTCAGAATAGGTTGAAAGGAAGATTAGGAACCTTTAGAAAACTTTCACACTTAGGTACAAACCTTACCTCTTTATGATATTATTAGTAATTACCTATAGATAAAGTAGGAACTAAGCAAGCCCACTACTGGGACCATTCCCTTGTCTAACTAGAAAGAACAATAGACCAGCAGGTACTAACTTTATAAAAGAGGTAAAAGTTTGAAGGTGTGTACACATATCAACATTATTGTTTTGTTTGAAACTTGACACTTGGCACTCTGGTGTCGCGAAAAGTATCCAGCTGAGTATCAGCTCCAGACACCAACACTAGCACTAAACTACATTTCCAAGCAAAATCTCGAGCCGGATACCGATTAAGCAACTTTAAGACGCGCCGCTGATTTCAAATGTAGGAGCGCTGACACAGCACTTTGTATTTGTCGTACACGCAGCGCTCGGCGACATTAGTTCGCTTCGCCCGTAACCGCCAATAGCTATAGACGCGCTTTCAACCTAAATAAGTACTCCATTGCAAAATTTGTAACACGTTTCGCAAGTAAAGAAATATCCAAGTTCCGTCGCATTTCATTTCTCTCCGTATACACACACACCTAAAGACAACATATACACGCACACAAAACAAACAATAGTTTTCAGTGCACTTCAAACTACCCACAATTATTTTTTTTGTATTTCATGTCTTAAGAGTATGTTAAAGTTGGCTATTTTGTGATAATAATGAGTTCAAAAGGTTTTAAAAGGTTTTCTTTCTTTCTACAGTCCCACAGAAGCGCTGCAGCCGCTGTATTCAACGAAACCCTTTCCAGCACTTTGACTTGCGTCGACGAACGCATTGGTGACGTCTCAAAAGACATTCAGCACTTAATGTCAATAGCCAATGATGCTATGGAAGCTGGATCCCAGGCTATGGAAGACATGAAGAAGTGCACCGGAGATAACACCAACTTGTGGGCCGCCGGAACCTGCCTTGGATCTGTTGCACTGAAAACTGAGATGAAATCTGTCGGTTTTCTTGGACAGTCTACTTTGACGGTAAGTAGACATCCTTTATATTCTAGAACCTAGGTATGTAGAAGTAAAGTAATACTGCGATAGCAGAGGTCTTAGTGAAGGTGCTCGTCCAAGGAAGTGTTACCTACCAACCATCCTGTCTTATAAGTTCGGGCACCTATGTCATGCTTTTAGTGTTGCCAATGTCTAACTACTTACGCTAACTTGTTACCAACTTATTGTTTACCACCCAATTACACAAAATCATGTAGGGATTCCGTCACCATTAGTCTTTTAGAGTCGATTCTATGATGTATTTTTTTTCGCGACGGACTGTTAGCACTAAGTATTAAATCACTCGTCTTCATTGCGTGCTGGCAAGTTATTGCATTAGTGGTACCCATGTGAGTATAATTTAATTTTTGTAGTCTAAACAGTAGTATTAAATTAGCTATAAACATTTGTACTAACTAAAAGCTCCCAACTTAGCGTACTATTATTTTGAGCGAGCCTGTATTTGATTTAGGTATGTAATTTAATTCATAGTACCCACCTACTTATTTAATTCATTATTATTGTTCTAGATCGGCCATATCAACTTAGCTATTGCTTCGCTGCCAGCATCACTTGAAGTTTGTGCTGGAATGCGCCTGATTCAAACTGGAATACAGACTGGAAAGATCATCGTCGAAGTTGGTGGTTGTTCAGCAAACGGGATCTTCAACACAATCCTTGGTAAACCTACTCATGTTGAAAAATAAAATGTTTTAGTTATGAAAAATCATGTTAAGAGTTAATAAATGAAATTCGTTAAATGAAATAGTATTATTATTTAGAATGTGCTGGCTGGTAGTATATTATCAGAAGCTGAAGAATTAAATACTTACCCTTCTAAAAAGTACCCTTCTTAATAAGGGCAATGTCAAGAATAGATACACCCACATCCTAAGCAAGTAAAATACGAGTTTTCCGAAGAGGGCGGAATGGAAAGCACAAATTTTCCGTGAATGTCAACATGCTGCCGCTGTGGTCAGCTACCTATTCGTTGCGAATTGCGCCTGCTTATTATGACCACATCAACTCTCTTTAATTCTGTAGACTTTACCATAGTTTCTATTCAACACTAGCTATTTACTGATGATAGGAACCAACACCTTTGTTGCGGTATCTTTTAGGGAAAGCGTAAAACGAAGTAGGTACCTACCTAGGTACTTAACTACGACAGAAATAAATAAACACAATATTATGATTGGTTACAATCATTTATATTTCATCTACCAATACAAACCATCTCTGATTTAATGGTACAAAACAAACGAACCTGTATTAAGAACTTATGTTTAAATGAAAAAAAATTAAAAAATATTTGTCGGATATGTCAGGATTTACTCCGTTAGGCTTGTACATCATGTGGGCAGACGATGGGTTTCGTGCTATAAAAACACACTGGGTGCGATACACTGTTTCTAGCAAACTAATAAATTACTTGAAATTACAACTTAACACAATAACACGGGCACAATGAATCGGGTACAGTTTCAAGACGTCTCAACTCCGCCGCGATCAGACATTGACTGTCGCCCTAGCCTCAAGCTGAACGTCAGGGCTCTGTAGAAACACGTTGTGGTGTGTGTAGACTGGTAAGTAGGTCGCGTCATGTCACCATTGCGCACTGGCGCGTTTGCAGTTTTATTTTATGTCCGTACTAACGGCCGAATCCGACATATTGAAAACAAAATGACGAAGATAGTGTTACATGTAATAAATGCTTAGGATACAAAATTGTGAAACTTAACTTTTCAGAGATATCAAATACCTACTTATAATAGTAGCACACATAGGTACAGATTCGATAGTATTATAATGATGTTTTTAATGTTTCCGTGGGCACATTGCATGATGACCGCCATCCCCTGCGACCTGCGATAGGTGCACCAGTTATATTACTGGCAAGGTGCCTGGCACCTTAGTTATATTACTGGGTAATATAACTGGTGCAACAATCTGCACTGGCCAAAAATAAAATGGTATTCGCAACCTCTTTGGTAGTTCCTGTCCTACCCAATACATGAGTCTCCTTACATTTCTCCACATACGCAGCATAATCTTTTTCACTGATTCTACCTCTCAAGTGTATGCCAGTTTCAATAACACTCGGATTAACAGCGTTGACACGAACTCCTTTACTAGCAAGCTCTAAAGACACACATTTTGTAAACTGATCGAAGGCTGCTTTAGACAAACAATACGCAAGAATGCCCGGAAAAGGCCTCAGCCCAGCCACACTGGATACATTCACAATGTTCCCTTTAGACTTAACAAGATGCGGTGTGGCCAACATGGTCAAATGATATGGCCCACGGACATTTGTATTCATTTTGCTGTCGTATTGAGCAAGAGAAGTATTCTCTACTGAACCCATTTGCATAATTCCAGCATTGTTGACCAGGACATCAAGTTGCTTGACATTGAAGATCGTTTCCTTTATTAACCTTTCAACATCGTCTTCCTTGTCAATATCGGCGATAACAGATAACGGTGTAAGCTTGCTGGGTGACACAGCTTCGCATTCTTTTGCAGTCTTCTCTAGATTGTCCTTGTTCCTTCCTGTTAGGACGAGTGTCGCATCTTGCTTTGCAAATTCGATTGCAGTTTTCGCACCGATTCCTGAACTAGCTCCCGTGATAAGAACTACTTTAATTGAGAACATTTTTATATCTGAGAAAAAAAAAATTGGTCAGCAGTTTAAATAAAATTCATAATTATTTTTTAAATAAGTTTTTTCATTTTTAAATGACTACGCGACAGCGCGCCGTAGTTATTCAACAAAACAGGTTTTTATTTCTACTGCTAGTATCGCTATTGACCGAAAATATTGACCTTCGCGATCAAATGCTAACACTCTATCTCCCTAGTCGCTAATTTTGAAGTCAACGTCTTGTCTGTAACGACGATAATAACTAGGTATTACATAAGAATGTCCATTCGCTTCATTTGCATTTTAGCAGTCGGATTCAATTACGATGAATGCATTTTATTGAGATAGATCTGAGATCAAAATATTGGATGTGCTAATTACTGTCATAGAACTGCAATATGTAGAATTACACATGCTCTAAATACATAATTTAATATAAATTAAAATTAGGAATACATACAATTAAACAGTCATGCTATTATTAAAGATTGGTTTCCTCAAGTTATAAGCATGTAATTATGTTAAGATAGTTGTTGTTATCTGTTATTGTGTATCGAAACTTTCTTTGTTGTTACTTACATATTTTTATCTTAGTAATGACAATTATCTACTCAGTGATAAGTTTGCCATTTTCCATTGGTAGCATTTGTACCCTATCTGGATTCGCTAAAATGAAAAACATAGCTGGCACTGAAGGTGAAAAGGGTCCTCTATATAAATAGGTGAGAATAATACAAATATCGGTATATTTTTTGATGAAATTTATATGGGACCAATTGGAAAGTATACCTATCCTGTCACATAAAAAAATAATTTTTCAATTCGGAGAAGGTAAAAAATATAAAAAAACCAACCGAATTGAGAACCTCCTATTTTTAGTTGATGGTAAAAAAGGTAATAATGTTTTTTTTTTTTTTAATGTTGTATTTTACGGAGTCCCTAACTTACGACTATCAAAATTTGGGTGTATGTGTAAAATGTAACTAAAACCCCTTTATGATTGTTTTAATGTCTTTATTTAAACAAATAATATTTTTGAAGCATTAATCAGCTTCTTATATCAAAACCAAAAGCACTAACGCGGGCACATAGCATGGCGGCCACCGTCAACTGGCATAGTTACGCCAGTGATGTTACTTGCGGCGTCACTTGCTAAAAATAGAATCACAGACGAGACTTCCTTTGCATCTCCAGCTCTACCCAGCGCATGACTGTCTGCGCACTTCTTAATAAAGATTTCATACTCCTGTTCATTCATGCTTGATTTCATGTGAAGACCCGTTGTTATCACACCAGGATTTACAGCATTAACACGAACATTCTTCGGTGCCAGTTCGAGAGCAACGCACCTCGTAAATTGATCCAAAGCAGATTTAGACATGCAGTAAGCAAGAACATTCGGAAAAGATCTTAGCCCAGTAACGCTGGACACGTTGACGATATTTCCTTGTGTTTTGACAAGGTGAGGAGTGGCCAACATCGTCAGGTGATACGGTCCACGCACGTTTGTGTTCATAACACGATCATACTGAGCCAGAGTGGTGTTTTCTATACTCCCAGATTCAAGAATGCCAGCGTTATTCACTAAGACATCGAGTTGTTTAAATTTTTCTATTGTTCTTTTCACAATATTTTCTACGTCACTTTCAATGGTCATGTCCGCGATTACGACCAACGGCTTCAAATTACTTGGTGAATTTTCTGCACATTGTTGTGCAACTTTTTCTAGATTTTCTTTATTTCTTCCTGTAATTACCAACTTGGCATCGCACTTTGAGAAGTCTACGGCTGTTTCTGCCCCGATTCCCGAGCTGGCGCCAGTAATGAGAACCACTTTCTTTGCAAACATGGTTGGTACCTGATTGACAAAATATTTCTTTAAATCTTTATGACAGAGTGTCCTCTTATGAGCGCAGTTGTAGGTACCTACAAAAATCTGCATGTACTTGTGTATAGTTTTTCGGAGGCTAGAGAACGCTTATTGCGTTTTTCATACCTATTCGTTTTGCTTTTAAACCAGTGCTGAGAATACGAAGAAAATATAATAGGTATGTTGCCTAGTTGACCTCCATGCAGAAGAGAGAGAGGAAGACAAATATGGTTTGTGTGAAGAATGATAGGAAAGAAAAATAAGTTAATGTTACGAGTGACGATTGACAGAGAGAATGGAAGAAAAAAACGTGTTGCGCCCACCCCAAGTACATGGGACAAGGACAGGTATATGTATAATGTTGTAGGTACTATATGCCGTGGTTGTCTTTAAACTATTTATTTATTTTTATTTAGTCGAATATAATTATTACCTAAGTGACCTCGATTCAATTTTAGTTCAGTTTTTTCGTCAAATCAAATACAAATAGCATCTAAATTACTTTTACTGTCTTAAATGTTGGGGTTGTCCCAGATTTTTATAAACACTATAACAGTGAAAATCCGTTTTGTAAAATAATTCAAAAAATATTTTTTTGTTACTTTTAAAGCCCGGATTGCTCGTAAAGTGAATGAAATTTTGTTTAACCTTAGATTAAAATAAAAAATAGCTAGGTGAGTTATTTCAAGACTATTAGTAAAATTTAGTGTTTTGCAAGCAGGCTTTTTTCCGATTTTTATATCCTAGGTACATCCAGCTGATGCTGTTACAACGACTAGGTACCGAACAGTCACGAAATACTAGGTATCTTTGATGTCTAGTAGCTGGTAGGTAGTTTGCCAACCTGTTTACTCGAGTTAGATCCTTGTCTTTGTGTCTATGATATTAGTTTATTTTCACGACATCTTCAACACCGACACACACTTAGAATGAAGCAAGTTAGAATGAACCTAGCAGCCGGTAAGGAACCTAACAAACAGCACCTATTGATACAAAGTTACAAACTAACCTCAGTAACATAGTAGGTAGTCTGTTGCTACTAGTAAGTAGGTAATAAACTGGCCAATTAGTATGTACTGAACATTCAGAAAGAGACAACAAAACAACCATAGAAATGAATTAGATAAAAAATAACAAAAAGTACTTACAGAAACAAACAATTACGACAAAAATAGACTGGATTTCAACTAACTCACAGAAGACAACAAACGAGAAAAACAACCGGAAAGGCGGAAAAGTCAACAATAGTCAACATGAACACTAGTGTTGAGTTGACATTGACAGTCAAACGTCAGCATCACAGTAAAGCAGAGCAATATTTTTTATGCTCTATGGGCTGGTTACTAGAAGTAGGGCGTCACCCGTTTCTTACTAACCATAGACAAAAAAGATCAATGAAACATTACTTAGACGAATGAAAAAAAAACGTGAAATAAATTATTGATAATTGACTACTGAGATAACAATAAACAGCGGGATATCAACAAGTTGTATGGTAAGAATTCTTCGGCGCTTGGTGAAATCAAAAATGCTGAAAGATTTTTGGTCAGTTAGGAATCAGCAAGGAACTTTTATACTAACTGGAATGATTACGTGAAACGGAAAGCCGTTCCGAGCGAGAAAACTTCGAGAGTGGATGTCATCTCTTTCTAGTAGGGTATCCAATATTTGTACTTACATTTGGGACAGTCATTCTGTTCTATCTTACTAGCACCCCGCTCCCCGCTTTGCATGGGTAGCAGTTTATTAAAAATTAAGGGGTATAAAAAGACAGGACGAAGCCGAAACCTACGCATACTGTAGAACTCTGTAATGGGATAGGTCTATAAAATACATTTGTTATGTTACATCCTTCATTTGTAAAGAGATTTTAAAGCGTACAGTGCTGCAATATTCACATAGATATAGCATGAGCATGTATTAGTAGATTTTCGAACAACCTAATACGTAGTATTTGATAAATTTATTAATCACACTATACATAATTTAATGTATGGTTTTATGCAATTGTTGGTTTTTAGTATGAGTCCGAAATCTTAAATTTAAGTGTGAAGATGCTGATGATGGAAGACGGTTAAAAACTAGGCAATAGGTTGAATACTTTTTCTTAAAAGGGACAACTTCAAGCCACCGTTGCTGAAGATTCTCATTGTTAGGAAGTCTGCATGGAAACAAAACAGTATTATTATGACAAAAACAATAAACAGTATTTAAAAAAAGTAAAAAATAGTATATAAAAAGGAAAGATAGAATTCAAATGTTTATTTTCAAGAAGTTATTTTTGTTAATATAAAATTGAGTTATTGATTAAGTTTTGCTACTGCATAATAAATAACAATGTTTTGTATTTTGTACGCATTTGCACAAGATTATAAATACCGATTTGGATAATAGAAAAGGCGTATTCCTTACAATATTTTCATGATCCCTATTTACATATCTAGAACATTGTCACCCTAGTCGTAATTTGTAAAAAAAAGTTAAAAAAGTTACCTGAAAAAAGAAATTCCATCCAGAAACACACAACACAAATCACTGTTAGACCCCTTCACACAACTCGATTTCACAACATTTTAAGAGGAAGATTTCACTTAAGTAATGTAAAAAGAACTTGATAACGCAAAAATATAACTTCAGTGCGAAATTGTATCGGCTATATTGTTTGTTTATATGAGTGTCATCTATGTTGCCATTCAGAAATAACATAATTCATAAAATATTTAATTTATTTAAGCTTACTGTCGCTGTTTCGCAAGAAATTATTATTTTAATATTTATTATTTGAATATTAAATTAATCCCGATACGATTTATGTGTGTAGTTAGCTATTATCGTGATTTCCGAATAATTTATTTAAAAAAAAATAAAAAATGTACTGGCAATTGTAAGACAAGGACACAATCCACTCTGGTCGCTTCCTCGCTCTGAAGTTTTCTTCCCCCTTTGAATTAATTAAATTAATAAGTACTCTATTCGTTTGAGATAAAGTTCATTTTCAAACGGTTTTTTGATAACAAAATTTTGTTCGTACGCATTCCAGTTAGTATATAAGTTCCTTGGGAATCAGTTATTAAACTGCGGTATTCTGAGCGAGAACTGGAAACCATAGATTCGCACACAAATTACTCTCCGTGATTTGAAAAATAATCGACTATAGACTAAAAATCAAAGCATTGCAATCCCTATGTGAAACTGCTTTGCAAACGAAACGCGAAACTGAGTGAAGTGATATTGTGAAATGAGAGAATTTTATTGTGAAGCGTGCATAGCACTATTGTAGACAGTTCTTTTGATAAGTATCATAATTGTAACTTATTGCGAATACTTTTTTGCATGTTGCATGTGAAAGAGATTCAGTAAACACCAAACATGTCTGTAGCGTCTGCCGCGAATGCAGATTCGTTCGACGAATTCTACACTGAGGTGAGTCCTTTATTTTGTAAATATTCTGCAATATTTTTGCTTTTCTTACCTATACAAGTACTTCTTTAGCCATTGCCACGGCGTATGTGTTTCTTCAAGCTTGATTTAACTTTTTTACCGTTACACAATTCTAGCAGTGTAAATATTGAACGATTTGTGTACAAGTTTGAAGTTTTGCCATGCGTGATGCGTCTTATTAAATTCAATATTACATGATTGCTGCAACACCTTAACACACTTCGTTTTGCAGGTGAAAGAAATTGAAAAGCGTGATTCTGTGTTGACCCCGATACAGCAACTAGAACGATTACTACGTCCTGGCTCCACATATTTTAATCTAAACCCGTTTGAGGTCCTGCAAGTTGAGCCAGATGCAACCCTCGACGAGATCAAGAAGAAATATCGGAGACTATCCATACTGGTACATCCAGACAAAAATATGGTAAGAGAACAGTTTAAAATTTGTTTTTAGTGTCTAACCTATCTAGCCATTCCCTTTTAACTTTGGAAAAATATTAAATTAACAATCTAAACTTTTGAAATAAAGTCAGCATCTAATATAAAAGTCTAGATTCCACCAATAAATATCTAAATTGACCACAATTCAAATGACCTAACTTTCAAAAATATCTCACTCCCAAATTTTGTCCTAATTAAAGTACTCAGTTTTCAAGTAAGCAGATTTCGTATTCGTTTAGACGGTTACGTCCGTCAACATTTCGTTTTTATCCACAGATTGGATCATTCCGAGGGACATCCTGACATGGCCAGTAATAGGTAAGGAACAAAAAAGGAACTTAGGCGTGAAAAACAGACAACAACAGAAATGACAGCACACAATACTATTGCAAAAATATCAGACATTAGTTCTTGATGATAAAGTTATTAGCCAGACAAAGACATACTTTCATAGTATTCCAAATAAGTAAAATTTTGTATCATTTGAATTACAGGAAGACTCTGAACGAGCGCAACAAGCGTTTGAAATTGTAAACAGAGCATGGAAGACGCTTGAGAACGATGACACTAGGAAAAAATGTTTAGACATTTGTGAGGAGGCCAAAGAACGGACTGACCATATGGTAAATTGATTTTGCTGTTATCAACAAAATCAACGCTGTTTTTATAATTGCTTTTTTAACAGTCACGTCCCACGCTATTAATTGAATGTTGATTATTTTAGATTGAGCAGAAAAAGAAAAAGCAGAAAAAGGATAATAAAGGATCTGATGGCATTCCTGAGGATGATCCTGTGAAATATAAACATGCAATTTATGTTATGACCATGAAGGTATGATGAATTTTTGTTTTTGCAAGTAGGACATCTATGGGTGTAAAAATTCTTTATGGAATGCTTGGGGCTAGACCTTAAAATGAAAACTTTTTGTATCTCCTGTGTATAATCCACAATCAGTATTGACACTAGAATTACAGTGTTGACTCACTGGTCTTGAGGCCGCAAGCCGCGACAGCTACCGAATCCTGGGTTTGATTCACATGACAGGCAAGGTTGTATTGGGTATTTCCATTAGGGATTTCTCAGTATTAGCCTGGAGTTGGTGGTTTTACACCACTGTGCCTCACAAAGCGTGTAAACGCGTTGGCCCTGCACCACCTGTGTTTACGTGCACTATCTTGTGCACCATAATTTATAATCATGCACTACTTTCACATTGGCCGCCATGACTGCACTATGTATATATTCGGCCGAAAGAAAATTACTGAAAAAAAAAGTAATGCATTTTTAAAATGATTCCAGTTGTTTGCTGACATGGAGCGAAAACGTCAACACCTTGAAGTCCGTGACATGGAGGAGCGAAAACGAAAACGAGAAGCTGAGATTGAGCAGGAGGAACAGAAATCCCTTGAAAAAGAATGGGCGAAGAATTTCGAGGTAAATATTTAATAGCTTGTGCAATGTAGATTTCACAGTCAATCATTTCTCAATCAATTTCTCGCTCCAGCAGTTGGCTCTGGGCAACAAAGTAGAATAGGAGCATGGAAAAATCTGATTCTTTGCTGCCAGATGAGGCGCAACCCTTAGTTTTTAAGGGGGATAAATATAATGACCACCATAAAATGCTTTGATACCCTTAGTTTTGTAACCAAAAATATCTACTTAACACCAGAAAAATAAAGTCTAAAAATACAATAGTACCAGCTATTTTAGTCACGACTCCACTTTAAATTGTATTCGACCACCAAATTTAGTAATATGATCACCAAATCTTGACGACCAAATTAATGTATTATTTTTGCCTAAATAAATCACTGTGATAGGTTAGGTTAGGTTAGGTTAGTGATTATAATTTATATTAAAACGCTGGTATAATTTTGGTGATCATTTACTACTTTTGGGATAACAATGATTTATTTGGACTCATTTTGCTTAAATAGGACAGCAGAATTTAAAAACTTTGGTTAAAATTGTACTTTAAAATGTTGGTTTAATTTTGGTGATCATTTACTATTTTTGGGTTACTCATGATTTACTTGGAGTCATTTTACTTAAATAGGATAGCAAAGTGTTAAAACTTTGGTTATAATTTTACATTAAAATGCGAGTTTCATTTTGGTGATCATTTACTACTTTTGTCTGCTATTTGTTACTATATCTGGTGGTAAGTTAAACATAAGCCGTTTTTAAGTGGTCTATCACTATGATCTCTAATCAATCAAACTCTATCAATCCATCCAGTCCTCCAGGCTTTCAAAGTAGCGTTAAGTGCTTAAATAATTAACGTTCATTATATAGTAACAAGTCACCTGTGTACGTACATTTGATGCAAATAAACTTTTTCTATTCTAGTCTACGCTTTTGTAGTTGCCGCCAACCTATACATCAATATACAGAGTTTCTGATAACTCGACGTGTTCCCTGCAGGATGTCATAGTAGGGTTAAAATGCAACAAATTAAGCCACCAAATGTTCTACCGAAATTCAGTAGGTTTTGTGTTAGTTCGATTTTCAGTTTTTATGAAAAATCCCAGAATAAATCATTTGAAGCCAATTTAAATGATTTACGGCCCGCCTGTACTGAAATATTAATTATTATCATAGTTGATGCCGCAGCAGACCTTTTTTAATAATTAAAAGAAAAAAAATGTCTAAAACTTTGGCAAACATCACTAATCAAACATTTATTTTGTGTAATTTTTGCCATTACTTCTTAAAAAAATTAACTAGGGCAAAAAAAAAAAAATACTACGCCTAATGTATATACAAGTATAGGAAAATATCCTTGTTTTTTCAGCTACCTAAAAAGGTATGAAAATCGTTTTTGATTTAGTACAGTGCGACTCACAACAGGCGATTATTCGGAAAATCAAATTATTATTTTTAATTAATATCAGTTTGATAACTTTAATTACACACATTTCTCACGTCTTGTTCGATGAGCAGCCCTCGGTTTCGTATACTCATGTTCCCTAATCCTTTTTCTATGGTCCAAATCCAATTACTTTCAATAACAACACTCACTAAAGACAATTCATTTCAACATTGCAGGAATCTAGACAAAACAGAGTGGACAGTTGGAAGACCTTCCAATCCGGCGGAGGCAAAGAGAAAAAGAAGAAGAAAATCCAAGGATTCAAGCCCCCTAAACCTAAACCTGAGAGTAGATAACTCTCACTCAACATTAAAATTTAGTATAGTTCCATTTAGCGCTTTATTTCGAATCTACGATTACGATAGAAGACTAGACTTTATAGAACAATTTACAATATAAATTTTTCTCAAGCATTTCGGACGGTTCTTTAAATCAGTCTGTTAGAAGTCTTAAGACTTGTCAGTGCGTCAGTTAGTTCAAATTCGAATAATATTGGGAACTCGGCTGTGACAAATATGAAGCAATGAAATAGTGTACTAAATAGTTTTATCTAATATTTGTGTCGATAAATACTTCTTTGTTCGCCAGCAGTGCTAATATCAGAAACATACAAGCTGGTTCTTGAGGTTGTTTTAAATAACTATAGTAATAATTGATGAATTTGACGGTCTTCTAGATTTCGAACTAAAATTCTAGATTATTCCACATTATCAGTGAAAAGTTAATGTACAACGCGCGTGATTTTAGTGCATCCAGACTAGGAATAGATATATTCAGTGTTTAAAACCTTCTGTAACATTTGCTCCTGGAATACGTCCAATAAAGAAAATTATATACCTACGAAGCAAAAATCATTAAATATGTTTTAAACAATGAATAGTGCGAGATCAGTCCTGTTTACAGTTGAATATTATCTGATTGTGTAGTGTTTCTAACGGAAACTCGTAAACTTAATGCGCTACAATAACACCAGGTACACAGGAAACAGTCCCGCGGAAGTAGCACTGCAATGCAATGCAACGATGAGCGCTGCAAGAATACTTGACGCAATGCAATTCGAATGCAATTTCGAACCGTTTACTCACAGAATATACATGTCTGTGACTGCGTCGAACGCATTGCAATATTAACAGTAATTATTAATTCTTCTCTATAGAAATAAAAGAGAGAAAGTTACATTTGCCTCTTATTTGTACCTGGGGACCTGTCCCACTACCACAGACGATTGAATAGAGCTAGCACGAGTTGGTAAACAACAATAAACAAGTATGTTGTATGTATAGTTTTGTCACTTGTTGATTGCTGCTTTCAATAAATTAGGGTCCTCGCGCACTACGCGGCCACGGCCACGACTTGTCGCAAGACCGGCCGCAATCTGAAAAAAAAATTGGACGGATGCCCGGTCAGATTAGCGTATTTTCGGCGCGTATAAGCTCGTTCTTTGGACGCGCGTTTAGGCGCGTATACGCGCGCCTTTTGCTACAAGCGGTACGGTAACTTTTTACTGTCATTATAATCAAGAGGATACTAAGCGATTTTTGAAGTACGTAAAATGGTAATGAGGCACGTGTGAACCGGTACGACCTTATACGCGCTACAAAATACGCGTCTGAATCCACTTAGACACTGTTCCCATCTAAACAATGTGACTGTAACGTGATTCATGAAAAAGTCATTCAATGGGGTTAAAGGAATTTACGAGGGTTGTTTTATATGTTGTAGTTTGCAGGTCGTGTCACGCCACGCCACGCGGATGCGGGCTACTCAATACAATTAATTTGAAAGTTGATGCTAGTGGGAAGTTACGTGACAGACACGCTATACAATCAATGATAATCCACAATAATAGTCCTAAGCTTTTTATTCATTATTAAACAAAAATAAAAATACATTTCATTCAGAAAAAAAATCACAAACCATAATTATTTTCTCTACTCAAATGCTACTAACCTCGTTAAAAAGCGAGGTTTTTACGAGCTTTTGCCGTCTTCAGCACAGAACATTTAGTTTCAATAAACAATGATGATATCAGTACTACAGTTCTTTCATAGTTATTTTACTTCGTGACAGCTGCAGTCCAACAGGAAACGTGAGAACACGAAAATAAAGTTCAATTTTTGATAGCATTCTATTTGTTCGGTCATTAGGACCACTGTAATTTTGACAGCCATGCAAAGGCAAATTAACTGAAAGGACTAGCGGCTATGCTAAAGGAAATAGCGCATAGATAATTAAAATTATTGCTAACGACTTCTAACTATCTTCGCATTCTTCCACCATATCGCTCGGTGGGCCGGGAGCCTTCGGCGGTCCCCAGTTCAAGAATATGCTGTCGGTGTAGATCATCATGCCCAGTGAAAATAAGAACCTGTAAAAGTCATAAATTAATTATAATTGAAGAGTTATTTGTTTGCAGTACAATGAAAATGTCTCATTGCTGGGGCTCGGGCCTCTACCAACATTTTCATTTCCATGTTTTGCAGCCTTGTTGGCGCAAGATCACCATTATCACAGAAGAAGAAAATAAGATCCGCGCATTTTCCTTTTTATATCAAAAACGATCTACAGATCGATTTTCATACAAAAAGTGTTCGAATATAATTTGATTTTAATTTTGATTTGCTTTGAACTCAAAGATAGCAGCACTTTTGCCATTGAAAATAAGCAGTTGTGTAAGAGAGTTTTCTCCTCAAATTCGCGAATGGCAAATGAAAGGTTAAGCAGCCTTAGGTTAGATGGAGCGACCTTCGAACGGAGAGTCCGGATCGAGTCGAATGGAGTGCGATTACGGAAGCCTGGCTATAGGCTCAGGTAAATTTAATCAAAAGTTCTTACCATAATATACCACCCAGCAAGACCTTGTTGTAGAAACTCTGTTTGTCGCTATACCATGGCTCCCAAGGACAGCACGGCACTGGCAGCTCATTCATATGGGCATCACAGCGGTCTGTTTGGACAAATGTTTTTTTTTTTTGTACATTGTAGTAGCTGATAATTATTATCTCTAGATACGTGAAAGCAGTTCCCAAGTTCCCCAACTGTCTCTGTTTAAACATACAGGATGGAAGGGACAGTAACGCACAAACGGGTAACCGTTTACACCCTGTATAGTGCTGCATGGTTCTTTTGGCGCGTGGCCGTAGTTGGAAAGTTGCAGTCTGGTATTTTTTGAAAATTTCGCATACTTCATTTCATTTATGTATTTAACTGTTTACCAATATTTTCACGAGGGCGTCCTGACAATGTCATTTAAATGCAAAAATAACCATGCTCCACTATAATTGGACCCCATCTCAAAATATTAAGAAATCAAATTAATTTATTTTACACATAGAATCTTCTGGATTAAACTCTAAATTATGGTAAAAACAACATGAAAATCCAACTACACAAGATTTATAAGAACAAACAGACTTGAGAAGTGGTATTGTATTTTTGGCACCAAAAATGCAAACATAACACACTAGATGTCGCTTGTTGGAGTACGCTGATGTTTTAGTTACTTCATTTCTGCTAAAATTATTGCGAGATTCGAGTGAATTCGTAAATCCATTTTTTAACATTATGCCAGTGACAACACAACTGCAAGAAGGTAGTGCAAACGAGGGAGTGGTGTGATGGTGGGTGGCTTTCAATATTATTAGGATGGACCTATTCGATCTCACCACTTGTAGAGTACAACAAGCCCTTAGAAGTAGTAGATAGATATACCTACCCTCACAACCACTACGGTCGAGTTTCCTCGTGTAGATGAGTAAAGATTAAGGAAGGCGACTTCGGTCACAGGGTACATTTGGTGACATCAAGCTATACATTTGCAGTATAACATGGCCTCGCTCGAGAGCAGCGGTGGCCCAGTGGTGGCGGCCCCGACTTTCGCACAGTAAGTCGTTGGTTCGAACTCAGGCAAGCGTAACTAACGTTACTTTGTGTAATTTACAGCTGTTTTGACATGGAAAGAAAAATTCTAGTGCGAGCAGGGTTTGAACCTGCGACCTTCCGATTCAGTACACTGGACGTCTTAACCAATTAGACCATCGCACCCATCCCATTCTTTTCCCATTCTCTTTTCTCATTTTTGTGTAATTTATTTCATCACCGCTGCTCTCAAAAACGGTGAAGGAAAACATCGTGAGGGAACCGGCATGTCCTAGAACCAAAAATTCGTAAGACATGTGACATTTACCAACCCGCACTGGCTGATTATGCTATGGCCTCGCTTTGCATAAACTTCCCGAACAATGAGAGATCCGCATAAACTAGTTTTGTATAGCTTGATTGGTCGCCGTGCGTACCTTCCTTCTCGTAACAACATAGTTCACCTTCGTTTCCCTTTTATTTCCCCTAATTTTAGTAGAAAGTTCTAGTAGGTATAATAGCTAGTCTCTTAGCCATAGGTTACTCACAGTGTCTGATAGGTGTGACCAGGACTTGACCGCCGCCGAGTACTTTGCCGCCTATTGGTTGGTAGAATGAGTTCACTTGAAACAAAATAAATTAATTAAAATTGAAAACCTAATGATTTCAGGATTTAGAAGCTGTTTATGAAGTAAATACCTGGTCAATATAGGCTATACTTAGCTAGATGTCTTGCCATACTTACGGCTATTGGAAAACTTGGTCTACGAGTTGAATTATCAACAGCTGTTTTCTTTCATAAATAACATCACGCCTGTAAACCCCGAAGGGTTAGACAGGGGTGTAGGTACCCTAATAGTCCACCCGCACTTTGCCAGTTATGTTAAGGTTTCATGTTGTAGAGGGCGAGAGCCTATTGCCATCAAGCGGGCACAAATCCAAACTCCGACGCGGCTACTGATAAATCTAATAACACTTTACCCGACCTGGAATCGAACCCAGGACCTAATGCTCAGCAGTGGCGCATGGGACCACTATACCAACGAGACGAAATTAATTTAAAATAGTGATTTCAGTATATAAGCTGGCAAAGACGTAAATAGTCCATATAGGCTAATAGATGACAATTTTGCCCGACCCGAACCCCGGACGCCACGTTCAGCGTGCTTGTGGCCACTACCCGATGAGGCGGACTAACTGACATTATTCGTACTATTTTTATAGTGGACAAGACTTCAAATATGCTTGATGTTTTTCAGGGAATTTTATTTATCCATTTAAAGATCTAACTACATAATTATGTCTAGAAACGGGATATTTACCATGTTTACTAATTTCTTTGAGTTCCCGATATTTCGGCGCCCACACACCCACCCGCAATAACTTCAATTTATCCGTGATCATGGTGCTTGCAACAGCGCCGAAATATCGGGAACTCAAATAAGTCAGTAAAAATGGTAACCCGTTTCTAGTGTTAATGATAATATCCGTGACCATGCTAGTTTAAAATCTTATACATAATTATGATTAGACCTTTCATTACCTACCGATCCAATTTGGAGGCCCACAGCCTATGAAAGTACGTACCTACAGTTTTTGCTATGGACCTATTCATATACGGTCTATGCAAGTACCTACGTTAGGACCATGGGCAAGTGAGGCGAGTCAAAACAACGAACTACATTTTAAACTTACATAGTTTTCCATGCTGCTGGTATCTTCTTGGGTTGACAACGGACGCGAAAACTCTTCGCAAGCCTAAAAGTTTTGATGACATGATTGAATCCATAAGTACACAACTATCCTCAATATACTTACACAAGTCAATGTGTCAAAGCTGTTCGATTTGAGACTACTGTCAAACTTTCAATAATATGTTTAGCGGCCAGGAACTTCAAATGTAAAGAGGTTTTAATTCAATGAAGTACCTAAACATTATGGAAACTTTTTAATGAATGCGTCGAAATTGGCTGTGGGAGGGTGGAGTGACGTTTTTGTGTCTGAATCACTTGATCAAAGTTATATTTTCCTTACTTCTTAGCGTTAATTACAAAGTAGCGTAGCGCATTGGCCTTGGCTCCACTCTGTAATGGCGGTAAGTCGAAGTCCCAAGATAATAATATCTTCTCCCGTGACAAATTAAGGCCGTAGGTAGTTTAGCATCATTGATAAGGTTAGTTCTGATAGGTAGTAGGTAGGTAGTATTGTGGCAGTGTAGTGGTAGACGCTGCGAATAGGCAGATGTAGTGTAGAACGTTCTGAAGTGAGAGCTACGGTCCTGCTTACGTTTGCCGCTCAAGCTGGTAAGAGCGACGGCCTTCGCTAGTAGCACTTGAATGAGAGTAAGTAGTTGAGCATCGGACTTCGTAAAGGCGTGTGATTGGAGAGGCCTATTGTCTAACGTCATGCAACCCTTGACTGACTATGGGTTGCATGTCGTGGTTGATAATAATATGAATGACTAATAAGCATGAGTTCCTGGGTTTGATTCCCGGGTCGGGCATTGTTATTGGGTTTTTCCATCAGGAATTGCTCAGTAGCAGCCGCGAAGTTTGCATTCGTGCCCGGTTGATGGCAACAGGCACGTCCCTTATTACATGGGACTTAACTAGCAAAATGAGGGTGTACTATTAGGTGACCTCGGCCTAACCCTTCGGGGATTACAGGCGTGATGTTATGTTATGTTCGTAAGAATTTAACTTAAGGAAAGGGAGGCCATTGCCCTGCAATGGGAATACACAGGCTGATAATTTAATAAGATAGCTTGTGGCGAGCTGTTGGTCAGTAGCTCGTGAGAAAAGTCTTGTTACAGATTTTTCTCGGCTTCTGTCCCTCGAAAGCCTGGTACAGCACCTGGACCAAGGGGTCCTGTAAATATTTATTTATTTATTTAACTATTTATGCACACACAGAAGACAACTCAGGAATATAACATTATAATATATGAGTACAAAGGTACTGCTTATTACAAAAGAAATTTCTGCCTGCAGACCCGCAAAAAGGAGAAATGAAAAAGAAATGTAGACATTAGTGTGTAAAAGGGAAGAGAATAATGTGTATAATATATGCCTTAATATTCTGTTTAGCATGCGTACATTTTTTCATTGGAACAAACATCATTATTCTTTTTACTTGCTATAGCTGCCCTGGTCAACGTTGGACGACTAAAACATTTTAATGGAAACTACATTGACACCCAACACCAACTTCGACCATTTCATGGGATTACCTACAATCGTGACATCATAACTTTTATTTTATATTGTAACTTTATTATAAACTGATGACTTTGGTACTGCTGTAACTGACATAAAAATCTTTAGAAATAGCTCTTGGTGTAATAAAAACTTCACCAAGGCGTAATAAAAAAAATCTCCGTTTCAAAGCGTTAAGTATTCAAAAAGTTTAACAATAAAAGTGTCCCTTGAGAAACTAATGTAAGTATTATATTGCTGGTATATGCGGTCCACGGAGATGCGGGACCAGTAACTGCGATATGGCAATATCCATGATCTTTTTTTATTGCAATGTGTTCTTATAGTAGGTACTTCTGATTGTTTTATGTGAATTCCAATATGATGTGATTTGGGTCAAATATTTAGGGTAATGTTGGCCTTAAGTTTTTTTATCGCGATCTTAAGCAAATGTTGGTCCAAAGTTTGATCAATAATAATAATTCAATGTATTTATGTACACCATCTAAAGATAAGTAGGTGAGCTGTCGAAAGTAAAGAATAGCACCATCCCATATCATCCCGTGGGTGTCGTAAGAGACGACTGAGGGACTTACCAGAGAATGGGCAGCAGCGTTCTCTGTGCTTTTGTAACAACCGTACAGCGATCGCCAACCCGCCTGCCTAGCGTGGTGATTATTTCAAAGGGGAGGCCTTTGTCTATGTCAGCAGTGGACGTCTTTCGGCTGAAATGGTGATGATGATAAGAGGAAGTCTGAAAGTGACGCCGGTGACTGAAAAGTTGTGTGGTAATCGGTTGTCGTGGTATGGGCATGTGATGCGGAGGAATGAGGAAAATGTTGTGAGGAAAGTTTTGAGTATGAATGTGGATATATGAGTAGAGGAAGACCAAAGAAACGATGGATGGACTGTGTAAAGAATGATATGGCAAGAAAAGAGGTGTCTGGCGAGATGACGAGTAATAGAGAAGTATGGAAGAAGAAGTCTTGCTGCGCCGACCCCAAATGAATTGGGATAAGGACAAGAGAATGATGAACTTTTTAAGTTTAATTTCATCTTTTAATTTTGATTTAATTTTTTATTGTAATGTTCTTAATTTTTTTATTGTTATTATTGCAAATTACCAAACATTTTTGAAAAGCTTTAAATTGTATGCATCTTTTGTGGCTTTCTAATATTGCACTTCTAGATAACCATAACTGGTGCATGTTGTGTTAGCCTGTAAGTAATTGTTGCACTTATAAACGTACTATTCCGAAACTTTAATGTTAAATGTTTTGTGTAAACAATTGTTGGTTAACATAAATAAATAAATGATGAGCTGGCACTCAGGTGTAGGTAGGGTATCGTAGTTTTCTTTTTAGCGTGTCGATAGCAATCTATAGATTGAGTCAATCCATACTTAGTTTAAAGTTTGACCTCATGAGCATCCATCAGTTTCTGTAAAGTGCCTGCATCAGACGGTTTTCCAGCGTTTGCGAAACATCACCGCATTTACTCTCCGGGGAGAAGTCGTCTATTTATGAATTTGAAGCAGATTTTCCTTTCTTCGAACAACCTGTGTCTGGAGTTTATTTTTAGATTTTCAGATAAAGCTGGTAAAGCAAATGGAAGGAATGAAATGGCTAGGGAGCGCTATCGCCACAGCTTTATGATGTGGCTAATCTAGAAGTGAAATAACTACCTCATTTACCTCATATCGTAAAAAGTGGTGGGGTAACTAAAACAACCATTTAAATTTTGAAAACAATATCAAATTTAATACATAAATAATATTTATGTACTTCTACATACATGTTTGTCTATATATTTACATTGAAACACATAATTTCATTCTAATTCATCTAGAGTTTCACATTTCTGTCGTACATTAATTATTATAATAGTAAGCAACTGAAAAAAAAATCAACAAAATTATTATACCTACTAAAGTTACGCCATAAAAATAATGATGCAAACATAGAAATTTTTTTAAACATAGTACAAAATAATTTACACAGAAGTATCTCTTCTATGGGACGAACACCCATCTCCTATAAATACATGATTACTATGCAATAACCATGGTCTAATATTAAAATATATTATCTATTACGAACTAATGACAATTCCCACAGGCATAAACAAAAGGGCAATTGTATGCGCCTACATGCGTTTACGCATTTACATAATATACAATTCAATCTACGTAGATCAAACTGTTCACATGCTATCGCGACGTACACCTAACCACACAAGTAACGACACCTTTCAACAATTATTATCCCATACATTTATAGATAAACGAGTTCGTAAGTTATGTATCACACGATACTGTACTTTTCTTGTGCATTGTACAAGCTGACCCGTATTTTGTGCCTCCAGTCGCAGTTTTCAATGAATTTCTGATGCAAATTTCTATCGACAACGTCGAAGATATCCATTTAGCTTTTTCTTTAGTTTTTTTTTACATAAAAAGGTAAAAAGAAAGGATTGTCCGTTCCCGTGTAAAGTTTTAAAAAGTAGATTTGAATAGTTTTCTATGGGTATTTTATATCGAGCTTTACTAAGATTTGTAATGAGTTTGTTGCGTTTTCACATTATCTACCATATTACTACATCACGAAGCTAATTCTTCAGCAAACCAGGGCTAAAAGCACAACACCAATCTACATTGTATTCACTCATTCACATTAACGCTAGGCTTTAATGGAACAGACTTTTAATTCGGTCCATATTTAATTGACCACATGGATTGACATAAATACGTCTCGTCACATTGTAAATCGTAACATTACATTTCAACAACCAGGAGATAATATTAACTAACAACCTTAACTAATTCATGAGATACCTCCGCAGAGACTAACCGATTACTCGTCTAAAACACTCATAATACAAACTAACGATTTAATTCTGATTACACATACATTCATATAATCGATTTGTTATTGGATTTTACGTATTTATATTTGGCAAATGGTTACTATTAGAACCCCATCACCTAGGTAGGCTCGATGTCGAACATCCACTGACCGCTCGTCTGACTTTAAGTCACACAAAATAAAATTTAATCATTACCTATCTACATATTTATAGAAAATATAACGTGTGCTCACAACTCGCGTCTCTATCCTGAATTTTGTCTACTATGTACCGATATACGCGCAAATAATATAGTTGTAGCGTATTTAAATTACTTTTTTTGTACGTCATTTACACATGTATTTACGAAACTAAAATCTGTTCAAAATGCGTTAATAAAATATTATCTATAGCACCAATGTCAGCTGCAAATATACGCAATAAAGTATAAAAGCAGTGATTGTTCAATAAATGGCATGCGTAAATTAACGTTTCGAAAAACAATGCAAAAACCAAATATTGTCTTTAAAACATATAATATATAAATGGACGCCAAAAGTACAAGAATTGACTTATACGATACACGTACTAAATTGAACACTTATTGGCTAAATCTATCACAAAAAGTCCACCGAGGTAATTCACAAAATGAACTCATTTTTGCTACGTTTATAGTTTACATGGGCTAGCCCGCAATAATGCTTATCTATGAGTAAAATTCTGCTTATATATTTGAAAAGTAGCTTACTGAAAACATAATATCTGGGACTAGATATTTGACTATAACGGATTTTGTTTGTGCGTCATTTATAAGACACAAATTCCAACGTCTCCTGGTTTTAATTATAAATATTGAAGAATGAGCATAGTATTATTATACACATTATCTTGAAATATACTAGCAGACACTTACGTTAGAGCAATATTGTGAAGCTCTTGCTTTCAAATTCAATAAGGACCAAGTTTTGAGGATAGTCAACGATACTAATGGTGTTGATGCACTGTCTATACAGATTCCATACAAACGCATAACCCAGCTGTTGGCTGTTGGTACAATTTACCTACGCTTGTGAATCATTTGGTTCTCGACTCAAAAGCAGCTAATAAGTCCGTTCCGAATTTGGCGTCTTTAAGATGTTTCGTTGAGCAATTACAATAACGGTATTTGGTTAAAAATGGCGCTTGTGTAGGTTAATGTAACTATAAAATAATTCTATTTACATTATGGCATTAATGATAACAATTAATCGTATTGTTGTTGACGACCGTTCATAATTTTGTTTTAATTATAACTATGAGCAGGAGGCAATTTGGATATCATATCAATGCTTCATATTTGGCTTAATCAACCCCCTGCCATAATTATATGGTTTTATAAGAGACATAACTATTTAGTCTGACATTTACTAGGTCTATATTTGTACATAATATTGGCCCGCACATGAATTTACAGTTTGGCCAAAAAAAGCGGTTGTTATACGGATTATTTCGCGGTTTTTGGTTGCTATAAATAGCACAACACTTATTCAGGAAATAAAGGTAAAACATGAAACCGCAAAACAATTCGTATAGCTTTTCCCAATTGCAAAACATTCGCGTAAACGTCACAAATGATTATTTGGTCAAATCTTTTCTACTTTCTTCGTAGCAAATCCAATTACAAAAAACTCAATTACCATAGTCTATTTAAGCATAGATCCATTTCAGACATAGAATAAACTCTCGGTACAATACATTCAGAAATAATTCATATTCAGTCAGATGTGCCTCCTCACACTGAGATGTGGTGTGAACTTAACTTAGGTGCTAAACACTAAGTTGGTAGATACAGGAGAGGGTAGGCCTCGATCGTACTTATCCACCCGACTCCAAGGTCCATGTCTACCACAACACGTCGTTGATAGCGTTTAACTCTTGAAACTACACATTGATCATTTACGCGAGGTCACATTTACCTTAAAAATAAAATTCAATGTCTAATATATCACGAAAAATTTCACTTTTGATCGTCAAATTTGTTTGCCAATAATAGTTTTAGAACACTTATCAGTCTCCATGATTCAACTGGTTTTCTCTAATTTGGTTCTTAATTGTGATGAATCGTTGCATTCATTTAAATTGCCTCAAGAGGCGAGGTGCCTTCTTCCTCGTCCAACTTTCACTGTGGATAGATCATGCCGGGATCAGAGAATTGTTATATCTCTGATAGCCGTTGGATTTTCGAATCTGTAACAAAAGATAGAAACTTTTAAATAAAGTTTTCAGGTTTGCGCAGTGTCACCACTGTATCAATAGTTTCTTTGAGATTTATAGCCAAGTGCAGTTTAAGAATTTCTAACATTGTATGCCGTTTGGGCTACTAATGGTTCGAGTTTAGATAGAAGGTTTTAGACACGCTAAGTGCTGTGCATACTTTACATACCTACTAAACGGTAAACTGTGTTCAGATTACTTACAACATTTTCTCAAAAACAAACAATACACGTGCTCTGTTATATCATAAGTCATGAATGAGAATTGGCGCGCCCTTAGAAAGATCGTCATTCATAGCTCCAGTAATTTATTTTCTAGTATCAATGAACCGATTGATTAAAGTCAATCAAAGATCACGATCACTGACTGACTCCCAATTAGCAGCTGAGCTACTCATATTTGAGAAACTAGAACACTGGAGCTTTATGTCGTTAGAAATAAGTAGCTAAGCTCTTCAAAAAGATAAAGAATACGAAGTATCTGATCAATCTAAGACGACATAAAGTCTATATTCGTGAACCAACAATTTACATCCTAATTAAATGTGTACGCGTAATAAAACCGTCTCACGGCGCGGCGGTATCATAGTAATCTCGATCTAATTCTCGCGCAACGTCTGTGGATGTGGATTATCAGCATTTCTCGTCCGGGCAGAGTTTCTGCTGAGTTGGTGGAGTGTAAATCGTAACCTGCCCGCCATAGCGACGCCAAGTCTGCGGCGCCCCGCGCCCCGCGCCTCGCAGGTGACGACCCCTAGGGCTGTACTGGCCTTATCGATTACGGTATTATTTTACACGATAAACTTTGGAACATAATATATTTTCATCTTGCAAAAGGTTTATTTAGAGTAACAGTTTAAAATGTGTCCGAATGTATTCACTAATACGGCATTTGAAGCATTGGCATTTAAATAAATAATATCGGCATTTAAAAGGTTCTGTGGTTAAGTCGTGTTAGTTTTAATAATATTAAATTCAATTAGCAGAAACAATTAAACATGTATGTTTTAGTATCTTAAACGGTATTGACGCACAATATATCCAGCACACATCACTTCACAGTGGAAAATGCCAACTTAGTTACGTCAACGGACTTAGATAATTTACAGTAGTTACCGGCTGGTTTATTAACTAGGAACAATATAAGTGCACTATGCATTCATTAACAAATACCTAACTTAATAAATTTCTAATGTCAAACGTAAGTGTTAAAACAACTTTATCGTTTTCTACTACAAATCTTTTATCGATAGTCTTGTAAGAATAGTAGGAACATCACTACGAAACCACGATAAATCTGTCGCATATTCAGCGATGTAACGGACTTTCTCTCCGCGTGACTCATTGCTCAGAATAAGTGCGTTCTTAATATGTGATGTGGATAATTGGCATACTTATCTTAAAATAAGAACTGCATAGAATCAAATGAATGTATTTTAACGACTGAGAATTCAAGATTTGAATTTCGTGAAGCATTCTTTTACAATTTAGTGAAGAATAATTTTTAGCTGCACAATTATAGGATTTGGAAACTAAAATCTTGGGATTATAAGAAAATGTGAAGGTATAAAAAATAATTTTATTTCATTATACAAAAGAGTTTTAGGTTGACCTTTTAAAACTTTTCTGAATTAAAATTCGTATTTAAATAGATGAATGATTTGGATTCTTTTAAACGGTTTTTTTTTTAAGTTAGACTTCGTAGTGTGGGCGTTAGGTATACCAAGAATGCTTGAAATAGATCAACTTAAAAAAATCTTGAACAAAAGATCAAGATTTATTGATTTATTTGTAAAATGAAATCTCATTTAAAATATTGAAACTGAAACCGTTTTTAATATTAGAAATTAACTCAAATGATTAGACAAAAAATCTACGGGGTACCGTAGTTTTTTTTTTTTTATTATTCAGGTACCTAAGTATTCCTGAATTAAAAAAATAAATTATGAATTAAATGACGTTTTAAGATATTTTTCGAAACAGTCGATTTAAAAAAATAAATATCGTTCGTCATACAAAATTTTGAAAGAAGTAGCGCACTTTAAAACCCATATTAGGCTTCTAACTTTTTCTTTTTCTTATGCGGTCTACATAGGTAACACCTAACCGAAGGCCTAAATGAAAGCAGTAGTGTTGAATTTTTAACACTAGGCTCATCGTTGAGGGCTGAAAATCCAATAGTTTGCATTTTATTAGGTGCTAGTGTATAAGACTTATTTCTTAGAAGATACAGTATTACACAGAAGGTGCTATTAGGGTGTCCAATAGACTATAATACCTGATAATAAAGTCTCGAATCACGCGCAATAATTATTGATCTGTAATATTGTAACCTCGATCATATAAAGCGTTTTGAATGAACGTCAATTATTGTCGCACCGTTCAAGTTTGACTTTCAAGCGTTCTAGCACGAGTTAAGATTATTTTAGATTTAAGAGATACGTAGGCATTTGTTTTTTTATAATTTAGTTCGAGTATAGTTTAATAGAAGGAAATAGATAACAATGGTCGTCACGGGACGCTCGGCAGATGTAAAACATCTATGTTAATATTAGAATTCATTATTAATAAAAAAATCTATAACGAAATATGGAGTAAAATAAAGAACAAAGAAAAAAAAGTTACGAAAAATAAAATTAATTTATTTTTCTCATTATTTTAATTAATATAATTAAAGAGACGTTATTTTGACTTTTATTTACTCACAACAATCGTTCCAAAAATAAACAAACTTTATTTTAATGGAGAAAAGGTTGATTTTACGTGGCATAGAGGAGGCATCACGCCATGACAGCGTCATGCCAATTTCCGTCACGGCACGAGTCGGTTTTACTGCCTAAGCGCACATATACAACATTATTTTTAGTTTATGCCAAACCTGAATATAGTTTGTTCAGAATAAGCAACTGAATCGATTCCAATAATTTTTAAACCATGTTGTATTTTGTCCCAGAAATATTTAAAAAAGGCTACAAGTTGGACACCGAGCGATACTAAGTACTTATCACAATCATTTATCTATCTACTGCCAAATTATTATTATCATTGAGCTCAAGACGACGCTGGAGCCGCAGGCGCGGTCGCACCGCGTGGCGACCACGTTTTAGCGCGGACAACCAAGTAACAGAACAACCTTATAACTTCGTGATTTTTCATGATACAGTTTTGAAATTTTGTACATAGAAACACGTGTCTAGTATTTTTATGTAAAGAATTACATAAAAATACTAGACACGTGTTTCAGGTTTCGCATATACTAAAACTAATGTTGTAGATGTTTCACATCAAAAAGAAGAAAAAGAGTGTGTCTATGTGTAGATGATAGTGGCTTGGATCGTTCGGGGTCGTTTAATAAAAGCTAAAGAAAAAATTGGCCATTTCTGTCGGAGTTGATTCACAGGAACCAATTATTGTTAAATTAAAAAAAATAAAGGTAGCGTCTTTCTTTTCGCAGTTGAACATTTTCTCTTTTAGTTTTTTTTTTTCAGATGACTTATAAAACGATTTATTTAAGTTTAAGTGTTTAGTTGCAAGCGTTTCTGCTGAGCATGAGATCCTGTGTTCGATTCCCGGGTCGGGCAAGGAATTTCTCAGTAGCTGCCACGGAATCTGGATTTGTGCCCGGTTGATGGTAATAGGCTAGGCCCCTATTACATGGGACTTAAAAACATAACTGGCAAAATGTGGGTGTACTTATTACACCTCCGCCTAACATTTCGGGGATTACTAGGCGTGATGTTATGTGTTTTTAGAACAGTCATCCATATTCTTTGGAAGGGCCAAAGTACAAAATATGTACGAATAGATTATGCTGTACCTACTTATAAGTTAATTACATGTTAAATGGTTAGATGACGTTCATTGCACGAGTGCATTATATAAAATACCATGTCACATTTGATGATTGTCATCCCATGCCGAGGTCGTTACACGTGAACCATACAGGGAACTCCCCCGACCATTATGTTATGTAATTATTTATAGACCACTAATTAGTTTCATCTGATAATATAAGTTCACAGTATTGCTACTTTTCATGGAGCAGATAAAGATTATTGGAATTTGGAACCTAAGTAATCATTGCAGATTGCATAATAGTTTTTGCTGCTACAATAGTGCTACGCCGTAGCTCGTAGCTAATCCGCACACGCGAACTATTTGCGAATTCGAAAGATGCGCCTACGTGACGTAGCAGGGTCTACGAACCTCTACGATTTTCGTAGAAGATTAATTTAGATGTTCAGTACCTCTACCATGAGTTTACGCAGCCAAAACTCGCTAACGTCTCCGTAAATTATTTGTATGAAATATTGTATAGCGCCCCTAGCGGTCACAGAATGAATTAAAATACGTACCATGAGCACTATAGATTTCGATAGGTTAAAAACCTAACGTAATCTATTCGATAGCTACTAACGTTTTTCAGCTGTCACCATACAAAACGGTACCATGACTCACTAATTCTACAGCAGCTATCGAATAATACGCTTGCGATAGTAGTAACGTAGCTCACTAGCATTTTGACGTGTGAAACATATGTTTACATTAAAATTATATACGTTTTTGAGTGTAATAAAGGGAAAATAATGTCTGCAAGAGCTTATTTAGCAATTTGAAGACATTTAAACATACATGTTTTTATCTAGACTATATTATTTATATTTTACGTACTAGCAAGCTGTGCCTTTAAATTAAATTTAGTCAAATCATATTCATAACCATTTTTTTGTTTATTTGTTGCATTCCTCACGTCTTTAGTATTTTTAGACACTTGAACTTACCTAACTTATCACACTTTCAAATTTTCAAGTGGCTTGGCATATCTGCCTGCTTGAGGGCCAACTATTAGGGAATTCTGTAACTAATACGTTTTAAAATAATTTAATAGAAAGTAGAAACATACCTTTCCCTGAACTCCACCAACAATAGAAACTGTGACACTGGTCCTCATTGTATTAAAATATAATCCAAATAATTTAGTGTTTTAAACTTTCAAACCACACAACGCACTCTGTGACACAACGTCAACAAACAAAATAACAAATCATAACAAATTGAATTGAATGGGTCGCCATTCAATTCAATTTGTTATGATTGACATATTATAAGGAATAAAAATTCAAAAACCACTAAATACCAGAAGTAGTCCACTAACCGTCAACTTTTCTATTTTGTCGGTTTATTTTGTGATATTGACTGTCTTAACATTTTTAGCATAGCGATAACCCTACATTTTGAGCTTACGAGCCGTTCTCTCTTCTTATTAGTGAGAAAGAAAGAAACAAAACATAAGTAGTGAAGCATAGACGAAAGTATTCTAACGAGTAGAGTGAAGTTAGCTAGACGACACGATCTATCGAGCTTACCTTAGCGCCTGCGTAAGATTCCGTAAATCTCATGGTGCAAGCATTATCGAAATCTATTTGATCCACGTTAGCACGCTAGCGAGTTCAACGCTAGCGCTTGTTTTTTCGATGACATCTCATGGTAGAGGTACTGTTCAAACTTACGTTAAAATTCAACTGGTGTTTTTACAAAAGACTTTTGTACTAAAGAGCTAATTCATATACGGGAGCGATTTAGAAGAACCGAGCGATATGTTCGACGCACTATCTTCTGCAAAAGTTTTCCGATTTTTTCTGCCAACATGACAGTGTGATAATAAATCGAGTTTCGGATGTCACGGGTTATAAAGCATAGGCGTCGTCGGTTATCGAGAGAATCCGGTGAGGCGGGGCGGTGTTTGGCGCAAATTTATTCATACCAGGGGACCGGCGACCTCTTAACTCTTGTGTTATTTAGGGCACACTTCCTTTGCGATTCCTAGAGCCCATTTGTTAGATGCTGAGTATTTTTTAAATGGCTGCTTTAGCCGTAGTTATGTAATAGTTGAAGAATGAACCGGGGTCACAAGCATGTGGGTGTTGATTAATTCGTTGTGTTGGAAATATATTGTGGGATTAAAATGATTAATTAGTTTCATTATTTTTTGGTCGGATTGTCAATTAAAAATGAAAGAGTTTTATTTTCAACCTTTGGGCCCTCCCAAAGGTTGAAAATAAAATTCTTCAACGGTTCAATTTTTGCCAAAGAATATTATTATTTATTTACACAACTGGCGAAATATGGGTGTACTTCCAGGTACACCTCTGCCTAATTCTTCGGGGATTACAGGCGTGATGTTACGTTATGTTATGTTAATAATACCAGTCTTCTATTGCCCTATACCAAGGGCTTCTAAGTCGTAAACTTAGAAGTCCTTGGTATAGGGCAATATACGGCTTGAATCGGGCAACATCTAATGGGCACAGTCATGCAATGAGACTTCTGTAATGCTCTGAAAGCAATGACACATTGACCGAGGTCCTCTAAAACAATGAACTGCACGACCGTGTTGCTACCCATAAAAATACTAATGTAATGCCGACGGCAATAAGATAGGTACTCCAAAATGGAAACCGAAATGAAAAGTCAATTTTCATGGTGAAAGTAAGGCCGGATTGCTAGCAATTACTTTTACGGCGAAAGTATTGTACTCAATGGGATGGGAATAAAAAAATGGGATTGTCTTTGCGACGGCCCCGTTGGCTTCTGAGGAAGGGTGCGGGGTGCGGGGGCCGGGTCACTTGTTGCATGAAGGCGGGGCGGAGACGCCCAACGCCCATCGGCCACGTGTTATGAAACTTCTGAAAAGCCTGAACATGTAATCTTGGTGGCTGAAGTTGTTGGGATTAGCACAGTGAGCCCAGTGGCGGATTTACAAGTATTCAAGGTATAGGCTGTACAGTTTTTGCCGCCCTTGCCTTTACAATTGTCATGTCCTACATTATTTTTACAATCCAACAATTTCGTTGAGATTGCACGTAAAATATTTTTTGGGTATATTACCGATTACTGGTTGGGGGGCGGCGAACTAGCTGTTTTACTCTAGAATATGGAAGATTGCTACTCGGAATGTGCAATGACAAGTGAGAGGGGAACGTCATCTGCAAAATTTGTTGCAGACTTCTATCTGTAAAACATCAGAAAACCATCATGCCAAGATCTTTTTGATTTCTACTAGGTAGCAAAAAAAAAAAAATTCGGTCCACAAATTTGCCGACACAAAAATGTGCCGCCCTAGGCTCAAGCCTACTCAGCCTGCTGATAAATCTGCCACTAAGTGGGCCATATTATGGTAGGGTAGGTTAGGACAAACTTATAGGCAAACTTTAGGGTTCGTCAGTTGTTCTACTAATTTCTCACCAAAATTGTTTAGTGTAAACGATTTGAAGTTATGAGACTATCATTAACCTTTCGCACGTGCCCTCCACGCCAAGACACAATATCACCTACCATTTTGTCACATATTTGTGTCGTTTGGGGTACTGGGCACGCGCTTGCTTGTCACGTATATGTGACTGTGGTGGTCTAAAGGATAAAAAGACGTAGTAAACCTTTTAGTTGGAAGAAGTTTAGAATCATCAAACTTTTAACTGTGTAGATACCAATGCTACTGTAGTCACATAACATAACTTCACGCCTATAGTCCCCGGAGCGTTGGGCAGAGGTGTACTTAATAGTTCACCCACATTTCGCCAGTTATTTTTAAGACCCATGTAATAAGGTGGCGAGCCTATTGCCACCAACCGGACACAAATCCAAGCCCCGTGGCTACTACTGACAAATTCCTGATGGAGAAACTCAATAACACTTTGCCCTGGACACTTTACACCCGACTTGGGAATCGAACCCAGGACCTCATGCACAGCAGTCGCGCTTGCGGTCACTAGACCAACGAGGTAGTCCGCTACGGTAGTAACCTGTTGTTATTATCACTTCTTTACGAAGATTCTGGAAACCCAATAGACATGATTAGATACAGTCTTGCACCCAGGGTGTGCCTTTTATATCTATGCAGTATGGTTCATTTTATCGTCATCAGGCTCTAAGGAGGGGAAATAAATCATTTGGAAGAAAACAATCCGTTTTATGGCACACTTTAAATTTCCCCATTCCATTCAACTCTCAAAACCACCATGACCCCCAAACCGTTAGTTACAATCTCATTCCAATAAGACACAATAATAAAATACCCAAACTAAATATCAAACTGCCTCAAACTTTTACCGGATAAAACCATCAAAATGTTCCTCTCGTCCTAATTTGTATCGTCATAATCTTAACGCATTTGGGGTTCCGCAATAAAATCATAAAATCGTTAGCCAGGGGCGTGCTTCTGTCGACAGTTAACACGTAATCCAATTTAGACGGTCGACATCAGCGATGAATGCTAAAGGAGCTTTGCGAAATTACAGTACACACCCTTGAACAGTTTTTTTTATATTCTTGAAGAATGTTTTAGTTTTTGAGAATATTTAAAGTCTAGTAGCCTGAAAGTGGCGCCGGTGACTGAAAAGTTGTGTGGTTATCGCCAATCGATTACCTTGGTTCGGGGCATGTGAAAAGACGGAAAGAGGAAAACGTCGTGAGAAAAGTTTTGAGTATGAATGTGGGTGGGTATGTACAGGAAGACCAAAGACACGATGGATGGCAAGAAAGGAGGTATCTGATGACGTGACCAATGATAGAGAAGTATGGAAGGAGAAAATATGCTGCGCCGACCGCAAATAGGGTAAGAGCAGTAGAATCATAATAGCCTAAATAAGTCTAGTGGTCAGTTCTTGATAGTCTTATTTGAGTATAAAAAAATATGTTGGCAACAAAAAATATAGGCGTCAAGAAGTTGGTTTTTCCGGACGAAGTTGAAAATTTATGACTGTTAATGAAAAATTGAACTTTATTGTTTTTTAATAGCCCAAACGCATGATGAAATTACTGTCCCTGTTTGTATATATGTGTATTATGTGCTAATCCAATTCGATACATTTGAGTCAACGTGATATTCTTCTCCAAAATCTTTTTGCTCATTCGATGGGTGACTGTAGAAACTTCCTTTAAAATAAGATCAAGAAAGTTAATGTCAATTCGCAGTGCGCCTTTAATAAGCATCTTAGAATATTTACGCTATAAGTAGAGGATGGGTAAAAGTCACGTAAATCTCAAGAAAATTGACGTCCCTAACTATGTTGGCACTCATTTAAATAACTGATCAAACTCGCCACCAAGCTGTCAAACAATAAAGAGCTACCAACTTATTGGATATGCGACGTTCATCCTTCAGATTTATATTGAACGCCAAAATTGGCCGCAACTTTTTGAATTGATAGCATTTTTTTTCTCTTTTCGTAAATTGAGATTCGATGTAGCGGGCCTAGCGTAATTTAAATAGTATAGCTTTTTGAACTACACTAACATTTTGATGGATCGTAACTTTTAGTGTGGCTTTGGAAAATAATGTTTGATTTTTGTGGCTTTAGTACTTTCGTATATAACTGGCGAACTACTATTAAATTTAAATAAGCTTGATAGCCTGCCTGCGTGTTATTTTTAAATTCCACAGCGACATGCAATAAGTATTAAAAAAGTAACTTTTAGTTGGGATTGTCTGTGTGTTTATGCAATATATTTTTGTGTAACTTCATTCCAAAAAAAAAACTACTTAAATGATTATGTAACAGGAATACAGTTCAATTCAAATGCACTGCATCTTTTGCAGTCATTAACATCATTTAATAGTTACTCGTTGTAATAATGAACCATTGTCACAACTGTCAAGTCAGTTATGGAAATGTAAATCTTAATACTGTAATAAAAATTCTGAAATAAATGTATAATTCATCACTCATCAGAGAGGCCATGCGGCAAATATTTAAAGTACTTACCTATAAGGCAACACCGAGGTGGGTATAAAAAGAGCAAAGGAGATTTTTATTAAGTAGAAGGGCGGCGGGGGGAGAATATAATGAATAAATTCCGTGTAAGGACCCCTCCTAACGCAATTGAAAACTTTTAACAAGTGCCGGGAAATCGTGTGTAAAGGTGGGCCCGTACCTAATTACGCAGCTAGCCGAACGGAATACCGGATGAGTTCAGAAATTTAAACGATGTCTCCCCGACTCCGAGACACTTTATGAAAATCAGCTCGTTAATAAAATCGTCGAGTGTTGACCGATGTCTTGGCACACGGACTCCACCCGTCAGGAGAATGGAACACAAAATTAACGAAGTGTGCATTTGTTCTTACAATTGTATTATGAAATAATAATAAAAATATCTCACGCGCCGATTTATAGAGCAGTCTGTGAAATATTACTCCCATTACGTAATTGCGTGCCAAATGAAAAGTTAAATCACGTTTCGGTACTTTTTAAAATCGAGTTTCTCGATCCGGAGTTTACCCCCCATTAACTTTCCGTCGTGTCCAAGTATTAAAAAATTAACAAGATATTTTCCACCGCAAGCTCACCGTCTGCGGAGGACGTATTCATTCTTTTGTAACCCTAAAAAACAAGTCATTACCGAAGCGGGTTTAATCCAGCGTCGTGTTCTGGAGATTTTTTCGTGATATTCCATTATTCGGAGGCGATCGCTCGACGCGGCGCGACGGGCACCGTTTACGCTAAAATGATATGATTAATTACGAGTGCCGGTAGCTCCGGTCTCCCTCATTAGCGCACAAATAGGATCGCTCAATGGTGAAATTGAATCTTGAACGCTGGCAAACCACACTCAATAGGACTCTAATTATAATTATTATTCATATTAAATAAACGCCGCTAGTTCGGTGTTTTGTTTTGATTGCTGTTTAAATTGTTATGGAGTAACACGTACGACTAGTTATTATGATTTTTGAGGCTCAAATGTACTTTGAATCACTTTTATCGAGCTTATTAGACCATTTTTTTTTTGTGTTTATGTGGCCAGGCGACATTAGCGTCGTAATAAAACATTTTAATAAGATAATAATAATCTAATAGCGGGCACGTCAAATGTTTGAAAAAAAATCGACCTCAACGTTCAGTCGTTTACAGTAACAACAAATTATTCACAGGCCAATATAATTTGCAAACAAATGATATGGCCGCACACCTAAGACTTTTTCTTTTGGTGCTGACATAAATAAAGAAGGCATCACGTCTCATAATCCACGTACAAAGAAACGTAAACATGAGTGACGTACTTATCTTTTGTAATACCTAATGTCGTAAATATGAATGTGACAAGAAATTCGTTCTTTACTGCAGATTTTGGGGGTAGCGTGTGGAAAACTACATATTTTGTGGTTCTGTTTTTAGGTAGAATCGTAAAAAGGGAAAATTCATTTACGCTCTGTTTTTTCTTCATTGTATTTGTCTTATGAATAGAGAAAAAGTTGGCATGCTAGTGGTACTCTCTCTTTATGTCTCTGGCATAAGAGAGGCCCATGACTTGTTATAAAAATATATGAACAATGCCAAATAAAAGAAAAATATTCAGTACAATATATCACACACTTATTCTCACTACTAGAGAGTACTATCAAGTTTCAAGCCATGGTTTTCCCCACGAGCATTGAATAAGTAAGTCAATCACTCTATTTTTTCCGAATATTCATCGCAAATCTCAATTCTATAAACGACTATTACGTTCCAAAAGGCAGCAGAGAAAAGTTATATTCAGTTGTATAGTTATACGTAAGTTTCGTTGACCGAGGCAGGGAACTCAACAGCCACTCGCTGCACAACTTTCAGTAGATTGTTATCGTTGATATTCCGGATTTATTACCGCCGTACCGTTAAACGTTTTCTAATTTTCTTTTTCTCTTTCCACGTGTTTATATTTTCGATTGTTTCAGAAGGCTAGTTGATTGCGCAGTTGAGAGAAAAACACATTTGATTATTTATGAATATTATATGACATGCTATTCGTACTTTGCTATTCAATTTAATGTTGCCATCATCATAACGTTACATTTTATTGCTATCTGTAAAATGTATAAAAATCCTGAAATAAACATCTCAAAGAAACTTATTGAAAACAGTAATCTAGTGTACATTTATACATATTAGATAAATAGATTACCTTTCACATCTATTCAAGAGCGGTGCACAACGCTTGCCCCCCTCCAGGATCCACAATCCGGATTACGATACCCTATCTATATCACAAGCTTCCACCTAGCTTAGCACTAAAGCCTACACTAACACAATTGACTGCAACAACGATCGGTAACCGTCCACTTAACACTAAATAAAACTCTAACATTAGTTAACATGATAAATGAACAAAAAATCTCGACTACAATGCGAAAGTAACAAAAGAGGAAAGGTCGCGTCACATCGTGAACTTGTAAGTAGGTAACTGGTCCGAGGGTCCGAAGATTCGGGTTGTGTCTCAGTGGACCCAGGAGGGGGCGACGGAGTAAGGTGTTCGGGGCCCGTTGCCGCCCGAGAGCGTGGTCGGGACTGGTGGCGCGGGCGCAGCGAACTGGCTCTCGGCCTCCGCCGCCATCGCGCTGTGCTGCTGCGGGAAGTTGAAGTCTAGCGTGCCCTCCATACTTAGCTCGTGCTTTATCACCTGATAGGAGAAATACTTAAAATGTTAAGTAATTCCATGTAGTATACACAGCGGCACATCAAGCTATACATTTCCAGTATAACATGGCCTCACTTTGGATAGATTTCCCGAACAATGAGAGATCCGCTTATGCAGGTTTTGTATAGCTCGATTGGTCGTCGTGCGTACATAGATTTATAGTGTCACCATTGATAGATATTTTAGGGAATTTCAGTTCTTATTTCATGTAATTAGATATTCGAAGCATAAATCAACACGGTTTAAAATTAAAATGTGTTCGGAGTAATCAGAAAAATCTCACTTTAAGTCATCGCTTTGATCAAGTATGCCAGTAATTTAGTCTTTAACGAGAAAAGTATCCAGTAAAGGTCTTCGCTTACCTCATCAACATTACAGTCGAAGCCGTGCTCGAGCGCCTCAATGTTAAGGTCCTCCGCCAGCCCCGTGTTCAGCGCCCCCATGATCTGCCCCATGACCGTTGTGGGCCCCATCGCTCCCGTTTGCACCATCATCCCGCCATTCATCAGGGCCGCGTCTGATGTCGTCACCATTTGCGTTTGATTGTTTTCTGTACAACAAACGAAATCTTTAGGTCCTGTACGATTAAGAACAGATGCCCCAAAATATCAGCCAAAGTTACCTCTGCGCTGACACCGACTACGCTGTCGAGGTGGCGAAGTTTTCGGCCAACCAAAGAAGTACTGTCGTTCCAGCGACACAAAGAAGGAATAAGTAAGAATTGATGAATGAACGATAAAAAATCAGTGAGAAATAGGTATGACGAATAGTCGTCTGCCCGACTTCATTTTAAAAAGAAACGTTATCGAACGGTTGTATTTATAGACAGGAAGTTTTTCCAAGAACTGTCTTGTAGTTACCTATTTGATTTTACAAATAGTTTTCCTTTTAGTTTTCGGGGTTGAAGAAAGATGAACGTCAGTAGCGAAGATAAAAAGGTCTTTTATTTTTAAATATCCTCAAAAGAAATTATGAGGAAATTTTCTTTCTTTTTTCTTCTTTTAAAAAAAAAGGAAATGCACGTACGTGTTTTTATTTAAAAAGTGGGTTTTCCATCAGGAATTTCTCAGTAACAGCCACGGAGTCTGGATATGTGCGCGGTTGACGGCAATAGGCTCGTCCCCTATTATCTTCACCTTTTCCTAACCCGTAGGGGATTACAGGTGATTTTATGAAATGAGAGACGTAACACATACCTGTTTGCATAATATCAGCAGAATCTCCAGGTGGGGGTGGTCTGACGAAGTGATCGAGTGCGTGCTGATGTGGGTGCGTCGGATGGGCCGGGTGCGCCGGGTGCGCGTACAGGGAGGAGCACGCGCAACCCCCGTGCGGGTGGCGCGGGCACCCCGCGTACGGACTATACCGGTAGCTGCCGCCCGATGACGACGATGATGTCGTTGGAACGTACCTGGTGGAAACAAACATGTAGAACCAAGTTCTGGTGGCTTGAAGTTACGCCTCATGAGGTCAAACAGTTTTCTAGGACATCATAAAGTGATGAGATCTCTCATTACAATTACAAAGGCTTCTGAAAATATACACAATATATCCAGCCTGCTTTGTTGTAAAATTAACTGAATCTAAGGAGTTCTAAATAAAGCAAAGCGTACTCTAGGGCAAGGCGTTTACGACAATAACTGTTTAAGTGGCCGAGGTCGAACTTTTGGACTCTAACCAAAATTCCAACATCGACGCTAAGCTTACTACAAACTGCTTACGTGTTGAGGAATGGATCGGTTCCGGCCAGTTTCATGGAATCGGCGAGAGAGCCAGCGAGTTCATCTTGACCGAAGTCCGGTTGAGAGTAATCGGCCGCGGACGTGTAGTCTGTGTACTCTGGGCCCCAGTCAGGTTCTGTGGTGATCAGTGATGGGATCGGGGACAGGCGGCCGCACGACGACGCGTTGGATGACACCCTCGGACGGAAGTCCGGCGACAACTGGAAACTGCTACGCGCAAGCGAAGAAGCAATCAAAATAACGAAACCTATCTCGACTGGCGATGTGAATTGTGTGATCTGACTTGACTGGAAAAAGAATCATAGTGTGAAGTAAATAAATGTGTTAGTCATTTACAGTCACACAATTTCTTCATCGACAGTTGAGACGCAAAAAATCATAATGGTTAGCAGAAAGAAACCTTAAAGCTAGTTCGGACTCAATACAATCTCAAACAAGTGTAATGGGAGCATGCAAATCTAACGTCTATGTCGTCACTAACATATAAATTTGGATGCTAAATGAAGCGATCACTATAACGGGTTCAGCGGTCATCTCAGAAATATCTTTATTACTACAAATAGTGACAAAATGTGGGATAAGATACGGGTTATAGGCCGGCCCTTCAGCAGCCACCGAACCATTGAAAATATATGTCGATGACGCTCGTAATCCAGATAAAATAAATCGCCTATAAAAATGTTAAATATCGGCGAAATGACGAGATTCAGCATCCACATAACTCATCATCTAATGGTTCTGAATGATTTAAAACCTTTTATCATAAAGTAGCAGAGTTGCAATAACTCAATTTTATTAGTCTGGTCAACGCAGCTTTATGTCGATGGTTTTATTATAGAGTATCATGCGTAGCTCACTTTGTTTCTAGTACTCATACAATTTCAATATTCCCAAGGAGGTAACGTTATTTAGTAATAATGTACTGTTGGGTATTTGTGGTTCTGGCAGAACTCGCTTCTGCATTACCCGTATTGTAAAATTATAGTGCCTTTAAAGTCAAATTAGTATCGTGGAACAGCGTCCGAGAACGTTACCATTATTGGCTTAGTGCCACTACTCTTTTGAACTTCCTTCTACTTTAATCTACCTGTTTCACTTGTAAGATGGTACTACATTTCTAAATAATACTCTAAAGTTCTATTGTAAGCAGCGAACATTTCGCTAAGATAAAAGAGTTAGATAAAAGGTTATATAGTTACCTGTGCATCGGTGAGTCTGGGAACATGTCGAGACTTTCTGACACTGAGCTACTGGGACTGGGCGTTGCGTCTGCTGTTGCACCGTTTCTTAATATTTCAGCCTTTAAAAGAAAAAGTTTATGATGAAAATTGTTATAACTTCAAATGAAACAACTACTTTTTATTCCTGACGACAAAATCTACGCATATACTAACGAGCTGTTTTTTTTTTTTTAATTAATTGGCTTTGGCATGTCACTACATTAAAGCTTGGGTTTCCTAAATCAGTGGTATCGTCATTATAGGAGTCATTTTTTCAATATCAAACCGTCATTTTTATAACAGCCATCATTATGGTCCCTATATGACCAGCGCTGTCCTAGAAATCCCAAGCTTTAAACGAAGGTAATCATACCTTCTTCTTTACCCTGCCTCTTCGCTTTTCGAACTTGGAAGTCTCCATGGATGCTGCCCGCCGTCTGACTGACTTGCCCGGCTTCGCGTCAGGGTTGATCATCCACCACGATGACTTGCCTGTACCCTCGTTCTGTACCCGCATGAACCGATTGTGTAGTGACAGGTTGTGTCTGATTGAATTCTGCAAAGAAGAAAAGGATTGTTAGTTATACACCAATGTTGTTAAATGTACTAGGAATGCAGTCGTTACTAGAGTTGCAGTCAAAAAGTATTAGTAGTGTCCGGTATTGATAGAAGTAAAAAATACCAATTACAAAGTAGGCCCAATGTTTGAATGTGATCGAATGGTAGTTACAGTTTTATCTTGTAGCGAGCTAATTAGTAAGCATTACCATTGTCATTAAACCATTATATTGATCACTAAAGACCAAACATGGTGTAACCAGATCTAATTGCTTAGTAATAATTGGGATTTTCCGCAAATTATTTTGATACCTATTACGATAAACCATTTAAGCGCGAGAATTGTATTATTTACAAGCTTTTATTTAGTTTAACTTGTCCCGTTGTCGGTTTCCGATTGAGCTAAAATTTTGCACGCAAATATTTATCGCGTGACAATGCAATATTTTTACATTCATTCCATCTCACATCCCTAAAGGATTTTGTGGTTAAGTGACACTAAAGTAAAAGTAATAAATTCGAATATCCCGCGATATCCGGGCGTGGTCACAATTGACCACAAAAAAAAAACTATTTTAATTCTCGCTACCGCTGAAAGTTAGTGCAATAACGTGTCCTATCTCACACCGGTAATAAAATCCCGCAACTTTTTCCCGTCGAAGGAATAAAAGCGACCGCAGCAACGAATGAAGTTTAGCTATAAAACAGTCCATAAATAATATCTGCGGGGCCTGTGAGAAGTGCCACTTATGGTAAATACAATCTACTCCACATAATGTGCATTCTAGAGACAAAAAACTACAACGTCACTTTTTTATAAAAGTTTTTAACGGCTGACTGCCTAATTAGGCAGTCAGTCGTTAAAAACTTTTACTAGAGTAACGGGTCTAGTAGTAATCGCGACTGCTGAGCATGAAGTCCGGGGTCTGATTTCCGGGCAAATTGAAATTGTGTTTTTCCTTCAGTCTGTAGCAGCCACGGAGTCTGGATTTGTGCCCGGTTTATGGCAATAGGCTCGCCCTCTATTATATGGGACTTAAGCATAACTGGCGAAATATGGGTGTACAATTAAGTACACCTCTTCCTAACCCTTCGGGGACAACAGGCGTGATGATATTATATTTTTAACGGATTTTTACGGGTAGTTTGACAATTATATCTGTCATTTTGACGTTTCAGCTCGAATGCATAAATTCTGGATACCTCTATTTACTATGTAAATCACTCAAATTTTATGTATGCTTCTTCTATTTGCGCAACGTAGGTAGCATGTTGGTTCCCTTGCGATACCATACCATAATACTACCAATGTCCCGTTTTATTATGGAAAACTTTGATGGATTTTCAAACTACGTCGTATGAATTTCATGGTGCCCTCAATGTTTTGTTTTCAGAAAAATGTATTAATGTTAAAAGTTTCGGTGTGGAGCTACATCCTAACTAATATTTTAAATGCGAATGTAAGTTTGTTTGTTACCTTTTCACGCCTAAGCCACTGAACCGATCATCCTGAAATTTTGCATATAAGTTTTCAGGTGTACAGAAACGGACATACGGTATCTTTCATCCCAAAAGAAAGTACTGTTCCCGAGGAAAACAACAATAACGTTCTTATTATAAAAGATGGTGCCACGTGTCTTTCGAATCATGATTGAATGATATTATTACAAGCAGAGTACGAATTGATTGTCAAATTCTAAATGAACGCGAGCGAAGCCGCTGTCAAAAGCTAGTATTCAGATAAATTATTTAATGATTAATGCACGTGTTTCTATTAAGTACGCCCAATTAAGTTTATGTGATGTACAACAATTGGACGTGTACATAAATCCAGTAAATGTGGACAACTCCCGCGATTTATCAAGCGTGAAAACACACGCAACAAATGGCCTGTCGACGCTTTGATGGATTTGTCGCCAAGAGCCCTTACCATGAATTACGTGAGCTATAAAAGTGACAACCCCGCGTTGATCTTCGAGCGCCCCTGTCACCGACGTATAAAATCTCGACCCGCTCGAAACGCGAAGTTTCGAGTTACAAAAGCGAGTGGAACGTGAAAATTCGTGATAAGTTATGGTTTTTACCCGATTCAGTTTGGTTGGAATCTTTGATACAATGGCATTTAAATAAATAAAAAACACAATATATCTACAGCTTATGATCTCGAATTCTAGATTCATTCCTAACTTTTGCAAAATTATTGTATTGCGTAATTTGAATACCTATTTCTGTAACGCCATAATAGTTAATATCAAACAAGGATAATTATTTTATAGGTACCAATTCACGCGCATTTCGTCTTATTTATTATGGCAAGCTTATTTATAAATATAGGCAAAACCCCCATACTATATTTATTTTATAGAGGCCTCAATATTAATGTATCCGATATAATAATTTCAGGAATATAATTTATGGGCAGTAAAGATATATAGTTTGCTGACAGGCAACTAAGTTAATCGAATTTTCTGCTACTGTGATATCACGTGCGTAGCTTTTCATGTAATTTACCTGTTTTTTTTGGGCGGTTTATATTATGGTTTATACGGCCGTATTTCTCCGCGCTCCAGTGAAGATTGAACGGGTACCGAATGCGGTACTTTGTACAAAGAATGCGAGGAATATAATCTGACACGAAGCGTCGTATCTTGTCGTACACTACTATAAATCCGTGGCGGCTGCGTCGGTATATTTATAAAATTTATGAAAAAATAAATCTCGTCGCCTGTAAAATTGGGTAGACAAAGAAAAAAAAAAGAAAATTTAGCTTTCTTACATAATCGACACAAAATAAAATGTTAATGCAAATGTAAGCAACACGTTATAATTATTTCGAGTTAAAACATTTATTAAACCCAGCCCATCCTCAAGTGATTCAGAACTGGTGAATAAATGCTACAGATACGTAACGGGTTAATAATATAGGTCACATTCATGCACATTTAATTACACACAACCACAGTAAATTGCCGGCGTGTTTAAACGATAATGCACACATCCCACATTCTCACTTTTATTACCTTGGCCTTACTTTCTTGTTTACCTCACTCGTTAATAAGAACTAAGTATCTGTATTTAAAAGCCGGTATTTAATAAATTTGTAATTTTAAAAGGCCTACGTATAATTTTAATTATACAGGAATGGATACGATTCAAATTAGGAATATATCGCAGTGTGCCAATTCCAGCACTTTCTGAAATGAACATCGCGACAAGCGTCTTACAAACCGGGGCAAGACATCGTACTTAGAATTTTGTCTACGGGAGGATCTTTGGCGCCACTGCGACCCTTATGGGGTGAATTAACCGTCTACGCTGTCTACAGTCCCCTTTAATGCTCCACCGACTTAAATTTTGTCGAATTTCCACCGCTATTATATAGCGTTGCGCAATCTTCGAGCTATGGCTTATGATTTCCGCTCTTTATAGCCTTCGCTTGTTTTCTGAGAGCAATCGCTGTGAATTGACGAGCCTGCTGATTAGTTACGATGTGATAGTCAACTTTGTTCCCGTTTTCGTGTTGTCAACGGGAAACGAACATTGTAAAATAAATTCGATTTGGTCTGATAACTTTTTGAATGGTACGCCGCCGCGCCGGTGCTACTTTATGATCTTTAAAAGATTATATTCAAGTTATTTCTATGAGTAAAAGTGAAGGTAGTCATAGGTCTGGAGTTCGAACTCTGATTTTTTGAATTCATGTGCCTTTTATAATGAACATGTGTCTTGCTTCGGTGAAGCAAGACGTAGTGAGGAAACCAGCATGCCTGAGAGATATTTCTTGACGCCATGTAAAGCCAAGTCAGAGGCCCTATGGGCGATATAAAAACTCTGGCACCAGGTTAGGCACTAACCACACGATAAAGAAGTAAAAACTGAAACAAAGACGTCAAACCACCCATTTTCTGAAAATCATTAAACGGCCAAATTAAGCTGAATATATTTTTTGTTTTGCTTTCAAAGGAAAACTAAATGTTGATACGAATAAACGTGGAAAACCGAAGCAACGGTATAACCGATCGTTGAATAATTCAGTGAGATTATTCTCTTAGGTTGACATACTCGGTGCACACACGATGAACCTTCAAAATGTATTACAAAACTCCACTCTGTTTTAGACATTTTATACGGAAATATTCTTATTTAAATGGAAGATACTCAATGATAGTGCGTAGTAGAATAATTGAAGGAATAATTGAAAAGGTTCTGGAAATACTTACCTATTTAATGTATTTTTAAATTATCTGCCATTCTTAGAATTCATGTTGAGTATTTCGATACTTACGCCTATTTTAATAGGGTATTATCTCAATTAGGAAGATATTGTCGGAAAACTAGATGCTTCGTTTTTTTTTTAGAAGTTACTAGGGCTACAGATTTCACTGACAGTCTCCCACTTTTCACCTTTATGCCTTAAGTAATAAGGTTGAAAAGACCGTCACTGAGCGCGGTAGTACCTATACGTATAAAAAGACGTATATTTTCAGAAAGGTATATTCAATGAAAGTTATGTAAGTGTAAAATAGTAACTCCCCTATGTCCTTCATTCGGTCCTCAGACAATGCGTCACAACCGAAAGTATGCGCATATAAAAATTTAGTACTGTTATTAGATGAATGAAATTATGGAAGCTTCCGAACGTACGATATACATACGTTCTTCGTAACTTTACTAACCTCCCATCCCTGTGTTTACTTTGCTGGTAAGTAGGTGAGCATAGCTCCTACTTGCACGTGGGTAGGATACTTCAAACTTTATAACGGAAAATAATATTAAGGAAACAATGTAGCTATTATTAGACAGAAATATAGCTTATTATAACTAGAAGACGGGATATTTACCATGTTTATTGTTTTCTTTGAGTTCCCGATATTTCGGGAAGAAATATAGCTTGTTAAGTAGGATATAAATTGGTCTAAACACCCGTATAAGGACCAAAATTGTATTTCAATACATTTTTAAAACATAATTTTCTGTACAAGCTGATGTTTAAGAAGATTTAGCTACATTCATTACTAAGAATTTAGAACGTTAATGCTATAATCATGTCATCAAGATAAAAAGTGCCCATCCACTTAATTAAATTCTCTCAGTAGTCTCTTGGGTACAACACGGGAGGAGGTGAGAGTATTAGAAGAATACGAGTTCCATCTACAAGTCCAAGAGTTTAGTGAAACTGAATCTATGGGCCATTGTAATAAGAATATTAATGGAGAATTTCTTCCATCCAAACATCAAATGGAGAAACAAAACCGCCACCTAATTAAAACAGTCCAAATCGATATACGATACAAAGAAATCAAAGTCTGCATTGATGAAATGGCAAAAGAAAAAATATAAAGCGTTCGAAATATTCCCGAAGTGTGAAATCAAATAATAAATAATTCAAATTAGAGAATCGGGATTACACAATAAGGGGCGTCGGCCCCGGGGGAGCCGCAAACGTGACGGCCCCAAGAAATTTGGAAGAAGCCCGGTGACGTGTCAACCACCACTGACAAATTTAATTATTCAACTTACCGAAACGTTAGCAAGATGACTTTTCCCGAGCCGATAACTAAGTAGGAATAAATTCACTTAGAGCTGCCGAAGCAAAGTTTAACTTAATAAAACATTGGAATTTTCGTAATTCGATTGTTCTGAGGTCGGATCCCGCTGTCGGCCTGATTTGAATACATCATTACGAGTCATTTGTCGTGCTCACCTGAGAAATTTGACTTACCGAAATATGTACAACAATTCTCCAGTAGAACTGTCTCATTGTTTTATTTTAGCTCCTTCGAATCAACAGTTAAAACGGAATAAAGGAACTCTAATGAACAAAAACTTTGGGCCAGATTTGACAACAGAATAAGTCCTTATTAAGTTTTCGTGGAAAATTTTTCCTCATCTGAATGTTGCCTTACTTAAATAACGTTTTCACAGTTGTCTGAGTGTAGAGTAAACAGACCCAGATTTAAAACTTATACTTGCTAATTTTGCGTTCTTAAGAAACTGGTCACGAATCAACAAAACAAAGGTTATGCATACTTCATCAGCCGGAGATAGACCTTTACAAAATTAAATTTGTATAACTTTTGATAATTTGTCATGAATTTTGAGTGTATGAAATTAATGTCATTGTTCTTGTATCTGCTTTGTATTTATTTATAACATAAATAAATCTACCTTCAACACAAGATAAGAATATTAAACTGTGGTTTGTAAAAAAATATTTTATGTATTCAGTCCTGGTGCATGTTCATCGATTTATTTGTAATACTACGTAAGCATAAATAATGCCTCATCTCATAAGGATTATGTAATAATAGACGACATATTTAAATCATAAACTCGAGAGGATCAAAAAATCGAGAATCGAAAAGAAAAATCAAAGAAAATTCATCAGAGTTTTCTTACAATATTTGTAACTAGTAAAACAAATAAGATTTCCCAAATAAGTAACAATATTCATTCATTACGCAAAGAATAAGAAAAATTCGACAGGCGTGCTCGAGCCCGCGGATTCTTGGATTTATATCTGGGTTCCGTATAAATCACTTTAATGGTCCGATTAATGTCCGGACGGAGCTGAGGTGTAAGATGTACGCAGAATAGACGTATGCAACAGAAATGTTGCCAACAAAAGAACACGAGGACACTCTATAAAACAACTATGTTGGTAAGTATTTACGTACAGCCACGAGTACCAATATGTACAGTCACAAGGAATGAAATGCAAAATTAGCAAAATTCAAAAACTATTTTTTCGTGAAATAACACGTTTTACTTTGAGATAAGACCTATTTCGTAATACTATGGATGGATATGAATATTATGGACAAAATACTACCTTAATCGAAGCAGTAAGAGAAAATCGCTTTTGAATTTTGCTGTGTTGTATATGTCATTGCTTGTGATTGTACACACTCAGCAACTTTGAAAAGTGATGTTATCCTACTGCTATGATTGCAATGCCATGTTGTTAAGTAAATGCATAGTATTTCAGAACACATCTTGTTATGAAATAGGTCTTATCCCAATGTTGCAGTCGTTATTCATGAAAAAATTGCTTTTGAATTTTGCATAGTGTTGTATATTTCATTGCTTGTGATTGTACACACTCAGCAACTTTGAAAAGTGATGTTATCCTACTGCTATGATTGCAATGCCATGTTGTTAAGTAAATGCATAGTATTTCAGAACCCATCTTGTTATGAAATAGGTCTTATCCCAATGTTGCATTCGTTATTCATGAAAAAATTGCTTTTGAATTTTGCATAGTGTTGTATATTTCATTGCTTGTGATTGTACACACTCAGCAACTTTGAAAAGTGATGTTATCCTACTGCTATGATTGCAATGCCATATTGTTAAGTAAATGCATAGTATTTCAGAACCCATATTGTTATGAAATAGGTCTTATCCCAATGTTGCAGTCGTTATTCATGAAAAAATCGCTTTTGAATTTAGATAAGTGCAAAAAAATTGCTGCTCTTGACTGTACGATGCGCGATGAAGGTTGCCCAAAGGCGAAAATAAAAAAGAAAGAATTGAAAATAATTTTCAGTTGGTAACTAGTAATGAATACTTGAACAATGCAAATGAAAATGAGATTTTGGTTTAATTGAAAATAAAACCTAAATTGGTAATTCGATTCATTAAAATAAAATTGGTATCTACGGAATGACGTCAATTCGAGTTTTTGTGAATAGAATTTAGAGGTCTCAATAATTTAATTCTAAACCTAGTACAGCATGACCACCTAATCTATCTAGACGATTTTAATCATCGAACATTAAAATACACAAATGTCTCAACTCTTGCGATTATCTACAAATCTTTGTCTTCCGGACTTACTCATTGGAAAACATGTGATCGGAGCTAATGATCAATTAAATAATTATGAACAGATACGTACTCCTGATAACCTGTCGTCCTACTCCCATAGATCACGGTCTTTGATACCAAGATCATATTTCCTTTATCTATATAGTCGGAAATCAGAGTGGGTCATGTCTTTTTTACATAATATATATATCTATAATAATTACAGTCATACTCAGCTATTCTTAATTTTGTGTCAAGTTATTACATTTTGCATTAGTTTTCTTTGCAAGTCAGAATGGTCTTTTTTTACCCACAAATGGAACTTGAGTTTGAAGTAAAGAAACATTTTATATAATATATCTGATTCAGAAGGCAGTACTCCTCTATACGGCCCGCATTGTGAGGAGGTTCCTGTCTCTGGAGCCCTAACCACCGGTAGCTTTGATCCTGCTCCCGACACCGGCGGATCACTATTTTTTTAATATTTTAAAATGTTTTTTTTTAATAGGTTTTTTAAAGAAATATTTAAAAATATATAAAATAAGATGATTGAATGAAATATCTCTAATATCTGAAAAAGGTTCTTCAATATTTTTTTTAAATTATTAATTAATAAATAAATCTTAGATTTCACTAGTACTGCTACCGAACCATATTTTCCTTTAGCCAAAAGATCGTTGACGACACCACATTAAGACTTATTTCTTCTTTCAGTCTAAAATAGTCCTATAGGTATTGTAATACATTTTTTATTCCAACAGCACTTAAGCGTTAGTACCAGGGGTAGAAGTAACGCTTATCACTCGAGTGACCTCGGCCGTGTCGCACCGATATCGAATTATAATTAGGTCCAATGACTTCCCCGACATCATCACGGAATAACCGATGCATTTCAACGAGCGAATCAAGTAATGCATTCTGGACGAAAAAAAAACTATTACAATATATTATGCTGAAAATACTGCATGAAGAAAATCTAGTGTGGAACAGCAGGATACAGGCAGCTATCACTTGTCTCAACTACCTGCTTGGACCCTGCTGCCGACTCCGTCGGACCACTATTTTTTATATTTTAAAATGCCTTTTTGTTTTTTTTTTATGTCGTATTTAAATATGAAATTAATGTGTTTAAAAGATGAATAAAGGATTTCGTTTTTATACAAATTAGTAAAGGGAAGAAATTATTATTATGGTTAAATACACAAAATGAAGCTGAATTCTTAAATGAAGCAATGAAGTAATTTATAGTAGGTACTGAATACAATTGGTGACAGCATGTCTACCTCAACAATACTTAATTACTATTCATTGACGCATAAACCGAAAATACCTTTAATTTAAAAGATCATTAACATAGTCAAACTTAGTGACATGACAAACGATGTAAAATAAAATAAAGATCACTATGTCTAACCAATGGCGACCGAACTATTCTAATTAAAAGTTTATTTTAAAACTGTACTGTACAAACTAGATGAAGTGTAATTGCATTTTATTAAAAATAAAAAACGAATTTAATTTATGTAAGACGACCGTACAAGTCCGGAACAGTTGGCGAGTTCCCAGATCTAAATTCGACATCTGCACGTCATGCTCTTGACCCCACCCAAGATGCCTTGCAGTGCGATTTTATGATAACAATAACGAAGAATATACCAATTTATCTATAACTGCAATATAACGCATTTCGTTAAAAGAAACCTCGTAAAAACTTGCAGACGCCAAAGAAAAAATCTTTTAAGTAAAATCTTTCAATTGAACGAACAAGGAATGACTGTATAAATTTTCCTCGGATCTATTGTTAGCGAATGACGAAGGAAGTTTAAAACATTTCATTCTCGGCGTATAATAACTATCGAAGCCTAAGTGATTCCGAGACAACGTTTTAAAAACCGAAGGGGAAACCTATTTTGCGGCAGACGAACGCAAACACCTTTTCAATCCTTCAATGGGCCTAACGATGAGACGGTGGGAAGAGCCGTGGAGTACCAACTAGCCGTGGCAGTTTCTTAATGGTATTGTAAGACAGAAAAAATACCGGGATCGCAGTACAATGGTGCAAAGAGAAAGATTAATCGTTCGTTCGGAACGCGCACTCGGGCTCGTACTACTATCAGAGGCGCTTCTACAAAAATTAATCATTTTAACGCGTCATTGTCGTTCGGTCTCCTCCCACGCGTGAAAACTTCCCCGCTAATTAAATTAGAATTAGGGAGCAGTTTGACAGATTGCGTTCGAATTTTTCACTCGCTTTTCGAACCAAAAGATGAATTTCTACAACTGCCATAAAATCTGTCTTCTTGATTAATAGACGGATGTGAATACTCGGATAAGTGGAAAATTTTATTCCCGTACCTATCCTGAGAGATAACGAAGAAAGAAGAATTACATAAAGCTTTCAGAAAGTGTGATGTAATCTCGACCGTCGTTTCCATAAACTTAATGGCGAAGTATCACAGAACTTACATATCGCTGTTATAACAACCCAAGTTGGCATATTTGTTACCCCCTCAGTCAGCATATTCGCGTCGAATGACCGCCAATTTATGTGAAAACTTCCACCGGTTAGAGCATGACCTATCTATATGAATAAAAGTTTTCACTCGTCAAGAGCTATCGGTATGTTTCGAGAAGAATACCTTAAGTAAATATGCCAGGTTGAAGTTTTCGCACGAAACTTTGCGTTACGACAGGGCTATGTGTCAATTTCGCGATTGAAATATGGCGTCGGAGTTGCTGTGCATGGATGGCGGCGACGCCACTGTTTCCGTGTGCTATAACTCGATGCACCCTGCATGCTACATGCTCGCATACGAATTCGTACGAACTAGAAAAGAGCTCGTATTTCACACGAGGAATGGACGATAAGTTAGCGCGTCGATTTTATCTGTATGAAAATCGGGCACCTTGACAGATAACGCTGTCTACACGCATCACGTCAAAACAGCCGACTTGCACAATACTATCGCCCAGTGAACGATTCCCTATATACATTAATAAGAACGCGTGTACAGTAATGAATGCCCGCAATTCGTCTCAATGTATAAGCTGGTAGGTAGTCGTGCCTTGCGAGACGCCTGGAGGATAAGTAAAATATTCCACTTAGTGAATTGCGTTCCGTAAATTGCCACAATTATCATACCGTTTTACCGGAGCTACAGTTGTATTAAGGGAACTGTGCATTTATTTCTCTAAGAAAATCAGCATGACATCTAAAAATAGTGTAGTTGGTGATAGGATTTTATTGAAGCGTAGGGGTATACGAGGTTTCGTAGTAGCGGCATGATGCCTCATTAACCTAGTACGGAGGCCATGGTTCGTATTCATGTGAGTCGGTAGTACTATGTATGAGCAATAAATAGACGGAAAGCCTTACCCGGAATGATATCCGGGATCACGAGAAAGTGGAAGTAGCTCGGCGGTAGTTAGGAGCTCGCTACTACGCCTAGCGGAGTAATAACGTAGATGCGTCATCTCTGACGATTTTACTGACTTCATATTTATGGGGAGGGACGGATTGATGGCTTGTCAGAGGAATCGCGTTTTATGGACATTATGAAAATTAAATATTTTTATATGCTTGTCTTTATCTTCGTATAAATCTCAAATTAATAAAAAAATATTTTTTTTTTTTCGATATCTTTGACGTTGCGTAAATACAAGATACAATTTAATAAAGTAGTTATTCAGAACTTCTAAAAAATATGTTAAAATAATAATTTTGGTCCAATTAAATAAATCCTATTTAGTTTTTTACGGAGCTTAGATTAATTGTTTGTCATAAATATTAGTTCGACCCTAATAAATTGGGATAAGGGCAGGAGAAGAATGATGATGAAGTATTAATTCTACTGATCACAACCACAACTGAACAACCTGCAACAATAAAATACAAAACAATACTTAAAGCCTACACGATTAATCCATCAAACGGATCGCATGAACGTCAATTTCCCTATAGAGTGTGGCACTCAATAAATTTTTATTTTATACATATTTGCACATGTTGAAAATGTACGATCTGTGTCGTTAGGTAGGCGTCCGTGCGTCGCGTCGCCAGGTAGGTCGGTGGCGCCACATGGGCTTCTGCCAGATTAATGGATCATTGCCCCCCCACCTCACTGTCCCCCCCACACCCGCAGATGCGAAACTACTGTTCGACGACATCGCTCCTTCCTTCACTAGATATATGGCCTTCGTTCCTCCACTTAACACTATTTCAAATTACGAACGGTTTTCACCGTATGAATTCCATGCGACGACTTCTTAATAGTGTCACGGGATTGGACGCTATTTACACCATACGATGCTAACGAAAATAGACCATCCAAAGCATTGAAGCTGCCTATAAAACACTGACCCACTAATACTACGATCATAACCGGATTCGACCTTCAGTCTCAACAAGTAGCGAACTTACATTTATGCTCGATAAAACACTTCGAAACGGCTCGTCGTAAATCACGAAGACATCGAAAGTTAGCCGCCAAGCACTTAAAGTTTAACAGACAATAATAACTGACGATGAAAAAACGGCCTTCATCGGTGGGGGTATAAAAAGTAATGTGGCTATAGTGGTGGGGCTAAAGGGCTAAGTTGGTGAGTGGGTAAGTTTTGAGGAATGTTGTAATGAGGCGCGCGGGACAATCGATAAATTTGAATGTTTGCCGGCGCCGCCCCTCGACTTGCAACTTTTTTCGGTAGCGGGGGGAACGCGCGCCACACTGACGCCACTGGCTGGAGATTACCCTCCAGAGGCAGCTACGCTACGCTACGGAAAATCATTTTCGTCTTTGTTGGTCATCAAAGGCAACTCAAACGGAGACTAATGAACTTAGTGAGAACGTCCATTACTGAAAAGCAAACGTTTATTCAGGGTCTTCAATTTCTGATTATGGAAAATATCTAAACTGCGCTATCCGACAGATTTAAGATACTTTACTTACTAATGTGCCTACCTAACTAATAAAAAGTTTATTTATAATTAGTTAGGGATCTCAAAGCAAGTTCCTCAACTTGTTTTAAGTTCTAAAAGAAAAATATGATCCCGATTTTCCGAACAGGTTTTAAGATCACGTATTACATTTTAACAAGTTTTAAAAACACTAGAATCCAAAGCTTGCAACTAAAAACTTACTAAACCAAACTAAAAGTACCTTTAATACTGAAGCGAACAAAACGTAGCGATTTCATAGCGTAGCATAGCAACACTGGACAGTTGCCTTATAGGTAGGGCTGCCCTGTCGTCCATTCACACATTTGATGCAATTGATATCACACTTACCGAGAATACGTCTGGACTCTCTGATTTATGTTCAGACTTTGGACCCGAACTGAGCAATGCTTTGAATTACATATCACTTTCTACATATTCTACTTAGTTATATAAAATATAGGAGATAGGTATTACTAATTAGATAGTTCCAAGAAAGATATTCTACCAAATCAAAACTTTCTGTACGATAATGTCGAGATAGAATTGGTCCTTTAGTACGCTATAGAAAAATGTAATAAAAAATAATATTTATAGCACAGCTTCGTGCTTACTTTCAACCCTATAAACAAGCAGGTAAGGTAGCGTGTAGGCGAATGCGGAAGTGATAATCTTAAAAGTTAGATTGACATAGTTCTGTCGTATAAAACTGTAGCAAAGTTACAAGTTACAATGTCACAGGAATACGAAGGTACGTCCCCTGATTTATTGGGCCTGGCACTCTTTCAACTGGTAATTGGGACGAAATACGTAAACCCCTGGAATAGCTAAACTTTTTACGATAGAATCCTTTGACGTGCCTTTAAATTTGCTTATGAAATTCTTGATTTTGTTCGTATGTCTTTGCAGTAGTAAAGTTTAATTTATTGTTTTGTGTATAGCATTTAAGTGCTTCAGTCTTGTATTTTATTTCTTGTCAACTGAAATTGTTTAATAGACCTAGAGATACTAATGGGTTGGGTTTTTTTGGTTAGTGGCATAATTTATAGGTTCTGAGAATTTATATAGGCTATTCAGTTTTCGCTTTCATGAAAGCTTTTATTTGCAACTTTATGCTAAACATTTTAGTATAAGATTTAAGAAGGGAATAGGTGTTTCAAAATTACGTGGGTAATCGAAAAACTAATGTTTTCTACACATAACATCACGCCTGTAATCCCCGAAGGGTTAGGCAGAGGTGTACCCAATTATAGTACACCCATATTTCACCAGTTAAGTTTTAGTCCCATGTAATAGGGCGAGCCTATTGCCATGAAACTCAGAAAATTCCTGATGGAAAAACCCAATAAAACTTTGCCCGACCCGGGAATCGAATCCAGGCGCTGATGTTTAGCAGTCGCGCTTGCGACCACTCGACCAACGAAGCAATCAAAGCAGTAATGTTATCTATTAAAATGCAAATGTCTACATATACCGAACAATTTGCATTATTCCTCCACAGAAATAGATGTACATTATTTGTGATAATAGTTACAGTACATAATAAACGCATAATTTCTATTCAAACTATTTATTAGTATATACGTGAGTAAATCCAGCGACACACCACGGCAATGGTTCTCCTTGTAATACAAAGGAGACATATTGTCATTGACAAGCTGCCATAAACACGTGGTTGATAGAAGAAAAAAGGTAATATTCTCTTTTCATATTGTTTGAGGCGCACCACTATTATTTTAGTTTCTGGAGTGAAATAGCTCTCGTAAATGGATACTTTACTAATGGTTTAGAATTAAGTACCTTGTAGGTAATAAAACCTAATTTCAAATACAAAAATCTGACCTTAATATTTACTTTGGATTATAATCCTGAATGACGTTTGTTCTAACACTGTTTTAAGCTTTCACGGTTTACAACTAGACTTATGCTCTCTCTCTCTCTCTCACTTTTTTGTCTTAAATAATGAACAATCACGGAAAATATCCCGTAAGTGACAGTATAAGTTTAACGTTTGTTGTACTTAAAATAACAATAAAATTATTTATTTCGGAACTCTCTGATCACTGTTGTGATCCATATTTAGTAATAAATTATTATAAAATTGTATAATTAAAACAAAGGACGACCAGTCAGGAAAACATGTTTCCTACGTAATCAACCTGAGCACAAAATGACCAATATTTGGAGTAGGCATAGCTCTCTGCCACAGCTCTCAGGATATAGTTGCGACCATTACCCATTCTTGCGACTTACCCTGTATGATATAAATAGGAATAAGTTTAGAAAAACTCACTTATCCCACAGAATTCGAACCAGCCCCCGTAGCATGACCACGGAAGAATCGACAAAATGACAGATAGTGCAAAGAGATCTGTCATTGTGTCGACACAATCTGTCATTTTGTCGATCCTTCCGTCAAAGAAATCCTTGTCTACGGTGGTCATGCTACGGGGGATCATCAAACTCAAATTCAAAGCATTGATTTGAATTAGACCATCACAGGCACATTTGAATTTCAAATTTTTGATGATCGACACGTAACATTAAGATATATGTAGATAATTCCCCGCAATACGAGAGTAATCTTGGGCGATGAAGGCATTTTTTTTTTTTTTTTTCGCATGGGCAATCATCAAATGACCCCCCCACTCTGGGCGGAGCGGAAGGGAGTGTCAGACTTGTACTGACTAAAACCCATCCATGTTCCTTCTTTGCCCTTTGTGTTCCAGGGCCACGGTATCTCTTTCGAACAGTCCCGCAGCCCTGGCAGAGGCGATGAAGGCATGAAGGTACATTAGAATAGAATGCATCTTTAAGCGGCCTCAGACGGTCTACATTTCTACATTATTAATTTCGAAAAGAGAATAAGACGTATCATCTAACTGTCGACAAACATTGCACATTGACATCAGAAAAACAAAGCCTTAAAACCTGATAGATGACATCTAAAAATAAATATCAAGACCTCTTATAAAATCATAAGACTACATACAATAGTCTTAAGTTTATCAAATCATCATAAGTAAACCATCAATCATGGCTCGTGATATTTGTGATAACACACTCTGATAATGGCCTGACCTCAAAATATCGTATCGGTAGACTTGACGTCGATATAGAAAAGTAAGCCATCACTAAGCCTGATCTAGAAATAGATTTTTATCTACTAAATGTCAATTAAGACAAAGAAAAAACGAAATATTGAAAAAAGAAACTATAAAAGTTTTTTTTTTTAGTAGTTTGCAATGATTCTAATAATATACATCGAAATCGGTTCAGAAGCACGTCATCGTAGAATAAGGAAACTTACTTAACCCTGAAAACAAGATAATATTATTTTTTGGCAAAAGAGTAAAAACCTGCGTTTCAGTTAATACGCTTACACGAGCGTAGGTAAAGCAGGGACAAAGTTCTGTATCTGGAATAGTCGTAACAAACTTAGCACTCACAATGAATTACAAGTTCCCTTCAAAGAAGAATGGATTAAAACTAGTTGGTGAAATGTGGCCCTGGGAGTCGGGAATTTTTATGACAAATTCAATTAGGACGAGATTTATGACATCTTTGGCGCACAAATCTATTTTCCATTGGGGTGGAATGGTAATACCCCAACTAACCCTTTTATAACTAACTTTGTTAACTGCATTTGTTTTAGTAAATTGATACTTATTAAAATTTTTACTTTTGTAACTCCTAAGCAAAATTGTGATTTATGGTAAAGATATTTTCTTTAAGGTAGAAGCCTCAGGGTAGCCTGCGAAATTCAAATGTTCTTACATTTTTTGCAATTTGCAGGTCAATGTTAGGTTGTATGTTGATGAAAAATGAGTCGCGCTAGTAACACTTAGGTAGTTACGGAATAATAATCAATAAAATCATCAATTCAACCCTCTAAGTTCATTTAACCCCATTGAATAACTTTTTCATGAAATAGTTACAGAATCGCGTTAAATAAACTTAGAGGATTGTATTAATGATTTTAATGATTGATGAAAACGTAAGAAAATTTTTATTTCGCGGGCTAACCAGACGCTTTCACTTTAAGTTTAATAATTTCTCTTTATTAATCAATTTTCAACTTACAAATGCAATCGTCGAGCCATAAACAATTAATACGTTCCTATGATAAGAGTTAAATATCCATTTTATTATTTCAAATTCCGCTTGCAAATACCAATGGTAATACCGTTACAGTGCTTAGTTTCAATATTTATTCATCTTGTTAGTACAATGTATAAAATCGCTGAACGCGACCAAAGAACAGTAAGATCGCTAAAATATTTGAAACATTTAAAGTTAAAAATACTCTACAAAAGGTAGGATCCTGTAACGTTACAAACTTTATGCAAAATTTCGCGACTTACTCTTGCGAACAAAACTATAATAGCACGCAGGTACAATGTTGCAGTCTGGCAGTTCGCAACTTGACATTTTAAATCTTGCTGAAAGTAGTGTCCGATCGCGCCAGCAGAACTCACGACACCAAATCCCATTACCGATAGAGATCTCGCGACATCGGTGGACAATAAAATTGTTCCATCATATCTGAAAGTTTGCCCCATAATGAAGCGTATGGGGAGAATGGTTTACGACAGTCGTCGGCGAATCTTTATTGGTAGCGGACCAATTTAGATAAAAGGAAAGAGCTTTCGCCCTGAAACACCAGAGATAGCAGTCTTAACTATCGCCAAGTTAGCGGTAGTTAATCCGGTCCGTTCACAGATAAATCAACAGTCGAAAGCGATAAATTTCGGCCGGCCGCGGTAATAGGTGAAAACTATTAGGTTCCAGGATTATTTAGGTGTAGAACAGAAAAAATATGAAAGCCTCCCAGGCGCCAGCTTTTACTCGCAAGGTAAATTGTTCAACTAGTACAATATTTAGAGAAACTTTGTTCATAAATAAGTTATGAATATAATAGGAAGTGTCTACTGTCTATTCAATTGAAGTAAGTAAGTTTGTCTATAGTTCTATGGTGGATACGATACCCATCTATCATATTTTACGTAGATATCTTTAAATACGAACCCCTCAACCCATAAATGAAAGACGCAGTAATAATTCGATTTCTTTATTTGAAACTAAATTTCGTATCACAAAAACCGCTAAGCAAATTCAATCGCTTGGATGGAAATATGGAGAAATCATGAAAATTAAGTTGTCAAGCTAACGTAAAGGGAGGGGGGATGTGAGAACAAAACTATTGTAGAGGGAGATTTTTCCTCGAAGTAATGTATTCCGATTTCCTACAAGCATTTGTATTCAATGAAATAAATAAAATATGTGAATGCATAGAGAAGATGTCAGTATCCGTTTCGTCATCGTCACGATGACGAAAAAGTTAACAAAAAATACAGTAAAATACTTGTACCTAAGAACCTGAGATAAATTGCACAGTAAACTAAAATGTAGGAAACGCTTTTATTTCATTCAAATAAATGCCGAAGCAGCACGGCCTAATCTAATTTAATTACCTTGTCAAATAAAGGTTGAAATAGGTCTAATTATAATGGATACCGACTGCAAAGCCTGCACGAAAACTTAAACACTACTACGAGGCTTCAAACTCGTTAGGAATCTCGCGTAGACGACTATCTCTCACTTTATCTATTCTATGTTTTCAGAAAAGGACAAACAATGTTGGAAAATGTAGAGAGCATCGAGTTCCAATCGTAGATCTTCGGATCCTTTGCTCATTCATTCGGCTGTCGTCAGTCGACGGCGCCCGTCGTCTCGGCCGAAGTACATTGGAATTTTCCGCAAAAACTTCGTGAAATTTCGACAACTTACTTTCCAATATAACAAAATGGCGACAGTTTAGATAGATGACTGTAGGAGACGGTTTGACGATAATTTACTTTTATTTGATGGTAGATTCTATTGTAGCCTATTGATAGATACCATTGTATTTAGAAAAGGGCATGATTTCCTATAAATCCATATAGGTGCCTATCTAAGAATCTATCTCCGTATTTTTTTTTAATTTGGAAATGCTAATTAGCAAAATATTTTGATGCTTCCACGTCCTAATTATAAATTGTTGATTACTGTTTATCATTTTCATATTCAGTGTTAAATTTTAGCTACAGGCCTAAAAAGAGCGTGAATTTTGAAGTATGAATGTGCTTGTATTATAATGTAAAAGTTGCGAACAATGTTTTAACAAGCTTTTGTCCAAAAGAAAAGATTTTCCAATTCACCGAAGGCAACAACGTAATCCACTGAGATCTTAAAGTGGACTTAGCCAAATCGGCGTCTCCCTTTCTTAGCTTGTTATCTCATATCCTAAAAGTTTAAAACGTAGGAGCCATCGAAACGGGAACTTATTAACTCGATGTGATCGCCCCCGTGGAAACTGCTCTACGGTAAAATGTTACAGGAAGGAAAACTTTCGACAAACTGCAAAAAGAAACTGAGTAAAGTTTAAAAAGAGAACGCTAAATGCGATCCGTACTTAGCGAAGTAAAGCCTCGACCACACAAGCTGTCCGGAATCACAAACATTAATAAGCGGAATTAGCTCCTGACGGACTGCAATGCTAAATAATTATAATAATCGTCAAAGAATTTTTAAAATCTTGTACAAATTGCACTCGTGTGAAACGCTTTTGAAATTAATCGGACAAAACTTTGGACTTATTATATTTGTCTAAGCTTTATTTACGGAAATTTGCTGCGACGTTACAGAAGCGCGATTTAAAAGTTTACACAATCACAACGCGCGTTTCACATCGCAGATCGCATTCTACCTTCTGATCATAACAAGTTGGAACTTGGCGAAATATGGCAACTCTTTTTATTGTGCTCAACCCGGGCGTATATGCGTACCCGGTTTTATACGTATTTCGTGTAAATTTTTATGTTAACTCCCGATTTTATTCGACTGTCATTTTCTCATATAAAAGTTAAAACTGTGAATATGAGCAAACTTAAATTGGATGAATTTATAGGTGATTGTAAGTTTAGCGAGAAAAACAATTACTTCTAGTAGTTTTATTTGAGTTCATTTGGGTCACTTTATGAAGAGAAAAAACTGCTTGATCTTTAGGAGTGGAGCTATTTTATTTAATGCGTCCCCTTATTACAAGTTCACGATAAGGATCTTTAGTTGGTGGCTATAAAACTACAGCGGTAGTAAACTGCGCTTTTTTTCAAGATCCGGGCGTATGTCCTATTCGTTAATAGTCGGCAGCACTTAAAGATTTCCGCGGTACCTGTGTTACCAGACCATTTGCATACATTGCGATCGGTTATCCACTGTTCGACGACCACGCAGTTATAAATAGCAATGAGCACTCGCGGATGTGGTAGTGCACGCGGAAAATGTTGAATTAAAACTAAGCCGTAGAGATAACGTTCAGTCCTATACAATGTTTGAAATATACTTGAGCATGGGCGTTTTCTTACACATGGACCAGAGAATTTTGATATGTACATGTTGTATGTAGAAAAGGGACGGTTTTTTCAGTCATCAAATTCACTTTTGTTCACTGAAAAAATTTTATTCGAAAGCCAAGCGGGTTAAAATGGCTTTAAATTGTTTTAGATGCTATTTCTTCTCGGAGGTAGTAACTAAATCAACTATTAGCCGAATATCAGACAGTTCGACAGTATCTTTCCAAGCTCATCCATTAGGTTTCTTTAAGACATTGACGTCTAAAGGATGATTTCGCATCACATCGGATCGGAACGGATTTTACAATCTTTAAACGATTTTAAATCGTGTGTACACAGTACTTAAAGTTTGTATCACCAAGCCGTGCACAGCAACTTGATCACGGGCGTCTTCCGCGACACGCAATCGTAGCCGAAAGAATGCTGTGATGCGCGATCGGCTCCGTTCGCCTGCCGTCGATACAGGTAGGAATGAAACCATTTGACTAGGCGTAGAAACGGATACGTTCGCAAGCGAAAGTACGGAGCCAATCGTATGCGTTGACATCCTGCCCGACGCGATCGGCTGTTGCCGCATCCGTTCTTATCCTTTCCAACCTGATGTGATGCAAGCCGTTTGGTCGAAATCATCCTTAATGCAAATGGGGGACGATCTAGCTCGCGCTGCATGTTACATGAGCATGCATTCGTAACTACGTCTTCATGTTAATGGTGGAAATTATCCGGTTCACCAGCATTTCAATAAAACTGCCCGAAAGGGCCCTGATGGTCAGCAAATGGTGGGTTTGTAGGTGAAATATTTAGTGATGACTATTGTCAGAAATTAGTGTTGAATAGGAAAGACTGGTCGACGAAGTTTAAATATTAACTTTTTGTTTTTACTCCGAGGATTAAAAGGAATTTCTACAGAGGGGTTTTCTGTTTAGAAAGTGTCATGGCAATTTCTTGTTGGGCAATAATGTTTGGTTATAATTATTATTGCATTACATTGCTTTACATGGGACTTAAACATAATTGGCGATTTCTCGATAAGTGGGTGTACTATTAGGTACACATCTGCCTAACCCTTCGGGGATAACAGGTGTGATGTTGTGGTATGTTATGTTATTATTGCAATAAAAACCATTTTCAATAACAAATTAAAGTGTGATCCACTTTTCAAATTTATTCATTCATGTCATCATATTTTAGACTGCCCTCTTGGTTTTAAATGCCTTTAAAATAAAACTTTTATTACAAATGTCACAGTTTTATATTTTGAACTTATCTTCAATAAAGATATTATTTTACGTTACACACTAGCCTATCATTAACTGCAATTTGGATTACAAGCATACTTGATTTAATATCAGTCGAAAGCAATAAAACAGTCGTTGAATTATACATTAATAGTGTCGAATTAATATACGGTAGCCGATAGCAACCGATTGGAGCCGAATGCTGAATTAAACTCGAGAACGAACGGCCTTGACTCCCCTGCTGAACGAATGACGATGCGCACAAAAAATCTGTTAAGACTGCATTCCAAATATAATTACAGTATTTTAATCCTTCACTAAACTTAGTACAGTATCCCAAATTTTTGTAATGACTAGTAAGGGATTATACCCTAATCGATGGGCTTGGCTTGCACTTACATATATGTTTGATACTAATCTGATAGCGTCATACTCCTAAAACCCGGTTTCCTAAAGATAGCAGAGGTGAGTGAACTGTCTAACCTTTGGGCGTACGTTCTGCGTAAAACTAGGAGCTCGCAAATCGTAATACAATGAAACAAGAATCCGGCCTTGCATTTGCTAACCAGCAGAGATTTTGAAGCGGGTATCTACAACATACCGACAGACCAATCATTTTCTGTCACACTACAACACATAGCGCGTGTAGATTCCGTTGCGTAGCACCGTAGACCCTTCTCAACCATTAGAAGTATATACAAATATAAAATCTATTCTTTGATATCATCTGCCGAATACCTAAACAAAATTATTCGTATTCCTTACATAAACAGGGCATATAGATAGGAGACCTTGACAATAAGTACATATGAAAGAAGGAGAAAAATCGACGCTTAAAATAACGATGGTTACACGAGATACGATTTCCATAGTAACCCGTTTTCTTCAGTTGATTCATACAACGCGGAAAGGTAAATGACTAATGAAGAACGTTTTTTTTGCATTCCTAGATCGCTATGGAAAAGGTAGGAAAATTATTTATAGTTGTGATTGATTATTTACAACAAAGCGATTAGATGAAGATAGAATGGTTCATTGAATAGATGGGTAGGCATACAGTATGGAGAAAAACTGGTGTCAATTACTACGTCACTCTAACGTATTATGAGGACCAGTCCGTGACTGACCATTAGTCAACAAATAATATTAGAAGACAAAGACTGAAAACTTCACTCGAAATTATATTATTTTCAGATAATTCTGGGATATGCGGGAAACAAAGAGATTTAAGATATTATTCAGAAGCTGTAAAGAAGAATTGTCATAGAAGAAATGTAATCCTATGTCTGTCAGTGACGTCTTTAAGGAAAGCTGAAGGGTACGCCGGGAAATCCATTTATTTTTCGTTTTTGCAATTTGCAGGTCAGTGTCAGGCTGCATATTGAACAAAATATAATTCGCGAGAGTAACACGTCTGTAGTTACAGAATTATATGCAGTCTTTTTCATGAAATAGTCGCTGAACGGTATTAAATGAACTTGAAATGAAAGCCATATTTATTGCTGTGGCGAATCATATTTTAATTTCAAAAGACAAATTGTAATTGCAAAAACGTACGAAAATTTAAATTTTGCGGGCTACCCTTGCGCTTTCACTTTAAGCAAAGTGATATAATTGCCAAGTTTAACACGTAACACGTTAATTAGAATGTGTAGACGGAATAACGCGAACAAAATCGTGGTTGACTTGCAAAAGCCAACTGGTTGCTGTCAGCACAAAAGGTTGATACTTGTGCTGACAGCAACCAGTTGGCTCTTGCAAGTCAACTACGATTTTGTTCGCTATAAATTCTAAGTAACATTTCAATGTTCCTCAAAAGTGTGAAGTTACACGCCTTTGACAAAACCAGTAGTACTTACCTACCTACCTATATCTTCTACCAGACCAGACGGTGAGTCCGCAGGTAGTACTGGCCTATCTAGAGATAACAAAGACTCCCCAGTGCAAAAACTCTGAATCAAAACTAACGACAGGTTAATGAACTGATTAAGATTATAATGTCGAACAGTCTTATCGTCCATCATGAAAACTTCTAACAATCTCTGATAAGTCTTTTAAGACTATTGTTCTGAGATGACTTGCCTCCTGAAGTCATATCACCTTGATGTTCTTTTAGCATTTAGCTGCATCACGTCCGTTCACGTTTGGGACTAATTATTGTTTGAGGGATCAACAGACGAACATTCTGAAGGTGACAATTACCTAAATCGAGTTTGTCCCTTCAATTTGGTTTCTTCCCAAAAGGAAAATGAAATTAAATTTAAACCCATATCGATTTTTTTTGCATATTATCGATTATTTATTCGGATCTTCCATCTTATGCATCTTTCATTTTTTATCTCGCTCTTTCAGCCTGGCACGTGTCACGCACCGTGTTTCGGATGTATTCGTTTACGTGTCGTTATTCGTAACCTATACTTCGTAGGTACTTAATCTATAGACCCGGTCATCAACCTGAAGATTAACCCGCCGCGGCAAGGTTGGTGAGGTGACATTGGATCCAGTACTGCGCGGGCGTCGACGCCGACGATCCGACAATGAGCACACATGCGCAAAAGTAATCACTTTGCGTAGATGTGCATGTGTGAACTTGAAAAATTAATAGCATTCTACTAACATTCCGAGCGAAATATCCTTGGTGGAAAACTGGCCTCCATTATCTCTAGACACGTCAACTTGTAAAGATACTAAAATCACTTCGATCGGAATTTATTTGAGTAGGGCTGTCAATGTCGTTGCCCTCAGAAAAGATTTTAAGACCTATCATCAATCATTGGTGTCTATCGAAGTCTCAAACCATAAGGTCAAATGGAGTTACATTATATTCGTGAAAACACTACAATTACGCAGCAATTAACAACCAAATTGATAACGTTAGTATCTATTAACATTTTTATGAGAAAAAAAAAACAATAACGACATTATTCACATGACAGTTTTATGTTCGCACGTAATCTTCGACATTTATGTAATTTTTCGAAGACATTACACTTAAACGGGGATGATTTCTATTAAATTATACGTTACGAGCCTACAATCACTCAAAGGAAAACAAGCGAAACGAATGTAAATACAAGTTTTATACCAAATTATCATGTAAATGTAAACTTTATTGCGTTAAATTTACGAGATGTACGCGTTAAAATAACGCCTTATGGATATAAACATGTAAAATAAGCGAAAGAGTGGGAAAATCATCATAAATCTTGGGGTAACGTAATGTGATATAAACGCTTCGGAGTGATAAAGAATCACGGTTGGAATCCCGTTTTAGATTTAGTCGCGTTTGTAAAAATCCTTACGACGTCAAGGGATCCGTTTAATAGCTTCAACCGCATAATGTGGACGGTAATGTATGCGGTTGGCATTCGCGGGTCTATAGGTACCTAGACCTAGGTAACTATGTGTCATTGAACTTTCAACGAAGCTTTTTAATGCAGTTATTAAATACACACGTACTATTTACAAAGTATGCTCTGGACTTCCAGAACTATAATGAAGCCAGAAATATGCAGTACTTACATTTTTACTAACAGAGTTGATTTCTAAGTGTTATTATTAAATTTAAAAAAAAAAATGTCACCCTATGAAAACTATAATTATTATAGTCGTAAAAAGGTATCTATTTTTAAACCCGGTCAAATGACACATACGTGAGCAAATACATGCACAATAAAATATTATTAATATTAATAATGCGAGTATGTACAATAATAATTGGTGTTCATTATATTCCCCAGTGGTGATAATATTGTTATCGCTAGGAATTATAAACGATGATTTAACCATTGACCTATGTAATCTAGTGTACTCATACAAACACACATAGACAAGCTATTAATAAGGACATTGGTTTCTAATGTAAACCACAGTTAGCTGTGCTCTAATTATTTAGAAATTAACTGCACTGCAATAGGCTCGCCCCTTATTACATTAGACTTAAACTTAACTGGCGAAATGTGGGTGTATTATTAGTATTTTATTCAACATTAGTTTTAGTATATGCGAAACCTGAAGCACGTGTCTAGTATTTTTATGTAAAGAATCTATGTTTAAAATTTCAAAACTGTATCATGAAAAATCACAAAGTTATAGGCTTGTTCTGTTACCTGCCTGTCCGCACTAAAACGTGGTCACCACGCGGCGCCCCCTCGCGCTCCCCTCCAGCGTCGTCTTGAGCTCATTGATAATAATAATTTGGCAGTAGGTACCTAAATGATTGCGATAGGTACTTAGTGGCGCTCAATATCCAACTTGTAGCCTTTTTAAATATTTTTGGGACAAAATATAACATGGTTTAAAAATTATTGGAATCGATTCAGTTACTTATTCTGAACAAACTATATTCAGGTTTCGCATATACTAAAAATAATGTTGTATATCCTTATAGTTTGTCGAAGTATTAATTAAAATTATTTTCAGATATACATCTACCACAGTTTGTCTCTGCATCACCCAAAGGATGACTGGTAGAAAATGTCTATGGCATTAGTCCGTCTCTGTACTTTGTGCTTGAAGTGTTAAATAAATTAGTAAATATTAGGTACAGCTCTGCCTAACCCTTCGGGGATTACAGGCGTGTTGGTATGTTAAGAGTTTAATAGATCATTGCTGAAGAGAAAAAAATAATAAATTCATCTATCCAATATTTCATAGTTTAATAAAATATGGCCGCTGCTGTTCAAAAAAAAAAACCTAAGAAGAACTAGTCTTTTTCGTACCGTATCATAACGATTAGGTAAATAGAAAAAAATCTACAGGTCGGTAGGTCCAAACCTCTAATTGATACCATAGTACAATATGAGTATTTTTTCTGTTGAAGTTTAATTTACCGCATCAATATACCGGTTCTTTAGCCCTTTGCCTGTTCACTAAAATCCTTGAAGGCTCTTTTTGTTTTACCTTAAAAAAACTTCCGTATGTATGACTATTGTCTCAAATAAAAAATGACAAGAAGTTGGTGTGCTTACATAATTTTTGATTCATGTTTGCCGCTACGGAAATAAGAATAAAATAATAATAATTCCTTTTGCCCACCGCTTCGCAAGTCAAAGATTATCCCACGGGAACGTACTGCCGGGATCAAATCTATCCTATGTCCTTCACTCAAGTCATGGTCTACCTGTGTGGCAATTTCATCGAAAACCGATGGTTTCAGAAAAAGAGAGATACTTTCGTATTTTTTATGTTATTATGAATTACATTGGAGGTTTCCTTTTAGTCATCGTCAGGGAAAAATAATGGTCGAGTGTATAATGCTAATATGTATTACTAAACAAAACATTTTTACTCACACTTCTGAAACATAAATTACTTATATCAGAGATAGATTAAGTCTGATTGAATGTAAGTCCCTTTATATACGTCGTAAAAACAATTTTGATCCAATTTTGTACCTGGGAAATATCAGTTTTTACTCCAATTTTCCTTCCTTTGAGGTTACTAAAAGCTTTAAAAAATCATCAATATTGGCGAGCATGAAACTTCGAAACTCGGTTAGGTACTAAATGAAACCAGACCGCTTGAATCAGGTAGGTAAGTCAACGGCTAATTTTGACATGTCATGTTGGGTCTTTGGTACCGTCTTAAGTCTGAAGGTTATTCAATACACTCGAATTGGTGTTCGAAATAAACATTTCGATACTATCTGCATTACATTACATAGCCGATTGAATCAAAGCTAAAACAGGTACCTATACTTGTCCAAACTTATACTTATCTACCTCCAATGAATCGATCGGTCTAAGTACCTTTTCAAGTAACGGTAATCCTCAGATATTTTTAATTCCCCTTATCTTGGAGGCTTATTAACGATTCCCTATAAGGCGAATATTAATCGGATTTGTGAAACGTCCGTACCCCTATTATTCTCGGACCGGCTCTCCGGAAAAATGGATATAATTTTTACCGGCTAGCCCCATTTTTTTCTCGGTTGCACAACGTGAAGGCAAATTGAATTTTTTGCCATGCCTCAGTGGACTAATTCGACTAATGCATTTAGTACGATGCATGCTCTGCGTACTAGCGAACGCCGATTTTTCCAGAAATTAATTTGCAATACTCTATTTTTATCTAACTTTCTACTTTTGAGTTATGTTTTTCTATAGTAACGTTACAAAAAATTCAAAGTTTATAGGTAAGTTAATAATTAAACGTTTATTAATAATATTGAACTTGTATTGTATAGGTATAGGTTAAAACCATTGTTCTTCCAAACATTTCATAGGTTCCTGCTATAAGAGGTATGTATGTATAATATTCCAGTAGATATAATTTGTATTTATACATTGTCATGCCATCCCGCAATTTATAGGTAAATTAATAATGTCATACCTAAATAGATTATAGGTAAATTGACAACCATGTGTGTGGTTTAATCTAGGTACATACATATTAAATTTTAATCACTATTTAATTAAGGATGTATTTGTTGCTAAACTATAAATATATGGATTATGGTCGAGTATGTTGTCGTAAACATTTTTAAAGAGTTTCCGCCTAGTGACTATAACCAAAATAATTGTCTTTGTGAACCTGAAAAATGCATACATAATTAATGTATGCATTTTTCAGGTATTCAATCATTATAACCGCAAATTCGAGGAACATCGAAAGATTCGGTCCGAAATATGAGTTTTCCTGTTGGTAACTACGTAAATATGATTTTGAAAACACAATTCTCATAAAGATGCCAATTAAATGTAATATAACAAACGATTATAAGGTTAATAAAGTTAAATATCTATACTGTGGAACACAATCCGTCGAAAAAAATTGGTTGCATCCAAAAGGAAAGCTTGTAGCTATGATCACCCGTTGAGGACCGTTGAGGACTGCTAAAATTCGCCGCCCAAACCTTATCAAAAAAAAAGTCCCTTATCATAATGATGAGACAAAGGCTTACAGTAGCGTTAAGGATAATCTGTGGGGTATACCTCTGTTCTATACCCTTCGCAAATCGTAGACTACTACATAGAAGATTATTTTATACCAGAAGCGTTTGAACTCTAGTACGCACTCTCTATTATGTATCCTATCGCAGCTGTGAATATTAATAGAAGGGCATTAATAAAGCCGAGTGGGTGGAGCAATAATAGCGCTATCTCTGCTATCGATACAACGCTAGGTGCAACAGGGACCACCTGTGCACTCTCACGGTACTAAGCCTACTCAATTTGTGGTGCTACAGGTTTTGCGACCTGATGAGTCCACCTTTTATGGACATGTCTGTGTCATAAATAGTCTCATTTTAAAAGTAATAGTTGGGCAATAAAAGGCAGATAGTTTCTACATTTACCAAGTGGAATTTCAACCCATTATTGACATTGTATGCGTGTTCCCAACACTATTGTCATGGTCTGAGTAAAATCCGCGTTCGTTGTAATATTGGTGGTACATTTGAATTATTAAATATTTTTTCTTACCAGGTTAGTGCTGACAAGCTTATGAATTTAGTTCAATTACCTGAAACAAAGCAGTACACAATTAGTTTTGAAGACATATCGGATGAAGACGAGGACAGTAATGAAATTATCGTTCAAGAGAAAGACATTTTGAATCATGATTTCAGATAAAAATGCATGACGCACACCGATGTGAAATATTCCTTTGAATTTTAAATAATAAATCCTTAAAAAATACTAAATGCCAAGGATTCAAAGTGATAACTATAAAAAACGTAACATTCAATCAAGTCCATCCACTTGGACAATAGCCAAGCGGAGAGTGCAGACGTTTTCCCAAGTTTTGCATAAAACTCACTTCCAAAGGCATTTGATGAATAAAACGTTGTCACAGGAGTGCACTTTTTTATTTCCATCCAAAATTTATTGGTGCAATGTGTATTTACAGTATCTCCCGCGTCTGCCAAGTTAGTAACCATGTTTCGAAAGCAGAGAAATGTGGTTTTTATAACTTTTATTGGATTCACTTTCTTTTCTGTAGACAGTTGTCGTTTTATCGGTCATCGGACAGACTTTTGGGGACGGGTGACATTCGTAAAAGTAATCGTACGATGTTTTCAGATTATTCATATCTAATCTTTCGGTACTTTACGCTGTCGTGCAGTGGAGGACAATGATAAGGTTGTATCCGAATTATTTAATTTCTAACTTGTCCATTTCGATCATTTTAATTATTTAGGTTTTTAGAAGCTGTAACCTGTATATCTAAAATGAATCAATCCTGATTATTTAAAACAGTGTTGCCACAATATTTTGCATCAAAATTGACTCAAAAGTTAAACTAATTCCAAAGCGGACCCATATCATCATAAAAAATCTGATCGCGATTAGTAAACTCAATTAAATGTACAGAGGCTCGAGTTTACTGTACTGACTGGCGGCGCGTCGCCGTCGAACGGTCGTCGCATATAAATTATATATGTAGATAGGATTCCACACGGAAGTCATTAACGTTTTGTGACCTTCGCTCGCCGCGGGACCGGGTAGGAATTGCTACGCCCTATTTCCCTGATGATGTAATAGAGCAAACCTAATAATCACGTATGCGAACCAGTACACCAGATTAGTTCACGACAACATTATGCGCTGACCTTATTACCTACAAATGTTGGAATTAGATAACGAAGGATTTTAATCATTTTATTCTCTTGATTGCCATGAACGTCGAGCGTGGGTTTTGTTAAATCGTTAACCTCAAAATTTGTGTGGATATTTAGAAAAATCGTGCGCGTGAGTCTCGTTACTGATAATGTCGTCCAAGGTCACAAATAGAGTACAGACTCCTTGTTTACCTTTACAATATTATGTCATGAATGTTGTCGTTTGCCAAACCGATAGCGTGGAAAAGGTAAACAAACCGAGACAAAAATTCGCAGACGACTCGCGCCGATATCGATGAACTGAACAAATCATATTAAACATGACTGTCTCTCGCGTAACAACCTTTCTGAAACGTCAGAAAAGGTAATGTACCGACAGATAAAGTAAATAAATAAATAATAGACTATAGTCACGTGTTTCAAGTTACATAAATCGAGCACTAGTGCGATTAGACGCTTAGATTATTTCATATATCTAAAAAAGGCGCGAAGCTTCCACCGCGGCAGTGGCAAGGCCGTGTAGCACGTGGCTGAGGCGCCTGTTGCTAGTTGCCCTCCCCCCGCGACCCTGCCCCTTTGCGGCTATTGCGACGTTGCCGTTCTGACTTCTACGCTCTCCGGAATAGCATGAGAATTTGGCTGTAATGTCAAGTCAACGGCCTGTCATAACTACACGTGTGCGTATGAATTTAGAATACGCATGTTTTGATTTAGGAACTGATTTTGAGGTCTAGGTTGGTTCTAAAAAAATCATTAAAAAAGATTGTGAGCACATCTGCGACATTGCATGACGAAAGGCACTCCTAAGTAGGTACCTACTTTTTTGTTTACTAATTAAAATAAAAGTGTATTTAAACATATGTGCTAAGGAGGACTGACAATATAATTGCATTACAACTAGAACGATTGTGAGGAGGTTATTAAGAATTCGACCTTCACGATTAAATCCATGATACACAGCATTTAACTCGGTAAGTACATATTACGTAGTTATGAGTTGTGAGGCTGTATAGTCATACATTCTTGAAAATTTTACATTTTAGAAAATTTGTAGGTAAGTTTAACCATTCAAATCTCATATGTAATCATAAACAAGCACTAACTTTAACATAAAATACAGTGCAAATATTCACCTAAATAGTTTCATTCGTTAGACACCAAGGCTAAGACGGTTGTCATTGTCAACTGCAATCAAAAAGTAATTTCAGGCTGTCATGGCTGCACAAATTGACACTGAAATGCCGTGAACAGACACAGACTGATTAACCGACAACCAACCTTTAGATAAAGCCGTTATCAGCTGTCCCATCGGGGTTATTATTCCAATGTCAACCTATTTTTTATGGAGTCTCATTGTCTAGCATGTTATTAAAAACACTATTCCTTCCTAAAAAGACGGCGCAGTTGTTCGCAGTAACTGAAATTATAACAATGTACTCTCGAATTTTCTTCAGTATATTTATCGCTCCTAACAAACAAAGATAGGTGAATCCAAATATTTGGCGTTGGTATCTTGCGAACGAGGTGTCTAAGCGTGGGCCTAACAATAAAACGACATATCAATTTATTCCTCTAAAAATAGATCACCTGTTATCGTCCCCAGTGTTTGTAAACATTCATGACGTAATCATCCACTTTTTAAATGTCATTTACCTGACCGATATACAAGCCATTTTCTTATACCTACAGCAAAAATTTTCCTTATGATTTTCTAAGAGAACATTACCAGTAATGGAAGGTGTGACCAGTGGATAGGGCGTGTAATTTCAAGTTGCGTTAATAAGCCTGTTACGACATTAAATCCCAACAGACCAAGGTTATGAGTCGGCCACTCGTCGGTGTTGCGAGCAAAATGGGCTGGAAACTTTATTTGACGCTTTTTTGTTGGCACGTGTAAAGTTACGTCAAGAATATGACGATAAGAAGTGAGAAACAAAAAGCGATCGCTTAATCAGATAGACACGAACTTCATAGCAATTGAATTGTGATGTCTACGGAATACCGCAATGTAAGTACGCTGGGGAAAACGTTTTAGGACGTAGTGTGGGGCTAAGAAAAGGGAAAAATAGGGCAAAGTTTCAGGTATTAAGGCGCGATTTAGGAGAGACTTATATTCAGCGTTTGACAATTTGTTTCAAATTGAATTGCAAAGGGAACACGGTGGTTTTGCTGAAGCATCGAGACTCATGATTAGCAATTAGCAGTACACGTTTGCCATCTATTAAGAAAACTGGAAAAATTTGAACCTATACAATTTCGCCGGTTTCTTTTTTGCCGTTGTTGCCTTTCAATTTCGATAATTTCGTTTAACGTAAACCTCTTCCTTATATACCCTGAAAGTATTTTGGTAACTTCTTGTTCATGATTTATCCTTCTTTCTTTACAATATTTAGCAAGGCGTTTTATTTATAGTTAGTTAGAGTACCCGTTCTATCGGCTAATGTGTTCTGACAAGTGTCAACGGTTTCTGCCGATGACCGGCCGGTTCCAACGTTTAAATGAAATGAAAAAATACAAAGATCTCAAACAATAGATAGCTAGAACTTTATACACGAGTACGCAAATAGTCTGTAAGTGGTTTATTTATAGCCTCGTGTCTCAAACACACCGTAGATTTATTAGCAGTCCTTGTAGAAGGTACTATCTCTAGAAAAAACAGTTCAACGTTCTTTGTAACGGGTAAACGCATGCAGATTTTGGAGAACGGGTTTTGACAGATAATGTGCTGAGGGGCCTGTCAAAGTCAGAGGTCCTCAACCAACCCGCCATCTGGTCAGTACCAGTTCGACTGAACCCTAAAAGATGCAAATACAAATACAAATACAAATACAAATATTTTTATTTGTTGAACATAGGTAGGTACAGATGTTATAATCATTAATGAACGCTATGTCTAACCGTAATGATGCTCCTTATCAACTGAAATGTTTGCTCTACTGCTGAGCATTTGGTCCTGGTATCGATTCCTAGGTAGGGCAAAATGTTATTGGGTTTTCCGTTAGCAATTTCGCAGTAGCAGCGACGGAGTTTGGATTTGTGCCCGGTTGATAACATAGGCTCACCCCCTATTACATGGAATTTAAACATAAGTGGCGAAATGTGGGTGTACTATTAGGTACAGCTTGCCTGGCCCAGCGGGGAATACAGGAGGGTTTTTTTTTTTTTTTTGGATGGGAAATTATCAAATGACCCCCCCCACTCTGGGCGGAGCGGAAGGGAGTGTCAGACTTGTACTGACTAAAACCCATCCATGTTCCTTCTTTGCCCTTTGTGTTCCAGGGCCACGGTATCTCTTTCGAACAGTCCCGCAGCCCTGGCAGGCATCGGCCCATGCGGACCCCTACTCGGTTGCTGACATCTCTTTGAGGCGCGCGTGGAACACGAACGCAGGGAATACAGGGGGGTATGTTATGTAGAACGTTTGAAACTATAAGCGTATAAATATTATCAAGCAAAACATTCGGCTCTTATCACTCATCCCGATCATGGCCATTCGACAGCCGTGTAGCTAAGATAAATATTTGGCGGAAATAAAACGATACGAGTTTCACAACTTCTGAATAGGCAGTTAGTCCTGTATTTGAATAATGATTTGTTAAAAATCACGCTAACACGTGGAATCTTTTAGATTAACGTTTCCTAGGCTGCGTGAATGACCGTGAAATATGAGTGCTGGCGGAGAAGTTAATGACCTAGTACTTTTCATTTTACTGAGTTTAGCGAGATACTGTATACATACGACATGTGCAATTCTGCATTTAATAGCTAATACTTCAATTGTGTTCCTTCTATTGTATTCATGAATAGATTCAAAAGGTATTCTGTGTCTACAACAGTGCTACCTCTTGTCGTGTAAACTCATAGTACAACTACTAATGCGACGTGATAATCAAACATAACCGTCAACGAAGTTCAGTGATGTCAATACTTCGATACTCACATCAAAATTTATGATTTATAATAATCTACTAGAACGTTCCTTCGATACATCAAAGTTACTATCTTGTCGACATTAGCAGCCAATCAGGGCAACTGAATGGGACCGTTTTCGGTACGATACCTATCGATAATTTTGTCATGATCGTTGGCTATCACGCGATAGCTACATCACTAGTGACGGTCGCCTGTGATAAAACTGGTTGTGATTAAAGGTTAGGAAAATTAATGATTGATAGTGATAGCGCAAAGTGCACTTGTGTAGGTACTGATGTGTACTAGCAATGCTACACGCGATCTCACTTATTTATGTTCATGTACATACGTTGCGCATACACGTTTTATGACGTATGTATTATAATTACTTAAACAGATCGTAGATAGAATGCAGTACGTATAATTAAATCTAAGAATTTATTGTGTCTATTTGACAGCGACCGTCAATTTTTTTTAAGCCAAGTAGGTATTTCTATTGTCTGGATAGATCTGCAAAATTTGCAATGCCAATGTATTTTTAAAACCGAATAGGTTGACGATTATTGCATTGGTACAGAAAAAGTAGAAAATACAATTTTCTTCTGCTAACGTGTACTTATCTAAAATGATTCATTTCAGCCAAAAAACAGGTTCATAATACGTTTCATATTTCGGGAAAAAAAAAAGATGTTTAATTTATAATTTTATTTTAGTCCCTGTCAAATTTCGTAATTAGCATAATTATAATCGTATACCACAGAAAGAAAATTTCACTTACGATAGGTACAACATCGATTTCACCGTAGTAAAGTCTATCAATAGCCCATAACCAACATTATTTAGCCAAACTCCAAACAACTTCACACTTGGCTGAAAGGTCGTATTTTGAGCGTCGCTGTTCCGTTGCTAGGCAACCGAAAGGCGCCTTCAGTCGCCGACGGGTCCACAAAGTAAACCCGAACTTGAAATTATTGAATCGTGGACTGAAACGATGACGACCGAGTACTTTATGTACGCATTTTTCTTTTAAATTAAATAGCTTTATTCCGCTAAAATCGATTACGTTACTATATGTATATAAACTTAAGTACTTATATTTTCTTTGTCTAGATATTTTCACTCCAAGGGCATTATTTCGTTTCTTAGCATTTTTCCTAGATAATTTAGTCTTTCTAAGGAATCGCTGTTTCATGTTTTTTTTTCTATAAAACGGTATCGAGATGCCTTTATCCAGTAGCTGGAAAAACTCACTTTAAGAATTCTGAAAACCGTAAGTAAGTAGATATTTCCACAGCAAGGGATCCTTGGTATCAATTGTCGAAGCTCCTAAAATTTTTTTAGATAATTTTTAACCTATCAAGGCGTTCGACAAAGCCATATTACGCGCGTAATTCTCTCAATTCAGTGTTGGTAAATTTAGCATCTTAATTACGGCGTTTACGCGCGCTTGCGTAATCGCCGAGTAATCGTCGCGTAATTGCCGATCTGTGACATTTGCGAGTTTCTTGTTTCAACGATTCCGATCACAATGGAATCGCTAATCGCGTTCGATTCTTAAACAGTTCTCTCGTACATTCTTGGAGACTCGATTTATTTCAGTTGCTACTTCTGTTATAATTCGACATCCAGTCTTACCAAGGGATATCATATTATCGAGTACCTGTGTTGTGGACGTCAGATAGACAGACATTCGTAAAGGCTAGGCAGATAATGACTGCTGTTTTTAAATCATATATAAATGATGATATTTCAAAAGATCTCGGAAAAACCATTCAAATCATACGATGTATGTACACGTGGAGATTACGGTAGTGAAAATCTTTTAACAACTTCTGTGTAAATAGTAATGTTTATTATCAACTTTATCTCATGTTGATATTATTGTTAGTATGTTGGTAGATACTACCGCGTAAAAACACATCAGCCACAAAAAATATGTAAGAAGTAGTAAATACTATACATATATTATACGAGTACCTACAAAGACCAAATTAATTGTACTCTTTTAAAAATAGACAGTGATATACTTCAACAAAAATTTGGTCTCACATGCAAGTTTAAACCTATTAAACATATTTTTAGTGTGTATCAAATGAAAATAGGTCAACGGGTCAAGTTTGCGTGGTAGACACTCCACTCTTTTTTAATATGGTTATAAAATGTCGTCTTTTATTAACAGGCCGGATTTTTATATCATAATTACATATAAATGAAAAAAAAAAACATCGTGGAAAGTTTTGTTTGTTTTTCCCTGAATTATTTCACTAACCACTCCAATGCGCAATTTTTTTAACTTTCCATCTTGCTGTAGGAAAGCAGGTACTTAATACATCTTACGAAGCTTCTAAGAAAATTTATTGGAAAAATGTATTTGCTCTACTGCGACCTTTAACAAGAGTTCACCTCACAGCCGTGCTAATGTACCTCCACGTGTAAGTTTTCTCCCACTTCTTTAAGAACTAGTTACAAATATATAACATGTTACATGTATAAAAAGATTCTTTGAATTCCAAGTACCTACGCGTTGAAGTAATTTCTCTATTATTAATTCCGAAGTATGTAACATTTCTGGTTCAGTCTAACGTCGGGTTTCGTAGTGGAAAAATACTGATGTGATTTTTGGTTTCGTTTAGACGGGGGGTTTGCGCATGCGTGTTTCGTCCACTTGTTGCGTCCACATGGCAAGGGGGTCACCCCCCGGGGCCTGTGGGAACCAGGGGGTGATAGTCACCTGGCTGCTGAACTAAGCCTTACGCGCTTTACTTACACACGCTTTGTGTCTGTTTATAATACATATGACAATACCGGTAAACATTGATGTGTTAGGTACTACAATTTCCAATCTAAATTTTACTTAGAACAATAACATTCGAACTCTGTGTTCTTTAAGGGAGAGTCTAAATTTGTCGTGTAATCGGCGCGCCGTAACGAAAGGCACAATTAGGTCTCTGAAGCGCACATGTCCAAACAATTGTCGGCACGGTTGGCGCAGTGGCTGAGCGATCGGATGCTGCGCTGCGTGTCGCGGGTTCGATTCCCGCACGGAACAAATATTTGTATGATCTACAGGTAGTTGTTCCGGGTCTGGCTGTTTGTGTATGTGACTTTAAATGTTTGTAAACGCACCCACGATACAGGAGAAATACCTAGTGTGGGGCAACGTTTTAAAAAAAAAAAACAAAATACAAATATTAGAAATTCTATTTTTGGAACACGTCTTTCATAATAAAATAATACGATGATTTTATAGACATGTGTGTGTGGACTAAGCACCAAAACAAAAACATCAGTAGTATTTTAACATAGAAATATTAAAAAAAAACACATTTTAATTCCGCCCTACAATACAATTCTATTAATAGAACCTACAGTTTTCAATTCGATACATCAAACAGCCTTGACGATGTGCTTGTAAAAAGATAATAGTGGTAATTGTCACGCTTGAGTGGGGCTTTGATAAAAAGTATAAGAAGGTACTATTATTTTTGGGTTCCTCTGTTACTTCTGATGTAGCAAAAAAATCTTGGATCTCTTTCCGCTTGATGATATTAATAAAACTTAAACTTACCTCAAAGGGTGGGGCAGAGTTGTACACCCACATTTCGACAGTTATGTTTAAATCCCATGGAATAGGGGGCGAACCTATTGCCGTCAACTGGGCGCAAATGCAGACTCCGTGGCTGCTACCGAGATGATGAAAAAACCCAATAACACTTTGCCCGACCTGGGAATCGAACCCAGGACCTCATGCACCAACGAATGATATTAACTGGTAAGTAATTAAAAGGTGCCTCCTACTAAAGAAGAATACAGTGAAAGAACACAATGTTTTCTACACGTGTAACTTAAGATTGTTAGAATTTACAGTTACTAATCGATAATTAGTTAATTACTATTTCTTTAAGTCCCGGTTTGTCCAATTGATCCGTCATTTCATTCACAATTTATGGTATACGTAAATAAATTTGCAATAATTAGTAGGTACGTGATTAAGGCAAAACCAGCACACGTCAAATTTTGTATGGTGTAAGGAGTTTCATTTAAATCTGCGTAAATGCTCATGCATGGATATAGTATTTATTCTGTGGTATAAGAACCTACGAATATGTACATAATGATGGGCATAGGTACATTCTAAACGACTAATTGAAGAAGAAAACAAAGGATGAGCAAGAAAACGTTTTTTTGTTTTTTTTTTTTAATTGGATAGAAAAAACATGGAAATTCCCGGAACATTATGAATGAATGGATTAAGTATCCTGCAACGAGGGCAGAGAAAGATTTACGGTAAGAAACAACTGCCCACCAACAAATAATTCCTTTGATGAGAAACGTCAATTATATGAAGCACAATAAAACACTAGTGTTCAATTGCTCTGGAAAAGGTAAGACTGATTGATTCATCCTTTTGTAGTTAAATTTTGTCGATAAAATATTCGTCATCTGCCTAGTCAGGTAGGCTTCCAGTCTGACAGTAGGCAGCTGAATACCAGTTATTTGCATGGAGCTAATTATTAGGTAAAATACAGCAATTATTTTGAATACTAGGTACTCAACCAAAAATGCATGTGGTACGGAACTCAATTTGTAAGCGTGGTTAGTTCTTGCATTGTTTCCCAATTTGTACTGTTTCAATTTTGTCTATTCCCAGCAACAGAGCCGTATAAATTCTACTTAGTTTCTGTTTTATTCTATGTACCACTCTACAAAGCAGTAGCGAAGGGTCAATTTTTGTAAGAGGTAAGCTGGAGTACATATCTTTAATGTGATTATATTATTTGTCTATAGAATACTGACTGTGCCATTTTTCAAAGGGAAGCCGGTAGGAATCATGTTCTATGGAACCTTCGCCACTGCTACACAGGGTTTCCTACACCAAAATCAGTTAAATGAGGACAATCAACAATGTAAAGATTTCGAAGAAAAGTGGAAAAAAGCTTTATTCGGCATAATTTTTTAATCCTTTTCAGCGGAAAGTTTGCAAGAAACATTTAACTTTTTCAACGCTCATTCATAATTGTCTTCTAAAACGGTAAAGGGGAACTGCTACGTTTCAATAAACAGAATTAGAAAAAAATCCGTTATTTGCATATTGGTGATCCATTGTATTCTACGTAAACAACATGATACCAAGAGGTTCACGACTATTATCTTTAAAAACAAAACAAAAATCTGTTAATAAGTAAGTTTAATATTTAACTTTGCGGCCCTGGGACCTCCTAGAAACAGTCGAACATGACAAGTGTCTTTTTTGAGTCTTCTAAAACTGACTTAAATTCCTAGTTCAGTTTGGTACGGGGGCTCAGAAGCAAAAAAGCCGGCCGTCGTCACTCAAGGCTGCAATTGTCACAAAGTCGGTGTCCGTGCTGCGATCACGCTGTAAATGTGCAGTTCAACGACCTCTCCTTGCGAGTGCGTCAGCTAGCTCTTTATAAAGAGCAAAGCGAGAAAATAAACTCGCGATAACCGCATCTGTACTATATTTCTCACAATGTAAGTACTACGGTGAACGAACCATTTCAAATAGGTCGTAAACCGGTCATATAAGTATCACGTTGCAAGGATACCGCGACACCTGGGATAATTGAAGGTTGATATGACAAATAAAGACCTAACTACCAGGAAACCAGCTCCATGGGCTTGCGCGTCTAAAATCGTACGGTACTACGCAAGGAATCGCAGGAGAGATCTAAACTGCGTATTAGGTAGTGGTAATAAAAAGATTAATTTATAAGCATTTATATGCTAGTGCAGCGTACAAGGCAAGTTCTATACAAGGTTGGAGCAGGTTACAAATGTCAAACAAGCGATAGAAGCGCAATGTCAGTAAAATGTCACAGTTTACGATTGAATGCTCTTGCGCCGAGTTCACGGACGCAGCCGGAGGCGGACACGACCAGATGAGTGGGCCGCGCTGGAAGAGCTAGTTTTAAAATGATATTACCCGACCACGTTCGCCCTAATATGCCACATATTAACATAGACGACGAAGAAAATTGCACACCGTTTTACGGTGAATGTTGCCAACTAAATACAACTTTTACAAGGCTTGCTTTCAAACAACATAAAGTTGACGATCCCTTAATAACTTTCGAAGAGTTACACAAAATGTTTGCTGAGGTTATCGGATACTCAACCTTTGCAGTAAACTGAAGTTAAATACTTATACATTATTACGAATACTTACACGAGTCAGCTGTCTCAAGTTCATGTTCTCTAATCTATACTAGAACGTTTATTTCATTACTGCGATTATAAAACCGACTCTTGACTTTGTACTAGTGCAGTATTTTGTAACAAAAATACTATCTACAAGATTTTTGTATGGATTGTTTTTTTTTTTTTAATTTCAGTTGGACTGAAGACACTGACCGGGGGTGTTACTATGACTATGACATCTTAAAACAAGAGTAATTCCAGTGTGGGAAAGAGACAGAGCTGTACTGGTCTAGCGCCATCTCTTTCCCAAACTGGAATAACTCCTGCTTTAACACGTCATAGTAACCCCCCTGAACTTGACAAATCAATCTCGACCATGCATCCATTTATCTCGTTTATTTGATGGCTCTGAACATTGTCTATCCTTTCGTGTTATGCAATGGTTTTTTTCAATACGAGATTTTGGCGCCAATATTCGTGGCACAACTTCAAAAAGCTTGTTGTTTTCTTTCAATGTGAAACATGGAATTGCAAGAGCTTACAAGGTTCATTACGATACACGTTTAAGCTAATTAAATCCGGAACAATTGTATGGACTTGAAATAATTCAGTGTCCAAGGCTATACAATTACCGATTTATGTGAAACAGTTTTTGAAAGGAGAACAAGTTATTAAAACGGTTTTGTTTGTTATTATTTGTGGCTATAAATAGTATTTAAACGTACAGGAGTGGTCTGGGACTTAGGAGGCGGCTATAGACGGCATGTCGGCTTTAGGGGCGACAGAACGCGATAGAGTTATCTACAAAGTAATTTTGTCTTCGCATCCATATTCCTTTTGCATTTTTTTTTATATTTATAAAAAAGATCCGTTTAGTTCCAATGTTTATTGGTCATTTATAAATTAATGTTTATTTTACTCCTCCATACCTATTCTAATGCTCCAACTAGACTATGCTTAGTATGAGTGCGTAGTACGGTAGTAAAATCTTCCAACACAATATCAACGTCTATCAAACACAATTGCTTGTATAACAAATGATGGGCTCGGCATACCGTCACATTTTACATTGATAACACACGATTCAGGACGCGTGATGTGCCAATAAAACATACTAAAAATAACTACTGTCCAATTACGTAACGTAAACGTGTACGTTTAAGTTAAAAAGCCATCATCAAGTATAGTTACCGATCATGTTCGTTTCACAGAGAATGCGGAAACCAATTGAGGTAATGACACCACAATTGGTGAAATGAGCTCTTAATAAAAAATCAGCGGGGAACGTATTTAAGCTTAATTAGATAAATTAGTTTTATAACGACGTCAATTTTAGTGCTGCTCCGACTAACTCGTAGACGACGTACTTGTGGTTGCAAGCGCTACTTACTGCTGAGCATGAGATCCTGGGTCCGATTCTCAGGTCGAGCCAAACGGTATAGTCATAATTCATCAGGAATTTCTGTGGCAGCCCCAGAGGCTTGCCCCTCATTTTAACTGGCTAAATGTGATAGTTAAATATCTGCCTGGCAATTCTAGGGTTACAAGTATGTTATGATATGTTAATTTTAGTATTTATCAAAAACAGCACTTAAGTTTTTATTGGAGACGGACGAATATCGAGATTAAAAGTTCGAATAATAATAATAATATTTAGTAATAATATTTACTAAAGCCACTGCGAATGATACAGAATGTCTAAATGATAATAATGAACGTACAGATAACCTGTGACGACATAAATGAGGTGATTATGATTGTTAACCTTTTATCTTTTTATTGATAAAGATTAAGAGATTAATTAATATTCCTGTTTTGTTTATTTTCGGTTTTAGTCCTAGGGCCTTTAAGCTTAGCGAATAAATATTTATCTGAGAGACTGGTTCTGAGAAAACCTTCCTTTCTAAGATACTGAGAAATTTTTTAGTATTGTTTATTTTCTCAATTATCAGGATTAGAATATTCTAGGTAAATAATAAAATAATTAATTAAAGTTAAAAACAGGCTCTGAAGCCCCAAAAAAAATCTGGTTGAAAAGAGAGCGTTTACCAAGAACAAGTTACAATGAAATACTCCTTAAAAGTAGAAAAGAAAATAAAATACTGGCGAAATCGAGCCAGTTAATAAAATTAAAAAATCAATCATTCCAATTTCGAACATTTAGGTAGGTACTGTCAACCGGTCTTTCATTATGTAACGCGGGTGGTTTCTTACGTCATGTGACCTTGAACGCGGTGTTAAAACGGTCATACAAACTGCAAGGGTTTCAAATTAGTTTCAAGTTTATAAAAAAGCTATTAATAAAGGCCTTTATATCGAGAATACCTATATTTTTATTAAATTTTTATTAAATTAAGCTTTGTTACAGATCCGTATTCTGAATCAATTTTCAAGTTTTATTGTCAAAAATTTCAGATTGATGTCATAGTAATTCTATAGAAATCTCGAATGGAGATCTATAATCTCGAGTTTCTTAAACTTATTGTTAATGCAAGTTATCCCGAAAAGCCGACATCATTTTTATTGAATAAGTACTTTATTCCTACTTTCTCAGTTTCAGGAAGCCAATACTCAATTTTACGTTAAAATGGTTTACTATTATGAAGATGAGAGCGGTTGGCGCAGTGGCTGAGCGATTGACTGCTGCGCTTCGTGTCGCGGGTTCGATTCCCGCACGGAACAAATATTTGTATGGCCTACATGTAGTTGTTCCGGGTCTGGCTGTTTGTGTATGTGAACTTAAATGTTTTTAAACGCACCCACGATACAGGAGAAATTCCAAGGGTGGGGCAGAGTTTAAAAAAAAAAAATTGTGAGAAGCCGATATCCTCACTATTTATACATCGAGTGGCAAAGAACTAATATGTTGACATACTGCCAAGCTATTTTACGCATTAGCTACTACTGGTTAGAGGAACAACTTAAACGAACGATGATTTTGTATCTATTAGTTTAAGACTTTGACCTGAATATTTGGTGATTCAGTTTTCCAGATTGGCCGCAGCAAGGTAAACTTGCCAAGGTTTCATTCATTGATGACTTTGCCCTGGAGTGTAAATGTGGTGCTGTTCCACAAACCATGGGGCACTTAATATCGTGCTTTGCGCGTCCTGTTGTCTGCTCATTACAGGAACTGATGGAAACTACTGAAGGTGCCAAACTAGTGGCTCAGTTCTGGGGCGACAGATTGCCATAAATACGCTAAGAAGAAGATTTTTTATTTTGTTTCGAACTAGAGTTTACCCGAGGCTTCGCATCTCCACAACCCAGTTAGTACTGGGTAATACGATACCCCTTGGTAAGACTGGTTGTCAGACTTTTTGGGCCACTGACTACCTGTAACGACTGTCAAAGAAGACAAGAACCGAAATAAGAAGTATCTACTGTCCCAATGACACGATCTGCCTGTGTATCTAGTTTCATCGAAATCTGTTCAGCAGTTAGGACGTACGCTAAAACACGCGCAGAAGCGGAGGCGAGTTGACGCCCGCGTGTCTGTATTGTAAATAAGTATAAGCAACGCTGAAAGGCGAGGGTCGTACGATGGGTTTTCTAAAGAAAATTTGACTGCGTGCACCAACGTGAGTTTAAGGCGCCAAAAAGTACCAGACAGACGGAGTTACTTTCGAATTGATTATATTAGTACGGTTTGAATAAGTTATTGAGGAAACCACTTTCTTTGCTGCCTTAAGGATACTCTTGGCGTGTAACCTATTCTCAAAAGGAAAATATCACGTCTAAAAAATTAAGGTAACATGAATTTCAGTGGAAATACAGATGAAAGATGTTAAACATTTCTACTGTCATGAAACTAACCTCAAACGAGGAGGAGGAGCTCGTGGCTAAATAATAACAGCCGCTCGGATAGATCTTTAGGTTAAGCCGTGCTTGCCTAGGTTGGTCTGTGGATGGGTGACCACCCATTACATACCGAGTTTCCTCCGGGCCGCGGAAAGCACGTTAAGCCGTTGGTCCCGGCTGTCATTTGTAGATCTTTGATAGTCGTTACAGGTAGTCAGTGGCCCAAAAAGTCTGACTACCAGTCTTACCAAGGGGTCTCGTATTACCCAGTACTGGGTTGTGGAGGTCAGATAGGCAGTTGCTCCATTTAAAATACTGGTATTCAGCTGCATACGGTTAGACTGGAAGCCGACCCCAACATAGTTGGGAAAAGGCTAGGCAGATGAAACTAACCTCAAACATCGCAATTACAAATAATAGTAATTCGATTTTGAAATAGTTTCACATCACACGAGGAAAATTAAAACTAAATTAGATGTAGTTAATAGTTTTCACATATTTTATATATAAAAATTGATTATATTTTATTTAAATGTATATATGTATAACGTTGTACTCTACATACGGGTTGTAACTGTACATTATATATTGTAATGGTTTTCCTTTGCTGAAGGCAAACGGTAGGAGATGGAAACTTGCGGTTTTCCTGTAACTTTAAATACACATGTGTACGTGTGATAGCTTAATTTATGATTGAAGTAACAATTAATATGGCTGTGTTTTATTACTATTGTGAAATCGTAAAGCTAGCTTTGGTATTTTTCCCATAAATTGTGTAAAAAGATCGACAAGAGATCGAAACTACATCATCTGCGTAGCCTTTGTCCAACTATCGAAGCTACAATAATTTTATTTTGCGTCGAGAATAAAAAAAAATCCGTTTAGTAAAAACTTTTTTTAGGACTTCTTTGATATTCAGGAAGTTTAAAATAACCGAGACTTCAATCAGTTAGTTCAAAAAACCAACAAGATGTGATCAAAGAGTTAATAGATTATCGTCTCGGGGATTACGCAATTGTAATTCAATATACAACTTTGAAACTGATGACCTTGACCTTGAGCAACTAACTTTGTGTTCATTAAATTAGTTAGATGAGTTACTGGTATATTGGGTATATGCTTTACATTTTTTACTCAACTATTTCAAACCAGCTTATGCCCGCGGCTTCACTCACACCGAATTCTGTAACTATCCTACGGGATCATACTACCAGGATTATAAGTATTCTATACGTTAATTAAGGTTATAAAGAATTTGTTTTCCAAATTTCACTCAAATCTGTTCAACCGTGAAAGAGGAATAAACATCCATACATCCTCACATACTTTCGCATTCATAAATATTAGTAGGAAGTAAGATAGTAGAGTATAAGAGTTGAAAAACAAAATATCACCGTCCTCAGATTCGTGAAATAATTACATTTATAATTAGAAAAATGTGAAAGTTAAATTGTAACAGTAATTTGACAAGTTGACGCTTTAAATGAGTAATCAAAGTGAGGAATATTATTTAAAAACTCAATATTGCGTTGTGGTAGATATGACAGAAGATTCACTATGGGGAAGACCCCTATTCAATAAATGTTTACCAACCATGGTTGCTGAATCACAAACCAATAACCTTATCATCTACAGCATAATATTGCAAGACTTATAAAACATAATTGGGAAAATACGATTGTTCATAATATTGACACAAGTAATGGTAATATCATGTAACTTTGTTTTCAATAACAAGAAAATATAAAGTTATACGTTACTAATCTATTTAATTTACATAGATTATGTTGTATGCACATGACGTACTTATGTTGGACGCACATACTTACCTATACTTACTTACCAATAGTTTCCGTAAGTGTGTTGTTTAGATAAATAAACGGTGGCTCTTGTACGTAGATGAGTACGGCACTCGACTAACGTAATATTATTTCCATTCATATGGCTTGATTGCACTAAAGGCACCTTTAGAATTGACCGTAGTCGTTTATGGAACGCATACGCTGCACAAACGTGACAATAGCGTAGCACATTCGCTGGGTCTACGCAGCCCTTGCGTAGCACTTTTGCTGAGTCAACGCGATTCAAGCGTAGCGTCTATGCTGAGTCTACGCATTTCAAGCGTAGCCCATCCGCTGGGTCTACGCTATTCTAGTACGCTGGGTCTATGCCCCGCTAGCGTAGCGCCTACGCGGGGTCTACGCGCCACAACAATAGCGCCTACGCGGGGTCTACGCGCCGCTTCAATAGCGCCTACGCAACGTACAGATGCGCAGATATCAATCAATTCAACTTGTGTCAGAAGGTGGGTGCTATTTATCATATCGAATGAATCGTAATAACTCTATTTCATGATCTGGTGCCTCATCTTATGGTTGAATAAACAGTACGCAGTTGAAATTTACACTTGCCATTTTCTTGCACATAATTTTGTTTTAGATGCAACAATGTTGCAGGCAGTAAAAGTGTTGGAATATTTTGTGGCTGCATCGTTTGCCAAAAGATATTTTTAAATGTACTTACTTAAATGCTTCTTGTCTTCTATGAGAAACTCATTCATAGATTGGTCTTTATAACTGTCTCAAACAAGGCAGCCTAAGATTGCGTTTCAAGAGACTATCCAGCATTTAGTTGAAGAAGAAAACTATTACCAACCACATTTCATATATATTTGAAGCGTAAAGAAGTTCCAAATACATTCCAATGATCAAACATCACCTTTCATCTCCAACTCGTATTAACGAGACCACTTTATAACTAAATACGCAGTACACATTCCAATAAATTAATGGGTTCGCGAGCGTCAAGAAGCGAATTTTATTATGTCTTACTACGTAGCACGTTCTTACTACGTTACTTCAAATTATATTGTTGAAGCGGATGTGGCGGTGTGGCGCTAGCGGGCGCCCGGAGTGTAATGATTACACGCTATACGATACCAGCCATTGATAGATCATAAGCAGTAGGTTAGCTTCGAATGAGATTGTTAATAGCAATACGTGGAACGGAATTTGATACGGCGGTGTACAGTGTAGTGTGTGATGCTTATAGAGATACTATGTCAAACATGGCCTTGTATTTTTTGTGAGTTTGTAATTTCCGATAGAAGTAGACGTACGATATAAATATGAGATGTAGTAGTTAACTAACAAGATTTCAAGTTAAATTCCTTCAGTGACTGAAACTTTTGGTATGTACCTCATAGCGTATCTACGTATGTACCTGAAGGAAATTGTTTGAAAAATATCAAGAGATACGCTTTCCGTTAATGCGAAAAAATATAACGAGACAGTAAGCTGTACAATAAAAGTCAGGATACAAATACCTAATTGACAAGTTTGTATACAATGGACCACTTTGTCGCCAGTAGTCGACGGTAGTCGGTTGTACATAGTACGGCACTACGGCGCGGCGCCTCACAAGGTCGGCCGCCTTTCGACTCGCGCCTGAATTAACATAATATAACAAATTATAACTAGTTATATTCAATGACTATGAGGTCGGATTGCCAAGTGACGTTTTCCTTCATAAAATCATGCTATACCTAGGTCTAGTAAGTTTTATATGCGCACTGAAGTCTCTAACGCGCAATTACAGATATCTTACGTCTGAGTGTGTATTTGCAGAGTATGAATTAGTTTGCTGTAGTGCTCAGATTATCTTAATGTTTAATTAATCTGCATTGTGGCAGCACGTGTCGTTTAATAATAAACAATAATTAGTCATTAAATCCATGATCTAAAGGTCCAAGGACAAGCAACGCTTAAAATAAAATAAACTTATGCGCTTCATAAATTATACCTTAGTTTTCATATTAATATTCATCACAAGATGAACACTCGGTCGGAAAATTTTCTGATCTCAATACCCGTTAGGCAATAATCGTTCACAGTTTCCTAAAATAATTAAAATGATAAAATTTATTACCGTTTTATTCAAATAATAAATCTCGAAGGTCGGACGCTACTCAAAGTTGGTTGACCTTGGTTAGACTCGAAGCTGTGACAGATGGTCATATTACACTTTAATTGGGAGATATAATTAGCGCTAAGATATACCGAATGACTGGGTAAACGAATGTCTTATTTAACCGAGTGAGTCACGCTTCGATATAGACGTGAACGACGTGAACCGAGCGGTTTTCGAACCAAAACAATATTACAGTCCTTTCACGGTTAAATACTTCTGACTTGGCATTAGAAAGAAGAAAGAAAGTAAGTAAGACAATACACTTATTTGGCACATGCCACAAGTGCACACAGTACAAAAAAAAAAAATATAACAAATAAAAAACAAAAAAATTAAAGAACTTAAAATCTAAACAAAAAATAAAAATAAAATAGTGTGACACTGTGTGCCTCACGGCTGCGCCAAATAGGCCCAGTTCAGCAAAATGCCGCACATTACTGTCAAAATCTTTATTGTCGTTACTATAAGGCTGGTATTGTGTGCGGGACCCTGCCCAGGGCTGCGGGACTGTTCGAAAGAGATACCGTGGCCCTGGAACACAAAGGGCAAAGAAGGAACATGGATGGGTTTTAGTCAGTACAAATCTGACACTCCCTTCCGCTCCGCCCAGAGTGGGGGGGTCATTTGAATTCCCATCCGAAAAAAAAAAAAAAAAAAGGCTGGTTTTGTTGTTGCTTCCACCGAAAAAGTCGAGATGAATATGATATTTATTGCCGTTGCATAAGGATGCTCTTGAGTGTAACTTTCATTGGTAAAATCAGTGTAAAAGGACTGTATACTTGTTTACTTTTACGTGAATTCAGAAGTGATGGTAAAGAGTTTATTTACAAGCCAGTGACGTCATAGAAGCTAACAAGACGTCAAAGGTGAAATGGTCATTTCTATTTTTGAAAATGTATGCATAAAGTTCGATTAGTAAGGTTTCCGGGAATCATGCGCATTGCAAACTAGTTGTAGTAATCATAATACTAAAAATAATTTTACGCTTTTTCCTTTGCCGTCTTTTGTCATAAATTTGTAGGTATTGAACGTTATTTACGAAGATGTAAATTAAAACAAAAATCTTTAAATATTTTAGTTAAATATCTTTTACTAATAATACTTAATATATTTAAATTTTTCAGTTTAATATCTTCAAATTTTTAATATATTTAATTTTTTTTCTTTTAATTTGTATTTAATTGATTATGTCCAGCAGTGAACGTGTTAACCTCATACGGCAGATATGACGATGTTGATAAGTTTTGCACCTATATCCAACTCAAATATCCCAATATAACTTGAACCTCCATAAACTAGCATAATTCTACCATGAACTTAGAAACTTAACTCATAAAATTACGCACTTATAATAAAATTAACGACTATTTTATGAAGATATCAAACTGCATTGCGTAAATTATTACTATCACACCGCTTGTTATAATAATTATCTCTAGAGAATGAAGGAAATTTTCTTCCACTCCGTTATCTCAATAGAGTGTGACGTGCCTATCAATTTGTAAAAATGTATCGTGATAACGTGATAGTAAATGTGTTATATGATTGTGATGCAACTCTGATAGGTTCTGACTGATAGCCCGATGTATTTAATAAACTGATTTTACTCAGTCCGCACTGAGTTTTGAGCTTTACCTTGGTAACTTTATCTTCTTACTACTAACATAGTTCTTAAGTACTTATTCACTAAACCAAACACAATTTTAACAAACGAATTTTTTTACGACAGTAAAATCAAATCAAATCATTATTAATAATAATTATATGATTTGATTTGATTTTACTGTCGTACAAAATTTCGTTTGTCATTAGATTTTATACAGATAAGTCAGATAGGCAGTCGCTTCATGTAAAACTCTGGTATTCAGCTGCATCCGGTTAGACTGTTAACTGACCTCAACATAGTTGGGAAAAGGCTAGGCAGATGATGATTGGATTTTATAAAGTTGTCAACAAGAAATACACCAAAATGACTTTCGGGATAGAGTAATAATATTAATATCATTTTATCCAATAGTAGATGGTATTGCCTTACGTAATTAAATATTTAGCAAGTCAGGTTCAAAAGGACATTCTCTGAATTTATTTCTGTAGCAATAAACTGATGGTACAAGAGGCTTCTCTTGTACAATCACTTACAATTTTCATAGATACTTAAGCTTTTATGTATTATGAAAATTTATAACTATAAGGAACTGCTAGGATATTTAATTCTTCACAGTATAGACGCAACTAATAAGCCTATTATAACGCTTCAAAGCAAACAGGTTTGGGTAATCACTGTATTTCCCATAATTAACTTTGATATAATATTCAATACGTATACAATTATAACTCTTTGCAAATCTATACATTTTATAGAGCTATAACTTTGTACAGTCGGCAACAAAAATCAATTAAATTAATTATTAAATCATTTAACTATTGAACAAAATTTTTATATAAAATTATAAATGAGTTATTTCAAAGAATATTTACATAAATTAAAAAAATAAAATTTTCGTACAATTCCTCGGGTCTAGTAGGTAGCCAGTTAGTTAGATTAGATGATATTTTGTAAAAATATCTACCTCCTTTGTCTAGTGATCGCAAGCGCAAAAACTGAGCGTGAGGTCCTGGGTTCGATTCCCAAGTCGGGCAAAGTGTTATTGGGTTTAGAAAACCCAAAACACATAGAAATCAGGAATTTCTCAGTAGCAGCCACGGAATTCGGATTTATGCCCGGTTGATGGCAATAGACTCGGCACCTATTACATGGGACTTAAATATAACTGGCAAAATGCGGGTCTGCCGAACCTTTCGGGTAAATTCAGGCGTGAGTTCATGTTGGCTTTTGTCGCTGACTGTACACTACTGCACGTAATACGAGACCAACATGTCAACTATTACTTACAACTTATTTGTAATTCAATGAATGTTAAATAGGTAATTATGTATCGCACAGTTCGTATAAACTTATAGTTGATTCACTGTAATGATGGGTGGGAATTAAAATATCACCTTGAAGTTCATTCCGCGTTTGAAAAAGCTTTTGATTTATGTGGGATAAAAACTAAAATGTGTGTTAAAAATGATTGAAGTTACCTACCGTAGGTACGCACGGCGGCACATGAAGCTGAACATTTCCAGTAATACTTGGCCTCGCTTTGTATAGATTTCCTATATAATGACAGATCCGCATAAACTGGTTTTGTAAAGCTTGATTGGCCTTCGTGCGTACCTAGGAAAATAATTCTTAAGGTTTAAAGTGCAGTTGTTTTACTTTTGCTAGTTCTTAAGTTTTCTGTGCTACAAGGCTACGCAATTTTACAATTATTATTGTACTTTTTCATAAAGTCAAACTATTATAGAAATCAAAATTATCTGCCTAGCCTTTTCCCAACTATGTTGGGGTCGACTTCCAGTCTAACCGGATGCAGCTGAATACCTGTATTTTACTTTGAGCGACTGCCTATCTGACCTCCACAACCAAGTTAGTACTAGGTAATACGATACCCCTTGGTAATTGTGGTTATCAGACTGTCGGGCCACCTGTAAAGACTGTCAAAGATCTACAAATGACAGTCGAGAGCAACGGCTAACAATTTCAGAAATAAAATCGATCGATCAATATTTAACCACGAGCTGTCAATTCCTTACCTACTTGTTATAATTTATTGACATCAAATCTTCTCATAAAACACGCTCAAGATAATAAGAAACTTCTAGAAAATTATTGATCGAACGAAGGTCATACACATGAAATGTAGAACATTATAGATAAAGTGGTATAAAATTAGAGACACTACATAATTCGATAAGCTACTTAGATTAGATTATTTTTAAAGGATTTGTTAAATCATTGCTTAGCATTCTAAAACAATGTCAAGATAATATGACGTTGTCAATAAATGACGACATTTTAATTCAATAAATGACACAGTTTTTCAATAAAAATGGTCAATGAAGCCGACCGCAAGAAATCAGTAAATATTGTTAGAGTCCCCGATACCTGCAAATGTTTTTGTCAAATACCGCTCATAGGAAAACTGATTTTCCGTACCTAGCTTAAATAATAATAATTTTAGCGGGAAACTATTCAGGTAAACTATTAAAACAAGTTATATTTAACACGAATATTACCATATATTATTTTAGTTTACGACTATGCCATTAAATTACAATAATAATAAAATACACAAATTATAGATACAATCAATCGAAAGATATTATTCGAAATAAAATAAACCTCTTCTAGAATGTCTATGGTTCTCACCAAACGGCAAAAATCACAAAATTTTCCACGAAACCTTCAAACTTAAAGATCGTCTATGTTATTACTATTCATTAGATATTCACGTAATCGCATGCTAACGGTGTTAATTTTTTGTTCCTAATTATGAGCACGGACCGCAACATAAAACTTACCACAAGCAAAGTATTCAATGTAAAATAAATTACATTTAACTATAAGTTGCGTCAGAAATAAACTTTCGAAAAAGTTTTTCCAATTTCAAAATAATAATAAAAAAATCCTATTATAATATCTAGAATGCTTTTCCGTCTTCGAAAGATTACGAAATAGTCGATAATGATACGTAGTTTCCTTAACGAGTAAAGACTAGTAAGAAAAAATGGCGCTAGCAATTCTCGCGACGCAGTAGAACAGGATTGGGCGGTGGCAAGGCACGGCGTGCGGCGGCGTGTGGCGGCTAGCGGAGGCAAGTGACGCGAGCTGTGACGCGCCGTGACGCCTGCAACGCGTTATGTCAGTCGAGTAAACAATTTACTGTTTGTAAACACCCGCCGCAACCCGCCACCGAACGTAAACATGACCACGTTGCTTAGAAATGTCAATGGCGAACGATTCTCGGAAATTCTGTTCGTATTGCGATTAACAATCGCCATCGCATTCGCCGCCGTAATCGTCACGTTTACTGAGAAATTTTATTAAATTAAACCATGTATTTTAAATCAGGCCAACACGTCTACTATTCTTCATTTACTAGACTACTGAATTCAGTAGATTGCTTCCTTCTACGTAAAATGTTTTACTGCGCAAGTTTATTCAGTTTTCATACAAGATATTGAAATTGCGCAATAACGATATACTTACTACGAATTCATTTTTTGCATGAGTGTTTTCGTGCGCTGATAAGTTGGTATTTACCGTCTTTATGCGCCGTAAGCATTCTGTGTGAAACGTGTCATAATGATATACAAAGATCTTTTTCTATGGCGATTATGAATTGCCTTTAAGATGGTCATTCACCCTTATACGTGACAATTACAATCATTTAACCCGAGTATATGAGTAGAATAGAACATTCACAAATGTTTGATGATTCAGAGATATTTTTAAAGTATGGCTGGATAAAAACGTTGATCGATATATTTTGTAAAAAAATATATTCAGGTATATTTTAAACTTGTTTGCATTACTGGCGTAAAGGTATGAGTATGATCCACAGATTCAATAAGAAGACAGTTTTAAAACGAACGGAAAGCTTCGGGGCAGAGTCCGGTCGACTGATTTAATTTTAGCATCCACAGAAATACAGTGATCTCGTAAAATTCTCAAGATAGTTTCGCACTAATAATGTTTCTATTTTTAAACCTGTCATAATGTCAGCCCACGACATTCCAGAGCTTTCACTTTATCATTTAAATACAGCGACAGCGATGAGGTTCAGACGATATCCTGCATTTATATTAAATTGCCATCGTCTATCCGCAGCAATGGAAATGAAACTATAAATAAATGGCTATAAATGTGCAAATCTTGTTGGCAGTCTTAAAACGTGCTGGCATATCTATGTATGTAGAATTGCAGATTCTTATCGATACCTGTTTTAGAACTTAAATTCTGAATGACTACATCTTGAAGGTTAGGTTTTAATTATTTTTATTAAAGATCTATAATACATTTTCCTTTCTACTAATAGTTTAAGATTTAAATTGACGTGCTCCATCGACCAACTTTCACTTGCCGATATGATGCCAAATGGCTACCGGAATGTAGCGGCCTACAAAACAGAGTATAATAAAACTAATGGAAGAAATTTAACTCGGCATCATCCATCATTCAAATTGATATCGGAACTTGTAATTCTGTTAATTTGTACTCGAATCGGCTAGTGTAAATGTAACACGTTGTAGGTGATATGAATGTAGGTCATCATCTGCCTAGCCTTTTCCCAACTATGTTGGGGTCGGCTATCCAGTCTAACCGAATGGAGCTGAATACCAGTATTTTACATGGAGCGAACACCTATCTGACCTCCACAACCCAGTTAGTACTGGGTAATACTATACCCCTGGGTAAGACTGGTTGTCAGACTTTCGGGTCACTGAATATAACGTGAAGTTCGCCCCGAGCGGCTGTTATAATTTAGCCACGAGCTCGAAATATGAATGTAGGTAGGAACGTGATTAATTTTCGGAAAAACCATTTGCTCCTTTCAGTTCTGTGAAAAGTCATGAAAGCCAATGTCACCGATGAAACAGAAAGCGAACACATCTATAGTATGACCACTTTAAGAGTGCAGTTCAAGATGGCGTTGCTTGTCAAGAAAATTTGCATCGATATGTCAAATTTGGTACATTTATTTTGGTTCTCTGTTTTCCCGCCTGAACAGATAAGTTGACTGAAGTGTCAACAGGATTGACATCGTTAGCTTATGTCAATCTAAATCATGTTTGACTTTTCCATCATCGATATAAGTGATGCAGAATGTCAACACTCTTTGTCTAGGCTCTCTGAACTAACTAAAGTATGACCACTTTAAGTGTGCAGGTCAAAGTGGCGTTGCTTACTAAGAAAATTTGCATCAATATGTCAAACTTGGTACAAGAAAAAGAAAGAATTAAATTAAGATTAAATGTAAGTAAAATATATGAAAGGACCTATAGAAATTGTTGACTGGACGAAAAACGTTTGTAATAAAGTAATCTTTAAACCGTAGATTACGAATTAAGAACTTAAATTTTAATTCAATGTGTAGTTGTGTACAGTCACGAGCACCAATATGTAAATACTTAATAACTTTTGAAAGCGCTTTTCTCCCACTGTTCTGGTTAAAATGTCATGTTGTTACGAACATAGTATTCTGGAACTCATATTGTTATGAAAAAGATCCTATGTACAAGTTATCATAGAACACTGTTTTAAGCTTTTACGGTTTACAACTAAACTTATGCTGTCACTTACGGGATATCTTCCGTGATTGTTGAAGATATTCCGTAAGTGACAGTATTAGTTAAGTTACAATATTATTCCTTGCGAAAATTGCTTTTAATATACTTTTGAAGTGTATAAATATTGGTGCTCGTGACTGTACTCCTTCATAATTGCGTCAAATGGTAATTAAAGTCCGGTTGACCCATTTAGGGAATTTTATGTATTCGTGCCGTTATTCACATTAACTAACCCACCAAACGTCTGATATGGGGCACTCCAGGGGCACTTCAGCCTCAACAAACCCACACTACGACTGGCCATTTTGCGGTCACTATAGTACTTACTACGCATTTTCGTAATAAAATAGTATTCATATTAGTCACCAACCAATACATGCGTAAAAAACATCAAAACTTTAGGAAACTTACGTCAATAACAAGTTATTAGAAGAAGTGATCTTTTCTAGAAATGTTTTTATCCTTTTTCTGTACGTACTAAATTAAAGTTTTTGAATTAATTAACATTGAGAAGTAGATACATAACATCACGCTTGTAATCCCCGAAGGGTTAATAGTACAGCCACATTTCGTCATTTATGTTTTAAGTCCCATGTAATAGGGACGAACCTTTTGCCATCAACCGAGCACAAATCGAGACTCCGTGGCTGCTACTGAGAAATTCCTGATGGCAAAACAGAATGACACTTTGCCCGACCTGGGAATCGCACCCAGGACCTGCTCAGCAGTCGCACTTGCGACCACTAGACCAACGCGGCTAGCTGTTGAGAAGTAAGGAACAAACTTGAAATATAGTAGAAGTGGTGTCAACTCACCTCACACTATTCACATTCAACAAACGTCTATACAAAATTGCATGGATATGTCAAACTTGGCACATTTTATTTTAGTTCTGTTTGCCCGCCCGCACAGATAAGTTGGTTGAAGTGTACTAGAGGTTTACGCTGCAGTACGCGTAGCATGACCACCGTAGAAACGGGTTTTGTCGACGGAAGAATCGACAAAATGACAGATTTCTTTTGTTGATCTATCATTTTGGTCGTTTGATATTATGTAGGTAGATACAATCGCTGAGACACGTGTAACTGTCTGTACTAAATTGTGGAAGCCTGTCATTATTGGTCGACATTTCACAGATGAACAAAAGCGGCCTTTAGGAACAAGTATTTTGGTCCGAGATTTTTTATTTATAGATAGGTACATGAGTATTTTAAAGCTATGGTTGTATGAAGTTGAATGATGTTTAAGACTCAGGAAGTTAATTCAAGTAAATTGTGTTCTAAAAATAACTTAAATTGTAGGCACAAAAAGCGATGGTCTACAAAAAAAGAACAATAATTTATGGTTTTTATCCGTCCTTCTAAGTCGCCGTAGGGCATCCTTCAGAGGTGTCATAATCAGCCATAGCCGGTCCAATAAAATATATATTTAACTCACAATAATGTTCTTTTTACTCAGAGATGTAATTAACATATTTAATATAATCGCTTCTTGCCACGACCGGTTATGATAATCGCATTGTACTATACAATCAAGTGCACAAGCACTAAAGATATATCCATTACATTTATTAATTTAATGATGCTTCGAGTTGATAGAAATCCAGAATTTGACATTAGAATTATGTTTTTTTTTATCAAGTTACACATTGAATCGTTTAATTTGAGTGTTAAATTCAACTCGAGGTTAAGTCGACTTATCTCTAAATTATTATTTGGGCCAATGACTAAACGCGTCAGCGTATACGTATGCCATAACATAATCAATAAATAAAGGAGATATTTATAGGTTTTAAAGAGCTTTTGTGCTCAAGTGTACGTAACCCGTAGAGGTCGTCGAGTAGACAGACTCGTTGTAGCTCGGAAATCGACAATCTTCGTAAGTATTCGTAATTTTATGATTAACGCGATTATAAGACTCTCTGCTCTAATTGAGGTCGCGGCCCTACAATTATGTACATTAGATTAAACCTCTCTATGTATGGTAATAAGGTCTACTGTACCGATTGTGCTATCAATGACAAATATATGATTAAGATGTTCATGTGTGTTTTGGTATTAAGTTATCTTCTATTTGATGTGTTATTACAGTAGATCATTTGCTGCGGATGTATCTAAGTCCTTGTTATTAACTATACTTAATTTATTGTCAAGAAATTGTCGCAATGGTTATAAAGTAGTTTATTGTATTCTTCCGTTTTTTTAAAGCCCTCACGAAAGTTAATTAAGCAATAAAGACATTAGTAATCTTAAATGCTTAGATACATATTTAACCACAATGAATTGAAAGAATTAATTCATGAATTTTTATCTCCTGCATTATCATGAAGACAAGAACATTTGAACAGAATGGTCTTTCTAATCACAAACAATTCCTTATCTTAACCGGTAGTGCGCCTGCGCTGGAAAATAAATACATACCGACATCCGAGACATAAGTGCCGAGAGACGTGCGAACGCATTGGCGAAGCGCCGGCGCAGCAGTAGTTTATGTAATTTAGAACTTAAAACCGGTTCCACTAGATACGATGGCTCGTAGTGGAATTTTTTCGTTCAAACGCCCATCCGTTGCTTAACCCTTTACCGTTGTACCTACGCTTGACTAAACCACGTTTAAGTACCGCAAATCTATTACTATGAACCCAAACAGAATTCTAATGTTACGACGCCTTCATGATGGTGGTTAGTCGTAAAAGTTTTATAGGAATTTTTAAACACTGCAATAATATTTCATCAACGAATACTTCAGCAGTAAACTTTGAGTATGCTATGCATCCCTCCGGTTTTATAACGGTAACACGTGAACTGTTTCCCTCAATAAAAGAATGACAGTACTTGGTTGGTTGCATTAAAAGGTAGTAAATGTTATGCGATACCCAATTCCTGAGCTGCTCAGTTAATGGCCGACGCGGTTTACGACTCTGAGATTTTTCGGGTCCCCAGTATCATCGTTTGGAACTTAGCTGCCAAATCGCGTGTTCCCAGCAAATACGAATAGTGTGCGATCAAACTAAACCAGTAATCCGAAACATTTTATATTTCCGCAATAGGCATTTGGGGCGGCAACACAGTAAATGCTCGGCGATCGCGCCAGTCATTTCACTAAATCCAATACATTTTTTATTCATGAAACGATTGACGTTTGTATGTTAATTCACAGCGTAGGTCCCGGCCCGAAGGATGAAATATTGAATTATTGCCCAAAGTCGGGGATATATCGCGGGGGTCTGCTCGATATTAATCCGTTGGCTGCCCGGAGCTCTGGCAGGAATTCAAATAAATCGGCTCTGTGACAAACAAGACGTATAAATCAATCACAGCAAGGTGGCGTGCAGCCTCTATTGCAATCACCCCTTAGCCCCGCGCTCCGCACCCCCACCCCGCTCGTAGGTATATCAAAAGTTGAACTAATTTGTATCGGCAAATTTATTGCCAAGGTTAAACTAAACTCGTTATGAGTTTCAGGTGGAGCGAATTTTATTTACAGGTTTTCTTTTTGATTTATATTTTTCTCTTATCGCTAAGCTTAAATAATTTTAAAACTGTCAAAGCGAGTAATTTCAAAGTTATATCGACGTACCTGTCGATAAGAAGTATTTCTAAGTACTTACATAATTTGAAAATTACACTCTTATCTTCACAATCTGCATTTTCATTTCGAGTACGACAATCATTCATTACTTAACAGTATCCCTATCATAAATGGGGCTACAGTGGGTCACACCGAGAAAAATGTTAAGCCAGGCAGAGGCATTTAATTTACATAAAATAAAAGTCCAAAATTAATGCACTCGGCTACAACACCCTTTGTAAATAGTATAATCGACCCAAATTACTAACTCAACCCATATCTTTAGCTCCTTAAACTAAACCAAATGACCAAATCTTCCTCAAGTTCTCAACTCAATTTAAGCCTATGTATATCGTTTAAATAAGCGATACCAAGGCCAGTTGCTATCCACTGAGAGTGGTCACACCTCTTACTATAACCACTACAATTTATTAGACCGAACGACTGATTGCGTTAAACACGATTCATTGCTCGTTTAATACGATTAAAACTATGAACCATCGCCACCAAAGGCGCAATGTAGATAGGGTTCGGAATAAAGTGTGAAGTGATAACACAAATCACAGTGGAGCTACTATCGGTCCACGTCACCCGTTGCTAAGACCCGTTGATAAGATACGAAGAAGTATTTATTTCGACTTAGTTGAAAGGTTGAACTACAGCACCGAAGTTAATGGTATTTCTGGTTCAATTCAAATGATAGGCAGTCAAATAAAATTATCGATTAGAACTAACAAAGTAGCTAATAAAAGTTAAATAAACGGCTTCGAATAAAATGGTATTTAAAATAACCCTTATTGTATTAGTCACACAAGTGTCATAAAACTAAAAGATGCGGTTTTAAGCATCAAATAAAAATAGTAAATGAATTTCTGTATACAAGGTGTTTCGCCTTTGCAAATCGATAATCATTAATATCACCATAAATAGTTCTTCCGGTGCGTTGCTCCTCCCTCAACGAATGTAAAGCAAAAAATATTGAGAATAAGCAATAAGCAAGATATTATTCAGTGCCTAAGCTAAGAAAAATTAATAATTATATACTGACTTAAGCAAGTTTTTTGCTCGACTGCTATAAAAATGCTAAGCATTTTAATAACGGCTAATAATTCAATTAATTTCCACCGGTAATTAGTGACAGATTCTCAATCAATTGACCATCGCATTAATTTGTAGGTAGCTCTTACGTAGTAAATTACAAGTAGGTAATTTACAAGTACTTATTACAGTAGTCTTGAAACGTTTCACATGGATAGGTAAAATTCCTGGTTTTTCATGAAAATCATAAACTTATACTGTCACTTACGGAATATCTTCCGTGTTTGTTCATTATTTTGAGCTCGCGATTTCCCGTGAAAGCTTAAAAAAGTATATGAAACTCATAGTTTGAGTACTACTAAGTACTCAAACTATGAGTTCCCGGTCTCCCGCTTTTCACCCTTATGCCCTTTGTATCAACATCTGTCTAGCATTATCCCAACTATGTTGGGGTTGGCTTGCAATCTAACCGGATGCAGCTGAATACCAGTATTTTACATGGAGCGACCGCCTATCTGACCTCCACAACCCAATTAGTACTGGTTAATACGATACCCCTTGGCAAGACTGGTTGTCAGACTTACGGGTCACTGACTGCCTAAAACGACTGTTAAAGATCTACAAATGACAGCCGGTACCAACGGCTTAACTTGCTTTTCGAGGTGGTCACCTATCCACGAATCTACGTAGGCAAGCACGGCTTAACCTAAAGATCGGCCCAAGCGGCTGTTATTATTTAGGCACGAGCTCATATCTTATGCCCTAAATAATAAGGTTGAAAAGCAGTCGACACTCAGTGAACTCGGGAGTACAACGTTGAACATAGCACAATGACTGAAATTTTGGTCAAACGTGGGTGGACTTGGGGAAATAGGAGAGGAATGAATGAAAAAGCGTGGGACAGACACGATACACCCAACCGTGGGTGGACATTTGGCTATAAACGATGATGAAAGTAAACAGTATAGAAAAAACAAAATAAAACGACTGCTCCTCTAGGTACGCACGACTACCAAAAAAGCTATACAACACCAGTTTATTCGGATCTCTCATTGTACGGAAAATTTATATAAAGCGAAGGCATGTTATACTGGAAATATATAGGTTGATGTGTAGCTGTGGGTACTGTGACTAACATGCTTTTTTTTTTTTTTTTTTCCGGATGGGAAATCATCAAATGACCCCCCCCACTCTGGGCGGAGCGGAAGGGAGTGTCAGACTTGTACTGACTAAAACCCATCCATGTTCCTTCTTTGCCCTTTGTATTCCAGGGCCACGGTATCTCTTTCGAACAGTCCCGCAGCCCTGGCAGGCATCGGTCCTTGCGGACCCCTACTTATTTGCTGACATCTCTTTGAGGCGCACGTGGAACACGAACGCGCCGTCGACACGGCCTGTCGTCATAAGACGGCCGGACGGCGAGCTAGCCCATAACTCGCCGTCCACAGGCCGCTCGCCGTCCACAGGCCTGACTAACATGCTTAAGAATACGACTGAAACCAGCATTAAATGTGAAAAAATCATTTTAAGTACTTGATCGAAACTACCAATTTAAAATAATGTTCTTCTTAGAGTGTCGATGGCGGAAAAGTTCTAACGTGTTTAGCCCAAAATACAGCTTAAAAGAACTCCGTTTACCAGTACGAGTAGCATGACCACCGTAGAAAAGGGTTTTGTCGACGGATGAATCGACAAAATGGCAGATTGTGAAAAGAAATCGGTCATTTTGTCGATTCTTCCGTCGACAAAACCCGTCCCCATACGCGTGCTGGTAATCTAATGGAAGATGGGCCATAGTCTATGGTTAGAATCCGCATGCGATTTTAAGACAATAAATTAAAAATAATGATAACAAACTATCTTTTTAAAGAATATCTATTGGAATTTGTTTTCCATTCAGGAGTATTCTTAAAAGTCTTTAAACATTATTATATCTACATTTATACAGATAGTATAATATATGAATGTGTATAATATTATATACGAGAGCCTTTCATAGATTAATGCTTTATCTTCATTCCAAAGACACTTAACAAGATAACTGTTTCATTATTTTAGTACCGCTTTAATAATTATATAATTATTGTGATAATACCCTTTTGTTAGCACATAACAGGGAAATTCTGAGTAATGTCTTATATATTACAAGTATTAGAGAAATATTTGTTCAGTGGCGAAATGTGGGTGTACAATTAAGTACTCCTCTGTCTAACACTTGAGGGATTACAGGCGTGATGTTATGTTATGTTAATATTTACTCAATTTTATTTTTTTTCTCAACGTTTTTCAAACATTAGGTAAAATATCGTAAATCCTAAAAAATACATATTTCAGTTTTAAAAAAATCATTAGAATTAACGTCACGCATTCGTGCTAGGACCTGAAGCCACAGGAGAGACTTTTTTCAACGTAAAAAGAACTCACGGGTATGTAATGCTAACGATACACTTGTGTTTTGATAGTTGTTCGCGGAACTTACTATACATATTATCTACACTACTATCATTTCGTACACGTGTTGTTTTATTCACTGCATTAGCCATTCATATCGACAACTATAGCTACGCAGCGCACTACTGTTTTTCCTACATAAATCGTGCTTTAAGTGCATCCTGAATCGGACATCTGTCATGGCTCTGTTTATGTTATTCGCACGACATTTCAAAATAATAAAGAGCCCTTTATATAAAGAATTTTATTAATAAGACTGAAACTCGACCGCCTCCTTGATCTAGTGGTCGCAATCGCGACTGCTGAACTTGAGGTCCTGGCTTCGGTTCCCTAATCGGGCAATATGTTATTTGGTTTTTCCATCAAGAATTCGCAGTAGCAGCCACGGTGTCTGGATTTCCGCCCGGTTGATGGCAATAGGCTGAGGCTCTCCCGCTATTACATCAGACTTAAACATAACTGGCAAAATGGGCAATATGTTATTTGGTTTTTCCATCAAGAATTTCGCAGTAGCAGCCACGGTGTCTGGATTTCTGCCCGGTTGATGGCACTAGGCTGAGGCTCTCCCGCTATTACATCAGACTTAAACATAACTGGCGAAATGTAGGTGAACTATTTAGGTATACCTCTGCCTAACCCTTCGGGGATTGCAGGCGTGATGTAATTAGACTGAAAATGTGGGTTTCTAAATATACATTTTAAACGCAAGAGCAGATTTTCTCATCTTTCATGAAGGGAATGCCGTAAAGAAATATATTTATGGACCTGTGTGAAATTATTCTCAGTTTTATTTTTGTCCAGCCTATGTAGGTCAAGCAGAGTACCGCCGTATATTTTAATTTAATACTGATAATATTTAATATATTATATTTAGCACAGTGATGTATTTAGGTATGTAAACCGAGATACTTTGCAAAAATGTGTCAATGTCATCATATTGTATCTTATCAATAGTGTCAATGATAATGTCATTTGCAGTTGAGCTACTGGTAGTTTCTAAATATAAGGAAGATACTGATATGTGTAAGTATCTACTTATGTAATCTACATATACAATAATCTACGTATATTAAGTTACACGTGCGTATTTATCTACCTTTTCGACAAACTCAGAGGACGTTTATTGCATTGTATCGGTCATCATTATATTCGTCGACCGTCAGTGAACTCTGTATTCACTGACGGTCGACCACTTTTCAACCTTATTACTCAGGGCATAAGTGTGAAAAGTGGTTCACACGGCGGCACATGAAGCTGTACATTTCCTGTATAACTTGGCCTCGTTTTGTATAGATGTCCTTAACAATATGAGATCCGCATAAACTGGTTATGTACAGCTTGATTGGCCGTCGTGCGCACGTACAACTGAAATATCTAGTTATTCTCTGAAAATAAACTTTTCAAAGGTATTATTTATTTATGTACACACAAAACACTCAACAAGACATAACATAAGGTATATTTAGCTCAAGGAATATAAAACCTTATTTTTCTTTTTTATTGCACCGAGATCCTGATAGAAGGGAAAGATAATTCAATAGAAAAAGTCTTAGTCTGAGATCAAGTCTGGAATCTAGATAAAATAGAAAAAGGACGGTTCAGTTTAAATGTCTTTCATTTGGCATCTGTGGTTTCCAGAAAAAGATTTCATCGTTCTAAAAGTATATTCTAGTTCTTAGACAGATTTAATTTAAAACATAAATTTATTCTATAAATACAATAGTTAATAGGTATGAAATAATGTAACAAAACCCGTATGTAGTTGTGTGTCGTATCAAAATACGAAATGCATCATAAATAAAAAATAAGGAAACCACACTGCGCTAAGTGACGTAAGCGTAAGCGCCAATGTAGAACAAAAACCCGTCATGATAAACTGGACCCGAGTAGAACATAATCTGCAAAATGGGAGCAGGAAAAAATACTTTGATACCTATGAAAATATCTAGAACCCGTCGCAAAGCCATTGCACTTTAATACTCAATTATATCAATGGGTGAATACCCATAATATTATTATTATAATTATGGGTATTACCGTATTGACATAACAGGATTTATAGAGAAAATATTAGTCAAACAAGCAGGACTGAAAGAAGAAAAACCAACTTTAAACCGGGGGATCACCTGAAAGTGTAAATAAATAATTAATCCTAAAAACAAATACTTATGCCTTTTTAACAACAAGCGACCCGGCCGGTGGCGGTTCGCCGATGTTCGAAAATCGAACACTGCACATTACTTTAGGCATGTTATTAAGAGTTCGAGTAGTGGTAGCAAAAACAGGCCTGTGGTATGCTTAAGGGCCAACAATACGGCAAGCCCATAAGGCAAGCAGACTGTTCAGAAGCCCGAACATCAGGAAGAGTAGTAAGTTATAAGGGTAAGCCAAGCTTTTAGATTTGTATGAAAGTACCGCCACTAAAAATAGCTAAATGTATAATTGGCCTTGCCTAGCAGGTGGTCGAACCACCTCATTTTAATACTAAGCGTCTGCGCAAGTAAGTATTCGTAAATTGTTTTACGCGTACTGTACTTCCAAATAAGTACTGTAATCTAATTGCTATTCTAAAAACGTATGATACGTGAATGCCTTTGCATTTTGCTATAAAAAAATACTGGATAATGATGTCGATTCACCAGGGCATAGCATAACATAGTTAGTACTAAAACAGACGAACTAATTGATTGCTTATGCCTAAAAATAATAAGCAAATACAAGTAATTCCTCTGTTAGAATTCTACAAGGTCATTCGACAAAAAAAATCCTACGTTATCTTCACGAAAATCTAAATGAGTGTAATGTTATCACTTGTTATATCATAGCTGTTTCATATACCTACCTAAAGATTATTAATGTATCGATTATTATGTCATAAGAATGGAACTTGCACTTTGTCTTTTATAATCATTATAAGCATATTACGGTCTCACAGCGGGGATAGCCGCCTCCACTCTGAGACAGAGAATGGGCAGTTACCCACTAGTTCTCTGAAGTACTGGAAGCCATAATTACGTCATCATAATCTTTGTTTTTTTTGGGACAAGCCCGCCACACTATTCCCAAACTACTGTAACTCCTGAAAGCCAGAACAATGAAGCTCGACGTTCCAGAGAAACAGTTGCATTGTCTTGGATCTTGGTAAGAAATTAATCAGAAAAGAATAGCGGAGGAGTAGGAAAAACATAATTTCCACTTTGTCATCATCATCTGCTGACGCTTTTCCGTACTCTGTTGGTGTTGGCTTCCAGTCCAACTGGATGAAGCTGACCAGTATTTAACCAAAGGCGATTGCCTAATATGAAAAACGTTTTTGATTTAATAGTTTTGTCGTGGGACTTGGTCTTTATGGTTGCTCACATGATTAATTAAAAGATGATGTTTAGTAGTATTATGTAGATCTCTGATTTGTTAAGTGCAGGAGTGTGGAATAATTTTTCAATTTTTTTTTTTTTTTTAATCAAATCAAATCATTTATTTTTGCGGAAAACACTTTTACAATGGTGGTATAAAATTTACATGTTTCAAGTGATTCTACCGTAAGGCATGCAAAATGTATACAATCACGGCTTAGCACAACCATGATCAATACATATAAAAAAAAAATATAAAGAAAAAATCACTTCATATAAATTCAAAATTCTGATTGGACTAACCTAGTCTTAAGAGAATTAATGTGTTACTAGCAAAATATGAACATTACCTAGTCTGAAATAAACAAATTTTAATTTAATTTTAACAAAATTCTAAGTCCTGACTGATTGACTGACTGATATATCAACGCAGAGCCCAAGCCGCTGGTCCTAGAGACATCATTACATATAGCACTTCGCTCACGAGTTTGTCGGCAAAAATTGTGAAAGCTCGGTTAATATGCATGATATACTTTAATATAATTTATATCCTATAGCACCCGTGAATAAGGTAGCTTTCCGCCACTGAAAGAATTTTTAGAATTGGATCATTAGTTCCGGAGATTACCCGCTGCATACGAACTTACAAACTATTACCTCTTTATAATAATAATATAGATACACGAGCCTTAAATTATTCTTTAGTAAACATTACGTATTTATTTAGTCTATTTCATCATTTCAGCCGAAAGACGTCCACTGCTGGACATAGGCCTCCCCCAAGGGGGGGTTTTGCCGTAATCGCCACGCTTGGCAGGCGGGTTGGCGATCGCAGTACGGTTGTTAAAAACACAGAGAACGCTGCTGCCCATTCTCTGGTAAGTCCCTTAGTCGCCTCGTACGACACCCACGGGAAGATATGGGATGGTGCTATTCTTTTACGTCCGACACCGTACGGAACTTAGTCTATTTAGGTCACCATAAATTCTTAGTAAAATAAATTAAGTACAAATAAATGTTTCACTGTGGGTTTTCAGTTCATTATATTTTCTAAGTAATCCCCTTCACGATGTTATGTACGGTTATATCACTATGACGTACCTTTATTATATTGTATTGTAAACAAAATATTATAAGTACAATGTTGACTTCCGTCATAGGTCTTAATGCAAATCGCCATGTTTTATGTAACGTGATGTTGTTTTCATGACATTTAATTATTAGTTTATTTTTCCTATTACAATTTTATCATACCTGTCACAATATGGTTACTTGATTAATGATTATTTAATATTCTTTACATAAGTTTATGTTATACGCTCTAATTGATACAAATATGGTTTTTTACTTGGATACTAGCTTTTTCCCGCGGCTTCGCTCTCGTATTTTTAGAATTCGACAATCAATTTGGGTTGTAATCTGCTTGTTGTTGTCTGCTTGTCTTGTTGTGCTTGTTGTGTTGTGCTTGTCTGCTTGTATTCAATCATGATTCGAAAGAAACGTGGCGAGATCTATTATCCTAAGACCGTTATTGTTGTTTTCCTCGGGGACCGTACTTTTTTTCGGGATGAAAGGTCCCTATGTCCGTTTCTATACACCTGACAACGTATATGCAAAATTTCAGGATGATCGGTTCAGTGGTTTAGACGTGAAAAGGTAACAATCAAACAGACACCTTACTTTCGCATTTATAATATTATAATTAGGAAGTTAGGCTAGTGTAATAACTACTTTAAGTAATAGATACTATCGAGTTCACTGATGATTTGCCATTTTTTACCCTTATGCTCTAAGTAATAAGGTTGAAAAGTGGGCGTCAGTCTACTCGAGAGTACCTAATTGTGAAGATTCATTTACTTGTGGTTATTTCAAAAGGCAAAGTTGGTAGTGGTTACATGCGTAGGTATAACTTCATTAGCAAAGTTGTAAGTAGTACATATTTCGCTTATAAGTACTACCTATCGGAGACCACAGCATAATTTAATATATGAATGAGTGTCATATGGTTTTGTTATCGGTCTCATATACCGCTGTGAAAATATATCATTCAGTGTTATCTACTGAGCAAGATGGCGACCGTGTAAATCAATGTAACCTCAATTACTTATTAAGAAAGGTCTCGGTTGGAATTTTCCTACGATTAGGTAATGTTAATAGTAGAGTTTTATACATTGCGTAGACAAATATTACTACATGTCAAAGTCGTAATAACTAAAAATCTCTAGGTCCGGCCTAGGCAAGTGCAATACATTTAATTTGGACCCTCTAAGAACATTACCATTTCATACGAAGTAGGCTTACTTTTTAAAAAATATTTTTCAGTTTCACTTAATAATAGGTAATAGGTAGGGTTTTATTTAATTCCTCATCTGCCTAGCCTTTTCCCAACTATATTGAGGTCGGCTTCCAGTCTAACCGGATGCAGCTAAATACCAGTATTTTACATGGAGCGACTGCCTCCACAACCCAGTTAGTACTGGGTAATACGATACCCCTTGGTAAGACTGGTTGTCAGACTTTTTGGGCCACTGACTGCCTAACGACTGTCAAAGATCTACAAATGACAGCCGGGACCAACGGCTTAACGTGCTTTCCGAGACACGGAGGAAACTCGGTATGTAATGGGCGGTCACCCATCCACAGACCAACCTAGGCAAGGACGGCTTAACCTAAACATCGACCCGAGCGGCTGTCATTATTTAGCCACGAGCTCCTCGGGGCTCCTAGGGTTTTATTTAATTATTTCTATCAAATGCCAGTCATAATAAATGTTAGGTACGACAAAAAACGTATTACATTCTAGAAGTAAAAACCTATCAGAGCTGAAACATCGTCATACAATGTAGAAGTGACGACTCTGCACTGAAACAGCTGAAAACTAGTTCCCAAATACCACCCACAGTGACACCGCCATAAGATTTCCATTCCATTTCTTTCCTATATGGGTTACCTAGCAAGGATATACGAGATTTTGCGAAGGTGTGCTAACGGTCTCGGATAACGGTTGTCTTCATTTGCTATTCAACTGGACCCACGGCGACATCGATACGGCGAATACGAATTTCTGTTCTAAAAACCGCTTCTATTTATATATCCGGTAGTAGTAGGATTTTATAAGGCCATTGTGAAATAAAATAATACTTAAAAGTGATGTGAAGAAACGATTCAATGATTTAAAAAGCCTTCCCCTAGCCGTACCCTACCTTCTTCGTACTTATATAGGTTTTTTTAGAGTTGCGGTAGGTAAATACGTAATAAAAAAAAAACATTAAAAAAAAAAATGAAGCAGTAAACTAATGGCTTTTTAACGTCAAATAAAAAAAAAAACAACAAAATTAAATGAATTCAAATACTAAGGTACGTCATTCGGATTTAACCTATATTAATTTAAAATTCTAATACAACCGCAGTGTCAAATAACTGAATCATTCAATATTAAACTAGAGTTTACCTTATTGTACAATGAAAGTTCCTTAAATTAAAAAAAAAAAATAGCTGCAATTAAATAAATAATACGTCATAACTAATTTCCTTATTATTTCTTTCAGTATTTTTGCAATATATAAGTGACGTATGCGTATTGCGGGATTAGTATTATTTATTTATCATCACTTAAGTTTGTCAAATTGTCACGTAGGAGTTTCATGGAAAGCAATATTAATTACCTTTCTTTCATCTTAATGGTCGAGAATGTTACTCATTTTTGTAATTACAAAATTAAAATAGCAATTATTACAAGAGCCGTATTACAAGAAGTGAAAGTGACTGGTTAGGAATATATTAAAGCTCTGAAAGATCCAACCGCGCGGTGTAAACGTAACGTAAATACGTTAATACAATTATCCTATTACATTTCAATATTTTTTTTTGCAGCAACCACAATCAGTAACATCCATAGATTGTGAATAAATTCTTAAAATTATGAGAATATTAAATGTGAAACGAGTATTTTTAATTTAAAAATCGACGTAGGTACTTACGCTACCTGCCTCAGATCAGTCTGTTTTCGGATGGTATCGCGACGCGACTGACATCCCTAACTAAAGTAAAGGTACGAAACACATTGGCTACGAATACGGTATCGATATAATTATTTGAATACTTGTGTAATTTAGACTTTCAACTTCCATAGAGAGGCATTTTCGACCACTATTTTGCATTGACAGGATAGTGTTTTATTGGAAAACAATTTTCTAAAGGTATTAATTTTAAAACAAGAACACAATAAAAAATCTTTCAGAAGTTTTTTTTATATAATTGGTACTTTTGATGCAGTATTTTTTTAAGAGCATGGCAATTTTTAAACCAGTCTAGTAACGAACGCGTTTACGTTACCTACGACAAATTAATGATTGCTGCTGAGAATCGAGTCTTTGCATTCTATCTTGTAGTATAGTGGGCTGGCCACTCAGTTTTGCAGCAGTAAAGTTATTTTTGTCGAAGTGTAAAAGTATACTGGAATGCGCAACTCGAAAACCACTTTCAAATTGAAGCAACGCCATTTTCTTTCAAGAATTTTCTTCACAAATCATTTTAGTTACGAAGAAATTTCAAACATCTGTAAATATTTAACGAGATAATTGATATAAATTAGTAAACACGTGCCGTAATTGTGGATTCATTCACCTTACAAGGTGCCATATCATCCGTCTCTTTTATTTTACACCAATCGTGTCATGTAAGAATGTGACGCACGACTTCAACAGTTTGCTAATTAACTAAGCTCACAATGACACGAGCCGTGAACGTTTGAATTTCGACCTTAGTGCGCTGGCTCTAATTATTATAATTGTTCAATACGCGTGCAGCTTGAATGAGCATTGTATGCGTAAACATTAATCAATGCCATGGGTACGCTTGTGAAGGTCATCGAGTTCGTGGTATTCTACGCTAATCTTCGATAGGCGAATAGATTCAATCGAATATTAAAATACGAGTTACAGATATAATACAATCTATTCGATCGAGACGGAATAGTTCCATGTCTTATATTTTTTATTCAACATCGTAGCGAGGGCGTGTCAACGTCATGTGACCGCAAGATAAACAAAACCTAAAATTATACGATTTGAATGATATCCATCGAAGTGTTCGTTTGGGTGTTCGTGGAAGCGATCATTGCATAACAGCAATGTATCGGAGATTTGAGGTAACATCGTTGTAAGATAGTCGATTGAGCGTGTAATAATGTTTTTATTATCATTTATCGGTCGTGGTGTCACAGCCGATTGGAATAACGTGTGCCACTGCGCAGTTCCACCAAAAAATGCGTAGCGCTTTAGAAATATTTATGGAGTTACGAAGGTTACTTTAAAATATGCCTTAATATTTGTGGTTGTGTGCTTTCTAAGTTTATGGTGGTCATCACTGGTGGAAAATATCGTGGGGAAATTCACACTTAAGATTAATGTAAGTCAAAAATCGCCAATCTGCCTGAAACAAGTATGGTGATCAATGTTTGAGGAATTTGCTCTGCAGTGTTACAGAAAAGGCTAGATTTTTTTAATAAATCATCAAAAATAAAGGGGAATTATATTTTCTTCCTAGCCATTAAAGACGCCAATCTCAAAGCAATAAAAGTTTCAATAAAATTGGCAGTGGAGAACGCGGAAAACTCGAAACGTGGCGTGAGTTCAAACAGTTTAGCGTTAAGTCGCCAACGCAAACGCCTCTAAACTACGAACTAATGTTAACGTAAACGTGTGCGTGTGCGTTAACGCCCACTGGTTTCAATGTCAGCCAGCTAGTAGCCCCAAAAAAGATCGATCTACGTGGTACTGAAGATGGAATGCACTGGTTCATTGAAATAATAAAAGAAACTATACATTTTCAGTTTCTTAATTCAAACCTAATTAATTGTATGCCGTTTAGCCTGAATTTATTAAGATAAAAGTGCAGGTCAGACAAAGGATAATAACAATATCTTTCTTCGTCGAAATACTTGCAAAAATCCCATAAAACGTAGCTAATTATTGTGACAAATTAATAAAGGCTCATTTGTCCGCGATGTGGCGCTCAGATAAGATACCACGATATAACAGACAAAATGGCAGCAAGCCATTTTCTTGTATCAAACGCTGAACCTGATGGACAGGCGCCAGAATGACTCATATTAAGGAATGCCCTTAAAAATATTTTCTAAATCACTTTCTGCACAGTTCGCGGAAAATCGCTGAACGTACTGTAAACAATGTATCAGCACGTGTAGGTTTTACATTTCGAGAATGTTTATAAGAGTATCTTTTGTGGTTCGTACTCATCTGGTAAAATTTGAAACGGGCAAATTACCAGCTAACTATCAACTACAAGGTGCTGGGGTTCTCTAGTCCATCTCTGATCAAAATGGGGTTATATTTTGGGTCAAATATGCTAATAAGAAGTTAATACAAAGCTGAAAATATGTTTATAACTGTTTTAACTGAAGCTCGAAAATAGTTTCAATTTTAAATCATAGATTCTGGTTTTACACCTTTTCATCTACCTATAACGTTCTGTTCAGTGTTATTAAATAAATAGATGTTAATCAAACCAAATAATAGTGTTTGTCAAACAATTGGTTTAACTGCGGTTTGACCACAATAGAGCAACCAAACTAACAAATGACATTCAAACTGCAAAGTGTCATCTAATTGGCTGTTATCAATTCAATCTATGCACAATATTTTAATAATCATATTTTATCACTGACATATTTGTGACGACTGACTGGCGTATTAATTTGTGAATGATCCATAAGTGCGATAAAAGTACATTCATTATAAACACATACAAGAGGTATTGCCGTGTGTCGATCAAAAATCTTCCGGAAGAATTATATATGACGTTTGAACACAAAATGAAAAATTAATTCAAACAAAAATTAACAGGAACCCGAATGCACGGTTCACACGAGTGAAGCATCCAATTTTGGCAGAACCGAAAACGTTAAAACCGATCTAAAGATACACGAAAATATCAAAGATCTTACCTTCCATCCAGCTGAAGAGTTACTATCCCCCTTATCCTTAAAATATGGCACATTCTGGACCATCCACTCGTAAATCTGGGACAACGTGAGCCTGTTGTCCTGTGCGGAGGTGATGGCTTGGGTGATGAGATCAGCGTAGGATAGGTTGCCCCAGGCATTCCGACGGGAGGAATTCTTCTTAGTGCCCACTGCCGGCAGTGGTGGCGCACCTAGAAGGAGAACATCTAGATTAGGTTGGTTGATGCTTCATTTGCAGAAATAAAAAAATAATGAAGCTTAGTTGATTTTTAAAGTTATTTTTCATATTTGTTCTTTTTGCAGCTGGAATTTTGACTGTACAAAACTGGATCTTTTGTCTATTTTTAATGCTAAGTATTTATTATTAAATACTAGTTGCTAAACCTCTCAAAACTTTAATCGCTTTTTGCGGTTGCTAATATGGTTTCATAAATTCATACATAAAGAAAGAAAGCTTCATTTCATTCATATCCTGACTAGTAGTTAGGTAGTTATTTGAAAATAAACAAAAACATCCTGTACCTCCATCGCGCGAATTTTCATTCAATACACAATGTGACGATGTTAGGTAAAGGACAATAATTGCTTCATATTTTACCATTTTTAGGGTACCGGATATATTACTACTTATTAATTTAGTGACTAATTTTAGGTTTTTATCAACAATTTTGGTTTGTTATTTTTCTTGAGAATCAAATTATTAGAAATTCGTACCTATACTGATGTGGTATAAAGATTTGCTACTATTTATTTATTTCCCATTTTTTTATCAGTATCAACTGTATCTGAGTGTGATTGTAAAATTGTACGACGGCGTCGGCGACCAAAATGAGCATTGTAATGCTTTAGTATCTTATCTTAGGAAAATTACTTTCAGGATGATTCTTTAGTTTATATTTACGTGTATATTTAGTCATCGGATTAAGATGTTTCAATCTTAGTTACTTATTGTTTTTACTAATGTTTCTTAGTAGAGGGGTTTGGAGAGCTTAGGAACTTGCGGGGTAATTATGTAACTTATTTTTAATCTCAGTAATTTTCTCTTTAATTCTGAATTGTGATTGGAAGGAAGGATTGAAACAAAATTTGGTAGGGACAATATAATAATTTAGTAACTTATTTTAATATAGGGTTTAATATAGTAATAAATTTGACTAAGAATTAATAAAAAGTCATCAGTCATCATGCCTTATCTCAATTCATTTGGGATTGGCGCAGAATGTCTTTTTCTTCCATACTTCTCTATTACTCGTCATCTTAGCAGTCATCTCCTTTCTAGCCATATCATCCTTCACACAGTCCATCCATCATTTCTTTGGCCTGCCTCGACTCTTATAGACATCCACATTCATACTCAACATTTTCCTCACTACATTTTCCTCATTCCTCCGCATCACATGTCCGATAACCGATTACCACACAACTTTTCAGTCACCGGTACCACTTAGAAGAATAACAATTACTCAAAAGTATTTAACTGGATTATTCTTAAATAGCCAAGTAATATCAAGTTTGTTTATTTTTATTACACCGTTACTGAATCCAGTAAACGCGTGAATCGTCAATCAAATGACGTGACAAAATCCCACAAGCGCGTGACAATGACGTAGGTTAAAACAATAATAAACAGTAGAATTATTTTTGTTTATTCCATGAACATTAGTGACAACCCTAGCTTACGTCACAACGTATTATCAATATGAGGCGACAGAACAAAATCCAGTTACGTTGGGTTTTGTTAGAAAGATAAACCACACTACTAATAAATTTCCCGTAATTATTGTTTTACATGGAATGACAAAGTTATATCTGGACAATATGACGTGTTTGTATATCTCAAGAAAATTCGGGTGCAACGACCTCTAGTATCAGTAATGTCAAAGTACTTAGTAGGTGTTGTAGGTAAGTGATATCATAGCAAGCACGCAAGCAGGTTGATATGCTATGTAGGGTAAATAAACAGTTGTGCTGATACAATTGATGTGGTGACGTCAAATAACTGTATAATTTATTCAAAAAATGAATCCGACTTAAGTAATTAATATTATTCATTTATTTATGCAATAATATTATTCATTTATTTATGCAATATTAATGTTTTTCTTACAGATATCGTCGGAGATTAGTTAATAGATTTACCTATTTACATTTCCTACAGTAAGCAAAGAATAAAACGGTTGTTTTTAATTTTTAAATGACTTAAATTATTTTATTTTATTTGACACTGAACCTTTATATTTATTTGAAAAGTAAAAATTTAAATCAAATTATTGAACTCAGTCTTGTACATGATTGTGTGAACAATATGGAATAAAACATAATAATGAATTTATTCTAAGTACCTACGAGTAATTTTACATTTATTTACCACTTGTAAAATAAATGTGCAAATAAGTAAAACATAATTATGATGTTTAATGAATGTAGGTATGCACACCGTGTGCATTCATTAAATATTTGAGTACCGTAGTAATATAGGTATTTTGCTACTATTTATTGAGATCATTGTATTGTATAACGGGCTGGTGTCTGCAACTCCACGTCAAAGCGCGTATTTTGCGTTATTGAGATCATTTTCAGGACTATTTTTTTTTTTCAAATTATTTATAATTCATAATAAGTTATATATATTGTAATTTTGTGTGTATATCTTTTATTTTTGTGTGCAATAAAGAATAAGAATAATAATTCATTCTAGCGTTTAATTTTTAGTTGCCTACTATTTATATATATTTTTTACCATTTCGTTGCTTTGTGGAAAGATTATAATGTAATTTGTTTAATAGTACAGAATCCACTTATTTTAAATATGGATGACATGTGTATAATAATACGTAATTCAATATTGATATCATTTGATACATTAGTTCACTTTTATTTTATGTATAGCCTGCTATGTTATTGCATTTCCACTTGGCTACATTTTTGGCTTTATTTTATTGTTTGTTGTTCCAAATAAAATAAATAAATAAACAAGGTGCCTAATTTTCGTCTTTTTTGTTTGCTTTTCTATGTAGTATGAAAAATTCGATTATTTACATTCTTATAAATACAACATGCCAGCGTCTGTTACGTCTGTTTTTTGATATTGACATAAGATTTTTTATAATTTGAAAGTTACAGTATGCTGATAAAGTAAATTAATACTAGAATAGTAAATTAAAATAATGTAGGAAACTTTTGACAGATTGTAGTAATTTGGTTATTCACATTTCATGTGTATTTTTTAAGAACATACAAGTTGTATTTATGAAAAAAGTTACTAAATACATTGTCCCTTATTATTTTGTATTCACTTTAAGTTCGGTATATATAGTGTTAGGTACCAAGTGTCTTCTACCTAATCATTATGGTTTTCATTATTATTCATTGTTTTCCTTACGCGCTATAGTATTTATTATTGTAATTGTAATTACAACACATGTGTTCTAGTAAATAATTGTGGGTTTGTGTGAGTTTTCTATGAATTTGTGTCATATGAGTAGTTTTGGTAGTCCGATATATATACGTGTAAATCAGTTTGGTGATGTCATATCGTATAATAATCGAGTACGGTTTGTGTTTTATTAATTAGCTATCGTTGGTTTTATTAACAACAAAACGTCGAAAACTACAACAAACACTTCATCATCTGCCTAGCCTTTTCCCAACTATGTTGGGGTCGGCTTCCAGTCGAACCGGATGCAGCTGAATACCAGTACTTTACATGGAGCGACTGCCTATCTGACCTCCACAACCCAGTTAATACTGGGTAATACCAACTACAACAAACACTTGTCATTCAAATATTGTTTTTTTCCAATGTAGCTCAATTTCTTAAAAATCATTCATTCAAATGTTATAAAGTAAAAATCAAATAATGAATTTAGGTTTTTAGTTATTCTTTCCTTTATTCATATGATTTATACAAATAAATTATATTTTTAATTTAATATTTAAATCTAAATAAAAAAACTATCAAAAATATAAAAAAAAAATAGTAGCCCGTATCGGGAACTAGGTTCAAGCTACCGGCAGTGTTATTTTTAAATTCATAATTATTTTTAATATTTACTTTATAGCGTTTCAATTAGAGTATAACATTCATATTATACATATTTCGTTATGAATTTTTTAAATTTACATTTTGTGGTGTCACCCTACGCACATACGTCGTAGGGCTATTGAATTTCATGCATAATAAAATTATGCTATCAACCGTAGATTTTGTGCAACAATTTCGATATCATTGTTTTTGCGACTTATTTGTATACATACATAGCTATATGTAACTTTAGGAATGCCAAACGCGTGGTACGTATTAAGAGGTAGGTGCACCGATTATTATCTACGTCCTTATGTACCTACATTATGTAAGTAAACAAACTTTGATATTTTTTTATTCGTATCGGCGTACATGATACGCTTTGGTTTTTTATTAAAATTTTACACGAGGAGTGTGTTCCGACTACCTACGTAGGTCGACCTAAATAGCAGCGCGTATCGCTACTGCGACCTTACTACTATCGCTTCGTTGGACAAATGGTATTTACCACTCAGATTCTGATTGGAGTTCTTCTTGGAGCCGGTGTCGTCAGCCGCTTCGACGTAGTTGTCTGGCCTTGGCAGCGGCCACGTGTTGGATCGCGCGCGCGTCTGTGGTTCGAAACCGACCTCTGTCAGCTCGCCCAAAGGTTCCAATTCGATCGTGCCGTCCAGCTCCGAGTGCCCGCCCTGGGACGACCACGGGCTCTGGTAACCACCGCTCCCCTGTATAGACATGTTGCCCACTTTATCTCGAACAGTGGAATATTTTGGTGGGTGTGCCGGAATGAGCGCTCACCGGCGCGTGCCGATGCCGGCCGTTAGCATCTCAGCGCGCTCTCTTTTCTGATTTTTTCACCGGTTTCTTTCTAGTTCCAGAAGTTTCGGACCCAGATCGCGATCCGGAGAGGTTATCTGTCTTCTGCTTATCGGTTCTGTTATTCGAAGCCAATAACATGTGGCGTCTCGCTAACGTTCATAAACAGCGATGTGCGCAAAGAGCGTCGGCCGTCGGGCCGCTCCCGAGAGGCGATTTTCGCTAAATATAAGCGCGGGCGAGGCGGGGGCGGGGCGCACACCACGTGAGCGACTACGCGCCGATTTTCCAATTCATCACTGGCGGGCTAGAGACGCGATAACCTTGTAACGTGGCTCGAATCGGCCAACAACGGGTAAACTATCCTCTTAAGTAGTCAGCGGCGTCGAAAGTCCCCAAGAATTCGCAAATTCGGACGTCCTTCCGAGTTCGGAGTACACTTTGTAACTTTTCCACACTGATAAGAGTTATCACTGGGTCTATGGGGGGTTAATTCACGTGTTATGTGGTTAATTGGGGCATATAACAAGTGGGGAGTCACTAAAAGTTGTTTGACGCGAGTCCACGCGGTCAGCGATAGTTTTAACTGCGTAATAAGCAGAGCAGTGCGCGTGACGCAGCAATTCGTCCTCGCCCGCGAGCGGTCGCACGTACACTGAACCGCGTCGCGAGGCGCGCCGCTTGTGCAAATTCCGCTCAGCGGGCGCCGCGCGAGGAGAGGAGGGCGGCGGAGGGCGCTGATACAGAGAAGTGGCGTCGTATGACCGCGCGCGCCCGCCATCTCGGACGCACTCGCCACTCCGCTGTCCTCCACGCATCTTCAAACAACTTCTAACTACAACAAAACTTTTTTCTTCAGCTTCTATCCAGCCAGCAGCACACCATAGGTCTATCCTTGACTCTCAGTTGCTTTACTTTGTCTGATTGTACCGGGCAGCGCGTGTATCGCTATCAGGCAGTCGCTGCATGCCTCATTGTTTACATACAATTATTTACACGCGTACGGCCGCCTCGTTGGGAATTAATTAATGCCTGTGTAGTTAGCGCTTTGAATCGAGTAAGCGTCTAAGTATATCACATTACATTAATAAAACTAGGTATTAAGTATTTACCTAGATAATGGAACTACGTAGTTTTCCATCTGACACAGCATTAATTTCTTAACCTGTCGTATGAACTGTGATAACTTTTACGATGACGCACACTATACGTGGGTACAAAGCTTATTTAAAAACTATTTAATTGTATTTAATTAAATTAATTTCTATGTAAAACGCTCTATGGTCACCTTACTAATCCAGAAACCCAAGTGAGTGCATCAATGACTCAATAAGAGTCAGAGAGTTCAAATAATAATTACGTAAAATATTAGTAAGTGTGCTACGTCAATTAATATTTATTGAATAATAACATAAATATAATTAAATATTAATAAATGTGCATGACCTTATAAACGGCTACTCTTAGTGCAGTACGTAAGACTGCGTGGATCGACCTGGTTGTAGTTAATAATCTAATTAATGTTATCACACACAAAAAAAGAATGTCTGTCGAAAATTACCACCACTTATCGACGGAAAAGAATATTTAAAATTAATATTTTCATCGCCAGCAACAAATCAGCTGTCACAATCAAGTGTAGACATGAGATGTCAAAATCGCCGGCGTAAAATCGCTGCGTGTGTACCTAGCATTAGACTTTGTGAGAAGAAGACAGAGAGAGAGATATGTAATATTTTTGTTTTATGTGAAACTAGCGAGTCGTCCCGGCTTCGCACGGGTACAATTTTCTAATGAAGAAAACTAGTTCGGCGGTAATAAAAAAAAAAAAAACTTGTAAACAAACCTTGTCCTAACATTAAGAAAAAACAATCGGTCGAGCCATTTTCGAGTTTTTAAGATAGATAGGATGGTTTACGTCAACGCCTTTATCATCTGCCTAGCCTTTTTCCAACTATGTTGGGGTCGGCTTCCAGTCTAACCGGATGCAGCTGAATACCAGTATTTTACATGGAACGACTGCCTATCTGACCTCCACAACCCAGTTAGTAGACTCAGACTTTCAGAGAGTCAGACTTTTTGGGCTACTGACTACCTAACGACTGTCAAAGATCTACGTCAACGCCTTTACATCTACAGTAAAACCGCTATCGCTAATGCCGCTAGACTTATGTTCCAAAGCTCTTCAAAGTACCGGAGATCTTGTCTCTAACGATCTGACAACGTATTTATAGAGTAAATCAATAATTATTTTAAATCTAAACTTGAAAAGGTTTACGAAACCCGTAGTAATAGGACATACATTATTTCTTTGTTAGACCTACTTATGGCATTTGGCACTAAACTTAAGCGTCAGTAAGTTTAATGATAAAAAAAACCCAAATAAACAAGAATTAGCTTCGGAAGTCGGTGGCAAAAAGTGAATCAAACAAACAAAAGTTACCGACTTCCAAAGCTACCGATCTTTTTCCCTTTTTGGTGTTTTTTTGAAGTCGCTTTGTTTTTTTTGCAAAAAGTTATTTTGTTACTATGGAACGCGTAGGCCTTTTAAAAGTAGAAAACTTTTTTTCTTGTTTTAACTCTCTCTCTTCCTCTCTTTACTCTTGTTTTTAATGTCTATGAATCAAATAATTCATTTGTTTTTTCAAGTGTGTATGAAACAAATGATTCACACACACATAAAAAAAACCGATGAATTGACAACCTCCTTCTTTTGAAAGTCAGTTAAAAATAAGAAAAAATATGTAAAAAAGAATAGTGTGTGTTTTAAACGAAAATTAAAATTCCTATTAATAAGTTTTAAAAATAAACATTACGGTGAAAATGTACAGGGCGAATTAATGTCGCCGTTCATGTTCAATGAGCTACACGTGTAGTCGGCAGCTACGACGTAGGGGTGAATTTCCCAAATATGTTTTATTTGCAAATGAGCATAATAAAGGACATTAGTTAGGTATCATTCGGTTATCACATATTTTTTTTTTATGTACCCTGTATAACGCTACGTCTACATGGAAAATTAGATTTGACTTACCTATTTGAAGTGCAACCTCTACGCGGTCGTAGCAGTACAAGTGTCTAATTTTTTTTGAACATCGTTAGAAACTGATTTTTATTATGATTTGGTACAGTTTAATAGCTGGAAGCAACATATAGGGTGTAAACAGACCTTACACATAGCCGTCAATCAAGCATTCTGTACATCAAACTAAGTAACTTTACGCAAAACTCATTGTTGGGAATCGACTTTTATTTTTGGGGTGAAAAATCACGTTTTACGGTAGGACTCAATGGAAAGCACTCAAAGCATTGTGCTGATGGATGGATTGAAAAGTACGGAGGTCGTGAGGTGTGCATATTAAAAATCTTACATTAAAAACATGTATTTAAAAAAAACTTGTGAAAAAGTTGCAACTTTCTCAGTAACTAAAAGGTTCCCAGGTATGATCTAGAACAAAAAAATGATCGCAAAGACGGGGAGAATAAGTGCCTTTCGGCTATGTTAAGGGTCTATTTACACCCTTTAGAGACATATGTTGTAATTTTAGTTCCACTGCTACGCGGTCGTAGCAAACACTTAGCAAGTTTCCCAAAAACTTTTAAAAAGCAAAACTCCGCTTAAGTTGTTGGAAATCAAACTATATTTTTTAATAAATGATTATACATAACATAACATCACGCCTTGTAATCCCCGAAGGATTAGGCAGAGGTGTACCTAACAAGTACACCCACATTTCGCCAGTTATGTTTAAGTCTCATGCAATAGGGGCCTATTGCCATCAACCGGGCACAAATCTAGACTCCATGGCTGCTACTTAATTGTCAGGTATTAACCGAATGTCCATTTGATCAGTCTAAAAGTTTTCACGTAATAATATCTAGCTGCTACGCTGTCGTAGCTCGTAGCACCTACCCTCGTAGCCCTAAAGATTACATTCCAAAAGGACATCACTTTCCCACCAATTTCATCCTAAACCATCGAGATACTCGTAAAATTACTTTCTAAGTTCTAAATTATAGCTACATTTAACTGAAATTAAATAAATCATAAAATAAGTTGTATTTTTAAACAGCTTCAGATTTACGGAAATAATTATTAATAAAAGCAAATCAAGTAGTAGAAGTATCTGACTTGGGCTTGCGAGGTTGTCGACATGTGGTATGTGGACTCAGCGATCATTGTGCCGATTCGTATCAGCCCATGGCTTAATTGCCAAGAGCCTCGATCAATATCTGAGGAGGCGCTCGTTAGGCAGCTAGATCAAGAGCTTGATTCAGAAAGCGGTACTCCTGGACACGGCTCGTATTACGAGGAGATTCCTCTGTCATGGACCCCGTTCCCGATACGGGTGGGCTACAATTTTTTAATATTTTAATAATGTATATTTGTAAAGAAATAAATATAAATTATTATTAATAAAATAATTAACCAGTATTATTTCAAAGGTCTTGCTTGCAGTGACGAATTACCAGGTGCACTAATTCAGAATCTAGAAATTCAATCGCATATGGTTACACTTAAGTTCTTAACTCTTAAATTAATTTATCAAAGAACAGCACTATTCAGAAAATAAATAAAACATTACCTACCTCAAATGATGAATTCGTGTCTGTGGTCCGAATAACCTAGAAATAAATTACTAGATAAATTTCAAGGCAAGTTACAGTTATTTAAAAATAAATAATGATGCGTTCTTACGTAATTTTTATTTGCATGGCTAGGTGTTAATTAGCTAAAGAAATATTAGTAAAAGTGATTGTTCTTGAATTATTATAAGCAACAACTCCTTTTATCAAGATAGTAACTGTCAGTTACTATTGGATTAGCCCGAAACAAAAAAAAACTCTGTCGTTTAAACACATGAATGGCGAAATGTGGTTGTACTTATAAGTACACTTCTGCCTTTACCTTCGGCTATTACAGGTGTGATTATGCCTATGTTTATTCGTAAAGTCAGTACAACACAGTAACATTTTTTTTTTTTTTTTTTTCGGATGGGAAATCAAGTGACCCCCCCACTCTGGGCGGAGCGGAAGGGAGTGTCAGACTTGTACTGACTAAAACCCATCCATGTTCCTTCTTTGCCCTTTGTGTTCCAGGGCCACGGTATCTCTTTCGAACAGTCCCGCAGCCCAACACAGTATCATTTGAGGTAAGTTTGTTTTTTTTATAAAAAACAATTACAATAGGCATTTATATACATACATATTATTGGAGGTCACCTTTTAAGCAAGGAATTGCTTGTATTAGGAGACTCCGCACTTCCACTTATCATTTTTTAATGTAATTGAAATGTAGACAATGTAAACATGCAAGACTAAAAATAAAATGGTAATTATGATCTCATTAATTTCTTGCACTGAGGAATATATTCTAACCTCGTGGTAAGGCTTTACGTCGGTAAATTATATATGTATCAAGATAAGTTTTATTATATTGATTTCAATAGATATCAAACTACGTCAGCCTAATTGTCGCAAACTCATACATTAGCTTAAATCAGCCTGGAAATGTTTAACATTAAAGGCCACCTGATGAGATGAATGGGATCCACCAAGCAGGCTCACTGCGGGTTTGTTGATGCCACGTTCTTGATTCAGCGATATGTCAGGATTTCCCCACCTACAACTCTGTAAGTCACGGCCATCGTCACAAACTCTATGGGACTTAAATTAATCACAATTTATTATTTAGATATTTTAAGAAAAACAAATTGTTTTGAAAAAGGTTTTTGTCTTCATAAATAATGTTGCGACAAATAAGTGTTAATAGTGGTTGAATGCCAGCTACAAAAAAAGACTTTATAATTAAGAAAAATCGATTGACGTAATAATCATCAAAATCGGCTTACACGTTTGGTCTCTATAACGCCACATAGGAACAAACATACATAATACATAGACCAATAAACAAATTACCCTCGTTTGTGTCGCGTAGTCGGGTAAAAACGTTACACAGAGTCCAACTTCGTAAAGATATCCAACATAACTACAGTAAATTGTATCCACGTCTTCAGTTTTCCGATCATGTAACCCCACAAATGTAGGATAGTTAATTTATTTGGGGAAGAAGCCTTACCGGCTACAATTAAATAGTTGAAATGGTCATTACAGAAGATTAACTGGGTACATATGTTGAGGTTCACGAAGAAAAACTATTGGGTTCGTTAAAGGTTTTTCTTTATACGAATTTAGGCTATAGGTGTTGGGGAGCACTAACACGTATAGTGTAAATTCGTGTTAGGGAGCGCTTGAGGAGCTCGTGGCTCATAATAACTGCCGCTCGGGTCGATCTTAAGGTTAAGCCGCGCTTGCCTAGGTTGGTCCGTGGATGGGTGACCGCCCATTACATACCGAGTTTGCTCCGTACCTCGGAGAGCACGTTAAGACGTTGGTCCCGGCTGTCATTTGCACATCTTTGACAGTCGTTAGAGGTAGTCAGTGGCCCCGAAAGTCTGAGAATTAGTCTTACCGAGGGGTTTCGTATTACCCAGTACGAACTGGGTTGTGGAGGTCAGATAGGCAGTCGCTCCATGTAAAATACTGGTATGCAGTCGCTCCATGTAAAATACTGGTATTCAGCTGCATTAAGTTAGACTGGAAGCCGAGTCCAACAGAGTTGCGAAAATGCTAGGCAGGTGATGTGTTAGGGGGAGCATTTAGGTAGGGATTGGGATGTTTTGGTAATAGTTTTTAGGTCGACTATTGGATTCACCAAAGAGGTTGACAGGTTAAATAGCGGTAGGTTGGGACACGCGGGTTCAGTTCTCGGATGGAACAAACACATTTTGATTATTATATGTAATTTTATTGATTTGAGAAAACGACTTGAGTTTGAATGGTATTATTCATTTACTAGTCATGCCTTGGCACTTCGTAACAAATTATGCTGACGTGGTCTATCTACCAAGCTGCTAACGGCTTGACTATCATGCAAATTCAGTCTATAATGTTTCCATTGCTACTTGCTGGTGGACACAGTCCTTATCTACAAGGCGTAAACGGACCCTTCACGAAGCCGGCAACCAAGCATACTGTACATCAAACTGAGTAACTCTACGCAAAAAATATTGCTGGGAAACGACTTTTTTTTGGGTGAAAAATCACAGTTTTCGGTAGGACTCGAAACACTGTGCTGATAGATGTATTGAATAGTACGGGGGTCGTGGAAGTATTTAAAGTAAAGTTATAACATTAAAAACTTGTATTAGAAAAACAAACTTGTAAAAAAGTTGAAACTTTGACCCCCTATATCTCCGTAACTGGAAGGTTCCCAGGTATGGTCTGAACAAAAAAAATATCTGAATGTCGTGACGAACAAGTGCCTTTCGGCGTCGTTAAGGGTATGTTTACATCTGTTATATTATTAGATGCAACGAGCCGAAATCCACCACGCGGACCTAGTGCGGACTGGAAGATGTTACATCTCTTCGAGTTTCTGTACTTTACTACCCAAAATACTAGTATTTGGTGTTTTTGTAAATTTCTTCTTTATCTGAAGTTATTATAATTCAAACACTGTTTTAAGCTTTTACGGTTTAAAACTAACTTATACTGTCACTATTTTTGTTTAAAGGGATCTCAAAATAGCGAATAATAACGGAAGATATCTTGTAAGAAAGTAAAAGTTTATTATAATTCATCAACGTCACCATCATCTCCGTCATTTGTGCGACTTTGACAGTCGTTAAAGGTAGTCCAGTGGCTCGAAAGTCTGACAACCAGTCTTAATAAAAGGTATCGTATCACCCAATTCTAGCTGGGTTGTGGAGGCAATCGCTCCATGTAAAATATGTCAGCTGCATCCAGTTAGACTGGAAGCCGATCCCAATGTAGTTGGGAAAAGGACAGGAAGATGATGAGCTGATGTTATTACAACACTAACTCTAGCTTGAATTGTATCAACATCTTTGAGGTAAAGAAACCGTGTGCAACCAGCCCTCACCAATCAGCGTCGTTTATGATGTCCACTTCCTTTCCACTGTCCCATGATCTCATTCCCCTACTCGGGAGGAAGTAGGAAATCACATGATATTTCCTACACTTCATCATTTATATCGCTCGTATGATATGATTAATATTTCTTTGGGCACTGTTCAGATTTATTGGTGGTCATTTGGATATAGCCCCTTTTTAAGCAAAGTAATTTTACTGAGGGATGTTTCAATTTACCTTCGCTGTGGTTTTTAGAATAGAAAAGGTTTTTTTATGGTTACTTTAAGGGTTTGTGTGTATAGGGTGTGTTATAGGCAAGCTTAATAGTGCTTTTGTGGTTATCTGATTGAATCTGATTGGTATCTGCAGCATCTTATAAGCTATTTGGACAAAGATGAAGCCATTGACTGCGATATGCTTGAATGATGATGATTATAGTCAGCCCAAAGAAGTACACAGAGGTGTATGATTAACCGTGAACGTGTACCTGTTAGTAGGTATCAAAATGATATTCATTAATCGGTATGATTCTTATAATCGGTGTAAAAATACCCTTAACGAAGTCGAGAGGCACTTTTTTTCTCCGTCATTGCGATAATTTTTTTGTTCTAGACCGTACCTGGGAACCTTCTAGTTACGGAGATATTGGGGGTCAAAGCTCCTACATTTTCACAAGTTTTTATTTTTTGAATACAAGTTTTTATTGTCATAACTTTACTTTAAATACCTCCACGATCCCCGTACTATTGAATGCATCTACCAGCTACTGGCACAATGTTTTGAGTGCATTACATTCAGTTCTACCATAAAACGTGATTTATCACCCCAAAAAAAAAATGTCGTTTCCCAGCTTTAATTTTTGCTTAGAGTTACTTAGTTTGATGTACAGAATACTTGGTTGACGGCTTCGTGAAGGATCCGTTTACACCTTGTATTAGGATCTTTGATTCATGTTTTAAACGAAAGGCTGCCAATAAAGACAGCAGCGAAATTGCGTTAATTGAAAATTGCAAAACAAAACAGTGCGCGGCCATGAGTTGATAATTATATAGGGAAGCCCATGCGTAGACATGAGATAGGATAGGCTAAAAATAAATAAGTACTCGAGACAAATATTCGATGCGTGTTGTTGTTCTATCAGTATATTTGGCAAGATCGACACTTGCGTGCATCGAGTGCAATGGGGCAATTCTCATTCTTTATTTTATTCTCTGAATTTGATACACTTTTTAGCTGCTTGAAAAACATAAACATTATTTACACTGAAAATGGGATATTTACCATGTTTACTAATTGTTTTGAGTTCCCGATATTTAGGTTTTTGGTATTTCGAGTTTTGTGTTGTTTTTTTTTCTAAACATGGTAAATATTCCGTTTTCAGTGGTCAGTTTAAAACTTATAACATAAATATGTATTATATGTATTTTATTCAGTTTCTTTTAAGTATCTTTCACTTACTGAATTATTTGTTAATACTCTTTTGGCTGCCGTTGTCCTAAATTACACATTGAATTTCTTTAAAATTGCTTATGTAAATGAGGATAATTTCAGAAAGTTTAAATAAAATTATATTACCTATTAATGGACAAAAGTAAAACTATTAATACGAATATTGCAATTTGCAAATTGATATTGGAAATCTGAATTACTAACATAGGTATTCAACCAAGCTAATGGTTCATAGTGATGCCTTGAATATCTAAAACTATAATAATTCTAATCTTGGCAGACGGAAATCAATTTATTTAAATGGCATTTAATTATCACGGCACTGGTCGAATGACGTCTTTCGAACAAAAAAATCTGTTAAATACCAGTAGTTGATATTTTAAGATATTATCTAATTTTAGAGTACTAGACAGACTATAAGTTACCTAAATTATAATTTTCTCACAGTCCTCCTCGATGTCTTAAGGGGGAAGCACCAGGTTATTCACGAAATTCAAATTACCTTTCGTTTTTTGCAATTTGCAGGTAAGTGTCAGGCTGTATGTTGATTATGATTCGCGTCCGTAACACGTATTTACAGAATTATAATCATTGAAATCATCAAAACTACCCTTTACTTTCATTTAATCCTATTGAACGACTATTTCATGAAAAAGTCAAAAGATTAATAATTCTGTAAATACATACCTGTTACGGTCGCGAATCATTTTTTGTACAACATACAGCCTGTCACAGACCTGCAAAATTGTAAAAAAAAAATAAGAAATTTTTAATTTCGCGGGCTACACTGGCGCTTCGCCTTTCGCCATAGAGGAAGGACTGTGAGAAAAATATAATTCGGGTAACTTTATAGTCTGTCTAGAACTCTAAACCCTCTATGGTAAATTTATTATAGAGAAACGGTACGTAGTAAATTAAGTATTTTCATAATAACTGCCATCTAGGAGAATCAAAATCTTCAATAAAATACCGAAACAAATCAGAGAACTACCAATTAATTAAAAAAAAAAAACTAAAGAAATGGGTTTTTAATATTGTGTTCTATATAATTAATGAGTTTTTGACTCATAAACCCATTTTTAATAGTTAGATAGCTTATGTTTCTATTTTATTGTTGTTTTCTAGCCTTCTGTCTTTTTTATTTTTTTTTCTATTTTTTTTTACATTATCCTACACGAGTACGCACGAGTATTTTTAATTCTGAAATAATATTATTGTCAAAGATAATATTAATTTAATGTTTCTTAAACATTTTGTTAAATTTTTAACTAGGTACCTAAACTACGAGTACATTACATACGTGTTAGGTATTTTAATTTTAAGTTTGCATGCTGAAGGAAATCAGCGAAATATGTGAAACCTTTTTATTTATAAGACCATCATGTACCATATTTCCTGCAAAATAAAGAATCTCGAATCTTGAAGCGAATTTGAATTTAGAAGGCAAACGCAGTTTCTAGCAAAACCATTCGAATATGCAATGATAAAAAAAATAGTAATTTGTCATGCCTTCGTCACGTGCTTGTGACTCTAATAGGATATTTTATAACAATATAATAATAATTGATTAGCATTCTGTGATTAACTATTTGTTTCGGTGCCTTTGGCGCACAGTTAAGAATTTCTTTAGGTTTAAAGTTTTATCAAGAATTCAAGAATAACACTTGATGGCTTGAGGAAAGGGCAAAGGCTAATTTTGGTAATGTATAATTTTGGTAATAACTATGGTGACTAGCAGAACGCTGTCACGACGAGATAGGCAGTGGAAATTATTGGCAAACCATGGCTGCATGTGAAAGCAAAAAAACACAGAATTTACTTAATTAATTAATAAAACCTACTTTGTTTTGAATTTTTTTTTTTTTGTAATGAAGGAATAATAAAGTCTGACTGCTTTGTTAGTCTAGTGCTCACAATCGTGACTGTTGAGCATAAGGTCCTGGATTCGATTCCAGGGTCGAACAAATTCTTATTGGGCTTTTCTATCAGGAATTTCTCAGTAGCAGCCACGGAGTCTGGACTTGTGCCCGGTTGATGGCAGTAGCGAGCCTCCTGTTACACGGGACTTAAACAAACCTGGCGAAATGTGGTTGTTTTATTAGGTACACCTCTGCCTAACCCTTCGGGGATTACAGGCGTGATGTTATGAATAATAAAGGTTTTATTCATTTTTTAAGGCACTGTGTTTGTATAGGTATCTACCTAATGCAAAATTAAAGATATTCCAATGGCTATTCACTGCAGCTCACCGAATGCGCTGCTGACAAACAATTGAACTGTGCGGCGAACTTGGCAGTCTTCTTCACCGTAAAGGCGCAAACCCACCGCGGCGCATGCTGTGCACGGGCATGCGGCGCATTTTAGCTGCGTGGATTCATTTGTTTGACAACGTGGGTTTACGTTTTCACTGCAGTCCACACTACACACCCACAACTATGTACAACTGTAGCATGCGTGGCCCACCCTGGTATAGTAGTGGGTTGATATTCAGGTATAGTGTGTACCGCATGCACATGCACAGCATGCATGGCGTTAACAGCGTTGAGCTATGTGAGCACCTTATTCGAGCAAGTACTAAGGACGTCGATACATAGCGTGTCCGTGGTTTGCAGTGGACATAATAACATACATTTTCTTGCAAAGCGAAGTTTAACACCCGTGCGTGGCCTATCCGTGCGCCGCGGTGGGTATGTGCCTTAATACAGTTTATTATTAGTAAGGAGTGAGCAGAGATAGAGAACAGAGTGAATCAGTTCCGTGCTAACAACCATAATAAGTACTGATACATCATCATCATCATCAACCACAGCCCGAACTCACCCACTGCTGGGTATAGGCCTCTCTTTTCTTGTGCCAATCTGCCCGGTCCTGCGCCAGCCTCAGGTTTTTCCCCCTATGGCAACTATGTCGTCTGCCCATCTCGCCGCCGGACGACCCACGTTCCTTTTGCCAGTTCTTGGACACCATTCTGTGATAGCCTTAGTCCACGTTTTATCACTGCGCCTTGCTAGGTGTCCTGCTCAACTCCATTTGAGTTCCGTAACGCGATTTCCAATATCGAAAACCTTTGTGCGTTTTCGGATCTCGACGTTAGGAACTCGATCTATCAGCTTTAAGCCGAGCATGGAACGCTACATGGCTCTCAATTCTTAGTCTGTACACAGCCTCCTGCGTGAGCGTCCATGTTTCAGCACCGTACGTCATTGTGGGCAGAACACACTGGTTATAGAGGCGGGACTTTAGACATAACGGAATTTTGGCTGATTTCAAAATGTCGTCCAATTTGCTAAACGCGGCCCACCCATGCTTCGGGATATCTCCTTTTGTTGATGCTCTTTGCCAAATGAAAGCATATGGTCAAGATAGACATACTGGTCAACCACCTCTAACTCTTCAATTCCAACATTGACTGGAGGATTCGGATCGAAAACCGATACATACCCAGTTAAAATTGTAACTACCTCTACTGCTTATTTGTCTTACTTTTTGAGCGAGGTTAAATTGATTTGGCAAATTTAGAAGTTTTTTTTTCTTCGACATAGATACTGCGTGATACTGGACGACTGACTTTACTTCATTCAAATAAAATATTGTCGAAAAATAAGAAAGTACCAAGAACGAGACCCTGTGGAACTCTTTTAACGGATACAGATTATACACGGGTAGCCTTATCCAAACAAATCATTTTTTGAACTTTATTCTTCGGCTTATAATACAGGTTTTTATTTCAATAGGAATTAATAAATTCGGAGCACCATTCAGTAGTCGATAGTGATGACATATCATCAATCAGCTTATATTGTTCTCACTCTGGGACACAGGCCATACAGGCCTCCTTTCTATGGGAGGGGATGGCCACGCGGGTCGAGTGCGGGTTGATAGACGTCGCACTTCTTCGAATTTTTAGTTCTCGGACATGCCAGTTACCTTTACCGTTTTGAGGACTGGTGATTAAAAAAAATGACTAGAAATGCGTCTGGCTGAGATCGAACCCACAACCTACATCTCGTAAATCGGAGTCATTACCACTGGCTTACCACGGCAGCTCTAGATAGTGATAGAGCTTGCAATTATTTTGAATGATTTTCTCGAACGGTCTGTTAATTTCTAAATAAATAACAGATGTTTATAAAAATCCTTTTTAGTTTACTCATTGAAGAATTGGATCTGGATCTGTCAATGGATTTATTAGTTAGCTACTGATAGTAGTTGCGTACTTATGTTAAATATTTTTGTTATATTCATTTTATTTTACTTTATTGGAACGTTTAACAGTTACACATCACAAAAAGTATGTCAGAATAAGTTTTATAAACTAAATAAACGTGTAAACCACACCAATATCCGAGAAATAAATTCATGGACCAGATATGTTATAGTCTAACTGAGATAAGTAACTAAAACGCCTAGCTTTTTGTTTGATTCGGACTAAACAGTAAACACCAGTGGCTGCCTACCTAATTAATAACGGAGTAAATATTTGGCACTCATTGACATCCTGGTTGATTGCAGTGCTAATGTTTATAAATTAAAGGCACCTTGATGTCGACGTGACATTGGCTGGTGACATTATTAATTGTACAGGTTATCTGAAACTGCACAGGACCAACTTATTATTGAGACCACTATATCGTATTTATATTGTACTATGATTCCAACCTTACTATGATTTGTGCAATGTTCTACAAGAACAAATGTTTGCAATTTAAAAGAGTGCCATCTATCTATATCTACCTACAACTACCGTTTACGGTCGTAGCGAGCTCGAGTCACGTAGCATTTTCCCCACAGACCATGTAGTTCCACAATTCACAGTAGATGGCACTGTGCGGTTCCGCTCAAGAACATAGATGGAGCTATCCGGGGTTAACTTAGCTCCCGAGAGATCCGAGTGAGGCATCCTTCCCAAAGTTGTACTTTCATGAAAATCGGGAAAAGCCATCCCGGATACGATTCAGTCGGTTCGGGGCACTCAGCGCGCGAACTTCCCTAACCTATTCCCTTTTTGGCTGAGTACAAAGGGCTGAGTTTAGTGGTTGCGCTTTTACCTTTAACACCTTCTAAGGGCTTTGAAATTAAAAAAAAATATTCATCTAGCTCTTCTCAGGCAATTATTTGCCTGGTTTACGCTGTGACAAAAACTTTTAAAAGTATCTTTGTAAGGATTAAGGATTAACGTAGTAGCTGCCGGATAATAATGATCGGTAAGTAATTTTTACTTCTGTAGAAACACTTTTTACATATTTGAATATTTACCGTTATAAACCGGTGGTTCTTGTAGCATTGTTTTCAGTATTGTTGAAAGCAAAGAGATGAGATTTTTAAAAGAACAGTTTCATAAAAGTTTACTGAGATTTCATAGTTCCACTTACAGGTCAATTAATAGCTTAATAAACTGATGTTACTGAAGTTATTAACCAGAATAATTTCAGCAGAAATAAAATGGAAACAAAAAGAATAACCTTCGTATTGTTTTAAAATTAGGTTCCATTTTAAAGGCCTTAAAATATATACAAGATGTTAATTCGTCGAATGTAAGCGAAATGTTACCCAAAAACCAGTATGAATATTTGATATGTTTTTAAAATACCTTTTGTCCGATCCGCAGCTTAGTTTCGTGAGGGTACGGATTATTGCTTCGGGAGGTTCCTGCACCGAATCGGGCGGGAGGAAACGCCCGGGTGTTTCCACTGCGAGGATCGTCCGGAGGACACGGTGGAACACACCGTGGAGGTCTGCCCCGCTTGGGCGGAGCACCGCCGTGTCCTCATAGCGGCGATTGGCGGCGACGATCTCTCGCGTCCGGCCCTGGTTCAAGCCATGGTCCGGAGCGAGAGGGAATGGGAAGCCGTCACCTCCTTCTGCGAAGCAGTCATGCTAGTGAAGGAGGTGGCAGGACGTGAGAGGGAAAGAACCTCACGTCCCAGCCGCCGCGGGAGACGCCCTGGGCGTCGGGGGTCACGTGGTGGCTTCCGACCACCGTAGGCGCTGGCCTGTGGACGGCGAGTTATGGGCTAGCTCGCCGTCCGGCCGTCTTATGACTACAGGCCGTGTCGACGGCGCGTTCGTGTTCCACGCGCGCCTCAAAGAGATGTCAGCAATCAAGTAGGGGTCCGCATGGACCGATGCCTGCCAGGGCTGCGGGACTGTTCGAAAGAGATACCGTGGCCCTGGAACATAAAGGGCAAAGAAGGAACATGGATGGGTTTTAGTCAGTACAAGTCTGACACTCCCCTCCGCTCCGCCCAGAGTGGGGGGGGTCATTTGATGATTTCCCATCCGGAAAAAAAAAAAAAAAAAAAAAAAAGGGTACGGATTATGAAGGAGTATGGATGTATGTTGTATGAAACTTTTCATAGCTTTAACTTTGTACTCACTGAATAATTACTTATGTACAGCATACAGAAAGTAATGGGTTAGGAAAGAGGTTGGTTCTTAATTGTAACATTATGCTTAGGAGGAAGTCAAGCGTCCCGAATTACCTCAATATTTTCCAAACTCAACGATGTGCAAATGTTCGAAAATGTTTTTAAATTCATTAGATTTCTTCCTGTTATTGTTCACTGAATCTTGTAAGTGAGCCCGATAATATACTGAAAAGGAAGCTTAATTTTTTTTAACATCAAATTGAAAGGCAAATAAAATTCTGGAAAACGAAAGATGATGGGAAACCTTCTTGGGTTTGCAAATCCTAGAAGAGTTAACGTCTTGTTTTTCATAAATTTGGCGGTATTCAAGAGTTTCCTTAGGCTTGCTGAATTTTCTACTTCTCGGAAAGTAAAACGTGGATCTAAAGCTCGACTAGGCGTCGCTCGGTGACTTTCAATTTTCGCACGACGCATATTTTCTTCTAAAATATTCCAAGGTAGGTACTAGACGTGAAGTGCAAAAATGTAATTTATCAGCCAGGCAATTTAAGTCCTTAAAGTAAAGAAGGAAAGTATGTATTATATTTTTATTATAGTTTTAAAAAGTCTGAAGCATAAATCTCCGTACTTATGCGAATGGAGAGCATATTGAAAGAAGAAAGAACTTTGTTAGCGCTCTCAAAATTAAAATGTTCTATAAGTTAAATAGTATTTATCGTTTTCTCAATACGATATTGTATTTAATAACATTTCGAGGTGGACCAAATTGGTAAAAGAGATTTTATCGAATTTATTGTGCCATACGCGCGATCAAATAAAATGGAGCAGTAATTTTTCCAATCGTCAAAGGTCCGTTTTATTGCAGTGTTTATCGTTCGATAGTAAAATCGAATGTCTAACTTCAAACTGAGCAATATATGGGCACCATAGGGGTGGTAAAAGGGAATTGTACGAGATCGAGTCGAATTCGTGACGTAACTACGATTACAGCGAAGTAGAAACGGCACCTGGGGAACCCTGTTTTTTGTGGTTGTTCGCCTTTCTTAACAAATAGTCGGTGGATACTCGGTAAACTGAGAACATTCTGTTTGCTCGTAAACAAGGAGGTACTTATTGTCAGTTCGTGTTTTTACTTCGTCTTTTACCTGTGGTGAAGAATTCCTTTTTTTACACCTACAGGCGTAAAACATACAACTCGGAAGTTAATTTAAAAATTTTATCTACCACTGAAAACCTTTTATTTGTTTTCTAGGTAGATAAGTAAAATATCTTCATTATTTCTCAAAAACTTATAACCTTATGAAATGCAATGATTACAGCATAGAATTACAGTCACCACACAAAATTCAGTGCCCCTTAAATTAATAATTCAATAAAGGAAAAGGCACTTTATCCTGTAAAATATCAGTTGAAGACGCTGTTCCGTCGACAAGATTTTACATTCATTTTATTCAAAGCTCTCTCATGACAATCTCTGGAGCATAAAACTGTTCGAGACGGCCTATTGGATTATTTCTTAAAGAAGAGGATTCAGCCCGTGCGATATGTCTCCAGCCTAATGTCGTCCGACCCTCTGTCCTCTTGCCAAATACCTTTGATATCGCACACCTGTTGTTCCCAAGATGCCTTGCAATGGGTTTTTATTGCGGGAATTCTTTTTTAAAAGTTTTTCCATTTCGATGATTCTACAATTTATATCAAAACTTTTGTAATAAAGGGTTTTTCTGTCCCTACGGGATTGTGGTTAGTATTTTTAATGGAGGTTTTTATAACTTTTGACGGCAAACTACTCATGAAAATTCTTAGTTTTAAATTGGAATGGCTTATATTGGTACCCGTCAAATGGACTCCAAAAAGTTTAAGACGAACCGTTACTCTCCAACTGGTTCCATCCAGCCATTAAGGAGGCGTACGTCATAAATACCTTGCTTTTTTCTAGTCTATGATTATAATTAGAGATTTCTTCTTCAAACAATATTCAATTCGGCGTCATTATCTCAAACCACAGCAATTACAAAATTAAGGAACAGATTAGCACGCCGAATCACAAATCATTGTCCACAGTATAAATCCCTCAGTTTGAATTGATTAGCCGAAACTTTGGGTCACGTAGAACGTTCTAGCGAACTTATCTACAATTACAGTCGGCATTGTTTAATATCCTTCGTCAGATTGTGGCCTTTAAGTTAAAATTGGGGAACTTGCTTTGACAAGTTTCATTTTACCTTTGGTGTATTGAAATGTATTGCGAAAGTAACAATATCTATAGTGACTTTTTCTTAGAAATTTCTAGAAATGCGTAGAGAAATAGAAGACTCTTGAGAATATTATATAGTGGAGTTGGAATGCTAAAAAGCTTTTGTCTTTTATTTTTCCTAATGGGCTTTCAAAGTCTCTGAGACTTTTGAAATAAAAATATATTGGAACCAAATATTCTACTGAAATATCTCCAAAAAGCTTTATCAGGAATAAAACACAGTTTTTATCAATAAACCTCTCAGCCGATTTCGGTGAAGTATGTAATGAAACAATACGTAATATCTCTACAAAAAAAATTGGATTGCAAAATTTATTTTGCAATCCAATTTTTTTTGTCACATGTCAAAATAATCTGATTTTAACAAAAAAAAAGTATCTTTACAATATTTTCAGTATCTGTCATATAAAACCGACGAACATTTTCGTGGAAATGAAAATCTTGTTACGAAATTCGCTGGCTTAATATTTATCAATCCCGCTTCGGTCGTGTCGAATATTAATATTGTAGTTGTGACTTTAAAATTTAATGTAAAGATTTATAGATTTGGTGAAAATTATACAAAAATTGTATAAAACCTTTATATCCACTATTGGCTGAGCCTGTTAGCACATAATTCATCCACATAACGGTCATTATGTAGACCAGTGTTATAGTTTGAATGATTACCGATTGTTATAAAATTATTACTTATCATTATATTGTATATTTTTTCTATCTTTTTGTTGAAGAACCTTTTTTTGTCTTCGTAAGGTTGTTGAACTCCCATGGTTACAAAATGTGTTTCATCTTGCCTTGTCTTTTCTTGCTTTCCTAAAAGAAGTGCTTTAAACAATTCTGATGCTTCTAGTTGTCTAGACAGTAAAAAGTAATTTAATAAGTGGTGTGTTCCTATTAAAGTCTAATAAAAGTTGCTAATTGTGGCGCACGACCGGCGGCTTGACCCCTAACGTTTTGTAGCTAGTTTCCTTTGTGTCTCGCGTGATTTACAATTCGTTTTTCCAGAAGTTCATAAATAAGACAGCCAGTAAGTAACAACATTAATAGTCCGTGTTGCATAGTGAAATGAAGATTTTATCGGCTGGATTTCCCTGGCTACACCATACACTATGTATATTTACTATTTTGTTTACCAAGTAGCTGAAAAGTTGATCCGATTGGAGCAGTAGCTGAGCCGCCGCAGGAAATGTACAATATCTATGTATATTTGCTAAGCCGGAAGGTTATTCTCCAGTTTTTTATTGATGTGATTGCATCTTAGACACAGGAAAAAAGATTTTATATTCAGATAGTAGAGGTGTCTTTTGCTAGTAACAAAACTTCTGTAAGTTAGCGTACCTACTGATAATATTTGATATACCGTGGCCCTGGAACACAAAGGGCAAAGAAGGAACATGGATGGGTTTTAGTCAGTACAAGTCTGACACTCCCTTCCGCTCCGCCCAGAGTGAGGGGGTCATATGATGATTTCCAATCCGAAAAAAAAAAAAAACGTACCTACTACTGAAATGATACTACAGACCAACCCATTCGTTCTATCTGCTGTAAATCTCCCACCTGGACATGAATTGCCACGGCTTTTTTTTCCATGTTCCTTCTTTGCCCTTTGTGTTCCAGGGCCACGGTATCTCTTTCGAACAGTCCCGCAGCCCTGGCAGGCATCGGCCCTTGCGGACCCCTACTTATTTGCTGACATCTCTTTGAGGCGCACGTGGAACACGAACGCGCCGTCGACACGGCCTGTCGTCATAAGACGGCCGGACGGCGAGCTGGCCCATAACTCGCCGTCCACAGGCCCGCGCCTACGGTGGCCGGGAGCCACCACGTGACCCCCAACGCCCAGGGCGTCTCCCGCGGCCACGGCTAACCATGTTTAAATAGACTCCGGACCCAGGTTGCTCGCAGTAAGGAAAAACTGCTGAGGTAGAGATTCATTGCTGACTCTGCCCTGGAGTGTAAATGTGGTGCTGTTCCACAAACGATGGGGCACTTAATACCCTGTCCTGCGTGTCCTATTGTTTGTTCATTATAGGGACTGATAGACGCTAATGCAGGCGCCAAACCATAATGGCTCATTTCTGGGCCTATACAATTTAGGTTGCCATCGACACGCTAAGAAGACTGAAAGGTTTTTCTAAAACCTATAAATGTGACTGGTACCTATTTTCACTAAAACAACGCGGTCTCTTAAGGAATGTATTAATACAAGGGAGCTGTTGGATTCATCAAGTATCCTGTTACTTAAATACTTATTACATAGAACCATCATCATCAACATCCACTACTGGGTATAGGCCTCTCTTTGTTTGTGCCTAGCTCCACGCTTCATAGAACCACCCACCTTCTAAAGCGTCACTATTTATTTATCCACATAGCACTGAGATCACCAATTCATCAGCCGAACGTGTTAATTAATTCTGTTGGAATTGTGTCTTGTAATGGATTATGGGGAAATTCCGTATATAAGAACATTGATGCGACATAAAGGCGCTTTTCCATCACGCAAACTGTTTGCAGCTTTTCACGGCGCGCTGTGAAAGAAAGATACGGTTACAGTTTAGAGCGACAACGTGTTAAACTTTAGCTATCTCGTTTTATCTGCGAGTAAAATAAAGTTTATGGTAGTTGGTGCACAAGAGATTCAGGGCAAATATTTCCATCGTGCAAGCAAATTGATAAATGCAGTTTTCGGGTCTTTGCATAGCAGTAACTCAGCTTAACATCACTGCCTTTGGCAAGGATATTTGCTAGATATTTTTGGGCTGATAACATAACATCACACCTGTAATCCCCTAAGGCTTAGGCAGAGGTGTAGCTAATAGTACACCCACACACTGTTTTAAACTTTCACGGTTTACAATTAAACTTATACTGCCGTGTGGTGTATAAGTGTGGTGTATAAGTAAGAGAACACGCAGACCATATTTCCGTCTAAAACAATTTAGTCCAACTTCATACACTACCTGAAGATTGTTAGCAAAATGTCTTCATGCATTATGTATCCAACACAAGTTAGTGTAACTTCCCAAATACCCCTTTGTTTAATACCAGATCCGTACACTTGCTAATTAAACTTTGTATGTTACACTTTGCCTGGGAATGTATGAGTTCGTCAAAGTTTGCGCGACTAACACGTTACGTGTCGGTAATTACGTATTGGGTAACTGCCACAACAGTTTGTCGTTTGTCGAGGAATACAATTTGTGTGACGGGACAAGTTACAGCGCTCGCACTGGAGCGGTCAAGCGATCTATGTTTAGTGCTTGGGCTCTATGGGCAATTAATGTTTGGAGCTGACAGCAAAACTAACCAGAACGGCGTAGTTACTATGCTAGCTTCACAGCTGTTCCGTCTTATACGGTATGTTCACTCTGGTTATAAATCGTTTGTACCGTAAACATTGTTTGCAATGCAATTTTCTGCGTTTTTTTTCTCTATTGTACCAAACCTATACTGTCACTTACGGGATATCTTCCGTGATTGTTCATCCTTTTGAGCTCCCGATATTTCGACGCTGTTGCAAGCGCCAAAATCGTAAAAGGTTAAAACAGTCTCCATTGTACCATTCAAGATTTGAGTACAACGTATTTCTTCCCTGATGTTTTTCTTGAAATTGAGCGTCCTTCATAACAAAAACTCATATGTTGTAACTAAAATCTTGACCTTTACAGTCGTTATATGTTTAAACAAAAACCATTGAACTTGAACTTTCACGACATCAGCAACATGCAAATTTTTTATCGTGTAGTAGTTGCAAACATTTTTGACGGCACTTTGGCAGACAGTGGCACTAAAATAGCATTCCGAGTCGTGATAGAATAGATTTTTCTGGAATTCGTCTTACAAAATGTTCCTTAAAACAAGAAGTGCATAAGACAGCTGACTCGAAAGACTGGAGACACCATTTCTTGTGAGCTGCAATATGTTTCGAACTGTTTCATTACATGTTTCAATACCGTGGAGCTGTCCTTGTGTCTGACTGCTCGACATTGGCACTTTGTTTAGTGGTCTTGTGTTTCCAAGGTTTAGATTCGCCATTTTTCTTTAACTTACAGTTTTTTTTGTTTATCGTGGTAAATTTGGCAAAGGAATAAAACACGTGGAAACAAAATCATGCAAAATGCAGTACTGTGCATACAGTTAATTCGTGAAATTGTCTGCGGAAATTATAATTATTGACTAAATTAAACGGCAGCGTTAGTTCCTATCGGGACCACGCGCTAGAAGAATCATGTAGCACTATATGCCCGTGCGTCTTACCACAGAAAAGGGACAAGATAAAACTATGTTAAAGTTAAGAGCAGCTCATATAGGTGTCAGGTGGTGGTGGTGTGTGGTGGTGGTCTAGGTGTGTAATGTATGGCTTATTTTTTTTGTGTTTATTTGTCATGTGCAAGTCTAATAAATGTTTCTTATTTTTATTAGCTCCTTCTCTTGCTCACACTAAAGTATTCCTGTATGATTCGATTTGATTATTTTGTGGTGGTGGTCTTGGTGTGTAATGTATGTCTTATTTTTTTTTTTTTATTGTATTTATTTGTCCCGCGCAAGTCTAATAAATGTTTCTTCTTTTTTTTTAGCTCCTTCTCTTGCTCGCATTAAGTATTCCTGTATAATTCCATCTCTTTTAAAGTAAATCTCTTTTTCAAATAATACCACTGTAAGAGATGGTGGTAAAGCCCTGTTAAGCCTTCTTTGTGGTTTAACAGGATATGCTCAGCAATGTACCTTTGTGGTAAAAAATCTACCCCACGTTACAGAAAACCCTTTTGTTTAGACGAAAAAGGGTGCAAAGATTAATTCTCATCCATTTGCTTAAGTATTTCGGTACCTTTATCGTGTGTGTGTTTTCTAAATTAGATTCATTTAATAGAAACGTGTGAGGTGTAGTAAGTGTATAATAAAAAGCTGTTTACACAAAACATCACGCCTGTAATCCTCGAAGGGTTAGGCAGACTAGTTAAGGAGGAGGTTATGTTGGGGGCGACTCTATTGCCATCAAACGGGCACAAATCCAGACTCCGTGGCTTCTACTGAGAAAATTCCTGATGAAAAAATCCATCATCACTTCGCCCGACACGGGAATCGAACCAAGTACCTCATACTCAGCAATCGCGCTTGCGACCACTCGACCAACGAGGCAGTCAAAAAAGCTACTTGTTTAAATAAAAAATGTTCACACTGCTGGAACATACAACTTCTCTCTGTGAGAGAAAGTGGACCGGTCACCGGAATCCACCACATAAATTTTCGTTTCTATGACATGCCGGTTTCCTCACGAAGTTTTTCTTCGCCACAGTGGTGATGAACTGGTCTACTCTTAGTTAAGCTCTGTCGGTTACAACTTGAGCGGTAATGCCTTCGTCATGACCTAACTGAATCTATTTATGAACTTTCTACTAGAGTAATCGTGATACTTTACGTACTAAAGCGTCCGTACGAGCTCCATTTGCGCTAAACTTGGTACCTATCAGTGCTAAAGCTGTGTCTTCACTATTAGCGATTGTTTGACCTCGGTCCATCTGCTCGGCTTTATTCCGGCCGAGCACTTTCGGCCAATTACCCATTAGATGCTATTGTTTTAAAACCTTGGCTCATGTTTTATTGCTTGTGTATCAGATCGTTTATTTTTTACTTTTATAGTTACGCTACATTCTCACACAGTCGAAAATCGAAGGCTTTTTATTGTTTGATTCCCATCTTTGTCTTCACCTGATTTGTGTTTTGTTATTCAGATAACATATTGAGCTACAGGTTAATGTTTCAATAGGAACTGTTACAAATCCCTTACCAGAGCTATCCGTACAATCAACGACCTTCAAACTCAGATCTGTGTATTTAGATGTTGTTGGAGTGAATTCGCTAGGGTATTACTATTTATATTGTGCTACAATCAAAATAATACTTAATTTTTATTTTTATTTTTTAATGTTAGTGAATTATGTTTGTGTTTAGGTTTGTAAGTAATTATGTTATGCTGTTTTTGTGTTTTAATGGTGTAAAAATTTAATAATGTTGTTAGTTTTAATTTTCGTATTTTTTTTTTTATTGTAAGTATATACTTTAATATATTAGTTTAAGTTCTTAACTGTCGCATTAGGGTAAACCCTGTAATGATAGTCTGAGCTGTTATAAATAAATAAGTAAGTAAATAAATATATAGGCTGGTAAAATTTGTATACTGAGTCAAAAAAACAAGATGGCGTAACTTCACTATTTGGCCTTAGAACAAAACAACTGGAAGTCATAGGGAGAGCCTTTGCCCAGCAGTGGGATGATTCAGGCTAACAATACCAGTAACTTCACATCTTTAGTCAAGTCAAGTCAAGTCAAAATTATTTATTTGCGGTAAATGTGGTACAAAAGATGGTAAAAATGACATGAAGTGCAATGACACATTTCGCCATAATAGGTATACCGATTTTTTTTAGTTTCATCGTCATCAAATCGCCTTGTTATTTTTTTTACCCTGTATACAGAATAATAGAAATATAAGCTGAAAAATATATCTGTTTCTTCACTCAATTCTTCGTTGCATGAAAACGAATTATCATATAATCGAGCTTTTACGTAAAAAGTGGTGTTGCTAAGGATGCAAGTACAGCACACGAATGCAGTATTTTCACTCTTTTGACACAGCCTGCTATATCTCCTATCGCCACCAGAGGGACCTATTATTTTCCATATGGGTACTTGAATCAGAGATCTCCATTATCGTAGAGTAGTGACGCTAACACTTAGTTGGACTTCAGGTACTTTAGTGCCATTCGGTGCCTCACTCTAATTATTCGGGCTCCACTTCAGCCTCGGAATTTTAGAGTAGTGGAAATTATGAATATGCGCGATATAGGTGAAAGACAGGCGGAAAATGAAAACTGATATTTGCAAGATATTTTAGGGCTGAAAACATAACATCACATAACGCCTGTAATTCCCGAAAGGTTAAGCAGAGGTGTACCTAATAGTACCCACATTTCGCTAGTTATATTAAAGTCTCATGTACCTAATAGGGGGCGAGCCTATTGCCATCAATCGGGCACAAATCCAGACTCCGAGAAAAACCCAATAACACTATGCCCGACCTGGGAATCGAACCCAGGACCTCATGCTCAGTCATCATGCTTGCGACCCACTAGACCAACGAGGCAGTCCAGTTGGGCCGAAAAACAATGTGTAAATACCAAACAAAAATGTATCTACTAGTTTAAGAAAATGTTTTCGTAAAGGTCTGGCTTTGATCGTCTAATATCCTCTTAAATAATAAATGAATAATTTTATTCCATTACAGATTCGCTGAAGTTGCGTAATCGGATTCATATGAAACATTAAATAATAAAAGCGGTCCCGTAATCCCAAGGCATTGATAATTCAGGATAAAATAACCTTTTACATAAATCGGTTTCTGAATTAATTAAATTGTTTTGATCGCTGTTCAAGGAGAATGTAGTTAAACGAGTAGATTTTCTACTAACTTAACATATTTAAATCAGTTCCCACTGCCTGAGAAATGGAATGAAATTGAAATTATTATTTCTGTAACTGGGATATAGAATGACATTTACACGTCATATTTACACATATAATAAAATCATAACAGGCCGATGTCTGTACATTGAAGATATTGAAAAAATAAATAAACAGGGGCCTTTATTAGAGCAACAGAAAAAAAAAACAACAGTTTTTAGATTTTTTGTCTGTCTGTCTTTTTGTCTGTATGTTTGTACGCGCATCACGCAAAAACTACTGCATGAATTTGAACGCAGTTTTCACCGTTCTACTACTAAATGCGTAACTTAAAATATAGACTATATTTTATCACAGGAAATGATCTTTTTTTTTCGTTCGAAGTCGCGGGCAACAGCTAGTTTTAAAAGCTCGATCGAGTCGACATTTCTTATCCGACTATTCGTGAAAAGAAAAAGCAAAACAAACTCAGAGGTCAAGGCCTCTTTTAAAGCCCAGGCAATAAATTACATTATGTAAGAAACCTTTCTTTCTGACATCATATCTTTTTTCTGATTCTAAGGCATGTTGATTTCTTCACGACGTTTTCTTCACGTTGTTATTTCAATTTGCGTCACTTGAATAGCATGTAAAAAGATAGATACTATAGGCGTAAAGGAGAAATCCAAATTAAACGTTATTTTATGTAAATGACTAACTGTGAAACGGTATAAGACAAAGATATACTTAATTATTATAGAGAGTTCAGTATTCCTTATCGTAGGATACAGGACGGTACTTAAATCTGGGAGCGTCTAGATATTACAGAGCTTAAAATTGAATTGATACCAACCTTGTATACACAGACTCCTGTTTTACATACAACTTGTATCAGACTAGCTTTAATGTTCCTTGAGTCTTCAAGTTGTTAGTTAACGGTGTCGTCTTTAGCCTGAATATCTAATTTTATAACTTTAGCAACTCATGTTATGTATATGCGCTAGCATCTAAGTCGGTTTTAAGATTTTTTCATACAATGTTCTTTATGTAGCACTAGCTTATGCCCGCGGCTTCGCCCGCGTGGAGGTCGGTAATTGTCCCACGCGATCGTACTACCGGGATAAAAAGTATCCTATGTGTTAATCCTAACAAAAAAAAAACAAAAAAAAAAAAATATATATATTGTATTTGTGTTTAAATTTCATCTAAATTCGGTTAGTAGTTTTTGCGTGAAAGAGTAACAAAAATCCAGACATCCTCACAAAGTTTCGAATTTATAATATTAGTAGGATATACAGCCTTTAAAATTTCTACTATTGTGGCACAGGGCGGCCTGTTTCCCAATAGTGTCTTTGTGAGGGAGAGTGAGCCACAATCCGCAACGAGGGGCCCTCGTGTTTCTGTGGATTTTGTCCTTGAATTTTTACTTCCAGTTCATGCCGTTTCCTCTCGGTGTTTTTCTACACCGTGTTTTTTCTTGGTGTAAATTTGCGTATTTATTTGGCTTACAGGAAACAGGTTGATGTCGATTCATAAATTTTCCCTCTGTACTCGTAGGCTCGTACATTTGATAACTACCCACGTCTTGCCAGCGCATATTCGGCGTAATATTTATTGGCTGAAAACGGCCCGATGTTCATAAGCGATAAGATGTGGTAATGTATGTCGGAAAATCGACGATGACATAAATTTTTCGTATCTAAATTTGATTTACACAAGTATGGAGCTATCCGATTTTCAGAAGTGTCTTTGCGTCTGAGTTTTCTCGTGTATTACACGAAGTATGAGAGATTTCTCATATTTACATAATTTTTTATAAATAATTAGAGGTTTTTCCAACGTATCTCGCAAAAACAAGTCCATAATAACGTCCTTGGAAACCTGCTACTGCAATTAAAAAGCTGTACGATCTCACGGAGCCATCAAACAGTTACCTAATCTCGGTACTCTAAAATTAAAAATTAATCACGCCAAGTTCCCCTTCGTTGCCCTCGCTAATACGGCCTTAAGTCAGTTGGCAAAAATTCAAAGTTTAATCGTTCCATCAGTGGCCAACGGGGTGTGAGTAAATTCAGGAAACTAATGGGGCTTCTACGGAACCCAAACATGTTATTTAATATTCAGGCAGCCACTGACCGTGGTTACGGCAATCACTGGGGTGATCATTCAAATAGCCAGCTACGGAATATACCTGTTTTCGCTTGGGAAAAGAATAAACTTTTCCTTTTGGTCGTAAAGTGGTGAGGCTTTTTTTAAACGTGATGCTTGCGCTGTCTGCCTTTCTTTTTTTTTTGATAATGGCTTCTCGCTGGTCAGCCGATGAGGCTGTCGTCTGCTTAACCGGGTATCTTTACTGCCAAGTGACGATTTATGTCGTAGCATTTTTGTTTAGACGTTTGCAATATGCACTATTTGATTTAATTTTGTTTTAATTTTGACTTAACAATTTAAAATTAGACTTATGTGACATTGATAGGCACTCAAGGAACTTACATACTAATTGGAATGATGACATGCAGCGAAACGCCGTTCTAGCGAGAAAACTTCGGCAAAGGGATGACATCCACTGTCATCCCTTTCTAATAAGGTATCCAATAATTGTACTTACATTTGGGACAGTTATTCTTTTATTACTTACTGGCACCCCCGCTTTGCATGGGTAGCAGTTTAATCAAAAACAGGGCGAAGCCGAAGCCTACGCATACTGTAAAACTCTGTAATGGGATAGGTCTATGAAGTGTAGAATACGTGACACTTATTTTCGTTCACGGTGGTCTACATGTTAGGTTACATCCTTCATTTGTAAAGAGATTTTAAAGCGTACAGGGCTGCAACATTCACATAGATGAAGCATGAGCATGTAGCATTTTCAAACAACATAATATGTAGTATTTGATAAATTTATTAATCACACTATACATTATTTAACGTATGGTTTTATGTTATTGTTGGTTTTAGTATGAGCCAGTAATCTTAAATTTAAGTGCGAAGATGCTGATGATGGAAGACGGTTACAAACTAGGCAATAGGTTGAATACTTCTTCTTTAAAAGGACAACTTCAAGCCCGTTGCTGAAGATTCTCATTGTTAGGGAGTCAGCATGGAAACAAAACAGTATTATTAATACACAAACAATAAGTAGTATTTAAAAAAGTAAAGATAGAATTCGTTTATTTTCAAGTAGTTATTTTTGTTAATATAAAATTGAGTAATTGATTAAGTTTTACTACTGCATTTTAAATGATGAATTTTGTACGCATTTGCACAAGACTATAAATACCGATATGGATAATAGAAAAGGCGTATTCTTTAGAATATTTTCTTGATCCCCGTTTACATATCTAGAACATTGTCACCCTAGTCGTAATTTGTAAACAAAGTTAAAAGAACTTACCTGAAAAAATAAATTCCACATCCAGCAAACCCTTCACTATTATACCCCTTCACACAACTCGATTTCACCATATTTAAAGAGGACGATTTCACTTAAGTAATGTAAAAAGAACTTGATAACGCAAAAATATGACTTCAGCACGAAATTAAATCGGTTGAATATTAAATTAATTCCGTTAAAATGTATGTGTTAGTTTAGCTATCAACGTGATTTCCGAATTGAAAAAAAATTGTTTACTGGCAATTGTTAGACAAGGACACAATCCACTCTGAATCGCTTTCTCGCTCTGAAGTTTTCTTCCCCCTTTGAATTAGTTAAAGTAATACGAACTCTATCCCTTTGAGATAAAGTTCATTTTCAAACGGTTTTTTGATATCAAAATTTTGTTCGTAATCATTCCAGTTAGTTTATAAGTTCCTTGTAGGCACTTGATGCCCGAATAATGCCCAGTTTATGTTTTGAGTATTTGATTAAAGAACTACTAGTTGACTACGAGTTTCCTTCAATGCAATATCAAAATCTGCCTAGCCTTTTCCCAACTATGTTGGGATCGAAATTGTACATGTATTTTACATGGAGCGACTGCGTATCTGATCGCCACACCCCAGTTAGTACTGGCTAATACTATATCTCTAGGTAAAGCTTTTGGGCCACGGAATACCGATCCTAATCCTTTAATGCGATATAACACTCAAAATTCAAAAGTTCTAAACTCCAATAACTCAAATCAGAAACCGGTAATAAATACATATTAGGTACTATTTAATTTTCAGTCTTAAACCATAACAAAACCATACTTTCCCCTCAGGTATCTTCGTGAAACTACAAACTTGGTTCACCGACCCCAACCCAGTTGTCTCGCCTGTTAACGCCTAACACAAACGCTTTAACAATATCAGATTTCGCCCATTTTGTAGCGACAACGTCGGGTCTATATCTGTTAGTTAACGCGACAGTCGCCTCGCAACAATAACAAATGTTCCAGTTAAAACGTAGATAAACCGGCTTTCATCCACCATCCGCCAGAACTTTGCCTCCCTGTATTGCGAATTTTATACTACAGGTAGACAGGTTCTTTTACCCTGGTAGGCGCTAACGGCGCAGTTTATGTTTAGATAACTAACACGTATTTACACACGAGTTTATTAGACACTGTTTTAAGCTTTCACGGTTTACAACTAAACTTATAATGTGTGAGAGGCAACCCGCGATCATGGCGCTTGCAACGGCGTCGAAATATCGGGAGCTCAAAATAATGAACAATCACGGATGATATCCCGCAAGTCTCAGTATAAGTTTACGAGTTTATTAGCTTTACCTGTGAACTATGTAAAAACATTTTATTTGAAGTAAATTTGACCCACTTCCTGGTTTCCGATTGAGGTGAAATTTAGCTTAGATGATAATAATGCATGGTTAGTTAAGTAACGTCGTTCTAAATCCAATATGGCGAACTCCCAAGGATGGTGGACCAGTTATTTTTTATGCATTCCCATGATATGGGTATCAAATGGTTTTCTGAGAAGAATACTATATTTTTTAACTAAAGCCTGTTCGTTAGTTTTTTTTAAAACTATAATGTTATTATTTGTAGAAATAAATGCAATGGTGCATTTATGCAAATTACAAATTAGACTAGGTGTTAACACTAAGATACAGTTATATGCAGTCAAAGACATTCAAATATTTACTTTTAAATCTCTTTGAATGCAGTGAAAGTCATTGTTTTCCCAACTCTACGGCCAAATTGGTACCCTGTTACGTTCATTTTCATTGCAAAAAATAAACATAGAACCTGACTTTGCCCCTTTCAGATTTCAAAAGCCAAGAAAAATGAACATTAACAAAATTGATTCAGTACAATTTGATACAGAACACAGAAATTCAAACGAATCAATTCACTTTATATTCTTAGCGATCGTTTGAATCGAATTTCAGGATTTTGACAAAATAAATCAATTTCTCGGGTCCGATAAAACGGTTTATCTGGCTTTGGATCCTGAGGGACCCCATTTGAGAGGTCAAATAGGCAGGCGAGCTAAGCTCGGTTTTGGTAAAACTCATTTAGAAGGTCTAATGGGAAACATGGAGGAAGCAACCAATACGGTTTAGGGACATCTATGTCACTTTTTGGGACATATACCGGTTACAATCATGAATTTATTTTAAATAAGTTAGTATTTGATCGTTTTTACTCTTTTTTTGCTTTATTTATTTAGGGACATTTATAATCGCAATGCGTATATCAGTCCCATAGTACCTTAAATACATATTGTTCATATCTGGGCCATGAACCTAAACAGACTCTTCGCATCATCGCCCTTTGGTTGAGCCAGGATTTTATGGAAGTGCCTTTTTTATTTTAATAGGCGGTGAAAAATGCAAACTGCACCGTCCGGGGAGACGGTTTGGTTGTGTGGGGTTTGCACCCACTAAAAACACCGCCGTGAGCCTACTGTTGCCTTGGTGCAAGAGCCGCGAGATCTGCTACGCATGACGTTTACGACCCATCCAGCGCAACCCGCCTCCGGGCACCAAACTCATTTCGCGATGTCCGGGCTCACCTAAGACATCGCCATTATAGAATGTGCCTACTTCAAGTCTGTTCAACCTCAATACCTTAAAAAGGGCATTTCTCTCAGACTCATTCCGAACACAGTCCATCAATAAGTGGTGTAAGTATTCAACAACTCCACACTCCACACACCTCCTCTCCACTCCCTTGACCCTTTTACTCTGTTAGAGCTAAATAGTGAATTCATTTCATGATGATTTTGACTTTGTAAGTGTTACGATACATATGATTAATCTGTCCGTCAAAATGGGGTCAACTGCTGAATATTGGCCTCCCACATCCACCGTTCTTGGGCTACATAAAATGACAATACAAGTAAGTTATTCCGTAAAGCGACAACGCGTACGTGTAATGAACAATGTACTCTCAAGCCAAATAATCTGGTCTGCCATATAAACCTCCTTAATGAAACACAAGCCATACAACTATACATAAAAAGCCCATATATATACGTATTAACTTTACTGAGTAAATAAGTGTGAGCGGCAGTAACATGGGGTGAATCAACAGTGTCGACAGATTGTTAACTACAAGTTCGACGAGTGTCTTTGCCAAGTTCTTTTGATATTGATTTTGAGATGTGAACGGGTCCAGTTTCTTATTTGATTTACTGAAAGATATTATACTGTATTCAATATACATCAATAAGGTTGTGTTTTTGATATCGCACAAATATCGTTAATTTTACATTGTGTAAAATATGTTTATAAAAATATTGTTTTGTAGGTTCTTGTAGGACTAATAGAGAAGTGTGGAAGAAGAGGAGATGCTGTGCTGAAACTAAATAATTTGGAAATAAGGGCAGACTGCTGTTATGTGGTCTTTCACAGGCACATGGCAATGTTATAACGTTGTTATAGGTTCGTAGGTAATTATACATAGTATCTGTTCAATTCGACGGCCTCGTTGGTCTAGCGGTCGCAAGCGCGACTGCTGAGCATGAGGTCCTAACTTCGATTCCCAGGTCGGGCAAACGGTTTGACCATAAGAAATTTCTCAGTAGCAGTCACGGAGTCTGGACTTGTGCCCGGTTGATGACAGTAGGCTCGCCACCTATTACATGGGACTAAAACATAACTGGTGAAATGTGGGTATACTATCAAGTACACCTCTGCTTAACCCTTCGGAGATAACAGGTGTGATGGTATATTATTCTCTTTACTTACACTCACGTTTACCGTGTGCTATCACGACTATCCATTTGGGTACATAGACAGACCTTTGTACGAATGAAGCAAGCTTGAATGCACCGTTTTCTACGGAATGTTACCAAATAGTCGCTACACTCGACGCTGTCAACGTCGCTCGTAACATGCATGGCATGCATAGCGAGTAACTCGCTGATGCAATGGTCAACCGCTCATAGTACCTAATTGCAGGTTCAAGACACATTTGCGTGATGTGGCATAGCAATGGTGTAGCATGGCTATGGCAAGTGTGGCTTGATATGGTGTACTAATGGCCAGTCCAATTCAACCTGTCCACTTCTTAGTAGTGCGAGAGATTTCTTAATATCTTACTACTATTTTATAAATTCGTTTGAGTGGATGGATGTATGTCACCAATGATCTGGATAAATGGCACAGATATAGATCAGTTTATAGGTTTTGTAAAATCTGACGTGCAGCCTTATCATACGAAAGCGTGTGGAAATATTTACTTAAGATTATAAGCTTTACGGAAAATGAAAATGTACAGAACAACTACCTGACCCACAAAAGTTTCACCCGTTGACGGATTTTCTTACATTTCAATCCCTATTTCCAAGGGGTTGAATTTTTCAAAATCTTTTCTTAGCGGATGCCTACTTCATAATGGCTATCTGTAAGACAAAACTGTAGCTGTGCGTTGATAGTCAGTCAGGACAAACGCTGTTTTAAGTATAGAATTAAAAATTAAATATACACCGTGTCTTTTTAATCGTCTTACAACGGCAGCCCACTTCATGTATCCAATGAATACTAAACATTCGTAAAAAAAAATTGGTATTTATGAGATTTAATAATTTTAAAATAAAAATATTATTCAGTATTATGACGCATGATGTAGTTAAAACACCCTGTTGCGAGCGATGATCTACTGGACCCGAGTGCTGGGTGGGAATTATTCTCCCGTTTGAAACGTAAACATCATTAACAGGATGTTTCATAATTTTATTCTAATATTTTATTATTATTTTTCTTTGTACCTATTATGAAAGATAAAAAAAAAATCGCGCCTAGCGCTACTTTATGTCGGGTACATTGACTGGACGACCTTTGTAAGACGACTAAAAAGTCACGGTGTATAGATCTGAATAGGTATCTAAAACCATAATTTTTGGTGACAAAACAACAAACTTACGTCGCCATTAGAGCGTCTAGTCTCAGTGCCATCTCTCTGTCACGTTTGAGCAGACTGAAGTGGTCAGATACGATGCCAAACGCTATATACATATCGACCACGTGAAAGCTCTGAGGCTCCAGCGCGCGGTGTAAACGTAACGTAAGTACGTTGATTTTTGAATCGAAAATACAACTATCCTATAGCATGTTGGTTTATTTTTTTGCGACAACCACGATGATTATCACCCATAGATATGGATAAATTCGTAAAATCAAGTAAATGTTGTAAGTGAAATGAGTAATTTCAATTTTATCGTCCGTATGTACGTCACGTTAACACGGTGCACTAGTGCTTCTAAACATAATTACGTAAGAAAGAGTATGACAACCTGAAAGCTTACTCACATAGATCGGTTGACGATGTTCTCTTCACTAATAGTTAGTACAGAAAATCCCAGATTGTCTAGAATTTTCATTACTAACTACTAAATTATCATTAGAACTTTTCTCGGACTACAAAGGAGGATTTCATTAATTCATTCGAACTAACATTATTAATGGGAAAGTGAATTTGTTTGTTTGATACATATAGACCTTGACCTGTGTTAGGACATAGGACATTTATTATCCCGAATGTATGTCCCCGTGGGCTAATTTCCGACCTCCACGCGTGTGAAGCTGCAGGCAGAAGTTAGTTCTACAAAAAACAGTCCAGGATCGTATCATACTCATAACGTTTGTCTACTGGCGCGTGCAAAATCAAACAATCCCAATTTTCAGCGCTCAATAAACGAATTGAAAGTAAGAACTTGAAGTTTCAGCATGATGTCAGCAAGAGATTTAAACTGTAACAAACTTCGTCTTATTAGAATGGCTTAAACTTGTCTCAACCTACTTAATTTAATTGTAATAGGAACCGGGAAAGCAGAAAGCTTGGTGAAGTTGTAACTTTTTGTTGGCGTTGTACTCGTTTGTTAACAAAGTCGAGACTCAATGGACCAAGTGATTTTCACTAAGTATCACTAAGTTTGAGACCTCTTCAGTTTCTGTTCGATGTTTTGCATTTCAAAGTACTTACATAAGTCTGAATCGCTTTTAAATTCCCCAATTAGGACACAAAGCTTCTCATGGTGACTGTACACTCGTACAGTCTTCCGAGACACTCCGAGTCATGGCGAGTGCGAGAGTGTACATAGTAGCGCTCTTAGTAGTTTTTTGGTGAGACGTCTCGGGAGAGACACTGAGAGAGCTCTCGGTCGAGAGTATCCCCATCAAAGTTCTAGTTACCTTTTTTAAAATATTTTTAATAATATACGTGTCTTTTCCGGTTCCAAGGCATTCTCCGTATGTTTTCTGTTTTATGATGCTCTCGCCTAGACACTCCGAGGCAGGGCTATTGCGAGAATGTACAGTCACCATGAGAAGCTTTGTGTCCTAATTGGGTAATTTAATATAACCGATTCAGACCGAGGAATACCGAGGCTTTTTTTTTGTGCATGGCATTTCCCAGGTCAACCTAGGAGGTTGTCGTCTCTTAACCGGACTACCCTGTGGGCAGCCAGGGGCAATACCGAGGCAGACCAGCGCTCCTATGTTTATACACTCTCCCTGCCTCGGAGTATGTCTGCGAGGTTGTACAGCCAGCTAGTTAGATACCGACACAATTATCTAATCACTGTATATTTACTGTCGCCCATACCGCTGTTGAAATCTCCTATCAGGTTTGCCATTGGTTTACTGACATCCCTTCAAAAAATTACCTACCCAGCATTGTAAAATTAAACCCTAACCAGAATGGCATCCCGTAATCACCCAATATCCCGCATAACGAGCACAAATTCTCACATAATTTTTAGCAAAGTTATCAAATCCTTAGAGACCTCGATTGCAAACGACCACTTATGAAGGTCTAATAGTCAATAAACATATATAAATACGTAAATTTTGTGAGGTTATCGCCCTTATAGCCATTACTCGGTGTCTTGTATGTAACGAGGTACATCGATCATTGTTTATCTTATCTGTAGGATAGGGGGAATAACACTTGTGTTGACGCTTGTACATTATGTTTTAACATCCCTATTACATGATTGTGTTAAGACAGATCTGATATGCTTTGTGCTGTATGCTTACGTATATTCAGACTCATACGATGGATTCGAAATTGTCTAAAATCTTAGCTCGTGTAAGTAATCCTACTAATATTATAAATGCGAAAGTTAGTGACGATGAATGGATGTTTGTTACTCTTTCACGCAAAAACTGCTGACTGGATTTGGATGAAATTTGGCACACAGGTAGTTTATAACTTGGATTAACACATAGAATACTTTTTATCCCGGTACTACGATCCCGTGAGACATTAACTCCACGTGCGCGAAACCGCGGTCATAAGCTTGTAATCACTAATAATAACGCCTTGTTGTTTCAAGGGTATTGAATTCCATCAATCCATGAACTTTCAAAAAGACACATTTAGCGGTACAAGCAATTTTTGCACTACCAGTGGGTAGGTAAAATAGGGGTAGTACAAACTACCCTTATTTTTAGTAGGAAGTATTTTCATTCATCTTCGACGTCTGTGAATTTAAACTCAGACGCAAAATTTCTTAAACAATCTACACTTGGGATACAAATATGGAGCCGAGACCGATACAGACTAACTTTTAAGTTATCCGTGCTAATATACGCGGTCGGGAACATTATAAGATGAAGCGAAGTGTAATAAATCAATGAAAAGATATTTTAATATTGCTTCTCAAGTTTCTCCGTATAATTAGGTAGCGATGCCTTTTAAATCGCAAGGGAATTTAGCCATAGAGAGTGTTAATTGTTTAAGATCCAATACTGTGGAGTAAAATATAAAAGAAGACATGCTGCGCTGGGCCGTACGCATTGAGATAAGAGGGGGAGAATAATTGTGAGGGAAAACTACATAAACATTACATAATGCCTGTAATTCTGGAAGGGTTAGTTAGAGGTGTACCTAATGATACACCCACGTTTCGCCAGGTTTGTTTTAAAGCCCCACGTAATAGCGTAATGGCGGCGCCTATTGCCATCAACCAGGCATACGTCTAGACACCGTGGCTGCTGCTGAAAAATTCCTGATGAAAAAACACAATAATACTTTACCCGAACTAGGAATCGAACCCAGGACCTCATGCTCAGCCGTTGCACCTGCGACCACTAGCCCAACGAGGGAAAACAAATATAAATAACAAATTGGTGTGTCTGTAACACTAAAAATTATACACTTACAGTTTTAAGTCTCACCATGTTAAATCATTTATTTTACGTACACAGCGTGCTGCAGTAGAGCTACCTATGTTTGATGCGGAATTAATTTACTGATCAACACTACTTATTGTCAACCATAATTATTATTTCTGGGAATTCCTTCTACCTATGAACTATAATTGTGTATGGATTAGGAGAATTATCAGACATTGTATTACATTTGGGCAGCTAAATGCAATACAAATTCTACATACACACAGTGAGCTCTCCGTTCTAGTTGCATAATACAGGAAAATGTAAATGTATGAGCTGGCAGTAGATATACCTAGTCATCCCGAAACACCGGTAATGTCCGACCATTAGGTGAAGTCAGAATACCGCGGAACCGGGAACGTGGTGCGAATGCTGATAAAATTAATCTATATTTATGCTGCGGTGGCTGAACAAACTTGTTTTGTACTTATGATTAAGTTTACTTTATAATATCCCGAAATTTATCTATGTACGGTACCTACTTCGAATTTTGTCAATGCAAAGAATAAACATGCCAGAAAAACTAAGAAGATCTTATGATAATCATCTTAGGAGGTTGTTACGCCACAGTGCTAGTCCGTGAATTTGGGTGAAGCGGATCTTACGTCGTATTGCCTTGTATGAAAGCCATTGATACCTAACACATGTACATCGCAAAACCGCGCGGACGACCGGTGTCGTGTGAGAATCGCCTTACGTTCTTTTATGTGAAAAAGTTATACTGCAAGAAAATTTGCTGCAAGCATGGTGCACAGTAGACCCAGGGTGTACAGTCAGTGCTTGGCCTGACCTGAGCTCTTTTTCTCTCTTCTTCTTTCTATAGGGTTAGTTAGGTGATGCAAGGCTATGCATGACTGTATTATTCCTACAGTTGAGTGTCGTGGTCTTGAGTACGAAAGCCCCACACACACAAATTAACGACAAAATATGAAAATTAGAATCAAAATCTGAACTGTAGCAGCAGTATGAGGCTATGTAGGTATCAATGTCCAAAATATTATTCTAAACTACAACCTGACATTAGTAATAATGACGAATAGCCACGACAGAGTAACTACACCAAATAACCGTACTAATGTATATTTAATACAGGAAGCTGGTATATAATACATTTCACACTTATGAAGTACCTAACACATTATGTCATCATCACTCATTCGAGTTCAACGTATCCATAAATCTACGGTCTAACACTAGCACTATGTGACCAAATTGTAGCAAGTTAAACAGTCCTATTGTTCTAAGGTTTAAAAACGTAGGTGGATACTTAGGACGGATATGTTGTACCAGTGTAGCCTTAACTGCCACTGTCAAGGTAACGGACATTTCGTGTTATGTATGGAGCTGCTGCGTTCACTGAACTCTGCCAACCCACCCACCAGCATACATTTCGGGCTTCTATTATGATAACATAACAGATATATCAAGCTATTGCACAGTTAAAAGAAACATTTTATATATATACTCGTACAATAAGGAATGGTACAAAATATTTAAGAAAAAGTCATCTTTCGTTCACTCTCTCACAGAAACTCATACATCCACGACATCGTCTACCCATATAAATCAAATAAAGCAAATAAATCACACTCCGGTGTCGATGTCAGTAGAGCATTAGGCATTGCCAGGAGAAAGGGTATTTATATAAATATCACTCTACGCTTGACTACAACTTGAAGTCCTGATAGTGTTAGCCTGCTTCATCCCACTGCTGGGCAAAGGCCTCTCCCCATGACTTCCAGTTCTTTCTATCCAGGGCGTATGTGGACTATTGGTCGTTGGTTTTGTCCAGCTCGTCCCGCTAACTTCTACGAGGTCTACGGCGACGCTTTCTGGCCGTGTCACGAAGTACTTGAAGTACCTAGTTAAAATATTTTCGACCTGTAAAGGTTTTCCAAGCAAGGCCTGACTGACATGCGGCAGTCATTAATTAATCCGCGTGATATTTTACCCCTCTAATTATCCTACAGGTAATGAGATAAAATCCATCCAATCCACACCAAAAATGGGGTTAGCTGCGTCATAATCACGGCTGGTGAGACTGCGGGTAAACGAAATGAAAACAATCTTACGATGTTAGTCAAGTTTAGGTACAGTTTGTATGTTTAGATTAAGGGAGTTTGACCTTTAGAAATTCTGATCTGATTTCTTTAATTATTTTACTAATAGGATACCATACTATTCCCACGTGTCATAAGCTAAATGGACGACGATAACGCGAGCGACGCCGCGGGCAAAACCTAAATAAATAAAGCTACCAACTAAATAATACAGAAAAAAATTCTGAAAAAATTACTTATTTCACATAGCTTTTATTCCATAGCGGAATTTCTCAAAAAATCTAAATGCCAATCATATCACTACCGAATTGCATTGTAAAGAATTACCTATGTTGTTATATTTAAACAATTTCATTATTCTAACAATTTGTTGTATGTTAAAAATACTTTAATATGTTAACAATTCGTTTGTAGTATTTAACAGTAAAATTTTGTTTTGTGTTAGTTAATTAAACTTAGTAATATTCTACTTTATTAAGTTTCCTACCTTATTTAATGTTTGTGTTTATTAATATTTGCATGCTATTTTTATGGCGAAATGTGTCATTGCACTTTATGTTATTTTTACTATTTTTACCACACTTTTGTACCACATTTACCGCAGATAAATAATTTTGACTTTGACTTTGGTAAAGCTTATTAAAAAAAATCTTAAGCAGTTCCTCTGTAAGTAATTTCATAGCAGATTTCGGAACACAATGCTTCTCTAAAATTGCCTATCTCCAACATCGGGTATATTGACGTCGTTGCCACACATACAACGTCACCGGGACGGCTTAAATGGCGGAACAATGTTCTCGAATGCTTCGGGACGGTTTTACTCCTACCAGGACAGGCGCTGCCTCTCAGGATGTGACGAATATCGATTTTAAATATTCACGCAAGTGAGTTCGAATAGGATTACGGAGAATTCTCAGTCGACTGTCAACGGTGGCCTTGATTTCAGTGGAGCTGTTGGTTGCTTTGACTGAATTTTGAGATAGAAATACATGGTATAAGAGACATCGAGCAAATGATTGTAGACCCTAGTATAAAATATTTGCATTATTTTTTTCTAAAAAAGTATTTTATACTGAAGTACAATACTTATAAGCAGCCCAAATGCATGGTACAGCAGTTTGCACATCGATGACCTTTACACCGTTTGTACTTAAGTTTTTCAGCTCAGGCTCCTGATAAAAAAATAAAAATTGCCGCTATCCTATGTAAAAACGATTAGCCAGTCAGCAGTCGACTGCGCTGGACGAATACCTGCACAGATAATTATGGTTGCTCTTACGTATTTTATACTTAGTATAATATTGCATCCTATAAAATAATTATGTAAACGTTTCGAACTTTATGTTAACACTCCCAACACTCATCTTAGATATTAAATGACTTTGTAGAAAATAAACAGACCAAACGGAACAACTATAGATGCATTTTCTAACTATACAACTGCCACCCTTCTAGTCTGCGAAGTACATGGAGCATACCGTATTGAATCTAAAGCTCGGCGATTGGATTTGCCTCTCCACGAGGCGCCTCAAGACGGGTATCGTCGGCGGCCAATAAGGATGCCAAGCTTAAATGGGATTGGACGTGCCACATTCGCAGAATGCATCCAAAACGATTTCAATCCTTTGGATGAATCGTCTGGAAAAGGCATGCTACTACAATGATACTTATTAAGTTCCAAATAATGTTAAGTGTGTGTTAATGTTGTTTGTTGTTGTTGTTGTTCTTAGTTAATCTTAGTATTATTTAAAATTATTTTCAGAAATACACCTACCACTGCTTGTCTCTGCATCACCCAAATGTTGACTGGTAGAAAATGCCTATGGCATTAAGTCCGCTTCTGTACTTTTGTGAAGTGTTAAATAAATAAATAAACAAATAATGTCCCTTCTTAACTGATTTGATGTTTCTGTGATATTCACGCATGCAAAACGTGTCTTTTGTGAATGTGTTTTCGAACATCAATCGGCCTTTAACTTTTTTAAATCTTGTTCCCATATTGATATTGGTATGAAAGGAGGTGGCGGCTGAGATGACGAGAAATAGAGAAGTATGGAAGAAGGAGACATCACGCCAAATTTATTGATATCAGGAATGCCTGGCTTGTTCCTGATAATTAAGTTTGTTACAATTGCATTGATTGACCAGCTGTATGGGTATTTTTCCACACTAGTAGAAGATTTTTAAGAAAAAATAAACTCTAACTACTAGTTAGTATCAAAATTTTTTAGTTCATGTTATCTTTTGAAAAGTTTATTTTTAACACGCCAGGCATTCCTGATATCAATTAATTCGGTGTGATGTAATTCCGATTGAACTGATTGATTACAAATAGACACTTTGGTGAAGAGCAATTGCATGTGCTCTTTGGTCAGTGATTTTTCGGTTTTAGATAGATGTTTTTAAACAGTACTTACTCGTTAAAACCTAAATAGAAATCCATAAATACCTCTTCTCTTTAATAAAAGGAATTCACTTTAGTAGAGTAAAATGAACAAATAATACCACATTCAATAAGGATATAATTATTTAAATGGATAATTATATGAACACGTGTGTATGACACGGGACAACGCTCCATTAACAGAACCTTTCGCTATAATTAATTGTTTTCTAATTTTGGGCGACATTACAAAACACAGTCGTACAACAAACACAATAACAATGTATTTAAGAGACGCTTTCATAATAATTTCACATAACATTTATTACAGAACTCCAAATTTGTTCAACGAATGCCACAGTTATTTTAATCCTGTTAATCGTAAATCGCTAACCGCCCGGAGCGTTGCGTTCACAGCACAAAAAACCACATCTCTATAATAATTCGTGCCAGAGGATTGATGGCATAATAAATGTTCGTAGCGTGCCTAATCACGGGACGGCTCTGTTGTACTGGATGCATCACCTGTCTGGGCTACACGTCACGTCACCAGCGCCCGACGTAAATGGTTCTAAATTGCTTTGATCGTTTTTCCGGAAGGCTAATGAATTTTCCCGCTCCAATAATTTGCATGGCTCACCCAACAGCGACACGGAACGCCTCTGTAACTAATATTAAGTCGTCAATTAAAACTGGCTGTTTATAAGAGATTGTTTGGAGCAGCTCCAAATTCGGTAATTTGGACGACAGTTCGTGGCGCTGCCATTGTTATTTTCGCACGTAGCAATGCTTTTTGTTGCCTCTTTTTGGCTTTGAGTGAGCAATCACGGAGACAACTACAAAATTTCTTGTTACTTGCTAAAATCTCGTATTTTCAAAGGGTAATGGAAAATTTTATTCCTTTCAAAAAACTTCATCATAAGATTACAAAATAAAATGAATTAATGTCATGCTTTCTATTCAAACTTCGTGAATATCTCGTCGCTATTCAAGGAACGTTGATTCTGTCTAATTTTAATTTCGTCGGAATATTTACGCGAGTGTAAAGGGAATCGGGGAAATATTTACGCTAATTTAAATATTAAAGGATTTGGAAAACCGTTTTGTAGATTCTGAACCATTTTCTATTAAATTCACTATCTAAGAATTCTTTTCTTATTTGGTTTCCGGTATAGTTATTTAAAAATTAAATTCGTCTTTGTTCTTTATATCATTTGGTTGACTTGTCATTTTCTTACTGGAGACTTGAACGGATTTAAATGTAACAGAGTGCAGCCATCTATTATTTATTATCGCCCAATGCTTGTAAGTGTCAAGCTGGAGGTATGGGTAACTCAATAATGCAGATAGGCGGAGGCTTGGCAATCCGTCAATGTTCAGCCGGGATTACATCTCGTTGTACAGTACCACCTACTGGAGCTTGGTTAACTGTTTAAGTATGCGTCAGGCTTATACTTTACTACGCTGCTTTAGTGGATCAAATATCATACCAGTTTGTAAATATGGACCTAGTTTGCAGATTTTTTTAAAAAATGGCATGATAGTCTTGTAGACGGAAAAGACGTTTTCGCTTAATCAATTAATCGTCATGCTATTATGTTTAGACTTTCATTTCTTATATAATAATTTATTTATTTGCTCCCACAAATATTAAAATGTACACAGTATATGATTCAACAATTTTGAAGATGCGAGACAGGAGCCCATACTAAGTAAAACCGGTCTCCTGGTCTCCTTATCTCGAATACATTATTGAGAGCTAATCTAAGGACATAAATAATCACAGTAGGGAGCACTTACAGCTAATGAACAATAAAATGAAACGAAAATAAAGAATAGGAATTTGTGTTTTGATGAGTTTGTGATTTTGTTCGTGAGTGTATATTGTGGGTGTAGGGGTTTTGTGAATGTGATATACGAGTTGTGTGACGGTTTACGTGATATGACGGTCTCAAAATAAAGGGATGTTGAAACCTTTATCTTATAGATAGGCAATTCTTTCAGTCAACACTATCAACTGAATTGGCTATCTTTCAATACTCCAGTCTAGTCTAAAAATACACAGCAATACATTATTTATTCACCCGAATTCCTACCGAAAAGTTTGCTCTCTAAGTGTATATGCACATCCAGCGCATCCATCGGACAATCCACAGCTAAAAGTGCTCTCGCTAGGAAAAGCCGCTCACCGCTTGAAAGAGCGGCAGACAAGCGCTAGAGAAATAGATTGTGCAGTTTATTCTGACGGCGAGTCTAGTATACTGGCTGAGGTGTTAACTTTAGCGCTATGGACCGCAAGTTTTACTTCCATACGGAATAAATATTAATTTAGGCTACGTGTCTGAATGTTACTTCAATCATGATTTATGACAGCCTGCAAATAAAGGGTGTAACAAGACCCTTAACGAAGCCGAAAGGCACTTGTTCTCCCGGTCATTGTGATCATTTTTTTGTTTGAGACCATACCCGGGAACCTTCTAGTTACGGAGATATTGGGGGTCAAAGTTTCAAGTTTTTCACAAGTGTATTTTTATACATGTTTTTAATGTAAGATTTTTATCAATCCATCCATTAGCACAATGTTTTGAGTGCGTTACATTGAGTTCTACCGTAAAACGTGATTTTTCACTTCAAAAAAAAAGTTACTTAGTTTGATGTACATAATGCTTGGTTGACGGCTTCGTGAAGGGTCCTGTTACACCCTGTATATTTCTAACTACCTTTTTTTTTTTTTTTTTTGGATGGGCAATCATCAAATGACCCCCCCCCCACTCTGGGCGGAGCGGAACTAACTACCTTCTGCTCGCGCCTTCACTCGCATTATGGTCGGAAACTGTCTCATGGGAACCTGGTACATATTGCATGGCACTCGGTGATGCTGAATTTTCGGTGTCGGATCTTTCCTGAAATTACCCGCTGCATCCAAACTTACGGCGTGGCTTATTAACATATTTATTAATCGCTTTAAAAAAAATCAGCCGTTTCATTTTTTTTTTTAATTATTACCGATGAAAAATTTCTACAGAAGGTTCAAAATTATTTATTTATTTTTATTTTATTAAACAATTTATGTACACACTAAATACAGAAAATAAGAAAGGAACAGAAAATAGTACAAAAGTGATGCTTATTTCTAAAGAAATCATTCATCATCAAGAAATCAACACATCATCAAATGATGTACTGAATACGTAGTATTCTCCACCCTATATGCAACCCAGCGAACTTTACCTCGTCGTAATAACAGTATGGATTAAGTATAGAAGTAAACAACTTTTCTAGTTTTTCCAGGAGAATTGATCTCGCGATGCTTCCGCTCGATTTGGTCAAGTGTCCGAATCGATAAGCATCGCTTTAGTGTGCCGTGTGCGAATCGATAAGCATCGCTTTGGTGCTCATAGACTGAAATAATGAGAACTGGTTTTGCTGAAGGCCGAATTGTTATATACACACGGCATATATTACATACGGCTATATCCAGCAAAATTATTGAGTTGCATACTATATCCGCTGGGCTTTCCTACTTACCGTGTCGACGGCAATCTTACGTCAGCTCAGAACTTAGCTAAGAGAATCACATTTTCAGTTGCGTTAAAAAAAAAATATCAGGTAACAGACTATTTACTTATTGGCGTCTATTTCTAGGGGGGAGTAAAAACGCTACGAAAGTTGCGATCAATATGGCCGGTTACGTGGCCAAAATAATCTAGATAACTAGATGAATAAGTCTTCGATTCGAAAATAGACGTTACGCAGAGATACCGATCTACAATTATAGAGAGAAACCCAACTGTAGGTATTTCCAATCTGCTGAAATCAACCTTAAATCAAATACTCCACGGTTCAACACCAAACATGTATAACATACACCAGCCAAGATAGGTAGAAGAGCATTTGCTACCGAAATTCAATCGTGAAACTTTGCACATACTTGCGTAACTTCAAACTAACTATTGACTGACTCTGGCTTCGAAAGTTTCTCGAATCAAAGTTAATCTTTAGGCAATAGAAATCTTAGATCAAGTTCGCCACTTCACGCATAGCGACTTAATCAGACGGTAAAATTTGAATAACTAAATCTGTTGGGGAAAATACTGCTGATTGAAAATATGCTTGTACGGGGTGGAAGGAACACCGACCCGAAAACGGTTACCACGTATTCAGTAAATCACGAAATTTTTCATTGGTTACAAAAAAAACAGCTGTTTCCTACAAAAGTGCAATGCCTACTCGGTCAAAATGTATGGAACAGCTGATTTTTTTTAATAACCGATAAAAAAAAATTGTATGGGGGCTCAGAATGATGTACTGAACACGTGGTAACCGTTTTTGCGTCGGTGTCCCTTCCAACCTGTATAAAGACTTCTTAAAAGTAGCGTATGACTATGGGCTTGTAGCTTGCAGAATACTTAACATTTATTGGTTAGGACAATAGATAAGCATGTTGCACAAGATAGCAACATAACATCACGCCAATTTTTCCTGACAGGCATTTCACCAGTTATATTCAAGTCCCTTGTAGGGGGCGAGTTTATTGCCGTCAACCAGGCACAAATCTAATAACACTTCCCGACCTAGGAATCGATCCCAGAACGCCTTCTTTAGTACTAGATATTAGTAACTAATTACCAAAACACTTTAATTTTACCTAACGCGTAAATGCACCTCGAAAGTCTAACCAATTGGTTTTTAAGCTGGAGTGTAAGCTAAGAATTTTGTTTGCATCAGTATTGCTGTAATATTGGAATCTATTCAATGCCTTGAATGCGCCTTTTCATAAAAGATCTTAGTTTAAAATCTTAGTGACCGCCGTCTGACCTCTGTCTTGGGGATAAAGCGTCTTGCCTTAGTAATACTTGTGCCTTTGGGGATCACTTTTCCGCATCAAAATGTCTGAAAAGATTCCCATATGGGTATTTTCCCAGAACAAGGTTAGCTTGTAAATTCCTAATGAAGACGACATATAACATGACTCCTGTAATCCTCCTAGGTTAGACAGTATCTAAAAGTACACCAACACGACAATCCCATTGCCATCAAACTGTTCAGTCCCGACAGCTATACTCCGAAATTCTTGATGGAAAAATAACAATTGCCAGACCAGAGTATCGTCCCAAGACCTCACGTTTAGCAGTTAGCGCTTGTGCGACCAAACAGACAGACCAAAGAGACACATCTCTGAATAAAAATATTTCGCGAAATAACCGTTTTATGATTCAGTTCGGAGGCTACCTTGAACAAAGGAATAAATAAAGTGCCTATTCATAATACAATATTACAGTTTCGTTCACGTATGTAACGTTGTATGTATGTATGTGAAGTTAGAGCAACTTGCAACTCTGTAACTTTTTCCTGCTCTTTGATAGGGACGCGCCTTTGACGTCAGCTGATTAGATTATATCGAAAGTTGTCCTTGGTTCCCGTTTACGGGCATTCGTAACTCGTAGTGCACGTATAAAAACATTCGATACTTTATACGACATATACATGTATACTACGAAACTTTACGTAGCTAACTGACTGTGGTCTCTCGGACCATGTCGGACGGTCTGTTCTACTATTGATATACGCAAAAAAAAAAGACTTTGTATAGGAACTTACAGCTGATCAACATGTATGGTAAAACTATAAAAACAAATTGTTCAGTTTCATGGTCTGAGACACCACACGAGGGTATTTGCGTTTATTATGTAACACTCTGTATGTGGGTACTCGTCGGAGGGTTGCGTGATATCATTTTCCCCTTGCCAGCCTAAAATAACATACAAACTATCCCTATACGTATTTTCGCTAGTTGATAACTTGATTACGTTCGAGCGTTTCTATCCGAATATATTTTTTCATATTTCATCATCGTCTGCCTAGCCTATTCCCAATTATGTTGGGGTTGGCTGTCCAGTCTAATCGGGCTCTGCAGCTAAATACCAGTATTTTACATGGAGCGACTGTCTATTTGTTCTTCGCAACCCAGTTACTGCATCAGACGTTTCAGACGTTGAGTTTAAAATCAATTATGTCCACTGCGCTACAAATGTTTTACGGACCTAGTCTACAAAGGTATTTACGTAGCGATAAACGTAAATACCTTTGTAGACTTACAGGCCGACCTTCAAATGCATATTTTCGACCATCTGTGAGCATGCGCGGTATACCAAATTACGCATGTTATCTTACTTCCCTGTCGGCAATCTTCTAACACACGTAGTTCTAGCTCCTCACTTAGATCCTCCACTATTTTCCACAGGTATTTGGCACAACCACGACAACACAGTCGCGTTGAGCGCAAGCGGCGCCGGGCGGGGCCGATAGTATCAAGGATCGCGCCCGCGCCGGCCTCACCCCCCGCACCACCGCCCCGCAGCCATGGTGCGCGATAAGAAGCCAACGCACAAGACCGACTCACAGAAATGTGAGTACCTAGCCTTAATGTGTGACGTCACTTCACTTGCGTATTTGATAGTCCTGAAAGGACGGAACATAAACGAAAAGTTGCTGAAATGTTTACTGGAAAACTCCCCTAGTCCTTTGGAAGGAAGTGTTTTACCCACTTGCACCTGGTCTTATTTAAATTTATTTTTTTAGGAACTCTTAGGGCGGTTCATGTCGGTTACATGAGCCTTATGCACTTATACCTAAAAGACATGACGAAAGTATTTCAGGGAGGCCAAATCAGATAATAAAGATTATCGATGTGATCATAGTTATCTTCATAGGGAGGTTCACATTTCGATTCTCAAGCATGGTGTAAATAGCTCAGCACTTCAGTCTCGTTCTGTTAAGGACGAAGTAACTGAGAACTGTCATGTCAAACGCAGACGGCCACTGGCTAACCCCCGAGGACACCCTTGTAATGGGAACTGGGAACCGGAAAAAAAAACCTTGAATAGCTGAGGTTACACGTTTGGAAAACTGTACTTTTAGGTACATGTGGAGCTTTAATGACTTAAACTTATACAGTCACTTACGCGGTATCTTCATTATTACAGCGACGAAATATCGGGAGCTCAAAATAATGAACAATCATGGAAGATATCGTAAGTGACAGTATAAGTTTAGTTGTAAACCGTGAAAGCTAAAAACAGTGTTTAATGTCTTAGTTTATATTCATTCAAGGTGTAAATACGGTGTGGTAACGGGTCAATGTAACAACTTTCAATAAAGGATCAACCCATTATCAAAAACCCATGTTAGCATCTCTGGACAAAATGTTGACAACAGCTGATTTTTTTACCCGCTAAATGGATACAGCGCCTATAGAAACAGGAACTTCTAATCACCTAACACGTGCTAATTTACAAAGGTTTAACCATATGCAAATACTTTCTCTTCAGTAAATACTCTAGGCCAGAGTAAAGACACCCGAGGTTTTCCGAACAACGCCTGGTATTAATTAATTAAACTTGTGGTTTTCCTCGCGATATTTTCCTTCACGGGAAACTAGTGATAAATTGGTACGTCCGCACCAGGACTATAGGTACCTATGGCAATATCTATTAATTGTATGGTAAAGTAATTTCCGACCGCAAGCTATTCTTTATTGTTAGAGAAAAACACGTAAATAAACCTAACCGATGTATGAAGTTTCTCTGAATCATGATTTAGCCTATAATAGCCTCTGTCATCTTTTGAAGACGACACCATCACCATCTATTTTTAATTATTACTAATTTTCCGAAGTCATCTAGATCCTGCTTGTACAAACTTTGGTGCAGAGGCAAGCTTACATGACCATGTAGGAGGTGGAAGGGACTCCGACGCAAAAATGGTTACCACGTATTCGGTACATCATTCTGGACCCCGAGGACATATGATAGAAATTTTTCTTCGGTAATTTTAAAAAAATCTGCTGGTCCATACATTTTGACCGTGTAAGAAACGCACAGATTTTTTTTTAAACCACCGATTAAAAGATTTTGTGTGGTATACTACCACTAAAAAAATAGACTACTGAAAAATCACGCTCTAATTAAATTCGGGGTTTACAAGGTAAAAGCGACCCTCCTAATGTTGAAGTCGGTTAAAATGTAACTTATGTTACCCGGACTATAATAACGAATCGATAGACACCTTATTCATCAAAATCGGATGAATAGTTTAGGCGCTACGGAGGAACATACGTAACTACAAAAATACTTAGACTGTTAAAACCATAACTCTTCCTTTTGGCTTCGCCATAGTCAGTAAATAATGTTTAAAATACATGGTAACCGTGTACATGGTAACTGCAAAGAAAGAGATTACATTTATTTAGCACAGACCACAATGTGTGTGCAACTTATACCGCAAAATAATAAATCAAAACAATTCCATACGTCCCTCTGTAGCTTCCGTGTATAATGCAAATGTCAATTTGGAGATCAACCAACATATGTAAATGTAAACTAATCGTGGATAGAGGACAGTCGCCATCGCATCGAAACTTAACCTCTTTTTTTATTGAAATCCTTAGAGTAGGCTTGAAAATACTACATAGGTACTTGATTATACAAACTGTCAAATTTTCTCATTAGATTTTGAATTTAACCAGCAATAAAAAAATTATGGTTTAAAATCATTTGTCAGTTTGTGGTAACTTGATGCGCTTGCGACTGTACCTAACTAGTTCACAAATGCACAGATCTGCCTCAAAATACTGGTTGAAATGAAAAATGCTATGTTAAACATTGAGCAATATCATGAAGTTTAAAGAGAAATTGCTCTTTAAAATTCTTTTCGACGTCAGAATCTAAATATTTTCACAGCAGCTATACCACAGGCAGAGGTATCTAGGAGTTTTATCTTCGTACTAAATCTTTGTTACTCTTTTGCACGTAGACATTTTAAAAAGTACCTCAGATTTTCTTGGAACCAAAAGGTAGAAACGTAAGCTTAATCCTAAAATAGCTACATTTTCATTTTTGGAACAACAAAATTCCGTCTTGTCTATGATTTGCGCACCTACCCTAAAAGGCTTATCTTGTATGACTGGGTCCAATGAAATATAATCAACCTGTAATTAAATTAAAAACACAATAAACGCTCAAATTAATTAAAGAAAATTATAATTATTAAGGGCTTATAATTTTGAAAATGTTTAATTACGTAATTAAAACGTCGCATTCATTCCCCTCTGGGGGGGTATAACGACCCATAACATAAGCAAAAATTATGACACCTGTATTTAATAAAGTTAGCATTCTTGGAGCTCGGTTTATTGGGCAATATATATAAAAAACAAATAAATATTATACGGAGGAAACAATAGAGAAAATAGCAGTGCCCGTAAAACTTTACAGCCAATAGGCGTTGTGAACATAATGAAATAGGTTACAAGTTATGACACACTTTCGAACTAGGTAAGGTAAAAATTAACTAGGTACCTTTATAAAATGAAAGTGCCTGAAATAAAGCCCTATGTTTTATTAAAGCACTAAGTAGCTGTTGCCCGCGATCTCCGTCCGCGTGAAATTTTATAACCTTCCTCGATAAATGGGCTATCCAACACTAAAAGAATTTTTGAAATCGAACCAGTAGTTTCTGAGATTAGCACGTTCAACCGAACAAACAAACTGTTCAGCTTTATAATATTAATATTATTAGTATAACTACTTTCATAATAATCTTAGTATAGATTATTATGAAAGTCAAAAAGGGCCGACTTTACTGAGGCCAATGTACTAAATAACACTGCGACACTGTAACACATGCTACTGCCCGAAAACACGCAAATTACAGAGCACGTAGGTGCTTCTACCATCATCCACATGAAAATAGTGGTGAGTATGAAGAGTGACAGCATCTGCCCCCAGGCGTCTTTAATTACTTCCTTACCTTTCTAGGTTTCTAGGTTGACGCCTCACTATGACGCAAACGTCAAAGCTGAGAAAGGCCAACAAAGTTTTTCGCATGAAAAGCGCCCTTTGGCTTGAAGACTTAAATAACACAACGATTTAGAAACGGAATCGTAAAGTAAGCTAACCGGCTCTTTGACTATTGTGGGCTATTTGCCTGCTTCGGGCTATTAGAGTGGATTGTGGCTTAAAATAATATTCCAGGAAATTGTTATTTATTAACTCAACTTCATTGTAAATGGCTAAAGCTTTTCTTTGTTATTCCAACAGTTACTTTGTTGTTTTTATTTTTTGGTTTGCAACTGATATTATTTCTTGGTTTAATTTTTGGAATTTAGCATTACTTTTTTCTCTGGAAATATTTGACCCGTGGCCATTAGAGGTGAATGTTTTCTTTGAAACTGAATTGAATCTACTTTTGAGTCAAAGAAAACTTTTTACTCAGTCTTTAGCGTCAGAATTTTATATTTAGTGCATTCATGGTCTACAAATAAGTTTTTTTTTTGTTAGCCTGTCAAGTGTCCCACTGCCGGGGAAAAGCCTCCACTTTCTCCTTCAAAATAATAAATAATATAATAAATGTTTATTCACAAAAAATACAGATAGTAAGTACTTATATAAAACAGCTGTTGCTAAATCTGTGCAAAACAAGTTTATAACCCTGCCTCTTAAACTAGGATAAACCTGTATTTTAAGAGACAGAAAAATCTCTCTATCTTGTACTTAACGTAACTAAATAGAAAACAGGACAAAAACAAAACAAAGTGCTTAAACGAAAACGCTCTGAAATCGTGTTTTATGGTAGCGATGCTGGCTTTTTAGGCGAAAGATTATGATCTTCTAGGCAAGGCATGTATGTAGATTCCTGTTTTAGATAGCAGACATCACCTTTCTTATTTACGGAAGTCCGCCAATTTAACAACCGACTATGATTCATCACAATTACATACTTTTTGAAACTTGTTTAGGAATGACTCACTTTTGTTTTTGAATTTAAGACCATGACACATCTGAGCTACCTTTTCGAAATTAGTTCATCATTTATTTGATTCACATAATCTTGATAATTCACATGATTCACATGTGCCAAATGATGTGAATCCTGCCTATATTCCTTCATTTGGCCAAAGACACCTTTGGACTTTGAGGCTACACTACGTGACTCCTAAAATCAGTCTCCTGCAAATGTAAGTTCGACTCAATCTAGATAAAGTGTCGACAGCGTTCGGTCTCCATTCTCTTACATTTTTCTATTCGACTATTCCATTTTGCTTCCTTGATATTAAAGAAGTGTTATTTACTCCATAATTTATATTATTCTTGACAAAAACTGACGAAGTCACGACATCGATATTTTGATCATGAAACACGATCCATTAATCTGACAAAATGCTAAATTATTTTATTGTTTAACATATCATCGGGGTATTGCCCAATCAATTACCAAAATAAAAAAATAAAAAGTAAAAACCTAATCGGTCGGTTTGGCAGAAAACCTGTTATTTCACATACAAAGAAAAGTTCCATCTGGTTGTAGCAATGTGTAGATGCTTGCGCTTAAAGTATAAGGGTGACATCACATCTCAGGAAAACAACCGCCTGTGAATTTGTGAGTACCTACACCTACTTGTAGATGTACTAAAAGGTTTATGTGCTCACGAGCCTGTTTACGGCCACAACCTTTATTATAATGTGGAGCATCCAACATAATGGTATCGCATTCGTTTTATACGTGTAACTTGAATATATTGTTATTTTACATACAAACTGCGATAACGTACTCACAGAGCGATTACAGGGCTACCCGTACTGTGAAATTGTAGAACCGACGTTGAGCGTGTTTTGTTTTGTGTCGAGGTTAGCCAAATGCAATTTTAGGAAGCCGTTTGTTTGATAATTTCATTTGATACGTCTAGTCGAGTAGCTGTGTGTAAATTAGTCGAATTATACCAGGTTTGTTTGTAAAACAAGGTTTTGCTGGTAAATTAAATACAATAAAAGTTACGGGCGGATACAAGAATTTAGACACCCTGAAAACAACGTTCTTTTTTTGGGAAGTCACGTAAAAAATAAATAAACACCATCTCGTTCAAATTGCGATATCTAAATAAGAAACACAATGCGGCTCTCTAAGAGCGGTATGATAAGAGAAAAACATTTTCTTGTGTTAACAAGGGGCACAGACTATACAGGAACTGTGGTGCAAAAATGTGTATAGAAATATTTTTGTTGGGCCGATATCTTTGTGGAGGGAAGGAAGGCGCCTGATGGCTCGCTTCAAGCGTCATTTTCGTGCCACACTATAGAAAGAAATGACGAGGTGTACCGTGTGCTCCCAATTTTATGGGCAAGGTTCAGGGTGCACTTAGGTGATAGTTCGGAGACGTCATTACGGGTACTCCGAAGCCCTGTTACCTGTAACTGGATTTTGGAGATCAAATAGGTAGTCACTCCTTGTAAAATTAATATAGTTGGGACTTTGACATAGGCTAGGCAGAAATGATGATGAATTTGGAGACGGTTATTATATGAACTAGATTTACATAATGAATCCCCTAATATAACTTAAAATTTGCTCCAGAAATAAGGTTTTAGTGTGTGTAAGACATAAAACAGGTACCTGTTACTCCTCTCCTCACTTAAATCCAGTTCTTTATTACACTTTTACGAGGTCTCCACCCCAGCAGTAATATGTTCTGATAAATTCACGTGAGCGAATTAAATTTTTAAATTTCGTTTCCGTTTTTCTACCACACAGCGCTCGTGGTTTACGAAAGGGTTTGTAAAGTTTAAAACATCCGTGGAATTAAAAAATAAATGTGGAAAAACCATTTTCCAGCCCTAGCTTTTTTTTAAAATTATGAGTCATACATTGCTATAATCACTACCGTATTCGCAAACGTATTCTCGATTCTATCAGTTCAAAAATGTATTTATCGTGACCATTACGATTGCTAAAACGGCTATCCGATGTTTTCCTTAGTTCTTATTCGTGTTTGGTTAGCTGTTTAATAAACACTTTTGAAAAATATTATGTTTATTGTTTTTTTTTTTATTTATTGATAGCCGCACCTGTATGAGGTAAGAGACAAGTAATTCTGCCTACATCGACGTAGACTTTTGGAACCATTGAATTTTGGAAACAGCAAACCGCGTCTTCAATTTCTAGACGAAGTTTACAGAAACATAATAATTCATAATCACAACTTAATGTATAACTAAGCAAAGCCGAAAATACAATGAAGAGTTTTCTTAGCACACTGCGCATTCTCAGCCGTCGCCGTCGTAATGACAGAAAATCAATGAAGTCGGACCTCCAAACAATATTGCCACTTGAAGAGACAGTCAAGTGTCCAATTCTCTCCAATTTCTCTTCATCGGCTCTACGTCAAATCGTTTTCCGTCTCATAAGATCACTAATGAATCTTCTTGTCATTTGGCGAAAGCTGGTTCTTTTACGACTAGCAAGTTCGTAATAGGTACACTAACTAAGGCTCTTCTCGCTTAGATTTGTTGCGTTTGTGCCAAAATAAGTTTCGCTTTTATTGAGGACTATGAAACACTTTATGAGTTTATTTGTCCTGTTTCTTTTGTGACAGACGTACTTACTGACGTGAAACGTAGTGCATAAATGCCTTAGTCAAGGAGCCTCAGAGTTACGGTACCAAACAATATTTGGTAATGAACCTTGCCAGTTCATTGGCCATCGACGAGTTCCTTTGACGAAATGTGAAAGGATCAAGAGGAAAGTAGACAAATTGTGATCCATACATTTTCTCATTTAGTATCGCCAGGCTTTTTTTCTCGTTTAGAAAAGGTCGCAGCTTATTTAAGAAGCGAGAAATTAGTTTGTATTTGAATTCTTGTTTGTATTTTCTGAATCGAGTCCCAGATAGGTCAATTAATGGCTTCAGTGTTATCGGAAAACAATCGAATTCCATTCGTCATTACGATTTCCATGGACTTTTATTTCAGTATTGTATCGAATTCATGTCAGAATTCGAAACATGTTATGCAATAATTTTACATCAAAATAAAATAAAAGGCTGGCGAGTATCATAACTAGAATACCGAGGAAAAAATATTGGACAAGAACTTTATACGTCGAATTTTTAAAATGCCTGTGAAATTTTATTTATTTTATTTCAGTTGCATAAACTCGAATAAAATAAATAAAATTTCTGTTTCATATCACAACGTCGGAACTAATTACGATATGAAAGTAAATTCTAAAGCAAAAACAACATTAATTAGCTTTGCAGGAACAATATAGATGATTTATTAAGGAGAAAACGAAACTGAATACCAGTTTTATGAATACGGATTTTTTATTTTTTTATGTACATTGTACCTATTACAGATTGTAAGCTTAAAGGCTAGTAAAAAAATTGGAGGAAGAAAATACTTGTTTTTCTATCTAGTAATTTAATATTTTTCTGACGCGTCTGGATTATAGAAGATGTATTCAAATGTAGTAAATTGAATTTATGTATATTCGCTCAAGATTATGTTTATTGTTTTATTTGTGGGACTTAGGATTGTTCCTGAAGACTCGTATTAAAACATAAAAGCATATATTTTATTACTGCATACTATTATTTTCGCAATTTTTTGTATTTGGTCGTTGTTTAATTGGGACTGGTCGAGGCTATGATGGATCAGATTTATGGCATATAATTAATAGGGTAATAAAAAGATATTCTTCTATTCTTCTAATAAAGAGATGACTCTCTTTATTACCGACCGCTTCCTGATAAAGTCGAAACTTTGAGTGTTACAAGGCAAGAAATTACAACCTTTTTTTTATTGCAAATCGAGCTTCCTACTCCAGCTGGTAAAACCAAAATATTGATACTGCTAAACTTTTAAAATCTATAGCACCGTTTCTAAACCAAACTCCAACCAATTCAGGGAATAATTAAATCTAAAACTGTAGATGGAATTTTAACATAAACTGAAATCTCTTCGGCTAGCAATTTTGAACAAAGTTGAGCCACTTTAGCCTGTGTAACCAGAATCCTATTAAAAGATTACAGTGTTATCACACTGGGCAACAACAAACTAGTTCGAAGTTTTATTTCAATCTAGTTTGTGTTTCAGACCCAGATATTTTGGTTTGGAGGGGCTGATGGCTAAGTTATAACAACCGCTCGGGTCGGTCGAAGGAAGGGAAAGTGCCAGGGTTTTTTGTAATTTGCAGGTTAGTGTCTGTCAGGCTGTATGTTTATTGAAATATGATTCGCGACCGTAACACGTATTTAACCCCATTTTTCATTTAATACGATTGAATGACTATCTGATTAAAAAATCATTAATTGGGATTAAAATGAACTGAGGGGTTGTATTGATAATTTTAATGATTGTAACTCTGTTTGTTACGGTGGCGAATCATATTTCAATCAACAGGTTGCATCCTGACCAGCAAATTGCAAAAAAAAGGTAGGAAAATTGGCGTTCCCCTTGGTACGTTTGTCAAGTCAGGTCATGGATAAGTGACCATCCACTACATACTGGAACCCGTCCGTACCCCGGGAAAGCACATTAAGCCGTTGGCTTTGGCCGTCATTTGTACATTTTTGATACTAGTTACGGGAATTCAAAATACTGAAAGTATTATAATCAGTTTAATCAAGGGGTACGGTGTCATGGCGACATGGAGAGAGCGACTGTCGCAACCTCGTGCAGGGCACGCCACCATAGTGGCGATAAGTCCCCTCTTTGAGGAGTGGCGAGAGAGGCGCCACGGCGCCCTCACCTACCGCCTGACGCAGGTCCTCACTGGACACGGTTGTTTCGGGAGGTTCCTGCACCTAATCGGGCGGGAGGAAACGCCCGGGTGTTTCCACTGCGAGGATCGTCCAGAGGACACGGTGGGGCACACCGTGGAGGTCTGCCCCGCTTGGGCGGAGCACCGCCGTGTCCTCGTAGCGGCGATTGGCGGCGGCGATCTCTCGCGTCCGGCCTTGGTTTAAGACATGGTCCGGAGCGAGAAGGAATGGGAAGCCGTCACCTCAGTCATGCTAGTGAAGGAGGTGGCGGGACGTGAGAGGGAAAGAACCTCACGTCCCAGTCGCCGCGGGAGTCGCCCAGGGCGTTGGGGGTCACGTGGTGGCTCCCGGCCACCGTAGGCGCGGGCCTGTGGACGGCGAGTTATGGGCCAGCTCGCCGTCCGGCCGTCTTATGACGACAGGCCGTGTCAACGGCGCGTTCGTGTTCCACGTGCACCTCAAAGAGATGTCAGCAAATAAGTAGGGGTCCGCAAGGGCCGATGCCTGCCAGGGCTGCGGGACTGTTCGAAAGAGATACCGTGGCCCTGGAACACAAAGGGCAAAGAAGGAACATGGATGGGTTTTAGTCAGTACAAGTCTGACACTCCCTTCCGCTCCGCCCAGAGTGGGGGGGGGGTCATTTGATGATTTCCCATCCGGAAAAAAAAAAAAAGGGGTACCCCGTGACAAGGTAATCAGATAAAGTCGCTCCACGTAAAGTACAGTATGACCACTTTAAGAGTGCAGTTCAAGGTGGCGTTGCGTGTCAAGAAAATTTGCCTCGATATGTCAAACTTGCTACATTTATTTTAGTTCTGTGTTTTCCCGCCTGCATAGATAAGTTGGTTGAAGTGTACGAGTATTCAGCTATATTCTGTTAGCTTGACAGCTGATTCCTTTGTGAAAGGTTAGGCAGATTATGACACTGATATTACAGATGATTGATAAGCCAAGGCTATTTGGGTGACTCTTTTTATTTTAATTAATTTCATACAAAAGGGCTTTAGTCGGCACAAAACTTTTGTTTGAAAATTGCTTTCAGATTTTTTCATAATATTTATAAAATGTCTAGAAAGCGACTGACAAGGGAAATTCATACTGTGTAATTAAATATTTCACTTGCCAAAACTGAAAATGTCTTGACGTTATTTATTTATTGAGGTATTTTAAGATGCCATAGTAAGTTATTTACCTTATTCATTTTTCTCACATATTATTTTCCTTTATTTTCAATTTTTTTATTAACAAAAAATATATGTATAAAAAAACATTTACAAATAAAAAAAATAGTAGCCCACTGGCATCGTGAACAGGGTCCGAGCTACCGGTGGGCAGGGCTCTTGTGAGAGGTAAGTTATTATTATTATAGGAAAGCGTTAAATAATTTTTATTTAATACTTGTATATAGTTAGTTTACCTTACTTAAAAAATCTTAGTTCACTTTCACCTTGTTTAGGTAATCCGATTTCCAATATTCAAATAGTTATAATCAGTAATCATAACCATGGAATTGAAATCAAATTACAATTAACCTAGGTTAACCCATTTGATACACGAACTCAGATATCACTTCGCTGCGCCCGTAGCGTGTTTCAGGCCGAATCCATAGTCAAGGAAATGCTTTAGAAACTGTGATAGGCCTGTCCATAATATAAGCTAGGTAGGCGTGCCGAGACATGGAGGTGAGGAAATTAGAAGACGAGGGAGGAGGGGTGCGGGGGGCAACGTCTGGTGAGTTCCACTTTACTGTACTACGAGGTTTAGTTTCAAGATATTTGCCATTTAACTAGTCTGGATGGTGACCTATTTGTTGGGACATATTGGATTTAAAATGAGCTGAGACAAGAGGTATAAAGATCGATGGACCAACTGCTTCCATACATATATTAATCTAAATAAAGTAGTGGAAAATGATTAAAGAATTAAGTCAGTCAATGTGCAGCCATTTTTAATTGTGCACACCTATTATCTAATTTAAAAATAATGGATATGATTCGGTCATTTAAGGTATTTCATTGCTATGACAAAATATGTAATCGCCAGCGACTTTGAATGCTGAGTATAGCTAAACTTTGGTTATCTTTTTTGTGTCGACCGTAGACCGATCTATCTCTTGACAACTTAAATTCCTGTAAAAAATAAAACTCAAGAGATAACGTAGATGAACAGAACATAAACTTCTTTGTTAACATTTTTTATACTCAACACGGGATCAAAAGTCGACGGCCCAGATATATCAGGGTGTTACTCTGTAACAGCAAGCACTCCGTCAAGCCTTCCAGATTTAGTGATCCGTCGGGACGTCGCTATTACGTGTCGAAATAGCCATCGATAGGAATTTTCTTTGCATACAGATGGGTAATGGTGATCGGTAGATGGGCGATCGGTGGACGAGGACTCAGGTAATGTCGTTCGAAAATATTTCAAGGTCTCTTTCAGAAAGTAATTTGGTTTGATGACTTCGTACTGTAGGTTCCACGCTCACTTCAATAGAGATGAAGTTTGTCATTAAGTTGTATGTGTACTGAAGGTTATTACAATTATGTTACTACTAGATTGATTAAGTACTAACTTTGCAAAATGTTTGCTCTTCCTTTGTTCTGATTGCCTGAACCCTGTTTATATACCACCCTTATAATTTTAAATTTTGTTTAACTGAATTTGGACGGTACATTGAGACTATCAAGTATTTTGCCTACGTTTAATGTAACGTTAATTAATTTTTGGTTTGTGCACGATACACGACCATGATCGTGCATTGAACGATTTTACCAGACACGAATAAATTGCACATTAATAAAGGCTTTAATTACGCGGATCAGTAATGAATCACGGTGGATCCCTGCACGATTATATCAGCGTCATTTATTTTTTAAATCAAACAATCGTGCTTACGTTTGACAGCCCTTAAAATGGGTTCCGAATGATAAGGGTTCATTAATTTTACGTCGATGACGGTGCATAATCTGAGCGAGTCTTGAGTGAGATTAGGGTGACTCAGCTGTTCAGGACGGCTGTACGCAGTCCAATGAAAATTGGCAACGGTTATCTTGAGATGCAGTAGCGATACTGCCGTTTATTGTCCGCTTTTGCGCCCCGTGCACGACATTAGGCGATGCGACTTGCGAGACGTCCAGCGACACGAGCGTGTTTTATGCTAAAAGCTTTTATTTAATTTACCTAGTTAGTTAGTATGTATTGGTCAAATCATACAAGTGAATTTCAAACAAGTTGCCAGAAATCGATTGAGATGAAATTTTGCACACACCTATGGGTCTGGTGACAATACATTTTTATGACAGACATGACTTGATCCTTCTGCCAGGATCACCTCCACGAGAGAACTCCACAATGATTAATAGCACGGACACGAAGCTTTGTAAATGCGTTCAATGTTGATAGAAAAGTCTAACTGTCGTCTTTCCATTTTAATAAAAGCTTTTTCTTTTTAAAATAAAAAGTTTAATTTATTTATCCTTTGTGTGAGTATCGCGGTGATTTGTGGCGTGCTCTAAGCAATTTCTTTAATTTATTTTCTCCGCATTCGCAATTAGCGTAGCCGCAGCCGCTTGAGCTTGTAGGTCGTGGTCATGCAGTTAAGAGTCTCAAACGCATGTTTGTATTGTTGAAAAGTTACCATTCAGAATAGTTCCAAAGGTTTAAGAAGCCTTTGTTCTACGTAGAAAAAAATTCATCCCAGAAAATTAATAACATTTTATATAGTTGTTGCCAGCACAGCTTGATGTAAATATTTACGTGTCAATAAACTGACGGCGAAACGGAGTTCGTCTACATTTTATAAAATAAGTTTAAGAAACTGGGGTACGGGAATTGATTCTTAAGGCTGAAAAGTTTCGTGGATTAAAAAAGATAAATGGTGGTTTTTGACAGAAGCGAAAAGTTTTTAAGTTCTTGTGGCAAAAAAGGTGTTCTCTTAAAAGGATGTAGTTGAAAAGCTCTTAGTTATTTTCGCCTTAATGATCTTGCTGGCGGACGCTTGTGTAAAGTTTAGGTTTATTACACTGATCAAGCTTGCTAAAATGGGTTGAGTGGGTCAAACACCCATTACTTTAAAATGGGATCAGGTAGGAAGGAGATACGGTGAATAATGGTCAAAACCACATTATCTTAATCGACTGCATGCTTTGTTCCACGCACTGCTGAATATGGTGGATCCGTCATTTTGTGCAAAACTTCCCGGGTCTGCGAGTCTCAACCAAGTCTTTCCCGTCGGTCTTCTGAATGTCAATGACCCATCTGGAACAACGTATGTCGGATAAGGTCATTGGTATGGACATAAAATGAATCGCAAGCGCGCCAGTGGTGACATCACGCGACTCTCTGAAGATGATCTGATCGCAGCGGAGTTGAGACCTCCCGGAACTGTACTCCTATTCATTGCGCCCCGTGTTACTGTGTTATATTGTAATTTCAAGTAATTTGTTAGTTTAATAAATACGGTGTATCGCACTTAGTGTGTTTTCATTGTACAAAACCCATCTTCTGCCCACATGATGTACGAACCTAACGGAATAAGTAATGACAATTCGACATATATACGTCTAGTTCAAAAGCACAAATCGGCTAAATCCTTTCGGGATTACATTTACAAAGCTGCTACATTGTATTTAAATTCACGTTAATCCAACTCTTTCAAAAAGAATACCGCAAAAAAGAGAAAACACTTGCAAATGCACTCGAAAAATGTCACGCGGCTCCAGTGAGTTGGGTTCACGCGTCCTCACAGCTGTCAAAGGACTTTAACCACGTGTATCTCAACACGTAACGTTGCAAAAGCGTTGTACAATACTTTGCACATAACTTTGTTGAGGTATTTGGGGCACGCGTGCCGAAAATGTTGCTTTGTGTGCCCTTTGCACATGACAGTGACAGCAAATTTCGTGATATTTTGTAATAAATTATAGAACTTCAGTTTAACTAAATTAAAATGACGCGTATAAATAATACTTCATTAATTTAGCGGGGCCATAACCATATTTCGTTAAATCATCATTGATGAAATCTGTTCTTTTTTTGGGTCAATATAATTTATTTAAAAATTAGAATAACATCTATTCCATCATAGTCTACTGATGAGCACCGTTAAAGCTTGTTTATGTGTTTTACCTCCCATAGTAAACAACATCACAGTTTTAAAACTAAATTACAGTAACATAGCGGAGTTTTGATAAGCCCGAATTATTCCTGATTAAATTCAATATCCATGTAGTTCAATGCGTGAGTATACAATATGACGTAAGAGTGACGTCAGAGCTATCAAAGTCAGTACTTTTGCCAAGCTAATACTCGACGGCTTCATATGTTTGACGTTTGCTTTGAATTTAGAATTCAAACTATGAATGTTCAAAATGTGTGGTTGATAATGGTAACGTGTGCTTTCAAAAATTATGTACCTAATTATATTGTTAATGATTTCAATTATGTATTTTATTTATTGCTGCAACCTCTGGGAACCACCTTCTTCGGATGTTTCTAGTTTAAAAGCAAGATCTTACCTAGCAGTGATAGCCTAGTGGTGTGACCGTCGGACTGCCATTTCATAGGTCTAGAGTTTGGATCCAAGGCACGCACCTCTGATTTTTCGAATTCATGTGCGTATTAATAATTATATTATTAATTCGTATCACTTGCTTCGGTGAAGGACAACACCGTGAGGAAACCAGCATTCCTGAGAGATATTTTTACCGGCATGTAAAGCCAGGTCAGAGGCCCATGAGCGGCATAAAAACTCTGACACCAGGTTAGGCACTACAGGATAAAGAAAACAAGAACTTGTGGTTTTATTTAAACTAATTTCAAGTACTTACCTGCCCACTTATGGTACACTTCAAGACACTAAAGGTGACCTACTACTTAATAATAGAAGAAGCACGACAAACACTGAAAATTATAATGCATGCCGTACCAGCATAAACGATTTTCAATTAATTTCGCCTGTAAGTAAACAAGACATCAGCGAAAAAAGGTCATTATTTTGTTTAGTGCACATGGTTTAAATTCAAGGGTAGGTCAGAAATATCATTACGGTGAAGCTGGGGGGTGCTTGCGCATTAATGAGAGTCGCCGATGTACCAACATGGCGGATTCGTTGGTTCAACACATTTTTAATTGAATTTTGTACGTGCATTGACTGGAAGAAAATTTAATATTACAGGAAATTAATTGAATAGAACTCGGAGGAGCTCGTGGCTTAATAAAAACAGCCGCTCGGATCGATCTTCAAGTTAAGCAGTACTTGCCTAGGTTGATCCGTGGATGGGTGACCACCCACAACATACCGTGTTTCCTCCGTGCATCGGAAAGCACGTTAAGCCAGACAGTCGTTGCAGAAAGTCAGTGGCCCGAACCTCTGATAACCAGTCCTGCCAAGGGGTATTGTATTGCTCCATAACCTTATGGAGGTCAGATAGGCAGGCTGGAAGCCAACCCTAACGTAGTTTGGAAAAGGCTAGGCAGATGATGATGAGAACTCCCCAAACAGATTTATAACAACTTTTCTGTAGGGAGTTCTCTATGAGCCTTCCAAGAAACCATTACAATGATTGGAATAACCCACACATTATTTTGATCAGCATGCTGTCACCAGTCAATGACCTTAACAAATGCCCATATTGCCTAAATCACCTACTAACCTGTATTTAACCTGTTTGTGACGACACGGTTGGCGCAGTGGCTGTGCGATTGCCTTCTGCGCTGCGTGTCGCGGGTTTGATCTCCGCACGGAACAAATTTTTTGTACGACCTACACAGGTAGTTGTTCCGGGTCTGGCTGTTTGTGTATCTAATTTTAAATGTTTGTAAACGTACCCACGACACCGGAGAAATTCCTAGTGTCAGAGATCCCAGTAGATCTAGTAGACATTTGTAGACATCGGCATCGTAAGGAAACCGGTGGAGCTATTTAATTTACCTTTCCTCTAAGCCAAATGTCATAGCAATCACTCTTAGCCATGTATAATAATAACATTGTGACATTACATTAGTTAAAACTTAATATTTTTAAAAGAGTAACCATGGAGTTTCTTGCCGGTTCTTCTCTATAGGAAGTGACCAACCCGAATCGTGCACCTATCTTTTGAAGTTTCATAAGTGCCTATATTGGTTTATGTGACATAAAATATTTTGATTTTGTCGAAGTAAAAATGTTCCATTCAACTCTGTAGCTCTAATTTACCTTGACAATGAATTTAATTTGATCAATAGCCTGTCTGCCTCGTTGGCTAGTGGTCGCAATCACGGCTGCTGAGCATGAGGTCCTGGGTTCGATTCCTGGATCGGGCAAATTGTTATTTGGTTTTTCCATCAAGAATTTTTCAGTAGCAACCCGGTTGATGGCAATAGGCTCACCCTCTAACTCAAGACTTAAACATAACCGACGAAATGCGGGTGTACTATTAGGTACACCTTCTGCCAAACCCTTCGGGAATTACAGGCGTGATGTTATGTTATGTAGAACGTTTAGTGTCAACACAACATCTGAAAAGTTCCTGATCGCGAATATTGAACAGTCTTCTCCGGCCAAGTTTTCAAAAACACGTGTTTCAAAGGAACTCAAGTGTTATATTAAATTTGGTGAATAAGTTACAGCTAATAGCGGCTTGTGGAACAACTTTGGAACCACTGTGCGGCACGCGTTGAAATCCTGATATTGAGCCGAGATTATTGTCAACTTCAGGTATTTATCTACTAGTTTAGACTTTAATCTAGAATTAAACTTAATTTTCTAGTCTAGATGTAGCCTTGACAACGTCTGTCGTAAATGTTCTTAGTTTTCCGAGATTCCAAGTACTTGTAGGTACCAAATCTAATCGAATCCGCGCAGATGTTACATCGTGATTGAGGCTAATGTCTATCCCTCTACTTACTAAGAAATATATATCTTCTCTGTGCATGTATTTCGTTAGAACGGTCCTCATGTGTCACATGAAGTGAAGCGGATAATTCGAGAATACTCGATTTGATTACTATATTATTCTTTTGGAGAGAGCCTTACGATTTTCACAAGACGTGAAGGTATAGAGCTGGGATTTCTAATGCAGCTTGAAGCCTAAATATATATCTAGCAATGTACTGCGACTGGCTGAATAGGTTTATTGATTGAAATCTAATTTTGGAAGCATAAGTTCAACAGTTCTTGAAAAAAAACAAATATTTCATTGAGCTGTAAACACTCTTCACTTTTATGATGATTGAATAACTTTCAACGACAAAACTTCGGCAATTTGCACAAAATATAGAAATTAACCTGTCCGGAATAATCCGAACATTAAATTGTACGTGTTACGTCATCGGACGAGTGCGGAGAGAAGAGGAAAACGTAAATTAGAACAAATTGCTCTCAAGGCGCACATCATTGGAATATATACCTTTACTTGACAATACGTTGGTTGAAAATGTGTTACAGACGTTATAGGTACTTAGACCATTAATTTTGTTATCTTCATTTTGTGAAGAAAAATCACCGTGTGGTTCTAAGTTAGACACAGGGGAAACGAGCTTTATTATTGCGGTGGGTCCATGAACGGTTTCTTGTGAAATCCTTGGTGAAAAACATCGCTATTTGAGCATTTAGCAAACAGCGCTAAACAAAATACGCTATTTAAGCGTTGTGATGTCTATTTAGAGTAGTGGCCAATACAAACAAATCACCAATTTCCATACATTAACCCCGCATAAACATCCTGATACTCTGAGCGCGCTAATATCTCACGAACTTACCTAACTATTTACCATCATTACCCCGTGGGACACGAGATTCGGGCTGTCTGTGTTCCCAGGAGGTCATTTGCTGAACTATTTCGATATAATTGTACCAGAGAACATTTATTGAGTCGGGAACTAGCCGACGGGTACCGAATTTGCGATATTATTCAAACTTTTGGTGTTTAACTTAGCTTCGGTGAATGCTTAAACGTCTTCTAGTCATAAATGTTTGTTTACGTGCTAAAAGTTATTTGCACGTTTATGGTGTTTTTGATGTGTTTGACAAACAAACAGAGTGTTTTATTTGTTTGTGAGAAATTAAAACATTTGTCGAGAGTCTCAAGGAATTATGTTTATGTTTAACGAAGTTTTGAAGATTTGGTACACTTGCTCATGTTAAACGTAACCATATAACGTAGTACACGGTTCGATGAATACGACATTCAAATCTGAATGCGTAAACTTTCAGAATATTTTATTGCAAATTTCGTTGACATTGTAACGGGTATAGAAAAACTGAATCTTAAGTGTTTTTGGAGTGCATATTAGTATTATGTTAATAAGTATATTTTTATACTATTTCTATGCTCTCTGAAGAAACTTAGGCGTAAATATATGCATAATAAAAACGAATTAACTATTGTAATACGGCACGGTTGGCGCAGTGGCTGAGCGATTGACTACTGCTGCGCTACGTGTCGCGGATTCGATCCCCGCACGGAACAAATTTTTGTGTGATCTACAGGTAGTTGTTCTGGCTGTTTGTGTATGTGGGTTTTAAATGTTTGTAAACGAACCCACGGTACAGGAGAAATTCCTAGTGTGGGGCAAAAATAAATAAAAAATAAAAAAAGAAATATATATATATTGCAAATTTCGTTGTTTTTGTAACAGGTGTAGAAAAAAAAACAAAATCCTAAGTGTATTGGAAGCTCATAAATACGATTATTATGTTAATAAGCATATTTTTTGCACCATTTCTATGTTCTCTGAAGCAACTTCGGGGGCAATGTTGTAATAAGGATTCTCAGGGAATGTTCTACGCCGTACGTAACAGACTCTAGACTGGAACCAATGTTTGTTCAACACATAAGTTTTTACGGTTTTTCACGCAAAAAGGTTGTTAAGGTACACCATAATACTTTAAGTGGGTACGGTTGTGGCCATCTGTAGTTATTACAATGGAAGCCGCGAATTATTAATTGTAAAATTAAAACCGTACACAGTGTAAACTAATTGTTAGTTTAAATTCAATTTACTAAACTGAACGTTGTATAAAGTTTGGGTTAAATTTAACGAGGGTTCGAAGTAGGTGTACAGAATTAATATTTGTTAATTTTGTATCGTATAATTACATTACCTTTATCTGTAGAACTTGGAATTCATACAAGTTAATTTTTTTTAAACGTTATTCATCATCATCATCATCTGCCTAGCCTTTTTCCCAACTATGTTGGGGTCGGCTTCCATTCTAACCGGATGCAGCTGAATACCAGTATTATACATGAAGCGACTGCCTATCTGACCTCCACAACCCAGTTAGTACTGGGTAATTCGATACCCTTTGGTAAGACTGGTTGTCAGACTTTTTGGGACACTGACTACCTAACGACTGTCAAAGATCTAAAAATGACAGCCGGGACGAAGGCTTAATGTGTTTTTTTTTAAACGTTATTGAATCTAATTAATTGTTGTGTCAGTATGTGTAGCGCAAAAACGTGATGCCTAAGCATATATAACCCTACCGCTTTCCCATCCTAAAAAAAAGGGCCTAAGTATTCCTTTGGCCGTACTAAAGAGAGATCTCTCTTTCCTAATAGCTGCATTTATTTTCCAGTACATAAAAGACTTGTTTATAAAATAAGTTATTCTCATTGCTTTGTTCAGTCTTAGTATGAAATATATTAAAGATTATTTTTGGATAGCCTTATTTATCAAAATGTCAAAGGAGCAGCTATCATGCTTTTAATTATTTCACTAATCCTCGAATCTTTTATTTTTATTTTTGGTTGTACAATAAGGAACCTTGATTGATGACTTTTTATTAATGTTTTTTTTTTGGGATCAAAAGAGCGTCGACGCTACAGGCTTTTTGTGTTCTACAGATTAAACTGGTTGTATTCAAATATGGAACAATAGTGACGTTTGATGCCTTAATTACCCTGGTGCTTATCCGGGAAACACTACTAACAAATATGTTTTTTTTTATACATAATCTTTATCCTTTATTTATTTAAATACAAATCTAATACATTTTTAAATATTCCTTAAAATAAAAACAATATAAAAAAAAAATTAACAATACAAAAAATTGTAGCCCACCGCTATCGCGAACAGCTGAAATAAAAAATAAAAAAATCTTTTATCATTTACCATTTACATTAATCTATTGGCTCATAATTTCAAGAGATTTCTGGGTTACTATTGAATATTTCTGCATAGTTCTGGTATACATGCATCCGAAAACGAATTATACCTACATTGTATCAGCCATCCAATTATTTCTAAACATAGACTCTCCAAAATGATAAATGAAAACTCCTTATACATGGTTTGAACTAAACATTAACTGGTAAACTTTGTTGATGCCAATTAAAGTGTTGGGAAACAAAACAATGCGCCAACTGTCCCTATTTCCCTAACAAGTGAAGTTTTACTGAATTTTCCGCTTCAGGAAGCAATTAAATTGAGGATCGGAGTTTCAGACGAGTGTGTTTTCGCTGACAACTCACGTTCGATTTTTGAAAGCCTACTGAAATCTGCTGTCAAATGTTGTCAGCTGTTGTGATTGCTTGGCGAAAATAACAAAGGGCAATTAAATCACTCGACATGCTTGACATTGTGAAAATCACAGCCAATCAGCCAATCAAATCGCTTTCACATAACATTTGACAAATAATATTGAATAAGATTTCAGTAATTCGTGAGGCGACTTGTAGATCGCAGGCTTGATAAACAGACTTTGAATGGCTTTCCAATTTGTTTTTTTTTATGTTTTCCATGTATCAACCTTGGTAAATAATAAATATATATTTGTCAAAGAGATTCCAAAGACTTATAGAGCGGACATTGGGAATATTATCATACAAAAATTTTGATCCCGAACTGTTTCGATTTTGACGCACGAAGGCTACCTCACAAGCGGGCGTGTGACACTAGACAGAACGATTTGTTACTAAGTAGTAACAAGTATTGGATTACGATTGTCTTCGTCTTGTTCCGTATATCGCTCGTAAATATTTGAAAGTCTTTGATATTTGAAATCAGTCATGAGAAAACATTGACAATTAAGCATGGGAAGCCATTGGTTCCTGCTGTCATTTGTAGATCTTTGTCAGTCGCTACGTAGCTTAGTCAGAAGCCTGAAAGTTTGACAACCAGACTTACCAAATTGCATCTTGTGTGTCCAGTAGCTGGATTGTAAAGATAAGCATTCGCTCCGGTATTTGGGTGCATCTGATAAGACTTGAAGCTGTAGGGGATAAGGCTGGGATGATAATGATTGTAATCAATTATTTGTTTATTAGGTACACGAACAGCAGTACATACTAAGAATTTATAGGGAATAATAAAAATAACATAAAAGTGCTGGTATGTATGCCTATTACAGGTATACGCTGCATTCACCTTAGTGACAAAAACATAATGTTCTCAAATTTTATTAATTAAATTTGGATACAATATAAATTTTACTTAAAACTAAATGAAATGATATGAATTATGATGATATACAGGTTGGAAGGGACACCAACGCAAAAACGGTTACCACGTATTCAGTACATCATTTGGAGTTACACTTCATAGTTTTTTTTTTTTAATCAGCTGTTCCATTCATTTTGACCGTGTAGGTATTGCTCTTTTGTAGTGAACAGCTGTTTTCTTTGTTTTAATAACCGATAAAAAAATTATATGTGGGGGGCTCAGAATGATGTATTAAATACGAGGTAACCGTTTTCGCGTCGGTGTCCCTTCCACCCCGAATGTATTATGGAAGTGATATCTAAAGATTTTTATTTACTGTTTTTTTAACTAATTGCAAAAGAACAAGTTATTTCTATTTTTATTAATTAGTTGCGTAGTTGCAAATAATAACAGTGCATCGACGATCCCAACACACCACAGGAGAATATTCGAAAATGGTTACTGCTTTATCGATCATCTCAATTCTCCCAAACTATCATGTTACGATCAAACGCGAGGAAATAAAATACTGATTTGCAAGTAGTCGTTTTGAAAAGATAGCGAACTTCGGAGACGTGACAGAAATGCTTACTGTTGTAACATTTGATGCTGGATCTTGTATGTGAGCGGAATTTATCTTGAAGTTGTAGTCTGGCTAGGGTCTTTAGTCCCAATTCTACCCGTTTGAGGGAGGATACTATCTAACATTACACATATTTTGCCATCTACAGCGTGAACCAGTGAGGTGTGGTGATATTTTAAGGATGTGGTATAGACCATCAAACTGAACAACTTTCTCCATGGGACAAAAATAGTAACCGCCAAAAAAAATGTCAGCTGTCCCATACAAAACTTCAATACCTACACGACCCAAATGTATGGCACAACTAATTATTTTTCACGATTTTAATGTTGGTCCCGTGGATAAAGTTGTTTAGTTTGATAGTCTGTATGATACCCTTAAATATGATGATTCTGGTACACGCTGTATATCCATACTAATTTAGATGGACTCAACTGAATATAAGTCTTTGGTAGGTCACTGGGTGGTTTATTAAATAAGTTTTGATAGTGACAAATGATCATATTAATATTAAGAAAGGTAGTGTCTGATGAGATGACGAGTAATAGAGAAGTATGGAAGAAGAAGACTAAAGAAGTTAGAAGTTAATAAATGATTTTCTAAAATATATTCCTGAGGCAGATTTATTTTTTGACTCTCAATGGACAATCGCTAAACATGTGCATATTTATTTAAATATGAAGAAATAGTTGTTAATTGTAATTGTTGTTGTCTGAGTAAGGTTGTTTTTTGTTTACAAATTTTATGTTACTCCGTTTTGTTAATGTATATTTTAAGAAGTTTTAATTAAAATGATTGATGTAATTTTGTAGTGTTAGAATAGGTGTAAACTGTTAGCTTATATTTGATGAATAAATGAATAAATGAAGACAAGCTACGCCAACCCCAAATGAATTGGGATAAGGGCAAGAGAATGAGTGACCAATTACCAATTTGGTCAGCTTAACGCACACTCAAAAACGTATCCTTTGTTTGGTACTAGTAGTTCGCCAATATAATACCAACATGTACATATAAAGAAAGAAACAAGTAGAAAAAAAAATGGTCGATAAGTCATGACGTGCAGACATTTATAAAAATATACAGTAAAGACATGCATACGGCAAAACATATTATAAAAACAACAGAACTTAACATAAAACTACATATATGAAAGAACAGGTAGACTTTAGCTACGTATATTATTCCACGTTACAGAATACACCACGCAGGAAATGAACAGCTCTTATTGCGCTCTTCTTTTCTTTTATTTTTCTCAGCGAATAACAGACTTAACATGGAAAATATAAAACTGAAAATAAATCTGCCTGGACATGAAATTAAATTCAGTTTCAATGTTCCATGTTTTTATTGCTTGTGTTTTACACTTTATATTGTGTTTTTTATGGAGTAAAACGTCTTTGAACATAACTGTGTGTTTTAAACCTAATTGTTATGTTATCTTATCTTTTTATTGGCCTATTGTTCCTACAATTCGTAAACACCTTGACCAAATTGTGTAACACGAGTAATACAATCTCGTAGAATATGTATCTTTTCTGCAACAGTTATAGCCAACGCTTTAATTACATTAATTATATTTAACGCTGTTGTTCTACGCTTCAAGTATAAATTGTTCGTTTAATGTGTACTTTAAATGTCCACAGAGGTTATATATAAACCTTTATTGTGTTTAATGCGGTCCTAAGTAAATATTGCGATGCCACCAAGCTTTTCCAACTCATTGTTATCGTAATATTAGTATTGGACATAATAAAAGTTTACGTTGGCCAAAAGTTAATATTTTTTTTTTTTTATTCTTTTTAATAACAGTGAATATGTCACAGTCAAAACTACTTTCGACCGGTCAGAACAATTACTAACACTTTTTTTTTTTTTTTTTTTTTTCCGGATGGGAAATCATCAAATGACCCCCCCCACTCTGGGCGGAGCGGAAGGGAGTGACAGACTTGTACTGACTAAAACCCATCCATGTTCCTTCTTTGCGCTTTGTGTTCCAGGGCCACGGTATCTCTTTCGAACATTCCCGCAGCCCTGGCAGGCACCGGCCCTTGCGGACCCCTACTTATTTGCTGACATCTCTTTGAGGCGCACGTGGAACACGAACGCGCCGTCGACACGGCCTGTCGTCATAAGACGGCCGGACGGCGAGCTAGCCCATAACTCGCCGTCCACAGGCCCGCGCCTACGGTGGCCGGGAGCCACCACGTGACCCCCAACGCCCAGGGCGTCTCCCGCGGCGGCTGGGACGTGAGGTTCTTTCCCTCTCACGTCCTGCCACCTCCTTCACTAGCATGACTGCTTCGCAGAAGGAGGTGACGGCTTCCCATTCCCTCTCACTCCGGACCATGGCTTGAACCAAGGCCGGACGCGAGAGATCGCCGCCGCCAATCGCCGCTACGAGGACACGGCGGTGCTCCGCCCAAGCGGGGCAGACCTCCACGGTGTGCTCCACCGTGTCCTCCGGACGATCCTCGCAGTGGAAACACCCGGGCGTTTCCTCCCGCCCGATTCGGTGCAGGAACCTCCCGAAACAACCGTGTCCGGTGAGGACCTGCGTCAGGCGGTAGGTGAGGGCGCCGTGGCGCCTGTCTAGCCACTCCTCAAAGAGGGGACTTATCGCCACTATGGTGGCGTGCCCTGCACGGGGTTGCGACAGTCGCTCTCTCCATGTCGCCATGAGATCACGCCGGAGATCTGTCCGCTGAGCGGCAATTTGCCGCGGCAGCGGAGTTTCCTCCCGACGTAGTGCCTCCGCGCGCCATTCGTGCAGGCTTGCGAGGACTATCGCCTCCAGATCCCATGGCGGCAATCCGGCAAGGAGGCTAGCCGCTTCGCCGGAGATCGTGCGGTACCCCCGGATTAGCCTTATGGCTATTACCTTTTGGGGCGCGTTCAGGTAGTGGGCGGCTTGCCGCCTCAAAGAACGCGCCCACACCGGGGCCCCGTAAAGGGCCATGGACCGCACGACCTCCGCGTATAGCCTCCGGCAGGAGGCGTTTGGACCCCTCAGGTTGGGCAAGAGCCGCTTGAAGGCAGCCCCTGTCCGTTCCAGTTTGGGAGCCAAACGTCGGAAGTGCTCCACGAAGTTCCACCGGCTGTCGAGGACGAGTCCTAGGTACTTCAACGTCGACCCGACGCCGATGGAAACCCCTCCTGCCGTCAGTAGGGTTCCCGACGGTGGCGCATTCCGAGGCCCATGAAAACACATGGCCTCGGACTTGTGCAGTGCCACCTCGAGTCCCAATTGCCGGATCCTCTCCACGACTATCGCAACCCCGCGTGTCATGTTTTCGGCCGCCGCCTCGTGCGACCTCCCTTGTGCCAGTACCAGCGTGTCGTCAGCGTAGCAAACTACGCTGACGCCGGTAGGGAGGTCGGCGCGCAGCACCCAGTCGTAACCGATGTTCCACAAGGCCGGCCCCAGAACCGATCCCTGTGGAACACCGCACGACATCTCTCGCCGGTTCCATTCTCCGCTTCGACCAGGGTAGATGATGGCTCTATCCGTCAGGTAGTCCCCGACCACACGACGAAGGTAGGTCGGCACCCGGTGATACCGGAGTGCCTCCCTAATACAGCTCCAGGGCATAGAGTTGAAGGCATTGGCGATGTCAAGAGACACCGCCAAGACGACCCCGCCCCGGGACACCGCGTCCCCCGTCGTCAGGGCTCTCACGCGCATGATGGCGTCCACCGTCGAGCGCCCCTTGCGGAAACCAAACTGGTGTTCCGCAAGATCCGGCCCCATCCCCGCAAGGTGCCCGGCGAGGCGGTTGGCAATGACTCTTTCAAAGAGCTTGCCCACCTCGTCGAGCAGCACGATGGGCCGGTATGCGGACGGAGAGTCCCCAGTCACCTCCAGAACGTCGTCATCGTCATCGGTGTGGTCCGCTTCCGGCACCGCACGCGGCGGCGGAGCCATAGGCGGGGAAGGATGCTCCCCTCGCGAAGGGAACAGAGCGCTCACCACGTCCTCCACGAGCTCAGGCCGGAGACTCTGCGTTAGCGGGGGGGCCCGGGTGCGGAGTTTGTCCCGCACCATCTTGTAAGGGCGCCCCCACGGATCTCCGTTCAGAGACTCCAGCATCTCCTCGCGGGCCAAGTTCTTGGCCCGCCGGACAGCCTTAGGTTTTAATTTAGGACCCTTTTTAAAAACATAATTTTGTAGTGATTCGAGTTGATTATAACCAATACATAACATAACATCACGCCTGTTATCCCCAAAGGGTTAGGCAGAGGTGTATCTAATAGTACACCCACATTTCGCCAAATAACCAAAACGTTCCGCAAAAAAACGATTTTTAAGAAAACAAAATTTAACGGTTTGACTGAAACCGGTTAACAGTGGTTTTGCCCGATTAACAGTTTTGACTGTAAAAAATAAACTTAGGAATCATTAATATTTCTTTTGTAACTAAAACTACATTTATGATTTCTTCATTTACAATTTCGTAACAGTAAAACGTGCCACAGCGATTATAAATATTCGCACGCATCGAGTTTTATAGATTTAATCCGCAATCCGCTTTTCACACCTGTTTTTTATACTAATTGGGCCTACTCTTGACCTCGATCTAGTCCCGAGGACAGAGATGAGGTCAAGAATCATGGTTATGTCTTGTCCGTTAATTATTTTCTTAAATCACTGCTTTACTTAAGTCTATAATTCTCTAACATTGCTATGTGGATTCACGAATTCTTATTACACGAATACCTGTTTTCACGAAGACTGGGCAACACCTACATGAATGCTTAAAAATGATTGCACTGATAGCTTATGCCCGAGGCTGGATGGAGTTCGGTTATTGTCCCACGGAATCATACTCCCGCACCGCACTTCATACAAAGTATTCTGTGTGTTAATCCAGGCTACTATCAATCGGGGTGCGCACGAGTATATTCTATCTCCCGGGCCCGGGCACATGGTAATAGTAGGTACAGTGGGTTTATCGGTTAGAGTCCTACGCAACCCTCCGTTCGCCTCAGATGGAGGGTATCCATGAGGATAATCCCAAACAAAATGAAAAATCTTTGAGCCAAATTGCATTCAAAGCCGTTCAATAGTTTCTGCGTAAAAGACTCAGTAACAGACATGTATCGATACCCACAAACATTTGCATTTATAATAGCAGCACGAAGATAGTAAGATTAGATTTTCTACGCTCGGTTCCGCGAAAAGAGCTGAACAGTGCAATAATATCAAGGCATCACGGTCACACAATCCAAGTGAAAATAAGCATAAAAACTTCTAAAAACAATTCGTTCCAACGTAGCAAAAGTAATTACTATAAAACTACAAATGTGTAAAATGATATATGGAATAAGTATGTACTACACAATAAGTAGCAGGACACAACTGGCCGACCGCCAAAGACCGTCTGTGTGTAAGTTTAAGTACCTACTTGAGTAAAATTGTACCACATTAAAGTCGAGTACAATTTCACATTTCAGCTGTAACAAATTGTGGGTTTTACTGTCTTTTAATTTAGTAAATAAGAGGTTTATTAGATACTCTTCTTCAACCTTTGGCCACCCAATGCTGAGTGTAGGTGTCTTCCAAATTTCTCCATGGCACTTTTGGCGGTTTTGTGTCACGGCCACCCAATTTCTTTCGGCAACTCCGTCCACCTATTTATTATTGGATAATAATGGTTCAAAAAAACATACGTTATTAAAAAAATAATGAAGTGGATTTTCATTTCTTCCGGCCATTCCGTCCACCTATTTATTATTGGATAATAATGGTTAAAAAAAAACATACGTTATTAAAAAAATAATGAAGTGGACTTTCATTTCTTCCGGCCACTCCGTCCACCTATTTATTATTGGATAATAATGGTTCAAAAAAACATACGTTATTAAAAAAATAATGAAGTGGACTTATTTTAAGCGCCAGCATGAAGGATTAAAAAGTCAAGTTGTTTGTAAAAGTCAAGCCTCAAGTTTCAAACGCCTAGTTTTACATTACATACAATTCGTAATTTCACTACGAGCAACTTCCAATCTATACAGAAAAATGGAGAATCCACCAGTCCAAAATAAAGTATTTAAAAGGTATTTCATGCAAAAGTTGACTAGTTTATTATTTATGCCAACAAACATACTTTTATGTGCATACTGTGTGTCCGAAATGTGCTGATATTATTAATTTCAAACTAACCTTTACAAACATGTTAAATCCTATAGAACTTTAGACCTCTTAATTTCACAGCTTAATGAATTTTCAGACGGCTTTGGTAATGGTTCTGTATTTAGTTTTAATGGATATGTTACGGCTAGTAGACGAAGTGCGGCTACACCTAGTTTTAGCCGGGTACAACTAGGTGCAGCCGGTTAAACTTAGATCAGATGTATCCTACTTATCTTCGGTTAGAACATTCAACCAATTAGGATGTAGTGCTCGCCGACCGCAGCTGCGGCACCGCTCGCTGCGCTCGCTCAGCTCGCGCACGTTTGGTCACAGTTCTAACCTAACCTAACCTAATCCATTTGTTCGGTGTGTTCTAGCAATAAAAAGGATACACAACTGTTACCGGCCGCACCCAGGTGCGGCCGAAGTACGGGTACTTCGCCTTTTAGCCGTAACAGATACAAATATATCTACTTGTTTTTTTTAATTTACTTAGTTCTTTATCTCATTGATGTAGTGGTCGCAAGCGCGACTGCTGAGAATGAGTTTCTGGGTTTGATTGCTGGGTTAAGCAATTTGGGTATCGGGTTTTTCCTTCAGGAATTTCTCAGTAGTAGCCACAGAGTATGGATTTGTGCCCAGTTGACAACAATAAGCTCACCCTCTATTACATAGGATTTTAACATAAGTGACGAAATTAGGGCGAACTATAGGCACACCTCTGTTAACCCTTCGGGGATTACAGGCACGATGTTTTGTTACGTTATCGTATACGATGGTTTGGAACGTCATAATTGAGCGTGCTGATAGCTTTTTAACTGTCGGTACTGATCCGAACATGGCAAATATTGCAATTTTAAATTGCAGTTTAAGTTTATTCCCCATACACTTAAGAATACTACACATCTGGTACCGTAGTACCCAAAGGTAGGTCAAGTAGGTAGCTCTTATTGTGCGTGACTCAATTTAATGTCGAGGAACTGAAGAGTGATGGAATAAATGACTCAAAATATTGATGTAACCGAGCTAGGAGTCAGGAATTCTACTTATGTAAATCATGAAGTCAAACATGAAGAATGTTCTTATATTAAACATATTTTATACTACATTTTGTCAAGCCACAAAACATACCTAAGAATAAATGATGACCTTTTGACTGTATCAGTGAGCTTCGCGTAGTTGAACTTTGGACCACACACGTTAGAAATTTTTGCCATCGATAAGCTAAGAAGAAGAAGTCAATCATTGCAGCCCACCTGAGCAACCACACAACCACCCGTGAAACCCGACTACTGAAAAACCACGCTCTAATTAAATTCGGGGTTTACAAGCAAAGATCGACTCCTCGTATCTATGTATATCCTGTAACCTAAGGATTGGCCTAATACAAAAAAAAATCGCAATGACGGAGAGAACACGTCCGTTTCGGCTTCGTTAAGTGTATTTTTAAACCAATTATTATAATTTGACATGTTGATAACCTGGTGACCTGAAAAGGAAATGTCTGATTCCGAGTACAATATTAATTAATACTTCTAAACACACTTCTATAATAATTAAAGGTAATTTTTAATTATCTATGGTCTTAAAAAAGAAATCTCATCTTTCTCCGAGCGTGACTCAAGAGGCGTCTCAGGGATTATGTCAGGTGGATTGGTGACAGCATCCACTTAGGACCTGACAACATGACAGTACAAAAACATGATTTGAGGACGTAGGAGGAAAATCGCTCATTTAATTGTTTTAATTTTTTAAGGGAAAAACCAAAATTAAATGTTAAATGGCTTAAACAACAAATTGTTTGAGGTTTTTGCTAGATCAATACGGAGACCACAGGTTTTTGTGAAACTTTAATGTTTTTTGTCGTTTACCTACGGTAGGCCGCGTGACAACTACTAAACGAAACAATTGCCGGAGTCTTACCGACCAGCCTTCTCTTATCGACATTTTATGGCAAGCAAAAGAGAGACTATCGCAAAGGATGACTATAAAATGATTACACACGACACATTATAAAGATGGTTGACTGTTTCCTAATCCATGACCCCGGCGGAGCGGGAAGGGAGTGTCAGACTTGTACTCACTAAAACCCATCCATGTTCCTTCTTTGCCCTTTGTGTTCCAGGGTCACGGTATCTCTTTCGAACAGTCCCGCAGCCCACGTTCAAGAGCTGTCAGTGCCATAATAGTGTAAAGCTAATCGCGTTCAGTTTCTTCAGTGATATTTGCCCTTAGATACAAAGCTTCACGACAAGACATCGAACGTGGGAAGAACGATACAAACAAATTGTAATCGTAACAAATACATTCCTTTTCTCTACCATAACAATATAACATATACTTTAACGTAACTTGGATGTACGTACTTACGTTTCAGGAACTTGTATTCTTCAAAGTGACGCATTTAGTTTTTATGACCTCAAACAAAATGTTCCTGAACAAAATATATTATAAATGGTAATAAAACGGTTTCAGGTGGCCCACATTGTTCAGTTTACTACCCTCAGTAAGGACACTGATAACAAGCTACGGTTATGACGTCATTATCAAAGTTTACGTCATAAAAGCATATCGGGAACGGTACACATTGTGTTGTGTATTTTCTTGTGCTTGCTCGCAGTTTCGGTTGAGAAAACTTCGATTCATTCCAGTGTTTGAAGCTATCAGTTTCTTCAATTGACTGTTTCTCATCACATTATTTGTAAGAACTGTAATAATTATTTTTCTGACGACATGAGTCTTTTACAGAAAACCTGCCAGAAAGTATTTACACCGCTTGCTTGAGAACGAAATCAATGCTATTAAAAAATAAATTAAGAACTTAACTTTGACGGCCATTCTTGGAACCTCTTGTTTATGTCACGATAAACTATAGAGGATCAGCTCACCAGAACAAGAGAGAGCCGAGCTAGGCTGTCAACTCAATACATCCCACGGAATTGTGGTACCTCAACCACAAAAGCCGCAAATTAAGATTTGACAGTAGATGTACGGAAGGCTTCCCGAAACCACAGATTTGTTGACTACCTCTGAGAGCCCGCCAGTTATTGCTTATTGGTTGGTTCCATAACCCGTAGGCATTTGGCGACCCAAAATGAGGAGATATCAATTACAGGTTACGGTCTAGTGGACCGTAAGCGGTAAGTTGGTTGGTTAGGCTAACCGCAGGCCAGACGCTGCTACTAGCAATTTCTGTGGATTGTTACGATAAGTGTAACGTTTGAGTACCGATAAACATAGGTATCTAAAATCACAGAATAGCTTTAACAATTAAGAATTTTTTTTACCTACGATTTGGTGCACTTTCATTTCATTTACTCTACTCCTAGGTAATTTTAACATTAACTTTTGTGATTAACCTAAAGTTATACTGTCACTTACGGGATATCTTCCGTGATTGTTCATTATTTTGAGACGGGAATTTTTTTTTCGGGGTTCAATCACGGAAGATATCCCGTAAGTGACAGTATAAGTTTAATTGTAAACCGTGAAAGCTTAAAACAGTGTTTGAGCTTAAGATATAAAACTTATAAAATGTTTCCTTTTTTTTTTTTTTTGGATGGGAAATCATCAAATGACCCCCTCACTCTGGGCGGAGCGGACGGGAGTGTCAGACTTGTACTGACTAAAACCCATCCATGTTCCTTCTTTGCCCTTTGTGTTCCAGGGCCACGGTGTCTCTTTCGAACAGTCCCGCAGCTCTGGCAGGCATCGGCCCATGCGGACCCCTACTCGGTTGCTGACATCTCTTTGAGGCGCGCGTGGAACACGAACGCGCCGTCGACACGGCCTGTCGTCATAAGACGGCCGGACGGCGAGCTAGCCCATAACTCGCCGTCCACAGGCCCGCGCCTACGGTGGCCGGGAGCCACCACGTGACACCCGACGCCCAGGGCGTCTCCCGCGGCGGCTGGGACGTGAGGTTCTTTCCCTCTCACGTCCCGCCACCTCCTTCTTCACTGTTTCCTTAAAATTGTATGCATACATAAATGGAATCTTCGTCCATTGATTTGTTACAAAATACCATCCTCCATTTATTCAGTAAAGCAATATTTCCAACAGTTCTTAGGAATGAAAACTGTGGGAAGAGCTTTGCTCCGGCACGGGGAACGTTAATACCGAGGGAATTAACTCGTAAAAGGGGGTAGCCTGTAAACCTTATAGTGTTTCAACACAGGCTATAAAGCGGTCGTTTAAAGAATTTCTTTACGATCCAAAAGACAGTTTTATTTTAATCGTAAAACTTGTGGATTTGAAAAGGTGGAAAAGGGCCCCTGTAGAACTTGTATTTTTGATATATGTTGATATATCTGTGGTGCAGTATGAATAAATCTGGAGAAGTAGATTCTTAGAAGCACGAAGGTTACGACTGTGAAAACTGACAAACACTTTGAAATAAGTTTTTAGATAATCGGTAGCACATTGATCGTTTATAATCGTGAAGAGCATGCAGTTAGATCTGAGGGATCTCCTGAGTCGGATAGGCAACCATTAAAGCTGAGAACGGAAGGAAGAAATTTGATTGTATTTACAAAGACCAAAAACAAAGCGAATACAATTGTTGAGAAGTCGATCCAATTTATTTAGAAGTTTTTGGGAAAGAACATTTTATGAGTACTCATCACCTGCATAGCCTTTTTCTCAACTAAGTTGGGGTCGGCTTCCAATCTAACCGTTTGCAGCTGAATACCAGTATTTTACATGGAGCGACTGCCTAGCTGACCTCCACGACCAATTTTTATGAGTACTGAAATATGTCCCTGGTAGCGAGCCAGCATAAAAATAAAAATGAATTTATTAAGGCCTTTTTTTTTCTTCGGTTCTATTATTCCTTCCCACCAAGAAATTGTATTCAAAAGCTCAATTGTATCCTATGGGACAAAATGAGGATATAAAAACGATAAAAAATATAATACATTTATATTATTTTAACGAGCACTTGTTGCCTCGAGGCACATTGGCTCCTTGCCAAACACGCTTCAGGTTTTATCTGTCCCAACCAAATGTTGTGTTTTGTTCTTAACTTAAAAAGATGGTCCTCGTTGTTTGAATTTATATTTATTATATGTTTAAATAGACTTATGAATATTCTTAACTTAAATAAATAGTCGACACTTTTTTTTATTTTAAATCTTATAAATAAATCTTAGAATCGTTGAAAAATGCCACAACTAGCAACAACATTTGCGAACAGAATACTTTAATGATTCCAGAACATTATCGAGTGCCTATTTCTCAAACTTTGTACGCACAAAATTACTTATTCTAATGAACTTTTGTTACAGTAAGGTTCTGAAATAGGATTTTGACATCGACCCTCTCAAGCTACTAAATATATTTATTAGATATTAGGCATTATTTATAAATATTTGATTTGATAAGATCAGATTAATATTAAGAGGAATCAAATAAAATCTAACAAACATAGTAACATCATAAATTGACTCACATTTTTGTCTCTAATGCTATGATCTAGTTAATACAATAAATTACGGCAGTGGGGACTACAAACTATTTTGTGACGTCATGGTATGGAAGTTTTTGCTTTTTTAAGTAACGTTGCCCCACACTAGAAACTCCAGAATCTTGGGTGCGTTTACAAACATTTAACCTCACATACACAAACAGCCAGACCCGGAACACCTACCTGTAGGCCAAATATTTGTTCCGTGCAGGAATCAAACCCGCGATCTGCGTGTCGCGGGTTCGATTCCCGCAGCAGCCAATCGCTCAGCCACTGCTCCAACCATGTCATCAGTTCAGCCTCGAACGCGGAACGGTACGATTTCGGGGCTCTTGACAATCTTGACGTGACAAACACGCTTGAGATAGAAGTAGTGACTTACGAAACTAATTTATAATTAATTTACAATAATAGACTCCTAGGATTAGCACAAAGCAGGCTAGGAAAAAAAAAATCTATCGTAAGGGAACAATTGCGAATTATGGGGAAGTTCGACTGATTTTTCATATAAGGTTGATTTTGCATGAATATAAAAGTAAATAACTACAGGCCTAACAAAAAAAAATGATAATACTTTAATGTGCACAATGTGAAGCAATTTTTCAACCGACTTCATAAAGGAGGAGGTTATCAATTCGTCTGGTTTTTTTTTTTTGTAATATCTAAATTAAAGGTTTTCGCACATTACAGACTTGACGCCTACTCGACTTACAGTAAAGTATTGAATTGTGAGTTTTAAGTCATGTATTTTACGATAGTTTTTACAACATTTACTTGAAAAAACTGTACCTGGAATGTGCAAAATTCAGTACCGAACTGTGGTACCGACACTTTTGAGCAAAATACATACTTTCAAAATTCACGTCTTTTGTTACGTGTAATGTTTGTAGTTAATTAAAATATGATTACATAGACAATAGGCGCTTCTTGGCCCATTCTAAACCGAGATAGCTTATCTCGCGTGTAACTTGAGTGGACACTTCATTAGGTCTAGACAATTGCCCTAAGCTTAGGTATTCACACACATGATATTAACATTATATAAATATATTTTCGTGTATATAGTAGTAAGTAATTAGGCCGAGACCACTTTCATTCATTGTCTGGGGATGTAACACAAAAGTAGCAAAACATTGTGGTAACAAGAAAACATGAATTATTTTTTACATCATAACATGAAGATCCGGCCATTCAGATTACGATAATAATTAGTTAATAATTTTGTGTATTACGTTCATAAAGTAAATTTCAACAATAAATGCATATAGTAACTGGGACAAGGTCCATTATAACAGCCTCGTAACTCCGAAAAAAGGTCAAAATCGTAATAAATAAAAAAGGTCTTTCTTATAGAACCAAAAAAATTCAACGCGCAATTGTCGAAGACGTCGAAATCTGTAGCAAGACACTCTTCAGATAAATTAGCACAGTCTTTCACTATTTGCACTGATTCTTCTTTACGAGTTGTTTTTCAGTTGCTGGTAGAAGCTCTTGGCCGCTTTTAAAGCACCCAGTATGAATTTTTCATCGCAAGGGTTATCATCGAAGAAGAACGCTCCACATTTGAGGGCTTCGGAGCAGGATTCGTTAATTTGGTTGTCTTTGCAGCAACCGAGGATTGCTCTAGCGCATGGAGACAGGGAAACAGGTGCTGGGACATCAACACCGTTTCTTGATTGGAGGATATATCTCAATTCATTGTAGGATAAACTAGCTGGTGGTTTGATAGTACTTCCGCTGGTTATAGTGTTTCTACGAACCTCGGGTCTCCCAAATGCTTGCACAAACATCAATATAGCGATGATTATTGTTGTGTAGGTTGCCATTTCTATAACAGAAGAAAAATATTGATTATAATCAAAAAGCTCAACGAATGGTCTACATTCACATCCGTTTTTATTTATTAGTGGAATGGACTTAATAAGAACCGCTTTTTTTTTCAAGGAAATACCGTAACCACTTTAAAAGGCGTTATAATGTAGGCGCGGCTTACGATGTTAAAGAATATTTGTATGCCTTTTGAGGTGGTCAGTGTTATCTTGTAATCCATCACCCGGTTGCAGTCAAGGCATTAAATGTCAACTCAAGTGTCAATAAAGTAATGTAATGTACGGGATGTTGCAGATGTCGCTTCCTACTAAGCACAAACAATGCCATAACTTATCTAAACAAGTACAGAAGGAGATCTACATTTTTTACCCATAGAGGATCAGTACCACTAATATAAACATGAAACATGTAACATTCATCATCTGCCTAGCCTTTTCCCAACTATATTGGGGTCGGCTTCCAGTTTAACCGGATGCAGCTTAATACCAGTATTTTACATGGAGCGACTGCCTATCTGACCTCCACAACCCAGTTAGTACTAGGTAATACGATACCCCTAGGTAAGACTGGTTGTCAGACTTTTTGGGCCACTGACTACCTTTAACGACTGTCAAAGATCTACAAATGACAGCCGGGACCAACGGCTTAACATGCTATCCGAGGCACGGATGAAACTCGGTATTTACTAAAGATCGACATCATGTAACATTATATAACTAAAAATGTGGGTTCACGTGACGACAAACGTGATTCTGTATAATAAATGCATTAATGTCGCGAGCCGACGCGCTTGGTTTTCCCAGAGCTGAGGACAACGGTCGATGGCGTGTGTATACATAGCCAACAACCAATTTACAAACATTGGTTAGTCTACGTTTTTTTTCGACTCACGATGTTGGATCAAATGTTGGGCGTACAGAAACCTTTTAAGGATGTGTGCACGTAGGCAATGTCAAGGTCGCGAAGGTGCGACCGTTATGACCATTCACATGCTCGTGTCAATATTACTCATGTGTATTTTCTTAGAAAAACTATGTAACCACAAAGTAATTACACATAGTATTTTATACGTCTGCCGTTCTGTTAAGATTCGCGAATTTATTGTTTTATTTTAGAGAGTTATAATGAGAACTTTGACTACGTAATTTACGGTAATCTACCAAATTAACATAATTAGCCATTTAAAATCACTTTAAGTGTCTGCAATCGTAGGTCAGTTAGGTTAAAAAACCACGAATACACACATATTTTGTACCTACAATTATGTAAAAAACAGGTCTTCGCAGTTTAACCTCAAAAAAATTGTGTAACAACAGTGTAAACGTTTCGAAGTAGTTAACGTGTTAAAATTCACCGTGAAATATTGTAATTAAACGCGCAATTTAAATATAAATAGCTTAATATTAACATAAACATGAATGGATATAACTTACTTAATTTCTTCCTGTATTTGGATGTAAAGCGTCCTAGTTTTAAACACGAATTTCGGTGATTTTCACTTATTCTGCACGATACGTCCACCTCTCAGTTGAGTCTACTATCGTCTGAGGGACATTTGTATTTATTAAGCCATATAAACATCGTTTCTACATAGTCATGTTTCACTCCGATAACTGGGGATGCGGGATTTCGTATCGGTATAGCTAGTTATCGTGAAATTTGGTTATGACGTAGATTCTTCGGTTTATCGCTGCGATTCGTAAAGAACCTTTTTTATAAGTTTAATAGTAACATTTGTAGTAGTAAAAACCCAGCTAAATAAAACATTTGATTTATATACACCTGTGGTTGTTGTGGCACCGAGTTGGTTTAAAATATGCCTGTTTTTAATTTGCATATTTTATCTGTGGCAATTTGTTTTGGCCCACATATTTTTATTCTGTTGGTGTATCACGCCGTTAAAAGCTACACAAGTCAACTACACGACCAGAAATTTTCCACAACTCCAAGCGTTCGGAAAAACTTATGGAAAAATTGGACCAACTTATTGACAAAAACGTAAAAATGCCGTATTGAAGACTGGGTCCTCTTCTTGATCTTCTTTTTTTTGTCTTGGTTTATTGTGCTTCATCTTGAGATACATTTATTATCTAAGTTTATACTTTCTACGGAGTCTAAATTAAATAGTGTTTCAAAAGATAATTTCATGAATTTGAAAATAGTGTTGTTTCAATAATTATACCGATATCTTAAAACACTATCTTGGTGGACTTTACAAATACCTAACTACATGTACCTGCGTAAACATCAACAGGAAAAAAAGTGTTTCTCAAAATTGTTATTTGTAAATAATTGATAAACATAACATAAATAATTATTTAATCATTTTCGGACAAATGGGAATTCCATAGTTTTTTAATGTTTGAACTTTGATATGATACCGGTTTTAAAAGCCGGATTGTAATGTAGGTGTGCGTGTATAGTCCATCTCGTAAATGTTTTACCACCCTAAGTTTGAATGTCACCTGCACGCCATACAACAAAATAACAACAAGGTCTCTTTGCCTATGTGACAGTAGACTATGTCCCAGCGGGACACGAACTGCCATTGCCCACCTGGAAGATTCTAAACCGACTTCGAAACCAGGTGGGCTGCTGCAGGTATAACTTGGTTCGGTGGTGGTATACTGGTGAAGCAGAATGCATCTCTGGAGTCTCATCCCAAACCGTGGCCCACCTCCTAACCTTGCTCTTTGTGCAACTCCACTGCACTTTAAGGGACCTGTCCGAGGCCACTACCAACGCCGTCGATGTGACCGAGTTCTGATCGAAAAAAAAAATAATAATTATGGGATATTATTGACACGAAGAAGAAGAAGTAATTCTAGGGCCACATTGGCGGGATTCGGCAAAACGTTTCAATGTGGGAAAGAGATAGAGCTAGATGTGTTGTATAGCTCTATCTTTTTTCCACACCAAGTGATTCGCAGAATTCCTCCAATGTGGCTCTAGAATTAGATAGTTTCAACGATAATTTTAATCGATTGCTGGAAGTGATCAAGCAATTACGAAGTCCATTATAATTAAGCTGTCAAAAAATAATAATACTTGCTGCTCCAATTCAGTTCGATGTTGTAGAAATGATTATGGTTCGAGCCTCCAAAATTGCGATGATTCCTGGTGTCCACCCTCGGTTTGTCCACCAGTGGTGGACAGTGGCATGACTTTTTTGAAATACACCCTTAATTCCTCCATTTTAAACATGAGTATTTTCGTTGTCCACCAATGACGGACAGTGACTCCACTTAATAATATTATTTCAAGTAACCTCAATTTTAACTATTTTTGTTACTTTATCCGAAGACACGGAGAATCATCTCAAAATTGATGAAACCTAAATAGCTAGTGCTTCGCTAAATACTTCGCTGAACATTCAGCAACGACGTTCTTACAAAATTCGTACCCATTAGAAAGACGTAAGAATTTTTATAATAATAAATATGAATTCCTCTACAATGATTATGCAAATGCTGATTTTATTCAATCGCAGTCGTAGGTATGTAACTGGTTCCTCTCCTTCCGCATTCACTCTGTGTCTAACGCCTTCTTCAGTTCAAGACTTATCTAAACGACGTTACGAAATTCGGTCTTCATCATCTCATCTCATTCAGATCAATGAATGAAAAAACTTGTAGAAAATTGTTTGTATTGATTACTTCAAACCGACAAAACCAAAGTTGCGCAATTTCTCAGTTCTATGGGTACAAGTGCTGTCTTATAACTTTACAGGTAAGGCGTGAAAGTCTGACAACCAGTCTTACCTATTATATCGTATTACTCAGTACTAACTGGGCTTAGGAGGTCAGATAGGCAGTCGCTCCATGTAAAATAATGGTATTTAGGTGCATCCGGTTAGGCTGAAAGCTGACTCCATTTGTAGTTGGGAAAAGGCTAAGCAGATGATGATGAAAGGCGGTCTTATAGCTCATAGCGACATCTTCTAGACAAGTTTTGGATGGACTGAACAAATATGTAGGTGAGATTAATTGTGATCTCACACATATCTTCTGCGAGGTCCATGTTTATACTTAGGGCCATGACTAAAGCCACCTTTGAACTCGGGATTTCCTCTTGATTACATTTCCTGACTTTGACCGGTCATTACTCGGCTCCATGGTACATTGTACTGATGTCATTAGTATCAATAACACAATGAGATGAAGCCATAGACCACAGATCTGTAATAATTGGAAAATCCTTTTTCCTGCTATAGTAATGATCTTTGCTACTTTGTGGTGTGTGGGCAAAAAATCTTAATGCATTATAACTTTGGTTATAATTAAGATTCAGCATTGCCATCCAACGTGGCGATGCTGCCAAACTTCTGAGCATTTATCCTACTGACAGCGATGTGGACGAATTTTTTGACCTCCAGTAATTCTTTTCCCCTTTTTGCACTTATTATTATTATTGTATTGTGTATTAAGGGTGTAAATAGACCCTTAACGTAGCCGAAAGGCACTTGTTCTCCCCGTGTTTGCGATCATTTTCTTGTTCTGGACCATACCTGGGAACCTTTTAGTTACGGAGATATTGGGGGTCAAAGTTCCAACTTTTTCACAAGTTTTTTTTTTTTAAATACATGTTTTTAATATAAGATTTTTACTTTACACACCTCCACGACCCCCGTACTATTTAATCTATCCATCAGCACAATGCTTTGAGTGCTTTCCATGGAGTCCTTCCGTAACACGTGATTTTTCACCACAAAAAAAAATCGTTTCCCAGCATATTTTTTAAAGTTACTTAGTTTGATGTACAGAATACTTGGTTGACGGATATGTGACGGGTGTTTTTACACCCTGTATTTTCCATTTGTAGTTTGTAAAAAATTTACATGTTACAGTCAAAACTGTTAATCGGTCAAAACCATTTTTGACTGCTGTCAGTAAAAATCCTTGTTATGTTAAAATGAGTTTTCTCCATTTAAAATATGTTGTTTCAGAACGTTGTAATTACCTAGTCCTAGACTACAACGTAATGTTTCTTTGAGGCGGCAAGCCGCCCACTACCTGAACGCGCCCCAAAAGGTGATAGCCATAAGGCTAATCCGGGGGTACCGCACGATCTCTGGCGAGGCGGCTAGCCTGATTGCCGGATTGCCGCCATGGGATCTGGAGGCGATAGTCCTCGCGCGCCTGCATGAATGGCGCGCGGAAGCACTATATAGGGGGGAAACTCCGCTGCCGCGACAAATTACCGCTCAGCGGACAGACCTCCGGCGTGATCTCATGGCGACATGGAGAGAGCGACTGTCGCAACCCCGTGCAGGGCACGCCACCATAGTGGCGATAAGTCCCCTCTTTGAGGAGTGGCTAGAGAGGCGCCACGGCGCCCTCACCTACCGTCTGACGCAGGTCCTCACCGGACACGGTTGTTTCGGGAGGTTCCTGCACCGAATCGGGCGGGAGGAAACGCCCGGGTGTTTCCACTGCGAGGATCGTCCGGAGGACACGGTGGCACACCGTGGAGGTCTGCCCCGCTTGGGCGGAGCACCGCCGTGTCCTCATAGCGGCGATTGGCGGCGGCGATCTCTCGCGTCCGGCCTTGGTTCAAGCCATGGTCCGGAGCGAGAGAGAATGGGAAGCCGTCACCTCCTTCTGCGAAGCAGTCATGCTAGTGAAGGAGGTGGCAGGACGTGAGAGGGAAAGAACCTCACGTCCCAGCCGCCGCGGGAGACGCCCTGGGCGTCGGGGGTCACGTGGTGGCTTCCGACCACCGTAGGCGCTGGCCTGTGGACGGCGAGTTATGGGCTAGCTCGCCGTCCGGCCGTCTTATGACGACAGGCTGTGTCGACGGCGCGTTCGTGTTCCACGCGCGCCTCAAAGAGATGTCAGCAATCAAGTAGGGGTCCGCATGGGCCGATGCCTGCCAGGGCTGCGGGACTGTTCGAAAGAGATACCGTGGCCCTGGAACACAAAGGGCAAAGAAGGAACATGGATGGGTTTTAGTCAGTACAAGTCTGACACTCCCCTCCGCTCCGCCCAGAGTGGGGGGGGTCATTTGATGATTTCCCATCCGGAAAAAAAAAAAAAAAAAAAAAAAGGGTCAACAAAAAAAACTTATTGTTAAAAATAGTTTTGACTGATTAACAGTTTTGACTGTGACATACATACTGGATTTAAATAAACCTTAAGATTGAAGTTATTACATTATTATGCCACTCACAGTACTTAGATCGCCCATAAAGTGTAAAAATAAATAATAAAGGATGATTTTTAGAAAACGGGACGATATGAATCAAATGTTTCTAATTGTCATCGCAACAGAAACGTTTGATGTGTTAGGGCAAATCTAAGTATTTAAATACATACATACATAAACTCACGCCTTTTTCCCATAGATAGGCAGAAACTACAGAAAGCTACCTGCTACGATCCTTACTTACTCCTTTTGCCTCGTCCACGTTCATACATCTGTATTTAGTATTTTTTACTTTACTTGACTTGAATCTAAGGTAAGGAATGGAGTTAAAAAGAAATTGATGTACTTAAGTGCTCTAACAATGTCTTAGTAAGGATAAATATTTTGGTCGCTGTTTCTAAAGACTGAAACTTGAAACTTAAGTAACAGGTGATCTTGATGTAAATGCTATAAAATTAAATACTGCTTGATATTAGTTACTTTGCAAATACCTACTTATATCTTTAAGTATTTAATAAGATTAGAATATCAAAGCTGCAAATCAAGTTTTAAATAAGGTACAAGTTCTGTAGATCAAGGAAAATAATACCAAAGTCAACTAGTCTATGACAAAGCAATTTTATTGTAATGTTTCCAGTTCAAAAAAATAGGTGATAGGAACACTGTTACTATCCTTACATTGTACTTGTCTGAGTATAAGAATGTATCACTAGAGTATTTACACTTCAACAGCTTCGTATACAAATACTAGAGCTACAGTAATTACTTGCAATAAATTAAAAGACTGCTTATCTTCTAGGAGTATCAAAACATAAAGTACTTATTATTTTACTTACAAAATTAATGTCTTTCACTTCGTTTTAATATTTATATCTTAGATTATTGGAATGGACACTGTTTACAACAATATTAATGTTCGAAAAAACTTATTTCCCTTTAAACACGGGCCATAAAATAGGTTCAAGCGTATTTATTACGGATGACCGATGGGGCCGAAATGTTCTGGAGTGGCGACCGCGAACCGAAAGTCGTTGCGTTGGAAGGCCTCCTACTAGGTGGACCGATGACCTGGTGAAGGTTGCAGGGATCCTCTGGATGCGAGTCGCACGGGACCGGTCAATGTGGCGACACTTGTGGGACTATGTCCAGCTGTGGACGTCTTTCGGCTGAAATAATGATCATGATGATGTATTTATTACTTTGTTCGCCAACAAGAACTGACAGCATTTATTATAACATAAATAACTATTTTAAATTTAGCTCGGAACTGAAATTGAGTCGTTTTCTAAACGAACATCACTATCACAACCAATTTTCTGGTCTCAATCATATCTATGTCCATAGTATGTCTGGTACCTTTCAATCACTCGTAATATCTGGTCGATATTACAAGGGTTTCCTAATCCTGACAAATCACGGCACCCGTGAGATACGAAGCAATCGTACGAAATCTGAGGTTGATGACAGCAGGCTAGGATGGCAGAATCGCATGAACTCGGAGGTGGTGAGCCCGATGTGGGCCTGTTTTGAGGAGGCTGCGAGTTCTGAGGCATACTCTGAGTAGTTCGCCGTGTAGTCTCAGGCTGAGGCCTTGTAGTGCTTTGAAAACTTGGTGCGTCTGACTGGGGTCGATTCTGGTTATTCGAGTCACTCTGTACGGTTCCGTGCTCCACAGGCGGTGGTGGCCTAATGGGTTTATTCAATCTGATAGGATCAAACGAAATCGGCCTATTGAATTCTACGCCCTCTTCTGAGTCGGTTCCATTCACGACCATACCCCAGTTTTGTCTATTGTCTTCCATTGGAGGCCAGCGGCTTACTATACTCGGCGTTGTGCCGTCAGTGTTTTCACCGTCATTGGTACCAGGTGTTACGGGGCTTTCAGGTTCTGGTTCCGGTGTTCCATTTGGGTTTTGATTTTCGTTGTTACAGTTGCAATCAGCAGAAGGAAAGAAAAGCACTGGGTAAAATATAGGAAAGTGCGGTGGCGGCGGTGGTTGCTGAGGCTGCCTCACAAACTGGGCGATCTCTTGTACCTGTCGATGTATTTGTGCTAAGGGATCTTCTGGATAGTAACCGGTATTAGATCCGTCATCTCTTTGATTATAACCTGGATTTGTAAATGGGTTAAAAGGATTAAATCCAAAACTATAAGGATTATACCATCTCTTGTGTCGTTGTGATTCGGTGGAGTTGCTCTCACTTTCAAGTTCCTTCGGTTCTGAGTCAAGCTTGAGGTCTGTTTGTTCTAATTTGAGGTCTGTTTGTTCTAATTTGGGGTCTGTTTGTTCTAATTTGGGGTCTGTTTGTTCAATTTTGGGATCTGCTTGTTCTAATTTGGGATCTGCTTGTTCAACTTTGGCGATTTCTTCCAACTTGCTGACGTCATTCGGTGCTGCATGGACGTATATTTGCAAGATGAGAAAGCCAAGAACAATGTGGTTTAAACTCGCCATCTGGAAGAGAAAGAAAAAATCTATTAATTTCAAAACTTTGAAAAGAATGCCTAGTAAATGTGTTCGTTCTGGAGATGTTTAAGGTCAGGTTATTTTTATTTGTATAACTTGTAAAACTAGTTTAAAAATTTTCGAATTTATGCCCAAAATCACGTAAAATAGACAAGGCTTGGCACACGGGTTTAAAACCATTAAAGATGGTTTATTTATTTACTGTTAAGAACCGTTCTCATTGAAGTTGGCGATGCTAATGTGCAGATTGTGGAACATTTTATTTAATATTTTGTAAAGCTTAAATCAGATCGATCATTAGGTTGTAATGCAATCTTCTGAAACATTGCAGTTTTTATGAGAATCGGGTTATCTGATAGCTCTTGATGCGCCAATTCAATTGTTTGCTGGAGAAAAACAACTTCGGAATCGTTTCTAATTGCATTAGTACTTACATAACAGTATCTTAGGATTACTCAGATTCGCCACTACATCGTATATGTTACTTGAAGTAGGTACCATTCTTAAAACTCTTACGCGTTTAGATTTCACAATAAGCATTATCGTTTTAAGCTAAACGATAACAAATTAATATAAATTGCACACCTTTCCATTACATTCACAAATTTTCTAATCATTTTTTAACATTCATCTTTCAATGTTGAATGTTCACGCAACAACTAACCAAAATCCTCTGAGTCTTTATTTAAACACTAGCTTATGCCCGTGGCCTCGCCCACGTGGAGTTAGGTAATTAACCCACGGGATCATACTACCGGGATAAAAAGTTTCCTATGTGCTAATCCAGTTATAAACTATCTGTGTGCCAAATTTCATCCAAATCTGGTCAGCAAGTTTTGCGTGAAAGAGTAACAAACATGCAGACATCCAGACCTTCATCACATCCTCACAAACTTTCACATTTATACTATTAGTAGGACTAATAGGATTCACAAAGATGCACTTGTATAAAGGGGGTACATAGACCCTCAACATTGCCGAAAGGCACTTATTCTCCCCGTCTTTGCGATCATTTTTTTGTTCTAGACCGTACCTGGGAACCTTCTAGTTACGGAAATTTTAGGGGTCAAAGTTCCAACCTTTTCACAAGTTTTTTTTTTTAAATACAGTTTTTATTGTAAGTTTTTTACTTTAGAAACCTCCACAACCCCCGTACTATTCAATCCATCCATCAGCATGCTTTGAGTGCTTTCCATCGAGTCCTACCTTAAAACGTAATTTTTCACCCCAAAAAAAAAGTCGATACACAGCAATAATTTTTACGTAAAGTTACTTAGTTTGATGTACAGAATGCTTGGTGATCTAGTTTTACATCTTGGTAAACTGTCACAGCGAAGCCTCAGTGCCAAAGAGTCAAAGTTTTTTCAGCCCACCACGGCTATTGTCTTTCTCACAATCCGCCTGGCACCGTTCTTATTCTCATTACCACTACTCTATCGGAATGAGCATGGTTGAATGCCTTCCAACCTACTTGTACGTACTTATACTTAGATAGGTAGGTATAAGATAAGTTGACACTACATATCTATACAAATACGTAAAATTGAAGTGTCTGTTTGTAATTTAAAAATAATAGCTTTTTACTGGATGCATATGGAAGTATAAACAGTATTATTATAACAAAAAAGTTTTTTTCTAAAGTTCAGCCTGTCTGTCTGTTCCGGCTAATCTCCGAAACGGTTAGCACAATTTTGACGGTACTTTTACTGGCAGCTAGCTGATTTTATAAGGAGTAACTTTTATCTTAGAAAAAGAATTAGGGATCCGTGCAAAAAAAAACCCTTAAAATGTTAACAAAATCCGGTAATAATAGATAAGTAATATTTTTATAATAATTTCACGCAGATAAAGCTCGTGGGCAACAGCTCGTCTACAATAAAGCCTGCTTGCACGACAAGTCATTAAATGAATTTAGCAATAACATCACATGCAAATATTTAAATGTATTAAACACATCGTATTGTCAATGATGTTTTAAATACATTTAGTGCTAAGTTCCTTTAGTGAGCTGTTGTAGTGCAGCGAGCCTATCTTTAGGTCTTTGTAGTGCCCAAAGTTGGTTATTCCATTTTTATTATGTATTTCTCTTTTATGGAACTAATTTGTGTCAATATCTCTTTAACGTAGACTTTATGTTGTAAAATAGAAACTGTTAAAGATTTGTACGTAATTTCTATCATCGTCAAACGAATGTTGTTAAGTAGTTATCTATTGTGCCAGACTTGTTTTTAATTATCGGAATGTGTCACCGTTAGAAAGCTCTTGAGCCTAATTGAGGACATTTCTAACGTTTAGTCACTAATCGGTAGTAATTAGAGGTCTACAGGATTAGTACACCTACACAGCTATGATTATCGCTGAAAACCAGCATACTAAGCAGGTTTCTGCTCGTATAATTGACGAAGGAAACTCTGAGACAGTTCAATGCTTTCCCATCATTATCTATGTGGATTCAATCGGAAATTTTCGACTCATTTAGTATTTACGGATGATGATTAGAATTTTTAAGCGTCATCCTTTGCTTTATTACAAATTCTTCAAAAACTTTTCGTCAAAGACTTTTAATTTTCTTTAAAAACGGATGATCATTGCGATTTGACAGATATGTAGTAAGTTGGTTGTATGACGTTTTCTTTTGACATTGGAGTCTTTGAAGTCACATTGACATGATTTAAACTAACATATAATATTTATGAATAGTTTAAAAACAAGCGCATAAACATTAAACTTAAGAAGAAACTGAATCTGTTTTATGGAGAAGAGTTGAAACTGCTATTCTGATAAAAAGTAGATTACTTGTGTCAAACATATCCTACACAGACGCCTATTTACAAAAAAAACACTTTTTTTTTAATCAATTCTATTATCAATAGTCCTTTCCTTTAGTACTTACGTATGACAAAGAATAATAACCAGTTCGCGTATATAGACAACATACACATAACAGCTACAACATAAGTAACTACCAACATAAATACTTATCATAAAAACTCACGATAATGTTTACGTTCATTCTTCATTCAACGACCAATCATTCTAAATTCTTAATAATAGCTTGTTTTTATTCATGATATTTTGTCTCAGCAAAAGTGGGGTTCAACACGTAAAAGAATAACGACCTAAAAGCCATAAAACTTAGTAGAAAACTCATGTTTGTGCCGGTTTTAGACATAACGAGTATCTTAAAGCGAATTTTCATGTAGGAAGATCGTTGGCTCAAGTACTTGTGACGTGACGTACCTAAATGTACATGTATACCTACTGTGTATTGTGTAACGATATGTCAACATGTCATAGCCTCTGGAATTAACATTAAGGAAATTAGTTGCTTGGTGTTTATGTTGCGTTTGAAAAAGCCACATTATCATCATCATCTGCCTAGCCTTTTCCCAACTATATTGGGGTCGGTTTCCAGTCTAACCAAGTGCAGCTGAATACCAGTATTTTACATGGAGCGACTGCCTATCTGACCTCCACAACCCAGTTAGTACTGGATAATACGGTACCCCTTGGTAAGACTGGTTATCAGACTTTTTGGGCCACTGACTGCCTAACGACTGTCAAAGATCTACAAATGACAGCCGGGACCAACGGCTTAACATGCTTTCCGAGGCACGGAGGAAACTCGGTATGTAATGGGCTGTCACCCATCCACAGAACAACCTAGGCAAGCTCGCCTTAACCTAAAGATCGACCCGAGCGGCTGTTATTATTTAGCCACCAGCTCCTAAAGCCACATTATGTTGACCTTTAAAAGAAAAACATATATCAAACAGAATAAAGCACACATCACTGTTTTGACAAAAACAGCGCTCTTACTTCAGTGCAGTAAGAATGTTTGACGTAGTGCACTGATGCAAGATAAAGTGTACCTAAGTTTAATAATAAAAAATGAACGAGAAACACTTGAACGTTACGTCGTTATACACTGTGACTTTTTAGTCGTCTTACAACGGTGGTCTACTCAGAGTACCCGACATAAAATAGCTCTAGGCGCGATTTTTGTTTTTTTCCTACCATAATAGGTACACAGAAAAATAAATAATACATTAGAAAAAAATTATGAAACATCCTGTTAATGATGTTTACGTGTCAAACGGGAGAACATACCTACCCAGCGCTCGAGTTCAGTATATCATCGCTCGCAACAGGGTGTTTTAACTACACCATGCGTCATATTACTGAATAATATTTTTATTTTTAAATCATTAAAGTCTCAAAATTACCTTTTTTTTATATTAATGATTAGTAGTCATTGGATACATGAAGTGGGCTGCCGTTGTAAGACGGCTAAAAAGTCACTGTGTATAGTGTTTGGCTATGGGTAAGTAAAGTACCTAATTTACAGACAAAATTTGAAGTAATTCTGATTCTTGCAAAGAGTTTTATAAATGAAATTCTCATCATCCTGGTCTTGTCCCATGTTACTTGGTGTCGGCGCAATACGTTTTTTTCTTTCATTCTCCTCTGTCAACCGCCACGCTATCATTTGTTCCTTTTTTTTTATAAATGAAAATCTCAATGAAAAGAAAAAAATAACATAACTTCTGTAATAATAATGCGACAAGCTGATTTAAAGGTTATTCCTTTGATTAATTAACGTCTTATTGTAGCCATAATTCGTAATAATTAAATAATCTATGTTAATTTAATTCAAAATTCCAAAATATTAACAGATTTATGCTGCTAACTGTACAAACTCCGTGTTGAAAGGACTTATTAAAACTTAAATGTCGTTTGTTAAGGTTACGCGAATATTTCGCGGTGTGTTATGTTACGAAGTTTATGTCATCAAAAACAAATTAAACACGAATTACTTATAACGACTTCAGGTGTATGATTTTATACTTCGGTTTGATAGAATATTTTGGTATGAATAGGAGGCTACAAGTATCAACTTTGTGTAAATTATTTCATTACCACTGCTCTCAAATCGGTTTTTTTTAGTTAGACGACGTGATGTGACGTGAGGGAACGGTGAGTTTAGTTTTTTTAGTGTAGTTAATAAATTACGAGAGGGACAAGTGGAAATGATTTTCAAAGTGATTCTTATTTCTTTGAAGTTTCGGTAGCTTGTGTTAATCCAATTATTTTTTTTATTTTTCTGACATTGTTCTAACTGATAAAATGGTTTGGGCTTTAAATTTAAAAGCTCATACTAATATTCATAATAACTACCGTAAAAATTCACTGTGAAATAGCGAACAAGCGAAATTTATATTGAATGTTATCCTGGTAGCTATGCTGCTTCATTTTATTATATGTCGGTGCTTATGTACCTAGGTGTACAAAATTCAATTTCAGAACCGCTCATCCGACGCGTAATAATTATTGAGTTGTCAGTATCCGGCAATACAAATACGTTCTCTACGTAACATGGTCCTTATTGCTATTGAAATTGCGATAAATCCTGTAATATCACTGGATTTTAATCTTTATTGCCAACAGTATAAAACATAAAAGCGTATATCAAACAAGAACGCTGAATTTATTTTTAGTATTAATTATTGCATGTTCCTCTTCTAATTTCAAATTGGAACAGAAAATTAATTTAAAAAAATATCGTCACCAATTTTGGTCCACCCAAAACCAGCATGGCCCATTGTGTATTGACATGAAACCATTAATTGTTCCTTATAAGAATTTGGTATAAAAACTGCGGTCATTGAATTGAATACGATCGAACTAAATAGCTTTGGCACGACAATCATGGGCGTATTCGTGACTCATTGTTACGTAATCCCATGTATTTATGTAGTACCTTACATAAATAATAGCAGAGTATCACAAAAGTCATGGAAATCGTGAGCCAAAGAGATAGATGATAATTTCGTACCTAACCCGCGTAGAGTACATTTTCGTAGAATGAGTCTTGTCTATTGTTGAAAAGCCTTATCTTACCCACAAACAATGAAGAGCTGTCAGCTGTCATTATTGCTATGAAATGTTGACAATGACAGTTTTTGATCGCGGATTTTGTGTGCAGATCGCGTTTAGTTTTTAAAAGATGATTAGATTAAAGAAATCATTGTTTAATTCTTTAATTCTTTTTGTAGAATTATGAGGAAAAAAACAAAAAGGATCTAAACCTTGATTGTATTATTTTAATAACTTAATCAACATGAAGGTTTCCGTCAGTTTGATCGTATCTAATGTGATCATTTGTAGCTAAGATTAAATTAATTGGAATATTTCAGTTGCATCGTATTTCGCTGGGGAATGAATTTCCGGGTTATCAGAGGAAACTAAGCGAAACGGATATTGTTTTTTATCGTAAAAATTAAAATCTCGTATTAATCTTGAATATTTCTTTTTACTTTAGTATTTGATAAAAATAATTCTGTAACGAATTATAAGGCTGACCTCGTATTTTAAATCATGTAGTTGTCTACGTATATGCAGGATTATTTTAGTAAAATTAGTCATTATGAAACTTGCAGAGGTGCTTAATTGGATTTGCATTATTAAGGTGACAGCGCTAGGGTAGCCTACCAAATCGTCAAAGTTTCTTACGTTTTTGTGCAATTGCCTATAAATTGCAAAAGAGACAATTTAAAAAATGGATTTCGGCTACCTTAGCGCGTCTTTATTAAGTTCTTAAAGGACTCACAAGTTTAAACCAACAACTTTTTGGGGGTATTCCTCAACGCGCAACTATTTTTAAGCGCAACTAAATCATCCTCGAAGCGCAACCTAATAATGGTAATAGTAGCTTCAATTAATAATTAAGTTGCGCTTAGTTAATTGCGCTTAAAAATAGTTGCGCTTTGAAGAATACCCCGCTTTTTGGGGAAACTTAAACAAAAACATTTTTCGTTTAGTTTTTCCATCGGCTCATATCTCAGATCTTGAGGCTCGTACAGTTAAAAGATCGAAAAAGATCTTTTTATCAACAAGGAGATATATGAAAAAGGTAGGTGAGGTAGGTGGTGGTGGTAGGTGGTGGTAGGTAGGTGGTGGTGGTGGTGGTGGTGAGGTGGGTGGTGGTGAAAGGGAGGTGGGTGAGGTGGGTGGTGGTACTTGTGACCTCTTCAATTCAATTAAAAATACCTTCATCTTCATGGACACTGATGAGCTAGGTTCACGGTTCCGAATTGGCCGTTTCCCATGGAGAAGAACTGGCAAGAAACTCAAACTTCACTCCCTCAAAATGTATAAATTCCATGCACACCTTCAATTATAGGAGCTATGAATATATCTACGTAATAAAAGCGTGTTTAAACGCCATTGCGGAATCCAAGAGCTATGGGTATTAATATGTCATCATTTTCTCACAAGTGCTTCGTTAAATTCAGCACATTACAGCCACACGCGGTTGAAACGACAGCCTTGATACCGACTGCTTAAGATTCTCCACGCATTTTGGAGGTAAAAGGGCATAGTGTGGTAACAGCATATTAGAGTATAAATAGGACAAGCCCTTGGTGTTTACTGGTTCTTCGAAGCATAAATAGTTATTCTGTAAAAAAAAAACATCACGATGACGTTAGCGGAGCTGATTGATGGATGACAAGAGTATTTCGGACGTTATCAAATTTCAAATCCTTGTAATTAATGAAATTGGCACTTAAACTAGTATAGTGTACTAGTATCTATTGAACCTTCTATTAAACAAGTTATTTCCTAAAATTGAACCTCAAAACTTTACGTGTGAATGTAAATTTTTCAAAAATACATTTTTGTTGACATGTTTTGAAATAAAACTGCGAACGCAGGACAGGTACTAATCGACACACATGAAGGGTATTTTAACGAACTAAAGATCAGAAAGCATGAAATAAAGTAGTTAAATCTATCACGAACACCGAAAGCTATAAATCAGGGATCATAACTAAACAATAAAACAAAAGGAAGGCACCAAAACAGTTCAGAGGAAATCGTCACTGTTATTTTTATGAACGCATCCAAAAATCTTTTTAATTACTCTAGACCTGTACTACAATCAATAGCTAATTCCAATCTTTCATCAGCCAATGTCTACATTATTAAGACTCATAAGTATCATACTTATACATGATTAACACCTCTTGCTTTATTCATACTGCGCGTCCCTAACCGATGAATCAATGATCACAGCAATACCGACCTTGGCTAAATATTAGCATTATTAATACAGCAGGCACGTATTAAGTTTGATATTATAACTACTAACTAGCCATAAAATATGACTGGGAGGAGGCAATTAATGCATATTATATGCATTAAGTGGTGTTAAAGATATATTAATCGCTTAGCTAAATGCAGATGCGTGACTGGTTGTATTCGTGACATGTTAACGTTTCCTTTTTTCGAGGAACGTCCAAGATTTGTGTGTCTTATTGACAGTTAGTTGATCTCTTGAACCTTGTCGTAATAAATTGTAATCGTGGTAGAGGCCAGAAGGTTCACATTCCGAGCGTAAACCTTTTGTGAATCATAGAGCAAATTTAATATAAGATATTACCTATGTTGAAGTCAGCTTCCAGTCTAACCGGTTGCAGCTGAATACTAATATTTTACATGGAGCGTCTGCCTATGTGACATCCACAACCCTCTAAGAACTGGGTAATACGGTACCTCTTGGTAAGACTGGTAGTCAGGCTTTCGGGATACTGACTGACCTGTAACGGCTGTCAAAGATCGTGCTACAAATTATATATTTTCTTATGCTAAAATGAAGGTAGATATTTTTTTAATTATTAGTTATATGCCAATGTAAAAATCATTGGGCACGTGCTGTCATTCGTATGTACTTGACTGCAAGATAAACATTGCAAATATTAGCACATTAAAATAATATGTTAGAAGCAGTAATTATACCTAACTAACTATTCGCTTCGCACCACGAACAACTACTACACGTTTACCTTCAGTCAGCCATAACTTTGAAGCTAAAGGCAGTTAAATACCCAACCTTAACTTCATTCAACTAAAACTTTATCGTTTTACAAAGATTCTAAATATTTCAAGCATCACGGTTATTGTAATTTTATTTCTCCTTATCTTTAGAACATTCAATTTTCGGTAAAATATTATATTATTCTCAAATGGAAAGCTTTGGAAACACCTTAATGAATTCCGTAGTTTACAATTGAATACCTTTTTCAAATAAAGTCGTTACTGAAATTGTTCAAAAACGTTTACAAGTACATGGATTCCTACTTATTTAAGCATTGAAACTACCGAACTTCACAGTAATAAATGTCTTCGTAGACCAGCCTCGGACATTGATCTCAACCTATCTTTGGCAAATATAATTATCATACAAACCAGTCACATTTGATTTATTATTTACGAAACGATAACTTATATCGGAATCTCTGTTGTAGGATTACGGACCCGATATTCAAATTAGTGAGCTAAACAAATTGACGTCTCAATGTTATGTTAACTCGTACAGCCAACATAACAATCAAAAATAATGTGTACGAATATCATACTTGTTACTGATGCAAACGAAGTCCTCCATAGCTACTTAATGTAAAACTCTGTCAAACTTTAAACGCAATTTGTTTTGCAGTCTGTAACTTCGAGAAACATGGAAGCCTTCTCTTGTACCCTGGGGCATTAGTTCGCCGCGAACCCTGTTGCTGCTATAGTACTATAGCATTAAGTTTATCAGTTCTTCAGACTTTTTTTTAAGAAAAAATAGTAAGACTATCTCCCTTGGCGCTTGAGACTTCAGAAGATTGCCGTTTTGTCTCTTTTAATAATTTAAATTTAAAGTAATAAAAACTTGTTTATTGTAAGTTAAATGAGTAAACGCTCTAACGTTTCTGAATAATATTACTAAATTATACTTTTTGTCTAAAATGTCTATCCTTAGACCTTTTATCAACAGTTTTATATAGCATCTTTCGTCTAAATTAATGTACTTTGAAATTGTCTTAGTTCAAATGTTACATACAGGTCCTTTGAGTCGGATCTCTATGCCTAGATATTTTTAATTTTTATCCTTCAGGGCGCATGGTTGATTTACATTAATATGTAAGTAGAGAACTCATTTCAAGTAAGAAGAGTTGTGGCTAAAACGTTAGTTAAAATCTGACAGTTTTCACTTCAATGTCAAGTACTATCTAAGTATAGACGTCAACAAAATGAATTCTGAAGGATATGCCCCACCTCTTTTCTTGTCTATCTTGCACAACTACCTGCACCTTCCAGGATTTAAACGGAGCAAACGACAGAGCTGTGCAGGTGGCTATACTGGTCGGGTATTTATTTGAGTCTATCGACACGCAGAGAAGAAGACCGAGAAAACCGAAAGTTCTACATTTCATTATAATTGGTTATTTTTACCATCAGATTTAAAAGCATGTTAAGACATCTTGTACGGAATGTAAAGAAAAACTATTACAACATATTTCGATTTCGCACGCCAAATCATATTTCAAGTCGCTGTTCTAAATTGCGTGTGAAAAGGAAGACGCAATACAATACAATCGAAACTTATAGTCCGACACGGTGAATTGTTTTCCAACAAATAATTACTGTGTTCATAAAGGTACTGGAGTGGTTCTGAAGTGTTATGATAATGCTTAGGGGCTTTACACACTAAAGCCGTCGACCCGCGAACATATCCCGCCGACTTCAGATCATTGCAATTCGAAAAACTTTGTCGGCGGCACGAGCTTGAGAGTCGCAGGGCAACTAAGCGCGTACGCAAGTCATCGACCGGATAGCAGGTGCGGGTGCATTTCCTTTTTTTGTGAACAGCATCTCCCAGGTCAACCGATGAAGTTGTCGTCTGCTTAACCGGAGTGTTCTGTGGGTGCCTTAAGTGAAAGGCCTCCAGCCAGGGGCAAAAAACTTGGAAACTAAGTGACTGCACGCTAAGAGCACCTCCTGTGAGGCACGAGCCTCGGCTTAGGGCGTCGCTGGAGGAGGACAGCAAGGGAGAACTGGATTGGGACAATGGGTGCATGTCGCCAACATGATTCTTTTTATAAAAGGCCGGCTGTGTCGGTGGCTTTGGTGTGTAAAACCAATGCAGGGATCAATGCACAGTGCATGACGCGTATGCTAATCGAGATGACGTCACCACAAACAAAGAGGTAGAGTTTATTATTGTTTTTACGTGCAAATTATCTAAACGTAATTGTTACAAAGTAGTTTTGAAGATAATAATCGATTTGTTTTGCGAATTACGTCATCTTTGTAGATTTTTCCGGTTGAGCTTGAACAAATATCGTAAAGATGTTAATTGTATCGACGCCTCCATAAATTTGATTATACAGGATGTGTTTTAGGAACCAAAATGAATTAAGTATTTTGATGATTATCTTGCTTGAATATCCGGTTCTGAATCTTTAAATTGTTATGGAAGTATTAGTCAGTCTTGTCTTGTATTTTCGGGTGCATAACGTAAAGGCCTGCGCTTGTTCATTTATCTCAACCGCCCTTGATTCCGGCACAAGTGCAAAAAACAACGTAATATCTTATTAATAATATAATAATAATAATTTATTATGGTACATAAAAGTTTTGTAGTACATGAGGGACTTACAAAGTATGCATTAATAATTACATGTTGTAGGTACAACCAATTGATGGGTAAATCGCTGCTCTACTAGCTAGATTGCTGAGCAATCTGTATTTAGGAGTGACAATTCGTTATTCCTAACTCATATAATTACCTACTTACACAAAACAACACTTTGAAATTCTGATTAGCAATTGTTTTGGGTTTAACTCAAACAAATCAGAAAAATATTCACGTTCTTCGTCTTGTAAATCTTTTATTAAAATGCATTTATTCATGGCTGCATTGCAACCTTTTGAACAAGTTCTCAAGAGGTTTGCTCACATTTGTAACATCAATAAATTGGTGCTACTTGGTACAAAATATTTATGTTTTGTTTCTAATGTCAGAGTCTAAAATTAAACATAATGATGTTGGAACCGGGAAGCCGTCATAATGTTTATTTATTTAAATTCAAAGTTTATTTTTAGCTCGCCTGCACGAGTTAATTAACTCGAACAATAATAATTTTAGTATGCACTGTGGTGCACTCTAATCGTTACCTCGGATACAAATCATGATTCATCAAAAGTCAATGTCAAAGACGCGTATCAAGGCATGTACCTAAAAATAAATGTATAATAAAAACACTTTTCATAATCCGATCTACGTTTTTTTTTCAACACCTAAGGCGGACAGACGCACAGCACATCAAGCTACTACAATATGTCAAATTTCTTTAATAGATTTTCAACTGTATCTCTAAAGCACTAGGTTCAAGGTTGATTGGGAAAATTTTACAGTTTCGGGTAGCTCGATATGCTGGCGTCCGTACCGCTTATTGAAAAAAAGATCAAAGAAAAAAACAATCAATAATCTATAAAAGGTAGGTAATATTTTAACACAATTGACAGCAACCAATGAGCTGAAAAATGAGTCCAAAATTATAAAAAAGTTTCCCTTAAAATTGATTCGCGGAATAAAAATGATTGAACGCGTTTTTATCGGAACAGATTTTTATCAAACTTGGAAAGGAACAGGTTTATTGGAAGTATTTTTTTCGGCTGCAAGCACTTCTGAGTACAAATCAAGACGAATTATTTCTGTCAATTATTTTATTTAATCATAGATTAATTGTGGTGATAATTGTCAAAATATTAGTAAAATATAAATATATATTATTATTAATTTTGAGAAACATAAATATTTATGACACGTCGAACTTTCTTTTTTGAGCGTAAAGTATAAATAAGTATCTATGTTTTCACAGTAAAACACATATTTGCAATGTCTGACACACAGTCTGACAGCACTATACACAATATAATCTAAGTTTAAAGTAAAACACATTACTTATGTAAATTCTGTCCTTTGCCTACATGTAAGTTTCCGCCATGATAGACGCTCGTTTACCGTTTTATAGCATCGAGCCATTTAATTAGGTTAACGTATTTGTCGACAAAATAACCATATCGAACGAATCAAAAATGGAAACCGGTTTTTGAAGCTTGTTTTTTTAGGAAGAGACAAATGTTATTTACATGACTAATATGATAATTACCTTCTTGTATGTTTTTTTTTTGTTTGTTACAAATATGACGAATAACACCATAACAGGGTGTTTTATCTGGATAAAAGAGCAAAGTTATGAAAAAAACAAAAACCAGATAAAATTAGGTAGGTATTAATCAATGTGTTGTATGCCCGTCGAGCTGTAGGCCAAAATAAATAAATAAAATAAGAAGGCGACGCGGCAGACCTCGTAGGAGATGGCGGGATGAGCTGGACAGAACCAGCGACCAGTGGTCCACATTAATCCTACATCGAAAGATTTGAAAGTCATGGGGAGAGGTCTTTCATTTACTTTACTTTCCTTTTTTGTCATGGGCAGCAGTGGGATGACACAGGCTAACAGTAACAGGTGTTAATCAAAAAATTAACTATTGGGAAAAATCAATATAATATAATATAATATAAATAAATAGTATCCGAATATCAAAAAAAAACACAGACCGTTTTAAATTCATATATACTTTAAAACTCCCTTTACTATTTTAACCAACTTAGTAACATACAAATATTTCTTAAACAATGCGCATAATTACTGTTATTCAAATACTAGTTTCATTCTATTACCAATTCGTATAATGCTCAAGATTGAGGCATCGACACCTAAAGAAAAACTGTTTACCACCCAATAATACAAACTTAAAAAATAAAGGCTGCTATTAATAAACTTATGATGTTAACTAATCACGATTTAGTAATAACCATAATTGACTTCTCGATCATTGACTGATAGCGCATCGTGATACCGTCCCACATTGAACTTAAGTACCTACCAATTCATCGTGCATTCATGACTTTTGTGTACTTGACTGCCAGTCAGAGTTCCTGTACACGTAACCCTAGGTTACTGCATAACCACAATGTTAACCTTTACCACAAAATATGACATTTCATGGTTATTTGGTTACCCATCTTTCGTAGAACTTTTGTTGACGAAATGTTGTTTAAAAGAGGACCTTTATGAATAATAAGCTGTTGCCCGCGACTTCGTTCGCGTGGAAATGACGTATATGTGTGAGAATAAAAAGCCTATGTGCTATTCTGGATTATAATCTATCTCTGTACCAAATTCGATACAGATCCGTTCTGTCGTTCTGGCGGGATTGAGTAACAAACATCCATTCAAACTTTCTCATTTCTACTAGTAGTAAGATGATTTATTCAGACTTCAAGTAGAACTGGCGGCCTGTCTTCTTACTCAAGATGCATAAGCAAACTGCAATTTCCACACACACTTCAAACGACACTTGATGGATGTCCTATTAAGGATGTAGAAGCAAACGGTTTACACTTCTAGTTGCATTTAGCCCTGATTTTAATTGAAAGGCGCAAAAAGCAATCTTGACTTTCCTCTTCCCATTCCGTACCACATCAACAATTCATCTCGAACATAAGAGTGGTGAATAAAAATGTAGATGGATGGAGGTAGAGAAGAAGATCAAGGAAACGATGGATGGATTGTATGAGGAATGATATGAAAGATAAAGAAGTAAATTATAGCGTGACGGTTGACAGAGGAGAATGGAAGAGAAAAACGTGTTGCGCCGATTCCAAGTAACATGGGACAAGGGCAGGAAGATGTTGATTGTGAACGATTCATCTTTGGGTCTTAATAAAGTGTTTATGTTATTTAAAAATCAGAGTAACTACAGTAGGTATCAGTAGCCAGATGTGGTGATTTTGAATAATATCTCATTTTTAGAAGGTCTTTTTCTTAGGTCATAAGAAGACTGAGAACATGATTATTACCACCGCGAGTACCTCCTACAACACCAATAATATTGTCGCGTGAACTCAGACCAAGCTAAAAATTAATTATAGCTGTAGGCGCTTTGTTAACATCAAACTTCTATGTTACCATCGTTCGCGACATCTTCCCACGTAGGTGAGAAATGCGCAATGATTTGCGAAACAGTTCTTCGTATTTACATATGACACAATGAAGGTCGGCGATGCCGTTACTAGAAACATTAGAATGCCTGAAGGTAATAGTATATTAGAATAGCAATTAGGTGAAACCACTTGCAATAACAGAGGAGCTAAGTAACCATTATGAATGTATTCCGTATAAGTAAATAACACGCGTTCAACGCGCGTTTTGAATGAATTAGTAATATTTTGCTGCTTTTGACGGTAATTGAAACATTAACTTGGTTTTGTGAACGTCTGTACGATTTCATAGAATCTCTTTTGAGTTTACGGATTTCATGGAAACTCTTTTGAGTCTGGAAATGGGAAAATAAACATTTGTGATGGTGAAAAGGTGAAGTAAAGTTGTTTCCGTGTATGGTAGACCATTGTTTCCCAAGTACGAAGACGATCATAATCTGTCTAAGGTAAGGTTTACGTCCTTATTTGGAAAACTAGTCCCTGAAAGAATTATATCCTTAACCGAAAGGTAGGTCTTTTATTAAAAAGTAAGCCTTTTTTATAATTATATCCTCAACTTGGAGTCATATTTCAATTGTTTGACATAAGGATCCTGCTTCATTCATTGATAACATAATAATTATGTAATCATTCTTAGTTAGTTTTGAAATAATGGAGAGGACTTTTGACCCACCATAGATTAATTATAATTTGTAAAATATTCTGGGTTTCCCAACTTCCTAACGACTTGATCACGAAATACTTATTTGGCTTTTGCGATCGGTTCTACTATTTTTTTCCATAGATTTATCCAAATCTGATTTTATTGGCGCCGCACTGATAAATATTTATGAGTTTTTTATTGCATTTTTATACGATAAGCCTTAGTTTTAACAATAAAACGATTCGCATGCCATCATTTATATTTTGAAATCTGGTTATTATACTGATCAAAACCATTATTTTTTGTTACAAAAGAATGGCCGGGCAGTGTACCTATCGTATTTAAATAAGAATACATAACCTTCTACTTTTTTAGAAGTCGGTTTAAAATAACTGTGGTGTGGTCATCCTGTAGTGTGACTACCGATGGTTTAGAAAAGGTACAAAAGTGATGTACTTTGTAGATTTTTTATAATACGGTGCCCACCCATATCTGATACTAGCTTTATGCTTCTGCACATACATAAATCGTAAGGTTTTAATGGAAATAAATAAGTTGCAGCGTCGGTTATTTGATTTGACATTTACCTATGCGTACTTTCAATTAGCACCAGTGCCAGTGTAAAGTATTACCTAGGTAGTAAAAACCTGTAGTTGAGCAATTGGATACTACAGCCTACAGAATGTCGTCACAAAAGTCTTCTGCTGAACCTGAGAGTTTCAAAAAGAATCACTTAGCCAGAACATTTTATTTATTTATGTACAAACAAACTACTTAACAGGACATTACGTTAAGATACAAGAGCACAAAGGTCATTATCATCTGCCTAGCCTTTTCCGAACTATGTTGGAGTCGGCTTCCAGTCTAACCGGATGCAGCTGAATACCAGTATTTTACATGGAGCGACTGCCTATCTGACCTCCACAACCCAGTTAGTCCTGGGTAATACGATACCCCTTGGTAAGACTGGTTGTCAGACTTTTTGGGCCACTGACTACCTAACGACTGTCAAAGATCTACAAATGACACCCGGGACCAACGGCTTAACGTGCTTTCCGAGGCACGGAGGAAACTCGGTATGTAATTGGTGGTCACCCATCCACAGACCAACCTAGGCAAGCACGGCTTAACCTAAAGTTCGATCCGTGCGGTTGTTATTATTTAGCCACGAGCTCCTTTATTTAGCCAAGAGCACAAAGGTACTACTTATTTAATAAGAAATTTCTTCCAGCAGACCTGCGAGAGGAAAGTTGGATTAGAAATGTATGTTTGTGTGTTTTATGATGGTATTTAGAATATTTTTAGTACGTATTTGTTAAAGCTGTAGAAGAACTAGGTATGGAGACATCTTCAGCTTTTAGGCTTAAAAAGTTACGATTTTATAACAATATACGCGCAGTATGTGATCTACCGTAGTTTAAAATTAAATCAATTTAATTATCAAGAAATTCATAATAATCCACAATGATGTAAATGCAACATGGTTTATTAATATATGTCTCTTTTAACTTGACAAACACGATTTAATAAATGAAAAACAAGTAATAATAGCGTCAGTCCTGTCAGAGATGCCTACCTTCGTCATTAAATATGTATTTTTATATGAAAGGTTTTATTTATAACAAAAAACAAAAATGATTTATCAGATTGAAGTAGTATAAAAATATAATCTCAGGTGGTTAATTGGCTGGAAACGGGTGTCACGACACAATTTTATAAATTATTAATAGTTTTAAATTCTGTACATTGGAATGAAAAAATATATAAAAGTTCTTAAAAAACGAACGAAGTTCTGGTTTAATTTTGGCGCCAATCAAGTATAAATTTCTATATTTTTAAAAAGATTTTTTTTTTTTTTCTATTTTTCTTTGTTCTATTTGTATAGTAGTTATAGTTATGTGTTATAGGGTTATTACAATAAGTCATCACAAATAAACGTCATTACATTTGGATCATTACACATCCTACAAGGCTATTTTTAATTTTAAAAGAAAAACAATCTTCTCTTCCAAGGTTAAAAAGATATTAAACAAGTGAAGTCTCAAAATATAAGAAAGAATCTTACTACTATTATAAATGCGAAAGTTTGTGAGGATGGATGTTTGTTACTCTTTCACACAAAAACTACTAAACGGATTTGGATGAAATTTAACACTCAGATAGTTTATAACCTGGATTAACAGATAGGATACTTTTGATTCCGGTAATACGATCCCGTGGGACACTTACCGACCTCAACGCGAGTAAAGCCGTAGGCATAAACTAGCATAAAAAAACAGCAGTGTATATGTAAGTAGTGTGTGTGTAGTATAGTAGTAGTGTGTGGGTGTGTGTGTATTTAATTAGCATTATCAAGATTTATGAAAAGTTATTATCCTAGTAAACAAATGATCTAGAATCGTGGTTTAGAAAACCTTGACTTACTTAAAAATTAAGAAAACGACATTTCAAGATCAAGTTGATTAAATAATGTAGTTTTTGAAAACGAGTTTAGTATTAATTTGATACTAATTAGATAATCCTAAATTAGCTGCAAATCGGTACCTATTCTTGATTGGTTCATATATTGAATAATAAAAACTAAGTAAATCCCAAATTTACCAAGTTTTATTATTCGTTAATTGTACGAATAGTAAATTACTTTGCCGAAATCAGATCTAGTTTTATCTTTTCTTAAAGGTCGATAGGTACCTGTATAATAAACTTGTGTCTTACTCATTCGTATATTTTTAATGATTGCTATGCTATGTCCATCTATGTATGAATAATTGATGTTAGATACATCGATTTATTAAAATGATTACAATGAAGTGAAAGTAAGTTTTCAATTTTAAGCATAAAATAGCAATCGAATAGCAATAGCATCAAATTCGAAGCTTTATTAAAAAACACTGCAATATTTTTTTTAAGTTAGATTGTTGGACCGTTCACTCGTCTAAAGTCAGTTGCTACACATTTTTGCTCTGTCATGAAAAGGAAGGCGGTTCCCTTTTTTGCAATACATGTTTAATTTTTTTTTTCAGCACTCGGAAAAAATACTTTTTTTTTGGTGTGACGTCATTACCTGGCTATTTTTAGGTGTTCTTATCAACACTTTGTAAATACAATAGAAATTATTCATTGTTGGTTAATGGACATTGATCTGTAGACATTACGTATCATTGTTTTGTAAGTAAACAACTCATTTACCAACCATGTGATATAACGAGTCTTTATACAGATACACAAATATAAATAACAACACACGATAAAATCGAAATATCCTCACCTTAACTCGAAAAAATCCCAATTCCAATCTTAATTGCACGTAAACACTTTCACAAAATAATAATAAAATCGGAGTATTTTTTTATTTTGTTATGTCATATTCACGAATCGATCACAATGCGAATGTTTAGACGAGCAGGCGGCGCGCCGGTGTAGGGTTGTCTGCGTCGGCGACGACTGCGGCCGTGGATATAGCCAGAGTGGTTTATACGAAACAGTCTGCGGAGCTACCCATCACAACACCCACCTCCACACCAGTTCATAGCGGCTTCTTCTAACACCGTTACTTACATCCGTGGGAGACTAACATATTCTTTCCGTTTTTTTGTATTTTTTTTGTTGCTGTTGCTAAGGTTGCACCGCGAGGTAATTACATACTTAACCCCATGACTGCAGTGTGGATTTAGCTACAATTAACTATTTTGCAGGTCATCGAGAATTAATCTGTGAAACTTGTTGGGAATTTAATCGTTTGATCCGTCTAAGATAAAAGTTTCCTTAAATAAAGTTGGTAAATAGATGTCCTGCGGGAAATACACTATAAAAAAACAAATATGTAACACATGTTATTTACTGTTTCGAGGTGAGGTAAACAAGGAAATTCGGAGACAAAATAACAATAGGCCTCGCGCCAGCATTTTGTATTTTCAAGATTTTCCTGTTTAAGATTACTTAATAAATTTAATTGAGCATTTATTTTGTTGAATTAACACTCAATTAATCACAAAGTTAATTTAGTGTAAATTAGACAAATATTAAACAGTTAATTTGTAAAATTTGAAGTTCGCTCAACAAATAATTGTATTTTATTTGCTGATTTTAAATTAAAAACAGTTTTTAGACGAAAGAGAAACAAATATGGAATTAGCTATTCATAGTTTTACCACAGAATTCTCGGTTTCTAAGTTAACTATGTTGACCGGGTTTCTGTTGCGGTTGATGAAGAATTTGTACCACACAGTATGTAGGAGCTACGTAGTGTCCCATTTTATGCTTTCACCAAATATTATGAACAGCAGGTTTACACGTACCAACTTTCTTATTTAGTGAGTCATGTGTATTTCGCATAAAAGAAAGACTTAAAATCAGTGGGTTTTTGGTGGTTACATTTTCAGATTAGATATTTTTAATTTAATTTATTTTTAGAACTTAGCTGTTGCCCGCGACATTCGTCAGCGTAAAAATATTACTTCCCTATTTCAATCGGATTTTGTTAATAATTTCACCGGTTTTTATTTTTTTTAAACGGAATCCTAATCCTTTTCTAATATAAAAGTAGCCTAAGTAAGATTCTCCTTATAACATCAGCTATCTGCCAGTAAAACTACTGTCAAAATTGGTCCAGCCGTTTCGGAGATTAGAAAATATTTTTTTTTTTTGTTTTAAGTATCGTATTTACTTTCGCATGCATTCTGTAAAAAGCTATTATTTTATTATTACAAACAGACACTTATTTTTTTTTAATTTGTAATGATATAGATGTATGACATCTATTTTGGAAATAAAATTAACTTGTGAATTATCCATAGAGTAAGTAGGTCCAAAGATAGACTAAATCAATCTTTGTATAGTATACTCACGTATTTTCTCCTAGAAAGTACGTCGGTAATTCCTAAGTAACATCGGAGTTTCCAGATAGAAATTTCTTGTCAGGTCCAAGGAGTACTGAGAGTGAATAAGGTTTCACTTGTCTTGAAAAACCTAGTTCAGCCTTTGAACCAATTGATAGACAGAAGTGTCAAGAAAATGTAGCCAAACCCCGACAATACATAAGATACCCTACTAGCTATACACTAGAGGTTTATTTATTGAGTACACCAACAGCAGTACATACTAAGAATTAATGTGAACCAATATAAATAACATAAAAGTCCTGGTATGTATGCCTATTATAGGTATACGCAGCATTCACCATAGGACATCAACATAATGTTCTCGAATCTTTAATATTGAAATAATACAATTTGAAAACAATGTAAAATTCAGCAACAAGTAACATTGCATGATCACTGGGTGGTTTAATTTTATATTTAGAAAATCGATAAATTAAATAATAATAAATAGACTTGTCTGGAAAATATCGATTTTAGCGAAAAGTGTCCCCTGTGTCACCCTATGGGAAATGTTTCCTTTTATGAATTTTACTTGTATGGTGTACAGGCGCTAGCACATCAAGGTACCCGGAACTACCAAATTTTCCCAATCAATCGTGAACCTAATGATTTAGCGATAAAGTTGAAAATCTTTTAAAGAAATTTGACAGATTGTAGTGGCGTCTGTACATTATAAATAACATTCTATTCAAGAATATTTTAAGTATAATTTTGAAAATGGTTATTCGTTTTTCAATCAGATTTGTTTGATATCTTGACAAAATACAATGAAAAGCGTATTTACCTAAGGCTTGAGAATTTGTTTTTCAAAGCAAAGCCAATGACTTTTAGCAGTATGTATCTATTCTAATAAAAACATCAATAAGTATAGGGTTAAATGAATAATATGACCGTCGTGAAGTTAACAGTAATTTGTCGTCTAGATAACATCCGGAGTCATTGCAGTCATTATTAGTTCATTGCAACTATTAAGCATTTTTATTACGACGGGAAACCGTCTCGGACTTGCACATTGAGAATAAAAACAATGAAACTCCATTAGATAAGTAGGTACCTGAATTCTGAAAAATAGCCCACACAGTTTTTTCAATTTTTATTTTTATTACACTCGTAGTTGTAGCCCAGCAAACTCGGGTTACAAACTGTATCTACTTCAGTAACTACAGTATATTAGTGTTATAATAAGAGCTTTATAAATTTCCAAAATCCTGACATCGCAACGTCACTAACATACACACTGGCTCGTCACAATAAAAGCATGCAATGTCCGTCAAAAAAAAAACAAATGAAATTCTAACGCCTGCTCAAATAACGTTTGCAATGTGTCACGCCTCAACAAAAATATTAATACATTCCAGGCGCACTTCGCATTCACATTAATTGAATGCATTCGTATTTCGTATCGTACCATAATGAAGAATAAATTATCTAAGCACTGTTTTTTTTATACAAAAGGAGCATGAATGTTGCTTCGTTATAAATATACTGATCAATGTTGAAAATAATGTCTCGACCGAGTCCATTGTTCAAAATTGTGCAACACGCCTAGTAGTTATCTCAGTACTAAATTGCTTGTCGGCTAGTGATGGTCTCCTTAAAATAAATAATAGTCATAATACCAGCGTATTACCTACTGGCTCAATGCAAGGCCCTCTCTCATACAAAGACGGCACTGGCTAAAGGTGGAATGGTAAAATAAAATCTATACCATAATTTTTGTTGGCTTGTTTACTGATTAGGTGTAGTTTAAATTGAATTGAAGGAAACAAAAAACTGAGCACTTTTTTGAGTTTTCCTAGATGAGTTGAATTTCCCGCAAAAGGTAACACAGAGAAGGAAGAACTACTTACCACAAAATAATATACCCAAGTATGTTTATTTTGTGGTAAGTAGTTTGTGTTTCACGTGCAGCTGAAAACTCTCCATCCTGTGATATTTTCTTTTCTTTTATCTTTACCTAATTGTCCAGGCACAATAACGTATTAGGCTACTAGCAATGGTCGGGTTCTACTGCGGCCAGACTCAGGTTTATCACGAACTAATTTCCTTCACCCTAAACTCCATTTTGTACAACTGTTTCAAAATCCATTTTAGCACAATCATGAGAAAACACAAACATGAAATATTTCGACAAAGTTTCCAAGCTAACCTTTATTTAGTTTGTAAACATTGTCTAGGTTGTAAGTGAGCGTTGACCTTCATTGCGGTTACTCGGCATTATTCGAAGATCACAGCAGTGTCGGTTAGCGTCAGTCATGCGAGTTCAATAGCCAAAATGTCAGATGATATGTCAAGAGCCTAATCAAGACAGAGTTGCAAAACTTGCCAATCAAATGCAGGGACAAAACTTCGAAGAAGTGTCAGTTTCTTATGAGTACTTAATTAGTGAAACGTCAATTTTATTTGCTACTGGTTTTACTCACATGTCCACTACTCAACACCAGGTCCAGGGGGATAGCAAACAGGCCGCATGATCATATTAGGTCTTTACCTATGAAATTGGAGATTTGTATGAAAATTTTACAAACAAAAATTTTTGTATTTTTTTTTATTTTAGCTTATCTATCTGTTTTATCTTTCCTATTTGACGCAAGTGCTTCAATGTCGTTTTCACACTAACTCCAAGGCCCACAGCAAGCTCAGCCGTAGATTGAGTTGGATCCGTTTCCACTACCGCCTTCAATTCGTCGTTGTCGACAATGGTTACCGGCCGACCGCGAGGCTCATTCTTCAACTCAAAATTTCCAGATTTAAAACGATTGAAGTAGTAATGGACCGTGTTTATGCAAGCAGTGTTAGGCCCGTACACGTCGTTAATGTTTCGTGTTGTTTGCGCAGCGGTATGTCCACATAGGAATTTTCAAATCCATGGCGCCAAAAACTACCACAATTTCACAAAAACAAAAAACTATCTAAAAACAAATGACTGAATTTGAAATTAAAAGAACACGGCTTTCGAATAAAATTTATTTGAACTTCGAATTGCGCGCCAATCCACAGATAATTAAATCTGAAAATGCTGGTTATTAAATCTCCAATTACATAGGTAAAGACCTATTATTATATACATCGTTTTATAAAAACTTTGTGTTAGTAAGGTTTGTGTGAGGCCTCTGTTGGGCTGCGGGACTGTTCGAAAGAGACACCGCGGCCCTGGAACACAAAGGGCAAAGAAGAAACATGGATGGGTTTTATTAAGTACAACGTTACCGCGTACCCGCTCAATTCCGTTTGAGCCTGTAGGCCTTTTTCCCTATGTCAATAACTCCTGTTTTGGAGCGTAGCGTGGTGTTCCGTATTCCGACTGATCTTTTACACCCAGTATGCTGCACTCCATTGTTCTTATTATGTCCTTTAGTTTTTTTTATCCAAGTTTCATAAATTTTTAAATATTCCTTAAAACAATATAAAAAACATGTAAAAATATAAAGAATTGTAGCCCACCGGTATCGGGAACAGGGTTCAAGCTACCGGCGGTCAGGGCTCTAGAGAAAGGAACCTCCTCACAATACGAGCCGTATCCAGAAGTACCGCTACAATTATTAATATGATTTTGTTTACTTGATGGCACTAATCATCTATTAAAAGCATGAGAAGATAACAGAGGCAAAACTTCTTTGAAAATTCTTTTCCCATCTACAACATTATTTTTAGTATATGCGAAACGTGGAAATGGTTTGTTCAGAATAAGTAACTGAATCGATTCCAATAATTTTTAAACCATGTTACATTTTGTCCCAAAAATATTTTAAAAAAGTCGCAGTAATTTTGGTACCTACTGCCAAATTGTTATTATCAATGAGCTCAAGACGACGCTGGAGGCGCACGCGGGCTCGCTGCGTGGTAACCACGTTTTTGGGCGGACAAAGTAACAGAACAAGCTTATAACTTTGTGATATTTTTAAATTTTGTACATAGATTCTTTACATAAAAATACTAGACACGTGTTTCAAGTTTCGCATATATTAAAACTAAGGTTGTAGATCTGAGAGGAACGTTTACGATTGAACTTAGTCTGTAATAACTGTAATTTGTACTTCAGTCTGTATCTAACCTGTCTTTGATGTTTTGTTTGAAGTAAATGACTATCCGTCTCAAAGGAATATTCAATGCGCTTCTAATCACTATGCTTTTCCACCATAGGTCCTTTGGTTTTGTACTTCATCATCATCAGCCTACAGTAGGCCACAGCTGGCCATAGGTCTCTCCAATTGCACGCCACTCAGTTCGATTCTCGGCAGCTCACATCGAGCTGCTAAGACCTGCACTGTGGAGATCATCGTTCCACCTAGCCTGAGCGCGTCCCACCTTACACTTGCCGATTCACTGTCTTCACTCAAGAACACTTCTACCCCTGCGGTTATCCTAGGGCTAATACGGCCGGCTCATTGCCACCCTTTTGTAATTAAAAAAAAAACTAAATATTTTTTATTTTTCAGGTAAGTACGACACACCGCCAGTTCAGTAAGTGGCTACTTATTAATACATTTTGATAAAGATGTATCGAGATCCCGTGATCGCTATTTTAGTTCATGATTCACGTCATAAAAATGTGGAACTTTCAGTAATGCTTTTAACAACACATGCTTATTCTCCGACAGTGATTGAATTCTTGGTTCAGTATTATTTTCGTGGCGGTTTTAAAACATACTTTCGCATCTGCGTAACCTATTACAAGTTCTAGGTACTAGTTATTTTGGACCAACCAATCGAAAATAATACCTAAAGCAATCGAACATTGTATTTGCTCCTATAAATTGAAACCTACTCGTCTATATTAATTTCAAGAATTGGTCGCTTTAGATAAATTAGAATTTAGCTAAGCTAACAAAGATATCTATTAGAAATTTATAATTAAATATCGCCTTTAGTCTTCTCATAGGAATGAATAAACAGTCTAGTTTCTATTAAAATCAATCGTTCAATTTTCATAAGAATGTAACTTTGTTATAACATAATACTGAATTTATATATTACCTACATTATATTAGATATCGGCATGAAAGGCCTACCTTTCTCCAACAAAGGGCTTTCTCATATTATGTAGGTTTGCATTATAAACGTTTTCTAGGCCAAAGGTATACAATAAACTTACATTAAATTCAATTACTTTAAGGTTTGTTTAGCACTTTTCAGACAGTGTATAATAGTTTTTCTATTTATCACAAGCTGAACATCTGAATGTCAATAGTGTTGGTTATTTTGGGTATCAGATATCGAAAACCTTGGGCGACAAAACATTTACTATACAAATAAGCTGTTCTGTGTACCTCATGAAGTTATGACTCTGACATTTTTCGTCAAAAACTCTGCCGCAAAGGCTTTATATAGGGTGGCAGCGACATTAATACGACAATAAATTAAACTAAAAAAACCATTCCAAAATATTATCTAGTATTATTATAACTAGAAGACGGGATATTTACCATGTTTATTGTTTTCTTTGAGTTCCCGATTTTTCGGCGCTGTTGCAAGCACCATGATCACGGATAAACAAAAAAAAATCAAATCAAATCATCAAATCTTATATTATCTAGTAGTTTAGTCGCAGGACATTATTTTTAATTTTTTAGCATTTTCTACATAATTATTATTAACGACCCCGTCATCGGTGTAAACAGTAAACACATGTTGCCAACTCGCTACTTCAAAAACTTTTGCCAAATTCGTTGCTCGTAATGCTATAGTGACATCGACAACCCAAGAAAATATATCAGCGAAATGCCATGACTTTATTTCTTATTTTAAACCAGAGGGCTTCCTAATTATTTCTAACATGATTAGGCGTATGCGTAGGTAATACGTTACGGTCATTACACTATTACGTGTTACACGTTGCGTCGAAACATTAGCTCATATAATGCTTGGCTGATGTTTTTTTTATTATGCAACTTTCGTATAGTTTCCACGTGTACGTACGACGGCCAATCAAGCAATACAAAACCAGTTTATGCGGATCTCTTATTGTATAGGAAATCTATACAAAGCGAGGCCAAGTTATACTGGAAATGTATAGCTTCATGTGCCGCCGTGTGTACGAATGAAGGCAACATTTAATTACCTAACTAGCATCTAGGAAAATTATTATAATTTTAATTTAACCAGCAATGTGGCATTGAATTGTTACAATGTTTTAAGCAAGAAACTAGAATATAACAAGAAGTGTTCAAATGACAGAGTTGAGTTACTTAGTTATATTTAAAATATATTTAAAGCAGAAAATTAATCGACCACTGAGGATGTTGTTGACATGATTAAGATCAATAATCTGACTTTAGCAAAAACGCCTGTTTTTAAAGTCGGATCAATAAACTTTGGAAGTGGTAAAAACTCACAAAATGCATAAACGTTGTAAGATACTGGAAATAACTGATTTATAATATTTAAAAAAAACTTAATATAGTCTGAATACAGGGTGGAAGCAACACCGACGCTAAAACGGTTACCATAAATTCAGTACATCGTTATGAACCCTCCTTCATATAATTTTTTCCACTTCGTCGTCAAGGACCCACCAAGCAGACCCACCTCGTCTGTTATTAAAAAAAAATAGCCGTTTCCTACAAAACTGCAATACCTACATGGTCAAAATGTATGGAACAGCTGATTTATTAAAAAAAATACCGATGAAAAATTTCTATGTGGCCCCGTTCAGAATAATGTACTTACTCAATAGTACCTAACCATTTTAGCGTCGGTTTCCGTTCCATCTTGTATAATAATATTCTGAAGACATCGTCTAGTTGGCTCCAGATAATAAAACCTCACAAGATTTTTTTGTCGTAATAAAAATTGATTTTCCACTTGTTGTTAGCACTTTAATAAATGTCTCCATCGTGATCTGGCGGTAGGTACGCTCAAATATCAAGGTTTAGAGTCGAGTCGTGACGTGAGTGGCTCTTTATTACAAAATATTATGTTCTGTATACCACAGTCTACCTATCTTAACTCTGTACAGTCGGACAAAGCCAATATTTCCATGCAGCAATTGTGCTGGGGTTTCGGTGGGTTGGTTATTTCAATAGGTGACTGTCTGTCAACCAGTAACAAAGAAACGAATGTGCGAAACTGCAATTCAGAAACTTTTTAATTTAATTTATATTATTTGTTTTTATTAATTTCAATAAACTAACTAAATACATTATTAATTAAAAACTATTAAATGACCTAAAATAAATAAACTAACAACAAACTACAAAAGGGCATCAAAAAACTCCTCCTCAACGCTGTCAGCTGGTAATGTGCCCAAGAGACTGGCGGCGTTACCACGTTGTATGGCAACACTTAGCCTGAAAAAATAAACTAAAATTTCATAAACTGCAATTTCATACATAATTTACATGTATCAAACTGTAGTTACGTAGTGCATTGCTTTCCTCAAGTTCAGTGAAATGAAAGGGCTATGAATTAGTGAGTCGCCTTTATAAGAAACTTCTTTTGCCCGCGGCTGCGCTTCCGTTATGGTCCGGAAATATACCACGGGAACGTGTTAAATATAGCTTATGTCACTCGGGGATAATGTATTTTCGGAACCAGATCAGTAGCTTCAAAGGTTACCCTCTATATCCAGACTTGCAATCTTTACCTCTTAATGATATTATAGTAATAATTATGTCAATAAGAGGTAGAAAACTAGATACACTACTGTAGTTGTTAGATACTCTGTGGTTATACATAACAATATATTTTTATCTACCTGAGAACATTCAATATTCATAGGTAATTTTTTAGTTGTGGATCCTGTTGGTAATGGTAAAATCACGAAAAGAAAAAATAAGGCTGGTTTATTATTTAAGGCTCTTTTATTCGGAAAAAAAAAAACGTAAAAATTATATTAGCATAAGAATATTCTTGAAGCAGCTTGATTATATTTTTCAAATAGCTGTTGCCCGTGACCTTTGTTCGTGTGTAATAATTATTAAAATATTACTTCCCTATTTGAATCTCATTTAAAAAAAATCCCTTGAAATCGTTAACAATTTCTAAATAAAAACTGTTATTTTGAAATTACAAACAGACACTTATTTTTTTTATGTGTATAGATAAATCCTAGCAATTTGGTATTCACATTCTTATTTTAATCGACAAAATCAGAAAGATGATTACAAATATTTTTCTGAAATATTCCTAAGTCGGGGATAAAATAGGCTCACAAAACAAAATTGTGCTGCTGGTGCTATTACGTTTTAGACAGGAAAAAACAGCAACGCTTCAGGTTTCAGGTGCTCCAATTTGTTGCGGATTTTCTGATTTTTTTCTCAAACTGAATCTCCTCCAAAAATACTCACGTTCCTGCTATTATATTTGGATTCTCCTGTATTCTCGTGCGTTCACGAGCATTAATATCTGTTCCTAAAAAAAAATATAAAGCTGGCTCTCAGTGCTAGGGAAATCCACGTACGTAGTTACGTACACACGGCGACAAATCAAGGTATACATTTTCAGTATAACATGGCCTCGCTTTGTATCGATTTCCCGTACAATGACAGATCAGCATAAACTAGTTTTGTATATCTTGTATTTTCGCCGTGCATACGTTATGTCTCATTTTGACGCGCTGCTCGAAATAAATGTTTGTTTTCTTGGCAACAGTTTTTAAGGCCGACCATGTTGTACGTATCGTGTTTATTATTCATCGTTCTTTTTTCATTCATCTATTTTACTCAGAATGTTGAATAAGTCAATAGGATTAGCTTCTCATTTCATTGGGGGTTTTTCATGATGATCAAGTACAGAAAAAAGATAGAGGGACAGAATATTTTATCTAGGGTTAACTATTCTCATTTATTCTACACAGTTGGTGCCAATATGAGCAAAAAATGAGGTTACCAAGACTGAAATGTTTTTTAACCCTTTATAAGGCAGAGAAAACCGGAAGTGGTAGGAAAACGAAATTTATGTATGTGAATAAGAATATTTTCATATAATTTTTAAGATATTTTTTCAACTCGGAAAATCGCTGAAAAATATGTGGAAAATTTGGTGGCAGTATATGTGCCACTGCCCATACTGAAGTGGTGATAGTTCTGTAAATTTCAGTAAATTTGTTGGTGGCGCCAACAAGATTTACTGAAACTTACGTATACTGAAAGGGTTAACCTTACAACCATAAGTATAGAGCATAAGCGCACGCGCGTGCGCTCCATGCCAAGCCACAATTTCATCTAATATGTTTTCACATATTTGTGCCGTTTGGCGTATAGGCTTGCTTGTCACGTGTATGTGACTATGGCGGGCAAAAGGTTAAACTTGTTGTGCTTACATGTAGTTGTATTATCAGACCTTTTTAACATGGAATGTGTGAGTCTTCGTAGGCATGTAACTAGGCGCGGTCCCAGCCTAAGACTTTGGGAGGGGTCATACAGGGCCGTAGCCAGGAAGACGTAGACGAAGCTAGACGCAAGAGCGAGCGAAGCGAGCTCGAAAATTTCTGCACTCTTCCTCAGAATTAGGTTATTTTTGTTCATTCACACAGGAATGAGAATAGGGACTGTCAACTTTTCCAGAATTGAAAAAGTATAGGATAAATTGGCGAGCGAAGCTAGCGAGAAAATTGTAGCATTCCGCCCTGGGATGGGTTGATTTCTTTATAGTTGTCGTTCTTTTTGTTCGTTCTTACAGAGATGAGAATAAAAGTAACTCAAAAGGGCAGGATGCATTAAATTAGCGAGCGAAGCGAACTCAAAAATATTTGCATTCTGCCTCGGGAAGTTTCAGTTCGTTTCTCTTGTTGAACGATTTAGCAGAAAGTTAATCTATACTTAATATTATAAAGCTGAAGAGTTTGTTTGTTTGTTTGGTTGAACGCGCTAATCTGAGGAACAACTGGTTCGATTTGAAAAATTCTTTTAGTGTTGGATAGCCCATTTATCGAGGAAGGCTATACACGCGGACGTCGGTCGCGGGCAACAGCTAGTAATTTATATCCGTAAAAAACAATCTTAAGAAGGTTTGTCAGTTGTGCGTGTATGACCCCCCCCCCCCCCCCCCTGGGACAGTCTAATGTAATATTTGTCTAATACCCAACCGAAACACGTTCGTTCTTGGCTTCGTTAAGGGTGTTTTTACACCCTTCCAAGTCGCATGTTTTCCTCGTCACGGCGATATTTTTGTTGTTCTGGTTTATGGTTCAGGGGACCTTCTAAAGGTCAAAGTTCCAACATTTTAACTTGTTTTTTTTTTAATACACGTTTTAAATGTTGTAACTTTACTTTAAATACCTCTTTGACTCCTGTACTATTCCATGCATCTATCAGCACAATGCTCGGAGTGCGTTACATGGAGCGCTACATTAAACCCCGATGTTTCACAGCAAAACTAAGTCGTTTTCCGGCAATAATTTTTGTAATGCACAGAATGTTCGGTTGACGGCCTCGTAAAGGGTCCGTTTACACCTTGTATAATTATGACCGAAGACTTATCTTCGGTCTTGATCAGCATACTGTTGCCCTTATCCCAATTCATTTGGGGTCGGCGCAACATGTCTGCTTCCTCCATACTGCTCTATTAATCGTCAACTCATCAGACAGACACCTCCTTTCTTGCCATATCATCTTTTAAACAGTCGATCCATAGTTTCTTTGATCTTCCTCTACTTTTATACCCATCCACATTCAAACTCAAAACTTTCCTCACGACATTTTCCTCATTCCTCCTCAGTCTTCGGTCTTATTTTTAAAAAGAATACCCGTGCAGCATTTTTTGAGGTGCCTGTTAGGTTTATGAGGAATACCTAAGATATTTTGATTTTCATTAAATATGCCTCACATAACCCAATTTGGCTATGATCGGTACAAAATTTATAATCTTGAACTTCATAGTTCCCGGCGTCAGGTGTACTGGTGGTCGCGAGAGCTGACGTCTCTGCGCAAGGCGTGCGTTGCCGCGCGGCGCCTGTACGCCAGGCATCACAGGCTCCGCATCCGCCCTCCGGATGCGGCAGCCATTGAGGCGGAGCTGTACGAGGGGTACAGAGCGGCGAAGACCGCCCTCCAAGAGGCTGTCCGGCGGGCCAAGAATTTGGCCCGCGAGGAGATGCTGGAGTCTCTGAACGGAGATCCGTGGGGGCGCCCTTACAAGATGGTGCGGGACAAACTCCGCGCCCGGGCCCCCCCGCTAACGCAGAGTCTCCGGCCTGAGCTCGTGGAGGACGTGGTGAGCGCTCTGTTCCCTTCGCGAGGGGAGCATCCTCCCCCGCCTATGGCTCCGCCGCCGCGTGCGGTGCCGGAAGCGGACCACACCGATGACGATGACGACGTTTCGGAGGTGACTGGGGTAGACCTGAGAGTGGCGGTACGCAGGCTGAAAGCCAGAAACACCGCCCCGGGACCCCATGGCTTGCCTGGCAAAGCCTGGGTCCTGGCCTCTGAGGCTCTCGGGCCCCGACTGGAAGGGCTCCTAAGCGCATGCTTGGAGAGAGGCCAGTTTCCGCTTCGTTGGAAGACGGGGAAGCTGGTCCTCATCCGGAAACCAGGGCGCCCTGCGGACTCTCCGTCCGCATACTGGCTCATCGTGTTGCTCGACGAGGTGGGCAAGCTCTTCGAAAGAGTCATTGCCAACCGCCTTGCCGGGCACCTTGCGGGGATGGGGCCGGATCTTGCGGAACAGCAGTTTGGTTTCCGCAAGGGGCGCTCCACGGTGGACGCCATCATGCGCGTGAGAGCCCTCACGACGGGGGACGCGGTGTCCCGGGGCGGGGTCGTCTTGGCGGTGTCTCTTGACATCGCCAACGCCTTCAACTCGGGATCCCTACTGACGGCAGGAGGGGTTTCCATCGGCGTCGGGTCGACGTTGAAGTACCTAGGACTCGTCCTCGACAGCCGGTGGAACTTCGTGGAGCACTTCCGACGTTTGGCTCCCAAACTGGAACGGACAGGGGCTGCCTTCAAGCGGCTCTTGCCCAACCTGAGGGGTCCAAACGCCTCCTGCCGGAGGCTATACGCGGGGGTCGTGCGGTCCATGGCCCTTTACGGGGCCCCGGTGTGGGCGCGTTCTTTATGGCGGCTTGCCGCCCACTACCTGAACGCGCCCCAAAAGGTGATAGCCATAAGGCTAATCCGGGGGTACCGCACGATCTCCGGCGAGGCGGCTAGCCTCCTTGCCGGATTGCTGCCATGGGATCTGGAGGCGATAGTCCTCGCGCGCCTGCATGAATGGCGCGCGGAGGCACTACGTCGGGGGGAAACTCCGCTGCCGCGGCAAATTGCCGCTCAGCGGACAGACCTCCGGCGTGATATCATGGCGACATGGAGAGAGCGACTGTTGCAACCCCGTGCAGGGCACGCTACCATAGTGGCGATAAGTCCCCTCTTTGAGGAGTGGCTAGAGAGGCGCCACGGCGCCCTCACCTACCGCCTGACGCAGATCCTCACCGGACACGGTTGTTTCGGGAGGTTCTTGCACCGAATCGGGCGGGAGGAAACGCCCGGGTGTTTCCACTGCGAGGATCGTCCGGAGGACACGGTGGAGCACACCGTAGAGGTCTGCCCCGCTTGGGCGGAGCACCGCCGTGTCCTTGTAGCGGCGATTGGCGGCGGCGATCTCTCGCGTCCGGCCCTGGTTCAAGCCATGGTCCGGAGCGAGAGGGAATGGGAAGCCGTCACCACCTTCTGTGAAGCAGTCATGCTAGTGAAGGAGGTGGCGGGACGTGAGAGGGAAATAACCTCAGGTCCCAGCCGCCGCGGGAGACGCCCTGGGCGTCGGGGGTCACGTGGTGGCTCCCGGCCACCGTAGGCGCAGGCCTGTGGACGGCGAGTTATGGGCTAGCTCGCCGTCCGGCCGTCTTATGACGACAGGCCGTGTCGACGGCGCGTTCGTGTTCCACGCGCGCCTCAAAGAGATGTCAGCAACCGAGTAGGGGTCCGCATGGGCCGATGCCTGCCAGAGCTGCGGGACTGTTCGAAAGAGACACCGTGGCCCTGGAACACAAAGGGCAAAGAAGGAACATAGATGGGTTTTAGTCAGTACAAGTCTGACACTCCCTTCCGCTCCGCCCAGAGTGGGGGGGGTCATTTGATGATTTCCCATCCAAAAAAAAAAAAAAAAAAAGCATTTATATGAAGGCTGTAACAAACTTCCAAAATGATATTGATTTTTTACGGTAACACAAATCAAAGCTTTCAATGCAAGGTCTCAATACTACTATCTACTGCCGGTGGTATCTTTTAGGAACACGTTCTACATCAGAAACAATGGATTAAAAAAGTAACCTGCTGTACTTGGTTTCTCGTTTTTCACAACAAGAAGTGTACTTGTTTACTTTTTTACTATTTTAATCCTCACAGATGTAAATTAAAAACGCCTCATTAAATTTTTTATCTCCATCTGGAACTATTAATAGTAAGATACTGAACGTGTTTTTTTTTCATAATTATTATAAATAATTATTAATATATATATATAAAATATATTATAAATATTGTTTTTATTATGTTAGGCTGGATTTCCGGTAACAAAACGATTTATTTGAAATCTAAGATTGCATTCTTAATTACCACATAACCTTATTACGTGACGACGACAGTTATAAATTAGCGATAGCTAAATTGACTAATGGCAATTAATAATTATTTTATGAAATACGAATAAATGGGAAATAGTATTTATTCATTCCCACGGTTAATCCTGTGGGAAATTACCAATTTATATTATTGTTTTATTTTCCCTTACAAATGGGAGGTAGGTGACATGCATTTATTTGAATGATGACGTCACTGAATGACGAACTTGAATACAGGTTTGTGATGGTGTCTGTAGGTGTGTTTCTAACCAGTCATTTGGTCCTTTACGCTTGTGACATAAACGTTACGTAATACTCAGTTTGTGGTAGGTTTTTGAGGAAATAGAATATCGGAAATACCCTGTTTATGGTCAATGAATAACCTCGACGACCGGAAAGGACCAAATTAAGAGGTTGCTCAGTTATGAATGAAAAGAAAGCCACAATGATACGTTGAAACTTGGACAGGTTCAACGTATCATTGTGTCTGGTGAGTAATTTTTTTTTAGAGCGTTTTTGCCCCGTACTAGGAAAGTCTCCTGAACACATGAAACATGTAAACTGTGTAAACAGGTTTTTGTTTTGAGTCTTGCTGTCTGTGTATGTACACAAACAGCAAGACTCAAAACAACAACCTGTTGGCCATGCAAATATTTGTTCTGTGCGGGGATCGAACCCGCGACACGCAGCGCAGCAACCAAACGCTTAGCCACTGCGCCAACCGTGCCGTCTATATTAAGTTTATGCACATAATAATTTAATTTAAAGTTTTATTGTTTTTTTCTCTTACTTTGTAATTTTATTAGTAACTAGCTGTTGCCCGCGACCTTCTTTCCCGTGAAATTATTATAAAAAATATAGCTTCCCTTTTTGAATCGGAATTTTACCAATTTCAAGGGTTTTCATTTTTTTGAACGGAACCCTAATTATTTTTCGAAAAAAAAATACTGAGTCGTCTTTTTGGATAAGTATTTTTGATTATTATTTTCTATTGGCTTTCTTAAATACCCCGCTTCGGAAAGAGCGTTACTAAATAATAAACTGTAAAACCTTAACAAGCTACCATAACAAAAAAAATAGTTACTTCATGTTCTAATAATGGTACAAATTGACATCTTAATAACATTGTTGGGACATTAACACACAATGAAAATCGTAATTATCCAATTAGTTACAAAATAAACACAATGCTTTGAAATTTGATAATTGATGACAAATGACGGTAATGAGACAACTCTCGTGTATTTTTTTAGGAGTTCCGTAATTAATCACAATTGAAAAGAATCTACTTAAAACATACCTGGCGAAATGTGGGTGTAGGTACTATTAGGTACTCCTCTGTCCAACCCTTCGGGGATTACAGGCGTAATGTTATGTTATGTTATGAAAAGAAGTTTTCTTTTCCATCTTACCCATTTTTATCCACTGCTGGGTATGTGTGTCGATCTTTTGCAGCTTCCTTCCATGATTTCTATAGGTACCTATATTTTATAATTGTCTAATAAATAATAACAAAGACTGGTGACAATTAATTATTTGTTTAAATCCGTCTAGATGCGCATTTAAAAATATTTGAATGTGTAAATGCTAACTTCATAGTTTAATATTTTTATGTAAATAGGAGCTCCATGACTTGATTGACTTATCACAAAGTACCTCAGAGGTGCTTTAAAAAAAAGCGACACAATGATCTCCAAGGGATCGCGTGTTCTAGAAAGTTGTAACGAATTTAATCAGAAAAAAATGCCGTCTTGGGATACTTCGTAACTTCTTTACTTACGAAGTGACGCACAAAGAAATTAACTGTTCCATATTCTGGAACTTTTGACGTGGAACGTAACGGTAATTAGAGATAAGGAACAAGGGACTGAGTTTGAAATACTCGTATAATCTTATATGCCTCCAACTTAGTGAAGTTCATTCAAATGAATAATGAAAAAATAATTCGATACAACTGACTTGACCACGTCGTTGGTCTAGTAGTCGCAAGCACGACTGCATGAGGTCCTGGTCGATTCCTGGGTCAGGCAGAGTGTTATTGGGCTTTTCATCAGGAATTTCTCAGTAGCAGCCACGGAGTCTCAATTTGCGCCCGGTTGATGGCAATAGGCTCGCCCCCTATTAAATGGGAGTTAAACATAACTGTAGAAATATGGGTGTACTATTAGATACAGCTCTGCCTAACCCTTCAGGTATTACAGGCGTGATGTTATGTTATGTAATTCAATATAAATGTACCTATGTACTCAAGTATTATAATGTAATTTTCCTGTGTTGCATTGTGTGTACATAAACAGTAAAATAAATAAATGATGTAATTTGGTCTCATAGTGTAGTGTCTACCTTTTACGGTTAAAAAAAACAGTCCTGTGACAGACGAGCGGTCAAACAGCAAAGCCTTAGTAATCCCGTCCCGTCCCGTCCCGTCGGCTCTCTTTGATTACGGAACCCTAAGAAATTTATATTATTTTTTTATTTATTTATTTATTTAAACTTCATGTACAATACTGGTACATAGGCGGACTTAATGCCACAAGGCATTCTCTACCAGTCAACCTTTGGGTTAAATAAGAAAACATTGTGATAGGGTACAAAATAAATATATAAAAATAACTTCTTGCTATCGAAAATTTATATAGGCACTTATAATGATACTAATACTTATATACAAATAAAATAAACTAATACATATTTTAACAAATACCAAAATTAAAAACGAGAAACCTAATAATAATTACCATGACTCGACTTCTAATAAAGAGAGAGCTATTTATTCTGACTTAAATAGTGGTTACGCACTTTTCTATCTCACGCTCTACGCTCTTTTCTTTTATATCTCATGTAACTGCAATAATACCCATCACATATTTTACAAAATAATTGAAACATAGAATTTTCTTTAGTCTGGCCGCTCCGAGGACGAAATCAATAAAATTTTTATTTGTACCAAATTTCAATTACTTTTAAGTGTTTTAAGAAGGTTATTATAGGTGCATAAAATAATAATTAACATTTAGCATTTTGTAAATGAAGTTATTAAAAAAAGAACCGGATCCTCATTTATATTATTAGCTTCGGGTATTCAAAATAATAATATCTAAGTGTTTAATTTATTGTGACATTTGCTTAGGTGATTATACTTGTCTTCGCTTTTTCTTATCGATGAGTCAGACGTCGGATCACACAAAGTTAAAATTAAAACCACATTTAAAAGAAAAACATAAACCTACATAAAACAGGGTTAAGTATTGGTGTTATCGTCGTTGACGTCTATAATTTATTCAATTAAAAAGTATATAAAACTACAATTTAGTAGGTTTTTTTTTTACCGCAACTTTCAGTCAATTCTGATTTTTTTTTTTGTGAAACGCATCTGCGTGTGTATTTACGACCACAAATTATTAATTGACTCATTCTCTTCAAATTGACGTAGATAAATTAGGAGCTTTTTGTGACTGCGCATCTGTACGCATTTATAATTATTTAACCCTTTGTCTGATTCGTTACTACCGGATTATCGAATACATGAGTCAAACAGTGACTCAATAATATCAAACAAGTGCGTAATGGACCACGCACAATGGATGAGGGTTCCTATTATTATATCTCTGATTTCATCCTTCACTCACTCAAAATACTGGTATTCAATATTTTACACGGGACGATTGCACAGCTGACTTCCACAACCCAGTTAGTACTGGGTAATACGTTACCCCTTGGCAAGAGAAACTTGGTATGTAATGGGTGGACCCATCCACGGACCAACCTTGGCAAGCGCGGCTTAACCTGAAGATCGACCCGAGCGGCTGTTATTATTTAACCACGAGCTCCTCTACCAACAATCGAAATATTTCCAATAGTGTCCGAAGTCAAATGGCTGTGTGTCAACCAGACTGACAGACAGAAGGACAGGCGGACGAGACGCAATTATAAGAGTTGCGTTTTAACAATTTGGCTACGGAACCCTAAAAAAGGTGAAGTGAAATATTGCTGACCCTTGACACGACAATTCTTAGTATAGTTTGGAAAAACGTTGGTAAATATGACCACAAGAATTGACGAAGACTTTATCAGTCGTCAAGTGCAAAAGTAATGACGAAATGTGCGTAGGAAAACCACAATATGATCATCAGCGGAACAAAATCTAAAGATGACGTTAATGCTTATAACTCAACAAATAATTTGCAATAATTCAATTACTATTCATTTTCAGGGTGATTGGTTAAAAGTGGGCAACGCTTTAAGGGAGTGTAGTACTCTTAAATAAGAGTAACTTTGACTATACAATAACATTGTTAGTTTTAGATTCGTATTGTATTTTACTTTCTGGGATTCTGAATAAAGATGTATTATATTTATTTATTTTATTTATGAAATATGATAAAGAAAAATCTGCTGTTGCCTAAATTTTTTCGACTAAAAATGTATGGAGCAGTTGATTTTTTTCACGATTTCATGTTCCCATAGTAAAAGTTGTTCATTTTCATGAGCAATATACACCCTTAAAGTATTGACCACTTTTAAACAATCACCTGTGTGGGTCTAGGTTAACGCGAGGTTACACTTCTGTTCACACAAAGATACAAATGCGGTACCTGCTGGGGAAACAACGTTCATCATCATTCTCTTGCCCATGTCCCAAGTCATTTGGGGTCGGCGCAGCATGTTTTCTTCTCTCATACTTCTCCAATACTCGTCATCTCATCAGTCACCTTCTTCCGTGCCATATCATCCTTCATACAGTCCATCCATCCTTTCTTTGGTCTTCATACTATACAACTTACGATTCTGAAAAACCATAACTTTAAACTCCTTCGAAGCTGTAAGTAAAAACTGTTGTACTGTATAATTATATACAAATATTTACAGTTCTCTCTTCCATAACCCTTAAAACGTCGACAGCATAATTTTAACAAAATTTATTCAGTGAACAATTTTAGAAATTAATTGCCCTGAATAATAAATGTAAAAATGTCCGGTGCACTGGCTCTACCCTGTTCAAAAAGGGCTGCAAATAAACAAAATTAAGCAATTTTCAGCTTTAAGGTGATCAGATTAAAATATAATTTTCAGTAATAAGCACAAAAAGAAGCTTTATTAATGATTTAATTCTGAAGTAGGGACGTTTGGACTTAAGGGGTAACTAATTGCATTTTAATTTGTTTACACCTAATGAATGAAAGATATAATACGAGACTAATCGAAACCGCTGCATATCAAATGTAGGACGACAACATTAAAAATTACGTGATAATGTGAGTCATGACATTCAAAGATAATTAATGGATCTAATTACTATTTTAGTCATACTATGATGAAATAGTAACAATTACTGTACTTTAGCATTGAGATACTGTTTGCTCTTTCACCCCCACACAACACACATACATTTATATTTAAATCGCTAATTAGAACCTTTAGACGATTACAGATGAGTCACTATTTTATAATTATAATTATTCAATACTTATCATTTACGTGGATGTGACTGTTCATTTAAATGCAAATTGCATACTTAAATGATGTCACAAACTCACAACATACTTACGTAATTAGTTTTACATGAAAAACTAAATAATGCAAATCTTGCAAAATATTTATTAAACCGGTGACTCATTCACATAATTATACCTACATTAAATAAATATTGGTAAAATCATAAATATGAATGAGAACTGTTTTCAGACCACGAAAAACGGTTTTTAAATTGGGTAAAATTATATTAAACACCTGTCAGGTGCTGCACATTTAATATTTTACAATTTTCAGCACAAACATAATAAGTTAACTCTAAAATCCTAGCCCAAAAACAATTTTAAATTCATGAAGTTTTTCATGATAAATCTGAATGCGGCCATTTGTGTCAATGCCATTAAACCTTTATGATTAAAAATTCCAAATACTATAACCGGGAGAACAGTTGCGTTCAGTGTTTGATTTGGTCAAAATGATGGGGTTTTAGTAGAAAACATAGGCGCGGGTAAATGGATGGTCATTTGATACATCATCTGCCAAGCCTTTTCCCAACTATGTTGGGGTCGGTTTTCAGTCCAAGCGTATGTAGGTGAATACCAGTATTCCACATGGAAACACTGCCTATCTGACCTCCACAACCCAGTTAGTGATGGATAATACTTGGTAAGACTGGCTGTCAGACTTTTGGGTCTCTAACTACCTGTAACGACTGTCAAAGATCTACAAAAGACAGCCGGGACCAACCGCTTAACGTGCTTTTCGAGTCCCGGAGGAAACTCGGTATGTAATGGGTGGTCCCCCATCCGCAGACCAACCTAGACGCGGCTTAAAATGAAGATTGACCCGAGCGGCTGTTATTATTTAGTCACGAGCTCCTCGGCTATTTGATATGTACCCTTCCTAAATACGTTGACAAACATCGTAACATACACGTTGCTGGCATTTTTTATTATTTTTATAATAAAGGTCGCGAAATAAGAACAAACTTTAGTAAAATTCAATGGCATTCAAAAATTATTGCGCAAAACATGTTTATTGGCAACTTTGGGATTGACACAGGCGACATTGAATAAAATAATATTCTTTTCCGTCGATAATACTTTTGTATCCTTGCAAATTTTTATGGTTAGTAACTAAAATTATTAAAATCCTGCAGAAAATCGGTAGGTAAATTCAGAAAACCATTGCTTAGAACACTTTGTATCACACTCTAATGTGTAGTAAAGAAAATTCCTAATCTATTGCTTCGTCTGTTTGAAGATATCTTCTGCCTAACAACATAAATAACGTAATGAATGTTGATATCGTCGGGGATAGTGCAAATCCGCGAATCTAGGTTATAAGTTCGTAACGATTTTTGACCTCATTTTTACTTGAATAGTAACAATTCAAGTGTTCTATGTTTTGTTAAAAATATAAATCTATTAAATTCATTAATTTAGTCGCTACGACAATGCGTTGAATGAATGGAAATTGGCTACATTTGTCAGATACGCTGAATTATCCAATGCTAGTTCCGCGGATTTGCACTTTTCCCGACGATATGTCAAAATAAATGACCTGGCCATTATGCGTTACGCAGTTAACCCGCGAGTTTTCAGTGTAGATCGCTGTGGATTAACTAGGTGTCAATAACATTTTGTCGGTTTACACATCACTCAATCGTATTAGGTCCTATTCAAACATGAACCAGTCGACCTTGACGGTCATTTGTGAAAACCACATTATTAACTAGATTCAAATCCCCCTCCTTTTTTAGAAGTCGGCTAAAAAAGTTTACCAGTTTGTTATTTGAGGTCAAACTGGTTATAGACGTTAGTAAAATTGATTGTGGTTTGGGTTCAATAGAATCACGATTTCCATTTAATTTACTAATAATAAATATGCGAAAGTAACTGTTTTTTTTGTTACCTTTTAGTACTGATGAACAGAGGCCCTAGCACGAGCGCGCGGTGTAAACATAACGAATATAAATAAATAAATTCGTCGATTTTTTAATCGAAAATACAATTATTCTATAGCATTTTAGTCAAATTGTTTGTAACAAGCACAATCAGTATCATCCATAGATATGAATATTTTTTTTTAACTATGAAACTATTTTATTTGAAATGAGTACTTTTTATTTTATAATCAACGTATTCTCGTTACGTTTACACCGCCTCAGATGCTCAGGGGACCTCATAAATAATACTGAAATACAAAATATGAGAAGGAGAACAACAGCTCCTTCTTTATAAATATCTAAGATTCACCTTGTTACACCGTTACTTCTGTTTAAACAAATTACAACAATCCAAGGTATGTAAAAACTTCACTCCTCTTCAACAGATGTGACACCTATACGTGTGAAGTCAATTAAAAGTACCGCTTTTACAAGCACATTGTTTCTCCTATACGTTCTTCCTTTTTAAATTCTACTTTTTTGTTTTATTTCACAGAGAGCAGCGGTGGCCCAGTGGTGGAGACCCCGACTTACGAGGAGTAAGTCGTGGGTTCGAACCCAGCCAGGCGCATTACTTTGTGTATATTATTTCATCACCACTGCTCTCAAAACGGTGAAGGAAAACATCGTGAGGAAACCGGCATGTCCTAGAACCAAAAATTCGAAGACATGTGACATCTACCAACCCGCACTGGGCCCGCGTGGTGAATTATAGCCCATTCCCTTTCATAGAGAGGAGGCCTGCGTCCCAGCAGTGGGAACATTAATAGGCTGATTATGCTTTTGCTTATGTTTTATTTTACAAATTGGAGTACCAATTAATAGGAAATCGCTTCATAGAATCTGAAAAAGTGAAGGGTAAATGAAGGATTTGGCTGTCTTGCATTGTTGACGCTTAGGTGCTTGGGTTTCAAGCCATTTAAATATTGCTCTGAAACTTAGTAACCGTTGTACATATCTGTTTGTCGTCTACCGATATTCAAATGTTGTATTATTCCTTTTTTAAATAAGTCGTTGGCTATAACGTCTTCTTCTTTTTTCTGTTCGGGACATGGCATCAATAAATGGTCGCAATGACGGCAGGGTCATTATTCTGGCAAAACATTGTTGTATACGATCCATAAAATGATTGTTAGGGCGCCTACTGACTAGCCACCACGCACTGATGGACTGCTGCAATCGAATTATTGAGCAGCCAGTCGACGGCCACATAAAATATCGCAACAACAGCCAGACACCTATGGTCGCCTAGTGCGCTGGCTAAAATACACCATCATACTTTGGAGCGGCTGCCGCAGCCGGGCTGCCCAGTGTGCGAGTGTCCTAACAATTGAAATCGTTGTTGAAACAATCTAGACTAGAGCTTTAAGGAGCAAGAATTGATTTGATGTGACAGTTTTAATTGTGTTCGTTGTAACTGTTTATTTTAACTGATGACACACTAGGCACTCACTTTAATAGGTTGACATGTTCGTCTATTGTTTAGCTAGCATAAAAGTAGTTGTTATGATGTCTATGTACAGACGCCAGCACATCAAGCTAGTACAATCTGTCAAATTTCTTTAATAGGTTTTCAACTTTATCGCTAAAGAATTAGGTTCAAGGTTGATTGGGAAAAATTGTCAGTTTCGGGTAGCTTGATATGCTGGCATCTGTACACTAGGACTTCGTAACACGATGCCTACTCTCGCACTATGACTACTTTTTTGTATTTTCAAGTAATTGGTACCACATAAACGTTTTGATACCACCATCCATTAACTCGCATATTGCCTACAATCGCATATTGACAAATAATTATATTCCTTAATACATTATTTTAATCGCAGTATACCTACTTTTATTAACGTCAGTACTTTTGGTATATTTGTAATCTACAATATGTACAGTCAACACAAAATTTGTGTTGGCATTATGCTACCGATTAGGTACTTGAAAATACAAAAATTGGTCATTGTACGAAAGCAGACATCGTGCTACGATATCCACACTAGAAGGTCTTAGATCAGCTTAGGACCCTTCAAAGTTATCTACAACACCGCGTTCCGTCTTTTCTCTGCATTTTCCTCATTACATAAACAAAACATGTAGTAGTGTGTCTCTTTATAGACTTTAAGCTCTTAAAAAAGATTGAAAAGCAAATCGATTCACCCTTCGTTACTTGGGTATTTATTTGAGCAGCTCAACCATTTGACTGCACGTTGGATTTCAAATTCAAAATTGTTTTGCTGCTCATCGCGCTTCGTCTATTCGGGTTGGATGTTTTGCTGATTGAAGTAAACAAAACAAACTAAGGTTACCTTGTGGGAACTTTGTAGCAGGTAGTGTTCACCTGTGGCAAACAGAAAAAAAAAACCGGCCAAGTTCGAGTCGGACTCGCGCAAAAAGGCTTCCGTACCATCGCAGTAGGGAAGCGCCCTTTTTTTTCGGAAGGGAAATCTACAAAAGACCCCCCCGCTCTGGGCGGAGCGGAAGGGAGTGTCAGACTTGTACTGACTATAACCCATCCATGTTCCTTCTTTGCCCTTTGTGATCCAGGGCCACGGTATCTCTTTCGAACAGTCCCGTACCTAACAAAACAAACTAAGGTTACCTTGTGGGAACTTTGCAGCAGGTAGTGTTCACCTGTGGCAAAAAGAAAAAAACCAGCCTAGTGCGAGTCGGAGTCGCATATGAAGGGTTCCGAACCATCGTAGTAGGGCCCTTTAATTTTTAATTTATTTTTATTACTTGTTGTTATAGCGGCAACAGAAATACACATCATCTGCCTAGCCTTTTCCCAACTATGTTGGGGTCGGCTTCCAGTCTAACCGGATGCAGCTGTATCTGACCTCCACAACCCAGTTAGCACTGGATAATACGATACCCCTTGGTAAGACTGGTTGTCAGACTTTTTTTGGCCACTGACTGCCTAACGACTGTCAAAGATCTACAAATGACAGCCGGGACCTACGGCTTAACGTCCTTTCCGAGGCAGGGAGGAAACTCGGTATGTAATGGGCGGTCACCCATCCACAGACCAACCTAGGCAAGCACGGCTTAACCTAATGATCGACCCGAGCGGCTGTTATTATTTAGCCACGAGCTCCTCAACAGAAATACACATTATGTGAAAATTTCAACTGTGTACCTATTACGGATGATGAGATACAGCCCGCTGACAGACTGAAGAACAGCGGAGTCTTAGTAATAGAGTCCCGTTGGTTTCCATTGGGGTACGGAACCCTAAAAAAGATTGATCAAAGAGCAGATCATAGTGCTAATCTGGTAGTGCTCTGACATACTTTGTATCTTGTTCAACGAGTTGTGTGAGGATATTAACAAGGTAATGTGTTTTATCCTCATGTCGAAATCTTTAAAAACGTCTTTTATAATCAACTTGACATCTGCATATGAATTTTATAACATAATACATTTTAAACTAGTTTTGCTACAACATATCTTAGAGATGATCATTCCACTCGGTTTGGGCGTTTTTCTCTAGTCCAAATTATTTTACTTAATACCTTTGCTTGACATTAAAAGGGGATTCAGTCGTAAAATATAGATTTACCTGACGCCATGTTGAATTGATATTTATTGACCTGCGATAAATTGAATAGATTCTGGCAAATTAAAATTAAATCTTCGCACTCGTTTTTTACCACATTAATTAAAACGGTAGATTACAGAAATATATATCCTGTATTCTGTATTAGTATTATCGACCTAATAAAAAAAGAAGATAGGTATAAAACTGTATTTCCTAGTACCGACATAAAATACGCACCAATCACACGTCTCAAATTTTCAGGAATACAGTTATTGTGGTCGTTAAAAAGCAATCAATGTGGAACAAAAACTCAATTTATTCTCGAAAAGATATTCCCAACGAATTTAGCTTTAATAAATTATAAGAAAATTCTGGAATAAATTACGGAGCAATTTACAATATTCCTGAATTGTTAATAGGACATGCTTACTAAAGCCGACAGGATGAAAAAGGATGGCAATTAAATTTAAACGGAAAAGACAAAAAAGGCTTTTTACAGAAGAAAATTAGTATTCACGCTTAGTTAACCACGCTTGATAATAATGATTACTTGATAGGAGTTTCTGAAAATGGTCAAGTTCTATTTTATATTGATAAGCTAGCAGTGGCGAAGGTTCCATAAAACTCGATTCCTGCCGGCTTCCCTTTGAAAAATGGCACAGTCAGTATTCTATAGACAAATAATATAATCACATTTAAGATATGTACTCCAGCTTGCCTCTTAAAAAAATTGACCCTTCGCTACTGTAAGCTAGAAAGAAAGAGATAATTTTAATTCTGGACAATAATTTAGAAAAACTCGCCATGTACCTTTTTGGTGACAAAGAACTGATTAATATTTCAGTAGTCCGTATAAATATGGAGGAGCTCGTGGCTAAATAATAACAGCCGCTCGGGTCGATTGGTCTGTGGATGGGTGGACCGCCCATTACATACCGAGTTTCTTCCGTGCCTCGGAAAGCACGTTAAGCCGTTGGTCCCGGCTGTCATCGGTAGATCTTTGACAGTCGTTACAGGTAGTCAGTGGCCCAAAAAGTCTGACAACCAGTCTTACCAAGGGGTATCGTATTACCCAGTACTAACTGGGTTGTGGAGGTCAGATAGGCAGTCGCTCCATGTAGAATACTGGTATTCAGCTGCATCCGGTTAGACTGGAAGCCGACCCCAACATAGTGGGAAAAGGCTAGGCAGATGATGAGTCCGTATAAATATGATTTGTACAAGTCTAGTCTATACGGTAATGAATAACGATCAAACGTTACAGCCTTGTCCGCTGATCTTCTTAATCCTTTAGGTCATCATCTGCCTAGCCTTTTCCCAACTATGTTGGGGTCGGCTTCCAGTCTAACCGGATGCAGCTGAATACCAGTATTTTACATGGAGCGACTGCCTATCTGACCTCCACAACGCAGTTAGTACTGGGTAATACGATACTCCTTGGTAAGACTGGTTGTCAGACTTTTTGGGCCACTGACTACCTATAACGGCTGTCAAAGATCTACAAATGACACCCGGGACCAACAGCTTAACGTGCTTTCCGAGGCACGGAGGAAACTAGGTATGTAATGTGTGGTCACCCATCCACAGACCAACCTAGGCAAGCGCGGCTTAACCTAAAGATCGATCCAAGCGGCTGTTATTACTTAGCCACGAGCTCCTCAATAATCAATAATTAATCCTTTAAGTCAATTAATGGAATTAACCTAAAGGATTTAATAGAAGACAGTCTTTTATTATAGTAGGTATTCAAATTGACGGCGTATAAGAGTGACGCGAATTAGTTATTACTTCGGTCGCACAAAATGAGTAGTATAATATGTTCAAATTAAATTCAGTAGACTACTCATTTACGTCGTCTAAAGCGATTTTCCCACTGCACCGCGCTCTGTCGCGTAGCCGCAGATTTTAACATTGTAAGAAAGTTTCTGAATTTGTATAGAAAACACACCTAGGACAACAAACTGTATCCCCGACGCGTGCCGACGCGTTTTCAGTGTAAATCCTCAGCCTATACGTCACAACGCTAGCAATAGCATCATAGGGAAAATTACGAAAATGACCTGGGGCTGCAGTCTCGACATGGATAGCGACAAAAATCGGTCGTTAAGTCATAACGATGTCAAATTTCTTTAATAGATTTTCAACTTTATTTCGAAACCTTAAGGTTGAAAATCTATTAAAGAAATTTGACATCGTTACGACTTAACGACCGATTTTTGTCGCTATCTATGTCGAGACTGCAGCCCCTGCTCTAGTTTTCATAACAAAATCGGTGTCATTAACACGTCGAAGTGACCTTAACACGACGTGTGCCATCAAAACAATGAACCTGACCGTGACACAGAAAGGGATGACACATCACAAGCGAGATAGCAAACCCGTTCAAAAAGTTAATCGCAATTCCTGAGAGTGATAAACGATGGGAAGTGTGAACCCATGGCGTCACCATAGCAATTGAATTAAACGTTATGTTTTACGATGTCGGCCGTCCCGTGATTTCCCCATAGGAAAAGTTTAACTTCCGAGTGATGAAATAAAAGCACTTAAAACTTTTTATTTTTGTCTCCCTCCGGACGTGGGATTGGAATGCGCGAAATTTTGTGGTTTTGATTGTTTAAAATTTCTTCTTTGGATTCGTATTTTGACGGTACTGCCTGTCTGGTCTAGTGAGTGGTCCTGGGTTCGATTCCCAGGTCGGGCAAAGTGTTATTGGTTTTTTCCATCCGGAATTTATCAGTAGCAGCCACGGAGTCTGGATTTGTGTACGCTTGATGGCAATAGGCTCGCCCCCTAATACATGGGACTCAAAGTCCAAAGTCAAAGTCAAAGCATTTATTTCAATTAGACCCTCACAGGCACTTTTGAATGTCATAAAAACCAAAAAGAAGAGAAGCAACAGTCACAGTCTTTCTCAGTTTTAAATCAAAATATTGTTACAAAATCTTGGTTACATCATTCATGTTGAGATTATACACATATGTGAGAACGATGTAGAAAGAAGTGCAGCATCGACTCTAACATAACTGGCGAAATATAGGTGAAGTGTGGGTGAAACACCTGTGTGTGTTATGTTTTTTGACGGTTTCGAATGTAGGTAGTAATATAATTATCTCTCTAATTGATCAGGTCATTTTATAGTTCGTTAATAATAACATTATTTATTTATTACATTTAGTACAGCATAAGCCATATTAACACTAAATTAAGTAATCCTTTTACTCGGTCTTCTTACAGAACCACATATATTCTAATATCAATCAACAAGTCCAATCCAGGGTTGGTCTCCACGAGCGCGTTGAACATCGTAAGCATACGCGGTATAGGGGAGGGGGGGGGGGGAAATGGGGCATTAAACTATGTATGCTTTCTAGAGCGATTATGATTATTTGGAACAAAGATTTGACACAGCTCTGCATGTTAATCCGACAAATTACATGCATGAGTTAGTGCAATGTTGTGGCTAGTTCTACAACCTTAGTTTTAGTATATGCGAAACCTGAAACACGTGTTTAGTCTTTTTATGTAAAGAATCTATGTACAAAATTTCAAAACCGTATCATGAAAAATCACAAAGTTATAAGCTTGTTCTGTTACCTGGTTGTCCGCGCAAAAACGTGGTTATAAAGCAGCGAGCCCGCGCGCGAGCCTGCAGCGTCGTCTTAAGCTCATTGAAAATAATAATTTGGCAGTAGGTACCTAAATTATTGCGATAGGTACTTAATATCGCTCGGTGTCCAACTTGTAACTTTTTTTAAACATTTTTGGGACAAAATATAACATGGTTTAAAAATGATTGGAATCGATTCAGTTACTTATTCTGAACAAATATATATTCAGGTTTCGCATATACTAAAAATAATGTTGTATACTAGTCATCTTTAAGTACATTTTAATGCCTATTGGACGTGATTTGGAAAACAAATAAGAGACTTAGGATTAATCAACCGCATTGAAGAAACATTAAACGTGCTTGCAATAAACATGTTCTTTAATTAGCATGACAATAATTAATTAGGTGTTATTGCATTGCATTACCGTTAACTGAGATTTTAGTTTATAGCTGGACCTAACGGAACTATCCATTACACCGACGACAGACACTTGCAAAAAATATGCAAGTTGGTATCTTGCATTCCATTGGCACCAATGGCTTAACGTGCTTGCCGAGGCACGGGGTATCATACCGCCAACTTCCAAATTCCGGCCAGCTACTGAGAAATTCCTAATGGAACAACCCAATATGACTTTTTGCCCGACCTGGAAATCGAACCCAGGACCCAGCAGTCGCGCTTGAGACCCAGCGACCAACAGAGCAGTTAAAAATATTAGTGTGTATATTAAGAACTTAACAAAATAGCAAAAAAGTTATTAAAAATTAAAGAACCACTTAACACAGTTCGTCAACTTTATTATTTTTATTTTTCACAATATGGCGTCTGGTTGTCGCCATTTTGAATTTTGATTACTGTCATGTCTTTAGTGACAATCAAAAAATTAAAACAAATCGATTGACGTAAGAATCATCCAAATCCCACGCGTTTGATCTCTCGAGCGCCACAAAGGAACAAACATAAATACATATATGGGCTTATAAACACATTACCTTCCTCACCCGAGTAAATAAGACCGTGGTATGAAGTCTCAGGTCCGTTTTAAATTCCATACAAGCGTGAAGCGTCCCATAGCAATTGCACGACCATGGACCATTTTAGGTCGATGACCGGTCTGAAACCTGCTCCAGGACACCATAAAGGATTTCGAAAAAAAAAAACAAACACCACATCGATCAGCCTTCTAAGAAAAAAGGGAACGGACAACGGTGCAATAAATTTCGAATCTTCTATTGTTTTTGCATCCTTGTGGTTGTAACCTAATATCGGAATCCGCTAAATAAAAGGCTTTTTAGAAAGGTGATTACGATGACGGCTTAAGATGTATAAAATAACGTCTTGTTTTATACATTTTGCATGCTGTCCCAAATTAATAAGCCTAAGGGAAATGGCGGAATGATGATACTGTATTGATTATCTTGGAATAGCAAAACAATCAACTATGTTTTCATTGGTCATTACTCTTCCTTTTATCTTGAAGTTCTTACAGCAATGTCACACATCATTAACAATCTGTAATTTTATGACTTGAGTCTCGACGAGATAATCTAGCCCAGTTATTCCATGAATTTCCACGGATCAAAATGGATGGTAATGATACGTAGTCAACTAGTTATACAAAGGTTCTATTAGGTTGCATCTACTCACCAGATCAGGACATTTAGGTAATTAGGAGATGATGATGAATAATTTATTTTATAGTGTTAAAGCTTAGTTGACCCTCTCATACAGAGGAGGCCGGTGTCCCAGCAGTCGGAACAATACACGCTGATTATGAAGTTTTTGCTACAGATGAACGCCCGATGTGGTTTTGCCAAAACTCCGTGGTATTCTAGGATAAGTTCTCTAAAAGGTCGAATTATTTGGCTTTCATTTTTATTTAGGTACTACTGATACGGATAGCCGATGGGGCCGAAAAGTTCTAGAATAGCGATCGCGAACCGGAAGACTTTGCGTTGGAAGGCCTCCCACTAGGTGGACCGATGCCCTGATGAAGGTTGCAGGGATCCGCTGGAAGCGAGTCGCACGGGACCGGTCAATGTGGCGACACTCGGGGGAGGCCTATGTCCAGCAGTGGACGTCTTTCGGCTGAAATGATGATGGTGACTACTGATACATCACGGAATGGATTGAATAACAAATCACCGTGTAAAAAAACTATGTGGGTAAAGTTACCTTGCTGATAACAGCAGTAAAAGTTAACTGTTATCTTTGTGGGACACCGTTATATGACGCTGTGTGTACGAACGGAACTGTTTGCACTATCTAAGGCAATAAAACGGTGAGTATTGTATTGCAAAATGATTGCAAATGTTGGGTTCGTTCATTCATGAGTCAGTCTTCTTCTTTGTCGTTGGAATGACTAATTTATTTAAATTTACAAGTCTGAATTCTGCTCTTTCATATTGTGTCAGCATGTCCTGTGTTAAGTGTAAGCATTCACTGTAAGTTGAAGCCGACAATTTCCTAACAAAATTGCTCACTTGCATTTTCTAGTGCATTTCGTTCCTTACGGTGGTTAACTCAACTTAACCGCCATGGTTGGCCAAATAGACTGGGGACTAGCACATAATTATGAAAGATATGTAATATTCTTTTAATTTTTTTTTTAATAATTTTTCATCACGTCATCGTTATTTTTTTACAGATAATTCTGGTATAATGGCCTAAAGTAAAAACTATTATTTTCTAGACGCCAAGGAGGTGTAAAAAAGTGAAGATTTCCGAAGTACTTATTTACTATTGAGAGGACATTGCCACCTTGGTGCTTCGGTCGTTAAATTATTATCTGTGATGACAATACAATTTTGTTAGCAGTTTTTTTTCTTAGGTTTGTGGTTACAGTATAATAATACGATGGTATAGTGTTATTTTTTTATTTATTACTTAGACGCACTAGTACTATAATACAGACTAGGGAACACTTATTCGATTGCTATTGCTAAGCTGCCAATAAAAATAGACAAAAAATAAGCTCTTAAGCGACGTAAACACGGCGGCACATGAAGCAGTACATATCCAGTATAAATTGGCCTCGCTTTGTATAGATTTCATATGCAATGAGAGATCCGCATAAACTGGTTTTGTATAGCTTGATCGGCTGTCGTGCGTACATACATAAATGCTTTTTGACTGTTAGACACTAAACTGTTAATTAAAATCTCATTTGGTCTTAATGTTGGTTAGAAACCATGACGTGTGAGAATATTGACATACCTGCATAGACTGTATGTTTCTTTATTTTAACTTAAATGGTAAGCACGTAAGCAGGATATTCATAACTATCAGTAGACTATAAAATATAAAAATGTATGACCAATTCCTCAGAATAGTGCGCAACAGTCTGTAATATTATTTAAAATAATATTTACTTACATAAGCATAAGGAACGATACTTAAATATGGCATTGAAAAATGTATTTTAGTATAAAATACTATTACTGTGTACTGTTCAGTGATTATTTTAATTTTATTAATATTGATTAAAGGTGGTTTAACTTGTCGTTCTTATAAAAGAAATAAAGACATATTTTTCTAATTGGTCGATTATTAATGACAATACTAACAAAATCGTCAGCATAGTGCGTTTCTGCATTCATTTCCATTTGCATTGTAAATACGAATCTGTTCAATATTGATTCAATCGTTTCAATTGATACTACATTGTCATTGCTCCAGGCTTGACAAGGTTTCATCTGTGTATTCAGAGGCAACCTCGTCAGGCCCAGAGGCTTAACCATTTTATAAAAGATCTTGCCACATTGAATTTCCTCAAATGCATTTGAACGAACTGTAACATTCAAATATCTACGACAATCACACCAAGTTTCTAAAACTCAAATAATTAGCTGACAGATTGTTTTACGAAAAAAAAAAATAACAACAGCCAATAAAGCCCGTCTCAGACGTAGCTATAATATATAGAGATATATATTATAGTATAGCAAGCTACCACACACGGGAGCTATACTACAATATATATTTTGCCCTCACTCGGTATGTCAAAATATACCGAGATATTTTATTGACGTCATAGAAATATATATTATAGCTGCGTGTGCGGTCACTCGAAAATTTATATAGAAAATATAGCTACGTCTGTGACGGGCTTAAGAGCACTTTACATAATAATATGTGACAGCACTATAAGTTAGAAAACGATTTCAGAACCTGGAGATAGCTCTGTAAACAATTACTGACATTCCAACAACGTACTCTGTGTAACAGAAGCGTCGCTAAAATGAGATTTTTAACTTACTTCATACATCAATAGGCTTTGGAAGTTAATAATTGTAAAAAAATACAAGTACAACAAAGTATTAAAGTTAAAACCACGAATGCGGTTGTGACAATACTGACATTGACTATATCATACAATTTATTTACAAGGACTCACTGCACGGGCGAGTAAGCATCCTGGAAAGATTTCAGAGCAGAGTTAATCGAGTCCTCACTGCAGGCGTCTCCACTGTCGTATGAGACACCACATCCGAAGCCATTGAAGCACAGCTTCTGTTGTGTCTCCTCATCGGCACAACACGACAGAACAGCAGCGTTACACATGGTCGGAGATCTTAATGCTCTAGGCGGGTCACTGAATTTCGGAGCCGCTGTAGACTGATGCTGGCTCTGTAAAAGGAGATTACAATATTTAACACGACATTGATAAGTTGTCATCATCTGCCTAGCCTTTTTCCAACTATGTTGGGGTTGGCTTCCAGTCTAACCGGATGCATCTGAATACCAGTATTTTACATGGAGCGACTGCCTATCTGACCTCCACAACCCAGTTAGTACTGGGTAATACGATACCCCTTGGTAAGACTGATTGTCAGACTTTTTGGGCCACTGACTACCTGTAACGAATGTCAAAGATCTACAGATGACAGCCGGGACCAACGGCTTAACGTACTTTCCGAGGCATGGAGGAAACTCGGTATGTAATGGGCGGTCACCCATCCACAGACCAACCTAGGTAAGCACGGCTTAACCTAAAGATCGACCCGAGCGGCTGTTTATTATTTAGCCACGAGCTCCTCCACATTGATAAGTTGTCATCTGCAGGAATTGCCGGCTTGTGCGCACGAAATTAGAAAGTGGAACCACGCGTAAATAACTGGATAGCGGACTTCGTTTACTGCTCCACTGCTGGTAATGGTAATAACACAGATTTTTATTGAAAAACTAATTTATAAACTAAAAGATCAAAGATGTTTAAGAATTAACGTAAACATGGATTACGTAACGTTTCGTAGATTTTATTTTTACGTATACCACAAAAATCTTGAGAATAACCAGACACAAGTATTTGTTTAGCTTTACTGAAGGTCTAGACGAGGAAATGTTAATGAATTCCGTGTGTTCTATAAACAATGCCAGCAAAATTATCTTTGATTAGGGTCGATGATGAGAGAGTGTAATTACCTCCCTATCTATTGATGCTAACGTAATTAAAACATAATGATGACTTACATCTGTATTACTGCCATGCTCCACCTTCGGCGGCGGTCGCATCATTGGTCGTAGCGGTTTGATCGGATCGAAAGAAATCGGTCTTGAATTACCTAAATCATCTGTTTCATCTCCTTTATTAACAACCAATCCCCAATTCTGGTTCGTGTCCTCCATTTCAGGGAATCTGCTGTGAATGGATGGTTTCTTGGTTGTATTTTCAGAACAAGCCGTATACTGAGGCACAGGGTAGGGTACCGGGTAGGGAATGTAAATAGGCTGTGGTATCGCCGGCGGCGGCTGCGGCCTTTTGACGAAGATTGAAATCTCTTCGAGCAGTTTCACTATCTGTGGTAAAAGATCCTGCTGATTCCGATCATAATTCCTTCTTTCCGGATAATAATGCTGGGGTGGAAGAGGATAGTCGTAAGCACCGTAATTAGTTTGCCACCGCTTTCGCCGATGCCGGTTGTGGTCTGATGTGTGCTTTCTGATTCCATCATTCTGGTCGGGCGTTAACAAATCAGGATCATTAATCTCCTCTAGGTGTCTTGGGTAGACTTCTCCCAAACAACTAAGCACAACGAGTGATATAAAAAGCCTAAGCATCTGTAAAAGAGTAAAAAAAAACAAAATGTCAGGAAACTTATTTAGTAGGTAGCCTTCAACGCCAACACGGAAACGTGGGTGGACCTAATTATTGATGCAGTGTTTTGTGAGTTTGCTAGTAGGAAAACGGTATGTTGTTAGGTGTGACGATTTTTGGACATCGCACTGTTGTCAGACATGGTTTGTTTGTCAACAAAAAGTATGATATTTACATACATACTGTTTTGTAAATCAGTTCACGTGTTTTACACCTACTGATAGGCCTAACAGATGACGAGACACAGATAAACAGTATACTAGTTAGTATTTGTAGTGTCATTGGCGACATCAAAGCTGAATTGAATTTTAATTTTATTCTCGATTTAGCACTGTTGACATTTTGTTCGGTTCGTCCGCCAACCAGTTGTAAATTCTTATACAGAAGCCGGTTTTAGTGTTGACCTACAGGATGATATTAACAAAATTATGGGCACATAATCTGAGATATATTTCGTTGTTGTTATGTGGCATCTAAGAGTTATTTCAAATAGAAAATAAGTATTTTTAATTCATAAATTACAATTAATTACAATACCAATTAGAGTCAACGTGTTTGTGACCAATGTCATTTTTTACCAATTAAAACCAATTATAAGGCTCTTATCTCATTACGAAGTTACTAATGTTTTCTGGATTTCTGATAGCAATTGAATTTAACACATTTTTCGGTGGTCCCGTGATACTATTTTTTTTCTTGTATACTGAGACTAACAAATGAACAGTAAGAATCTGGTGGTAATTTTAAAACAGTTATCTGGTCACAGCGGCACTGTTAGTAGTTTAAATACATCGATACGCTGTTTTATTCCTTCTTTGAACCTTTTAGGTATCGTCTTAAAAACCTATATTTCAACAAAACAGACACACAGTCACAGCGTGAAACCCATTTATAAACTTAATGAACACAATATCAATGTCGAACACCCTCAAAGAAACATATACACACCTTGTCGCTATATTTAAATCACAGACAGAAATAAACAAGTTTGTTGTTACGTCACAAAGCACAGCACTATTTTATGTCGTTCGAAATTCAATATCATATCACTGTTAATTTATTGTTTATTTTGAAACGCGTGCGGTTTGCGTGATGTTTTGTTCAAGACTGGCGCTGTGTATGCGAGATCGGCAGAGACTGCCCAGGAGTAATTGCGAAGAGCATATATATATTACTGCGTTTTATGCGAGTCAAAATGGGATTACCCATGGATTCATTGATAAGGGATTTGATTCATCGTTTTTATGATCTAACGGAATTCGCAGCCGTAGCTTAGAATGTAGATGTAGAATCAGACAGTTTTTTTTTATATAAAAGGCTAGCAAGGAACACGTAGGAAAACTTAGTTTTTTTTTTTTGTGAATAAATAATGTAAGGATGGCGCTCTATGGGTGAGGTTTAAAGATTTTTTAATAGTCTACTAAAAACTAAGTTTGTTAAGACTTGCACAACAAAATGAAAGAACATTGAAAAAAAAAACGCTTTCTAGATGAAATTTTTGGGTCAACTGTACAACGAGCATAGCAAGCAATTTTATATATTAATTTAATTTGTGAAATCAGCAATTATTATAAGGTGTGAGTTGGAATTGATTTGTAACAGTACGCTGTTGACTTATTTTTTTCAGTACAATTTTTGTAAATTTAAAAATATTGTTTGGCCGGCTTTTGAAAGTAACTTGATCTTTTAATTTTTATGGCAAATACACAAAAGAGATTTTTTCATCTGTATCGAAAACTTAAGAGTAGGTAAGTATAAAAAAAAACTAACTTGTGCAAGTCTGATGCAGTATTTTTTATTATGAAAGTAAGGTATACAACTGTGAACAAAATTAAATAAAATGATAAAAAATAAGTAAACACACGAAAAATACGCATGTTTTCATTTTTATTTCGCCGTATTACAGCTCAGAATTCTATTTTTCATCATGTCGCTCAACATTTTCAACCATTCAATTGTTTCTTGTTCTGCAATGCTCAACAATTAGGGATTTCCCGAATACTGGGAACATCTACCCACTGTTAGTTATTGATTTACGTTAATTAACGTATTTACATGAAGTCGAGTAACGAGTTTTTGTTGGCATCAAAAAATAAACAACCATACTTTTCCACAAAGTTTTTATATAATTCACAAATGTATTTATATGAAGAATTTCGTATTCTTGCTGGAAACTGTCCTTCTTAAATATTTTATGTAATTTTATGTAAAAAAAAAACTTTTTATACTTTTTATTTCTTTTTATACTTTTTAAAGTTATGTAACAATATAATGATAGGAAGTACCTTTTAAGCAAAAAATGTTTGTATTAGGTACTTCCGCTCTTCCGGTTTGCATTAAAAATACAAACTTAAGCGAGAAATTTATCAATAAATTAAGTTAAAATCAAATGTACAATAAAAATAATAATTTTAATTTTATAATAATTTAAAATTAGAAATAAAAATAAAACCAAAATTAAGTTAAAAGCAAATTACAAATCAAAATTAATATCAAAATTAAATAATATTTACGCATTACATAACATCACATTTGTAGTCATCGTTTGGGAAGAGAGACCTATAGTACCTGTAGTTGATAATGACATGATTACATGTAATAGGGAGTAAACCATTATCCAGGCTCAGAACCCGACCCCGTGCTGTAACTGAGAAATTTCTGGCGGAAAAACCCAATAACACTTTGCACGACCTGGAGATCGAACCCGGGACCCATGCTCAGCAGTAGCTCTAGCGAACCACTCGACCAACGAAACAGCTTGTAACATTGTGAAATAAACAAAATGAAATCAATAATTATTTATTCTAATGAAATCACATAGCTACACTACTACCGTTCGTAGTAATAATAGCTGCTACCAACGTCATTTGGCAGGCATCCATCAAATACTTATCTGTAGATTTGCCGTGCCATTTCCTATTAAACTAATCTCTTTTCAATGATTAATTTCCAAAATAATATAGGTGCCATCAATCTCACTGAACTAATACACTTAAGTACTACATCCATTGCTAGTAAGCCGTTGAACTCACACGTGTTTATTTTTGAAAATATAAGCGCAGATCGTTGTACGGTCAACACTCCACTAAATAAAGTTGGCCACACTGAAGCGAATCTCGAGCAAGATACAGGAGAAATTTGATAAATTTGATTTGCCTTAGTGTGGCCATAGCTTTATAATGATACAGTCAAGTTTGTGTTTGATTGACTGTAGGTACTACCGAGTTCACTGAAGGTTTTCCACTTTTCAACCTTATGCTCTAAGTAATAAGATTGAAAAGTGATCGACCGTTAGTGAGCCCGCATACCGCACTGGATCATCAGACGCATTCAAAGACGGTTTGTGTATGTGGGGTCATGACCCAAATTACTATGCGGAAGTAAGCAATGTGTTAACACAGTACGTGTCTATTTTAGGTAATAAATTAAATTAAAATAAAATACAGTGTGGAACCATCGCAATGCAATTGAAAAAAAAAACACAGATACCAAACATTTTGACAGTCGTTTAATTATGTGGTAATTCAGTTTTATAGGGAACAGCTGGTTTTTTTTTATAATGACCGATGAAAAATTTATAGGTTTGGCATGATGTATCATATACGCGATAACCGTTTCTGCGATGATGTCTCTTCCAACCTGTATACATACAATTAGTGGCTCAACGGTTATGGCACGTTCTATCAGGCAAGAGGCGGATGGAAACCATCGTTTTTAATCCCAACTCAGTCGTGCACACACATCCGGCACCGATGGCTTTTTTCGTTTGTAATCAAAAGTCACATCTGTCTATCCGTTTGTCTGGCACCCTTGAGCAAACGCAACATCTGATCGGCAAATACAGTGCGTGTACAATTCCCGCGCAAAAATACACACGTGTATTTTTGGGCGGGAATATTTTATGCGTCAGTTATAGCCGTTACAGGACACATATTGCCGTCACAGGTCACCCGTATCCTTATTTTTTTTTAGTTTATCAGCAATGCTGCATGAAGACACGCCCGCTTGTTATCGAATTGACGAAGGTCATATTGTCTACGTGAGCACTGGCAAAACCGGATTAGTAGTATTCCGAAAATCGAACTTATTACTTCTATGAAATATTGGTTTATTTGTAAATATTCACTAAATACTAATCTCGGTTAAAAACTGTTCAGAATTACAGATCGTAAAAGCTGAATCTCGGAAACGTCAATTGCGAAACGTTGACGAAAGAGGAAACATCTAAATTAAACGTTGGGTATAATTAGTCGAAAATTTACGTAGGAACCCGCGGGTAGTAGGTAGGGCTGGTTTTTCCAGAACTTTCAGTTTATTTCTTAAACATAACATCACGGTGTACCCCCGAAGGGTTTGGCAGACGTGTCGTGAGACCTCGACAAATATTTTTTAGGGGTCGAGGGGCCGAGAGTGGACTAAACGGTTAGACAAGCGGTCGCCAGTGCTACTGATAGGTTTTTTTTAATCTGCCCCACACTAGGACTTTCGCCTGTATCGTGGGTGCGTTTATAAACATTTAAACTCACATACACAAACAGCCAGACCCGGAACAACAACCTGTAGCATAATCAGCCTATAATGTTCCCACTGATAGGACACACGGCCTCCACTCTACGCTAGGGAATAGGCTATAATCCACCGCGCTGGCCTAGTGCGGGTTGGTAGATGTCACATGTTTTCGATTTTTTGTTTCTAGGACATGCCAGCTGCCTCACTACCTGTAGGCCATACAAATATTTGTTCTGTGCGGGAATCGAACCCGCACCGCGACACGCAGCGCAGCAGCCAATCGCTCAGCCACTGCGCTAATCCCCAGATCGGGCAACGTGTTATTGGGTTCTACCATCAGGAATTTCTCAGTAGCAGCCCTGGGTATCTGGATCTGGGGCCGGTTGATGGAAATTGGCTCGCCCCTATTACGTGGGGCTAAAATATTAGGTTGGCGAAATGTGGGTGGGTTTTTACCAAAAAGTAAATAGTATTGCTTATACAATAAAAATTTTCGCGTAATACTTAAAATTCTATACAGGACTTTTCATTCATGAACCACACAATGATAACTAACAATACATCACCTATGACTCACTAATACGTGTGGGTTAAGTGTATTCAAAAAGTGACTCACTATACTTAAATGTGCACGCAATCTTTTGTAAATTTTTAGTTACATTTCATTCGAGATTTAAAAACAGTGACGTATTTTTTAAACACACCAAAAAAAAGGAGGTTCTGAAGTTGACACATTTTATTTTTAGTTATTCCGCTAAACAAATAACTCTTTCTCTGTTTTTAATTAAACTAGCTACTTTGTAAGGTAAGTAAGATTCTCTGTGATCTGATCTATTGTTGGTAAGCGCGACTGCAGAGCATGAGGTCCTGGGTTCGATTCCCGGGACGGGCAAAGTAATATTGGGTTTTTTCATCAGGAGTTTCGCAGTAACAGCCACGGAGTCTGGATTTGTGCACTGTTGATGGCAATAAGCTCGCCCCTATTACATGGGACTCAAACATAACTGGCAAAATGTGGGTTTATTTGTTAGATACACCTCTGCCTAACCCTTCGGGGATTACAAGGCATGATGTTATGTTATGCTGTCACAATTGCAGATTACGATATCTATCATTGGACATAGACTGTAAGTATGTTTCATGAAAAACATAGTATGTAGGTAGTTTTTAGATTGCATTTTTAGGGTTCCGTAGCAATATGGGCAAAATACGAAACCCTTATAGAATCATTGTCTGTATGTCCGTCAAAATCGTTCAAATTTGCCAACAGTCCAAAATGGCTGTATGTCACAGCCATTTTACTTCGAGACTGTTGGCAAATTTCTGTGGATGTGGACCGTTCAAATTTAGAGAGCAGGTGTCTTCTATGAACCGTTACACAAAAGTGATGTGAAATTGCGAATTAAAAAAAAGGGGTGGCCCTCCATACATGTATATAGTAAGAAGAGGCGAATTTTGAAAAAAATATTGGTGTATAGAACGTAATAAGAACTTTCAACGAAAATTTGTTTTAATATGATTTGACATTGAATTTTTGAGTTACGGGACTTTTTAGTGAAACAGAAAACAGCAGTTACTTTGTTTATCATTTAAATACAATGTAAAACGTAAAGTTTTGCTGTTGAGTGTAATTCTATGAATGAGCGATAAAAATATTGTTATTTGTATGGTGCTACGGAACCCTTTGTACGCGAGTCCGACTCGCACTTGGCCGGTTTTTTTAAATGTCTAGCCCGACTCATTCTAAACCACAACAAAACCACTACTGTCAAGTGTGGGTGGGGTTTTCCTATATTTTATAGTAGCTAGGCTTTCCTCATTAACAGTCACCGTCAAAACGTCATCCCCTTCCGAAAAAAAAAAACGAATGTAAGATAAGAAACATGTTTTAGATGACTCACCGCTCCACGTGGTGAATTAGTTTATTTTAAATGGAAATGCCAAAAGTGATTGGCAGGTTTCTTTTCAAGATCAAACGTCAGTTGAGAGATACTAGGCACATACTCGGGTCGAATGAATATACAGGGTGTAAACGGACCCTTCACGAAGTCATCAACCAGGCATTCTGTACATCAAACTATGTAGCACTGCCCAAAAATTGTTGCTGGGAAACAACTTTCTTTTTGGTGTGAAGCGCCCAATGGGTGCATTGAATCAATAGGGGTCATGGAAGTCTTTAAAATAAAGTTATGACAGTTAAAACCTGAATTAAAAAAAAAATATATATAAAGTTTAGTTGGAATTTTAACCATCAATATATCCGTAGCTAAAAGGTACCCAGGTATGACCCAGACAAAAAAATGATCTCAATGACGGGAAGAACAAGTGCCTCTCGACTTCGTTAAGGAAATTTTACACCTTTATGCCTAACAGAGTTTCTTGCCAGGCAAGACCCGAATGAAAGTCGAAAATGCGTGAATGAATTAGCCTTCGGTTCAATTTTGTTGTTTAACAAAAACTGCCGAATGGAACAAGTGTAGCACCCACACGTGCAAATAATCGCTAATGCATCGTCTCCGTTATTACATAATCAATAATTAGTTCGAATCCAAATGACGTCACTATAAGAATTATAAGAATAAAATTACGCTATAATTATGACGTTCTTAGTAACTACACGTGGATTATCATGATCATGACATCATTGATCTTCGAACTTATTTACATTCAATAGAGTTCATTTTCCATCAACGTGGGTACAAAGTGCTTGATTGTAACTTGTATTTACTCGAGGAGCTACGCCATTTTCACGGTCAATACTCGAATACAGACCTAAATTAGAAGTAGGAGGCCGACTGACCAAAGCAATTAAATTGTGTATAAATTAATACCCGAGGCTTCGGCCTATTGAGATTGGAGAGGGTTTAATATTAAGATATTTATTCATCGATATTATTGGAGCAGACGGCTGGAAATGCGGTGACTGCTAACATGACGAGTAATAGAGATTTGTGGAAGGTTGTGGAGGTCAGGTAGGCAGTTGCTCCATATAAAATACTGGTATTTAGCTGCTTCCGATTGGACTAGAACCGACCCCAACATAGTTGGGACAGGTTAGACAGATGCTGATAACTAACCGCGAACAGACGTCGCATTATTGTAGCCATTCTAAGTATTTTAAAAGCTAAATATTTAAGCGAGGATGATGAATCCACCGAAATATAAAATAACAGGACCGAATTAGACAAAGAAAAACTCAGGAATAGGTCTACTTCACAATACCAATGCGAAGAGCGGGCATTCTGCGAGACCGTCTCTTGTAAACTCTGACGTTCAAAAAGTGCTGATTATCAACCTAGTTTGAATAAATTACTTTATCGATTCTGATTTTGAATGAAATACTGAAGAAGTTAGCTAGAGAAGCTCGTGGCTAAATAATAACAGCCACTCGGGTTGATCTTCAGGTTCGCTGCTTAGATTGGTCCGTGGATGGGTGATGACAACACATTACATACAGAGTTTCCTCCGTGCAACTTTAAGCCGTTGGTCCCGGCTGTCAATTGTAGATCTTTGACAGTCGTTATGTAGACAGTGGCCCGAAAGTCTGACAGCCAGTCTTACCAAGGGGTATCGTATTACCCAGTACGAACGGGGTTGTGGAGGTCAGATAGGCAGTCGCTCCATGTAAAATACTGGTCTTTAACTGCAATCCGGTTAGACTGGAAGACGACCCCAACATAGGCTAGGCAGAAGATGATGAAACTGAAGAAGTGAGCTAGGTATAAATCTTTGAACATTCGACGTACCAAGTCCTCGGTACATGATGTCATAACACCATATCACTTGTCATGGTTCACTAGTTTACACAGCCGTTTTATGACGGCCATACATTTACAATAGGATTATGTGTATTCAGCTGATTAGGAGATATAGTATAGTGGTGACATAAATTAGTCAGGAAGTTAAATTATCCATGGCAAACAAAGCGAACATGATGAGTTTGTAACCGTGTACAAAAGACTAATCCCGGAGACTCATCAAATAGGTACAGAATCAATTTATACAAATTACCCAATTAGTGTAAAACGTAGAACGTAAAAATGTAGAACGACCGAATCCGCCATCGTGAGGACATTGTTCTATGATTTCGTGTCTTACCTCCGACAAACGCGCACCTCGAGTGAACTTTGATTGAGCCATTCGATTCATCGTCATCGAACACCATCGTCATCATCATCATCACCATCAGGTCGCAGTCTAAGGTACGTACGCTGCACATATCGTTACTGCTGTCTGCACAGAACTATTGTGAACCTCATCTTAATGTATTTCGTAGCAGGTAGCGTCCACGGTAGCAGGAAGCCATCACACCCATTTCGGCGGATGCACATGCTATTTTTTTTCATCATCAGTCATGTTGGAGCCGTTTGAGGTTGAAACACTATGGCCCTGGAGTCCGAGTGTCCACCTAGTTTTTCGACTCTTCACATGACCAGAGGGCTGGTCTATGCCCCCGGACCCGATGGCTTGCCTTTCAAAGCCTGGGTCCTGGCCTCTGAGGCTCTCGGGCCCCGACTGGAAGGGCTCCTAAGCGCATGCTTGGAGAGAGGCCAGTTTCCGCTTCGTTGGAAGACGGGAAAGCTGGTCCTCATACGGAAGCCAGGGCGCCCTGCGGACTCTCCGTCCGCATACCGGCCCATCGTGTTGCTCGACGAGGTGGGCAAGCTCTTTGAAAGAGTCATTGCCAACCGCCTCGCCGGGCACCTTGCGGGGATGGGGCCGGATCTTGCGGAACACCAGTTTGGTTTCCGCAAGGGGCGCTCGACGGTGGACGCCATCATGCGCGTGAGAGCCCTCACGACGGGGGACGCGGTGTCCTGGGGCGGGGTCGTCTTGGCGGTGTCTCTCGACATCGCCAACGCCTTCAACTCCATGCCCTGGAGCTGCATTGGGGAGGCACTCCGGTATCGGGGACTACCTGACGGATAGAGCCGTCATCTATTCGGTCGAAGCGGAGAATGGAACCGGCGAGAGATGTCGTGCGGTGTTCCACAGGGATCGGTTCTGGGGCCGGCCTTGTGGAACATCGGTTACGACTGGGTGCTGCGCGCCGACCTCCCTACCGGCGTCAGCGTAGTTTGCTACGCTGACGACACGCTGGTACTGGCACAAGGGAGGTCGCACGAGGCGGCGGCCGAAGACATGACACGCGGGGTTGCGATAGTCGTGGAGAGGATCCGGCAATTGGGACTCGAGGTGGCACTGCACAAGTCCGAGGCCATTTGTTTTCATGGGACTCGGAATGCGCCACCGTCGGGATCCCTACTGACGGCAGGAGGGGTTTCCATCGGCGTCGGGTCGACGTTGAAGTACCTAGGACTCGTCCTCGACAGCCGGTGGAACTTCGTGGAGCACTTCCGACGTTTGGCTCCAAAACTGGAACGGACAGGGGCTGCCTTCAAGCGGCTCTTGCCCAACCTGAGGGGTCCAAACGCCTCCTGCCGGAGGCTCTACGCAGGGGTCGTGCGGTCCATGGCCCTTTACGGGGCCCCGGTGTGGGCGCGTTCTTTGAGGCGGCAAGCCGCCCACTACCTGAACGCGCCCCAAAAGGTAATAGCCATAAGGCTAATCCGGGGGTACCGCACGATCTCCGGCGAAGCGGCTAGCCTCCTTGCCGGATTGCCGCCATGGGATCTGGAGGCGATAGTCCTCGCATGCCTGCACGAATGGCGCGCGGAGGCACTACGTCGGGCCGATGCCTGCCAGGGCTGCGGGACTGTTCGAAAGAGATACCGTGGCCCTGGAACACAAAGGGCAAAGAAGGAACATGGATGGGTTTTAGTCAGTACAAGTCTGACACTCCCTTCCGCTCCGCCCAGAGTGGGGGGGGTCATTTGATGATTTCCCATCCGGAAAAAAAAAAAAAGCCGACCCCAACATAGTAGGGAAAAGGCTAGACAGGTGATGATGGCAGACGACAAATGACAGCAAGAGGAAGAAGTAGGTAGATAATATAAAAACGTTCATTTGATGATTTCCCATCCGGAAAAAAAAAAAAAAAAAAAGGGCTGGTCTATGTTTTGGCCAAAGAACGCCCTGGAATTCTTTTCCTCTTTTGATACTTGCAGATATTTTTATTATTATATTTAAACTGTTTATAGTTTGTCAATTATGGATACAGAATCAATAAAGTCAACGATTCGACTACTGGAACAGACGAAAAGTATAACTTACATCACCATTAAACTGAACACTTTGTTTCGAGTGACAATGTCGCGACCGCAGACCGCTACCTCTGAAAGTGTTCTCTTGTATCTACTTACTCGTACTTGCTATGTTTATGTTCCCTACTTTGTCTGATTTTATTTTCCAAATTATTCTAGGCCTGGATCGAAACAACTGGAAGTCATGGTTCAGCCTTTGGCCAGCAGTGGGATGACGCAAGCTAACAGTATCAGTATCCTATGAACGTTCAGCATTTTGTTCTTCAATTTCAATATTTAGAAAAAGTATAGGTTGGCAATATCTTAGATCTTTGACAGGGTGTTAAAATAGCCTGTGCTTAGTTTTCCTCTTTCGTCCTTTTAACAAATTTGTTGTTTACTAAAGGTGACCAGCCTAGCTGTGTGTAGGTGGAGGAATCAAAACCCAATAAAATTTCGACATACGTAATACTTCTATAATCTCCTTCTTTACGTGTCGATGAACTCAAATTGTGTTAGACCAGTACGTAGCCACCTGCACAATTCTAACATTTGCTTCAATTAAATCAAACACAAATCCTATAATAATTACCACACTTAATAAACGAATCAGCAATCGTATTTTCGCCGAGGCCTGCTGCTTCTTTGATATAAAAGTTGAATAGGTACCTGGTCTACCTATCACCATGCAAAACCAAAGGAAATGAAGGCGGTAATATATTTAAAAGGAAATATTTAAGTTGGTGTTGATGCGATGAATTGCTCATCGACGACACAATGAAAAACCTTCTCGGTTAATTAATTTAACGTACTTGGAATAACAAACTAATCAGTATTTCTATTATTTAGTTACAGTCCTGCCGGTCAAAGTACATAGGTATAGTGTGTTATTCGCTCAGTGTGGTTGCCCTTCAGCGAAAGAAGTGTAACATTTTCATTAACACTAGAAACGGGATATTTACCATGTTGTGTGTGTTGTGTTGTGTTGTTGTTGTTGTGTGTTGTGTTGTGTTCACCAAGTGTAACATTCATCCAAACTTCTACCAGGGCTGCTGGACTGTTCGAAAGAGATACCGTGGCCCTGGAACGCAAAAGGCAAAGAAGGAACATGGATGGGTTTTAGTCAGTACAAGTCTGACACTCCCTTCCGCTCCGCCTAGAGTGGGGGGGGGGTCATTTGATGATATCCAATCCGAAAAAAAAAAAATTTAAATCCAAACTTTTATGCTAATAATCAATTGAATCAATTGGTAAAATGGTTTGTCCTGAAAGTCCTGATCCGATTTTAAAATCACTTTCACTGATAGATAAAGAAACTGTTCCAAGAGCGATACAGATTAAATCTTTTTATGTTATACAAGAAATGTGGGAGAATAAAAATAGGTTAAAAAAAATTGGAAAAGTCGCGGGCGAAAAGTAAAGCAACTACAAATACCTGAAGCAACTGAAGCAAAACTAAACTTTTGTTGTAGTTTGACTACAAATACAATTGACTATATCTACATGACTATTTAGATTTGTAAACGTCATACCTCATTTATTCATTTGTTTAACATAGGTACAATAATAATGGTACAACGAGTGCGCTATGTTATGCCAGAGGGCGTACTAATCGTCGTTATCATCATCATCAGCCTATAGCAGTCCATTGCTGGACATAGGCCTCCTCAATCGCACGCCATTCAACTCGATTTTCAGCAACTCTCATCCAGTTGGCGTACAAATGTTTGGAAGTAATTAAGAAGAAAGTCAAAGGTCTATCGAAGACTATTTTACAATCAGATGTAGATTGTAATACTAGTTTCAGGCCAGCACTGTCCCAAACTAGAGTAGTTTTTAAATACATAATAAACATAAGTAAACCGTTTAAGAATATCGTGGCAATCTCCATCCGCACAAATAGTTAGCCGAAGCAATGCATTTTCATACATTTTTCACAATACAATTCTGAAAAATATTTGAGTCATATCGATTTTTTAAATGTATACTTAGAATTGTTTGAAGACTACAGTACCAACTTGGAAAACTCGTGCAGAATTACAATACCTAATTTGCACATTATCTTTGTAAATAAGCGTGTGATTACCAAAATTGTATTCCAAGAACACGTTCGAAACGTGTAACTAGGTAATCTGCATTTTAAATACAATTTGAATTGGTTGAGTGTCTATGGAAAAAACCATCGATGTGAGGAATGCGATGAGACGTTTTTAGATAATATCCGCAAATACGGATGTTACAATTTCGCATGTGTTCCTATCTACCTAGAATAAATATTTCAAACTATTTTTTTAACGAAATAATTTACCCTATTAGATTAAACTTCCTGTTACACCTCGTGAATCATTAATTATATCTACAACCGCACCAGACGGTGGTGACTAGCCGCTTTGCGTCGCGATGCCACTATCTTTCGATCAGAAGCTGGGCCGTGTTACAACTACTAACAAGTGGAGAGCAGCTGCCTCCACTTGTTAGTAGTTGTAGCCGGAGTGTTCAGTCTTGACGGTGGACCTTTCATACTGCCCTGGCTGAAAGCCTTATTTATGATGCACCACAGGATAGTAAGTTAACCGGCCCGGGGGGTAGCCGGCGACCCCTTAGATTGAAAAGGCAAGAAGCCATTTATAAAAAAAAATGTACTGCAGCAGCGTTTAATCAGAATATCTGAGAGCCTACGAGCATCTAACCTTTTCGTCTTTAGTGAGAGCACTATAACTGGAAAAAATACAAATTGCTCAATATTTTGCACAGAAAACATATGTAATATTGAGCAATCCTAAACATTGCGCTGTGTTTTCCGTCGATTTCAGCGCATAAAATAATATCTCGTTTGGCCGCAGTTTCCAGCGGGGATGTTTACGTTGATTCACTAATATGATTAAGTATTTCTTTGTCCAAAATAAACTACAGGATACTTGACCCACATTATGATGCAATACATCTAAAATTATGATTCTATCATTTTACACGGCTGGTTTCTGTCAAACGTCCATTAAATCCGCATTTAGTTATACAACGACGAAAGTAAACATTTATGTAATATTTACACGAACGATTCCGACCTTGTCTGGAGGTAAGAATTTACCTGTTTAATGTTCGATTGGTAATCTCTCAATATATTATGATGTTCTGCGGTGGCGTAATTAGCCTTTTTTATGTAAAAAATAATATAGTTTAAATCGGGTGTGCAGAAACAGACACTTTTCCTTGCGGTTTTTTTAAACTTCTTTGAGGGCCATCCTCAAAAAAATGTTCTCAAAAAAGAATCGTTTGTGCTCCGCCGGGGCCCCCTTGCATTAGATGCATTGGCGTAGCTACGCCACTGATGTTATGGTGGCTGTACACATGTACAGCCACTCCGAGGCAGAGCGAATGCAAGAGTACACTGTACAGCCAAGCGAACAACACCGAGACTAGACGACCGCTTCTATACAGAGTGGAAGAGACACCGACACTAAAACGGTTACTGCTGCTATTATTTAGCCATGATCTCCTCATACCATCCTACTTATTAAAACAAGAAAATGTTTTTTCAGCGTATTGCGATGTCCCGCAATGCATAATAAAACAGTTAGGGCTCTCTCACAGGATTTATGAATTAATTCTCTTTAATACTTACGTAAAGATGTTATATTAAAGTTTGAGGTTCTTTTCCTTAATTAATTGCCTACAGACAAAGAAACACATTACTAGACGTATTCGTAGAGAAATGCGTTGTTACCCGTTGAAGCTAGGAAATTAATTTTCATTTGAAGTTTCAATGTACGAGTATGTATGTGTGTTTAGCTTTATCTTCTGCTTGGATTGATGAAGTTATTGGTTGGAGAAGTACGCCTTCATTTGTATTTTAGTCATGCGTAAGTAATATACATAGTCGTACCTCCATGTTTTTTTTTGTGATTTTATAGATTTTTATTGATTTTTGTAATGATTTTAATGACTTTTTAATAATATTTTTTTCTACTTTACTGTTTTTATTTAATCTCAATTTATATTTTTTTGTTGGGTATAGGTATTTTGCCTGAATTAAAACACAATTATTTATTTTATTGTATTATAAGTTGTCAAGGATTGTCAGCAAGATGAAATAAACAAGTTCCGTTCCAAATACCATTGAAATAATTAAAAATAAAAGGTACACGTATTACCTTCCTACAAAAACATGGAGACGGTTTTAGATAAATATTGACTCATGCAGTTAGCTGCCTGAAGGCACGATTAGTAAATAAATACTCGTGAAACTAGGTTATGACTCGATGCTAAATGGATACATAATATAAGCACTTAGCGCGGGCCCGTGGACGCCGAGTTATGGGCTAGCTCGCCGTCCGGCCGTCTTATGACGACCGGCCGTGTCGACGGCGCGTTCGTGTTCCACGCGCGTCTCAAAGAGATGTCAGCAACCAAGTAGGGGCCCGCATGGGCCGATGCCTGCCAGGGCTACGGGACTGTTCGAAAGAGATACCGTGGCCCTGGAACACAAAGGGCAAAGAAGGAACATGGATGGATTTTAGTCAGTACAAATCTGACACTCCCCTCCGCTCCGCCCAGAGTGGAAGGGGGTTCATTTGATGATTTCCCATCCAAAAAAAAAAATATAAGCACTTAGCAGGTGTCATAAGTAGGTATCTTAGTTATGCACTTATCTAGTGAATGAAGTTTTATCTTTAACTAGCAGTTGTGAGTCGCTACTACATAGATTGTAGTGGGTACCTATCCTTAAGTAGTTAGCGTTTAAACGACCAACTGCCTCTGGTCTAGTGACCGTGACTGCTGAGCATGAGGTCCTGGGTTCGATTTCCGGATCGGGCAACTAGTTATTGGGTTTTTCCGTCAGAAATTTCTCAGTAACAGCCTCGGAGTCTGGATTTGTGCCCGATTGATGGCAATAAGGTCACCCCCTATTAAATGGGACTTAAACATGACTGGCGACATATGGGTGCACCTCCTACTAGGTAACACTCTTCAGGGATTACAGGCGTGATGTTATGTTATTTAAACGAAATATTTTTCTTTGGGTAAATTTTCCAGATTTAAAATGTCCTAAATATTGTTGGCAGCTAAGATTTACTCCCTCAAAATAGATTTTTCTTTAGAATTCCTACATTAACAGCTTCTATAAACATTTTCTTTTAAACCCTTTGTGCCTTAGTTACTTACGAACTCCCTTCAAATGCGACTAAAAGGTTTTGTATGTAAGAAAGGTTTTTTCGGGACAGTAATTTGAGCTCAGCGATCCTACCTTGCTGTGTCCACATCTGTTCCATTTATCCTCAGACGTTATTACTGTTTAATGTGCTGTAAAATGGGGAAAAACGGACCTTCGGGGCTTTTATGAATGATTGTGGTCTCCAGTTATTCTTCTTTTATCTATGTGGATGTGAAATAGAGGGAAGGCGGCACTTGAAGCTGTAGATTTCTAGTATAACTTGGCCTCGTTTTGTATAGATTTCCTATACAATGAGAGATCCGCATAAACTGTTTTTGTATAGCTTGATTGACCGTCACGCGTATTTTTTTTTTGTATTCTTTTTTCCTTTATTTTTTTTTCGTGAGAATCTCTGACGTAAAAGTAGTATTTAGAGTTTAAATATTTTAGTATAGAAATCCCTTTCCTATAACAAAGTAAATGGGCAAAGGGGTCCTCTTGTCCGAAAATTCACCGCAAACTACCGGAAACTACCGCAAATTCTACTAAGAATGTAATCATAAAATAAACTTATTATATCCTAACTATGCAATCATCAGGCTCTTGATTACAGTTACCTTAACCCCACAACACTTAAAGATATTATTCTATATGCCAGTGGCGAAGGTTGCATACAACTCGATTCCTACCGGATTCCCTATGAAAAATGGAACAGTCAGTATTCTATAGAGAAATAATATAATCACAATTAAAGATATGTACTCCGGCTTACCTCTTACAAAAATTGACCCTTCGCTACTGCTATATGCTGTTACTATATACTTTTTAGTACTATACGGAGTGGTATGGCCGCTCAGAATGATGTACTGAATACGTGGTAACCGTTTTCGCGTCGGTGTTCCTTCCACACCGTATACCAAACAGCAATATCATCTAGCGAATTCAACGTTAATTCATAGTGTGTCGCTTGTAAATTCATGTTTAGTGAAGTCAATAAAGTAGGACCTACCTACGGATTTGACAGAATTTCCGCACTAAGACAGTCATGGCCTCTATGCTGTTTGGTATGCGAGGTTTTAGGTAAACCAATTGAATCTTCAGTTTTTCCAGTTGATTCATTAACAGTTCCCCGTATTTAATCAAGTAGATGACAACTACTGATAGTCGTCATGGTTCTAAGTAGCAATAAATTTTTGTCAACCCATATATATTCATATGTCAACAATCAAGCGGTATTTGGACCTCCCCGCAGAACGGCCATGGCCTCGTCACATTGCAAGAAATACAGACCTATTGGTTAGTTACTGAGACACCCATTTTTTCCCCTTTTTAAAAAGTTGAGCTGCTTATCCTGACTACACTCTAGCAGTAGACTTTGATGACTGCAATCAAAAACTTATTATTAAGTCCCTTTATTCCATGTTCTTTTAGAATAAAATATGTGATGTAGTAATAATTTCAGCATCGTTCAGCAAAATAATAAGTAGGTACATAAAACACTTTGTACCCATTCGTTACCTTTATAACAATGCCAGCAATATGCTCACAAACAGCAGAATTAGCACTAGTTCAGCAATTAATGCGTTCATTACCTTCGACCCTAGAGTAGAAAAGAATGGAGTATCTACTAAAGACAAAATAGTTCTGACGTTGACGTTTGAACAAGTAAACATTGTACTCCGTTGCTAATTTTTGTAAAAATATTAAATAAAGTTATTTCACAGTGTTTTCACGTAAATATTGAAAGGGACATTGTAAACAATAAGTGGAAGTGTTATCTCATAAAAACTCTCATAAACATAAAAGTTTTAGTGCTATATTCAATTGAACAGTGGACCCTGTCAAAACTACATTAATTCTGTGTTCTAGTGCTCTAAACCTACATTAAAGATCAATAATAATACAGTGGACATACAATAATTAAGTGAAACAAATCATTTTTAACAATAAAACCCAAAACAAAAAGTGAAAAAACAATCTGTCATACGTTTGAATTATACAATCATAACGAACTTTTATAAATTCCATACCTCACGAAACAGATACATAATTTTAACATACTTTGTCGGATACCAAATGGCTCTATAGGTAGGCGTACAGACTTCTACTTACTTGGACGCTGGTTCAAATCCCACCGACAACATCGTCTTTTCGTAAATTGATAAATTGTCTTCATCATTACTCCAACGAAATTGCTCGGCCAGAGTGAGGTAAACACACAACTGATATAGATAGACAATATCTGTGGGTAAACACGATCCCAATAACATTAGAAAATGAATTTCTTCGAAAACATCACTATGCGTCGTACGCGTACAAAATCTGATTCAAATACCGTCATCAACCAAACACAAAATGACACATTCGAAGATACCATAAACAGTCTACCCGATTTATCAAGTGATGATATTAATGATGCACATCAGCAAATAACTAAGTTAAAAGAACGAATAGATAAGCTTGTGTTAGAATTAAACAGTGCACATCAGGAAATCGAGTCGCTGTCTTTGGAGAACAGTGACCTTAAGCAAATAAATATTGTTTTACAAAGCAAAAACAACCACCTTACAGAACTGACACATAGCCCGATTAAAAAACACAAAAAGTCAACTCCAATTAAGAAATGTCCGAAAAACAGCATACAAACACAAACAGATCCTTCGTTTATATCTAACCAGAAAGAAGTTACGATAACACCCAAAGCCATACAAAATAAAACAAACAGTAATAAGGCAATTCCAAAACAAATCCAACAACCCATCAACAGCAATGCTCATCTAAGCTCCAACCCAACTCCAAACATACGAGCCGCAACAACTACGGAACAACCTTCCACAAAAAACAAAATATGCCTGATAAGCAGTGAGACATCTAACAGATTATATACAATTGCCGAAAGAACTAATTTACGTAATTATGAAATCTGCCATTATCGAAAACCTACATGTGGCTTGCGGCAAATTCTTCACAAAATTGAGGGAAAAGTGCAAAACTTTACGCACTCAGACTTCTGTGTTATTTACATTGGCGAGGAAGACTTTCGGAAAACACACAACTATTTAGAATTAGTCATGCTTGTAAGAGAAAAGTTAATGGAATTGAGTCATACTAATTTTATAATTTGCCTACCAACTTTTAAATATATGATAGATGCTAACTTAATGTATAACAGCCGGGTAGAAACATTCAATAACCTTATTTACTTGGACATAAACACATGTAACTATGCATATTTACTTGATTCAAATTCTAATCTATCTTATGACTATGATACTTACAGCAAACGATATGGAACCTTAAATAACAGTGGCTTAAATATAGTTATATCAGATTTACAAGACCTGATTCTTAGCCTATGCAACCTGAATGCTACGCACTCGGGGGAGGACTGCCACCCTCAAAATCATAGTCAACACGAATTTTCTAATAATTCACAACAGTCAAATTCTCAGTTTTTTCGTTAACTACCTTAACATCTTACACCAGAACATAGCTGGTTTGATCAATAAATCCGATACACTGACTGTAAAATTGGTAGAATTAATCAACAAGGGGACAGGTATAGATGTCGTTTGTGTTACAGAACACTTCATACAAACGGGGTATGAGGATTTATTGCATATTCCCAATTTTTGTCCAGCGGCTTTCTTTTCGAGGAATACAAAGAGAGGAGGAACAGGTATTCTCGTAAGAGTAGGATTACAGTTTAGAGAAATATCGGATATAGCAAAGCAATCAGTTTCAGGCATCTTTGAATGTTGCGCTGTGGAAATAATAGCTTATAAAATTATTATTATTTGTGTCTATAGAATCCCAAAATATAATTACGAAATATTTTATGATAAGTTAGATTATATCTTAAATAAAGTGTGTCTATCTTCAAATAAGAAGGTCGTCTTGTGTGGAGATTTTAACATCAATGTATTGATTAGAAACAAAACTACATTAGAACTTGAATATTTTCTTATGAAGTACAATTTAAAACTGGCGCTTTATACTCCCACTAGGTTAAAAAGTCAAACCTGTATAGACAACTTTGCTCACAACTATCGGAACGAATGTAAAGCTAAAGTTGTAGATCTGGTCCTTTCCGATCATACTTCCCAAATACTTAAAGTCCCTATAAACAAAACTTGCAAATTAAAATATTGGAAAACAAAAAAACAGGACATATGCATGGAAAATTTAATTACTTTCAAAGACATCTCAGCTCGCTTTCATTTATGCAAGTACATAATGCTAAGGACGCGAACGAAGCTTTTGACATTTTCATGGATGATTTCTCCCTTTTATATAGATTATGTTTTCCTGAGAAAATTATAACCATTCCAACTAGCAAGAAAACGAAATGGATTTCTCACGGAATAAAAATGTGTAGTAATAAGCAAAGACAGTTACTTTGGACATACCGACTAAACTCAGACTCAAAAAATAAATTAGTCCTTAAAAACTACACCAAACGTTATAAAAAAATTATAAACTTAACACAAAAGGCACAAAACAATCATTTCATAAACACAGCCCAAAATAAATCAAAAGCCACCTGGCAAATAATAAATAAATCCAAATTTAGGCTGCCGCAGGAACCTATAGTGTGCGTGAATAGAGACAATTTGACATTTACAGACCCTATTGACATTGCAAACGAGTTTAACAATTACTTTATTGACACAATTGAGAATAATATTAAAACTGACATCACATCGAATAATACACATTTAAATAATAAAACCTTAAATTCACTATTTATGCAACCCGTTACCGTCGACGATATAATAGAAATAATTTGCAACCTTAAAAACACGAATACAGTTGGATACGATGGAGTTTCCACAAAAGTATTAAAATTTACCAAAGAACTAATAGCATCTCCATTAGCTCATATAATTAACCTGTGCATAGCTGATGGCATTTTTCCGGACAAGCTGAAAAAAGTTATTATAAAACCACTTTATAAAAAGGATGACAAAACTGATTTAAAAAATTATAGACCGATTGCAAAAATTCCGATTATTTCAAAAATTATTGAGAAAGTTATCTATAACTCTTTGTATGCCTATTTCGAAAAGTACAAACTATTTTGCAAAGAACAAAAAGGTTTCCGTAAGAACACTACGATTAATATGGCACTATTTGACTTCTTGGCTAATGTCATGTCATCTGTGGATGGGAGAAATCCAGTCTGTGCAATTTACACTGACATGACAAAGGCTTTTGACTGTGTGGACCATAATATTCTGTTGCACAAATTACACAGCTATGGTATAAGAGGGAACATCTTAAAGTTAATAGAATCATACCTAAGTAATAGGGTTCAATGCTCAGAAGTTTCTAGGATATGTCCAAAAAGCAAATTAGAAACCATATATGTATCAAAACCAAGACACGTAAAATATGGCGTCCCGCAGGGTAGCGTACTGGGTCCGCCGCTTTTCTTGATATACATAAATGATATCCCGAAAGCAACAACCAACCAAATGGTTATTTTTGCAGATGATAGTACCGCTATAATAAAATGTACTGATCCAAATAATTATCAGAATGACGTCAATAATTGCTTAAAAGACATCATAAATTGGCTAAATAATAATAATTTGCTTATAAACCTCACTAAAACAAAAGTCATGCATTTTTATCAACGATGTCCAAACCCAAAGGTTAACATTTCCTACAATGGCTGTGATATTGAAGAAGCTAATAAAGCTAAGTTCTTAGGCTTTATGATTGATAACCAACTTACATGGAAGCCTCACGTTGAAGAATTATGTAAAAAACTCAGCAAATCCGCATATGCTCTATTTCAACTCTCAAAGAAGGTTAACAGTCAGGCTCTTTTAGCTGCGTACCATGGACTGGTTGGCTCTGTATTGCGGTATGGCATTATTTTCTGGGGTCGGTCCACTGATAGAGAGCTGGTATTTAGATTGCAAAAGCGATGTATCAGGTCAATGTGCGGTCTTAAGACAACTGATAGCTGTGTGCCCTATTTTAAATCATTAAAAATTTTAACTTTGCCCTCTTTGTTTATAATAGAAACGGCTTTATTTGTTAAATGTAATCCAAATCTATTTAAAAAATTATCAGAGGTCAGGAAAAATCCAATACGGACTCAATACGTCAATAAATTATGTCAAGTGAAATGTAAAACTGCACTAATGAAAAATAGTTTATTTGGTATCGCCCCACGCATATATAATAGATTACCCAATGTTATAAAAAACATGAATGTATTAAAATTTAAAAGGGCGCTAAAGGAAATTTTAATTATGAAAAGCTATTACTCAATTGACGACTTTCTAAATGATGATTCACTGACTGATTGATATATACCTATTGTTATTGACCGATTTATAATATATACCTACTTTTACTCCAATTGACATATTGTTATTCAAGTTGGCATAATACTATTCTGTTTGACATTATTGATAATATTTTAATTTTTTTATTACTTTGACCATATCGACATTTTTTATTTTTCTTTTCTTTTATTGTATACAATTCCAATGACATGCCACTTATTTTAAATTTATATTTGTAAACAAATTATTTGCATGCCCATGTGACGGCAAAATGTGGAGAACCTCATTATAAAAGAACATCTATGCCCTTAATACCCATGTTTGCAAAGAAATAAATGATTTGATTTGATTTGATTTGATTCTAAGACACAGGCACGGACGAAAAAGAACAGTGACTTATTTTCTTTTCTTTCTTTTTAATAAAAACGTTTCTCCACACTAGGAATTTCTCCTGTATCGTGGGTGCATTTATAAACATTTAAACTTTCATACACAAACAGTCAAACCCGGAACAACTGTAGGGCATACAAATATTTTTCCGTGCGGGAATCGAATCGCGCAGCTCGCAGCCAATCCCGCAGCCACTGCGCAACCGCGCCGTTCATTCGTTCGTGCACTGAAAAATTTAAAACAAAATTATCATCAAAGTTTAATAAATGGTTTAAATTCTCGAAAACAGCATATGGCATTTTAACGCAATAGTTTATAGTATATATTTTTTTTTAAATATTTATATAATTCTTAGGTAGTGAGCCAGTAGTGGGAAATATCGCGTGCCCTTCGCTTACACTTATGTCTCCATTTGCTCATTACTCCGGGCCAACAACGAAGGGTCCCATTTCATGACCCAAGTCGGAAGTGTTATCGTACTCAATACAGATACGCACGTAATATTATTAGTTTATTACATACGTCCTGTACCGTATGGAACTCAAGGACCAGTTTAACTGTTAATTGACATTATTAATCGTTGTTTTAGAGTGCTCCATAAATTGCTGCGTAGGGCTAATTGGTCGATATTAATTTAATTTTGTGCTTTGGTATGTTTCCACTCAAATTCACTACGCAAGTATATGGAACGTTACTATCAAGTTGAAGAAGCTTGATATTTTTAGTACAGCGCATCGCCATTAACACCTGGTGGTCTACCATGACGTCTTGAAGCTGGAGTAATTCCAGTGTGGGAAAGAGATGGCGCTGGACGACCTGTATAGCTCTGTCTCTTTCCCACACAGGAATTTATCCTGCTCTAAGACGACATAGTAACCCGCCTGATACTAAAGAAAGTTCTTCACTCAACACCAAACAAATCCAATCCTGTGCTGTTCTAATTGTTGACATGAGCGGTACCCTTGGATATAGGAAGAGGTAGATCGGGCAAGTACGCACAACGGTCAATCAAGCTATACAAAACCAGTTTATGCAGATCTCTCATTGTACAGATAATCTGTACAAAGCGAGGCCAAGTTATACTGGAAATGTACAGCTTCATGTGCCGCCGTGTGTACAACTAAAGTTTGTCTTTCTCAGTGTCGACTTCTGACTTCCAGGAGTTGTGTAATAAATAACGAATTTTGATTTCTGGGAAGTACAATCGAAACTTCTCAATTCCCAATTGATATTTGTGTTAGGTACAGCATGTAACCGAATATGCGCATGACCTCTGGCAGGTTAATGGAACGTCGTACTGGAATAAAAAGTAACCTATTTGTTAACTTAGGTCTTAGAATACCTCTATGCTGAAGTTTAGGGATATCCGTTTATCCTGTAAGACGTGAAAGGTAACATTCTGACAGACACGAGTTAGTTCCACATATACAGCATTCAGTGCGGATTCAAACCATTATTGTCGCCTTTTTGTGCATCAATAATACGATATTGGGTGATGCTGGGAATCATTTTGCATCATGGGAAAATTGGGATTGGTCCAGTTTAGACGATATTGCAATTGGGTTTTTTGATGGTCCAATTGGAATTATGCCCAGTAATTTGAGTCAATTTGACCTGTGAGTGGACATCCGTGTCCGTCCATTAGACATCCCTGCCTACACCTTCTTCGAATGGATGATAATGAAACTTTTGAACGATGACAAAAATATTGTGCAAGATTCTTTTTAACCGACTTCAAAAAAGCAGGAAGCTCTATGCTCGGCTGTTATATTTGTATGTGTGTTCATCGATATATCCGTCAATTATGGCCACAGAGTCAGGATTTGTGTCCGGTTTCTGGCATTAGGAGCCTATTAAACCTGTATCAACAGGGCACAAATCCAGACTCCGTGGTTGCTACTGAGAAATTACTGATGGGAAAACCCAATAACAAAGATGCCGGGAATCGAACCGCGGACCTCATGCTCAGCAGTCGTGCTTGTGACCATTAAGCCAATGTACACAGAAAATTTTAGTTTCACATCATTGTACCTAAGGAAAATCCAAAATAAACAAGAGTTCCGTTGTGCCATTAAACAATCATGTTGTCAGAAGTTTTTAATTCCTCTAAATTGAGGGTAAAAAGTAACAAACCGACGCATCCGGGTTCTGTCGTAACATAAATGTTGATGCTGCATATTTTGCTTGGGGATTAATCTGGGGACCCTTTACGTAACGATGTCCATCCGCAGTCGGTATTAACGTCCGAATTACTGGAATTGCTGTGAGACTTTAGATTCACGTTATTTTTTTTACTGCATAGAATATCTGATTGTGCTCGTTCCAGAGCTTGAACTAAGTACGCAGTTTAATATAAAGCAGCTTAGAGTTTTTTTTTTAGTTTAGTGTCCCACAACCGCGCAAAGGCGGGAGGCCGTTCTCCAAACCTCTCTATCCTGTGCAATATCTGGCCATGTTCCCCCCGCACACGTGATCAGATCGTCACACCACATTCGCCGCTCGTCGACATGTGCATCCTGTCCGTCCTAACCTACGGTGCATAAAGTTGGTCTCTTACTGAACAACAGAAGTCCAAACTCGATTTGCCAGCGGGCAATGGAGCGCAGCATAATAGGTTTGTCATCTTACACGAATATTTTAGTCCGGAATTTCCGGTTTAAGTTCGGAAACTTATGAGTAAAAAGACTATCAAAAAAAAATAAAAATCATCAGCGTATTTCTAAACAGATTCAAAATGGGAACGGATTATTAAGTCATGACTCGTTCGTCCGCAATACTTAACCCAAATAGTTTGGAACTATTTTTCAGTCTAGCTACATACTCATGACTATTTTATTGATATAATACTCGCCCCGTGTTACATGGGACTTCAAAACATATCTGGGCAAATTTAAAAAAAATTGACGAGTCACAATTTTACATGTATCCAATAATTCTTTATGAGATTGTGCTGACTCACCCGATATATTTTTCTGACTAAGAAACCGTTAAGAACGCAACTCTGCCTAACCCTTCGGGGATTACAGGCGTGATGTTAATTTAGTGATTCCAGATTAAACTAACATGAGATGACATCTAAATGAAGAGGAACATAAGTTTTTTTGTTTTTTTTTGCTAACCTGCCGTATTCATAAATAAAATTTAATATCACCGTATTATATTTCGCCAAAAAGTACAGCGTTGGCACCTCAATTAAGTCAACAACAGGGCTCCCAATTTTCCGCTTTGTCGTCGCTCCCTCGGGACGAATAGAAACTTCGGGCGCCTAACAAAGTGCTCTCATTAGGCCAATGAATTGCTATCACATAAATCGACGAAACATCGAACCAAATAAACACGGCAACACAAACTGTTGGCTATATTCCTGAAAAGGGTGGTTCGACGTTTAAATATTTACTATTGTATTGTTTCGACTTAGAGGCGTTTGTGAGAGATTGGCTGGAAAAACCGCACGGAGAAAAAATAATAATAAATCTTTAATCCCTGATACCGGTGGGCTACAATTTTTAATATTGTTTTTCGTAAGAAATATTTAAAAATATAATTAATTTGTATAGAAATAAATAAAGGAGAATACTAAATCTTTTATTTCAGACAACATGGCCATGGTGTTAGTACATACAATTGCTTAAAACTATATTAGTAAACACGATTATATAAAAAACATGATTATAAATGAGTGGAAGGCTATGAGGGAAGGCCTTTGCGCAGCAGTGGAACAAAATAGGCAAAAAAAGTACAAAATTTTGTTTATTTATTTTGAGCCATATTGTTCCACATTTGCATGCAAAAGCCTCCCTTTTTCCTTTACACATCGTGGTGGACCCTGGTGAGCGTTTTCTGTGACTCATGTCATCATCTTCCTGCTCTTGTCACATGTTACTTATTGTCTTCGTCTGTTTATTAAAAATAAAATATACAGATATTGTGATAATTTACCTATTTTGGAAATTCTCTTCTTCTTAGAAGCAATGTAAGAAGTACGGCATCTAATATTGCACTGTGCTACTAACATATTATTGCAACCTAGTCTCATGTACCAAATAAAAGAGACCTTTGTAGCCATTTTTCGGACAGCAATTCCAATACTAATTACCGTGCCTGTTGCTACAGATTTTCATGATTGAAATGATTTTCTCACAGAAAAACTCATAAACATTAAATAAATTGAGTCCTAGGCCAAGCTACGCTCATTACTCCCAGTTCAATAAAACAAACAGGCAATTAAATAACGATAATCAGATGAGTCATTCCTAAACATTAATTGACCTAATCCTATTAGGCCAACCTCTGTGTCACGTTTAGTAAACCCAGTGACATCACGATTCGGTGACTGCATAGATCTTTATCGAAAACGATACAAATGGCTGCTCCAATCATTCGTGACTTTACGATCGATAAAAATACAGTGTAACTCTTTATATGGTAACTATTGTTGAACTATATCACTACCCACATAATCTAGCACATGAACTTAAATTAAACCCTTAATGTTTGTTTTTAATTACAATTGATGCTAATATTGCTAACTATCCAATCCTGAAATGGCGAAGAATTAACCGCTTCTAAACTACATTTTGTAGGGTTATGCAAAAATTAATTATTGATGCAGCAGCTTTTTTTGTTAAGAGATTTTTAGTGATTTCAATACTTTTACAAAAACTTAAAATTAAGTGATGAAGAAAACGTAACTTAGCTCTTTCACATAGCATGATAAAGTCGTGCAGAAATTCTTTAGTTTTACACCTTCACTGACTATGCAAAACATGTCTTACTTATGTATGCACTTATGTATGTAGAGCATTTTATTGCAGAATAAAAATTGTCATAGATTTGCAGTACTCACACTAACTTTGCACGTTGCACCCGTAACACCCACCCTTATCGAGTGAATGCTCGAGAATTGTGAAAAGCAAAACGTATCAACGGGGCAGTCTGACATAAAGCAAAAGAAAAGCCACTGTTTCCGTGCGGGTCATAAAAACTGAACGCACCACCGGACATTCGGTAAAACAACCTCTTTTTCATTTATGATGAACAAAACGAGAAAAAGCACGGCCGTAGTAGATTGCCTGTCTCGTCTGTCAAACATCAAACATGCTCACTAACTATGGAGCTGTGAAAATTTTTAACACTTGTATTCGTTCATATTACGGAGGTGCTCGTGGCTAAATAATAACAGCCGTTCGGGTCGATCTTTAGGTTAGGCCGCGCTTGCTTAGGTTGGTCCGTGGATAAGTGACCACCGATTACTTACCGAGTTTCCTCCGTGCCTCGGAAAGCACGTTAAGCCATTGGTCCCGGCTCTCATTTGTAGATGTTTGACAGTCGTTATAGGTAGGCAGTGACCCGAAAATCTGACAACCAGTCTTACCAAGGGGTATCGTATCATCCAGTACTAACTGGGTTGTGGAGGTCAGATAGGCAGTCGCTCTATGTAAAACACTGGTATTCAGCTGCATCCGGTTAGACTGGAAGCCGACCCCAACATAGTTGGGAAAAGGCTAGATAGATGATGATTCGTTCATATTATGATGTCTTTTATGAAAACATATAATCCGATGCTCTTGTATTAAAAAATACTGTAAAATTACTTAGATCATCACGAATACATTATTTACGACTTTGATTTTCTTTCGTATGCTTTCAGTTGATATGCCTCTGATATGTCGGCCGGCTTTGGTGTCGACTACATTAGAAAGTCAAAAGCAAATGAGAATTTTACGGAACTAACCAGACTTGGCACAAGCAAAGACAGGCCTATATCCAGCTGTGGGTGAAGACCTGAAGTCGGGCTGTGGATGATGATGATGAACCTGACTTGGTATAGTATAAATAGATCAAAAAAGAGACAAAACCACCATCATCATTCTCTTGCCCTTATCCCAATTCGGGATAAGGGCAAGAGAATGATGATTTGGGGTCGGCGCAGCATGTCTTTTTCTTCCATACTTCTCTATTACTCGTCATCTCGCCAGACACCTCCTTTCTTGCCATATCATTCTTTACACAGTCCATCCATCGTTTCTTTGGTCTTCCTCTACTCATATACCCATCCACATTCATTCCCAAAACCATTTATACATATTTTACCAAAAAACACCGCTCCATAAAAGGATCTTGGTATTATAATTTACCAAGGCGTCGAAAGTGGTGGCCGATAAAAATGTACAAATATACTTAACATAATTTTGCGTTTTGCGTGGATATGCTTCAAGAGACCAATCCTTAATCTCTTTTGCTTAAATATTCACTGTCCAGGTTTTGCCTTTATTTTGGAATATATAACAGTCATTATGCCTGCGGGTCGAGTATTTTCTTCTCGAAAATAAAACAAAAGAATGGGTTGGGTTATAAGGAGCGGGCACGCAACATTCCGATATGCGATCGGAATGTCTTAAGTAGTTATGAATAAACAGTTGACTATCTATATACTTGTTTGTTCTACATACATATACTGGTTGTTGATATGGGCAATCAGACACCTTAATATCCATCAACACTAGAAACGGGATATTTACCATGTTTACTGGTTGTTTTGCAAGCACCATGAGAAAGACCATGAAGTGGGTAGACCGATTTGTCTGCTCATAAACGCCCACCCGCAATAACTTCAGTTTATCCGTGATCATGGTGCTTGCAACAGCGCTGAAATATCGGGAACTCAAAACATACAGTAAACATGGTAAATATCCCGTTTTTAGTGTTAATGATAACCTTAATATTCATCTACAGGCTGCACCGTTTCGATAAGGATTTTTGAAGACGGTCAAACAGCAACATTTAATTCTCACAAAGAAGAAGACATGCTGCGACGGTGAAACAGCAAAATTCAATTTTATGAAAAATGTACTTTTCTTAACCTAATGTTAGTTTATTTTTAATAAGAGATTTTTTCACGCATAGTTTTTAGTATCCTAATTTGCTCGTCACTTATAGAACGATGCCGACACGACAGATGTCCAGCCAGAGGCACGCCTTATAAAATGTATGTTTTAATATCAAGTTAATGTCATGGTAAATATTGTAAATTTCCCCTTAAATGTTCTAAGATTTATCTTATGCCTATTGGTAACAGCTCAACCTATCAATAAACATTAGTTATTAGATTTCCTAGAAACATGAATGGCTAGATAAGAACTTATCATTATACACAAACTCATAAACATGTACTCAGTAAAAAGGTCAGGTCAGGTTTACAAATCTATTAATATTTTGTGCCATAGCATAGCATAGCAGCAGCCTATAATGTTCCCACTGCTGGGACACAGGCCTCCTCTCTATGAGAGGGAATGGGCTATAATCCACCACGCGGGCCCAGTGCGGGTTGGTCGATGTCACATGTCTTCGAATTTTAGGTTCTAGGACATGCCGGTTTCCTCACGATGTTTTCCTTCACCGTTTTGAGAGCAGAGGTGATGAAATAAATTACACAAAGTAATGCGCCTGCCTGGGTTCGAACCCACGACTTACTGCTCGTAAGTCGGGACCGTCACCACTGGACCACCGCTGCTCTCCATATGCCATGTATCGTATGTGCCATGAAATCTACAAATTATTAGGATACAAAATGATGATTTTTGTATGCTTGGCCGATATTAACAATATAGTTTGACCTAGTATGATTAAAAAAAAATGGACGAAAGCAACAACGTCATCCAAAATGTATGAAATTGCTTAACGCGAATTTGGTTGGCAAAACCGTTAAAAAAAAACACAGCATGTTCTCTAAAGTGGGTTATTTATTTATATATTATATTTAATACAGCATAAGTCAGTGGCCCAAAAAACCTGACAACCAGTCTTACCAAGGGGTATCGTATTACCCAGTACTAAGTGGGTTGTGGAGGTCAGATAGGCAGTCGCTCCATGTAAAATACTGGTATTCAGCTGCATCCGGTTAGACTGGAAGCCGACCCCAATATAGTTGGGAAAAGGCTAGGCAGATGATGATGATTTAATACAACATAAGCCATTAACACTAAATTAAATTATCCTTTTACTCGGTCTTCTCACAGAACCACAAACATTCTTACATTATCATCTTCAAATCACCAGCAAACAAGATCCGATCCAGGGTTGGTCTCCACGAGCTCTTTGAACATAGTAAGCATACGCGGTATAGGGGAGGTGGATTAATTCAAACTCCTCCTACTATACAAAATAAGATGAAGCCCAAATGCTGCCAAAACTGATGACGTGGATTTTGAATCATCAAAACTAAATGGTGTTTATTTTTTGAGGTTCGTCATAATACAAATAAAACAATACAAAGAATTCGAAATGACTGTAGCAGAAAGTCAAAACACCTGTTCCAACAAAATAAAATCCACTTCTCTGTGAGAAAAGAACAGAGGAACAGTCTGCTCGTTTCTTTTCTGTTCGAGAAGAGTCCATTGCGTCTTTTAAATACGGTCAAATAGCTATGACTGAGCTATATTAGCACGCATTCTGTGAAACAACTTGTTAGTTATTTCCATAAAAAAACACAGCATCCTGTGACATACAGATGATGTCGGGCTAGAAATTGTAGCCCATTGGCACCTTTTGAGTACGGAACCCCAAAAACTTCATAAGACCTGCGATGTGTGAAAAACGAAAGAGAGTGTATTTGAAGTTGAAACTAATTTTTGGACAGCCGGCCGAGTGCTTGCATCAGTGGTTTTAATTAAAGGCAACACTGCTTTCGAACTGCCACATGACTGTCAATTTGATGTTTCGCGATATTTCAGTATTTTGTTACAATGTTTTTTAACTGTGCAGTGAATTTATGAAATAGCTTTCGGTTTACAATTATTGTCAGAAACAAAAATAAATAGGTGACAATATTTAACATAACATCGCGCCTATAATCTCCGAAGGGTTAGGCAGAGGTCTACCCAATTGTACACCCTTTCGCCAGTTATGTTTAAGTTCCATATAATAGGGGGTGAGCCTATTGCCATCAACCGGGCACAAATCCAGATCCCGTAAATGGAAAAACCCAATAATAATAATTCTAGTAAAGTAAAGTAAAGTACCAGAAATGGGGGCAATCACTATCAGCCCCCAAGACGTAGTTCGTGCAGTCCGTCCGTTGCCTAACTGGAAATCTCCAGGGCCGGATGGGCTGCACAACTTCTGGATTAAATGGTTTACAAGGTCGCACGCTCGCCTGGCGATCCTGTTCCAGTCAGCCTTAGAGTCAGGGTCGCTGCCAGAGTTCCTGACAACAGGGATAACCCACCTGCTCCATAAATCGGGTAGTACTGCGGAGCCCAAAAATTATAGACCGATTACCTGTCTTCCGACAGTCTATAAAGTTCTTACATCCATTTTGAGAGCTAAAATTAACAAACACATTGATGACAATTCTGTAATGTCCGCTTCTCAAAATGGATGTAGGAACGGGTCCCGCGGTACTAAGGAGCTACTCCTCATTGATATGGCCATTAGTCAACAGGTTCGCCGTTCCCGAAGGGATCTGTCGACATGTTGGATAGACTATAAGAAGGCCTATGACTCGGTGCCACATACATGGCTCATGAGGGTGCTAGAGTTGTATAAAGTTGATTCAACTCTGCGCATCTTCCTGATGTCATGTATGGGGCAATGGAGGACAGTCCTTCGCTATCCGGGATGTCGGCAAATCCAGAGGAATAGCGAGCCGATAAGGATAAAGCGAGGTATATTTCAGGGCGATAGTTTGAGTCCGCTTTGGTTCTGCTTAGCCTTGAATCCTCTTAGCACGCTGCTGGAGGATTCAGGTCTAGGCTATCGGTTGAGGAGAGGTGGTCAAGTTATATCTCACCTCCTTTACATGGATGACCTGAAACTCTTTGCCCCCAACGATTTGCAACTGATGGAGCTACTGAAAATAACTGAAACTTTCAGTAGCGCCATCAGGATGGAATTTGGTGTGGACAAATGTGCGGTCATGCATGTAAAGTGAGGGGAGATTGTGGAATCTGTGGGAACCCAGCTCTCGGATTCCATAAATCTTAGATCTCTCTCAGCAACTGAAACCTATAAGTATTTGGGTATGTCGGAAGCGCTGGGCATCAATGTTGCTGACATGAAGCAATCGTTGAAGGAGCGCTTCTTTGGCCGTCTGAAAAAAGTATTTAATAGTCTTTTATCAGGCGGCAATAAGGTGCGTGCCTTCAACGGTTGGGTCATGCCGGTTCTGATGTACTCTTTCGGCATACTCAAATGGACTCAGACAGAACTAGACGCCCTGGATAGGAGGGTCCGTACATTGTTGACGGCATATCGAATGCATCACCCGCGTTCTTCTGTTATGAGACTGTATATCCCGCGGAGGTGTGGGGGTCGAGGCTTTTTAAACGCTAAGACTCTTCACAATCGCGAGATATGCAGTCTCAGGGAATATTTCCTTGAAACCGACGTGGGGATGCATCGAGATGTGGTCGCAGTGGACAAGGGGCTCACCCCGCTCTCCTTGGCTAAAGAGAACTGGCGCAAACCTGTAGTGCTTGACACTAACGACCGCATGGAAGTATGGCAGAGTAAGGAGCTTCACGGACGCTTTTTCCGGGCCCTGCATGGGCCCGATGTAGACCTACCAGCGTCCGTAGCCTGGCTACGTTCCGGGGACCTCTTTGGAGAAACCGAAGGTTTTGTCTGTGCAATTATGGATGAAGTTATGATGACGAATAACTACCGGAGATTTATTGTGAAGGACGGTACGGTTGACATATGTCGGGCATGCCACCGTCCAGGCGAATCAATCCGTCACATTATCTCCGGGTGTTCTCGTCTGGCTAATGGAGAGTACTTGCATAGACACAACCTTGTAGCCAGGATTATCCATCAGCAACTTGCTCTAAAATACAACCTTGTGGAATCGGAAGTACCGTACTATAAGTATGTGCCCGACCCAGTTCTCGAAAATGGCAGTATCACATTGTACTGGGATCGACCCATCGTAACTGACAGGACTATTGTAGCCAATAAGCCTGATATAGTGGTGGTGGATCGATCAGAGCGGCGTGCAATGATTGTTGACATAACGGTCCCGCATGATGGGAACCTCGTGAAAGCCGAGAAAGATAAGCAAATCAAGTATCTTGACTTGGCTCACGAGGTTGTCGACATGTGGGATGTGGACTCAGCGATCATTGTGCCGATAGTTGTATCAGCCCATGGCTTAATTGCCAAGAGCCTCGACCAATACCTGAGGAGGCTCTCGTTAGGCAGCTGGATCAAGGGTTTGATTCAGAAAGCGGTACTCCTGGACACGGCTCGTATTGTCAGGAGGTTCCTCTCTCTGGAGCCCTGACCGCCGGTAGCTTGGACCCTGTTCCCGATACCGGTGGGCTACAATTTTTTATATTTTTAAATGTTTTTTATATTGTTTTTAGTTTAAGAAATATTTAAAAATATATAAGATTTGTGTAAAGATAAATAAAGGAAATAATAATTCTAGTAATAATATTAATCGACATAAATAAACTCTAGAAGAGATAACACTAATTACAGGTTTTGGACACACATTTTTTTTTATCAACCTGTACTGTCCCACTGCTGGTCAAAGGCCTCCCCCATACCTTCCATGTGCTCGTTTCCCTCGTCGAAGCAGCCCTGTGTAGTATTTTCCCAAAACGCTCTAATAACTATTACTTTCCGGCGATCCCAAAGAAAATCTGGTTTTATTCCGCCTTACCAAAGATTTACACAGCATACACAAATCCACGCTAAACGTTTTATTTCTATCAAACCTAACTAAACGGCCTGTACCAAGACCCGTCCTCATTTATCTATATGAAAAACCGGAGCTTTTTATCCAAATGTTGGAGTAAATACCCCGAAATATCCCGGCTCAGCGAATTACCGGGATCCCGCTGAAAGTTCCCGTTTAAAACATTAGCCCCAATAATGGTCTGTTCACACTAAATCGCGGATTAAACACACGCACCAACGGTTATTAGTTCAATTACATAATGTCCGGCGCTCGAATTTGTGTTGAAATAATTGTGCATATTTGCAAAATTTTCACCAATTTCGAATGGTACGATAGTACGGTGTGGTAGTGTGGTAGTCAGCAGATATATGCCTACTAAGGTAAAATATTGTTGGTTGGACATTAGGACCAGGTAGGTGGCATATTCATACAATGTTCCTAGGAACAAGACTTAGACGCATCTTTAAATAATTGTAGTTCTTAAAAACTCAATTCTGTTGTTGTTTCTTGTTGTTGCAATGTAATCTAAGATTACATCAAGATTGAGTTGATTGAATAATTAAAACTAAATATTCAAAAAATTACCTAACTCCATACTAATTAGTCATTACATTGTTGGCCCCCAGGGGGCCTAAAATGACCGCTTTAGAAAATTCATAATAGGATAATGATATGAATCTCGTTAAAACTCATAAAATGGTCCCAGACGCAGTTAATATTATGAATTGTCACTTTGTGAGCATTTTACGAATTGTAATGTAATTCCTTTAATATTATCCTATTATGATTCTTCTAAAGCGGCTATTTGAGACCCCCTGAACAGATATTTAAAAATAACGGTCGCAGCTTTGGTCAGTCCAAATGCAAAAGTAAGCGTAATGTAGCCCGCAGCTGTATTTTTAAACTCAGTGTTCGCAAATCGAGTGCCGGATTCACGGTGTGTGGTCACCCTTTGTTTGCAACGAGTACTTAACCGACCGTTTATAAATTTTAAACAGAAAGTACATACATAAGCGAGTTTAGCGTTGTGGTTAACCCGAAAACTACTTTGATAGTACTTTTTTATTCATGGCTGTCATAGTTTGCATGTTTTTTTTAAGTTTAGGGTGCCGGTTATACAGGGTGTAAACGAAGCCTTCACGAAGCCGTCTATCAAGCATTATGTACATCAAGCTAAGTAACTTTACGCAAAAATTATTGCAGGGAAACTTTTTAGGGTGAAAAATCACGTTTTACCGTAGAACTTAATGTAACCCACTCAAAACATTGTGCTGTGCTTTACATTGGTGTGTAAAGTAAAGATGCATTTAAAAAAAAAATTGTGAAAAAGTTGGAACTTTGACCCCCAATATCTCCGTAACTAAAAGTTTCCCTTGTACGGTCTAGAACAAAAAAATAATCGCAATGACGGAGACAACGAGTACCTTTCGACTTCGTTAAGGGTCTTGTGACACCCTTTATGACCGACGGTTGGCGCACTGGCTGAGTGATTAGTTGCTGCGCTGCGTGTCTCGGTTCGATTCCCTCACGGGACAAATATTTATATAGCCTACAGGTTACTGATACAGGAGAAATTACTAGTGTGGGGCAACGTTTTAACACCCCCGGTGACCTGGCTCTCTGTGAGTTTCCGAGTAGGTTGCACGGGCCCAGTGCGCGTTGCTTGTTGTCACATGTCTTCGAATTTTTGGTTCTAGGATATATTGAACAACGCACACATAAATATAGTTATTAAAGTTTAACTACACACACATCCATTTATACACAGACTGACGTCAACTTAGCTCTAACAAGTATTTTTATCAATATCATTTTGAAAGATACTTAGTATTCAATATTCACGTTTACATACAATTCCAAACATTTCCAACAACCAAGAGCTTTAGTTATGAGAAAATAATGAACATGTAAACTATACATTGCCTCGTTTATCATTCGGTAACACTTTATTTGAAGTACTCGAGAAAATTCGCAGTACCGACTATTTGAAACCATTAGTAACATTCAGCCGAGTTTTACATTATGTGCACATTTTTCATACTTACACAGGGTAAAAGACAGCTTTGACATTTACTTTTCTAAATTAAATAACTATTGCCTCTGAATGTCTACTGGTAATCATAGTCTTCGTAATAGACTACTTCTGTGAACGATCTTACCGAGACCATCACCATACTTCCTTTTCGCAGGGATCTTGCTGGTAACTAACAAATCCAGCTTTTAATGCTATTTTAAGTCATAGGTTTTTGTGATTATAGTCTAGGTTTTGGGCTTTAAGGCTGTTTCGAAACCCAGAACTGGCTTTAAAATACACACACATTTAAGGAAATATAACCCCCGATGCAGGAACGCATTAAATTAGTTAAACGAAAATTGCGAGACAAGTCTCGGTCTATCTGCTTTGTATTAAATTAATTAATATCAATATACTGTGAGCTGCTCATCCACTAAAACCCAACACCATATCTTATTTGGCGACACTTACGTCAACCAACCAGAATAATTTATGTTTAACCAAGACCACCCACCAATGAGCATTCGTAACATACATACTTAATGTACCTTCGTGTATTGCATGCTGATTTCTTTTACAAGATTATCAAAATTCAGCACACTGTTGCACTGCAAGTTCCAGCGCAATCGTATTTTGAGAACGCTGTGCTCATCAGAAGGCTTGAAGTCATCCAAAGGGCAATGGAGAGGACTATGTTCAGAGTTTTCTTGCGTGATCAAATCAGCAAAGAGGACATCCGCAAGGGAACAAAGGTTACCGACGTAGCCTGTGGAATAGCCAAACTTAAGTGGCAGTGGGCAGGGCACATTGCTCGCAGAACGGATGGCCGATGGGGCCGAAAAGTTCTGGAGTGACGACCGCTAACCGGAAGACGTACGCTTCGAAGGCCTCCCACTAGGTGGACGGATGACCTTGTGAGGTCTCACTGAATGCGAGTCGCACGGGACCGGTCAATGTGGCGACACTTGGGTGGGGGAGGCCTATGTCCGGCAGTGGACGTCTTTCGGCTGAAATGATGATGATGATGTGCTCTTTGAACATAAATCACAGCTCATAAATCAGTTCAATTACAGTAAGTACCTTTTTGGGAGGTACAAAGATTGCAGATGTATTGTTTTTTTTTTTTGCAATTGAGTCTCGCCAGATTTTGCAATTTGATGGCGAGAAGATGTCGTTTAGCATACATCACAAATTAATTCTAGTTCAGTTGCTTACTATATCTTACAACATGATTGGGAAGCAAGAATAGTATCTACCAGTGGCGAGGGTTCCATACAACTCGATCCCTACTGGATTACCTTTTTTTTTTTTTCGTATGTGAAATCATCAAATGACCCCCCCCCCCCCCACTCTGGGCGGAGCAGAAGGGAGTGTCACACTTGTACTGACTAAAACCCATCCATGTTCCTTCTTTGCCCTTTGTGTTCCAGGGCCACGGTATCTCTTTCGAACAGTGCCGCAGCTCTGGCAGGCATCGGCCCATGCGGACCTCTACTCGGTTGCTGTACCAGATTCCCTTTGAAAAATGGTACAGACAGTATTCTACAGACAAATAATATAATCACATTAAAGATAATAATAATATGTAGTCCGGCTTACCGCTTACAAAAATTAACCCTTCGCTACTGGTATCTACTCAAACTCAGTAAATTGACGTGAGGAGTTGTTTTGGCACTTTACACAAATTAAAACTTCTTCAAAGATCAAGGAACTCTTCGATTCCTGCATAAATAATATTTGTAGTAATTCCTAATTATTATTCGTTGTTCAATTCAAACCGCAGCCTAAAGATGATCGAATCCGTAGCTTGTTCAATCGCTGTCGGTATTTAATTACTCACCAAGTGGGTTTTCTTTGAAATTCAAAGAAGCCTTAAGGATAGCGCAAAAAAATTAAAACACAATAGTGCTTTGTTAGACCGATATTAAAGAAAAACTGTTCCTAATAAAAAGTTTATGAAAGAGGTTAATGAAGTCATCATCTGCCTAGCGTTTTTTCCAACTATGTTGGGGTTAGCCTATAGTCTACCCGGCTGTCTAATGCAACTGAATACCAGTATTTTACATGGACCGACTGCCTATCTGACGCCCACAACACAATGCCCCTTGCTACGACCCCTTGGTTGTCAGACTTTCGGGCCACTGATTACCTGTAACAGAAGAGATCAAAGATCTACAATTGACAGCCGGGACCAACGGTTTAACGTGCGGCACGGAGGAAACTCGATATGTAATGGGTGGTCACCCATCCACGGACCAACATAGGTGAGCGCGGCTTAACTTGAAGTTCGATCCGAGCGGCTGTTATTATTTAGCCACGAGCTCCTCTAAAGCTGTTAATGAAGTAATTTAAAAAAAATATATATTACTGGTTAGTGTTCAGAACGGATTATAAAATATGTTCTCTGTTTTCTGTACTTACATTTGTCCTCCCACTGTTCGCCGTAAATGCATAAAGCTTTTAAAGACTTGGAGCGGTTCACTGAATTACGTGAAATATGTCTTGACTTGACCGCTGAGCTGTATGTTACTATATCCTTAATGGATATCCCATTGTGATACGGAACGAAGTGGGTTCATTTTTTGCGGACAATGTAATGTTAACTGCACAACAGTAATACTGGCACTACGAAAACCGCCCTTACCGTTACATCATTAAAACGTTGTCAATGTCAAATTATAACCACTAATTTGAGGTTGTCTGCACATTTTAGTTCTGAATCATGTGTGTTTCTGCTATCGTTTTACTCCGTTGCACCTCGTAGCCTGTTATCGGAAAAAAATACAAAAACTAACCGTGCGCTCTCAACCCTCAATATTATCAAAATAAAAATACAACCACCCGGAATTGAGAAATGTGATATAACTTTCAATGAATTAGTCATTCATATAGTCATACTTATCATGACCATATTGATATAATGAATCGTTATTTAACTAGCATTTTGTAACAAGATAACTCATTCAGTAATAATTATATTGAAAAACCCAAACAACTAACATGATCACCAGCGTGTTTTAAAAATTATCATGATAATCCATGAAAAATTAATTCACAAGCGTTATTTTTTGCGAGCTGCACTTATCACCGATGGAAAGTTAGGTACCTAGATCTATTATCTACCTTTTTACCAAAAGTTTTTAATATCAACATAAGAAAAACCATGATAGAGGTAAAACAATTTCTCCTGGAAAACCGAGCAATAACCTAACTTATAAAACTTCAAGCATTAGAGCTTGTTACGAGCCCAAATATTAAACTTTAATGTAAGGTAGGTAGGTCTAGTTTATGCAAGGTTTTAACTTAATTTTCTTGAAGTCACGTGCTGAGTTTGTTTCAAAGGCGCTTATTAATGTTGTTGGAGTAATGTGAGTCAAGCACATTCGTCAAGTCTGTGGAGCCACATCCAGAAACTTTTAAATGTTTCTATCTGTTAGCATATTTTATTTGGTTGGCAGTTCGTAAGTGGTTTAGCATCGTTTCAGTAGCGAGTTTATGTGAAAGTTTTTGCGTAAGTGGTTTCGAACACAGCCATCATTATTGGTAGCTATGTTGATTCCTTTACATCTATACTAATATTATGAAGCTGAAGAGTTTGTTTGGTTGAACGCGCTAATGCCAGGAACTACCGGTTCCATTTAAAAAAATCTTTTAGTGTTGGATAGCCCATTTATCGAGGAAGTTTATAGGCTCTAAAATTTCACGCGGACGAAGGTCGAGGGCAACAGCTATAAATGATACATGATGTTTCAGTAACAAACTCAGTGGAGGGGTCAAAGTATTAAAGCCTATTTAATTACTTGGACTACTCAGACCATGAGGAACAGAGTGGTTGTAGGTTCCTTTAAATCCTAAGTTGGTCATAGTTTTCTTGGGATTAGTTCGCACCTATGTTTTAAAATAGCAGCTTCTATTTTCATAATTTCCAGGGGTACGCACCCAATCTCATACTTATTACTTTGGTCATCCCCCATCATGTCCAATTTATATTTTCGTCCGTTTTTAAATTAACATTTACCTGCGTATTTTACGAAATTATATTACACGTAACAGAGTTAAGAATTATTAAAGCCGGAATTTCCTACTTACTGCGTTACCTGGAATAATTCGAATAATTTATTATCGCTTGTTTGGTATATTTCTAGGTAAAGAGCCTGTTTATAGCGGTAGTGACAAAATATTTGCTTTTATTATCTGTATTGTGGATACAAGGTCCGTATGTGTAGTATCTTCGGGATATTCCAGTTTCCGATTCCGATTAATAATCGAACGTTCCGATAACATTTCGTGAAGTACGATTTCTATTTATACGTACTTGTTTGTTTATGATTATGAACCTACTGTGGTGTGTTATTATATTTGTTAACTTTGCTGTATGCACGTCGCTCACTCAATACTTGCATTTTTGTTTCTTACTGTGTCCTGAATATACTGGTAGGGTTTTTTACACTCTTCTACTTTGTTAAAGTTATTTAAGTAACCAACAAATTATAAATGTGGAATGTTTTGAATATAACCTTATTAAACAACTGCATACTACTCTCACAAAATTATATTACATCTTTCTTTCGTAAACATCGAGAATTCAAGGTTGAAACTTTCATGATTTCAATTAATCATTACATAGTTTACAGATTGTAACTAATCAAAAGCCAATCATTCAAAAATCTGATGACTTAAATATATGAGAGATGCTAATCTTTTTCTAAATAGACCGTACATCCATCAGATTCAGTCTATTGCCAAAAATATACCGACACGCCATAGTAGCCTGTAAATGGTAATTCATAACATGAAGAACAGCATGCAGAAATTCGGCCGATGATGCCAATTTGTGGCGGCGAGCGCGTTGATCCGGGCATGGCAGTTGCATTGCGCATTTGCAGTCCACTCGGGAGTAATTACGGTATCAAATATGCAATGGAATTCACTCATATTTCATTACACTTTTTTATCTTGTAGATTATTTAATATAATTCTCTATACAAGGGTGTAAGGGACAGCCCTCCACAAACTGATGGGGTGAATTCAGTAAATCATACTAAGATGACCGGTACATGAAATTATTTCAGGACTGTTATAGGAATCCAATAAATTTGATTTGTTTTATTTCCTCATACGCAATGTATCATTACCGTGGCACAACGCACATAGCAACGAACGGCAAGCGCGACAACGAGGTCGATGAACTCTGTAGCTAGGCAGGAAGTAAACAGCTAATTTCACGCGTCGTTCGTTAGAGTACTTCAACATTCATTGTTGGATATTTGATTATATCCGTATTATTTACATAAATGGAGTGCTGTGTACAGGGAATGTAATTTAACATTGAAATAAAGGAATAGTAACTGAAAACAAAAAAAAAAACCAGAGAAAAATTCCGATGGAATATGGTTCAAAGTAAGGAGCTGAATGCACCCTGTCAGTTTGTGGAGGGCTGCCCCTTACACCCTGTATACTATTAATTGTGATTAATTGGTCTGATTGCAGTGTGTTCGCAAACGAGTGATTGACCTTTAAAGCTTCACAAATTACATTCAAGCTTTACTAATATTCTCTTCCTATTATTAAACAACACACACAGAGTATTAACAGAGAGGCTTCAAAGCAACAAGGTTTTTAATCTACAAAGAAACTTCTTTGAAAAGTATGTTATATAACAATTTAACTAAACGCTCCAAGACCCCACACTAACCCATCGGCGTATACTTAACAAAGAATGTATCTCATAATAACAATTAACAAGAAAATAGTTGAAATTATTCGCAACAGTCCCCGAAGATAGCTGGGAAACAATAAAGAGGGAATCTTAAAGTTCGTTGTTATACATTGTTGAAGCCCCTAGTGGTGTAAGTTTTGTAAGGGTGCGTTTACGAGGGCAGCTTTCAAAAAAGCAAACAGATTCAGAATAGTATTCAATAAAAAAGAGATTCAAGACAATACTTTGGTCAAATATGAAGTTGCAGCATCATCAGGCAATTGCTTGATTTAACAGCTATCAGGTCCGGTTGAAATACAGGCGTCAGGCAGTAGTTGTCCGGCTGAACTGGGTTGGCCTGTTTGGTGCAGCCTTGAGACATACGAAGTTATCTTACTTGTTAAGATGAACTTTTTTTTTGTTTTAGATTCATCATCTCAAGATATTATTGTTTTATATTGTGTTAACTTACTTAATGTGCAAAATGTGGCAATAGGTGCTAAAGATAGCGCCAGATCATGTTGTAGAATATGAAGCAATTCTAAACCTAAGTATGTTTAACATGTTAAAATTGTAATAAAGAAGTAAAAATTTACATTTACACACTAAAAACAATAACTCGATAGCTCCACAAACAACCTGCAAGTATCATCATCATCTGCCTAGCCTTTTCTTAACTATGTTAGGGTCGGCTTCCAGTCTAACCGGATGCAGCTGAATACCACTATTACAACCTGAAAGTGATGCCGCCAATAATAAGTGGTGAAAATTGCACACGTAAGCACAGCTTAAGGGTGAACAGGGCAGGCTCGGTAAGCGTTTATTTTAACCCTCTCATGGACGCGTTAAGTGCTTGATTTTGCCGTAACTGCCTGTTTGCTAGTTTCATAAACGATGTCAATAATTACCTAAACGGTAATGTTAGTTGTGTCCAATGTAAACAGTGTAGGGTGGTTAGGTAATGTCTGCAAAGCTTAGGTAGGTTGCGAATGTGAATTTTAAACTAGACTGGACGATAATGTTTTACTGCTTTCATAACATCAAAACCCATTTTATGAGCATATCAACATTGTACCCATGTTAACATACAAATACCCTATGATTTTGTATAGCGTCAAAAGCTCGGTACAAAGTAAAGTTATCTGATGGGTCGTCAGCCTGTTTTCCTACCTGGTGGTACATAAGTATTTCATAATTCATATTCAATAATAGTACTAGATAGTAATATTAGCACCAATTCAAACTGCAAATAAATAAATGATATGAAAATAATTTCATAATCTCTTTCCACGAAGAAATACGTTTCATTGTAAAAGCTTATCACCAAGTACCTACTTTAAAACAATGGGAATTCCCATTCTTTTCAAAAATTGTGCTAATTTCAAAACCATTTCGAGGAATAAGGTCTCTAATCATTTATTTCTCGTTAAAATGAAAGAATACTCTATATTCATTTATATTTTAGAAGAAATGTGGTTAACCTTTATTTGACCTTCAATGACGTTATCTCGAGAAGGAGTGTCGTGAAATACGCTTAAGCCTGTGCTCAAATATGAGTATGGCAATAGCGCGGTTCCCGCGTGTCTGAACGAGCCCTTAGCTTCATGTGGATGCCATTAAAAATAAACTGCCATTAGAGCGACGAGCGTGAGCGGATAAAATAATTAGCAAAACTTTAATATTCATCTGACCAAAACAAATACCATATTTTAATGAAATGCATGCATCGGAAGCTAAACCTTCATTATCACCCATAATCAGAATAACTGTAATTACATTTAAATCGTTATGGAAATGCGGTTTATCTCATTTACAGTAATATGAAACAAATTAATATTAATCGTATCATGAAATTCAACAAATGGATTGATCATATTAGTATTTCAAATGACGTTTTGGGCGGTTTTTGTAGAAATTAATATCGTATTCAGTTATGCGGTGACAGCGTAGCGTTTCCGACATCGAAATTTTGTTATGTTACCGTCATATCCAAATACGACTACATAAATAAACTCTCTTTACACGAATAGACCATTATTTCAATCTTGTACCTACTCAATTTCAGTCAGCGAAAAATATATGGTTAGACCGATTGCTTGAGTGACAAACTACACGAAACGACACCGGATTATTAAACCGTTCGCGTGCGAATCTAACTCGCACTGGGCTGGTTATTTCATGAATAATCGGATACAGTCCCGAAATACATAACCTGAATTTATTACGTGCCTGCATTGCGAGCACGAAGGTGTATCGAGATTGCAACAGAATGTAGCTAAACTTCGTGCATACGTGACGATTCACAAGAATTCTAGCATTTCGTTTTTCTTCTACGGATCCGATCTTGTCGGTGCAACCGATGTGAACAGAATAACTTTAAGAATTGTATCTTCTTTGGTAAACCAAACAAAGGTTTTCTTGTAAATTGCAAGTGCTTTTTTTAGATAGTTTAAGCAATAGAGCCATTCACCAAGTTAAATCATGTAAAGTATCACGAATAATAAGTTTTTACAAAAGATGAAAATAATTTTAAGAAACATGACTAAAAGGTCAAAGTGTACATAACCTGTCAAGTTTACAACCGAAAGATTTTAACAAAAACTAAATAATTATTGTAAGAAATCATTGTTTTCTTTGCCACAACCACAATGATTCACAAATTCCAAGTTTTGTTAGCAAATACGACAGCAGAAAAACTTGAGGCGAATTATTTGACTGGCATTTTTAGGGTTCCGTTGCCAAATAGCAAAAAACGGACTCGCCCGGTCAGTCTTTCTATCTGCCATCCGTATGCCACAGCCATTTTACTCCAAGACTGTAAGCACGACACAGTTGAAGTTAGGAGAGCAGGTGTCTTCTATGAACCGCTACACAAAAACGAAGTGAAAAATTACGAAAAAATAAGGGTGGCCCTCCATATGTAAATAAACGGTGAAAAAAAACTACGTATACAGTTTTTTTTATTTTTTTATTTTGATTTTATATTTAGCTTTTGAGATATGGGACTTTTTCGTGAAACTTCAGCAGTAACTTTGTTTTTATTAACATACTATGAAAAACAAATTTAGTTTTGCTGCCGAGTGATGATTGACTTGTGAATGAGCGTTAAAAATATTTTAGTTGAAAACTTTGTGCGCGAATACTTGCACTTGGGCGGTTTTTTGTTTACCACATTTTTTGTCATACATCATTACTTCATTAGGTGCCGTCATGATTGAGTGGGTAATCAATGCTCTTCACCTTTTAATTTTATCTGAAACACGTGAAGATGAAAACCCACTTGATACTCACTTTATCACGACTTTATCAAATGTCAAAAAGAGTCAAATTTTTGTAAGCTTTAGGCATCAAAACCAGTAGACCTGGTAGAATCAAAAACTTCACTGTAACTTATGAGTGAAGTTTTCTCTTTGACTTAGTATTTTTCTGAAAGAACATCATCAGCTGATTTTGCGACAAAAATTAACATAACAAACTAAACGAAAACATCTCGCTCTAACATAAAACTAATTGGTTCATCATTATAATTTCGAGCACCAGTCGTATTTTAGAGCAAAAAATCTGTACAACATACAAACAAATTGTTTGCTCATTAGCCGCCATGATGAGTAATCATCCGCTTACTTAGCAAAGCCATCAAATATCACAGACTGTTTAACGAACAAGAGGATTAGACAGATTACTACCGGGATTTCGTCACCATAGACAAACAATCCCATTGTGGGAGTAAGGCCTTGTCTAATACAGCCGTGACCGACCGTGAACTGAGCTGTCAAAATTATTGTGATGACTTCATACTGCCTTTGGGCTTTGAATAGCTGGTTAATTGATTTTTTGTCTTTTGTTATGTTTACATTGTATATTTGGAATGACAGTTTATTGATTTTCAAAGACATTTGCATAAATAACTTTTCTTTGAAAATCGCGTTAGCACGGTATTGAGAGAATTCAAATTATTCGAATTTTCGTAGTTGGATTTTCTGTGTTTGTACGTACTGATATATTTTTGGGTTTTCATATTTACCCGCTATATACACTCGATTTTTAAATATCATTAAAGTTTACACTGCGCGCACCTAGCGTTCAATGTGAATCCATAAACTATAAAAATTCTAAGAACTTTAAAAATATTTACTAAAACGTAACATTAATCAAACAAAATGAATATTTTCGTTTTTTAAGTGGATAAAGATATCAAGGATTCAGTTTTGAATGTCTGAATAGCGTGTGTACATAGGTACATAGTTCACAGTTTTAATGCTGGGTACACATGCACAACAGCAAACGAGCTAATTTGGACTACTATCGTACGATGTAATTGCATCGCAAAACAGAGCAATTTAACTGATTTGCATTACACTAAATTGCATTGCATATTCCATAATTATAATAATAATAATAATAATAGTAATAAATAATAATAGTCTGGAACCTAATCTCCCTTTTAATATATTATAATTCCTACATTTCTTAATATAACAATAGTAAAATGAAGCCATTTTATAACAATAAACACATAAAGAAAAAATGTGATCAAGAATGACGTATGTCACCTACATAAGATTGGACAGATAAAAATAATAATGAAATCAAGAGAATGTTGACGAGATCAGCAGCAAGACGCGCACGCCTATCACCTCCGGACCCGTCGCTCAGCTCCGCCTCGCCGCCGCCGGAATCCAGACCCGTCGTGAGTGCTGTGACACCGGCCGTGGCAGTTGCGTCGAGCTCGAGCGACGAGTATTTCTCTCCGCCGACGACGCCACCACCTGTTCGTCGACGAGGAGGACGCCGGCCGCCGGACGGTTTAGGACCTCGAGGCCCACCGGCCTCTGATAGGGTCCCAGCTCCCGGCGGTAGTGTGCCGCGCATGCGATGGACGCAATCCATTAATGCAAATGTCATGCGCGCATACTATGGGGCTACAGAGGGGGGTAACAACCTGACCGCGTACCGTGTTCGGATGCTCTCTCTGTTTCAGGTGCTTGAGCCAGCTGTCAACGTGTCGGCACAACGACTGTCGGATCAGGTGCGAGTCATCCAGCGTAATGGTATGTTGGATGACACCGTACTTGATCGCTTGCGGACTGAAATGCAGAGTAGCCATGTCATTGCCACGCCGCCGCAGACTGTGGTTCCACCACAGTCTACCATAATACCAACTCACGATAACAACGTGAGTAATGACATGGTTACTAATGTAAGTACCCAGTGCAATGAGGAAATGAGGTGTGCTTTGGAGGGTGCGATTCGAGAATATCGGTTCATGCAACCTGATCTTAGACCACGCGTACCTCGTTTGCCCATGCATAACAAAAATAGGGTGCTGGTGGCTGTTCTGGATTCGCAGTTGTCAAACTATTTTGATAACTGCGAAGACCTCACCGATGCTCACTCAGTCCTGTATTGTGCGGCTGTAGCGGCATGTCGTGTAGCTCATGTCAAATTTTCTGATGACAGAGCTACACGACCTAAACCAGCCGTACCGTCATGGCAGTACAGGATTGAACGACGTATTGGTGAGGCCAGAGCACTCATCGGCAAACTGATCTGCTTCAGGGAGGGCAATACTCGCCCTAGAGTGATGCGTTTTGTGAGGCGGGCGTTCTCGGGGACTGATATCAGTGCTCGAGACTACATGTCCCGTGTCACAGAGCGCATCGACTTCCTGAAGCAGAAAGTTTATGCATGGGCAAACCGTATTCGTAGGTATAAGCGGCGGGTGGACCGATACACTCAGAATCGCACATTCCAAAGAGATGAAAGGTGGGTTTATAGGGCTTGGGAACGACCGGACCAAGGTGTGGCTGACACGCGCCTGCCGGATGATGATGCCATGTGTTCATTCTGGCGCAGCATCTGGTCGGTGCCTGTTAGCCATACCGAGGGTGAATGGACTCGGGAGGTCGAGCGAGCGTGCGATCTAGTACCAGAAATGGGGGCAATCACTATCAGCCCCCAAGACGTAGTTCGTGCAGTCCGTCCGTTGCCTAACTGGAAATCTCCAGGGCCGGATGGGCTGCACAACTTCTGGATTAAATGGTTTACAAGGTCGCACGCTCGCCTGGCGATCCTGTTCCAGTCAGCCTTAGAGTCAGGGTCGCTGCCAGAGTTCCTGACAACAGGGATAACCCACCTGCTCCATAAATCGGGTAGTACTGCGGAGCCCAAAAATTATAGACCGATTACCTGTCTTCCGACAGTCTATAAAGTTCTTACATCCATTTTGAGAGCTAAAATTAACAAACACATTGATGACAATTCTGTAATGTCCGCTTCTCAAAATGGATGTAGGAACGGGTCCCGCGGTACTAAGGAGCTACTCCTCATTGATATGGCCATTAGTCAACAGGTTCGCCGTTCCCGAAGGGATATGTCGACATGTTGGATAGACTATAAGAAGGCCTATGACTCGGTGCCACATACATGGCTCATGAGGGTGCTAGAGTTGTATAAAGTTGATTCAACTCTGCGCATCTTCCTGATGTCATGTATGGGGCAATGGAGGACAGTCCTTCGCTATCCGGGATGTCGGCAAATCCAGAGGAACAGCGAGCCGATAAGGATAGAGCGAGGTATATTTCAGGGCGATAGTTTGAGTCCGCTTTGGTTCTGCTTAGCCTTGAATCCTCTTAGCACGCTGCTGGAGGATTCAGGTCTAGGCTATCGGTTGAGGAGAGGTGGTCAAGTTATATCTCACCTCCTTTACATGGATGACCTGAAACTCTTTGCCCCCAACGATTTCCAACTGATGGAGCTACTGAAAGTAACTGAAACTTTCAGTAGCGCCATCAGGATGGAATTTGGTGTGGACAAATGTGCGGTCATGCATGTAAAGCGAGGGGAGATTGTGGAATCTGTGGGAACCCAGCTCTCGGATTCCATAAATCTTAGATCCCTCTCAGCAACTGAAACCTATAAGTATTTGGGTATGTCGGAAGCGCTGGGCATCAATGTTGCTGACATGAAGCAATCGTTGAAGGAGCGCTTCTTTGGCCGTCTGAAAAAAGTATTTAATAGTCTTTTATCAGGCGGCAATAAGGTGCGTGCCTTCAACGGTTGGGTCATGCCGGTTCTGATGTACTCTTTCGGCATACTCAAATGGACTCAGACAGAACTAGACACCCTGGATAGGAGGGTCCGTACATTGTTGACGGCATATCGAATGCATCACCCGCGTTCTTCTGTTATGAGACTGTATATCCCGCGGAGGTGTGGGGGTCGAGGCTTTTTAAACGCTAAGACTCTTCACAATCGCGAGATATGCAGTCTCAGGGAATATTTCCTTGAAACCGACGTGGGGATGCATCGAGATGTGGTCGCAGTGGACAAGGGGCTCACCCCGCTCTCCTTGGCTAAAGAGAACTGGCGCAAACCTGTAGTGCTTGACACTAACGACCGCATGGAAGTATGGCAGAGTAAGGAGCTTCACGGACGCTTTTTCCGGGCCCTGCATGGGCCCGATGTAGACCTACCAGCGTCCGTAGCCTGGCTACGTTCCGGGGACCTCTTTGGAGAAACCGAAGGTTTTGTCTGTGCAATTATGGATGAAGTTATGATGACGAATAACTACCGGAGATTTATTGTGAAGGACGGTACGGTTGACATATGTCGGGCATGCCACCGTCCAGGCGAATCAATCCGTCACATTATCTCCGGGTGTTCTCGTCTGGCTAACGGAGAGTACTTGCATAGACACAACCTTGTAGCCAGGATTATCCATCAGCAACTTGCTCTAAAATACAACCTTGTGGAATCGGAAGTACCGTACTACAAGTATGTGCCCGACCCAGTTCTCGAAAATGGCAGTATCACATTGTACTGGGATCGATCCATCATCACTGACAGGACTATTGTAGCCAATAAACCTGATATAGTGGTGGTGGATCGGTCAGAGCGGCGCGCAATGATTGTAGACATAACGGTCCCGCATGATGAGAACCTCGTGAAAGCCGAGAAAGATAAGCAAATCAAGTATCTTGACTTGGCTCACGAGGTTGTCGACATGTGGGATGTGGACTCAGCGATCATTGTGCCGATAGTTGTATCAGCCCATGGCTTAATTGCCAAGAGCCTCGACCAATACCTGAGGAGGCTCTCGTTAGGCAGCTGGATCAAGGGTTTGATTCAGAAAGCGGTACTCCTGGACACGGCTCGTATTGTCAGGAGGTTCCTCTCTCTGGAGCCCTGACCGCCGGTAGCTTGGACCCTGTTCCCGATACCGGTGGGCTACAATTTTTTATATTTTTAAATGTTTTTTATATTGTTTTTAGTTTAAGAAATATTTAAAAATGTATAAGATTTGTGTAAAGATAAATAAAGGAAATAATAATAATATATTCTCGTCTGGCTAACGGAGAGTACTTGCATAGACACAACCTTGTAGCCAGGGTTATCCATCAGCAACTTGCTCTAAAATACAACCTTGTAGAATCGGAAGTACCGTACTATAAGTATGTGCCCGACCCAGTTCTCGAAAATGGCAGTATCACATTGTACTGGGATCGATCCATCATCACTGACAGGACTATTGTAGCCAATAAACCTGATATAGTGGTGGTGGATCGGTCAGAGCGGCGCGCAATGATTGTAGACATAACGGTCCCGCATGATGAGAACCTCGTGAAAGCCGAGAAAGATAAGCAAATCAAGTATCTTGACTTGGCTCACGAGGTTGTCGATATGTGGGATGTGGACTCAGCGATCATTGTGCCGATAGTTGTATCAGCCCATGGCTTAATTGCCAAGAGCCTCGACCAATACCTGAGGAGGCTCTCGTTAGGCAGCTGGATCAAGGGTTTGATTCAGAAAGCGGTGCTCCTGGACACGGCTCGTATTGTTAGGAGGTTCCTCTCTCTGGAGCCCTGACCGCCGGTAGCTTGGACCCTGTTCCCGATACCGGTGGGCTACAATTTTTTATATTTTTAAATGTTTTTTATATTGTTTTTAGTTTATGAAATATTTAAAAATGTAGAAGATTTGTATAAAAATAAATAAAGGAAATAATAATAATAATCATTTATTCGCAGACGTTGAAGTCCATAGAAATAGATAAGTAATAGGCAATAACAAAAATAACATAATCAAAATACATCACAAATTACATAATAATGTCATAATAGAAACGAATCACAAAACATAAAAATAACACAACACACACATAAAAATCACAAAAAGGCATAATAACAATAATGACATAAAGGAAGGAATTAAATTAAATGCACGTACAGCTATCTAGAGCCGATCTGTGTGTGCAGTCTCACCCATCGACCAAGCATCGGGCAGTCCCACCGGTCACTCAATGCTCTCAACATGCCGTGGGTGCTGATATCTGTTCTGTACCGGAGAGAAGCGCATCGTTTTCGAATGATGGCATAAAAATCATCCACTCTCGCATCGGCAAACATACCCGAAGCGCTACAATACCGCGGCAGCCCCACAAGCATCCTGAAAGCATTGTTATACTGTACACGCAGGGCGCTGTATGCCTTCTGCGTACACTTGACCCAAAGGCTGCAGGTGTAAAAAGTCTGACAGTAGGCTCGAAAAAGCGTCATTTTAACGTCGTAAGAACACCGTGCAAACCTACGAGCCAGCATATTACTTCGAACAGACAGCGCCCTACGCTCTCTCTCGATATCTAAATCGTCGCACAGGTCCTCAGTGACCCAATGGCCCAGATATTTAAATTTTGAGACTTGCTTCAAGGGTGTACCTGCTAATGAGATGCATGGAACATTTAAGTATCTTGTCGCACCACCATTGAAAACAAGTAACTCACTCTTAGCAACATTATACCTAAGCCCCTGAGTCACCGCATAGTTCTCACAGACCTTCAGCAAACGTCTTAATGCACTGATTGATGGGCTCAGCAAGACCATATCGTCCGCATAGCTGATGTTGTTCATAGCAACTCCGTCAATATGACAGCCGACACCAGTATTGCCGAGCTCAACAATCAGTTGGTTTATATACAAATTGAAAAGGCGAGGGGAGGTGATTCCCCCCTGCCTCACCCCACACTTCAATCTATATTCTTCAGACATAGTCCCTGCCCACCTAACATTGTTCATTTGGTTCTCATACCAGAATCTTAACAATGACGTGACCTCAAAATTTACTTTTTTCTCATTTCTTAGCTTATCCCACAGCTGGTCATAAGGCACAAGGTCGAATGCCCTGGACAGATCTAAGAAACATGCATTAACAGGTGTTTTCCTATCCGTATAATACCGGACCCCCCCCGGAATTATGAACCCAGCTTTATAATCTACACGAGTAATGTCAAACCGCAAAGTCAGATAGTTTATTAAAAATGTCAAAGATAATGTCATGACATTTTTCAATGCACTTTTAAAATCCTTGTCCTAATGGCTATACGTCCGTCCGTCTATTTGGTAGATGTGTAGTCAATGCAGGTTCTGTGAAATGTTAATGTCAATGACATTTAGATATTTTATTATATTAATTGCACTAACTCCTTATCCTTATATGAGAATGGAAGTAAAAAAACATTGTTTGGGGCTTGTAGATTTTATTGTTGCAAAATAATAAAAGAAAGGTTTCTGCTCCACAAGTCCTTCCAAGAACTCTTGTCTATGTCAACACGATCCAGCCCTCGCGGTACGCCTCCGTTCCTTCCATCAAGTTTTTTTTTTCGTAGCCAGAACTGTCCAACTCCTGGGCAAAGGCCTCCTCCTATTCTTTTCACTTTCTCGATGAAGCGCCTCTTCCCGCCTATTAACGAGAAAGCATCCCGCCATCTTCTCGGTCTGCCGCAACCCCATCCAGCTGTCTCAGAGCTCCAGCATAGCATCAAGTTAGATGTAGAAAAATTTAACAGCATTTTAAAATGAGTAATAGGAAACAGTTACAATAAATATTCCGGAAGAGTGCTATTACCGTTAAATGTTTCCCCAATCAATGTACAGTCATTACTACAACCGCTGTTATCGAACCGGGTCATGCGAGAGAGAAATTCATGTTTTAACAATGTTGCAATCAATATTGCTGAAATTATTGTCCACATAAATGCAGTGATATTTAGAGGTACGGAACTACGAGTATATGATGAATTTCGATAAAGTTCATTATAAAATAATGAAGCGTGTTTAATTTTAAATCGTTCACAAATTGAATTCGTTTGGTTATAAATTGATTAAGAATAATGTTGAAGGCACGACATAAGTTTGGGGCCGCTAAACTCGCGGTACCGTTATCGCTACGCTTCCGCAGCACATGGTGTTTAAGTTCGGTTGGCGCTACCGGTGAAAGTTTCAGTCAGATAGTTATTATCACCGCTTGGTGGTTTTAAATGCAATCCGTAACTATAATACTGAAAAACGGACTGTTCCTAGGGATTGGCATCGTCCGAGAAAAAACTTTCACTGTAGCTGTATTAATTTCTGCACTATTGTATAGATAACTACTGTTCTATTTTTAGAATATTGTTGTTTTTGTAGAAAATCCAAGGCATAAAACTAAACTTATACTGTCAGTTACGGGATATCTTTCGTGATTATCCATTATTTTGAGCTCCCAGGGATGCGGACCTCAAAATAATTGACAGAATAAATTTAATCCAAGGCATGTTATATACTCGCACTTACCTACAGGCAGGCACATAAGCCAATTCTCAATTTTCCGTCTATCTATGTTTGCCATTCAAAATGTGCACCACACCGAAGTCACTTTTTGTGGAGCAACTTTTGATGTGTTAGGGCACAATTCAAAATTGGGCCAAAATGGTAACAGATTGAGTTCCGAACAACAGAACCCGGCGACGCGGTAGGCCCAGAAGGAGATGGCGTGGCGAGCTGGACTCTTGTCAAAAGGACTGGGCCAAAATAGCCAAAGACAGAGATAAAAGGAAAGAGGGAAGGAAGGCTTTTACTATGCAGTGGGACACATCAGGCTCATAATAACAATAAGTGGGCACAATGTATTATAAAAAAAAGAAAAAAAGACCGTTATAGAAAGTAACTTAATGTCATTAATGTCATCTCGTTGCAAAATATTACTCTACAGAAAGTAATTTCGGTGTGGATGCACCTTCAGCACCGCAGCTACGCTTTTAGGAACTCTACAACTGCAAACAGATAAACAGAAGCTACTACTTATATCTAATTTAACTAAACTATTAGCATGATGATTCAGTAATTCATAAATAATCAGCTTAACAATATTTACGATGTGAACAAATTATTGGATGTGTCAAAGCAATAACTCTATTAATTAACATCGACGATAGTTGTATGGCATTGGCTGCTGATTGACATCTGAATGATGTAATACGAGTAGATCCCGATTATATATTAATACTATTATGTATATTCTGTAGTAAGTACAAGGTGAGGTAAAGCCTCTAATTAATATCTATGCTTTGTGAAGTTAATGTGGATTAGTACAGATTGACTCTCGGTTAATCTCGTTTGATGGTGATCATTTTGCAGATTTCATTTTGATTTGTAGTTAAAGGGTAAGGCCACATTCTACACTTAATATTGTCAAGTGCTAAAGTTTGTAAGTTTGGATGTAGGTGGTCATCTTCAGAACGTCTAATCCAGTTTCGAAAATTTGTTCACTAATGGGAAGCTACATTATTCAGTCATACGTAATACATAATACATCTCTGCGTATGGAATATAATTCGATCATAACGCGAGCGAAATGGTTCGTAATCGATTTTTCGCCAGCATTGATCAATTCCCCACCTGTAAGAGCCATTTCATTGTATGTGGACCGAAAGGGCCGTGTAAAATTTGTAAAATTCACGGCAGTTAGACAAACGAGTTTTTTTAAACATTTAACAAGCGTTGCTTCTGCGAAATGCTATTCGTATGGCACCCAGATGTTCTGGTTTTTATAACTGTTCGGTTATTTATGCACTTTTAATATACATCGTAAATCTGCTACTTATTGTTGTATTAAGCCGCAAAAACTATGCTTTTTAGACGCATAGTTCTTGCGGCTTGGAAAGCAAATAATATTTTGTTGCGTCAGTGTATGGTCAACTGAAAAATATCATTAATTCATCAGCATTGCTCTGACATTTGCTGTATTTTCCTCTTATTTGTCGCAAACCGAGGCTCACTTGTCAAGCTTTCGCCAAATTAATATAATATCCATTTAATATTTGAATATTCTTACCTGACTCTTGTTATTTAACAAGAAAACTCTATAAATAACTTCGAATATAATATTTCAATCAATTAATATACCAACAATACACTCTTAACAATATCAAGGAGCTTCAGTTACGAACTACAATTCCCGTATAGCTGAAAATTGGATCGGCATTGTGTTCGGTAATTGGTGATTGGCCCGTCTATTCATGGGACTTAATACCTCCACCACAACTGTAGACTATCGACAATACAGCTTCACGGCCTTATTAAGATCACTGGCGTGACGGTAATAACCGTCACTTGTGTCGAAGCTGCGTTGGCTACGGCTTACTGCGTTGAAATTAGGCCGCTAACTAAACACGCAATTGAAAATTATGTTTAAATGAGGGTTAGGTGGTGTGAGATAAGCGTGGTACAGTCGCCAGCGCTTCAAGTTACTACAATCTGTCAAATTTATTTAATAGATTTTCAACTTTATCGCTAAAGCATTAGGTTCAAGGTTTATTGGGAGAATTTGTCAGTTTCGGGTAGCCTGATCTGGTGGCGTCTGTACAACAGTTTTATAAAGCTTTTCACAAGAGGTTTCATATTTTAACCGTTTCAAGTAAATATCCCATTTCCGAGAACTCTGCCTTAAAGTTTAAAAAAAAAAGGTTTAGTTTGTAAACACACAGACGAAATTGTGAAGTCGACAATACCTACGTATTGTAATATTATCAACCAACATGGTACAGCAGTTTAAATATGAAACCCAAGAGGAAATTATGACGATGTACCAATGTATAACGTGAAGGATCCAGGCATAAGCACCTAGCCAAGGTTTAACACATTAAACAGGTGCTGAATTCCGCCCAGTAACATAATTTGGCTCCCCACATTTGTGTAGTCAATGCCGATAATAGCTGGTCAAATTAGCGTTTATCGCCGGCCGTAACTGCACACTCATAATGCACATACTGCTAACATGCTACACGTGCATGCTATACTGCCGCTGCTTTAAATTTACACATAACACTACTGACATTACTGAAAACCTTCTAATAATTTTGACAACTTATGCTGAAAAGGTGTATCGGACAGTTCTATTAAGTTATCTTGATTAGTTGTTGATATATCTGTTATCCTAGTATACAAACTTAAGATAACAACTCAAAAATTTAGGTTTTACGAAGTTATTTTTAGTTGATTATAAAATTAACGAAAGTAAATATTAAATTTAGTAACGAAATACGTAAAATTTTGATAGAAGGTTTCTATGCAAAAAAAAATATTGGCAAAATATTTAGAGTCTAATTTAGAAAAACGCTGTCCTGTATTTCTTATTTTTCAAGTTATGTCGTTATTATCGCAAACAAGCGATATGTATTTAAGTTCTGTAGAAGTCCCAGTCAGAAGAATTGACTTTTGAGGGTCAGCTATGCAGTTGGTCCATGTTAGATACTGGTATTTGGCTACATCCGGTTAGACTGGAAGCCAAGCTCATCATGTTTGGAAAAAGGTTAGACAACTCATTTCCTAGTACTATTTTTAAAAGAAGGAGATACACAAATTTTAACGTCATATTCCTTTATAAAAATCAATGCTAATTTCTTCAAAAATTAAAGCTCCGACCTTTTAAAAACATTTTCTTTTTCACTTACTAAAAGAGCTTTTAATTACAGATCACAAAAAGTGCGAAAAAAATATTTACAAAGAAGACCTTTACAGAATAAAGGCGAAAAAGGAAATTCGACTGTAATAAAGTGTATACAAAAACACAAAGATGCGATGTTTTGCCACTGATTACACAGGAAAATTCTTCACGGTCACAATATCACAATGTTGGTAGTATTTCAAAGCTACGTCTCTTTTTCAAGGTTGCTCAATCTGAAATTGCCTGTTTTCAAGTATTTAGAAACTGAATCTTCATGAAAAACACTTCAATGAGCTATTTTTAGAGGTATCAGGACACTAGCGCGAAAGACATTTGCGCGAAAGACACTTGCGCGAATCCACATGCGCGAAAAGACATATGCGCGCATGGACTTTTGGGCAATTAGACTTTTGCGCGAATGGACCTTTGGGCGCATAGACAGTTGCGCGCATAGACACTTGAGCGAATGGACTTATGCGCGAACGGACATTTACGCACAAAGACACATGCGCGAAAGGACTTATGCGCGAATGGTTAGGTTAGGTTAGCTGTAGAGTAAACATAACACTGAGGTTCTTCTAAATCGGAATCGATTGATTAACCTTTTTTTGTACAAGGTAACAAGAATGTTCTATACATTAATATACATTAGTCATAATAGACATTAAAACAACTGAATGACCTTAAAAATCGACATTAATGAAACCCAAAAGTTTGAACAGAGAGTAAAATTATTTTGAAACACGTTCAAAATCGATATTGTAAATCGATTAAACAATAATTATATCTGGCAACACTATTCATGGTAGATACGAAAAAATAATTTGACATGTCACTCGGGCAGTGTTGCCACTTCTCTCGCTCTATCTCATTGATAATAAGAAATAATATGATGTTATGTTTCCTCTACAGATTAACCGTAGCCAGTCGCGAGTAAATCTAGTCGCGGAAGTGTCCTTTTGCGCAAAAGTTCATTCGCGCAAGTATCTCTGCGCGCAAAAGCCCATTCGCGCAAAAGTCTAATTGCCCAAAAGTCCATGCGCGCATATGTCTTTTCGCGCAAGTGGGTTCGCGGAAGTGTCCTTCGCGCATATGTCTTTCGCGCAAATGTCCCAGATCCATTTTTACAGTGAGATTTTGTGACATTGTTTTTTTTTTTTTTATGCTGGGAATATCCGTGAAAAATGCTCTCCGAGAACCATTATTAAATATCCATAGAACGAAAAAAATTCGTCATATAAGTAAACAAATATGTCTTAACGATAGTACGCATAACAACATATTATGAACTACATGTATATTTCTAGTATAAGCTAACCTCTTATTGTACCGAAAGCTTACAATGGGTGGTCAGTCATCCTATGTACATATTGGACAGTATAGCTTGATAAAATGTCGTCATAGATGTCGGGAATTTCTTGAGATTACAACTTAACACAATAACACGGGGTACAATGAATCGGATACAGTTCCAAGACGTCTCAACTCCGCCGCGATCAGACGTTGACTGTCGCCCTCGCTTCGAGTTGAACATCAGGGCTCTGTAGCAGCACGCTGTGATGTGGGTAGACTTGTAAGTAGGTCGAGTGACGTCACCACCAGAGCGGTTCATTTTATGTTCTACTAACGACCGAATCCGACATATATACGATAGGGAAGGTGTTTAAAGAAATATATGTTTGCAAAACCTGCTGTCATATACGAGTATCTACCCACCTAGTGTATTAGGTTGCCATACATGGCTAGGGTGTACCTGACAGGGGTAGCATGACTGTATGGCTACTTTTAGGAATATGAATTTAAACATAATCCAATAAATAAATATACTAGACTCAAAACAGACACTCTAAAAATATTATCCATGTTTAAACTCTCAAATTTACAGCCAAAATAGCTGAAGAGCATAAGCGTCTGTGAATTCAATATCGTTAGTGAGGCGGACGCTGTTAAATTCAACGGTCTGTTATAATATGCAGCCAGAAGGAATATTACAGGCCTTAGCTTTGACGACAGCTCGTATTTTAGTATGATGGTTATAATTTACTACAGAAATAGGATTCTATTTGCGAGATGAGCTTGCTCCTTTAAGTACTAGGTACTTTATGTTTTAAATTGTTTATTTTGCAATTCTAGGCTTTTTCTTTTCTTAATTTTAAGTGGACTAATTTTTCACATCTATAGAAAGTCGTGTTAGTTACACTATTTATAACTCAAGAACGGCTTTACCGATATGGCTGAAAATTGGTGAGGAGGTAGCTTAGAGCCAGGAGACGGACATAGGATACTATTTATAGGTAGGTAGGTGGTAGGTAGTAGGTAGTAGGTAGGTAGTAGGTAAGCAGTAGGTAAGCAGTAGGTAGGCAGTAGGTAGGCAGTAGGTAGGCAGTAGGTAGGCAGTAGGTAGGCAGTAGGTAGGCAGTAGGTAGGCAGTAGGTAGGCAGTAGGTAGGTAGTAGGTAGGTAGTAGGTAGTAACTGGGTAATATGATACCTCTTGGTAAGACTGGTTGTCAAACTTTCCGGCCACTGACTCACTTGTAACGACTGTCAAAGATCAACAAATGCCAGCCGGGACCAACGGCTTAACGTGCTTTCCGAGGCACGGAGGAAACTCGAAATTGTAAATGTTGGTCACCCATCCACTGACCAACCTAGGCAAGCGGGGCTTAACCTAAATATCGGCCCGAGTGTCTGATATTATTTAGCCACGGGCTCCATTCGTCGTCTGCCATTTACAATTAAATTCTGTGTAGTCATGTCATGTCGATGGTCTATCATTCCCCATTCTAACAATGTTGCCAGTCGTTCAACATCACATTCTCACATACATAAATGTAGATGTTACGGCTAAAAGCCGAAGCACGGTTACACCTAGTTTTAGCCGGCTAAACCTAGGTGCGGCCGGTAACAGTTGTGTATCCTTTTTATTGCTAGGACACACCGACCAAATGGATTAGGTTAGGTTAGAACTGTGACCAAACGCGCTACATCCAAATTGTTTAACCGGCTGCACCTAGTTGTACCCGGCTAAAACTAGGTGTAGCACAACTAGGTGTAGCCGCACTTCGGCTATTAGCCGTAACATATAAAAACTCACGCCTTTTCCCATGCCCTAGGCTAAACAGAAACTTCAGTATTAAGTAACCAGCTACATCTATTATTTTCATAGGTATTTTCTGTACGTTATCTGACTATGTGTCATACATTTACGCTTACACATGCGCTCCGGAAATACTGCTGTAATATTTGTTAAATTAATCACAGAGGTTCGCCTTTAACGGCAATTTGGTTAGTTTCCAGGTCAGCGCCACTTCGCACGTTCATTAGTATTAACAAACAAACAGGCCCTTTATCGGATGGTTTACAGAGGTTATGATTTCACAGGAAATGACAACTGGAATTAGAGTACGGGTAAAACAGAACCAAAAATGATTGCTATAATTCTGTTTGTGTTAGTAGAACAAGCTGGCTGTTTGTGTATGTGAGATTTGTGTTTGGAAATCCTTACTAATATTATAAATGTGAATGTAAGTTTGTTTGTTTGTTTGTTACCTTTTCACGCCTAAACCACCGATCATTCTGAAATTTTGCGTTTACGTTGTCAGGTGTACAGAAACGGACATAACCTTATCTTTCATCCCGAAAGAAAGTGCTATTCCCAAGGAAAACAACAATAACGTTCTTATGATAATAGATGGCTCCACGTGTCTTTCAAATCATCATTAAACTATGTTATTACAAGCAGAGTACAACCCGAATTGATAGTCAAATTCTAAATTAACGCGAGCGAAGCCGCGGGCAAAAGCTAGTGCACAATAAAGAAGAAATTCCAAGCTGGAGTATATTAAAGACTGATATTTGATTCTATGCTGCTATAGCCACATTCCAATCCGCCGATTAGGATCCGCTGGATGCGAGTCGCACTGGACCGGTCAATGTGGCGATACTTGGGGGAGGCCTATGTCCAGCAGTGGACGTCTTTCGGCTGAAATGATGATGATGATGATAGCCACACTTAAAAAATAAAATTGGCTAAATAAGGGTGTAACTACAAAAGGTACACCTCTGCCTCTAAGCCTTCGGTGATTGCAAGCGTGTGTTGTTTGTATTCTGCTACTAATATGTCATGACACAAAAGGCACTTACGTATTTAAATAAAAGATTTACTAGATAAACACAAAAACGCCCCAAAAACGTAAAATAATGCCCCATTAGATGTCCCATTACGTTAGAAGCACGTTATAACACCTTTTTGGGCTACCCCATGTGAATCATTGCAGAATTTTGCACACGATGCGATCTCCTACCAAAATGTATGCATAATTATGTGTTTTGTGTCACCGTATTTTTACAGTCATGTTTTATTTATACAAGTGTCTTTAATTAACAAAAAATTCGGAACTAAATGCAACAATTCGACACATTTGAGTGGAACAATGTGTATGACAAAAATACTACAAAAACCTGAGTCAATTGAAGACTAAACCTTGGAAAAAAGTAAAATCATTTTCACAAAAAACAAGATCTTATTGTAACCTTACAGTACACTGAATATCACCCTTAATTAACAAAATAATATTTATACAAGATCACTGTTTTGGCAGTAAGTGCGATACTCAAAAAGTTACAAAAACACACTTTAACCTCAACGGCAAATCAATAAAACACTCAATACCATCAAAAGGAAAATAAACACAGGATATGCACAAATTTTCCTGCAGTGAAAAGGCATCATTGGAGGTACATGTCAGTGATGTATTAATGAGCAAAGTTAATTATCGATGTTGGGTTTTCTCTGCTATATGTTGTAGCTTTTAGGCACGTGCGGGTTTTTATGATGCGTGACCAACCGTTCTAGTACTAAATTTTATCGTGGCTTGGCGCCATGGTTTTCTGTTTAGACGCTGACGTGGCACTGACCTTAAATAGCTCAAAGTACTTCTAGCCACAGTATAAATGTAACCAGTGAGTTAACCCTTCCTTACCAACAACAATTCTTTTCGTTGACAACTTCCTTTTTTTGTGTCATGTTACAGCTCCGACCTCCTTACACTCGTAAGGAGGATAATAGGTAGGGAATAGGCAGGTAATATTTTACTCAACCTATTACCTGCAACATAGTTATTATAGGACTGCCTCGTTGGTCTAGCTAGTAGTTGCAAACGCGACTGCAAGTGTAAGTGTTATTGAATTTTTCTATCATTTCTCAGTAGCAGTCACCGACTCTGACTTGTGCCCGGTTGATGCCATCAGGCTCGCCCCCTATTACATGGCACTAAGGCTGCGTTTCCACCAGAGATGTGCGAGGGTGTGCAGCGAGAAATGTGCATAAAACTAACCAATCACATAACTAGCTTGGCTCAAAATGTGAAAAAGAAGCTTTACTATTGGTTAGTTTCACATCGCTACGCATCCTCGCTTATCTTATGTGGAAACGCAGCTTTAAACATAACTGCCGAAATGTAAGTGTACAGAGGTACACTTCTGCCAAACCCTTCGGAAATTCGTGTAAACGCTTTTTTATATAAACCAATTCCGACCATTTGATCCTACTTCCTTACCAATAATTATGCCTACTGTGCCATCATCACATCATCATGCTGTTTAGACGCTGGTGTGGCACTGACCTTAGCTTAAATACCCCGCGGTACCTCTAGTAGCTAATAGACACATATTTCTGTCTGGCGCTCTGAATAATTTAAATGAGTCGTTGTTTTGTTATGTGAATGTTATTTGAGTCGATTGCTCATGGACTTGCTCTATATTAGGTTCCGTATATAATAGAATGGGATCTTTATTAGACTTTTATTAGGTCTGGTCCGGTGGTTACCTACTATTTAAACGCCTTCTGTTGATAAATGTTGGTACATAGTCCAATTACAGGTTACTGCTTTACGGGTTGCTTTTAAAAAATATTTATGCTCTGTTTACATTGTGGTTTTTCATTGATTTTTCTTCTCGTTTCAGGTAAGTGTCATAACACCGGAATTTGAATGTTTCGGTTTCAGAAACCGTGAGTACTTTTTTATTAGGACTTACAGTGTTCATGATCTTCGGCTCTCTGCGTTCGTCTTCGCACGAGGTATGCGGAATTTATTCTTACCGTGGTTCACCGAAATAGTAAAAATATGTAGTGGCCCAAAAAGTCTGACAACTAGTCTTACCAAGGGGTATCGTATTAACTAGTACTAACTTGGTTGTAGAGGTCAGATAGGCAGTCGCTCCATGTAAAATACTGGTATTCAGCTGCGTCCGGTTAGACTGGAAGCCGACCCTAAGCCTAACATAGTTGAGAAAAGGCTAGGCAGATGATGATGATTTCAAGTTACTTTTTCCTTTTTGCCAAATTAACCAGCATACCACAAACTCTCGCCATCCACTTATTTAATATTACTTCCTCGGGAAGCTAACCCTTCAGCACATTACGGATAATTGGGAAAACACGAAACAACACTATTAGTTGATCTCATAACGGTAACATGAGGGTCCCTTTACACTGGTAACTACTCCCCCTCGATGACCGTTTGAGTCATGCGTAGTAGGTAATCTACGATCTCCTGTGGAAAATCCAGTTGAAAACTAGAGCATTACACATAATAATTACACAATTAGTGTTTTGGCTTTAATAGAGCCAAAATAGTATTCCAAAGCACCAAATTTACAGCGTTATCCCAAATATGTAGATTGAGGTCGATTTCGGATCTAACCAAATACAGATACAGTTTTCACTATGTAAAACCAATATAAGAACATTAGAGCAGTGCACAAAGCACTTCCAACCTGGAGTGGTCGTAATAAGATGATGTACTAAAAGTATCACCTTCGGTAGTCGAATCAAATCACTTTGCAATGGTTTGGCATGCTTTTGCTGTACACTTAGAGCCTCTACAGTAGAGGTCTCCGTTATACCTATTGTGGAAACTAGTCACCTAGCCTATTCTTGAACATTGCCTCGCTCGATCTAGCCTTGACTACAATTTAGCTACTAGTCCCATAATAAACTACCAGCTACTATACCAAATGTAAACGCACCCTAATTCACACAGACGTGTCTCCCCGAAATGCGTGAGATTACATCCAATACGACTGCCGGCAAACATAATAGCTAACAGCAATATCAGACTACCAGGATCTGATGGTAAACAGTAGTTACTAATAACAGTATCATACTCATATTATATTACTGGGTTTGTTTACTTGTTTGTGTGTTCTGGACACGTCAAAGGATTCAGCTCTTTGATATCGTCGGTTCTGAGTTTTCCAGTAGTTTTGGGTAAATAAGTTTAGGTGTTTGCGAATAAAATTTTAATGTTACTGAGAAATTTAGATCGGCAATACAGGTAAAAATAGTAAAAACTGACGCCAAAAAGAGAACGGGCTAGTCATTCTGATATACCTACCTACCTTCACTTTGTTGAGAGGGTTTTTTGTCACTGACATTTTGTGCAGTTTCGGATGTCGCGAAATTCAAAACAGGAAATTAAATTGGTTTTAGAAATAACCTACTAAAAGTTACGGTTAGGTACATACCTACACACAAAAACACAGACCAATTCAATACCTTCTAACTTATACTGTCACTTACGGCACATCTTCCGTGATTGTTCGTTATTTTACAATACCATACCAAGCAATACAACCTACTAATACCTTCTCCCTGGTAAGTTATTTAAAATGGCGTCTCACGTTTTACGAGTAGCTATCCTCTAAAGACATAGTAGTGATAGATTTTCAGTCAACTTACCAATTTACCAATCCCCTTTCCCATTGACATTTTCAACTTGCGTGAGCAACTTTAGCGAGCGGGTTCACAAGTTGTTAAACTCAATGAATAGGATGATTAGTATAGTCGGGACCTTTTTCTTTTATACAGAGAACAGCTCAAAGATGACGGTAACATAATGATCTATTATTCTGGCCGTGAAATATTAGAGTAACTTTGATCTTATGCCAAGAATTTATGTTGAGCGACAGTAGTGTTTTTAATTAGTAGTATAATTACGTATGTGATTTTAAAAATGAAAATGTGGAATGGCCATGTTTTTGTAATATAAAAGTAGGTCTATAACTTTTTTATATGAACTGCGGGTAAAATTCTGCGCTGCGCATTTCAAAAAGTTCGCGTTCTGGCATCTCTACCGCAATTCGCAGACAGCAAGCATCAACCAACTTATCCTAGCAAATTACCTTTATCAACCCTGCGAATAGCCTATCCAGACCATTAACTGTATATTTCGTTACCCACAATGTCAACCTGGAACGCAATAAGGGTAATATCAGGTCGACCTCTTGCCAGCAGTTAGCACATACCCTACTCACTCGAACACTTATATCCAACACAATACATACATTAAGAACGCCACTAATTACGTTACTTACTTTCACTATAATTTTAAGGTAGGCCGTATATAAAGGTTGGTAGGCCGTGAGACGACATTTTCAACCCTTTGTTAGGCTTTCAGTGACACTTAAAACAACCCTCCTTCACTTAAATAAGTCTAAGAACTCGTTAACTGAAACACTAACCTCTGGGAAATTACCAGTAATTTTACGTGAAAATATTGGGCAAGGCAGCCTGTTTATTTTATAAAACAAATAATCCTGTGTACCTGTTTCATTATCTTATTTGGAGTTACAATTATTGAAGCTAAGTTTTAATAAGGAACCGGGAGAAAGTTAAACGAAAGATTAATTCGTTTAAATAGGTAAATATTCTTTGTTAGATTATGTCGATTGGAGGATTTATCTGGATTGCCCAGTGTGAGCTAAGAAACTATCAAGACAATTTTCTGTCAATGCGAACCAAACGACGACCCATCAAATAGTGAGCCTCAAAACTATATCAGGAGAGAAATGACATTGTTTTAATTTTGATAAAAGAGTGATTGGTAATTGGGTGCATTCTTTGAAATGGGTGATACTAAACTTAATTTACAACAATTTTGACCCCAATAACTTGAGGTCCAAACTGGATTGTTTTGCAGATACTAACCCTAATTGTTGTAAATTAGGTCTAGTATCACCCATTTCAAGGAATACACCCAATTACCAATCACGCTGTATAATACCGTTGTTGCATGATAGAACATCATAATAGAGTAAGATACAATGCTACCTCACAACATATCTCTACAAAATGTTTTGTCGATTAAATGTATTGTGTGTTTGATCGATTTTTGATGAAACAATGCAGGCTGGTTATTATCACGTGCACAATCAATCCAATTAAACTGCGGATGCCATCAGGTCAATAAAAAGCAGTACCAGCCCTATTGATTGACCAAACAACGTGATTAGTCGTATGCCCCGTTCATTCCAACATACAACAACATGATAAGATTTGATAGCATTGATCTTATTGCTATCACTATTTCAGTATGTACACTCACCTGCAAAATTGCATGGATACCTTAGAGTCTATTTTCCAGTGAAACGTTTGATTTCAAGTTTTCGAAAATAAAAACTAGATGGCGTTGGTTTCTTCATAACTATGGCTAATTCACGAAACGTATTAACTCCTTAATTAGCAGTGTCACTTGTAGCTGGCAGAAGTTTAATGATTTTTCTTTTAACTTCTACCTACCATTTTTGCAGCCCACTGTACCTCATACTAACTTTTTTTTATTTTTTTAATACAAGTTTTTAATGTTATAACATAATATCACACCTGTAATCCGCGAAGGGTTAGGCAGAGGTGTACCTTAATTTGATGTACAGAATGCTTGGTTGACGGCTTCATGGAGGTTTACTCCTTGTATTTTTGTGTTTAGGTCTATTGGTCGCAATCGCGACTGCTGATCATCCTCTGCCTAACGCTTCGGCGATTACAAGCGTGATGTTATGTTATTTTCATGTTTTAATGAAATTGCCGCTTACTAAGCTTTTACAAAGAAAATGATTTTGCCAGGAGCGCTTACGACACAGAAACGGGCCGCGTAGAATGTCGGTACATTCACCGTTCTACGAAACTGCACAATTTACGAAGCTCGTACATACAAATTGCATTGTCTACATAACAGTGTAGACTACGAGGAGCGATCTAAATTCAAATACACTGTTCTGACAAGCAACGGAACCTTTGATCAACAATGACAAGTGGGCCACTGTGAGCAACTATGGGCCACTAGCACCGATCATACATCTAGGTGTGACAGCTATCTTGTCTACATCGGGACAAGTATGTCTTGGTATGCGTCAGAATACGGAACTACAGTTCAATGTAGTAAAGACTGATAGTTGACGTTTCGCCTTTGTTACTAGCGCCACTATCAAAGGTCAAGATATATTGGTCGATTCGTGGTGTTGTGCTTTCGGTAACTGTTCATTTACAAAGAAATAATAGCATAACGGTCTTCTTGTACACAGAAAAAGTTAAACACCCGTTCTAGTGAAGTGATGGTCACAATCATTTTGAAGTGTCTTTGTACTTATTGTATACGACTACGACGACAAAGGCTGAGAAAATTATTGAATGTACATGTTTCCAAATTAACCATAATTTTGATAAATTTCTAGAAAAACTAAAAGATAATTACCTAGTTAGTAGGTAATTGAACTGAGACCTGTATTATTGTATAGGGATTCTGTAGGCAACATTACTTTTAGTAAAGGTTGCCTTTGAGACACGTGGCCTGGGAATAGGACCACGTGATTGACTGTTTCTGTTAGCCTGCACCATCCCACTGGTGGGCAAAGGTCTCTCTCCATGACTTCCAAATTCTTCGATCCAGGGCCAATGTGGGCCACTGGGCGTTGTTTTTGTCCAGCTCGTCCCGCCATTTCCTGCGAGGACTACCGCGTCGCCTTCTGGCTGTGTCAGGGCTCCACATCGTGGTTGTAATTTATGAAATGATATACCTATCTCTATCATACCCTTGAAAATACCTAAGCATAAATACCTACGTCGAATTCACGACGAACCGAATTATAATTTTCATGTAATTCGCTTCCCATTAGTAGATTATCGGGGCGATAAATCTCAGTATTCCCTACGACCTGTCTCATCGCGGCTCCAATGGCTAAGCTTGTGAAATCAATTATAGATTTATGTTAGATGGTGATATCTTGTAATTGGATCTACAGCCGTAAAATTATATCGAAATTCACGTACTTATAGGCCTGTAACATCACGCTACTTTTTAAAATTTCGTACCCAAAGCTGCTAACGGAAATTTCCCTGTATTGTATACAGGAAACCGTAATAGCTAGCCAGTTCTTGTTTTTTTTTTCACAGAATACGTTCGTGCAATTATGGCCTGTGTATAAACGTGTATTTTTAATATTATTGTGATGATTCACAATAATATTAAAAATACACGTTTGGTCTCTACAACGCCACATAGGAACAAACATACATACATGCATAGACTGATAAACACATTACCCTCCTTTGCGACGCGCAGTCGGGTAAAAAGACTATTCAGCCTTAACAAAAAAGAAAACAATCATAGGAAATCATCCACCAAGGTTTTTAAATGAATCGATTTTCTTTTGTTTTTCCCATTTACAACGACTCCGAATAGCATTATGCTAAGTGTTCTGTGTTTTGTATTCTGTCCACGTTTATGACTAAATTATAATGTATTCAGCTCACAGTAAATCAAAGTACATCAGTCAACCTTCAGGTGTGGGTAGTAAGTACTTCACTCGTCAAATCCATGAGTAATTTACCTGTCCCTCAAAATAATCTATGTATTTCGACACGCACGTGACAACATTTAACTAACTTGATCTTCAAACTTTCCATGACATGTTTAACACGAACTTTAGAAGTACTTAAGTGACAATTATCGTATCAATTTCAAATTAACACTAATTGCAGATCGATGCGAGACTAAAGTTACAAATCAACTTCGATGAGCTTCTATTTTCCACTTGAACATTTTCCGAGCGAGTCATCGCTCTTCATGCCGTGGCAGTGTGTGATAAGAAGTATGATGTATCGCGGCTGTAACTTCGATTTTACGTCGTGTTACTTTATAGGTATTATGGTCTAACTAAAGTTAATAAAAGACTCTCAAGGCGATCAGCACAGGAACAGCGCAGAATTTATATTCCAATAAATACCTATTTAATGGCGCTTCGTATAAACATGTGATTCTTGATGAATATTAACTTTTATTCTAGATATAAATCTTAGGAATTGAAATAAGACAGGTTTGATATTGTTTCCGTAAAATTAAAACACGGAAAACAATTAAATTCATTCTCGCACGTATTGATTGAAACAACTACCGCTACGTCATCACTGTGCGTAATTGTACTAAAAGATAGAGGTAGGTCATGAATAAGGGGTATACTATATCTGAGGTTATCACCAGGTAACAGGGAACTGTCTGTAGGCACAGTCAGTTCCCTGTTACCTGGAAACCTCTCCGTTTCCGTTGAAAGGTGGGTCAAGTAAAACTCTCTGCATTATATTTATACTGACTGTACATACGTGAGTAGATAAGGTGTAAACGGACCCTTCACGAAGCCGAAGCCAAATTTCAACCATTTTGTACTAACTAAGTAACTCTATGCAAGAATTATTGCTGTGGAACGACTTTTTTATTGGAGTGAAAAATTACGTTTTACGGTAGGACTCAATGTAACGCACTCAAGAAACTGTGCTGATGAATGCATTGAATAGTACAGGTATCGTGGAGGTATTTAAAGTAAAGTTATAACATTAAAAACTTGCGAAAAATTGGGACTTTGACCCCTATTATCTCCGTAAGCAGAAGGTTCCCAGGTATGGTCTAGAACAAAAAAATGATCGTAATGATGGGAAGAACGAGTGGCTCTGGCTTCGCTAAGGATGTATTTACACCCTGCATGCATGCGTGCCTCTGTCTGTAGGTACTTTATCAGACCCTAAACTTAAATAATCGCGGACTGTAAGTAGAAATGTGGTACATTACAAATAAAACATCACCGAAGCAACAGATTATTCGATAAACTGTCCTTACCTATTCACAAGGAAAGACGTATAACAAGACAAAAAATCTGTAGATTTGAATATTTCGGTGAAAGCGAATGCGACTCATGAATGTTTCATGGGATGGTCGCCATTTTATATTGCTCCTACTTTGCGAACAATACCGATAGCGCCGAAAAAAGGCACAAACAAAACGTATAAAAAGCAATCGTCGAAATTCAATGACTGTTGCGAACTTTCAAAAACAATTTTTGGCGACTTCAAGCGATTGCGGTACTTATTTCCAGATTTTTGCCAATTCTTTTGGTTACTAATGATTTCTTTTTGACCAGATTTGGGTATTTTTATGGTGTAACAAAAGTTTGAACTGAAAGAATGTCAATGTAACCATTAGGTTAAGTGCCTAGTGTGCTCAGGTGAAAGTACAACTGTGCTCATTAAAAGATTTCAGTTTTTTTTATCAGTGAGCTCTCAAAAACGAATTGTTAAAGTTGAGTGTTGTTGTTGTTATTATTTTCAACTAACTGTTATCCGCAACGTTCGTCCGCGTGAAATTATTATTAAAAAATAATATTACTGTACTATGTACTATTAGAAAATTACTGGTATCTGCATCAGTTTTTTTAAGAATTTCAAGGGTTTAATTGATTTGCACGGAACCCTAATTCTTTTTCTAAAATTAAAATAGTTTCATCAAAATCGATCCAGCGGTTTCGGAGATTAGCCGGAACAAACTTATAGACAGAAAGACAAAAATTAAACAAAAACAACAATTTTTACTTGTTTGTATGTATGAAGGATTTAAGTACAATTCTTGAGGCAAGATCACATCGCAATGACAGACTGAATGGTTTTTATGTAACTCCATGAAAACGTCAACAGGCGGCAAAATCGCCATATACGGAATCGTTTTCATAGAGTAACATAGAATCCAGTCATGGAATATAACCTCAAACAAATTATCTTGAACATTTTGATAAAATTGTCTGTGTGAGTGAGTGTGAAGTATTTATCTTGTCAAAAAAAAATCTTTCATTGTCTTGTCGATCTATAGTGTTGCATTGAAACTTTTTTAGTACCGTTCACTATTTTTCATGTCAGCTTCTGTTATTACTAATCATTTCAGCTGAATTAAATCAATTCCATAGCCGTATAAAAACGAAAAAAAAAAAAAAAAAAAAAAGCGTTTATTTGTGGTAACATGCAATCCAAGTTTTGTGTGATGCTGTTTTAATGAACAAATAATTTAGCAGCATGGAATTTGTCTATTTCGTGTGTTGTAACTATAGTTGTAGGAATACCCTATTAGTATGTACTATTTGAGCCAATTTCTACACCATTTCATCTCACTAAATAAAAACATATAATGTATGTATTTATTTATTGTACAAAATACACGCTTGACAAGATCACTATTAATTGAATAAGTTTATTAACTCACCGGTGCATGCTAGTGCTCAGCCAGTCGATAAATTTATCTAGAGGATGCTCCATAACAGCTTCCTGTCGCCTGATAGCGACTGCGAACAAAGAGACAACACCATGTATAAACTTACCGATGCGTAATAGTAGCAATAACTAACACTTCAATCAATTTGTCGCTGTAATCATAAATATCAATTAATATGATTTCCAGACACGTCGCCATAATAAAACTCAATAAAATGACAGTGTTATAAATCTGAGTGTTATAAACACTTGTTTTATTTGTCTGGTACGTTGGTATAATTAATTAGGATATATAAACGAACTTGTGAATGCTTTATTGGTACTACCCATAACGGTGACGTACGCTTTGGCAGTTGCGTAAGCACTGCACTTTAAAGCACTGCTGGTTTTAAGGGTCCCGTACCCGAAGGGTAACCAACGGGACCCTATTACTAAGCCTCAGCTGTCCGTCCGTCCGTCCGTCCGTCCCTCCGTCTGTCTGTCAGGGGGCTGTATCTCATGATCCGTAATAGGAAGACAGTTGAAATTTTCACAGAATGTGCACTTCTGTTGCCGTTATAACAACAAATAATTTAAAAATAAAGGGGGTTCCCCTACTTCGATGGTACGGAACCCTTCATGCTGGAGTCCGACTCGCATTTGGCTGGTTTTTTTAACTCTTAGCGCTAAACAGACCGTTGATAATCCAGCACTCCGTAAAAAACATGGGCGTAGGATCGATTTATTGCGCACAGTACATATTTTCATCGTCCCCGCGCTGCTCCTGTTCATTTCTGTTTAGCCCAGAAAAGTAATTGATTACCAGACGACATTGTAAAACCTAATCTCCAATCGATCCGTACAACTCTCATAGAAAACCATACCCTATTTTCTTTCTAGCAAGGTCCTAGCAAGCCCCTTTTATTCAGGGCTATCTACTATTTTTTTTGTACAATTAGCTATGTTGTTTCCCAAGCCGCTTACTTGCCAGCAAACAGGGGCTCGACTTTGCATTGAAAATAAGAAAAAACTAAAAAGGTTGGCAGCCCGCTATCGCTTGGTTGCGTAAACTTTAATGGCGTAGGCAAAGTTTCAAGTAGGGTTGAACACCTTACGAAGCGATACCTTCTGCAATTAATTAGTTTATCATGTCTACGACGTTTTTTGTAAGCAAAACCGAGATAAGTTGAAAAAGAAGTTTTAAAATGGGTTGCAAGGATTTTCGATTTTATATTTCCAGCTAAATTCTATTCGTTTGCGAATTTTAGTAATATGTTTGTTTACGGAAACCTGTAGGTTAGATGTACCTCTAAACATTTTTATGAGTTTTCATAGTAGGTAGGTCCCAACTCCCAGACCTCATGTTTTGCTTTGAAGTCAAAATAACAGCAACAATGTTTGGAGTCCACTACCAAAGCAAGCTACACCCAGCAATAAAATCCACAAAATTTCCATGCATGCACTCCAATAATGTAAATTCAAAAACCACATCGGGGCTCCGTAACCGTCGCAAACACTTCGGACGGCCACAGTATTCACAGTTGGTATTATTTCCTGGCTAATTTATGCTTCTACATTAACATACGTGCACCGTCTGAAGTCTGGCGTATATTCACCTGAATTGGTTTATCTTTGACGGTAGTTTACTAGGGGAGCGATAGAACTTACCTTTCCACTAGTTCAGTGCTTTATGCTTTTAGCAATTCAATGAACGTCATGAGGAAATGATAGGTTAAGCATAGTTACTTAGGCCCATAGCTTTAATGAGAACTCAAATTCAAAATATTTGATTACACATAAACCTCGGCGCTCGGCTCCTCGACCTCGGGCTCTTATGAAATGTAACAAATAGGTGCTCGTAGGTTGGTCCTTCCCTAGCTAACTAAAGTCGCCATCTTGCTTTTCCATAACTAAAACTAACTTTTTTAAAAACAACAGGAATTTCACGACACGTTAACCAACAGCGCTCTCATGTCTATGTCATTCTATTTTAAACTTTCATGGTCACTAACATTATTATAACTAGAAGACAGGATATTTACCATGATCACGGATAAACTGAAATTATCCGTAATCATGGTGCTTGCAACAGCGCCGCAATATCGGGAACTTAAAGAAAACAATAAACATGGTAAATATCCCGTCTTCTAGTTATAATTATGTCATTCTAGTCCCAAAAGAACCACGAATCTATGCAGTTCATAGCGTAATGAACCCAGCACAAGAAATGTATAATAAAGAAAATAAACATCAATGACAACATCATTAAGGTTCATATTTCCTGTATCATCAGTTTATTAAGCCGTATAAAAAGGAATACTTTGAAAGTAAATACAACTTTTGCGAAAGTCTTACCTGAAAAGTTCTTTCATTTCATTTTCATATTATTTGCATGAATCTCCGGAGTCTTTACAGAGAAACATTGTTTAGAATTTAGATACTGTTACACATAAGTCCGAGAGTTTCATACTTAAACATTTGTCAACAATCTAATGATTGACGAAAACTCGCAATGGACTTTGAACAGGAGTTTTCAGTAACTTCAAAGTAGATAAATATGAAAATCCTTTGCGCATTCCTAATTACATGTAAAACAAGATAGCTGAAAATAAAATAGCAAAGCAAGCGCTTTTTGGCGGTATCAGATATCCGGAAAATACGGCTTGCAACGATTTTACAAAGCCATTTTCCTGAAACATTATAGCGTTACTCAGAATATCGTCACCAAAAATCGGGTATCTTGTCCATATTCCGCTGAAAATACCCCTCTATTTTCTATAAAGGATAATGCAGAACAATAAATAAAATATTTCGCGAAAGCAGTAGCGGTTAAAATTGGATGTTTCTTGGAACAACGTCCCTTCGTAGGGTGATGGAATTCAATAATATTGTCAAGAAAGAATGTCTGCGAACCGATAGGAGTTATAAAAGTCGAAAAAGGATGAAAGTTCTTTATAAAAATGTGCTTTGTTACGTCTTTCTTGTGGAGAACGGAACGGACTTCTTATTCCGTCCGTGCAAGCACATGTCGGCTAATTATCTCTTTGTCTACTTCCGTAGGGTTGTGTTTTGTTGCAATGGAATTAATTAGGGCTTTGTACGATGGATTTGCTGGGACTTTCAATGTAGCTACTTTATGTACTTTTCAAATACTTTTACGTTAATTTGAACTAGGAACAAACTATTGAAGTGTCAACCACTTACTTACGATTACCTCGTTTTGACTGCTTCGTTGGACTAAGTCACAGTCGTGATTGCTGAGCATGAGATCATGGGTTCGATTCCCGTATAGGGGAAATTATTATTGGATTTTTCCAACAGGAAATTCTCGGTAGAAGCCACGGAGTCTGAATTTGTGCCCAAAATTAAAATCAAAATCAAAGCATTTCTTTCAAGTAGGCCAGTTACAGGCACTTTTGAATTGTCGAAACAAAGACAACAGTAAAATATAGCTACAGTCCCAATCACAAGGCACAAAAACTGTGAAAGTACTGCAGTTGCCCATTCCCTAACGTAGATCTCTATGGAGAAGAACGGGCAAGAAACTCCATGGACACTCTTTTAAATCAGAATACTTTACCAAAACCTTGGTTACATCATTCATGTTGAGATGGTACATTATGTGTACGTTAAAAGTGTCCATAGTAAAAACAATTCAAAAATAAAATAATTAATAATTAAGTCACAACTGACAAGTGATGGTATTAGGCTCGCCCACGTGAGACTTAAACGAAATGTGGGTGTGCAAAGGTACACCTCTGCCTAACCCTTCAGGGTTTACAGGCGTGATGTTATGTTTACTTACGATTGTAACTTTATACATATCCAGGAAGTATATAAATGAGTAGTAGGGAAAGAAATGCATTTTCAAGATTTTGACCCATTAAAAACTACACCGTTTCTTAATCTAAAACATGATGAAATCGATGCATCTTGTTATGGGCACAACAATTGCCTCTATCTCCATCGAATAATGGAGCACCATAAAATCCATTTCACAATCCTGATCCAATCTGTAACATTGTTATCTTGTAATTCACAGCAGTGTTGCATCTCGCCGGCCCATCTTTGTTGAACACTTGAAAGCCAAAACAATGGTCTCCAACCTCGAGAACAATGTCAGTGGCGAAACAATCCTGTACTATTAAATAATAAACATTCCAATTAGCGAATCTCAAGGTCAGCTGACAGGGAGATTAGAGAGATACTGTACCTTTAATTTATTGTACGCTTTGAAATATATAGTTACTAATCCCAAATGTTTCAAGGAGCTCGTGGCTTAATAATAACTGCCGCTCCGGTTTCGGTTAAGCCGCGTTTGCCTAGGTTGGTCCGTGGATGGGTAACCACCCGTTACATACCAAGTTTCCTCCGTGCCTCGGAAAGTACGTTAAGCCTTTAGTCCCGGCTGTCATTTATAGATCTTAGACAGTCGTTACCGGTAGTCAGTAGGCCGAAAGTCTGACAACCAGTGTTACCAGGGGGTGTCGTATTACCCAGTACTATGTGGATGTCAGATAGGCAGTCGCTCCAAGTAAAATACTGGTGTTCAGCTGCATCCGGTAAGACTGGAAGCGGACCCCAACATAGTTGGGAAAAGGCAAAGCAGATGATGAAGTAGCAAAAGCTTTGAAAGGTTTTCGTATTTCGAAAATATTTCTTCAACGACTTTCAAGGCTTGACAAAAGCTTTTTGGTACGTTTTGTCAATCCAAAACATTTCCATCATCGTTGTCGCTCATAGAATGTCACTTTGTTTAGATTGATTGATTGATAGTTACCAGATACCCTATAGGGAGACGGAGGTTTCAGATAGTGGGGAAATCCGGTTGGTGCTTATGTCTTAAGAAACTTCAGTACCTTTAAACACTGTTTTAGGCTTTCACGGTTTAAAACTACACTTACTATACTGTCTAAATATCGGGAGCCCAAAATTATGTACAATCACGGAAGATGACAAGTGACAGTATAAGTAACATCCTTTCAGAGCTATGTGGGTGCCTTGCGACTGGCACTGTAGCTTCATTTTTTTTGTTACCTATTTCGATAAATCAAAAGTGCCTGTAACTGGCCTTCTTGAAATAAATGCTTTGATTTTGATTTTGTCAGTGTCAAGTAGGACTTTGCAAGTTTTTACTCAATTCGCAAAAATGGCTCCACGGATTAAAATGAAAATTGGCACAGGGATAGATCATGTCTAAGCCTAAAAAAAATATGAAACAGTTACTGCACTTAATAAAATAATATTACTAGTAACAAGAATAAAAATATTAATAGATTAGTACTTTATCGTTCTGGAGTTAAGCTCCATGGCCGCTAGCCTATGTAATTAAATTTAAATTTAATTATGTGAACAATATCAAAACAAACATTACAAGCTAATATGAAAAACAATAGTGCACTGTTCATTAATAATACATGGTATTATTCTAGCCTCATTTCATATAAACAGCATTATTAGTGCAGCTCTGTGAATTTCTGTAACATAAAGTAATAAACAGTCATTTGAAAAATATACCACAACTATAATAATCAAAGACTACAATTTTTGAAAATAAAAGAAAGCACGATATTATGTACAGAGTGATTTTTTAAAAGTTGGCAATACTTTGTGGGTGTGTAGTGTAGTATTCATGAAAATTAACCACTTTTACTATGGGACCAACCATTTCATGAGTTTTGACCAAGATCATGGTTGACCAAGATCATACCAAAAAATTATTACATAATAATATGGAGCGCAGACATGGTCACTAACCAAGTGTCAAACCAAGTTCGCACTCGGGGTATGTCAGCAAGCAATCAAGATCCTTAAAGTTAAACTTACTAATCATATAAGGAGGTCGATACTGCGTTCCAAAACTCAAATTGCCGATGTAGGTCACACGGCTACGAAGCTCAAATAGAACTGGGCTGGCCACATTAGTCGTATGCCGGAGGAGCTGTGGGCTAAAGTAAATACACAATGGGTCCCAAAAAGCAGCAAACGGCAACAAGCAAGGTCCAGAAGGAGGTGGCCGTACGAACTCGATTTTTTTCACAAGGATTGGCGAATAACAACTACGGATGGAAGTAACCTGAAGTGGCAATGGGCCGGTCGTATTAGCCGTCTAATCAATGACCTTTGGGGTAGACGTATTCTTGAGTGGAGGCCGTGAATCGGCAAACGTAAGGTGGGCGTAACGCCCTCAGGTTCGGTGGAATGACGATCTTTGCAGGGTGGCTGGCAGCAACTGGATGAGAATTGCTGAGAATCGAGTTGAGTGGCGTGCGATTAAGGAGGCCTTTATCCAGCAGTGGACTGCTTAGACTGATGATGAACTATGGATAGGGATAAGTGGAGGGTTAAGGTAGGCCTTTGTCCTGCAGTGGGACACAAATGGCTAATAAAAAAAAAAGTTCTAAACTTCAAACTATGCGGCCCGCATTACCAAACATTCCTCTAGGGAAGTAAAAAATGGCCTTGCAAACCCTTTTTCCCTCTTCATAATTTTCTTGCCAATTTAGTAAATATTTCTCTACGTATTCCGACCAATTTCGAACGAAACCGTAAAAGGTTTACTCTTGGGGCAATAACTAATATACCTAGCAGAGAATATTCCCAGTAAATACATATGAAGGAAAAAATGTCTAAATATTTTTAAATTGTTTTTACGTATCTACAGGGATTCTGTTAATAAAAAAAATCAGTTTGTGTCTGAAATTTTTTGGACTTTATTGCTATTTTATTTTTGTTAGGAATAAAATAACGATGGCAGTTTTATTGGTCCAGCATGTTACTGCTATTACTTTTAAAATAGTATTTTTTTTTTATTTGATTTTTTATAACCTGATTTTATTTTAAACCTCCCCACCTCATACTCCACTTTCCAATACTTCAGTGCAGATCGATAAGTCGTAGCTATTTCCAGCTAAAATAAACTCAATTCACTCTAACATCAGTGTCGGACATCCGTGTCGGTATCAAAATAAGAACCCTAAGTGAATCTACTAGAGGTTCGCCTGCCATTCTATACTTAGAACTGTCTGAATTTGCTGCAAGAAGGTTTTATTTTCTGTGCAGCTGTAGGCATTTTGTTAAGACTGACCCGATCCCATCCTAACTGATTTCAGACGAAGTGGATGACAATAATTAAGTATTGCCTGAAACTTGAATTAGAAATAATATGAAAGAAAATGGAAAACAATTTTTTTCAGGCAGGAAAATGGGGTAATCGATAAGTGCTATTTAAAACTGTTTACCAGTAATATCCTCTAACCCGCATGTAAACTTAAGACAACTTAAAAAAACTGATCGCAAAGAATCAAGATTGTTATTTACCGTCTAAACCTCATAGAGTACACAGAAAGATTACATCATTAAGAGCCGCATGTATGACTCATGCTGATTCCAACCGAGAGACTTGGGAAACCACGACTAACTTGAACGTATAAGAGCACTTGACTGGAATATTCTTTACTTTAGACACTTATGTACCGGATAATGTTACTCATAGCTGGCTAGCGTACAGTCACCTAAAATACCTGAGTTAAGCAGTTAGCATTCTGTTCCTGTATCGTGGAAAAAAACAATAATTAATTGATAAAGAATTAATTTATTTTTAAAAATAATTAATTAAAATAATGAATAAACTTAATTAAAAATAATTAATGAATTATTAATTAAATTAATTTATTAATATATCTCCATCCGACAAAAAAAAAGGTCTACGATTAGTGCGACTGCTAAGCAAGTCCTGGGTTCGTTTTCCAGGTCGGGCAGTGTTATTTCCTTGATGAATTTCTCAGTAGCAGCCACGAAGTCTGGATTCCTGCCCGGTTGATGTAATAGGCTCGCCCCCTGTTACTTGGGTCTCATAACATAACTGGCGAAATGTGGGTGTACTACCTTATAGGTACACCTTTGCCTAACCCTTTGGGGATTACAGACGTAATGATGCTATGTCCTGTTACAACTTTTTGTACTTAGTCACAAGTGCGACGTTAGTGAGCCTCACTAGAAGTCACTCAAATCAAATATTAAACCTACGAACATTAAAAATTGCTCAAACAAATAACAAATATCCAAAATCCATGAGAGCAGTCAATTTTTTTTTATTATTATTATTTTATTTATTTTTTATAATGTTGCCCCACACTAGGAACATCTCCTGTCTCGCGGGCGACGAACATTTAAACTCACATACACAAACAGCCAGACCTGGAACAACTACCTGTAGGCCATACAAATATTTGTTCCGTGCGGGAATCGAACCCGCGACACGCAGGGCAGCAGCCAATCGCTCAGCCACTGCGCCAACCGTGCCGTCAAATTCCTAATCTCATTTTGACCTTTTTGTTTAGTTAACCACAATCGTTTACTTGGTGTAGCAGTAGTTACAATGAATTTATTTACTACAATTTTGCCGATAATGTTTGGACTGAATTTTTTGCCTTGAGAGCAGACTATGCAGTCTCCTACAAAACATCTGAAACAATACTAAACGTTTTTCTAAACATGATTATTATGCAGCTGCCAGTAAGTCGTGGTTTTAGATAATATCGATTCTATTGTTATTGTATGTTTAAAAGCGTTATAGACAATCTTATCATCGGTCGATCGTAGGTATTAGCAATTAATCTTTTAGTAAAAACAAGGCAAGTGTTTCCTTGTTATGGTTCAGTTGGTCCCTCCCAAACACCAGAAACTTTCAAAAGCTCTGAAAGTGCCTAGTAAAGTCAGGGATTTTTTTTTTTTGTACTGAATAGACTTGCATTTATTTATTACAGCCGCCATCACTGGACACGGCTCTTTTACTAAACACCTCTTTTCCATAGGAGTCACAGACAGCCCCCTGTGCCGAGCCTTCATGGAGGAAGACGAAACAGCAGCCCACGTGCTTCTACACTGCCCAGTGGTTGCAACATACAGGGCAAAGTACTTTGGTAGCCCAGGTACTCTCCGCGAGATTGTCAGCAACACCAAGGCGCTGCTGGCCTTTCTCGGGGAGTTAGGGTGGATCGAATAAATTTCCCACCCGCACGCAAAATACGCGCTTTGACGTGGAGTTGCGAACACCAGCCCGTTATACAATACAATACAATACAATACAATAGACTTGCATTTGACCACAACTCGCCTGATGTGAAGCAATGATGCGGCCTAGAAGAAACCGATTCACTCGAACTTTAAATAGAACCAGATTATAACGATCAGAGAACAGAGAAGCCGGCAGTGAATTCCACAGACTGGCAGTTCTCACAATAAATGTGGAAGCATGGTGTTTTGTTCGGGTCCGTGGAACTGCAGAAAATTATTGGCAAATTATTACACAGCTAGTAAACGTACGTGGAAGACGTTGCGTTGGTAGGCCTCCCACTAGGTGGACCGATGACCTGGTGAAGGTTGCAGGGATCCACTGGATGCGAGTCGCACGGGACCGGTCAATGTGGCGACACTTGAGGGAGGCCCATGTCCAGCAATGGACGTCTTTCGGCTGAAATGATGATGATGATGATGATGATGAAACGTAGGGTGTCATTTGTCTTCACAACTAATTTTCCTCATTATTAAAAACTACATTAAACCTTTGTAACAAAATTGTACTCTCCCCAGCTTCAGTTTTCCAGACTACGTCACACTGATAAAATTGTATAGCTATTTAATTTCTTAGCGAGTTACGTTCCAAGTAAAATAAAGATATAGTTACTCGATTTTATGATAATATACGAGTAGTTCTACGTGCTTTTATAATAATTAAGAGCAACGACTGTCGTGAATTCTGAACGAACTCATTTTCTCCTGGATTCAGTACTCGTAAAGGACGTGTTGGTTAATTTATCTCTGACCGGGAATAATATATGCTTTCTGTATTGTTTTAGTATGTTATATGTAAAAGTAGGGTCCGCTGTATAAGGTTTCCTTTAAGATTTCCATGTAGATGTCTTATTATATTATTTAACCGTAACGAAAAAGCGAGAATGTTAAAATTTAAGAATGATGGCCCACCCAAAAGCATCATATTTTTTATACAATGCCGTTGAGCATCAAATCATGCGAAACGTAAATCAAATTCTGAATTGGAAAGTTGAGGAAAACAGTTTCGTGACAAACGATGTATTATGACTATGGTTACACGAAAACCATTTATATGAATGCCTTGTTTTATTATGGTACCCTAAAAGAAGCTTTACGTTTTTTCGTGAACCTTTTTGCCGTTGGCATTCAGTTCTCAAAATGACTCGTCATAAATGGCATCAGCAATTAGCCACGCACTTACTTTGAGGTCTATAAAAAGTTCTAGCAATTAAAATTGTATGATCAATAAATAATAACAGTGTCGATCGAAGCTGTTTATAGCGATCTAAAGTATACAGATAGGTTGATTTATAGAAACAGCGATTGTATGTTAATGTTCAGACTTACATATAATGTTCTTGCAATGTGACACGAATCAATTCATAAATTAAAATAGAATAAGCATTAAAAGATAATCTCTTATTGTTAGCGTATCTGGAATTTATTGTAATCAGAATCATGTCAATGTCAGATGTTGTGAATATTTGAATAATAGTTAGTAAATCAATGTTGAAGTTTATTTAGTTTCTTAAGAATAGGAGTGTCCCTGTCTGTTTCCGCGTATTTTTGCTAAGAAACTGTCAGTAAAGAGATTACTTTAAGACATAATTAAATATACTTTTTTTTTAAAACGTTGCCCGTCAAACAGCCCGACCCGGAACAACTACCTGTAGATCATACAAATACTTGTTCCGTGTGGGGATCGAACCCGAGACACGCAGCGCAGCAGCCAATCGCACAGCCACTGCGCCAACCGTGCCGTCAACCACACAAAAAATGTCAACGTCGCGTCAAGGTCCAAGAAACACTATTGAAAAAGCCTACGGCATGCATTTGTGTTTTGTAGGATATTATGAATGCATTTACAATCTGACGCAGAACTAAATAAGATTAAATGTCGAGTTGTAAAACACGGAGAAAATCGCAAACATAATTTTTAAACTTTACTCATTTCAAAAACAACAGATGTGCTGAATAATGAAAGCTGACAGCCTAGCGGTGAAATCTGAGAGGTCGTCTACCGACGACCAGTTAAATTATCCTGTTACCCGCAACGAATTTAAACGGAAAACCACCTCTTGATTTATAAGAAAAGTTTACAATTTCTTAACAACATTCACAGTTCTCTTAGCTATGGTTGAGACGTCTAAATTACAAGTAGGACTGTCCGACATCACAGGGGGCTGTCTCTCTAAAGTTAGCCTTTTCGTCTCCAGATACTTTTAAATGACTTTTGCCTCTTCCCTTTTAAAGTTAGTGAAGTAAATTTTAAACACATTGGATGGATGGATGGATTCGAGGCGCTTCGAAGCTCGTTTATACAGATTTGCCGCTTAATGTGGCATTCCAATTTAAATAGACGTCCATTAAAGTATATTTCATTACTTTTTGCAGTATTTTTCTATGTGAACTCATAGATCGATAGCCAGCATCGTTAAAGCTGTTTAGCAGCTTTTGAAGAATCCAATTTATAATTTGTTTTTTCCTCGGTGTTGCTTGGTGCAACCAAATATTCTTGCTTATAAACTGTGAATACCTTACTTATTTTTATGAAAGGTTTCAATGCAAACTTCTCAGCTATTAACGCTAATAGCATTGCATTGCTTGACTTGGTGAAAGTTATGCTAGAATTCTGAAAGCCATGATGCTAAAAAGTAGTGTGGATTAACTAGCAGATAATATAGTAATGATATGCATGAATACTCCTACAATCAAATATACTTATTTAATTAAAATTAAGTGTGACTGAGATTAATAGCTCGCCAGAAATTCCATATCTCTGACATAATTCCACTGCCACAGTTGCATAGCTTCTGAAGTACTGACAATTTGATTGTAATATGGGTATGCGAAAAACAAACTTTTTTAGTCCTCATATTCATAGTAATAAACAAAATAATTATAAAACGACACTTGAAAAAGTAAATAAAGTCAAGAAAAATAAAAATAATAATAATAATACCATAGGTACTTGAAAAAGTAAATAATGTCAACTAAAAAAAAATTTAAAAAAATGTCAAACTGTAATAAAATAAAATGGGTACAAATTCAATTTAATATCGATTTCAATAGGAGCAGTTCAATCCCAAGCTTTTTGTCCTCAATATAATCTTTAACAGAATAGAAGGCTTTCTGGCAAAGTTTACGTTTTATAAAAAAAATAATTTATTAAGGCTTAGTTCTTGAATGTGGCCTGGTAGTTTATTATAAAAGTGTATACATTGGCATCTAAATGATCTACCTATTTTCTTAAGCCTTGTTGTGGGTACCATAAATTTATGTATATTCCTTGTATTTATATTGTGAATATTACAATATTTCTTAAATAGCTTTATATTTTTGTGAGCATACAAAAGGTTTTCATAAATATAATATAATATTTCAAAAGAAGAAGTTTAGAAATAAAAACAACAAAAAGAGGTTTTACAATTCTTGTTGGCTCTAACAAAGCTACAGACAATTTGATTGTATTAAGAGAAGTTTATACGGAAATACAAACGCAAAGTTTTATATGACGTGAAGTCATATAAAATAACGGTAACTACCCACCTTTATAGTTAAGGAAGCCTTAATAGAAACCGTTTCGAGAATTGTTAACTTTTATTAAGTAGGGACTGTGGCTCGGTTTTCAGAGCGTAGTTTCTTAGCTTCTCATATGTATACGGAAAGCGAAGGACTGGATTTCCGTATGTTGGTTCCGGATTTTAAGGTTATTTTCCTGTTAGGAAAATTATAATAAGTTTAGCAATCGGTAAGACGGAAATAAGACTAAATTGTTAACAACACAATCTAAAGTCTAGTCATAGTATCTTATTATTATAATTTACTAGTTCGTTTTATCTCTATTTATATGTATAATTGAAAGAATTTTCGATAACAGATTTTTTTTTTTTTGTACTCTACTGGTACAGAATGCCTTGTGACATTATGTTCACCAATGAACCACTACTGTATATAAGGTTTCAATACAATACATAAATAACACAGACAGCGAAACTTACTATAGCATAGTGTCAATTTTAACGATGAAGAAGTAACAAAAGCTTTAGAGCTTTCACAAAGGACTTCAAGACTACCTAGGACCTAGTATTAAATTACAGTTTAGCTTCAGCAATACTTCATCTTTTTTATGTCTATCTCCAGTACCTACATACCACCTTGAAATTATCAAAATGAAACCTCTAGAATGTTCAGTTGAAAATATTAGACACTGAAAATAATAATCATAATCATAAATCTTTATTTATCTCAACATCAGAAATTACTAGCGCTGGTGTATGCACAATCTTTTATAGAGAAAGGTGTCTAAAGTAGGAATATCCTGAGTTACATCACCTCTTTGACTTAGATATAACATAAAGGTAAAAAAAAAAAATTATAACATTTATTTTTAACAAAATTTTAGTCAAGATACTAAGGTTAAAATGGTTAAATTACATTTAGCCGGTACGTTTGCAATTAAACCTTTCACTCAATTTATCTTGTAACTCAGGCACCGTGCATTTGAAGTCACATTCGCAAACTTTTCCCATAAAGTGCGAGTGACGTCGACGTCTGGCAAACGTTTCACATATTTATATCATTGGAAAAGCGAGCAAAGCCAGCGCAGCGTGTAGTTCAGTAAATAAATAACATTTGCATGCAAACAGCGGTTCAAAGTATGATGTGACCGGCAATATTTTACCTCGATCGCCAATATACAAAACCTTTTGTTTGGGCCATGAATAATATTTTATACAGACTGCGTCAAGCTGAAAAGAATTCAGATGTGCCGACAAACCAGTGCGGTCAGAATTTAAATGCAAATCGTCGTCGATTTGTTGACAGCCGCCACCCAACATTTTTATGGATTCAATTTTAGCTTTCCTTTTTTCCAACAAACTAAATAGACTGCACTTTTAAATGGTCCGAGTTAATAAAAAACCCGGCACGGTCCGACAGTTTGACATTTGTCTTTTAATTCGTAAATTGCATTTCTATTTCTCACTTTAATGGCCTCGTTCCAAACAAAAACAAAACAGTTTTTCTAGAAAATTCTCCCAACAAAGGTTTAAACCACCAAGGAATTCTCAATTAACAGTGCAACAAAAAGTAATCCCATCTTACGGGTAACAGCTGAGCAGTCCGAGGTGAAACAACGAACGAAGATCATAAGAACAGGAGATAATAAAGGAAAGGAGAGAACCGCAGCCGCCAGCAACCGTTATTGTTCTTTGTTCAAACAAAATCACTTTGATTTCCGTAATTCCAATCGCTTATTGAAAAGCCACAAATGAAATTCCTATAACCGCCTTTTAATTTTGTGCTCTTTCTTACAAAGCATATTTGTTTTGCAGTTTAAATCTGGATTTACTTAAGTTTGTTCCAGTTTGCGGTGATAAAAGTTTGTTTGGTTTTCTTCGCTTTTATATTCTTTAGTTTCATTTACAAATTTCGACAGAAAGGAACCTATTAAATACATGATTTTTTAATAAATTCAAAGTTCACACACACACACACACCACAGTATACACACACTACAGTAGTGGACAAACTACCTCTACATGGCAGGAATTAAAATCGAAATAGCTTTAATAATATAATCAATCATTTATTATAATAATTCAATTAGAAAACTTAATAAGGCGCTTCATCGTTGCACTAGAGACCGAGCCAACAGGTTTATTCTGCACGTTTTTTCGTGGCGGAATTAATTAAGATAAAATCCTTTTGTCCTTGATATGCATTAGCTACTTCGCTAACAAGCAGCCATCTCCTGTTTTGTTCCAATATTAACTTGGAAGCCATTTTTAACTGTTAATTTCCGATGACAAATGATGCTGGTGGCCAGCCATGTTTAAAATCAGTTTAGCTACGGATGCTGTAGTCAAAGTAACAAGAGTTTGTAAGTAAGAGAAAAAAAAGAAACAAAAAGTATGTAATAGTCTCGCACAGGGCAAAACAAAATGATTAAACTTAACAATGAAACAAAAAAGTAAACATAAGAAAAGCTAATAGGACGTATAGTTCAAGTAACAATATAAATAATAATATAAAGGCTAAGCTTAAAACCATTTTACAGTCCCAGAATTTACCTGTAAAATACCTATGCAGAGAATAAGTTTCTCATTATTTTATTGCAACAAAACGACCGACATGAGAAAAGGTGAAAAGCAACAGAAAAATAACGATATTCTTCGCGCAATTTTCCATAGAATTACACGGACCATACCTATTTTACAATGAAATTGATAGCCTACCTACCGAAGCAACGATAATGGAAAATTTATTTACAAATTAACAGTGCCTTTGTTCCGGCGTTTCGAGGTATTCCAAGCGCTCACGCTCGCAGTTGGACAGCAGTGTCAAAGGCCTTCCGATCGTCGCTGTAAATATTTGTGACACGGTGCAACTGTCCTTTGTGTGCACATGACAGGTTAATTGAAAATGCTACCAGCACAATAGTATTCCAGCCTTTCTACCTACAGACTTTACTGTAAAACGAGACTACTTACAGTGCAAAAAAAAACTGGCTGGTTTGTACCTAAATACAATATTTTAGGAAATAATAAAAGTTCTGTTTCTCCCAATACGGAAGCATGACCAGCACATATCCTAGGAAAACTCGTGTCACACATTGACGTCACGAAACGGATCAAGGAATTGGTCAACAAAACGCAAAAATAAATATCCTATACCTACACTATCAATAGAGATTTATGAAATATAACAGTGAATGGTAGGAATAAAGCAAGGACAAAAAACACGTCAAAAAGAAATACGTCTTATTTGAACTGCGGCGCGTAATTGGTTTTGGAATCGACCTCCTGATATTGACAAACCTGTCGCAGCCAATCGGAGATTTGAGTTATTAGTTTTTTTTTTTAATACTTACAGAGCGGTAATGGAACATTTATCGCGTGACTGCAGTTTATATCTTATATTTTCCATTTTCCCCTTTTCTGAAAATAGTAGGCATGTTAGTTTATTTCAGAGAAATTGTTGTAATAGTGGATGGGTATTAAAGTACACGATGACCAAAGAAACGATGTATGGACTGGTGGAGGATGGTATGACAAGGAAGGAGATTTCTGATGAGATGACGAGTAATAGAGAAGTATGGAAGAAGAAGACATGCTGCGCCAACCCCAAATAAATTGGGATAAGGGCAAGAGAATGATGATGTTCTAATAGACAGTTTTTTTGAATACAGAGAAACTGTATAGCCTTACATACACATAAGAACAGTACACTAGGAAGTTGGAAGAGGCCCAGCCGTTAACCACGGTAGCTGAGTTGACAAGAAGTACAGAGGTAGAAGACATCTCTATTTTTGTAATTCTGAAGAAATCCATTCAGCTGCTCATCTCACTAACTGAAAGAACGTCTCACAGAAATAATTTTAGTAGCTTCAAGCAGTTTACAAAATTGAACTAATTGTCTTCAACGCTTCTTCGTTCCTTTTACCAGGTAAATGCGGGAATGAGATAGCGAAAATAAAACCTACCCATTTGCATGTATTTGCATACTAACTGCGAATGGTCTTAATACCTTTTAAGTTAGAATTGTAGCTTTTAACCCTCTCCTTCCTAACGTCGTACTTAACAGGTTTATGGGATAGTTAGATAGCTGAAATTTTGTATGTTAGGGCGAATGGAGACCACATACTACACTAAATCTGCTCGACATAAAGGTAAGGAATTCCTTCCGTCCTGTTCAAGCTGTAAATGGAAGAAATGACGTTCTATTCAATAATTAGGATCCTTGGATGAGTGTTTTACAAACTTGAAGGCCTTGACAAATTGACTTATCGTCATGTGATTAGTGCCTAACCTGATATTAGAGTTTTTTTATGCCTCCCATGGACCTCTGACTTGGTTTTACATGCCGTCAAGAAATATTCGGTATCGATTTTATGAAATCTTGTTGCAACTCGCAATTGTGCAATTGAAACTTTAGGTAATAGAAAATCGAGGAATTGTGCTCAGCGATGTCTATTTTAGAAGAGTAGCATGACCACCGAAAATATTTTACAAAAAAATATCCGACCCAAAAGCTCGTAATTTAAGTAGACGGAAGTATCGTCAAAATGATTGATTTTTTTTGTTGATCAGGTATTTTGTCAAATTCAAATTCCAAATATTTTATTGTGGGCACATGTTAGTTACAGGTCTAAACAATAAATTTAAGTTCCAATATGTCTTGCCTAATAGGCATACAATCGATGCATACAGTCGATTCTTCCGTCGGCAAAACCCGTTTCTACGGTGGTCATGCTACGCGTGCCTTTAATAACTTCGACCAAACAAAATACCTACGAAATTTTGTAGCTCCAGTTTCAATAGAATTTATTTTACACAGTATTAAATTGAGTTTTTGGGTCGGATATTTTTTGTAAAATATTTTCATTAAATATTACAATCACAGCCTATGTGTAAATAACGCTTAGATTAAATCCTATGGGATCTGTTTGATGAACGGAAAATATTTTATAAAAATGTAATTGATAAAGTTTGTGATTTCCATTGGATACTATGTCCACATGTTTATGCCTTCTGTCTTGGTACGGACATATGATGAGGAGGAATAAATCGCATGTGACTAAAATATTGATGAATATAAATGTGGATGAATGGAGAGGGAAAGAAAGACCAAAGAAACGAAGGATGGATTGTGTGAGGAATGATATGAAAGAAAAAGCGGTAAATGATAATGTGACGGAGTGACGGTTGTCAGGGGAGAATGGAAAAAAATAACTTGTTACGCTGAGACCTTAAGGATCATGGGACAAGGGCAGGAAGACGACGACTATCACATGTTTATATGTGAAAAAAATGATTAAAATTTCATTAAACTTCATTTCCATAAGTTGCAATATTAGTTGCAAAATATTTTACAACAGACACCTACAATACGGTACAATTTCCTCGCCATTTTTCCCTCTCTCTGGCTCAAATTACAACGTTACCGAAGCAAATATGAATTCAAATCTGACAGTTATACAAAAAAGCTTTTAGTTCCTCTGAGACAAAAACAATTCCTGATTCTATTATAAGTGAACAAACAGGAAATGTTCTATTAACGTTGTCAATGTGTTCCTAGAATTCTCGTGTAGTACGTAAGTAAACATTTCTGTAATTCAAATGATTATCTAGAATCGTGATGATATGCTCAGACTTGAGATCATTATGTTATGCGAACCGAACCACAGTGGGACCGTTTTTGCATTGGCAATGACATGGTTGTGCAAAAAATCATTACGAATAATTCATTTTTTGTTACATTCAATTCGTGTAGACATTGTCTACTTCGTTCGGAGGAGCTCGTGGCTAAATAATAACAGCCGCTCGGGTCGATCTTTAAGTTAAACCGTGCTTGCCTAGGTTGGTCTGTGGATGGGTGACCTCCCATTACATACCGAGTTTCTTCCGAGCCTCGGAATGCAAGTTAAGCCGTTGGTCTCGGGTGTCATTCTAGATTTTAGACAATCGTTAGGTAAAATAGTCTTACCAAGGGGTACCGTGTTACCCGGTACTAGCTGGGTTGTGGAGGTCAGATAGGCAGTCGCTCCATGTAAAATACTGATATTCAGCTGCATCCGGTTAGACTGGAAGCCGACCCCAACATAGTTGGGAAAAGGCGAGGCAGATGATGATTGTCTACTTCTTTAGGAATGCCATACATTTTTTTTTAACTTTTCTGCTCCCTATCTATCCAATAAAAATATACAAAGCTGTAGCTTCCTGTCAGAATATAAATTCCCTCGAAATTGAAGTTCTACGTGACGTGCCAAAATATTCAAGAGAGTTCCGTTCCGGTCTCGCCGAAATGAGCAGTTTTATTTTGTTGGCAATAGAAAAAAATCTGACCGTTTCGCCCAAAAAACGATTTGCAATCTTCGAAATAGGATAACATAATTCAAAGCTTCAAGTAAATCGGATTGCTTTGGGTCGAATAAAGTTCGGACGAAAGCCAGTTTCGGTTGAGGGGCGGCCGAAGTTCATTACTTTGACGAATATTTACCAATCGCCATCGCCAGTTTTTTTAATGAATCGTATTATTTTTATTACTACAAAAAGCGATGGAGCATTTTAAACATCAAAGTCACCGATCCAATGCGCAACACCACAATACGCTCCACGACAGGCATCGCAGACTTGTCGCCAACATCAGGTTGGCAATAAGTCTGCAAGGTTAAAATGGGACTGTTTCCAGGATGGGTCAGGACAGATGGACCAGAATCGTCACACCAGTAGTGCCTGAAGACGGTTGTTCAAACCGAGGCGGGCCCAACAATCGCTGGAGTGACGATTTGGACTCGTTCCTGACTGATTGGCCAGAGACGGCAAAACACCAGGAGAGTTGGAAACTGAAGTGATTGGAGTAAACTGCGATATCGGGATACGGAGTCCAGGAATAAAACAGCTGATCACGGTAACAAGAATATTCCGACTGACACACACAAAGAGCCCGAGCGCTCAGCTACATGTTAGCCCCTACCCACATATTCTTAATATGTAATTCTTAACAATAATTTCCATCTACCTTTACTAGATCACAGAAAGGAATAGGATCGGCCTTTGCCCAGCAGTGGGACAAAATAGGCTTATAATTTTTTTATATTATAATTCTCATATCAATGTTCCGAAAACTGCAGCTCCAATTACCAGTCACGAACATTTTCATTAAGAACGCTATCTGGTAAAAGCAGTTCGTAACCAAACTTTCACGAAGACTAAAATCCACTTTTATTAGCTAATTATTTTGTGTACTTTAAAAGTTGTAATGGTCGTTCAAACTCTCGCTATATTCAGTTCAATTCTTCCAGAAAAGATAACGGTCGAAGACTATCAAGTAATAAAAGTTTGGCAAAGAAGGAAGGATTCATTGCTCATAAAAAGCATTTACAACTTCATATGTAAAGTTTGTATAGCTGTGGCTTCATCTAGCTAGAAGTATGAGGGATTCCCCCACCCGCCCGATTCGACGAAGTTGCGATATAAAATCTTTTTATCAATAAAAAGTTTTAGTTGGAACAAATGACCCGCTTTGGTCCTTGAAGTTTGACTACGAGCTTATAGGAAAGTTGGACTTTTTTTTTACTGCATCTGTTGCGAACAGTTTTAAACCGTTTAACAGGACTACAATTGATTGTACTCATGCTATTTGTTGTGGTATAAAAACCTTAGTTACAAGTGAAAGGCCTAATGTTAAAAATAATTACAGATAATTATCATCATCATTAACATTGACAGCCGTCTTTTGTCGAACTTGCCTTCAAAAAGACCGCTGTTATAACTACACAGGTGTTACCTACTTATTAGGAAATTGCTATTATACATTTTTGATACGTGCTAATGAAAACAATCAATACCAACAATGGATCAATCCAATATGAACATGAATGTTTTCATTGTAGTGGTTGCAAGCGCGACTGCTGAGTATGAAGTCTTTGGTTCGATGCCCGGGTAGGGCAAAATGTTATTGGGTTATTCCATCAGGAATTCTCAGTAGCAGCCACAGAGCCTGGATTTGTGCCCGGTTGATGGCAATAGGCTCGCCCCCTATTACATGAGACTTAAACATAACTGGCGAAATGTGGGTGTACTATTAGGTACACCTCTGCCTAACTCTTCGGGGATTACAGGCGTGATGTTATGTCAATGTCCCACCTCCCTGCTATCATAACATAAAGGTGTCAACTGAATGAATAGTTTCATCACAAACACAAAACGACCTGGTACAGAAACACAGTAATTTGCAGGCAGGAGTTGGATCACAATAATTGCGCAAACAGAGATAGGTTCGTAATTACCCGACGTACCTTCTACAATAGATCACGACTGGACTTAATCGAAGTCTCAATGACGTGACTAGATTGACTAACGAAGATTTACGAAGACTGAAGTAAATTGTATATAGATGGGTAATGAACACACAAAAGATACTAATGAAAGGTACTTACAACGTAGATCCCTTGGAGGATTACGGTCAGATGTTGTCAAGTAACCCAACTAATGAGATTTTAGATAAAGATCTTGTTACCACTTGTGAAGAATATAAAGGCGTTATACTAAGCCCATCAGTCTCGAAATTTGATTATATGGGGCGACTGCCTATCTGACCTCCACAACCCGGTGGCTGGAGAATACGTGTTAAGTCACTGGTTAAAATAAATCCACATATTATACGGGGTGGAAAGTACACAGACGCGTAAACGGTTACTACGTATTCAGTACATCATTCTGAACCCCCTACATAGAAATTTTTCCTCGGTTATTAAAAAATATATATATCTGCCACTCTGTTTGGCGTTTGTGGACTACGAGAAAGCCTTCGATTAGATCGAGACTTGGGCTGTACCGCAGTCTCTCCAACGGTGCCAAATTGACTATCGGTACATCGAGGTGTTGAAGTGTTTGTACAAAAACGCCACCATGTCAGTCCACTTCAGGACTAGACCTCGGAACCTATCCTTCTGCAGCGAGGTGTGAGACAGGGAGACGTCATATCTCCGAAACTGTTCACCGCTGCACTGGAGGATGTCTTCAATCTATACGATATAGTGGTCATGGCTGAGATCATGGAGGACCTCAGTACAATGTTCGATGACCTCAGTAGAGCTTCCGAAAGAGTGGGTCTTAAAATGAACATGGACGAAACCAAAGTCATGTTAAATGTTCATGTAACACCCACTCCTATCAAGGTCGGAGACTCTACACTCGAAGTTGTAGACGATTATGTCTACCTGGGACAAACGGTCCAGTTAGGTAGGTCTAACTTCGAGAAAGAAGTTAATCGTCGAATCCGACTCGGCTGGGCAGCGTTCGGGAAGTTGCGTGGTTTATTCTCGTCCAACTTACCGCAGTGTCTCAAGACGAAAGTCTATAACCAGTGTGTGTTGCCAGTGATTACATATGGGACCGAAACGTGGTCGCTCACAATGGGCCTCATCAGAAGGCTTAAAGTCACCCAAAGGGCAATGGAGAGGGCTATGCTCGGAGTTTCCTTGCGTGATCAAATCAGAAATGAGGAAATCCGTAAGAGAACCAAGGTTACCGACGTAGCCCGAAGAAAAGCCAAACTTAAGTGGCAGTGGGCAGGGCACATTGCTCGCAGAACGGATGGCCGATGGGGCCGGAAGTTCTGGAGTGGTGACCGCGAACTGGAAGACGTTGCGTTGGAAGGCCTCCCACTAGGTGGACCGATGACCTGGTAAAGGTTGCAGGGATCCGCTGGATGCGAGACGCACGGAACTGGTCAATGTGGCGACACTTGGGGGAGGCTATGTCCAGCAGTGGACGTCTTTCGGCGGAAATGATGATGATGATGATTTAAAAAAAAAACATGCTGTTTCCTACAAACGTGCAATACCTACACGGTCAAAATGTATGGAACAGCAGATTTTTTTTAAAATAACCGATGGTCCCTTCCACCCTGTGTAATTACGTATGATCAGTTCATTTGACCTCAAATAACATATCTTATATTATAACGACAATTTATTTAAACTTTTTAAAGTTTCATTCGTCTCCATCACGGCGGTAAGGAATGGTTCCACCTTCAACCAAGAGATACGAGCAAGACTGCACGTTAAATTTAAAATCAAAACTACCGTTGAGAAAAATATCAAATGCAATGAGGAAAGAGTGAAAATACATAGTGTGAATTAATCTTTGTGCATCGATATTGTTACTTTTTGTATTGAAAACAAGTGTTAAAAAAATAAATAAATAAAAACTGAATAAATTTATTATAAGTAAAAATCAATATTAATATTATCATAAACTAAAATTATAACAATGTATATATTACTCAAATATCCACATAATTCATTGAACCAGATCAATAAATTATTTATTTTATAAAGCGTTTTAACCACACGATACCCCTAGGTAGGACTAGGTTGTCAGGCTTTCTGGTTTCTGACTACTCCTTACGACTGTCAAAGATGAAACGGGACCAATGGTTGAAATAGCTGATCACCCATCCACGGTCTGACCTCGGCAAGCGTTGCTTAACCTTGATGATCGACCCGTGCGGCTGTTATTATTTAGCCACGAGGCCCCATCAGTCTTGGATTATGTCTACCGTGATTCATATCTCAAAATATAACGAGATTATCAGGAAGCAATCGGTCAATTCCATTATGAACCAAATGTATCGGTACATCGAAATAATCTGAGCTGTCTGAAATATCAATCAAATTAGCCAATCATAATCGGTTATTGTGCAATATGGCATCTTCGTCTCACGTTTTGAGAGCAATTGTTGCAATAACATATTAGTGTGGAGTATTAAATTGTGTTATATTCAAACATATTATTTCTAGTATGCATTTATCCACCCACTTACACATTATGACATACAGATTGTTATACATATATGTATTTGTGAGAAAAATTACATCTACCTATTTTTGAGATTTATTCTATTGAGAGATGCCTATTTCTTATAGTTTTTCTCTGATCCTGTAACCCAGGTATTATCAAGACTCAAATTTATTTATCTTGTTTTATATTCTTTACATTTCCTCATGCAAACGATAAGTCAACATCATTCAACTTTCCTTTACACAAGAGGAGCATCACCCAAAACGTACCTAAATATTTAATGGCAGAGATTGAAGTCACCACTCACAAGTCAGTCCCTACTACATTTATATAACGACATCGGCGACAACACTGTAATAATTTGTCATTTCCGCGCTCCCTATCTATTTTCCCACATTTCCTCTTATATTACATACCAAAATCCACTGATAAAATACTTGCGCCGTCGCATTCATGGATGGTTACATTACCATCTGTTATGTAGCCTATATTGCGAACTCATATGTTACTAGGTGTGTGTGTGTGTATAATTACGTGTTTATATAGGACGGGATGGCAAAATTTGCAGCAAGGAAATTGCTGATTGATTTCGGCAGTAAAAATAATTCAGGGAATTTTGTTATAAAAACGAGCGAATAACCTACATACTTTACAAGGCGTGCACTGACCTTATTGGAGATCCAAAACGGTGAAGTTGCGACCAAAACGTGTAGGCATAGATAGTCGTCCTCTTAATTACTTTGCCACCCTTTTTTTAATGTCACTTGATGGTCAAAAAACGATAAGATCTACATATATGTGCTTTTAGATCGAAAAAAATCATATAAATTCAAGTTTAGTTAAGTTCCAGTTATTGACGACTTGACTTTATTTCAAGTTTGTATCTACTGTTCAAGCAAAAATGCTTCAGGTTATGTACATTGTTGCTTTTGTACTGTTAACGTACACGAAGTACTAGACTCACAAAAAAGCCATATCTTTTCCCATATCTGGTCGAACAGATACTACATGAGTGCCAGAGAACAATGTTAATACAAGTTATTTCCACGAAATCAATAAAGAAATACCGGCCTCTACTGTGTGGAATTTGGGTTTTCTTAAACCAAACAAATCAATGTGGTGGTAAGCCTAGTAGTACGTACTTAAGTACTATTTCAAGAAAACGTAAACTTTTGTGTTCTTGATATAAATTGTCTAACACGCATACGTATACACGTGTTCTACCGAGTTAACTGAAAGCCGACCTCTTTTCATCCTTATTACTCAGGGATTAAGGGTGAACAGAGGTCGACCGTCAGTGAGCGGGGTAGTACCAAATTAGATATTTGAGTTCTCGCCTATTTCGCCAGACATTTAGACAGTTATTAGTAATATCAACGTGCTTAGCCATTTTATAAATGGGGAAGTATGAAGGGACCGCAGCGGTGGTCATCATCATCTGCCTGCCTTTTCCCAACTTTGTTGGGGTTGCTTTCAGTCTAATAGGATGCAGCTGAATACCAGTATGTTACATGTAACGGCTGCCTATCCGACCTCCACAAACCAGTTAGTCCTGGGTTATACGATACCTCTCGATAAGAGTGGTTGTCAGACTTTTAGCAGTGCGGTTAATAATAACCGCATGCGACTCTCAACACAACTTCGACGACAGCGACACAATTATAATAAATAAAATAATAATTAAAATGTTTATTCACCAAAGTTACAGATTGGTGAATAAACATTTATATTGTTATGTAGATATTGTCGCGCTGTTACGGATCTTACACACCGAAGCCGGCGACATGTCAATTGAACGCGTACGAATGTTGCCGACATGTGTATTTGGTGTGTAGGTAGGTTCCATTAGGAACAGCCACTGACAGCGCTACTGGTACACCGTTTGTAATCGCTGCTCCACCGCAGCTTTAGGTGGCAATGTCACCATTTACATTTATGTAAAGGTCTTCTTGCATTTTAAAGCTAATTGTTTGTCACTCATATCTCTCAACACCAAAAAGTTCAAACCTTAGATATTTGCTGCACGTCAACGTACCTAATATAACATATTCTATTAAATTACATAAAGCGTAAACAGCCTATAACGTTCCTTATGTTGGTAGACAGACCTTGTCTCCGTGAGATATTACATTACATTACAAACCTACGTAGAAAGTCGAGCTTTGCCCATCTCAAGGTGACTTATAACAGCACATAAATATTTCATACTTGTCAAATAGTAAGCCCTACAGATTGTAACGGAGCAAAACTGATTAACTTTGATTTGAAGTTACAAATACAAGTAATTAACCTGTTGAAGACAAATGATGTACGAAAATACTATAAAAATGTAGAATATAGCACAATCGAACTAATATGAATTCCAATTTCGAAACTGTCTTTTGTTTAAAAAAATTGTATGAAATTATAAAATTCGGAAACATTTTACATCAATGGAAAATTAAAATTGAATTCGTTTAAGAATAATTTAAACATAAATAATGTATTTGCAATAGCAACACTGATATGTTTAGCACTAGATTATGTACTGGTAACATTGAAAGATTAGAACTTTTCTCGCTCGGCGACATGTGACTTTTGCTCGTGTGTAAAATTTAAACCTATTTTGGAAAGACAGTCGACTGCTAATAATCTATAAGCATTTTATTACTACACCAACGATACCTAATACAGTTCGTATAATTAGGTGAGTGCTTAGAATCTACTTTGGAAATGATTTTGAAGTAAAACTCTCTTTAAAAGGTCAATTTAAAATTGAAGTACTCGAACAGAGTCGAACATTTCACAGACACGGGCTTTGTGTAATCTTTCGCCAATACTTTGAAAAGTAAATTCGTTCCGTGAAAACCATGAACGTTTGACTGTAACGAAACAAAGAAATTGAAAGGATTTTTACGTTAATTAAACTGAATTCCTGTAAATGAAATATGTGGACGAAAAAAAACAGGACCTACCTCGGATAATGGAACACCATAAGTTTAAAAAAAAAACCGGAATCCGGAAAGAATCCCCGCTTGTACTATTAATCATAAAAGAAAATGCACGTCGTACTGATGGAATTTCCAAAAAAAATTTCGTAGCGAACTCAATTTGTATCAGGACAAAGGATTGTATCACATTATAAATATTATGGACTATCTACATGAAATTGCCCGTGTATATAACGATGCTTAAAGTGTGAAATATATGAATTTCAGTTTACACACCTGCGAAGCCGTCAACCAAGCATTCTGTATATCAAACTAAGTAATGCTATGCATACATTATTGTTGGGAAACGATTTTTTTGGGGTGATAAATCACGCAATGTAACGCATTCAAAATATTGTGCTGATGAATGCATTGAATAGTGGGGTCATGTAGGTATTTAATTGAAGTTATAACACTAAAAAAATCAATTTTTTTTTTAACTTGTGAAAAAGCTGAAACTTTGCGTCCAATATTTTCGTAACTAGTTCAGAACAAAAAAAAATATTGCAATGACGGGGAGAACAAGCCCTTTGGCTTCGTGAAAGGTCTTTTTACACCCATTAGGTATAAAAAATGTAAATCAATTTAGATTTCTTTCTTCATACTTTTTAGCTCATTATTTATTTGTCTCACGTCCGATAAATTCTCGAAGGTAAAATTATTTTCAAAACAGTTATATAATTGCATTTTCAGAACAGTTTTCCTTCTCATAAATTTTGTAAGCATTCACCATAAAATTCAATTTCTTGGCAACTAAGCAGAATTTCGTAGCCATTTCTGTGTTACTTATTTCATTAGGCATACCGAGATGGACCCAAAATTCTAAGCATTTGCTACAATGTTTCTCAAAAGCATTACTCAAGAATCTCAGACGCAGACACGCCTTAATTCCCACGTACTTAATCCAACAATGCACGTTTTATTTGGTCCTAAACTGAAAACGTTATTTTTCCCAATACCTGAAACAAGACTATGAAAAATTTACTTTTTTTGTGTGGTCCCAGCTTAAAATGTATACGGAGGAAATATATTTCTTATATCCGCGACCACTCAAAGTAGTATCTGTATTGCCTGTAATCCAATTCAACATCTTCCGGGGTCGACGGAGCACATATGTTTCTTACCACTTTAAAAAAATATTGATTTCCAAAGTGCGACAGCGATCGCTTGATGGAAAATGATGTCGATGCCAAAGACATTTTAAACAAACACTAACAAGAATTCCCCATAAGGTGTGCTCATGAATGAGTAGTATAACATCGTAAGCTTTTCTAAGTACCACCATGACCGTACTTACTGAGTCATTACAATGCACAATGGTAAGCTCTTCCGCCACACGCGGCGTTCAATATGCTAAACAACCCGTGATTCAGGTGTCTACGCGTCAGAGACAGGTGTGTGCTGTACGTATCACGCTCCTTTTGCATTTGTGATGTCATTTTGTCTATCTCTGAAGACGGGGTTGGTGCTTAAAGCGAAGCTTCTTGTCTCTGACGTTGTTCATGATTGTACCAGATAACTTGGTTAGTATCACCTAGACCTTGGCCTTTTATATGTGCGGTCCTAATAATCTTCTGTCACGCCTTTTCTCAGCTGAGGCTCAAGCAAAAAGTACGAGTGAGTAGTTCAATTAAAATCGTTTTTCCAAAAAAATACCTGAAAAATTGTACAGGTCTTCAAAAGTAAATATAACACCAGCCTACCACAATAACAATTGTTTTTCAGCCTTCATCCCGTAAACTTCAACTTAAACTTGTTTATGGCTTCGTTTTTATCAAAAGTTCAGTCAAAATTTTCATTAAATTGATTATTCTTCGAAAACTTTTCTGAAGAGGCCCCATTTGCGCGGTTGGCGTAATTAGTGCATCGTAATTAAGAGGTGCTATGCTACCTAGAGTAGAGTAAGAGAGCTGGAGTACGAATGAGTTCTCATAGTCACTTCAAGTGGTACTAAGTGTTTCTGAAACACGAGATTAAACTTTCCCCGAACGTTGGACTTCATATCATCACGTTACGTTTCTGTGCATAACTACTACGAGCTGCTTACAGTTCAAGATTTTTAAAACTTTCTAGGTCCCAGTCTAAATCACAAGGGGAAAATCCTCTTTTGTTTGCCCAGAAATATTTGTCACTGTCCATTTTCACAAAAAAAAGGAAAACAAAAGTTTTTTTTTTCATTCCATTAAAATCCTGAGCACGTATTTCTCGCTAGGTGGCACTCGTAACTATGTGAAAACCCCATACACAGTTGTTCCATTTTGATATTCAATTTACGAGTCACGAACTATAACGGAGCAACACAACAAAGGCTGTCCTGTCGTATTTCAAAAGGGAAGTCACGAGGCTTTTACTTTTATAGATACTTTCAGGTTCAATGTAACGGTCACGCGGACCAGCTGCAGCGGATTTAAAATACCTCCACTGTTGGAAGATGAAATTGTAACTGACTATTAACCTTTTCTATTTGTTTATTTGCATAAAAATAAAAGCGATGTTCCATGGTTAAAAGATCTGTCGGTCTAATCGAACTTATTGGTGAAATCAAAGGGATGAACCAATTTTAAGCCTAATTCTGTAAAACTTTAGTAACTACTAAAAATAAATGAACGGACCTCTTTATCAAAATTATTTCTGTACTAGCTAAGCCCCGTGACTTTTGTCCGCGTGTACTGATTATAAAAATATTACTTCCCTATTTGAATCGGATTTTGTTAATAATTTCAAGGGTTTTAATATTTTGCACGTAACCCTAATCCTTTTTCTAAAATAAAAGCAGTTACTCCTTATAACGGTCAATAAAAGTCTCGTCAAAATCGTTCCAGCCGCTTCGGAGATTAGCCGGAACAAACAGACAGACAAAAATAAAAAATAAAGATTTTAATGCTTTAACTATATATACTTATTTACGCATTCAGTTAAAAGCTGTTATTTTGAAATACCAAACAGGCACTGCAATTTTATTTATTTGTAAAGATGGGATCAAACTAAAATCCTAATTCATAATCTCACAAAGCTCGATCACTGAAAACTGAAATCGATCATCTAAGTCACTCAGTCTACGACTGAAAAATGTAGCTACCATCAAGATTGGTAAGACGATAGCTGCCCATTAACTCTCAGTTGACCCAGCTAAAGAACTTGCCGTCTCTATGGCATACTTACTATGTTAAAGAGGTATATCGTCGTAGAACCTGGTAGTACTGGTTAGTAGGTGTTATTTTAAAATACGTTTCGTACAAATTGATTTTATAATGACATGGAACTTAAAATATCTTATCTTTATACCTTTTTATTAACGAAAGTAACTCGGAGCTCGTGGTTAAATAATAACAGCCGCTTGGATCAATCTTCAGGTTAAGCCGCGCTTGCCCAGGTTTGTCTGTGGATGGGTGACCACCCATTACATACCGAGTTTCCTCCGTGCTTCGGAAAACATGTTAAGCCGTTGTTTTGTCCCGGCTGTCAATTGTAGATCTTTTGCCAGAAGTTACAGGTAGTCAGTGACCCGAAAGTCCGAGAACCAGTCTTACCAAGGGTTATCGTATTACCCAGTACTAGCTGGGTTGTGGAGGTCAGACAGGCAGTCGCTCCATAAGATACTGGAATTCAGTTGCATCCGCTTAGACTGGACAACCCCCAACATAGTTGGGAAAAGGCTAGGCAGATGATGATTGACGAAAGTAACTCTGTCAGTCTGTCTGTCACATCTTTACGGCTGAATGGATTTGGATGAAATTTGGCACACGGACAGCTGGGTTATTATACTTTTTATCCCGGTTCTACGTGTGATAAGTTCCGACCGCGAAACCACGGGCTGAAGCTAATAGGTAACAAATAATCTGTCAGCTTCCTTGAACAGGTCGTGACATGAGATGGAAGTATTTTTCCATGTAGGCATTAGGTGTTCAAATGATGACGAGATTGATTGATAATGCCGTCATGCAGGGACGTCATTGTTATTGCTTTACCACATACAACTGACTTCATGTTTAAAAATGAAGGTCATCCTCATCTCATCATTTAAATCCGGAACAAAAACGCTGTCCTTCAGTGGGTTCGACTTCATAGTTAACTTTTGTTTTGAAATTTGTATGAATAATATGGCACGAAAGGAGGTGTCTGATGAGATGACGAGTAATAGAGAGGTATGGAAGAAGAAGACATGCTACGGCGACCCCAAATGAATTGGGATAAGGGCAAGTAAAAAAAAATTCTATGTGAGAATAGTCCGACGTGATTTCGAGTCGCGGTGCGCGTCGTCCGAAACGGGGAGAAGCGTGCCTTTCAGAGAAATCTGGAATTAAAACCTGTAGAACAGTTCCTACTACAGAGTTTACAAAACATTACGTGCCAGTCGTTCGTATTGGCAAGTAATTAGACTTTGTAATTAGTTCGTTCAGAACGCAGACCGTGAGGCGTTTCCCACGCAACTTAATTTGCACTTGGAAAGCAAGTCTCAAAGCTTGGGGAGCTTTCACGTTATTATGCTTTAATCTATTTAAGTATACATCTAGAAAATGCCTGCTTTTGAAACGACTTACGAAAACATCGTGAGGACACCGGTGTGTCCTCGAACCAAAAATTCGACATGTGTCATCATCATATGATCCTTTTCTGGTGTAACCGATCAACATACAAAGAGGAGGCCTGTGATATGTTAAAGGCTGAATATGTTAAACGACGAGATTGCTTGTTAGAGTTTCACTTTTTACAAAGATACAGAGAACTTCGATGATAAAGAAAAAGGGAAAAGATATGAAATATCTAGGAAATATGCTGGCGTAATCCAACTTAACATAATATTTATATTATATTTTATTATATGTTAGTTTACCAAAAAATGTTCACACAGAACACAGTGATATAATACATTCTTACTGTGCTTTCCATCGAGTCCTACCTTAAAACGTGATTTTTCACCCCAAAAAAAAAAGTCGATTCCCAGCAATAATTTTTGCCTAAACTTACTTAATTTGATGTACAGAATGCTTGGTTGACGGTTATGTGAAGGGTCTATTTACACCCTGTATAGGTAAATAGATAAAACTAAATTAAAATTAATAACATTATTATCCTTTATTTATTTTTATACAAATCTTCTACATTTTTAAATATTTCATAAAATAAAAACAATATAAAAAACATTTAAAAATTTAAAAAATTGTAGCCCACCGGTATCGGGTCCAAGCTACCGGCGGTCAGGGCTCCAGAGAGAGGAACCTCCTAACAATACGAGCCGTGTCCAGGAGTACCGCTTTCTGTATCAAATCCTTGATCCAGCTGCCTAACGTGAGCCTCCTTAGGTAAAATTAAAACGAATGAAAATTAATAAATTAATAACATCATTATTATGAAGTTCACTGCTACACTTGAGCTTTCGTATAGTCAGGTTAATTTGCCAACTAATATGTGGATCTTCTACGACTGCCATACAATACCCTGAGTAAGAACCTTAAACATTCATGTTGATTTTATATCCACACCGGCATGGTAGTGAATATTTAGCTATTCTTGACTAACGAACACAGCAATCAAAGTAAAGGCATGCTTGTTTGTATTGTATTGTATAACGGGCTGGTGTCCGCAACTCCACGTCAAAGCGCGTATTTTGCGTGCGGGTGGGAAATCTATTCGATCCACCCTAACTCCCCGAGAAAGGCCAGCAGCGCCTTGGTGTTGCTGACAATCTTGCGGAGAGTACCTGGGGTACCGAAGTACTTTGCCCTGTATGTTGCAACCACTGGGCAATGTTGAAGCACGTGGGCTGCTGTTTCGTCTTCCTCCATGCAGGCTCGGCACAGGGGGCTGTCTGTGACTCCTATGACAAAGAGGTGTTTATTAAAAGAGCCGTGTCCAGTGATGGCGGCTGTGAGTGTGCGCAGCTGTAGTTTGGACAGCCTAAGCGCTCGTTTGGTGAGGCGGCCATCGATAGTAGGAAGTGCTTCCTTGGCCTGCCTGCACTTGCCATGGTCCAGCCACAGCTTGTGGTGTTGTTCGCTGGTTCGTTTCCTTACCAGTGTGCGTAGGTACCCGAAGGGGAGTGGCACAATGGGCTCGGGACCCACTGCTGCCATGCTCGATCCCCTTCTAGCGAGTTCGTCCGCTGCATCATTGCCTCGGGAATCGCTGTGTCCTTTGATCCATTGGATGGTTATATTATTGTGATTACCAACCTGGTTCAGGCGTTGGTGACACTCGTGTATTAACCCAGAGTTAACTATATGGTTGTTTAGTGCTAACAGAACAGCCATGCTGTCTGAGAGTATACGAATAGAGTGGTCCACAACCCCCCTGGCTAAGATGGCTGATGCCGCCAGGGAAATGCCCATGCATTCTGCCTGAAAAACCGTGTTGTGGACCCCCAGTGGTGTGGCAATATGGATGTTGAGATCTTCCGAGAAGACTCCAGCTCCAGTGCCAGTACCTGTTTTAGATCCATCTGTGAAGATCCGTAGTTCCGCAGGCCTCAATCCCTCGCAGCGGTGGTCCTCATGGAGTTGGATTTTGTATTTTTTGTCGAATACGAACTGTTTGGGTATCCGATCGTTTGTTGCTTTTGCCAGGGGGAACTCAATATAGAATCCCTCCAGTACGGCAGTGTGCTGTGTTTCTTTCTTACCCCAAAGTTGAAGTGTATTAAGGCGTACTGCCGTCATCGTCGCCTCCTGCTGTATAAACAGATGGAGCGGTGGGAGGCCCAACATGGCTTCGAGAGCTGCGGTTGGAGTAGTCCTCATGCAACCTGTAATCGCCATGCAGGCAAGCCTTTGCATGCGTTGCAGTTTAATGGAGGCCGTGGCTAGTCTGGTGCGGGGCCACCAGACTACTGCCCCGTAGGTGATCATGGGTCGGATCACCGCGCAATATAACCAAAGTATAATTTTAGGGGATAGGCCCCACTTCTTACCTATCATCTTTCTGCATTGCCAAAAGGTGATGCAGGCCCTGTTTAGTTTGCTGTCTAGATGACTACTCCAGTTTAACTTACTATCCAGGATGACTCCCAGGTACTTGACCTCGTCGGCTAACTGGAGTTCTGTATCGAAAAGTTTGGGTAGGCGATAGAGGCCTAGTGTTCGTTTTAGGGTAAACATGACTAGTACCGTTTTCGTGGGGTTTACTGATAGGTCGAAATCTCTGCACCACCGTTCAACGATGCGTAGCGCCTGTTGAGTGAGATTGCAGATTGTGCCCGTCACTTTCCCTGAGATGAGGATGGCGAGGTCGTCAGCGTACCCTATTGTGTAGAAATGGTTCGCGTTGAGTTTAGTGATAAGATCATTAATCACCAGATTCCAGAGGAGGGGGGATAGTACGCCTCCTTGGGGACAGCCTCTGGCTATCATGGCCATCTGCTGTTCCTCTGCAAGACGAACCACTCGTTTACTTAACATGTTAGTGATCCAGTCAGTCAGTACCTGTTCTACTCCGTGTCGAGAGAGGGCGGTGCTAATGCTGGAGAAGTTTGTTTTATCGAAGGCTCCTTCGATGTCTATGAAAGTACCCAGACAGGTGCCCTTCTGATGTATCGCTTCTTCTATCCGGCCGACCACTAGATGGAGAGCGGACTCAGTGGACTTACCCGAGCTGTATGCATGCTGATTAGCATGTAATGGGATAGTTTTTAACACGCCATCCCTCAGCTCTCTCTCGCAAATTCTCTCCATGGTTTTAAGGAGGAAGGAGGTCAGGCTGATCGGTCGGTGGGATTTGGCGTTGGTATAGTCACTCTTACCTGGCTTAGGAATGAATATAACCTTCACTTCCCTCCATCCCTTTGGAACGTATCTGAAGGCCAGGCACGCTCTCATTATGGGTACCAGTCTACTGGCGACAGAGGATCCTCCCCAATGCAGTAAGGCGGGAAAGACTCCGTCCGGACCAGCCGCCTTGAAGGGATGGAAGCACCTGATCGCCCACTGGAGTTTCTCCAGTGATATCACTTTGTGTGCGTAGCGCCAGTCGTTTTCTGTGGGCGTTTGGGTTACCTCTGTCCAGTCAATGGTCTGAGCGAAAGCGCAACCTGGGAAGTGAGTTTCGATAAGGACGCGCATCGCCTCTTCTGGTGAGGTGGTAAGTGTGTTGTCGGGTTTCCGGAGAACTGTGGGCCCAGACGGGCTCTGCTGTGCCAGTATTTTCCTTACCCTGTTTGCTTGCTGGCAAGATTCGATGTTGCCGCAGTATTTCCGCCATCCGGTTGAGCTCCTGAATCTGATGCATTTTTTGTAGCTAGATTTGGCCGCGTAGTACGCATCCCAATCCTTATCAGCACAGGTATTCATGGCTCTGTTTAGGGCTGCCCTAACCTTCCCGCGCTTACGTTCCAGATCCGCTCCCCACCATGGTTGCTTACCTGGTGTTGTGGGCGGAGTGGATTCCGGGCAGGATGAATGGTAGCTGTCTAGCATTGATTTAGTGAGATGACTTACACGCTCGTCGATCTGCGGCGTGTCCTCGTAGGTCATCCAGTAGTTTGTTGACGCAAGCTTGTTTTCGAGGATGCGTGTATAGGCAGCACGGTCAGTGTTGCGCGGGTTGCGCCGTGGCAGTATTGGAGTCACACCGACCTGTATGTCGAAGCGGATCCACCTGTGGTCCGAGCAGGAGGCCTCCTTAGAGACCTGCCAGCCGGTGATGGTGGCCGCTGCGCCCTCCGTTGCCAGAGTGAGGTCGATGATTGTTTGGCTACGTCTGTTTACGAAGGTTGGTTCGGAACCTGTATTAAGTAGGGTTAAGTTAGTTGTGAACAAGTAGTCCACTAGAGCCTTACCCCTTGCGTTTTGCGTGTCCATGCCCCACAGAGGATGATGAGCGTTTGCGTCGGCGCCTATGACAACCTCCAGCCCTGTGCTCTCGCAGTAGGTCACGAGGCGGGCGAGGTCATGCGGGGGCGGCTCCTCTGCCTCGGGCATGTAAGCGGAGACGAAGACTACAGCTGCTTCTGTGTCCCCTCGCTGTATCAGTAGCCTAGCTGCAGAGATATCCCTGCAACAGAAATCTGTTAGTGGCTGTGTTTTTATGTTGCGTGTGATATAGATGCACGATCTTGGCTTATCGTGATCTGTACTAACTAGGAGCTTACCCCCAAGATTGGAGAGACCTTGTATTCGGCCATGCCTAATCCACGGCTCTTGGATCAAGGCAATGGCTGTATGTTGAACCTCCAACCACTTCCGCAGCTGAGCCGTCGCGGTTTGGCTGTGGTGGAGGTTGGCCTGCAGGACCTTACAACAGGTCAACGAAGAGGACGCCATCGCAGGACGTTCCTTCTTCGTCGCCCTCAAGCCGCAGCCCGGCAAATAGGTCGCCAGCGTCGAAGCCGCCCTCCTCAAGGTCAGAGGCCGAGGACAGGCTACTGTCATCGGGCTCCCCACCCGAGGGGTCGGCGCCCACGCTGGCGATGGCAGGGGCGGCCGGCGCTGCAGCTGCAGGCACAACCGCGGGTGCCGCCGCGGTGTTTGTATTGGGGGGAGTTGCCTCCACCTCCTGTGTCACGGCGCTGGTTACAGCGGCCGGATAACCCTGAGGGACGTCGACAAATCTGCCGTTCGGACCCTGGAACTTAACGTACACCGTCCCTACACCAAAAGAGAGACGGCGCCCGGCTTGCATCAGGGTCGGAATTTGGTCCTCAGGGACCCCGACCACCACGTACCATGCGTCGGTCCGTTTACTGGCGCCCAGCATTAACCATCCCCTGACGTCTATCCAGGGATTCTGGTAACACAGAGCACGCCCAATGTTGGACGGCTCTGCGAAGATTCCCTGCTCGTCGGGGATGAGCACACCACACCTTATCCGACGCCGGATCTCCGTCTGCCTCCTGATCACTAGCGAGGTGCCAATGATAGGAGCCAGCTCGGAGACCAGAGTTCCCAGCCATGACAAAGTGTGGTCGCTGCCGCACCACAGTTTGAGGGCCCCGCCGCTGAACACCGGCTTCGCTCTGAAGGTCGGTGCAGGTGAGCCCTGTATGGGTGAAGAGGCCTCGGCGACTATCCTCCTCTGGATCGCCGCGAGAACCTGGTTCGACGCCTCTCTGCTGATTAGCCCCGTGCGGCCGCAGGTGACTGCGACGTCGAGTTCGGAGCTTGCAGCTTGGGCGTAGCTTCGGTTGGCGTCCCGCTTGGATTTATCAAGACGCGGCCGCTTACGCTCTCCACGAGGTGTAGTGGTCTCGTTTAGAGCCCGCTTGGCCGCGGCCTGATCTCTCCGAACGGGTCGCTGTGTTTTTTGCCGGCCTCGTCCCTTCTCGCAGCTGGCTGCTGGTTGGCTTGGCCCTGGTCGGCTGGTGCCGGCCTCTGCCTGCAACCGCTTGCCTGCGGAGAAGTTGACATTACCGCTGGTCGGTGTTACCCGGCCCGCGGCATTAGCCTGTATATTTTGTGGAGACTTACGCTTCCACAGTGTCTGAAGCCGCTGCTTCTTGGACGGCCTATTCTTCCTCTTCGTCTTAGACGCTGAAGAAGCCGAAGCAGCTGGCGCTGACGAGTCAGCGCGGTGGCTAGGTGTTGCCGGAGTGTGTTCCTCCTTCCTGCCCTTGTGCCTACTCCTTTGCACCTGCCAGGCTAGCGCGAACGCGTCGCCTGTGGTGCATAACTCCACCGACTGACCAGTAACGGCCAGCTGGGGGGGAGCGGCTTTAGGCGGAAGAGGATGTATAAGGGGAGCCCGGCCACCGGAGTTAACCGTCGTGGGGGGCTCTGCGCCTGAAAAAGAAGGAGGAGCGGTACTGGTCCCAAGCAGCGCCGGTGTCCTCCGTTTGTTACGGGACTTGGTTTGGGTCTTAGCAGCGGTTTTCGCCACTGCCGGACCGGAACCCGCACTGGAGCTCGCTGTGATGGCAGCAGAGCATCCGGGGGCTAGAGAGGTGCTGCAAGCACCCCCCTTAGGAGCATCCTTGGCTTTCGCCTCCACTCCGGTGTGTGTGTGTGTAGTGTGCCAGTGAGTATGTGTGTGGCGTGTGTGTGTGGGGGGTGTAGGTATATGTGTGGTTGTTGTGTGCGTGCTTGGTGTGCGTGTGTGTGTGGTGTCGAATGGGCTTGAGTTGTCCATCACAGTGTTTTTTAAAATTCGTCTCTCCGGCTTCCCACCCTCCATGGAGCCCGCACCTGGGAACGTCTTGCTACAAACTAGCTCGAACGTTAGGAGTACCATCGAGATATAGGGACGTGTGGCTGGCTTACAGTGCGACATCGGGTGCTTGATCGGGTTGGCATAGGGGACTGAACGCCCGTCCCTTCTGAACTGATCAACCCTCACTTACACCGTCAGCATGACCTTCACCCACCGCTTCGGCCATCCTAGAACAACCTCCGCGGACCACCCGCCCCTCGCCGTGGCCCTCTAACGGGACACTATGGCCATTTCCCTACCCCTGGCTATTGGGTAGGGCCACCGTTTTGCTTGAAATCCAGACCAAAGAGGGCGTGTTGCCTCACGGACGCATTACCACCAGCGCCGCTCGGCTCAACCCTCCAGGACTCCTTCATCCCTGCTTACGGCGCTCAACTGTGCAGGTCCTAGCACAGGTGACCAGATAACCTACTCGACGCCAGCTGGGTTTAGTGACGGCCGAGCCCACAACCACCCGGTCACAGAGGGTCATGGTTAGGTTGGAAAGCGCCTGGTGGTTTTTGTTGCGTCTATTTCTTATGGAATTAGACCAATAACAGGGCGGCAACCACGTGAAGGTGAGCCACCAAACTTGCCTTGAGGATCTACACGACTGTAGCGCTCCCCCTCAAGACCACGCCACCTTACCACTTCTAGGGAAGCAGTAAGGTAGGCCTGCATCTATACTACCAAGCAAAGCGAAAGCAAAGCATGTCGTTGTGCAACCGCAAAAGCATAAATACAAGCCAGCCCCGGCATGCTTGTTTATTTTAAGATCCAAAATCAGACAATAGTCTTCAAGGCGTAACCACTTTTATTTTTATTTCCCTCCATAAAATATGTTGTTAATTCTTTATGTATTTAATTCGTGAAGATTACGACACGAAACTCTTATTATGTGGTCGCAATAAACAGCATCGTAAACCGGCTGTCACCACTCACCAAGCCATGACCTCCCGGAGTAATGAAAATGAAAAGTATAAAACAAACGCGTGAAATATAAAACTGGGATTAGCGACCCGACTGTATAGCTGAAAATGGATAATGAATCTTTTGAATGTACCCAGAAGTCGTAATTACGAGTGAGAAATGTTATTGTTGAGGTATATTTTAATGAAATAACACGTTAATTTTCACCATACTGGGAAATGTACTCTTCTTCTTGAGTTCTCTCTCTTGGTAGCATTCTAATAATTATAAACTGACATACGCATTAGGTGCTTTATCCTTTTGCTATAGTTTTCAGCCCAGGTAAAGCTTTTTTAGAATTAACTAAGAAACCATAAATATTATGTTCATGTTGATTTTTGATAAGTTAATTTGAATGCAGGTCTGTCAAGTCACTTTTGGTGCCACGAATTTTTTAATACCGCCTGTCCCTTAACGTTACCGATTATGTGCTCCGTGTTGTTGTACATACCTAAACGTGAAGCTGTATAAAGTACGTTTTCATTTACCATCTTACTGTTATAAATGCGAATATATAATGCGAATGGCAATCACGCCAGATTGGCTGAACGGATCTGGATGCAATTTGGCACACAAATGAGATTATAGTCTGGAATAGCACTTATGCTACTTTTTCTCACACCTACACATCAAACTTTCCACGCGAAAGAATTCGCGGGGCAACAGCTAGTTAAAATAAATAAAGCCTTATTCCTTTAGATATTTTGGTAGAAAAACGCTCCTTGTAATTAAGAAGGATATCACGTCATATAAATTAGTCGAGCACAAAAGTTAACAAGGGTGGAGGACAAGGACACGCTAAACAAATAATGAACAATGATGAATTACTATGAGGTTGACTCTCTCTAATTAACATTTATGATATCCTTACATAAATGTAATAATATATAGCTGTATACATATTACTGTTTCTGAAAAATATTTCCATGAGCGAAAAGAATACAACATTAATTTTAGTATATGCGGAACCTAAAGCATGTGTCTATTATTTTTATGTAAAGAATCCATGTACAAAATTTTAAAACTGTATCATGAGAAATCACAAAGTTATAGGCTTGTTCTGTTACCTGGTTGTCCGCACAAAAGCGTAACCGCGGCGCGCGCACCTGCTGCGTCGTCTTGAGCTCATTGATAATAATAATTTGGCAGTAGGTACCTAAATGATTGCGATATTAGTGTCGCTCGGTTTTGAACTTGTAACCTTTTTTAAATATTTTTGGGACAAAATATGACATGGTTTAAAAATGATTGGAATCGATTCAGTTACTTATTCTGAATAAAATATATTCAGGTTTCGCATATACTAAAAATAATGTTGTAGAAACATAGACGAAAATTCTGTACAGTGTCACCTTTTCCTTCATGATGTCTACAAATGAATAAGTTCCCTTAGTTTTCATCAACAACATTCGTTTATCGATCTCGATGAAACTCGAGGGTACCAATAACTTGATTAAATTGGCAGCGCCTTAGAAGGAATCCGAGAAAGTGGTAATTAATTTTCATCAGGCACCTAAAAACATTTTAAACGCTGGACCGAAATTCTTCGACAGATTTAAATAGAGTTGCACAGTTTTGGCATTTGTGTTGCGAACCAGACCACTCCAAAACTTTTGTTGAATGAATTTTCATTGCCATAAAATAAGTTCTTTTATAATTCATTATTATTTACCAACTTCCTTGTGAAGTTTCATAATTATTTTCGTTAATGATTAATGAAGTTTATTATAATTTCTCTAAATATAGTCGTTGCACATTGTACTTAACAAAAAGTTGGTCAACAAGTTGGTGAAAAATTGCGACATTTGTGCTTGCCTAAAAAATGTCACCGGCGAAATATCTTCGTCAAATCTATCACGGTAGTCAACTTGCTTATAACACTGCCAGTAGTCAAGGCCCTTTTAAAAATGTTATCTTAACTTTACTCAACCAACCTTGCAAAGCTCCCGGTATCCGTCTGTCGCCGTAAGAAATTCCATTTCCTGGCTCGCTTGTGCATACATCGTCTCCTTACGAGTTGGCGTCGACCTCTTCTTGGCGTTTACTTCCGAATCGTACACTAACCAAACTATTTCGTACTGATGCATATATCTTAGAACATATTATTTTTAAAATGATTGCGTTAACTATTTTAAATAAAAATCTATTTTTCTTGCTACATTCTAGAAATGTAGAATCTGAAAGCGGGGTTATCGTTGTACTCTCATGATGCCGCACTTACACAGCTATGAACTTATCGCACTGCATATTGCTTACTCAAAAACCTCTGAGTCCCCTTAGCAAAATACATCAAAAACTTAATTAATTTTTCAAAACCACGAAGCACATCATTTATTTTTTCACAAACAACATGACTCCACACTCTATTGAAAGTTACAAGTATTACTTTACCGAACAACGATCCTTACTTCCTTACTAATATTATAAATGAGAAAGAAAGTAAGTTTGTCTGTTACCTTTTCACGCCTAAACCACTGAACCGATCATCCTGAAATTTTACATAAACGTTGTCGGGTGTATAGAAACGGGCATAGGGTACATTTTATCCCGAAAAAAAAGTACTGTTCCCGAGGAAAACAGCAATAACGTTCTTATGATAATAGATGGCGCTACGTGGCTTTCTAATCATTATATTATTACAAGCAGAGTACAACCCGAATTGATTGTCAAATTCTAAATTAACGCGAGATTACAGAACAATGGACGGTCTTCTCTTATGATTGAATTTCAAGAAATATACCAATAAATTAACAAAGACATACTCATACAGCCCTCCAGAGCACAATACAAGCTCAGATCCTCAGGCAACAAGAGCATCTCTGTGAAATAGAATATTACGTTGAAATGCAATGCAAGCCAGCGTGGTGGAAGGAACAAGTTAATCCTATTAATTATGATGAACACCGCCTTATGAGTTCATGTGGGATAGGAATCTATGTCTATAGATGTGTAAAAACGCGCGTTTTTTTAAGAATATGATCTGTGCTTGATTGTTTGAATGTTGTTTTGATTTTCATTCAATTATAAGGTTTACTTGGAATTAGAAGCGTTCTTGCCGGATTGGTCGGAGAAGGCGAAACATAGAGAGGACTGGAGGAATATGGGGAAGATCACAAGTCTGTGGAATTCAATGCCGGCTTCTCTGTTCCTGGTCATTATAATCTGCCGACCCTAAACCGCAACATCGCTTCACATCAGGCGAGTTGCGGCAAATAAAACCATTGCCCAGTTTAGCTTCTCAAATTCGATTGCCGTTTTGCAGTTTTTGTAGATACGAAAGAAACTGCTGGAAAACCCTCTTATTTACTCGATCATCAGAATGCACCACATCATCAAAACTATTTCTTAGCCCAATAAAACAACCACTATATCGGAATATTCAACCTTCACGACGACAAAGAAAACCTTTTCTTTAATCAAGCTCCGAAACAAAAGACGTAAATTTAGATCTACAAGTGGTTGCTAAATCTAACACACAATTCCATTTTCAACTTAGCAGTTGAACACAGATTAACACAGAACAGTGGGCTAATTGGAGAAGATTATTCCATTGAAGAACTACATTAAATTAGGCTGTGGTAATGTATTTTACTCAGATATATTCGGGAGGATTTCAAAGATTCAATTTCGCATTCGGAGTCGTATCACAAAATGCCTAAGCTGACTTTCCATAGGCGTGGGAACCGTATTGAACCTTTTTAGCGGCCTATTCTATCGTATTGTGAAGCTGAAAGGTATGTGAAGGAAGCTGTTCGTTTGATAAGTTGGATGATTCTTGTTAAATTGTCTTTTATGTTTGTTTGACTGGCGTATGTTTGAATAAAGTAGAAAATTGATGTATCCTATTGAGAAATTGACTGGTGAACAAAGTGCGTCGTTTAACATGATAAGTGAGATCTAAGTGAAAACAATTTATTCGTGTTTTATTGCAAAAAAAGTTATAACGATCATATACATGCTGCTTTCATAGATTTAAGAGCCGCAACAAAAACAAATACATTTTTTCGGATAGCAAAATTGGTCTGTACTCGTATTTCACGAGTAGCACAACCCACCTGAAATCTCATTCAACCGAATCAGAATTTCCAAATAAAATCGGATACTTTTTATTTGTTGTACCATTGACGTGGTGTGTATGGAAGGTTCATTTTACAAACACGTCGTTATTTGAAAGGTCAATTGCTTCGATAAATTGGGTATATGATTGTGCACACATGTTTTTTTTAACCACCCGGATGAAAGTGGTTTAGGTCAACATTCAAATAAAATATGGCCAATACCCAGTGTCCATTAAACATTATAATCAATATAATGTTGATGGAAACAAGAAGAATATCAGGCACCAAGGAGATCCATCTTGCAAAAAGCAAAGGTAGACCATGATTTGACATCCATATAGGCACAGCATGCAATACCATTATCACTATCATAGAAGGTAGAAGCATTGTTGAGGCAAATCCATTAGCCTCTGGTCAGACCTGGTACTCACGCAGAGCGAGGAAGCATAGCACAAAATCAACACTGCCAGTGATGATGAAGATGATAGCCACATCCTCAGTAACTAGGGGTCCGCATGGGCCGATGCCTGCCAGGGCTGCGGGACTGTTCGAAAGAGATACCGTGGCCCTGGAACACAAAGGGCAAAAAAGGAACATGGATGGTTTTTAGTCAGTACAAGTCTGACACTCCCTTCCGCTCCGCCCAGAGTGGGGGAGGGGGGGGGGGGTCATTTGATGATTTCTCATCCGAAAAAAAAAAAAGAAAAAAGCCACATCATCAGTTCATTCTATCATTCACTCGTACAAGCTCAACTATATCCTTCACTTCCAAATCAATGGAACCAATTCAAATCTAATCATAAGCAATTGACCGTCAAATAGATACACGGCTATATACTGCATACTATATACCCGTGTATGTATTGTGCCTTTAGCCACAATTCGGTTACGGGTCATAAATCGTCGCTATCAGCGACATGTTTGAGCATTGACTAATATCTATTGTATTGGATCTAGGTAACTTGTATTGGAAATCTGAAATTGGTTAGCGAAGTAGTTTCAGATTTTGTTGTGTTATGTTTTAGAGAGTAAAGGTATTTTACGTGAGGTATACATTTTAACGCCCTACTAAGCAGCATCAGTATATTACGTTCGCACTACTGGAACACAGGCCACCTATTTTTAATAGGGAGTGGTCCACTACGTAGGCCGTCACCACAGCTCCATCTATACCTATATATAAAATACGTGTTTGCAGTCTTGTGTTTTAAATTCCACCCCAGACATTCAATAAATGCGTACTTTAGTAGAAAAAGGACCTTTTATTTGAGTCGTTTAGCAGGCGAAAAAACGTCGCTCACAATGCTAAAAGGATAACATAGAATAGGAAACCTATCCTAGATGCTCGTAACTTTAACATTTAAACTTTATTGCAACCTTGCAGAATTATATGAAACTCACGCTGAAAGTGTTTATGACACGTTTATGACTACTAACCCTGGACTTGTGTACCTAGACGTTAGATAGTAAGGTCAATATCTAAATGTGAAGGTATACTAAACTTAAATCGTAAAGAGTAGATATACGTTTAATAGATTCCTTTGTTACTGTCTAGATTAGAAGTTTCATTATCCGAATGCTATAATGAATAGAGAAAATACTTCAATTTTTTTCTTCTGTTTCGATACCAGAAAAGGTTTATTAAAATTGGCATTAAATTAATGATTCTAACTTTTTGTTTTAAAAATCCAGACTTAAATTCCTGTGTCATTAACACTAAAAGCCGGACAGGCGGACAAGTGCGAGTTCGACTCGCGTGGAGAGGGTTCCGTACGTTCATAGATTTCTTATAGGTTTTCCTGTAATCTAAAGGCAATTTTTTATTTATTTTTTTATTTTGGCCCTGTAATTTCGGAGTTATGGGGTGGATGGTCAATTTTCGCCTATTTTGTTAAATAACTTCATAACTATTTATCCTAAAATTATAAAAAAAAATATTTGAGATGCTCACAACGAGCAGTAGTACCTTACTATAATAGGTAGGAACAATTAGATATTATAAAGAGTCGGTCGTGGTGGCTGTGGCAGATATCAGGTAACAAAGGTGTGCTAAATAGCTCCTCAGTTACGTCATACTATGACGCGTGATTTTTTTATTTTTAGTACATCATGATTCACCTCCTCTACTGCCAGACATTTTGTGTGGTGGAAACCCACCGCCAGAACTTTTAAAGTATGATAAATTGTCATTGAACTTACGTTAATTAAATTTCAGCAGTTATAAAACGATGTAAGTCTGGGGGTCAAGGGATCTCCGTCTATTACTTTATCAAGAATCTAGTCACAACTGAGAAACAAAACTAATTTACCAACTTGTAAATACCAACGCAACGCCTATGACAAACTTAAATAGTCGTCAGCTTATTTTAACTTTCCTGAAGGTGTCAAAGTAAAGTACGGAACTAAAGTAGGTAAAGGAGTTTATAATTATCCTCTTGACATAACTGTCTGGAGAATTCTCAACAGTATCCCAGACTTGGAGTGGAAGCACTTAAACATTATGCTGAATATTTTAATGTTAATAACGCTGCAGGCAATGGTTACTAATTTCTACTTACTTAAGTTCAGTTTAATTTATTTATGAACACTAAATTCGTAGTCTTACTAACATCACTAGATCGTGGATGTTTAAAGACTTCAATGTGTGTGTCAATTACATGTATATATTTTTTTTAACTTTAATCAAAACATACTTTTTGTTCAAAATTTAAAAAATAACTAACTCAACTTACGAGACGGATAAAGCTACTGCTGTCATGTTTACAGGCAGACAAAAGCTTTTTTATTTTTTAATAAATATCAGAGTAGTCGGCCTACATTCGGTAATAATGAAACTTTGTGTCCCCAAAATGTATGAAAAACTTTGAATGGAGAAGTTTCCATATTATTTTTTTGGATTAAGTTCAATTTAAGTAAGAAGAAAATAAATTTCATTAAATATAGTGTTATCAATATCATGAAACTTATCCATTAGGACTTAAATTAATGTCGTACAATAATTGATTCAACTGGTTTTTTTTTAATACGGTCGATTAGGTGCGTCTTTAGAAACCTGATAGACCTGGTAGTCCAAAATACACAGAGATCTTAGATTTATTAAGGCATAATTATACAAAGGTACTTTTAAATCTGGCTCAAAGGCCATATTGATAGTTTGTACTATAAACTTGAAATGACAAGCAATACATTTTAATACCCAATTGTGAGGCTATCTTCTTAAGTTCGCATAGAGTTTCCTATAACAATGTACGTCGAAGTTTTTCAATTCCCAAGACTTCCGTGGAACAGAGATGGATAGTAGACGCAATATTGCTCAAAGCTTAATACCCGCATGTCATAGATTCCATGGCAGGCAATATATTTATTATTTTAAAGTTGTGTCCTGTTTTATTGAGGTTTTAGTGGGTTCTGATTTCGAACCAACTACAGCTTTAAGTATGACATTTCGGCGTTTGACGAAAATTTCATTATGTGTCTCCCAATAGGGTAAACTTATTTTCTACCAAATAAATGATGTGATTCCAGTCAAAAATACATGCAGAAATGTCTTTTTTTATACTAAATGGGCTTACTTTGGTCTTACACAAATTGTAAGATAATGTTGTAGAAATGAATAATAAGTATTCACTTTTATTATGCCCGTGGGTGGGCTGTAATAGCTTATTTTTGACTATGCAAAAGTGCTTGTCACGGGTCTATTGGAAATAAATGCTTTGAGTTGAGTTGAGTGTCATGCTAAAATCCGCCCGTTCTTCGTTTTTAGACATGTGTGTACTTAATTTATGCCGAAATCGCAATTCATCTTACAAGTCCCTAGTCTTTTGATATGAGCCATAACAATGAAATGACGTAGCCTTCATTTTTAGGTATTCCGCATATGATCTCATTAGACTATTTATTCTTAGTCAGCGAAGCTGCACAAGTGAACATGACCCGTTGACTTATGATAATTTAGTCTTACTATGTAGAGGATTACGCGATGATCTTACTAAGAACACGGGTTAATACCATAGAGCAAGGGTTGGACGACATAAAACGAAAGGAAAACTCATTAGTAAGTATTGAAATCATTGTTTGAATCATCATAATGATGACGTGTGTTTTATGGCGATCTGCCTGGTGAGTTGGAGAGTTTTGATCCTGTGTGTGTGTGAGTGATTGACAGACGCCGCGGCTGCTACTTAATAATGAAATTCCTGATGGAAAAACCCTATAACACTTTGTCCGACCCGGAAATCGAACCGCGAAATCATCTGCCTAGCCCTTTCCCAACTATGCCAGGCCACTGACTACCTGTAACGACTGTCTAAGATCTACAAATGACAGCCGGAACCAACGGCTTAACGTGCTTTCCGGAAGAAACTCTGTATGTAGTGGGTGGTCAGCCATCCACGGACCAACCCAGGCAAGCGCGGCTTAACCTTAAGATCAACCCGAGCGGCTGTTATTATTTAACCACGAGCTCCTGAACCGCGAGTCGCGAAAAAATCTAAATATTTCATAAAATAGACCGCAAACTTAATAAAGCTTCATATGTAATAGTCTAGCCAGATTGGTTAATCCAATCACACTCACTTGTCCAATATAGAATGAAGCCCACAGAATAAAGCTGGCCAGTAGGGTTTATTCATCGTTCGTTCATTCAGCTTTTGTTTCCCAATGTTCGTTCGTTCGTTCGAACCGCTCACTAGCTGCAGCTGAGTGCACGTGCATGTTTCAAATTCGACACGCCACCGCTAGCTTAAATGTGGAGAAGATTTTACGAAACATAGACCACAGCTATCTATCTACACTAAGAAGTGAAGTTTGTCAGTTTGTATGTAGGAGGTAATCTTCAGCACTACTGATCGGATTCTGAAAATTCTTTCACTAATGGGAAGGTACATTATTCCAAAGTGTATAGGCTATATGTAAAACCTTCCCGTGTGATAATTTCCGATCGCAACGCGAACGAAACCACGGGTAAAAGCTCCATATTTCAATATAAACTTCGCCAGTTGTATCACTTTTGTCACCAAGCGCCGTCTCAAAGATGATTTTCATAATTCTACAGATTTTTCTCGGATACTTTTTCGTCCTTTGTTGTAGCTTCAGCGCCTTCAAAGTTGTCAAGTATTTTCTCTGGAAACTTCGGTGTTTTGTTTTTGTTAATGTGAATATTTCTCTTTGTTTCAGCGAGTACGAATTTAGTGGGCAAGTTCACGCAGAGCGTCCGTCGTATCGTACAAGATGTCAAGGATGAAGGAACTTCCAGTGAGTACTCAACGTTTATTTATTATCTTTAATAGCTTTATTTGATTAAATCAATAGATCAAATTATCGACTCCGTTGTGTAGATATGATTGCAGTGATCGTAACTTAAAATCATAAAAGGAATATTCATATATGAGCATGTTTTGTTGAAAATATTATTTTTGACTGGTTTGCCCGTATTGTTACGGAACGAATTCATAATAAAGGTCACTCACGCAACTGCTAGACTTTGATATAAAGCAAAGTTTATTTATATTTTTTAATGGCAAATGTGTCGATTTCGACGAGTGCCTATGCCAAACGTCGAAGAGAAATGAAAAAACAAAAAGTGTTTAAAAAAAAAATTGCCTTTCAACATTCCTTGCCATTTTCATGCCAGTAGCCTAACACCATCAAAGTTATAAGACGTTTATGAATATAGAGGGTAGCTCTACTGGACGCGAAACCAAAGGCGGGTAGAAGAAGATTAGTCTCGTAGCCGGGCGGAATGTTAAGAGGCTGGCTGGCCGGCCCGGTCATTGATTTGTGTAGCCAGTAGCCACGACCTGCGAGGACGTATCTCATTTGTTATGGTGGCCATTTGTCACTTGTGAAACATTTGAAGGAGGTACCAGTAGGACGAATTGTGGCAATTACCTATAAATACCAAAAGACCATGACCAAAACAATGAAATATTTATTTATTTATTTAAACTTCATGTACAATAGTGATACATAGGCGGACTTAATTCCACAAGGCATTCTCTACCTAAAATGTGTCAACCAAATATGTGTTTATAATGTAAATCATCGGAGTAGTAAGTACAAATGTGTAATTAGATTAAGTATTCATAAAATAAATTTACGCATTCCATTTAATATTAAAACGTTTTAGTGGTAACAATAAAATTCTATTACTCGGTACAAAACTACAAGCCGACAATGTATTTATTTCAATGGAATGATGGAACTAACAATTAATTTTAACGTTATTTGCAGATTCGTTAAATATTAATCTCTAACATATTTATCAATTAAAAACAGAAATGGCATGACTGCATTTGAACATTGCGTGCATATTTGATTAACAATTTACAACTGTTTATCAAAATGTGAATAGTAAAGTTTATTTTAAAACATGAATTCGTTGAACAACAGCTATGAACACGATTCTTGGATTAAGGCTTTTCGTTAGCTAAGTTAATTCCACCAAAAATTTCTTTGAAATCATATTTATGTCCCTCATTAAATATAAGAGCCCATTACACAGAATTTTGGCAGCAACGTTGATTATGAAGGCTGCCTGTTAGTTTCTAGCTTTTCTTAATTCCTCTGGTTTATTCATGCTAAGTGCTAAGCTTGCACTTCACTCTAACAATGTTAATTAGATTAACTAGATCAGTTTACTAATCAAATGAATTAAGATCAAATAAGTACTTAGCTAGTAAGGAACGCCGAAGGCTGATTGATACTAATTTAATTAAAACATCAAAGAATTTTAATGAATTAAGGATGCTTGGTATTCGCTTCAAATTGGCTGTCATTACATTCTTGCCGGTAATGGTACATATTTGATGTAAATTAGGCGTTTAGTGGCAGATCGTCCAGGACGAGTTGATAATTAGAAAGGGTACTTACGTTTAGATTGAACACAGACAGCAACTTTATGTTTTTTATTTTATTACCTCTCTCAAAACAGTGAATGAAAACATCGTGAGGAAACCGGCATATACTAAAACCGAAAATTCGAAACCAACCCGCCATTCAGACCGCTTGGTGGAATAAGGCCTAGTATCTTTCACAGAAGAGACCTGTCTTCCAGTTCGGAACGATATAGACAGATTATTAAACCCACAAAATAACACTTTCTCATAAAGTAACATTTATAATGCAAATCTCGAATAAGATTTGAACATAATTCTTAAAAACCAATTCTAACCTACTTTTCCTTGTACCAGGCGGGCAGACGAAAGAGGAGGTGATAGAAACCAACGAGCGTCTGCGAGGAGTGCGCGTGCGTCTTGACGAGAACTATGACACGGCGAAGAAGGCGCTTGTCACGCTCATGGCTCGCTACTCCGAGTCCAAGGCCCAGAGGAACGTGTTCACCAGATACGCAATGCTCAAGGCTATGATAAAGGTATGTTTTTTATTTACATAGGTTATTTTAGTCTGTATTGTCTCAATACAGGCAGACGGTTTTCTTTATCCACTCCCTTCGTTCCGAAAATGCATCGGCAGCATTTCTGTTCAGCATATCCCACAATCTCATAACTGGCAAAAACCGAGTCAAGTGGCTTATTCTTTTAAAAGCCATTATTTGTAATGCCAGGCAGAAGAAGATAGGTGGACAGTTTTAGTTTGACCAAAAATAGGACCCGGTTTTACTAAACTATCTGAATTGCAATATCCATATTTCGTCTTTAAAGTTTTGGAAAGCATTAAAGTCTCAATTAGTTACTAACCAGTAGTTACCATATTGCGCTCTTGATACTATAAAAGTTTATGTGTTCTTCAACCTGAGGGCAATAAATTGCTCTGTGCAACTCATCACTCTCGCTGGCGTTGCGAAGGCCAACACGATCGGGTTATTTTGTTCAATCGGACAATGCAGTTTGTCGCAGATGGCTTTTACTGCTTCACCGGACAGGTGTGAGTGCAAGCTTTCAGTCAGAACGAATACATGTGTTCGAATTTCGATGACCCGAAATGCGTCGTTAGCGGATGAATGTAAGCTTTTTGTCGTATGAGAAAAGGATCGATAATACTTATGGCGTATCAAGGCCAATTCAGTAATCATACTTACCTGCATACATTAAAACAAATGTCTTTATTTTAGTACTAATTTAGGTACTTTCAAAGCTATTGATAAAAATATTGTACTTTTTCTGTCCGTTGGGAACAATTTCGGATGAAATTGAATAAGTACCTAAGAACGATGAAAAATGTGAGGGTCGATAGGAATTGATATTTTTCGTCGTTCCAAGTGTTTACTTAAGACGGTTTTCCGATTAGTAATGACTTCGCCCAAACACACAGAGTCTCTAGATAAACCATTGCCTCGCAAAATTAATTACTAGAAAACTTAGCTAACTCGATCTATCTAGGCAATCTAGCAACAGAATTAGTTTAAGACAAACACCTAAATGAAGCCAAAGGTCAAACTAGGGGTAGGCTCTTTCGGAATTCTTGTTTAGTTTGACGATATAACTAACTACATGCCAAGCAAATACCTCGTGTGTCTTTAGTATGCTGCGGAGGTCGCATTCCTTGGTTATATGAAAAGGTTACGGTGACATAATATAAGCGATTAACTGTGCTAACTTAATATTATTACATTATGCACATTAGTGGAGACAGGGTCAGGTTTTTGCTGCATTGGCACTTAGCACCATTATTATAATTCGATCCGAATTCACCTATGTGGCAAACAAGGTGTAAACGGACCCTTTACGAAGCCGTCAACCAAGCATTATGTACATCAAACTACTTTACGCAAAAATTATTGCTGGAAAACGACTTTTTTTTTTATGCTGACACACTTGCTGATAGATGGATTGAATAGTATGGGGGTCGTGAAGGTATTTAAAGTAAAAATCTTACATTAAAAACATGTATTTAAAAAAAATAAGAAACAGTTGGAACTTTACCCTCAAAATCTCCGTAACTAAAAGGTTTTCAGGTATGGTCTAGAACAAAAAAAAAATCGCAATGACGGGGAGAACAACTGCCTTTCGGGTTCGTTAAGGGTCGTTCGTTGTTACACCCTTTATAGTGTCTACTTCCAAATCTTGATGGGCCAACACAAAGATACTAATGAAGAATTGAAATTGTAGTTGTTGTAACTTAGATTTCGAATCGTTAGTCTTTTGTTGCATGTGCTTCCAGCAAAAATACCTCCCTCACGCTCTACTTCTTTCGATTTGAGACTTGGTTGAGGGAAGATTAGAAGCGTTCGCTCTTTGCTAACAATACATACTTCTATCACACAGTCGGTGGAGACATCGGGTCATGGGTCTTCACGATTGCTCATACCTTTAACAAGACTGGAAAATAACAGGCTCATACTAAAATAAATTAAAATAATATTCATAACGAGATAAATCATGCGAAAACAAGCCGCGAGACGTGTAATTGTGCCAGTACGAGTGTAATTTATGAAATAAATGCGCAACAAGTCTTACATTTGAATTCAATGCACTTTGAAATAACGCCGCTCAGACTCATTTGAATAGTAGGGAAGTGTAAGACTGGCTCATACATACATTGAACAGGGGCTAGACACAGGCATTTATAGGCTTATTGCTAATGGATAAATGTAATCATACCAGTGGCGAAGGGTTTCCATACCAACTCGATTCCTACCGGCTTCCCTTTGAAAAATGGCACACTCAGTATTCTATATTGTTGTTTTCGGGGTCGCTGATAACGAAACTGAGGTCAAAATGAAAATACAAGATGACGCCGAAGAAAATTTTCGGTCTTTCTGTTATGGGTGTCATGTTCGTGGTTTTTAGGGTCGCTGATAACGAAAATGAGGTCAAAATGAAAATTCGATGGCACCAACAATTCTTTTTGTTTTTTTTTCGTCATGGGTATCATTTTCATGATTTTCACGGTCACTGATAACGAAAATAAGGTCAAAATAAACAGAAAAAAAACTAAAACGAAATCAATTCACATTTTTTTTTTTCGGTTTCCCTTGTCTCAAGGGGACCCCTTTTCCTCGCCGGGCACCTTGCGGGGATGGGGCCGGATCTTGCGGAACACCAGTTTGGTTTCCGCAAGGGGCGCTCCACGGTGGACGCCATCATGCGCGTGAGAGCCCTCACGACGGGGGACGCGGTGTCCCGGGGTGGGGTCGTCTTGGCGGTGTCTCTTGACATCGCCAACGCCTTCAACTCCATGCCCTGGAGCTGCATTAGGGATGCACTTAGGTATCACCGGGTGCCAACCTACCTTCGTCGTGTAGTCGGGGACTACTTGACGGATAGGGCCGTCATCTACCCCGGTCGGAGCGGAGAATGGAACCGGCGAGAGATGTCGTGTGGTGTTCCACAGGGATCGGTTCTGGGACCGGCCCTGTGGAACATCGGTTACGACTGGGTGCTGCGCGCCGACCTCCCTACCGGCATCAGCGTAGTTTGCTACGCTGACGACACGCTGGTACTGGCACAAGGGAGGTCGCACGAGGCGGCGGCCGAAAACATGACACGCGGGGTTGCGATAGTCGTGGAGAGGATCCGGCAATTGGGTCTCGAGGTGGCATTGCACAAGTCCGAGGCCATGTGTTTTCATGGGCCTCGGAATGCGCCACCGTCGGGATCCCTACTGACGGCAGGAGGGGTTTCCATCGGCGTCGGATCGACGTTGAAGTACCTAGGACTCGTCCTCGACAGCCGGTGGAACTTCGTGGAGCACTTCCGACGTTTGGCTCCCAAACTGGAACGGACAGGGGCTGCCTTCAAGCGGCTCTTGCCCAACCTGAGGGGTCCAAACGCCTCCTGCCGGAGGCTATACGCGGGGGTCGTGCGGTCCATGGCCCTTTACGGGGCCCCGGTGTGGGCGCGTTCTTTGAGGCGGCAAGCCGCCCACTACCTGAACGCGCCCCAAAAGGTGATAGCCATAAGGCTAATCCGGGGGTACCGCACGATCTCCGGCGAGGCGGCTAGCCTCCTTGCTGGATTGCCGCCATGGGATCTGGAGGCGATAGTCCTCGCGCGCCTGCATGAATGGCGCGCGGAGGCACTACGTCGGGGGGAAACTCCGCTGCCGCGGCAAATTGCCGCTCAGCGGACAGACCTCCGGCGTGATCTCATGGCGACATGGAGAGAGCGACTGTTGCAACCCCGTGCAGGGCACGCTACCATAGTGGCGATAAGTCCCCTCTTTGAGGAGTGGCTAGAGAGGCGCCACGGCGCCCTCACCTACCGCCTGACGCAGATCCTCACCGGACACGGTTGTTTCGGGAGGTTCCTGCACCGAATCGGGCGGGAGGAAACGCCCGGGTGTTTCCACTGCGAGGATCGTCCGGAGGACACGGTGGAGCACACCGTAGACGTCTGCCCCGCTTGGGCGGAGCACCGCCGTGTCCTTGTAGCGGCGATTGGCGGCGGCGATCTCTCGCTTCCGGCCCTGGTTCAAGCCATGGTCCGGAGCGAGAGGGAATGGGAAGCCGTCACCACCTTCTGTGAAGCAGTCATGCTAGTGAAGGAGGTGGCGGGACGTGAGAGGGAAAGAACCTCACGTCCCAGCCGCCGCGGGAGACGCCCTGGGCGTCGGGGGTCACGTGGTGGCTCCCGGTCACCGTAGGCGCGGGCCTGTGGACGGCGAGTTATGGGCTAGCTCGCCGTCCGGCCGTCTTATGACGACAGGCCGTGTCGACGGCGCGTTCGTGTTCCACGCGCGCCTCTAAGAGATGTCAGCAACCGAGTAGGGGTCCGCATGGGCCGATGCCTGCCAGAGCTGCGGGACTGTTCGAAAGAGACACCGTGGCCCTGGAACACAAAGGGCAAAGAAGGAACATGGATGGGTTTTAGTCAGTACAAGTCTGACACTCCCTCCCGCTCCGCCCAGAGTGGGGGGGGTCATTTGATGATTTCCAATCCAAAAAAAAAAAAAAAAAAAAAGGGGATCCCTTTTCACTCTTCGACACTGAATCATACCATAACATCCCGCCTGTAATCCCCGAATGTTGTAGCTGTCTTATTTATTTATATCATAGTCAAGTCAATCCTGACTCACAAAACCACAACAACTACGCATTCTGTAAATCGAACTAAAAGTACTTAAATGAATTTGATTGGTGGTGCATAAAACCGTAGCTTGCAATATAACAAACGCGAATCACTACGTGTGCATGCAATGGTATCTACAGAGGTCGTGACGGCGTTATAACAAAGTCACAAAATATGCATATCATGGAAGTCAACTAGACGCCTTACTTAGCACGAGCGCGCGGTATAAAACTAACGTAAATACGTCGATTATTAAATTAAAAATACTCATTTCACTTGAAATCATTTCATAATTTTAATTTATTCATATTTATGGATGATACTGATTGTGCTTGTTGCAAACAATTCAACTAAAATGCTATACGATAAGTGTATTTTCCATTCAAAAATAGGTGTACCTCGTAAACTCTCCGATGCCATTATTTGTGTAACCATCTGATACCATTATTTTTTAAGTGATTAAAATTCTAAGTTTTATTGTACTCTAATGGATTGGGTTTCCGATTCAAGCAATGTCTAGCTACCTAGTGCTCTCAAGTAAGAGCATTTGTCGCTTGCTTATAAAAATTCAGCAGGGATCAGTGGACCTATTTGTCACCGTTGCTTGTTTATACTTGCAGCAGACGTTTACCTTGTGCACGCTGTATACTGAACGGGGTAGCTTTAGGAATTTAGCATGTTCTGTGTATGTAAATATGGCTTGCACAATTTAATACAATGTCGTAGCCAAGCGACAAAGCTTATATCGCCAATGTTATATCAAACTGAGGAACACGATGAGGATTTATGTTCTCCGAGATGTAGCCAAGACAATATAAATAATTAACCCTCTGGGAGAATCTCGGCTGTCGTTGAGTTTTCAACAGATAATAAATGTAAGATTTTAAGAAAGAATTGTATTGTCTTTAGAAGTTTTCGTCAAGCTTTACTTTTATAACTAGCGAGCCGCTCCAGCTTTGCACGGTTGCAATTTACAAATTAAGAAAATTTTATTGAGATTTTCACACAAAAATACTGTCAACACTTTCGGTCAATTTTACAAAAAATTTTTTTTCATATAAACCTTGTTGCAGACACAAAAAAAAATCAACTCTTTTGCTCGAGCCGTTCTCAAGAGATGATCTTTCATAGATTTTATTATTAAATGACGTTTTCGAATTACGTTATAATTCTTACAGACTGAATAGAGAAGCGACTTCACGCTAACATTTATGTATAGTATAAGTTTTTAAACTATCATAGTCCCTAACATTATCATATCGGGAACTCAAAACAATCAGTAAACATGGTGTAAATATCTCGGTTCTAGTGTTAATGATTCATGTATATAGATGACACAAACACGTGCAACAAAGAGCAAATTAGTGGTGTAAACACGTGTCGGGGTGCCCGCAGCCATTATGGGTTAAGGGTAAAGGGCACACGTGTCACAAGTTGCACTCGCCTTGCAATATCCAGGCTAACGATGTCAGTAGTTGGGTAATAAAGTTGGGATTTCCCGATAACGTACACTGCCTGTTGAAATATTTTGAAACCAAAAACCTAACTACTAAGAAAAACGTTTCCGAAAACCGAAGGCTTCTATTATCTATATATATAAAATCGTAAACTGACTGACTGGGTGATATATCAACACACAGCCCAAACCGCTGGTCCTAGAGACATGACACTTGGAGGGTGTGTTCTCTGTGAAGAGTAAGTATCCACTAAGAAAGGATTTTTATGAATTCCACCCCCAAAGGGGATGGAAGTTTATATGAAAGTCCGTCAGTTTTGAAGTTATTATCTTCAAATTTTGTGTTTTGGCTGACGATTATAAATTAATTTATACGTGTCTCAGCGTTTTTGATAATTCTATCCCCGAAGGGTTAAAAAGGGTGATGAAGGTAAGTTACTATGTTTATGTTTTGGACATCCACGCGGGCGAAGCCGCCGGCAAAAGCTAGTTCAATAATAAATAAGCTGTCTTCGATCTATCTATCACTCCGCACTCGGGAAGTCGGGACTTCACAATTGGGAAAAAATACTTGAAGCAAAATAAGATGTCCCGTGTGTAACAATCGGACGAGGGGGAGATACTGCTCAGTAACTTTCAACAGATCGATTTCTTGCTGGGATATTGTTTTTATAAGAATTGACAAACTATTACAAATAAAACACTACACCGCACTATTATTTATAAATTATTCATCTATTCGCACAGAGCTACAATTTGGCTTATCTATTTTGAAAGATACCAGACCGTTTTCACTAATTGGCGTTGAATATCTAACACGGTAGTAGGCATAAATTTAGGTTTCACCTACTGTTAATAAAAACAGGTATTAAACCACCTTACATAACACACAAACTACGTTCAACACTGAAATAAAACGTACATACCATTTTACAATATAATTCTGCTCCCAAATTATTTATAACGCTATTCTCGTCGCCATTTGTTAGCTTACGTAGGTGACTGAACAAGCAGGATTCTGTAGAATGTCGTTGTGAGCCCGCCAAGTTAAATTACACGGTCTTCCTTGCAACTGGGACCATTGTATAATTGCGTTTAGGAATTACCACCCCGCTACTGTGTTCGTCTTCATTATTTAAAGCTTTGTCCGGATTTAGAATGGGTTTTTAAGGAATTAATTGAATTGTCATTCTCTTGTGGTTGTTTTTGTTTATATAACGCACACGTCACGTCACGTCACGTTTTTGTCTCACTGATGGGACACTAGCCTGTCTGTGTGAGGGACCGGCCACGCGGGCCAACGTGGATTAAATTATTTATTTATTTTAACATACATACATCCATAAACTCACGCCTATTTCCTATAGGCATAGGCAGGAACCTGCTACTATCCTTACCTTTTGCTTCGTCCACGTTCATACACCTGATAATACACGCACGCCGGTTGCGAGTACTACCCAGCGACCTTCTATTTATATGTATTTCTTTAAAAAACTGATTCCTTGTCGTAAAATTTTTGGTTATAGGGCATTCTGGTTTCCTTGCGGCGGTTTCTGCACCGTTTTGGGAGCAGTAGTGATAAAATTAATTATACAAAGAAACACTCCTGCCAAAGTTCGCTGCACTCACGAGCACCATTAAGTTCGAGTCCCTAACTTTGGCCATCAGTGCTGTCTTTCTCGCATTCTCACTCTCGTTTTAGCTTACATCTATAACTGCTGAAATATACAGAGATTTTAAAAGAGTCCAACTAGTAGCGATAGTGTCTTATTGGGGATTTACACGGGTCGATTTTTGCCGTGCGGCTAATCGCTTCACAAATAGCCTCACAAAACCGCATCGCTAACCCATTTACACAGTTGACTGAATCGCAAGCGACTATCATAATATCGCCTGCAACTGACCACTTACACGGTGGATTTTAGTCGCCAGCCGAATGCGGCCGGTCGCTGTGCGGCCTGCGTCTGCGTCGGTCGGATGCATCACTTGCTGCCTAGCCGAATTGCCATTTAGACGGTCGAATTTCGCCGTTCGGCCTAGCCGTGCGGCGGAAATCGACCCGTGTAAACCCCGTATATGTACCCAGTCACTAGGTCAGATAGGCAGTCATTTCATGTAAAATAGGGATGTACCGGTATTCAGCTACATCCATTAAGACTTGAAGCCGACTCCAGCAACACAGTTCGGAAAAGGCTAGGCAGACGATGAAACACTTTAAATTTAAACAAGTTAACTCAGTAATCGTGAACGACCCGCCGAAATTGTTTTGTTGTCTCCTTTTCTCAAACAAGACAACATAATCGAAAACTTTTTCGTTCTATAATTATTACGGACAACCATAATTGGGTGAAAAACATTGTAACTGAGTTAGCAATATCGCTGAAAACGTGCCAGCCGAAATTCACCCTTATTGTAAACAAGTCACGTACCTACCTACTTTACTTCCAACCTTGGCGATAGGGCTGCCCCGTCGAAGTTCAAGGGACGATTACATTTTGTGAGGCCCGAATGTGAAATAAGAAACAATTGGATCGCCTTAATATGTTTATTTTTAATTTATTAGCGGAGCGGGGCTTTTTGTTTTTTTTTTAACTTTTTGATGATACAACAGAGGGGAAGCCTTATACTTATTGGATAGAACAATGCTGCCAATAATAATGATGATGAGATAATGTCTACGTGCCTATATTCAACCCTTAACGGTTATCATTTAAAAAATCCTTGAAGGTTAACGTTATATTTGTGAAGTATTAACATTCTAAACAAAACATTTGAAAAGTCAAAGTGACACTATAACTCAGAACTAATAGATATGTTAAATTTATTTTAACCTCAAAAGTTTAAGAGCTGTTCCAATTTGTGAGCCTGCCGGAGCCGTACCTGAAAGTTCAGTGGCTTATCAACAGGTGTTAGTGTTTTAACATTTCTAACACCTCGTAGAAAAGGGGAATGCCATGTGATGTACCGTAGGTGATTTAATTCAAACCGATTGCAATTTTGACCATTCTTCTACTTTATCGTGTGGTGAGTGCCTAACCTGGAGTTCAGAGTTGTAATGCCGCCCATGGGCCTCTGACTTGGCATCACAAGCCGTCGAGAAATATCTCTCAGGCATGCTGATTTCCTCACGATACTTTCCTTCACCGATGCAAATGATAATTAGACAATACGCACATATCCGAAAAATTAGAGGTGCGTGTCTTGAGTTCGAACTGGTCATGTTTTGACCATTAAACTATATTTACTCATTGCATCCCATTTATTCAAATTATGAAGCAACGAATTAGAGATTTATTTCTAAATCCTTCAAGTTGTCATAGAAAGCGTTATGTACTTGGGATGCAGCTCTGCCTACCCAGAAAGAATAAGATATTCAACTTAAAACAATGGATAGCGAGTAGACTATAAAATAAAAACTAGGTACTGGCGTCATCATCGTTTGTTTACTCCTTCCTATTCGAAGCTTTTACAAAATGTTAGCACTGCACATAACTTATATTTACTACTTGTAACCAGTCCATTTGATGTTCGTTAACAGAAATGTGCTTTTAAATCGGTACACATTTTATGTTTTTCACATGAAACTAGGTGTTGTATCTATAGGTATGTACATCTGTAAATAAAATTGAAGTGTCTGTTTGTAATATCAAAATAACAGGTTTTTACTGAATGCAAAATGCATATGAAAATATGGCGTTTATAACAAAAACACTTTTTTTTTGTCTGTCTGTTCCGTCTAATGTTCGAAACGGCTGGACCGGACTTTTACTGACAGATAGCTGATATTATAAGAATTAACTAAGACTTATTTCAGAATAATAATTAGGGTTCCGTGCAAAAAAAAATAAAACCCTTGAAATTGGTAATAAAGTCCGATTCAAAAAGGGGAGTAAATTTTTTATAACAATTTCACGCGAATGAAGGTCGCGGGCAACAGCTAGTTGATTATAAATGTTTAAAAATAGGTACCTATACCTATACTAGACCAGACGAAACGAACTGCAAGCAGGTTAGGTTCTTAATTACCTTGCAATAGGCTCCACTGCATATCAACTGAACTGTAACTGACGGGCAAACAACGACTACAGTAAATACTGAAACAGTGTTTCGTGGTATTATAAGAAGCCGTTCAAAATCTCTGCTCATTTTCGTGAAATATTTTTTATTTACCCTTTATTTGCCTTAATAGATCGACCGTTTTAATGAGTCCTCGCGAAGGTATCAATTTAAATGGAATATTCTGATGGTTGAACACGTATTGTTTCAATTAGTATAGTAATACCTACGTGGAATACGGTTGTTTTAAAGCAAATAGCCTGTGGGATATTGTTAGGACTTTTTGGACGCTTAATGTGTCTTTGATTAGGCAAGGCGGAGGACTCTTTAAACGGGTCGCTCTTTATACATCCCTTACATAACATTCAAAATTCCATTTCATTTAACAATACATGAAATATTTTATTTTACAATGTGTTAAATGTAACGTGGAATATTACCTACTTCACAAATCAATTTTTCACCAAGTTCGTAGGATAACATGAAAACATTCAATAAGGACTCAAATTACTTAACAAATTATTCCGGAATCAATAGTCAACAGAAGGTTAAATAAACCCAAGTGGCAGTTCACGTGTGTATTGGAATCGAAATTAAATCTCATTTTACTGCTATATTAAACGATAAGAATCGTATCACGAACGAGGTATATCGGATAAAGGAATTTAATATTTTTGTTCGAGCTCTGAACAAAGATAATATCTGTTAACTCGAAGGTCTCGCTCCCAGCTTCACTGAAACCGAAAAGAAAGAAGCCTTTGATTTCCCAGCGAAATGTAATTCATATTTATATTTCAGGTCATTTTAACAGGTTATTCAAATCGAGTTAGCTCGTCCTTAGCTCCGAAATGAACTCGAATTCTATTCCAAAATTTTCATAATTGGAACGTTAATTTCCTGATAGAACTAATAATAACAATCGTGACCTCTTTTCTGAACAATAGAATCTTTGACTTGCTTTAATAAAGCCACAATCCACGACGAATTGACTCACGAAGCCATCAATCATTACTTGGACATCACGTTTTACATCTACCACTGCATATAGAACCGCTTTATGAACTCAGTAACCAAGCAATAAAGGAAAAAAAAAACCACAGACCTTCGAATTTATACAGAGGTATGAGAAAGTCGTAAATCAAAGTAGAAGCCCTAACAATAGCAATGGAGATGCCGAGGGAATAACTGAAGGCAATCTTCAGGTAATAACTTTCTTCTACCAATTTATTTTTATTGCAATTTTAGGGTTCAAGTACGTTTAATTTTTTTCGTTCGTACTAAATCAGACGGTTGGTTTATATTTCAGGGGGGTTACTATGATGATAAAGCTGGAGTAATTCCAGTGTGGGTAAGAGATGGCGCTAGACAACCTGTATAGCTCTGTCTCTTTCTCACACTGGAATTACTCCAGTAGGTCACCTGGAAAGAAAAAATACACAAGTACCACGTGCAAGAAACACATTGATAAATTGCAAGACCATGATATAGTAAGCAAACTCCTTGCTGCACCGTCTACGAAGCAGCAGCAACAGCATTCGGAATGCAATTGCTGCCCGTTTTGCCTGTCTTTTCCAGAATCAGTAGATAAGGACAGCCATAGCCATCAGGTAGTTATAGGTACTAAAAATACTAACATATTTTTAGGTACATTTTTTAACCCACTTGTTAGTGTTTGTAACACAAAAATGTTTTATGTTTTTAATCTGTGTTTTTTTTTCTTTTTAATTGTAAAAAATTGATTTTAATTTAATTTTATGTAATGTGGCTGTGTTATAGCAAATTGATTTTAATTTAATGTTTTTATGGATTCTAATGATCTGAAATAAATTAATTAATAATAATCATTGACATTGTTTGGCGTGTTGATTGTCATTTCTAATAGCACAGCAAATGTAATTGAGTTCCGTACATTTGCGGTGCACTTGACGTGATTACTTCTCTGTTCTTGATTTAATCAAACAACACACTTCGTTCGTGTGTTGACAGGGAAATAATATGCATAAGCTACGTAAGCAGAGCAATCTCCGCATCATAACGTCGCGTCGCAACGTCACGGAGTTCTCTAATAAATATGCAGTTTGTTCCTAGATGTGAGCTTCACCTATCTAGCTAGTTTGTTCTTTTTGCTTTGCCGTTTGAATCGAGTAGTTTTAAGAGATTATTTTTGTAGCAAATAAAAGAAGTAAGATAATTAAGATACCAGGAAGTTTATAAACGATTGAAGTGTGTTTTAGAATTTACAGGAAAGGAAGTTATAAAAAAAAAGCTGTGAAAATACTGGGTGATTCACGCATTAGTATGGATTATGGGCATTAAACAGCCTTTCCAGCACTTATAATTGATCCCCGAAGGGTTAGGCAGAGGTGTACCTAATAGTACACCCACATTGCGCCAGTTATGTTTAAGTCCAATGTAATAGGGGGCGAGCCTATTGCCATCAACTGGGCACAAATTCAGACTCCGCGACTACGACTCAGAAATTCCTGATGGAAAAACCTAATAACACTTTGCCTGACCCGGAAATCGAACCCAGGACCTCGTGCTCAGCAGTCGCATAAATAATTAAATTGGTCATTATTGCATAACATCATCAAAAATTAATTCTCTTTTTGCCACGTCATCTACGTTACACGGAATGAACTTCTCTTCATAACATAACAACATCACGCCTGTGGTCCCCGTAGGGTTAGGCAGAGGTGTGTTGTTCATGAACTTCTTTTCTTTTTCATTAAATTGCTTACAACTCGGAAAAGTTCGATTTACCGGAAGGGGTTTGCCCCTTCTGAGAATACTCGGAACGTGTGTCGGTAAACACGAACGAATCGTGTTTGCCCAGGGAGGTAAATGTAATTACGGAACTATTCACCTCCCCCTGGCAATTATTTTCTATTATAACTCTGTTACGAATCATTTTCGCTTGTTCTTCAATGTGGTATTTGTTTCTGTTCAGTGTAATCTATCAGATTACATATAACTGGCGAAATGTGAGTGTATGCTGGTGGAACACCTCTCCCTTACTTACTACGAGGGTATGTATAATCAGTGAGAAAGTGAAAAGTGCGTAACCACTATTTAAGTCAGAATAAATAGCTCTCTCTCTATTAGAAGTCGAGTCATGGTAATTATTATTAGGTTTCTCGTTTTTAATTTTGGTATTTGTTAAAATATGTATTAGTTTATTTTATTTGTATATAAGTATTAGTATCATTATAAGTGCCTTTATAAATTTTCGATAGCAAGAAGTTATTTTTATATATTTATTTTGTACCCTATCACAATGTTTTCTTATTTAACCCAAAGGTTGACTGGTAGAGAATGCCTTGTGGCATTAAGTCCGCCTATGTATCACTATTGTACATGAAGTTTAAATAAATAAATAAATATAAATAAAGTCGTGTCGATGTTAAAAATGCAAAAACCTTTTTATTCCCGAATTTCAAAATCTATTTTCTCATACTTATTATGGTATTATGGTTTGAAAGTAAAAACAGCGTCTTGCAGAATACGTGTATTATATAATATATATAAATGAGTGCGCCTGAAAGCGGGCCGTCGGCCAACTTACAGATGTTCGAGTTAGTGATACAATTACTTAAACTAAGTTTAGCTACGGTGCCAGCCAGCGTGCGGAGGAAGCGGCTCCCGGCTTTCATGCTTTTTGCTTCCGATTTATACGATACCATCGGATTTCTTTGTTCTATACCGCTCCATCTTGAGAATGACTTGTGGTTCACTTTTCTTTTTGGGTTTTCAATTTTCATTCTTGAATTTAAAGACAATTACGACTATTTCCTATTTACATTTAACGTATATCCTTGTTTTTATTATCGTTATGAAACACAGCCATACTTTAATATACATAAATCAGTGCGCCTGGAAATGGGCGGTTCGAATTAGTTATACAATTATTTAAACTAGGTTTAGCTACAGTGTCAGCCAGTGTGCGGAGGAAGCGGCTCCCGGCTTTCATGATTTTTTCTTCCGATTTATACGATTTCATTGTCTTATACAGCTCTACCTTAGGAATGAAACTGGTGGTTCACTTTTATTTTTGAACGTGAATTCAATTTGCTTTTCCGGATAGGAAGATACGTGCGATTGGATAGGGGCACGCGAATGTTGAATGTTAAACAGGTGCTTACAAAATATGAAATGCAAAAACTGAGATATTATTTTCTCTAACCGAAGGAAAAAATAACCCTCCTTTTGGGCTTCGCCGCAGTCGGGTACAAAAGGAACTAGAGAATTGTATTCAGAGGATCTAAGCAAATGTTAATCGCTTTCAAAAAATATTTTTATGTTACCACAACAACTTTAAACACAGTTGACACAAGCTTTTCAAAAGCTTATGGCAGTCTAAATGACTTTCCCAATATCTTAATTATTGATAGAATGTAACTTTGCCTATGCTGTTAGGGACTTCGGGCACCCTTAAGGTGGAAGCACCCCGGTAGCCCGCGAAATTCAAATTTTCTTACTTTTGTTGCAATTTACAGGCTTTCTGTTGATTAACTCAATTAATCAACAGAAAGCCTGCAAATTGCAAGAGTTCATTTAATTCTATTAAATAACTAATTAATGAAAAAGTCATTCAATGGGATTAAATGAACTTAGAGGGTTTTTTTTTTTGGGAAGTCATCAAATGACCCCCCCACTCTGGGCAGAGCGGAAGGGAGTGTCAGACTTGTACTGACTAAAACCCATTCATGTTCCTTCTTTGCCCTTTGTGTTTCAGGGCCACTTAGAGGGTTGTATTGATGAATTTAATGATTTATTATTCTGTAATACATACGTGTCACGTTCGCGAATTATATTTTGTTCGCTTTCACCTTAAAGAGGCTGCTTGACACTACAATACAAAAACAATACAGGCAAGCAAGATAGGAAGGCCCGAATAAAGAAACAATAAATAAAAGCTTAAGCAAAAAATTGTTTTATGCAATTCCACATGTCACACTAAAGGAAGTTGGGAAAAAAGAAAGAAAATTGCGAATGTGAACAAGTAAGGAAATCGCTTCGCGCAGCTATGAGAAAAATCAAAATGAATTTTAATTTCCGTGCTCTTCGCATTTGATTTGCATTCCGTCGATAAATCGAAGAGTTAATAGTGCATCGGATATTACGGTTAAATATAAAACTTACCTCGTTTCGGGAGCAGAAACATGATTTTTTCAAAACAAGTGTTACTTTCAGACCGAAAGTAAGGACAAAAGGATGGATTTTTGGAATAAAATCCCCTAAAGGGGTTATACAAGGTTCAATTAAAATAGATGGACAAATTTTAACACAGCGTTCAGTACGTCTAACCAAAGATATCCAAGCAAAAAAAAACACTGATTAAAGCGATTTTATTTAGACCTAAAATCATTGGGTAGCCAACATTTTTAGTGTATTTTCGTTAGCTGATTTTTTTTCTTGTAAGTATGTAATGTGTTTTTCTTATTATTATTTTTTTACCACTGTCCTTATTTTGGTGGTCTGAATGATTTCTAAAAGTTTGTCCAACTATTTCAATGGGAAATTTCCACGTGGTCATTATTTTATCATCACTTATCGCATTAGGGCTTTGTCACTGACCAATAATGCATGTATTTTCGCAATCCCACAAACCCGGCCGTTAACGCTATCGTACCATTGGAGCTTAAATATATTTAATTATTTCATGAAAACTTTAATAAACGAGTAAAAATAATAGCCTGCTCTCGCCTCGTGTGTGGCTTTTGTTATAAATTACATTTTCATCAACTTTTGTTGGTGTACCCAGTGTAATCGAGTTTGGGGTTCGAAAAATCCTCTGTAACGAGTACATCAATTTCGATACAAGCTGGCGACGGCAGATAATAGGGATGGAGCAATTTATCATGTTCTACATGTTTTGGGTACATAGCTTCGCTTATAATATTGTGTAGGTATGGATGACATAAATAGATTTACATTCATCATAAAAATATATATTTTGAATGGTTCAAATAACATTGTCATCATCTTGGTAGACAACTTTGAAAGTTTTGGAAAAACTATTAGTATAACTTCGCCAGTTGATTTAAAAAAATATATTTATGCTGTCTTGGCCTCCGTAAGGTTTTTCACGGATGACCTCTGAAAACCAATGCTGTGCTGTGGGCCCCCATAACACAGCATCATGCTGAGTGGTAACCTGCTTGTCGCAGTCACGACGTGCAAGCTTTTTTTGTTCCGTCCTGTTGAATTTATAGTTTATTTTTTTGTCATTTTTTATGATGCACGTCACATCCCTGCGGGAAATAAATATTTTTTCTTTCTTCTTTCATTTACTAGTTTTGGCAACAAAGCAATTAAACTTCACTAAGGTTGAAGATATCTAAGTGTCACATAGATACATATCCTTGTTATGACATAGAAATAACATTCAATGGCGATAATAATAACGTAAAAAACTCCTGAAAAAAATCTGAACAAAAACAATAATAACTACGGCAACACAATCATCTTTTAGACATATATTCCAGTAAAATAGTCGTGTCTTAAAGCCCTGCAGACATGAGAGAACCAAGAGAACGTTCTAGACAATCATATGGCTATCTTGGGTTATATCTAAAGGAAACTCCTTCGTTCCCAAGAGACTACTTACGGAAAAAAATCTGAAGAACAATAGTTTGCACAGGCCAATATACTTTTGCTTCATTTTTTAGTGGAGATTTTTTATTAGCTTTTATTTTTCATTTCATGCAAGTGGGTAGAATACACTTTTTTAAAAGTTCTGTATTAGTTTCCTAGGATTTTTAAATCTCGTGGGATGTAGTTTAGATACACACCTGGACATGATCATGGACATGGACATGAGACATGGACATGGGACATGGACTCAAATTGTTACCATGAATTCAGCACATCAATTTTAGACCCCCATGGTAAAAATTTCATCAGTTATTATAGAAACTCTGCTGATTCATGCAAAATACTAGTACCTACACGGTCAAAATGAATGAAACAGCACTTTTTAGGGTTCCGTACCCGAGGGTAACCAACGGGACCCTATTACTAAGCCTCCGCTGTCCGTCCGTCCGTCTGTCTGTCGGCGGGCTGTATCTCATGATCCGTAATAGGTAGACAGTTGAAATATTCACAGAATGTGTATTTCTGTTGCCCCTATAACAACAAATAATAAAAAAAAACTTAAAATTAAACCCCCTACTACGATGACGACGTCCCAGCCGCCGCGGGAGACGCCCTGGGATCGTGTAGGTACTGAATTCAAGGTGACAGTTTGCACATTGGGGATTACACACTCTATATTTAGTTTATGAATAAAATACATAAATACTGTGCGTTGAATACTGTTTGCCCAAAGACGTAGGAAGAAACCACAAGGCGCCACGTGTAGGTTATGACCCCTACGCAAATACTTTTGGTGAAGTGTGGAATTTACCCATCTGTCTTATCTCCTAAACGTGTTCAATGTTTGTGTTTCTTTATAATAAAAAGTTTACCAGTTCCGTATATAAAATCAACTCCGAATATGTCAAAAACTTTCGTAAATTCAATTATTTCATAGATAGACCCTTCAATTTTACATATATACTCGGTTGATTTCCACCAAACGACTCGCATCGCATCGGATTGGAAAGTATACGAACGGATGCGGAGAAAGCCGATCGCGTCCAACAGGATGTCGATACGAACGATCGGCTCCGTACCGTCACTTGCGAACGTTTCCGTTTATGCGCCTAGTCAAATAGTTTCATTCCTACCGTGTTGACGTGTTCTAATTTCGATCGGATACGACGACAGGCGAACGGAGCCGATCCCGAGTCACAGCATAGTTTCGGTCACGATCGCGTGTCGCGGAAGACGCCCGTGGTCAAGTTGCTGTGCGCGGCTTGGTAATATAGACTTTAAATACTGTGTGTGTACACGATTTAGTATCGTTTAAAGTTTATAAAATCCGTTGCAATCCGATACGATGTGCGCCGTTTGGTGGAAATTGTCTTTAGGAGAATACTTTCAACAATTTCAACATCTTCAAATAAGAACTTACACAGACTACCTAATGCAAAATACAGGGTGTAGATGCACTTGAACATACAGTGGGTTCATTAGACGGGCCGTTACAAGGCGAGAAGACGATCTTTATCGGTAGAATTGGCTCTGGCCCAGCGAAAAGTTATCCGCTTTGAAATATCATGGCACACCGTCTGCTGGAAGTCGTTAGTGGAATTAACTTCGCAACGAAACTGCATGCCTAAAGCCGATATGGCGTACTTAATTTTAGGACTGAAAAGTAGGTCATAAAACTTATGAGTTTATAACATAGTAGCAGTGATAGCCTAGTGTTGTGACCGTCGGACTGGCAAGTCATAGGTCTCGAGTTCGAACCCAAGGCACGCACCTCTGATTTTTTCGGATTCATATGCGTATTATAATTATCACTTTCTTCGGTGAAGGAAAACATCGTGAGGAAACCAGCATGCCTGGGATATATTTCTTGATGGCATGTAAAGCCAAGTCAGAGGCCCATGGGCGGCATAAAAACTCTGACACCAGGTTAAGCAGTAATCGCCCGATAAAGAAAGAAGATAACATAGTACAGAACAAGAGTTTAAAAACAGCTCTTTTGAAAATTAACCCCTTAATACCAATAAACATCTAGCCAACTATTCCATAATTGTTTGCAATGCTCGCTCCAAGCTCAAAACACTTTTTAAGCTCATTGCTTCCAACAAAATCGTAAAGAATGAAAGTTTGCAATTAACACGTTAAAGCTCGAAGCAAGCAAACATTAAAGTTTGCAATTAACACGTTGAAGCTCGAAGCAAGCAAACATTTTACTACTATTCGCAGACGATGCAAAAGCTTGAAGGTATTCGCTGAGCAGAAACAAACTAACTAGCAATGTTCAAGACAAGAAAAACACTTTTCAATTCAGTTGTTCATAATACCGGGTAGTTTGTAGTATCGTGCCCGAGTTTCACTAAAGCCGCCTATAAAACTTTTTCTTTTAATAGGCTCAGTGTAAGCCTGTTTTGCGTAGACAACCATTGTTCATGTTTTTTATTCAGGTCAAAAAACAATTTCCTTTTTTTGGACATTAATACCTCGATGCAAATATTTTTATAAAAGAATATTTTCATCGAATATGTCCAAATTGGATTGGATTTTCCAATTTGGACATTTTCGATGAAAATATTTGGAGAGTAATATGGTTTTATTTTCTCGATTGAATATGAAACAGAAAAATGGCACAAGCAGAATCTACCTGATAATGAGCATAATAGTATGGTGATGGGGCTATAGACTCGATTGAGCGGAATATCTTTGTTCTGAACTCATTCGTCAAAAACATTTAACTTCCAAATTCCCAACAACTTGAGAATTAACCGTTTCTGATTGATTCATATTTTTCATATTCCAGGACGTCATCCGGCTCGAGACTCAGTACTGGTCGTTGGTGGAGATCCCTCGGCAGGAGAAGGCCGAGACAGTGCCGGCGTTTGTGCTGCGCGCGTGTGCCATCATGGAGAAGACGCAGAAGTCCGGAGAAGGAGTCAAAACCTCCGCCAAACTTGCTGAAGAAGCTGCTGATAAGAGGGAAAGGACAGAAAGACTGAACGGTAACGTGGATTAATTTAATTAAGGTCTATAGCCAAGCTCTAACAGCTTATTATCTTCATCATTTCAGCCGAAAGACGTCCACTGCTGGACATAGGCCTCCCCCAAGTGTCGCTACATTGACCGGTCCCGTGCAACTCGCATCAAGCGTTTCTATAACAGCTCGAATTTTCGAAATTATACTCTTATAACCCTAGAAAAACACAGAGCTATACGCTAGTTTTCCCTTTTAAAAGTAGAACTTCAAAAACATTTTTGCGCTTCCATTGAACACGAATCTAATGATGATCACATTCTCAAATAACGGCATGGTGTCGGTTTAACTTTGAGCTAGCTCAACTAAACGATTACATTAGGAAAATAAACCAAAGCGTGCTCCTAAATTCTAAGACTATTGGCGACTTGCCAACTTGCCACGGTTCACAGTGTTACTTTTCGCTGGATTTTCCAGCCCTTTACTAGTGCTTAAAATCATTTGTAAATTACATTTGAAATCGTATATTGAATGCGTATAATCGTTTTGATGGCTGACAATTGGTGAATGTTCATGATTGATATAATTGATTGCGCAAAATAGTGGCTATTTGTACCACTTGACATTCATCAATGTAATCTGTTATGTAAATAGATTTATGTTTAATTGAAGCGTTAGTTCTAGTCCACATAATTATTATATTTCACAATTTAAAAATCGAAGACCAACAATTGATGAATGAATGAAAAAATATCTCGCATCGTCCAAAGCATAACTATACCTACCTACTTGTCTTTTTAATAAAATTCTCGTTTGCAAAAGCGGGCGTTCCGAGTCTATTTTAATTAATATTTACTGATCATACCTTCCATTTCGTTGTAGAGTAAATTGGTGTCGGGGTTCTCGAAACCAAATTAAACGTCGTGACCGTCCCGCAAACCCTGACCTAGGCTCGAATTAAGCACAAACAATAAAACGGGCTTACACCCAAATACACTCGGGACCGAATACGCATTCATGTATTCTATGGATACTCTCGTATTTGTAAATAGGGATGTAGGGTTCTACATCGTGCGGTTTAGAGAGGATACGAATAACTCTAAAAGAGAATTAATGAAGGCTCTTTTATCATAAAGCTTTTATGACATTTACATTATTATATTTTCAGACATGACAACAATTCAGATTGAAACGGAAAATACCCAAATGACAAATGACTTGTATCGTCTGCTGAAGAAATATACTGGTCTGCGGAACTTAATTAGGGAATTGAAGGTAGGAGAATTACATTAAAAAAGAATTTATAAGTTGTAGATATCCCTGTTTTTGATGGTTTCAGTGTTATTTGATTGATCCTTTAGTAAGGACTGTTTAGTTACTACGTAAGAGTAGCATATTTTGAGAAAATATTTGCCACCTCCCGGCAATCATCCGTCAATTGTCACATTAACCCTTTATTTTAAAAATTCTTTCTCTATTTCCAGTCGGACTACGTGAGTTCCAAGGTCTACCCGATCTTCCCTCGCTACACGATGCTCAAAGACATGATCAAGGACATCATGCACGACCCCGATTACATGGAGGTGTGCCATGAGGTGGACCCATAGCGCGGGGTGCGCAAATAAATGAGGCACTCTTTCACCGACCGACAAAGGTCGTTTCGTCGCTAGTTTCGCCAGGGGAGAGCAACAGTTGGAGTGAAATGATGGTCTTATGTCTGCCATCTTGAATTTTGAATGTCAACCGTCAATTTTTATTTGAAATATGGAATTCGTTCCAAATTTGATTTTTTATAGTTTTTTGTTTATTGGCGGTTTATCAAAATTATTGTTCAAAGTGTTAACGGATTTGGGTCCGCATATTCAAAGATGGTAGATCAAAGATAGGTGTGTTGGTGGAATTGGCGGCGAGTAGTGTGACGAGTACTCGTTTAATTTGCGCCACTTGGTTCATTGGACTTTGTTTAGTGTAAGTTTAGATTTTAGTGTGTCTGTACTCGTCCTTATGTGTCCTTCTGTTGTAAATGATCCTTCATTTATTTATTGAAATCTGTAATCCTATTTAACCAGTTGAAAGCCGAGATATTGTGCATTGTATTTTTTAGACTTCTTTGGTGACCTTTTTTTAGCATTTTTTTTTATCTAAAGCTGACTGCAATGTCGAAATTGAATTCTGATATTGTTTCAAGACTTTGTGCTTCACTGTTTTATTTATTTCTACTTCAACTACTACATATTCTCAAGTTGTATACATATCTTGTCTCGCTGTATCAAAGAAGAGCTTCTATGGACATAATCATACTTCTTAACTTTACACATATCTAATCATACCTATTCACTTTATAGATCCATGTTCTTACGAGTATCTAACCATATCATCAGTGGCGTAACAATAGGGTGGCAGGGCTGGCAAAATGCCACGGGCCCCCGACCCAAGAGGGCCCCGGCCCAAGAAGCCGCGACTTCAAAAAAAAATTTTACATTGTACCTGAGTATTTTATTTTATTTGAAAAGTATATTTTTATAAGTTCAGTACCTCTACCATGAGATGTCATCGAAAAAACACGCGCTAGCGTTGAACTCGCTAGCGTGCTAACGTGGATCAAATAGATTTCGATAATGCTTGCACCATGAGATTTACGGAATCTTACGCAGGCGCTAAGGTAAGCTCGATAGATCGTGTCGTCTAGCTAACTTCACTCTACTCCTTAGAATACTTTCGTCTATGCTTCACTACTTATGTTTTGTTTCTTTCTTTCTCACTAATAAGAAGAGAAAACGGCTCGTAAGCTCAAAATGTAGTGTTATCGCTATGCTAAAAATGTTAAGACAGTCAATATCACAAAATAAACCGACAAAATAGAAAAGTTGACGGTTAGTGGACTACTTATGGTATTTAGTGGTTTTTGAATTTTTATTCCTTATAATATGTCACTGTTGCCATTTCAATTTGTTATGATTTGTTATTTTGTTTGTTGACGTTGTGTCACAGAGTGCGTTGTGTGGTTTGAAAGTTTAAAACAATAAATTGTTTGGATTATATTTAAATACAATGAGGACCAGTGTCACAGTTTCTATTGTTGGTGGAGTTCATGGAAAGGTATGTTTCTACTTTCTATTAAATTATTTTAAAACGTATTAGTTACAGAATTCCCTAATAGTTGGCCCTCAAGCAGTCAGATATGCCAAGCCACTTGAAAATTTGAAAGTGTAATAAGTTAGGTAAGTTCAAGTGTCTAAAAATACTAAAGACGTGAGGAATGCAACAAATAAACAAAAAAATGGTTACGAATATGATTTGACTAAATTTAATTTAAACAGCTTGCTAGTACGTAAAATATAAATAATATAGTCTAGATAAAAACATGTATGTTTAAAACATATCATATTGAAGGTAACAAAATGTCTTCAAATTGCTAAATAAGCTCTTGCAGACATTATTTTCCCTTTATTACACTAACAAACGTATATAATTTTAATGTAAACATATGTTTCACACGTCAAAATGCTAGTGAGCTACGTTACTACTATCGCAAGCGTATTATTCGATAGCCTTAAAATCCAAAGTGAGACAACTAAAGACCATAATACAATTTCAAGTTAATCGTTAAGCATTTCAACCAATCTAAACAAAAAGTTGTTGATTCATTTTTAGAGATGTACACGTTACCCGAGACGAGTAATTTTACGTACTTATGACCGGCAAAAACTGTCAATAAAAATACCGGTAATTGCACAACTCTATTCATTTTAGAACGCATCCATTGGTTTCTACATATTTTGTCGCGGTACGTTGGCAGCGCGGGTGAGCATTGACCATGGGGGAATTCCCCATTTTGTGTTCACTTTTTTCGTGGCGCTGCTGCTGAGGCGAGCTAGCAACACTATGTTAGGGGAATTCCGGATTTGATATTTTTTTATGAGGACACAAAGAATACGCAGTCAGTAGACTGACTGCGTATTCTTTGAAATATCTACGGCTACATGGAACACTCGATGAAGAGCAAGAGTCTATGATCAAAAAAGAAAAATCTTTTTGGCGCCAAGTACTTTCTAGGCTCCTTGATGTTACTCTGACACTTTCAACGTGTAATTTAGCCTTTCGTGGCCACAGAGAAAACGCAGATAGCAGAGATCCAAGCTCCAAAGGAAACTTTTTGAGTATTGTTGAGTTATTAGGAAAATACGACCCGATTTTACAAGAATTGTTAAGTAAACCAAAGGGCCAGATAAAATACTTAAGTCCAAAAATACAAAATGAGCTAATTTCTGTCCTGGTTCTAAAAGTAGAAAATGCACTCATAAATGAAATAAATGCCGCACCATTCTACTCTATCATATTCGATACAACTCAAGATATTTCAAAAATTGATCAAATGTGTGAACTTTACCGTTATTGTATGATCAAAAAAGATGGTAATGGGATCCCAAAGGCACTTGTCATTAAAGAAACATTTTTAGGATTTCATGAAGTTGAGGATCAAACTGCCTTAGCAATGTCCAAGCAAATTATTAAATCCATTAATGACAAAAATATTCCTCTAAATAAGTGTCGAGGACAAGGATATGATGGTGCTAACACAATGAAAGGGACTTATGGTGGAGTTCAAAAACTCATAAAAGATGTCGAGCCAAGTGCCGTATATATACTGTGCTGCTCATAATTTAAATCTAGTACTCAATGATGCAGTGAGAGAGGTTATTGAAATGCAAAAATTTATTGAAACAGTTCAACAAATTTATAATTTTTTTGGGCATAGTATCAAAAGATGGAATATTTTATCAAGTTTTATATCTAATAAAGAAAGTGAGTCTTCAACTTCAATAACATTAAAAACATTAAACCCTACTAGATGGGCAGGACGTTATGATGCCGTTTTTGCTTTAAAAGTTCGGTTTGTTGAAGTCCAAAAACCGCTAACGGAAACAATTCTATTAAATCGCAAATCAGATGAAAGAAATGAAGCTGTTTCACTCAAAAAGAAGATCGAAAACTACAATTTTATTATGTTATTGGTTTTCCATTGCAAGATCCTACTTACTATCGATGCAGCCTCTAAAGCACTTCAGTCTAAAGCCACCGATCTTTCAAATGCCTTGAAACGTTTGAAAATTTGTCTAGAAGAATTGGAAAGGTATCGACATGAATTTGAAAATTTAAAAATGGAAGCAAATAGTGTAGCAGAAAAATGGTCCATCACCCCTGAATTTTCTAAAACTCGCCAGAGGAAGGTAAAACGCCATTTTGATGAGCTTTGCGAAGATGAGCGTCTCCAAGATCCGGAAAGTTTGTTCAAAGTGAACATATTTTATCGAGTATTGGACATCATTATAAACCAACTGAAATCGCGTTTCCTTCCAATGAATGAAATTGTTTCAAATTTCAGTGTTTTGCAGCCTTCCACTTTAAAAGTTTTAAATGACACTGATCTATTAAAAAAAGCTCCAGAATTTGTTGAGATAAATAAAAAAGACATATCTGAATCATTTGCCAGAGAAATTCTCAGTTTTCGATCCACTTTCAGAGACGAAATAGAAAAATCTTCGTGTATTAGAGACCTTGCTGATTTATTAATAATAAAAAATCATTTTATGTCCTGCAGCTTTCCTGAAGTATGCATTGCATTAATGTTATTTCTTACAATTCCTGTGACTACAGCTAGTGCTGAACGATCATTTTCAAAACTAAAATTGATAAAAACCTATTTAAGAAACTCTATGAGACAAGACAGGTTATGTAACTTGGCTATTCTGTCTACTGAAAATTCTATGGCCCGATCTTTAAACTTTGATGATGTTATAGACACTTTTGCGGAACAGAAAGCACGAAAAAAAGATTTTTCTTAATAAATATCTTATTGAAATTAAATTGTTATTGTTATTTTTATTTCATTGTAAATGTATGCAGTTTTCCTCACTATGTTGTTCCTTCACCGAAAAGCTAGCGAATAGATGATGAATGCATTGAGATATTATGTTCTATGGATGAATGTGAAGTCTCCAGTACGCATTGGGCTAGCGTGGGGACTACAGACCATTCCCTCTCGTCTAAGAGAGGAGGCCTGTGGTCATAGTGGGACATATACAACGTGTAATTGAGTACGATGAAAATCTCGAAGTTTATTAAAATTAACTGACTAAAACGTGACGCTTTTTACTGATAGGGCCCCATCAAAAGAATTTGCCACGGGCCCCAGATGGTATAGTTACGCCACTGCATATCATATTCTATTAGAGATCGCGATTTCAAAAATCTATACCTTTATATGAGATTAATCGATAACAATTTTTGTACATAAGACAGGTGTGTGATAATTACATTACCAACCTAAAATATACCTTACTCTGCTAATATAGAGCTGAAAATCTCATAACTTTTCATACTTATTCCTTGCCATCGTGATTGTTTACCATACCTAACATGTATAGGAAAACTGTTTCATGTTATCATAAATAAATAATATGTATTCAAATATAGGATAGCAAATATTAAATGATAAATGTATGGGTGTTGTTGAATGTACATTAAATAGTAATGCCATTGCATGTGTTCAACATTGTAACATTGGTAAGTAGTTGGCTGAAAATGTGGATATTTATAGGATCATTCATGGTTTTACAAGTATTGCCACAAATTTCTTATTAATACCGACATATTACTATATTGGTAAATTCTTGCGCCATCTTGGATCTTGCAATACTTATTAAGGCTACGGACGCACTGACAGGTGCTTGCTCAGCGCCTATAGCGTAGTGACTTTACATCTGGTTACTTGCTAGGATACACGGTAGCCGAACTGGGAGGCGACTAGCGAACCTACCAAGCGTTGCGGCCGGATACGAATTCTAGAACTGGGCTGCTCATCCCCAGGCCCGCGGGACACAATGTGGCCTCCCAAAAGTGGTCAGCTCACGTAGTCTTTTGAAAACAGATTTATGGATCGAAAAAAAAAAATGTTGCTCTTTAAGGACCCTTTCTCAGTAAGCCAATATCCAGCAAACAATGAGCAACTAACTGAAGCTTAATGTTAAAAGCTGCGTGGGTAGGTATCTACCATTACTATAGCAAGTTTTGTTTACTAGATGGCCCGCCGGTTGACACGAAAGCAAAACTTTGGCCCACCGTTAAAATAAGTTGAGCAGCCTTGTTCTAGAATGTTCGTTTCACTTCGATACTCGCACGGAGACTCGCTAGGCTCTAGGCACTAAGTAAGGCACCTGTCAATGCGTTCGTAGACAAACTATTTGTTACTAATCTGCTAATACTTACTATTCTGATGGAACTCATATCTGTATATTACCTACGTCATAATCTTAAAATTATCATGTAATCAAATACAATATGCTATCTGTGTGTATTTTATTTAGTTAGAAGGACACTATTTTACTTGAGCCGTTTCTTTCAATGGCTAATTTAAACAACAAATGTCGTCTACTAAATATTGTTTAGAGAATATTTTAGTGCGTTTGTGAATTCGGGCAAAAGATGAAATACACAAATTAATTAATATGAAAAATCATGTTATTTAATGTTTACTATGTTTTATACGCATAGCATTGTAATTGTTTAATAAGTGACGCTTGTAAGTTATGAACTAAATATGGAAATTAGAATATTTAAATAAATGTAATAGTTGGAGACAAATGCCAAAAATAATGTTATAATACTAGGATAATAATTAGCATATGGCTATTAAATAATAGGTTATTATTAAAATAATAGGCACATAATTTTTATTTATTAAAAAAAACATCACACATTTTTATGAAATTAAAGTGAAAAAAAGAAGCCTACGAAACATCGTGCTACGAATGCTACGCGATGCGCTACGAGACGCGGCGACGCATCTTATAACTAGATATAAATTACTAAAAACATTAGTTTTTTCTTCAATGTTCTGAATAAGTATGTCAGTTAACTTAGGAATTCCATTATGAAGATACCTAAACACACATAAAAATTGTACTTCTTCGACTCCTTGGATACCGTTTAACCTTCGATGTATGATTGTGTGTAAAATAAAGCATTTTTCGTTGCTGAATAAGGATAGAAAAGTTTCTGATGATGATTCACTTCGAACAGTGAAATAAGTCAAATTTTACATTTTTTCACTAATCTAGTTTTTGTTTTGACTTTAAATAAAACGATACATGCACATATAAAATCACTACAAAATTATCGTAAGCATTATGAAATAATACTCAGTGTCATAAAGACAGACTTTAATATTAAGCCAAGTAGGCACATTAGTTATTTGTAAGCTTTGTATGTTGTACTATTTATTAAATATGAAAGCAAATAGTGAGGTCAAATGTTAGACTAGAAAAAATCATAGTTATCTATATTAAAAAGTGAAAGAAAACATATTTCTAGTTTTAGACCTGTATAATTTATTCGGTTTGTTACGTCCCTAGAATGCTCATGTGGGTAATAATTATCTAGTGTTGGCAAGATAGAATGAGATAACGCTATACGATTCATAAGAACCAAAAAGAGAACGCATGACATCTGATAATGAGAAAAAGTATCATCGCTGAACACATCAAATTATGTAGACCATATATTTGTAGAAGTTACGTTTTTAAACATTCCTATAATAATCTCATACTCTTCTAACTCATTATAAATGTAAATGTACGACTTAATATAAAATAAATTATTAATCACATGCCAGTATCTATTGGCCGAGGTGCGACTGTAAGTACCTATAAAAGTTAGGAAAGTAATAAAATATACTGCCATTGAGTTAGGGTGGATAATTACATGTTATTGTAATACTTATAAGAATAATATTTAGGTAATAAGAATGATAGCTGTAACAGCACACACCTACGTACATTTCAACCAACTTATCTGTGCAGGCGGGAAAACACAGAACTAAAATAAATGTACCAAGTTTGACTTATCAATGCAAATTTTCTTGACAAGCAGCGCCACCTTGAACTGCACATTTAAAGTGGTCATACTATACGTCGTACATTCCAAAAGTATGTGTCTGATATTGATGTAACCTGTCTTCTTGTAAGCAAATCATTACCCTCCTTTTGGCTGACGACTGGGCTCAGCCACAGTCGGGTGACAAAAGTAGCTGCACATCAATAACACCAAAATTTTGTTCCGCCATTTCACCAAGAAAATATCTGTGGACAAAAATGGTATGCAGATATTATTATACGTACGTATGGTAATAGATCAGTTACATTTTGAGAAACATCACACACACTTAGGTATGATCATATGATGTACCTATATATTATGTAGGCATGTACCAAATTCTCTGACTAAAGATTGTCTGAGCGCAAAGAAGTTTAAAATATCTAATTAATCTTTAAATAAGTAATTAATATAAATGTCGCTGTACTTACACTAATTTGCAATAAAATTCCAAATTGTTGAATTAAAATAGTTAGAATATCAGTAGTTAAGTTTCAGTTTGGTTTAATCTAGAAAACAACTTTTTTTTTAACATCTAGTCAAAAACTGATTACTCCTATTTATTTATTTGTATACAATGTTTAGTTATCAATTCACGATTCAATATTTCAGTAAAAAATATCGTTTTCACTCATCTTTGTGACGATCCTCTTTTTTTATTACGTAAAACAGTTATTCATATTTAATTTGAAATGAAAGTAGGTATTTGAACTGTTTTCTTAATTAAAGCTGTACCTTTCCTTTGTATGTTATTATATCTATGATAATGAATGCCAGGCATTACCTACGTTAAGTAGATTTATGTAGACGTGTATTCGGAATGTCACGCTATAACGCTTTGTTATATAAAATGTAATACACTATTTTTTGTGCTAATTGGACTTTCATTTAAATCCCTGTTCTGAAAAACATAGCAAAAAATAAAAAATAAATGTGCTTAAATATTTATCAACTCTTCTACTAACAGAAATAACAATAAACGTCCCCCGTTTCGTCTACAAGTGGTTTTGGTCTTACCTTGATCTGACTTGTCTGCTGGACCTGTTTTGTAAACGTGTCGTTGTGTGTTAAGTAATCGCGAAATAGCACCATCTAGAGCATTGATATAAAACTAACTATATTTTCGACATTACTGCCATCTATCCAACTTTCGATTGAGTTCAATACTAGGCAAACCCACCACTTAGATCATTTTTATTTATGAAGATAGATGGCGCGGTTTTCGTTTTACTCAATGTTGCTATAAGTTACCAAAAATATATGCAAGGTTTAAGGTAAAAACGAGTGTAGTGATGCTTCACTATTTGATCAAAGGCGTCCTTTTATTTGACTAGAACATTTTGCATAATTATTGCATCAGCATAAAATGAGAGAAAACTAAGTGACATGGTAATCCTATGTTATTTATTTAAAGTTAAATCCAAACTGAATAAACAAACAAAAATTAAACAACTAACGAATGGCTTATATTGATTTTTAAATCAAAATTGAAAGTATAACAGCCATAATAAACTCATTCTGGCTATAACATAGTTTCAGCAATGGAAAAGTGAGCAAAAAGAAAGGGATAGTATAATGTTGACTATGGCAACACCGGCCGCTTCATTCATTTCATTCGGCCGATGGCAGCAGGTGTGGATTGTAGTGTGTCGCACGGCATTTGTTATGGCGGGCTTTCGTCAACATGAAGTTTTGTCAAACTTTTAAAACTTGAATCCATGAACTAAAACTTATCTAAAATAACTAGAGCATAGCAAAAACTGCACGGTACTGTTATAACCGCCAATAAGTGAAAGTTCACTGGTCAGGATGTCGGTTAATTCAAAGTGGCGGTTACCTGACGTTTTTTGTGTTGGTGTGTTGAATGGATGTCGGATTTACGTTTAATTCGTGGCGCAGGGATGGGTGAGTAAGTGGTTCAAGGTGTTTTGGGACTTCTATCGAGATGCCTTTCGTGCAGCGTGCAGTGGAACCTAAGTTTATATCGCGTACGAGCTTACGAGACAGCGATGGGAAGCCGAGGGTGTCAGATGAAGAGCTCCAAGCGGTCACTAACTGCACCCTAAGCAACGCGCTGCGACAGCTCGCCTCACTGGTGCTGCTGGCGGAGGATATCTTCAGCGAGTTGACCGCGCAACTCCAAGATATCACTGAGCGATCGAAAGTAGCGCAGACGAAGATCATCAAAATAAACGAACTCGTTGAACAATATGATCCGAAGAAAGTGCCAGTCCGTAAGTACAACTTTTATTTGTTTATGACCAGATATTGCTACTTTTACCTCGTCCTGGCAAAATGTTTTTCCGTCTTCGAAGTTCACGCGATAGTCTGAGGCCGGAACCGGCGCTTACGTTTAGATATCTCCAAGACACCTACCTAATTGCTAATTAATATGCATCGGGCAACGATACCTACTTTCTAGGTGAATATTCCAAGTACTAAAGGTAGGTATAATCGCACAGCAATTAACATTAAAGGTTAAGCCTTCATGGTCTGTTGACCATTGTAAATTAGGTCGCTGATGGTATAAAATTTCTCCATTTTTCACTTGTTAAATAAGTAGGTAAGCTTACGTTTTTAAGTAGGTACCTAGGAAATTTGTTTGTTGACAAAATGAAGTAATAAAGTAGGTACATACAAAGATTGTTGAATTTGATAATTATGATAACCCGCAGAGTTCGTTCACGTTATTGAATGAAATTAGCCCAATTAAATAATTAATCTGCAACATCTCAATTTATCTAATAAGTATAAATTATTCAAAATTATTTGCCTAACAAAATAGAACGAGGTCTTTACAAACTTAAAGTGGTTACTAGCTAGATACAATATAACTAATATCGACAAGTGCCTATACAATACATGTATAAACCTACCAAAGTAGTCAGTTGTCCAATGCAAAGGATACGTGCCTAGGTCAAATCTAGTTTAAAATAGCTATCAGCTAAGAACTTGTTAAGTAAACAGACTTACCTAGCTACCCATACTTAGAGATTAAAGACCAATTAAAACCTCTAGGATATCTGCTAGATATTCTTAGGATTCGCCTATAAGGAAAATATTCCTTTGGTGGCTACTTTGTTTGATGCAAGTATCCTTGACGGCAAATGGCTTTAGGAAGGGATAGATAGGGGGCTTATATGTACTACCATAAAGGCTTTTAAACATATTGTGGTTATAAAATCTTATGGAGGTATATTTCTCAGCCGAAATGTCTCTTAAAAGAGCCGTCAGTAGGTAGTTACCTCATAAACGTCTGGTACATGTTAGCTACTAGCGTCCATCACATAGCGCCGTCAGTAAAAAGACGTGCAGGCAAGCATTTGTAAATTAAACTCATTGAAAGGACCGTTCCGAAACCTCATTACCTCGTCCTCCTTGAATATGCCGCCTTTACAAAAACGTACCACGTTGATGCATTACTCTGAACGCTATCTAAAAACCTGTTTGAGCGTTCGAACGGACCCGCGATGGGAAAAAAACTCCCAGATTCCAATGCGAACCATAAAAACGTCTCAAGATAATTTCCAACCCATCCAATGCCTGCCCGCCGCTTGATGATTCTGACCGCTCAAGTATTTAACACTTGAACGAAGGAATTCCTTGTTCTTTTATTTATAAACATCATCAAACTATTCATGATATACCTAGGTGCGCTCCTATTATTCCCTTCGACTCTAAAGATAATAACGACCTTTAATTACTATCGAACATTGGAACACTACCGAAAATAGGTACAGCCTTTATCGAGATTTCGTTGCATTGATTAATATGCGAATAGATAACACGAAACGATAAATTCCTTACAAAGCAAATAGTATTACACGTACCTGAATCGGGGACATTAATTTTGTGTAACCACGACTCTGTCACAGGCAGTCAGCGGCGACACGAAAATCTCTTTAAATGCATTTGTTACGGAAAACAAAGCAAGATAAACAACAAGAAAAGGAGACAAACAAACATAGCTTTTGACTTAGTTGGTATTGTGGCGAGGGTAAACACTGCAATTCATTGGACAACCTTTCACCTGGCCTGGACGATAAGCGCTAAGTGTTGTTTGAGTGTCATCTCGTGGAGGTCTGCCCTTTTATGGTCTCGTTTATTTGTACTGTAAAGAATCCCTTGACTTTAAACACTGTCCGTATTCGGCTCACACTTGTATAAAAAGCCCATTTGACAGTCTGTTGCGTTCAATACTGCTGTGTCGACGCTTACTTCATTATGGTAACAGACTAACAGACGCATGTATTACACATTGTCTGTTTAATATTGAGGCTTGTCAGAATGAGTCTAACATATTAAATTCAGGACTCAAGCTTGCATAGCATTAGTCAATGACCAACGTAGACGGTGTGAATTATCATAATTGCCATCCTCAGAGTCGTGCCATCATTTAGACTGGCAATTATTTCAGTACGATTTAAGTAATACGTATATTTTCAACAACATAAATGTTCTCAGATTCTCTGGTAATTCCTGCTAGTTAATACTGAGTACATATTGTAAGTTAGTGCAGTTACACGACGTGTTTCATAATTTATTAGCCGAACAACCTGGCCGGTTGCACAGATGCTATCGGTTTAACATGTAAAGTGAAGGGTATAATCACAATTACAGCATAAACTTTCTATGTTTCGAAGATGACTAATGTGTTATTACGAAGTAATTTTCATAACTTAGTTAAGGAGGAGAACACGACACCCAGTTTATCTGGACATCTTTATCAAATGCTCCTGATTCGATCTATCGTAATAGGGATGGTCGATATAGGCTAGCTGGGCACCTATACCAGGTGGGTATACGACTGGATTTGTTGGAACTGGCAGCAGCCTTATCAAACTTGCGGTTCACAACACGTAGCCTGAAATGCAGTGTGCCGAGTAATGACCACAGACAATGCTTCCTAATCGAGCTCTAAATGCCCAACAATACTCTGTAAACACGAATGCAATACTCGATCTGATACATCTATGTATAGTACATTAAAGTTACATAAGTCAGGTACACAATGGTCACTGTAACTCGACGTTTGTGCAATTGTTACAGAGTTCGTTGGCCGATAAAGTTCTTATCAGTTTTCTTTGTAAGTAGGAAACGAAGCCGTGTCGCAAGAATTAATTAGGCAATGGCGAAATTGCTGAGATAAGCCTCGCAATATACATATAGGCACAAAAGTCTTTTAGAGAATACTTAATAGTACTAGAGTGACATACAACTGCACATAGTATTCAGAAGTTGTTAGAAATGCGAAGTGAGCAAAGAGCATCACGATTCGCCTTCGACATTCAGCCATACAAAGTCTATTTTGCATTTGCATGCGATCAAATGTCATGGTGTCTGGAAAACAAAGAGAGCTGTGGCAGAATGGCGTCGGTTTTTCCCATGCTTGATTTATCTACTGCGTGAGGAACATCCATTCAACAGCATGGATACCGATGTTAGCTAAACGAACCCTGTTACGCAATACCAAACCTTATTTATAACACACAGGAACCAGTTTCATAGAAAACGTATCCTAAGAGTCGTGAATAACCAAATTGATTTGTTTTACTTAAAACTATTTCAAGGTGGCCTCGACTCGTTCTTAAGTCGTTAACTCCTATTACTGATGGTATGCGATCGGTATCAAATTTTAATACGGTTTATTCTCAAAATGGTCGAATAGGGATTGACATAATTCCATTTTGATTCTCAACTGTAAAATAACGATAGACCGTGACAGTGTCCACATAAATCACTGATCTCTTACATTGAATAGGAGGAAATGATAGAGAATGTTTCCGTTGCCCGCATCTCCGATAAGGCGATATTCCTCTAGTTAAACGATCAGATGGACTTATACGTTCCGTCCACTGCATCTGATCACATATAAATCTTATTAGATCCAGAGGGCAATTTGTTCCTTAAGTGCTTCAAGTTCCAGCAGATAATTGTATTAAGGATGTTAACCAAGTTGAAACAGCTGCGGAACTGGACAAACTGAACGAAATAAATAGTTTCGACTCGCTATAACGTTTTAATCAGAGAACAAGATAAGCTTACTCCACTTTCTTTATCCATCAGTTCAGGTAATCTTTAATCTAATGCTTGTTGTTAAAGTAACGGTTGGTGCTTCATCAGATTCAACCTACATTTATTAAATAATAATAAAAGAAAGTAATTAAATTTAGACTTGAATAAACAAATTGAACGCGATATTTCCCTATACAGCAGCGTTTATCTGGCTTTCTATACCGGACACGATCTAATCTCGAAATAACCATAGTCGATAACCTGACTGGCTATTAAGCAGCTAGATCGTTAGTATTAGTTACTCACACCACATTTCATACTGAGTTAATATGAATTCTAGGCAATTACTCTAATATTTGAACTGAGACTACTGCCAACTCTTCATACATCTACGTCATCCATCGAGGTTGAACAAAATGGTTTCATCAATGCCAGACAGCCATTACTCTTGACAGTGAAAGTTTGATCAATTTTGGTGTCCCAGATTCTTTCAGATATCAAAGTCTATCTAAAACTGTATAAAGTAAATAAATATTCATTCCCCATTCTTCCCAATATTAGTCAGACTGGACGTCTGAGCTGTCTACCATCCATCTTGTTATCACATAGGGGCCCTACGTGCTTAACAAGACATCATAAACGGCAGACCAAACGCACACATACTCGACTAGAGTACCTATCGGGAGTCTCGGTAGTGCTATGACATCATCCTGGGATACTCTTTTGTAAGACCTCGTTCGGGCGCTCCAAGTTTCGGCATAACGAATAGACAAACTTGGGAGTGTTTTTGGTGAATAGTTTCGTTGATAGGTTCATACAAAATATTTGATTTTGAAATACAGAAAATTCTAAATGAGACCTAAGAATTTGACGAATCGATTTTTCCGTCCAATATCAAATTGCAAGCTCACGAAACAGATCATATAGAATACAAGTCACGCTATCCTGGGAATGTCAGCAGTAATAAGCCCAACTGCACAACGTACTGAATAATATCTCCATGCAATACCTAGTCACCTATAGATCTAATGCCACAGGCTTCGGTGTCACCTTTCGTCCCCGATACACTGATAGTGCCTTTCCTCGGTGTTGTTTTGCAGGCTATTGAATGACTGCAGTCGGTCCGTATTAAGCAAGTCTTCGTCGCGTAATCTGAGCCCCAGCTTAAATCTAACGGCTTTGAACCTAATGCTTTATGCCTGAATAAATTACGAAAAATAATATCTTTTCGAAAGGACCAAGGGGGAATCCAAGCGGCTTTAGTGTAACAGTGTACCTCGTGTACTTGGTAATGTCAGGATATCCGTTTACAACTGCAACAATATAATTTGTGCAGCGCGTATTCTTTTATGAGAACCACCACCTCGATATTTTTTGTCAAGTCAAAACGTCGGTTGCGTTACAGTTTTATTATCGTACTCGACAAATGGGTGAGGCTACAAAAACCACACTTGAGAAATTCACCCCTCTTTTAAGTCATTGTGGGAACTTCTCGAACCAACAGGGAATCTGGATTTTTTTTGTGGCATATTCTAAGAATGCGTCACAGGTAGCCGGGTACTAATGCGACCTTTTGTATTCATAACTCGAGAGGAGATTTTGCAATTGACCATCCCGTCACCTTTACAAATGAAGCGCTTTGAATTTGTAATTATTGATGAATTAATGTTTGGGAACAATATGGTAATAAATTAACTAAGTATTCATAACGCGATTTTGCCCTTAATAACGCAACTATCTACACCAAGGCGTATCTAAAGCCAATAATTTGCATTTATTAAATTTAACTTCCTACTTGCCAATCATAATTATCTGTAATCAGAAAGGCACATTCCACTTTCCGTGTACCAACGTACCTGTCATGTCGCACGAATTTTATAACAATGATTAATGGCACGAAATCTACTTAAACGTTGCAAGTATCGCGCTTTTATTGCGAATGTAAGTCTCAGGTGTGTGATATTACCTTTCTAAGACTATAATTATTACAGTATTAATTAATTACATTTCCGCGACTCGCCCCCTAACCATAACATGTGGGAGAAATATCTCTGTTTAATGTTTCTCTTGAAACGAAACCTATTTCAGTTACAGTATGTGTTCTAAATAAAACTTTCTCCGAATAATTAATCTGATCTTTTAACATAAACATTATTTATTTAGCCACATTGTGAAGTTTTAGTTAAGACATTATCGACGTCAACTAATCCTTTAATGGTCGTGATCTATTTGGTCAAATATTCCCCTAAGAGCTAGATAACAAAAGATGTTACCGGATTTATAAATTTAATCGTATCGTGTACCTACGTATAATGTGTCTGTGAAGTCTATTTTAAATCTGATTCCTGAATGCAGTGAGGCTGTGACAATGACCTTTAGAAACCCACGCTAATTATACACACATCGACAACCGGTGCCAGACTAGTTCATGGCGTGGCACGTTTCCACATAGCAACGCAACATAATAAAGTGCCTAAATTAACTGCAAGTACACTTGTGATCGTAGATGCAACTAGCGCCTAGCATCTAAAGATTCTGAGGCAATTTAAACCGAGACTTATTTTAAAATAACTAGAGAAAAACAATGAATGGATTCCAAGAAGGTAAGTACGTTGAATTATCTCCCCGATGTGAGGATTCAATTAAATTAATTAGAGCCAGCAGTTGTTTGCTGAACACAGTTTAATTGGACGTACGGAAAAAAGATTGAGAAGGAAGATTGAATTAACGCGCATCGATGCTTATGATACAATAAGCGTACCGATTCGACGGCTATAAATTTTACGAACCCCTCCTGTTACCAGCATATGGCGCAATCGCTAATCTACTTAAACTTACCCGATGTTCTTACCGATTGTTGGGTTGTGTACTCGTAGTATGCACGGATTGAGCTAGCTATAAACTCGTTGTTACTATATGAAACGTTTCCTGTTCGAGTCGGATTCTTTCAACAACATGTTCCTGTTCGACAGCTGAAGTTGATCACACGTTAACTTCAATAAAGTACCGACGAAAACAAATAGCGTTGGGCGAACTACAAATATTGGTAATAGCTATAAAATCGAGAAAAAGATAGGATGAAGTGTTCGACGCTTGGGACGCATAAAATTCTTTTACTGGCCCCTGAAGCTTGAAAGGCATAGAAATGAAATCATATAAAAACAGCTCGTAGGTAGTTTTCCTTCCGTTTTACGAAGTTTTGGTTAGTGTGTATTCTAATTCGATTCGATTGTAACCACAGCAACTTAACATGGATCCTCTTTCCCCTCCGACATTGTTACTATTGACGAGGGTCTGAGGTATTCCGCAAGGTTTAGATGCAATTTGTTTCAAGTTAATACGATACGGTCCATCAATATTTAATCGGATCGACTTTCATTAATCCTTTCACGTAATATTTGTTTATTCAGGACTTGGTCTCACTCCTGAACTGATGTACCATTTTTGTATCAATTTAGCCCATGCAAAACCAATATCCTAAAGTTTTCATTGCATTACTTGCTCAAACAGTTTTCAGTTCAGGAGTTTTATACATCACGTGCTGTCTCAAATCTCACCTCAATGAACCATCATAATGGAATGCATTTTTTCTATAACAGCATCTAGAAGAAATGCATCCCTATAAAAAATAAGTAACAGTCCACACTTGGCGCGGTACCATACATTTTAAATAAGACAATTCCCATATTTTTTGCTTATCTCTTGGCGTGACTTCGACCAACTAAGCACCTAGTTAATATTAGATGAAGCCCGTAAAACGTAGGGGCGCCGGCAGCTGATCGGAAGTCCTGCCCTTTATTCGACTTTCAACCACACTTTTTGTAGTTCAAGGAAGGAAGGAAGTCAGGAATTCACCAAAACGATCTGTTTTTTAACTTCACCGCAAAAAAATAACTTTTCGAATGATGTCGGCGCAGATAGAAATTTTTCATGTCGCATGCGTTTTATTTCCCTTCATGTCACGAATTTTGTGTGTTACGCTCCATTGTCCCTTACGAAATATCCGCATTTTTTTATCCAGACAAAGAGGGAAAGCTTTCATTATTCAGAATATTTCGGATACAATGGTGGACCGCGCACGGCGCACGCGCAGCGTGTGATCCATTGCCGACAAGATCGATTGTTGGCGATATACAGGGAGGCGGTTATTTTAAATTGTCGGCTTTGTCAGACACAATGCGAATATAAACGAACTACACACCTAGACTATTTTTTACCTTTTATAAACTACATCCTGCCCTTCCCAGTGTGTTTCCGTTCATTAAATATTTTTTGTCTAATGATTTATTACAGTATCCTCTGTACCGGACTTGTATTCAATACTAAAAGAATCTCTTTGTAACATTTGTGAACCACCTGAGTTCCGTCTGTGTATCTACGGGGATAAATTAATGATGATTAGATTCTAGTGCTGGGCTTTTAACCTGTATGAAGTCCGTAGACTGCCTCCTCTTTGTTATGCAAACTATTTCATCTGATACATATCAAATCTACATGAAACCTGGTCACGTGTTTGCAGTTGTTAATTAATTAATTGCTTTAACCCCGAGTTGCCGTGGCGTGGAAGTGGCACGTGGCGTTTGTGCGCGACCCGTGAGCTACAGCACCTCGGCAGTTTTGCGGCTTCTGCAAATAGCGCTTATAGTTGCCCACAAACTCAATTTAACGGAAATATTGAAATAGATATTTCTTAGAATCAATCGAGTGACTGTTAAACAGAAATACGAGGACGTGAGACCTTGACGCATTCGCTTCCTTCGCAGTTTCAATTTCGGAAAAAAATAGTCGTTAAACAACTTAACAGGTTTTTAAAAATCGTTAAGTATGATATTATCTAGATTATGTCTGTCTGCTCACCAAAAAAAGGCTGCAGACAAATCTAGATAGATAGACACATCCTGGCACAAAATAAAACATGAATTTTATCAAGTATCACGTAATCATGTTAAAGGACGATACTCCTACTAGCTTAGTCACAATAAATCTTTTTGGAACATTAACTTTTTGGTTGGAACATGTGGACTAAATCTGATTGTTGGTAATGCAACCAATGTTTCTGTTAATGGTCCATTGAAGTGAACTCATGACGTAAGACTACGTGGGAATATGATGCAATCGAACAAGGAAACGGGATATTATTAACATAATTATTCTTGCAATATCCTGTAGGTGGAGACGTTGAGCTTATTGATAGCTTCGAGATGTGTTCCGAGATGAAATGGGAGAGCTCAGTTGTTGGCGGAAAATAGAGGTAGAAAAATATTTTAAAGCGCACTTTGAGACAAGATATTCTGTAGGTCCGTCTAGTCGACGTGCTTGCTTACGTGATCGAAATGGGATTTGAACGGGTTGCAAGTTCTTTCAGTATTCTAAAAGTAATTTAAACTGAGCTTTTGTCTAGACAGCGAACAAAATGATAAAAGGGGTGTGTATGTGTACCCATTAAAAGTGTAACTAAGCTAATAATATAATCGGACGAAATTTGCGAGATCACGATCGTGGTTTACAGCATTTGCACGCTTTTGATGTGGTTAAACGATCTTTCGTAATAATTTGGAATGACTATGAGGTATTGGGAATGGGAACCTAACCTTTGAATCTAAATACTTCATCGTTCTCTCTGTGGTTAATGTAAATAATTAAATACTTATTATATTACATACTTCGTCTAACAACAACAATTTATTGACGCTTACAACTTGTTGGTATCTTTTTCTCATTAGGTATTAGTTTTATAATGATTTGACTCTCAACGTATAAACTTAATGATAGTGCGGCATTTGTAACTAATAAACGTTTTGTGATACCATTAATCGTGGCTAAATGATGCAAATACTGTGACACCCCTTTATTGCGTAGTAAATAACTGTTCGTAAGTACCTCTCATCGTTTACTAGCCGCACTCGTGGAAAAGAAGTAAAACTTTTTTCATGGAAGATGGGTAGAAGGTGCTCATAACTTTATTACACTAGTAAGTATTCTTTGGAGAAGTAAACTATAAAAATGAACTCCACTTCAAAGAGGTGGATATTATGTAAACCAGTCTCGGTTGCAGCTAATTACTTTCGTTCTTCACACACGAAGCGTGAGCACACTGAGCACTGAGCAGCCCGCATTGATGTTCAAACGGCGAACGTACACGATACGCAAACACGGGGAACAGTTCTCGATAAACAAGAGCGTTTTCAGAGCAACTCTCAAATCAATCATGTTAACCTTATCGACACGGTTCCGTTGCAAGCTCATTAGCAATGCTGGTGTGTCCGCACATCACGTACCACAGTGCCACATACTGCCCGGGTAAAACGGGTACAGCCAATATGGTCAAAACAAGCCCGCTCTCATCCATATTGCAGGCTCGTTCGATCAGTTAATTTATACTGCAAGCGGATGTTCTTTGCAACTTTCGTGAACTGCATCATTAGCTGGCCGTTTTCAAGATTGCTTACAGTCGAAAAGCGAGATGGATTCCACTTTCATCGAAGATTACTTCACTCATGTTCATAATGTACACTCATGTCGCTACAAGGCTGTGGAACGTCGAACAAATTGAATTGATTTCAAATGGTCCGTCTGGCTGGTACCTTTATTATACGGCATGACTTGTCTGTTAACTGGATAGCCTCGGCCATGTCATGTTTCATCTCGTGCTACATGGTATTCGAGACCCGTGGGGAGTCTTTTTGGATTGGATAAAAGAGTACAGACATTGAGGACTGAATTACAATGGGTCTTGTATTTGAACAAAAGTATTGTTCAATTTCAAGAAACGTTCACGTTCACACAATGTTTGATTAACCTCTAAACGCCTTAATACCAGTATCATCGATAGAGGATCAATTACAAACTAAAACGATTGCATGTGCATGACATAAATTCATTTGAAATACGCCTAATTGCGCTCGCTCCACAGCGCAAATGGCTGACGTGAATCATACAGATAAAGCAGTGTTTTAGTCGGGTGACAGCATAAAAATAATGGTGAAAATAACTGATCGCCAACGTTTTATTTAGATAAGGTACGCACGGCCATGCGATAATGGCCGCTTATAAAGGTGCGCTGTGATGCACCGACAAAGACTATTTCCATTATGATGAAAAATAGTTTTATCTTTCAACAGTCAGCACTGCCATTTATCATACTTTTTTGTGGCCATTAAGGACTCATTTATATCAATGAAAATTCTGTCGTTCTGAATTTTGAATAGTTCAGTAATGAGAGAGGCAGCATTTGTGCACAAACGGAATAAATAGTACGAGCCCCAATAAGAAACTATGCAGAGTTATCAGTTACACTGTTACGGCATGCAGTAAGTAAATCAAGAAAGTGATTGCAGTCATCGTAAGTAGTCGGGTAATTGCATCAGGAGCGGTAATTACAGTTTTGCCCGCAGTTACTGCAATCAAGCGCATATTATAATAAGTTTTTATGAAGCGTTCAAATTGTGACTGATTTGCGATGTTTACCCTAGGTACGCCTCATTAATTTGTTACGTCACTGGGTACCGGAGATCATGTAACAGATGATTTATTTCGCAGCCGCCGTGGAAGCTAGCCCGGTTAGGTGAACGAACCCTGTCACCGCGCTACGTCGTATTACTGGTTTCGGCACTTCGGCAGAAGATTTTGTACCCGACGCGCATATTGACCGTTTATGGGCAAGAAACCTCATAGCACGTTCATTCATTACAAACCGGCTGAGATACAACGACTAGGTAATACCCATGAAGGTACCATTGAATGGGATTATTCGAAGTACGGATTGCATAAGCCGTGAATGCTGTGTGATATATTAAACCACAATTCGAAGCATCATGAATTTACACTTCGAAGGCATGGACTGTTGTAAATGACGATTAAACTGTTATTTATAGAGATACTTTGAAGTTCGATTTTCATGTTATACCTTTGATTGCTTTGCAGTATGAATTGCTGCGTGATGTTGCTTTACAAGTCCAGATGCTCAATGACTGTTGTAATCTCATTTCTGAACTGTTCTTTTATGAACCTTGTAAAATGTAAATATCACACCTTGGCATCCGAAAAAAAAACGTTATTTATACCGTTAATCCCTGTAACAACGAGCAGCTGCTAGTTCAACAATCAGTGCCAGCTTACCCACCAAATTATTAAAAGCCATAAAACGAGTCTTTTAGAAGGGTGAGCCACCCCTATTTGTCGATTTACGTGTCGTGTTTGAAACTTGCATGAGCGTTTTATTATTTTGAGACAGGCGAGGTATTCCATCGATTTTTCGAATCGCATGCATGCATTTCGATCACGTGCATCGTCAATTTTTAATAATAACCTTTACAACGTATCATATAAATACGGAATGAATGTGGCCAGCAACGGCGATGTCCATTCCCAATGTTCTGCTCGTGGCTCATAAAAGAATAAACCCTACAGTCCTTAATTTCCGGTACAGCGAATTGTGTGAGATATCATTTTTGTTTTATACTTATTAAGGGAGCGTAAAGTGTATTTATTGATACGATCGCGATATTCCATGAATACTAATCGGAACAGGAGTCCTTAGCAGTTGCATTTAAATCTATTTGTGACAACCCCTTGGAAGTTACATCAGCGACCGTTAAAGGCAGGTTGGCGCGCAAATGTCCACGCTTGCTGAGGCCTCGACGTGTACTTTGTCGCTTGCAACCGGTTGCATTGTGTAGGGACCGTTAGTCGCCCACCTGCGGGAACGTTGCCCACTGAACCGAGAGCGACGCGCGACGTGTGTCGTGTGTCCAGACACGTGAACTTGAACCTTAATAGCACACGTTTGCATAATAACTAGTTGTTTCGACATTTAATTATTACCAGTATAAGACCGCGCGGCAATATTACACTCCAAGACGAATGTTACGACGTCTGTCTTTAATATCCTTGTTAATTTCGTAATTACTCCAATTTATCATTTTCTAAGAACAGATGTCGGCACTATTTACGCAATTATGAAGCTTTTTAGCAGCTGCTTTTATTAAAAGTCAAATGTTTGTTCACGCGCACTACATTTCATAATTTAAGATTACGTAAGAAATGTCACTTTTAATTAAATATTGGTAGAACGCGCTATTGCATTGCGTTGCATCCGCTATTTATCGTAAGTCAAACAGCATGTGAGATAACCGATATCGATTGGTGACCGATCGCATTACGACACAGTCACTCGATACTCCGACACCTCGCCACCGGCTGCGAGTTGCGATTGTTTGTTTAACGATTATCTTATAAACTCTGTCTCAGTTTGACCCAGTTCCTAGTAGTGATGACTCGATATTGAACTACCGATAACTAAATTGTTTGAACTGTTACAGATACATAAATATCGATTTAATGATCTTATGATTCTACGACTATTTTAACGAATGGAAAGAGTCTTTGTTTTGTCTGTCCTGTAACCGTATAAAATATGGTAATAGGAGAAATAAAAGCTTATAAAAAGTAAGTAAATAAATGGGCTCTGAACAATCAATCGTTTCGTGTAACTTTTGTATCAATATCGCCCACCATCACTTCTCTTTGAAACTCTGATAAATAACATATTTTACTTTTTCCGTAAAATTTAAATTAATGACTCACATTCCTACATCTATTTATCAAATGGCAAGCAAGGCTGTTAAGGATCAGCTGTTTTAAAACTTAAAGAAACACCTGCTTCAAGCATTTTGTTTGTTTGCCTTCGGGCTTCGTTGGACTGCTAGCGCTGCCATCATTACTTTGCTTGTCCCAGTATTTTCCAAAACATTAATATAATGTTTTTCTCTCGCTGCCTGCGCCCCTTATCTAGTCCTGCAAATGTGAAGGAACGATTCCGACGACAGTTTTTGTTTATGAATGTTTCCGAACATAAATTCTTGAGTAGGTGCAATGACCCGGAAACATTTCAGCATTCAGCTAGGTTTAGATTTGTAAAAAAGCAATTTAATCAACACAAAAAATCTTACTCTATTATTGAGTAAGACCTTTATTCTAGTTTTTTTCTCTGAAACAATCGAGGCAGCGGCTATAGCAGACAACTTAATTATGACGAGCTCGTCATTCTCATACCAATCTTTTTATTGAACTCAAATATAACGATGTTTCTTTAAAAAATTCTTCATTTACTTGGTACACGAACATCGCTTAATTCGGTCGAAAGCGACATCCAAATTGCAGGAACATTTTATTGCAAGAACAAACAATCGGTCGGACGAATCGAATTTCAGTTAAGGTGTGTTGTTTCTGTTTCATTATAACATTGTTATTTTTTTGCTTACCTCATATTTCGCAATAATGTATTACCTACCGCATACGAAATTACGGGTATAATGATTGTGATTTCATTATTATATCTCCGAATCGTAATAAAAAGGAAATTATTACCGCGTATTTCCTTACAAGTTTTTCCTGTTTTAGTTGGATCCGCCTTCGCCAACTAAGACCAAGTGTTTTATCGACGACATCAATTTCCTCGTGGAAATCAAAATAAGACTCACGCGCCGCCCGTGAGTAGGGCATGGTGACGTTATAATGGCTAAGATAATATTATGTTTAGTCCTATCACAATAGTCCATCTATCTCAAATAATCGGAATCTTTGAATACAATGGTTGATGTTATAGTGAATTCCTGGTGCTATGCACAGAAATCTGCGTTATTATTTAGATTCAATTCCCTTTGAAAACTATCGATAGTCAAATACTGAAGGCACATTCTATGGAGATGACATGGCATTAAACTAAGCCGACCAAGCCGTGTTATTGTGATGTAAATAAGTTTGATCGTCATCTTACAATGGGGCGTCCCACGCCCCAGAGGGTGTGGGCATACCGGCCCTTAGCTCAAATATAAACAGAGCACAGCACCCCGTATCTTGGTCCACCGCTGTTCACGCCTCGTTAATACAAATACTCCGTACCAATTTACGTAGATGTATAAAACCGTCGTTTAGTAGTGTTAAATGGTTTAGAACAGACGAGGTCACGAACGATAATAAAATTGTTCAGATCTCTGTTTTACACTTGGTTTAGTTACACAAAACCTTGGTTTTCATCTTCCTAATCCAGCTTTAGCTATCTCGGTTCTCGCTTAGGTGGTCGGTGTAATGTTACGAGCATGCATACAGCCAGTGAAAGCAAACATTCAGTCAGCGTTCCACATAATGCATCTGTAGGGAGTGACACTTGACACCTTGGCCTTCATTACAGATCTTGACTCATGCGATGTACCCGTCGGAGTCGAACAAGAAAAATATTATTGTAATCATTACATTATTATGTGTGGGTGTCCTTGCTAACGTAGTTTAACACTTCTTGGGTTTTAAAGAAGCTTTAAAATTTACCGCAGGAAATAAGACCTAATTCTTCTCAAACTAGACACAATAGACCAGGAAAAAATAAAATTAGAGACTCTGTTTATTCAATTGTGTCTTGTCTTGTAATAAATTGATAACTGTACCTACATTATGGGTGAATACGTCTGACCGATCATTTTTGATTTGTATTCGCCTTTCAAAGTACGCATCTCTTTGAATGCAATACGTGAATAATAAATCAATGGAAATGGATGTCGGTGTCGGTCGATTCGAAATCATGATCAAGTTCGGTGACCTCTTGCTGATCGTTGTCCAGATGGACAAATTGATCCTTCATGCGCACTTTGTTGACCGTCCCCCGTATACGATGCACCGATGAAAGAAAAAGTTATATTTAATTTAGCATCAATATGTTGTAACGCAAATGTAGGTGAAAGATTAGTGTGGATATCTTATCACGAAAATTTGTTTGCTCAAGTATGTAACTAACACGATTAGATAAGTTCTTTATAAAGAAATATTTATCACTGTTAATGTTAAGTTTTGTCTTCAAAAGAAATGACGCCGTGTGTGCGCAAATATCCTTATATGAACTCACTTTATCATGTGACAAATCTGAGTAAAAATTTCACGTTGATGTAAGAAGACAGTGCTTACGAGGTGGCGTGGTATACCATTGTCCTTTTAAACAGTTCGCCACTAGATCCCAAAAGCTTTTACGTCATTACACTCCATTATAGGCTTAAACGTCGCATCATTTCACATCTTGTTATTCAAGTTTTCAGTTCGTCATTTGAGTCTATCATTACTTTTATAACGCTACTTATCAATATGTTTTAAGTACTAAAACTGATCGTTGTATCGATTTTAATCACAGGTGGATTACATTGGGTCATTACTTTGTCCTTTGTTAGTGTAGGCCCGGCCTTATGAATAATGTAAGCTGTTCTAAATGACTTTATGATTCTAAATTGACGTAAGATGGTTTATGAGAGTTTATTGGGTCTTGAGTCACATCTTTATAAAAACGTTCATAGGGTTCGTGTATACAATTACAAGAGTATTTTTAGAGTTAGTGTGGCGTGGCGTATGTGTACAGTTATTTGCGTGGGCACCTTGAGGTCAGACGCATGTTGCCGCACGACAGCCCTCTTCCAACACTCCTACGCACGTTTTTATAAAATATAGCCTCTTGAGTTACGACTGTGAATGAAATGAAACTGAACTGGTCTATTTATTTATATAGACTACGTCATTACAGAGTTTCCTGGAGGCCCAAAGAAATTTTCATAAACTGTGTAAAAATAACGCAATCATTCACGGTTGGTCAATGATAAGGTTAGATCCTCCATAGACATATTGAAATGAAATCTATTCTAGTTTCGTAGGTCTAGTTTTTAGTGGTCGTTTATTTGTATACAAGGTAAAGTATCAATTGATGTAAACATTCTCCGCTTTGGAGTACACAAAACACTGAAAAAATCAATTTTAAACCTGTCATCATTCCCGTCGTCCAAACGTCCAATTTGTCTAAACTAGAAAACAGAACAGATTGTTTTAGAAACCAATCTCCCATGTTTATTTATATCCCTCAAACATAATGGAAAGTGTAATTCCTTAGAAAACGGTACAAATTTCGTGTGTGGCACCCTAAATTGGAACAAAAATAGCCGAAACACGCTCCTTAAGGTAATCAAACCTTATGACATTACACGGGGAAGGTGTGAACCGAAGTAAACCATACTTTCACGCCCTTCATTAAGATCCATTTTATTTTTAGCTTAAAAACTATAAACATAACAATAAATACGTCTTTACTTTCTAATGAGAGCGTTACAAACAAATACATGTTCTGCTTCTGTTAAAATGTTCTTTCAAGGTGCACTTAAGGGTTGTTATTACAAGGGAATGGAATACTTAGCTTATGTTTTAATTAAGGAGTTCGTATGATTGTATTGCCCTTTTATATGTATGTTTTTGTCGATGTATTCGTAGATACTGACTTCTACACTATGTCAGAGTAGGAATTGTGATTTTTAGCTGTCACTGAAAAAAACAAAAGAAACTGATCTGAAATGAAGAACTTGTTTCATAATTTGAAAAGTGCTTTTAAATTGTGAAACTAATTCTTCCATCGCTTTTTAAAATCTAGCCTCACTTTACGAGATTTCCACTCAATAATTGCAGATGTAAATCATCTTACGAGATTCAAAGATAAACAATCTTAAAATTCACTCTCTCACATCGAAGTAAAAATAAACGCCGGTCTGTTTGCATATTCCCTTTATACACACGAAAATTGAAACTCCATTCACAATAAGAACTTCGTCGATAAGCATCTTGGTATCCTTGTCCTAAAGACGCTTGGAGCGTTCATAAATCAAATTCGATAAGACAAAAATATTTTAGGGCGCCTCCACCAACTGAACAAGTCTACTCAGAGAGTAATCTGGCGTAGCGTAGGTACACACGCCTACACGGGCCAAACCGGTACGGCATGCGGCATTACTCCGACTTTCTGTCGAATTTTTGTACCGCGTTGCCTCTTGAACAACTCCGATATAGAAACCAGATACGGTGCGGCGCTATTGAGGACTTAATAGTTGAATTAGATTAGCTGGAAGGGATTGGGCGTGATTAGAATTTGAATACCATTCGCATTAACAAGCTCGCCTTTTTAGTGGCCTCAACTTATTAATTATTGAGGTGTGGTCGTGGACTATCAATTAAAGGAAGGTTTATGATGGCTACTCTGGCCCTTATAAGGAGCTGTAAACATTAGTTGCTTGACTTTTATTGTTGCTTTGATTGCATGTTTGAATGTTTTTGATGGCGGACATACAACGATTGCTATAACTAACCGAGGGTTTTATATGCATACGTATACACAAATAGCAGCGGATTATTTTTTGTGTGTCAGATTACCATAAAATTTCGGGTATGCAAATGTGACTTTATTTTATGATTATTATAAAATCGACCGAACGGATAAAATCGATCGTTAAATAATAATTTAATTAATAATTATTTGGACTCAAAATTGAGTTAAATAATTTTCATAATCGTTTTAACTCCCAGTCTGCTCCTGTTCCCACACTGAGCTTGAATCCTGTTTTACTTCACTCAATGTTGCCTTTACATAAAAATCGGTGCTGCCGTTTTCAGTAACAATATTTCCACGTTTTATAATAGCACCTCTAGAAGCATAGACGTTGCCGGCGCCTGCGGCTCTCACATCACAACAAAACAAACACCCACCGCGATCCTATCGTCCAAACGAACTTGAACCCAATGGTTCACTTAACCGTTTAAGGCTAGACGCCGCATTCACATTGCAACACATTATCCTGTCACGTACTATCTAACCGACTATAAAACTTTTGTTTTCATGCACACTTTTACTCTTTATTTTTAGAAGAAATTGTCTCCGCATTTCGGGGAGGCCGGATATGTGATACACCTTCAAACAGTTGGTCCATCTTGTCTGTCCTGAAAGAAGCTGGGTCGTTAGTTCTTTACGATGTTTTCATCTGCTACCCATTGTCAAGTTAAACAATACGGAGCTTTTTTAAATACCTAAGGACTAGTAGTTTAAAACAAAGCAGGAAGCTGAACACGGTGTCGTGCTGGTGTAACTCATAACTCGAAGCCGGAACAATAAAATACAGAGCATTAAAAGCACTAAAACAATGGCGTCTAGACTAACGTTCCGTGTTCTAAATCAAGCCTTCCCTGTGGCTTTTATTATATTAAATAATAATATGGAATGTTTGTCTTGCGTCAAATATGATCCAACCGCGTACCGGCAATCTTACAGCCGGTAACGTAACGGTGACGTAGAGACACATTAGTCTGCGTTACTTGAACACGAAGACAAAGTGCGCGGTTAACTCGCGTTTCGTGCTTTGAGTGAATAAGGTAAAGTTAAGCTTTCGCTTGCCCTACGCGACTACGGACTACGGCACAAGGAAACAATATTATAACATCGACCAACTTTACAACTCTTCCGCATTTGCTTTTGTTTGCCAACATAGCCATAACAGTGAATTATTAGAGACGAGAACTTGAGATAAATTGTTCTTCAAGTGCCCCTTTCAGTTAATTTATTTGTTTTTCCCATGCAAAGTGATGCGTTTTATGCGTTGTTCGCCACGGTTAATGGCATAGTAAAACTCAATCGACGGAACGCTGGGGGCAAACGTATTATCAGCGTCTTAATTAAATTTCTTAAACTTTCAGTACCTTTTTAAATGCAGGTTGTAATGGCGGATATGGATTAGAAAAGAGAAATCTATACTCCATTACCAGAACAATAGTTTTGACTGTCGTTAGTCACTAGATCGATATGGTGGTGCCAAATTCAGTACCTACAAAATATCGCCTCAAACTTTAATGTCTTCTAATATAACTGACAGAAGTAACCACCCGGAAAATAAACACGCTCCTTTAAGATTCGGGGGACGAACCGCATTTGGGAGGTGGGGAGATTCGAAGCCAGAGGCAGTGACTTGTCCCGGGATCTGCTATATTGAATTCAAGTTATGATTAGGAAAGTTTCAGCCCCGTTTCTTCGATAAATAAGTACAATATTACGTTTAACAGTTGGATGTCTACGTGACGTCGTCTACCGTAATTTGGAAACTTCACCGATCCGGTCCTATTACAGTACTATTTGTTTTAATTTGTCAGCTCATTTTGTGTTCAGGTTTCTCCACATTAGCGATTATTAAGTGTTTAACCATTAAATTGACGTCCTTTGGTATCTCTGTGCCGTTAAATTGAATTAATTTAGTTGGTACATTGATTGAAAGCGATTTATCGATGGATATTTCTCGCTTGCGGCTCGTGATGAAGTGGTTTCGTAATAAAACATGACAGATGGATAGACCAAATTGGGATAAAACGTAACGTAACGTTTTTATTGCCGTTTAAAAGATCAGTCAAACACATGCCAGTTTCATTCATAGAAACATTGCTCTCACCCATATGGTTTGTAATTCCATGGTTATTATTATCGGCCCCTCGTAAAAATAGAAGATAATAATGTGATTGCATTTACGATTGCGATAAAATTGCACTGTTAGACAGCTTAATTAAAACAGTAAGTATTGTTTAGAAGGGTATCAATGCATTTATGATACGTTAATTTGGTCTTATCTGGGACCAGCCATAAATATGAACAGGTACATCTTATTACTTGATTTATAAAAAAAACTTCTGGTAGCTGCGTAGCTCGTAGTTTCATAGCACGACCGTACAAGTTACGGCGATTTCTGGATCGATTTTTGTTTCCACCAATCTTCTGCACACTACATGACGTGTATTTATGGAAACAATTCTTTTAGGTATTGTACAGTTAATACAAGGATTATAAATTATTTTTTATTTAATAATGTGCAATCCTTAATTTGGGGTACTTTTTAGGAAGTACAATTGCGTCCATTACAAAAGGATGACCATGTGTCTACATGTAACGTGAGATAAAATCATAATCAAATCGGGCTCTATCGAGTACCGACAGATGATGAAGTGTATTGTGTTTAGCGAATAATACACAGATCCGTCGACACAATAACTTTTATATTTTGTCGCTTTTTATTCCGACAGCTGCTCCAAACACGTGCCATGATTTTAGTGTAACAACACAAAATGTGAACGCAAGGCATTAATTAATTTATATAATACTGTTGGCGCTTCATAAATTTTAATACGTCAAAACATTAAACCTATTTTGAAAACGTTAATCAGCTCGTTTCAAACATTAGAGACTAATTACAAAAACACTCCATTTTTCATTACACGACTAATGCTATTAGAGTAGTTTAAAAGGACATTAATGCCGTAGTTTTATGAATTTAATTTAATGTATTCGTGATGTGCGGGCTCATCCTTATTCACGCTCATCCGTTTCGGTCAGTTGGGCACGCTTGAAATTACCGATGACTTCACTGGGGCACTTAGTACCCACGTTTTACCTCACTTTACTGTCCAGACGGGTTCTCGTAACCAGATTGTATCGTCAGTGAATGGCAACTTTTTTCCTGCATTTAACCATAAAAGTCTTCCTTACGAAAGTTATCGCGTCAATTTCATCCGACAAAATATAAAATGCATGTTCGCAATTAAGATTCGTTTATTTCAACGACAATTTGCTTTGAACACGTGCCGGTGTAACCGCAGAAATAAAACGTTTAGGATGTAATAATGGTCCTTTCATCCTATAATCTCCCCTCGACAGTATACAATAGTAATCACAGCGTAATGACTTTAATGTAATTGTAATTTAACGCACGGGGCGGTGCATTAGTGGTATGGATGGATGTTATCATGCTTATCATTTTAAAATAGCTTTTTGATATACGCCAGATGTCGTCTCACCTCCCCCATGCACCACTGACGTCATTCTACAAAAGCGTGCATCGTGAATAACTTTCAAATACATTATTTTTATAGAGCCGTACTTGAATTTTTTGTGTTAAATCCATTAGGCTTTTTTTGCTGTGGCCCCAGCGTTTATTTTTAATTTGAATACATTATAGCAAAAAGCAGGTGAAGAGCACAAAAGCGAATCAGTATCCATGTCCAAATCTGTCACAGTTCGCAAGCATCTGCATCCAATGTGTGAGCGACCATCTGTTGAACAAAAGCGCGATCGCATCACGGGCCCTTAGCTTCGTGACCTACAGTGCGCCGGCCATTATTATCTAACAACGGCCCTCGTTTAATTAGGCCCTATTCACTTATCGTTGCATTCCTATTCCGATCGGTTTACATTTTCACGCCCGACTGCGCGGGCGCCACAATGCTCCATTGATAGATGATTAGAATTAAACGTAATTGTATTCTTGGCCCGCATTTTTATTGGATAGTCTGTTGTAAAACATTCCAATTATATAATCGAAAAGTACCTCATCGTATTTACACATTCTCTGCGCCGTGAAATCCGGATCGTACATTGCTACACCGTACTACACATTGGCAAAAAAGAAAAAGCAATATTTAACTGCCAAAATAATAATAACCTACCGCGGTATTTTAAACTCTCGCCCAATCGTAAATCATAAGAAATATTCTCGCATGGCTTCACAATCGAATTTGTAAGCGTTTTTCAATTATCCGTTATTGACCACAATGGTTGATCTTATTGGCCTTTTCGTTGTCGTAAAAAATTTGTACCAGGATCTAACATTAAATGTTCCAAGCGAAATTATGCCCAATATCAACGGGATAAGTACTCGTAACACGGAGAGGTAATATTGAAAGCGTCCCGCAGCCCTTTTGCGTGTAGTGGGGTCAACCTACTTGAACATTTCGATTGTTGCCGCCTGCATACTGAAACAATTCGTGCAACCGCTAAGCCAATAAAAAGCCCATTTATTTTAAGACCTTTTTTCTTTTGTATTTTATGATGTTGACTTCTATTTTTATTTTTACCCAACTTTGTAGCTAACGTAAATATTTTGTTTTCAGGTAAGTACATCCTGCTGAGACACTATTACTATCGTTAGGTAAGCGGTATGACGTACTATAATGATACAACACAAACATACAACGTTGTTACGTAGATCTTCATCATCATCAGTGCGTCGACGTTTTTCCTTAAAAGTATTGTTTTCTTTTGGAAATACCCTCTCATTCATCATGCCTTTCTCATAAATGCTTCCATCCATTCTCATAATTTATTCAGGCGAAGCAAGTGTACAATCTTTCCAAGTTGTTATACAAATGTGACTTCATGAAGTTTTCTTACTACAACTTGAAGACTTTAGTAAACTAATAAGAAACTGGAAAAGTTCTGTAGCATTTTTACGTTACGGTACGGTTTCTTAGCAGAAGTTCTTGATATTTTCTTAATAGGAACGAGCTGACTGGATTACGAATTCGTTGAGTTTAATTAAGGTCTGGCCATCTACTGACCTTTCATTTGTGCAGATGGGGCAGGACGACTTTATTGCGAAACAAATGGCTCCTTGCCGATCCGTGTTGGCTGATTAATACGAGTGTTTTTCCCCAATGATTATTTATCCCCCCAAAACGATATTAGATGTCTTTTACTAAGGATTGTTTAGGGATAATGTAAAAACTACAAAGAAAATCCAGTGTTGTCAGCTTTACCGAAGATTTAGTGCTGCAAATTCACTTTGCCACTCCACAAATCACAGATTCGAGACGAGAAAATATTTGATATCTACGTAATATTTCTTACTCTTGAACTTGAAATAAATACCATAAAATATCAGTGTATCTTACAAGATTCTTACAATCTCAGCTTTATTCTATTTTATCGTGGACCAAACAGTCTAAAGAATAAATTCTCCGTGTAAATAATATCGTAGGCTTATCTAAAAGCCACATCAACGTTAGTCACGAATAGCGGCGTGACTGAAAGGGCTCGGTCGAAGAGTCGAAGCGTCTGGTTATCTGTTACTGCATACTGAATTACAATGTAAACAACATTCGGATGGCAATCAAAATTAAAAACTTACAAAACCCCAAAACTTATATTAATATCAAATCATACTAACCGGATTAAAACCTCTTGAACATACAATAAAGTCAAGCAACGTTAAATTTTAATTTAAAAAACCATTGTTCATTCTGACCTCGAGCTTGCTTTATGAATTCTCTTGTGAGCAGTGCCCCTCAATGATCAAATTTTCGAATTTAATTAAGAGTCATCGCGTAGACTGCGAAACATTTTATGTAATATTACTTCCTCGTACTGACTATTAACATTTTGGAATGTAACTGGATTTTAAATATTCTTTGTTCCTTCAGTAAGTAATTTCACTTCAAGACGACAAACCCTACTGAGATTACGTACCCATGATCTTTGAATCTGCGTAACAGCTCATCAAGGCGAAACCGCTTCGCAAACACGCTATTTAAACGATTTGTACGAAGTCGGCCTCTTATTAAGATGATCTGAGACGACCTCGACGAGACATTACGTATCTCATTACAATCTCAATTTTGTTCCCAAGACCTTAATGAACAAGACCTATTAAAATACGTGACTTTGACAATACCTCTTATAGTCCAGTGCAAGGCTTTAGAATTGTCATGGGATAGCTGTGTTTTAAGTAGGTAAATCGATGACTGAATATGGAATAGAATACGGCTAGCCTCGGCTTTGCTATGATACCGGTTTGGTCACTTAGTTGCCTCTAAAAATGAAATTAAAATTGCAACATTAATCAAAGATCCAATCGGGTAATTATTACCAATTCATTTCTTTTAAATTATGGATGTGTAAAATTCAAATTTCTGCCCAATTATCGTTATTAACGTGTCACTAACTCCGTAATTTCTGTGGGAACTGACACTAATACGAAATTAATTAATGGTTTATTTCGTGGTCCACTTGTTTGTCAAGTCATCGTTACTTAATTAGGAGTTTTTTTTTATTCGAGCAATATGCAAAAAGTTAGACATTTTCGATTCGGTTTGGTGTCGTAAAACACGGTTTCAATTTCGATGTTTTCAAATGGCATCCTTGCCATTTCGTTCCGTTTCAAAATTGATTTCGTAATTCGATATCCGGGGAGCATCGGTGGCCTAAGTTTGATTATTCAGCTTCCTCGCCACTCTTTGTCCAACATGGCCTCTTCCATAACGCAAAGTGCCCTCAACTCCGGGATGTTGCCAAGCCGGATAAAGTTGAATCATCAACCACACGTAACTTCCTGTCATAATGAGACTTGATGAGATAGTTTAGTGTTTTTTTCTCGTCGTTCATAAAGATAATATTATTTACAGAATCGCGAATTGGTACAGAATAATTATCTTTTCTATATTTGATTCATTTGTAATTTCTGGCAAAACAAGGGATCAGGCTTATTAAGCTTTGTTCGCAATCAGTGGATATTAAAATGCTGTCTTTAATCTCTAAATTAAACGACGCCTGTCCACTCCTCGCTTATACAAAAACTTGGGATGGCCCCATTTCGCCAGCGATTGTCCACGGTCGAGGGTCCAATTATGCACATTAGTCTACAACGGCTCTTGTTGAAAAGGATTTTCCAATTAGGGACTCTCGTGAATTAATGGGCAGCCTTACACTGATAGAACATTTCCTTTTCCGCATTTCATCTTCCCAAACACAAGGATAGACAAACTTTTTCCTTTTAACAGCTTCAGCAATAAATTCGAAGTCACATTTTGTTTTGAAAGTTATTTGATAATATCGGGCTAAACCGCGTAGCTGACAGTTTGTCCCAAACATAATTTATTGCTGTACATTCGTACCTCTGTATACTACACAAGTAGGTGTGCAACCGAGCAAACTTGCAAACCATGAACACATAAATCACAGCATTGTTTTGGCGTATCCATATGACAAAGGGTAACGAACGCGAAGCTTCTCAAACATTTCCAACATATTGCAGAGATATATGGCCAATGTTTTGCGTACAAATGCGATTAGAATGAAATACAGGATACCAACCTGGTTGTTATGAATTGGGGGATATTGCGAGTCATTAATAAAGTAGAAAGTTTAAATGATTAGCTATACGCTGGTGCAAAGGAGTAAGATCAAGATAGACACCCCGCCATGCGCCAGGACGGCACTCGCTCGGCATTTAGAACAATAGGACCATAACTTAGGTAAGTGAAAAGCTAGCGTTGACAAGGGTAACGTCCTGAAGCTATTTGTGTTTCGCCTTTATCTGCTTCACAAGACCCATATGGCAACATTCAGATGATGAAACCATTAGTTCTATTGCATTTGAATTACAGAAAGTGCCCTTTGACTGTAAAACAGGACAAGAACACTCATAGAAATCTTTTTTTGTTGAAATAAGCCTATCGCTTTGTATTTTTGTTGTTACAATTTAAATGTTTGTTTCGCTCCTTAGGTTTTAATTGCTCTTAATCTACCGAAACTGCTTGAAACCTCGTCAAAATCAAACATAAAACTTTATTGGATGGCCATTCTAATAAAACCTTTAATAGATCTCCGGTAAAGCTCTTAATGAGTTTCTAAGGAAGAGGATTTGTACACGTGCCAAGAATTTGTCGGTGTCATCATATTGAATTGCCCATTTAAATCAGTTTGAATGTTCATGCGTCTGGAGTAAAGTGAAAGAGGAGTAAAAAACAGTCCCGGAACTTGGAATAAACATGATTGTTGGGTAAAGGCAGATACCACAAATCATCACAAGCGTGACTCGTGGACGTGAAAGAATTTTGGACGTCTCTCGTCTCTGTCGGTTAATTTGGCCTGTAAGGTCACACGACTGCGCCACTTATCTGAGATAAGTTGTTTTAATATGGAAAAAAAAATCAATAGTTATGTACTTTTTTTGTTCATGGATGGATCCTGAAATTAAATATTTTTCCACTAAAACCTAACAAAGCCGTATTTTATTGTTAGAATAAAAAGAAAACATGTACAAGGAAAATCCAAAATTTGATTTAGATTTTCCTTTGATCCAATTAGAAATTGAAAAAAAAAGATAAATAGAATTAGAGAATGCTTTTTGTTTTTGCTAAATTTAGTTTGATTTAGTCTTTGGACAATGTGAGTAACGTAATCTAAAGCTTTGTCGTCAGCTCATAAGCGAGTACATTTTTCCCAAGTTATTCAAGCACAGAAACGTGCCTAGAAAGTCCACCTGCTGAAATTACAATACAAACATTGTTTGTTTACTAAAACCGGGAGTCACGTTCTCCGCTCTACTACATACAAACATTCGGGAATGTTTATACTGCTTTTATAAATAATGCGATATAAAATTTCAAGCCCAATTTTAACTTACCGCGTTTAAAAACTGAAAATATTTACGAAACATCTTTGCATGCTTGTTAAATTGTCTATTTTATACTTAGGTGATATATTGAAAAAAAAATCTTTTTTCTGTTTCGTAAATCTTGTTAAGTATATGTTTTTTAATTCTTTGGTCTAGTATCATGTAAGAGGAAAACACGATTTAATTAATTTTTCTCGATACAAAAAATTTGCAAAGTTATATTTATTTATTTTACTTTTTTCAACATCACGGCGTAACGCTTAAAAGTTATTCAATGGAATTTACTTTAAAACATAGAGAATTATCACATCAAAGTTTACTCAAAGTAGTTATACATTAAATTCATTTATTTTGTTAAAAAAGGAGTAAATTCGTTATGGCACATACGACGTTTTATTCCGAGCGCACGCACATTATAGCCATCTCTTCTTTTGTGTTTAAAAAGTAATTGCATCACTTTCGCTCGCGTAGAAGATCAGTCGAGCTACGATTTATTTAGCGCCTTAATTCAAATGTACATAAAAGCTACATTAGGAAGACTTAACTTGTTTACGCCTTGCATAATACAACATAGAACAAAATAAGGTGCGCTGTTTCCTGGTGTGACATGATATAGCGCGGCTTTGAATTACTGACTACTCCTGGAACTATGTAAATCTGAGACTAGTGAGATAAATGACAGGAGCTAATGTGCTTGGCTGCAGTGCAGCACAGAATGAGAAACAAATTCCATGTGCACATTGTAGCGTTATGTCCACCATTGTTTTAACATAAGAGAACATAAATGTGACAGGTGCAAATAATGGGAGCAAACACCTTTAGCTATACACAAGCTGTGCCCCGCGGTCTCACCCGTTTCTCTTTTTTTCCGGCTTTTAAGGGGCATTGCCTGATGTTAAATAGCTTATAACCTTCCTTGAGAATGGGCAAAAAAAATGTTTGAATCTGACTGGTAGTTCCAGAGATTGGTGAGAACAAACCAACTCTTCAGCTTTATCATATTAGTATACTAGCTGTTGCCCGCAACCTTCGACCGCATGAAATTATTATAAAAAATATGACTTTCCTATTTGAATCGGTTTTTGTTAACAATTTCAAAGGTTTTAATTTTTTTTGCACGGAACCTTGATCCTTTTTCTAAAATCAAAGCAGTACAATCAAAGTAGTAGTTTAGTTACTCCTTATAACATCAGCTATCTGCTAGTAGGAGTCCCGTCAAAATCATTCCAGACGTTTCGTTTAGTAGCCGGGACAAACAGAAAGACAGACAAAAAGTTTAAAGAAATGTTTTTTGTTTAAAGTACCGTATATGTATATTTTCACGCATTCAGTAAATAGCTGTTATTTTGAAATTACAAACAGACGCTTCAATTTTATTTATTTATTATAATAAATACATCTATAGATGTACCTATACGTAGGTCTAAAGGTGTCTTGCTCACAGTACAGTGTAGTGTTAATTGCACAAGCTTGTAATGTCATTCAACCACAGTTCACAGAAACTATTTATCAGATAAGAGTAACTTTAATCACGGGATATAACTTATTTTCATTTGAGGAAAAAGCGACTATGCCTCACCTAGGCGTTGATAAAACCCAGAAGTCTCTGAAACTCACAGCCATAGCGCAAGAAAACTTTAATTAAATTAGTCTGTAATTAACAAAGGACTTTTTTGCAAGATATATTTTTACTTAGTTACTGAAACATAAAGTTTCTTTCTCCTTGATTGATGCTTTTTCTTGTACTTAATCGATGACTTAAATTTTGTCTGACCTGGGGGGCTAAAATGCCCGCTTTAGCAGAATCATAATAGGATAATAATAATAATAAGTATGAATCTCGTTAAAACTCTTAAAAAGGTCACAGACGCTGACGACAGACAGACAGACGCTATTATGAATTGTCACTTTGTGACCATTTTTAGAATTGTAACGTATTTCACATTATTATCCTAATAAGATTCTGCCAAAGCGGCTAATTTAGGCTCCCATTACGTAGTAACCTGGACACCTCTTCGTTTGGCCGTTCCTATCGAAGTAACACCTTTTCTTATCCCGTTCAGTCCTTATCTCTACGAAAACTCAAGGAAAAAGTGCCCTATTATGCAAAATGTACTAACTTACGAAAAGGCCTTAAGTACACAGTTATGACGCAAGTTTCCCTTCCCCATTTATGAGTGAAGAGATCGAGTTAAGCACACTTGGCGCTTTTCTAAAATTAGGCCTATTTGTGTACGCCTGTACGGTCCGTATAACAAAGTTTATTACTTCCTTCGCATGCACTTGTTAATTAATGTTCATTCATTGATTTTTATTAGTATTATTACATTTGCTATTCATTTTACAGACCACGTCCGTGATATGTAAAATGACTGTTTACGTCAGGTGAATAACCTACATGTCACAGGTAAAGAGGAGTTCATACAATTCTCGTATTTTCCAGATCTGAAACTCTGTCGTAGTCGTTCTCTAATTGTACAGGGTGGCCCATAAGTCCTTAGACATGAAATAATTAATAAATAAAAAACTAATAACAAAAAGAAAAAAAAATTATTTCGTATTAATCTTTATAAAAGGGGATTTATTTTTTGAAAATTACATCATCCAAATGTTATCCGTTACGATCACGGCACTCCTGTAAGCGACGTCTGAAACTATCAATGACTGCGTGGCAAGTCAATATAATGTTAGCCATTTCTCTTTGAATATTTTCTTTTAGGGATTCAATTGACCACGGGTTTGTGTCATACACTTTAGATTTCAGATCACCCCATAAGAAAAAGTCCATCGGGGTTAGACCCGGACTATGTGGTGGCCAGGAAATGTCTCCTCTTCGAGAGAACACTTTGTTAGGGATAGTTGACGAACGACAGGCATAGCGGTGTTAGAGGTATGGGCCGTCGCTCCATCCTGTTGAAACCAGGTCCGCGTATTGTAGCCTGGAAAATTCTGCAACGCTGGTGTAAACAAGTCATCGTTACATATCGCTCTGAATTAACTTTTTAAAGGCCTTAGGGGCCACCCTGTATTATGTCAAAAAGTATTTATATATTTGTATTTGTATATCTCAACTGTAAAACGTTAAATAATCAAACATACCAACTGTTTGTTAAGTTTTGCGTAAGATCGAATTGTTACGTTTACATACGTAAGAAGAAACAACAACACGTAACTAGTAAAACAAACCGGTTGTACGAGTGTAGACACATAAAATAATAATTGGCGTAGTGCCAATAACACTCATATTAAAATATTACAAGGTCGATTTTTTAAAGGCAGTCATAATCTTGTTTTAAGTCGATCATGTTTTTTTTTTTATTTGGATTATTTGCTAATGGGCTGAAATACGAATTCTTCACGAAATTTGATTTTACGTATGATTGAACACAACCCCAAACATCATTGGATAAAAAATCTGGAAAATTTCAGAAGAGCCCGAATTTTTTTCAGTGACTGCAACAAAATGATGAATTAAGGCTGCTTGCAGAAAGACACGTCAGCTTTAATCTTTAAAGATCAGAATTATAATGAGGCATTTTATGAGTTACAAGTACCAGTTCACGAAGGAAATACAGAGCTTGGGTTGACCTTGGCATCGCTTCGCCAAATGTTGGCCCAATGACCTCGCATGGATAAAGCCACGATGGTCTTTAGTCACGCCACTCGTGACAGCCAACAATACCAACTTGTACAGTAGATGGGTAGGTAGGTATAGATTAAGGAAGTCGGGCTCTCAAATATTTTGTTATGGTACCTACTTACTTAATTATTTGAGCCACTTGTTATTAAAGCCGAACTAATCGAGCGGGTCTAAGACTTCGAAGTAGGAACATTGGAGAATATGCAATTATGTATCTTTTTTTTTTGTTGTAAAATTGTGAGAGATACATATGTATATGGGTCTTCACTTTTTTTAACGTGTGCGTGTTTTAAAAGTCACAAATAGCTTGAAATTACGGCTAAGTGAAAGCAAGGCATAAATAAGTTCAACTGTACAGAATATGACAACTAAGTATAATAGAGTATCATCATAAAAAGCAGTAGAAAATCATAAATGTAAAATATACATATTTCAATTACTACATAATGACAGACATTAAAGAGCATATTAAGTTAACTTTCGTTAAATTCCTGTCCACATTTATTGCAGACGTGAACAGTATGGAAAGCTGTCCGTTTATGGAATGTTGTCATCACAAAAAAATAGTCCGAAGACAATTTTAAATGGTCTCGAATCCTCAATTACCAATTTATTTTGGAATCTCACAAAAAATAAATAAGTTAAAGAAAAAGTTTCTTAAAGTTAATTGACAGTGATACTACCAACACTCATTGTTTATAGTAATTTATTTTGAACCGTGAGACGAAAATAATGAAAAGAATTGCTGGGAATTCCGTTGAAAATTGCGTGAACATAAAGATTTTATTTCACGAAATGGTTCTGAAAACATTTGGGACAAATCCTGCGTTCGACTTATCTGCAAACCCACGCCCCTGGATGGAGCCGTAAACAAAAAATACTCGACAGATAAGCGTTAGCCACGCGATACTGGAATCCCACTTAATTGATTGGTAAATATACTCTCTGAGATAGATGTACCTGAGTACCAGTTATTTATAGCCATGCAGTTCTAAAGGGTACTTGGTAGAGTAATTTGAAGTCGGCGTTGTTAATCTTGGTCTGACTTGTACCTATCATTTTATGGTAACGACAAGCTCAGAATGAGTATTTCCAATATAATCAGCCGGCAGCTCATAAAAGTTAATTAATCGATGCTCTAGCCGACTCAACACGAGCATCTCGCATACTCGCTTCGAGAGTTAAGGCTTGTTAGACTTAATATTGCAAATTAAGAACAAAACCAGCGCTTTGAACATGCTCCAGCACAAGTGGAAATCAGCTTTGATCGTTTACTTGATGTTTATAGCTTTAGGCAGCGCTTCACAGACGTCTTCCTCCATTTCAGTACTGTAATTCAAAAGGTACATAAAATGTACACTGCTATATTAAAACCAATTACGATTATGCTCCTAGACCATAGCTTCGCATAAAATTGTGTTTATTTTAGCTCACAGCCAAATTAGTTTATGAACCACTTCCCACAGAACACTTAGCTTATTAAAGGTCTGTTCTACGGTGAGAAACCTTGAATCATGCTCAATTTAACTGGCAAAGTACTAACTCAGCACACTAGTTGAATCCCACGCGTATGACTCACGCACTTAGACGGTTCACAGACGAACAAACAAGCAAACTTTAGTTTGCTAATAAATGAGAATGGATATGGATAAGTTGTATAATCAAGTGTGGGAGACACAGTCAAAACAAACAATATTATCTAATCACTGCGAACTGACTAACAAACTATAGGTATGCTAATAACTTTAACAAGCATACGACTTCATGGTACTACAAACAGCTTTATACCGACGTTTTTATTAATGATGTCAATCTTGTCGGAATGTTTAGACAAAAAACTAATTTTGCATGTCAAGTGGAAAGCTTGTAAAATCGTGAGATGAACAGGATTACAGTGAGCGTTACTGCCATTAATAAGAACAAGTTAGCTGAGTTTGTTCAAGATTGCCATCAAGCGGGCCCGCCGAGGATTGTCCTACATTACTAAATGCCTTTAATTTCCTGTACTAACAATTATCTCTTTAACATTTGACCGCTTTCTTTACGAGTACAAAGAGTAATTACGTAACTTCCCGTTTGTTTCCTATGATGATGGTGATTCATTAATATTTCATTGTGATACCGTTATATTTGTACTTGGTAGATACATTTTTCCATAACCCCTTGTAATAATTAGCATGAAATGCGTCATAAATATGTATGTAACTCCTGTTATGCCTCGTCAAGCATTAACTCTGATTGACGTAAAATATTTCCACTTAAATAATTTTGTTGTACCTATGATGATAGGCTTACGAGTGTCTCGTGTGAGCACAGCATTCTTTGCCGTCACAATTTACACACCTGAACCGCCAAGTATTGTGTCCTAGAGCCGTCACTCCTCGTTAGACAAGCGTCCAGTCGACTGTGACTACGAGCAGGTTTATACTTAAACAAACAGATTTAATCTTAAACCAGTTCATCTTAAAGTTCACAATTTATGATCAGCTACGCTTGTATGTATAGTGTGTTCTCAGTTAACGTATGCGTAATATTCTCAAACGGACATATGCAATGTAGCCGACAACCTCAGGGCTAGAACCCTGCCGCGAAATAAATCGTACACATCGCTTCTCATACGGCTTATAGATAACCGAGTTGACAGGCAAAAAGAATCTCTGCGCAGTCGCCAACACCACAGCAAACCAGATTAATTTCTCATTTCAGTTCAATTCCGTCGACAGTACTGTTGGAAATTAATATTTCGCTATTCGGTTTCTGTTTTCGTTTCATTTGCATGGGCACACAATGGCAAACCGTCACAGTGAATGAATTTTCAATTTTGAGCTAGATTACCTGAGTCGTACCTTGCCTGTGAGAATCCACGGTCCGCCAATTCCTGGCAACAATAAAGTCGTAGGCTTGTTATAAAGTTGAGAAATGCTTTCGTTATTACGGTCAACAGTATAAAGGCATAAGATGATAGTATCTAACAGCTTTCGAAATGAGCTCTGCCAAGCGGTCGGCTTCGTTAATTCAATCACGACTACAAATTAACTGCATGCCCCACCCGACCTACCTATTGAACCCGAATACATACATAAGTACACTGTACATCTGTGTACATTGTGGAAACGACAAACTCAGACATTCTGTTTCCATGACGCATTTAAATGATAGAAAGTTACCCTTTATTTATAACAGTTTAATTAATTAAACACAGTTAATTAATTGCTACAGATGGGTTTAACACTTCGTATAATTTTTGGTATATTGTGATTTATCTTTTAGAAACGTTGTCCACTTAAGCCATCTAAAACCTAGACGGAGACGTCTACCCATTCACTTAGGAACAACACAAACACATTCCAATGTGCAGTAAAAAGAAAAGTCCGAGGTGATTGTAAAACGCCTTCGGGGCGGACAATGGGACTTTGAATACGATAGTCCAATAATAGCTGATTGTGAGAGTGCTATCGCTTGGTTTTCATCTCATAACCCCACAGAGAATTGAAAAAGCTATTGGAAGAGAAAAATAGCGTGAAGAAAACAGGTAGGGGTGGCTGACAGTGACAGTTATAAGACTTGGTTGTCGTTGCATTTTCTTCAGACTGAGGTGAAAACAGTTATTCAAGATTTGTTGTTTGTGTATTTTCTTTACAACATTTCTTTTGTTAGAAAGGTTTCTCATGTTCAGACAATGCATTCACACATTGTTTAATACATATTGAAAACAGGAACCTCGTCGATATTATTTCCTAAAAGCTTTCTTCCGAGCTACGCCACATTTTTCGCAGGTGTCAAACTCTAAAACTGCAAATACCGTATTCGTTTGCACAGTTCACATCCATAAGTGTCGTACTAGGAACAAAGGGGCTTTTCTACCGACAGCTCTTGACACGGAAAGGCTTTTTTGCTATTCGCGATAAGGAACAGTTACCGAGAGCCCGATATCGCAAGGATTGACTGCTAGTGCCCTAACACTTTGTTCCTTAAAAGCATACTCGTCGACTGACGCCTATTATTAACACAGTTTATCCTAGCGAATACAGAGGGTTATAAAATACGCGTTTATTTGTGTGTTTACAATCACAACCGATGTATTAGAAAGTCGAATGGTGAACTTTATGACACCCAAGTTTATAACCATTGTACTTAAGTTTTGTTTAATATGTATAGGCTGGATTTAATATCACATTCCAAGCTTTGTAACCAGTTTCATGCATTAGATTCCTCGCAGTAACTTTATTGGTAGCAATAGCATCTTGTGATTAGCATAATAGTAAAGTTCCCGTATACGTCTCCATTGAGCAATCAGTAGATAATTTATTTCATGGCCTGAAGCTGTTTATATCCTCGCCATTAATTTACTTCTTAAGTCATTTTTTTATGCCAGCTTGGCTTTTAATTTAAATTAGAATGTTAGGTAGTTACTGTCAACGTTTATACTGTATAATGAAGGATCTCTAATACAATTTAACAACAGCTGTGTATTTTGAGGGGCTTGCTTGAGGCGCCTGACAAATTGCAGCCACCCGTCGTCGTATACTTAGAACGAACGCGTGAAAATTCTATTTGCCAAAGTAGCACCGAGTGGATGGCGAATTCTCCTCCAAGTAAACGTCATTTAGGAAATTCTTATTTAAATTTCCCGCCATTCGTCTGATTCCGGTTGCTACAATTTCGTTGACCTCATGGCTTATTTATTCCGTCCGCAATTAAATGATAATTTTACAGACCAAAGTTTCATACACGTAAATCAAGCCGACCTCAAATTACTGTTCCATAAAACTGTCATGTTCACGTGCTGTTTATTCGTGATAGCGGGCAATTTTCTTCACCGATGGCTTCATTCCACCGGTGGTATTGATTAAATATTCCATTTATCATATGCGGTGTTCTGTTTACATGTATTTGAATATGTAGAACAGAGGTAAGGCACATAATTAAGTATTAACCTGCATAATGCGGCGGCGGACCACACAGGTGACTCCTGCCTGATGCCCGAAGCTAGTCGTGAACTATAAGTCGCCGCAACTGCCTGCACTACAATAAAGACTTCCACTTCCAATCTCACTATGAAGCCATAAACCGAGTTTATTTGTTTTTCTCTTATACTTCTCAATTCTTGCAAAACCATTTGTTGTTTAGAGTTCTGTAATAAAAGCTCAGACGTCTGTTAAAAGAAAAATACATATGCATATCTTCTTGAACCCGTGTCGCCCTTTTCCCTGGCAGATTGAGCAGGGTTAAGAAATTGCTAGTCTTGTTGCGGCAGCTCAGATACAAATCCATTGTGCAAATCAAGCCTCAAATTCCTCTTCAACATTGTAGCATTTTAATTTATAAATAAAATCAATCAAGCTTTAATTTGCCCGGTGGAATGAACATCTGATAGACATTTTTCGCCATTCCCACATACGTTCATATGAGTAACTGTATCGATATGACGGATGCAATATATCACGTTACCTTAATACAAGTTCTTCTTAGGCGTATCGCTTTCAGGAAACCTGTACTTGCTTTATACAGGGTCTCACCGCTAGTTGCCGGAAGCTTGCACCTTGTCTGTGTCGTGGTCACGAGATTGACAGCCCTAGCTAAAGACGGACCTGGCGAATGCTCGACCGCATCCCGAGTGCCACTTTCTTGTGAAATACCACACTTCTCGAACGTTTCTTGTTATTGTATGCGGGTGTACACACGTATTTAGCATAAAGCTCTACCCATCGCGCCTACATTACGTTTTCTAAGCGACAGATATGCAAATGAGAGAGGCGATGCGATGACACCTAAATAAATCATTGGATTACTTTAAGCTTCTTGGTTAGTTTACGTAAACATACACCTGTTGCATTCAGCTTTAGAATTTTCTCAAGCCCCAAAGATTTTGAGGAAATTCGAGGTGCTGATAACGTAACACCTGGGTGTAAATATGCGAGAGGCGACTCCCCTTTATCTTATCATAGCGATGCTGCAGTAAAATTTTAATGAGGTGGACCCTAGCTGGGAGTCAGTCCCGCTAATCGAACCAAAGCTTACAGTTACCTTGTGGATAGTGTGGATATAAAATGCAAACTAAATACATATTCAGTGTCCAGTCACATTATAGAAAGGTATTCTAACGGGAGAATAGCTAAGCTTTATACTATTCTTCCTAACTTATTCAAATAAGTTTTCATCGTAAATTCTGCAGCTTGATTTAATTTCCTCGTCCTTTAACGCAGATTAGTCTACTAATGTGTTTTCAGTGAGTGTTTTAAGAGTCTCATAAATAATTTATGTTGTTTTCACAGTTCCACATTTGCTTTGTAGTTAACATTTAAGATCGCCCGTTATCGATAGCTATTAAATCAGAATAAGGTTACCGTGGTACCTATTATTGCGCCGTACCTACCTCTATTGCAAACTCCTAAGTAAGAGAAATACGTAACAAATATTTTCTGCAGTTGAAAATGAAGAGCAGTCCTTTAGTTTGAAAAGGATAGGACCAGGCAATGAGACATTCGCGGAGATATAAAACGTTGAACGTTTACGATTCTACACTTGAACATTCAGCGAACCAGCGAATAGCGTTGAAATAGATTTAGTTGAAGTAATATCCGCAAGTACCTACATAACTCTAAACTTGACTGGACATTCAGTAACAAGCTATTTATATGCAGAAGTAACGTAATTTTAGTGGCTGTATCTCACCGTTTCAAGTACGATGCAAATGCTCACCCACTTCGCTATCTTTCGTCAATGAACCACAGCGTTTTCGAATGAAATAAATCGTTCTTCATGCCGCTGTCCTGATTTGGCGAAACGGCTACTGTAGGTACAGTAACAGGCTCGTTACTTGGTGATTTATTAAAACATTGTACTCTCGGAACTACGGGTTGTATGAATGTGAATGCACCGTTGCACGCCGTGCCCAGTTATCCGTAATGTATTCAAAATTCGAAATAAAAGTTGAAAGAGATTGCTCTGTTGCTGAACATAATGTCTATGAAAATGAACTGGGGACTTTTTTTGAAACTTTTTCGAACAAGTTTTTTTTTAACATTGTCGTTGTTACGAAGATAACAATTGAACGTCGGACAACTTTAGAGATTTAATAGTAACAGTTCCTTCCTAGTAGTTCCTAGTAAACTATTAAAATAATGTATATGTTACATATCATATGAAAAACATGTCACGTAGGAGATTAGTCGTAATCCTGAGTGACGCTGAGCACCTTTGTTTAGTAGGTACGTAACAACATTTAATTTTGAAGGTTCGTGTTCGGATACAAAATTCGTTTCGCGTTTATAATTAATTTTCCAGTTAGCCATTTGCTAATGAAATTACCTACTTGTGATCCCAGTAAAGTTTATCCTTTCATTCAATCAACTTATGTCTTCAACAGTAACCTAAGTAATATACTTGGAAATTTAATTAAAAATAATTAACGTATTCAGGTTATCGGTTTTCGAGAGGAACAAAGTATTAAAATAAATTATATCCTACCTTCATAAAGTGGGATTACCAACTTAAATATTAATTATAACTTTGTTAAGTTTCAAGCCAGGTAGTTTTCGTTCCCTCGAGCAGTTGTTCTCCGGACTGTTGCAGTCTTTACATAGTTTTTTTCTTTGAAACTTCACAGCAGATAGTTCTTGAGAATGCACACTGGCTAGCAAACTCACAAAAAAAAAATTGCCGAATTGAGAACGTCCTCCAACACGATTACCAAACACCGAGGTAATATAAATGTGAAAGGGCAAAAGAGTTTACATAATTTCGATCAAAAGGCTTTTGTGAATGAATACCAGCAAAACGTAATGAATACGAGGAAGCCACAGAGTGGTATCAGACCGTAACGCAAATGGGTTAACAACCTTGATTTGTGTACTTGTTGAATGACTATGAGCTTGTTGCACAAACTTGCTGTAACCACACGCTTGTGAAATGTTGCTGTACTGTACCTATGATAGATTAAATGTCATTCAATCCACTATACAGGGTAGCACACCGTCTTTAGCTTGGTTTTACCTTATACAGCTTCTGTTTACTCTATTGCTAATCATTATTTTAAAGGACGCTAGTTCTTGTTAATAGATTAATCAACAGATTATTCCTAGTACGATATGTCAATCATAGACCTATGTACACATAACTGTTATCGACGCTTCAGTATGTAGATCTTTTAAACTTACTGCTTTAAATATTTACTTTATTCCAGTGGTGGTAAAGAAAACATGAGGGTTTGAATACCTATTAGGTACGCAGAAATGGCTGTTGACTTTAGCTTCTTGGGAACTTGATATTACATAATAGGTAAATATCGCTCCTGTTGTTGTACAATGCTCCAAACGATACTAAAATTCGTATCGGAATTGCCTATTACATTTTGAAATCGTATGTCGGAAACTCAATATTATTTTCATTGTGGAAACGATTGAAGGAGCATTCGTTTGATACCGTTACGTTTTTCGATATCCTGATGTAATCTTCCGTAGGTAAACGACGCTGATTTAATGTTTCTTCACGCACGGTTGGGCAATGAAGCTATTACACTTTGTACGGGCCCCATTGACGATGGCCATACACTGCACTCCTCCGCCATGTTTATGAGAAACATGCATCTTGTTCTGCGTTTTAATTAGTCCACAAAGTAAACGGTGCCGACATTATTAGGTCAATCGATGGCGATCAAACATTTTTCATGTGGTTTATTTTAAGAGTTCCTGTGATGCGTTTGATGTATGCTTCTTGCGTGTTCTTGTGTTACATCTGACAACTGCATTCAAACAGATAGACACAAATGAAAATGTTACGACAGGCAGGTTATGAAGAGAGAAGAAGAAAGCGTGTTATTATTCCTGGAAATAGATATCAACCAAAAATACATTTGTTGTTTTCCCCTTGCAAACTATCCTTTTCATATTCCCGGAGTTCTCGTCGTTATTTGACTTCTCAAACAATAATATTTAACGAAACTTAAAAAGTAAATGTTTTTCTTGTGTGAAGCTTTCCCTTCGGAACAGTAAATACACGATAACAATTTCTCAATTTGTTTCGAAATCCAACCATTGTACCAGATACACCGTCGAAGATGTTAAAAACCTGAGGTGTTGAGTATATGAAGGTTCATTGTTTAGCCCTGTGTCAAACAAAGTCTGCCATCGGCACTTCAAAGCGGATAGTGTTTGGGTTGTTTAAACACGCTAATGCAATGTTCGCGGTTCTGTGTCCAGCACGGAATTTACTGCCTGGATAGCGGTCCCTGTAAATTAGACATGCACTACATTTTCCGCGATGCTGGTAGTCGTTGTTATCTCACCGTGGCTCGCAGAAACACTTTTACTATCGCTCAAAGAAGGCAGCGCGACAATACAACGATGTTATCTTTCTCCAGTTCTATTCCGCTTACGTGATATTTTTCTTTGGCCGGTTCCTTGAGAATTTTTGTCGCACTAAAGTGCCAACAAATAATCGTAAAAGCAGTGAACAAACAGCTTTACGGTTCGTTTATGTTGCGGTTATCTGCACGAGGCTGTCTCCTTTAATGCCTCAGATATCTGGCCCTCGGTGTTTACCGCAACCTATGGCCCCATTCTAATAACTTTGTACAATCTCTTTCTTTGATTTTTCCACGAAGAATATAAATTATCTATCAAAAATGTACTGCTACGATTTACCGTTTGTTTACTGTTGCTAAATTATAGACTAGACTAGTATCAAAGGAAAGAAACTGTTTGTCTTGTCATAAAAAAGAAACCTCATCGTTTCAGTGCTCACAATTTAATCGGATACTCTTGTAAACATTTGAAATATCGTGAACTCATTTAGTGGTAGATATAAAGTTCCCCATTAAATTTGTAACAAATCGACGTTATTTATGTATGTATTACGAGTTTATTGGTTCTATGAAAGTTCTCAGTACCAGTAAACCCTTGGGGTAGACGTCGTTTGCGATATCATACGTGTCGCACTGAAATGTTTTACTGCATACATGAGATATGAGGGATTTACACAAATACATCTTAGTTTGTTTATTCATGTTAACATTATAGCTGCAATTGCGGATACAGACAGATTCATAAAGTGTATTCCACTAGCATTATCTTAAATCGCGCGAAACTTCAAAGATGAAATATATTATTTTAGTTTCAATTTAATTAGCACAACACTAAACAATACCTTATATCTTTCTTCAAAATTGAATCTCTTTGTAAAGCATTACTTAAACTTAACGCTATAACTATTAACGGCTTTCTGTGATGGAGTGAGCTATTAATTTGAGGTATAGACTTCCTGGAGAGAAAGGTCATCGACTCGGCACACCTCGTGGTATGTTGGCAAGCCACTAGCCGCACCATACCGTAGTTCCCGGACGACCATGGAGATACGAAGAACAAACACTGAAAACATGAACGTAAATAAATAGTAGAAACTAAATAAGAAATTACCGGTGTTACTTCAATTAACTTAATTAAATTCCATGCATTATTAAAAACACGGTTATTTTTTTAGGCGTCAGTAAAGGCAAGGAAGATAACTATAATTTTGAACCAAATGCAAATTGAGAATAAGACACAGTGGACAATGAACAGAATAATTATACCGTAGTGCTCGTAACGTGAATGAGAGCTTTGAATCAACGATATATCGTGAGAAAGAGCTCATTCATATTGCTACTAAACACTGTAAAGAAACTAGCGAAATATGAAAATCAAACTGCAAAAGCATTTCATTTTTCAAGATTGAAACAGCTTGCAAAGATTTTCTGAGTTTCCGGACGTTTGTAGATCCTACGTTTTGTCTTTCACAGTTTTCCCAACCAGCTTTTCTACGCCCCTAAGCTTCTTTCCCCGGCCATGTCCCCAATTTTCTTAAATCAAAACAGCTACAGGATAACTCGTATTTCCTTCAACTTTTACACGTTTATCCTTTGCAGATAATCTTCAGATAATGCTCTTTTAATTGCTGTTGATATTTTAATACTTTTCCTTATAAACTTAACCTTCTTGATAATTCTTTTACGGAGTAATTTTGACCTTAATGTTATGTTTGCCTGAATTAGGTTTAATCAACAGTTTGGTTACGTTTACTTCGTTACCTAATACACGGCCTTTCTTTGGTCTTCTATTGTTCACTTGGAAATAACCAGCAACATTTAACTTGAGTTACGACACACTTAAATGTCGAAGCACACAGATCTTCGTAACTTCCACTACATACTTATCTTTGCCATTACTATGTTTTATAATGTTTGCTTCCCTTAAACGTCACATTGTGGCTAGTTTGTCTGGATGGATCCCGTCTTAGTTTTTTTATTACATTAAAGAATCCAACGCGACCAAAAATTTCATGATATTTAACAAAGTTTTAATTTAACTTCACATGCGGTGGTTAATCGGTTTTGGGCATCAGCTATTCCGTTCAATAAAATCGACCAGTCTGCGGTGAAGCCAAAGAAGTATTTATAGAGGGTGCCAACTCCTCGTGTTGTTTTGATTTTGAAGCAAACAAAGTTCCACAGCTATGTAATCACCTATATCCACGTACCTACACATTATAACGTACAGTGTTGCAACTTTGAGACGTAACTTACAAGTAGTTTCGCATCAACCGCAAGACGACGAAACTTATGAGTTGACTGATGAATACTGTTTTACTTTCCTTTTGTCTTTCCTAACAACAATGGCTCGAAGTCTATAAATCCAATGCAATAAATATTTTATTGCAAGCCATCTTCAAGCATCATTACATGGCAGAAGTTGTGGAGACAGGTACATTTGGATGTACGGAACGTTAACGAGGAGTGGTTTAGCTACACCACACCACACCGGTACATATTCCTGTCTACTCCATACATTTCCTATTCATTTCAATCTATTCTCCGATGACGTGAATGCGGCGCACTGAAATAAGGACACGTCATTCAATACCTTACCACAGAGCAATGTAAAGCAGCCTGCAGAATACAGCCACCCTTATCTATTCTCAACTTTATTCTTAAGACAATACGAAAGAGGACAACAGCAACGTAACTTTGTAGCTACTGTGATCGTGGTTGCTATTATGCAAACCAATATTCTTTAGGGGAAGCCGGACATTACGCCGACTGGAAATTTAAATGCACCGCCGCAAACAGGTCTGGTTTTACTTTTAACTGTTCTTTTGGAATGGATGAAGAACCAGAATAAGTTTTTACTGGCTGTAAAGATGTATTATGTTATTAAAACAGTCGTATATTGCAGAAGCAGTTCCAACTTCAGCACAAGTAGAATATTACGAGTTTCAACCACGCCCTCCATTGTGGTGCAGGTCTCTAAAATTTATAACTTAAACGTTAACGAGCCGTCGATATTATCGCGTTGCGGGCTCCTGGCCAGTTAAATGTGAACAATAATCCTCTAAACCGACAATAGCTTCTGTTGCAATTTTGTATTAAATACTAAAGTTGTCAAACTTCTACAACTTCTTAATGGTAATTTAATTCAAGTAACACATTAATTCCGCGTCATCAGCAAAGTAACGCAAAAAATAAATTAAGGAAGAATGATAAAAAACAACAAGGGAACATTAGTCTCCCCTAATTCGGCTACGTAAAACTCGGCGATCCCTTTAATACCTGTTTACACATTTCTTGGTAATTTGTGTTTGGCTAATGTTGTACCATAGTCATTAGAACGCGTGGGTCGGGCGGCTCCGCGCATAATTATAATTCATTACCTTATTCCTTGTTATAACGCGTTTAACGTCGTTATTAAAATTTAATTTATTGAATTTGTATCACCGGCGACGGCGCCATTAATTCTCTCATATGTGCAGATTAAATTGCGAAAGTTTGTACTACTTCCTCTTAACAAGTTAAACGCGTGGATAAGTAAATTTCACGCGGCCTGCACATCCGCATGTTAAAGGTAAGCTTTTAGACTAGCTAGACCATATGAGATGGAGATCAGAGCTCTGCAAACTACAGCAGTTTGTCATTCGACTCCTATGGGTCGTGTTGTGTATACCACATAGTTACGTGAATAAATCAATTTTATACACGCTGGCGGATACCGCAGCGAATCACATTACATGCGGTCACTGACATCTTCCTGTATTGCATATATTTTATAACGAAAACAGAAGGTTCAACTTGCTTACAAAATATTTTAGTACAAAACCAAATGGTGTGTTGTTATCGGTGTTAGTGCTGCCGAAAACGTACGGTACGATGTGCATATCTCCGCATTTTCCCACATCATTTTTCTTTTCTCATACATCAAGAAAATCAGGTTTTTATCGCTCTTCGTTTAAACATGGGTCGTGAATAATATATAAGGTTGACTGGTAGAAAATGCCTATGGCATTAAGTCCGCCTCTGTACTTATGTGCTTGAAGTGTTAAATAAATAAATAAATATAGCATGGCTCTTTGGAAGTGATGAAATAAAGGTAAAACCTAAGATATTTTGTGCCGGACTTTGACCGTGTTGTTGATGCGAATTATACTTGCTCGCATAAAAACCGCAAACTTTCGGAATATTTTGCTCAAAGGGTTTAGTCTTTTATTTTCACCACTATTATTTTAAGGCGTCATCAAGCCTATATGAGCGATGCGGGCTTCACAATGTAGGTATTATGAATCCTTAGGAATGGCTATAAATCACTTTTTATAGTTCTCCAGCGTAGCTGGATGAGTTAGAACCAATACGGTGTTAGTGCTGTCCTGTACAGCGTAGCCGATGTAGCGGTATTAAAAACAATACCATATTTGTCACAGTGGTACTTTATCCGAGTCTTGTGAGAATGTTCAGTTATCTGAAGTGATTGGTTTTTTGCCGGCGTTCCTAACCCGCAGTGCCATCTTGAACCGGTCGCTTTGCTTCCTGCTATGATCCTTAAATGGTGCTATAACGTGTGTAATTTTCTCCGTACTATATTTTTTTGCAAATACTCTGAATGGTACAGGCAACTAATCTTTATCGTCGGCCACCATTGGTCAGTGAACTTAACATTGTTAAACCCATTGAGTACTGTAGATAACACTGAGCCTCGTTTATATTTTACTTATTTTATGAACCTAGGTATCTTGAATGTAAACGACGCCTTTCTTCGTGTTGTATAAGCGATATTTGCTTATGCGACTTTATGCGATTATCGTAAAGTATTTACATTTAACACTGCTCATTTACATGAAAAATATGAAGAAGCAGTCATTTTCAATAAATACTCATAGCTTATCTATCTTCTTTAGAAAGATGTACAGAATGTACTCGTAAAATAAAGCTATTACATTTTGGCACTCATTCAAATTATATGTATGAAACATTTTCGCTTGTAGGGAAGGCATAATCTCTCAAAATTGATGTAATACGAACTTCCGTAACAAGAAATATTGAATGTAATGTTAGTTTATATTTTTTTGCTTTTGTAGCAGAAAAAATAGAAGCTCAAAAAAAACATAACATGGTGGCTCCTCTGTATTTTATTTTATTAAAAGCATTGAAGTACATAAAAGCAGAAAACATCAAAACTTCATAAGATGCAGGAGGTAGCATGAGAATACTTAATTTAAAGTAAGTCTCGGCTAGCTCATTCAGAATTCAGGAATGGGGCGTCATCTGGCGTCGTCGTGATTTATACTTGGGACGCACTGAAAATCTATTCCCCGTGGCACTCTGTGCAAACCGTAAAAATGTTCTGCCATTACACATGGATTGTGCTCTGATTGGATTTCCGTGCCAAAAGTGAACTCGCCCATTCATAACGTTTTCAATTTTGTAGGTAGATGACAACTTATTTATCTAGTTTAATTGTTTTAGCCTATAAAACGCAAAAAAAATGAACGTTCGTGTTTTGAATCAATTAAAAAGTCATTGTTATAAAGATGCAAGGTTTTATGCGGTGTTTTATCAACGCCTTGTTACCTACCACCTATCTTGAACACGATAATAATTTTAAACGTTAATTGAATGGATCTTGATAAACGCCGATAGTGAACATCGTCAAATCGTACTCCTGATAGGCTGGTACAATATTATTTCGGTATTTTATTACGTCATCTTTACATACATCATAATCTTTCTACGATTCGCTCGCACGACCGTTGGATTACGTGAGTAGCGAAGTAATAACGTATAAACGTAGTGCCCATGTTCTGAGAAACTTTTATTACTAACTTCAAACTTTTACAACATTCAGTATCACTGAAATCGATTTGATTCTATCTCAGTTCGTACCTCACTCGATTTGGTTTACGTTTTTTCGAACGATTCGATTATCCGTTGCGGGATTATATCGCGAATAAAATCTACATCGCACGATGTCTCGGTGTCACTCGATGTGGAGTTGTGGACTGCTATTTACTCAAATATACACTTATGTTATATAAACATGACCTCTTCTCGCTCTGAAAATTACACTAAGAAATTAATAGTTGTCATTAATCGCCATGCGATAAATGTATGTACCTACCCAACCTGTGTTTTAACTCATCAATAAATACTAGTATTTACAATACTGTATTGCGAAATAGTTCCAACTGTGCTTACAATAATACTTTAAATGTGCTGTGAAGGAATAAATAGGTTCTAGAGCCGGATCGCGGGGTAAATGCACCAATTGAAGGCCGCTTGAAGCACTAGTACTACTGCACAATAAATCCTTACAGAGAATGCCGCGTACGCACTATGTAATAAATATTGCACTCACACTTCGTATCTAATAATTAAAACATATTTTAACTTTGCCGCCGCGGGCTGTAAAACGGAGGCTGAATATTACCTGTATTGTGAGGCTACTGTCTGTTTAGTAGCCGCAGAGAATATTGCTTCCTCAAGTATCTTGTATATTCCTTGAGATTGTGTTGAGTATATGAACCTTTGCGTTAAATATGAACTTTGTAATAGTTAGTTTGCCTTTGACTTACGTAGGTATATTAACCGTCCGTAATTCCATAAACAGCTTTCTTGCTTTATAATCTGTCCCGAACACTTTCATCCATTATTAAACACTTCATTCGGCTGTCCATCAATGACAACCGAAATTGTTCGCGCCAACGAAGTGTATAAAAAATACAATCTTGAAATTTTCGAAGCCATTACCCTCGTACCATGCTGGTGGAACGAAAAAATGTCTGGGTCCGTGCCCCGATGCAGGACTGGCGAACGGGGCTGATCCCGACCAGAGATACGTGCAGTGTTTACAAACTCGGTTTTAACACGAGTACACCTTCATTCCATTTAAGTGGCATGTGGACTCGATGTCCCAAGGGATAAAAATACAAATCACCTCCTTATCGTTAAAAAGTAATTATTTTATTTTTTTGTGTATTTTCGTCTTAATCCAAATTGTCTTGTATTGTTAGGGAAATATAGTTTTCAACCACAAACTAGATTGGAGAAATATAAAGCAAAGCATTTAATCTGGATATTACCCAGCTAGATTGCCTCACAAAGGACTATTTGAAGTGGAAGTTTTAAAACTGGCGTTAAATCTGAGGATTTTTCCTTTTCATCCGAGACATAAACTTTTCAGCCGGAAACACCTGAATCTCTAATAAAATGGAAACGGATCCGTCTTGTAAAAAATATTGCCTTCAAGATTCCATTGTATTTCCGCAGTCCACCATTACTTTTTAGTAGCATCCGTTCGAATTCAAGTAAAGAAAGCCCGTTCGGCTGTCGATGGCGAGAAACAGTTGGTCCCAGGTTTAATGTTCTCGAACGTGCCAATGGTATCACCCACCCGTACTAAATCGCTGTGGCGGTAAAAATGTCGCATTTATTGCTTGCCAGTAATTTGTACTTATTTCACAAACAATAGTAAAACATTTTTCACGTGTTCCAACTGTGAAACATCAACCATAAAACTTTCATGATCGTAAAGTTTTATAGCAAGTTTCTTAAACGATTTGTTCTAAATTAGGGGAAATCATTACGTATTGCGTTGAACTTTTGCAATCCTTGGGTGTATGGAAGGGGAAGTGAGCAATATAGGGAAATTGGTGAATCGATGTAAAAGTTTAGTAGGCCCGGCTATTGTAAGGGAAGCCTACATTTGCGGCTGTTATAACTCTCACATGTGACAAGTAATATTGGTATAAAACCCGACCCTCCATTCCATCATAATAACGTATAATAATATGCGGTCAACTTTAGGGAGCTTTAAGTTTATGAACGCAAGGAATTGTTTGGTCTACATACTAATACGTAAAGCGTTTTCTACGTCCGCTCTGAGAAACTTTAAATAAGTTTTAGAGCCATACTTTGAATTCAGGAACTAGAATTATGGACAAAGGACAATATTATCAGGAACGCATTCAGACCCTCAGGCAGAACATCAATTGAGAAACTGAGTAAGAACCTTTGATCTTAATATACATCTCACATCGGATAAGCTCTATCCCGCCTTACCGAAAAACTTTTCATTGAATTGATAACAGGATTTTTTAACAAATGTTCTTTATGTCCGTATTACCATACTCGGGTCGGGGTTTATGGCGGGTCAAGATAAGTACACTCCAAATTTAACGTTTGGAGACAACATAGTGTCACAAGCAATTTTTTGCAGAAACCAACCCGGCTTTCTTAAGTATACCGTCTTGTTTGTAGTAAAACCCGTTCTCTTATTCAAGACCCTTGCTTTGCCCCCACATCATGGCCAGATATAAACAGTTTTTCTTAAGGAAACTGCGCTGGAATGTCAGCTTATAAATTTATGCAACGTCCTTATTTGCAAAAGAAACGCTATAGACTACAGCTGACATCAGCAATTCATGAAGCTCACCCTTTTTCGATAAAGAATTGAATATTTGTTTATTTGGAGCGTGATATTATTTATTGCCGAGACGGCTTATACTATCAAAAACATAGTTTCTCGCAGTAGCTTTGGATATAGTAAAACATATATAAGGTCTAACTATTCATACACGAAATATTTTCAGGGAATCATCTAACGGCTATAGCAAAGCCATTTCAAGGGATTTTTTTTTATCTCAGTATATTTTTTATAAAAAATAAATAATTTAAAATTAAAAATTAAAAATATTTCGTGTATGAAAAGATAGACCTTATATCAATGTGGTGTTCACTAGAAACACTAGTTAGGGTTTAGAATAAAACCACCAAATGATCAGTAAGTAGATGAACTACTTTAAGGGTACGTGCACTCGCTGCCCGGTATAAGTGAGGACTAATCGACACGGAACCGTAAAGCGTCACGCTACGTTTATTAGTATATCACATCTCTTATTATCTTCTCGATCTATCTTTTCATACACGAAATATTTTAAGAGTAACTTCTATAGGTCGTAAAGTCGCCATAGCAACGAAAAAAAAAAATATCTGAATGTTTTTTTTTTACGAAATTATTATAATTCTAAATTTTTTTGAGACTTTTTGCATAAAACCATTACTCCCATATTCTAACAATGACAGTAGGTAAATACGACGTAGTAAACTAACGTAATGGATGCTTAAAAATAAGGAGCCAGTATTTATTTTGTGGGTCAAGTAATTTTAAATATATTTTTTTTTTTAATGTAATCAGTTAAAAAAAAATCCCTTGAAATAGCTTTGTTATAGCCGTTAGATGATTCCCTGAAAATATTTCGTGTATGAATAGTTAGACCTTATATATAAGGTGTCTTATCTTGTTTTGTTAAAAAATATTGACCATTTTTTAATAGCGTCTATTTCAAACCACTAATAAATAATGTCAAATATCTTTTCGGATCTGGCCACAAACTATTGGCGGTGTATTTCATTGACTGAAAGATTTATAATGAGACAAATGAGATGAGACTACTTGAGACGATCTGCATTTGTTGTGATTCCCAGACGATCCCGAAATAGGTATACATCAGTTACTCCGAATGAGTCATGCGTTATGTGTTTGGATGGAAAATGCTATACCCGGCAGATAATTGGAATTCTGTAGACAAATGTTTAACGTTCATTCATACTAATATGCGACGTTTGTGAATTAAATTATTTAGAAGGAAAATTGCCTGGAGCATGTACGTGATTCTGAAGCAGATTCGAATTAACTACGCACTCTCGCTTATAAAACCATTAGGATATTACTTCTACCTGATTTAAGATGTAATAAAGGCTAGACGAAAGAAGACGAAAACGCGGCATGCCCTAAAGATGAAAAAATAAAGCAGTCTCGTGAAATCCTGTGCTTCTAATGTAATAAAAAAATAAATGGTCTACTTACTTTACCACGTTCCATACGAAATGCACACTGCCTGGGCGTAATTGGATACGCTGTATAAAAGCAAGTAGGCTTCAATTTAAATGAAAAAGGTTGCAATACCTTGAAAATTTAATGCTTCTAAAGAAGCCTTGTCAGATTATAGCTCTTTAATCCCACACGTCCTACGTGCCCTGTGGTTTTAATATTCAAGCCGTAGAAAGCCCTTATGAAATTGTTGACTTGTAAAAATAATACGAAAAGTCCACAAAGTGCAAGCTAAATTCCTGAACAGTACAAAGTGGGCTTTAGCAGTTGGAGCGCTTCCTGTACAGTTATAATAACTAAATAACTCCATGCACCCATGAATATTAAACAAGCAATAAATCAATGAACAGGGTGACGGAATCGTTATAAAGCGAAAAACAAAGAAAGGGAAGGGAGTTCTTTACAACACATCAGCTTTTATATGAAGAGTTACGGATGGAAGGAGTTCGTTTGCAGGGAATCGCGCCGTTTTGCAAGTTTGAGCCGATAAATTGTTACGGACGGTTGCGTGCGAATTACTTCTACCGAGTTCATGGACGTTTTATTTGACTTGAACTTGATTCACACTTTTCCGGTGCAAAAACTAGAATATTTTCTTAGATTTACGATCTGTTCTCTATTGGTCCTAACCTTTATGCGTCTTCTCCTATAAAACACTAACTGAAAGACACTTTCTTCTCTCCAAAGAATTCTACTTTCTGGATGCACATTCCATACCCATCATATTCCATTTTACGAAACCAGTTTTACAGAACAGGTTGCTTCTATACGCTGATAAAGCGCCCTTGCAAGACCTTCTCAAAGTCGTGACCTCATAGGACCTTGCCTTCAGCGCAGTTTCTAAACGCACTGTGATACTATTACGTATGATGCTCATGATGTAGTATCTAGTAGTAGCAATGTTTTGCTTGCCTTTGTTGTCTGTCCGGTTATCTTATCTGCTACTTTAATGTGCTAGAAATCGTTTAATCCAAGTTTTTTTATTACAACTAATCAGACCAGTCTGGGATATATTACTCACTTGAGTTTATTAATACATATAAAATTCAAGTCACGAAATTACTTCTTTTCACCGGTCCCACCATCTAGATGAAATCAGTTTACATTTTCGTTTTATACATCAAGCGCTATCAGGCACCATTCCCAACATTTGAAACCTCTAATTTAAATAATCCATCGACCGTGATCGATAAAGATTAAAATTACGATCTTTGATCTGGCATTAAAATATGTGGCTATAATTCGTAAAAAATATGAACTATCATCTTATACTCTTATAGTATAGAATTACATTTATTTTACCGGCAATCGTAAATATGTGGGCACCGGTACCCCCGCCACCCACGGCGTCCCTGCGCGCGCGCCGTCCCGCAGGGAGCCAAGGCCGGCTCACAATGGGCCCACTTTTGCAGTACTTATTGCGATCCAGTACTATTCAATCTCACTATCTATTTTATATGGAACTAGTTTCCTGAGGCCATTTCCCTCATAGCCTTTGCTGCTCACAGGGGTATTGAATTTGCAATAAGAACTTGACTTTCACTTGGTAAGTCTTATTTACTGAGTCAAGATGTCTAGAACGACGTAAGGATATGCTGACGTTTCCATGGAGTTGTCAATACTACCAAGTATGATAAATTAAGTATTTCCCAGTACTATCTAGCTTTAGTTCTTTTTGCAAGCATAATTTACTGTACTGCATAAAAGTAATAATGTAAGAGTTCAGACTTCACCTTTGTATGCGGCATACATTATCAGACTACAATGACCAATGTCGGGCCATATGCAAACGCGGTCGTATGTCCACGGATCCACTGCAGTTGGAAATTTATTCTCTCCACTGGGAGTGCTACGGAATGTGCGACATTGCTGTCTTTGACCGTACATGTAAATACCTCAGCAAATATTTCTAAATACTTTAAAGTACGAGCTCCAATTCCATTATATCAGAAAAACAGGTTTCATGAGAATTTTTCCTCGTTTTCGACAGTTATGGCTTTTGTAAAGCATTTTCAATTAACACCATAACATCGATTGGAAGGTAGATTTAAAACAAATAAATGACTGGATACAAATTTGATTGCACACTGATAAAATCTTTTAATTTAACGATAAAACGTTTAACAGTTATCCCGATCAACCTCAAATCATTTCAATTTCCTCTTTTGGAAAGTAATATTTGTTTTATCTTTAATCTCTATCACCGTTATCTTCAAAATTGTCGTTTTGCTGATAGTTTATATTGAAACATTCTGTGTCGAAGTTCACATTGGTCAGGTTCATACCTTGGAATGCAATTAAGCTTTACTATTATCGTATTAGTAGTAAAATTTAATTGCTTTGCTGTGCAAACAGCGTTTCTTCTATTTCTATTTATCTTAATTCTACATGCTGCCTGCAAAGAAGCTTCGAATTGAATAAGTCGCCGATTCCTCATTTAATTTATTGCGATCGGCACAAAATCCTCTGTATCGTGTGATTCGGAATGAGAAGCTTCTTTGCAATATTTAATGTTAATGTATTCACGTAATAAATACAGTAGAAACGTATTATTACAAATTAGAATCACGCGTATTTTCTTCAATTGCATTCTCTATACTGATTACTTCATTTGTTCCCATTGTATCGCGATACAGCTTGTTTTGTGCTCCGACAATTCATCCCGATGCCGATCCATTTTCTCCTATTGATAATTAGAAACTAAAATAGGTATGGTCATGTCACGATCTCTGAACACGATTCTATGCAAGGGCAATAACTCACTTGTCTCTCTGTGTATCCGCTTTTACATCGCTTCCTCCTTCTGTAATAAACTGCTCTGTAATCTAGACTGGATCACAGTTAATCAGCATTCTTCATTATCAAAATAAAATATGTTCAGAATGTAACAAAACTACTGAACAGCCGTTTGTCGTCGTGATTAATTTAGTCTGAAATATATTTGCTGTAAGGAGCTCGTGGCTAAGTAATAACAGCCGCCCGGATCGATCTTTAGGTTAAGCCACGCTTGCCTAGGTTGGTCTGTGGATGGGTGACCACCCATTACATACCGAGTTTCCTCCGTGCCTCGGAAAGCACGTTAAGCCGTTGGTCCCGGGTGTCATTTGTAGATCTTTGACAGTCGTTATAGGTAGTCAGTGGCCCAAAAAGTCTGACAACCAGTCTTGCCAAGGGGTATCGTATTACCCAGTACTAACTGGGTTGTGGAGGTCAGATAGGCAGTCACTCCATGTAAAATACTGGTATTCAGCTGCATCCGGTTAGACTGGAAGCCGACCCCAACATAGTTGGGAAAAGGCTAGGCAGATGATGAAATATATTAGCTGTAACCGACAGTGATTTGTTAAATCGCATCGAAGAGTTAGGTTTCAAAAGGTCGTGGTGGATCACGAGACATGGAAGTAATGTGCTGATAAAGGTACAAATGCGAGTTAGGTGTGAGGCAATCAAGAAAAGGTGAAATGAGGTATCGTGAGGACCGGTAACATTAATCCCGATAACCTGGGGGGCGGGCTCTTGACTAATGGCGGATTATTTGTCTGTTTCATGGAGTGCTGGGACTCGAAGCGGCCATTTATCTGTTTGTTGGCTAACTATCTTTTAATGATATGTTGTATAATAGTCTTGGGTGTTTTTTAACACGTTTTTACTTCTGATGGCGCATGACTTTTTATCATGAGATCCAACTTTATTTCTTTAAAGATAACTTCAGCAATCAACATAGTGGTTAGATTCTATAACGTTACTCCTGTCTTTAAACTTACTGTATCTTGTTTAAGGTTAACATCTGACTAAAATAATTACCACCGTAGGATAACATTAGCATGCATTGGTAATTGCATAACTAGGCAGTTTATTGCCCAGATATATGGCTACATTTATGAGCCCGAGCATAAACTACCGTCGTCCGTCGCAAGGTGATTCGCTTGATTTAGCGTAGAATGATGACACTCAATTATGTTGACTTTTACTCTAACGATGTGGTAAACATTAGCCAATTAGAAGTAAATATGGTTCTTTGGAAAAAAATGGCTTTTACTTCAAAGAAATGGAATACTTTCAATTCGACTAATCGATGGAGTGATGTTTCCTCGAATCTTTACATCTTCGAAGACCTGAATCTAGGAATGCTAATTAGCATCACACTCCAGCTTTTCAAAGATCGTCATAGGTGGCAAATGAGAGCGAATACATAAACCAAATGTAACAGCATTTTCCAAAAGATAGCTTGATATCAAAGGGTGCTCTTCGATTCAAAACTGAACGCATTGTGAATTCTTTGAAACATATCTTTTAGTTTTGGCAGTTTATGGTTTCAGAAAATAATAAGGAATACATTTTTTTTGGCTATGATCAATTATAATGTGTTCCTTTGTTTTCAAAATTTTAACATTATATTTTCTTTTGTTACAGCGGAGGGCAGCCTGTCAGACTTTGCAGCTCGCAAAGTCCAATACACGGCAAGTCATCCCCTCAAAAAGGGCCTGTTCACACCCGAGTCAAGGTAAAACCCATATTTTTTTTTTTTTTTTTTTTTTAGCTTTGCTACACACTAGGAATTTCTCCTGTATCGTGGGTGCGTTTACAAACATTTAAACTCACATCCACAAACAGCCAGACCCGGAACAACTATCTGTAGGCCATACAAATATTTGTTCCGTGCGGGATCGAACCCGCGACACGCAACGCAGCAGTCTATCGCTCAGCCACTGCGCCAACCGTGCCGTCACTTTCTAATTTAATTATCACTAACGAACATTAATGTATGCCAATGAAGGAAACTACTTGTTTTGCATCTGTAGTTTAGGGCAAAAATTACCTTGCGCACGATTCCTTTCGAAACGATTGATTGGCCTGCAATCGTACTTATATTACCAATTAGTACTGAAGCATTGAGTTTCGCAATGGCTAATAAGGTTTTACAATCCGTATCATTAACACAATAGTCACGTCTTTCGTCCCGACGGGTTAGGCAATCGGTTTATTAACTGTAACACCCACTGTTCCCCGATGACCACTGAGGTGGGTATCTGACATCTGTGTAATAGGGTAGGTTTAGAACTAATCTGGGTTATGAGAAAATTCCTTAGAGATAACCTGAACTTACCCAGAAAAAAATCGGAGCGAAAAATGCTCATTTCCGTGGAGCGTTTTCCCGCTCCAACATAGCAGGTTTAAATGTTCCCAAATTGTCACCTAGGCAAAAAAGGCGCGACGAACTTGTCATAAACAGCGGAATGGCCGGATTTTCCGGTCAGATCAGTCCTTAGTCTTAAGGCTTCGGTCTTTAATTCTTTTCTTCTCTGGCTTAAATTCTTTTCGAGTCTCTTTTATCTCCGAATGATAATAGCTGAGTTCGAAACGTACATTTTGCTTTTAACACAAGACTTCCTATTTTCAGACCGTCAAGTATACGCAAGCTCTATGAAAAGGCGACGACAGACCGTCTTTCCGCCTCGATTCTCGACCAACTACGGAAGGATTCTCAACACTCCCCATACCTGTTATGTACCCCAGTTCTTAGCACTAAAAGAAGACGAATCTACCAGAAGGTCGATGTGGAAATCGAAACTCACATTGTAAGTAAATTACTCTAATTAACATTGTTTCGAAACTTGTTTTTGAATTTTTTACTTGGAGAAATTTATGCTAATATCACGACTCAGAAGTCCTAGAACTGAAGGTTAATTACTTCTTTAGAACGGTGATTAGCAAAAGAACGAGAATTCCCAAACTTTTTCAAACAAAATTTTTATTTAGTATCTGACAAAATTTTGTCATTTATTTGCTCAATAAACTGTAAATTGCTATCATGTCAGCACGTCCAAATTGAACTCCAATGAAGTACGAAATCAGCATAATCCCGGTACTCAGTATAATAACGGTGAAACGTTTCCAATATTTGCTTTATTAAACATTGAAACGCAACTCATTTCCAGCCGTCAGTCGTTGAGCAGCTTCGGAAATGGACGTCGAAAGAGGCAGTGGGTGACGTGACAGCCCTGCCGGACGCTTCCATGAGGATCGCAAGCAGCGTCACTTTGACGCCCGACGAACTTTCGGAATGCGGGTCCGGAGACGACGAACCCATCGACCACAGGCTGCCCAGCCCCGATGAACAACTTAGGATCATTGCTTCCAAGTAATTTTTCACTTTGACAACCTTGTATTCTTAATGTTTGTTTTAAATGCAACGGCCGTCAATCCGCTTCAACGATTGATATCAAATTAATACAGCTGCTTTATTGACAGAGTCAATCTTTGGAGAGAATATGATCTAACAACATTCGAAATGTGTGTTTATGTTCGTTTGTACAGTAAAGTACCAGTTTGTATCTGTATTTATACAGCCCAGGTAACCCAGGCCATTTGTTTAAATAAAAATTGCTTAATTTTCATTTTTACTCCCACGAAAACAAGGCTACGGGCCACGAAAGATCATAATGCACCTTAAAAGCTAATTTCGCGGTTCACCGTCCAAATAAGTACCTCGTTAATCCATTTTTATTGTTTATCGCTATTTAATGCAGCTGCTTCGTAAAATAATGTTATAACGGCTTTATATATTTTTTTATGAAAGTAATAATGTAGCAAAATGGCATTTTTATCGTGCAATACTTATTATCAATAAAATAAACGTCAAAACACTTAATAAGAGCAAAGGAATGATCAATAAATAAGGTCACTAATTAATTGTATTGCCAAAGATAACACACATGTGTATAAAAGTGAAAATTTATGCATATTTGACTTGTATGTTGACCTTGCGATTTCATCAGGCCGCACTGGTTCTCAAGTTTTTGTATTGCAACGATGTACCTAAAAACTTTTTTTCTTTAGCTCAGAGTTCCCGATTGGTAAGTTAGGATTATTAATGTGATATTTTTCATGTAACAGATTTCCCCCGGAGGTCATAGCTATCGACACGTCAGGGAAATTCTTCGACAGAATGTGCACCTCCCGAAAATCTCTCCACATAGAGAGTGTTGCCGGTGAGACGGACACGGTGAAACGAAGGACCCGCACGAGAAAACCTCGCGGTAAAAGACGAAACACCATTTCGGGCACTGATCAAAAAGAGCTTAGAGAGGCTATAGCTGGGTAAGCTTCTAGTATGCACTGTATACACTCACACAGATTACATTATCTATCACTTATCAACACTTTTATGTTTTTTGTTCATTGTTTTAATAATTATTTTAGTAGATAATGTAATCTCAAAGCGTCTCGATTAACGACAGTAACCGTTCAGCACAATTCGTGTGGACAGCTTTGATGATATACGATTCAAATCTTGAGCACACATTCTTAACAACTCGTTGATAATACTATCGTGCTTCTGTGAATACATTATGTTTAACATTGGGTGTCGTTGTTTGACTCAACGCTCTTATAACTCGGAAACAAAGACATCCAATCATTTGTGCACTTGATCACTAATAGTGCCATTTGTTCATTAGCTTCATGATTAATTTCATCTTTAAAGTGTTCCGCTGTAACGAGACTAAGCGGCACTCTTTAAAGATTTTTCAACCATAGGTATGCATTTAGCGTGTGACTAATGCTTTGCTTGGTTTGTTCTATCGTAGCGATACATCAAACGCTGCAGCTTCTGAAGAAATCGAAGATAGCAATACAGTCATCAGGTCGAAGTCTAGTGATTTACTTAAGAAAAGTCCTATCGATCCGGTGACCAAGAAAGGACACTTCAACTCTCTAAAACAATGGGGCAAAAACAGATTAAAGTTAATCGGTAGATCTCCTAGTGCCAGTAGGGATAACTTTAAGGACACGTCCAAATGTGAGAAATCCAAGGATTCAAAATCACCAACTAGCCAAATAGAATTGGTTCAAGATTCGGTGACGATGCGGAAGAAACGAACTGGAGATGAAGACAGGAGGACACATCAAAGATGTGCATCGTATTCCTCTTCAGAGAAGAGTATAGGTGTTCCTGCTACTACTCAACCAAATATTGCGACTATTAATTCTGGTGTAAAACTACGAGGAACATCAGTACAAAGAAGACTGAGACGTTCAGGAACTGCCAAAGATGAACCTCATTCGTCTAGTGGTAATTGGTCTGCAAGTTCTGAGTCTGGTCGTACAAGCATAGGTTCCGAAATAACTACCACTACAGTACCTCCTAAAAGTTCAACTTCAGCCGCAACATCTATCAATTCTTTGAATGCACACCACGGACCACCAAGTTCTATAATTAGTAGACGAAGGTTCCTCAATACCTCTGGCTCAGGCAGTGTTACAAGTGAAGGTACACTAACACCTGATATTATTAATGACTTGCACGAGGATTTAGAAACAAGCTCGGAATTTTCGTGTGATACCGAAGGCTACTACACATCATTCCATATGGACTCTGGCCTGAAGACTTTAAAGGAAGAGGAAATTATTCCTAGCACACCAATGCATACAAGCAATGCTCTCTCAAACTCTTCCAACAGTCAAACAATGACTGCGGAGAACGAATACGAGTTATTCGGTAAAGGCTCCACTAGTACTACTACAAGTTCCGCTGGAACAGTTTGTACGACGCTAATGGCCGCCGGAAGCGATAGATCACTAGTAATCGGTCCAACCGTCCCGGAACGAAAGAGTTCATTAGCCATAATAAGCAGAAATAGAAGCACTAATGCACATAGCGCAAATGCTAGTCTAGACAGGAGTATAAATTCTTCGTTTTCAAAGTCTCCGTTCGGCAGCCTTAGGTATAACTCAGTAAGATCATACACTGATAAGCAAGGGTATAATCATTCGTCGCCAGAAATAAATGAAGCACCTCCCCCAACAATAACTATAACTAGAAATGTGGGTAATCATAAAGAGATAACAGCTGTTGCTGAAGTTCATACTGAGACGGAACTAGAAAGTGCAAAGAAGAGTACAGGTACAAGTTCTCCAGACTCTGGACATAACACATCCAGTTCACCTATCGAAGACTCCGTGTCAAGTGCACACGGGAAGAACAGCTTGTCAGAACAGGACTATTCAGAATCATCAGATCTTGAGGGAACAGAAAGAATAGAGAGGATAAGATACAAGACAACAATTAACAGCTCTAGAATTCCTTCAATGTGTGTGATTACACCATCGAACTCGGATGACGAAAGTGAAATTAGTAACAAAGATTCCGAAACCGTCATCAAATCTCAGACTGAATTATCGAAAGTAGCCAGTCGGCCTAAATTAGACCTTCCAGTTGAAGAAAAGCCTAAAGAAGTGAAAACACCGACAGAATTAACGAAGCCAAGTAATAAAACAAGTCAAATTAAATCTTCATTACAGCCATTTAATAGTTTAATGTGCAAATTAAAAGGTGTTCTTCCCCATAAACTCTCCAACAAAAAGTCGCCAGTATCAAAGGAACCTGAATTAACTGAAAATTATTACGATACTGGTGATTACGTAACGATAGCTGATGTCAAGAATAATAATCAAAAATTAAGTTTCAATAGAGGCCTTTATGGTAATAGTGATCTAGTAAAGAAAAACTTGCAAACTGTACTCTCCGGAAAACTGCCTGAAACAGAATACGTTTCACTTAACGAATTGCCAAACTGCCTTAGTGGAAGTAAAGATTATTTAGAACACAGCCTAGAAGATAAGCCTTCACCAGTATTAGATGATATTCAAATAAAAGGTGCGAAAGTTACTCTTGACTCTCAAGGACAAGTAATTTATTCATCTGACACTCTAAAACGAAGAAAAGGAGCACACACTACTTTCGAGCCGGGACCGTTTGTTCAAGAAATCAAGCCTACGACAACGGTCATCCAACGCGAGACTGCCGATGTTGTGCAAGTTTTAGATGAAACCGATTTCCCTTATGAACCGCCACCACCTTCAAGTAAGCCAACGTCGCCACAACTAGGAAAAATGATCATCAAAGCACCGACTGCTCCTGATGGGCTTATGACCACAGAATTCGTTACTTTACCGACACCTAAACCCAGTACAATTATTACTGCTACACCTATCACCGAAACACCTGTACTTAGCAACCAACAACACTCGAAAACAACTAAAAAACCACAAGACATACCGCGGGTAGTAGAAGCAATCACTAGGACCGGGGCTTATGTAAATATACACGATGCGGAGGGCGTCAGCTTATCTCCGACGAAAGACGATTTAGCAGGTAAGAATATTTGCTCAAAGTCCATCTCAAGACAACTTTTCGAAACAAAATTGCAAAATGTAGATGTCGTTGACCTAGCACCCCAAGTAAATGAACAAATAATTCCATTCGTTCCGAACTTCCAAACTCCCATAATGTTGCAAAATAAATTCGATAAACAAGAATTTAACAAGTCGGGTAGTAAAGTAGCCGCGGTTTTAAGAATGTTCACTAATAGAAACAATGCTAATAGTAACGGAGAATTAATAAGTTCCAATAACACTAACGACGAACTTTTCGATAAATCAAATCTCAACAAAATAAAACGAAGCGATAGCTATAAGTTGGCAAACTCTCCGTTGATGCCCATCAAAAAGCTACTAAAACTTGAGAGTTTTGGCACAAATACTAAAAAAGTAGACTCGTTAGAAATGATTCAGGCCGAAATAGCTGCAGATTTATTACGCAATCAGATTAACTACCCGCCAACTGTGTCCCCTAAACTGAGTCATAGAATTGCTATTGACGAATTGGAAAAGTGTGAATGTATGGACAATAACACCTCCTTTATTGACGAAAAGTTTGAGAGTAAATTGTCTGCTTTGACGCTAAGTCCGTTTACCACTCCCATGCCCAAAAGGCACACAGTGGCGATCATCCCTGATAGAAGAGATACTTCTTTAGATATCTTATCGGCAATTTTAGATGCTGACCCGGACGATGTCTGTATTCTTCACTCGCCACCCGCTTGCCCCCTCACTCCTAGCAAAGTCACTGTACCTGTTGATGGTTCTATGCACCGCGCTAGAATTTTATCAATTTCTGAATCTGATTATGGAACTGAAATCTGGTAACCTCTGAAGCATTCTTAAAACTTTTTTCTTCAGCTTAACTTACTTTTCTTTCTTCAAGATAGGAGTAATGCATATCCGTGTTACCGACACCATACTTAGAACAATGTTATTACGCTTAACTCTCGAAATGTTTAGAAAAAAAAATAGTTTTAAAGACCGTAGCCGTAGAATTAGAAAGTATTATAGTTATTAAAAATTTATTAGGAACTTATCCGTCCAACGTACAATTAGTACCAAAATCAGTCTTCCCTGAATTTTATAAATTAATTGTGAATTCTGTGATAGTTTTTATTATATGTAGGCGAATGTGAATTTTAATGATATTATGAATGAATTTTAAATTCTGTAGCTACATCGATGTATCAGTATTTTATTTTACATAATATAATGTTTTAGTGTTAAGTGTTAAATAATGCATGGTGGCTTTTTTCACCGCAGTGTGCACAGCTTACGAGTGGTTCATATTCTTCGTATGTAAGTGCATGGTGTGTTATTCTGTGTCCTTGTGTTTTTATTGTAAATAATATTATTATAGAATTATTGTGAATTAACGCACTTATTTCATTTAATGTCACACCTTCAGCTATCACCCTCACTCTACTCATTATAGCACTGGGCTATGAAACTTTAACAAGTTCTGTTTATTCGGCTGTATCAATCACATTTTGAGCATCTGATTTCCTTCTTAGTAAATAAAAATCGGATGTTCATTTCTATTTCAGATTTTCCTTTTGCCAATTTGATTTCCTGTTGAATAAATACCAATAAACAGAACTTGCTTTTAAAAATAAGTATACAAAATGAGATTTTGTAAATAATCCACTGAATCTATTTTCACATTACACCTATGGGCGATAATAACCAATTGAACAATACTAAATCTAAGTCTCAATATAACATGACTAATTTGTGGACAAGTGACTACGAAAAGTAACATACTGTTAAAACGTTTAACAATGTTCGAAGATTAAAACATAGGTGTACAGTACTTTGCACTCATCTTACATCGCTTTGCACAGTGCAGGAGATTGCTTCCAATGTTTCGTCTTTAGCGACACCTCCTTGAAAGGTAAAGTTTTGTGTTGCTTATTTGGCATGATGCATGGGGACTCAAAATTACTAACACAACTAAAAAAACTAAACAAAAGCACTTAGTGGCCCACACTAAACAAAATTGTAATAATATACTAAAATGAAATTGGTTCAATGATTGTAGGCCAAGAATAAAATACCATGCACTTTATACCTATACTTTTCTAGCAGACAACATACCCATTATGGTAATTTACTATGTGTACGTCGAAATATATTATTACCTAATTGTTGAACTATTTATTTATTAGTAACTAGTATTTTATTAGTGTTGTTTTAGCCTTAGTTTTGCTTTTGGGTTTGGACCAATATTGTACTGTTATTTACTATTTTAGTAACTTGTTGATATTTTGGTATTTTGTTTATACCCATTTTTCGAATTAGCATGTACTGTTTTGAGAAGAAGCTTATTGTCCCTTATATTATATTTCGGACCCCTTCTTATATAATTTATTAATTTTGTTCCTAAGTTCTTAAGGTGTAGGCACGGGTAGGCTCATTATATAGGGTTAGAAATGGGAACCCTAGCGAACACTTCAAGTTTAAGTAAACGTTATACCGGTGCTCTTTGCGATAATTTCATTAATTATGTTCGTCAGTGTAATGAGACGACTGGTGTCTATTTTATGAATCTTTGGTTTTTTTAGTTCTCCCATCGAGGCTGCTTGAGGTCCTAATTTTCACATAGTATAAATCATGTTATATATTTTTCTAGTAGGTATTTACTCTCATGTATAATTTGTATGGAATGAATATGGGATGGTTTCTCGGAGGTTCTATAAAAGTAGAAATACGCCGCTAAGTATCAAACGCGCGTAGGTGTAGGGCAATGTAGGCGGTGTAAGTACCTATACCTAGCATTGACGAAAGACACCAATCTGCATTTAGACGTTGGTTTAATAAAATGTATGTTATATTTTCAGACTATCGACATTCCAGTGCTGACAAGCCCTACTTGAACATACCGCCAAGTCTAGTCCATGACAAGGGACCAACTGTAGATTTGAATGCGATAAACCCCACCTTACATCGATATCATACTGCTCATCTACGTGGTAAGCACGGCATCGTCAACTACGAAACTTCTTCAAATGCGGCACAGAGAGAGCAACCGAAATTCTGGACCCTTCCTAAGAGAAGCAACTTAGAATCCAACGCGCCTCCAAAATCTGTCTCTAATTATGGCTGGAACGTTCCAGCATCCGGAAACCAACACCCACCTGATCAAAGGGTACAGAGTCCAACAAATAAAAATGAATCGATCAGAATATCACCTATCGATCCCAGAACATCAGGACCCTTTAAATCCTCCACTCCATCTAATAAAGAAAATGTTGTTGACCTCAGCAGTAAATTACTCTCTCCTGTCAAATCGACCATGACAAATGAGGAACTTTATGCTGTTATACATAAGAGTAAGAAGAAACTCAACATTAAAGATAACGAGAGAGCAGAGTCGCCCGCACTGTCTACTATTAGTTTATCTCCAGTAAGTTCGGAAACATCTTTATATACTAAAGGTTCACAGCGCTACCCTGAAACAGGCTATTTAGGAGACCCAAGAAATAGAATGAGCTGGTCACCCTCCGAGAAACAAAATATTCTTCCTACTCCTAGTCCATTCTACGGAGTACAAAAGCAAGAAACAAACTGTGCCGATAGACATGGACCGATGTCTCAAACATCTAGACTTGATTTCAAGAAGCTTTTGTTACAACACAGTGTTAAATTAAATACGTTACCCCAAAATAAATCCAACAAATTATCAGCAGTAGAGCAATTAAAACTGACTAGAGAAAAACCACAGACTCTGCCCGCACAAGTTGCAAATAGATCACAAGTAAATATTCTCGATTTGAGTGGGTCTCCTAAAACATATACGCACAGAAAAGTTATAAAACCAAACGCTCAGCCTACTTCACCAGGGAGAACTGGAGCACTCATAAAGGAACACAAAAACACGCCGAAAATTTTACTATCCCCTAAATCACAGTGGCGATTTGCCAGCCCAAGATCCGATGTATTATCTACTCCCATACCCGAAGCTTATAATGAAGATGAAAACTCGAATAGCTCTGGTGAAAAGCACGACCTGCTACCTGAAACCCCACCTTCGAAAACAGTTCCTATTGTAACTAACCAACATTTTGGAGCTCGGCGAAATTTAATTCCAAAAAATGAAAACACTTTAGAAATAGAAAGGAGCTTCCCTCAAGCAACTGATCAAGGAGTATTTCCCCTTAACACCGACTTTGTAAGGTCACAAGGTCTATCTAGAACAGAAATAATGCAGGCTAAGAGAGCAGAATTTTTCAATACTTGCCCTGAAGCGTCTCCCCCCAAGTTAACCTCCTTCAAGAGTCCAACAGCGGCTGGTCCGTCAGTTAACTCTCGAAGCAAAACGTCTCCAGACCGAGGCAAAGTTTCGCCGTCTACACTAGAAACTGCATTATGATGAAGCTAATATTGATGTGTCAAAGCGGTGCTTTAGAAATTCCATTCTCAAAGTTTATAAATAAGGCAATGAAATTCATAGAAGCTTTAATCTAGTCTTTTCTTTCGCTTACGGTGCCATTTTTGCAGGCACTTTTATTTTCCATAACCAGTGTTTTACTACTTCGTAATTCGAGCTCAAATTGATGATTTTATTTTAATGCTCTATGGGGCCAATTTTGTTTTGTGTAAATGATATTTTCTACTCCACAATAGCTGGTTAAAAAACTTAGTACGTAAGTATTTATTGAGTACATATTAATAGGTACTATGTTAGTAGTGTTTTGAACTTTTTCAAAGTTTTTAAGTTATTCGGAATACAATTTTAAATAAAACGTGTTGAATTATGTTGTTGTATCATTTAACCCTTACTTATAATATTACTTCACTACAGTGGTCTGACTTCAGACAGATCCTGCTACCTGCATGTCGTCATTGTAACTTAGGTATAGTGTGGTAAGTGTTGTGCAGATGATCACTTGTTTATGTATCGATGAACAATAGCTATCATCTGGGCACTTCCAACAACAGCTGAAAATACAATATAATAAATGAATATATTTATAAAAAGCAAAGTATGTTTTTACGCGGAATGATTTAATTAGCCCCACAGCTTTCGAGTTTTTTTAGCTTTTCCTTAGATTAGTTAGTATTGGCTAGTACCTTAAATAGTATAGTCCCACCAAAATTATAGCTCACTGTGTGTATGGTTCTGGACCCTCTATCATAACAGAAGTAACACTAAACTAGTGGCGTCCATTTTTCAATTTATTATTTTAACTAAGAGAATTTTATTTTGTAACTTTTAGAGAAATGAGAAGGGTTGCCAATGAACTACATCACACTTGAAATAAATTAATGTTTATGGCCTAGTTTAACACGATATTTAAATTTTTTTATTGGTAACTTTGCAGTGTAATCTACGTGTAAGAGAAACTGCGATATAGCAGCCAATCATTTCACTTTAGCCCTCTTCGAGTCCAAGTTCGCTTATTGGTAGGGGGGCGTCCATTAATTACGTGAGGCAATTTTTCGACATTATCGTATTTGATTAAAATGAGTAGTATTTTGCTTAATTATTTTCATTGAAAATTTCATATTCTTGTGTAGGATTTAGCCATATTTTAGCGGTGGGTGTATTTTAGTAGCGGGGGAAAAAATACGATATATTTGTCGAGCTCCCCTCTCGCTCGTGAGATTGGGTGAGAATTTGGCTCGATGCCCTCCCCCTAAACGCCTCAAGTAATAAATGGACGGCGTTATTAGAGAACGCAAAAACTATGCTATGAGAAAATTCAGACAGGGCCAAGCAACAACAGGCTGTTCAGCATGGTTTATTTTCATCTCATCGTACGGGGCCTGAACCCAAAGAATAAACTACTGATAACAAACCTGAACCAAAACGGCCATATCTGAAAAATCTGATTAGGTGTCAATTTATTTTTTAAGAATGTTTAGTATGAATAATTTTGAAAGTGTGCCTTGTGCCAGTAGTTATGTTTTCTGTATAGAATATGCTATAAAAAATGTCCAAATACAGTTTTTCTGTATCATCTAATTCTTCAGATTTGGTGTTAGAGAGATTTGGTGTTAGTATTAGTCCTTTTTAAAAATTGAAAGTGAAACCTAACCGAAGGGCACCTAAATGAAACTTTTCATAGAATCATTTTCTCACCATGTCCTACCTGCTCAACTATAAAGTTTTCATGCTGCATGCTGAAAAACTCTGCTGGGCTCCCCTAGCCCACAGCTATACACAGTTGACCTCGTCTTGCCATAATTTCTATGTATTTGGGGTCAGCGCAATATGTCTCTCCATAAATTTCCATTAATAATCATCTCTGAAATTCCTCTCTCTACCTGTATGTAGTCTTACAAACTCGAAGGGTAAAATCAAAGTATATAAAATCTAGGTTAGGTTTTGGTTTTTTCTCGCTTTGTTTAAAGTGGCTTGTTCAATTTGAAGATGACTCCCCTATAAAACAAATTATAAAATCCAACATATGCATTTCAAAATACAATCATACAGTAGATTTACTTAAGATATTCTATTTTTAATGCCCATTTGTGTATATCATTTATGCGAGCCTGTACAGCAATCTGGCCTGCCTCAACATAGGGTAGGACATAATGCTATTACACCAACTACAGTTACTGCTACGTCAGATGATCATCTTAGAAGATGGTTACTTTAAATAAAACAAAAAGTGACTTAGTAACTATTTATTTAATGATAAAAATTACAATAATATGCCACAAGCCAGGACATCATTCTGCAGTATAACACGGGCAGGCAGTAATATTTACAGTAAAACTGTAAATATAAAAATATCCAGAAATGGCTGGAATATTCTTGTAGTCCAGTATTATATACCTACAATTTTTTTTTCACAATAATTAATGAGGTTGATCAGGTTGAGTATACAATCTCAGTGAATAATCAAAATGAAAACAATGTCGAACACAAAACCTTGTTTTAAGTCGAAAATCGTTGTTTGACAAAGGAGGTGATTTAATGTCTTTTATCACTGTTTTTTCAAAGAGAGAACACTATGCTGTGTCGTTTTTTGATTAATAGCTTGTTACTTGTAGCCATATGACCACATACAGAGTACTATTAAGTTCATTCACCGATACACAAACTGTTTTCTAACCTCAAATGTGAAAACACTTGATGTACCACGGTCTGTGGCAACTATTTAATTATTCCCAGTCCTCATCAAGTGTTATAAACTGACACTATTTATTCATAGGTGGTCCATTCATTAGTGGTGGTCGCATTTGACCCATGGGTCCCATAGGGCCCATTGGTCCCATTATTGGACCCATCATAGGTGGCCTCATTCCCATCATCGGTGGCATAGGTCCGTGTGGTCCCATCATCATTGGTGGAGCCATGGGACCTCCGGGACCCATCGACGGAGGTGGCAGCATTCCCGGTGGCCCTCCTGGAGCAGGCACAGGCGGTCTAGGCCCTCCTGGACCCATTACACTAGGATCCCATGGCGGTGGTATAGCAGCTCCCTTGTTAAATGGATTTTGCGCTATTTTACCCGCTTTGAATGCCGCTGTAGTAGCATCGATGAGATGTTGAGCTTGTTCCTCCATCCACTTTTGATAGTAAAATTTTACATTATCTTTATGTTTTCTGCCCGTACAGTGTGTTTTCCTGACGCTAGGTGAATCGTGCGTCAAATATGTGTCGCAGTAATCACAATAATACTTCGGCATTTTCGTAAAAAATGGAAAATGTGCACACTATTTTAACTCAACACAATAAAAGTGACATTAGATGAAAATATGCCATGCGAAAACGAATGGCGTCTTCTTAGTTCTCGATCTTTCGTTCAAAACTTCAAATTGTCATTCTTTTGCACAGACTACAAAAAATCAAAAAGTTTAGTCGATTATTGCTGCCAACTGCACCTACGGTATCCGAAATTCCAGAATATCCGAATGTTAGCAGTACTCATCGTACCTCCAGTTATTGCAAAAATTGCAAATGGCGCGCAGCGTTTGCGATAGAAGCACGTGTGGTTGACGTTTCAAATAATTTGCGACATCGTGTTAAATATTTTAATAAAAACTGAATGTACTAGGACCAGTTAAATACGATAAACGTGCTTCAAAAATTCACAATGCCGGACATGAAATATATTTTAGTTACCGGTGGAGTTATAAGTGGTGTAGGTAAAGGTGTGATTGCAAGCTCGTTTGGCACAATTTTAAAAAGCTGTGGCATTGATGTGACTTCAATAAAAATTGATCCATACATAAATATTGACGCTGGAACTTTCTCTCCTTACGAGCATGGTAAGTGGAACATTTTATTTTGTGTTTTAACCATAATTTATTGTTTTTTTCGCCGCGTGTTACCGTTGCATTTATTGCATGCGTCTATTTTTATTTTCTAGGTGAAGTTTACGTTCTTGATGACGGTGGCGAAGTCGACCTTGATCTTGGCAACTACGAGCGCTTCTTGGATATAACACTGCATAGAGACAATAATATCACAACTGGCAAGATATATCAGCAGGTTATTGAGCGTGAGAGGCGAGGAGACTATCTAGGCAAAACTGTTCAGGGTAAATACATGCAATTTTCTTTCTGACAAAATTAGTAATTATAATAATTTCTAGTAAATGGGCCATTTTTGACATCATTATGAATATGTTATTGGAAAGCTGTTACTAAGCAATTCTGTTTAATAATTTATAACAATAGGGGGCCAGTCAGTGATTATAAAAACTCCGACTCCATCAATTTTATTTGTTATTTTTGAAATTTTAAGCTTGCTGTAAGTACATAATTATTTATAATCTTCAGCTTGCTATGTGTAGTTTTATAGGTTGTTTTTATCCATATCAGGTGTGTTTGACAGTACATCAACATCATTTTGCTTTATTTACTTTTAGTCATTCCACATATAACCGACGCTATACAAGAATGGGTGCAGAGAGTAGCTCATATACCTGTGACACCAGACAACGCACCTCCCAGAGTCTGCATTATAGAACTTGGTGGCACAATAGGTGATATTGAGGGAATGTCATTCGTAGAAGCATTTAGACAGTTCCAGTTCAGAGTAAAGAGAGAGAACTTCTGTTGTGCACATGTGTCCTTAATTCCAATGGTAAGCTGAAGTCTGGAATATTTTTGTGTAATATGTATTGTTGTGTTACCTGGCAGTAAACAATATTGCTTGTTATTAGTCTCAGAATATCAAACACAATACACTGTTAAACTAATTATACTGCTCGCTCCAGCAATCGCTAGTGACACTAATCACTATGTAACTCGAGCTTGTTCAAATTATCTTGGTAAATGTATAAAGACAGCCCTGACTCCCATAACACAAGTTTAATCTTAGCTTGGGTGCCAGAGATTTAAACTCTGTGTCTGTTCTACATAGTGCTATTCTGCTAAATTGTAAACTTGGAAATAAATCATTATTTATATATACTACTGTTTTCAGAAATAGTAATGTATTCCAAAATTAAATCTCCAGAAAATATCACACATGTGCTCATTGAATGTTGGAACACAGCAGTTTTTAAAATGAAAATACAACAAGTGATTTAAAAGAAAGCAAATTTAAATAATTTTGCTTTCTGAGCTAATATTACCTTTAACATTTCAGCCTAAATCTACAGGAGAGGCCAAGACAAAACCTACACAATCGTCTGTCAGAGAGTTACGTGGCTTAGGCCTGTCACCAGACTTAATATTGTGCCGTTCGGAGAAACCAATCAATCAACCAGTCAAAGAGAAGATTTCTAACTTCTGCCATGTTGGTCCCGAACAGGTAATATTTTTGTTTCCAACCATAGTTTGATACAGTTTTTATCAACATTGAGACAAAATCATGAGAAAAGCATCATGTCTATACTTTAATCATCCAACTGGAGCTATTGTGCTAGTTCAACGAAACCTGTTTTGATTGGAAACTTTTCCTCAACAAACAAACAGTTTTTTTACTGTCATTCTCAGAATTGCCAATATTCACCAAGAGATATGATTGCGGCGATGACCAAATAAATATGTCTATGTTATCCTTATTGAATTTAAATACATATAATATTACAAAAGTCTGATTTTAATCTTAATTAGTCTTTAAAAAACATAGCACTCTCAAAATGTAGTAGGTATATGCTTAACAGCATGCTAAACAGTCCCCATAGTTCTTTTAGTTTCTTTCATTGGTGACATAGTAATCCTTATCACTGTTATTAAAAAATTCAAGTGTTAACTATAAAAACTTAGTTGCTAAGTACTTTCAGTAAAATTATAAGAACAGGTCAATGCTTTGTGACCCAATTCCGACACACGGAAGCAAAAATAACGTGACGCACCGATAATGATATCGACTGTGGGTATGAAAAGATAAAAACTAGGTAAATACAAGAAATTCAAGCCGGGACTTCAGCCTGAAGCTGAAGATCTAGTTTTCAGAAAAACGTTTCACTTTCGTGTTCATTGGTACATGACCCATCGTAACTACTTATTATTTACGATATATATTGTCGCGCAAATCGTGTATGAAATTATTAGCATTCGAGATGTTCTAATCAAATTATATTATTAGCTGTTTTCAACAAAGATGATAGGTAAATCATGTTCAATCGAATCTAATATAATTTACATTTACATTAATCACTTAGGTTTTTGTACTACTCACGCCTTTTTCTCTTGGGCTTTTACCTAAAGCACAATGCATTGTTTATGCAGATTGTTGCGTATTTTCAATCTAAGGCAGTCCGTTACATAAACACCTACTCAATTGAGATTGTAAACAATACAATGATACATAACAAAATTGTAAATAGAACATCTCAAACATGTGCGTATTATTAATCACTGCAATGACATATCAATCAATGCACTTTGCCGTAATAGAATAATTAGAAGTGATCATTATTTTGAACCCTGGACATACCAATAGTGACATGTTAGTCTCTATGCAGTAAGATTGATAAGATACTTGTAAATCGTAACATACCTAACTTAACTAGCTTGTATTAGCCGAAAGAATAGTCAGAGGTATATCTAGTACACCAGCATTATACCATTTATGTCCCATATAAAATGGCAGAAATCCAGGCGACTGCTGGACCTAGACAAATGGGAAAGCGAAAATCATGTGAATGACATAATTTCCTTTCGTCTTTCTCCCTTCGAAACAGTTAAACTGCAATCGCACGGTCAGAAGTTCAAATACACTCAGGTGCCTACTAATGAGATCAGAGATAGTCTATTTACCACGTAAGTCAATCGATCGAAGAGGCTTACTTAACTACGATTAATTGAAAAAAGATATTAGCGGCGTTTTGTTTCGAAGCATAGAAATTAAATACATAGAAATTTCCCTGTCCACCAATTGTAAATTACAATTGAACCGAGTAACAGTGAAAGCAGCTGCTATCAATATAACAAGTTTTAAAATGAGGCCATAAGAAACTGAAAGTTGAGATATCTAAAGATTTCTATAGTGTTCTTATTATTTTAAAACTAGGTGAATGCAAGAGTAGGTGCAAATAAAGTTTAAATTAGTGCCATTCATTTATACCGAAGTTCTTATCAGCTTGTTATCTGAATGCAGTGCATAAGCCCCCTTACAATCTGCTACACTGTATCACCATGTTTTAATGAATTAATGAATGCAGTATTTTTTTATGTATTTTTGGTGGATACTTATGTCTTACTTCCATCCATCTTTTAATCATAAGTCCGTAACTCTACATCACCAAAACGGCCTATACATTTTCCTTAATATAAGTATGTTTTTAATATGCCATTTTGATTTATTTTCAGGTCATATGCATCCACGACTTGACCTCTGTATACCATGTGCCTCTGTTAATGGAAGAACAGGGAGTAGTACAATACTTAAATGAAAGGCTTCAATTGAATATGTCCCTGCCACGTCCAGGAAAGTAAGTATACGTATGTATTTTCTGTGTTTTAAAATTCCGTTACGAATTTTATAATGCACTACTCACTAAGGACCAGCGAGCACCATTGATATTTAAGCGACAGGCCAAGGTGAGGATGGTAGGTTGAGTTTCATTGTTACCCGAGGGACTGGCCCACATTAACTACGAACTAAAGTGTATAAAAAAGCGTGTTAAAAAAAGAGGGCTAACTATGTCCTTCAACGGGTAAATTTGGGTTTGAGAGCCTTAAAATAAGAGCACATCATATACATAAAATATGTGACGTCTTTTTTAATGAAAAATCCAAAAAATGTTTGTAGATTCGTCTAGAATATAACGATAATGATTTTTTTATCTATGCATTTTAATTAGCAATTAAAATATCAGTCGTGTTCTGGTTTAGAAATATTTTTGTTGTGTCTATTTTTTTTATTGACTCGATTACGGTAGACAAAAACAAATTCTATGGAATGCTTATTGCTTTGTTCATCAAGTTTAGAAATTAATTCAACTGATAAATTCAATGTCTTGTTTATTCAAACGAGGTAGGTAGGCAGGTAGGAAGGTAGGTAGGGTAGAGTAGTAAAAAGATAAGGAGGTACCACAGCTTTTTTTACCAGCTTTCAGCATCAAATTATCAAAAACATGAAAAAATGTTCGTGAAAATTTGATGTCATTCTTTTTTCCAAGTTTCAGTTCGTGTATAGACGCCAGCACATCAAGCTACCTGAAACTGTCAAATTTTTCCAATCAACCTTGAACCTAATGTTAAAACGATAAAGTTGAAAATCTGTTAAAAAAAATTCACAGATTGTAGTAGCTTGATGTGCTGGCGTCTGTACGTGTGAAAACTTTGTCACAGCGGGCGCAGCTGGTACGTACATAAACTCACGCCTTTTTCCTCTCTCTCTCTTTTATTTAACCTTTGGCCACCCAATGCTGAGTGTAGGTCTCTTCCAAAGCTCTCCATTTTTGGCGGTTTTTTGTCTTGGCTATCCTGTTTTCCGGCCACTCTAATGAGATCGTCTGTCCTCCTGGTCGGTTGTCTTCGCACATTCCTCGGTCCAGTCCGTAGTCTCTCCAGCACTTTTTCCGCCATCTGCCTTTTTATTTATTTATTTATTTAACACTTCAAGCACAGAAGTACAGAGGCGGACTTAATGCCATAGGCATTTTCTACCAGTCAACCTTTGGGTGATGCAAAGACAAGCAGTGGTAGGTGTAAATCTGATAATAATTTTAAATAATAATAAGATTAACTACAAGGATATATAAAATACTATAAATATATATCAAATACTATAAATATATATCAAAATTTAAATTAATGTAAATAAACATTTCCACGAATATACCAAAATAAAAACACAAACCATGGGGAAAACAATACCGTTGTGACGAAACTGCCAGCTTCTTCCGAATGTACTCACGAACTTTAATTTTAAAAGATAAGCGATTGGTTGCCATCCTGATTTCCTGGGGAAGCGCATTCCACAGAGAAATAGACTGGACAAAGAAAGATCGGTGAATGAAATCAGTGCGGTGAGAGGGACATTGAAGCATACGGTTTTGCGATGATCGCAGGCTCCTATTATGGTTGGCACAAATATACTGAAAGTGGGGAGCAAGGTAACTAGGGGAAGTGGGAGAAACAAGAAAAGAAAACAAGGTGGTAAGCGCCCTTTGCTCCCTACGCTGACGTATGGGCAACCACTTAAGAAGAGTCCGGTGTTCGGAGACATGATCATATTTACGCAATATGAAAACGAATCGAATGCAGTTATTTAGAAGACGGTCAAGTTTGTCGAGGAGATCCGCATTCAGGTCAAAGTAGCAAACGTCACCGTAATCGATGATAGGAAAAATTAAGGACTGTACAAGCATTGTTTTCGTATTTGAGGATAAAAAGTTTCTCAAGCGGTACAAAGCCCGCAACGAACCAGTAACCTTCTGCCTGACACGAGCAACTTGAGTATGCCATTTCATAGAGCTATCGATATGCAAGCCAAGATCCTTGACCTCAGTACTAAAAGGAACGACCGTACCGTTGAAAATAACTGGTGGCAAGGTTGTACCATTCAACTTGCATAGACTGCGAGAGCTGCCAATGATGATCGCCTGACATTTATTAGGATTTACTGCCACACCAAATTTATCGGACCAGGTATTTATTGCTATCAGGTCCCGATTTAAACTGTCGATCAGATCTCGAATTTCGTCAACCCTCCCCTGATAGTACAACTGCAAGTCGTCGGCATACAGATGATACGCACACTGAACCTCAGAAGTAAGGAGATTAAGAAAAATAGAAAACAGAAGAGGAGAAAGAATACCGCCTTGAGGAACACCAGTCTCCAAATCACACCAACATGATGTGGAATTCCCAACATGAACTGACTGCTGGCGTTCCTGAAGGTAAGAGGAGAACCATTCCAGTGCTCCGGGAGAGACCATGACATGGGATAAAATGGCTAAAAGGATGTCGTGACTAACGGTATTGAAGGCATTTGAGAAATCGACCAGCACCAGTACCGTTACCTTGGTGTCTTCTAGTCCTGCCCTAATATCGCCAGTCACTTTAAGAAGGGCGGAAACAGTGCTGTGCCCAGGCCTGAACCCAGATTGAAGTGGGCTGATAAGCGAGTTCCGATGGACAAAATCGGAGAATTGCTTGTGCACACAGGCCTCAAGCACTTTAGATAGAAAGGGAAGGAAATGGGCAGGAAGACAGGGATTAGGGACCTTGGGTAGCGGACAAACATAGGCTTTGCGCCACAGGGAAGGAAATGCTCCGGTAAAAAGGGAAAAATTCACAATGTGGGTAATCGCAGGTAGGAGCTCATCCAGAAGAGTTATGATCATACCACGGGTGATATTATCACAACCCACTGCTTTCGACTTGATGGACAGGATGATCTTTTTGATCTCTCCCGGTTCAGCTGGAACGAAGCAAAAGTGGTTAATATTAGGGCGCGTTAGACCAGAAATTAGGGACAAAGTTCGTTGCTTGGTTAAGCGATCCATGGAGGAAGCAGAAGAAAAATGTCGGTTAAGCTCGTCCAGGTCAATAGAGTTTGGAAGGTCCAAATGTCGCGGTTTGCCGATACCCAGAGTTCCAAGAAATTTCCAAATATCGGCAGAAGAGGAAGAAGTTATATTATCTAAAATGTGGCGGCGTTTACCGATGCGTATCATCTGGTTGCATCTATTCCTTGCAACCTTGTATAATGACCAGTTCTCGTCAGTACGATCCCTCTTAAATTTACGGAATGCCCGGTCCCTACGTCGCATTGCCATCCGTATCCCTCTTGTCATCCATGGAGCAGGAGGACGTTTTAGTTTAATTTTTTTGATGGGAGCATGAATATTGTAGAGGTTGATCACAACATCGTTAAATATCGCAACCTTATCGTCAACCAAAGAGGCTTCCAACATAGGCTCCCAATCAGTCACAGATGATCGGTCTTTTTCTCACAAGGTAGAAACTACAGAACTACTGCTACGGTCTTTTCATACTCCTTTTGCTTCATCCACGTTCACACAATCATCTAGTCATACACGAATGCTGCCGCGCGAGCTTAGGGTACTACGCACAATATAATTATAATAGTAGTTTCTAAATCAAACTCCTCATGTTCATGTTGTCCTCTCACAACCTCATGTATTTTTTATGGTTATGATAATATAAACTAATTCAACAAATCGATTAAATTACAGGTTTATGCGGAAATGGCACAATCTTGCCAAACAAGTCGACAATCTGCGTAAAGAAGTAAATATCGCTCTGGTTGGAAAATACACAAAATTGGAGGACAGCTACGCTAGCGTTACTAAAGCTTTGCAGCATGCCTGCATCGCTTCTGGCAGCAAACTTAATCTAACGTATATTGAAGCTGTGAACCTGGAGCGACAGACTAAAATAGATGATCCTGTTAGTTATCATAAGGCATGGCAAAATCTCTGCAAGAGCGAGTAAGTAATGTTTTGTGAGCTTTGAAACATTGTTGTATGTGTGTTTTAGGCTTAGTCAAGCATCTTTAACATAGGTATTGACGCTGCCTTATGTCGTCAGTAAAATAACCTCATCTACTAAGACCAAAATGTGGCATGTTAATTTCATTGATTGCTAAACCAAAATAACTGTATTTTTAATTATTCTTCATTTTTCTTCAATCTTCCCCCAATGCTGAGGACCACATACGACCCGTCTGGAAGTTACGCGGTCTTCTGCAATGTAGACTGCTCTTTTATTTATATCTTATTTTTAATTCCAGTGGTGTCATAGTCCCTGGTGGGTTCGGTCAAAGAGGTATGGAAGGCAAAATCGAAGCTTGTCAGTGGTGCCGTGAAACACAAAAACCAATGCTCGGTATCTGTCTGGGACTACAAGCGTCCGTCATAGAATTCGCTAGAAACGTGCTCGGTCTAAAAGGTGCTAACACTACAGAAGTTGATCCTAACTGCGAAGACAAACTTGTGATAGATATGCCTGAACATCATCCTGGAAACCTCGGTGGAACCATGCGGTTAGGGAAGAGGAAGACTTATTTGGAGTCCAGCATAATAAGTAAGTTTTAGTAATACTTGTGGCATGACTAACGAAATTAGTACCAGAAAACTAATAGTTCCCTTGTCTTGGGAAAATATATTATTTTTATTATTTTCTCCACTTACATAACTTAAAATCACAGTTAATCACCTCGGTAATCGTCGTTTTTTAGAAAATATACGTTGACTGCCGAGGCCCAAAACTGAAATCTTACTACATTGAAATAGGTTATGAAGATGTAAGAACAATACTAATCCTTGTGAACTGATAACCAAAAACGCATGTTTCTTTTTTCTAAAATAAATGTTGCTTATCGAGTATACAAGTCTAAAATATCCAAACATTTTTTACAGCTCAATTATACAAGAAAGACGAAATAGAAGAGCGTCACAGGCACCGGTATGAAGTGAACCCAGAATACATAGAACGTCTAGAAGCGGCCGGTCTCCGCTTTGTAGGCAAAGACGAGTCTAAGACGAGGATGGAAGTCGCCGTAGTGGACAATCACCCTTACTACGTTACTGTGCAATTCCACCCGGAGTATTTATCACGGCCTCTGTCGCCTAGCCCACCTTTCTTAGGGTAAGTAGGTTTCCTGCTTTACATCCAAAGATTTAGTGCTTGACACTTATCGGAGTAGCAATTTCTATCCTACAAAGATGCCTGGTGGCTCGTTACCAAATAATAACAGCCGCTCTGGTCGATCTGCAGGTTAAGCATTACATACCGAGTTTCCTCCGAGCCTCGGAAAGCATGTTAAGCCGTTGGTCCCGGTTTTCAACTGATCTTTGACAGTCGTTACATGTAGTGAGTTGTCCGAAAGTCTGACAACCTTAGTACCCAGTTCTTACTGGGTTATGGAGGTCAAATAGGCATCACTCCATAAAACACTAGTATTTAGCTGCATCCGGTTAGACCGGAAGCCAACCCCAACATAATTGGGAAAAGGCTAGGCAGATGATGGCTATGCAACAATGATGGAAAAAACAATGTTTCTTAAACACGTAATTTTAAGTATCAATTATTCCTATTTTATTTCAGATTAATATTGGCATCACTAGGAAAACTCAAGAACTACTTGTCGAAAGGCTGTCGGTTGAGTCCACGAAATCAGTCCGATGTCAGTTCAGGTTAGTAGAAATATTTTAGAAAAAAAAAATAGGTTTGGATGAAAATATTGTCGGTATTTTTTTATATTTAAGAATTTTAATAAAAAAATTCTATTTTTTTGTTTTCAGATGAAGATGATATATCTGTTTCTTCTCTAAGTATAACTGATGAAAAGACAGTAATTGAAAACGGCATCGCCGTTAATGGAGTAAGCAAAAAACAAAATAATTAAAAACATAATTATTGCGTTTTTGACTAATATAATTCAATATTATTATTTTTAAGTGATACTGTTTAAATTTAAAAAAAAATAATCAAATTAAATGCCGATTGTCATTGCAAGTTTAATTAAAAAGAATGAATATTTTTGTAAAAGGAAGGTATGTTAAAATGAAAACCAGTGTAAAAATTTGTAAGTTTCAAGTTTATTATTTTCTATTAGAATGACCAGTGATTTTATTATTCCTTTCCACTAGTCTGTAAATGATTAAAGCATAATACAAACTGTATCTATTAAAAATAGAAATAAAAAATACAATCGATAAAGATGCGGGATGGAAAAGCAACAGTTGAATAAAAATGATAAATTATTATTTCTGTAAAACATAAGTTATTCCAATGTTTTGTTAAAAATCATACACGGCGCAGGTAAATGTAGGTATAGACCGACCGCTTTAATGAGTCCTCGCGAGGGTATGAATTTAAATGAAATATTCTGTAGGTTGATCACGTATTGGTTCAATTAGTAACGTAATACCTATGTGGTTTATGGTTATTTTAATGCAAATAACCTGTGGGATATTGTTAGGACTTGGTGGACGCTTAATGTGCCTTTGATGGGGCAAGGCGGAGGATTTATTAAAGCGGTCGGACTATAGTCCTCAAGAGCTTCAAGAGAGTCCATACGCGGTGGTCGTCCGCATGATCAGCGTTGTATTTACTCCCCGTCATAACATATTTTCAGTTTTTCAATTTAGTTGGTAAGTGTCGATAGTGATAACCATAAGGATTAATAGTTAAGTGTAATTTTTATAAGTTCTTTTTTCTGAGATCATAATTTGTATGTTCAACTAATGGTTTGTCTCGAATATTTAAAAAATATTGAATAAAATATTTTATTCAATATTTACAAATTCAAGAATACAATAAATCGGTATCAATATATAATTATTCTTTATCATCAATGAGTAGATCAAAATCAAAGCAGACAAAGCAAAATACAATACTTCCAAACAAAATGATTACTAGGTCACTTTGAAAACTATTTACATACAAATAAAATTAAAGTCACTAATTTATTTATAACAAAATGAGTATAGTATATTATTTGTAATTAATGATATAAGTACCAGTGTTTATGGTATAGAACGATAGTGTATGAATGACGTACTGATTGGTCATAGACATAGTATTTGGATATTGTCTCCCTAAGCCCCAAATATATGTTGTGATGTTAATTATCAGAGGTGATGACATGGCTGTTGTACAACAAGTAAAATGTATATTTTATTATCGACAATTCAATAGGTTTAAAAGCCTATTTATTTTACTATGTAATCGTAAATTTATAGAAATTTTCTCTCTCTCATAGTTTCAATAGTGTTCCTGAGCATCTTAGTCTCAGCTTTTGATAAAAATATGCTGATATTGATAACATAGATAATAATCGAAGCATTCCATAACACTTTCTTGCAGTTGTAAACTTTTCTCAAGTATTATTGTTATAATAAAAGCCAATAAAGTTTTCCCGTCTGAAGAAAGTTTTTTATTCATCCTGCTAATAATAAGCTGTCTGCCTTTTGAAAACGCATACCGCAGAACTGATTTTACTCGACTATGGCAAAGCCAAAAGGACTGTCTCGTTGGTCCAGTGGTAGCAAGCGCGACCGCTGAGCATGAGGTCCTGGGTTTGATTTCCAGGCCGGCCAGTGTTATTGGGTTTTTTCATCAGGAATTTGTCAGTAGCAGCTACGGACTCTGGATTTGTGCCCGGTTGATATCAATAGGCTCGCCCCCTGTTACATGGGAATTAAACAAAAAATGGCGAAATGTGGGTGTATTATTAGGTACACTTCTGTCTAACCCTTCAGGGATTACAGGCGTGATGTTGTTATGTAAATAGGTTTAATAGGGGGAGCGCGGCAGGGATTCATTTTGCGCACAGCCGCGCTATGATACACGGGATTATTGCGAGCCCGCTCAATCTCGCGAGATCTCGTACAACAATTTCGAGACTTATTATTACGTAACATGTGGACGAGATCTCGCGAGAACGAAATTGCATTTGCTAGTTATGATTATTTAGCAATCTGTATGTATGTAGTTAACATTTTTTATTTTTCATCTTAAAGTGGTCATACTATACGTGATTTATGAGTCCCTTTTAGCCTTAGGTCGCAACAGCGCCAAAAATCTGTACGAATGCCTCTGGGTGACGGGTTCAAAATAGGGATTATGGTTACTATACGGCCTGCTAGCAGACTAAATATCTTATCTGTGACCAGAATTCAGTTCAGAGAGCTTGAAACTTGGAGTAATTAGACTCAGAGTGATAGTTTCATTCAAAATTCTGTCCAAAATCCATGCAACAATACAACTAATGTGTGCATAAGCGGCACTTAATTATGTTTGGCGACACGTACGCAACTTTTTTTAAGGCATTTTCTTCATTCCTCCGCATCACACCATACCAAGCCAACCGATTACCACACCACTTTTCATTCACCGGCACCACTAATGAATTTCGTTCCTTGACACAAGCCCACGAGTAATACGTAAGCACGAGTCTTGTCGTGTGGCAGTCGTACGTAGCCTCGCTACTTGCCCTCGCTAGCGAGTGAGCCAGGCAAGCATCGTTTCTTCTCTTTTTATACTTCGGTTCAGCACTTTCGGTAGTTCGCGGTGTGAACCGAAGTATGAAAAGAGGTGAAACGATGCTCTCCCTACTCTCTCGCTTACTCGCTAGAAGGCGGTGTGACCTGCGCTTAAAAGGCTAACCTGAAATTGATCACTTTGCGTGCGACTGCTGCGACTCTAAGACTATTAATTCTATGATCTGAAATGAATTTATTTAAGGACTAGCTGACTGATTCGACCGACTTACTACCCAATATTTTGTGGATGTCGCCAGCAGCGCTACTTACCGGGCCCAACTATGCCTAAGAATCAGACCCATACTTCCATAAGTATCTACATACAAAAAAAAATATTTTAACATCTTATAAGAATGTGTTAACACCAATAGTAATAAAATGTTTAATTGTAGGCTCAATCTTGGAATTTGTTCTCTTATCTTAAAAAGGAGGGAGGCCTTTGCCCGCCAGTGAGACAATATGGGCTAGCTATAATTTATAATAAAAATCTTAAAATAGTTACAGGGGCGGCTTGTCAATTCAAAGGCTAAATTGAGGAGCCACTTTAGATTAAAATCTTCAATCAATAAGAACTCGAAAAATTGAACGAAGTTTATTCAAAAAATAATAATGACCCATGAGGTCAAGCGATTTTCAACCATTGGTTTTACTATTGATTTTGTTTGTGGTAAATATAGTATCTCATAATTCCATGTGAATATCCGAACGTGCAGCCGGAGACAGGGTGATTTTGACACCATTGACTTTTTATTACGATGTTGCTAGCAATTATTTTTTCCAGATATAGGGTAATATATTATCGGTTGATAGCGTTTTTCACGAAATTTTGCATGAAACGGTCTAATAAAAACGTTAAAATAGGTATATTTTTGTATAAATACAATGGAAATCTTTTAACCAATCACATTTCAAATTCTAGTTCTGTTTCGTCTCACATACAGCCATAGGTGTAAGAAAAATAGAGCAGTCTTTTATTTTCCCCTTAATATTCAGTGGAACTGTGGAAGTCGGGAAGTGGTAAGTGTCGGTTTAGTCTTGGAACACTGATATTTTGCGCTGCGGTCCGAGTTGAACTCAGAAAATACTTTTTACTTTTTCAAATCAGTTTATCGCGCGTAATGATAACGATATTTACTTTTATTTGAACATTTGTGTATTTTTTTAAATACTGAAGTGTATTGTTTAAAATTGAAGCTGTAATGTGTAACGCCGGACCGTGACATGAGTGACGAAAAAAATATTTTCGTTAGTAAATAAGAAATCGTAGTTCACGATGGTGTTCGAATCAATTGTGGTGGACGTGCTGAACAGGTTCCTCGGGAGCTACGTGGAGAACCTGAACAGAAATCAGCTAAAGCTGGGAATATGGGGCGGTGAGTTTTTGCGCCAGGGTGATGTCATAATTGCCGCACTGCTTTGATTGCGGTTATTTATGTCTTCGGTTAATATTTTGCAGGCGACGTCGTGCTGGAAAATCTGGTGCTCAAACAGAATGCCTTGGAGGAACTCAATTTTCCTATCCAGACAGTTTATGGACACTTGGGTGAGAAAAATTTACCTATAGCAATTTTAATGATCATAAAATATAAACACTTGAACACAAAAACTATTTAGCTTACGTTCTGTAAAAAACCATAAAGCTGTGTAGAGAACTAACTCAAGCTGGTTCATAGCCCTATTTTCTTTGTAAATATCAGATAACCTTGTGCAATATTTTTAGTAAATAATTAAAACTGATTACAAGCGGGTCAGGGACTTTTGCCATGGATTGTGTGTACAATATGGGTATTATGGGTCATCTGTGTGAGACTAAAGTTAGAATTAAAATGTAATCTTGCTGCGAGTTCATGGGTGGGCTTTCATTATTCTTGCAATGTTCATTGATTGTATGTGAAATCTCCTGTTTTGGGAATTTTAAATTACTTCAAATAGACATTTGTACTTTATTCATCATCTTCATCATCATCATCATCATCATCATCATCATCATCATCATTCTTCTGCTCTCTCATAATATCTAATATTTTGGGTGGTGCAGCATATCTACTGGTGTTGATACAGTTATGCTTTATTATTCTCATAAAATATTATCCAAATACACTCATTTGATGTGTAGTTGCGAAGTCCAGCCCAATGTTCAATATAATGCAAAATATTACAAAATAGACTAATTATTAATCTATCTTTTTCTTGTGGCTTGCTCCCGTTCTGTACTCACCTGGAAATTACTCCACGGGAATCTTTAAAATGTAGCCTATGACGCTCCGGGATAATGTAGCTTCCCGTTAGTGTAAGAATGTTTGGAATTGGATGAGTAGTTCCGTAGATTACCTTACATACAAACTTACAAACAAATGTTACCTCTTTACAACATTAGTATAGACTAATAGTAATAATCACCACCGTGTTAGCCAGCTAATAGCATGGCATTGAAATTGTTTCATATTAAGGACACCTATGCAGCTGTGTAACTTTTTTGTTCTTGTTAATTTCCAATCCAAATTATCATGAAGTTTTCCATTACAACAGATGCAGTTATTTGATATGGTATCTGTATGACTGTAGCACTTATAAAAGGGTTTTTAGTGTTTTGTTATCTAATCTTTATCTATAGACAATAACAGCGTTTCAATGAGTTAAGGTGTTTGTTTTTGCACTTTAAAAATTAAGTACAAGTTTGTGCATGAAAATTTACACCAGTTTTATTAAAAGGTTTTCGTCTGATAAGTTTAATGCCTGTTTTTAATGCCTTTAGGTGACACCTAAATGAAATAATCATGTTTGTATTTCAATTTGCAGTGGAGAATCAAGCATTGAAAATCCAACATTTCTATGCATTCATTAAAGTATCATTTAGTATTACTGAAAATGAGTATAAGTCTCATAATATCTTTTATAATAGAGAGTTACCTTATTGCCATTAACCAGGATCCTATCCATACTCATATTCAGGCTGCTACTTAAGCCGACTTTAGCATTCCCTTTAAAGGTTGCTAAAATTAACTTTATTATTCTTAAATCTTATTTCAAATAATTAAAAACAGTCCATTAAATAGGACTAGACATCATGTATACTGTTTGGAGACTTATCAGGGTTTCAAATTGCAGCAATAGAGTATTATTTAAATAAGATATAATGTGGGAACTAAAATCAAATAAACAGAAAAATATTTATTATTTATTTAAACTTCATGTACAATAGTGGTACACAGGCGGACTTAATGCCACAAGGCATTCTCTACCAGTCAACCTTTGGGTTAAATAAGAAAACATAAAAAAAAAACGGAAAATCTTTCTATAAATTCTCAAAGCATAAATATATACATAAACATTGAAATCTATTTATACAGAGGCTACAGACCAGCCTACCCAATTAGGCAAGGTTATCACTCCAGTCACCACTTAACATGCAACAAAGATACTGTGGCATCCCTGTTTGTAATTGTTACAGTCATAAACTTCGGTCTGGGTGACATCATCCCATAAAATCAGACCTATTTCATTTGCGAAACAGACTGAAGGCCAATACTGTGGCCTTCGAATGTATGTATGTACAATTTGCCCAATTTCCCTAAGAGGAAAAATATGCTTGTTACTTTTGATTATTTATAACATATAGGTAACATTGGTTAACATTAAACTAAATTACATTCGTTTTCCTGGTCTAGATAAAATTCAATGACTAAGTATAGATTTAAAATTTGGATTCTTGGAAGTAATTAATCCAGTTGATGTAAAGGATAATGCGGTATTTTGCTTTTGTAGTGTTGGTTGCACCAACAGTATATTTCAATTTCTAAATAATGGCTTTATACTTTTGGCATGGGCTTGTGCCATCAAAACAAATGTGATGAGCACAAAAAAGTGATGAAATACTACAGACAAACTTCGCTTCTATTTATTGCTTGTCTTACTACCGTGCTCAGTAGTGATCGGCCACTTCTCACAATTATGTCTTGAGTACTCTTGAGTAATAAGGTTGAAAAGTGGGCGCGGTAGTACTTATTATACTCGTACATAATTACAGAGTTACTAAAAACAGCGTCATCAAAATACAAAAAGCTGCGATCACACATGTATGAGTAATCAAAATAAATAACATAACACGAAAACAAAGACTTATCAGGCATTTCCATATCTCACTTGTTAGGAACTTGATAATGAAATAAAATTATTTATTATGAGTAATCTCGAATAAATATAATAATCGGTCATAAATTATAGCGCACAAAATATGGTGTCTGGCGACCTTGTTGCTAAATACACGCTTTATTATATGCACGCCATTGTTTATTAACAAGCAATAGACCATTTTTTTTAGATAAAAAATAAGATCCAGGCGTATCAATCTATGTCACATAGTATCAGTTTATAAAACACCTTTTTATAGGTTTTGTTCATGCTTATCTTTATGACTTTTAAGTATACTTTTAACGTAAACAATTGTTAAGGTAATTTAATCTTGGTGTATATGATGATCGCATTGTATGTCAATTTAAATAAATGTAGAAAAAGTGGTATTAAAATAAAACTGTAAACTGGTAGAAAACCAAGAATTCTAAATGTAAAACAAAGCTATGTTGGCCTCAAAAACTGAACAATTAGCACATTTAGGAGATTTTACAGGTGCTAACTAAGAATACTACCTGTACAGTATGATCTAAAAAGCAAGTCGAAGAAATAAAGATACTCCTAAATGAAATGGGAATGTCGATTCTTAATAAAAAAAAACCGGCCAAGTGTGAGTCGGACTCGCACACAAAGGTTTCCGTAGCACCTAACAATATAATAACAATATTTTTAGGACTCATTTATAGATCAATGTACATTGAACAGCAAAAAAAAAATGTTTTTGATAGTATGTTATAATATACGTAACGAGCAAATAAAGGTTATTAAAAAAAAACAACTTTATTATGTTGCCATGTATTGCCACATCTAGTACAACAACCCAATTATAGTTTAGATCCGTGTTTACTTGATTGGTGATTAGCTACTAAATACATTTGTTTTTTGTTTTTGTGATCGCTTGTGCTCATATTTGTTAGACACCAAATTACAGCTGTATGGTGGCTACACAGTCTCGAATTTAAATGGCTGTGACATACTGACGGACAGAAGAATCTATAAGGGTACTTGCCGTTTGGTAAGGCAACTAATTAAACTTATTTTACTTAAAGCAAGATTGATATTACTGTATTAAACACATAAAACCCGAATAAAATATCTAAATTATTGTGAAGCATACTTTCGAAGAACAACTCGATCACACAGATAGACATGAATGGCGACTTTATTTGATAATATTTACCTCTAGATTAAGCTTTCCTAAACATTGTGGTCTATTCATAAGTTACCAAATTAATACTAATGAAAGATAAATCGTTATCACATAATTTATTGTTATGACTACAACTTATCAAAAAGCGTGGGTAGACAACGATATTACGAAATACCTAATACCGTTCGGCGCTCCTCATTACTTAAAAAGCAGGTCACAAGGTCACAGGTTTGTGAAGGTGTTTGACCCGATGACGTTAACCACGAATAACCAATGGAACTTAAAACAATTACAATTTTGCTCCACACCCTTATAACAAAGGAGTGTGATAAGTCTCGAATAATTTGTTGAGACGTACACGAAGTATTTTGGAACCTGTATTATCCTGCCTTTCTCTATCTCAAAGTTGCAATAGTTATTCCACGAGAAAATCGATATTGTTCGTGACTGTACCCATTTAGAAGTGTTGTTTTCAATTTACTGTGCTACAAACTTGGGTGTCAATACTGACTCAATTTAGAAATAATTTTCTAAGAAACACTTAAAGAACTTGAAGTTCTTCTTGAAAATTAGAAGTGTTTCTTAAGAGCGTTGACAAAGTCAAGGATTTTAATTATAGTAAAGCAATTGAATACCAACTTAATAGTCACGACTGCCATTTGTATGAAGTGGCTTTTAAAAATAGGGGCCTTCCATAAATTACGTCACAAGGATTTCATGTTTTTACCCCCTTCCCCCCTCCTTGTCACCGCTCGCGCTGGTCACATTTATGAGACTCCCCCTCTTCCCCTATGTGAGGTCACATATTTTGATATTTTACACATACAGATAGACTTGGAAAAGTAAGGTTTTCAAATTTCTTGTTTTAATATTTAGCTAATAATATTCGATTTTGAAATGTGACATCACGAAATTTAGGACCCCTCCCACCCCTTGTCACACAATGTCTCACTTCGCCCCCATTCTTTCTTTATCGTGTGGTTAGATCCTAACCTGGTGTCAGAGTTTTTATGCCGCCCATGGGCCTCTGACTTGGCTTAACATGCCGTCAAGAAATATCTCTCAGGCATGCTGGTTTCCTCACGATGTTTTCCTTCACCGAAGCAAGTGATGATTATACAATACGCACATGAATCCGAAAAATCAGAGGTGCGTGCCTTGGGTTCGAACTCGAGACCTATGACTTGGCAGTCCGACGGTCACACCACTAAGCTGTCACTGCTTAACATGTGACGTAATTTATGGATGACCCCTTACGGCAAATTGATGTAGTGTTTCAATTTGTTTTTCAATTAATTTCGCTGTTGGTAAATGACAACCAGCTTGCTACTTTCACTGTTTGCTGGCCAAAACCATTGCGACCCCCTCATTACGTCTTGTCAATATTTAAACTGGGCTGGGCTGATCGATAGCTTTACTGAAATTGCATAACGACTACGCATAACAAAATGGGCCAAATATGGTGTTTATAACGGTTCTTTTACGTAAAAGTTATTTGAAATGTAGCCTAGTAGAGTAAAATTATACAAATGATATTTATTATATCTAAACCTAGGCTCTAACATCTTTATTTTTCTCTGATTGTACGTTGTCATGATACCGGTTTACGTGTTTTGACGCAACTGTCTGCTAAAACATTATGCTAATATTTTTAAGTTACGACACTCTCACAAGGTGGTTTACAATAAACATTGATACATTGTAAAACAATATCATTTAAGTTTGTATTTGTTTTTCACATACTTGATCACTTTTCATACAGGAAAGCTAGTACTGAAAATTCCCTGGAAGAATCTCTATGGCGCGTCAGTGGAAGCTTCCGTTGAACGTCTGTTCCTGGTCGTCAACCCTACTGCTGAAGTTAAATATGACGCTGAAAAGGAGGAGAAGATGGCGCTGGCTTCCAAACAGGCAGAGCTGGCGAGGGTTGAAGAAGCCAAGAGGCAAGAGGCACAAATGGGTTAGTATGTTATTTATTTTTGCAGTTTTATGACCAGTCACAATGCAACTTGTTATCGTGCCTTATTATGAAATAAATGATTGCGGATTAAAAAGATATGACTTAATAACTAGAAAATATGCAATAGTTCAAATGGCTTGTATTTTAATAAGCATTACAAATGGAATAAAAAGAAAATAACACAAATTCGACGCAATACTAATGAAGTGGTTCCTGTTTGTAAAAAGAATTCGAAAAGATTTAACTCTGTTACTGCTCAGTTTAGTTTCCATGAATGCTTAAACATTGTATAGATGGCTATCAGAATTAGATACACATAATTTTTTTATCGCTTAGCTAATAGTGGTATAACCGGTTTTATACGCTTGAATGATGACAAATCTCATAGAAATGTTTTTCTAATATTAACAAAATCAAAAAGCAAACTACAGAGGTATATTTGGGCAATTGATTGATTTATAATTACGACTAAACTTATGAGGCATTATATTTTAAATGCCTTAGTTTGTATTGTAGTATGAGTCGTCAATTTATCGAATTTTAGTTTAATCACGAACATAAACTCAAACTCAATGCATTTATTTCAATTAGGCACTTTTGAATGTCAGAAAAACAAAAAGCGAAGCTACAGTCACAGACACAAGGCATAATAACTTGCGAAAGTACTGTAGATAGAAGTAGATAGTAGTAGAAGAAGAAAGTACTATAATTCAATACCTATTATATTCCGGCCGAATAAGCAGGCCTTTCTGTTATTTGATACGAACTCCTACAAGTGAAATCGTGTTTCCCAGTTGAGTCTTCGTGTACAAGTGTGTATGGATACACGACACCTAAACTTGCACGACTTTATTATCTGTAAGGTCTCTTATCCGACGAGATATCACTACCACCATGTTTGTAAAGTGAAATATTTTAGAAGCTGAGATAATACGGGTGTCTTCTTGTTATATAAATAAGATCAGTACACCATCCACTTTAATGATTTTTAATAAAAATATCATTAATGTTTCCACCAATGAGACTTACATCTGGAGGAGTGAAAAATTTAACGACACAACGTAACATCACGTCAGTAATCGCCGAAGGGCTACACAGAGGTGTATCTAATAATATTACACCCACAATTCGCCAGTTATGTTTAAGTCCCACGTAATAGGGGGCGAGCCTATTGCCATCAACCGGGCACAATCGCCATCCATGATTGCTACTGAGAAATTCCTGATAAAACGACACAAATATGTGAAATACGCCAAATAACATATTCACTTTCAAACTTGCTATTTCAATAGTAAAAACTGACATTACAGTGCGAAGCTATTTCAATATGAGCGAAACTGAAACAAAACGTTTGATATCGCCAGTATTAATCTTCCATCTTATTTATAGATGCTGAAAATAAGCTCGACGAGACATTTGTCGAGAAGCTGGTGACTCAGATCATCAAGAATGTGCAGCTAAAGATCACAGATATACACATAAGATATGAAGACAGCATTACGAATCCTAAAAAGCCTTTTTCCTTTGGTATCACGCTGCACAACCTATCCGTCCATACGACTGACGAAAACTGGAAGAAAGCAGTCCTCACTGAAGCTGTTACTCAAATTTACAAGGTGAATTCTTTACCAGAAATAATTGATTACTTTTCATGGAACTTTTAAGTAATTATTAATTATAGACGTTAAAGACTTGAGCGTTAGTCAATGTCAAAGTTATTATGTCTGGTTTTCAGTCAGTTTAGTCGCTGGATGTAAAATACTGGTATTCAGCTGCATCCGGTTAGACTGGAAGCCGACCCCAACATAGTTGGGAAAAGGCTAGGCAGACGATGATTTAGTAAATTTAAAGCAATTATCAAAATGACGTAAGATAGTTTTCATTTATGACTCTATGTGGTTCAAAATCCTTTTAATTGTTCAAGTTTTAATGAATATTCATGAGAAAAAGAAATTTGTGAGATTTATGATGTTGAGGCGAAGAAAGTTTTAAAACAACACTCGTTACCAAAGTTTTATTTTATGGTTAAGTCTTTGTTAAGATCTAAACTTTTCCGAAAATGTAATAGTTGGAAAATACTGGATTCTTGTAGAGTTTATTAGATGTTCAAGATTATTGGTCAGAGAATAAAAACTGTTTTTTTTTTTTTTAATATTTACAGATTCTAGATTTAGAAGGTCTAGCGATTTACTGGAATCCTGCAACTGAATTATATTCGAAATCGGAGCCCGTGGACATAAAGGGTAGACTACAAGGAGAGATAGCAACAAAATCATCTAAACCATCATTTTACCAATATGGTAAGCTTATACGCCTTCTGGTTAAACCATGGCTAAAACGGCTTTAATCAATGTTTAGAACGAAGTGGTCGTTCTAAAAAATCAATTGGATAATTGACGTAATACGCTTGACTTTTTTATTGATAAATTGCAAGAAACATCTCGTCAACACAAAGCCTTGAGAGATCTTGTGGTATACCTATGAAAAACACACTAACGACCAACAGAAAAAATAACATACATTTTTTTCTTTCAGCTCTGGGTCCGATAAGCGCAACAGCAAAACTAAAACTAACCCCGAAACCCGAGGCCGAAGTACCAAAGTTTAGTTCGCCAAAAGTGATACTAAGTCTACACATGGAGCAACTTTCAGTCAGTCTTACAAAAATGCAGTATCAAGACATGATGCTATTAGCTGACTCTATGGATAGAATGAACAAACAGGCGCCTTTCAGGTATCTTGACTTGATTGTTCATCCATTGCTCTTTGACCTGTGATTTCGATTTTTTTGAAACTCATTAAGTGGGTCAGGTCTTGTCGGATTTATGATTTGTATGTGTTCTATTCGATGGGGCATGTTGAAGACCAACTTTAGCGCACGGTAAAGTTTGCATAGAAGTCAGAAAACATTACAAAAATACACTGTAGTGTAAGATATGCACACTATGCACGCGACACCGTCGGCGTTAATGTATTGCTTCCACTAAAATATGCACCAAATATTGTCAAAATAAGCTTATGTATCATTCAAATATTATGACTGGCAAAACTGTCAATGATTGTATACTGATATGTATCATTCTGGTTACAGAAAATACCGTCCAGATGTTCCGTCATACAAACGACATTACAAAGAATGGTGGAAGTTTGCATATCGTTGCATGTTGGATGAAGTGCGCAGGCGACGCAACAACTGGGACTGGGCGCATATGCTAGAGCATAGACAGCTTTGTAAAAACTATGCGACAGTGTATCAGTGTAAACTGAACAATAGGGGCAAAGTCAACACGGAACAGTTATGTGTACTGGAAAAGGCAGAGAAAACACTCGATTTGTTAAATCTGGTCGTTATAAGACAAAGGATTGAAATGGAGGTATGTTATTAATTTATTATTTGATGTTTTACTGTAACGATAGTTATTCTTCATTAAGATAAGTATTAACTCCAAGTTTCAAGATCAAGAAGGTCAAGATCGTGTCACCTCTTTGTATGGGCGCTAGTAGATCAACCATATGTTATTGAACATATATAAGGTTACACATCTGGAGAAAGAATGATTGTATCAGCCAGGGTTGTTAGTAGGTTACGTCATAAGTAGAATCTTTCTTATTTACCAATTTAACTTATAGCTGTAATCAGTTATTAATATATTATTCAGGTTGAAAGGCTGGGAAAACTAAGAGAGCAAGAAGAGGAATTGAAAAAGTCCAAGGGTTGGTTCAGCGGCTGGTGGTATGGAGGTACCTCCAAAGACAACGAATTGGCTGAAGGCACAGCTATTCGTAAGTATTACAAGGATTCAACAGCTTGCAAACACAGTAGCATGAGCTTTTAAGCTGTATCAACAAATTCTAGACACCTTTAATACGCTCCATTTTCTTTTTAGTGGCACAATTCGAAAAAGCAATGACTCCCGACGAGAAAATGAAGTTATTCCGTGCCATAGACTATCAAGAGAACTCTGCGCCTCTACACTTGCCCGTAGAGTATGTGGCCATAGAGACGTACTTCCAACTAGACCAACTCCAACTGAACGTGACGGATAAGGTCGAAGTTTTGAGGGCTTCTGTCGATCATGTTGAGGTCGAAGTAAAGCAGCGACCTAGTGCTAATGCGTTGCGGTAAGTGAATGTCTTCAATTGACAAATATGTGCATGATATTGGCTTATATCGACAGTAAGTTAAAGGCAGACGGGTGAATCTTTAACAAATGTTGAAGACCAGAGCACAAGACCTGTATTATAGTGTAGGAAGAAGATAGGGCTATGCGTCCTATATGGTCTATCTGTTTCACACACTAAAGCAAGATTAAAATATACTTTTTTGTCTGTCTGTCTGTTTGTTCAGACTCCGAAAAAAAAGTCCCGTCAAAATCGAACCGATTTTTACGGCACTTTTTTACTTTTACTGGCAGATAGCTAATGTTATAAGGTCTAACTTCTTTTTAGAAAAATAATTAGGGTTCCGTGCAAAAAATTAAAACCCTTGAAATTGGTAATAAAATCCGATTAAAAAAGGGAAGTAATAATTTTACTGTCTTTAATATGAATTATTGTATTTTTAGAGTGGACGCCAAAATGAAATCTTTCAGTGTAACTGGTGTGCAGCAAGACACGTTTGAACCCAAACTGGTCACTTCTAAAGAAGTTACGAAAGACGTCAATTTGTTGAATGTTATCTTCGAGATCAATCCTTTAGGTAAGAGAGGCTTACAGTTGATTACTTCTGGAATCTTCTTCGTTATATTCACATAAATTGTATGTGGTCATCATCTATATTTTTTTCTCTGGGATGCCTGTACACTTGCGATGCTTTTGGTATTGCAGACGTATAGGCAGCAGTAAAAATTATTTCCTATAAACTGATATGCCCACCGATAAACTGAGACAGTGCCTGAGGTAGTTGTGTGGTGCGGGAGACGCCCTGGGCGTCGGGGGTCACGTGGTGGCTCCCGGCCACCGTAGGCGCGGGCCTGTGGACGGCGAGTTATGGGCTAGCTCGCCGTCCGGCCGTCTTATGACGACAGGCCGTGTCGACGGCGCGTTCGTGTTCCACGCGCGCCTCAAAGAGATGTCAGCAACCGAGTAGGGGTCCGCATGGGCCGATGCCTGCCAGAGCTGCGGGACTGTTCGAAAGAGACACCGTGGCCCGGGAAAACACAAAGGGCAAAGAAGGAACATGGATGGGTTTTAGTCAGTACAAATCTGACACTCCCTTCCGCTCCGCCCGGAGTGGGGGGGTCATTTGATGATTTCCCATCCAAAACAAAAAAAAGGTAGTTGTGTGGTGCGGGAGGGGCGTGGTGACGTATTGCAAGAGCTCAGTTATCACCTCGAAACGTCACGCACTGTCTTTGGTGGTTATAGAATGGGTGGGTGCGTGGTTTACTACCCAATAAATTATGTTCTGGAAGCTTCAGTTAAAAAAAATGAAATAAAAATTGGTTTAGTAGCCTGCGTCGTGCAAGTTATCTGCGAGATATATATATGTTACGGCTAAGGATGGCTGTGAAGATAAACTTAGATTTAGCTGTAACTCGACTATAACCGTTGCGCAGTAGCCCACCAGACACAACACCAGTCTGGTTGGAGGATCCTCCTTTTTCTATGGGAGATGAGGATCATTACACCATATTCCTCATTACTCTATAGTTTCATATTATAAAAAAACAAAATTCTCACATTTTTTTTCAGATGGCACTTGTAACCAAAGGGTACAAGTGCGTGCTCGTCCTCTACAAATGATATACGATGCACAAACTGTCATAGAAATAGTTAACGTGTTCAAACCACCCACCGAATCTACAGCTTTATCTACGTACGTAACTGTTTTCATTTTTATTTTTACTTGATTTTATAATTATAAGTTATAGTTACCGTTCTTAAACATCCATAAAAGGGCGTTGACGGTTTATGGTCAACGTATAGACATACTGCACGGGATCGGTACCGACTCAACTCGAGCCGTGCAGGATACTTTCAAAGAACTCCAAACTACAGCGCACTCTCATAAGCACCATAACGGCATCGCTTCGAATCGGGTTCAGCTAGTGAAAATGGGGTGATGTGATTCCGGTGCAGTGCTTATAAGTGCCGTTCAGAAACAGTAAGCGTTAAATTAAGCGTTGAGAATCCAATCAAGAGCATCCCTAGGGCGTTGGAAAAGTGCAGTGTTAAAAAAAGTAGCGTTACTAGAACATCCTGTTTTTTGGAAGTTGGTTAAAAGCACCGGTGCTTCCGGGACTGAGCCAATACTGAATCATATGGAATTTAACAATAACGTTTTCTATTTTTAGCTTACAAGCGGTAGCAGAAAACAAACTATCGGACCTCAAAGAGAAGTCTGCGTTAGGAATGCAGTACGCAGTGCAGCATCATACGTTCATAGACATTGATATCGATATCGCTGCCTCATACATTATGGTGCCGAAACATGGCATTTATAAGGAGTAAGTAAATCCTTGTAAACCTTTATAACGAACATTTTTTAATCTAGGTTTTTGTTGAAAGCTAAAACTGGTAGTATTGGTAGGCTTGGGCTTGCAAAACTGTGAATGAAACTGTGAATCAATCCACGATTCAATTTGTATTGTTGATTTGATTTGTTTTTGTACAGAAAAAAAATGATTGCTACAAATTGTGTAACTTCTTAAAAATACTGGAATTGCGCCTCTGAATTTATAACTAAGTATCTCAATGTTAAGATTCCAAGAACTAACCTGACCTAACAATTAAACATTTACAGAAAAGTCGCATGCGTGCTTGTAAAACTCGGTGCTATTAAAGTGAAGTCGGAGGCTCGTTCTCAACAGCTCGACGTTCACAAGTTGTATAAAGAAGGACTCGGAGACGAGGCCATACTGGCTGAGATAGCGCGCCATAGCTATGATAAGATAGCCCTGGAACTTACTGAGATGCAGGTATGTCGTGATGTGCTTCCAGGTTTTGTAATATGTTGAAGATTTTCGTACTTCTTAGCATGTCCATGGCAGTGTACATTGAGTCGACTCAGAATTTGGCCACGAGTTTGGTTCCTTCAGTTCCTGTAACAAGCAAACAAAGGGACCCTGGTTGGCCCTGATAATTGATGACATGATATTAATTGCCCCAACGACAGCCAACATTAAAAAAAAATACTGGTATTCAGCTGCATCCGGTAAGACTGGAAGCCGACCCCAACATAGTTGGGAAAAGGCTAGGCAGATGATGATGATAGCCAAAATTTTGATTTTCTAGCTTTCATCTTGAGTAACAGTAGCCACAGAATTGTTAAATGTTCTTGTAATTATTATCTCACCACAGACACCACCTCCAGAAGGGACTACAAAAACTTTAAAGAAAACCATTTATATGGTATCCTATCCACACACTTTGAAATATTCATTAATCTCAGAAACTCCTATACAGGTTGTGATAGCACATCCTGACGAGGACTGGGAATCAGCAATAGCAACGAGGAACGAGGCAGGAACTCCGCTACATTTACTACAACCCACCAACTTAGTTATACAGATACATAAGTGTTTGATCACCGATGACCCGCGCTTGCCCAAGATTAGGGTTATAGGGGAACTGCAGAAGATTGCCGTCAGTGCTTCCGAAGATAGGCAAGTTCATTATTTTGTTTATTATAAAGAGTTATTTGTTACTAGGGGGCCTAAAATTACCACTATAGCAGAATCATAATAGGAATTAATAATATTTTTTCATTTTTTTTTATTTTATTTATTTAGGTAACCAACAGCGATCCATAAAATTATTTTACAAAATATACGTGTTACAGTTAATATGGCCAATTATAGGTTTCCCTGTATAACTGGGATATTTGTATAAATAAATGCGGACGGACTAATGCCAGATATTTACAATTAAACAAAAAAAAATAATAATAATAGCAATACAATACAAAATTAAATTACATAAGGTTAAATTAAGATTACAATTTTGAAAAATATAAAACAAAAAAAAAGGTGGAATAATACAAGATATTAGAACAAGAAAAAAAAAATTGTTGCTTGTCATTTATCGCCGTTTATAGTTTCAAGTAAACGTTTTTATATTAACTGCGTCTGTGACCATTTCAAGAATTTAAACGTGATTCATATTATTATCCAATTATGATTCTGCTAAAGCGGCCATTTAAGGCCCCCTGATGCAGACATCAGTTGACTGTATTAGGCTGATTGTATTTATTGTTTGATCTTACCTGATGAATAATTATGGTTACATAGAAAAGTAATCGAACTTTCATTCAACCTGTTGTATGGATCCGGGCAAAGAAAAGGTACAGCCTTTTTACCCGACTACGGCGAAACCAAAAGGAAGGGTTATGATTTTAGCAGTCTATGTATGTATTTATGTTTGTATTTACGTATGTTCCTCCTTAGCGCCTAAACTATTCATCCGGTTTTGATGAATAAGGTGTCAATCGATTTGTTATTATGGCCCGGGTAACATAGGCTACATTTTATTCAGTAGTCGCCTTTTTTAGTAGTATACCACACAAATTCTTGTTAGTTGTGTTTTTGAAAGCGAAGAAGAATTCTTGCATTTTAATTTTGCTTTACGACTAACTGTGTGGCAGTGATCTGTGATTTTTTTTTTAGTAAAAACAAAAATAATTTGAAAACGACAAATTGATTTTATTATGCGTGTGCGCGAGTGATACAACTGCGATTCACTAGTCAAAGTTATCGAATTGGCTCTCTTCGATTTTCCATAAATGTTATTTAAAAAAAACCTTTTTTCTACAGATTGTTGACACTATGCGAAATATTTGTAAGCATGCCGCTACCACATTCTGATGAAATATCCAACCTCAAGGTTTGTGTAATGTTTTTGTTAGAATAATTTCGTTCCCTTGTTTTGATTTTATTATTTGAATTATTCATTGACTTCCTATTTTTAATTTCCTCTCTTTTCTTTATCAAAGATAATTTGCTTCGAATTTGCGTATACTCTAACTGGTACTGCGGTAGAGCTTAATTTATCTCAAATTCAACCTACGACTGCGGATGTGGTAAATTCTTTTGCGAACAGTAGATGTGATTAAACTATTTTACTTAGATTTCACATATTTAAAAGCTTTTAGGAAACAAAGAGTAAACCACGCTTAGTTTAGAATAATAGTAATTTTTCATGTTATTATTTTTAGCCTTTTGGTTCATTTTAGTTAATATTTATGTACGAGTGTTCATTTAATTCATTTATAAAAAAAACTGACGTTTTTATATTAATCTGAGTACTTTTTAGCCGAGTGAATCAAAGGGATCGAGTTTGTCGTTACTAAAATATTTGGATCCAATGGAAAAACAAAAACGTGAGACCGCACGCGCTGCTAAAAAGAAAAAAAAAGACGAGCATACTGCTCAGCTGACTGAACTTGAAGCCTTCTTTATTATGAAAGGTGAGCAGAACGCCGTTTTGTTATACTTTAGTCATATAAATAGTAGAACTGCGTGAGTTCGTCGGCGCTATATCTTCTTTCAAGCAGTTCTTGGCAAATATGGGTATGCAGGAGAAATAATCGGTGCTTCAAAATGGTGCATATTGCAATACTTAGTCAATATTTCAGTGCAACACAGCAATATTACATAATTTAAATTAATAATATTGATTAAACAAGCGAATATTAGTATTTGTAATTTAGTAGTCAAGATACCGAATGTTTGACAGATATTTGCGACGTTGCCAGCTTTTAGAATGTGGGGTATATTCTCTTACATTTTTTCTAACATCGTATGCCGCTTTGTTAGGTCCATAGTTGACTTTAGCCAATACCAGCCTTAAAATATGTTGTAAATAAAATTTTCTTTTACAGAACTTGTCCTCAGTGTCAACCGTAAAACACAGAAAGATGAATCCTACAACAAATTCCTCGTGTTTTCTCTATCACTGTTAGAAATCACTGCTGTACAAAAGACGTTTACTCTCGAAACGATCGTTCGCTTAGGAGCCGTGAAACTACAACATCATAGGGTTCGCATACCCGAGGCCCTGAATATAATTGAGACACCTGATATCATAGTTGATAACAGTCTACCTTCAACTACTAGCGCTCAAGCCACCTTCCCACACAAGTGTTTGTTTACTGTTACTTATAGAAATGTGAGTAGTTTTCGTTGTCGTCCTCAAATATTTAAGGAAAACCGAACGATGTTATAAATACGTTCAACATTAAACATATTTGATAAAATAACTTTGTAATTATGCATTAAATTGAGTTGTGATGCTAGCGGGCCTAAACGTTGAAAAAAATTAAGGCATACAAAGCTTTGTCTAATAAATTAGCAGTAATATAAAAGGAAAATTGACACAGGGATAATATCATGTATAATGTGTAACCATAACACGCTTACACAACTTTACTCCTTAAGATTACATGTTTAAATCATTTTATCCTTTGCAGGTTGATAAGAAATGTCCAGATTTCCGCGGCATCTTTGGATCAGTTGAACAGATGATTGAGTTGGATTTCACTGATTTAAAGGTTCTACTCCATCTTGAGGGCTTGCAAGAGATTCTTGTTGTCGCTAATGAATATCAGGTATGGACATTTAATTCTTATATGTTACTAGCGACCTGGCCCTGTATCGCACGGCGCCACCAATCGGGTCCAAAACTAACCTATCTTTAAAGCTGGAACCAACCATATACACATTCACAAAATTTCATTGAAATTGATGACACGTTATTTTCTTTTAATTAAGACTTGAAAAACTGTATTTATTTAAACACATAATATTTAATCGAACCAAATTAATTACCATTTTGTTTTCTTTAAAATATTAATGAGCATACTTAATAAATGTGAGGTATTCCATGCTGCGCACCAAAGATGTGTGCAGCAAGTGTACATTGCACACTTATGGGTCGATGGAAGGGGGCATTGACTATTGTGAAACTTCGATAGAAATATGTTTGATTCTAATCACTTTCTATACAAAAATATTCTAACCATTAGCATATTTTCGTATGAAGGCTGGCCAGCCTGGCCAATTCAAACCCCTTTTAAAAATGTTTACAATAAATGCAAAATTTGTTATTAACAATCCCGCCTTTGTTTCAGACACGTTTGCAAACTATCCAGAGTTCAGTGGACCGTGTAGCCAATGCTGGGCCATTGGAAACTATCGTAGAAGACGAGGAATTCGTCGCAAGCAAATCCAAATGTAAGTTAAACTAACAAGTATTTGTCCCTGCAAAAAAATATGAACATTTCTTTTTTTTTTCTAGCTTTCTTTAAAATTAAAAAAGAAAACAATTTTGTGCTAACATGGTTGATCAGTTAGTTGTATTTGTAATTTCTTATAGAGAAATAAAAAAAATTGACCCCTTCCACATCTCAAGTGACGTCTTTGATTGCTGAAATAAAACAGTTTATTTCAAAAAAAGGTAATTCAATTCACAGCGAGTGCGTCGAGGACATCGGCTCATCGGAAGCAAGTGGAGAGCATACAAATGAAAGTGAACTGTAAAATAGGGGCAATAGGGATAGTTTTTGCGACGGATGACCGTCCTTTATCCCTGGTGCAGCTTCAGGGTGCTACTGCCGGCCTGGTGCTTAAAGCCTCTTACACACAAGTCGACTGCGCCATTGCGTCCATCAATGTGGAAGATTTGAATCCTTATACCGTTCATAAAGAGGTTAGTTACGAATATATTTGTTGCGCAATAGTGTGCACGAGTAGAGACTTTATTAGGCTGGATTAGGCTGGTATAATTATAATAGCCGGCCTGCCTCGTTAGTCGAGTGGTCGCAAGCGCGACTGCTGAGCATGAGGTCCTGGGTTCGGTTCCCAGATCGGGCAAATTGTTATTGTGTCTTTCCTCAAGAAGGTCTTCGTAGCAGCCACAGAGTCTGGATTTGTGCCCGGTAGATGGCAATAGGCTCGCCCCTCATTACAGGGCACTTTATAAAACATAACTGCCGAAATGTGGAGGTGAGATACGCAGTCGCTCCATGTAAAATACTGGTATTCAGCTACATCTGGTCAGCATGGAAGCTGACCTCAACATAGTTGGGAAATGGCTTGGCAGATGAACTGTCAAAATGTGGGTGTACTATTAGTTAAACCTCTACCTAATCCTTCGGGGATTACAGGCGTGATGTAATGTTATGGTAATAGTCCGCAATCTTGTTGTACAAACCTTTGTCAACTCAACGTTGTAATACTACTCTGACAAGAAAGTACCGGGAAACGATCAATAATACATAAAATGTTAGTTATTTATACAAAATTATTTTATCGTCTTCAAAGTATGCTCCTTTAGAAACGATACACTTACGCCAACGAATAATCCAATCATCAAAACATCTTTTAATCGCTTTTTCCGGAATTGAGTTCAGTTTTCGTCGTGAATTCGCCTTTATGCCTTCTACCGAACGAAAACGGGTGCCACGAAGTGGTAATTTGAGTTTAGGAAAAAGAAAGAAGTCGGCTGGAGCTATATCTGGTGAATAAGGTGGTTTGCTCGATGGTATTTGTTGAGTTTTTGGTAAAAAATTTGTCCACTATAATGGCCTTGTGCAAAGGCGCATTATCGTGGTGCAAATGCCAAGAATTTTCTTTCCACAAATAGGTCTACCAGAGCGAGGCAAATCTTCCATCTCATCTCAACCGCTTTTGAACGCTTTGTAACACTCATAAGCACGTGTTTTTTTGATAAAGTCGATTCACCGTAAGCCTTCTGTAACATTTTCAGGGACTCTGAACACTTAATTCCATTGGCGATGTAAAATTTAAGACAAACTCTTTGTTCGATGTTTTTGTCCATTATGAAATTCACAATACACACTAAATATATCATCCATTCCCGATACTTTAATGATTGAATGTATATCTTTTCTTGTTTTTTTCACACTAAACTCACAAATTTATTTCCTCCAGATACTCAAAGTTCTCGGTGGTGACGTGGTGAACGTACAAATAGTGATGTACAACTTAGAACAGTATCCGAATGTTAGCCAGGTTGACATGTCGATAGACTGTCAAGTCAACTGTCTGCGTATCATCTTTCTCAACTGGTTCGTCACTTCTATGTTGGTAAGTAAATTTTATGACGATTTAAATAAGTACTTTGAATAACTTATCTACTTGGTATAAGCCTGGTTTGTCCATGTAGATTGGCTGCTTGCAAATTTCATTTGGAAAACTGATTTTTTGACAGACGGTTTTATTTGTAATTTTTAATGTTAGCTTCTAATATCCACAGATAAATTCTGAATACCCTTAGTTTATAATTAAATACTTAAACTGTAGTCAAGAATACCTAACAAACCGGTCATTAAAAGTGTACTGGCAAAGAATAAGACTAAATAAATAAAAATATACTAAGACTTAAACTCCTCGATAATAACATAACTATTATTCAACAGGAATTCCTGAACAACTTCCAAACAGCTCAGCAAGCGATCATAGACGCGTCTTCTCAAGCGGCAGACGCGGCCCGTGCTAACGTACAGAGTGCATACACTAACTCTACCAAGTTGGCACTTAAAGTGCGACTAGCTGCACCTATCATCATAATACCGGAGAACTCCCTAAGTCGCAACGCTGTGCTCGTGGATTTGGGTCGTATGACCTTGAATAATAAGTTTGTGGAACTGAGTGTTCATGTAAGTATGGAATTTTGGTTTTTGATCCATCGTGTGAGGAAAACAGAAATAATATTTGGCGCTGCGCAGGCCCAGCTCCTGTTTATAACATTTTTCATATAATTTTAAGAAACTACGATGCAAGTAGGCAAGTTAGCGGCATCCGTTTAAAAAAATGATTCTTGCGTCAACTGCAGTGGCTTCGTATGCGTAGCGCCTAAATGTTGAATATAAATCCTGATGGATGGAGAGGCAGTAGAAGGCCAAAGAAACGATGGATGGTTTGTGGGGAGAAAAACATCAAAGAAGGAAGTGTGTGATACCGTTGGTTGACCCTGTTGGTTGACATAATTATACAGCGTGATTGGTAATCTTGCCTGATTTGATCGACCAGGACAATCTGCAACAAGCAAGACGTGCGTCGAAAAAACTGCTACCCGGTTTTATTATAGTACTACCTTCTCAAGAACAACCATTATTTTCTGGTCATATCACTTGCTAAAAGTGGGCACTGTGTTAGAAAGCTTAAGAGACAAGAAAGTTGTCCCTGTGTTGTCCTTTTGAGTATACTGAACCCACGTTCATTATACTCAAAAATTATACAGCGCCCTTCGCGTCCAATACAAGACAATACAACTACGACTACGACTGCAAGTGTAAAAAGACGTGCAGAACGCACTAAATATAGTGCGCTTGACTTTGTTTATGAGCTATCAGAAAAGTTTCTGTTTAACATCCTGAACGGCGCAGATTTTCCAGTCTATGGTGGATAGATAAGACGAAAATTTCCGAAAAAACTTTAAAGTTCGATTTCTCCAAAACAACCTAGTATGGACCCCAAGTTATCGGGGTCAAAATTGTTGCAAATTAGGTATGATATAATGATGACTTATCTTTTTTTTTCGATTTTCTATAGGACATAAGCACGCAGGTGACAATAGATGAGTTGACGCTTGAGCTAGAAAACATGAAAGTTTCATGTTTGAAGCTGGAAGAAGATTACAGTGCCGTACACGAGCGTAAGTTGTTACAACCAACCAGCTTCACACTCCTCGTTAAACGAAGCCTCTCGCTATGGTACGACTCGCTACCCGATTTGGATATATCTGGCAGAATGAAAACTATTTCTGTAAGTATGCAAACTTTTATTATGGTTATAAGTAAAATTTGTTTTCGATACGCATTTTCGTAAAAAAAAAATGCGCGATAGCTAAATAAAATTTACTGTTTTCGGTTATCTGATGCTGATAACGTTGTTATATAATCATATTTTATTTCAGATCACAGTAGGTCATAGTGACTACAAAAGTATCATGAAAATTCTCAATCAGAATTTACAAGAAGGTCAGAAAGCCGAATCAACTACGGGCGTAGCTAAATCAACTTCGAAAGCTGGTCCCAAAGGTCAAAGTAGTTACAAGCTTCCGACCGCCAAGTCGACGGTCGCAGAGGTGTCAACCATAGATCTAAAGAAACCTAGAACAACTATAAAGTTCTCTTTCACCATGGATAGCCTCGTCATTGATCTTCTGAATACTGTTTCGAAAGTAAGTAGACTTATAGTTTTCCAATTCATAAGAGCCTTAATAAAAAGTAATTAATATTGGTGTTTTGTTAGCCCAGATTTTAGGCTATCCCATACAGTTATCACGGTCACGCTCGTGCGAAATCGTAATACGTAATGTAACGCGCGAATTCGGGTCCGTGTGTGCCTACGTTCTTCGTGGTATGGAGCCTGGCCCTGTATACCTTATATCAATGGCTGGTATCAATACAAAAAAAGTATGACATGAGACAAAATCTTTGAAAGCTTTATATCCGAACCAAAAAACAAAAAAAAGTAAAGTTAAAAAATATATTAAATTAAGTACATTAAGCAGGACCAAAATGAGGAGCTCGTGGCTAAATAATAACAGCCGCTCGGGTCGATGTTTAGGTTATGCCGTGCTTGCCTAGGTTGTCTGTGGATGGGTGACCGCCCATTACATACCGAGTTTCCTCCGTGCCTCGGAAAGCACGTTAAGCCGTTGGTCCCGGCTGTCATTTGTAGATCTTTGACAGTCGTTAGGCAGTCAGTGGCCCAAAAGGTCTGACAAACAGTCTTACCAAGGGCCAGTACCCAGTACTAACTGGGTTTTAGAGGTCAGATAGGCAGTCGCTCCATGTAAAATACTGGTATTCAGCTGCATCCGGTTAGACTGGAAGCCGACCCCAATATAGTTGGGAAAAGGCTGGGCAGATGATGATGATGATGAAGCAGGACTAAAATATTCAAAACAAATGCTTACAGGGTAAAGAATACTCTATGTTCACGGAAGAAGTGGAGTTGGCGCGGCTTTGTCTGGCGCTGCTTTCAGTGAAAGGCAGGATGCTATCGGACAGCTCTATGCAATGTTCGGTGTTGCTTGTGGACTGCATCCTCGACGACACCCGGCCCGGCCGAGGCTCCAGAGTGACAAGGTCAGTATCATCACCTTTCTGCCCTCTTGTGGCATGTTACGCAAAACGTTTTTTTCTTCCATGTTCCTCTGTCAGCTACCATGTAGTACAGCCATGAGCACCAATATGTAAACACTTCATGTTGGTACTAAGATAGTATTCTGGAACTGATATTTTTATGAAAAAGTTGCCATCTCCAACTTTCAATCGTTATGCCCCGCGAAAATTGCTTTTTTAGGAAAACACATATTCGTGATCGTGACTGTACTACTTTTTCTTTTATAACATTCCTCATACAATCCATCCATCTTGTCTTTCGTCTTCCTCTGCCAACCATCCATAACGAGGGCAGTATAGTCTTTCTTATTTTGTGGATCAATCAACTTACAAACAGACGACAACATGGCACGTACGAGTTTTACAAACATGTAGTTTAGTAGACCGACTTATACTGTAACTTACGGGATATCTTCCGTGATTGTAGAAAGAAGAAGAAGAAAACGATAGAAGAAGAAAGGAACGGAATACAGGGTGTAAACAGACCCTTTACATAGCCGTCAACCAAACATTCTGTACATCAAACTAAGTAACTTTTCGTAAAAATTATTGCTGGGAATCGACTTTTTTATGGGGTGAGAAATCACGTTTTACGGTAGCACTCGATGGAAAGCACTCAAAGCATTTCGCTGATGGATGGGTTGAATAGTACGGGGGTTGTGGAGGTGTGTAAAGTAAACCCCAATATCTCCGTAACTAGAAGGTTCCCAGATATGGTCTAGAACAAAAAAATTATCGCAAACACGGGGAGAACAAGTGCCTTTCGGCTATGTTAAGGGTCTATTTACACCCTTTATATCCCGTAAGTGACAGTATAAGTTTAGTTGTAAACCGTAGCTTAAAACAGTGTTTGGCAGACCGACGTTTCTGATCCTCTTATCTGTGTGTACCTCTTTCTAAAGCACCCAAGTTATTGCTCTCTTTAGACTTGCAATACAAATGCGGAAAGAGTACTATTTGATAATTATGTATGTATTGCTCTTGAGGACGGTTATTTTATTTATTTCATTACATATTGTTAGATACCTGGAGAGACGTCGCAGTATTAAAAATGAATCAAGCGAACTCGACTCTGCTATGGAGTCAAAGGACAAGATACGAAGCATGATCGACATTACATACACCGTGAAGAACGCTGACACATTCAGTAAGTTCCACAAAACATTTCATGTTTGAGTTAACTTTTGATGCAATCTTTAAAGAAATTCAGTAGTGTAAGTTTTTAAGTCGGCCCAGTCAATTTCACAATCCACGTAGGTTCACGTCGAAGAATTCTATAAAATCTTACTTTAAAGAACTTTATAATATTTTAATATATTTGTCCTCATTGCAGTTGACATGAGGATATTCAGTTTCGACCTAATCCTGGCGATGGATTACCTTAAAAAAATCGCAGAGTTTATGACCACTGGATTAGCAGACGATGAGGAGAGCAAAACTGAAGACATACCTATCGTGAAGCCTAGTACAGACAAGTCTAGTTTTGACGTATTAGGGGTAAGGTTTGATATCTTAATAATGATTCAAAAAACACGTCGGTAATGGGACAATCTCATGATTTTTGAGTTATCAGTCCTAAAATGGATAACAAAATGATTTAGAAGACAAAAATCGGCTGTTAAGAGCGCCGTGCTTGTCTGTCTGTGAGACGTTTTCTTTTCTTTTCTTTCTTTTCATAAATTTTTACTATACCTAGTGGCGGTACTTTCATACAAGCCTACAAGCTTGGCTTTCCCTTATTAACATTCACGATGTTCGGGTTTCTGAACAGTCTGCTTGCCTTATGGGCTTACCATATTGTTGGTCCCTAGACACTCTACTTTTTGCCTTTGTACCGAAACCACTTTTTATTTATTATTTATTTATTTATCATTTCCTTAACACACACATTTGTTTTTACAGGTAAGACCCAAGCTAACAAATTAGTCATAAATTGCAAATTATCCAGTCCCAAGTAACGGGTCTGGGTAGAAGCATAAGTTAGACAGTAGACAACATACTAAGTGCCACCCTCTGGAATTCCGCCAAAGAACAAGAAAATATGTCCAATCGCCGAGAGACACTATTTAGTATTCTTAATGCACAAATAGGCGCAAACTTTAATAAGTTCGTACGGGTTGCCGGAACTTTAAAAGGCCCCTCCCTTGGTCCCAAACGTAGCGTCCTGCTTGGAACAAGCAATCCCAACGATTCCAGTATTTGTGGATTATTTAGCATACGACGAAAAACCATAAAAACTTATTTTACGAGAGCGAGGTTGCGCCTTACTTCCAACTTATAGAAACAAAACTAACACACTGTTTTGGAAACTCCTAAGATCGCTTTCATGTAGCTACAATGTCATATCCTGTGTCGAGGCTCCAAACTCACATTGTGTTCGGGATGGATCCATTATATGTGCAGCGGCCAACTTGAACCAGGAGGTCTACTCTCTAACAGCCACACTCAGAATATTCATTAAATTAGTCTTAATGAGTACTTAACTAATTTGCATTAAATCCGTTAATCAACGGTACATCCCAGAGACATAATTTAAGGGTTCGTTAACTAATGACTAACTTATTGGCCACTGCTGTTCGTAACCGGGGGGGTGGTTTCATTATTTTATTTTATTTTATTACTTTACATAATTTCTACAACAAAGAAGTAAACTATTAAAGATTAACAGATTTTTGGCTACTAAAATCTAAAAAGTAATTTATATTAATTTTATTCAAGAAATCTCTTACACAATTTCTTATTTGTTAATTTAACAGAAACGAAAATCAACAATGGTGTCAATGCAGTCGCATTCACTACCTCCAGAACCAGTGAAACCAGCTATGATGACGATCAACATTAAGATTGAGCAACCAGATATTATCCTTGTGGAGTCTCTTGAAATGAAGGATTGCGATGCTTTGGTGTTGAACGTACGTATTTAAATGTAACTATCTATCTGTAATCTTTATTTATACTACTAATGTCCTACGACTTAAAATTTTTGTTTATAATTCGTGCTTGTTCAAAATGTTTTTATTCACTCAGTGAATAAAAGACAGTTCTATTCACTGTTATCGATGAATGTAATGCCCTTTTTCGAGTGGCAGTGGTAACAAAGTATTAATAAGGAATTGATTGTAAAGGTTTTGTGTTAACTATTGTTGGCTAACTGAAATAATGAATTTGATTTTGCCGCGTATGGTATGACATATTGAATTACGGTAGAAGTCTAGAGAGCGATACAATAGACTATGACGGAGAGCTTATGTTAAAAACGTGCGAGTGAAACATTACAAAAACTAAAATAAAAAGGATTGGCAAAATATTATTAATCCCATCGTTTGTGGGACAGCACCACAACATTTCAGGATAGAGTCATGAATATACGCCTGAACAGGATTTCTTTGCTTCGGCCAATCTCGGTCTGGAGCGTATTCGATTAGTTACGGTCGGGTACGGCGTAACGTAATGATGTTTATGCGGGCAGATGGAGGCGCGCATGAAGTTGCGGCGGAGCGTGGAGCGCATGGTGGCGGAGGGCGGCATCTCGGGGCTGCAGATGGTGGTGCGGAGGCTGGGCGCGCGCGCGGGCCGGGCGGGCCGGGCGGGCGCGGCGCCCGGCGGGAAGCCGCGCTACCTGCTGGCGCCCACGCACCTGTCGCTGGCGCTGTCGCAGCCGCCGCTCAGCGGCATGCACATCGACCTCTCTATCACCGATATCATAATCACCGTTTCACCAGGTTAGTTTACCCTTATATCCACATACGCTGCCCTTATTGGTGGTGTCCTTCAGAGAAGTCAAGGTGCGTATTACTCGCAACCGGCGAGCGTGTAACAGATGTATGTAACTAGGCGAAAGTGATGTGCGAGGATCTTAGCAGGTGGCGTTCTATAATTTCTGCCTACCCCCACGGGAAAAAAAAACATGAGTTTATGTATGCGTATCTCGAGTAAAAAATATTTCATTTCAAATAGCAGCTAAACTAGAGTGTTATACACCCCGAAGCCAAAGTGCGCAATATGGAAAGTACCTTACTCCGTAGGCTGCAATTTAGGTGGTTATAAACTTGTTTAGAGCGGGAGTTTCACTTCTTAACTACATTTATTTTTCTATGTTGAGGTCATGGAAAAAGAAATCTACAAACAAGCCTTGTTCTTACACTATTACCTTAGATATTTTATGAAATGTATTTAAACTTCAGGCTCTTATCAGTTTCAACACGATGCTCTGACCATTCTCCGGCCATAATAATCTAAATATATAAAAGCGAAAGGGCACTCACTTACTCATAATGACGAAATATCGAAAACCGCTTGACGTATAAAAATGAAATTTGGCAGGGAGGTAGTTTATAGTTAGTAGACGTCCGCTAAAAACGGATTTTGCGACAGGGCCGGATTAAGGGGGTCTAAGGGGTCTCGCAAGTTTGTATTAAAGTCCTTCATTTTTTGTGCTACAAACTTGATAATTGGCAGGGAGGTAGTTTATAGTTAGTAGACGTTCGCTAAGAACGGATTTTGCGACAGGGCTAGGTTAAGGAGGTCTAAGGGTTCGCGCAAGTTTGTATGAAAGTCCTTCATTTTTTGTGCTACAAACTTAATATTTGGCAGGGAGGTAGCTAATAGTTAGTAGCCGTTCGCTAAGAACAGATTTTCCGATTTTTAAAGCCATATCGTAGCCTCAACGCCATTTAATTTTGTTTCGGACCTCTGCAGCCCAGAATTACAGCACCCAAAAGGACGCCTTTTGTAGTCATCAGTACATTATCGCCTTTTGATCTGGCAGTCAATTCTCACACATAACATAACATCACGCCTTAAATCCCCGAACGATTGGGCAGAGGTGTACCTAATCGTACACACACATTTCGTAAGTTATGTTGAAGTCCCATGTAATAGGGACAAATCCAGATTCCGCGGCTGCTACTGAGAACCCAACTAGCAAAAAAGTTATATAATATTAGAACTATACAACTAACAGACATGTAAGGGCTTTATAACAATTTTGCAGCAACTAAACAGTTGTAAAGTAGTATTCAGTTCGACGCATTAGTCATAATAATTTAAGTCATATTAATGTGTCTGGTAAACGTCATCTCAATAATTTATATGACGTTCATAAAACGTTAAGTCGAGTAAACGTTTCAGTCAGAAAATAGTGATGAGTCGCCATGTTTTGTAAATTCAGAACCTTTTATTCAACACTTAAATAACAAACTGTTGTATAATGATTTTATAGTTAACTATTATAGAATCGTCATAATAGGTCGTATATACCACCTTTAAGTAACTTTTAGGTTGAAACGTTATTCTAATATAACTTAAGAACCCTAATTGCAACCGTCATGGTGGACGCCATAGATGATACAAAAAACATTTATAAGACCAATAGTTATATAGAAGTCTAAATGCAGTCGCGCACTGTCTATTGGCAATATGGCGGAAATTATTGATGACAATTATGTATTTTATTTTTATAAATAATATTGAAACACCAATATTATGGAGGCCCATTAAAATATTAATGAAGATAATCATACATATCATAGAAATTTTTAAATTCCCAACTATAAGTCACCGCTCGTCATCTTCCACCACAATAAGCTTTCTTTACATTAAATTAATAAATAATATTAAAACATTTGACTTATACTTTTTTTATAAGTTTTATAACAACACAATATATTGTCACACAAATTGTCTAGATACCACAGACCGACCACCAGCATAAGAAAACATCTATACGATGATATAGTTATATAAGAGTATTACTAGAAACTATTACAAACCTTACCAGTTAAACTTACAATGTCTACGTTATTTTTACTCAACTTTATTGTTGCTGACGCGACTGCAAAACGACCCCTACCCTATTAAAATGTTGTATAATCTGCGCCCAAACCCCCGTTATATTTACGTATAAAAAACTATTATAAAACCATTTTAATATGGCTGAAAGTTAAATAAAAAACGTTATTGTACCATTTATATGACATGATTTTGCTACTTGGGAAATCCCTGATGGAATAACCCAATAACACTATTATTTATAGTATTTTTTCAATTGCATATACAAACTATATGTAATTTTAATACACATATTTTTTGTAACACTGCCCGACCCGGCAATCGATCCCAGGACCCCATGCTTAGTAGTCGCGCCTGCGACCACTCGACCAACGAGGCAGTCTCACTAATGCACACCAAAATTTCCACGCAAACGAAGTCGCGGGCAACAGCTAGTAATTATTATAAATACTTATATGGTACCTATACAATTTTTATTAATATTTAATTTTGTTTATAGAAATCATAGCTCTACTGAATCGGGTCATGGCCACGATGACAAGCTCCGAAGAGGACAACAAAATAGAAGATGACAAGCCTGTATTCTATAAAGACCTGTGGGCGACTGTGCCGTTCAACCCGAACTCTTATTGGTTCTTAAAAACTGGTAATTTCCCCCTCTTTGTTGCTCATTATTTAATTGTTTTGGTGCAGTATGTTCAGCTTAGTATTTTTAATAACCGATTAAAAAAATTCTACGTTGAATTGTCCAAATGTTGTACTGAATACGTGGTAACCGTTTTCGCGCCGGTGTGCCTTCCACCCTGTATTTAGAAACTATGTTCAAGTGCGTTCATTGTTTACCTGTTTGTTTACTAACGTGTAAACAATTACTAATTACAAATATTATTGACCATTTAATGATACAATTTGGCGGCACGGCTGGCGCAGTGGCTGAGCGATTGACTGCTGCGCTTCGTGTCGCGGGTTCGATTCCCGCACGGACCAAATATTTGTATGGCCTACAGGTAGTTGTTCCGGGTCTGGCTGTTTGTGTATGTGAGTTTAAATGTTTGTAAACGCACCCACGATACAGGAGAAATTCCTAGTGGGGGGCAATGTTTTCTTAAAAAAAAAAACAATAATTATAAATTATTTTAATAAATATTATTTATTTATGAAATTTGATTAAAAAAAAAACTCGTCACAATAAAACACGTTTCCAAATTAGATGATGTCTGTGTTTCTTACGGTCAGTTCTGACAGAACGGAAAAGCCTTCGCGCAAATTACTGGGTGCATTGCAATAGGACCTTATTACAATTTTTAAAGTAGAAAATGGTATGAATGTCAATGCGGACGTCAATCGTCGCCTCGCGCATGCTCGCGACTCGATCGCGCGCGCTTTTACTCCTTTCTACCCCGAGAAGAAACATCACGGAATTAAAAAAAATCTATGTTGTTGGTGTTTTGTTAATCAAATGGTCTTCGAAACTATTTGTCCTACAGAAGAGGCTACGGAAGCGATCAACGAAGAGGGATCGGAAGTAGAGTTGCCTAAGCCTCCAGTCGGCGAGATTTGTTTGTTGTCATGCCCGACGATCATCTTGTCGTTTGAAATGGAGATCGGTACCGATACCATACCCTTGCTCGTCATGGAAGCGGCGCTTACTGGACAAGTCAAAGACTGGAGTTCCGACGTAAGTATTATATGAGGTGTAGAAAATAAAAGGTTTATTAGCATTTCATTCAGACAACTATTCCTAGAAGGAACTACATGTTTTTTCAGTTGACTCGCGCTGTCAGCCCTCTGCGCTCCGTCTAATTCCCTGCGTATGTCTTCTAATTACGAAATTAGGGTTTATTTCCTTTTAATTATAACATGCACATTCCTACCATGGAGGTTTACATCTCTACAGTATTATACATATACTGAAGACAGGATTAAAGATACTTAGATAATTGTTCATTCTTGCGCTACCTTTCAGTCACCCTTAGCATCACTTTTATGAGAAACCATTGTGCATTTTATCGCGGTATCAAGTAGGTTTGAAATTTTGCAGTCGGCTCTCCTACTATACTTTTATTCCCCTCCAAAATCAAGGTTCCTTTGATCTTCGAATTTTTTTCTGTTTGTTATTTTATTTTTTCCTACATGTATTAAGGTTAAGATGGAAGCGTCAGGGTGGCCAGCGAAATTCAAATTTTGTTACGTTTTTTGCAATTTCCAGGTCAGGGTCAGGTTGAATGTTAATGAAAAATTAGTCGCGCAAGTAGCACGTAATGTAGTTACAGAATGGCAATCATTAAAATCATCAATACAACCCTCTAAGTTCATTTAACCCCATTGAATGACTTTTTCATGAAATAGTTATTGAATGGGGTTACATGAATTTTATGACTTTAGCAGCGGTGGCCCAGTGGTGAAGACCCCGACTTACGAGCAGTAAGTCGTGGGTTCGAACCCAGCCAGGCGCATTACTTTGAGTAAGTTATTTCATCACCACTGCTCTCAAAACGGTGAAGGAAAACATCGTGAGGAAACGGCATGTCCTAGAACCAAAAATTCGAAGACAAGTGACCATTCCCTCTTATAGGGAGGAGGCCTGCGTCCCAGCATTGGGAACATTAATAGGCTGATTATGCTTATGCTATGCATGAATTTTGAATTTCACGGGCTACCCTGACGCTTCCATCTTAAGTTTTGTTATTGGCTGCCGAAAAATAAAAGGCCACAAAATTTTATCATTGGCTTTTCATGGCCACTATGCAACTTTGTGAGCATTTTTCTTACAGGAGTTTCTATTTACACAATAGTTATTTTATAATTACCAAAAAATCGTCCAAAGGTGCGAGAGTAAACAAGTGAGACAAAATATAATTCCAGCTTTTCTTTTCTTTTAGTTCTACGCCGAATCTACATGGGCGATGCAAATGTCATACTATAACATGGCGCGCGCCGTCTGGGAACCGCTCATTGAACCTGTGGAAGTACTCAAAGATTACCAGTATAAACACGTGCCCTGGGAACTCAAGCTGGAGGTAATGTGCTATTTAATTTCATGGAGATTTTTTTTTTCAAAATAACTATTAATTAAATAAAAGTTAAGTCAATTTAACCTCGTGTTTTTATCCGACTATTAAATGAAAAATACTTTTTTGCAAAAATTAAAACCGCCTTCAAAAACACAAAAAAAAGTTGAAAAATAACTTTAGCTTGAACTCAGTGACTTTTGTTTGTTTGATCCTGTTTTCACTTTTTTGTGTTTTTGAAGTCAGTTTTATATTTTTTTGCAATTAACTTTTTTTTCCATTTTTATTTGTAAAATTTGCGCACTGCTCATGAGACAGCGAGGTTTCGGAGTAACCGAAAATATTATCGATGTTTACAATTTTTAGATCTTTGTTGATTTGACAAAAACCGCTCGACCGATTTCGATAAAATTTTAATGGGACTTGGGAAGTATACATACCCTTTGACACAAAATAAGAATTTTCCACATCGGTCTAGGTAAAAAAAAATATTCCGGCGAATTGAGAACCTCTCCTCCTTTTTTGAAGTCTGTTATTAATTTAGCATTTATTTTATCATGCCTCGTAAGTTTAGTTAATGGTCGCAAACGCTACGGCTGTGCATGTGCCTGGGTTCTATTCCCAGATGCTAACCCCTCGGGGATTACAAGCATCATGTTATGTTATTTTGATGGGACTTCATATGGAAAACTAATGTATTTAATAATACTAATATCAATTAAAATTGTATGAAACAGGTAGTGATGCACGCCCAAGAGGCTCACACAACGATTGACACAACGGATGAGGCGGTGAACTTGCAGGCCGTGGCACAGCGACAAGCGAGCAAGACCATCACCTTGTCCAGCAGCGAGCCGCTCGAAATCACCATCACTAGGACCGGCATGGAGGTCAGGTCACACATATTATTCCTAGCCTTTTTTTTAAAAAATCAATTGGACGCAGCATTTTAAATCACGAAGGTCGGTCAGAGCTCATGGTCGATGACGTAAACCCCCCCAAAACAGGATTGTTTATGTATTACAAATTTTTAGTGATTTTACAGTGCTGGTTGCTGGTTGGCATTTAAATTGTTACTAATTTGCCTCATGACAAAATTACGATCTCGTTTGCTTCAGTTAACAGAATATTATTTTATAGAGTAGTTAACACCGCTATTAGAAACTTAAGGATTTTGAATAATTTTGTACAGGGTAAAGAAGCCAAAGACGCACTTCAAGTGCGTTGTTAAGGGATGGTTCAGTACATTATCAACAAGCAATCGCGTCGGTCAGTAGATCGTCTTAGGGGCGGGAGCACTTGACCGGCGTTTAATCTTGACTTGTTGTGATAATTTTCGTTCCTAAAACGGGCCAATATGCTATGAAAAGAATAAGAAAGAAAGAAAAAAAAAATTTGTTGCAGAGACATGATAGGTTAATGTTGAAGAGATATCAGATTTGATTGCTCATATCTCGGTAACATGCCGCTTGTATTGTAGCCAGCTATTGATAAAAAACGGCTATTATGAGGCCGCAGGTTTGTAAAATTACGGGGTAGAAGGGAGACCGACGCGAAAAAGGTTACCACGTATTTAGTACATCATTCTGAGCATAGAAATTTTTCATCAAAAGTGCAATACCTACACGGTCAAAATGTATGGAACAGCTGATTATTGGTTTTAATAACGCGTCAATTTCCTTACACCCCGTATATTAATGGTAGAAATGTTCAAACCCCTTTGTAAAATCAGAATTAAACCGTTCTTCTCTTTCAGGTGCTAACTCAACTAGGGAACTCGTTTACTCCCGCATCCACCGACACGGGTGGGGCAGGCGCGTCTGAGTCCGCGAATGTACTCCAAAAAGTAGAAGTAAGTTGCACTTTCTCATTATTTAAAATTAGACGGCGTTAAGAAACAACGAATCAATCGACAATACCCAGAAAATAGATTTTGAATGCATGTCGCTAAAATTTAAAATTCATTTTAATAAAACCGTCGCTTGAATCGCACTACGCTGTCAAATTAAGCAATCTATTAGATAAAATTCACAAAATTATAAACATATAGGTATTGTTTTGACTTTCTACGTTTTCGGACTAGTATTGATATGTTTTAATTAATACGAAATATTTTTTTTTTAGAAAACAAGTAAATACCACGGCGCACCTTATGTTCTTCATAACTGTACCGGTTTGACTGCAAAATTGATGCTGAACGATAACCATGACTTCTCCGTTTGTCTCACTGAAAATTATGTATCCTCCGACTACAGGTAAATGTATTTTATAAACTAGTTAAAAGCTTATTTAAATACGGTTAAAGTTATAATATGTTTAAACGTCAAAAATGTATGGTAAGCAGTTACTAATTAATACTTACTCAAAAGCAGAGTTTATGAATTTACCCCAAGTTTTTAAAGGTTACGTAAAATAATAACAATCCATACGATTTTAATATTTTTACTTCCTAGTAAACTCTGTCCCATTCCTGGATTTGTGGGTTCGCGAAACATGAGAGAAATGGAGGGCATTCCTTTAATTTTTCGCAAACCCGCGCGTCTTTTAGTTTTTACGGATGCTATCATCTCTCGTTGTGTCAGGGCACCAGTCAAAGTCAAAGTTTTTATATTTTGACGCACAGTTTCTCCGGCATGCATACTGCCTAGTCACGTTCCAGTTACCTTTAAAGTCACGTCTGCTGCACATCGACGCACAAACGGTTACCACGTGTTCCACACATCATTCCGATCAAACACATGAACCTTTTTGTATTGTATTTAGCCTAGCCTACAATGCGATAAAAATCGCGCAAAATTTTGATTGCCATTCTGTGACTGTCATACACATTTGCGATTTACAAGTTAGCGTCAAATTTATTTAAACCACACTTTTTTTAGTGCGTGAAAATTAGTTGTGATATTTTGTACCGCAGTGCGGGCTAGGCCTCAGTTTGGGCTCAATACTGTGCGTTTTGAGTTTTTTAGAACGCTCCGTTACTTACTTAAATACCTAGTATTCTACACTCCATTGGTCATCGTCGTATTGCTCGATTTTAGTATCGATCTTGTAAAATTGACCTAATTACGAGATCACTAAGGTTATGTGTTTTGTTGTAGGGAAGTGGTTTTGGAACCGGGCGCGTGTGTTCCACTACAAATGAAACATGGCGGACTGAACTTGATGAAATTGAATGAACCACCTCCACCGCTCAAATTGACTGTTATGGTAAGTTTTTTGGTAATACAAACTTAGGCTAGTTTACTTCAAGCCAATCATCTGCGCTGACCCTTGGCATGTAGTTCGTCGACATCGACTGGTCAATTCGAGTAATTTTATTGTCACGCTAATTACCGCGAAGGCTTTATGGAAAATGGAACGATTTTTATTGTAACACCATTTTCAATATAATGTGTACGACGTTAAGCGAAGTGCTCATTTTGAGATGTGCTCATTTTCCATAATCATCATATGAGAATTGATTTTGAAAGAATTCTCTACTATATGCTTCTTTTTAGGCAAAACTGAGTCCAAAGAACTGTTTACATTCTTGTTTACAGATAGTAGAAATAAACGAACAAGTAACAATGCCGGTTGAGCGCGCAGATAAGCGCTACTTCCCGCTGGGCCGCAAGCAGAGCGCGCGCAGCGACAAGAGCGCGCCGCTCGTAGCCACTGTGGAGCCGCGAGGGCTCATCTCCGACATCGTCATGCAGGACGCCGCGCTGCACATCTACCTGCGGAGTGTGGTGCAGGTATGTTACAGATACGCTTCGATAACGTTCACGTCGACCTATAACGCACATCGCGCCACAGAGTAATCCCCCACAGAGGCAAAACAGAATCAGAGTTGTTAATAATAACTACCATGGCTACAAATTTTTTATTTTTTTTTATTTTTTATTCTAAAATAGGCAAGTACTATCATGGTTATAACAGCTCTATATTAGACCCCATCATCGAGCTTTCGTATTTCTGAAGATAGACGATGATTTTCGAAGCGTATGCAGACGTGATTTCATGTTTGTGTGGAATATTTTCGTTGTCAGGTAACGAACACGTTGACAGTGAACGTGTCGGTGTACTACATGTCGCTGAGCGGCAACGAGGTGCACCTGCTCGGCGACGTGAAGCCCGGCGACATACTGCGCCTGCCACTACAGGCCGTGCATACTCCTACTGCAGAGCTGTTCTTCTCTGTTGAAGGTAAGCGACAATATATAGTCACGAGCTCTAATATACAGAAAAAAACTAATTGGACTTCCCATAGAAAATATCGGCTGACGCAATTGGTATGAAGAGGGAAAGTTATCTTGGATACCTTAGTGCTCATTTACGGAGACTCGGCGCGTTGCGCATTTTTCCGTTTACGGAGAGGCGACTCGTGCAGCGGCCCGCGTTATTACACACACAAACATACGGCAATGTACGATGCTGTTTACTAAGACGTGGGGCGTGCACCGCAGCGTAGACAGCCGCGTGCGACCCTTTTAATTAATATCCATAACACGGGGTGCATACAAAAATAACTAGCCATATTGGATTTAGAATGATGTCACTTAGCTAACCATGCATTGACATCCAAACTAAACGTGTATGCACAATTTCAGCTCAATCGGTTGAGTATAACTGTTTTAAAATTCAGTTGCAAGATTAGACCTAAACAAACAAAATTGCAAGTTCAATAAAAGCTTGTAACAAGAAAGATTTCAAGATATATTTTTGGGAATATAAAATCACTCGTCTGCAGATTTTCACTAGCTAGTTACAATTGGACCTTGTATATGTCACATTTAAATTTTATTGAGTGTCAAAGAGTCAAAAGTAGCTATAGCCAAGAAAAGCCAGATCTATAAAAGTACTTAGCACTCTATCTACTACTTACTCTATCTCACACTGCAGTTTGACAGTAGTGCGACGGTGACAAGAATAACGCTAGCCTAAATGGTACATCAGGCCTAAAATGTTTTGTGCTGTTTAATTTTTTTTAATGGCTTCTTATTCTTAAAATCCTTGTCTAGGTTTCACAGTGTCTGTATCACCGTTCATATGGCGCGAGCTTCAACAAGAGGTAAAGATATCCAGACTGCTGCAGTGCGAGTCTAAAGATAAGAACAGCGGAGAGAAATTCTACCTTAAGGTAAGTTCATTCTTGATAAGACTTCAGCAATGCATTTTAGGGGCTGGACCTGCTGCCAGGGCGGTGGGACCCTGCCAGGGCTGCGGGACTGTTAGAAAGAGATACCGTGGCCCTGGAACACAAAGGGCAAAGAAGGAACATGGATGGGTTTTATTCAGTACAAGTCTGACACTCCCTTCCGCTCCGCCCAGAGTGGGGGGGGGGGGGGTCATTTGATTATTTCCCATCGGAAAAAAAGGAAAACCTTCCGTGATTATAGATGAGTTTATCTGGAAGGCTGACATACACACACAAGTGGGAAAAGGACAAATTGATTGAAAGGTTTAATTGTTTTTTTTTTTTTATATTGGACACATGTCCACCTGAAAGAAAAGAAAAAAAGAAAAAAAAAATATGTATTTGTCGCAGGGACATGACGTGCATCATACAAAATTACAAAAAATAAACAATAAACTATACATTCAACAGGACGGAACAAAAAAAGAAGAAAGTTAACAGCTTGCACGTCGTGACTGCGACAAGCAGGTTACCACCACCTCACCTCCTCGGTCCTCTCTTGGACCTTCATTTTTCTGACATATAGCCTCTAAGTCCGGAAGACCTGTTTCGATACTGTGTCGATAAAACTTTAACTTTTCCTGGTCTTCCTGGAAGATATATTTAACCAATTTTATATTTTTGAAATCTATCTGTATTTTACCATTTTGAAATAATCAGGCGGTGGGCGAAATGGAGCAAGTATTCTACGAGCACTCAGCCCGCCACACGTTCGCGTCGTCGTGCTACAACATCGTACTCAAGCCCGCCGTCAAGCTGCAGAACTGCTTGCCGGTCGAGATCGTGGTCTCTCAGCTAGGACTGAAGAGGACGCAAGTGTTCAAGGCAGGAGAGATGTTCCATCTGTCGCATTTGTCGCCTAATAGAGCGTCTATTGTTATTATGGTGAGTACTATTTTTTTTCTTTATTGTCTGTCCCACTGCTGAGCAATACAACGAAGATTGGAAAGGTATGGGGGAGATACCTTTCCAATCTTCGTTGTATTTTGTCTTCTCCGGCCAATCAGTGGGCCTGGCTCGGTTACAACGTCCGTCTTAACACTTCTTTGTTCATATTGTTGTCTTGTGGCAGAAATGCAAACCACAAACATAATAATTGTGATCGTTCGATTTCTGTTAAACGGGTAACGCGGATGAGGATCTTGCCCAGATAGAATGATCAAAAGCGAAGATATGACAAAAATTACTACAATTTGTTATCGAATGGATTTTCGCCGTATTTAGATGAAATATCCTTAAAATCTTGTTGTAAAATGGCCAGGAAATGTTTTTTCAACGGTACATTGTTATTCTATCATAAAAACTACAATGTTATAACAACATTTCAGATACAAAACTACCTCGAGAAATGTTGGGTATGTACGAAGAACCTGCCAGAAAGTGAAACAGAACTATCAGTGTGGTCGTTCGAATCTCACGACAGTCCCTCATTGATGACATTGGACTTGGGTATGCATAGTGTGGACTCGGAAGGCACTCAAGTCTTGTCTCTGTACTGTCCTTTCTGGATGCTTAACAAAACAGACTTTACGCTTTGCTATAGGGTAAGTGCACATTTTTATGTTGTTATTTTGAGTTATTTCAACAGTGTTCGGCATATCTATTCACAAACGCTTCGATTCGATTTCGATTCAGAAAGTCGTATGTCTATCTCGCTCGCTTTCGTAATGCCAGCAAAAGATACACTTACGAGTTGTCGAATCGAAGCGTTTGTGAATAGCTATGCTGATGTGTGTGTGTTTTGGCATTGAAAATTGGTTTTAAAGTAAATAATGTGTGTGGAAATTCAAAATTTGATAACAATTATCGCTACAGAACACGTTAAGTAACTCAGCACATACCAATATGTGCTGAGTACAAAAACTTGACTCAAATCGGGATTGTACACTTAATAAATATTTTACGAAATTAGCCAGTTGTTTCATGTAAGTACAAGTAATATTAAAATTTTAAAGCTAGACCCTAATGCCATCACTATCGCCTTTGTATCTTCTGTCAGTATTTTATCAAACCTTTTAAATCTGTAAGTAATTTAAGTAGAAACTCTATTAGGCTATACTAACTGTGTTTGTCTTGTCATATTACTAAGTCATTGACATGTCTCGTAATGACGACTTAATTCGTACTACTTGGAGTAGACCTATATATCAGATTGGCCATAAATACATTACGTGGTTACAGAAATCAAAGAAACCAGAAAAAGAGTCCAGCACACCCAACAAGGTATCTTTGAGATGATGTAGCTGTATTTTTTAATCGTTTTTCTTCATTATTTTATTTTTAATCCTCGAGTCGGCCTCAGTCGCTCCATGTAAAATACTGGTATTCAGCTGCATCCGGTTAGACTGGAAGCCGACCCCAACATAGTTGGGAAAAGGCTAGGCAGATGATGATGAGTCGGCCGGTTAATGCTTTCTAAATCTAACAAGCTTCATCTCAAAGCGATATTTTTAGGACTTTTTGGTTTCGATACTTATGATTGTTGTTTATAGCATGTGTTTTCCAGTGGGGTCATAGCCTAATCCGAAAGTATACGTATTTTAGAATATTTACCACCTATTTGACACGATAGATTCGATGTGATGTATTAGATTATTTTATTAAATAAATAAAGCAAATATTGTATGGGTTATCCATTTTATGTAAATTACAGATTAAACATTCACGTTGCAGTAAATTTATTAGACGCCATACTTCTTGTTTGCCGGTAAGTGCAAACATTATTTTAGCACTTTTATGAATAAGAATAATATGGTTATATTATTTTGCTACTTACATTGAGCACTCTACAGAGGTCTTGGTTACAAGTTTTGTTAGTTTTAAAATTTTGTGTGGTGGGGTTTTTGGGTAAGAAATGGTTATTCAATTAATACTGAAATTTTTGACACAGATCAGTCTACGAAGTTGTGAAGATTGGGTTCAATTTATTGTCTTAAAGTGTTGTTGTTTTAAGTAAACGCACATATCGTAGCTTTAATTTTGTGGATTACCATGACCCTACTGTATTTATTTTGCTTTTTAGCAGCATGTATTGTATATAAGTATCAATTTGTTTACACTAGTGAAACTGGTAGTGTAATAATTCGTCGTATTTACAATTCGTAGCATAATCAATGAACTTGCATGATCACACATTAATCTATGTTCCATTTAATCACTCAATTTATGCTGCTATTTTAATACTGGTACTACACAAGACGTTATTTCGCTGATACAAAATGAACTTTATTGGTAATTTTTAAGGGTATATTTTGTATTAACAAATACGTTAAGTGAAGTGCCAGAAGCACATTTTTCACAAGCTTTGCAGGGTACGGTAAGCAAGCTTAAGGTACAGGATAATGCGAAATGCCTTGACCTCAGCATTGGCATCTTACAGGAAAAATAATTCAAAATCAAATGCTTATTAGGTGTTTTGTTTTTTTAGAATGTGGATGAAACTGGCAACGTTATTTTCCATCCGAAAGAATATAAGGAACCGGTACTGTTCTCGTTCCGTGCTAAGAACTTTTTCGGTAAGAAGAAAGCGGCTATCAGACTGGAGTTCGGCGAGTGGTCTGATAAGTTCCCACTGGACGTTCCCGGCAGTTCCGGTGTTATACAGTGCAAAAATGAAGGCAGGAAGTATGAAGTAAGTTTATTAAATAAAATGTTAGTGATGTATTGTTTCGAGCTGAATCGTGCGGAAGAGGAAATGTGAATAAAAAGAGACTCACAATGTCCATGTCACAAACTGTACTGTGTTTCGTTAATGTTGTATAAATACTTGATTTTATTTTGTAGGTGGCCGTTACAAATCAGCTGATGTTCAACAGTTTAACCAAGATGGTGATATTCACGCCCTACTTCCTGATCATCAACGAAGCGCCTTTTGATATTCAATATCAAGAGCTGCACCGATCTGCCGACCCTTGGATTACGGTAAATCAGGAATTTAAAAAAATAAAAACAAAATCAAGCTTAAAAGTTAATTGCTCGATTTAGGCGCATTTATCGCTATACTGCATTTTGGTGTCATTTGTACTGAATTCTGCACCTGAATTGTTAATTAAACCTAAAAGAATTCGGTTCTCTGTGGAATTGCATCACAAACCTTTTATGAACGTAACGGCATTAAAATTAAAGTGAATCATGGAAAGTCTGTCATTGACTACCTAAATTAGCAATAAACAATTAATTTTATTTTATTTTACAAATCAGCAAAAAAATAACAAAGACAAATTGTATTCTTTTAATAAAATAATGTTAATTTTTAATATTTTTTATACGCAAACCCTGCGTAGGGAACTACAGCTGTTTTGACATGGAAAGAAAAATTCTAGTGCGAGCAGGGTTTGAACCTGCGACCTTCCGAATCAGTACACCGGACGTCTTCACCAATTAGAACATCGCACCCTGCTCACAACTTTCGAAATTTTCGTTCCATTAATAACGTCTTACGGTGACGTTAGCGCGCGTTAATGTTAATTGTTTCCCAGGTACCACACAACTCTAGCGCGCCTCTATGGCCCGTCATAGAGAGAGAAGACAAGTTGCTGGTACTACGCGCCGCTGACGCTCCTGGATTTACTGCACCGTTCTTATTCACCGAACAACATTCCGTTTGCTTGAAACTCGACAACGAGGTAAAGTATTTTTGCTATTATGCCTCACGTTTCCGATGGATCAAAACCCCTTTAAATTTGTATGACAAAGAAAAGTCTATTTCAGAATGTATTCATCATTTTTTCCTCAGTTTGGCGGATTACACGTAGAAGTGCAGCTCACGGAAGGCGCCACTTACATCACAGTGCGACAGTACCGCAATGGACTCGCGCCCGCTCTGATCGTCAACTACTCGCCTTACGACGTCACTGTCTATGAAAAGGAGAATGTTAATACTAGGTAAGGTATTATAGATCTTGAAATGAGTAAATCAAGGTCTAAAACCAGTTCTTTCATCTTCCAGTGACAGTCTTTTGTGCAAATAAACAATCTTTCCCATTTTTAGGGTTCCGTACGTTCGAATGAAAAAACGGAACTCTTACAACATCACTCCTGCGTCTGTCACAGCCAATTTGCTCCGAATTTACTGGACCGATAAGTTGAAATTTGGGACACATGAATTTCTGTGATCTAAATACAGACTTGTAACGTAAATAAATGAAATTTGAATATGGTGTCACATGTCGTCACAGTTTGGGGGGCAAGTTAGAAAAAATATCAGCTAGTCGGGCTTGCTTAACTAGGGTTCCGAACTAAACCACACTGAACAGTCCATAGATGGGTCCGGTAACGGGAACATTTCAATAATCCTGCGCTTCGAAACTATACATCAAAATGATAAATTATACGGTGTAAACAGACTCTTCACATAGCCGTCAACCAAGCCTTCTGTACATCAAACTTAGTAACTTTACGCAAAAATAAATGCTGGGAATCTTTTTTTTTTGGGGTGAAAAATTACGTTTTAAGGTAGGACTCGATGGAAAGCACTCAAAGCATTGTGCTGATGGATGGATTGAATAGTACGGGGGTCGTGGAGGTGTGTAAAGTAAAAATCTTACATTAAAAACGTGTATTTAAAAAAAAAAAAATTATCTCTCTAACTAGAAGGTTCCCAGGTATGGTCTAGAACAAAATAATAATCGCAAAGACGGGGAGAACAAGTGCCTTTCGGCTATGTTATTGACACCCTTTATAAATAGTCAAGGAAAACAAAAACTTGCTAAGCAAAGATTTTATTTGATAAAGATTAATAATGCGTGAATCAAAGTGTTCCTCATTCTTTTAAGGTCGAAACCTTAATAAACATTTCGTTCAGTTCAATGTCGGTTTAAAGCAAGTTTTAGGATGGAGGGAGAACTGAATAATTATGACGCCCCTAGGATATACACAGTTGCGAATTTTTGTTCTTGGAAAATGATGCATGTTTGACAGTCAAGACTGTTCTCAGTATTCTTGAAATATCGAACATTGGACAAAGCGAAGCACAGCGGCTGGATAGCGAAGCATCCTTCCACCAACCTAAAATCTACGAGCGGTTAGTTTTTTTTAGTCTATTCCTACAGAAATAGGAGTTTTTAGTCGACTACCGGAACTAATTCGTCAAGTTCCCCGTATTAGTATAAACTGTACAACACCGGTGGAACAGATTTCCTCGTCAATAACAAAACAAAGTTCAGTAAAGGTAAAATTAGGGTAGATAAACATACAATAGTCAACTTGAATGTTTGTACACATGTAGGTAGACGTTAAAGTTGACATATATGTAAAATATTTAGATGCTAAGTTTGTTTACTTACTTTAGTGTTGGGTTGTACTGTTTAGTAACTTAGTTAAAATTGGCCGAAAGACGTCCACTGCTGGACATAGGCCTCCCTCAAGTGTCGCCACATTGACCGGTCCCGTGCGTCTCGCATCCAGCGGATCCCTGCAACCTTTACCAGGTCATCGGTCCACCTAGTAGGAGTCCTTCCAACGCAACGTCTTCCAGTTCGCGGTCGCCACTCCAGAACTTTCCGGCCCCATCGGCCATCCGTTCTGCGAGCACTGCCACTTAAATTTGGCTATTCTTCGGGCTACGTCGGTAACCTTGGTTCTCTTACGGATTTCCTCATTTCTGATTTGATCACGCAAGGAAACTCCGAGCATAGCCCTCTCCATTGCCCTTTGGGTGACTTTAAGCCTTCTGATGAGGCTCATTGTGAGCGATCACGTTTCGGTCCCGTATGTAATCACTGGCAACACACACTGGTCATAGACTTTCGTCTTGAGACACTGCGGTGAGTTGGACGAGAAGATACCACGCAACTTCCCGAATGCTGCCCAGCCGAGTCGGATAGATGTAAAGTCGGAAAATTGGCGCGTAAGAGATTAATAGAGTGTAAGATTTGTGCCTGGTTCGTGGCAATGGGGTCGCTCCCTATTGTATGGGACTTACTCATTATGTCTCATTGTATGTATACAAGGTGGAAGGGACACTTACGCTATAGAGCTTTTACTCAACTATGTTAGGGTCGGCTTTTATTATTTTCTAAGGACGAAACATAACTGGCGTTATGTGGGCGAACTTCGCGGTGCTCCTTGGGCTAGCCCTTAGGGGATTACAGACCCGATGCCTGCCAGGGCTGCGGGACTGTTCGAAAGAGATACCGCGGACCTGGAACGCAAAGGGCAAAGAAGGAACATGGATGGGTTTTACTCAGTACAAGTCTGACACTCCCTTCCGCTCCGCCCAGAGTGGGGGTGGGGGGGCGGTCATTTGATGATTTCCCACCCGAAAAAAAAAAGGGGTATTACAGACGTGATATTATTATGATTGTAAATGTACCTTAATTTGTCTTTTTTTTTCAAGGGTAATAATGTCGATGCACAAGGTGCTGTTTACGTGGGACAACCCCGCAGGACCGCGGACTTTAATATTCGATAGTATGGAGAAAAAGGAGGTAGAAAACGACCTTAGGAAAGATGGGATTGGAGATTTTATGTAAGTATAATTATAGAATTAATAGGCTTAGAACTGCAGCAGTCGCACGCAAAGTGAATCAATTTCAAGTTAGCCTTTTAAGACTAGGTATGACTCATTTTAAAAACTGTGACGTTACATATTTTATCAAATTAAAAAATAATATAGACTGAATGAAAAATTCACTAAAAAAAGATCGTTTTTTAAGGTCTCACACACAAATTTAAATCGGAACCTTTATTCTTATCATGGTTATGTTTTATAAATTACACTATTTACTGCTTCGTTGGTCTAGTGGTCGCAAGCTATTCTACTGAACATGAGCTCATGGGTTCGATTCCCAGGTCGGACAAAGCGTTATTGAGTTTTGCCTTCAGTTATTAATCAGTAGCAGCGATGGAGTTTGGAGTTGTGCTCGGTGGATGGCCCTAGGCTCGCCCTCTATTACATGATAATTACTGAAAAAATGTGAGTGTACTGTTAGGTACACTTCTGCCTAACCCTTCGGGGATTATTACAGTAGTGAAATTATGATGTAACATTGTTTCTAGGATCGACGAGTCTACAAGAGTATTCTGGGTATCCTTCCTGGACGGGTTACAGCGAGTGATATTATTGACGGAGGACGCGATACTTGCAAGCGGTGCCCACACCATAGGCGATGCCGAGCTCGTTGATACGGAACTGGTGCTTTCCATGCAGGGCATAGGAATGTCACTCGTCAACGATCCCGAACAACTTGAGATCGTTTACTTCAGTGTATCCAAGTATGTATAAAACTAAGAGACTGCTTGTATTGATTTATTCGTTCAGGAACTTCAACGAAGGATGAACACAAAAAAAATAAGGATTAATTTTTTTTGTCTAATATCTTAGAATGCCGATTGTAAACTGAAATCAATGTACAATAACCGGCCTTTAAAATGAAACATCGTACTTTAGAAAGAGATTATTATCACTCATATGTTTACAGACGACGTTTTACAAAGAACTAGGTCTGTCATATTTACGGCCGAGTTCTTTTAATTATTGTTTTAAATATTTAAATTATAGTAAACACACAAGTTGCATTTACGTAAACTGTTAACTTTAAAGCATAACAAATAGCTTCATGCTCGTTTTCACAAATTGCAAATAAAAATTAAACGAATGCCGAAATTAAAGCGCCCTGTTGGATTTTCAACTCTAAGCTCTGCACCGAAAGCTGATAATTCAACACCGCACTTTATGTAGGCATTTGTTCAGGCGTCAGTTTTGTTTTCGGCTAAGTTCTTCCGTTTTGTTTTTAGCTCCGGTATAATATGGGAACAGTGCAAAGTAGGAGCTCGACGTTACAAAAAGATTGATGGTTCGAAACTCATCCAACTCGAGGAAAGCTTCCAACGTTATTTGTCTCAGAAGTTGGTCAGCGACGAGCCTGTATCGCCCATAGTCATGTTAGACGGGAAAGTCGAGGTATACTATATTTTTTACGAATTATAATATGTCTACTAAAATAAAATACAAGGTGTAAACGGACTCTTCACGAATCCGTCAACCAAGCATTCTGTACATCAAACTACGCAAAAAAAATATTGCTTGGAAACGACTTTTTTTTTATTTGGGTGATGAATTACCGAACTGCTATAATGCGCGAGACAGCGACGGCAGAGGCGACGCGCGAGGGACAGGGGTCACACAAGTCGAAATGTTATTGTTATTGACAAGTTGCAAGAAAGTTTAATCATCTTTTTTAAGTTGTTTAAAAACAGACAACATACTTTTAATTTCATCGTCATCTGCCTAGTCTTTTTACAAGCTTTTATTTAACTTGCAATGTATGTATGTAACTATGTTTTTTCGGGTGGAATCTTGCAACTCAATTTTGAAGCAGAATATCTTCGACCGATTGAGCTGAAATTTTGTACACACGTTTAGTTTGGATGACAATGCATGGTTAGCTGTGTGACGTCATTCTAAATCCAACATGACGGAACATCCAAGATGGCGGATTAGTTATTTTTAATGCACTCCTATCAAATGAAAGGGCTTGCTGAGAATAACTCGAAAAATAAAGTAACGTCGCTCTAAATCCAATATGGCGGACTTCTAAAGATGGCGGACTAAGTTTTTTATGCTTTCCTACAATATGAGTATCAAATGAATGGACTTGCTGAGAATACGAATACGAGTTAAATTAAAAAATACTAAAAAGTAAAAGTAAAAAAACTTTTTAAAAACAAGCTATTATTGAAATGCGCTAAAAAGAATAAAATAAACTTTTCCTTTAAAACTTTTACTATCAACTTATTATGTCGTTACACAATTTATATGATGAGACCCCCTGATATTTGGACAGATGATAACTTATTGAGAAGGTATCAAGAACAGAAAGAAGAACATTCGTAAAATGGTCGTAGACGCAGTTAATATTATGAATTATTGTGACCTTTTGACCATTTTACGAATTATAACGTGATTCATACTATTATCCTATTATGATTCTGCTAAAGTGGCTTTAACAATAAAATGACTTTAACAATGATACTCAGGTGCACTTCGAAGAGATGCGTCAACTGAAACCCGTAGTTCGTTTACTTCGGCGGACGCTACAGCCAGGTCTATGGATGTCGTACGGTCTGACGCCGCACTCGCGCCGCTTGCACGCGCGGCTGCACCGACTGCAGATCGACCAACAGCTGCCGTTGCCGACCTTCCCTGTGGTACTAGCTCCTGTACCTCCTCCCAGGTCCATCGCTAATGTTGATCCTTCCGGTAAGTGATGCAATAAAACAATAGTTTAAATAACACTAATCTTTAAAACTTTCTTCTTTCCTATGTGATGCTTTTTGTGTGATGATTCTTCTTTTAATAAATACTTTAAATTAAGTTAGTTCAAAATTGCACTTTTGGTAGCGGACTTTAGCTGGATACTACAATTTCAATAAATATAGGTAGACAATATTATACTAATATTACTATTACACGCATTGTAGGTATGTCACTGTCGTTTTATAAAAATAAATCGAGTAATGCATACTTAACTGGAGTTTGTAGGAACATTATTTTGTAAGTTGACAAAGAACATGAATCGGTTTCATAATAAGATATCGTTTAGCGCCGTGTTCAATTTGAAAACACGATAACATGACCTAACTCTATAAAAAAGAGAGATATGATGATTCCCCAAAATTGTATTAGATTTATTAACTTAAATACACTTACCAGAAATCTTATTCAGACCCGATCATTTCCTACTAATTTCTGTAGGACTGTTTCTAAATTATCCCTTATTTTTTTTTTGCATGACTGTGGATTCACAAATAGTGCCTCAAGGTACGGATAAATGCTTGCTATCGCAACACTAACCACGCTATTAGCTTACACAATGCCGCTTGTTCATTAGCAACTAGAAAATATCAAAATTAAATCTTTTTATATATTTTAGGTATGAAGCCGTTTATCGAAGTGTCTATAGTAGAGCGGATTATGGCCCATAGTATGGTTCGCCAGTACAAATATTACAAGGTGTTGATTCAAGAGTTCCATATAAAGGTGGACATGGGACTGGTCAACGCATACATGGGCATGTTCCCTCAACGGCTACTCAATGAACAAGAAGCGGTAATAATAGGATTTCTTTTTTACACTTATTAAGCCTTTGCCGCGTTATTTTTCACCGCGCACTCAATTTCAATGCTTGACTTACCACTAAAAGTTGAAAATCCAATGAGCGGTAAAAAAAGCACCTCTCTCACGAGGTCTTTATTTTTGAAAGTACAGCCAGTAGTACACTGTTAATCTCACGGCAAGTGATTTGGGTGGCTTATTGAAATAACCCAATCATAGTCCCGTATTACAGAACACCACTCAAGTATTACTTTAAACTGGTTTCAACCAGGTTGAAACTAGTTTTAAGTACTCAAGAGTATTAACTGACGTTCTTTAATTGGGCCATTACTTGTTAATATGTTTGTCAGTATTAAGAAAATTATTGTTTTGATAAACCTTTCAGAAATCGGGTGCCAATAATTTTGATAAAAAGAAAATACAATTGGCTTTTTATCAAAAATTTGGTATAAATTGTTATTGTCTACATATTTGGTAATATCGATACTTATGACGCGCTGATATCAATTTGTACAGAAATAAATAAACAATTAATATTTCAGCTTGAAGCATTCCAACAAGATTTAGAAAGGGCAAGACAGCCTTTAGAAGCTTTAGCAGCGATGGGAGTGGCGACAGATCTCAAGAATTTCTACGACAATTTGCATTTGTCGCCGCTCAAGGTAAAAAAAGGTCAAAACAAATATTTTTGAGTAGATTTGTTTACTGGCAGTCAAATAATATCCTTATTTTCTGATTCTTTAGGTGCATATTTCGTTCTCACTTGGTGGGTCGACTCAGCTGCCAACGTTCATTGGCACCGTACTCCAGGGCATTGGTGTTACGTTGACAGACATGAACGACGTAGTATTCAAGTAAGATTGTTTGATTAACTGTTAAATCATCTGTTTTTACTAATGAGGATATTAATGATTTCTGAAGATTACAAGATTAATTAATGTCTTATTTGCAAGTTTTACCAATATAAAACTTAATGAAATATGCAAAAGTCCATTCAATGGTTTACTATCCTAACTGATATTACAAATGTGAGTTTGTTTGTTTGTCACGCTTTACACCTTAACGGCTAAACGGATGTCGATGTAATTTGGCATAAAGATAGATCATGATTTGGATTAGGGCATGGGATACTTTTTTCGTGGGATTATTTCTGCGAGCGAAGCCGCGGGCACAAGTCAGTTGACTATAAATGCTATGAAATTATAGTAGCTTAGCAGTTTCGTCAATTCCAAATTCAAATAATTACAGTACCTACTATTTGCTTAAATACATCTCTATCTTTGTATATCTTAAAGTAATAAACGCGTCTATTTCATTAGTTCAATTTTTAACAAGTCACATTTCTCACCAGATTATCCTACTATGAAAAGAACTACGAGTTCTTATCTCAGAAGGAGTTGGTTGGTCAAGCACAGAACCACTACAAGAGCCAAGCACTTAAGCAACTATATGTACTAGTACTTGGTCTGGATGTGATCGGCAACCCGTATGGCCTGGTCGTCGGACTCAAGAAGGGCGTGGAAGATCTGTTCTACGAACCATTCCAGGTTTGTTTTCCATGTTTTGTAAAAATCGTTAAACACTTATAGAGTGTAGCGGCACTAAAAAGATTACTACAGCACAAAACATACATAGAACAAAAAAGTACTACAGCGCCATCTATGACACAGATGATGAACTAAACAGCGAAATATATCTAAATTCTATATCGCGCAAGTTATCCGCAACTTAGGAGTATATAGAAGAACCCGACAACAACTGTCGGGCAGTAGCCCACCAGACATAACACCCGTCTGGTCGCAGGGGGAACTTTACACCCTGTTCTCCATACCCCCAAAACAGAATCGGCTTGAGCCGGTCAAAAACAGCGTTATGTCCATACAGTAAAAACAAACAAGACTTTATTTGCCTTGTTTCGATTTTGACGACGAGACTAGACGGAGTGCCAAACTAATGCAACAAATTATACGTTTGCGGCTCAAGTTGCCCATGTGGGTCGTTTTGGGCCTACAAAGGGGTTGGAATATTTTTGAATGCAGTCTGGCCTATACTAGGTGTAAACGGACCCCTCACGACGCCGTCAACCAAGCATTCTGTACTTCAAACTAAGTAACTTTAAGAAAAAAGGCTGCTGGGAAGTGACTTTTTTTTTCAGGAGAAAAATCACGTTTCACGGTAGGACTCAATGAATCGCACTCAAAACATTGTGCTGGTCGATGCATTGAATAGTACAGGGATCTTGGAGGTATTTTAAGTAAAGTTACAAGATTAAAAACTTTTATTAAAAAAAAAAAAAAATGTGGAAAAGTTTGAATTTGGACCACAATATCTCCGTAACTAGAAGGTTTCCAGGATAAAAAAAATATCGCAATGACGGGGAGAACAAGTGCCTTTCGGCTTAGTTAAGGGTACTTTTACACCCATTATTCATTGTAATACAGGTTTTATGCGTAACTGCTATTTTGAAAATAAAATGGTGGTAGTTAGGCAGGCTAAATAATTCAAATACCTTTAAAATAGTGTCGTACAAGTGACATATAAAGTAGTACAGTGTTAAAACAAGAGTTACTTGTCGCAGGGCGCTATCCAAGGTCCGGGAGAGTTTGCTGAAGGTCTGTTCCTGGGCGTGCGCTCGCTTGTGGGACACACGGTGGGCGGCGCGGCCGGCGCCGTGTCGCGCATCACGGGAGCTATGGGACACGGGCTTGCTGCGCTCTCGCTAGACAAGGTAAACTTATTATACAGAAAGAAGAGTATGAATGTGAGTGGTTATAAGAGTCGAGGAGGACCAAAGAATCTATGGATGGCCTGTGTGAAGGATAATATGGCTAGGAAGGGGGTTACTTCTCCGTCCTGGACCGTCCGTCCGTTCGGGCCTGTGGACGGCGAGTTATGGGCCAGCTCGCCGTCCAGCCGTCTTATGACGACAGGCCGTGTCGACGGCGCGTTCGTGTTCCACGCGCGCCTCAAAGAGATGTCAGCAAATAAGTAGGGGTCCGCAAGGGCCGATGCCTGCCAGGGCTGCGGGACTGTTCGAAAGAGATACCGTGGCCCTGGAACACAAAGGGCAAAGAAGGAACATGGATGGGTTTTAGTCAGTACAAGTCTGACACTCCCTTCCGCTCCGCCCAGAGCGGCGGGGGTCATTTGATGATTTCCCATCCGAAAAAAAAAAAAAAAGAAAAAAAGTGGGTTACTTAAACTTAAGAGTACTATAATTATCAATTCGAAGGCCGCACCTGTTGATTTAGTAGTAGTAAAAAAATACTACATAGTATTTTATATGCATAGTATTTTTTTCCTAAAATCTAATAACTTATAATAATTTATTATAACATCTTATTGTAATGAAACCTACATTTACGAATAAATTTGATTTGATTTGAATAATATCCGGTCAATACACTGTATGGAGGAAAACGAGGAGGTTGAGACCAAACATGAATTTATTTGTGAATGCACACATCTTTTTATAGGTACTTAACAATAAATAACATGTTCTAAATAATTGTAATATTTTCTAAGGACTACCAGCGTCGCCGTCGTGACAATATTAACAAGCCGCCTGCAAATCTGCAAGAAGGCCTTGCGAGAAGCGGCAAGGGACTGGTCATGGTATGTAAATCCTCTGTTCATAAAGTATTTCGAATGAAGCGATTGATACAATTTTATAATCTTTTTGGCAAATTTTATTTTTTATTTTTTGATTGATCAATCAAATCTTGGTCTCGTTAAGATTTGACCAATCGTACTTTGGTGATAAGGGAGTCTTATAAGTCTTTTGCATATTATAACGAATCTATAAGTCGTGCAAACATTCCGAACAAACAGGGTGTGGTAGACGGCGTTACTGGTGTATTCACGAAGCCCATAGAGGGCGCTCGTGAGCAAGGAGTGGAAGGGTTCTTCAGGGGTCTGGGCAAGGGTGCCGTGGGGCTGGTGGCCCGACCCACAGCCGGGGTCGTAGACTTCGCATCCGGCTCACTTGATGCTGTCAAGAGGTGATGCTCGCAATTGGAGCTTGCATGTCTTGCTTGTGTTGCATCTGTTGCATGTTTATTCACTGATCTGTGTGGCATTTGATTTTTAAGCTTACTGCACTTTGTTTTTTTTTCGGTTTTCTTGCAACCTGAAAATAGCTTGATTACAATATAATGCTTGCATGAGGAATTTTGAAAACATTTAAGGGTTATGCTTTTCATACTAATAAATTTTATCTTTGTCTTTATCTTTATTGGAACAAAAAACTGCTGAAAGTTAATTTAGCTGAAATAAGGAGCGTAGGCGTAATATTATACCTTTATCCTAAAATAGACTATTTCACGTAGGATTAACATAAGAACACATGCGTAATTAGATATTGATAGGTAAGTTATCGTTTAAGTTATCGTTTATTACCGAAAACTGAGCCTAGGTAGCATCAGTGTGTGCCTTCAATAAAATATCACAGATATAATCACAGATGAGGAAAACCCTTGTTCTTCCAGAAAGGAGAAATCCTGTATCATGTAAGGACAGTGTTATAAATATAATATAAATTAATTTATTCAGGTAATTTACACCCATTGCTATTTATCACAATATAATGACACTATAAACACAAATAAAACATCACAATTTTGATAAAAATAAAATAAATTACAATACGAATAGAATTGACTCAAATACAATGACATACTTACAATTAAAATTCATCTCAACTCCATGAAAATCCAATTAAAATAATCCTATATCCTTTATCCGGGTAAAATCCCTGATAAATCATCAAAGTTTTTGTAAAACTTACGAACTAAATTGTTCGGGGTCTCTATGTTAATTTACTCGCCATCAGGGCGTATTTGACGGCGTCACCGGCGTGCTGATGCGACCTATCCAAGGGGCGCACGCGGGGGGCGCGGGGGGGTTTGTGAAGGGCCTGGGCCGCGGCGCTGTAGGCCTGGTGGTGCGGCCCGTCGGCGGGGTCGTGGACTTCACGTCCGGCCTCCTCTCGACTGTTAGGAGGTGGTGAGGTTACCGGACTTTGTAGATGTTTCATAGACGTAGGTTTGATTGGTGTATGCTTAGAGTAATTAGACTCAGAGTGATCGTTTCATTCAAAATTCCATTCAAAGTTAAAGCCATAATGCAACGAATGTGTATGTAAGCGGCACGTTATTTCGTTCGCCGACACGCACACATGCCCACGAGTAATACGTACGCAGTAGTCGTACGTAGCCTTAAAAGACCAACTTGAATTGATTCAATTTACGTGCGAATGCTGCGGTTCTACGTTTATTAATTCTATGGGTTATGAGTAAAGGTTAGCGTTTATATTTTGACTTTGTAGGACAGTGTTAGGGTGCGTTTCCAATGAAGCGGAGGCGACCGGAAATCAACCAATCACATTGGTTGATCCACGTCCCTGCACCACGCCGTATCTGCATCCATGTCTCCGCTTTGATGGAAACCGGGCCTTAGACTGTGGTGTCTGTCTGAAATAGATTAGTTAAGATTTAGGTACTAAAATATATGGGTGTAGGAATCATTTCATATTATTCTCCATTTATTTTTCTTAGTATCATATTCTTTCCATCTTATCGTATGTTTTTGTAACTAACGCTTTATTTGTACTGCTATTTTTTGTGCTACTTTCACAATGTATTATGTTACGTATGTGCTTGTGAATAACTGATTGGTGATTGATTTATTATAAGTAGATGTCTTTCAAATCTGTAGAGTAAATGAAAAAAAAAAAAAAATCAACAGTAAATTAAATCATAATTGTTTTGGGTCCACACAAATCTTTTCATCTTTGCTGCTTTATTAGACTTATTCCTCCACTCAACTAATATTTTACTTGGACGTAAATCAACATAGAGCCGCTGATATGTCTGAAGAAGTAACGAAACGTCGTCCGACGCGGTTCATGGCACCCGACTGCGGCATCAGGCCTTACTCCAGGTTACAAGCAGAAGGATACAAGATGCTATTCGAGTTGGAGAAGGTTTGTATTACAAGACATTGACGTACGTATTAGTATTGTATGAGACAAAACCTTCTAGAGCGTCATATTGTTGTTGCTTATGGTGACATTTGTAACCTTGATGGTTTATATCTCGGCAACGTGACGCTTTAGGAGATTTGGTCTAAAATAAACTAGTTTGTACTGATGCCAGCTACTGATTAATGCGTGATTAATTCAGGGCCGCTATTTTGAACTAGAGTAGTCTTTATATAAATACTGAATGTTATTTAGTTTTTGAGTTTTAGAGCAAAAAGTGAAAAAGGTCCTAAAATTTCGTAGTTTGTCGTGTGGTGCGCAGCGAGCACAAGTTTTTTCGAAGTTGCATATTTAGATTCACATCACCCTAACTAATCTATAGAACATATCAAAAATGCAGAACTCATCATGCTTTGCGATTTTATTGTTAATTTCCACTGGGCTACTGACATTATAGACGGAATTGAATTTTGTCGAAACAAACTGAACTGAAGCTTGTGTGGGTTTTATTTCTCCAAAATGAGTTGTTATTAGTTTTTAACATTGAATTAACATTAAAAAAGTCCTCTTTTCCTAAAAAAACAAGAAACTATTTTTGAGTGTAAATCCTTGTAAATATTTTGTTTTGTGATAATATTGTTTGCGTATTGACTCCGAGTTGAAAGTTAAGTTAAAAAGAAGTTTTAAACAAATAAGCCCAGTTTACGTAATACTTTAATTTGCAACTTATTTCAACTCGATCCGAGTTTTATGGGTCGTGTGAGGACCGACAGCGAAAAACGGAAGAAAAAAATGTGTTACGCTGATTCCAAATAATGATTAGGTTTTTAATTATGTTTGTTTCTAAAAAGGGCAAGTACGTCAGCTCGGACAATTACGAGGCTCACGTGTGGGTGATCCCCGGCAAAGAAGTGGTCTTGTGCACCGACAAGCGGATGCTGTACATTGAGAAGAATAATGTGTTCGGCGGATGGCAGGTATGGAACCTATTCCTTATAGGCTTAACATGAAGAAGAAGAAACAGAATTGTGTGTTGCCTTCGATTTCAAACAAAGAAATTGTGAACGGAAGAATATCGAATCTAGTATCACAACTATTAGTTAAACAACTTTGACATTTAAACAGTCGGCTACTTTTTACCCACTTACTGTCTTTCATAATGAAACTCGACCGTAGAAAATGTTGGTAGAATTTTCTTGATAGCAAAAGTAAGTACAAAAAATACTACGTCATCTTTTTCTCTAAAATTGTTTATCGGAAGCCGAGGGGTCATGTATAATTTATAGGAAACTGTCGTGCCTCATTCCGGCGGTAGTCCGTTCCTATATCTTGTAAATATTTCATGAATATACGGCATCGTATTTTTGATAACATGTGTTCTGGTCAAGCCGGTAAAGTAACAATAATAACATAAGAAAGCTGTTTGATTTCTTTAAATACACAAACGATAAATCTGATTTCAAAAATTTTCACCGAGAACATACCGTAATTATTTAAAAAAAAATAACCACAACAAGATTATAGCTAAAATGGAATCAAAATTGAAAAAAAAGACTGACAAAACTGTTCTTTATGTTGATAAGTAGGTCCCTCTCTAAAGGGAAAGGGTTTCTAAAAATAATCACACAGATACTCATTATTATCATTTGTCCAACAGATCTTATGGGTATACCTATGGACGGAGCTCCCCGATGTGCCAACACCCGTGAACAAGGGCGTGTACGTGCCCACGGCCAAGAAGAAAGTGCTCGGCATGTTCCCCACGTCGGGCTCCGGCAAGGTGATATTCCTCTACGACGAGCAGCAGAAGAAGTACCTGCTCGCACAGTGCCAGCGACTCATGCAAGAGCGTTGACATGAGGCAGTAGAAAGAATGCAGCCCACCGAGTGGTTGGCACAGTTCTTTCTACTTATATTTGATTTTCGCACCGCATTGCTTACCACGGCCTATCACTTTAACTTGCACCACTTCGCCCCCAAAGGCTTTCGCTGAACTCCTCTTCGCTGTGCGCAGTGCTTCATATGGACGAGTTATATATTTAGTGTATCGTGTTTATCAGTTTTCGAGAACCGTGTGCTTGAATACCTTTTTTACGTGATAATGTCAATGTATTGGGTGTACTCCGAGTACAATTATGGATTTGAATATCATGGTTATGACAGTATGTGTATGTAATTACGAGTTTTTTTATTGATTTTACATATTTTTACCACTTTAGTAATGACCATCCTTTTATAATATGAGAGACCTTGTAAATTACCCTACAATATCGTTGAAGTGAAATGATACTCTTGTGAGGGCCGACTTTCTGGCTATATGTGTAGCTCTGTAGATGGAATTAGCCATAGAGTACAAATGACAAGACGTATGAATTTCAGAATCAATGTCAACTATATTATATTACACACCTCCTTTTTTTCTGTAACTTCAATAATTATCTTTGAACTTATTTTCAAGTATATTGAAATATATCGCTATGCATTTACCTATTTAAGATTAATATTCTGTAAGTTGTTACAAGATTTCAGTCTTCCTTTACCTACTACTTATTTACCGAGGTGTCGTTGAGTTTATTATACCGTTGGTACTTTATGATATTTAATGTTTACTAGTAATGTTTACCAAGAGAGAGAAAATTAACATGTAGGTAATCAACTCGAATAACTAAAATTTTTTTGAAATACTCAATTCGGTAGTCTCTTGATGGTAGACTTGAAATATTCGAATATTTATTCGTTATGTTATATACTTATAGACTATGTAACGTTATTCACAATATGTTGTTATTGTAAGTTTAATGTTACGGAGACAAAATCAGTGAAGTTCGTCTATTATTTCCTTATCATGTTTTCTTACAAAGCCTGATAGTACAAACAAATATTACGTTCAGAGTTGATTTTTTTAATACATTGCATTATTGGTTATATAGCGAAGTAAAGCCGGGATGGCTTACGTGGCTGAGGTATCAGTGCCTTATGATCGATGTTTAGAAAGCTGAAGTTATCTTTGCTCTTTAACTTTTTATCACTGATTGTTTTAAGTTTCACTATTTTCAAATAGTGTTAATACGAAAACTAAGTTACGTTAGGTTGAGTGCACAATCTAAATATTTATACTTTTGCTTTGCCGTCGTGCGCTACCCTCGCCAATGGCTTCGAGATGTAAAATTTTCTTAATTTTTTATTATGTTTATTTGTTGAAACGTTTATGCGTAACTACGTTAATTAGGTCTAAAGTCAAGTTTGTTTTTATTGCCTGTTGCACAATTTACTTATTTCGATTTTGTTTTGTCTTCTTCATGCTTGTGTAAGAACATTTTAAATACAAATATATTATACAGAATCAAAGTGTTTTCTTTTTCATCAATCCCTAGTCACCAAACTTCCGTTCCTGAAGAAAACAATGCAGCGGAGTGTATGTTATGACAAGAGAATGGTCAGCGATGCTACAAGGTCCTTTTTTTCCCCTCGAATGACATGAAAAGAGGGCGTTGTTAATTTATTGAAAATAAAATACAAGATAATGGTGTTAGTTAGGATTTTGGACACGCACCTAAAAATCCATGTACATAATGCTGATGTTACTAACAATCACCTGTTAATAAATCCTATAATCCTCGATGGGATCCTCCTTGCCAGAGGTGTCCCTAATAGTACACCCACATTTAGTTGGTTATGTGTAAGTCCCATGTAATAGGGGGCGAGCCTATTGCCAGCAACTGGGCACAAATCCAGACTCCGTGACTGCTACTGAGAATTTCTTGATGGAAATCGAACCCACGACACGGGAATCGAACCACCGACCTCAATCCAAACCAAAATCCATGTACCTACAAAGTATATCGGCTAAAAATAACATACTGCCAGATATTGTTACATGACCGTCATTTGTCGAGGTTATTGGGGGACAAGCGTAGGTACATAGCAACCTGGTTGATGTATGCCTTCGATATGGGCCAAAACCGACAAATTCATCAGTTTGAAGTGATATAACAAATGTTCGAGCAATATTTGAGTCATAAATCAAAACTGCTAACAAAACGGTCGTGGGAAGCAATGTTTAAGGACGAATTTTCAGGATTTCAAATGAAAATCTACATACAAAATGGAAGCTCTTCGACATGCCTTATGCACATTTTGACTAACTAGGCTACGCTTAAATGAATGCACAAATAATGCGAACTGTTGTATTTTCAACGACCGGCTTAGCGTTGTAAGATGAAATTCCAACAATGCGTTAACAGTACGTTTAATATTACTGTAAACGAGTGGGTACCCACCCGGGTATTTTATTGTTTCGGGCATCCCGGGTACCCACCCGGGATACCCGAAACAATAAAATGTGCTTAGTAAGCGCTAATAGATATCTCCTATCTATATATTCAGGCACGCAACTATCACAGGATGTCACTATGTACAGTCAATCACCCCTATCAACTAACCAATATTATGTGCGTGTGGTGTAAATAACTTTGTTAAAACTGTTTGAAAATGTGCTTAGGATTTAGTGAACATTAAGCTATTTTCTTGCTTCGTTCCTTGTGGATTCAATAGAGTTATGGCCCTGTCAATCTATACAAATAAATAAAATTGAAGTCTGTGTAATAATTAAAAAAAAAAAAATTTGAAATTCAAATATATTTTTTAAATTTACATTATATACAGACTACAAATAGAACTAAACTAATGATAAAAATAAGACTAAAAGTAAGAAAATATAAAAATCTAAACAACGACGACAAATTTAATAATAATAATAATTAATTTAATACAATTTTTTAAATTTGTATCTGTCTATTCCGGCTAATCTTCGAAACAACGACCAATTTTGACGAGACTTTTACTGGTACAGTACAGATAGATGATTTCATAAGGAGTAACTTAGGCTACTTATTTTAAAAGGATTAGAGGCCCGTGCAAAAAAAAATAAAACCTTTTAAATTATCATATAAGAAAATCAGTTTCAAATAGGTCTGTAATATTTTTATAATTTATAATAAAATACCCGATAACATAAAAAATTTGCCACTATTAAAGTTTAAGAAAAATATATACTCGGTGTTAATAGAAAAATGTTATTATACTGTAGAAGATTTTCTCAATGATAATTTTTAACATTTTGTGTGCAATAAACGATTGATGTAATTTTTAAATATTTTTAAGTCTGTTTCTCTTTTTAGGTTAAATTTAAAATGGTTTTTATTTTTTGTTTATTTTCTTGTAAGTGTTTAATTTTGTTTATTTTGCCGTTTCTGTTAGTTTTTTTCTTTTTTTTTTTTTTGTGTTTATTTTCAATAATATTTGTACGCCTTCACGGCAAAACATAGCGCCCATTTAATTAACCTAAGACCTTTATGTAATACCTATGTTTTACAAATAAATATTCTGATTCTGATTCTGATAATAATTTCACGAGGATGAAGTTCGAGGGCAACAGCTAGTCATTATCATTTACACTAAAAATGAGATATTTACCATGTTTACTGATTGTTTTGAATTCCCGATATTTCCATGGTAAATATCCCGTCTCTAGTGTTAATGATAATGTTATTGACCTTGATAGTTTAAAAACTTATAACAGCTAGTCAAATATAAATAATTCAAAACATAAGCAAAGCAGTAGTCTTCAAAAATAGCAAAAAGATATATGTATTTTTAGAAGCAGAGCAGACCGTTTTGTGTTTCCTCAACCCCAGTGACCTTATAATTTTATTATTATCCTAATGAGTAGGTATGAGCATTTGAGTAATATCATACACAGTCGACGTAGGCAGGTACATATCTATGTGATTAATGAACCAGTTCAAAACACCGCCAACTCAATTTTATCTCTATGATTAATATGTAAAATTTCATCATAAACTCGATTCAAACGTGTTACAATCAAAGTGAGTAATAATAAAGGACTTTATATTCAAACAATAAAACGGATATTCAAACGATGCTTGTTACGTCTTCAGCGTAATGACATCTTCACTTTACGGACGCTAAAATTTAGGAGATACCCGTTTAACTTATATTACTTTTTGAATCGAACGTTCGCATAAAGGGTTTGGGCGTAAGTAGACCTAAACGTTTTACTGTTTGGCGTCATAGGAGTTATGGCCTTGTTATGTTTTGTTTACGACAAAAAAGTGTATTTTTACATACTTTTTTCAGTGGTGAAATTACGAAGTAACTTAATAAAACAACATGAATGTTAGTATTCCTCAAAAGGTTAGGTGGTTATAATCTACATTTAAATAGTTAAGCAATGATATTATAAAAAGGTAGATATCGCACTAACGCGCGCAAATTGTTGCAGACAAATTCAGACAATTGTTGTAACTTAAGTACTTCAAGCGCGATAGTTATCTCTTTCTGTATCATACGTTCCGTATTATCTATCGCAGTTGAAACAACGCAACGATATTGGACGCCGCTCAGTATGAACATAGCGTATCGTTCTTTATAATATCATTGTAGTTAAGTATGTTTAATTCCCATGTTTCATGTTTGATGTCGACTCTTCGCTGTTACTGAGCTTTTACTATGATCCCGAATCCGCGAAACGTTCCTTAGACAAGGGGACTTAGGTTCTCACAACATAGGCAGAAACCCCACGCACAAATTCATGGATAAATAGATATAGGTACTTCTCGAGTAGGGCTTATAAAAGCTATTGTATTTACCAACTCAAGGAAACCCAATGAAAACTTTCTACTGAAAAGGCCAGACCTGCTTAGGTAATTCAATTTATTCTAATAAACATAGGTATCCACATAAACAATTATAAAAACCTTAATACTTGTAGAGTGCCTATAAAGTAATATTGGTCTACCTACGGATGTATTATCTCGTAGTAGATAAAGTGTGATAGCTAAATAAAGCACGTAGGTGTAGGTAAGTAAAGGCATGGTAAGAAAGAAGTCTATGAATGAAAAGGAAGTCGGTACCTACCTTTCTACCTACGTAGGTATTCCCCGTACGTCATTAACGGAGTCTGAAGCTAGCAGCTGAAGCTTTCCTAATAAAAGGGATCTCTTTGTGTCGTCTCTTTTGAGAACTCGTTAGAAAATGTATGTGGGTAAACCTACCTATAGATCCTACAATGTAAAATTGGTTAAAAAAAAATGGTAAGTGAGAGATGGGAGTTGATCTCCCTCATCGTGTGTTTCGTACGTAATAGAACGTATGGACAGAGACATTAGATCCATTGACATGGGTAATTTAAGTAAGAAAAAGACATCTCGTTCGTTCATGTCGGTTTACTAAATTCTGAAAAAGCTTCATAGGCTGACGGCACAGGCTTCCGACAATTCATGAATAAAACCTTGGTACCCCGAAAATTCTACCAATATCGAATGCAAAAATTTTGTTATACAATTTTGGTAGGTACCTTCTAGTTCATCTAAAGAAAATCTAAAAAAAAGTTCTGCAATGACAAAATAGAGTAAAATTAAAGAAAGAAAAGTATTCGGAGCTAGAGTGGCTTTGACTTTCTTAAATAACAAACAGCAAAAATTATATAGATTCTTTGCAGAACTACTTACTAATAATGCAAAAATATTCTTAGAGAGTCACATAAAAGTTCAGAATCCAACAAATATAGCAGGCTTAGAGCTTAGAAAATGCAAAACAAAATATTTCCATTAGAATGTGTACCGTGTAGAGAGGACAGGGAACTAGCGAAGTTAGCGCGGAAATAACAGTACCTAACATCGGAGGTAACCACATGCATTCATGTTTGGATAGGGTTACTATTTCAAAGCTTGAAAGTTCTGACAAAAGAATTGGACTTGTATTAAATGATTTTAAACCATAAAATGTTGGTGGTTACGTTCAAAACCGAATGAGAAAATTTAACATTTTGTGGTAATTCGATGCGCTGGAGACTGTACCTACCTACAAAACATTCTTCTTTGATTGAACATTTCCCTCTTAATCGAAAAGTCTTGACAAAGTTTCAACTGTGTCTGTAAACCAACACAGATGTTTGAAAAAGTCTGAATGTATAGCAACCCTATGTACAGGAAACTCCTGCGTGGAAACTCTAATCTTAACTTAATCCGGGTGTCTTACCACAGGAGGATGCACGAACATTGATGGACTTTATACAAATATCCGTTTGTTTTAATTGGAGTTCAAATGTTGTTCTTGTTAGTTACATGACTATTATTTTGCTCTACTAAACTTAATTTTAATACAGCATTTTGTAGTCATTAATTAAGATTTAGTGAAATTGAGGTAATAACACCGATGCTCTGTTTTTCACTAATACAAAGCGATACCTAAACGAATGCCTAAATAAAAGCCCGCAGTTGTATTTTTAACGCTTTCCTCAGCACTGAAAGTTTAAAATCCATCAGCATGTCAAATTTGGGTAACGCCTTGTGTTAGTGAAAACTGCCATAATAGGTAGGTAGGTATTAAAATTTTGAGGATCTGAAGCTTGCTTGACTTCGCTGTTAGGAATAGGCCAGTTGCTCTACTTCAAGTTACAAAATATGTCATGTGCGCAACTGCCCATTATGGTGACTTTAAGAACATTTATGTGTGATAGCATAACGTCACACATGTATTCCCTGAATGACTCGACAGAGATTGATGTAATTGTAACACTCCCATTTCGCAAGTTAGGTCCAACGTATGTATAGGTATTATATTTAAACTAACTTTTGCCCGCAGCTTCGCCCGCGTGTATGTCGTAAAATATCCGACGGCAACGTACCGAACAAACATAGTTACTTACCTTCATCCCCCTTTTTAACCCTGCGGGGGTAGAATGATCAAAAACGCTGAGACACGTATAAATTAATTTTCAATCGTCAGCCTAAACACAAAATTGGAAGATCCTAACTTCAAAACTGACGAACTTTCATATAAACTTCCATGCCCTATTTTACCCCTTTAGGGGTGGAATTCCCAAAAAATATTTCTTAGTGGATACCTACTCATCACAAAGAACAAACCCTCCAAGTTTCATGTTTCTAGGACCAGCGATTTGGGCTGTGTGTTGATATATCACCTAGTCAGTCATAGATAGAAGATAAATAGAAGATTAGGAGTTTATAGATTATTGCGTTGATTATTTTTTTACAAGTAATTAATTTAAAAATACATTACATTAGAATTGTTATTAGATTAATTGGAGGTTTTAATACGACTATTGCCATTGACCGGGAACAATTCCATACTGAGCTGCTTCTGAAATAATCCTATGGGGAAACTCTATGTGAGGCTTATCCTGATCAGTTATTAGAACCTACAACATGCTTGTGCTTGTAACGTGACGCCGACGAGAAAAGAAACTAAACGAAAACGAATTGAACAAGAAAGTAGCTTTACCTAATTCCTGTTACTTATAAAGCAGTTCCAAAGAATTTTCATTTATTATAATTATGATCAGATGACCGGGGCACAAAGGTAATCAAGAAAGAAAAAAGAAGCATTCAATTAATTTTGTCGTTGCAGAAAAGGAAAGGGTGGGAGGTCATAAAAACTTACTCAAATAATTTTATTGTTGTCTTGCAGTTTTTCGATGGGACTTGACATTTAAACAACTAGACTGGAAAAAACCTATCTAGTTTATTTTTAAAACACTATATTATTCAGAATATGGATCTATTTATAACTCTTTCATTTCGATGATAATTCAACTGACCCATAGCATGATAAATAGCTGGTTGTTGTGTACTTCCTTCTACTCGTTGGGAACTTCTTTACAAAGGTAGGTGCTATTTTATTATGCTTTACTATTTTCAGCCTGATCTTCCATCAAAATGTATTGTCACTACAAAACAAAGGTCTGTGCAAAGTTTTAGCTCAATCGGTTGGGGGGCACTGGTTTGAAATTCAGTTGCAAGATTTGACCAATACATACAAACAAACTAACTAACAAGGCAAGCTAAATAGAAGCTTGTAATTATAAAAAGGGATGAAATAAAGAACACCATGTGAGTGCTGATTGCTAAATGAGGGCGAGAGCTTTCGTGTACAGAAACAGAACAACACAAGAAACATGATGTACCTAACGTTCGCCAATTTGTGGTCAGCAAGGCTTGTGATTTGTGTGCTACCTCAACACTTGGTCTTCGATCCTTCGCCAGACGTCTAAACCATGCCCGGCAATTACAGTGTTTGTACTTGTATATATGTTACGGCTAAAAGCCGAAGTGCGGCTATACCTAGTTTTAGCCGGGTACAACTAGCTGCAGCCGGATAAACTTAGATGTATCCTACTTATCTTCGGTTAGAACATGCAACCAATTTGGATGTAGCGCGTTTGGTCACAGTTCTAACCTAACCTAATCCATTTGGTCGGTGTGTCCTAGCAATAAAAGGATACACAACTGTTACCGGCCGCACCTAGGTTTAGCCGGCTAGAACTAGGTGTATCCTTACTTCGAATTTTAGCCGTAACGTGGATAACGTCGTGTCCTATACAAAAACTAAGAGACACCCACAATACACAAAATTATATGATTTAATTCCTACCAAGTATAAGAGTCTCTCTTTCGTTCTTCATTTTATTCTCCCCCCCGAGGCCACAAGAGATTAGATAGCTACTACTTTCAGTGTTAATTTATTTTGGTGTTGAAGAAAGACGTTTCTCTCTGGTCCAACTGGATTGTTTGCAATGAAATTTACTTTATCTAATTAAAATCATTGTTTTAATTAGAAAGCTTCTATAACGAGCGGTGGCTGTGTAAATTAATACAGACAGAATATTTAAATCTTTCATTTGAGTCTTACACCTTCTGATTGTGTCGAATTTTACTTAAGAGCTGCTGCGGAAATTTATTTATGAGACGCTTGAGTGTAATCAACAATGGAACTGTTTATGTTTATAAACATTCCTAATCGTTAATAAGATTTGGAAAATGCTAACAAAACCTTGTTAGAAGGAATCACAGTGCTTATTTGCTGAAAAAACCGGAGCTAAATAATCTACAGTCCATTGAGCACGGAAGCAATTCCAAAATAAGGAAAAATTGACATAAAACACACCGCTTAATGTTTCTTAAGATGCCAGGTATTTTTAAAAATATCGAGGGGAAAATTGGAAGAGTGAGCGCACAAAATTACATATCATAAAGTGAATCCCGTTAGCGAGTAGGACGCTCTCATTTTGTAACGCGTTTTTTTTTATTAAAGACGAATGTAATTCTGACATCGCTGACGCTAATGCTATGGTGTGTACCTACGCGTTGAATGTAGATAAGCATGTCGATTGTCGACTCTCATATCGCAGAGGGCACGTGTGCACAATTTGTTCCCATATATTTTATGAAGGTACTACTATGAAGGCGAATCCGTGAATTGAACACCTCTTTTCTCTAAATCGATGTACGAAGCAACATTAAAAAGTTATTTGCACACATTTTGGCTACTGGGATAGCCAATTACGTTTTGTTTTGTGTAAGTACAAAAGATAAACTTAAACTGTCACTTACGGGATCTTCCGTGATTGTTCATTATTTTGAGCTCCCGATATTCCGGTGCTGTTGCAAGCGCCATGATCACGGGTTAACTGGAGAATGCGGGTGGATGGAAAATAAATTGTTAAGCGCAGGCAAATCTATCAGCCCTCTTTCTTTGTCTTTTGCTACGCGCACTTCTGGAACTCGACACTAAAGAACAACCACGGAAGATATCCCGTAAGTGACAGTATAAGTTTAGTTCTAAACCGTGAAAGCATAAAACAGTGATAACACAAAAGATCTCGGTAAATCTAAAGTGACAACCATGTGAGTTTTCATAGTAATCGCATGGTTAGGACGAGTCTTGCGGTGGCAATGCAACGCGTATGATGGTGGCAACATTTGTGCGGGCATCGTATTTAACGCCTAACACGTTTCAGGGTGTTTATAGACGATTCAGGTTAAATACGTTTCGGAAATATAACATAACTTTAGTCAGGAACGGTAAATAAATTATTTATTTTTTCATTTAAACATCATGTACAAGAGTGGTACCAAGAATAACCTCTCCTTTACTGTACACGCTGTGCGGTTGTGGGATTCTCTTCCACCTTACATTAGGGACTGCCAAACTGTTGTAGTTTTCAAAAGAAGGGTGAAAGAACATTATATTTCCATTTCGCCATAGTTGCATAGGTATTTATTATTATATATATATTATATTGTGGTTTATATTTTAGTTATATATTTTGTCTTTGTACTTGTAAATATTGGACGTATATTTTTATATTATACAGGGTGTAAACATACCCTTCACATAGCCGTCGACCAAGCATTCTGTACATCAAACTAAGTAACTTTACGCAAAAATTATTGCTGGGATACGACTTTTTGTTTTGGGGTGAAAAATCACGTTTTATGGTAGGACTCGGTGGAAAGCACTCAAAGCATTGTGCTGATGGATGGATTTAATAGTAGGGGGGTCGTGAAGGTGTGTAAAATAAAAATCTTACATTAAAAACAAGTATTTTAAAAAAAAAACTTCTGAAAAAGTTGGAACTTTGACCCCCAATATCTCCGTAACTAGAAGGTTCCCAGGTATGGTCTAGAACAAAAAAATGATCGCAAAGACGGGGAAAACAAGTGCCTTTCGTTTATGTAGAGGGTCTATTTACACCCTTTATGTTATACATTTAATTTCGTTATTTGCTTTGTTTTTATGTATATTTCTTCTTCAATTACTCTCCTTTCGTAGGTATGATAGAAGAGATTTCCTTACAAATAAGCATTACCATTTTTCTGTTCCTTTCTTCTTTTCTGTATTTAGTGTGTAAATGAACTGTTAAATAAAAAAATAAATTAAATCAGCTGTATGGAGCAGGTGTCGGACAGATCGATCTAGGAAGCTCCGGTCGGATGCACTGCAGGTAGGGTTGCCAGCCATTTTGTCTCAATTTAAATGTATTCTTTCAAAATTTCCTATCTGGTTACTTTACGTATTGCTCAAATGTAGACTTCCTCTAATAAGTTTAGGTAACGACTAAGGTTTTTAGAAGTGTTAGCAACATTAGCCAGTTCTAAGCACAATAACTTCGAGGTGATCTTCGGTCCTAAAACGGCTAGAAGAAAACTATGCCTAGTTTTTGTGTCTTGTCATTTTTTTAGTTCATCATTATCCACCCTATCCCAATTTTCATGGGGCGAGAGCAACATATATTTTTTTTTTAGTGTTCAACCTCTTTTTAACCTCAACACATCACATTATTGCCTCCTCGACTCTGAGACTGCCTCGTTGGTCTAGAGGTAGCAATGGCGACTGCTGAGCATTAGGTCCCGGGTTCGATTCACGGGTCGGGCAAATTGTTATTGAGTTTCTCCATCAGGAATTTCTCAGTAGCAGCCACGGAGTCTGGATTTGTGCCCCGTTGATGACAATAAGCTCGCCCCCCTATTACTAAAATGTAACTGGCGAAATGAGGCTGTACTATTAGGTACACCTCTGCCTAAACCTTCAAGGATTACAGGCGTGTTGTTATGTTACATCACATTATTCACCTTTTCTTTAGCCAAGTCACCTTTTACACATTTCATCCGTCCCTTCTTGATCCTTAATTACCCTTTTTTCTTTCACACAATTCATTCGTTCTTTTGTCTTCGCCTACTTTATACCCACGCGGCACACACAACCCACGTTAATACTTAAAATTTCCCAATGTATCTTTTCTAAACAATCGACTTGATCAGCATCATAGCTTATCTTTCTAATATCTGATGCAGTAACCCTAAGCAGGCCTATTAATAGAAGACCTTTGTCCGCTTATTATTCTCCATCGATCCCGTCTGCTGGCTCCAGAGTTTATAACCTATTGGGTGACAATGACGAGCTACTTTTACGGCTTATATCACTGCATCAGTGAAGTTTGTATTACCTCAATATAGATAGGCAATATTGAAGGAAAGTAGAAGTGTACTGTGTGTTTGTATCTCAGAACATAGTGTTCTTAAAATCGTTGGTAGGTAGGTAGGTATGTTATAAGACGTGGAATCGCGAAAAAAATAATCGTCTGTCCTACATATTTTTTTGAATAGGTGTCACAAAGTCATGGAACAGCTGATTTTATTCACAATTTCAGAAGTGGTCATTTAGTAAAAGTTGTTCATGATCGTCATGTGCCTAACTTTCACCCTGCTTTGTTGGGGTCGGCTTCCAGTAAAAGTAGTTCATAATGGTGACTAATTTACCAGTCGCCAAAAATGACCATCGTTTTCAAGGAAAATGCAGATGTCAGACAGGCGAAATTTCAAAGTATCTTTTCGACCTGCACAGAATATTCTAATGACTCATAAATATATTTTGACGTAAGTACCTATTAATTAATATTGTGTATGCGTGGGTAAAAGGTAGGTCTATTAATTTCAACACATTAGTCAGGTGACCAAATGTTTGTTTTAATGTAGGTACATGTCGAACCCGTCTACAGACAGACACATTAACCTCCCATGTGAGGTATTAATGCCTTTATATTTAATGCCCAAAATGTTACCTTCTAACTCTCATTTCATAACAACATCGACATTTTCTAAATCCATTGACGACTTTGATCGAGTTTCGTATCTAACATTGTTAAGGAAATGGGTAACGAACTGCTGCAATAATTTTGGCACAGCGAGATCAGTAAGGTATAAATTTAATGTGTCCCCTTTTATGGCTCCAGGGTAAGTGTCCATTAAGAGCCTTGTTTTATGATCCGGCGGATTTGTAAGTAAGTAAAATAGTTTAGCATGGAAACATACATATGTCATGGTGATAAGGACAGGATTATTAGTGTTTATGTACTTGATGTATCTCGCAGGTTTGTCTAGTATTTATTAGAAATACAGTAAATTTTGGTAGGAGCTGAAGGATACATATTAGGTAATATTTTCCACTCGAAACAATGATCTACGAGACGTCAAGTTGATTGGTTGAAGTCTAGAATTATTTTTATTGCGTATGGTTCTTTAGAAAGTTAGCTCCAGAACTCCAAACTTTCAATGAAAGATTTCTTTTTCACCTAATTTATTAGCTAAATATTATATACATTTATAAATTAAAATAACCTATATTACCTAACTAACCTTAAAAAGTGGTGACAAAAAAAAAAAAATTATAATATAATATTAAATTAATATTATAATATTTTACACCTTGTTTTAAAAATATTAGGCAAAAAACATGTTCCACAGCATTAAGGAAACGAAGAATTCAATACGAACGAGTGGGCTTACCCCAAATTTTCAGAATTATTCCAACAAACAGGCCCACGCATTTTACTCGTGAATGATTAGATTAGGAATCTTAAAGGATCAAAGAAAGACCAACTCTTGAGTTTGAATTTCTTGTATTTAGAAGAATAGCATGCGACTGTCGACTCTGTTACGTCTGTAATGTGATTGTTATATTTTTGTAACTATTTTTAATAAAAAATTTCGCCAGAAGTACATACCTATAATACCTACCTGGCTGGTGGTATTCTGTAGTTTCATAGAAAAAAGGCACAATTTTATGAATGTACGTGTGTGTGTTTGTAGTACCTACTTACCTCATCATCATTCTCTTGCCCTTATCCCAATTCATTTGGGGTCGGCGCAGCATGTCTTCTTCTTCCATACTTCTCTATTACTCGTCATCTCGCCAGACACCTCCTTTCTTGCCATATCATTCTTTACACAGTCAATCCATCGTTTCTTTGGTCTTCCTCTACTCATATACCCATCCACATTCATACTTAAAACTTTCCTCACAACATTTTCCTCATTCCTCCGCATCACATGCCCATACCACGACAACCGATTACCACACAACTTTTCAGTCACCGGCGCCACTTTCAAACTTCCTCTTATATACTCATTTCTTATTTTATCCATTCGCGTAACACCACACATCCCCCTTAGCATTCTCATCTCCGCCACATGCAAATGCCTTTCATTCATCCCTTTTGTGGCCCAACATTCTGATCCATACAAGACAGCAGGTCTAACCATTGTTTTATAAATCTTCCCCTTAAGTTTAAGGGGAATGCGGGAGTCGCAGATTGTTCCCGTGACCTGCCGCCATTTCATCCATCCCGTGTTAATTCTGTGCTTTACACTACGATCTATTTCGCCATCGCTTTGCACGAGTGAACCGAGATACCGAAAGTCGGAGCAGACAGGAAGAAACGCGCCATTAAGCGCTATGGCTCCAGAACTAGAGAGACCGCCGAAATCGCAGAACATGTATTCTGTTTTAGTTCTGCTGATTTTCAAGCCAACATTCTCCAGCTTCTGTTGCCATTTCTCCAATCTGCTCTGGATCTCAGATCCATCTTCACCGACAAGAACAATGTCGTCGGCAAACAGCATGCACCAGGGTGCCTCTTCCTGTATGTCCGACGTCAAAGCGTCCATAATCAACAGGAAGAGGTAAGGACTTAAAGCCGACCCTTGATGCAAGCCTACAGCCACATTGAACTCATCGGTGTTGCCAGCAGCTGACCGGACGTAGGTACAAGATTGACTGTACATAGCACGAATTAACTCTACATACTTCCCAGGTATACCTTTCTCTTTCAAGGCCCACCACAACACATCCCGAGGTACCCTATCATACGCTTTCTCCAGATCAATGAACACCATGTGCAAGTTTTTGTGTGCACGTCTATACTTCTCGAACAATTGGCGGAGTGCAAAAGTGGCGTCCATTGTTCCTCGACCTGGCATAAACCCAAACTGATTTTGGGTAATCTCACTCTCCTCTCGCAATCTTTTCTCTATCACTTTCTCCCATACTTTCATACTATGTGACATGAGCTTTATCCCCCGATAGTTGTTGCAGTCTTGCACATCACCTTTATTCTTGAAGATGGGCACTAGCGAACTATTGCACCATTCTTGTGGGATCGCTCCTTCATACAACAACTTATTGAAGAATAAAGTCAGCCACATACATCCGTCTTCTTTTAAGCACTTCCATACTTCTACTGGTATTTCATCAGGGCCCATGGCCTTTCTATTTTTCATACTTTGAACTGCCTTCCTCACTTCATCCATGCTAATTTGCCTCACCAAACCCATATTTACTTGTACCTCGTTAAGCACACCGCTCCATTCATTCTCTTCATTCAGTAGCTTTTCAAAATAACCCTTCCATCTCCTTTTTATTTCATCATCTTTAGATAAAACCTTACCAGCGCCGTCTTTCATACAATTTATATGATTCATATCTCTCGTTCTCCTTTCTCTCGCTTTTGTAATCCGGTAGAGCTCCTTCTGGCCTCTAGGACTGTCCAGTGAATCGTATAACTTCTCCTGTGCCTTAGCCCTGGAAACTGCTACCGCCTTTTTTGCCTTTCTCTTCCATTCTTTATAGATCCTCTTCTTTTCTTCTTTCAAACTGTCGTTCTCGTTTGCTACAGCCTGCCATTCTTTAAACGCAACCTTTTTTTCTTTCAGACTCTTTTGCACCTCTTCATTCCACCACCAGGTATCCTTATCTATCATACCTTTCCCTTTGGATTCTCCAAAAACATCTTTTGCTATTCTCCTTATACAATCTGCCATCTCTTTCCAACATTCATTCACAGATTTTCCTTCCATATCCTTCATTTCAATCATCTTATCTACTACTTGACTCTTAAACATACTTGTACATTCTTCATTTTCAATCATACGCCATCTTGTTTTGGGTGGGGGCCGTTCTTTGTTTCTACTGGCCGAGACACTGACTTTGACCTCCATTATGACCAATCTGTGTTGGGAGACTAAGTCTTCGCCTGGCAGCACTTTACAGTTTTTGACGTATTTAAGACTGTCCCGCTTGACCAGGAAAAAGTCTATTTGCGTCGCGTGGTGGCCACTTTTATACGTAATGAGATGTTCGTCTCTTTTTTTAAACCACGTATTTGTTATTGCCAGGTCGAAGGCAGACGCAGCTTGAAGTAGTGCTTCGCCGTCATTGTTACGGTCTCCATACCCCCAGCCGCCATGCACTCTCTCATACCCATCCTTCATTCTTCCTACATGCCCGTTGAAATCACCCCCCACATACACTTCTTCACTCTCTTGCACATCCAACATAACTCGATCAAAGTCTTCCCAGAACTTCTCTTTTACGCTGTCCTCACTTCCTGACTGGGGTTCATACACACTAACTATATTTAGCACCAAACTATCCAGAATTACTTTTACCGCTATCACTCTATCGCTCACTCTTTTAACATCCACCACACATTCTTTCAACTCCCCATCTAAAACTATTCCCACACCATTTCGCTTGCCATCACTGCCACAATAATAAAACTTATATCCTTCTCCAATTTCTCTTGCCTTCTCACCCTTCCACTTAGTCTCTTGAAGACACGCTATTTTTTTTACTACCTACACTTTACCTACTTACCTAATTAATTAAATTAAATGCATAACGTAAAAACTTGTTTCTTTGCAAAAGTGGAACTGAAACAAAAGAGGGTACAGTTTCCACTTAAACCAACTTTATTGAAAGTATCCACATACAGGCTTGAGGCTACTTATACAATTTACAGGCAATATTCTTGAAAGGAGTTGTATAACTTATAAATGTTTCATGACATGTTAAAATAAAACCTCTCTAAGATTTTATAATGTGGAAAACATCGTTCGAAAACAATACCAAGCAGATAGGAGTTTACTCCAAGCACCGACTGAGAATAGGAAAATTTTACATATAGCTGCGTGAAGGTTCATTCATCTGTTAAGAAAGATAAACTACGTAAGATATGCATCCGTTTTAAAAACAACTTTATTCTTTGAGAAATAAAGTTGTATTTCAGAGACTGTTTCTTGAGCATAGCTTTATAAAAAAAGCCTTGCAAAGTTTTCGTGTAGGCACAGTTTTATTTTCATTGGCAATTCTATCGTCACTTACGAGTGTCCCAAAGTGTCTTTTCTGTAGGTCACACGGTGCTCCTGATTGGATGGCTCATTGCTGAGTATGAAGTGATCGACGCGAGGAGTAAAAACAAAAGGACTTTCTCCCTGAGATTTTTGGGATCGCTTTGCTAAACATGGATCTAGATGTATTTGATACGAAAAAGGACTCATTTTTCTACAATATATAACTAGTTTTATATATATTTGGATCGGAGTGGCCCGAAAGTCTGAAAGCCACTCTCAATATGAGGTATCGTATTACCCGGTACTAACTGACCTCCACAATGGAGGTCAGTTAGGCAGTCGCTCCATGTAAAATGCTGCATCAGGTTAGACTGGAAAACGACCCTAACGTAGTTTGAAAAAGGCTAGGCAGATGATCTATAAGTAGTTTTATATACAGGTTACAGTTTCAGAAAAGGAAGTTTTTTTTTTTTTTGCTTCAAAATGCCGTACAAAATCTTTCATTAAGATTTGCTCATGTCTTTAGTTAGTACACCTACTAAGTTCACTGGGTTACTCAGCTAAACTCACTTTATTATTACCGAAAAGTTTTTTACACAAGCTGCTACCAAACAATCCCTAATTTTCTATGAGTTCATTCACTTTAACCATTGAACACATCCATAATGGGCATCGTTTATTTGTGAAATTGGAGCATGTCAAACAAAAATCGTTTTAATTGCTTTTTATGTAAACACAATGTGTAATTATTGTTTTCAAGTGGTAAGTAGATGATGGATTGCTGTATGAGTGTCATGACGCAATGTCTCGGGGGAAAACGAATCCCAATAGCTTTCCATCGACGTGTGGGATGTTTGTTTGTACAGCCTTTTATTGTAAACAATTTAATCATTAAAATTCAAAATGTCACACTCATCCTCTTGATTAAAGAAAACAACATACTTCTTGTAATGAATGACGTACCAATTTACGTTAAGGTAACTTTACAATTTTCATGACGTTCGATCTTAAGTATTGATCTTTAGAAAATAAGTAATAAGATTTAAGATCTTCAGCAAAGGTACAACAACAACATAACATAACATTGTACCCAAGACGATGTATGCAATAGCGATACGCTATCAAATGTCAAACTCCCGAGACTCGAGACCGTGTGAAGCCCTCCGCAGCACGTTCCGACACCTGTAGATTGAGTTCCTTAGCTCAAATGAATGCGAACATGTGTGTCAGAGCTACATTCACAGCAAAACTGTGTTTCCATGGAAACACGACGAAGGTATAATTTAAAAAAATAATTTCACAGATAAAGTCCATCTTGTTTAGTGTACAATAAAGAATATCCATCTATGTATACGTACCTATTAGTCATTTCAAAAGCCTGGCTAGGTACTTATCTAGGCAATCAGAGATGCGTTACAGAAGATTCAAAGAGTGACGTCCGTAGCTTTAATTTTGCTGACTAGATAATCTTTTTACCAGAGACTTTACGACAAACGAAAAATAGTGCTTGTAAAGGAAATAAGTTAGGTACTTTACAAGATTAATTTATATTATGACTCTTCTTAAAAAAACAGGGTGTGACTGGACCCTTCACGAAGCCGTCAACCAAGCATTATGTACATCAAACTAAGTAACTTTACGCAAAAATTATTGCTGGGAAACGACTTTTATTTGAGGTGAAAAATTATGTTTTACGGTATAAGTCAATGTAACACTCAAAACATTGTGCTGATGGATGGCTTGAATAGTGGGTCGTGGAGGTGTTTAAAATAAAAAATTTACATTAAAAACAAGTATTAAAAAAAACTTGTAAAAAAATTGGAACATTGAACACCGATATCTCCGTAAGTAGAAGGTTTCCAGGTACGGTCTAGAACAAAAAAATGGTCGCAATAGTGGGGAGAACAAGTGCCCTTCGGCTTCGTTAAGCGTTTTGTTACACCGTTTATGTAGGTACTAAGAGGTCATCATAATTCTTCTGCCCAAGCTTGTCTTCTTCATTTAAAGGCATATATATGATATGTCCTCGCAACTACTGTAATATCATACTCATCTTCATGCCATTGTCGCATGTTACTTGGGGTCAGCACAACTCGTTTTCTTTTTCAATTATTCCCAGTTAGCCGCCCCGCTATCTACATCTCTTTCTTGCATATAACTCCTCACACATTCCATCCATCCACTGCACTTTATTCTTCGCAAGTGAATATTATAATTACAAGACATTGTAAGTCATGTCAAGTTGTAAACAGATTTATATGAGTTCCTACCACTTTAATGACAGGATATTAAACTGTGGTCTGTGCATTAATTACTTTTTATGTTTTGCATTATCATACGTTATATCGTCTAAAATGATATAAGGCAACTTTGTTAGAAACCATGAAATAAGAACAAAGATTGTGGTATTTAAAAACTATTTCATGCTTTTCTCCTGGATTATAATTGTAAAGATAAACAATCTTTTAATGAGGAATAATACTCATTATTTTAAGACATGAGTTTAGACCATAAGAACTTACCGGTGACGGAATGTACAAACAATATCTGCGGTGTTCAATGCTTGTGCTAACCCTGCTTTAAATCAAAGAAAATCACACTACGCTTTTTATCGAAACAGATTTTTCACAACATAACATCACGCCTGTAATCCCCGAAGGGTTAAGCACAGGTATAACTACAGTACGCTCTTGCCGTAACACTTTGACTGACATAGGAATAGAACCCCTGCGCTATTGCGGTAATCAGATATTTATTAATCCCTAGTTTATTAATCTTTTTTGATATACGTACTTTAGAGCTTATCACTCGTGCAGGACTAGAGCAGACTTGAGCCTAGACTCATTATAATAATATGCTGATTATGTTATGCAATAAGTTTCTAGGACAATTCAAAGCCTCATATACCAACATTCCCAAAAACAGTTCTTTTAATTCCCTTTAAAACTCTAAAAGTATTACCAACAAATAACTCGAATGTCATATTATTTAGGGTTTTATTCAAAAATAGTTTCAGAAGATTTCTCAAGATACCACACACACCTAGTCAGAAAGAGATTTCGTGGAAAATCCGTGGGTTTGGAACTGTTTTCTATTACAATTAAGATTAGGTAAGGCGGTACCTCCGTCGGGGAATTGGTGTTTTATTGGAAACGAAACTCCATTTAGTTTGATATTTTTTTCCTCTACATCTTTACTTTATTCAGCTTAATCAATATGTTACAGGCATTTTCCTTTTACATTTGATTGATTTATTACGCCGCGATTATTCATAAAACGCTTTCATGTTAGTATTAGCTTATCAAAAAATTGAAGGGTGACGTGTTACTGAAGTATTTCCCGGGATTCCATCACAAACGAACTTTATAATACAAATATTTAGTTTATAAAATTTCCAGTGAAATAAATGTTCCCAGAAATACGTATAAAAACTTCGTTTTGAAATGATTAATCAACAAATCTAGGAAACAAACACGCTCAACGTTACGATTCAGAAAAATCCTTTCACGCATAAACTTCAAGGCGTTTAAAAGTTACAAGTTACCATTAACTTCGGAAAAAGTTGTGGTTGCGTCAAGTTTTACGCTTGAAGGCTGTAGCGCGCGCCTCGTCCCGCCCGGAGGCGGGCGGTGGGCGGAGCGGACACCTATATAAGCTTTTGCATGCCTGAAAGTTTGTTATTGAATGCGCGCGATCATTTCGAAAACGTGATTCGAAGTATTCACTAGTGACGATCCGACGTTCCCGTACCCGACACCCAGAGCTCAGGTAAGTCCCAACACATTGCTCCATCGTGCAGAAAAATATTCATGGAATTGTATGAGTTAAATATATTATCACGTACTTTATATGTGATGAGTTAGATGTCGTATGAATGTTAATATTTTAGATTATTTGTGAAAAGATTTTCAAAGTTTGTGCACACTCGTATATTTATGTGGTCCAAGATTTTTTTTAAATGTTTGTAATTTCATCACGGGGGAAAAATAATCTATTGCGGGAATAAAGTTTTTTTTCTACATCTAATAAAAGGAAATTCAAAAATAAACACAATAATAATCCATTAATATAACTCGTTACAGAAAAAAATACTTGACGGTAATAATACATTACTGCAAAATAACAAAACACAAACTATTAAAAAAGTTTTTGACGAAATACAAGTTATAACATAATTGTACATCATTCTACATAGAAGAGATTTTACTTCTAATTAATCGCCAAAACAAAAAATATTAGATGTAAAGTATTCCTTTTTTATCCCGTTTGATCACAGTTTTAATATTTTAATGTTTTACTTCCTGAAATTTGAGAATTAAATCGTAAATTGACGTATAGTTGAAATACTCGTCCAAAAATCATCGCAGTATTAAGTAACGACAATAGAAGACGGCCTGCAGTAATAGCATTTTTTTTTTATTGGACTAGTTAATAACTGTTAAATGCGGTTTAGAAAGTGCTAATTATAATAATTTGAACAAGTGAAGGTTGTCAAAAATACACGGTTTTTCTGAATAAAATTTTAGTTTTAGTACTAAAATTGCACTCGAACAGACAGTGATTTCCAGAGTTTGAGAAATGGCACCGATCACATGTTATCTTGTTAACTTTTCTGATTCGTGCAGTACCTATCCATCGATAGTCGATTTCTTTTTCTTACCGTTATTGATTAACATCTTATTGCATTGCCACCGGCTTAAATATTGCGCTTTAAGTTATTGGTATTTTAGAATGAGTGCGCCACTCACGTAATTTTTCCCGGGGTTTTATCAAAATTGCCAGGACGTGACAATGAAAGCGGAAAAAATACGGCAAAATAACTTTTATGAAGCAAAACACTTCAATACCTACTTAAACAGGTTTATAAATACACATTTTTGCATAAACAAACAAGTATAAATTTGGATAATCTTTTTTTTAGGACACTACGCTATATTTTGTTGTAAAGGTCGCTGTAAAGACAAAATCCCGAAAAACGTATATTCAGCTTTCACGCAGTTTATTTAATCCCTGCTCTGTAATACAATTCAGGTCTCAAAAAGTGACTCTTCGCTGGATCCATCATAAATGGCTTGACTCACCTGTATTTAATTTTTGAATTGTATTTTTTGTCTTTACTATGGGCACTTTTAACGTGCTCGTAATGGTTCTCTTATAATGTACCTACAATCTCAACATAAATGATGTAACCATGGTTCTTGTAAAAATATTCTAATTTAAGAGAGTGTCCATGGAGTCTGTTTCCCATTCTTCTCCATAGAGATCTACCCTTTGGATTGGGGACAACTACAGTACTTTCACATTTATTATGCCCTGGGACTGTAGCTTGATTGTTTCGACAATTCAAAACTGCCTGTAACTGGGTTACTTGATTTTGTTAAAAATGCTAAATGCTTCGATTTTGTTATCATAATTAAACCTTTACCAAATGCGATACGAATATCGTCTATTAGTGAAATACTAGCACATTATACAGGAATTTCTTGGAGGTGACCTAATAAGTAGATGGAACCTTAAATACAGGATAATAACTACGACCTCATATTTTTAGTCAAATGTTATGCGTGTCAGGGCATTTTATTTTATTATCTGTTGTTTTTAAAGTAGAGCTAGTGGATCAAGAACGAGGCTTTGATCACATTTATTTTTTGGGAACAAAGCGAAACGGAGATTGTTGTCCGGAAGGATTTAAAAAAAAATAGTTTTTTCAGTGACACAAGCGAAGGAAAAGAGACAGGCACATGTAGGCCTGCTTATTTCATTTTACTTACTTTTTAAGTAAGATTTTCACTTATGAATTGACATCATAATACCACGCGTGCTATCCCCGAAGGGTTATGTAGAGTTGTATCTTAAAGTACACCCACATATATATCAAAAATAAATATTTTTCATTGTTACTTCCGGTAGGCTTAAAGAAATGGAGAAACGTTCGCGGTTTCCTGCTATATTTTGTAGCATATAAATGTTAATGAAATAAATTCTCGAACATCCCTTCACACAAAAGCATCAATGGGCTTCAAATCAAATGAGGCCGTACAATAGGATATTGTTCGAATGTATCTTTCAATACAATGTGTGTATGGAAAGCCGACCAAAGGATCCCAGAATAACAACAATTAGACAGCCTAAATTAGAAAAAAAATCACGAATAATATTTTTATCGTGTAAAAAAAAATAAAAAAAATAAACAAATAAATAAAAAAACCGGAATTGGAACTGTGTCATATACAGTTCCAATTTCGGTTTTTTATATGAATATTATATAACAATATTGTAAAGCAAGTAAATTCGTTGATTATGTTCAATTTGTCGTTCATAGCTGTTTTGTGTGCAAATAGGACATTTGCACACATTGCTTAAAATTCAAACTAGTTCACGATAGTATACGTAATATTAGAGAACAGGAATCCCTAAAGTGAACCCTACATAGTAATTTTACCTCGAAATATTCATACATAGAATGAATATCTTACTCTCCTCTCATATTTCAAGTGGTATCCAATAATAACGATACATGCAAATATACTCCTGCTAAGACGAAAATTCTGTAACGAGATAAGCTGTGTGCCGTATTTTTTCAATAACCTTAATCCCATTAATATGATACCAAATACGAAGAACGTGCATTGAAGCCTAAAGAGATATCGTACTTCACGAACGCAATCACAAGCAAAGAGGTTTAATATGTCCGTTCATTTTTAAACGAACGGATTATTGGAGCGTGACATATTATTATATTTAATTTATAAAAAATGTTGATATAATAAACAAAGAGGAATTTCATTCTGAATATTTAATTATAAGTCATACTGATTGATTGTGTTTCCTCGCTAACAGGGATTGATAAAAAGTAATATGAATTTTAGATTTTCCTCTGGATTTAAAAACCGTACCGGGGGTGCTTTAAATAAAATTAAAATAATTACTTTATTGAAATCCCTTTTTTATATGAAATGATTAGCTTATGCCTGCGGCTTCGCCCGCGTGGAGTTCGGTAATTGTCCCACTGGATCATACGACCGGGATTAAAAATATCCTATTTGTTAATCCAGGTTATAAACTATGGGTGTGCTAAATTTCATCTAAAGAGTAACAAACATCCATCCATCCTCACAAACTTTCGCATTTATAATATTAGTAGGATTAAAATAAAAATACTACAAATTGATGATTTTATGAAAAACCTTTTCATCTACTTCATTGTACAATATCTTTCGGTAATAGGTAATCGCTAGAAAAATGTCTTAAACTATATTTGACCCACCTGAACGGCGCCTACCACATTTCATGAAACCGTAATCTGACTGTTTTCCATTTCAGTACGATTATTATTTGTTTAGTCGTCTTCTACACGCTGACATTAGCAAGCATTAATATTTAAACCGTCTTGCAAATCGCTAGATAACGCTAAGAGTCCATCTCGGCAGATATCACCCACTACTTGTGGTTATGGGCACCTCTTAAGTTCTTGAAATTTCTCTTAAATATACCTGAAAATAGCGAATAAAGAAACAGACGTACTTTTTAGATTGCGTGCAATTTTATTTGGCAAACTTTTATTATTATTTCCAAACATATATGTAACAAAACATCACGCCTCTAATCCACAAAGAGTTAGACAAAGGTACACCCACATTTCGCCAATAATATAGCTATAATTAAAACTTCTAAACTAGTCAAAAAAGTATCGAACCCAAATATAGCTCTCGTCTACTTTATTCCTGGTTACAAATACATCATCAGCCCCAAACTCGTTGTAAAAATAGCTCCATGGAATACTGAAATAGGTCAGAAACTTCCACCGAACCAACCTAATTATAAAATCAAAACAGTAAGTATTTGTGTGTTTAAACTTACTCGTTAGTCGTATAGAAACTTAATATCTTTACAAATGTAATATAATGAAAACAGAATTAAGTTGTTTGTTTATTTCGCATTCAGTTTTTTACACTAAAATTATTGTCTTAGTATTTTACAGCCAGCTTTGACAGTACTGTTAGCTAGAAAACATTTTAGAGATTCCCCGTTCCGGAATATTAGATGAAGACTTGACATCAAGTATTTTTACATACAAACATAAACCCTCGATTTTTTTCTCGTGGACCCCCACGGGTTACCCCCAGTTAGGAACTAAAGAACGCCATCTGCTATGATCGTAACAAACTCCTTTCGCTTCGTCCTAGTCATCATCTGCCTAGCCTTTTCCCAACTATGTTGGGATCGGCTTTCAGTCTAACCGGATGCAGCTGAATACCAGTATTTTACTTAGAGCGGCTGCCTATCTGATCTCCATAACCCAGTTAGTACTGGGTAATACGATACCCCTTGGTAAGACTGGTTGTCAGACTGTTTTGGGCCACTGACAACCTAACGACTGTCAAAGATCTGCAAATGACACCCGGCACCACCAGCTTAACGTGCTTTCCGAGGCGCGGAAGAAACTCGGTATGTAATGGGTGGTCACCCATCGACATACCAACCTAGGCAAGCACGGCTTAACTTAAAGATCGACCCGAGCGACTGTTATTATTTAGCCACGAGCTCCTCCAAGTATTCATTATATTCAATTTTACAAAAAGAGGTTGGTGTTCTTACGTGTTGTAAATTTTCCTTCTCGCCCACGACAACTTCTAGATGAGATAACAGGTCACAGGGCACTAATTAAATGTTCGGATTAAGGCTAAAGGGTTACAAAAATACCTGACGCTACTAATTATTTTCTCTTTAATAAATTAACCTTATTTTTTATATTTCTTTTTCTCGGTGGAAAAAGGTGCTAAAGTGTTAATGAATATTAAATTTTGTTTCCGCAGAATTTTTATAGCACCCTTGATAGATGTCGTGCAATGTATTTTAATAAAAAGCTCTAAAGAAGTCGTGTAAATTATCCATGGAATATATTTTAATTAGTGAGAAGAGTTAGACTCCATTACGATGTAAACTAAAAAAAGTTTTACCTGTCTTATATTTATTTAATAAGCTTTTAAGGCATCTGTAGGAGTAGGTACGCACGACGGCCAATCAAGCTATACAAAACCAGTTTATGCGGATCTCTCATTGTATAAGAAAACTATACAAAGCGAGGCTAAGTTATACTAGAAATGTACAGCTTCATGTGCCGCCATGTGTCTTGTTAAATGGAATAACACTTATCGAATCTAATGATAAAAAAAAAAAACATTAAAAGCAATAAGCAATTGATTATCAAAACTTTCGGCGGCTCTTTACATACAACTATAAAAAAAAAAAACTAACAAAAACCAATTATTTTTTATCACACTGCCAAGTTAAATTGCTTTAATAGTTTATAAAAGCTTATTCATCCCAATCTTTTTGTTAACCAGTTGCAAACAAAAACACTTGGGAAATCATTACGAGGAGGGTCTAACAGTTTCAATTGGTAAGGATTTACACGGAAACTTGTACCAACAGCATAATAGAAATAGGACAAACTTTACTTAGTAATCGAATCAAATTAATGTCACATACGTACCTACTTGGAATACTCGTATAAAGTTTTGATTGAAATTATGCTGCAAAATATTTCTACATTCATTAACAAAATATAACTTTATTGATAACCCTGCTGTCATTTGAAGATCTTTGACAGTCGTAGTCAGGAGAATGACAGTCATCAACCAGTCTGAGAAAGTTTAACAACCCTTTCCCAGATTTTACAATGTAGTGTTACCCAGTTCTTCAGTTCTTGGGCTTTCTTTCTTTTTTCATTACCGTGTGGTTAGTTCCTAACCTGAAGTCAGAGTGTTTGCCGCCCATGGGACTCTGACGTGGCTTTACATGCCGACAATAAATATCTCTCAGGCATGCTGGTTTCCTCACGATGATTTCCTTCACCGAAGCAAGTGATAATTATACAATACGCACATGAATCCGAACAATCAGAGGTGTCTTGGGTTCGAATTAGAGACGTATGACTTGTCAGTCCGACGGTCACAACACTAGGCTATCACTGCTATTCGACTGTGAGCGCTAGATAGGCAGTCACATGATGTAAATTACTCGTATTCAGCCGTATCCGGTCTGACTGGAAGCCAACCCTAAAATAGTTGGGTAACGGCTAGGTGGATGTATGAGATGTGATTGGTTTCTGAACTATGAATACATATATTGAATGAGAACTTGGTATTTCAACAAGTTGGCCAAACTCGCCACAAATGTCGGTTGCTGTGTGAAAGTTTTCAACCTGTAATTAAAACCGCCGTTTCTTGTAAACGGTATTCGGGAAGTGTATTAAAAGTTTTGTTTAGTCAATATTTGGACATTGTTCATCCATACTAATTTCGTTGTGCTTGTTCGAAGAATTTGTAAATACAGGTTGTGCGTACGGCCATATCTATTCATTTTCTCAGGATTATATAGCCGTGATGTTAATCGATACCAAGCCGAGTTAAAATGTAATATTTACGAAATGCTATACAATCGCTGCAGCATTTTCCAGAAAGCCCAGTAAAGATACAGACAACTTGTCGCCACTGCTCTCTTATAAATCGAAACGTGCTCGTTTTAATTTATTTTTATTAGGTAGTCGATAAACTATTTCAATAACCGTCGTTTAAAGTTTTTATTAAATCCTAGAAAACGAATCCCGAGTCGTCTAGACATACGTGGCTAGAGAATTAGGTTTTAAGAGAAGACATTCAAAAGTTGAAACTTAAATGACGAACATCACATACTATTTTTGATATATTTTCATGTATGGTTGTCTAAACGCACCTTTAGAAGGTTAGAAGGGTTCTCTCAAAGATCTCGCTTGAGATTACACTGTATATACATCCTTAACTCTGTAAATATACGTAACACGATTCAGAATAAATTAACCCGTCTCTAATTACAGAACATTAATGTCCTCTAATTTAAAATTAGCACACCGCAATAGACACAAAATATTCGAATTTAAGCAAATCTGTAACGCAATTTTCTGCCATTTACTTTAACATGTTTATTTCGTAAGATATCTAATTACTGAGATAAATATGTAATTACACAATTAACTTAATTACTCCATTTCAGTCACTGACGTCAAGTTAAAGTTAAACGTCTCGGTTAGAGAGCAGACTTGTGGAATGTAATCGCGGGGATCTTAGGAGACTATATTCCAACTTTGAAATTGTTGGATTATTTTTCCAATTCCAATGGATTAAGACTGGAACGCGACACAAATCTGTGCGAAATTAAAACATAAGAGAATATTCATTTTCTTTTCTACATGCATCTTTCGTAAACGTAAAGCATTACATTGAATTATCGCGGAGAAATTGCTGGTAGTCATTATTTTCGTCTGGGGAATATTTTACCCAAATTATGTTAGTATGTAATCTGTGCAATTTAGCCACTTAACGTCCCAAGGTGTTCCACCTCTCATTAGTAACGGTCGACTAATTTTATTTGTCACCTTGTGGCCTTTATCTGAGCTTATAAACAAGAACCTATGTTGTGGCGTGTGTACCTAAATGTAGGGTTAGTTAGATGAAACACTGGTTCAGGTAGTCGATTCCTTAACTATGTAACTAAAGCTAGTTGAAAGTTTCCTTTAAAGATAACAGTGATCGTAATTTTAAGATGTTTTAGGTCTAGGGCTGCGGGACTGTTCGAAAGGGATACCGTGGCCCTGGAACACAAAGGGCAAAGAAGGAACATGGATAGGTTTTAGTCAGTACAAGTCTGACACTCTCTTCCGCTTTGCCCAGAGTGGGGGGGGGGGGGGTCATTTGATGCATTCCGAACCGAAAAAAAAAAAAAAGATATCAGTGATCGTAATTTTAAGATGTTTTAGATCAACTTCTACTTACATATTTTTACATTTTAACTTTCCCTTCAGTTTCGAAGGGAGTTCTTTATACTTACCTACCTACACGAAAAGCAGATTCAACAAGGTGGAATACTAACGGAAACTTAGAGCTCAGATTTCTACAAGAAAATCTACTTTTGTGGTTGTGGTTTACTTTTGTGGTTGGTGGTCGGTCATATCCTACGATTTACATGTAGACTTTTGAATGTTATCTATACCTATTTATTTATAAAACATGAGGATGCTTCGTGTAAGGATATTTTAAGGTAATTTATACCTTCGTTTTCAGTGATCAATTAGGTTAATGTAATCCGAAGTAGTTAGTGATCGGGGCGATCGGTGTGAGCGCGCATTGTTTGGTAACTATTTTAATTCGGTAATGTAGATTAGTTTGCATTCAGGTTGTAAGTTCCTGGTTTTATGGGTATGTCTTACACAATGATGGACGTAAACTTTTGGGAAATCATGACAGTTATTGTGTTTGAACCAAATTCTTATCTACAAAGTAATATCAATAATTTCTTAAAGGTTTTTTTCAAAATCTGAGTATCTAAGGATCGTTGCAGTAGATTGTAGTATTTTCTGCCTACCCCCAAGGGAAAAAAAGCGTGAGTGTATGGAAACATGTATAACCAAAATCACCTACATATCAGAATCGTTCAATTAATTCGGTCCTTTGATCTAAAGAAAACCCGACAGCAGCGCTTTTTTTTTTTTTTTTTTTTTTTTTTCCGGATGGGAAATCATCAAATGACCCCCCCCACTCTGGGCGGAGCGGAGGGGAGTGTCAGACTTGTACTGACTAAAACCCATCCATGTTCCTTCTCTGCCCTTTGTGTTCCAGGGCCACGGTATCTCTTTCGAACAGTCCCGCAGCCCTGGCAGGCGTCGGCCCATGCGGACCCCTACTTGATTGCTGACATCTCTTTGAGGCGCGCGTGGAACACGAACGCGCCGTCGACACAGCCTGTCGTCATAAGACGGCCGGACGGCGAGCTAGCCCATAACTCGCCGTCCACAGGCCAGCGCCTACGGTGGTCGGAAGCCACCACGTGACCCCCGACGCCCAGGGCGTCTCCCGCGGCGGCTGGGACGTGAGGTTCTTTCCCTCTCACGTCCTGCCACCTCCTTCACTAGCATGACTGCTTCGCAGAAGGAGGTGACGGCTTCCCATTCTCTCTCGCTCCGGACCATGGCTTGAACCAAGGCCGGACGCGAGAGATTGCCGCCGCCAATCGCCGCTATGAGGACACGGCGGTGCTCCGCCCAAGCGGGGCAGACCTCCACGGTGTGCTCCACCGTGTCCTCCGGACGATCCTCGCAGTGGAAACACCCGGGCGTTTCCTCCCGCCCGATTCGGTGCAGGAACCTCCCGAAACAACCGTGTCCGGTGAGGACCTGCGTCAGACGGTAGGTGAGGGCGCCGTGGCGCCTCTCTAGCCACTCCTCAAAGAGGGGACTTATCGCCACTATGGTGGCGTGCCCTGCACGGGGTTGCGACAGTCGCTCTCTCCATGTCGCCATGAGATCACGCCGGAGGTCTGTCCGCTGAGCGGTAATTTGTCGCGGCAGCGGAGTTTCCCCCCTATATAGTGCTTCCGCGCGCCATTCATGCAGGCGCGCGAGGACTATCGCCTCCAGATCCCATGGCGGCAATCCGGCAAGGAGGCTAGCCGCCTCGCCAGAGATCGTGCGGTACCCCCGGATTAGCCTTATGGCTATCACCTTTTGGGGCGCGTTCAGGTAGTGGGCGGCTTGCCGCCTCAAAGAACGCGCCCACACCGGGGCCCCGTAAAGGGCCATGGACCGCACGACCCCCGCGTAAAGCTTCCGGCAGGAGGCGTTTGGACCCCTCAGGTTGGGCAAGAGCCGCTTGAAAGCAGCCCCCGTCCGTTCCAGTTTGGGAGCCAAACGTCGGAAGTGCTCCACGAAGTTCCACCGACTGTCGAGGACGAGTCCTAGGTATTTCAACGTCGACCCGACGCCGATGGGAACCCCTCCTGCCATCAGTAATGATCCCGACGGTGGCGCATTTCGAGGCCCATGAAAACACATGGCCTCGGACTTGTGCAATGCCACCTCGAGTCCCAATTGCCGGATCCTCTCCACAACTATCGCAACCCCGCGTGTCATGTTTTCGGCCGCCGCCTCGTGCGACCTCCCTTGCGCCAGTACCAGCGTGTCGTCAGCGTAGCAAACTACACTGACGCCGGTAGGGAGGTCGGCGCGCAGCACCCAGTCGTAACCGATGTTCCACAAGGCCGGCCCCAGAACCGAACCCTGTGGAACACCGCACGACATCTCTCGCCGGTTCCATTCTCCGCTCCGACTGGGGTAGATGACGGCTCTATCCGTCAGGTAGTCCCCGACCACGCGACGAAGGTAGGTCGGCACCCCGTGATACCGGAGTGCCTCCGCAATGCAGGTCCAGGGCATGGAGTTGAAGGCGTTGGCGATGTCAAGAGACACCGCCAAGACAACCCCGCCCCGGGACACCGCGTCCCCCGTCGTGAGGGCTCTCACGCGCATGATGGCGTCCACCGTCGAGCGCCCCTTGCGGAAACCAAACTGGTGTTCCGCAAGATCCGGCCCCATCCCTGCAAGGTGCCCGGCGAGGCGGTTGGCAATGACTCTTTCAAAGAGCTTGCCCACCTCGTCGAGCAACACGATGGGCCGGTATGCGGACGGAGAGTCCGCAGGGCGCCCTGGTTTCCGGATTAGGACCAGCTTCCCCGTCTTCCAACGAAGCGGGAACTGGCCTCTCTCCAAGCATGCGCTTAGGAGCCCTTCCAGTCGGGGCCCGAGAGCCTCAAAGGCCAGGACCCAGGCTTTGCCAGGCAAGCCATCGGGTCCCGGGGCGGTATTTCTGGCTTTCAGCCTGCGTACCGCCACTCTCAGGTCTACCCCAGTCACCTCCGGAACGTCATAGTCGTCATCGGTGTGGTCCGCTTCCGGCACCGCACGCGGTGACGGAGCCATAGGCGGGGGAGGATGCTCCCCTCGCGAAGGGAACAGAACGCTCACCACGTCCTCCACGAGCTCAGGCCGGAGACTCTGCGTTAGCGGGGGGGCCCGGGTGCGGAGTTTGTCCCGCACCATCTTGTAAGGGCGCCCCCACGGATCTCCGTTCAGAGACTCCAGCATCTCCTCGCGGGCCAAATTCTTGGCCCGCCGGACAGCCTCTTGGAGGGCGGTCTTCGCCGCTCTGTACCCCTCGTACAGCTCCGCCTCAATGGCTGCCGCATCCGGAGGGCGGATGCGGAGCCTGCGATGCCTGGCGTACAGGTGCCGCGCGGCAACGCACGCCTTGCGCAGAGACGTCAGCTCTTGCGACCACCAGTACACCTGACGCCGGGCGCTTCCTGGCCGAACTCGGGGCATTGCCACGTCGCAAATCTCGGACATGGCCTCCTGGAACCAACCCGCCTCGTTGTTGATGTCGGCAGGCCTGACCGGTGATGACACCCAGGCCTGCACGATTGAGGCTTCCAGGAGGAGCTCCCGGTCCAGCTGCTTCAGCGCCCATCGCGGACCACTCGGGGCCTGTAGGACCGGTGCGCTTGAGGTCTGAGTGGAGACGTCGAACCGGATGTACCGGTGGTCGGAATAGGTCTCCACCCCCTCCATGACGCGCCAGTCGACGACACGCGGTGACAGAGCGGGGCTAGCGAACGAGATGTCCACCACCGACTCGCCCCGCATCCGCACGCACGTGGGGACAGAACCCCGATTTAGGACGACTAGACCTGTCTCCAGAGCCCAGTCCTCCACCATCCTACCCCGCACGTCCGTGTAACGAGAACCCCAAGCCAAGTTCTTGGCATTGAAGTCCCCGAGCACAAGCACGGGGAGGGAATGGCTTCCGATGACGACACTCAACTCCGTGAGGGAGTTGTGGAACTCGGCGAGAGTTCGGCTCGGGGAGAAGTAGACTCCCACTACAACGATCTCCCCGAACCGTGCTGCCACGCACCCCTGACCCTTCCTGACACTCTCAAGGGTCGGGGTACCGGCGGCGGCCGACGCAATTATGGTCACTGAGCCGCTAAGGTCCTCCACCCAGTCATCCCTGGGCGGGACAAAGTACGGCTCAGCGACCACGGCAATGTTAATCGACCACTGCGCCATGCTCTGGAGCAACAGGTCCTGAGCGCAGGCGCAGTGGTTGATATTCGCCTGGAGAAGGCGTAATGGGGCCGTTACTGGCACTCCATTTCAGCCCCCTCCCGAGCCCCCTGCGAGGGCACAGCTGCGGAAGCTGCAGCAGTAGCGGCAGCGGCGGCGACAGTGGCGGCGGCTGCGGTGGTGGCGACGGTGGGGGTTTTGACGGTGGTGGCGGAGGGCCTTCCCTTGCCCCTGGCCTTGGCGGGAGTACCGCAGGCCTTGCTCCCTGCCCGGTGATCGGCCGGCCTGCCAGCCGCCGCGCATGCGGCGCAGTGCGGTGCGGCAGAGCAGGCCGCGGCCAAGTGACCGGGCTGGCCGCAGCGGAAGCACAGGCCACTGCGGTCCACCTCGGAGGTGCACCGGACCGACACGTGGTGCCCCACATGACAGCGGAAGCACCTCAGAGGCCTGGGCTCCAGCAGCTTCACCTGCGCTGACACCCAGCCCACCAAGAGCCTTCGGCCCTCCACAATGGCTTTCGCCGCCGTCACAGGGCAGCTTACCGTTACGGTTCGCATGCCCGACAGATCCGGACGTAAGGTGCCTGCTTTGACCTGCTCGGCAGGACACCCACCGGTCCTGGTGACGGCGGCCACCACCTCCTCCTCGGTCACCGAGTCGTCCAGACCCAGGATGCGCAGGTCTGCGCATTTGACGGGCCTGGACACTCGGGCCTCGTCCGCATTTAAGGACGCTCTGAGCTTTTCGGCCAGAGCGTCAGCGGACGAGCCACGGGTTTCGCCGGGGATCTCTAGCACTCGAGCCCCTGTTGCGGTCACTCTAAGCCGGAGGCCCCCGGCGATCCCGAGCTCTCTGAGATCCACCGTCGCCTTCGCTTTAGCTAGCACGTCGCGGTAGGTGACGCCCCTCTTTTCCGCATCCGGCTGTAGCGTTATCACCACAGCTGCGGTTTTCGGGGCGCTGAGCCCAGCCGCGACGCTTCGCTCCTTTTGTCGGCGCTTCCGCTCCCGCTTCCTGGCCTTTTTTGCCGCCCTTCGCTCCCTCGCTCTTTCTCCGGCCACCTGCCACCCGGACTCGGCCACAGAAGGCTTAGTGGGCGGGGGAGGCGGCGGTGGCGGTGGCGGCTGTCTTGCGGCTGGCGCCGGTACATACGCCGCCTTGCCCTTCTTTTGGGCCACCGCCTTGCTCTGCCTCAGGGCCGCCGCCCTCCCGACCGGAGCCGGTTTCGCCAGAGCCGGCTTTTCGGGGGCCGACGTAACCCTGCCGGAGAGCCGGCTGGGCGGCCCCGGTGCGGAGGCCACAGCAGCCGCATATGTGGCCGACTTGTTTGCCGCCAGGGGGGGGCGCAGGACAATGCCCTCCAGAACGGAGAACCGCGCCTGGAAGGCAGCCAGCTCCTGCCGAACCAGGTTGAGAACCTGGTTCTCCACCGACACGGGCTGACTTGGTCGCTGCTGGCCCCCATTTTGGGGCGCCTCGCGAAAGCCGGACTCGCGCAGATCGGCCAGGTCTGCTCGGAGCTTCTTGTTCTCCTCTTGGAGAAGCTCCGTAGCAGCCGTCAGGCGAGCGACCTCCGCCCGCAGTTTGGCAACTTCGTCTGGTGGAGGCCCCGCATATCTGGCCTTCGCTGCCGCTATGATGGAGGCGGCCGCTGCAGGTATGGCCCTTTGTCTAGTAGAGGGCTTCTGCTTGTAGGACACAGCCCTCAGCGCCACCTCCACCTTCTTCGCAAACTCGGCCTTGCGCTCCGCATCTGAGCCGCCGTCTGCGACCGCCTCGTCACCAGAGGAGCCCGAACCATCCACCCCGTGACCGGCCACCCCCGGGTGGCGCCCTTCCTCGGCAAGCCGCGCCGACCTCTCGGTGACAGAGAGGCCTCTCCCCTTGCCGCGGATCCCGCCACGCTTGCTGGTGGGGATCTTGCGAGCCGAAGCCAGCTCCCCCTCTGACGACGACTCTCGGTCGCCTACCGGCCTGGATCGCTTGCGTAGGAACTCCCTGTTCCTCGCAGCAGCCCCGGGCCTCCCGCGCCGGGAGCTCTCTGAGCCTCCCGCGCTCACATCGTTGGATGCGGCGCCGGACTCCGACCCCGCATCCCTCTCCTTCCTTCCTTCGCCGTTATCGGCCGTATTTTGGGTTAATTGTTCTTTCATACAGTTCCCACGAGTATGGGGGAAATAAAAAGTCCATCTGGGCAGTGCCCCCTGTACCCAGATAAGCCATAGCCAGGCCCGGCAGTGGTTCGCACTAACGACTGATTTTCCATAGGAACCCGTCAGCCATACATCTCCTCGCGGTGCGCCGCCGCTTGAGATTCGGGGTAACTTTTTATAGAGGTTTTCTACCTCGTGGTCCGGGCGGTTAAGCCAAGACCCTCGGTCCCAATCGAAGCCGCGAGACGTGTTCCACGACACTTCGACGGAGGGATTACGATATCGACGGGGACAGTGAAGGACTGTGTCCTTCACTGTTCACAGTGAAGGACTGTGTCCTTCACTGTCTGCTCGGAGGCAGGGTAAGTGCACACCGAGCCCGCCCTTGCTCCTCCGCTGTGCCCTCTGCTTGTCAGAGGGTCACGCGGAACAACGCCCCCTAGGCCCACAATGGGCCCCTCCCATGTCAGAATATTAGCCATGGACAGTAACATTCCCCGAAGAATAAGAATCTCTTCCCATTCCTCGGGGAAGGACACTGCCCACGCCCAGGGTGCACCGGCCCAGCAGCTGCTATTCCCTCCAGACGTATCGAGAGGGACCGGCAGCCATCAGGCACACGAGGAGGAATTCTGACAACACACCCCAGCAGCGCTTACTTTAAATACTTCTACAATAAAGGTATGAATAGTACAGAAGTTTTATAATAGCTTATCAAACGTCAATAAATGTTGGTTTCAATAATTATATTGTAGCTTAATCCAGCGCTCATTTCAGAATCATTCCATCATCAGTCATAATGGGCGGCCCGACAAAGATTGTGAAGTGTAGCCGTAAAACTGATAACTCCCTTTACGATAAACAAGTTGTAACATAAATCACACAAATAGTAATCAACAAATATCAAAATGAATGTATTCACACAAATTGTACGCTATTTACGATTGTCATGTTACAGACCTCAATTAATTATCTAAAACAGATTGACATAAATCTCAGGAGTTATACGAACAACGATTAATTTGACATCCGTTTTATTAGATTTATTGCTAGTACTACCTACTTGACTACGTTCTAATCGATTTATGATACAAAGGTTATTCTGTGATTGACTGACTAAAGTAACTTCAGTAAACTACAGAACATAGAATTTGCGTCGGATCTCAATGTATATTGCGTATTACCTCAAGACACTTTACGCGTAGCACCTCTACATACTTTGTACGTAGCACTGCTACCCAATTTGCGCGTAGCACAGCTACACAAATTGCGTGTAGCACCTCTACGTAAAATGCGCGTAGCACATCTACGGGAGGATTTGTACGTAACGCTGCTAAACAAATACTTTCACTAAGAAATAATTTTTCCAAACAAATATCTGAGCAAGTCTAACAAAGTCGAAGAAAACAAATACTTACAGTTTTAAATAAGTGATACACGGTAATAAGGATGCGGTCACACTTCACTGCATCCGAGTACATTCTGTGGTACACTGATGAACGTTATGCGTTTCCCACTCATACAAATATGATTTGTGCCACCGCGATGGACATACTAACGCTTATTAAGTACTTGATGAGTACGCTAGTCGCTACTCGTGTTCGGGAGTTTAGGTAATGTTTCCAATGGATTTAGTGTTCTGTGGTCAGTTGAAACTAACTGTTCAAAAAATTACGTGATGTACCTACTCAGTATTTTAATTTTATTTCTTAGTTATCAAACTCCATTAAATACTTTACTTAATTAAACAATTATTTTAATCTATAAAAAGATAGATATTTCAAACCAAAATAGTATGGAGGAACTAACTACTCAAACAAGAAGAGAAAATATGGAGACAAATTAAATTCTACATTTCTAAAAAAGCGAACTCCGTTATTTGTTAAACTGTAGAATTTTATACTCGACTGAGTCGCATGTAATAATGGCAAGAGCTTCTCCATCAATGCCAAGACTCTTTGCTTTGAGCATTCATTTAATACTTTGTTTGCCCACTAGTTGAGTCCACTGTCCAATGCGGGGCAGTCGGCTTACTAACCAAGTCTACGAGGCTACGCCGTAGCGACCACGTAGCATGGTTTTAAATTCTCGTAGCTTTGCGTAGCAAGCACCTTCGGATTTTTTGAGCTAACTAAGTTAGCCTGTTATTGCGTTAAAGTGTTTTAATAAGCTGTAACGTAGGTGTACGTTATTTTAAAGTATACATCACGTTGAAACGTAAAGCGGACAGCAGCTTTGAACTTTTTTATGTGAAAGTAGCAAATAAGTTCAGTTTTAATGTGTCAGCATGGTGCTGAGTTTTATCACATCCTTATTGTTGTCAAATAATTGGGTTGTTTGAAACGAGAAAACTTTCAGTTTTTAGAACGTATGCGTATGAAATGTGTAAATATGTCAGAAAGAATTAATTAGACTACGTCTAAATAGCCATATTGAACTCAAAATAAATGTATTCAAAGAAAATCTTAATGGAGCAATATTTCTTCTTGAATGTAGTAAATATACCAAACCCTTTTTATCTCAAAAAATGTGTAAAAAACAAGATTTACCTTAAGGCCAAGTTACTAAGATTCCAAATATTTCAAAAGTATTCAGAGCTAGGGGGGAAAATTAAATTCCTTTGAGTGAAGATTCAAGGTGAAACACGTTATACTTCGTGACTACCGACGACACCGACGTGAATCAAATAAAGACTGTTCAGCGCCGTGTCATTCCCCATGCAAATTGATGCCGAGTGACAAACCCGATTCAATTCTATTTAGGCAGTTACACGAAATATTATGCGTACAGAGTTCTCAAACTTTTGGGCTGTAAACAATCTGGACCAAGCCGAGGGTTAACCATCAAGGTTATATCCTACTTTACTAATAGTAACCGTCTACCCTTACATTAATTACGACGTATTCCACACATGGCGTCTCTAGTAAATAGATATAAGAGCTCTGTTACGGCAGAACTTTTTATTTCCATGTAAAATGACGGTCATATAAAAATATAAAAATTTCATTCGTCTGCAAGCGTTACGTCCGCAGTTTAGTAAACTGTAAAGAGTTGTGCCTTGTTGCTGATAATAAAACTCAGTTTTATGGTAAAATTATGCGTTCCTGTGCCCCACCGGACGGCAGTAAAGTTATTTTACAGTTTCATTGACGCTCAGACATTTCATCTGAATCTTGTGTGCATCCTGAAATGCACTTAAAAAAGCTTTTACACGAATCACACTATTTCATCCATTATCATAAAAATTCTAATGATATTTCATGCTAATGTACGCTTGATTACTTAATGGAATCTTCGGTTTACGGCCCCGGAAAATGTGTTTTGGAAAAGTAAGAAAATGAGGTGTTTAAATGTCGTCGCTACTGTTGTACATACATCATTTTTCTCATTTACTTAATGTTTTTCTATTTAGTGGTTAGGGCCGTTATAATATAAATAATTAATTTCCTCTTATCTGATTATTTCTAGGAAACTGTCTTACAAGACCTTTTGGAAAACAGACGGTAAACTTTTCTTACAGTAAAATAATCACTGCAATATCTAGAGTACTACAGAAGTTAAAACTTGTAAAAACACTAGAGATTCTAGGTGTTCCACTCTCGACATTTGTTGCAGAAATGACAACAATAAACAATGAAAACAAACCAGTAAATAACAATACAATGTTTACAAAGTTTTCCGTTAATTTGTAAAGAGTTGGTGACCAATGTACGAAACCAGATTAACAAGGAACGTTCTTTATGTCAGTCTAAGCCCTGAGACGGCCGGAAAATTATTACTGAAAAGTTCCAAAAACAAAATTACACAGGTCTACGTTTTTCTTATTCTTTTTTGTTTTGTAACTTGTTACTTAAAATTTATTATGTTCATCTTAGGCGCCGCGACGCGAATTATAACAATAAAACAATTTAGAAGGTTCATTCTTAATAATAAAGAGAGGTATGTTTGTTAAGATTATGTTTTGCTTTATCTCTTTTACTTTCGAGTAAATAAGGTTTTATTTGGTGACTATTTCTTGAAATTTAAACTACTCGTTCAAAATGTCAAGAAATATTTACGTAGAAATTGAATATACATAAGTATATTACCAGGAAAGCTAGGTCCCACGAATCAGCATAATACTTAAAATTTCAACCTACATACTTTATAAAAATATTCCGAGAACCTCTAACTATTCATTGCTCAACATAACGACTTCCACTAGACTTCAGGCAATAAAAGGGCACGACGTAATCAGTACGTTGTACGTCCAAAGATAAACGTATATTAGAACGAATTCCATTGTTCGATGACACAGTTCCTCGTTCGATCTACATTGAGACTTTAAGAGGTCCTATGAAGGCCTTAACAAAAGAGGCCGGCCTACACTCGACGAGTAGGAGGATAACGAGAGACCGTGTTCGGCAAACAGCTTTGTAGTTTGAGATACTAGCCTTGCCTACGGGTGCGCTCGTGAATCGTGACCGCATGCCCAATTGTTTGCCTAGATACTTAACTTTTTTATATTCTTGCTGATAGTTTTATATAGTGGTTATAAAAGTTTGTAGATGGCGCTAATAGATTTAAATGTGAATGTGAGGCATCTTTTTTTCTTTTGAAAAGTTTGATTAAAGTCTTCTTTTCATAGTTTTTGTTTTGTACGTGTTCCTATTATGCTGTTCTACAGTTGTATTTAAACAATGTTTCATGCCTCGGCGTTTCGTTTCGTTTCGTCACTATTTTGTTTACACAAGTTTAAATAGTTCATGAAACCCATAAAGGTTTCCTAACAACTGTGTCATATATTTTCAGGCTAAATACTTACATAGTTGTACGATTCATAGCTTCTACGAACGCATTGTGATAAAATATTCGTAACGGGTCCACGAAATAAGGACAATTTTCTGGAATTTGTTTGTTACAAGCATTTTGACACATTTCGTCAAACGAAGGACACGATGAAACGTTTTTAATTGGTAGGCTGAAGTGGACATTTCATAAATATACATATTTATTGCCAAACAGTATGATGATCCGTCATATGGGGAGTGTAAACGTTTATTGTAAGTGTATTCTCTTGTCCTACACCTACTTTTTTCTACTTCAGGGTTCGCTATGGTCAATATGTTCGCTACAGGGCTTCTATTATGCAAGTTTACACTAAACGTCGCCACGTCAACACGTCGAGTTTCGTATCTTTGTTTGCGACAATCATTGTGTGACGTGCTTCTGATCGATTTGCGGCGTGCCTCAATAGGCTGTCGGTTGTGGTCACCGTCCGGCTGTCCGTCCGTCGCTGGCACATGTCCGACGCACCGTCACGGAAATCTATTCGCCTTCATTTGTTACGACTCCATCTTTTTTTGCTGCATCACCATTGGCTGTTAAGTTTAATGGGTTATTATAACGTCATGATTTGGACATTTTAAGCTTTATAGTGCTCGATTGTTCTTATTTAGTACGCGTTGACGTAATGAAGTGGAGATCAACTAAATGTTAAGCGATTACCACAGTGACTCACTTAGATACGTAATATTTTTGGCACTATGCACTGATAACTTATGCCGATAATGTATGAAATGTAATGTCCGATTAAAGTGCAACATTAATTTATGATTTCATTTCCTAAAAATATTTTTTCATGTTGCCGAACTTGGCAAGTTTATGGAACTTGTGGCATTTTTAAGTATACAAAACTTTGTGTATACTAACTAACTTTGTGTTCCCTTCCTAGCTTCTATTGGAAATTGTTTATACCTACTATGTAGACCCCATAATCGTGCCAATGTCGGTTGGTAAAACGTGCCGCCCACGAGCCAAAGTGGCTGCGTTTGACGTTCTCTGGGGCTAAGTTATTTACCTACATTGTTCATTTAAAAAGGAACAAAATATTATGTTATTTCCTATTTTTTAAAGAAATACTTCATCGTTGATGTAGGTTTTCTACAGAGTTACTAGGTATTTCTTTAAGCGGAGTTTGAAAATGTGACTGCCCAGGGAACACCAATCGTTGGTACTTAACATCAGCGTACCTAGGTACCTACTCTAAGAGGCTCCGATTCAAAGTTGGGAAGGCAACACAACGTTCGACTTCTATCGATGATCTCTTTACGGAGTTTGTTTTGTCTCCATGTTTAAACTTGTCCTAATAAAACAGCGGCACTTGTTTGAACATCACGCGGAGTATTTTACTAAGAGCCCGTAACGTGCCTACGCGCAAATTTCACGGCCTACTGACATTCGCAAAGATTCTCGATACTCCAACAGTCAAAATGTTTCTTGTTATTAACAATTAATCCTCATTCCTACGACTTGACCTCTCGTTATTGATTGACATTTTGAAGTTTGAAACGTTATTAATAAATAATTAAAATATACTCGTATAAGACTGAATGTTTAATGAGTAACCGTTTCGTTTCGACTTTCATGCGAGTAATTTTTCCAGGGGCTCGCAATGGGGCTGGACCTTTCATCAACAATAATAAAGACAAATCAATGAATGAAAGAGGATTATCGCAATTATTTCCGTCATCTCTCATCTTATCTTATGGATTGACTTCACTATATACATATAATGAAATAAAAAAGTGAAGTACATTTTATTGACAGTATTATTCTTGCATTGGACATTTTTTCCACGTTTGTTTACATAAATACTTCTTAAGACGTCTATGTTAAGAGCTTGGACATTGCAAGAGAAAAATAAAACAATGTAAAGACACGACTCGTTAGTGTTCATGAATAATCTACGGTATTGTGAGCCTAGATAGCATATTATGCGATGAAGCGAGTTGCAAATGAGAGCGAAAAAAAAAACAGAAAGGTGTGGGATACATTCTTTTAAAAGTTGTTTTTAGTCGCAATTTTAACTACTAATTGCTTCTAAAAATTTTTAGTGTTCAGCATAATCGATAAATAAAAAACAAATAAGTTAACGTTAAATAATCTATTAATATAAATCAAAGATGACGTATTTATAAAAAGCGAAGGCTGTGTTTGAGTAATTTTCCCCAAAGACGGGAAGCAAAAGGTTGTTTCCTTATTGCTACTTCCGAACCAATCGTCATTGATTGATCTTATTGGTGAAGTTAGACGCTAGTAATGGACGAAAAATACTTTTAAATTTCCGTTTGCTGAAACCATTATTTTTATATGATACTGCCTAGCTTCGCTCGCGTTGTGGTCGAAAATTATCCCACGAGAACGGTTTGCTAGTAGATAGTCTATGACACTCGGGGATAATGTTCCTTCCAGCTTCCCATTAGTGAAGGATGTTTTTTAATCGGATCAGTAGTTCCGTAGATTACCTACATTTAAAATAATAAACGGATCTCTGATCTTGATCTCTTTGTAATATTTACATAGAAGTATAGATGATTTCCTCGGAGTATCTTGCCCACATTCCATAGAAAATCTAGGCATCGAATAGGTATTTATAATCCTGACAATATAGCTGACAGCTGCTGAAAGTCAGGAGAGACCTGCTGGAAGTTTCAAAAATTGACAAATTACAGCAGCAACCAGTACAAATCTAATTAAAACTAAAACAGGGTCAATGTGATGTCGACAGTACAATGTAAAATCGTAGGTATAATAATTGTGAAAAGACTGTAAACAAACGAATGATCTCAGTTGACTCTTTCAATTCTTCCTTATTTCATATATCTTAGAAACTTAAAAAATCCTCGGTTGGCTCCGGTCGAGAGTTTCTAACTTACTCATTAATCACTTACAACAATAACATTAATTGTTTTACAATATAACACGAGTATCATTACAGGCAGGGGTTTGTTAACTTCAAAATCACACATTTTCATAAAAAATAGGCTCTCTTTCACCGACATCGAAGGTAAATAGAAGGTAATTCGAATTTACACAGTGATCAGCGCTTGTTGGCTCATTGTTGTCTGTCATCCGGTGCGACCGCTTGTTACGTCCTGTAACGTATTCAAAGGAAATTTAATTTCATAGTATCCACGCAATTTTTACCTTTATGCCTTTGATATATTTTAGTACAATCAAGTGGAATAATACTGATTTTTAAAACAATCAAATACATGACATGTTGTACACAAAAACTTACAGATGAGATTATTAAAGCTATTTAAAAGTCTACTTACAAAGAATATAAGAATCTAATAAACGATTTTCATAACAGAAAACTAGAGAAGAGGGACCACTAACAGACATGATTTTGTTAGTACGCCATAAATGTTTAATAACAGTAACAGTAGAGCCAGTTGGAATGGCAACAAACTTTATTTTGCACAGAAATCACTTCGTTAAAACTTTGTCCACAGCTTTCCGGCAATCATCTGGGTTTATTTATTACTAAAGCCTTTGGTACATTTTTAATTTATGCTGTGGTAGTACTCTGTGAAAAAATGTTAGGAACTTTATCTACGGGATAAAAACAGGTTGCTCCGTAAATTGAATTTATATTCATAACCGGTACGCCTCTAAGTCGATTTCTAACAGAAAAAAATATGCTTTTCCTGTACCGAAGAGTTTAAGAATTACTGCTGTTTTTACGACCATTAAGGTCAAAAGTGAAGCAATGAATCTATTAAGAAACCGAAAAAGAAACAAGAACTTCCGTAAAAGCGAACATATTTAACATACATATGTGTATACACACCTTAATTGAACACAAACAACAAAATAGGTAACAAATCGAACTGTCGACACACGAGGTCGCAACAAGTACAACCGACAAAACAAATAGGTCTTCAGCAAATTAAATTTAAGATAAGTCACGTTTGATTTACACAAATTAGTCGCTGACCCACCATTCCCTTTATATATGAATATTCAACTTGTGGATTGAATTTGAGCAAACATTTTGAATGGTGACCTACGTGACGACATTCATAAATTGTTCGACACATTTTATTTCTAAATAGTGCTGTGTAATAAGTCACAATTGTGCATTTACATGCGATTGAGTTTCTTAGCTTTCACTAATTTGTTAAACTTTAGTTTACTTCGTATTTGTTTAGTAATTAAGTTCTCATTAAACAGTTTTTATGAATGTTGTGTTACTACTACTTAAAATCTACAACTGCTCTCAATCATAAATTTCTAAAGTAATAAAATATTACCTACCGAAGTAGGTAGGTCTCTAAATCTTTCAAAAATAATGGGGGTTTTAAACGTGTTTAATGTTTGGTAACAATTAACTTCTGTTTATCATATATCCGTAAACCAAGATCCGTACAGATCCAGTCTTCCACGTAAAATATCAAGTTACTTCCAAAGGGTTTGGCGAATTAAAATTAATTTGTAATGCTTAAAAGACCTGAGAATATCCGTGCGTTAGATGATTTTTCACATAAAAAATGTTAACCAAAACATGTTTTGCTGTTCCATTTTATAAACAACACCTACATGTAATCCTAATGTAAGTTAACACAAAATTGCGTCGAAGCGCTCTCGAATTTAGACTAGAAATTTACTTCGCACCGCAAAGTGCCGAAATTTCATATATTCTTAACACTTTCACGCTTGAAATTAGTCATTTGAAGGTGAAGTTATGTATCATAAGTAAAGGGTTAATTTTGATTAAACTTCGGTGATAACTGTAGATGAATTGTGCGAGGTAACAACGAGTACTCTTCTATACCGAGCCGATGCAAACTAGAAATTAGTGAATGTGGAGACCTGTCGGTTAGATACAGATAAAGTCCTGCATTCAGCGCACAGCTTGATTAAAACTGAAAGATCTATCTACACAAAATATACACATAGCATAGATAGCGCGTAGTGGTGGTCGAGTGAAGATTAAAGTCAGAATAATCCTTTTACCGCAATACAAAGTTTGATGAATGATTTCCAGCGCCATTTTTGAGAGATGTTTTAAAACAAGTATAACTAGTTTGTTGGTTATATATTATGAAAATTGTAATTTTAAAACATACGTTAGGCAAACAAAAAACGGGTGGCTTTAATAGTTGGTTGTAACACGAACATTGAAACATTCTTGACCTTTACCCACAGAGAGGTCAAACAATCGGGGTAAAGGTAATCAAGACTGAGCGTTTTCTATTATGTAAACAATATTAGAAACCAAAGATCAACAAGATGTAAGTCTTCAGGCTCTTCTTGAAACTATTTCTCTCTACTAGTATTTAGGTATGTACGTTGTAATACGCTTTAGAGTAAAAACCTAAGCTTTCTTATAAGAGCTATCAAAGATATTTTTCTTTACTCAATCTACCGTAATGCCATACGAATAGGTACCTTATTGTTCTAAAGATCAAACGATAAAATTGTATAGACCTGAACTTTACAAGTTTTGGAAGGAAATCGGAAACGCCAACGAGGCAACACACATTCGGCAGATTATAATACTTTTAGATACTTTGCATATTTCCAATTATAAGAAGCTCTTATTATTTCACTGTTTATATTAACAATTTTCTATGAACCCTAAACATTACAATGAAAATGAGGAGCTTCGTGGCTACATAATAACAGCCGTCGGATCGATCTTCAGGGTAAGCCGCGCTTGCATGGGTTGGTCCTTGGATGGGTGACCACTCATGACATACCGAATTTTCTCTGTGCCTCGGATAGCCGGTTAAGCCGTTGGTCCCGGCTGTCCAATTTTAGATCTTTGACAGTCGTCGTTACAGGTAGTCAGTTGTCCGAAAATCTGACAACCAGTCTTACCAAGGGGTATCGTATTACCCAGTATGAACTGGGTTGTGGAGGTCAGATAGCAAGTTAGTTAGTAGATGGTTGTGGACTCAGCATAGACAGTCGCTCCAGTATTCAGCTGCATCCGGTTAGACTTGAAGCCGACCCCAAAATAGTTGGGAAAAGGCTAGGCAGATGATGATTGCGATGAAAATAGAATTACTTCATAGTTCTACCGATATTAATATTTATGCTGAAAGGACAATGGTAATAGACACTCTTCGGAGGTTAAGCAATCTTCTTTTAATTGATTCAAGTTGATTTTACAATTGTGGTTCGCAAAGGTAACTTAAATAGCTTGAATTACGGCCGGAGAGATACGCTTCTAAGTTATCACTCCCAAAATTTTTATTAAATTACCGAAGAATATTTATTTCTAATTTGATATATCCGTTACGCAGATTCTAATTAATTATTATGCTGGGTAATTTCTACCTTGATTTCATGAATCATGAAAACTCCAGCATTTTATGAATCAGCATTTAAAATCGCCTAAAATTAAAACAAAGTAGTACTTAATTCAGTTAAAGCTTTTTTGAAATGGGTTAATGCTCATAAAATGTAATAAGGTGTACTTACTTGTTTTAATAGAAGAGCTTATGCCTGATTTAGCAAAAGGCTTTCAGGGTTCAAACAACGGCCTGTTTACTGTTTACGTTACTACAAATTCTATAATTATGCACAAAGTGTATCTATCATAAAATATTTAAACGGAATGTGTAACTAGACCGTGACCGTGTGTGTGTTTGATTGTGCGTGTGTGTGTGTGTGTGTGTGTGTGTGTCGTGTGTGTGTGTATTTAGATACTTAGCATTTTTACAAAATACAAACGGTCAATTATCAAAGATCTTTAAGGTAAAGATCTTGATACAATAAACATTATATCTAAAGTTTACATAGGATTTTCCACTTAATGTATATAGGCACAAGATGTTTAACACCTTGAATCATAATTAGTTTCCCATTACGGGTCCGGGACTTGATTTTATTAGGGCCGAATCTCGTTAAAGACCACGTTAGCTTACGGTGGAATATTAGCTAGTACATGGAGATACACCGATTTCGAAGTGGAAATTAAACTGGTGCAGGATATGGACGTTTATTTTTATAACAATTCTGTTTTTAATTTAGACTCCCATTTTTAAAAAAAATTGTCTTATTTTACCTTGTGAAATCTGTATTTTTTTTGGGAAATAAAGTTATTATTATTATTATTTCTGCTTTTTATGTGCTAAACAAGAAACTAATAGGTCATAAACAATTTAAAATGTGTCTTTTAAAAATAATTTACGTTAAGAATGCATTACCTTCTAAATATTTATTTCCCCAAAAACGGGAAGAGAAAATTTAATTTACGTTCTGTAGGTAATGAAGTGGTAACACTGTTATTGCCCTTGCCCTAAATGTGAGGAAATAATGGTGGCCATGAAATGTTGCTGTTGCGTAGCGTAGAGAAGAGAGTTATTATGAATGAAAAATATATAAATTCCCTTATATCCGCTTATCGGAAACTTTAGTAGGAGTGTGCGAATTACACTATAATGATCAATTATGATAAGATAAATATAAATACATTTTTGAAGTGCAGCCTTTGAAAATAAAGTTACCAAATGACAAGTAGGTATATGTTTTTGATGTTAAAAAACATAAAAAGTCAAAGTCAAGTCTAACCATTTATTTTAATAAGGCACTTTTATACGTCAAATACGCAAATAGAATTAAATCTATTGTCTATTCGCAAAGATAGTTTCGCAGTAGAGTTTTTTTTTCTGAGAGATCATTATTATTATATACCTAGCTGTTTTCTTGTACATGGCAGGTTAATGATGATAATAAAATACAAAGTAGGTAGATCAAAACCGTAAATACTTGTTGATAACACAGTAGTGTTAAACATTTGTAACAATAAGTAATACCAATAGCTGCTTCATTTGTATTTTAATTGTTAATTAAGTCTTCTACTATTGTCAAAGCTAATTGTATGTTTGCGTGGAGGTACTTATTATATGTCGTACTACAAAATCGTCTTTACTGTTATTTAGGTTAAACACAGCTTAAACAGATATTTTATACATAACAGGCCTGGGGTTTCTTTCCCTACAAGTACAGAATACACATATAGAATTGTATAATTCTATATTGTACTACGAGTAATTGTCTACCAGTGTGCCAAATTTTATTCGAATCTATTCAGCAGTTACAGCGTTATTGGATAACATACGTACATACATCCAAACTTTTTATTTCCATTGGTTTTTATTTAAAAAAACCTTAGACAAGTTTTTAATAAATTTAGGTATATTTGTGTCAAAACTCCAATAATACTTATTCGACGTTTTCTTTGTTACAGATTACCTACCAGCAGTAAAAAATACTAAGGTACGTCCATAACGTTAATTAGAAGCATTTCATGTTAAAATCACATCTGTTACATCTAAATGCGTGCTGTCCCACTATTAGGCAGGTAGGGCCGAGGAATATATTCGTACGTACATTTTTACGATACCCGCGTACCTGTACTGATTTCACTTTGTTTCGTAAATAGTAATTTAGTTTGCCATACTTCGTTTTGATGTCAAAATCAAGAATTCATTTAAATTACTGTGAGATTGCAAGGTGTCACCAAAAAGTCCACCCTGCACTGTTTCCAAGAGTTTTAAAAAGACGTGATCATGTGACGAAACAATCTTAGGCCCTTACACGAGCGCGCGGTGTAAACCTATCGTAAATACGTAGATTTTTTAATCGAAAATACAATTATTCTGTAGCAGTTTAGTTAAATTGGTTGCAACAAACAATCATTATCATCCATAGATATGAATAAATTCATAAAAATATGAAATTGAATTATTGAGACGTATTTTTAATTTTAAAATCGACGTACTCGTGCTACCCTGACCATAAAAAGGATGACTAAAGACACATGATGTACTGAAATATCTGTCAAATTCCGGGAGTCCAGCCCGCTAAGTAATCGTACCTTAAATCATTGTTATCAATTTGGCTTGTTAATGTCCAATGCCTTGCCATGACCGTAATTCCATTAAACGGCCTCTACGTTTGACAAACGGATTGGTTACCGCAGTGCATTATGGACGCCATTTTGGCATAACCCTTTAATCACGTTTTGTAAAACCCAAACAAGATATCCTCACTCAAACGAATACTCACACTAGGTAGTACAAGAAAAGGGATAACTTATTTTCTGATTAAAAATGTTCCATCCCTACCAATTTTCTGTTAGACGGCTCAAATTCAGAAACAATATCTCTCTGTATGTCTAGAGTTTTTAGCGTTAATATAGCGGCCCGTAGAACAATAGACGTTTAGGAGAGCGTTCTAATGGCTGGTGAAGTAGAACCCTTTTAGAATGAACAAGCGATCAGGGAGGGGACACGCTGACTAAATCTGGTTGTCATCGGCACGAAATAAGATTACATACATCTGGTAGACTACACACGAATATGCATAAAGCTGTTCTATTTTTAAAATGCTATTAAAATAATTTCTGGTGGTCTGTTCTGTTTTCATAACAACTTATGACAATTCTATTTCGAAAAACGATGTCCAAATTTAAAAATAGAAAAAAAGAAAAAACAATATTGTTTCTGAACATTCAAGAGATAATCTTTAGTGGGTTTCTACGACTATTAAAAAATATAATAAGGGTGGGTGGGCGTTTTATCTAGGAGATTACACTGTTTTTCTAAAAAAAAATGTCATAGTTCAGTCTACGTCAGTGTTAAAATACAGTACCATCAAAGTATTACACGGGTTTGCTTGTCTCATGATGCCTCCAGGGCGAAATCGTCTACTCAGTCCTTTCAAAAAACGATATCAAAATAGCATCAATTTTTAAGTGAAACAGAACTTTCAGCGGTTCTATAGCTAAACGGCTACTGAATAACAATCGCGGGCGCTTTATCCAGCGCTGCAACGGGACGAGCGCCTTTTGTGCCCAGGCGAATCCATGCAATGCACTCTTTGCATATAAAGGCTTGCCAGGATAAACGTACATGTACATCATTAAGTCGACTTAGATACGGATTGTTATATCTCAGATTTTAAATCCTTTTTGTGTAACTAAAACTGATCGTTTCTCTAACTATCTATATGATCGTTTTGCTTTTAAAGTCCCTAATTGGTCCTTTGCAAAGAATTTGTGGGTTATCTTACCTGTTCCTAACTCCCTTTGAAAACTACTTCTCAATTTGAATAATTTGAGTTTTGTAATAAATCAAAACTCTTTTAGTTACTATTACAACCTAATTGTAACGAATTGGTGTTCTAAGAGAGTAGCGGTGGCCCAATAATGGCGGCTCCGACTAACGAACAGTAAGTCGTGGGTTCGAACCCAGGCAGGCGCATTACTTTATGTAATTTATTTCATCACCACTGCTCTCAAAAACGGTGAAGGAGAACATCGTGAGGCAACCGGCATGTCCTAGAATCAAAAATTCGAAGACAAGTGACATCTACCAACCCGAACAGGGCCCGCGAGGTGGATTATAGCCCTTTCCCTCTCATAGAGAGGAGGCCGTGTGTCCCAGCAGTGCTGCAGTGAGAACATTACAGCCTGATTATGCTATGGTGTTCTACAGTTTGATAAGATAACCACGGCCCTACAGAACGACCAATGACCGTTGCTACTCTTGGTTTTAGTTTCACAAACGGCCTGTACATTAAAATTGAATCTTAAACTCAGCACAATGTCCATGGTTTAACATTAAACTCTACTAACGTCTTTACTAAAGTTCTCTTATTAATTTATCTCTCCTTAGAGGCTTCTGTTATTAATTATATTAGAGTGGGTGTGATTCATGGCACAAAAAGACTAAGCCGACCTACATTTTAAAACAAATGCGCGTATGATTAAAAGATTATGCCAAATAGGGATAATCTACATCGATTTGAACCTTGATAAACCGGCTTTTACAAAAGATAATCATAAAGCATTTTAGTTAATCTAAATATAAACTGTCGATAATATTCATGAACCATGTTCATTCTCCCATAATCGAATGGACTAGATCTACTATTTTTTCATAGCCTATATTGTATCCCACTGCTGGGCATTGGCCTCCTCTTTGTCCTTCCAAACCTCTCTGTTTTGTGCAATTTCTGACCACGTCTAGCAAAAATATATGCTAGACTTTCCTAGCAAATATTTTTTAACACCTTCTCGGAGTAAATTGCCTAGCGTTATACCTTCCCTGTGCTATTGTGTACCGATATAAATCGAGAGTGCTTATCAGTGCTGTATTAATATATGCGCCCTCGATATAAAGGCAAGGCTCTCGATATCACTCATATCAAGGAGCCCATGTTTGCCGGTCCCGGCTTATGTAAACGATCTTAATAGCGCACTTCAGTTTTCTTTTTTCCGCGTCATTGCTCGCATGTGTTCCATTATTTCTATCTCAAAGAATCGATACTATAGACCTGATAGGATAACTGAAAGAAACCTTATAAAATAAAGTATGGTAATCTAAAGTTCGATTCCATTGAATACCAGTTTTATGAAATTAAATAAGCTAAGTTTATTTGATTTGAATGTTAGATTAGTTAACATCGAAGAGAATAATGTCAATAAATTGATGATAGAACTAGGAATCGCCTTTGATTAAGACAAATACCCCAAATTTATCACACAAACAAGCATCCTACTAGTATGCAATAAATACGTTACGCCACAATCTTAAGATTTATTTTGTTAGAGCTGGAAAAAGGTTTCAATTTTTCACTTTGAGTTTAAAGTCAACATTTATGTCTGGATGGAATTTGTCGAGTAAACAGGCTTGTTGCGACTTTTCAGTGTATGTGCGCGTATCTTGCTGTGCTAAACTTTCTTGGGAGTTGGCCAAATAAAATGCCTATAACATTCGGGAATGAGTTTCTAGTTCCTTTGGGAAAGCTTTTAAGATGCATTGGGATCTCTAAGGAAACAAACGAAATGAAGAACTGGATTGTAAATTCCATTATTTTAGACTGTAAACCTTAACCTAGAAATACTAGAATGAGTAAATAATTTCGTATCCAAGTTCATCCGTTTCTCATAGATCATGTAACGAAAGTGTGTCACAAACTATGTCAATGTCACGCACTGTTCGATAAAGTGATATATGATTAGAAGCACATGTGTGTAATTCGTACATTTTCATTAATACATCGTTGGTATCCGAAGCCGTTCAATTAGCAAGATGGCGGATGATCGTTCATTGACCGACGTGTTTGTTGAACGGCGCGGTTTACGGCTCCGTGCGTTATATTGTCGCCGATATTATTTTTATTTTTGTCTTTACATCGCTCACTTAGCTCGGTCGTATAAAGTGGGGCTTTGATGAAGTGGCTATAGATTATTATTATTGTTATTAGGTTATAAGGACTTTGGGGGAGTTATATTTTATGAAGATAGGACGTGGTTCAAGACAAATAATTACAACGAAAAAAGTCCGACTTTTCCTTTGCCTCCCAAGTTGTCACCACTTTGTTTAAAATTGTGGGGATTAATTGGATGGATTGGAAACTAAAAGAAAGAAAGAAGCTAAAAAGTTAGGGAAGTTCCGACGACAAGAGTCCAAACATAAATGAAGTATGGTTTCGGAATAACGAATGGTACAAGGTACGGTACAATGGTACAAGGTACAAGAACGATAGGTACAAGACATGTTTATCTTTCATTTCATTAGGCGCTTACCAAAGATAAAAGAGTTGTTCAGTAATTATCCACTGTTGGAGTACCACCGAGGTATTTTGTAAAGTAACTGAACATTTAAAAAAAGAGTGTTTATTTCGCCTCATCAGACATTTGGGAAGCAAAAAAAGAATACCGTTTTTTTGCAAACAATGTTCAAAAGAGTTAAGAGGAAGTTCGGTACTCTTTGATGCCTTATTCTATTTAACTGGTTACTTAATTTTTTTAAACAAAATCAACAAGCCGTCTTCTTTGACATTGTATAATTTAATTAATACCCTTTTTTACAAATAGCTTCACTAAAGGAAATGATCAAAGGTCCTTTGGTATCATCAGAATTTTTAAACAACGGTAAGGGGCTAGCATTAACTTTAGATGAATTCTTAGATATTTCCAACTAATAACTTTCTCTTTTATTTTCTCGGAAAATTGAAAGCAACTGAACGGTAAAATGTGGGTGTCCTCTTCAGTAATAGCCTATTTGTGACCTGCGTCCTTACTTTCAATTTAGTCGTGTTGTAGGTAGGTACTCCTGCAATGGGCTTTTATTAACAAAACAATTTGTAATCAACGTGACCTGCGAGGGCAAAGAAATATATGTTTTCATTGGAAAACGACAAATACTTATAGTCTGTTTTGAAACATGAACTTTAAAACTTTGTAGTCGTTGTGTGGATAATACATATTTAGTCCTAAGCAAAATTAGCACAATGCTGTAAACCTTTAGAAACCTTTTTTTTACTGTTTTGTGATAGAAAGCTAGAAAATATAAACTGAAACTGAAAACTTAACTCGTTGATGAGAAGGCCGATATCACATCATCATCTGCCTAGCCTTATCCCAACTATGTTGGGGTCGGCTTCCAGTCTAACCGGATGCAGCTGAATACCAGTATTATACATGGAGCGACTGCCTATCTGACCTCCACAACCCGGTTAGTACTGGGTAATACGATACCCCTGGTACTCAGACTTTTTGAGCCACCGACTACCTAACGACTGTCAAAGATCTACAAAAGACACCCGGGACCAACGGCTTAACGTGCTTTCCGAGGTACGGAGGAAACTCGGTATGTAATGGGTGGTCACCCATCCACAGGCCAACCTAGGCAAGTACGGCTTAACCCTAAAATAGACTTGAGCGGCTATTATTATTTAGTCACGAGCTCCTATACCTAAGGTCTATATCACATATGTTAGGATAATAAACACTCACTAGAGAGCCGTTTTGATGTTGACTTCGAAATGTAAATTGATCTTCAACGAAGTGTAAATTACATAATGGAAACCTTTATCCAACTTAGTAACACTACGTAGAAGTACCATGTCACTTGTAATTTGAAATAAAGTCCACAATAGTTTCAGTAGTTTTGTTTGAGAGTGGAGTTCTGAACAGAGATAGTGTTATTTAAGAAGATTTTTGGCACGATAACTCATACTACACTATTACATAATTATTACACGTAGTTTTCAATAAAAATATCAAGTGGTAATATACTGGCTATAGTCCAATTTACTGACCATTAGGATTTTAGCACATTCTTCAACAAAATCTATATCTATACTAAGAAAGACACAATACAATTGTAAAAGGCCGATGTCTGTACATTGAAGATATTGAAAAAAAAAAATGGTGTTTGATAGAGCAACAGAAGTTAAAACAACAGTTTTTAGAATTTTTGTCTGTCTGTCTGTATGTTTGTTCGCGCATCATGGAAAAACTACTCATGGATTCGAACGTAGTTTTCACCGCTCTACTTTTAGATGCTTAACTTAAAATATAGGCTATATTAGATATAGTTATGGGCCCGATAGTAATGTGTAAAGCAAGGGCGGGCCGCTAGTAGGCAAAAAGGATCTTATTGCATTGATCTTATCTACATATTATATGAAACTACGTAGTCTATTAGTTAGTATTTGAACAGAAATGTGTACTTAACTAGTGACTATTTGACTAGGCACACAGAAACCAACAGGAGCTTACACTACTTCAATGTTTACGACATATTCCCGTTCTACCTTCTATTTTTTAAATCAAGAGTTTTACCAACCCTAGTAAATTGTACACTGCCTTATGATGATCAATTACTTCGTCGACTTTTTACAAATAGCCCGGGGGTCTGTCTGGCAGCCCTGGTCGGTGAATCCCTGTTATTGCTAAGCATACACGTCGACGCCGCTCGTCTCACTAACTCCGTTAGGAAAATTTAATCCCGGCGGCCGCAGTATTGTGGCTTCTAGGTACTCCGTAGGCGGCCCTAAGACAGAATTACAACCGCCCGATGAAAATTAAAACGTCATCGTTTATCATCTTTTAATGTATGGTGCACTGTATTTTATTTGTGAGAGGCTGGCTGTGGAGTGAATAGAGAGTACGGTGGACATGTCGGGTTGCGTTTTGTTGTTTTCAGGAGTTTTTAACTAAATTGGGGAAGAGCATCGCTTATGCATTTTAAACCAGTTACACAAAAAAAAAACAGTACGTACTTATCTAGATCATATTCTAAATGTCTAATAATGAAAGAACGAACACGCCCCGAATTCAATTGGCTACAGTCATTGCGTTCTCTTAGTCGCGTCATGATAGTTGTGTAGGAAACCTTAAAATCCACGTTTATCTCATTTAAGGGTTACTTACCTACACACCTAAAATGGAAAAGTTTGTTTTTCGCAGTAGAAAACTTTTATCGGGTTTTTGTTGATCGTATTTGCCGTTGGCTTTGATTTTTTTGCCACGAAACAAGATTTAAAATAAAGAAAACAACAAAGTCGGATAAATATTAAATTTATTATCTTAGGACTGACTACGTGACCAAAATCCTTAATTTATTAAATTGTATACACCAGAAAACCCTGTATTCTTTCGGGATTTCACCATGAAACATTACGAACAACCCTATTCTGCAAAAAGAACGTGTTTTTTTTTCTAATGAAACATGACTGTATGTTCCTACGTTTAACATGCAATCTCCCAGCGAAAATTGCAAAAGCAATGGAATCGTAGAGCCATGTCAGTAGTGTATTTAATAATGTTTATATTAAATGTACACACTCTACGTTGACGCTCCCAGCCGCGTCGAATCGTCCATGTGATACAACTTTTGACCACAATTCCATATTTAAACAGAGCGGTTTTTATCATTTAAAAAATAAAATAGCAGAAACGAAATCTTTACTTCTTCTTAAATGAGCAACCCAAAAAGTATAAAGAAGGTACGTGCTAATTAAAACCAAAACCATTTTTTATTATCCTTGTACGTCCCACTGTTGGGCAAAGACCTCCCTCTTATCCTTCCAGGTACTCTTCTCCTGCGTCACCGCGAACTAAAACCATTTAAAGCGTTTTTTTTTTAATTTGATAAACAATCAAAACTAAATCAAAAACAGATACCTACTAAGTATTGCACCTGAATTCTATGTTTTTACCATTTTTATGATTAACTATAACTAAGCCATAAAATTCAGTCAATTTAAATACTTGCAAGTAACTTTGTGTTGGAGGAATAGTCGCATACAAATCAGATTTCAGCGGAAAATGGAAGACGAAAGTATTATTCGGTCGTCTGTCCGGCAAAAGAGGTTCATTACGACCACAAGTGAATTCCCACTGCAAGGGAACGCCACAAATAATCCAATTTCCATCCTCTTCTCAATATTTTAAAGGCAATTTATGATTGCTAACATGATCGAAGTTGGTTAGAGAGTATCATTCGATATTAAACTAATCAGTGATTTACGGATTCCGATGCATTTTCGATGTTATTCGTTTCGATGTAATTTCAATAAGCTTAGGTAATACAAATAATAAATTCCTGTCCAGAAATCCAGAAGACCAGTCCAAAACTCTCATTCAGATTCACAAAGAAAACGCTGAAACACTATGTAACTGGCCATAGTGACCATGCAAGCTGTCTCATATAATTTTATGAAAGCCCCTTTTAATAAGGTCCCTTTTAAGCCGATACCGTCAATGTCGGATTTAATACTGCTACGTGCACAAACGATGATATTTCGGTCAATTTGTGCGAAATTTGCGTCGGCTCTTGATGCATGCATGACATTATCGCTGCATGAGAGAGTTAAAATGAAGGATCATCGTTTAGTTTACCTACGTCAGTAGCTAGGTATACGAATTGGCAATAACCCTGCTGAACGCTATCGGACCGTTTGCTTGTTTATCTTTTTCACTTTTTGTGCCTTCCTTCATGAAAGAGGTTCGTTACTGCATGTTTTCCGGAGCCGTGATTGGCGCGCTACTCATTCTAGTTTCAATCGTCAATTTTGGAAGCCGATGCTAAAATAATTTTAATTACAAAACGTGTTCATCTCATAGCTTTGGAAAGATTATATTATCGGAAGTAAACTTCTGAATTTGGTTCTAAGCTCACTTTCTTAAGAGGATTACTTGAATAGATAGGTACGTTTTTCGATTTGACCTTTGATGAATTTTGTAACTTTGCAATTAGGAGAAATAGGTAAAATGGGGATTTAGTTCATCGTGTCTCCGAAGTTTCAATCAGTGTTATGATTGATTGAAAGTTTTAATAACTGTTGGATTGCTTTATAAGTTTTAGCTTTGTAATGGTCTCATCACGGGAAATTTCACCTGAAACTAAATAGTTTTTTGCTAATAAATTAGTGGTCGGCTGCCGCAAGCAGTCAATGAGAACCAATTAAACTTACCCGGCAGTGCCAAAACCCCGTTCCTCTAACAATGCCATACTTAGAAATTTGACTTCTGCCGTCCGATAACATTAAATAATCAAATTAATTGGGTTTCAAACGCCCTTGCACTCATTATGCGGTATGCTAAAATTAGTTTAGATCATACAACATCACATTGCAACTACTATTTACTAATCTTACAAAAGTAATTATTTTAATGCACTCTATGACATGTAATCATTTATATTCCCACTAAGTATATTTCTTAGAAATCGTATGAAACTCAATAAAGAAATGAAAACAATTTAAAACTGATTACAAGTTTCTCTCTTGATTGAACTAATAACAAAGTTTATCGTTCGATATCCGACGAAGTGTCATGGAAAGATAAACGATTATACGCAGGTGTTTTCAAGTATTTTAATCAGAGGATGGTGTTGATCCCACAGTGATTGTGGTATTCTGTACTGAAGTATAAAACGTACAATTGCAGATGACAGTTGACATTTGGCGTAAAATCGCGAAACATTTTTCCCCCAAATGTCAGGTGAGCTAAATGTACAATCACGCTGACAAAATATGCGGGAAATGCAAAATTTTCGTTGCATTTTTGTGAAAGATAGCCAGCTTTACATTTGATATTTAACCCTGTTGGCCGACGAAGGTGATGTTGGATATTACATGACAAGCACAACCAGAGCTTGACAAATGCTATAATAGCAAAACCTACAAAGAGAGTTTAAGTAAAACGTAACGTTATATAAAAACGTGGCAACAAAAAGATATAAATAATATTGGCAGCGTGTTTTCGTCAGTGAATAGGGTGTAAGCGCATATAGTGTTAGGCTAGTGCACACCTGTAGCTTCGTGTTGAGTTCCAATTTAACGGTCGGGTGATCAAAGACAGCCACGTATGGCTAATACCGTACGCGTACAGCCGTACACCGCTCGTTAAGTAACGTCAGTCGCCGATATCGAATCACGCGTTCGATGTTGTGTTACAAGTTTTAGTTTTTTTTTTCATAGATAGCCTGTACTTTGACGAATTCGGTGAAAACTCCAACCAGAATAAAAAAGATGCCATTGCATATTACTTTTAATTTAGTTTAATAACTTGTAATAATATACCATGTTTTGCAGTGTACAGACCCTTATTCACTAATTGATGTTTTTAAAAAGACAACCGTGCTTCATAAGACGAAAACTGGACATATATAGTTCTAGTAAACGTTTTTCTTTAAATAAAATTAAAATACCGTATAAACGGGAAGATGAAAGACAAAGTTTGTCCTTATTATAACAGAGGTCAGTCTGACTGCAGCCTTATTGTTTACTTCAATACAATATTAAACATTTTCGACATTTTAATTAAGTCCGTATATTAAATTAAACGATTGGTCTGAAGACAAGGATTGATTTAACAGTCAATTTATATCAACTCCAAATTAATTAAAGCACTTGTTATGAGGTTTCGGATAGATTTTGATTACTGTGTCAACCAAATTCGTTGTATTTATACACCATATTTTTACACCTTCTGCCAAAATAATTGGGAGGATTTAAATAAATGTCATGGCGACAAAAAAAAATCAATACTACATGAACAGTATTGTATTCCGAACACCTACGAGTTCCCATAACCATTTCAGGTTTTTTTTAATCAAAATAGCTACAAAGGAGATAACCAATAAAGAGTCTCAAATCCTTGAAATATGTCTAAGCTTTTAAGCACTTCCACGATCCAAGAATAAGATTGTGCTACAAAATTGTAACAAAGACTGTATTCATGCGTTTTGTACTGAGCCTTGCAGTTTTCAAAGTTGATATAAAACGATTTACTAATTTTTGTGGTCATTCAATTGGACATAAACCTTCTTCAAAAAGGAACGTCTGAATAAGGGATAGAACCATTTTTATATACCCAGAGTTCACGCTGTATTCATAAATATGAAATATTTGTACATCTTCGATAGACCCTAACTATGGCGAATTATTAGACAGGATAACGAGAACTCGAAAGCTATGGAGGCTTATAAATATTTTCGGCATATTTACGAGATGGCGTATGAAACATTTTCATAAATAACGAATCGGAAGTATTTTTATAATAATAAGTAATTACGTAAACTGTTTGTGTTTGTAAGGAATCTAATGAGAGGATAAAGTAAAAATAGATCACAATTTTTGGCACATGCTTTCTATACATCGTTTTTACGTCTATTCATCGTTAACAAACCAATTTGATAATAATTGCTGTAAGCAGATAAATGGTACTTACCCAAATATTTTTTCCACGTAAGCCGATATCTATGTCTATGATAAAAATATTTTTCCTCTTTAATCCTAAATATAAGCTATACATCAAAATGTCACTGTAAGTTACAAATAATGGAAATGCCGCGTATTTATGTATTTTTTTTGTTAAATAGCAGTCACTGCTTATTGACCTTTAACAAAAACTTTGATCTCAAGGGTTGATCTAAATATAGACGGTAAACAATATTAATTATAAATAAAATTTAATTATTTTTTTATTTCTGAGTGAAAAAATCCCGTGTTGACAGAAAGGTATTTTAATTTTAAACAACGGAGCTTGATGAAAAAAGTTACGTCTACTTGTTATATAAGTAGCCTGTTGCGATACATTGTCTAAAAACTTTACTAGTTTCAGCTAACTGCCAACGATCCAATCAATCAACTTACACAATTTTCTTTTAAACTTTGAAACAAGATATCAAGTAGACGACTGTTTTATATTACTTATTAGTACCTTATACTTACCATCACCACCATTTTGAATTTACAATCGTACTTTGCCAAACCCGTGCTTAAAGTTATGGGGTCAGAGTAACGTGGGGAAATGAAAATATTTCACTCTCTGTGTAGAAAATCTGCTCATTTACCGATGCATAGGGATTGAGAGAGATGACTCCAACTAATTTACAGTTAACTTTAGGACATGTGAGCATGGAATCCCCAAAGTAATAAAGTCTTGTTGGATTGTTATTTGATCCTCTTACTGTCCCTTCACTGATGTGGTACACAGAATCGTCACGAGTTACTTTGTAAAGTACAGTGCAATTACTCGACGATTGTGATAATTTTAATGAGAATTTACCTTTTAATGTGTCATTATTACTCTATGAAAGTTATGAGATTTCTTACGTAATTATAATATAAATATTTTATCAATCTTCGAGTCGTGTTGTTTTTAATTTGGCTTTTCCGTGGGAAGCAAAACATAACGATGGTATTAAGGACAGCTGTACACGGATAAAATTTTTATCGTAAAATCAATGGCAGACACAGACGGTGTGCGGAAATACAGATTCCTAAAATAAGTCCCACTGCTAACAGTGGGACTTATTTATCAACTCCAAATTAATTAAAGCACTTGTTATGAGGTTTCGGATAGATTTTGATTACTGTGTCAACCAAATTCGTTGTATTTATACACCATATTTTTACACCTTCTGCCAAAATAATTGGGAGGACTTAAATAAATGTCATGGCGACAAAAAAAAAAATCAATACTACATGAACACTTGAACAGTATTGTATTCCGAACACCTACGAGTTCCCACAACCATTTCAGGTTTTTTTTAATCAAAATAGCTACAAAGAAGATAACCAACAAAGAGTCTCAAATCCTTGAAATATGTCTAAGCTTTTAAGCACTTCTACGATCCAAGAATAAGATTGTGCTTCAAAATTGTAACAAAGACTGTATTCATGCGTTTTGTACTGAGCCTTGCAGTTTTCAAAGTTGATATAAAACGATTTACTAATTTTTGTGGTCATTCAATTGGACATAAACCTTCTTCAAAAAGGAACGTCTGAATAAGGGATAGAACCATTTTTATATACCCAGAGTTCACGCTGTATTCATAAATATGAAATATTTGTACATCCTCGATAGACCCTAACTATGGCGAATTATTGGACAGGATAACGAGAACTCTCGAGAACAATGGCAGACACAGACGGTGTGCGGAAATACAGATTCCTAAAATAAGTCCCACTGTTAGTTTAATAGATTCGACTGTGATTTTTTAATTTTAAACGATTATATTTATCTACCTGAAATTCAATATGATGGTACAGCAGCGAAAGTTAGTTAGACCAAAGCCAATCTTGTCATGTTTGAAAAGTGACTTAGTGTCAGAGAAAGAATCCCTTATCCCTTTAGTATATTCTTCTTTCCAGAATAGAAAAATAATGACATAAAAAATCAATCACTATTTTAACTTTAATATTAGTATTTTGATGAAAAAACACTAGCATTACTTGGGTGTACCAAAAAGGTGAGGGAAAAACATTTGATTGATGAGCGGACATTATTTTATGATGACGTCACCACATGAGATAACGAATATTACAGAATGGGGGGTGACCAGTGACCGCTTTATGAAAGAAACTTCGCTACAAAAAGGGATACCTCAGCTTATAGGATTGGACCTTTTAATAAAATCGCATATGAACATTATACCTCTTTATCTATTGTCGTAATTTAATCTGAACGTTTTGCTTCGATAAGTTTATTGAACATTGTATCCAAATTTTTTTGTAGACATATTTTTAAAGGTCGACCAAAACTTGGTATAGTAACTTAGTGTACTCAATGACAAGAGAAACTTTATATAATATTGATTGTATTCAGAAACAGATCTAGATTTTCAGATGCTCATATTATACGCAGTTAGATTGCTTCGGTTCATCATTTTTTGAGTGTGGAAAATTTCAAAGAGTTAATATCAAAAGCTGAAGCCACTAGTGTCTGAGGTATGGAGCCACTAACTTATCTGACCCGGTAGCTTAAAGTGGTACCAAGGAAATTACTGAGAAAAATGACCGCCTGCAGTCCCGACCGCGCGTCCGAACCTGATCTTCGTCCCGGGCCAGACGCTAGTGGACAGTACGCGTAGATTTACTACAGTGTTACAATGTGCTTGCATCTAAAAAGATGCCTACCCACACATACGGTACCTTCTCTAGTTCAGATTATACATGTACAAAAACCCCTAAATATCATAAAGAATTTGAAAGCCTTTGAAGTCCACTATTTGTATTAAAATGCGTGTCTGCACAGTAATATGTTTTTGTTATCCCTTTTTGGTCTGTTTTTCTTTAGAAGTGAAATGGATATGGAATTAGCGAGAACATCCATATTTTTTTCATTATCTGACATAGTATATATCTACAACTGATTCTGTGTAAATGCAAGAAGGTCGTGTTGAAGGAACCTAATGTAATTATGATATTTAGGTAACCACGATGGAAAGAGACGGACGACATGTCTTTGTTTCCATGGAAGATGGGTAGGCCTTTAGTGTGGGACGCAACATGTGTTGATACTCTTGCGCCATCCCATCTTCCTAGCTCATCGTGCTGTGCTGGGGCTGCCGCTGCGGCTGCAGAGAACCTCAAGCGGCGTAAATATAGTAACCTTATTGGTAACTATATTTTCGAGCCGTTTGGGGTTGAAACTCTAGGACTGTGGGGTGCGAGTGCTCACAGCCCTTTTAAGGAAGCTCAGTTAACACTTCCCGTGACCCAAGAGCTGGCTTTTACCTTACCAAAGGCTTAGCGTTGCCATACAACGTGGCAACGCCGCCAGTCTCTTGGGTCCATTACCAGTTGACAGCGTTGAGGACGAGCTTTTTGACGCCATTTTTTAAGTTTATTGTTAAGTTAGTTACTTTAATTTATAAATGTATATAATATTTAGCTAATTTAAAAATAAATGGTACTTGGCAGTTGTAAATTATCAAGGGGTTACGAACACTTTCGCTGATCTTTACGAGTCTGTGAAGTGTATACGACCCTAGCGTACGGTTCACTGATCTCAGCGAATATTATGTCTTTTGATGTTTATACATATTTTCTTAAATTAATTCGTTAAACTTTTTTATTTTATTTGGCATTAAATACTTTTCATTTTGTCACACTTGGGGAGGCCTATGTCCAGCAGTGGACGTCTTTCGACTGAAATGATGATGATGATGATGAGTTTTCATTTATTTCACAGAATATTTACATTATTTACAAGCTACAAATCTATAATAGTAATAAAAAAATGTACAAGTATCAAAAGGGTTACAGGGCGTCAAAAAATTCGTCCCCGTCGCTGTCAACAGGAAAAGTGCCCAGAAGGCTGGCAGCATTGCCACGTTGGATGGCAATGCAGATTCTTTGGCCAAAACACAGGCCCACCCTCGGGTCACGTGAAGAGAAATTCGTTAAACTCGTGAACTATAGTTTCAAACTATGTGTTTAACCTTTAGATTGGTTTACAACTCCGGGTATCTTTGCATTGTGTGTTTTGTTTGCATACCGAAGCTAAGAGGAAAGTAATTACCTTCTAATATTTACCCTCTGAAGTCCAAGTGACACATTAATCTTAATCGAGAACAATACATAAGTGAGTCTCTTCCATTATATTAACTAGTCCATTGAGATTTAAGTTAAAAAAAGGTAAAATAAATACTGGAGCTCTTCGTCTAGACCTTTGATTCCAGTGCCCATAATTGCTCTGGACAAACTTTGTATACAGACGTACATAGCAAGTATATTAGCCGCAACATCTCGATTGCAGCCCAACTCGTAATTGCGTTACCATCAATTAAAACTTGCTTAACATTTACAAATTGCATTTCTGTGAAGTGAGCTCTGTTACTGAATGACATTTTGATACAAAGTTCTTGTTTACTGCCAAGTGGAAGTTTGGATATAAATAAAAATTATACATATAGCTATTGTTTGTATACAAAACTCCCTTTTCAAAAGTTAAAAATAAAAATTGTTAAAAATTACAATGTATTTCAATTTAATTTTTAATATATTTTTTTTAACAGTTAAAATCAATTCCCATTGCTTAAAACCACTAATGCTACAAAATAAATACAATTTCATAAAAAGACAGAGCCTTTAAATACAATGATATTTTTTTGTAATAAAATTTGTAAAACAGTTTTAAATTCAACAAAATAAATTATTTCACTCGCAGATTAACGAGAAATACATATACCTTTCTCTCATTATACAAGCAAGAGTAGTGGCGTATCATTAATTGGTGACGATCATTAATATTATGCAGTGTTAAGTGACATAAATAACGAGAGTCATCCCTTCATACACACGAGGGCAGAGAGCAGCTTAGTTAGTGTTGCCTTGGTAAAATCACTAATCACTCAACTACTACAATTATATTTGTGATCTTGCAATACCGTAATTGGTCATGTCGTAGTCACCTCCAGCACGGCTACATTAATTTTTAAACCAGATAGTCCGAGGTCTGAATATTTTGATTTAGACCTCGGACTAAATCCAAGTCAATGACCACATTAACCTCGTAGTTTATTCCTATAGCCTAATTTCTATTTAGAGAATAACATAACAAACTCAGGAGTTAAAAGTATGTAAATATTTTATAATTTCAACTCTTGGGTTTGTTTGTGGCTAACTCCACTGCACTTTAGATTACCCTTAAAAATATTATTTTTATTAAATAAATTGTTCTCAATATCACTGCAATATTATTATGAAATAATTCTACCTGCCCTTGTATTTGGTATCAGGCAATACTTTTTAATTAACTTGTAATTACTTTTGAATATCCCATACTAAAATTTTATACATAGCAATTTCGTAGCACTGAAGCTACGCCGTAGCAAATTGGAATAACAAAAATGTTCAATGTTAGTATTCGCGTGTAAACGTCGTGTAAGTAGCAGTTGTGGTGCGTGTGACGCGTCAGCACGTCACGTCAGTAGTGATAAGCGTGATTGATGACGTCACCGCGACATTTGTCCGCGGGGTACGGGGGGAGGGGGTCAACGACACGCGCATTACCCTACTTGTTGAGCCTCCCATCAGCCTGTAACGACGGCTTGAGAGCCTTACATCTATTTCCATGGCGTCAGCTCTATTGACTGACAGCTCATATATTCACATACCTATTCTCACGCTCATGATATTCCGTAAATGTCAGCCGTAATATCATGAATAATGATAATACCATGAAAATTGGTAACGTGTTTAAGGTTCGGTTTCGCATAATTTTAGTGTAATAACCAAAAAATGTTAGCTTTCGACTGTTAATGACCACAGATAATAACAAATTCACGTTAACATGAAATGTCTAACTGGAATAAATCTATTCATTATCCATTTTTAATTGTTTGAAAAATTAATGATATATTTAGTGAATCCTTTGAAATAAACTACCTAAGTAGGTTTTAAGTTTCATTTGGGAAAAATGATAATCAGAACCAAGAACACGTGTTAGTAAAAGGTTGCACATTTCGGACACGACAGGCGACGTCCCCTCTAACACAAAGGGGTTAATGCCACCATTCACATAACATCTGGTTATGCTTGGCAGAATGTGGGCAAATGGCGGATACACCGCGGATAATTCGGACAAATGAATGCTCCCCTCTAGCGGAATAAAAAGGCTAAATATGAACGTGATAAATGGGTTCCGTACCTGCTGTGTGTTGAAAATGTTAATACAACCACTCGAAACAGGATTCTAAGTTTATTTATGTTCTTAAACGTAGACTTTTATTTTGCCAGATAAAATCGTGATACTTTCCTTCTTAAATAACAGTTCATACGGTCAATGTTACTGAAATTACTAGGCAGTCATTGAATTTAATCATTATAATTAACGGATACGGATTTAGTTAAAACAACATAACGTAACATCACGCTTGTAATCCTCGAAGGTTAAGGCAGAGGTGTAACTAATAGTACACTCACATTTCGGCAGTTATGTTTAAGTCCCATGTAAAAGGCGTGCCTATTGCCATCACCCTGGCATAGATCCTGACGCTGTGGCTACTAATGAGAAATTCCTGATGGAAAAACCCAATAACACTTTACCCGACCTGGGAATCGAGTCCAAGACCTTATACTCAGCAGTCGCGCTTGCGACCACTAGACCAACGCTACAGTCTTTAGTTAAAACAATCAAAGTTAAAAACAAGAAGTCTGGTTTTAAGTATGGTCTGGTCATTTGTGTTTGATGCTCTTTTGTAAAGTATATTAATTTGTTTTTTTTTTTTCAAAACCAGACATGTAAGTTTTCATAATTATAATTAAATTAGCGACCCGCACGGGTGCAATATACACATCTATACCTTCCTCTTGAATCACTCTATCTACTAAAAAAACCGCATCAAAATCCGTTGCGTAGTTTTAAAGATCTAAGCATACATAGGGACAGACAGCGGGAAGCGACTTTGTTTTATACTATGTAGTGATAAACTTAACTAAATACGTTACTAGCACCAGAGGACCTAGAATCACGCAAGCAATGGCTTCTAAAATGTTTTTTTATGTCTTCAACAACTATTTACAGGATTGACTTAAACTTTTGAAACAGTAGACTTCCGTGAAAATCTTTGAATTCAATACATTTTTGACTTTACAACATCGTTATCGCTAACAGGATGTCATTTTGTCTAGATAAGAAGACATCTATGATTGTTTCCAACTTACATTCAGTCTTACAGTCTTAGTCATACAGTCTCAAATGGAGCAAACAGTTCACTTCGCAAACAATAAATATTATTTTTAAATCGCGATATTTTTAAATGAAGTCATGCGGCAACTTCATTTATTTTGATACACACACGGTATTTATTGAGAGGTTCGGTCCAAGGAGTATTCCCATTTCTATTTCTTGATAGTTCTACACAAATTGTTATTGGAATAAAATAACGGTTTCTTAAACAAGAGAAGGGAAACGATTGACTTGTATGTATAACAGATTTAATAACGATTTTCTTGGATATTTTCTAAGAAAGTGCAATTTATTTTAATTTATTGGGATGCGATAACATAATTTACTGTACGGAGTTATGTAGCGTTTTATTGTCAGGGAAATTAATTGTTGACGGCAAGTTATAAGTGTTTCATATTAGGGGTTAAAGTATGAAATTGCCGATTTGTATGGACGATTTCGTGAAAAGTGATTTTTCCATACAATTTTTTTTTTTTCTTTGTTTCTGAACCGATTATGTATGATTTGCAAACTATAGTTAGGGTGAAAAAAGCTGCGCTGCACTGCGTATCTTTAATTCTCAAAACACAGTATGACAAAAATATACCTACTTGAAGTGGTGAAACTGACGGCACATTGAAACGTGTTTTGACACACTACCCTATGAGATATTAAGTAACTACTAATACGGTTTTTAAACTTTAAAAGGTACGTAATTTAACAATTAATCCAATAAAAATGGAATTAGGAAAAAATTTAACTATACGTCAAACTTACGAACAGAACAAAATGTGGGAAAAAACCTCAGTTTCATAGTTAAAGACCTGTTACAACCGACAAAGTATTATTCATGTTGAAACAAATTTGAACATACGGAACGTACCTTGGGTTGGTTGGTAGTCAAATTTCTTAACAATCTTTTTTTCCTAGACTTGACATGATTTTCGATTCGTCAAAAGAATTCTATTCTTTGCAAATGATCTAAGTATTTTCTCAAGTTCCTTGACTTATTTCATGCCAAATACATAATTTATGATCCTATTCTGTATTCCTTACGGTTTCCTTTGCACAATGGACCATGTGGACATCCATGTCCCACACGAGAGTCGTGTCCAAGGATTAGTTATTCATCAATCAGCTAATAGCGGCGCCTCTCTAAAATAGTCATGATACCTTCTTGGGTCTTATCTCTTTCATAATTAATGTGTCTCCTACTATTATTAGACTACGACCGAATTTAATTACTAAACCTTTGCAAATAAAGATTAACTTTGTTTAAAAGTTTTGGTCATTCCATAATGTGAGTGAGTAAGTGACTTTCATAATGAAAGTAGATTAATATATGCAAGTTAATTTGTGACATGCCAGAATTTTGCCGTCGTGTTTTTATATATTTTCAAGGACATACAACCGTTTGTAGAGACACAAATTAGTGAGAAAATAACTTACTTGTTTAGCAATAACAGGGCTATTTCGAAACCTTATTTATTGTTGGATTTAATTATTAAATCCAACAATAAATAAGGCATAATATAAGACTGTAGTTCAGTACTTATACATACCTTATTCATGAGGTCGACGCGTTTAATATCAATTCGCCCCTCCTATGCACAGATGCAATCTACTGATGTGGAAAGATTCAAATTTCTGTGCTGTATCAAATTTAAATATAAATGTCCTGTTCACAATTATTCCAGAATAAATTCTCTTAATAATGGTGAACACATAAAAATCTTATGTGTTCTAAAAGGAAACAAGGCAGTAGTATGTCTGATTTATATCCTTGTTGAACTACACATAAGACTTTCGTTGTTTTTTATTATGTAAGATTAGATAATAGATACGTCAGATACTAATGTGCCATTTTGTATTGTTTCAGTCATGTCTCCGAGCTTCGTGTGTGCGCTGGCGTTGTGCGGTTTCGCGGCGATCTTTTCCTTGCCCGTAGCCAATGCTCAGGCGCTCGTCTCTCCGTATGAGTGTAAGTACATCGCAAATAACTAAAACAGTACAAAAGTACTTACGTAAAGAAAGAAAAGCTATGAAAGAAATCAGACAAAAGATGACAAAAACAAATACTGAAGTGTCACTAAACCTGTTTCGTTTGACGTATTGATAACGGAACCCTAAAACACGACAATTAAACTAAAACAAATGTGCTTAACATACTATGTTTGTAAGAGAAGCAAACAAACTTCGTATTACTTAATGTTGTGACATACTTTCGTTGCTCAAATGCGCTATTACACACGAAAACTGTGAAAGAAAGAAAATACCTACTCTTTTTGCCAACCTTTCAGTGATCGCTTGCGTGACAATTGTCGTGTAACTTAGCACTAACTTAATACCGATTCATATAAAAGACGTATTAAGTATCAATTTATCCAATACATAAAATTGATGTGGGTAGATATTGTAGCATATTTATTATCAGGTTTTCGGAAAAGGCTTTCGAAGAGGATCTATAACTGCGCTGACAATAAAATAGATATAATTTTAATACCCGACGATTTCTCAAAGCTTTTCTACGTGCCCCAACATATCTTTAACGTTACAAGCGAATAATTTGAAGGATTTATTAAGAATCCTTATTACACACCTACTCGTGTTACTTCTTAGGCATTTTCCGGGACTATAGGTACCTACTTACCTAATGCTCCGATTAATTGAACGCGTTTATTACATTTCGTTTAATTTTCTCTTCTCTGATATTATAAATGGGAATCTTTGAATGTCTGTCACTCGATTAGGACGTTACAGTTGAATGCAATTGAATGATTTCGGTTCAGGTGAGGGATACCTAGACGTAGAGGTGGACAGGATTAGCACTTAAATTAGTTTTCTTCGTGTAATACGAGACGAGTGAACTCGTGAGCTAGGCTTGTTTTTTTCTAGACTGTTTTAGAAGGAGATGATGTCAGTAGACACACCGATGTTTTTTGCAGCAGTGATAGCTTAGTGGTGTGACCATCGGACTTCCAAGTCATAGGTATCGAGTTCGAACTTCAAACACGCACCTCTGATTTTTCGGATTCGTGTGCGTATTGTTTAATTATCACTTGCTTCGGTTAAGGAAAAACATCGTGAGGATACCATAGCATGCCTGAGATATTTGTTGTAAAGCCAAGTCAGAGGCCAATGGGCAGCATTAAAAGTCTGACACCAGGTTAGGCACTAACCACACGAAAATGAAGAATCCAGCTGTTTAACTTTCAGATTTTATGTAACTTATGCAAGATACGCTTATTCAGGAAATAACCTACTAAGCTATACCTACATCTGTACAACTTCAGACAAATAATTTTAATTTATGTGTTTCCGTTAAATTAGTCCAAACCTTTTGCAATTATTTGAAGCTATAAATAAAATTATGAAGCAAATGAAAGGGTAATTTTAATACGAAAACACGCTACTGCGCTTTTCAAGTTTTCAGTGAAAGTTAGTGATTCCATATGATGGGCAAAAAAAGTTCATTTTCCTATCTTAGCTTCAATTTCACAAGCAATTTATATTTTTAGCGACAACATAATTATTTCAGTTTTTATAAAAATTATGAAAATTATTGCTTTTTAAAACATTCAGAAAATACCGGTACCGTGACTATAACTGGACCCACCGGCTCCACAGAGTTAGTTTACAAGTCCGTTGAGGCTTATCGGTTCACTAAGTTTGTAACCTTTGTAGTGGTAAACTAACGTGGGGAAGCGTAAGTACCTATAGCTATATTTGAACATTTTTCGGGAATCTAAAGGTCAGGGCCAAAAAATGTCGTACGTAATCACGTCTCACATCTACATAATAATCTTATAATATTTTACGTTTCCTGAACCATTTAATAAAATTGGGTTTTTTCGTGTAGTTTTAGTAAATATTATTTGTGCCCGTTGATGGCAATAGGCTCACCCCTTATTACATGTAATAAAGTGTGTAAGTCCCATGGGATTTAAACGTAACTGGCGAAATGTGGGTGCACTATTAGGTACACTTCTGCCTAACCCTTCGATGATCACAGGCGTGATGTTACGTTATGTTTGAAACAAAATGGGTTTAACCCCAAACTGGGACCTAATATTTGTGTTATAAAAGCAATTTCTATTTGATTTATCTTAAGAAAACAACTCGTAATAAAATCTAAAAAGTTCAGCACCAACTTAAGATATTTACACCGAAATTGAAATATTCGGTAGCTGTCGTAAAACAAGAGGCGATATGTCAAGCGTTTAATAACATTATGTTGTCGACAAGAGCGTAAGTAAACACTTCGGGTGTACGCTTAAATCTGGAGTATGCGTCGATGTCACGTAATCTATTAACTATCACATCACTATTACTGTCATTTGGGATCACTTAATAATGGGAAACTGTGCTTCGTTTATCGAAATGACGAAATTAAACGTTACAAACAAAATATGCAAAGATTTTACTCAAGAAATCGTATTTTTAGCAAAAGAAATCTATGATTCTTTACTAAATTCACTTTTGTTTTCGAATTGAAACATAAAAACTCTTTTTTTCATAGTTTTCATGACGTTTCAGAAAATCTTAAAAAGGTAATTTATTAACACTTATATAAATAAGTGTTAAAGATGATATATATATATGGCAGTTGTACATTTTATTTCCGAATAATGTTTTGTAAATTCAATCAAGCTAACTCAGAAAATTAATCAAACCGCCTGTAGGGATAACAGAGAGATTTGCATAATTTTAGCTCCTATTGTATGTAAAACACAATTAACGAGCTAGATAATAAAACATTTAATTTTGATAGAAGTATTTTGAATGTTTTTTTATTTAAAGGTAGGTACTGATAAAGGTAATTGTTTTTGAGTTTACATATCTTTAACATATTCGAAATTCGAAAGGTCGAAAAAAAATAACGAATCTATACAAAACCAATCTGTATTTTTCGTAATTTCATTTTCATTGATGCTAACCGCTGCCCAATATAACAAACAATCCGGTCACGTATCACAAAAAAATAACAATACAACTGATTGACATTCAAATATATCTTCCACAAATTCATCAAACAAAAATAACATGTATTCAAATAACGTACGTTTCTTAATTAAAAACGTAACTCGATCTAAATAAAAAAATATTATAAAGACTCATTGAATACTGATGTCAAATAAAATGAATGAAACTCATTAGCTACGGCTCAGTGGTTGCGAGTATTACATTTTTATAACTCCGCATGAGTTTCAACAAAGAATAGGCCCGCCCCATCCCCCATGTGTGTGTATCGTAGGAACTACTTACAGGAATATTGTGAAGCAGTCTTTCTGTGTTTGCTTACTTTTGTAGCAGGGTGCGAAGTGATTTCACATTGATAATTATCATGATAATTATATTGATACTTATAACTTGATAATTATCTTGTTAATTATTATGAAAACCAGGGTTCATAATAATGTAGTAAAAGAAACTGGAATCACCAGATTTAGATTCCAATAAAGGTGACAATGGCTCATTGCCACACATTGCTTACAGCTTATCATGGTCTTGTAGCATCTGTACTTAGATATGGAATTATATTCTGGGGTAACTCCACAAATAGAGAAGCCGCGTTTAAAGCGCAAAAGCGATCCATCAGAGCCATGTTTAGACTACAGGTGACGGACAGTTGTGAACCATTTTTCAAAAAGTATAAAATTTTAACACTACCGTCGTTATACATCTATGAAACTGCCTTGTTTGTTAAGTCGAATTCACACCTGTTTCCTAACTTGTCAGATACTGTTAAACGTAACAGGCGGTATGATATGTTACGCGGGCGAAGGGCCAAAACAGCTTTAATGTGGAAAAGCATATTCTGCATAGCCCCGCAAGTCTTTAACAAAATCCCAAGACAAATCAAAACGTTAAATTTAAATGCGTTTAAAAAGGAATTCAAAGACTATTATGTAAAAAATGTTATTATAATTTAAACGACTATTTGAATGACACTGACATGCTAATTGAATTGTAATTTTATTAACTTTGACATATCGTATCTTTTTAATAGTTTGACATTAAATAATATTTTGAATGTAATCCAGATAATATTTTTAACTGACTTGCCACAAATTGTTATTGTTTTATTTTTATTTATTTTTTGTCTTGTAATTTATGTACCAAATATTTGCACGCCACATGTGGCAGATTGTGATGAGACCACTGATTAGAAAGACCATTTATTGTACCACATTCTAACAAATAAATGAATTTGAATTTGAATTTGAATTTGCCCCATTATTAACAGTACTGGATATTCAACTAGTTTTTCAAGTTTTCTCATGTCTTTTCTATCCAGTCTTGTACAATGAATAGCGATGTAAACATCAACATTCTCTTAGCATGGTCAATCCAAGCCGCCTTTCAAGTTTGTTAATCAAAATTGAAATGCAAGGTGTGCACTTAGAATATTAAGAAGTTGTGAAGCCCTGTTACTGCCTCGAATCAATTTCTTATCCTGGCTTATAAATTAATTATTTAAAGGTGAAACTTAAAGCGTCCTTTGTAATTACGATCAGTTGTTCTCATGTCCAAAAACGGGATGGCCTTTTACAAAATTGTGCTTAAAAGCTTTCCAGTTTGTTTTATTTTTTCTTCGAGAACATTTCTTAATCATTAGAATTTAGAGACACTATTGTAAACAAACAAAGAATTCTCATTCAAAGGTTTTATTCTAAAACCAACTCGAATCTTCTAAAACATCTACAGTGAAGATGTTATTGTATTTTATTGATTCTGACAAAATCAAATTGCCACGCTCCCGCCTAACAAACGCGCTCCGAAAACAACTAAAGTAACGTTGAAGAGACAACCAGCGCTATTCCCTCGAGTAATTACTTTTCGAACCACGAAGGAATCCTTCTTTTTCAATGCAAACGCAATTTCGGTTGCGTGAAACATTGAGGTAATTACGTTTAACTTCGGAGTTATATCTCGGAGGAACAAACTTCGAGTGACAAGGATGCACAAATGATTGCCAACAGCAACGTTCCTAATTAATAGGGCTCTGGCAAACTAACTTGTGAACTAATGCTCAGCACTAAGACCTGTGAACATTCCCGGGTTGACACGGATTATAAACTTGGAAGTTGTGTATCGCAAACGGGATTAGGAGTATCGGACTTCCGACTTCCCTTTTGATGATCAACGATATGTTACAGTTGAAAACTTTGTTCTGAAACAGACACGTTTACATGTTCTGGGTAATATTAGCGTAGTAGATTTTGTCTGTGATTGGATGCTAGTCTAAAAAAATATCATATACCTACACCGTAAATAATTTCGAAGATAAAGTTGTCTGTAGTCGTAAACTCAACCTTAGCTAATGCACCTGCCTGTTCGGTTTCCTAAATAAATGGAGGAGCTCTAGTATCTGACACTAGATCGTAAAGTACGCCAGAGGAACTCCTTAAAAACTGAAGATATAGATGACGGGCATCCATAAGTCTTTGTAATGGATTTATTGAAACACAATCTACAAAGAATACTGAGACAATAACTTTCAAAGTTCTGTGTATCGATATTGACTTTAAAATCTTTTGGGCTTAAGGGCTATATTTCCGCCTCCGAAACTGATAAGTTCATAGTGTTTCGTAACTATACAGCAGGCTCAGTTTGTAGTTTATGTTGACTAACACATTGTTTGGCGAAGTTTCTTGTTTCATTTCCTAGAAATACGAACCGACGACTTACTTTTACGAACATTAGTAATGAAACCATATGAAATGAGTCAAGGGCGAGCGTTTGTAAAAAAATGTTGTTGCTAGATATTTTCTCTCTGCAAACGCCTATACGGTTTTTACTAAGTCATTCGTATTTACTTCGTACTATTACGATTTTAATAAACCGGAGTACGTTTGCTAATTTACATGTGAGAAGATGCAAGAAATACCTTAATCATAAAACGCACAAATAGTTTGTTTTAGTGGGCTTTTATTTAGTTTACCCAACTTATACTATTTACCTTTTTTAAGAGATGATTAGGTTCACTACCTAGACCTTAGATTATATTACTATGAAAAAAGGTCAGTCGATAGTCGTTCCTCTAACCTAAAGAAAAAAAACACTTCATATATACATACCATGTCCCAATTTAGCCAATTTGACACACAGTCGGCTTTTAAAGGTAGCCCAAAAAAGACGAGGATATTGAAAATAACTCACGTCTTATTTATCATGTCCTTTCAAGAATATTGTCCGAGAAAATTAAGGGAAATATATGTCAATAGCCTGACCCTCTGCCGTGTGAAGACAAATCGATAATAGTTCTTGATAAACAGGGTACTCACTTGTATCAGTAAAGATGCTAATCAGTGTTACTTATTGATGTTTTTAAGTAATAGTTATTATTACTCTACTAAGTAATACAAGTTTATCATGTGATTATTTAATTTAAACAGTAAATCCATCCTACATGGCAATGCTGACAGCCTTCCAGCGTAGAAGAGAGATGAAGAAGATTTTTGACGCCATGTAATTCTTTTCCCAGTACTAAAATTAAAAGTAAAAAAAAACAGCGTGTTACTAGTAAATTAACTATAGACGATGTCAGTGAACAACCCTACTCTTTTATAATAGTTAGTTATAATAAATGAAGACGTGTCCGTGTAAATGTCACATCGATGTCGGGGACGCTGGCCATGGCGGCCATGGCTGACTGCCCACCGACCCTTAGACCGTCCCTCAGCCCTCCGCGCTAAATCTTACGGAGGATCTAATTTTATAATACATTACGCTTGTGGTTACCGGAACCCGTGCTAGGGAAGGGTGGTCACGTATATTAGGTTTTTAGGGAAAGAAGAATATAGTTTTGGGAATAGTTTTAGGAAAATAGGTTAGAAATTGAAACGTGTAAATTAGATCATTATAGGTTTGACATGACTCAACAGATGATAGCACAACTACAACAACAACTTTGATCTGACTTAATATTCATAATTATGTATAGCCAAAAGTGATGATTACCTACCGTATTCTATTTTGTTATGGCCTCGGTAAACATTTTGGGGCTTTTGTAAAATCAGAAAGAACTCTTGCAAAATATTAGATCAGAGTTCTTGCAAAATAGGTATGCGTCTGAAATGATCTGAAAACAACGCATTTGATTGCAACCTATCTAAATAATCGGTTTACATTCCATTTCCTAGATCTCTAAACAACACCTGGTAAAAATACAGTTACAGGTGCTTCAACACTACTTGGGTTCAATTCAAAAATAAACGACTACAAGAATAATATAGAGAAATGTCTTCTGAGAAATGTAGCTGGCACATTGTGTATTTTTCTTTGACATCCACTTTGAGTGAGAGAACTTTGTAGGTGGAAAAGGAAAAAATCTTAAAATACAACATTACACCTACATTCTAAACGGTTCGGCAGATGCGTATCATAATATTTATTATATGTATATCGGTGCTGTTAAAAAAATTACCTATACAGGCATCGTAAAGAAACTTTTTACAAGGGCTTAGGGCAAGTACAGTCGCCAGCACATCAAGCTACTACAATCTGTTAATTTTTTTATTAGATTTTCAACTTTATCGCTAAAGTATTAGGTGCAAGTTTGATTGGGAAAATTTTACAGTTTCGGGTAGCTTGATGTGTTGGCGTCTGCACATATTTTCCGGTACAGGAGCTACTCCTTTTTATTACATAACTTCATAAAAGTAAACCTAAATACCACTTATAAAACCTAAATAACAAATAATACCTTACGAGTCTACGCTTAGGCGCTCCTTGTGTTGCTCCGCATCGGTGTCACTGCGGTGAAGCTGTTGACAGCCTCGGACACCATGGCCTGTCCTGCTACAGGAGCGCAGGTCGCATTGCACGGCACGCCAGCATTAACGACATTATTCGTCGAGCCCTTGCCAGCGCCGGCGTTCCAGCGGTTTTAGAACCAAACGGCTTGGTACGTGACGATGGCAAGAGACCAGACGGCATGACGTTAGTGCCTTGGAAGGTGGGTAGGCCTTTGGTGTGGGACGCAACCTGTGTCGACACATCGACGACGCCATCTCACCTTTCAAGCACGGCGGGCTGTGCAGGCGCTGCTGCTGCGGCTGCTGAGATCCTCAAACGGCGCAAATACTGTAACCTTATTGGTAACTACAGTTTTGAGCCGTTTGGGGTCGAAACGCTCGGGTCATGGGGCCCGAGTGCGCGTCTCCTTTTTAAGGAAATCTCTCGCCGACTGGTCGACACTTCTTTCTTTGGCCAAAGAATTAGCATTGCCATTCAGCGTGGCAATGCTGCCAGTCTTCTGGGCACGTTTCCAGATGACAGCGATGCGGAGGAGTACTTTGACGCCTAAGTGTCCTATTGTCGTCGTTGTTTAGATGTTTATATTTTCTTACTTTTAGTCTTATTTTTATCATTAGTTTAGTTCTATTTGTAGTCTGTATATAATGTAAATATAATTATATGTAATAAGATTTCTGATACCTCTTAGATCTAAATTGGAGCTACCATTACAAGTCCGAGGCGTTTCGCAAAAAGTTTTATTCAACAGATTATTTATGCTTCACACATATACCGAGGATAAATCTTTTAAAACAAGTTAACCTGTATGTACCGCAGTTGGGTTGTAAAAACTTTTGTTTAGCCTCCCAAAAGGCTTGTCCCAATAAAACTTGCTAACAACTTATATTACTTGATTAATAAGAAAAGTTGTGTGTATGACGGTGTCCTTTAGTGCTATTTCTCGTAGGCGTCATTTTTTTAAATCCATACTTTAATGTTATAAATGCAAAAGTACCTAGCTCTGACTGTGTGTCTGTCTATTAGCTGTCACGTTCATTGCCACATCACGCGATGTAGCGAAGCGGCCTGTAATGCAGTGGTCGTTCACGTGACGTCGCGTGATGATGCCTTACAATTATGTGTGAGCAATAAAATAGCGGGCGCAGCCTTTTGGTTACCAGAACAGTAGTTTATTTCATATTTTTTACTTTTATTTTTTTTTATTTTGGATATCTAGGTAAGTTTAGCATTTTGGCTTGGCAATGAACGTGTTAAACGCATTAAAAGGAACGGGTGAACAGATATCGATAAAATTTGGCGTACGGATAGACCATGATTTGAATTATGACAGTTTTCCCGTTAGTATTGTGATTTAGTTTTCGAACTCTTCCCAGTTGAAGCCCTTGAAGTTGTATAAGAGCTAATAATAGTTTTACGAAAAATGCTCGTATGGACACTGCAGGGACATACTTTAACGAAGCTCTTCTTTTACTATAATTAACTTGAACACCCATCACCTGCCTAGCCTTTTCCCAACTATATTGGCATTGACTTCCAATCTAACCGGATGCAGCTGAATATCAGTATTTTACATGAAGCGACTGCCTATCTGACTTTCACAACCCAGTTAGTACTGGGTAATACGAAACCCTTTGGTAAGACTGGTTGTCAGACGTTCCAGCCACTCCGACTACCGGTGTCAAAGCTCATTAATTGACAGCCGCAACTAACAGCTTAGCATGCATTCCGAGGCACGGAGGTGACTCGGTATGTAATAGATGGTCATCCATCCACAGACCGACCTTGACAAGCGCCGCTTAACCTCGAAGACCGAGCCGTGATGTTGCTATTATTGTTTTAATTTTAATATTGTTATAATTTCTCTGTACTTACCAGTATTCGTATGGATGTTTACGCGGATGAATAGAACCACAGATGAATCAATTTTATCTCAAGTCCTAGTATTCAAATGGGCGCTCAGTCATGGGTATAATCTCTTGTAGGTACAGTAAACAACATGGCGGTCAGGGCTGTCTACCTCACTTATTCCATTGAGCAACCTAAACATCTTTTGTATACTACCTAAATTGTTTATTTATTTATAGCGACAAATTTTATGGAAATTTTATAATAATTGTGTCCTTGTTTTGGCCACGTGTTTATATTTTTTTTTCGTTTTGATATTAGGCCCTTATAATAATGTCGATGGACAATAAACGCTATCTATTTATTTATAGCTTGCAGTATCCTGCTGCAAGGCAGACCTACTTCCACTTGTCACTATGTAATAATTCTTCTTCTTCTTTATCAAGTGTTTAGTGCCTAACCTGGTGTCAGAGTTTTTATGCCACCCATGGACTGACTTGGCTTTACATGCAGTCGAGAAATATATCTCTCAGGCATCTGTTTTGGTTTCTCAACGATGCTTTCTTAACCGAAGCAAGTCATAATTATGTAATATGCACATGAATCCGAAAAATCAGAGGTACGTGTCTTGGGTTCGAACTTGATAGCTATACTTCTAAGTCCGGTCACACCACTAGATTACTATCACTGCTTGCCTAGATAGCGAGCAGTGATAGTTGAGTCATCTAATACTGCATAAGTTTATAACCTTTATGATCTTCTATTTATTATACGGGTCCTGCACTTGTTCTCTCCCCCACAAGTCAGATTCCCATTCCATCGCATAATAGAGTGAGGGAAGAGAAAGTGTACTTATGTTTGCGCCCACACTTGTGGACTATAATATCTCCCTTGTCGACTGCTGACTCCACTGAGATTGGCCACCACAGCATAGCCGAAAACAGTCAACGGCGGATGAGGACTATTCTGTATACTCATGCTATTTCTCTTTTGTGCAGCATCAGCAGCAGCCGACAGTCAGAACGGCTGGGGCGCGCTTGGCGGGCTATACGCGCTCCTGGCGCAGCACGACGCGCTCGGCGGGCACGCGCTGGCGCGCAAGTCCGTGCGCTCGCCCTCCCGCCGCCTGCGCTTCGGCCGCCGCTCAGACCCCGACATGCCTCCTCAAGCTCCTGTAAGTGATAAAGAAAAATATAGAATATAGAGTTTTAATTTGTCCAAAAACTATACAGTTAGATACCTACCAACACCCTTGACGGAAGGTGCGACATTTGTGCTCAACCTAATGATATGATTTTTGACGGATTGAACACTAATCTAGTTGACTAGTGCTTACAAGATCTAATCCACAATCAGACTCAGGTCAAGGTCAACCGACAGAGCAATCCGTTTGAATCACTCGTATTTAGCAATTGTATTAATTTGAATACATCAGTAATCTGTCGGTAACCGTTCTGTCGAGCATTCAGCGGCAATCCAATAAAGTCACATCTCCGCCTTGGCGAATTATCTTCATTAGATTCTCATATTTAAATACTTACTTGATATTAAGTTACCGCCACGACGTTTGCGGTTAGTATTTGTGACATTACATAACAAATATATAATACTGAGTGTTTCAGAAATGCGTGGTCATATTTAAGGGTATGGTAAAGACTATAAAACTGAACCACTTTCTCTATGACATAGAGAAAGTGGTTGTGATCAACATCGTAGTCGCAAAAAAATAGTCAGCCGTCCCATACATTTGGGTCGAGTGGATATTGCAATTTGGTACACTTAAATATGACCACACATTCCTAATACACGCTGTATAATAAAATGATTATTATATAAAGATTACTAGAACGATCTTCATTCTAGTTTCACTAATGTTAAAACGAAGTCGAAACCAACTTTAATTATACCTGTGCGTTACAGTGCAACTAGTCCAGTTCAAACACTCCTTTCCAGTAATGAAAGACGTGTAAATGGTGCACACACGAGCAAACACCTTTGTTGGTTTTGCAAAACGATAGCGGTTTATACAAACACTCTGGTCTCTCATTAGGATGATATGAAATACTTTTACGTTCACTACAATCCTAATAACTTCATAGCAGTCTACTTCAGTATTTTTTCTTGTAAGTTGCCTACTTACTTATAAACATTTAGCTTCAAGAGCTACTAAAATAATGTTCAAATTCAACGCTGTAATCGTTGTTTCCCCAGAGACAGATATATCTTAAAAAGATTTGATTGAGCCTTGAATGAATAATAAAAGCAAGTAAGGAAGGGAATATTTAAGGCAAATAACGTTCCGTAGTACGCGCAGGTCTCCCACAAAACCGCAACAGTTTTCTGACGGACGCCCTAAGTGTTTCTCGAGTGGATAATGCATTATAATGTTCACCGTGGACCAGATAATGTTACACACAGCTACCTACACTCGGCGACGTGAAAGCTATCTTACAATCCTTTTCACTCCATCTACCAACATTTTAAAACCAAGAACAAAGTCCATTAATTCAGCCTACTCATCTTTTACCATCATCTTTTACAATTCTATTATTATACCTTCTATGTTATCTTTTGCAAAGATCTTAATTGTTGAGTTGTCCTTAACATACGTCACGGGTATACCTTTCATCTTTTTGGTAAATTATAATCTTAATTTACTAAGCCAGTGAATGCGGCGAGTAATTCGATTTGTCATATCTGACTTGTTCTGTATTATCAGTCACCGTGTATTGTCAGTCTTGGCATATTATATTATAAATATATTGAATGATATCTGATTGCACATACATAAACACAACATCACGTCTAAAATTCCCGAAGGTTTAGGCAGAGGTGTACCTAATAGTTCACCCACAATTCGTCAGTTACGTTTTTTAAGTCCCATGTAATGGAGGGCGAGCCTATTGCCATCAATCGGACACAAATCCAGACCTGTTACTGAGAAACTCCTTATGGAAAAACGCAATAACACGTTGCCCGACCCGGGGATCGAACCAAGGGCCCCATGCTCAGCAGTCACGCTTGTAACCCTACCCCAATTATGTAGTCTCAGATCTGATTACACTGGAAGTAAAGTTCAAGTCGAACCTTTATGTAAGTTAGTGAGTCGTTTACAATAAAAGTGTTAACATACATTATGAAGTTTTAATAATATTAGTATAGCAGCAGAAGCAAAGATAAGTAAAAACTTGTAGGATATTAGGTATGAGTTTTCAGATACCTGCGCTAAAGTAGTCACTTCACATTATATTGAAACTACCTTTTGACCGCGGTTTCGCTCGCGTTAATTTAGAATTTGACAATTGTACTCTTAACACACTACTAAAGTTTCAATAATAAAAAAATGAAAAAACTAAATTGTTTATTTCTTCTACATAATTCAATCGTGATTCGAAAGACACGTGGCGCCATCTATTATCATAAGATCATTATTTTTGTTTTCGTCGGGAACAGTACTTTTTTCGGGTTGAAAGGTACTATGTCCGATTCTGTACAGCTGACAACGTATATGCAAAATTTCAGGAGGATCGGTTCAGTGGTTTAGGCGTGAAAAGGTAACAAACAAAAAGCAAACTTACTTTCGCATTTGTAATAATTATTAGATATTAGTTAGGATTACAACAAAGTAAAAACCCAGTCCTCTTCCTCACAAGGTTCTTTTTTTCAAAAAATAAAACTGTTGGCACATCCTTATAAAAAACAAAGCCTTTTCAGACTTGCAATTTAACGAGCAGAAATTATATAATCCCATCATTAGGCTAAGTTCAGATAACAAGCGCTGGCGTTAACTTTGTCTTAATAAACACGTGAACCATGAACCTCTTATAAACAGTAGTTAGTAAACAATATCGCTAGTTTATAAAGCGCTTTAGTAAATGGGCATCAAGCGCTTTTCACTTGATGAAGCTTAAAGCTGAATGAACTAATTTGTGAAAGGTGAAACGTGCAATATTCAGAAACTACTGCGGTTGGTCAGCCGTGAATGAACATAATAAAGATGCTCCCACTCGGAAATTTAAATGTTTTAGTAACAAGAATATGTTTTAGAACTAAAAATTTTTAGATTATCGTCAGTAGATTACTGATGTGTGATGAAAAAGATCTCAAGGGTAGATAAAAAAATTCCCAACACACAGTTAGCGAGCTGTTATTTTCCGCCCGTCTGTTAATTGTGTCTGAAGTGGACTTTTGAATGCAACAGTTTCATTAGACTGCCTTGTTTCTCTAGTAGTCGCAATCGCGACTGCTGAGCACGCGATCCTGGGTTCGATTCTCGGATCGGACAAATTATTAGGTTTGTCCATCAGAAATTTCTCAGTAGCAGCCCCGAAGCCTGAATTTGTGCCAGTTGGTGGCAATCGGCTCGACCTCTATTACGTGGGACTTAAAACATAACTGGCGAAATGTGGGTATACTATTAGGTACATCTCTGCCTAACCCTTTGGGTATTTCAGGCGTGATGTTATGTTAGTTTCATTAGAAAATAAAAGCTCACTTCTGAAAAAACTAACAACTTTTTAAATAACTAGCCACATTTACGTCACACACGATCGTACGCGTCATTTCAACCCCAACGCATTTGTATAACTCAATTTTGTGAACTTAAACACCCTTTCATCCCTAATTTTATGAAACCTCGTCTTATCCCTCGCTCCATTAGATCCTCATATACGTATAGCCAGGTACTAGTTAATAGTTTTGCCCTTTAATATTAAGACAACTATAGTATTAACGATAAAATTACACAGTTCATTAGACTTTCGTGTTTTACGTCGCTTCAAAATTTATGTACGTGAGTCATTTTGTCGTCAGTGTCCACCAAAATATAGGTAAGTTAGAAACGGTATTAAAGATGTACATATAATGATAAAAGCTATGCTTCCCACCTGTGTACTTTGAAGATATTTAGGCAGTTTCCCTAATAGGTTCAAAATTCTTCCATTTTCCTTTTACACTGAAGATTTCCGACGGCGGGAAAGTTTCAACTTCGGGGTGGCGAAGGTAAATTATCATGAAGGCTACTTTATAAGTACTTGTTTGTCTTTGGATTTCTCGGCTAAGGTTCTTTATTTAAACGAGGTTGTCTATTCAGTGGGCTTGGTAGTTGGTGTAGCATAGATAATTTGAAGCTTCGTCATATCTGCAAATGCAATTTAAAATTTCAAATAGCTTGAATTTATTAAACGCCACGCCATCTACAATGACAGACCTTCCTCAATACTGCAGTTCACGGCCAGTTTTCCCATGATGATTGCTGACGTTTTTTTTGTTTTGATTTCCGTTTTTCGACTATTGTTTTCTCGCCTTTTCCCAAATAGAGATAGTTTTAAATGGGCCATTACTATGTACGCACGACGGCCAATCAAGCTATACAAAACCAGTTTATGCGGCCAAGTTTGACTGAAAATACAGTTCAGTACAGCTTCATGTGCCGCCGTGTGTAAAACATCATACTAAACTCAACATTGTTACAGCTGGACGAGATGAACGAGCTCCTCTCTCTGCGCGAGGTTCGCACACCCGTGCGTCTGCGTTTCGGCCGCCGCTCTGAAGAACGCGCTGTTCCCCATATCTTCCCCCAGGAGGTAACTATCACTTACGCATAATATCTACGAAGTGCAAGCAACTAGATTTAAGAAGACCAAGGACATTACGTACCGACGACAGACGTGATACCGCGAACTTGCAGGAGCCAAGTGGCTAATGTCGTGTCAATGTGCTTTATGAGTTCCGCGTCGCTGAGACATGGGATCACAGTTTTCTTTAACATTAAATTTCTTCTGAAAGCTCTCTATAGTATCGTTAAGTAATTGTTTCATGGCTTATTTATGGGTAGTGTGATTTATTGGCTGTAATATCTTAGTGACTCTTATATCAATGTTAGTAACCGTTAAAATCCATTGTCAACACAATACAAATATTTTACTACTTGTTTGACCCATAACACACAACATAAATTAGAACCCTTTACGTTACACCACAAATAAAATAACTACAAAATTTAATAGGAACTCATAGCACCCCATATAAAACCTCGTAAAACTATAAATATCTTGTGAAAAGACGTATCTACTCGAAGATACTATTGATTCGACATCGTAAAACCCTTGATGCCGTGTAAACCCGTGTAATGAAGTTATTTCCCCTAACAAGCCTCTATAAGATCTTTTACGACAATTGACCAGCTTTATGTCTGACCTTTTTTGTAAAACAATCAGATGATGCTATTATTTCGATAGATTTATTTTGATTTTTAAAATAATCACGTGTGTTGATATTTAAAAGGAGCACATATTGATATAGGCAATTTTAGATATTTCATTTAATACATATATATATATAATGGTGATAAGAGCTTCTTTGAATCATATTTACGGACATTAAAATAAAGTATCTATTTCTCGACTTTATCTTCTTGACGTAACAGTAACGACAGTAGTAACAGATTTCAAAAAACAATGTCTTGCAGTTTTACAACGTCCATCAAAATAAAAGCATAATAAAATAGCACCTTGCTCTCGAGAATTACACGCGCTGTATAGTGTTGGTCAAAAACATCCACCCACCCTTAATTAAATATAAATTGGCTAAAACTTATTAACATCACGTCACGTCATGTCAATAAAACACCTCATAATTTGAAAAAACCGTATTGTGGGACGATGAATACTGAGAATAATGTTATATTTTTATTCGGCAGGTAATAACGTAAACAATGGTCTAATTCAATCAATCAAACGTTACCCAAAAGGGTGAGGCATGTGGTGTTCATATTTGTGCACCGCAGTCCTCGGGGCATTTCCGACCTGTCAATAATTATGTTATGTTATTTGTTCAACAATGTCACTAAGAATAACCGAAATGTATGTCAGTGACGACGCGTTGAAGGTTTGGCTTTAATTCCTATACGATTTTATCGGGCAAAATGGTTCATTCATTTTTGGGAACTATGCTTAATAACGTTATAGGGGTATTAAGAACGAAGTGTGAAGTACTTCATCCCACATAAAAAAGGGAGGATCTTCCGACCAGACGTGTGTTGTGTCTGGTGACGTACTGCCATACAGTTGTTGTCGGGTTTTTGCTTAATACCCTTAATTCGCGGATGACTATAAAACCAAAATTCTCAATCGCGCTAGATTCAGAATTTTGACGTTAGTTCTTCCTTTGTGGCGTAGATGCGGCATCTATCTCATCTGAAAGTAACCGCAAACCGTAGTGGCAAAACCGCCCCCAATCGCAATGTCCGACCGCACGACAAGATTGTTCTATACAGGGTGTAAACAGACCCTTCACATATCCGTCAACCAAGCATTCTGTACATCAAACTAAGTAACTTTACGCAAAAATTATTGCTGAGATTCGACTTTTTTTTTGGTGTGAAAAATCACGTTTTACGGTAGGATAGAAAGCACTCAAAGCATTGTGCTAATGGATGGTTCGAATAGTACGGGGGTCGTGGAGGTATGTAAAGTAAAAATCTTACATTAAAAACATGTATTTCAAAAAAAACTTGTGAAAGCGTTGGAACTTTGACCCCAAATATCTCCGTAACTATGAGTTTCCCAGGTATGGTCTAGAACAAAAAAATGATCGCAAAGACGAGGAGAACCTTTTCTTAAAAAGTGCCTTACGTAGTTAAGGGTCTTTTTACACCCTGTATTACACTATGAAAACGGTTTTCATACTGAGGCAGTATAGGAATTGTACGTTATTTTTTGTTGAAATTTAAGTCATCTACCTAAGTTTAACCTATGTTTATAATAAATGAAGTATAGTTTCTAACACAGGAACAAGAACGTGCCGTGCGGGCGCCATCCATCCGTCTCCGGTTCGGTCGCCGATCGGACAACAACATGTTCTTACTCCCCTACGAAGTACGTACCCTTCAGTAATTAACAAGTTAATTAGCAACTCATAATGAGACGTTTAAAGTTCTGAACATTGTGGTATTTATATAATTAGAAATTCAAAATTATTGTGGTTCCGAATTCGAAATTTTAAATATGCTAACATAAAGTATTACACAACTTGTTCTTGCTGTCTAATTACTCAAACCTAAAATTACCTATTATCTATGTACTAAGGTTTTAAATTATTAATGTGACTCATGATTTCATAAGAAGTCAAGACATTTTCTTCATGAATTTTGTACCCTGGAGTTGCAGACAGTGTTTCGAATTAAACGTCTCAAGAAGTAACACAAACATTTCTGTAGACGGATATAAACTTCCGAGAACTGTTCAGACGCCCTGCATTTCTAATGCTGTATAAATTGTGTTACAGTCGGCTCTGCCCCAGGAAGTGAAAGCCAACGGCTCCGTTGAAGACGACAGACAACAGGAATAAACACGCAACATATCCGTATCTACATAGAAATATTACCCGCCCCCGTCAAACTTTTATTATCAACTCTCTATTACGGACAATACGTCCCACCATACATATGTGTCATATTAAACAAAATACAATCGATTTTTAGATGTTATTCAACTTAATTATAAGCTATGTGTACATAATAATCAGATAGTACCTTGTATGTTGTTAATCAAAATGTTATTCGTCAATATTTATATATGTAACCCTACCTGCATTCCTACCTGGTTCTTTCCAAAATAGTAATAAAATAAATAATTGAACTGTCAAAAGGTTCCCACATGATCATCAGCTAACGTGTTATAAATGTTATAGATATCAATGATATTCTAGTCAATACTGAAGTAAGACTGTCGCTTTTTATTTTGAATTCTATTTCCATTTAGATATATTATGTATATTATATAAACTTGCCGCGAAGAGTTGTACATTTTTAGAGCTGGGCAAATGTGAAACTACTTCGCTTCTTGTAGGTACTACTTGATTTAATCTTTTGGTAACTAACAGAACAGTAAAATCGTAGTTCGATTGTAGATCATTATGCAAATAAATTATTTATTACATTAAGTGTAGTGAAACTATGTTTAGTTTTGTATGGATATTATAGTGCAATTGATGAGTTGAAAAATAAAATATTTCCAAGGGATATATTGTTGTTTTATTGTGTTTGTACCCTGAAAGCCATTTAGATTTTACAAATAGAAGTTTAAGCATTAAAGTCACGAAGGAAAGCTGACCAGGAAACCACAATAATATGTACTGTAGTTAAAATACTACACCTGAATAAAACTTAAGATTCATCATCTACCTAGCCTTTTCCCAGCTATGTTAGGGTCGGCTTCTAGTCTAACCGAATGCAGCTGAATACCAGTATTTTACATGGAGCGACTGCCTGTCTGACCTCCACAACCCAGTTAGTACTAGATATTACGATACCTCTCGGTAAGACTGGTTGTTAGACTTTTTGGGCCACTGACTACTTGTAACGGCTGTCAAAGATCTACAAATGACAGCTGGGACTAACGGCTTAACGTGCTTTCCGAGGAACGGAGGAAACGCGGTATGTAATGGGTGGTCATCCATCCACAGACCAATCTAGGCAAGCAAGGCTTAACCTAAAGATCGATCCGAGCAGCTGCTATTATTTAGCCACGAGCTCCTCAATAAAACTTAAGAATATCAAAAAAAAAATTATAAGAGCGTCCCTACCAGCTTGTGATCTCGCAAATGATGTCGGACGAACGAACAAGCTAGGTAAATAGGATCTAGAGTACAAAAGTGAGAGAACCTCATTATTTGCTGGTGGCATTATTCGGCTTCAAAGAAAACTCTGTGCTCCTAAACTAGGTTCCCGCCAAGGTAGAAGATTGGCTCTTTGTAGGTACACAAGTTGAGACATCATCACGAGCTCATCGAGATGAGCCTAACTGCGATGGATGTTATGTGATGTCAACCAATAGGATTATTTGATTTTCATAATGTAGCCTAGCTAAGCTTCGGTGGAAAATAGTACATCGAAGATAATGTCATTAGTGCGCGTAATGTTCATTCTCGTAGCACATTTTCCGTACTTTGTAGACTGTGCGTGTAGGTAAGTGTACGTAGAGGAGATAGTTGCTAAATAATAACAGCTGCTCGGGGTTCATCTTCAGGTTAAGCCGCGCTGGTCGTCCGTAGATAGGTGACCAGTAACCACCCATTACATACCGAGTTAGACCCCAACATAGTTAGGAAAAGGCTAGGCAGATGATGATTATAAGCACTTCGCTATACCATTTAGCTCTGGTGGATCTCGCACATATCTGGTGGAAACGCAGCCTTACTTAGGTTTTACATCAAACAATGACTTGTTTACCTAGGTAACCCGCTAAGTTAAAGGACTCGTGGGGAGTTCTTAGTTAGTTTAACAACAACAAAACGCATAAATAATGCGCTATCAAATATACTGTAGACATTTTCGTTCTACGCCAACGACTGTTTCAACAAATATAGATGTAAATACGACCATTGGATTTTGGGGACAAACTATGAAGACGTGTTTAAATAAAATAATTTGATAATTGGGGTCATGTACATTTACAGGAATGTTTAATGTTCATCCCCATTAGGATAAGCAGAACAGACACGATTGCAAATACTTAACTGGAAAAGTCAAACAGTACTGCAGTTAATATCGCTATTATTCTACCAGTTATTAGTCATTACCGTGAAAACACTAATTACTTCTTACTGAAAATGTTGACTTTGTTAGGTATTGAATTATGTGCACTCGTCATGAATTCAGTGTCGGGACTGCAGTATGGGCCCCGGCTGTAATCCACGTGGTAGGAATTAATGAATTTCGTGAAGTTATTAAGGGATTGTAGCATCGATGGGCAGGCGGATTCGAAACGCATATATTCACCAAATACAGCGTGAAACACAGTAATAGATATTCTATTTCTGTTTTACTGCGTTGGAATAAGATATAACGATTAGCCTTCAGTCAATTTTCATTGATCAACAAAAGGTTTTAATGATTTTTAAGACAGTAAATGTATGGTCGGCCTACTCATCTTTGATCCACTAGAATTCAGTGTTCCGCAAACTTTTTGGTTTCAAAGTTCATCTAGAAAATAGGAAAAATTTTAACGTTCTACACCATATCTCAAACATTTATTTTACATTACAGTTTTGCTGCTGTTTAAGTGTGTATTTTTCTTTAATTTGTCTATTTAACTTTAAGAGATAACTTTATTTTTCCGAGGCACACCAACTAAGCTATGTGTGGTGTTACGCGAATGGATAAAATAAGAAATGAGTACATAAGAGGAAGTCTGAAAGTGGCGTCAGTCACTGACAACTTGTGTGGTAATCGGTTGTCGTGGTATGGGCATTTGATGCGGAGGAATGAGGAAAATGTCGTGAGGAAAGTTTTGAATAGGACTGTGGATGGGTATAAGAGTAGAAGCAGACCAAAGAAACGATGGATGGACTGTGTGAAGAATGATATTGCACGAAAAGAGGTGTCTGATGAGATGACTAGAAATAGAGAAGTATGGAAGAAGAAGACATGCTGCGCCGACCCCAAATGAATTGGGACAAGGGCAAGAGAATGATGATGATGACCAACTAAGCCCACTACTAAAGACCACGGTACACCAGTGTGCAATGCACAATGTAGTTAAGTGTATAAGAAGCAAAATACAAATATAAAACTAACGCCTTTTCCCAGGGGGAAGTAGAAACTACAGTAGACCACCTGGTACGATCCTTATTCTATACAGTCCTGCTAAATAGCTTGAGAAATACAAAATCTTTTTAAAGTGTAGTGTGTACCTGAATTATCACGAAATAAAAAACTACCCCTACCAATATTCTGCGTTTTATTTTCCCTGAAAATGTCTTGGCCATTAATCATAACTCTTTATCGCGGAGAAGCAAAAATGCTTCGTAGGCAGAAAGGTGACGGTACGCAAGTTTAGAAAAGCGGGAAAGTGAAGATGACAATTTTATTATATCGATACTTTTTCAGTTCTTAGTACTATTTTAAATAGGCGTTTGTTACTCTTTCACGCTAAAACGGCTGAACGGATTTAAATGAAGTTTGGCACACAGATAGTTTATAACCTGGATTAACACATAGGATATATTTTAACTCGGTACTACGTTTCTGTGGGATCGTTTTCGATTTCCACGCGGGGAATAGGAATCAGCCAAAAATTAGGAAAAAATAACCAGTAGGTTTATGAAAATGACTATTTAGCTTTCAAATATCCCAGTCACAATTTTCTGCGCTTAGAGCGACGTGACGTTTACACGACATAAACTCCTTCACTGAATAAACGCTCAATGTGAAGGCACCCTTAAAGGCAACGAACCTCTTGATGAGTAAGTAGTTACATAGTATTAGGGATCCCCTCTATGAAGGGGTAAGGAACTCTCGAGTGTTGCTGACACTGGGCCATTGTGTTTAAAAGCATCAAATTAACATAAATTACGAGACACCAATGAGTTTGTCCGCTTATCTTTTTGGATTATAGTTTATTGTTGCTTTAACCTTAGTTGGTCGCCGTGATAACATTCCTGGGCAGACGGTGTATATTTAAAGTTAAAATTCGGTAGGAAAAAGTAAACCGCGCAGTGGCAAACTGATTTCTATACAACTGTAAGAACACGCTTTCGTAAATGGTGATATTGCCGTAGAGTAAAGGTTAGCATTTTCAGATGGCCCCGCACACCTATCCGCATCGTACGCGCATTGTTTTGACAGTATGTCTGTTCGGCAGTCGCCGCAGCCGCCTTATGCGAAGAGTTTAAAGACGTCATCCGCGCGCGGGTGGAATTCCTACAGCATTTTCCTGAAATGCCGGTCGTTCGGCGCGGATAGGTGCGCGACATTGCATAATTTTTAATGTACATATTTATACAATGCGATGACTGCAGCGCGTACTGCTCGTGTTGCTGTGATCTTTCATAGCAATTGGGCGGTCGCCTTTGGAATTGTACCTACCTTTAGTCTATATAACAGCGATTTCGCACCCATCTTTAAAAAAAACATAAATTCACAAGGTTTTGTACATTTTATTCCCACTACCTTTTTAAAATACGATGCCGACGACGTCACGTACAGTCAATAACAAAAGTCAATGAGCATTGTGGAATTTTGAAGTCAATTATCATTTTAGATAATTTTTATTCTTAAGGCGAATAAAAACTCAATACATTAACTTAATTTAAACAGGATGAATAGGTACTCGTACTTTAAAGCTGAATATAAAAGATTAAGGAACTGTTAACAGAACTCTGACGTCGTCGTTTTACAAAATCCCTGCATAATATACATTAAGATACAAAGTTATGGAAATAGTATTTTAATTTTCTGGTGAATCAGAAATTGGAGAGGCTTACGTGTGGCGGGTGTAGAAAGGACTGATGATGAGTGAGGCTTACATAATTACCAATTAGCCCATTTGATTAACATATGTGATTTTTTTAACCGTGCAAAGTCACCTAGAAAATATCCTTTATGGAATGAACACATTTATTTGTCACAATATTGTACAAAGTTGTTTGGTTCATAATGTATTAGGAACATAATATTCTGCCGTTTCCGGCGTACAAATATGGTTTATAAAGTTATAGGTCATCATTACATTAAAATTCAATTATTAATCAATAGAATTGGAATTACAAATAATAACAAGTTTGAAAAACTAACGAGAAATTATATATTTAAGTCAAAAATTCAATAAAGTCAAGGAGATAAAATATGATTAGGCAATAATGTCAAATATTTAGGTAAATTTTTCAGTCATAAAATCGTCAGTCGAGTAATAACATTTGCTTAAAATAAAGTTAAATTATTCTCACTACCTGGTGGCTTACCATGACGTCTTAAAGCAGGAGTAATTCCAGTGTGGGAAAGAGATGGCGCTAGATGACCTGTATAGCTCTGTCTCTTTCCCACACTGGAATTGCTCCTGCTTTAAGACGTCATAGTAACCCCGCTGCACACATAAACTCACGCGTTTTCCCCATGGGAGTGGGCAGAAACACAGAACACCACCTGCTACGATCCTTACACACTCCTTTTGCCTCGTCCACGTTCATACATCTGGTCATGAACGCACGCCGGTTGTGAGTACTACGGACCAGACCTTTCTGAAGAACCTCACCAATGCGTGGGGCGTTGCCACTCACATCTACCTTTTAAATGTGTCTAATTAATATTAACAAAGAGGCTGTAAATTTTATTATGACTATGATGTGTATGACTAATGACATTGTTGTAATTTTATTATGGTTTTTTCTGATTGTTTTATTGATTATGCATGTACTAGAAATATTTGCACGGCTGATAAGTCGAATATAGCGAGACTAAAATTATTATTTTTTTACCATGTTATTATGTACCTTGTCTTGTCTTATCAGTGGATACCAAATAGCAGGAAGCGACAACGTGGCATGCCCAGAAGGAGATGGCGGGATGAGCTGGACTCTTTCGCAAAGGATTGGGCTACAATCGCACTAGACCGCGATATGTCTAGGAGGGAAGAGAGGCCTTTGCGATGCAGCGGGACAATATAGGCTTATAATAAAATAATAAAATTATGTACCTATGTATATTCTGGCAAATAAATAAATTTCAAATACCTCATTCTTACCTCGTAATCTAATTTTGAGAATTAAAATCAGGGCATCTATGTATATTAGTTACTAATAGTATCTAGAAGCATGCACAAGCATAAAAAATCGTAACTAGGCCACACTGGCGAATGTTTGCATGGGTTATTTAAGCAACCATTTCACATCTGTATTATTTCTTTCGAAGTAGGGTTACAGATCAAAATAAAACGAAATGAAGCGGAGTTTTTATGTAAACGTGTGTAAAGTTTTGCCATTAAAAAACTTGTGAATTCAGTTATTGCTACAATTTCATGAAAACGTGACTGCCTGCTGAGATGACGAGTAATAGAGAAGTATGGAATAAAAAGACACGTTGACACAAATTGGGGTAAGGGCAGACGAATGTTGATAATGATGGTGTGTCACCTCAAAAACTTTGATTTTCTTTATTTAAAAACATGATACATGATTAACTACTTTTCGTACTTCTGGTTTTCGTGTAATGGCTCGTGATTTTAACTTATCGGTTTCAAAAAGCTGAAAGCAGAAAAAGAACGCATGAAAATAGACATTTTAAACTTAAGTGAGTATGGTTACCTTCATAAGTACATAACAGCATTACATCACGCCTGTAATCCCCGAAGTGTTAAGCAGAGGTTTACTAATAGTACACCCATATTTTGCCCGTTATGTTTTAAGTCCCATCTTTATCTATGTAGGCACGACGTTAAAGATAAAATCGGTTAAAACCTTGAACGTCAATGCCATCGAATGGCGAGTGACATTCAATTTCCATGTACTACAACAACCCCTAGATCTAGACAATACTCTAAACGGCATTACGCAATATTCCGACGTCTTGCAAGTATAGGTATCGACAGCATTTGAAGTGAGTTTGCAAGCCATCGCAGCAGGACTGCCTGCAGATAATATCTTGGAAGGAGGAACACTTGTCAATATGTCACTAACACGCCCCTTCATCTTCCAATCGATAAGGGTGATATTACCTGATAGTGTTTTGTTCGTAGCTCTGAAAATATTAATTGTATTGTTGCTGACAATTAAACCGCTGAAATAAACAGTTTTGTTTATGTCTAGACGTCTAACGGATCCTAGTTTTAGTTAGTGTTTATTTTTAGCACTAGAATTTGAGTTTCTTAACTTTGGAGACAGATTGGAGTAAACAATGTACTGTTTATCGTTTTGTTCCAAGGATAAAATGATGTGGGAGTATCGATCTCCTTTGTAGCATAAGTAGCAGTTTCATACTTTATATTATGAACATATTTTCCCACAAAACGGTGCATCACAGCTTCTTTAAAATGTACGTGATTCTCAATGTTTACGTGAAACAGTTTTTAACATCACGTAGCGTTTACGTGGCAGCCATGTTGAATTTTTAGTATAACAAAAACTTTATTATTCCTACAAAAAAGTTCACTTTTTATTTAAAATGAGCAAGGTTTTATTGTTTATTTTTTTTTTTTGTATTTGCAAGCTTTTGTTCCTGTTTATCGATATTAATCCCACGAGAACGTACTATGCCAGAATGAAAAGTATCCCATATCCTCATAACGTAATAGCGTACCTGATTGCCAAATTTGATCGAAATTTGTTCCGCCGTTAAGCCGTGAAAAGGTCTAATAACTACACACGATAGGTAGATCGACAGATTTCCATACTAATATTACAAATGCGAAAGTGAGTGAAGTGTGGATGTTATAGCTACATTTATTAAAAAATACTCTTTATAATTTCATGAGCTCTGTAAAGTAACATGAACTTAAAATATGTAAGCGCTTATGAGTGGGTTACCATTAAAACAGAAGTGTTTAGGAACAGTAAACTGTCACTGCTCATTGTAAAGTAAAACAGGAGTTATTATTATATGACTTGGCTAATATAGGGTTCGTTATAAAACGTTTAACTATTGTGAGAAATACTAACCGTATTCTGTTTCATTTCAACGCATATGCAATACACGTTCTACATAAGTTAGTGAGGGTATGAAAATATGAAAAGGTTCATTGAACTAACTCTTTCTTTATATTAAATTAAAAGCACCGGTGTGCAATAGTGTGCATTTGACTTTGAAAAGTGTTGCTATTTGAAATAATAAATAAATGTCACTCAAATGTAATATTTAGAAAAATAATTAATAGCTCATCTCCACTCAACTTTTTTGAGTAATTTAAGTCTCTGCAAAAAACTCACTGTAATCAATCGTGTTTTCAGCATTCGCGAGAAAATAAATAGTTGGCACATCATTATTATTCCTATTTCAAAACAAGCGTATTTTTAAAATAGGTTCAACGACATGAAAGTTGTCGTTTGTCAACTGAAATATTGATAAAAAAATCTATGTACCTACGACGTACGTAAAGCGTAGCAAAGGAAGATTATTGAACTGTCGAAAAAAGAAAAAACCGGCACATCTTCATCTTTGCGAAACAAGCAAATGATGCAGGCACACAAAACAATAAAAAAAATTCAGAGAAAAATAAAGGTTCGGTCATGCTGGTACGGAAAAATCGTAGACGCAGCTCCGGACACGGACAACGTCATTCAAATACCACTGATTAAAGTATCTGTCAAGCGTTAATGTTCGGTGACAGTAAGTCTACAATTTTCCGTTCAATAAATAATAACAAGTAATGGTTCCACTGCTGGGACACAGGCCTCCTCTCTATGTGAGGGAATAAACTGTAGAATAATCCACCATACAGGGCAAGTGCGGGTTGGTAGATGAGATGCCGCCGGTGTCCTTACGATATTTTCCTTTACCGTTTTGAGGGCCATACCAGCTGCCGTGGGTGGCTGATCTATAAAACGGATAAATGCATTAAGCCAGCCAGTGTAGTTCAAAGTTATTGAAAACCTCTCCAACTGACGTCGGTCTAACTGCAGCAGTCAATGGTAACATCTGCATCATTTGAGAATATAGTAAAAAAGTTTGTAGACGCCAATACTTAAGGAGCACCTGATCGCCTTTGATTGCATTGCAAAATATTGGAAAACACTTTAAATTCCTTTAAGCTTTTTAAACTTAACTTCATGACCGTGTTCTTCTAAGAGTTGGCAGGATACTCACATTTTGTTATAAAATCCATTTGTTAGAAGCTGAGCGTTGAGCTTTAATCGTTACTAGACATATATCTGTATTACTGGAGCACACATCCGGACAATGGTCAACCTTTTATACTTATTTAGTAAAAAAAACACTGCATCGTTGGTTTAGCGGTTTGGCTTTTCTATCAGGAATTTCTCAGTAGACGCCGGTATTCTGGATTCGTGCCCGGTTGATGGCAATAGGCTCGCAACCTTATTACATGGGACTTAAACATAACCAGTGAAAAATGGGTATACTGTATAGAACACGTCTGCTTACCTTTCGGAGTTTACAGACGTTTCGTTATGCTATTTTGCATGAAAAGAAAGCTCAAGCTATTCATCATGTCTTGCCATCATTGCATCACAATGATTCATAAGCCTGGCTCGGCAATGCATCATACATCGACCTTGGAGCCATTCCCCACTTACGTGCATAACAGCGTTACCGCCGACCTGTTACGTACAACACACCTGCCCGACTATTTGTACCTGGCTGAAAATAGACAGCTTTTCATTAACATCTCATGAAAAAATGTTCAGGAATTAGTCTCTTCATTATACTTCCTGCAAGCTATCTCTAGTCCACGTGACGGACAGTCACGATACCGAAAGTCTAACAGCTGGTCTGTGTGCTGAAGTTGGCAGTTGTTTCATGTAAAGTACTAAAATTCAGCTGCATCCAGGTAGTCAGAAAGTTGCCTTACCTGATGACGTGTTTGTAGTCAGTCGTTCTTTACAAAATCCTGAAAATGTATCATAAATTATTGCACATAATATGTGCACTTACTTAAAATTACACAGAAATTAGTTTTCAGAATTGTAATCTAAATTATTGGTTCTCTGTTGATTTCCTCAGTTTTAGAAAATAATATAAACAGGCATTTGTTCACGACTACAGTCAATGTCTCGCTCTTGACCACATTTTTCCGCAATATAACGTTTGTCCGTGACTCTGCTTATATTTAAACATTTCTCGTCCAAGGCGAAGCGCGGCCGCATGGAAACAATTACAATAAAACACAAAATAAACAGAGATATTAGACAGAACTAAATCCGGCCGAGTGTCTTGGCTAGGACTGTGTCGAACTATAACTTTCCAAAATATACACTGTATTTACTTGAAACTGCAGCATCGCTCGATTTGATTTCTATAAACACCTACCTACATACAGTATATACTTATTTGTCCCAACATGTACGGGTTTTCTATTAGATATTTTTCAATAGCAGCCCAAAGTATTGCTTGATTTGTGCCCGGTAGGTGGCTTTTTTCTGACCCCATGATATATTAGAAATAAATACAGGGTGGAAGGGGGGGGGACAGCAACGCACAAACGGATACCATTTCGCAACCAGTATTTTTTTTTTAAATTGCCGATATACCAATTTAAAAAAAAAATGCTGTTTCCTACAAAAGTGCAATAATACCTACACGGTCAAAATATATGGAACAGCTGTTTTTTTTAATTTTTTTTAATTAAAATTCGGAATAATGTACTGAATATGTGGTAACCGTTTGCGCCATTGTCCGTTTCGACAATATGTATGTATGCCGACAGATGAGGTTTCTGCTTGCCTCTTTAGGGAATAGAGCCTACAGGCGTGCTGTTATCTGGTGTATAGTTAAAAAAGAAAATCCACAAACACATTTTTATACAAATACCGTGACACTGAAATCTCTGTAGGGGTACATACGCAGTAAATTTTTATTTGTTTAATAACAACGACACTGGGAACGAAACATTTTTTTAAAACACATTCAGTGTTAATTGCTCTCTTGGGCAACGTGCGAAGCCGGATATCCACAAACGAGGAAAAATATCTAAATAAACTTGGAACCATACAAAATATCTAGAACCAAAATATTCTTTCCTTTTTACCACAAAAATGAAAACCTACAATGTTCTTAAAATACTCATATATTTACAAGACAAGACATTTTAATGTTTTCCTTAAGTTCATTTTGTTTTATTGTCATTTCTTGACGTCGAGGTGGTTTGTGGAGTCAGAGAAACAAAAAGCTAGATATTTAATTGGGTATTATTACGTAGGTATGTCCGAGCTAATTTGGCTGGATTCCATAAGATCAACGCTTGACCTTCGCTAATCCTTCCTTATATATGAAAGCTTATTTCTGTGTTTGTGTGTTCGTCGTCCTACTCTCTCTCGCTCTCTCTCCTGAATGTCACGACCGACCGCCGTGAAGTTATATAAGTTAGATAAGTACCGATCATTATGATAAGTGGGTAAGTCAGGATAAAAGAGCAACCTTTGTACTGTAAAGTAAACTATGTGGAAGTGGTAAATTCCCTACAAATAAATAAAATTGTGGCTAAACATCTAAACATTTTACAGAACGAAGACATTTTCATATTTTATTGGTACGTCTGAGCCTGAAATTATGTTACTACATTCTTAAATTATTCTATAGCTATATTCATTAATTATCCACACGTAAACAAATATTTTATCAAATTCTATCTTACTCTGTGGTGTGTGTCTCTAGAAAATATATTATAGTCGCTTTTTCCGTAAAATGCAGTTCAATACACCAATCAAACGAGTAAGCGTCTGCCAATTTCGAAGCCAGATTTGATGGTAAGAGAGAACAGAAAATCTGGAAATTATAATTTATTCATCAACTTTAATATAAGGCCAACTAAAAATAGTTGATGTAAACTAGATAAAATTCCGGAGTATAGCTAAGGAAAGCGGTTTCATTCGGTGGCTGGAAGCCGCGGGTATCAGTGATCGCTAACCGACAGTCAGTTTACTGCGCGAAGTTTAAGTTCAAGGACTTGAGTGTACCTTTGTTTGTTTATACCCTTTAACAGGTGAGACAGTGACTATTATACCTATGAAACAAAACAAGATCAATGCAAAATATTGAGCACGATAATTGAATTTAACTTCTGCCAATGCCAAAATTCACTGAACAATTTATTTGTTTAAATTAAAATTCGTTTCAAGTGTTTTTCGATTGCAAAAAGTGAAGTATCTGCAATCAAATACATAGCCACGTTTCCATAGCCAACGCACGTGTGCCCACTTATTTACGTCTGCGTTCAATTTGCATATTGATTCATAAATCATATGTGTCGAAGTATGATTCAGCCGATACCTTGCAATTGGCAGAGACTTATACCAGTCGATATGATCATCAAACAACATAATCGTGATTGCTGAAACATTGCAGGTGAGGGCGTCGTCGGTTTGAAAGCGCGCGCGCAGGCAGTGGGCGGGCGCCGACTCCGGATTCAGTAAGAGACAGGCATCGACGCCGCTCGCACGAATCTGAACGCAAAAAGGTATAAACACTTAAAGACAACGCTTCTCACTGCTTCATATAACATTTGCACTAATAAATGCTTACAAATATCTGTGTATTTTTTTTCGGCACTAATCACCTGCCGACCTCGACATCCATGACTAACTTCATGAACAAGGTGTTCAGTTACATAAATAATTCGCCGTGACTTCATGCTACTGAAATAACGTGCCGTTCAAGCGGCTGCTGTAATATTTTGGCTGGTCACGGGAATATTTTGTTCCTCACTCCATCGATGAGCGAATTTTTCATTTTACTCATAATTCAATGTTTATTAAACTGTGTTCATAAAAAATCAATTGCAAACTCTCTATTTAATGATCTCTCGATGTTTTATGAGTGTGACTGTTGAATCAGAATAGAATCTTATTCTTGTACATCAGACAGTCTGAATTACACGACTGGATTATTTTCAGCCTTGATGACGGTATTGTTAACCTCGCCCGGCTATAAACATCTCGATTGACCTCACAACATCACAACTATCTCAATATTTTTAATGTTTACCGTCGCCCCTGTCAAGGACACCATAACATTGTTTCCGTGAAATACTTTATTGCTGGTTTATCCGGATTCTGTAAACGTCACATTGCAAGTTAGTATTGCTGCAAAATTTCAAACTGCTGAACGCAGTTTATTCACGATATTTTTATTTTAAATGAATAATACACAGGTAACAAAACGTTGAAGTGTTGATCCACTCTTTAAAAACATCTCCAGTTATCTTGAATTTATAATTCCGAAAATAAGTGCGCAAATATTTATTACGCATGCGGGCAAGGAGTCCAGAACGAAAATAGCCGACACCTCTCGCCGTTCACATTAAATATCGCATCTTGAGCAGCATGGAGATAACGATCTATTTTTCCTACACCTACACACATTCTCCATTCTCTAACAAATTCACATGAGCCCGATATTGTTTGTAATGCATTCATAACTCTCAAAGTTTTTATCAACGCATCAAAGTCACAGATGTTTTCTTAGAACTGTCTTTGAGATGTCGGGATGTAGTTTTATGGCACTGCGAGCGACTCAAACCTTGCACTTTTAAGGCATAATAAAACTGCTACTTATTCTAGTTTACTTTCTGGACATAAAACTGTGTATAAAAATGACAACTGTGTACTGCATAAGTTTTAGTACCTACCTACATCTAAATAATAAGCAAATAAACGAAACTATATTTGTTATGACAACTAAATCAAAACAGCCTGGTTGTTTCCCAGATTACAGGCATAACATTAGCATGTCAAATGCATCAATAATACGATGATTGTAAATGGATGCAGGGATCGAGTCAATTTTCAACATGTATGCATGGCTGACATACCTTTGATCTTCGCTTAAGCCAATCGCACTTGCCGTTTTACATGAATATTGACACATGCTCTGTGTGTTTATATATTATTCATTCCGTGTACAGGGTGTATTCAGATCTTTGTTTTGATTCCATTATTGAATGTAACGATTGGTACTTCGTGTTAACTTCATTAAATAAAACTCATTTGTGATAACGAATTTATGAATCTCAATCAGAAGGTTATATCAAAACATACAATGGTAATTTCATTAGAATGTTCTTTCCGTCTATGAAAAACCTTGACAGTGAAGACGAGAAGTTATCAGGGAAATTAGTACATTAGACTTATTCAATTAGGTAATTGTTTCTAATAATAGCTTTTACTTTTCACGTTACAACAATTTTACTGAAGGTAAGTAGGTAAACTAATTTATCTTAAATGTGGGACGTAACAATTAGTTTATTGGTAAAACTTCTACGACAATCTAATATAATTTCATGTACCTATTTACCTACTCTTTAAATTGATATAGATCTCTTATCACCTACAAGTACAAAGTTAAACGACATTTTTATTTACAAACGAAAAGCTTTTAAAATAATAAATGATGTTGTTTTCCACGGTGCGGTAACACGAAATAGGCTAATTCTAGAACAGAATGTGACGGTTGTGAGAAGTCTTCCGTGTTAATTTCGCAACTACAACGACACTTTCTACACAAATAAATCCAGTTACGATACTGTTCCAAACGATGGAGTTTATGTTTTACATCATTATTCTATGCCAATTACGCATCAATTACTAAATAATAGCTTTCCAGAGTATGAGAAAATGAAAATTCTTGCTTTCAAAAGAAATTTCTTAGAAAACCTAGCTTCGTAGTAGATAAAATATTCTAGCTTCTTCTTCAGAGATTCCCTCGTATATCAATAACAGAATATTCTCCACCGAAGACGTTAGTATTGAAATCTTATTCGCACAAAGCTGGCTGTCTCCAGCACATTATTCGGAAAAAATATGATAGCCGTCGTTGGCGGTGGCTCGGCTAATAAAAACGCAATAACACGAGGTGCCTCGACGCCAGCCCTGAGGCGTGAATCTTACGAGAGTGTAATAAAATTATCTCATGAGAAGGATAAAATTTGTCATCCTAATTTTTCTGATACGCGTCCTGGGGTAAATAGTCGTATATATTCTAAACATAATAAGTTAACTAAGCGCTTGTTTTGATTTGAAAACTTATAATCTAGAAGCTTTAAAGTAAACACTAAATTGATATTAGTAGAGTAATAAAATTACTCTCATAGAATTAGAATTATGATTTTCAGTTATATTTTGACAAAGCTTTCAATACTAATGTATTAATTAATAATGAAGTCTACCAAAATCTTAATAATCTTATAAAATTAATATGATGTGTTTATTACAATATCTGATTCTGTTCTTGGGTCATAAACCAACGTATTTTTGAATGCCTGCATGCCTCGTAAAGTTTATTATGCTTTCAAGAGTGCAGTTAAAAGTTCAAACCGATTCAAAATGCGGCAGTTTCTACGTATCTACGAAAGTTATGCCTTTTAGGAATATCTGATTGATCTTTATTAAAACATAGGGTTTTGTGAATCATGAATTCGATCAGCCAATCATAGCGCAACTACCATGCGAATTAGCGTGAAACGGCACGAGCTAATTATTTCTCAGGTCTTTCCTTATTTTTCAGTAGACAGATACCATTAATAATAGCATAACAATTTTTAGCTCTCCGTAGCCGTATCGCAAAAAATGGAAACCCTTATAGATTCGTCATGTCTGTCTGTCCGTCTGTATGTCAAAGCCACTTTATTCCGAAACTATTAGGACATATAGTTGAAATTTGGTAGATAGATGTAATCTGTGAACCGCTTTTCGATTTTTATACAAATAAAAAAAAAGATTAAGGGAGAAGAACCTAAAAACAATATATCACCCCTATACGTGCGGGGTGTTCATTAAATACAGGGTGTAAACAGACCCTTCACATAGCCGTCAACCAAGCATTCTGTACATCAAACTTTACGCAAAAATTATTGCTGGGTATCGACTTTTTTTTTTGGTTTAAAAATCACGTTTTACGGTAGGACTCGATGGAAAGCATTCAAAACATTGTGCTGATGCATGGATTGAATAGTACGGGGGTCGTGGAGGTGTGTAAAGTAAAAATCTTATATTAAAAACATGTATTTAAAAAAAAAAACTTGTGAAAAACTTGGAACTTTGACCCCCAAAATCTCCGTAACTAGAAGGTTGCCAGGTATAGTCTAGAACAAAAAAGCCTTCCGGATATATTAAGACTCTATTTACACCCTTTAGATAGGTCTTTAAAAATGGCACTGAGGTTCCTAAAACCGTTTTTCATAGCTAAGGGCAAAAGTCTCCTCTTTCTCCTTCCAAACTTCTATGTTCGATCCCTGGCCATGTTCGCCCCACAAACATTGATCAGATCATCAAACCACCTTCGCCGCGGTCTATCTCGACGGCATAAGCATTATCAGCCTATAATTTTTCAACTTCCAGACCTCCTCTCTAAGAGATTGACTTAATAAGAACCAAACTAATAAACACAATACTTTTAACATTCCAGCGCTGAACGAACGAATCAAAAATGGCCACCGGCCCCAAGATAGTGCACAAGCAGTTCAACTCGCCCATCGGGCTGTACTCGCAGCAGAACATCAAGGAGACGCTCACCAAGCACATGTCGAACCTCGGCAATGGCACCGTCGGGTTAGTACCTCATTTATTTACTCATAGCATAGACAGGGGCTGGTAGTCTATAGAGGTGGGATGACTAACTGCTAAAAACTCGTCACTGCCTCGTTGGTGTAGTGGTCGCGAGCGTGATGGCTGAACATGAGGTCCTGAGTTGGATTCCCAGGTCCGGCAAAGTGTTATTGACTTTTTCTATCAGAAATTCCTCAATGGCAGTCCGAAGTCTGAATTAGTTCCCAGTTGATGGCAGTAGGCTCGACCTTATTACATGAGACTTAAACATAATTGGGAAAATGGGGGGTACTATTAGGTACACTTCAGCTTAACGCTTCGGGGAAAGGTGATGTTGTGTTATAGAGGAGACCGGGGCTTGTTGTATATAGATGTAGATAGAGTAATTGGGAAAAGCTCCTAAGCAGTACAAGTTTTGTATCATCTGATCACATTCAAGTGTCGTCTCGGTACCTACTCAACAAAGTAAAAGTTAGTCGACCGGCTTCTTTTCAATCAACCCTACAAATAAATTCATATTAACTTGTAAACGTGTGGTGCTAAAATATACCTCTCAACGACCGCTGCAAACTGCTACAGCGCTTGGAGAAGAAAGTAGGGTAGGGTAGAGTTTGTTGCCTGAAAAGAAATAGGGATTGCAAGATTCTTCTTCGTTTTGCATTCACCACAAATGGCGAGCAGAGGTTTAATAGGTCCCGCAAATAGGAGGTGATTGACTGCTTGGTCGCGGGTTTGACTTTCATAAACCACTGCCGAAACAGATAATACCTAATAGGAAAAGTACACCTGTAAGTGACATATTCACCCTAGATTTTAAGTTTCATTGTTACATTACCCTAAAATTGTATTAGTGAATAAGTCGTTGGAGTGCCATAAACAAATAAACAAATAAACAAATAAAAGTGGGTAATTTTCCTACAATATCAGCTATTTCTGAATCTACTGCAATTATCCAAGGTGATTATCCTGAGACACATAAAAACTATCACATGATTATTTTAAAGGAATGAACACCGTTTCCCAAAATACAGGAATGTTACGTCAGCGTTTTTAGGTAGTACTGTGTATATTTTATTATTTAGGGCATTTATAATCGCAATGCGTATGTCAGTCACATCGTGCCCTAAATACACATTGTGTCATTATATGAATATACTTTTATTTTCTGACTAATTGCCCACTGCGGGTACACAGGTTTTCTCTGATAATATAATATGCAAAAATATGTCATATGTTATATCTATTTTAAGTAGAAAGTCAATTAAATACACCACAGTAAAGCCTCTACTATTCAACAATTACAATGAACTTCATTAATAACTTTACATCATCCACTTAAACTGATTGAAGTTAACGACAAACTAATCTAAGAAACATAATTGTATTGTCTCCTGCGCTTTCACGAAGCTTTAAATTCTATTAAACATAACAAGCTAGACATCTCGGTTAACTTAATAACTGTGTATTAACTAAATATTGTAGATATATTTATATAATATGATAGAGTATCGTATATACCGTTAAGAAGAAATATATCTGACATTAATTACCAAGCGAGTCTTATTCTTGAAGAAGGGCGTAAGTTAATATCGACTATATCTTCGTATTACGATGGATGATAATTGATTGCCTTCGTCATAATTCGTGATCGCATTAAATTAATCCATTAAGGGTACTTTTGTTACGTTCTATTGGAGTAGATAAGTACATGGAATTACTGAGAGGGTCAATAAGCCGTTATTACAGACACCTTCCTACTATCTAAACTCGTGATTGCGAAGCTTGACACTCACTTCAGAGATAAAACAAAAAACTGTAAAAATATATTGGACGGATTTTTTGTTGGAAATAAAATGCCTTGAATTTTCCTCTTGCAAGATATTAACCCCAATACTAAAATGTTTGTAAAAAGGTCAGTGACTTTGAAGAGCATCATATTACTTCATTGAGTACTTGCTATTGACTTTCATTCTTGGCTTGAATTTCTGATGACACAATTTTCTTCTGGGTTTCCATACACCGGGAAATTTCAGCTTTATCTCTGATTAACAATGACCGGACGACAGCTGAATACTACTACCCACATCCATCAAGCTATCAGATAAGATCTCATTCGTCCTTAATAAAATAGAAATGTCTATTTTAATAAGACAGGAATCACGTATCTAAAAATTTTAACATAGATACTGCAGCAGACAGCATCTTCTTTTCATAATTTTTTGTCACACTTGCCGTCACATCAGCTCTCAGAAGTAATCCTTTGGTTTCTCGTACGCCAGTAAAAAAACTAAACGAATGACCGCCATAGTACAGTCGCCAGCGCATCAAGTTACCACAAACTGTCAAATTTTCTAATTCAATTTTGAACTTAACCTTCAACATTTTATGGTTTAAAACCATTGGTTTGTGGTAACTTGATGTGCTGCGGCTGTACATTCCTGGTTTAAAACCATTGGTTTGTGGTAACTTGATGTGCTGCGGCTGTACATTCTTATCTTGATAAATGCTTGCTTCCAAAAATTGTTTTCCGAGGTCAAGGTCACATTAGCATGAATAAAAAGAAAAATATGTATAAATAGTTAAGGTACTCTGTCACATATTTTGTTTAGATTCCTGAAATAAATAAGACAGAATGTCTTAGCACCTGTTGACTTGAAAAATAAGGGTATCGTTGTAGTAAATAATAGGCATTTGCTGTCTGACGTGATGAAATGATTTCGTTAAAAAGGTAAGTATTTATCGTGTTTTGGCAACTTGTTTACTGTCACCTTACAAATCGCTGAATAACAAAAAGCCGATGACTTTTAATGTGTTTATATTCTACAGAACTTCGTTAAATGTATGTTTGTCTCTCAGGACAAATTATTTTTATTCTCTTTGGAAGATCATTTTCTTTGAACTGTTTATAAATACTGACTAAAAATTAGAAGGAGCTATTTTTAAATAATGCCAATTAAATACCTACAGCATTTTTTGTCGTTTTCTGTTTTCTCTTCACAAAAAGTTACTGCATGAATAGCTTTTCTTTGCTTTTAAGGTTTTTGTTAGTTAGATATTATTTTCTCCTTTCACTATTGTGTTTTTCAATTATGTTCGTGCGTTCAACTTTTTCAAACAGAAACTGATTAACTGATAACCAGATGATATCGAAAGCGAAAACTAAACAAAAACAGACCAGATTTTTTGTTTAAAAATAGATTAAATTTGTTTTGAACAAGCACTTCGTTTTTGAGCATGATACTGACACTTATAAAAAGATCCTAATTAGTGATATATAAAAAATAAAGTGGTACAAAATGCTGCTGTCAAAAGTACAACAAACTGTTCATGAGAAAGTTTGATCGTGTGCCAGGGCGATGACGTCTTATTGATACAATTGTCGAGTAATTAGTCAATGGATATTCATAATAGAATACCCTTGTCTTTGTTAACATAACACACACATATTTTTACATTTTACTGCGGCTTTACGCCAACGTATTTACGCACGAGACATTAATTACGAAAATAATTCGTTTTGGCTATTAACACGTTCTTTCTTCAGATATTTTTAGATTTCATGCGGTAGGTCAATGAGACAAGTATTTATCGTCTAAAAACTCTAGATATTATCATTTTTCCGAGCCATAATACAACTTTCAACAGCTGGGGTATCACCACAATTTATTCCCACTGATTAATTAATTATCATTTATTCGAAGGCTTGTGCCTTCGAGATTTATGCAGAGGGAATAACACAAAAATACTTAACATTATCGTGTCTAAGCGGAATGTAGACTGACTGCACCGCGTTAAAAATAACAGCCGCGAGCTATAAATAAAGCCACACACACACACACGAGCCAGTAAGAAACAAAACAAAATGATAGACTTGCCAATAGGTGGTCGATGAGTCACGCTCACCCCGAACCAATCAATACGATTACGTACGAACATTACGCGTATTTGTAGTTCATAGAAAAGCTCACGTGTGTATGCCCCCTAATGGAAGGGTTCAAATTAATCATCAGTGATGCTAATACAATGTTCAGTGAGCCTATTTAGCTGTTGGGAAAACGCATTTTGCAAAATTACACGATATTTGGATAGATATTTAAATACTAGTTTTGATTTGTAATTAATGCTAATATTTCACTAATATTTAAACGATGTCCCACTCTAATCTCTATTTTACTTATTTTTCAATGCTCATTTTGTGTTGTATCGTGAGTTGACAAAAACTAACCACACGTCCACCTATACTCATAAAGGCCTATCTATCTATAAGCCATACAAATATTATGTTCCACGCGAGAATTGAACCGTTAGCGCGCTGACCGCTCAACTCACTGTAGTAATACAGTGAGTCGCAGTGGTTGAGCGGCCTAAACCGCGGCCTGCCGATCTTAAAGAGACAAAGTAACTTCGCTTATTATTATTTTCACCCTGTGTTATACACCTGGTCTAAGGCCTCCTATTCTCCTTTCCAATCCTCACCATGTTGAGCTGGTGTCGACCAATTCGTTTTGTAGGCATCTATTTTGTCCCGCAGTTTTTGCTAAGGCCTTGCGAGATATCTCTGCCATTTTCCGGGACCTAAATTTTGCTTGATTTAACTCGTCTTGATCCGTTCGACATGCAGTAAAAGTCCAGACACTTTAGTTTGAGTGCTTTTAGATTACCTATACCCACTATTAATGTAATGTCGTGAAAACCCAACACCGCAGACAAATTAGAAGGGCTTTCTTGAAGATCTTGTTTCCTGACGTGGGGAGAACTATGATATATAATTAATATGGACGAAGCAGTACGAGTACATTAAGGTAGGATCGCGTTACTGCAGGAATGCCGAGCTTCCCTTAATATTCAAGTATTATAATCGTCTGAGATACATTATAGGCCGTGTAGGCAACTTTTGAGCAAATAAATTCTACTAGTACACACACATTTCGCAAGATATGCTTAGGTTTCATGTGTTAAGAGGCGAAATGTGGGTGCACTATTAGGTACACCTCTGCCTAACCGTTCGGGGATTACAGGCGTGATGTTAGGTAATGTGAAATCTATTAGACACCAGTGTTTTTAAAAAGACTGATACTTTATAAAGTACATATCAGCTTATGCCCGCGGCTTCGCCCGCGTAGTGTTCAGTACTTGTCCTACAGGATCGTACTACCGGGATAAAAAGTATCCTATGAGTTAACCTGCTGTGACGTCAGGCTCATTGCGTCTAACGCTAATGGAGGATTGACCTTTCGTGTTATTGGTTCGCCACAGGAATTTGAATTTTAATAAGTTACACCAAACCTAACAAATTTTCAGCAACAGCTTCAAAAAAAAAGAGCCAGCCATTAAAGAGGTCTCTTGTATCTGTACTCTGGTCAGCTTAATTAAATCATCATAGCAGGCTCTAGTAGATACTTATGTAAACGTTACATTACTGTTCTAGATTATTATACAAATTGCATGCATTTTATGACCACCTATTAGGGTTGATGCACCGCTCACTTAATCTGTAACACAGCAATAACAATGATTTATACATTGTTGCCGCAGTTAACATACCTCAGCCATGTCTTTTCTTATGGGCGGCAGGCCAATTTGAAAGTGCAATTCAAAAACAAACAAAGCAGCGGTCATATAGATGACGCCACTGTCTTTAGGTGAAGAAAATACAGGGTGTTTTTGTTGAAGAAAGCAGATTTATAGACTTAAATTAATTTAGGTTCTTTAGTCAAATACCTAAATACTGTTGGTACTCTTTCAGGTATTTTATGATTTTCACAGGACTGTTATTCTTTAATGAAACTCACTTCCAGTGTACAATTTTCACAAAGATCTTATCAACTATAAGATAAACGATTTTAGACGACGTTGATGCACCGCTCACTTAATCTGTAACACAGCAATAACAATGATTTATACATTGTTGCCGCAGTTAACATACCTCAGCCATGTCTTTTCTTATGGGCGGCAGGCCAATTTGAAAGTGCAATTCAAAAACAAACAAAGCAGCGGTCATATAGATGATGCCACTGTCTTTAGGTGAAGAAAATACAGGGTGTTTTTGTTGAAGACAGCAGATTTATAGACTTAAATTAATTTAGGTTCTTTAGTCAAATACCTAAATACTGTTGGTAGTATACTCTTTCAGGTATTTTATGATTTTCACAGGACTGTTATTCTTTAATGAAACTCACTTCCAGTGTACAATTTTCACAAAGATCTTATCAACTATAAGATAAACGATTTTAGACGATACTCGTAAAAATGAACCGAAAAATCTTTTAGGGCCTCAGACTTTGAAAGAAAACAGTTTTTCATGAATATATTAAAATTGTAGGTTACAAGGTTCCTATAAGTTGGCGATAAAATAGACAAGATGTCATTTTGTTGTTGTTGAATAGTGCCTCGACCTTTGTTATCTAGGTCACCTGAGTTTTGAAGATCATTCCCTAGACCTGGACAGCATTAATTACTGACCGTTCTCACTTTCGAGCTAAATGATTTTGATGCAACATTGTGATTGTGAACCTACTTTGCGGGTTAATTGAATGCTAATTCGATCAAAAACTTGCTATCTATCTGGGACTTTCTTTTGAAAGAGGGACAGAGGTGCCCAATAGACTACATACGTAAAAATTTTAATTACAACAATATTCACTGCGTTACGATGTCAAGCAGACGAATTTTTGGAACATATGCAGCATTATAATCATTTTTTTTTTTTCAAATTCCTTCGGGTGGTGATTGCATTTGTTTTGATTTACTAAGTTTTCCAGGTAGGAATGCCAAATAACACAAAATTTCTGATAATTACCTATACATCGACGCACAAACGAATATCACATATTCAATATATGTATATGGGTTTAATATTTATTGAACTGTTGTAAGAAACAGCTGACTTTTTTTAGGATGATGTCCTGAATACGTGGTATTATACGCTTGTGCGTTAATGTCCCTTCCACCCTGTATGTCTTGCCGATGTAAAGCATCCTGCTTTTGCTTAGTCTGCATAACGTGTTTAGCGTCCAGCCTATTACAATGGCAGGTGCAGGCTTGTCATCTGCTGATAGAATACTGAACAACCTTACAAACGTGTTTCGCAGAAAATTAGCTTCGAACGTTGAAGTATTCTTATTAACTTCCAGCGTTGATGCATCTGCCTATAAGTAGTTACATACTGTTAAGAATGAGCTTTTTATTTAGCCCTTGTTATGTGATAATTGAAGGTCGAATTCGTAACAAAAATAAATAAATTTACTCACTGACCGACAACACACAACTTAAACCACATCTTTAAATATCGAAAGTAAGCGCCGATTACGGATTTTTAAATTACAATAGGCGATGAAAGTTTATATGGAAATTCGTCATTTTTATCGAAGTCCTATATCAGGGGTACGACTTGTTCATTAAAAAAAAAACAACCTGTGTCTAAGGTACCTTCATTGAAGAGTGCATCCAAAGATAAACGTTGGGCCCATTTGAATGCCGTTGACCGATCAATTATGGAGTGCGCGCTGCCGAAGGGGCACTGACATTTACGCAGATGAAATTTAGCAGCGAGCCAACATAGTGGGCATTCCGCTGTGCATGCGGATCATCAAAGTAACGCTAAAATAAATGGGTGCAGTACATGATACCTTTGTGTTGGGCTGTTTGAAGCACGGATGGTAAATGTCTGGTGCTCAATGTGGTAGCGATAGAGGCACTCAGTGTATTTGCTTTGCCTGAGAGCTTTATCTGATGTAAGACAGATTTCATGCGTTTGCGATGAAGGTGTTTTAGTACAGAAATATTATCTAGGCAGGAAATGAAAGGTTTTGGATTGTTTAGTTTGATGTTGCAATTTAAATAGGTAATCTAAAGATCCTTGGAAGCAGCCGCGTCTTAGTTAAGGTTACAAGTACATGAAAAAAATGATACATTAAAAATTGTATTTTCGAAGAAAAACCGTGTAAAATGTCTCAGTTTTGAAATGTTCTTTATTAAAAGTTATTTAGTTTTGACGACATAAAAACTAAACAATAAACACATCTAGAAAGAAATGGTATTTATTGCGAGCACTTTGAATGTTATTTCGTGCGAGTAATTGCTACCTGACGCCGATGTTTTATCTCCTACCTCATTATTAATGGCAAAAAGCGACAAAAAGTGGAAATAAACAAGCAAATGAGGAAGAAGGCGCGAGCGCCGCTGGCACAGTCGCGACGCGACCGTAACCGCGCACTACACTGCGCCTGCGCGAATATACCAATTCCATAATATAATATTCATAATTCAAAATTCATGTGATTAATATTTTTCTGTTAAAATCTAAAGTTTATACTTTTATTATTAAAACAATAGATAGCTTCCTTTTTTACTGTATTTTGGATTTTAAAATAATAATAATTTCATTTTTGCGACATAATTGCAAAAACTTTTTACCAAAAAATTACTCTATTCTTTGACTGTATCAGTTGCATTGTCTGCAATAAAATTATCACAGTGATATCATAATCATAAAAATAGAAGTTACCCTGAAGCAACGCAGACTCATCAGCGAGTCAGGATTTGGCATAAAATCGGTCGCACACTCATCGCAATATAAATAAAAATATACGTGAAATAAGACATTGTTGAATTATTAATTTGTCCTAAAGTGTACCGCGAGTGCTTGTTAAAATGGGTACGGTCATCGAAACAAACGGGTAAGGAATGTTTAGGTTATTAGGTAATTACCTGACTGCATACTTTTTTATCACACTATGTGGAATAGACGGAACTCTGTGATTATCAAGTGACGTGCAGTTGTTTATTGGCGTGTAATAATTACTTTCTTTGCAATATTTGCATAAATATACCATTTGTATGCCAGATATGACTATTAAGAAGTATTCGCTGTATGTTTTAATATTCATTCGTTTACGTGTTCTGATTGATTCATTATGGTATGGTAGCTTGTCACGATTGCCGATTTAATTGTTTTAATAACTAATCTTACTATAGCCATATTTTACAATTAAAATCTTTTACAAAACAGAGAGATAAATAAATACTATAACTTATAGACAAGTTTAAGAAGCTCTAAAAGGTTTCGCATACTAGTGAGACAAAAATTACCAACCAATTTTTTAAATAACATTTGTAAAAATATTAATACAATTTTTACCTCAGAGATTATCAACGGACCCCAACACCATTCAATCCCAATTTCACACACAGGGTGTTTATATTTCAACACTGACATGAGATACAATAATCTGACATTGACATCTGACCACGTTACCAATAAGGTGCAGTGAGGTGAATGTAAACTTGATTTCTTAATATGGCAGCTCACAGCTGTTTGTTGTAAGCACGGCCATACATGATACGTAGCCTATGAGATTTATAGCAAGTTCTATAGTAGTCATATTTTGGTTGTAAGGACGTACGTACTTGACTTGACAGACTTGCTACAAGTAATTTTGTGTCAAATATGGCAAAATATCGACCCGACCAAAAAAAAAAAAATATCAAAACTCGAAACCTTCTCCCTCCTTCCTCTTGAGTATCGAAATATCGATACTCGAGACCTTAACATTTATTTTATGTAAGAGTCTAAGACAAAAAAAAAAATGATTAGTTTTAGAAAGAGCCTTGCTAAAGATCACACAATTATCCGGAAATAAACTCTATCTCCTAATCCAAAGATGTCAAGATAATTCACCTTTACAATGACTCATGTAATTTCACTAGCAACTGTGTGTCTGCAGCTGATAGAAATGAATCGTATGACTAATCTCTTCATTGGAATAATCATATCGATGAAGTCCATAATATACTTCTACTGTCCAATCACTACATAGTACAAAACAAAGTCGCTTCCCGCTGTCTGTCTGTCCCTATGTATGCTTAGATCTTTAAAACTACGCAACGGATTTTGATGCGGTTTTCAGTAATAAATAGATTGATTCAAGAGGAAGTTTTATATATATATATTGCATACATGCGAAGCAGGAGTGGGTCGCTAGTATAGATAAATATTCCAGTCTAGCAGTTATGAAACATCAAAAATAGGCTAAAATCTGTGCACTCTCCGTGACATTTAGTGAAAATGTAAAGGAAAAGCAAAAGATTTTCCGGCTTATCTATAAATAAATACGTGCACATAAGCGTTAACCTGACCATAACTCATAAACTATTCTGTTTTGACCGTTTGAGCAAAAATGTGTTGAAGCAAAACTACCACTCAATATGAGCAGTAAGTCTGTATGGATTGTAAAATTTATAAATAAATTTATATATTTATATATTTCTTTATTTCAGCTAGGAGCTTGTGGATAAATAATAACAGCCGCTCGGGTCGATCTTTAGGTTAAGCCGTGCTTGCCTAGGTTGGTCTGTGGATGGGTGACCACCCATTTACATACCGAATTTCCTCTGTGCCTTGGAAAGCACGTTATGCCGTTGGTCCCGGGTGTCATTTGTAGATCTTTGACAGTCGTTAGCTAGTCAGTGGCCCAAAAAGTCTGACAACCAGTCTTACCAAGGGGTATCGTATTACCCAGTACTAACTGGGTGGTAGAAATCAGATAGGCAGTCGCTCCATATAAAATACTGGTAATCAGCTGCATCCGGTTAGACTGGAAGCCGACCCCAACATAGTTGGGAAAAGGCTAGGCAGATGATGATGATGATGATCTTTATTTCAGACCTATATAAGTCCATAAGTTGTTAATGGTTACAAACTGATATAAATTCTTGCAGTACATATAGGTATCTGTTCTATTCATATTTTTCTGAGAGATGTTATGAAGAAATAATGTCAATGTTTATTTTCATAGATCTTACTAATCGTATTTTATGTCTAATCGTTTTATTTTAGACCTACCTACATTTTAATCTTTTCCTACCCTAGATAATTTCCATGCACAAATATACATTTTTTTTAAACAGTTTTTTTGCTATTTCGCTGAGCGTCCGCCCTACGACGCGTATCAGAAGCATCATCCGTGAAGTGTAATGAATGTCGTAGACTAAACGAACTTTTCGTTACGCGGTAGTAACTAAATAGATAACAGAGTTTTTTTTAAATACCTCGATGAAATATGTAGAAACTTAGGATTTCAAAGTTTTCTTATCAAATCAAATCATATTTATTTCTGTAAATTGGTTTTTCAAAACACTTTTACATGTCACATCATGTGATGTTTTAAAACTAGATGAGGCCGGTGGGTGTTTCGTACCTGACAACTTTGAGAAGAAACGTCCGAAACAAACTCAGAGTCATCCTCTCTTTTAAAGTCCAGACATTGCTCAAGTCAAGTATCAAGTAGTTAGTTCGTGTTAGCGCCTTTAAAGATATGACTCATTTAATCATTAGTCATTGGATGATTTATTAATACTTGTAGTAGAAGTAGGTACAAGAACAATTTCAGTTGGTCATGACACATTCAAAACAATAAATAAAAGCTTTATGGCAAGCGGACGTAATGTTTTTAAAATGTAGAGGGATTTAAGTCTGTTTTTATTATTTTTTGCAAATTAAAAAGTTCTCATTCGAGTTGAAATAGTAAACTGAATAGTGGTAGGGAATAACAGGTCAATGGAAGCCTACTAAGGGAAAATTTTGATAAAAACTACATTTGTTAATATTTTTTTATAACTTAGTAATTGCTACACAAGAAAGTAGAAAAAACGCAAGGGAACTCTTAAAGTAACGAAAGTAAATCAAATGTTTTAACCGAGCATTACTTATTTACTACCACACAGAATAATTAATAGCATAAGGTTTTCATCGTCTGAAAATGATTCTTATATTTTCCGTAAAGGGCGCGATGTTTATAATGCTAGAGCCAATTAATCGTGGGTGTAAGGCGATAAAATTCACGCTCTCATCAAGATTAAAAATACTTATATTATAATACGGGGGTGGAAGGGACACCGGCGTGAAAACGGTTAGCACATCATTTTGAGCCCCCACATAGAATTTTTTCATCGGTTAATAAAAAAAAAACTGCAGTTTCTACAAAAGTGCAATACCTACACGGTCAAAATGTATGGAACAGCTGTTTTTTTTTCTATAATGTTGAACATAATGAACTTTTCTCGGCCATGGCCCGTTAGCGTTAACTATCGTATACCTAAGTAAATTGGACCAAACGGGATTTTCATAATCCTTATATAGGTCACAAACTACCTAATTACTCCACCGGGTATTTTTAGTGGACCGGGAGGAAGTTTTAAGATCGCCTTTTAAGCCATCAAATGTACCTATTAATATATGTCTTTCGGATTTGTCAGGATTTATTCCGTTGGCTCGTACATCATGTGGGCAGACGATGGGTTTCGTGCAATAAAAATACACTGTTTATTATAAACTAACAACTTACTTGAAACTACAACTTAACACAATAACACGGGGAACAATGAATCGGATACAATTCCAAGACGTCTCAACTCCGCTGCGATCAGACATTCAATGTCCTCCTCGCCTCGAGCTGTAACATCATGGCTCTGTAGAAGCCACGCTGTGGTGGGGGTAGACTTGTAAGTAGGTCGCGAGACGTTAGAACCAGCGGATTCATTTTATGTCCGTACTATTGACCGGTTCCGACATGTCTATGTATTTAGGCATTAAATTAATGTTGTTTAAGTGTAACTTCGAAACTCTAATAAGTAGTAGAAGTAATTTCGCTTCGTTACCTACTACCAATTTTGTACAAACATCTTAACAATACTTTCCAAGACTCTCATATGCCTACTTACAGCGCCTATAAACATAAAATAATCTTCGTAACAAGGGAAAACGCACGATTTGGTAATGACTGTTGATTTTGATCACGAACGTAAACTTTGTACGGGGTAATGAAGTCGAGTGAAAGTGTATTTAAACTTTCAATTGGTCGCTTGCGGAGGGATCATACAAAAAAGGAATTGTGCAACAATACAAACATGCGACGGTGCCGGTGTGACGATGCCATGCATTGTACGTACAGTCTCGAGCACCGATATGTGTACACTTAGCAAAATTCAGAATCGATTTTTTCGTGTAACAACGACTGCCAGTTTCTTTTTTAATTTATGTAGGTACACACAGTACGCAACTTAGGAAAACAACATTACAAGATTTGAGTACAAATGTACTGTTTATTTCTTGAGATTTTTTTTCTAGTAGACCTGCGAAAGAAGAAATGAAAGAGAAGTGTAGACAATAAATAGCGTGTGATAAAATGATTTGATCTATTTAATTTATGATGTTTTGTTTTCCAAATATGTTCTAAATATTTATTTATTCGTAAAAATATAAAATTACATATTACAGACAGTGTAGTGTGAGTGTCATAGAACTATGACTATGTCTGTATGTGTAAGTAGCCTAACTCTATATATTGAATGGTTTGCTAATAAATAATAGTATTATACATCAATTCGTCTACTCAATTACACCTATCCCTACATGGCGACCCTGCCTTCGAGCAAGCCGCGCATAATGATCTTGTCGCGTTACAATTGGATTAATTTTTAATTGGTGCGAAATTATTCGGAAAAGCAAGATACCAGTCCAATCAATCAGTCAATCATACCAGTCCAAAGAAGGGGTTTTTCTAGCCCAAAACGGAGCCGGTGCTGGAAATGGTGCAAACTTGCAAGAAATTGGTACACATTTGAGCATCCAGACTATTATGACCACAATAATTATATGGTGATGAGTGCAGTGCTTCTCTACTTTAGACACCACAAAACAGAACAACAACACACTCCCCCCTCCCCTCTCCCTCTCCTTCTTATTACAGTAGAAGAAAATCACGTGTAAAAATGGCCAAGTGTGTACATATTAGTGCACGACGCTGTACACGTTCAATTGTTTCTTCAATCGCCTCGATGCCAAACACATCCTTTGTTCTCTATTTATTTTTACAACTCAGAGCTCATTTATTAAAAGAAAATGTTGGCACTGCTACCAACATTTTTAATAAATCTTTCGCCTTTACCTAATGATGCAATCCAAATTATGTTTGTCTTAAGTATAGTCAAACTTTTAGTATTCCACAAGTCCATTCAGTGAAAATAAAATATCACGTAGGTAACTATTTTACGCCCAGCTGACTTTTTTGTTCCTTAGTCTTCTATTAGCGTGTTGTTCAATTTAAATTGAATCAGCCCAGAATTTGGCGACGAGTTTGGCACTTTCAGTAGCGTCCATCAGCTCTTATGATGTGCAAACACCAGGAAAGGCAAGACACGACATCAAATGTCCCATCGTTTGTGGGGCAACACCACATTTACACTCCAGGGCAGAGTCATCTATGAACCTCTATCTGAATAGGTTTTCCTTGCTTCGGCCAACCTGTGTCCGGAATCAGAAACCTGAATGAAATCTGAATACTCCGTATGTATTCAGATATACTTACTTACTTAGGTAATTGTCAATATTTACACTCATTTTTCCTTTTTTGATTTAGGTAACCATCATCTATAGGAAACATAATCCAGCGACTAAGGTTTTAACTTACTATGAATAATAAGTAAAGTAAGAAGGCTTTACGATTGAGGTCAGATAACAGTTGTTTTTGCTCGAATAATTTGATAAAGAATTTTTCCATCAAAATGCGCAAACATAATTTATTTTAGGTATACAGAGTGTCGCGATCAGTTACAACAACATTAATCTATCGGCCACCTTTGTACCAAACACATGAGTAGATAGGTAAATAAGTATTATGTACACATATATATAAATACATTTTTTAATCCACACCGAATTTAAAAAAAAACAATCTTTCAGTAGTTCACCTCAATTGCACCACAAATAAGTACCAATGAATACTCATATTATATGTATATAAGCATTTTCTAAAATTACCCACTCTTCAGCGGTTCAACATAGTATGTGTGAAAAAAGAGACCTACCTATCTACTGAAATTCCAATCACAATCGGAAACGTAAAGCACAGTTCGTAGCTGTAAAATCTAATAAGCGTCAGTGGTTTCGATTGTTAATTAAAATAACAACAAACTGTCAAAAAATCAAATTGAAAAGGCTTTCAGCAGAATGGCGATAGCCAGGCAATTATAAAAATGGCTTACTAACAAGCTTCATCTATCCAATTATTAAATAATAGTACCCAAAATTGGGTAAAATAAACAACAAAAAACCTGCTGTAACGCCTGTAGGCTGGCACGGCTCTAAATGATCGAATTGATTGGTTAAACTTGGTAACACAATCAAGGTTGAGTTAACGCTTTGTCACCACTTCTTGTGTCGGTTCCCACGTAGTTTCCTGTGTTTGTAAAACGAAGTTTATTTACCCGTTTTTACTTACCCACATGACTTTCCGAATGACAATAATCGATTTAGTTTGAAAGCGAGTGAAAGTTGCGTAATGGTAACAATTTTCGAATTTTCGGAGGAAATTAACGTCATTTGTTTTCGTAATGTCTATGATAAATAGAGCAATGTCAGTCAATAAGAACTTTGACAGTCAAATGTTTTTGGATGAAAAGTTTAGCCTTTTTTTAAGTACCTATAATACCTATTCGCACAAATGAAATTGTTAGGATTTCGCCTACAGTTACTTGTGAACTTGTATGTATTTAGTCATAATTAAATAAAAAAGTTGCTAAAAAATGCTGAAATTATTTTAGATAAAATAAGACTTCAATAACATGATTGATGGGTAATGAAAATATTTCCTAATTTAATAAGACACCAGCACTGGACGAAAACAAAACATTATTTAAGCATATTTATTTTGGGTATTGTTTCCCGTTACAGATCATTTACTTAATTAGGAAGAAACTTCTGCCCTTCCTGATTTTATTAACTTATGTGAATCTGAAGAATTTTATTAACAAGGAAAAAAAACAAATATGAAAATTAAGACATATTTCCCCGAAATTGTTATTACAGTAAGCATTCCGTGTTTACCGATTCGACTGAAAGTGAATTAATTAGTATGATGGAAACTATGGCTGTTCCCTGCTCCACCAATTTTCATTTCTGATTAATTTCAATGTGGCTTTCAAACTTCAAAGGCAGTTGAATCTCCCTAAGATTCATTGTCACCGTGCTTTTTATTCCTGCAGGTTGCGACTATAATCCTGACTTACAGTGTCAGTTGTTGAGCGAGGAACGGCTATGTTAATATTTGTTCCTATGTAAAAAGAGGCTGCACTCCGAGCAAATAACATACCACAATTACAATAAAATATTACAATACCCGTAGTAGTAAGTTTATAGTAAATTATTGAACAATTAAAAATCGCAACAAAATACAGGCCATTAATTTGAAAAAAAAATAATAAAAATTGTCATCAGAAAAAGAAAAGTAAGAAACATTTGTTTTATTAGCATCGCAAATGGCTTTCAACAAAAAAGTTTTCACTAAAGTCAAGCCAGTTCGTCTAGTTTTCTATTTATAAATTAGATACATGTTTTTTTAATATTCAGGATCCCACGCTTGGTAGGCCCTTTTCATTGCCAGATTGTTACACGGTTATCATCATACGTTCACATATAAAATAATGCGTACCGGAAATCATACAACGCACTATGACGTCCAAACATTTTATATTTTATCATAAATTTTTCTCGTATATAATTTATTTTCGTCGCTGACATTTTCACAACCTGAAATAAAAAATAACGCTTGTCGACTCGAATTTGAAGCGCAAAATAAACCGTAAATATCTACAGGTAGTTTGCCGTTGTTTTATTATATCCTCAGGGTGTTTGGACAAAAATTTGCTCATCATTAGTAATTCTCTAAAGATATGTATATTTAAGGGCACTATGTCAAACAAGAAATAATTATTTTAAACTTGATAAAAGTTAAAACTGACTTACTAAAAGTCACTAATTAAAAGTTTATCTTATTTTGTAAGATTGCTGTCATAGTATGTTGTGTTAATTATTTAAAAATACCGTTTTTCACCTGCTTAAATCTACAAACAAAAAATCCTAAGTACAACAGTGATAACCGACGCGAATATTTCGAGTTAGTCTTCTAGCACTAAACCAAATATTAATTTTATAATTTTAGGGCGCAGTCACACCTTATTAGATTTCAAGTAGGTAATAAGGGATATGATGAGACAATGATAGATAATTAACTTGTTTAGAAATCAAAATATCATCACAACTAGCCAGACGAAATGGCCCTATAAAAAATCATGACAGTTAATTAGAAGATGTGTTGAAAGTTCACTTTATGAAACGTAAAGAACATAAAAGCATAGACTATAATAAATAGAATGTATGAGCATAAACAAACTTTATACCGTAATTAGACAATTAACAAATAAATGATAAGGACTTTCTATTTCACCAAGATAATTTACTCTACTACTGTGAGCATTGAGAACCACATTTTGGGTATTTAGATAGAAGTTCATCCTTGCAGCCATACCCTTCTTTTATTTTACAAAAAAAAACTTCACTTGTAGAAAAACTACTTCGTTGAAAATGATGATGATTATTTTGTTTTTCCTATCAAGACCTGCTTCTATAGAGTGATGTTTCCTTTAAAAGTTTTCAATCTTGTTTTTTTCATGCAACAGGATTGACTTCAGTGACCCGACCACAGACAAGCCCGCGAACTTGGCCAACTCTGCCGTTCTGCGCATGCTGGAGGAGGAAGAACGCAACCGTAGGGGACGCCCTAGTGAGTACTCTGCCTTTACTGGAACTTCTGCTAACCTCAAGTCAAGCTAAGTCATCAATGTACAATTATATGATAGAGTTAGATTACAGGAAAGTACCTGTAGAGAGAAACCAATGACTTGACAATTTTTGGTAAAATTTTCAGTACAAAAGTACTTTCTTTAAAAAAAGATAAAGCTGCGGCTGTACATAGTTGCTTGCTTGTAAGAAATATACAGACATGACAAAAATATTAAAACAGACAAGATTAATTAATTAGAACATTTCATTCGTACTTCAACAAGAGTGGAGCACATCTAGGTGCTTCGTTGAATCTATTAAGCTCTCGTAGCCACACCTGATGCTTTCCTCTATTTTCTTGAACATTTCTATTCAGGCTATCTAGACCAAATATTATTTATTTCTAGTCTTGAAAAAAAAGCACCTCTGTATCAATTGGCTTTCCCTAATTTGAAAAGGAACGCATTTTGGGAGAGAAGCTCGTCAATTCTGTCGAAATTCCTGATTGCCACTCAAGTATTTCGCGTTACTTGCAAGCGCATTTCACTCTTCTATTTTTGGGTTCAGAAAACGATAAACATTTACAAGCATGCCTGGATCGAACAGACATTCGAAATATCTCCGCTAAATCTCCCACACAGTTCTGATACACTGAAACTGTGTTAGCTTACTAATCCACTAATACTTTCCCCTGCTTTATCAGAGTTAGACCCGACCCAAGTCCGTGCAATCAAGGAGAACATGGTTTACATGCGCCATCCATTTGACCGCTACTGGCCTCCGGAACGATCCAGAATGCGATCAGCTCGCAGCTGGGATGGCCAGCTCAACGCTACAGGGAATATATACTCAGAGTTTATGAAGTCTACCAAAGGTACCAGCAGAGCCTGGTAGAATAGATAGCTTTGACTGTGCAAGTCTTGTACATATTCCATATACAGCAAGTCGCTCATTAATTCGTCGATCAATCAATACCATACGTAGAGTCATTGCACAACTAAAAATTGAGTATTCATATATTTTATGCTATGCGCAGAACGTGGTCTTAACGTTTTATCGCGACGATTCCATCGAGTATCCATCGATATTTGTGATTAACATCATTATGTGTCGTATTGCATTCAGGGCGTTTGCCTTTCTAGAGTAGAACTCACGCACAAAGATGCCGCTACACTTGCTAATATTACACAGACAACTAACTGGTTCAACAGGAAACCCTAAGCTACCAGACGATATATGAAGCTTAGACACGCCGATGATTCATTGATCTCAATATAATGAATGAAACATTGTGGATGAGTGTAACGTCCTAACGTTCGGTTCCATCCATCCGTCGTTTTGCTCGTCACTGTATTGACAAAAACCGCCCACTAATGACGAAAACGTTCATTAGTAGAAAGTATTTGGCAAGGCTTGGAAGCTTCGCATTATGTGCTTTTACCTGTTGTTCCTGTTAATAGTTCGCAGTCGACAACGGAAGAACGCCAGCAGAAGATATGGCTGAAATAGTGTTTGTTGGTAAAGTGCTCATTGTTTAATCTAGTGCGAAAGTTGTTCAAGTGCATAATTAGATTGTTTTGTTATAAGCACCGTTTCGTAAACTAAAACAAACGTAAGGAGATATGCAGCCGCGGGCCTGTGGACGGCGAGTTATGGGCTAGCTCGCCGTCCGGCCGTCTTATGACGACAGGCCGTGTCGACGGCGCGTTCGTGTTCCACGCGCGCCTCAAAGAGATGTCAGCAACCGAGTAGGGGTCCGCATGGGCCGATGCCTGCCAGAGCTGCGGGACTGTTCGAAAGAGACACCGTGGCCCTGGAACACAAAGGGCAAAGAAGGAACATGGATGGGTTTTAGTCAGTACAAGTCTGACACTCCCTTCCGCTCCGCCCAGAGTGGGGGGGGTCATTTGATGATTTCCCATCCAAAAAAAAAAAAAAAAAAAAAAAAAGGAGATATGCAGAGAGCGCTAAAGTGATTTATATCTGTTTCATACCCGTAAAGTTAAACATGGATGTTTTGTTGTTTCGTATTCTTAGGTACAGAAAGAAAAACAAGTAGATTTTAAACGACTTTCAATGGAACTTTTTATAAGATCGATTGCTTCGAGTTTACAGCATTTATTTCTAACTAAGTAAAAATAGGACGCCGTATTGGAAACTAGTTATCTGCTACTGAGACAAAGTTATACGAGTAGTTTAGTTCCAAGAAATCAACAGTAACTGCCTGTGTGCAGCAATGAAGAAATAAAAACTAATGCTTTGCGTTGAGCCCACGAGTAATTATAATAATTGTGGCTGTATTCCCGAAGAAGATGCTTGCTCACACCGTTATAAATACTCATAAGTACTTTTTCTAGTTTATGATGTTAATAGAGAACGTAAACATATAATTACAATGCATAAAACAATGTTTTTAGTTTCCAAGAATCTAAAAAGTTTCTTTGATCATTGATTCAACCGCATCTAAAAACTATAAGATCAGCACTTCAGCAGCCACAAGATCATAAAAGTTTACATAGAAATCGTGTTTTTCGTGTAACAAATATTGACCTTGATTCCAGGATTAAAATCTATAAAAGTATTATTTGACGTCACGAATAGACTATTTCTACGACTGTTCATCCCAGTAGGCTCATGAATCAGATTCTAATTTTAAAGCAGGTGCGAAAAGTTGCAAACGACGCGAGTATCTTAGTTCATACGTATCATACGTTTTCTCCAGGTGTGCACTATTCTGGGAGCAGTTTTTGTTTTATATGTAGACTTCATTTGTTATTGGCAATATGTTTGCCACAGTTGACTTTGACATCGAGATTATCATACAAAACTTTGGAGACTGTATACTAGGTAATATCTAAGTGCTCATTTTATTTAGTTCTCTCAGTGGTACTGTTGTATATCATTATTCAGTTCGATTGCGGTGAGGTAAACATAAGCGTTACACAGGTAGACAACTTACGAGTTGACTCTGACTGACTTCTAATCACTATTTATTTCTTAGTCCTTCTCATCAAACTGGTCTAGGGACGATGAAGTCCAGTATATCCTTCATACAAGTTAATAACTTGTAAGTGACCGTCAGCGACCATCGGCGAAGTGGACCGTTTGTAATTTATGTACGACTCATGGCCCAATGCAGGAGGTAATTGCGACCACGTCCCATAATCCCAGACGGATCAGATTGCTTAACTAATTGCCTAGGTACCAATTTCCATCATATTACGTTCCAGGAAAATCGTTTATAACATTAAAATATGATGCACCTACATCATTCCAGTTGGTATGCAAGTTTCGCAACAGGTGAAATATATTTTCCGTCTTGCCATTTCGTTAGAATTTACGATCTCATTGTAGTGGGTACGTAGCTAATGGAAATGGTTTTATGCTTCTATTTCAACAGCTATAAATTATTATTAGGTACGTTCAGGTGGGGTGCCTAGGTCGTAGGTTTTAGTAGATGTGTTTATTTTTCGGATGGTGAGTATCAACGAGCGTAAGAGAGTTGGCGAATGGGTGTCCTAAAAATGTGCGTTCTCAAAATATAATATGCGGTAGATATTTGTGCTCGTCGCACCTGCTGGCTAGCCAGCAAGTCAGCTAGTCAAACGTAGTGCACACCGGTCGACGGTTGGCGCGTCTCTTGTACTATACAAATCGATTAATTTAATCGTGAGTTCCTGTTTAATTAATCACTATTATTTTTTGAGTTAATTTTCTTATTCGTTTGTTATCATGTTCTCATTTATTTTTTATTTTTTTTTATTAAAATTAAAACTTTCGATACAGTAGGTCACACTAAAGGTGCAATTAAAAAAAAAAAAGAAATGCTTTCAGCCTGGTTCGCCGTTTAATTAGGATTTTATTTAGTGTTATTGTGACAAACTGACTCTGTTAATCTATTCTAGTATCTGATTAGGTAAGTAAGCCCTACCCCACATATTAAAGTATAAACAAGGCTTTATTTTGGCAAAACTTAAGCCAAGTTAGTTCCACTCACTTGAACATAGTTCGAGGTTTCCTTAATACGGAGTAAATTGAATCTCAATAGGTTCCCTATACATCGAGGTTCACAGTTGCGAACATTGTTAGGTTACGATAGAGACACCAACTTTCATCGACACAAATATATGTGGTGCTTCAAGTAAATCTTGAAGTCCGTACTTCGAATCAGACCGTGAGGAAAAGAAACCTTAGGATTCACACACACACCGAAAGTTAATGCTAAATCGTTTTATGATTCAGTAGATACAGTTATCAAAGTGCATCGTGTTCAACCGTTTCGTCACAAAAGACTTTATCCTTTTTCTTGCATTTCATCCTCCAATTTTAAGTTATTCTGTTATGATCACATCCAGTGCCTTCCCCGCAATCGACTATTGGTTAATCATCATTCGGCCTTTTTGGTTGCCGCTCTCTCTAAACATGTGCTCTCTTCCTCTCTCCGTCTCCCTCTCTCCCAACAGTAGAAACTTTACGAACAAAAGTGGACCAACTAATCGAACCTTCCCGAAAGGTTCACCTTTACTTCAATGACCTAGAATCTTAGAATATCTTCGCACAGACTCTATTTCAGATTCCATGAAATCTGACTCAGTACATACAAATAATCTTGGAAGAAATAGCCCTCCTGACATTGTGAGTTTGCGACATTGTTGTGGGCTGTAAGTGCCCACTTAAATGAAACTAACGATTTTATATGCTTAGACAAAATGCAAGGCCGAGTTCTAGTTTAATTTGTTCTCTGGAATTTCTGATTCAGTATCTGCTTACCGTAACTAAGGTATTCCTGTCCCACGCATTTGTCAGACATAGAAACAGATACAAATATTTAGATAATGCTAACATGTCGTTCATCGAGCATCCCAACCTCCGACAAATTGCTTGAAACTCCAGGAATAGGTACCTACACACAGGTTGAATCATAAATCTGTGTTCGCCTACAATAAAACGAACTTATACCCTAGAAATCTGTTTTTTCGATGGTCTGGCGCACTTCCAACTGGTTGGTGGGCCGCGCTAATTTAAAGAGAGATGTGTCATAATAAGCGATACGTTCAACACTGAAAGTCTCATGGTCTCCAAGATCATATCACCCGACGATTGAGATCGTACGCCCTGATTACACATATTTTCCAAGAAACACGTATTTTTAAAAGCATTTTGCAAAATCGAAAGTTATATCTGGCACGATACGACAGCCAACTTTATGTAACACACTGTTTTACGAAGTAATTGCATTGTTACAGGCCAGAAGAAAGTAGTGTGGCCACCGGTGCCCGAAACGAACGGATATCATCAACCACAACAGGTAATTAACACCTACATTATAATTACTGTCACACAGATACAAACAAAATTATATTATGTATATAGGGGTTGATTTAGATGCAAATGACATCACAGCTGCACATAGTAAACGCTTTACGGTGACGGAGCAACAATAATTGCATGTAAAACCAAGCTATTACAAGTATTACAATATGTATTATAAGCTACATTATAAATCCCAACAGCAACAGACTCCTGCCTACTACAACAACGCGCAGCAGTCCCCCGCCTCTCCTCAGCCCCAGTCCCAACAACAGCCTCAGTACCAACAACAACCCCAGTACCAACAACAACCTCAGTACCAACAACAGCCCCAATACCAGCAACAACCTCAATACCAGCAACAACCCCAATACCAACAGCAACCCCAGTACCAACAACAGCCCCAATACCAACAGCAGCCCCAATCCCCTCAGCCTCAGTACCAAGCCCCCGAGTCGGATCCTTCCTACTGTGAGGGCCGGCGACAGGAGCCCTCAGGGCTGAGTAAGCTGATTCCCGTCGGTCCTGGCGTAGCGTCCCCCGCCTCCTACCGACCAGGCCCGCCGTCTCCAGGCATCGCGCCGCAGCCCTATCGCCCGGGACAAAGCCGCTGGGCACCAGTACCAGCCCCTCTTTCCCCTCAGGTATTAGGACACAATGGTTGGAACGTCAACGTCGTCGAATAGAATTTAGTTTCATTACTGACTTGCACGTTTTCATTTTACTAATACTCCCTTGGTAAGTACCTAAATGTTTGTGCAGATCGCTATTGTATAACGAACGCTATGCCTTTGTTTGCTAGAAACTACTTTCTTATGGATTCTACGATTAATATAGAGTGATCTTTTTAGAACATGTAGTGGCAACTTTGCATACATCTTCATGAAAATTAATAAGACATTAATCCAAATTGATTTGATTGCAAAGTGGAAATGCAGTGTTGTTTAGTTACTACTCACTTGTACACATTGTGATAATCTACTCGGTATCTGATTAACAAGGATGTTTGATCTCCTTCGCCATGCACTACATCAGTATTTTTATACTGTGCAGATTCAAGGATCGCAGCCGGGTTACCCGTTGCAGCAGCAGCTGTCACCGCAGCAGCAGCAGCAGTACCCGCCTCAGCCGCAGTACTCTCCCTCGTACTCAGAGCCCTCGTACGAGGCTCCACAGAAGAACTTCGAGCCCCCACCATCGACGATTACTCTTCGTCAGCAGCAGCCAGTACACCAGAAACCTCCACCGGTTTTCGCTAGTCAACCCGCCACAGCTTCATTTCAAGGTACCTATCCAGATATTTACTTGCAGAAACCACGTTTTCAAGATACGTTTTTATTAAAAAAAACTTTTCTACAGACACAATAACTCAAAAAGAGTAGGTGGTAGTTTATTTCCTTGTTCTTTTAGTAAAATTTATTACGTGAAACGCGTTTATTTGTGTTAAAATGAAAGTCTTGCTCGTTGAAACATTGGAGCGAATTATGTTTTATAACAGACTGGTGAGAACTGGGAACATTTTATTTAAGTGAATGGCAATATCAACGCGCATGAAGTAAATGCGTAAGTACTTTGAAGACGACTTCACAAACATAATAAATATGTTGAGTTCCACATGTATTGTTTATACGATGGCTTTTTTATGCCTCGACGTCGCTTTAGAAAAGTGACTTACACGACACGTTAAGACTTTTACAATATACGCAGTTACGGTTTGTATTGTTTTCTTTATTGGTCTAAGATTGTCACACGTTGTTCTTACGTAACAATAATACTTTGGTATTCACTAAGGAGTCAAGTCGCATTTCTCGGTTTATGAAACTTTTAACACCCGTACCGATCATTAAAATATTTTGCATGATTAGAACGCACCACTCCTTTTAACCATGCCATGTGTGCAAATAAATTTTGAATTTCAAATAATTAAGCTTATAGCTTTACCGGTCTGTTTCTCTACAAACAAGAACAATGATGCAATATAGCTGGTAACACGCAGGCAAATAATTGCAAGTTAGCGCGAAGAGAACGGAGAACTTAGTAAGCCTCTGTTGCTCCGCTCCTAGTCTAAAAGCTAAGCTAAACTCACAGACTCAAACTGATGGATGCCTAACTAGCCCTAAATGCGTCGACGTCTCGGCACAAATACTCTAGGGGTGTCGCGCGCTCAACAGCTCAACGACTCGACACAGAAGCCAAATTCATTCCGCATTTTAGGTTATAAATAAAACAATAACATTGTCGTGAAAGGTTGACTAAAGGATTATGCCAAGTGGATCGACAGTAGCAGTTGCGACTTGTGAACTAAATGACAACACTGCCATTACCAATATGTTTGCCAACCGCTGGTATTTTGGCAATTTTTCTTTAACATTGAACAGGTGAAACGCATTTTCAGCGGTGATAACACCTTAATTGCGTTTTTGTTAAGCGTATTGCGCTTAAGAAAAACGCAATTACGCTAAGAAGAATGTAGATAGTGTGTATTATAACAGATGATGGCAATGAAATTAAATTAGGTGCAATACCAGATCGTTCTTAGGGTGTACACATTTAAGATGAGGACGAAAAATAAGTATATTAACAGCTGGTACGGGTGATTACGATTCCGCAGGAGGCGTCAACATGCGCGGGGACCAGAAGTGGCCACCTCAGTCGGTGAAGGAGGCGGTTGCCGCGGAGAACGAGGCCAGAAGGCAGTTGGCCAGGGGCCCAGCGTGCAGGCCGCGCAAGGTAACGTTTTGATGATTAGCTCTATGGTTCTTAAGTAACCCCATTTGGATGACGTCTAAATATCTATGTATATTTTATTTAAATCCTATGGCATCTAAGATTACAGGAGAGAAAGCCTTGAAGATAATGGTGTGAGCAGCCTCCAAATATAATCACTAAACTATAAATAAAAGCTAAAACATAACAAGCCCGCATGCTGTATTATAAGCACCAGTATTATATTTTGCATTCCACTGACATTTATCAACCTGTAGTTTTGGACAAAATTCTACATTTTCCACACTTTTAAATAACTTGTTTCGGTCAAAATTCTGTTATCAACTTGAATTATTTTTGTTTTAATAAACATTGGAAAAGTCTATAATAATTATATTTAAATATTAGGTATGTAAACTCGATATTAAATAATATTTCAGTTTTTTTTTGTTTTTAACTTTTAACACCCTGTATATACCCTGTACATATATTTGTCACTTCAAATATTACAACGCCTACCACACAGACTATTACCTAGGTAGTTTTTCTATAACATCTAGTATAAAAAGTAAAACTTAAACACACAATTTCTAAATCTGTACATCGGTCGCACAACTATAACTAATTCAATTTCAAATCTTCAAACGGCGAAATTTAATATCGGCAACTTCCTCACATCACCTGGAGTTAATTCTCTAAAGTTACTTTGTATAAACATAGTCATTCTATTAAATTCGGAAAGTTTCTCATGACGTCAAACATTGTTCCTTACAACATAACTTAGAGAATTTCTGGACTGAAGTGCATAGTGTTGAAAGCTACCGTTGTCTGTTTTAGCTGCGCCAATATTCGCTTGCCGAATTGGTTGCAAAGAACGACGTGTAGGCGTCGATCAGTTCCCCAGTCCGTACGTACCCGGACTTTGATACCGAAGGTGTAAGTGCAGTTTGCGTCACTAGTGCTACTATATGTTTGGACAATCTTTCCATTAACAGATCTCGGCACTTGGTGAAGGGCAAACCTAGTACTGTTAGTCGCGAGCACCTAACTCGCGTTTAGTAGGCTTTGCAATATCTATCCTTATGTAGGTGTACGACTCTTGCAATGATTAGTTTGAGAATTGGTTAATTAGGTAAGCTGTTTTTAGGACATTTTTAGCATTAGGCAGGGAATAGGAACAGTTTTCACAAGTCACCATTTGGTGACCTGTAAAAACTGTAACACACCAGCTGTTGTAATTCAGTGATAAATTAAACAATTGAGCAATTTGTTTTATAATCTGTTATAGACCGACGTCTTTAATGAGTCCTCCACCTTGCCCCATCAAAGGCACATTAAGCGTCCACAAACTCCTAAAATCCCACAGGTTATTTGCTTTAAAATAACCACAAACCACGTAGGTATTGATACTAATTGAACCAATACGTGATCAACCTTCAGAATATTCCATTTAACAATTTAAATAAAATACCTTCGCGAGGACTCATTAAAGCGGTCGGTCAATAGTTGTCAGCGTGACGGTGCATAAAAGCAAAAAGAATGGCAATAAGTAATAATAACTCACGAGTCACGATGTTTTCATTGCCCTGTTGTGGAGCCAGCACCACGACCACCGCGTGGCAACCGCCTAAAGTTTCACCAGCTCATATTATCATTTAACTGTACTGAACTTGTTTGTGTATTATCGCGGGACGATTATCGCTCATCAAATCACACCGTTGGTTCCAGCTTGAAAAATAACATAGTTTGGACCCCATAGGCGGCGGGTCGCTATTATATTTATAAAATACTAGCGACCCGCCCTGGCTTCGCACGGATGCGATATATACATATAAGCCTTCCTTTTGAATCACTCTATCTATTAAAAAAAACCGCATCAAAATCCGTTGCGTAGTTTTACAGATCTAAGCATACATAGGGACAGACAGAGGAAAGCGACTTTGTTTAATACTATGTAGTGATTGCTGTTCGAAGGACTACTTAACACGTTAGGTATTATACTTTAGAAAGATACTTTATTTTCTTCACAGACGAGATTGCAATAGCTTGAGAGTCGTACACCTATCCCACCAAACATTCATGTAATGGACTAAAATCATTATTTTACACAGGCATTCATTCTCTTCTATTTCTGCAAAGCTTTGCTATGTAGAATGAGTTCAGTATTCATGATGCATGATTAGAATAAGATCCTACTTCGATAGTATTTTAATTTAGATATCAAATATTAATATCTTTTATGTCTGATTACTATCACAACCAATAATGCTCAATTTAAATCATCGAAAAATCGGGCCTTATGCTTCTCAAAAACATGTAAGAAAAACAAGGAACTTTTAAGTATTTATTCCTGTTCTTGACTGCTTGTAGATAAACGAAAATTAGAAATTAGACAAAGAACAGACAATTTTCATACAAAATATTGCACTCATTATCGAATTGGAGTAAGTTTGTTAGCCTCATAAAGGATTCTAGGAGTTCAGATTACTATGTACAAAAATAATGATGTTATTTTGTACTCTAATTCCAGGTAAAGAAGGACTATGGGACCTTCTTCGCGCAGAATGCCCTGAACCACAACTACCCTGGATACCGCGCGCCCCCCGGCACACAACACTACGATGACAACTCAGGCCGATCTTCATACTAAATTAGATCTTAGTAACTAACATATCCCTCATATAAAAGGAATTTTAGTCTGACATCAATCTTCAACTCGTATGTGAATTTTCTGTAAAGATGTTCAAATTCGTTTTGATTAATTTTGTTGGCATTACTCATGTCAAGAGTGTCTAGTGTCTACTTATCTAATTGGGGGCATAACATTTTGTAACGTCAACAAAAGAAGTAGGTATCATCTCATCAAAGTAAACATCAATCAATCTAATTGATTCGCTTTAAGCGAACTTGTCGGGATTTCGAGTACTTGTATAGGCTTTAGGTATTAAAGTCTTGAGGCATGTACGAATTGGATTTCAATCAGTACTTAATGTAGTTTAATTTATTTTTAACCATTATTTAGAAATGTAAGTAAAGTATATAATCATAAAAAAAATATAAAATAACATTGTCATCACATTCATGAATCGCTTTATAAATTATCATTTTCTATTGATTCTCATTGTTTTCTGTGTAAAAGAGCGGCTTTATACATTGCGAACATATCCGAAGTTGCTTATAATGTAACTGTAAATAATGCTCAACTACCAATATCATAAACATCATAAACAGATTTTAGAATGTTTAAACATCAAAATAAAATTTCAACTAATTAAAGTTTACGGAAGTGAAGAAAATGTTTATGATTTTGGATATTTAAAAATTCAATGCTTCCGCCAAAGTATAATATTAACAATTGGCTAAGCTTATTGTACCTAGTCATGAAAAAGATTACACGAATATTTTGTATATAAAATGTTTAAAGGCCTTATTGATTTGGTATTTCATTATGTAATTATATTTTAAATTAAATAAATAAATTATAATTAATGCCAATTAGCAGTTTTATTGATGACAACCACATGAAAATATTCACAGATTTGATAGGTTGGTCAATTATATCTTAAGTAAATCACAAATTAACCCAAGTGGCTTTTGCTGAGAAAAAATAAAATGGGGTCGAGTGTGGCTAGAGCCAAAAACATAATCTAAGATACGTTTACAAATGAGGCAATAAACCAGCAAACTATTTATTATACTTTATTATGAATACAGTTTGGCATGACTTTGATTACAACAATAGGTCGACTTAAAACGGTAAAGTGAAATAAAACGATAATTACGTATGAAAATATTATATTATCATACATTACATACATCGTGTACAAACCACGTCGAGTACCTAGACTGAGGTGCTCAATAAATGCTTCAAAACAATAACAGCAGTCTAGCCAAGCTACGTACAGTACCATTATGTACAACATGTACAGTTAATAACAAAACACAGTAACAATTATTATTACAAAAAGCCGATGTATTGTCGCCGAATGTAACCAATGGCATACGTTTAATATCACAGAGGTAGCCAATTTATGTACAAAATAATTATGGCTACGTGTTTTTACCGTAACATTAGTCACCAGTAGGTAGGTGAGACTGCCTTTCCCCCAACACTTCTCTTTGAGAGCGTCCAGGGAGGAAGTATTTTGTTCAAATTGGCAGAGAACCCCCACCAATTGGAGACTTACTAGATCGCTAACAGGACAGCCCTAGCACGCGCTGTTTGTGAGAAAACATTCATTATTTATCAGCCTATAATATCCACTGCTGGTACATAGGCGTCCTCTCTATGAGGGAGTGGGCTGTAATCCACCACGCGGGCCCGGATTGGTTTGTACAGAGTAGACTTTGTTTATCAACAGAGTATTACCTACTTCGAGACAGTGGTTCAACGCCCATACATTTCAAGACTTCGTATGTCATAATTATCTTAATTATTTCTTCAACTGAAGTTTGGGATAAGCTGTGTCCCGTTCAGCAGACCAAATGCCAATGCCAATGTAATGAGCTCAAAGCTCACTCATAAGCGATGCCGTTTGGGCGCTTATTAAGTTTGTTGCGTAGAAAGAATCCCGAAAGGCTAGTTTAGAGGCGATACTGATGGGGTAGTACCACCGTTGTTATAATTTAGACCAGCACAGTACTGTAGCGCTTCGGTAAATTTTAAATTCTTAAAATCTTGTCAAAAGTTTTCAAAGACAGAGCAGGAGGCAAAGATATAGATAAATTAAAAGAGGGAAGAGAGGCCTTTGCCCTGCAGTGGGACACACTCATAATATAATAGTAATAAATCAATTGGTTTCAAAGAAAATCGTCTATAACAAACAGACAGTTACCGGTATTACTCAGTGAACACCCGGTTTTATAAAGCCTCATGAAATCTGTTGTCAAGATGTGTAATAATAGATTTCAAAAGGATTGCCGACAAGGGGTTGAGCAATAGAAAGTAAACGAGACATAATTCAAGATTCGATAGTTTATGACATACTTAGTCACGTTAGTGCGTGCTAGGCTTGCTGTACTACTTTCATGTGTTCGAGCTATCATATTAATATTACCTCGGAAAGTGCAACACATTGCAATTCATGTCATACATGTACTGCAATGTGTCATGTCAGATTTCTCCCAATTATCACATTACGCTTTACATGAATAACGTAAATGCAAGTTGTCTTTATCTCAGAATAAATAAATAAAACATTACAAAATATATAAATTTAAATTGATATATACATATAAATTAATTCATAAATATCGATACTTTTTCTTGGCAAGGCACCGAAAGTATGCTAAAATCCGGCGGCACTTAGAACAATTTTTTAGACCAACATTATTTCACTGCTTCGTTACGTCAATGGAACGGAAATATAATTCGCTGGTGAAATTATATTGTCGTTAAATTATGCTATCAAGTTATTCTAATGGACTTTAGCCGAAAACCAATGCATCCACATGTACTTATAAATTTATTATAAATAGCAATCTAAAATATGAGCTATATATTCTCACACATCAGACTGGAACCTCGACGGAACATCATTTAAATTAGCTCGTCATTTTTTATTGAAATACTCACACGACATCGATTACGATTTTTCAAAATCAAATTTCCTTTGATTGCAATTTTTCCTACGGATAAATGCTAGCACGCTTCGCTGGACGATTTCTTATGATATATTTTAGCTGCAACAGAGTCTGGATCCCATCACTATGATCTAAGCCCCAGCCTATAGTGCTAATCTCTATACACACAGAATATCAAGTGGAAGTTGGTACTTGGTGTGCATAAAGTCGATATCATGGTAAAATTTCAATATTCTAGATGCTCCAGAATCAAACGAGTGAGAATCCCTGTGTTTGTTGAATAGCTTGGATGAGATGGTACTTGAGCCGTTCCTTAGTTTTGTATCGCGGAAGATCTAGGAGGTTGAAACATGTGTGAGCTACCGGGAAGTACCTGTCGTCAGCTACTGCCTGAATTCTTATCTGTAATGAAAGAAAAATATCAATTTTTATAAATCATATTTATTTCTGTAAATTGGTTTACAAACTCTTTTACATGTCAACATGTTATGTTTTAAAACTAGATAGGGCCGGTGTTTCGTACCTGACTACTCTGAGAAGAAACATCCGAAATAAACTCAAGAGGTCACTGTCTCTTTGAAGGTCCAGACATTGCTCAAGTTTTATGAGGACCATGTAGATTATTGTCTGAGATGGTCTTTAAAATCTTAAAGTACGTTACGGGGGACGTAATTTCCCCGAAATTGTTTACCAACTCAGTGGATAATGTGTCTCAACTGTGAAGGACGTGGAATTAACATCAACGGCGAGTACATTTCACACTTGAGATTTGCAGATGACATCGTCATACTGGCTGAATCGCCGCACGACTTGCAGGAGATGCTGGTTGGCCTAGTTGATTCCTCAATACGCACTGGTTTCAAGGTGAACTTGGACAAAACTCAGGTTATGTTTAACGAACACGTCACTCCAGAACCTATTGTTGTCAACGGCGGTTCTCTCGAGTTTGGTAATAACAACTTTGAGAGGGAGGCTAACAGGCGAATCCAGCTGGCCTGGGCAGCGTTTGAGAAGCTTCGTCGGGTCTTCTGGTCACATTCCACAGAGCCTAAAGACTACATTTCTATTAAATAAAATATCATCATCTGCAACTATGTATATTGGGGTCAGCTTCCAGTCTAAAGGGACGCAGATAAATACCCGTATTTTACATGAAACGACTGCCTATCTGACCTCCAGGCCCAATTAACACGATAACCCCAGTTAAGATTCGTTAGCCAAAACATAAATCATTTAAAATGTATGTACTCACTTTAATATCTCTCATTCCCTGAATCGGAACCCGGTCGCTACCAGTCAAAAACAAAAGGAACTTTTTCTTATCTTCAATTGGAAGCTCATGAAACGTTTCCCAAAACCACCTGGCGATAAAAAATTAAAATATTAAACACTAGGTCCCTTCTGACCATCGAAATTGAAGAAACAAATCCTATGGCAATAGTGAGAGTCTCATTCAGTAGGGGATTTTTGTAATCGGATCAGTACTTCCATATATTTCCCCTTTCAAACAATTTCAACTCTTAAAAATATTCGTTTTTAAGTTTACATGAAATGCAATCGGTATTTTTACCTGATTTGTGGATCAGTAGAGGTATACCCGTTTTTATATTCACAATTACTTTCAAACACTTCCCAGTCATATTCTTCGTTGCCCATTACAACTGACATCATTTCGTGTGACCTGAATAGCTTGATAATTCTACCGCCACAAACCTGCAAGAAAGAAAAACACAGTTTTACAAATTGGTATGAATTTATTACACACAATATAAACAAATATTGCATCGAGTAACATCTATGTTATGGTAGGCTCCCAGTCTAACCGGATGCAGCAGAATACCAGTATTTTACATGCAGCGACCGCCTATCTGACCCCCACAACCCAGTTACTGGGTAATAGAACCAGAAATCTCCACTGATATATCCCCACCAGTGGACTTTGTCGTTTATTTTTCCAGAAATCCCCACTGGTTAAGTACAGCACACAGCATTAGTGGGCATTGTTGAAAAAATATGTCCAATGATCCCCACCAGATGGAGTTTATGAATTAAAAATACGTTAATCAATTGAGTTTAATTATTTATTTAAATACTTATGTCAATGTAATAATTGCAATTGTTTCTATTGAAACAAAAACCAAAAATATTGACTAAATTCTTGTAGGTATAAATCACTACATATAACGTCAAATGATTATTTTTTTGAGCAGGCTGCGATGGAGTATTGTGAGATTATCTGAAATCTGAAGAGAGGGGGAGGACACGATAATCCTGAGATCCGGCAACCTGCTCTATTTGCGAGAGGGTGACCAGCAGTCCCAGGGTGGTGTTGGGTTTATCGTCTACAAGTCCCTCGTGAAAAACGTGATGAAGATCAAGAGTGTGTCAACCAGGGTGGCGTACCTTATACTCAGAATATCCTCAAGATATTCGCTGAAGGTCATACAGGTCTACGCCCCGACCTCGACACACCCCGACGACGAAGTGGAGACCATGTATGAGGATATTTTGAAAGCTCTGCATGGTTTCAAAACTCACTTCACCGTTGTCATGACTTCAACGCGAAACTGGGCAAACGAGACGGGGATGAGCTGCAGGTTGGGCAATTTGGAGTTGGACGTCGGAACCAATGGGGTCACCAACTGGCTAGTTTTATGGAGAAGGAGGGCCTCTATATGATGAACTCCTTCTTCAAAAAGCCACCATGTCAGTCCAACTTCAGGACCAGACCTCGGAACCTATCCTTCTGCAGCGAGGTGTGAGACAGGGAGACGTCATATCTCCGAAGCTGTTCACCGCTGCACTGGCGGATATCTTCAAGGTTCTGGACTGGAGAGGCTAGGCATTAACGTCAATGGCGAGTACATCTCTCACCTTCGGTTTGCCGACGATATAGTGGTCATGGCTGAGAACCACGGAGAACCTCAGTACAATGCTCGATGACCTCAGTAGAGCTTCCGAAAGAGTGGGTCTTAAAATGAACATGGACAAAACCAAAGTCATGTTGAATGCCGAATTCTTCAATGTTCCTCTCACCGCACTGACTTCATTCACCGATCGTTCTTCGTTCAGTCTTCTCTGTGGAATGCGCTTCCCCAGGAAATCAGGACGGCAACCAATCGTTTATCGTTTAAAATTAAAGTTCGCGAGTAAAATGAGGTTTTTTTTTCAATATACAGCTGTATAGCTGTTTCAAAGAAAAAAACAAGTTTTCTGAGACTCCTACATTTTTTGCATGAGTGAAAGTCACCGTCGGAACCCGCGATCGCAAAGAACTATAGAAAAATACCAATTCATCTTAAAGTTCAACTAGACTTATTGGATGGCAGCATAACCAATTTTTTTGTAAAAAAAAAGGAGATAAAACCACTATTGAAGAAGGGATATATCAGTGGGGATTTCTGGAATAAATCATATGGTCAAACATCGGAGTTTTAAGTTTATAGATCGAAAATACTACTACAGTAAAATTCAGAAAAACCCCAAGCTAATTTCAGGCTATACCGATGACCCAAAGAGAGTAAAATAAAAAGTAGTACGAGAGCATAGTATCGCCAAAAGTTTTAAGGCGCAATTATGCAGTTTCGGCCATATCCATCACCTGGCTGGCCGTATTCAAAACGCGACATGCTTTACTATTCTTAATTCGATTTTTTATGTACTGCATCAGCGCCCGTTTAGCCTTAGTTATCGATAACTTTTAGTATATCATTCTTACCTTCTGAAAACCTTGATTGAAAGCTTTGAACTGATTTTCAACCGATTTATTGAGTAAAAAATCTACATAAAGCTCAACATATTCCTGTTTGTTCTCATGTGTTACCGACAAGTTCTCGCCGTTTTCCTTCAGGGGGTGCACATGTATCTGACCGAAAACTTCTGTGTTTACTGCGAAACATAAGCTGAATACCTGTTGAAATAACATGTAGGATTAGTAGACATAGTAAAATATTTAATAGCCAATAAATCGATATTTTAGCACTAGCCAATTAATTCTGAGTTTAGAATTCGTAGGTATTACTTTCCTATAAAAAGGGTACAGTTATAAGCACAGAACGGGATAAGTATCGCCTCGACTCGAACTGTAGACCCGAGGTGATGTTAACCGCGTGCAGTGCTTATCAGTATGCGTTGACCTTAATTTAAACAATAATAACAATATTTTAACATAGCTTACATCTTCGACGTCTTCATCCGGATAGTCCAGCAAACTTTTGAGGCTATTAGCAAGAGTAGGATACAGATCCGATAAGTCATCCAACATGATTGCTTCTTCCAGCAACTTCTTATATAACACCAAGGGGAACGGAACGTAGATTATTATTGAATTGTATATAGCGAGACCGTAAATGGCACCTGTAAACAGAAACGAAATTAATATTATAAATTAATATAAACTATTATTATTAAATACAATTCCGAAGCCAATTGCAAATGAAAAGGGCGCCTGCAAGGGCGTATGCGTAAATGGCGACATTGCCAGTGAAAATACCAAGAACAAGCGGCAGTATCTCCATCTACGCAAGCGTTTTAGCATAGCATAGCATAATCAGCCTATAATGTTCCCACTGCTGGGACGCAGGCCTCCTCTCTATGAGAGGGAATGGGCTATAATCCACCACGCGGGCCCAGTGCGGGTTGGTAGATGTCACATGTCTTCGAATTTTTGGTTCTACGACATGCCGGTTTCCTCACGATGTTTTCTTTCACCGTTTTGAGAGCAGTGGTGATGAAATAAATTACACAAGTTAATGCGCCTGCCTGGGTTCGAACCTACGACTTACTGTTCATAAGTCGGGGCCGCCACCACTGGGTCACCGCTGCTCAAGCGTTTTCATAGTAACACAGAATCCATTAGTATCGCTGCGGTCGGTCCAAGCGATGGGGCGGCTATGCTGTTGCGGTTTGCGTTTACGAGTTTTCTCGAAGTTTTATACTAAAGAGCACTCTTTCGACTGAGCAAAATAACAGCAGACTTACCAATCAAATAATACATGACGTCGTCTTCGAATGGATTATTTGAGAACCAGATCATATTAGTTTCTTCGGATTGCTTGAACATACCGTATACAGGGTCAAAGATTTCCTTCAGTAACAAAAGGAAAAACTCTTTTTTAACCCCACCAGCATCTTCGGCTTCTTCGCCGACGAATTCTACCTGAAAGAACATTAGACGTCACTCATTGCAATTTATACCTTATAACGATGACATGAGATTCCAAGACGCGCTGTCGTGACTTGCCAGGATTACGCAAATAAATATTATATCTATTTCTATTATGAGGATTATGAGGACTTTATTCTGAAGACGTAGCAAGGAGTAGTCTTTATTAGCTTACTGCCAAAGTTTTGTTATTATTTAGCTATTAAGGTTTATGCGGACGCTGCTTGCAGAAGCGAATTTAGGTAGCGTTAGTCATCAGCACTCGCCTAACGGAAACAGAATGTGATTAAAACTTTTTAAAGTTAGACAAATACTTACTCTAAGCGGTTTTTTCAACTGCGAAGTCTCATGATTACTGATTTGTGACATTGTATCTCTTACTATATGTTGCCTGGAGACTGTTAGGTTAAGGAACTGGTCCCTTTGGTACTCATACGTGGGGTCCATGAATAACCTTGTGAATATTTGTGTGGCTGCTCTACTGATAGCTATCTGCATTTGAAGCTGCTGATCTATTTTTAGTAACAATGATTTGCATTGAACGTCGAATAGGAACGCGTAGTTACACATGTGAGGATGAGCCGACTGCAAAAGAGTTAGAATGTTGCATTTTATATTTTTGCGTTTATTAGACACACACATTGAATAACTAATTAATGGTGCGTAATTGACCCTATTACATTGTACACCTAAGCATAACCAGTCGGGGAATACAGGCGTGATGTTACGTTGTTAGTACGCGATTGGTAGCCACTGGGCAGAAATAAAAAAAAGACTATCACGTCTGGTACAACTTTTTTTTTTAATATTAATTTATACAATAGATTAGTCGAATCAGCTTTCACTATCCACAAAGCAGACAAAAACAGTCAAACAATCTATGTGACACTGATTTGGCAAAAAAAAAAACTCCACGCGATAACATTGGACCGGAAAGTTGACGAAATTATACTTTTTATTAATACAGGTGTGGGAGTCGGATTACGATACAGATAAACTACATCAAGCTGTTTAAATATTCTTAGTAGTACTTACAGCATGATCCGAAAGCCAGGTAATATAATCGGTAGCAATATCCACGTGATCGCACAAGTCTTCAATATAAAAACATTCCGCTGGAATTTTCGGTTTCTTTGGATTTGTAAAGTTTATTTTGTTCAGTGACGACAGAGTATTGAGTATTTGTATTATGCTGTGTGAAAAGTAAATTTTCTGGAACCAGAAAGAAAATCGGCCGTGATACTTTCAAGTACAATTTGTTTCAAACATTTTAAGATTTTTATGTACCTTATTCGCCCGAACTGAAGGCTGCATTAGTTCATATACAATAACACTTTTGAATATATCGACTAGCATTTCAAAATATTCTGGCGTTTGAGACTCCCACCATAGATTCACTATCCTCTGTGGATGGGTAGAAAGATTGTTGAACGCCTCTGCGAATGGACCCTAGAAGGAAAAACACTATATTTTTATAACCTGTGTTGATTTTTAATGAACTGAATCGAAATATGTTCCTATCCTTCGTTTTCGAATATTTACCAAAGTATCCCTTCAATCACATAAGTTGTTTGTTAGAATGTGTTGAGCTGTGATGGCAGAATTTTAGCAATGGTAGTGGTGTCATCAAAAGTTCTAAGTTTATTGTATGTTTGTAATCACATAAATCCATACATATTTTAAAAAAAAATACCATTCTTTTACGGAAATAAACGAGCGAAGAAAATACCTTTTCATGCATTGATAAAGAACATCTAATGAATATGATTGACTGATAATTTTAATGAAAATAATTGCATGATATGATCAATCACTACATAGTATAAAACAAAGTCGCTTCCCGCTGTCTGTCTGTCCCTATGTATGCTTAGATCTTTAAAACTACGCAACGGATTTTGATGCGGTTTTTTTTAATAGATAGAGTGATTCAAGAGGAAGGTTGATATGTATATTGCACCCGTGCAAAGCCGGGGCGGGTCGCTAGTAAACTTATAAATAAAACTACTTATACCTGTAATTCGACATGTCGACGGGGATTACGCATCTCGTGATACAGAGGCAAGATAAGGAACATTCTAAGAGCCTCCGCGTCAGGCGGGGACACTTTCATCTTCTTTATTATGTTCTCTGTTAGGTGGTTGAATATCTGGAAACAAAGGAAAATCAATGTACCGACATTCATCCGGTTCCATGTCGGTCAATCTTCGCGAAGACTAGCTATCGTCGTAAGAAATTTTATAATGCAAAAGTGTTTGCGCATCATCTATAAGTGCACTCTCTCTCTCTTCTCTTACTGCCACAGTCCGATGGGATGGCAGTCGACGCGACCGGAGAGAGATTAGGCCAACTTCCAAACTGCTGACTGAGAATTCCTTATAAAAAACCAACAACAGACCGACCTAGGAATCTAACTCAGGACGGACCCACATAAGTGTGGTCTCCACAGAAGTCGCACAATATACAGTACCTGGGTACTATAAATGTGAATATTCACACGTCGATGCCTGAGCTGCTGGGCGTTAATACAGGGTGTAAACAGACCCTCCACATAGCCGTCAACCAAGCATTATGTAGATCAAACTAAGTAACTTTACGCAAAAATGATTGCTGGGAATCGACTTTTTTTTTTGAGGTGAAAAATAGCGTTTTCCTGTAGGACACGATGGAAAGCACTCAAAGCATTGTGCTGATGGATGGATTGAATATTACGGGGGTCGTGGAGGTGTTTAAAGAAAAAATCTTACATTAAAAACATGTATTTTAAAAAAACTTGTGAAAAAGTTGGAACTTTGATCCCCAATATCTCCGTAACAAAGACGGGGAGAACAAGTGCCTTTCGGTTATGTTAAGGGTCTATTTACACCCTTTGTAGTATTTATAAAGTCGTTGTGGTCCTGTTACAGCTCGCGGGAATCTGCTGAATCTGAGAAGTATGGGACCAGTCGTTGTAGCTAAGCTTGGGGGATGCCTAAGTAAACCAATGGACTGAATGATGGTGATAGTACTTTGTAACTCATAAAATCAAAATTATTATGAAATCTGTGGTTTAACAGTGGCTGGGTAATCAACTATTTACAGTATCTCCATTACTTTGTGATAAATACAAAAGAGAAACTCACGAGTTCCTTGATTGCAGTATTTTCAAATCTGCTAACTAACGTGAATGCTTCCTCGGCTTTCCGAAGGTCAACCCCAGGGATCTTAGTGTTGCAGCCGAAGTGAGCATTGTTAGGTGTCAGGAACGAACCGTTTACACACGCCAGGGAGCCAAATACCGTCTCTAAATACGCTAGGATATCCTGCAGGGTAAAAAAACAATGTTATTTTTTGTTTTGATTAAATATCGAATTTTGCATAATTTATCTATATTTAATCCAGAAACAAGAATTAGAATAAATGGGGAAGAAGTAGATATTTTGTACACTAATATTATAAAGACATGAAGTTTATGTGTTTGGATGTAGGAGGTAATATCTGAAACTACTCATCCAACTTCAAAAAAATCTTTCAATGACAGAAGGCTGGAATATTTATCGAGTGATAGGATATGGTTCATCGAAGCGGACGTATTCGTAGGCAGGAACTAGTTATCTATAAAAATCCTAATCCTGCCTAGAATTTCCGTCACAAGAAACAGGTATCTCACCTGATTTACAACATCGCAGTCTTTAAAAACTTCACAAGCCGTCAATTTGGGTATTGTCAACGATACGATTTGTTTCGTATGATCCTGAACACGGAAGTCAGCTGGCCCAGATTTGTCATGGTCTATGATAAGGAAACTATGGTCACCGCCTGCGAACACCTTTATAGGACCCTTGAAGACTTCTTGTGAAAACTGCAAACAATATGTTACCTTTTGTTATTTCTATTTGATGGATCACAAGGTGGATATTTGCGTGTGAGCGAGTTAAAGTAGGGTGATTTTATATCTAACCGATAAGCGAACTTATAAATTCTTTTTCTTGTTGTTAAGGCTTAGATATATCACCTTCTTAAAACAGGCTCAGACCTCAAATAAACACCCTGTTTAATAACTTAATAAAATTAAAATTTGTAATATACGTCATCATAACATTCATCACATGACAATAAATTAGTGCAAAAGCAACTTGGATCTTATATTTTTATCAATGCACTGACATTGGACACATAACAGAAAATAGATAAAAAGCGTACTGAAAGAAAGCGGATTATGGGATGGTAAAAAAAAAAATCTATTGTTGTAAAATAGCTCTTGTTATAATCCTATAAATTGTATAACTGCTGAGAGTTAAACCACATCTATTGCATTTTTCACGACTCGTCATAGAATAGAATATTCACTTATTTGCTCAGAATACCGTATAGGTATTTACAATAAGGTCATTACAGTCATAGAAGTTGTTCTATGGAGTGTGACGGTAGTATGCGTTGGAATGTTTAGAAGCAACACAACATGCTACAATTATCATAATTTGAATTACTGAATGGAACTGTCAACCAACCGCAACTTGCCGGGGATCTTTCACGGATGAGATTTCTTCTACTGTGGGGAGCTCCCGAATTGCTAGAAGCTTTTGAATTATGCAGGTCTCCACGTTGTTAGGATTATTTATACTGTGGGGATCCCCCGTATTGCGAATATGTGTGGTAACGTTGGCTTATCAAAATAAAACATGTGGATGCATTCAACGCAACGGGCGCGAACTCACCCATAATCCGCTTTCTGTTTAACGCGCAATAAAAAAGGTAATTTAATCATTTTACCTATTAATATTAAAGTGTTTCATGCACAATCTAAAACATTTCTACAAAAAAAAATAAAAATAAAGTACATTACTAAAAACAAATTAAATGGGCCTAGCTACAAAATAAACCAATACAAATCTAATAACTAAAAAATCTTTAATAAATTGCAGCACATAGAACATAATACTAATTTTTAAATATACAGATGACTCAACATTTATTTTGGAAACGCCCGCGGTGTTATTTCGAGTTACTGATGTCGCGGCCTCGACTTTCTGTTTCTTCTTAAGCTGAAGAATAATAGTTATGTTAATAACCTATATCAGGCTATTACTATATTATTATAAACAATGAGAGTGATGTCAACAGCTCCGAATAATATACGGAGGTGTAAATATCGAAATACAACAAATATGCAGAAACATTTGAAATTTAACCAGGAATATTTCAAATAGAAAACCCCTTAGACATTCGCAATTTTAGGGGATCGAACCCGTGATGAAGAGAGATGGTCTAGCGTTCAACTTTAACAATATTACTCCTCTCCTTTTATTATTACTTTTGTTGAGTCAAAAGAATAAAACAAGAAAATTAGCAACCAGCATTATAATGCTTTACGAAATGATTTCCTACATCAAAACAGACTAACCACAGAATATCAATATCTATATCCATACGGTCAGTAAATGCAAAGACAAAACACTGGTAAGTGTCTCTGGGAAAATGCTAGTAATAACCGTATTGGGTAGGTGCAGGCCTACCCCTTAACAAAGAAGGCACCTTTGGTTATTGCGCGGCGCGAGAGAATTGTGGTGTTGTGGTGACCTGTTGCGATAGCTGATTCAATCGTACACTGTATGATATCAACCCCCCCCCCCCTCCTCCCAACCTACACCGCGCGGCTACCTCAGGGACCGTCTCAGTTAAACGATAGGCCTATAATTACACTGCGCTAAGTTTACACTAAAAGTGTCGAAAGAAAGAAGGAGTGCAGAAAGGAAAGGAAACTACTATCTAATACGGCCTAATACTAAGCAACATACTCATTTACCTTGCTGTGGCCGGGGTTTTCAGTCTGTATTGAAAACAATAGAATTGAATGTTATGATGGAAAATTTATTTACTATGTCACAGCCTATTCGAATACTATGCGGTAAGCCAAACGGGCGTAGCGGCGAGAAGGCGATAACAAATAAAAAATATGGGCGGCTCTTTTTAAGCAAGCTGGATAAGGTTCTGTACTGAAGCTCAGGGCATGTTAGCAAATTATATAACACGACAAAAAACCAACAGACTTGTAGGAAAAGTAAAATCAATGTATTTGCATTCACATTATGGAGGAAGGGAATTTAATGTACTCATTCATGACCCAATTTGGCACCCTTTTTTCTTATAACATTGTGAGAAACGGGAGCAAGTAACAACGAATGTCTTTCACCTATGATTATGATGAGGATGATTTTCCAAAACAGTGGACTACTTACCGGCGAATCTTCTGTAGAGTTAAAAGTCACGGGTGTGGGTACTAAAGCAAACGCCATATGTGGACATCCAAGTTGGCCTCTCGCGCCGTACCCACACGCTAGGACACGGTCACCGACCCGACACAACACATGACGGCGCCCGCAAGCAACTTGCGTCACCGTACTGCCCATTAACTCCATAACCTGCGAATCACAACTCTATAGGCAGGGATTCTGAATGATTATGGATTCATTCTTACTAGTATTCATTATAATTAATGATGTAGTATGCGATAAGTGGGACTAAGAATTGAATAGACAACTGCAATTTTCCATTAATCGTTTAAGGCATGAAACATGAAAATAGCATAATCAATGAATCAGAATATATGTTCCCACTGCTGACATAGACTTTCTGTGAGCTAATCAAAACAAAAAAAAAACGATAATATTCTTTTCACTGAATTGTTATGCTACTTTGTTCCAGCTGAAAGACAAAAACAAGCCCTCTTTATTATGCCTTGTGGCTCGTCAGCTCGTTGACAACCAGGCTTCAACCCAACATTGACGGCGTCAGCCCGCCGTAAGCTCGGTGACTGGATTCTGCGATGTCGTTACAATACTTAAAAAAATGTGTTGCAGCATGAAGTTTCTTAAAATAATTCTGAAAGGCTTGATCAACCGATGCTGATTTCGTGCACGTGCAGTGTGGTAGAGATGTGTTCGTTGACCTTTAAGGTTCGTATCATTGCGATTCATCATCTGCCTAGCCTTTTCCCAACTATGTTGGGGTCGGCTTCCAGTCTAACCGGATGCAGCTGAATACCAGTATTTTACATGGAGCGACTGCCTATCTGACCTCCACAACCCAGTTAGTACTGGGTAATACGATACCCCTTGGTAAGACTGGTTGTCAGACTTTTTGGGCCACTGACTACCTATAACGACTGTCAAAGATCTACAAATGACACCCGGGACCAACGGCTTAACGTGCTTTCCGAGGCACGGAGGAAACTCGGTATGTAATGGGTGCCACAGACCAACCCATCCACAGACCAACCTAGGCAAGCGCGGCTTAACCTAAATATCGATATATCATTGCGATTATCATGTAAAATTATATTATATTGCATTAATTACTTTTCTAGGAACCAGCTCATCTTTCGTAGTTCCATGTCCCGTCTGGCCATATTCGCCTGTGCCACACGTGAATACACCGCCATCCAACGTCAGGAACACGGTAAAGTCTTCTCCGCATGCAATATGACACACCTGAAAACAATGTAACTGTTATACCATTGGCTACATATAGGGAAGAGGAACTTTGGCTCCAACAGGTAGTCTATAATAAATATAATCGAAATGATGTGGACACCACTAGGATTTTTAAAAGGCTATTTTAAATTGTGCATTTCATAAGCTCTGTTCTTTTGTGAGAAAATTCTCATGGACTAAAACCAAGGGCATCCACTGCGTTTACCAGAGCGAGCGAAGCGACCTCGAACATTTTTCGCCGTCCGTGGACTACAGGTTGGAAGCCAATGGACTAGAGCTTGAATTAGTTATTTCCCTTTTAGAATTTAAGACGTGGATATTGGTGTGGGTTACATGTTTGTGATCTTTATTTTTTCAGAATTTTTTGTATTTTCTGTAGCATGTAACTGTTTTATGTCCCTAATAAATAAAATAAAATAAAAATAAAAACAATCAATATCAATATTTGGGTTGCAAACAGTGTAAAGTCTCAATTTTTCCCTGACTTGCCAGGTGGCCCCTCTATTTCATTGACTTTCCCTGACCATCTTGAGCTTCCCTGACTTTTCCAGAATATGGACACCCTGAAACCAAAAGATTCTTACAACTACGTTGATTTGACAGCTCAGGAGATACTTGTGCATTCATTCACACTCCCAACTGACTAGGCATGTCCTAAATATCTACTGTTTTTCATTAATTTAAAAAAACACAGTTAGCAAACAATCTATTCACAACAAGGCTCCTGAAATAACTGTGTATACTATACTTCCACATAATTTGAACTTTACCTTCACATTTCTCAAAGTCTTCAAATGAGAGGGGAAGCACTTATTCTCTCTATCACTTAGTCCTAACTGGCCATGAGTGTTTTTACCCCATCCGAAAACGGCACCGGATCTACAAACAAACAATACAAAATTAACATTTGCAGTTAATTTATGCCATATGAGCAAATTGCCGAACATTTATGTTATTACGAAGAATACATCAGTTTTGCATGAGTACTAATGTTAACAATGTTTATCTAACCACAATGATAAAAATGTAATAAAATCCATAAAAAAAACGAAACTATGATAACAAAGTCAAGTCTTTCAAATTTTCTGTACAATTCTGGAAGCAATTGCTTTATGGAAACCCTATTTCCCATGTTACATTATAACTAAGGTTGTTTCCAGTATAAACTGTAGCACAACGAGATACAGCACTCGAAGGTAATTTACATAATGTATGTAGGTTGTAAAAGATTTAAATCTCAATGTGTAACTTTTGAATTGGGAAATGGTAAACCTGAAGCAAAACCTCCGATAACCGATTTACTTCTTGTTTCCTTAATAATTTTAATTATAAATAACTAATTCCATAGGTTGTATTGTATAATGGGCTGGTGTCCGCAACTCCACGTCAAAGCGCGTATTTTGCGTGCGGAATTCCATAGGTTAAAAAGTCCTAGAATTTGTTTAAATTTCACCTCAACATTGTAAAGTAGTAATGAGTTGGTCAGTATGAAAAATACTTACTTTGATAAGGCAAATGTGTGGTTACTGCCACATGCAATCATTGCAATAGGAACTCCAAGCAGTGAGGTGATTGGTTGTGGAAGCATTTCCTTATTTGTCATAGTACCTAATCCACATTGTCCAAAACTATTTGCACCCCAAGAAAATAGGTCACCATCTAAAAATTAAGAATACTTAAGTGAATAAACAGAATTAGAACAACATAATTTCTAAAAATAATGCAATTAAAAATCAACATTTTATTATTAGTTTTGTGGTTTTCCTATTTTATTAATATGTTAGGAAAGGACACATCTGTATAAATAAATAGAAACACCATCTTGATAATGATGCATGGTTTTAGTGTAGAAAGTAAACTTATTGCATCAGCCATATAGGCTCACTAGATAGGACTTACTAATTAAGAATATTCATTATTTATAATGACTATTATTAACCACACACACACTAACTCTCCTAAATTGATTTGCAATACTACTTACTGTTTGTCAATGCTATGGAATGATATGCCCCACATGCCACTTGAATAAAATTTCTTGTTGCAAGGGTTTTTACAAACTTGGGCTTGTCCTGGGCATGTGTGCCCAGATTGCTGCCCAGTTGGCCCATGCTGTCTGAACCCCAACTGAATAGCTGTCCCCATTCATCCAGAGCAACTGAATGCTGTACACCACAAGCAACTGATGACACCGTGCAGTCTTTCAATGTCTCTACTAGTGCTGAAAATTAAACTTTCCAAATAAAAACGAAAAATAAGAACAATTATTTGTATTCTATAACAAATAGGTCTGTATTACTGCAGGGCAAAGGCTTCCTTCCCCCACGGCTTTCCACTCTTCTGCTAAGGGCTACTGAAGACCATAATTAGAATAAACATCATCACATGGGATGTACTGACATTCAGAATTTTAGAGTACAATCTGTATGCAAACATAAACATGACAATGTAGATATGTTTTAAAGATAATATTATTTTTAGATGATAAGATAAGAAGCTGATAATAGAACCCAAAAAAAAGTATGTCATAGTATTTGTGAATACTGCATCAGCACACTTTCCTCTAGTAATTAGACCAACACAAACTAGAGAGAAATTAAAAATATCTAATCAACTTAATTGAATAGCTTTCAAGGTGTGAGTTTAAGTAGCATCTAGCGTAGTAACTCCATAAGACTAAAAGCATTTAGTAGTTCCTCAACCCTATATTTCCATAAGTCAAGGTATAAACATTACTGTGTATGGATGAATGCATTAAAAATAGTGTGCTGTGTCATATCTCATCTGAATAACAGATAGGGTGACTTATATGGCAGTTTTTTTACAAGCTTTTATTTTTATTGAAGGAGGTAAACTGCTATCTTCAATTACAGTCTGTTTACATTGCTGGTTTAGTCATAAAATTAATGCACATTATTGTTATGTAATTGATACTTAATCACATAATAATCTCAACTTTCACCTTACGCAATAATTAGAGACCTATTATAATTATTGCAAATCCTGTTCTTGACTTATCTAATCAAATATTACATGAAACCTTATTAGTACCTTTTTCCGTTTCCAATCTTTTCTAGAAAGAGGGAAAGTAAAACAAAAAAGGAAATACACCCTTTTCAAACAAGTTGTAAATATTAAATAAAAGAAATTATAACAATACCAGGAGTTTTTCCTTCTCTATTGTCAGTGTGGCGACCCAATTGTCCAACCTCATTGTTTCCACATGAATACAAATGGCCAGTGTTTGTGAGGTACATAGTGTGGAATTCTCCAGCAGCCACTGCCTTTATACGGTTGCTTTCACGCCATTTTGATAATGTTGGTTTTATAACCTGTTAAGAAAAGGGCAATACATACATTTAAATAAGATAAATTGAATATTGTAAGTGTTCATAAGTGAAATACTATTTGTACAATAGGTAAACAATATGGTATTATGTTAAACTACCCATATCAAGGCAAGAAAAATTAAAATATCGAATTATTAAGAGGTCTAATTAATTTTTCTTTTGTACCGTTATCATTCGACTTTATCGAAGCACTGATTTATCTATGCAAGTATTATTAAGGAAATAGTAATTACAAAATATTTTCAGGTTTGCCTAGTTATTATAATCGCTTAGAAAGGTGAAGCCAGAGTAGAATTACCACTAAAGGGTACCACTTACCAAATCAAGTTTATCCGGCCCTTCTAAACACAATTCATGATGAGTCGCATTACCCCAACAAAACATTTTGTGCTATTATTTTGCAATGACTTTTAATTTTACAACTAATGTATAACCTCTACTTCCGATCCAGATCAGTCTAATTGAGAGGTAGATAGGGATCTGATAATTCTAAGCCGGTGACTTTACACAGTTAATTTTATTTGCAACATAGTGGATGAAAATAATAAAAAAGCATTTTCAAAAAGTCGAGAACAATCTTCAACTTTAGCTGTCGTTTTGGCTGTCAAAATATATAATGCGTTCAGTAATTTCATCAAATGACCAAAAAGTAGTATAGTCGATTTTTACATTTTCTATTTTGAAATATTTTATTTTCAGAGTTTGATAAAATTACTGATTTCGAACCATTGTTATGTTTTTTACGGGAAATAGTCTTTCAATGAATGAACTTAGAGGGTTGTATTGATGATTTTCAATGATTTCAGTAAAGCCATATCTGTTACGGTCGCTAATCATATTTTAATCAACATACATGTAATGTAACCTGACATTGACTTGCAAATAGTTGCAAAAACATAAGAAAATATGAATTTTACGGGCTACCTTAGCGCATAAAAGCGCCAGGGTAGTTCGCGGAATTCAAATTAAATTGTTGTGACGTCAATGACCTCTATCTGTGAAATGAATGTCACTTGAAAAGTTGCGCAAATAAATAATTGTCAATAATATTTTTAATAATTTTATCATGTTAATGCTTTCGTCACATTATTATCGTTTATTTCAAAATGTGTATGTGTTGAATCAAGCGCCATCTTAGTTAGAAACGACTGGTTTCATTCACCAAAGATTAACATTTAGTCGATTCATTTTTGTAAGCCCCTAAGACGACGCACTGACCCATCTTTTTTTAATAAATTTAAATCGCAGTCGTTTGTTGTCGTGTGGTGTCGTCGTTGTTTATTATTGTTATCTTTATATTAATGTCATTTTTATTAAAGCGTGGAAGTGTTGATTCAAACTACTCTTAGAAGCGACTGGTTTATTCACCAACTGTTTTATATCACCGAATATGTTTTTTTTATGGCAAATTCTCTAACTATATTGGTGCGCAGGCGTTGCCTAGTTCCCTTATTTGTATTTTTTTTATCAATCTAATATTTTATTACCAAACATAATTAGCTTTTTTGCTGACCCTACCCAACTTTTTCGATGTGACAGCTATTACGCGCCGCAACATGGCGCGAGGTCAGTCCTATTCTAATTTGAAACGCATTATAAACAGCTTTTAATGTTTCGACTGCTGCTGGGACACGGGCTTCCTCTATCTCCAATAATCATGTAACGTCAATGCAGTAGTGTAACGTCAATGCAGTGTGTAATCTCGATCAACATCGAAGGGTTCTCTCAGGATAAAGCAGAAATCCTTTCTGAATTATCTCGCAAAATGCATTGTGACATCTTATGTGTTCAAGAGACTCATCGGGATTCCACTCAGAACAGGCCTCACATTCCTGGACTGTCACTTGTCGCCGAGATCTGTCACCCGAAGCACGGTAACGCAGTGTTTGTTGCTCCCGGCGTAAGTATCTTCACCACAAAGTGCTGTAACGATGACAACATCGAAATTATCACACTAGACCTCGGTAATTGCACAGTGACATCCGTGTATAAACCCCCCGGCACTCCTTTCCAACTTGACATACCTGACTTTAACACTCGGCGCACAAAAATTGTAGTTGGTGACTTCAACAGTCATAGCACCAGTTGGGGCTATCACTCCACGAACACGGACGGTCAATCTGTCGAAGAATGGGCAGAAGCTAACGATCTGACTTTAATTCATGATCCAAAACAACCAGCATCATTTAATAGCGGACGATGGAAGCGCGGGTATAATCCCGACCTGATATGGTCTTTTTGTTCTGTGCCCAGAGCAAAAAGACCATCTGCCCTCCGATACCCAGCACCCAACATAGACCGATCATGTGTAAAATCCAGTCCGCTGTCCACCCAGTGATTATGCCACCAAAACGCCGCTTCAACTACCTGAAAGCCGATTGGGAACAGTTCTCAAAGTTTGTGGACGCCGAATTACTTTCCATCCCACATATCCCACAAAATTACGAAAAATTCGTAAGCGTAGTCTCAGAAGCATCCCGGACATGTATCCCCCGAGGATGTCGCACATCATACATATCTAAGGAATCTGGCGAACTGCTTAAGAAGTACGAACAACTCTATGATACTGACCTTTCTCGGAGGAGACCGTTGATGCTGGTGAAAAACTGCTGTCACTTATTAGTGAGCGACGCCAAGAAAAATGGATGGATACGGTGACAAATATTGACATGACTCAAAATAGCAAAAAGGCATGGACCACTATCCGCAAACTCACCAGCGAACCACCACCACCACATACGCCTAGCACAGTGACAGCTAATCAAGTTGCCCACCAACTCATCCTAAATGGCAATCCTCTAAAACCACTAGACAGAATTCCCAAAGTAAGCAACACTTCTTCTTCCAGTGAATCTGTATGTGTCCCATTCCAACTAACGGACGTCATCTTGGCCATTCAACGACTGAGGTCCGGTAAGGCCTCCGGAGTGGACAACATATCAGTCGAACAAATTAAACACCTTGGTCCCGTATCTGTGTCGTGGTTGCTGCAACTTTTCAACCACTGTTTGGAGTCTCGAAGCATCCCTCGACTTTGGACGAGATCAAAAATCATTGCTATTCCAAAACCTGGAAAACCAAATGACGACCCTAAAAACTTTCGTCCTATATCCCTACTCTGCCACACCTACAAACTGTTCGAAAGACTACTGTTATCTCGCCTCACAAACCTCGTTGATCCAAAATTAATCTCAGAACCAGCAGGATTCAGGCCTGGAAAATCTTGCTGTAGCCCAAGTACTTAACCTCACCCAACATATCGAGGACGGGTTTGAAACTAAGAAAGTGACGGGGGCAGTATTTGTGGACCTGTCGGCAGCTTACAACACTGTAAATATAAAACGCCTATTATGGAAAGTTACCAACCTGACAGACGACTTCAAGTTTACACAAATTCTCCGAGAACTTCTCAGTAACCGACGATTTCGGGTGCACCTCCTTGAAGATCAATAAAAGCTACTACACCATTAACGAATACTTTGACGATAAATTTAAACAATAATAAAAACCATTGTGACATTTCTCTGATATCATACCGACATTTCAATTTAAATTTGACTTTGAATTTATTAATTTATTTATTTTAAAACTCGAAAATACTGTTCATTAAAAATAACTATACTTTCAATCCAATTATCCAATTTATTTAAAAAATACTGTAAAAAAAGTTAATTTTAGATTATAATTTTAGTATATAATGGTGCAATAAAATAAACTAAAACCAAATATTACATTTAAGACTTATAAATTTATTAGTACTCAATTAAATATAATTATGATCTATAATGTAAATACCACAAAAGCCATTTTACTATTTTAATTTAATATTTCTTAACTTTTTAAAAAGCGCCTTCATCCTCTCTCCTATTACCAATTAATTTAACTTTGCTGTGCCCGACAGGGTCCATAATTGATTCAATGTTTTAACATACCAACTGTTTTATTTAACATTATGGAATGCAATAAAGTATTGAGTATTGAAGATAAAAGTAGGTAGCGAGTCAAAAAAAATGGACTACCTCAAGGTAGTGTATTGGCCTCACTACTATTCAACATCTACACTAACGACCAACCAGTTAGCCCAAACACAACCCACTTTCTATACGCAGACGACGTTGCACTAACTTGTCAAAACACCAACTTTGAAGATATTGAAGCCGTACTTTCCACAGCTCTTAGTGATCTAAGCCACTATTATGCTGAAAACGCTTTGAAACCAAACCCCTCAAAAACGCAATCGTGCGTTTTCCACCTCCGAAACAGACAAGTGGGTCATAAACTAAATATCTACTGGCAGGGGCTACCTATCGCCCATAGTGATCACCCGAAATACCTCGGTATAACTTTAGACCGGTCGCTTACATATAAAAATAATTGCCAAACTATAAAAATGAAAGTGCATACCCGAAATAACTTGCTGCGCCGCCTTACATCTACCAAATGGGGAGCGTCTCCTCAATTTCTACGAACAACTGGAATGGCGCTCTGCTTCTCCGCTGGAGAATATGCTTGCCCAGTATGGGACCGTTCTGCCCACGCCAATCTAGTGGATACAGCTCTAAATAAGACGTACCGGATCATTAGTGGTTGCCTTAAACCGACCCCGGTACGAATGCTGTATCCACTAACTGGGATTGCGCCTCCAAAAGTCCGTAGGACCATAGCCAGCCGCACCGAGAGGACAAAGCTACAAGCTGATTCACGCCACCCAATGCACAATTATGTTCCACTGCCCCAGAGGCTGAAAAGCCGTAAAAACTTTTTTGGGTGCGTTGGCCTAGCCAGCCCAGCGAATAGTAATGCCTCCACAGCGAGATGTGATCTCTGGCGAGAGCTGCTTAAGCCCCCTGACGGCTTCATCGAGCCGTCTGAAAGCCTTCCATCTGGACATGCTTTGCCGTGGCCGACTTGGAAATCTCTGAATAGACTCCGAACCCAAGTCGGCCGTACCAAGGATAATCTCTCTAGATGGGGGTTCATGGTCGGCTCAGATCTCAAATGTGTATGCGGCGTATCTCCACAGACAATGGGTCATCTTCCATCTTGCGCTGCATGCCCTAACACTTGCACACTTGACGACCTTATGACTGCATCAGCGAGCGGAATTTGCGTAGTTGAATTTTGGGCCAAACATATATAATAAAATTTGCCATCGACACGCTAAGAAGAAGAATGCAGTAGTCTAAATCACAATCATAGATAGAATGTCCGATGCCAAATTGATTGCCTAATGTCCATACATTGGAATCAGCGTCAGTATTATACAACATTAGTTTTAGTAAATGCGAAACCTGAAACACGTGTCTAGTATTTTTATGTAAAGAATCTGTATACAAACAAAACTTATCATGAAAAATCACATAGTTATAGGCTTGCTCTGTTACCTGGTTGTCCGCACAAAAACGTGGTCATCACGCGGCGCTGCGCTCCTCCACGCGCGCGCCTCCAGCGTCGTCTTGAGCTCATCTTGTTAAATAATAATTTGGTAGTAGGTACTTAAAAGATTGCGTCAGGTACTTAGTGTCACTCGGTGTCCAACTTGTAACCTTTTTTAAATATTTTTGGTACAAAATATAACATGTTTTAAAAATTTTCAGGTTTCGCATATACTAAAAATAATGCTGATGATGCTCTGTGAGCGTCAGTACAATCTTACTAATGCAGAAAGTCAATAATAATTCAATATTAAATTAGTAAGTGTAGTTTTAAATAAAATAAATTTTACAAATTAAATTAAACATTATCGTCTTGTAAGATGATTTAAGAAAAATAGTTCATTTTTTGACCATTTGCTTTAAAAGCAGTTTGTGTCGGCGGATTGTTTCAATGCACCCAAACCCTGAGAACTATAAAGGCTGGTACACATTTATTGACAATGACTTAATGTTTGTATATTTTTACAAATTGTTTTAGTTTTATTTAATTTTAGGTCCTTACAAATTAAAGAAAATCAGTCAAAAATACAAAACCTTTTTTTTTACTTAAATTTTTATTTTAGTCGATTCCTGATGAGAACAAATGGGTAATGGTTCTACATGTAGAAAATAGTACAAATGTTTCAGCTATAGGTACTTTATATAATTATCTATGTATCTAAATGGGACTGGGACGTTGTTCGGCCATATTTGTTATTGTGCTGATGGGATTTATATATTATATCGTTTGATTTTAAACTAGAAAGTTTTACATTCTGTGATGTATTTGGTTACATTGTATTCTCCTTTTGAACATTTTTATCTTGTGACATAAAATCTTCAAAAAACGATAGAGTTATGTTAATTTAGTGACCGTGGATACCCCCCTTGTAAATCGCTGAACTGATCCAGCGTATCGTATTGAGAGATAATTCCAATAAATCTCATTATCGTGGCGGGGTCATCAAATAATAATGGCAAAGGGGGTCGATCCGCCGCCCCAGTCGACGTGGGGTCTCCCCTACTTGACTGGGAGGAGGCTGACCATTTTAGTTTCGAGGATTCTGAACGGTTCGAAGAAGATTCCCTGTGTAGCTGGAGTTCAGAGCCCGAGAGCCTATGCAACAATTGGCGAGGATGGAAGCGTCCAAATCTTCAGAATTCGTTTGGGAGCCGATCGACAAAAAAGAATACTCAAGGTAATTCTATACAGCTGATTCTTTGTTTCGAACTATCAAAATGATGACACTGTTTTACATTTCTTCACGAATCATACATTTACAGGCAATATTATGTTAATTTTATGTCATGAATTGTTTAAATATGTTTATTTAGCTCTTATTTTCTGTAATAAGTTTTGATGTCATGATCTATATGTACTAATTGGATGTACATACATTGTGTTTAGTGATACAAAGAACAGGTGCTAGAAGTCATTTACCTTTGAGGGAACTGAGCAGTAAATAATACATTTGGTTTCAAATCCTTTTTTTATTGCTGTGGATCTTTTTTTTATTACTACAAATCTCAAGTGAATGGAAAGTTTTGAGTACTTGACAACTTTCTAACTTTCACTGAAATTTTGTTGATATTATATTGTTTTATTAATAAAATATGAATGTAATATTTATATAGCTAAGTAATATAAGACTTCTTCACCTTGTAAAATATAAGTATGCTATTTATAACACACCCACCAACAAAAAATATTGTAAATTTAGTTTTGAAATTGTTAAAATATTAAGTACACAGATAAGTCTACATTTATTGACTTAATGTATATTTTAATTAATATTATATTATTTAATTTATTTGTGAGTCCTTTGTTTATCATTTAACATGTAAATAATATTTATAACAAGCTTTAAAAAATAGCATTCATTGAAAAATTTATTTGAAATGTAATGATAAGTATCCTTAACCTACCTGCAATAATGTCAAAAAAAAATAATTCATGAATAACATCCTTAGTTAATCAACTAAAAAGTTCAATTCAAGTTTTTACAGCAATTACAAGAAACAATATATATTAAACTTTACAGAAAAGACAGTTTCAACACTAAGTGAACTTGCAGCAAAATGCGTAGCATCTCACATACCGTTTGAATTAGTTGAACATGTCTATCCACCGGTGCCGGAGCAACTGCAACTTCAGATTGCGTTCTGGAGTTTTCCAGACAGTGAAGATGACATCAGGTTGTACTCCTGCCTTGCCAATGGCTCAGCTGATGAGTTCCAGAAAGGGGAACATTTGTTCCGGGATAGAGCAGTCAAAGATGTCTTACAAATTGGTACGTAATGTGGAAATTTATGGATTCCATTCTATTAGGGAACTAGAGGAGAAAGTGTCTGTTTGTGGAGAATAATCCTGTTTTTTTTTTCCATATAGGTTTTTGTCATCAGTAGCTAGAGTAGTGTATGGGTTTTATTTTAATGTATATGCTCTATTCGATTTTACAAAACTTTGAAATGTTCCTAGGTTTCCACTTATCTGCAACCGTGGTTGTTCTAAGTATGCCTCGGTCGCAGTTCAACGTGGCCGTCACATTTGACCGCCAAAGAATATCTTCATGCAACTGCACCTGCTCCTCAACAGCTCATTGGTGTTCACACATTGTCGCTGTCTGTCTCTACAGGATACATCTTGTAAGTTTATGGGAATTTATTATCTGTGCTGGATTTACACACATTCAATTAAAAGTTGACAATAAAATATGGATTTCTGTGTTGACATTTTTATTTCCCTTTTTTCCTCATGGTTATTTTAACTCCAGAGCCCTCAATAGAGCAAATGCTTTGTAGATTACTTTTTAATAAATCTCAAGTTGCTTATGGTTATTATCTATAGGAAATTAAAGTTCACACATTTCAGTATGCTTAATTAAAATCTTTTAATTACACCTTTGATATGTTACTGACAAAGTCAAAAGTCTCCCACATGTAGAGATCTGACTATTTATAGATGAGATGTTACTCATCTGAAATGACTAACTAGTAGTAACTTTATAGTTTGTACCTTGCCAACTAGTCAAATCAAAACTTTGGCAAAGCAGCAAGCATGTTTTTTTTTGTTATCGAAAGGGCTTCTATCCTCTCTGAGAGTGTTCTGTGAGTTATTATAAATAGAGGAATTTCTAAATGGAACTAAATAGGCAACATGTGACCATTCAGGAAACTAAATGTCTGGTGTCCAATCAATTGTATGAATAATCATCTAATTATAGAAGTGACGAGGCCTTCGTAATTAATTATCTACACTAATATTATAAAGAGGAAAGATTTGTATGTTTGTAACGAATAAACTCAAAAACTAATGGACCAATTTCAAAAATTCTTTTACCATTAGAATGCTACATTATCCTGGAGTAACATAGGCTATATTAAATTTAAAAAAAATATATCTACCTGTGCGAAGCTGGGTCGAGCCGCTAGTTATCAATAAATTAACCACAAATAATCTCTTCTAGCCAACACAAGTATGCCTGAGAGCGCCAGTATCAGAATCTTTACAACGGCTGCGAAGAGATCAACTTCAGAAGTTTGCACAGTACTTGATATCGGAGTTGCCGCGGCAAGTTTTACCGACAGCTCAAAGGATCCTGGATGAGTTGCTGTCGGCACAACCGAATTCGATCAACTCGACGTGTGGAGCACCGGACCCTACCGCCGGCGCCTCGGCTTACGAGTACACCTCCTGGTTTCTCGACGAGAAGACCTTGCACAACAATATCAATAAGATATTAGTCAAGTTCTGTGTTCCGACGCCTATTGTATTTAGGTAATTTTAATTATTAATAAAGATTTTATTTTTTAAGTTCCCCTGCATACAGAATCCACAAAAAAAGCTGACAATGGAAATACTCATGAACCTAATTCCTTGAAAGTTGCTATGCTTCACCATACCAGTTCTCGCAGTCTTCATTTCTTAACTAACTCATATTCGTGTGAATTGAACACATCAACAAGAGTAGTAGTGGTAGTAGCAGTAGGCCAGGAGCACCCGTCAAAAAGGACGGGAGATCCGACGGGTTGGAAGAGACTTGGCTGCTAAGAATACTCCTTTCGAGTCACACTATCACCATTCATGAAGCTGAAGCTATTATACTTAATTCTTCCATTCTCTTTGATTGATAACATCTAAAAAATTCACAGCGACGTCAATTATCTAAGTACAAGTGCACCTCCCGCCGCGGCAGAATGGTCGTCACTGCTGAGGCCGCTTCGAGGCAGGGAGCCGGAAGGAATGTGGAACCTACTCTCTATCGTCAGAGAGATGTTCAGGAGGAACGACAGAAACGCAATACCTCTTTTGGAAATCATTACCGAAGAGGTCATGGCTTGTGAGCAGGTAAGATTTTGGGCCTGTAGTGTGCGTTTAATAATTGAAATATGTATTCTTTGTTTGTAAGTCAGCATCAGAATGGGTTGAACAAATATGGTTCTAATTTTAAATATTTTTTATGCGTAAACCCTGCGTAGGGAACTACAGCTGTTTTTTTGATATGGAAAGAAAAATTCGAGTGTGAGCAGGGTATGGTATGGTTCTAAATAATCAGAAAAATATAATATAACTAGCTGTGCCCGGCATGGGTTGCAATGCACCTTTTTTTAAACCCACCCTACCTACCTACCTACAAAACTTCATCAAAATCGGTCGAGCCGTTTCGGAGGAGTGCGACCACTAACACTGACTCGAGATTTTTGCATACAAAATATAATTTTACTTTATTTTAGAATTTTATATTCAGATAAATCTCTTGTCATAATCATTGTTTTCGAGTTCTGTATTAATTCTAAAACACCCCTCATGAAATTGAGATATAGCTTAATTTTCTTATTTATTAAGAAAAGGAGAAAAGATAGTCAGAAAGAACAGTCTCCCTATAATTTTGACGCGTTTTTGATAAGAATACAGCTATTGTTCTTCTACTTTCATGACCTACAATACATATTTATTCTCACACAGATCATCGTATGGTGGTACACGACGAAGGCTGCTCTAGTACAATGGGGCAGCACCGGCGGCGGCGGCAAACACGGCGGTGGAGGCAACTCGGCTGCGCAACACGCCTGCTCCTCTCTGTGTGACGAGGTAAGGCAGGCCTAAGACTAAAGTTTAAACATTTGAGATTGACTTCTATGGTAATCAAGCCTAAGTAGAATTCACAATGCAGATAAATGAGCATTTATTCATATAAAAAAGTTTAAAGATGTGTTTTGTAGCCTAGTCCTATGCATAGGAAATATTTTTCTCCAGGAAGTCTTTATTAAATCGTTTATTTTGTTTTGTAAAACAGGTAGTTGTGTTGTGGCGCCTAGCCGCTCTGAATCCGGCGCTAGCTCCCCACGAACGCGATACGCTACATGAGCAGTTCACACAGTGGCACATGAAAGTACTTGATAAGGTAAGATTGCATAACACTGAAATATATATATAATAATTTCTCTGTCATTTTCGAAAGTGTTTGAAAACCTGTTAGATGGCTGTTTAGTTGAATAAACACATTGTAAGACTAGGCTTCTAAAGCTGGGGGTTGTAATATTATTCGGACTTTGAAGAGTCGTGATTTGTGAGTCGTGTGTCACTCTGTGACACTTATACACCGATGAAATAAAATCGCGTATCATACGTAAAACTGATAATATTATAAAGAAGAAAGATAAATGCGAAAGTTTGTAAAGATGGATGGATGTTTGTTACTCTTTCACGCGGAAACTACCGAACGGATTTGGATGAAATTTGGCACATAGATAGTTTATAACCTGGATTAAAATTATGTATAGGATACTTTTTATCCCTTGGGACAGTTACGGAACTTCACGCAGGCGAAGCCGCGGACGTAAGCTAGTCATACGTAACACTATAAATATCGATTTCTTTGTAAACAGGTGGCCAAGAGCCGCAACAGCCACATGACAACAAGTTCGTCGTCACACGCTCGGCATACATCCCGTTCTCCATACATCAACGGAATCAGCGAGAACGAGGTGTTCCCAGGGTTTCACCCTGCCATGGAGGCTTGCTTCCTCGAGTGGGACGACTATCCGATACCCGGAGTGACTCACACTAAGGACTTGAACCCACTGTATCACAGCCCTTTCACTATCTTCAGACATGCTGATAAGCAAAATGATAGTGTGCATCAGGTATGTGGTTTTTGTAAATGAGGTGATGTTTGGCAGATTAATAAGATACCCATATTTTAATGGCTATTTGTATTGAATTTCTCTAAAGGCGAAAAATATCACGGGCGACCGCGAAGTATTTATCTTAGTTTTTTTGCTTTATCATTAGAGTGTTTCAGGTCCATTCTTCTAAAGCGGTGTTGAACAATGAGATGTCACTAAGCTATAGACTGACGAACCCTGATCCTGCACTTCATCGTATTCATAGGCACCTACCCGCTGACTTAGCTGTTCCTGGGCCTTCAAATCAGGTATAAGTATTCTGAAGTCAAACAAGCATTTTATATGTGGGTTTTGTTGTTTGAATAAAATATTTAATAATATTCATTTGTTTAGCCTTGTGTTGCTGAAGAAGGACCGGCTGATCCTCCACGTGAGGCAGGAGCGGGCGACGGTAACCATTCGAGTGTCTCGTCTGAGGGTAATTATTAATTTTTATTTATTCATAAATTATTTCTATATTTTAAGGTCTCATAAATACGTGAATTGTACACAGAAAACATGATTTAATAATTACGCTTTGTTTTTATCTCACGAAAGGTTTCTGCGAGAACGAAGAAGAGATTCTTCAGCAAAGTGGTGGGGAAACAGACTCTCAAGAGTCGAGTTCTCCCCCTATATCGTCTGACGACGCTCAGCGCCGCGTGTCCAACGACGAATCGGTGTCAGACGATGATTGTAATTTGTTCTTCTACGATACTGCTGACGCTCGGCGCTCTGCGTCCGGCGAAGGAACTAGCGGGGGTGCCAATGTAAGTTGTTTAATATTTCATCATCTGCCTAGCCTTTTTCCAACTACGTTGGTATTGACGTCCAGTCTAACCGGATACAGCCGAATACCAGTATTTTACATGGAGTAACTGCCTATCAGAGCTTTAGAACTCAGTTGTTTAATATTTCATTTTAGTTTTTAACCTGAGTGTTATACAGCACCTATTTACTGAGTGACTCAACTCAGTTTTCCCTATTCTCGAAGAGTACGGTTATTAGGCAAACGGTAATAATAGTGCATGCCCGTCAGGCCGGGGGCAGCGGCTGGGCGTGCGGCTGGGAGGGCTCGTTCGCGCGCGCCGAGGGGCTGCAGGCGCACGGGCACCTGCGCGAGGCGTGCGCGCTGGGCGCGCGGCTGGCGGCCGAGCTGCTGGCGCGGCCGCCCGCGCTGGGCGCCGCGCTGCCGCCCGCGCTGGACCCGCGCCGCGCGCGCCGCCGCCACGCGCCCAGCCCGCGCCACAGCGCCGCGTCGCACCGCCTGTCGTGCCTGGCGTCCGCCACGCTCGCCAAGTGCGCCTTCCTCTGCACTGTGAGTATCCCCCGATCTCTTGACTCTGTGACGTCGGTGAGCCCGCCGGACCGGAGACGAGTGTGCGCCTGGCCCTAGACTGCACCGCCTTGCACCGCCTCTTGTCTGTGTCGTCCACCACGCTCGCAAATTGCACCTGCTACGACGTGAGTACCCAACGAAAACGTTTTCTCTTTCCTAAAACTTGTACCCGTTTAGACGGTGGCGCGGCCTGCCCCGCTGGGCGCCTGGAAGCGGCCGTATGAGCCGGGCGAGCCGAGAGTGCGACATACGTTCAACCCTAGACTCGCCATGCATCGCCTCTTATGTCTCGCTTCCGCCACGCTCTCGAAATGCGCCTTCCTCGCCATTGTGAGTACATTTTCAGGGGGGGCGAATTATTACCATGAATTCTTAACACCAGACAATTTTGGTGCTGGTTTTGTACTGTTAATATGTAATTAACTGTGTTAACGTTTTAGCAGGATAAATGGTTCAATTAAAGTGCTGGTATGGATGGTACTTGCTAAGTTTTAAAAGTCAGTGATAGAACCCCACATTCTCCCCTCTTAAAACTACAAATGTCTTATTACCTTGTAACTTTAATAATTGTTATTTTCTGTACCCGTGTTACTAGGTGCTAGCAGAATTCAGCGAACATCACGAGCTTGCGTTCCGCATAGGTTTGTTCGCTCTCGAAATGGCTCGTCCGCCGGCTAGTACTAAGGCTTTGGAAGTGAAACTCAACAATCAAGAAACGGAATTAGTTTCTCTATTGAAGAAGCTGCCTACGGGTGAAGAACAGTTAGCATTAGCTCGCGAAAAAGCAGAGCAACTGCGCGACGGTACACTGAGGTTAGAAGTTCAATATTCTATTGTGATATTTTTCTGTTATTTGTACAACACATTGCTTTTCTAATTTGTCTAAGTTTATGTATTTCTTTTCTGTATAAACTACAAAGAATGACCAGAATTAACGCTTAGTACCTATGTGCATCAAGTATCGCAAAATAATTAAAACTACTATTTATAGGAACCGTGGACCGGCGCTGTTACCAATTGCATTGGCGAGCTTCATTTTCGATGTTCTCGTTTTGTCAGCTACTGATAAAGAGAATAAACATCCTGTAAGTTTTCATCAATTGATTTACAAACATTTAGTAATTTAGGAAAACAACTAATCCCGGAATGTTTTCTTTTAGGCAAGATCGCCAAATGATGAGACGTTAGGCTTTGAAGCGGCTGTTGCAGCTTTAGGACTAAAGGCCAATGTGTCTGAAGCTGAACATCCGCTCCTGTGCGAGGGTACGAGACGACAGCGTGGAGAGTTGTCTATCACGCTATTGGCCTTCTACAAGGACAATGCCGTAAACCTGGCCAGGATTATGAATAAAGTAAGTATGTGAAAATAGTTGGAGCACTGTGAAACTGTCTAATGAAAGTTATGATATTCTTCAGTAATATTAGGGAACTTTGTTCTTTATTGACATACAAGGATTGGTAATTCGCTATCAATTTATCATATTGTTAGATGGATATTGCTTCTTATAACGAGCGCGTGTTATGCGGATTTTTAACACGTCGACTTAAGGTTTAAATTACTATAATTAGTGATTGCATCAACTATACATCTTCCATTATTTACCCAGCTCCTAGACCGCGAGATCCATCAGCTAACGAAGAGTCCGATGGTGAGCCTGTACTACATGAACAACCCGCGCCTGGCGGCGTACCGCGCCGACGTGTCGCACCAGACGTTCGCTGCACAGGCGCACGCGCACCCGCAACCTAGCAACCCCCCCATGCCGCCGCAGGTCTGAACATACAGCTTATTACGTACCGTCGCGCGCCGGACAAGAAAGTGGTCTGATGATGTTGAAATTCGCTTTCACGTTATAGAACATGTAGAATTGATGAACTGATTGCCTCAGTCAACCTGGCGATATTGTCATTTACAAAGAAATATTAAAAAAACTGATGGATCACTTTCTTGGTCGACCGTACACAGTAGTGAAACATTAGTTAGACAGTGGCAGTCAGCGCAAACTAGTCATCGATTCTTGAACGAAGCACCGCGCTCCGGCGACCAATGTCAGCAGACGCACAGCACATGCGTAAGTTCCCCACAAATTGGGTAAGCGTGATACTATCGAGAAATATATAGATTGTATGTGTGTGAATTACGCTGAACAATAGATGTTTGTTTTCACAATGTAATAAGATAATGTATTGAGAAATAGTATTTATATCCCACATCAATTACTTTTGTCCGAGATCCATAATGAAGGGAAACGTAAATAACATATTAAAACGAGTCAAAAAGCACTTGTGTTTGTTGTAGTCGTAAAAATAATGGACCAATCATTCTTTTATGACAAGTAAACGCTTGTATTGTATTGTATTGTATAACGGGCTGGTGTCCGCAACTCCACGTCAAAGCGCGTATTTTGCGTGCGGAAGTAAACGCTTATGCACCTATGTGTATTAAAAAAACGTGTCGCGCTTTACTAATTGATCAAGTGACGTCTGTAGATAAGCACGCATTTCGGAACGAATGACTGGCGTGTGCAGGCGGCGGGCTTGAGCGGGGAGCTGGAGCGCTTGGTGGTGACTGAGGGCGGGGCGTCGCCGCCGGCGCACGCGACGCACGTGCCGCACGTGCCGCACGCCACGCACGGGAGCCACGCGCCGCACGCCAGCCACGCGCCGCACGCCAGCCACGCGCCGCACGCCAGCCATGCGCCGCACGCCAGCCATGTGCCGCACACAACCCACGCGCCGCACGCCACTCACGCGCCGCATACGACGCATACGTCGCACGCGCCACATACGTCGCATCCCGCGCCACACGCTTCCACTACACACACGCCCATCTCGAGGGTCAAGGATTCCAGGTTATTATCGCTTTCTGTTATCAGGATTTGACAAAGATTTCTCTCACTGCGCCAATATGACTTGATTTGTTTTGGTTTGTTTAACGAAGCTAGCGTTACTACAATCTTTGCTGAAAGCTGATAGTATAGTGTATTGAATATCGGTCTTAAAGAATTTTTGAAACAGTAATAAGACCCCTTTCCATCAAAGCGGAAATGAACAGAGAGGAGACGAGCAGATATCGACCAATCGCGTTGGTTGAAATTCACTTTGCGTTACTTGTCTTTCCTGTGATTGGTCGAATCCGTTGCCCGTCTCGACTGCGCTTCGCTTCAATTTGGCGGGAATCTGTTCTTATTTCTTATAAGACAAGCAGCGCGATAAAGGCATAATATTTAATTCTACATCATATAATTCTAACATTCAATAACAGGTATAAAGGCAAGCGCTTGTACCCCTCGGTGCCGAACCAACCCTCGGAAGCGTCAGCTCACTTTATGTTCGAGCTGGCCAAGTCCGTGCTGTTTAAAGCAGGCGGTTCTTCGAGCACAAGTCTGTTCACACAGCCTTCATGTGCTAGAGAGCATCATGGACCGCATAGGTAGGAAATTTTGTTGACGTATTTTATAAATATGTAAAGGAGTATACTGAACTTATAAATGGAACTTGGGATGGATCAAAATATTTGCCGCGATTCCAAAGAAAAATGATTCTGTGATTCTGTTTCTTTACCTTTTTGTATAGAAATAATTTTGATTGTAATCTTTCAGAGGGTTACACATGGCGGCATTTCAATTGGGACTTTACGCACTCGGCTTGCATAACTGCGTTAGCGCAAATTGGTTGAGTCGTACTTATTCATCGCACGTCAGTTGGATTACAGGCAAGTTTATAAATATCAAATATTAATTAAGCAAATTAAAAGTATTTTATGTTATGGTTGCCGTAATTTATTTGTTTTTACAGGTCAAGCTATGGATATTGGTGCACCTGCCATATTGTTCCTTATTGACGCTTGGGAAGGTCATTTAACACCTCCCGAAGCTGCTAGTATTGCTGATAAGGTAAGCAGGAGTTATTATTTTTAGTACGAAATACATAGGTTTGCTCATAAGAGGCGTAAAGATATTTTTGTTTAGAAATCCGACCCCTATAATACGGGTCCATGCAACAGTCTGTCACGCTCAATCACAAGGCTGTATCTGTAGCACCGTAACAGTTAGCCAAGTTATCTTTAGAATAAATATGAGTCGTTATGCCTGCTATCATGAAGCTTCCAATGTAGTTTTGGAAATTCGTAACTTTTTTTAGGTTTCTCACACATGTTAATAAACTGATCTCGTCAATTCTTTTAGAAAGTCCATTTTGTTTGTTAATTTCAAGAACTTGTAGAACATGTATTGTTTGTTACATCTTGTAAAAAAAATAATGTTTGTTTGTTGGTATTTTATGCGCTGCCATACCTTTCATCCGACTGCGATAAAACTTTGACAACTTATTGCTAGGTGCAAGCAAGTTATAGGCATAGTACATCAATTAAAAAAATACGGAACCTAGTATAATAATTAAGAAAAACCAAAACAAAATCGGAACCCTTAGTTCACGATTTCCCACCTGACTATCTACCCTCCGTGTCCACCAGGCGTCCTCCGGCCGCGACGTGCCGACAGTCCGCGCGGCGGCCGAGTTAGCTCTGTCCGTGCTGCCACACGCACACGCTCTCAACTACAACGAGATTCAACGCGCCGTGCTGCAGTGTAAAGAGCAAAGCGACGCCATGCTTGAGCGGGCCTGCCTCACTGTTGAAGCTGCTGCTAAAGGTAAAGCCCAACTAACTTTGAACTAGGGCGCTGAAAGCGCAATATAGCAAAACGGGTGATTGTGGATCACACCGACACCCAGTGCGAATAGAAAAAAAGCATGTCTTATATGTTGGAGTGCCCACAGAGTCCAAACACAACTCTGATGATCTAAAACTGCAATTGGCGTGGCCCCTTACTGGGCCCAACTCTTTTATGATGATATACAAGTTGGAAGCGCCACCGACCCACAAACGCTTACCACGATTTTTTTTTTTTAATTACCAATGAAAAATTTCTATGTGACGGAGTTCAGAATGATTTACTGAATACGTGGTATGGGTTTGTGGGTGTCCTTTCCACCCTGTATTTACCACAGATTCGAAAATAAAAATGCTCTTAAGTCTAATTGATTACTTTTATTTTACTACTTGATGATCCAATATACGTCATGATCATTTTGTATGAACCATCGCACACTATTGGTTCGTCGTATTGTTTTGCAATGCGATTCCATTAGCTTCTGTGCACAATGACACGTCGCTGCAATTTGTTATTAAGAAAGATAGGCTGCAAATAAAAAGACTTTTTATTTATAAATCTTTAAAATGCTGTTTATTTTAGGTGGCGGCGTATACCCAGAAGTCCTGTACACAGTAGCCCGCTACTGGCACGAGCTGTACCTGCGCCAGTCCAACGAGGAGTCCGAGCCGCTGCTGGACGAGCCGCAGTACCGCGCCGCGCCGCCCCCCCTCCCCGTGCCCGTGCCCTACCCCATCCCTTACCCCTTCACCTACCACCCCTACCCGCCCACGATCTACCAGCTGCCGGTTAGTATACAAATAGCATTTGGCATCAAACTGAATATTTTCTCCATGGGACTTCATGGGAAAATCAACTGTCCTTTACATTTGGGTCGAGTAGGTATTATTGCCCACCAACCCGCACTGAGCCCGCGTGGTGGATTATAGCCCATTCCCTCTCATAGAGAGGAGGCCTGCGTCCCAGCAGTGGGAACATTAATAGGCTGATTATGGTTATGGTTATGGTAGGTATTATTGAAGTTTTAATGGGCATACAGCTAAATGTTTTTTTCGCGATTATGATATTGGTCTCATCGAAAAAATGGTTCAGCTTGATGGTCTGTATGTACACCACATCCTTTTTCATAAAAGAATATGTATTGTAAAGAATAATACTAACAACTATTGACTAAGTTTTTAAACTGACATGTTCCCTAACACTATCATTACCACTGAAAACGGGATATTCACAATAATTACTATTTGTTTTGAGGTCCCGATATTTCGGAGCTTCGACGATTTTGTTCGACGTCTATTTTTTTCCTTTAGTTTGCCATATTATTATGTCATTACTTCCCAAAATTCGATCCTTCATAGAGAGTAGCGACGCTATCGAATGGTTTCATAATACACCACGTGTTTTTTTTTTCCATAGTTTTAGACTTGGCCATCCACATCCACTTGAAAAATACACCCAGTAGTACTACAAATTAAAATTTATGCACTTCGGCATTCATCGCGATTACCGATTACAATACCTAATTTACGAACGTAAATCATTCGGGAAGTTAAAGTAATATTTTCAAATGCGCATCAAATTAATTAGTAATCAGACGGTGTCTGATATGTTTTGTACGCCCGGCATATGAGAAGGTTAGCTTATACTTTTACTAATTCGGATACACGAACATCGCCGAAGCGCAAAACTTTTATCGGAGTACTTACAGCGTTCTAATATAGTATACGGAACAAAAGGCGATAATTCTCTTTTGGTTTGCAGTACGCTAGTACGGGCCCCCCTCACGCGCCGCCACAGTACGCGCTGCCGCCGTATTTCGTGCGCGGCATCGTGGCGCCGCCCGGGGCCTCGCCACTGCAACAACTCCCGCAGCATCAGCAACACCCGCCACTCCAACAACACCCCCCGCTTCAACAACATCCGCCGCTGCAACAGCATCAGCCGCTACAACAACACCCGCCGCTGCCGCAACATCCTCAGCCATTGCAACAACATCCGCAGCCGTTGCCACAACATCAGCAGCCGTTGCCACAACATCCACAGCCGTTGCCACAACATCCACAGCCGTTGCAACAACACCCGCAGCCACTGCAACAACATCCACAGCAGTTGCAACAACACCCACAGCCGTTGCAGCAACATCCGCAACCGATGCAGCAACATCCGCAACCGATGCAGCAACATCCGCAGCCGATGCAGCAACATCCCCAACCGATGCAGCAGCATCCGCAGTCGTTGCAGCAACATCCACAGCCGATTCCACAACATCCTCAGCCAATGCAACAACATCCGCAACCGATGCAGCAACATCCTCAAACTATGCAGCACCCACAGCATCAACCGATGCAACATCCGGGGATAACGCAAGTCACACAAATGCCGCAACACGTTACGCATCCACAAACAATAGCTGTCAATGTGAATGCGACCGTTCATCAAGTTGTAAGTATCGACCATGTTTTCGTTACTGCTTAAGGTAGGCGCGCACCGCTTTTTTTTTTTTGTTATCGGGGGTATACCTTCAAAAGGCGAACGGTCTTTGGGAATAAGACCGGGGAGTGTGGGATTTTTACCGCACTAAAACCACCCCGATGGTTACCATCTGCACATGAGAGGAGGCACCGTTTCCTCTTAAAAGACTCGCCTGGAGCCCCCTCTGTGCAACGCCTGTCAAGGCAAATCCTTGGGGCGACTAAACAGAAGTCTCCCCTAAGATGAACACGCACCTAGAGGCGCCGTAGGAGCCAAACGCGCCGCAGTTAGGTAGGTAGGTGTTTCATATAAAGATTTATAAAATGCGATGGCGCATCTAGGTGTTCGTCCACTTTTAGTGCTGATTCGCATTTTTTTTATCGCGCACACACGAAAGACCATAAAGTGCTCAAAGGGCGTTACGAAATCGCCGGTAACGGTTCATATACGTACTTTAAACGCTATGATGAAAATAAAAATTCACGACCTAAAAATCTGTATCTGCAACATAACTTTACAATTAAACTTTTTTCCTTCCAGCATCCAGCACCGATTCCTCCTCCGATGCCGGCTCCACAACAAATGGTACAAGTAGGAGGAGTGACCGGTACAGGCGTCAACGTGGGCAACGGAGTGGGCACCGTGCCCAATGTGGGTGTGGGCAATGTTGCCCAACCCAACGGTGCTACCTCCGTGCCCGGAGTCAATCAGACGCAGCTGAGAAGACTGCTGGCGGCTTATCGAGTGGGCATGCTTGCCTTAGAAACGCAAGCAAGAAGGGTGCATGATGATCGCCCGCAGAATAAGTTTGGCAGGTATGTAGACTTGTTTTGAAAGTAATCTGGTTGTTACTGTAACAAGCCTTATTGAGAGGTTGACTTGATTGAGATTTTCTTGTAAAACAAACACTAAACTTACTTGCCCTACAATTTGTATATTTTTAACCTCAATAGTGGTAGTATTTATGTAATCAGCTTAACTTGCACAACAGTAAATTGTTTATGTGTGTTTTTCATATCCTGTATTTGAACAAGGCATTAGAATAGGTTATATGCTTAACTCGCTTCCTGATGAGGATGAAAACGTTTGCGGTTCGCTGTGAAGTCGGAGTGATAGGATTAACTTAATTTGTAATTAATTTGCTTTACTAATATAATGATAAATAAATAGGTAACCATGTTTTTGACGCTTTTCTGTCTTCACTCAGGAACCCGCCGTACGGCGAGCACGTAAAGTGGCTGCTGCGCATCTCGAAGCGGCTGGGCGCGCAGTACCTGCACCAGTTCTGCGTGTGCGCCGTGAACTCGGTGGTGTCGCCGTTCGTGCTGTACGAGCTGTGCGTGGAGTCGGCGCACTGGCTGGCGCGCGGCGGCCCGCACCACCTGGTCATGCAGCACCTGCGCGGCACGCTCGCGCCGCTCGTGCAGAAGTGCCAGCAGATGTAACTCATTTACTTTTTAACAAGATCCTTCTTCAGAATAGCTAGATACTTCTCCCACTGCAAATTTGTGTATTCCTTGCTTACCGCTGACTCTCTGTATTATATATTATAACTACCGACCCGCACCGGCTTCGCACGGGTGTAATGTAGATAATATACACATATACCTTCCTCTTGAATCACTTATCTATTGCTGAAAACGGCATTAAAATCCGTTGCGTAGTTTAAAAGATCTAAGCGTACAGTCAGCGGGAGCGACTTTGTTTTATACTATGTAAAGATACAGAGAGTCCAAAGCGCGTATTTTGCGATATTCTTTTTTTGTCTCAGAGTGTCGGAACTCTACGTGTCGCCGCCTCAGGCTTTAGTATTGCCTGTGACATAGCGACATCATAAGCGTCTGTTGTGCGTAGTTTCCGTCAGTCCATGTTGAGGGTTTCATACATTGTTTTATCCAACAGGTACATTCAATGCATACATCAGAAGCTTTATCACTTGACCACAGTGGAATACGAAGAATTTGTAAGCATCGTGCTATCGGCTCGCACCGCTTTTCAGCTCACGCCTGAAGGAAACACGCAGTTTAAGGAGTGGCTCGCCTCACTTCGCAGGTCTGTACGTCACACTACACCTTAACAATATACAATGTTGTACGAACACTCCCAACTGGTTAGGGTGCAATAGGTTCGAAGTAATATTGTGGCAAGGCAGGTTTTTCTTAATTTACGGTATTGAAGTAGTTTTGAAATCCCCATTTTTGTTTGAAGTTTTTTTATTAATGTTTTTGTAAATTCAAAGCTTGTATTACCATCTCATCACCCAATGTAATTTCGAACCCTTGGGCTACTTGTGGTTGGCATGTAGTCTAGAGAGTTACTAGTTGATCATTAACACCTATATAAGAATAGGATAGGTTTTTGCTAACTATTAGTACAATACTAACCCTTTTTCTTCAGTCTACTTTCACGACGTGCATGGTGATGGTAAGCAGCTTACACTTATATTTTTACGCTCAGATAAGTATAGAAGTTAACTCAGCTTCCACAACTGATTGTGAACTGACATAACTTAAAAGTGTGAGTACATCTGTACTCGTAAACACAAAACACTGCATGTTAAGTTCGCCGTGCGCTCTTGGCTACGAATAGATAATCACACCCTAAAGATTATATAAACATTACTCTCGCTTCTATGTGCCCAAGATGTGCATAATATAATAAACTGTAGTGAGTTATTTACTAGTAGTTAAAAAACCAACAGTTGGTATGTAATCGAATTTCTGTGCTCGAAATACCTATTTTATTAGTAGTGATGTTATGTTTATTTTTGTTTTATGTCGAAGCCCTTGTTTTTCGTAAATGTGATATTCTTACATATCATCAATCTGCACTCTCCAAACTGCTTGACTTGATGTTTTCTATCCGACTCCACTCTGTGTTGAGTCTTATATGAAGGTTGATGTTTTGTGTTGTATAAGGGACGTGTACTGGCTGTTTCTATCGATGAAGAATGCATGGATGTAAGAAACTAATACTGATGCGAATGGTGGTAATATTATAATGTAACTTTCAGAAGTGTCGACGCTTATTAGTTTTGACGTCCCTTAATGTCGTATTTTTTCTTATAAGAAGGAATCATGACGATAACATTAAAGAAATAAAGGGTGTAATATTCGTTTGCAGATCAAAATCGTGCAAGAAAGATCTTTGGACGCAGCTGAATGCGGCTCTCCAGACGAATGGCAAATGACGTCGGCAGCCGATAGTTTGTACAGTGCGGTGTACCGCGCGCAAACTGTCACAACACAGGCGGTGGCTATCGCCGCGGTATCGGCTTGTATACCATCTACATAATACCTAGCTGTATATTATGTTGTGTTATTTGTAATTTAAGTACTTGTTCATCCCCGAGACGACTAACAGTACTCGAACTGAATGAATAATGGATTTACCGCTTCACGGATTAGAGGATATAATAAAATAGTATGGTTTGGACTTGATGGATATCAAATTCGTGACACGAACTAATAAATGATGTGATAAAATTACAAAAAAATTAATATATGATGTTGCAATTAACTTGGCTACGAGAAAGGAAAATGTGTTGGGTACTGTTTGCATATGTGAACTTAAGTTACAAATAACATAATTCCGACTTGAGAAGGATATAACCTCTGTTAGTAATAGTAACACTCGACTTTGAGGGTAATCGATCTCAGTATATACACGAACGGAATGTATCGGTGATCACAGAATAATGTTGCTAACTCCTAATATACGTTAAACATTTTAGAACATTCGTACGATATTTTTGTATGGATCGTATGATTTCAATACGTTTTGGCTTTCGCGAGAATCGTCCGTTTTTGTGTCGTAGAAAATACAAGAGATTATTGAACATTCGTTAGTCATACTTCATTGTTGTTTAAATCCACGTTACTAACATGAGAGGCAAGTTCATGCTCATTTAAAGGTTGTGCTTTAAATAGTCTGAGATTTGGTTGTTATTGGAGTTTTATTATAAGACATTCATATTTGCAGCATTGCTACTTAATTGAATGGGGAGTTTAGCAACATTTCATTTTGTTTTCGTTTTGACTGTGCAATGTGACTTCTAATAATGTTAACAACTTCGTCTTCTGTGCTTAATGTGCAAAGCATTGCACTAAATCATATCTAACGTCTTATTTGTCTTTTCCGTGAATCTTGAATATTCTTGACACACTTGAACTAGTCAGTGGTTTTGAGGATCCGTATTTGGTGAACCAGTGGAACTTCATTACTGTAGCTCATTTAGTTTTCTTTTCTTTGAATAGCGTAATGTAAGACACTAGTTAAATTTTTATGTCTTTTTATGCATAGGGGCCAGTAGTGTCCTTCGACTGCATTCGCGTAAAAAGCATTAAAAATAACGAATTAATGAAAAATGTTAATCAGTAGCAGAAACTATAACCATTATTTAAATGCAAATTTTGAGCTGAAATGTTTCAGTTATGATTATCATTTTGTTGCTTTTAGTTAATTCTACATACATGCTAGGTGGGCATCTGATAACATAGAAGAATCGACTATTTTTCGAGAAGTAGTAATGAGAAGTGTTACTTACTTTCATGGAAATCTTCTAACGAAGTAAAAGTAGTATTCTGGTGTTGATTGATATAAGAGATTTATCAAAATGGTTCAACAGATTCATTTCTATGAGAAGTCCTAGAAAGTAACCTTGAATTTTTTATTTATCGTTGGGTTGAGACAAGTTTTGTTAGGACTTCTAGACAAGATCGAGAAATTTGGGCGTTAATTACTTAATTATAAATCAGTGTCCACTTAGCTGATTATCGTGAAGATCTCTATCATTTTGTAAGCTTTTAGAAAATAGTACGTCACTCATTTATTGTACGCGTATCATCGTGTGTTTAGTGTAATGTGAGTTAATACATAATTCGAAGATGTGAAAGAAGATTGCCGTGCGCTATATGTTCGATTATTTGATTAAGTATAAATTGCGCTATATTTAACACTTATTTGAGTTTACTGTCAAGAACGTATTGTACCATACGTACTTTTTGCATTATAAAGCGACTACATTTTATCTACTGTGTGTTTACTGACTACATTTTAGACATATTAATCCTAGAACGGTCATATAGTGTAGTCGATTTATAAATTGCAATGTTTTTGGAAGTGACTCAAAATATTAAAAAAAAAAACGGTATTCCAAAATTTGTAACCATAGTCCATATTATAATGAGAATTGGCTTAAGATGTTTCAAGTGACCTAACTAGCGTCATTAGACTACAGAATATTAGACAGAATGTAGACGATGACCGTCGATACACTATTTTTGATATTCTCTTGTCGAAATTTGCAGTTTCATGAATGTTTAAGTAATAACGTCTTGCGGAGATAAATGTAGACGTGCAATCTATTAACTATAGTAACTTTATTTACACGTTTTTATTACATTATATATATATAAATAAATTGTAATGCATAGTAGCGTTGAAAGCCTCTGAAATATATAAATAATGTGTATGACGCATGTGCTGGCAACAAATCATTACAACGACATAGAAAAATGTAACTTTGTCGATGACATTTGTGTTATTGCTAAGTCTGACTTACTACACGATTGTCTCTTTAAATACTTACGTTACTATACTCAAGTAAGTTGATGAGTAATATTCTGATTCCACTAAATCCGAATAAATCTTAGTTATTTGTAACATTAAATCTTACCATTCCACAGTCAGATAATACATATTCAAGTAAATAATGTTCGGAAAAATGTGAACTATAAATTATAAGTAACACAATAATATGATTGTGTATATTATATTAAATGTAAACAGCGAGACTATCTCCTAATACTGAAGCAATACTGAAATATCATTTTATAAATTATGTGAAATTAGAAATTTATATAAGTGTAACCTTTCGCATGAGTATTATATTAATTGATGTACATTTTTAAGTATTCAAATAAAATGAGTGTTCAGTAAAAAAATATTTAAATTCTCATAAGGTCCGAGTCGCACGGGCCCGGTCAATGTGGCGACACGAGGCCTATGTCCAGCAGTGGACGTCTTTCGGCTGAAATGATGATGATGACGACTATTAGTTTCGCGTATTCATCTTTATTTACAAATATTATACTCGTTATACAAATTGCTCAACCGCATCAGTTTTAATTACCCTGATTGTACTGCTTTTGTAGTAAGAAACAGTCAAGTCGTCGCTGACAACTTAACCGGGTAAAATAATTGGTGTTACGTACAAAACAGTACACGGATTTAAATTGAGCCTCTCTGATGTTCGCAAACATGGACGGCGCTGTCGAAAGAAATAAATTATTTTGTGTGTCACTCACTAAAAGGTATTGAGATGTTAACGAACAATAGAGGTAGTACTCGTGTGTAGTTAACCAACCTATGCGATGCTTCTCATTGTAAACATCAAAGAAGCCGGGTAAAAAAAAGATTTATTAAAATTTGAGGAAAACAAGTCTGACATTGGAATGGAATTTGTTGCCAGCCCAAGCATCAAGTAGGTTTAGTTCAATATCTTTATAAAATTAGATGTTTATGTGCATTCATTAAGTGTGGATGTTTTCAGCATTCAGTAGATAGTAAATTTTTAGAATGCTAGTTAGTATAAATTGAAGGTCGTATAAATTGGATCAAAGCTAAGGTTTATGATTTTAAATGTCGTCATAGTAACTATCAGAAGAATGGTTGTATAGTATTTCCTGACTAGATTATTGTCAGTTTGGTATTCATGTTTAGAATTATCTTCTGCACAAAAGTTTTGCTGTTACCAACTCGTTAATAATGCACTTTGAGTTTCCGATCTTGTTTGTGTGATTGTTACGGAATAGCATTTCGTACCGTCTTATTTTGTGTTAGATGTATAGATACATAATTAGATTCTAGGAATGTACTGCAAAGATTAAAGCCTTGGAAACAGTGGTATGAATGTTTCTAGTTTTTTACTACTGTTGTAAGAAAGGAAAATTACGATCACAATTTCAATTATTTTACCATGTGGGTATCTTTGCAGTATCTCTCCCAATCGCGTCCAATTTTATCACATTATTTTGGTAAATTTTATTTATTTTGACTACCTCGTTAATCAGACATACAAATCTAGCATGAGTTTATTTAAAGTCATTAGGTTAAAACGCCTCAAAGTGATCTCTTCTAAAGATCGTGAAGTAATTTTATAATACTTTAATTTCATTGTACCTACTTTTTCTGATTACTTTGTTAGATTATACAGAGTTTCTATACTTTATCTCAGAATCTTAGATATTTTACGTTCATTGCTACTTAATCAATTAGCTAAGTTGGCGATATATAGTCTAATGTGATTCTTGAGCGACAAAACTTTCCTTTTTATGTTGCTTGCAATGGAATTAGAACGTTATTTTGTAGGACATTGAGTTTGTTTTCAAAACATTGTGTCTAGGATTCTGAGTTTAAGTTTAATTAATATCGTGATGATGTGAAGCTTTGGGACACTTGATGTACCGAAATACTATTCTTTCAACACATACACAAGAAAGTTATATTTAAACGTAATATTTGGAAAGACATTAGTCGACATAGATATTTGCCGTCCATAAATTAATTTGCAATTCTGTAAAACTATAGTCTTTCTTTATGACATTTTCCTATTAAGAAATAAATTAAATGATTACGTAAATAGTTATATTTCAATATAAAAAAAAATAATATCATCGTGTACTGCTCGTCGAGCATTATTAACATTTCCTGGTATACCTGCATTATTCAAAAAACATCTTTCTTTCCCAATTGGCATTAAGGATCGCTTTGACATTTTTGTCTCAAAAGAACTATTTTTACACTATAAAGCGTATTTAAATAGAAAAAAAAAGATTAAATATATCGTTAGTTTCGTAAATATAGAATGTTAGTACGGAGCATATTTTAATTAGTCATTTAATGCATGTTCATAGATTTAATTCGCCCAGTGTCAGGCAAGTTTGCGAGGTGTTCCATAGGTGTTGCGGTATCCCATTGATTTGCAGTTATCGGTATCACATATCAGTTCAGTCGTAGGTACTTCACTTCGGAACATGTACTGGCACGACGTCAGAACAATGATATACAAGTTATTGAACGAGCATAATTTAATTAAATCACAATTAAATTATTGTATTGTAGCGTCGAATGTTAAATTAACTTACTAAGTCATAGGCATTATGTGGATTGGACATACATCAAATCGATTCGAAAAAAGAACAATGTCATGTTCGTCGTTTTGTCTGTCGGTTTAGCAGAAGGCGTAAAGCCAACAGTGCCTATATCTAATAGAACAGAAAATGTATCCGTAATGATTTAGATCTAGAGGATATCGTATGTCTTGTCCACAGTATTGGTCTGCATCCTTAGAGTGGTAGGGCACAACTACTAGAGCATTTTGATAGTTCAGGATCGTGGGCAATGGGTCGTTAGCTGCAACAATTGTACTGAGTTTTGTTCTTTAATACTCATGGCAGTGTATGCATGTCGAACTACGTCACATCACAAGTCAGTTAGAAGTATTGAGGATAACAGTCTAGCAAGTTTGTTTAGTTCTAAATCAAAGATGCATAATTGTTTTATACATCTGGATTTGTAGTTTAATTATTGCACTTTGTAAGTGTGGTGTCTCCGCCTATTAAAGTATTTAACCATTTACAGAGTTCGAATGGCTACTTATTAGTGTACGTAATAAATTTATATATGATGATATCTTTATTGTTCATATTGCATATTTACTTGTTTGAAGAGTGTAGTTGCAAAACAAAGTTCTGTTTGGCATTAACGGGTTAAAAGTACTTACTTAAATAATTTTTGACTGTCAGAATTGTAGTGAAAGTCATTTTCGGTTGTTGCACTTTTATTTATCAACAACACATGATGTATGTATAAGAGTGTGAGATCATTATTGTAGTTTTTATTGGCACTTTGATCAACATTCTTTATTTTGCGTCTATGCTTTTCAAGTGCAATACTATGGAGAAACAGTGAAGAGCAAACATAACACTTAACGAAGTATCCATGTTAAATATTGTACAGCTCGTATTACATTATAGCATTTTTTGCGAAAATATCAAACTAACTGTTTCATTCTTGTGCCACGATCGTTTCCAAACTGTCCACCATGTTTACTTGCAGCACGTAAGACTGACAAGAACATTGAAATAGTCGAAAGTGGAGACTTGAATATAACCCGGGATGTCGAAAAACGAAACTGTTATCATGTATGTACGTTTTATCTGGTTAAAATTTTGCTTAGAAGTTTATTTTCTGATTCTAAACAAATTGTTTTAAGACTTCCTGCATAGTTATAGAAAGTGCCCATACATATAGTATTTATTAAATATATAGCACTAGACATTTTGCTCCGTTGTGCAAATGGTTGTAATTATAAAAGTATAGTTAATATTAATTAGTAAAAATGATAGACTGTTTTGCACGACTTCTGGTTTGACCGTGTCAACTTTTCCTCACGTTGTCATTTTTCATGCAAACAAACGTTTGAACACTTTGTGATGACAAGTTCTGCTATCAAGTTTGCTGGTTGCATGTCAACCCATAACGTTTTTCGATATTTGGAAACCTTGCAATATCACCCCACTAAAAATGTATATTTCTACTCAAACTCGAAATATTTTGACTTCTTGAACATTTTATTATTACTTTTACGATTACACTATAAGTCTTTTTTGGCAGCATATTTGAAGTAATATTATTTAATTATTCAATATACTTATCTATAATAAGACTCGTGTGTTTTATTTGTAAAAATACTTTAATCCCTCTTGCAGTTTTTAACCGACTTCTAAAAAAGGAGGAGGTTATGTATTCCACCCGCATCTTTTTTTTTTTCAACAAATTCTGTTATACTTCAGTAATAAACTTCAAGTCTTTAAGGGTGTTTCGGTAGTTACTTATGCAACAAGTCATTGACAATTGATAATATACTTTGAACAACCCACAAAGGCCGTTGTTAGCCTGCTAGTGTTCTCTTCACTATCACAATTACTCGACCTCTTAGTCCACATAAGTATTTCCGATTTGTCTAAACCTTGAATGTGCAATATTATGCACACACATAACTGATAAACAAGAAGTATACGGATGTTATTGTGTTTTATTTACATAAGACCTTTATGCCTGTTGATATTAATGAATGAAGACTAACAATGATCTCGTTTATCAAGCTATAAACAATGTTATTGACACACCATAAATAGTATACACTAATGACATGCTAGTGTATTATATTTTTGGTGTAAAAATTTTGGTCAATTCGCCCAGGGTAGTAGTAACAAGCGTTCCCTATTCGACTGATTCTTGCCTTATCTCGAGACACTGGGTTTCTCAATTACAAGCGTGAAGCGATGTTATCTGGCCGAAACAATAATTGCTTAACAGCCATTAATTGCTTGATCTGAGATAACTGAATGATTCACCCATCTTCAAAATTCTTTTGAAATAATATATCAAAATGTTAATAGTGACAAATTTATTTGGGTTTTATATCAGTCGAGTCGCAAGTGGGTAGGTACTTTATGCAGATAAGGACAACTATGTATCTACAAAGATACAGATGTGTTCGATTTAATCAGCAGATTCCTAAAATAGATCTTGTGACCTACAGGGGTCGTCTCAAAGAGTTGCAAGGACATTCGGTCAAGTTGTACATACGTAGGAAATGCCTTTAACTGTTTGTCCCCGTGCAATCTCACCTTCGCACAAAAGTGCCCGCTGGATGTAGTGAAGGAACATAACATCTAATAGATTTGCGTTGACGACGTAAATAGTTGGGCGAAGTGGAGAAGATTTCCAGAACAGTTACAGCTAAAATGCTAACCATTGTAAAACATACTTTACATGAAGTTGAATCGTATTTGCCAACTTAGTGGTTTTAGTGCAGGCATGATACGACAAAGCCTACACTACCAACTGCGAGGTTCGATAAAGATGAAGAATATGGTACAAGCTAATGAATATCGGACTTAACTGGTTTTCCATTTAAAGTGGCCTACTTATCAGTTTGATATCAAAATTATTAATCGTTTTGTTTCCTATTTATTGCAGTATCTGAACCTGACTATCTTTGTAGCTTCGGTAATAACCTCGGGCTTGCGCTTATATTATGATAACGTCACGGATGTATAGAATGTCAAGCATACGATTATGTAGGTGTGTACTTACCCGATTGACGGGGTTCCTTTTTAGTTAATGACAAAAATCTGGTTGAAACTATTTCTGGGGCAGCATCAATTAAACTCTCAAGCTTCAGGTTTGTTACCACGCGGTTGTTTACGCAAAAATCCGCCAGCTTTTCTGACTCACCCTCTTTTTCAACCAATACGGGGTGGAGGGGATTACCACGTATTCAGTTTTTCATCAGTTATTAAAAAAAAAATCTGCTATACCATACATTTTGAACGTGGAGCTGGAGGTATTGCACTTTTGTAGGAAACAATTTTTTTTTTAATAACCTGTGTAAAATTTCCATGGAGGGGCTCAGATTGATGTACTTAATACGTGGTAACAGTTTTCGCGTCGGTGTCCCATCCACCCCTTATAATTGTAATTAGTTTTTAGAGAATGCATAGGTAATAGTTGAAGTTGGTTTTGCCTTTCATTACAATATTGTAAAGCCAGCACTGGCGCCGCTCTTTTGCGAAGCAGTCATGCTAGTGAAGGAGGTGGCGGGACGTGAGAGGGAAAGAGCCTTACGTCCCAGCCGCCGCGGGAGACGCCCCGGGTGTCGGGGGTCACGTCGTGGCTCCCGGCTACCGTAGGCGCGGGCCTGTGGACAGCGAGTAATGGGCTAGCTCGCCGTCCGGCCGTCTTATGACGACAGGCCGTGTCGACGGCGCCTTCGTGTTCCACGCGCGCCTCAAAGAGATGTCAGCAATGATGTAGGGGTCTGCAAGGGCCGGTGCCTGCCAAGGCTGCGGGACTGTTCGAAAGAGATACCGTGGCCCTGGAATACAAAGGGCAAAGAAGGAACGTGAACGAGTTTTAGTCAGTTGAAGTCTGACAATCCCTTCCGCTCCGCCCAGAGCTTGGGGTCATTTGATGATTTCCCATCCGAAATAAAAATGTATCTACCCCATAAACTAATTGGCTGACTAATTTGTGCGCCAACGGCTGGTCACGTCGAACTAAGAGTTTAATTAATTTGACCAAGTATAAACAGGAAATAGATCGATTTCCAATTTAATACAAAATTACCTTACGTTACTGAAAACTGTTACCAGTAAAAAGATGCTAGCCAACACTAACGCCCACCAAAACATTTTTATTTTTGCAACAAAAACGTTCTCGTCGACATTAGTTGGCGACTTTTTGTTTTCAGTCAAATTCATATAGAAACTGCGTACGTAAATTATTATGATTTGGCTAGCCTTCCTTTTCTCTACTATGTTGGGGCTAGGTAACCCAAAGCAGCTGAATACTAGAAATGTAATAACAAAACCGGTATCAAAACTAGGAATTGCGTAAGTGTTGAGTACCTACTGAGTTTATTTTCATCAATGTATATGAGACAGATTTTATGATTTCAGCACGGAACACTAAAAATTGAGCGACCGATTACATTGTGGTAAGGTGGAGCACCGATAAGATCAACGTCAGCGGCGCGGCGGGCGGTGCCGGCCAGTGGAACGCATGGCATCCACAGCGGTAGGCGTGATTCACACGTGCGTAAGGACCGACAGCAAAGCGGGACAAATTTTTATCTTACACAAGTTAATACGCGTACTAACTGTAAACGTTGATTGCTTAATCTAGTGTTGTAGACACATGATGTTTGCAGAAATTAAGTTCATTGATTTCTGACATCCATCAAATGTAACTTTTTTTCCATAACAAAATAGATACGAGTACATCCATTTTATTTAAAACAACAAAGTTCATCATCATCTTCTTCACGATCATTATTACGTTTCATATAGTTTCAGTTTTCCGATGTTTAGAAAGTAACGTTGTACGGGACTGTTATTAAAACTAGTCAAACAGTCATGTACAGACAAGGAAGTTAATATTATCTAGAAAATAGCAGTTACTCGTGATACGCATATGCGGTAATGAATGATTGTATATTTAAACAGGGATATTATAAGTTCAATGTTTGCCTTTTTACAATCAATTTGCGACTTATAGGCATGTTTCCGCATAGTTTAATAAACACGGGACATTATTACGGTGGGTGTGCGTACGATATTAAGAAATTTTTCAACGTCGTAACAGCGTGAGTCGCATATCATATTAGGCAAAACAGGGGAAGGAATATTTGGAAAGGCGTTCATTTCAACGTAGGTACCTACTTAAATATAAGGTACATGAAAATATGATCGGTGGAAGTCTGCACCGCATACCTAACATCATCATCATCATCATCTGCCTAGCCTTTTCCCAACTATATTGGGGTCGGCTTCCAGTCTAACCGAATGCAGCTGAATACCAGTATTTTACATGGAGCGACTGCCTATCTGACCTCCACAACCCAGTCAGTACTGGGTAATACGATACCGAATACCTAACGTAGTATCGAATTTTATCTAATTAAGATGGGTAATTTATTCGCCTACAGTATCTAAAGAAGACTTTAAAGTAGAATTTTATGAAAACTTTTTTAGGAGTCATTTAGTTTGGTTACCTATTGAAAAAGTTTACAGTTTCCTGAACCATTGGTTATTCATAGAGTACCCAATCATTATTGATTGTTCTTAACTGCCTGGTTATAAATGTCATCTTAAATTCAATGCAGTAATTCCACATAAAAGTACAGGCATGTATAAAATCCTAGTGGTGTAATGCCCTTGCTTTCCTTATCGTTAGGTACTATTATTAGGTGTTTTCATAAACTGTAATGTAAATAATCTGACGTATTTAACTAGTTTATTTGTGCTAGTTAGGTATTTACCAGCCTATTTGACGTAATACCTACATATTTACTGATCGCTCTATAAATTACATCTATTAGCCGTAGTAAACTTGTACCGTTAATAAACTGTATTCAATTGCATCAAATATTAAAAATAAATTATACAGTGATGAGCATAATTATTATGTACTTAAGGTGATGTAATCAAACCTTTAGGAAGCAATAATTATTGTTATTTATGTCAACCGGTTTGTACAAAAAAAAAATAGGTACAGTCGATCGTATAGGTAATTATTAGTACCTAACTAGTAAGTATAAGTAAAGTCCATGAATTCAAATAAGTAGGTAGGTACCTGAGTGCTACAAACAATTTATTTTATGGCGTTCTAATGCAGAGTAGTTTGTATTTTCGCACATTATGTATGCTTTTGTTGTTCATACGTTGAAGACCCTAACTAAGTTCTAATGACTTGACTGATCTCGATGAATGAGTTCAATATGTTATTTGCGTAAATAAACGTACCTACTTAGGATGCTCAACGTCATAATATTCTTAAAGTGATGCATATCATTGAAAATATTCATAATATATTTTCAAAGTTATTATAAATAGGCGAAAATTATCAGCGATAAAAGATTTGAACTTTTTTCATTATACTTCGGTAAAAGTATTACCTACCCAAACCATTTCATAATATTGTATTGGTGTTTGTTATTATAATTGAAAATAAACGATAAATAACGAAAACTTCAGAAAAAAAAACAAAAATAACTGCGAAACCAAAATGTTTACGCGCGTTAAAATTCCATTTCACCTTTCATTTCCGAACGGATGTTCACGCAATGCGTAAGTGTATATTTTAAATAAAAAAACAACACGCTGTATAAGATGTTTAACGTGTTAAATGGAAAATCCCGCTGAAGGTAACCTTTCCATACGAATATAGGTGTTTGTTAAGTAATGTTTAACTACTATTACTAGTACAACTACTATCGCTAGTGTGTGCACTATCAACAGTGTTGATCTTTTTTACACAGGTAAGGTTAGGAAAAAAGGCAGAGAAATAATTTTAGAGGTAAAACTAAAAAAGTACTAATATCCTAGGTACCTACCTAGATTTCATCAAAGACGTCCACTGCTGGATATAAGCCTCCCCCAAGTATCGCCACATTGACCCAATAGGTGGACCGATGTCCTGGTGAAGGTTACAGGGATCCGCTGGATGTGAGTCGCACGGGACCTAGATTTATTTTCAGAAAATAAAGATCATTTAGCATAACAAGCTGCAGCCGGATTGACCTTTCCTTGTTTCCTTGAATTAGTTACTAGCGATGGAAACAATGGTCGCTGTAGAGTTTGACTTTGATTTGCCTTTCCTTTAGTTGATAAAGATCGTATCAAAAACATATTTTTAGATTCTTTCTACGTGCAGAGTATTTTATTTGATCAATGATAAAGTTTATAAAAATTTTAATTGCTTATTAAATATTTGGTATGTTATTTAACCATTAAAGTGTGCCTAATTTAACCTATCGCTTGCGTAAATTAAGCTTATCAATACAAATATTTTCATAACAATTCCATGTCCACATAATTGGATACAATGTAGAAGGTCCAGTAGTACCTATAGGTATTTATGTGATACCTACACAAAGCAAAAAAGAAGAATATTATAATAATTATGCAAAATTACATGTCATAGATTATCTAGTAGGTAGAATGAAAATGACAAGAACCTAATCAAATTAATTAACATTCGACGTTAACATATTTGCAACACAGATACCGTAGTTCATAATTAGTTAATTAGTAGTTACCGTTATTCTGACTTAATGGAACCTGCTGGTGGCATAGTGTAACTTTTTAAGAATGCTGCCCCATGCCGTGTAATACGAAGCTTATGCTTTCAGTTTTGCATAAATTTAAAGATGTACTTAATTTTAACAGTGCATTCAGGTACCAACTTACAGTACTTACGCGTTTGCGCGTTTTACGGAGTCATCACATGGTCTGGGGCGAATCCGTCATGACACCCTAGTTTGGGGAATAGCATCCAACTGGGAAAGGCTACCTTTATAATTTCGTTCGTCGATCGTTTTAACAAGTGCTTATATGGATTTTTTTAATCTCACCACGAGGAAAAGTACTCGTACACGTACTATTTTACACAAAGGAAACATTCCTTAATAACAAAAAGAAACAAATGTGCATTAAAAGATTTTCGAGAATTCGCTTGCCACACTCACAATCGAAGCGACTAAAATCCGAAGAAATAACAGCCTGTATTTTTATGGCATCAATCGATAAAGTCAATCATAAGAATCAAATCTCTCTAACAAACATGTAAATTAGATGAAAGGAAAACCGTGAAATCTAAACTTTCGTTGAATTTGGATAAGAAGATTGCAATTTGCTTATACAAAGACTTGCAAGTTGCAATATTTTTTCTTCAATTGTTAATTAGGTAGTTACTTATTATATGATCTGTGCTACTACTAAAGTACTAACATAAGTTATCGAATGAACCTTTGAGTAAAATTGCTTTATTGATCATTATAAATATTATTTATTTGAATGGTAAGTTGACACAGTTGTCTTCGCCTTAAATGCTCATGCGCCCGTCCTATGGCAGCGTGACGCTGGCCGCGTGGTCGGTGACTTTTGTCATCATGTGTCCTTATCTCGACGCTACTGCACTGATAATACGAGCGCTATTATTTTCATTGGCTGCGCGGAGGGCGTGCGCGCCTGCCTCTATAAAATCGACATACAATCGAAATAGTTCTACATAAATTGATCTCGCGCCGCGCTTCACGCGTCACGTTTGTCTAACAAACGTAGCATTAACACACCTTAAATTAGTTTTAATTTTAGTTTTTTTTAACGGTAAGTTTATTATTTTTATTCAACTTTTCAATTAATTATTTATTGATTTTTTTAATGAATTGATCAGTTGTCTAAGCTTTAGACAGCTTTGTCTACCATGTTTTTTTTTGGGAACACGTCTGTTTACTTCATTTCGGTGTTATTTTGAGAAGAAAATTATTTAATGCAGCTGAGGCTGGCGAAAATTCCAACGGTCTAAATATTATTGAGCCGGTTATGTGATGTCTGGGGCATGTCGTAATTAGGCCGACTCTTCACTCACGCTCATTGATCGTGATTCCGTTTGCCAAAGAATTGGTGACATCCGTTGGAGTGTCGACAATTTGATTTTGATCATCAACTGAGATCTATTGGCCGTGCGCCTAATAATGAGCGATAATGCACAAAATAAAATATGCATTATGAACTTGTGCTGTTAAGGCTTAAATTCAGAAAAAAAAATGTAAGCCATTCAGAATGCAAGTGGTGCAGTGCCAGGTTTTCTTTGCAGCAATTCTTGCATAAGTTAATTTCTAGTGTTCGATTAAGCAGTCTCTTCCTGTTTGCTGACCCATAATATTAGCATCATTCTGTAAACATCGTAATCAACTTCACATGAGAGTAATATTGCAGTCATTCTCTGAGTACTCAAGAAAATTCATGAACTAGTAGATACCTGCAAAAAGCACGCGAGTTGATTAGTATTGTTTAGTACGGATTATAAATTGAAAAAAAGTCTTATCTATCTTCTCTCTTTGTCTGATATTTATTGATGATAATTACATTTCTAGAAACAATTTTATAAAAAATCTATTAATTATGATGTCAAAGTGAATTCAGCGTTTTTCCTCTGGCCCCGATACTAATGAACTTGCTTGCGTAGGTAGGTACTTAGTAACTCATTGTGACGTATTAAAAATCCACGATAACACTTATTAAACAGACTTGGGGACTATTTCCATTCAAATAGAAAGTTAGTAGGCGGCCGGTAGTTGTTCCGGGTCTGGCTGTTTGTGTATGTGAGCTGTAAACGCACCCACGATACAGGAGAAATTCCTAGTGTGGGGAAAAGTTTCTTTAAAAAAAAAAGTCTGTACCACCAGGGCTTTGTTTAATTTTTACGGACTTTTCCCAAAAGTAACTCTGGTTATAGGCGTCTCCCGAGATGCATTTGGTCGGACCTGTTTCTTGTTGTTATTGCAATTCTGTTTTTTCTTTCAGATATATAATCAACTAAAAATGGCTTATCTACAGTCCATGCCCAAATCTGAAACAATCAGACTCCGAGAAAAACATGTTGGGTAAGTTACTTTTGGCCTCAAGTTGTCAGGTTTCTTTTTGTTTGTTCTTACATTATTTTTTGCGTCCGCTCTTTATTCACATTGACAATATAACATAGAAGTTATTTTTTGTTCCAGTGAGGCGTGCCAATTATTCTTTCGTTCGTCTCCCTTAAAAATTGTACGTGGTGTTGCCCAGTACATGTATGATGAGACAGGCGAAAGATATCTCGATTGCATCAACAATGTAGCTCACGGTAAATATTCTTGTTAACTTTTTGCGTGATATGTATTACTAAAGCCACTTAAAATCAATCCTAACCAGAACTTAGCCAGTAGTAATTTATCATTGAATTGATAGAATAAATGATAACCCTAGCCGACCCCCCCCCCCCCCATATTTTTGACTGTGCCTAGAAGTTTTAAGCTACTGATTCCTATCTTTAAATTATTGCTGGATCCATAATATTTGTCTAGTTTAATTAATGGACTTACTAGATCATTCTAACAGTTACCATATTTTTAAATCACTCTCCTAACTTCATAAGTGGCTGAAAAAAACACTGTAATTAGGTGATCGTTTGTTGTTATTTTACGACACCGCTAACTTGTTTTTTTTTTCTCAGTTGGGCATTGTCATCCACATGTAGTGGAAGCTGGCAGAAACCAAATGTCATTAATTTCGACTAACAATCGTTATCTTCATGACGAGCTCGTTATCCTTGCCGAAAGGCTGGTCAAAACCTTGCCAGAACCATTGTCGGTTTGTTTCTTCGTTAACTCCGGCTCGGAGGCTAACGATCTTGCCTTGAGGCTTGCCAGGATTCACACCAAGAACAAGGATGTCGTGACTTTAGACCAGTGAGTTTTTATTCTTTTCAAAAACAATATTACTTTAACTTTCGGGGATATCTCTTGCTAGGGTTAATCGGGACTTGAATGTAAGTTTGAACTCATCGGCATTTAGCTTTTATGGAACTTTAGAAGATCTTATTTGTATAATATTCAGTGATTGAAGGAAAGGTCACTCTGCAATCGGTAGTGTTAATACTATTGCTTACAACAATATTGGTACCTATAGGCACGGTATCCACACGAAGGAAAATATAGTGATTCTATTAGAATGATACGATCCTTTCTTACACTGAATATTGACTCACATAAGACCTTTCAAATGTTCAATCATCAATGCCGGATAAGTTTACAGAATTGTAAAAATTACTTGGCCCACCGAGGCGATCAAACGTTCAACATAATGTTCCCTTCGTTCTTTTGTCGTTACTTCGAGCTAGTCGAAGTGTTATTAGGGTGCTACTAGCGCCTGTTTGTTACAGCGCGTATCATGGTCATCTTACGTCTATGATTGATGTGTCTCCCTACAAATTTAACCTACCCGGAGGGCCAGAGAAGCCACAGTGGGTTCATGTGGTAAGTTACACACATTGACTGGACACACGATCTCGTAGTTGCATTAGTTTATAGGACACGCATTATCTTTCATTCTTATCACCAAGCTAAATTTGGATGTTCTTACGTAATAATACTGATAGTTATCAGAGATGATAAAAATAATGTCTTTAACTTGTAACCTAAAGATAATTATACTAAAGTGACTCAGCGCGATGTTTTTCTTAAATTGATTACAAAAATAAATATGACTGATTAAATTGGTGACAATTAAGTTAGTGGCAAAATAATTAATTAAATTACTACCAACTCAAAAGAAGCCTCATAAATTGAATGTTAATTAAGTTAATTGGGTAAATATTAAATTGATAAATAATTACTAAACACTACTGTCTGTTAATATTTATTCCCATGTAGTTTCATTCGTGCACTTCAACAAAGAGATAACAGCAGTTTCCTATTTAAATTCATAATTGAATACGGCATAATTACAAGTGATTAAATTAATAATCTTATTTAATTACTTCATCCAGGCACCAGTTCCCGACATATACAGAGGGAAGTACACATATCCCAATGACTCTCAAGATGAAGAAGAGTTAGGGAAACTATACGCTGATGAAATTGGCAAGATCTGCAAAGAGACCAAACGTAAAAATGGCGGTGTTTGCGCATTTATTGCGGAAAGCCTCCAAAGTTGCGGTGGTCAAATCATTCCACCTGACGGATACCTTAAAAGAGTTTTCCAGTAAGTATTGCATATAATCTATATACTAGTAGTACCAATGTATATTTTTTAATTTAAATTAAGTAGTAGTCATTGTAGATATAAAATAACTGAATTTATGAGACTTTTTTCCTCTGTTTGTGGAAGTAGGCGAAAGTAGATCATATCAGCAGTAATAGTTTGCAGTTAAATTAGATTTCAATAATTGCTTCTCAATTGGCCTTGTACTATATTTACAAGTGGTTACGTTTGTCTAGCAAATGAGAGACAATTTACACAATTACCCTTTGATCAATATGAGCTATGGAAAATAAACATAAATTGTTCTTGGGATATTTTTATATTTTGTTTTGCATGAGGTGATTAAACGGAAAGCACGTTAAGCCGTTGGTCCCGGCTGTCATCTGTAGATCTTTGACAGTCGTTACAGGTAGTCAGTGGCCCAAAAAGTCTGACAACCAGTCTTACCAAGGGGTATCGTATTACCCAGTAGTACTAACTGGGTTGTGGAGGTCAGATAGGCAGTCGCTCCATGTAAAATACTGATATTCAGCTGCATCCGGTTAGACTGGAAGCCGACCCCAATATAGTTGGGCTAGGCGGATGATGATGAGGTGATTAAACGGATTGGATAGCCAATGCTAGATTATCGCGAAAGTTTGTTCAGATTTTCATCCAAAAATATACGGGAATCACTTCTATTCTATTATAAATAGGGGAGTTCCATTACTTAATTTAGTTTAGATACAAGTTTTTCGTTTTTGTATTTTTTTTTGTTTTCAAAATCCCAGAACACTATTTCAGACACATTCGCGAAGCTGACGGTGTGTGCATAGCCGATGAAGTCCAAGTCGGATTCGGCCGTGTGGGCACCCACATGTGGGCGTTTGAGACCCAAGACGTTGTGCCCGATATCGTGACAATGGGCAAGCCGATGGGCAATGGGCATCCTGTAGCCGCTGTTATCACAACCCCCGAAATTGCTAAGAGCTTCGCTGATACTGGGGTGGAATATTTCAATACGGTAAATACCCCATTACCTTAAGGTTTTAAATGGTCACCTACGTTTTAATAATAAAAACTGAAGAGGTTTTGGATGCCGCATTCAAAGATGCTTTGCTATGTTTTTATTGGAAATTTCCTAGAATCGTGATATTCCAATTAAATGTTAATAATAAACGAGATGTTTGAAACAGAGCATTGTATCTACGCTAATTGCGTGATGCAACACCTGTTTTTAATATCTATCCGCTAAGTGTTTGGCAAAACAAGCTGATATGATATAGTTACATGTTTATTTATATCCGCTATCTGCTAGTTATGTATTCAACGTGACCTATCTCAGCTTTGCTTGTAGATAACTATGTAGGTAGGTAAACAGGTACCAATATAGACATCGACGTTATCTGTAATGTGCTGAAAGCCATCCAGGTACAGGTATCTGAAATTCAGGATTCTACTTTCTCAAAAAGTGTCTCACAATGTCAACTTATAAAGGCGCTTCTTATTCAACGTATATTCCAACCTTTCTAAAACAATTGTTCTATATTTAACAGTACGGTGGGAACCCTGTATCCTGCGCAATCGCCAACGCAGTCCTTGACGTGATCGAAGAAGAGCGTCTGATGGAGCGAGCGAACCGTGTCGGCAACCATCTACTGAACCGCTGTCAACAGCTGAAGCATAAGCACAGCTTGATTGGCGACGTTAGGGGGAGAGGACTGTTCGTTGGTGTAGAATTGGTTACTGACAGGGATACTAGGACTCCAGCTACGGCAGAAGCTAAGCATGTCGTTAATAGGTGGGTACCAAAAAAATTATATTTATTTATTGGTGAGAATCAGAAGTGGCACAAAATTTAGACGGATGAAAGGCATGGAGGGAGGCCTTTACCCAGCAATCTCATATAGACATATATAAGCTCACGCCTTTTTTACACCTGCAATATCCTTATATAGTCCTATTGCCAAAAAACTGATGTAAAGGGAGAGGAAGAGAGAAATAATGTTGGGACTATAAAATCAATTCTATTCTGCAAATTTACAGGATGAGGGAGGAGAAGATTCTCATAAGTCGCGATGGACCTGATAGTAACGTGTTGAAATTTAAACCACCTATGGTGTTCTCAACACAAGACGCTGATCGGCTGATCGAAACCTTAGACAGAGTTCTAAATGAGCTGGACGGAACAAGAACGCCTGTCACGAACATCAAGCTACAGGTAAAGAAACAATATGTACATTACCTTAAAAGAACCTTCTCCCATTTTGGAAGTCGGTCAATAAGGTTTCTTGAGAAGAGTATGGCTTTGAGGTTTCTCTTTTCTGTGCATGAGCGCAATCGAAAGACGATAATTTGAAAACCTCCTGTTTCATTTTAACTCAACCCATATTCAAACAGTAGCCACTGTTTGAATAGTCTCGTAAAGAAGATTGGCAAAAGCCCATATTGAAGTCAGGCCCAATCAGGTTGTATGTTGAACTTACAGGGTTGATGATTTTAATTCTTTAACTACATACGTGTTACTTGCGCAACTCATTTTTCATCAACATACAACCTGACACTGACCTACAAATAGCAAAAAACGTAAAAAAAATGAATTTCGCGAGCTACTCTGGCGCTTCCACCTTAACCACATGCAACAGTACTACTGAAAAAAATCTTTCCTATATTATTAAATAAATCCATTGTTTTATTATCTATTTACAGGTTCTAGTGACCCCAATTGAAGAAACTAAAAATGAGGCAGCTTTAAATACCACCGTTAAGCAGAGCATTAAAAGTTCGTGACCTGAATAATAATTTATAATGTAAAATATTAAGTATTAATCGAATATTAAGGCTGTAAATATAGATAGACGTATTTAGGCTAATTTAACTACAGAAACTTTAAATATAAGGAGAATGCAATAATATTTTAAAGTGAACTAAAATACAAAGATTTTGTTGACAAACTTTATTTTTATTTTTTATCAGTGACAAACATGTACTTTCACAAAAAAAAAAAAAATTGTCATCCATCACTAGCATGTATAGAAATATCCAAACATGAATTTACAGAATAATAAAGAACATAATACTTGTGTTTATAAAAGTAATATAAGACTTACAAAGAGACGATAGTTTCTGAAATCATTTAATCTTAGTCTAGCACAAGAATATAAAACAAAAAGATAGAAACAAAATTGTAATTAGTTTCAAGAGTATTCACTTTTTAGGAAGTTGGCACAAATAAACCCATTTTGAAGGTTTTGGAAAGTTGTTTGTTATAATCAACATTTTTGTACAACATGTGGTAATTCTCTGTGGTTACAAGCTGACATGGTTTATAGCATGGTTTAGTTGTTTTGTTATCTTGCATCTTTCGATATAGTTTAGATCCAGGGGTGAAAACACACTGTTTATAATTGGCAGTGTGGTCATTATTACAGTTAGCACATTTTGGCAGATCATTTTCCAAAATCTTGTCACACTTTTTGGTGAAATGCTCTCCAGCACATTTGACACACTTGATGTTCGCGTGGCAGTAACGCTGAGAGTGACCCCACTTTTGACAGCGAAAACATTGTTTTGGTTTAGTAAGAGGAGCCTCCAGCTTTACATGATGTCCCAATATCTGTGTTACTTTTAAAATAGCTTTTCCTTCTTCATCATAAGGTACTACAGCAAGAACTAGCATAGTATTGTCCTTTCTCTCTTGTTTAGTGTGCATTTTATGCAGTCTCATTACGGGGATAGAAACTGATTTCAAAACCTCTTTGATTTTATTCAATTCTGTTTCTTTTGGTATTCCTCTGATAACAACTTTCATTTTCCTCTTTGAAGGATTTCCAAAAGTGTGATAAGGTAATTGCTTTTTTTCAAAATATTTTGTCAGGTGTTTGTGATCATTGTTGCTTACGCAAATTATTTTAATGTAGTTTTTACCACGGTGTGGTTGATAAAATTTAATTCCCATAGTTAATACCTTTTTGACATGTTGTTCAAACTTTACTGGTTTATGTAAGAAAATAGGTGGAACTTTCAATTTAAGTTCTGGCCATTTCGCGAGAAGCTGGGGGTTAATATTTTTATCTAAAATAATGTTACCTGGCGCTAGCGGTGGAGCAGGGTTGTGAGCTGGATTTGGCCCATCTGTAACTTGGCATTGTTTTTTAAATCCATTTGCAAGTTTCGCGATTTTAACTTTCTGCTTTTGTTTTCTTGTCATTTTAGAACTCTGGAAAACAATAGTCTTTTAGTTAATATTAGTTAGTTACACTTATTGTAATCGCGGTTCCAATCAGAATAGGTAATGAATGACCTAATAGATAGGTAGGTATGACTCACTGATCAGAAATATAAAATTATAAAATTTTCACTTACATTTTTAAATGCAGTTAAGCCAATAAAATTACATTTCATATAATTAAAAGGGTGTATCAAGAGAGACTTTTGCATTCTACCCGCCAAATTATAACTTTACTTCAAAATCTTTTTAACTCTTATCGGAATCCGCTATGGCGCTACTGGCTGGCCGCAGTGGCCACATGGAGTTTTGCGAAATTCGTAACACACAAAAATGAACCTTAACTGTCACACCGTAGGTTTACTTTTGTTAAGCTATCATAACCGAGGCGAGAAAGATAGCCATAAGCGAGCCCTTTCACTCAATTTCCAACAGATCAAAATGTTAAAGATTGTTGAAATTATTAAACCGGCTGTTACCTCACACTACAAGTAAAATAAATTACGTGTATATGTTTTAAGCTTTAAGATAAATTTTAATTATTTTCTTATATAGGTTTACAGTCTGTACATAATACTAATTTATTTATTTTAGGTCAAATTAAATATTAGTATGATTGTTTGGAAGCTATTATATATTCATTATGGTAACACTGAACTCTGTTATCAATGGTGTTAATTTGACGTCGTTTGTTGTTTTGAGAAAATTATAAGATTTATTTACTTTAACTGAAAATGGTTAAAAGTATTGTATCACGTCATGTAAAAGTGAATCATATGGTGGTTGTGGCATATCATTTCACAGGTAAGGAATATTATAGATTTTGTTTACTAACAATGATTAGTGTGACCATGCCTTAGACGTTTGGCGGACGAAAGACTTATGCTTTCGTGTATTTTTCGTTAAAACTGTTAATATTATGCCCATGATAATTATAATTAGTACCTATGTATCGCGTTATTGAAATAGCATTATTTTTGTTTGTTACAGCTTTACATTGAAAGAGGAAATTAGGCAAAAATGTCGATTCCCGAATTTCAAACCATAACCAAAAGTTCTGTTGCAGCCTTCATTTTAAGCCAGAGGATTTTCATACTACAAATTTAAATACTTACTTACTACGAGCGTTAAATACTTATGCAGTACCATAATTTTTTCCAGTGGTAAGGATATTGGTTTTATCATCAGTGCAACTGATGAACGCGGAAAGAAGGCAGGTTGAGTGTGCTTAATAGAAGTTCTCCTGCACGAAGCTCTTTTCAGTCAGCACTGGCGGACGCCTTGCAACTACAGGCTCCGGCCGCTCCTGGTATCTTGTAAGTCACGACGTGAAGGAAGAGGGCTTCGTTTCACAGAGATAACAACGCCGAAGTTAACTCTTTATAAGGTTTCAGGCAGTAAACTCTTCAGAACGGTGTTGCAAAATTTTTCAAAAAAAAAAAAAAAGTGAATAGCGTTTATTCGTGGTAACCTTCAATTACAAAAAAAAAAATGTTACTTTTGCCAAACTGTAAAGCAGTTTGTTGGCAGATGTAGCTCCCATATACATGCAATATTACCTATATTTTTACGTAACTACTCGAAGGTACTTTTCATCAACAACAAGAATAAACATTAACTAGAACTAAACACAAATATTTTACTTTAATATCACAAAGGCTGACTAGTAGTGAATTGAAACGTCACTACGCAATTCAAAATGCATTAAGGGGTCCACCATGGCGTCTCAAAGTAGGAGGAACCGCAGCGCGGGAAAGAGACAGAGCTATACATGTCGTCTAGCGCCATCCGTCCCCCACACCGGAACCACTCCCGCTCCAAGACGCCACGGCAGGCCACCAACATTCAGCCAATAACATTCTAAACCGCGCAATGACATTTCAATTCACACCGGCGAAGCTGCGAACATAAGCTAGTATGACATAATCTATGCATCTCCATATATAAGGCTATGACAAAAAGTGTTAAAAAGAAACTTCCCCAATTTATTTTTAAAAGAATTTTTTGTGGTACAGCTACTTTCTTTGCTTCTTTCTTTCTTTTTTTTTTTTCTTTCTTTTTTTGCTAAGATTGGCTTACGGCAGAAACTTCACAAAACAATTCTGTTTAACCATGTTTAATTTTAATAAATGTTTGTCACACACTTTCAATTTTATTCCCTCCATTTGAATACCCAAACACCAATTCTGCAGAGCAAATGGAAAAAGAGCATGGAAAGGAAAGGAAATTCTTTTTTTTTTTTCAAAGAAATTTTTATTTTTTTTCTCATAAATTATTATTTTACTTTTTATTTATTATGAGCCTGATGTGTCCCACTGCAGGGCAAAGGCCTCCCTTCGCTCTTTCCATTTATCTGTCTTTGGCTATTTGGGCCCAATCTTTTTGACATGGTCCAGCTCGTCACGCCATCTCCTTCTGGGCCTACCACGTCGCCGGGTTCTGTTGTTCGGAACCCAATCTGTTGCCAGTTTCGCCCAATTATTATTTCACTATTTTATGTAACCGTTGACGTGTTATCCGGACACAAATTATCTCTGTCAAAACGAAGATTTTTATTGGTTATAAAAATGTCTGGTCACCCTATTAGAAATAGACAAAGGGCTCTATTATAAATATCTCTCTCATCACGATTTTCTGGTAGAGTGCTCAGTCCAGTTTATTATACTAAGTCCATGCCACAGCCACAGCGCACCATTATTACTCTATGCAGTTTACATAACTACTTGTATTCTCGGTATGCTCATCGATACAATTCGTCATGCTTTATTTTTTTTTTTTTTTTGTTAAATTATTAATTTCTATTATCGTACCGTAAATAAAGATTATTTACGAAAGAAATAAGAATTAACGTTTATAACTTCAATATCAGTAGTCTTATTAATAAAGGCCTGGCTACACTGAAGCGAATACAGTGCGAGTTGTGACTTAAAGCGTTCATTATTTTAACAATTAGGAAAACTTCTATTCGTGTCAATTGTAACACCTAGACATATACACACCTCATACCAGCTAGTTGACACAATCGGCCATGCTGAATTTCATCTCGCATAACTCATCACACACGAAATTCACTTCAGTTTGACACACACAGCATAAGCAAGTAAATAAAATCAAGTTCTGATGCCGGGTACGCACCATCCGAACTATACTAGCAAGCGAAGACAATCGAAGGAACGCAATCGAATTAATGGAAAAGTAAGTCTCTGGTACCATACACATGCAGTGAGAGCACAGAGTGACATTTTGTTTGTCGCCGGCAGATAAAAATCGGCAGTTAAAATCTGTTTGTATCTAGCATCAGAGTAAATTACGAGTCCACAAGAACAATCGGTATTGTAAATGAGAATCTCAATTTATTTGGGGCCGGCGCTGCATGTCATCTTCCATACTTCCCTATTACTCGTCATGTCATCTCATCAGGGTATCTCTTTTCTAGCCATCAATGAGAATCGAGAATCATCATCTGCCTACCCTTATTCTCAACTATTTTGGGGTTGTCTTCCAGTCTAACCGGATGCAGCTGAATACCAGTATTTTACATGGAGCGACTGCCTATCTGACCTCCACAACCCAGTTAGTACTGGGTCAATAACTACCTGTAACGACTGCCAAAGATCTACAAATGACAGCCGGGACTAACAGCTTAACGTGTTTTCCGAGGCACGGAGGAAACTCGGTATGTAATGGGTGGTCACCCATCCACAGACCAACCTAGGCAAGCACGGCTTAACCTAAAGATCGATTCGAGCGGCTGTTATTATTTAGCCACGAGCTCCTCAATGAGAATTGAGAATGTCATCGTAAAAAGAAGGGTGCTGTATAGTCTGTGGTGTATAATACGTCATGGCTATTTTGGCGTTTGAATAACGCTGTCAGGAGGGCACTGTTGGAAATTATTTTGTAAAATTGTCCGGGAAAATTGATTCAAAAAAAAAGATAGGCGTGCCGGAGTTAGTTCCGACTATGGCCACGCACCAAAAGAGCCATGGCGCACTTTAACTACTTGCCACATCCAGTCCCGCGAATGTTTAAAATTTTAACTTTTAACCCGTGAAGTAATAGTAATAAAAGTAGCAACTTGTTTGTAGGAATTATCTGTGCGTTTATAGCAACTTGCTTATGGGGCTTAGATTATTTTGATTTTACGTACGGTGGTACGTTTGAGGTTGTTGGTACTACATTATTGTCGTAGCCTTAAGTGTTCCTGATTCGATATCGTCAGATAATAGCAAATCTGTAATCTACACATTCAGCTAATTCTTTTCTATGTTCTCACTAAGCTGGGCAGGGCACTCGTAGCTAAATAATAACAGCCGTTCGGGTCGATCTTCAGGTTAAGCCGCGCTTGCCTAGTTTCGTGGATGGGTGACAATCCATTACATACCGAGTTCCCTCCGTGCCTCAGAAAGCACGATAAGTTGTTGGTCCCGGCGGTCAATTATTGTAGATCTTTGGGGGTCGTTACACGTAGTCAGTGGCCCGAAAGTCTGACAACCAGTTAAGACTGGTTATTGTATTATCCGAGTACTACATTATCCGGTCAGATAGGCAGTCGCTCCATTAAAATACTGGTATTCAGCTGCATGCGGTTAGACTGGAAGCCAACCCCGACATAGTTGGGAAAAAGGCTAGGCAGATGATGATTCTCGATTCTCATTGATGGCTAGAAAAGAAATATCCTGATGAGATGACATAACGAGTAATAGGGAAGTATGGAAGATGACATGCAGCGTCGACCCCAAATAAATTGAGATTCTCATTTACAACACCGATTGTTCTTGTGAACTCTCTAATTTACCCTGATGCTATATACAAACAGATTTTAACTTTTGTTTATTTGAGAGGTAGTGCCTGGAGTAGGCCGTTATTCTTAAGGTGGGCGGCAGGACGGTGCGACTATGTGAATGCCAAAATTTACAAGTCTTTAAACTCTCTGTTCTAAGGCTTGTGGATTTATTTACCGTTTTAGCGATGTGGTGGTGAAATCCATTCCAGAAACTTTTTAGGTAAGTAGGTCCTACGCCACGACAATGACCGGGTTAGCTGTTCGGCCGGCACGAGCGAAAAAGAAACAAAAGATTTAATTACTAATTCTCAAAGCAAACTAAAGCTCTAACCACTGAACAAAGACCCAAACTACGTTAGATAAAAGCTTTAGATTCAGTTCTCATAGACCAAGCATCTAGATTTATGTGCGACACGTACAAAAAACGTTCCCTGTAGCATGCCTATTTCCGACGAACGAGCTTTTGCGATTGCCAAATCTACGACTCCGTCGACGGTTCTAAAGCATATTTATTTTATAAGCGAACAAAAACATAAATCACAAAATCTTCCGCTCCAAATATTGTCAATGCCGCGTAGTCTTTCCGACAAAGAAATCAGACCTTTCCAACTGTCTTTATCATTGAGCCATCTATGGAGCAAACCGACTTTACTGGCTCTATAAAAAATATACAATAACTTTCGACGTAGTGTACTGTCGCGGGCGGGTATGTTTTCGCTTACGATGCAGTAAGAGTAATGCTCGTTTTGATTTTTATGAGAACGTAACATTAAGTTTTTTCATAGCATGTCTGAGTGAGTATTGTGTTGTGATCAACCAGAATAAAATAATAAGTGTATGTACCCACTAACAGCTTGTGTTACGGTATCTATAGGCGCCCTACATACTTAGGTATCGTCAAAAAAAAGGGAATTTCCTAACTATCCACATGGCGGGATCTGTTGGGTTTGATTTCAATGGCAACGTAATTTTTTTGCACCCAATAAAAGTTCATCATCATCTGCCTAGCCTTTTCCCAACTATATTGAGGTCGGCTTCCAGTCTAACCGGATGCAGCTGAATACCAGTATTTTACATGAAGCGACTGCCTATCTGACCTCCACAACCCAGTCAGTACTGGGTAATTCGATACCCCTTGGTAAACTGGCACCCAATAAAAGTTCATTTTTATCAAACTACTATCTACTTTTAAAATCATTTCGATCGTGAACACTACGTTTTATACGGAACAACTTCCTGTGTGCCTAATTCTCAAAATCTGCGCCGGGGCTGTCGAACCTTATTTTTTATTGTATTACCATGAATAAAAATAAATAGTGTTATCAGTGCCGATATTATACAAAGAACCCATAGCCGTATTCTTTATGTTTGGTCCAATATTTTTTATGTTACAACCAAGACGAGGCGCAGCCGGCCCAAGCACGTGCGCAAACTTGCCACCGACCGTTACATCAATCTTGTCTACCTTGGTATGTTTTGTGCAAGCTTTTCTTGTATGGATCCTTTAAAATTCCATTCTTAGTCCCCTAGCTTTTGAATAAAAAATGTTTGTGCTCGTTGTAGCGGTTACGACGTTATGACACCGTGAGTTCGGCACCTTCCGTAGACAATGAAGGCATTCAACGTCTGGACAATGCGAGAGGATCCCGTGCTGCAGCGATTAGCCGGATTTATTTAACGGTTGTGATCTCAAGGATGACCTCGCAGATATCGAGGCGTACCTAAGGAGTCTCCGTATATATTTAACGTGCGAAGGGTTGTGGTGATCATGGGATAACGTCTTTTGCGTTTGTGTGGCGGTTTCTTTTATTTTTTGTTAACTGTGAGATACACGTAAAGTTTGAATACGTTATACCGGTCTTCTTTTCATGGAGTTCTTAGTGCATAAGGTCAACTAAACCGTTCCTACCGTGGCACAGCTTACTTACTTATCTTTTGTAAGAGAATCTATAAGCCTACATAAATGCGGTACAACGGAGAAAATTTTATTACCAAAGGGATACATATCTTATAAAGGAGTTTTGTTAACTATGTAGATGATATTATCTACACATACAAATAAATAAAATTGAAGTGTCTGTTTTTAATTTCGAAATAACAGCTTTTTACTGAACGCATATCAAAGTTATAAGAAGTAGATAATTTAGGCTACTTTTATTTAAAAAAAAAAAAATCGATTCACTGCAAAAAAATTAAAACCCTTGAAATTGTTAACACAATCCGATTCAATTATGGAAGTAATATTTTTATAATATTCGGACGAAGGCTTAGATAGTTAAAAAAAAGAATAAATATATAAATTAACTAATTACCAATGACATTCTGTGACTTCCTTTCACATTACTTACATACATTGTTTAATTGAACAAACTCTTGATCTAAAGTCGTGAACTTTCATTCTGTTCGTGTGAGTTACAAAACCTTCGTATATTATAAAGTGATAGGGGAGCAATTATGTTGGGAAACGATTAACGAAAGTGGTTTGGCACGCGCGCCACCCGCATGTGACATGCGATGGCACATGTCGGGTGGCGTCATCCTATCTCGCGGTTCGACTACACTTCCTAAAATCAAAGCTGTGTAGTACCACGTAGCATCGTAGCACCATCGTAGCACGCTGTAACACGCCGCCTGAAACCTAACAAGACAGATCTAAATTGAATAATAGATGGGTTAGCGTTTGTTGTAGCTTGTTCGTGTTCTGTTTTGCTGCAATTAAACTTTGAAATGTAACAGTAATGGAACCTTATAAACAATAATAAAAGTAATATGCAATTCAACTTACTTAAATTATTACACGATGCTACAATATTCACAAAATTGTAAATTTCGCATCGATATTTATAAATTACAAAACGTGTGAATACTTCGGTAGAACTTTGATGTCAGTGACAAATGCTGTGGGTATGCGGGCGGCACGCGTCCACTCTATGCATTGACATTTGATTAATATTTTTATTGTCATTGTATTGCAGAAATAAAGCTTATAATGAAGGGCTTTAATGTTACATCAAGTTATACCAACACGCAAGGTTCGAACGTGGTATGGTAGCATTTGCGGCAGGTGACGCTTCTTCCTACGAAAATCCTTTTTTGTATTAATAGATAAATCTCTCCGTCATCGGCCCTCGGTTTGCAAGTAATGACACTATCAGTATCTAATTCAAGTAGCCGAGCATTCGTCACACTTTACGGCAAGGGATCGCTGTGACGTGGGTATCAGAAGGATTGTCAATCATCCTGCAGAGATTCCGAGAAGTAGTTGCAGTGAAGGACCGGATGACAGACACCTCGACCGTTCCCGACTGACATATTGCTTTAAACGTCCGTCGCGATCCCCAACATTTATATTCCAATCCCGAACTCTCGATCCCAGATAATGCTTTTACAATAACGATCTCGAGATGACGACGAATTCGATTTCAATACTGAACATCGTCCTACAGACACCTATTTATTATGATAATTCACGTTAGAAATTCTTATGTTAGAATTTAAAATCAATTTGAAATAGTTTAAAAAGTAGGTTTGAATACAATAGGATATTAATTATGTAACGTTTAAACTTGTGATCTGTTTGTCGATAAGAAATTCAAATTTGAAATAAGGTAGACAGTAAAAGGAACTATGAAAAAATTCTGCAAATTTGAATAAAACGGAAGCATTTTAAATTGTATAATTAAAAAAAGATTGTAAAACCAAGAACGTTTGCCGTGATACATCGGCTTTGCGCATTGTAACTAAAAGCAGCAAAAGAATTGTTTTTGCTCAAAATGCAGCGCCGAAATCGTGCAATTTTATTCGAATCGTCGAAGCATATTTTAGATACACCTTGCGCCTTCGCTGTGCTTTCCCACGATATTAGCATGACTACGAACTCCTTCGTTAGGGGCCCGAGTCTCGGCCGACCATCGGCAAAATAGATTCAAAAGTACGAGAGAAACTAATGAAAACATTTAGCTGCACTTTGGCTTTGTCGCTGCAGATTTATGTTTTAATTGTACCGTGAGAAATGAAACTAAAATCGGAATAAATTATATTATTATAACTGTTTGCTTTGTGCAAGTAATTGTAGTAATTTGTTGAATGGCAAGTTTGAGTTGCAATGCCTAATAAGAAGTTTGTGAAAGTGATGTTTATTTTCTTTTGTGATGTGTTTGTTACTATTTCAAGAAGGTATTATAATATTTCGTAGGTACTTATACTAATGCCAACCCACACTATGCGTAGTGTAACATGGGTGACGAACGCGTCACCCATGTTCTCAAAAAAGTAATCTAGGATAGTTAATACGAATTTTATGTATAAAATGTGATCGAAAGTAAGAATAATTTATTTTATCAGTGCTTATTGAAGCACTTCTCAAAACGGTTTTTATACCACTTCCTATCACCATCCTATACCAAATGATTTGAAAAGAGTAACCATGGAGTTTCTTGTCAGTTCTTCTCCATAGGAAACGACCAACCCGAACCGTGCACCTTTTTGTTGACGTTTTATAAGTGCCCATCTAGGCCCATGTGAAATAATATATTTTGATTTTATCTTTCCTTTATTTTTAGAAAAAAATCTAAACGAGATCGTGATAAACCAAAATAAAAGCTCGAGAAGCAATTTCTAAGGTTACGAATGATAATTTTCAGGAGTCACCTTTTTACATAAAAACGTGTAATAAATAAGTATTTCTATTACGACAGTTCTGTCTCCTAAAACATCTCGCGCTTATTCGCGCGTGATAATGTATGACGTGTCCCAAAATTTCGTATCAAATAGTTTAACGGCCACCGACCTCTATATAATACGGGGCTATGGGGATATCTGAAGAATAGTACGTCTCAATATGCAATAAAATCGGGAAACGTATGCGACCTCAGATCCGAGAGGATTTTTCGAGAGCACACCTGAACTAGATTACTGTATCCGCGCTATAAAAAACCTACGTTCAATCGGGTGCGCAGAATAAGGGTGAATTTGAAAAGGACTCCAGGGTTATTCCGCAGCGGTATATCAAACAGGGGAGAGTACGACGTACCGAGTTTTTTTTCATTCACATAAACAGTTTTACATGGGAGTTCGGTGATAAAGGAGACCCGTTTACTGGTACTCGCATTGACGGTGGAATGACTTCCTTGTAAGGTCTTGAACAGTCCATCAAATCATGTCAATCAATTGTTGCTTTTTTTAAGATCTTGGTGTTCGTAATATATGTGTTCGGGCTTAGCTTTGGCACACCTGCTTGAACTGTATGGCTTTAGTTATTTTCGTGGACACAGCTGTGCCTTTGTTAAGTTACATGTACCCAGCTTAATTTAGTTTTAAATTGATTTCAATTATGACCATACCTACTTCATTTTTATGTTTTTAAGTTTGGTTAGACATAAACTATGTAGTGTATACACAGTTTATGCCTCCCAAAGCATAGACTATTTTTCTTTTTGTTTATTCAATTGAAAAGTTGCCGTCGCGCTTAGCACGAAGGTGTGTTTACGCACGAATAAAACGAACGTATTTGAACCGATTCTTTTATTTCCGAAACATTTGCACGAGTGTAAAACAAAAACACCTCGTATTATTGAAGAATGCCTAGAGTGCGATGGAGTGGTACTGTAATAACGTTATACGTGTATTCTTAGTCCTTTGAATGTGACGGCATGGCGTAATAAAGTTGGCCCGGCCGCGTTCTGGGCGCTTAATATTAAAAGCTTAAAGCTCACCTCACATCCTTGCCTATACTCTACATAGGTATGTCCTTTGCAATCTTTCCGTTGTTGCCACGACCTGAATCCGCTTTTGTCCCATATGAAAAGAACGGAGGCCAGAAAGCGAGTGTGTGCGTAAATAATTGAGAAGAGGCGCTCCGCCTTGTGAGGAGATGTATTAAACAAAACTCATTGGGAAGTGCGCCACGCTGCTTGCACGGGTTCGCTTCAGCACCTAAAGTTACGTATTCAATCAGGGCAACTTCCCTTTGTTGAAGATTGTGCTAGTGTGAAACTTTCCTTAAACGAAGTTAATACTTGCTTGCTTTATCAACTTTCTATTCATCGAATATACAAATGTCTTCAAATATAAAAAAAAGATATAAAAAGATTCGCATTAATCAATTTTGAATTTTATTATTCCCGCCATACACCGGGATCTGTTTTCGGAAAGGATTTGGCAGTGAAGCGGGTTATGATAATCGGCTGCCACCATTCCCGAACTTCCCGTGTCCCCGTCTTAGATAAATCCTACCAATCTCCTACATAAAACTTTGTAAGATATACGATCATGAAATATTATATTATGATCTTGAACACGTAGAGCAATTTGAAAGATGAAATGATAACAAACCTACTTAGCGTTTTAATAGATTTTTCGTTTGTTCAAAGGTAATTATGATATTTATTGAATAAAAAGTTAGGTATCTATGTAGGTTTAGCTAATTAGTTACAATATTTCAGGATGTTTTTTGCTTTAGAAGACGTAGGTACAGTCCCGACCACCTATACAATGTTTTATGTTTTGATTTTTGTACCTATCTTATTGATTGCAATTTCACGAAGCCATATTATGATGAAATTAACCTTATCTCAAATTTGCAATCGCTTTTTCGGGACAAAATCTCCTTGAAAATAGAGATCTCTTTACATATTGGTGCTTGTGACTGTACGGCTGGCATTTTCTTTCAGAAGTACCTACTAATCTATTTTAATATACAATTTTGCGGTTTTTTAAATAGGGCATAGCGTGTCCTACAACCCTTTCAAAGGATCGTGAATCGTGACTATGTTGCTATTAAGGATCACACAGAAAGAGCTCATTTTTTAAAACATTCGAAACAGTAATAACTAGTAGGTAACTTAAGAAAATTGCTTAAGAGCGTTAACGTCTTACGGCATTTCATACAAACTTACAAGTGATTTTTTTTCGAAATGACTGAACCGTTCTGTATAAAAATTGGTACGTATAAGCAGGATACATAAGCCTAAAAACTTGACAGAGAACATTTTCGAAAAATCGTATTACAGCTAACTTAGACCGATTTTAGATTTTCCATAGAAAGAGAAATTTTCAATTATCTTTTTTTTTTAAAAGACATTTCTAAAAGTTCTCTGTCAAATTTTTAGACTTATGTATCCTGCTAAGTTTCATTAAAATCGGTTCAGTCATTTCGAAAAAAAATCACTTGTAAGTTTGTATGAAATTCCGTAAGACGTTAACGCTCTTAATGTAATTTTTAGATAGCACATAATATGTATCATTCTAAAATACACAGGCACACATTTGTATCACTTTGCTTTAGAATCTTTTCCCAACAGTAAAACTTTTCAAGTCGACGAAAAATTGTAGAATTTACGTGCTGACCATAAAATATTACGTGACTGTGTAGCACATTTTATTTATTATGTACTTTATTCCGTATAATTTGTCCTCTATTTCGTTCGATATTTTTATTTATTGTAGTGCTTTCGTTATAGGAAATCGTAACTGACAGACAGGCAGTAAAATAATTCTGTAACTGCTCTGTTCTGCCAATTTTGGCACGGTATGTTTATTGATTTTAAAGAAGATACGATACTTTACACTCTCCCTACCCCACCCTCCACTTCCCTCACTCTCTCTACTCTCTCTTCGAGTACATAAGAGGAAGTCTGAAAACGGCGCCGGTGACTGAAAAGTTGTGTGGTAATCGGTTGTCGTGGTATATGTGACGCGGAGGAATAAGGAAAATGTTGTGAGGAAAGTTTTGAGTATGAAAGTGGATGGGTATAAGAGTAGAGGAAGACCAAAGAAACGATGGATGGATTGTGTAAAGGATGATATGTTAGAAAGGACGTGTTTGATGAGATGATGTGTAATAGAGAAGTATGGAAGAAGAAGACATGCTGCGCCGACCCCAATTGAATTGGGAAAAGGGCAAGAGAATGATGATGATACCATACTCTATTCCTTATTATCGGTTTTACGTAGCATTGGAAAATAAGGAACAGTCCTATTTTCGAATACTACGTAAAACCGATAGTTGCTAGTAACATATCCTTAAGTAATAAGCATCATGCATCCACTTTGTCTTCGTCTTCCGTGTCTCTAAAGTAATTAGACCCGGCAGCTGGCGGAAATATCAACATCGATTTATTGCTGAATATTTTTAGTTAAGGTTGGTGGTAATTATATTTTAGAAGAAGATAATTTTATAACACCACACCCATTTTCCCCGGAGGGTGTAAACCATATAGTGAACCATGCAATACACCACACCTACCTAAGGTGTGGTGTATTTTATGGTACCATTAAAGAAATCGACACTTGTACCTAAGTTTCAGATATTTAGTGATGTAAATAATAAACTCGACGAATCGCATGTGACTAAAAGAGTGATGAATATAAACGTTGATGGATGGAGAGGGAGAGGAAGACCAAAGAAACGATGGATTGATTGTGTGAGGAATTATATGAAAGTTAAAGGAATAAATGATAACGTGACGGTTGACAGAGATTGGAAGAAAAAAATGTGTTGCACCGACATAATAATCTAGTATAATATATTAGTAAATGTTTTCTGAAGTTATGAAAACCTGAAATATTTTCAAAAAATTAGAACATAACAAAAAACTACACTGGGTTTTCCAAATACCCAGGTTTTTACTCAATAGGTTCCCAATTAACATTCTCCTGTTAAAGACTTTACCTATAATGACAATCTAACAATACCTACCAATAAGTATCAAAACTATTAGCATATACATCAATTGCAATAAGATTAACCTAAGCCGTAATTGTTAATTAATCGTAAATGTATTCTAAGACGTAATTACTATTAATAGTAACAAGTTTTGGAAGTAATGTTAACGTTTTAATATTATTGACTGCTAACAGTCGATTATTAGGGAACTAAACTTACTAAGTAAGTTTAGTTTCCCTTTAGGTTTATGAGAGCTTGGTTATTCTGAAGAGTTAAGGGATTAAGAAACTTTGAAAATTTCAAGAATTAAGCTTAAATGAAAACGTCGCGGAATTGTTCAGTCATTACAATATGTTTATAAATAATGATTACTGCGCTGTTTTAACCTTTCACGGTTTAAAACTAAACTAAAACAACTTACTAAATTATGAACAATCACAGAAGATATCCCGTAAGTGACAGTATAAGTTTAATTATTACTGAATATAGTATTGGTGGAGCTGCGGTGGTCCCGTGGTGGCGGCCCCGGCTTACGAGAATTAAGTCGTGGGCTCGAACCCAGGCAGGCGCTTACTATGTGTAATTTATTTCATCACCACTGCTCTCAAAACGGTGAAAGAAGCATCGTGCGGAAAACCGGCATGGCCTAGAACAAAAATTCGAAGAGGTGTGACATCTACCAACCCGCACTGGGCCCGCGTGGGGGATTATAGCCTATTCCCTCTCAGATAGAGGAGCCTGTGTCCCAGCAATGGGAACATTATAGGCTGATTATGTTTATGCTTATAGTATGGGTCTTATACTAATCTCGTCTTCAAAAAAATATGATTTCAGTTTTAATCCGCATGTAAATATTACGAATTTCCGTGACAAAGTCGGACAACACTGCAAATAAGAAAACGTAACGTTAACACCCTTTGCTACAGCAGTACCTACTAGCTAAACAAAAATCAAATACACAAAAGAAGGTAAACAAGAGGAATAATAAATGCACGAAGGTATTACAAATTGAGCCCGAGTTGGAACTCATTGTCTTTGTAGCCCACGTGCATTTCCCCTGGGGTGGACGTCCGCCTTCTGTAACCGGACCTAACATGCGCATTTATAGCTAAAACATATGCAACGACTGGACAAAGGCCACTCCTTTTGTTATGATTTCAATAAATTGGTATGTAAAGCAACTTCGTTGGTAAGAAGATTTGATGATGGTTCTCATCTCGGATTGAGAACAAGTTTATGTTAAAGATTCTTTCTTTAGATGTAAGCTTTTGTAAGTACTGTATTTAATCTATAGGTGGGGAAACCAATCAACAAAAGATCGCAAAAAGCAAACAAACGCGACTGGACGACCGGTCTTCTTATTATTAATGTTAATTCATGAAGAAACTGTGTACATTTTCCACAGCGTCCGTTTTTCTAGAAAGTAAAGGTGAACCTCCGCGTAAAATTAGACTTTTTTACACTTAAAACTCCTTTAACATAAAAAAACGTTTCTGAAGTTTCTTTAACGACTCCCAAGATGGACATACCAGAAAATTAAGTATTACCAAGTCCTGTATATTTACCGTTACTGTCCAAAAGGTGAGGTGAAGGAAGTATTGGATACTGGACGTAGTAGGTAGTTAGGTATTGCCAGAAAGGTACCGGCAAGCGGAATGCTAGGAAAATAATTCCCAGTGGAAACATTGCAAATAGACGGCACACAGCATAAACCGAGTGCATAGCCACAGTTCGATTGGTTCGGGGACGAGAGGACATGTTCGCCCGCAGACAAATAAGGGAAAATTTATACTGGGTCACATTTTCACGGCGGGTTTTGAGTAAAAGTTTCTACCTTTCAGCAAAGTGGATCTTGGTTGGGGACCGGGAAACCGTTGGAATAAAAGGATCGACATTAATATGTCCTTACAAAGGTAATCCTTTGCATTCCGTATTTACGTCAAATCGCACCATTCCCAAAATATTTAAATACATCTTCCTTAATGTTGATCAGAGTGTATATTGATTCCAGAAAGAACACGCTGCCTCTCGGTAAACACCGTAAAAGGCAACAAAGGAATTCTCAAGAAGATGAGTAGCCGCTTCCTGTTTCGCCAACAACATACTGCAAACATCGAAAAATTCGTGCAACAATTTTCTCAATTTTTGAAGACTGGTAAAGTAGTTGCATTTTCAATAATGTTTTAAAAAATGTTAAAACTCCAGGGCTATCAAAGTATTTTTACTTATTCGATAAAAGCTGCAAATGGGGCCCAATATACCTTTCACCTACGAACATAACAGAGCTTTTCCACCTGCGTCGATTGATAAAAAGCTTTACACTCATTATTTAATATCAACGTCGGTTGGCAAAAGAACATAAATATTTAGTGCTCAGTTTAGTATAATAGTTGTAGTTTGTGCTGTGTGCAAAATAATAATGAAAAATAATAGATTGAAACCGATTCGAAATATTTACTTGAAGAGAATGTGCAAAAATTTCTATTCACTGTCATGATTCTACAGGAATATTGCACATCATTATTATTCTCGTAGAATAAGTTTATCTTTGTCCCTCATGTTGAAGATAAGGTTAGACCATTTCACCGTCTTCCGTATTTAGGTTTACATTTCTTCAATTAGAAGACAACTTTATATTATGTATGTATTAGTTACATAGGTCAAGCCATAGGACGTGAGTTCGAACCCAAGACCTCTGATTTTTCAGAGTATGTGCGTATTGCATAATTATCACTTGCTTCGATGAAGGAAAACATCGTGAGGAAAATCAGCATCATCATTTCAGCCGAAAGACGTCCACTGCTGGACATAGGCCTCCCCCAAGTGTCGCCACATTGACCGGTCCCGTGCGTCTCGAATCCAGAATAACAAAATCAGCATGCCTGAGATATATTTCTTGCCGGTATGTAAAGCCAAGTCAGAAGCCCATGGGCGGCATAAAAACTCTGACACCAGGTTAGGCACTAACCACACGATAAAGAAAGAAGAAGAAGATTAGTTTATATTAAACTATTTACGAAACCTACAGTTCAATTTCTATGATTTTCAGTTACAAATAAAACGATACAGATATTCAACTGAAAACAAACCCCAGCCCGAAATAGCGTTGCGAACAAATTCGACACACACAGCTTCATTTAGACCAGCAACATACCAACAATTTTATTCCCAAATAGTTCAAATCTGACATGTAATCGTAACGTTGTGGTATTTGTGTTACAATCGGCATTATATCGGCATGTAGCTTGTAACATGCGTTACCGTAGTGCAGTTACATGTTTGTATTTGTGCAAGCGTGAGAAAGCTTCACGGTATTGCGGGTGGATAACGTGCACCTGGTCGCTTCCGCAAGGATATCGATTTGTATCCTATCCACCTTTAATAGATATGAAGTGAAACGGATCTGGCGGGTTGAGTTGAGTCATAGGTTGTTTAGTCAAAGGGTAACCGGCCTGGATCGTGATGGAAACTACAATACTTTAGACAACGGTGTTCGAGTGTATGTATAACATTGAAAAGATGAATAAAAAGAAAGTTTATTGATTTACAAACATACAATTTTCGCACATAATAAAACTGAGTGTATATTACTAACTTCTGAATATAATACCTCCCTTGAAGAAATAGCTCCCCCTCTAAGCCAGTCTGGGCCATAAGCTTACAAGTTACGAAGTCCGTTTAGAAGTTTTTGGGCACTGTCGAGATATAACATTAAATAACAAAATAAAAGATCTCCAAACTGTCGATCCCAAATACTTTTCAAAATATCTTGCGTTACAGACTACTTAGACGGGACTTTTTCTAAGTCTTGCGTCCGAGTCTGATTAATTGTCCAGATTAAAATCTTAAAGCGACACTCAAATTAATTACATCACGGACTAAACGAAAATTCTTGATACAAATATTGAATCTCCTCAATATTATAAATGTTTTGGAGTGATTCATAGCTTTCAGAACGTTCCTTATAAAGTTTTATGTCAAACAAGCGGAACAGCCAACGCAAATACTGCAGTTATATCCGCACAAAAGCCAAGTATTTTTAAGTTGGTCTGTACAAGCTAAAGTCAAAGAATCATTGCATTACCCACCCTCTTTTACCTAATAAAATAAAGGCCTCATTATATTAAGCAAAGCACGGTCTCCGGTATCGCTGAAAAGATCTTTTGTTCGGCAGCAAAACACTTGGGGCGACTCAATCGTAGAGCGAGACCCGTCAAGCTTTGTGCCACACTGCAAATTAATGACTAGCAAGTACCGAGTCGCATACGCAGTCTAAAGTTTCACCTCTCTTGTTTACACTTTATTAGATTTTTGTAGGCTTTCACTTGCTCGTAATTATTATGTAGAATCGTTGGTTCCAAATCTGAATAATTGAGCTTTGATTTCGATGCTAGTTAAAACCGTGGTAAAATACGCACAGTTGCCGTAGTTGACAAAGTTTGTATGAAAATTGTTCATACTATGGTTAAGCTTGCGAAAGCCGTGCCTAGTTACAATGTTAAAATAAGAGTTTTCGGGAAAAAGCTCTTAATTTATGAAAAATATGTGTTTAACCTTAGCTAGACTGCTTGATTACAATCAAGCAGTCTAGCTAAGGTTAAACACATATTTTATAAGTATAAAACATATTTTTATAAGTATAAAACATATTTTTGTAGCAGTTTATTATCAGTTCCTACTTAGCTAAAATTGGTTTTATTAGAATTTTGGTAAACAAGTCTTTATTTTAGGTTAGTTGTGTTGTTTCCTTTTTCATGAAGGAAAGTAGACCAACAGAGATATAAATAATTCTTCACTGGAAATTATTATTGCATTTCTTTGCAACTGTTTCGCAGAAGTACACTGTATATTTCACTTTCTAAACAGTAAAACTGCTGAGGTGTTCTCAGTATTTGAAAATATGTACATCGACAAGAGCTTCGGTATTACGTATCACGATTTAAGCATTATTGCTGAAGCGGGTGTTGTACAGTACTAGCACTAACATGTTATGTAGAGACCTGAACTTTGTCGATTAGCTCTGAATATTGCAAGTGCGCAGCCCGCATCAACAGGGTGGCATTATATGTATGGTAATTACTGTTACCTTAATTAATATTAAGGAAGATTATAACCTACACATAGTAACGGCAAATTCTGTCGCTACGACCGTTAATTCTAGAACTATTTTGCATAACAATAGTCAGAACCGTGTGAAAGTATAAGCCAACCCTCTTATAAAATCGTGTGATTATCGTCTACAATAATTCAATTTCAGTTACGATTACGCAAGTTCCCACCGGGCAGGATTTCTCCCCTAAAGTACAGGTAACAGATAGAAGGTAAGACGTTCGAGGGGACGAAATCAATGCGTACAAAGAATAGGGAGCCATTGTGTGCGCTTACGCAAGGAGCCCACGTGCGCGCGCGCTCCCACGGTCACTTGGGGAGGGATTTGGGGAATCACTTATAAGGGCCAAAATTCCGCCTTTTGAATCACATTCGAACAGAAAGCTCTACAGTGCACAACTCCGGGGGATCGCCACGGCGCCCCCGGTGGTGCTCGACAAATAACTTGCCGCTAAAGTTATCAGTTTGTCAATTAAAAGTTCAAAATAAGTTGTGTTAATTTGCTGCTGAATTAACGGTAAAACAGTGAATAATGAGAGAAGTCTTCAAAATTGAAGTTCAGGGCAGTTCCACGAATACGAAAAGTAAGTTTCTTGATACAAGTTGTGTTTTAATTTTACTTTCAGTGTTGTGTATTTTCGTTGCAAGGTTGTCTACAATATAATTTTTCAGAATTCTGTCATCTGTCAAGACCAGTTTTTTTTTTGTAGATTGATCTTTAACTTATTCTTTATTTTATTGTTGCAGATGTGGACTAAAGGAAATAGATTGAGGAAGAAAGGAGCTTATTTTAAACTCGGAAATGATCAACGTTACCAAATTCCAATGAATAAATCGACATTTGTCGGATCAACTGAAGAACAACACTCTTCGGTAACATTGACTGCCAGCAGTATCAACTATGTATACCAAACAAACCAAAGGAGACCACTTGAGGTGAATACCAATCATCGTTACTAGACTCCCCAAAGATAGGATAGGGTTACTTAGAACTTAAGGCTTTCGTGTGACTTAGGGAATTAAGCGATTACCTAACAAGGTAATATCTTCATCGTGTGTAAATAAAATGTTTAGTGTAAACTCCATGAAGTCTTTTCATTAAGTTAGGTTAGGATAGACGTTAGGTAAGTACTTTCAGCAAAGTGAAGAGCATCGTGGTTCACGTAGAAGCAAAGAAAGTGCCTTAATGATCGGTGTTGTTGTCAAAACTTGTTACGTTTCCTGTTTTGTTTGCACCCGTTCCAATTGTTCACGTTTGGACATGTTTTTGCTGTTGTTACTTCTGTTTATGTATTCTACTAAAATACTCGTAGGTTGTTTTCTGTTAATTTCGGATCTAGATTAAAATTCGGTACACATGCAGCTGCTATTTTTAATATTACTTGCATCACGTACATATTATGTGTTTTGCGAACATTTGACAACTGAAATAAAAATAGCACTCGCCATCTGGGCATACGTACCTTCTAAAGTTCTAAAGTTTTTCTCTCGATTATCAACCATGAAACCATAATACATGCATCGAAATGTTGTGTTCATGTTTTTGTTATAATTTGTTGATTTTTTGTTTGAATATTGATAACGAACCAGCTGGCCTGGAATATCGTCACTTGTTTATCTTATTATTGTGTCAAATTAAGTTTTTGTTTGGTAACTGTTGATTTTTTGTTTTTTGTTTCGATAACGCACAAATCATTTTTGATAAAAAACAAACAACTTTGGATGAACACGATTGAATTGTTTTGACAAACAAAAACCGTTGCATTTTTTTAGTTCAGTTCAAAATAAAGAAATCCCGTTATTTGTAAATATTATGTTATAGTTAAGTTTTTGTTTGAAAACTGTTGATTTTTTGTTATTTTTTCGATAGAAAGCCCAAAGCACTTTCGATAACTTTTTGGAGAAATCGAAAACTGCCAAATCGATTAAGTTTTGGTTCAAACAATCGAATTTTTGTTTAGCTAAAGAGCATGAACATAAAACCGTTTCAATTTTTTAAGTTCAAATTAATTGTAAGATTTGTGGCTTTTTTGTTTATAAGTGGACATTTTCGTTACCATTCGTTATCGTTGATTTTATTGTTGATTTAACGTTAAGTTTTTGTTTTATTCTTTGTTATCATTTACTTATACGATAAAACCATTCTCATAAAAAACCATATTGCCCAACTGACTTCTGTCATCAATGTAGTTAAAGTTATTTGTTTAAACTTCTTAACTGTTGATTTAACTGTTGCTTTCGTTAAGTTTATGTTTGTTTTTTATAATCATTTTCATTTCCACTATAATATTCCTATTGTATTTCACGTTTATCTTTTTAAAGACATTTTCAATAACCTCATTATTGCCAATTTAATTTTATGTCCTTTCTGATTTGTAAATGGTTATAATATTCACTTTCTCAATTTAAATGTAATTATTCATTTCTTTATTAACAGGTTTGTTAAGTTTTTGTTAACACGTAGAACTAAGTTGTTGATTTCACTGTTAATTTTCAAGTTACGTTTTGATTTTGTTTTTAACTTTCTGTTAACTTTAATTTGAAATAGCCATTTTGATTCTCGAGCACCTTTATGATTATTACTTATGCCGTATATTCGTTTTTAAGTTCGGTTTTTGTTTCTACCATCTTGATTCGCTTCACCAAAACCATCGTTGTATCTATAGGTCCACTCAACTTCATGGTTATTTACGTTCAAATTCCAATTGAGGGCCCTTCCATCTTTACACATATACGTTTCGTTTTTCATCGTTTAACTTTTTTATTAACATTTTTTTTATGTTTGAGCTAATAAGTTGTTTTGACTGTTGTATTCAAGTTAAGTTTTTGTTTCGTTCTTACTTATCCTGTCCACTTAAAGCACTTCAATAACTTCCATTCTCACTTCGTTTAAAGCTGTCAGTTATATTTTTGTTTATACCCACTTGGACTTATCCATATTACTAATTTGTGAACAGATTTAAAGTTTTTTGTTTATGAATATTTTTTTCTTCTTTCAATATAGCAGCCACTTAGAGCTAAAAAACTGTTTCAATAGCTTTTTTACGTTTTGAGTCTACTAAGTTCCCAACGACATAAAAATAGTTATTTTAGACAATTCACTGAACAATTTTATGTTCTTATTTGTCTTTCGTTTACTAACAAATCTTTGGATATTTAAATAGGTAGTTTAAAAGTTATAAAAATTCACACATTATACCGTCCTAGTTATTACAAACTTCAAGTTCTAGGCCTATAATATTCCACATACCCTCACTCATACCATCCATGACTTTACTATAGTTTGTTGAGTTTTTGTTTAGTTCTTATCGTTGTTGACCTTTCTTGTTGATTTGACAGTTCATTCCAAGTTGAGTTTTTGTTTTGTTATTTCTTGCTATTTGTGTCCTTTCACAGTTATTTTGTCTTTGATTTAGCAACACCGTCAACATCATAATGATCTGTATCCTCATTGCGATACGTTTTCTGTTTGGTTGCTACTGTCAGAGGTAAAAAATAATTGTAAAAAGATTTTACTTAGAATCTTGCCCGAACCTCTTTTCATTCCAACACGTTAGTGTTTGGTTTTCTTATTTATTTTTAAATTCCTATTCTCCTCCTTCCTACCGTTTCCGCTCGTTTCTGTTCTTTATTGTTATTTCCTTGAAACAATCACATTGTGCCTTATTACCGTAATGTGCCTGATATTGTTTCATATATGTGTTTTTTGCCTTCTAATAGGGTTTTGACCACGACGCGTCGGAACCCTATTTGGACGCTCTAATTTTTTACTATCATGCATTGTAACTTTCGCCATTTTTAAACTGTCTATTATTAATGTCTCAATATTATTATGTTAATAATATTTTAAGACGTGTAAGCCGTAGTTGTTATATTGTTACAGTAAAATGGCCCTGTTAACCCATGAGTTGCGATCATGATAGGCGTTGTTGAGTGTTACCAGCCTAATGACTGTTTTGTCCCCTTCATCGTTTTGTTCTGTTAAAAGCCTCATTACTTCCTACACACAATATTGTTATTTAAGCCCCACGTTTCCCAGCACCACAGTTAAATGTGTTGTTAAATGTATTATCAAATTAAAACCTATCTACCAATAGTTTCTAAAGTGATTCAGAATAAAATCTTTAAACGGGGATAAAATTGTCATTACGCACCTATTGTTTTTACCATTTGGTATAATTTTGTTAACCAATTAATATCGTTAATGTTACATTGTTCTAAGCGTTGATTTGTTGTTAAGTTTGTATTGTGATATTATTGTTAATTTATTGATTATGGCTGTGTTTGTTAATTTTATGTTAAGTTTTCGTTTAAACCATTATTGTTCATTGTTCTTTGCCGACATTAAGGCCACTGATAACACCAAAGTGACTGTAGTTTAACATCGTAGGATATGTTTGTATTTAAGATTAATCTTAGTAACTACTTACTGTATTTACGAAACTGGTATTTAAAACCTAAGCTTTGTATAAAATTAACAAATAGGTTACTTAGGATAGATATTTATTAGAGATGTATGACAGTTCGTGTGTTTGTGTGAATTACCTACAATAAATACAAAAACAACTAACAATTGGTTTTATTTATTTTATTTTGGATTTTAACGGTTGGAGCCGAGCCAACTGTTTTGCCATATACGACGAAATCTAGTTCGGGTAACAGGGTATGTGCGCGAGTGTGGTCGCAAAACAATGTTTCTGTACGATTTAGATAGCAGATTCACGGATCTAGTGTAATGAAGATAGTTTTCAGTAGGGAAAACAAGAAGTTCGTCTGATGCAATCTCGCAGCTTAGCTTCTTCTTAATTGCTTAACTTTAAACCAGAGCCAGTTGTTGGTGTCGGAGTGTTCCTTTATCTTTCAGTGCTTTATAGGTACCAATCACTTATGTCGCCTTCTTCTGCTTGTGGGCATCGTCTCGTCGCCTGAAACATGTACATACACCCATGACACACTTTTAACACTTCAAGCAAAAGTACAGAGGCGGAGTTAATCAAACACGACACGACACTTCGTCAAATTGTTCAGGGTGGAAGGGACATTGACGCAAAAATAACCCCGGTTAAAAATAAATCTGCTGTTTCATACATCTTGACCCTGTAGGTATTGCACTTTTGAAATATTTGTATGTTAGTGGGGGTCGGAATGATGTACTCAATACGTGGAAACCGTTCGTGCGCTGTCATCCGTTTCACTCTGTTTATTACCCACACACTGTTGTACAAGGGTCTGAATATTGATAAAAGATACGCTAGGTTTATCAGTTATCAAAACCTCACGACCTAGGTGTCTACAGTACAGTAGAAATCTAAGTTAATTCGCAACTCCAAGCTGTTGCAGGCCGAGATCTATAAAGTTTTAGTCGTGGGCAAGAGCCATTTCTATTTAAAATACTCCCTATTTATTGGCCCTTATTTACGTACACATAAAGCCTTCAATAGATATACATATAATCTCATAAAAGTAGCGACGAATAAAAGAACATTAAGGTCTTCCGTTTCCTACTTGTTATTGGAGCTATTCTTCCAATAGCTCGCCCTTGCGGCCTTGCAGTGCATGCAGGAAGCGAAAATTCCCCACTATCTCTTTCAAGTGTGCCTAATCTGTTTTTGGGGGTATTTGGGTTATTGTTATGGTCAGGCAAATCACTAAGTTGCAAGGATTTTTATTACTTCCTCCTTACATTTCACTTTTACAGTCTTTAACTATGGGGCTCGTGTCTACAGACTCGTGGCTACAGAGGAGCTCGTGGCTACATAATAACAGCCGCTCGGGTCGATCTTTAGGTTAAGCGGTGCTTGCCTAGGTTGGCCTGTGGATGGGTGACCATCCATTACATACCGAATTTCCTCCGTGCCTCGGAAAGCACAATAAGCCGTTGGGTGTCATTTGTAGATCTTTGACAGTCGTTAGGAAGTCACTGGCCCAAAAAGTCAGACAACCAGTCTTACCAAGAGGTATCGTATTACCCAGTATTAACTGGGTTGTGGAGGTCAGATAGGCAGCCGCTCCATATAAAATACTGGTATTCAGCAGCATCTGGTTAGACTGGAAGCCGACCCCAACATAGTTGAGAAAAGGCTAGGCAGATGATGAGTCTTTAACCATGGGGCATTTCCTAAACTAAATCTATACTTACTAATATAATAAAGAGGTAAAATTTGTTTTAGTTTGTAAGCACGTAGGGGATAATCTTGAAACTATTGATCCGATTCCGAAAATTCTTTCACTACCAGGAAGCCACATTATCCCCGAGTGCATTTAAAACAGTCCCACGGATTAATTTCCGACACATAACGGGTGCCAAGCCACGAGGAAAAGCTAGTTATGTAAAAGAGGTTAAAACGTTTGTTAAAGGTGATGTCTGCAAATACAAATATTTCACCGATAGAAAGATACACTACTGTTTTGATGTGACGAAGTCACGGACAGAGACTAGTCTTTAATTAAGAGATCTTCATAAGTTGTCTCATTTGCACAACAGCTCAGTAGAGTGGTTGAGCGGTGATTAAATTGAAGACCGACCTACACTACTCGAACATCTCTTTATATTTCATATATTTCCAAATATTGCGGATGTTTTTTAAAGCTCTTCATAATAGGTATTAGCTACCGTTTCGATTTTCCAAATTTATTTCCTTGATATTATTTAAAAATTGCGCTTTAAATCGACTTAGTAGGTATTTCAACTGATGTAATAATTCTATTCATGCCCACATGCCCGTTTCATATTTCTAACTTCAGCTGAACAAGTTATATTTGAACGCGATAGTTTAATCTCGTTCTGCTCCGATTTTTCACACCTCGCACTTTGCTACGATATTTTATTTTTCGCTTTTCGATATTTTCATACTAAGTAACTACAAGTTAGTATCTAGAATTACTTTATTATTCAGACGTAGGTAGGTACGACGTATTTGGTATTGGTAGCAATAAAATTTGCCAAAAATCTAGTATGTTTTATGACGTAAACGTCTCATTCACGAAGCTACGTTTATGTTCACAAAGTATCGGAATGAGTCAACTTAGAGGTACAAGTATTTCAACAACAAGAAACTTTAAATAAGTTTGCTGGAAGTCAAGGAAACATAGATAAAACTCTTTAAGTACTTATTTTGTTCTCACTTGCGTAACTTTATTGTGCAGACGTTTGAAACGGAAAATTCTCAAATTCGAATTTGATAAAATAGAACAGTGAACTTGTTAGCAGTTTAAGAAAGTATTTTATAGTTTTTTTATGTGTTTTTGGTTGTTTATTTTAAACTCGATCAATTAAAAAAACTCTGAAATAATGATGTCTACCAATGTATCTTTGATGTTATAAACACAGATATAGATAGGGTATTAATGATTATCTTTATCTGAAAACAGTCTCTCAAATTGAGTTTTACATTCGACGTAGTGTTTAAGATAAAATATAAGAGGTATTCGCTTTAGCAAACAGTGACTCGCCTTCGATCCAAATATCTGCACGAGAAGCTGAAAATATAACGGGACTATACACGACAGAAATTTCACCAGCGTCCGACGTTGAAAATAAGTTTGTATTTGTGGTCAGGGGCGTGGATGCAACCGAGTTATTGTGATGAAAAATTAATGGAGGCTTAGCTTACGTTCCAGGTGCTTCTTGGTCTTGTTTCAATGAAATAGTTTGTCAAAGTAGTTAATAGGTTGTAGTCGCCCGTGGAAACCGCGCTCCGGATGGTGGTCACCACGTTCGAGCAATTCTCGCTTCTCTTCAACTGTTTCTCGGTCCTCTCTTGCTGCGACATCAATCTCTCCCGGTCTAGCTGTATATTCCTCACTTTCTTTCTTAATAAATTTATGTAATGATCAATTTGACGTTGGTAGTGATCCACGGACCAATAAAATTTCAAATCAGCAAGAATAATCAGTAGAAATGCGGTGTATAAGCTGGCTAGTACAATACCAAAGTAGTATACATTTGGATCTTGAGTTGAAAATAATGGACACGCTTTTGATAGAGTGAGGCAGCTCCAAAAGTACGATTGTGGTAATGTAACAGTAGTTTCTGGAATCCGATTCATGCTGCCGTTAAATTGATTCCACTAAAATTTTTAGTTTCATTTGCATTGAGCCTAACATGATTACATGACTGCACAGATCATCAATATAATATGACATGATGACTGCTGCCAAACAAAATATTGCTGTCAAGTTGTCTGTCATGCATGATCATCGAAAAAACTAAAGTAGGTACTTCATAATTCCAAACAAAACACTTTCTGAAACCATGTTTTTAAAACACCTTTTTTCTTATTCATATTGCCGTATTTTACGTCCTGCTCTTTCAACAACACACTCGACCCTAGTTGTAGTTAGTAAGATGCCTACTTATTCTACTAACACTAGAAGAAGACTAAAACACTAATGCGACTGTCTGAATTTACGTAAAAACGTCTGCAAAAAATGCAATTCACTCGAGTTGTATCGCCAAAGAAAGGAAAAATCTTCATAAGTTAGAATATCAGAATTTCAATCCTTTTTACGTCTAAGTGTTTTCTAAAGAAAGAATACGATACCGCAATCATCCGAGCACGACGAAGTGGCATCGCTCACACTGACAATAGCGAATAAAAGTGCACAATGCTGCTAGAACGCTTCACTTGAGGCAATATCGAATTCCCGTGGACGTTCGCCGAGACACCACCCGTCTCCTGAACCAACAAAACACCGCCATGACAACAAGTCTGCCGGCCAATGCCTCAAATATTCAGCTGCCTTTTGAACAAAGTCACTCGACGACTTTACGGAATATTGGATACTCTCTTAACATTTTAACTTCTTTAAGGGATCTTACGTGAGGACCTACAAACAACTATACAATTTAAAACCTTCATGTAAGTATATTTTTAAGATATTGAAAAGAATAAAGAAGTATCTGACAAAGTTTTACTCAAAACTTCAGTCTTCGCAAAGTCGCCTATATTCGATATTTTCAATACAAGCTCTTTTTGAATGCTATTTGTACAACTTCTGCTGATATTTCATAGCCAAAGTTTTGTGTGCAAAAGATTAGATTCTGAGCCAACGTCAATGTGATTTATTATATTCGATACAATGTGTTTTAAATCTTTGTTATTTTATTCTTGGCATCAATACAAATAAAAGAAGTAGAGTAACTTACTGACTAACTAATAATACAAAGTCTTACCATTCTTGTGATTTTCTTTGTATCAAAATAATGTAAACCTTGTAGGTTTTTTGTAATGGGGTTAAAAATACCCTTAACGAAGCCGAGTGGCACTTGTTTTCCCCGTCATTGCGATCATTTTTTTGTTCTGGAACTCAACTGGGAACCTTTTAGTTACGGGATATTGGGGGCCAAAGTTCCAACATTATCAAAAGTTTAAAAAAAAAGTTTTTAGTGTTATAACTTATCTTACTTTAAATACAGCATTGAATAGTACGGGGGCGTACTATTCAATGCGTCCATTATCATAATTTTTTAAGTGACGTTCCATTGAGTCCTACCGTAAAACGTGATTTTCAACCTAAAAAAGTCTTTTAACAGTAATAATTTCCGCGCAGAGTTACTTAACTTAATTTAGTGTACAGAATGCTTGGATTCGTAAAGGGTTCGCTTACACCTTGTAGATACAGTAAACCACGGAACCTTTATAACCTTTTCGCCAAGTCCGTCAGTCTGTCTAGTGTCTATCCATCTGTACGCGGTTTAACTCAACGTTAATATTGAAAATTTGTATTTTGCTGTGGTAATAAATGTAGTAGGTAATCTCGCTTACAAAGTTGGCTATTCGATAATCCATTGTATGGGCCGTTTAAAAATATTGGGGTTACTTTTTTTGATTCAGACATCCGTTTCATCTATCTACCCAACAAATCTGCTTTTTCCATTTATGTTGGGGGTCGGCTTCCAGTCTAACCTGATGCAGCTGAATACCAGTATTTTACATGGCGCCACTGCCGATCTGACCTCCACAACCCAGTTAGTACTGGGTGAGGGTAATACGATACTCCTTGGTATGACTGGTTGTCAGACTTTCGGGCCACTACTGCCTACCTGTAACGACTTTCAAAGATCTACAAATGACAGCCGGGGCCAACAGCTTAACGTGCTTTCCGAGTCACGAAGGAAACTCGATGTGTAATGGCGGTCCACCTGGCGGTCAACCTAGGCAAGCGCGGCTTAACCTGAAGATCAACCCTACTGGCTGATATTATTTAACCAGGAGCTCCTCCGTCTTTTGCTCCGTCCTTTTGCAAAATATTGTTACAGTTCCGAAGAGTTTTCTTAAGAAAATCATAGAAAATGTAATAGACGGCGTTTAGCTACTAAGAATAACTCTTCACTGTGCGTAGTACGACACGCACTTGGCCCGTTTATTGCCATGTAATCGTTACAATCAACTTTTTTACCTAAGTACGATATTTTTATCTAATTAACAGCATAAGCCACACGTACCTGAGTTTAGAGTGGCAGCACGAAGGTTGTATCTACAGATATCACCAACTAAAAATTTACCTTTCGTTTCAAACTATGTTTTCTGGGAGACCTTCGAGGATGTTTAATTTCAGATTTCAGGTTGCCAACCGTGACATCTTATAGTAGGAGTCATTCCAGTGGGGAAAAGAGATGGCGCTAGACGACCTGTATAGCTCTGTCTCTCTCCCACACTGGAATTATTCCTGCTTTAAGACGTCATAATAACCCCTCATGTCATTCTACCTTTCGACGTTGAAGTTTAAACACCACGTCAGTCAATTTCTGGCGGTTTTGATTTGACAGACGACGCGTAGTTTCAGCCAATCACAGAAACAAGCAACATCTCTATCTAATTTGATGTAAACACAAATGATAAAATGGTATTGTGCCATTACCTAGGTACGTAGTATTATATTATCTGTGACCTAGGTACCTATAATCATGCAGTTTCTGCACTCTCCTGTAATGTTACTATTTTGCACTTACGTGGTGTTAGAACTTCAACTACGCTACGGCATAATAAAACTTCCCTATACACTCATTTATAAATCGCTTGTTGAAGAATAAAATCTCGTAATAAATCAATTAAGATGTACTTACTTAATTAGCCATCAAACAAAATCGTCCCAGCGACCGGTGTATAGTTCAGCGAGGGTGCCTCGTTTTACGGGCCTGTTAAAGTCTCATTGTTGAACTTTGGAGCTCGTAATTCCCTGACAGTAATTACGGTCAGAATGAGCGATTTTGCAATGCACTTTTTAATAGGTGCATTATGAAACAAATCTGTAGTGTTTAACAAGTGTTAAGTGGTACTTCATTTTATTGAAAATATATATCTGTTTGCATAATACATTTTGATCGAGAATTGTTAAGGTGGGAGCGCCTGGTCAGCATTGCCGTTTCTAGGAATTTATTATGATTATATTTTTTCTCACTTTTATAGTGTTTATTTTTTGTTGTTATCTCTTCAATTAGAGACGTTGCTAGTTTATAGGCAGTTCATTTTACTCATCTTTATAATTTATTTTTAAAATTACATTATCTTGTGCTAGAAAAAATATCTCGATGATTTGACAAAACGTGTGAAGCAGAGCGAGTCGCTAGTTTCGTCTATAATCCACAAAGTGTACCTGAACACTCACGCTAATATCGATTTTATCTTATCTTGTACATTGTTTATATCTGAATGTATAAATAGGTTTCATTCAGTGTCCTACTGTTGGTTGGTTAAAACAAGGCTCCAACATGATTTTTAATATTATTTTTCTTCTTTTAACTATTTTATTCATACTTTTCGTGAGCGTGAAAATTTACTACAAACTAACAACCGGAATATGTAAGACCAGTATTCATTTAGTGGGTAAAGTGGTCATAGTCACAGGCGCAAACAAAGGAATTGGTTACGAAACTTCAAAAAACTTTGCTGAAAGAGGAGCTCGTGTTATACTAGCCTGCAGAAACGAGGGTCTTGGCACAGCCGCGAGGGACCAAATCATCAAGGCCACTGGTAATGCTGACGTTCACTATCGACACCTTGATCTCGCCTCTCTGGCTTCCGTGAGAGCGTTCGCTGATGGTATACTCAAGACTGAGAAGCGTCTCGACATACTTGTCAACAACGCAGCAGTTTTCGAAGTTGATAACGTGAAAACAGAAGATGGACTATCACTCTCTGCGCAGACTAACCATTTTGGACCTTTTCTTTTAACTTGCTTGCTGTTGCCGTTACTGAAAACATCTGCACCGAGTCGGATTGTCAACGTATCATCAGGAGCTTACCGAAATGGAAAACTAGACTTTGATAATTTGAACTTGGAAAAGGAAACAGAAGAAAGTTATGGTATTTTTCAATCGTATTGTAATACAAAGTTATTTAACGTTTTAATGACCGTTGAGTTAGCAAAACAATTGGAAGGAACAGGAGTCACAGCCAACAGTTTACATCCGGGAGCTGTCGAGACCGAAATTTTGAATTTAAACAAAGGCTGGTTGTTTTCATTAGCGATATCAGTACTGAAGTATCTTTTGAAGGATGGCTGGGAAGGAGCACAGACTTCTATACACGTTGCTGTGTCACGAGAACTGGAAGGCGTGACTGGAAAGTATTATTCCGATTGCAAGGAGGAGAGTGTCAAAGGCCTCGGTCAGGATAAAAATTTAGCACGCAAGCTATGGGAGGTTTCAGAGACGTTGGTGGGTCTTAAGTAAAGGTACCCAAAAAAATGCAGTAGGTAAAATAGGTGATTTATCAATCGACATTTTACCATTGTTGGGCATGCAAATTAGTTGTGCCTTATTTTCTTAGTAATAAAACTAGTTAGTTGTGTTACAAATCGGAATCGATATTTATATTGCGAAGGTTGGTCTATATTTTGTGTTATATTGTCTCCTTTAAATCTAAATAATTTAATATGCTTCTTTACAAATTTTCACTGATTCTTCAAGTAAATAGGTAAATCCAGGTCAAGGCCAAGGACTTGTACTTTCAAAAAAAAGTCCTACAAGATTCAAGTGGACCGACCACGACATCGCAAATATTTCTTACGCAATTTTTTTCATCAATTGCCTAGACGAGATAAGATAAGATAGTTTTTTTTGTCCATTCATCCGAACTCGGCATTGTATAGAATGACTAGGTATTCTATAGAATTGAATATTATATGTTTTGCCGGTACCACATACATTGTTAATGTGTTTTATTTGTTCCCAATTATTATAATAAGTACATTCTTTCTGTTTGTTTTGTCTGCGTTTTCATGTTAATTTTATTAGCATCTAGCTGATGCCCGCGTGGATTTCGGAAATTGTCCCAAGAGAACATGCTACCGGGGTAAAAAGTGTCCGTCGTAAGTCCTATGAGTTAATCCAGGTTATAATTAATCTGTGTGCCATATTTTATGCGAATCTGTTTAGCAGTTTTTGCATGAAAGAGTAACAAACACGAAACTTTGTGAGGATGGCCTCACAAACTTACGCGTTTATGATAGTAGTAGGATCGCTAGACTCGGGCCTATAAACTTAACTAGCCAAACTTGGGCGGTACAGGTACATCTCTGCCAATCATCTCTAGGATTACAGGAATGATGTTATGTATTTTTTTTGCAAAGCTGTTCATAAAATTACAGAAAATCTGCACACAAAAATATCACCTAAATTAGGGAAAAAAACTGTACTAGTTTAAAAGGTGTATTCCAGGGTCTGGTGATGGAGTTGGAAGATGGCCATAAGAAATCTACGACTAAACAAGTCAGCTCCCTATTTTTGAGCTCGTTGGATTGGTCTTTACAAGCACTGTGGAGCTAGTTGGAGTGAAGAGGCTGACGGTCAAGCAGGAAACTGGCCATAGACACTCCTCAACAAGATAGCCCGAACAAGTGAAGGTTATTAGACGGATCATCATCAACATCATCTGCCTAGCCTTTTCCCAACTAAGTAAGAGTGGGCTTCCAGTCTAACCAGATGCAGCTGAATACCAGTATTTCACGTGGAGCGACTGTCTATCTGACCTCCAATCCAGTTAGTACTGGGTTTTTAAACTTTCTCTAAACAATGTAACGTAAGGAACAATAGATATATAAAATAATATATATAAAATAGGTAAATAAAATAATATTTATTTTAGTTACCTTTATATGGTTTTATAGGTACATACCAAAAGCCAAAATACACTTCGGCTTAACGGTTAAGCAATACCGTAAATTACTTCGGAGAAAGAAAGACAAAAAAAAAATTATTACTTTTTTTTGGAATTTGCTGTTATTTCAAAATAACTAAAACCCACCCACCAACACAATCCTACGATACCCAAACTGTATCGTAGGGCTCAATATTTTAAAATAACAGACAGATTCTATTTATTTATAAACATGTTTGGGTGATATTTTACAAAAACAAGGATGATTTCATAATGTGAAACTAAAAAAAAAAAAAAACTTAGCATTTATTTCAAGTAGGCCAGTTACAGGCACTTTTGAACTGTCAATGAATTGGCAAGCCCTAAGCAAAAATACAGGAAATATATGGGTTGTACATATAAAAAATAACTGTTGATTTTAGTAACTTGCGTGTCTTTATTTAAGACCAACCAACGTCTCTGAAACCTCCCAAAATTTTCGTGCTAAACCTTCGTCCTGAGCAAGGCTCGAGAGGCTCGCCTCCTTGCAATCCGTATAATACTTTCCAGTCACTCCGTCCAGTTCAGGCGACACGGCACAATATATTGTAGTCTGCGCTCCTTCCCAAGCATCTTTCATAAAATATCTCAGTAGTGGTAACACTACATTAATCCAGCCTTTGTTCAAATGCAGAATTTCGGTATCTATAACGCCCGGATGTAAACTATAGGTTGTAACTCCCGTTCCTTCCAATTGTCTTGCTAATTCAACGGTCATTAAAACATTAAACAACTTTGTATTAGCATAAACTTTCAATATACTGTACGTCTTTTTTGTTTCCTTTTCCGCGTTGAGATTGTCAAATACAACTTTTCCATTATAGTAAGCTCCTGATGATACGGTGACGATCCGACTCGGTGCAGATGTTTTCAGTAACGGCAACAGCAAGCAAGTTAAAAGAAAAGGCCCAAAATGGTTAGTCTGCACTAAAACCGATAGTCCATCTTCTGTTTTCACGTTATCAACTTCGAAAACTGCGGCGTTGTTGACAAGTATGTCGAGGCGCTTTTCAGTCTTGAGTATACCATCAGCGAACGCTCTCACGGAAGCCAGAGAGGCGAGATCAAGGTGTCGATAGTGAACATCGGCATTACCAGTGGCTTTGATGATTTGGTCCCTCGCGGCTGTGCCAAGACCCTCGTTTCTGCAGGCTAGTATAACACGAGCTCCTCTTTCAGCAAAATCTTTTGAAGTTTCGTAACCAATTCCTTTATTCGCACCTGTAACTATGACCACTTTATCCACTAAATGTTTACTGCTCTTACATAATCCGGCAGTTAGTTTATTATAAACTTTTATGATAGAAAGTATGAATAGAATTAGAGAAAGATAAATTATAAGTATTATTATCATGTTGAAGTATTGTGGAAACAACAACACACTAAATACACTACTCACTATAACGATATTTTTACAATCAGATATCCTTAATACAGATAAGATAAATTCGACATTACCGTCGCCCGTAACACAAGTAAAAAGTGTAGACAGCGCCATCTAGCGCTAAATAGCAGTGCAATATGCATTTAATTCGAAGTAATAACGCTAGTCGCCGCTAGAGGGAATTAAAGACCACCATGGAAAGTTAACTGGCGACATGTGGGTGTACTAGTAGTAACACCTATGCCTAACCCTACGGGAAGTACAGGCTTGGTGTTATATTTTGTGAATTAAAAAGATTGTTCCTGGATTTATAAAAAATCTCCTGGATACTATTCTGGTTACAAAAGCTTGCTTGTGAATGTTATAGTTAGGTCTGCACATACATAACTAAAATCTTTATAAGTAGTTGTAAGACTGACATAATTTTTATTGCTCTTTCATTCCTTTTAATATTCCATTGATTTTTTCTACTTTTAAATCATTACTAAGTAGATTTACATTTTGGTATTTTATTTCTAAGAATATAGTAGTTAAATAATATGTATATAATAAATAATATAAAAAAAAATAATAAATAATTAATTATAATATGTATATGTATATACCTTTATTTTTGTGTTTACCTGCAAATATTTGAAAAGAAAGCCAATTTTAAATAATTGAACATTCCAATTACAGCAAAAGTTGGCACTAAAACAAAGTTTGGTTAAACATAAAGAGAATTAATACATAGCATAACCTTTAGGGTCAATTCACACCGAAGTGGCAGCGGTCGGCAGCGCAGTTTCACTGTCAAGCCATTTTATGCTTTATCTCCATTAGAAAATACATAGTATCGTTTGAAAGACGCGCGGTCGCTCGCGGCACCTCGAGACGTAACGCGGTCCGAGTCTTTGACTTGACTATGACTTGACAGTGAAACTGCGCTGCCGACCGCGGCCACTTCGGTGTGAATTGACCCTTAATGTTTCTGCGGCTGGGACGCAGGCTTCATGTCGGTGAGACGGCTGGTAGTCTACCATGCGGGCCCAGTGTGAAACAGAAAATTCGAAAATTTGTGGCATCTACTATCTTTGGTAGATGCCACAAATTTTCGAATTTTCTGTTCTAGGACGTCGCAGTTTTCTCACCATGTTTTCCTTCAGCGTCTTGACAGCAGTGGTGCTGAAATAAATAAATAAATTATTTATTCAGTTCTATTTAGAGTTGTAAATGCATGCCATAACTTTACCTCATCACTGTATTCTATTTTTGAATTGCGATGAAATAAATTATTTAAGTGTCTGAAAATTTATTTCATTTATCACAAGGTTGCAAATGTGTATATTGATATTGATTAATTGTTAAAATGTGTGACATGATTAAACCCTTTATGGAAACAGTATTACATTATAACAACCGTAAGGTTTGCCATAGAAGTACCTATGTAGCATTCTAAAAAATAGACTGTTCTATCGAATTGACAACATCATAATAAGTATCGCTGACGTTTGCTATGAATCTGCGAGGTGGAATTAGGCGGGTCAGGGTGAGTGAGTTTACGGTTCTGTCTTCATGAGCATGAAGATAGATGGGCCAGGAGACAGGCATCGTAACCGGGGCAGGCTTAGGACATGCTGCATGGTGTGACGATCTGGACACGTTCTTGCCGAATTGGTCGGAGAAGACGAAACGTAAAGAGAACTGGAGGAATATAATATGAATCAACCTACCTTATCCCGCTTAGCTGTTAAGCCTTTACTCAACAGCTAAGCTGTGGGATAAGGTAGGGTATTAAAAAAAAATAAAAGAAAACATTTTGTTTTTTTTTTAAATACGCATTATTTAATTAGGTGAAATAAAACATAAAGAAGCAAATAATGGATTGTACGCACTATCATATTGTACGCCAATCAAGCTATTCAAAACCAGTTTATGCGGATCTCTCATGGTACAGGAAATTTATACAAAGCGAGGCCAAGTTATACTGGAAATGTACAGCTTCATGTGCCGCCGTGTGTACATAAACCACCAACTTTGTTAACTGGTAATACCTGTACTTTCTAGTTCTTTGATGCTTGCGTGCCTCTATTTCAGACCAACCAACGACTCTGAAATCTCCCACAGTTTGCGTGCTGCATCTTCATCCTGAGCGAGGCTCGTCAATCTGTTTTCTCGGCAATCAGCATAATATTTTCCACTCACGCCGTCCAGGTCAGGCGATACAGCACAATATATAGAAGTCTGTGCTCCTTCCCACGAATTCTTCAAAAAATACCTAATTAATGGTAGCACTATAGTCATAAAGCCTTTATCCACTTGCAGAATTTCGGTCTCGACAGCTCCCGGATGTAAACTATTGGTTGTAACTCCTGTTCCTTCCAATCTTTTTGCTAATTCAACAGTCATTAAAACATTAAACAACTTTGTATTACGATAAGATTGAAAAATACCGTAAGTTTCTTTTGTTTCCTTTTCCAAGTTCAAATTATCGAAGTCAAGTTTTCCATTTCGGTAAGCTCCTGATGATACGGTGACGATCCGACTCGGTGCAGATGTTTTCAGTAACGGCAACAGCAAGCAAGTTAAAAGAAAAGGTCCAAAATGGTTAGTCTGCGCCGAAAGTGATAGTCCATCTTCTGTTTTCACGTTATCAACTCCGAAAACTGCGGCGTTGTTAACAAGTATGTCGAGGCGCTTCTCAGTCTTGAGTATACCATCAGCGAACGCTCTCACGGAAGCCAGAGAGGCGAGATCAAGGTGTCGATAGTGAACGTCAGCATTACCAGTGGCCTTGATGATTTGGTCCCTCGCAGCTGTTCCAAGACCCTCGTTTCTGCAGGCTAGTATAACACGAGCACCTCTTTCAGCAAAGTTTTTTGAAGTGTCGTAACCAATTCCTTTATTCGCACCTGTGACTATGACCACTTGACCCACTAAATGTTTATTGTTCTTACATATTCCAGTCGTTAGTTTCAAGTAAACTTTTATGATAAAAAGTATGAAAAAATTTGTTAGAAGTAGAGATATAAAAAACGTGAACATGTTATCGAAACAATAACATAAGCTACACTAAATGGATAATATTGTACATTATGAATTTATAATGTATACAGATTAGATAAAGCCACGTACCCACACAGTCATGTTGTGGTTTAAACCGTACTAGCGACCTGCCCCTGCTGCACAGCACACGGGTTTTATAACTTGACAAAACATCAAGATTTCTTTATGATTTACATTTAATTGAATACATACATATACACAGAAATCTTGCCGAATGAAGTCTCTAAATTATTGTGAAAACCACAGTAAAATCCTTTGGAAGAACTAAGATGTCACACAGACAGATACAGAAAGCGCCTTGAGTATCTTGTGCCTAGAGGAAAACCTTGTCGCTAATCATCATCTCTTCTCCTTTGTTTTCCTCCCCACTCCTCAAGTCGGTAAGATGGATCATTCACTGTTCGTGCTGTGCGCCTTTGGAATTCACTTTCACACTCCTTGCGGGATAGCCCTTCGTCAGAGGTGTTCAAGAAAGGAATAAAGGAACATTTCCTGTTAACATGATAAATATATATGATTTTATAGGTATTTATATTTATGTACTATATGTATTACGTATATTATATTGTATGCATGTAGTTTAGTTTATAAAATTAATTAATTTAAGTAACAGAATGGAATTGTAATGCACATAAGTATATCCTCTTCTTCAAATCTCGCAGTCAAAATTTGGTTTGTTGTAAGAAAACCCAATTCTGGGTTAAGCTCGCCATTGTACATAAGCTGTATTATTGCAATTTGTATGTATATTTGTTATTTTGTGTGCAATAAAGAATAAGAATAAGAATAAAGCGTTTTGAATTTATAATAACACTAATGACCCGCCCCGGCTTCGCACGGGTGCAATATTTACATATTTTAAACCTTATTCTTGAATCACTCCATCTATTAAAAAAAAACCGCATCAAAATCCGTTGCGTAGTTTTAAAGATCTAAGCATACATAGGCACAGATAGCGGTAACCGACTTTGTTTTATACTATGTAGTGTTGTTGATGTATGTGGATGATAAGATGACTAAAATATGGCACATATTAGATAATATCAAAGTAATTGAAGGGATAATAATACCAGGAACAAAATAAAATTGAAGATCGTTTTAAAATAGCTGTAATTAAAGAAACATTAGAATTAATTTTTAAGGCGCCTTCGTTGTTAAAATAGCGTGCAATACTGTTGCACATTGCCATTGAACTATTGTCAGGAGTCTTTTTTTTTTGGAGTCTTCAGTTTGCTTAAAACGTTTTCTGAAACGAAGAGGTCTACACTTAAGTTACCTAACTTACGTATGAGAGACAAAATTTTAATTTATTGAAATAGTAGCATGTTGCAGACCCGAGATTACTTAAAAGAGATACATCTTCTCGCCAAGTAGGTAAGCCTGTCTACTTCTGCATTAGTATTCTGTATAAAAAAGGTGTTATACAAACAGAGAAATATTCATAATTACTGGTCGAAATCGTCTTAGTACGATTTTGTTAAATGGGTAATTAATTAAGTAGATGTTAATTTCTTTATAACAAGATTTTATAATTCTCCAAGTGATCACGATATCAGTGTTCAGGTGTGGTGATTGAAATTAAGCATTTTTTTATCTGTAGACGGCTCATCTGTACCTATTGTGATTCTGTCAACTGACGCCCGGTTTTTTTCATATAAAAAAGGTACGTAACGATTACATTGCAAAACTAAAAATAACTAACTAGTTACCTATCACAACAGTCCTTGAATTTTATTGAATGGCTCTATCGTCACATTTTTATCTCTGTCCTGAATCACTTATTATTTTTATGATATAAAATTTTAGGACTCCAGATTCCTTTATACTTTATAATTCGTACTAGCTATCAATCATTGAAAAAGCCAGCCTGTGTTAATCAATAGCTGGCATAAATATAAACAAGGCTTGTATGAAACCAATTCTTCTAAAGCGTCACATTTCTGAAATATCAAAGTGGTGCTGTTGGCGAAAATTGTAACTTTGATGGCTTATATCTCGGAAACGTGACGCTTTAGAAGATTCGGTTACATTCAAAACTTGTTTGTATTGAAGCCAGCTATTGAATAATACAGGTTTATTACTGGCCGATATTTTGTAAATAAAATAAAATGGCGGAAGTCAGGCAGGATAAATTATTCAAAGCCGATTCCTTAAATCCTTGATAATTGAAAAGGCTGGATTTTCCGACAACACTGTTGTTTTGTCTGGTGGTTTGGTCGAGGGTTTTAGTTGGGTTTCAGTACATTATGTTAGTTGACCAGATATCTCTATATATGGTCAACTAACATAATGTACTGAAACCCAACTAAAACCCTCGACCAAACCATACACACACACCACTATATCTACACCACGATATCAGAGGATATCGTGGTGTAGCATACGTTAGTGCAGTGTATAGCGGTAGGTACCTAAATCATCATCATCATCTGCCTAGCCTTTTTCCAACAATATTGGGGTCGGCTAAATAGACCAACAAATTCATATTTCTAGATTATATGGATGGTTATTTATATTGCAATATATTTTAAATACAACATTAGTTTCAGTATATGCTAAACCTGAAACACGTGTCTAGTATATTTATGTAAATAAATTATTTACAAAATTTAAAAACTGTATCATGAAAAATCACAAAGTTATAAGCTTGTTCTGTTACCTAGTTGTCCGCACAAAAACGTGGTCACCACGCAGCGAGCGTCGTCTTGAGCTCATTGATAATAATATTTGCAGTAGGTACCTAAATTATTGCGATAGGTACTTAATGTCACTCGGTGTCCAACTTGTAACTTTTTTAAATATTTAAAAAAGAAATATAACATCGTTTAAAAATTATTGGAATTGATTCAGTTACTTATTCTGAACAGACTATATTCAGGTTTTCCATATTCTAAAAATAATGTTGTATATTGTTATAGACTTGGTTTTGTGCCCGGTTGATGGTAATAGGCTCGTTCCTTATTATATGGTACTTCAACATAACTGGCGAAATGTGGGTGTACTATTATAGGTACACCTTTGCCTAACCCTGCGGGCAATTCAGCGTGATGTTATGTTATAGATCCTAATATTCTATTTTGGACTTACTCAAATAAATTGTGTATGATCTATTCGTTGCCTCAACCAAGTACTTAGATACCAAATGTTATCATTAAATCTTAGGTATACATATGTTATCCAAACACCTGCCCTGATACGGCCCTCACGATTTCGTAATAATATCCAGTAGATTAAACATGATATCAACTAGTCTGGAGATTAAAATAAGATAATTATCCATAAAAAACTAGGTCTGTTTATCAACTCGCGAAATACCTCTAGTTCTCTAACTTGCAGGGTAAAATAATATGATGCATTTTTATCTTTCAAAAGAAAACAGCAAACGATTGTGGACTTTGCTAAGTGATCACAAGGTCCTCGAATCGTGATGCTGTCCATCCCAAATACTTAATTTGAAAACAAACACAAAGAACAAACGTGACATTTTCTTTAATTGAGAACCCTTTTTCTCGGAAAAACGTTCTGAATGAAAACAGGTAAACATTCTGAATGAAAACAGGTAAACTATACAAGTCGAACAAACTAAGGGCCTGGTTATAAGACGTGTGCCGATACCTCGACGCTCGCACAGGTAACCCTGGTAATGAGGGCGTTTGACGTGATTTGACGCGACAAATTGCTCAGCTATTGCAGGTGGGAACGCCTTCGACACTTGGGTTAAGTGACATAAGTCTCATTATAAACCCGGATAGCTCCTTTAATTTACATGTTATGTTAACGTTACGTTAACATCAAGAGTTACATTGAGTGGCATTTAAACGCAGTTTAGCGTTTTGTTTTGAATTTAAACGAAGCATAAAATATTTGGTTTGAGTTAACCAGCTGACAAAGTACGCACGAATGGTTTTTATTTTACTAGAGCTATGATTGATTTCAAATAAAAAAACCGGCCAAGTGCGAGTCGTGCTCACACGCACACAGGGTTCCGTAGCACCAAACAATATAATAACAGTATTTTGAAGGCTCATTCATGTGTTGTAATGTTTTACATTCAACAGCAAAACTAAATTTGTTTTTTATATTATGTTAATGCTGCAGTTTGATGAAAAAGTCCCATATCTCAAAAACTAAACATTAAATCTTATTCAAACCAATTTTCGTTGTTAGTTTTATTACGTTCTACAATCCTACATTTTCACAGACATGACGAATCTTCCTTTTTTTGCCATTCGGCTATGGAACCATAAAACGTGCATCATCATCATCATCTGGCTAGCCTTTTCCCAACTATGTTGGGGTCGGCTTCCAGTCTAACCGGATTCAGCTGAATACCAGTATTTTACATGGAGCGCCTATTTGACCTCCACAACCCAGTACTGGGTAACACGATACCCCTTGGTAAGACTGGAACCATAAAACGTGCATTTCAAAAAAATAAGAGGTGAATAGGGACGCTCGCTTAAGACAATAGATGATTTATGTATCTTTGTTTCCAGTGTTGACCCCATTTTCGTTAACAGCTACACCGAAAATCATGAGTATGACGTCCATATCGAATAATGATTAGAGAATGAACATTTAGTTGAAACATAGGTACATCGTTTGGTGCCGATGTTTAGACTAATGAAGTCTGACTGTAAGTCAGATAGAGATAGACTGAGGAGTGTCAAAGATGCTCTCCGTTATTATTATTCCATAAACTTTCACGACATTGCTTAGCTACCGAAGTATGGGAGCCATCAAAACTAACCTAAAATGTAATAATCATTAAATTACAAAATGCAACGTAGTTATTGTATCAAAAATATTAACATAGTTTACAAATCTCATTAAACGTCAGCAACATTTAAATTGCTATGACAGTCTTGCGAAAAATACTCGTTATGTTGCTCTGCATTAATACCACTATATTTTATGTTCCTCAGACCTTCACATCACATGTGCTTCCAATGATACTTTTAATAACATAGGTACAAGGTGTAATGGATATAACTGAAAACTTGAAAGGGTCATTGTTCAGAAGAACTATTACCAATGACATGCTAAGCAGAAGCCTAGCATGCATGCATGTCGGCAGAAGGCAGAAGCCTAGCATGCATGCATGTAGGCAGAAGGCTGAAGCCTAGCATGCATGCATGTAGGCAGAAGGCAAAAGGCTAGCATGTCGAAAGCAATTTATATTGATAAATCTCATTACTATCTTATGGTATAACTTTAATTAACCCTGAAATTTAAAGAGAACCCTTATTTTTACAAATCGTAGATTTTGTCGAGTTATGCGAGAAGCTGTAATTTTTTTTCGAAATATCCCTAGTTGGCCCTATAATGAAATTGAGTCATACATCGATTGATATTACCCGTTTTCACATTTTCAGTTGTTTCCCTTGTTTATAATTAAATGTAATACAGTAGTTATGTACCTAAGTAGAATACAATTTAATTATACTTAGATTTAAATTAGAAATACTTGTGAACTAAGTCCTCAGACATTTTAATTAATGTTTTGAGGAAAACTTTGTAGGGCTTCGCCAATAGTTAATGCTCTATTTATAGCAACTAGCTACCATTTCTTTGAAACTGTTATTTATGTAGATTTAATTAACCACTGTTACATATACATTGGTACGATACCATTTATTCTATGAATCTTAGTTAGGTAGGGAAAACATCTTCAAACCAGAAACATTGTTCAGTATTTTTACCCGACTACGGCTAAGACAAAAGGAATGGTTATGATTTTAGCAGTCTATGTCCATATGTATGTATGATTGTTTGTTTTACGTATGTTTCTCCGTAGCGCCTAAACTATTCATCCGATTTTGATGAATAAGTTGTCAATCAATTCGTTATTATGGCCCGTGTAAGATAGGCTACATTTTAACTGTCTTCAACAATTAATAGGAGAGGTCGATTTTACCTTGTAAATTCCGTTTTTAATTAGAGCGTGATTTTTCAATGGTCGGGTTTTTTAGTTGTAGACAGATTCTTGTTAATGCAATCATACCAACTAAGTATTTATTGGTACAAGAAATACGATGCGATGCAGTGGTCAATTGCAGCGAAGGAAATAATTAGTAGGTACTTTAAACCATGTTCTATAAACTGTATACAGCTTTACATCCAAGTTGGATTTCAGTGGACATATCCAATGTCAGATTAGCGGCGACAGGCATTTTGTCTAATGGAACGGATCCCAATTATGTTTAGTGATCCAAGTTGTTATGATGTAGCGTAATGGCGACAACAAAACTAAATGTGGCCCCATGGGAAAGCCTATTATGTTAACTTTATGATAAGCTTACCGTCCGTTTGCTTAGAAACATCGAATTACTGGATATAATTTACTTAGTGCAGTTATTTCTGCAACTTATGCTTATATTCCGTCCATATTTTTTACGTAATACGGAACCAGAGCAAAATGTTCTCCCCAAAAGCTACGTGTATGACAATAAAATATTAATTACCTCCTCGTAAACAATTTTCTTTGAGACATAATGTGCTCCATATAAAGGATATTACTGAACACATTATGATTGCAATAAAGTAACGAATTGTGTTTTGCTACTACATTTCCATGATTAAAATAATATGAAGAGAGCCTTCATATTCTGTCGTTGTAATTATATTATTATATGGCAATGCAATGCTTGAATGTCTCGTTGAAGGGTGTGTAAGTTTACTTTGCTCATTTGCTGTATGCTGCGAAGTCTGGTAAGACTATCTACGTGAGATATGATCCGAGCATCTTTTATTGAAGAGCTGATAAGGTTTTGGGTGGAAGTAGCGCAAGGCGTCAAAACAATCTTCAACAATGAAGTACAATTTGGGAGATTACAAAGACAGTTTTTCTTTCGAGAAAATATTATGCGGAATCGTGTTTTCGAAACAGATACAACTTAGACCTAGTCCTCAACTGTGCTATACGGGGTGGATGGGACACCGACGCGAAAACGGTTACCACGTATTCAGTACATCATTATGAGCTGGCTACATAAAAATGTTTAATCGGTTATTAAAATAAAAATCTGCTGTTTCCTACAAAAGTGCAATAACTACACGGTCAAAATGTATGGAACAGCTGATTTTTTGCTTAATAATCATAATAAAAAAAAAATAAAAAAATGTGCTCAGAATGATGTACTGAATACGTGGTAACCGTTTTCTCGTCGTGTGTCCGTTTCACCCTGTATATTAATGAAAAAGTGAATTCTGCAGTAATATTAAAACGAGAGCCATTCAATTTTCACAATTTGGGGTTATTCTGGCCCTTAATGTGACGATAGTGAACCATGGACACATTATTTTTTAACTAAAGATTATGTCTGTAGTTTAAATTAGTTGGTGTTTTTATAAATCCAAGGTGATGTCGGTTTAGAACGAATAGCACTCAATGACATAGTTATGTAACGTCGTCACCGGCCCGCGACGCACCGGCGCGTACGCACGTTTGGCAACTAGTGTAGTTAGGAATACGGCCATGAGTGCAGTGTAGCTAGTCAAGACGTGTAAAAATGTAGTCGTATATACGATCGCTTTATCATCGATAAACGCGTTGATACTGCCGTCGCGTCTGATGGTTGAGGTTACTTTACATGACCTCCTTCGCTGATTACCTACTTATCGCCACAACTTAGTTGGACGAGCGTTCCGTCCATCCATAAAATATATTAATAATTTAATCAGTAAAAATGATTTTGTGGGCTCTATTCGGTATCACAATATTGATAGTGCTTATTGTGAAGGTGTACCAGAAACTGACAGTGGGAATATGTCGGACCAGTGCTCATATGGTCGGTAAAGTAGTGATAGTAACTGGTGGAAACAGTGGACTGGGACTGGAGACGTGTAAGGACCTAGCAAGCCGCGGTGCAAAGGTGATATTGGCCTGCAGGAGCGTTCGGCGAGCCAATGAGGCTAAGGAAGAAATCATAAAATTCAGCGGAAATACTGATGTCCACTTCCGGCAACTAGATTTATCTTCACTTCGGTCAGTCAGGGACTTCTGCGCTCAAATATATAAAACCGAGAAGCGTGTCGATGTCCTCATCAACAATGCTGGCGCAGGCGGGCTCGGTAACGGTAAAACAGCTGATGGACTTCACTTTGGAATGCAAGTAAATTATTTTGCTCCGTTCCTTTTAACATGCCTGTTAGTGCCTTTAATGAAATCCTCTGCTCCGAGCCGCATTATAAATGTGTCGTCCCTGATACACAAATATGGAGAGCTAGACTTTGACAATTTGAACATGGAGAAATACTGGAGCGACTATTTAGTGTACGCTAATAGTAAGCTTTTCCTGAATTTAATGACATTAGAGTTAAGTTCAAGACTGAAAGGTACTGGTGTTACAGTAAATTCTCTGCATCCAGGAGTGGCTGCAACGAATATATTTAGGAACATTCCTAGCAATATTATTAGAAATATAGTAGAAAAATGTATAGGATTTTTGTTCCAAACTCCTTGGGAGGCTGCACAAACGTCGATATACTTGGCAGCGTCTCCAGAGGTGGAAAGTGTGACTGGTAAATACTTTAGCGACTGCCGCCAGAAACAGCCTTCGAAGTGTTCGCAGGACGCTGAACTAGCCAAGAAGCTGTGGTTAGAGTCGGAAAAATTAGTGAAATTTAGTTTACCAGACAATTAGTACTTAATAGATAGCTCTGTTATAGCATAATATAGAAAGTCATGTATTTAAAAGAATTTATTTACATAAATGTTATTTTTTATACGATCAAATGTGTTTTTATTTATTCGATATTTTCCTCTAAAAGTCAAGGTAACATCGGCAAAAGAGTTCAAAATCAAAATCAAAGCATTTATTTCAAGTAGGCCAGTTACAGGCACTTTTGAATTGTCGAAACAAAGACAGCGAGAAAAGTAGCTACAGTCCCAGTCACAAGGAATAAAAACTGTGAAAGTACTGTATTTGCCCAGCTATTGGCTAAAATGAAATTATTTGTAGTAACTTTAATTCTGCAAGATAAACTATGGCTATTGCGGTCAACTATATTGAGTGTGTTCCCTTAAACATCACGTCTTGTATAGAAGTTAGCTAAGGTTGACCATTTTAAAGAAAGCATTGTGTTGTGGTCACGCTTGACTTTGTCTGATGGTCCGTGCAACAATTACTTTACTTACTGATTGCAACATTGAATTAGTAATGTTATGGACTACATTCAAATATACTTTGCTTTCTTGCATAGGAACTACCATATTTGAAGTAACTGCTTTCGGTAATGTAATTTAGGTGTGTATGTATAGAGAAGAGGAAGGTCTATACCCAGCATTGGGAGAATTGAGGCTGGGGATGATGATGTATTTATATTGCCGGAAGAGTATGGCAGATTTATTTCGGCATGTATTTAACGCGGCGACAAACTAATCTGATTTAGATTTAGGATTTTAAAAATAATTAAAATGTATAGCAAAAATAATAGGTTGGCAGCTACAATTAACCACTAGATTGTAGATAAGGCGTAGTCGACGGAGCCCCACTGCGCAGGCTAGTTCTGTGTTTAAAGTAACCTAACACGAAGGGGATTCCGGGGTCTTAGTTCGCTCACTTCGCTCGCACACCTAACCTTTTTTTTTGCCCACACTTGCACCGGGGATTATGGGAACTAGTGCGCCTTCCACGATAACCTTTTTTTTTTTATTAAGCGGTGAAAATTGCCGAACGCATACCGCACCGTCCGGGGAGACGGTTTGGTTATGTGGGGCTTGCACCCACTATAAAACACCGCCGTGAGCCTACTCTCGCCTTGACGAATGGGCCGCGAGAACAGCTACGCATGACGTTCGCGGCCCATCCAGCGCAACCCGCCTCCGGGCACCAAACTCCTTTGGCGATGTCCGGGCTCACCTGAGACATCGCCACCACTCGTGAGGGCCGTTCGATGCGACGACGATAGACTCCCCGGACCCGGACTATCGCCCGCTGGCACCTCCTAGGGCGGCATCAAATCGCCATGGCGCCTCCTCCGCCGCCCTGTCCTCCTGCGAATAATCGCGTCTGCGAGAGAGTCCTCCTCTCTGACGCGCTCCGCCACCTCCTTCTGCGAGATGACGTCCTCGCAGAAGGACGCCACCGCCTCCCATGCCTCCCCGCTGTCGACCATGGCCTTGGCCACGGCTGGTAAGGAGAGGTCTGCCCCGATTGCTGCTGCGAGAGCAAGGCGCTGCACCGCCCAAGCAGGACAATGCTCGAGGTTGTGAAGCGCCGTGTCCTCGCTGCAGCCGCACTGGTGACACACGGGAGTCGCCTCCCGTCTGGCCACTTTGTGCAGGTATTTGCCAAAGCAGCCATGCCCTGACAATACCTGCACCAGACGGAAGGACAACGTCCCGTGTCAAATCTTCCAGGATCGGCCGGATCGCCCCCACGGTCCAGTGACCTGCACTGGGCGTCTCCAGCCTCACCCTCCAAATCCGCAGGGTTTGGGATTGGGCCTCTCTACGCCACCTCGTTACCAGCTCAGGTGGCGGGCGCGTGCCACTCTCCGCCTGCAGGTCTGCGCCACGTCGGTAGACCTCGGCGAGCACCTGCGCCTCTAGATCCCACGGGGGTGTGCCCGCGAGGGCGCACGCCGCTTCCACTGATACGGTGCGGTATCCGCGTATGACCCTGACTACCATGACTCTCTGTGGCCTCCGCAGTAGAGCCTTGTTCTGGACAGACAGGGACTCCGCCCACACCGGGGCCCCATAAAGCGCCATCGAGCGAACCACCCCCGTGTACAGCCGCCGGCAAACCACGTTTGGTCCGCCCAGGTTTGGCAACAGCCGGCTGAGGGCAAAGCCGGCTGAGGGCCTTCCACGATAACCTAACCTAACCTAAACTGTCAGAGTCAGGGTGCCACAAGTCTCTCTCAGCCTTCGCTCGCTCTTGCTTCCTATATTGTCCTTGCCGCAATTACCGGATAAATAGTTAATTACTTGGTACAATAGTCGCCCATTCAGTATATTGGTCGCCAAATAATTTTTTTTTCGCCCGATTGATAATTTCCTATTTATTTCTAACTAGCTTTGCCCACGTAACTCTTATTCCAACCGGAATAAAAAGTATGTTTTGCCCTAACTCAGGTCGTGCTGTATCTGTGGAAATCCATTCTGCCACTAAAGCGTGCAAAGAGAATCAGTCTTGTATCGAATGGATTCTTTCATTTTACCGATGTCTAGCCCACCATTTACCGAGTTCTATTGCAGGTTATTACAGGTAATTACCTTAAAGGCCACAAAATAAAGGTTTTCCGTTCTGGAAATAGAGATCATCATCATCATCTCATTCGGCGACAACTACTTGTATAGAAGTCTAGACATCTCGTTGCGGCAAGTGATACTAATTACGACCGCTTTGCAGTGATCCTGTAATATCGTCATAGTAACCGCCATTAATAATTCAGTGCAAGATATCTATAGCTACGAACATTTGAAGAATTTTCAAGACGGCATTGATGGTGTTGTGTCAAAATTTGAAACTACATATATGTGGCCAGGATAAGACGGAATATCACGGTGCTTATTATGACGAAGACTGTCTCGTTGGTCGAGTTGTCACAAACGCGACTGCTGAGCGTGAGGTCCTGGGTTCGATTCCCAGGTCGGGCAAAGAGTTGGTGGGTTTTTCCATCAGGAATTTCTCAGTAACAGCCACGCAATCTCGATTTGTGCCCGGTTGATGGCAATAAGATCTCCACCTATTACATGGGACTTAAACATAACTGGCGAAATGTGGGTGTACTATTAGGTACACCTCTACCTAACCCTTAGGGGATAACAGGCGTAATGTTATGTTGTTGTTATGAGTTACTGGAAAACAAATAGCGTCCGTGGAAGAATCTTATATATTCTCTCCACGGAAATTATTACAGTACATTTCACCGATGAAACGGGACGCGATCAGCACAACTAAACGGCGTTCAAGAACTGTTAATATACCATTGCAATTATTGACACTGACAACTATTAAACGCGGTTTTAATGTGCTTTTGTTGTTTCGTTAATGAAACTCACCCTTAGTTAGTTTTTCTATCAAAGTGTATTAGGAAGGTCAAAAGATATTATAATTCTTTTTAATGAACTTCCGTACTATGGCGTCTCAAATTAAGTAATGATTACCAACCAGCTTAATATATTATTCATCGCAAAAATATGTTATCTTTACCAAGGTGTTATCCATGAAAATATCAAACAAATCTACAAGGAAAAGATTTGGTTGCTATCTACATAAAATATGATCTGATCAGCATAAATTGCAACTGATAGAACCTTCTACTACATTTTGAATGTTTGAACATTTACATTGATAGACTATGGAGATTTATGGAGAGGCATAGTTTTTTTTACAAAATGTTCCTGCTCTTGACCTCGATCATACCTGATGGAAAGCGATAGATGAGGTCTATGATGGGACGAGCGTGCCCAGAAGATGCCTGTTCACTCTTGCTTTGAAGGCAGACGGGTTAAATGTGGGAGGGAACACAGATGCCGGCAGAGAGTTCCACACTTTGGCTGATTTGATTTCATCTAAACATACAAATAAATAGAATTGAAGTGTTTGTGTGTAATTTCAAAATAACAGCTTTTTACTGGATGCATATGACAGTAATGTACGGTACTCAATTTTTATTTTTATTAAATTTTTGTCTGTCTGTCTGTTTGTTCCAGCTAATCTCCGGAACGGCTGGACTGATTTTGACGGCACTTTAACTCGCAGATAGCTGATGTTATAAGGAGTAACTGAATTTATTGTATACAAACGATTATGGTTCCGTGCAAAAAATAAAACCCTTGAGATTCAAAACAGAATCCGAATCAAAAAGGGCAGTAATATTTTTATAATCATTTCATGTGCACGGTGGTCGCGGGCAACAGCTAGTACTATTTAAGTGTAGGTAAAATATTAGATTCTTTGCTATGGAAACCCTGATTTTTCTTTGGCTGACAAGAAGACAGGATAGCACATGTATAACGATATTGTTTTGTACACAATTTATTATAACTAGAAGACGGGATATTTACCATGTTCATGTTGTTTGTTGTTTTATTTTCCATCTTCAGTTTATCCGTGATCATGGTGCTTGCAACAGCGCCGAAATATCGGGAACTCAAAGAAAACAATAAACATGGTAAACATCCCGTCTTCTAGTTATAATAATTTTAGTGACCATGAAAGTTTAAAATCTTGTATACAATTTGTTTGCTAAGATGTATTTAATTTTCCTCATGGAAATACAATATTGTATTTTATTTAGAAGGTGCATCATAAATAAAAATCATGTTACAATATGTTACTTAAGTAACTGTTGTAGTGCCGTTGTTTTGTATTTTACGTTGATTTTACGTTTTATTGTTCGTAAAGTAGGTAATTACGTTTTTATTGCATATTTATGCTTTAATCGATAAACTAATATGAAGGTTTTATGTTCTGTGGTTGAATCTCACCCATTATATTCAACCTTATGGTACATAATGCTACGCCTTCCATATCAGGGCAAATTGTACCTACTATTTATTTTTTTATTTTTTTTTCCGGATGGGAAATCATCAAATGACCCCCCCCACTCTGGGCGGAGCGGAAGGGAGTGTCAGACTTGTACTGACTAAAACCCATCCATGTTCCTTCTTTGCCCTTTGTGTTCCAGGGCCACGGTATCTCTTTCGAACAGTCCCGCAGCCCTTGCAGGCATCGGCCCTTGCGGACCCCTACTTATTTGCTGACATCTCTTTGAGGCGCACGTGGAACACGAACGCGCCGTCGACACGGCCTGTCGTCATAAGACGGCCGGACGGCGAGCTGGCCCATAACTCGCCGTGCACAGGCCCGCGTCTACGGTGGCCGGGAGCCACCACGTGACTCCCGACGCCCAGGGCGTCTCCCGCGGCGACTAGGACGTGAGGTTCTTTCCCTCTCTGCTTCACAGAAGGAGGTGACGGCTTCCCATTCCCTCTTGCTACGGACCATGGCTTGAACCAAGGCCGGACGCGAGAGATCGCCGCCGCCAATCGCCGCATTGTACCTACTATTGCATACATTTATTTAAATCAGCAAATGATGTAAATCCCAGAAACAGACGAGATCCTGATAAACTGGTATTAAGTGATTTGCCAAGACTTGCGAAATACAACAAAAACTGCCTTGCAATGTGCGTACGTATTTATAACAAAATACCAAGTCGCTTTAAAATATTGAACTCGAGAAAATTTAAGACAGAATTACACAAGTGGCTTATTGAATGTAATTTTTACAGTTTAAAAGATTTTATGGATGTGAGATGTTGATTCCTTTTGTCAAAATATAAATTTTTGCATGCTATGTTATATCTTAGCGAAACATGTTGAGCTACTGTAATAATATTAACATCAATGTAAACCAAGTTTTACGCAAATAAATGATTTACTTACTTACTTACTTTTACTTGTATACGGCAACAAATGCACGTTCACAGATCACGCACATTTGAATATGAAGGCAAGTGGTAAACTAGACCATGTATGTAAAACATAAACAGTACATCACGCTAGTAATCCCCGCAGAGTTAGGCAGATGTACCTAATATTTCACCCTCATTTCGCCAGTTATGTTCAAATCCTACGTAAAAAGGGGCGAGCCTATTGCCATCAATCGGGCACAAATACTCCGTGGCTACTACTGAGAAAATCGTGATAAAAAACCAATAACACTTTGCCCGACCTGGGAATCGATCCTAGAACCTTGTGCTCAGCAGTGGCGCTTGCGACCGCTGGACCAATCTATATACCTTTAGTAAGTACTAGGTACCTATTTACGTGCATATACCTCTGAGTGACGGATATGGGTAATTATGATAGTAGTTATGTGGCCCAGCGATTATTCAAGCGATGCTTAGGACCTTTGCCGATGTTTTTTATTAACACTATTATTATAAGTTATTCTCGACATAGTGTCGATTAAGATGTGCGTGTCAATGAATAGGGCAATATTATAAAAATATGTAAAATAAATTACACGTCGTGAATTGTGATTTATGATCTATGGGTTTCACTCCACGTAAATACAGATCACTAGCTATATCCGGTTAGACTTGAAGCCGACCTCAACCTAGTTGAGAACAGAGTAATTGGGTGGTTATCTATGGTATGGGTAATATAATAACGAACAAATTGAAATCTACACTAATATTATAAAGAGGAAAGATATGTATTTTAGTATGTTTGTAACGAATAAACTCAAAAACTACTGGACCGATTTCATAAATTCTTTCACAATTAGAATGCTACATTATCCTTAAGTAACATCAGCTACATTAAATTTAAAAAAAAAATGTCCACCCGTGCGAAGCCGGGACGGGCCGCTAGTGTAAAATAATATCTTGAATTAATTTTTAATCATCATCAGCCTTCAGTAGTAAACTGCTAGACATACAGCTTTCCAATTGCACGCCGTTTCCGTTTAACTCAATTCTCGGCAACTCTCCTTCAACTGCTACTAGCCATCCTGCGGGACTCGTCGATCCACCTTATGCTTGCCAATTCGCGGTCTCTGCTCAAGAACAGGTCTACCATAACAGTCATTGTTTCTACGGTTAATATGGGCGGCCCATTACCACATTAGCTTGCATATGCTGTGATCTATGTCGACAAATTTGATTCTCTTACGCGTCGCCTCAATTTTTAATGTATTCACTGAAAGTTTGCCAATTACAGGGCCGTCACCTAATAACCTGTAATTCGATCACGACACAGAATGGACTATTGAGCGCGTTACGTAATTTCCGATTATTACGAGTTAATTAGTGGACACTAACGAGAGTACCAATAGTTTGTACTGTGTACACTTAACATTAATTTATCGTACGTAGTTGGCGTTAAATTGAAATTATTCCCAGCGATGGCCGGGCGTTCGGTGCGGTCGTTTTATTTGCTCATAAATCTCCCGCGCGGTACATCTGATTTACAGGACTGCTCTTTGTGCTTGCTCACCTCACTGTTTGCGGGGCTTTGCGGCGATATACTCACACAATTTCGGTTTATACAACTTTAATTTATTAGTCTATATCCGATTAAAAAATACTAGTTTTAATCTCAGTGTTGTTTTAGACATTAGAGGGATTACAACGCAATTTAAATATACATTATTTTAAATCAGCATTAACATCGCAAGCTCAGTTTAAATTATCGTTTTTCGTATTGAATGAAATATTACTCAGACAGCTCACTTTATTGAATATCGTTCACAATTCGCGTAATATTTCATGTAAATTCGTAAAGAATAAAAGTAGATGGGTATTTAAAAATAAATCTTTAAAAAATATGCTTTTATAATTGAAACATTCAGAATGGATCGTAGGGTTCACAGTGATTTGGTATGAGCAACTTTAAAGGCTGGAGAATAGGCGGTTAGCCGGCAAGTGCGGACAATATTAATGTGTTCCATAAGTCAGTAGCAGTGCTCGTAATTTTTTCTCGCAGTCGTCCGGAAGACAGCAGACGCTACTAATTAACAATATTAGCATATTCCCTTGAGCACGCCTTTTTGGAGACTAAAAATAAATTTTCGTAACGTGGCTGTATGCTCGGATTTTTGCCTAATTTCCGTGTCGGACGCAAATTAACTTATTTGCATGGGTTTTATTACTCGATTTAGAACAATAATTTTATTTTGCATTGCTATCAAATTTTTTACGGTCTCTTTCATTAATACGGAGCTAATTGGATGTATTATAGAAATAATCACCGTAGAATTATGTTTTTGTTGCAGAATATTATACTTAGGAATGAATATAGACCTAGTGAGTGAAATAAAAGTCAATTAGAATACTCTTTAAACGTTTTTCCGACGTTTACTTAAGACTTCCTTTGTAAGGTTACGAAGTTCATAAGAAACTAGGCTTTACGAATAACACCGTCGCTTAACTTTTTCTCCAGTTATAAGCTGAGAGTTTTGTAATGAACTTCTATAAACTAGAAATTTTTTATTTAAGTCTACAGATTAGTTTTTAAATGAAATACATTCGTAAAAGTTATCTTCTGTCCTAATAGATAAATAATTACCTAATTACTTCTCATAGTTCGGTGATTAGGATTAATTTGTCGTAATCATTTTCCTTATAATTATGATTCCACGCAGGTGAAAGAAAATTATTCTACCTTTGATAGTAGAGTAGTGGAACTACTAGATACGTTGATCGATAAAAAAAAACATAGTCAGAAGTTGTATTGATTAATTTCAATGATTATATTTTTTGAAAGACATATTTGTTACTGTCGCAAATCTTATTTTGATTAACATACAACCTGAGACTGAACTGCAAATTGCAAAACGATAGAAAATTAGGATTTTGTGCAATCTTATTGATTACGTGCTTTTAATTTTTTGCTTTAGCATTTTTTTCTTTGCTAGAATTATTTGAAGTAGGTACCTTCCTATCAAGTATTGAGCGACTTAATATTTCCTTCCAGTTTCCAATCAAAATGATGTCTGGAATCGTTTGCAGCAGTCGGTCTCATAATATAATATTACTTCTAATACTAACAGCCGAGTTCATAGTTGCTGAAACTCAGCCCGAAGTCCAAACCTCGGCAGCTGGCTTCGACCAAATGTGAACATTGATAAATTGTATTGCTGTTTGTTCTTGTGACGGCATACTGAAATCAGGACGACGTCGTCGGCTAAATCTTGGAGTGTTCGTGTATTGGCGATGCTTGGAGTACAATTTAGAGCCTTCCGTATTTGAATCTACGATTCACAGATGCAATAACGTTGAAAACGTTCTAACTTAATTTCCATCCTATGTATTTAGCGACGGTTTCAGCGCTTAGTTTACATGGAAAAGCACAGATCCTGTAGCTAAATTTAAGGTTTAGTTGTAAAAATATTATTTGATTAAACGCATATCCTTGCGTCTCTACCTTTCTGCTTTCTGGTAGGTTGGTAGGTACTAATCAAATAAGTGCCCTCGACTGTTAGCCAAGTTCGGGGCCAACAGTGTAGATTGCCAACGACACGCTAACAAGAAGTGCCTTCACGCGTATTTAGCAATTTACCATGCTATGTCTATGACACATCTAATAAAAGGCAACTAAATGAATTCCTGAATAAAAGAACTCTGAATACCCCCAATATTCAACTCTATACTCAGTGCTGAAAGTTGAAATTACAACAGTACCATATATAAGTGTTTGTTTGTATTGAATAATCCCTATTCAAAATTGATAATTTCGTATGGTTGTTGAGACAGACAGACTCACTATAAAAGATAGTAACTGGGAAGTCGCCTTAACCTTTTAATGCAGTAAATCTTTTATAACAAACACAACATTACGCCTGTAATCCCCGTAGGGCTAGGCAGAGGCGTACCTAATAGTAGGTACACCCGCATTTCGCCCGTTATGTTTATGTCCCATGTAATAGGAGGCGAGCCTATTACCATCAACTGGGCACCAAATCCAGACTCTGTGGCTGCTACTGAGAAATTCTTGATGGAAGAACCCAATAGCACTTTGCCCGACCTGGGAATCGAACCTAGGATCTCATGCTCAGCAGTGGCGATTACGACCACTCGACCAATGAGGCAGTAAATCTCTTATTTCTAACATTAATCTATTAAAATTATTGGAAAATGTAAATTTTCTTACTACCTAATATTATGCACCTTTGTTTATTTAAATGTTACAATTAAGATTTAAAACAGCTAGCTTATTTATAGATTCAATACCAATCAATGCGACCTTTTCACCTAACTTCAGATTATACTAAGGAGCCCATTATTTGTTTATGTATTGTGAATCATTGAAACAATACATTATCTACTTTTTATACAAAAAATAATACAAGGTCAAAGAATAATTGGGTTATCAGACATATTATTTTTTAATATTTTTATACGCAAACCCTGCGTAGGGAACTATAGCTGTTTTGACATGGAAAGAAAAATTCTAGTGCGAACAGGGTTTGAACCTGCGACCTTCCGATTTAGTACACCGGACGTCTTAACCAATTAGATTATTTTTTTTTAGATATTATTTTTATTTTATGACTGGTTTGTTTTTGTTTCTATTCTCGAGATAATAATTTTGATTCGAAATACTCTGTAAAAAAAAATCTAATCCGGTTGAAAGAGGTCATGAGTGTCTCGAGCTCAATTAAGAAGTAGGTGGTAATAGAACAGCTCAAGATCAAGGTAATAATCTCTCAAGCTCAATGACTTCTTGCTCACTACTTTTGTGATGCTATATAGACTGGGCTGTTGCTGGGGGCCTCAAGCTGGTGTTTTATAAGTATTTAGTAGGAAGTTAAAGATTTTACTAGAAGCAGGAGATTAGTAAATAATCTGTTTTTAATCTATACTTAATATTATAAAGCTGAAGAGTTTGCTGGTTTAACGCGCTAATCTCAGAGACTGCTGTTTCGATTTGAAAAGTTATTTTAGTGTTGGATAGCCCATTTATCGAGGAAGGCTATAGGCTATATAACATCACGCTACGACTAATGGGAGCGGAGCAACAACGAAAAATGTTGCTTAAACGAGGAAAATTGTATTTTATAATAAATTTCACGCGGAAGAAAGTCGCGGGCAACAGCTACTTTTATATAATTCTTTGGTTCATGTTCACAAGTATCTTGTCGTCAATTGTTTCTATAAATGGCTGTGAGAAGCAGTTTTTGAAAAAAATAACAGACGTCAAGTGTTTATTTTTTATTTACAGTTTGTGTATGTGTTTATTTTTTATTTGCAGTTTATGTATAGTTTTATTTTACTTTTTTTTTTTTTTTTTGGATGGGAAAACATCAAATGACGGGGGTCATTTGATGATTTCCCATCCAAAAAAAACAACCTTATTGTTGTCTTTTTTTTTTCGTTTGGTAAGGCATCAAATGATCCCCCCCCCTCCACTCTGGGCGGAGCGGAAGGGAGTGTCAGACTTGTACTGACTAAAACCCATCCATGTTCCTTCTTTGCCCTTTGTGTTCCAGGGCCACGGTGTTTCTTTCGAACAGTCCCGCAGCTCTGGCAGGCATCGGCCCTTGCGGACCCCTACTCGGTTGCTGACATCTCTTTGAGGCGCGCGTGGAACACGAACGCGCCGTCGACACGGCCTGTCGTCATAAGATGGCCGGACGGCGAGCTAGCCCATAACTCGCCGTCCACAGCCCCGCGCCTACGGTGGCCGGGAGCCACCACGTGACCCCCGACGCCCAGGGCGTCTCCCGCGGCGGCTGGGACGTGAGGTTCTTTCCCTCTCACGTCCCGCCACCTCCTTCACTAGCATGACTGCTTCGCAGAAGGTGGTGACGGCTTCCCATTCCCTCTCGCTCCGGACCATGGCTTGAACCAGGGCCGGACGTGAGAGATCGCCGCCGCCAATCGCCGCTATGAGGACACGGCGGTGCTCCACCGTGTCCTCCGGACGATCCTCGCAGTGGAAACACCCGGGCGTTTCCTCCCGCCCGATTCGGTGCAAGAACCTCCCGAAACAACCGTGTCCGGTGAGGATCTGCGTCAGGCGGTAGGTGAGGGCGCCGTGGCGCCTCTCTAGCCACTCCTCAAAGAGGGGACTTATCGCCACTATGGTGGCGTGCCCTGCACGGGGTTGCGACAGTCGCTCTCTCCATGTCGCCATGAGATCACGCCGGAGGTCTGTCCGCTGAACGGTAATTTGTCGCGGCAGCGGAGTTTCCCCCCTATATAGTGCTTCCGCGCGCCATTCATGCAGGCGCGCGAGGACTATCGCCTCCAGATCCCATGGCGGCAATCCGGCAAGGAGGCTAGCCGCTTCGCCGGAGATCGTGCGGTACTCCCGGATTAGCCTTATGGCTATCACCTTTTAGGGCGCGTTCAGGTAGTGGGCGGCTTGCCGCCTTAAAGAACGCGCCCACACCGGGGCCCCGTAAAGGGCCATGGACCGCACGACCCCCGCGTATAGCCTCCGGCAGGAGGCGTTTGGACCCCTCAGGTTGGGCAAGAGTCGCTTGAAGGCAGCCCCTGTCCGTTCCAGTTTGGGAGCCAAACGTCGGAAGTGCTCCACGAAGTTCCACCGGCTGTCGAGGACGAGTCCTAGGTACTTCAACGTCGACCCGACGCCGATGGAAACCCCTCCTGCCGTCAGTAGGGATCCCGACGGTGGCGCATTCCGAGGCCCATGAAAACACATGGCCTCGGACTTGTGCAATGCCACCTCGAGACCCAATTGCCGGATCCTATCCACGACTATCGCAACCCCGCGTGTCATGTTTTCGGCCGCCGCCTCGTGCGACCTCCCTTGTGCCAGTACCAGCGTGTCGTCAGCGTAGCAAACTACGCTGACGCCGGTACCGATCCCTGTGGAACACCGCACGACATCTCTCGCCGGTTCCATTCTCCGCTTCGACCAGGGTAGATGACGGCTCTATCCGTCAGGTAGTCCCCGACCACACGACGAAGGTAGGTCGGCACCCGGTGATACCGGAGTGCCTCTCTAATGCAGCTCCAGGGCATGGAGTTGAAGGCGTTGGCGATGTCAAGAGACACCGCCAAGACGACCCCGCCCCGGGACACCGCGTCCCCCGTCGTGAGGGCTCTCACGCGCATGATGGCGTCCACCGTGGAGCGCCCCTTGCGGAAACCAAACTGGTGTTCCGCAAGATCCGGCCCCATCCCCGCAAGGTGCCCGGCAAGGCGGTTGGCAATGACTCTTTCGAAGAGCTTGCCCACCTCGTCGAGCAACACGATGGGCCGGTATGCGGACGGAAAGTCCGCAGGGCGCCCTGGTTTCCGGATGAGGACCAGCTTCCCCGTCTTCCAACGAAGCGGAAACTGGCCTCTCTCCAAGCATGCGCTTAGGAGCCCTTCCAGTCGGGGCCCGAGAGCCTCAGAGGCCAGGACCCAGGCTTTGCCAGGCAAGCCATCGGGTCCCGGGGCGGTGTTTCTGGCTTTCAGCCTGCGTACCGCCACTCTCAGGTCTACCCCAGTCACCTCCGGAACGTCGTCATCGTCATCGGTGTGGTCCGCTTCCGGCACCGCACGCGGCGGCGGAGCCATAGGCGGGGGAGGATGCTGCCCTCGCGAAGGGAACAGAGCGCTCACCACGTCCTCCACGAGCTCAGGCCGGAGACTCTGCGTTAGCGGGGGGGCCCGGGTGCGGAGTTTGTCCCGCACCATCTTGTAAGGGCGCCCCCACGGATCTCCGTTCAGAGACTCCAGCATCTCCTCGCGGGCCAAATTCTTGGCCCGCCGGACAGCCTCTTGGAGGGCGGTCTTCGCCGCTCTGTACCCCTCGTACAGCTCCGCCTCAATGGCTGCCGCATCCGGAGGGCGGATGCGGAGCCTGCGATGCCTGGCGTACAGGCGCCGCGCGGCAACGCACGCCTTGCGCAGAGACGTCAGCTCTCGCGACCACCAGTACACCTGACGCCGGGCGCTTCCTGGCCGAACTCGGGGCATTGCCACGTCGCAAATCTCGGACATGGCCTCCTGGAACCAACCCGCCTCGTTGTTGATGTCAGCAGGCCTGACTGGTGATGACACCCAGGCCTGCACGATCGAGGCTTCCAGGAGGAGCTCCCGGTCCAGCTGCTTCAGCGCCCATCGCGGACCACTCGGGGCCTGTAGGACCGGCACGCTTGAGGACTGGGTGGAGACGTCGAACCGGATATACCGGTGGTCGGAATAGGTCTCCACCCCCTCCATGACGCGCCAGTCAACGACACGCGGCGACAAAGCGGGGCTGGCGAACGAGATGTCCACCACCGACTCGCCCCGCATCCGCACGCACGTGGGGACAGAACCCCGATTTAGGACGACCAGGCCTGTCTCCAGAGCCCAGTCCTCCACCATTCTACCCCGCACGTCCGTGTAACGAGAACCCCAAGCCAAGTTCTTGGCATTGAAGTCCCCGAGCACAAGCACGGGGAGGGAATGGCTTCCGATGACGACACTCAACTCCGTGAGGGAGTTGTGGAACTCGGCGAGAGTTCGGCTCGAGGAGAAGTAGACTCCCACTACAACGATCTCCCCGAACCATGCTGCTACGCACCCCTGACCCTTCCTGACACTCTCAAGGGTCGGGGTACCGGCGGCGACCGACGCAATTAAGGTCACTGAGCCGCTAAGGTCCTCCACCCAGTCATCCCTGGGCGGGACAAAGTACGGTTCAGCGACCACGGCGATGTTAATCGACCACTGCGCCATGCTCTGGAGCAACAGATCCTGAGCGCAGGCGCAGTGGTTGATGTTCGCTTGGAGAAGGCGTAATGGGGCCGTTACTGGCACTCCATTTCAGACCCCTCCCGGGCCCCCTGCGAGGGCTCCGCTGCGGAAGTTGCAGCAGTAGCGGCAGCGGCGGCGTCAGTGGCGGCGGCTGCGGTGGTGGCGACGGTGGGGGTTTTGGCGGTGGTGGCGGAGGGCCTTCCCTTGCCCCTGGCCTTGGCGGAAGTACCGCAGGACTTGCTCCCTGCCCGGTGATCAGCCGGCTTGCCAGCTGCCGCACATGCGTTGCAGCGCGGCGCGGCGGAGCAAGCCGCGGCCATGTGACCAGGCTGGCCGCAGCGGAAGCACAGGCCGCTGCGGTCCACCTCCGAGGTGCACCGGACCAACACGTGGTGCCCCACATGGCAGCGGAAGCACCTCAGAGGTCTGGGTTCCAGCAGCTTCACCTGCGCCGAAACCCAGCCCGCCAAGAGCCTTCGGCCCTCCACAATGACTTTCGCCGCCGTCACAGGGCAGCTTACCGTTACGGTTCGCATGCCCGACAGGTCCGGACGTAAGGTGCCTGCCTTGACCTGCTCGGCAGGGCACCCACCGGTCCTGGTGACGGCGGCCACCACCTCCTTCTCGGTCACCGAGTCGTCCAGACCCAGAATGCGCAGGTCTGCGCATTTGACGGGCCTGGACACTCGGGCCTCGTCCGCATTTAGGGACGCTCTAAGCTTTTCAGCCAGAGCGTCAGCGGACGAGCCACGGGAGTTTTATTTTACTTTAAATGTAAATAAATCTCGTATGACGTGTTTTCTAAAAAAAAAGGATAACCTGCTTCGTTTATTCCCACGGTTGTCGTAAAATAAGGAAAAGATTTCAGGTGACCCAGTTGAAAACTAAATTTTACGAGAATCTAGTGGTGCAGGGATTAGTTTGTGTATGTTTAACTAGAGGCTTTATAACTGGAAATAAAAATAATTCGGAAGAATACGGACTATGATGAAAGAATATTTTTTTTGATGACACGGTTGGCGTAGTGGCTGAGCAATTGGCTGCTGCGCTGCGTGTCGCGGGTTCGATCCCCGCACGGAATAAATATTTGTATGATCTACAGGTAGTTGTTCCGGGTCGGGCTGTTTGTGTATGTGAGTTTAAAATGTTTGTAAACGCACCCACGATACAGGAGAAATTTTTATTTAAGAAAAAAAAGGAAAAAAAATATAGTGAACCCAAAACGTATTTGGATTCGTAAAATTTACGATCATAATCTAGCAATAATCCTAGAAGGACTGGACTGGTAGAAAATGCCCAAGACATTAAGTCCTCCTTTGTACAGTTTTTACTAGTGCATAAAGTTTTAATAAATAAATAAATAACTGCTACAGAAGATTAAATCACTACAGGAAAACAGTTCAGAAAAAACACGGCAGTCACTAACTACTTCTCATTTTCCTCCGTGGTTAGAAGCTAGTCTATTCTTTGCCTAGGAAGTGTGTCGAACGTGATACAAATACCATGTAACTATGAAGATCCAAAGTCAAAGACTAAAGGTCAATTAGTTAGATGAGTCATCTACACATCTCCTGTTTAATGCCTATACATATATTTGAACACGCGCAAGCAGTGTTCGCATTACGCGGATTACCACTACAAATAAACACAGATTTTAAACTCACGATTTGCAAACCCGAGTTTGCTACTCATATGCATATTACAGACTTATATAATTAAGTCGAAATTAGTCCGAGTCCAATTAGACGCAGTTGGCACCTAACAGTCGGGCAATACAAAAGGAGAGAGTGCACAGAATTTGTGTTTTTGTTCATAGTACAAGCCGGGCAACAATGACCGTGGTAAGCCACTGAATTGCTGGTTTTATAGTGAACATGGTCAACGAAAATGTGGAGCGAATCCTTTATGGTATTGGCAGAGCTCCGTACTGATACTATACTTGCATGTTCGAGTAAATAACCTCTGTGGACATTGTCGTTTTGTGTCTACGGCCCGATTTTTAGGTGGTTGTTGTGCACGTTTTGTTTATGATTTAGTGTTACGAATGCGGGTAAATGTGTGATCATCATCATTATGGAGCAGTTATACATCGTTCATGAAGATCTTGCGATGTCATCACTATTATTCAGGATGTTTTTATCTATTTACTTGTTGGGTTTTCCATGTAATTATCTACGTCTATTGATAAAAACTTGATCGTCAAAGATCTCCTTTTTAATAATATAAGGTGAATTATTAGGTACTACACAATTATGACCTATTTGAGGTAAGTTACTTAGTTAGTAGAAAGTTAAAAAAAAAACTTCGTTGCCTTGCTTAGATAATCACAACACTAATAAAAATAAACAAGTAAAGATCTTTGATTTACGTCAAAGTTTCCAAATAATTTATTTATTGAATGTAGATACACATAGATATACGCTTAGCTTAATACTAATGAGTACATGACCCTGTTAGGGCGCGGCAAGATGACTTGAAACTAATAACATTGCAGAGTGTGAGTATCTATCTAATATCACGTAGATTAGGAAATTTCACAATTAAAATATTATATTAATTATTATATTATAAGTGTTTGAGTTGGTTTGTTTTCAGTTAGGACCGCCATCAAATGCAAGATTATTTTACGGCATATCTCCCTAAAATCTGAAATGAATGAGTAAATATACTTTAATGTTTAATCCTGGAATCTAATTTGCGTCTTTTACTGGGCGGTAGCGTGTAAAATCATACGATTCGAGACCTTTTACGATGCTAAAATATTCCGCTCTTTCTGATGAAAATATTTTTATATATTTTCGTGATAAATATCGCGAAATTCGGAAAGCAATCTGTGATATAACAGAATATGGTATTGACACACCTAAGGAAAACCATTAGCATACGTCCCTGCAGTAGTGATGCCGGAAAATTACCTACCAGACGTTTTTGATGTTTCATGAAATATTTATTTTGTGATTATGTCATTTATGAAGTTTTTATACCAACATCTAGATGAATATTAAGAGATTTAAGTTTACTTTCACATCAAGGCTGATATTTATAAAATTAATCAAGTATGGACCAATCATATTTGGAATTGCGTGGTACCTAAGAATCATTTTCATGTCGGATGTAGCGGAATTTTTTCTTAATATAGCGATAATCTTTTGTTACTGTGTAGGCGTGAAGATTACCTACCTATTTCGATGACTGAAAATTGTATTTTTCATTTATTAGCATACGGTCTACACAATTTTATTTTCTACAAAACTCATCATTTTCAAATCCCTATGTTTCTGCACCCGGATTTTGATACCTATACAAAAATATTGGAATTTAAAATATTGGGCTTGCTTCTAAAAACAAAAGGACATCGCGGGTGACGTCCATTGATAAATAAAATATTATTTTATGTAGGACTTTTTTAAACAAATATGCGCACTCGGAACGGACATGCACAGTGTTGTTTTATACGCTTCCCTCCAAAAGGGATAATCCATTTGTGTACCAGCTGACTTAAATAATTGGGAAAGTCTTACCATATTGTGTGGAATTATTTTAAGCGGATGTTGCGTGTATTAAAATATCGTAACAAAGTATGGACTCGACAGCCTTGAGCCCTAAATGATAACCATACCCAGTGAAGTGATATAATCAATGCTCACACAGCTGCTTTATTTGAGAAAAGGTCTCTGTAAGAAACAATAACAGACAGACATTTTCCATATTCGTATTTCATAGATTTGTATTCCATGATGTATATCAGATTTTTCAGTAGCTTAATGCAAATGTAAAATACGGACATAGTAAAATACAGAAAAACATGAGTAAAGTTTGGTAAAAATTAAGATTTTTTACATTTTAATAGAATATCTATTAAAATGTATTTAAATTGAGTTCCCGATGTTTCGGCATGCTCGTGTTTATAAGCCGACAAAACTCAATATAAGTAATAAACATGGTAAATATCCCAGATAATGTTAGTGAACATGTCAGTTTAAAAACTTATAATAAAGTATATTTTATTTTTTTATATTTGTCACGAAACTTGTGAACAACGCATCCCGTAGACAGGTAGGTATATAGAAATAGCTTATTTTGCAACATTTTCTGCGTTGTTGGTTTTTATTACAACAGATGTAGGCCGTTTCTTGACAAAATTAGACCTACTCTATTACGTAACGCGGGAAATTTTAAACATAATAAAGGAGGGTCCACCTCAAGGGCTGTAGAATTTTCCTTCTCTTTGGTTGTACCTTTCTTAATTATTACAAGGCCCGGGCGCTATATCTTATGTGCAAAACGTAGCCTTAAAGTATAATGTAAGGTAAAATATTATGTTAAATTATATCAAAATATTCTCATTAGTATGTGTTTTAATTTAAAGGTGTTTCGACATTGTCGTCATGCATTTTAATTTCGTACTACGCTCAAGTTTTTTGAGTTTTTATAAATGAAAATCTTTTTACGAAGACATTACTAATTATTAAGTTTGAGCGCGTCTGCTGACCATGAGGATCTGGGTTCGATTCCCGGGGCAGGCGGGTTTTTCTATCAGGAAATTTTCAGGAGTAGTCACGGAGTCTGGATTTGTACCCGGTTGATGGCAACAGGCTCGTCGCCTATTACATGGGACTTAAAACATAACAAGCGAAATGTGGTTGTACTATTAGGTTAGTACACCTCTGTCTAACCGTTTCGGGATTACAATCGTGATGTTATGTTATGTAAAAGAATATTACAACTAAAAGCCTCAAAGGGTTTGTTTGATGAAAAACTAATATTGTTCAAAAATTTTGATGTTTATTCAGAACCGTGTTTATAGTTAGACTAAACGTCAAAAACATCTAACATTCTAATCATCTATCATCTTTATAGAGGTTATCATTGTGTAACTAAATACTTCGATGCATGTAGAATCAGTGTACAAGACATTTTTCATGCAAACGACGACGCTAACTTTAGTTAAACGCGAAAAGTGTGCGATACTAACGCAGTTTGTACTCATAAATATGGAATATCGTTGTAGGTGAACATTTTGGAGCTGCTTTTCATGCACAAAACGTTGTATATTTTGACGTTTTTTCACCGGACTATCTTTCTTGTGTTTTGGTATGATTTCAGTATCAATTGCATGTTGATTCAATCTAAATTCCCTTCACTGTTTCGCTCCAAATAATACTCATTCAGTAATTCATAACGCTGTTGACGTCAAATTGTTTTAACCGCTTAAAATACAGGCGTAGAAGATTTCTATCTTTTGTACGAGCAGACTGCGCTAGAAACAATGGGGACAAGTATCTGACTGGAACAATTGTAGGAGTACTCGCCGCCGTGCAAATAGTTACAATATACTTGACAAAAGGTTCTTGCTTTTAGTCAATTTTGTTTCAGGAGCCTTATTTCTCCGAAAATCCGAAGCTTTTTGCTCTTATACTGAAAAATGTGTAGTAATTACGCGAACGTGTATCCAGAATACCTATTGATTGCGGCCGGCCACCTTAATTTGAGGCAATTATTATTTAGGTCACACAACTAAGCGTAAATCGGGCGAGATAGATTTAGCACTAACCGCTTTGTTCCAACTTTACCAATTTAAATGTGCACACGGCAAAAACAGTGTACAAAGACTGTGTATGCACATTAGTGACATCGATATTGCGTGTGTAAGATCATTATGGACAAGACCTACTCAGGGTAGCAATTCAAAAACTGAACGCAGATAATAGCCTGCATAAAACTCTTCTGCTCCTATACATACGTCACAGTTTTCAATAGCAGCGTTGGAGTATGCCTGTTTAAGAGGACCGCAAATCCACTGACAGATTACGTTCAGCCGGTCTGCTGCCATCATGCCAGAGGAACCTTGTTTGCCGGACTTATTCGAACAGATTCTGTCTGTTTTGTTAATGATATACGGAAACTAGGTCCCACCTATATGTTGCAGAGACTTTACTCTGCTTAGGACGATGTTAGGTTTAGACAACAGATTTGTGTTTCAGTATTTGTGTTGTCTGGGAGTTATATGACCGTATTTGCGACGGAGAGTGCTTTTGTTTGCAGTATTTTGTTTGTAGGTGCTACTATTACCTAATCGTCGAGATTAAGGTTTTATTCTTTTTATTCCCAGCTAAAATACTAGAAAATGGCAACGGCGGTCGATTTAGGGGACTGTCTCTTGTAAATGTTAAAGTTCAAAAAGAACAGATTATCATTCTACCTTGAATAAACGACTTTTGATTTTTATTCATTATTTATTCATCATCTCCCTAGCCTTTTCCCAACTATATTGGGGTCGGCTTCCAGTCTAACCGGATGCAGCTGAATACCAGTATTTTACATGGAGCGACAGTCTTACCAAGGGGTAATACGATACCCCTTGGTAAGATTGGTTGTCAGACTTTTTGGGCCACTGACTACCTAACGACTGTCAAAGATCTACAAATGACAGCCGGGACCAACGGCTTAACGTGCTTCCCGAGGCACGGAGGAAACTCGGTATGCAATGGGCGGTCACCCATCCACAGACCAACCTAGGCAAGCACGGCTTAACCTAAAGTCGACCCGAGCGGCTGTTATTATTTAGCCACGAGCTCCTCGAGCTCTTTATTCATTATGTATTATAAATAGAAATCTATCACTATCTAACATACCATACCTGTCCACCATATCTATCTACATCTGTTGTTGTTGAAAGTGTTATTTCTGCTCTATTATTGTATATTTTCTTTTTGCAATAATTTAGTTTCTTTTTGCATGCTGTGTTTATCGCATCACATTATACTGTTCACTATGCTTGTATCATATTGCTTGTATTATTAGGATAAACAGTGTAACAATTGCACATAGGCCAACAAATAAATAAATAAATAAATAGAAGATAAAGCTTTGGTACTTAAATTTCCGGTCCCAGAAATAGAATATTGACTACCAATTATTTTGTTCCTGGACCTGCTTGCATCATCCGCCATTTAGTATTAAAAGCCTTGAGGATCGAAAGTCAGAAAGTTTGTAAGCGGATTCAGGTTGAGCCGGACATGAAAACGAAAAAAATCTACATCAGTCGCCGGTCGAAACAGAAAACTACTAAACGCTAGTTAAATTCAATCTGATGCTAAGGTTTCAGAGTTCTGCAGTTGGTTTACCAACGAATGGGCTTTTTAATGTGCCTGGATAACTTCGTTTGCCAATTTAAGTGGCGTTTTCAAGTTGAAATTGCTGCTTTCTGTGTTTATTGTTTCTAATCTAGACATATTCACCTATTAGTAGGCTGATAAGGCGCTTCTTGTACCTATATAAACTTTTACTGCAGAAGTGCAAGGAAATTGTATTGCTCGTCGTTTTCACAAAGGTATTTAGTTTTTTTCCGCTCCAAAGAAGTTAGTTCTGAAGACTTGGATTGTTTTTGTGCGGAGTATTTAGTGGTTTAATGGCTTCCTGCCTTTTGACCGTGGAATCTGTATGACTAACACCTGATGTGTTCTTTTAATTAGGTACTTTTATGTCGGGAAATTCTGAAAATTTTATTTAGAAGAGTGTGGTAGAGATTTTCGGCCGTTGTCTGTTTGTTTTCTAATCTTTTCAAACATAGTTTTTTTTCCTATCGTACCGATAGTAGATCTGATCCGATTACTTGGGCCTACTGGCTACGTAAACCGCAGCATCAGTAGCGTTTTCTAAAACTTCAAAAGTGCAGGTTTAGAGGCTCTTTGAACACTCGAGCAAGTGAGATTATGGCCATGGTGTCAAAAAGCCAGAAGGATCGTGTGGTACATTTATCCAAAGTAGCTAATTAAAATATGTTGACTTTAGACAATTCTAAAACATTTTCGCATTCACGACACAATAAGAGGCGTGCCAAGGAAACCCCCAACCAACTTTGTTAGGAAGTAAAAAAGACGGCAAACAGGAATATACTGCGATGTTGAGATTTTACGAGTTTAGAAAGATATTTCTATGTGTTAGTCACGTTCTCGCAACTTGCTGGGAGAGCAGTGATTTAAGTGGTATTTACTTGAACATTAGGAGGGCTATGTTGTAACTGAGGCACCTACTCAGTGGTATATCATTTAGAATTAAGCGATGACAAGGTACACGGTAAGAAGTGTTATCATTAAAATAATTCTAATAGGGGATATGAGTGTATCTGTCGTGGCCAGATGATGTGGCCGACGATTTCATGAATTGCATAATCAGCCTGTAATGTTCTCAATGCTGGGACGAACGGCCTCCTCTCTATGAGAATGGGGTATAATCCACCGTGCGAGTTGGTAGATGTCACATGTCTTCGAATTTTTGGTTCTAGGACATGCCGGTTTCCTCACGATGTTTTGCTTCACCGTTTTAAGAGCAGTGGCGATGAAATAAATTACACAAAGTAATGCAACTGCCGGGGTTCGATCCCGCGAATTACTATCGGTAAGTCGGAGCCGCCAACAGAGGGCCACCTCTGCTCTTTTTTCATGAATTGAACGTAACCTAATATAATTCTAAGATCTGGCTTGGACATATCCAAAAAGTCACTAGTATAATGTATCTATCTACTAGTATATCCTACTTATCCTATCCTACGGCCCTAACCTCTTTATATTTGAAAAAAATGTCACAAATTAAAATAGAAAATACAAAATTGTTCACAAATGTATACGAGTCACCCTGAACTAGGTAATCCTATGTTTCAGGCAAATATAATAATTATGTACTTGAACCTATCAGAGGATAAATAAATTCAATTGCTGAATTCTGGTGATACAAGGCTTTAGGCGATGCAACTTGCAACCCGACTTGCGTCAAACGCGTGTGCGTCACATGTTCCATTCGCGTGAGCACTGTCTTCGCTTCATGGTGACCCGTCACCGCAACACGCCTGTCGCTCGTGGCAAAGATATACCATAATAATCCCTTTACCTTAGCAGAATTAATACGTTAATTTTTACTGGGAAAGAAAAATAAGGAAGTAATAAAATACATGATTATGTTGTTGTTGTTGGTGTTTATTTACAATATTGCTGTATTTCTACAGAATAGAATAAACTTTAATAAAGCGAAATATTGTGTTTGTTCAACAAAAAACAGCCGGGGGCGCGTAACCCGTGAATGCTCGTCACTGTTGCTGGCCGACAGCGAATATGGACACACTGAAGGTTTTCAACCCGTAAAATGTTTAGTCAATATTTTCTTTTTTAAAATAAACTTTGATATGGCGAACTTTCATAAAAACTTTTGACCCCCATTTAACCCCTTCAGGCGATGAATTATCCAAACCCTTTCTATAATTCTCACTTTCGTTATAAGTATTTTAAATGCTTATAAACCCAGTCGTATTGACTGTGCATCGTCGGTCAATGATTTTTTTGGGTTGAATTAAGTGGATGTCATGAAACTAATGTTTCTTTGTATAAGGCAGATTTTTGTAGTTTAACTTTCAGGACGGATCTAGATAGTTTTATCTAGTTCTGTAAGCCAAATACCAGTAGATTGTTTCAGTCGCGAGTGGTGCTATCTGTAATTCTTTTTGTTATTTTTCCCAATTTTAAAAGAAATCCTTTTAAATTAATTCACATGGAAAAGAAGAAAATTGAAATAAGTATATATGAGGAAGTCTGAAAGTGGCGCCGGTGACTGAAAAGTTGTGTTGTAATCGGTTGTCGTGGTATAGGCATGTGATGCGGAGGAATGAGGAAAATGTTGTGAAGAAAGTTTTGAGCATGAATGTGGATGGGAATATGAGTAGAGGAAAACCAAAGAAACGATGGATGGACTGTGTAAAGAATGATATAGCAAGAAAGGAGGTGTCTGGCGAGATGACGAGTGATAGAGAAGTATAGAAGAAGAAGACATACTGCGCCGACCCCAAATGAATTGGTGAGAATGATGATGATGGAAAAGAAGAACATTCTAGTGGACCGGCGGAATCACTCCATTATTTTCAGAAAAAACATTTTCGTGAAATTATTCAATAATATCAAATGAACCATTAAATATTTATAGATCACTCGAAGACGAATGGAAAATCTGTCTAAGGATTCGTTTCCTTAGCAACAAAATTCAGGCAATAACAGTATTAACGGTAAAGAAAAACATCTTTTGTTGTTATTGTAGGTTAAAGAAATGTGCCTATGAAAGGTAATTGATGGGTCATATTGGGTTTCTTCGAGATCCCGAACATGAAAATGTTTTTATTTCTATGAGTTATGGTTTACTATGTATACAGGGTGTAAACGGACCCTTCACGAAGCCGTCAACCAAGCATTATGTACATCAAACTAAGTAACTTTACGCAAAAAATATTGTTGGGAAAGGACTTTTTTTTTGGGGTGAAAATTCACGTTTTACGGTAGGACTCAATGTAACGCACTCAAAACATTGTGCAGTGATGGATGGATTGAATAGTAAGGGGTTCGTGGAGGTGTTTAAAGTAAGTCTTACATTAAAAACATGTGTTAAAAAAAAAAAACTTTGAAAATGTTGTAACTTTGACCCCCAATATCTCCGTAACTAGAAGGTTCCCAGGTATAGTCTAGAACAAAAAAGTGATTACAATGACGGGGAGAATAAGTGCCTTTCGGCTTCGTTCAGGGGCTTATTCCACCCTTTATAGCTTTTTATTGCAATTTAGCCGAAGCCGAAGGCGGAGGTGAAAATTATCCCACGTCCATGGTCTGTCATCTATCGTCTATCGTAAAAAGGTAACGAGCAGACAGAGTTACTATCGCATTTATAATATAAATGAGGATTTTAACCTTCAGGATCTAAAATTCAGAAAAACGCATTAATCTATTTAACTGATTTATTTACTGCGTTTTTTTAATAACTAAAAATCGCTTTCAATATAAAGAAGAGCGTTTTAAATAGTGTCACAGTTTAAGATTCAGAAGAATTACCCACCAAGAATGTTTCAACTTTTTCAGAGAAAAATTATCAAAACTGCATTTCATCCTCTCCACACTCCCAAAAACACTGTAATGGTCAAACGAACATCAAATATACAAGTCTGAGATTACCGCGTGCCAGTAATGACCAACGCTCAAACATGTTTGCCTACAATCAACAGACTAATTATTTCCAAATTTCCCCTGCAACAAAGTTGATACTCTCTACAATGCCGGTTTCATAGATTCAGCTTTGCACGTGAAGCTCAAAGGTAAATTGGATGGCGACCACAACGGTTTGAGCGCACAACACTCATTGACTTTAGGTATACTGAATATGTTTGTAGTCGGCTTTTCTACTCACAAGTACCTACATATTTAACCCTTTAAGTTGGTTAAAATGCTTCATATTTTTTTTCAGTCTAAAAGAAATATTTGTCAATTAAAAAGAACAAAAGGCATTTCAGAAATGAAACAATGAACCGCTTCTGCCTTTCTTAATCAAGTATTCTTATTACTTATTAATTTGTTTCTTCTTGTTTTATATTTTTGACGGGAGCTCTTTTACCGAAATAAGCCCTCGGGGATATCGTCTCATTCAAAAGCTCCTACTTAAAAATATTAAGTACTAGTAATTAGTGATCTCGAATAAAATATCAAGTTCGTTAATTTTAATAAGATTACTCTAAAGCCTTCAGCTCATCCCGCTCCAAACAACGACCGAGTGTACTTCATCAAATATTTATGCTTTCGTAGAATCACTGTGCAAGTAATAATGCTTAAGCCGCTCATTAGATTCGTTAAAAAATGTTTCTTATTTTTGTAGTGCTTGATTTTTTCGTTTAGATGGAATGAATATTTGATTTCAGCCTACTTTTTCTGCTAGTGGTTCGTTCGTGTGACCCGAAAACGTGTGGCACGCAACAGCGCCGCCGCCGGTGCTAACACACGGTATTGGAATTTTTGTCGCCGTTCGCCTCCCACTGTACGACTCTTTCAGGGGCACGGGAGATAGGGTTCCCCGTAGAAATAATTGTGGACCTCTTTTATAGCGGTGTGTGGGCGACACCTATCCGTTTTTATTAACGTTACCGTATACCGTCAAATCGGCACAAAGGATTTTCAGATGGTTGGCTGGCTACGTAAAGTTATATAGTTTTTTTTTTGTTAACGGTTACTTTGATGGAGACATATTTAACAAAAATTGTTATAGCCAACATTAATTTGAATACCTAAGTGACATTAGGCTAGAATATTATATCACGAGTAAAATGTTTTATAGCGTGACTTCCTATCATCAATTAAAGCATTTACTAGTGTCCCCAGTAAAATATGCTAGTTGTCCTTCAATAAATTAGATAGAGGATTGCGTACCGGTGTTCTAGTTATATTGTAGTATATGGAAATGACATGCCCTACTTTGTTTGACTGTTGTGATTGAACCTAATTATTAGTGCGGTTCTGTGGTGTAGCTAATTAGAATTTCGAGTGCTAGGCATAGTAATGCCTACATAAAAAGGTTCATTTCGTAGCTCGAACCGTCCGACTAACTCGTTTAAAACTAGTCGTCCTTTCGGGAGGGCATAGAAAATTCAATTTACATATTACAAGAGCCGGCTGACTGGACACCTCATTATCCCATATAATGGTCGTCGCTGGGTTGCACTCCCACAAGACTTAATTACCCCTAATCTGGCATTCCGTGAATCCAACAGAAACCTCGCCCGAGTTATTACGGTCCACTGTTCTAAAGCTAATGGACTCGTTTATTTATCTGCTAATTGCACGTAATCCGCGAATCAAGATCGAGATATCTCTGACCGTATACTTGTGTTATGATATCCAGCAAAACTTACTTCACGATTGTTCCTGACAGACACTATATTCAGACTCTGGCGTTTTATAAGCTGGGGACTGTGAATGAGAAAGTTTGAAGCCGCGTCTCAAAAATGGCGTGGTTTTTTGTTAACGTTCAGAAATAAGAGGATAAGTAACGTCTCGTCGCGAAAATAGTTAGGTAACTTTTATGAAGTAGTTTTGGACCGGAAAGTTTGCCGCGGTATAAGGAAAAGTCCATACGTCGAAAAACTGGAATAAAATCCGGTACTGGCTTTTTTACGACTACATTCTTTTTCTTACATTTGAGGTAAAATTTTTGAGGCGTAGCGAGAGTGCATCGATGCAGAATGTATCGCATGCGTTCTGAAACGAAAAGCTTCATAAACCCCGCGGCAGTCTCGTTTAAAAGTCGTGTGTAAACGTTATGATATCGCCCCGACCTGCTTACGTACACTCGTCGCACTTTGCCTGCCCCTTAATTGGAGGGGTTGGCATATTTCAACACGCCACTCTGTACACATGCAAACAAAAATAGACTCTCGTGCCGCACACCACAGACTAATATCCAAGAGTTTTGTAAACACCAACGACTGCACGAGGTTAGCGATTTTAGACTTAAATAGTTCGTAAAAAAGTACTTTGGTAATATTAATGTATAATATTAATAACGATATGAACTCTAAATCATTTACTGAAAATACATTAAACTACACAAATATAATAGACATTCATAGAAGTCTCAGTCGAAGGCTTTAAATTAAAGCTGTTTTATGTAGGGGCAGGATAAAAGAAAATTGGATTGGCTCCGAGCAGCGGGCCACAGCATTAGATGAAGTCAATAGAAATGAATGCACTTTGATTCGGAGATAATAAACTTTTTTTGTACTGGGGCAAATTGAATTGCTGGCCGTTAATATTTTACAACACAATTGGAGAATATTGTTCGACGGAACTGGCATTTTATTTGTGAATTGTTTGCAGAGTGGTGGCTGGGTGCGTACTTTATTCATATTAAAATGAAAGCCAGGTGCATATTTGATTGGTGAAGTATATATTTATTTGTATTTGTGCAGATTAAATACGTACTTTTTATTAAATACTGACTGCCTCGTTGGTGGAGTGGTCGCAAGCGCGATTGCTGAGCATGAGGTCCTGCGTTCGATTTCCGGGTCTGACAAAGTGCTATTGGGTTTTTCCATCAGGAATTTCTAAATAGCAGACACGGATTTTGGATTCGTGCCCGGTTGATGGCAATTGGGTCGCTCCCTATTACATAACTGGCGAAATGTGCGTGAACTATAAGTTACACCTCTGCTTAAGCCTACGGGGATTACAGACATGATGTTATGTTTTTATTAAATAAACAAGGACACTAAGTAGTTATAAAGTATTTTTCTGAAATTTACCAAATTATGGGAATACCTATGACGACCAAGTATTCTACAACAGACTTATATTCTTGAGTATCTGTAATAATTTTCCTCTATATCTTTCTTAGTTTACTTTACTTACCTAACGAAGTTTCCCTCGATATTAAAAAAGCAGGAACAGGAATACCTGAATAATTCAGATGTTTAATCTGATACTGCGTGCTTCGCCGAGACAAGGGTAAAGGTACCTCCTTTCAGGGCTACCGGTCGGACGATGCACTTTGAAAATTTAATGTTGCATAGTAAACTTGGTTTCCAGAAGTTTCGCTAAAAACAATAATAATAACGATTTTCTTTGTGAAACTGAACAACAAATTCCACAAAGGACTTTGTTTTAAGTTTTTTTCTCAGTACTGGAGTTGAAATTTCAGAGAAATTGCCAATGAGGTTACAATATTGTTTATTCTTCGCGTCTACTATATTGTTTACTTTATAATTTTATTACTATTTTTTATTCTGATTTTTATGTTCAACCAATAACTTGTATGTGTGGTGTAAACTGAAAGTATAAGTTGGTTATAAATAAAAAAAACAAACAAAAATTTGCCTCGTTTTCAGCCGTTTCTGCAGAGTATAGTTCGAATTTCATTTATTAGTATTACGTAGTTACCCTTAAGTTAAATGATTCCTCAGTTCTAGACATTCCGTACCATCAAAATTGAACGCTTGACTTAAATACGCAATTACGTCTCGGGATCACAAGGCAGTTAGATCACAAGAGGTAATATGAAATTGCTTATTCTCGAATAAAGCTGAGTTGAACGTTTTAGATATCAAGATATCACATAGATTTGCGACTAAAATTTAATTAAATCTGTACCGGAAATAATTAAGAAATTATATTAAGGAGTTGATTTAATTACAAGATTTAGTTCTATCTACTTATTTAAAGTCTTTGGATGTGATATTGATTGTAGGATAATTAAATGAAACAGCTTACCAATGTCATATTTTTTCAAAAAAATTTACGCTGGTAAATGTAACATTCGCTTCCTTTGAAACTTAAATTTAACCCCGTCTGTTTGATCAAAAGCCGATCTCTCACAAAGCTCATATAAAAAGCTCAGAGGCTAAACCAACAATCACTTTATCTATTCCTAGAGCGCTCGTTTTTAAAAAGAAAATCGTAACTGAAATCGTCATTATGTTTTATGAAACCATCGATAACGAACTGAGCGTCGGCCTCTTGGCGTCTTTTCCCTTTTTTTTGTATTGTCCCCTAATCGCCACTTTGTTATTCAATTTGGAATGTTGCCAGCCAACTGCCTATTAAATAATACCGCGCTGAATCGGAAGATTCGCCCAGCTCCGCTAGATATAATAGTTTGCTTCCTGATAAAAATTTAAGTGAAATATTCTTTTATGTTTAGTACTTTAGTCCCGGAGGTGTCGTTTAAAACTGTTGGGTGGATTTTTTGGACTTGAGAAATATTTTTTTTGTGGTTATACTTTTATAAATCTTCATTGAATTTCCACAAAGTTGATTCCTTTCTGTTTCTGTTTAATGGTTTTTGATTAAGTACGAAAAGCCGAAGTATTTTTTTTATATTGGGCATATTTTTGTCCACAGGAATCTTTGGATGAAAGCAATGAAACGTGCCATATCATGCATACCTGCAGAATCAATCGCAAAAGTGCAGTGAGGAATCCGTTGTTTGGGGCATTTGAAAGAATTAATGGATTTCGCTCGAAATTTTGCACATTCCCCTCTCTTTGATACCGCGTGTCAAATGAATGATGGATGGATGGAATCGGTTTTCAAATAAGCGAGTACCCTTTAAATTAGACGATAAGTATTAAAATCTTACTTTTGTGAGGATCTCCTAACCAGGGTGAGTTTATTGACAAACATCATTTAGAAATTCTTCACTAACACCTTCACTTGGGAATCGAACTCAAGACCTATTGCTCAGCAGTATTCCTAGCGATCACTAGCCCAACAAGGCAGCCGCATTATATCTTTTTTATTCATTTATCATGCATTGCTATAATTCTGTAATACAAAAAGTATTGAAAACCATGGTAAAGTAGTACGAGTAGTTACAGGGCTACAATCGACCGGGAAATATAGCGTGACGGCTGTCAACATGTACACACGACATGTTGTTTAGACTGTGATTTTTACGTCGTAAAACAACGACATAACAACTAAATTATTGAAATGCGACTCGATAATTGGTGGAATTACTTTGTATATGTAACTAGTATCATTCACCAATTATAGGTTCAAGGGTTCTTTTATTGACGTTGATAGATGGATATTACAATGATTAAAAAAATGGATACGGTGGTGTGTAACAAAATTGGATATGTAACGTTTCTGAATGATAAAATCTAATATTTTAAATGCGACTCTGTTTTTTCATGGCTTAAAAGTTGAACGGATTTAGATGAAATTTGCCACGGAGGTAGGCCATTAACTGGTTGACCATAACTTTTTATCCTGGTAGTACCTTCCAATGGCGTAATTCACAACATCTTCGCGGGCAAAGCTACATGCAAAAACTAGTATCGCTATATTTATACTAGCCATCTATGAGCCTTTCGGTAGGTAAAAAAATATCCTCGAGTGTACTAAAGGATGGTACGGTACCCATTTCCAGGCGTCCGGAAGTCAGCTCGCACTATACACATAAAACTTGAAATCTAGCCGCCTCTAGTTACACTGAAAGCTGCTACAAGAACTTCTAAAAAAGGTGGATTGCGAAAAGTTGAAAAGCGAGGTTTTTGAGCTTCAAAGCTCAAAAACCTCGCTTTTTATTTTACAGGTTCGGTGAAGTTTAACAAGTGATGATAAGTGTCAACGAGACGGATCCTCACAATAGTATATTTTAATATAAGTGGGGAAACTTTGTAATTGCATTCGAAGCGGAATACACACCCGAGCCGCAGGCAAGGTTGTTATAGAGCCGGGAACTACAGTAACAAATGCCCACGTATATCAAACGCCGTTATTCAATACACATTCGAAAAATAAAATATTTTTGAATTTAGAACGCAAAAAAATGTTAATTTGTTCATAATCGTAGTGCGATAAGAGCCAGTTTTCGAGGAAGTGTATTTGCATGCCTTATGGATCAGTCAAACTATTACGGTAAACTGCGGACCGGCTGCGGACATCGGACACGGACAAATACTTCACCTAAGTATCTGTCAGCGTCCGGCGCCGCGTTAATATTTGTCCGTACCGGTTTGAATGAACACTTGAGGACCTCGCGCACTACGCGGTCACGACCACGAATCGACGCACAACTGGCCGCAATCTTCAACAAAACTGGACGGACGCCCAGTCGTGCCACCAAACTTTCTTCCTGGTTCCGACCAATAGTAGCTTCTGCGGCCAAAAGTCGTGGTAGTAACCGTAAAGAGCTCGAGGTAACTTATACAGGCTGAATTTTTAAAACATTGGCAAAATAAAATGAATAAAACAGAAATGCTTGTTTCAGCTATTTCAGAGAAAAGTTCATATTCAAGAATATTTTCACTCCCTGATGAATTAAAATTCAACGTATAATACATAAATATATTTCTAGGCATTAAGGCTATTGGGTTTAACTACCTTCAAAAGTACCAGGAGTTCATGACGTAATGGAACCTTATCGTTTAATAATAAATAGTGATCGTGTACTGAGAACGTGTTACCGACGCCACCTGTCAAGGAACACGAACGTTGCACATTGCACTGTCGTGTCTGAACATAAATGTTCAACATTTAACATGACCGCTTACATTGTTTCCGCTCTGTATGGGAGCAACATTATTTATTGCTGGATTCTGAAATGAGAATTGGGAGGCTGATGATTACTTACGGGTATGTCATTGAGAGTTGGTATTGAACGATTAATTTTGGCTTCAGAAGGATTTTTATCAAGCACGTAAGAGTGAATAGGAGAAAAAATAATTATAGTAAATAACCTAATTTTGTTTATAAATGCCTACAGTGCAACAATGAGCTTTTGGAACTCGAATGACGTTGTCGGAGTTCGCTATTTTTAAACTGTGAAAGAGTCACTGAAATGTTAAAAAACAAAATGGCGGCGTTTGTTCTGTTTTTGGTCAAGCGCCAATAGAAGAAATAAAGAGAAGTGATTTGGTTTTAAAATGAGTTTACATTGGTTCTCTATTAGGTTAATTTAAATTTTAACAATAGAATGTCGTAAATACAACATAATTATTGTACTTATCATTGTGTTTTTATCTTCTTTTCCCATGAATTAAAAAAGACTCCTTCTAAAAAGTCTTCATGCGGCTCACACGTACTACTCCGGTAAAAAGAAGAACAAATATGGCCGCCTGAGGCAGTCCAGCACTAGAGAATCGTATTCGTTAGAGCTGTTTTTTTGTCATTAGCAGCTTTTTTTATTGCTAATTCTTCCCTTTTTATTTCGTCTTAGATTCTAGCTTTTTAGACTTCATTTATGGAACGGACTTGTATTTCTATAGAGAAAATGTATTATGGTTTTACATTCGCGCTTGCCGTTCGCTACGTGCGTTTTGTCCCGGTAACGATACATTGCCTATGAGGAAATAAAACAAATCAAAATTATTTGAATCCCTTAACGTTCCTGAAATTTTTTCTTGTACCGGTCATCTCCAATTCATTATTATAACTAGAAAACGGGATATGTACCATGTTTACTGTTTTCTTTGAGTTCCCGATATTCCCGTTTTCTAGTTATAATAATGTTAGTAACCATGATAGTTTAAAATCTTAAATCTCCAATTCAGCCCATCTGTCTGCGGAAGGCTGTCCGTTATGCCGTGCGAATGCGTTCGATATTGATATTTATTAGGTACAACATTTAAAACATCGTGTTTATATCTTTACAGAAATTCAATAGCCATTTATTAAGTAAATCAAAGTAGGTAAAGAAAATCAAAAAGCGTAAAGAAAAGTCGTCAAAGCCAAAATTAACGTTTTTAATTTGTCGTCCTGGCAATCAATAGAATAATGACGCTTTTTTCTTTGCTGTTCACAAGAATTTACATTTTATCATCATTTATTTTATGTGTTATCTATTATTTTAATTCTATGTTTAATTTTACCTGTTCCTGCAACCTGTGTAGTGTCTGCTTCCTTCGTGGTCTGACTGGTTTTCTGCCTAAGTAATTATATGAATGCGCCTAAAATACGTTCTACGTGGTGCATGTTGGCAAAAGTTAGATTTTGCATCAAACACGAAGTAAGTCATAAGTTTGAAGTAACAACTCATGGCTTATCACGTCTGCTATGCGCCGGCCAGATATGGGTCACAGTCCTCATAGTTAGCGGCCGACTGTTAACGATCTGTAGCTGTGTGTGTCTGTCTGTGTGCTTGTTTGTGTGTGTGTGTGTGTGTGTAGAACGCAGATTACATCGCAGTGTGACCAGCTCATTAGCTGCATATTGAAGTAACTGTTAGGACGAGGACGTGACATGTGTTTCTTGGCATTCGATGTAGTTATAATGTGTTACTTTGCAGACAACGTTGTTATAGCGACGCTATAACAACGTTGACGCTTAGTATCGTATAAAGATTTTAGATTGACTAGTGTGAGAAAGGTTTGCCAAAAAAAAGAAATCACGAAATAGAAGTAGGTAATGTAGGTATTTCATATTGCAAGAAGAGAAAATTTTTGTCCTACCTAACTTTACTGAGCAAAACAAAAGGAAATTGGAAAACCAACCTACGATATACAACATTATTTTTAGTATATGCGAAACCTGAATATAGTTTGTTCAGAATAAGTAACTGAATCGATTCCAATAATTTTTAAACTATGTTATATTTAGTCCTATTAATATTTTAAAAAGTTACAAGTTGGACACCGAGCGACGTTGATCTATCGCAATAATTTAGGTACCTACTGCCAAATTATGTTTATCAATGAGCTCAAGACGACGCTGGAGGCCCGCGCGCGGGCGCGTAGCGTGGTGACCACGCGTTTGTGCGGACAACCAGGTAACAGAATAAATTTATAACTTTGTGATTTGTCACGATACAGTTTTGAAATTTTGTACAAAAATTATTTACATAAAAATACACGACACGTGTTTCAGGTTTCGCATATACTAAAACTAATGTTGTATATAAATACAGCTGTTGTCTGTGACTTTTGTCCGCCTGAAATTATTATAAAAATATTAATCCCTATTTGAATCGGATTTTGTTAACAATTTCAAGGGTTTTCATTTTTTTGCACAGAACCCTATTTTTTTTTTCTAAAATAACAGCACCCTAAGTTACTCCTTATAACATCAGCTAACTGTCAGTAAAAGTCCCGTCAAAATCGGTGATTAGCCGGAACAGACAGACAGACAGGCGAAAACACAAAAATTTAAAAACATGCTTTTGTTTTTGTTATAATTTTTCGGAAATACTTTCATTTGCATTCAGTAAAAAGCTGTTATTTTGAAATTGCAAACAGACACTTCAATTTTATATTTTTGTTTAGTTTTGTGTGTACAACTAATATTTGTAACATAGTTGATATCGAACTTTAAATATGATATAACTTATATACAGTCGAATCTCCCGATAAAAATACAAACATCTATCAACTTTAAACTTTTTAAATTGCCACGTTTCTACAAACGGAGTTACCGATGTCGTTAACTTAGGAGTGTTCAATTAAATAAACGTAATTCGATTCAAGAGCAGAATCAACAGGCTGTGATTTGTTTGATATAACTTCTTCTAAATATTAGGAGGGTCCGTCCTTGAAACCCCTTAACAACAATTCCTTTTAATATATTTACTAATTAAGAACAATGATGAAGAACTTTTGAAAGTGTTTTGCCACGTGTTACCTACACGTGTAAAGCGGTTTCAAAAGTTCTATCAAAGAGAAACTAAGAATTTTGTATGTTCGACTTCAAAATTCTAGTTATATTAATTTTGTACTTATAGTTCTGCTTAGTTCTGTATTTTCTTGGCGAATAAAAAAAATATTTATTAATTGATTATTTACTATCGTTTTGTCTTTGTTGTTGAATAAAATTTAATTCTTAATTTTTAGCTTTGTACCTTTTTTTTTGTAATCGGGGGGAAACTTTCAAAAAACGACTGGTCTTTGGGGATAAGACCGTGCAGTGTGGGATTTCTACCTCATTAAAACCACCACGGAGAGGAGCTCGTGGCTAAATAATAACAGCCGCTCGGATCGATCTTTAGGTTAAGCCGTGCTTGCCAAGGTTGGTCTGTGGATGGGTGACCCATTGGATACCGAGTTTCCTCCGTGCCTCGGAAAGCACGTTAAGCCATTGGTCCCGGGTGTCATTTGTAGATCTTTGACAGTCGTTAGGTAGTCAGTGGCCCAAAAAGTCTGACAACCAGTCGTACCAAGGGGTATCGTATTACCCAGTACTAACTGGGTTGTGGAGGTCAGATAGGCAGTCGCTCCATGTAAAATACTGGTATTCAGCTGCATCCGGTTAGACTGTAAGCCGACCCCAACATAGTTGGGAAAAGGCTAGGCAGATGATAAAACCACCACGGTGGTCACCATCCGCACATGGGAGGAGGCACCGTTTCCTCTTAAAAGACCTGTTCGGAGCCTTTTCTGTGCTATGCCTGTTTTGGCATATCCCTAGGGAGGTTGCAAAAAGGTACTATTTGTTTGTTCAGCTTTGTACCTACCACAGTTTGATTCTGTCTCACCCAAAGGCTGACTGGTAGAAATTACCTATGGTATTAAATCCGCCTTTGTACATTTGTGTACATTTTTTTATCACCTTATTCTGTCCCACCGCTGGACATGGCTTTCCAATTTTGTTTGCCTTCTCTCACCAATCCGTTAACAAAAAAACATTAAATTACTCAATACCAAATACTGAAAACTTTATGAAGTGTTTTATTTTCTTTAGCTATGAAGGTTCGCGAAGAGAATCCTACAATTGTCTCATTATGTAACTACAATACATGCTAATGACGTCTACATTTATGACCACAGAGTGTGGCTAACACCTAAACACCGTGGTGGTTACTGATTGTACCCTATTTACAAACTGTACAGGTGTCTATGATGTATTAATAGATTCCATATGCATGTCGGATCCGGTCGTTAGTGTGGACATAAAATGAATCGCAAGTGCACCGGTGGTGACATCACGCGACCTACTTACAAGCCTACCTAAACTACAGCGTGCTTCTACAAAGCCCTGATGTTGAGTTGAGATGTCTTGGTACTGCACCCCAATCATTGTGCCCCGTGTTATTGTGTTAAGTTGTAATCTTAAGTAATACGTTAGTTTTGCCTGAAATAGTGTATCGCACCCAGTGTGTTTTCATAGCACGAAACCCATCGTTTGCCCACATGATGTCCGAGCCTAAAGGAATAAATCTTGACATATCCGACATACAAATCATGGATTAGACTTTTTATATATCGTAAAACACATTTTAATTTTCCATTCAAACGACATGGAAAATACGAAGAGTAACTCAAAATGTCTTATACACATAATATGACGTATAATGCCCACTGAAAATGATATTTGATAGCATGCAGATAAGTCAGTGAATGCACCGAATATCCCGGATTCTGTCTACAATACTTCTGCGACATCCCCTCAAGGAATTATCTTCCCAAAAACCTTCTTATTTCCAAAGAAAGCATTTACAAACACTTGTCTTTCTAAGCTCAATGTAATTGATAGTCACTGTGACACGAGACATTGGATGTTTATTTCTGAATAAAAAGCGAATCTTGATTCGTTTAAAGTTGGAATTCGATCAAAATAATTGGAATGGCTTGTCAGTCAATAAAAACTTGGGACGCACCCGCTCGAGACCAATTAAATAAAACAAGTTTACGAAATCAATTAGTTGCAATGTTGGCTTTGCACAACTTGTTATTGAGTTTCCAAACTCGTAATATGTCCTACGTTAGGTTTTATGTATCCTTTTAAATTTAATTTAACTTTTGGAAAATGAACTTTGTCACGCTACCATGTGGCTTTACTTTTTGCTCATAGTTTAAGCTTTTATTCATTCTGTTCTTGTTACACAGTTAAGCCTCTGTGTTTTAAACGTTTATTTGAACAATTATAACTTTCTGTTGTGAGAGTGTAGATCGTAAAGTTTTTATTGAGCAAATTGACTTGCATTACGTAACTTTGCAACTTAAGTGGCTGAAAATGGTGTACTAACATACTTACTTGTTCTTTATTATTAATGGGTGTTTTCGTACCGTATTGTTTTACAAGCCGTATTATACATAATGGGCTTGTTTTAGTGAAAAAGCGTTTATAGTTGGTCACTGTCACTGTTTCTAGCTTTGACGGTTTACCTAGGAATATGGTATGGTCCACATACCAAATTTGAAAAAAAAAGTATTATACCTACCTAGGAAGGTATACTGCGGGCTATTCATTCTGTAAAAACAAAAATCGCATAAAAACGAATCAAATAGGTACGTTTCAGTTTGCGGTTTTTAACGTTTATAACACGTTTACACAAATCATTCTGTTTAACAAATAAATAGGGATTAAAAAAACCACTCATGAATTCAATTCATACTCAGTAATGAAACCACTTTTTTTTGTTGGGCTCCTACCTGGATACATTTTGTCTGAAAAGTATTTTATTTATTTTGATACCTGGCACTACCTACGTGGAAATTCAGATTTTGAGCAGAGACCGTATAACGAAACCAATATATATCAGAATGGTATCGATTCCGTTTCTGAAACCATGTGCCGACACAAATGTGAACTAGTAAGGACACGGCTTTATGATACGGATAGAACGTAATCCTATGTATTAATCCAGGTTACAAACTATCTGTGTGCCAAATTTCATCCAAATCCGTTCAGTATTTTTTGCGTGAAAAAGTTCCCAAAGAAATTTCCACACATCCTCACAAGCTTTCACATTTATAATAAAAATGCAACACATAATTATGTAGAATGCCCCGAATAATCCGGTTTCTGTCTACAATACTTCTGCGGCATCCGCTCAAGGAATTATCTTCCCGAAAACCTTCTTATTTCCAAAGAAAGCATTGATATAAGAGATAGAAAGATATATATATTGTGTCTCATTCATTAATATATTTTAAAAGCGATACAATACTTTAAATATTCAATACTTTTAAATCAATGTAATGAGAAAATCTGTAGTCATTTCAAAAACCCTTTTCAAATTCTGTTGTTTTCAAAGTTTCCACGAATAAAGACAATAAGCCGTGGTCGAGCCGTTGTTAATAACTAAAACTTAATAAAAGAACCTAGAATTAACTTCTTAGAAACCTGTTTAATTCAAATACTTAACGAATAGTTCAAGCAGAACAATTTTAAGTTACATGACTAAATTTATTTTATAAACTTTTATAAAATTTATTCATTATTGTATTAAGACTTTTTCCAGATAATTTATAGTCTCGTCATACTTTCTTTTAATGATGTTAATTCGATATTACAACTTCCTCAAAGAAAGTATCTTGTAACATAATTAATTTGATCGATGGAATGGTTTTTTCTTTCTTCCTTATATTTTAAAATACGTTCCAAAATGTTGTTTTGGTAAAATAATGTTACAGGAAAATTATTGTGAAGAATATTCTTTTGGTGATTTTATTTCGTTAGGAATTTCAGCCGCGTCTTTTCATGTATTTGAGTTTATAACCACGTGCTTCAGTTTTATATATTTTTACTTTTTTATTATTCCATAAGAATTAGAATTAAAAAGAATTATTCTAATGAGTACGAGACTTATGGCGGGTAAAAACTGAACTGTAGGCCGGCTCAGCATGTCTTCTTCGTCCATGCTTCTCTATTACTAGTCATCTCATCAGACACCTCCTTTCTTACAATATCATCCTTCACACAGTTCATCCATCATTTCTTTGGTCTTCCTCTGATCTTATACTATTATCTTATTAACATTCATACTCAAAACTTTCACACGACATTTTTATAATACAGTTTGATAACTAAAAAGGTAAATTTGTCACCAATTGGACAGTTACAATAAGGAGATAAAGAACTATTGTGCAGAGTATTAAAAAGTAAGTAAATGATGAACTAGTTATCGGAATTATATTTCAGGTTTCTCAACAGTAGTTTTCAGGTTATGTGAATAAATGTCCAAAACTAATAAACACTGACGTGATTCTTTGCATTCTTAAGTAACTGAGTTCTACATAATCAGGCATTATCGTCAGGTTCGATTAGATACAAAGATTTAATACAATCAAATCGTATTCGATATCTAAAACGTGTTCCATGTCCTCCATTTAGGGGCGTGTGAGCTCCTCCGGTCTACACTCTACAGAGCCACGGTTCCATAGCTATTTGCATGTGAAAGAGCGTCAGTGGTACGCTCGTACCTACTTTTGTATGAAGGCGGATGAGTAGACAGGCTACAGTAATAAATTGTACACATTTCCAGTACCTTCATTGAGTACGGAACAATGGCTCTGGTTTTCAGTGGATGAAACGTAGCTCTGTACTTCTTTTTTTTGTCAAGTGAAAATTATTGGGAATGGATTCACGAATGGATTCAATGTTTTTGTTTTTAAGTAAAAACTAGCTGAGACTTATAGATTAGATTAGAGCTAGCTTTTTAAAATCATCATTTGCCTAGCAGACAGCTTTTTCCCAACTATGTCGGAGTCGGTTTCCAGTTTAACCAGATGCAGTGGTATACCAGTATCTTACATGGCGACTGTCTATCTGACCTCCTTAATCTAGATAGCTCATTAAAAATATTTCCATGAAATGTTACTTATTTATCTTCAGCTACCTATGCTGTTTACAAAGCTGTACTTTCAATTTATAACAAGACTAAGCTTCAAATGGTTTGCCTTGTTGTTCAGAAGTCTGGGGACTAGGAATGTCACCCGTTTTGAGGTCCCCAAGGAGATCGCTGCTAAAGCTGACATGAAAACGAAATAGTCCGCTCCGAATGCACTTCAAGTTTGAAAATAAGTAACTGAATGACTGAAGTCTTGTTCATAAACGAATGAGTGAAAAATCTTAACGACAAAAATTATAACCAACTTTTCATAACTTTTCGTACCTAATTGGTGAGGCATAAGGCCTTATAAATTAGGCATTTGCATGTCTTGCAGACTTTTGGTTTCAACAAGGCGGCGCCTCATGCCAACAAGGGTGCGAAACGGTTAATTTACTCAAAGAAAAAAGCTGTGGTGCCCGAAATCATATTCAAACATAAATGTCACAAAATACAGCCAATTTCATTATGGATCATCATCAGCCTACAGCAGTCCACTGCTGGACATAGGCCTCCTCAATCGTACGCCACATAACTCGATTCTTGGCAACTCTCATCCAGTTGCTACACTGGTGGTGCGAAGCTAGTCGCTCCACCGGATACATTTCATCGATATTAAACACAATTTTCTGTGTTTTATTTCATATTTCATATTCTCTGCTTCCAAAACAAACTCGATACATGCATCTTAACAGTCTGTCTACTGTTATATGTTAATTTGTTTTTTTTTCCACGAATCTACTCTGACAGACAATCAACTAATCTGTCAGTGTCCACAGCTTATCTGCCATCATACCTCTAAGCATTACAATAACTGCGAAATCACATTTATGAAGTGTTCAATATCTGTAGTTTGGGCAGAGTATGACCCAGATTCAAACGCTTATAACATGTCATTTGGGGCACTAGCGTTATATTTATGACCAGTTGCTAATAAACATAATGACGTGAAATAAATTTTTTACTAGCCACCCGTTTAGAGTGAGACTGCTGCCGTTACTGCGCCTACATGAAACGCAATTCGCCAGGGTCGTGTAAATGAGTAGAAAGTTCTGATTATGCCTTTTATATTTAGGAAATATTTGGTTTCTCCATCAGAAGTTTCTCAGTAACAGCCATGGAGTCTGAATTCGTGCCCGCTTGATGGCAATAGGCTCGCCCCCCTTTTACATAGGACTTAAATATAACTGGCGAAATGTGGGTGTACTATTAGGTACATCTCTGCCTAACCCTTCGGGGATTTCAAGTGTGATGTTATGTATATTTAGTAAATACTGCCTTCCTAACATCCAAGTTGTTTACAGCTAGTGTACCAAATAGTATAGTTTGTATGAACTTGCTAAATGTCACTTTTATGTGTCGGATATATCAGGAATTATTCCGTTAGGCTCGTACATCATGTTGGCAGACGATGGGTTTCGTGCCATGAAAATACACTGGGTGCCATACACTGTTTCTATTAAACTATCAAATTACTTGAAATTACATCTTAACACAATAACACGGGGGCACAATGAATCGGGTACAGTTCCAGGACGTCTCAACTCCACTGCGGTTAGACACTCAATGTCGTCCTCGCCTCGAGCTGTAAACATCAGGGTTCTGTAGAAGCACGCTGTAGTGTGGGGGGACTTGTCAGTAGGTCTCGTGATGCCACCACTGGTGCGCTTGCGATTCATTTTATGTCCGTACCAATGACCGGATCCGACATATATGATACAGAACAACTGCTGACACATTTCAAGAAATACTGGAAAAAGCCTTGATCGAGAATTTCATAAACTTTTTCCCCATTTGGTAACCGATTCAGCTATGGGTACTCGTACCTTCATACACTAATGAACTTTAACTACCTCATTCAAACGTGATTATATTCCCGTAATTCGTAAATACCGATTCCCTATGTCTGTAGTTTTTCGGTAATGTCGGTAACTTATCGCTGCGATAACCTGGAGAGCAGCTATAAAAGTATGCAAAATCTTTGGAATAATTATGCAAATGGAACATTCCCGCGACCGCCATTCACATTCAAGCAGGTGCTTAGGTGCCCAGCGTATTGCAAAGATTAAAGGTGTGTAGGGACACGGACTCGACATGTAGTGAATTTGTGTGCCTTATTTGAAACGGATTTCCTGAATCAAATTAAATTCCAGTTAGTTTATAAACTTTGAGACGAAAATACGTCAAAAATTTATTTGGTGAAATGAAGAAATCGAATAGATATTTGTACATTGGGTTGGGATCCAGTCTATTTTTGGTTCTGAAAATATTGGGGCAAAATTAAATTTTACAGTATCTATCTATCTTTAAATATAACCGCCATATCAAATAATATTTACCAGTCTTTCAAGGGGTATCGTATTACCCAGTATTAACTGGGTTGTGGAGGTCTGATAGGCCGTCGCTCCATGTAAAATACTGGTATTCAGCTGCATCCAGTTATACTGGAAGCCGACCCCAACATAGTTGGGAAAAGGCTAGGCAGATGATGATGATGATGACGATGATCAAATATTATTTAGACTGATCATCACATAAATTTTGAATCGAAATGAGATGTTAAAAGAAATCTATGCTGAAGTATTCAACAGAATCTCTGCAAGAAAATAATATCCCAGAATAAGTTCATTTATGAGACTAGCGAATATTGATTTTTCAATTGAATAAGCGGCTCGTTGGCTCTGTAAAAATTCGACTTTTAATTCTCTATTGTCGGTCGCGGCGAGGCCGTAATGGAATCAAGGGGTCGGGTCACGTCTTCAACCCTCAAACGGCTGACGGTGGAAGATAAACTTTACCTTCATTGTCAATTTCCTCGAGTCTTGAGGGCACTCCGCACGGCCGGAAACAATGAAAGAAAAGTACTTTGAATGAGTTTCTGTTGACTTTTTAAATGGCGCGTTAGCCTAACACAGCCTATTAAGCCGTTTCGATTGTGGTAACGACTTACCTATTTGCTCTATTACTGGGAATATACGTACTTGCTAGTCACATTATTGCGGCGGTGGCGTGTCAATCGATTGCTTGTACTTACGTGTAGTGGCGTGCCTAGGGACCAACAATACGGCAAGCCTCTAGGACAAGCAGACTGTTCAGAAGCCCTAACATCATGAGGAGTAGTAGGTTATGAGGGCAAGCCAAGCTTTTAGGCTTGTATGAAAGTACCGTCACTGCTTACGTATCTGCTGTGCAATGCAGCCCCGGATCTAGCGGGGAGCAAGCCGGGGCCCGTGCCCCGGGCGGCAAATTTAGTGGGCGGCAAAATCAAGCTTGGTAGACGAATACACTACTCAGCATTATCGCAACTTTGCGATTACTAACGGGCAGTATAGTAAAATAATAAAATAAACAATTAATTATTCTCCGCAGGCCGCTTATGCATGATCTGGTCTGATCATGGTTTTTGCCCCGTCTCGAAATAATTCAAGATCCGGGGCTGGTGTAATGTTATTAGAACTCTAAATGTTGAACATCACCAAGTTTAACCCCGAGAACTGCATACAATTTTGTGATATACTCAAACTAATCCACAACCGATTAAAAGGGATAGGCTTAATAATGTACCATGTTAATTTAGAATTGAAATTGGTACGCACCACTCGTAAACTTTCATATTATTTCACACTACTAATAACTTAATTAATATACGAGGGTTTAAAACCGAAATAGGGGATACGGCTTTAATATAAGTTTGTGTCGTTTACAAATACGCAGGTACATAGGTAATGTATTTGGTTAGTTCTCTTTGTGTTTTTAGGATAGTGAATTGAAACAGTTATTTATGGGCTGTCCGAGGAGAATTGATGTTGATAAGGATTGAAATCCCAGATAGGGCCGAAAGGTACAAAATACGATAGATAACTTCTTTAGATACGTTTTTTGCGACTTCTTTACGATAAGGAAGTGTAGCAGACATAAAGCTGACGGTCGGAAGGCGCGATGTGAGGAGAGAATGGATCTTTTGTGTTAGATGAAATTTGAATTTGAATATCAAGACGAATGCTCCGATTTTATTACCAAAATGAAAGTTAGTTACTACAATATTGTTTGGATTGTAATCAACAGAGTTAAAACAATTTAAATAAATTAATTCTGATAGATGTTTGTTACGGCAGATTGTAAATCGAAGTTGTAAAGGTCGGGAAACACTTTCGATGAGATTTCCAAGAATCCATATTTAGACGCGCTCTTAGTGGTACTTATTTTATTATTGTAGTTATGTATTTGGTACCATAAATAATGCAATTATTTATTATTTCATTAATGAATTTTGTTGTAACCACGAAATACCAAATTTTTCGTCAAAGGTTTTTTTTTTTAATTTTTTCTCGCCCATTAAAAAAACAGGGACCGCATAAAATGGCCGTAGTAATTTTTGCAAGCCCACAATGTAAGTATCGTATCGTGTCGCCACCGCGCTGTCGTGTTGGTTAATGTGAAAACACGCATTAGTAATTAAGTAGGCACCTTTTATTATGTTTACACACAAAACACAATTACACTAAGCTTGGTCGGGCGTGTGGGTTATCCTCGGGAACAGACTGGTAACACGATATACGCTATACCACGCAGCCTGCTCATTGGCTATATTGTCATCCCGTGTGGCCATATTCTTTGAATCGACCAATAATAGCAAATAGTGTAGTTGTTTGTGCCCGGTGTTACAAGTGTTTCGACGCCTTTACTCTAGTATTTATGAGCAACTCATCAGGCTAGATTATCTGTAACTGATTAATATTGGTATTAATGATTGTCTGTATTAGTTTGTTGTGTGTATCCATTATTTATGGCTTGTTATTTATCAAATAGGGATAGAAAATTGGGTAATAAATAAATGGGCGCTAGGTTTCCTATATTTCTTAAGAGCAGGATTAAAAACTTCATATAAATAAACAAACATAACATCACGCCAGTAATTCAAGTAGGGGTAGGCAGAGTACACCCACATTTCGCCAGTTATATTTAAGTCCCATGTAATAGGGAGGGAGCCTATTGCCATCAACCGGGCACAAATCCAGACTCAGTGGCTGCTACTGAGAAATTAGTGATGGAAAAATCCAATAACGCTTTGCCCGACCCGGGAATCGAACCCAGGGCCTCATGGTCAGCAGTCGCGCTTGCTACCACTAGACCGAGGCAGTTATGGATAAATAAACAACTCGGATAAATAACTCACAAACCGGTGTGCGTGATGCAACCAGATGTATGTAACGAAGTTAAAGGAGTATGTAAGAGTCGTAGACTCGTAGTAGGTGGCGTTCTGTGAATTTAATTTTTTTTTTTTTGTAAATGGGTCATTAAAAAAAGAAAAACAACGTTCTTTTTTCAAACTAGACTTGGGTCGGTGGTTTTCTACCTGACTACTCTGAGAAGAAACAGCCGAAACAAACTCAGAGGTCACTGTCTCTTTTCAAGTCGAGACATTGTCTTGGTTGGTCTTTTGAAGAAAGAGCCACACAGAGTTGAGTGGACCCGTCCAGTCAGTGCTAGCATGTGGCAGTAAATTTGTAGTGAGGTTTATCCCTATGGGTGTAGAGACTTTATAGCTAGGACAATATGGTCTTGTCCCACTGCTGGACACAGGCCTCTCACCATTTCTTCCAAAGGATTCTGTGCTACTTCGTTCCAAGTCTCAAGAAAGACATCCAGTTCTTCTCGCCATCTCCGCCATTTATGTTTGTATAAAAACGAATTCCTACGTAATGCCAATGAAAATAGAGACCAGTGTGTCCTCTGTATGTTGCAGCAAAACAAAATTTACAGAAAAACTCAAACGTGGTACTGGCATGAAAATTATTTATAGCGCACTTTGTCGCTTTGTCGCTCACTAAATGCCTAACTGCCTATGCGGCATGCCTTTAGAGTGTACCTAGGATACTGTGGAGGAGTTACTGGCATGTTTATTAAAATGAGATTAAACTTACAAGACATAAGCAAAAAATGTTGGAGTTTGGAAGGCTGATAGTGCGCGTCATAATGTAAAAATCATCATCTGCCAAGCCTTTTCCACACTATGTTGGGATCGGCTTCCAGTCTAACCTGATGCAGATAAATACCAGTATTTTACATGGAGCGACTGCCTATCTGAACCCTACAACCCAGTTAGTACTGGATAATACTACACCCCTTAGTAAGACTGGTTGATGAAAAATATGATTTTAAAATCAATTATTACTCAATTTATTAGTCAATACGCCTTTCACTTATCGTTGGACTCCATAAAACCTATGGAGCTTCTGAGCAATGGTCGTCCGCCCACGGTCACTCGGATGTCCACAGAAGAACGTGGACATTCAATGGTATCAATAGCTCTTAGCTGCGTTGCTTTGATATCTTTGAAAACTGATGAAATTACTTTACTTTTCTTGAGAAACGCTGACAAGCTGTACCCAGTGTAATCGTTATCAACGTTTACTACGGATTTATTTTTAGGGCAAATGAATACAATCCATGTGTTCATTAATTAATGTAAATAAATACCATACTGCCGACTTAAGAGCTTATAGGTTCATAACACTGTCAGCGTACTAAAAACTTTAGACGTTAACAAAATATTATGTACTTATATTTTAAGACGCGGTTACTTAACCAATTTCAGTACCAACGTAAAATAAAAATATATATCCACGAAGTTATAAATAAATACCCAATGATGCATAAAGAAAACAACATTATGTTAAAAATAAACCTCGTGTTTATTCTCACACTTCCACCCAAGGAAGCTCACACGACCCAAATCTAATCGCCCCCTTGTAAAGCGCCTCGGACATAAAAATATCAGTGTGGCTGTACGCTTGGCCGGAGTGAATCGTAAACAGGCGCGGAGTCACGGCGATAGATCACTGAACACCGATCGTGTAACTTACATATTAGCCCCATATGTTAGCACCGTACTGACAAAAACCAGTCACACGTCCCGATATGTTAAACTACGAATTGATTTCCTGAAGGAGTTTCTTTGAGATGGTACTGTTTTTTAACGCCAGATTCGCAAACATGTGTGTCCTGGAACATATTGCTTTTTTCATTCGTTTTCTGTGTCGTGTTTTCGCTTTGGTAGACCGTCGATATTGGGCTTTTTCGTTTTCTATGACGAATGCCACGCGTTTTTGTACATGTAATAAAGAATGAAAGGTCGTGGTTAGCTGAGTGTGAATGGGTTTGTTAGGTAATTTATCAATAAATGTTATTAAGGACACCATTTCCTCACTATAACCATTTCCTGACTATAAGGAGTAGACCTATTTGAGATGTTTGGGTAACTAAATAAAACCTTACTTTTAAATTCATGGATCCATGAATTTAAGAGTTATTACTTTTCCGACCTCTTGTTGTATTTTTTTTTTGTTTTTTCGAACTTATAAAAGAGGTAGATACCCATAAATTAATAATTGTAAAATCTAAATTAAAATACCCACAATAACTAGACGCTCCAATTAAAAGTTAAGTACAATTAATACCGAATCAAGTTGAAACCGCAACATCGTAGCTTGAAACTCATAATCTCAATCAGAAGTTAGAAGCGGTCACAGAAACGCTATAAATCATTAAATGCTGAGCCTTATTGACAGCCTTCGTTACGTTTAAGAGAACTCTTGAAATCAATTTTCTCGCTGAGTTAAGAGGAAAATCTGATAAGGCGGGTGTACCTACGTTCGGCTTTCAGCTCTTGATGTCGATTCGGTTCTCGTCGTTCGGCCGTAGGAATCACTGCACCATGCACTAACTCCGACCTTCGGACAACCTGAAAATTAGATTGTAGCTGCAGCTGACACATGCTTCGACCACGAAGCTCTTTTATGCTTAGGACGGCTATTTACGCTTCCAATGTTCAATGTCCGGTGCATATTATTCTACTGATCGGAAGTTCGATTTTATTCGAGGAGATAGATAGAGGAGTTTTGTTTTATACGTTGGTATATTCCGACAGAAGGCTTTCGATGCATTTGTTTTTAGATTTAAACCATTGGGACAAATTGGATGACGGTTGTGCAACCAATTAAGAAATTTTATTGAACTCTGAAAGCCTGTTGTACTACACGTCGATGAATATTTCAGTTCGTTAAGTTTTGATCGTTTGTCTATTAAAAATAAAGTGAAGTTTATTTTCTCATGGGCCCCAATAAACCCTATGCTCCTCTAAATTATAAATCTGATAACAGTAATGTTAATGCGAAACGTAAGTTAGCATCATTATTCGCAAACATTTCCTTAAACAAGCCATTTTCGCCATGCCGTGACGCCATGACAGGCAATAATAACTTGGCGCTTATCTTAAAAAAAGAAAAATAACGTGACGTTTATTACGTGTACTTGTCCTCAAATGTAATCAGATAACAAATTCACCCGGGTGGCATAAAAATGACGTACTAGTGTACTTGCAAGTCTTCCGGAATGTTCGGGCGACTGGCGGCTTAGCTCCGTGTTAAGTGCCACCCATAAACAAGGGTCCCTTAACACGTCACTTGCTACAAATGGACTCTTTATGTCCCCGTCAAATATAAATTTCCTCGATTTCCTTGATAGGGAGTTTTCTTGTACTGCGGATTTGCTTAATTATATTTATTGGGGTTTTTGAGTCGGGCGTCTTTAAGGGTTGATCTGGTTTCGTAGTAGTAAAATATTCCTACTAGTATAATGTTGTAGAAAACCTGCTACAGAATACCTAAATACTTGACATAAAAGTAAGCGGAGATTTTGACAAACGTCTGCGTACGTCATTCCTCTGGTAACCGCAATCCAGTACAATCTACCAAACCGCAACATTATTATGACTGGATACATAAAGCATTCAAACATTTTTTGTTAACGGTTTTTGTGAGCGTTTTCCGTAAACACAAAAAACCGTTAAACGTGCACATTTATCTATCGCGAAATTACATCGCATAAAAATTGAAACACTGTTGGTACAATGAAAAGATTTTTTTAAAGTTCACTGCACCGAGCAATCCAGCAGCAGGGTTTGTTTTTGTCGGGCTTGATAGTTTTTGATATATGGACTGGATAAAAAATGCATAATAGACAAATGTTTGTACATTCTCGGTAGAGTGGAGCTGGGCCGAGTGTATGATAAAAATCCGCGGCAGTTTGTTAGGAGTTTTGGCGCGTGGCGGCGTGTCAAGAAGTGCTGACAGCAGTGCACTCACGCTGCGATGTTTCCCGGTTGCTGCGCCGCCGCCACCGCTCGCCGCTAGTCCGCTACACACCGCTTTTTTTCTTCCGTCGGTACACAGTGGTTTGCAATTCAACGCTCGTTTTTCGTTTACTTCCCTTCAACGTTTGCATTGTTTGTAATCGGACAGACGCTGCTTTGTAACGTATGTGTGTTCCGCGAGCGAGCAGCTTTTTTTCGATTTGTTTGACGCTATGTTGGATTCGGTTTCACAGCTAACGTCGTGGCCGTCTGCTCCACCGCGCGGCCGACGTGAACAGAAATGAGGCTATTCATAAAAGAAATTAATATATAAGTGGTTAAGCTCCAGCTATCATTCAAAATAAGTGAGCTCCATAAAACTCGTTTTAATACTTTATTTCAGCTTAAACTTCCGTAGCTTTTAAATTATTTGTCCGTGGAGGCTGGAGCCATTCCAAATTAAATTATACGCAGAAAATGTTCGGTCACATTGCAAAATTCATTATGATTTCTGTTCTGGGCGATACGTTTAACGGAGTCGTTTTTACTTAATTCCTTGCCAAGTTGTCCGCTCCCAGCAAGTGAAGCATTAAAATTGAATTTAGGATGACAACTCGAATTCGCGTAATAAGAGTTTGGTTGTTTGGAACAATTGTACTAATCCGACAATAATTGGCGACAAGAAATTCCGTGTCGGCCATCGAGATGTTCACAAAACATAAACGTTGTCAATACTGCTAAGTCTGAATAAACGACGACATTTTAAACAGTTGGAGGTTTTGTTGCTTCCATGTTGACTTGTGTTTTACTTCACAAAAAGTAATAACATCGTGTTGAGCTATTAAAAATATTATGAATGCCAGCCATGCCTCTCATCCTCTTATTGGCGGAACATTATGACGGTATTCATGCAAATTTCCATCGAAACGTTTTTAACTATTTTGCTTGCGAGTATGTCCGAATTAATGAATGCGATACGATGTTGCCGGATGGTTCGAACGCAATCATGTCCTGATGTTTTGCTAGTCCGCCGCGCCAATGCAAAGGAGCTATTAGTTAGTATGTATGCATCAGACACGTACCTTATGATGCATTAATGCAAGCAGACCATGTTTGTGTCTAGTATTCAATGGCGTATTGATTTAATGTTCAAGTTAGTTATACTTATAGGGGCTATAGGGCCGTTATACGAGTACATTGATCAATAGGTAATTTCCAGGGGATAAATTTCGGTCGCTTCAAGAGATCGAAAGAGCCATCAACAGAACGAATTCAGGAGCTCTTCACCATCACCAGGGGCGGAGTGCTGAGGCCTCAAATCAAACTAGCATAGCGTTCGGGTCAGAAAGAATAAGTATTAATATAAGACGCACACATAATAAACAAAAAAACTAAGTTATAAACATGAGAACAAATAAAACTAAATTGGTCCTGTACGAGGCCAAAAGACCTCAGCATGGTGCTGTGACATTTAAAAATATGTAGATGCCGCAGTGCTGGTATTTCGATGGAATCAATAAACTGATAAAGAACAGGAACATTAGTGGTACGCGTATTAGAAAAGTGGAGAAACAGGAATGAAATTAAATATATTTCATCTTCCTTTACAACCTTCATAAGCATATTTTCTAATTTGCAAGTGTTTCTTATCTGCAAACGTAACTACAGTTGTTTGTTTTAGCGACTACCTTATTTACTAGGTCAATGGGTGCCTCTGTTAGTTCACCCAGGTATTATTAAAGTTTTACTTTTATGCGTATTTATTTAGAAGGTATGTCTTTAACTGTGTAATAGCCCTTTCTTAACTATGTTGGGATCGGCATCCAGTCTTACCAGATGCAGCTGAATACCGGTATTTTACATGGAGCGACTGCCTATCAGACATCCACCACCCAGTTAGTACTGGGTAATACGATACCCCTTGATAAGACTCGTTATCAGACTTTCGGGCCACTGACTTCTTTTCGACTGTCAAAGATCTATAATTGACTGCTGGGACCAACGGCGTAACGTGTTTTCCGAGGCATTGAGGAAACTCGGTATGTAATGGGTGGTCACCCATTCACAGCCCAACCTAGGCAAAGCGCGGTTTAACCTGAAGATCGACCCGAGCGGCTGTTACTATTTAGCCACGCGCTCCTCCTTAAAAGGTAATATGTAAGTAAAGTAAATCGGGACACGTTGCGTGGGTGGCCCTCAGCTAGATTGGCCGTCGACCTTAAATGGAAAGCTAAACTGGGCTCTCTGACGTTACTTGGGAGACCTTTTTTTTTTTTTTTTTTTTTTCCCGATGGGAAGTCATCAAAGGACCCCCCCCACTCTGGGCGGAGCGGAGGGGAGTGTCAGACTTGTATTGACTAAAACCCATCCATGTTCCTTCTTTGCCCTTTATGTTCCAGGGCCACGGTATCTCTTTCGAAGAGTCCCGCAGCCCTGGCAGGCATCGGCCCATGCGGACCCCTACTTGATTGCTGACATCTCTTTGAGGCGCGCGTGGAACACGAACGCGCCGTCGACACGGCCCGGCCCGTCGTCATAAGACGGCCGGACGGCGAGCTAGCCCATAACTCGCCGTCCGCAGGCCAGCGCCTACGGCGGTCGGAAGCCACCACGTGACCCCCGATGCCCAGGGCGTCTCCCGCGGCGGCTGGGACGTGAGGTTCTTTCCCTCTTACGTCCTGCCACCTCCTTCACTAGCATGACTGCTTCGCAGAAGGAGGTGACGGCTTCCCATTCCCTCTCGCTCCGGACCATGGCTTGAACCAAGGCCGGACGCGAGAGATCGCCGCCGCCAATCGCCGCTATGAGGACACGGCGGTGCTCCGCCCAAGCGGGGTAGACCTCCACGGTGTGTTCCACCGTGTCCTCCAGACGATCCTCGCAGTGGAAACACCCGGGCGTTTCCTCCCACCCGATTCGGTGCAGGAACCTCCCGAAACAACCGTGTCCGGTGAGGACCTGCGTCAGGCGGTAGGTGAGGGCGCCGTGGCGCCTCTCTAGCCACTCCTCAAAGAGGGGACTTATCGCCACTATGGTGGCGTGCCCTGCACGGGGTTGCGACAGTCGCTCTCTCCATGTCGCCATGAGATCACGCCGGAGGTCTGTCCGCTGAGCGGCAATTTGTCGCGGCAGCGGAGTTTCTCCCCGACATAGTGTTTCCGCGCGCCATTCATGCAGGCGCGCGAGGACTATCGCCTCCAGATCCCATGGCGGCAATCCAGCAAGGAGGCTAGCCGCCTCGCCGGAGATCGTGCGGTACCCCCGGATTAGCCTTATGGCTATCACCTTTTGGGGTGCGTTCACGTAGTGGGCGGCTTGCCGCCTCAAAGAACGCGTCTACACCGGGGCCCCGTAAAGGGCCATGGAGCGCACGACCCCCGCGTAAAGCTTCCGGCAGGAGGCGTTTGGACCCCTCAGGTTGGGCAAGAGCCGCTTGAAGGCAGCCTCTGTCCGTTCCAGTTTGGGAGCCAAACGTCGGAAGTGCTCCACGAAGTTCCACCGGCTGTCGAGGACGAGTCCTAGGTACTTCAACGTCGACCCGACGCCGATGGAAACCCCTCCTGCCATCAGTAGGGATCCCGACGGTGGCGCATTCCGAGGCCCATGAAAACACATGGCCTCGGACTTGTGCAATGCCACCTCGAGACCCAATTGCCGGATCCTCTCCACAACTATTGCAACCCCGCGTGTCATGTTTTCGGCCGCCGCCTCGTGCGACCTCCCTTGTGCCAGTACCAGCGTGTCGTCAGCGTAGCAAACTACACTGACGCCGGTAGGGAGGTCGGCGCGCAGCACCCAGTCGTAACCGATGTTCCACAAGGCCGGCCCCAGAACCGAACCCTGTGGAACACCGCACGACATCTCTCGCCGGTTCCATTCTCCGCTCCGACTGGGGTAGATGACGGTGGGAGACCTACCTTGGGTTACTTATGCCCAGTTATACCTATGATCAGCTGGGTTGGTAGATTAGAGAGAATTTGGGCCATCGCTTTAGTGTGTTAGCTGTTAAATATTTGTGTAGTTACTTATAATGATACTAAATAATATTATTCCAGCAGTTATGAGGTGTTTCATGAATCTTCTTTCGTAGACGACATTATAAAAGGATAGAAGGATGTCGCGTCTCGTTTATAGAATAATGCCTGTCTGAGGTGTGAAAGGCGTTTGAGTTGTTAAATCTTATATCATTCGCAATAAAAAATCCTTTCAGTTTGTTCCAGTAATCCTTCGACAAAAGGACAGAAAATGTTAAATATAGATTTATACGTCGACGTATAATTTAAAACTCGTTTCGACAGTGCTTTACCTCAAAAGGAGAAAATGTGCTTGTTTACTGAGAATTTTCAGTCAGAAACTGCGAGCATTCGTATCGGTATATAGGATTGAAAATCTCTGAAAGAGTGTTTCCGATGTTGTATAACTTCTACATTCTCATCTTCCGGAACCTAGAAATCCAATATCATCGTGTCTTATGGAAAAATCTTTCGTTGTTTCGTTCGTGAGGTGTCCGGCTGAAACAGTTTATAAATAAAGGATTAAATATTTTGTAAACAAATACAAATCTCGTTACCAAAAGTTCATTGAAAATTCGTTTGGGTTTTTTGATCAACTAAATGAAATGTTCGCGAGATGGGCGAGTCGATACGCCACAACTAACAACCGCAACCGCTCGCGATCGGTCGCAGCTGCGGTTGCAGATTGTTTTGGTACAGATAAATTACACCATACCAAACAATCATCTACTGCCGTATTCATAAATTGTTGATTGGCACGTCACGAGCAAGCTTTAATAAAATATTTGATGTGTTACTGTTGTAGTAGGCTCCAGTGGGGTCAACGTGCTCATTATAATGTTTTCACCTAGCGTGTTCGGCACCTATTACGTTAAAGAAGGATATTACGTTTTTGTATTAAATTGATTTTTCTTACTTATTTTGTAACATAATTTGAAACACAAGTAAGATTTAAATATTAGCTGCTCAGCGAAAACCACTTATTGTTCTATTTTCGTTTGCAGCTCATAAGGAAAACGAGGGCAAGTGGCATCCAGTAAAACGTTTCTTTATTCCAACCGTTATATAGATTGTATTAAGTAAACATGCAAAGTTAATTAGCTTAAACACAGAACACAATGTTTACACAAACGCGGACGTTACTGAAGAAATACGCCCGCCGTTTTCCCGTTTTTCTGCACAACAGCGGAAAAACAATTTAAGTTAACAAGTAAAAGTATTAATCACGACTAGAAAGAAGATATCGGAAACAAAAGTGAGTGCTTTCTCAAAGAAATCACGTAGCACTTACATAAAAAGTGGTTTCGAACGGGAAACGTAACCGCTTAACTTTTAAACCTAATACGTGATTCAATTTAGGAGTTGTATCTCTAGACGCTGCGAACCCGAAAACTGTCGCTGAAATCCATTCAACTTTTCTTTCATATTCCGAAAAGAATGCTTCTTGCTCGCCATGTTTGCAAACAAATCTCGGACTATCAGTTTAAAAAGAATTTATGTATTTTCAATTTCGCTTAGATATTAAATCCATATGAATAATGTGTTGAGGATCAATGACCACACATCTGAGTATTTAAAAATGACTTTTAATTATCTATGGTATTGTCCGAAGAGGTAGGGTTCTCTGTGGTCTCTCCAACAAAAAGGAAAAAGAGAAAACGAAAAAGACTGAATAATAAGAAGTTAAATAGATAATGTAACTAGAGAAATAAAACTAGAACCCATGAATCAGTGTTTTAATAACTTTAATCAAAATACAACATAATGGAAATGAACGCTGGTTTTTTCTGTTTTTTAGACTGTCGAAGATTATGAAATCGGTCTTCCTCTCAATATGACGGCTCAGAATAGCCCAGTTGACAGCTAAATTAAAAATAGAAACCGCGAATTTATTTGTATTTTGGAATTAGAACGACGTGATGAGAAAATTCTGCTATTCAATGTTCGAAGAAAATAGTAAGAAGCTTATTAATTTAAAGATAAAAGATGGAACATTGAATGCGGCTGGTATCTTATATTCCTTAACAAGTAGCGAGAGTTTATTGAGGGATTACTAGAGAACCCGGCAATCGGAGACCTTCAATAAAATATCAATTTATTCTGATGAGTTATGCTTTTACAGTTTTGAATCAATTGTAAAACCTTTTATCCTGATTGCATAGTATAAGGCTGAGACCATTTCAACATCAAATGCAGAACATAATTTACGTCGCTCATAGTGAGTCTTACAAATTACGTTTATTAAGGACTAAGGACAAAGAGAGTTATAATGCGAGTTACGTTTTTAGTCTCGCAATTCGGTTTCAGACCAAAAGTCGGGGCTCATTTTTCGTCGTCGTGTGACAAAAATACACTCTCGACTCTCGTATAAAACCGAATTCAGCGTTAATTACGCTCGTTTGGCCTCATAAAATATTTCAGTGTTCGCCAGCTAAAAGCGACGTAATTTCAGCTGCTCATTTTTAGCGAAATGCAACGTAAATTACCTTTAATCCAGCCCAGCCTTAATTCAGTAATGCAGGTCAATACTTATATAGTTCCACAGGAGATTGGAATGGGTTTTTCCGTTACCAAAGAGCGGGCTGTGATTGGAAGTGTGACCAATTAATGGGAATAGGCTCCCCTCCGTCACGCAGCGTGAAGTAATATCATCGACGAACTGTGGATGTGGGGCAAAAGCCGTCCCTGTGAGCTGATTTTCGAAAGGGGTGGTTTCTGTAAATTATTCGAGGAAATACCAACTTTCGGTTCTTTTGCTTGACAATGATTAGAACGACACATACTTATTTTATTGTGTCGTGACATAATATGTCGTCACTGATTGCTTTTTTTCCCGTAATTTCGATTTGTATTTGGCAATGTTCCTTCATTAGTTAAACTCAAATGATCATTAAAGAAAAAGTATGGTTATATAACGAAGTCTTGAGCTAACATAATTCAATGGGTCCCCCGAGACATTGGTAATGCGTAATAATTTGAAACATGCCTGTTACACAGCAGTAGAAACATGAGCTCTGGATTCATAAACTAATTTAATAAGCCATAAACCATTAAAGCTATCTGGACCAGGAGTAGCCATGGTGATTTATAGCAATATGAGAACATTAAAAACGCATTACGAAAACATGACTTTAGGCGGAAAATTTAACAGCGCCATATATAACGTGGAACGGATGTTTTGTATTTGGCGGATATTAAAAAAAAAAACTGTCATAATTAAAAATACCGAGATTGCTTGTTTACATTAGGGGACAGCGTTGGTGGGCGATGTCTCGTATTTAGAAATTTTTCCTTACAAATTGTTTACAAGAACATATTTTGTCGCTGTTTAAAAAATAAATATTCTTGTTTTAATACGAGATTGAAATTAATAGAGTATTGTGAGAAATTAAAAGAGTTTGTCCCGCAGTGGGTTATGAATAAAAGCCATTTTGTAGCGAAATAAAAGTCCATTGGCTGCTACATGATCAACACTTTAATTTGTATAAATTAAAAAATAACAGTATTCAATTAAAAGTAAGATAAGGGACGACAACTGAAAAGTATGGCAGAAAATAGGGTAGGTCTATACCCAGAAGTGGGTGATTCCGGGCTGATGTGATGATAATGAAGGTAAGGTATAATAACAAAATAGTTGTTGTCGAATTTGTGCAGATTTTACTAGTATATTAAGGACCAGTAACTACTAATTTATATTTAAACTTAGGAGTAGAAGTACGTTACATATTTAATATATATATATATATATACTCCTTAACAAATAGGTACTGGATGTCGCACATCCTCTAAAAAACTGTGATAACACAAAAATAGCAGTTTTGAGATAGACGCATTTAAAGTTTTTTGTGTTCTTAACGATGCTTTGCACCAAAAACTTTCGCTTGTGCCATTTGGCGACTTATTTTTGTATACTTATGGCGGTTTTTTTTCAATTATAGAGCAAGGACAATTGAAGTCGAGTAGGGTATTATCTCAAAATCTACATATTTTGTGTTATGACTGTTTTTTAGAGGACGTGCGATGTGGTTTCTGAAAGTATACCACGAAAATCGGAGAGAAACACAGCCGTCTCTTGTGCCTACAATCCCGAGCTTTGACCGTATGTATATTCCCGGGAAATAATGGCTGCCCCACCGCGATGCATCGCTCCACGAAGTTGTAAAGGTGACTACGGTGTAATGTCAAGAGGACGGTCAGCAACTTAGAGGTCAGTAAGCTACAACTTATAGAACTACGGTCAGCAATTTGTTCGCTTAACATGGTGATAATTTTACGGTTTAATTATCGCCCATAGAAGGGGAAAACGGTTGAAAGGGGCTTATATTTGTCTAGTTCAACCAGATAATCAGTCATACAAAGTGCAAACGGACCGACGAAGAAGCCTTTAATCGAGCATTCTGTACATCAAACTAAGTAACTCTACTCAAAAATCATTGCTAGGAAACGACTTTTTTTGGGGTTGCAAAATCTACGTCAGGACTCAATGAAACGCAGTCAAAACATTGTGCTGATGGATGTTATGAATAGTACAGGGGTCATGAAGGTATTTAAACTGAAGTTATAACATAAAAACTTATATTTTAAAAACTTGTGAAAAAGTTAGAACTTTGATCTCCAATATCTCCGTAACTAAAAATTTCCTAGGTATTGCACAATTAAAAAAAAAAAAAACACAATGACCTTGAAAACAAGTGCAACTCTAGTCACCATTAGGGGTGTTTTTACCTTCTTTATAGTTTCTAGTATAGACTTATCACAGTTTACTGCTAGATTGTGCCCCAAAACTTATTATAAAATCGATTCCATCACGATATTCTTGACAAGCTTAGAACCTACTTTCTAATTTCCTCACTAAGATTTTGTGGTAACCTCATCAAACAGCAAACTTAGGCAAGGAGCTTATCACACGCTTCCTTTCAAACATATTCCCCTGACGTAAGCCGCCTTCCCACTTCTGATACGCCATCATACACTCATAGTAGTCAAATAGGTAACCGATCTCACTAACAACTTTAATTAATAATGTTCTCGAACTAAACCAGGGGCATAACTTGTTAAAATATTACGTGAGTTAATTCTCAAGTTTGTCACGGCTTTATAACGTGTTTACCTGATGTTCGTATTGGTGATAAACTACATTTTGCGTAATGGAACCTGTGGTCTGTCGGTTCTGCTTGTTCGTAACTTTTCGAGCGTCGGCGTCGTGTGTTGATAATTATGTGTGTATTCGTTCGTGTGTTGTGAGGTAATTGTAATTTATTATTGTTGTATTGAAAGGCAGCAGTCTGCAGCCTAGATTTGATAGGCCAATAGCATGGAATTAGAACTACGAAATGCAGCTGTGGGTACAAAGCACTTCTGCATAAACCTTTTTACGGTATACAGGGTGTAAACAGACCCTTCACGAAGCCGTCAACCAAGCATTCTGTACATCAAACTAACTAACTTTATGCAAAAATAATTGCTGGGAACCACCTTTTTTTTGTAGGTGCGAAAAATTACGTTTTACGGTAGGACTCGATGGAACGTACTCAAAGCATTGTGCTGATGGATGGATTGAATAGTATGGGGGTCACGGAGGTGTCTAAAAAAAAAATCTTACTTATTAAAAAAATGTATTTCATAAAAAAAAATTGATCTTTGACCCCCAATATCTCCGTAACTAGCAGGTTCCCAGGTATGGTCTAGAACAAAAAAAATATCGCAAAGACGGGGAAAACAAGTGCCTTTCGGCTTCGTTGAGGGTCTATTTAAACCTTTTATATGTTCAGCTGTTTGTGTATATGAGTTTAAATTTTGTAAACGCATCCACAAAACCGGAGAAATTCCTAGTGTGGGGAAAAGTTTTTTTTTTTAACCAAAAAAAGAATAACGTTAAGTAAGTTACGAGTGACTTAAAATATGGATTATTTTAAAACCATTTTTGAAGTAATGAAAAAAGATGGTTGCTTTTTCTCTTCCAAATATTTTGCTTCGGAACAAAATCAAAGCCAGCATGCACGTTGCTTTCAAATACCCATGACACCACTCGACGCAACTAATCACAAAAGTGCGTCGCCTCGTGAACGCATGTACAAATACTGGTGCTGTGGGTTTTTGGCTACTCCGCCGGTGACTGAAAAGTTGTGGGGTAATCGGTTGTCGTGGTATGGGCATGTGATGCGGAGGAATGAGGAAAATGTTGTGAGGAAAGTTTTGAGTATGACTATACTGGATGGGTATAAGAGTAGAGGAAGACCTAAGAAACGATGGATGGACTGTGTGAAGGATGATATTGCACGAAAAGACGCGTCTGATAAAATGACGAGATCAATATGACATATTTATTTAGAAACCACGTTTCTCTATACTACTTAATGAACCTACAATTTCTAAATAGTGAATGTTACATTACATAACCTTTTGATGTCGTGTTTCCCTGTGTAGAATTTTAATAATTATTCTAATGATGGTTACGTGATAATATAGTTAATAGATATGAATTAGTACGTACACTAAATTGGTTTTCAATTCATGAAACCAATTAAATCAATGAGTCAGATATATCATTATTTTATAAAACTCTGAGTTTGTTTCAGTGTTTCTTCTCCAAGTAATTGGATAGGAGACACCGACCTCATTAAGCTTTAAAACAAATTTTGTTGTGACTTGTTAAAGTGTTTTTTAAACAAACTTACAGAAAAACAAACAAAATGTTTAATATAAAAGAAACTCAATATAATTTCAGACGAAAATAGCTCAATTCAGCTGCCGTAATCGAAGCTGTTAAATGCCTAACTTCCTTTGATGTTTGCCTAAAGCACCATTTGAGTTGGCTACGTTGGACTACGTCTCGCCATATGGAAAGCGGAGAGCAATTCATGATGTGAGCCAGTAATTGAACGTTTTGAAGATTGTTTTTGGTAAAATTGCTCAGTAGGAGAATAGACCTAGTTCCTGGAAGTAGGGTCAGAGTTCTGAACATTTTGATTCGAAAACTATGGTATTTGATTAAACTTAAGGACGCGTTCCCCGGACAGGGGCTGCTTTCAAGCGGCTCTTGCCCAACCTGAGGGGTCCAAACGCCTCCTGCCGGAAGCTTTACGCGGGGGTCGTGCGGTCCATGGCCCTTTACGGGGCCCCGGTGTGGGCGCGTTCTTTGAGGCGGCAAGCCGCCCACTACCTGAACGCGCCCCAAAAGGTGATAGCCATAAGGCTAATCCGGGGGTACCGCACGATCTCCGGCGAGGCGGCTAGCCTCCTTGCCGGATTGCCGCCATGGGATCTGGAGGCGATAGTCCTCGCGCGCCTACATGAATGGCGCGCGGAAGCACTATATAGGGTGGAAACTCCGCTGCCGCGACAAATTACCGTTCAGCGGACAGACCTCCGGCGTGATTCCATGGCGACATGGAGAGAGCGACTGTCGCAACCCCGTGCAGGGCACGCCACCATAGTGGCGATAAGTCCCCTCTTTGAGGAGTGGCTAGAGAGGCGCCACGGCGCCCTCACCTACCGCCTGACGCAGATCCTCACCGGACACGGTTGTTTCGGGAGGTTCCTGCACCGAATCGGGCGGGAGGAAACGCCCGGGTGTTTCCACTGCGAGGATCGTCCGGAGGACACGGTGGAACACACCGTGGAGGTATGCCCCGCTTGGGCGGAGCACCGCCGTGTCCTCATAGCGGCGATTGGCGGCGGCGATCTTTCGCGTCCGGCCTTGGTTCAAGCCATGGTCCGGAGCGAGAGAGAATGGGAAGCCGTCACCTCCTTCTGCGAAGCAGTCATGCTAGTGAAGGAGGTGGCAGGACGTGAGAGGGAAAGAACCTCACGTCCCAGCCGCCACGGGAGACGCCCTGGACGTCGGGGGTCACGTGGTGGCTTCCGACCACCGTAGGCGCTGGCCTGTGGACGGCGAGTTATGGGCTAGCTCGCCGTCCGGCCGTCTTATGACGACAGGCTGTGTCGACGGCGCGTTCGTGTTCCACGCGCGCCTCAAAGAGATGTCAGCAATCAAGTAGGGGTCCGCATGGGCCGATGCCTGCCAGGGCTGCGGGACTGTTCGAAAGAGATACCGTGGCCCTGGAACACAAAGGGCAAAGAAGGAACATGGATGGGTTTTAGTCAGTACAAGTCTGACACTCCCCTCCGCTCCGCCCAGAGTGGGGGGGGGGTCATTTGATGATTTCCCATCCGGAAAAAAAAAAAAAAAAAAAAGGACGCGTTCCCACTATGTCATGACGGTAGATTATCGTGTCGTTTAAGCGTCGTGGCTTGTGTATTTAAATGGAGTCATACATATAGGATGACACGATTAACTATCGCTACTTTAGCCAACTAAAAACCAACGATAAATTAATAGTCAGAAATTAATAGTTGTATTACATAGTGGGAAGGCATCCTAAGGCGAATGATACACATGTGGTCGGGTCGGCCTGACTCCACAGAGCAAAATGTACATTTGTTACGGATAGTGCTAGAAGAAGAAGAAAAACTAGGTTTACCTAGGTTTACCTGGGTTAACTTCACATAATCCTAGTTTATTGGGTAAAGTTCGAAAAGTAACTATGTTGCGGCTAAAAGCCGAAGTACGGCTAGGTACACCTAGTTCTTGCCGGCTATACCAAGGTGCGGCCGGTAGCAGTTGGTTAAACTTACGTTACGTATTGTTTTTTTGCTAGGGCACATCGACCGAAGAGGTTAGGTTAGGTCAGAATTGTGACCAAACGCGCGCGAGCCGAGCGACCGTAGCGAGCGATGCCACGGCAGCGGCTGGCGAGCGCTACTTACAAGTTGGTTGCATCCATCAATCAGAACTACAAATTTAAATTTACTTTAGTAATAATTCGGATTTAACCCAAATGCTTGGGTAATACTAAGTTAACCCGGAAAAACCTAAGGAGTTAGTGATCAAAAATAAAAATTGAGACTGCGTTCGATTTAAGTCGTGAGAAACTGACTGATGACTAAGCTTAATCTATACCAATTCAATCTAGCGAGGCTTTAAAGTCCGCCTGACTGCATCATTCACAATAGTGTAAACACTTTAAATCTCACTTTTATTTTTCTTTTCATAGCTTGTTTCGATAAATTAATTACACATGTAACACCTGTGTATAAGGGATTTCCAAAACAACAGTATTGCCTAACAACACGAAATACGAACACCCACTACAATATTGACTTATAATTTTATTATTAGCAGCAGGTTTTTCAGCTCCATTTTCCACGTGGAAAACATCACGAATCCTGAAATAAGTTTCAGTTAACTGATGGATTTAATATCACTCTGTCATATTTTATTTAAAGTATTTTAAAATAACAATAACAATTACTATACAAAATACACTACGATTACTATAATAGACTACGGTTTTGTTCTTTAAATGTCTAGAATTGAATTTTGATTTGTAACGTTGTTGTTTTAAGCAAATTAGCTTACTGTGAAAGTACCTAGTCACGTTAAGCATGAAATGCTTCAGCTGGGCCCGCGAAGTAGGTGCTCTTGTGTTAACTACAGACTACCTTATCTATATCTGTGATTATCTCCAATATTTTTTTCTAATATAGAGTGAAATTAACAACCACAACCAGTCTTACCAAGGGGTATCGTATTACACAGTGCTAACTGGGTTGTGGAGGTCAGATAGGCAGTCGCTCCATGTAAAATACTAGTATTCAGCTGCTTCCGCTTAGACTGGAAGCCGACCCTAACATAGTTGGGAAAAGGCTAGGCAGATGATGATTTTAAAATAACAAATATATTATATAATAACTTTGCACAATATGACTTCTACCATTTAATAATTGAGAAACTTAAAGCTGTTAAACACAACTGTTTTAGACATGCCTGCACTTAACCGCTATTTGAGTTGGCTAGTGCAGCGTAATTGAGAATCAATGCATGCAAGGTGACGGGCAATTGTGTGTGTTTAATAGCTTCATTGTTGCGTCTTATGTTCATTATCGTAAACTAATCAGTCGCAGTGAACTTGTAATGAAGTTAAACTGATTCACTTCTTCCAAACTATAAGGTCATCATTATTCTCCTGTCTTTGTCCCAAAGTATTTGTGGTTGGCACAGAATGTCTTTTTTCCCATATCTATTATGGTTCTAAGCCAAAATATACGAGTTCAATATCGGGCGAATACCAATATGCTGTCAGTGCTACAAAGTGATTAAGAATACTGTTTTAACCTTTCACGGTTTACAACTAAACTTATACTGTCACTTACGGGATATTTTCCGTGTTTGTTCATTATTTTGAGAGTTATTTTCAGTCAACCCGCGATCATGGCGCTTGCAACAGCGCCGAAATATCGGGTGCTCAAAATAATGAACAATCACGGAAGATATCCCGTAAGTGACAGTATAAGTTTGATTAAGAATAGTTTCTAAAATTATAATTTAAATGAGTGATAAAGTGTCTGTAAATATTTGAAATATATTATTTATATTTATATTTTGCTGACTGCCTCGTTGGTCTAGTGGTCGCAAGCGCGACTGTTGAGCATGAGGTCTTGGGCTTGATTCTCAGGTCGGGCAATTTTTATTCGATTTTTCCCTCAAGAATTTATCAATAGCAGCCACGGTGTCTGGATATGTGCCCGGTTGATAGCAATAGGCTCCTGTTACATGGGACTTAAACATAACTGGTGAAATGTGGGTGAACTATTAGGTACACCTCTGTTTAGCCAGAGGTGTACCTAATAGTTCACCCACATCCCCAAAGGGTTAGCCCTTCGGGGATTACAGGCGTGATATTATGTGATTAATAAAAAAAATATATTTAGTTATTGCTATTAGCTGCCCTTAGGTACCCATTATGTCTGAAAAGTTTAAGTAATTAATTGAGTAGGGCAATACGTTTTAGTCATGGAGTGATACAGAAAGAGCATTATCATCAGAACCAATGCTCACAACACCTTCGCTATATCTACGTGGCAGTATTAATATAATTAAAAGACTATAATATAATACGGTTATTAATTGAACGTGATTGAAATTTCTAATTAATTGCTCATTTGACGTGGGCTTAATGAACACCGTAGGACGTATTAACGCGAGCAATCGGGCATTTCTGGTGCATAGGTGTTATGGTGACGGAAATGCTTGATTGCTTGTCAGGAGCATGGTGAAGAGCGAGTAATTGTTCTACAAAAGCTATAGAAGCCTTGTTTTCTCGTTTAGATGGAAATAATGATGTACTTAGGAGAGAATGGGTACGGCTAAAACATTTTAGCTTTTATCGTCCATTGCATCGGGATTAGTAAAGCGAGCGATGCTGGAAATAAATAAAATAAAAGGCCGAATTTCTGCCTACTAATGGGCAATGTTATTTGAGATACATGTATTTAATGTGTAAAATCAAATTTAAAATAATAAATAATTTATTTCAACCGTCCCCACACTAGGGTCGGTTGAAACAGTGCCTGGGGTCAATTGAAACAGGAGCAAATAATACAAAATATAATAATTGAACATGTTTTATTAATCTTCTAATAACATTTTACGACTTATACTGGCACAATAGAACATTACATTTAAAAAAATAATAATATTCAAGTCTTAACGATACTTATAATCTAACAATATTTTTAATCCGTCTGTGTTTCAACCGTCCACCGTTTCAATCGTACCCTGTTTACCCTACCTACTCGTTAAACGGTTTTATAAATTATAATTCCACACTAACATTATTAAGATTTGTAAGTTTGGATGTAGTAGGTAATCTGGATGTAATAATGGAAAAACTCATACGTTGTCAAAACATCTTTCATAGATAGAAATCTACACTGTTAAAAATAGAAATTTCAAGAAGGCGAAGTCGCGGGCAGAAAATAAATAAGCAAGAAAATTGTGCTAGAGAAGAAAATAGATTTTGAATTCGTTGTTTGTGTTATTGTCTTATCAGACACAACATACTGTCCACTGTCCACAACTAAAACTGTGAGTTTGTGACACACGACTTTCTTTTATTAATTTCCTAAGTGATTTTCACAACCATCTCCAAAAAAAACACGCCAGCCTCGACAAATAATTCACAAAACAATTAAATTTAATTGTCATGATAAAAATCACTTTTATCTGTCAAAATTGAACGCGCATACAAAGTTTCGTGTCCGCACTATTAATCGTTGAGGAGTTCCCTCATGAGAAGACGATTCTGGCGGCACGATTAAATAATGTCGGTCATAAAAATGTATTGTCACCAGAACCAAAGGTGTGTGCAAAATTTCAGCTCAATCGGTTGGGGGGAACTGATTTGAAATTCAGTTGCAAGATTTGACCAAAACATACTAACAAACAAACTAACTAACAAGGCAAGTTAAATTAAAGCTTATTAAAAGGAAGCCATTTCAATAACCTATACAAAACAGCTAGTAATTATATCGTGGCATAGTCTGTGGTACAGTTGACAAGTTCGTTACATGAACGCTTGAGTTTGTACGTTGTACGGGGATTTGTTGCTCCCCAAGGAATCTTGAGACATTTATTAGGTAAAACCGCGATCGATCAAAGTCTTTCTGCTTCATTAATCATGCTCATCAACCAACACTGCTGTAAGTATATTTTCTTCAAGATATTCACATTTTCCTTATTTCGTTAATGTTATATTTCGTTTTGTAATCAATGTGTAGCCGGATTTTTGGGGACGTTGTTTTGATAATGTTTTACATTATACAGAAATTAACGACACGCTACGCTTCGCAAGTTCTTTTGATATTGGTGAGAAGTAGCTGGATACACCGATACCTCTATTATACTTTAATCTGGTACCAATGAACCCAGATGTTAGTACTTACGACAGTGCCGTGCCTTAACCGTGAGACTTTAGACGGACTAATCGTCAAAGTCTAGACACTTAAGTTGCTACATATTCACCTTTGTTACCTTTGCGCACCATGGGTTTTCAGCCCAACTACCACTTGGCTGATATTTTTACTACGCGGCTACTGTAGAACATTTCGCTCGTGAAGTTACAAGAAAATTATGAAAAGACAGAGTGTCCTGTGTATGTATCCTGTACGAAATATCACTAACTCTTGGTCACAAACTACACGACGCGACTTGCGAGGACTCACGCCAAAAACAAGTGACGAGTGCGCGTGCCCCTTGAGACAAGTCGTGCCACATTGCTCGAGGGTGTGAACGGGGCGTCAATATGATAAATGAAATCAAAGTATTTGTGTAGAACTACCACAATAATTAGGGTATACCAGTCATTATTATATCAAGCATGCAACAGTTTCAATTCTGCTAATTAACGTGCGGTTTGTATTTCATTTGTACTAATTTCCTATGTACTGATTTATGTGGTGTATAATTATGTTGTAATTGATACATAATTGTTTGAACGAACTTTATTACATAATGAACTGATGGTATAAAGGGGTAAGTATTTATCTAAAACAATTTTAGAAATGTTTTGCAGACTGGACAGCTGCACCCGGATAGACTGGAAGCAAATCTCAATATAGTTGGAAAAAGGATAAACAGATGATGATTTTAGAGATCAACTATTATTTTGACAAGTTGTTTCCAAATTTTATTCTTTTATAATCTTAACGAATCAATGTTTAGAAAGCCATGGCAATATTATCTTAAAACGTATACGTATACGGAGTAGATATTTATTATGATTGTACTTAATTACTAAAAGTACCAACTTTCCCGTTTGAAAAAATACAAAATACCATAAACACAACTTTCCTATTTGAAAAAATACAAAATAAATAAAAACCAGGATAAAGCACTTTCATAATAACATCGTCATCTACAAAGTAAAAAAATCGATACTCTGCAAAATCTCAGTAATTTTTAATAAAGGAAATAATAACACCTAGGATTCTTCCTCGGACATTTTTTAAAAATACCCTCACGTAATAAGAGGCGGGATCGTCACGGGTCATTTTAGTCCGATATGATGGCTGGAGGATTTCAATATGCGGCGTATTTGAAATATCTCCCGGCGACGGCGTTCCTGGACGGAACGTCTACGGAGAAACCACGGTAATCAATTAAATTGCTCGAATAAAATATTAAATTAAAATTCCTTTCTTTGTTGTCGTGTTATTTATTTTTGGGAAGTATTTCTTACTGTGGAAATGAACATCTGCGAAAAATTGAGTAATTTGGATGTTCCTGACGTTTCACGCCGATGTAACGTCGCGTAACCGCTTAGCCATGCGCTACACGCTCAGGGCCGGACACCACTGAACCGAATACGACACCAAAAGAGAGGACATATATTTTAAACCACTAAAAGAATTTCGTGACTTACACTTTTTTATACTAAATGGGCTTACTCTTGACCTCAATCTAGTCCTGAGGACAGAGATGAGGTCAACGATGGAACGAGCTAACCCAAAAGAAGCCTATTAACTCGCGACTTAAATAGATTGGGGTTATATGAACACTTCTCGTTTCCGCTTAGCTTTAGTGGCAAAAGTTGAGCAGAAAGGCGAGGAGATGTCTCTTAATTGTTTAGGCCAGCGGGTACGAAAAGAGACATGTGCGACGTGCGGTGAGAGGTGTGCTGTGAGCGGCGTGTCGCTTTACACAGCTCCACTTCTCTCCGCCTCGCACATCTCCGCACAGCTTCGGTAGAGATACCCTAGCTTTACACGTAAAAACCAATGAAAGAAGTGGTTTCAAGCCTGCCACGAGTACCCGCAAAGTGACTCGTAGTGCAACAGTCCAAATGCGAAGGAAACAAGTGACGATCGAGCGTGTTAGTTGACGCAAATCGTGTCGCATCGCCCGAGGCCTCGAATGGGACCAATACCTGTTACAAGCGTAAACTAGCCGATTTTCCGTTGCGTATTTTTTCGTATATGTGCCGCTAAACTTCGTTTAAGCCAGGCGCTAAAGCGAGGCTGCACTCGCGTTTCGCATCTGTTTTTTTTAATTGGATTTCAGGTCACCTAAAGGGAAAAATCCCTTTGGCCCCGCTTAGCAGGCTAATGGAGACAAGCCTCATAACTCGAGGGACGTTTTTTAATTAAGTTTTCCGCACCCGGCCATGCATTAGTTAACTTAAACATTGACCTTTACCTGAAGTGTTTCACTCCCATTGACTACATAACGCTCAGTACCTATGTAAAGGTAAGTTGTTTTCTTTTAGTAACTTAGTACGTTATTTGCTTGTAGCCATTGTAAACTTAAGGGCACAATATTAAAATAGTTCACATCACTATTTTCAAGGTTTATTGACAGAGTCTGTACACGGAAGATCTATGGGTCGATTACACCAAAAGATCTCTGACGATGATAATGAATCATTAAGGCGTCAAATGTAACAGACGTAGTCACTTTCACGTTTATAATATTAGTATGGATTTGTGTACGGGTGACCTTTTAAGACATAGCGAGTTTCTTTCGTGTCTCGCATAGCTAAGCCGTTGGTCCCGGCTGTCATTTGTAGATCTTTTGACGGTAGTCACAGGGTGCCAGTGGCCCGAAAATCTGACAACCAGTCTTACCTTGGGGTATCGTATTACCCAGTAATTGGGTTGTGGAGGTCAGATAGGCTCGATATACAATACTGGTATTCATATTTGGGAAAAGGCTAGGCAGATGATACTTGTTTTCAGAATCAGTAAGTGGCCTCCTCCTGTGAATTCTCCAGGAATAATAGTTCAATGGCCAATCTACACTCAGCTAAGTTCAAGACGGCTAATTTCTGTATGAAGCCAAGTAAATACATAAAAGCAAGTAATGCGACAAGTTAAGTAAGTAGCCGACCAGTGTGCCGTGGCGAACGCTTCCAAGTGGCTCCGTGTGGGTATAGTTAGTTCCAGTAAACAAACACACAAGTCGCTGCAATCGTGATGTGACCATCGCCCAGATGTTGTAGTCTGGCGCGAGATGTAGACTTACTGGAAACGATTCGGAAGTAATAGGTGTAAAAGTACCCTAAATAAAGTCGTTAGGCACTTGTTCTCCCCGTCATTAAGATTATTATTTTCTTCTGGATCATACCTGGGAACCTTCTAGTTAAGGAGATAGAGGTCAAAGTTCAAACTGTTTCACAAGTTTTTTTAAAATACTAGTTTTTGAGGTTATAAATTTACTTTAAATCCATGACTCCAGTTCTATTAAATGCACCAATAAGCACAATATGTTTTGAGTGCGTTACATTGAGTCTTACCGTAAAACGTGATTTTCAAGCCCCATAATTTTTTTTTATCCAGGAATATTTTTTGCGTAGAGTTAATTAGTTTGATGTACGGAATGCTTGGTTGGTTGGTCATCTTCTGATAACAGATGCGGTCTCACCAGCGTTGGCCGGTTTACACGACGGTCTGTCCGATGCCACTCAGACATCACTGCCGACACCTGCGCGGCCGCCTTGTTATCCGGGTGGATATCCAGATTTTATTGCCCTGCACCGATCATCACAGATCTAGTTCGACAGTTCGAGTTTTGTATGTTTAATGTTCTGACATCCCTTCTCAGCGCACTTCACTTCCGACCCACTACAACTTTAAATAATTATTTAATACTTCGTTAACGTTCGGTCAGATTAGAGAAATGGCTCCAGGCAAGAAGCAAAGAGAGTAGGCAAGGATCGTAGCTACAGGCGGTAGGTAGATTCTGCCGCGGGAAAAAGGTGTGAGTTTATAATGACTTCCTGAGGGGTTAACGAAGTTCCTTGTGGAAGTAAATGTGTGTGAAGTTGCTTACATAACTTGTAGTCGTAATAGTTTTCTTAGTGAGAACTCGTTATTTCTTACATTCATTTTCCTTAATGAGACCGGAATAAGTTCCGGTGACAAAATATCTGACTATTTATTATTGATATGTAAGAATAAATATATATGTTAAACTTAGTTTCATTTTTGAACGTAATGTATCGTAACTTATACGTCATATCGCTTCATTTCACAAATACTTGAGTACTTAACTCTTATCTGCAATGTGTTCACGATTGAATTGATTACAAAGGGTAATCCAATCATGAGGTACCTAATCAAGTAAGCACTTCTTTATACTTCATTAATTTTATTATCAAAGGATGGGGGTGATTTCAATTGTGCTTTTGTACTGTAAGTTAAGATGAAACCTATTTTATTTTCATGCAAGTAACTTCTGGGAAATTGTAATATGTAAATGGATCTTTAGGCCTGTCTATGAACTGCGGGACTGTTCGAAAGAGATACCGCGGCCCTGGAACACAAAGGGCAAAGAAGGATCATGGATGGGTTTTAGTCAGTACAAGTCTGACACTCCCTTCCGCTTCGCCCAGAATCGCGCGGGGGGGGGGGGGGGGGGGGGCATTTGATAATTTCCCATCCGACAAAAAGGCCTATCTATGAATCTAGTCAGAGGTAGATTTAGTACACAATTGCATGCTCTGACAGAACATTGGGATGGCTGGTTACAAATTATTTGTAAGTAATACTAAGAATATACTGAGAAACTAGAGTTACCAACGTGGCTTTCTCAGTAAGGAAGGTTCGCATGTAATTCGAAGAACCGATGACCGATGCAGTAAACAATTCCTGGAATGGAGACCACATATTGGTAAACGTAGCATGGGTGGATTCTCAGTAATCTAACTACATTAAAACGACTGGGGACAGACTGGAGGCGTATCGTTAAGAAAAGTATGATGTGACGCAGCTTGGCGGTTTATGCCCAAAAATGGACTGGAATTGGCTACTAAAACTGGCTACTGGAATTGATTGATTAAAATCTCTCTACTCAAAGCTTCATCATCATCATCATTCCAGCCGAAAGACGTCCACTGCTGGACATAGGCCTCGCCCAAGTGTCGCCACTTTGACCGATCCCGTGCGTCTCGCATCCAGCGGATCCCCGCAACCTTTACCAGGTCATCGGTCCACCTAGTGGGAGGCCTTCCAACGCAACGTCTTCCAGTTCGCGGTCGCCACTCCAGAACTTTCCGGCCCATCGACCATCCAAAAAATTGGCCATTCAAAGCTTAGAAAAAAATAATCCCAGAAGTGCACCCAAGCCTGCTCTTCCAGTTGCTCGACATCAGTGCATTGGAGCAGTGCTGTAACTGTATCTTGCGCAATAAAATACCGTTTACATTTCTGCTTTGTTGTTCACTTGTTTGCCGGCGACCGTCCAGCCAACCCGTGAGGATAGTTACGTTATTTATTCAAGAAATTCTCTATTTGCATACACATTTAGATACTCGTATGTTGCATAATTTTACCGACGTAATATGAAATTATATAAAATGTGCCGGTTACCTACTGTGTAAAATTATATTTTTGCTTTCTGTTCGTAGAATTACAGAATATATTATATGTGTCTACATTGTCGTTATAGGAAGTCAGTGGCCCAAAAGTCTGACAAAAATCCTTATCAAAGGGGTATCGTATTACCCAGTACTAACTAGGTTGTGGAGATCAGATAGGCAGTCGCTACTTGTAAAATACTGGTATTTAGCTGTGTCCGTTTAGACTGGAAGCTGACCCCAACATAGTTGTGAAAAAGCTAGGATTGGAAGATTGTGTCTACATTGGGCTATGAAATTGTAACTGATTTAAATTTAAAATCCCTTTGATGAAAATTTACTATTGGTTTAGTATTTAGATGATCCCTTGAAGTAGTTGAACGTTATGCGCTGAAACTAAAATAAAAAATAAGTTAAATCAATTATAATAAATAAATTTATTTATTTCAGATATTGCTGGATCCATATGGGTACTTTCATATTCACATTCACAAATTAAATACATTATTAATTAAAAACTATTAAATAACCTAAAATAATTAAACTAACAACAAACTACAAAAGGGCATCAAAAAACTCCTCCTCAACGCTGCTGCTCAACGCTTAGCTGATAATGTGCCCAAGAGACTGGCGGCCCACGTTGTAAGGCAACACCTTAGCCTCTGGCCAAAGTTAATTCACAAATTAATTCATTTTTGTTTTTTTTGATAGCCTATATTGTTTCCCACGGCTGGGCAAAGGCCTCCTATTTCTCCCGCCAAACCTCTCTGTTCTGTGCAATTTCTGGCCACGTTTGCCCCGAGAACATGACCAGATCGTCACACCACCTTCGCCTCGGTCAACCTCGTCGGCGATGTCCAGCACTTATTTATCTAGGTCAGTATTTAATCATTATGATATATATTAAAACCGAAACGAGACTAAATATTTTCCCTATTGCCGCATCAATCAACGACATAACAATATGAAAACCACTGATCACTCACACACACCAGCGTTATAAATACACGAACAATTACTAATTAATTACACCGAATAGAGCTTATTACACGAAACGCTTAACAAACTAAAGTTCGTTTAAACTATTTCATTCAACGTATAATGTTAGTTCGAAACTTCCAACGCAAATTCTTGGGTACACCAACGGTTTAAATTGTACCATTCGATACATTACAAACAACGTTTAATGAGTTTTTGACTTGTCTTTATCAAGTATTTTCGCCAAAATGTTTTGTTATCAACTATTTCTTAACTGACCCCTATTTGCGAGTAGTAATTGCGCGTAATAATAAGTTTGTTCACGATCACTGTTTGCCAAACTTATGGTAGTTTCAGTCTAATTGAATTGATAGACAACTATTTTAATAGACACTATTATTACATCTCGGAAGGCTGAACTCTGTTGGCGAGTAATTTGTTGGTCGGTTTGGTTTAGTAACATAACATAACATCGCGCCTGTAATCCCCGAAGGGTAAGACAACCGAGTCCCTTATAGTACATCCACATTTTGCCAGTTATGTTTTGGTTTAGTAAATGGTCCATATTTATCTTTTGCCGCCATTACTAGAAATAGATGTGTATCCCTGATGACTCGTGTTCGCGGCAGCACCAACAGTATTCTCAGTGTATTTGCAGATCGATGGGATTCCCCGATGCTGCGGAGGTGGATGCGGCTCCACGCTGATATTTATAATTGTATATATCTATTTGTGCCTGTAACCTACTAACACTAGAAGTTAAGTTAAATTGTTACTAACCCTATGGACTTCGGTCTGAAATAAAAAAAATCTATTCTATTCTATTCTTTGCCCAGCACACGCAGGCTTACAATATCAGTAAGTGATAGAAAATTTGAATATTGTTCTCACTCACGTCCGCTCACGTTAAAACCATCTCTTTTCCATAAAAAAATGCGAGGCCATCAGTCGGTCAACATGCTCCACATTTTTCTATTCCGCCGGAAACCGCTTGCATCTCTATGTACTGCGAATGTTCATACAGTCATATTTTGTGCAAACACCAGCCATTTGGTTGCACTGTGTGAAATAAAATTCCGTGTGGGTGACGTCCGCAATCAACACAAACGCGTCTAAAAATGTCCGTGAACGGAGAAGGTCTGTTTAGTCAACAATTTGAGGTTGGATCGGCACATCAAAGCGTTTTTGAATTTCAAAGTCGGTTTCACGCTTTGGCTTTAGATCGCTCCGTTTGCCGCTATATTTTAGCTCGTTTTGTTGGATAGCTGTCAGAATTTGTAAATGCATTTTTCAGACTTGCAACTCATAAGTTTAGCTTCTTCTTGATTTTATACTGGGGAGTAGCTAACACGAAAATATATCGTACCTGTTATTTTTAGGTACCAGTATTTAACCAAAATAACCTGGTAATATTAATATGCATACTGAGAATTTATACTTAGCTGTAATAATATGGTACATACATGATACTTAACTTCAAGTCCATAAGACGTGAGAGCATAGTTTGCTTAGAGCAAACACAATGCACTGCACTCGTAACTTAGACACTATAAAATTTAATGAATCCTCAGCTATTGTGGGTAAAGTATTTAAGTACAGACACGCTCGATCAAATTGGGTTTAACGAAAATCTCTCGTGAACGCAAACACGACGGTTTGGCGAGTCTGCCTTCAAATAGCAATGCAAGCAGATTTAACGTGCTTCAGGAAACAAAGCGAATAACCACAGTCCGCGCCCATTGAGTGTTTTTGGCATCGTGCGCTTACATCAGCGAAATTTTATCTATATTTTTCACTTGTAAAAGTGATGGAGTTTGTCACAGGCTAAAACACTAAAATGGTCATGTATTGTTCTATCTTTACTTAGAGTTTAGCAATATATTTTATGCAATAAACCAGCTACGGTTGCAAGTAATCGTTTTACAACTAGATTTATAAGAATGCCGGTAAAGTTGTGTTTCCCAAGTGTCCGTGTACCTGTACTTTATCCCCTTGGCAAAGGTATAAAGCACAAGTAGCAGAAGTAGATAATTCTATTTCTACTATTCGATTTAATCAAATTACTCAGATGATTTTAACAACTTAAATGATTAAATTTTATCACCACATAGATGCCTAATCATTTTTAGGACTTGCGTTAGAATTTTATTGAGGAGTAAATACAGAGTTTGGTATATCGTCAGACATCGACAGTGTTCAAGTAGGTATGTAGGCACTCCTCGTAACACCATAGTTAAGTATGAAAGTATCAGATATTTAGATATTTGTGAAATCTCGGAGGTGCTGCTCAGCGAGACGATCTTTCAATTATTCAAGTGCAACACCCTCCCTGACGTTGCGAACACAAACGAGGTACGGATTTATTCTCCAAATTGTTGGAAGCTTCTATACTGCAGCGTGATTTACGTTCTAAGATTTAGCACTTCCACTTGTATCGAAACGTTAAAACATTTGTTACTAACTCGAAATCTACAACCGTACTGTTTGAGAAAACGTCCGTTTCGGCAAGATTTCTTACTCTCACGTCCCGAGCGAAAATATGTCGGGAAGCGGGAAATGAGAATGTTTTCCACTTTTAATTAAGTCTTATTTTTGTTGAGACTCGCCCTCTTAATCTTGTGATTCGTGACTGACACACAAACTAGGTTTAACGCTTCTACTTAATATTGCCCGAACACCTGGAACACTTTGTGAGTAACATCTGTTTCTCGAAATGTTTGCTGTTTAAAATAATGTCTATTAAACTGTCATGTTGTCAACCCTTGGTGTGTTTAAAATTACCATAATGTACCTACACACATGTTGGTATTATAAATTGTACGATTAAATGCGAACCTAGAAATAATTGAACAAAGTAATTAGTTTAGACTCGTTCTTTTTATCTTACCTTGTGAACAGGATAAGCTAACCTATAAAAAAAAAAACGAACAATTGTAGTTTACACAGCCGCAGCACGTAGTGGCGAGAGCAATGTTAGAAGTAACAAAGTGTTATAGCCGGCTCTAGTTTACAACATGAGAAAATAAAACAGATAATAACTGAGAACCACTCAACACTTTTATCATTATAAATACGTGTGAGGGCTGAGGAGCAATTCATTTTATTTTCAGGTATCGTTATTGTCCCGGCGTATAAAATGGGCCATCTAATTATCTCGTCGAGCACCGAGTATAATTTAATTATATTATGTGGTTTTATTTGATTCACAAAAGTCGTTAATTAAACGTTTGCGTATTACACAAACGACGATAAATTCCCTAAAGAAATACAACTGTGTATCGTAATGTTTTGAAAAGGAAAACCTTTATGTGGTTGAGGCTTTTATGGTAGTAAAATGTTAAGCAGTCCTTTACTTTTATGTGAGTCGGCTATTCTATTATTTAAAGGACACGCCGGCAGCAAATTCGAAATCTGGCAGGATTCCAAATTGAATTAAACGTGAGAGCGTGGCCGGCCTACAGCGAACTTTGATCGCACGGCAATGTGTCGCCGGCTCCTTAGACTTCCTACCCCTTTAACGACTGCCGCTGAAGAAACTTACAACAATCGCGCTATGTATTACGGTCAGTTTGCTCTTTATAGTTACGGTCGCCCCTCGCCCAACTTGATACAACATTATCACACCGTTTTGTGAAGCAAAATATCCTTAACAGCTGATAACATCTCACTTTATATGTTAACTTTGTTTTACTCAGCTACAGTTGATCTATCTAGTTTTTTATTGTGCCATCTTGTAAGTTGTATTACACTACACCCCCGCAGGGTATTTCAAACCGATAAGTTTATTCTCAGTAGGATACAAAAGAAGTTTGTGGGACCAACCCGTTCTTTGTTGTGGACACAATACAAAGGTTACCCATAGAAATGAAATATCCAGTGTTCATTGTAAAGTAATTCACTTTATATAATTATCAAAGTAGATTTAATTATGGTCAAAAACATTGTACCAAACAAGACGAAACGGAGTGAATGATAACACCTAATGAATTAAATGAAATAGCGAGCTTTCCTTATTCATTTTGACCAATATAACAGAAACCTTTGTAGGAGGCAAATAGATGTTAATTTAATAAATAGTCCTTCCGGAAAAATAAATTGCCGTAATTGCGACCGAGTACCGTTTGGCAGGAGAGTTGGGCGTGACTCGTTAGCACAAAATATAGATAGGTTTAAAAATGGAAGAGACGCTCTCGTTTATTTAGTGCCTTAGGGCATTACTTCATTTTCGGAAGAGGCCAACGTCCAGCAATAGATTTATTAAAAAAAGTATTAATTAAGAATACCTACCTATTTCGAGTAAGCGGTGACCTCATTACGAGTTGAGTTTACCAAACTGTTGACTTACGTACCGTACCGGTATTGCGCAGAACTAATTTTACCGGTATTTCAAACGATTGGTAAAAAAGAAATAAACGCGAAAACGGTCATTTGGGTTCCCATCAAATTATTCGTTTCATGTTTCCATTAATTTTTATTTTTACGATTACTGCGTTGGTTTCCTCTTTCGATGCATTTTAGTTTACATTGGTTTTAATATTCGTAGTCTGTGGCTCGTAAATGAGGATGCAAAATGTTCCAGCAGCTACTTTTCTTAGTTCTGAACTTTAAATAGTCAATTAAGAGAAACTAGTTGCTGGTAAATGATGAACTTGCTCGCTCAGTGTTTGCGCCTTGGTTTCAGGAATAAATTGAGGCCATTTGCAATTGCTCGGTTTGTTTTGACTTCAACATTTTGTTTTGGTGATGTTTATTTTTTTATAAGAGGCTAGGTTAACAAGAATGGCGTTTTGGACGGGAAGTCGGTTTAGAAGTATTCTTTATTTCGTATGAATGATACTATAACACTATTATAGGATAGGTACCTATAGAACGTTATTCAAGTTATAAGCCAAACATCGACAGTATTTTTATGTTTTTGGAATTTTTATTTTATCATTTTAGTTGAGATTTTAAACTCTAAATGAATTGGGATAAGAGTAAGAGAATGATGATGAGTTGAGGTTTTAAAAAGTATTTATCTTTTTTAGAAATACAAAACATCGAAAGCCCTTTTTTCCACTTAAAGTATGACAGAATCGCATATAACTTTTAGTTTTTAATACAGGCCGTGTTTATAAATTCCCTTCGGTTTGTTTTCCGATACCGTTTTAAAGTAATAAATAGGTAGAATTAATGGATGACCCCGAAACAGCTGGCCGACGGGCGTTCGTTATCGTCCGGCATCAGTTGGCGGTTATAGTGCGAAACTGTAACTTAACTCATTTTGCAATCGTCACGATCTCGTCTCGCACCTACAGTTACAATTAAATGTGGAACAGTATTGGATTAAAAGTATTGACAATGTAACGTAAGTTATCTGGGAGAGTCTGTTTCCCGATAGCTTCATATAAACCATTCAAGTCTTAAAGTTGAGAGTGTATAGCTGACTTCTTGGGTGCATCATCGTCGAACTTTTCATTGTCTTCCAATCATGTGAGATAGGAGTAAAAGGCGGATCTATAATATATATACAACCTTAGTTTTAGTATATGCGAAAACTGAAATACGTGTCTAGTATTTTTATGTAAAGAATCTATGTACAAAATTTCAAAACTGCATCATGAAAAATCACAAAGTTATAAGTTTGTTCTGTTACCTGGTTGTCCGCATAAAAACGTGATCAGCATGCAGTGCGTCGCGCGCACCTCCAGCGTCGTTGGAGCGGTTTTGTACTGAGTTATAATAACATAACTCGACCTGCACCTTTTACGAATAAAAGCGTGCTGATACGTGATTAGTCGCCGCCGTTCAGATGGTTCAAAGTTCAGTATAGGTGCTCAAATTGAGTAACAAGGTTCAATAACGTGATGTGGGATCAATTTTCACAGGTATAGGTAAAATACTATCACCTATTTCTAGAAGGTTTGAAGAGAGCTTAAATCGGTTCTAGCTAATAATCTTTGGTTGTTACGAGCGGTCAGAAGCCAGTAAAGTGAGAACTTAGATGGTCTAACTTGAAGATATCGGTAGCCTTCTCCTTAGTTTAGTAGCGGTGGTCAGACTGCAGGAGTTTCCTTGAAAGTGATACGACTGACTCGTAAAACTATCAACTGACTTCGGCTAAGGCGTGCTACAAATACTTTAAGGTGTTCTAAAGTTACCCGTATACCTAGAAATAGACTAAAACTTAAGAAGATAGATACAACATTATTTAATATATGATGCAATTGCGACATAAGGCAAAAAATAAAGACGAATCGATAACGAACGCGCTGCCTCATTTCCTGAAGATTTCATGAAAAGCGACTAAGATGTTTATAAGGGCCAGATATCTGTATTTATATCAGCATTTGAATATCATTAATAGAATTTCAATGCAGTCAAAGATGGGGAAGTCGCCAAAATCAAGCTGTATTTTTTATAGAAGCAGCTTCCAACACTTTGTTGAAAGTAGCTCAACCGTGTAGGTAAACATAAAATTTCCCAGTAAAGAAATACACGGAAAGGTTGCTATTTGCGTAAAAGTCGTAGTTTTAGTGGAACTGGGATGTAAACAAGAATTTGTGTGGTATAGGTACTACAACTAAAAAACCCGACTACTGAAAACTCACGTTCTAATTAAATTCGGGGTTTAGAAGGTAAAATCGACTCCTCCTATCATTAAAGTCGGTTAAAATATAGCCTATGTTACCCATGTCATAATAACTAATCGATTGACACCTTATTCATCAAAATTGGATGAATAGTTTAGGCGCTACGAAGGAACGTACATACATACATAATACCGAAGGAAAAGTTTTATTTGATTGCTTACTGTTAATGTTTGTTGTTATGTATTTCAATTGGGATTTAATGCCTTTATACTTAAATCAATAATAATAGACTGCTAAAATCATAACCCTTCCTTTTGGCTTCACCGTAGTCGGGTAAAAATTACATTCTTTTGTAAACTTTCTTTAAATAAATTCGTTCGCCTGATAGCTGCTGACATCAATGCCACAAATTGTTTACGACAATCTTGACGTATTCATCTAACGACCTAACAGCAGCGTAGCGATATAGATAAGTATACATTAATTGCAACGGTTCGCACTCAACGTTTTGATAAAGATGAAAAATTGTTTTCTCCAGCTTAGAGGGTTTCTTCCGACGATTAATCTTTCCGCAAACCTATTGTTGAACTCGGCGGGAGGAACTTTTGTGTCCGAACTCCGACTGAGATCAAAAGGTTGCGATGGTACAAACCACTATGATTTTTAGAAACCATTTCTACTTAAATACAAGTAAGGGATCGCGAGCGAGGCCACCAGAAATATAAATTGCTTTTAGCGGACAATTGAAGACGGCAAGATGCATTTTTATGGAAGTTTTTTGGAGTCACGTCTACACAATTTGCTTTGGAAGTCGTTGGCTTTCTAAAGCAATTGTTGTAGGAGGCTGAGTCATCCGTAGTCGCACCTCTACGCCTGTGCAAAGGTTAAAGGTAACAAGGGACCATTAGTGTGATAATTGTTTGACTTTAACAGTATCTGTGAACCATTCTCATAAATAATAAACAATTTATCTCTTGACTTTGCTCGCTATCTTTCAACTACAAAAAAATGTGGAATAGTTTATATAACATCAGCACACTTGTGCACCCAAGTATACTTGAGGTAAAGTGGTCCCACATTCATGCAATGAGTACAGGTATGGGTATAAGAGGAAACATCATTAAAAAAAATACAGAACGACGTCAAAGAAACAAGAGTAATTCCTAATTAATAATCCTACTCAACCCGTTTTAAAGTTACGTAAACAAACATAACACAAAGACTGAAACTGAATACTTCATCTAAATGTGAATAGGCATCAACATTATCCACGGCCCGGTATCACGATGGTCTAGTAATTTACAAATACGCACGTCAATTTACAAATTAACCCGCGTCTGTAAAACGAGAGCATTTTAATGTGTCGGACATGATGCACAATATTAGTAAAATGAAACGAGTTCATTAGCCGTTGCAGCTGGGCGCCATATTTCACTGCTCTACAATTTCCGCCCTGACATTTTTGCAGCATGTGAAATTTATACATAAAAAAAATTCAACATTTATTCAAAAGTACTGCGGATGGATTTCGCATTTAGTCCGCTTGGGCGTAAATAATTCGGTTTATGTATCACCTTTTTCGGTTGCGAAATGTGGTGTCCATTTTATTAATACGATTTAAACCACACTTGACATTGGATGTTTGAAAAGGCTAATTATATTGTTTCGTTTTAAAGAAATATCAGGATTAAATTTTCGTTCTAATTTTGGTGCTTTCAAGCCGTTTACGACTTTATGACTACTGACAACAAGGTCCTATCTAATAGAATTTTTAAATATTTGCGGTACACGGCACAATTGTACAAATGAAGGGAAGATTAATGCGTTGCGACCCCTATATATTTGTGTAGGGACGTTTTAGCGAGATCCGCACATCCAAAATTTATTTATAGGTTCATATAAATGACACACGTTTACGTGTTTCATTGGATCCACAATTTATGTGTGTTGAAAATGACATATTGCAGTGAAACAATTTTTAATACGCAATCACGTCAACACGATAGATTACGCCTTGTTTCGATATTCTGACATCCTGCGGGTAGTCAGTCACTGAAAACAAAGTACTGTGCAGAAATATATTTTTTATTAAAAGGTAGATAGCGAAGTGGTAGCGTTCACAAACAAATTATATTTTTGGGCTCAAACTACGTTGAACTTTTTATTCATTCGCGTGGGTTCAATTAAAATAAAACATCGTACATTTTGAGCTACTATGTATTAAATTTACTTCATGAATTCCGAGTTCGTAAAGTGTCGGGACTTGAGAGTAGGCAGTCTGTAGGAGTGAGTAGGTGGACAGTGACCAGGACAAATGACTTGAAAGAACCGTTATAAGAGCAGGCCGGGGGTAGGTGTTAATTATACAAAATTAATTGCGTAAATTGTGAAACTGACAACCTTTACTTGTAAAATCTTCTATTATCAAATCATATAATTAAAACTCATTTATTTTGAAATATATGATTTAAACAAAAAAATAGTGTAACGAACTAAGTAAGGAAAATTTATACATTTTTAACACAGTTGTGAAACAAGATAGGTAATTTCATAATCTTAACTCAGAAGTCATTTTGCCACCCCTCAGTTGCTCGGTAATGAAACATTTAAGAAAGGAAGTACCGAGATTGCTACATAATAGTAAGCTAACATTAAATATAAAAGACATATAACCTCGTTATAAATCTGCGCAGTTTTCGTATTCCAAGACTTTCCTTTGTGTTCGATTATTAATTATTATTCCCAAGTGGCCTTTGTTCCAACCGGGCCTTTTATTCAGTCCTTGACTGAGTTCGCAAGTAGTTACCACTTTCTGAATTAAAGTTACCGTTGGCGTATCGAAGGCGACATTTTATATCGAAAACCCTTGACTAGTTCAGACGGTATAAATGGTGTTATAAATCATTATTATATTTATAGGAAGAGGGCATAAAATCGCGGCGCGCCCTTATCGTTTAAGTTGAAAAATTTCATAGCACAGAAAGGAAAATCAGTTGAAGGAGGCCATCTATCATGTCGGTCGGCTATCCCGGTCCTAGGAAGTTGTACGTCCGAGATACAAAATAATACCGCCATCATCTGAGAGGTAAAATATTGGATCCAGTAAGTGATAGCGGTCTAATTTTTATACGGAATCTGGAATATCTTCGTGGTTCTTTAATGTTTTATTTTTTAACGCTGTTATAAGCTTTTACGGTTTACAACTAAACTTATACTGTCACTTACGCGATATCTTCCGTGATCGTTTTATTTTTGCAGCAATCAACATTTTGTTTACGTCAAGAAATGTAGGAGAGAGCTTGTGTCGCTCAAGATGACCAGTACTGTAGGACACATCAGCAAAATATCTATAAATTACATCGAAGGACCATGGAAACGATGGATGGACTGTGAGACGAATGATATGAAGGAAAAATTAGTAAATAATAGCGTGACGGCTGACAGAGGTGAATGGAAGAAAAAAACGTGTTGTGCCGACCCCAAGTAACATGGGACAAGGATGGAAAGAAGATGATAACATCAGTACTTCTTTGGGCAATAAATAATTTATTATTATTTTTTCCTTTATTTATTTCCATACAAATAATTTATATTTTTAAATATTCCTTCCAAAAATCAATATAAAAAAAAAAAAAAAAATATAAAAAATTGTAGCCCACCGGTATCGGGATCAGGGTCCAAGCTACCGGCGGTCAGGGCTCCAGAGAGAGGAACCTCCTAACAATACGAGCCGTGTCCAGGAGTACGGCTTTCTGAATCAAGCCCTGATCCGGTTGCCTAACGAGAGCCTCCTCAGGTATTGGTCGAGGCTCTTGGCATTTAAGCCATATGGGCTGAAACAACTATCGGCACAATGATCGCTGAGTCCCCATCCCACATGGCGACAACCACGTGAGCCAAATCAAGATAATTGATTTGTTTATCTTTCTCGGCTTTCACGAGGTTCTCATCATGCGGGACCGTTATTTATTATTATTTCGAGTTCTTTCATGTTCTTCTCTCGTAAGAGAGTACAAAAACCCTACCCACGGGCCGGAGCCAAGTTTGTAGGGGGAGTTTAAATGGAGAATGTGGATGATATTGTAGAAGAAGTAAGGAATTTCCGGGTGATGCGACAGGTGTTAAGAATTGTGGCTTTTTGGAGCAGCTGAAGTGTGTGGGAAGGCAAGTGTAAAGTATTAAGGCTTTGCATAAGAGATTTTGGTACTATACCGGTGGAAGAGAGCACTATAGGGACAATGTGGACGGTTTGTGCTTTCCACTGGGTTTTTATTTCTATGGCGAGGTCTTGATATTTACTTAGCTTTTCCGATATTGTAGTTTGAATGTTGTGTGAGTTTGGGATAGCTATATCTATTAGGTAAACTGTTTTATTGGCTTTGTCGTGGAGGGTTATATCTGGTCTATTGAAATGTATGGTTTTGTCTGTTATTATCGTCCGATCCCAATAGATTTTCTGATTGTTATTGTCTAGTATTAGTTCCGGTTTATATTTATAATATGGTTTCATCTCACTTATGAGTTGATATTTGAATGCTAAGTGTTGATGTATAATAGAGGCAACTTGGTCATGTCGATGCTTATAGTCAGTCTGTGCAAGTGATTTACAAGCTCCTGTAATATGTTGTATGGTCTCGGAGGCAGTGTTGCAATGTCTGCATAAGTCAGTCGGCTGATGGGGGTCTTTAATTATGTATTTCCTGTAGTTACGAGTAGCTATTATTTGGTCTTGGATCGCCAGCATAAATCCTTCCGTCTCGGGAAACAGTTCGCCTCGTTTGAGCCATTCGTTCGACTTAGCTTTGTCGACGTGTGGCTGGCTCAGGTAGGCTCGGTGTCGCCCGTGGAGGGCTTTGGCAGACCATGCGGCAATTTTTTCTGCTGTGCTTATGACCAGTTCATTAATTTGAGTGTTTCTATTATGTAGGTTAAGGGGCGTAAGTTTCGTATCGTTTTCCGTTACATGTTTGTGTAGTGCCGAACTTTCGGATTTGTTATGAAAGTACGCTCTGAGTGAATGTATCTGTTTGTTGTGTAAGTTGTGTATGTCTATCAGGCCTCTTCCTTCTTCTTGGCGCGGTAGAGTAAGTCGGTGTATGCTTGATTTTGGATGGTGTTTTCTGTATTTGGTAAGAGACGTATTAAGAGTGCGTTGTAATTTTTTGATATCTGTGTTTGACCAGCGTATAATTCCAAAAGAGTATGTGAGGATAGGTATTGCGAATGTGTTGATTGCTTTAATAGTGTTTTTGGAGTTAAGGTTGGTTTTCAAAATGAGGTTTAGGCGGTGTGAGTATTTATTGACCAGTTCTTGTTTAGTCATCTTTTGATGTATCTGCCTAGATTGCTTAAAACCTAGATATTTATATGTACTCTGTTCATCCATTGGCTCTATTAATTGACCTGACCCGAGCGTGTAACTATTATTTTGTATTTTTCCTTTTACAACTGACAACATTTTGCACTTATCAACTCCGAATGACATACAAATATCATCAGAAAATTGTTGAGTTGTGTCAGCTAATACGACAAGTGCGTTTTTGTCAGCTGCATATAACTTGATATCATCCATGTACATGAGGTGTGTAAGCGTATACTTGTTACTGTTTGTTAGTGTAAATCCAGTGGCTGTTTTATCTAGAAGGTGTGAGAGTGGGTTTAGTGCCATACAAAACCAGAGCGGACTCAGAGCATCTCCTTGGAAAATTCCACGTTTTATGTGGATTGGTCCAGTAGCTACAGTTGAGGAGGAGGAATTAATTTTAAGAACGGTTTGCCAATTCTGCCTGGACATTTGTAAGAAGTTTTTTAGTGTTGGGTGAATTTTATATAAGCTCAAGACGTTTAATAACCAGCTGTGTGGAACTGAGTCAAAGGCCTTTTGGTAATCAATGAACATTGTGTGGATATCTGTCTTGCTTTTAACAGCGCTGTTCATAGTAACTGCATCGATAGTTAATTGCTCTTTGCATCCCTGGCTATTCTTACGGCATCCCTTTTGTTGTTCTGATAAAATGTTATTTTTGGTTAAATGTTCATAAACAACCTCGCTTAAACAGGCTGTTAAAATTTTGTAAATAGTTTGTAGACATGTAATCGGTCGGTATTTCGCTGGATTTATAGTATCGTTAATATCCTTAGGTATCATATAAGTTACCCCGTGTGTAATGTATGATGGAAGTAAATGTGGTGAGTGGATGAATGTGTTTAAATGGTTATGTAAGAAAGGATGTATGCTCGAGAATTTCTTATACCAGTAGTTGTGAATGTTGTCAGTGCCAGGCGATTTCCAATTGTGTGTGCGTTTGATGACGTCTATAAATGTTCCTATTGGTATGAATTCAAATTCCATTTCTAGGATTTCTGGTGTTACTTCGTTGATCCAGTCCGCTTGATGATTATGATTTACTGGGTTTTCCCATATGTTAGCCCAAAATTCCCGTAGTGTTTCGGATGTAGGGGTCTCAAGGCTTTGGTTACTGGTGTCTCTATTATTTGTTGCAAGATTCCTATAAAATATTTTTTCATTATTTATAAATTTTGTGTTTTGCACTTTGCGGTTCGTGCATTTTAAATATCTTTTGAGTCTACTGGAAGCTGCGTTTAGTTTTTGTTTTAGGGTGTCTAAAAAGTGTACTAATTGTGTGTTTGAATCTTCGTATTGTGCATGTACCTGATATTTTTTCTTTATTTCTTCTACTGCTGCTATTAGTTTTGGACTTCTGCTACTATTAATAAAGTGTGTTAGCCTACCTATGTTTGATCTTAGACTTTGAATTTTCTTTTCAATCCTGATTTGCCACTTTGGTTTTCTCTTTATGTATGTGCGGCTTCATTTTGTGTGTCTGATATTTTAGCTCCGTTGCACGTAGCTGCCGTCCAAGCTGCACAGTAAATTGTGGTCTGCATTTTGATAAAGTCGGTGTCGACGTTTACGTTATTTGGGAGAATGACAGAATTTATATAAGTAACTATGGCGGAGAACTTTTTAGATGTCTTTTGCTTTGGAATGTATGGCCTACTAGTGGGGTGTGTATCAGAAAAAAGTTGTTGAGCTTGTTGAAATGTGGCTTCGATTTCTAGGTTCTTTTCATGAGCAGCATTCAAGTTATTTTGTGTAGGTTCAAATAGGCCTATATCTATGTGATTTAAGAAACTTTCGTCGACTGTATTTATGAGTGTTTGAGAAACTATGTTAGTATCAGAGCTATTATTTAAGAGTATACTATTACTTGTTGTGGGGGTGTAAATATTTGCATATTGAGTACTTAGTGAGTGAATGTTCTCATCAGGTGGTTGTAAGTCGTTATTTATGTGTTCTATATTTTGTGTGTTGGTGTTGATATTCCTTAATTCTGTAGCTACTTGGTTTTTTATTTCTTCTAGTCTGTTAGTGTGTATATATTTGTTATTTATGATTGCTCTTACTTGATCTGATAATCTTTGCTCAGTTAAATGTGCTAGTTCTGGATATATTTTAATAAATTCCTCATGTAAATGTTTTCTATATGCTGTTTTATTTGTTTCTAGTTCTGTACTAGTATAATATATTCTAATTATGGCTTCATTATATTCATTCGTCCATTTCATACGCTGGCCGGCCTGTGTGTCTTTGATTGTGTGGAGTGTTGCTGTATTTGAGTATGGACTATTTGTAATTCGGCTCTTACTTCCTCATAAATCTGATCTATTGTTTCTTGTGGTAATAATTTCTTTTGAACGATGGCTCTTCGTTGGTCACCTATTCTTTGTCGGCCTACTTGCATATCTGGGTATTTTTCTAAAAACTTAGTGTGAAGCGATGGTAGGTATGCATTTTTATCGGTTTCCATATGAGTGAAGTGAAGATATGTGCGTAGGATGAATTTATTCATATCAGTGCTCCATTTTCTACGACTTGTTGTAGTTCTAGCGGTGGGTACAGTATCGTCGACAAAATTTGTCTCCTGTACAACATCCACTGACTGTATGCTGATTGATGAGGATGAGGGCGTCGGAGTGACGCGGAAAGATTGTGATGATGATGGAATTGATGGAAAAAGTGATGAAGGAGATGACGAAGATGGTTGTGAAGTTTCGTCATCTATTTGAGGCAGCTTTGCCTGGAGTTGTTTTTTTGTTTTAGATCTTGTATTCATGTTAATCCCACGAGTAGCTAGGGACTTAAAAAGTCGACCACAGCAGAGCCCTGCGTTCACTGCGGCAAGAGTGAATAAAACTGGAGGTCCCCTATTATCCAGAGTTGGCACACTAGCGACTAACCTCTCCCCTAGCCATGCAGCCCTCGGCGTGTGCGACCTTGGCTTGGATTGTATCTCTCTTGGTCTGGCCCCTCACCCTAGACCTACGAGTATCTCAGCAAAGTAAACCCTACCGGCATAAATCTAGGGATCATCGGAGCACGCAAGCCCCACCACGACGTCAACGTAGAGATACAGCGGTGGGGTTATTATTATTATTATTATCAAAGTACTTAAAGAAACCTCGATATTGCTGCAAACAGTTACACCAAAAGCCGCTTTAAGCATTAAATAAACGATATTCTGGCCCCTACATAAAGGTTGGAAAATCTTAATTGCTCGTCTGTACGAACCTTACTAACAACGATATTAGATGATACATCGATTAATCTTGCAAAAATTAATTAGCAGACGGGCAGCGCCGAGTGACGCATGAACAGAACAATGGCTGCCGTTAATAAATAGCATTCATTATAAAATGTTCATACACCTATGTAAGTACTACAGTTTTAATTATATGAGGCGAACGTACCTGTTACATTTACCTATGAAATGTAAAATTAGTACTGAAAATCTTAGAGCAAAATTGCATGTGGTGTTTATCAACGCTGTATTGACGCTGCGTAGACCTTGCTTATAGGCTGCGTATATGCCATGTAGACGCTATAATAGCTTTGAGAAACTGATTGATTCGGAAGTAGCATCGCGTATAAGGAACGTTAGCTTTACGTAGAAGCGGCGTTATTATCCCGTTTACTCACCGTATATGTTTACCGTACGCCTGTCGCAAGTCACTCGTAGATCAGTAAACTGTGAGTTGACATAGACACAAGATCTTATTTATCATTCGTGGAGATTAAAATTAACTTGGGCAAGTTTTTCTGTATGGAAAACGACTCCTACAACAGTTTTATGTTATAGTAAGTCTTTTTATAACGTTTTCATTTTCCTATAATATAAAGAGCTCTCTAAACAGTTCACTAAACGTTCAAAGAGTGAATGGAAATAAATTTTCGTTACCGATCTATCACTCCGCCAGTTTTCTCTTTTTATTCAGCCCGCATTACCCTGAAAGGTCTTTCATGTAAAGAACTAATAAGGTTTCGTTTCTACTCAGAAGGCTGCGGCGAATGCAAAGAGAAGGGTTATTATTCTTTAACATTATTAGACGGTTGTACCTTGATGGGTCTAAAATATAATGAGATTATTTTAAAATTATGTTCTTTATTCAAGTCACATTTTAGGAGGAGCTCGTGGCTAAATAATAACAGCCGCTTGGATCGATCTTTAAGGTTAAGCCGTGCTAGCCTAGGTCGGTCTGTGGATGGGTGACCACCCATTACATACCGAGTTTCCTCCGTGCCTCGGAAAGCACGTTAAGCCGTTGGTCCCGGGTGTCATTTGTAGATCTTTGACAGTCGTTAGGTAGTCAGTGGCCCAAAAACTCTGACAACCAGTCTTACCAAGGGGTATCGTATTACCCAGTACTAACTGGGTTGTGGAGGTCAGATAGGCAGTCGTTCCATGTAAAATACTGGTATTCAGCTGCATCCGGTTAGACTGGATGCCGACCCTAACATAGTTGGGAAAAGGCTAGGCAGATGAGGCAGATGATGATTCAAGTCACATTTTAAACTGGAGTTCTCAGTGTTCTAAATACGTTAATGTTAAAATAATTCATAAACTAACTTTTGTCGGGTGATTAACTAGTTGGAAAGTTCACGTTTCCGGAAACTTTTAGAGTGAAAATTGCTTCCTGGAATAGCTTTTAGAGAGACAAATAACATCGATTAAATGTTTATCTGTTCAGTTTACGAGTACAATTTAAACCAAATTTTTATCAGAATAAGTTATCATTTAGACATTACGGTAAACAAACGACATACTCGAATAATGCATACCACTGTTAAACCTACGAAGATTTGTTTTTTCAAATAGTTGTAACAGTATTTATTGAATAATAAAATGTTAAAAAAATGGATTACTGTTATACCTGTACGTGATAAGCATAAAACAGGGTAAAGAGAACAGGAACGTTTATAAAGAAAACTGTGTCAGCTTTAAAAAGCTTAAAACAGTATAATGCTCTGTATTCACCACTGGCGGAATGCCCGGCGGCGGCCAAGGTCAGTGGGTAAAGAAAGCCTGCTTATGACGGCTCTACAGAGTATGAAACTAAAATATTATATAATCGTTAAGTTTACTTCAGGCAGTAATGAGATTCCAATCCAAAAATCTAGTAATATCGCATAAACCCCACCAAGGTTAAATCTCGGCAATAAATTCGAGTTAATTATAAAACATTTCAATTATAATCAAAGCACAATCTCCATCATAATTACGTGTCGTTATTTAAATTAAAACTTTTACGTTCGAACTTCTCATTTCAGGAGCCATTACTCAAACGTGTAGGTTCACTCACAAATGAGATTTCATAATTAACGTAAGCCAGGTCGAGCCGTCAAGTGCATGTGAAAATTTAACGAGAAGAGCCGAGGCCCGGTGCTTCAGACCTATCTCAACCGTCATGGCAGCCAGTAGTCCGTGGCTTTGACGTGAAAAACACTCGTAAAAAGGAGTGTTTTTTACATTAGTGTGATTAAATTAATTCGTTCGATGCGATTTGTTAGGCTGATGGCCGCTGTGATCTCGAAGTCGTTGGACAATATAAAAAATTGGGCTTGGTGAAGTCTTTAAATATTACGCAAATTATATTGGAAGTTTTGGTACATGGTACTATGATGTATGTAATTTAAATTAAGTTACTTGTAGGTAGGGATATCTTGCTAAACTTGGCTTGTACCAACTTTAGAAGATCTCATTAATAGGCATTGCCTTTGATGTGTCTTCAGCACATAGGAACAGAATTATGGTAAACAGTAATTACTAACTACTAAGGTGGTAATCACTGGCATTTATACAGAGCGGGTAGGTAGCTAACTATAACTAGTTCTTAGTCAAATGTATGTTATCCCACCTGGAGTTAGGCACCAAAGTTTTAGTCAATCTTGAACATAAAAAAGTTTCGTACGTACAGAGAAAATTAACAAAATTCGTAGCAGGATGCGAAGCGTTTTGCTGTTCACTAAATTATGTTGTACACCTACGAAAGTTTGCGCGAAATTAAATATTTTCATTCTACGGGAATTCATAATATATACCTGAAATGGTTTGATAGAATTTAATCCACAAAGTGATTTGTATACTTGTAATGATAAACAGCACTCGTCGCTTACGATATTTAAAAACAGTATTTAATGAACTCCGAGTATATCTATATATTTTATGTATAGTTCAATCCACTCCGACAGACTGGGGCTTTCGTATAATTAGTCGAGATTTATCTGCTCTGCTCGGGCTAAAATCGTTCCGTTAACAAATTGCATTATAAGCCTTCTTACAAAGTATTATTTTAATAGCTTATTATCTTTGGCGATCTAATTCTATTAGCCCTTTTGCTAGTAATACCAGGTTCTAGTTTATTTACTTCAGGGCAAAGAGGTTAACTCAGCTCAGCTCAGCTCAGTTCTGTGGTTATGATTAAGCCGTTTAGGTCCAGCTGTAGCGTACAGAGAGCTTTCGCATGTAGTTGTGCTTGATTCTGAACAAGCTAAACCAAACCAGTGCACAAGGCACTGGTTTAGCTTGTTCAGAATCTGCTGTTTTCCTTCCTTAGACGGTAAAGGCTGCTGTCTTCACTTAAGCCCTCTAAGGATTTGCTAAAAGGTACCTGCCCATGCAAAACTTTACTTAGGTCTCGAGGGTCAGCAAACTTGAAAACAAATTTAAACGAAATGAAGGCAGGGTTTTCTCTAGTTAAAATAAACGAGGCCCATAACTCGGCCACAATTACTGACGTTTCTCAACAGATGCGACGCCGACGCCGCTAATTATCCAGCCTCATGTATTTTCGGTGCAAAAAATTTTTGAACGATCATTTTATTTTGCCGAATTATGTTTTTCAATACGCTTCTTTTCTTTTCGCACTGCTATTAGGTTTAGAATGCAGTGTATTTCACTACTCGTGGTTTTTGTTTCTTCTTGTGTTTTACACAGATAACTATGAAACAAGTCCAAAGTGATCCATCATCTGCCTAGCCTTTTCCCAACTATGTTGGGGTCGGCTTCCAGTCTAACCGGATGCAGCTGAATACCAGTATTTTCCATGGAGCGACTGCCTATCTGACCTCCAGAACCCAGTTAGTACTGGGTAATACGATACCCCTTGGTAAGAGTGGTTGTCAGACTTTTTGGGCCACTGACTACCTATAACGACTGTCAAAGATCTACAAATGACACCCGGGACCAACGGCTTAACGTGCTTTCCTAGGCACGGAGGAAACTCTCTGTAATGGGTGGTTACCCATCCACAGACCAACCTAGGCAAGCGCGGCTTAACCTAAATATCGATCCGAGCGGCTGTTATTACTTAGCCACGAGCACCTCGACACGTCCAAAGTGATCCAATTCCCATAAAGGGCGCGACGATTGTTTTTTTTTTAAATCCTAGCAAAGAGGCGCATAATGGCTTTGAGGCTTAAATATTTTTTTGAATATTTAAATTATGTTTTTAAAAATAGAATATAATAAATAAACATTATTATTACTACCACACAAGAACAATTAAACATTTAGGTATTTGTGTTCTAAACTTAAAAATTTTATTTTATTTAAAAAATTTATTTAATTTTATTTTACTTTTTATTTTTCGTATAGGCTGTTTTGCGGCTTCATATCTTTACTTCTCCTTCAACCAGCGAAAGTAAAGCGTGGAAAAAAAACAAATGCATATATTATATTATATACAGTTTCCTAATAATGAATGACAAATATACTTCGTTCTATTATTTTATTTCTTCGTAATTGTATTGAAAACATAACACAGGAACATAACATAGTTGGGAAAAGGCTAGGCCGATGATGTAAGTGTGTTGGAAAACGTCGTTTGATACATGTGGGCATTTGTCACTGCAGCACGCGTAGCATGACCACCAGAGAAATGGGTTTTATCGACGGAAGAATCGACAAAATCACAGATTTCTTTTGATGTCCTGTCATTTTGTTCATTCTTCCGTCGAAAAAACCCGTTTCTACAGTGGTCATGCTACGCGTGTAGTTCTCGGCTCCATAGCACTGACAAAGTTTCCCCACTTGTATAAAAATGTATTACTGTTTGTATTTATTCTGATCCGATTTTTTTGCGAATCACTGCTGGAATTTCACAGTAATTGTATTGTACTGTATTGAAAATGGGATTTACACAAAAACGTAGGTAGTAATATTATTTTTTATTGGTGTTGCGTGCTGGATATAACGAATTATTCTTTTTGTTTACAGACAAATAATTTCTACCTCAATAAAATGATTTAATCCAATTCTATTTTATCTTCTACATATTAAATAAAACATAATACACAACAATAATGCCAGCAATTATATTAATACTGGTACATTAAATTAAAAGTGATTTTTATTACAATAAATGTTCCGCTCCCATACAACGGAGATATTACGAGGAACAATTTTTGTGACAAATTGGGGGATCCTTACAATTAGTGCCATCTTCGCGTCTTTCAAAGAAGTGTCGTATTCAACTAGACTAATGAATGTCATAAATTCAGAGGAGGAGCTCTTCAAACAATTTCGAAGACTTATCACGACGGGTCCATTCAACTTTAAGTTTTAAGTGAAATATTGGCTATATAATATTTTTATCGCTCTTGTTTTAGAATAAAACGTATTGAAGCATTAGGGTTAACAATAGAAAACAATAGCACATATTAAATTCATTTCGTTTGGTTCAATTTATTCAAATCTTTCGACGACGAGACGAGACGAGACGAGACGTCTCCGACCGTGCTTGTTTATAGTTATTGTCATTGTATTGTTATTTATTTTTAGAAGGTATTTTCGGAGTCTTTGCGGTTTTATATTGCGGATTAAATTAAATATAAAATTAGAGTAGGCTAGACATATAAACTGAAAATCGGCTTATACCTACGCAATATTGCCCTTTGGAAAATATAATTTAATAAAAATATCTCTTCTATTATGAGGACTAACGGCAGTTTATCACATGCCCTGCGGCCTGCAGTAAGAAATGCCCACCCAAAATGTTTCAGAAATCAATAAGAGTTTCCCTTTCATACCGACCGAGCGGTACCCAGTTAGTTTACCAAGCTCTAAACCTCTAAACTATATTAGGTAATTTGCGTGCCAACCGTCTATAAATTGGGCTTCAATAAAATATGAGTACTCCGTGACCTAAGTCTTGCTCAACGCCGTATTATCGAAGCTCCAATCTGCTTAATACATACGCCATAGCAGTGTCAGGGTACACAAATTAATATTCAGCCTGTATATCACCGCACACACCTGGCGTGTTGATTCAGTTCACGTTATCTAACGTAGTGTGTTCTAGGATGCATTAGTGCATTAGTTGGCTAAATACGCGTCCACTAAGAGCGACGTTGTCCACGTACGGAAGATTATTACCCATAGATAGACGTACTGCTATAGTGTAAGCGTTTGTGCGGGGTAATATGTTCGTAATCTCGCTAAATGTTGTATAAATTCATGAGGTTTAGTCCGTTAATACGTTGTGGATTGGTTGTTTGATAAAATTATTCGATTTATTGGTTCTTGTGACTTTCGAGTAATAAAGGTGTTACTATTAAAAGACTCGCATAAGGGCCGGACTCCATCGAAGCGGAGACGAGACGAGAGGAGAGGAGAGGAGATGTGTTGTAGACCACCAATAGAATTTCGTTATTTACACTTCTCGTCTCCACTTTGCTTTAGTGGAAACGGTTGAGCAGAGAGAAGAGGAGATGTCTGGGTAATTGTTTAGGCCAGCGGAGACGAGAAGACACGAGAGCCGCTTTGCACATCTCGTCTGCTCTCCGCTTTGCACATCTCCCCACAGCTTCGGTGGAGGCAACCTAGCTTTTACGCATCTCCTCTCCTATCCACTTCGCACATCTCTGGTTTGCTGAAGTCTGGCCCTTAATCGGATTAATATCTCGCCTTTTAAAAGATTTTGTGACGTCATATTAACGAACAGAATTTTATTAAATTATATTTGATGTCTTACTGAATGTTTCCAGGATAAGCATAAAAATTCCTCTCATTGACTTTTATAATAGCTTCAAAGAACTACTTACAAACTACGTTTATTCCTGAACAATTTTCTGTTATGAAACAGTCTCTAAATTATTCGTCGATTGCAAAAATCACAACAAGAACTGGCAGCTCGCAGCTGTTGTTATTTTGCTTTACAATCCAAAACACGACGCCTGAGGCTCCACAGGGTACTACCAGGATATATTTGACCGTATTTTTATACGTATACGATGTTTGAACTTCCATAATGTTACCATAATTAATCTGTTATTTTAACTTGGCTTAGTTATTTTCCTAAGGTAATGAACGGCCCCAAGCCTTTTCATTTCGACAAGCGGTATTTGATACTTGGTAATACCTTTCCTTCTGCTACAGAACGCTTATTTTTATAAGCAATATTTCCATATTACTCTGGTTAAACATAAAATACTGCTGTATTTGTGTTATTGGTGTTAATTTTATGAGATCCTTTATTTTGGACAATTAATGTGTACGCAAATGCCAGCGGGCTCCAGAGAAATATTGTCTTTGTACGTTTTGTTTTGTTCTCATTTTCTGGGACAGGGCGGTTGCTTTAATTTGCCTCTTGCGATAAGGAATTCAACAATACAAGGTGTTTACTTGACGCACTTTCCTCGGCGAATGTTTTGTGAGACGTTTTATGAGATGCCATTAAAGAGAATTATTGCCATTGTTCAAGATATAGCGGTTCAACTTCATTTTAAACGAGCTCACCGTCCCTCAACACAGCTTGTGGGTTATTTTACTAGCCAAGTCTTATTAGTTAACCGGGACTGTATAAAGATACTGTTTTATACATTTGACTAATATTTTACAGGTACAGAGAGGTAGATAGAGATAGTATTAAACTACAAATCGATCAGTGACTGAAGTTCACAGAGAGGTTCGAGGCCGTTTTAACAACTGAACTGAGGGATTGAGTAAAATACCGATGTGATAAATACTGACTTTTGTTAAAAGGATGCCGAATTTATTGGTATATTCCTTTTCTTCTTCTACGGTCTGTTCTTGATAGTGAATTTTTTCCAAATGCAGGTGTAGTCGAAGCTTGCCTCACGATCTCTCTGCAAGTCCAAATATTATTGGTCTATTCTCACATTTAACTGGCTCGTTGGCTAGTGGTTCCAAGCGCGACTGCTGAGCATGAGGTCCTGGGTTCGAATCCCATGTCGGGCAAAGTGAAATTGGGTTTTACCATCAGGAATGTCTCAGTAGCAGCAACGAAGTCTAGATTTGAGCCCGATTGATGGCAATAGGCTCCCCTATTACATGGGACTTAAACATAACTGGCGAAGTGTGGGTGAACTATTAGGTACACCTCTTCCTAACATTTCCGGGATTACAGGCGTGTTATTTAGTCACAAGTTTTGACAGGAAAGTTACAGGACAGGTTTTATGAATATAATTTTTCAATAAACACACATAACCTTTTACCATTTCTATTAATCATAAAGGTACACAGACATTTTAAACAGTGGGTAGCAAATTAATGTCTCCATAGCCTCCATAGTATATAGTTGACCGCGCCAGTACGCCGCTATAAAGAATGATCTAGGGCAGATAATACCATAATGACCACGCTTAGTAGCTGGATTAGTACTCGTGATAATAATAATTATACCTATTTATTTTCCCTTGGTGATACAGTCATTAACAGCTGATTTTCAGTCGGTTTTTCAGGTATGAAAATTTTGACGGCACGGTTGGCGCAGTGGCTGAGCGTTTGACTGCTGCGCTTCGTGTCGCGGGTTCGATTCCCGCACGGAAAAAATATTTGTATGACCTACAGGTAGTTGTTCCGGGTCTGGTTGTTTGTGTATGTGAATTTAAATGTTTGTAAACGCAACCACGATACAGGAGAAATTCCTAGCGTAGGGCAATGTTTAAAAAAAAAAAATCATGTTGTAAGAACTATTATATATACTGCTTGAGTTTGAGCCATCGTGGTGAAAGGGTTGGTCAGCTAGACTCCGTGCTAGCTGACCAGGATATGCCACACCTTCTCTCCTGCCTGTGGTGCACAACTAATTGCTCCCTCCAGGTGTTAGATGAGGCAAACGACAGAGCTGTCCAGGTTGCTACGTACTGGGTGGTTATTATGACGTCTTTAAGCAGGAGTAATTCCAGTATGGGAAAGAGACAGAGCTATACAGGCCGTCTAGCGCCATCTCTTTCTCACACTGGAACTACTCCTGCTTTGAGACGTCATAGTAGGTAACCAGGTCGGACAAAATCTGAGTCATCGGTTCGAGAAGAAGAAGAACTATACTGCTAGTTAATTCTTATCTATGTCACCGGCCAAACCCGATTTCAGGCCAAACTAGTTTGTCCTAGGCCAAACCAGTTCACGTGTTTATCGTGTCAGTATACACTAACACAAACAAAGCAATTACAATGCGCCCAACTTTGCTGTGGGGCTCATCGGCCTTCTATACGCCCTCGGCTCGCGCGTGGTGGGTCACAGTTCTAACCTAACCTAACCCATTTAGTCAGAGTGCCTAGTTTGGCCTAGGACAAACTAGTTTGGCCTAAAATCGGGTTTAGCCGGTAACATCTATACAAATAAATAAAATTCAAGTGTTTCTTTGTAATTTCAAAATAACTGCTTTTAATAATACTGAATGCATGTGAAAGTAAATATGGCACTTATAAAAAAAAAATATTTTTAAAATTTTTGTCTCACTGTCTGTCGGTTTGCCTGTCTGTCTGCTTGTTCCAGCTAATCTCCGAAACGGCTGGACCGATTTTGACAGGACTATTACTGGCAGATAGCTGATGTTATATGGAGTTACTTAGGCTACTTTTATTTTAGAAAAAGAATTAGGGGTCCGTGCAATAAAATTAAAACCTTTGAAATTGTTAACAATTTCACGTGGACGAAGGTCGCGGGAATCGTTACTGTATGAATGTAACACTGCCAGTTGACAATGTTAAAACTCCGATTTCTAAACAAAGGTGACCTCGATACTTCAGGTTTACAGAATAGGTACAACGTTTTCTTTGAAAATAATATGATTACCTTGACTCAAGGAAAAACTTTTTTCATCGTTTATAAGGCCGATTCAGAATCTTATTCAATTTAGCTTAGCCTGCAAAGCGGTACGGGCTAAACTGTAACGGTGATACTTGTTCAATTCTGTTTTGCTCTCGACCGAGCTCGGAACCTCGAATAACAAGATATGTACTACCTACCTAACATGACTGCCTCGATGGACCTGTGGTCGCAAGTGCTACTGTTAAGCACGAGGTCTTGAGTTTGATTCCCAGATCGGGCAAAATGTTTTTGGGTTTTTCCATCAGGAATTTCTCAGTAGCAGCCACGAAGTGAGGATTTGTGCCCAGTTGATGGATGTTCCTATTACATAATGTAAGTGGCGAAATGTGGGTAGATAAACTATGGTACAGTCACGAGCAATAAAATCTGTACACTTTTTCCCTGACATAAGATTTACTTCGTAATAGTATGGCTTTCAAAATTTTGTTCTTGAAAATCAATACAGTAGGAGAATATCACTTTGAATAGTCGCAGCGAGTAAACATTTCATCGCTCGTGTTTGTACAGTGTACACTTCTGTCCAACCGTTTGGAACAAAATATACAGGGACCTAGGTATATATGACATACGGTACACCGGTAAACGATGTCACAGGTATTTTCAAGCAATCTTACCCTTAATATCCCAGCTCGTGTCATGTAGGTACTCCACAGACTCCACTCTGCACTGCAGTAATCTGTTTGCTTACGAGTTTGCGATGCGACGGCGACGTACCCAGAGTGCCTGTTTCGACACTCCTTGGTCTGTATACACATTAATTCTCTAAATAATATTGTTTGCGTTGACACTAAACGTCAAGTCGATGTTCCTTTGTTACTTTTATATTTTGATGGTTTCGGCTCTCTGCATCGCTTTGGTGGAGGCAGACGGTACGGGTTCCGAATGCTCAGCTCGTGGAAATCTCCCTTTCTACACGGAATTATGATGTTAATTTTAGTTTAAGCGAATCTGCATTTCCGTTGGAAATGTTAGAATGCAAATTAGTCTGTGATCAGATCACTACAAGAGCGTGTTGTTGTTTGCTACTTTTCAATTTTTAGACTCAGGAAATTTTAAAACTAGCCAGACATTTGTTATCATCATATTTCCTTTATTTATTTATTTATATACAAATCAATTATATTTTTAAATATTCCTGACAAAAAACAAATATAAAAAAAACATTTATAAATATAAAAAAATGTAGCCCACCGGTATCGGGAACAGGGTCCAAGCTACCGGCGGTTAGGGCTCCAGAGAGAGGAACCTCCTAACAATACGAGCCGTGTCCAGGAGTACCGCTTTCTAAATCAAGCCCTTGATCCAGCTGCCTAACGAGAGTTAGGAGAGAGTTAGAGTTATATTATATTATATTATAAGCCTATATTTTTCCACTGCAGGGCAAAAGCCCTCCTTCCACATTTCGCGATCTAGTGCGACTGTAGGCCAATCCTTTGTGAAAGAGTCCAGCTTATCTTTATTATCTGTACTTTAATTAATTCTACTAAACTAGCGTGTACTCTGACTAATTGTTGAACCCGGTAGCACAGTTCAAAACAAGACAAATAAAACACATTGTAAAGTCTAAACCTGAATGAAACAGTACGTGAAACTCATGTTTAATAATACAAAACAAAGAGCGTTGTTTAATTACTAAACGTTTCGAAGAGCGAGTCAATTCTGCGATAATTGCTGGGGGACACACATGCACTGTAATCATAAAACAATAGATACACAATACTATTATTGAAAGCATGATATTTCCTGTCAGTCGCCTCAGGCCTGTAAACGGTCGGTTTGGACCGAAGCCAATTTTTTCCGCGTTCCCCTTGTCTTTGGCAAAAAAAACCCGTTGTGTCTTTTTACTGGTAAAATTAATCAGTTTAATGCGTATTACAATTGCAAAGTTTATGTTTGTTCTCCATAAATGTAAGTTGTAAATCTTCATTTGTTTTCACTTATGCTTGCTGTTTTGTTTTGTATTCTCGCACACTGTTCGTGAATAATTTTGAGATAACTGTATGTTATTATTATTTAAATTTTGGCTTGCAATTTGAGTTTTTTGTTTTAGAGTTGGTGTGATTATTATGAGTTTCACAACAAATAATGAGACTCATTTAAACTAGAATAATTCCAAACTATGTTCGAGTGTGTGTGTGTAATCGAGTCGGATTATTCCGAAGAGATTATTATACAAATTGTCGATATATTCAGTAAAGTTAAAGTTAGATAAATGACCGAGCGTTTATTGGACCATCGGATAAACTAAAAGTTTGACAGATATTTCACTTACTAATCGATCGGTAGTTAAAGTTTGCTGACTGCCCTCCCGTAATTGCTTGGGCATGTCGGAACATATGTGTACATGGAGATTATGACTTGGATCCTCGGTTTATCCTCAGGTTTAGGACGCTGAATTACATCGGACGATTGTTCAGTGAGCGAGTATTTCTTCTTGGGTAAGGTCTGCATTCAGCAGTTGACTGGGAAGTTTAGTACCGAATATGAGTTTCCAAATAGATATCATTTAGTTGCTTATTACGGCACTTTTTGTTGGAAAAAGTTAGTCTCCATCAAGACGTGTTCCGCTTTGATAAAAAACGGACCTTAATTTTCTTGCCAGAAACCATTCAATGTTAAAAGCATGCACTTTACCAACAATACACATTGAAATGCCGAACACCCTCAAAGTAGCCTTAGAAAAGTGCATTCAGTTATCTTATTAGTTCAACTCTAAAATAAACTCAGCAACCTGATGCTCTACTATTTTTCACGGAGAAAATATTCGGTCATACCAAAAACAAGCTTTGAAGGTCTTGAATTTGGGAACGACACGAGTTCGGTGTCATCGTACTCACGTTCACACTAGGCCGAATCGGTATGAATGATCAGAATAATTGCTTCGTACAGTCGTCAAACCCGGCTGTAGGTAACTAGCAAGGTCGCATGCCACGCTTAGCGCCGACTGTCGGGTCTACGAGGCTACGCAACTGAGCGCAGCAGTCCCAGCAATTAGTCGTCGGCGTCAGTTGGTAAATATTAACACTGGTAATTGTACGTTGAACGTCAGCTCCCTCGATGTTCGTTACAGTGCCCACTAGCAACCTGAATACAAATGAATCCATTATGCGAAAGTGCGCAGATAGCACATCGACACCGATATCACGTAACCGGCGTGTATGCTGAAGTACTAACGTGTTTTTGCAAACATGTCTACTGTCTAGTCTTTTATTGATTTATTTCACTTTTTCGTTGCTTTTGTTACTGGAATAGAACTCTCTATCGAACTGTCACTTCTACGGATTCCTAAACAATGGAGGCTGTAAAGACTCTCCTGCCTTCTCTGAATTGGAACTCTGAAGCCTAACAGTGAAATACAACATGTAACGTAATTAACGCACACCCTCAGACACCCCAATTAGTATATTATGTTATAATCATAATACATACACTGAATTTTTAGTTAAACATATATGAGCATTGATTATTGATTGATTTAGTTATACTAATTCCGGAAGAATGTTGTGGTCACAGTACAAATCTACGAACGCAGACAGTCGCGCACGTAGGTATGAGGGTCTTGTTAGCCTAGTAGGTATTCGCTCGCGTTCGAAACGAGTTAACGAGTTTTTACTGTAATTTACGTAGCTTTAATTATTTTTGGAAAAAAAAAAATACCTATAATAAAAATTATAGAAATCGATTCAGTAAACGATTCTGAACAAACTAATTTCAGGATGTGCATTAATTATGTTACATGTTGTATATATTATATAATAGGTATATATGAGAAAATAACATCATTTTGTCCAAGGGAATGGCGAAGTAGACCGAGACGTAACGCACCGGATCAACTCAGGATGGATGAAATGGCGACAGGTCACTGGAACAACTTGCGACCCACGGATGCCCCTCAAATTAAAGGGGAAAATATACAAATCCGTGATTAGACCTGTCGTACTGTATGGATCGGAATGCTGGGCTGTGAAGAAGATGGATGAAAAAAGATTGCATGTAGCCGAGATGAGAATGTTGAGGTGGATGTGTGGTGTGACAAGAATGGATAAGGTAAGGAACGAGTATATTAGAGGAAGCTTAAAAGTTGCGCCAGTTACAGAAAAGCTAAAAGGGAATCGACTGTCTTGGTATGGGCATGTGATGAGGAGGGACGAATCGCATGTGACTAAAAGAGTGATGAATATAAACGTGGATGGATGGAGAGGGAGAGGAAGACCAAAGAAACGATGGATGGATTGTGTGAGGAATGATATGCAGGTGAAAGGAGTAAATGATAGCATGACGGTTGATAGAGGAGATTGGAAGAAAAAAACGTGTTGCGCCGACCCCAAGTAACATGGGACAAGGGCAGGAAGAAGATGATGATGATGATATGAGAAAATAACAACATCGTCCCAACGAGGTATTATTCAATGAAATAATTGTTCCTATCTTTGAAATATTATTATATTGTAAGTGTAAGCTGCCTAGTGCCTGTACCTACAAAGTCAAATCGAAAAAAGGGAATTTTATTATAAAGAGGTGTGTAGCCTTTATACAACGCCGTCATGTCCAAATTACAGACAAATCTTTGTGTTGTTGTTGACAAGTGGTTCCTTGAGTGAATCGTGTTGAACAACAGAACAACTGTAAACAAGCATGTTTTGTGTGTAAGAAAAAAATATTGGAACAAGTTGTCGACGGCTTCCTTTCAATTTTGTGTTCTTCATTGTTTATTTATGTTTTCTTTTCTTTTGTATCTAAGTATCTTTGTAAGATATTTTGTGAAGGGAAGGTCTGAAAACACCTTCTGTAATTGAAACATTTTTCGTGTGATTAAGTTCTTATTCGTATATGGAATACAATGCGTTATAGAACGTTGTTTATAAAGGTCTAAAAAAAAAATACGTAAGTGGGATTACAGTGGCGAAGTTTCCATAGAACTCGATTCCAACCGGCTTCCCTTTGAAAAATGGCACAGTCAGTATTCTATTGACAAATAATATAATCACATTATAGATATGTACTCCAGCTTACCTCTCACAAAAATTGACCCTTCGCTACTGGTGGGATATGTATAAGTTCTAAATGTTGTCAAGCAAAACGGTTCCAAATCAACATTACCAGCTCATGAAGATTCGCTAATAAACACGAGCCTGCATTTCAATACAGTCAAAGTTAATTATGTACGATGAGCTACTATTGTCGTAACAACAACGCGATGCGTAATGAACAGTAACATTTATCACAATCATTGAAACTTTCCCCTAAATGCCCGGGATAATTAAAGCGTAATTTTACAATACGAGCATTATGCTTAATTTAATTCACGTCCAATATATTTAACATATTCAGCCATTCAACAAAGGATTTATCCACAAAATACTCTCATGAGTTACGTAGATTTATCGATTCATCGAACTACGTTAACGTTTCAATCTATAAATACAATAAGCCGAACTTCGACCCAATTAAATAACATGACGGGTCCAACAAATTATCAACGACGTCATTAAACATTACGTATTGCATAACAAAGATCCCTCTATAAGGACTAGAGATGGGGCAGAGTAGTTATTTATTTTGAGAGCTGGATTTATTTGCGGAAATGGGTCCGACCCACATTACTCAAGGGAGATTTTGCTGAATAGGACTGTAAAGTATGCCGTTCGAATTGAGATAATTTATTGTGTTTTGAACATTTATCTCGTTTGTGATATTTTTGTATTGAGATATTTTTTTTGTCGGTTAGTTGATTTTAGGATTAGGCTTTTTTATCAAAATGGTTTTCCTAAACCAACATGGTTTGGTAATCTGCTGTCAAAAAATCCGACATTTTTTGCTTAAAAAATCTCTATTTAAAAAAAACATGTGATTATTTTTGGTAGGTATAAGTTCTATTTAAGAATAGGTGCGTTTGAATAGAGTGATTTGATTAAAACAGACATATATATATATTTTTTTACTTACCATTTACTTACAATACCAATACTTTTACCAGCCGACCTCATTTGGAGACGACTTCTAATTAGACACTAATTTAACGTTTTAAGGGTTTAAAAACAGTGTATTGCCTACTTAATTTCATACGAAAGCTGAGGTACCAACGTTTAAATAAACATAAAAAGTTAGCCTCGAATTATAATTAGACATCAAACCAGCTCGGAGGTTGCCTCGAGTGGTTACAAAAACGGGTCAAGTATAGTTTTCATAACGCACTGGTAACACGCAACGATCGCTTAAAATGGAATAAAAAGAAAATTATTTTGTTCCTACCCTTTGCTTCCAGCCACTGCTTTATCAGTAATAGCGAGAAAATCACGTTTGAGCTATATTTTTCTCTGTTTAGCTTTGTTCCTTATTCTGGTATATTTTCGCAAAAGATTTACATTTTTTTAAGATTAGTTTGTTTTATAATTTTAGCGAAAACAGTAGGCTTTGAATTTAGTAATGGTAGAAAGACAATCCTGATGGAGAATATACTAGGAAAAAACACAGTAGTCAAAATTTCCAACAATACGTGAATAATAATGAACCTATTTGGAAATTAATGATAATGTCTCATTTAAGATTTAATTACATATACGTTTAAAATCCGTAAAACGTTAAATCTCGATTAATCGAATTGGAAGACATTCTGTTATTTTAATTTATTCAAGAGCCAGGACCACTGTCCTTGAGGAAAATAAGATAACAGAAAGTCTTTAAAATGTAAATATGGAATGAAAGGACCGTCTCTCGATTTTTCCAATTTACTTTATGGCCGATGGAGATATTGATTATAAATCGATTGTTCATATTCGTTGTGGACGGAAACTGGAAAGAATGGTGTATTGAAATGTAAATAAATAAAATATCTTAGGCCGTGATTCGAAAAACATCGTCGACATTAATTTCTGCTCAGCCAATATAACTTGATAATACAATAATACCGACGTGATGTAGAGATCTGTCAAGTAATCTCGGTGGATTTCATTTTAGTGGGCGAATTAAATCCTTATGAATATTTCATGTAGGACTTTGTGTTATCACCGAGTGAATAAATAAACTTATATTATTTTGTGTCGGCGCATAACATTGCCTTTATTATGTAGTCGTTACTATGAATACGATGTTCGACCCTAATTTAACGTAGGACACAACTATTATGTGTTGTAATAATAATATTCTCGCTTTACACCTTACCAGGTCTCCTTTCTTTTAATAATATGTAGCTTAGCAGGCATAAATCAAAGGAAAAAATGTGCCTATACATATATAAAAAGGTTGTTTGAGCCAAAATGTAGGGTTATATCGTGGGTTCCGCAGTTCATTAAATGTTTGTGAGTTCATTTCGAATTTATTTCACGCATTAAACAGCTTTACCATTTTATCAAGATTACAGCCGCAGCACGCAAATCCTGCTTCATTTACTTTTCTTTTCTAATTTTCTGTGCCATATCCATAATTTGGGCCTTCGCATAAAGAGGTTTACCAAAATATATACACCGGATTAATCTATTTTCCTCCTCATTTGAGTTTCTGAAAGAGGAAACAAAAATGGCCCAATTTCCCGACATTTTTGGTTACATTTTAGTTACGTTCGGGTCGGGTTACTCGAGCAAAACTGGCAATTAATGTACAGATTTTTAAACCTAGTTAAAATAAGCTGAGATTTGCAAGAAGAGTTTAATTATTGTTTTCTTTGATTTGATAGGAGAAAAAATATCGATAGAGAGTACTAAAATGATAATTTTGAACAAAAATTTTCATTGTTTGGTAATTTGAAAACAAAGAGATTATTCAACTTTATATGGAATCTTCCTCTTGATACGAATACAGACGAGAGTTGTATAATCGAGTAACAAATTTAGAGACGCGAGTTTGCTTGATTGTTGGTTGATTAGTTTACGCCCGTTCGAATTTGTCGAACTAATGTCAAGTCAATTTGCGTTCAAGCCAATAACGGCGGTACCAACCTTACAGTTGATTAGAGGATCCCATAATAAGATGGTATAATACGTCACAATACCTTTGTCTCGGAACGTCAAAGAGCTTGTCGCCTTGAAAATTAATAGAACTCCGCATTGATCAGGTAGTTCTCAAGTTACTGTGAGAGTTTGAGTATTCACCAATGCTATGATTAAAGCTCTGAAACTCGGTCTGTTAACTCCAGTTTAATTATGGATGTATTGTTCCACAGTGGACCAGAGAGAAACAGAAAAAAATATCGGAACACGTATAAGGTGGCTGTTCTGAGCAAACCTAGAAGATGTATTTCTTATTCTGTGTAATTAGCTTAAATGACTTTCAAGAACGGAATCTGTTTTTGACAGAGTTTTAATTGTCGACCGATTCCTATGGTCTTAGCGTGCCCGTGCACTGCCTAGGCCGTAGCACCGTGCTACGGCGTAGGCGCTACGTCTGTGCCGCGTAGCAACGATTGTTTCAAAACGAATTTCGCTTAGACGCGGCGTTTGACGGATGCCTAACATTGTTTACCTCTATCACCAAACAATCCACAGTCATGTAATTAGAGTAGATAATTATCAGACAATTCCCTCGACAGCCCAACTATGTGGAGGACACGGGCGTCAATATTGTGTGAGGACATTAGCTCATTTCTCCCGGGCCAATCACTTGACAATTAGGAATACAATCAGTCTAAGTGACGTGTGTGATTTTGATTCAATAGTCATGTTTTAATGAGTATTTGGTTCATTCTATGTAGGACCTGCTGTGTTAGACCTGCTGTCTTGTATGGATCAGAATGTTGGCCCCCAAAAGGGATGAATGAAAGGCATTTGCATGTGGCGGAGATGAGAATGCTAAGGGGGATGTGTGGTGTTACGCGAATGGATAAAATAAGAAATGAGTATATAAGAGGAAGTTTGAAAGTAGCGCCGGTGACTGAAAAGTTGTGTGGTAATCGGTTGTCGTGGTATGGGCATGTGATGCGGAGAAATGAAGAAAATGTCGTGAGAAAAGTTTTGAGTATGAATGTGGATGAGGATATGAGTAGAGGAAGACCAAAGAAACGAGGGATGGACTGTGTGAAGAGATGACGAGTAATAGAGAAGTATGGAAGAAGACGACATGCTGCGCCGACCTCAAATAAATTGGGATAAGGGCTAAGAATGATGATGGTGATGGTTCATTCTATGTAGGTTTTTGACATGCCTATTAATGCAATGCAGATGTACAATAGAGGCGAGTTTAGCCCTAATCAAAAACAAAAACGGCACGGTTGGCGCAGTGGCTGAGCGATTGACTGCTGCGCTTCGTGTCGCGGGTTCGATTCCCGCACTGAACAAATATTTGTATGACCTACAGGTAGTTGTTCCGGGTCTGGCTGTTTGTGTATGTGAGTTTAAATGTTTGTAAACGCACCCACGATACAGGAGAAATTCCTAGTGTGGGCGAAAGATTAAAAAAAAAAAAAAAACTTCTCCACGATTCGAGATTGTTACCATTGGGTAGCTACTCACTTCCTACTCTTCCAACCCCATATTCGTGCTGCGTTATCCTAATGCAAAAAATATGGTTAGGCCATGGATTACGTTAATTTTCTAGCAAGACACTATTCCTACTGATCATTCCAAATGACCTTAAATTCTTTACCTGATTTTTATATCAGAAATATATCACTCATCAAAAATTTTTTATCAACTGCCTGACCTTTTCACAACTTTTTTGGGTTCGTTTCGTCGTTTCCGGTTCCAGTCTAACCGAATGCGGCTGAATATCAGTATTTTAAGAGACACGGAGAAAACTCGTTATGTAATAGATGGTCACCCATCCTCAGGATGACCTTGGTAAGCGCGGCTTAACCTTGAAGATCAACCCGTGCGGCTGTTATTATTTAGCTCAGAGCTTCTCCCTCAACAAAAAATTGTATGAACTCAATTAAAATAAAGACTGAAAAAAAAAAAAAATTAGACTTACAACACGTGTACCCATTCAAATAAATATGTGACGGGAATACATTTGTGGATACTACTATTTAGTCAGTGACATCCAAAAAGCTCCATTTCTTATTAAATTACACCGAGTATATAATTACTCTGAAAGCTCCATGTTAGTGAAAACTGTTCAAGGGCTTATTAGCTGCGATCGATATTTACAAACACGTCATAAGCACTGGCTTCTACTATTAGATTGGTCATGTACTTATACTTATGTAATTACAATTAAGTCAAATAACGTCTGAGTGAGGCCCAAATTTTACCAATACTTTGACCAAGCATTATTTTTGTCTCTGTCGCACAATTGTCAAACTACAAGAGCGAGATAGAGAAGAGAACATGACTAAGTCCAATCATGTGCTAAGAGTACTTTAGTTACAGGATAAATTACATTTCTTGTCATGATTATAAAAAATACATAACATAACATAACATCACCCGAAAACACAATAACAATTTTCCCGGGCCTGGGTTCGATAATCGAACCCAGGCCCTCATGCTTAGCAGTAGCGATTGCGACCACTAGATCAACGAGGAATCATAATTGAATTTGTTACCGCCACACTATGATCAACAGTGATAAAAAACGTAAGTAAGTAGTAATTACAAACTTGTACCGGAATACGTTGGAATGATTTCAGGAATAGGGGTTTTCAAAACGTAAAAAAACATATTCTAATATTATCATTAACACCACAAACGGGATAGTTACCATGTTTACTGATTGTTTTGAGTTCCCGATATTTCGGCGCTGTTGCAAGCACCATGATCACGGATAAACTAAAGCGGGACCATAACCATGATAGTTTAAAAACTCATATTCATAATATTTTTAGAGATGGTTGGTTATTTGTATATTTTCCAGTTCATGCCTAATTTTATTGTAAACGAAACTAAGAAAAATGTTTCTCTTTATGTACAAATACGTATCTACTGTTCATAAACAGCTTGAATAATATAGAAATAGGTGAAAATAACAAGTATTATGTAATATTAAAAGTGTAGCCCAAATATTAGTGCACAGATTCAACAAAAATGAAACGAAAATTGCAAAATGTTGATTCATAATGAGCTCTGGAATTTAAATGGATTTCCTAAAACAATGTTTGCTCAATAAAATATTCTTACTCTTCAACAAGAGCTCACTTACATAAATTAATTTGATTTTCTAAGGCTACGTCCTCAAAATGTACTTCAAAGAAGGACTTGCTTCCCTCAATGGCCCTTGATAATCGAGACAGTGTTACACGAAAAAGAAACTTCTTTAAATACACAAAAAAATGCTTTTTGAGAACTTTTATTAACTCATTTTCCACTTCCTTACGAAAGATCTCCGGCTCGCGAAACTGCTAAATTCCTTTTATTATCTTTTCGAAACATTTATTAATTTACTCATACTTCTATAACTTTTATGCGTTTATAACATTTCGCTTCATATTTGCAATTTGCTGTTTATGGAAAAATAAAACTCGTAAAGTAACTGATAACCATGCCAACAGTTTTATTTCATAGTTAAGTTTCTATTACTAGGCTACTTACCCAATATGTTTTAAAGTTACAATTTTCCTACTATGTAGGCACTACGTTCTACCTCTAAGTATCTAGCTATCATAAGCGAACAGTCGTAAAATTAAGCAACTATTAACAATATATAAATATTTTACTAATTATATCGAATTTAGAATCTTATTGTTCACTTCAAAGGTATACTGCCTAACTAGGTCTAAAATCTATGGTTACTTCAAATGATCTAACGAATTTTTACGATTTTTTGCCATACCCAACAAAATGTTGTCAGTCGAAGCTGTAGTGGAACTTTGTAAAATATCATCTTTACTCGCCATTGAATGGTAATCGTTCATTTCCGACCACGCTGGGTCAGACTTGGCTATTCTTTTTCTTTCTTTAATTTTTGTGTACAATAAAATGGAAACCATGATGAAAAACACAACGAACCCTAACGAGCAGCCGACTATTAAGCCCATTCGGCGATTTAATATTGACGATATATTGAATTTTTTTATCGGTTTGGATTTTACTGTTGCCGGCTTCCTAAATGTATTAAATGAAACGCATTCGCTAGAAGGTGATCGCATGAGTATCGCAGCGGCCACATCCTGCGTGATTCTGGCTGTAGAATTAGCACTGTCATCAATTGTTTTATTGACTTCAGATACTATTATTTCGTCGTCGTAGTCCACTGGTTCCTCAGATAGAGTGATGACACACACTACGTAATTAACATTTGGTTCCAAGTCTCTAATATGAACCGATACTTCACTTTTTTCAAGGTATTTTGATTTAACCTGTAAGAAATACACGTTCAATACCATGTTGATCATTCAAGTCCCTATTGCTAGTTAGTATTTATAGTTTTATACTTACGTCAGTGTTGCCCTCTTCACCATAGTATAAAATCTGCAAAGCTTTAATAGCTGTGCGGTTCCTTATGAACCAAGAGACTGAGACAGAGTTATCTTTATGTCTGTCCACAGATAGCTGCGATATTACTGGAACGTCGCATTTCTCTCTTGGATATTCATCGTTGTAGCAAGTAATTGAATTGGATTTTATAACTTTGGGATGATCCTGAATCCACACCCAGGCATTATCTTTTTGGCAGCTGCATAGAATCACATTATCTGTAAAATAATAAATTATTTTGTTTTACTCAACTATCTTAGTTATAATTCTTATTCAAATTGTATCAACTCGTGCTAGAATACAAACCTTTTATTGATATATCTTGTATGTAATTTTCAACTGAAGTCAACAGTTCTATAGGTATCGTCTGAAGCTTGTTGTGCTCCAAATCAATCTTTATTATCTTATTCAAGTTCTTGAACGCCGTTACTGATATATACTTGATATTGTTGTAGCTCAAATGCAATACTGTTAACTCTTTCAAGTTTATAAGATCTTCATTAAGAATGTTTTGCAACTTGTTATGAGAAAGATCCAAAAGTTTCAAATTACTCAACTCTTCGGCGAAGGATTCTATTGATTCGATGTTATTATTTGATAAACACAGTGTTCTCAACTTATTTAGTCCACGGAAATTGCTGGTTTTCAGTTGAGAAATCCTATTATAGCTTAAGTCTAAACTTTCTAAAAAACTTAATTTGGAAAATGGGCTCACGGACAGACGTCTTATTTTATTGAATTTGAGATAAAGATGTTGTAAACTAGAGAACAGTTCAAACGTGATATCGTCTATGTTTGTCATGTTAGTGGCACATATGTGTAATTCGTACAGATTCGCTATAAGTGTATTATTATGGACTCTGTTCGACGCAGACCAAGATACTTCGGGATTCTTACTCAAATCGATATTGATCAGAGAGACGCCAGACTTTCTATAAGTCAACAAGAAATCAAATCTCACAATCTCATTGTACGAGATGTTAATATTTTGTATGTTTGGAAATATATCGAAAACAAAAAGTGGTAGGCTATCCAACTTATTGTAACTAATATCAAAGAGTACTAAATGAGGGTATTCTATTTTCTTACTCACTGTTATAGTTCTTATTTCATTTTTCCTAAGGATCAAGTATTTTAATTTGATTAATTTTTCGAAGCCACAAAGCTCTATTCGCGGTATAAGGTTATCTGCTAAATCTAAACTCTCGACATGTGTGAAATTATGAAACGTGTTATATGGCACAAAATCTAAAAAGTTGTTACTAATATTAAACTCCGAAACTGAGTTTTGCGACTCAAATAATATAGAAGGAATGGTACTGATGATGTTTTGTGCCAAGTTCAGTCTCAATAAATTTCTATTATGTCTGAATGTGCCCTCAAAAATGTGTTCAATATTGCAATGTTCCATATAAAGAACTTCTAAAAGTGGAAGCTGAGTGAACGTCTCTGCAGGTAGATAGTCCAGGACGTTAAAAGATAAAGTTAAGTATTTCAATCCGGGAATATTAACGGATAGTAAGTCTCTGGCTTTTAAGGAATTATTTTTAAGAGAAAGTAGTTTTAAATTGTTCAACCCTATAAATGTACCGTTTTCTATAAATTGTATTTCACAGTTATCCAAATATAGTGAACTGAGTGGCAAACCGTGCTGAAATACATGTTTGTGGAGTATTTTTAGCGGATTAAATGAAAGGTTCAGACTACGTAGTTTTTTCAGAGTGTCAAACGCCATATCAAAAATAAACATAATCGAGTTGTGCGAGATATCCAAGTCTTCTAATTCGCTTAAACCGAAAAATGTATAATTTGTAATGTTACTCAGCAAATTGTTTTGTAAATCTAGGTAGCGTGCAGAGCTTAAGTGCTGTAATGAGAAGTCTTCTATGACAGAAATGTCGTTATTATTTAATTCAAGCCTCGTTACGAAACTCAAATTACGAAACGTGTTCTTTGTCAAAAACTTCAAACGATTATTTTTTAAACTCAAGTGATTTAATTTTTCTTGTGATTGCAACATAAAGTTGCCTATTAAAGATAATGAATTTGATTCCAAGTGTAGCGTAACTAAATTAGAACTTAATTTTGGCAAAACATCATTTAAAACTATGATATAATTATAATGTAGACTGAGAAATTTTAAATCAGTCATTTCTAAAAAAGTCCCAGGCTCTATAAAAGTAATCTCGTTGTGGTCCAAGTAAATTTCTTCTAGTTTCATAGAATTTATAAAATAATTCTTTGTTACGACTTTAATCTTGTTGTTATTTAATCTAATCTCATTTACGTTTACTAAGGGTCCTAGTGTGTCATTATTAAATTCTGAAAAATTGTTATTGTCTAATCTTAGTTTCAATATATTCTTATTATTTATAAAAATATTATGTGGCACTTGATTCAAATAATTAAATTCTAGACTAAGCTTATCAAGGTTGTCTAAGTTACTAAAGCTCTCACTATGAATGTTGCTTATACAATTCTTATCTAAATGTATTGAATTAATTTTCTTTGAATTAAGAAACGAGTCTATTGGCACATCCAAAATATTATTATGACTTAAGATTACTTCTGTGAGTGATGGTAAGTTACAAAACAAACCGTGGATGTGGTGCAAATGATTGTGACTTAGATCTATATACTCTAAATATTTGTTGTTCTGAAACAAATTGGGGTTCAATATTTTTATCCTATTATGACTCAAATCAAGAGATTTTAAATTAACTAAAGAGTAAAATGCTCTATAATGTATGGTGTTGATGAAATTAAAATGAAATGACAATGTTATTAGGGACGGACAAAATTTAAGGCAGTCTTCTGAAATAAATTCAAAATTATTGGAACTTAAATCTAGGTACTCTAGAGATATCAAATCAGAATTTTCGACTATAGGAAAGGATGACATTTCATTCCAGGCTAGTCGTAAAGATCGAAGGTGCCTTAATTTTGCAAAAGCTTCTATAGGGAACGTAGTAAGATTGTTTTCACTTAAATCGATTTCCAAGAGAGTCAGCTCGAGACTTGAGAAAGCCGATTCCGATATTTCACGAATAACATTTCCTTTTATGTTTAGTTTCATAAGCGGAAGACCATAAAAGCAGTAGCTTGGTATGTCTTCGATATAATTAGACGTAAAGTCGATCGATATCAGCTTCAGCATACCGGATAAAGCTTTCTGGGGAATAATTTTGATTTTGCTCGATACGACGCTTAACGTTTCAAGGCACTTTCTCAGCGGCATAAACGTATCATCACCGATGTCTTTTATGCTTGTTCTTGACATATGAATATGCTTTATACAAACGCCTTGAGGTATAAAATGGGGTCCCAGAGCTTCTTCGTTGTCGTCGAGGTCGTAAACAGAAAGTGAGTGTATGTCAGACACACTTTTAAGAGCATTTTTTATATCTTTGGAGGCAGTATCCTGACAATCAAGAAACAAGCCTGAAAATAAATCCCTGATTAATATAACGTTCACGTCGCAAACGATTTACAAACAGGCACCAATCTTACCGTCTTCAAATGTATAGCAAGAACATTTGTTAGTTTTTATTAAGTCGGGACAGCCCACGGTATTCTGAGCTCGCAAAACGGAGGGTAGAACCAGCAGTAACGAAACAATTTGCAAAACGTCGCACTCATTTTTCCTTGTGTTGAAGAGTAAAACTTTTTTCATAGTTACATTATAATGTTTTTTTTTTTACATTTTATTCCTCCTTTGTTATCCTACCTGTAACAAACACAAAGGTATAGTCATGTCCACATCAAAGACATTGACTCAATAGTGTACAATATATTATCAATTATATGTCTATTATATTGTTTACTTAACGTAATGAATAGATCAAAGACTCATGCTGTGTAATCAGAACGCTTCGTCGGCTTGGGAAGGCTCCACTACGCAGTAACGTGATTAAAGTACATTGTTGCCTGAATATACTATTATGAATTACTTATTGGGAATCCCGCTCCCAGTCTGTGGAGATGGGAAATCCTTGTAGGTACCCCAACAATTATATACCTACATGCAGCGCTTAAGTAGATTACACAGATGAAATTAGTTGAAACCACAGATTCAGTGCAGATATTGTTCGATTCAGTAAATGGAGGCAGGCTGTCGCTGTAATACTCGGCTTAGTACAAGTAGCTAATATTGTTTAAAGATTATGTGTACTGTAATCACTTCTAGTATTTTGGAATTAATAATTATTAACTGATAACAGCAAGAGTAACTGTTTTATAATACATTTTAGATCACTCATTGCAAAATAAACAAAACAGAATAAATTCAATTGACAATTTTCGGATTGACGGTTAAAAAAAGACAATCTATGTGTTCAATAGTCTACAAAATTAACTTCTTTGAAGAATAGCGCAAACAAAGAATTTATTTAAGCACTACACACAAAACAAATAACATTGAAAGCAGTACAAAGACTTTCATTTCGGTTCAAAGGCACAACATAAGCAAAAAGACGCGACAAACTTGTACATAATGTCTACATTGTTCTATTAGGTAACTAGTTTCGATAAAAGTTGTGATGAAATATTTATGTACTCACCCAGCTAGGTTTCCTTTGCGCTGACACACACAACTCGCGGTTAATTACAAAACGGTGTTATCCTGGAGGACATAGAGTCCATTTTCGCGTCCTGTCCTCTTTCGCGGGGCGAGGGCCGAAGTGCGCCTGTCTGCCGTAGTAGAGTAGTACGCGTGAAACAAGCTGAATTTCAATCCAGTTGAAGTTTTTATCGGTGGTATTGGGCTTGAGTGTGCCTTAACGCGCAACACAGAACGCCTGGGGTCATTAGAAAGCTCGACGAAAGACTGCCGCGGCGGCGCGCGCTGGGTAGGTCACCGCCGTTGTTGCGGCACCCCCGACCCACTATTATTATACTTTTATGACGAATCGGATTTTGCTACCGAACAACCGGCTTTTTGTAGTGACGTGATCGTGTAAGTGTTTATCGTATCATGACGTACACATTTTTGTGTTGCGGTGTCATGTTTGTATGGGTAGAAAATAATGTTTTAAATGTATGTTGCGATTGGGTTAGTAAACGTTGTGTGTTATTTTTGTTGGGTATAGCTACAGTATACGATAAAATAGTAATAGTAAAGTTTTTTTTTATTTCGATAAAAGTGTAATATTATTAAAAAAAATTAAACCCACAACGTCCAAAAAATCTTCATGTCCGGGTTTTCTTTTTCAAATAAATATAACAAAGCACAGAGTACAAGAGACTTGTAACTTGGGAAAATTAATAATGTAAGAGTTTCGATCGTAGCCTTGAGGTTTGACGTTGCACTGTCGAAAGTTGGCAGTAAATACAGCGCCGAACACTGCGAGAACTTTCACAAAATCTAGGTCATGAAGCAACTTATGAATATTCGAAAAAAACACGAGAAATAAATTAGAGCCTAACCCCATATTATGACGAAGGGGAGAGAGCATGGTCGAATATGAAATACAATCTTCCTGAATTATTTTGCTTTTGTATATTTTTTGGAGATTTGTTTTTCATTCGAAAATAGACTTTGACACTATTAAATAAGGTTTATTTTAGAATGAACGGTGCTGTTTATTCTGCTTTCGGGCGGTCGGCTCTTGGTCATGTATGAGTACTCCTCGAAAGCAATGGTCATTCTGCTTTTCTATTTTTTATTTATATTGCTTTTTATTTCGTATCTTTTCGTGGGTTTGTATTATTTTCCTCTTCGGCAAGCAATGTGTGAAACCTAAATGCTCGTTCATTAATTACTCAGAAAAACTTAATTTAGTGTTGCTTTTAACTAAAAATGTTTGTAGACTTTCCGTGCGAACTTGGTTTTGAGGAAAATTTTGTTGCGAATGTTTTAAATGACTGATCGCTTATGATATTTCATTTAATACAGAAATTCTCCAGAGGAAAACTTTCCTTTTCATGTTGCCTACCAAAGATATAATCAATTTCCCAGCTCTGGGTGAAATATTTTCATTTGGTTTTCTAGCCTCTTTGCCAAAACATACAACAGCACATTACCCTACTTTGCCAATGTCAAAGAAATCAGGGCGTGACACAAAAATTATATTGACTGGATGTACTTAGAAATGATTTAGGATACCATTGCCGAAGTATCCAGCTCGCGGAAATGGGTTATATGCGTAGCAAGATCTTCACGAATTACACAGAGTCGACATTAACCCAACACCGTTTCAACTCCAAATTCACGCGGACCACGTGTGGTCCACCTGTGGTCCACGTGTCGTACATTTATTTCAAGTCAATGTTGAAAATGTTAAAATGTTGTCAACAAGATATAAAGCTCAAATTTCAATTGCCGTGACCTAGTCGAAGTGGAGTCGACGTCAAGTCTGAGTAATGTGCGAAGACACGACACCAATAAAACCTCAACTGCCAGCTGTTGGTGGATGAATAAGTTAAGGTGGTATAGGATTCATCATCATCATCTTTAAGCTCCCTCTTCAATCGCATGTCACTTATCTCAATTCTCGCAACTCTCATTCAGTTGCTTCCAGCCACCCTGCGAAGATCCTCGCTCCACGGAACCTGAGAGCGTCCCTCCTTACGCTTGCCGATTCGCGGTCTCCACTCAGGAACACGTCTACCCCAACGGTCATCGGTTCCACGGCTAATATGGCCAGCCACTTCAGCTTACCCATTCTGTGAGCTGTCGACAACTCTGGTTCTCTGTCAGAGAGACTCTTAGCATAGCTAGCTGAGTGACTTTGAATTTATGGACCAACCGAACGTAAGTGTGTTTCGGCCCCGTAAGTCATAACGGGCAGCATGCACTGATTGAAGACCTTAGTCTTTAGGCTCGGTGCAAGGTATAGAATTGCGCAGACATTAAGCTTGCGCACGGATCATTGTGAAACGCGCTGCTCCTTGTTGCAGACGTATGTGGTTTGGACTGCTTTGATGCATGAATGCGCCAAAAAAAACCCAAAGTTGTAGACTCGAGGGAAACCGGCGATTCCAAAAGCCTAAGTTCCCAATTCTGTCAACATACCATGGTAAGCAGAAACAAACATTCCTGATACCGAGCAACATTGCTCTGACATGATTGCCGAAGGGAAAGCCTACATTATATTTTGCAACCTTTTCGACTAATAATGCAGGTGTCACATGTTACTATCTTCAAACAGCATGGCGCCTGTCCACCAACACAGCCTTCAGACTCGCTTTCCTGCAACACAAAAATTACACGTCAGTGAAAATTTGATTTTAATTTGCGTCTGCAGTGTACGAGTAAGAAAAATATAAAAAGAGTGGACGCGATGCCCCGGTCACGTCATCACGGGCCATCTGCCATGAATATGATTATCCTCGTTTTATGAACTAAGTGTTTTACACGCGCGAACTCAGTAATTAGTGCGAGCTAGGTCGGCATCACTTTGAAGTTTTTCTTCGACGCAAACAGGAAGTTAAAAACTAACGAGCTCTTCGTGAACTTCGTCAGGAAGGGTAAAATGAAAGTAGTTATCAGCATGGCACGGTTTTGACTTAATATTAGATTTTCGTTAAAGGTTTTTGGCTTTTGGGTAAATAGTTAATTTGGAAATTGTGCTCTTGTTCTGCAGCTTATCTGACCTTGTGATCTTCAAAAAAATAAGAGTAACCATTTCAGATTATTCCCCAAAAAAGGTTCATTCTTACACCAAGAATGCATTCTTCTGGTCAAAATTCGGTCTCTAATGATGTATTTAGGGACCGAATTTAACTAAGTATCGAATTAAACACGAATGAGAAAAGCATGGGATCCTCTGGATGCGAGTTGCACGAGACCGGACTCTGTGGCGACACTTGGGGGAGGCCTATGTCCAGCAGTGGACGTCTTTCGGCTGAAATGATGATGATTATGGTGATGAGGAAAGCAATTTCCCACTGCAAGGCAAAGCTTAAGTCAAAGCTATCTGTGTAGGTTTTCCAAAAACAACTGTTTATATAACAGACCAGTAAACTATAACGTCAGCGAGAAATTCTCACTGTAGGGTATCCGAGTGGCCTAAAGTTGCAAACTGGGCGATAGTCTGACACTTCGGCGAAGCTTCTTGTAAATTTAGCTCGTTGCCCCAACCCCAGACAGCATTTAGGTCAATATGCTATGTTTAGGGTTGCCAACCGTTCTAAATGTGCTGAGACGTAAGGTTTCTTTATAGCAACCCATATGAAGCACGATACTTTTGCGTTCGATACGGTATACGTTCGAATTAACATTTTGCTTTCAAATACAGGCAAATGTTTGCTACTTTCACTACAAGAACAATATGGAATTATGTATTTTTTGTGGGAAGGCGACTACATGGCTATGGCTATGGCGATAATTGAAAGGCGTATTCTTTGTAGTCTTGGCAATTAGATGAACTTAAACAATAATGACAAAGATGACATTTTTCGCACCCTTTAAAAAACAACAAAAGAAAATGGTGCCATTTCGAAGTTAATGGAGCTTCACGACACTACAAATGCTTCCACATACATCCATAAATTAATATTTAATAAAAAAGTTCAAAGGAATGCGTGCAGCCTTTTTCTCAGAAAGAAACTATGTCAAGGTTATACATATACGTCATGCAGCAAAAAAAACAAGTTGGACATGTTTAAAGCTCTTCGAGGAAATGCCTTTTTCTATGCCTGTCTTCCGCCTGTTAGTGTCCCATAAAACATTCCCTCACATGTAGTTACTATCTCCTTATAAAAACTAGGCTAGAACCCACTGCATATTTAGAATTGCTAATTGCAATGCAACTTTTCCACTTTCCCTGTCACGCGATTGAAATATCACCTTCTGTGCTACGAATACGTTTTTATGACTGGTTTAATGCACTAAAGCTGTGTTAAATTCGTGTGGCAGTTTTTTGAAATTAGAAAGTCCATTTGCAAAAATCTGTTTGAAGTTATGTTTTTACAAAATGTGGCGACTAACAGATTGTTTTTCAAGAAGTAAAAGATTGATTTATCACAAAGATGAATATGTTTTCAATTTATTTAGATGAAATTCAGGACACAGGCGAAAAGTAATTTGGATTAGCACATTTTCTGTTTCAGAAAACTAGCTAGCTCTCAATATTTTTGATGCAAAATATTCCCTTTGATATTAACGAACAGGATTCCTTGAATCATAAAGAAAAAAAAACGGAACAGAAAAAGGTAGAACAACAAAGCAGAAGATCCAATACCTCGCTAGGTCTGTTTTGTATCATAGTTTTTATTTCCTTTCCGGGACATTTCTGTAGGGGTCAGATTTTTATGTTTTCCTTGTTTCCCTCGTTCTTTAGGTCGCAGAGAGCATTCTTATGAGGCGTTGGCATTGCTGATACGCCGCCATTTGTTCCTTATTTACTGTTTCAGATTGTGCTCTTCCACCTTCTATACAAGGCCTTTGATAGAAGAAAAGAGGGGGTAATGAAGTGAATTTTTAACTCTCGGCCACGAGATCTTGACTTTATGTAATTTCAAGTATTGTGTCTTTGCCTAATAAGCGATTATAGTTTTATTTCATTATGGTCTTCACAAAAGTTATAAAAAAAATGAAAATTGAAGACTTTGGCTTTGGATCTATAATTTCATGCCCAATGCCTGAAAGTGGGATAATAATAAGTTTTAGCTACAGTAAATGAAGGTCGCAGGTTCAAACCCTGCTCGCACTAGAATTTTTCTTTCCATGTCAAAACATATTTAATGTAGTATTACGACACAAGTAAATATTTATTAATATGATATAATAAAACATCATTAATCAGCCCTGTGTTAAACAGAAAAGCTTTCTGAATATTTTTGTACCTTTTCATCTGTCACAGTAGTTTAGCACTCTAACGTTTTTCAAATAACTTATTTATATCTAAAACGGCATTGGATTGCAGCTTTAAATTTAGCGTATTGGGAACAGTCTAGACAAACTAGGTCGTGCCTTGATTGCTACCGGAGAGACTATTTAGGCTTTCTTTTTAGTTTAAAGCTTTTTGCTGGTGTTTGTTTCAGACGAACTGTGCTGCCAATTAATAGAATGCCATCGTTTGATTTTCTGGGTTTTCCATTGCATGAAGCACTGGAAATAAAATCAATATTTTTTTTCACAAAATTAAATTTAAATTACATAATATAACAATGAGGATCCTCATATTAACCATGTCTGGTATACGAAACGTATTACAAAACAGGAAATTTTAATAAGTATGGTGTTATTTTTTTTTTTTGTGTGCGTTATTTTTTAATGTGAATGGTAATAGCATATAAGTTGGTTATAGTACCTAATAATTTTTTGAAAATGTAAGTAAAATTAGGTGTGAAAAAAGGCAATGCGGTACAGTTATGGCCGATATTTTACTTGCTATTTAATAAAACGGTTTCATTTTTTGTAGGTTTTCTGTCTCTGATGTGTTGTTGTAGCAGAATTTCAATATCATAATATAACAATGAGGATCCATATCATGCAGTCCGTACCAATTTAAATCCGTTTAAAATAATGAAACGCAATCTCCATACCGTTGAATAGAAGTGGTTTTTATTCGTTGCACCATCCACAGGGGATTCTTTTTTTTTCCAAAGATAGTTTGGGATTAGGTACTGTTACCCGATGGAGATATAAATATAAAAACCGTTTACGGTCTTGGTTCTTTTTATAGATTAAGGGAAAGTTTTACCTTTTATTAATTAACTTATTTATGAGATGTATTATAAACAAAGCTTTGTATTACCATAAATTATTCTCGGGCTGCCTTCTTCGTAAGGTTACTTACAGCACCGCTAATAATACTTAATAAACATTTATGCATAGAACTTGAGCTATTTTCAATCCTAACAAGGTAGCTACACAGCATCGACACATCACGCAGGGCTCATCGATTGTTGATACAAACGACTTGTCGCGTTCGTTCTGAGTGAAAGGAGGTTGATATGTACGCGTTGTCACGGCCCCGGCATTAAAGAGATATTGCGCGGCATAAATTTACCAGTCGGATCTCTGAATTAAGTGGGCTTTTATTTGTTGCGTCACGTGCCACGCCGAGGCCTCCAGATCCCACGCCTCTTTAGGCCGCCATAAACTTTTCAGGTTTCCGTTCTCGCTGAAAGGGGACTAATAATAACCCGAAGCGTCCCGTCACAAACGGCGGCCGCTCCTTACATTATGTGGATAAATAAAACACATTTTGTGTTATCCACTCGCGCAGTTTTTCCGCGGGCCCCCGGCGCTTTTCATTTGCCAGAAGCCACAAGGTAAAGGGTTCACACGTTCTCCGTGCCGTGGTTGCAATTTCCTTTGGTGGCGGTCATTCGTTAAATTTTCATCGGTCGGCAGGGTCAAGTGCGCACACACTGCCCGCTCGAACGCTTCATAATTTAATTCTAGCCGGACATTTGGAGCTCATAAATAACACAAACCAAACTAAATTTGCGCTATATTTATAATTCACGAGGCAGACTCAAAGCGCGGTTTATAGTTAATAATTGAATACGGTGTTTTGTTGATATTTTATTAATATTAACTGTATTCGAACGATTAAAACATCTCTGTTTCAATTAATCATGTTTTCGTGGAAGTGATAGGCAGGAAATTAATTGTGTCAAACGATCGCTGCCGGAATATGTCTACCAAATTGGTCTACTTTATTGGGTGTCATAATTTTATTTAGTAATATGTACTTAGTTTTATTGATAAACTTTTGTTTTCATGATACCTAAATGATAACTTTATCTAATGATCTTTTCTAATGAGCTGTTTATGATGAGCAGTGTTTGACTAGAAGTTAACGGTTGAAATGTTTTATGTAAGGCATTAAGGATTTACAATTGAAATAACCAATATTGATATACCATTGCCGACGAATAATTTTCAGTTCCAAGTCATCATTATTATTTTGGTGCAAAATCTTGTTTTTCAAAAGCGTATGAGAACGTTTAAAGCCTTCAGACTGACACGCTGAAGGGACGCTTTATGTGAACATTAAGAATTCCCGGAAATACCGGCTGAGAATTTTTGCGAATCTACTGTGAGCGAAAACTTAATTAAAATATTCCATAAATTCAGTATTCACTCAACAACACGCTCATCGTGCCAAACAACTCATCCGCAATACAATACGTAAAGTTAAATCCACAATACTCTTATTTATCTTTAGTCGAATTCTCTCAGTAATAAAAACAAAACTTACGTGTGTTGTGTATGTACGGAACTTATTGTGTACCAGGGTTCATCCGACGGTGCAAAGGATTAAAATGAAATTACAGTATTAGGAAGCAAAGCGAGGGGTGCCGTTGATTGCTTCGCCCGGTTCAAGTCGAGTCACGTTAGAGGTGTAATTTTGCAAAAGGGGTGAGTGTAAAGTAGTAGCATTCGAGAAGAGTCCGTCTAGGCTGGGATCCTGGCTCGCGGACGCGAAGGAGCTACTAAATGAGTTAACTTTTCCCATTTATACTCACATTATTCCTATTAACTTCATCGCCGTTCACAGTATGTACCTCCTTGATAGCTGCTGCTAATTACAGGTGCTCCAATTAACGAGTTATATCGTTCGGTTGTAATCTCATCAGTGAGTTGAACTTGTTAAGCGATCTTTACAATTAAATAGTTATTTTAAGACCGTTTTCGAGGTGGAACTTTGTATGTACTTGGTTTTGTGTTAACGTAAGTTTAATTAATAAGCTGATAGCTTTTATGGAGTTAGGTTTTGATAGAGGTTATTTCAATTATAGGTGTTTGTTTATAAAGACTTAGTGATTATATTGAAAGGATCGTACATGTTCTAGACACGTGGATAGTAACACACAGAGAGATGTCGGACAATGTACATAAATTAATAATAATAAATTAATTATATACCCTCTTATGTACTCAAGTTTTTATAATAGTCTACAGATTTAAGTTATGTAATCATCGTAACTATTAACAACACAAGCTTTTTAATGTTTATCTAATTTAAGATGACCTTACCTTTAAATAAATATTCAACACTTTAAATAAAATAAAACATAAAATATTTTTGTCTAAACCCAGCTACGGTCAGCAAATTATTCAGCTTGTTTTTGCACTTGTTCGCAGTACGGTCGGGGCATAAAAGACACGTGAAATAACCTATGAATATTAATCATATGGACGAAAAAGGGCAAAAACATTATGCCTTTAGGCTTAATTATCGTGTTGCGTGTTTTTCGTTATTACACTGAAACCACACCTTTATTTTTTGTTAGAGAAATGTTTAATGTTCACAAGGCTTAGATAATTGTTAGAGTAATAGGCACTTGACAGTGGCGATGTCTACTTAGTGCTCGTTTGAAATTGAGATAGACGAGGATTTGCGCCGTTCATTTAATTTTAATCAGTAATGAAAGTAGGCAGTAATAAAAGGAGCTCTGGCCGTGAAATATTTTTCAGCCTGAAGGATACCTACTTATATTAATAAACAACAGCTTATTGAATCACACAAATCCAGGTCTAGAGCGAAAACAAAATGGCGCAATACGTCCTGTACAGCCCCACGTCTTACTAAAACGGACAGTACACAATTCACGAAACTTACTATTCTGACAAACATCACTGGATAGCAGTCACATTAAATTGTTAACCCCTGAGTGGGGTTTCATTCAAACAGCATATAAGCACCCCACAAAGTGCCTTACCAAAGAGGTTCTATATGAAAAATTTAAATTTGAGGTAGCCCGAGGAACCACGAGAAACCACGAAAAGCCACGAAGACAGATGTTTAAGCACGTGTCTAAAGAATGCCACTGAGGTACTGAGTTACTGACACAGAACGGTAAAGTCGCACTTTACGAGCCAGCCAGTATTCACCGTCGCTAAATAGCCACTGAACTCATAAAATCTTTCAGAAGTCGTCGGAACTATTTTATTCTTATTGTGTCTTTATCAGTACTGTAATATTTCTTTGCAGCTTATTAAACTGTTGGAACTGAATCGTTGAGAACTTTTTGTATTTTCTTTACTGTGGATAGTCTTTCTTTTGATTAGCGTTCTCTTGGCGTAAGATGTTCTATTTTATAAGGAATGTCTGATTAAACATGGACGTTATTTCTCTCTTTTCTGTGACTTTGTCTGTGTGAACTATGTTTTTGTATTTTATTCTGTGTAAGGTTTTAAATATAAGGTGTATTTAAATCCTTTGTCGATGGTGTGGTTCTTGTCAAAGATTTTTTTCCGTAAATTCTTCTCTTATATTCAATCGAATAAATTACCTCACACGATTGCTAAGCTTAATTAAAATTCTCAGAGAGACTGTTGCTTATTCAACGCGGCGTATAAAAGGCGGCTAACAAAAAGATCCCAAGTGCATAGCACCACATTATTCCATTGTGTTGTGAACTCTTTTGATCTTTAACCCGTCACAGTAAGTGGGTTGCGCAGTGCCAAGGCCAGCTTAATTGAGCTCGCGTCACCCATAAGGCTGAGCGTAGATCAGAAGAATGTAGAAAAGTTAGAATATTTGATTTAGAATAAAGTAAAAAAGTATGCATACAAACAAACATCAAGTCATGCCTGCAGACGTCACCTACATTTTGTGTTTCTTAGTGTCAGTTAATCAACAGCAAAACGGCATTGATATTTTAATTTGTCTTCTACAAATAAATTCTCCCCGTAGCGCAATAACTTTTCGCGTAGCTAATTGCCAATGACCTACGACGTCGTAGCGGCGTAGCGGTAATGTCACCTACAATGTGCCAAAACCGCATTCCTTGGAAAGCGACACACATCGGTTTTACTTTTTCTTCCTCAAAACAATTGAAAATATGATTATTTTATCATAATAGTCTAATATCGCAGTAAAAAGTTAGTATTACTACGTTTTGGGAAGCAAAAGTATTCGAATATTTAAGCAAAACAAAAGACTATAGAGATGTCAAAAAATGATTGTTCTTATTCGTGTGCCCAAAGCCCCTTTTGGCTGGAGGCTGGCCAAGCCATAAGTCTGGTTCCAATACCAAGCTAGTTTTAAAATTGAACGGAGGTGCATCGGCGTTATTCTCTTAAATACATATAGATACATCGAGCTTGCACATTTACCTTTAATGTTTTATTCAGTAACAATTTTTAAATAAGAATATTTTTGCGCGAATCCGAATAAAAGGCATGAAAAGTCGGGTTACGCATATTTTAATGCCATTTTATTCCTATAAAACCTTTCATTACTCCCAATATATGGACATTTCATTTATTTAAAATTGTTTCGTTAAATATCAAAATAAGACTGAAAATGTAATTTTAATCGCAAACGCTAATGTGGATTTCATGTACAACGTTGATTTACAGAAAATATTACTGACTGTCTTTATATCCAGTCATAAGTATTGATTTAAATATAAGTCTGAAACAATGTAATGATACGTTTATAAAAAAAAATCTAATACACGCGTATGTATATTAAAATGAGTTAAAACTCGCAAACTTAGAAACTCTTAACTTCAATACAATAAAACGCTCAATTTAAATTCTAAGCAGGTTAATAAATCCTGAGTAGTTCACGTTATGTTATATTGCTTTTTATAAAACAATTTTCAATTTTAAAGCCCCGTATAGATATTTTAAAATTCTCGTCTGAAATCCAGTCTGCTTTAGGTCCATATGTCTCATGAATTATTCAGTCTGAGTCGCGGGTTGTCCCACCCGGTGACACATATATGTATCTTATATACATATAACACACCTTCGTATTAAGTACGAACGTATATGCTGAAAAGACTGCAACCTGTCCTTTATTTATTTACTTACGCCTCTCACGGCTAAATGGATGTCTTCAGATTGCCCTGGGGAAAAAACAGGGGATCGAACTTGAATTCCGTTTTTCAACGATTGTATTTTGAAGGTAAAGATGTTTTCTTTTATAAAGATAGGTACGTAAACATAGAAACGAATGTATTACGCTTGTGTATACCGGGGGTAAACGGACCCTTCACGAAGCCGTCTGAACAAGCAACTAAGTAACGTATTTAAAAATTATTGCTGGGAATCCCCTTTTTTTTTCGGGGTGATAAACCACGTTTAAAAAAAAAAAAGAAAAGAAGTATTTTATTACCTTAAATGATTGTATAAGAAACACTTATCTAAGCACTATGCAGTGTTACAGCTAGGGAAAAGAGTGGTTTCGATGGGCTCTGACTCTGTTAAATTTTACATTGGGTAATGTAAGATTTAACTTGTGTTTAGGGTGCCAGCGTCCTCGCCTATGGTTTGAACATGTAACATTAGTTATAAGTCGAACATAGTTTATCATCATTAAATTACAATAATATTTTATAACTAGCTAATGCAACCAAGATGTGGCCTATTTACATACATCTGTGTGGCGGTAGGACTCAATGTAAGGAACTCAAAACATTGTGCTGATGGATCGATTGAATAGTACGGGGTCGTGGAGGTGTTTAAAGTAAACATCTTACCTTAAAAACAAGTACCTTTTTAAAAAAAAACTTGTGAAAACGTAGGAACTTTGACCCCCAATGTCTCCGTAACTAGAAGGTTTACGGGTATGGTCTATAACAAAAAAAATTCGCATTGACGAGGAGAACAAGTGCCTTTTGGCTTCGTTAAGGGTCTTTTTACACCCTTTATAATGAAAAATAAGTCTTTTGGGTATGTTTCCTTTATACTACTTAAAGCATATTCTAATTGTCGGGGGTCACGTGGTGACTTCCGACCACCGTAGGCGCTGGCCTGTGGACGGCGAGTTATGGGCTAGCTCGCCGTCCGGCCGTCTTATGGCGACAGGCCGTGTCGACGGCGCGTTCGTGTGTTACGCGCGCCTCAAAGAGATGTCAGCAATCAAGTAGAGGTCCGCATGGGCCGATGCCTGCCAGGGCTGCGGGACTGTTCGAAAGAGATACCGTGGCCCTGGAACACAAAGGGCAAAGAAGGAACATGGATGGGTTTTAGTCAGTACAAGTCTGACACTCCCCTCCGCTCCGCCCAGAGTGGGGGGGATCATTTGATGATTTCCCATCCGGAAAAAAAAAAAGCAAATTCCAATGTTGACGAACAACCGTTGAAAGGTAGCTGATAGGTGAGTTACAAACCGCACGAGGTATCGAAACCGATGCACGGTAGGGTTGCCAGGTTGATTGACACTCGATTACATTTACATCTACCTTATAAGAAGCAATATCTGATATTTGTGTTCGAAGGAGGGGAGGAAATTGAGTTTTGGTTGGTTATCAGTTCAACCGATCGAACTTCATTCAAATAATCACGCGTACCTAATTTTATCAAGTAATCTCTTGGTGTTCCTAAGCTTAACCGCGATTGTAGACCCTATCTTCAGTGGGATAACATTCAGTATCGCATATCAAGTATATGTTCGGTGTATCCTAAAATTCTTGGAAATATTTTTATAGTTATTCCCATAAAAATCTCGGGTAAACAAATATTTTAAGTTAATTTTGTAGCACTGGAGTTTTATGAGTTTAAACTATATATTTCATACGTGAAACGTCTAGTTGGCCTATGAGATAAAGAACCATAACTTGGGACAGACAAAACTGGGTATACTGCCATAAGAACTCAGCTTCCATTAAGTATGAATCATGTACATTTTGCACTACGAAATATTTACGTACGTACATTTTATACAGCAAGTATTATAGTTTCGTTTAAGTTTAAAAAAGGGGTATCGTATTACCCACTACTAACTGGGTTGTGGAGGTCAGATAGGCAGTCGCTCCATGTAAAATACTGGTATTCAGCTGAATCCAGTTAGACTGGAAACTGATCCCAACAAAGTTGGAAAAAGGCTAGGCAGACGATGATGATGAAAGTTTAAAAAAAAATACAGCTCAAACAAATACTGTGTAGCGATTCCATTTATTTTGGTGGTTCTGCTTTTACACCTTTATATCTCAATTGACAAGCGGCGGATACGGACACGGATAGTTTATTCCGTAGACTGAAATATTTGGAACAAAGCAACTGAAAATACTTTTCATAGGGGTTAGACCGTCTGAAAGAATGTTTTCTTTAGATTGCGACGTCATTTTGCCAGACAACGTTGAACAACCATTCTTAATTTTTAGTTCGTGATTCGGTTTGACTGACCACCGGAGAACATTAAAGGGTTTAAAGTCTTTTCATTTCATAAATAGTACGATTAGTAATGCAAATTAACGCCCTACATTAACTTGCTGTGTTATAGCCATTTCATACAATTGTCAACGAATGACTGAAGATTTTAATAAACAGATAATTTAACTTGGTAATCAGTTTGCCTGACTTAACATAATGTATGTAAATAATTAGTTAGGTACCCTTCTACCTTAATCCAAGCCCAACTTTGAACAGAACACGAACAGATACAGTATGCACTGTTTGTGGAAGCATTGTCACAGACTTGAATAGGTCCCTAGGCCATACACATGGCGTGCATGAATCGTTAGTGAAACAGAGAATCCAACGCAATGCCTTACCCTACTCAACAGTATCTATACATAGTATAACACAATGTCGGTATGTGTGACTACTTAGTTGTTCTTAACTGCACAACAGATTCTTTTGCAATAGGTTCATCATTTATAATAAGATTAATTCCGGAAGGTGTATCTACTTTTTATTTAAAAAAATACGCGTTGAAGTGTTCGTAAAAAATAATTTATAGAATGAACATCCTTTGTAGCTTGTTTGTAGTGTAATAATACGAATAGAGAAATCTCAATGTTTCGTGTTCACGCTCTGTTCGCGAGCTATGGGGGCAAGATTCGGACAGAACGGAAAAAAGCTCCAGCAAATTATTGGCTGCATTGAAAATAGGACCGTATTGCCATTTTAACAAGGCGCGTCGCGAGCATGCGCGCGGCAACGTTTGTAGCCCACATCAATATTCATACAATTTTAACAACGATTAAATAAACTAAAATAACTAAACTAACAACAAATTATAAAAGGGCATCAAAAAACTCCTCCTGTCTGCTGGTCTAAGAGACTGGCGGTGTTGGCACGTTGTATGGCAACACAGCCTCTGGTCAAAGTAAAAATCAGCTCTTGGGTGACGGTCAAGTTACAACTAGGCGTTTAGAAATTTTCTTGGTCCGAGTGCTCACATCCTTTTTAAGAAAATTTCTACCCCAGAGTTTCAACCCCAAGCGGCTCGAAAATATAGTTTCCACAAAGGTTACTATATTTATGCCGCTTGAGGTTCTCCGCAGCCGCAGCAGCAACGCCAGCACAGCACGATGAGGTTGGAAGATGTGATGGCGCAAGAGTATCGATACATGTTGCGTTCCACACTAAAAACCTACCCATCTCTAAGGAAACAAAGACACGCCGTCCGGTCTTTGAAAACTGTTTGTTAAACAAGTAATATGAAGAAACAAGAAAGTTATCATTGCATCTCTCTAGGATACGATCGACAGAACGATATCCGCTCCGGATGCATCTTTGTTCTATAGACAAACGTAGGAATACATCAAAAGATGTATGCAAAACCTCTTCGCTTTTCTCGATACCTTTGTCTTTGATAAGGGGGAGAAGTCGCCGCTGTTGCGATTGAGATATAAGACACGCAGGATGCTGAAAGCTAAATACTCGAAGAAAATTATAGTTTAGTCGTATGCTTATTTCCATTAACACTTAGGGTAACAAAAAATCAGAAATTTTTCATAATGGTTATAATGTTATTAAAATGTATGTGTAAAATTATAATACCTCTGTTATCACTCTATTCGATCGAGCATGAATAAAAATATTTCAGATACTAAATTATCGAACAATAGCCCATAATATTGAGGACACCTAAATAGTGATAAATTGCCTATCACATACACATACCCTACCCGCTGTATCCAGTAACCTTAAACGACGGCCATTTTAGTTATAAATTATAAATGTACTCACTTTTTAATGCTATTAAATTATTATATTCTTTTATGAATATTGATAGTCATTTTAATAAATATTTCCGATAGCGTTTTGTTCAATTTCAAATTCAATTCGAACTCGGAACTTTTATTCTCAATTCGAAAGTTCGAAATCATTCTTTTTATGTCAATATTAACTGAGCCCTGTGTATTTTTCTCTGTGTACTTTAACAGTGTGTGTACACATGTACCTTGTAAAATATGTATTATCAAGACCGCAGCGATGCATAAAGAAGACATTTTACAGCTTTTTTACTATGCGGCTGTGGACGGTTATTTTTGGAGAAAACTCGCTTATTATGTATCATTTTCAGGAGTAGTAAACTTGAAACGGTTTATAAAAAACAGACTCGGGTGTAGTGGTATACAGTAAAAAAATATTATAACAAGTATGTGCAAGTTCTGAGAAGAATGCGAATCGTGCAAAACAGGCTTACACCAAGTATTGTGTGAACAGAGGTTGAAAAAACAGTGGATACCACTTTTCTACAACTATGAACAAGTACAGGTGGCAGTACAGGCTATAAGTACACATTCTATCAGCTATATCGATGATGTGAATGTCAAAAATGTAATGCATTCACATCAGCTTTTGAAAGTCAGTCATTAAAGAAATACAAAATCCTTTGAAAGCGATTGTCCGTCGCGCCGACGAGCGTGTTTAAAGCCGACTAAAGCCGTGTCCTAACCAAAGCGATCGTCAAACGATCGTCAAAATGAACGTAAAGTTTGTGTTAATTTTTAACCACCGACGCAAAAAGAGGGGAAGTTTTTTTTTTTTTTTTTGGATGGGAAATCATCAAATGACCCCCCCCCACTCTGGGCGGAGCGGAAGGGAGTGTCAGACTTGTACTGACTAAAACCCATCCATGTTCCTTCTTTGCCCTTTGTGTTCCAGGGCCACGGTATCTCTTTCGAACAGTCCCGCAGCCTTGGCAGGCATCGGCCCTTGCGGACCCCTACTTGTTTGCTGACATCTCTTTGAGGCGCACGTGGAACACGACGCGCCGTCGACACGGCCTGTCGTCATAAGATGGCCGGACGGCGAGCTGGCCCATAACTCGCCGTCCACAGGCCCGCGCCTACGGTGGCCGGGAGCCACCACGTGACCCCCGACGCCCAGGGCGTCTCCCGCGGCGGCTGGGACGTGAGGTTCTTTCCCTCTCACGTCCCGCCACCTCTTTCACTAGCATAACTGCTTCACAGAAGGTGGTGACGGCTTCTCATTCCCTCTCGCTCCGGACCATGGCTTGAACCAGGGCCGGACGCGAGAGATCGCCGCTGCCAATCGCCGCTACAAGGACACGGCGGTGCTCCGCCCAAGCGGGGCAGACCTCTACGGTGTGCTCCACCGTGTCCTCCGGACGATCCTCGCAGTGGAAACACCCGGGCGTTTCCTCCCGCCCGATTCGGTGCAGGAACCTTCCGAAAAGAGGGGTGTTATAAGTTTGATCGCAATGTGTGTGCGTGTGTCTGTCTCTGGCACCGTAGCTCTTAAACGAGAGAACCGATTTGGATGCAGTTTGTAATTATTTGATAGCTAGTTTCTTGGCGGTCATTCTTAGATACATTTTATCAAAATCGGTGCAGCCATTTACTAGATATGGGGGATGAAAGTGGGTGAAAAATCGAATATATTAAAATATACCCAAGTGGGGTATCAAATGAAAGTGCATGATGTGTATATTACAATTAGACATGTTTGATCAAAACCGGCTCAGCCATTTAACTGACTTTTCAAATGTTTGTTCGCTTTTCTTTGTTGCGATGGATGTTTTTTAAATTTTAAATATTTTTTTTTTTTGTTTAGTGAACCCGACCGCTAGGGTTTTAGTTTTTCGAACAAATGATCGCGATGATCGCGTATTTTCGCGACGCTCGTATACATTAGGACACGGCCTAACCAATTGATAAATACTTACAATTTTCTTGTTCTTGTTCTTACCAAAGTATTATAAGTACTTCTATTCTGATAATAGAAATAACTTTCCTTCTAAAGTAAAGTTTTTTCCTCCATCTTTGAATACGTTTCACCCTCACAGTCAAAGACTACAAGGAATATACCTACGTACTAATTAGTAAGCGAACGACGACTGCTTAAGTTTGCTTATTGCTTTTGAAGTTCAGAATTAGATTTCAAACCAGCACTAGATCCTAATTGAACTTAAAGCTTTTTGATGTTGAATAGGAAAAGCCTTTCTGCTATTAAAGTCGTGTGTGTATTTTAATATTTAAATTATTAAAATGATTGCCTGATTATTGAACTACCTTTTTGGTAGAGTGATTGCAAGTGCCACTGCCGAGCATGAGGCTCTGGGTTCGATTCCCGGGTCGGGCAAAGTGTTATTGGGTTTTTCCGTCAGGAATTTCTTAGTAGCAGCTACGGAGTCTGGATTTGTGCCCTGTTGATAGCAATAGGTTCATACCCTATTACATGGGACTTGAAACATAACTGGTAAAATGTGGGTGTACCATTAAGTACATCTCTGCCTAACTTTGGGATTGCAGGCGTGATGTTAAGTAAATTAACTTGCGAAATGTGATGGCACTATAAGTTTACCTCTACCTAGCAATTCGATGATACAGGCGTGATGTGATGTTATGGTTTACAGATATATTAGGTACCAGTACCTAAAGTCTACCGCATATTAGTGGTAACAATTTGACATTGACAGCAGATCGTGTGGTAGCAGTAGTTATGAGTTAAGCAGTGATAGTCTAGTGGTGTGGCCGTCGAACTGCCAAGTCATAGGTCTGGAGTTCGACGAACCCAAGGCACGCACCTCTGATTTTTCGGATTCATGTGCGTGTTGTATAATTTTCACTTGCTTCGGTGAAGAAAAGCATCGTGACGAAACCAGCATGCTTGATAGATATTTCTCGACGACGTCATCATAAAAACCAAACGCCGTGTCAGAGGTCCGTGAGCGGCATAAAAACTTTGACATCAGGTTAGGCACTAACCACTCGATAAAGAAAAAAGAGGTTATGGGTGAATTTCACAGTGCAACTGTTGCCACTGACGAGTGGTTGACTATAGTACAAAATCGTTTTACATTTTGCACTTTGTTCTCTCTTTTCTTTGTCTCTATAAATAACGTATTTCATCATATAAAAGAGATGAAACACATGCCATAATAAACAAGGATAAACAAAGAATACATCATACTGTTATCTTGTAGTACACGCATAAGTTACGGAACTGAAACTCACTCGCGAACAATAAGAAAACTTTGTATTATTACTGCATAATACTAAATAAAGAATACTTCGGTGTACACATCAGCATTAACCCTATGGACTCCGGTCTGAAATATTATTTTTCTATTCTATTAGCCTGAATAAAGTTATTGTTACATATTTTGGTATATTTGACTGCCTCATTAGTTCAGTTTTCTCAAGCGCTTGCTGTGCCCCGTTCGATTCCCAAGTCGGGCAGAGTGAGTTTTTCGGGAATTGCTCACTAGCAGTTAGAGTTTGGTTTAGTAACTGATTGATGGCAATTGGCTCGCCCCTATTACATAAGATTTAAACATACACCTTCGTGTTACCCTGTAATGTTATTTAAAACTAGAACCAATTATAAGTTGTTAATAAAAGAAAGAAAGAAATAAATTTAAACAAATAAAGTTTGGCTTGACTAATTTCAAGCATGACCAAAGCTGTGCCGTTAGATGAACCGAATGAGTTCATAACTGTTATACGCTTGAGTGGGTAAAGCACAAAACAGACACATCCGTAACCGTAGGATGGTGCAGGGAATCCTAAACGTAAACCACAAAGTGTGCACCATACAAACAAAGCTCTGCAAGGTAACAGTTAGTAGCTCTTTGGCTACGACGCTCGTAGCGGCGTAGGCCGTCGTAGCTTGCCGTAGCAATCATTTAAAGACAAAACCTTAGGTTAGTTTGAATGTGTCGTCTAGACATTAAGTAGTCGAATCAGGACTTTTTATTTTACAAATCTTAGTTTTCATACAGATAAACAATTATTACCATTCAGCTTTGAAAAAAAAAATCCCTGATTTTGTAGGCACTGATTTGCAATTAATTTTAAAACAAGTGACAACCGCAGCGTTAAACACAAAAAGAAGTGTGCTTTATATTGACAGTATTCAATACCCACAAAGTGCAATAAACATAAAACGTGTTTGTATTGAAAATAACACATGGTGCATTTTAAATTAAAAATTCTCGTTATTATTTAAAGAAACAACGTGACAACACTCGACAGTGTACACAAATAATTTTACTGCACCCTTTTATTGAAATTATTGACAAGCACCGAATGTTTATCGATGTTGTTGGCAGTAATTGTGTTCAGTAAGAGAGTTCATATTTTGAGTAATGGAAATGATTATGATAAAATGTACAAGTAAGTATATAGGATGGGCAAAATTACTCGATACAACTTTTTTTTGCCATCCATTGGGCTTGAGGTCATATTTTGCTATTTTTGACAAACCATTTTTTGTTGAAATGCGTCAAATTTGTTTCAGATAGTTTTTAAGGTCAAGACTGCCACAACCTGCCAGGGCTGCGGGGCTGTTCGAAAGAGATACCGTGGCCCTGGAACACAAAGGGCAAAGAAGGAACATGGATGGGTTTTAGTCAGTACAAGTCTGACACTCCCTTCCGCTCCGCCCAGAGTGGGTCATTTGATGACTTCCCATCCGAAAAAAAAAGACTGCCACAATGATTTCAGTAACACATTTTTTTTTTTGGTTTTTTTTTAGAACAGTCTAAAAAAAAACCAAAACCTAAAAAAAATGTACTTACTAAACAATTTTTATTTTATTTTTTTACGTTTTTATATTGTGGAAGTACCTAGTGAACATGCCCTTAAAGTTTAACGTAGGTTTGAGTAAGACGACCAAGTCTTTCCAAGGGGGATCGTATTACCCAGTATTAACTGGGTTGTGGAGGTCAGATAGGCAGTCGCTCCATGTAAAATACTGGTATTCAGCTGCATCAGGTTAGACTGGAAGCCGACCCCAACATAGTTGGGAAAAGGCTAGGCAGATGATGATGATGATGAAGATTTAAATGAAGAAGATATTTATGTAAATTTAGAACAGGCTTCAACAATAAGATTGAAAATAGAGCCGAAAATAATAAATTTAAATAATAGTAGTTCTATCTAGATGATGGTAAAACGTTATCTCTGCAGGTTTTCAGCGATTTATGGTTATACCTAAATACACAACGTTATGATAAACAATCCGTCATCATGTGAACATTATTATGAAAATTGTATTGCTTAACAAGTTTCGGCAGTTATTGATTAATGGTATATGGGCACGCAACAATTTAGGCAGGTGCTGTGATGTCGGTAAATTGATAATTTAGTATGGCAGGCTGCCTTGGAGCGTATGAGTTTGAACCGCGGTGCAGCCCGAGATATATGGCGGGATAAACCGGGGCTCCACCATGTTACGAGATTACCGGTTCGACGTATGGGGGACGTTTCAAATGCTCAATACGGACTCCGATTGAAAATGATGGACTTTCCTGCCGCCGGATAAAATAGGTAATTCCGTCCATTTGGAGCTGATTCCGTTCTATTACGTTAATGGATTAGATTCAGTTTGTAGCCTACGAGATTTATGAATGTACCTATACTGGATAAAATATAATTTTAAGGATTTTATTTTCTATTTTTTGAAAGTATACTTGGGTCTTTACTACATCATTTTCTCGCATTGAATCTTCCTAGTTACGAGTATCTTTTGTGACTGAATGCCATAAAAGATAACGAAGGAAATATACAAATGTAGGTAATATTTTTATGTTTTCTGATTCGTTTCTATTATGACATTATTATGTAATTTGTGATGTATTTTAATTATGTTATTTTTGTTATTATGCCTATTACTTATCTATTTCTATGGACTTCAACGTCTGCGAATAAATGATTATTATTATTAATATAAATTAGAGAAAAACTAGTGAGAGCAATCTGTTTGTGCTGGCTACTTCCTAATTTTTAAGAATACAATTTTATGATGAATGTCGTGAGGAAACTTTTTAGTATGAATGTGGATGGGTATATGAGTAGAGGAAGACCAAACAAACGATGGATGGATTGTGTAAAGAATGATATGGCAAGAAAGGAGGTGTCTGATGAGATGACGAGTAATAGAGAAGTATGGAAGAAGAAGACATGCTGCGCTGACTCCAAATGAATTGGGATAAGGGCAAGAGAATGATGACAATTTTATAGTGAGTGTGTGCCTATGGAAAATGATAGGCACACACACACTATAAAATTGTGTATTATGCCCATTACAGTGTCCACCTTCGTCCAATTATTGTAATGCGCTTTTTATTACACGTCAATGCTGAGTTCCGATCATAGTTTATACAAACTCGTATATTGCTATTGCAATGAAACGTACAAGGTGGACAAGGAAATGCAAACTTATAAAATATAGGGGGCGCAGGAGGACAGTGTGTGCTTGAGAAAAAAAAAAATTTAGCTCATGTTGTTTTAACACAAGATTTTAAACTATTATGGTCAATAACATTATCATTAATACTAGAAACGGGATATTTACCATCTCTACTGATTGATTTGATAACTTCAGTTTATCCGTGATCATGGTGCTTGCAACAGCGCCGAAATATCGGGAACTCAAATCAATCAGAAAACATGTTAAATATCCCGTTTCTAATAGTAAGTAGTGGTAGTAGTAATGATAATGTTGTTTTAATATTTTACGAGTTTAGTCAGGACCGTGAAGCAAATGAATAAAAATAAACCGCACTTAACTAAGCTTCGTTAATATTTAAACTACAAACCGTTAACCGGATACACGTTTTAATTTAAATGTTGATTTAGGTAGTCATTTCATAATTAACTACAGGATGTAACCCAACTGAAATACAACTTTATCATACATATTTTGAGGTAGGTCTATTATTTATTACTGGCATGGTATTCAAGATAGTAAATATAAAGTTCTTGTAAATGAGGACGTACACGAATGGTAGGTATTATGAAAAGAGCCTTGTACTATATGGGTACAACAATATGTCAAGGATAACGGATACAGAGTATATCTTGCTTACCTACTCGTGCAAGTGATAAAACAAAAAGGGCTACGCGCTACTGGATACTAGTAAGTAATTCTAGAAAGAAATAGCTGTTTCTAGTTGCATTGCATACTCAATTGATTTTATACGTTTTCAAGCATCTCAGAATACTGAACACTGTTATAACAAAACTCGCATCGAGTCACCAGGGAATCTCTTCGTATATAGAAAAGACGTAAAAATTCACACCCACACCGTTAAATCCATGTATAAAATATGAAAAGATTTCTACCACAAAGTTCAAGAAAATTTCAAATAAAAAGTAAAATTCATTTTAAAAGTAGCCCAGGCCCTGCCCGCGGCTACGAATCAGCCACGAACCAGGTCGTTACTCTTTGCCTCAAAGAGGTCGATACAAAAAGCCTCTCACAGGAACCTATTCATTTTGTTTCTCTATTATTAAGTTTTCTGGAATTCAAAAGTAGCAAGAAACTTTTTAATGACATACCATACTTCGGTCCTTTTTGTAACAGTTTTCATAGCCTATACAAATAGCTTTATTACGAAATGAATAATTTTGATATAAAACCATTAATCATGCACAATAACCACGATCCAATTAAAATTAGAATGGTATAGAGCTATTTAATTATTAAATTGATAATAATAAAACAGAGAGCTGAGCTGTCGTGTCATTATGTAACAAATTAATGGAAAACCTGCGTATCTTATACATAGTTAATTACTGGTTATTCCCGGATATTTTTATCATATCGCCGAACATTTTCAGATATTAGCCGTTTTGCGCATAATGTCTGCGTATTACTTGCAAACAAGTTGACAATAGCGCGGCACATTCCTCTTCGTCGCGCCGAGGTTGCCACTGAGATGAGACACGGGAACTTTGAGAGTAATTCATGGTCTGCGGTTTCAATGAATAGCTGCACCTCCGGAGTGGTTTCCCTAATACATTGTGCCGCGATCTATAGGCCCTGAGATATTCACAATGAAAAATGTGGTGCGAACGTCGTGTTTATTTAACAAGGTTGGGCGTAGGCCTATGTAATTTATTAGCACAGATAAATTTTAGCTCTAAACGCCGGAGAGTGGGCGCAAAACATATTGCCGCCATTGACGATAACGAAGTGAAAGCTCTTGTGTATTGGGACGGGTTTTATCAAATCTGTGTAAGTTTGTTACTGAAGTCTCATCTGAACAAAGTTTGTTGCAGTGTTACAAGCTATTCCGGATTGACTTGGGAATTGGTAAACATCGTTTTCTCAGAAAGTTATTGAACATATGCTCTGTCTGTCTCATTTTTTGAGTTTGAGAGAAACATTTAATGGTTAAAAATGGACAACTTATCAACTGGCCTTTCAGAGCGCATTCTTTTTCGCACCTATTCCAACAAAAATACTTTTAGGAACTGTTAAACTTAGTATTGCGCTTTTTGATCACGTATTTTTAAAGATGTTATGCTTCTTTTTTGCCACTGCAATGGATTGCATTTTCTTGCACGAACGTTACAAAATGGACAACAAGTCATACTAAAAATGTTATAAGTCACGATTAAGAAAACTTCTCACGAATCTAACAAATTCACACGTGTTACATTGTATGCCGTCAACTTTCCGTGTACAAGCGGCACTCAGTGTCGTACGAGGGAAATTACTTGAACGCTCCAACATTTTAAGGTATTTTAAAGCTCCCCTGAAACGTGTTATGTAGCCGTTCGGAATGACAGCATTACTTTTACTTTATAATTTTACCGTGTCGTACATATGCGTAGGTACTTGCTACTTAAGTAATTTCATGTTCCTTTTATTGTACCACGGAAGTTTCGATGTTATTGTTTCGTTAAGGAGGTGCTACGACGTATTTCTAACGCTTATTGTGAGATCAACCAGCTTTATTACGGCTGAAGCCTAACAAGCTGATTCTAATCTGTGGCTGTGCAACCCCATGGAATATTTCCCACAGTAAACGTTGCGATTAACTTAATAATTAACGATAATGTATGCGAATTTGCGTTTGATATTTATTCCAACGGATTTGTATTAGTGGGAATAAATTGAACGGCCACACGTTTGCAAAATTGTGATTGCATTAATGTTTAGTTTGTTTGGGAGTTAGGTACATGTCGTGTCTGCTAGGTTGGTAGTCTGACAGACAGTGTACCACCTGTGCAATGTAGATACGCTTTGTTGTAACTACATTTCTCGCTGATTGACATCTAATTAACCGCCACGTTTACATCCCTAGGGGTACGTGCATCATTATGAACTAGACTATTCTCAATTACATTACCAACATGAACATAGCTTCAGTTCTGTGATCAAAGCCAGGCATTTGATATTTAGATCCATTCACGATTACATGTTATGAGATCAGTTAGCAGTAAAGATAAAAATGTAATTTCCTCGTTCAGGTTGGCAACTCATGTTTTTTACAACGTTCTTATCAAAACAAATCAAATCGACTGTTATAAATATACATACATTATCCCATCCACACATTCTTTACTTACATTACGTGCTCTGTAAGGTATCCTAAAACCACATACTTCATTAAAATAACTTACATATTATAAAATTCAGCAAGAATTCAGATGAAAGCTCAGCTGTGAATGTAATAGGATGGGCAGACTGTGTACAAAGGGACCCTTTTAAACGAAAGTGAAGCATGCTAAAATGTAATTAAGAACAGTGGGTTAATTCCCCTTTCACGTGCCTATATGAATTAGCAGAGTTACGGAGCTGTATTGGATACACGCATCCCTCCCGGACTATCTGAAACTATGGAATATTAAAGGATAATAGGTAATTATAACGCGACAATATGATGCCATTGAAATTTCATACGTCATTGATTTTGTTGCGAAAACTTGTTCGGAGGGACGCACCCTTGTGTATTCGACGGACACGCGATATCGGGAAAGTTTCGGGATTTCAGGAAAGAGATAACTAGCGTGTTCAATTTATTACCGAGTTCAAAAGATAAATAAAAAGGTTATTAGGATCGGAACATGTTTATTATAAAGAGAGTTATGTTGGGATGTGAAATTGAACGTGAAGTTTATCTATATTGTCGCAATCTGAGCTATTATTGAACGTCCCTGGTTTTCCTGTTTGACCTCATTGAAGTTTATGGTTTTATCCGTAAATCAGTGTCGGGTTCATCTTTCAACATGTGAAAACTGCGGATATAGGTACCTGCCTTGGACAATTGACGATTATTAAAAAAAGAAGTTTACATTTGCATTTCGGTGTAACTGTAATTGTTCTAAAGTTGCCAGAATCTCTGGCTTTCTTTTCTTAAAGCAATTTAGTAAAACCTCAACTAAAAATTAGAAAGCCGAGTCTTACCTAGACTTACACAGAAGTCTTTACATCAGTACATGGAACAGGAAACTAGAATTAACAAACAGTGACTTCAGTATCTCATCATAATATCTACACAGCAAATATGTAGCTTTTTGCCGGGTGGATCGTCTAAATGGGAGATCATCATCATCATCTGCCTAGCCTTTTCCCAACTATGTTGGGGTCGGCTTCCAGTCTAACCGGATGCAGCTGAATACCAGTATTTTACATGGAGCGACTGCCTATCTGACCTCCACAACCCAGTCAGTACTGGGTAATACGATACCCCTTGGTAAGACTGGATGTCAGACCACTGACTTGGGCCACTGACTACCTAACGACTGTCAAAGATCTACAAATGACACCCGGGACCAACGGCTTAACGTGCTTTCCGAGGCACGGAGGAAACTCGGTATGTAATGGGTGGTCACGCATCCACAGACCAACCTAGGCAAGCACGGCTTAACCTAAAGATCAATCCGAGCGGGAGATAAATGGGACATATTGAGGACAATATTTGAAGCAAACGAAAGTATTCTATACATTTTTCAAATCTTCTTTTTTTCGTGCTGACTTTACATTCACATTATACGGTTCCCATAGCAAATAGCCACGTTGTTTGAATTGTTTAAATCGTTAAAAGTGCAGGTAAATGCACTCTTGGGGCACTCCAGCAAGTGGGACATAGTCCGATACCGATACTTTGCAAATTGTAAATAACATTTAGGCACCACAACAATCATTACCTCAATCATCCAAAACATCTATAATAATAAGAAGGCAATCAGAAGCGAATAATACGTACAAGCCTATTTGTATCTTATATCTGTTCCACGCACTTCTTCGAAGTATCACTCGTTATCAGAAGTCGTATTTCAAATATTTCCTCATGACAAGATGTTTCTTTGATAAATTAATCATCCAATAATTACATTATGACGGCCCAAACATTCGCCTTCTGTTCTCAAGGTCTGTTTCCATATCGGAGCAAATATTTGTATGCCCTACATATTCGTTCCCAGTCTAGATGTTTGATTAGGTGATTTGTGTGTTTCCCTCACGTAGATAAATAATATTGTAATCTGAACTTTCGTTCAATATTTTTAGGGTACAAAATTGTGAAAGTTAAAAACAAATCTCATTTTAGGAATATCTAATTAATGAATTTTCTGAATTAACTTCAGAAAAACAAACGAGAAAAGAAAAATCTATATCGCTACAAACTTCAGGACTTTCTTAAAGAATAATAAAACCTAGACATTACATGAATACAAAAACGTGAGACAGAATTATTCTGCGTAAAATTTCCTCGGAAATCCCTCCATAAACCTATCATTAGCTATAAACGGGAACAGTTAAAATAAAAACGTTAACGACGTTATTAAAAAGAATAACAGTGAAATCTGTTGCTCGGAATTCTCCGCACTCCTTTGTAACGGCTTACAATGAAACACTGGTGTCGGTGAGCATTTGGCTTTAATTGTTCCTAGCTGGAACGACCCACAATCTGTTGGCAGAGGGCGCAGGGGTGCAGGGGTGCAGGGCAGGGGTATTCCGATTCGCATAGCGGGACAAACTTTCCTTGTCCACGAAATATTGCCTGTTTACTGCTGCCTTCGCATCTACGTGATCCGATTGAGAATAGGACAATTAGTGCCACGTGACTACAGATGTTTACGAATATTTCGTGCAAAACCAGTGCTGCTTCAATGTCAAAGTCACATTTTCGGAATTAGTCCGTGTTATTGGACACGGACTGACCCGACCATTCGGATGTGTTTATTAGTTCATATAGTTAGATGTTGCCTCATGACTTGCAGTCAGAATATCTATGTCCAATATTTGTTATGAACAAATTAGGCTTTCTACTTTAATATTTTTGTTGGCGTTAGGCTCATCCCCTATTGCATGGGTCTTAAACCAGCCTCGTTGGTCTAGTGGAGGCAAGCGAGACTGCTGAGCATGAGGTCCTGGGTTGGATTTCCAGGTAGGGTAAACTGCTATTGGGACTTTCCATTAGGAATTTCTCTGAAGCGGCCACGGAGTTTGGTTTTGTGCCCGGTTGGTGGCAATAGGCTCGCCCCCTATTACATGGGACTAGAACGTAACTGGCGAAATGTGGGTGTATTACTAGGTACACCTCTGTCTAATCCTTTGTGGATTACAGGCACGATGTAATGTTGTACTTAAACATAATATTTCCTGATCAGTCCTCAAAACATGACAAGTGGAACTGTTAACAATTTAAACATACTACTTACAATAATTCACTTCAAGTTTTGATTACGAAACGACTTTTCCTCTCACGAAATCTTGCAAAAGTTTCGGCAAAACATTTCCGATTGCTGAAAACAAGGGATTTTTGAAAGCTGTCACTACGATCAAATCTACTTCATTTAAAGAACGTGATAGAAGAGTACAATAACAAGATCTCAATTCTTTCAATTTGCCCTTCTTTTAAGGAAAATTGCGCATTTGACGGGCGGACAAACACAGTTGAACAATCCCGTGATTCAAATACGAATTGTGTTCTGTAATTGCTAGATGTGAAACTGAAAATGTTCTGTAGTAGTTCATATTTTAAGATACTTACCATTACTTACGAAACTGACTGACTTAAGGGCTAGAATTACGCCAAATTGTGAAAATTACTGCATTACTGCAGCATTTACTTTTTGAATTATATACATTTAGCAAAGTTGAGGACTACTTCTAAGTTGTCAGTAATCAGTTTCCGAAACACGATTCCATAACATTTTCTCTATAGAAAAATACCTCAATTACCTTTAAAATGAATTACAAATGGATAATATTCAATTAAAAACTTTAAATAATAATTAGCTCATGATACTTTGCAGGATTGCCGAGGTATCGGTGAACTATTAGGTACACCACTGCCTAAACCTACGGGGACTACTGTTATTTTTAGATAATACTAAAAATTACAAGTTTATCGTTCATGAAACGTCAACAAAAAATAAATATACGACATTCGTACCCACGTATAATCGCGAAAGTATATTAAAAGTTAGATAAATTACTTTCAAAGCGAGCACAGTAACCAGCGATCCTCCGCCAAACGGTAGTGTGCGATACATTTTCCTTATAAAAATATTCCCAGCAAAGCGGAGTTTTTCTTTATTCACGGTCCGCGCACCTGCCGTCTAGAGATGCAATGAAAATTTGTCGTCTTCTTGCCAAATTTGAACTTATTCTTTGCAAAAGCAGCGATGTTTTAGCTCCTTTCCTCATATTTTGATGATGAATACTTGAGAAGTGCTGTTTCATAAAGTTTCTTGTGACCGAAATGAAACTGTACAAGCAACGTTGAATGACAAAGCAGCTTATAAGGATGCGCTCTGTCTTCAGTAAATATATCTGCATAATGTTAAAATTAAAGTTTGCACAAGTTCTGATGGCATGCATCCAGTTTTGAATTCGCTATTTTTCAGTTTGTTTAAGTGTGCTATGGTGTTTACTGTAAAGTGTTGTTTGTTTGGTAGATGAATGGTTTTTATGTTCCACTTCGCGCGTAACGTTCTGTGATTGATTGAGGTTGTGTGATGCTGCACGTTTCGATATTAACGAGATTAATCAAACAAGGCCCATATTTATCGGTCGTTCTTTGTGTTTATGTTTCTTATGACAGGCACGATAAAAGTCTAAATAAAATCGACGCTAACCGTAGTATTGTTTAGAATCTTTTATTTATATAAAGATTTATTATTTTCAACATAACCCAAACAAAAACATATGGGCCATATTTATTCGGGGACGTTAAAACAGTCCACAAATCAAGAAACGTGTAAAAAAGAATTCACCGTTATTGAGATGGAAACACGGCAAAGGCGGCGACGTCCTGCCTTATTCATGAGCCAGGGGTTCCACACCTTGACTCCTATGCGGAACTAACGTTGGCCATTTCCACCACAAATTTTTCGAACACTTACAAACTCTTACAAAACTTTAATAGAATTGCGGTCTCTTTAAGGTTACCTTCTTTTTATCTTCGGCGACGCTGGCGTTTGCAAATTTTGAAATTTTGATTGCGTCGGCGAAGTGGAACGATGATTTGTTTGTTGAATGAATTTGTTACTTTCGTTGACTTTTGAATTGGATCGGGTTGAATTAATTGAATACACTTTGATTCTTGAGGGCTTTTGATCAGTGTTTCGATATTCATAAGACAATTCTCACGTATTTACTTGTGAAAGTTATTTATTCTTTCTTTTCGGTCGCAATGCTTGGATTTAACAAAATACTACATAAGTGTGGGGTCATACTGTATGACCCCGAACTTATGATTCATACACAAGTCTGAAGTCCAAACGTTTAGTAAACACACTGAACAATTGAAGTTAAAATGAAATGAACTAAATCTTGATCACGTAGCTCCGATATCAAAGTGTACGCCAAGAATCTGAAACTTAATGAGAATCCAGCACTAATTGGAATGCTCGTTTCGTCCCGTCTTGTGATAGGGGATTAAAACTTTATTATTTACTGAACGATCTTTACGTGACACACGCCGCTTTATTAAATGCGTTACCTACATACTTAACAATGTCTAATACACGTAGTATCTTATTACTTTGTAAATTACTAAGCACCGTGCACCGCCTCGTTGGTCAAGTGGTCGCAATTACGAGGTCCTGGGTTCGATTCCCGGATCGGGCAAAGTGTTAGGTTTTTCCATCAGGAATTTCTCAGTAGCAGCCACGGAGTCAGGATCTGGGCCCGGTTGATAGCAATTGGCTCGCCCCCTATTACATGGGACTTACAACATAACTGGCGAAATGTGGGTGTACTATTAAGTGCACCTATGGCCCACCCTTCGGGGATTAAAGGTGTGATATTAGTTATTACTAAGCAAAGGTCATTATGCAGATTGCTACAATCAAAACGATAGTTTTATGTTCATAAGTATCGGCAGAGGCGCTCTTTCAGTATTTTTTATTTTTCATAAATGAAGCAAATGCCTACCTACAGGAACGATCCAGACAAGTGCTGGACCTATCGAGTTAAAAGACATGACATATTATTATGTACGATGGAGCTGAAGTGTCATGGGCTAACAACCGCATGTCTGTAAGCTCTATGTGGCGTCCCCCTAGCTAGCCCAACTAACTTCAAAACTATCTAACTACCTTAAAAAAGATGGCAAGGGCTTATTGTGGTAGACGGCGGGGAGGTTGTTGTAGCGCATTTTATGATACGCTTAGGTCCAACAGTGGACTGAAAAGCTGAGTTGATTGAAAGCATTTGTGTATCGGCGACTAACCGTCTCGTAAATGGTCGTTAAAGAGATGCTAGTACAATAGTAAAAGAGATAAGCAGAAAACTTGCAACAAAAGTTGCAATTTTGCGCTGTATTTTATTGCTGCACTTTAGAATTAGGTTAAACGCGATAAATTATGCCACCACATTTTCCTATTTCTATTAACAATAGCCAGCTCAGCTCTCCAAACGCATTCGCAACCATTGAATTGTGTACAGCCAGTAATGTGCAAATCTCTATAATATTTCAGCTTCAACACTCGAGAGTAATAGCAGGATATTGCACCAAGATTTACAATACCGGTCGGCGCCAACGCAGCGCCTGCAGTCGCCTCATGATAAATACCAAGACTTCGTTTACTTTTATTAAAGCGTTTTCTTTAAACAAACTAGATACTATACAACATGTAACATAATTAACGCACATCCTGAAATTAGTTTGTTCAGAATCGTTTACTGAATCGATTTCTATAATTTTTATTATAGGTATTTTTTTTCCCAAAAATAATTAAAACTACGTAAATTACAGTAAAAACTGGTTAACTCGTTTCGAAAGCGAGCGAATACCTACTAGGCTAACAAGACCCTCATACCTACGTGTGCGACTGTCTGCGTTCGTGGATTTGCAACATTCTTCCGGAATTAGTATAACTAAATCAATCAATAATCAATGCTCACATATGTTTAACTAAAAATTCAGTGTATGTATTATGATTATAACATAATATACTAATTGGGGTGTCTGAGGGTGTGCGTTAATTTTACGTTACATGTTGTATAAGGATGTGTCCAAACACCAAACTCCATAGAAAAGTAGCTAAAAAATGCACTTGCAGCAAAATTCTGTGGTTTGCGGCCACCGCATGCGAGAAGACTGTTTCATGAGCGCCGCTACAGCAGTCACCGCAAGGACCGGATGAATTCTCATCACATCTACGTAATACTCGATGCATATACATTTAAATAATGATCAATCCGTTCTCATTCTGAACTAAGAAGATCAAGTGAAAAGTCCCCAATTTCAAATCCGAAAATTTAATCAAATCAAATTGAACCAAATGTCAAACTTGCGAAACTAGCATTTACTTTGAAATGGAGTCTCATGATCTGCTCTTATTTAATGTATACATAGAAAGTTTAAATTCTATTTTTCTACAGAGAACATCTACTACGCTCATTGTGTCCGGCAACCAAGCGTTAACGAAAAGCTTTCGTTTTAAATCGAACAAGGAGCTTAATAAATTGTTTGCACTCGCTTCTTTTCCCATTGAAAAAGTAGTTTATCAAACTCAAATCAATTGCTCCTTTAGGTATTGAGAGGGTTACTATCAATTGGCTGAAATATGTTGTTAAAGTGAATTGATTAAATTAGTGTTACAATATATTTTGTAGAGAAACAAAATTGGTTATGAAAATTAAAATCAAATTAAGCTTGGACTAACGACCTTTTAATAAAAAAAAAAAATTAAATATGAATTTATAAAACTTTGTAAACTGAACTCGAAATTAACTTACAACAATATTAATTACTTACCTTTATAAAATGTTATTAGTCAGCTAAATTATTCATAAAATAAGCCAAAACAAAAAATATACCTGAAAAATATGCCCTGTATCAACTCTAGAATATTTAACTTACTTTTATAAGGTTGTTTTGTAACTATAGTCGCAATAAAAGTTGTCCATGTGCGATTTTATTAAAACCTGGCAATGTGCTATATAATGCCTTTCCAATTATTATAATTATCTTTTTCATTAGGCCGTACACGTGTGGGTTGTGATTATGCGGCTTTTATAAAAGGCATTCTTAGCGAAGAGGTTATTAATGGTTTCAGATATTTTAGATTTTCAGTCTAGCCTCAAACAGCTCGAGAGGTTCCATTATTCATTCCACATTATGTCGAACATAAACAACAAAGTGGCACGTCTCAGCAGCTTAAAATATTTTCTGACATGAAGGCATAATAAAAAATAGCTTGCATAAGCCACCCGTGATCGCCAGCAAAGCGGAATGTCAGCGGCTTCGGCATCAATCACTTGCGATGCCGGGGATTACTCAAAACGGAGCGTCATCCTCTAGCGTGGAGGCGACGCAAATTTACATAAATAAGCTCATCTGTATTCAACATGCAAGCCGAGAGGAGACCATGCAACAACATGTGGCATTCAACTTGCAGACCTCTATTATTAATTGTGGACAACTGACGCGAGGGAGCAGTTCCACAGACTCGTCTCGCAGACCACGACCCCGTTGTTTCTAGTTTAATGAAAGTGCCTGAACTGAGCGCTTCAACTTTCACATTGTTTATTGATCCATATTTGCACATATTAAACCCTCTATTATTTACCTATGTTTACACTTCTAAGGGTTGTTTAACATTCATTGTATTTAAAACACAACGCAACAAAAGTGGAAGCTTTTAAATCGTACGCAAACGCCGGAAAACTTTTCTTGTACGGGCAATTAATAACTTGGAACGCTCCAGAGTAATACTGGCCCAAGTAAACGTGTAAGAGCGCTTCATAATAATACAGTTTAACAACAGAATTAACCCCGAAGGTTGCTATTAAACAAGTTGGTCGTAGATTTAAATTTTGAGCTCGTAAATTAACCCTTCATCCTTTTGAAATAGCAAAGGGATTGGGACCTAATGGTCTATTTGTGAAACGTAATGGGCCGCTCTGGCCGAGCGTATTAGACAATTTGGACATATTCTGACTTCACTCTATTCACGTAGAGCCTTTATACTGGATCTTTATATAAAAGGTCGCGGGATACAAAGGATTAAAATAACTATCGCAGTAAACTTTCTTTTCTATTTTATTATGTTTTCAGTTCTGTATTTTAACTAAAATGTTAGTTGTAATTCCACTAGTAAGTGCTTATTTAACGAACCTTTTCAGTTTGATCGTAATGTTGTTGAAATGTTAGTCTGAAACGTGTAACTGTTTTTATAAAGTAAAATATCTCTTGAAGGGAAAAGTAATTTTACGGCCAAATTATTCATCACACAAAGCTGTGGAAAATACCTACATCAAGACAGGGACATTACCATGTTAGCAAATGGAACACTTTGATTTTCAGACTTTAGGTCCCTCTGTAATTATTTTCTGTGTCAGTCCGCTTCAAGTACTTGTTTCCATTGAAAATCTAGCTACGAGACATTTTCTTTACAAAAGGAAACCTTATTTAAAGTACTTTTAGTACCTCATTAACGTTAGAATATAATATATTAAGAATTTATGGAAAGCGCGTGAAGTAGAGCGTATGGTTAATTATTTATGGAATAGTGTAAAAGATATATTTATTAATAAGCCAAATTATAACAATAATATATACACTTATAAGTTAAAATAACCTAAAGTAACTAACTTAAAAATATAACTAATAAATGGCGTCAAAAAACTCCTCCTCAACGCTGTCAACTGGTAATGTCCCCAAGAGACTGACGGCGTTGCCACGTTGTATGGCAACGCTAAGCCTAAAAAAACATGTGAAAGTAGGTATACAACACGTGTCTATATCTAATTGCTAAATTCTTATTGTGCTGTTCACTCAAAATTCGAAAATTGACCAGTAATGTTTATGACCCTCACCTGCCTAGCCTTTTCGCAACTATATTGGGGTCAGCTTCCAGTCTAACCATATGCAGCTGAATAAAAGTATTTTACATGAAGCTGACCTCCACAACTCAGGAACTGGGTAACACGATAACCTTTGGTAAGACTGGTTGTCAGACTTTCCGGCCACTGACTACTAGCAACGACTATAAAAGATCTATAAATGACAGCCGGGCCAACGGCTTAACGTGTTTTCCGAGGTAAGGAGGAAAACCAGTATGTAACGGGTGGTAACCCATCTACGGGCCAACTTAGGCAAGCTCGGCTTAACCTGAAGATCGACCCGAGCGGCTGTTATTATTTAGCTACGAGCTCCTCATAAATAATACGCATCATGCGACATCTTAGACAACTCTGAATCTAATTTAACTTTATATCACGTTATATTACAATAGTGTAAATAGGCACTCACATAAGAAAACGACTATCACACATAAATTATTATCGAACTTTTACAATGGCCTTATTACATAGCTACTAACAAGGAAACTACACGTACACTGACGGTATGCCAGTTATCACCCTTATGCCCTAAGTAATAAGATTGAAAAGTGATCGACCCTCAGTGAACTCAGTAGTACCTACTTACCTCAAAAAACTAACACGAACGAAAGTGTCCTAAGGCTAGTATTACCTACAACATTATCTAGAGTATTATAGCATTAAGTCCAACTTTTTGTCAAAGGCCTCACACTTGTACACACGGCGGCACATGAAGCTGTAAATTTCCAGTATAACTTGGCCTCGCTTTGTATAGATTTCATAAACAATGAGGGATCCGCATAAACTGAATTTATATAGCTTGATTGGCCGTGGTGCGTACTGAGCAGACTTATTCTGAACCTAAAGTTTTTCTTTCCTTTACTGGCTAAGGTTCATACAAAGGCGTAATTGTAGGCCCGAGTAATTTTATCTTTGACACCTACACACGTTTACGTTTATAAAAGTTGTTCTCAGAACGTTGTCTACGTTCTGAGAACAACTTTTATAAACTAGGGGAAGAGTATTTTTTTAGCATCCACGTGAGATAAATTAAAATGATTGCATGTGTTAAATGCCATTTTATTAAAGTATCACATTACCAATTACTTTTTAAGCGACTTCTGAAAAGGAAGCAGCGTTTAAATTTTTTTTTTTTTTCATTTATGATCATCGATTTCTTCGTGATTACTGGTCCGTTTTAAGTGTCATTACTTAGTTAAATTGATACTTGAAAAGGATTTGTGTGAGATACCACAACTAAAAAGCGTAAAATAAAGACTTTTTCTAACGTTATTTTCCTGGTTTTAGTGTTTTTTTTTTGGAAGTTGATTATTTACTTTGCAAAAAGGTTTTTATTTAGTTTCTCGACTATGAGGGGGATATTAGAAACTGTATCTCAGAAAAAAACATTACCGTACGAACAGCCGATAATTGTTTCCTTTTCAAGTAATATTAGAAAGTTAATTTCATTACCGCCGTTCTAATAGCGTCACAAATAAAATTAATCATTTAACCCTTCGAAATAAATGTACAATTTAAAGGCATAAAAAGGTACACCCACCCAACGCACACAGGTGCGTTTCATTAAATTTGTGTAAAAATAATTTATTTTGTAAACCGAACGGTGTTCTGTGGTCTCTTCCAAACACATTTTGTAACCTGATCTAAATACGGTAAATTAGGAATGACAAACGCGATTAAACGGACCGCCATGTTTGGTATAGCTTAATTAAGGATTACGTTACCGAAAAGGACACAAATTACATCCACGTTGTATTCAGAGGTCGAAGGGTGCAGAAAAAATGGGAATTTTCATTATAGATTTTATCCGATGGTCTGAATTTGGTTAATATATCGAAAATTATTACAGAGATTTCGTCTGAATTTCAACTTTATTCGGGTGTGAATTATTTCATTTCTCGAGCAGAAACAGCATACAGAAAGGGAATTTAAATTTAAAAATTCTTGTTATTCCTTAAAAGAACAACGAAATTTACGACTGCTAGAATTTGTGTATTATTAAAGTCCGCATTAAACGTTTATTCTGAAACACGACCTCGCTACCTTAAAAATAGGTCTTTATAACTCTCCTACGGACCCTAACGAGGCTACATTATATTCCTCACTTCCCAGTAATAAATCAAGACACTCAAACGAAGCAACAATTCTACAAAAGCAGCAACAAATCATTACGACGTTCCGTACATCCACGTCCCTAAATAAAAATCCGTTGAAGCGTACGTTGGCAACATTCGACTCGTTTATGTAAATCTTGTTGGTGCGTGCTGATGTATTCACGCCTTCTGATTTTTATCGCTGAGTATTTGATTCACTGAGGTGTATGATATATTTACATTTTATCTTCTCATATGATATTATTTGAATGAAAGGAACCGGAATAGCGGAACGATTTGCCAATGGAAATGTTTTGTTGGTACTGGGGAGTGTAATTATTAACTTTTTGTTTGATGTCGACTTAGTTTTTGATACTGATTGCTTTGTTCTGATTGGTTATATTATTTGAATGTTTGTTCCGAATGATTCGGTAGCTGGTGATGCATGAATTTTTACAGTAACACTTTTGTATGTAAATGAATAAAAGGCTGCTCCCAAAACGAAATGGGTTGATTTCATTCAATAATGTAGAGTGTTCACGGCCTTTTTCAGTTCCGTACCAGAATAAAGCGCTTTTCCGCCCCCACTTTAAGTATTATTTTACTTTTATTTATATATTTTAACAATTGTGCACTTAAAGAGTCCACACGAGTGAATATACTTTAGTACCCGTATGTCAAGAACATCCTAGCCTCTAGCCTCGATATTTAACCTTTTGAACTCTATTGTCACATATACGTGACAAGCAAGCGCGTGACCTGTACGCCAAACGACACAAATATGTGACAAAATGCTAGGTAAAATTGTGGCTTGGCGTGGAGGGCGCACGCGTGCGTTTATGCTCTGGCGTTCAGAAGGTTCAAGATGCTATAATTTTACTATCATAAAGTACTTAGGTGGAAATAAAGGAAGACTGCTACAAATAGTACGTTGAAGTAGCATGAAACCTTTTACACTTTTTATTATACCTTCCTATTAATAGAGAATTAGTTTACAAAGTTAATTAACTTTCCGGAAGCAAAGTAAAAGAAAAAAGTTAAAGCATAAAAAAACAAAAATAAATTTAGTAAAAGGTTTCATTGATGTCTGGAAGTGCTTAATTGATTAAATTTTCTTTTTAGCATGTCTCCGAGAACTGTACAGGATATTCAATTTGTAGTCGGAAAACATTGTGTTTTTTCGAAAACTGTCACTTTGTACATAAACTCAAAGATACCAACATACGCCTTTTTTACATGGGGGTAGACAGAAACCATAGGACGCCACCTGCATACATACATACCTACATACCCTACATACCTGTGTCCTTACATACTTCTTTCGCCTCGTCCACGTTCATACATCTGGTCATACACGCACACCGGTGGCGAGTACTACGCACCTGACCCTTTTTTTTTGTTTTTTCCGGGTGGGAAATTATTATTATTATTATTATTTATTTATTGACACACCAACGACTTATTCAAATGACCCCCCCACTCTGGGCGGAGCGGAAGAGAGTGTCAGACTTGTACTGACTAAAACTCATCCATGTTCCTACTTTGCCCTTTGTGTTCCAGGGCCACGGTATCTCTTTCGAACAGTCCAGAGCCCTGGCAGGTATCGGCCCATGCGGACCCCTACTTGTTTGCTGACATCTCTTTGAGGCGCACGTGGAACACGAACGCGCCGTCGACACGGCCTGTCGTCACAAGACGGCCGGACGGCGGGCTGGCCCATAACTCGCCGTCCACAGGCCTGCGCCTACGGTGGCAGGAAGCCACCACGTGACCCCCGAACACACCTGACCCTTCTGAAGAAACTCACCAATAAGTCAGTGTTTGTCCTTTTAGGGCATCCCCTCTCGGCGTTGCCACTCACATCTGCATTGTACCTGTCGCCCTTCACTCATCCTATCCGCATCCCCAAACCATCGCCATCACTCTGTTTTTATGGGTAAATGGAAAATTCCTTTAATTTGTTTTTGTGGTATCCTTAATTAAACATCATGAAACCACCACATCTCCGCATCTTCATAACGTAGTGTGGTGGTATCTTGTGAACCAGTTACCTTATTTAAATGTAAATTCGTTGAATATTTTATGGGTAGGTTTAAGCATATTTGACTGCCTCTTTGATCTAGTGGTCGCAAGCGCGACTGTTGAGCATGAATTCCTGGGTTCGACCGGGCAAAGTATTATTGTGTTTTTTCATCAGGAATTCGGAGTCTGGATTTGTGCCCGGTTAATGGATTATAAGTGCCTATATTAATTTTCGATAGCAAGAAGGTATTTTTTATATATTTATTTTGTACCCTATCACAATGTTTTCTTATTTAACCCAAAGGTTGACTGGTAGAGAATGCCTTGTGGCATTAAGTCCGCCTATGTATCACTATTGTACATGAAGTTTAAATAAATAAATAAATAATAGGCTCACCCCCTATTACATTGGAATTAAACATATTGAACTGTCGAAATGTGTGTACTATCAGGTACACCTTTGCCTAACCCTTTGGGGATTACAGACGTGATGTTGTTTAAGCACATTCGTGACGAGTTAATGGGTCGTTCACATCTAAATAGGTACAGTCACGAGCACCAATATGTAAACACTTACCTAAATTCTAAAGCAATTTTCGTGAGAAATAATTGCAACTTGGAGATAGCATTTTTTTCATAAAAATATGAGTTTCAAAATACTATGTTCGTAAAAACTTGAAATTTTAATCAGAACAGGAGGCGAAAAAATCTTTAAAAGTTGTTAAGTATTTACATATCATGACTGTATAACAAGGATATAACCAAGTTTGTAAAGTAAATTAGTAGGTATGTAAGTAGTTATAGTATGTCTATGTAATGTCCATCTGCGTGATATGATCCTATGAACTCTTTTAAATCCCCTGGGTGGTCACGTGATAATAAGGGTTAGTTATGAAGGGAGGGTTATGAATTTTATAGTTTGTTTGTGGCCTAGTTTCGGCTGATGCTTATTATTTTGTTTGATTAACTTTGGTTTAGTTAGATTATTGGTAGTTCTGAACTCATGTAGTAGGTTGAATCATTCATTTTTTTGACATAAATCGTGATGAAATTGCCCAAGAGGTTACATACTCTGAAAATGTGTTACAGTTAGGTATCCTGAAAGAAAATTGGAATTAAACTGTGTAACTGTATTTCACATGCGCACTTTTAAATTTCTTTTATACGATGTAATTTTGTCTGCGCTATAATTTTTATTGAGGGGCTCATGGTTCATTAATAACGACCGCTCGGGTTGATCTTCTGGTTAAGCCGTGCTTGCCTAGGTTGGTCTGTGGATGGGTGACCAGACCACCCATTACGGCTTTTGTTGGGGCTGTTGGTTGCAGCTGTCATTTGTTGATCTTATCCAGCTGTCTTACTTAGGGGTTACATAATTATTACCCAGTACTAAACGGGTTGTGGAGGTCAGATAGTCAGACGCTCCATATAGAATACAGGAATTCAGCTGCATCAGGTTAGACTGGAAGTCGACCCCAACATTGTTGGGAAAAGGCGAGGTAGATGATGACGTTATAATTAATATTCTTCGTTGTACAGTCACGAGCACCGATATGTAACATCATCACCATTTCAGCTGAAAGACGTCCACTGCTGGACATAGGCCTACCCCAAGTGTCGCCAATACGCATAAAGTTTCCTAAATTTTAAAGCAATTTGATCGAGAAATAACGATCGCAACTTGGAGACAGGATCTTTTTCATAAAAATATGAGTTCCAGAATACTATGGTCGTAACAAGATGAAATTTTAATCAGAACAGTAGGAGCAAAACACTTTTAAAAGTTGTTAAGTGTTTATATATTGGTGCTCGTGACTGTACCTAAGGGATTGCTTCTTTTGAGGCTACAGACTGATTTAACTCGAAATCACATGTCACATAACAGTCCCATATAATTGATAATAATAAAATAGATTTGTACTCACTACAGTAACAAACAAAAAGGCAATCAGTGTTGCCAACCCGTCTGTGGAAAAATGCAGATTAATCCACCTTTAACTAACCGACGTAGCGAACGAGGTTTTAAATTATGTTTCGGCTTTCATCACTAATTGTGTCTCGGTTTACCTTGTTCCAGATTACATCAGTATTATGTGCGTATGTTTGTTTGTTTTGCTACTGCTCAATTAAACGTGGGACTCTTACTAATATTAGTGAACTGAGGATTATTATACTCTAATGCTTCGTTGGTCTAGTAATCGCAAGCTGTAATGCTGAGCACGAGATCTTGGTGTCGATTACAAGTCGGACAAGATGTTATTGAGATTTTCCAATCAGGATTTTTTCAGTAGCGATCGGAGTCTGAATTTCTGCCCAGTTTATAGCAACAGGCTCAATTTCTGCTATATGGGTTCGGTAGTGTACTTAAATAACTGGCGTAATGTGATTATAACTTAACCTAAACCTTAAAAAAAAAAGTGGTTACCGGCATGATGTTATGTTATGCATTATTTTCTCAACAGGAACCATCAACCCGCGGTCGGCTACGCGTCTCTTTACCGGTCCACCATAGTGACCGTCTATCACCATAATCATCACGCAAGACCGATGACCGATGATGATGTTAAGGGAGAAAACTACTGTAATTCATGTTTTGATATTCCTGAAGACAGTAACGGTTCTGGGTTGCCGAAACCACTTACTCCGTTCACAAATTTCTTCACCGACTTTTATTTATAATTAAACTAAATCCTAAACTCAAATTTATTGACAGCCTGAAGAAAATTATATTTTAATAAGTTACTATTTAACACGCGGTAAAATTGTTTCACGAGGGATTTTCTACTTTACAAAGATTAAAGTTACAAGAACCTTTCATTAGCAAACTTGAATTGCGTAGGAGAAGAAATATGAGCCAACTTCGATCATTGAATCGAAGACGCCCGAACGCCTTTGAATAGAATTTATACAGAAAAACCTGTCAAATTCGAAAAGCGAGCTCAGTATAATTGTTCCGTAAGTTAATTTTATTCCTTCACTTTTCGTCGAGTTACAAAAATAAATTAGAGAAAAGAGGCTTACGAAGTTTATTGTAAAACAATCAACAACTAACAAGAAAGGACTTTTGTTACAAACTTTTAGTTTTTATCATAAGCTTGCGTCTGCTTCGGTCGTCCTCCGAAATTTCAAGAAAACCAAGAGAATTAGTCGATCACTTTTCCTTAGAAAACAATTATTCACCTAGCTCATACTTGAAATTAATATATATTAATGGCTGGTGAATTATACAAGTTTAACTTAGCTTGGGTAATCGTTGCAACTGAAATAACTGGGTGCTTATTATTTAATTAAATCATCATTCATCATTATCATCCTATAATATTCCCACTGCTGGGACACAGGCCTCCTCTCTATGAGAGGGAATGGGCTATAATCCACCACGCGGGCCCAGTGTGGGTTGGTAGATGTCACATGTCTTCGAATTTTTGTTTCTAGGACATGTCGGTTTCCTCACGATGTTTGCCTTCACCGTTTTTGAGAGCAGTGATGATGAAATAAATTACACAAAGTAATGCGCCTGCCTGGGTTCGAACCCACGACTTACTGCTCGTAAGTCGGATCCGCCACCACTGGGCCATCGCTGCTCTCAAATTTAATTAAATAACGAAACTTAATGTGTAAAAATGCAACTATAACCTCGAGAATAGTATCATTTCATTGTTATCAAGTTTTTCAATATTTTTTCATCCTGAAAATATTGTTGCCTGCCTTCTCACAGTGTTTTTTTTTGTTTTATTTTCTCTTGCGTTTTATTATTTCTGCTAAGGATAATAATTACGATACAAAATTCCATGTGTTAGGACTTCACCAAAAACATAATCAGTGAACTGGAAGAGTTTTATTCCTTTCAATGACTTTCAAAAACACATAACTGTATAACAATGTTCAAATTACTATACATTTTCGAAAGGAAAATTCAATGTATTCAATGTATTTCCTCTACACATTTTACACTCATCACAATATTGTCACAAGCTCAGTAAGTTAGTAAACAGATCAAAGTGAACCCTAACGTCTAAACTAGGCCGAGCCTGTATCTTAGACGTTAAAATTATAATTACGTATAAAAAATAACTAAATGTCATCGGTTTTAATAAAAAGGTGTATTAATTAGGCATAACGTTATTAAATTAAAACTACACAACCCCAAAACTAAATGTAATTGCGATGGATGACTCGGACACTTTGCTGTATTAGAATAATAACTTCGACAGCATTAGTTCCACATGATTAATTTTAAATGAGGTTTTACTAATATTGACTGAATACAGGCGATAGCATTATGTTTACGTAAGGTATTGAATCATGTATGAAACTATGTATGTTTAGTTTAGGTACTAGTATCTACCTTTGTAGGCATCATACTGCACAAAATAGCTTTGTTTCAGTTGTATTAAAGTATGTTCTTGCTTAACACTTTTTGCTAGACACATCATCATCATCATCATTTCAGCCGAAACACGTCCACTGCTGGACATAGGCCTCCCCCAAGTGTCGCCACATTGACCAGTCCCGTGCGTCTCGTCTTGCTAGACACAGTTACTTTAAAAAAAAACATAACATAACATTACTCCTGTAACCGTACCGTACACCCACATTTCGCCAGTTATGTTTTAAGTCCCATGTTATAGGGGGCGAGCCTATTGGCATCAACCGGGCACTGATCGAGACTCCAAATGATTAAAATTAGGAGAAACCAATTTCATGGCGAAACAACACACTCACATTTTGATCGATACTAAATTATCATCAGTTTGAAGTTAACAAAAGAGGCCAAACCATAAAACACCACCAAATAGGTCTCTTATGCACTTCTCCAGTCAAGTTTTAAAGCGAAAAACTACGCAACTGTAACACAGTTAGCGGCTTAACGATAGCTGTAAACGTCAATCGAGCATGACTGTACACATTGGGTGCGTGCCGTTAAAAGTAAATCGTAAATTGTAGTAAAGGTAAATACACATGTGTGCAGTTTTGGCAGCGACCGCAGACGATAAATCACGGGAACATTGACAAACACGACTGGGCTGCAATCGCGGATGTCCCTGTCTACACTTCCGCGTGGCGATGAGTAATATCCCAGTCCGTGGTACGGAAACATCTACACTTGGACGCTGGGACCAATAAACACGTGCTGGAAAAATTGTAACGGCAAGTAGAAATTATTGTAATGGCGAAAATGTATTTTTAATTTGGATGATCGATGTAGAATTGGGGTTAAGCAGATTATTAAATATTAACCCGTTTCACTTTTGTAGTTTATTGTTAGTTTATTTATTTTAGGTTATTTAATAGTTTTTAATTAATAATGTATTTAGTTAGTTTATTCAAATTATAATAAATTAATTAAGGGTAAAACAAAAAAAAAAAAAAAAATTATAAAACTAATGTGACGTCTCTGTGCTCAGTTGTTTTCGCATCTTAATACCAAAAGAGTTTCTGTGGTGCTCGTCATTGGTTCTACTTGCATCCTCCTTCACCCGCTACGATCATGGGAGTGTCACCAACGAAAAAGTTGCCCTATAGAAAGTACATAATTTTACCTAGTTATTATTTTGAAAATCCTTTTGTAATACAGTCAGTGTTTTATTTTCAAATGTTGTTCAGTGGCTGTATCGCTTTTGTTTTTAAAACCTCATTAGACATTGTACCTAACGTTACCATAAAACTGATATTGCGGTAGTGTTAGTGACGTCATGTGTTATTATTTTGTTAAAGAGTTTCTGCATACCACCATTGGAAAAGGCATGAGATTTTGTTTATTTAATCTAAGCGTCTATATGCAATTATGCTTACGGGGAATATTTCAATCATCTTTTACAATCTCCGTACGTCATTTTTAATCGAGGATAGCCAATGCATAGTTTTCTTCTACATCTAAGTACTACGCTTAATAATCAATAATGTTAAACAAACACTATTCAAATAAATTATGGATAGTAAATTCGATCAATCGTGTAGGTAGGTTGTGTAATGCCCTATTCCATTGTCTAACCGACCGTAATAATTAGTTAAAACTAACACTCTCGTATCTGGGTCAGTATCTAAGCGAACACTTCGTAGTTTAGCATAGGAGGTCGTTTCATTATTTAATAGCGCTTACAGGTAAAATTGGTTTCAGACTCGGTAGTTTTTGAACACAGATAATAGTAAATGGTGGTTTTGTTTTCCGTTCAAAGAAAATCAATTTCAAAATGTGCTTTGGGCATAATTTTCTTCTACAATGAATTCTTAATTCAATCCATTTCAAAAACTTTTACAATATACCTATGATTTTGGGGATAGGAAGCAAACACAAGTCATCACTGCCATTCCCTATGGCGATACTGAAAGCAACAGAAAGCAACGCGGGAATACTTATTAAATGGTAAAAGAAATATTGGTATAGAGTAGTCACTTCAAATCCTGCAGGGATTTGATGCGACTACTCCATCTACGTGATATTTACCGAATTAACCTCCTAAATGCACTGCACATCTAATCCGGTTCGTAATGCTCTAAGCACACGGTCTAATTTTGTTAATATTTGTATTAGGGGTACACCGAAAGCGTCAGGCGTGGGGCAAACGGGTTGTCCAGCCAATTAATACTCCGTCGCATCCCTCTGAACCTCTCTCCTTCCTCAACGGTTAATTAAAGGCTCACACGATACCGTTTAAAGGTATGAAGCTGTTATAACTTTGCATAGATTCTAAATTAACTATCTGGACGGATCAATATGCTTCCTAGAACAGCATATTAAATACGTAGGAAGCTTCCAACGGGAATTAAGTTTTCCTATCAAAGTAAATGTTTCCGTCGTGCAAATCTAGCGTAATGTGTATAGTTATTCTGGATTTTATAACAAATAAATTGCGTAGAAACTTCTGGAAGTCATGTCTGAAATTTAATATTTTTTTAAAGGATGTTAAAATAGGCAAATATAATATATGTTTTGTAAGTCATTTTATAATTTTTTAAAGTATATTAAAATAGACAAATATGTTTTGTAAATCATTATATTCGTTAAAGTTCTAATTACCACTTAAAGAATTTCTAGTGAACAATAATATTTTAGATTATACATAAATAAACATCATTACGGTAATGGTATCAAACTAGGAAATGTTCCACTTAACACAATGTATTACGCTAAGTGATGGAAGACAATATTTCAAACAACCTGTCAAGAATTTGAAAGTATAATAGAATTAAATAATAAACACTATTTTTTAATGTGGCGACGCGACAGGAGTCCAACTAAAGTTATTTAGGCCCATTCTTCTGATTTTTATTTAGCACAAAAGATTTCTAAGCCGCCATTTTGGTTGGGTATCCCATTACGCATGCCAGGAAGTATGAGAGCACAAAGGGAATGAAGGAACGGTGTGGGATGGTCCTCCTTTATTTATTCAGGACCTCGCAGAGGAAAGTAATTCATGCGTGTTTATTAAAAAGCTGAGTGGTTTTATCGACCGAATAAATTAAAACACAACGTTACGTACCGTTTGGTATATTAAAATTCATTTCGTTTCCGCTTATAACGCTTCGGTTATGATGGTGTAAATCGCTGTAATGCTTATGAAGACATAATTTGAATACGTAAAACGTAGGTGTATTGAAAATGTTGAAGCTGGCTGTGTAAGCGGTAACGAGGAGTGCATTACTGCGGGCCGGGGAGGTGATTAATAAAGCGGTCACGAGGGTCCTGGTACATGGATAATAATGTAAACTTACGAATGTGTATTTAAAACTGTTAAATTATGTGGTATTCGATTATTATGTTCGTTGGAAGGATTTAAAGGATCTGGTTCAGCTTGCATTGTGTTACTTGATGCCATTGATATTGGATAAGTTTTGGTCTACGTGTTGTTTGAGTACTATAGGAATGAGCTTGTAGTAGCTAGGTAGTTAGTTGGAACGCTGACCATTGTCTGTGACGTCTGCCTTTTGGCGCGACTGTCTCCAATGCTTTCCCGAAGCTCTTCAATGCTTTCCATAGTTTCCATCACCGTCGAAGTTTGACCGCTTTTTGTAGCAAACAATTTTGTACAAACTAAAAAGTTATACTCTCCCCCTTCTAGTCGTTTACAGGTAGATTCTGCACAGAAAGGGTAACATAAAAAGTAGATATACGGATATACGGTTTTCCGATATTGCGACATAAGTACGACGTCGTTACACGGATATGGATAACCATTTGTCATGATTTGCCATAACACCGATTCGGTGGAAAAATATAATGGTTTCTAATCTAGGCGAATAATTGATGGCGGGTTTGAAGTGTCAATGCAATTTTTCGGTTGAGCACCTTTTGTTGCATAGGCAGGTATTTAAATATAGCTTTTTCGATTAAAACTGGTTCCGACTGACCTCCCGTATAAAAAGTCGTGGACATTTTCAAAAAGTAAGGTCCTGTTCACGCATCCCGTTCTTCATCATTAGTCATCATCATCAGCCTAGTATTGTCCCAACCATGTTGGGGTCCGCTTTCAGTTGTAGATGCAACTGAATACCAGTATTTAACTTGGAGAGACTGCCTATCTGACCTGTACAGCCCAGTCACTGGGTAATAGGATTCTTCTTGGTAAGATTGATTGTCAGACTTCCAGAACCTTTCCGTTGCAAGAAGAGTGGTTCTTGATGGCGACGAAAAATCAAACCCACAACAACGTTGTACTACTGTTTTACGAAAAAGTACACAGAGCGTACTGGCTTTACATATCCGTTACAGAAACCCAAACAGTTTTCTTTAGATCCAAAAAGGAATTTTAATTAAAGAGAGGAAATAAAATTAATTAGTATCTATTTATCGATGAGCCTTTGATTAAATTCCGTCCGACATCCGTACCGCTTCTTTAATTAATAGTAAAAATGTTTTTTCACTGAAGTAATTAACGCCCTTATAACTCTTTTTTTGTGGATAAATAAAACCTTTTTATAAAGGGCAGAATTGTTCGACTTGACTAAATTAAAAATGTTTTTAATCTCAAAACAGCAATGTGAGCTAACAAGGCGTTTATTGTCGTGAACAAAGTTTTCAAGAACGACATTTCGAGGCAATTATGTTTAATAGTTTAACCTGTTTTAATCTTGGCAATTTGAACAGACATTTGAGTTAGTTAAGAAGTAATTTGTTAAGCGTAGGTGCGACGGGAGCGCGCGACAACGACATTCGTAGTTTACCAGATAAACTTTTGCCGAGGATGTCTTGTTTTATTAAAAATACTTTAGCAACAAAGGCTGGTTCGATGTGGCGCAGGAGCAGAATATCCAGAAGGATATGAAGAAGGCTTTTGCTCAGCAGTTGGACATATAAGGCAATTTAAATCTACAAAGGGTGTTTATTGATTATTTTTCTTTTTTTGAAATCGATGATACATTGAGATATTGTGAAAACAAGGTCAAAGCTTTCGAGGAGTGGTTAAAGATCGTGAGATGTGAAAAAAAGAAAGAATTGTATTTTTATTACAAAATGGGCCTACTCTTATAGTGGGAAAAAGAAAATAAACCAAAAAAAAGTAACGTGAAGGTCAACGTATCTTCTCTATAATATATGTATATACTTTAGGGGCACGTAGGCGAAGCACCTAACTCGTACAGGTAAAGTTTAGGTACTACGTTAGAAAATTTGAAATGGGTACGATCTATTTATCTACCAAATTCTAGAACAGCAACAGCAAACCTTTTGAAGGTACCAAAGTAATAATAGAATCCACATTTGTATAATATTAATAATTATTACTTACTAAAGAAAACTTGGAAAGTTTATTCAGAGTAATTACGCAGTATAGACGCTAAAGGCAGTTATTAAAACATTTAACTTATTATTGCTAGTACCTTTCTATAAATATAACGATCGTTAGACTTATAGAAAGTATTGGAAAAATACTTACTACGGAAAAAAGAACTTCTATAACTGAAAAATGAGAGCTTACGAAAATAAAGACACATTTGTATCCACCTGGCTAATTCCAATATTATTACCGTTTAAGATTAGTTACCTTTCTCACAAACTCACAACCCTCGTCGTGTGAAAGTGACATTTGATTTAAGGATATTCTGAATAAAAACGTAAATGGAGAAATCTTCAACAGAAAAAGTGTTCTACGTCAAAATTAAGGTAAATTTTGACACATACATTGACACATTTTTCATATAATGAGTAAGACATTAATAATGCACTTAATAGCTAAATAATTTTTAAAAAAAACACAGATCTTCTTAGGCTGATTTATTTTATATTATTTAGTCTTATTTTATTAATATTTAGTTTATTCAATAAGTTATTTAAGTTCTTAGATTAAATTAATTAACTAACTAAAATCAACTCGAAATAATCCGTGTAGATTAATGATACACTTTCACTTTTTTTTCTTTCATAATAAATCTTAGACATTAATTGGGATAGGTATTTTTTTCTCAGAAGAATGAATTATTAAATGCTTTCCTTGCAGCAACATTTTGAATTTAATCAAGCATGATTGATCCAGTAAAGCACATATTTACTGCTGATCAAAGGCTCAGTTTGTGGAGAAAATATATTGTAGGGTTTGTAGTTTTCTACTTCCATTAACTTATACAAGGTCTACAATTCCTAGGCTTTCAAATTAAAAAGTTAGAAACCTTATACTTCAGATGAAGCTGTAATTACTCTAACGTATACAGCCTTTGATGAAAATAGACTGATGAATGAAGTCCCTTGGTGGATCGTATCTTCCACGATGTATATTTTGCCGATGTAACATGCGTAGGCATTGAGCGAAGGCGTAATGAAAGTTCATCTTCACGATTCATCAACAAATTAAACCAATATACAGTGCATCGTTATTGATGCAATTTGTTTTATCCAATCGAATTTCAAAGTTACATAATCGTCCAATTTATCGGTTATAGTATTATCAACATCTACATAAGCTAACCAATCAGGCAGTTCCGTGGTGGGTAAAGCAATATCCCTCCGGAATGGGCCACTATAAAGTCGATAAAAGAGAGCCACGTTCAGCACAGGACATTTATGAACTCAAGCCATTGAAAAATGGTGTGTCAATTGTTCACTGTAACTATTGGATATACGTGCCTATGGTCACTTTGATATACTGGCTTAGCACGGTTAAGAGAACGGCTCCGCTTTAAGATTTAGGTCCCAGACTGCCGCATTTTAGATGAACACTGACCGAAATAAAATAGAGAGTTCCTGGAAATGTTCCTGAAACGGTATTGCCGAGGAGACAAAACAGAAATAAACAAAAGATGTGGATACGTGAGGCGAGAAGTGTGTTGAAGATAAATTACTTTACATAATCTCATCATTCATAACCTTTTTCTGTAATGTACGTCTTTGTGCAATTATGTATTGTTGTAATACGTAATTTACGACTAAATCCGAACTAGGGAACCCATCAGCAATCATAACATTGATATACATGTGAATGCATCATTCTGATAGCAGTCAACATTTGCAGTGTATCTGTACCTATTATATCAACGTAGATATAGTTTACCCTTTCCAATTTCTCTTTGGCTCTGCAAACCGAACTGTTACAGACGAAATATTGATTGCAAAGGTCAGACAGTTCATTTGTTATTCCAGTGGATTCTACTCCAATGTAAACGATCTGCCGAAGGGCAAATCGAATTGCAAGTTTGTTATAAAAATATCCGTATTTTGCAAGCTACCTACCGATCTTTTTGCATAACAGTAGAAGTTATTTTATCGTATTATTTCAATGAGTAATATTGACGAAGGTTTTTTGTAACTACATCTATTTGATTTACTAGGTGAATTAAAGGAAAGTCTTTGGTCTGGGCTGGTAAGGCTAAGATTAAGATAGTTGTAACACCTTGTCATACCATTTTCTACCTTGCCGTAGTCCAGTCAATCTCCAGAATAGAATAAAATAGAATAGAATATTTTATTTGTGTAAAAACATGGTACTATAAGTTCTTATAAATAGAGTTATGAACTTACATGTTTCGCCATAGAATGGCATACAAATATTACACATAGAATTTTAATACGAAACATTAATGTGTTTAAATATTAATATGTCTAGGTATAGCCAGCTCATAAATCAAATCTTAGCACAAAATAAACGCATCGAATAAACCACCAACAAGATGAATATATTGTAAACACTATTTTAGGTTTCCATATTAAGTAACATTTTATGAGTACCACAAAATGACATGTGGGACATAGACTGCTGGCACAACGTGGAAGCAACGCGTGCCAAGCAATTACTGCTTAGCTTATCTTGCACATCATACGCGTAATATTAAACATTCTAAACATGAAGGTTTTTGCTAAGTCGTGTCCTACAGTCCAAGGCAGTATTATAGTAGTTTAATAAGGGTTGGACTCCACCGGAGCAAAGAGAGAGGTGATGTGTCGTAACTTGTAAGCCACCAATAGAGTTTCGTAATTTACACTTCTCGTCTCCGCTTAGCTTTAGTGGTTGAGCAGAAAGGAGAGGAGATGTCTGGTAATTGTTTAAGCCAGCGGAGTCGAGAAGAGAGGTGAACGGCCTGGTGCGAGCGGTGTGCTGTGACCGGCGTTCGGTAACCGGCGTGCGGTGAGTGGCGTGCGGTGAGTGGCGTACTGTGAGCGGTTTTCTTTGAGTTACGTACGGTGCTTGCAGCTCTTCTCTTCGCCTCGCACATCTCCGCTTTCGTGGAGTTCGGGCCTTAGTTGGAAAGTAAACGTCAAAAGTTGAACAGTTGACCTAAGCGTTCTGTGCTGCAAAGATGTTTTTTTCTTAGGGATTTTTACGTATGGTGGAGGATTAACATTTCAAGAATTGTGGAGGAGAAATGTTTATTTAAAAATAATCGGGTCCTAGTTATGAGGTCAGCTTGAATTGGCGATTTAAAGGGTTGAATTAATAATTCGGCAGTAACGCGAAAAGGTGTTTTAGCAGTTCCTTTATATAATTGTACCACCGAATAGTTAAAAACTGCACCACCCCATATGCTGCATTGAAACATAACAACGCCAATTATTGACTTGTCTTGCGTACACGCAACTCTCCTTAAAGCCATTTTTTCACTCGTCCTCATTTCAGCCTGTGTACTCTCTCTTCCGTCTTCATTTTTCTCTAACCCCGCAACGTGATAAGGCCCGCCCCATTTCCCTTTCTACCATTTGTTATAAACGAACACTCCAACAAGGCTTGTAACAGTTGTTACAGAGTTACATTCAAAAGGATACGATGTTAAACACAGATTGTTTGCCACTGATAATGTTACGAGTAATGAATGAACTGCTCACGAAATTAAATGTGTGTGCTTGATGTTAGCATTCTGTTTAGTTTATAAACTAAGTGCTCTGTACTGTTGTGAGCTGAAGTTAAATTGTGATGTTTATCGGAATGAAAAAAGGCGGGTTGAAGAGGTAATTCATGGAAAAAATATAACTACAAAAGGAGATGTTTCAAATCGGGCCCAGTATGTGTACAGTACCTCGAAAAATCGAGAAAAATCCGTGGAATTCGGGAAAAATACAGATAAATAGCTTAAATGCATTCTTTTCTTGTAATCATTTCATATATTTTTTTATCAATTATTTTTATCGACTTTCAACATGGCGTCTCACCAATTTAGGTACTCTATGGTTAAAAAACATTGACAGTAAACTGTCTACTGTCACTGTGTCTTGATATTCGGTTTGTTTGAATTTCTTGAGTTATTTTTAACAACCTCGCTTTAGTTTTTTGGATTTCTTATTTGAATTTAATGACTAACGTTGTGATTCTCATTTACAATGTAATATGACAGAAATAAACATGTCAAACGTCAATAAAATCAATCAACATGACAGCTTACCGCCATGACTGGTTATTGTTGTGTATTTATATTGTATATTCTTGTACTTTACTACCAAACAAAGCCAACTTAAAGTAATTGGATAGTTGAAAACTGTTTTATGTGTTTCCCCATTTTTGTACAAAGACCTGGCCCCCTCCATACATTTTGAAACATCTAGACAGGATCTATGGACACATCACAAACATTGATTGGCGGACTTAATTCCTATGGCTTAGTATCTATGGCCTTTGGCTTAATGCTTATGGCCTGTACTTTGTGCTTGAAGTGTTAAATAAATAAATAAATTGACGTGACTGAAAATAGTTTTTTTTTTCATTTCTTGCTGCTCTATCACTGTAATACACAGACAATTTATAGGCATTATTACTGAAAGGCAACGACGTTATAAATATATCTAACAGTAAGTCGGTACAAAACCTAAGCTCCAAAATAATTTGATGTGGCCTAAAACTCAAAACAAATCCTCTTCAATACAAAATTCAAAACTGAAGCTACAAAACTAATTGATCTCAAGGACACTTACGGCTGCAATAGCCATGAATGCACAATTTAAATTTAATTGCTACAGGTTGTACATGAACAGTTCAACTTCAATAATACGACCTAGATAAGCCGGTTCGGTAACTATGTAGGTAGATAAAGAAGGTTTACACACCAAAAGAAAATGCACGCACACATAGACACGCTTCACGTACAGCGAGTGCAAGCGCACTCAAGACTGATATTTGTTTAAGAACTCGGTCCAATATGTGTCACAGATATTTTTATTTCTAAAGTTAGTTGTATGTAGTTGTATTAATGTGCCAATTTTCTCGAAAATTGAAGGAAACCACATAATAGATCATAACGTAAAAGACAAACTTTTTTAAAGTTCATATACAGCGATCATCATATTAATCATATCATGGACTGTGTGAAGGATGATACGGTTATAAAGGAGGTGATTACTGAGATGACGAGTAATAGAGAAATATGGAAGAAGAAGACATACTACGCCGACCCCAAATAAATTGGGATAAAGGCAGGAGAATGATGATAATGATATAGCGATCATCACAAACACAAAGATCAATGGCGCAAACCGTGTCCTTTGTATGTGTGGCTGTTCTTGTTTTCTCACCCTAGATTAAGTAATAATTAATATTGTGTTGTGTTTATTTCTTGCTCAATATTACTTACTGCATTTGTGTACGAGTGCATAATCCTATTTATATGTAAACTCTTCCGAAGGGGTCCTGGAATACAGGCTTTCCGTCTAGCTTAGGCACTAGTAGTCTCCCACAGTATCATTCAACCTGTGCTGTGTTCATTAAACCTCAAAATATTTACTTATTTAACGAGAAATAAATCATTCTCTTATCTTATACCGTGCGTACGCGTTTGTGTGTCTCTATTCGCTCCTTGTATCGAGTTGACCCTCTGTAATTATCTATTTAGTGGTTCAGTGTTGCTTCCTAATGGAATCGTGTCGTCGGGCGCAACACCATTCGAGATTAACTTTAATTAAGTGGATGTTATTTGAAACTTCAGCTGGGAGGAAATTTATCCTGTTACATAAACCTATGTACGGGGTAGATACAACTGGATTATGTATTCTTATTTGAGTGTTTACATAGATGGGACTTTGCATTGGTACAGTGTACATTTATCAGTGTTCAATGTAAATCTGTTGTTTTACCAGAAAACTGAGCAATCGACGGTTCTGCACATGTCATGAACCCATAAGGTATACTCTGCTGACGGCATGGTTTAAAATTAACCGCTACTGTATTTTTATGAGTAGCCTACAGACATTCAGGAGACCGGCTACCTGAAATGGATTATCGGTAATTTTAGTGCAAATTAATTAAAGATTTTCAGCAGTCCCGAAATATCGGGAACTCAAAACAATCAGTAAACATGGTAAATATCCCGTTTCTAACACTAGGATGATGATAAAGATAATGTTTACTGTAATTTTTTTTAATTTATTGAAAAGGCAGTTAAACAACTGCCTTCTCGTTAATTTCGATCAAAATAAGTTAAACACATATGTCACAAATAGGCGTAATATAATTTATCATTATCAATACCAATTACCATCACCACATTTTTAATAAAATGAAACAAATTCACAAAGGAAAATGTGATTATATACATATTAACAAAATTATGCCTGCGGTGCAATTTATTAATTTCAGTAACATTTTCGGGTTATATCAAAATTGAACATGTATTTGCTTCACGAACTGGAATCCAAGTGAACATTTATTCAAATTCATGCACGTATTCAAATTTTGCAATTCCAATAGATGCAAGCTGAGTAATTTGAAATGAAAATCGACACTATCCGGAACTAGCTGAACGGTTTACCGTATAGGTAATTAAAATCATCTTCAGAAACAGTTCTCGGCAATTATTATTTTTTAATACCTGATAATTAATTTTTTCTATTTCTTCTTTGGAAATGTTAAAACTAAAGGAGACTTGTTCGAATTGATAAATGTTATACCAACATTAATTATAGTCTCAGTCTTGTTAAAATGAAGCTACTACCAGAAGCATTTTCGCGCTGAAATTTTTCATAGATTATACAGATATCTGGAGCAGCAACAGGACCATTAAAGGCTTATCTAAACCAATTATCAAAGGCCGATAAGGGATAAAATTAATTGCAGAGCCGAAGCGAAATTTTTGGGAAAAGTTGTTACTCCTAAATTACGGTTGGCCACATTAGATGTAAATGACTAACACGTTCGAGTTATCTCGCCCTGCAAATTCACTTTGGCCAGGCTCATAAAAATGATACATTGCCATACTTGGGTGGAGCTTTTGGGGCTTTAGACGCTCAGGGCGACGTCCTGAGGGAACGCGTGTACCATAAACATAATCGCTCTCATCAGCTGCTGCCTCTATCGATGGGAGATCGCGCGTACATTTTTATGGTGTCCCGTTTACGAGCCGCCAAAGAATTTGTTTTCATATAAACTTTTATGAGCAGTTGATCGTATTCTGCAGTGAAGAATGTTCTTAGAGTATTAGCAGTAAAATAAATCGAGTTATTTTGTTTGTCTCCATTTAGGTTTATAAGTCATGTAACATTTCGTTTGAGCCTTCCATCAAATCAAGATTTCTTTTTACATACGTTTGAGTTGTTGTTTAACTTTATTGATTTTCGATAGAAATAGATAAACCACCTTCGTTTATAAGAAACACGAGTTATAAGGGGTGGATCCTCTAGCCGAAAAATAGCTGAGGTGGCCTACAGGCGGCGGTGCGAGCGATTTTGCACAAACTTTTTTGACGTTCTAACAATCTTTGCGATCTATTTTTCTTAGACAGAAAAAATCACAGTAAACTCTCTCGGAAATTGAGCTTCTCGTGCCTCCAACATATTATCCCTATAAATTTACCTGACATCCTCAATATTTCAGGCGTTTTCACCGACCTGACCTCTTTTAATAAATCCCTGTGTATATGTATACGTGAATGGAATGTCTGTAGGTTTCCTCTTTTTATATTGTATGAACGATACAATTGGTATTATTATAGATCATTCCTTTTATCCCTTTTGCCTACATTAGGTATGCGGTTTTACGCAGATTTATTTATTTACATATTCAAGCGTTGAGTATCCGAGGTAGGAAATGAAACCCCGTAACATCTGTTTGGGCTACAAAATAAAACAATGTCAAAGGTTAAACCCAAAACCTGAAAGTTTATAAGCCAGAACTAAATTGTTTTAGTGTAACTGATTTGGGTTACAACAACTAAATTGAATAATGTAGGAAACCAAGGGTTTTGTATCATTTAAACGATTAGGAGGTACTGTAAAGTTGTATAACTTACAAACACCTTAAATTAGGCAGGCTGCTTATAGCTGCATTCGGATTTTCAAAAGATTTTGAATTAAGAGTAATTTAAGAAAAAATAATAGTTTTTTGTAACGCCATGGCACTGTGTCAATGGAATAAAGTGTGGTAATGGACCACACTTTTACAAGTATCATTTTCCATTGACAGATTCAAAGATTAGCATTTCAATGAACATAACCTAGATCAAGCGATTAAAAAAACAAGATAGCTGCCATTCGCGGGCTGTAGGGTATTATTGGGAGAATATTTAGGAATACAATATACAGAGGAATATTTATAAACATGTATTTTTCGATAGAAATGAGTATATAATATACCCTTTAAGTATCAGTAATCGGTAGCCAAACACACTGTATACTGAAAGCCCTTTTATGTAAAGTAGAATAAAGCCTCCATGTCTATATTTAACAGTACCTAGATGTTAGTGACCATAGACTATAACCTCTTTTACTTTAAAACACAGTCTTTTGATATATAAAAACACTTTATGTTACAAGTAGCAAGGAAAACCCTTAGGGGTAAAAAAACGATCACTCACGAATCTTCTATTCTATCAATGCTAAGTCTTTAGACATAGTGTAGCACAAAATAACCCTTTCATCTTTTAGAAGATCCATTCAACTTTTACCTACAGATAAAAAGGACCCTAAAAAGTAAGCAAAATGTTTCTTTTTAGCGATCCATACCCTAAGGGTGCCAACAGGACCCTATTACTAAGATTCCGCTGTGTGTCCGTTCGTCCATCTGTCACAGGGCTGTATATTTTGAACCGTAATAGATTGGTCCTTTAAATACTCGTAGTATGTATTACTATGGCCGCAACAAAAACTTATAATAAAATAAAATAAAATAAAGTTAATAATTAATAGGGATCCGCATAAAAACCAAAATAACGCCAAAAAAATTTGTATGTAGTGTAAACATTGTATGGTGGCACAGAACCTTTCGTGTGTGAGTCCGACTCGCACTTAACCGGCGTTTTCTTTTAAATAGGAAGCAAGTACAAGTATTTATAAAAAAAAACAACTTAAAAATAAAATCACTATCAGCATTCTAGCAAAATTGTTCTATAGACACAATAAAACACCTACTCATTGTGTATAGTTTAAAATTAACGCCCAAAGACAGCCTAACTCCCATACCAAATTGGGCACTCTCCTTTACTGACCGCCTATGGAGAATGACGGACGCTCACGGGAATTAAATCAGCTTGTTTGCACAGCTAAATAAATGACTAGTAATTATTGGACAGTGGTTAGTTAAACATTCGGGGAATTACAGGCGCTATTAACACTTTAAATCAAGCCTTTTTGGTGTAAATATTGCGTGGATCCTTTGATTATATGGTTATGGGTAGTCAGCGGCCCGAAAGTCTAACTACCAGTCTCACCTTTTGATAGGCAGTCGTTTCATGTTCATGATAATCTGGATCTTTTCAAAGTTCGAGGAAATCGGTTTCTTGTAGGCAAGCGTGCTCCACCCTAGGCCGCATCATCGCTTCACAACATTTGTTTAAAAAAATAGTGATATTCAAACATTGTTTAAAGCTTTCACGGCTTCCCGGCATTCTCCAGTCAACCCGCAATCATGGCGCCGGCATCAGCGTCGAAATATCGGGAGCTCAAAATAATGAACAATCACGGAAGGTATACCGTAAGTGACAGTATAAGTTTACATTCTAGGTTATATTCAACTCCATTCGGTTAGGCTGAAACCTAAGCCTAATATAGTTGGAAAAAGGTTTTGCTCGACCGTAACACATGTGAAGACATTGCTAGAATACATAGTCTCTAATTCACTATCCACGTCTTGAAACTTATCTTTTCTTCGTTGGTAATCAGACAGTAACTTCTAAGACATAAGTTTTTAAACAGCGCCGAAATATCGCGAACTCAAAGCCAACAGTAAACATGGTAAATATCCTGTTTCTAGTGTTAATAGTAACTACTAAGATTATTCTAGCAAATGAATAACAAAAACTTATCAACATTAAATCAACTAGTTAGAATCACAGATATTCTCAGAAATTAAATTAATCCTTTCTTTCGAAGCCTTTTTATAAGACAGTAGTTTTCCATTTTTGCAATTAGTCGCTAAGTGAACAGTTTCATAGAAGTGCAATGGCTGCGTTTAACTTTCTTCGAAACATTTCCTTTCGGACTACTCAAACAATATCTTGTTTTAATTAGTTTTGCCAATAGGTAGACTAAAGAACAAATAATGTAAGAAGAACTTGTATTCCTTTGCCCTCCTTCGGGTCCTCACTATTTCAACAAAATAATTTCAAAACTTACGAAGGTTTAAAAGATTTAGACTATACTTCCACATCCACACATAGATGCGATCGGAATTGTACAGTCGAATGTTTCAAAATTTAAAGTTTTTAGTTTTAAAGTTTTAGTTTTTTGACCTTCGTCCGAGTGAAATTATTATAAAAATATTACTTCCTTATTTGAATCGGATTATGTTAACAATTTCAAGGGTTATAATTTTTTTTTTTTTTTTTCTGCAGGTAGTCAGTGGCTCAAAAAGTCTGACAACCAGTCTTACCAAGGGGTATCGTATTACCTAGTACTAACTGGGTTGTGGAGGTCAGATAGGCAGTCGCTCCATGTAAAATACGGGTATTCAGCTGCATCTGGTTAGACTGGAAGCCGACCCCAACATAGTTGGGAAAAGGCTAGACAGATGAGACAGATAATTTTTTTTGCACGAAACCCTAATTCTTTTTCAAAAATAAAGCCTAAGTTAGTCCTTATAGCATCAGTTATCTGCATGTAAAAGTCCCGTCAAAATCCGTCCAGCCGTTTCCGAGATTAGCTGGAACAAACAGACAGACAAAAAATAAAAATAATTGTTATATGCATTCATTTAATAGCTTTTATTTTGAAATTACAAACAGACACTGCAATTTTGTTTATTTGTATAGAAAATACATAACGATAGAATGCTGTTATTTACTTATTGATATGAAGAATCAGTTCCTATTGACCAAGTGTGCACGAACCTTTATATGCTCGCAATGTTGGTATTCCAAACTCGGGTAACGTAACGTATTGTAATGTTTGTCGTTGTATGGAATAACAAAAATGTTACCAGTTTCTTTGTTGATATTACAATACTTATGAAACAATACGGTGAAAGGCGGAACTGTATACATTACACAAAATAGATTTATGCCTATTTGTATAGAGATATTATCTGAGGAAGCTAACAAAGTGAATATTTATCCACACGGATATTGCCAATAGGATCTTAAATTCGTCAATTTTTATGAGTAGTCAGAAGCCCGAAAGTCTGACCAACAGTCTTACCACGGGCTAGTAATAGTATTACTCAGTACTAATTGAGTTGTGGAGGTCTGATAGGCAGTGGTTCCGACCCCAACATAGTCGTGAAAAGGTTAGACAGTTGATGATATATGGAGAGCAACCCGGAGTTTGTGTTTGTGCCCAGTTGATGGCAAAAGGCTTGCCCTTATTATCATAGGACTTATACTTAAGTGGCCAAATGTAATGTACTGTAGGGTAGGTATACCTCTGCTTAACCCTTCGAGGATTACAAGCGTGACGGTATGTTGTATTTGTTAATTTATGTAGAAACATTACGGAGATTTATTTGACCTTTTTAACCGACTTCCAAAAGGAGGAGGTTGTGTGTATGTTCAGCGGTATTTTCGCCAATTGAGAACCAATTTTGATGATTCTTTTTTTTTGTTTATAAGAATACTATTCAGTGGTTTTCTCGTTTCAATTTAGTGAAGATCTGATGCTGATTTTCGGAGATATACAATGGAACTTTTCAATAATAGACAGCAAATCTGTCGTGATTGCTGCAATCGCTTGTATTTTTATTTTATACACAATATCATAACATAACATAACGCCTATATGCTCTGCGGGTTTACAGAGATGTGTAACGTACACCCAGATTTGGTATGACAGTTAGGTATGTTCAGTTCCATGTTATTGGGGATAAGCCTATTATCATGAAATGTATTGTTAACAATGTAAACAAGAAATGCATAGCAAATATTTGTATAGGATATTATAACTAAAAATAAAAAAGTCGGTGGCAAAAAAACTCAATCGAACAAACAAAACACACCGACTTCAGAAGCTAAAGTTATTTTTCACTTTTTGTGTTTTCGAAGTCGGTTTTACTTTTTGCAAAAAAGTTTTTTTAATTTTAAACTCAAATACTGATGTAATAGGTGACATCATTTCTGTTGATAATAAAATAGATTTCAGTAAGGATTTTAACCCGTTTATTAGTCTAAAATTCCTGATAATGATCTCACAATAGAACATTGACAAGCGACAAATTAGTTAGGTACCATTGTTATGACCTATCATTATAATAATCTATGTAGTAGTCTGATAGTCTGGTTCATCTAATATTAATAAAACATTTTTGTTGAAACACACAACACCAAAATCAATACCACAGCGTTTATTACTTTTCCAGCGCTTAATTTATTTGGGATCGACGCATCAAGTCTCCTTCTCCCATACTTCTATAAAAGCCATCATCTCACTAGTCACAGGGGCGTGACTAGTGAGATGATGGCCGTCGTATCTTTGGTCTCCTTTTCTCTCGACTTTTTTAGTCGTTTCTCTTCATGACATGTCCATACCATAACAACAGATTACACACAAACACCAATGCTACTTCCAGGCATCCTTTTAGGTTTATACTCATTGAGCAGGATACGAGCTAGGTAGACTAACGACCTGGTCAGAGAGGCAGGCAAGAGTGGGATGCGGGAGACCCAAGACCAGGGTAAAGTGACCCAATGTTGAGGACTGACTCAGTATTGGGTCAGCTTAAATAATGGGTGTTAAAATACCCTTAACGAAGCCGAAAGGCACTTGTTCTCTCCGACATTGTGATATTTTTTTTTGTTCTGGAACATACCTAGGAACCTTTTAGTTACGGAGATATTGGGGGTCAAAGGTCCAACTATTTCACAAGTTTTTTTTTTTAAATACCTGTTTTTTTAATGTTATAATGTTACTATAAATATCAATTGACTCCTGTACTATTCAATGCATCCATCAGTATAATGTTTTGAGTGCGCTACATTGAGTCCTACCGTAAATCATGATTTTTCTCACCAAAAAAGAAAAAAAAACAAAGTTCCTTGGTTGACGGCTCCGTGAAGGGTCTTGTGTACTCATTTCTTATTCTACCCATTTCCGTTTTACCAAAGAACATTCTTTACAAAAAATCACAAGAAAGGGAATCCGTGATAGTGATACCAATTCAGAAAGTAAAGTAAATTATAAGTGGTCCACACAAGTCAGTATCAATAGATACATAACAAAGATCGAGGAATCGTTGCCGAAGGGCCTGGCGATCAGTCGTGTGATGGATTGCGTCCCGAGAGGCTCGGTACGTCATTCGGTGTCATCGAACCACGGCTGCCGATTTATACCTATTACTAACAGTATACATTGACTGATTGACAACGGAAATAACGTTCGATCGATTTGAAATATCAACTGAGAGATTCAATGAGGGAAATTATAATTTATATTATAATCAATTTTAACATTTCGATTTTAAAACTGATTGCATTATTTTATCTAACGTAGTAATCTCTCCTTACCTCGTGTTCTGATCAAAGCGATCGGTTGCAAGATTCTGAGATCCGAAAGGTACCCTAAAAATAACTTGACGGTAGCGTATTTAATTTGCGCGATGATATGAACTTTTGTTAGGACACGACCTAAACCAGCTTATATTACTGAGTGACAACAGGAATAAATCTCAATATTTCAAAATTTAAATCCAATATTACATTAGGTCAATATTTTAATCGATTGTTAAAAGATAATCTTGAAGTACATTTGATATGGTTGGGGGAGGCCTATGTCCAGCAGTGGACGTCTTTCGGCTGAAATGATGATGATGATGATGACATTTGATATTCAGCAAAAAAACGCAATTTCCCTAAACTTAAACCGTATTCTTCATGAAACCGTAAGTACTTTGTGTAGTTACGATTATATCCACCATAAATACGGTACCACATGAGCTAAAACATACTTAGGCATGATCAGATATGAGTGTAGTGAGGCGCTACATGCTTGTATAGTGCAGCAAAGGAGCAATTTCACGGGGAACCGCGTCTCACTCAGTGTACTTTGTCATATGGATACAAAATTACATTGTGTGTGGAGCGGTGTAGCTCTACGTTGCCGATTAGGTAATATTTGGAGAATTTCATCGATTATACTTCAAAATTATGTGACCAGCTTCAGCATTATTTTCGTCGCCTTAGGTACTTATCTGATTTCTAATAATTATAATTTACTAGCACTTTGCCCACGACATCGTCCGCACAAATTGTGGTAACACCCACGAATAATGTAGCTTTCGGACAGTGAAAGAATTTTTAGAATTGGATCATTAGTTCCAGAGATTACCCTCTACTTATAAAACAAATTTTACTTCTTTCTTTATAATATTAGCATAGTTTAACATAATTTTATGTCTCCGAAGGGTTAAAGTTCTACCTGTAGTACAATCACATTTCGCAACCGGGCACAAATTCAGATTTCTGTCTGTTTCTGAGAAATTCCTGAAAACCCATTCAGCGACCACTGGACCTACGAAGTAGCCAATGAAACGAAAAAATCTAGTTTCTATTAATATCACATAACCTTTCCTCTTTTCAAAGTGTTTTCATTTAGTAGGAAAATTCTCCCAAATCTTTCAATAAATTCCACATTTCTAATAACTTCGACTGATTCCTAAAATAAACTTTGAAACAGGACATTACCCACGAAATTCAATTCGACTCCAAAAAGTTACGAAGATATTTATATCAAGATACCAACCTAAATATCGATGTATACCACGGGCTAGCCACAATCAATTATAACCCGTTCGATAAAGTTATCCCTCTGGCATATTCTTGTCGTATCACGGTGACGTAAATAAAAATAATAGCTTTCGTGATCGAGAATCCTCCATGAATGGCGAAGACATTTCTATTTAGGAAATAAGATAGGTACTTAAGCAAGTAGATAACCGAAAATAGGTTCAATGTTGTTATGAATACGGATACATTTTGATTACATTAAACTAAATCTTTCTTGGTAATACAATATGTGAACATAGGTAGATGATAGGTATTACTTATGTATTTGCAAATGGTTTGCTTGGGGAGAACTTTTGTTTTGTTAATGCCAATATGGTAGTGTTTCTTGATTATTTGTTGCTACCTGGAATTTTGATGGGTATATAATATACCTGGAATATACATCGATTGAAATAAAGACTGTCTTATAAGCTTCAGTTTCGATTAATATTACATGAGGTATGTTATCTCTAACACCTTTAAAACGAAAGATAAGAACAATAAAAGCAACACCAATCAGCCCATTTTTCATAATGACAATCGAGTTCAACGATGTAGGAAAATATTCTGAGAACTCAGACTACTTAATTTCAGTTCTTTCTATTTATAGTTGTTACAGGGACAAGAAAAGTGTTTTAGTATACTCGAAAAGAGGACCAACTAAATTCGAAATAGGCAATGGACGAATATAATATCTAATCCCATTTGAGTATCTACAATCATGTAATTACACGAAACCCGAAGAGAAATAGGTGCCATTTTTTATATAAATATAGTTCATTCATAATAACCTATTTCCTGGGTAGTTCTCAGGCCCACCACCGTCGTAATGTGCCTCAGGGATTTGTTACATTACTCGCAACCTCTAGATTATAACTCGTGTAGAACATTAAATAGATGAAGTAGCTGCTCTAAGAAAGTGTTTGGGGCCTTACTTACAAAAACTCGAACATCAAATAGATTTTTTCTTTGTGATTGTAGCGTGAGGCGTCAGCGTGAGGTGAAAAAGGCTTGGATTTTGCCGATATTGGAACACTCTGATCTCCTGACATGTCGCTAAAAATTTCTTATATTGTAACCTGCAGTCATTTGTCTTTAAGCCAATAAATTGTTGTTCATAAATTCAATCGTAAAATCACCGAGTTTGTGGCGTATATTATTAAAAGTAGATAATGAATCACATAAAGATACAAATGTGTTCAACTTTGTAAGTTTCTTTGAGAAAAATTTTCTCAATTACAACCACCAATTGAAACCGAACACTCTCGATATTTCATTAAGATAAAAACGTGATACAACTTTGGAATTTCACATTCTAGAATCCTAAGTACGTAAAGTATAATAAAAACGTTAGGTTTTTCTTTTGAGCAACTACAATTTACTAAATCGAAAGGTCGAGTGAAGTCCGTAAAAAGGCATTCACAAGCGTATTTGATGTTGTAATTACCAATGTTTTTTCGGCCAGAAAATTGCAGAGTGAGTCCGTTGAGAGATCAGGTCGAAAATCAAACTACGCATCATCAATCTTGATCTAGCTATTAATCTCTGTATTAAGTCTTTCAAAATTCTTTCATATGCCTTGGGAAATCTGCCTTCAGATATTGAGACTTTGAGGCTAATATTTTTATTTTGAATGAGACTTAGAGGTCGAATATAAATAATAAAAGAAATTTGTAAAAAACCTTCCGACGTGTCTCTGAAAATAAACTGCAAAAAAATAAGTGGGGAGTCAAAAGAGCTACCTCCACTTGGACTTTCAGGAGATAAAGACGGGTTTTGCAGGCGTATTTTGGGTGTCACCTGTACTGTGCCTCCACTTTATCCACAAAATATTGTTAAACAAACACACGTTGCCCATATAATTTATGTTATCACTTATCTCTATCGTTTTTATAGGTACCAGACCAGGCTCACTTTATCTGGGCTAAGATATTGCGGTTGTGTTCCAGATTAACAAAATAAGTACTCCGAATTACTTTTAAGTAAAATTAAAGAGAAAATAATGTGAATATAACATATATCTACATAAGTTTTTCGCATTTTTTTTGTTATTTATTTAACACTGGTATTTTAAGAGCTAATTAAAAAGTCTGACAACCAGTCTTACCAAGGGGTATCGTATTACCCAGTACTGACTGGGTTGTGGAGGTCAGATAGGCAGTCGCTCCATGTAAAATACTGGTATTCAGCTGCATCCGGTTAGACTGGAAGCCGACCCCAATATAGTTGGGAAAAGGCTAGGCAGATGATGATGATTTTTAGAGCTAATTATACGTGGTATGTGTAGTGTTTTTGCAACACCAGCAAGCGGTAGTATTAACGTTAAGCGACCAATCATTATTTAAAAACTACAGTTGGTAGATTTGTCACAAACTACCACCCGTAACCCGCATGCGGGCGAAGAATATTTTGAAATTAATTTACTATATCTATGGTCAATTTCTCTTATTAATGCACGTTACGTGCACTGATTAAGCTCCAGATTACATTAGGAATGCATAATGAAACGTCAGCTTGTATGCTGCTCAATAAGGCATATTGAGCAGCATACAAGCCGAACATTGAATTGCGATCAAGAAACAGATGTTACATTATACATACGAATACCTGCTAGCATAATAGTAGACCATTAAAGAAGACATTAGAGGTCTTTGAATAATTGCCATATTCATCGAACATGGCGCCAGTCTCAGTATAATATTACGCCTGTTATTTCTGAAGGGTTACATAGAAAGGTATCAACTGTTACCTTAAACAGGGTGGAAGGGCCACGGATGCGAAAACGGTAACCACGTGTCCAGTTTATCATTCTGAGCACCCCCACATAGAAATTTTTCATCGGATATTTAAAAAAAAAAAAAAACAAAGAAGCAAAAGAAGTATGTAAGGATCGTAGCCCATCGTTTCCCATGACAAAAAGGCGGGAGCTTTTGTAGGTAAGTATAAAAACCAAATAACATTTTGTCCAACCTCCTGGTCGCTATGTGTGGCCCTTTCTGATAAATATTATGTAATCACAGATGGACTGTGTGAAGGATGATGTGGCTGCGGGACGTGAGAGGGAAAGAACCTCACGTCCCAGTCGCCGCGGGAGACGCCCTGGGCGTCGGGGGTCACGTGGTGGCTCCCGGCCACCGTAGGCGCGGGCCTGTGGATGGCGAGTTATGGGCCAGCTCGCCGTCCGGCCGTCTTATGACGACAGGCCGTGTCGACGGCGCGTTCGTGTTCCACGTGCGCCTCAAAGAGATGTCAGCAAATAAGTAGGGGTCCGCAAGGGCCGATGCCTGCCAGGGCTGCGGGACTGTTCGAAAGAGATACCGTGGCCCTGGAACACAAAGGGCAAAGAAGGAACATGGATGGGTTTTAGTCAGTACAAGTCTGACACTCCCTTCCGCTCCGCCCAGAGTGGGGGGGGTCATTTGATGATTTCCCATCCGAAAAAAAAAAAAAAAAAAAAAAAGGATGATGTGGCTAGAAAGGGGGCGATTACTGAGATGACGAGTTATAGAAAAGTATGGAAGAAGAAGACATGCTGCGCCGACCTCAAATAAATTGGGATAAGGGAGAAATGGAGACTGACGATAATTATTACATAATCACGGTTTAAAGCTAAATTAAGTGTTGGAATGCAGACATATAATACCTTTGTTAGTATTGGGTATCACATAATCCCTTTTACTGTAATTGCAAATAAGTCTCGTCCGTCGAAAGGTTGTCTGGAAGACATTGCGTTTAGCTAAACGATCCTTTGCTCATCTTCAATGAAACACCTCCTTAGTTATATTTGTGTGAAGGTTATATGGTACACAATGATTTTTCGAATACTTAGTGGTCGCAAGTACTACTGCTGACCCTTTGTCTGGGGTTCGATCTCCAAGTCGGGAAAAGTAGGTAATATTGATTTTTCCATTAGGAATCTATTTCTAACCCGTCTCTTGATTTGCGCCCGGTTGATGTCATTGATCGTTGGTTGTGTCCAGCTCGTCCCGCCATCTTCTACGAGGTCTGACACGACGCCTGCTGGCGGTGTCAGGGCTCCAGAAAGTGGCTATTTTGGCCCACAGCTCATTGGGCATGAGGCAAACTTGACCAGTTCAGTTTCACTTCAGCTTGGCGGTTTTTTGAGTAACGTCAGTTATTTGTGTTTGGGAGCGCAGTGGGGTGTTGCTTATACGGTCGGTTAGTTTGTCGCCTAGAATGCAGCGCTCCCATGCGCATTTGCAGACCTTTTTTTTGTCGGGTGGGAAGTCAAAGAATGTTCCTTCTTTGCTCTTTGTGTTCCAGGGCCGCGATATCTCTTTCGAACAGTCCTGCAGCCCTGACAGGCATCAGCCCTTGCGGACTCCTACATTGTTGCTGACATCTCTAAGAGGCGCGCGTAGAACACGAACGCGCCGTCGACACGGCCTGTCCGGACGGCGAGCTAGCCCATTACTCACCGTCCACAGGCCCGCGCCCACGGTGGCCGGGAGCCACCGCGTGACCCCTGACGCCCGGGGCGTCTCCCGCGGCAGCTGGGACGTGAGGCTCTTTCCCTCTCAAGTCCCGCAGACCTTGAGTTTGGACTTTACCGTTACATCGTTACCTACCTACTAAGACACCTGCCCCGTCTTAGACTTAAATATAACGCATACATAGAGTAAACGTGTTAGTTTTATCAATGGTCCCAAAATCAACAAGTTCAAATGCAAATGTAGTTCATAGTGTTTGCAATGTAGTTACCCTCAGAGTTAAACTTGATGTTCTAGTGTGACCCAGTAAGCGAAGCTACAGCGGCTACAGCTCGGCTCTTAAACTTAACGCCACGACTGAAGCTCGTAGCATTTTTCAAACCATTTGCACCCAGTTATGACATAAACATTGCCACATTTTCTTAAAAAGACTATGGAGTGTCGCCAGATTTTATATTTTTGGAAGACTTGAAAATATAATAATGTTTGATATAGATTTTGGTCTCACCAGGTGACCCATCCACCATCCTCCCTTTAAACACGTGTCCCCTTGTTTCGCAGACGGAAATCCCATAGAATTTCGTTTCCCCGAAAATGTTTTGTATAATATTTGGTTCTTGTATTTTTATTTACAATATTATTGTTTTAACGACTATTTAAACACAGAAAAACAATTCAATGAATTTTATAATTACATTTTTTATTTAACAACCTTATCAAATTGTAGAATTATTTTTTAACGAATATTGTTTGTTCGGTGTATTTTTCCATAGTAATTTATTTAAACGAAAATGTAAAAGTAGACGTTATGCTATCCATAATTTTATAAATAAATATACACACAATCGAATGCGTATATCGTACGCCTATTTTTTATGGTGTTTTGTTTAGACTACTCACCACAACAACATAAACAAGACAACATAAACAAGGCATTGTGGCAAGGAATACTTAGGATGCAAGAGCGAGAGAAGCGAGCTCAGGACTTTGGGGCACACCGACTCCGGACAGGACAGTTAGGTTACTTTAAGCCCCGCAGACAAGAAATAGGAGCCCCGCGTAGCGGGGCTACCTGTCGATTACGCCCTATTACAACATTTTGATATTTACCTTGACGTTAAAACGTTCAGTTTACTCCGATCAAATAGGTTGGGTTAGAACTGTGACCACCTACGCGCGAGCCGAGCGAACGTAGCGAGCGGTGCCGCGACAGTAGCTGGCGAGCGCTACGTCGAAATTGGTCGCAGTCATAAAATTAGGACCCTCCAACAATTATGAACCGCAAAATAAACACAGTACGTACGTGTATATTAAGTCACTATTAATGAGAATAACAAGATTACCCGCATTGTTTTTGTGAACGCGGTGTTGTTATTTTATAGGAGGGTATGTCAAAGGTATGAATTAAAAAAAATTGTAACTGTCATTCGATAAAATGTTTTTCTTGGTAATAAATTATATATTAACTAAACAACATGAGTATAAATAATGTTTGATTTGTTATTCTATGATATGAATATCGAAACATTAAATTTTATTTGTAACAAAAATATACGATTTAATTTTTTTCGAAGTAAGTATTCTGCGTATTGAGTTTTCTGTGAAATGATAATGTGAGAAAAAATGTATAACTTAACGAATCCGAAAAGCACTTGTTCGATCATTTTCTTTGTTATTCAAAGTTCCAACATTTTCACAAGTTTTTTTAAATACATGTTTTTAATGTTATAACTTTACTTTAAATACCTGAATGACCCCCATAGTATTCAAAGCATCCAATGTTTTGAGTGCGTTTCATTGAGTCCTACCGTAAAACGTGACTTTTCACCCCATTTTTGAGTAGAGCTTAATTTGATGTACTTAATGATTGGTTGACGGTTTCGTGAAGGGTCCGTTTACTCCATATATTAGACGCGATTCGAAATTAAGCTAGTATAATATGCAAAGACTTTATTCTGAAATCCGAGACCCATTGTTATATGGAAAGGGATATTCTAAAAGCAGACTGGTTCCCAGACACTATCCTAAGCATCCCCCATAAATATCATACTTACGTTAGGCCGGTCCTGAAGTGAAAAGACCAATAACAATTGACAGCGGGTACCCTACTTAAGCCACCGAAAATCTGTGCAGGGAAGATCCACAAACTCTCAAAGAAAGAATGAACCGTAATAAGAATATCGTCTTGGTCGTAATCTGAGATATTTAATAGAAGTGGACGGTCACTCGATGCATTCACGTTGCAGTAGTAAAACGTGCTGAGCGTTGAAGATGGCGAAACGTCCAGCTTCTTATCGTTTTAGAGGTTTAACAAGACAAATTCAGCTATGAAGGATTTTTAGTCCCATACGTAGAATGTAATATTTATAAATACAAATCTTAAAGGTTTGTAATGCAAATAAATGTAGACAGATTCAAAGGTAATAAAAAAAACTTTTAAGGTGGTTTACGGCTGCAATTGGAAACCGCAGCAACAACGTCGCACAAACGCAATGACAGATGTTTAAAAGTAACTATATGAACTTACTAACTTGAAAGAAACCAGTAAAACGCTGCGGTTAACAATACTAAGTAAACTTTGGAAGAGCTTGAGAAGTTACTCTCAGGAAATAATTGAAAGAAATACTATATCCTAGGATTTCTGTAAATCTTCAGATCATATCCCAAAATCAATTAAGTCATAGGTGACTTAATCACACACTCATCTCACCCATCTTGGTCACTCTAGGGAGTGAAAACATTCACTATAAGAATTGAAGAGAGAAGAGAAAGGTTAACGTTTCGCAGAAAAGAATGTCTATTGGACAAAGAGAAACCATTTTAAAAGATTTAACGAACATGTCGCAATATGCTCGAAGATTATACCTACGTAACGAACCTACCAAAATATTTATATACTAGCCTTTGCCCCGTTTCGTTCACGAAGCCTTCGGGATCGCGAAAAATGTATACCTCCTGTTGTGTGAGGATATTATACATTCTGTTAGGCTGCAAGGGCCTTTAATACTGTAGCAGTACACTTTAAGAATAAATTATATCAACATGATATTATAATCTACGAAAGATTTCCAGTGTTATGGTTGAACTTTACAGTTCAGCAAGCTAATTAAGTTTTAATGGTTTTTGGTATAGCGTGATTTTTTGTATTGATAGGGATCAATTAATCTACTAGCTTTAAGTAGCCAGTCTGCCTTAATCTTCAGGCTTCAATTAAGTGACAATGTTTTTTATCAGGTATGCGTTTTAAGTGGCATATACAAGTTGTACAAACTAAGTAACGCAACGTAAAAATTATTGCTGGGAAACGAGTTTCTCTTTTAGGGTGAAAAATCTCGTTTTATGGTAGAACTCAATGTAACGCACTCAAAACATTTTGCTAATGGATGCATAGCATTTTTTTTTTGTACGGGGGTCGTGGAGGTGTTTTTTAATAGCCTTGTATGTCCCACTGCTGGGCAAAGGCCTCCCAAAGGCGGTAAATAACATTAAAAAGAAAGATTAAAAAATTGTGAAAAAGTTGAAACTTTGACCTCCAGCATCTCCGTAACTAGAGGTACCCAGGTAAGGTCTAGAACAAAAAAAATATCGCAATAACTGAGAGAACCAAGTGCCTTTCGGCTTCGTTAATGGTACTTTACACCCATTATTTCCAGTCCTCTATATTGAGGGTAAATTCCTTGACCTTCTATTACGACCTCCACTTGACCAGACTAAACTTCATATAAAACAAGGCTCCCAAAATTGAAACCTACGCAAGCGAAGTCACATTCAAAAGCAAATATTAATTTAATTTTAAACATGTGCCAGAGGAAAGTTTTAGCAAATAGACAGAATGCGGTGTCCTGTTTGTTTTTACGAGGAAATAGTTTTCTGAGTGGATTTCAGTTTATACGTTTCGCGTCTGGGATTCAAGGGTTCACGAGACTTGAGAAATGTGCAAGCATTAATAAAACTGCTGCCTAGGAAACCTTTTCTACTAACCTGTTGAATAAAATGTCATTTAATCTTAGGGCATCCCACATATTTTAGGAATAAGAAAGTTTTACGACGTTTTTTCTATCTTTCTACATACGGCAACATAGAATCGTTTGAAAAACCAATCGTCGAAAGTAACAAACCAATCAAAATCAATTTGTGTTTTCTTCTAACTCCCAATAAAAGCTACTTCTTATTTTGTTTCATGTGACAAAATTTCACAAACTTTGCACTCTTTAATAAATGTTTCTATTAAGAGGGTGTTAAAATGAGGTTCTTAGACAATAATGCAGTAGAGAACAAAGGCGAAAGTCTGAAGTGGCGTAAGTGTACATAGGTCAATCCGTGCCGCCCGCTGAGTAAGGATGATTAATCGTCGTGGGGAGTCCACAACGAGAAAATAACTATTTCTCATCTTTTGAAAAGGCTGTCTGAGCAAAACTGCCACAGGCAGCGGCCATGTCACGCTAAGTACTTACACATCGATCCCAGAATGCTGATTTCATTAGGCATATTGCGTTTTGACATGCACCCGTCCCGGACTTCGCTTATGTTAAATTGTTTCGTTCTTTCATGATTTCGGAAACGTGACAGAGATTAATTTGAAATGGCAAAGGTCTTTGAATAATGCTCGTATTTTTTTCTTATTTTATTCTCTACTTGCCAAAAATCACGCGATTACGTTCCAATGTACGATTTTGATTTAGAAGGCGGTCAAAGTGCCGTTGAAATACTTTTTCTACGATACAAAATGCTACAAATACTTTTTTGATGTCAGATCATCCTTGAATATCAAGAAAAATGCTACGAAAGTCGTAAATTTTTATCTCAAAAGCCATAAAATCGGGCAAGATTGCAGTAAATTGACATCGTATAATCGCATCTTCTACCGTAAAAAAGCGATCAATTGCTAAAATATGCAACAAAGATAACAATATTTTATACTGAATCCTATTGATTTGTGATCAACTGATTTTGAATTATTTGCTCTTAACAAAACAAATACACTGATTAATGTAATTTATTGTAAACATAAACATGGACCAAACTAAATAGATTAGGTTATGCGGATTTGCAAACTGTATAGAAATGTAAATAAAGATGAATTAATTTGTAGTAGTTAATTACCTAGACTATATACACGGTAAAATATATATTTAGCGATGGAATTATATTTCTTTCTTTCAATATTGTAGTTAGTGGAACCAAAAATCTACAAAATTTAAATTGTTTGCCACGATTTGAAGTTTTTGAATACATTCCAATGAAACGAGTACTTTATTGAATTCTCGCCCACGGTCTTCTAGATATAACCAAATAATGACGTACCAACAAACTTCAATCGAACCTTAACGAAAGTACCCCCGTTCCTACTTGTAGCAAATTGCGTACTAAGGTATTTCTAGTAGGTATCCACAGATCACCCCCCCGCCGCCCACATTCAAAATAGTTCACCGTTATAAAAACGTTTCTGCTTCGATATCGATTCCAGCACTCGGTTCTATTCGTTAACTAAAGGTACCGTACTATTGATGCGAAATGTTTTAATGGAATCGTCTCGGGACAAATCGGCTTATTTCCAGAGAGCCAGCGAACACGCGCTGAGTCGGCTACAAGCAAATAATATGCAAGCGGGCGCAGCTGTGAGGCTAATTTTGCATATACAAGCTTCATAAGATTCGACAGACGCGATATTAATATTGGTAATATACAATTGTTTGACTAATCAAGTTCGCCAATTGAAATAGTTTCCAAATTGACAGCGTCGTGGGACAACCGCAGCAATTTAGTTTCATGTTTCTCGCCTCTCTTCTAAGAAACAACGTTAATTTAATATTCTATGCATATTTCAGATTGGAGCAACTTATTTTCGGGTTTCTGGTTATTCGAGAAAGATCTATGTGTGTGTAGCACGTCACTATTTTATTTACGATACAGAGTCCCAAGCGGACCCGACACAGAGTGAATTGGCACCGTATGAAGCGACATGCAATCGTAACGTATTGGATTTGGTGCATACGTAACGTATCCGACCTGCAGCTTGCAAGCAATAAAAGGCATAATTTATCGATATGTTAAAACATCGACATGCCTAGCGCAGTCGTTGATACCCAAAAGGTTATGCAGAGGTAAGCGGCACAACTTTAATAATCTCTAACGTTGTATATGATAAAGAGCGAACCTTTATTGAACACAAATCCAATTCCAGATGTACGTATTTGAAAATAAATCTTCGAATTCGTAGAACAGGAGTTTACCTTCATCATTATTTCAGTCTTTATGGTTACTACAGGCCCCATTTCAATGCAATGGATCATTAGTCAACAATTTCTAAAGAATTATACCGAGAGAATCGCTCTCGTATAGGTAGGTATAGAAACCAAAAACTAACCCGTATGACAATCCTATTCCAGAAGGCATAATTCCGTCATATAGAGTAGGTTAAATAACCCGACAGAATATCGTTTCAACTTAAGCTTGTTAGCTCAGTTGATTCCATGTTTATTTAGTCTGACCTCCATCTTGACTACAGTGTAGTCGTGTAAATTACAAGATTATTCCGACGATCATTGTCTAGTAAAACTGTGGCTACATGAATACATAGTATTTCCTGTAGTTTGACTAAGATGCTTCGTTTGTTTTAGTGTTTAGGGTCGTTGAACTTATGTGGGGGATACTCTATCGTAGTTTTAGAAGTTAGACACTAATTGTGACTGATGATCAAAGTGATTAAAAAAGTACTATTTAATAATGGCCTTGAAAGTCTTTAAAATAAATTAAAAAGGGTGAAATTACGTAAAATAAAAAGAAAAGAAAGAGAAAAGAAAGAATAAAGTTTATTTGACGTCAGTTCATCAAGCATACAGAATAAAAAAAGATACAAAATAAAAATAAATGGCGGAATGTTAATACATAAATTGAGTAATATTTTCAGTGATAACCCTAATACGTAAAGATCGTGTGAATTGCCTTAATGCGATGATCTTTTATTATAATAATGCCATTTGCGCTTGCAACACCAATTATTACGCCGATGTTTTCACAAATTCCTAGCCACATGTTCTCAGCTTTTCCAATTGGCATCAAGCTTATTACGTAAAAAAACATATTGGATACTTTCCAAGTCGACCCATGAAAAGAAGTTAGCCGAAATAAATTTAACAATCACAGTCATTTGCCGGTTCTTTGTGGATAAACGATGGCCATAAGTAGCAAAAAACTGTTGTTGGGAAAGTATAGAAGTGTAACTACCCATAAAACATAATAAGTTTTGAAACAGCAAAAAAACAGAAAAAAGAAAAAAAAAAAAGTTGCTTAGTTTCAGAATAATCTTTACATAAACTTATACTGTCACTTACGGGATATCTTCCGTGATTGGGATCGGGAGCTCAAAATAATGAACAATCACGGAAGATATCCCGTAAGTGACAGTATAAGTTTAGTTGCAAACCGTGAAAGCTTAAAACAGTATTTAATCTAAACATATGTCATTATTTTGAAAAAACATAACTTCACGCCTGTAATCCTCGAAGGGTTAGACAGTGGAGTACCTAACAGTACACCCACATTTTGCCAGTTACATGTAAGTCCCATGTGATGGGGGGTTAGCCTATTGCCATCAACCGGGTATAAATCCAGACTCCGTGGCTGCTACTACGAAATTCCTAATGGTAAAACCCGATAATACTTTGTCCGGCCTGGGAATCGAACCCAGAACCTCATGTCATCAGTCGCGCTTGCGACTACTATACCAACGAGGCCTTAAAATAACTTCGTACCTTTAATATACGTACATATGTGAAAAAAAAAGAAATGGACGATTTCAATTTTCACACTGAGCGTAGAACGGTTATTTTTACAGCACCTGGCACCTGGCACCTGCTTTTTCATGCTTGTCACGCTGTCACTACAATTCTTATCTAATAACTCTGTAAACAGAGATGCTGTAGGTAAGTGAAGTTAAATATTTCTAAGAATCAAGAACCCCGCGAAGTGTTTACAACATTTTCAGTACCTCTAATAATTGTATACGTCATGTGTTCAGCGAACCGATACCAAGTTGGTCGAACTTGCCTTGTGTAATTACTTTCGAACACTGTAAGATATTAACAACTTTATAGGAAATAATGAAAATGCTGCATTATTACACGTAATAACAAAATTGAGAAATGACGTCCATACAAAATGGATGAGACATGAAAAATGGATGGCTGGTGTAATCTCATCTACGTGTCGATAACATTCTTACCGTAGTAAAAGCAAACAGGTAAACCTACATATTAATGAGTTACTTATAAACTTAGGCAACGTCTACACACATACAAATATGCTAAGCCCAAGTTTCATACAGTTTGTGTATGTAACGGCGCTTGTTATAAACCAAACGTTGCGTGGATTAACTTCAGAAATCACATTAACTCGTTAAACTTGTCACCCTGTGTAAAACAAATCCTTCGCTTTGACAAATCTGATGTGTATCCGTTCATTGTTTGTGACAATACCAAGTCATCAAAAGTTTCAGAGCTCGGCGTGTTTACACACAAATATTACGTACGGTTCACACCTGACAGAACATTGGTGAGGGTCGAAGAACATTTTGCAAGGAAATAAGGGGACAAGTTCCCCCTATTGATAATATTACATTCGTTCAGTCCATTAAAATCCAAATTAATGATTATCTAAATGATCAGTGAAAAATCGCCGAAAACAGATTTAATAGGACATGTAAAGGAACTATGTAACAATATTTTGGTGTGCAATAAAGTAAATGTGTGTTTTTCTAGCTTAACGATGAAAGACTATGAGCCTTTTTATATGAGACGCCGCAAATATTGCGATGATACCGCGCGCGTTGTGTTTTGTTGAATTGATTACAATAAAAGCAGGTTTTTCTGCTCGTATGCTCTTGATGTTATGAGGAGCTAGTGGCTAAATAATAACAGCCGCTCGGGTCGATCTATAGGTTAAGCCGTGCTTGCCTAGGTTGATCTGTGCATACTAAGTTTCCTCCGTGCCTCGGAAAGCATCTTTGACAGTCGTTAGGTAGTCAGTGGCCCAAAAAGTCTGACAACCAGTCCTACCAAGGGGTATCGTATTACCCAGTACTAACTGGGTTGTGGAGCTCAGATAGGCAGTCGCTCCATGTGAAATACTGGTATTCAGGTGCATCCGGTTAGAATGGAAGCCGACCCCAACGTAGTTGGGAAAAGGCTAGGCAGATGATGATGCTCTTGATGTTATGTCACCACGATATACCTATAATATACATTATACATTCATCGTCCCAGACCATTTCCAAGTTATTAAAGTAAGAGAGCAAAGTTTTACTGATTTATACCCAGCTTTCTAAAATGAAAAACAGAGACATACCTATTAAACAAAATGTAATCCAAGTTACAATAATTAAATACCTGCTTAAAATGTATACAATGCTCTCATTCGCTAAGCTTAATGGCTTTGTACAACAAACAAACATCGTAGAACAATAATAGAACAAAATATAATAGAAAAGTTTTTACTATGAACATTAACAAAGTACTTAAATGTTCTGAGTGTAGATTTGCATTTGAGAAGGTTGCACGAGGTCATTATACCTTTGATTCTGAAAGTCTCCAAAATTTTCTAGAAGTTTATTAAAATGATAAATAAGTTTTACTAAGCACAAAGCTGGACTCTAGACGAGTTCTAAAGTGTACTACTTTATTCTTTGACCGTATCTTATTCAGATCTTGGCAATATTATAATTGTTTCATTTGGAAACAATAACAATAATCCACCCCCCGACTGCCTCGTCGTTTTAGTGGGCACAAGCGCGACTGCTGAGCATGAAGTCCTGGGTTCGATTCCCGGGTCGGCCAAAGTGTTATTGGGTTTTTCATTTAATAATTTACATTATATATTTTGTAGCAGCCACGGAGTCTGAGTTTGTGCCCGGTTGATGGCAATAGGCTCGCCCCCTTTAACATGGGACTTAAAAACCCTCTCTGCCTAACGTTTCGGGTATTACAGGCGTAATGTTATGTTAGGTATACGCCAATCAGATTTGCAAGTAATTCAAAGTTGGTTAGTTTATTATTTATTTAGCACATTACCAGCTGACAGCGTTGAGGAGTTTTTTGATGCCCTTTTGTAGTTTGTTGTTAGTTTATTTATTTTAGGTTATTTAATAGTTTTTAATTAATAATGTATTTAGTTAGTTTATTCAAATTAGAAAACAAAATCAGTATTATTCGTTAGTTTATACTCTCAGAAAAGCTAACTAAATGGACTAAATAAAAAACTGCTATCTAGTTGTGAATATTGCAAAATTCAGTCATAAATCAACACGGGATTTTAATTACTTTGTCAAAAGGAAACATATAATTAGCAAAAATGACTGACATCAGCACGAAAATAAGAGCAAACATATATAGCTCACAAAAGTAAACAACAATAAAACATCTGACACTCGTTGCAAGCAATCCATCACCACTATCAGTATCAGTTGCATCGCAGTTAAAATTAATTTGTGTGTAAACGTTCGTAATCGCCCATTAGCACGTAGAACTCCTCGATGACACAGAATAGATAACTACAGAAGGTAAACTCTTTGCAACGAGACAGAATGCACAGCACACACAACTTACCGACCAATTTTCATCCGTCATATTTTTGTAAAAAATGTCCGCTGCTGGACATGTGGAGGTAGGTCTCTCGTAAATATTTGTATATCAACTGGTATTGGGTTGTTTTTATTTATTCTCCGTGGGTGTATACCACACGTACCTCTACCACAACCACCTTGTGGAAACCCTATCCACGCTCCATCTTCCCATCACTCCAACCTCCATCCTCCACCATTCCTTCTGCAAGTAAAATCCAAGGTGCCCACTGCCCACTGATTGGCACTAGATAGGCAATTCTTCGGGCTATTGCCATTTTCAGTTTTCATATAGTTTATTTACGGCTACCTAAAGGGTGTAAATAGACCCTTAACATATCTGAAATTCACTTGTTCTCCCCGTCTTTGCGATCGTTTTTTTGTTCTAGACTATACCTGGGAACCTTCTAGTTACGGAGATATTGGGGGTCAAAGTTCCAACTTTTTCACATTTTTTTTTTAAATACTTGTTTTTAATGTAAGATTTTACTTTACACACCTCCACGACCCCCGTACTATTCAATTCATCCATCAGCACAATGCTTTGAGTGCTTTCCATCGAGTCATATCGTAAAACGTGATTTTTCACCCCTTAAAAAAAAGTCGATTCCCAGCAATAATTTTTGCGTAAAGTTACTTAGTTTGATTTACAGAATGCTTGGTTGACGGCTATGTGAAGGGTCTGTATACATCCTGTATAATATTGACTGACCTGAGCTGTGAATGATTCCACTGTAGAACATTTTTTTTTAAACAAACCTAGCCGACTTGATAGGTAGTGATATTTTTTTAAACGTTGCCCCACAATAGGAATATCTCCTGTACAGTTCCGTTTACAAAAAACTCACATACACAAACAGCCAGACCCGGAACAACTACCTGCAGACCATACAAAAATTTGTTCGACACGCAGTGCAGCACCCAGTCGCTCAGCCACTGCGCCAGCCATGCCGTCAACTATAAATAAAATGTGGAAGGACAGTACCTTCGTCCTTCTACGGATCTTCTGTTCCTATCTATTTTATGTCAAAGCATACCACAGGTAATACATAATGCAGTCGGTCATTATTCATCGAACGATGTTTTATTCAGCGCCCCGTAGTTGCTAGCAGTTATCTGAGTTTATTCGAACACTTTGATTTTTAAATGGATAAGTTTGAAGGCTGTAATGGCGTGTGGTTGATACTGATGGATGTGAAAAGAGATAATGCTTGAAATATTAATATTATTTTGTATGAAATGGAGTGTGGTTTTACGTTGTGAAAGTGAATATCTGTTAACTTTTATCGGCAATATTGTAAAGTGCCTTGCTAGAGAAAATTTAAGTTAAACTGTTACATATGTTTTTTTTTTTTTCGAATAGCTATCCGTTCTCGACTAGAGAACGGATAGCGCTAAGTAAGATCGAGGAAGCCGGGTACAAAACATGAAAACAAAACACACAAGACGACATATTGGTTTTATAACTAAAACCCGGAACCGTATAACTTTCCATCCATCCATCTTATATAAAAAATGTAACCTTATTTATAAGAATTATTATCATAATATGAAGACATTACCATTCTTTTTCCGAATATGTAATGCGAGAACGATAAATTTGAATTTTGTCATAACGTTCACACATTTTATCGTTTTTATGTATTCGTAAGGAGTCAGATTAGATGTGTACCTATGAGGACACTTTTATGCCTTATTTGCTCACTTATTTCTGCTGAGTTTTTACAGTTGCTAGTACTCGATCTTTTACGATTACAAGCCATTTTGAGAAAAAATGGTTAGAATATAAATGTGAATCAAAACGGGGGTAATAAAACTTTCTCGTAATAGCAGAAGTTTTCATAATAAGGTTTTTAGATAGGTCTGTTTAAATAGACCATAAAAATCTAGCAGCTGCTAAAAGACCACCATCTATTCAAAGTACTTTTTTATTTTTATTTATCTCTATTTAATACTCTACATTTAACGCGCATTACAAAGGAAGTAACAGTAACTGTATAATTTTAAGGTAATTAATAGTAATTACCTGTTAATATAACGACAAACCAGCTTAATATAGATACCAGTAAATGTATGTGATTTCAAACACAATGTTAACTCTTCGTGAATAAAAATAAACATCTGCGGTAAAATCAATAAATATTGATACCTGTTTAAACCATAGGCAAGCTGTGTGTTTGATACAAAAGATAAATTACTTGTATCTAGACAGTATGTTAGTCCATAAGCACCAAGTGGTCTAGGGCCCATATAGTTAGTACAAATTCAAATCACCTATGAGTAGCCAGAATGTGACAACACTAGTACTTAAATTGCGGTCTATACACGACACGAATATATAATTAACGCATTAGTAATTAATTTGTGATTGGTTGAAATCCTATTGCTGGCTTTTATTTTCCTAGTCTGTGCCTTCCCATTTCTGGACCATTGTCTCCCTTCACTTCTCACGAACCCGCGCGTTCCCCTTCCATTTCTGACGGAACTTATCAAGTTCATCCCGCCGTCTCCTTTTTGGCCTGTCGCGACACCGCCTCACTGTCTCAGGGCACCAGTTTTGCGTTATTTTGGTCCACAGTTTTTCCGACATCCGGCAGACATGTCCTGCACAGTCCCATTCCAGTTGAGTAGCCTTTACAGCCACGTCAACTATATTTGTTGTTTTAGAACGCAGTATTGTGTTTTAAATACGGTCCGCTAATTTAACACCTATTATACCATCTATTGCTCGTTGGCAAACCTTGACTATGGACTTCTGGATATTAGTCAAAGTCCAAGTTGGTGCACCATACCATAGTCGAGCTATACGATAACTGACAAATGATTGCACTGACTGGACAGGTCTGGTCAGGTTCTTCAAAAGACCATCTCAGACACTAATCGGCATAATCGCCATGTGAGTTGACCAAGATTATGTCTGTTCTTAGAGCCTCTGAGTTTGTTTCGGCTGTTTCTGTTCAGAGTAGTCAGGCACGAAACACCGGCCAAATCTAATTTAAAAAAAAAAGACGTGTAAAAGTGTTTGCAAGTAAGAACCTGTTTGCATAATAAACATCATTTATCATAGGTTAAGACGGGGAGAATACAAGTGTCCATGAGCTTGTATTTTAGTGCCATAAGCAATTTCCTTTAATAAATAATATTCTGGCTACTCATTGATAATTTAATTTGGAACTTGTACTTTTGAATAGCGTTGTAGACGATAGGTCTAAGTGTAACTGTAACTATACACACTGTTTCTTGATTCGTGTATTTCGGCGAATTCCGGTTCTCGGACCGGTCCACATCCTGAATTGTACTGACTCTTGAGCAGGTGTGAACCGATGAGCATCTTGTGTTTACATTATCCCCTATTTCCAGTAATTTTAAAGACACATCAAAGAAAGCACTGCACTAAAGTTTACCATGAAGAAGATAGGCGAAAACGTTTCTTTTATCGTGTCGGATGGCGATTGTAAACTCAACCAAGATGATACCATTTATTTAAAACCATATTTTTTATGATTTCTTGCGTTCAAATTTATAGAAGATTGGCCAGGAGCAAAAGGCCCGTGTGGTTGATTTATAGACCCTTCCTCTCACAGAACTGGCCTGTACCGTTGTAGCTCGATTATTTTATGCTGTCACAGCCCGACTAGTTTATGTTTTAATAAAGGATGCACGTAATTTTTTTAAACGCAGTCTTGGAATTTCTTCTTTATCCTGGGTGCATTTACAAACATTTAATCTCACATAAAGAAACAGCCAAGACCCGGGACAACAACCCATATGCCATACAAGTTCCGTGCGTGCCGCCAGGAAATATATGATATCGAGACAGGTGAGATTTGCTAATTATAGTGATGATGTTGTCATATTCGGCTGATGACATTATCAAAATCAGTGCGTTTGACAAACAGATTGATAATTTCAGTATGTTGCTAATTTTGTTAGGTGGAGTTGTATAGTTTTAATCTTTTAATAGGTAGATAAGTCTGAATATAGGCTGCGTGGTGGATTATGGCCCACCTCCGCTCCCACCCTCCGAGGTGGGGTACATTATAGTATATTATATTTATACTATACGTCAATGAATGTCCCAAATTATTTCAGCCAATAAACATTTATTACAATAAATTGAATCTGTGTGTAAATAAATATACTTCCCTAAAGAACGTCTAAGTTATTTTGACACTAGTAATAAAAAAGAAAAGTGTTTAAAAACCCAATTTCTATTCTCACAGGATTTACTATTAAGTACACACTGAATTAAGTCTATCAAACGTATGGCATATCAAACAACTAAAACACACTGTATGAACAAACTTCAATATCAGAATCTATATGTACTAATCAAACACCGCACCCTGTCTAGAGCGATCTGAAAACCGTTCAGTTCTCAAATAACAAATACCTAAATATAAACAGTCATTAAAGGTATACACGCTTTATCGTTTACACATCGCGTACACTCATAAATGTTTTCCTGTATTGAGCCGAACATCTCATACGTGTCTAATTATTTTTGGAACTGATGCCCTACTATTGGTACCTCCGCAGTGCCCGCCACACTGATAAACACGACTCGAGGAACGGAAACGAAGTACCAAAGTCCCTTTAAATTATACAACACGGCAACGCAAACTTTTCTACTTTCCTTTTATGTGGTTGAGTAACACTTCTTACCTTGCCAGTGAGATTTATGCTATCGAGAACATAACGTAAACAAAGAGTAGCGCCGGTTCAGTAACCCCAACATGTGGTAGATACTCAAACGTTCATTCTGCAAAGCAAAACCAATGGAAGCGAAGGCGGAAGATACTAATTGAAACAACAGTAGATATGTGGTTTTAACTTCAAGCGTATTGCTAGCGTGTTTTACTTGGTTTGTGTAGCGATTCCCTTTGTGGGTAATCGTCGGGCTTAGTGAGCTTGATTTCTAAAAGGACTGTAGTTAAGGACTCTTTGTTAAACGTTTAATCTATACAAATAAATAAAACTTGAAGTGTCTGTTTGGTATTTCAAAATAACAGCTTTTTACTGAATGCATATGAAAGTATATACGGTACATATAACAAAAAAAAAAACGTTTTTTTTAACCGTTTCTTTCTGCCTCTTTGTTCCAATAATCTCCGAAACGGCAGGATCTACTCTGACGGGACTTTCGCTGGCAGATGCTGATGTAAAAGGACTAACTTAGCTTACTTACATTTATTTAAGAAAAATAATTAGGGTTCCATGCAAAAAAAATGATACATTTGAAATTGATAACAAACCCGATTCAAATAGGGAAGTGATATTTTCATAATAATATCACGTGGAAGAAGGTCGGGCAGGTAATTAATTAATAAGATGCTCTTACCTTATAGGAACGCTTTAATTTTTGTTAATTAAACTGTTCACGAAATAGAATGATGTATCTTCATTTTGGGTATGAGAAGCCTTTGCTCAGTAGTTAAACAGTACCAACGCTACATTAAATTTTGTTCACAAGTTTTCTCGATTTTTGTGCGCAACGGAGATTTTTCCAATGCGCATATTTCAGTTTTCCCTTTTTTTTTTTTTTTCGGTTGGGAAATCATCAAATGACCCCCCCACTCTGGGCGGAGCGGAAGGCAGTGTCAGACTTGTACTGACTAAAACCCATCCATGTTCCTTCTTTGCCCTTTGTGTTCCAGGGCCACGGTATCTCTTTCGAACAGTCCCGCAGCCCTGGCAGGCATCGGCCCATGCGGACCCCTACTTATTCGCTGTGACTAGTTTTGCTTTCAGCTGGCCTCGATACCGTCAATGTGTTTGAAAGATCCTCGAACGTAAAAAACATGTCCGAAACCTGTTTCGACACAAAGTAAACATGTTAATATGTAGTTCCGCTATTGTTTACCTGTAAGTAAATACAGTGTAAAATATTAATGTTTGGCAATTTTTGATTAAAAGTTCTTCAATTATACATACATTCACACATGCATAAGCTCACGCTTTTTCCCATGGGTGTAGGCAGAAACCACTACGATCCTTACATAATCCTTTCGCCTCGTCCACGTTCAGACATATCATACACGCACGCCGGTTGCGAGTACGACGCACCAGATCATTCTGAAGAACCTCACCAATAAGGAATACGGTTTAATAATTACAAAATCAAGTGTTATTTTGAGAGGGCTCGTGTTTATTATAGATTGATTTCGTCTTTCTAACCACTTATAAATGTCAAAAAGTTTTCCGTTTACCACTGTTTCTTAATCGTCCCCTTTCCTTTCATTCAGAAGGGGTTTATAACCACAAAAGGATGGAAAGGAAGGAACAGCGGTTTCCGGTTCGATTCAAATTCATTCACTAAATACAAAACTCAGAAATTAAAATAGACTAGACAATAATGTTTTAAGTAATAAACGGTCGCACTAAATACCTCAAAACGTTCTATTATTGAAATGTAAACAATAAGAGTATATCACTAGAAATGGGATATTTACCATGTGATGTGTGTGTGTGTGTGTGATGTTAGTGACCATGATAGCTTAAAATCTTAATAAGAGTATAATAATCGCATCAAAGATGTCCGCGGAAAGGCATATAGATGGTTTTGCGGCCATCATACGTAAAAGAAGCGCTTCGCTGCTTGCTTGTGTTCGTGGTAGTAACAACACTATCTTGAGTGTATTTTCAGATAGATGGGCGTCACCAATGCTGCAACATTGGATGAAACTCCACACTAAATAAAACATGTATGTCTACTAACACTAGTTTTTAAGATCATTGCTACTAACACTACGGGTTTGATTCAGAAGGCAGTACTTCTCAATAAGGCTCGCATTGTGAGGAGGTTCCTATGTCTGATGGAGCCCTAACCTCCGGTAGTTTGGACACTCCCGACACAGCTGAAACCTATTTTTTATATTTTTAAATGTTTTTTGTTTTAAATATGTAAAAGTTTAAAGAATGTGTTTTAATAATCCGCAAAGTTATATTATTTCAGAGCAATGTCATACAACTTCAAAGCGTACTTTGAAATACTATTTTGTACGGCATTCGTATAAACTTAAGAAGATGCAGAACAACAAAACTTATACATTTTAACATAATAACGAATGCCGTTCATATTATAAACAAGGAAATCCTGTTTCTGCGGAGCGTGAAGTATATTTGTCTAGGTAAGATTTCAAGATACTAAATGGGGGAACGTCACGTCGCCAGCACTTGTCCTCAAGTTTGCAAGGCACTAGAGTTCCACATCGTGTCTACAACTTTTCACATAAACTGCACAACTTTACACAGCGCCACTTATAACAAATTGCCGTTTTCTATTCAACATATTGAAATTTTTGTAAAGTTCGCGTGTATTCAACGAATCCTCTTATTACTTTTAGTTTGTGTCCAAAAAGTGCGATTTTCCATTTCTGTTTGCAGTGTTACTTGTGCTTGTCCGGCGAGAATTGGAGCCTGGGAGCCAGGAGTTCACTTTGTTACGAACGTCGCAGTTTCAATATATGCTAGTTTCCCATTCTCTACTTGCACCAACGTGGAGCTTATAAAGTGCGTTCAAATTCGTGATTACACAAACAGCTTTGACTAACCAGAAGTATTTTCACAGTGACTAATTCTCGTGTAGAACAACATGTTCATCATTAGCAATGTGTTGTGTAACTCCGTGCAGTTAAGATATGCTAATTTAAAACCTCAAATTGGGTACAAGCCCCGTACAGTGGAGTGTTGTGGCTTGGGTGTCGGCGGTGCGTTTGTAGTTGTGGGCTGTTCAAGAGCTGATACGATGCGTAACAAAGCATTTGGTTCGTTTAACCGGTGTTCGAGATGCATACTTAAATGATTATCTTACTATTGTATGGACTGTAGGCAAACATTATCGTCACAGTATAATCGTATTGTGCGTTAGGGTTGTAATTACTTCGCTCCAAATGATTGGTTTTGGATAACAAAGTTTGGGAAAACAACGTGACAAAATTATTGATCAATAGGTTGAAATTGTGGTATAATGATTGACGTATTTGCAAATAAATGCTATTCTATTCTATTCTATTCTACGTCTTAGAAGACATTTCCTTAGTTAGAAGTAACGCGTTTTGATCACGATAAAACAGATCTACATTAAGTAATAACTTCTATTGACATCGCAATGGTCTCTTAAAGGTTAACCCACCTTTGTTGTCAACCAAACCTTTTACATCCCACACAACAACCAAGTCCAAGTAAGTCTTTTTTATAAACGTGAACAGCGCATCTATATTTAGGAAGACAATATTATTGAAAAGAACATTTTCTGGTATGAGTGTTTTGAAGTTTGGGGCTTTCATCTTTCCTAAAACCGGTTTCGGTACAACAGTATGAATGAAGAAGAAAAGCTGCGTAGATCCTAAATAAATGGAAACCTGGAACGCAAGGTAGGTCATCTAAAGTTTTATGGAGTACAACTTATCTCCAATCCCGTAAACGCAGATTTCCCAAGCATTGCTAATTCTCACTGTCCTATGACAAGACAAAGCAAACAAATAACCGAAAATCCTTTACTATTATTTATTCGAAAGACAATACTTATTATCCTATTACAAAAGTAAATGAAGAAATTTGAAGTCTGCGTCCAATAATTTGTTCCTTCTCTTCCAATTACACGGAGAGAATGAAAATAGGTATCAAAGTACAAAATGTCTTAGGAATAAACTTGGATTATTATTTTTTTACTTAATTTTTTCTTTGTGTTATTTAAGACAACCATGTATGAGTAAAGGATTCGTAGATGTTGTGTTGATAACTTTTGAAGAATATGCAAGCACTAGGATCGTAATAAATTAGCCTCGGAACTTTAGAATAACAATTTTATTGTTCAATCGATTAGTGTTTACAGTAAACACAAAAATTGAATCAAACTTCATGCAGTTACAGTAAAAAAAATAAAAAAAAATAATTAATACCAAGCGATTAGCTCATTGTGTCAACACTGATCGCCATGTTACACAATATTTTAGTAACGACAATTACTATTTGTAAATAAAAAATTAAAAAGATCGAATCAGCATTGATAATTATCAGATAATCTTTACATAGTATAAAACAAAATTGCTAACGCTGTTTGTATGTACAACGTTATTTTTAGTTTATTCAAAACTAAATAAGTAACTGAATAAGTAAAAGTTAACTCAGAATAAGTAACTGAATCGATTCCAATAATTTTTAAACCATGTTATATTGTGTCGTAAAAATATCAAAAGAAAGTAACAACTTGAATACCGAGCGACATTAAGTACCTACCGCAATCATTTAGGTACCTACTGCCAAATTATTATTATCAATGAGCTCAAGACGACACAGTAGGCGAACGCGCGGGCGCGCTGTGTGGTGACCACGTTTTTGTGCGGACAACTAGGTAACAGAACAAGCTTATAACTTTGTGATTTATCATGATACATTTTTAAAATGTTGTACATAGATTTTTTACATAAAAATACTAGACACGTGTTTTAGGTTTCGCATATACTAAAACTAATGTTGCGCTTAGATCTTTTAAACTGCGCAACGGATTTTAATGCAGTTTTCAGCAATAAATAGAGTGATTCAAGAGGAAGGTTTATATGTATAATATGTGTATATACATTGCACCCGTGCGAAGCCGGGGCAGGACGCTTCTAGTTATCCAATAATTCTATAGATAATTCGATGGAAAATCACATATGATACACGGCTTGTTAAGATACCGGTTGTAAACAGACCCTTCACATATCCGTCAACCAAGCATTCTGTACATCAAACTAAGTAACTTTACGAAAAAATTATTGCTGGGAATCGACTTTTTTTTTGGGGTGAAAAATCACGCTTTAAGGTAGGACTCGATGGAAAACACTCATAGCATTGTGCTGATGAATGGATTGAATAGTACGAGGGTCGTGGAGGTGTGTAAATCTTACATTAAAAACATGTAATTAAAAAAAAACTTGTGAAAAAGTTGGAACTTTGACCCCCAATATCTCCAAAACTAGAAGGTTCCCAGGTATGGTCTAAAACAAAATAATGATCGCAGTGACATAGAGAACAAGTGCCTTTCGTTTATGTTAAGGGTCTATTTACACCCTTTATAAATATCGGTAGTCAGAATAATCTAAACATCGTTTAATTCAAATCTGGCGTGACTGGTAGCCATAGGTACGCTTTCAGAATATTACACCTAACATCGTCTTGTTTCTGCCCAGATTATAGGAGGTAATCCATTACCTGCCCGACCAGCACTAAGCTTCCAATAGCCCCAAAATAATTTATTTAGATAGAATAAGCCTTGTTGTTCACCATAAATTGGAGTAGTGTAGAATCGATATTTCGTTTAAGTATTCATTTTCCGTGCAGCCTGATTTGTCTCGATCGGCAAAACTCATATTAACAGCCTGTAACATTTTTAATGCTGGGACACAGGCTTCAGAGAGTAGGGCGTAATCCTCCACGCACACCGAATATGGATTCGTGGAAGTTGCAAATGTCATGGATTTTTTTGTTCAAGGACATCCCGGTATCACGAAATATGAAACCAAGACCCTCTACTATTTTTCGCGGTTTTGTGCCAATTCACACTGTTCCAAACATGTCCTACCCACCCCCCAAAGAAATAAAAGTACTACAGTTAGTGTACGATTTACGTTCAGAACATAAATCCAGTTAAATGTAAATAGGATCCGAGATAAAGTGCAAGATTTACAACTATCTGTTACTGATTTCCAAATAACAAAACTTCAAACAGCTTATCTTCGATTCCGCTCACATCTGTTAGAACACTTTTGATCTATCTTTGATGTCAATCTATCTAGATTGACACAGGGGATAGCTTTAGAGCGTTATTGCGACGCATAGCCTATCAAGAGATCAACACTGGATACGAGTAAAGTCGAAATCACAGATGGATAGGTTACCTCATGGGGAATGACCGTTAGTGATGATGATTATTTATACATAAATATTACAGCAATAAGAGTGCTGGTATACATTTTGATAGATAGAGAGGGAGGGCAAGACCAAACAAAAGATTGATGGATTTTTTTAATGAAAAGGGGGTACCTAAGTAAGTACCCACCGATAGCGCGGCGGTTGACTGGCGAGTACTTGGATTCAGTGATCCCAAGTAACATGGTGGCAGGAAGATGATGATTACTTTCATACAAATTTTATAAATGTGGAAGTATTCTATCCCACCAGAACTTTCCCGTGGGTTAATTCCTGACCTCCACGTGGTTGAAGCCACGGACAAAACCTAGACTCAACATAAATGTGAGAAGTTATAAAATTATCAAAATTATTTAGTTCAGTTATTAACTAAAACTGAGTGTGTGCACTTTAATAACGACTGTAACATGTCCAAAGTTTGACCTGTTGAAATGCACTCAGCTTTTCTCCTGAGAATAATAATTGCTACAAAGTGCTACGATGCATGATGTGTTATTTTAATGAGGATATTAACTATGACGAATAAAGCCACCTATGAGTTTATGAAGAAAGTTCGTGGCTAAACAATAACAGCCGCTCGGATCGATCTAGGTTGGTCTGTGGATGGGTGACCACCCCATACCGAGTTTCCTCCGTGCCTCGGAAAGCTCGTTAAGCCGTTGATCCCGGCTGTCATTTGTAGATCTTTGACAGTTGTTACAGGTAGTCAGTGGCAAAAAAGTCTGAAAACCAGTCTTACCAAGGGGTATCGTATTATCTAGTACGCACTGAGTTGTGGAGATCAGATAGGCAGTCGCTCCATGTAAAATACTGGTATTCAGCCGCATCCAGTTAGACTGGAAGTCGACCCTAACGTAGTTGGGAAAAGGCTAGGCAGATGATGTGTTTATGAAGAATTATGAACGAATTTAATACTGAACAAGTAGACATCCACTAACCCGCACTGGATCCGCATGGTGAATTGTAGCCCGCGCCCTGTCACAGAGATTCTCTATGTGACCTTGGAGGAGAAACATTATAGATCACGACACTTTGGTCGACGGCGTTCGGCGATTTGTCCTTACAAAGAGAGCGTGTGGCTTGGTACGGCGTCCCATATTTTGTGCTCTATTTGTATGGACAAACCTCCGAACTGCAACGATAAATGCACCATTAACTTATAGGCTGATTATGCTAAACAATATTCTAAAAGTAAATCTACTCAATAGATCGGCATCATGCAACAGAATTTTATTGCTGTGTCCAATAGAAAACATGTTATAAAAAAACTCATCGAAAAGAACAATCTTGCATCTGACCATTAAAAAAAGCAACAACAAAGGAGTAGGCGCATATCGTTTCCCCAAACCCCCATCTGTTTCCCAAAATCAATTAATTAGCCCCATATATTATTAATAATACTCTAACAGGTTGCAAATACCGTCACATATGTACGCAGAGGTGGCTGCGGTGTAACAAAGTTACGCAATTACTAGCACCAACGGATTTGGGAGCCGTCCCAAAGCCGCAGGTACACTGCCGACGACGGTTGCCACCTTCGCGCCAGCACCACTATTTGCTCACATCATTAGCACATTACCTGCTGAAAACTTTCTTAGAAGGAAAATAACAACGTTTTGGGACAGTTAATTTTGTTGGCCAATTTATTCCTTTATTTGTTGCTCAAAGGTTGGATAGTTGTTACTAAAGTTATTTAAAAGCATGTCATTATTTTATATATCTTCTTTGAATTCAATTTATTTTCGAGTATTGGTAATCATATCATCGTCAGTCCTAGAATTGAGCTACGAATTTGCACCATCGATTTCTGCAGCTTACATGCATCAAAAACGGACACATTTTTTTCTTAACTATTGCTTCATACTAGGAATTTGTCCTGTATCGTGGGTGCGTTTACAAACATTTAAACTCACATACACAAACAGCCAAATCCGAAAAACTACATGTAGGTCATACAAATATTTGTTATGTGCGGGAATCGAACCCGCGACACGCGGCGCAAGCGCAGCAGTAAATCGCTCAGCCAGTGCGCCAACCGTGCCGTTTCAGGTATGTATTCTCTTATTTGCTATTGACATGATTTTTATTGTAATAATAAAAAAAACAAACATACATTTGCAGTTGTGAGAAACCTGTTCTCTCATGCATTATGTTTAGGAAAATTTTATTCAAGTACATTTTTTAAGTTGGTCGGCTATTACTCGTAAACTTGTAAAACCTACTTAGCTATAACGGTTTTTCTTTTAATTCCTTTATATATACTCCTACCGTGAATTTTTTCACACACCCAAACACCACCGTTTAGCTGGTAGATAGGGGTGTTCCAGTATTCCATTTTGGTAGTGGAACTGACGCGCGGGAGTGTCCGACGTATGTTTAAAAGTTTCAATTCCGGCACTTAATCTGTCAAAATAAATAACGTCTAGAAATCTTTTTCCCTTCATACAAACAAGCATATTGAGGAAATGGATTGTTATTCTTTCACTTTGACAGCGTTGAGTCCATTACTGTCCATTATGAGCTTAACACTTGAAAAAATAATACATACACGCTTAGATAGTACTTACCGTAGGACGTACTAAAGTTGTAGGAAAAATGTTAAAAAAAAGATGTTTGAAGCTGAGCCAACCTCATCCGAAGTATGAATTAAATTTTATTCTCTGTATTCTATTGACTTTAGCGATTGAATGATATTTTATTTACAAACACGGGATTTGCTCCGAAATAGTTTGTATGCGATGCATGTTAACGCATTTACTCGTATTTATTTTAATCCTTTTATATGATATTAATTTGGAGATATTAAGCTGTTTTTAGCCGGATTTGGACCGTTTTGTTTGAACTCACCAGTCAGTATCAAAGTATTCTACTGATGCCCACTTTTTTCATCCCCAACGAAGCTGCTGCTGCATGGCAGCGACAACATGGAATTTAAAAATAATTGACTGTTTTTAATTTTTGCATATTGTTGATAATAATTTAACAAGTTGAAAAAAAGGACCATGGGCAATTCTATGGAACCTGGGCCTTACGACTCTGAGAGACTCTAGATAATCTGTTGCTTTTTTTTGACAGCCTCCTGAACGTCAACTCCTGAAAGCCAGAATCAACAGTGGCGCCCACCAGAAAAGCGCCGAGAGAATGAAGGTCGACGAAGTCACAGAGAAACAATTTACCTGCCTTGGATCCCGCAAAGATAATAGTGGAGGAGTCATCATCATCATCATTATTTCAGCCGAAAGACGTCCACTGCTGGACATAGGCCTCGCCCAAGTGTCGCCACACTCGCCTCGCTCAAGTGTACCATACCATTTCTCCATATCAGCAGGACCGGTGACTTTGGTACTTGTAGCAATATTATAAATTAGAGTAGGTACTAATTAAGAGCTAAAATTCGAGATATATTTCAATTCTGGTGGTCTTACGCCCCTTTTTACCACCCTTTTGCATTTCGATTACCCAGTACCTATATGACTACGAACCTGCATGAACTTAAATAGATTTATCGTCACTTCCATGAAATCCCAGTTTCTATGTAGCATTGGACGGCGGCAGGATGAGTTGATTGATTGAATGACATTACGAATTCCGTTCTATCGCCTATCAATCGCTCTGTGCAGCGTGAATAGCGGACTGCGTCATTGCCTCGCCTTAACTAGCATTGTTTCATAACAATTCTAGCTCAATCGACTAGTGTTATGGCATTGTTAGGACATAATTGTCCCTTTGGTAACACTATAATAACAATGGGTCATTATTTCATCAAATTATTCATTTTAAAAACCACTAAACAATATTGCAACGGATATGCTGCAACCGCTTTATTAGGTACTCGTATTGACATTATTTAATCAGTATTTGCAGCAACACAACTTGCACTGTTAAAAGTTTTGTAACTATCAAGGTCACTAACATAATCATTAACACTAGAAAGGGGAAAAAATAGGGAAAAAAAGCAAAGATAGCAATCAGTTAACATGGTAAATATCCCGTTACTAGTGTTGATGATATTGCACTGTTAAGTTTTAATCACTTATATTACATTATGATTGAATCTGTTTTCAGTTAAAAATTACGTACCATGGACAATAGTAAGCGGTTTAAAAAGAAAACTGTGACGTGTTCAGGTGACTAGTGTTATTGCATTCGTTTTCAATTCATAAAATTATTTCCTTTGGTATTTATTTAAAAAGTCACAAAACGTCATTGTTACGAATTTACTGAAATCAGTTAACGTGTTATTAAGGTACTCAGAATAAATGTAAACAAATCTTGCACTGTTAAGGCTGTATACGTTTTTAATCTAAATATATAAAATTGTAAACTGACTGACTGGGTGATATATCAACACACAGCCCAAACCGCTGGAACTAGAGACATGAAACTTGGAGGGTGTGTTCTTGTACCTAGGACTCGTCCTCGACAGCCGGTGGAACTTCGTGGAGCACTTCCGATGTTTGGCTCCCAAACAGGAACGGACAGGGGCTGCCTTCAAGCGGCTCTTGCCCAACCTGAGGGGTCCAAACGCCTCCTGCCGGAGGCTCTACGCGGGGGTCGTGCGGTCCATGGCCCTTTACGGGGCCCCGGTGTGGGCGCGTTCTTTGAAGCGGCAAGCCGCCCACTACCTGAACGCGCCCCAAAAGGTGATAGCCATAAGGCTAATCCGGGGGTACCGCACGATCTAAGGCTAATCCGATTGCCGCCATGGGATCTGGAGGCGATAGTCCTCGCGCGCCTGCATGAATGGCGCGCGGAGGCACTACGTCGGGGGGAAACTCCGCTGCCGCGGCAAATTGCCGCTCAGCGGACAGACCTCCGGCGTGATCTCATGGCGACATGGAGAGAGCGACTGTTGCAACCCCGTGCAGGGCACGCTACCATAGTGGCGATAAGTCCCCTCTTTGAGGAGTGGCTAGAGAGGCGTCACGGCACCCTTACCTACCGCCTGACGCAGATCCTCACCGGACACGGTTGTTTCGGGAGGTTTCTGCACCGAATCGGGCGGGAGGAAACGCCCGGGTGTTTCCACTGTGAGGATCTTCCGGAGGACACGGTGGAGCACACCGTAGAGGTCTGTCCCGCTTGGGCGGAGCACCGCCGTGTCCTTGTAGCGGCGATTGGCGGCGGCGATCTCTCGCGTCCGGCCCTGGTTCAAGCCATGGTCCGGAGCGAGAGGGAATGGGAAGCCGTCACCACCTTCTGTGAAGCAGTCATGCTAGTGAAGGAGGTGGCGGGACGTGAGAGGGAAAGAACCTCACGTCCCAGCCGCCACGGGAGACACCCTGGGCGTCGGGGGTCACGTGGTGGCTCCCGGCCACCGTTGGCGCGGGCCTGTGGACGGCGAGTTATGGGCTAGCTCGCCGTCCGGCCGTCTTATGACGACAGGCCGTGTCGACGGCGCGTTCGTGTTCCACGCGCGCCTCAAAGAGATGTCAGCAACCGAGTAGGGGTCCGCATGGGCCGATGCCTGCCAGAGCTGCGGGACTGTTCGAAAGAGACACCGTGGCCCTGGAACACAAAGGGCAAAGAAGGAACATGGATGGGTTTTAGTCAGTACAAGTCTGACACTACCCTCCGCTCCGCCCAGAGTGGGGGCCCGGTCATTTGATGATTTCCCATCCGAAAAAAAAAAGAAAAAAAAAAGGGTGTGTTCTTTGTGAAGAGTAAGTATCCACTAAGAAAGGTTTTTTGGGAATTCCACCCCTAAAGGGGTAAAATAGGGATTAAAAATTTATATGAAAGTCCGTCAGTTTTGAAGTTAGTATCTTCAAATTTTCTTTTTTGGTTTACAATTGTAAATTAATTTATACGTGGCTTAGCGTTTTTGATAATTCTACCCCCGAAGGGTTAAAAAGGGGGATGAAGGTAAGTAATCGGATATTTTTCGACATCCACGCGGGCTAATTCGCAGGCAAAAGCTAGTCAACAATATTACACAGTGAATGATACTATGCTGCTTATAAATATCCAGGCTATGGACATCCAGTCCCTCCCACAGAGTCTAAATAATGTCATTAAACCTCTGATACCGCCGACGACGGGATAGTCTTGATTTTTTTCTAAATGTTCACGCAATTAACGCTGTTCTCTTTTGCGAGGTTTGCTAAGTAACTTGGGACTACTATTTCTGACATGACAATGTTCTGTGTTGTATTCGTATTTGAGCAATCAGACTGGCCGGTCCTAACAAAAGACAAAGTTGTTTGGAAAAGCGAGTGTGAGGCCTTTGCGAGGCTGTGGGACAACACTGGCTAGTTAGTTGGATAGTTAGCTCAAAGCCAGCGTTCCTATTAGTTGTTTTGGAAGATGGCACAAACATCATATTAACATGACGCCTATAATCCCCGCTGGGTTAGATAAAGGTGTACTTAATATTAAACCCACATTTCCCTATGAGCCTACTGCCACCAGTACACCCACAATTCGTCAGTTATGTTTTTAAGTCCCATCTAAAAGGGGGCGAGCCTATTGCCATCAACCGGGCACGAATCCAGACTCTGTGGCTGCTACTGAGAAATTCCTGATGGAAAAACCCAATAACACTTTGTCCGACCTAGGAATCGAATCCATGACGTCATGCTCAGCAGTTGCGCTTACGACCACTACACCAAAGAAGCAGTTAACACATTAAACATTTCATGAATATTTTGAAGATGTCATACACATTTAATTACTTTTGTACATCATTTCACTAAAAGTACATAATGCAAAAATGTAGGTCGGATAATTATGTCAGGATTTATTCCGTACATCATGTGGACAGAAGATAGGTTTCGTTAAATAAAAATACACTAGGTGCGATACACTGTTTCTATTAAACTAACAAATTACTTGAAATTACAATTTCACACAATAACACGGGGCACAATGAATCAGGTACAGTTCCAAGACGTCTCAACTCCACCGCGATCAGAGAATGACTGTCGTCCTCGCCTCGAGCTGTAAACATCAAGGCTCTGTAAAAGCACGCTGTGGTGTGGGTAGGATTGTAAGTAGGTCGCGTGACGTCACCACCAGCGCACTTGTGATTCATTTTATGTCCGTACTAACGACCGAATCTGACACGTATTAGATTTTAAACTTTATTATTGTTACTGGCCAGCTTGTTTGAAACATAGACAATCATCTTCTTAGCGAATCGGAACGTTTTTTTAGAAAGAATCTTAATAAACAATAGTTTAGTGAAGAGTATCTTGGTGAACAGTAGTTTATTACACAGAACGAGGCAGTAGATATGGATCTCAAAAAATAGATGGTTTTGTATTTCCAGTTTCAGTTAGCTTCCCATTTTCCGACGATACCCTACTCCCTCGGCTTGATTGGAGCGTGAATGCTAACAGTATCGAACTCGTCATTTGCCTATGGATTCATAAATTTTCCTATTAAATCATGGCTTGTTTCTCCTTGTAGGTAGACTTAGGACCTAATTTCTACTGTTTTTATAAATTATAGTTACTTTTGTAAAATAGATGAAATTAATTCAGGCATTTCTTTGCGGAAATCCATGACATTTAATGTTTTGTCAAATATTAATTTCGCGGAAAAGATCCAGGCTTGGATGGACTATGGCAAAAATGGGCGTTCAACCTTTATAATTAGCCTGTAGTTTATAATTTTCGCAGTTTTATCTTTGTTTTAATTATTTTTACAAATTTTAGAGATAAATAATGGTACCTAACAAGAGGAGCTAGTGGCTAAATAATAACAGTCGCTCGGGTCGATCTTCAGGTTAAGCCGCGCTTGTCTAAGTTGGTCCATGGTTGGGTGTCCACCCAGTACATACCGAGTTTCTTCCGTGCCTCGGTAAGAACGTAAAGCCTTTGGACCCGCCTGTCAATTGTAGATATTTGACTGTCGTTAAGTAGTCAGCGGCCCGAAACTCTGACAACCACTCTTACCAAAGGGTATCGTATCACCCAGTACTAACTGGGTTGTGGAGGTCTGATAAGCAGTCGCTCCATGTAAAATACTGGTATCAGCTGCATCCAGTTAGTCTGAAAGCCGACTCATACATAGCAGGGAAAAGGCTAGGCAGATGATGATGAACGGTACGTAACTACTTTAACTACGGAATAATAGACCGATCGCTTTAATGAGTCCTCCGCCTTGCCCCATTAAAGGCACATTAAGCGTCCACAAAGTCCTAAGAATATCCCACAGATTATTTGTTTTAAAATAACCATAATCCACGTAGGTTTTACGATACCAATTGAACCAATGCGTGATCAACCTTTCAGAATATTCCATTGATACCTTCGCGAGGACTCATTAAAGCGACCGATCTATAACTCCTTTTTTATTTTTTATTTCTCAAGAGGAAAATCAAGGTTTATTTGCTTAAGCTTCTGCCCTTTAACTTCTTGGCCACGAGCGGCACGTTCAAGCAACACGTGCTTTGAGACAACAACTGTGGGACAAACAAACGAAAGAAGTCTCTGGGGAGTCAAGAACATTCAGTTCCTACTCAAATAATTGTCAGTCTTGCGACGTCCAAATAAGAATAAAATAATATATAGTATACGGGGTGGAAGGGACACCGACGTACAAACGCTTATCACGTATTCAGTTCATCATTCTGAACAGGGGGTTCAGAATGATGAGCTTAGAAATTTTTGCATCGGTAATTTAAAAAAAAATCTGCTGTTCCAATACATTTTGACCGTATAGGTTGCATTTTTGTAAGAAACAGCAGGTTTAGAATAATGAACGTGGTAAGCGTCTGTGCGTCGGTGTCCGTTCCAACCTTTGTATGTTTAAGTTTGATGCCTACATACATAGACACATACAACATCTGCCTAGCCTTTTCCCAACTATATTGGGGTCGGCTTCCAGTCTAACCGGATGCAGCTGTATACCAGTATTTTACAGGGAGCGAATGCCTATCTGACCTCCACAACCCAGTTAGTACTGGGTAATACGATACCCCTTGGTAAGACTGGTTGTCAGACTTTTTGGGCCACTGACTGCCTAACGACTGTCAAAGATCTACAAATGATAGCCGGGACCAACGGCTTAACGTGCTTTCCGAGGCACGGAGGAAACTCGGTATGTAATGGGCGGTCACCCATCCACAGACCAACCTAGGCAAGCACGGCTAAACCTAAAGATCGACCCGAGCGGCTGTTATCATTTAGCCACGAGCTCCTCCATACATACAATATTTGTCTCAACAATAAAATATGTACGTGGTTAAAAATAAAAGTTAAGTGAAAGAGCCTACCCTAAACACAACATCATATTGTATCAACAATCTGTTTTTCCAATATTCCAATTCACAAAGTGCAAATGAAAATGTTTAACTGAACTGATTTTTACAGGCTACTGTTTGTTTGTGTGAAAATAAAACGATTACACTACAAAATCTAGTGCAAAAATAAAACTGGTTGACTATCAAATATTCAAAAGTTATCACGATGGTTTTATGATAAAAATATCTGAAAATGTATGACAGTAAATAGTAGAATGAATTTCCAATATAGGATAACCCGTAGAATAGGTAGAATTTTACAACATTGAGTTAAAAAATGATCCGAAAATAATAACGCCAATAGATATTCCAATCCAAGCTTTGTGTATTGGAAAATTCTTATTTAACAATGGCTAATTAGCTTCCTATAAAATTCAGCTGGTTACGAAAAACTTTCCGACCATTTATTTCACGAAAACACCCTGAATTCGATTAAGCCCGATTAAGGGATAGAAAACTTCAATTCTGCTGAAAAAAAAAATCCTTTTTATCGAGGCAGCATTATGAAGACGGTAGGTGAAAAGAGTAAATGGTGTGAAATAATCCGAACTCTTAGTTCTCCGTTGCTGAAAACGAATTTATTGCCCCTCGATACCATACAAGCGGGTTTTATTGACACCTTTAATAACAAACCGACGGGCATATGTATACGGCAGATGCCAATATGCATTAAACGGCTTCTATTATATACAGTGTGTCGATGTTTGGTATTATACAGTGCTATATTTTGTGTGCTCAATTTTGTTTTTCATTTGCATATCATATTCGAGATTTCGGTGCCTGACAAAAATTCGTGTAACAGCTGTTTGTTATTATTGTGGTCGCCAAAGGATAGGCTCGTTGGCGCTATTCGTGACTAAGCGTGGGATCCTCGAAGTTGTATTGAGTTCGTGTAACAGTACCTATCATTAGAAACCGCATTGGGTTGGTACCCACAGGAAAACTAACACATGTCGCATTGACTGTGACCTGTTTGGTGAATTAATGTACAAATTTAAAATAAAAAACAAATCTTATAAAAATAAAGAGAATCAATCTAATAAAATAGATATAATAATTGATAGTGAATTAAAAGACAATAACTTCCCACTCTTAAGTAACATCAAAACCAATATGGGGAAGGCACGATTGGATACATAATAGATTAGTAGGAAGGATGCAACACAAACCAACATCAGCAATAAACAATACATTGCCTACATGCTGTCAAGCCTAAATAAATTGCCATCGAACAAAAACGGTTTAAATCCTCGAATACGCATGCTTTCGACACGAAGAAAATTACATGAAATAAAAAAGGGAGAATTCCAAACTAGGTTTTCGCCCTGACAGAAATTCGAAAAAAAACCATGGAAAAATCACAGTGTTGTTAAAACTTGCACGTAAATCTGAACGGACTTTTGGTGTATTCGTTAGGCGGTTACCATGCATAACGTAAGCTCGGCAAAACATGTCTGACGAAAGTTGTGTATTTTCGCATTTCCGAACAGGTAGGTGACATTTTTATTTTACCAATGAGTCGTGCTATTTCAGTTAGGGTCATTTCAAATATTGTTGGGTAAAATTATGAGTAACAGATACAATTATAATACACAGTAAATGCTTTGATTATTTAGATTTATAACAACTGTTCATCGCTGGTCAAAACAAAACATTTATTCATCATGCGTCTATTGCATTAAGTAACAAATTACATTTAATGTAAAATGACCAGACCCATTTATTCTAGAAACCTATCAGATTTTAAATGAAAACTATGTTTTATTCAGCCACCGCAATGATTATTAAGTTTCATGAAAATGTAAAAGCATCGTCATAATAACGAGATTCATAAAATATTCGTTTATCTGTAGTTATTTGTAATAAAACAAAAAAGTTTTAGTTAAAATGGTGAAAAGAAATAAATATAACTAATAGTTTTCACCGCGCTTGTAAACGTCGTGGATAAATTGAAACCATTTTGAAATAACAAATGGGCGATCAAGTTTTTCTCCTTTTTTTTCCTTGTGTTCAACATTGAAAACAGGAAAATACAAAATGCGATCAAGCTCTTTCCAGTTAAAGGTAATGAGCCCTTCTCAAGGGCTTACACTATTGAAATAAAATTGTCAACACATTCCGCAGTAATAATATAAAAATACATGTCCTAGACCTAGACAGTCTCTCTTTTATTAAAATTTTCTTTCTTACCAGCTATTGGACTATCTCGGTAGTCATTACAATTTCCTGGAACTGTAAGAGAATATCCGTAACAAAAATATTTATTTCCTAGTGTCACAGTACCACCTTATTTATGGCAGTATTCTTGAAGCGTACAGTTTTTATAAAAGATTCCAGGTAAGTAAGCACAGGAAGGTAAGTACAAGTAAGTCTGTTTAAATGAAATTGGGTCAGAGCCCCAGTTTTGTCCAAACCGCGTAAAATAAATGCAACTAGAGGAAGTTGACTTAAAGCGCTTGAGGCCACGAATAAATTTGCTTCAAAATCATTTCAGAACACGTTTATTTTTCAAAAAGGAAATGTAAACAAAGCCGAACTATGTACCCACCACTTTAAAAATGTTTTATTCAATAGAAGAGAGTTAGGTGGTGGCAAACGTTTCATTATTCTAATGCCTGCGGTGGGCGGTGCCTAGATAGCCCAGGTGTTGCGAAGTAAATGTAAATATTTTATTGTGGAGGCACAAACAGCGCCTGAGAGATCAATAAAATTTGTTTGTTTTGTAAAATGCTCTCTGTTGTCTGCTTTATAGATTGTGAACATGAATTATTCAAACATACGAATGGGAGGAGTACCAACGAGTCCATTTGTTTTAATGTTATGCCTGATGAAACGTATAACTTTCGCCCTTTTTTTCGCCAATATGGTGGTGTGTTTATTGTGATATGATTAATTCCGGACTTCGCCAATGTTTGATCATTCACGTCCTTTTTCTGCCATCCAATATGATCAGTCATTATTGGATACACAGGATTTTGTAATTATTATACGTGAATATTAATTTGGGTAATCCGTTATGGAAATGGGACAGCTAATTATCTAAAGCAAGAACAATTTAATTTAGTTGATTAGATTTTGTGTTAATGTAACTCTCATTTGCTGCGTTACCTAAAAGCAATTAAAAAGGAGGCAATTTCGGCGTAAACTAGAAATGATTGATAGGTAATATCAATAAAACCAATCATGACACGCAAATAAGTATATCCAATCCTCTCAACGAACTCAAATAAATCCAATACAAAAAGCACTGATATAACTTAATCAAATCCAGACAGATGGTAGTAAAAAACCTGCTAAGTATCATTTCCCGGGATTCTTGATAGACCCTTAACCGTACTGTTATGGTTAATCGGGATACGTCGGGATTACAGGCAAGTTACAGGCATGCTTAGGTACGTCGGGCAAACATAACGGCGTGAGCTCGAAAACTCAATTACTGACGCCGTTTCAAACATTACCTACGTATACGGTATACGTAGGGTTACCGCGCGTATCAATATCTTACCGGGATTTGTTACGGAGCTATTGTACAGTTATTCGATTACTTTAGTTGATATAAGTTTGATTAGAGTTTGATTAAAGATATTTTTTTTTTAAATAGGAAACCTACTACAACACATTAAAAGTAAAAATGTAAGATCAGACCCGGATTTCAAAACACGACTTTTATTGGAAATTGGTTGATCTTACACAACGTTATGGTGATTGTATCTTTACACTATTATTTATGTTTCTTTTTTATAATTAACAAATAAAATTTGATACTGTTGTATCAGTACCTATGTAGTCATTTTTAGGGGTCCGCTAACTGCACTGCATGAACTAAACCAACCTACAGAACAGCAAAACCAAAATGCTCTATTTCCAACAGCCCTATTCGTATAAATCCTTGTTTTAGATAATTTCTACCTCCCCCATTATAACCCACGGCATTGTGTGTGATAGGTAAGCAAACTGTAATAACGTAAATATGTTTACATGAAGACCTTTAGGCGTTACTCCTCGACGACTTTGTACACTATGACGTGCATATGACTCTGTAATCTGTAAACGTTACTCTATGTGTTATTACTTCATTTAGGGTTAGATAGTCAGCAAAATATTGGAAACCTTTTATTTATAAGACCATCATCATGTATCATATTTCATGCAAAATAAATAATCTTGGATACTATTTTCTGAGCAGAATAAGATTCTCAGTAGAGTGAGTGAGAATGGTCAATGGACAATTCCTCACTGTTACAAAGATCAAATGCAGAAGAAATTCGAACAAAGGAGCAGCTAAATGTCCATGACAGATTGCTGTGATGAGCAGAATATATAATAGAAAAAAAAGATACTATTTCAGGGCAGCTTCTTAATGTTAAAAAAATATATTGTTCAACAACGGGTATCGTCAACTAAAATTGAGACGTATCATATTAATAGAATGGATAGCACCACCACCAATTATTTTTATTACATTAACAAAATACTCAAATTCAAATTCATTTATTGTTTGTCTTAGGTGAAATATCAGTTCTTATGATTACTACAAAGGATCGCTGTAACATACATATAAGGTGTACAATATTTAATGCTGGTTCCATTTTTTATTTGTTTATTTAATTAACATTAAAATCATTATCCGTCCTAAGTCAACGTTCATCACTCTTTTCTGCCTTCTACGATTCGCCAGCTAGATAGACCTTAAAAAGGTGACTGGGTCAACTGGATGCAAAAGGCCAAGGTCCGGGAGAGGCATTTATCAAGCATAGGTTTGCTATACTCTGATTGGAAAATCCGTCTTTTGCCAATGCCACTAGGCATAATCATTTCACAGAATCATATCCTCTCATTTTGGGTATACCTCGTATTTCCTCAGTATTGTCCGGAATACCCGAAGTACTAACAAGATCGGATCTTATTGGTCCCCGAACTAATCACAGTCAGATTTGGCGTCAGACGTTTCTATTCAATGGACGGTACATAGTTACTGTGATTTACCACGAATTTGGAATTATTGTGGGGGTACCCTCGACTGAGAAAGGTGGTCGTCCTTGGATGAGGGTTCACCCAAAGAGTAACCGCCCTTCTCAGTTCTAAAACAAACACTACCATCAACATGTACTTAATGCTTAAATTCGTGATTCTTGACGGCATCGTTAGTCGAGTGGCCGTAAGTACGATTGTTGAGCATGACGTCCTGGGTTCGATTTCCGGGTCGGGAAAAGTGTTATTTTGTTTTCCCATCAGGAATTTCTCAGTAGGAGCCACGGAGTCTGGATTTGTGCCTAGTTGATGGCAATAGGCTAGATACATAGGACTTAAATTATAACTGGCGAAATGTGGGTATACTATTAGGTACACCTCTGTCTAACGCTTTGGGGATTACAGGCATGATATTGTGTTAATTTCGTGATTTTTCGACGAAATTAATTTGGCTTTTAGATTTCAATGTAAGCAGAAATTAAAACCACAAAGCCAGCCACGTCCGACCGTTACAGTAAATGAGCTAGTTACTGTTATCTAGTTAGCCACTTCGGTTTATATCTGTAGTTTCCAGCTAAGAATAAGCCGTCCCATTCCATATCCTTCCCATGAGTAGGTAGGGTGCCGCGATTAAGCTATCATATTAGGTAAATACTGCCTCATGGGTTTTATTTATTTATTAGGTCTTTACCTATGAAATTGGAGATTTGTATGAAAATTTTAAAAACAAAAATCTTTGTATTTTTTTTTATTTTAGCTTATCTAGCTTTTTTATCTTTCCGATTTGACGCAAGTGCTTCAATGTCGTTTTGACACTAACTCTAAGGCCCGCAGCAAGCTCAACCGTAGATTGAGTTGGATCCGTTTCCACTACCGCCTTCAATTCGTCGTCGTCGACAATGGTTACCGGCCGACCGCGAGGCTCATTCTTCAACTCAAAATTTCGAGATTTAAAACGATTGAACTAATAATGGACCGTGTTTATGCAAGCAGTGTTAGGCTCGTACACGTCGTTAATGTTTCGTGTTGTTTGCGCAGCGGTAGGTCCACGTAGGAACTCATATTCAAAAATTGTACGAATTTTCAGTTTATCCATGGCGCCAAAAACTACCACAATTTCACAAAAACAAATAACAATCTAAAAACAAATGACTGAATTTGATATTAAAATAACACGGCTTTCGAATAAAATTTATTTGAATTTCGAATTGCGCGCCAATCCACAGATAATTAAATCTGAAAATGCTGGTTATTAAATCTCCAATTATATAGGTAAAGACCTATTATTTAAACTTCATGTACAATAGTGGTACATAGTTGGACTTAATGCCACGAGGCATTATCTACCAGTCAACCTTTGGGTTAAATAATAAAACATTGTGATAGTGTACAAAGAAGAAAGAAAGAAAGAAAAAAGAAAGAAAGAAGAAAGAAAGAAAAAAAATAAAAAAAAAGAAAGAAAGAAAAGAAAAAGAGAAAGTGGGGATGCTGCTTGTAGGCTAGGTGCCCTGGGGCTCGTTTTTCGGTCAGGCAAAATGTTTATTCTACAAAATTTTAGGACTGATACTTCTTTATTTATTCGTGATAACTGTAATAAGAAATTCATTAAATAAATCTGGTAAATTTACACCTGGTTCTTCAAGCATGATCATTAAAGAACTTAAAATCGTCGAAATATGTAAGCAAATAAGCATCATAAATGCTTGAAATATGCAAAAAAAAGATTCAAATTATCATCGGTGGCAGTGCAGGACCTAGGACCTTGTATCTACATTTTTAGTCAAAATATGTAAATGAAAATCCGGTATTTACTGATTACCTACAATACAAACCACCCATAAAGGACGAACTTCGAAATTCACTTCACATGTCTGCCTCTATCTTCTTCAACAAACGGTCGTCATGACAATAACTGGTGATTTGACTAGATATGTACCTACGTCGGATTGTCAGGATTAATTCCGTTGGGCTCGTGCATCATGTGGTCAGAAGATGGGTTTTGTCCAATGAAAATACACTGGGTGCGATACTGTTTCTATTAAACTGACAAATTACCTGAAATTATATATTAACACAATAAAAACACACAGCACGGGCACGGCACGGGGTCGGGTACAGTTCCGGGATGTCTCAACTCCACTGCGATTAGACACTCAATGTCGTCCTCGCCTCGAGCTGTAAACATCACGGCTCTGTAGAAGTACACTGTGGTGTGGATAGACTTGTAAGTAGGTCGCGTGATATCACCACTGGTGTACTTGCGATTCATTTTATGTCCGTACCAATGACCGGATCCGACATTTAAATAATGGAGAACAGAATAATATACTCCAATCCCCTTAGTGCAGCTCCTTCTTCAGCTAAGGCTATAGTATTAAAAAGCAACTGGTCGTCATGGTAAATATAACCGTTTTATTCGCAGTCGTGTGAAAATAAACGCGTTGGATTTTCTTAAAATTTCACTTTTGGCTCGTTGGACGGGCCGAGTCTGCGAGGATGACGTTGCATTATGCATTTTGCTAACGAACGCGTGCTGTGAGAGCCGCGTACGGAAAATTTGAATAGAAAATGTTAAACTGAGCAAAAGTTTTCTTGCTTTTACTTATAGAGGTTCTAAACAAGACTGGGAGCTAAGTTGGATGACGACCGTTCAGAGTGGTTTCGGTACTAATACTATTATTCGGTATTCTTCTTCTTAGCATGTCGATGGTAATCTAAATTGATTCAATCCAAAATTTACCGACTAGTTTGGCATTTTCAGTGGCGTCCATTAGATCCTGTAATGTGCCAACAGCAGGACAGGCAAAACAGGTTATCAAGGGTCAAACCGCTCGTCGAACAACACTACATTTACTCTTCAGGGCAGAGCCGTCTAAGAATCTCCACCTGAGCAGGTTTTCTTTGGTACTTCGGCCAACCTGTGTCCGGAGTCTGTTTAAAGACTTCCAAGGCGGCCATGGCAACTCGTGTCCAGGTGGAAGATTTTCGGCAAGTGGCAAAAATGGGTTGGAAAGGGAACCATTTTCTAGCCACAGCTTGTCTTTCCTTAGGACGATCATCAGTGAGCGGACACACACACATACACTTTAAAAGTCGATTAGGTTATTATTAATACCCTATACATAAATATATTAACAGTTACTAAAAACCGCTCCAAAATGTATTTAATATTTGCACAAAAAACACTGATGAATTCGCAAAGTATCCAGGGGCTCATGAAAAGCAATAAATTGCGCCAACTATCACGCTAGGTAAGTACTGCGGTCGCGATATAACAATGATATGTAGTAATGCAGTGGATGAAACATTATTATGCGCTGCACTCCACACATTACTGATCAATGTATTTCCATCTCGTGAACTAAGTTGCTATTATTCATTCGCTTACCATACGTGGGTATTTTAACACCCTTTACTAGTTTAGCAGCGGTCTTTTGGAATGTGTGTTGTGTTCAGCTGTAGTGTTCAGGCCTTTATACATAAAGTTAAATTAAACAATGATAAAAAAACATTTTTATCATTGTTAATCTATGAACAGTGACAAGAATGGAAAACTTCGGAATGAGTATAAGGGAGGAAGTTTGAAAGTTGCGCCAGTTACAGAAGAGTTTAAAGGGAATCGACTGTCTTTGTATGGACATGTGATGAGGAGGGACAAATCGCATGTGACTAAAAGAGTGATGAATATAAATGTTGATGGATGGATAGGGAGAGGAAGACCAAGAAAACGATGAATGAATTGTGTGAGGAATGATATAAAAGAAAAATGAGTTAATGATTGCATGATGGTTGACAGAGGAGAACGGAAGAAAAAAATGTGTTGCTCCGACCTCAAGTAACATGGGACAAGGGCATGAAGATGATGTTAATCTATCAGCAACCAAGGTGTGGTAACCAAGTGGTAATTGCACCGACTTACAAGTTGCAGGTCGTCGGTAACAACCCAGACCTTCACTATACTTTGTCATTAATTTCTTCACCACTGCTCACAAAACGGTCAAAACGGAAAACATCGTGAAGAAAGAAAATATTAGAAGACATGTGACATGGGACAGCGTGGTGGATTATGGACCATACCCTCTCACAGAGAAGAGGCCTGTGGTCCAGCAGTGGAAACGTTAGAGTCTCATTATACTGTTCAAAACCACACCAACATTAATAGAACAGACACACATTATTTGCACACCATTTGCTATTGATGTTAGGAATCGAAATCATTAGAGGCAGGCTTGTTGTTATCCACGAGACTATTACCAAGCATTTCTAGGAAAAAATGCCAAGCCTCAGTTCCCGCAACGTTTCTGCTAAGATGAATGACTGGACAATAATTCGAAACGACAGTATAATTACACCAGAGACCGGATAAATCTTAGCCCTCCCTAGAATAGTATCGGTCATCAAGATCGGCGAATAGGTTCTAAGTGAAAGTGATGTATTGCGCACTCGCTTCAGATAGGCACTTTGATTCAACGGGATGATCTACTGGGAATTCTGATTGACGGAGAAGACGAAGAATAAAAACGTTCTTTTTTGTATTTTGTTTTGAAGCAACCATCTTTGACTAGCTTATGCCCACGGCTTCCCCCGCGTGGAGTTCGGTAATTGCACCTACTACGGGATCGTACTACTAAAGCTGAAAGTACTCGTATCCTATGTGTTGATCCAGGTTATAGACTACATGTGTGCTAAATTTAACCAAAATCCGTTCAGTAGTTTATGCGTGAAAGAGTAACAAACATCCATCCATCCTTACACACTTTCTCATTTATAATAGTAGTACGATAAGATTTGTTTTCTCAGCAGTCGCGTTTAGCTCGCGGCCAAGCGGTTATGTATGTTGTGTGTTCGAAGACCTTTAGTACTCTCTAAGGCACGTAAAGGTTACAATGTGAATATTTAAACTCATTGAACCGTCACTCAACTCACATCGTACGACTCTCGGAATCGAGCGATTGATCTTCCGGTAGTCACAACCACCCACTTCCTTGATGAAAATACATGATTGCCTGCCAAATTATATTTCCTTATGATGTTTCAAGCATAAAATGGCGTCCGAGATAATCGTAATTCCATTACATATTACGGCTTTGTGTTCGCCTCAAAGTCGTCGACAGCCAAATTGCTGTTAGCTATAACTTACATTATGTGCCGGGACAGAAATAAACCATTATTCAATTTATTTGTAATGTTCAATTGTCAATCCTTTGTTTACCAAAGAAAATTCTTTAAAAGGACTTGACCACAACATATAACTTTACTTCTAAGATCCACGCGATAGTATATTAGATCCACGATCTCGTAACGATTTCTTATTTACCAATAACGAATCCCATTTGGAGCAAATGATTAAATTGGCCCTAAAGCTCTTAGTGGGTTAACTCGATAAAATTCATTTTGAGAACCAAGTAGAAGGTGAGTATAAGTAGTTTTGTACGCACTAAAAGCTTTTCGCTAGCAAGTCCCGAATGGCCGCCACACTTGTACTATTCAATTACGTGTGTAATTAGATTCCCCGGTTATTATATACAGTAATTATGTACGAACAACCTTTGTTGTGTTTCTAATTCAATTAATACCTAATTAAACCAATACTGTAATGATATTGTTAACACATACCAATTCAAATTGTTCAGATCTCAGAGTATTTGAGTACGCAGTTTATATAGACATACAATAATTATCCTATTGGAAGCAGTTCACGTGTGTCAGTCTTTATTACTAGAAGGATGTAAGCAATTCTGCAGACAATTGAATCATTCTTCATTTATCTAATTCGAGTGAGTAAATGGCTTTAGTTAAGGCAGGTTAGGAGACCAGATATACCATGTACAATGAAGAGAAAAAAACTAATTAAATCGTCATCTCCCAAGCCATTTCCCAACTATGTTTGAGGTTGGCTTCCAGTCTATCCGGATGCAGCTGAATACCAATATTTCACATGGAACGACTGCCTATCTGACTGCCATAATCCAGTTAGTACTAGGTAATACGATACCCCTTGGTAAAACTGGTTGTCAAACTTTCAGGCCCCTGACTATCTGTAACGACTGTCAAAGATCTACAAATGTCAGCCGGGAAAAACTAAATGCTGAACGTAAAATATTATAAAAGCTTTACTATGTCAACAGAAAAATGTGTCTGTTAAATAAAATAAAACTGAGTTCTACTTTATGTCTATTTAGGAAAAACAAAATGATGTTTCGTTAGATTAGTTACATAAGCATTAGACTAATGAAAACAATCAAAACGTATCTCCTATTAGGTTCAGCTCAACTACGTACAAGTAATTATCATAAGCTATTTCCATTCTGTGCACAAATTTAATTAAGAACATTATTTAAGAGCTGTCCGAGTTTGAGAAAACAGAAAAGTTATTTGTCGGAAAGCCCCAATTAAGGGCAAAGCTTTCTGGACTTAATCCAATAAACCTACTCATTTAGTGAACGGAATGAAAGGTAAATAATTTTAGGGAGTCCCGCGGATTGCGCCACGGAGTTTTGTTTTCCAAACGAAGGGTTTGGGAATAGGAACATGTGTAAACTATTCGTGTACGAAACTTGTTCGTGATATAACTAAACCTTTTAGAGAAACTGCGAACAATCTGTAAAGTTTACGACCGAAAATAGCTTTGCTTAAACATCGTTTTCATTTTATGTGTGTAGCAATCGTTTAGCTCATCGATATTAAATGAAGGGATTAGTGGAAGAAAAAGATAATACATAATACCTATATACCAATACAGGTATAGCTATGTATTATCTTTTTGATATTTCAGACGTAATACCTATTATCTGTGAGTAGTATGATGCTGAATGGATTACACGACGCGATCTGAAACAGAATCCAATTACCGGAATGACAACAAGGATACTCGATTTTAATTGACTATTAGATTTTTGGGCTACCACATCCTGGTACAAAGTAGAATGTTTACTTTACACTTTGTTCCACTAATCGATTTTTTTCTTAAGAGCGTTAACGTCTTACGGCTCTTCATACAAACTTACAAGACTTTTTTTTTCGAAATGACTGAACCGATTTTAATTAAACTTCGTACGCATAAGCAGGATACATAAGTCTAAAAACTAAACAGAGAATGTTTTCGAAAAATAGTGTTACAGTTAAATTAGACCGATTTTAGATTTTCCATAGAAACAGAAATTTACAATTATCTTTTTTTTTTAAAACACTTTGAAATCATAAACCTATAAAAGAAAAAACACGTTCATTAAAATTATAAAACTAACACCTTCATAATTTCATGATATTTTTCAACATAACGCAGGATGAAATTACAGCTATTGAATTAAAGTACGTGTTAGTGCTAACACTCGATTATTTACTGAAAACGAACACCTATTGAAAAGTGCTCTAACTATTTTTAAGCGTTATTAGCTATTAATTGCAATTGAAAAAATATATATTGAGGTAGTAAAAATTTAAAATAAAATGGAATAAAAATATACCGCGTAAGCTTTTAAATTTGCCAGGATCGTCTCTTCACCTTAACATACACACAAACTCACTCGCATTTATAATATAAAGGTAGGTTTGAGCAAATATCAGAAAGCATTGTACTCGTAAATCTCTATTATTCTAACGTATAGGAGCCGAGACAATGAGATCCGACGGAAAATTGAGGTCCCTAATATAACGCGAAGATCCGGTAAAGTGAAGTGGCAGTGGTCACGTAAGTCCCAGGCTCGCAGGACATACCGCAGGAATTGGCGAATATTCCGATGTTCGGGAAAATATTGGGACATATTTGAAGTGTTCTTGGAACAGGTAAACAGGCTTGGAGTAAACCCGACTTCGATAAAATAGCACTTGTTTACTTTAGGAGGGATATAGATCTTCTTTCTTTCTTGGATTCATTTTTGTGCTGTGAATGGCTAGAAGAATTATTTGATTATGATCAAATAATTGTCTACCATTTTTACGACGTTTGATTTTTCTATCGACGGCACTGTGGAATCAAATACTCACAGTTCACACATGTACATACCGACATACCATACCACACCTGACAACACCTCTATAACTCCTGGAGACCCCGAGTTCCATGCAACAGAATAACTGTCTAATAATACTTTATAACTAGCTGTCGTTAACACCTTAACTTCTGTAAAACAATTTTCTATTTCTATCACCTTTGGCAGTTCAGTCGAGCGATTACGACAGAGTTCATCAAACAAAATAAAATATCAAATACAACAAAGACACCAAGTTAAAGAAATACAAACTTCATTTTCGTTTCTAATCATTATCTGAAATTCTCTGTGTAACCCTAAAATAATATCTTGCTAGTGCAACTGTGAACTATTTATATATATATATAATACGGCAGACGGCTCAGTTGGTTTAGACTAGGATTATGAAAGTCATTAGATAGATATAATCATTTGATATCACTGCTGAAAATGGCTCGTCAAGAAGCAACCACTTAGTTAATGGTCCTAGGCAAAATTCCTATTAATTAAGGTCAAGTAACTTTTTGTGGCTACTGCCTATCCTCCGGGCATGATTCCTGGCTAGGCAAAAAGGTTTCTTTTTAGTATATAATGATAATTATAGTCTTCCTTAAAGTTTACCACTAGTCACCGAGATGATATTTGCGACGCGACAGTAATCACTCGCTTGATACAAGTCGCGTCGCGAGTCGCACCGCTTTCTATTGTGAACGAGACGTTAGTATTGGTTTTAAACCAATACTAACGTAAACTTTTGTAAACTTTTGTACTTGAGTTTGGTGGCAATCGTTCGGAGGAAAATTCTGATAATGTGGGTGCATCCGGGAGAAAAGGTGACTCCAGCATCAGAAAATTCAAGACTAACGAAGACGAGAAAAGTTGAGTCAAAGTTAATATTATGAATTATTATGAATCTATTAGCTAACAGTATGATCAAAGAAGAAGACCCTGGCAGCAAGCCAAAGAAGAAAGCTACCTAAGTTGTAAAAGTCAGTTCAGGAAGCTGCATAATATAAACGATGAGTTAGCTACTTGCCACTATTGGCCGATGGTTTAGTGCACTTTTGTTGGTCCGATCGTATCGGTCAACGATTGCGCCGACTTAAAGTAGGTCACCGACGGATTCTCGTTCCGAATTGTTCCGCTTGACGTTTCCTGTCTCCGACAATCGGTCAGCACGTGGAACGGTAACAGTTTTTGTAGGTTCTTCTATTTGCGATTTTGTGGGTTGTGCACTATGGTGCGTTTTCGTCGGGAAAAAATCAGGCTCCGAATATTATTGTTCGGTTGCGTTCTTTCATAAAATACGGTTTCGGATTGTGACGATCCAGGACTTTTAGCTCAACGATACGACACTGGGCTTGATTGAGTGATATTGACCCACTTCACGGCTCAATCGCCGCCATTTGTTACCGATCTAGGAGATATCTCTGTCAAGAGGTCTATCCATCCATTTTTGTGTATCATAAAAGAATATAGAATTTTCTGTACATTTTACTTCCAAATCTGCAATGTCATCAATACGAATGTCACTTCACCTAATTTCTTCTCCCAAACTTTCCTACCACTCAGCAGTGTAACAGGAAAATACAGGTGTACCTCAGCAGGCGTTGTGAAATCTTATTAAACTTATTCAATGAAGCGAAGCAGTATTACCCCATTGTATGCGGTAAAGACCATTCACGAGAACATTCTCAGTGGTTCTTATATAAGTTTTTGTAAAGTTGTACGTAGTTGTGGGTACTAGTAGTATATAGTGCAGTTAGGTATACGACACTGGTGCGCCAATCGTCGCTGATAAAAAGTTCTTGCTGGCTGCACAAACATCCGGGCACGGCGCACTCAATTACTAGAGTTTGTTGCACAAGGACCTTCCCACATTCACGTGCTTTCTCGTTTCATTTCCTCCGTAACAGCTTATTAACCTCTTTTCAAGATTGAAACTAATATTTACGCGGAGTAAACGACGTCAAACACTTTAAAATGAACAGTCTGTTGGTAGTTCTCTTTTAAGAAGACACTCTGGGTTGTATTTATGCTAGAGTTGGACGAGAAATATCTGGCTTGATGTTTTTGTCGTGTTGCTTATCGATGCAGGTTCATATAGGAGGAAAGGATGTAATTATATTATGTTAATGATTTAGAATTTGTTTAGTTTAATGTGTTTGAGTTTGTCTATGTTTTGATTATTGCTTATGAATATTTCGTTGTACACAATTTTGAACATTATTCGGCAAGAACGAACGGGATAGCTAGGAGGCTCTTAAATTTCTTCTGGTATCGGGAATGTTATGTACAATGATACGTGTTTATGGATAATGTCGTACCTGTTCCTACGTCGATATTACACCTAAGATCGGCACAGACATAAACGTAGTCAGAGGCTAAATATACAGCGACGCAAATAACAAGCTAAAATGTCTTCCGTAAGTTCAGTCTACGTTAAAACGATGACGGTATTCTCAATAAATATTTATCACATTAAATTCATATTAGCAATAGGATTAATCTCGATCCCAAATTCGCTTTCATTATAATTACAGCAATACCCTACTACGAAGGATAATAGCGCTTAAATTAATAGGTCACGTGATTACGCTCCAAGAGCTCACTCACTAAAAAGCGCAGGCCACACCGCCAGCTAGCAAGCGAACGAGCGAGCTAACGGGTGAAGCGAAGCGATGGAAACTATATAAACTACGCAAAGATATGGCGAGCTAAACTATGTGGGTTCACACCGAAATCTACAGATGGACGGGCGAGCGAGGGGGCGGACGGGAGAGTGAGGGGAGCCTTCCGTCTCGAACCGGGCGAGGCGGGCGACGTGAACGAATAGCATCGCTGGCATCGTTTGTATCGCTGACGTAGCTTAGCTCGGTAGTACGCGGTGTGAACCAAAGTATGAAAAGAGGTGAAACGATGCCCGCCTGGGTCGCTCGCTCGCTCACTCGCTAGCTGGCGGTGTGGCCTGGGCTTTATATTATAATAGGCAATTTCTATTAACCATCATCTTCTGCCTAGTCTTTTAGGTCGGCTGAAAATTTGTTTTTTGCGAATGTGGGTTCCTCCACAACCTAATTGATGGAAATTGTTCTCCTCGTCATTGCGATCATGTTTTTGTTCTAGACCGTACCTGGGAACATTCGAGTTACGGAGATATTGGGGGTCGAAGTTCCAACTTTCTTGCAAGTTTTTTTTTTAAATATAATTTTTGAATGTAAGATTTTTACCTTAAACACCTCCACGACCCCCGTACTATTCAATGCATCCGCACAATGTTTTGAGTGCGTTACATTGAGTCCTACCGTAAAACGTGATTTTACACCCCAAAAAAAAAGTCGTAGTAATAAGTAATTTTTGCGTAGAGTTACTTAGTTTTATGTACAGAATGCTTCCTAAACGGCTTCGTGAAGTGTCCGTTTACACCCTGTATTAAATGGGTAATACGACACCTCCCGGTGTACCTGGTTGTCAGATTTTCAGGCTTGTGGCTTGTGAGTAAAGACTGTTAAAAATCTACGGATGACTCGACCGAGGATATGTTTTCCAAGGTGTGAAGAGGTCTCTAAATGAAAAGGTTGGTCACCAATCCACATATCGAATTCACTTTAATAGAAATTGAAGAACTCGTGGCTGTTACTTAACCACGAGCCCCTCCAATTTGTATTAACCATCAAGAGATAAACGTTTTACTATTAAAGTTTCATGAATAACGTAAGTAATAAAAGATGGCGACATATTTTGTGCGAGTTCTCAAGCGTATTTCCTGCCTTTCTTATTTCCCTCGAGATGACTCAAGTTATAGAGGACATAAGTTTGTACCGATATTGCCGAAGGTACGTAGCCCTGAAACAGTACAGAATGTATTCGTACGAATAATGTTATAAAACAAAATGTGGATATAAAATACTTATGGATTGTGGGTGTGCTTAAGTTTTTTATGGGTTGTGCTGAAAAGGTTTTCACAGGAGAATTTCCAAACTTAAGTGGCAGTGTGGGGCACATTTTTCACAGGATGGCTAATGAGGACGAAAAGTTGGAAATTTTCACTTAAGGTGAAACGGCGATGACCAGTAGAAGCACTGCTCTGCACTGGATGCGAGAAGCACTGAACCGATCAATGTAATGATGACGCCTGTGGGAGGCTAATGTCCAGTAGTTGTCGGCACCAGGTTAGTACCTAACCTGGTGCCACAGTTTTTATGCCGCCCATGTGCCTCTGATCTGTCAGGTATGCTCACGCCTGCCTCACGATGGTTTTCGTTCACCGAAGCAATTAATTATTATACAATACGTATGTATTGTTTTGATTTTTTGGATTCATGTATATAAATCCAAAAAATCAGAGTTGCGTGTCTTGGGTTCGAACTTGAGACCTATGACTTAGCAATCCGACGGTCACACCACTAGGCTATCACTGCTTATATATACGGCTATATCATTTACCATTTAGAAGAAACAATTTTGATGACAGATGTAACCAACTGCAAACAAGATGTGGCTAATAAAGATATGTTGCCAAAGCTTTTTACACACACATCAGCCACGTCACCGTTATTTATCTGATCAGTATTGAAGACGTGACGTGTTGGTTGTAGGTATGTTAATATAAAAAATAGACGTGGTAATATTTAGTTTGCATCAATATAAGATTCAACGCGCCAGTGAGTGACGCAACGTTGACTGGTCAATTGCGGCGTGAGTCGTGAGTTCGTGACTGACGTGTGTAAAGTCCTTACACAATTATTTAACTTTTACAGCAGCAATCTAACACTATGCACACGTGTGACCACTGAAAACCAGCGCTGTGCTGTGGGCCCCCAAACCGCAGCATCATGCTAAGTGGTAAACTGCAAAACATATAAAATATTTGTTACACGTTGTATGTTCATTGTTTTTTTCTTTTTGTCATTTTGTATGCGTGTCATGTCCCTGCGACAAATAAAACTTTTTTCTTTCTTTCTTTAACACCTTATTGTAACGAGAATAAAGTTATTTGTAAGTTTGTCAATGTTGTAAAATCGGGTATAAAATTAATGTCAAAAGACTGTTCGACTTCTACTGAATTTTTTGACGTGACTGATCGGTGACTTGAAAGGTGACGCAATGACCTGACCGTGCATGAACCTTTGTCCTCCGTCTTTACAAACAAAGTGTCTGTAACATATCACAATGCAGATATGATTTTTTATTTGCTTCTTACATCACCCACGACTTCCCGTTAAGAAATGAGGTGATCTATTTTTAGGCGAGGATTGCGGAAGACTGCCATTGGATTGATGTGTGTTAGGATTAGTGTTGCCAGATGTCCCGATTTGCGCGGGACGTCCCGATTTTCAGGGGTCTGGGGACGCGTCCCGATTTGTACCTGATCAGGACGCTAAATGTCCCGATTAATCAAAAAATTAAAAAAAAAATCTTTTTTTAAGATTTTATTTTATAATTTCTACTAGTCTAGCAAGACTGATTACTTGTTATGTAAGATTAAATAGACTTAAAACCCCTTGTTTTTTTTTTTGTTTACTGTCCCGATCGGCAACCCTAAATCCCGATTTTTTTGACCTCATGTACCGATTTACTACAAATCGGACCTGGCAACACTAGTTAGGCATTGTGAATGTTGTACTATGTATGTGGACTATGTAGTTGACCCTGTTTGAATGTCGCGGGCGTAATATTTAATTTTAATCTTCGCATGGTATTACTTATATAAGGTCTATCTTTTCATACACGAAATATTTTAAGAGTAACTTCTATAAGACAGTCGTAAAGTCGCCATAGCAACGAAAAAAAAAATCTGAGTGTTTTCTTTTTTTTACAAAATTATTGTAATTCTAAAATTTTTTGAGACTTTTTGCATAAAACCTTTACTCCCGTATTCTAACAATGACAGAAGGTAAATACGACTTAGTAAACTAGCGTAATGGATGCTTAAAAATAAGGAGCCAGTATTTATTTTGTGGGTCAAGTTATTTTTAATTATTTATTTTTATAAAAAAATATACTCAGATAAAAAAAAAACAATCCCTTGAAATGGCTTTGTTATAGCCGTTAGATGATTCCCTGAAAATATTTCGTGTATGAATAGTTAGACCCTATATATCTTAATAGAAGTTAGTATCCATATCCAAGCTTCAAAAGTTGTATTATAGGTAAAAGCAAAAGTAACTCTCTTGTTACCTTTTCACACCAAACAGTTCATCGGATTTCGATGATATTTATCATATAAATTGGGTTGTAAACGATTTTTCCAAAGTTACTAGAGCAAACTTAATTAAATATATTTAAACAACCAACCCAGTCGTCTATTTCTGCTAAACAGTTTCATTAATATGAAACTCTCGAAGTTTCTCTCATGACATTCTTGTTCCATTGCGGTTGGCGAGTGCAGAGTTTTAATAGTCCTCAGCCACACCTGCCCCACCTGTGTCTCCTTCGTCTGCATATTATTAATAGTTAGCACTGATTGTTCTTGAAAAACAACAAATATATATATATATATTTTTTTTTTTTAAAACGTTTCCCCACACCAGGAATTTCTCACCTTCTCTCTCTTACAAACATTTAAACTCACATACACAAACAGCCAGACCCGGAACAACTACTTGTAGGCCATACAAATATTTGTTCCGTGCGGGAATCGAACCCGCGACACGAAGCGCAGCAGTCAATCGCTTAGCCACTGCGCCAACCGTGCCGTCAAAACCGTCCGTCCGTGTATATGCAGTAAAACGTTTCGATACTATTTAATTAACTGATTGTATACTTACGTTAAAATTGGGCCATCCAGAGCCTATTTTTACTTGGTGGAATAATTAAATATTAAAATGAAAAGCTTTAAGTATTTTGATCTGTATTCATGATAAAAAACTTTAATTAGGCTGGGAATTGGGTAAAATAGATCACCGACATAGTTTTTGCCTTTACTTATCAATGTTTTTGTATATGCGTAGACAACCTGCCAACTTTTTATATTTTGGGATTTATTAAGATATTAATAATTTGATTAAATGACTACTTCGGAACCTACAGCTTATACTAGCTACGATGAATGTAATCATCAAATAAATGTAACTATCGTAACGCAAACTATTTTCTAAACAACACGTCATAAATATGTCGGTGGACTATAAATACAACTCTGTCTAACCCTTCGACGATTGCATGTGATGTCATGTGACGTCAAAATAGATACGTCCGTCAGAACTGCGCATAAACCGTACACCATGAATAAAACAACTCGCTGAGACCCGATGCTTACTCCGCTGAGGTAACGAAGCTAATGCTGGAGTCAAAGGGTTCATTCATATTCCCAGTTATACTCGTACACTTGGTGATGCGTCGGCAAATGACGTTCTGTATTCGATTTAACCAATCTACGGATGGTATGGGGCATTGCGTGATAGTCTCGTAAGTTCATGTCCTCAATTTTGTGTTTTAGTACATCGATTATATATTAACTTTACAAGTGGTGTTGTTCAAATGAGAAAACTAAGTTAGGGACATTTTTATTTCCTTTATTTATTCAAGCATCTTATTTTATACATTTCCGGCGTCGGGAACAGGGTCCAAGCTACCGGAGGTCAAGGCTCCAGAGAGAAGAAACTCCTAACAATACGAGCAGTGTCCAGGAGTATCGCTTTCTGGATCAAACCCTTGATTCAGCTGCCTTGCGAAAGCCTCCTCAGGTATTGGCTAAAACGACTATCGACAATGATCGCCGAGTTCACATCTCACATGTCGACAAGCTCGCGAGTCAAATAAAGGTACTTGATTGGCTTATCTTTCTCAGCTTTCACGAGGTTCTCGTCATGCGGGACCGTTATGTCAACAATCATTGTGCGCCGCTCTGATCGATCCACCGCCACTGTATCAGGCTTAATGGCTACAATAGTTCTGTCAGTGATGACGGATTGATCCCTGTACAAGTGTACAATGTGATTTTGCCATTTTCAAGAATTGAGTCGGGCGCATACCTATAATACGGCACTTCCGATTTCACAAGGCTGTATTATGGAGCAAGTTGCTGATGAATAATCCTGGCTACAAGGTTATGTCTATTAAAAAACCCTTTAGGGACATTGTTATTATGATGCTTAGGTACCGAATTAAATGACATAAAACGAGAACATCTGAGATTATGAATGAACCCTTTGTTCATTCATAATATCAGATGTGTAGGTACTCAAACGGTCGGCAATGCGTCGTCAAATAACGAGCATTGCGTGATTGACTAGTCTAATCGCTTTTTAGGATATTTGAGTCTAACTAGAAAAATCTCCTGACGTGAATTGAAAAATTACTTCGTTTAGGACTTATTTTACCGGTTTTATTTTACTAGGTGTGATTGTCAAAAGTTATTTTTTAAAGGTTTTACTTGAATGTTAGTGCTACATTAAAATTCGGTGTTGATGTCAGACATAACGTCGTCGGAAGAAAACTGAAACGTTATACCCTGAAACAGCAACATTGTCTTCTTCAGAACAACTTTATAAAAGTCCTTTTCGATTAGTTAAATCGAATAAGTACCAAGAGACGCGCTAAAGGAAAGTTCTTACTTGCTCTCGCACGTAGCTCTTGCCGCCGAAGCTCCCGCCAGCCACTGGCCGGAAGAGCAACGCAAATAACCCGTTTTGCATTATGAAAATAGAATAGATGAAACAAAAACATGAACCCAAATGTTTGTTCAAAACGCCATCTCATTCATAAGAACAGTTATCCCAGCTTTTAATTAACATTATGGGAATAATAACAACAAGCCAAGCGGCTTTAATGTGTTCGGAATTTGATGCTTGTTAACATGTAGTTCATAGTCATAATTATTTTGTAGTATTTTTCGGTTATTGGTGTGTCGACCGTCTATTTTACCCAGTGTTGGGCAAAATTGAGATAACTATCGACTAATGATTGAATAAGTCAATCATGATTGATGATTAATAAGTTATATTTCGTTCGTGTGACTAATAATTGACTAGTCACAGTGTTAGTGAAAAAAAAAAGAAACATGATTGATTATTTATGACTGAAATACACTAACACCTAAATAAAAAACTAAAAGTACACTTCAGTCATCTCATATTCTGTTAAATTAATTATAGTAATATGTTATCTTAAAAATTTCTAGGTTTACGAGGATTAACTACATAAAATTACAGATTTATTTGTCACAAATATGAATTTATTATTTTTATTTGGAAGGGTACGCTTGCGCGGCACTCGATTACTGCAGATGCTCTTTATACACGGGACTCCATGCCTTGGGCCTTTCATTAATTCATCAGAAGCATTAGCCATTAAGTCATTACTAATTATTGATGACTAATGACTTTATTCAAAATTTTGACTGACGTCCCAATCGTGATTAAATTAGTCATAATTGATTAAAAAGGTTTGTTGATTTGCTCAACACTGATTACACCTCATGTATCCTTAGATGACGACGCTTCACTTTGTATTTCGTTCTTAAAATGTCGTAGGAACTGTACAAAACTTCCAGATTAAAGCCATCTTTAAAGGTAACCTAGCTAAAAAAATATAAGAAAACAGTCGTCTCAAAAATTAACGTCCTCTGAACATTTTTTATGTTCCGTAATCACTACGAAATAAAAAGAACAATAAAATAAGCACGTGTTTTTTCCTTCACAAAAGCAATCTTTTCCAGAGAGTTATGTATTTCGGCACCCCTTGACCCCTTCAGACGAAGAAGGAATATCAATCAGCTGTGAAACTTGCTAACTATGTGCCTACACAAACCACAATCGCGCATCAGACATTTTATTTACATGGTTTTCACATACCTAAGAGTTTCAGAAGGTATATGAACGGAGAATGGAGAAGCATGCTTTAACCTTTTGACCGCCACTGTCACATATACGTGACAAGCAAGCGCGTGCCCTGTACGCCAAACGACACAAATATGTGTCAAAATGGAAGGTCGTAGCTTGGCGTGGAGGGCACGCGCGTGCGGCTATGCTCTGGTTTTCAAAAGGTTAAAAGCATTAGGTATACTTGTAAAATGCTGGAATAATTTGCATTAGAACTTCCGTTATTCTGTTTTAACGTTAACTTAAAGTAAATAACCCAGTAAAGCTCGCCTAGAAAGCTAGTAAGCTACGTATTTATAAAGTGCACCAGCAACTTTATAATGAAACTACAAAGAATCGTAAGATGTCAGCTTCTCGGCTCGGAACAACACTCAATGGCGATACTGAGAGAGTCATTTACCGCACAGCACCGAACAAAATAAAAAACGAACATAAAAGTATCAAGTTATCGGGAAACTAAACGGTGCCGATGTTCAAAAGCCTTTGCGGTGCATGTCTAGCACATTAGCGGCTGACTTCAAACTAATCAAGAGCACAGTGCCGTTCGCGTTACGCGTATACGATGTTCGTAATTTATTAGCGTTTATTCCCATATAGCAATCTGTAGGGATGCCGTTCTATTACGCAGACTCCGTCGAGATCCGTGCTCCAGTCGGCGCCGAGAGTGGGGACGCACTGGTCGCTCCCGACCCGCCAAGACCCGTGCTCCCGACGCATCCTAACTCGGCTCGCGGATCTCCACGTTCGAGCTAGTGTGTTTACTCGCAAACTTGCTGATTTGTTTGCGAGCTGATTGCATAACGAACCACGGATTTGATGTGTATTTGAACAATATTTGTGTGAACGGAACTATGGATATTGAAATTACCTGAAAGTTTCATAACTTTCTAAAGGTGAGTATCATCTGATTTTGTTGAGTGCCACTTTGTCGTTAAGATTGAGAATTCAAACTTACGTTTTAACGAATTAAAATTTAATCTTGCTCATCAAAGTTAGTTACCTGTTCGTGAACGGTAATGAATCCTCGGGCCGTCGTCCATTCAGTTCAGGTCGGCGGAGGCAAACTTTTCATCCGCTATTTAACTAAAGTTTCTCGCAATCGATATCCGTTAGACGTTTACTTTTCGGGCTGATTGAATTTTAAACTCGTAATTTTCTTATTTCATTAATTAGGAAAAACCTTTTCTGCTTTCAATCAAATTATGAAATATGATGATTTAAATATTTTAGGCTGATTATAGGGGAAATGTCGAAATTGTCTTAACAAGGGCATACAGTGCGTTTCATTCAAATGGAACGCAACAATGCAAACCATATCCTTTGTCTAAATCGATATCGGTTCCATATTTCCATACTACTATTACGGGACAAAAATGACGCGCTAAACCAATCTATTTTCGATATGACATAACGGAGCGTGTTATGTGTCGTAACACGCGGTACAGCACCGCAATAAGTCTAAAATAAATCCTCGTAAAGTTCAAAACTGTAAAGAGCAGATGGCGATGAACGGGCGATGGGTGTAACGTAAGTACGAGTGTAGTTGGGATGACAAGCTTTGACACCCGACACTCGTCAGCGCCCCTATCTCGAGAGTGACAGATAAGTACCATTTGTTAGCCCGAAGCGGAGTGCTCTGCGCTGAAACCGGTGAAAAATCTCGCTCAAGCGTGCTCGTTATTGGGGAAATTAATTTCTATCATTATACTAGCTTTGACCGCGTTCGTTCTATTGAATCGATTTAAAACTCCATATTTTACAGCTTTGATCTTCTTTATGTTTTAATAACTACTCCAATTAGTTATATGGCTCAGAAGTTGAACGGAAATTCTTTTAAAAAGTAGGTTGTTACTTTATTTACGTTTTAATTTATTTTTGATAAAAACCGATGGTGGTGCATTTGGTCGAGCGTGTAGCACAATGACAGACCATTGTTTTAGCTTCTAAAGTACCAAAACAGTGCTTGTGACATGTTATTAACGCAGATTCACTTACACAAACATACGACCACTATTTTACACGCAAGCATGACAGTAGGTCGGGTTGTGCTGGTCACAACCGTCATCCGCAAATTTCCCCTACGAGGCATTAGAATTATCAGGCTTTATTGACATTTTGGCATCATGCGGCTTCTATGTCATGTCAATTAATTTAACATACGATTATGTTTACGCAAGCCTCATTTCAGGACAGCCTATGTATGGAAATAAAACATGGAATATATTAGCAACTTTTATCCCGAGAGACTCCTACGATAAAAAAGCTAAAAGGTTTGCTGCCTATGGGTGCGTACTTACTTAAGACCGCAAAGACATATGCCATTGTAAGAGACTGGACGGGTTATCCTGGTGGATCCTTATGAGACGCGATATGGATCAAGTCCAATGGCGTAGTCGTTTTAGTAACCTCTTTGAGGAAATTGGAGAGTTTGTCTTTGCAATTATGGACGACGTTATCAGGGAAAACATTCCCTGAAATAACAAGGAAAATATGTCCACGTGGCCATCTTTTGTGACACTCTTGAACTCTTATACCTGCGAGATTAACAGAATCTTGAAAAGCCATCCATCAGAAACGAAGTCTTTAAAATCTTCTAGAAGTTTCACGTCCGTATTCTAGAACGACACTCGATCATAAAACTCGTTTTAAAACTAGATTGGAATTGAGATTAGGATGGAATCTGATAAGTTAAAATCAAGATCTAAAGTTGTGCTCTAAAATAGGGGCATGCACCAATCAGACAATCGAGTATCAAGTCCATTCAATTCCCGACATTAAAGTAATACGAGGACAGCTTAATTAACGACTGTATAAAGCATTTCAAATAAGAATAGGAACGTCAATGACCTCTATCTGTCAACTGTCACTTGTAAAGTACGGCCACCAAACTTCTTCGATTACTTATTTGAAACGCATGGTAAATATTGTTACCAAGAAGCCAGTTCAATGTGTCAGTGCACAGAAAGGTGCCTGACAGCGTCACTTTGGTTGTACTGAATTCAATAGAGCTGAACAATTTATACCTAAAAGCTCTTCTATATTCCCTAGATATGTATCGCAAAGTGTTTGAGCATTTCCTGAAACTCATAGCTATCTTATTGTAAGCAAACTTTTTAAAAATATATCTACGTTTTTATGTTTTTTACGTTTATGTAAGCAGACTTGAATTCACGAAAAAGTTGTTATCTTAAGACTATATGACGATACACTCACTTGAAATAAAACAACATCGAACATTTTAAAGGCGTTAAATAAAAAAATATAAACACAGGCTCATTTTACGCTTACTCCCAGTATTGTTGACTTTCAATTATCATATTATTTCATCTACCACACACCAAGTTTGCGCTGCAGACGTGAACTAAATGAATAGTCGTATAATAATATCAATAAAAATTACGTTAAATAACCAATTTAAGCTGATAAAAGCGGTCGTTCAGGATTTACTGGTCCGTTTTATGTACCGGATAATTATGGCGATTGGCTGGCATATTCATTATATTTTCTGGCTTAATGAAAACATGATAAATTTCTGTTAATAACCTTGTATGTAGCTTGGACCCTGCTCCTGACAACAGCAGGCCACTTCTTCTTCTTCTGTTTTCAAGTTCTTCTAAAAAAAAAATGTAGAAGATATAAAGATCATCATTTGCCTAACCTTTTCCCAATTATGTTGGGGTTGGCTTTCAGTCTAACCGTATGAAGCTGAATACCAGTATTTTACATGGAGCGACTGTCTATCTGACCTCCACAACCCTGTTAGTATTGGATAATACGATACCCCTTGGTAAGACTGGTTGTCAGACTTTCGGGGCACTGACTGCCTGTAACGACTGTCAAAGATCTACAAATGACAGCCGGGACCAACGGCTTAACGTGCTTTCCGAGACACGCAATAAACTTGGTATGTAATGGGTGGTCAGCCATGCACTAGCAAGCGCGGTTTAACCCGAGGATTGATCTGAGCGGCTTTTATTATTTAGCCACGAGCTCCTAGAAAAGATAAAGTAATAAATTAAAATTCTAGTAGCTTATTCAGATCGTGTATTTCTAGAACCTACATAAAATAAACTCCCCGTTCGTCTGCTGTCTCCGTCCTATGAGAAAAGATGCATTAACGCATTCTTATGAAAAAACTTCGAATAGCAAATTGACATTTTTATGAGAAGGAAGACGTTGAATTCAGTTTATTGAACTTTGCTTACGTATAAAAAAGTCTGGTTTATTTTAGTTCTAATTCAATATCTCGTACCTAAATAGTTTTTTTTTAAATAAAGGTAAGTAAGGTAGTTGTAATTTGAATAAATAAATAAATAATAATAAATTATTATTTATTTATTTATTTAATCGTAAGCGATTCTTTGAACTTATTAGTTCAAAGAATCGCTTATGATTAGTTTCTGCCTATTCCTCAAAAAAAAAGGCGTGAGCTTATATATTAGTCTATAAGTTCTAAACGTTTACACCACATGATGTGAAACAAACAAATTCTTCAATCAAAAAATATAACGTGCTGAAAAATAGAGGTTATGGATACTGATGACATGACGTGATGTTTGTGATACCTACGTGTGTAACGTACAGTTGTAAACAAGTACATTTGTTATGAAATAGAAGCTATCACAAATATTGGTAGGTGTTAGATAAGTAGGCTATGGGTACAAAAGTTTTACAGGCTATACAGCCTGTAAAACTTTTGTTACCTTTTCTAACATAACATCACGCTTGTAATCTCTAAAGTGTTATACAGAGGTGATAATGGTACACCTACACTTTGCCAGTTATATAATTTTAGACCCATTTAATAGGGGGCTAGTTCTATTTCCAGTCTATTTCCATTAACTGGGCACAAATCCAGACTCCGTAGCTGTAACTGAGAAATTTCTGATGGAAAAACCCAATAATGCTCGACCCGGGAATCGAACACAGGACCTCATGCTTAACAGGCGCGATTGCGACCACTAGACCAACGAGGAGTCGATTAAGCTCTTTTTATTTATTTCTTTTATTATTTTAACACAGTAATACTGGAAAAGTGCATTATAATATTTGAGTACAAAGATCCTAAGAAATTTCGAACAGCAAACCTGCAAAAGTAGAAATGAAAAATAAATGTAGACGAAGGAAGGAATCATGATGATGATAACGTCAGGAATGTTGACGTGTGTGTGCGTTTTGATACTATTTACTTATTTATGTATCGTGAAAGTAGAAACAGGTAGGTCTTTTTTTAACCAACTTCAGAAAAAGAGTAGTTCACAATCAACCTCTACTCCGTAGGTATAATCCATCTCACAAGGCCTTAATGATGAGGTCTGCAAAGGTTAACCGCCCTTAAATCATAAAAACTCTGTAAAAACTCAAATAAAAAATTATCTACTTAGCAATTTGCTTTATCTGCTCCCGTTTTTTTTGTCTTTGCCTCAGCTGTTGAACCCTTGCAAGTTCTTTATAATGGTTTTGGGGTTTTAGCCAGGGAGCAAGAAATATGTTTGACTAAGTAAAAGCGCGTGAGCTTTTAACTGAAAAGACTAATGTTTGTACTTTAGAAGGTTCTGTTTTTGTATGTTTTTACTGTGAGTTGCCGGTAGTGGACCCGTATTTAAAACGCTATTCATTCATGATGTTCTACTTCATTTAATATCATGCCTGTATTTTCTGAAAGTGTAGACAGCGGTGTATTTATTTTGTTATATTTTAGATCAGTGGCTAAATAATAACAACCACTCGTGTCGATCTTTAAGAGCATTAACGACTTACAGCATTTCATACAAAACTTCAAGTATTTTTTTTTCGAAATGAATGAACCCATTTTAATGAAACTTTATACGCATAGTTCTAAAAAGTTATCAGAGATCATTTTCGAAAAATAGTTTTACAGTTAAATTAGACCTATATTAAATTTTCATAGATACAGAAATTTCCAATTATCTTTTTTTTTAAAAGACATTTCGAAAATGTTCTTTGATAACTTTTTAGACCTATGTATCCTGCTTATGCGTATGAAGTATCATTAAAATCGGTTCAGCCATTTCGAAAAAAAGGACTAAATTAAGTCGCGCTTGCCTAGGTTGGTATGTGGAGGTGTACCGAGTTTCTTCGAGGTGTCATTTGTAGATATCTGACAGTTTTACAGTTGTTACAGGTGGTCAGTGTCCCGAAAGTCTGACAACCAGTCTTACCAAGGGATATGGTAACATCCAGTTCTAACTGGGTAGTGGAGGTCAGATAGCCAGTCGTTCCATGTAAAATACTGGTATTTAGCTGCACCCGGTTAGACTAGAAGCCGACCCCAACATAGTTGGAAAAAGGCTAGGCATATGATGATGACTTTAGGTCAGTTTCGCAGATTGTAACATTTCTAAAAGTAGTCGTGTAATTTTAAAACTTCAGTACTGTATTAGAGCAGTAATCTACTGAATAATAAGTACTCACGTGTATTTTCACAAATAGATAGGCAAACTGCAGAGATGTATAAATACGTATTGTTTTGTCGATTCTCGCAATTCGTTACGTTTTCCGATAAAATATCCGTAACATTATTTTTAGTATATGCGAATATAGTTTGTTCAGAATAAGTAACTGAATCGATCCCAATAATTTTTAAACCATGTTTGTTATATTTTTTCCCAAAATATTTAAAAAACTTAAAATCGCTCGGTGTCCACGAGCGACCTTAAGTACCTATCGCAATAATTTAGGTACCTACTGCCAAATTATTATTATCAATGAGCTGGAGAAGACGCTGGAGGCGCGGGCTGCGTGGTGACCACGTTTTTTTGCGGACAAATAGGTAACAGAACAAGCGTTAATTTTGTGATTTTTCATGATACAGTTTTGAAATTTTGTACATAGATTCTTTACATAAAAATACTAGACAGGTGTATCAGGTTTCGCATATAATAAAACTAATGTTGTATATCTTATATTTAAACAATATTAAAAAATAAACAAAGTATCACGCCCACATTTCTCCGAGGGGGCAGGCAGAGGCATACCTATAATACAAATGTGTTGTTTTTGTCTATTCTCGCAGTTTGTTACGTTTCCCGATAGTGTAGATCGAGTCTTTGATATTGTCTCCCTCTGACACCCGCCGCTTACAACATGACAAAACAAAAAACTGATTTCAGCAAAATTGAACGAACCGAAACGGTTTCCTGTTTTTATTTCTGTAGAACTTTAGTAAACGTTTCAATACTGGTTCGAAAAAAAATATACGCATACAAGAAACATACCTACCAATATTAATATACTTGCAGCTGAATTCACATGAATTGAATAAAATATTATAGGGAAATGAAAGTGCACACCGAAAGTTACGGTTTACATAAAAACAATTGGGGATTGACTGGCTTATCAACACAGTGCCTTTGAGCACTTTTACTCTAGTATCTACCATAGAGTAAAATTGAATTAAAGTAATCTTTTTATATCCTTGAAATACATACATACAATAGTTTATTATTTGTATAAATGGTCACTTAGTTCTCTCTTCCTCAACAGTTTTATACAGAAGAGGACCATCCTTGTATACCGCATACCAACATACACCCTTATAATGGTTCGTTCTCACTAGTTCTACAACAGTTTTACGGTAGAACTAATGGGAATATTATTGCCCACTAGACCTACGATTTCAGGTGGTACAAAATCGTGGAACAAGTGGGACCAAAAATTTCCATTTGGTCTACCGGTTCTATTACACAATTCTAGATAAAGGGTGTAACAAGACCCTTAACGAAACCAAAAGGCCCTTGTTCTCCCCGTCACTGCGATATTTTTTTATGATTTGGACCATACCCAACCTTTAATTGCGAAGTTATTGGGAGTCAAAACTCGAACTTTTTTTTACAAGTTTTTTTAGTACTAGTTTTAATGTTATTAAGCATAAGCATAAGCATAATCAGCCTATTAATGTTCCCACTGCTGGGACAGGCCTCCTCTCTATGAGAGGGAATGGGCTATAATCCACTACGCGGGCCCAGTGCGGGTTGGTAGATGTCACATGTCTTTGAATTTTTGGTTCTAAGACAAGCCGGTTTCCTCACGATGTTTTCCTTCACTGTTTTGAGAGCAGTGGTGATGAAATAACTTACACAAAGTAATGCGCATGTCTGAATTCGAACCCATGACTTACTGCTCGTAAGTCGGGGTCTCCGCCACTGGGCCACCGCTGCTCTCGATGTTATTACTTTAATTACAGCCACGACTATTCAATGCAACCATCAGCACAATGTTTTGAGTACGTTACATTAAGTCCAACGATTTTTCACCCCAAAAAAAAAGTCGTTTCCAGCAATAACTTTTGCGTAGAGTTATTTTGTTTGATGTACAGAATGCTTGGTTGACGGCTTCGTGCCGGGTCCGTTTACACCATGTATAATTCCCATCTTAACGACATTAATCAAGTAAAGCGATGAACAAGTACCTAAATTCATCACTGTGTCTCATTTATAATGCCTAGATTTGCATCGTTCATTTATAATGCCTTGATTCGCATCGTTCTAGAAAACTAAAAGAAAACTTATGAATTACAAAAGGTATAAAGTCTGTACGTTACGTCTGTGAAAGAGAAATTCCAATAATACATACATCCCCAATAAATGTAGCTTCATGCCAAAGAGAATACTCTAATTCCAGCAACATAAATTTAAAAATAAAAAACAATATCAAAATGCCACAACTAAATTGGTTCGTGAGTACTTATGAGATTTCCTCAAAAAGAAGAACAAAAGAAGGTTGTTTAACAGACGTTAAATGATATAAGGCCATGTCAGCCTCAGGGGAAAGCTGCAGAAATGATTCTAGCATTAATATAGGGGACAATTAATTGGACCACATTCGCCAGTAGATAAGTGACCTCCGTCCTCGAGGGACGACCCATTTGTCAACGTAATCATCTTTTCATGGGGACGAGTGAGGGACTATCGCAAACGCACATTCTGTAATCGCACTATTAACCAAAATTACGGGACCTATCTCAGTGTTCGACGAAATTGGGCTGAATCATTTATTTTCGCCTCCTTCCGAAGGCGCCAACATGTCTGTTTTGGTTACAAAGGAATAAATTATCGTGGAACTGCTGATTACAAATGAATTGCTATAAGTTAAATGGTGAGATATAACTGAGAATTGAAATTCAATTCTTGATTTATGACTTCTATCAAGTCTTCTTAAGATGCAGTCTGAGTCAGCCCCACAACCATCACCAAAGACCAGGTTATCATTTTACTACGAATGAGTTGCTCTCCTAAATGCTCATATTGATTGAGAGAATACTATCGTATTTCACTGAACTGTCCATAAATACACCATGTATTCAAAATCAGGTATCATCACTCCATTTTCAATCTTCGCAAGTTGTGCTTTCATAGTTGGCTAAATAATAGAGTGCTAGTAACACACAGTCACTACTCAAAGTCCCCGCCGCCGGCAGCATTCCCGACATGACAGGTGGCTCAATCCATCGCTATTCTGAAACATAGAACATATTGTTTAGATTTATCTAACGTCTATACAGAATGTTGTACAAGCCATTTGAAGCTAGAATTACTATTTTGAGTGGACATTTGAATAAAGGTAAAAGACTGACTCAGATCAAATTGAATAAGCTTCCATCTTGTCTGGTTAATAAAAATGATTCTGAGATTCGGTTTTCTCATAAAAAGCAATCGAACGAAGGTAAGCATTCTGAAAGAAAATCAATTTCGTTTTCAAGTCGTCCTTACCAGAACGAAACCAAACAAAAATAATTTAAAAATGGTAGTTTTCCGAACCTACACACATTTACTGTTATTATACGATGTAGCTACGGAAACTTCTCTGTATCCGAGTTTTATTTCCTGCGAAACGGAAGTTAATATATTGATACTTTTTAGACCTCACATTGCCTCTGTATAAATAAAGTTGTAACTTTATATAAGAGTATGTTTTATCCAATTATTGCTTTAGAGACAGAAAAATACGATTTTATAAAAAGGAAACATGATATTTTTATGACAATCAAAAAAGAGTGAATTACGTTGTTTTTGTATTGTTCGTACATACTAATTTTGTTACTGATAAAATGTTTAATAGAAGATAAAAGCGCTTCCCTTCAAACGTGCGCAATGTGATTTTTAAAAAATATGAACGTAATACTGGATATAAATATAATTACGTTTGTTAAAACGTTTTGGTTCAAGTTCCGATCGATACACTGTAGACGTACTATTATCACCCAGAGTACCAAAATACGATGTGTCCGTGCACTGGTATTCTCGAACTTATTGTATGGCGCTGAAACGTGGTGCGGAAGGTGCTACGCATACCATGAACCGCAATGAGAACCAATGAATCCTTAGTGGAGGAGCTCAACATTACCAAACGGCTTTCCACAATCTGCGTGGACCGTGCCGTCAGCATTTTCGGACATATTATGCGGTCGCCTAGGCATTGCCTGGACAGGCTTATGATACTGGGCCGGGCAGAAGGTAAACGCAGAGCACCGGCAAGACGGGCTTACGCGATCAAGAAGGCTGCTGAAGACAGCCTGTACCGAGCGGTTCACACCGCAGGAGACTGCATGGCTTGGAGACGTGTCATAATCGCGATCCTCAGCGGTGAGGAAACGACGAAGAAGAAGAGACCCTAGAAACCAACAAATAACCCAACCTAAACCACCCAAGCGAGCAGCGAGCTTAACCCAGAATTGGGTTAAGCAATATATAAATTTTCATCTGTTATTTAAAAAAAAATCTGTTGTTTCATAAATTTTGACCGTGTAGGTATTGCACTTTTGTAGGAAACAGCTGTTTTTTTTTTAATAACCGTTGAAAAATTTCTGTGGGGGGCTCAGAATGATACCTACTGAATACGAGGTAACTGTTTTCGCGTCGCTATCACTTCCACCCCGTATAAAAGAAAATGGACCTGCATAATTGTTCCCTGTAAAATTTTCCAGTGGAAAGTCTCTCTGCATATTATAATTGCACTGCATATTTGATTAGTTAGCAGAATGTATTTATCACGTTACTCGACGGCACTACTGAGCTACTCGACAGCTTGAAATTGTACTGTAGTTTCTTCCACCTGTCATCATCTATCCTGGCTTCTGCTTAATAATCCCGGGTGCGCTTCATTTCGTGGACGGATACGTAGTTTTAGTGCGTGTTCGTTATTTAGAGTCTTATTTTTCATTTTAAAACGTCTGCTGTTGAATATAAGCCTCTCAAATGTGTATTGAAATAAAATTCACTTAGATTGGAATAGTAGTTCTGGAGATATAAACGCAATGATAACAGAAACCTAGCGAAACGTTTCATTTGTAATTATGTTGGTAGACTATACTATTTTATTTTACAAAAACTACACCCTAACCAAGTGAAATACCCAGAAAAATCTGGTTAATAATAAATTCTTATCTGCATGATCACAACTAACAATAGAACACCCCATCTTTTCCCCGAGGTGTTGTAAGAAGCAATTAAGTATTTTTATGAGGTGAACGTGTGGCGGGATCCTTAACCCGGCTGCCAAGTCTCGGCATGTTTACGGCGAGATATTATATGATAAACTTGTACTAGCCTTGTTTATGTCCGTAGCACTTTAAGTTTTCATGAGGTTAAAGCTGGGGTGCCGAAGACTACACAGTAGGTATAGTTAGGTGTATTTTGAAAACAGACTGTATATTATTAACTTAAACTGTCACTTACGGGATATCTTCCGTGATTATTCATAATTTTGATCTCAGCTCAAAATAATGAACAATCACGGCAGATATCCCGTAAGTGACAGTATAAGTTTAGAGGTAAACCGTGAAAGCTTACAACAGAGATTGTATATTATTTATTATTATCAGCCAATTGTGTCCCACTGCAGGGCAAAGGCCTCCCACCCTCTTTCCACTTATGACTGTATATTAAACTGTATATTTCTATTTATGGTATATAATGTTTTTTGATGAAAACAGAAGTATAAGTAATATTTTTTAAATTCTGATGTATGTATGTCATCACTCTCCTGCCCTTATCCCAACTTATTTGGGGTCGGCGCAGCATGTCTTCTTCTTCCATACTTCTCTGTTACTCGTCATCTCAGCAGTCACCTCCTTTCTATCCATATCTCCTTCACACAGTCCATCCATCGTTTCTTTGGTCTTCCTCTACTCTTATAGCCATCTACATTCATACTCAACGTTTTCCTCGCTACATTTTTGTCACTCCTCCGCATCTTATGTCGATACATCACACAACTTTTCAGTCACCGGAGGCCACTTTCAGATTTCCTCTTATGTACTCATTCCATACTTTAACCATTCGCAATCGTATTCATGATGTGAAATAGTCTTGTAATTAAATTGATATGATGAAGCAAGATTTCAAAAGTGTTAATATCTCAAACTTTTGTTTGTTAATCCGTTACAAACCTGCCTCGAGCAATACCCCTAGGACGGACGATAAGTACCTAAAACAAAACGAAACGAAACAAACAATAAATTAACAGAAAAACCGACCACAGCATTTCTTTTCCTGAAAAAAGACGAAGATACAAGTAAACTACTTACCCTCTGATCACAGCGCCCACGTGACGTTGGCTCTCTTTTTAGCACTTGGCAATCACATACAGCTATCTCCCTCTATCACCCATTTCTTAAGAGTGCTCCTACTAAATACATAATTGACCTGTGGTAAGTTATACGCTTGTATCCACGTCTGTCTTTTCTTAATGAACGGGAACTGAGTGGCTGCAGCGTAAACAGGAGCGTTGACAGCACTTAGGCAGTAAATGCACTTGACGGATAGGCTGTTAGTGCGTTATTGAAGACCTTATTAGAGCTGGAGGTAGATATTGTGGTTTAGGTTTTTCTTTTTCTAAAACAATTATCATAAACTAGCGACCCACTCACGTTCCGCATCAAATCACTTCTGTCATTGCACGAATGATAAAGATTTACATTTTATTATAATCTTACTACTATATATTCGAAAGTTTGGTTGGATGGAGGTTTGTTACTCAATCACGCCAAAACGGCTGGACGAATCTGGATGAAATTTGGCACAGAGATAGATTATAGTCTGGAATACATAGGCTACATTTTGTTCCCACATATACCAACTCATCAAAATTTCCACGCGAACGAAGTCGTGGGCAACAGCTAGTATTTAATATAAATATTAATGTTATACACATACTATACTAGCCTAATCTTTCGGAATAGATGCTCCAAAAATACCGCATCAAAATCCTTTGTGTCACAGATACAGACTCGAAAATCGTTTTTATTTTATGATGTGCTGGTATAAAAATTACAATAATGGTTCAATTTGACACACTATGACTAATTTATTATGAGAGTGTTAAGACACTTGAAGCTTGTGAACCGTGCTATCGCTGTCCTTACAAACTCAAAGTCCCTCCATCTGTCTGCCGGTTAGTACGCTTATAACTTGAGAAACACTTATCCTCTTATCGTGTTACTACTACTATATAGTCATAGGCCCCGAGTTCGAACCTAGGACATGCACATCTGATTTCGGATTCATGTTCGTATTGTATAACACTTGCTTCGGTGAAGGAAAACACCGTGAGTAAACTAAAACAGCGTGCTTGGGAGATATTTCTCGATGGAATATAAAGCCAAGTCAGAGACCCATGGGTGGCTTAAAAACTCTGACACCAGATTAGACACTAACCACACGAAAAAGAAAAAAAAGACCATGTTACTTATTTTAATCTTCACGGCGTAAGCGTAAAATATCGTGGCACAAACTGCTGTGCCATTTACAAGTTAACTCATAAGCATCGAAATTATTCGACGGTTATAAAAAAAATCAACTGTTGTTTTGACCGCAGCAGGTATCGCACTTTTGTATGAAACGGCTTTTTTATAACCGATGATAAAATGTAACACTAAAACTGTGTCGCAATGTCAGTGGCCCGAAAGTCTCACAACCAGTCTTACCAAGGGGTATTGTATTACCCAGTACTAACTGGGTTGTGGAGGTCAGATAGGCCTACGCTCCATGTAAAATACTGGTATTCAGCTACATCTAGTTAAACTGGAAGCCGACCGCAACAAAGTTGGGAAAAGGCTAGGTAGATGATGATAAATGTCCCTAACACCCTCTCGGTAGGTATATCTATGATCCTCTCACGTAAATTCAGACGAGTGGATCTAGATGCATGGCTAGTCAACATTATCATAATTCTCCCTTCTTCGTCTTCTTCTTCCATACTTCTCTATTATTCGTCATCTCAGCAGTTACCTCCTTCCCAGCCCTATGACTATTGGAAACAAATTAAAAAACAATGTCGTTTCAAATCTCAAAATATGTTCAGGACCATAGTGGAGTTAATTCAGTCCAGTTTTGGCCGTCGCATTCTACGAAAATGTCGTCCGACGGTCCAATACGTTATCTCTAAAGCGCAGTTACTAAACGCCGGTTAGACAGCATAATAGTCGAGTAAACAAACTGCCAGCCCATTGCCCGCGAGTGCAATAATAATGCGTCTCCCGCAATTAAGTCTTGCGGCTTGTTTCAAATGAGAAACGTACATACTAAGTTTTTATTTTATTTAGATGTTGGATAAGTAGACACGAAAAAATAAAAACAGAATTATGCCATACAGAAATTGAATTAGAATTCGTAACTTATTTTTCTAGTTCTGATATTTTAAGAGCTTCCACGAGAAAGCCCAGGAATTATATTATCTATGGCCCAATGAACCCTGGGCCCTCATCATCATTTTCCCGTTTTTTCATCACAGCATGCTTTCTTCCACACCACGTACTTTGAAGATCTCTGAAATACTTGTAGGTAAAACTAATCGTTTTGTAATCCTTGCGTCGTAACATTTACGTAAATATCATTATTTATTCACAAAATGCTGTATAATAATAATCTCCTTGATCCTTGGCTTTCCTCGTAAATCTTCAAAACCATAACAAGGTATTCGAGCCCGCAGAATTTCAGTAAGATTGAGTGAATGCTGAATAATTATAAACATTCATTTCAATATTGTTTTTCGAATGAATCAAAATAAACTGAACTTTATATTTATTGGTATTTCTTTATTGCAATTTTATTTCACTACGCGAATACATTACGACGGACTTTCAGTAAATACAACTGAAGGAAAATCCTAGTAGAATTTTAAATGAAGTGAAGAAAACTGCGGCTATTTTTATGTACGAGTATAAAACATGCAATCCAGAGCACCTGGGTTGCTTGCAATAGATAAGTACTTTTATCTATAGCACCTGCAACATATTTGCTATTCGTGTTAACATAGGTATTCAATTTAAATCCCATTGTTCGTACAATAAGACTTCATTTTTCCGATAAAGCAGTTTCTGTGAGTCTGAAAGATAAAAGTATCTTTAGTTTTATTTACTTTAGATACTTCACTTTGATGCTTCAACAAACCAATCTGTCCGTAAAAGTTACATGCGGCTGCTCCCGTCAAATGTCTCCCGCACCGTGGGCATGCCGTTGTGCTCAGAGGCGCTGGCTGGCAATCTGTCACCGCTTAAGCGCTGAATACAGCGAGAAAAAAATACACAGCAGTTTCCTATAAGTGGGCAACAATTCGTTGTGTTAAAAGATTCTTTGTAGCGTCGCCAAAACGAAGCCAAAACTATTTGGCGCCGTTAATTTGCTGACAGTGTTGAAGCATCAAAATATAAATAGGTCGTTCAATTCGTCGGAGTAAGTTTACTGCTAGTTCCATATACTGCTAAAACTAATATCATCCGGGAAATATGGCCAATAAAATTTAATTATGGAACATTAGCAATGATGAATCGCCAGCTACGCGGGGCATTTAGCGTAATTATATTGTGATTTCAGAATAATCGCATGATGAATAGGCGCACCAACTTCTACTTCTATCAGACTGCTGTTTCATTAATTCAGCGAGTGACTAATAGCTTTACAGAAATGGCTTAATCCAATTTTATCTTTTAGTTAACAGCTATAGAGTATAATTTTGTTTTGTACAGAAATAAAATAATCTACGAGAAAAAGTTGTAAGTTGTAAGCCTGGAAACTGCAGAAAATATGTTTTAATTGGTGTCGTTGACCCGCCGCAACTACACAGCACGTTTATCTTCAATGCTCGACTACTTAAAACCACACGGAGATAATTTATACGCCTGAAACTTTCGTAATGTTGAAAACTACACTTTGTTTAGTTTGCTTACAAAGTCGTAACTTTATATAAAAATTAGCTAACTGGAACGAAATTCTTAATACATTAGAAGTGAAAATATAAAGCCGTATCCATGAGATATTTTCTTTTCCTAAACTTGTTTGCGTAGGATTGGCTTTGAGAAAAGTTAAGCTGGCAAGGTAATTTCGGTCTTTATTATTTTTCGCAGTAGGAACGCCAAAGGGACGCTTTGTCTAAAATAAACGTTACGGAAACCAATCGATTTTTAATTTAGTCTTCTAGAGAGCGTTGTTGTTCTTAGTCTTATTAATTCCTTCTGCAACTAATGAGTTTCTGAAGCAATAAAGATATTTCGGTTTCGCGTAATTTTATTACGTTTATAAAGTATCCAAATGAGTAAAGTTAGCTTTATTAAGTTGAGTGTATTAAATCTACAGGCTGCTAAGGTGAGAGGGGATTATAGGATCGAATAACGAATAATTTTAAACGCTGATGATGTTTTAGTTTATAATGGGCAATTGATTCTGAATCACACTGTATGTATAACGTGTAACACCGACGCCCCACGTTACCGCCACCGCTCGTACCAACGTTGGTCGGTGAATTTCGTGAGGCGTCCACACGTTGGCTATTATACCAGTCCTGTCCCGTCAGAGCCAGCGTGAAGATATCCGATACAGAAATCGAAATTGCTCTTAGCGCTTTTACATGACTGACTGCCAATTTCAATTTATATTTGTTACTGAAAAAAAAATAAAAAGCCACGGCAAAGAAGATGGTGAATGACGACACATCATAAAACACGTTGGCTGAGGTGTGTCGGTTTTATCAAAGGAATCTGCACCAACGTTCGCGATCCGTCCTCATGTTGGCGCAGATCCCTTTGATAAAACTGATACGCCTCGGCCAACTCCCAACACTCGTCCCAATGTTGGTGTTAGTGCCAATGCTATTTTCTAGATCCATGCGTTGGACTAGTGATATTGGGACATACGTTGGGGCCAACGTGTGGAGCTGGCTTTACACAAAAATTATATGTAGGTACCTACACAAAATTAAACAAAAGTATACGTAACTAATGTAACACGATTATGTTTAGGTACTCGTACTATTGTTTTCGTTTTTATATTATAAACTATTTCATTAAATTTTGGCGATCTCATCACATTATGAGCTAAAACCAGGGGTCCGTTTGAGTCTAAAACTAATCGAACAATATCGTATTTAACTAGCTCACAAGACCAAATTTACACAATACACCGTGACATTTTAGTCGTCTTACAACGGCAGCCCACTTCATGTATCTAAAAATTCATTAAAAAAAATAGGTATTTATGAGATTTTAATAATTTAAAAATAAAAATATTATTCAGCGTGACGTAGTTAAACACCCTGTTGCGAGCAATGATTTACTCGATTCGAGCACTGGGTAAGAATGTTCTCCCGTTTGACACGTAAACATCATTAACAAGATGTTTCATAATTTTATTCTAAAGTATTATTTATTTTGCTTTGTACCTATTACGGTAGGTAAAAAAAAAAAAAAGACTAAAAAGTCACGGTGTATATTATAACTACCTACATAGCTTTACGACAAAACTAAAAGTTTTAAAACCACATCTTGCGTACTAAAACGTACGTTAGCAAAAGATAAAATAAAGGTTTTCACAAAAGACTGGAGCGTGTCATGTTACTCCTAACATTTAGAAGCGGACTCCGAGACACGGAGATCCGATGTAAGTCCAACTTGAGGGAATGTACTGAGCTAGGAAACTCTGAAATAAAAGTCAGTAGGAAACTTAAATAGGTAGGATAAAGCCCACTTCTTGCATGGAAATGAATGAAAAGTTTTATAGGAGGGATCCTAATTTTAAATATTTATACATTTTACTTTACTAGTAAACCACTTAACTGTTAAAAAAAAACAAAATCAATCAGCCCAATGAAAGCTTTCTTTAAAAAAAAACCTCTTTATTCTTGTTGTAGGTATTAAGGTATAAATTTTCTAGAAATTTAAATCACAATAAAGAAAGTCTAGGAAATCTTGAAAGCAAAAAGAACGTTCATTATTATTTTATAGGATTCCAGGATCTGATGCTACGGACAAATAAATATTATTTATTCGAGTCAATATATCTAGAATTTTGTATTTATAACAGCCATTAATGATTTTAACAATGCCGTCCTTAATTAACTCGTTAATGTTGTTTCATTTTCTAGAACGAATATCCTCTCATTTGGATTCCGGATGCACGATGCTATTGAAATGACGTCACAACACCATGGGCGTTATCACTCTTCTGTCTCGCCTGAAATGCGGCGTATTTGCATTTCTAATCATTATCCACATACCAATTCTGCAAGGAGAAGAACAATCTCAATGTCCAAGCTTAGCAGAGAACCCAATTTGCCCCTGTTATAATTTTAAAGAAGGTAAGTGTCTTGTAGCTCCCACATTAAACGCTCCGTAGAATAAATTGGTGTCATTAATGGATACATTTATTTCAGGATTATTTTTGGAGTGCCCCAGCGCGACCCCCGGGGCCGTAAAAAATGTGCTGTCCAAGATAAGAGGAACCATCCAGTCGCTATCAATATATGACTTAGAAATCTCAACGACAGAACTGAACGCAGACATCTTCCCATCAAAAATAAAAATAACCAATCTACAGATCTCACAGTCAGGGATAAACAAGATAAGCTCTAACGCATTTACATCGCTACGTGACTCGTTAGGATCTTTGAGCATAATTTCCAGTAAATTAAGCAAAATTCCGCATGAATCATTCTTGGAACTTTACAATATTGAGGCACTTGATTTACAGCTCAACGACATCAAAGATATACAAGCAAACACTTTCAGAAACCTTAAATTGAAGAAAATCAATTTGAAAGGGAATAAAATTGCCAATATATCAGAAAACGCATTTTACAACTTGGAAGAATCTCTTACGGAACTGGATATCAGTGAAAATTTTCTGACCGTATTCCCCTTACGATCTCTTGGCAAATTGAATAAACTCAACAATTTAAGGCTTGCATGGAATAAAATAAATTCAATACCTGATGAAATAGATGTCACAGTGTCAAATTTGCTGACTTTGGATTTAAATTCAAACTATTTTACAAAAATCGAAAGGCACTGGTTTAAATGTATGCCTAAAATAAAAACATTAACGTTTTTTAGTAACCAAATTCAGCAAATAGACGAGGAAGCATTTCACTCTTTAGAAAAACTAGAAACTGTGGATTTGAGTCGTAATAAAATAACAATGCTTGCTAAGAATATATTTCAGAAGAACCCAAAAATACGCACAATAGATTTGAGTCATAACCATCTCCACCACATAAATGGAGTCTTTTCAAACCTTCATGAACTCTCGGAAATATTTCTTTCTGAAAACAATATTTTGGAGATATCTGATGACGCGTTTGACAACGCTTTTGGACTAACAGTTCTCAATTTAGAACACAATGCCATTCAAAAGTTACATCCAAACTGTTTTTCGTCTCTACACAATTTAACGCAACTACATATGGGAACAAACTTTTTAAATAAACTTCCTCGTAGTGTTTTTCAAACAAATCGTAAACTAGTAACACTAAGTCTAGATAATAATGAAATTAATGAATTAGACGAATTAATATTTGAAAAACTCGATGAATTGAAAGAAATACGTTTGCAACATAATAAGTTAAGTCAAATCAAAAGAAACGTATTCAGTCCTCTGCCTGGGCTATTAGAACTACATTTGCAAAATAATGTTGTACAGACCATAGACTCACATGCATTCATTACCCTTAAAAGTCTTCAACACATTAATTTGCAGGGTAATCGATTAACTACTATCGGAGATGTGTTTCCTAATCGAAATTCATCTTTGGTCTCTATTCAACTTGGTGCAAATTATTTATCAATGTTAAAAAATAGCTCTCTTAGAGGGCAGATGAACGTGCAAATTATGTGGCTTAGCCAAAATAACATAAAAGTGTTAACATCTAATCTTTTCAATGATTTGTTAAATATTCAAAGGCTGTATCTAAGGAATAATAGTATTGTACATATAGAAAATAGAACATTTATGCACTTGAGAAAAATTAAGTTTTTAGACCTAAGTAATAATAAGCTTATTAAGTTAAGTAATGAGACGTTTTATAAACTTGTAACGTTGGAAGAACTGTACCTACAAAATAATCATATAAATCAAGTCACCAAAGACACATTTCATTTTTTAACTAAGTTAAAAATTCTAGACTTATCTCATAATGACATTGTTATATTTAATTTCGATATTTCCTCATTGCCGATTAAACAGCTTCGACTGAGTAAGAATTCGATAGCAATAATTGAAGTAGAGTCTCTCAAAAGTTTACCAAACTTAAGTGATCTAGAGATGAATAACAATGACTTGACTTGGGAAGACATTATACAGATACAGATCCCTGGACTAAAATCCCTGATTATATCAGAAAATAACTTCACGTTGTTGGAAAATAAGACGTTTGCTCACCTCCCTTCATTACAGACTCTGTCGCTGGAGCTTTCTAATATATCGCAACTGCCACCGACGACGTTCATTAAAAATCAGAATCTGCTGCGAATAAATTTAGCTTATAATAATCTGCGAGACTTACACAAAGATGTATTCGCATACACAACAATATTACAAGAACTCAACCTAAAAGGGAATAATTTCACCGACTTCCCTCACCACGCACTTTTCAATGTAACTTCATTAGAAATATTAGATTTGTGTAGCAATCAATTACACAGTGTTGACTTTTTCAAATTTATCGGTTTACAGAATTTGCGGTCACTTAATTTATGTAATAATCGTATTTCTATGTTAAATGGCTTTAATTCTCCCTCTCTTAAAAATCTAGTAACATTAAATCTAGGCAATAATATGTTAACAGTTCTTCCACCGAATTTTTTTCAGCATTCCGTAGGCCTGAAAGAGATTGACTTATCACATAATCTATTTAAAAATATACCTAGCAATGGTTTATCAGAAGCAGTGCTTCCAGCGCTCACAACATTAAACATGTCTTCTAATTCTTTAGTGCAATTATTGCAAACATATCCTTCAAAATTGTTTCCGCTATTAGAGGAATTAGTTGTAACAAATACGAACCTAACGATTATCACAAGCAAAGACTTTGAAAATTTCCCATCGCTCAAGAGGCTGATGCTGTCGCAGAACTCCATAATTCGTTTATCTCCGGGAGCTTTCTCTAAGCTGCATAACTTAGAAAAGCTTGATTTAAGTCAGAATAAATTAGAAAACATTCCAAGAGAGAGACTTCAAGGATTGTATTCCACGCGCGTCCTCAACATGTCGCAAAACGTCATCAGAGAACTGGAAGATTTCACATCAGACTTACACAGTCTACAAAAGTTAGACATTTCATTTAATCATATAACTAGAATAAACAGAGACGTATTCCGAGGACTACAGAGTCTGACTGAATTGTATTTAAGTGGAAACTGGTTATCAGCTATATCTGCAGACGCATTTCGAAAGTTGAATAAGATTTCATTTATTGACTTGAGTAGAAATTACTTTGAAGTACTACAGATGAAGATGCTCACAGTACTAGAAACACAAATCAAGAGCATATCCTTTAATGGTAAGATATGAAATCATTGGTTTATTTGAATAGTCTGATTTTAAACACTGTTTTAAGCTTTCACGGGTTACAACTAAACTTATACTGTCACTTACGGGATACCTTCCGTGTTGTTCATTATTTACATATTACAGTCAACCCGCGATCATGGCGCTTGCAACAGCGCCAAAATATCGGGAGCTCAAAATAATGAACAATCACGGAAGATATTTCGTAAGTGACAGTATAAGTTTGGTCTGATTTTATGTGCAATACTCATGCATATTATTACTTTCAGAGAATCCACTAACTTGCAATTGTGAAACACAAGAAGTTTGGCGATGGATGAAAGAACACTATAAAATTGTCATCAAAGGCAGTCGTAACTTGCGTTGTGAACATCCGGAAGATCTTCACGGTTATAGCTTCATCGAATTACCATCACAGAAACTTTGCGATATACCCATCGTCATCCGCATTGCTATACAAGATATACAGACATATTCGATCATTGTGTCTTGGCAGAGCCGCAACCAGACCGGTTTGAATGCATATCAAGTAGCTTATTTTAGCGAGGATCATCCGGCTACGGTGAGTATCGCTAGGGAAATTCAAAAACATTTTTCTTTACGATAGTTTTATGTTAAATATTTTCACCTGCGTAACTAAAAGCTTATAATTTTGAGTAAAACGTTGAACAAAACGTGCGCGGCAACCGCTACAACAAACATTTGAATACAAAGGCTGTGTATCACCTCAATGGACCATAAAAAATATTTATGTTTCTCGCCTGTGGATGTTCGACTGTGCTGTGAATCCATTTAAATCTTTCTTTTTACAATGGCTCATAGGTGCTCAAAACTTTTTAGTACTCAATTCAAGAGTCGATTTCGATTTTATTAATACAGCTTTGGTCGTATTTCTGAAATTTCATTCTTTTCACAGATACGAGGGAAAATTCTGAACGCTACAGCGAGAACAACGAGGCTCAATAACTTGACACCGGGATCCCGATATACGGTTTGTGTGATAGCACTCGGCAACTTCGGTACTTCAACGTCTACAGGATTTTCCGTACCCGACGCACGAATAGCTCTCTCACCTGAAAATACAAGTATTAATAATTTATACTCGGACGAACAAATTTTCAACCACCTCCGTCCTTATATGAACGATTCTTTGAGCAGTAAATGCACAAGTGTAAGCACTATCGAAATCTTCGGAGCGGCAATAGACAGTCCATTCTCGAATACATACATGGACATAGCGGATATATTAACGAGGAGACTAAGCTTGGTTGTGGGCTGTTGTATCGGATTTATAGTGTTCGTCGTGTTAGTGTCCGCGTTAGGGTACATTAAAACTAAGAAGCGTCAGGTTATAGTAAAAGCTGAAGTACAGCAAGCTCCTCAGTACATCTCTTATGACAATTTCAATACTCCCGGTGTAGAGGTTCAGACCACTGATATGGATATCAATACTATAACAGACAAAACGAAAGTACAGTGCAAACATGCTTGAAATCTCAAGTAAATACTTCTCATAATGCGTAATATTGTGTTCAAGTTGAGAAACTTAAAGAGCGGTGAAATATTGGATATTTTCCAATTTGATTCCCCTATGAGTAGATGCCAATCATGCTGGAATACACCTTATCATCCCTTCATCGCCTTTGAGGTATCTTCAGGAAGTTTGGCAGACAGGAATGAATTATTACAACTACGAGCTATCAATAACGAAATGTGTGATAATCGAAAAAGTTTTACGTCATCAGGGTACTCTTTTTTTGCTATAATATAATTTATATCTTATGTCGTGTTCGAAGAGGTCGTAACGTTTTCTTTCTATTAATTATTTACTTACATAAAGTTTTTGTATTTATTACCAGACTGTTTTGGTTACCTAACTTTATGGTAACTGCGTAATCTAGTCTAGGCCATCTTCTGTTAGTGTCTTCTGTACTCGTATTATTCTACGAAAATCTATACCAAAATGAACCCTGGGGTTTATTTTTGTTTCGATCATTTTGTTTGAGAGGTCTTACCCTCACTGTGCATAGTATAATAGTAAATGCTTATCATAACATCTCAATTCAGTTTAACATTAACATTATTAAGATTATGCAGAATATTATGATAACTAACGAACTGAAGCGGAATGTATATAAACAATACGATCAAAGAACATGTAAATTTTGAAAGAGATCTTAAATCTACTATGAATACTATTTTAAGTTTTGATTTAACGTTTAACGTTATCTTCGGTTGAAAATATAATAATTTCTATTGTGATTATTATCATAGATATAAGTATTAAATATTAAGGTTTAGAATAAATTTTAAAATATGTTGTGTATAATAAATTCAAATGAGTTACTACTCTGATAGTTGTATTGACAGTGTTATAGAAAAAAACATAAACGGTCTCATATGGTGTAATAAGTAAAAACGAATATTTAAACTCACACATTTCTAAGTATCCATAGTTATAATGACTAGATAATGTACCGATAGATATAAATAACGACTATGTAATAAATAAACGAAGATATCTGACTCAATTTAGCGTTATCAATGTAACTGTACCAACCTCTGTTGATATCTGTTTTAAATTCATCACAATCCATTTGAAACTAGTGTAAAGACTGTAGAATTGGTAATAAAACTTTGAAAACATTATTATAAATTTCGTTTTCTATTTTACTGAGCCCCAATTAATCTACAGGATTTGTCTATAATAGTAGAACTTTATGAAAGGATTCTCAAAAGCTATGTTGTTCGTTATAGAAGTTTGATAAACTTCTATCGACGAAGATTTAAATATAAAGAATAAAAATGCTGAAGGCTACTTACATGATTACAAAAAGCCATCCTAGTATTGAAGGAAACGTAGGTACCCAATACGTCTCTATAAATTTAAAAGGAGACACATTTCTACAGAAAAAGCGTCGTCTACCCACGACACATCTCTCTCAAATATTGTTTCAGCTCTTAGAATATACATATATAAGTACATGAAGCACATACATGAGAAGCCAATCTAATCTTGAGATAGCATTTCAAGGGTAAATAACCCCGTTATTGACAGCTATTGGGACACAATCGAATCTTTTTTTATCGTGTACTGTACATATAGTACAATATAAATCTCGTCGAAGGAGTTAACTGCCTCCCGTCCACCTCGAATGCTCTGTCCCTATTAAATGGATTACATGAATAATTCAGCGGCAAGAGTCGCGAACAGGAGATTCTTTGTGGGACTTTTGCTCCCAACTGCTTAGCGACATTTATATGATACAAAATACTTCGGCAATAAAGAGGATTCCAACGAAATAGTTGAATTTTCTTCATTCATTAACGCCTAATTCGTTAAACTTGTAGTATTGTTAGCAGATTTTATCTGTTTCAGTTACTTTTTAATGCTTCAATAGTTTTAATTTCTTGGTTGGAATTGAGATTTTTGTATAACGGCCAAATTCAAGGATAAAGCTAAACAGAAAAACGAAGAAGAAATAAAGATATTACTTAAGTTCTGGTAAGTACCTAATCAAAATGTGGTTTTCCAACACAATAAAAAATATTCCGTAACAGAAAAATGGAGAGGCGTAATAAACAAGACGAATTATGCTAGGAATTGCGTAACATTTTAACAGTCTTCTGAAATTCAAGAAAAGTAGAAAGGTATTTAAAGTGTGGGGGCGTCTAATGTTTTTATAATGGGTGAGTACATCTGTAAAGTTCCCGTACCTCGCGCCGGCAACGCTTACATCCGTTATCCATTAGCTTTACCTAAAAGTGCTAACAGGGCTTCGTGGTATGTAACCGTTCAGCCATGAAAAACGAAACACTATACGTTCAAAATCAATGACTTGGAACATGGAATCGAGATTTTTCATTTAGTGAGTCGACTGGAACCTGACCAGACTGGACTGACGTTTAAGCGTAAGTATGATAAGTATCTGATAGACTGTTTCTGTGATACCTTTTCACTGCGATATAGACAGAACAGCTACATATTCTATTTATATCGCAGTGAAAAGATATTAGATATTACAAGATTTGGAAAACCGAGATTACAGGTGGCCTACCACGACATCTTAAAGCAGAAGTAATTCCAGTGTGGGAAAGAGATGGCGCTAGAAGACCTGTATAGCTCTGTCTCTTTCCCAGGAATTACTCCTGCTTTAAGACGTCTTAGTAAACCCCCAGGTTACCTTGTAGAAAACACCCACGTCTAGTCTTCATTATATTGTTTCTCACAAACATCGTGATTAGTACTTACCTAGATATTAAGTACCTACCTGTATTGTTACTTACACAACGGACTTTGTTTGAAATAGAAGTTATTGTGTTTTGTGTTGTGTTTGTTATGTTATTTGTGTTGGTGTTGTTGTGTTAGTTGTTGTTTGGTACTTCATTTGATTAGTAAGGCAGCATTTTGTTTTAAGGATTTAGTGTGAAGAATGAATATTTTTCGGGACATCCTTGTCACCAGCCGTGACAATGCTGTCAAGTTAACTCGAAGTAGTCTCGCATGTGGCTTATGTTGGCTAAATACCCTAATAAAGGCGAAGTCGGCATACAAATTTCAGCAACATAATTTTTTCTTATATTAAAATATAAGAAAAATTTATGTTGCCCAATTTATGTTGTTGTTATAAAAATAAAGGAATTAAAGTTTCAAGTTTTAAATCGAACTAACTGAAATCTTTTGACGTTTGATCGAATATGCTAAATCTTTTTCATCTATCCAACTATCCTATGAGGACTGTACGAGTGCATTTAATCAACATAACTTGCAACTGACGAATGTCCGTTGAATACGTTTTATTTCGAAATATTTTTTGTGGGCTCCAGCCGGATGAATCGGTGTTTGCAAGCACGTTCAAATGGTGGAAACGCGGCTCTCGCTTTGAACTTCATCAATATCCCGTTATTTTATGCAGCATCCGATTTTTTTTTAAAGCTGTTATCAAACGAAAGGGAAAATGTATTTTGTAAATGGTTATTGTTTTTATAATAAATAAGATTGAAAGATTTTTTTCTGTTTAGGTATATTTGTAATGAAGGATTATGTGGCACGAAAGGAGGTGTCTGATGAGATGACGAGTAATATAAACGTATGGAAGAAGAACACATGCTGCATTGCCCCCAAATAAATTGTTATAAGAGCAAGGGAATGATGGTGATGAGGTATATTTGTACTAGAGCCTATAATTTAGCCGTCACCTCCTGCGAAGCAGTCATGCTAGTGAAGGAGGTGGCGGGACGTGAGAGGGAAAGAACCTCACGTCCCAGCCGCCGCGAGAGACGCCCTGGGCGTCGGGGGTCACGAGGTGGCTCCCGGCCACCGTAGCCGCGGGCCTGAGGACGGCGTCCTTCCGTCTTATGACGACAGGCCGTGTCGACGGCGCGTTCGTGTACCACTTGCGCCTCAAAGAGATGTCAGCAAATAAGTAGGGGTCCGCATGGGCCGATGCCTGCCAGGGCTGCGGGAAAAGCGGGCTCGAAAGAGATACCGTGGCCCTGGAACACAAAGGGCAAAGAAGGAACATGGATGGGTTTTAGTCAGTACAAGTCTGACACTCCCTTCCACTCCGCCCAGAGTGGGGGGGGTCATTTGATAATTTCCCGACAGGAAAAAAAAAAAAAAAAAAGCCTATAATTTACATACGTAGGTATCATCGGGTTCGTATAGTCTCTCGCAACTTCATGTGTGATGTTAACATCCTAAAGCTTTCGGTAACAGGTTTATACCAATCCAATGAGCATTCGTGTTTAAAAAAAAAAACAAAAAAAAATATTTCACATAGGCCTAGACCCGGGGCACTTATAAAACGTCGACAAAAAGGTGCACGGTTCGGGTTGGTCGTTTCCTATGGAGAAGAACCGGCAAGAAACTCTATGTGTGTTTTTAACCGACTTTCAAAAAGAGGAGGTTATCAAGTCGACTGAATTTTTTTTTTTTTTCCGTCTTTCTAGTGCACATATTCCTATCATTGAGGTAGAGGGAATGTGGTTTTTACAGTTTCTTTACAGATTAATTTCAACATATTTTTTTTTTTTTTCTTTTTATCTAACTACCTACTCGCTAAATTATGTAGCCGATGATTTTAGTGCACGGTAAAACTCTTATGAGCTTATGTTGGCCCAAACTTAAATGGATTAAATGTATGTGTACTGAATAAATAAATAAATAAATAATTAACAAGTCAAGTCAAAAGTTCTGTCTTTTCATTTTGACGATAATTAGTCATCTTGCCTCATCATCTGCCTGTTATTACATACATGCAAGCTATCTTGCAGTGTAACTTGATTTTATGTGAAAATGATGTATTCTTACACAATACCCACAATTGACGTAGAAGAGGTTAAAGGAGTATGCGTATGATCGTAGCGGGAGCGTTCTGTATTTTCAACCGTCATCGGAAAAAGGCTGGTACAAAATGTGCCCGTGAATGTATACCAACTATCTAGTTAATTATAAGCACGGTGCTTACCTACGTACCATTTCCACTAATATACACTACTGTACATGTATAAGGTACACAGTTACTATACTCACTGCTACCGGAACAATGATACGCATTATTGAAACAAAGACGCATTCAGCCGCAGACCCAAATCTCGGCCGAAGTGACCTCAGCAATCGCTTCGCAGAGGTAGGTACGGTTGAGGTTAGGCTCAGTACACACTATAATCATAATACAGAGTTAAAAAAGAAAACTCACTTCATGCCAGTTACTTGTGTGTAAATCCAAACTTACACACAAAGGAGAATGCCATAAAGCAGGTTGAAGCTGTGTCTTTTCAATTTTTATTGACAAATTTTCTTTTGAATTATAATTTCACACATGTACATTTATTTTAGTCTATATATTTATTTATGCATGTGTTGTTGATCCGATACAGAGGTGTTTTTTTTTTAATAAACCAAACGGAGCTTAAATATGGCAATTTTACTTAGCTGGTATTCTTATGTCAATGCCAATTTGATTGCTATTAATGTTTGTTGTGTAATTCAAATGAGTTTTGTGTCAGAAATTTCAAAATTAAAATTTCATTGTGTAAGTAAAGAGATTATTTACCTACTTTTTCGCCGATGATCGTAGCGATATCACAATAATTAGAAGATTAAAGTCCGATTTATAAAAACTGCCATCGAATATATTAATGGTTTTTCATTTACATTTCCTATATTTTACCGATGATTCAGTCGAGACGTAAGGACAGCTGAACTCTTATACAAAATTGGGCATTCTCCTTTACCTCTTGATATTTTTAGCATATACAACATTAGTTTTAGTATATGCGAAACCTGAAACACGTATTTTTATGTAAAAATCTATATATAAAACTGTATCATGAAAAATCACAAAGTTATAAGCTTGTTACCTGGTTACTGTTACCTGGTTGTCCGCTCGAAAACGTGGTCACCACGCAGCACGCCCGCGCACGCGCCTCCAGTCATCTTGAGCTCATTGATAATAATAAGTTGGCAGTAGGTACCTAAATGATTGCGATAGGTACTTAAAGTCGCTCGGTATCCAACTTGTAACTTTTAATTTTTTTTTTATGACAAAATATAACATGGGTTAAAAATTATTGGAATCGATTCAGTTACTTATTCTGAACAAACTATATTCAGGTTTCGCATATACTAAAAATAATGTTGTATAATAGATATTTGTATTTTTGTAATTTGGTTGTATTGCTTGAACTTTTAATTACTAGGTATGCATCTATTAAATAAGGTCTAATAGACAAGTCAATGAAGTACACTTAAAACGTGATATTTACCATGATTATTACATGGCACAGGAGACTCGTTATTAGGTAGGTATAAATAGATTTGCTTTCAGCTCTCCAAATGGACGACAGAATTATAGACGTTCGCAAGTGTGAGCAGAGCTTTATTTTTTACATATTTAGTGGTAAATATTTGCCGTTTTGTCCTATCCTAGGAACTCTTCAGAAAATTATGATATTTCTGAAGAGGTCGTGGGTGTGAAGGAAATCGATCTTTCATACGATATTTATTTCAGTAACGTATTTAAGAGTATTTTTCAAGATGACACCGATTCTTCCTTTCCCAATATTCCTAAAAAGAAACCGAAACAAACTTTAAGGCCAGAGGAGCTCAGAGTCTCTTCTAAAGCCTACATATTATGGTGGAAACGTGTGAATTTAACAATGTAGGGCAACGCTTGGGACAGTTTTTCAGGCAAGAGTTACAAGTGATGATAACTGAGGATAAATAATACTAAAAGATAGGGATATAATAGATGGTGCGTGACGATAAAGTACCTATAGCTCCTTCTTATTATAATTAATTAGGTACATCAATATGAATTTTCAGTCGAGCTTCTTAGGAGTAAATAGTATTATCAGTATAATAGTACCCAGATCTGATTACATACTCTGATTGAAACTTTCACTCCTATTAGAAGGTCTTGCCAGTCACGCTGTCTGCTTTCTTCGTCAATGAAAATGGTAATATCGAAACTTGAATATTAATATATTTCGTAGTCCCAAATAAATTGGTATAAGGACAGACAGAATGAAGAGGCACTTATCTTCTTAATTCCTACTATAATTCTACTAATATTATTATGCGGAAGTTTGTGAGGATGAATGGATGGATGTATAGATGTTTGTTACTCTTTCACGCAAAAACTACTGAACGGATTTGGATGAAATTTAGCACACCGATAGTTTATAACCTGGATACAATTACCGAACAGACCCGTGGGACAGTTATCGAACTTTATGCGGGCGAAGCCGCGGGCATAAGCTAGTACAATTATAAGTGTGAAAGTTTGTGAGGAAAGATGGATGTTTTTTACTCTTTCACGAATTACATTTGGCACACAGATAGTCAATAACCTGGATTAAAACATAGAATACTTTTTTTCCCGGTATTACGATCTCGTAGGACAATTACCGAACTCGCATGTGGGCGAAGCCACGGTCATAAGCTAGTCATCATCTGCCTAGCCTTTTCACAACTATTTTGGGGTCGGCTTCCAGTCTAACCGGATGCAGCTGAATACCAGTATTTTACATGGAGCGACTGCCTCTCTGACCTCCACAACCCAGTTAGTACTGGGTAATACGATACCCCTTGGTAAGACTGGTTGTCAGACTTTTTGGGCCCAACGACTGTCAAAGATCTACAAAAGACAGCCGGAACCAACGGCTTAACGTGCTTTCCGAGGCACGGAGGAAACTCTGTATGTAATGGGCGGTCACCCATCAACAGACCAACCTAGGCAAGCACGGCTTAACCTAAAGATCGACCCGAGCGGCTGTTATTATTTAGCCACGAGGCATAAGCTAGTACTTAATGAAAAACATCTAATCAACGCAATGGCTTATATTCCGCGTACTACAAATAGCCACTAATATTTTAAAGCGTACATACAAGCTAGTTTAAAAACTGTTAGTTGCGTATTTTTTCCATCCCAATTAAAATGATTAAAATCTATTATGGCTGTGAATAAATTCCAGTAACAAATATAAATAATGTATTTCCCGTGAATGTGTTGTACAAAAAGTTATTAATTTAATAACTGCACTTTGAAATGATGAATTTGACAAGCTAAAAGCGTAACAGGAACCTTAATAATAAAAGGAAGAGTCAGCCCTTTGTTGTTCATTTGGCATTTACCCTTGACCTCATTTGACCCACATGCTCGAATAGCCAATTAAAAATTCAAACAAGTCGTAATTCAGGTCGTGTCGTAGAAATGAAATACGAGAATTAGGCAAACTTTAAACGGTACGTACTACCAGTGGCGAAGGTTTCTTACAACTCGATTCCTACCGGATTCCCTTTGAAAAATGGCACAGTCACAGATAATATTATCACATTAAAGATATGTACACCGGCTTACTTCTTATAAAAATTGACCCTTCGCTACTGCGTACTACAGCTACGATGTTCTTTGTCTAAACAAAGGACCTGAAGACGTATGGAAGTTTTTCAAATACTAACGTGAAAGTTATTCAAGATGGCCAATCAAATTACACAACTACGAGTATTAACCTATAAACGTAACATTTACCTTGGAGTTTCGTTGAGTTGGAATAGTTTTTTTGTTTTTTATTTTAGAAAAAGGGTTTTGTCGCACATGCGATTATGCCGCCCTGGTAGGCTTTACAAATTTTATCAAATAATACAATGTCAATCAACTAAATCTTAGCATAGCATGCGAGCCAATGAGCTAAGTAAGAGGAGCTAATGGAACACATCTCGGTTTGCTCAGTCCAGCACTCGTAACACAATATGGACCCTCATCGTATATGGGTCAAGTGGCCCCTGATGATGTCAGGATATGGCCATTAAAGCTCCACGGCTACACCGTCCCGTTTTATATTTAATTTAAATCCTGCGAATGCCGTATTTTTAATTAAACTGTTTGTAATACAATTGATGAGGAATACCAGAGAATTCCGTAGTTGTTTTAAATCTCTTCCGTATTTTATGTTAATTTTAAAACCGATGTGAGTTTTGTTAACAATGTTGTTACAGTTTTATTTAAATTCTTTACAAGTTTTCTTTATTTTGCTGTTTTCATTCATTCATTTTAGCCGAAAGACGTCCCCCCCAAGTATCGCCCCTTTGTGTATTTTGCTGTTATTTTTACTTAATAATAATCATATTGACGGTGCGGTTGGCGCAGTGGCTGAACGATTGACTGCTGTGCTGCGTGTCGTGGATTCGATTCCCGCACGGAACAAATATTTGTATGGCCTACAGGTAGTTGTTCCGGGTCTGGCTGTTGTGAGTTAAAATGTTTGTAAACGCACCCACGACACAGGAGGAATTCCTAGGGTTGGGAAAGGTTTTTTTAAAAAATAAAGAAAGGAAGAAAGGTATTATCAGTATATTAAAATGAAACATTTTGAGCTCGATACAAGCTCGTGATCGCTTCGTAGAACATGATTAAACAGCATATTTTACTGAAGGCTAGTTAGTAACAAACGAATTCTAGTCTCCATTCCACCTCATAAGTCAAAATTCCTAGAATCTTGTGATGAACTTCTAACGATGGATTTATTTACCAACTAGTGACCAAAACCGGTATATTCAGCATAAACAACAACGACATCAATATCACGTAAGATTATCCCGCAGGATTAGACAGAAATAACCTATAGGTACCTACATTTCACCAGGTATGTTTCAGGCGTGCTTATTGCCATCAACCGGGCACAAACCTGGACTAAGGGCTGCAACTAAAAATTCATTCCCGAGATAACTCATTTCACGAAAACGTTTACTTATTTATTTGTTTCTATTTAATGATTTCCTGACGAGAGGATTCCAAAGGAGGCGAAATATCAGTGTTGAGGGCTATATCCTCATTACCATCCTTACGAAATACTTGAAAGGAAGATATTAAAATTGAAATTACTGTCCCGACCTTTTATATTAATAACTTCTGGCAATTTCGAGTTAGTTTGTCCTTTATTACTACATTTTATTATTAGTACCTTTGAGTAGAGGCATGCTTTTGATATTATAATATTCATTTAATTTCTCGTCGCAGTGTCGACACTGCATTTTTCCAATGCTTACCTTTGCAAGATGAGTCCTGATGAAAAATTTAATTTCGCTGCAATCAAGGCTTGGCCTTCTTTACAAAGGACACATTTTAAAGCACGGAGTCCTGAGCTCTTTTCTATATATTTTTTATAATATTTTTTTCAAAAAAGTGGCGTTGTTATGTCAGTATGTCAGAAAAACAATTGAAGAATAACATGGTGAATGACATTAAAAAATGTGCAAATACAACTATTGTTTTCTGGTCGTACACTTACTAAAAGTAGGCACTATGGTAACATTTTAGAAAGCTAATAAGACAAGAAAGTCGTTTTTGTAATTTGTACGACAAGTTAAATAGATTTATTTTGAGTAAACTGCCTCGAAAACCAAGGGAAGTTTCAAGAAAAAATCAGAACATAAACTTTACGGCTCTTATTCCCAAATTGGTTTTAAAATCAGAGGATTTATTCGTTTATGATCTATCAGAAAAAATATCAGTTTATTTTTTATATCCCGAAAAACGAAGATTGCTCACAACACAATGAGCAGTTTATGGTGGAGCGATGGAAAATTTCCCAAATTTCTACAATCCAGTTTAGACCCAAAGTTATCGTTTCAAAATTGTTACAAATAATTTTTAGTATCATCTATTTCAAGGAATGCACACAATTACCAATCTCCTTTTAAACCATTCACAAACTAATCAGTGGCTACGGTGACCTGTTATTTAGTTGGGATTATCATCCTCTTCCTTTAACTTCTTTCCAGCGCCTCGAAGACTGCTCTCCCTTCCACATGCAGATCACTACAAACACTGCTTAACCTTGCAGTCTTAGAACTTCAGATCCATCATCATCACTGTCTAACCTTTACCTAAGCCCTACTATATCCAGGGCTGCGGGACTGTTCGAAAGAGATACCGTGGCCCTGGAACACAAGGGGCAAAGAAGGAACATGGATGGGTTTTAGTCAGTTCAAGTCTGACACTCCCTTCCGCTCCGTGGGTCATTTGATGATTTCCCATCCGAAAAAAAAAAGCCCTACTTTATTGGCAGAACACCATCATACGTGATCAATTAACGATACCTCTTAGACTGGTGGTCACAAATGGCAGTCGGGACCAACGGCAACACAGTTCAAGTTAACAGTAGTTCGCTTGTCTCGCCCTCGGTCACGCGGAAGAACTGTTGCCCCTGACATTTCATCATAATCGGAATCATTTTTCTCCTCTATGTTCGATTAGGTTTATAACCTGATGCAGCTGAACTTCCACTACACAGTTACGGGGGAATATAACCCCGTGGTAAGACTGGTGCTCAAACTTTCAGGCTTCGTACTATCCGTAACGACTATCAAACCAACGGCTTCACTTACTTTTTTAAGGCACAAATCCTTCAGATTGTTTCTGTTATTTAAACGGCAGCACGTTCAGGTCACGTCCATTAATCACTTACGAAGTCAACAGTAGTTCGCTTGTCTCGCCCTCGGCCACGCGGAAGAATTCCCAACGTCTTGAGGTCTAGAACTGTTGCCCCTGACGTTTGACCTCATTAAATACATTAAGGAATACAATCTCGTACAGTCTCCTTAGTTATTTTGTTTCTTCAGTAAATACATGGCCGAAGATTTCTTTATTGAAGAAAGTTTGGTTGGCGCTAAACTTACTTAATTCGGTGTGATTGACAATATAATATAGCATGACTTTTAATTAAGTAATAATCAAGAGTCCAAAAAAAAATTGATGTAGGTACTATTTTTTATTTCAAAAAGACATTTAGTGATACCGCAATTTTAAACATTAAATTCCAGTATTAACGCATATTAACTTTCAGTCGTACCTGCTGTTTTTTGATCAAAGCATATTTTATAATACTTCATATCTTTTGACTATTTATGTTGTCGTTTGTATGCCTTTAATTACTATAATAATGACGATGAATAAATACCATTACGTTGCATAGTACCTATACATGAGGAGGTAGCTATGTACCTAAGTGTAGGTTATTATCATGTGCGTAGGTATTTTCTATTTCTAACATAATTAATGAAATTACTCCGCCGACTGGACATGATGGATACACAGAATAGCTTTTTGGAAGATACGCTACGTGACAGCACTTCGACTCAAGAAAAAAACATTCTAGATCCATTTATAATCTTATTAAGTACGTCCAGAATACCAGACAAAATAAAAACTGAGCCTAGAACTTTACGTAAACGAATAAAGATGATTAGTTTCACAACTTAAATTAAGAAGGTAGGTACCAATTACGAAGTATTTTAGCAGTCATATTTTTAATTGAATGAAATAAAAACTTTTTCGCTTTCATAAAAATGATTATGTCCGACTCGGTCCTGGATATGAAATTAAAAACATGAAGCGTAGCTGGCAGCCGGTAACCTTTGCGTAAAACATAAAAGTTAAACGAGGGAAACACGACAGTTTGACGTACCTACCTACTGAAATAGAAATATGTTGGTATAAAAGTGTCAGCTTGATACTATTCATGCTTACCTTGTGGAACTTTTTCCACGTGCTACCATTAGGTATGAAAAATTGTTAGTTCAGCATCGTTCCAAAAAAAGAAGTATGTGTGTGCGTCTACATATTTAGTATCAACTAGCTCTCATACTATTAAACATGGATAAAGACCTGTATCTAATATTACTTAGTGAACTACATATTTATCCTCTGGTTACATCATCTACCTGGCCTTTTTCTAACTATGTTGGGGTCGGCTTCCAGTCTTACCGGATCCAGCTGAATACCAGTATTTTACTTGGCCTATCCAACCTACGCACCACAGTTAGTCCTGGTTAATACCAGGCCACCCCTTGCTAAGCCTTGTTGTCAGACTTTCAGGCCACTAACTACCTGCAACGACTGTCAAAGATCTATAAATGACAACCGGAACCAATGGCTTAATGTACTTTCCGAGGCACAGACGAAATTCGGTATGAGGTAATGAGTGTTCACCCATCCACGGACTAATCTAGGCAAACGCGGCTTAACCTGGAGATCTACCCGAGCGGCTGTTATTATTTAGGTATGAGCCCTTCTGGTTGAATCGGGCGGGAGGAAACGCCTGGGTGTTTCCACTGCGAGGATCGTCCGGAAGACACGGTGGAGCACACCGTAGAGTTGTGCCCCGCTTGGGCGGAGCACCGCCGTGTCCTCGTAGCGACGATTGGCGGCGGCGATCTCTCGCGTCCGGCCTTGGTTCAAGCCATGGTCCGAGGGAAAGAACCTCACGTCCCAGTCGCTGCGGGAGACGCCCTGGGCGTCGGGGGTCACGTGGTGGCTCCCGGCCACCGTAGGTGCGGGCCTGTGGACGGCGAGTTATGGGCCAGCTCGCCGTCCGGCCGTCTTATGACGACAGGCCGTGTCGACGGCGCGTTCGTGTTCCACGTGCGCCTCAAAGAGATGTCAGCAAATAAGTAGGGGTCCGCAAGGGCCGATGCCTGCCAGGGCTGCGGGACTGTTCGAAAGAGATACCGTGGCCCTGGAACACAAAGGGCAAAGAAGGAACATGGATGGGTTTTAGTCAGTACAAGTCTGACAGAGTGGAGGGGTCATTTGATGATTTCCCATCCGAAAAAAAAAAAAAAAAAAAAAAGCCCTTCAATGAAACGTTTATATGCAACACAGAGCACATAACGTGTTGGAATGAGTTACAAATGGGGATTCGACTAAACGATAGGTACTTATGTATTGGTGGATTATATATTGATTTTGTATACGTACTTGCTTTAGAAAAAAACATATTCTAAATGAAACGTTATTTCCGTATTTAATTTAGTTCAAATTTGACCGTCGCAAGTGGTCGCAAGCGCGACAAAGAGTGAGATCCTGGGTTCGATTTCTAGGTCGAGCAAAGTGTTTTTGGGTTTTTCCACGGAACAGATAAACGAGCCTTTTTCATTTTCGTTCTGTCGGTTTTTCCATCATGAATTTCTCAGTAGCAGCCAAGTTGATGGCAATAAGCTCGCCTATTACATGGGACTTAATAATAACTGACGAAAGGTTTAATTACCTTATATGTAATACACCCATGTACCACATATTAGGTAACTAAATCTCACGTTATGTTATGTTTGTTAATTTAAAAGATTTTTTCACATAACATAACAAAACATACTAAGTATATAAGAATAATATGTATCTCCATCTAAAATTATGCAAAGTTGTATCGCACCCTCGTCCTGCACTGTACAGTATGACGCTATCTTAAACGCTGAAATACGCTACAGAATCGCATTTACATATCGTTTATTTTAATCTCTATACACAAAACCATTTATCTTTATGCATTTAAAAATCAAACTTTACTTCAAGCCTGAAAATACAATGTTTTTTAACGTTATTTTTTTGCTTCAGATTTTCCGAAAATTGTTAAAATATTAAGTAATTAAGACACCAGTTTAAAATGTAATCCACAAGCTATTAACTATTTTAACTAAAAGATTTTCTCAGAATGTTGTGTTTCATTTAGAATTATTTTTAAAAAATACGTTCAAGTAGCGATCAAAGCCAGACTTTTCGGGTTAAACACCTGGCGGTCAGACTGACAAACTTGGAACGTTGTTCAGTAATGGCCTCGGTCGAGTCGGTGGGACGGAGATAGAAACCTTATAGTAGGTAAGTACTATTCATCAGAAAATGATCCCAGAACATTGCTTTATCTACGACTAGCTTTTGCCCGCGGCTTAGCTCACTTTAATTTAGAATTTGACAATTAAACTCTTAATAAAAAAATCATGATTCGAAAGATACGTGGCGCCATCTATTATCAAAAGGACATTATTATTGTTTTCCTCGGGAATAGTACTATTTTTTGGGATGAAAGTTACCATATGCCCGTTTCTGTACACCTAACTAATCTACCACAACGTATAGATGCAAAATTTCAGGATGATCGGTTCAGTGGTTTAGGTATGAAAAGTTAACAAATAAACTTACTTTTGCATTTATAATATTACTTAGGTAGTTAGTTAGGAAGGAAGATAGGATGACTTGCAGCCAAAGGAGGTGTCATCAGAATCATATTTAGTTGCATACGAGAGGCGGCAAATACTCATTGCTAATATCCCCGTCGTTTGGCCGATTTTGGTGTAATGTGCGGATCTTATTGCCTCAGCATCTGTGCTTTCCTCATTTATACTATAATTTGCGTCGAGTTGGGAAACACATCACACTAATAGCCCATATTTTATTAAGGCTATTACATAAATTTTATTTAGGTTTGCGTCAAATTAATTTATAGGTCGTTATTTTAACGCTGTGTAGACGAAGTTAAAATTCCTTAACTGTGTTATGCTGTTGCAAACGTGAAGACGATGCATAAAAATATATGCGCTGAATAAAATATGTCCAGACATATTCTAACAGTGGATCACACATAACACAACCGTTTATAACACCGTTGTCTTCGTCAGTCGTAGAAAAAATAAAACAAGACAAAGACGTGCCTTAGGAGATACCTACATATCATTTGACGTAGGTACAGCTGGGAACATCGTTACTATAAAATTCTGAGAGCAAACATCACCAAGGCTGGATAGAATATTTTCTTTGTTACTTTAGTTTATAGTAAAAAAAACAATTGGAGGAAAAAAACAAAAGTAGCTCGTTCACAAAACAAAGGATAGACGGTTAAAAGCGCCGCGAGAGTGTACACACCTCTCAGGTACTTCCTCATCTAAATAAAAGGTGGTGTGGAAACGGTTATCCGGAATACGAAGCTCTTTTTGACCGCAACCGAAAACAAATAAATCACTGTGGTTTATTTTGCCAGTCGCGTGTCCAATTTGTTTTTCGTGAACTAATTCGATAACATTTTAAGCGGAATGAGTTACCAACACCGAAAAATTTACCAATATTTTCGTAACCGCAATATTTTGATGAAAAAATTACAAATATTGTTTTTCAAAATTTAAATCAAAAACAAATGGGTCACATAAAATTTACACAGCGTTTACGTTGCCTATATAATTTTAGGTGACCGCAATTTAAAGTTTTAATGAGTTAGTTACCCGAAGACGGGGTACTGTCGGCATATTAATCATGTTTATTTGGAAACATGTTAGGGACAATGTGTATTATTAAATCAATTACTCTCAACAGTGTTTTATTAAACAGTCCGTAAAAATAATAACTTCACCTCTTTATAAATAAATATAAGGTAGAATTTTTGAAACCATTAAAAATGAAACAGATATTGTACCGATGATATAATTATTCCGATATACAATTTTGGAAATACAAGGCCGTATCGAAAAGTAAAATGAATTAATACCTTATTTCTTCTTTTATAATATTATCTACATATTAATATCTTGTTCCTATACATATACGGCCTACCATCAAGGTTTAATAAACCAATTTAGTTACCAGCAAAATTTTCTTAGAACGTTACATTTCTTGGGCCTTTATTTGTAAAGTGGTGTAGATAACAGACGCACATTTATAGCTTCTGTACCACCCGAGGATAGTATATCCTTCAATGTTCATCCAACGTGACGTTCGATGCCCGGCCCCTCGTATTTTAACTATCCCTGAGGACAAGAACATCAAAGTTGAAACTAACGGCAAAAATTCGTTACAGGAACTTTGGAAAAACTAAAAGTAAAAATAGGATAGGAGGTAGGTTTGGTAGTAGGTACATTTATTTGTTCCATGGAAATGAATGAGAAGTACTAACACGAAGTCGGAAAATTCCGTATGATCTTTTAAACAGTCCCATATAAATATTTAAGGGGTATCGCATGGGAGCTGCGGTATAAAATCAGGTATGACATCAAAACCAAGGATGACAACTGTTTGCCATGAATAGGCATAATATATGACATTTGCGCTGAAGAGATAAGGATGTTTTATTTTTATACAATGCCAAGACAAGTGAACCCTCCTCGGGTTGACGTTCTAAAAATTTTTTTTTTTTTTGTGAGTGTCATCTCACAGTTCAACCTACGAGGTTATCGTCTGCTTAACCGGACTATCCTGTGGGTGCCTTGAGTATAAAGCCTCCAGCCAGGGCAATAAACTAGGTGACTACACGCTAAGGGCACCCTCTGTGGGGTACGAGCCTCGGCTTAGGGCGTCGCTGGGACAGCAAAGTTACAGGCAGCAAAGGGACAGGCTGGATCTGAGTGGTGAAAAAATAACTGCTCAGTTATTTGAGGAATTTATAGTGAAATTATGATACTGATTATTAACCCTGTAAACAAAACAGTCATGTCCTACCGAGTTCATCGACGGTCGACCACTTTTCAACCTTGTGATTGGGTAAGAAGTAGTGCCAATGTGTCACAGTGTTACTGGATGAGAATATTTTGTACCCAACGAGTCACTTCACTTGGCATATGATCCGTTGGGAATAAACACAAAAAGTTGTCATATCGAGTAACAGTGTGACTGGTTGGGATTATTATTTACAATTTTCCCAACAAGTCACACTGTGACACGTTACAGTGTTACTCGTTGGGAAGAAACAATAAAAAGTTGTCCTATCTAGTAACAGTGTGACTGGTTGGGATTTTTATTTACAATTTTTCCCAACGAGTCACACTGTGACATTTACAGTGTGACACTTTGGGCACAATTGTTACTTTAAGGGTGAAAATGTAAACCGTCAGTGATCTCGGTAGTACCTATTCAATTTAGCACCTAGTAAAGACGTTCTAAAAATCTTTACTGATATTTTTTTTTACAAAATGAAATTAATTATATGAAAACTGCAATTTTAATCTATTAAACCTTCGCAATCAATCATCTTATACCCACAATGTATATGTAGATACCTACCCTGAATAATAAATTATCCCTGGAGAAATCGATCAAGCCTCTTTAATTAGTTGATGACATTATAGGCTCAAGTTATAATCAATACGTGGGAATTTTCCCGAGCATTGTCAAGTGGAAAATTATTGATAGCCATAAAGTAAATTTATTTCATTACAAAGACAACAATTTCATCACGTTCCTCAATAATATTACAAGGATTTGAGCTAGGAGAAAATATTAACATTTTCTGCTCTAAATTATTTACTATGTGTAAATTTTCAGAAAACAGTCACGTGGAGCTAAGCATATTAAAGTTTTTTCATACTTTTTATTTCATTATTCACGTTTACACGATCCTTATATTCAATTTACCCCAGAAAATGAAGTTAATTTGCTGTTTTGCGTGAGCGATGACGTCATTAGCGTAAACAATAAATTATTTAAGCCATTACACGAGTCACGGGGCTGAGCGCCTTAGTAAATACAATAACAAACATGGAGGATGTAACTGGTGAAGTTTTGTTTCTCGACTCAGTGGCCATCCCTTCGCTAACTGAATAACAGCAATAAGAGAGAGGCCGTGCTCCGGTGAAAGAGGAACTAACTACACAACAATCTAATAAGAAATCGGCGATAAGGAAAACGTTTCATTGACAAAGAATAAATAGACTGCTTAGTTCTTTTGCCGCGATAAACATATTACCAACGTTAGGTACCTAATAGACGAACGTAACCGAAATGTGACATTTATTTTGTTGTAACGTCCTGTCACAATAATGTTACATTACGTTTTCTCGGTTTTATTAACAATGTTTAGTAGTGCTAGCTTGGGTCGACATGATTTATGTTAGAATTCTAGAATTAAGAGGCCTTGTTTATGAGACAGTTGTAGGTGTAATTACGATTAAACCATAACATGTAGAGGTAAAGTGGTAACAAATGACTGAAAATTGTGTTGAATGATTATCAGTTGTCATGACATGCGGGATGCAGAAAAATGAAAAAAGCCGTGAAGAAAGTTTTGAGTATGAATGTGGAGTACCATAAGATTGGGGGAAGACCAAAGAAATGATGGATGGACTGTGTGAACCATGATGTCATACTTCTTGTCAGGTGACGGCCAAGGATGTCGATATATTATTCCTAGTGTGGGGCAACGTTTTTTAAAAAAAAAAAAAAAAAAAAAAAAATATAGAGGTATTTATTGACTGTTACCTACATTGGGCTTATATTTGATTAACACAGCATCAATACTACAAAGTTCCAATACAAATATTACAATAAACAATACAAGTTGTAAAACAACAAGAAATATAAACAAAAACAGTGCACTAAAAAAGGAACATTAACTCAAAAGCAAGAACTCTCACGGAAAACATTTTCTTAAGTTAACCGCTGTTAATTTACACGGAAAATTGACCATTATTTTTAAGAACGAAATATTCTCCCGCACTCGCGGTATTAATTGAACTTTACTTTACGGGATAAGTAGAATCTAACCGTGAAATTATGAGGAGTTTTTTACTTTTCTGCCCTATTTGGTTTTAGTACTTGAGATGACCATGGAGCTTTTTGCCCATTATTTTGCATAGAGACTTACGCTGTGGAATGGGCAACTACCGTCCTTGCACAGATATTATGCCTGTTGCTGGACTTTGTCTGTGCGTGACATTTTTTTTTGTCTGTCTGTTTGTTCCGGCTAATCTCCGAAACGGCTGGACCGATTTTGACGGGACTTTTACTTGCGGCAAATAGCTAATGTTATAGGGAGTAACTTAGGCTACTTTTATTTTAGCCGTGCAATAAAATCATAACCCATGAAATTGTTAGCAAAATCAGATTCAAATAGGCTTTTCTATTTGAATCTGATTTTATTACAATTTCATTGATTTCGATTTTTTTATAATAATTTCACGCGGACAAAGTTAGCACGCAACAGCTAGTTTGAAATAAATGAATTGAGTTTGAGACTAAATCTAATAACTAGGGGTACCAGGTACCTACTAGTGTGATTTAGCTTTAGAGCCCGAGGTTAGCTACACAAGACCCTGTAAGTACGGCCAATCGAATTCACCAATAAAATCTGGCCATTACACCACACTTTCCGACCGCCATTCTCTGGTTAATCGCGCATACGAGCTTTGACAAGATTTATTTTGACTCTTCTGGACTGGTTGCACACTGTTATTTCCTGTTCTAGGCAGTTTCTGTTATATTATTAAGGTGCATAGTTATTATACCTATAATATAAATTATTATTTCCTTTATTTATATTTTTACAAATCATTTACATTTTTAAATATTCCTTAGAAAAAACATTTAAAAATATAAAAAATTGTAGCCCACCGATATCGGGAACAAGGTCCAAGCTACCGGCAGTTCTCGTTACACGGACGTGCGGGGTAGGATGGTGGAGGACTGGGCTCTGGAGACAGGCCTGGTCGTCCTAAATCGGGGTTCTGTCCCCACGTGCGTGCGGATGCGGGGCGAGTCGGTGGTGGACATTCGGTGGTGGAGTCGTTCGCCAGTCCCGCTCTGTCACCGCGTGTCGTTGACTGGCGCGTCATGGAGGGGGTGGAGACCTATTCCGACCACCGGTACATCCGGTTCGACATCTCCACCCAGACCTCAAGCGCGCCGGTCCTACAGGCCCCGAGTAGTCCGCGATGGGCGCTGAAGCAGCTGGACCGGGAGCTCCTCCTGGAAGCCTCGATCGTGCAGGCCTGGGTGTCATCACCGGTCAGGCCTGCCGACATTAACAACGAGGCGGGTTGGTTCCAGGAGGCCATGTCCGAGATTTGCGACGTGGCAATGCCCCGAGTTCGGCCAGGAAGCGCCCGGCGTCAGGTGTACTGGTGGTCGCGTGAGCTGACGTCTCTGCGCGAGGCGTGTGTTGCCGCGCGGCACCTGTAGGCCAGGCATCGCAGGCTCCGCATCCGCCCTCCGGATGCGGCAGCCATTGAGGCGGAGCTGTACGAGGGGTACAGAGCGGCGAAGACCGCCCTCCAAGAGGCTGTCCGGCGGGCCAAGAATCTGGCCCGCGAGGAGATGTTGGAGTCTCTGAACGGAGATCCGTGGGGGCGGCCTTACAAGATGATGCGGGACAAACTCCGCACCCGGGCCCCCCCGCTGACGCAGAGTCTCCGGCATGAGCTCGTGGAGGACGTGGTGAGCGCTCTGTTCCCTTCGCGAGGGGAGCATCCTCCCCCGCCTATGGCCCCGCCGCCGCGTGCGGTGCCGGAAGCGGACCACACCGATGACGATGACGACGTTCCGGAGGTGACTGGGGTAGACCTGAGAGTGGCGGTACGCAGGCTGAAAACCAGAAACACCGCCCCGGGACCCGATGGCTTGCCTGGCAAAGCCTGGGTCCTGGCCTCTGAGGCTCTCGGGCCCCGACTGGAAGGGCTCCTAAGCGCATGCTTGGAGAGAGGCCAGTTTCCGCTTCGTTGGAAGACGGGGAAGCTGGTCCTCATCCGGAAACCAGGGCGCCCTGCGGACTCTCCGTCCGCATACCGGCCCATCGTGTTGCTCAACGAGGTGGGCAAGCTCTTCGAAAGAGTCATTGCCAACCGCCACCGGGCACCTTGAGGGGATGGGGCCGGATTTTGCGGAACACCAGTTTGGTTTCCGCAAGGGGCGCTCCACGGTGGATGCCATCATGCGCGTGAGAGCCCTCACGACGGGGGACGCGGTGTCCCGGGGTGGGGTCGTCTTGGCGGTGTCTCTTGACATCGCCAATGCCTTCAACTCCATGCCCTGGAGCTGCATTGGGGAGGCACTCCGGTATCACCGGGTGCCAACCTACCTTCGTCGTGTGGTCGGGGACTACTTGACGGATAGGGCCGTCATTTACCCCGGTCGGAGTGGAGAATGGAACCGGCAAGAGATGTCGTGCGGTGTTCCACAGGGATCGGTTCTGGGGCCGGCCCTGTGGAACATCGGTTACGACTGGGTGCTGCGCGCCGACCTCCCTACCGGCGTCAGCGTAGTTTGCTACGCTGACGACACGCTGGTACTGGCACGCGGGGTTGCGATAGTCGTGGAGAGGATCCGGCAATTGGGTCTCGAGGTGGCATTGCACAAGTCCGAGGCCATGTGTTTTCATGGGCCTCGGAATGCGCCACCGTCGGGATCCCTACTGACGGCGGGAGGGGTTTCCATCGGCGTCGGGTCGACGTTGAAGTACTTAGGACTCGTCCTCGACAGCCGGTGGAACTTCGTGGAGCACTTCCGACGTTTGGCTCCCAAACTGGAACGGACAGGGGCTGCCTTCAAGAGGCTCTTGCCCAACCTGAGGGGTCCAAACGCCTCCTGCCGGAGGCTCTACGCAGGGGTCGTGCGGTTCATGGCCCTTTACGGGGCCCCGGTGTGGGCGCGTTCTTTGAGGCGGCAAGCCGCCCACTACCTGAACGCGCCCCAAAAGGTGATAGCCACAAGGCTAATCCGGGGGTACCGCACGATCTCCGGCGAGGCGGCTAGCCTCCTTGCCGGATTTCCGCCATGGGATCTGGAGGCGATAGTCCTCGCGCGCCTGCATGAATGGCGCGCGGAAGCACTATGTCGGGGGGAAACTCCGCTGCCGCGACAAATTGCCGCTCAGCGGACAGACCTCCGGCGTGATCTCATGGCGACATGGAGAGAGCGACTGTCGCAACCCCGTGCAGGGCACGCCACCATAGTGGCGATAAGTCCCCTCTTTGAGGAGTGGCTAGAGAGGCGCCACGGAGCCCTCACCTACCGCCTTACGCAGGTCCTCACCGGACACGGTTGTTTCGGGAGGTTCCTGCACCGAATCGGGCGGGAGGAAACGCCCGGGTGTTTCCACTGCGAGGATCGTCCGGAGGACACGATGGAGCACACCGTAGAGGTCTGCCCCGCTTGGGCGGAGCACCGCCGTGTCCTTGTAGCGGCGATTGGCGGCGGCGATCTCTCGCGTCCGGCCCTGGTTCAAGCCATGGTCCGGAGCGAGAGGGAATGGGAAGCCGTCACCACCTTCTGCGAAGCAGTCATGCTAGTGAAGGAGGTGGCGGGACGTGAGAGGGAAAGAACCTCACGTCCCAGCCGCCGCGGGAGACGCCCTGGGCGTCGGGGGTCACGTGGTGGCTCCCGGCCACCGTAGGCGCGGGCCTGTGGTCGGCGAGTTATGGGCTAGCTCGCCGTCCGGCCGTCTTATGACGACAGGCCGTGTCGACGGCGCGTTCGTGTTCCACGCGCGCCTCAAAGAGATGTCAAGAACCACGTAGGGGTCCGCATGGGCCGATGCCTGCCAGTTCTGCGGGACTGTTCGAAAGAGATACCGTGGCCCTGGAACACAAAGGGCAAAGAAGGAACATAGATGGGTTTTAGTCAGTACAAGTCTGACACTCCCTTCCGCTCCGCCCAGAGTGGGGGGGGTCATTTGATGACTTCCCATCCAAAAAAAAAAAAAAAAAGCTACCGGCAGTCAGGGCTCCAGAGAGAGGAACCTCCTGACAATACGAGCCCTGTCCAGGAGTATAAATATATTATATTATACACATAATAATTTAAATATTATTACTAAATCAAGTAAAAACTAAATACTCAATATAACATTGTGCGATTATGCAGAGGTCTTCACTACACCCACATTTCATCAGTTATAATATACATAGTTTACAGTTACGCCATATAAAAGAGGGCGAACCAGAGTGTAGTAAATGTCCCTCTTGTTTAATTATATTTTTGTCTTGTTTAAATTGTCATGAAAAACGTATAAAAACGCCTTCAGTTACACTTTAAACCCAACAAAATCCATTTCAACATCTGTACAATCACTAACAAAAAGTCAACCGCTCACGTCAAAAGAAAAACAATTTCAACGAACGTCTTAATCGAATCTATACTGAATCTCGTTTACGATGTACAAAATCGTCTTTTTCCGTTCTTTATAGCAAAGTAGTTTAGTGATTTAATAGAATTAAAGGCGTTCTGTTCTCGTAAGTACGTCAGTACAAAACCCAATCAGGACGGCCTGTTTCTGAGCGCGCTTGATTTGGTTATTGTCGACAATGGGTTTACAGCCAACGAACGACTGCAGTAACATCGTTAGCGATAAAAGTCGTTTGTCAAATAAAACTGTATCGCTTTTAATTTTGTTCGTGATAGTATTATTTGCGTGCAATGGTGGGTTTGAATAGGAACTGTTTTGTGAATTTTCGTTTGTTTCTGTTATAGTATCAGTAGAGCCGCATGTGCTATATAAACCTAAAAGTCCTGTGAAAAATCTATTTAGAAAATTTAATCATTTATTCGTCATCATTCTTTGCCCTTGTCCCAACTTATTTGGGGTCAGCGCAGCATGTCTTCTTCTCCCATACTTATCTATTACTCGACATCTGATCAGACTCCTCCTTTCGTGCCATATGATTCTTCATACATCCATCGTTTCTTTGGTCTTCCTCTACTCTTATACTCTGTACAGTCATACTCAAAATTTTGCTCACTATATTTTCCTCATTCCTCCGCATCACATGCCCATACCACGACAACCAATTACCACACAACTTTTCAGTCACTGGCACCATTTCCTGACTTCCTCTTATGTTCTGGCGTTGATCGCTAGCAGACTGGATTGCCCAGACATATTGTTACCTTATGAGTGTTTGTTTTTGTCTGTGCTTGTTATACTGTCTGTATCCTTTTGAAGTGAAACTTTATTACATCGTCTCAAATTTTTTGGTCTGTGTATCGCATGTCGCGTGACGGTTGGCCGCGGAGTAGGGATAAAGTGAAAGGCGCTCGTCAGAGCAGCCGAGGTCAATATGGCGGCGTCTATAGTTCCATCAGCTGACCGTGTAGTGTATAGACTATTACATCTATAATGTGAAAAAAAGTTTCACTTTTACCGTGGTTTCATAAAACCACACAATCCTTTTTATGTATATGTTTGTGTATGAGTCTTGTTACTTGAATTAAACTAATGTTATTTATTTATTAATGTACTCATTTCTTATTTTATCCGTTCGCGTAACACCACACATCCCCCTTAGCATTCAAATTTAATCATTTAATCTCATTATAATCCTACTCTTTTGTTGGTTACAATAATCAAATCAAATCAAATCATTTATTTTTGCAGAAAACACTGTTACGATGGTGTTATAAAATTTACATGTTTCAAGTAATTCTACCGGTCCGTAAGGCATGCAAAATGTATACAATCACGGTTTAGCACAACCAAAATTGACATTGAAGTACATATTATGTACAATAAGATCAAATATTTTAAGATATTAAATTAATACAATGTCCTAATACAGATAAATTATTTATTTAATAATTGGCGAGTTAAATATTCACCAGAAAGTAAAACTCCCTATTCTTAAAAACCGCCATAAACTTACTGCTTAACTTTATCAAGTAACGTGTATGCAACATTACACTTCGGCAGCTTAAAGATATCTATATGAGTTCCATGTGCATGGTTTAGAACAATATGAGCAAAGTTTGGTCGTTTATTATGGCAGGCTGTGTAAACCGTGTTCAACATGGAAAATCTTTTACGTGATAGAGATAAAGCAACTGCAGTACCAAGCCCACTTTCATTCATAATTAGGTATTTGTAAAGAGATATAGTCTACAAATGTGATTTTACAACTTCATAAATTCAGTGTCCAGTACCTAATTGAACCATTCATGCAAACTGTATGCTGAATAGTACAAATTAACACTATTTTAGTAAAATATTTTTAGGTTCATATTTTGTTTCAAATGACGTCATTCATAGTTGTTACCACCAAAGGCAACTTCTGTACCAATCCAATCCCTCCCCCCTTTTAACATCCCTTTTTTCAGCCATAGCGGATTGACAATAAGCGCATATATAAGGCAAAACCCGACATAGTATTAATACGGGCAGACATAACTGATTCATTCTAAAATTGGAGTCACCGTGAAGAATTTTCTATCAACTAACTAGTCAGGAGGTTAATATTCGCAATATGACTAGAAATTATATAATAAAATGAAAGTCAAAGAACGAGTAGCTGTGGTGGTCCAGAGACATACGAATTGTATGTAGGTCGTAGGTTCGACTCCCCCACCATTCCATCCTCATTTTGTGTGAGTTATTTCATCACTGCTCTCATAACGCTGAAGGAAAACATCGTGGGGAAACTGACACGTTCCAAAACGAAAAAATTTGAAGGCATAAGACAATCACTAACCCGTACTTGGCCCACAGGGTGGATTACGGCTATCTTACTCATAGCGAGGCCTGAGTCCCAGCGGTGGGAATATTTTAGGCTGATTGCCTATGCTTCATCAAAGAACTGGAGCAAAAAAGACAGTGGGTATACCTATCCATTGCTTGAGACTTCTGTCCCATTTCACTCGTGGTGCATTTGTGTAATTCAGCTCAATATTACGTAGATATTGGCCAAAGTCTTGCAATTAGCTTAATGGTTCCTTTTATTTTTACGTTAAAAAGGCCGACATTTAGGAAATAAAATAATTCGCTTTCCGTTTCATTTTTATTAACATTTTTCTTTGGCCCTTTTTGACAGGAAGTTTCTCAACTTAATTATGAACCTTTTAAGACTTTATTTATATCAATCAGTATAAAGTTTTTTTTTTCTTTTTGATGATTAATATTTAAAGAACCTCTTATTTTTTAATATACCGGATGGGCCACAAATTAGAAGGTTTCGCAAATGGAATTTTGTATCATTTTATATTTTCGTAGATGGATTTTTTATACACTTATTTAAATTAAGTGGGGGGAAAAAATGTAAGCTTACCTACGTAATACTATCAGGTTCGAACTTAATTATCCAAGGACTTAAGTTGATTGCACATGATAGAAAACATAATACTCAAAAAGCACTTTCGCGACTGGATAGATTCTTATAATACTGCAGTTCAAAGTACATATACAGGTGCATAGACGCAACCTTGTAATTAAATACAAACCACTACTAAGCACTTCTTAATTAAAAGCTTTCGTTGCTTGCACCCTTTGTGTAGTCCGGGGAATGGATTGTTTAGCAGATTGACTATCAAAAAATTCATTTTAATATTCATTTATTATTCCTTTATTTATTTTCTTTACATATAATTTACATTTTTAAATATTTCTAAACAAAGAAATATAAAAAACATTTAAAAATATAAAAATTATTATTAATTATTATTATTTTGACAAACATTTTATGTTCTCGGCTAGCCGGGAAGAGCCGATAACACGGGCCTAAGCCAAGTGATTATCAGTTGGAATGGATGAAGTGCGGTCACGCGCAGAATAGTGTATGGAAGATGGTAGCGTATTTGAGTTTTGATGAGGAATTTCTGATTCACATTGCAAAAACTTTCTCACGAGTCTGCATGTGTTTAATATCACTGCCTTTTGTAGCAGATGTTAGGTATTTGGAGGTAAGCTAAGAGAATCAAGGGACTGGTGAAGTTGTTTCGGTATTACTCCTGTCGACGACAAAACTATTGGTACTATTGTAACTTATTATTATCCTATTATGATTCTGCTAAAGCGGCCATTTTAAGCCCCCTGAACTGTCTTTCTATATTAGTCCTACGATCTGTAATACCTACATGGTGTAGGGTGGATCTCAGTCTACCAAAAATACATTTCACTTATCCCTATTTGTTTGGGTCCGATGCAGCATTACTTCTTTTTCCTTAAATCTCTAATAGCCGCCATCTCAGCAGTCGGACCTTTCTAGCAATAAATCATCTTGTCGGATCGGTAACCAAACACATTCATAATTAAAATTATGAACTGAACTCCTGGCTAGAAGTTACCTAGTGTTCCTACCTACAATCGGACATATAAAAAGATCGCGCCGCATTCCCATCGTTGCAAGTTTATTCGTATCAATTCCTATGTGGGCGTTAGATCTCATACCGTGTAAATAGTGCACGGTTGCAAAGTGTGCGGGCCGACACAGAAGCGCAGTAATCCATTGTTGCCTACCGGCCCACAATGGATTCAAGTTTAGTCGATTAAACCCGGCACCAAACACTCGCCACCTACGGAAAAATGTGCCCGCGCACAATAGGAATGCTATGCGAGGATTTGTGAGAACGAAGAATTGTTGCTAGCACTTTGAGGCGCCGCCATTGTAACCCATTTATTTATTACACATTCAATACTCGAAGAAAAGGCAATAAAGCAATACTATCCCAACTAAATTAATAGCTATAGCTACTAGTAAATTAATTCCAACAGTATCTCAGTAAGCGGATTAATTAAAAACCAAGGAGTTTTTTGTTCGAATTTATAGAAAAACAATATAACGAAGCATTATAATCCGGTTCTAAGAAATTAAGAGGAACATTTATGAAAACTGAAACAAGATGTTAAGTAATACTAAGTAAATAATATTTACGGGAACGAAGTTTATAAGGCTAGAAGCGGGACTAGCGGGAGAGAGGTCGTCTGTTCGAACTCTACTCGTTGCACTTTTGACCTCAACGTCACCTGAGCTAAATCAAGGCTAAGCGTACTTGAGTACATTGAATTAAATTATTAAAGTAATGTTTTGAATATTAATTCATGTCCACTTTTTAGAAACAGTGCTTTGATTCCAAAGTCTCTTTTAGTGAACTTTTTTAACGACTAAAATGTACAGTCTCAGCATAGTGCTGAAAATTAACAACTTCCTCGAAAACATGGGTGCTTACAATAACTAAGTTTTGTAGCTACATATTCAGCGATCGAAAACAAATAACCTAGTTCGGGAATTTTGTATACCATTTTTTGTTAGTCAGCAATTGTCAACGCAATGGCTATTCACATCGTTTCGATTTACAGGAAGCGCAAATTCTTTTCGGCGATAGCATTGTTTGCACCGTGCATTTTTGTTCCAGAATTTGATTTATATTCCACGCTTTGTATGAGCATCCAATTAAACGAGTTTCTTTACAAAAGATAAGAATCAAAACAACTAGAAATTTAAGCGCAGTGCCGCCTTGTGTTCGTTGGATGCGCAACGGTTTTCCCCAAAAAAGTATATTCGTTTTCCTTTCAGAAGTGTTGTTTTGTATGGAGTTAATTTATAAAGCGGTACAAGCGGGGAGGTTTGTTCATAATTAAAGACTTACCTCTTATTCATTCTCTTACAAAAGGCCATAAAATTAAACCTGCATATTCGTATACGTCCCCTATTTTTACACGGTACGTGCCCGACGTCATAAATTAGATCTACAAAAAGGGAACATTATGAGCCGCGACGCCAGAGGCTCACCTTTTCTCATTATTCCACATTTTCAGCCCCAAATTCGAATAGAAAATTGGACCTTGTTAAACACAACTTATTAGTATGCATTCAATAATAACAATGAGATAATAGGGTACGCCAGAGTGGGATAAATGGTGTTTACATAAACAAATAATTTTAAAAAAGTTCACGAAATCCACACAAAGGAAAATATATTGTGAAGAAGTCGAAGTAATACAAAGTCGTGACAATAAGCTCTCCGGAGGAGGTCAATATGCACCAAAAACTTGTTTCCCGACCAAAAATTTAATTTTCTTTTCATTGTAATAACCCAGTATCAAAACTTAATAAAGTCCTTCAATTATAATGGCATTATAAAGAATTTGCCTTCAGCATTTTGTTACATGAGAATGTCTCATTAAAATTTTTAGAAGAAAATATCTGGTGGTCTTTAATAAAAATATTCGTGTAATATTTATTGGTCGACGTCCCACCGGGAGTAACTACGAAGACATTTTTATGTCAATTAAAATGTTGAATATGCGGAATTTACAACAAGCTTTTGAGAATATTTATTTGAGTCTGACAAATAGTGCATACAAAATTGTATTTAATTCGATTGACATTTAAATCGTTTTGTGTAAATAGCCAAAAATGACATTTCAGTACGATGACCCAAGGTCAGGCTTTGGTCGTGTGTTCTCCTACATGACAAATGTGCGACTACCGATCTTAAACCAGAGTTGCACGGCGTCGGTAACATATGCTCCTGTATATTATGTCAGTGACTGCCAACAGAATCTGTTATGATCACGTTGTCACTGCCATTACTCATGTGCATAGTTTATTTTATAAGGAAGGCAGTGAAAGGACTTGAAGTGAAGTGCAAACCTACTTGTCTAATATGTTTTTGGTTTTTGAACTAGTTAAGTCTTAAGAGCAGCAACTATTTATTATATTATGTAGGTGTGAACTAAATAAAGTATTCGTTTGTGAATTATTTTGAACGAGAGAATGAAAACTTATTTATCAACGTAAAGCGAACAGCGATTGCATAAAAACCTTAAGAAGATAAAAAAGCAATAACATAAAACTAATTGCTGATACCGAACTGCGTAACGGTAACCTGTTAAAATCGTTATAAAATAACAAAGATTTAACCTTATTTCAAAATGGGGTCTGGATTAAAAAGCTCACGAGATAAAAAAGCAACGTTTTAATAAGCTGAAAACAAAGTTTTGGTATTAAAATTTCTTCGCTTAAGCAACGCCAGTTAATTCCTGAGATTATTCCTCGGAAGAAAAAGTTTGCGGGCGCCCGGTATCTCTACCGGCCGCTGCATCTGCTTACCTAACGTAACATACTATTATGACTTTGGAACTAGTTAGTCATTTTATTAGTTTTTCTGGTTTGTTAGTGTTACGGTTATGGTTTTGAGGAAATATTGCTCAGGGTTGGCGTGAACGCACCGTATCTGCGCGTAGGTAGGTAAACATTTAAGTCTGAAAGTGGTGCCGGTGACTGAAAAGTAGTATGGTAATCGCTTGGCTTGGTATGGACATGAGATGCGGAAGAATGAGGAAAATGTCGTGAGGAAAGTTATGAGTACGAATATGATGGGTATAAGAGTAAAAGAAGACCAAAGAAATGATGTGTGGACTGTGTGTAGGATGATATGGCAAGAAAGGAGGTGTCTGATGAGATGGCGAGTAATAGAGAAGTATGGAAGAAGAAGACATGCTGCGCCGACCCCAAATAAATTATGATAAGGTTAGGAGATTGATAAAGTAGGTGGGTTTTTTAATTTCTTGTGCTATGAACGCCCCTATTCTTAAAAAAAATGATTTCAATAGATTAATAAGAACATAATACCACCATTAAAACAATACAGAATATCGTGCATTTCTTGCCCGAACTATAAATAATACGAAAGCGGAACTAAATGAGCAGCAAAACGCAGCGAACTAAGGGTCCTGTGAGCTCTAAATTTAGCGTGCAGCACCGCTATCTCTTGCTTGAAATCAAGGCTTTAATAAATATGCGGGTATTCTCAAAGGCGGTTCGTTTCGTGGGTAGTACTTCCTTTATGAAAAAGTAGTTTATTCTTTTATATGAAAAAAAATATCGTTACTATTTCACTTTATAAGTAATGTAAACAATTAAGTAAAATTTTAATAAACATCCAAGTTTTAGATGCAATTTGCAAATAATCTCGAAAGTTTTTGCTTTAACACATTCGAGTCCAACCCCAGCGGACCGGTAGTGAAGGAGGTGGCAGGACGTGATAGGGAAAGAACTTCACGTCCCAGGCGCCTCAGGAGACGCCCTGGGCGTCGGGGGTCAAGTGGTGGCTTCCGGCCACCATAGGTGCTGGCCTGTGGACGGCGAGTTATGGACTAGCTCACCGTCCGGCCGTCTTATGACGACAGGCCGTGTCGATGGCGCGTTCGTGTTCCACGCGCCTCAAAGAGATGTCAGCAACCAAGTAGGGATCCGCATGGGCCGATGCCTGCCAGGGCTGCGGGACTGTTCGAAAAAGATACCGTGGCCCTGGAACACAAAGGGCAAAGAAGGAACATGGATGGGTTTTAGTCAGAACAAGTCTGACACTCCCTTCCGCTCCGCCCAGAGTGGGGGGGGGGGGTCATTTGATGATATCCCATCCAAAAAAAAAAAAACCCCGGCAGACCATGACGGTCATCAACCCCAGCACTTTTAAAGACCTCCATGACCCCCGTACTATTCAATCCATCCATCAGCACAATGCTTTGAGTGCGTTCCATCGAGTCCTACCGTAAAACGTGATTTTTCACCCCAAAAAAAAAGTCGTTTCTCAGCAATAATTTTTGCTTAAAGTTACTTAGAGTGATGTACAGAATGCTTGGTTGACAGCTTCGTGAAGGGTCTGTTTACACCCTGTATATAGTAAGTACAAAACTTGTGTTAATAAATAAAACTTAAAACTATGTTAGTATCACTTCACATGTGCTGGCTGACCAGTGGAACTTATCCGCGGAAGCGAGGGAACGTCCACGTCCACGTCCTGCGGCCAAAAGTCTTCCTTCACCACCATGGGTAGATAACAATTCGGTAGTCGCACCACGAACGCCTTGAAGTTGACTTTGCGGCGCGACTTCAGTAAATGCATCCTCGGAGTGTAACTCGAAACACAGACCGCGTTCTGTATTCCAGCCTCGCCGCCGAGGCCCATCGCAACATTCCCGTCCTGCTACCGCCGGTGAGCCATTAGCTTTAAACTCCCCAAATAATAATATTACTACCCAGCCTGTCCCTAGCTGCCCTCCCTTCAATGACGCCCTAAGCAGAGGTTTAAACCCCACAGGGGCTGTCCTTAACGAGCGGTCATTTTACTTGTAATTTAGTTTGTAAGCCCTAGCTGGGGGCTTGAAACTCATTTGAGGTCACCACAGGATAGTCTGGTTAAGCAGTATCAAAACCTGTTGAACAGCGAGTGGCCACGTAAAAAAAAACCTTCCTCAGAGTGTCTTGGCTAGTGTTCAGTCACCATCATTTTAATTGAAAACAAACACTCCTGTGTGGCGTTACCACAAAACTGTCATAAAAAGCAACCAGATTGAATTATTTTCGTTTACTGTTATCGTTACTTTGAAACCTAAGACGCAATATTTTTTCAATAAGCTCCGCGGGTTTCCATACAAGTGCTCATACTCTTTTCCCGAAGCTTACCTATATCCTTAGGGCGTTTGCTCTGCCTTTTAAGATTGTGTTTTTATACCCTCTCCACATAAATACGACCCCTGACAATCTAGTTTATTTTATACTGAATTCGGTGAAATTGAATTCTATTCTATATCGATAAAGCCAATGCATAAACTCTACTTGGAAATTCTAATAAAAATGTTTACGAAAAACGGGTTTAAGCTGTTTGCTTTTCCATACATAAATACTTAATAATTCGCTGTACGTACGCTGTGCAGTATATTCGCCGTATCTCTAAAATGAAGTTTTTTTTATTAAAAATATCACTTTAATACGTAGTAACTTTAGGCGCATTTTTCAGTCCTATTTCTGCCCAACACGAGAAATATTTTTACTTTCTTGAGTTAAATTTTCATCAACGTAAACTTTAGTTATTTTTTATCTCAAAGGCTAATGTCTTAAAGTATAATGTTCCTTGTTATCTGTAGATAGAGATCATTACAAATGAAAAGGCTCATTATTCTTTAAGAATCGATTATACCATTGAAAGGGATTGCCGATCTACGCAGACAATGGCTATCTCTGGCAGAAGTTCCTAATAAACGCTGACAACAGCGATAGCAAACTGGTGAATGGAATTACTTGTGATATGATAGTTATATCTACGTATTATGTTACTTTTTCATGTGCTTTATTTATAGTCTTAGTTATACTGGGTGTTTTTTTAAATGTTGGCAATACTTTAAGGGCGTGTACTGTGTAGTGCTCATGAAAATGAACAACTTAGAGGTTATAGCTTAAGTGTTCATTTTCTTGACGAAAAGAATATTGAAACTAAACGCCAATTTAAGATCATTAAATTTAAAATTTATTTCTTATTTTTTTTATTTTTTATTTACGGTTATGTTAATATTACTAAATAATTAGTTACCCGGTCTACTTATTAAATTTAGTATTACTATTTTTTCGCCATAAATTAAGTCTGCCTTTTGGTAAGACTTGCAAGTCTTCTCGTCAGAAAATACAGTCACCTCCCAGTTAAAATCTAAATAATCTCGAGCAAAACGTAGTCTTTTCTCCCTGTGTTTTTGTGTCAAAAATGGTTTTTAGCTGGCTTTCGATGATGAAAACCTTCAGCATAGACTGCATGGCGAACAGTCTGTAATGTAGTATCCAATTGCTCTGCAAACATTATAGTTGGAATGAAACCATTTGTTTCATATTCTTCCACCATAAAACGTCGCCGAGTCGGGTTAAAAAGCGTCGGCCTTTCACTTCTTAGACGACTCTTCAGACTACCTTCTTCTTCAAACCTCTTTACCCAACGGCTAACAGAATTTCTAAAAAAAAACAATTTATGATTACACACTTGCAACTAGCAATTTATTTAATAATAAGAAAATCACACACCACAACTATCATCATAATAATTATAATTTTTAAAAATAACTTACACATTTCAAGCCAGTTTCAGTTGAAATTTGAGAAATATTAAGCCCATTTTTACGCAAAGTGACAATATTTGCCCTGTCATCAATACTAATATTAGCTTGCATCTTGAATAAAGACAATCAAACAATACGCTAATCGTAATAATAACAAACGCTCGTAACAAAGTTCACCAACTAACAACGTCATAACTAACTACTTTGTTCAATCCAGAAGTTTATTTTGTTTCACAATCACCCTCATCTTTTTTGTTAATAATAAGTTCCAACTAATATTTAGAAAAACATATCTCATCGGGTCTAACGTATCATTTATAATTAAAACGCAAAAAGTGTAATGTCACTTGGGTTCGAACGCAGGCTACACTGTGCGAGACTTTTTATCTATAGCGTTAACCGCTAAGCCAGATAGACTCATAATTGTTAGTTTGAAATTAAATATCACTAACTTAATACTCCGTCGCGACATGACAGGCTTGTCACTAAGGCAAATGATCATTATATCGCACTCTTTCTGACTAGATAATTATGAAAGAGAGCGATATACGAGATCGTGTATGTGTGCAAAATGTTTGTTATGGAAAAAGGTCGTAAGTGCGACTTGTTTTGATGCGATCGTTTTGTGAAACTGCTACTGCACTTATGGTCTCTACTGTACAATAAAATACAAATACACTTAAATTTAATTAATTTATCTACCAATATTATATTTATTAAAGAGCGTCTGCATCAAGATACCTCCTAGGTAAAATATATCCAAAATGTGGCAAAGTCAAATCTGTATATTTAGATTTAGCTCCATACTGCGCCATGTGCTAAGATAATTTTACTTGGTACATACTAATAATGCTAATATATTCAGGCAGGTGTTGAAATAGTTTTAACGTAGCTACCTATTCTACCCTATTTAATTATTTGCCCTACCTGGAAGAATCGCCATTAGCTGTTAAAAAATATGGTAAAAAGGTTTTAAAATAATTTAATCTTTAATTTCAAAGCTCAGCTCAACACACACACACACACACACGTTATTGAGGAACACAGCACATACTATGTATTTTAATATTTTTTTTTAATTCGTCATTTATTTTATTTTGATTTTTTTTATTCTGTGTGCTTGATGAACTGACGTCAAATAAACTTTATTCTTTTCTTTCTTTCTTTTTTCTTTCTCAAAAGTAAAACCTTTTTCTAAAATTAAATATTACCTTAGCATGCTTATGCTCATGGTTTTTAGCTTTTATCTCGATGCCCTAGTTTCTTATTAAATTAATATATAGAGGCGTAACTCCAGTATGAAACTTTTGCTTTCATGTTCCTATGGCAGACAGGAAAATTGCTTTTCTGGGAATCTGTTTTTCATTAATACAGATTACATGCTTAGGTATGGAAAATGGGGTTAGTTATTTTACGGTAATTTTCCAGTACGCCACCTTACTTACGGATAAAAGATAAAAACCAGCTTTTTTACTGTAAGGTCTTCAGTCTTTCCTCTTATTTTATTGCTACCGAAGTGGCAGTGGGCGGGCCACGTTTCTCACTGAACGAATTGACGTAAGGGTCAAAGGGTTCTCGACTGACGACCACGTACCGGAAGGCAGGGATCGGTGGCCTCTTCACAAGATATACTGATGAGTGATGACTTAATGAATAATGCGGGAATAACTAAATGCGGGCGGTGCAGGACCTCTCGATATGATTCTTGTGGGAGTCACAAGCTAAAGACAAAGCCAAAGTCGTAATGAAGACCTAGACAAGCTACAATCGCTTTCAAAGCCGTATTTCAACAACGACTTTCCATTGTAATAGCATTTTGGTACCTCTTGTCAATCCAATATATTCTTGAGTACTCGATCATTGTTACCGCCTTAACAACCACGAGATATAACTTTGTCCAGGCTTGTGTACAGTCACGAGCACCAATATGTATACACTTTCCTAAATTCAAAAGTAATTTTCGTGAGAAATAACGATTGTAACTTGGAGATAGGATCTTTTTCATAAAAATGTGAGTTCCAACAACATGCAATTTTGATCAGAACAATAGGTGAAAAACGCTTTTAAAAATGGTTAAGTGTTTACATATTGGTGCTCGTGACTGTACAATTATGTCTAGTCTATGGTAGCTTTTCAGCTAATTTCCTCATCCTACCAAACAGTCAAAACAAACTGTCTAACCTACATAATCCAGATCAATAATAAACACGTCCTTTATTAGAATAAAGCCGTTAAATCCAGTGGAGTACAACAAACAATCAGAGGAACGGTAGTCGCTTCATCGTCCTGACACTACCCTCATCTTCGCGACTCGACGACAGATCGCCCGAATCAATTTGCACTTCGCTATTCACATCCATTTCAATATTGCTTTAAACTTTGTTTGATTCATTTCTGTGATAAAGCTTAGCGATTTGTTTTATTGTAATGTAGTTTTCATTTGTTTCAGTGGGACAAATAAAAAGAACATTTAATTTATTTGCCGGTTTGAGTAACAGAAGTTTAGAACTTGGGAAAAGTGTATTTAAGTTTTAAATATTTGAATTTCGAGTGCTCCATTATATTGAAGCGTTCTAATCTAACAAGAGTGACTAGTTCTCTATTCAAATTATATTTAAATCAGAAACTAGCTTTGAATCACTCAGTTTATTATCAATAGTTCTACACAACGACCAAAAACAACCAGTGGATAATAAAAATAACCCTTTTAGAGCAGAACGAGTTTATTTTTAGATTTGAAGAGGCCTATTGTAAAAATAAGACCTCAAATTGTACCATATTTAAAGAGTGCGATTGGACCATTAACTCAGGAAAACTAAACGCAAACGCAAGTTACGTGAAAAGTTATTCAAAATTTCAAAATAAAGCGGGTAACACTAGAAATATTCTACCAGAACAAAATATTTTACTAGAAAATCTGGGACTTAATCCCAAGTCCCACATGAAATACGTTGCTTTTATTCTAACGTTACGTTAGATTGTATTATAACTTTGTTTAGCTCTGGCTGTTGAGTTTGGAATTGAAAATTCCTGACCGCTCGAAAGTCTTACAAAACTTGAAATGGACATGAAATGTTTTGCGATATCGCTGGGTGCCAGAAAAATGAACGTTGTACGTTGTGAATGTTATAAGTATTGATTTATCAAATTACCCGAATTCAAAGAGTATTTTGAATCTAGAAATGACCTAAGAATATCCATTTAAAATCTAATTTTTCAAAAACCCTTTCCCGTCTCTAGCAATTCCATGAAAAAAAAAAATCGAAGGCATCAATACAAAAAAAAGTATTTGGTATACAAGTAAAACATAATTCTAGGTATAAACGAGACAGAGACAGGACTGCTCCTAAATAAAATAAAGCCAATTCAGTAAACGTAAAAAATAAATAACGTTTTCACAACAAAAATCCACGATACCGATCTTTAATTGGGTTAGATCTGGGAACAAAGAACGTCGTAATTACATTCGCCAGAAATATAGCAAAACAAATAACTACTTCAACGTCAAATTTAGATTGAACCTTCGCTCCCCAGCGACACAAAAGCCTTGGACTATATTCTTTATCAAAGTCGGAATAATTTTCCTTTAAAAAATAAACTACGACTTTTATGAAACTAAATAGATATTGGAGTGTCCACTGAAGACACGGGACAGGTTGGTGTTCCGAAAGCAATTTAATTTGCATGGACACTTTAAAAAAACATTTGTCCGTTGGTTTCGGGGAAATTGGGATTTCCCTTGTCTGATTTAATTAGTTCAATTTCGGTTTTGTGAGTAATTTAATTCGGGTTTTTTTGCAAAATCATCACGCCAACATAGAAACTGGTGAGAGATTTGTTTGACATGAATAATAGATAATGCTGCATTGAGCCATTATCTAGTTTAGAGAATTTTAAACTGTCATGGTTACTAACATTATCATTAAAACTAGAAACGGGATATTTACCATGTTTACTGTTTTCTTTGAGTTAAATATCCCGTGTCTAGTGTTAATGATATAGTTTAGAGGAAATAAACAAAGTATCAAACGTTTTTCAAATTAAATTCTCGTCTAAATCAATCAGGCAGAGCTTGACAGCCTGATTGATTTACATAAGGATTTCATTAACAAGGAAATTATCGAGAAACTTAAGTCCGTTTAATTTTGATACAAAACGTGGGGCGGAACAAGACTTCAAATAAACCCACTTATTATTCACGGTTGGTTTGCTAAAACCACGCAATAGCGGTGTTTTCATTTCATTCCAATGATACAACCTATTTCTTCGTTTCGATCGCCAACTGAAAGAATTAAAAAGCTATTACTGAGCTTTCAGGAATAAATCATTCGGTTTCCGTTGCAACACTCGCTCAGATGGTTTAATTTACATGGAGGGTGGGTTCCGCTTAGTTCCCGATCTGAGCCAAATTTAACGAGTTGTTGACTGCAGGCCTTAGCTTTAGGAATTATGCTTAGACCGATTATACAATCAATATTTAATTTATGAACTTTTCTTTTATGAATATTGACGGTTGGAAATTGTTTGTGTTACCATTTAATTTAACCAGTCGTGGGAAAGAGTCAAGTTAAATATTACTTACTTTTGAAGTAATTTAATTCATGAACACACCCGGGTGGGTGTGTGAACAATCATCAATCAACAGCAGTCAACTCAATTATTTTGCATTATGAGTCTTCTACGCAATGTCTAAACAGACCCTTCACGAAGCCGTCAACCAAGCATTCTGTACATCAAACTAAGTAACTCTACGCAAAAATTATTGCTGGAAAACGACTTCTTCTTGGGGTGAAAAATCACGCTTTACGGTAGAACTCAATGTAACGCACTCAAAACTTTAAGCTTTCCACGCGCGCCTCAAAGAGATGCCAGCAATCAAGTAGGGGTCCGCATGGACCGATGCCTGCCGGTATCTCTTGCGAACAATCCCGCAGCCCTGGAACACAAAGGGCAAAGAAGGAACATGGATGGGTTTTAGTCAGTACAAGTCTGACACTCCCCTCCGCTCCGCCCAGAGTGGGGGGGAGAGGTCATTTGATGAGTTACCATCAGAAAAAAAAAAAAAAAATGGATGCATTGAATAGTACGGGGGTCGTGGAGGTATTTAAAGTAAAGTTAACAACATTAAAAATTTGCATTAAAAAAAAACTTGTGAAAACGTTGGAACTTTGACCCCCAATATCTCCGTACTAAAAGGTTCCCAGGTATGATCTAGATCAAAAAAATATCGCAATGACGGGGAGAACAAGTTCCTTTCGGCTTCGTTAAGGGTACTTTTACACCCATTATTCATAAAGTCGTAAAAACCGCAAAAAGCAGCGGCGGGTGCCTAGTACATAATAAATAAGTAAACGATGTAGTTACATGTATGTAACCCAATATTGAATCATTTATTTTTAAAATACTGACAGAAGCGTCTTACTGAAGGTATGTTACTCAGGAATCGGGTGTGGAGGTCAGACAGGCAGTCGCTACATGTAATATACTTATATACAGCTGTATCCTGTTAAACTGGAATGTGACCCCAACAGGGAAAAAATTAGTCAAATGACGATTGTATTTTATTCCTTACCTCTAAAGTTTTTTTTTTTTTTCTTTGTCCCGCACTAGGAATTTCTCCTGTATCGTGGGTGCGTTTACAAACATTTAAAGTCTCATACACAAACAGCCAGACCCGGAACACTACATAATATTTTGAAGCCTTTCAACCCGCCCAGGCACCGACAATTCTTAGTATTTCACGTGCAGAAGCAAGACCGCCATGAATTTCTTAAGCTTAGTTAATTAAACACAAATTGAGTTAATAATATTATTTGTTAGCGGGCAAGCTAACTCACGTACGGTTTCAGTTATTAATGCTGTTAACACGCTGTAACAGATCTTTGACTGCTTTTGATAAAGAGAGAAACATTACATTGGTATTTTGAAGAAAGTAACTAAACATTTTCGTTTCTACGTAACTGTGTTACATATAACATGTTGAAATCTCTATTTCTCTCTCTCTCACACATATTGTTTACTATTCTTGGATTTTATATTTATCTCTTTCAGACAACGTGTTAACGCGAATGTATGAGAGTGATTAATATTAAGGTTTTTACAAAAATTCATGCTTCATTGAAAAATTTGAATCATATTGTGGTTATAGTATGGTTTCTTTATACGACGACAAAAATACCTATAAGGTTTATGCTGTGAGCGATTTCTAGGAAAACAACTATTGGAACATTTCCCAGAAAATACCATTGTTGTAATTGGAATAAACAAAATTGTACAGAATACTATTTACATATCAATGATTCTACATACAATTTATCACACAAAAAATGCAGGTAAAAGCAGCAAAAAACCTTTACAATAAAACCAGTCCAGAGCCATACATTATTTTTCAATACAAAAAAGTTTAACCGTAATACAGAATCGACATGAATGCCGAAACAGCAAATTTTCCGTTGAAAAATAACGGTCACGTTGGAAAACTCGAAACAAAACAAATCCTCGGGAAGTGGACCGGTGGCAATAGCTTGTATACAACATAGTAACGAATGGATTTTTACTTTTTATCATATTTATTGATTCGGGCGAAGACCTTAACAATCGACCTCCTAAGAGGTTGTCTCTAAGAACATTGAAAAAAGTTTCCCAACCCTGTTTATCTTTGTTCAACTTAGAGCACACCACACGGCATGTCCTCTATAAAATATCTCAACTATAAACGTAATATTGTCTTAAATCCCCAATAGAATATATTTCCTCTCCATCTCATTTTTCATAGGACCGCTTAGGGAATACTTACAAACAAAATGTTCAATCTCTTTACCCGTATAAATCAAAGTAAACGGGAAACACTAAACGCAAATTGACAACTCAACTGTCGCCCTCGATGAGGGTCTTGGTGGCGCACTTATGAGAGAATCCCGTGGACTTAGTTACTTATCACACAAGATTATCCTTTTAACGTTATGCGGTGAATAATCTCTCTGATATGGTGGTGAATGTTAAATGTGAAATAGGTGGTCATCTCATATTTATGATGATACTTTTCTTGTTACATCTCCGTGACAGGTAGACCACCCACAAATATGATACATACGAGTATAATATACTAGCGATTCGCCCGGTTATTCCGGTTTCGTAAGGATCCACTTTACTTACACCAGCGCCAACTTTCGGGTCCAAAACTACCCTATCTTTCAAGCTGTGACCAACCCACACCCATTCAAAAAATGACATTGAAACCGGTTGGTATCGGAGATTGGCGTGTACGAGATTTGTATCTATTATACAAGTTTATGCCCGCGGCTTCTGTCCCACGAGATCATACTACCGGGATAAAAAATATCCTTTATGTTAATCCATGTTATAAACTATCTATGTGCCAAATTTCATCCAAATCCGATCAGTTGTTTTCGCGTGAAAAAGTAACAAACATCCACCCATCCATCCATCCTCAAAAACTTTCGCATTTATAATATTAGTAAGATTAACATATTCCTCAGTGAGACATACAGGAACCCCTGAACGCTGAAATAATGATTTTTTCCAAACTCCATCCCTGAAAATATCTTATAGGAAGTGTTCGTGATCGATGACGCGTGCACAGCTCTCAGAGCAGTTAGAAGGTCATTGAAAGCCCGTTGTGAACATAAAAAGTCACATAGTTGTAAGTTTTTAATATGTAGTACGTATTAATTGTAATCTCAGCAAAAACAAAGGAGAATACCTAAATACTTACAAACTTATAACCTACCCTAATAAATCTCTAACTCCCAACGTCGCGTCGTTTACAAAAAACTTCCACATTTTCCCTAAATATAACAATATTTAAGCCACTAACAAGATGTCACAGAAGAATATTGACCTATTTGCCTTCGAAAATATCCGATACGCTAATATTGCGTCGGTTCCCAAAAGTATCGGATTATGAAATCTTTGCCAAATGTTGGTAGCTAAAGGTATCGTTATGTAATGATAGTTTAGGATGACATATTGTTTGTGGGTGCTCAACTTTGGTGACCTTTCACTGAACCGGCAGCTCACATGTCGGTAAATTACTGAATAAAAAGTAACAAAGAAGGATTGCAGATAATGGGCATACATACCAGTATTTTTATGTTATTTTTATTGTTTAAAATTAATTCTTAGTATGTACTGCTGTTGGTGTACCAAATAAACAAATGATTCGTGTAATATTACACACGGCTGCTCGCCAGTTCTGTTAGCTTGAACTTGGCTTGACACCCTACTGCGTGTCTAGATAACAAACTTTATGAAAAAGACTAACTTATTGGAATGAGTGTTTTGGGAAAAACTTTAAAAAGTACCCGCGTTCGGAATGATGAGCCTGCTGATGTGAATACAGATAAACAGGTAAAGTATTCTCTTTAGTAGTAGTATTCTCTTCGTGATGACCAAGATGCTAATGCCTGTTTTTGCCAAAACTACGTGACACCTAAATCTGTTGCCCAATAAAAGCGCACTGTTGGATTTTCAACTCAAAACATATTAATGCCTAGATTCTCATTAAAATACCACAAACAGCTAGCGGTGACAGCTTGCTAAGCCATCGCCGAAAATTGAAAAGCTTTAGAGTTTATCTTTTTCATGCACCTGTCATTGGTTTGAAAGTTTTTCATTAGTTTTAATCACACTTTTCTTTGGTTAATATTATTTAGTATACTTGACAACTAAAGCCTGGTCTTAAGATGTTAGAATGAACTTGACTTGTGCACTCTCCTTTAGAAAATACAAACCTTTCTAAGCGCGCAAAGCCAGTTTGACAAGCTGATATAATTTATATTAGGTACGTACAGTTGAAAGAAACAGGCCTTGATGCCTTTACTGCGATAATACATAACATACCATCACGCTTGTAACCCCCGATGGATTAGGCAGACGTGTACCTAATAGTATACCCACATTTCGCCAGTCCTGTTTAAGTCCTATGTAATAATGGGTGAGCCTATTGCCATCAACCGGGCACTAATCCAGACTCCGTGACTGCTACTAAGAAATTCCTGATGGAAAAAATCAATAACACTTTAACCGGCCCGGAAATCGAACCCAGGACCTCATGCTCAGCAGTCGCGCTTGCGACCTCTAGACCAACGAGGGGTAATTGCGTTATTATATTACGAAAAAGATAAAGATGTAGTAACGACGCCAGTAACATATAGAACAATTAAGATTGGATAACAAATACCACATAATTATAATGAGTAGTTAGTTACTCAGGTCTTCCGAGAACTGATTATTATATTCGCTCCTTATATCGGCCTGCCAGACATTACTCTGTGAGACCCGTCAAGAACATTTTATGAGATGGTATTATGTACCGTGCTTGACATGTATCTTGCTATTTAGTACCTATGTATCACAAATACTTATATCGGATATGTATACATGTATTATTTTTCTTGGAAAGCCTTTCATGTCAAGTAGAGACCTAAAAGGTGGAAAATTATTAATTCATGTGACAATAGACGTGCTCATTAAGAACAATAAGAGAAATAACAAAGGTTATATCACATAGATTTATAGAAGCTTCATTTAATCCCAATATCGTCCTTAGACGTTTTAAAAGAGGTGCCACAATAGTTGATATATCAGCGATCGTTAGAGCCATTATCGCAACTTCGGCTGATTCGAATTGTGTGAAGGCGAGAAAGTATGGCGGGGTGACAGACACCAGTTCGTTTGCAACGAATCATTAGCTTCGGCGATAGCTTATCGCGGCTCACACACCCACCGTCACCGTCTACCCATAATACATCATCTGTGATAACAATGACGTCATGTCGCCTAACAGTCCCTTGGATGCCACGCCGTCGCGTCTAGTCGTTAAAACAATCGTAATTAAGTCTGTAATTTACGACTCGTTACGATTTGACGTTAATTTTATCTTATACAATGACAAGTGATTCGGTGTGTAATTATGCTTAATGTTTCTATTTTATGTATCTGTTTCATCCTATACTCGTACGTTCGGCAACAATGCAATAAAAGCGGCAATGAGTTCAACGGAGAGTGAGAACGCCACTTTTATCTTATCAAGTCTTTTGTCGGAGGAAATCTCATGAATCCGCGCTTTTCATGCCAGTAATAACATTTACTTCGAGAGAACAGTTATCCTACTATAAAAAGAAAACACAATCGCTTTAGGCAAATACATTTTTATTTACCTAGAAAGATTTGGCTGAGAAGCTTGCTACAGTTTGGAAATAATGACGTCGTCAGCAGGAGATTACTGGCTGACACCATAAGAATCGTGTAGTCACGTTCTTAGCGGATCTTATAACACGTGATGACGTAATGCAGGCTCGACAGGGATCGTCACGACATCTGCTACGTCATTCCGCCAAATGTCACGCCCGTGACGACGCTTGTTCGTCTACGACAGCCGGCAATTATCTAGAGAGTTTTGGATTTTACGGCTGCTGTACTATAAAGGGCAATGTTTTAATGGATGGCTTTACAGAACATCATAAAATATGATAATTAGACACGCCATCGTCATTAATTACACGCAATTGTTTCATTCCTTTACTAGCTTTGAGTCATTCAGATGGAATTATAACCACTTGTTTGATTCAAGTATAAAGTAGCTTGCGTCGTCAATAAAATGCCCAATGGAGAAGATCGTGTTCGTAGCACTATTTTGAAAACACTCTCTTTTGTACAGAATTCACTATTTGTAATAGAGTAAAAGTTTCCAGACGGTCGACTTAGAAGCAAAAACTTTTTGTGAACTATCTATTAATTACTCAAAGACCGTTGTTTTCACGCTGCCTCTTTTAAACCTATTTAATCACCGGTTACCAAATCATTGTCTATATTTTAACATAACACACCCTGTATTTACTGATATCGACATTCATTGCAAATAATAATTATCTATTCCACTAAAATTACTTACTGTGGTGCTATTTTGGGGAACTCATTACCAGTAATACGTAAATCCACACAGTGGGGATCATTAAAACAACACTACATATCGCGGAAATCCCATCGAAATTATAAATAAAGCTAAATAAAGACAAATATTGGAACAAGTTAATCCCATAAAGGGTCGAGATAGATAAAGTTCTTGGGTATCATGGTAACGGCTAATACCGGACAGTCTTGACACTATCGGACGCATAATTCCGCGGATTACAACTGGATTAATATCAAGCACTGCATATGAGAAGTACTAATTAATGGTCTGCCGCGGAAACTTTCGCTAAATTGAATTGCGCTCTTAGAGGTTGAGTAATGCGAACGGATTGTGAGATTAGATCGATCGAACTCGATTAATTCACCAAGTTGTACCTAATGTTGGTTAGTCTGAGTTATTGCGGAACCTAAAATGGAGGCGCTTGAATGTATTTGGCGGTCATGTCAAATTAGAGGTGCGGTTACTTTAAAATTAAAGTTCTTCTGGGTATTGACTTCCTCTGTCGAAATAAGTCTCTAAAAAGTGCCACTTATTGTGTTTGGTGGTTTTTATGAAAGTTGTTGGAAAGACTGAACAGATCAGGGACATGAACGAACAAAACTGTGCCCATCGTTCTCTTAGATATACCGCTGAAGAATTACAAAGCTAACTGGATTCTCCGCCAAAACCAATATCGACTCTGTTACATTTTTCAGTTCTTCGGTTTATCCACAGAAAACACAGCGTTAGGCTAATCCACAGTCTAAACAATTTAGACTTATATATTGTTTAATTAAAATGCTAAATATTTACCAAATCCCGTTCTTATACCATCCAAACCGTATTTATTTATTTTTGTGAAACAAAAAAATAAAATATGTGCATTTTAAGGACACTTTGACAGAAAGCTGAGCGTGGCGAGCCCGGCAGGCGCTCGCGACTTTTGTCGCTGAATAATTCATTTAATCCTTTCAATATCGCCGTCTCAACGTATCTAAGTATGAACGAGTTTTAGCTGTTTTTTGTCATTCGTGTCGTATTGGTTATGCGGCATGCCACTTCAAGGGGATCACAGAACCGACTTTATAAACTTTCTTTACAGTTTCTCTTACATACAGGTTTGTTTATTTTACTTATGAAGTAGCTACATAAATCTTAGCTTATTATAAAACATTTCTGTGTTTGTGTGTGGTGTGTTTTTCCTTTGCTTAAGACTAGGTAGGTAACATTTAATTTAACATAACATCACGTCTGTAATCCCCTAAGGGTTAGGTAGAGGTGTCCCTAATAGTACACCCACATTTCGCCAGTTATGTTTAAGTCCCATGTAATAGGGACGAGCCTATTGCTATCAACCGGGCACAAATTCGAACTCTGTGGCTGCTACTGAGAAATTTCAAAACTGAGGAAAAACCCAAATAACAGTCCCCGAACTGAGCATCGAACCCAAGATCTCATGCTCAGCAGTCGCGCATTTAACATTTAATTTCTTTATGCCAACTAGATTGTCGTAGATACCTCTCCATCATTGTAGTAGTAACTAGAAACAAAAAACTAAAAAAAAAAACATTATTTAAATTCCACATCAGAATAAACTAAAGGCAAATAAAGCAAATACAATAAAATAGTTATGTGTTAGTTTTTCACTTATTCCCAAAACACATTTTCCAGAACGTTCTCTATTTACGATTCAAAGCACATATTTTATTAGGTGTGTAAACTTTTGTCTGGCCGTTGTCTTTTAACCTTTATTTATAGTATTATGTACCTATAACTCTGTATGTGCTTACCGTGACGGGGAACAAGCCGGTGACTTCGATATGTAGGTTACGGAATAATATATTTTGTACTGAAACAGCGAGTTGTTCGATAGAATATTCTGTTTTGTTTTCTGAAAGATCTAGACTAAGCCTACTTCCCTGTACGTACGAACATTGTGTCTTTTGGAATCGTTGTTATAGCTAAACCACTGAAATAATTTGGTAGAATAGGAAGTTTTATTTATTTATTTATTTAAACTTCACAAGAGTGGTACATAGGCGGACTAAATGCCACAAGGCATTGTCTACCAGTCAAAATTTGGACAGCATTGTAATAGCATAAGCATAAGCATAATCAGCCTATTAATGTTCCCACTGCTGGGACGCAGGCCTCCTCTCTATGAAAAGGAATGGACTATTAATAATCCACCACGCGGGCCCAGTGCGGGTTGGTAGATGTCACATGTCTTCGAATTTTTGGTTCTAGGACATGCCGTTTTCCTCACGATGTTTTCCTTCACCGTTTTGAGAGCAGTGGTGATGAAATAAGTTACACAAAGTAATGCGCCTGGCCGGGTTCGAACCCACGACTTACTGCTCGTAAGTCAGGGTCTCCACCACTGGGCCACCGCTGCTCTATTGTGATAGAGTACAAAAAAAATAATAAGAAAAATACCATTTTGTTAGCATAAATTGAGGTTTCAGTTTTGATTTGCACATTGATTGCGTCATTCCACTGCTGGGCAAAGGCTCATGACTCCCAGTTGTTCCGAAGGCTAATGTGGACCACTGTTCGTTAGTTTGGTTGATTCGCATAAGCTAAATTAATGATATGTGATCGATCATAATGTGTTTTCTAATTAAATAAACGTTCAACGGATTACAACTCATTAAAAATGTACTTCATCATCATCATCATTTCAGCCGAAAGGCGTCCACTGCTGGACATAGGCCAGTGTTGCCACATTGACCGGCAACCTTTACCAGGTCATCGGTCCACCTAGTGGAAAAATGTACTTACTCAACAATTATTAAGGCGAGTGACACTTGGCTACAAACTCAAATATTAAATGTCATGGGTTTCATCAAACAGAATGTCTGAAGACTGAACAAACAGGAAAAGACTCATCTAAAAACACACAGACTCGCGAGCTGACGGGGCACTAAGCAAAAATAAAAAAATAAGGGTGTCTTAAGGCCTTATCGTGTTATTATGATAACGAGAAACCTTTTCGAAGCAAGTATGTGCTCGCCATAAAAAGTTGTCAACGACATCTACTTAGGAACATTACAATTATCATATTCTTTGCTCAAAAAATATGGTGGAAGACTACCCTGTCTTAATCATTACCCTTAAGTGATTTCTTAAAGCCTTTGATCAATAAAAAGAGGGTAACTTCAAACGAAATGGTTGGGAAACAATAATTTTGAGTTCATCAAACTTTATTGTTGTTAGCAGTTGTTGACTTACTTAATTGTATTTATTAATTTCGATTTATTTGATCAGCATTCCATTCACAAACATTGATTAACTTTTCATTCACAAATAATCAGAAATGTGATTTATCTGTTATCATTAAATTATACTGTGTGATTTTGTATCATTGAATGGCAAATTGCAACATTGGTGAAACGTTGTTGATAATGTTTTTGTTGAGCAAAGCGTATATGAAGAAGAAAGAAGCTGGGAAAACTTACTCAAGTTGAGATTCCTAGACGATTTCACCCTGAAGTGCTGGTGCTGTTCCAGAAACGATAGGACATTTGGTATCGTGTCCTTCGTGCAGGATACCTTCAATCCACAGGAATTGAACGCTAGCAAAAGCGCCAACCTCGTTGGTTAACGATATAGGGTTCTATATGCAAGGTGTAAACGGACCCTTCACGAAGCCGTCAACCAAGCATTCTGTGCATCAAACTAAGGAAACGGGAAGCGACTTCTTTTTTTGGGGTGAACAATCACGTTTTATGGTAAAAATCTATGTAACGCACTCAGAACATTGTGCTGGTGGACGCATTAAATAGTAAACGGGTCATGAAACCGGGGTGGGGTGTGGGTTTTTGTGGGTTAAATAAATAAATGAAGGTTTTTAAAATATGGTTATTACTTTAAAATCATGTATTTAAATAAACTTGTAAAAAAGTTGGATGCCATGCTAGAAGCCGAAAGAATATTTTACTGTGTATTTCTTATTTAGCTCAAGGTGAATTTTCCTTCGACCTTCATTTTCATGGGACCTTTCACCGCTATCGGCAAACGGCGGGTGTACGTCTGTATACCCTTTGTTACCTTCTGAGAATTTGAGGATTCCTGTATCCTTTATCCGAAGATACAATAACATGAAAATAAATAAATAGGCGACATAGTTATGTTGGTGTATATGTATGACGGTTATGTATGATTTAGATGTATAAAGTATGTATTGTATTATTTACTGTTTTAGATCTCTAAGTATAGATTTATAACTACTCAGAAATACTTTATAAATAATAGGTTTTATATACATTTTTAACATTTACTTTTTTTTTGCGTATGTACCTTATTTACAAAATATATGTAAGTAAAATATATAATGGGAAAAGAATTACAGGGTGCGAAAAATTTCGTAACTTTAGTAACCATAACTGAGACCGGCGTCGATATTTTTCAATTCGAATCCACTAGCACTTTTGTAAGTATAATCCACGACTAACGAGTACATTTTCGATTCTTTTAATTCGACGCTGTTTCCCTACATGTACACAGGCTTTAATGTATCAAGTGAGCGTAAAACCAGAGCCCGTTGGTTTGTTTGTAAGTCCTGGCATGTAATGCGGTGCCGTTATGCAGTGGCACTCGTAACCGTAATTACGAGTATGTCAACAAAAACAAACGTAAATTGATGCTAATTGTACTGTTTTTATTATTACGTTGAAATAATGGCGGTCTGTGTTGGTAAAAAGGGCTCAGTGGGGAATAAACTCAGTGTAGACATATTTGTCTCGCCGATGATATGGCTAGAAAGGGGGTGACGACCGAGATGAGGAGTAATAGAGACGTATGAAAGAAGACGACATGCTGCGCCGGGGTAAGGGCAAGAGAATGGTGGTGGTAGACAGGTATGTCTCACCATCATTGAAGTAACAAAATGTTCCCAAAACAATTTTGGTTTTGATAACATTTTGATATATTACTATGCCTAGTGCTAAGGTAGGTACACCCGGTGTGATGTTATTTAATATCGCAAGTCCGACCTCGAGACTGACGCTGCTCAGGTCGTTGATGTTATATTGAGCTTATTTTGATCAAACGATTAGGTATAATTTTATAAGGTCGGACTCGCAATAATAAATAACATCACGCCGGGTGTCCCTACCTTAGCACAGTATTAGACCAAAATGTTTCCAAAACCAAAATTGTTATAATTCTAAACAACAAACAACGATTAATCCTCTATCAAAAGTTATTTTATTTAAAGTACTCAGTCTTAAACAGACCCTGTTTCCCTCAACAATGAAAACTCGTGCATGAAACAATAAATCAAGTAGAAGAGCCAAACTTGTATTATCTTTGATATTTTTGTGTAGCTTCCACATCACAGAAACTTTTCAGTTCCCAGTAACAAGTTCCACCGTCCCGGACTAAATACTCAAGAGACAGTTAAATCTAAGTCAAGTTTTTCTCTGACTACGAACAATTTAATGTCCGGCTGTCCCGGAACGAAAAACTTTATGTAATTGATGTTATTAATGTTATTTACTCCGTTCCCACTTATTTACTGTTAGTTCTAAAGTTGCATCTGCCACGGTTTGGTTAAAAGGAAAATTTGTTACTGTTTAAACAGAAATTAAATAAAAGTTTAATTATGAAACTAAGACCATACTACAAAATTGATGGAATTAATAAATGTAGGTTAATAAAGCTTAGTTCGGTAGTACTTGAGTATTTAATTCATTATGTGTGTGTCTTTAAAGCTTCTAGGAATATGTAGACGTAAGCAGACATTGAGCATTAACAACAAAAATAATTCCTAACTGTAAGGGTTTATTACTGTATTTAGTTCTTGTAAATATCTAATTGTTAGGCCTAATAGTTTTATATTTACAAGGAATTAGAAAAAGAGAGTGGCCGTTCTGCGTAAAAAACAGTATTCTGAAGTTTCATTTTTGCATTAATACAGTGTTCAAATTATATCATCATCTGCCTAGCCTTTTCTCAACTATGTTGGGGTCGGCTTCCAGTCTAACCGGATACAGCTGAATACCAGTATTTTACAAATGACACCCGGGAACAACAGCTTAACATGCTTTCCGGGGCACGGAGGAAACTCGGTATGTGTTGGGTGGTCACCCTTCCACAGGCCAACCTAGGCAAGCACGGCTTAACCTAAACATCGACCCGTGCGGCTGTTATTATTTAGCCACGATCTCCTCCTGTTCAAATTATATATTATTATAAATATTACATAGCTTATAAATACGAATTGACATAATATTACCAGTAATAAGTAAAGGAGTTATAATGTCATGCCACAATATTTCGCCCAAAAACTCTAAGCAAAACTGTTCCATAAGAAGAAGAAGCGATAACAATATAAAATACTGAATTTTTGAGTGAAACCCATTTGAGTAGCTGCACGATACCGTTCTCAGCTTGGCCCCTAAGGGATAACATTAAATGTTATAGCTCTAAAGCTTCCTTAAAGAATAAGCTTTCGAACTGGGGAAACTCCATCAAAGTCAGTTCACGGGATTAGTTTACACAAGCACATGTAGCAGGCTTGATTACATTATACTGTGAGGAAAAACAGAGATGAATATGTGGTTTTATTCGTGTGTTAACCACCCCTTTCACACGTCATCATAATATATTAATATGTATTGGAAGTGTCGGAGTTGTACGGGAAATTCCGATCACGCATCTTGTAAACGTACGTAATACACCTCACGATTGGACCAGAGTTATGTATGAAATTGATACACCTTCATAAAACGAAACCGTTGGCACACGCGCGTCATATGTTTCGTAAAGTTGGACCGAAACTAAGTTTAGAGGAAATGCAAAGTTGAGAAGTCCGCACAGTAAAAAAGCTGCCCCGTCAAAGCTTGCCAACAACAGCGCGAAGTTCAAAATCCGATACAAAACAACAAGTCCAAGTTACGTGGCGTAAAGTATGTCCCTCAGGACATATCCGCGAACAAAACTCTAAAATCGCGTCGATATCTTTGAGCAAAAACAAACCCGGAGGCCAGGGGCGGGAGTTGTCATGGAGCCGCGTAGTCAGCGAGAAATGGAGTAACCCATTTTAAACTAGAATGAATTGCACGTCGTGGACTGCAGGTTCGCTGGAATGCTGCCCACTGACAATACTTTACGTATTGACGGATAGATTCGCCAACGTGTTGGTGCCATTGGGGACAGGAGCAAGTGGTGCGCAAGTTCGTTAAAGGTAGACGTCTCTAGAGGGTAGGTGTTTTTACGTGTTGTTCTTTTTTTATTCAAAACTTTTGAAACGATTTACTTACACTAGAAACCTTTCTTTGTGGTGAAAAAAACTACAACTCTCAAAAATAACTCTATTAAGTTGAAATTAATGTCAGATTCAGGTCTTTCTTCAAGATAGCTACACAAACCAATGATGCATTCACAGAGTAGCCTAACATCAATGAGCAGCTAAGACAGGTATTGTGTGTTACAGAGCTCAGCTCAATATTGCTCAAACTACTGAATCGAGCTACGTAATAAAAATGGCGGGAAAATTCATCTAATTTTCCCGCCTGGATCCTAATTTTATTTGGGGTCAGTGCAGCAGATATCTACTTCCATACTTCTTTACTAGAGAATTTCAATTTTTTAATCTGTTAGATGATCGTGAGGCCCGTGTGTACACCGTAGAGCGTCGGCAGACACGCCCCGGTAACTGGGCACAAACTACCGCACCAATATTGACTTTTGCTCCTTCAAACTTCCTCATTGTGTCCCTAATTACAATTTTTATTCAAACTTCTCCCTCCCTATCGGATTATACTTGCATCATCGGCTACGGAACTATAAATTCCTATAGACCACAATACCGTTGAAGATACGTATTTGCACAAAATTACAACTAAATTTCTAATAAGGTTTGTTTGGCGTTCGATGCAAATTTTGTAGTAATACAATTTGAATCAAATGCAAACTTACTCTGCTTCTGAGTAATAGATGCTTCCAAAGTAATTAGAATATTATTACGTTAAACTACACTAAGGCTAAACCTTTGTTTGATCAAATTGTAGTATTGGTTTAGGTGGAATTTAGTCGTGTTTAATACGGATTATGCGATTGAAATTCAACTTAATGTCCATCTTTACTTGAAAACTAGCAAGCACACGCACAAGCTAGGATATAAATCTAGTGTTAGTAAGCTAGCAAGCTAGTAAATCTGGCTTCGTACTAGCTTCTTTTCTAGGCTAACAAGCTTGAAAAACTAGTCTCGTGTATCTTGGGCATGATGGATATATGAATGTCATACATCTTTCTATGAAAGACCATCAATTACTATAAATAACCAAAATAGGATACACCTAAGGCGCCAATTATACACAAACGGCGTAAGGTGACGGCGCGGCGCAGGCATGATGCCGTTCAAAACGTTTTCATACAAAATGTACGTAGGCGACGACGTGTCGTAAATTACACTCAAGCGGCAAATCAAATCAAATCAAAGCCTTTATTTCAAGTAGGCCAGTTACGGGCACTTTTGAACTGTCGAAACAAAGACAACAATGTAATGTAGCTACATTCCCAGTCACAAGGCATAAAAACTGTGAAAGTACTGTAGAAACGCAGCGCTGCGCAGGCACGCCGTTCTTTTTTTTTCGTTAGCCTTTCCTCGCCTGCGCTGCGCCGGCACCGCGCCGGCGCCGTCACCTCACACCCGCCGTTTGTGTATAATTCGCGCCTAACATTGAACACTGGCACAAATAGAAACAAAACACTGCTATGTTAACGGTAACGTTTAACTACATCCTCCGACCATTTGCGTAAGCGATGCCCACGCGCAGACATCATTGCGTCGGATTACAACTTGTTAACGCATCCCGCAACTATTTTATAACAGGTAATGTGAACTAATTCTGTCTGTACTTAGGTTTGATTGAGATCAGGGGCCTAAAATAGCCGCTTTAGGAAAATCTTAATAGGATAATTGCGAATTGCGTTAACATTCTTAAAATGGTCACAGATGAAGTAAATATTATGAACTAGTTTTTTCCCGCAACTTCGCTCACGTTAAATTAGAGTTTGACAATCAATTCGGGCAGTATTCTGCTTGTAATATTAATAATGCAATCATGATTCCAAAGACACGTGGCGCCATCTATATTCATAACAACGTTATTATTGTTTTTCTCGGGAAAAGTACTTTTTTTCTGGATAAATCAATATAACTATAACTATCAATAAAACCCTATGTCCGTTACTGTAAACCTGACAATGTATATGCAAAATTATATTTTAGGATGATCGGTTCAGTGGTTTAGGGGTGAGGTAACAAACAAACAGACTTACTTTTGCGTTTATAATATTAGTTAGGACCATTTTACGAATTGTAACGTAACTCATATTACTTTCCTATTATGATTCTGCTAAAAATGTCATTTTAGGCCCCGAGTACAAGTGGTGTAAGGGAATCGTGACACACTTTTACCAAGAGTTTTCAGCACATGATTATAAAATCGTTTTTTTAAGCAAAAAACAGCTGTTCCATACATCGTGCAATACGGTCAAAATGTATCGAACAGTTCGCAGCAACTCACAAAAAAATGAATTTAGTGATGTAATGAACAGTAACACAGTTTGTACGAGTATCTCTTCTCAGTGATACATCACATAAATAATGACGAAATCCCTCAGCAGAAAGAAAAAGTCAGTTCATCTAGTCATCTATTGTTTTCGTGTGCATACACCTTAACCACTGTTCCATACACTGTGTGCCTGTGACATTATGTCTGGGAACTTCGAACACAATGTACCCCAATGCTTTCTTGCGCGGTTTGAAGCCAACGATTAATGAATGAACGGGGAACTTAATCTATCTGATCTTATAGTGTGCTCAGGCAGCGTCTCACTAAAGCAAATTTTACATTAGTTTTGCATTTTTGAAGATTCTTCTTGTTGCTGTTCTATGTAAGATGGTAGTATTAATTGCCATTTTTATAAGTTACATTATTATATATTTCAATGAAGTTTAAATAAATAAACAGTAATCTATAGACCGACCGCTTTAAACAGTCCTCCGCCTTGCCCCATCAAAGGCACATTAAGCGTCCACAAAGTCCTAACAATATCCCACAGGTTATTTGCTTTAAAATAACCAGAACCCACGTAGGTATTAGGATACTAATTGAACCAATACGTGATCATCCTTCAGAATATTCCATTTAAATTGATATCTTCGCGAGGACTCATTAAATCGGTCGGTCTTTAGTGTTGCGTACGCGGACTCAATGCCACAAGGCAGGTTCTATTTCCTATGCAAATAATACCTACAGTTACACAAAACACAAGCATCACGCACAACAAACCAACAAACAAACACAACAAAAAAAACACCATCTAAAAGTATCGAATAGAAAACTATGCCGAGTGGGTGTGGAAAACTGAAACTGTGTAGATGAAAATGTATTACCAATATTTCCCAGGTTGACCGGCTGAAACTCAATACCCTTTGTGTAGAAAAAAATATTTACACCAAAAAAAAAAGTTCTAAAATCGACTACATAAGGCGTCCATACTGATCATTACCAACATCAATACATCCAATATTTGATATATTCCCTAATAATAATAACACACGCTTCGTCTGCGCGCTAATCACCAAATATTAAGTTGTGCGAAAATAATACCCGAGAACAGCAATGTATCAAATCATGTAATCGCATCTATCTTCAATAGTAAGTAACAATCACTCCAGTAGTCCATTTGATTGATCCTCACCGAATTGGTATCCGGCTTGAGCCAATAAAGATCTTTTTGCCAATTGGATAGGATCAAGGAGCGACCGGGATGTCGGCGACCGGGGCAACACTCAACGCCGCAACTGGATTTTGATTATTACCTTTACATTCGATCTTCTAACAAATCTACCCAGAATCAGTGTCATATTATTATTAGCCTTTATTTACAATCTCAAAAAACATGGTTATACAAGTAAACTAAAACATAAATATATAATATAAAGTACTAAACCAATTTACTTAATTATTTACTTACCTATTAACAAATACTTTATTTTGCACCAGTATTATGTTTGTTTTGCGAGTCCACAAAGTCCTCCCCTAGTGCTTGCCACATTCTCCTAGGTCCCAGTCATCCTCCTACAAGTTACACCGGCTTTTTTCCGGATATCGTCTTCCCATCGTAGACTCTGCCTCTCTTTCTTCTATTTTGTCTTTTACCATTCGGTTACATCCTACGCCCATTTTACTCCTCATCATATGTCCTGGCCACCTCCATTTTAGTTTCCTAATGAAAAATCTTACGTCCGTCGTTGATTTTTGTTTATTTTCTTAATTGGTCCAGTTTTATTTTGTCCTTAAACTTACCCCTACCATGGTATATTACCCTATCATGTTAAACGATGTTAAACTGGTAAGCAATCATCCAATTTCACAAAGTTTTATTCAGCCACAAAACCAAAATATGCAGTGTATTTACGATAAAGCAGGAACACTTCTAAATGGAAATTCCGGAGTAGGTTCGTTAACAACCCAACTTTATTCATTAGCGTGTATTGTCTACCGAATTTATTCGTCAGGTCGAACACGGCCTAACTCTGACAACATTTTCTGCTCCTTGAGACTTCACTAAATATTTTCATCGTATTTTGTTTATCTTGCAGACACAGAATGTTAACTTTAGATGTTCGTAATTTAACAAGAGTTTAATAACTGTTCGTGATCGTATTAGCCACGGTAGGTATTTTAGATTAATTGTATTTATTGATGTCATAATAGATAGAAAGGAGGTGACTGCTGAGATGACGAGTAATAGAGAAGTATGGAACAGGAGACATGCTGCTGACCGCTTGGGAAAAAGGCGGGAGAATGATGATGATCGATGACATAATGTGACTTTAAATGGCAAACAAAATTAAACCTTATGTTAACACATAATATGGGTTACATAATAATAAGTAGCATAAAGCTCTTTGTGGAGCTTCACCCATTCGTATTAATACCGGTTTAATAAACGCGGATTTTTGCGGACACGAAATTTGACAACCCTTTGGGGTTTTTTTCAGATCACAAAGTCCCATTTTGTAACATCGTATTTTTATATTTAAAATGTTTTTACATTTATTACCTTTTAAGGTCTTGCCTTTATTAAAAGCGATGTTTGAAAAGTGAGCATTGGTTACAAAATAAATTTTCAGTTCAGCCTTTTTCAGTTATTATACTTCTAGTTTATGATCATATCTTTACCCTTATTTTTAGCATCAAGTGCTTCTCTCGTCGATCGGTCTCGGCTCGGATCGATCTTTAGGTTAAGCCGTGATTGCCTAGGTTGGTATGTGAGTGGGTCCTCCGTGCCTCGGAAAGCACGTTAAGCCGTTGGTCCCGGCTGTCATTTGTAGATCTTTGACAGTCGTTACAGGTAGTCTGTAGTTTAAAAAAAGTCTGACAACTAGTCTGAGGGGTATGGTATTACCTAGTACTACCTGGGTTGTGAAGGTCAGTCGCTCCATATAAATATATACGGGTATTGAGCTGCGGTTACACTGGAAGCCGACCCTAACATAGTTGAGAAAAGGCTATTCAGGTGATGATGAAGTGCTTTAAAAACTATGGAAACGTAAGCTAGTTACTATTAGATAATAATAAAAAATAGTTCTGAAAGCGCTTTTCAGTTTTATGAATAGGTACTTATACCACCAGTATTTTATAAAGACGCTAGGTTGGAGAAAAATTGCATTGTTGGAATACCTACTTCAGACCGCGGCGGCGCCATTTTCTAAATACGTTCCATGCCCGCTCGTTTAAAAAGCGAGCGGACGACACCTTTAATTCTGAAATCTTGGTAAACCTTTTGCTATAGTCTGAAGAAAATATAATACGACAGGAATTTATAACGATAGAGGTGCCAACTAGCATTGTTATGCATTGTTAGTGAGTATAGTAGATATAAAACGATTACTTGAAACTCAGACTCAGATATTTGTTGCTCTTATTGAAGGTTTTTTATTACGTTGGTAGAAGTACTTTTCCCAATTATGTTGGGGTAGGCTTCTAGTCTAACCGGATGCAGCGGAGTATCAGTATTTTTTGTGGAGCTACTGCCAGCCCAGTTACTACCCCTTGGTGAAACTGGTTGTCACATTTTCGCACCACTGACTGCTTGTAACGACTGTCAAAGATGTACAAATGACAGCTAGGACCAACGGCCGTGCTTTCTGAAGCAGGGTTGAGTAAAAATACATTAAAACACCAAAAATATGTATGGCTAGGCAGACGATAATCATAACTTAAAGTAACGTTTATAAATAAGCACGTAAGATGTATGAATATTTCCACGTTGTGGTGTCACCCATTCCTAATTATTGAGGTTCGTTCATCAGGGCGCCAACACAAAATGTGCTTTTCTGAATTAAATGCATCAAAATAATATTTGAAATTGTAATAACAACGAAGGCGTGACTAATTAACTACTCATATTATTTTACCTGAACCCTGTTAATTACATACAGGACCTAAAAAAGAATGACAAAAGGATTACAGCCCCATTGGTCTATTAGTCGCAATCACGGCTGCTGAGTATGAGGTCCTGGGTTCGATTCCCAGATCGAGCAAATTGTTATTGGGTTTTTCCATCAGAAATTGCTCAGTAGCAGCCACGGAGTCTGGATTTGTGGCGGTTGATGGCAACAGGCTCGCCCTATATTACATGGGAGTTAAACATAACTGGCGAAATGTGGGTGTATTAGACACACCTCTGCCTTACCCTTCGGTAATTACAGGCGTGATTTTATGTATGGATGATGATGATAAAAATCTAACCATGACTTTACAATTACATCAATAAAGCATTTAACCTCAACTGTCGTCAAATAGGGAACGAACGATTTAACACGTCATGTCGTATCCGATAACATATCGAAAAAGTTGTTAAGACCCACGTAAGTTCAATCCACTGCGATGTTCACGAGAAATTCGTCAATGCGTCTTTAAAACTTAAAGAATGACAACTTTGGTAAACTTTCTGACGGTTTTATGAATTATTTATTATCTTTCGAAGAAATTAATGTTGAAAAGCTTGTCAGGTTATTTTCTCTTTGTTTTTAGTTTATACTAGCTGTTGCCCGCGTTCCCGTTCGCGTGAAATTCTGATAAAAAAATATTACTTCGCTTTGAATCCGATTTTGATACCAATTTCAAGGGTTTTAATTTTCTCATCTTCTATCTTAATAATCATCAGCTATCTGCCAGTCAAAGTCTCGTCAAAATCAGTTCAGCCGTTTCGGAGATTACCCGGAGCAAACAGACAGAAAAGAATAATAAAAAAATATTAGTGCCGTATTTATTCACATACGCAGTAAAAAGCTGTTATTTTGATATTACAAATATACACTTCAATTTTATTTATTTGAATAGATTGATTAATTTTCATAATTATCGCAGTTGTAAGTTGCAGGATTTTTAAAGAAAGGAGAAAGTGTTAACTTTGAAGTTTTGAACACGGGTGGAGTTATAAAACCCTTGTTTATCTATACTTAATATTCTAAGTCCCCTACATACAAACTTCAAACAATTCTTAATATTGTTTGTAAGTTTATAGGGAGTAACTTCAAACAATAACTCGGAACTACTGATCCGATTCCGAAAATTCTTTCACTTATGGGAAGCTACATAGTGTACCTTCCTATTAGTGAAGTCTACCGAGTGTTACAGGCTGAATTTAACGTTCTCGTTGGTTAATTTCCGTACATAACGAGAGCGAAGCCGCGAGCTAAAGCTAGTTTTTTAGAATATAGGCTTAATGGGTTTTGTTTTGCAATTTTCGTTTTGTGTCGTATACAATATGTAAGGTTCTTTTTCAAATGATCTTTATCATCTTTTTGACCTTATCCCATGTTATTTGTGGTTTTCGTTTTTTTCTTCCCTTCTCTGTCAACCGTCACGCAATCATTTACTCATTTTTCTTTCCTATCATTTCTCACACAATTTTTTCCAGGTGTTTCATAAAATCTGAAACCAATGCAAATCTAACATTGCATTCATTTAAATGATTTGATGACGTCTTTTTGTCTGACATCCAGTCTTACCAAGGTGTATCGTATTAAGTACTAACTGGGTTGTGAGGTCAGATAGGCAGTCGCTCCATGTAAAATACGGGTATTCATCCGCATCCGGTTAGACTGAACCGACCCTAACATAGTTGGGAAAAGGCTGGGCAGATGATGATGATGTCTTTTAGGATCAACAATGTTTTTCTACGAACTGTCTAGGTCGAACAAAACCACCCTACATTCCTCGAAAACTATTCATTTACACAAATTCTAAGAATCGTGTTTCAACTTTCCAAGGGTATCTGTTTAGTCATAGGAAGTTTAGTAGTTGTTGAGTAATTTCAGTTAGATATCTGACTAAGTTTCTAACCCAAACACAGTTTTCAACATTTTTAAAGACTAAATTTTTATTTCTCTCTTTACTTTATTTTCCTTAAGCTCGTGGCTATATAATAACATCCGCTCGGGTCGATCTTTAGGTTAAGCCGTGCTTGCCTAGGTTGGTCTGTGGATGGGTGACCACCCATTACATACCGAGTTTCCTCCGTGCCTGGGAAAGCACGTTAAGCCGTTGGTCCCGGGTGTCATTTGTAGATCTTTAACATTCGTTAGGTAGTCAGTGGCCCAAAATATCTGACAACCAGTCTTACGAAGGGGTATCGTATTACCCAGTACTAACTGGGTTGTGGAGGACAGATATGCAGTCGCTCCATGTAAAATACTGGTATTCAGCTGCATTCGCCGACCCCAACATAGTTGGGAAATGGCTAGGCAGATGATGACTTTTATTTTCCTTAAGTAGCTTCCATTTTGCGTAACTGCAAAAGAAACCCCGTATTTTTGTGTTCAAAATGACTTAAAGATAACCAGTAAGGAGCCTAATAATAACTTTTAGTAATAAAACTGAATGAAAAGACGTTCGAAATTGAAGCAAGTTCCTTTGACGCGCGCCGGATCTATCGCGCCTCATTGCGCAATATCCCGACAATTGAACCGTGAAAAGCATCGAACATTTTTAAAATTTTACTATGCGCTTTTACTTAAGACTTACCTACTAATTACTTGATTCATTACTGCAGATTTTATTATAATAACGCAAGCAATATTAAATTCCCCGGTAATATGCTCCGGGAAACTACTTTCAAAGGTATTGTTTGCTTCCCGGTTGTTCTTGTACATAAAATGTACAATAGGTATCCTAAAACAACATTACTTAGCTTTTAGAATACAAGTTTATAGTTTGCGTTACAAGTTTCCGAAATAATTAATTATAGTGCCTGTTGTCTAACAGCACGAAATTTATTTGGTACCTAAGTAAGATTTGACATTTGATAAGAAATTGGCTATATAACTTTGAACACTAATTCAGTCACATCTGATTAAAATGAAAGCTGCCTCTAATATATTCGCGATATCTTACTATGAGTTTGTTTCAGTTTTCTCAAAGAAGTCGGATATGAAACACCGGCTTTATCTAGTTTTTAAGGTTCCGTACCCAAAGGGCGAAAACGTGACCCAATTACAAAGGCTTCGCTGTCTGTCCATCTGTCACAGAGCTATATCTTATGAACCGTTGAAATGATGTGTGTATTAATATAATTACAACAAACGTGTTCTTTCGGCGTTTTTTGAGCTTGGTGGCAACGTAGTGTGTGAGTATCAAATAAAAATTTAATTTGTTAATGTGTTTGTCAAAATAATTTATCGATAGAATAGTTCACTAGTTGAAGAGAATAAGCTTATCTAACATACCACTCTATTTATTTAAAGGGACAATAAAAATAGGTCACTCCAACGCACGAAGAGCAGTCGCTGATATTAGATTTCTTAAAAAAAGCACTTACGACAGACTTGACTCATCGACCAATGATATTGTAGAACCCATCTCACTGTTTTATAACATTGTAAGTCAACATTACCTAACCGATATTAAAACGTGGAATTCGACATAAAGACGGTTTTATTTGATATTATTCGATGAGATATGCAAGTATTCATGAGATCACAAAGTAGGTATTAGAGAATAGTTTGTATGCCCAATTTCACATTGCCTGCAAAAAATAAGTATGGTTTAAGAACTTTATTATTCCTCATCAAGAATTAACAATAATTCACTTACTGAGAAACTAAATTTAAATAAAATGTTTATGAGTGAACAGAATCTACGTTCATAGCAAAAAATAACAAATATGAGGGTAAGCGATCACAATAACAAAAAACAAAATATGTGTTTAGTAGCTATCGCCAACCAAGTAAACACGGATCTAAACTAAAAATGATTTGTTGTACTAGATGTGGCAATACATGGCAACATAATAAAGCAATTATTATTTTTTTTGTTTCCTTTTGTTTTTGTTTTTAATTATTTTATTTGCTCATTGTGTATGATTTCAGCATTTTTTTTAAAACAAGACATACTTTTAGCTTCATGAAAAGGTACTAAAATCCTTGTGTTTTAAGGTCGTTCTTTAGTGCTTGTGCCCTGAGGTCTCTGTGTCCTAAGGTCTATGTACAGTCACGAGCACCAATATGTAAACACTTACCAACCTTTAAAACTGTTTTTCTCCTAATGTTCATCATGAAATTTTGAACTAAAATTTCATGTTGTTAAGAACATAGTATTCTGGAACTCATATTTTTATGAAAAAGATCCTATCTCCAAGATACAATCGTTATTTCTCGCGAAAATAGATTTTAAATTTAAAAAAGTGTATACATGTTAGTGCTCGTGACTGTGCCCGTGACTGTGAAAGTTTTTTTGTGTCCTAAAGTCCGTTCATTCTAAGGCCCTGCTGTCCTAATATATGAAGGACAGGGTGTAAAGTTCTTCATCCCCCATAGAAAAGAGAGGATCCTCCGGCCAGACGGGTATTGTCTGGTGGGCTACTGCCCGACAGTTGTGGTCGGGTTTTTCTATATCATCTTAAATCGCGGATAACTTTAATAGCGCGATTTAAAATTTTGACATTAGTTCTTCATTTGTATCATAGATGGCGCTGTAGTACTTTGTGTACTGTGTTGCTGTAGTACTTTTGTAGTCCATCATCACTGGTGACTTGATAATACGACAACTGTAGTTGCCTCTTCTCATTTTAATTAGAAGGGTCCCTAACTGCTGAAAACCCGACCTCCTTGGTTCGTATATAAAGCATATAATTTGACTTTGTTAAAATTGGGCTCTAGCGTAACAGCAAGGAAACTTGTTTGAGTTCGATTTTAATACCCTGCGTGATATAAGCATGCTTTTGTTCCCACGTTGTGGGTGAGTTTAAGTCCTAACTACACAAACGCGTGCCGTGTCGCCTGTGGCTACAAACAGCGATAACATATTAGGCAACTAGGCTTTAATATCATAACATTGCATAATATTATAACTTCATAGACCCAGAACTATAATATTTGACGCTTTCAAGCCTGGGCTGGCTGGCTTTGGGGCGTTCGTGTTCCACGCGCGCCTCAAAGAGATGTCAGCAACAATGAAGGGGTCCGCAAGGGCCGATGCCTGCCAGGGCTGCGGGACTGTTCGAAAGAGATACCGCGGCCCTGGAACACAAAGGGCAAAGAAGGAACATGGATGGATATAGTCAGTAGAAGTCTGACACTCCCTTCCGCTCCGCCCAGAGGAATGCGAAATAGCATCCGAAAAAAAAAGCCTAAAAACGTAAATAAACTTTTAGCATTAGATCTATCTGTCTTTAATTGTCACAAGTCCTACTACAGGATAAATGCCCCTGCTCATAAAAGAAAGGAAATTTGAAGATCATCATCTTTCTGCCGTTGTCCCAATATTACTTGAGGCCGGCGCAACACACTTTTTTCTTCCATTCTCCCCTCTCAACCGCCACGCAACCATTTACTCCATTTTCTTTCATATCATTCCTCGCACAATCCGTCCATCAAGAATAAGCAAAATCTGTTGAAGTCATCAGAAATCAGTAAATTGCCGACTGAGATTGTGGTGGAACACAAGTCGATCCTATAAACAAACGATGGTGTGATGCTCAATATACTTGGTAACGTGTCTCAAACAAAATATAAGCTGCGAAATAGCATAAAAGTTAGGCATGACATCGATATGTCTAGCTCTTAGACATGTCTTCTCAGGTAATATCAATATTTCACGCAGATCCAGTGCCGTTTGACCTTCTCAACTGTCGGACCTCTGGATATAAGATTGGGGATATTTGCATGAAGGGTTAAGTTAGGGACGTCGCGTTGCCTTAAATATGTGCTTTCTAAAGTACAGACGTTGTACATTTGTAAGCAGAGGTCAGTCACACACAAGGCGTTGGTTTATTTTTTTATATCTCAATGAAAAAAATTATATCATTTGGCCTTCCAAATGATATCATTTTTTTGCATAAGTTTTTATGGGCATTCGTTATGTTATAAATATTATAACATACCACATCTTTATGCTCTTGTCCCATAATACTTAGGATCGGCGCAACACGTTAATCGTCACGCTATCATCGGTATTTTTTCTTTAATTTCTATATTAACACCCACTTGTTAATTAAGATTTTAAAATCCTTATTTAACCGGAGTCAAAACGGACTGTAGGTGTTGCTATACTTTTTAGCTTAATATGACACACATATTACATAACATCACGCCTGTAATCAGAGGCAGAGATCCTGTAGGCAGAGGTGTACCTAATAGTACACCCACATTTTGCCAGTTATGTTGAAGTCCCATGTAATAGGGGGCGTGCCTATTGCCATCAACCGGGAATGAATCCAGTCTCTGTGGCTGCTACCGAGAAATTCCTGATGGAAAAACCCTATAACACTTTGCCCGACCTGGGAATCCAACCCAGGACCTCATGCTCAGCAATCGCACTTACGATCACAAAACCAACGAGGCAGTCATATTAATCAAAGTCACATAATTTAATTTAAACTCAACCCGGAAGAACTTCTCCATTTATTTACAAAACCGTGTCACAAAACACATCTCAATTAAGCTTGTGGAACACAAATAGGGTAACCAAACATTTACTGGCACAAAAACACACATCTCATCTAGTTATTCGCCATTTAGCCAAAAGAAAGATCGTATCATTAATATGAAGACGTAAAACTGTCAACAGCAGGGCTCACAAACAAACAACGTTGAATAAATTTTGCCAAAGTACGTACAAAGTAAAGGGTAAAAACTATTTTTACAATGTTTAAGGTTAGAGTTCACGTGCCTTACATAGGTAAATACAAAATGGAGACTCGAATTTAGGATCCTAGCAACCGTCGTTGCTATGGAACACGCTGGTACGGCTTAGATTTAGTAGTAAAAATCCAATACCCATTCGCATTGCATTTACAATGTGTAACATACTAAACACAAGACCTCTCGTGTGGACTCAGACCATCGTCTTTCTTCTTTATCGTGTGTTTAGTGCCTAACTTGGTATCAGATTTTTTATGCTGCCGGCCTTTGACTTGGCTTTTATACGCCGTCCAGAAATATCTCTCAGGCATGCTGGTTTGGTTTAAACAATTATACAATACGCACATGAATCCGAAAAATCAGGGGTGCGTGTATTGGGTTCAAACTCGAGACCTATGAGTTGGCAGTCTGACCGTCACACCACTAGGCTATCACTGCTTAATCACTCAACTCAGACCATGAAACTAAACAATTTTTCTTTCCAAATCAAAACAGCTGTAGTTCCCTTCGCAGGGTTTGCGTATAAAAATATTTAAAATTAAACAATTTTTGTTCTACGAATTTTGATATTCATAACTTTTTTTTTAGTTTTACCATACATGTTAATCAGCTAATCGCGTCAGTTCAATTTTTTTTTGCGAATTTCATGAACTCGTAGAACAAAGGTTGTTCAGTTTCATGGTCCGAGACACCACAAGAGAGGTCTTGCGTTTATTACTTTACACCTTGTATAAGGCCGGTTGGTACTAATCCCGAGCCACCTTTGCTTCATCTAAATTGACACTTAAAAGTTTGTCGTTAGCGCTAATTCCTTGTACAGCACCAATCTTGGTAAGTTCCGATCAACGTCACTTGAAGCTACGGATTACCATATTAATCAACGTAATTAAGAAGTTGACTAGAAGTTAGGGTGTGCGAACCAGCTTTGATGATATTGGTTATCGAGAAAGCATAATCAACTTATAATGATCCCACTACTGGGACTCAGGCCTCCTCTCTATGAGAGTGAATGCTGTAATCCACCACGCGGGCCCAGTGCGGATTGGTAGATGTCACATGTCTTCGAATTTTTGGTTCTAGGACATGCCGGTTTCCGATGTTTTCCTTAACCGTTTTGAGAGCAGTGGTGATGAAATAAATTGCACAAAGAACCTGTGACATACAACTCGTAACTGGGTATCGTTACCACTAGGCCACCTCTGAAAATATAAGAAAACAGGTTTCAAAAACCACTTCGTGTTTTCAAGACGCCAACCGCTTTTTTCTTTGTTAGTACGTCGGTCTGAAAATCCACCTAATAAAACACGATCCAACAAAAAATATCACGGAGTGCCTCGTTAGTGTAGTGGTCCCAAGCGTGACTATTGATCATGAGGTCATGGGTTTGAGTCCCGGGCAAAGTGTGAAAAGTGAAATTTCTCAGTAGCTCCTGATGGAAAAACTCAATAACACTTTGCAAAGTGGCAAAGTGTTATTGGACTATTCAGTAGCAGCCACGGAACCTGGATTTGTGCCCGGTTGATGGCAATAGGTTCACTCCTACTTAAACATAACTGGCGAAATGTGAAACCCTTCGAGGATTTCAGGTTTAATGTTATGATGATGATATTTACGATGATAATATCACAGTATTTTCAACAAGTTTCTAAAATAACCGACTAAGCCTCAGGCAATTTTATTCCATTATTGTTAAGTAGGTATGAAAACCCTAAAAACATAAATTACGAGCACGTTTATTGATGTAAACGTAGAACCCACCGCCGATAACCGAGCTGATAACCTTTGGGTAACCGTAACTATTTCGGAAACAAACCTATCTTAGTTCCCGTGTGACGTAAATAAAGTGTTTATATCGGCCATCGGCAGTGCGATGGTGTCATGAGTTTATGACGTCATAAACCCTGTTCTTCGGAAGTGAGTTCACCTGTCTTTGCTAAGCTTTGGGCGCAACAGTGTCTTGAGGATATCTTTGTTAATAATATATTATTTTAGCCTAAGTTTAGGGCGACTTTCATTATTTTATGAGTGTTTCTGGGTGTAATGCAAAGAATGTATAAAAATATTCCTATGTAACAGCATCTTTGGCAGGAATCTTAATGTCCCGGATGGAAGAAACCATCTGTTTATCAAAGGTGGGCATCGTAAACAAAGCTTAAGGATTATTACAAAAGATCGTCAACTTAGTCTCATCAGCTTTAACCTTTTGAACTTCATTGTCACATATACGTGACAAGCAAGCGTGTGAACATGAGAAAGTGGTAGGGGAAATTGTGACTTGGCGTGGAGGGCGTTTTTCCCAATCGATGGGGTCGGCTGGCAGCCTAAACAGATGCAGCTGAATGCCAGAAGTTTACTTGGAGCGACCACTTTCGCACCAATTACTGGGTAACACTACTCCAACCTATCTATAAGTAACTATAGCCTTGTATAATTGTATTATATAACGGGCATGTTCCGCAACTCCACGTCCAAAGCACCTATTTTGCGAACGGTAAGCGCCATACTTATAGATCGGTTGGGAACTTGAGATTGAGTTCGTCACCTGAATCTGTCTGTCTGTAAAGCATAACAAATTGCTTCCTAGTAAAGCAGAAGACAAGTAAGTTTGTACTTACATGAAAATATTGGATTACACCATACAGAATCATGTCATACACTTCTTCACACAACACCAGCAGTCATCGCTGATAATAAAGCGACTACCAAAACCGTATAAACGTAAATCAATAAGAATGCCACAGCTGATCGTAAAAGTAAACATTAACAATAACCCCAGCCCTTAGCGCACGCACTACTATATAATTTTATTAGTCATGATTTATATAGTTTATTACATGAAAACACCGTTGTTACCTACCAAGAACTAAAATACCTCTCCTGTCACAAGTATACAGGGTGTAAACGGACCCTTCACAAAGCCGTCAACCAAGCATTCTGTACATCAAGCTAAGTAACATTACGCAAAAATTATTGCTGGGAAACGAATTTTTTTTGGGGGTGCAAAATCACGTTTTACGGTAAAACTCAATGTAACGCACTCAAAACATTGTGCTGATGGATGCATGAATAGTAAATAAGTCATTGGAGTAATTAAAGTAATATATAGCCATAAAAACTAGTATTAAAAAAAACTTGTGAAAAAATTGAACTTTGACCTCAAATATCTCCGTAACTAGAAGGTTCCCAGGTATAGTCCAGAACAAAAAATGACCGCAATGACGGGGAGAATAAGTGCCTTTCTGCTTCATTAAGGGTCTATTTACACCCTTTACAGGTATGGTTGAATAGCTAAAAACAATATGAGATTAGAGCAGTAGATCAAAAAAATGTACGAATGATAAAGGTTTTTGTGACTTAAAAGATCTATACTAAATCGCAGTCTATCGCTGGACTTAATAAAGTTAAAGCCCGACATGGAAAAATCAGTTTTCGCTATCCCAAAGCTGCAGTCAGAATACATACATGGATAATATCACTGTAACAGTTACCGATACTGAGGCCCATACAAATCACAAATTAAATTAAATAAGTTTAACAAATTATTTTAAAACTTAATTATGTTTCTGTCAATCGTTCGAAGATGGCAGAGATAAAATTATGTTCTAAATACACAAGCTACTACAATCTGTCAAATTTCTTTAATAGATTTTCAACATTTTCGTTATAGCATTAGGGTCGAGGTTGAATGGGGAAATTTGACAGTTTCGGGTAGTTTGATGTGCTGGCGTCTGTACAAGCGGGCATTAGGTACGAGTACTATAACTTATTTTTACCTTGAGAAACTATCGTACCAAGGCTTTTTCAGTCGGCCTTTTTGTACTGGGCAAGCCCGCCGCACTATTCTCAAACTCCTGGAAGCCAGAATCACTGTAGCGACCACCAGAAAAGCGCCGAGACAATAAAGTTAGACGAAGTCCCTGAAAAACAATTTAACTGTCTTGGATCCCGCAACGAAATGAATCAGAAAAGAACAGCGTAAGAGAATGAAAAATAATATTTGCACCTTTTTTCTGTCGGTTCATAATCGTTTGCATCAGGTACAGACAATATTTGGATCTGAAATAAAATGATCGGATTGTCTTATTATGCGACCACAGGAGAGTACCGACACGGAGACTGTGTCATACAAAATTAAAATCTCCACAGTCGTATCCGCAAATGGGATAATCCCGATCAGCCACGAGGCCTATCCGAGGGATTTGGAAAATGAACGAATTCAGCCAATAATGCACAAACTTGTGGTTACTTAGAAACGTTTCCCGGAAAAAAAACATTTTCTGTCTCTCTAAGTGTAGTGGTGAAAATTTGACGGTAACTTCTAAAGTTAACCCGAAAACAGACGCGGGTGGAAACTTTGCCTTATAATAAGTACCTAGTGATAAGCGACTGATGTATTTTGGGTATATTTTCCTTTTGCTTTCGGGTTACTCATAAGGAAAGTCACTCTGTTAAATGTTGGGTATACATACGCTGTATGATTATGCCAAAGGGTTGTTTAGTCAGACAAGAAATCTCGTATGACGATCTTGTTTTGTTTCTGTTAATTAATTTGAAACATTTCATGTATTCATTGAGTTTTTCTCATCACTTCCTCGCCAACAAAGAAACAATCTTTTAGTTCGAACGATTGCTCCCAAATCTACCAGATGGAAGGATTTTTTCTTTGTTTATACGAGAACGCTGTGTTGTTTGTCGTGAAAATATAGTAACAATCTATGTTTATAAGAAAACTTCTGTGACTGCCCTAATTGAACGATGTTCTTTTATATACAAATACCTACTTCTTAAGTACCTATTGTATCGCTTCCATTACCTTACCATTTTCTTTCGCTCATGTCGCAAATCAAGGTTTCACTGAAATTAAGCAACTTTACCTTACTTCCGTAAAACACAATTATGTCAACGGTTATTTACGGTTTCACTTGCGTGTTTCTTTATGTGGATTTCCGGGCTAGTTTGGGAATTAATTGGAGAACTGGTTTAATTCTTTTTCATTAACTTAAATATAATACAAAAATATTTTTGTCATCAAATGAATTTATTCCACCGAATTGTAATATGGGTAGTCACCCGCGATTGCGGTGAGTGGAAAGAAAATCAAAGTTATGTTTTAACAAACTTATTTTTACCCGACTGACAAGTAAGGGTTATGTTTTTCGCGCGTATGTTGTATGTATTTTTGTTTGTAAATTTCTTTATTACCTCGTATCTTCCAAACGGCTGGATGGATTTCGACAGTTAAGGCATCGTTATATTGGTCTTAAAAACCCAAGTGTCCTTAGATAGGTGTTTGAAAAAAACAAAACTGCGGTTTTTGGGAGTGAAATAAGAAAACAGTAATAAAAAAAATATACCCAAACCTATCGGGTAAGAAATCAAAATAAAGGAAACAAAAATAAACAACCTATATTTTTAACTGCTTCCTACTTTTCTTTTATTTAAAATGTGCTTCCACGCGGGCCCAGTGCGGGTTGGTAGATGTCACATGTCTTCGAATTTTTGGTTCTAGGACATGCCGGTTTCCTCTCGATGTTTTCAGTTTTTTGCTATCCATGTTTTTCAGTCGGGTTTTTTAGATTTTTCAACTACTTCTTTTTTCAAAATTACATATTATATGTTTACAATGAAAATATTTATGTACCTATAGTGTATCCAGGTAAAGAAATACCTACAAATTAAAGAAAATAACTGATAACTTTTTCTGTTTCTATCGTAGTCGCATAATTTTGATCTTATTTGGAATTATTGTAATAAAGTTCTTTTCTAACTAGCAATTTCTTTTGAATATTGCTGTAGTCAATCTACTTTATGTAACACAATCTGATCCAGACATAATAATATTTACATAATATTGATTTATTAATATAATGCGAACGATTTGTTGATGTTATTGAAATTAGATTTATCGTATATTTATTATTGAGCAAACAGTTTTCTATTGAGAATAGTATACCCAACCCAACTTTCTATTATAACTTATGATATGTAGTTCACCGCTGAGTTTAGGCGTTTTTCGCGGCCCCGAACATTATTACTTCCTTTCCTGCCAAATTATCTCTGCCTTCTTTTAAATATAGACGAGCTCCTGCACTATTTCAATTCCTTGTTACTAACTTCGTCAGTCTTATAATTTAGGCCGATATGCTATAAGACGATTCTTCTCCGGTCAAGCCAAGCCATAAGCTTCAGTCAACAGCTTGCTGCAGCTGGGCTTCACCTCAAAATATATCATCACCAGCACACAATTCCAATCTATCGGTTACGTGCACCATTTGTCTGCATAAGCTTCAACAAACACTATGACGTTGAGAAACGTGCCGTCAATTTGCGCCAAAGTCTGAAGACTAGCTAACGACTTAACGTGAGCTACAGATTAACTTGGCAATACAACACGTGTAAGCCCCCGTAAACAAAACATTTCACCGCCGTGTGAGTTGTGACAAACAAACAAAACCGTCCGTTTAACGTTAACCTTTAATCATAACTACGTGATCTGTCGGGATCACCCGCCCACGAAAGTTCTCTCTTCGACCCTTTGCTCCGCCGACAATAGGTACCTACTTTATCGATTAAGGTCATTGTACAGCCACAAGGAAATTCTGTTTACTCGGAAAAATAAAGTATATTCTGAGCCGTCATTTCTTATTTGGATTAATCTCCTTTTACCAATACAAAGACAACGCTATTCGTTGTGCTGTTGTCTGTATTGCAGATATATTTTATACCTAGCTGTACCTACAAATTGGGTACTGTTTGGACAGATCAAACAATTAGGTACCGAACTGTGTCTTTTTCTACACCAAAATTTCAAATGAATTCCTAGATAGTTCGAACAAAACGTTATTGGTTTTAGCGATAAGAGTTTTTGGTACTAGTTAGCACGGCGTTATAATTGTGACTGGAAAATGTAATAGTAGAAATAAGCCTTAATAACGTCATGTACAATTTCCCGATACTCCGTGGAATGAAGAATATTTCCAAGAAATTAAAATAAATTCTGTTTATTACCACAGGTCTATTTGAGGCATGTTCTGGAATCAGAAATTACATTTATTAGGTGCATAGTTATACCCCCAACGACATGATAAATTAATTTTGTATATTCCAACAATAAAATTATACAGCATTGTTAACTTAGTTACCGTTTGCTTTATATTGCCATACATAAATTCATGTGTATTTGCCGTACATAAATTTCAACGAATTCATTTGTACCGATGACTGTGCTCTACACATAAACTGTGTGACTAAAAAAAGCATCGTTTGCATTTTTATCAATGTATACATAAAGCGGTGGTCATGCTCGGTCGTCATTTCAAATTGTCAAATTATTGGTAATCGTCAAAACCAGCCAGATAGATCGATGTTTCCTCTACACCAATCATTGATATTGTGACGTTAAGTTGGGGCAAATAAAATCAGAAAGAATTAAAAAAATGATTAACGGATGTGTTGACAGCCAGTTGGAAACTACTTATACTTTGGTCCTAATCAGGTATTTTCTCTGACCTTTTAGCTCAATAATAATTGTCTCCTTTTTATATTTGAAAAACTACCTAATTGCTTTTAAATAAAATACATAGTTGCACTATTGACGGTATAAACCCACCTTTACTTACATTTTGTTGTATTTTGTTTGTAAATTCGACATGATGAAATATTCATGTCACATTTGCACGCAGATCTGGGCGATCAGTCAACCGTGAAATAATGCAAACACGATAAAGTTATGGTTGCTTCTGGAACCCGAATCTGTTGTCGGTTTTCACTTATTTAGTTCGTCTCGGTTCACTTGGGCGGCCATTTTGTTTAACTGTCAGTGGCTGACGTTTGACACGTGCATGACCATTGTGGGTATTTTTTTACAATGGAGTAGACAGGTTATGCTCAGAACTGGAAATAATTAGAGAATAAGTGCGTTAACAGTGATAGCCCATTGGCAACGGTTCTCAGACTTACGATTAAAGGTCGTAGTGTCGAAACCAAGCAGGCGCATTACTTTTCGTAGGTAATTTATTTCGCCGTACTTTTTAGAACCAACAATTCGAAGAGATGTGACACCTACCAACCCGTAATCGGCCCGCGTGGTGGAATTCAGTCTTCTCCTTCTCACAGAGACGAGACCTGCGTTGGGACAGTGGGAATATTTTAGGCTGATTATCCTTATTCTCGGCAATAAGTGTAACCAGGACTTTACATATACATAGTAGGAAAATAAACAATGCCGTTAGAAAGTACGCACTAAGAAGCGGATACTAAGACAACAATTTTATTGAAACCTATAAAAAGTATACCGCCAATCATTGGTCGCCCTAACTCGTAACCTTTCCTTGTATGTTTACTGTAGCCACACTTTAGCAACCATTGATTGAGTAGGTATCTATTCTTATAGGTGCTTGATAGAACTCTTTGTGAGGAAAGACATGATAGGCTTTTTGAGTCTTAGTGTACAATATACACAACACAAAAATACGAAATATACAACATTATTTTTGGTATATGAATATAGTTGTGTCACACAATATAGTTGTGTGACACTGTGTCTACATTTCTAATCCTACTTTCCTCTCGCAGGTCTGCTGGAAGAGATTTCGCATGAAATAAGCAGTACCTTTGTGCTCTTCTATCTTAATGTTATGTCTTGTTGAGTGTTTTGTGTGTACATAAATAAATAAATAAATAACTAGTTTGGTCAGTATAACTGAATCGATTTCAATTATTTTTAAACCATGTTATATTTTGTCCCAAAAATATTTAAAAAAAAGTTACAAGTTGGACACCGAGCGACATTAAGTACCTATCGCAATAATTTAGGTAACTACTGCCAAATTATGTTTATCAATGAGCTCAAGACGACGCTGGAGGCCCGCCGCGGACGCGTTCCGTGGTGACCACGCTTTTGTGCGGACAACCAGGTAACAGAATAAGATTATAACTTTGTGATTTTTCATGATACAGTTTTGAAATTTTGTACATAGATTCTTTACATAAAAATACTCGACACGTGTTTCAGGTTTCGCATATACTAAAACTAATGTTGTATATTGAGGTATATCCTATTTTTTCTTTTTCTTTTTCAACATAACTGTTGAATTTCACATCGCAACTCAAAGGAACTTTGCTTTATTTCGGAAGGAGTTTGGCTTGATATTGCTGAAATACAGAGATGGCCCATTAACTATAATGGTCTGGAAAATTTGTGAGGAAACCACAATTACCTATGCTGTTTATCTATAATATTCGATAGACTGGCAACATCACATCTCCCCAAGTAGAATTCTGTGTAATGCCTGAATCCCGGTCATGGACATCTAATAACCCCAATATGTAGAGAACAGCCAATATAAACACAATATATATGTACAAACCAAGACGCCACACAATACCTTCTCAAGACCACTATGGCCAAGCATTTCCACACATAATGGCCCAATCTGGACAATGTAATGCTGATTGAGCTAATTCCATAATCCAAAATTTTGGAATAATAAATCGTTAACATGAAAAATGAAAAATTTTTTTTTTTCCAAAAGTGATGTCATTGACCGTCAGTCGTTAAGCAGTCAGTGGCCAAAAAAGTCTGACAACCAGTCTTACCAAGGGGTATCGTATTACCCAGTACTAACTGGGTTGTGGAGGCAGTCGGTCCATGTAAAATTCAGCTGCATCCGGTTAGACTGGAAGCCGACCCCAATATAGTTGGGAAAAGGCTAGGCAGATGATGATGATGATGATAATGTCATTGACGATTAAGTGCCAATACTTGATTTATGCAAATTTCTATAAATCAAAAACTTTAGATTTTGTCTGAATGATCTACTACATTCTTAAGATGATGATTCTCAAATTTTCCTCCTTTTTCCTATGAAAAACAGACAGACAGAGCCAATCTCAATAGCATAAATATCCTAAGTACTGACATGCTCCCGAAACATGTTAGTGCAAAATAACCAGTGAAAATAAATAAATAAAACAATGCAGTTTATTGACAATACTACAATGCATATTTATGCTGTTGACAGTGTGGACGATAATTTCGGATCGGCAAAAAAAGCATAAAGAAACAGTGTATTTTTCAGAGCACGTGAACCATTGGTTTGCCAATCCAGAACATTTTGATCTCCTAAAGAGCTTGTTTTTTGCTTTACATCTCTGGTCAAGTATTGGAATCATCAATATCGGAATCCAGTCCAACCTGATGTAGCCGGATATCAGTATTTTACATGGTGTGACTGCCTATCTGACCTCCAAAACCCAGTAAACCTTGAAAACACTCCTAGGTAAGACTAGTTGTCTGTCTTCCGACAACCTTTACCGACTGTCAAAGATCTACAAATGATAGCCAGGATCAACGGCTTACCGTTATCACGAGGCAGAGAGGGAAATTCAATGGATGGTCACATTGGTCACCCAGTAACACACAACTTCGGCAAGCGGTGCTTAACCTTGAAGATCGACTCTTGCAGCAGTTATCACTTAGCCATGAGCCTCTCTTATCTTTATCTCTAGTAATCTACTATTACAGACAAGACATCATCATCTTCCGGCCCTTGTTACTTGGGGTTGGCGCAACACATATTTTTGTCTTGATTTCTCTCCTGTCAACCTTCACGCAATCGTTTACACCTTTTTCTTTTATAATTATCATTCCTCACACAATCCATCCATCGTGGTCTTTGTCTTCCTCTCCCTCTCCATTCCTCAAAATTTATATTTACAGACAAGTAAAGCGGACTTAAAAAGAAGACTGAATAATGTTATAAATGTACTTAAAAACAAAACTAAAGAAGTAATATAAATTCATAGCATCTATAAACGTTCAAAGAAGTGCATCTCAAGTCTGTAAAGTGTAAACCTTTTTTTCCTTTTACATCCATCATACTGTTTACTACAGGTAGCCATAGAGAAAACGCGGCGTCGTAAAGAAATGTCTTCCCATTTCTGAAGTTAGTTTCCTTTTTACGGAAATACAAGACGTGATCTGTTTGGCCTTAATCCAGTTCTTGCCTTTGGGTGAAACTGTTGTTTTTCCTCATACAATTATACCCATAGAGGATATAGGGAGCTTGGGTAACTTATTATGTTCTTATCGAACTATTTTGTTGTAACTTTCGCAACATATTGGCATTTATGTAGAGGTCTTTTGTCAGGTAAATTAATAGATGTGACAACTAAGTTTTATTTCTTTTCGTTATAATATCTTAGTATTATGAAAAGAACTAGCTTATGCCCGCGGCTTCGCCCGCGTGGAGTTCGATAATTGTCCCACGGGATCATACTACCGAGATAAAAAGCATTCTGTGTGTTAATCCAGGTCATAAACTACCTGTGTGCTAAATTTCATCCGAATCCGTTCAGAAGTTTTTGAGTGAAAGAGTACCAAACATTTGCTATCCATCACAAATTTTCGTATCTATAATAGTAAAGTGGGAAAGTAGGATAATATAGTATAGCTGAAGCATGAATTACCCGCTGATTTGCCATAAAAACATCCGTGAAACTTCATTAATACAAATTAACAAAATTCTAATAAATAAAGGTACCCAACAACCCAGGAATATATCAACAAGCACTTGTAACTTAATAACCCTAGTCAACGATCCGTAAGTAGGTACTCGTAACAATGATTTCCGCGTCCTTATCAAAGGCAACATCGTAACGTACCGATCTAAATTAACGCTTAGTTTCGGAGCTAACTAATCAGCTTTACTGCCAGTAATTCTGTCCCTTCGTCGGTCGGTAACGACTGCCGTAATTTAATTTTTGCCATGATAGCTTCACCGTAAATCTCCTGTCTCCTGCTGCCGATAAAAAAGTTTCGACTCTCATTTAGGGCCAGTCAATACTTGTGTCGACGTTTATTGAAATAAAGATTTTGTTTATTTCAATATTTTCAACTTTATTTCTCCAGTGGTTTAGTTTATTTTCTATAAACATGAGCTCAAGCTCTTCAAACCCAATTTCATCCAAGGCCGAGTACAGACCCCGTGTTTCAGATTTATCTATAAGAGATACCTAATGTACCCTCGAAATTGCTTGATAAACAATTCAGAATATCATTATCAATTCATGTCTATCTACTTATTTTTAGACAACATCCACTCTCGTTTACTGGAAACCTGTTCAATTTTCTCATCAGTATACCTATTGTAAAATCTCATTTCGGCTGCTAGAATTAATTTCCCAAAATATCAACAACCAATAGTATAATTTGACATGAGATATTGCGATAGATTAAAGGGCGTTCGGTTGCCCGGGTTTGCTAGATAGCTAAAATGGCATTTGATAATAATCCACGGGGACACAAATAGGATTAATCCTACAGATTAAATAACTAAACAGAAACACGTCAATACAATAAGACAAAAGATCTCAGCTTATTACTAAACATGGCCGAGTACAACATCCCATATCCCTAATAAGAAAAATCCCTTAACGTTCACTATGAACAAAAGGTATTTACTCAAAGAGATGCTAGTGCCGCTCCTCATTCATTGACATGCGTGACAATAAGGGATAAGACAAATTAGTGTTGGGAAAGGAACGGACCGTAATGGATGGTAAAGGCGCCATTCTCATGCAGGTTGCGACGCCAAAGCTCCTTGTTAATTTTCCACGTTCTCCTTAATGGTAAAGTAACACACAAAGTTTCCCGCTTGAATCAAAGACGGCAACACTGATTGGGGCGAGGCAACCGAGCGCATTACATTCTAAACATTGGTATGTCTTTGTGTTGTTGATTAAATGAAAATAATTAAAGGAGTTCTTTGCCTTTATTTATTCCTGGAGCGCTTGACGTAATCCCTTACTACATGGACTCCCATATGTCATTTATTGTTTCCATGTATGAAGTAGTTGGTACTGAAACAATTTCAATGCCAAGTTATGCAATATATTTCACATCAACAATGTCTCCGTCATTACTACTTGTGTATACCGTAGTAATTGCCGTCTTAACAACTGCTGTAAATGTCGTTCGTGGATTCCACACTTAAGACGTGCCAATACTCTCGCAATTATTGTAGCACTATTTAACAACCTTAATAAACTCTACTATGACATCCCCTGTAATAAGTATTTGAACAGTTCTCATGAATATTACATAATAAATGTGTACACTTGAATTGTACTTTATCCATAAATGAATAAGCTGTGTCTGGCCTGTCACAAATCACGTAAAGCCTTCATAAATCCTTTGAAGGATTTTCCAAAGGTACAAAGTGGGTAGATGGGTATTTGTCTCAATTAATTTCTAAAAAGGGTTCCGTTTATCTATAAATGGATGCCATTGTAATTGTAAAAATAACTGAAAGTGACTATAATCCCCGATTAGATGCTTTTTCTTAGACGTGGTTAAAATAATGTTTTCGATTTAGATGGATGAGACTTGGTCTGTCATTCATAGATTTTTGACAGTCGTTATAGGCAGTCAGCGGCACGAAAGTCTGACAACCAGACTTATCAAAAGGTATCTTATTACCCAGTACTAACTGGGTTGTGGAGGTCAGATAGGCAGTCAATCCATGTAAAATACTGGTATTCAGCTGCATCCGATTAGACTGGAAGCCGACCCCAACATAATTGGGAAAAGGCTAGATGATGATGGATTCTTCGTCCAGCATTAAATCACTAGGACAAAATCGAAATGAGTAGGTAATGTCGTTACCTATTTGCCTGATGGTCATAGAATATGACAGACGGTATTTTATTCAAAAGAACTGTCTAATAAAATTTCTATAGTTTCAACTATCTGCTGCCCTAGAAATTTATATCTCGGGGTGTTTTATTTAGTCTGCTTGGGACCCTATCCTACGCCTTCTTCGGACACGTTTCAAATCGAGCGAAGTTAGTTCGACCTGTAATTAACAGTAGAGTCCGAATACTAACAGGTAACCCCTAACTGCTACGCTTTCAGTGTTTATGTTTAGATTAAATTACGTATCATCCGATAAATTAAAGGAAGTTTTGAGACCAAGTGTTTTAGGTTTATTTTGTGCTACAAATTGTTGACAGAAATGGGTTGCCTCGGGAATGATTCGTAAGTTTCTGACATTTCCACAATAAATAAATATCATTTTCACATTGAAAGGTTGTTTTAGAGAGAAATGTGTTTCCTGAATTCATGAAATCCAAGGAAATTTGATTTGAAATGCCCTGTTATCCGCCTACAGAGCGTAAAGATTTATGAATAATAAACTAGACTGCAGCCCTTCGGCGCTACTCATACAATTTATTTCACTGCTTAAGTCCGGTCGTAGCTCGACTATCAAACAAAATGACTGCCAAATTGCCTTTATAAACAAATTCACTCGGTTGTATTAATTTGGAAGAGTCGCAAACTGTACCGGTAACTCCTAGTTAGGCAACAATATCCGGAAACTGTCTTTGTAAAACAAGCCCAATCCACCATATTTACATTGAAAGTTTTGAATTAGAATATTCCGCTCGAACTTTGTTTAAAATATAAGCTGGGGGAGGAATAATGCAAAACCAATCGTGATAAAACTGAAACTTTAGAAATGATAGGCACACGTGGCTGATTACGTATTTACAAACAATTTCGAATGTTCCGATTCGTTCGTGGAATAATGATCGTGTTGTTATTTGAGTTAACTGATTTGAAAAGTAGGTTTTTGAATTTGCTTTTGTGAATACGTAAACATGACACGTTGAATGATATGAGGGTACCGGGTGTGCTCCGCATACATAAATTCGAATATTACTACCTCAAAAGAGAAAAATATTGCTTACTTAATAATTTTTCGGTTTGAAGAAAAAATACCAAAAAAACACATAGTAGATTCAATATGCTAATTGAATTCATTTCATTTTATACACTAGCTGAAAGGTCCCTTGCAACCGTTATAACACTGTTTTTTTGTACCGGACGAAGTATTTGGCAATAATACGGATTTCAATTTCAGATAACGCTAGGAAATACTTGTAATTGTGTATTCAATGTATGGTCGGAGCCATGTTTGGCACAAGCACTGTGGACTGCAAAATTTCAATTCTGGGACTTTTTCTTTATCTAAAAAGTTTGTCCATGACCTCTAATGTTCGTTGGGATATGGTACAAAGAAGCTAAAATTCTGGGGTTTTATTAGCAAAAGCATAATCAGCCTAGAATGTTCCCACTGCTGGGACACAGGCCTCCTCTCTATGAGAGGGAGTGGGCTGTAATCCACCACGCGATCTATTGGGGGTTGGTGGATACCGCATAACTTTAATTTTTTGATTCTAGGACATGTTGGTTCCCTTAGGATGTAATAAATAAAGTAATGCGCCTAACTGAGTTCGTACCTACGACCTACAACTAGAAGTCGGTACCGCACCATTGGCGTACCACTGCTCTAATTCTCTACTAACTTTTACCTACGGCTTTGCTCACGTTGTGGTGGTAAATTATTCCACGGGAATGTTTTAAATATAGCCTATGACACAAGGAGATAATGTAGCTTCTCATAAGTGAAAGAATTTCCGGAATCGGATCAGTACTCCCGAAGATTACCCCTAAATCGAAACTAACAAACTTGGTAAAGTTTGTTTCTAATATTCTAGTCTAGATATTCTGAGGTTTTATTGATACATCGTTACAAGGTACACTATCACCATACATTGTAAGTTGATGTAGTTTCAGGCAAACCAATAATTCGTCGTAATAAAGGAAGCCTGCATAATTTTAACGACTTTATAACCACGACATAAAGCGCCTCAAACGCTTCTGGTGAATACCCCGGCCATGTCCTGATAATACTTTAAATAAATTGAGCAATTTAAAACTTTTCTCGGTAATTTAATTTATGTGCTGCCCTTAATTTAAATAACGATCCATCTACGGGTTATGTACTTGACATTATGAAATAATGTTGGTGACGTAATGATATTTAAGTAAAGTACATAATAGCTGCTTATTATATTGAATTCAGAAGGAAACTTGGGACTTTTACATCGAATTTTGGCTACCAACATCAAAATAATTGGCCGCCATTACTATGGTTATTTCTGTAAATACTCCCACAGTGTTTCTATTTCCTACACATTTACAAGATAAAAGACGTGGGTGATGTACGCCATGACCCACAGCTTCATGCCCCTAGGGGCTTCGCACCACGTGGGCTTAAAACTTATGAAGTTCTGGGCCAATTTTCCAGATATTGGCCTTTCCATCGACATTACAGTAGCAGCTTGGAGCTGAGTATACATACACATCACGTAGGGAATCAACAAAGACGGTCTCGAGAAAGTATTAAGAAACCATTAAAAGCAAACAGAAAGAGCTCTAGGAGTAATGCCGGCGGTAAATATTACATTTCTCACGAGTATTACAAAATACTCGAAGATATCACTTACAATGTCATGACTTCTCACAGAGACGGCACACTGTCATTACAGGGTTGGTTATAATGAGCAGTAATCAAATATTTATAGCGAAAAGTTTTCGTTCCGGAGTTCAGGTTGCTTTAAATATTAAAGTGTAAAAGAGAAAGCAAAATAAAGGAGTCCGGCGTAAATTGCAGAATCTCATGCAAGTTAATTAGAACCTGTTGTTTTCAACATACAATCGCCCCCTTATGTAAGTCGCAAAACTCTCTAACAATTTAAATGAAGCTGGGCGCCCCTCTCTAAGTAAGTCTGGATATATTTAGAAAAACCATATCTGTAGCGAATCCACTTTAGACATTTTCTGCGAACACTCTCAATACAGTTGGCTGCGTAAGACATTGTTATTGAACAGTATTCCAATACATTTTCAAGTAAAATGGTAATATAAAACGTTGCTTCGGGACTATTTAAACTTTTGAACGAAGGGGATTTCTATGTTTCATATTTCGATATAATAATCGTGATGGTACATGAAGTAAGTGTATTATATTATCTACAGTTTAGTCAGACTTTATTTAACAACCAGTCTTACCACGGAGTTACACATTATCCAGAACTAACTGGGTTGTGTAGGTCAGATAGGCAGTCGCTCCATGTAAAATACTGGTATTGAGCTGCATCCAGTTAGACTGGAAGCCGAATCCAATATAGTAAGGAAAACTCTTGGCAGATGATGAGTTTAGTAGTAAGACTTCAAGGACTATCGTACGATGGAAGGATGGAATAGCTTAAGTGGAAAACCGGTTGCTATTTTTCGGTATTTCATGGATGTTTCTCTGAAACTTCGCCGAATTTTACTTCATTCACTTATTGCGTACTGAAAGACATTCTAAGCATTTATATAATGTAAGTGCACAAATAAACAGTTTCTAGACAGTTCGTTAGCCTCTGTACGATGTTGTTTCATTTAGTTAGTTTATTCATTATACTTTGTGTCTGAGTTTTAGAAGCTATTATTTCCACATCACATCTAATGTTTTCATCTAACAACTTTACTGTTTTATTATTTATTTCTCAATTATGAAAGCTGTTCCAACTTCAGTGGTTATAAAAGTTATTAGTATTGGTTAGTGGTAAGTGCACTAATGTATATAAGTATGCATAATAACAAGGTGTAAACGGACCCTTCATGAAGCCCTCAACCAAGCATTCTGTACATAAAAATCACGTTTTACAGTAAAACTCAATGTAACGCACTGAAAACATTGAGCTGATGTATAATAGTAAATAGGTCATTAAGGTATTTTAAGTTAAGTTATAAACTTAAAAACTTGTGTAAAAGTTGGAACTTTGACCTCCTATATTTCCGTAACTAGAAGGTTCCCAGGTATGGTCCAGAACAAAAAAATGATCGCAATGACAGGTCAAATAATTGCCTTTCGGCTTCGTTAAGGATATTGGTATTATTACACCATTATTTTATTCTTACAAATTGTTCAAATAGAATTCCTTCTCACACAGCGAGCGCACGCCACCTTTTCTAACTGTAACGTTCATTCAAAATGTTGGTAATGATGTAGATGACGTTGATAAAATGGCCAAATCAACCTTATGACAAAAAAAGTTGTTATTATTCATTACCAAACAGTTTGTAGTTTGGTAATGTCAGATTATTTAGCGGTACTTAATTACACAGACACAGAAAAACTTCTAGAAGTTGTGGTTTGATTATGTTATCGTATCTATTTGTACATATTTACTTAAGCTAGTTTTAGTGTTTTTCTTTTATACCAACTTGATGCATAGTTATAATTGTTAATAGATTAATTTAATTTTATTGTCCTTATTGAATTGTGCTAGGTAAAGTGTTGGCCTGAAACACAGGTTTAAATAAACCTAGATCGGGCAGGTCGCTGACATCTAAATTGAACTATTGAATACTTGCGACTGTAGAATATATTTTAGTTATAGTTTACTTATAAGTACTTATAATTAGTATGAGAAATAATACTACTGCGCTTAAATGTACACTTTTTGTAATACTTTTTAAATAAATTATTCTTTATTCTTTATTCTTATTTACCATATGGATTCATTGCCTGTACAGTGTACATACATGACCAAAATACATATTGAGGACTAAGCAAAAGTAGGGCGTAAGGATAGTAGCTATGACGTTCTGTTGTTGCTGCTTACCCCTTGGGAAAAAGGCGTGAGATACAAACCGATCCCGACTTAAATGTCACAAACATCGGCCAACATTCATGAAATAAATGCATTCATAAGAAGAGCGTTCCAATTTCAAACATCTTTACATAGGATGCATTTCTCCCAAAAACATCTGAACGTCTCTTAACAACTTTGGAGTTCCCTCAATCCGAAATGAAACGACAAAGCTCTCAAGGTAGATAGGTGATTAGATTAGGTGTGGAGCGAACGAACACATAAGAAGTAATGACATCAGCCCGGGCCCCACCCTACTTAGCACTTAACCGATTTCGATTCCTGAATGAGTTTCATCTGGCTACATTTTCCCACTTCCTCGTTGCACATTTTTGCTACTGAATTAAGTGAGACGGGCATTGTAGCGTGTTTTAGTTATTGATAAAACATTGTGGCAACAACTGCCTTTTTTTTTTTTTTTTTTTTTTTCGCATGGGAAATCATCAAATGACCCCCCCCACTCTGGGCGGAGCGGAAGGGAGTGTCAGACTTGTACTGACTAAAACCCATCCATGTTCCTTCTTTGCCCTTTGTATTCCAGGGCCACGGTATCTCTTTCGAACAGTCCCGCAGCCCTGGCAGGCATCGGTCCTTGCGGACCCCTACTTATTTGCTGACATCTCTTTGAGGCGCGCGTGGAACACGAACGCGCCGTCGACACGGCCTGTCGTCATAAGACGGCCGGACGCCGAGCTAGCCCATAACTCGCCGTCCACAGGCCCGCGCCTACGGTGGCCGGGAGCCACCACGTGACCCCCAACGCCCAGGGCGTCTCCCGCGGCGACTGGGACGTGAGGTTCTTTCCCTCTCACGTCCCGCCGCCTCCTTCACTAGCATGACTGCTTCGCAGAAGGAGGTGACGGCTTCCCATTCCCTCTCGCTCCGGACCATCCGGACAACAACTGCCTTATTGATTTTGTAATGGCAAGCCCGACTGTTGTGAGCAGTTTGTTTTTGCTTTTTCAATACACTGCCTCGAAAACTGGCTCTTATCGCACTAGGTTCAGAATGCAGTGTACTTCAAACACTTTTTTTTTTACACATAACTATAAACTAAGTCCAACGTGGGTTAAATTCCAATAGTCGGCGGTGATTGTTTATTTTTCAAAACCCTAAATATTCATAAAATAAAATATTTTGGCTTTTTTTAGTGACTTTTTACCTTATGGCATATGCTCACACTAAATAATAAATGATCTAATCAGTAACGTTAAGACAAGAACATCCTTAAATATGTTGCATGTTGTCATCATTTAGCTATTCTGTTCCCAACTATGTTGAGGTTTTCTTCCAGTCTAATCGAATGCAGTTGAGTACCAGTATTTTACATAGAGCTAATCTGTTCTCCACAAACCCTATTACGTACTATACATGTGACAGTGTACTTATGTACTGGTATATTATTTATTAAAAAAAATTACGGGTTGGAAAGGACACCGCCGCGAAAACGGTTACCACGTATTCAGTACCTACATCATTCTGAGCCTTTGGTTATTAAAAAAAAAACAGCTGTTTCCTACAAAAGTGCAATACCTACATGGTCAAAATGTATGGAACAGCTGAATTAAAAAAAAAACCGATGAAACATTTATGTGGGGGGGGGGCTACAAATGATGTACTGTATACGTTTTAAACGTTTTCGCGCTGGTGTCCCTTCCACCCTGTATATATACGACTGCATCCCCGCTGATATAGTCATATAAGACAAGTACCAACACTAGCAAGAACTGTGAATCATCCGGAGCAGGCCGTAAAAGTCGACTTAAGGAAAGGGTTACGGCAGTAATAATAATAACAGTTCTCTCCTAGTCATAGCCCGACGAAGCGTCGCGGCGTAGACGGCGTCGGCGACACCTATAATCATTTTGCTTGATGAGCTGACTTGATTCGCGAAACCAAACTTTATCTTGACACCCTCAATGGCGGCAATCGAGGGCCTTTTTAATTAAACTTTAATTGATGTTTTAGGACACTCGTTGTCAGGACAAGCTTCCTATTGAAAGGACTAGCCCGTATTGACAGAGAACAGAAGTATGTGTAAATCGGAGTAAAAAGAGAATATTTTGCGTATAGAGACTAAGTAGATAAGTTAATTATCCGTTGACATGACAAATTAATTCTGACTGGATACTTCAACTGGTTGATGTTTAGAGCATCCGTTTTAACATATGTTTACCCAGCATCACAATATCAAACATTTAGAACTAAACTTATACTGTAACTTACGGGATATCTTCCGTGATTGCTCATTATTTTGAGCTCTCGATATTTCGACGCTGTTGTCGCCATGATCGCGGGTTGTAAACCGTGAAAGCTTAAAACAGGATTTAGAACTAATATCTAGCTATCTATCAAGTGATTGACACGTCAACTACTTTTGATTGAAATTTTTGGAGTTTATTTGATATTTTTAGGCTTTGGCTTGTATGGTGGCGTGAATTGTTTTATTTTTTGCAAAGCGGCTTAATTGGTCGGATCGCGCAAGCACTACGTATGAACTAGATTTAATATTCTTGTTTGTTAATTATCTGTGTGATTAATTTGTGATTAAACGCATATGTCATAGTTTTTGTTTCACGGATTTTTCAGGTATCTAATATGTGTTTAAACAAAAGTAAAAAAAATTTTTGGAGAGCAGCGGTGGCCCAGTGGTGGAGACCCCGACTTACGAGCAGTAAGTCGTGGGTTCGAACCCAGCCAGACGCATTACTTTGTGTAAGTTATTTCATCACCACTGCTCTCAAAACGGTGAAGGAAAACATCGTGAGGAAACCGGCATATCCTAGAACCAAAAATTCGAAGACATGTGACATCTACCAACCCGCACGGGGCCCGCGTGGTGGATAATAGCCCATTCCCTCTCATAGAGAGGAGGCCTGCGTCCCAGCAGTGGGAACATTAATAGGCTGATTATGTTATGCTAAAAAAAATTTTTACAACACGAATTTGTGCGGTATACTACAACTAAAAAACCCGACTACTGAAAAATCACGCTCTTAAATCGTGATTTACAAGGTAAAATCGACTTCTCCTATAGTTGAAGTCAGTTATAATGTAGCCTATGTTACCCGGGCCATAATAACGAATCGATTGACACCTTATTCGTCAAAATCGGAGGAATGGTTTAGGCGCAACGGAGGAACATGCGTAAATACAAATATACATACATAAATACATACATACATACATAGACTGCTAAAATCATAACCCTTCCTTTTGGCATCGCCGTAGTCGGATAAAAATAGAAATGCAACACCAATAACTCAACATTGAAACGTTCTTAAATCTGACACATCACTTACATTCGGCTACACTGAACTTTGATCGTACAAGTACATATAACATTACTTGTACCATCTCTCAAAGCTGTTTGCACGTCGTAAATAAGTGCAGTGCATTAGTTGGTATAAAATAATGCTGGTTGCATAAACGTGAATATTATTAATGCGCATAATATCGCCGCGCACACTCAGCTTTGTCTCTTATTACGGCCGGATATTGTTGCCAAAATTTTGCATTTTATTCATATACAGTAATGTATTAGTACATTACTGTGGAGCGAATGTCGTGCCTTTGTGTTTTATTATGAAATATTGTGCTGGGGATTGAAATTGCTGTTTTTTGGATTAATAGTCAAGCACTTAAGGTAATGAACATGTAATAGTGGTATTTACGTAAACAGCCCACGACTAACTTAAAATTCCCGACAATAATAATTATTCCATTACAATTGTAACGGAATTTATGGAGATACTGACATAATTATATTAAAAAAAGATATTGGTTCAAGACCTTCTGTTATGCCGCTGGTCTAGTGGTCGCAAGCGCGATTGCTGAACATAAGGTCCTGGGTTCAATTACCAGGTCGGGCAAACTATCATTGAGTTTTTTCATTAGGAATTTCTCAGTAGCAGTCACAGAGTCTGAATTTCTGCCCGGTTGATTGCAATAGGCCCTATTATATGGGCCTTAAACATAACTGGCGAAATGTGGGTGGACCTGCTACTGGAAACACCTCTGCCTACTCTTCGGGGATTAGAGGCGTGTTATGTTATGTTATCGACGGTACTACCTACAGTTTATTAGGTCTGAATCACCGTACGCAAAGCTCGTATTGGATTACCTAACCCACCTACAACACAACCCCAACTCGACCAACATCCACAGCAAAATTCATTCATTCAAAAAACCACGACCAGCTAATTAGCTCTAAACTTCAGCCTACAAAAGTTCTCAGTGATCCTGCGGCGTACATGCACAAGTTATTGCACAGTATCGGCACAAACTATGCAGAATTTTGTTCATGCGGAACCAGTGGACGTAGAATGGACGCGATACGGCGCCGGTTTCGCAGGAAATGCTGCCGCTGCTGTGCCTCAACGAGAACTGCGAATGTGACGTGAGCATTGATAACGACCGCTCCTACGTTCGCGTTGTATTAAGAACTCGACTCACAATAGTTAGTTTAAGTAGCTCTAGTTTAAGTTTATACTGTTGATTCTTTGCTTGTGGGCTTTTGTGAAAATGAGGTTGTTTTTCGCGGATGGACGCCTTTTTTAACCGACTTCCAAAAAGAGGAGGTTATCAAGTCAATTGATTTTTTTTTATTTTTTGTGTGTATGTTCAGCGATATCTTCGTCAATTGTGAACCGATTTTGATGATTCTTTTTTTTTTGGATGAATATTATTACGCGGTGGTCCCAGTTAAATTTCGTGAAGATCTGATGCTGATCTTCGGAGATTTGCAATGGAACTCTTCAATAATAGACAGCAAATCTGTCGCGATGGCTGCAATCGCTTGGATGTTAATTGTTTACACAACATCTTAACATAACATCACGCCTGAATGCTCTGAGGGGTACGTAGATGCGTACAGTGCAAATCAAACAAATAAAAGTCACCGACTTCAGAAGCTAAAGTTATTTTTCACTTTTCTGTGTTTTTGAAGTTGGTTTTATTTTTTGCAAAAAGAGATTTTTTAACCGATATTATTGAGTACAAGCTGTTGCCCGCGTGAAATTATTATAATAATATTACTTCCCTACGAGTATTTGAATCGGGGTTTGTTAACAATTTCAAGGGTTTTAATTTTTTTGCACGGAACCTAGCCTAAAATAAAAGTTAAGTTTTAAGCTTAAGTTACTCCTTATGACATCAGCTATCTGCCTGTAAAAGTTCAGTCAAAATCGGTTCAGCCATTCCGGAGATTAGCCGGAACAAACAGACAGAGAGACGAACAAAAATTTTTTTTTAAATTGTTTGGCTAAAAAAGCTGTTATTTTGAAATTACAAAAAGACACTTCAATTTTATTTATTTGTATAGATGTATAGATGTCGGTTCTGTAGGATAAATTGTAAAAAGATTTAGCAAATTCGGTAGCATCCAGTTAGACTGGAAGCCGACCTCAACTTAATTGGGAAACGGCTAGGCAGATAATGATATTATCAAAATGTCTGTTTGTTTGCTCGTACCCAAACAAAGTAAAGGTAACAACGAACACTCCTGTGCAAAGTATAAAGAACTCCCTTAACAACAGTTAATTCATGAAGTTTAAGATAAAGTTTATACTGATTCTTTGCTTCTGAGCTACTGCGATTTGTGTGAAAAAGAAGTTGTTTTCTCAGATGATGCAATTTTTAGGGTTCAGTAGCCGAATGGCAAAAAACGGAACCCTTAAAGATTCGTCATGTCTGTCTGTCTGTCCATCTGTCCGTCTGTCCGTCTTTCCGTATGTCCGTCTGTCCGTCTGTCCGTCTGTCCGTCTGTCCGTCTGTCCGTCTGTCCGTCTGTCCGTCTGTCCGTCTGTCCGTCTGTCCGTCTGTCCGTCTGTCCGTCTGTCCGTCTGTCCGTCTGTCCGTCTGTCCGTCTGTCCGTCTGTCCGTACGTCCGTCTGTCCGTCTGTCCGTGTGTCCGTCTATCCGTCTGTCTGTCTGTCTGTCCGTCTATATGGCACAGCCACTTTATTCCAAAACTATTGGGACTACACATTCGAAACTTGGTATGTATTCTGTAAACCGTTTTACGATTTTAATACAAATATTAAAAAAAAGATTAAGGGTCTCCCCATACATAGAAAAAAAAAACAAAAAAAAAAAATCATCAAACATATACTTTCGGGATGTCTATAGATGGGTCTTTAAAAATTACATTGAAGTTAGCCGGTTTTTTTTAGACTTGGATTTGAACGTTTCGTTTGTGGTTGACAACTTGTATGAAGAGAAAAAAGGTGTAATTAATATTTCGCTCAAATTTTAATGTTCTTAAACAAAGTAAACGTTTTCAGACCGGGGATAGACAGGTATTTAACTATCCTCGTGCCTAATACGCTTAAGTTATTTTAATCTTTTAGACAAAACGACAAACTGAAAGGTACCTCCAATTTGTTTCATCTGAAAAGCCCTCACTTTTGAGGAAAATTAGAAAGCTGTGACTTTATTTCCTATTTACTGGAAAAGCTATTAGCTGTTTTTCAAAGAACTAAAAGAACCTTGTTATTCGGAAAAATATTTGAAAAGATTACCGTGTCAGTCTGTCTTTTTTTTTTTTTTTCGGATGAGAAATCATCAAATGACACCCCCACTCTGGGCGGAGCGGAAGGGAGTGTCAGACTTGTACTGACTAAAACCCATCCATGTTCCTTCTTTGCCCTTTGTGTTCCAGGGCCACGCTATCTCTTTCAAACAGTCCAGCCCTGGCAGGCATCGGCCCATGCGGACCCCTACTTGGTTGCTGACATCTCTTTGAGGCGCGCGTGGAAGACGAACGCGCCGGAAGTGTTAGTCTATCTTATATTTTCAAAACTTGTACATGAAAATAATGTTTTTTTTTCAGTACAATATCATTTATTTTTCTAGCAAGTGTCATACCTCTGCAAGACTTTCCGTCCGATACAACTTTAGTCCGCCATTTTTGTCTTGTTCTGAGGGGTTACCATGACGTCTTAAAGCAGGAGTAATTCCAGTGTGGGAAAGAGACAGAGCTGTACAGGTCGTCTAGCACCAACTCTTTCCCAAACTGAATTACTCATACTTTGAGACGTCATGGTAGGCCACTTTGTCAGATGACTGTTCAATATTTATGTTCTGGCGGAAATTCCACATGGTCAACTAAATCAACTGTCCATTTGTGTACAAACCAAAGCAGTTAACTGATGCACTAGCTTTAATTGAATATTGATTTCCAAAGTCAAAGCTTTCCGACGTTTTCAAGTGAGCCATCTGTTGATAGAATACCGAGATTCTGTCACGTCTGCCTGAATAGTTGGTGCATTTCACCACATATATAAATCGATGGATTCGCCTGAAATGGCTGCCTTGTTGGTCGAATAGTCGCAAGCGCGACTGCTGCATGAGCATGAGGTCGTGGGTTCGATTCCCAAGTCGGCCAAAGTGTTATTGGGTTTTTCTATAAGGAATTTCTCAGTAGCAGCCACGGAGTCTGGGTGTATGCCCGGTTGATGGCAATAGGCTCGCCCCCTACTACTCCCCTACATGGGACTTAAAACATAACTGGCGAAATGTGGGTGTACTATTAGGTACAGTCACGAGCACCAATATGTATACACTTCCCTAAATTTAAAAGCAATTTGGAGATGGGATCTTTTTCATAAAAATATGAGTTCCAGAACACTATGATCGTAACAACATGAAATTTTATTCAGGACAGTAGCAGAAAAACACTTTTAAAAGTTGTAAAGTGTTTACATATTGGTGCTCGTGACTGTACATCTCTGCCTAACCCTTCGGGGATTTCAAGCGGGATGTTATGTTATGATTCGCCCAAAAATGATTTATTTTCTATTTCGTAGTTCTTTTATATTTTATCATACTGAAAATCATTAAACGATCGTTCCATGCGGGGTGCCTAATATGCGAAGTCCTTCTTCTCAGTATGAACGAGTTTTTCGCGTGACTCATCTTACGATTCAAGTCTTTGGCATTTATCGAACGAGCATCAATCATTGTAATTTAAACCTTAAGTCAATAACATAAAAGTCACATGACGTGTTCGTGATTTGCAGTAACACTACTCCTGCGTAGTAATGGCAATCTTCACACGTCTAAAAAAGATTTTTATCGCAACGCATGCAGTCACGTATTTCTTTAAAAGTATTGAGTACCTACTGAGAGAGACTGTTTGTGCGACTTGGAAGAATTGCGCGACGGTACAAGACTAACCTCTCACCTTGCTCAGAGTTCTCTATTTATTTTTTCGATAAAGGGATGGACGTGATTTACTTCTTGGTGAAGTGGTTTTTGTACCAAGGTTTCAATGAAGCCTTGCGGTTGATGACGTAGTAACAAAATACATAGATATAATACCAATGTTAAATACTTTACATTAAGAATTCGGTATTTAGACCGTATGTGTTTGAACAAAACCACCAGATAAAACCACATGGAGTCGAACTGAAGCACGCTGAATACCAAGGTCAGTCCTTTCTTTTCAATTTAAACTATGTCAATTTACGCTGCTACCGACAAATTAAAAAAAAACTAAGCGAACAACAATTTGAATGTTTGTTACATTTTACCCGCAGTTTTGCTTTGTATTATTTAAAGTGAGATATCTAATTGTTTTCTCTCAAAACGGCTTATTAAATATTATTAACAGAGAACGAGGAAACCTGTCCCACCGTAATACATTTTATAACTAGTACGGGGGTCAGCGTGAATCCGTTTCGAACAACCAGAATTTATTAGTGTCTACTGAGTTACTATATAATTGGCTATCTAATCCTTTAACTTCATAGAAAATAAGTACTCGTGTATTTTTTTTTTTTGTAAGGTTGTTATTCGTTTGGAAAAATAAAGATTATGATTATGATTAATTCCTCTCTGCTGCAAAGCTCTATAGGGATTCGTCGCGCAAAGATAACAGTGCTCAATCATTTATTGGGAACAACCACCGCTAAACATATTAACAACACTAATACCCGTCCATTTTAGTGTGTATTTGGCTTTTCGGAACCAAATTATAATTTGGCCTGCTCGGATCTTTGACTAGTAGACTAAACTGCGAAAATCTATTTTTTGTAGAAACACAATCTCATAATTCATGATTATCGATGTAAATACATTTTTCCGTTGTTTTATCAAACACTAACCACCAAAACGAAATAGATTTATCCCATTTTTAGTATTCCATCTGTCACATGGATTTCACCTTCGACAGTAAGCATTCTGAAATCGAAAACGTATGCGACACTAAAATGAAATCCTATGAACTACGTGATGTATTTGTTGCAAGGAGATCCGAGTGAGGGAACTGAGACACGTAGTCTGATGTTACTGGTATCTATGTCGAGGTGTGGATCGAAGTTACATTTATTATTTTTTATTTCTTAATCGTCCACAGCCTGACTTCATCCACTGCTGGGTATGGGCCTCGCTTTGCTTGTACCAAGCTCCACGTACTTGTGCCAGCCTCATCCAGGATATTCCCGCGATGGTAATAATGTCGTCTGCCCATCTCGCCGCTGGTCGACCAATACTTTTTTCTCCAGTCCTTGGACGCCACTCAGTCACAGCTTTACTCCACCTGCCATCACCGCATCTTGCTAGGTGTACTGCCCAACTCCATTTGAGTTCCATAAAGCGATTTCCAATTTCGAAGACCTTTATTCGTCTCCGGGTTTCGACGGTTGGAACTGGGTCTAGTAGTTTTATGCCGAGCATGCAACGCTCTATGGCTCTCTGTGCTACTCTGAGTCTATACACAGCGTCCTGTATGAACGTCCATGTCTCAGCACCGTACGTCGTTATTTAGAACATGTAAATTCTATAAACAAGTAATTCATTTTTCCTTCCACACAATTTTAAAAGCTCTCATAATGTATTTTTCTCAAAACTCAAAAGATTATCGCAAAGCCACCCCATGATTCTACACAAACATGTTCAGATATAAATTATGCAGGCTTTTACATCAAACATTTTTGACAGCGGACGTGTGAGTGATCTTTTACGATTTCTTTTCCTTTTGAAGCACGGCGCTCTAAAAATGTTTACATTTCAATCAATTCACATCTGCACAAAAGAATTCAATGTTGAATAGGTGGAGCGATTTTAAACACGATTCACAATAAGTTACAAAGGGGAATGATGCGAATTCCGATTCAGCAAACAAGATCCGTAATCCATGTAACAAAAACTAACAGCATATTGTGATATAAGTCCTTATCTGTGATCTAGTTGTGTGTTATTCAGGGCCGTTTTGGGGCAAAAGGATTTTACGATCCAACGGCCTACGTGGGGCGCCTACTAAAGAATAAAGACGTACAGGATTTTGTACTATCCACATTACGCTAAATGAGAAGGGATGATACGACTACTTTCTGTAACTGACAAGATGAGGATCATCACATGATTTATTACTGCAAATGCTACATAATGTTGTAGGTTCGGTCGGTTTTCCCTCTTTTTCTTGATTTGGATTCACTGGTAGTTTTAAAAGAGATTGTAGGGTTAGTCGGCATGTATTGGCAATTGATAATATCGTAGCGTGAGTCTGGATAAAAAGATTTCGGGTGTAGTAAAAATACGCGTCCAAAGACAGATTTCAATGAGATTCATTACATTACGTTCGAGTCAAAAAGCTAAGTTATTGGATCTATCAACAGTTAGACTACCGAGGTTCTATATGTTCCAAATATCAGACCTAGTAGCCAAGTGTTAAATGAAATACGCTAAAACGACATTTGTTCTCACTTTTTATATTCAATGCAGCAAGATGAACATCTATCCAAATATCCTATAAAGGAGTATTTCGCTTTACCCTTTTATCACCGACATAAAAACGTATAGGATGATACCTAGATATATAAAACAAAGCAAAACCTAATGAGCTTAACCCGGAATACACAACCACAAAGAAACATCAAACTAACATAAATAAAACCTCACCCTTTCCACGTTATCACCAATCCTTAGACTAAGATTGCAAGACGGGCTCTTAGAAAGCTCAAGACACGTGTCTGTGTGTTCTAGACCTTAGTACATAGACGGTACTTTACTACCCTAGATTCCTAGAATCTCCTTCTCGTTACGTGTGTCCACAGCTTTCCACTCTGTTGCGGAGTTGCGTGTCCTTAATGGTTTAAAGCATGTGTCACTAAGCACTTGGACGCAAATGCACGACTGCGAAGAATATCAGCGGAAAATTCGCTCAAAGCTGGTATGTATGTACCTAAGTGTAATTAGATTGTTACGTATCATGGGACCGTTGCATTCGAGTATCATAATTTACTTGAATATGCTGTTTGATACGGCCAAATCGAATGTTCTGCGAGTAAGGTAGTGTATGTAATGTTACGGCTAAAAGCTTGTATTGCGACTACATTTGTATGACACTGGAATAATAAGCTGTAATTTTTGTGTGATTCTGAAACCCGGTGGATCAAACATACATAACATAATATCACGCCTGTAATATCCGAAGGGTTAGGCAGAGGTGTATCTGTATATATGTGTACACCCACATTTCGCTAGTTATGTTAAAGTTCTATGTAATAGGGGGCGAGCCTATTGCCATCAACCGGGCGCAAATCCAGACTCCGTGGCTATTACTGAAAAATTCGTGATGAAAAACCCAATAACACTTTGCACGACCTGGTTATCAAACCCAGGACCTCATGCTCAGCAGTCGCGCTTACGATCACTAGAACTACGAGGCAGCCTACAAATATTAATACCAGATCAATCGACGGGGCTCTCAACCCCTAGGTGCCATAGACTGGTGCATAAAAATTACGTCAAGACCGTGGGTCACACAACTCATCATTGACACGTAAATCAAATAATATTGTTAATTCACAAAAGCAAAAGCGTAAAAACCGGCTTCAGGAAGTTTCTCTTCAATTTGGAAAGTCCAGAACCCCTCAAAAACCTGGACTTTGCCGATTGGATAAGTGAAATTGAATTTATTTTAGAGTGACTCAATTTTCTTGGAAAAACATCTGAAAGCTAAGCCGTATTACCAGAAATAGCAATTACTTTTGAGAGATCACTTTTCGTTTTTCCCTTATAACTTGCGGAGAGTATTAAACCCTGAAGAATTTATTGAATTTTGCATAAATGTGTCTTGTTAAGAAGTATCTCATATTCTTACATCTTGGAACTCGAACTTTGCGAAGAAGTGAAGCGTTGAGCAAATGTTTGCGTGATATATCATCTTATTTGGTTCAAAATTAATTCGAACTGAGTATTCATCTTGTTATGAAATCGGATAATTCAAAATGAGTTATGTTCAATTTCCTACCGCGCGAGTTAACTGAGCCTCGCATCGCATACGAGTAGATGTACTCGTGAAATTTATCTTCTAATTAAGAGTGTTTGCTCATATTTTCATAATTACAGAGATATTGCTTCACGATGTGATTTATCACGTAACGCGTCCGTATCAATTTGTCTTGTCTATTGTTACGTCATTATCGAACGACGTAAACATCAATAGTTCAATTAATACCTCGTGTGTGCTGTTCACGACAAAATCACTCAAAACCCATATTACAATAGCGGAACGAAGCTAAAACTACAAACTAGCGTTTCGCGGAGAAGTTTGGAAAATGAAAGGATTTCGCAAAGATTTTTGGATTAAAGTAAGGGCTAATTTCAGCAGGAAAAGTTTCACATCCCGAAACACGACGAAGTTTCTGACTCGGAGGAGTATACAGATAATAGTTGAGTAGCAAGTTTAATTACTTGTAGTTTTCAAGAGCGACCGCTGACGGGGTGCAGCCGTGGCGGCCCACAGGCGGTGCGCTGTGAGCCGGAGTCGGACACCGAACATTGGCTTTACACAGAACTACTTCCTACAACATGCATGTGGATTTGTACAGTACCAATCTGCTGCATATACATATAAAGCAAGTACGCATGAATGGTTTTCGTTACGCATATATCGCACTAGCTGTGCCCCGCGACTTCAACCGTCTTCGGCGCCGCTCACAGCCTATATAACATCAGAGAGCGTTCAAACAAACAAACTCTACATGTGTATTATACTAGTAGGTTACTATAATATTCTTATTTCCTTTATTTATTTCTGTACAAATCAATTATATTTTTAAATATTACTTACAAAAAATAAATTTAAAAAAAACATTTAAAAATATAAAAATTATAGCCCACCGGTATCGGGAACAGGGTCCAAGCTACCAGCGGTCAGGGCTCCAGAGAGAGGAACCTCCTAACAATACGAGCCGTGTCCAGGAGTAGCGCTTTCTGAATCGAGCCCTTGATCCAGCTGCCTAACGAGAGCCTCTTCAGGTATTGGTCGAGGCTCTTGGCAATTAAGCCATGAGCTGATACAGCTATCGGCACAATGATCGCTGAGTCCACATCCCACATGTCGACGACCTCGCGAGCCAAGTCAAGATACTTGATTTGCTTATTTTTCTCGGCTTTTACGAGGTTCTCATTATGTGGGACCGTTATGTCAACAATCATTGCGCGCCGCTCTGATCGATCCACCACCACTATATCAGGCTTATTATTACTGTTGCCTAAGTCAAGTGGTAGCTAGCCAGCTGAACATAGGGCCCTGGATCCTGGGCCATGGCAGGTTAAGCCAACTTTTAATAGGTTTTTTCGATTGGTAAAATCTCAGCAGTAGGCATACTCTTTATTTTTCTTTAGTTACTTGTGCAATATAGACTCGCCCCTATTAAATGGGATAGGTACTAGTTTATGCACGCGGCTTCGCCCCTGTAATTGTCCCACGAGATCGTACTACCGGGATAAAAAGTCCTATGTGTTAATCCAAGTTATAAACTATCTGTGTGCCAAATTTCATCCAGATTCGTTTAGCCGTTCTGGCGTAATTGAGTAACAAACATCCGTCTATCCAAACTTTCGTACTTAAATAGTAGTAAGAAGTAACAAAAGTAACACCCAGTAGGTGTAGACACTTATACACCTCTGTCTAACCCTTTGGGAAATACTGTCATGATAATGAGGTGAGGTAACATAATTATAAACGTGTTTGTAAACAGAACTGTCTACATTTGAGAGATGGTAGTTACCCCGTTTCGACAGAATTCTGAGAAAACAGAGATGTCTATTTACTTCTTTGTGATCTTCATTGTCAAACATAATTTAAAAGTAAAGTGTACACGTGTTAGATGGTTTACTGAGTCCTTTAAACATACAAAAGTTTCTGTTTTAAATATCAACATAATTCATTTGAAGCGGAAAGTTGTTTGTTAGTTGTTCACACAAAGGATTATTTATTGTGTACCTTCGGAAAGTAATTCGTAACTATAATAATAATATTATTAGGGACAAACAAAAACACGTACCTACTTGTGTCACTGGGTGTTATAAGGAAAATTAGACGTTAATGGATATCCAGTCCAGTAGATGAGCTATTCTTTGATCAGTTTAGTGACGTCTAGACAACACATTTGCGCGCCGTCCTTACTACTCATTTAAAAGTTGCTTTTGTCTTTGACAGCGTTTAGGTCCAAAATTATACCACGGGAAAGTACTACCGGGATAAAAATTATCTTATGTCCTACCCCAGGTCACTGTCCATACGTGTGTGAAATTATATCCAAATCCGTTGAGCCGGGTCGAAAAAAAAAAGAAAAAATGCGGCATAATTTCGTTTTGAAGAAAAAAATACCATAGTCAAAGACTTGTTACACACAACACGAAAATATGTCGCTGAAACAATGTTGTACAACTTTTAGTTTTCGTGAATACGAGAGTTATTGTTAAGACCTGAATATTTCGGGACCTAGGTGTGCCGATATATCTGTAGTGAGATATGTCGACATACCTCAAATTAATTCATGAAACACCTACTCGGTTTCATATACGTGAAATCAGTGATCCGACGTTGAGTGCCACTGGCTTTGTAATACGGTAGGTCGGAATTGTATTCAGCTGCCTATACCGTCGGCCAATCAGAATCTGATACGTCACGCGACACTCGACAGTCCACTATATCAAAGCACCTACTTGACTATCGATTATACTTAATAATTTCTAGTGCCTACAGCTCTGTTGCTGTATAATAATAGCCTTTAAATGTATTACATAAAAGTTAAGAATACTTTTTGGTATAAACCTGCTTTTTTAAGACAGGTTTATTTTTATTTTGGTAAAATGTTTTACGAAGTACGGTCAGTGAACCCTGTCAGACAACCTTTTTCTTCTAACATAATCTACGTAAGGCTATATCAGCCATTTTTATTTTACGTATGTTTTTTAAAAATGTATGAATAGAAAGCCTGTACATTTGCTTACACGAGAAACTAATAATGTTATGTAGGAAAATGAAATACTTATCTTCAGAACGTTTAAGTATTTACTTTATAATGTTAACATTTGATACCTTTCAAGCACTGCGTACTTTTTAATCAACTACCAATTTATTACACACATAAAACTTACTAAATAAATTCTCTAAATTATGGTTAAAACCACGATCATGCAGACAAACGCGAAAAGCGACTTTATTTTTATTAGGAGAGGGTTTTAATCTAGATAGATTATGCCACGATCATTGTTACAAATTAACTTATGAAACTAAACAAAATTCAAAATAATCTTAAAATACTTCTGCGATTAATGTCACTAGTTACAAGTCTGTACAACACCCTGGCTGCTCTCGATGCAGAGGCAGCCAGCACGCTGTTACAAACCCCAGTCTCGTAGAAGTCGCAGATATTATCAAATACAATCAACAGCTCTCATCTCTCAGGCTCGTTTTAACACACTCCATGATTATATGGTAAATATCTTTAAGCAAATAAGTATTTTAAAAAAAAGCATTTTTTGTTTGTTTTTTATAATATGTTCAAATACAGATATAAAGTCAGTGTTTTTGGTGCAGAACCTTCGTCACATGTTTATTTATTTGACACTTCAAGCACAAAGTACAGAGACGGACTTAATGCCATAATTGTTAGTTATTTTGTTGTTGGTAGTTGTTTAATCTGTTCATTTAAAATTACCCCTACTAGAAAGCAATAAACAAATGCTAAGCTCTCATTCTGGCAATAAAAACTCATATCACTTCATTCTAATTCGGCTATCGGTTAAACAGGTGATTTCTATTCAGGAGTTGTTGTAGGTCGCGGTCAATTTGCGTAACGAATTCACTAGTTAGGCAGTGCGCGTAGTTAATTTAATACAAGCGATGGTTAATTGTTCGTGTTTTCCATTGTATGTAGTAAATAGTGAATGAAAATAGAACATTTGCTGAAGAAAATTGCAACATGAATGCACAATGTTCATTCAAAGTTTGAATCTAGGTTTATTGATTTAATTAAAATTCAGAGCAGTTTAAACCTTTTTTTCTAATCTAATTGAATTGAATTTACCTATCTTTTTTATTCGAATATTGGTTGAAAAATCAAGCTTTCTACACAACAAAATAAAATTGTATGTTTGCAACAAAATTCTTTATTTCACTTGATTTTTAGAGTTTCAAAACAATAATATTTGCGTTGAAATGGAGCATAGCACAGTCAAACATGGACGGGCATTCCGATCGTCCGAGGTACATTCACGCTAACGAATTTACCTGTCATATCTTGCGTCAATCCGCCACTGAATTGTTAGCGGATACATGTCTGATACAAATATGAAACTGAGAAATGTTTGAACTGTCATGTCAGGACAACTCGACTCGGGATACGTTCGAAGGTAGGTACAGTCAACTAAAGAATTAATTACCTATAATAATATATATTTTTACACAAATATACTGAAATATTTTGTACTCAGAATATCGATCCTTCTCACTGATCGATTTTTCGTATGCTAAAAAACTTTTCCAACTTAAGACACATTTGAAAGAGTGCTAAAGATGACATGACTAATCACTACTCACAACATTGTTAAAAAGTAGTTGCAAGTTTACACCTGTTTACTAATCGCTTTGTTTGCTGGTACATTCCATCCACGCAACATCGACAAATATTAAATCATCGCTGGTTTGTTTCGTTGCTGAAACTCCTTTATTGTTTCCTGATCATTTGTTTGGAAGAGCTGCCGGCTTCAGCAGCTAATAATTACTCAGTTCGGTACAATCTCGCTTAGGTCCCGAACAATGGTTTCTGATTCTAGCTCGGAACCAAAGTTATCGTTCCGTTCTTCTGTCAGTAGAAAAGAACATTGCTATTGTTTTATTAGACGTGTTTTTTATTGATTTTGCTGATAAAAATATCCTCGAAATCGTAAACTCAAATTGGTTATGAAGTTTTAACGTGTTCTAAGTACCTACCTACTTTAGATGATGTAAGCGTAGATCGATGCTCGACATTCAATATTATTCCGTGCAAATTACACAATTAAGTTTTGGGGTGCCGGCAGAAGAGAGGACAAGTCGAAATGAAGTCAGTGCGTCCAATTGGTTAGCATATTTTAATAGCGTCTGGCGTCGAGCCACTGTCGACGACACGCCTTAATGTTTTCCTGTTTGCCCCTAATGTGCCTACTTAACGAACTAAACTTTCTTATCGAACAAACCGACAACTCTCTGCCGAGTTTGAAAGTTTATAAAATATCTATGACCTTTTGTTACGTCGCCGTCGTTCACAAGAAAATGCAGCGAAAGAACTTAGGCAAATTATTAAACTTAAGTTCTACTGACATTGTATGTAAGATTAGGTCTGGCAGACATTTTTCTAATTTCGAAGTAGAATGCAAGTTTTGCTGGGTTTCAGAGTTTTACGTACCTGCCTTAAAAACCTTTACATAATAGCAAATGTCTCAACTCTACCCTTCAGGTTCAAAACTAAATTGTACAAAGGACTACAATTTAATTTTTCGGGCACGTCACCCGTACCGATTAACAAAATATATTTGAATAGTTTTTATATCTAGCTCTTCTTTAATCACCGAAAGTTTTCTTCTACGTTTTTTCGCCGTCGATATAAAGCCGAAAGTTCGTTCATTCATTATGAACATGGAGATTTAAAGGCATTTCGCATAATAAAAACCCTCTACTTATACCATCGAGCGACCTCCGTCTATACAATAAGACAGCTTGATGGATGTGATCACGATGTTTTGTTAAATTCCTCCGAACCTAACGACCAAGGACGCCATTTTATTTATTAAAAAGCTGAACAAAAAAAATTCAGCGAAGAACCCACTTGGGACTAGACATATAGAAATTTTGATTGCTTATCGTAAATGATTGATGTGTTTAGAAAAAATATTGCTTAATTGATGCAAAACAAAAAAAAATGTTTGCTTGTGCAAACAATTTATATAATTGGAATTCAAATTGAGAATCAATATTTTCTCGTTTAGCATTAGCATATTATGCGATGCACTGTGAACACAACACCGTTAATACTTTAATTGATTACGCAAATTACTTTCATGGAATTAAGTACGCAGTAACTATCACCCTATCAACTGTGATATTGGCACATTAGCGCTGGTACGCTTGTGAGAATTTAATGTTTTAAACACTTTTGTGGACCTTTTATACCCGACTGTGAAGGAAGGATTTTCGTGTGTATCGTATAATATGTTTCTTTGTTTGTTTGCAAATTTATTTATTACCTCGTATGTTCCAAATGGCTGGATGGATTTCGTCGATTACGGTATCATTAGATTCGTCTCAAAAACCCAAGTGTCCTTAGACAGGTGTTTAAGGCGGATTTTTGGCGCTAAATTTGTAAGTCGATAATATTTTTTTCAACCAAACCTATCGACTAGGGTATCAAAATAAAGGAAATTAAAAAGAGATTACAAATATATATATATATATATATATATATATATATATAATGGGTTTATGTATCCTTGGATACTATGATGAACAGTAAAACTCTAACTAAAATTGAGTTGCTCTGAAAAGAGAACATTTTATTCAGTTACAAAAACCTGTTTTAATAGTAATACATTCCTTAACCTTAATTAATAACAAACTCACCTGAAAAGAGAAACAACATTTAAAGCTATTGCTTCACCAGTTCTTAATCAGTATTATTTAAATATTCAAACCACAATCTAATTTTCATAACCTAATTCGCATGCTGTATCAATATGTCAATCTGACAGACAGCTCCATAGAAACGACCAAGTTCACTCACAGATAACTTATACATCAAATTCATAACGCGGCAAATTCAAACATACTTAAATGAAGTGTCAAGCACTTTGTTTACATATATACTATTTTTGATACTTTTTATTAAATGTTACTTGTTATACCTACCCAATATTCGTAGCTTACAGAAAACATTTTCAAAATGGCGAACTGCATACACGTCTTGATCAGAAATTGTTCGATCCTTTTGTACCACTTTATATATAAAGCTGAGAAACACTAAACAGGTTTCTTTCTGTAAACACTTCATTAGGAAATCCTTTGTAACCCGCGTACGTGCAGAATTGTACTGTCGCGGCGTTTTAAAGTAATTGAGTGCAAACAGCAACGTTTACGCAAAATGAATTAGCAAAAGTTTTATGCACTTTTATATAAAGTGCACAAAGTGTAATATAAAGTGCACAAAACAAACAAATTACGAGCGTGTGCGATGCTTATCACGGTTCCATTGTGCCCGGCAGTTTTCTGAGCGACTTATATCACCGAGTTACGAGTGTGTTATTCAGTAATATATGGATTTCATTTCGTTAAAAGCTTTATACATTTGCCGTTCCACACGCATTTTCGGTGGTGATGGCGCCATCATTAAAATTATTCTGTCACGACCAATAAAATTATCAATAAAATCCAGCTTCAATAAATGCGATTAAAGCGACGAACGCTTTTAAAATATTAAAGTGAAATTAAATTTGTCTCTCTCATGTCCTCATTGCAAGGCGGTTGGTATTGATATCTTACCATAACGACCCATCATTGATATTACTTCTTACTGAAACATTATTCACTTAAGATGTCGCTGCTTTTATCTATTAAGAAAACACACCGTTCGTGTTGAAGATTCTGAGTGGAGCTTATCTTCTATACTAATATTATAAAGATAATACATTTATGTTCTAATATTATACGGTAATCTCCGGAACTAATGATCCAATTCTACAAATTCTTTTACTGGCAGAAAGCTACTTTACTCGTGAGTGCTATTAATTATATATATCATGTATATTAGCCGAGCTATCACATTTTTTTCGGACGAAGTGCTAGTTTCTAAATATATCTTCTTCGTTCACGTACACACGGCGGCACATCAAGGTTTACATTTCCAGTATAACAAGGCCTTGTTTTGTATAGACTTTCCTTACAATGAGAGATCCGCTTAAACTGGTTTTGTGTAGCTTGATTGGTAGTCGTGCGTACCATTTTCTTAAAAGTCATTTAAATTATTGGTTTTCAAATTACGTAACTAAATTCATTGTTTAATTGGCAATATCGCTAAACAAACAAAGGATATTTCAACTGTGGTTTCAATTCAACCTACTAAAACCAATGCAGTTATCTGCTGGTATTTATAAATTCCAGTTTTAGTTACAATCATTGAGTTCTATTTGATTATGAATTATTAATTCATCGAAAACATGTCAAGTGGTCACTTGAAATGTTGTTATATTTGACTAGGTTCCGCCCGCGGCTTTACTCGCATAAATTCATTCTTTTTCACACAATATCTTTGAATTGAATTAAAGAATAACACATTAGCTATAATTAATATAGCCTACTAGCTGTTGCCCATGTTCATTTGCGTGGAAATTTTGATGTACTCATGCATGAGAAAAAAAAAATCCTTTGTGCTATTCCAGACTATCTCTGGGCATAATTTCATCCAAATCCGTTAAGTAGTAAGATGTGTTATTTTGATACTATATTAGGTACTGTAAGCATAAGCACAGCATAATCAGCCTATAATGTTCCCACTGCTGGGAACAGGCCTCTCTATGAGACGGAATGTGATATAATCCACTACGCGGGCCCAATGCGGGTTGGTAGATGTCACATGTCTTCGAAGGTACTGTAAAGTTCATCAAATTCCGTTTAGAGTTTTTTGCGTAAAAGAGTAACAAACATCCATCCATACATCCTGACATCATCCTCAAACTGTCGCGTTAAAATATTAATAACAAGAATAAGATAATAATTATGATTGACAATAAATTCTGTCAAAGATATATTTTCTACAACCACGTAGTTACCTAGGTAACCTATACATGTTATGCGATTAATCAAATTACAATTATGATCATTAAATAACAGTATCGCTGATAAAACATCTAGTCGGTTTGATAGAATGTAGATTGATTAGGTCATGCCAATTTGATGGTTCGTGGAACCAAGTCAGGTATCAAGCTAACTCCCGTGTTATTAGTACAGCTAGCGGTTTATCCATTGAATTCGAAGCTGGAACTTTGAGAGGAAACCTTCACTGGAATAGAAAGGTATGTTTATTGGTATTATGAACTTGTTCTAAAATGATTCGTTACCTATTTGACTGACATAACATCACGACTGTATTTTCTGAAGGGTTAGGCACAGGTGTATTTAATAGTCCACCCACATCTTGCCAGTTATGTTTAAGATTCTTGTACCTAATAGACGGACGAGCCTATTGCCATCAACCGGGCGCAAATTCAGACTCCGTGGCTGCTACTGAGAATAAGAAAGATTCCTGATGGAAAAACCCAATGACACTTTGCCCGACCCGGAAATCGAACACAGAACCTCATCCTCAGCAGTCGGGCTTGCGGCCACTAGACCAATGAGGCAGTCTATTTGATTGACTGCTGTTTATTCGGAATAGTACTAAGGGAATTTTCTGTGTTAGCAATTGAACAAAATATTTGCCCCATATCACAGCGCTAATGTCGTTTTTGGTGAACTATGACTATACGTGGCACGAATGCATAGTGGACGCCTTTCCGAACGATTTGGAGACTTAATGGAAGCTATAGTGCTTTTGCCGTGACAGTATTTTGTTTCTAATTTATTAACGAAGATCAAAACTACATTTACATTAGCACTCTTATTATGGATGCTGAATAAAGTATTGTCACATAACGTCGTTGCAGTTCTAACACCACGTAAGTCAATTTTTGGTGGTTTTGACAATTTTGTTTTTCATGCTGTTTGCTAGAGAATCGGAAGACGCATTGTTTCAGCCAATGAGACACAAGCAGCATCTCTATCTAATTTGAAGTTAACACAAATTATAAAATTGTACTGTTCCATTACCTATGTATAATAATGCAGTTTTTTACTCTCCTGTAAATTTGCTATTTTTGACTTACGTTGGGTTAGAACTTCAACGACGATAAGTGTTCTTTTTATTTCTGTCAATGTGTTATGGCAGTGATAAAGGCAACATAGATCAAATCGCATAGAAAAGAATTCACAAGTATAAATCAAAAAGTTGTCGAGATACTGAAAGTTGTATCAAAGCGATGCTCTCAGTCTGTCAGATTTGCAGCAGTATTTCAATCTTTCAGTCTTTCAACAATACATCGAACATTTTTACTTGATACATCGAACATTTTTACATTTCTATTTGATATTTAAAAAAAAAATATTATGTTAGGTATTCTAACACGGTCTCTTTCAGAGTCTATCTACATTAATAATTTTGCTATAAATATTAAATAGGTGATCCAGAACTTCATCCAATATTCATGCACTTTTTAGTCACAGGGGATTTAAAGACGAAAATAAACGTTATCGCCGTCTAGGATTTAAGAGTGAATTTTGTTTTAAGATCTCAAAAGTCTCACAGACCTTTATTTTCACATACATATTACTCTGTCGCGCTGTTACGTCAGTGGTGAAAGTTCATTACGTTTATAAAGGGTGGTAATTAATATAAGTAAATTAAAAGTTGACTTTGTAAGCGAAACATAATATTTGGTAGATTAACAGCGTTTTAGCTTCGAGTTACCCGACCTTCAAGTTCAACCTCATAGTAATACCTAACAACTTACATATTCTTTTCATTCTTGAATAAATACCAGAAAGAACACACAATTATCGAGCTGGAGATGGAGATTTAAACTAGGTCTAAACAAAAGATTCCACTTCAATTGCGAACAATTCAGAATTTGATTGTTCAAATTGAGCAGACCGTGAACAAATCGTTTAGGAATCCAAACGACGTGAAACATATCTGAAATTACTTCTTCCTACCCCTGCGATGTCCCATAAAACTAATCAATGGAGCCTTTGAGCATTTACACTTTACTTTTCCATTGGCGGAGTAATTTCGGCTCTTTGATAAACAACATCCGATTGCCAATTTAGTGGAACGCCGCAAAATTTCCGTTTCCCACGTATAGGTTCATACATTATTAACATTTGTGATGGCACAGAATAAGGAAAAAACAGGGCAGATATTAAATATGCCATTTAATATTTCTCTCTGATCTCTGAGCAACAATTTTGAGTGTGTCGCCCGCATGTGTCGCGTGATTGACGCGTGCCACGTTGCGAACACAAAAATATCGGATATCGATGATAATTTTTGAACACAATATACGATTGAATGTGGAAAATGTTTTTAGAGTAAATTTGTAATAAATACTCTGCGATATCCGATTAGGCACATAGGAACATTGCGTTTTGTGCTTGGCATAGAAAACTTTTGATGTGAATACATGGAATATAATGGATATAAACATTTCGACAAATAACATTTGTATGAACCTATCTACTCTTACTTACTTCAACTTTCGGAAATAAGAACGAACAACATTATTTCAACTTATATTCGACAATCTGATACGAAAGGTGAAATTACTTTTTCTACGAAAAGTGGAAGTTCGTTGGATTCTGTATTTTTGTAATAACAAAAATAATGAATCCAAAATAATTTCTCACGGAAATGTGGCTTGTCTATAAGCAGGCCACATTTTTGTTAAAATTTAACAAATAAAGTATTTATAATACAATAAACTTTATGTCAGTAAATTATTTTCTTTTTTTTAATTGTACCACTTCTGAAATTTAGTTCTGGCCACGGGCGCCCGGCACTATGTCCAATGTTGGAAACAGATTTTTTTAAATTAGTCACGCACGAGCTGCCAGAGCTAATTTCAATCGCACAACAGAGGAAAATGGACGGTAACGTGTTTGTCAAAACCCGGAAGAAAAGCGAAAAAAACCTAAAACGATGTAGGTACAGTCATAAGTAGATACCAATATCATTATTAATATAATAAATCAATCGAAAAGTTTGTTTTATTATTTTGTTTGAACGCGATAATATCTGGAACTACCAGTCGCAAAAGAAAATTCTTTTTGTATTTGATAAACCAATTCTTAAGGAAGGTTACAGGCAATCTATGCATCGTGCTACGACCCTCAGGAGCCAAGCAAAAATAAAAAGAGTCAGAAACGGCAGCTGAAATCGCGCGGCGCTGTTAGTGTATTTGAGATTTCGGCCTGGTAAAAACCATTTTCTAATGGAATGACTATTGCAGCGTTGAGATACCTACTTCATTATAATATGGGTTCCAAAATAACATGATCTTAACAACATAACATTGTAATCAAAACAGTAGAAGAAATTCACTTTTTAATAAGCTAAGTGTATTGATATTGTAACATCATGTGTGTGACATCATCTGCCTAGCCTTTTCCCAACCACGTTAGGGTCGGCTTCCAGTCTAACCGAATGCAGCTGAATTTTACACATTGCGACCGCCCATCTGACCTCTACAACCCAGTTAGTACTAGGTAATACGATACCCCTTGGTAAGACTGGTTGTCAGAGTTTTTGAGCCACTACCTATAACGACTGTCAAAGATCTACAATTGACAGACTGGACCAACGGCTAAACGTGCTTTCCAAGTCACGGACACACGAGCCGCGGTGGTTATTATTTAGCCACGAACTTCTATACAGACATGTGCTACAAAATTCTTCAATTCAACTTCAACACGTTTAGAATGTAATACTATTCGAGAAACAAAATAGGTTCGGTCTCAATCTTATATGTATACGCACATTCGTACATACCCATATAGATTCCTACCTTCCCTTGTTTTGTGTACCTGTGTAGTTTAAGAATATGAACATTCTTACTCAAGCATGCTCAGATCCCTGGGTGATTTACATTGTTTATTTGGGCAACTCTTGTACTTCCTACTATTTTGTCACGACGTAATACATTCGTAAGTAAGAAAAAACTTTGGTGAACTTGAATTTAACAGTCCCACAGAGCCTTAGAATCTTGTTTCTCATCAAATAAGAATATAACTATTTGAGGGAAAAGAGACGAATTTAAATAAACAAGCTTGCTCTAAACGCGATGATCTCTTTGTCTTTCTACAGATAGTAAAAGGAAAGAAGTAGGTGTGACCACATTTGTCTTTATAATAGAAAAATCTGTAGTTTTGGGTGTTCATATCAATACAAATGACTACCTACTAAGGAAAGTACTACATGCGTAAAAGGAAATTAGTCTTTTTAATATAAATTTAGTTAAAACTCATTATATCATAAACGTTAATATGATCTACCACCAAACAAGCCTGTAAAACATTTTATGAGCAATCATGAACGGTTTCAGGTGTAATAAACATATATTTCTGTAAATTCTCTTTCAAGTTAGCGCAGATAATTTGAAAAGTATCTACAGTAGTATATAATGCATAGCTCTGCAGAACTGCAAATCCAATTTCCATTCAGGGTGCCGAGGAATCGAATCTAGACGCCGATTGCGGCCAGGTAAAAGCGAGTTAAATCGGATTTTCACTTTGCCTACATTCTTCTTTGCTAGATAAACTATAAATCCGACCAATTTAGACTTGACCTAATAACGACACTCATGTCGATCTGCTTTTTTTTTGGTTTTCACTAAACGAACTCAGTTATCGTGGTATACAGAGTACCGATGAGAATATCAATGTGTTAAAAAAAAATAGTGTTGATAGGGGGGGGGAACCTGGAAGGTTTTCATATTCAGCTTGAAACTTTAATAGTTGAACAGGTTGGGCGAGATAAGAGAACGTTAAAATTATACTATGAAACGTTTCTGGCAGGAGTCCTTCGGGCAGGGGCCCAGTTTCAGTTTCCAAAAAGGCCAGAAATAAATAACTAGATGCTGAGCAAACGTTGATTTTCATCTCATCGTACGCGGACCAGAATGACTTACTGCTGCTACTTAATGTTAACTTTAAAAAATATTGTGTAGGTTTTCCTGAAAATAATATAGGATACGAGGGTTTGTTCAATTGAAAACCTCATCGCCTTTTGTATATAGAGTGATTGGTAATTAGTGACCGATACTTATACACTTGATTGGACTCATGATAACAAACAAATATCCGAAAAAAAAATTTTTTTTTTTTTATAGCGCCTGTGACCTATCAGCTGTTAGCTGCGTAACGCCGTTCTGTCTCATTAGTATCGTACCGTGCAACGGTAGGTAGGCAGAGTCAGGCGGCTAACAGCTGATAGGTCATAGGCGCACGCGCGTGAATTTCATACGGCTGTTGTGTTATTGTGATAACATTGAGTGAGTATATAAAAAAATGTTTTTTGGTGAAAGTTGTTCGTTACCATGAGTACAACAGGCGCCCTACATAATTTTATTTCAGTGAATAAAATCGTTTTTCTCGCCCCTAGTCCGTTATAGTAGAGTATTTAAAATATTCATATTATTATATTATGCAACTTTATGTATACCAACGCCTCAAGGGTTCTAATCCTCCGAAACGATTCTTTAATAAGCTTCAAAGAAGTTTCTCTCTTAAAAGGCCGTTCGTTAAATGAATCTGACTTTCCTTGTGGCAAGAAAAGGGAATCCCTAAAAAAGTCGCGGCCATTCAGAACGGTTGGTTTACTCTTGGGAGTCAAAAAGTTACCCACGACCCAAAATCTTCGCGTAGACATAAAAAAAAGCAGCTAAATTCGATTTCTATCTTCATGAAAATGGCTTATTCAATTTCAATGCAAGACTTTAGTTTTTACGAAAGATGAAAGTGTTCATCGACGTACACGGAGAGTATAAGCTTGCATGACGCAGAAGGTCGCGTAAAGTTAGTTTGTGTTGTACTTAATTAACAACGGCAACATAACACAGGGATAATATCAAAATTGACTTTAGTATACTAACGTTGTGCAGAATAAACATGTTAACCACGCCCCCTTACAATATCGAGTGACAACGTATTATAAATTGCAGCTTAGTATAGAATAGAATAAAGCTGTATAAATACGTTTTATGAAAAGTGAAATTCACCAGATTGAAAGACTCAGTAAAAAAAATTAAGCATATGAAATTCAGGCCTTCTGTTCTTCAGTCACTCGCTTCTTCTTCTTTTTCGTATGTTTAGTGTCTAACCTAGTGTCAGAGTTTTTATGCCGCCCGGGCGCCCATCGGCCTCTGACTTGACTTGCCCCACACTAGGAAATTCTCCTGTATCGTGGGTGCGTTTACAAACATTAAAGCTCACATACACAAACAGCCAGACCCGGAACAACTACCTGTAGGCCATAAAAATATTTGTTCCGTAAGGGAATCGAACCCGCGACACGAAGCGCAGCAGTCAATCGCTCAGCCACTGCGCCAACCGTGTCGTCAAACTCACTTTCACTTTGCTTTTACATTTTACATGCCGTCGAGGAATGTCTCTCAGAAATGCTGGTTTGGTTTCCTGACAATGTTTTCCTTCATCTCTATTATCATTCGCTATTATGAATCGAAACACACATGACTTTTAATATCATCAGCGTAAACGGATAAACATAATCATAATTGCATCGCAGCTGTGATTATGTTGTTTCATTATTATTTTTAGTATTCCAGTGGATCCTACGAGCTTAAGGGGCCGCCCCCTTAAGCTCGAGGAAAAATAAATGACGGCATATTCTATATTCCCCTGCAATGCGAGAAATAGAGGATAATCACATAACATAACATCATCAACATGTTAATCCCCGAAGGGTAAGGCAGAGGTGTACTTAATAGTACACCCACATTCCGCCAGTTATGTTTAAGTACCAGGTAATAGAGGACGAGCCTATTGTCATCAACCGAGCGCATTTCTAGACTCCGTGGCTGCTACTGAGAAATTCCTGATGAAAAAACTCAAAAACCCTTTTCCCGACCTGGGAATCGAACCTAGGACCACAAGGAGTTCTCTATACCACTACACAATATTACCATACTGAAACGGAATTACAAGCGGCTGTTTACAAACAGGCCACTTGTACATCCAAGCGTCTAACGACACAATAATGTGTTCATTACAGTTCATTCCATATTTGGAGCACACAATTATTCATACAAATGGCTCACTCAACCAGTACTGATTCTCATTTGATACAGCCGTTAAAGAATCAATAACCCATGAAATAAACGTTTGTGTTGCTGCTGAACGTTTGGAAGAGTCCCTAATGGAGTCAGTGCGCTAGCAGTAACTTCATTAGGACTACATTTGCATCGACCACAATTACCAACATATGTTTGGAGGAAATTACTTTAAGTTTTATTAAGTCTAGCTTATGCCCGTGGCTTAGCTCGCGTGGAGTTCGGTAATTATAATTGTCCCACGGAATTATACTACCGGGTTTAAAAGTATCCTATGTGTTAATCCAGGTTATAAACTATCTGTGTGTCAAATTTCATCCAAATCCAATCAGTAGTTTTTACGGGAAAGAGTAACAAACAACCATCCTCACAAACTTTTATAATACTAGCTGTTGCCCGTGATTCCGTTCGCGTGGAAATTTTGATAGTTTTTGATAGTTTTTTAGATAGTTTTTTGTAGTAAGAGAAAAAAAAGTATCCTATTACAGACTATAAACAATGTCTGTACCAAATTTCATCCAGATCTTTTCATTGAGTAACAAACATCCATCCATCCATCCAAACTTTCGCATTTATAATATTAGTGTGGATTATTAGTAGGATACAATTTCACGTGTTATATAAGATCTGAGCTTTCATGGCGTGTGCGCTTCTGTTCGTAGATCGTTTAGTTAATATAAAAACACTGGTTGTTTCAAAATCAAGCAAATCTGTAGGCATTATTAATCAATCATTTAACCTTGTCATAGTTCGCTAGTAGACGTAAGGACCGTCTGTTTGACTTTGTTTGGCAACAGCTGGGGACCTAGATGAAGTAATATTCTATTAGTAAAACTTAAAAAATGCGTTATTTTGACATAAGATACCGAAAAGCTTATGTCAAATGTTTTGGAAATCGTTGGACATACGAAACATTTTATAAACCATTTCTTGTTTTTTATTACTACTTGTCTAGGTCAGAGGAGCTCGTGGTTTCAGAATTACAGAATTACAGCTGCTCGGGTCGTTCTTCGGGTTAAGCTACGCTTGCCTAGGTTGTTCCGTGGATGCCCAACTAGCAAAAAAGTTATATAATATTAGAACTATACAACTAACAGACATGTAAGGGCTCTATAACAATTTTGCAGCAACTAAACAGTTGTAAAGTAGTATTCAATTCGACGCATTAGTTATAATAATTTAAGTCATATTAATGTGTCTGGTAAACGTCATCTCAATAATTTATATGACGGTCATATAACGTTAAGTCGAGTAAACGTTTCAGTCAGAAAATAGTGAAGAGTCGCCATGTTTTGTAAATTTAGGACCTTTTATTCAACACTTAAATAACAAACTGTTATATAATGATTTTATAGTTAAGTATTATAGAATCGTTATAATAGGTCGTATATACCACCTTGTAGTAACTTTTAGGTTGAAACTTTATTCTAATATAACTTAAGAACCCTAATTGCAACCGTCATGGTGGACACCATAGATGATACAAATAACATGTATAAGACCAATAGTTATATAGATGTCTAAATGCAGTCGCCCAATGTCTATTGGCAATATGGCGGAAATTATTGATGACAACTATGTATTTTATTTTTTATAAATAATATTGAAACACCAATATTATGGAGGCCCATTAAAATATTAACGAAGATAATCATACATATCATCGAAAATTTTAAATTCCCAACTATAAGTCACCGCTCGTCATCTTCCACCACAATAAACTTTCTTTACATTAAATTAATAAATAATATTAAAACATTTTTTTTTTTTTTGTATGGGAAATCATCAAATCCCCCCACTCTGGGCGAAGCGGAAGGGAGTGTCAGACTTGTACTGACTAAAACCCATCCATGTTCCTTCTTTGCCCTTTGTGTTCCAGGGCCACGGTGTCTCTTTCGAACAGTCCCGCAGCTCTGGCAGGCATCGGCCCATGCGGACCCCTACTCGGTTGCTGACATCTCTTTGAGGCGCGCGTGGAACACGAACGCGCCGTCGACACGGCCTGTCGTCATAAGACGACCGGACGGCGAGCTAGCCCATAACTCGCCGTCCACAGGCCCGCGCCTACGGTGGCCGGGAGCCACCACGTGACCCCCGACGCCCAGGGCGTCTCCCGCGGCGGCTGGGTCGTGAGGTTCTTTCCCTCTCACGTCCCGCCACCTCCTTCACTAGCATGACTGCTTCACAGAAGGTGGTGACGGCTTCCCATTCCCTCTCGCTCCGGACCATGGCTTGAACTAGGGCCGGACGCGAGAGATCGCTGCCGCCAATCGCCGCTACAAGGACACGGCGGTGCTCCGCCCAAGCGGGGCAGACCTCTACGGTGTGCTCCACCGTGTCCTCCGGACGATCCTCGCAGTGGAAACACCCCAGCGTTTCCTCCCGCCCGATTCGGTGCAAGAACCTCCCGAAACAACCGTGTCCGGTGAGGATCTGCGTCAGGCGGTAGGTGAGGGCGCCGTGGCGCCTCTCTAGCCACTCCTCAAAGAGGGGACTTATCGCCACTATGGTAGCGTGCCCTGCACGGGGTTGCAACAGTCGCTCTCTCCATGTCACCATGATATCACGCCGGAGGTCTGTCCGCTGAGCGGCAATTTGCCGCGGCAGCGGAGTTTCCCCCCGACGTAGTGCCTCCGCGCGCCATTCATGCAGGCGCGCGAGGACTATCGCCTCCAAATCCCATGGCGGCAATCCGGCAAGGAGGCTAGCCGCCTCGCCGGAGATCGTGCGGTACCCCCGGATTAGCCTTATGGCTATCACCTTTTGGGGCGCGTTCAGGTAGTGGGCGGCTTGCCGCCTTAAAGAACGCGCCTACACCGGGGCCCCGTAAAGGGCCATGGACCGCACGACCCCCGCGTATAGCCTCCGGCAGGAGGCGTTTGGTCCCCTCAGGTTGGGCAAGAGCCGCTTGAAGGCAGCCCCTGTCCGTTCCAGTTTGGGAGCCAAACGTCGGAAGTGCTCCACGAAGTTCCACCGGCTGTCGAGGACGAGTCCTAGGTACTTCAACGTCGACCCGACGCCGATGGAAACCCCTCCTGCCGTCAGTAGGGATCCCGACGGTGGCGCATTCCGAGGCCCATGAAAACACATGGCCTCGGACTTGTGCAATGCCACCTCGAGACCCAATTGCCGGATCCTATCCACGACTATCGCAACCCCGCGTGTCATGTTTTCGGCCGCCGCCTCGTGCGACCTCCCTTGTGCCAGTACCAGCGTGTCGTCAGCGTAGCAAACTACGCTGACGCCGGTAAGGAGGTCGGCGCGCAGCACCCAGTCGTAACCGATGTTCCACAGGGCCGGTCCTAGAACCGATCCCTGTGGAACACCGCACGACATCTCTCGCCGGTTCCATTCTCCGCTCTGACCGGGGTAGATGACGGCCCTATCCGTCAAGTAGTCCCCGACCACACGACGAAGGTAGGTTGGCACCCGGTGATACCGGAGTGCCTCCCTAATGCAGCTCCAGGGCATGGAGTTGAAGGCGTTGGCGATGTCAAGAGACACCGCCAAGACGACCCCGCCCCGGGACACCGCGTCCCCCGTCGTGAGGGCTCTCACGCGCATGATGGCGTCCACCGTGGAGCGCCCCTTGCGGAAACCAAACTGGTGTTCCGCAAGATCCGGCCCCATCCCCGCAAAGTGCCCGGCAAGGCGGTTGGCAATGACTCTTTCGAAGAGCTTGCCCACCTCGTCGAGCAACACGATGGGCCGGTATGCGGACGGAGAGTCCGCAGGGCGCCCTGGTTTCCGGATGAGGACCAGCTTCCCCGTCTTCCAACGAAGCGGAAACTGGCCTCTCTCCAAGCATGCGCTTAGGAGCCCTTCCAGTCGGGGCCCGAGAGCCTCAGAGGCCAGGACCCAGGCTTTGCCAGGCAAGCCATCGGGTCCCGGGGCGGTGTTTCTGGCTTTCAGCCTGCGTACCGCCACTCTCAGGTCTACCCCAGTCACCTCCGGAACGTCGTCATCGTCATCGGTGTGGTCCGCTTCCGGCACCGCACGCGGCGGCGGAGCCATAGGCGGGGGAGGATGCTCCCCTCGCGAAGGGAACAGAGCGCTCACCACGTCCTCCACGAGCTCAGGCCGGAGACTCTGCGTTAGCGGGGGGGCCCGGGTGCGGAGTTTGTCCCGCACCATCTTGTAAGGGCGCCCCCACGGATCTCCGTTCAGAGACTCCAGCATCTCCTCGCGGGCCAAATTACCCCTCGTACAGCTCCGCCTCAATGGCTGCCGCATCCGGAGGGCGGATGCGGAGCCTGCGATGCCTGGCGTACAGGCGCCGCGCGGCAACGCACGCCTTGCGCAGAGACGTCAGCTCTCGCGACCACCAGTACACCTGACGCTGGGCGCTTCCTGGCCGAACTCGGGGCATTGCCACGTCGCAAATCTCGGACATGGCCTCCTGGAACCAACCCGCCTCGTTGTTGATGTCGGCAGGCCTGACTGGTGATGACACCCAGGCCTGCACGATCGAGGCTTCCAGGAGGAGCTCCCGGTCCAGCTGCTTCAGCGCCCATCGCGGACCACTCGGGGCCTGTAGGACCGGCACGCTTGAGGACTGGGTGGAGACGTCGAACCGGATGTACCGGTGGTCGGAATAGGTCTCCACCCCCTCCATGACGCGCCAGTCAACGACACGCGGCGACAGAGCGGGGCTGGCGAACGAGATGTCCACCACTGACACGCCCCGCATCCGCACGCACGTGGGGACAGAACCCCGATTTAGGACGACCAGGCCTGTCTCCAGAGCCCAGTCCTCCACCATTCTACCCCGCACGTCCGTGTAACGAGAACCCCAAGCCAAGTTCTTGGCATTGAAGTCCCCGAGCACAAGCACGGGGAGGGAATGGCTTCCGATGACGACACTCAACTCCGTGAGGGAGTTGTGGAACTCGGCGAGAGTTCGGCTCGGGGAGAAGTAGACTCCCACTACAACGATCTCCCCGTACCGTGCTGCTACGCACCCCTGGCCCTTCCTGACACTCTCAAGGGTCGGGGTACCGGCGGCGACCGACGTAATTATGGTCACTGAGCCGCTAAGGTCCTCAACCCAGTCATCCCTGGGCGGGACAAAGTACGGCTCAGCGACCACGGCGATGTTAATCGACCACTGCGCCATGCTCTGGAGCAACAGATCCTGAGCGCAGGCGCAGTGGTTGATGTTCGCCTGGAGAAGGTGTAATGGGGCCGTTACTGGCACTCCATTTCAGCCCCCTCCCGGGCCCCCTGCGAGGGCCCCGCTGCGGAAGTTGCAGCAGTAGCGGCAGCGGCGGCGACAGTGGCGGCGGCTGCGGTGGTGGCGACGGTGGGGGTTTTGACGGTGGTGGCGGAGGGCCTTCCCTTGCCCCTGGCCTTGGCGGGAGTACCGCAGGACTTGCTCCCTGCCCGGTGATCGGCCGGCTTGCCAGCTGCCGCACATGCGGCGCAGCGCGGCGCGGCGGAGCAAGCCGCGGCCATGTGACCAGGCTGGCCGCAGCGGAAGCACAGGCCGCTGCGGTCCACCTCCGAGGTGCACCGGACCGACACGTGGTGCCCCACATGGCAGCGGAAGCACCTCAGAGGTCTGGGTTCCAGCAGCTTCACCTGCGCCGAAACCCAGCCCACCAAGAGCCTTCGGCCCTCCACAATGACTTTCGCCGCTGTCACAGGGCAGCTTACCGTTATGGTTCGCATGCCCGACAGGTCCGGACGTAAGGTGCCTGCCTTGACTTGCTCACCGGTCCTGGTGACGGCGGCCACCACCTCCTTCTCGGTCACCGAGTCGTCCAGACCCAGTATGCGCAGGTCTGCGCATTTGACGGGCCTGGATACTCGGGCCTCGTCCGCATTTAGGGACGCTCTAAGCTTTTCTGCCAGAGCGTCAGCGGACGAGCCACGGGTTTCGCCAGGGATCTCCAGCACTCGAGCCCCTGTTGCGGTGACTCTAAGCCGTAGGCCCCCGGTGATCCCGAGCTCTCCGAGATCCACCGTCGCTTTCGCCTTAGCGAGCACGTCGCGGTAGGTCACGCCCCTCTTTTCCGCGTCCGGCTGTAGTGTAATCACTACAGCTGCGGTCTTTGGGGTACTGAGCCTAACCGCGACGCCCCGCTTCTTTTGCCGGCGTTTCTGCTCCTGCCTCCTGGCTTTTTGGCCGCCGATCGCTCCCTCGCTTTTTCTCCGGCCACCTGCCACCCGGTCTCAGCCGCGGAAGGCTTAGGGGGCGGGGGGGGCGGCGATAGCGGCTGTCTCGCGGCTGGCGCTGGCATATTCGCCGCCTTGCCCTTCTTTTGGGCCGCCGCCTTGCCCTGTTTCAGAGCCGCCGCCTTCCTAACCGGAGCCGGTTTCGTCGGGGCCGACATAACCCTGCCGGGGGGCTGGCTGGACGGTCCCGGTGCGGAGGCCGCAGCAGACGCATATGAGGTCGCCGTCGGGCCCGGGGGCGCCTTGTTTGCCGCTAGGGGGGGGGGGGGCGCAGGACAACCCTCCAGGACGGAGAACCGCGCTTGGAAGGCAGACAGCTCCTGCCGAACCAGATTCAGAACCTGGTTCTCCACCGGCACGGACTGGCTTGGATGCTTCTGGTCCCCATTTCGGGGCGCCTCGCGAGAGCCGGACTCGCGCAGACTGGCCAGGTCTGCTCGGAGCTTCATAATCTCCTCTTTGAGAAGCTCTGTGGCGGCCGTCAGTCGAGCGACCTCCGCCCTCAGCTTGGCCACGCCGTCTGGCGGGGGCCCAACAAATCTGGCCTCCGCTGCCGCCATAATGGAGGCGACCGCTGCAGGTATAGCCCTTTGCCTGGTGGAGGGCTTTTGTTTCAAAGAGACAGCCCTCAGCGCCGCCTCCACCTCCTTCGCGAGTCCGGCCTTACGCTCCGCATCGGAGCCGCCATCTGCACCCGCTTCGTCGCCAGAGGAGCCCGAACGGGCCACCCCGTGACCGGTGGCCACCCCCGGATGGCGCCCCTCCTCGGCAAGCCGCGCCGACCTCTCGGTGGCAGAGAGGCCTCTCCCCTTGCCACGGATCCCGCCGCACTTGCTGGTGGGGATCTAGCGAGCCGAAGCCAGCTCCCCATCTGACGACGACTCTCGGTCGCCTACCGGCCTGGACCGCTTGCGTAGGAACTCCCTGTTCCCCGCAGCAGCCCCGGGCCTCCCGCGCTGGGAGCTCACTGAGCCTCCCGCGCTCACCTCGCTGGATGCGGCGCCGGACTCCGACACCGCATCCCTCTCCTCCCTTCCTTCGCCGATATCGGCCGTGTTTTGGGTTGTATTTGTTTCCATACTGTTCCCACGAGTATGGGGGAAATAAAAAGTCCATCTGGGCAGTGCCCCCTGTACCCAGATAAGCCATAGCCAGGCCCGGCAGTGGTTCGCACTAGAGACTGATTTTCCAAAGGAACCCGTCAGCCATACATCTCCTCGCGGTGCGCCGCCGCTTGAGATTCGGGGTAACTTTTTATAGAGGTTTTCTACCTCGTGGTCCGGGCGGTTAAGCCAAGACCCTCGGTCCCAATCGAAGCCGCGAGACGTGTTCCACAACACTTCGACGGTGGGATTACGATTTCGACGGAGACAGTGAGGAACGCACGTCCTTCACTGTCTGCTCGGAGGCAGGGTAAGTGCACACCGAGCCCGCCCTTGCTCCTCCGCTGTGCCCTCTGCTTTTCAGAGGGTCACGCGGAGCAACGCCCCCTTGGTCCATGAGGGACCCGCCCATGTCAGAATATTAGCCATGGACAGTAACATTCCCCGAGGAATAAGAATCTCTTCCCATTCCTCGGGGGAGGATACTGGCCACGCCCAGGGTGCACCGGCCCAGCAGCTGCTATTCCCTCCAGACGTATCGAGAGGGACCGGCAGCCATCAGGCACACGAGGAGGAATTCTGACAACGCACCCCATATTAAAACATTTGACTTATACTTTTTTATAAGTTTTATAACAACACAATAAATTCTCACACAAATTGTCTAGCTTGTACCACAGACCGACCACCAGCATAAGAACGTCAATACGATGATATAGTTATATAAGAGTATTACTAGAAACTATTACAAACCTTACCAGTTAAACTTACAATGTCTACGTGATTTTTACTCAACGTTATTGTTGCTGACGCGACTGCAAAACGCCCCGTACACGATTAAAATGTTGTATAATCTGCGCCCAAACCCCCGTTATATTTACGTATAAAAACTATTATAAAACCATAAAAAAACGTTAAATAAAAAAACGTTATTGTACCATTTATATGACATGATTTTGCTACTTGGGTGGGTAACCACCGAGTTTCCTCCGTATCTCGGAAAGAACGGTAATCCGTCGGATCGGCTGTTATTTACATATCTTTGACAGTCGTTGCAGGTAGTCAGCAGCCCGAAAGTCTGACAACCAGTCTTTTACCAAGGAGTATCGCATTACCCAGTACTAACTAGGTTGTGGAGGTTAGATATGCAGTGGCTCCATGTAATATACTATTATTCAGCAGCATCCGGTTAGACTGCAAGCCGACCTCAACATAGTTGGGAAAAGGCTAGGCAGATGATGCTACTAGTCTAGCCTTCTGTTCCCCATTGAATGACATTTTCATGAAATAGTTATAGAATGGGGTTAAATTAACTTAGAGGGTTAATGATTTTAATTATTGATAATTCTGTAACTACATACGTGTTACTTGCGCGACTCATTTTTCATCAAAATACAACCTGACACTGACCTGCAAATTGCAAAAAACGTAACAAAATTTGAATTTCGCGCGCTACCCCTGGCGCTACCATCTTAATCATATATTTTTTGACGTTTTAATGTCTGATAATACGAAGCAACTTTTAGAAGTAGGTAAACCCTATAACGATCACAATCAGACTCAACATTTTATTGCCTCTCGAAATCCAATTCCAGAACGAGTGTTTTTTCTTTATTATTGAAACAAAAGACTGTTCCGAATAACGATACGCCCACTCTTTATCACTCTTGATTACTCAACACCCCCGAATTCACGTAACAATAATTTTAAGGAAAAGGTAGAAACGTAACCAAATCGCAAATTACAATCCCGTAACGAAAGCTTAAATAACTTTTCTATCGAAACAATCTAAATTTCGTCACTAAAGTTCTAACATCACGTAAGTCAAAAATAACATTTTTACAGGAGAGTGTAAAAACTGCAAAATTATACCTAGGTGACAGTACAAAATATTTTTTTAATTTGTGTTCACTTCCTATTAGATACAGACGTTGCTTGTTTCTGATTGGCTGATGCGTCTTACGATTCTCTAGCAAACGGCAAAACAACAAAAAAAAAACAAATAGTCAAAACTGACAAAAATTTACTTACGTGGTGTTTGACGGCGCGGTTGGCGCTGTGGCTGAGCGATTGACTGCTGCGCTGCGTGTTGCGGGTTCGATTCCCGCACGGAACAAATATTTGTATGGCCTACAGGAAGTTGTTCCGGGCCTGGCTGTTTGAGTTTAAATGTTTGTAAATGCACCCACGATACAGGAGAAATTCCAAGAGTGGCGCAAAGTATAAAAAAAAAAAAAATTCAACGACGAATTGCTTCAGAACATTATTGATTACATCAATTTTCTTTCGATAAACACAGTCGTGTCAAGATTGACACGTGCCGACTTTGTGTCAAAACAAGTATTTGACTTCTACAGTGGGTAATTTATTTTGGAACGATTTGGAAAAAAAAGGAAAGCTATAATCTAATAAAAGAAAAAAAGTCTTCGCGAAAATGGGCCGCGAGGTGTTTGAGGGACCGAACGAAATCAGGTGAACGTCATAAATAAAGGAAAGGCGATTTTATCGATGTATCCAATAAATATTGAGTTAACTTGTATTTGTAAGTATATTATCTGTGAGTGTTTTATGTTTACTACTTTATTCTTTTATAATATAAAAAGAAAGGACTCCAATAAATGGGTCACAGTTTTCCTTTGAGAAAATAATGTTTGATACGAAAAATTAATGTAGTAATTGTGTTAATCTAGAGGTTAAAAGGTGTCGTGTGATCAGGGTGCCCGTAGGCTATGGTCGTGCTTCGTGTCATTAGTGGAGCCCGATATTGATCTTTTAATCTAGCTCGTTACGGTAGCAAGCAGGTTCAGGCGCTGTGAACTCGCTTAGAGGCATTACTGCTGCAGGTTGTGCTCATGAAAATGTGCATTACATGATATTGGAAGCACACACCTCACTCTGAAAAACTGTTAAATCAGCATAAAATGTGTCCAAAATTAAAATACTTACAGTAAAATATTTTCAAGATCTTCGATTCGATCTTCGACGTTAAATCAATTTCCACTATCGTACTTTCCATAAACAAGATAAAATAACATGAAAGTTATTCTAGCAAAGTCCCTACTTATTCCAAAGTTAATTATTCCCTTTATAGTCTCACAGACCAAGTTTGACATTTAAAAGCATATCACCGTAAACGTGCTTACAAACTAAAGTCGTTTTGTCAACCGAGAAAATATTTTGTAAGGTCCTTTTATGAGTGGAGGAGTAAAGTAGATAAAAGTGGAATGGGCGACTGATGCCGAGGCGCCGAAAGGGTTTAATCAAAGCGAGACTGCCCCTACGACCGGGGATATAGTAAATAGTCCATTCTGAAATCCACACTCCCGAACAAATACCTATAGCTTACATGTGGGCACGATCTTTTTTTGTTTTTCATTTAATATAGTGTCTTCGTTGGGTGAGAAGATAGATGTTTCGTGGTGTCTATAAAATGCGCCGGTTCATATACAACATTAGTTTTAGTATATGCGAAACCTGAAACACGTGTCTAGTATTTTTATGTAAAGAATCTATGTACAAAATTTCAAAACTGTATCCTGAAAAATCACAAAGTTATAAGCTTGTTCTGTTACCTGGCTGTCCGCACAACAACGTGGTCACCACGCGGCCCGCCCGCGCGCGCGCCTCCAACGTCGTCTTAAACTCATTGATAATAATAATTTGGCAGTAGATATCTAAATGATTGCGATAGGTACTTAGTGTCGCTCGGTGCCCAACTTGTAACCTTTTTAAAATTTTTGGGACAAAATATAACATGGTTTAAAAATCATTAACAAACTATATTCAGGTTTCGCATATACTAAAAATAATGTTGTATAATGTACCGAATAGGTCTACAAATTAAATGAACAACTCGTAGTTAGGTATTCTTTAAAACAATATTCGCGTTAAATCTAAATGTACTTCGATAAAATATGTAAATTACTAAAAATAATACATCCTTCTGTAAACACAACAAAAAATTCACATCGGATTCTCTGAAAATGCTCTGAAGCTTATAAATATTTGCGAGAGTCGGCGAGTGATCCGCTAATCCTTCGAGTAGGTAGTATTAATCCGCTATCAATATATTCTCCATGCAACATTTCATTTGTATCCGATAAGTGGCTTACCGTCATCGGATATCAGGCGGATATGACATCACGCGAACGTGAGTGAATGAGTTTTAGATATAGGGTTGGTATCACCGCGTGAGCTCCACGGTTGTTACCGTGCGGGATCAATAGGATCTTTCTGAAGACAATTCCCTAAGTAAAAAAACTTACTTAAAGTTACCTAAGTATATACAAGGTGTAAACAGACCCTTCACATAACCGTCAATTCTGTACATCAAACTAAGTAACTTTACGCAAAAATTATTGCTGGGAATCGACTTTTTGTTTTGGCGTGTAAAATCACGTTTTACGGTAGGACTTGATGGCACTCAAAGCATTGTGCTGATGGATTGAATAGTATGGGGGTCGTGGAGGTGTGTAAACTAAAAATCTTACTTTAAAAACATGTATTTAAAAAAACTTGTAAAAAAGTTGGATCTTTGTTCCCCAATATCTCCGTAACTGAAATTAAGGGCCTATTTACAGCCTTTATACCTACTTATCGTTTTATCCAATAACTAAGTTGTTGAATTCAGATAGCCATGTCGCATTTTTTTTTTTTTCTTTTTCGTATGGGAAATCATCAAATGATACCCCCACTCCGGGCGGAGCGGAAGGGAGTGTCAGACTTGTACTGACTAAAACCCATCCATGTTCCTTCTTTGCCCTTTGTGTTCCAGGGCCACGGTATATCTTTCGAACAGTCCCGCAGCCCTGGCAGGCATCGGCCCTTGCGGACCCCTACTATTTTGCTGACATCTCTTTGAGGCGCACGTGGAACACGAACGCGCCGTCGACACGGCCTGTCGTCATAAGACGGCCGGATGGCGGGCTGGCCCATAACTCGCCGTCCACAGGCCCGCGCCTACGGTGGCCGGGAGCCACCACGTGACCCCCGACGCCCAGGGCGTCTCCCGCGGCGGCTGGGACGTGAGGTTCTTTCCCTCTCACGTCCCGCCACCTCCTTCACTAGCATGACTGCTTTGCAGAAGGTGGTGACGGCTTCCTATTCCCTCTCGCTCCGGACCACGGTTTGAACCAGGGCCGGACGCGAGAGATCGCCGCCGCCAATCGCCGCTACGAGGACACGGCAGTGCTCCGCCCAAGCGGGGCAGACCTCTACGGTGTGCTCCACCGTGTCCTCCGGACGATCCTCGAAGTGGAAACACCCGGGCGTTTCCTCCCGCCCGATTCAGTGCAGGAACCTCCCGAAACAACCGTGTCCGGTGAGGACCTGCCTCAGGCGGTAGGTGAGGGCGCCGTGGCGCCTCTCTAGCCACTCCTCAAAGAGGGGACTTATCGCCACTATGGCGGCGTGCCCTGAAGCTAGCCAGCCATGTCGCTTCATGTTATTCAGTTGCATCCGGTTAGACTGGAAGCCGATCCCAATATAATTAGGAAAGGGTTAGGTACATGATATTACAAAAAGCCCACCTACTCCTACTTATTTCATTCTTCACTTAGGCACGGTAAAAACTCCATCGGATTTGTTCGTTAGAATTAATTCGTGAGCCTAGAACAGCGAACAATCAATATTGAAATGAGAAATAATTAAAACAAACCTTTAACTTTTAAAATAGAGACATTTTTATATCACCTCTGAATCTCCGGTATACGGGGTGGAACTGACACGGACGCGAATACGGTTGCCACGTATTCAGCACATAACTCTGACCGATGCAAAATTTCTATGTGGAAAGCTAAGAATGATGTACTGAATACGTGGTAACCGTTTTCGCGTCCGTGTCCCTTCCACCACGTATGTAGTTCTGGTGTACATACAATCTAAATCCAGTCAATTGTTAAAAATAAGACCGAAAAACAGTTCTTCTTGAACGTCAAAAATTACATAATATAGTTCCCCAAAACGCCCTTCACCGATGCCTAGTGTTTGAGTTGGGGAGGTGAAGTGGCCCGGGTGACTCATGATAAGACGACTACTAGAGAAGTTTGGAAGAAAAAGAAGAATAATGACAAGACAACGATAATAACAGGAGAACGACAGGAGAACGTAGAAGAAATGGCAGAACAAACTCCCAGCAACACAGTCATTTAGAAGAACGTAAAACAGTGACAATAAACCATATTATATCTATTAGAAAACGACCTCGTACACACAAAGTATGCCCCAGCCTTACCTACATTTATTGCCGCTACGACGGCATTGTGCCGTGTCCAAATACCGTTAACATTCGCGACGACACAATGCCCAGCCGCTCTGTGTGCTACACAAGCATTGCATTCACGATGTCCACTTCACACCGGTTACTTTGTATACTAGAAAAAGCTCGAAGAAGTAAACTAAACGTACAAAGCGAGATTCTCGACGTAAATTTTCACTGACAATTTTGTAGCTGTATGGAGCAGACGGCAACGTCACATTCATACCATTTCAGCTACCTTTAACCACATATCATTCCTACAGATGTCTGTCAGTTGTGTGACATTAAAGACGAGCATCGCATTGCACTGAATTTAAAGCGATTCATCATTCTTCCTTTTTTAAAAAACGTTGCCCCACACGAGGAATTTCTCCTGTATCAAGAGTGCGTTTACAAACATTTAAACTGACATACACAAATACCCAGACCCGGAACAACGACTTGTCATTCTCCTACCCATTTGGAGTCAGCGCAGCATGTCTTCTTCTATCACACTTCTGTTTTAATCGTCATCTCAGCATTTTCTCCCTTCCTAGCGAGTCTGATTCTCAAAGTAGCCAAGTAATTACCATCGTCCTTGCATACACCAATTCCGAAACTAGTGTAATTAAAGGAGTATTTTTATACACTATATAGTAAATAACAGCTATAAGAAACTTTCAATCAGTCGCTGTCATGTCAGCCATAAGGGTAAGCCGCGTCATTCAACAGAAAACAAAAAAACGAGTTCTGAAAACATTCCAGTAATGTTAAACCGTTCGATTAATAGCAGAACCCTTTAGGACGTATAATGAAAACCTCATTAACCCCTGTGTAATATTGGTAGTCTTTGAAAACGGGCGCACAAATAAACCAAAATAATTGCTTTGGCTTCCACTCATTGCTCTCTTTTCGCTGTGTTTTATCGACGTACTTACGCCCTGTACACGACCTCAGTTGATGTGACTTACGACGCGAGTTGCATCAAGTGACACGCGCGTGCGTCTATTATTTGCTTCCCATGAGTATCGCCACGCCACCGTGATATTTGGCGTGCTCTAAGCAATTTTTTCATTGATTTTCTCAGTAACATGCTCTAGCGTACTCTTGGCCCAGCGCTTCGGGCATGAGCACATGGTATATAATATAGTTTTTTTATTTTGGAGTTGCTACTCCACATTGCTTTAACACAACTCCTGCAATTAGCGATTGATAATTAGTCGGATAATAAAAACTGAGTCTCATGTTTGTCCCAATCCTTATTAGTGACATACTTCTCAAGCGTCCTGTTTCTTATATGATAACATGTTCTAGAATAATATTAATCACATGCACATACCTACATAAGTATTACAGGGTAAATTCAAACTCACGACCTAACAGTCACCAGATTGCCAGTCATTGGCAAAGTCGGGAAAGTACTGATGTCCTATCCGTTCAAGAGCTCGAGACGCAATAACTTGGAAACATAAGTAGTTACCACCAGTTGTCGGCAACAAACTTAATTTACTTCGTCACTGCTTAGTACTTTTATTACGTAAGGGTCAGTTCACATCAAGGCGTGATGCGACGCTGCGCGCGCTTTTTAAGATAGTGATACAAAATAAAACTATATTTACTACACAAAATATACACATTTTACTGAGATAATTCAAAAATGCCCCTCGGCATTGCGTTACGCCGCGCTCCGTCTCTAGAAGCCTCGCCGCGTAGCGCGACGCTTCACGACGCATCGGTGCTTCGCCGGTAGGCGCGGCGTGCAAGAGCGACGCTGCACCTCGCGAAGCCGCATGACGCCGCGAGGCGCAGTTCGTGTTGCAGCAATTTCGTGTGGAATTTATGTAGTTCAGTCGACTGCTCGAGTAAAACGACGTCACGATTCGTCTCGTGGAGGCGCGCGCCGCAGCGCGGAACCTCTGGCCTCTTCAAGTATCGTCGCATGGCATCGCTTCTCTGTGTGAACTGACCCTAAGGAAAAAAGGAAGTAGGTACTTACTAACTACTAAAATAGACAGAAGCTGTTATCTGCAAAGGTTTAGTAACTTTTCGACGGCATAATGACAATGTTGTCGCTGAATCATTAAAAGAATAATTATTAACTGCAGTTCTACTGCCTATCCCAAAAATTGACACAGCGACTAGCTCACTGCTCGGATACCAAAAATGTAAAGATTTTGCAGTCACGGAGTCTGGGTTTGTGCCCGGTTGATGGTAGTAGGCTCACCCCGTATTACATGAGACTTAAACATAAACGGCGAAATGTGAGTATAATTTTAGGAACTCCTCTGCACAACCCTTCGGGGATTACAGACGTTATGTTACGTGTACGTAAAGTTGGTGTCAACAAACTTTCACGTAAATGTAATATTCTATCCTTTTAACTATTTCAGCATAGCAACGTGTTGAACGTGTTCATAAAACTCGTTATATTCCTATACTTGTTTGCTTCATAACTTCAGCTTCAGGCAAATCAGACTACGGTTAGGTAGTTAGTATAAATTGCGTCTAAGAAATATTAACTTACAAAAGTTATCGTGTAATTTCATAGTAATCTGTCAAGCTTACTAAGAAATTTTCGTCCTTCATCACTTATGTTGAATTGAAATTCACCGAGGTTGATGTTACATTTTATTTATTGAAATTTTGTGAGAAATAATGAGTCCTTATGTTACTTGATTTTAAATAAATAATAATAATAATAATTTAAGAACAGGCTAGGCTCTTTTTTTGATAAGGTTTGCAACTTACGTGCTGCTCCATAGATTTTTTCAATACAAACACTAATTACATTGAAACTTGTCAGAAGTTACGAATCGTAAACGACTGACCAAAAGATGATTACTATACTAGGCGATGCTAATCAGATTTGCTCGTGATTAAACGTAAAAAAATCTATGAATTGCAGAAAAAAAAAAAACAGATTACTGGTTCTCGAGTTATAACATAAAATCAATAGGGGTCAATCATAAACAGGACTAAAACCAGAATCCGTGGCTGCTACTGAAAAAATGCCAATGGAAAAACCCTATAACACTTTTGCCCAACTTGGGAATCGAACCCAGGACGTCGTGCCAATCTGTCTCGACCACTTGCGGTCACGACAAACCATACGAAAAGAGACATGGCTACTATGGTGTAAGATTTATAATAAGTATCTAAGTAGTACTAAGTATAAGTCGTAAGTTTGTGGGTGTACTACAATTGGGTACACCTCTGTCGAACCCTTCGGGGATTACAGGCGTGATGTTATGTGTTCACACGGCGGCACATCAAACTAAACATAACCAGTATAAACTGACTTCACTTTGTATGAGCATCCGGTACGATGAGAGTTCAGCTTAATTTGGATTTGCATAGCTTGATTGGCTGCCGTGCGTACAAAGTATTTCAGATGAAATCCATCAATCAGTTTAAATGTTTATATTCCTACAAATTAAAGATATTATTTGATATCTTTAGTGCTATTCATGTTTTCAGAAGATAATTATTCAAATTAATTTAAATAGACGTCATTACTGTTACACTCTGATTTGTACAAAATATTACAGAAAAGAATTTTCTTAATCACTTATAATGGATAATAATGTTTAGATAAATTGTGGGAATTGAAGAATTCTTTTATTTCAAAGACTATTAAAGGTAAAACAATCGAGGAATTGATTAAAATATTTTTTTAAACCTCAATCAAACATAAGTTTGACGTTTATAAGCATCCAAGTTCGAAAAATGACAATTATCGGAACAATTAACATCAATATACGCTTCACAAATAACATTTTAATTCAGTTATTATAATAAAATTGTAACATTCCCTTGACTATTAACAAAATATAAAAATAATAAATACAAAAAACTGTCATTATTAGGCACTCGTAAGGCCGAAATTCTTCTGTTCTTTGTATTTAGTGTTATGGATATTTGAATATAATAAACTTATCAGTCCGGCTTCAGAATTTGTGCTAGATTGATGGCAACAGGCTGCTCCTCTCTTAAAAGGGACTTTTCAAACTTCACCACTACCTCTAACCTCTCGGAAGTTAGAAGGCAAGATGTTAAATGTTAATTCCCTGCTAAAAGCTGAAACAAAAACACCTCTAAATATTCAATCGAGAATGACGTCAATGTCTTTAAGGATTCCAGAGAGCCGAACCTCAAGCGAACGAAAGTAATCCTGTTACAAACATCCCGGTGGCCATGCCGTGTACGTAAACACTGTGTCAGTACACTTAGTAAGTGTCACTCTGATCGTAAGCCATACCAGTGGCCGTAGTGCCACAGTGCCGGTACGCCAGTAGTGTACTGTAATATAATATCGGATCGCAGTCACATTTACGAGTGTATTGACGAGTGCGTAGCCGTGGAGTAGTAGAAATGGAGAGTTAATACGCATGTTTTCTCAATTTGTGAAAATGGGACACGAATAAGATTTGTGTAGATTGTAGTATAGCATTAAAAAAAATACAAAAAAGGCAATATCTATCTATATAAATAAAAATTAATATTTGTATGTTTGTTCTATACGCATTTTCTCCGCACTGGGCTCGCGTGGTGGATTATAGCCCATTCCCTCTCATTGAGAGGAGGTCTGCGTCCCAGCAGTGGGAACATTAATAGGCTGATTATGCTTATTATGTTCTCTACGCGATTCTAAACTAGTGATCCGATTGAGATGAAACTTTGCTGGGTTCTACTGTGTACGCCCGCGAAGCTTTCTGCCCGAAAAATCTTACAACCAAACTACTTAAGTCTTTCATTTTGCGTGGTATTGCAACGCATGCCGCGGGTACTGCTTGTGTTTTATATAAAATTCAAAAACATCACGGTTTTCTTCCGAATTATGCATGGACTGGTGAGCTCTCTTGTGTTTCTTACTCCGTGTACGTACGCAGTGCATTGCGTTATAGCCTTGCCTCCCCAGAATTCGTTACACACATCTCCCAGAGGACCCCCACTTGTACAAATCTTGCCACATTCCGTCGACGTGAGAATTCCTTTACCGACTCGAATCTTTTCGGCACAGAGACGTTTTTATGTTCAATCGGTGAGAACGAGTCGAAGGGAAGCGTAAAGATGCTGTATAAACAGCTGTAAAACTGTATACCTACCAACGATCGCGTACTCAACAGTAATCTACATTATAATAATATGTGTTCTCACATTTGTGCAAACGTTAAGCTTTTTATAGCAAATGTTCATTTATGTGAACATATAAAAATATTGTTATGTGAACACAAAACCAACCAAGTAGTAACAGACAAGTCATAACAAATCTTCAATGTTGACTTTCCCGGAAAAACCTTTTAAGATCTGTGATGTTTTATATTAAATCTCTCATTCTCACAAATCTTAATGTGTTCTAATAATATCTACGGTACAATGTATGAACGTCAGACGTCAAAATACACTTTATATAATCCTTTGCCACTTATCGTCTGTTGGAAGCAATACATCATCAGGCGGAAATAATTCGGACCCAATCGAATGGAAGTGGCTGTCGTTTTGTTTACACGTGAAATTGAGTTTTTGGCTAAATAAAATTTGTTCGTGTATTAATTAACTTAGGTACTTGAACAAACATCGAGCTCGTCAACTACTCAAGCGGGTTATTGTTTACGAAATCGGCTTCACTTTTTAGACGCAGTCTGCGAAGGGCATTTTTGGAATAACCGAGTTAAGAACGTGAAGAGAATATTGTATAAGAATTGTAGGACATTATTTACCCGAAACATAATACGTTACGCGAAATAAAGTAAACATTTTACCTTATGGTATACATATAACTTTCTTAATTTAGTTTCAACCCCAACATAAACAGGCTTAGTTATATCGGTAAAAAGTAAACAGAACAATGCGAATGGTCGATAAATCGCAGTGCTGATAACCTCAGGATATCATTGGCCACAACTCGACATAGCTCGCCCTCGATTGAACTTCAAACAAGTGAATCTCTGCTGTACCCGACCTTCCGAGACGCGCCCTCGAACAAAAGTGATATTTTGTAAGAGGGCAATCATTCAACCGTTTTACTCTCAGTTTGACTGTCTCTTTTACGATTTCTCTTCCACGTTTCCGTCAATAATGATACTTTTGGAATCACATACATATTTTTATTGAATGGTTACAAAGATGGAATCATCGCTGAATTTATTCAATTATTTTTAGTGAAAGCGTATTGTAGAGTGATTGGAGCTTTGATACTTTGTATTACTAACAAAACCTACAATTGGATCACAATTTTCAATAGGTATACAGGGAAGGGACGAAAACGGTTACCACGTACTCAGTACATCATTCTTCCCACATAGAATTTTTTTTTCGTGTGAGAAAGCATCAAATCATTAATCCCCCCCACTCTGGGCGGAGCGGAAGGGAGTGTCAGACTTGTACTGACTAAAACCTATCCATGTTCCTTCTTTGTCCTTTGTGTTCCAGGGCCACGGTATCTCTTTCGAACAGTCCCACAGCCCTGGCAGGCATCGGCCCTTACAGACCTCTACATCGTTGCTGACATCGCTTTGAGGCGCGCGTGGAACACGAACGCGCCGTCGACACGGCCTTATAAGACGGCCGGATGGCGAGCTAGCCCATAACCTGTCGTCCACAGGCCCGCGCCTAAGGTGGCCGGGAGCCACCACGTGACCCCCGACGCCCAGGGCCTCTCGTGAGAGGGAAAGCTGCCGCGAGCTGGGACGTGAGGTTCTTTCCCTCTCACGTCCCGCCACCTCCTTCACTAGCATGACTGCTTCGCAGAAGGAGGTGACGGCTTCGCATTCCCTCTCGCACCGGACCATGGCTTGAACCAGGGCCGGACGCGAGAGGTCGCCGCCGCCAATCGCTGCTACGAGGACACGGCGGTGCTCCGCCCAAACGGAGTAGACCTCCACGGTGTGCTCCACTGTGTCCTCCGGACGATCGTCGCAGTGGAAACACCCGGGCGTTTCCTTCCGCCCGATTCGGTGCAGAAACCTCCCGAAACAACCGTGTCCGGTGAGGACCTGCGTCAGGCGGTAGGTAAGGGCGCCGTGGCGCCTCTCTAGCCACTCCTCAAAGAGGGGACTTATCGCCACTATGGTGGCGTGCCCTGCACGGGGGTTGCGACAGTCGCTCTCTCCATGTCGCCATGAGATCACGCCGGAGGTCTGTCCGCTGAGCTGCAATTCGCCGCGGCAGCGGATTTTCCCCCCGACGTAGTGCCTCCGCGCGCCGTTCGTGCAGGCGCGCGAGGACTATCGCATCCAGATCCCATGGCGACGACTACTGCCTTGGATTATAGACTTTTAAATCCATGCAAAGTGAGCACCACCCATGCAGTTGTTTAAAGACAACCATCAAACATTATCAAAACTGTAAGGAAACAATATTACATCGATTTCGAAATGAAAATAAAGAACACGCCTGGATAGATTACCTCAAAGCCCAGTAATTCTGAGTAAACTATAACCCTTGTAAGGCAGAGATGTGACAATATATGAGCAAATTAACATGGACCAATATCTGCGGCAAGCATTGGAGCGGTCGGCCTGAGTCCATCGTTGGTTTAGCAATGATTCTGTAACTCCACAACATAACTCTGTTTCGTTGGACCACTCGGTACGTAAATCCACTTTGAGGTAACACACTTGCCACATCTCAAACTAGTTCCTAACCCAACACTGCCTAAATTAAGGTATGGTGGAGTCAGGCGTTACTATACGAATATCCATGACATTACAATAAAATTATATCTATTTAATATTATATTTAGTTTTAATTCAGTAAAACTAGATCCAGACTTTTATTTAGAATGCCTACCTAAGAATCCTAACCTATATTCTTTTATTATTTACCTACTAAACAAGTTCTAAAATTTTTTCTGAAAAATAAGTGTGTTCAACTAAAATTGTTAACGTAGCAACCGATAGATGGCGTTGTTAGTTGAGCGGCGATTTCTGAATCTCGCTATTAAGATTTTCCGCCGCTTAACTAGGTCAATTACATTTGTCAAGCAAAATTTATCTTAATACACGCATATTACTTTATTTATTTATTGTTTAATGTAAATGTATGTGTTTCAAAGAAAATATTTACGTATGCTGCACCGCGTGTATCATAATTAATACCCTTCTGCTTGTGCATATTCTTGCTGGGGATTATTTTCTACATCCCAGACTGGATTTAGTTTTTGCGGAATTAAAACTAAAGATTTTATTTACCAACCACAAATCTATAATAGTAATAAAAATATGTACAAGTATCAAAAGGATTACAGGGCGTCAAAAAATTCGTCCCCGTCGCTGTCAACAGGAAAAGAGCCCAGAAGGCTGGCAGCATTGCCACGTTAGATGGCAATGGTTATTGTTTGGTAAAAAAATAGGCCCACCCTCTGGTCACGTGAAGAGTCGACTAACCGTTTGGCGATTTTCCGAAATACTAGGTTGACACTCTGACCCCATGGCCCTAGTGTTTCAATCCCAAACGGCTCAAACCAATAACTACCAATTTTTGCAAACCTAATATTTTGCCAACAGTGCCTTTCATTAGGATGTTGAAGGAGTCCAAACCACTCGAGGAAATCACTTGTTATCAGGAACTTTTCTCGTCTGTTTAGTCAAATTATCGCAAAGCCGTAGACAGAATCTCAATTGGCCTGCCGGCCGTACTAAATCCGAAATGAGGAGCAGACGAACTCCTTCAAACATAATAGGGGACTTAAGAACAGCGAAGTTATTCCAACTGTTAAAATATTTGAGAACAGAATGTTTCATAGCAAAAGGTTGTGGACCTAGTACCTAATAAAGTTTCTTGAGTAGAATTTGAACTAACCAAACGGCCGGTCGGTGAATAAATTTAATTTGACAATGTCGGTCTAGTGGCATTTGTTAGACATGCTATTTTAACACGAGAAGGAAATTAAATGAAAAATGTTAAGTGGCTGCCTCGTTGGTCTAGTGCTCGCAAGCGCGACTGCTGAGCATGAGGTGTTGGGGTCGATTCCCATTCGGGCAAAGTGTTATTATGTTTTCCAGTTGGGAATTTCTCAGTGGCAGTCATGGTGTCTGGAGCCGTGCTCGCTTAATGGCAATAGGCTCGCCCCTATTGCCATTAATTCGCCTATTACATAGGACTTAAACATAACTGGCAAAATGTGGGGATTGCAGGCGTGATGTTATGTTAAGTTACGTGGCTATTTTATCCTGAACCTATATCAAAACGTAAAGTTTTTAATTAAAATACAAGGTTGAAAGGATAATAAATGCACTAATACTGGTTCAAATGCACAATATTTCTCTCAACGAATGTGAGTGATAAGATCATACGGTGGGATAAACACTTTTTTTCCGCAATAATAGGGGAAATATTTCTGATAATGTATTGCCCCGAATATGTCAAATCATTGCAGAACAATTTTTCTGCACACGGAATATCAATGTTATGAGGTATCTTATTCACGGTGATAGCAAAATTGTGTCAGTTAAAGATGAAAGAAAGACTATACGAGTGCTTGGTGTTTGAGTTTGATTGGATGAAGTTTTAATTTTATTTTTTAACTTTGTCATACGTGCTTTCCTCCGTGCCTCGGAAAGCACGTTAAGCCGTTGGTCCCGGCTCTCATTTGTAGATCTTTTAAGTCGTTAGGCAGTCAGTGGCCCAAAAAACCTGACAACCAGTCTTACCAAGGGGTAAGACTGGTTGTCAGGTTTTTTGGGTATTACCCAGTACTAACTGGGTTGTGGAGGTCAGATAGGCAGTCGCTCCATGTAAAATAATGGTATTCAGCTGCATCCGGTTAGACTGGAAGCCGACCCCAATATAGTTGGGAAAAGGCTAAGCAGATGATGATGACTTTGTCATAACAAAGGTAGAATGTATTACTAAAAATAAAAAATAAAATTAAATAAATCTAAAAGCCTGCAATCTATTTTTCTCTCATATTTCTATAGAATGGTTGGTAACACAAACAATTTCCATAGCATATTGTTTACATTTTATTCCTCTCGATTTTTGCAAACTAAGTTCATGCGAAACTAACAAATAAAACATGGTTTTATGAAAAAACAGCGAAAAACAAGTGAAAAGAACTCTATGTTCGGAAACTGCTCTAGGGCAAAACAAAACACGGTACGCCTATCAAATTGATTCCAGCAAAATTTTGACTGTAAGTACGCACTTACTTAATTTAGTTATTTTTGCTTAAGAAAGTGGGCAATTGGGCATTCAAGAATCTCTCGGTTTTGTTGTTTAGAAGACCAATTATTAGTAAAAACTTTCGGCCTGTATTTAAAAAGTGGTCGTATTTAAGAGCTCTTAATGGTCCAATTGATGATATTTACAAAAATTCTCTGACTAAAATAAAATAAATAAAGTTCTAAGATATTTTACGGACTAGACATTTAAATTACTATTTAGGTCTTTTCGTAGCAATTGCTACGGCGTAGCTTCGAAATAATGCGTAGAAGCCTACGCCGTAACCGCAGCGCAGTGACTTTCGATACAGACTTTGAAGCCATTAATCAACTCTAATTTAAAACCAACTGGCATTTCAAGCAGACTAAAAACATCAAATGCCAAATCCTACGCATTTTTTCTTTGAAAATAACTCGATTAAAGGAACACAATGAAGAAAAACATGACTTTTCAATTTCAACAAAAAGTTTTATTCTTACTTAATTGTTAATAAAACTCTGAAATAAACCCCAAACAATATGGGACGATCTCAAAAAGGCTGGTAATTTAATAGCTTAATATCTTAGTTCAATTTTCTGTTAGCGTACATTAGACTTACATAAGATTTTACGGCGTTCTACTAAAAACTGTCATAAAAACTTCTACTGTCAATGTGCTATAAAATAACAGTAAAGTTCGACTACTTTCTTTTATCCTTAATAGTCTTTCACAACAATGAAAACATGAGGCTTTGCCGCCACCGGACATTGTGTTTGTATCTAAATTTGAATCTTTAATATCACGGTTTCCGTTGAACCTCCCTTTTTTCCACACGATTTTCATGATGGGGACTTGATTAGGTTGTTTCCTTATTGCATTAAATATAAGTTCCAAAAAGGAAGGGCTTTTTTGATATGCATTAATTAGTTTTATTTCTCATATCTTCATTAACGTTTCCTTATATTTATATGTATACCATTATCCGATTAGGAAGTAACCATGATCTCTTTTATGAGGACCTTAAATTTATCATTAACCATAAAGAAATTGATGAAGTCATAACTCATAGGTAACGGCTGACGATGACGAAATGCCATCGAGCTTGTAAGCAAATTTTATTAAAATTCCGTAGTAAGTAATCGTAGTAGCTGAATGGATAAGGATAGGGAGAAAAGAACGCACGTGGATAATTGATCACGTCTTGATGGGACACCGTGAGGAGGTCCCGGTCGGCACGCTCCCCTCCCGCACCGCCGCCGCCCCGCTGACGCCCCGCAGTCGCCCCGCAACCGCTCCGCACCCGCACCGCTACACGTTACGCACGGCTCACCAGATTAAACTGATCTGTTATTATTTTCCCGACATGTTTCACTCAGACCGTTCTAATTAACCATAATAAGTATATTTTTTACCCGACTGACCCCATAAGGAGGATAATGTTTTTTGTGAAACAAATGTATTCGTTTATTCCATTTGTTGTCAACCACTACACTATATATTATATATAAGATTTTAAACTATCCTGGTCACTAACATTATTATAACTAGAAGACGGGATATTTACCATGTTTATTGTTTCAAAGAAAACATTTTTATTTAAACTTCATGTACAATAGTGATACATAGGTGGACTTATTGCCACAAGGCATTCTCTACCAGTCAACATTATACTACACTATATTGTTTTTTTAATCAAAATATCTTTTCAAAATCATAATTAATTATTTCTAGTAAACGTGGTACAAGAGATGGTAAATTATTTGTGCAAACAATAATAAACAACCTTATTGTTCTACAACGGTAACGTAATTGTTCTACATTTATTTCACAATGCATTTCACTGAATGAAATACTAATAGAATTCGAACAAATGTTCAATAATGGGGGCTGGCAAAGGTTCGGACAGTCAGCCTATTGCACGTGATTCGGCGAAAACCGTACTGTAATTAATTACTAGGGCAACTACTAAGGGGTCGAACACACCTACCTAATACCCAGCAACTAAACATGAAAACTTAACTGGTATGAACAAGCCGAAATTCCTTTTGACACAGAAAAGCACATTACGTAAGCTCAATTTACTAAACATTAGTAATTTATCAGAGCTGTCAAGTTAGGATATATTTTAAGCAAACATAACGTCCGTATATAAAATAAACAAAATGACTACACAGGGATTAATTTTTATTGAATTTACGAGAGTTCGTGAACTCTGTGTTTAGCTAGAAATGTGTTGGAAATATTCAGGAATTGATTTTATTTTCAAATTGGTGAGTAAATATGCCAGGCAAATGAATTATTATTTTCAAACGAATTCTAAAAACAATAATTGTTCAAAGTTAGTTCAGTACCAACGTGAAATGGTACATCGCGTTATGAAAACGGCGAGCGTCGTCGAATGTCGTCATGTCGTCTGCATCACTCAACCAGTGTGACAGACTTATACGAACGGTCGATGCACCATGTTATCGCATATGTAACGTACATAAAGGGTGTAAATGAACCCTTTACGAAGCTGAGAGGCACTTGTTCTCCCCGTCCTTGCGATCATTTTTTTTTGTTCTAGACCTGGGAACCTTTTACTTACGGAGATATTAGGGGTCAAAGTTCCAACTTTTTCAAATTTTTTTTATAATACCTGTTTTTAATGTAAGATTTTTACTTTAAACACCTCCACGATCCCCGTACTATTCAATCCATCCATCAGCACTATCCTTTGAGTGCGCTCCATCGTAAAACGTGATTTTTCACCCCACAAAAAAGTCGTTTCCCAGCAATAATTTTTGCGAAGTTTGATGTACAGAATGCTTCGTTGACGGCTTCATGAAGGGTCCGTTTACATCCTGTATAATGTAGCGCTTATAGTAAAATCCGATAGCTCAGTGAAGGCAGTGTGTAGGCTGTCTTACGTCCCAGTGACCACCGCTCGACAGCCCACGATAATACCTCGACAAACTTACTGATTAAATTTCCGCACTAACCAATTTTAACTATAACTACCCAAACACATCAACCCTTACAACTAATTTCATAAATAAACTCAACTAAATATAGATAGTACAACAGATCCATGCTATGTTATATTGTATGTTTGTGTAGGTATGTATCTTGTTCTCGACCCGAAACTATTACGTGCTGTCAAAACCACTGTATTCGTGTCTCTTTGATCAAACCTGTTGATGTCATCCTAAGCAATTTCAGTAAAACCAGCTAAGCAGCATTCTTTAAATTGCTTTATAAGTTTACAATTCATCGATTGATTGTGAATCTGACATACCAAATTAAAATAAAAAATGTGTAACCTATAGGTAATCAATATTTAATGAATAAACATTAATTACTTGCACCTTTTAATTACACTAAACCATCAGCTTGTTCATTTAAAGCATTTTAATTAAAGTATAGTATATTATATTAAAATACAGTAAAATTAATTGCGAGTAGCAAGACATGGTATATAGAATCCAGGCACTGCCCAAGAGACGACTCAAACAAATCAAGATTCATTTCGCGTTGCGAAGCCATTGAAGTTTGCTTTCAGTTACCGTTCGCGAACGTTGACAAATATTGTACATCTGTCAAACGACAAAAATATATGGCCAACAATGCAGGTTTGCTGGGGACAGAAACTGTAACCGCGAATTGAATCACAGATTTCAATAAATATAAGGTTCGAAATCACATGATTTATTCACCTTAATAGAAGCTTTATGTTGAACTCTGAATTTGATTGAGAAAGTAAGGCAACTGGCAAGTGAGGAAGCGAGAGGGCTTTTAAAATGTCAACAGATTCGAATGCTTTATAGCTTGATTGCCTTTGTTTACATTTGTGGAGAACGAGTCATGTTAGCGGAAATCAAATTTGAATTTAATTTAGTAACGCTATCTGAATTATCATTTGCTTAGCGTAATGCCCTCTGCTCCAGCAGTCGGGAAGGTAATTAGGTAATAAGCGAGGTTCTTATTGGCTGTTTACTGCTGAGAGTCCCTTTAAAAAGTTCTTAGACTAAGATAGAAAGCTCTTTGCCTGGAACTCATAATCTTAAATCTTGTTTGCAATAGCAGTAGCAGGAGTAGTAAGTACCTGCAATACTTAAGCAATATTATTGCAATTTGTATGTATACTTTTATTCTGTGTGCAACAAAGTGAAGAAGTAATTCGAAAAAAGGTACAAAGGTAAAAAGGTTACATAAAAGTATTAAGGCTAAACAATCCAATCCATTAATTCCAAATATACCTCAATCATCATCATCTGCCTAGCCTTTTCCCAACTATATTGGGGTCGGCTTCCAGTCTAACCGGATGCAGCTGAATACCAGTATTTACATGGAGCGACTGCCTATCTGACCTCCACAACCCAGTTAGTACTGGGTAAATATACCTCAATCCAAATATACCTCAATCGATATTAAAATTAACATTGATCATTAGAACAAGCTTCAGTAAACACATTTCATTTTTTTTAAAGTACGCAATAAAGCAAATGTCTTTAAATATAAAAGATAATTGTTTCTATTTAAAATCTAAAATACACACACACATACACAAACATACAGTAGACGCTCAAAAGTGCACTACCATGCTAAAGATTATATTGCTATGAACAGTGCGAGCGCGATACAACAGTGTGAGTGCGTGTGCGTGTATGAGTGATGTCTCAACATTCCACTCATAACACACACTAATGAACTGTCGTCACACTACGCGAAATAGCATTATATTTCTGTTGATGTGTTTCGGCAATCTTCGGAAATATGAACTAGTACATTACAACCGTGCAGCCGTGTAAGTAACTGCCTATTTTGTCTATAATTTGAAAACTACAAACAACTCTTGTCTCTCTGAACTCTGTGAGTCTGTGTAATTATTTAAAAAAAAACTTTTGATTGACAGATAAAGACGTGGAACCGGGGTAGGTAACACGACAGAGTGAAAACTCTTCATACAAATGCGCAATGACAGATGCACTATTACTAAACGAGGCAGTAAGAAAATCGTTTTCTGTCAGAAAGATCATCATCATTCTCTTGCCCTTATCCCAATTCATTTGGGATTGGCCCAGCATGTCTTCTTCTTCCATACTTCTCTATTACTCGTCAACTCTTTAGCCTTTACACAGTCCATCCATCATTTATTTAGTCTTCCTCTACTCTTATACGCATCCACATTTATACTCAAAACTTTCCTCAAGACATTTCTATCAGAAAGATATTAATTGAAAATGAATTAAATTGGTTTCAAGTCAGTCTGCTAAGCCTGCATTACATTGTATTATAAGCGGAATGGATATAATATACCTACTAGAATCCAGCAGTAGCCCTTAATCCTAGGATTACAAAGCCCTAGGTATATGCTTTGGATGTCTAGATAATCTTCCATACAAGCTCCTTTGCTTCCGCAACTAATTTGATTCGAGAAGCGAATATATTTTATGTTATTATTGCGTTAGGTCGAGGCTTTTGTCCAGCATTGGGAATTCATAGGCAATAATAGAAGAAATGTAAAAATGGGTACATCCCCTTTAGTAACTTTCCCGTTTCGCCAACTAAACAAAAGACGTGCAAAACAAGTCAAAAAAGTCCCCTTTCGTAACTATTTTAATCTTCATACATTGATTCCCGTTTCGTCAACCATAAATTTCAACTGTTTTTTATACGGTACAGTCAGCTCCCAAAGTTATGTAAAAACAACCTACTTTTTGGGTTAGAACACTAGCAGTTTTTTTTAGTATTTTTACTTTGTATTTCTTGCCAATTAAGGTGGCAACCTACCCAATAAAAGGCGATTCAAAGTATACGTATTGAGGGGTGCGTTGTCAGAATTCCTCCTCGTGTGCTTGATGGCTGCCGGTCCCTCTCGATACGTCTGGAGGGAATAGCAGCTGCTGGGCCGGTGCACCCTGGGCGTGGGCAGTATCCTTCCCCGAGGAATGGGAAAAGATTCTTATTCCTCGGGGAATGTTACTGTCCATGGCTAATATTCTGACATGGGAGGGGTCCATCTTGGACTTAGGGGGCGTTGCTCCGTGTGACCCTCTGAAAAGCAGAGGGCACAGCGGAGGAGCTAGGGCGGGCTCGGTGTGCACTTACCCTGCCTCCGAGCAGACAGTGAAGGATGCAGTCCTTCACTGTCCCCGTCGATATCGTAATCCCACCGTCGAAGTGTCGTGGAACACGTCTCGCGGCTTCGATTGGGACCGAGGGTCTTGGCTTAACCGCCCGGACCACGAGGTAGAAAACCTCTATAAAAAGTTACCCCGAATCTCAAGCGGCGGCGCACCGCGAGGAGATGTATAGCTGACGGGTTCCTTTGGAAAATCAGTCGCTAGTGCGAACCACTGCCGGGCCTGGCTATGGCTTATCTGGGTACAGGGGGCACTGCCCAGATGGACTTTTTATTTCCCCCATACTCGTGGGAACAAAATGGAACATATTTTAACCCAGAAAACGGCCGATAACGGCGAAGGAAGGGAGGAGAGGGATGCGGGGTCGGAGTCCGGCGCCGCATCCAACGATGTGAGCGCGGGAGGCTCAGAGAGCTCCCGGCGCGGAAGGCCCGGGGCAGCTGCGGGGAACAGGGAGTTCCTTCGCAAGCGGTCCAGGCCGGTAGGCGACCGAGAGTCGTCGTCAGAGGGGGAACTGGCTTCGGCTCGCAAGATCCCCACCAGCAAGCGTGGCGAGATCCGCGGCAAGGGGAGAGGCCTCTCTGCCACCGAGAGGTCGGCACGGCTTGCCGCGGAGGCGCGCCACCCGGGGGTGGCTGCTGGTCACGGAGTGGCCCGTTCGGGCTCTTCTGGTAACGAGGCGGGTGCAGACGGCGGCTCCGAAGCGGAGCGTAAGGCCGGGCTTGCGAAGGAGGTGGAGGCGGCGCTGAGGGCTGTCTCCTACAAGCAAAAGCCCTCCACCAGGCAAAGGGCTATACCCTCAGCGGTCGCCTCTATCATGGCGGCAGCGGAAGCCAGATATGCGGCGCCCCCGCCAGAAGGCATGGTCAAACTGCGGGCGGAGGTCGCTCGACTGACGGCCGCCACGGAGCTTCTCCAAGAGGAGAACAGGAGGCTCCGAGCGGACTTGGCCAGTCTGCATGAGTCCGGCTCTCGCGAGGCGCCCCAAAATGGCCAGCAGCGACCACGCCAGGCCGTGCCGGTGGAGAACCAGGTCCTGAACCTGGTTCGGCAGGAGCTGGCTGCCTTTCAGGCTCGGTTCTCCGTCCTGGAGGGCATTGTTCTGCGCTCCCCCTTGGCGGCAAACAAGGCGCAGTCGGGCCCGAGGGCGGCCACATATGCGGCTGCTGCAGCTTCCGCACCGGGGCCGTCCAGCCAGCCCTCCGGCAGGGTTACGTCGGCTCCTGGAAAGCTGGCTCCGGCTAAATCGGCCCCGGTTGGGGGGGCGGCGGCCTTGAGGCAGGGCAAGGCGGCGGCCCACAAGAAGGGCAAGGCGGCGAATGTGCCAGCGCTAGCCGCGAGACAGCCGCCACTGCCGCCCCCCCCGCCCTCTAAGCCATCCGTGGCCGAGACCGGGTGGCAGGTGGCCGGAGAGAGAGCGAGGGAGCGAAGGGCGGCCAAAAAGGCCAGGAAGCGGGAGCGGAAGCGCCAAGAAAAGAAGCGGAATGGCGCTGCTAGGCTCAGCGCCCCGAAGACCGCAGCTGTAGTGATAACACTACAGCCGGAGGCGGAAAAGAGGGGCGTGACCTATCGCGACGTGCTCGCTAAGGCGAAGACGATGGTGGATCTCGGGGAGCTCGGGATCGCCGGGGGCCTCCGGCTTAGAGTCACCGCAACAGGGGCTCGAGTGCTGGAAATCCCCGGCGAAACCCGTGGCTCGTCCGCTGACGCTCTGGCTGAAAAGCTTAGAGCGTCCCTAAATGCGGACGAGGCCCGAGTGTCCAGGCCCGTCAAATGCGCAGACCTGCGCATCCTGGGTCTGGACGACTCGGTGACCGAGGAGGAGGTGGTGGCCGCCGTCACCAGGACCGGTGGGTGCCCTGCCGAGCAGGTCAAGGCAGGCACCTTACGTCCGGACCTGTCGGGCATGCGAACCGTAACGGTAAGCTGCCCTGTGACGGCGGCGAAAGTCATTGTGGAGGGCCGAAGGCTCTTGGTGGGCTGGGTTTCGGCGCAGGTAAAGCTGCTGGAACCCAGACCTCTGAGGTGCTTCCGCTGCCATGTGGGGCACCACGTGTCGGTCCGGTGCACCTCGGAGGTGGACCGCAGCGGCCTGTGCTTCCGCTGCGGCCAGCCTGGTCACATGGCCGCGGCTTGCTCCGCCGCGCCGCGCTGCGCCGCATGTGCGGCAGCTGGCAAGCCGGCTGATCACCGGGCAGGGAGCAAGTCCTGCGGTACTCCCGCCAAGGCCAGGGGCAAGGGAAGGCCCTCCGCCACCACCGCCAAAACCCCCACCGTCGCCACCACCGCAGCCGCCGCCACTGTCGCCGCCGCTGCCGCTACTGCTGCAACTTCCGCAGCGGAGCCCTCGCAGGGGGCCCGGGAGGGGGCTGAAATGGAGTGCCAGTAACGGCCTCATTACGCCTTCTCCAAGCGAACATCAACCACTGCGCCTGCGCTCAGGATCTGTTGCTCCAGAGCATGGCGCAGTGGTCGATTAACATCGCCGTGGTCGCTGAGCCGTACTTTGTCCCGCCCAGGGATGACTGGGTGGAGGACCTTAGCGGCTCAGTGACCTTAATTGCGTCGGTCGCCGCCGGTACCCCGACCCTTGAGAGTGTCAGGAAGGGTCAGGGGTGCGTAGCAGCACGGTTCGGGGAGATCGTTGTAGTGGGAGTACTTCTCCCCGAGCCGAACTCTCGCCGAGTTCCACAACTCCCTCACGGAGTTGAGTGTCGTCATCGGAAGTCATTCCCTCCCCGTGCTTGTGCTCGGGGACTTCAATGCCAAGAACTTGGCTTGGGGTTTTCGTTACACGGACGTGCGGGGTAGAATGGTGGAGGACTGGGCTCTGGAGACAGGCCTGGTCGTCCTAAATCGGGGTTCTGTCCCCACGTGCGTGCGGATGCGGGGCGAGTCGGTGGTGGACATCTCGTTCGCCAGCCCCGCTCTGTCGCCGCGTCATGGAGGGGGTGGAGACCTATTCCGACCACCGGTATATCCGGTTCGACGTCTCCACCCAGTCCTCAAGCGTGCCGGTCCTACAGGCCCCGAGTGGTCCGCGATGGGCGCTGAAGCAGCTGGACCGGGAGCTCCTCCTGGAAGCCTCGATCGTGCAGGCCTGGGTGTCATCACCAGTCAGGCCTGCTGACATCAACAACGAGGCGGGTTGGTTCCAGGAGGCCATGTCCGAGATTTTCGACGTGGCAATGCCCCGAGTTCGGCCAGGAAGCGCCCGGCGTCAGGTGTACTGGTGGTCGCGAGAGCTGACGTCTCTGCGCAAGGCGTGCGTTGCCGCGCGGCGCCTGTACGCCAGGCATCGCAGGCTCCGCATCCGCCCTCCGGATGCGGCAGCCATTGAGGCGGAGCTGTACGAGGGGTACAGAGCGGCGAAGACCGCCCTCCAAGAGGCTGTCCGGCGGGCCAAGAATTTGGCCCGCGAGGAGATGCTGGAGTCTCTGAACGGAGATCGGATCTTGCGGAACACCAGTTTGGTTTTCGCAAGGGGCGCTCCACGGTGGACGCCATCATGCGCGTGAGAGCCCTCACGACGGGGGACGCGGTGTCCCGGGGCGGGGTCGTCTTGGCGGTGTCTCTTGACATCGCCAACGCCTTCAACTCCATGCCCTGGAGCTGCATTGGGGAGGCACTCCGGTATCACCGGGTGCCAACCTACCTTCGTCGTGTGGTCGGGGACTACTTGACGGATAGGGCCGTGATCTACCCTGGTCAGAGCGGAGAATGGAACCGGCGAGAGATGTCGTGCGGTGTTCCACAGGGATCGGTTCTAGGACCGGCCCTGTGGAACATCGGTTACGACTGGGTGCTGCGCGCCGACCTCCCTACCGGCGTCAGCGTAGTTTGCTACGCTGACGACACGCTGGTACTGGCACAAGGGAGGTCGCACGAGGCGGCGGCCGAAAACATGACACGCGGGGTTGCGATAGTCGTGGATAGGATCCGGCAATTGGGTCTCGAGGTGGCATTGCACAAGTCCGAGGCCATGTGTTTTCATGGGCCTCGGAATGCGCCACCGTCGGGATCCCTACTGACGGCGGGAGGGGTTTCCATCGGCGTCGGGTCGACGTTGAAGTACCTAGGACTCGTCCTCGACAGCCGGTGGAACTTCGTGGAGCACTTCCGACGTTTGGCTCCCAAACTGGAACGGACAGGGGCTGCCTTCAAGCGGCTCTTGCCCAACCTGAGGGGTCCAAACGCCTCCTGCCGGGGGCTATACGCGGGGGTCGTGCGGTCCATGGCTCTTTACGGGGCCCCGGTGTGGGCGCGTTCTTTAAGGCGGCAAGCCGCCCACTACCTGAACGCGCCCCAAAAGGTGATAGCCATAAGGCTAATCCGGGGGTACCGCACGATCTCCGGCGAGGCGGCTAGCCTCCTTGCCGGATTGCCGCCATGGGATCTGGAGGCGATAGTCCTCGCGCGCCTGCATGAATGGCGCGCGGAGGCACTACGTCGGGGGGAAACTCCGCTGCCGCGGCAAATTGCCGCTCAGCGGACAGACCTCCGGCGTGATATCATGGCGACATGGAGAGAGCGACTGTTGCAACCCCGTGCAGGGCACGCTACCATAGTGGCGATAAGTCCCCTCTTTGAGGAGTGGCTAGAGAGGCGCCACGGCGCCCTCACCTACCGCCTGACGCAGATCCTCACCGGACACGGTTGTTTCGGGAGGTTCTTGCACCGAATCGGGCGGGAGGAAACGCCCGGGTGTTTCCACTGCGAGGATCGCCCGGAGGACACGGTGGAGCACACCGTAGAGGTCTGCCCCGCTTGGGCGGAGCACCGCCGTGTCCTTGTAGCGGCGATTGGCGGCGGCGATCTCTCGCGTCCGGCCCTGGTTCAAGCCATGGTCCGGAGCGAGAGGGAATGGGAAGCCGTCACCTCCTTCTGTGAAGCAGTCATGCTAGTGAAGGAGGTGGCGGGACGTGAGAGAGAAAGAACCTCACGTCCCAGCCGCCGCGGGAGACGCCCTGGGCGTCGGGGGTCACGTGGTGGCTCCCGGCCACCGTAGGCGCGGGCCTGTGGACGGCGAGTTATGGGCTAGCTCGCCGTCCGGCCGTCTTATGACGACAGGCCGTGTCGACGGCGCGTTCGTGTTCCACGCGCGCCTCAAAGAGATGTCAGCAACCGAGTAGGGGTCCGCATGGGCCGATGCCTGCCAGAGCTGCGGGATTGTTCGAAAGAGACACCGTGGCCCTGGAACACAAAGGGCAAAGAAGGAACATGGATGGGTTTTAGTCAGTACAAGTCTGACACTCCCTTCCGCTCCGCCCAGAGTGGGGGGGGTCATTTGATGATTTCCCATCCAAAAAAAAAAAAAAAAAAGTATACGTATTGAGTCATTCATAGTTGGTCAAATCTTCATCATGTTTTGAATTCCACAAATGTATCAAGTTTACCACTGGCATGAAGGGTCGCGGTATTAAGTCCTGGTAGAAAACGCAATGGTATAAACTAAAACCATTGTTTGTACAATATTGAATGAGATATTGTTTTATTGTAAACGATTGGTTGAAATTCAAATGTTAAATAGGTCACAATAAATATTCTTGTTAATTAGTGTTGATGTTTTGATAAGATTATAAACAATAAATTATTCTAGAATTATTTAGCACTAAGTTATTAATAGATAGTATATCTATTTAATGATTGCCAGGTAAACATATTTTAACCTACATTATGTGACAATACAATAAAGCGTATACAGAATTAAAATGTATAATTTGAAACCGCACACATATAATTATAAATAAGAGGCTTAACGCCGCATCCCGTACTGAACAATAAACATTTTCACAAAACAAAACGAAATATAATACAGATTTGTCACCTATTACAGTGTTCAGGATTAATACAATGAGAGCGGCGCTTAGATAGCAAAGGTAACTATTTGCAGCATTTAACTGTCAGGGAAACTTGACTAATAAAAAAGCACCTGAAGTAGTGCTCACACCGAGCAATTTATTGCGAGCACTTAGCAACCCCCGAGAACACGCGTTAAGTCAGCTAGTAAAGTGCCCTCTTGCTTGAACCAACACTTAAAATATTTCTTCTTTATGTCCACGAAGAGCTAAACGGCTAAGCGCAATAAAATTTGGTCCAGTGTTTTCTGGGCTTAACCTTCCATTCCACAAGAAAACCAAGGTTACCGACGTAGCCCGAAGAATAGCCAAACTTAAGTGGCAGTGGGCAGGGCACATTGCTCGCAGAACGGATGGCCGATGGGGCCGGAAAATTCGGGAGTGGCGACCGCGAACCGGAAGACGTTGCGTTGGAAGGCCTCCCACTAGGTGGACCGATGACCTGGTGAAGGTTGCAGTGATCCGCTGGATGCGAGTCGCACAGGACCGGCGACACTTGGGGGAGGCATATGTCCAGCAGTGGACGTCTTTCGGCTGAAATGACGATGATGATGGTGATGAACCTTTCATTGAACGAGGAGTGGAGGGAGGCCTTTGCCCAAGAGTGCAACAGAGCAGGCTAGAAGAAGAACCTTCCATACAAAAAGTCTGATAACCAGTCTTACCGTGGAATATCACATTACCCAGTAACTGAGGTGTTGAGGTCAGATATGCAAACGCTCTATGAAAAATACTGTTATCCAACTCCAGAGGGTCCTTCCATACGAATGTCAGAGGAAACGGTTTATGATGCTGTCATTGAAAACTGATACGCTGTAGTAAAATGAAATGAAACTGATTTTTCGAAAGCCTACCAACATAGGCACCGTTTTCAGCGCAGTTATCAAAAATGATAAAGAATGATGCTGAAACGATTGACAGTCTGGTGCCACTTTAGTATAATAAATCAAATCTTCATGGCAGCATAAATTCTATTTCTATTTCGTTCACCAAAAAATATAAATCACGAATATTTTCAGAGAATATATTGAATAAATGACATTTAATATTAATATTACATACGCCTAAATCCTTTGGGTGTTAAGTCAAAATACAATGAAAATTCCCGAATCAATTTACATAATACACGTAGCGTGTACTTGAATTTAAAAATCAGCGACGCAAGAAGAGATTGTGAGATAAAGTTATCCCGGTTTTCATCCCGGTTTTATCCCGTATTCGCCGCTCATATGCAAAGTGACGGCCCAGCAGAGTCTGAATCTGACATAAAATGCACGCTAAAGGGCGCACGCTAGCAAATATTGTACTTACCTATTCGCAAAGACAAGGTAATATGCTTGCATTTCAAACGTTTCTCATCTTAAATATTCTTTTTAAGTAGCTGTTTATCGTGAAAGAGCGAAACGTTTTGATATAAGATTTAATTTCATTTGAGGAATATCTAGGGAGCTAGATATTCCGCAAATGAAATTAAGATTTCTAAGTAAGCTGACGTTTCTCAGTTTATTGGTATCGGGTAAAAGTTAAACATAAGTACAAGACTTTAAAAGCCTTAATTCCACTTCTTATTGCTTAGATCTAATGTTCTAAGAACAGGCTTGTCTTCCCAGAATTGATTAGGGTTGGCTCCAAATCCGAGAGTGAGTTGAATTTTCTAAATTCCAACATAAAATATAACCTGCACATTTGTAGTTCTTTTACTTTAGTGTTGTAAATGCAAAAATTTAAACCGAAAATGTTTGTGCATACATAAATGTTTATGAAAGTTTCACGTAAATACCTACTTCACCAAAAAATACGAAATACCGTTGATATACAAAAATGTTTAAAACTGTGCACATCAACATTTCAAGTGCCTCGTACACGACTCGGTTCACGTTCGGTACAAACATACAGGTATAAAGTATTTATTTTTCTCTCATAAATGTAGTTAGATTTTACTATTACAGCCTGATTGCTCTCTTGAAGCTCTTAGGCGAATGTAAAGTTGTTAACTTGATGCCGGGCGCAGTGTGGAAGCACCCTAATGTTTGTTTTTTTTTTGTATATTCAATACAGTGATTCATGTATGCAATATTGAAAGTTGGCAGGTCGTTAACAAATTTTGTTAGGGATTTTTACACTACTCGATGTGTAGGTATGAAATTTATTTTTGTCAGAGGTGTGAATGAAAAAGTTGATGAAATTTCAAGTGTTCTGATTTCCAACGTGATATTTCCTATTTGTCCCGCGAACAAATAAATGACTAATACTCATCAGTAGCGAAGGGTCAATTTTTGTAAGAGGTAAGCCGGAGTACATATTTTTAATGTGATTATAATATTATTTGTCTATAAAATATAACTCCACCACACTACCACTGCTCTCAAAACGGTGAAGGAAAACATCGTGAGGAAACCGGCATGTCCTAGAACCAAAATGATGAGACACCTACTAACCCGCACTGGGCCCGCGTGGTGGATTATAGCCCATTCCCTCTCATAGAGAGGAGGCCTGTGTCCCAGCAGTGGGAACATTATAGGCTGATTATGCTAATGCTTATGCTTTATAGAATATTGATAGTGCCATTTTAGGCATTTGCCATTCTAGGAATCGGGTTGTATGGAACCTTCCCCACTGATACTCATACATTCACCTGCAGTTAGATGAATAACTATAGCGAACTAGTGATGCCTGGAGCGGGGAACCTGGGTTTCTCAGATAAACTTTAATTATGTTCACATCTTGCACTGAACTATGATGTGTGAGTTTGAAGATAATTCAAACCCCCAGTTTCTGAACAATTTAATAACTTATTTTTAATTTCAGTAAACGATACATTAAACTGGTAGTTTTTGAAATATGGAGGACATAAATTGAAATCAATCAACTGAAATTGAAAACGGTGAAGGAAAACATCGTGAGGAAACCGGCATGTCCTAGAACCAAAAATTCGAAGACATGTGACATCTACCAACCCGTACTGGGCCCGCGTGGTGGATTATAGCCCATTCCCTCTCATAGAGAGGAGGCCTGCGTCCCAGCAGTGGGAACATTAATAGGCTGATTATGCTTATGCTTGTGCAACTGAAATTAGTAGGTCATAATATCAAGCAACAAGTGATTCAATAATAACATATCTGTCACCATTTCAAGCGTTAATAGTCAATAACAATGCGATTTGGTTAACTGCAGACAAGCATATATTATTTGCATTTAGAGTAATTGAAAAGGTAGAATAGTACGAGTATAGAATATTTATTTATTTTACACATACACATAACATAACATCACGCTTATAATCCCCGAAGGGTTAGGCAGAGGTTTGATGTATACCTACATTTCGCCAGTTATGTTTTTTAAGTCCCATGTCATAAGGGGTGACCCTATTTCCATCAATCGGGCAGAAATCCAAACTCTGTGGCTGTTACTGAGAAATTCCTGTTGGAAAAACCCAACAACACGTTGACCGAACCGGGCATCGAATCCAGGACCTTATGCTCAGCAGTCGCGCTTGTGACCATTATTGTTTTAAGTTAAAAAGCATCTTCACCCACCATCACCTTAGGGGGCTTTACAATAATTTTTAATAATATTGAGTGTCCAACAAATATTACATTATTTACATTTAATAAACAAAGATTAAACCAAAATTATCATTCATCATCATCATCATCATTTCAGCCGAAAGACGTCCACTGCTGGACATAGGCCTCCCCCAAGTGTCGCCAAAAATAAAATACCAAAATTATACCTGAACAAAATTAATAACGGCAAGGCAAACTATGAACAATTCAAACACTGTTTTAAGCTTTCTCGGTCACAACTAAAAGAAAGAGAAAGAGGGTAGATAGATTTGTCTGCTCTTAACAATTTATTTTCCATCCACCCGCATTCTCCAGTCAACTCGCATGGTGCTTGCAACAGCGTCAAAATATCGGGAGCTCAAAATAATGAATAATCACGGAAGACGTCCCGTAAGTATAAGTTTATAAACAATTCCTTCAAAAGCTTATATCTCGAGCAGCCCAAAGTTGCACATATTCCTAAAATGGTAAGGAAATAGCGCGTTCATGTTCCACGCTTCCTCCTCCACTGCAATAGCGGGAAACGAAAAGCATTCTAGACGTCCACCAGACAGAAAAAGAAAATTTAACCAAAACTAAATCTCTTTGTAAGTTCAATTTCGCTCTCAAAGTTGCGTGAGAACGAAAATTGCACTAGAAATTACTCGAGAATACGTTAAGATATTCATTCCTTTTGCTTTTATCCTATCCTACTTTATACATATAATAATATTATAATAGCGAAAATTTGTGAGGATGGATGGATGAAGGTTTGTTACTCTTTCACGCAAAAAGTACTGACCGGATTTGGATGAAAGGCACACACATAGATTAAAACCTGGATTAACACATGGGATACTTTTTATCCCGGTAGTACGATACCGTGTGACAATAACCGAACCCCATGCGGGCAAAGCCGCGGGCATAAGCTAGTAATATTATAAATGCGAAAGTTTGTGAGGATGGATGGATGAATGTTTCATGCAAAAACTACTGACCGGATTTGGATTTAACACACAGATAGTTCATAACCTGGATTAACATATAGGATACTTTTTATCCTGGAAGAACGATCCCGTAGAAAATAGGCATAAGCTAGTATCGACATAAGTATTTTGTTACTAGGATATCAGAATTGCAAAGAGATGGTTCTAACGTTTATTCTCTAGTGGTTTGCAAGTATTCACTTTAATTAAATATTGCAATTGGACACAACTGGATTGTTGGTTACGTTGTACAAATGAAGCTTGTTTTAAGCTTTTACGGTTTACAACTAAACTTATACTGTCACTTACGGGATATATTCCGTGATTGTTCATTATTTTGAGCTTCCGATATTGTGGTGTGTTTTGTCAACCCGCGATCTTGGCGCTTGCAACAGCACCGAAATATCGGGAGCTCAAAATAATGAACAATCACGGAAGATATCCCGTAAGTGACAGTATAAATTTAAACGAGACTTAGTCGTAAACACGAATACGGTAAAGCTAACACATAACATATTCTATGTTTTCTTTCGCTAGCAGATCAGCGAGGAAGCAATATGTGTATCTGTAATTACAGTTGCAAAGTAACGTCTCTCCGTAGTGAGTTGTGCTTTCCGCCGACGAACGCGGTTAAAGCGAAATTATGTGTTGTACGTGTCCTCCGTTCCCTGTCGCGTAGACAGAACTAATTCTAGATATCCGTTTTTGCTGCTTTGTGTAAACAATTCTCCTTTTAACTCGACCGTCGTATTGCGCAAGTTAACTTGACGGAATTATTTTCCTAGAAATTGTTTCAAGTTTTAATCCGCAGTTCTCAATTAAGGATTTCCTGTTCGAAATACGGAAATTATTTAGAGACAAATCGAAACCAGAATTTGTATTTCGTTCGTTTAGTTGTTCGGGCACTGCAAATCTTCTTCGTTTATTTCTTATTTGTATTGTTTGGTACGTTTCAAAATAGAATGAAATAGGATAACATCCGATACGATGTATTTATTACTATCGACCAACTATCTCGCTATCAAAATTAATATCCGTGTGAAGGATATGTTACATTGATCATGACATAAGTCTCTGTTTCAGATGCTGCGCTTGTTTTATTGCAATCTATCGGTGCGGGCGGCAGCTGCTCGACTGCTCCCCTTCCGGCGCTCGGCAACTCTCCGTAAGGCACGTTATCCACCTTCGCGGTGCAGGAACATTTCTCTCAAACGTTGTATTCGCTGCAATATCGGGGATAATCTCCGTTTCTGCAACTTGTGTCGGAATTTTCCTTTTTTCCGGGTAACCGCACGCTACTACATATCGATTACACGTGAAACAACAGAATTAGCCGAACGTTGAACCTGCACGAACTTTTCTCATCTTACATCTGTATACATTACGAAAACATAACAACAAGTATATTTTGGAAAGAATGTTCTGTCCCTTAATAAAAATTCCCTTTATGTACCATAAAATCCCAGAACCCTTTAAGACAAAAATGGAAGTAAAAACACGTAGACTCATAAATATGTGACCGCAGTGTCCGACTGTAGTTGTTTTAAGTTACAACCCGACCAGAAACATAATTATTAAGTTGAAACTACACTTCTTTAGGGACGCGGACGGGACGGGACAAAATCTTCAAAGCAATAAAGATATCTCGGCGTGAGATACCATCGTAACGACTTAAAAACTATGTACATTGTACAGTAAACACTTAATCTTAATTTAAATACATAGTCCGGACTGTTGGAGGGAAATTATCCTGGATAAATACTACCACCTACTTTTCAGTTTAAGAGAATCTACTTTCTTCTTCTGGCTGACGTGATTAATCCCAGCTTTGGTTCCCTTCTTCGGAACAAGCTAGGGAAATAATTCACTTGAATTGGGTTTCAACATTTATAAATTAACTAGTGGCCCGCCCCTGCTTTGCACGGACCCAATCTACATATTTGGCGACATGTCAAAACATAGAGATTTCTGTGATATAGCTAAGATAAGTAGTAATGTTTTATATACACAAGCCTGTTTTATTTTTTCCTTTTTCGGATAGGAAATCATCAAATTTTAATGACTTCCCCCCCCCCCCACTCTGGGCAGAGCGGAAGGGAGTGTCAGACTTGTACTGATTAAACCCATCCATGGTCGTTCTTTGCCCTTTGTGTTCCAGGGCCACGGTATCTCTTTCGAACAGTCCCGCAGCCCTTTCAGGCATCGGCCCATGCGGACCTCTACTTATTTGCTGACATCTCTTTGAGGCGCACGTGGAACACAAACGCGCCGTCGACACGGCCTGTCGTCATAAGCCGGCTGGACGGCGAGCTAGCCCATAACCCGCCGTCCACAGGCCCGCGCCTACGGTGGCCGGGAGCCACCACGTGACCCCCGACGCCCAGGGCGTCTCCCGCGGCGGCTGGGACGTGAGGTTCCTTCCCTCTCACGTCCCGCCACCTCCTTCACTAACATGACTGCTTCGCAGAAGGAGGTAAAGGCTTCCCATTCCCTCTCGCTCCGGACCATGGCTTGGACCAGGGCCGGACCCGAGAGATCGCCGCCGCCAATCGCCATACACATAAGCCTTACATAATAAAATCTCTAAATAATGGTAATAATCACATAAAAACCTAACCGATAACTAAGCGGTCACAAAGACAGACACGATAAACGAGTTTGCTGTATACCATTAATATAATTGATGTTACTGTAATTAATGTTATTACGTAAAGTTCATTTTATGAAAACAAGTATAAATATTTTTTTAATTAGATACTTGTACTCGATAAGAAAACAATAGATTTAATGTGAAAATAACCGAACCCGATTAGAACTAGTTTCAATTAACGATGAATCATAAATACAGGTTTGTTAACCCTATTTAATTATACAAATGACTGACTATTTATTAATGAATATCGGAAATTATAAATACCTACCTAACGCAATTACACGCATAACTTCACAACACCTATTTTCAATTTATAAATTATCAAAGGGTTATTTAATAAATTAAACAGATTCATAGAGACGTATGTCATTGCAATGTATCTAATAGAATATTATTTTTTGATTTATCGTTATTCACTATGTAACTCCAAAGTGGTATCGTGACTATTAATAAAACACCACAACAACAACCACACACGCTTACAACTGCCTGTAATACAATTAAAATTTCGCATAAACATAAGGAAAGTGTGAAGTATTTGCCTTGCCTCAATTTTTCGTAAGAATACTAGAAAAAAACTCACTAAATAGGTTTGTCTGTTTGTTTTTCCCGCCTGAGGATGGTCAGCGCCACTGAAGCCGGCCTGAACAACTGGCGAGATGACCTGGACAAAGGCTGATTCGAGGTGCGCAGGAGAAGAGTACCTGTAAGGATATGAGCGAGGTCCAAAGACCAAAGGCTGTGAACGTCCCACTGTTGCAGGGCATTCAAGACTAATAAAAAATCCGTTCTGACGTTTGCTGAACGGATTTGAATGGAATGTAACACACGGAGGACATAGGATACTTTTTCTTTTTACCCAGGTAGTACGTTCCTGTGAGATAATTTCCGACCTCTACACAGACGAAGCTACCAAAATAATCCTCACCAAAAGGTCGTACCAAAATAATTCTTAAAAATTTTTGCAGAACTACAAAAAGATACAACAAGAAAAGTATAATTTCCTTTGCTGGCAACCAAGTCCCGCTGTCCTCGTCACAGAAAGTTGTCTGTGTATGATACACTGAATAAGTATATAAAAAAATGGTACGTCTGCGCGTGACGTTAGAATTGCATCTGCAGTAAAAATGTGTATTCGTCTTGAGCTGTGGAGCATTGCATAAGAAAGGATGCTTTTATATTTTCAGTGGGGCGGCGTGCCCGGGACACGGCCCCACTCTGCCTAGAATTTTAAGGCTTGTTGTTACATTCGCTTTATGCATTCACTTTTATGCAAGACGTGAATTTGAACCACAGACTGAGGTGAATGTGAGACGAATTTTGAACAAGTTAAATCGAGCCTTTTGTTTCTTTGGACGACTTTTTTCTTCTAGAGTTCTTGTAGTTCCTGTAAGTACTTTTGACTTAATCTCATACATATCATATCTCTCATAAAATTAGGTACCTTATTATATGATTGTAGATACTGGAGAACCTTAATGCCACTTCAGAATAGGATAATCAGTTTTCCAGTAAAGCTACTAAGTCACATCATTAGCACATTATTTGTTTATTTACGGCAGAGTAACAGCAATGAATTTAATTTTGTTGACATTATTCAAAAGAATGTACAATATTCTTACATTATACAGCTTCAACCTTCATTTTCTCGGAACTTAAATGTTGGCATAAGGCCAAAGCTTTACTTCAGAATAATAAATTAAATTATTTGGTGAATTAGCACTGTTTGTAAAGGCTTTACGAGCGTTCTCATTTTTGTAGTGCGAAATTTCCTTAATCGTTTAATTTGTAATTAAAAGTTATTTATGGCTTAAACAATTTTATAATAATGATTGTAGTCAAGCTGTGTTCGGCAGCTTTCGAACATAGAAATAAAATTATCAGCATTTTTCATCTATAAAATCTTATGGTCATACAGGTTTAGTAGATTTTTTGGACATAATATTTACACATTAAACAGGAGGACGTTAGATCGAGAAGACGTAAGATAGTCTCATTTGTCAGCTAGGGCGATGCAGCCGCTCTGCCATGTAGGAATTCTAATTAAACTTACACAACATTTAGACGAACTTACATAGTGTGGAGCGATGAGCTCGCTGAACTTTGGCCGGGTTACTTCACGTACATATACATGCCAATACGGGATCGTGTCAATACATTGAATATTTGACAAGTTCCGAGCCTTAGGCAAATTACGTACACATTACCGCAACTATAAAATATGATTTACAACAGAATGAGAAGCAAAGTTAGGGTAAAAGAAAAATAAATCTTACAAATATTATAGTTGCAAAAGTTTGGACGCATGTTTGTAACTCAAATAATGTATGAAGACTGGTCTGGTTTAGATGCAATGAAATGTAAAACGTATCTTCTTATAACGAAAGCTTAATTTTTTTAACCAAAATTATTTCGCAGACAATTCAATTTTTTTTGTAGAATACGATATACTATTTAAATAAACAAACTTTGATCTACGTTGGGAACCCAAACATTGGCTAAAAGACTGAAAATGAACGAGGACAATAAGAAAATTCACGTTTTATATTAAAAGAAAATGCAGTCGGGACCACTTTCAAAGCTTTTTATAATATTACTAGGACGCCCTCGACTTTTTTCCCTTTAGAATTTTAAATGTGAAGTTTCTTGTTAAACCCTTTAATTTTCTACGTTTATATTGCTGAAACACGTTTTGACTCAAGTTTGAATAAACGCCGTTACGTATAAAATAATGTTTGGAGTCAAAATACGGCTAAGAATTTTGGTTTCATCTACCTATATTATAAATTGTAGACAACCAAAAAATAAGTCACGCCAAAACAATAACTTTCCATTCTTCCGCACCGCAGTCGCTAGTCGGTTGAAAATCTGTAAAGAATGTAAAAGCTGGGAAGACAAATTCTTTTGGAAAAATTCACGACTTATCTGTCACTTTCACATCATTGCACCGAATAGCCCTAGCTCTGCGATTGATTTTCCACTCGGCTAGAGCGGAAACTGAAAAAACCAAAATGTTATAATATTTCCGCGGCCATATTGATTATGTAAACGATATCGAAATTCTAACACAATTTATAACAGGAAGCATACTTTTTAATGTAAGACATACAGATATGATACTTTTTTTTATAATAAAATGGGATAATTTTGAAGTTGGCCAGTTTTATTCATCTGTGAAGAAACTGATTTTCAGAAAATGGTCATTCCCTATGTATGTTAAAACGTACATTTTATGTAAATCTGTATTATGTACACGTATATTGTAATGTTAATGTATTCGCGACAGAATCGAATTTTCCCTTTTTCCCGTTAAAATTCGTTTCATGAATAAAGCTGCGTGTCCCGCGGGACAGTCATCGGATTCGACTTCTAAATTGGATCGGAGTTTTCTTAGTAGCGATACTTCACCGACTCGCCGACTCGCCCGTCCGCCTTGAATGCCTCGATACGAAGTGAGTGGCGTGTCACGCATCGCTAGCCGCGTCTCTACTCATATTACTCGAATAAAAGTGAATAGCCACAAACACTCTGTATGACTGAGTCGTCTGTGCGACAACCGTGAATTTCGCCTGATTGGTACATCCAATATTTTGAGGACAAAGTGGATGTGTTTATTATAAGCGATGTCTTTTTAGATACGATTGTTTTTCTTCGTAGCCACTGCCATTTCAATTCACTATAGCTAGTAGCGTTTAATTTTCTATGTACTTGGTTCAACGCGACACAGTTCTGTGTAGCGTATATCCGTAAATTCCAACAATTCGAGATATGTCGCAGCGATATGCAGTTTCTGTCATTATCAAAGCTGTTGTTGCAATTTAATAATTGCGCCATTTTGAAACCTCCGACTTAGAACTATTTTGAAAGTGTGCTAAGCGACACGAGAAATAACTGTGTATGTACCTATGTATGGAATGTACTCGCACTACGTTAAGTAGGTCGCTACTCAAGTTTTAATTAAACTAAACACTTGATGTAAGAGGTCTGCAGGTATTATCGCAAGCCAGAAAGTTATACGTCTTTTTAGGAAGTAAATCTAATAGGGAAGGAAGATTTCTTTCTTTGTTTACTTACTCTCCTGTTATCAACCTTTTGTTATTTTTCTCTATAGCCCTGCCTTTATACGTAACTTGAAGATTTTGGTTAAAGAAATGGAGCTTTCCATGGAGTCCCTTTGTCCGTTAAAGTTAGTTAATTAAATGGCAAAGTAATTTCTCTCTCATTTTGATATATTGTGTCCGTGTGGTTCTTAGTAAGAAATAGGTGAGCGTCTTTTTTTTCTTTGCTATTGTTATGATTACGGGTAGCATTATTCTATGGGATTGTATCTGCAATCTCGATGACAGGCATGGTGACTTACAGGAATAACTGAATCCCGTATCCCGTATTCGTAATTCGAATTGAAATCCTTTACGAATCCTTTGGATAATGTCCTGGAGCTACGCAGCTTAGTGCGAGGTGCGAACTACTCAAACATTCGCCCGCGCGCACTTTACGTCGCGTGTGTCCGTGCATAACGAATCGAACGCAATTTTTTTTCCTTTTAAAATAGATTTGTGTTTGGAGCTAGTGATGGATCGTGTTGCTATAGCCTTTATCCCTTTCATAATTGCTGGTATTAAGAATCATTGAGAATGATTGGTGATCGGGAAGTATAGTTTCTGTTTCTGTCCTCTTGATGTAGTCCCACTTGCACTGTGCGGTGTGCGTTATCTCATTATGATAACAAAGTGCTGCGCTGCGTGTCGCAGGTTCGTTTCCAGCACCGCACAAATATTTGTATGGCCTACAGGTAGTTGTTCCGGGTCTGGCTGTTTGTGTATGTGAGTTTAAATGTTTGGAAACGCACCCACGATACAGGAGAAATTCCTAGTGTTAGGCAAAGTTTTTTTTTTAAAAAACGTCTAGATACGTTTGGAATATTCTATACTCAGTAAAAAAGAATCATATAAAATTGCCATGAATAAATATTATTTCTAAATAGAAAAGCAAATTATTAAAACGTAATACTTTCTCATACCCAACATCATTCGTTTCATTTATTATTACACATAGGCTCACATATATTATGAAACTACAATCCCACTAAATTCAGCTGAACACGACCAATATTTGTTCAGTCGTGCCTTCGACTATATTACAGAGCCATAAGTAAGTTCAACTTAAACAATATACAAAACTTTTGCTAATAGGGAGTCCCAATAATAACAGTAAAAGGTCTCGTAGCTTATCTAGATGGCATATTTGGAGGATATCCAAGCCATTTAGCACAACACGACAGAAATACCACTTTGGACCCAAAAGCAAATGACGTGAAAACATAGATATTTATGTCCGTCCGTCCGTAGATTACTGTGAACCCACTGGTCTGGCTAACGCTGCGTTTTAAAAGGAAATCTTTAAACTAACAGAGAGTATTTTTTCGAATTGAAACAGTAACTGGTCTTCACTTTATTGGCTTAGGAATAGAATGACTTTGAACTGCAAGCACTTCTCGAAGTGATGTCTTCTTAAGGCCAGGGATTTGTACCGTGTCCAACGAATAGCTACTGACTTGCTCCTATCAGATTGGAATCCAATGCTGCATTTGTAAAATTTTAGTTTAAAAGAAGATGATGCTAATACAAGGTGTAAAAGGACCCTTCAGAAAGCCGTCAACTAAGCATTCTGTAGGTACATCAAACTAGTATCTAACTCTGAAACGACTTTTTTCTGGGTGTAAAATCTCATTTTACGGTAAAACACAATGTAACGCACTCAAAACATTGTGCTGGTGAATGCATTGAATTGTAAGCGCGTCATGGAGGAATTTAAAGTAAAGTTATAGCCTTAAAAGCCAGTATTAAAAGAAAAATTTGGAACTTTGACCTCCAATATCTTCGTAACTAAAACGGACCAGAACAAAAAAAATACAAAGAGAACAAGTGCCTTTCGGCTTCGTTAAGGGCCTTTTCACACCCTTTTATATAAAGAAGCGATGTACACACCGTAAACACTGCAAAGGTTTAGCCAAACCCATAAGGACAAATTGCGTACGCGACTCCAGTCACCGGACTTTGACAGATATTATACTGAAGATCTGTCAGTGTCAGTGTCCGCTCTTCGTTGCAAATCCGCAATTTTTCCTTAACGTTTTACTCAAAATTTGAATAACTCTGCGGTACAGACTGCGATAGTAATAAAACTGACCAAAAAACGTACTTAATAACGAAGTATTTTTCAGCAGAAAATATTATACTTTTAAACTGTCAGATGTTTATACCGTATGACAAGGGCGCCGGCGACGGGGCCTCCCCAGGGGTTGATTAGTTGTTGGGGGTGTTCCACCTGACGAGATTAGCATACTGAAATTATACGAAAAAGCCTATTGCTTTAACATGAAATTTTGGTAATAAAGTTAAGAGTATATTGCACGTTACACGCTGTATGAAAAAGCAATTTATGTTGTGATTGAAACAGTTATTTTTTTTGTGAAATCTACAGAATATCGTACTTGCTCGTAGATTCGTATCCATGCTTGAAAAATAACCTTCTGTATCACCAAAAATCACCCTAATAAATACTTTGACTCTGTAGCCACGGAAATTCGAAATCGTTCTTCATAGAACGCTATCGGTTTTAATGGGCTTTTTCGGCCTGTCATGTTCCCACTCCTGGTAAATACACAGAACTCTTCTATGTGAGAGGCAGTGGGCTATTATCCACCCAGAGGCCCATTTGGTGGATGTCAAGCCTTAGAATTTTTGAATTTAGAATTTATCTACAGGTATCCTCACGATGTTTTCCTTCACTGTTTTGAGAGCAGTGGTGCTGAAATAAATTACACAAATTGCTTGGTTGTAACTGGCAAAATGCCTGAAAGCTTACAGTTTTAGGCAAAAGGTATTTAGCACCTGTTATTTTTTAATTTAGAGTCCCCGCAGACTGCAGACTTTCTATCAGCCGACATTTTAGTTGGGCTTTTAGAGTCCGGCACACTGCAGACTTTCTATCAACCGACAGTTTAGTTGGGCTTTTAGAGTCCGGCACACTGCAGACTTTCTATCAACCGACAGTTTAGTTGGGCTTTTAGAGTCCCCGCATACTACAGACTTTTTATCGATCGATAGTTTAGTTGGGCTCTTAGAGTTTGCCTTCTGTGGAGACAGAAGGCAAACTTACTATCGGCCGACAGTTTAGTCAGTATGAACATGTATGCTAGTGCGCATGTTACAACGTTTTGCCAAAATTTTAGTTTAATAAGCTACACTACACGATTGCCTTCAAACTATACTATCGGCAAACTACTAGATCAGTATAGCGCTCTTATCCCGCGCGCACACTTACCTAAATATAATTACTTAATCGGCCGACTCTGCGAGCGCTCTCTTCAAAAACCGCTTACCAATTAGCAAATTGTTCGAGCGCAGTCGACTGACTGTAAATCTGGTTTGCGCATTCGTCACTAACCTGACTGTTTAGTTGGCGTAGTGTGCACGCTAGCAGCCCAACCCGACTAAACTATCGGCCGATAGTAAGTCTGCAGTCTGCGGAGACTCTTAAACGACTTTATTTGACTTAACTTATCTCTACACATACATATCTATACATATACGAATGTGAAGATAATTTTGTACTCGTATGTGAACGATTAGATTGCTCAGCTACATAAGTTGACTTGCCTCGTTACCTGGGATCAAAGTGGTCGGTCATCCTTGTAGGTAAGCTACACAACATTTAATATTCCATATCTAGGTAAGTACCTACATATGGAATATTAAATGTTGTAGGTAAGTACCTACATATGCAAACACATGAATTAAGCCATCGTTATACAAAGCGCACGCGACTTATATGCTTTTATGTGGTGATCCTCTGGATGGGAGAATAAGACCAACAGTGGACGTTTTAAGGCTGATGTTGATGAAGAAGTGGTCATTGTAGCCATATTCTTAGTTTTTTGTTATGACCTTAAAAACTGTCTAATATTTTGGTTTTTTGTAAGACTTCTGGACGCTACGAACTGCAACAGCCTGACCACGGGACATTCGATGCGAAGCGTCTAGCGACTAAAACAAATGTATTGAAATGTACTCACTACTCATCATGCCGCTCGTTTGCAACAAGGATGACATAACTCAAAACATTAGAATTTTTAATGTTGTTTGTAGTTGAACATAACAAAATTAACGAAAGTAGGTATTAAATTAAGTAACGAAATACGTAAAATAAACCTTTCATCTTTTGATAAAGGGTTTCTATGCAAAAAAAGTCTAACTTTAAGACGCTGCCCCGTATTTCTTATTTTTAGAGTTATGTCACTATTGTAGTAAACAGGCGGCTATGTCCCGTGGCCAGGCTGTAATGCCCCGTTCACAATACTCGCGTAATCGCGTTCTTCACTTGTTTCCGACATCACTGTCCCGTCGCGGTAGCCCGTGGCATGCTGTTAGCAATTTCTTTCTTTTCTCCAGAGTCACTGTCTCCACACTTGCGTCTCGTATAAGTAGCTTTGCTGCTCCTACCTCCAACCAGTCGCAATATTTCCCCATCTCTACGAACTAAAATAACCACCGTGTCACTGTGGGTTTCTTCGGACTGTTTTGAGCTACAGAGTTATTTTGGTTTGATAACCGTGTATTGTAGATTAACCTGCTCTGTGTCCCTGTGGACACAACAGCTCTCACAGCGAAACTACCGTTTGATAAATAATCCATCTAAGCCCTGACTTCTGTAAGCTACACTTGTCATTTCGCCTTACTAAAAACTAGATGTCTATAAACGTTCCCTATTTTTTACCTAGCCAATTTATGCACTATTATAAAAGATAGATGGGTAGGAGTTTAAGTAGCACTGCTTTACCTTTATCAGTATTATTGACAAACCTTTTACGGATTCATACTCAGCTCATACTCATTTATAGGTTCCTGGGTGAACGAAATAATAACGAAAATGAACTTCTTAAAGATTATCACGGTAAACCAACCGAACAATGTTCCAAAACCGAACCACTCAAATATGTATTCCCAAGGTCACTTTTGTCCTAGTACTTAGGTACTTACATAACCCGGGCACAACTTCCTAAACGGCGCCTTGATATCATGATTGGTATAAGTTATCGGAATCTCGGATCCCCCGTAGGCACCGAACTCGTCGGGTCTCGGGGACGACCAACTTCGCTGTATGATCCGCCATACTTCAGATATAGCGAATACTTGTTAAGTATTCAGGAGGTAATCCCTCTAACCTCATTTTATAAACGCTGTTCTATGTACGTGATCGTCTAATAGCGCAAATTTAATAGTCTTGATGAGTAAGTTATGGGGTATGTTAGTTGGGAAACTGCATTATCGTAGTTATTAATTTGCTTTTGTGTTTGTCTGTGTTTGTAAGACAAACATGAAATAGCAGCTTTCATTTTAATCTGAAAGTTAAGAATATTAAGAATAATTTATTTAAAAAGTATTACAAAAAGTATACATTTAAGCGCAGTAGTATTATTTCTCATACTAATTATAAATACTTATAAGTAAACTATAACTAAAATATATTCTACAGTCGCAAGTATTCAATAGTTCAATTTAGATGTCAGCGACCTGCCCGATCTAGGTTTATTTAAACCTGTGTTTCAGGCCATCACTTTACCTAGCACAATTCAATAAGGACAATAAAATTATAAAATTAAATTAATCTATTAACAATTATAACTATGCATCAAGTTGGTATAAAAGAAAAACACTAAAACTAGCTAAGTAAATATGTACAAATAGATACGATAACATAATCAAACCACAACTTCTAGAAGTTTTTCAGTTGCTAGTAGCATGCATGATTTCAGCTTCCATCTTGGGATTTAACCCAAAAGGTTATTTAACATGCACGCAACACGTGTATAGGAATTCTACATTTTATGGACGGGTGTGGAAATCACTTGGGATGGCATAGGCTTTTTCGCAATTACATCTATAATCCTATTCGTTCCATAAGTCTGTTGTTACTGTATAGTTATCTGATATGTGTATTAAATACCTTCTGATATTAATAGTTGATATCTCAATATTTCTTTAGAATACTCAGATTTTAGCATGACATTACAAAAATCTTGCATGAACGTTTGCACAGTCTATTACTTTCTCGTAGAGTGAAAACAGCTGAACCGATTTTGATAAATGAGATACACGTATCATTGAATTCGTATCAGTGTCGCAAGTATCATTGCATTTGTATCAATGTCGCAAGTCACTGGGGAAAACAGAAGCGAGAGGAAAATTTTCTATAAATAAATGCAAGAGGGAACGCTTGTGAAAATACCTGAATGACTTTAAAATGTAAAGCATCTTGTGTGTTGCTCTAATATGCAGCCAAAGGTATACTTTGAAGTAAGTAACCTACAAAAGTATATCTGTAACTAATAACCACACTTATTAATGCAGGTGTACTTAGAAATAATTTTATCCTACGTCTACTACCACCAATACAAAAATGAAAATAAATAAGATATTAAATTCCTTGTTAATAAAGTCTATACTAATAAAGAGGATATTACTTCGAGAAATTCGTTAAACACCAAGACGGATTCTTTAAATTATGTAAGGTAACTTTTTCGTTGATCCCGGAAATGAATTGAATACCTTTGGGTCGCAGGCGTGCTCCAATTATTTGGTCGTGTTTCACAATTTATCATTTTCGCAATAAATTTCCTGTTTCTCGTCATAAATATTACAATATAATGCCAGAATTAAAATCTTCAGTACTCGCCTGTAATCTCAAACAACAAGTAATGGATCTCGATACTGTGGAACGTAATTAAAAGGTCTTAAGAACAGCGATCAAATTCGTGAGACCACTATTCAGGAGGTACATGAATAAATAACAAACTATTTAGGTTATATGTAAATTTTAAGTACTGATTTCAGTAAAGTTTGATTAACAAAAAGTACATCAACCTACTTTTTCTTGCCATCAATGAACTAGTAATCTAACACAAAGAATATAGGTGAAATTCTTTAGACACAATAGAATTAAAAACATGTTACCTAACGCAAAAAAATACAAAGTTCTTCTTAAGGATCCTGGTGTAAGTACTTACGTTGAACTAAAAAATGAGAAAAACAGTAAATTAAATTAAATTCATTTATTTCAGGTCTTTAACCCATATAAAATTAAAAAAGAATTTATGACTATCCATGCTTGCACTATAAATGTTACATACTTTTACAATTAATAAAACATACAAAATTATGACAGAAATTAAAATTGAATGTAAAACCATTAAATTTCCTTTAAGAAGTTGAGTTAAACCGATTGGAGTGAGCTTTAGCGCACCTTTCTATACATAAGTATGCAAGGCTCCAGCAGCTCGTATTTAGCTTGTTAACTAACCAGCCATCAAGATCCTAAACTAAGCTGTATCGATCAAAAGCGTCTTACTTGTGGGTCACAAGACTCCAACATAACCAATCTACACAACTGCCTCGGAACCTGAATACCGCGTACAACTATGGAAAGCAATTACAACTTACAGTGCATGATGTAGTAAAGTAGCACACACAAGCCTGAAATTACTCCAACCAAAGCGAAATTATACATCTTGCTAATACTCTCAAACTTCCATTGTCTACACTAATTAAGTAACTACTTACAATAAAGCAATCAACTTTTACAAAACGTTTCTAGAGAGCTCTTGCTTTCGAACAAATTACCATTCGTCTAATTTATACAATTAGAGAGTTCCAAAAGTTAATTTAATTAAAGAACAAATAAGTGCAAAACATTTACTTACATGACGATAGCTAACTTTTCCTTGTTCAAAGATATCATTATGTATAATTAGTTAAAAGCCCGTCGCTTCTGAATTTTAATAAGAAACTTTCGAACTGTCGTAGTTGTTATAACTTCAGCGTATGCCGTTAAATAGTTCTTTCTCATTTTTCAAAGGAAGTTATTAAACAAGTTCAGATAGCGAACTTAATCTTGAGTATTCTCATTGGTTATGAAACTTGGGACCTACTTAAAGTAAACTCAAAAGTCTAAAAGCACCTTTTAAGTACGTTGCCTGAGCTCTCGAGGAGTAGACTTCCTGTGTGACATTAGCCATAAGTGTAGTTGAGGTGGTGGAAACAAATCTTACATTTTGGGCCTCCAAAGTGGAAAGCCTCTTTGCTCTTTCAAAGCTCATACGCCCGTCACCCATAGAGTTACATTTTCTTTTTATTTTAGGTAATTATATTAGATACACTCCAGTAATACGTACATAAGTACGCGAGCTCACTTATATTTCTTGTCTAATCTGTTTAAGTAATTATCTTCAAAAATCACCACTGTCATTAGTTTAGTATCGCTATCCGATAACAGATGGCGTTGTGCAGTGACGTCACGTTTGTACATCGCGGTGTTAAGATTTTCTTGCAAGTTATGACGTCCGCGGTTACATTGAGATAAAAAGATCTCATCAGATCAGTCTTTCCATAATTTCTCTGCGAAACATTTGGATAAGTACACATTACACAAGTGTAACTTTACGAAACTATTATTTCAGTAAGTATACGACATACCAATATTGACATGTCTTCAACAGATTCCGGAGACCAAATCGTTTTCGAAAGACATTTCAAATATGTAAGTCTGTTTCATAATAAACTGAAAATTTCTGTAGAACTAGCTACGAGAAAATTTATATGGCCCATGTATAAAAGAAATTGAATTACTATGGCGCTTATAAATGATGGATAAGCAATACCCAGCACGCGGAATTTATTTTATGATGGTCCTAGGGATAACAAAAAATACGCTTCGCTTACTTATAAGAATAAAAGCGATACATTAATACTAAAGTAGTTTGGAGTACCTTCCATGAGTACTTTCTGAACAAGTAATTATAATTTCAGAGCAAGTTCGATGCATGTTTTATGCCAGTGTACTTTATATTTTCATAAATGCAGTGTAGCTCGGAGATTATAGACGATAACAAAAGTTTTACACACACGAGCGTGATACTGAGCATAGTCCTGGGCTTGATATCAAATTCAAATTCAAAATCTTTATTGCTAACTATGTGTACATAAATAAAGTTCTTAACAGAGGATATCAGTTCTTAGAACATAGTGGCCCTGTTAGGGCATTGCAATTTCATCATGCATATATGCTTATAATTGTAACAGTAACAGTTGAACATGCATTATTTACATTCATTAATTAAAAAGAAAAAAGTTATAAATATTAAATTTTATATAGGACATCGTTTTAATTACATTATATAATTTTATCATTTACATCATATTAATTATAAATTATTAAAGTCATACCTAAATAAAAATACACATGTCATGAGTTACCTGATTTAAAAATTATCATTATTCATTAATTCAATTATGTCACAGTATTGTAGTCATTTAATATTAATTATCATAATCCTTTTAAAAATATTTTACTGAATTATATTCACTTTAGTGATAGGTACTTTATTGAACAAAATTATTTTTCCTCAAGAAATTCTGCTATTGAGTAATAGGCCTTTTTAATTAAGAAAATTTACAGCATTCTTTTAAAAATAATAATTGAATTTATAATCATCTTATCCATAGGTAGCTTGTTATAAATCTTTGTGCTCATACAGAAAACACTATTACTGTACGCTCTAGTGTGGGACGTTTTATCTCTTAAGGTATGTTTAAGTCTTCTGCTTTTTAACGTATCATAGCTTGTAATGTTTGATTTAACTAAAATTAAGGCCAGGTAGATAAATAGAGCAGGGAGTGTTAAAATCTTGAGATTTACGAAATGTGGTTTACATGAATCCGTTAGGCGTAACCCACATATAGACCTAATACACTTTTTTTGGGCTTTGAACGCAATTTCTTTATCAGTCGAGTTTCCCCAATATAGTAACCCATACGACAGAGTGGATCCCACATACGCATGGTAAGCAGTAAGAAGCGCGGTCTGGTTGGATACTTTTTTAAGCATGTATAGAGCGTAAGAAAATTGATTCAATTTGGTACATACACTATTTACACGTGTTTTCCATGACATATTCGAATCTATATGGATTCCTAAAAATTTTGTATTTGCTACTTCAGCTACTGTTTCATTATTACTAACTAATACTTAAAGGAATAGATGTCGCGTTTTTATTTTTAAAGTTCATGTAATGTGTTTTTGTGAGATTAATTTGTAAATTATTTATTTGAAGCCAATTTATTCATTTAGATAAGGAATCATTTATTTCTTGTTCATGATTTTTGTTTTTATTATTTGTGGAAAGAACCGTACTGTCATCTGCAAATAAAATCATAGGTTGCAGAATAGCATTAGGTAAATCGTTTATGTAAATGAGAAACAGTAGTGGTCCCAGTATTGACCCTTGAGGTACACCATATTTTATAAATCTAGGACTCGATGTATACTTAATCTCTCTCTTTGTAAATGGACATAACTGTGTTATTTCAGTGAACTGAATTCGGTTGCATAAATATGATTTGATTATTTGTAGTGCTTTACCCCGAACTCCGTATATTTCCAGTTTTTGCAAAAGAAGTTCATGATCAACATAATCAAACGCTTTTGTCATGTCCATGTATAGAGCTGTAACTTGGTTTTTTTTATCTAGTTCTGTAAGTATTTTTTCTAAAAACTGATGAATTGCTGAATTTACCGATTTCCCTTTTCTGAATCCTACTTGATTATCTATTATTATTTTATTTTTCTCGAAATATTCAGTAAGTTTATTATTTAGTACTTTTTCAAATATTTTGGCGAATATTGGAATGAGAGCAATCGGCCTGTAACATCGTACATCTTCTGGGTTTCCTTTTTTAAATAGTGGTGTAACCACCGTAGTTTTTAAATATGTTGGGAAAATGCCTTCCTCAAGACACTGATTTATAATATGAGTTATGATTGGGGCAATTATGTACACTACACGTTTTATTATTTGCGTTGAAATACCATCATAGCCCGTACTTTTGGTGTTTTTTAATGCCATGATTAATTTCACAACATCGTTTAGGGTAACTGGGGTTAAGAAACAGGAGTTTGGTTTATTATAAGTTAGAATCTTTGCGTAATTTATTTTATTATTTGTCAGTTTCGAGATGTCATCAATAAAGAACTTGTTAAATGTTTGTGCTATAGTATCAGGGGCCGTTATAACCTGATTATTATATCTTAATCTATCAATTTTTTCAGGGGGATTATTGTTTTTATTTATTGTTTGCCATATTGCAAACAAACCTATTGTTTGTGGCTGTTTGTATATAATAATTATTTTGCGACTTTTGAGTAAGTTTTACAATTCTTTTAAACTTTTTTGCATAATTATTAAAGTTACCCTTATCTGACTTTTTACCTGAGAGTCGATATATTTTAAGAAGCATTCTTTTACGAAGAGAACATATTTTTAATCCTTTACTAAGCCATTTGGTTTTGCGAATAATTGGAACTTTAATTTTGATGTTTGGAAAGCAGAGGTCATAAAAAAGTTTAAATACCTTATGGAATTTTTCAAAAGAAGCATTTGCGTCACTTTTCTCATGGCATTCAGTAAAATTTAGAGCTTTTAGACAATCAATAAATTTCTCAACATTTTCGGTGCTATCAGGTTCGATTATGGAATTATTAGGTTATTCCATATGGAGTTCGTGAGTACCAATCATGCATGAATATATGACGAAATGTGAAATTAAATTGATAATGTGATAAATTAAAAATTACACCTCGTTGGTCTAGTGGTCGCAAGTGCGATTGCTGAGCATGATGTCCTATGTTCGATTCCCAATTCGGGCAAACTGATATTGAGTCAGTAGCAGCCACGGAGTCTGCAATGGCGCCCGGTTGATGGCAATAGGTTCGCCCCATATTACATAGGTCTTAAAACATAACTGTCAAAATGTGGGTGTACTATTCGGTACACCACTGCCTAACGCTTCGGGGATTACAGGCGTGATGTTATGTTATTAAAAATTTTTGTGGGTGAGTATTCTAAACACATAAATGTATAGAACACCCAAACAGTTCTGCATCCTTACCCTTTGGAGAGGATGAGTATGCTGTTATGTGGTTTTAGTCTGCTGGGGGGCAGCCAAACCATTCCATACTGAACTGTCCACTATAATGAATGTCGCGAACATCCCCAACTTGCTTAATAAGGCATCAAAACAGAGCGTAGTTTCACGCGTGGCGGCTTTGTCCTGTATTGGCGCTTAATGCCTCCTCGTTAACATCGCATTAAGTCATGAAACACAGCCCTCATTACGATGAAAGCTACCGAACTTTATATGCTGGCTTTCATTACCCACCGCTGTCTAAAACTGCTCACTTTTATTCATCTCTACCAGTATTCCGATACACCCTTTTATAAATTCCCTTTGGCTAATTCTGAACGCATTCATGGGCGTAATTTACAGTAAATGAAAAGCCCATTCCATCGCTGTAATTAAAATGTATGTTTTGCCTCTCATATTATTTTATTTATAGCTTTCGCTAATTTGATTTATTTCTTTCACATGATTTGATATGAACTTATCCTGTAGGAGTTATTTGATTCAGTTTTTTTTAGCAAAACAAGATATATGATATGATATGAAATGATGCATATTTTTAATTTTTCAGTAGTTTTCATCCTACTATGTACAATATTCTGAATTCAGTGAGTTAGCCTCTTTAATTAGTACACCTATTTGAAATGGATTATGACTCACCCTTGGAGAGGGTGCAAATTTTCAAGTCATAGGACATTTCATGACTCCTACGTTGAATGATGATGCGGACATTGAGCGGGAGCGGAGGGAGCTGTCGGTCAGAGCTAACATGGTTATCCGCAGGTCCGCCACTATGCGCAGGAGAGGCGCGTCGCTGGTGCGGCGAGTGCGGGGGAGCGCTAACAGCATGCTGGCCGCGCTCGCGGTAAGGCTTGATTGTTCCATCATCTCCCACTGTTGTAAGCGACATGTGGCAGGTTGATGCGACTAACAAACCTTAATTATTGTAGGTAAATCGTTAATTTAATTTTTATTATTTTTTATTATTATTTTATGTATTCAATAAACATATGAATGAATGACGGTGACGATGTGACGGTGTGTGTGTGATGTCGATGTGATGATTTTTATCTATTTTTTGTGTGTGATTTTCGTATGTTTTTTTATTTTTATAATTAATAATAAAATTATTTATTATTATTGAAAAATTGAATTAAGTAAATTAAATTGAATTGAATTAGTGTTGTTTATGGAATGTGACTGTATGTGTGTGTAATTATTTATTTTATAAGTCAGTGATGCTCGAATTAAAAGGATTTTATTTTATTTTTCATTACACTTTTATTAAAGAAAACAAAACGTATAAAAGAGTGTAGTAAACATTTATTAATAAACAATTTTAACAAAAATAATCCTTATGTAAATGTTAATTTACTAAAATAATCTGTATGAATAAATCCGCTGCGTTCGATTGTTTAGCACCGGACTCCACCGTAAACCACCAATAGAAAATTCGTTATATACACTTCTCGTCTCGCTTAGTTTTAGTGGAAAAGGTTGAGCAGAGAGTAGAGGTAGATGTCTCGTAATTGTGTAAGCCAGCGGAGACCAGAAGAGACGAAAGTGGCGTGCGGTGAACGGCATGCTGAGAGGTGTGTGCGGTGAGCGGTGTGCTGTGAGCGGCGTGCCGCTTCGCACATCTCCGCTTGTCTTCGCTTCGGTGGAGTCCAGGCCTAAATCTGTTGTCCGCTGCATTCATCATCCTGAAACAATAAAACAATTAAATCTTTTGTTCAGGGAGTTACGCGATTATTTTAGGCATTTATGGACTTCATATAAGCCAATGTGACATGAGATCCGTTTCACCGCCTGACCGCGCGGACGAGCGGTATCGAGTAATAACCGCCTTAGTAAGAATTTAAGATGTATTTATAGGTTTGTTGTTAACATTTAGGTACCTGTAATTTTCAAACTCGATGAGGTATGGTGTGCCTACTTGATAACTCGATCCACTCAAGTTTCAGCACCCGTCTTGACTGGATTAGCCTGCAAAACGTAAAAATATCTATTAAATTATTTCATAAAGTACACTCACGACCTTATTAAATTATTTAAAAGCATTAGGCATTCGAGGATTCCTATTCAGAGCGAGGAGAAATCGATCTGATCATTTATTTCTATCAAATGTCACTTCAATTCTGGTTATTCCAATTACTTCTATGAAAACTCTACGATCTGTCAATTCAGATTCTTTCCTGCGAAGAATATTAAATGAAAAACGTTTTATCATTAATGAATTTGAAAATAGTTTCAAACATTGTGAGTGTTAAAGAATCTAATCTTGAAAGCAACCATCACCTGATTTGTCTTTTGTAATTTGTCGCAGGTTGGACATAGCCAGTCCCCGTCGGGCTGTGTGGTGATTCCTACACAGGAGAAGTGGTACCACTGCCATTGACAGCTGGGCTCGTCGCACCCTATCATATCGGCGCCTTCGATGTGCTTTCCACAAGAGCAGAATTCGCTCTCCCGCTCCGAATCATCGGAAGAGCCCGCCGAATTCAAATCGTTGTCTTCGAAGTCTTCATTATTTATCGGCAGATCATGGCACACGTGAACGGCGTATGGCCACCGCCTCAGCTCGCACTTTTCACAAATAATACTCTCGGTTCCATGGCGCCAATACAGATGTTCTACCAAATGTTTGTAGTCCAAGTAACGCATGGAACACCCGCCGCACATGAACTTGGATTTAACATGAGAAATTTTGGAAGTTGTCATTTTGTAACTTCAAGTTTATGGAGGATGTTTGATAATCCGAAACTAGGAACTACACCGGAAAAAGTAACGAGCGCGACACTAAAACCAAGACATGCACAAACGATCGTCACACTAACAGCACTGGAGTCAGAATAATCAAACGAGGAGGATGACTGGAGACTGCCTTGACTCACCTGCTGGCGCCCCTTTTATCTACTCCGCGCGGTGGCGCAGGTAGTGGATAGCCTAAACTATATGGCTTACCAAAAGTACACAAGCAAAATGTTCCGTTACGGCCCATAGTCAGTCAGATTGACTCACCCACCTACTACCTAGCGAAACACGTAGCTTCTGTTCTTCAACCATTAGTTGGACATTCAACATCTTATGTGAAAGACTCTCGACATCTCATTGACATCTTGCAATCCATTAATCTCCAAACAAATGACGTAATGGTTAGCTTCGATGTTGAGTCCCTATTTACCAATGTACCAGTGGCGGACTGCATGGAAGTAGTTAAGGTAAAATTGCAAGAAAATAACATCCCTGTGGAATACGTGAAATTACTACATCACTGCTTATCTACCAGTTACTTCATATATCAAGGTCAGTACTACCTGCAGATTGATGGTGTAGCCATGGGTAGTCCAGTGGCTCCAGTGGTAGCCAACATTTGGATGGAACATTTTGAAGAGTTGGCGGTCTCTACTGCATGCACACCTATAAAACTGTGGAAAAGGTATGTTGATGACGTCTTTGGGATCATTGAAGGAGACCAACAAGAGGTAGAACTATGCTTGGCACACCTTAACAGCATACATGGTAAAATAAAATTTACCTACGAGATGGAAAATGAGAGGACAATTCCATTCTTGGACGTGAAAATAGGGGTCCGTACTGACGGTTCTCTAAGCCACTCAGTCTATAGTAAATTGACTCACACGGATCTATATCTACACGCTGATTCTCACCACCATCCCAGACAGCTGTACTCTGTAGTGACTTCACTTACCAACCGTGCATATGATCTATGCGACGAGGAACATTTATGTGCTGAGTTAACACATGTGCAGAGGGTCCTACAGAGAAACGGATATACAGGGAAACCCGCGCAACCTAAACCAAACCCTGGTTGTAAGCACCGGAAGTGCGAGGTTGAGAGGCAGCCGGCATTTTTGCCATACGTGAGGGGAGTGACAGTTAAGGTTGCCAACATTCTTCGGAAATACGCCGTAAAGACTATCTTCACTCCTTTCAAAAAAGTGTCTCAGATGCTGCGTTCGCCGAAGGATAATTTTCCACTGGAAAAGCCCGGTGTTTACGAGGGTTTGTGTTTTTAGGGTAGACCGATTTGTCTGCTCATAAACACCCACCCGCAATAACTTCAGTTTATCCGTGATCATGGTGCTTGCAACAGCGCCGAAATATCGGGAACTCAAAGAAAACAATAAACATGGTAAATATCCCGTCTTCTAGTTATAATAATAATATTTTGTATTTAATATTACACATTACAGTGACGCAAATAATGGATACATCATAAATATTAACAAGTCTTGCGACCACATGTCTCAGTTTGTATTTCTCGCGAAAATAAAATAAAGTCTATTTAAGTAACTAAAGCCATAGTCAAGCCAATAAACATACAAAATTTGAATTTAAAAATAAAAACCTATTGCAGGGATCCGCTGGATGCGAGTCGTACGGGACCGGTCAATGGGGCGACACTTGGGGGAGGCCTATGTCCAGCAGTGGACGTCTTTCGGCTGAAATGATGATGATGATGATGATGATAAAAACCTACATTTATCCTTATATTTAAAAGGCTTGTATTACTGTGCTTCGCCCACACAAAGAATCGGATGTACGGGTTAGTGTTCACCGCTACCGGTAGTTAAGCTTAGATATACGTTACCGCAGTGTTTTCTTTATCGCTTTCATCTATTGAAAGCGCGTCACGAATATCTTGAAATATGAGCTCAGCCCGTTCAGTAACGATCAACTTCTTGTCATTGCCAAACTTCAACCATACTTTAAGGACACGTGAAAATAAACACTTCCAACTTAACCTGGAAGAGAAACAACAATTTGAATAAATAAGTGCAAAAAAAAAAGAAATTCGACGATATTTAAAAATGCGCAGGGTGCATAGCAAAGTGCTACGGAGAGGCAACTTTTGCGTAGCACCTAAATAACTCTAAATGGTGGAAAAACGTGGAAAACGTTAAATTGAAATCATAAACTATAACATCATCGAACATTTAAAAAAAAATGAGACCTAATTTTGCTCCAATGTAATCTCCAGTGAACAGGACAACCGTCATGTTGAAAAACAAACGACCTGTCTTCACCGAAAATTACTAATAATAAGGGCAAGTCTGTTGGTAAAAAAATTATGTAATTATCCCCGTTGAGATTGTCAGGTAAGGAACTTGTCTACGCTACGGAAGTTGAAACTAGGGATGATTTAGTCCAACGCATTGAGGCGGCCTTCATGACCATCAAAGCAGAAATGGGTTTACGCACCACTACAGTCGAGATAACACGAATATGTAGCACGATTTTTCGAAATTCAACCCCTAAGGGAGTTAAATAGGGGATGAAGTTTGTATGGAAAATCGTAATTTTTGTAGTTTAAACCATAAAAATTGGTGTTTATCATTATGGAGCTAGGTGGCGTCATTTCTCGCTTCACACGATTTTGTTTCTGTACTGTCCATGCATTTTTGCAGCCCACTATACATAGCATGTTCTTGGAAACCCATTATTAATATAAATCACTTGTGTAAAAGGTTTTCGGGAATTGGTGGACCAAAACACTTACCAAATGCGTGAGTCGGTAACGTGTCGGAGCACCTGCGGTATAAACACTTTCGATGACAAAATGGGGATGAAAGTAATTAGCTAAGTATAATTTATACTTTTATTAAGTTTGGACTTCGTAGATGTTATAAAGATATTACGAGAATTGCATCTAATAGCCCGGGGATGGGGTTGGCCTTTGCCTTACCGAGAGATGAAAAAGCTCTCTGGTGGTTAAGCTGGGTCCAAGGAGAGGGTCCCTGGGGGCTAAGTCTCTCGGGCAATTGGGTTGAGGGAATTCTCACGGTGGGGCTTTCTCTTTGTTGGCGGGCTTGAGCACGCTTCATCAGCTTTGAAGAAGAGGCCTTAGGAGCTTTAGGGCGGCCGCGGTAATTAGCCAGGTGTCCCGACTGGCCACAGAGAACACAGCTAGGCGGCTCTGTGCAGAGAGACATGTCCTTGGGACGGGGGCAGTCAGTCGTGCCGTGGTCACCCAGACACTTTACGCACCTGTGTGGTGCAAAACAGTGCTTCTGGCTGTGACCGTACAGCTGGCAACGATGACATTGCCCGACTTGATTGGAACGGAATGGCTTCTCGATCGAGATGCCAGAAAGTGAGCACACCGATTTTAACTTGAAAATCGGGTGATGCCTTTCAACTGGGTCGCAGACGACCAGTACCATGTCGTACTGGTCTCCACCACGCGCCTTGTGAAGGCGGTAGACCGCTGTGGCTGGAATAGCCAGCTTAAGGAGGTCTTTTAAATTGTATTCAGAGGGTATTTCTTTTGGAATACGCCTGATCACCACGCGGGTGGGCGTCTCCTCTGGTAGGGAATAGGTGTGAACGGCGTTTTTGGCCGAGCTAGATTGAGCACTTTTGCCCTTCTTCCTCTTCCCCTTACCGACGACCTGATAGTCGTCCTCCGAGGAGGAGGTAGAGGACGTTTCTGAGAACTCTGTCTCAGAAACGGGAACGGACGTGTCCATCTTCTCGAGAGAAGCGGACACAGGAGCGGAGCGATCCATTGCAACAATGGATTTAGGGACAATGGGCGCCGCTAACGACGCCGGCATTACCTGAATGACTTTATCGGCGGACGGGGGCGATAACGGGCTGTCAAGAGCCTCGTTGACAAAGGGAGCCGCCGCTACTGACTTCTGATTCTAGGAATACTTTTGTCGGCAACGGGCGTGGATGATAACGGGCTGTCTAGCGCGAAGCTAAAATCCATTACAGCGGCAAGCTCTAAAGCCGCAAACTTGGCTCCATACTTTTTAATTATGAATGGGTCCTCAAGCAGGACGTGCTTGACAAACTCCCGTCCTACTTAAAAAGTATGGAGCCAAGTTTGCGGCCTTAGCGCAAACTTGGCTCCATACTTTTTAAGTATGAATGGGTCCTCAAGCAAGACGTGCTTGACAAACTCCAGGAGTTTGTCAGCCATTTTGTCGAACTTTGTCAGTTACTAGTTAACTGACATAGAAAGAAGCTCTCCTATAACCTAACAACCTAACTTCCCGGGTTAATGGGCCCGGGGGTGCGTGTCCTCCCTGGCGGGTTTGTGTATGTAGGGAGGTGTCTACCTGAGGTGTGCCCTAAGCTTGTAAATCTGATGCCGATCTTATTGGGCGTCAGGGCCCTACGCCCCAAGGGGCCTCTAGCGCGGAGGGGTAGAAACACCCTACCGACGCTAGGTGAATGCTGGGAACAAAATCAGAGACTAGGTTTTGACTAGGAGATCCCTCAAGGCCAAGCTCCTAGCTCCCGACGCCAATGGAATGCCTCGCCCTGAAGAGGTTTGGCGGGTAGGATTGGGTACCACCCTCTTGGCTTAGTTGTCACCGTAAGGTCTCCACCAAGAAATACAAAACTGTGGTTTTTCCCTTGATGTGGTGCCTTCTTATTTTTTTTTTTTTGTGGAGACCCGAAGGAAGGGTCCACCGTAACCGCTACGGTGCGCGGCACCAGGTGGGTCAGGGGCACCCCGCTGTGAACCCACAGGCCCTAGGCACCCATGCGGTCACAGCGAAGCACTTTTTTACAATTTAAAATGCTGTTTATCACGTAGCAGTCAAATTAAAAAAAAAAAAGAAGATTTTCAAATTCTAAATAAATTAAAAAATAATGTAAAATTGAACCAACTATTTGCTTTACAGTTTATATGTGTGGGTGAAGTCATAGTTACGCAAACAAACACTAAATAAAACGGGCGAGCTCGGTTTTTATTAGTGTGCGTGTGGCACACCAATTACTATATACCAATGTAAGTATAGTCATCATTCACTTATGCTACTGAAGGTGATAGAATATTTTGCATAATGTTACTATAGCAACCTTGGCACAATGGCTTTGGTCAGTGAACGAGAAGCCGTAAGCTCAAACCATGTATGCAACAATATATTCTTTTTCTTTTTGTAATCATTATTTTGTCAAAACATTACTTAAAGTAGAATTTATAACGATTCGATCCCGTTTATGGTTGTGTAATGAAGTTTCCATCGTTTGAGACAAACACGGAACTCTCAGGTCATTTTATTTTGACTGTTTAGAAAATAACTACCGACAATTCATAAACATTGTTTTCAACACCTTTATTTATAAAAATGAGCATTCTCAGTTGTCAATCTACGAGTATTTGCATTACTGAGTTTATTGACTACTACTCATGCGCATGTGTGCGGATTTATTTCTGTGGTGGATCCACCATGCAACATTTATCAATGTTCAAAAGGGTAGAAATCGTTGTTTTGGAGGAGCAAAACGCATCTATATGTGAAATTGTGAGTGTAAATGTGGTGCTGCCCCACAAACGATGGGACACTTTATATCGTATCCTGCCTGTTCTGTTGTTTGCTCTTGTGATGTGCACAGATTTGGGTACTAACTTTGACCCACACCTTTTTTTTTTTTTTTCTGAAGGGAAATCATCAAATGACTGACATCTCTTTGAGGCGCGCGTGGAACACGAACGCGCCGTCGACACGGCCTGTCGTCATAAGACGGCCGGACGGCGAGCTAGCCCATAACTCGCCGTCCATTGGCCCGCGCCTACGGTGGCCGGGAGCCACCACGTGACCCCCGAAGCCCAGGGCGTCTCCCGCGGCGGCTGGGACGTAAAGTTTTTTTTGACCCACACCTAACATTTAACCAACACATTATACAAATCTGCAACAAGTCCCGCAAAAGTCTAGGTTTTGTTTTGCGACAGACTAAAATTTTTAATAATCGGCAAGCCATAACCCTAATTTACAACTCTTTCGTCAGAAGTTTGCTCGAAATCAACAGTGCAATTTGGAGATCCCATGAAAAAGTCTCAACCTTTAGTCTTGTCTCCAAGTAGGGTGATGAGAATCTAGTTGTTTTTACGCCACCAAAACACAAGAGTGCCTGTTCACCGCCAAAAGAAGTCCGTTTAATCTGGCTCCTACTCTCCGGGGTACATCTGTACCAATTAGCCACACTCGACTCTGTTGAGCGCAGAGCCAAGAGGCTCATTGGTGACGATAAGCAGGTTGGTACCAGGCTTCATAGCCTGGCCCTCCGTTGCATGTTTGTCGGTCTTTTACAGATTGTACTACGGTGAGTGTGCCCAAGAGCTCCACGAGCTCATTTCACCATCTCCCTTCTACCATCGGGAGTCCAGACGTACTGCAGGTTATCACCCATACCTTGTCGATGTTCCACATATTCGCACGAAGCGCTTTGCTGCATCATTTATTATGCGCACAGCCAAGGAATTCCCTGCCTGCGTCGGTGTTCCCAAGTTCATATGACCCCAATCTATTTAAGTCGCGAGTTAATAGGCTTCTTTTGGGTTAGCTCGTTCCATCGTCGACCTCATCTCTGTCCTCTGGACTTGATTGAGGTCAAGAGTAAGCCCATTCATTACAAAAAAAAAAAAAGTCTTTAAGCTAATAATTGAAAAGGTCCAGAAGTCTTTTATCCGCTTCCTCTACCTCAAATTATATGAGTTTTTTCTCATAAATGTACAGTAGAGACTATAAGTGCAGTAGCAGTTTCACAAAACGATCGCATCAAAACAAGTCGCACTTACGACCTTTTTCCATAACAAACATTTTGCAACACTTACACGATCTCGTATATCGCACTCTTTCATAATTATCTAGTCAGAAAGAGTGCGATATAATGATCATTTGCCTTAGTGACAAGCCTGTCATGTCGCGACTATTTAATTTCAAACAAACAATTATGTGTCTATCTGGCTTAGCGGTTAACGCTATAGATAAAATGTCTCGCACGGTATAGTCTGCGTTCAAACCCAAGTGACATTACACTTTTTGTGTTTTAATTATAAATGATACGTTAGACCCGATGAGATATGTTTTTCTAAATATTAGTTGGAACTTATTATTAACAAAAAAGATGAGGGTGAATGTGAAACAAAATAAACTTCTGGATTGAACAAAGTAGTTAGTTATGACGTTGTTAGTTGGTGAACTTTGTTACGAGCGTTTGTGTTATTATTACGATTAGCGTATTGTTTGATTGTCTTTATTCAAGATGCAAGCTAATATTAGTATTGATGACAAGGCAAATATTGTCACTTTGCGTAAAAATGGGCTTAATATTTCTCAAATTTCAACTGAAACTGGCTTAAAATGTGTGTTATTTTTAAAAATTATAATTATTATGATGATAGTTGTGGTGTGTGATTTTCTTATTATTAAATAAATTGCTAGTTGCAAGTGTGTAATCATATTTTGTTTTTTTTTTAGAAATTCTGTTAGCCGTTGGGTAAAGGTTTGAGGAAGAAGGTAGTCTGAAGAGTCGTCTAAGAAGTGAAAGGCCGCCGCTTATTAACCCGACTCAGCGACGTTTTATGGTGGAAGAATATGAAACAAATGGTTTCATTCCAACTATAATGTTTGCAGAGCAATTGGATACTACATTACAGACTGTTCGCCATGCAGTCCATGCTGAAGGTTTACATCATCGGAAGCCATCTAAAAACCATTTTTGACACAAAAACACAGGGAGGAAAGACTACGTTTTGCTCGAGATTATTTAGATTTTAACTGGGAGGTGACTGTATTTTCTGACGAGAAGACTTTCAAGTCTTGCCAAAAGGAAGACTTAATTTATGGCGAAAAAATAATAATACTTAATTTAATAAGTAGACCGGGTAACTAAATATTTAGTAATATTAACATAACCGTAAATTAAAATTAAGAAATAAATTTTAAATTTAATGATCTTAAATTGGGGTTTAGTTTCAATATTTTTTTCGTCAAGAAAATGAACACTTAAGCTATAACCTCAATGCATTCAATGTGACGTTACATTAAAAAAAAACACGTTCATTCAGTCTAACTCATATATTAGTATTCAATGAATTCTGCTGAATACTGATACCTATAATAAGCGGGTATCAACAATTATATTTGTGTTATTAGAATATCCTTTCCGTGTTATGTTATTCTTATTATGAATTGACTAAGTGGGTATACAACAAAAAATCTTATGAACGGTGATAAGAGAACTTTTTTTTGCCTAGATAGGAATGTGACGTCACATTCTCATAAAAGTTTGTTAATTTTATAAATAAATAAAACGAATAAACATTTTTGTTATCATTCAGCATGATTTTTTATTTCCACCTTCCAACACCGAAAACATAAAATAAAAATCAATTAATGAGGTTAAATAATAATACAATAACTATCTAATATTTAACTTCTTATAAAAAATAAATAATAAGCATGACTATATTATAAATAAACATAAATACCTAACGACTTTCTGCTTAAAATACAAATATTATTAAGGTTTCAAAGAAACAAAAAACAGCCACACATTGTAATAACATGGATTCGAACTTGGACTTCATTGATCGTGAACCCATGCTCAGCCCAAACAGCTACCAACCCATGTTAATACTACGCGAATTTTAACAATGCAATGGTAAGAACAGGTCATCACTATGATGTGTATTCTAAATGCAACAGAAATATAATGCTATTTCGCGTAGTGTGACGACAGTTCATTAGTGTGTGTTATGTGTGGAATGTTGAGACATCACTCACTCATACACGCACACGCACACACACTGCTGTATCGCGCTCGCACAGTCCATAGCAATGTAATCTTTAGCATGGTACTGCACTTTTGAGCGTCTACTGTACCCTACGCCATTCGTGTTAGGTATATCTTGCTCTCATTAATGTCGTTCGCCTAATTCGTGGCTCCCATTTTAATTCGCATTTATTACAATATATCTCCTTTAACATCCCACCACCTATCAGACACACTAGACACACTCTTCGCTCACGCCAACGTCTTCTTTTTTCGATTCCTCAAACCAGCACCGTAACCGTTTTTTTTTTTTTTTTCGGGTGGGATATCGTCAAATGGTAGATAGGATATTTTTGCAAGTACTGAACTGAGACTCCTCAACACTGCTTCTCGATACCTGGAGTCCATTGCCACTCCCAGTACTATCTCCTCGGGGTAAACAAATTGTATCGATAATAAAAAATGTATAGTTTTATGATGCCACAAGTTTTGTTCATTTTTATTGTTATTTCATTGTGTTTATTCTGTCTACTAAAAATGTTTTGTTTATTCTTAATCTATAAATCTATAAATAATTAAAGTAACTTAAGTGCAATACCTACCATAGTTATAATAATACATTATCATAACTGAATTATCGCTTTTTTTATTTTTAATCGTATGATAATTAAAATTAACTTGGTCTAAAATTAGCTTGATATAATTTTGTATTATTATAATATTAATTAGGTTTATATAAGTATATTGTATAAACATAGTGTAAATATAGTATATAAACGTAGTATATATTTATTATAATAATAGCTATTATTACAAGTATTATAAATATTGTTTTTTATCCACAGAGGAGAACCGTGCAGTTATGGGTCCGCCGATATGCAGATTTTGGAGACGTAGAACATCTTAGGCCAAAACCAAAGGCAAATTCATCGGCTCGACACTACGACATCGTGGCAAGGGCTCAAGGCTCCTCCCTTCTTGTGCACCCGCGTAAAAGCAACAGCACACAATATGTGCTTACAAACTGTGAGAAATCACCTACATTCTGCTGGATTACGTTGCAGCAAGCCAGCGCGCACCTTTGCTGTCCACTGCGCACCGACAAAAAAGACTACAGTTTGCTAGGACATACATCAATTTTAATTGGGAGAACAATGTGGTGATTTTAGCGACGAAAACACGTTTAAGTCGGATAAGGATGGGCGTTAAGTAGTAAAATATCCGCGAATATGGTTAACAGCATGAGCTGAAGAAGTAATAGAAAACGAAGGTTTGCCGAATCATTATTAGTCGAATTTATTTTAATTAGTAGACGAATATGACTCTTATTTTTATGCAAATCATGTTCATATTTATTAAGCGTATGTGAACAAATATAAACCTTAGCAATAATTAGGTGTAAATGTTGCTAATCCTCTACACACTCGTAAATTATTGAAAGTATGGTGAAGTGATGTTATTGTGATGCGGTTAGAAATTGTCATAATCTCTTACTATCTAGCATTTTGATTCACTTTACCTCTAATTTTACTGTGATGCAATTTATATACCTATATACTTTAGCAAATTATTTACGTCCACCCTTACCAACTAAAAACTTAGTCTTTTTCAAAAAAACTGGTTAACAACAGTGTTTTACTCATTTGAACGTCTAGTATGGATAACTATAGCCTATAAGTGTTTAAAACCAGTTTGTATTAAATCATTGTATCAGCCACACAAGTTTTTTTTTGCTAACATACATCCCTCCAAATTGAACCTTAAAACAATCAAGAAAGGAAGGAACATATTGGAAGAAACGAGACGGATCATTGGCTAATGTTTATCTAATAAAAAAATCAAATTATTTTATTCGTTTTATTTAATTACTTTTGAATTTTTGCTTGACTGATATTATTGGTTACAAAATTAATTTAATAAAGAACAAAAAGTATAAAACAGCAAAAATATATCCTCTGCTGGGATCGAACTCACGTCGTCGAGCTTAGATCACTAGCTAACGCAAGCGTTTACACCAATCGGCTATGGTGACCATGTTACATTGGTATAAAATGATAGGCCTTATTGTAAACCCGTTTATTTTATCTTTACCCTACTATTAGGTACACCTCCTAACGCTTCGGGGATTACAGTCTTGATGTTATGTTATTAAAAATGTTTATGGGTGAGTATTCTAAACACATAAATAGAACACACAAACAGTTGTGCTTGTGCATCCTTACACCTTGGAGAGGATGAGTATGATATTATGTGGTTTTAATCTGCTGGGGCAGCCAAACCATTCCATACTGAACTGTCCACTATAATGAATGTCGCGAACATCCCCAATTTATTTAATAAGGCAACAAAACAGAGCGTAGTTTCACGCGTGGCGGCTTTGTCCGGTATTGGCGCTTAATGCCTCCTCGTTTACATCGCATTAAGTCATGAAACGCAGCCCTCATTACGATGAAAGCTACCGAACTTTGTATGCTGGCTTTCATTACCCACCGCTGTCTAAAACTGCTCACTTTTATTCATCTCTATTAGTATTCCGATACACCCTTTTATAAATTCCGTTTGGCTAATTCTGAATGCATTCATGGGCATAATTAACAGTAGATAAAAAGCTCATTCCATCGCTGTAATTAAAATGTATGTTTTGCCTCTCATATTATTTTACTTATGGCTTTCGCTAATTTGATTTATTTCTTTCACATGATTTGATATGAACTTATTCCTGTAGGAGTTATTTGATTCAGTTTTTTTTTACCATAACAAGATATGATATGATATGAAAAGATGCATATTCTTAATATTTCAGTAGTTTTCATCCTACTATGCATAATGTTCTGAATTCAGTGAGTTAGCCTCTTTAATTAGAACACCTGTTTGAAATAGATTATGGCTCACCCTTGGAAAAGGTGAACATTTTCAAATACTTGGGACATTTCGTGATGCGGACATTGCACGGGAGCGAAGGGAGCGGACGGTCAGAGCGAACATGGTTATCCGCAGGTTTGTACAGTGCTCTAAACACGTAAATATATCTCTTTTTACAGCCTACTACCCACCACTACTTTGTACACGTGCAGCTTGTGGATTGACTATACGCGAAATTCGTAAAGCGCTCTTCGTGTCCAGTTCAATAACGCGTTCAGGATGATGTTCGCGCTCCTCCACTTTTGCAGCGCATCGACTATGTTTGCAGAAGCGCGCGCACTATGCGCAACAGAGGCACGTCGCTGGTGCGGCGAATGCAGGGGAGCGCTAACAGCATGCTGGCCGCGTTCGCGGTAAGGCTTGATTGTGCCATCATCTCCTACTGTTGTAAGCGACATATGGCAGGTTGATGCGACTAACAACCCTTATTTATTGTAGGCAAATCGTTAATTTAATTTTGATTAGTTTTTATTGTTCTTTTATGCATTCAATTGATAATTAATAGTAAAATCATTTATTATTAATTGAATTAAGTAAAGTAAATTGAATTGAATTAGTTGAATTGAAATTTTGTGCTGTGTATGTAATGTGACTGTATGTGTGTGTGTAATTATTTCTTTTATGAGTCAGTGATGGTCGAATTAAAAGGATTTTAATTTATTTTTCATTACACTTTTATTAAAGAAAACAAAACATATAGAAGAGTATAGTGAACATTTATTAAATTCATTAAACAATTTTAACAAAAAGAATCCTAATGTAAATGTTAATTTATTAACATACTCTGTATGAATAAATCCGCTGCGTTCGATTGTTTAGAACCGGACTCCACCGACGCTGAGACGAGACGAGAGGTGAGATGTGTTGTAAACCACCAATAGAACTTCGTTATATACACATCTCGTCTCCGCTTAGTTTTAGTGGAAACGGTTGAGCAGAGAGTAGAGGTAGATGTCTCGTAATTGTGTAAGCCAGCGGAGACCAGAAGAGACGAAAGTGGCGTGCGGTGAACGGCATGCTGAGAGGTGTGTGCGGTGAGCGGTGTGCTGTGAGCGGCGTGCCGCTTCGCACATCTCCGCTTGTCTTCGCTTCGGTGGAGTCCAGGCCTAAATCTGTTGTCCGCTGCATTCATCATCCTGAAACAATAAAACAATTAAAACTTTTGTTCAGTGAGTTTACGCGATTATTTTAAGACTTGACCTACGAAAACATAATTTTGATTTGAATCTTAATGGTCCACTGAATTCCTGAATTTTTAGGTGATTCTCACACGACACCACTCGCCCGCGCGGTCGGGTGGAAGCGGCAATGATTTTGTTGGCGGTGCGCCGCGCCGAGAGGCGGTGAGTGCCGCTCGTCCGCGAGGGGCGGTGACGGCGTACGTGTGTTAGGCATTTATGGACTTCATATAAGCCAATGTGACATGACATCCGTTTCACCGCCTGACTGCGCGGACGAGCGGTATCGTGTAATAACCGCCTTAGTAGGAATTTAAGATGTATTTATAGGTTTGTTGTTAACATTTAGGTACCTGTAATTTCTCAAACTCGATGAGGTGTGGTGTGCCTACTTGATAACTCGATCCACTCAAGTTTCAGCACCCGTCTTGACTGGATTAGCCTGCAAAACGTAAAAATATCTATTAAATTATTTCATAAAGTACACTAACGACCTTATTAAATTATTTAATTCGAGGAGTTCTATTCAGAGCGACGAGAAATCGATCTGATCATTTATTTTTTACAAATGCCACTTCAATTCTGGTTATTCCAATTATTTCTATGAAAACTCTACGATCTGTCAATTCAGATTCTTTCCTGCGAAGAATATTAAATGAAAAAGTTTTATCATTAATGAATTTGAAAATAGTTTCAAACATTGTGAGTGTTATAGACTAGTCTAATCTAGAAAGCGACCATCACCTGATTTGATTTTTGTAATTTGTCGCAGGTTGGACATAGCCAGTCCCCGTCGGGCTGTGTGGTGATTCCTACACAGGAGAAGTGATACCACTGCCATTGACAGCTGTACGTCGATTCTGTAAAATTCGAACAAAAACTCGCATCTCACATCGCTATTCACTCTCACTTCGCTTAAGGTTCAAAATGACCTTGATTTTGCATTCTATAAGCATCACCTGGTCACTTGCGAAGTGAAGTGAGCTTCGAAGCGACCAATATTGTACTAGTGATTACCACACTCAACAAAATGTTAATCTAGTTTTATCGATACCAGTTTTTTGACACAATTGTTGAGTTTTTGGCACAGAATTTTAGCTAATATGATGTTTAAATTATTTTAATTTTATTTTATGATATTTGAGGCAACTAATAAGTAAAAAAAAACAGAAAAGTCTAAATTCGTGCCATGAATATTTATGCCTCCATTACGAAAAAAAAAAAAGTCAGTGTCAGACTGACAATATTTTGATAGTGTGTTGCGTTGTTTTGTTTTGTTTGTGTTTGATTTGATCGTTCAGTACCGAAAATAATTTATGAAATAATCATGAAGTAAGTTTATATTTGTGGTTGTGAAGTTTAAAAGTTATATTAATTAAAATAGTATTTGTTTTGTTTTCTAATCCAACAATAATGTTCCAGTCTAAATGAGACACGTTCCTGTCATCCATCGTCAGCTCAGGTTGAAACTCTGGTAGAGTTTATGGAAAGAAACCCTGGCATGGCGAAGGGTTTCTTGAGAACTCAAAGTGCCAGAGAGCGAAGTCGACGCCAGTGGGAGGAACTAGCCGTTCTTAGCCGCTTCCCCTTCTCGCCGCCCCAGGCCAAATATGGCTCATGCTAGGCGAGGTGCTGGTTCCGTGTGTAAGTACAAAATAAAAATAACTATCAAAATTTCATTTTTCAAACGAATGACAACGAAAAGTTCCTAATTAAGATTTTTTATTTACGCATCATAGAAATCGGTGTTCTGTTTTCAGCATCACGTCACACGTCTTCAGTTGCTGGTCCTCCACCATCTCAACGGCGAACGGAATTCTCCACCACTACTGAGAGATTCCTGAGGGTGGAAGAACAGCAGCTCGAATTACGACGACTAAATGCACAAATCCTGCAGTCCTTTCTGGAGAGGAGTGCGGAAAGAGAAAGGGCCATGGATGAAAGGAGTGCAGAGAGACAGGATTTTAGCTGAAGCTGTGGCTGCAGTGGGGAAAGGACTGCAAGCATTGGCAGAAGCTAACAATAGAGATAGGGTGTAGTAATTTAAGTTAATATAATATAAATAAAACACTTTTAAACGGATACTAGTGTTTTTATTGAATTTATTATTTTGTCCATTGGTGATTAGTTAGGATTTGGTTTGATTTTAAAATTTTGCCGATGTGCTAAAAATAGAAATTTATTTAATCTACCACTATTTCACAAATTGCGAGGACTCTCCGAGAAAGAAATGGCGAAAGAAAACTTGGAGAGGGTTGGAATTTAATATACTTACCATTATCAAAGCTGACGACCCCTAACCGTAGCTAGCCGCAAGGTGATGGCCAGCATCTTTAATGATTTTTTTGCTTCTATTGGGGAGGCTAAGATAAACTCAACTGGCGACAAACCGAAAGGATCTCCCGTTATGTCCCCTACAGAAAACACTATTTCTGTCAGTCCAATTGACCCTTGTGAGGTAAATTCATTCATAAAAAACTTAAAAAATAAAATGAGTCATGGTGTTGGTGAGCTTCCACCTACTTTATTGAGACAGTGTGGGGACGAATTAACCCTACCATTCTATAAATTGCTGAACCAATCCTTTGAGAAGGCACTTTTCCCAATCTATTTAAAAAGGCCCTCATAAAACCGATTCATAAGAAGAGTTCAAAAACAGACCCGAATAATTACCGTCTCATTGCTCTATGACCGGCTGCTTCAAAAATATTTGAAAAAGTTATGTGCAACAGAGTTTATGAGTTTTGTGAAAAATACCATATATTCAACGACTGCCGAAATGGTTTCCGCAAATCGATCCACAATCTTAGCTATAGGTACTTATATAAATATATTCAAAAAGCCCTCGATATTGACGATAATTATTATTAATAAAAAACAATATGCTACATTATTGCTTTTGGATATGACAAAAGCGTACGACAAAGTACTATTTCAAATATTACCAAATAAATTATACAACATTAAAAATAAATTATACAATTAGGCCTTTGCCCTGCAGTGGGACACAAATGGCTGATAAAAAAAAAATTAAAAATTATACAACATAGGACTCCGTGGCAAATGTTATGACTGGTTCGTATCTTATTTAGAAAATAGAGAACAATTAGTAGAAATAGAACATTACAACTATAGATAACAATAATGAAATTGAATTAGATCAGATAGTAAATTAATCACTGCTTCAATCCCACAAGGCAGTGTAATAGGGTGTTTCCTATTCCTCCTTACGTCCACGATCTCCCTAACAACATAAATGAACCCTGCGTCCTATTCGCGGATGACTTAGGTATCTATACTAACTTCATGCGAAGACAATACCAATATAAATGATAAATTAAATTCTATTCTTAACTCTATAATAAATTGGATGACTGAACACAACCTGGAAATCAACTTCGATAAGACTAAATTAATAACCTTTCACCCCCGCCAAAAAACAATATGAACTTTAGTTATAACAACATTAAATTAGAAGTAGTCAACAAATTTTCCCTATTAGGCTTAGATATTGATACACATATAAATTGGAAGTCGCATATTCAAAAACTAAAAGCTAAGCTATCAAAATTTTCATACGCCCTCCGCGAGATCAAAAAACTACAGACCTTAAAACTGCTCTGGTAACGTACTACGCGTATGCCTACGCGTGGCTCAAATATGGTGTCATCTTATGGGGCAACAGTACCGACGCACCCTCGTAATTAAAAAAAAAAAAAACTAAGGATTATCCTACTAATAATATAAATGCGAAAGTTTGTATGTATGGATGTTTGTTACTCTTTCACGCAAAAACTTCTGAACGGATTTGGATGAAATTTGGTATACAGATAGTTTATAACCTGGATTAACACAAGATACTTTTTATCCCGGTATGACGTTCCCGTGGGATAATTACCAAACTTCACGCGGGCAACGCCGCTGGCAACAGCTAGTAGTTAATATTGAAGAAACTGACAGTTGTAACCACTTTCAAGAAATGTATATTCTTTCCCTACCCTCTCTCTATATTTTTGAAATTTGCAAATTCGTCCGTAGATATCCAGAATTCTACACCAAAAGGGAAGACATTCAAACAAAAATTACTCTTAGACATAAAACAGGCTCAATCTACCAACGTCAAGATTTAAAATGCGCTCCACCAGTGCCTCCGTTATGTCTATAAAAATATTTAATAAGCTGCTAGAAATTTAGATAAATATAATATTCATTAATAGATTTAAAAAAATCGTAATAAATAAATGCTACTATAGTGTAAATGAATACTTAAATGACAAATTATAAATGCTTAAAACAATCTCTAATCAATAAACAAAAGCTACTATACTATTTACGAATACTTTACACAATACCTCAGTTTTAGACAATACCTATATTTCATTTTAAAATTTAACTTTTAATCTAATTTTACTATATACACAAAACCACTGTTAATTTAAAATGAACATATTAAACAGTGTACAATTAAATACAATATCATTCTATGACTCAATAAAATTGTAAATAAGTATTTGGTTTATTATAATTTATTGTGCTAGTAAAGTAAATCGTGCAATAACTTGACAACCAAGTATATTAATAATTAGGCACCATAAAAGCAAATGACATTAATTTAACATTTTAATTTTCTTTACACAAGCGCCTTCATCCTCTCTCCTATTGAAAATTAACTTTGCTGTGCCCGGCAGGGTCCATAATTGATTTGATGTTCTAACATACCAACTATTATAATGTACACATTATGGAATGCAACCTACGTCTCACGACACCCGTTCACGAGCACGACGCATGAACCAACCATCGCATGCTGGGGAATGTAACTACCCGCCTCAAAAACTTATAAAAACACACTGAAAAATTAATTATTATGTGAACGCCATAGCCTATTTACTAAGTTTCGCCTACGTAATTGCCCAAGAGCTAAATCGGCGTTAGATGGCAAATCTCTAGTTTGACTCCTTTGAACTTCAGCAATTGTTTGGAGCTCTTCTAGTCTCTCTTCCTCTGAAATTGTGAACGCTAGCATTCCTGCGCGATTGCACATGTTGTGCAAAACACAACATGCAATAACTATTTTTGCTACTACATCTGGATGATAATTGAGCACTCTGTGGACTAACAAGCACCTAAATCGTCCTTTTAGGAGGCCAATTGTTCTCTCTACTGGATTGCGAGCAGTTAAGTGTCGGTCATTGTAGTATGCTTCTGGGGAATTATCTTCAGCACCACTAATTGGCGTCATAAGGTAGGCGCGCTGAGCATATCCTGAATCACCTGAAAAAATTAATAAGTTGTATCAAATCATTATGTAGTTTTATAAGTAACTAATTAGGCTTATATTCTGAAGTAGGGGTAGGGTAGTATTAACTAACCGAGCAAAACAACTTCTTCACCAGCATTTGTTAATGCCTCTAAGTGGGCTTTTATAACACCATAGTTAAAAATGAAGCTATCATGAGTAGCTCCACCATATGTTGGATCCATATTTAAAATATTTAGGTCTGCATCTGTTATCTGAAAAAAATAAAAAGAAATATTAAGTAGACTAATTGAATAGCTACCTAATAGTAATAGATTACAAAATTGAAATCCATTTTACCAATTGCACATTTCTTGCATGGTAACCTTTGCGGCAGTAGAAACGTTCTTCATTCTCTACTGGTTTTTTCAATGCCACCAGAGTGCCATTGACACACCCAAGAGCCGATGGAAAGCCAAACTTTTTGTAGAACCTGCAATTTAACTAACATTATTAACTATCACAAAAATGTAAAAATCAAAGAAGAGTCACTTTAATTATAATATACCTACTAACCTTTCTTTTAACATTTGTCTTTCTTGTATATTTTGAGGGAACCTTATATATTTTTTTACTATTGCTGGATTGTTAAAAGCTTCCACTACTTCATTTATGCAACAAAATGCTGATGGTTGCGATAAATATGTCCTTATGTTTTCTTTTATTATGTTCTGGTAGCTACCATTAGCCAAGAATGACAAGGTGCATAATATCTGTGAAACAATAAATCAATAAAAGCATTAAGTAATCGAGAGCTAGTCAAAACAAAATATGGACCAATATGGTTATTACATGCATAATAATACCAAGTAGGTACCTACCTAGAACTATATTAATATTATCCTTAGACTAACATGAAAACATAGCTAGCAGGGAAACAACTTAAAGGGAATAGTACTCCTTAATATGAAGTGTTTTCATGAGTTCTAACGATAAATTATGTTGGTGTTCTTATTTACAAATCTATTAGCTATAAACTGTGTAAATAAATACATATAAAGTAACTTTATACTTAGTTTGCTAAAATGAAGCACTTACTTTTACACGAGTTGAAAGTCCTTTGCCTCAACGTTTTGTGGGCTTTATCAGAGGCAGTAACTCATACTCAAGTTGGTCAATTAGTTCCTTTGACAATCTATATACGCTCACATAGTCGTCATCTCGGGTTATTAAAGATAAACTTCGAATTTGGTTAGATTGTCGACGCTTTTCTAGTTTATCCAAAGCATGAGCCTCTTCTAATAAAGATTTAAACGAAAACATTCTTGCCATCGTATTCACTTTACACACAAACGTCCAAAAAGAGTTTTTAACCACAAATTAATAGTTATTGTACTAATTTTTAACACTGTGCCATAAAAATATTATTTTAACACTATTTTTACAGGATTTCTTTTAGTTTCACTCATAAAATAGATGCTTTTTATTTGACACTTTGAATCGGGTTCGAATGCGAAGTGAGTGTCGAAGTGATGGGGGAATTACCTTACAGAATGCAACTTCTTACGTCATCTCAAACTTTATCTGTCAAAATCTCACTATTAATTTAGTTCAACTCGCTGACACGCTCGCAAGGGTGGCGCTAGTGTAAATTCGAATTATCAACCGAGTTTTTAGAATGCCAATCAAGAAACTCACAACGGATTCAGATTCGAAGTTTAGAATGAGGTCTTACAGAATCGCACTGCTGGGCTCGTCGCACCATATCATATCGGCACCTTCGATGTGCTTCCCACAAAAGCAGAATTCGCTCTCCCGCTCCGAATCATCGGAAGAGCCCGCCGAATTCAAATCGTTGTCTTCGAAGTCTTCATTATTTATCGGCAGAACATGGCACACGTGAACGGCGTATCGCCACCGCCTCAGCTCGCACTTTTCACAAATAATACTCTCGGTTCCATGGCGCCAATACAGATGTTCTACCAAATGTTTGTAGTCCAAGTAACGCATGGAACACCCGCCGCACATGAACTTAGATTTAACATGAGAAATTATGGAAGTTCTCATTTTGTAACTTCAAGTTTATGGAGGATGTTTGATAATCCGAAACTAGGAACTACACCGGACAAAGTAACGAGCGCGACACTAAAACCAAGACATGCACAAACGATCGTCACACTAACAGCACTGGAGTCAGAATAATCAAACGAGGAGGATGACTGGAGACTGCCTTGACTCACCCGCTGGCGCCCCTTTTATCTACTCCGCGCGGTGGCGCAGGTAGTGGATAGCCTAAACTATATGGCTTACCAAAAGTACACAAGCAAAATGTTCCATTACGGCCCATAGTCAGTCAGATTGACTCACCCACCTACTACCTAGCGAAACACGTAGCTTCTGTTCTTCAACCATTAGTTGGACATTCAACATCTTATGTGAAAGACTCTCGACATCTCATTGACATCTTGCAATCCATTAATCTCCAAACAAATGACGTAATGGTCAGCTTCGATGTTGAGTCCCTATTTACCAATGTACCAGTGGCGGACTGCATGGAAGTAGTTAAGGTAAATTTGCAAGAAAATAACATCCCTGTGGAATACGTGAAATTACTACATCACTGCTTATCTACCAGTTACTTCATATATCAAGGTCAGTACTAGCTGCAGATTGATGGTGTAGCCATGGGTAGTCCAGTGGCTCCAGTGGTAGCCAACATTTGGATGGAACATTTTGAAGAGTTGGCGGTCTCTACTGCATGCACACCTATAAAACTGTGGAAAAGGTATGTTGATGACGTCTTTGGGATCATTGAAGGAGACCAACAAGAGGTAGAACTATGCTTGGCACACCTTAACAGCATACATGGTAAAATAAAATTTACCTACGAGATGGAAAATGAGAGGACAATTCCAATCTTGGACGTGAAAATAGGGGTCCGTACTGACGGTTCTCTAAGCCACTCAGTCTATAGGAAATTGACTCACACGGATCTATATCTACACGCTGATTCTCACCACCATCCCAGACAGCTGTACTCTGTAGTGACTTCACTTACCAACCGCGCATATGATCTATGCGACGAGGAACATTTACGTGCTGAGTTAACACATGTGCAGAGGGTCCTACAGAGAAACGGATATACAGGGAAACCCGCGCGACCTAAACCAAACCCTGGTTGTAAGCACCGGAAGTGCGAGGTTGAGAGGCTAAAGACTATCTTCACTCCTTTCAAAAAAGTGTCTCAGATGCTGCGTTCGCCGAAGGATAATTTTCCACTGGAAAAGCCCGGTGTTGACGAGGGTTTGTGTTTTTGAGGGTAGACCGATTTGTCTGCTCATAAACACCCACCCGCAATAACTTCAGTTTATCCGTGATCATGGTGCTTGCAACAGCGCCGAAATATCGGGAACTCAAAGAAAACAATAAACATGGTAAACATCCCGTCTTCTAGTTATAATAATAATATTTTGTATTTAATATTACACATTACAGTGACGCAAATAATGGATACATCATAAATATTAACAAGTCTTGCGACCACATGTCTCAGTTTGTATTTCTCGCGAAAATAAAATAAAGTCTATTTAAGTAACTAAAGCCATAGACAAGCCGATAAACATACAAAATTTGAATTTAAAAATAAAAACCTATTATATTGCAGGGATCCGCTGGATGCGAGTCGTACGGGACCGGTCAATGGGGCGACCCTTGGGGGAGGCCTATGTCCAGCAGTGGACGTCTTTCGGCTGAAATGATGATGATGATGATGATGATAAAAACCTACATTTATCCTTATATTTAAAAGGCTTGTATTACTGTGCTTCGCCTACACAAAGAATCGGATGTACGGGTTAGTGTTCACCGCTACCGGTAGTTAAGCTTAGATATACGTTACCGCAGTGTTTTCTTTATCGCTTTCATCTATTGAAAGCGCGACACGAATATCTTGAAATATGAGCTCAGCCCGTTCAGTAACGATCAACTTCTTGTCATTGCCAAACTTCAACCATACTTTAAGGACACGTGAAAATAAACACTTCCAACTTAACCTGGAAGAGAAACAACAATTTGAATAAATAAGTGCAAAAAAAAAGAAATTCGACGATATTTAAAAATGCGTAGGGTGCATAGCTAAGTGCTACGGAGAGGCAACTTTTGCGTAGCACCTAAATAACTCTAAATGGTGGAAAAACGTGGAAAACGTTAAATTGAAATCATAAACTATAACATCGAACATTTAAAAAAAAATGAGACCTAATTTTGCTCCAATGTAATCTCCAGTGAACAGGACAACCGTCATGTTGAAAAACAAACGACCTGTCTTCACCGAAAATTGCTAATAATAAGGGCAAGTCTGTTGGTAAAAAAATTATGTAATTATCCCCGTTGGGATTGTCAGGTAAGGAACTTGTCTACGCTACGGAAGTTGAAACTAGGGATGATTTAGTCCAACGCATTGAGGCGGCCTTCATGACCATCAAAGCAGAAATGGGTTTACGCACCACTAAAACACTTACCAAATGCGTGAGTTACTGGTAACGTGTCGGAGCATCTGCGGTATAAACACTTTCGATGACGAAATGGGGATGAAAGTAATTAGCCAAGTACACTTAATTTATACTTTTATTAAGTTTGGACTTCGTAGATGTTATAAAGATATTACGAGAATTGCATCTAATAGCCCGGGGATGGGGTTGGCCTTTGCCTTACCGAGAGCTGAAAAAGCTCTCTGGTGGTTAAGCTGGGTCCAAGGAGAGGGTCCCTGGGGGCTAAGTCTCTCGGGCAATTGGGTTGAGGGAATTCTCACGGTGGGGCTTTCTCTTTGTTGGCGGGCTTGAGCACGCTTCATCAGCTTTGAAGAAGAGGCCTTAGGAGCTTTAGGGCGGCCGCGGTAATTAGCCAGGTGTCCCGACTGGCCACAGAGAACACAGCTAGGCGGCTCTGTGCAGAGAGACATGTCCTTGGGACGGGGGCAGTCAATCGTGCCGTGGTCACCCAGACACTTTACGCACCTGTGTGGTGCAAAACAGTGCTTCTGGCTGTGACCGTACAGCTGGCAACGATGACATTGCCCGACTTGATTGGAACGGAATGGATTCTCGATCGAGATGCCAGAAAGTGAGCACACCGATTTTAACTTGAAAATCGGGTGATGCCTTTCAACTGGGTCGCAGACGACCAGTACCATGTCGTACTGGTCTCCACCACGCGCCTTGTGAAGGCGGTAGACCGCTGTGGCTGGAATAGCCAGCTTAAGGAGGTCTTTTAAATTGTACTCAGAGGGTATTTCTTTTGGAATACGCCTGATCACCACGCAGGTGGGCGTCTCCTCTGGTAGGGAATAGGTGTGGACGGCGTTTTTGGCCGAGCTAGATTGAGCACTTTTGCCCTTCTTCCTCTTCCCCTTACCGACGACCTGATAGTCGTCCTCCGAGGAGGAGGTAGAGGACGTTTCTGAGAACTCTGTCTCAGAAACGGGAACGGACGTGTCCATCTTCTCGAGAGAAGCGGACACAGGAGCGGAGCGATCCATTGCAACAATGGATTTAGGGACAATGGGCGCCGCTAACGACGCCGGCATTACCTGAATGACTTTGTCGGCGGACGGGGGCGATAACGGGCTGTCAAGAGCCTCGTTGACAAAGGGAGCCGCCGCTACTGACTTCTGATTCTAGGAATACTTTTGTCGGCAACGGGCGTGGATGATAACGGGCTGTCTAGCGCGAAGCTAAAATCCATTACAGCGGCATGCTCTAAGGCCGCAAACTTGGCTCCATACTTTTTAAGTATGAATGGGTCCTCAAGCAAGACGTGCTTGACAAACTCCAGGAGTTTGTCAGCCATTTTGTCGAACTTTGTCAGTTACTAGTTAACTGACATAGAAAGAAGCTCTCCTATAACCTAACAACCTAACTTCCCGGGTTAATGGGCCCGGGGGTGCGTGTCCTCCCTGGCGGGTTTGTGTATGCAGGGAGGTGTCTACCTGAGGTGTGCCCTAAGCTTGTAAATCTGATGCCGATCTTATTGGGCGTCAGGGCCCTACGCCCCAAGGGGCCTCTAGCGCGGAGGGGTAGAAACACCCTACCGACGCTAGGTGAATGCTGGGAACAAAATCAGAGACTAGGTTTTGACTAGGAGATCCCTCAAGGCCAAGCTCCTAGCTCCCGACGCCAATGGAATGCCTCGCCCTGAAGAGGTTTGGCGGGTAGGATTGGGTACCACCCTCTTGGCTTAGTTGTCACCGTAAGGTTTCCACCAAGAAATACAAAACTGTGGTTTTTCCCTTGATGTGGTGCCTTCTTAATTTTTTTTTTTTGTGGAGACCCGAAAGAAGGGTCCACCGTAACCGCTACGGTGCGCGGCACCAAACGGGTCAGGGGCACCCCGCTGTGAACCCACAGGCCCTAGGCACCCATGCGGTCACAGCGAAGCACTTTTTTACAATTTAAAATGCTGTTTATCACGTAGCAGTCAAATTAAAAAAAACAAAGAAGATTTTCAAATTCTAAATAAATTAAAAAATAATGTAAAATTGAACCAACTATTTGCTTTACAGTTTATATGTGTGGGTGAAGTCATAGTTACGCAAACAAACACTAAATAAAACGAGCGAGCTCGGTTTTTATTAGTGTGCGTGTGGCACACCAATTACTATATACCAATGTAAGTATAGTCATCATTCACTTATGCTACTGAAGGTGATAGAATATTTTGCATAATGTTACTATAGCAACCTTGGCACAATGGCTTTGGTCAGTGAACGAGAAGCCGTAAGCTCAAACCATGTATGCAACAAAATATTCTTTTTCTTTTTGTAATCATTATTTTGTCAAAACATTACTTAAAGTAGAATTTATAACGATTCGATCCCGTTTATGGTTGTGTAATGAAGTTTCCATCGTTTGAGACAAACACGGAACTCTCAGGTCATTTTATTTTGACTGTTTAGAAAATAACTACCGACAATTCATAAACATTGTTTTCAAACACCTTTATTTATAAAAATGACCATTCTCAGTTGTCAATCTACGAGTATTTGCATTACTGAGTTTATTGACTACTACTCATGCGCATGTGTGCGGATTTATTTCTGTGGTGGATCCACCATGCAACATTTATCAATGTTCAAAAGGGTAGAAATCGTTGTTTTGGAGGAGCAAAACGTATCTATATGTGAAATAAATAATAAAAGTGGTGCTGCCCCACAAACGATGGGACACTTTATATCGTATCCTGCCTGTTCTGTTGTTTGCTCTTGTGATGTGCACAGATTTGGGTACTAACTTTGACCCACACCTTTTTTTTTTTTTTTCTGAAGGGAAATCATCAAATGACTGACATCTCTTTGAGGCGCGCGTGGAACACGAACGCGCCGTCGACACGGCCTGTCGTCATAAGACGGCCGGACGGCGAGCTAGCCCATAACTCGCCGTCCATTGGCCCGCGCCTACGGTGGCCGGGAGCCACCACGTGACCCCCGAAGCCCAGGGCGTCTCCCGCGGCGGCTGGGACGTAAAGTTTTTTTTGGCCCACACCTAACATTTAACCAACACATTATACAAATCTGCAACAAGTCCCGCAAAAGTCTAGGTTTTGTTTTGCGACAGACTAAAATTTTTAATAATCGGCAAGCCATAACCCTAATTTACAACTCTTTCGTCAGAAGTTTGCTCGAAATCAACAGTGCAATTTGGAGATCCCATGAAAAAGTCTCAACCTTTAGTCTTGTCTCCAAGTAGGGTGATGAGAATCTAGTTGTTTTTACGCCACCAAAACACAAGAGTGCCTGTTCACCGCCAAAAGAAGTCCGTTTAATCTGGCTCCTACTCTCCGGGGTACATCTGTACCAATTAGCCACACTCGACTCTGTTGAGCGCAGAGCCAAGAGGCTCATTGGTGACGATAAGCAGGTTGGTACCAGGCTTCATAGCCTGGCCCTCCGTTGCATGTTTGTCGGTCTTTTACAGATTGTACTACGGTGAGTGTGCCCAAGAGCTCCACGAGCTCATTTCACCATCTCCCTTCTACCATCGGGAGTCCAGACGTACTGCAGGTTATCACCCATACCTTGTCGATGTTCCACATATTCGCACGAAGCGCTTTGCTGCATCATTTATTATGCGCACAGCCAAGGAATTCCCTGCCTGCGTCGGTGTTCCCAAGTTCATATGACCCCAATCTATTTAAGTCGCGAGTTAATAGGCTTCTTTTGGGTTAGCTCGTTCCATCGTCGACCTCATCTCTGTCCTCTGGACTTGATTGAGGTCAAGAGTAAGCCCATTCATTACAAAAAAAAAAAAAGTCTTTAAGCTAATAATTGAAAAGGTCCAGAAGTCTTTTATCCGCTTCCTCTACCTCAAATTATATGAGTTTTTTCTCATAAATGTACAGTAGAGACTATAAGTGCAGTAGCAGTTTCACAAAACGATCGCATCAAAACAAGTCGCACTTACGACCTTTTTCCATAACAAACATTTTGCAACACTTACACGATCTCGTATATCGCACTCTTTCATAATTATCTAGTCAGAAAGAGTGCGATATAATGATCATTTGCCTTAGTGACAAGCCTGTCATGTCGCGACTATTTAATTTCAAACTAACAATTATGTGTCTATCTGGCTTAGCGGTTAACGCTATAGATAAAATGTCTCGCACGGTATAGTCTGCGTTCAAACCCAAGTGACATTACACTTTTTGTGTTTTAATTATAAATGATACTTTAGACCCGATGAGATATGTTTTTCTAAATATTAGTTGGAACTTATTATTAACAAAAAAGATGAGGGTGAATGTGAAACAAAATAAACTTCTGGATTGAACAAAGTAGTTAGTTATGACGTTGTTAGTTGGTGAACTTTGTTACGAGCGTTTGTGTTATTATTACGATTAGCGTATTGTTTGATTGTCTTTATTCAAGATGCAAGCTAATATTAGTATTGATGACAAGGCAAATATTGTCACTTTGCGTAAAAATGGGCTTAATATTTCTCAAATTTCAACTGAAACTGGCTTAAAATGTGTAAGTTATTTTTAAAAATTATAATTATTATGATGATAGTTGTGGTGTGTGATTTTCTTATTATTAAATAAATTGCTAGTTGCAAGTGTGTAATCATATTTTGTTTTTTTTTTAGAAATTCTGTTAGCCGTTGGGTAAAGGTTTGAGGAAGAAGGTAGTCTGAAGAGTCGTCTAAGAAGTGAAAGGCCGCCGCTTATTAACCCGACTCAGCGACGTTTTATGGTGGAAGAATATGAAACAAATGGTTTCATTCCAACTATAATGTTTGCAGAGCAATTGGATACTACATTACAGACTGTTCGCCATGCAGTCCATGCTGAAGGTTTACATCATCGGAAGCCATCTAAAAACCATTTTTGACACAAAAACACAGGGAGGAAAGACTACGTTTTGCTCGAGATTATTTAGATTTTAACTGGGAGGTGACTGTATTTTCTGACGAGAAGACTTTCAAGTCTTGCCAAAAGGAAGACTTAATTTATGGCGAAAAAATAATAATACTTAATTTAATAAGTAGACCGGGTAACTAAATATTTAGTAATATTAACATAACCGTAAATTAAAATTAAGAAATAAATTTTAAATTTAATGATCTTAAATTGGGGTTTAGTTTCAATATTTTTTTCGTCAAGAAAATGAACACTTAAGCTATAACCTCAATGCATTCAATGTGACGTTACATTAAAAAAAAACACGTTCATTCAGTCTAACTCATATATTAGTATTCAATGAATTCTGCTGAATACTGATACCTATAATAAGCGGGTATCAACAATTATATTTGTGTTATTAGAATATCCTTTCCGTGTTATGTTATTCTTATTATGAATTGACTAAGTGGGTATACAACAAAAAATCTTATGAACGGTGATAAGAGAACTTTTTTTTGCCTAGATAGGAATGTGACGTCACATTCTCATAAAAGTTTGTTAATTTTATAAATAAATAAAACGAATAAACATTTTTGTTATCATTCAGCATGATTTTTTATTTCCACCTTCCAACACCGAAAACATAAAATAAAAATCAATTAATGAGGTTAAATAATAATACAATAACTATCTAATATTTAACTTCTTATAAAAAATAAATAATAAGCATGACTATATTATAAATAAACATAAATACCTAACGACTTTCTGCTTAAAATACAAATATTATTAAGGTTTCAAAGAAACAAAAAACAGCCACACATTGTAATAACATGGATTCGAACTTGGACTTCATTGATCGTGAACCCATGCTCAGCCCAAACAGCTACCAACCCATGTTAATACTACGCGAATTTTAACAATGCAATGGTAAGAACAGGTCATCACTATGATGTGTATTCTAAATGCAACAGAAATATAATGCTATTTCGCGTAGTGTGACGACAGTTCATTAGTGTGTGTTATGTGTGGGATGTTGAGACATCACTCACTCATACACGCACACGCACACACACTGCTGTATCGCGCTCGCACAGTCCATAGCAATGTAATCTTTAGCATGGTACTGCACTTTTGAGCGTCTACTGTACCCTACGCCATTCGTGTTAGGTATATCTTGCTCTCATTAATGTCGTTCGCCTAATTCGTGGCTCCCATTTTAATTCGCATTTATTACAATATATCTCCTTTAACATCCCACCACCTATCAGACACACTAGACACACTCTTCGCTCACGCCAACGTCTTCTTTTTTCGATTCCTCAAACCAGCACCGTAACCGTTTTTTTTTTTTTTTTCGGGTGGGATATCGTCAAATGGTAGATAGGATATTTTTGCAAGTACTGAACTGAGACTCCTCAACACTGCTTCTCGATACCTGGAGTCCATTGCCACTCCCAGTACTATCTCCTCGGGGCAAACAAATTGTATCGATAATAAAAAATGTATAGTTTTATGATGCCACAAGTTTTGTTCATTTTTATTGTTATTTCATTGTGTTTATTCTGTCTACTAAAAATGTTTTGTTTATTCTTAATCTATAAATCTATAAATAATTAAAGTAACTTAAGTGCAATACCTACCATAGTTATAATAATACATTATCATAACTGAATTATCGCTTTTTTTATTTTTAATCGTATGATAATTAAAATTAACTTGGTCTAAAATTAGCTTGATATAATTTTGTATTATTATAATATTAATTAGGTTTATATAAGTATATTGTATAAACATAGTGTAAATATAGTATATAAACGTAGTATATATTTATTATAATAATAGCTATTATTACAAGTATTATAAATATTGTTTTTTATCCACAGAGGAGAACCGTGCAGTTATGGGTCCGCCGATATGCAGATTTTGGAGACGTAGAACATCTTAGGCCAAAACCAAAGGCAAATTCATCGGCTCGACACTACGACATCGTGGCAAGGGCTCAAGGCTCCTCCCTTCTTGTGCACCCGCGTAAAAGCAACAGCACACAATATGTGCTTACAAACTGTGAGAAATCACCTACATTCTGCTGGATTACGTTGCAGCAAGCCAGCGCGCACCTTTGCTGTCCACTGCGCACCGACAAAAAAGACTACAGTTTGCTAGGACATACATCAATTTTAATTGGGAGAACAATGTGGTGATTTTAGCGACGAAAACACGTTTAAGTCGGATAAGGATGGGCGTTAAGTAGTAAAATATCCGCGAATATGGTTAACAGCATGAGCTGAAGAAGTAATAGAAAACGAAGGTTTGCCGAATCATTATTAGTCGAATTTATTTTAATTAGTAGACGAATATGACTCTTATTTTTATGCAAATCATGTTCATATTTATTAAGCGTATGTGAACAAATATAAACCTTAGCAATAATTAGGTGTAAATGTTGCTAATCCTCTACACACTCGTAAATTATTGAAAGTATGGTGAAGTGATGTTATTGTGATGCGGTTAGAAATTGTCATAATCTCTTACTATCTAGCATTTTGATTCACTTTACCTCTAATTTTACTGTGATGCAATTTATATACCTATATACTTTAGCAAATTATTTACGTCCACCCTTACCAACTAAAAACTTAGTCTTTTTCAAAAAAACTGGTTAACAACAGTGTTTTACTCATTTGAACGTCTAGTATGGATAACTATAGCCTATAAGTGTTTAAAACCAGTTTGTATTAAATCATTGTATCAGCCACACAAGTTTTTTTTTGCTAACATACATCCCTCCAAATTGAACCTTAAAACAATCAAGAAAGGAAGGAACATATTGGAAGAAACGAGACGGATCATTTGCTAATGTTTATCTAATAAAAAAAATCAAATTATTTTATTCGTTTTATTTAATTACTTTTGAATTTTTGCTTGACTGATATTATTGGTTACAAAATTAATTTAATAAAGAACAAAAAGTATAAAACAGCAAAAATATATCCTCTGCTGGGATCGAACTCACGTCTACGAGCTTAGATCACTAGCTAACGCAAGCGTTTACACCAATCGGCTATGGTGACCATGTTACATTGGTATAAAATGATAGGCCTTATTGTAAACCCGTTTATTTTATCTTTACCCTACTATTAGGTACACCTCCTAACGCTTCGGGGATTACAGTCTTGATGTTATGTTATTAAAAATGTTTATGGGTGAGTATTCTAAACACATAAATAGAACACACAAACAGTTGTGCTTGTGCATCCTTACACCTTGGAGAGGATGAGTATGATATTATGTGGTTTTAATCTGCTGGGGCAGCCAAACCATTCCATACTGAACTGTCCACTATAATGAATGTCGCGAACATCCCCAATTTATTTAATAAGGCAACAAAACAGAGCGTAGTTTCACGCGTGGCGGCTTTGTCCGGTATTGGCGCTTAATGCCTCCTCGTTAACATCGCATTAAGTCATGAAACGCAGCCCTCATTACGATGAAAGCTACCGAACTTTGTATGCTGGCTTTCATTACCCACCGCTGTCTAAAACTGCTCACTTTTATTCATCTCTATTAGTATTCCGATACACCCTTTTATAAATTCCGTTTGGCTAATTCTGAACGCATTCATGGGCATAATTAACAGTAGATAAAAAGCTCAATCCATCGCTGTAATTAAAATGTATGTTTTGCCTCTCATATTATTTTACTTATGGCTTTCGCTAATTTGATTTATTTCTTTCACATGATTTGATATGAACTTATTCCTGTAGGAGTTATTTGATTCAGTTTTTTTTTACCATAACAAGATATGATATGATATGAAAAGATGCATATTCTTAATATTTCAGTAGTTTTCATCCTACTATGCATAATGTTCTGAATTCAGTGAGTTAGCCTCTTTAATTAGAACACCTGTTTGAAATAGATTATGGCTCACCCTTGGAAAAGGTGAACATTTTCAAATACTTGGGACATTTCGTGATGCGGACATTGCACGGGAGCGAAGGGAGCGGACGGTCAGAGCGAACATGGTTATCCGCAGGTTTGTACAGTGCTCTAAACACGTAAATATATCTCTTTTTACAGCCTACTACCCACCACTACTTTGTACACGTGCAGCTTGTGGATTGACTATACGCGAAATTCGTAAAGCGCTCTTCGTGTCCAGTTCAATAACGCGTTCAGGATGATGTTCGCGCTCCTCCACTTTTGCAGCGCATCGACTATGTTTGCAGAAGCGCGCGCACTATGCGCAACAGAGGCACGTCGCTGGTGCGGCGAATGCAGGGGAGCGCTAACAGGCTAAAAGGCTTGATTGTGCCATCATCTCCTACTGTTGTAAGCGACATATGGCAGGTTGATGCGACTAACAAACCTTATTTATTGTAGGCAAATCGTTAATTTAATTTTGATTAGTTTTTATTGTTCTTTTATGCATTCAATTGATAATTAATAGTAAAATCATTTATTATTAATTGAATTAAGTAAAGTAAATTGAATTGAATTAGTTGAATTGAAATTTTGTGCTGTGTATGTAATGTGACTGTATGTGTGTGTGTAATTATTTCTTTTATGAGTCAGTGATGGTCGAATTAAAAGGATTTTAATTTATTTTTCATTACACTTTTATTAAAGAAAACAAAACATATAGAAGAGTATAGTGAACATTTATTAAATTCATTAAACAATTTTAACAAAAAGAATCCTAATGTAAATGTTAATTTATTAACATACTCTGTATGAATAAATCCGCTGCGTTCGATTGTTTAGAACCGGACTCCACCGACGCTGAGACGAGACGAGAGGTGAGATGTGTTGTAAACCACCAATAGAACTTCGTTATATACACATCTCGTCTCCGCTTAGTTTTAGTGGAAACGGTTGAGCAGAGAGTAGAGGTAGATGTCTCGTAATTGTGTAAGCCAGCGGAGACCAGAAGAGACGAAAGTGGCGTGCGGTGAACGGCATGCTGAGAGGTGTGTGCGGTGAGCGGTGTGCTGTGAGCGGCGTGCCGCTTCGCACATCTCCGCTTGTCTTCGCTTCGTCGGAGTCCAGGCCTAAATCTGTTGTCCGCTGCATTCATCATCCTGAAACAATAAAACAATTAAAACTTTTGTTCAGTGAGTTTACGCGATTATTTTAAGACTTGACCTACGAAAACATAATTTTGATTTGAATCTTAATGGTCCACTGAATTCCTGAATTTTTAGGTGATTCTCACACGACACCACTCGCCCGCGCGGTCGGGTGGAAGCGGCGATGATTTTGTTGGCGGTGCGCCGCGCCGAGAGGCGGTGAGTGCCGCTCGTCCGCGAGGGGCGGTGACGGCGTACGTGTGTTAGGCATTTATGGACTTCATATAAGCCAATGTGACATGACATCCGTTTCACCGCCTGACTGCGCGGACGAGCGGTATCGTGTAATAACCGCCTTAGTAGGAATTTAAGATGTATTTATAGGTTTGTTGTTAACATTTAGGTACCTGTAATTTCTCAAACTCGATGAGGTGTGGTGTGCCTACTTGATAACTCGATCCACTCAAGTTTCAGCACCCGTCTTGACTGGATTAGCCTGCAAAACGTAAAAATATCTATTAAATTATTTCATAAAGTACACTAACGACCTTATTAAATTATTTAATTCGAGGAGTTCTATTCAGAGCGACGAGAAATCGATCTGATCATTTATTTTTTACAAATGCCACTTCAATTCTGGTTATTCCAATTATTTCTATGAAAACTCTACGATCTGTCAATTCAGATTCTTTCCTGCGAAGAATATTAAATGAAAAAGTTTTATCATTAATGAATTTGAAAATAGTTTCAAACATTGTGAGTGTTATAGACTAGTCTAATCTAGAAAGCGACCATCACCTGATTTGATTTTTGTAATTTGTCGCAGGTTGGACATAGCCAGTCCCCGTCGGGCTGTGTGGTGATTCCTACACAGGAGAAGTGATACCACTGCCATTGACAGCTGGGCTCGTCGCACCCTATCATATCGGCACCTTCGATGTGCTTCCCACAAAAGCAGAATTCGCTCTCCCGCTCCGAATCATCGGAAGAGCCCGCCGAATTCAAATCGTTGTCTTCGAAGTCTTCATTATTTATCGGCAGAACATGGCACACGTGAACGGCGTATGGCCACCGCCTCAGCTCGCACTTTTCACAAATAATACTCTCGGTTCCATGGCGCCAATACAGATGTTCTACCAAATGTTTGTAGTCCAAGTAACGCATGGAACACCCGCCGCACATGAACTTAGATTTAACATGAGAAATTATGGAAGTTCTCATTTTGTAACTTCAAGTTTATGGAGGATGTTTGATAATCCGAAACTAGGAACTACACCGGACAAAGTAACGAGCGCGACACTAAAACCAAGACATGCACAAACGATCGTCACACTAACAGCACTGGAGTCAGAATAATCAAACGAGGAGGATGACTGGAGACTGCCTTGACTCACCCGCTGGCGCCCCTTTTATCTACTCCGCGCGGTGGCGCAGGTAGTGGATAGCCTAAACTATATGGCTTACCAAAAGTACACAAGCAAAATGTTCCGTTACGGCCCATAGTCAGTCAGATTGACTCACCCACCTACTACCTAGCGAAACACGTAGCTTCTGTTCTTCAACCATTAGTTGGACATTCAACATCTTATGTGAAAGACTCTCGACATCTCATTGACATCTTGCAATCCATTAATCTCCAAACAAATGACGTAATGGTCAGCTTCGATGTTGAGTCCCTATTTACCAATGTACCAGTGGCGGACTGCATGGAAGTAGTTAAGGTAAATTTGCAAGAAAATAACATCCCTGTGGAATACGTGAAATTACTACATCACTGCTTATCTACCAGTTACTTCATATATCAAGGTCAGTACTAGCTGCAGATTGATGGTGTAGCCATGGGTAGTCCAGTGGCTCCAGTGGTAGCCAACATTTGGATGGAACATTTTGAAGAGTTGGCGGTCTCTACTGCATGCACACCTATAAAACTGTGGAAAAGGTATGTTGATGACGTCTTTGGGATCATTGAAGGAGACCAACAAGAGGTAGAACTATGCTTGGCACACCTTAACAGCATACATGGTAAAATAAAATTTACCTACGAGATGGAAAATGAGAGGACAATTCCAATCTTGGACGTGAAAATAGGGGTCCGTACTGACGGTTCTCTAAGCCACTCAGTCTATAGGAAATTGACTCACACGGATCTATATCTACACGCTGATTCTCACCACCATCCCAGACAGCTGTACTCTGTAGTGACTTCACTTACCAACCGCGCATATGATCTATGCGACGAGGAACATTTACGTGCTGAGTTAACACATGTGCAGAGGGTCCTACAGAGAAACGGATATACAGGGAAACCCGCGCGACCGAAAAAAAAAAAAAAAAAAAAAAAAAAAAAAAAAAAAAAAAAAAAACAATTCTTCAAATAAAAACCATTGCAGGCACGTTTATTAAATATTAATTAGATAGTAACTTCAGATAGTAACTTAATCAATATAATTATAATAGTAGTAACTGTACCACTTAAAAAAAAAAAAAAAGAAAAAAAAACACACTAACAACCAACATGTCCTCCAAACCGTCCATCACCTCCCGCAAAACGACCACGGAGGCCGCAAAAGCCCCTAAATCACTTAGGGAAAAAGTCCTGAAAAATACCGCCAAATCGGTAGTGTCAGAACAGTCGGCGCGTCCGTCGCAGACGCCCCAGGTGCCAAAGGCTGCGTCGGAGCCGGACGTCGCAAACAGGACACCGCCAGCACCAATAACGCCCGAGACGACAAACCCAGAAGATCGCAGGGTCGCCGAAATCGTCATTAACTGGGAGCAGTGTGGCATCTCTCCCCCCCGCCAGATCATATCGGACGAGGAAAGCTCGGTAGCCTCCTCAGAGAGCCAAGCCCCACCAAGTGGGCGGCCGAGCCTCCTCTACAGAACGCCGAGAAGAGGTACCGGGGTCGAGATGGACCTGGCCACGCGAGAGGCCAACGATCTCCTACAAAAAGGGAAGGACGCTCTGGAAGCGGCAGGCAACATGAAAAGGGAGTGCAAGGCCACAGCCCATGAGTGCCTTCAGGGCCTCTACGAGACAGCCCTGTCACTCGCTGACTCGAGATCACGTCATAAACTCAATCTCGAGAGGGAGCGCTCTCGACACGCCCAAGAGCTTGTGCGGGTCGAGAGAGCTCATACTCGCGAATTGATGACGCTGAAGGCCGAGCTCTCCCTCATGAAAACGGACGTCTCGGAAACAAAAAAAGAGGCAAAAGGGATCCGGGAATGGCTGGGTCACGAAACCCTTGAAGCTTTCAACGGCATCAAGGAGTTGAAAAAAGAGATAACAACCGCAAGCCTCCAGAACCAGAGGGAGCACGAGAGGACAAGGCAGGAAAGTGCAAGCGCCCCGGGGGATCCAAAGTGGGATTCGATGGGGGCCGGCCTCTCACGCCTTGACACGAACGTGACCAGCATCTCGAACCAGCTGGACGTGCTCCGTAAGGCTTTGGAAAGGCTCAAGGAAGACCTCACCCAGCCCAGGACTATGCAGCCGGACCTGAGTTGCCCACAGATATGGCCCGACATCTTGACCACTGAAAAATTTGAGGAGGAATTCCTCAAATTACAGGTGCAACTGCAGGTCATCGCGAACAGGCCTGTAGTGTCCTCCCCACCACCACAACCACCACTCAACATTACACCACACCTAAAGCCACTGACCGAAAGGCTGGAGATGGTCTCAGCAGACCTCCGCGAACTGCGCGACAAGGAACCGACGATCCAGGCGCCCTTGGCGCTGAATCTGGAAGCGGAACTAGCAGTCGGGGAGGTAAAAAAGACCCTCCAAAACATCGAGAAAGGGGTAGCGGAATTGGGCAAAGCGGAGAAACCGCTTCTACAACAAGGCCCCAAAACCTTTGCCCAGGTCGCCAGCACACCCAGGCCCCCGAAACCACCCACCCAACCCAACCACACCCTGATCGTCTCGTCAACGGACCCCCGACACACTGGAGATAACGTAATCGAGAGAATCAGGACTGCCCTGGACCTTAAAGCTAGCGGAGCCCGGGTCGACACTGTCCGGAAGGCGCGGAACCAGAAAGTGGTTCTGAGGTGCGCCAGTAAGTCGGACCTAAACCTGATCAGAGATCAGTTCAAGTCGAACGCAGGGCTAAAGGTCCAGGAGCCGAAACCCCAAAACCCCCTAGTGTGCATCAAGGGAGTGCTGTCCAGCTACAGCGACGAGGAGATAGTAGATCTCATACAGGCGCAGAATAAACACCTTCTGCAGGACGTCGCTGTGGATGGACACACCATGAAGGTGCGCTACAGGAAGCGCGCGAGGAACCCCCATGAGTGTCACCCTGTTCTGGAGCTCTCCCCGGAGCTCTGGAAGTGTTACACGCAGGTGCAGAAGGTGCACGTGGGCATCAAGCGGTGCTCGATTGTGGACCAGTCCCCGCTAGTACAGTGCTCAAAGTGCCTTGCCTATGGTCACAATAGAACCTTATGTAAGGCCGGCAAAGAAGCCTGCAGTTACTGCAGTGGAGCGCACAGCAGTAGGGACTGCCTCACTCGGGCTGACGGCAAACTGCCCACCTGCATCAACTGTAAGGTGGCACACAGGACGGACAGTGACCTGACACACACAGCGTTCAGCGAAGACTGCCCGGAACGCCAAAAATGGGATGGTATAGCGAGGTCGCGCGTTTCCTATTGCTAAGGGCGACCAAGAGAACGCAAACACCCAACCAGTCACCCTTCAAAACACAACAAGACCGAAACCGAGACTAAATTTCATACAAGTCAATCTTCAGCGCTCCAAGCTGGCCACAGAAGAACTCCACATGGCGGCTCAGGCAAAGGGAGTTTCAATAGCACTTGTTCAAGAGCCCTACGTAGGAAGAACAGGTGTAATGAAACAAAACCCCGGCACACAAGTCATCCAGTGCAGCCTCAACCGTCAAAAACCAGTAAAGGCGGCGATCGTCATCTTCGGGAACAACCTGGAGGTCATCCACGACCCCCAGCTTGTGACCGAGAACATCTCCGCCGTCCTGCTGAAGGTCGGCCAGCTCAGCTTTGGGGTGCTATCGGTCTATTTTGAAGGTGACCAGGAACTCGAACCCTACCTTTTGGCAACACACACAACTTTACAAAAACTACGCACACAAAACACCATAGTGGGAGGAGACATTAACGCCTGGAGCCAGTGGTGGGGAAGTGTCTCCGAAAACCATCGCGGGGCGGCGTACAACTCATTCCTTAATGAGCGGGATCTCCAGATCCTAAACACAGGTCAAACACCGACGTTCGAGACCTACAGAGGAGACAGGTGGTGCACAAGCAACGTCGACGTGACGGTATGCAGCCTGTCACTGCTAGGCAAGGTCGAAGAATGGCGGGTTGAAAGGAGTCTAATAACTTCCGACCACAATGCAATAACCTTCTCGATGCGTTTAGAAAAGGCCTTGGAACCCTTAAGGCCAATCTCGACGCGCATCTACAACACCAAAAAGGCAAAGTGGTCCGACTTCAGCACGCACTTCAAGACCAGCCTGGCGGACAATGACATAACACCAGTCAGAGTGTCGGCGGTCTCGAACCCAGAGGATCTGGAGTCACTCATCACAATGTACGTCAAAAACATCCACCGCTCATGTGAGGACGCGATCCCAAAACTGGGGTTGCCTAAACACGACGCCAAGCCCCCATGGTGGAGCCATTCTCTAGACCGTCTCCAAAAAGACGCGTTGACGAAAAAGAGAAGGATCCGTAATGCAGCCGCAAGCCGGAGACACTTCACCATAGATGAATATGTACTGGCAAAGAACACATACACCGCAGCAGCGACAGAAGCGGCCACAACAAACTGGAAGGAGTTCTGCTCGAAGCAGGACCGAGAGAGCATGTGGGACGGCATCTACAGGGTACTAAGGAAGACAGCCAGAAGACAGGACGATGCGCTCCTAAGAAACACCGCAGGCGAAACGCTCAGTCCAGAGCAATCTGCAGATCTCCTGGCAAAAACCTTTTACCCTGACGACTCAATGGATGCCGAACAGCCGTACCACACAGCACTGAGGAGGCTAGCGGAGGAAAAGAATCCACAAGGACTGTCTGCTGACGATCCACCCTTCACAACCGCGGAACTGGAAATGGTTCTTCAAAACCAAAACCCGAAAAAAGCTCCCGGTCCCGATGGATTAACAGCAGACATCTGCACAGCGGCAATAAACTGCGACAGGGAAGTGTTCCTAGCGATGGCCAACAGGTGCCTGTCGCTATCGTACTTCCCGAAGCAATGGAAAGTCGCCCACGTGTGCATACTCCGCAAGCCAGGAAAGGACGACTACACCAGCCCTAAGTCCTACAGGCCAATAGGTCTGCTCTCGGTCCTAGGAAAGATCGTCGAAAAGCTCCTAGTAGGCAGACTCCAGTGGCACTTCCTCCCCACACTCAACACAAATCAATACGGTTTCATGCCGCAGCGCGGCACCGAGGACGCCCTCTATGCCTTAATGGGACACTTACGTGCCGAAATCAAAGCCAAAAAGATCGTGCTTTTGATATCATTGGACATAGAGGGGGCCTTCGATAACGCGTGGTGGCCAACACTCAAAAGACAGATGGTAGTCAAAAACTGTCCCAAAAACATCTACGCTCTCGTCACCTCATACCTGGAAGACCGGAACATCAGGGTCAACTACGCCAGAGCGACTAGTGAGAAGGGTACCACGAAAGGATGCGTCCAGGGCTCAATCGCCGGACCGACGTTTTGGAACCTTATCCTAGACTCACTCTTACACAGAATGGCTAGTATGGGCGTATACTGCCAAGCCTTCGCAGACGATGTCGTCCTCATCTTCTCGGACTTTTCGACCGGTCCCCTGCAGCAAACAGCCAACGATACGCTAGACATTGTATCGGAATGGGGCGTCCAAAATAAGCTACGCTTCGCCGCGCATAAGACCAATGCGATGGTGTTAACGAGAAAGCTTAAATACGACGATCCGGTACTCCATATGTCGGGCACCCAGCTGAATCTGGTCAAAGAGGTCAAGTTGCTGGGTCTCACAATAGACTCTAAACTCACCTTCAACGCGCACGTGTCTGCGACCTGTAAAAAGGCCGCAGACATCTACAAGCAGCTTGCATGCGCAGCAAAGGTGACTTGGGGTCTCAACAGAGAGATAATAAGGACGATATACGTGTCGGTGATAGAGCCCATCGTGATGTATGCGGCGAGTGCGTGGGCCCCCGCAGCCGAGAAACTGATGACAAGGAATCAGTTTGACTCGCTGCAGAGAGGCTTCGTGCAGAAGATCTGCAAAGCATACCGCACGGTGTCTCTGACATCGGCACTTGTACTGTCAGGCCAACTCCCCCTAGATCTCCGGGTAATCGAGGCCGCAACCCTTTTCAAGATCAAAAAGGGACATTCCCAAGAGTTCATACCGCCGGGTAGCGAGCTGGAGTGCAACGTGCACCACTCCCAAAACCCCCACCCAGCGCTACTCACGACAACAGAGTATGCACGCCTCGAGGACATGACTCCCGAGACTCTGGAAACCCACCAAGTAATCGGTCCCCAAATATACACCGACGGCAGCAAGATAGAGGGGAAAGTCGGGGCTGCCTTAACTTGGTGGGAAAACGGAAAGGAGTCCAAGTCTAGCACTTTTGGCCTGGAGCCCCACAACACGGTCTTCCAATCGGAAATGTACGCTCTCTTCAGAGCTGTCAGGATGGCAAGAGAATCCAGTGCGGCCTCCATAAGCATCTTAAGTGACTCAAGATCGTCACTTGACCTGCTGAGGAGTCCATCTGTCACTCACCACCTGGCACTACAAATCAAGAGATGCGTCCGCGAGATCAGAGAAGAAGACCGAGAAGTGAGGCTCTTTTGGCTCAGAGCCCACGTGGGAACCGCCGGGAATGAGAGAGCGGACGAGCTGGCCAAGGAGGCAGCCCTAACAAAAGAGACAGCAGACTACAGCAAGGTCCCCGTATCGTTCGTGAGAAGGAAGATACGGGAGGGGACTATAAGAAAGTGGCAGACACGCTACGAGTCCTCGAGTACAGGATCGGTCACAAAAGTGTTCTTCCCAGACGTCCTAGCGGCAAAAAGGACACTCAGAGACGCAGTTCTCACACCGGTCCATATACAAGTTCTAACAGGACACGGGGGATTCTCGGCGTATCTCCACCGCTTTCATCTCAAAGACAGTCCCTCGTGCGTCTGTGACCCCAGCTGCGATGAAACAGTCTGGCATCTGCTCTTTGAATGCCCCAGATTCAGCCATGACAGAATGGAGCTGGAAATCAAAATCGAAACCCAGCTTAGCCAGTCCACACTCCACACCATCATGGAGAGACCGGCTACAAGAAAATTGTTCTTGGCATTCGCGAGCAAAGTCGCCAAAGTCGCAGCAGAGGCTAACAAAACGGACGCTACCTCGCAAAGTCGAAGCCGACTACCATCTAGGCACACAGTCCCGACCACAATAACAATTACAGCAACAACAACACAAACAACAACAACACAGACTACAACAACACAGACTACAACAACACAGACAACAGCAACACAAAACAGAACACACACACCACTAACAAGATCAGCCGATCTAACAAGCGATCAGCCAGCACCAACAGCAGTGGCAGCAGCGGAAGTCAGCCTACTACCAGCCCTCAGCACCATGCCCATCACGGAGTTCCTGGCATGTGGAGGAGACGGAGTCCCAGGTGTCAGACTGCGACCGGTCGCTCTGTTCATGAACAGGGAGGCAGAAAAGCTAGGCATAGGCTTCTGCATAGGCTCAAGCCGAGCTGCAGCCCGTATTCCCATCTCACCAGGCCTCGCTGCCTTGATTAACGGAAGCACCACCAAAACGAGCATTAAAGGTAGTAAGTACGCCGCACTGCCACAGGCGGAAGTAGCCTCTCTCCGATGCCGGCTAATGCGACTCAAAGGGAAAACGATCGCATTACTCGAGTGGCGAGAGGAGACTCCATTCGCTCAGGCATGCTCGTTGCTTCAAAAGATCAGGGAGGCCGGTGAAGACACGCCGGTCACAGCCCGCACCATAAGCGTTGACGCGATGGAGGTCGGAGGAGAGAGAGGAGACGTCGCAGACCGCTTCGGCTGCTTAAAAGCCTCCGAACAACATGAGGTAGTCGTCTATGAGGACAGAGGGGAAACTCTAAGTTTCCTTAAAGCCCCCAGAGACCCAACAGCCAGCGCGACGAGCCCCGCAACTAACCCGACCACACAAAGCGGATCAGAGAGGGCCCAGCAGAAGGCAGCCGCCGAAAAAGCTGCAAAAGAGCAGAGCAGTACCACCAGCCCGGAGGCCCAGGCCAGGTCGAGGAGTCGCCTGAAAGCCTTCGGCACTTTCCTCAGCGCACTGCTCCCAAGCACTAGCCGCGGATCACCAACTGGAAAACAGGAAGCAGCAGTGGAGAGGTTTTTCAGGAAAACACCGACAAAGCTAGCACAACGGAAGCCTACGCCAACGAGAGCCGACAAAGGGCAAGTCAGCCCGCCTGTCCTCGCACTGAACTCGGGCACTACAGACCATGTGAAGAGCGCTTTCCTCGAGTACGTAGCAATTGTGAGGGCGACCAGGGAGGTCAATCTCATAACTTGCAAGAAGATCCTGCAGACCTTCCAAAGAAACACAGAAGGACTGCTAAAGGTACTGCTCGAGGAGGCAGAGGCAGCCGTGTATGACAACGTCAAATCCCAAGTCATCAAAGGGGAAATGACGGGGACGTACATGGCAGCCTATAGCGCAAAGAACGGGTTCGTAGCCCTGGACGAGGAGGAAACGGAGCGCGCGGGAAGGCCAAAGTTTAAAACAACATACGACGACTCGATAGTGGTTACCGCCAGATGTACCAAGATCATGCTGGACGATAGGATTCTTGAAATGGCACAGTCCATCTCGGGGATCCCGGTTAAAACAGCATCGCAGGAACATTGGACGGTACCCAATATCAGGTGGGTAAACGGGGTTCCGGGTTGCGGCAAGACAACCTGGGTGGTGAAGCACTTCGATGGGGAGAAAGACGTTGTAGCCACCACGACTACCGAAGCTGCCAAAGATCTCAGAGAGAAGCTTGCGCACCGCTTAGGAGATCGAGTAAAGACAAAGGTGCGCACTATGGCCTCAATCTTAGTCAACGGGTTCAAGAAAGAAGAGAAATGCTACCGCCTAACGGTAGATGAGGCTCTTATGAACCATTTTGGGGCCATAGTCATGGCAGTAAAGTTGTCAGGAGCAAGCGAGGTTGTCCTCATCGGAGACGTAAACCAGCTACCATTCTTGGACAGAGAGAACCTTTTCGAGTTAAGGTATACCCGTCCAAACATGGTGACTGGCATCACCCAGGAGTTACTCTGCACGCACCGCAATCCGATGGATGTGGCATTCGCACTGTGCGAGATATACTCCGGTATATACTCCTCCAAGTCGTCGCTGTCGCGGGTCCACTCACTGAGCGTCAAACGGTACACAGGAGCGCAAATACCGATCACTGCCCGAAACACCCTATTCCTGGTTCATACGCAAGAGGAGAAAGCTTCTCTTGTCAGCCAGGGATACGGATCCGGCGAAGGGTCGCGCACTCTAACCATCCACGAGGCTCAGGGCTTGACCTTCGACAGCGTAATTATCATCAACACCAAGTCCAGGAGACTCCAAATTCACGACAGCATCTCCCACGCGGTAGTGGCGGTGTCAAGACATACAGTCAGCTGCGTCTACTACACCGACGACGCCGATGACGCCACGGGCCGGTTTGCAAAGAGAGCGATGGATGCGCCTACTAAAACGGTCGTCGAGTACAACCTGAAGACGGCCATGCAGCATCGAGACGCGGTCGTTGTGGAAGCTTTGCTCAGGCTAGCGAAGTCCCTGGTCAGTCGACCCACGTAAATAACAAGTCCCCATCCAAACTACAAAACCCAACCCCCCACCCAAACTATTCCAGACTGTATTCCCTGAAATTAAAAATAGATTATGTAAAACTGCATGGCAGAGTGAGTCTGTCATACTCACGTAAAAGCTTTGCCGATGGTGGCGCTGCACATCCGGTCGTTAAGTTCCCTAAAAAATGGTTGAGCTGAGCGGCGCGGATGTGCAAGTCATGCCCGTGAACGGGTGCCGTCGGTGGGAGCTGGTCGGCTCACTTTACCATGCAGTTATCAGTGAAATTTATATCTAACTGCTAATATATAATTAAGTGTTACCTCTTTAGTAAATGTAATTAGAACAAATATGTAAAAACACAAATAGTATGCCTAATAAATTTTTAAGTTACTATTGTACTAGGATAATAGAGTAAAATGTAACGTGTCCTATGTAGGAGCACGCATGTTTGAAAAATTAAATAAAATAAGCAAAAAAAAAAGTAATGTACAGTAAAATAGAGCGCGGACCTCCATGTCTGCGGTAGAAACGCATAAATAAAAAAAAAAAAAAAAAAACCCGCGCGACCTAAACCAAACCCTGGTTGTAAGCACCGGAAGTGCGAGGTTGAGAGGCTAAAGACTATCTTCACTCCTTTCAAAAAAGTGTCTCAGATGCTGCGTTCGCCGAAGGATAATTTTCCACTGGAAAACCCCGGTGTTTACAAACTGGAATGCAGTTGCGGCAAGTCTTATATCGGTCAGACGAAACGTACGGTGGCTTGTCGAATATCGGAACATATCAGGGCGATGAAGAACAACGACACCCAAAAATCAGCCATAGCTCAGCATCTCCTGGAATCAGGATCGAACCACTGGATTGAGTTACACAACCCTCAGGTCATCTCGACAGAACGCCACAATATCCCTAGACTCGTTAGAGAAGCTATTGAAATCACCAAATATAAGAACTTCAATCGGGAAGATGGGTTTCAACTGTCGAAAGCCTGGAAACCAGTGGTCCAGCTGTGTAAAAAGCGGAATAGTGCCGAAAAAAGTTCGCGAGCAGACACAGTGAGTTTCGTGTGTCGGGAACAGAATCGAGTTGTGAGTGACAATGGTAGAGGTACTGAGTGCAAAAAACGAACAAGAAAGAGGGTATACCAATTTGTCTGCTCATAAACACCCACCCGCAATAACTTCAGTTTATCCGTGATCATGGTGCTTGCAACAGCGCCGAAATATCGGGAACTCAAAGAAAACAATAAACATGGTAAACATCCCGTCTTCTAGTTAGAATAATAATATTTTATATTTAATATTACACATTACAGTGACGCAAATAATGGATACATCATAAATATTAATAAGTCTTGCGACCACATGTCTCAGTTTGTATTTCTCGCGAAAATAAAATAAAGTCTATTTAAGTAACTAAAGCCATAGTCAAGCCAATAAACATACAAAATTTGAATTTAAAAATAAAAACCTATTGCAGGGATCCGCTGGATGCGAGTCGTACGGGACCGGTCAATGAGGCGACACTTGGGGGAGGCCTATGTCCAGCAGTGGACGTCTTTCGGCTGAAATGATGATGATGATGATGATGATAAAAACCTACATTTATCCTTATATTTAAAAGGCTTGTATTACTGTGCTTCGCCCACACAAAGAATCGGATGTACGGGTTAGTGTTCACCGCTACCGGTAGTTAAGCTTAGATATACGGTACCGCAGTGTTTTCTTTATCGCTTTCATCTATTGAAAGCGCGTCACGAATATCTTGAAATATGAGCTCAGCCCGTTCAGTAACGATCAACTTCTTGTCATTGCCAAACTTCAACCATACTTTAAGGACACGTGAAAATAAACACTTTCAACTTAACCTGGAAGAGAAACAACAATTTGAATAAATAAGTGCAAAAAAAAAAGAAATTCGACGATATTTAAAAATGCGTAGGGTGCATAGCAAAGTGCTACGGAGAGGCAACTTTTGCGTAGCACCTAAATAACTCTAAATGGTGGAAAAACGTGGAAAACGTTAAATTGAAATCATAAACTATAACATCGAACATTTAAAAAAAAATGAGACCTAATTTTGCTCCAATGTAATCTCCAGTGAACAGGACAACCGTCATGTTGAAAACCAAAAGACCTGTCTTCACCGAAAATTGCTAATAATAAGGGCAAGTCTGTTGGTAAAAAAATTATGTAATTATCCCCGTTGGGATTGTCAGGTAAGGAACTTGTCTACGCTACGGAAGTTGAAACTAGGGATGATTTAGTCCAACGCATTGAGGCGGCCTTCATGACCATCAAAGCAGAAATGGGTTTACGCACCACTACAGTCGAGATAACACGAATATGTAGCACGATTTATCGAAATTCAACCCCTAAGGGAGTTAAATAGGGGATGAAGTTTGTATGGAAAATCGTCATTTTTGTAGTTTAAACCATAAAAATTGGTGTTTATCATTATGGAGCTAGGTGGCGTCATTTCTCGCTTCACACGATTTTGTTTCTGTACTGTCCATGCATTTTTGCAGCCCACTATACATAGCATGTTCTTGGAAACCCATTATTAATATAAATCACTTGTGTAAAAGGTTTTCGGGAATTGGTGGACAAAAACACTTACCAAATGCGTGAGTTACTGGTAACGTGTCGGAGCACCTGCGGTATAAACACTTTCGATGACGAAATGGGGATGAAAGTAATTAGCCAAGTACACTTAATTTATACTTTTATTAAGTTTGGACTTCGTAGATGTTATAAAGATATTACGAGAATTGCATCTAATAGCCCGGGGATGGGGTTGGCCTTTGCCTTACCGAGAGCTGAAAAAGCTCTCTGGTGGTTAAGCTGGGTCCAAGGAGAGGGTTCCTGGGGGCTAAGTCTCTCGGGCAATTGGGTTGAGGGAATCCTCACGGTGGGGCTTTCTCTTTGTTGGCGGGCTTGAGCACGCTTCATCAGCTTTGAAGAAGAGGCCTTAGGAGCTTTAGGGCGGCCGCGGTAATTAGCCAGGTGTCCCGACTGGCCACAGAGAACACAGCTAGGCGACTCTGTGCAGAGAGACATGTCCTTGGGACGGGGGCAGTCAATCGTGCCGTGGTCACCCAGACACTTTACGCACCTGTGTGGTGCAAAACAGTGCTTCTGGCTGTGACCGTACAGCTGGCAACGATGACATTGCCCGACTTGATTGGAACGGAATGGATTCTCGATCGAGATGCCAGAAAGTGAGCACACCGATTTTAACTTGAAAATCGGGTGATGCCTTTCAACTGGGTCGCAGACGACCAGTACCATGTCGTACTGGTCTCCACCACGCGCCTTGTGAAGACGGTAGACCGCTGTGGCTGGAATAGCCAGCTTAAGGAGGTCTTTTAAATTGTACTCAGAGGGTATTTCTTTTGGAATACGCCTGATCACCACGCAGGTGGGCGTCTCCTCTGGTAGGGAATAGGTGTGGACGGCGTTTTTGGCCGAGCTAGATTGAGCACTTTTGCCCTTCTTCCTCTTCCCCTTACCGACGACCTGATAGTCGTCCTCCGAGGAGGAGGTAGAGGACGTTTCTGAGAACTCTGTCTCAGAAACGGGAACGGACGTGTCCATCTTCTCGAGAGAAGCGGACACAGGAGCGGAGCGATCCATTGCAACAATGGATTTAGGGACAATGGGCGCCGCTAACGACGCCGGCATTACCTGAATGACTTTGTCGGCGGACGGGGGCGATAACGGGCTGTCAAGAGCCTCGTTGACAAAGGGAGCCGCCGCTACTGACTTCTGATTCTAGGAATACTTTTGTCGGCAACGGGCGTGGATGATAACGGGCTGTCTAGCGCGAAGCTAAAATCCATTACAGCGGCATGCTCTAAGGCCGCAAACTTGGCTCCATACTTTTTAAGTATGAATGGGTCCTCAAGCAAGACGTGCTTGACAAACTCCAGGAGTTTGTCAGCCATTTTGTCGAACTTTGTCAGTTACTAGTTAACTGACATAGAAAGAAGCTCTCCTATAACCTAACAACCTAACTTCCCGGGTTAATGGGCCCGGGGGTGCGTGTCCTCCCTGGCGGGTTTGTGTATGCAGGGAGGTGTCTACCTGAGGTGTGCCCTAAGCTTGTAAATCTGATGCCGATCTTATTGGGCGTCAGGGCCCTACGCCCCAAGGGGCCTCTAGCGCGGAGGGGTAGAAACACCCTACCGACGCTAGGTGAATGCTGGGAACAAAATCAGAGACTAGGTTTTGACTAGGAGATCCCTCAAGGCCAAGCTCCTAGCTCCCGACGCCAATGGAATGCCTCGCCCTGAAGAGGTTTGGCGGGTAGGATTGGGTACCACCCTCTTGGCTTAGTTGTCACCGTAAGGTTTCCACCAAGAAATACAAAACTGTGGTTTTTCCCTTGATGTGGTGCCTTCTTAATTTTTTTTTTTTGTGGAGACCCGAAAGAAGGGTCCACCGTAACCGCTACGGTGCGCGGCACCAAACGGGTCAGGGGCACCCCGCTGTGAACCCACAGGCCCTAGGCACCCATGCGGTCACAGCGAAGCACTTTTTTACAATTTAAAATGCTGTTTATCACGTAGCAGTCAAATTAAAAAAAACAAAGAAGATTTTCAAATTCTAAATAAATTAAAAAATAATGTAAAATTGAACCAACTATTTGCTTTACAGTTTATATGTGTGGGTGAAGTCATAGTTACGCAAACAAACACTAAATAAAACGAGCGAGCTCGGTTTTTATTAGTGTGCGTGTGGCACACCAATTACTATATACCAATGTAAGTATAGTCATCATTCACTTATGCTACTGAAGGTGATAGAATATTTTGCATAATGTTACTATAGCAACCTTGGCACAATGGCTTTGGTCAGTGAACGAGAAGCCGTAAGCTCAAACCATGTATGCAACAATATATTCTTTTTCTTTCAAACATTAACAAAACAAAACATTACTTAAAGTAGAATTTATAACGATTCGATCCCGTTTATGGTTGTGTAATGAAGTTTCCATCGTTTGAGACAAACACGGAACTCTCAGGTCATTTTATTTTGACTGTTTAGAAAATAACTACCGACAATTCATAAACATTGTTTTCAAACACCTTTATTTATAAAAATGACCATTCTCAGTTGTCAATCTACGAGTATTTGCATTACTGAGTTTATTGACTACTACTCATGCGCATGTGTGCGGATTTATTTCTGTGGTGGATCCACCATGCAACATTTATCAATGTTCAAAAGGGTAGAAATCGTTGTTTTGGAGGAGCAAAACGTATCTATATGTGAAATAAATAATAAAAGTGGTGCTGCCCCACAAACGATGGGACACTTTATATCGTATCCTGCCTGTTCTGTTGTTTGCTCTTGTGATGTGCACAGATTTGGGTACTAACTTTGACCCACACCTTTTTTTTTTTTTTTCTGAAGGGAAATCATCAAATGACTGACATCTCTTTGAGGCGCGCGTGGAACACGAACGCGCCGTCGACACGGCCTGTCGTCATAAGACGGCCGGACGGCGAGCTAGCCCATAACTCGCCGTCCATTGGCCCGCGCCTACGGTGGCCGGGAGCCACCACGTGACCCCCGAAGCCCAGGGCGTCTCCCGCGGCGGCTGGGACGTAAAGTTTTTTTTGACCCACACCTAACATTTAACCAACACATTATACAAATCTGCAACAAGTCCCGCAAAAGTCTAGGTTTTGTTTTGCGACAGACTAAAATTTTTAATAATCGGCAAGCCATAACCCTAATTTACAACTCTTTCGTCAGAAGTTTGCTCGAAATCAACAGTGCAATTTGGAGATCCCATGAAAAAGTCTCAACCTTTAGTCTTGTCTCCAAGTAGGGTGATGAGAATCTAGTTGTTTTTACGCCACCAAAACACAAGAGTGCCTGTTCACCGCCAAAAGAAGTCCGTTTAATCTGGCTCCTACTCTCCGGGGTACATCTGTACCAATTAGCCACACTCGACTCTGTTGAGCGCAGAGCCAAGAGGCTCATTGGTGACGATAAGCAGGTTGGTACCAGGCTTCATAGCCTGGCCCTCCGTTGCATGTTTGTCGGTCTTTTACAGATTGTACTACGGTGAGTGTGCCCAAGAGCTCCACGAGCTCATTTCACCATCTCCCTTCTACCATCGGGAGTCCAGACGTACTGCAGGTTATCACCCATACCTTGTCGATGTTCCACATATTCGCACGAAGCGCTTTGCTGCATCATTTATTATGCGCACAGCCAAGGAATTCCCTGCCTGCGTCGGTGTTCCCAAGTTCATATGACCCCAATCTATTTAAGTCGCGAGTTAATAGGCTTCTTTTGGGTTAGCTCGTTCCATCGTCGACCTCATCTCTGTCCTCTGGACTTGATTGAGGTCAAGAGTAAGCCCATTCATTACAAAAAAAAAAAAAGTCTTTAAGCTAATAATTGAAAAGGTCCAGAAGTCTTTTATCCGCTTCCTCTACCTCAAATTATATGAGTTTTTTCTCATAAATGTACAGTAGAGACTATAAGTGCAGTAGCAGTTTCACAAAACGATCGCATCAAAACAAGTCGCACTTACGACCTTTTTCCATAACAAACATTTTGCAACACTTACACGATCTCGTATATCGCACTCTTTCATAATTATCTAGTCAGAAAGAGTGCGATATAATGATCATTTGCCTTAGTGACAAGCCTGTCATGTCGCGACTATTTAATTTCAAACTAACAATTATGTGTCTATCTGGCTTAGCGGTTAACGCTATAGATAAAATGTCTCGCACGGTATAGTCTGCGTTCAAACCCAAGTGACATTACACTTTTTGTGTTTTAATTATAAATGATACGTTAGACCCGATGAGATATGTTTTTCTAAATATTAGTTGGAACTTATTATTAACAAAAAAGATGAGGGTGAATGTGAAACAAAATAAACTTCTGGATTGAACAAAGTAGTTAGTTATGACGTTGTTAGTTGGTGAACTTTGTTACGAGCGTTTGTGTTATTATTACGATTAGCGTATTGTTTGATTGTCTTTATTCAAGATGCAAGCTAATATTAGTATTGATGACAAGGCAAATATTGTCACTTTGCGTAAAAATGGGCTTAATATTTCTCAAATTTCAACTGAAACTGGCTTAAAATGTGTAAGTTATTTTTAAAAATTATAATTATTATGATGATAGTTGTGGTGTGTGATTTTCTTATTATTAAATAAATTGCTAGTTGCAAGTGTGTAATCATATTTTGTTTTTTTTTTAGAAATTCTGTTAGCCGTTGGGTAAAGGTTTGAGGAAGAAGGTAGTCTGAAGAGTCGTCTAAGAAGTGAAAGGCCGCCGCTTATTAACCCGACTCAGCGACGTTTTATGGTGGAAGAATATGAAACAAATGGTTTCATTCCAACTATAATGTTTGCAGAGCAATTGGATACTACATTACAGACTGTTCGCCATGCAGTCCATGCTGAAGGTTTACATCATCGGAAGCCATCTAAAAACCATTTTTGACACAAAAACACAGGGAGGAAAGACTACGTTTTGCTCGAGATTATTTAGATTTTAACTGGGAGGTGACTGTATTTTCTGACGAGAAGACTTTCAAGTCTTGCCAAAAGGAAGACTTAATTTATGGCGAAAAAATAATAATACTTAATTTAATAAGTAGACCGGGTAACTAAATATTTAGTAATATTAACATAACCGTAAATTAAAATTAAGAAATAAATTTTAAATTTAATGATCTTAAATTGGGGTTTAGTTTCAATATTTTTTTCGTCAAGAAAATGAACACTTAAGCTATAACCTCAATGCATTCAATGTGACGTTACATTAAAAAAAAACACGTTCATTCAGTCTAACTCATATATTAGTATTCAATGAATTCTGCTGAATACTGATACCTATAATAAGCGGGTATCAACAATTATATTTGTGTTATTAGAATATCCTTTCCGTGTTATGTTATTCTTATTATGAATTGACTAAGTGGGTATACAACAAAAAATCTTATGAACGGTGATAAGAGAACTTTTTTTTGCCTAGATAGGAATGTGACGTCACATTCTCATAAAAGTTTGTTAATTTTATAAATAAATAAAACAAATAAACATTTTTGTTATCATTCAGCATGATTTTTTATTTCCACCTTCCAACACCGAAAACATAAAATAAAAATCAATTAATGAGGTTAAATAATAATACAATAACTATCTAATATTTAACTTCTTATAAAAAATAAATAATAAGCATGACTATATTATAAATAAACATAAATACCTAACGACTTTCTGCTTAAAATACAAATATTATTAAGGTTTCAAAGAAACAAAAAACAGCCACACATTGTAATAACATGGATTCGAACTTGGACTTCATTGATCGTGAACCCATGCTCAGCCCAAACAGCTACCAACCCATGTTAATACTACGCGAATTTTAACAATGCAATGGTAAGAACAGGTCATCACTATGATGTGTATTCTAAATGCAACAGAAATATAATGCTATTTCGCGTAGTGTGACGACAGTTCATTAGTGTGTGTTATGTGTGGAATGTTGAGACATCACTCACTCATACACGCACACGCACACACACTGCTGTATCGCGCTCGCACAGTCCATAGCAATGTAATCTTTAGCATGGTACTGCACTTTTGAGCGTCTACTGTACCCTACGCCATTCGTGTTAGGTATATCTTGCTCTCATTAATGTCGTTCGCCTAATTCGTGGCTCCCATTTTAATTCGCATTTATTACAATATATCTCCTTTAACATCCCACCACCTATCAGACACACTAGACACACTCTTCGCTCACGCCAACGTCTTCTTTTTTCGATTCCTCAAACCAGCACCGTAACCGTTTTTTTTTTTTTTTTCGGGTGGGATATCGTCAAATAGTAGATAGGATATTTTTGCAAGTACTGAACTGAGACTCCTCAACACTGCTTCTCGATACCTGGAGTCCATTGCCACTCCCAGTACTATCTCCTCGGGGTAAACAAATTGTATCGATAATAAAAAATGTATAGTTTTATGATGCCACAAGTTTTGTTCATTTTTATTGTTATTTCATTGTGTTTATTCTGTCTACTAAAAATGTTTTGTTTATTCTTAATCTATAAATCTATAAATAATTAAAGTAACTTAAGTGCAATACCTACCATAGTTATAATAATACATTATCATAACTGAATTATCGCTTTTTTTATTTTTAATCGTATGATAATTAAAATTAACTTGGTCTAAAATTAGCTTGATATAATTTTGTATTATTATAATATTAATTAGGTTTATATAAGTATATTGTATAAACATAGTGTAAATATAGTATATAAACGTAGTATATATTTATTATAATAATAGCTATTATTACAAGTATTATAAATATTGTTTTTTATCCACAGAGGAGAACCGTGCAGTTATGGGTCCGCCGATATGCAGATTTTGGAGACGTAGAACATCTTAGGCCAAAACCAAAGGCAAATTCATCGGCTCGACACTACGACATCGTGGCAAGGGCTCAAGGCTCCTCCCTTCTTGTGCACCCGCGTAAAAGCAACAGCACACAATATGTGCTTACAAACTGTGAGAAATCACCTACATTCTGCTGGATTACGTTGCAGCAAGCCAGCGCGCACCTTTGCTGTCCACTGCGCACCGACAAAAAAGACTACAGTTTGCTAGGACATACATCAATTTTAATTGGGAGAACAATGTGGTGATTTTAGCGACGAAAACACGTTTAAGTCGGATAAGGATGGGCGTTAAGTAGTAAAATATCCGCGAATATGGTTAACAGCATGAGCTGAAGAAGTAATAGAAAACGAAGGTTTGCCGAATCATTATTAGTCGAATTTATTTTAATTAGTAGACGAATATGACTCTTATTTTTATGCAAATCATGTTCATATTTATTAAGCGTATGTGAACAAATATAAACCTTAGCAATAATTAGGTGTAAATGTTGCTAATCCTCTACACACTCGTAAATTATTGAAAGTATGGTGAAGTGATGTTATTGTGATGCGGTTAGAAATTGTCATAATCTCTTACTATCTAGCATTTTGATTCACTTTACCTCTAATTTTACTGTGATGCAATTTATATACCTATATACTTTAGCAAATTATTTACGTCCACCCTTACCAACTAAAAACTTAGTCTTTTTCAAAAAAACTGGTTAACAACAGTGTTTTACTCATTTGAACGTCTAGTATGGATAACTATAGCCTATAAGTGTTTAAAACCAGTTTGTATTAAATCATTGTATCAGCCACACAAGTTTTTTTTTGCTAACATACATCCCTCCAAATTGAACCTTAAAACAATCAAGAAAGGAAGGAACATATTGGAAGAAACGAGACGGATCATTTGCTAATGTTTATCTAATAAAAAAATCAAATTATTTTATTCGTTTTATTTAATTACTTTTGAATTTTTGCTTGACTGATATTATTGGTTACAAAATTAATTTAATAAAGAACAAAAAGTATAAAACAGCAAAAATATATCCTCTGCTGGGATCGAACTCACGTCGTCGAGCTTAGATCACTAGCTAACGCAAGCGTTTACACCAATCGGCTATGGTGACCATGTTACATTGGTATAAAATGATAGGCCTTATTGTAAACCCGTTTATTTTATCTTTACCCTACTATTAGGTACACCTCCTAACGCTTCGGGGATTACAGTCTTGATGTTATGTTATTAAAAATGTTTATGGGTGAGTATTCTAAACACATAAATAGAACACACAAACAGTTGTGCTTGTGCATCCTTACACCTTGGAGAGGATGAGTATGATATTATGTGGTTTTAATCTGCTGGGGCAGCCAAACCATTCCATACTGAACTGTCCACTATAATGAATGTCGCGAACATCCCCAATTTATTTAATAAGGCAACAAAACAGAGCGTAGTTTCACGCGTGGCGGCTTTGTCCGGTATTGGCGCTTAATGCCTCCTCGTTAACATCGCATTAAGTCATGAAACGCAGCCCTCATTACGATGAAAGCTACCGAACTTTGTATGCTGGCTTTCATTACCCACCGCTGTCTAAAACTGCTCACTTTTATTCATCTCTATTAGTATTCCGATACACCCTTTTATAAATTCCGTTTGGCTAATTCTGAACGCATTCATGGGCATAATTAACAGTAGATAAAAAGCTCAATCCATCGCTGTAATTAAAATGTATGTTTTGCCTCTCATATTATTTTACTTATGGCTTTCGCTAATTTGATTTATTTCTTTCACATGATTTGATATGAACTTATTCCTGTAGGAGTTATTTGATTCAGTTTTTTTTTACCATAACAAGATATGATATGATATGAAAAGATGCATATTCTTAATATTTCAGTAGTTTTCATCCTACTATGCATAATGTTCTGAATTCAGTGAGTTAGCCTCTTTAATTAGAACACCTGTTTGAAATAGATTATGGCTCACCCTTGGAAAAGGTGAACATTTTCAAATACTTGGGACATTTCGTGATGCGGACATTGCACGGGAGCGAAGGGAGCGGACGGTCAGAGCGAACATGGTTATCCGCAGGTTTGTACAGTGCTCTAAACACGTAAATATATCTCTTTTTACAGCCTACTACCCACCACTACTTTGTACACGTGCAGCTTGTGGATTGACTATACGCGAAATTCGTAAAGCGCTCTTCGTGTCCAGTTCAATAACGCGTTCAGGATGATGTTCGCGCTCCTCCACTTTTGCAGCGCATCGACTATGTTTGCAGAAGCGCGCGCACTATGCGCAACAGAGGCACGTCGCTGGTGCGGCGAATGCAGGGGAGCGCTAACAGCATGCTGGCCGCGTTCGCGGTAAGGCTTGATTGTGCCATCATCTCCTACTGTTGTAAGCGACATATGGCAGGTTGATGCGACTAACAAACCTTATTTATTGTAGGCAAATCGTTAATTTAATTTTGATTAGTTTTTATTGTTCTTTTATGCATTCAATTGATAATTAATAGTAAAATCATTTATTATTAATTGAATTAAGTAAAGTAAATTGAATTGAATTAGTTGAATTGAAATTTTGTGCTGTGTATGTAATGTGACTGTATGTGTGTGTGTAATTATTTCTTTTATGAGTCAGTGATGGTCGAATTAAAAGGATTTTAATTTATTTTTCATTACACTTTTATTAAAGAAAACAAAACATATAGAAGAGTATAGTGAACATTTATTAAATTCATTAAACAATTTTAACAAAAAGAATCCTAATGTAAATGTTAATTTATTAACATACTCTGTATGAATAAATCCGCTGCGTTCGATTGTTTAGAACCGGACTCCACCGACGCTGAGACGAGACGAGAGGTGAGATGTGTTGTAAACCACCAATAGAACTTCGTTATATACACATCTCGTCTCCGCTTAGTTTTAGTGGAAACGGTTGAGCAGAGAGTAGAGGTAGATGTCTCGTAATTGTGTAAGCCAGCGGAGACCAGAAGAGACGAAAGTGGCGTGCGGTGAACGGCATGCTGAGAGGTGTGTGCGGTGAGCGGTGTGCTGTGAGCGGCGTGCCGCTTCGCACATCTCCGCTTGTCTTCGCTTCGGTGGAGTCCAGGCCTAAATCTGTTGTCCGCTGCATTCATCATCCCGAAACAATAAAACAATTAAAACTTTTGTTCAGTGAGTTTACGCGATTATTTTAAGACTTGACCTACGAAAACATAATTTTGATTTGAATCTTAATGGTCAACTGAATTCCTGAATTTTTGGGCGATTCTCACACGACACCACTCGCCCGCGCGGTCGGGTGGAAGAGGCGATGATTTTGTTGGCGGTGCGCCGCGCCGAGAGGCGGTGAGTGCCGCTCGTCCGCGAGGGGCGGTGACGGCGTACGTGTGTTAGGCATTTATGGACTTCATATAAGCCAATGTGACATGAGATCCGTTTCACCGCCTGACCGCGCGGACGAGCGGTGTCGTGTGATAACCGCCTTAGTAGGAATTTGAGATGTATTTATAGGTTTGTTGTTAACATTTAGGTACCTGTAATTTCTCAAACTCGATGAGGTATGGTGTGCCTACTTGATAACTCGATCCACTCAAGTTTCAGCACCCGTCTTGACTGGATTAGCCTGCAAAACGTAAAAATATCTATTAAATTATTTCATAAAGTACACTAACGACCTTATTAAATTATTTAATTCGAGGAGTTCTATTCAGAGCGACGAGAAATCGATCTGATCATTTATTTTTTACAAATGCCACTTCAATTCTGGTTATTCCAATTATTTCTATGAAAACTCTACGATCTGTCAATTCAGATTCTTTCCTGCGAAGAATATTAAATGAAAAAGTTTTATCATTAATGAATTTGAAAATAGTTTCAAACATTGTGAGTGTTATAGACTAGTCTAATCTAGAAAGCGACCATCACCTGATTTGATTTTTGTAATTTGTCGCAGGTTGGACATAGCCAGTCCCCGTCGGGCTGTGTGGTGATTCCTACACAGGAGAAGTGATACCACTGCCATTGACAGCTGGGCTCGTCGCACCCTATCATATCGGCACCTTCGATGTGCTTCCCACAAAAGCAGAATTCGCTCTCCCGCTCCGAATCATCGGAAGAGTCCGCCGAATTCAAATCGTTGTCTTCGAAGTCTTCATTATTTATCGGCAGAACATGGCACACGTGAACGGCGTATGGCCACCGCCTCAGCTCGCACTTTTTACAAATAATACTCTCGGTTCCATGGCGCCAATACAGATGTTCTACCAAATGTTTGTAGTCCAAGTAACGCATGGAACACCCGCCGCACATGAACTTAGATTTAACATGAGAAATTATGGAAGTTCTCATTTTGTAACTTCAAGTTTATGGAGGATGTTTGATAATCCGAAACTAGGAACTACACCGGACAAAGTAACGAGCGCGACACTAAAACCAAGACATGCACAAACGATCGTCACACTAACAGCACTGGAGTCAGAATAATCAAACGAGGAGGATGACTGGAGACTGCCTTGACTCACCCGCTGGCGCCCCTTTTATCTACTCCGCGCGGTGGCGCAGGTAGTGGATAGCCTAAACTATATGGCTTACCAAAAGTACACAAGCAAAATGTTCCGTTACGGCCCATAGTCAGTCAGATTGACTCACCCACCTACTACCTAGCGAAACACGTAGCTTCTGTTCTTCAACCATTAGTTGGACATTCAACATCTTATGTGAAAGACTCTCGACATCTCATTGACATCTTGCAATCCATTAATCTCCAAACAAATGACGTAATGGTCAGCTTCGATGTTGCGTCCCTATTTACCAATGTACCAGTGGCGGACTGCATGGAAGTAGTTAAGGTAAAATTGCAAGAAAATAACATCCCTGTGGAATACGTGAAATTACTACATCACTGCTTATCTACCAGTTACTTCATATATCAAGGTCAGTACTAGCTGCAGATTGATGGTGTAGCCATGGGTAGTCCAGTAGCTCCAGTGGTAGCCAACATTTGGATGGAACATTTTGAAGAGTTGGCGGTCTCTACTGCATGCACACCTATAAAACTGTGGAAAAGGTATGTTGATGACGTCTTTGGGATCATTGAAGGAGACCAACAAGAGGTAGAACTATGCTTGGCACACCTTAACAGCATACATGGTAAAATAAAATTTACCTACGAGATGGAAAATGAGAGGACAATTCCAATCTTGGACGTGAAAATAGGGGTCCGTACTGACGGTTCTCTAAGCCACTCAGTCTATAGGAAATTGACTCACACGGATCTATATCTACACGCTGATTCTCACCACCATCCCAGACAGCTGTACTCTGTAGTGACTTCACTTACCAACCGCGCATATGATCTATGCGACGAGGAACATTTACGTGCTGAGTTAACACATGTGCAGAGGGTCCTACAGAGAAACGGATATACAGGGAAACCCGCGCGACCTAAACCAAACCCTGGTTGTAAGCACCGGAAGTGCGAGGTTGAGAGGCTAAAGACTATCTTCACTCCTTTCAAAAAAGTGTCTCAGATGCTGCGTTCGCCGAAGGATAATTTTCCACTGGAAAACCCCGGTGTTTACAAACTGGAATGCAGTTGCGGCAAGTCTTATATCGGTCAGACGAAACGTACGGTGGCTTGTCGAATATCGGAACATATCAGGGCGATGAAGAACAACGACACCCAAAAATCAGCCATAGCTCAGCATCTCCTGGAATCAGGATCGAACCACTGGATTGAGTTACACAACCCTCAGGTCATCTCGACAGAACGCCACAATATCCCTAGACTCGTTAGAGAAGCTATTGAAATCACCAAATATAAGAACTTCAATCGGGAAGATGGGTTTCAACTGTCGAAAGCCTGGAAACCAGTGGTCCAGCTGTGTAAAAAGCGGAATAGTGCCGAAAAAAGTTCGCGAGCAGACACAGTGAGTTTCGTGTGTCGGGAACAGAATCGAGTTGTGAGTGACAATGGTAGAGGTACTGAGTGCAAAAAACGAACAAGAAAGAGGGTATACCAATTTGTCTGCTCATAAACACCCACCCGCAATAACTTCAGTTTATCCGTGATCATGGTGCTTGCAACAGCGCCGAAATATCGGGAACTCAAAGAAAACAATAAACATGGTAAACATCCCGTCTTCTAGTTAGAATAATAATATTTTATATTTAATATTACACATTACAGTGACGCAAATAATGGATACATCATAAATATTAATAAGTCTTGCGACCACATGTCTCAGTTTGTATTTCTCGCGAAAATAAAATAAAGTCTATTTAAGTAACTAAAGCCATAGTCAAGCCAATAAACATACAAAATTTGAATTTAAAAATAAAAACCTATTGCAGGGATCCGCTGGATGCGAGTCGTACGGGACCGGTCAATGAGGCGACACTTGGGGGAGGCCTATGTCCAGCAGTGGACGTCTTTCGGCTGAAATGATGATGATGATGATGATGATAAAAACCTACATTTATCCTTATATTTAAAAGGCTTGTATTACTGTGCTTCGCCCACACAAAGAATCGGATGTACGGGTTAGTGTTCACCGCTACCGGTAGTTAAGCTTAGATATACGGTACCGCAGTGTTTTCTTTATCGCTTTCATCTATTGAAAGCGCGTCACGAATATCTTGAAATATGAGCTCAGCCCGTTCAGTAACGATCAACTTCTTGTCATTGCCAAACTTCAACCATACTTTAAGGACACGTGAAAATAAACACTTTCAACTTAACCTGGAAGAGAAACAACAATTTGAATAAATAAGTGCAAAAAAAAAAGAAATTCGACGATATTTAAAAATGCGTAGGGTGCATAGCAAAGTGCTACGGAGAGGCAACTTTTGCGTAGCACCTAAATAACTCTAAATGGTGGAAAAACGTGGAAAACGTTAAATTGAAATCATAAACTATAACATCGAACATTTAAAAAAAAATGAGACCTAATTTTGCTCCAATGTAATCTCCAGTGAACAGGACAACCGTCATGTTGAAAACCAAAAGACCTGTCTTCACCGAAAATTGCTAATAATAAGGGCAAGTCTGTTGGTAAAAAAATTATGTAATTATCCCCGTTGGGATTGTCAGGTAAGGAACTTGTCTACGCTACGGAAGTTGAAACTAGGGATGATTTAGTCCAACGCATTGAGGCGGCCTTCATGACCATCAAAGCAGAAATGGGTTTACGCACCACTACAGTCGAGATAACACGAATATGTAGCACGATTTATCGAAATTCAACCCCTAAGGGAGTTAAATAGGGGATGAAGTTTGTATGGAAAATCGTCATTTTTGTAGTTTAAACCATAAAAATTGGTGTTTATCATTATGGAGCTAGGTGGCGTCATTTCTCGCTTCACACGATTTTGTTTCTGTACTGTCCATGCATTTTTGCAGCCCACTATACATAGCATGTTCTTGGAAACCCATTATTAATATAAATCACTTGTGTAAAAGGTTTTCGGGAATTGGTGGACAAAAACACTTACCAAATGCGTGAGTTACTGGTAACGTGTCGGAGCACCTGCGGTATAAACACTTTCGATGACGAAATGGGGATGAAAGTAATTAGCCAAGTACACTTAATTTATACTTTTATTAAGTTTGGACTTCGTAGATGTTATAAAGATATTACGAGAATTGCATCTAATAGCCCGGGGATGGGGTTGGCCTTTGCCTTACCGAGAGCTGAAAAAGCTCTCTGGTGGTTAAGCTGGGTCCAAGGAGAGGGTTCCTGGGGGCTAAGTCTCTCGGGCAATTGGGTTGAGGGAATCCTCACGGTGGGGCTTTCTCTTTGTTGGCGGGCTTGAGCACGCTTCATCAGCTTTGAAGAAGAGGCCTTAGGAGCTTTAGGGCGGCCGCGGTAATTAGCCAGGTGTCCCGACTGGCCACAGAGAACACAGCTAGGCGACTCTGTGCAGAGAGACATGTCCTTGGGACGGGGGCAGTCAATCGTGCCGTGGTCACCCAGACACTTTACGCACCTGTGTGGTGCAAAACAGTGCTTCTGGCTGTGACCGTACAGCTGGCAACGATGACATTGCCCGACTTGATTGGAACGGAATGGATTCTCGATCGAGATGCCAGAAAGTGAGCACACCGATTTTAACTTGAAAATCGGGTGATGCCTTTCAACTGGGTCGCAGACGACCAGTACCATGTCGTACTGGTCTCCACCACGCGCCTTGTGAAGACGGTAGACCGCTGTGGCTGGAATAGCCAGCTTAAGGAGGTCTTTTAAATTGTACTCAGAGGGTATTTCTTTTGGAATACGCCTGATCACCACGCAGGTGGGCGTCTCCTCTGGTAGGGAATAGGTGTGGACGGCGTTTTTGGCCGAGCTAGATTGAGCACTTTTGCCCTTCTTCCTCTTCCCCTTACCGACGACCTGATAGTCGTCCTCCGAGGAGGAGGTAGAGGACGTTTCTGAGAACTCTGTCTCAGAAACGGGAACGGACGTGTCCATCTTCTCGAGAGAAGCGGACACAGGAGCGGAGCGATCCATTGCAACAATGGATTTAGGGACAATGGGCGCCGCTAACGACGCCGGCATTACCTGAATGACTTTGTCGGCGGACGGGGGCGATAACGGGCTGTCAAGAGCCTCGTTGACAAAGGGAGCCGCCGCTACTGACTTCTGATTCTAGGAATACTTTTGTCGGCAACGGGCGTGGATGATAACGGGCTGTCTAGCGCGAAGCTAAAATCCATTACAGCGGCATGCTCTAAGGCCGCAAACTTGGCTCCATACTTTTTAAGTATGAATGGGTCCTCAAGCAAGACGTGCTTGACAAACTCCAGGAGTTTGTCAGCCATTTTGTCGAACTTTGTCAGTTACTAGTTAACTGACATAGAAAGAAGCTCTCCTATAACCTAACAACCTAACTTCCCGGGTTAATGGGCCCGGGGGTGCGTGTCCTCCCTGGCGGGTTTGTGTATGCAGGGAGGTGTCTACCTGAGGTGTGCCCTAAGCTTGTAAATCTGATGCCGATCTTATTGGGCGTCAGGGCCCTACGCCCCAAGGGGCCTCTAGCGCGGAGGGGTAGAAACACCCTACCGACGCTAGGTGAATGCTGGGAACAAAATCAGAGACTAGGTTTTGACTAGGAGATCCCTCAAGGCCAAGCTCCTAGCTCCCGACGCCAATGGAATGCCTCGCCCTGAAGAGGTTTGGCGGGTAGGATTGGGTACCACCCTCTTGGCTTAGTTGTCACCGTAAGGTTTCCACCAAGAAATACAAAACTGTGGTTTTTCCCTTGATGTGGTGCCTTCTTAATTTTTTTTTTTTGTGGAGACCCGAAAGAAGGGTCCACCGTAACCGCTACGGTGCGCGGCACCAGGCGGGTCAGGGGCACCCCGCTGTGAACCCACAGGCCCTAGGCACCCATGCGGTCACAGCGAAGCACTTTTTTACAATTTAAAATGCTGTTTATCACGTAGCAGTCAAATTAAAAAAAAAAAAGAAGATTTTCAAATTCTAAATAAATTAAAAAATAATGTAAAATTGAACCAACTATTTGCTTTACAGTTTATATGTGTGGGTGAAGTCATAGTTACGCAAACAAACACTAAATAAAACGAGCGAGCTCGGTTTTTATTAGTGTGCGTGTGGCACACCAATTACTATATACCAATGTAAGTATAGTCATCATTCACTTATGCTACTGAAGGTGATAGACTATTTTGCATAATGTTACTATAGCAACCTTGGCACAATGGCTTTGGTCAGTGAACGAGAAGCCGTAAGCTCAAACCATGTATGCAACAATATATTCTTTTTCTTTCAAACATTAACAAAACAAAACATTACTTAAAGTAGAATTTATAACGATTCGATCCCGTTTATGGTTGTGTAATGAAGTTTCCATCGTTTGAGACAAACACGGAACTCTCAGGTCATTTTATTTTGACTGTTTAGAAAATAACTACCGACAATTCATAAACATTGTTTTCAAACACCTTTATTTATAAAAATGACCATTCTCAGTTGTCAATCTACGAGTATTTGCATTACTGAGTTTATTGACTACTACTCATGCGCATGTGTGCGGATTTATTTCTGTGGTGGATCCACCATGCAACATTTATCAATGTTGAAAAGGGTAGAAATCGTTGTTTTGGAGGAGCAAAACGTTTCTATATGTGAAATAAATAATAAAAGTGGTGCTGCCCCACAAACGATGGGACACTTTATATCGTATCCTGCCTGTTCTGTTGTTTGCTCTTGTGATGTGCACAGATTTGGGTACTAACTTTGACCCACACCTTTTTTTTTTTTTCTGAAGGGAAATCATCAAATGACCGGCACTCTGGGCGGAGCGGAAGGAAGTGTCAGACTTGTACTGACTAAAATCCATCCATGTTCCTTCTTTGCCCTTTGTGTTCCAGGGCCACGGTATCTCTTTCGAACAGTCCCGCAGCTCTGGCAGGCATCGGCCCATGCGGACCCCTACTCGGTTGCTGACATCTCTTTGAGGCGCGCGTGGAACACGAACGCGCCGTCGACACGGCCTGTCGTCATAAGACGGCCGGACGGCGAGCTAGCCCATAACTCGCCGTCCATTGGCCCGCGCCTACGGTGGCCGGGAGCCACCACGTGACCTCCGAAGCCCAGGGCGTCTCCCGCGGCGGCTGGGACGTAAAGTTTTTTTTGACCCACACCTAACATTTAACCAACACATTATACAAATCTGCAACAAGTCCCGCAAAAGTCTAGGTTTTGTTTTGCGACAGACTAAAATTTTTAATAATCGGCAAGCCATAACCCTAATTTACAACTCTTTCGTCAGAAGTTTGCTCGAAATCAACAGTGCAATTTGGAGATCCCATGAAAAAGTCTCAACCTTTAGTCTTGTCTCCAAGTAGGGTGATGAGAATCTAGTTGTTTTTACGCCACCAAAACACAAGAGTGCCTGTTCACCGCCAAAAGAAGTCCGTTTAATCTGGCTCCTACTCTCCGGGGTACATCTGTACCAATTAGCCACACTCGACTCTGTTGAGCGCAGAGCCAAGAGGCTCATTGGTGACGATAAGCAGGTTGGTACCAGGCTTCATAGCCTGGCCCTCCGTTGCATGTTTGTCGGTCTTTTACAGATTGTACTACGGTGAGTGTGCCCAAGAGCTCCACGAGCTCATTTCACCATCTCCCTTCTACCATCGGGAGTCCAGACGTACTGCAGGTTATCACCCATACCTTGTCGATGTTCCACATATTCGCACGAAGCGCTTTGCTGCATCATTTATTATGCGCACAGCCAAGGAATTCCCTGCCTGCGTCGGTGTTCCCAAGTTCATATGACCCCAATCTATTTAAGTCGCGAGTTAATAGGCTTCTTTTGGGTTAGCTCGTTCCATCGTCGACCTCATCTCTGTCCTCTGGACTTGATTGAGGTCAAGAGTAAGCCCATTCATTACAAAAAAAAAAAAAGTCTTTAAGCTAATAATTGAAAAGGTCCAGAAGTCTTTTATCCGCTTCCTCTACCTCAAATTATATGAGTTTTTTCTCATAAATGTACAGTAGAGACTATAAGTGCAGTAGCAGTTTCACAAAACGATCGCATCAAAACAAGTCGCACTTACGACCTTTTTCCATAACAAACATTTTGCAACACTTACACGATCTCGTATATCGCACTCTTTCATAATTATCTAGTCAGAAAGAGTGCGATATAATGATCATTTGCCTTAGTGACAAGCCTGTCATGTCGCGACTATTTAATTTCAAACTAACAATTATGTGTCTATCTGGCTTAGCGGTTAACGCTATAGATAAAATGTCTCGCACGGTATAGTCTGCGTTCAAACCCAAGTGACATTACACTTTTTGTGTTTTAATTATAAATGATACGTTAGACCCGATGAGATATGTTTTTCTAAATATTAGTTGGAACTTATTATTAACAAAAAAGATGAGGGTGAATGTGAAACAAAATAAACTTCTGGATTGAACAAAGTAGTTAGTTATGACGTTGTTAGTTGGTGAACTTTGTTACGAGCGTTTGTGTTATTATTACGATTAGCGTATTGTTTGATTGTCTTTATTCAAGATGCAAGCTAATATTAGTATTGATGACAAGGCAAATATTGTCACTTTGCGTAAAAATGGGCTTAATATTTCTCAAATTTCAACTGAAACTGGCTTAAAATGTGTAAGTTATTTTTAAAAATTATAATTATTATGATGATAGTTGTGGTGTGTGATTTTCTTATTATTAAATAAATTGCTAGTTGCAAGTGTGTAATCCATGCTGAAGGTTTACATCATCGGAAGCCATCTAAAAACCATTTTTGACACAAAAACACAGGAAGGAAAGACTACGTTTTGCTCGAGATTATTTAGATTTTAACTGGGAGGTGACTGTATTTTCTAACGAGAAGACTTTCAAGTCTTGCCAAAAGGAAGACTTAATTTATGGCGAAAAAATAATAATACTTAATTTAATAAGTAGACCGGGTAACTAAATATTTAGTAATATTAACATAACCGTAAATAAAAATTAAGAAATAAATTTTAAATTTAATGATCTTAAATTGGGGTTTAGTTTCAATATTCTTTTCGTCAAGAAAATGAACACTTAAGCTATAACCTCAATACATTCAATGTGACGTTACATTAAAAAAAAAACACGTTCATTCAGTCTAACTCATATATTAGTATTCAATGAATTCTGCTGAATACTGATACCTATAATAAGCGGGTATCAACAATTATATTTGTGTTATTAGAATATCCTTTCCGTGTTATGTTATTCTTATTATGAATTGACTAAGTGGGTATACAACAAAAAATCTTATGAACGGTGATAAGAGAACTTTTTTTTGCCTAGATAGGAATGTGACGTCACATTCTCATAAAAGTTTGTTAATTTTATAAATAAATAAAACGAATAAACATTTTTGTTATCATTCAGCATGATTTTTTATTTCCACCTTCCAACACCGAAAACATAAAATAAAAATCAATTAATGAGGTTAAATAATAATACAATAACTATCTAATATTTAACTTCTTATAAAAAATAAATAATAAGCATGACTATATTATAAATAAACATAAATACCTAACGACTTTCTGCTTAAAATACAAATATTATTAAGGTTTCAAAGAAACAAAAAACAGCCACACATTGTAATAACATGGATTCGAACTTGGACTTCATTGATCGTGAACCCATGCTCAGCCCAAACAGCTACCAACCCATGTTAATACTACGCGAATTTTAACAATGCAATGGTAAGAACAGGTCATCACTATGATGTGTATTCTAAATGCAACAGAAATATAATGCTATTTCGCGTAGTGTGACGACAGTTCATTAGTGTGTGTTATGTGTGGAATGTTGAGACATCACTCACTCATACACGCACACGCACACACACTGCTGTATCGCGCTCGCACAGTTCATAGCAATGTAATCTTTAGCATGGTACTGCACTTTTGAGCGTCTACTGTACCCTACGCCATTCGTGTTAGGTATATCTTGCTCTCATTAATGTCGTTCGCCTAATTCGTGGCTCCCATTTTAATTCGCATTTATTACAATATATCTCCTTTAACATCCCACCACCTATCAGACACACTAGACACACTCTTCGCTCACGCCAACGTCTTCTTTTTTTGATTCCTCAAACCAGCACCGTAACCGTTTTTTTTTTTTTTTTTTGGGTGGGATATCGTCAAATGGTAGATAGGATATTTTTGCAAGTACTGAACTGAGACTCCTCAACACTGCTTCTCGATACCTGGAGTCCATTGCCACTCCCAGTACTATCTCCTCGGGGTAACCAAATTGTATCGATAATAAAAAATGTATAGTTTTATGATGCCACAAGTTTTGTTCATTTTTATTGTTATTTCATTGTGTTTATTCTGTCTACTAAAAATGTTTTGTTTATTCTTAATCTATAAATCTATAAATAATTAAAGTAACTTAAGTGCAATACCTACCATAGTTATAATAATACATTACCATAACTGAATTATCGCTTTTTTTATTTTTAATCGTATAATAATTAAAATTAACTTGGTCTAAAATTAGCTTGATATAATTTTGTATTATTATAATATTAATTAGGTTTATATAAGTATATTGTATAAACATAGTGTAAATATAGTATATAAACGTAGTATATATTTATTATAATAATAGCTATTATTACAAGTATTATAAATATTGTTTTTTATCCACAGAGGAGAACCGTGCAGTTATGGGTCCGCCGATATGCAGATTTTGGAGACGTAGAACATCTTAGGCCAAAACCAAAGGCAAATTCATCGGCTCGACACTACGACATCGTGGCAAGGGCTCAAGGCTCCTCCCTTCTTGTGCACCCGCGTAAAAGCAACAGCACACAATATGTGCTTACAAACTGTGAGAAATCACCTACATTCTGCTGGATTACGTTGCAGCAAGCCAGCGCGCACCTTTGCTGTCCACTGCGCACCGACAAAAAAGACTACAGTTTGCTAGGACATACATCAATTTTAATTGGGAGAACAATGTGGTGATTTTAGCGACGAAAACACGTTTAAGTCGGATAAGGATGGGCGTTAAGTAGTAAAATATCCGCGAATATGGTTAACAGCATGAGCTGAAGAAGTAATAGAAAACGAAGGTTTGCCGAATCATTATTAGTCGAATTTATTTTAATTAGTAGACGAATATGACTCTTATTTTTATGCAAATCATGTTCATATTTATTAAGCGTATGTGAACAAATATAAACCTTAGCAATAATTAGGTGTAAATGTTGCTAATCCTCTACACACTCGTAAATTATTGAAAGTATGGTGAAGTGATGTTATTGTGATGCGGTTAGAAATTGTCATAATCTCTTACTATCTAGCATTTTGATTCACTTTACCTCTAATTTTACTGTGATGCAATTTATATACCTATATACTTTGGCAAATTATTTACGTCCATCCTTACCAACTAAAAACTTAGTCTTTTTCAAAAAAACTGGTTAACAACAGTGTTTTACTCATTTGAACGTCTAGTATGGATAACTATAGCCTATAAGTGTTTAAAACCAGTTTGTATTAAATCATTGTATCAGCCACACAAGTTTTTTTTTGCTAACATCCCTCCAAATTGAACCTTAAAACAATCACGAAAGGAAGTAACATATTGGAAGAAACGAGATGGATCATTTGCTAATGTTTATCTAATAAAAAAATCAAATTATTTTATTAGTTTTATTTAATTACTTTTGAATTTTTGCTTGACTGATATTATTGGTTACAAAATTAATTTAATAAAGAACAAAAAGTATAAAACAGCAAAAATATATCCTCTGCTGGGATCGAACTCACGTCGTCGAGCTTAGATCACTAGCTAAAGCAAGCGTTTACACCAATCGGCTATGGTGACCATGTTACATTGGTATAAAATGATAGGCCTTATTGTAAACCCGTTTATTTTATCTTTACCCTACTATTAGGTACACCTCCTAACGCTTCGGGGATTACAGTCTTGATGTTATGTTATTAAAAATGTTTATGGGTGAGTATTCTAAACACATAAATAGAACACACAAACAGTTGTGCATGTGCATCCTTACACCTTGGAGAGGATGAGTATGATATTATGTGGTTTTAATCTGCTGGGGCAGCCAAACCATTCCATACTGAACTGTCCACTATAATGAATGTCGCGAACATCCCCAATTTATTTAATAAGGCAACAAAACAGAGCGTAGTTTCACGCGTGGCGGCTTTGTCCGGTATTGGCGCTTAATGCCTCCTCGTTAACATCGCATTAAGTCATGAAACACAGCCCTCATTACGATGAAAGCTACCGAACTTTGTATGCTGGCTTTCATTACCCACCGCTGTCTAAAACTGCTCACTTTTATTCATCTCTATTAGTATTCCGATACACCCTTTTATAAATTCCGTTTGGCTAATTCTGAACGCATTCATGGGCATAATTAACAGTAGATAAAAAGCTCATTCCATCGCTGTAATTAAAATGTATGTTTTGCCTCTCATATTATTTTACTTATGGCTTTCGCTAATTTGATTTATTTCTTTCACATGATTTGATATGAACTTATTCCTGTAGGAGTTATTTGATTCAGTTTTTTTTTACCATAACAAGATATGATATGATATGAAAAGATGCATATTCTTAATATTTCAGTAGTTTTCATCCTACTATGCATAATGTTCTGAATTCAGTGAGTTAGCCTCTTTAATTAGAACACCTGTTTGAAATAGATTATGGCTCACCCTTGGAAAAGGTGGACATTTTCAAATACTTGAGACACATCGTGATGCGGACATTGCACGGGAGCGAAGGGAGCGGACGGTCAGAGCGAACATGGTTATCCGCAGGTTTGTACAGTGCTCTAAACACGTAAATATATCTCTTTTTACAGCCTACTGCCCACCACTACTTTGTACACGTGCAGCTTGTGGATTGACTATACGCGAAATTCGTAAAGCGCTCTTCGTGTCCAGTTCAATAACGCGTTCAGGATGATGTTCGCGCTCCTCCACTTTTGCAGCGCATCGACTATGTTTGCAGAAGCGCGCGCACTATGCGCAACAGAGGCACGTCGCTGGTGCGGCGAGTGCGGGGGAGCGCTAACAGCATGCTGGCCGCGCTCGCGGTAAGGCTTGATTGTTCCATCATCTCCTACTGTTGTAAGCGACATATGGCAGGTTGATGCGACTAACAAACCTTATTTATTGTAGGCAAATCGTTAATTTAATTTTGATTAGTTTTTATTGTTCTTTTATGCATTCAATTGATAATTAATAGTAAAATCATTTATTATTAATTGAATTAAGTAAAGTAAATTGAATTGAATTAGTTGAATTGAAATTTTGTGTTGTGTATGTAATGTGACTGTATGTGTGTGTGTAATTATTTATTTTATGAGTCAGTGATGGTCGAATTAAAAGGATTTTAATTTATTTTTCATTACACTTTTATTAAAGAAAACAAAACATATAGAAGAGTATAGTGAACATTTATTAAATTCATTAAACAATTTTAACAAAAAGAATCCTAATGTAAATATTAATTTATTAACATACTCTGTATGAATAAATCCGCTGCGTTCGATTGTTAAGAACCGGACTCCACCGACGCTGAGACGAGACGAGAGGTGAGATGTGTTGTAAACCACCAATAGAACTTCGTTATATACACACCTCGTCTCCGCTTAGTTTTAGTGGAAACGGTTGAGCAGAGAGTAGACGTAGATGTCTCGTAATTGTGTAAGCCAGCGGAGACCAGAAGAGACGAAAGTGGCGTGCGGTGAACGGCATGCTGAGAGGTGTGTGCGGTGAGCGGTGTGCTGTGAGCGGCGTGCCGCTTCGCACATCTCCGCTTGTCTGCGCTTCGGTGGAGTCCAGGCCTAAATCTGTTGTCCGCTGCATTCATCATCCTGAAACAATAAAACAATTAAAACTTTTGTTCAGTGAGTTTACGCGATTATTTTAAGACTTGACCTACGAAAACATAATTTTGATTTGAATCTTAATGGTCCACTGAATTCCTGAATTTTTAGGCGATTCTCACACGACACCACTCGCCCGCGCGGTCGGGTGGAAAAGGCGATGATTTTGTTGGCGGTGCGCCGCGCCGAGAGGCGGTGAGTGCCGCTCGTCCGCGAGGGGCGGTGACGGCGTACGTGTGTTAGGCATTTATGGACTTCATATAAGCCAATGTGACATGAGATCCGTTTCACCGCCTGACCGCGCGGACGAGCGGTATCGTGTAATAACCGCCTTAGTAGGAATTTAGGATGTATTTATAGGTTTGTTGTTAACATTTAGGTACCTGTTATTTCTCAAACTCGATGAGGTGTAGTGTGCCTACTTGATAACTCGATCCACCCGTCGGGCTGTGTGGTGATTCCTACACAGGAGAAGTGGTACCACTGCCATTGACAGCTGGGCTCGTCGCACCCTATCATATCGGCGCCTTCGATGTGTTTTCCACAAGAGCAGAATTCGCTCTCCCGCTCCGAATCATCGGAAGAGCCCGCCGAATTCAAATCGTTGTCTTCGAAGTCTTCATTATTTATCGGCAGAACATGGCACACGTGAACGGCGTATGGCCACCGCCTCAGCTCGCACTTTTCACAAATAATACTCTCGGTTCCATGGCGCCAATACAGATGTTCTACCAAATGTTTGTAGTCCAAGTAACGCATGGAACACCCGCCGCTCATGAACTTAGATTTAACATGAGAAATTATGGAAGTTCTCATTTTGTAACTTCAAGTTTATGGAGGATGTTTGATAATCCGAAACTAGGAACTACACCGGACCACCCGCTGGCGCCCGTTTTATCTACTCCGCGCGGTGGCGCAGGTAGTGGATAGCCGTCGGTTGCTTCTCGCCCGCTCTCAACCAATCGTGAGCACGGGTAACGACGTGCGGGGTGTATTTACATTACATTAATATAATATTTTATATTTAATATTACACATTACAGTGACGCAAATAATGGATACATCATAAATATTAACAAGTCTTGCGACCACATGTCTCAGTTTGTATTTCTCGCGATACTAAAATAAAGTCTATTTAAGTAACTATAGCCATAGTCAAGCCGATAAACATACAAAATTTGAATTTAAAAATAAAAACTTATTGCAGGGATCCGCTGGATGCGAGTCGTACGGGACCGGTCAATGGGGCGACACTTGGGGGAGGCCTATGTCCAACAGTGGACGTCTTTCGGCTGAAATGATGATGATGATAAAAACCTACATTTATCCTTATATTTAAAAGGCTTGTATTACTGTGCTTCGCCTACACAAAGAATCGGATGTACGGGTTAGTGTTCACCGCTACCGGTAGTTAAGCTTAGATATACGTTACCGCAGTGTTTTCTTTATCGCTTTCATCTATTGAAAGCGCGACACGTATATCTTGAAATATAAGCTCAGCCCGTTCAGTAACGATCAACTTCTTGTCATTGCCAAACTTCAACCATACTTTAAGGACACGTGAAAATAAACACTTCCAACTTAACCTGGAAGAGAAACAACAATTTGAATAAATAAGTGCAAAAAAAAAGAAATTCGACGATATTTAAAAATGCGTAGGGTGCATAGCAAAGTGCTAAGGGGAGACAACTTTTGCGTAGCACCTAAATAACTCTAAATGGTGGAAAAACGTGGAAAACGTTAAATTGAAATCATAAACTATAACATCATCGAACATTTAAAAAAAAAATGAGACCTAATTTTGCTCCAATGTAATCTCCAGTGAACAGGACAACCGTCATATTGAAAAACAAACGACCTGTGTTCACCGAAAATTGCTAATAATAAGGGCAAGTCTGTTGGTAAAAAATCTATGTAATTATCCCCGTTGAGATTGTCAGGTAAGAAACTTGTCTACGCTACGGAAGTTGAAACTAGGGATGATTTAGTCCAACGCATTGAGGCGGCCTTCATGACCATCAAAGCAGAAATGGGTTTAAGCACCACTACAGTCGAGATAAGACGAATATGTAGCACAATTTTTCGAAATTCAACTCCTAAGGGAGTTAAATAGGGGATGAAAGTTTGTATGGAAAATCGTCATTTTTGTAGTTTAAACCATAAAAATTGGTGTTTATCATTATGGAACTAGGTAGCGTCATTTCTCGCTTCACACGATTTTGTTTCTGTACTGTTCATGCATTTTTGCAGCCCACTATACATAGCATGTTCTTGGAAACCCATTATTAATATAAATCACTTGTGTCAAAGGTTTTCGGGAATTGGTGAACAAAAACACTTACCAAATGTGTGAGTCACTGGTAACGTGTCGGAGCACCTGCGGTATAAACACTTTCGATGACGAAATGGGAATGAAAGTAATTAGCCAAGTACACTTAATTTATACTTTTATTAAGTTTGGACTTCGTAGATGTTATAAAGATATTACGAGAATTGCATCTAATAGCCCGGGGATGGGGTTGGCCTTTGCCTTACCGAGAGCTGAAAAAGCTCTCTGGTGGTTAAGCTGGGTCCAAGGAGAGGGTTCTGGGGGCTAAGTCTCTCGGGCAATTGGGTTGAGGGAATCCTCACGGAGTGGCTTTCTCTTTGTTGGCGGGCGTGAGCAGGCTTCATCAGCTTTGAGGAAGAGGCCTTAGGAGCTTTAGGGAGGCCGCGGTAATTAGCCAGGTGTCCCGACTGGCCACAGAGAACACAGCTAGGCGGCTCTGTGCAGAGAGAGATGTCCTTGGGACGGGGGCAGTCAGTCGTGCCGTGGTCACCCAGACACTTTACGCACCTGTGTGGTGCAAAACAGTGCTTCTGGCTGTGACCGTACAGCTGGCAACGATGACATTACCCGACTTGATTGGAACGGACTGGCTTCTCGATCGAGTGAGCACACCGATTTTAACTTGAAAATCGGGTGATGCCTTTCAACTGGGTCGCAGACGACCAGTACCATGTCGTACTGGTCTCCACCACGCGCCTTGTGAAGGCGGTGGACCGCTGTGGCTGGAATAGCCAGCTTAAGGAGGTCTTTTAAATTGTCCTCAGAGGGTATCCTTTGAGCGTCTCCTCTGGTAGGGAATACGTGTGGAAGGCGATGTTCCTTCCACGCAACTGTCGGGATAGCTCCCTGTAGTCGTTGGTCGTAGGGACCCTAAATATTTAATGCCCTGCAGGGTGCTTCGGGCGTTTCGTATCGTATTACCCAGTAACTGGGTTGTGGAGGTCAGATAGGCAGTTGCTCCATGTAAAATACTGGTATTCAGCTGCATCCGGTAAGACTGGAAGCCGACCCCAATATAGTTGGGAAAAGGCTAGGCAGATGATGAGGGTGCTTCGGGCGTTTGTGTACTGAATATTTCTATCCATGCACATTTTGGACACTGCAGTCCACTGGGATCTATCTTGGATGAAAAGCGGGGGAGGAGGCCTTTGCTTCTTGGTCGAATCGACCGGCAAGTTATTTCTAGGGCTGGCTGGCCTGCTGGTAGGAACAGCGGCCTATGTAACGGGGGACGAGGGACGCGAAGACACGGGGGTGTGGACATTAGCTACGGCGTTTTTGGCCGAGCTAGATTGAGCACTTTTGCCCTTCTTCCTCTTCCTCTTACCGACGACCTGATAGTCGTCCTCCGAGGAGGAGGTAGAGGACGTTTCTGAGAACTCTGTCTCAGAAACGGGAACGGACGTGTCCATCTTCTCGAGAGAAGCGGACGCAGGAGCGGAGCGATCCATTGCAACAATGGATTTAGGGACAATGGGCGCCGCTAACGACGCCAGCATTACCTGAATGACTTTGTCGGCGGACGGGGGCGATAACGGGCTGTCAAGAGCCTCGTTGACCAAGGGAGCCGCCGCTACTGACTTCTGATTCTAGGAATGCTTTTGTCGGCAACGGGCGTGGATGATAACGGGCTGTCTAGCGCGTCGCTAAAATCCATGACAGCGGCAAGCTCTAAAGCCGCAAACTTGACTCCATACTTTTTAATTATGAATGGGTCCTCAAGCAGGACGTGCTTGACAAACTCCAAAAGGAGTTTGTCAGCCATTTTGTTGAACTTTGTCAGTTACTGTTAACTGACATAGAGAGAAGCTCTCCTATAACCTAACAACCTAACTCCCCGGGTTAATGAGCCCGGGGGTGAGTGGCCTCCCTGGCGGGTTTGTATATGCAGGGAGGTGTGTACCTGAAGCTTGTAAATCTGATGCCGATCTTATTGGGCGTCAGAGCCCTACGCCCCAAGGGGCCTCTAGCGCGGAGGGGTAGAAACACCCTACCGACGCTAGGTGAATGCTGGGAACAAAATCAGAGACTAGGTTTTGACTAGGAGATCCCTCAAGGCCAAGCTCCTAGCTCCCGACGCCAATGGAATGCCTCGCCCTGAAGAGGTTTGGCGGGTAGGATTGGGTACCACCCTCTTGACTTAGTTGTCACCGTAAGGTTTCCACCAAGAAATACAAAACTGTGGTTTTTCCCTTGATGTGGTGCCTTCTTAATTTTTTTTTTTTGTGGAGACCCGAAAGAAGGGTCCACCGTAACCGCTACGGTGCGCGGCACCAGGCGGGTCAGGGGCACCCCGCTGTGAACCCACAGGCCCTAGGCACCCATGCGGTCACAGCGAAGCACTTTTTTACAATTTAAAATGCTGTTTATCACGTAGCAGTCAAATTAAAAAAAAAAAAAAATTCAAATTCTAAATAAATTAAAAAATAATGTAAAATTGAACCAACTATTTGATTTACAGTTTATATGTGTGGGTGAAGTCATAGTTACGCAAACAAACACTAAATAAAACGATCGAGCTCGGTTTTTATTAGTGTGCGTGTGGCACACCAATTACTATATACCAATGTAAGTATAGTCATCATTCACTTATGCTACTGAAGGTGATAGAATATTTTGCATAATGTTACTATAGCAACCTTGGCACAATGGCTTTGGTCAGTGAACGAGAAGCCGTAAGTTCAAACCATGTAAGCAACAATATATTCTTTTTCTTTTTGTAATCATTATTTTGTCAAAACATTACTTAAAGTAGAATTTATAACGATTCGATCCCGTTTATGGTTGTGTAATGAAGTTTCCATCGTTTGAGACAAACACGGAACTCTCAGGTCATTTTATTTTGACTGTTTAGAAAATAACTACCGACAATTCATAAACATTGTTTTCAACACCTTTATTTATAAAAATGAGCATTCTCAGTTGTCAATCTACGAGTATTTGCATTACTGAGTTTATTGACTACTACTCATGCGCATGTGTGCGGATTTATTTCTGTGGTGGATCCACCATGCAACATTTATCAATGTTCAAAAGGGTAGAAATCGTTGTTTTGGAGGAGCAAAACGTATCTATATGTGAAATTGTGGGTGTAAATGTGGTGCTGCCCCACAAACGATGGGACTTTTTATATCGTGTCCTGCCTGTTCTGTTGTTTACTCTTGTGATGTGCACAGATCTGGGTACTAACTTTGACCCACACCTTTTTTTTTTTTTCTGAAGGGAAATCATCAAATGTCCGGCACTCTGGGCGGAGCGGAAGAAAGTGTCAGACTTGTACTGACTAAAACCCATCCATGTTCCTTCTTTGCCCTTCGTGTTCCAGGGCCACGGTATCTCTTTCGAACAGTCCCGCAGCTCTGGCAGGCATCGGCCCATGCGGACCCCTACTCGGTTGCTGACATCTCTTTGAGGCGCGCGTGGAACACGAACGCGCCGTCGACACGGATTGTCGTCATAAGACGGCCGGACGGCGAGCTAGCCCATAACTCGCCGTTCACAGGCCCGCGCCTACGGTGGCCAGGAGCCACCACGTGACCTCCGAAGCCCAGGGCGTCTCCCGCGGCGGCTGAGGCGTAAAGTTCTTTTTGACCCACACTTAACGTTTAATCGCTTAATCTGGCTCCTACTCTCCGGGGTATATCTGTACCAGTCACCGACAGCCTCGAGCTTCTTGGCGCGAAGTTGAGTGCGAATCTGAACTTCGGTGCCTACATTGAGTCGAAAGCTCAAACTGCGGCAAAAAAGCTGGGTATCCTAAATAAGGCTGTCCAGGCTTGAAGTAACACTTAAGTGTTACTTCAAGCCTGGACAGCTTTTAGTCTTATATAAAGCTCAGGTTCGGTCCGGCATGGAATATTGCTGTCACCTTCGGGATGGTTCAGCTAAATACCAATTAGCCACACTCGACTCTGTTGAGCGCAGAGCCAAGAGGCTCATTGGTGACGATAAGCAGGTTGGTACCAGGCTTCACAGTCTGGCCCACCGTTGCATGTTTGTCGGTCTTTTACAGATTGTACTTCGGTGAGTGTGCCCAAGAGCTCCACGAGCTCATTTCACCATCTCCCTTCTACCATCGGGAGTCCAGACGTACTGCAGGTTATCACCCATACCTTGTCGATGTTCCACATATTCGCACGAAGCGCTTTGCTGCATCATTTATTATGCGCACAGCCAAGGAATTCCCTGCCTGCGTCGGTGTTCCCAAGTTCATATGACCCCAATCTATTTAAGTCGCGAATGAATAGGCTTTTTTTGGGTTAGCTCGTTCCATCGTCGACCTCATCTCTGTCCTCTGGACTAGATTGAGGTTAAGAGTAAGCCTATTTATTACAACAAAAAAAAAAGTCTTTAAGCTAATAATTGAAAAGGTCCAGAAGTCTTTTATCCGATTCCTCTACCTCAAATTATATGAGTTTTTTCTCATAAATGTACCCTACGCCATTCGTGTTAGGTATATCTTGCTCTCATTAATGTCGTTCGCCTAATTCGTGGCTCCCATTTTAATTCGCATTTATTACAATATATCTCTTTTAACATCCCACCACCTATCAGACAAACTACACACTCTTCGCTCACGCCAACGTCTTCTTTTTTCGATTCCTCAAACCAGCACCGTAACCCTTTTTTTTTTGTTTCCGGATGGGAAATCATCAAATGACCCCCTCCACTCTGGGCGGAGCGGAAGGGAGTGTCAGAGTGTCCTTGCCCTTTGTGTTCCAGGGCCACGGTATATCTTTCGAACAGTCCCGCAGCACCGTAACCCTTACGACAAGCCCGCTATTTCTAGCTCTAACTCATATTAATAACATTCTAATGTTTGACGAATCCATGGATATTTTTGCAAGTACTGAACTGAGACTCCTCAACACTGCTTCTCGATACCTGGAGTCCATTGCCACTCCCAGTACTATCTCCTCGGGGTAAACAAATTGTATCCCTAATAAAAAATGTATAGTTTTATAATGCCACAAGTTTTGTTAATTTTTATTTTTATTTCATTGTCAATCAAATCAAATCAAATGAAATCAAATCAAATGAAATCAAATTTATTTGTAAATGTAGGTTTCAATACTATGATGTTATAATAAAATGGTCAGTTCGTTACATTTTACTCGAGAGCATACAAATAATAATAATAAAGTTAGTTGTGTCGAAACCACTGACACACATTTAAAATAAAATAACTCAATTACTTACATAATAACACACAATTCCTTACGGATTGTGTTTATTCTGTCTACTAAAAATGTTTTGTTTATTCTTAATCTATAAATCTATAAATAATTAATGTAACTTAAGTGCAATACCTACCATAGTTATAATAATATATTATCATAACTAATTTATCGCTTTTTAGCTTGATCTAGCCCTTAGACAGTTTAATAAAAACTTATGTCAGTGTATATCTTGTATTTATGTTTTGTATTGTTATAATATTAATTAGGTTTATATAAGTATATTGTATAAACATAGTGTAAATATAGTATATAAACGTGGTATATATTTATTATAATAGCTATTATTACAAGTATTATAAATATTGTTTTTTATCTACAGAGGAGAACCGTGCAGTTATGGGTCCGCCGATATGTGGATTTTGGAGACGTAGAACATCTTAGGCCAAAACCAATGGCAAATTCATCGGCTCGACACTACGACATCAAGCAAGGGCACAAGGCTCCTCCCTTCTTGTGCACCCGCGTAAAAGCAACAGCACACAATATGTGCTTACAAACTGTGAGAAATCACCTACATTCTGCTGGATTACGTTGCAGCAAGCCAGCGCGCAGCTTTGCTGTCCACTGCGCACCGACAAAAAAGACTACAGTTTGCTAGGACATACATCAATTTTAATTGGGAGAACAATGTGGTGATTTTAGCGACGAAAACACGTTTAAGTCGGATAAGGATGGGCGTTAAGTAGTAACATATCCGCGAATATGGTTAACAGCATGAGCTGAAGAAGTAATAGAAAACGAAGGTTTGCCGAATCATTATTAGTCGAATTTATTTTAATTAGTAGACGAATATGACTCTTATTTTTATGCAAATAATGTTCATATTTATTAAGCGTATGTGAACAAATATAAACCTTAGCAATAATTAGGTGTAAATGTTGCTAATCCTCTACACACTCGTAAGTTATTGAAAGTATGGTGAAGTGATGTTATTGTGATGCGGTTAGAAGTTGTCATAATCTCTTACTATCTAACATTTTGATTCACTTTACCTCTAATTTTACTGTGATGCAATTTATATACATATATACTTTGGCAAATTATTTACGTCCATCCTTACCAACTAAAAACTTAGTCTTTTTCAAAAAAACTGGTTAACAACAGTGTTTTACTCATTCGAACGTCTAGTATGGATAACTATAGCCTATTAGTGTTTAAAACCAGTTTGTATTAAATCATTGTATCAGCCACACAAGTTTTTTTTTTGCTAACATACATCCCGCCAAATTGAACCTTAAAACAATCAAGAAAGGAAGGAACATATTGGAAGAAACGAGACGGATCATTTGCTAATGTTTATCTAATAAAAAAATCAAATTATTTTATTAATTTTATTTAATTACTTTTTAATTTTTGCTTGAGTGATTTTATTGGTCACAAAATTAATTTAATAAAGAACAAAAAGTTAAAAACAGGAAAAATAATTCCTGTGCTGGGATCGAACTCAAGTCGTCGAGCTTAGATCACTAGCTAACGCAAGCGTTTACACCAATCGGCTATGGTGACCATGTTACATTGGTATAAAATGATGGGCCTTATTGTGAACCCGTTTATTTTATCTTTACCCTACTATTAGGTACACCTCTGCCCAACGCTTCGGGGATTACAGTCGTGATGTTATGTTATTAAAAATTTTTGTGGGTGAGTATTCTAAACACATAAATAGAACACACAAACAGTTCTGCATCCTTACTCTTTGGAGAGGATGAGTATTATGTTGTGGTTTTAATCTGCTGGGGGGCATCCAAACCATTCCATACTGAACTGTCCACTATAATGAATGTCGCGAACATCCCCAACTTGCTTAATAAGGCATCAAAACAGAGCGTAGTTTCACGCGTGGCGGCTTTGTCCGGTATTGGCGCTTAATGCCTCCTCGTTAACATCGCATTAAGTCATGAAACACAGCCCTCATTACGATAAAAGCTACCGAACTTTGTATGCTGGCTTTCATTACCCACCGCTGTCTAAAACTGCTCACTTTTATTCATCTCTACCAGTATTCCGATACACCCTTTTATAAATTCCCTTTGGCTAATTCTGAACGCATTCATGGGCGTAATTTACAGTAAATGAAAAGCCCATTCCATCGCTGTAATTAAAATGTATGTTTTGCTTCTCATATTATTTTATTTATAGCTTTCGCTAATTTGATTTATTTCTTTCACATGATTTGATATGAACTTATCCTGTAGGAGTTATTTGATTCAGTTTTTTTTTGCAAAACAAGATATATGATATGATATGAAATGATGCATATTTTTAATTTTTCAGTAGTTTTCATCCTACTATGTACAATATTCTGAATTCAGTGAGTTAGCCTCTTTAATTAGTACACCTACTTGAAATGGATTATGACTCCCCCTTGGAGAGGGTGGAAATTTTCAAGTCCTTAGGACATTTCATGACTCCTACGTTGAATGATGATGCGGACATTGAGCGGGAGCGGAGGGAGCTGTCGGTCAGAGCTAACATGGTTATCCGCAGGTCCGCCACTATGCGCAACAGAGGCGCGTCGCTGGTGCGGCGAGTGCGGGGGAGCGCTAACAGCATGCTGGCCGCGCTCGCGGTAAGGCTTGATTGTTCCATCATCTCCCACTGTTGTAAGCGACATGTGGCAGGTTGATGCGACTAACAAACCTTAATTATTGTAGGTAAATCGTTAATTTAATTTTTATTATTTTTTATTATTATTTTATGTATTCAATAAACATATGAATGAATGACGGTGACGATGTGACGGTGTGTGTGTGATGTCGATGTGATGATTTTTATCTATTTATCTATTTTGTGTGATTTTCGTATGTTTTTTATTTTTATAATTAATAATAAAATTATTTATTATTATTATTTAAAAATTGAATTAAGTAAATTAAATTGAATTGAATTAGTGTTGTTTATGGAATGTGACTGTATGTGTGTGTAATTATTTCTTTTATAAGTCAGTGATGCTCGAATTCAAAGGATTTTATTTTATTTTTCATTACACTTTTATTAAAGAAAACAAAACGTATAGAAGAGTGTAGTAAACATTTATTAAATTCATTAAACAATTTTAACAAAAATAATCCTTATGTTAATGTTAATTTATTAACATACTCTGTATGAATAAATCCGCTGCGTTCGATTGTTTAGCACCGGACTCCACCGAAGCTGAGACGAGACGAGAGGTGAGATGTGTTGTAAACCACCAATAGAAAATTCGTTATATACACTTCTCGTCATCGCTTAGTTTTAGTGGAAACGGTTGAGCAGAGAGTAGAGGAGATGTCTCGTAATTGTGTAAGCCAGCGGAGACCAGAAGAGACGAGAGTGGCGTGCGGTGAACGGCATGCTGAGAGGTGCGTGCAGTGAGCGGTGTGCTGTGAGCGGCGTGCCGCTTCGCACATCTCCGCTTGTCTCCGCTTCGGTGGAGTCCAGGCCTAAATCTGTTGTCCGCTGCATTCATCATCCTGAAACAATAAAACAATTAAAACTTTGTTAAGGAAGTTTACGCGATTATTTTAAGACTTGACCTACGAAAACATAATTTTGATTTGAATCTAAATGGTCCACAGAATTCCTGATTTTTAGGTGATTCTCACACGACACCACTCGCCCGCGCGGTTGGGCGGAGGCGGCGTGGATTTTGTTTCCGGTGCGCCGCGCCGAGATGCGGCGTCCGTGTTTTAGGCATTTATGGACTTCATATAACCCAATGTGACATGAGACCCGTTTCACCGCCTGACCGCGCGGACGAGCGGTGTCGTGTGATAACCGCCTTAGTAGGAAATTAAGATGTATTTATAGGTTTATTGTTAACATTTAGGTACCTGTAATTTCTCAAACTCGATGAGGTATGGTGTGCCTACTTGATAATTCGATCCACTCAAGTTCCAGCACCCGTGTTGACTGGATTAGCCTGCAAAACGTAAAAATATCTATTATATTATGTCATAAAGTACACTCACGACCTTATAAAATTATTTAAAAGCATTAGGCATTCGAGGAGTCCTATTCAAAGCGACGAGAAATCGCTTTGATCATTTATTTTTATCAAATGCCACTTCAATTCTGGTTATTCCAATTACTTCTATGAAAAACTCTATGATCTATCAATTCAGATTCATTCCTGCGAAGATTATTAAATGAAAACGTTTTATCATTAATGAATTTGTAAACAGTTTCAAACATTGTGGGTGTTATAGAATCTAATCTTGAAAGCGACCATCACCTGATTTGATTTTTGTAATTTGTCGCAGGTTGGACATAGCCAGTCCCCGTCGGGCTGTGTGGTGATTCCTACACAGGAGAAGTGATACCACTGCCATTGACAGCTGGGCTCGTCGCACCCTATCATATCGGCGCCTTCGATGTGCTTCCCACAAAAACAGAATGCGCTCTCCCGCTCCGAATCATCGGGAGAGCCCGCCGAATTCAAATCGTTGTCTTCATTATTTATCGGCAGAACATGGCACACGTGAACGGCGTATGGCCACCGCCGCAGCTCGCACTTTTTACAATAAATACTTTCGGTTCCATGGCGCCAATACAGATGTTCTACCAAATGTTTGTAGTCCAAGTAACGCATGGAACACCCGCCGCACATGAACTTAGATTTAACATGAGAAATTTTGGAAGTTCTCATTTTGTAACTTCAAGTTTATGGAGGAAGTTTGATAAATCGAAACAAACTAAAAACAAGACTTGCACAAACGATCGTCACACTAACAGCACTGGAGTCAGATTAATCAAACTATTTCAAGCTCTTTAAATTTATACGTGTCAAAGATACATAATATCAAAGAGAGGGGGTGCACTTAACGCACCCTCATTAGTGAATTACTAATTGAGCGACGTTATCGATGAAGTATAAGAGCTAATTAGTTAACGATAACGATAGGGCCACCAAGAATTGCTAATACTTGCTAATTAGTAGCTTTGTTTTCCAAGAAGCTTCAGAAAAAATCTAAATACCCTACCTCATCATCATCAATTGCCTGCCTACAAAATTACTATTGTGTTATTTCTCAGAACACAAAAGAAGCGCTATAAATATGTAAAATACGAAAAGAAGGTAATCTTTTCTAGTTAAAACTTTTGGAGCAAAGTAGCAAACTTAAACAGAAACCTAAACATGAGAAATTCGTCGACTTTTTGAAACGTGACTGAGTAAATAATTTATTTACGACGAATACGATGACTATAACCCGTTTTAGCTCTATTATGCCTGTAACAGGTTACATTTTCAGTAGTGAAGATTTCCTAATTGAAAGTAGCTGTTCTCCATGGAGTCGTTCTGGTTATCATTTTAAATAGAAAGGACACAAAGAATCGGATGTAAGGGTTAGCGTTCACCGCTAGCGGTAGTAAAGCTTAGATATATGTTACCGCAGAACTATACAATGTGTAAACGGACCCTTCACGAAGCCGGCAACCAAGAATTCTATACGTCAAACTAAGTAAATCTACGGAAAAAATATTGCTAGGAAACAACTTTTTTTTTATGCTGAAACTTCACGTTTTACAGTATCGCACTCAAAAGATTGTGGTGATGGATGCATTGAATAGTAAACGGGTCATGGAGGTGTTTCAAGTAAAATAATAACATTAAAAACTAGTATTTTTTTTAAAAAACTTGTGAATAGATGGAACTTGACTTCCAATATCTTCGTAACTAGAAGGTTCCCAGGTATGGTCCAGAACAAAACACTGATCGCAATGACGGGGACAACAAGTGCCTTACGGCTACGTTAAGAGTCTTTTTAGACCCTTAATAAAAGTTGAAAACAAAAACAATGCAAAATAGCTCTTTTAAAGACTGACACTACATAAAATCACGTCTGTATTGAGAAAGGGTTAGGGGGCAGAGGAGGAAAAAAAAATGCTAAATGTTCTGTACAACACACACATTTAGCATTTTTTTTTTATATATAGCAAAAGAAAAAATAAACTGGCTGGTATATTTTTCCTTTTGCTATATATAAAGAAAAAATGCTAAATGGAAAAGGAAAAATAAACTGGCTGGTTTATTTTTCCTTTTGCTATATATAAAGAAAAAATGCTAAATGGAAAAGGAAAAATAAACTGGCTGGTTTATTTTTCCTTTTGCTATATATAAAGAAAAAATGCTAAATGGAAAAGGAAAAATAAACTGGCTGGTTTATTTTTCCTTTTGCTATATATAAAGAAAAAATGCTAAATGGAAAAGGAAAAATAAACGGGCTGGTTTATTTTTCCTTTTGCTATATATAAAGAAAAAATGCTAAATGGAAAAGGAAAAATAAACTGGCTGGTTTATTTTTCCTTTTGCTATATATAAAGAAAAAATGCTAAATGGAAAAGGAAAAATAAACTGGCTGGTTTATTTTTCCTTTTGCTATATATATACCGGGCGTAAAACCCGAATCAGAAGTCTAAAAATAATATCAATTTATTGCATTATTTTTTTTGAATTTTCTGATATTGAAAAGTATCTAGAACTAACCCTAGATACCTAAGCTAAATGTTACCTTCAAAACAAAAGACGTATTCAAGTAGGTGGTTAAAAGAACCGATATTTGTGCGCATTATATATAATTTGGTCGCCTCGCTTCCACTCAGTAGGTGGGCGCTAACCCTGAAGGCGGCACTTAGATAACAGACGGTCTTTTCAATCGAGGCGGGAGCTTCCTTGTATGTATAGCGTTCATCCCGGCTTTGTCAAAGATATGAATAAGAATAATCTATAACACTTGAATAGCTTTTCAGGTTTAAGGAAAGTATTGGGTTCGAAGAATTTTAATAAAATGATTTTGTTAGAAATTTCACCTTGCACTTTAGTCTGATGTTTTTTGTCACACACATTGTTCGTAGCGTTTAAGTATTTGTTTACTTCACTAAATAAATCAAGTAAGGAGCATATCTAGTAATATCATGTGTTTTCGTTCAACATCATTATTATCGAATAAATTACATTGTCCTACACGTTCCTGTTAGGTCAAGTCCCAAATGTCCGGCGTCTAACGCAAAACGTCCAGCTTAATTAACTGCGCTATCTTATTTTTGATCTGACAACCCTACGCGGGTCCATCAGCTGCATTTAATGGTTTCTGCTCACAATGGCTAGTGTTAACCACACCTCCATATCCCTTGATAGAACTACTTTTATGGACCTTTTGTGTACGAATGAAGCGGAGAAACCAATGCGTTCTGTCCTTGGAAAGCTGAGAGCTTTTTAGGGTTCCTTGCCAAATGGCAAAAACGGAAACCTTATAAATTCGTCTTGTCCATCTGTCTGTTTGTCTGTCCGTCCGTATCTCATATGCATTTTACTCCGAGACTTTTGGCACCACATAGTTGAAATTTGGAAAGCAAGTGTTTTCTATGAACTGCTACACAAAAGTGATATGAAATAACGAATAAAAACTAGGGGTGGCCCCCCATCCATGTAACTTAAAGTTGATAAAAAAAATTCTACGAATAGGTATATATTATGGTGTATTCCGACAGCTGTTAAAAAATGATATCGAGGTTCCTCAAAAACTTTTTTTCGAAAGTAAATGGTTGATAAGATTTTATTTTTATTTATTTGCTTCTTAAGCCGTAAAAATTCTGAAAAAATTTAGGTTGTAATAAAACTTTCAACGAAAATTGGTTTAAATAAGATTTGATACAAACTGCAGCAGTAACTTTGTTTTTCATTAACATAATATGAAAAACAAATTTAGTTTAACCGTTGAGTGTCAATTGACCTTTAAATGAGTATGACGACATATGAGGCATGTCTTCGCTGTCTTGTTGGTCGGTCATGATTGAACCTGGAGTCCGACGTGAATTAATACACAGGCACTGTTCGGTACACTAAACTTTACTGTTTAAAACACTTTACAATAAAAATAACAAAAGATTGAAGAAATAATGTCGGATTGAATTTAAATAAAATGGAATGTAGTGAGGTTAGCCAAGTTAGCCGTTCGTCACAACGATTTCAATTTGAATGCGCCAACTGCACAAGTCTAACGCCTTTTTATTCAACATCAAAATGACAAACGATAACTTTAATCGACTAAACACACTCAAGCATTGCCATACCAAAAATCAAATTTAATTAAACTAAATTAAAATTATGATAAACGCTTGACATTCCATTAGCGATCTGCGACAAGTATTAAAAATATAATTATTTAATTTTTTGGTGCTACGGAACTGTTTGTGTGCGAGTCCGACTAGCACTTGGCCGGTATTTTTTTTCTTTTATTCTAAAATCATTGCACATCATTTTCATACAATGTACCCTAGGTACATTGTATGAAAATGATGTGCAATAATTTGAGGAGAGGGTTTCCTAGTGAGGAGTGGATTTTTCAGCAAAATGGCTGTCACTGTTACTGCAGCTCATCATCATCATCATCACCCTACACTGTAGTCCACTGCTTTACCTGGGCCTCGCCAATCGCACACCACTTTACTCGATTCTCGGCAACTCTCATCTTGCTGCTACCAGCCACCCTGCGAAGCCCGGCGCTCCATCTAACATGACGGCGACTAACATTCTGTGTCAAACTGTTAAACAGTAAGTATAGAATAGAACATTTTTATCTACATCAACACATTATACAGAGTAGGTATGTAACTATACTGTAAAGATCACTCTAACACGGTACCATTTACTGAGTAAATAGATCTCTAAACCAATAAATACACAGATAGGATGGGGTTTCAATTTCAGACGGGAATGTGTTGGAATATCCATTGGCTAACATGAGACTGCTACTAAACAGATTCTCAAGAGCTTCCTTTCTTATTAGTAAATATACAATAAATACTTAATAATATAATATCACGCTTGTAATCCCAGAAGGGTTAGGCCCCTGCTGATTACAGGCGATATGTGGGTGAAATAATAGGTACACAGGCGTGTACCTAATAGTACACCCATATTTCGCCAGTTATGTTTAAGTCTTATATAATAGGGGACGAGCCTATTACTATCAACCGGGCACAAATGCAGGCTCCGTAGCTGCTACTGAGAATTCCTCGTAAAAAACCCAATAACATTTTGCCCGACCTGAGAATCGAACTGGAACTGGATGGATCAGCAGTCACGCTTGCGACCACTGGACCAACAAGGCAGTCGGCGGTACATACAAGTGGCAAACGCTTTTAAAGACCTTCGTTACTCTACAACGATTTCTAGTATGACAACTTTAGGTTTGCAGTTTAAGCTACTTGTCAAGAAAAAATGCATCAATATTTCGAACTCGGTACATTTATTTTAGTTCTGTGTTTTCCCACTTGCACTGATAAGTTGGTTGAAGTGTCAGTGTCAACAGAATTGACATACACTTTTCGGCAGCTTATGTCACAATACATTTTTGATTTTGCCATTATCGTTATTTTTGATAGAACTTCAGTTTGACTCGGTTTTATATTGGTTTACTTAGGTATTTTAACTAGGTACTTAATAGTCGTTTCTAGTAGTTACTTACCATGCCTAATTATTCTGAAGTAGTGCAAATCACAGATGGTTCATTATTGACCCACATTTCGGCAATCATGTTTTAGACTCGTGTATTAAAATGCGAACCTATTGCCATCAGACCGGCATAAACCCTGACCCCGGCTAGTCAGAAATTCCTGATGGAAAAAGTCAGTGCCCGACCTGGGGATCGAATCCATCCACTAGACTAAAGACGCAGACACTACTAACTTCTTTTCACAAGTAAACACTGAAATGTACCTTAAAAGGCCCACTTAAAGCTACAGAAATATGTGCTAAGTGTACGGTAAGAAACAGTAAAAATGTGGTAGAACATGTGCAGGTGTAAGGGTCATAGCCGTCGGCTCTCGGCTCGCCGTCCCACTGACAACGTATATGTATGTAAATTCGCTTGCAAATTTTTAACTTTCCTGCGGGCTTTGTTCTACCTTCCGTCAGTTTTCTTTACTTACCTCTTCGCTATGCCGCTTAACTAAAAGAAAATTTTAAATATAACCAAACTAAGAACATTTTTATTGTAATTTCAGTATCTTAAAAGTTAAGTCTACAACTGTATGACTATTGTTGCTACTTGTCAACAGTACGTGAACAATGTCGTTAACATACAAGTGTAATAACCGTTTGATATAAAACAATACCTACTTCAACAGACAAAAGGAAAAACACGAAAATCACCGACGAGATCTCGAAGCAATATCAGTTTAGTAACGACAGGACATATCGTCGCGACTGTAAAAACAGTGCGCAAACGGCTGTCCCCAACACGCCTCGACATTTGCCTTGAATACGAATATATCTGCGTCTGACCTCATTCAATATCCTTTTTCCGAGCGAACAATTTTATCGTCTTTGTTATTTCCACCCAATGAACACTAACCCCTCGAAGGGAATGATTGTGACGTGCACACAAAATCTTTTACATCTTAAACCTTAAATTCGGATATCCATCGGGATTTCTTTTTACTTTGAAAAGTTTTACTACCTTTACATTAAATTATTAGCTATTCGATTATGAGTTTATCGGAATTATTTTGAACGTGATTCTCTAAAAGCATGGTAAAAGAAAAAAAGTCCGCGACAGCCATGTTTGTGATGTTTCGGTAAGAACTACAAACCTTTATAACGTAATAAATGGGAATCGAATGAACCTCAATGGTAGTAACGTGATCAGATTCGCAATATGAAAACTATGAGCAACGAATTTCTTCACAGTGAAATGCAGCCATTCTGGGACGTGACTCAATATTATCCTCTTAAGTCGATGGATAAATTTATTCACCCCATATTTTACCAATCCTGGAATATTCATTCATATAGTGTTAGTATATTGAAACATTTGAAACTGCAGTGAACGGTCACGGTGTAACGTGGAAGATATTAAACCCATATTTCGTCAGAGAGACATTCGAGAAATCATGTTATCGGCACGACAGCTCAATCGGAGGTGGTATCAATAAATTGTAAAATAATTTCAGAACGGACTAGTTGAATACTGAGAAACGATGTAAAGGAAACAAGCATGTTGTTGTAATGATCCAGGGTTCTATCGGCAGAATTTCAAGTTTGGACCAACGGTGAGTGAACCGTTCACAATAACAGAACGTCGCCTGGAAGGTACCGTTCTGGCTCGTTCACAAAGTTAAGTTCACACTGTGCACTGAAAGTATAGTTTACAGAGCTACTCGCGTCGAACAGCTAGTTAGGCAAAGTTAACAACAATTCATGTCGACTGAATAAGAAAAAGCTGTCGCAACGTCTCCGATGCATTCAATGAAGAAAAGAAACTGTTATGTTAAGTTATTTTACAGTCGACTGCTCTCTTTCGCAGTGGATGCGGCGCTCGGGCATTCTTCCCGAAGTTGTGGAGAACTTGCAGAGTTCTACACAATTCATCGACATCACTTCGCCTTACTTTGGATTAAGTTTACAAAATTTTGTGTTCGCTCGCTCGATCGTGATTTATTGTTGACTCTGCTCGCCTAGCACATCCGCTTCATAAACATGATGCTGCTTTGACAATTTTAAAAGTGGCTTACCTACCTACCCGTAAACAAGTCTGTTTTATTTCTTGTAAATAGATGACAAATACAAATCATTGCACACACCAAATAACTAAAACAATAAGTAGGTACTCATACATCAACTAATGATCCTAATGTTAGTGAAAGGCTCACCATTTGTTAATTATATCGTAGAATAAATATTTTGTCCGAACCATGCTGTGTGAGTGTATGACCAATTAGGTGCAGCATTAAAATAATCCTAATTTGTTATAATCGTTTCCATTTATATTCAACCACAGTAATGTTGAGCTAATGAATGTGGTTAATTACAAATTTATTATATGATTGCTTAACTTATTTTTGATACACTAGCTTTTAACGAGTTGCTCCCTTCCGTCCCTATAGCTCTGTCCCTACATGGGTCAAATGGGAAAAGCAGTGCTTTCGTCCCCCACATACAGCCGTGCACGTGGTGGACGAAGAGAAAAAAATACTACGTAGCTACTATCGATTAGCTTTCGTATCCGAAGCTCCGTATTATCCCCTAAACGTTCAATTCCGATCATAGGACTCTGAGTGGCCACTACAATGCACGGTCACTTTCAATTAGAACCAATACTAGGTGTTGCTAATCTAAGCCAAAAGGCAATTTACCTTTCATCGACTTTTACTTGTTATCAAGTAGACGCAATAGGAAACTGTTTAGCAGTTCGTAATCCATTGATAAAGACGGTCCTCCCTGCAAATCGCTTGAACAGGTATGTCTATCCTTTCACAACTTAGGCTGAACGCCGAACGGGTGTTGATTTTTGGCACACCGATCTCAATTGGCCTGGGCTAGGTTGTATAGGATCTGGGATTATTATTTTTCCGTGGTAGAATAATTATGCGATCACCACATAGGCACAAGCTAGTGTGAATATAAACAGACAAATGATGATGATGCTCTCTTGATGATGCTTGATGATGCTGATCTCAGCTTCTTTTGTACAGTATCCCCCCTAACTAATCTGCAATGCCAACAGCCACCTACTTCTGGTTTACTGCCCAGGTGAATCATTCCAGACTTAACCCTAAACTAAAACTGTGTGAATACTGAATACAATAGAAACTGCAATACCATATTTTTGACTTATTATATCTGACGATCGTGAGATGTCTATGCAGTGGACGTATATTGGATTAAAATCAGAGAAAACAAACTCTTGGCTGAACGCAATCCACTGAAATAGCCTATAAAAGCCACCGACAAACCCCTTTAAAATAAATATTTATGTTAAGTATAACGAAACGTTTTTGCAATAGAGCTCTGATTTTTCTCTCAATAAATTTTATAACTATAGCTCTCCAAGAGATTACCAACATTAAAAATAAATTGCTGTTTGTATTTACTTTAAGTAAGTAGATACTTTTTTAAACCATTTCTGTTTTAGTTCCAATCAGTTCGCAGAGGTGGGTACTGAATGTACTTGACATTTAAAACACACTTGAGACTAAATCTTTTGCAAAGAAATCTATCATCATCTGCCTAGCCTTTTCCCAACTATGTTCGGGTCGGCTTACAGTCTAACCGGATACAGCTACCAGTATTTTACATGGAGCGACTGCCTATCTGACCTCCACAACCCAGTTAGTACTGGGTAATGCGATACCCCTTGCTAAGACTGGTTGTCAGACTTTCGGGCCACTGACTACCTGTAACGACTGTCAAAGATCTACAAATGGCACCAACGGCTTAACGTGCTTTCCGAGGCACGGAAGCAAGCGTGGCTTAACCTTAAGATCGTAGCTGTTATTATTTAGCCACGAGCTATCTATACACATGAATAAATATTTAACGAGAGAGCTACAGAACGTAGTGATTATTTAGTCACTTTATTTTATCCTTTGACAACATAAACCACACAATTTTCTACCAACTCCGCCAGCGTAGTTTCCATATAAAGATTTATTATGTCTAGATATTTTAACTACTTATCCGGCAGCCGATATTCCACTTTCATCCAAGTGCTACATAAGAAAGCTTCTTACTTCTTTATCCAAAAATATAATATAAATGAGATTAACCCGTTAGTGCTGAGGTACCGAGGCAGAGCCCCGAGCCGATGAAATCTCTGCAGCCGCCGGCGCGTAAACGGCATATAAATAACGTTTTATGACATATTAAATTCCGCTAAACGTTAAATATGCCATTCTCATGTTTGAAGTGTTCTCGACGAGAAAAATATTAATTTTCAAAGTACAGAACATACGTTCAAACGACAATTGCAAACCTCCCCCTCGTGTGTGAAAATTCAGAGAACGCGGAACGGTCCAATCTTCATAAAAACTTTATGTTGGAAGTGATTGTTTAAATTATTAATAACCGTTACCGTAACGCGAAAAGATTAAGCAAACGTGTACTTCGGTACATTAAGAGTTCGCTGATGATGTTATTATACCCCATGGTGGGGCGAGAATATTATTAGTAAGAATTTTCTTTTAGAAAATCTACAATAAATTTTTCGACTTTGAATTACGTTTAGTGCTTACAAAAACAACCATGGGCGCTTTTTATTATCTAAATCTGTAACTTGTTTTATTCGGTTCTCCAAAAACACAAACCAAAGAACGAAAAATGCTTTTAGCATTCCGATAAGTCATGGCTAAAAAGTGCTGGCTTATTTTAAAACTTCGTTCCACACTAATATTCTTCTTTTCCACATTTATTTTAATACGCGGATTACTGCGTAACAGCGCGATAACACACGTGTGAATCTTCGTAACGACGAATCCATTACCTTTGTGACTACACCCTAAAAATCTCATTAAATTGCGATTACAGTAACACTCGTCTCATCTAGCATATGTAGACTGTATAATCTAATAGCCACTTCTCTCCCACGAGGGCTCCAAATCCCTTTTTTCGTACATCGTAAACGGAAAAATCGACATTGAATATTTTAAGTAAACCTCCTCTCACGTCAAATCAAAAATCCTTAAAATGCTAAGGCTATAACAATTTTATGATGCTGCACTTTTACTGTTATTGCCGCCTTCACGACAAATTGGTTTTGTATGAGAAATATTTATCTCCACGTTTGCAGTACTGAAGATGTAGATATGAGAATAATTTAACGAGCCCACTTAGCTGACATGCTGATCTGGTGAAAAGGGTACAACGTCGAGGGTACAAATTGTTCTTCTTCATCCCGCGCATGTCGTTAAAATCTGTACCTACCAGTTAAGTCTAGGTACAATGGGAGGGTATTGTAAAGCCTAGCCTCACCGAGCAGGGAAGCGACCCCTATTAGTAAATACCACCAATAGGCCGTTCACTTCTACATAACATTCAACAATGTTGAGGACGTGCTAGTTCTGTAGGCGAGATTCATGCATTATCCTGTAAAATAATTTCAGAAAAAGTAATGTGTAACAAACAGAGGTTCAGCTTTTACACTGTTTATTTTATTCAGATTAGTTATGTAACGCAATTTTGTATATAAGGAAAAAAACTTCCTATACTGATTATTTTTAAAACAGGTGTTTATTGTTAGAAGCCTGAACGCCGCGATCGACGTAAAGAGCCGGTATATTTTTTCAGGGAACCGCTATAACTTTTAGAGGGCTCAGCCGCAATGTTTAGAACTGTTCAAGATAATGCCCCGGGTGATTGAAACTTTAGTAGTAGCAGCACAGGTAGCCTACCCGTGTGCGAAATCTCCAGGTAAAGCCGTATTTCAAGATACGTACCCACCAGTTTTATTTTCGTCTGCGTCATCGGTATAGGGGAGATGAAAATCCGAGAAAATCCTTCAGGGACGCCAACATTAGCATATTTATTAGTATCATCCGAGCCGCGTCCGCGCCACGCCACGGATCTGTTATCAATAATGACTTACGCGGAATTACAATAAAATTTATATTGACTTATGGCCGTTATTAAACCAAGAATCGACTCGTTATATGGAAATTAGAGCAAACTCAGCAGATACCTAGAAAACGCTTACAATTTAATTACTTACTTCCACAGCGAGATGATAAATGATTTATTAACATAAATATATCGTTTTACAGCCGTAAGTCTGTTTTACGTGGGTAAAATAAACATGGTAGGTATTATACGAGACGTTGTGGGAGTGTTCTGTTATGAAATAAAAACCAGGTAGGTATTACAAAATAATTTGCAACTGCTAATAGTGGGAGCAGTGACGTTGTACTGGCTTTATTAGAGACATATATAGCGCTGGAGTAGCCCGGCCGGGGCGCTCCGGACTCCGAAGTCACGGCACGTACTGCTCTACTGGCAGATGTATCTATTATTTTACATAGGTCTTAGTAGCGTAGTTATATTCTGTCTAGCGTCGTCTTACTAACTACAGTAGGCCTAGCCAAGTTGACAGTCTACAATCGTTAACGCTAATAGAAAACTAACTAATGTATGGGATCCGAGTGACGTCATCTCAACGTTAAGTCACGTGGTCAAAACTAACGAATAGAAAACTCGTAGACAAGTTTACAACTTATCTGAGCGTTCAAAATGATAGAATGAAATATAATCGTTTCTACAATGTTGATCGCTAGATCCCATATAAATCGTAGCCAAGTTACAGTTTTGACAAGCGCTAACGAAACGATGTCGAAGTTTTTGAACGACCACTGAGCGATTGCCGACACCCAAGAGTTAACGATAACAATATTCGTCTATATGATTCAGCTGTGTCGTGTATCACGTCATTGTTTATGTTTCAAACTTTCAAGCGCCCGAGTATGATAGAGTTTCGAATAACACAGGTAGAAAGAAGTAAGAAATAACTAATAATTTTTGTACCTTTCTATGAATTCCAATAAAGCTGCGAACTTCCTCGAGATCTAGATTCCATCCTATAAAAGTTATCACTTCACTTATGGTATCTTTCATTTAAATGCAGGATCAAATCATATCATTTCGAGTCACAGTAATGTTTAAAATTACATTCCGCACTGTGATATTATAATAAACCAATTATAAGAAGAACTTGTTCGTTATTTCGCTTACTTTTTATCACTTAAAAGAATTATTCCTTTCTTAACAATTCAAAACAAAAGTTCAGCCCGCGCACAAAGTAAACAACTGTGACTTTGACGTTAGTTTGACGTGGGTAGGAACGCTCACCATAGACTAAAGTATGGGTTTTTTCTACAAACATTGGAGAACGAGCGATCGACAGAGTCGTGTCAAGTTGGCTACCAACTTAGCGTTTTCTCTCATCGCTTACGCCGAGGCGTCAACGATTGTAGAAAGAGAATCGATAAGAAACGTTTGTAACTTGGCTAGGCCTGCAGATCACGACTCGCCCAGTAATTCTAAACGTATTGTGGCAAACTAGAGGCAACATACTGCGTCACAAATCCACTCATGTCATAACTGCCACGTCATCATCAATGACTATACCTATTATAGCAGTAGGTAAGTGTAAATTCGTGTTGTTTCTTGGCAATATTTGACAAACAAACCGATTAGAACACAGCATGTCAAAAAATTATATACTGTCCCATAGAAACTTGAAGACCCAAATGTTTGGGGCAACTAATATGTAATTTATTCGCAATTTCGATTTTAGTACCTACCATGGAAAACACTATCTGTAACGAGCTACAGAGCAGATACAAAACAAAATCAACAAGATAATACTGATGATAATGGTCTACTGAAAACTTAATGCGCCAGCAAGCTGATAAACCGTAGTTAGGTACTTTAAGTATAATATAGGTACTATGCATATGCTTTGAAGTTATTATGCAAATATCATGAGCCGGTGCAACGGATGGGCACTTAACCTCTCTTTACTACAAGACCCTACTACAAGACCCTACTACAAGACCCGCCCACTTTCCATACGCACCAGTTAAGAACTTCGACGACCTCTGGAAATGATGCTGGGGAAACTGAAGAACTTTAATTTGTGTTTCAAGATTTTCTTATTGTAAGATGTTCATTTACTTGTTGAAATGTATGAGGAACTAGAGCTTTTATTTCGATGTACGTCGGCTTTGTTCACGTAAGTAGCTACCTATAGTTATCGCAGATATATTTATCTTACACATGGAGGGGTTCATTATGGGCTGCGGGACTGTTCGAAAGAGATACCGCGGCCCTGGGCCTGCAGTCTCGACATACATAGCGACAAAAATCGGTCGTTAAGTCATAACGATGTCAAATTTCTTTAATAGATTTTCAACCTTAAGGTTTCGAAATAAAGTTGAAAATCTATTAAAGAAATTTGACATCGTTATGACTTAACGACCGATTTTTGTCGCTATCTATGTCGAGACTGCAGCCCCTGGAATACAAAGGGCAAAGAAGGAACATGGATGGGTTTTAGAAGTCTGACACTCCCTTCCACACCGCCCAAGCGCGGGGGGGTCATTTGATGATTTCCCATGCGAAAAAAAAAGACGTATATTATGACGAACGTCGTATTTTAAATTGCAGATAGCTTGCTAATTGATAGAAGTATTCTCCACTATGACAAAACAGAGGAGTTTGCGGTAAAACCGAGACAAATTCGCAGTGATAGCAACGACTACCTATTGCGCCATAGCGATGAAAATTCGAAAACAACAATTCGAATAAATCTATTCCTAATTCAACTGAATTAATAACAGCAGCAATGTAGTTAGAAATACATTCACCAGTGGAAACAAAACAAGCGAAGCAACAAACGTAAACATATCCAAGTGATTGTCCGGCACCGCTCTGATTGTGAAGCTCGTTCATTCGGTCATTCGTTCATTCGATTTAAAGCTATGCTTTAAAGTAACTCCGTTGACTTTACCTTTTGTCGTGGTCGGTGTCATTGTGCGACCAAGAGGTGGTCGTATGCAAATATAATTGCGGGCCGGTGCAACGGACGGGCGCGCATTAGTAGCGCTTTGTGCGGGAATGACTCGGTCCATTTCACACTGCTCTCTGCAAATTAGCCGCTTTCGAGTCTACTGTTAGATACGCCTAGTCGTATTTCTCTATGTTCCTCTCATGGTACTAGAGGGATAATAGTAAAATCATTTTCGTCTGCGTAGCGAATACTTATTGTTTCTGTACGATTCACGTTTCGATATATGCTGCTGCCCGGTTGCTTGGCAAAATTGTGTTTGAAAATCATTTTGCTTATTTTTACTTTGAGCATATTATTATAAAACATGACTTCTGGTAAATTGAAAGTGCTAATCATAGTTCACACACGAAGTAAAAACATAAATATTTTGAACAGCCTTGGGATAAAAGCTATGCTTAGGTATGTAAAGCTGACAAAAAATCCTTTAGTTATAAAATAAATCGAACGTCGAACGGTCATTGAAGGAAGTCGAAAGCAAATCAAAGGCAAGCAAAGTTTGTCAGTTTTTCTGCTCTGATCCACTGGAAAATAAACCCCAGAGGATTTATTCATGCAGAAATATCATTAACGCTTATTCGAGTCAAACGCGGATCATTTTCCGCGCGAGTGCCGGTCGCTGCATACAAACAGAATCACAGAGTGCGCGCTAAATACGCCCGTGTTCCAATTAACTTTGTCGTAGAAAAAATACGGAATTAGGAACGCAACTCACTCTTTGCATTCACCAGAATGTGAACGCGACCATACGAGTGCCACCGCGCGATTTCCGAACCAACTTAGTTTAAAATTTGTTCTAAATTCAAACGAAGTCGCTCTTTGTAGTTCCCTGTGGACGCGAGATAAGGCTATTTCGGAGGTAAATTCTGTACTCGTATAAGTATCGCTTCATTGGTTTCGAATTAAAGATACTTTGTTTTCGGAACATTCCTTACTATTGGAATCACGTACAGCTACTGAACATACTTTGGTTACAGCAAAGTTTATGAAACGTAAAATAAAATTGAAAGCTCGCGTTAATCTTATAAGCATGCACATTACTTACGGCTCACGAGTCACAAAGATACTTGATTAATTTCAGTTTAATCCTTTGAAATTAAATGCGCAGGTACATAGTTTAAGCTCTTAAAGTATTTCTTTTGAAGGCTTTAAAGCTGTCTCTTATCTTGGTACAACGTTGGGCACCAAGTGTTAGGTAAATATTTAGCAGAACCTCGTAATCCTTAGGGTTTTTGTCCGTCGGTGCGGCGGTGGGCGGCGCGGTTCGCGGTATTCCTTTGTCCTACGCTTAGTGAGAACAAGCCCTCTTATCATCACGCTTTGTTCGCAATGATAAATTGTTACCGCTACTTTGCTGTTTTACCATTTCTTCTTAGAAACTGTTAATTTTGTAAAATGTTGAGATTAGATTTTGATTTTGATTGCTCTTGGAACTACATAAGGATTAAACCTGCTTATCTAAGCATTGGTTGGTCTAATATCTACTAACCGCGTAAACCCAGTATCGTATTACCAAGAGCTGGGAGCCCCCACATACAATACATTGCAGGTGGGTAGGTACACCGTTCTCGTCGATTGGATCCACAGGCAACGTAACAAATTGGATGCAAAAATTACAAGCGAGTTTCTTCCTGAATAGCTCGACGTTATTAAACGGACTTTAGTTACAACTCGTACAAGTTACTACTAAAAAGCGTGTGTATGATGATATCTGAACATAGTCTTTAGGTACAAAATATCCGACGGCTGTCGCAATGAGTATTAAAAGTTCAATTTTTTCTTTTAATTCAATGATGTCTGTGAAAGTCTTTTAGAGTAAACCCCTGTATATTGATAAAACGTAAGTAAATGTATGAGACCTATTATCATAAACATAGATACTATAAAATTCCTTACTCATATTTTACTTAGTAACCCATTCCTCTCGGAAACCACTACTAACACCAACTTCAGCCAAATTAAACGCTGACTTATTAACTCACAACACGAACTCCAAACTCAATTTGGGCAATGTAAAATATGTCTAATGATAGTCATAAAATATTATAACGTAACCGCGCCAATCTATCGGAGTTTGGAAGTTTCATCAATTAGCTGGAGCCAACTAGGTCAATCGATCTATCACGAATTGATCTGCGCCTTATAGGCTCATCTAGAACAGAAGTGTCTAATAAATTAAGTGCCACAATTTGTAGCGAGGCAATATATTGTATTTATTAATTTCGGTGAAATAGGTTACCTAACTAATGGATGGACTGTGTAAAGAATGATATGGTAAGAAAGGTGTCTGATGAGATGACGAGTAATAGACAAGTATGGAAGAAGAAGACACGCTGAGCCGATCCCAATTGAATTGGGATAAGGGCAAGAGAATGATGATAAGGTTGCCTAACTAAGGCCGCTTCTCTATGCTGATATTACAAACTTTTGTTTTGTTCCAGGTCCAACAACATCAAAGACCACGAGATATTTGTGAAAGTGTCCCAGGTGGGACATGTTCAGCAACTGATGAAGAAAACTACTCCTTTGACTCGGAACACACCGCATCACAGGCATGGGACATCTACACTTCGAACTGACTAAGTGACTCATGGACCGCCCTATCAGCAGTTCTGTGTGAAGCTGAAGCTACAGGAAGATAATACTCTAATTTTAACATTATTTCATCTTACTCTTACATGAATACCATGGGAAGAATCCGCACAACCATGGCAGGATATAAACAAATAAACATTCGAATTAGTTGTTTGACAGGATGAACAATTTCATGAGCGGAAAATCTGTAGTAGCAAATCTCAGAGAGCTGTGGAGACGTTGTTGTGTGAAAGTGAAAATTTATCCGGAGGGATATCAAAAGCGCTTTTATCTCGCGAGATGACGTAACATTATCGCAATATCCGTGCGTCGGCGCTGTCCCGCGCGCTGCGAATATCAAGAAGATATATTTTCACGGAACAATGCCTCTCCGGTATCTCAATTTTCATTTCCCCTCGGCGGGACATCCGGTGTGATTTGTAGCACGAGATAATATACAAAACGGTGGCTTCGCGGGACGTCCCGGACTCCCGACACTGCGTCAGCGGAAAATCTAGGCCCTATCTTTATCTCTAATACTTTAACCGGCTTTCGTTATCGAACATCGAGCTGATCCTTTTCTACGACCAACACGTAAATATCGATTACTTTTACAATGTTATAAAACCATGATCATTTAAAAATTCTTTCTGCGCTTAAAATTGTTCATTTTCCAGGGTATTCGAGTGAAGTTTTTTTTGCATACATTAAGTAGATGCCTATTAAAATAACTGTAAATTCAGCTTCCATTCGTAGTCAGTAAATTTTATAATAGTTATACTTGCAGCCATTTTTCCGATAGGTACTATTCAGAATGAACGGCGAAGCGTTGAATTAATAATTCTACATTCCATGAACTCACTACTTTTCGTATTCATTCAAAAAAGTATTCATATAACTGTAGTATCTTTATTAATATATCAAAAGGTTTCTATATCTAGTATTTTATATACGACAGCTTGTTTTACTTTTCATGTATGTATGTGCAAAAAAACCAATTTCCATCATTGCAGTATGGACTGAAATTTTTAAAAACTGATTTTACTTTGTCATTTTACAGGCGACATTAATAGCAGATGTTAAGAATTTGACATTACCACAAAGATAAAGTGTGGTGATAGGCATTGTAGAGTGAACCTCCTCTAAGTTCACTCTACCTACAATTTATTACATGAGTGACATTTCAGTTGAAACCAAAAACACACTACAGAGAAATTGAAAAGTGACAATCGAAGGTCACCAACCACAAATTTAATAAACCTATAATTGATAACCATAAGCCCTTTTCAGATCATGCTAACACATTTTTTTTTTTTAAGTTTTACCAATTTTATAACTCGGAGCATTCGAAAACAATGCCTAATACTTTCACAGTTATTTTTACATAAGTTCTGTACCACAAATAAAGATCACTGTGATTTGATCAGACTTATCGTTAGTAGCAGCAACCATACTGAAACGAACATACTGCAATAAACATACTGCAATGAAGATACTGCAACGAACATACTGCAATGGACATACTGCAACGAACATACTGCAATGGACATACTGCAACGAACATACTGCAATGGACATACTGCAACGAACATACTGCAACGAGCAAACTGTAACGAAGATTAACTGTGAGTTTGATAGTGGTGCAAAATCAGAGATAAAATAACGGTGCAAGTAATGGCAATAAATGTGAAATAGTCAAAAGCTTAATTATTCAAATTGCTTACATCGAAAATAATATTTAACTTTTTAATTATTATGGGAAATCTATAAATACCTACTAACTTCAAAGTTAAGTGGGTACTTACCAATGGGCAATTTTGGGGCAAATTCTGTGAAAGGTAATTTTGTAACTTAAGCTTTTAATCCCCTTACAAAGGCAATGTTTCGAAGTTTGTAATTTCCAAATGAAGCTATGTAGTTAATTCTGAGAAAATCGAGAAACAAATTGACTTTTTTCGTTTTAGTGAAGAACATTTAAAAATAAAACGTTGTTAAAACGAACCTCCTTGCAGAAAGTACCTCGGCCTCATTACTTTTGTATTATTTGAGTTACCGCGCAGCTAATAAAGCGAGGAGTGGAGGAGTTGAAAGCAAAGACGCAAGTACGTACTAAAACGACGAGTAATAGCCGCAGAAGTATCTATAATCGTAGTGTACTGTAGTAAAAACAGACTTCTAGCAGATCCTAGCTTATTTCATTTGTTTAAAACTTTATGTCGCTCTCTGTAGGCCCGTAATCACTTGCTCAATACATTTTAAGCCCATAGAGAGCTATTTTTAAACGTTTCAAAGACTATAGGAATGGGTACAGCTGTGGATGTTGAAAATGTGCCATCTCCGGCCTTTGTATGCGAAATAGAGATAAGTTCCACATCAAAGACGTTGTAACGGGAACTATTGAGTCTGTTTCTGCCGTAACCAAAGTCGTAACTTTGAAATGTTTTTGAGGACCGCATTTATCCGAACTTAATGGTTAAGTTATCTGAGTGTAAGGCAGGCCGAACCTGCGTTGTAGGCATACCTACCTATTGGTTTCTTTTTAATTTAGTATCAACAAAATAACTATAATGGAACTACTGAAACCTGAAGGATTAACTTTTTTTTTTTATTTATTTGCTTATGTCTGAGGCCTTCAAACTGTCAACTGCACAATGCTAAATATACAGGGTGGAAGGGACATCGATGCTCAAACGATTACCACGTATTCAGTACATCATTCCAACCCCCGCCTTTAATCCATATTATCCAGATTCCACCCTGTATATTTAAAATTATCATCAGAGTTCTTGCTCAACTAAGTGTTCAGAACCGACGAATCCTTGAATTCTATGAATTTATGGAATCTACAGATATAGTTAAGTTAGGTACTTAGACACGACATTATTCTTGGAAGCAAGTAGCTTATCTGTTGTTAAGGCGCAACCTCAGCCTGTTGCAAGCAGCGTGCCTGTCACCCGGAAACAAAGCTAAAAAGTCTCATTTTACCGTTTATTCACCGCGGTGGTTCCGCAGACGAGCTCTTCACAAAAGCTCTACTAATTACTTTTACAAAAAAAGGCTCACGTTGTAACAACTAATCTCAGGTAGGTACTTTACCTTACTTTGTACCCGAAGGTTCTCGTTTTGCTGTGGTTGAGTTTAAATATACGTGTCTTGTGTCCCCCCAGAACTTGGTGAGGACTGTTGCGGCATATATAAGTAATGTTTATCTAAGCTCACGGACGGCTGGGCTTTTGCAACCACACCTGGGCCCTCACAACTATTCCTATTTTACTCTGCAACAGAAACAAATCCCCATTACCGCAGTCTAAAATAAGTTTTTATTTGCGGCGGGAAGGAAACCGCACATCTCCTATCTGTGTCGAAAAATATCTATAAAAGTATTTTCGTTGGTCGTAAACACTACAATAAACTTTAGTGACCACTTACGAGTATGAACGTTTGCAGCGTTACCCCTCCGTTGTGGCTTCCTCCTAACGCCACTGTCCACTTTTAATTTATCTAATGTGCCCCCTCCCCCCCCCCCCCTCACATAACACCGCCAGGCTTTCCGAAGAAATTAATGTACTATATAATACGACTTCTGTTCGTCTATTGAGGATTTGTAACGTTAACCACCGAAATCGCTCGTCTATTTGACATAAGTAAAAAGGAAACCTTCGTAATAAGTAGAATTACCTGGATTTTATTTCCCAGGTACATAGTATTTATTATATTTAGTTGGACTACACGTGTATAAGCAATTTCCTTTTTTATCTCAAGCTGTCTCGTCAATTCTTCCACTCCGCGATCTATTTGTAATTGGATGTCTGCGAGCATATCTCACGGCCTACCATCATAATTCATCTCTAATATACATAAATGTACATAAAACGTACATTACGATCGTCCTCCATATCCCCTATGTGGAGTTATCTCGAATAAATCTTTGTATTAATGATAAGCGTTATCATTTATCTCATAATTTATAGCTACCTAATAGGGAACGTACGCCCAAAATTCGACGTAGATACGTCGTTATTTAAGCAAATAAATATGAAGGACCCTATTCCCAGCAATAAGATAAAATAGTCGATCTTCCCCCTTTCGATAATAGTCCTCATGCATGGACAGCGCATATTTAGTGTGTCAGTCGGGTTATTTATACTGCGGACAAGAAAGAGGTTGCGTTTATTAATAAATTGGAACGAAAGTGTGAGGGCAAATAGGTCTGATCTGTACGACTGTCTCAAATAAACCCGGTCTGTAATCTAAATCAGATAAAGTTAAACATTCATCCGGTTTACGTCTAAATACTTAAATTAGAGGCTAAGTTTGTTAGAGGTCAGTTTAGGGCCCTTAAGTTAAAAGTTCCATCTAGGATATTTAGTATCCAGCAGCAGCGGCGACTTGCTATTATAAACCTGCCAGTATCTAGCCGCAATCTAAGTTTCAATTCTATTTCTGTACAGATCTGAATATAAATTGAATTTGCAGCCACAATGGAGCAAGCATATTGTCCCCCGCAGGACTTTGCTCGCAGAGAACATTTGTGCTCGACAAATTGATTTATTAACCTGAACCGAAATTGCAGACAAAAATTCTATTCGTTTAGCAATAACGAGGTAATAAACCCGTTTGTATATAAATTATGAACTGCACTGCTTTAAATGGGGTTCTCATTATTTCAAGCTGAATTATGGATAGTATGGACTCTACAGTATGGAACTACTTAAAGCACTGCGTATTTTGTCGGATTGAATATGTAAATTTGATTCTGTTAAGATCTCAAATATATACAAAACAGCAGATATTCTGCAACGACACAAGTAGGATTTATTGGAACAGTCCCATAAATACAGGACCTAGAAAGCTGATAAAATTTCGTGAAAACCTGACACAAGAATAGAAAGCCAGGTATAAATAGAATATCGAAAATGAGACCGAATAACTTAATAAAACAAGAGAGGAATACGCAATTTCAATACAGAAAGAATTCAAGTCGGCCTTATGAGTTGCGCAGAAATCATTCATGGGCAATAACACCCATTTCTGCTGGGCGCCACCTCAGTTATTGCCCCAGGATAGGATTATTGGCAAATTGTTCCGTTCGCATTCCGGCCCGACTCGCACATGAAATATTAAGCACCTATGTACCGATATCGAAGCCTACAAGTACGTAGGTACTAACATCTCACACACGTATAAATATATTCGGAATGATGTTTGTCCTTGTACAACACGCTACCGAAACCTCTTATTTCTTTGAATATTTTATTGTAGCGACAAGTCTTCCTTTGTATTTCAATAGAGAAGTTATTGGATATGTTAAGGTAAATCTACACAAAAATTGTCGGAAATTTACTCGTTTCGCACAGCATTAGAACTTAAGCAGCTTCAAAACAATTTACTTGACGAAGAGGAATTTTATAGTTCTATTAAACCTAATCGACAATCATTATGAGTCAGCGAACAATAACAGTAGCAGAGAGTACTAAAGATAAAGCACAGGTACGTTCCTTCTGTGGGCCGTAGTAGTACGTCCCTCGCAGAAGATAAAGCCGAGATTGTACTGGAGAATATTTAAATACGAGCTGAATATTTGCTCTAACTAGGTTGTAACGGTCGATTCCTGCCTCGCGAACGGATGCTAGCGCCCATAAACTGAGAGATAAGGCCCTCGCCGCGGATGCTGCTCGGTACCTATATTCTAACTGACACATTAATGCGTGAAAATCAATTTTCATATGATTTTATACGCTGTAACACAAACCCAGGTATTGTACTGACCGTTATTACACAATATTGCACATAAAAGTTCCCTTCGCCCGAATTCTTTAACCTTCTCAGCATTTAAGGGTTTCTTCCTATACAGGCATTATGTCTTAGAAAATAAAAACACATATTCGTACATATGTAACAGTATCTAACGGTGAGTGTAGGAGGAATATTGGAGAAGTTTGTTGTCTTCGATATCCACGTGTGAGACGGAAATTATAATTTGCAATATTCATTTTGTATGGTTTCGTTGACGCCTGCAAAGGTTAAACTTTGTGTCAGAGGAAACATCAATTAGGTTCTCACACACTTATATAATGAAAATTCTTGAGTGTTCCTATATTGTGTTGTTTTTGATATGTGGTCATGTTGTCCTCGACAAAGGAAATTCCTCCATTACCTTAAGCTATGAGCGACTGCAACTTGTAGAAATACACTTGCTTATAATAATCGGTTTTCGTTAAGTTATTGACCCGTACAGCACAATATTTTGTAATGAATATCGCTGATACCTTTTAATATTAGATCGTCAAAACACCATTATGGAAGACGATTCATTAAAACTCATAAAAAAAAAAAGATATTTTTAAGCACGTTCTACTTAAATACATCATTTATGTTCGTAAATATTAACGTAATCGTATTAACTTTTTTTAATGACTTTTTGCACGTCAGAAATCTAAACAAAATTAGGTAGCAAAACAAATAAAATTAATGTTGAAACATTCGAAACTCCGAACTACATCGTCCCACTGAACAATGCTGCTTTACGTTTGAAAGTAACATGAAACACACACTAAAACGAAATTAGGTAACCAAGCACATAATTTCCTAAACAGAAATTGTATATCAGACACACAAAGCGTGTATGCTTTAAACCAAAAATATAGACAATACGTAGAGACCAACTCCTATTGTGGTCGCACGTCTTTGTTCACCTATCTATGAATCCTATCGCCTCTCCTTATTACATTTGGGCGTACATTCTGCGGATTCAATGGCTAAGGTTTGCCGGGGACGGTACTCAATACAAAATATGCCTTTACCCTTACGTTGACAGTGTTTTTACGATTTCAGGAACATATTCCAGAGACTGAAATTTGATTTTGGAATGAGAAGAGTAGAGAGCCTATTTCTGAACGTGGTTCTTGATTTTCGAGTAAAAATTATTATTGTTTTAGTAAACAGACTGTGTAGTGTTTTGTTTCCCACACGTGTATCATATTTGAGTTACCACGGTATTATCTCTCGAATTAATCGAAGTAAAACAAAAATATTACAACGTCACGTTCCGTGGATCTTGTAACGTTTACAACGAAGGAGAAGGAAATGAAAGTCATAAGTCGGACCATACGAGTGCGGAGTTCGTTACCGGGACCCATCAGTTCCGGCCATGTTACGAGCCTTCGAATTTGCGTGCAAATAAAATTGCCTGCCACATCGGTATCGAACCGGACTGTACTACCCGAGAGACGGACGTAAAGCGGGGTGGGATATAAAATGTGGACTCGCCCTAGTCATCTCCTGCGGATGTTTGCAAGTAGGGACGTGGACGTATAAACAACCTTATATGCCGTTAGGACCGAGATTTTTGTAAATAGTTTTGTGTACGAAAAATGTTGCCCTTATAACCTTGCTGTACCTACCTATTATACTACTAGATACCTATAGCACTCAAGTTTTCTGTTTTCAAATAATATAGGTACTGACCGTGTCATAGAGTTGAATTATGCAGATCATTCAATTTAACTTGGTAGCTAAATTTATATAGGGTCTAACTATTCATACACGAAATATTTTCAGGGAATCATCTAACGGCTATAACAAAGCCATTTCAAGGGATTTTTATTTTATCTGAGTATTTTTTTTTATAAAAAATTAAAAAATTAAAATTACTTGACCCACAAAATAAATACTGGCTCCTTATTTTTAAGCATCCATTAAGGTAGTTTACTACGTCGTATTTACCTACTGTCATTGTTAGAATATGGTAGTAAAGGTTTTATGCAAAAAGTCTAAAAAAATTTTTGAATTATATTAATATTGTAAAAAAAAACACTCATATTTTTTTTTTCGTTGCTCAGGCGACTTTACGACTTATAGAAGTTACCCTTAAAATATTTCGTGTATGAAAAGATAAACCTTATATTTGTTAATTTACTAATCTATTTCACACAAAAGTCAATTAAACTAATTGACATAACCAATGTATGAAATATAGATTGCAGGTTACAGGTAGGGGTCTTATTTAATTGTACTACCTGTTACCTGACAAGCATACTTATTTATAACAACAATACCTAACGCAATAAGAGAACGCGACGATTTAGAGGAAAAAAATAAACTGATATAAGTACAATACGTCAAGTGTTGATAATAAACAACGAACAAACCGAGTCGTAAACTCCTTAACACCCTGAAGAGAGGCACCGAAAATAAAGTCCTGAAATACAAGCTGTTCTCCATTGAACAATACTACCCACCAATTGCGATAATATCTATTCGCCAGTCATACTTTTAGCTGGCGGCGATTCTACGTGGTCGCGGCAGCAGATTTTATAAGGCATAAACCCTGAGATAGCGGCAGTAAAACTTGGAACTGAGGCAATATGCCAGCTCCCTATTGCCAGTTCCACTGCTTTGTTTTAAACTGACTGGGAGGGCAATACCGGATACCTATAGCGACGGAATGAACTTGCCTCAGTACACTTAGATAAAACAAATACGGTGAATCACATTCCAATGTAAAATCAACGTTCATCTTTTGTTTATCAACAACATCAATGTTCAGTCACGCATTCGTGAAAGCGTTTTGCTGACGCTAGTACAACCTGAGTAAACAACACACATTGAATAATTCCGTGCCGCTTGTTTATATTTTATTACAAAAGCAAGAATCGTACGAATAAAAGTAACTAATGTTATAAATGTGTCAGCTGAAATATTTATTTCGGTGGAACTATAAAAAATAAGAAATTATTATCAAAGGCGAGAGGCTACCAACGAAAGCATTATTTGTTCGTAATATTTTGATACCGCAAATATGATATCATAACTTTTTATGGCAAAACCAAATAGTGTCATCAGTTTCCTGAATGGTCCTAAAGAAGTATCACTCTATTACTGCGGAATAATGCCAACCCTCCCAAATCCGTTTATCGCTACAGTGGACTCTCTGAGAGGCGGTTCAGCCTGTTTAGATACAGTGCACTCGATATACTTTGTTCAAATTGCGAGTTTCGGCTCTCTTCGTGCAACATCATACCGAAATAGCCGACGAAAAAGAACACAGTGATAACGTTTTTGAAACCAAAGCTCTTGGGAAATTGTTTTATACTTACGAGTTAAGAATTTCGAGCGTTTAGATATTTAGCGTTAGTGGTTTCTTCTTTTTTTTTGTATTTTCAACACTTTCTTGCCATATTTCGATGCTGAAAATGTGGGCAGTTTTGTTCTGTTTCCCACACCCTCGCAAAACGTGAACTAATCAAGAAACTAATGGCCGCGCCGAAGACGAATAAAAAATCCAGTATCGGAATACTCGCTTCCTAACAAATAGTAAGTAATGTTTATTGGTTGAAATATAAATGCACAATATACGAAGCGTGACGACAACGATACTAACTCCGGGCTATGTGCGCTCGTAAATTGAGGAAGTAACCGACCACTAGCGTTCGAGCCGCGGCGAGCCTTCGGATTTGGGTACAAATAAAACGAACGTTTTATCAACCGCAGAGTAAAATGGCCGACTAGTGAATAAATACTTATGAGCAGAGACAATATTTTTTTAATAATTTCGATGCTAATTAGCCATATTTCACGAAAATTAAGACTACGTTCCTCTAGAGCTAGATTTAAGTTCCTCAAAGATTTCTTTTAGAAGATAAACTTTTGATAGTTATAAATTTCAGATATTTTAAATAAATAGGTACCTACCTACCTACCTAGAAGCTTATGATTCGCTTAACGTTAGCGTTACCTACAGGTTGAAAATCCATTTGTAACGCCAGTAGTAGGTAGATATTTCTGTAGACATAAATTCAGGCCCTTCTATTATCTTATTTCAACAACGAACCTGAAGCACGAATTTTACCTGGCTTAGCTTTATGCTGTTTTAACAAACTAATTAACTTTAGGTAAGGCAAGCAGTACCTATAAAATAATAAACTGCGCTGTCCTTCACCTATGTTAGTCTTTTAAATGAGAGACCTATTCATATATTTATACCTACACCGGTCACAAGTTATAAAATACTTAAGAATAATTTCCATCGCTCACCTTGAGGAAAAACATGCTCTTCAACCCCATTTATTATTTAAATTCATATCATAAACCCCATTTATATTATAAATTGGGACGAAGGGAGCCGTACGTTCTTCGCCTCACAAACTCAAATAAAGAAATTTGTGATGGAACGCTCTGAATCCTAGTGAGTGAATACTTGGGAAGCTCTACATACAAATATTAATATGTCTAGGCTACTAAAATTAAAACTGCTTAGGCATTGATTTAAAAATTAGGAAAATTAATAATAGGTCGTTAACTATGAAATTGCGGTTTTTTCCCAAATTTTGTTGTTTTTCACTTTGACGTATAGTTATATTTTTTCCTAATTCCATTTTATTGGATTAATTGTTAAATTACTTACCTTTTAGAGTTTACAAATCGTACTACTAGTTGCATTATTACCTCATAGGGTAGTGTGTCAAAACCTCTTTCAATGTGCCGTCGGTTTCACTGCTTCAAGTAGGTATATTTTTGTCATAGACTTGCTTTTTTCACAAATTCAAATTCAAATTCATTTATTTTGTGAACACAGGGTGTATACAAAAGATGTTATAAATAAATTAGGACCGAGCTGTGCCCCGCCAAAAGGCATACAAAATATCAAAGGTTTTTTTTTTTTTCTTAAACAAATACATTTTCGAAATTCAAACAATAATTCTAGAATTCTACAATACACTAACTATACTTCACTCTAACTATAGTTTGAAATTGCATCATAATCCGTTCAGACGTTTCCAAGAAAAATAAAAATGTTAGTATGGAAGTATCACTTTTCACGAAATCGTTCATACAAATCGGAACTTTCATACTTTAACCCCTAATAGTAAGTAATATTAATCCATCGATTTTTATTAAAGTTGTACAAAAAAAAAGATAATAATATTATTTTCCCGACCTAATGTCGGTCACGGCGGCCAATATCAACAGAGATTATCCATGATATGTACATACGTGTGCGCAGAGACCAGGCGCGGTCCCAGGGGGGGGGGGGGGTCACAGGGGGGTCATGACCCCCCCAAAATCATACACGCCAAATTGATAAAACTTCTTAAAATAGCTTTTTTCGGATATAAATTATTACCTAATTTCCTGCTTAATCGTTCAACAAGAGAAACTAACCTTTTCGAGGCAGAATTCTAAAGTTTTCGAGCTCCCTTCAGTTGCTAATGCATCTGAGTTGCTTTTATTCTCATCTCTGTATCATCATCATCATCATCTGCTTAGCCTTTTCCCAACTATGTTGGGGTCGGCTATTTGTTCATTAGTCTCTGTATGAATGAACAAATAGAACCTAATAAATACACGGGGCGGAGGCGGGCTGCTTCAATTTTGAGCTCTCTTCTCTCGCTCTTGCATTCTATTAGTATCAAGAGCGGATCCGGAAGGGGCGGTCATGGCCGGACGTCATGACCACCCCGCCTGTGTTAGGCCTAGGTCAACCGATTTAAATAATATAAAAAGAGGTCCGGCTCACTTCAATCGCTCTTGCGTTCTCTTCATCTTAAAACTTAAAAAATCTTACTATATCAGGACCGTAGGCAGGGCCTAGCAGGGCAGAGCAGGTTGATGGTTCAACCCCCCGAAATCTCCGACAACTATTAAGGAATCAACCTATCCGAGACGGAATGCAAAAATTTTCTCGTTCGCTTCACTCGCCAATACATCTTATACTTTTTTAATTCTGCAAAAGTTGACAGAGTGCTCCTATTCTCATTTCTGTATAAATTAAAAAAAGAAGTGGTGCCTAAATTTTCCAGCTCGCTTCACTCGCTAATACATCCTGTACTTTTGAATTCTCCACAAGTTGACAGAGTTCCTCCTATACTCATTCCTGTATGAATGAACAAAAAGAACTTAATTTATCCGAGGAAGGGTGCAAAAATTTTCGAGCTCGCTTCACTCGCTCTTGCATCTGAGTACTTACACAACTCCTGTATGAATGGTCGAAAGAAAATCTAACCTACCCGACGTTGTGCTAAAATTTACAAGCTCGCTTTGCTCGCTCTGACATTCTGCGTTCTTTTCAGTATATCCTTATAAACTGACACGATTTCTGAAAGCTAAAGATGCACCCCCCGGAAATAAACCTTAGGCGCCCTTGATTGTTTTGTTTATTTAAATACAGAGATGGTTGATATAATTTCGTTTTTCAAAAGTTGTTGATATAATAGTTTAACACTCCCCCCCGCCAACCAAATTCCTGGCTACGGCCACTTTTGACCCCCCCCCCCCCCCCCAAAGGCTTAGGCTGGGACCGCGCCTGGCTGAGACTCTCTACTCTCACTCTCATAGTCCGATGGGTCTGCAATCTGACACGACAGGCGAAAGATCAGGCGAAGAACGTACGGCTAAACCACAGTATAAATAACGTTCTTTCCGAGGGCGAAAGAAGAGGGAGGTCGGGGGTATCACACCTACAACTTCCAAACTATAGGCTGCTATCGAAAAACCCAATAACACTGGCTGACCTGGGAATCGAACCCAGAAAGGCCCTACGCTGAGCAGTTACACAGGCGACCACGAGCCCTTGTGGCTAAGTAATGAATAAGATGTGAAGTGCCGAATTATAGGGTCGTTCAAATATTATAAGCTCGATTAGTTTTATGGCATTAGGGAATTTGATTTATTCGGCTATAAGTTTTGGACTTATCTAACTATTTTGTTCCGGCCGCCAGAACCCACTTTACTTCCACGTAAAACTGGGATCTATACGATTAAAGATTTCATCCTTCGATATTGGACGATCGTAATATTTTAACGATGGCCCGACCCTGCAGCAACTCCTTTGTTTTACTGCCCTTATTTTATTATTTATCGAAACATTTGATATAAAAGAGCCATTATCTACAATTTTATGTGATAATTTATCACCCAAACTGCAAATAACAGTTGTTGTAGGTGCGCTTTTTAAAAAGATCGTTCAGCCACAGGTCCGGCAAGCAGTGAGTTTTATTACTTTATCTCCTCTTTCTGTAACTTCTCAGTATTTCTTGAGTGTTCTCAGTTAAGTCAATTTAAAAATAAAAAGTTAAAAAAAAAAGTAAAACAGCAGCATAGCATAGCATAACATAATCAGCCTATTAATTTTCCCACTGCTGGGACGCAGGCCTCCTCTCTATGAGAGGGAATGGGCTATAATCCACCACGCGGGCCCAGTGCGGGTTGGTAGATGTCACATGTCTTCGAATTTTTGGTTCTAGGACATGCCGGTTTCCTCACGATGTTTTCCTTCACCGTTTTGAGAGCAGTGGTGATGAAATAACTTACACAAAGTAATGCGCCTGGCTGGGTTCGAACCCACGACCTACTGTTCGTAAGTCGGAGTCTCCACCACTGGGCCACCGCTGCTCTCCAAAGCAGCAGCAGTAGTAGTTAATAAAAAGTTTAGCCGGTATGCGGGTATAAAAGATGTAAGTAATAGTGAGTATAATAATTTGGTGTTCGTAAAAACTCTTATCGTGTACAAAACAGTCAGTTGACACACCGCTGTCAATAAACATTGTAAAAAAATCAAAATATCAGAGGCGGACTTTTCTACCTTTGGGTGATTCAGAGACAAGTTACTATGGTGGTAGGTGCAATTAATAAAATTTTTGATTCTATTTACCTACCAACCACCTACTTATTTTTTTTTTTCTATACTGGGAAGATCATAATATACCATCCAGTATTGCTAGAAATTATTATCACAAAAAAAAGACTGCAAATGCCCACGCATTAAACATAAACTCACGCGCGCCTACAACTGGCCGCTTTCTTTCCTATCTTGCAATAATATTAATAACATAAGATAACATCACGCCTGTCATCCACGTAGGGTAATCCAGACCGTACCTAATAAATAGTACACCCAAATTTCGCCAGTTAAGTTTAAAGTCTCATGTAATAGGGGGTGAGCCCATTGCCATCAACCGGGTACGAATCCAGACTCAGTGGCTGCTACTGAAAAATTCCTGATGGAAAAACCCAATCGCACTGGCTGACCCGGGAATCGAACCCAGGATCTCATGCTCAGCAGTCGCGTTTGCGACCTCTTGCCCAACGATATTAATATAACCAATAAATACTACATACATTAACATAAATATCTACGAATACAATAATAACATTGAAAACCTCAAACGGCGCAAATACAATAACCCTCTTGGTAGTTGTGTTTGAACCGTTTGGGGCTGAAATTGAAACACAAGGTGGGCACTCGGACATGGGGGTCCGAGTACCCACTTTGTCTTTCGGAACATCGCCAAGCGGTTGTTCGACTCTTCACGAGACCTGAGGGCTGGCCTATTTTTTTGGTTAAAGAATCGGTATTGCCATCAAGCGTGGCAATGCTGCCCAACCTTGTATAAAAAATCGTCCCCATCAATAGTGCCATTCCTGTTAACAGCGACGTGAACGATTTTTTTATGCCTTTATAAGTTTTACTCCTTTTCTATATTTACATTTTTTTATTTTAAGTTTGGTTATAGATAATATTGTCTAAGAATAATATTGTCATTTAGATACTTACCAGTTTATGGTAGTTGTAACATCCAATATTACATAAAAGTAGGTACGTGATCCGTAAGAGAAATTCCATACGAAAGCGGAAGACACGTCTTAGTACATTTGTAATGACTCAGGGTATTCACTATTCCCTTTATACTCCGACAATATCGGAATTTGTTGTCTTATATTTTTCTTTCTGCTTACTTTGCTTTTCCTACGGGCAAGTCGTACGTATAGTCAGCAACGAAAGTAAATTAACTTTGACACCGTAGTTTTTGGGCGGTTTGATAACATGAGTGGTATATTTAATTCAAATATGAAAATAAAATTCTTAACACGTGAAATGCATGAAAGATCGGATAATTTTAGTCCATTTAGTTAGATTTATATGTCAGTCCCAACAGAGTTCATCTACTTTTATTGCTGATCATACTTAGGTACCTACTATCTACAATGTCTTTTAATATATAATTAGATTTATCTATCTAACAATTATTGACTTTTATTTAACGACTATCTAAATCGATACTTTGCAATCATTGCAAATTAAAAAACGGGCAAGTGTACCCACTTCAATAAAATCACGTAAATATATCATAACAGAGCAGTGTAAGCGGGTAATGGAAACGTGCAATTAATATAAAACACATTGCTGCTTCAGCTTTTATTGAAGAACTTTATAAATATAAGTGCATTGCAAAGACAGCACGTAACGTAATGAACAAAATGGTTTGAGTTATCGCGAAAATGACAGAAAATGGAAATCCGAAGATGGCACTACTATTTTATTTTTAACTGTGTTGTTTTAAAATGTAAGTGTTAAATTCGTTTAAATAACCACTTTACATTGAAAAATATTTTTACAAAAAAAAAAATATATAATTTTCTTCAGATCTGGAAGCAAAGACAATCTCATTAAACGACGTGATTACCGCCGAGTCGCAGCTTAAGGAAACTTTCGAGACCACACTTCCGCCAAAATCGGCAGGTAAGTACCAATGCTTACTGTAAAAATTAAAAGCTACAGTGGATCACTACTCTAGGTTTCAATTAAGCATTAATAAAATTAGATTTAAGATTAAGACTATCTATTTTTTGTTTACGGTTACCACACCGTACCAAAAATTGGTAGTCATAGGGCTTGTTTCAACTCTACAATTAAGTGCCCGTTAATTTACTTGGCAGATAATTTCCTACAAAGTCTGTTCCATTTCTGAATTTATTCAGTGAGGCAATTCGGACTTGGTGAAATAGGCCCTTAATCTATCTCACACAGTTTGTGTTTGTTACGTCTCTAGTAAAAAAGAAACTCTATTTGTGACAAGGGCTTACAGCCCAAAGGTTCATGCGCAAGCTGTCAGACGCAAGGTCAGGAAATTCGAGTTGCTGAGTTCACGGTTCAGGGTAAGGGCACGTTTAGGAAAACCAGGAAGTATATTTTGTATGTCCATTAGAATTTTAATAGCGGTTACTATTCTAAAAATCGTCTTAGTGAGATCCTTGCTCGGAACAGGTACCTAGTACCTACCTCGTATTAAAATCTGTGCAAATTCATTAGCATTTTTTTATGCTCATTTGTAGATCTTTGACAGTCGTTACAGCAAGCGTTACAGGTAGTCAGTGGCCCGAGAGGCTGATAACCAGACTTACCAAGAGGTAACGTATTATCGTCGCTTCATGTAAAATACTGGTATTCATCTGCGTTCGATAAGACTGGAAGCCGACCCCAACATAGTTGAGAAAAGGCTAGGCATATGATGATTCCTAAAGAACATAAACGGCACGACGAAACATTTAGGCAAACATTTAGGTGTTTGATATACCTAGATCTTTGTTGTAGACTGCAGATTCGACTAGTTGTTATTAGGTATGACACGTACCATATCTACCATGGGTGAACCAGACTACGATGACCTAGGATAGAGGTACACGGTTATTCTTTCGTAAAAATACGGGGTGGAAGGGACACCGACGCGAAAACGGTTACCACGTATTCAGTAGGTATCTTATTTGAGCCCCCATATAGAAATTTTTCATCGGTTATTAAAAAGAAAATCCATGTCAGAGTCAGAAAGATGTACCTTCTGAACACGTAGTAACCGTTTTCGCGTCGGTATATTAGGAACCTATGAACCATACTTTTGTTGTATAAATGCAACGAAACATTAAGAACGTTGCCTAAACCTACTCTCATTTTCAACAGGTACCGGCAAACGTTACTCCCTGTTACAACGCCTAAGGTCGCCTTCAAGGATTAAAAACTTTCTAGAATCTGGTCTTTTTCGAGGTAGATATTATTTGGGAAAATTCATTTCATACCTTTTTTAGCGTTTAATTTGTTTTTATATTTTGTTTTTTTTTCTGTCAGGTCGTACCCCCCCGGGAAGAAATATATTATCACCACTAAAATATAAAAAGACATATCTGATCAAAAGCCCACTGAAACCAAAAAAGCTAAAACTTTTGCAAAAATCAAGATACAAACGTAAGAATCAGTCAGTGAAACGTGAAATTAATGGAAATGAGGAGCTCAAACAAAAATATATTCCGCTTCTTAAAAGTCTTAGTATGTTGTTTGATAATCTGCTCCATTCAGACTCGGGCGAGTCTTACGAAGTCAAAACAAAGAAATATAAGCGTAATCGATTCTACTCTGAAGAGGCTTTCAAAATCCCACTCGGCAAACATCGATCCGATTCTGGAATCACAGAACCGGAGTCGCAAGAAGAGACAGTTACTTTTTCCCCGATTGCCACCACTGCGACCTCGGTTATTACCGAGACTACCACTACTACCGAGGCTACCTCCACGACAGCCAATATTATTACCACTCGTGACTTCAGCGGTTTCAGACAGCATAAGAACATACCCGTACTACTTCCAAGAAATACCTCTAGCGGTCGGGGAGACGATCATGGAATCGGTGAGAGAAGCCGCGCCACACTTCACGGAAACATTGAAAGAAATATCACCAGGCATCATGGAGATCATGAACATGCTGCCGGATGTGGAGAGATTGAGTCCTGTACAGAAGATGATGAAAAGAATACCCACGGTGTTACACGAAACGGTGCAAGAAGCGTTCGACTCCCAAGACCAACCGGACATCGAAATAGTACCGGATTATTTTCGGGAAGAAATAGAACCAATACTGAAAACATCTCGCAGACTGAAACCACCAATGACCACAATCGAGAAAATCAATTCAAAAATAGAAGAAACGAAACTAAAAGCGGAAGAGTTCTACAAGAACCTTTTCGAAGATTACGAGGATTCGTTTCCAAAGATGTCAACAAAAACACAGAGTCTGTACAGCCCAAGGAAGACCGTGAAGAAAGCGTCGTCAATGTCTCACACGATAACGCCGGTTATCAACGAATCACTGACGGGGATGGCCCAATTGCCGAAGAAAATCAAAAAGTTCGTACGGGAAATGAAACAATCATGACCATGAATAGCTTGAACTTCACAACTAGTCAATCAAACATCCCAAAGAAAAAGTCACCAGTTATGATGATATTTGATGGGTACAGCATAGTAAAACACAAGAATGGTCAGAACAAATTTGCGGAAAAAACTATTCGCGTACATTCTTAGTGTACTTAAGTGATTTTAAGACATTTTTTTGTGAAAGTTTATATTAGAAGTAGATAAGTATTTTGTACAAATAGTTAATTTTGTAATAAACAGTTGAAATTATCGGCGTCCTTTTTTTCCCTTGCCCTTGCCATGGCTTGCTTGTGCTGCCTGTTGCTGTTGCTCCACCGGCCTGAAAAAAAAAAAGAAAAATTATGTTTATGCTATCATAAAACATAAGGGTTGAACACTAATCTGTAATGGCAAAACCTAACTAAAGACATGGTACAGATACAAACTAACCTGCAGTTTAGTTAGACAATATAACTGTGACTTGTTATTTAGGTAGAAATTTGCATGCAATAAAAAAAAGTAAAATCTGTAATAGACGGAACAGGACAGCAATATTTTGATTTTGTGCTATTCAAACAGCAGTGTAGAAAAACTGCCCTGCCTTAGAAACTGAAAAAGACATATATATACAACCAACCTGCACTGGGCCGCATGGTGGATAAGGGTCAGTTTCCACCAAGCGGAAGAATCATGCATATTTTTGATGTCACTGAATAAAGGACTGTCTCATTATTGAATTAAAGGATAAAATTCTATGCAGACATTTCACGTATCAAAGCGCATGCTCGAGGATGCACGAGTGCCAAATATTATACTTAAAAGCAGTACTGATGCAGTCCTTTATCACTGACATCAAAAGGGTGTGTAAGGTTTTTTTTCGCTTGGTAGAAACTGACTCTTAAAGTCCATTCCCTCTCGTAGAGAGTAGGCTTTTATCCCAACCGGTGTATAAGCAGATTGTGATAAAATAATTACCTGTTTTGTCTTGTCTTCAGCTTGGGTATTGATTCACCAATATGCTTCATCACAGCATCACGAGTAGCGAGATCTGGCTTGACTGGAGAGCCATCATCATTCTTTAACTGCACTCTGATTCTCCCTCTGAACAATATTTCCTGTATTTTAAAAAATCATTGAGTATTATTTATTATGAAATGAATACACTGTTTATACCTTATTTTTTCTGATTCAGGTTCACTATCAAGTGTATAGAGTCAAATTAAATTATGAAGCAAAACTCTGCAGATGTGATTGGTATTAAAAATAAAAATATGATAAGAGGTAGCAGTACTCACAGTGGGTGAAACAAGTATCATAATAATATTGGATAAAAACAAAACTAGGAAATACCACAAGATAATCTATATTCAATTGTGGTTGTAATAAGAATACAGTATTTTTACAAACCATAAGTAAAAGAAAGATTAATAATATGAGATTATTTCATCTTTGGGTTATGTCATATTCTAAGTGACTGAAAGAACAGTGGGGACTGTTCTTTCCTACTAATATTATGAATCAGGGTCCTGGGAACACACATACTTTCCTAAACACTTTTTGTACCTAATTACGACAGAAAATGAATAAATATACTTATTACTAAAAACAGGTACAGCACAAATTAATATTACCTTGCTGGGTTCCCTAGGATACAGCTTGTTCTCTACTCCCACCCTGAGACCAGCCGCTACCAGGACATCTCTGATCTCTTGGTGAGTTGGGTTCTCCACACAGTGCGACTTCGACAGCTTGCGACCCTGGCCCAGTGTCTTCTTACTGTTCAAGTATGCTGGGTAAATACATATCCATCTGTGAAATTAAATGTTGCTATTTTACCAGAAAATTATGTCTTTTACACACAAACACACATACAGTTTCTTAAAAACATTTAGCACAATGTGTTGACATCAAATAAAATGTTTGGTTTGTTTTTAGTCTGATGAATAAATCCATGGCCTATCAGGGTTAGGGTTATTAACTTACCTTTCCACATCGCTGTGTTTCTTTTCTGGATTCCAAGAACTTATCATAGCAGCCATGATGAAGCTTTGCAAGATTTAGTTAATATTTATTTCTGTTAACAGAGTTTCTTTTAGTTTTAACCAAATCAATTTCTACTTCAAATAAATACGAATAGACTGGCATTTGACTGACAGTGACATCTCATTTCATTTACGTTCCACGTTAGATTAAGCATTTTGGAGCTTCGTTCAGAAATTATCGTGGGACCGTACAACTTAGCCCGGTCGGCATAAAGATTATATGACAAAATTCAATTAATGAAACCCTTTAAATAAATATCAATACGACGCACACTTCTTTCCTAAATTGGCTAAAATCATTGGGTCTCACGCAAATGTCAACAGTCACAAGTTTCACTAATTTATTATTTACAAAAAAAATAACTAACCTAGAAACAAAACTGTTTTTAAAATAAATTAAATCATTGTTTGTGTGTGCCTTGAATTTGATTTAGAATCAAATAGAATTAAAAGTGCAATAAGATCAATTTAAGATAATGTCTCTTTTAGTGGCAACTGATAAATATATTATAGTAGCAAAAGAACTTCATGTTGATTTCTATGACTACTCAAACCATAAAATTATTGATATCCCGCTAACCCCCAAGCAACCTGAAAAAGATTATATATCTGATATTGCAATTTCGAATGATTCCAGTTACTTAGCTGTCGTAACAGCAACATCAAAACAACTGTTGGTGTTTGATGTACCTCAACTGGAACATGAACAAACTTTTAATATACCAAGAAGTGCCAGTAGAATAAGATTCACAGTTGATAACTCACAGATATTAGTGGCCGATAAAAGTGGCGATGTGCTTATTTATGACATTAAAAAAGAGAATTCTGGCACTAAACTTTTGGGTCACCTGAGTTTACTGTTGGATGTTTTACAGTCAAATGATACCCAGTGCGTCATCTCATGTGACAGAGATGAAAAAATAAGAGTTTCCTGCTTTCCTAATACCTATAACATCCAAACATATTGCTTGGGCCACAAAGAATTTGTGAACCACATAGAATTTTTGCCCCACAATGATAGATTCTTGACAAGTTCCTCAGGGGATGGTACTGTAAAAATCTGGGACTACAGTGAAGGTAGACTGATTCACACAATTGATACTTCTAGTGATGTGAATGATGACCAATTGAAGCAGAACTTTATAAATATTATGGACGAAGGTGGCATTGAAGTTACTACCTTACCTATTGTACATTACACAGCATCTAAAATTGGTGAAAATTCTAGTTTATTGGCTGTAACGGTGCATATGTTTAATGCAGTCCTCATTTACACTGTAAATAATATAGATAATCAATATAGCCACAAGTTAGAAGAAAAACTAACATTGCAACAATTCCCAAGCGCCATAAAACTTCACAAAAACGCACTTTTTGTGTATGATGACACTGAGTACAACCTCGTTGTATACAAGGTAGAAGAAACTAGTGGAAGGATTTCTGTTGAAGAAAGTAACAGAATAAAAATGTTTGAAAACAAAAATATTGAACGAGAAACTGACGAAAGTCAATTAGAGTCTATCAAAGTTTTATACAAGAGGAAGTTTGATAATGTTCAAGAATATCAAGAAAGAAAAAAGCAAAGGCTAGAGAAAACTTCAAAATAACTAAACATTATGAACAATTATTTTGTTAATTTATTATAATTGTTTAATCTATTGGAATTGGTTTTTTTATTATTTGGCTTCCTACACAAATAAGTCAAATCACTCCCTCCCATTAAGAAAAATAATGGTTGCTAAGTAAGCCAGTGTGACATACTTCATTACACAGCATCACACCTGTAGTCTCCAAAGGGTCATGGCAGTGTTTGACTCACATTTTGCTTAATATTTTAAATCCTATGTATGGGGAGGCTATTGCCAGCAAACCAAGTACAAATTCAATTCAATTCCTAATACATTAATTTATTCTTCCTCTATACACAGTGGTTCTGGTGGTTCTGTGGGTCAGTGGCTACGTAGGAATCGAGCCACTGGGTACTACGACCTGCTGCTCAATTGTGTAACACACTTGGTCCAAATTTTAGCATTCCGCACTGGGATGGGTTGATTTCTTTATAATTGTCGTTCTTTTTGTTCATTCATACAGAGATGAGAATAAAAGTAACTCAAAAGGACAGGATGCATTAGCGAGCGAAGCGAGCTCGAATATTTCATTTTGCCTCGGAAAGTTTCGGTTCGTTTCTCTTGTTGAACGATTAAGTTAGGTTAATAATTTATATCCGTAAAAACAATTTTAAGGTTTGTGTATTTTGCGTGTATGACTTTGGGGGAGGGGTCATGACCCCCTGTGACACCCCCGGGACCGCACCTGACTTGGTCTCAGATTACGAGGTTTGATATACAAGAACGGTTTCTTGTTGGTTTCAACTGACGCTACCCGTGCAGAACTGTTATTGTATATCAAAACTCGTGATCATAATGACATCAATTGTGTTACGCAATTGAGCGGCTGTACATAGCAGTGGCTACTACACCCTCCTACCCTATATAGAGTATAGAGGCTCTGGCAAACACGACGGCGCGGTTGGCGCAGTGGCTGAGCGACTGGTTGCTGCGCTGCGTGTCGCAGGTTCGATTCCCGTACGGAATAAATATTTGTATGGCCTACAGGTAGTTGTTCCGGGTCTGGCTGTTTCTGTATGTGAGTTTAAATTTTTGTAAACACATCCACGATACAGGAGACATTCCTAGTAGGGTACGATTAAAAAGAGTGTGCGTTATGATTGCTCCGCCAAGTTATTAAAACAGAAAAAAACTTCGCCAAAATATTTGTCAAAATCGAAGGGTAGAAACCAAAAATTTGTCAAAGTAGAAATAAAAAAGTTATAAGGGTTTTAAGTTGGCCGCGCGAACGTAACGTGGAGGATTGCGCGGCCATGAAGATCTCAGCAACTATTTGGGTTAGAGATCTAATTCTTTTTGTCAATTGAAGACTGAATTTGTCGAAAAAAGAATTATAAGCTTTGGATCAATATTTTACGAAATATTCACCTTGGAAGTTATGGCCGCGCAATCCACTTGTTGTTTCTTTATTGTTGATTATTTCATTAAACCTAAGACTTCATACATTAAAACTGGTACAAGAAGAAAGGTCTTAATTTGTCGAAACTAACGAAAGAATTAAATACTACTAAACTTTAGTTAAACAGACGAAATAAGTCCAAAACAAAAAGTACGTGGCCGCGCGATCGAAACGTTACTTTGTTCGCTGATATCTCATTATCTATAATTGCTAGGATTTCGGTGTGAACATCCATTTATTCGGCAAATTTACCTCATTAGAATGACATATCATTTTACCCTCAGAACAGTTTTAAACGCGTGTAATCTTAAAAATTATGTTATCTCATACAATGTTCCAGCAGGGTAACCATAATTTAGATTTGATTTGGGAATACCTCAAACTGGCGAATATAATATTACTTGATTAATCTTTCAATTTTTTTTTAAATTTTTAGTTTTAAGGGACTCCAGACATATAAGTGTCTTGGTGATAATTGCGTGGCGAGCCTTTCTCGCCACAATCCTCACCTGATTACCGCGGAACTCTTACATTTTTGAATTTGAATTTGGTGTCAAAAAATAGTCAAGATATAATCGTCTCCAACCATGATAATTTTGACCTGGTTTACTATGTGGAAGTATGTTAAACGTCCATGTAAACTTCTAAGTATATTATGTTTTGGTACAGTCGCAAACACTAAAATTGGAGAACTATTTTATTTAATAATTTTGTGTATTAATTTAAAACGGTAATAAAATACGGTATTTACTTACATTGTTTCCTGCTATTTCATTTCTAGACATAGACGTTTCCTTCTGGTGGTTTTGGCAGAACTGAATAACCATCATAGAGTAAAGTAATATAAATAACCATCTATATTTACTTTTTTGTAAATAATATTGTCTTGTTTTTATTGAAATTCAAAATCCTAATCTCATAATACATTTTGATTTTTCATTGACAATGGCGTTCAAAACGAAGTATGAAGAGGAACCTGCATCAAATTAATTGATGTATTTTTTCAAAAGATTGGGTGTGTTCTACACTATGTCGCATAAATATCTGTGTACCTACAGGTAATAATTGCGTATTTCATAAATTAAACACTAAGTCAACCAGGTAATTATTTATTATCTTTGTTACAATTCAAATAAGAAATGTGAAATGTGCAAGTCTTATGAGGTTTTATAAAAATAAATGAACCTAAGTATATTTCAACATTAGTTAAGCTAACAAGTTAATCTAAGCCAATTCATTAAAAAACAAAAAAACCAAAAAATCACAATATCACATTTTAACTAAACACAACAAGGCATGTTATAACTAAGTTATAAGATTCTGGTATTTTTAATACTTATTGCTTTTTGAGAAGAGCAAAGTTCAACCTGGCAAAAGATTCAAGAAGTTCATCGAACTTTGATATATTTGTATCACTATAATAATACATATTTAGGTATCTAGTTTTTACAATCGCCATTATATCTAAATGCAATAAATACATACAATCTGGATCGTTTACGTAATTTACCTAGATTTAAGCACATTAGCAAAGTTACGGAGCTGAGAGCTAAGATTGTCGATTTCGTTCAATACACTATCAACTTCGTTTTTCAGTTCCATTAAATCAGGCAAATTGTTACAATCCGGTACATTTAGTAGTGTTGTAAATATCTTGTCCCATAAGCCAACCTTCATGTACCTGTAAAAACGATTTGATTCATGAGTATCTTGAAAATATTACCAATTTTTAAATAATTGCAAGGCAAGTAACAAATTATTACTTTTATATTACTAGTAGGGATTTTTTGTGGTAATACAGATTGAACTCACCTTGGAAGTTTTTTGTCTATATTCCATTGTCCTAAGCGATTAGCTACTTTCATATAACTGCCCATTAAGATCACGTGTATTGTACCAGCTAAACAGTACAGATCTGTCTGATAAGTCCAAGGCTTCCCTTCCCTCATCTCAGTGCAAGTGAAACCTTCTGTAGAGATAAGCTAGAAAAAAAAGACATTATTATTTGAATTCAACAGCACTATTAGAATGATCCATCCTATTTGGTGTTTTTGATTTTTTTTAAGTTCTGCTTTTTTAAACTTACCTCTCTAAATGTAGTCTCTTCAGGAAATAAGGACATGTCTATAGCACATCCAAGATCAATTAGTTGTAAAGATGGAGTTCTCCATTCCTGCGTAGGTCTGCAAAGAAAAGCGAAAAATAATTATAAACTAACAGTGGCTTTTAAAACTCTATAAGCGGCTGTTTCATTAAGCTGCAAAATAGAATCATAACTAATTATACTTACATTTTCATCAACAAAAAGTTGTCAGGCTTAATGTCTGCATGAATGATCTGCGCCTTATGAAGGTAATGAATTATCGACAACATCTCTGATGTTAGTAAGATGACGATAAACTCATTTATACATTTAGAGGTAGCAGCCCTGATTTTATTAGCGACGTCTAACAGAGATCCATATCTGGAATATTCTGACACGAATAAACTGGCGTTATCTCCCAAGAAGGCCGTTGTTATATCCATGTACCCTGGAAGCTGTATAAAAAAACTATTAGAAAAAAAAACATATTAAATACAAATATAAAAAATACAATAAAATAAAATATTACCATGAATGGGTCTTTTATTCTCGATTTTATTTCTTGACAAATGTAGAACTCCCAAGGTCGACTCGGTTTTTGATATTTTGCAGCTACAGATTTATTACTATGCAAATCAAGACAAAGAAAAACAGCTCCATAATTTCCTTTGCCTAGCTGCTTTTCAATAGATAATTTACTGTTTCCAACACTTACAACAGTTGCCAGTTGCACTTTAGGAACAGATCTCACTTCAACATATCCATCTGCATGAGTTTTATTTGGGAATTTGACATACTCTAGCAAAGAAGTCAGAAGTTTTTTACTGAAGGGATCAATTTGTGCTGGGAATTCAATATCAGCTGGCCTAGGTATGTCACTGGTTTCTACTAAAGATATAGAATGAGTAGATTTAAATGCAGCACACTCCATGGAATTTTCACTATCCACATCCATTCCATATCCATCAGATTGTAAGTCTGAGTGTCTAGAATACACTGCTGAGATCCTATTATCTTTGCTGACAGAGTCTCTGCTGTCCTCAGACTGAAATTCAACTCTATGCTCAAAGTCCAACTGCCTCTTGGAAATATCTTTTTGTTTATCAACAGCATGTGAAACTTTAGCAGATTGAATAGGTGTTCCTGTTTGTGCAGTCATACCATCTTTACTGTCAGAATCAGACATACCAGATGATGGGGGTATCTGAGCCTGCTCAGGACTGGATACATACAAGTTTTTATGCATCTTCTGAGAAATACTGGGACTGTTCGTGAATTTAGGGGTATTGGCATTATCTTTGGGTTCATTTCTATTCGAAATGAAGTTTAGATATTGGTTTGAAAAACCAATGTCTGGTGAATTCTGGCCAATTTTCACTGGATTTGGTTGGTCATGTCTCACATTCCTCAGTGCAGATGTAGGACTCTTATGTGTTGACGCATTTTTAGACACACTATTATTTTTACTTGATACACTTTGATCTGCTGCTGCAGCATTTTCTTGTCTCATGTGTATTTCAGAGGCATCTGGCGAGATGTTTGCACCGTGCGGCGCTGGACTGCGGTAATTACTTTGAGCAGCCTGAGGACTCTGGTATATCTGGAACGACTGATTGCTTTGAGTTCCATACCCAGCTGGAGAATTCTCAACCATCTGCTTAGGAGCCTGCCTGTATGGATTTTGCATTGCATTAAAGCTTTGGTTGCTTGAATGATTGGCATACATGTTTGAATTGCTGTATTGACTATGCATGTTGTGGTAGCCCTGTTGGTTGTAAGCTTGAGTAGGTGGTGCAGCTACTGGACTTGGTCTCTGATAATACTGAGCATTTTGATATTGTGTCTGATGCGGAGGACTTTGGAAAACTGCTGGTTGCTGCTGTTGGTGTTGTTGTTGCTGCTGTTGGTGTTGTTGTTGCTGCTGTTGATGTTGTTGTTGTTGCTGCTGTGAATGTTGCTGGTGCTGCTGCTGTTGATGCTGCTGTTGTTGATGTTGCTGCTGTTGTTGCTGCTGCTGCTGCTGCTGATGTTGCTGCTGCTGATGCTGATTTACATAGATATGCTGTCTATCAGTTTGACTAGGATAATGGTAATCCTGACGGCCAGCATAATTCTGTTGAGGACTCATCATTGCATGTCCTGGACTATGATAACCTACTTGATTGGAATAAGTTGGACTCTGAAAACCAGGTGGAATGGCGTGAGGACTCTGCATACCAGTATGTTGTGGACTATGGTAGGCATTAGAATTAGGGCTCACATAGCCCTGTTGCGGCTGCTGATTCATCATCTGACTATTGGAATAGTTCTGCTGATAACTATAATTTTGCTGGTAGTGTGCTGCATGCATCGACCGTTGCTGTGGAGAGTAGCCATTGTAATTTGGTGGCATAGGCTTTTGATACTGGTGATCGTGCGACGGGTACGGAGCTGACGTAGACGCAGCTGCTTTGTTTTCCGTCATCTCTCGCTTTTGCGGATGGATTCTGGCAAACTGTCCATTCAGCATTCTAGGTTGAGAGGATATTGAACACCTTTTCGAAGTTGTGGGTTGCTGTGATGGGTCATTGTTGTTGTACATAGAGTCGTAGTTCGTTGTGTAGGCAGTGAAATTAGTTCTTGTTGATTGTCCTGAAGAACTAGATCCCGATTTACTGAAATAATTGAAAGCAGTAATTCAAATTTTACTGTTTTCTTATAAACATTAGTTGAGATTCAAGAATCTTTCATACCTGTTATATTCTCTTGTAGCTTCCATGATTACAGAGAGTCCAGCTCCTTGATTGTCAACAGTGGCATGCTGATCAGTTGCATGTTGTCTAGAACTTTCTTCCCTCTTAGTGAGTCCAGGGTCATGATGTTCAATGACACTCTCGTCCATACTAAATTTTGGCACAGACGGAAATTTACTTGACTGGTCAATGCAGGAGGATGGTTTCTTGAATTGGGACATGTTTGGTGTACTAGCATCCTTTATATTGAAATTGAAAACTTGTGTACAAGAAGGCTCTTCATAGTAAGCAGTTTTGTTAACCTGTCAACAAAAGAAAAAGAACAAAATGTTTGATTTATAAAATCTAACAAAAGTAAATAATTCAAGGAATGTATCAACATACATTTTGCTGTCCAGCAGTTATAGGTGCTTGAAATTTAGAAGCATTTTCTTTGTCTTGAGGCACAGTCTTCATTTCAGTAAGCTCATGCTTCTTCTTAGTATTGATCGCCATCGTAATAGATCTATCTTCGTGAATGTCAAAATTGGGAACGTCAAATTGCTGCACTACAGGCTGCACTATTGATGGTTCTGTAAAACAATAAAAACCACTATTAATTTGAGTTCAAAATATTTTCATCATAACATCCAAACATGGTCAATGATTTATTACCATTGTCATTGAATAGATTTCTAAGTTCCCATCTGGCTTCTTTGGTGTTCACTGTGACAGAATCGCCAAGGAGATTACCCATCAAACTCCTATTGAATTCCTCCATCAGATTGTTTTTGCCATAATTTGGGACAGCATTTTCATTTCCATAATTTTGTACGGAGTTTTCATTGCCATAGTTATTAGTTGAAGTGAGCATTTCATTTTCTTTATCAGACATACTTGAAGTCGGTTTATAATTTTCATCAACTTTCTTATTAGTCAGCTCACTAAATTCCTGAGAATCTAAGTTGACTAACACTTTGGGCTCACCAGGTGAATGCATGTTAGTTACTTTTGTGATGTTTTGTAATGTTGGCATGGTCAAAGGCATCAGTTGCCCTAAGTGATCCTGCTCCGTGTCCAAAGCACAATTAGCTAATGTTTCTAAAGCACTGCACTGAGCCAGTGTCTCATTAATATTTTCATAATTTTGTGGAACTTCAACAGCTTCAGTTTTTTCAGTCTTCACTTTCTGCTCTAAATTATATTTTCTAGATCTTATTTCTTCTAAACTGTATTCTTGGTCATTGACATACACCTATGAAACATAATAATATTGTCATTAGCAAAATTGTTCACAATTTATTCAATTGAATAACAATATATGTATGGGAATGCTAACCTCTGACTTATTATAACAAGGAATCTTAGTCGAATCTGGGGGATCAGGTACAGATAGAGGCACAGTAAATGATAAGTCATCCATGCAATAAGGCATGTGATTGGCTGGCAGCCTAAGGATGTCATCTTCATCTTCATATGCTGAAATAAAAACAAATACATTTTGTTTTCATAGTACCATATTACACAATAGTCTGGCTGGAAACCTTACTACTAATCTTATGTGAGATTTACTTACGTGTAAATGGTAGAGGTTGATGTGGCACCACATTAGCATGTACCATTTTAGTTTTGGGGTTGGTCCATATCCCAACTTCTTTCTGATTTTCAACATTGCTACAAGCCTGAACCAAGGATGCTGGGCCTGGGTCTTCAGCTATAGGGATAGCAGCTTGTGATGTTGATGGAGCATCCTATTAAGATGTTTATGAAAGTATTAAAAACAATCACATTAGAAAGATTAAAATCAGCTATAGATTTTGGGTAAACACAGTACAGTCTCCATTTACAAACAACACTTGTTTACACATGCAAAGTTTGCTAGCACAAATAACCCATCTACACAAAATATGCTGAATATCTATAGATGGAAATATTGCATTGGAAAAGGAGAAAATATTTTTTTTTTTATGGAATAAGCATATACAGTACATAGTAACAAACTGCTACTTGGATTGATGGCTATCTTATCTTATTGAATTAACATCAGTAAATTTACGATTATTTATGACATCAAAGTTCTTACCTCATAAATGTTGACCATCACATTGGAGTTGGGTAGCCTATTGTCATAGTTGCCTGCTTGCTGTCTTACCACCCCTGGAACAACACTCCTAACACTGTCTCCCACCCTTTGTATAGGCACATTGGCGATGTTACGCCGCTTGAACGACTTCAATGATGTTAGAGCCATCCTAGTCTCAGCAAGAGCTGAAGCTGCCTTCCTTTTTGTAGGGGAGTCATCATGTAACATTCTTTGGGCAAAGAATAGTTGAAAATTCCTGAAAACATTGTGATAGTGAGTGACTGCTAGAATTTGAATCCTGCTAAAACATTCTTGTTGAATTTAATGCTAAGGTTTGGTTACCAGTTTTACATCACAGCTGAAATTGTAAAAAGAACACTGAATAATAAGATATTCTTGGCTAGTTGCCAATATTCTGAATTACATTAAATTACTCTAGAGCCTTGTGGAAAAAGTGAAATAAGTGACTTTCATTTCTATGGTTTTAGTCTAGCATTAGTTACACATGACTAAGGTCATCAGAGGTCACAATAAAATTCTGGTTAGTGGGTTAACCTCTCAACACAAAAAATATGAAAATGTATGCAGCTACATGTAGATCAATCAGTTTGCATGTATTGAATGATTTAACAAGAATAATATTATGTGTAAACTTGTCTGACTCTCTGCCATGAATTTTTTGTACCTCTGGATAATAGGAACAAAGGTAAGCATGCTGAAAAAATTGGGTAAAGTATGCTGAAAACAGTAGGATTTAAATAAATAAGAGTTCATTCTTATCACACAAAAGCGCTTCCCTTTTAAATTGTATGGTATTATATGCCATACTGTTTATTTATACACAGACAAAAGCAAAACAAGGCAGACATGCTGCTTAAAATGGCACCCCATATTATTACAATATTTACTCAAAACACTCACATATGTGCCTGCTCGAGTTCATCCAAAGGTTGAGCTTTAGCCTGAAGACCTAACATGTACACCTGATTGGCTTTCTTATAGTCTCCAGACTCCTCGCAGTAGCAAGCCCACGCACGGTAGAATTCTGAGCACTCCACCCCAATACCAGTATTATAAAGTCTTTGATATATTTCCAAGGGGTTGGACAAACAGTCAACCTACAAATTGAACAACGAAGTATATCATAAATAATAAAATACTTACTGTGATACAATATTATAATGATTTGATACAATGCAGGGACAGTTATTATTAAAATCTGAATGGTAAAGCACAATCTCAAAATGGTGAAGGAAAACATCTTGAGGAAACCGGCATGTACTAGAACCTAAAATTCAAAGACATATAACATCTACCAACCCACACTAGGCCCACATGATGAATTATAGGCCATTCCCTCTCATAGAGAGGAGGCTTGTGTCCATGCAGTGGGAACATTATAGGCTGCCGCTATGCTATGCTATATGCTAAAGCACAATACACATGGTTCTCAAGATAATCATTTTGTTTGCCAAATAAAATCAATACTAAACAATTAATCTTTAATCTGATTACCCTGCAAAGACTATTGTATTCACAGAATCAGTAGCCCAATGCTTCATATCAGCATCTATGCACTGTAGATAGGGAAGATCATCAAAGTAATAGATTAACATTATGTTAACGATATTGTATTTTAATTTGGGTTGAGTCTAGAAGCTGAAACACTGATAAGTAGGTAAATTGGTTTCCCACTTACATATTTTATCCATAGCTTTACAAATCTCCTATCTTGGTAGTACTTTTTTTCATTTTCAAACAACTGTAGACAGTCTTTTATTAACTTATCAATATGCCCTTCATGTCCATGTTTGGGAAAGCACTGCTCAACCCACTGGATGTAGTTGAACCAGGGATCCAAAGGATCAGTGCCCTGATAGTGCCTGATAGCTGCTTCATGTTCCCTGTAGGTGCAATCAAAGAAATAGTTGGTTACTTGCGATGACAATCATCCAAATCAAGTCTTAATGCTAGCATGCATACGAAATATCTCCACAAAATACGCAAGAAACATGTAAACCATGACTTTTTTCAAATGAAGATACTATGGACAAAAAACGTGCTATAAATTAGTGAATTCATTATATGAGAGATATACGCGTAAGTTTAAAAATAAGTTAAGAAAAACTTTACTCTTTTTGCAATTGCAGCTGTCTCTGGGCCTCCACATCCGACTGTGCTTGCAATGCTGTACCCAATTGCACAAGGTTTCTACCACCTCTTAGTGGTTGAATATTTTCTTTACTAACGTCGATGTCCATTGTAGAACTAAAATAGCGCTGAAATATCACAGCATGAGGGATAAACACAGCACACTGAACCACAAATAAGCGATCTTGGAAAATACGGGTTTCGAGCCCGGCGTAACAGTTTTAATTATTGTACCGCGTAGATGATACAAGTAAATTTATTTTGTAAATAGATGGAATATTATACTACAAGCAATTGTAAATTATTTAAAGTTTTTAGCTTTAAAAATCCGAAAAAAATTGGCGACTACCAACTGAAGTACCAAAAACTAACCCGAAATTGACATCACTCTGTAGAGTTGTGGCGTCTATGACAGCATTTGAATTTTTACAAAAAAGTCCGTTACAGTAAGAGACTAGCTTGAAACAGCCGGTGAGCGAACTTAATCATCTATGCCCAGCCTCTTAAAATAAGTCTTTCAGGTTCATGAATGAAAGATAAAATTATGGTAGGTTTTAATCTTGTTTCTTCTAAGAACTGTTCTTCTTCTTTCTAATATTATTCTGTTTTCTTCTTCTTTCTAATATTATTATTTGCCGAATGGCATTCTGATCAAGAATTTACGTTAACTTTTGAAACCAAGCTGAAGGAGCCTATGATGCCTAAGACTTCCGAGAATTATTTGAACTTGCTATGTGATTTGCAACATTTAGATAAAAGTGACTGGAATGAAATTAGGTATTCTGAGACCTAAAAATTGTACAATCATTTGCCGGGTTATACAGATATTGAAATGAACGAGGAAGTGAAATTATATAAGTCTCCTCGTCACCTCGTGTATGCTGATAAGGCTTTCGCAGCCTTGAACATGTGTGTGCAGAAACAAAGGGAGGTTTTGCAAAACACTCTTGAAGACTGTGGGCAAGGAATAGTGACTCACTAAATTCTGACACTGCTTCAAAAAGTCCACCACCAGACCAGACCTGACCAGACCCAGACCTGACCAGACCCAGACCTGACCAGACCCAGACCTGACCAGACCCAGACCTGACCAGACCCGGACCTGACCAGACCCAGACCTGACCAGACCAGACCCAGACCAGACCAGACCTTTACCCACAGGGGACTTTAATAATAAGTGTTCCTCAGACTTATTACAGATCGTTTGTGGACTTCGTGCTGAAATTCTCCAAATGATGAGAGACTGTGTCATTAAACAGGCAAAGGACCCCTTGATGAAGGCCAGCTTAAAGAAAATTCCACCGACATGTGTCAACCTGTTCAACGCAGAGAAGTTTACTGCTGCTGTAGAAAAAGCTAGCGGCGTAAGAAAATGTTTTTGGTCATCAAAAAAGGCTAATACGTCTTCTGCCTCGCAGGCGAATGCAAAAAAGTTTCGTGACCCCTCGCAGGGGCCAAACCCTTACAATAAGTCCTCGCAGGGATTTGCTCATATAGCTCAGGCTTGCCAACACAGTAATGCGCATTCGCTATTTCGCAATGTGCTAGCAGTAACCCACCTACAAAAGGTGGTTGCAGCAGCGGTAACTCACCTCCGCAAGGTGGCTGTAACGCACATGGCCAATATAATTCGGTCGCACCGAACAACCGCAATAGCTTTCGAGGCCGATCGAATGCTCGGCAAAATTATCAGCCAAGGTACGGGCGAAGACGCGCGTCATCGCCTTCCCAGCAGAATAACGACAACAAACGACGAAATTATTGACTCGTTCAGAGCGGGCCGTCTCCTACAGTTTCGAAACTAATGGGAACAAATGAATGCACCAAATTACATTCTAAAACTAATAACAGGGTATCGCATACCTTTTTGCCAGAAGCCACCGCTTGACCGCTTGTTCACCCAAGCGTTGTCGGAACCAACCTAAATGTTCCAGAATCTGCCGTAATGACATCTGTCATAAACAAAATGATAGAACAGGGAGTAGAACTCCCTGTTCGAGAGGGCGTTTCGAGCTGTTGTTTCACCAGGCTTCCTGTCATCGATGTTTCTTGTCCCCAAAGGCGACGGCTCAAGTCGACCAATATGCAATCTGAAAGCACTGAATTCTTACATCATAACAGATCGATTCAAGCCAATAAATGCATATCGCATCCCCGATTTTCTATAACCACATGATGGGCTATGCAAAATCGACCTCTCGCAGGCGTATTTTCATTTAAATGTGTCTCGCAGCCACAGAAGGTTTCTGCGCCTAATTTATCGCAACGAATTGCTAGAAATGACCTGCTTACCTTTAGGCCTAGGCACAGCGCCCAAAACCTTTGCTGCGCTTACAAATTGGATAGCCCAGACACTCAGACAACGAGGTCTCTGGATAGAAGTTTTTCTCGACGATTTCTTGATCGCTCACCAGGACGAAGACAGGCTTCGGAATCATGTGAAAACTGTGCTCGACACTCTGGAAACGTTAGGTTGGCTGATCAATTACAAAAAGTCACTAAGTCATAATCACACCGTCGAAAAGCCTTGTGTTCCTAGGAATTCATTGGGATCCATGGACGAATCGCAAGCGCCTTCCCGAAGGAAAAATTCCTGGACTTGCTGACAAAATCTGTCATTTGCTGTGGAAGCAACATACAAGGATAAGGGAGCTCCAGAGCCTAGTTGGCATACTCAATTCTGCCAGCTTTGCAGTTCCGAAAGGAAGACTCAACTTTCGAGCGCTTCTGAACCTATTGAACGAAATCTTGAAGTCGGATCACCGGTTACTACACACCTTACCTCGTGCTGCCATAGACAACCTGATATGGTGGCGCCAGAATTGTCGTCTTCCGTCGGCCATACACTTGCCGCCTACTTCTCATTTCCTCACAACAGGATCGAAAACTGATTCTGTAGGTTATAGACAATCTGGTTGGAGGTTAATTTCTAATGAAGATAACAAAAATTTAGACCCGGTTTACTGGGCCTAGCTTACGATCTCGCTTCTTGAGAATCGTAGAAATGCTGCAAATTGTAGTAATTTGTTTATTAACATTAGAGGTGAAACTAAACCTGCATTGAACACCCTAATTGCAGGCTGGATGAAGTTCCTATTAGTAGAAGCCGGTATTAAGGCGTGTAGTTTTAGGTCAGCTGTCGCCTCGAAAAATTGGGCCAATAATTATACCCGTGAGGAGATTTTTGCTAGGGGTAACTGGCGATCGCAAAATACCTTTTGCAAATTTTATAAACGTGAGGTTAGGCCCACTGTAAACCGTCTCTCTGTGTACCTGCTTTATTTAATCCAGTTCATTAGAAATTATATAATCGAGTTCCTGATTTTATTATTATTAAGTACCTAAGAGGTGTTTTTGTTTGGATGAAATACATATATTTTCTATTAATACACTTTCTTTCTTCTGCTTACAAAACGCATATTAATTTACTTACCTTATTCGAAGCTTATGAACAAGCTCTGCCTGGTAATTAGACTGAATTAGACTCAATGAAATCAAAATGGCGGGTCTCCCTACCACTGCCAAGCGGAAGTGTGTGCTAGAAAGAGATAGAAATATAAAAATGTGAAGGGTGGGAAACGTAGGGCCTATCTCAATTAAATAAGCTTCGAATAAGGTAAGTAAATTAATATGCGTTTTATTGGTAGGTAAAACGCTTCTATTAGTATGCCAACCTTTACTACATTTTTTTCAATGAGATAATCATCCCGCCTCAGATAGGTTTGATTATAAGTTTTGCAGACAGTTACTAGTGAGTTGTTAACCTTTATTCTTGATTACACTAGTGCTCTTTTGCCCCTGATTCGGCGCCTAATCCGATTAAGTGGTTGGAAAGGTGACTCCGATTGCCTTTTGAAAGAAGCTTGGCATCAGACTATGAGAGTGACGGAAGAAGGGAGAAGAGTGGGAAGGAAGAGAGAGTTCATCTGTGCATGCGCATACACATGTGCCACAGTGTATGTACTACTCTTGTGAAGTCTTACGTACTATTATTTCCGGAGCACTTGACCTTTGTTGTGTTGATATGGGCCACTGTGACTAAGTCGGGAAGATATGATTATTTCTAGGACTAAATCGTTATGTATGGTTAAAGCAGTACTTGTCCTAGGGTCATGTAGTAACGGAGCTAAGTCTTTACTTTTCAGTTACGACCGGCAGAAACAATTTTTTCAATCGACAACAAATCAGTTAGCCTTGCTAAAATATAATTAAACAAGGTACCTACACCTTAGTACTTAATAGATCTATGCCTACCTACTCAATCAACTTTACGATGTCACTGTCAGTGTAAGTCATGTCAACGCGCTTGTCAATTTTACTTTTAAGTCCGTCTCCGTTAGTGGTAGTCCAATTTCTGTTGACAGAATTTTGGATTTTTGTTAAAAAATACGAAAGCATTTTTTTGTTCCATGAATAAATAGCACTGTTATGGAATTGCGTTTGTGAGATAATGTAATTTGTTAAACCCAAAACGCCAGTTGTTAATAATTGGAAGATAACATCATAGTTATTTGTCTTCCTCGTTTAGTATTTGCAAAAACCACCAGCATGTCGCTTCGTTTGCAAATAGAGAAGCAAAAAAAGCAGGAAGAAATGCGTCGCTTGATGGCTGAACGAAAAAAGAAGAATATTAAATCCACAAAAATAGATAACCCTCTTGCAAAATATAACAACACTGGACAGTTAATGTGTATACTTTGTAACTCAGTAGTGCGGTCTGAAAATGTGTGGCAAGTGCACATGAATAGTAAACAACACAGAGAAAGTGTTGAAAAGGCCAAACAGTTAAAAGAATTGACAAATAATTTCACTGTTGGAAAGATAAAACATAAAAGTGGGAGTGTTCTTGGAGACGCACCACCTGAAAAAAAGTTGAAAGGAATTCTGAAGAATGCTGAGACACAAATGCCTCAAATTCTTAAAAATAAGGCACCTCAGGTAATTTCTTTCCATGATGAAGAAATCAAAAGGACACCTTTGAACCTTTCTACGCCAACTCTTAGTAGTGAAGGTTTGTAATTTAATGTAGTCTAAATTGTCTTAGAACTGTATTTGAGAGAATTTATTTTATAACAATATTATGATACACCTGGTGAAGGTTGCAGGGATCCGCTGGATGCAAGACGTACGGGACCGGTCAATGTGGAGACACTTGGGGGAGGCCTATGTGCAATAGTGTCCATTTATACTAAAATAACCTACAGTAACTGACTTGACAATAAACTATAAATGGCATCAATAACTTGTCAACTGAAAATGTCTTCAAGAGACTGGCAGTGTTGCCATTTTGTATGGCAACGCTTAGCCTCTGGCCAAGGTAAAACCAGCCATTGGGTCGTGGGAAGTGTCAACTAAGCGAAAAGGCTGTGTCTGTGAGAAGTCAGACGCCACAGTCCTAGAGTTTAAAATGGTTCGAAAATATAGTTAACAATAAGGTTGAAGCCAAAGACCCGACTTCCACTCATACACAGCCAGCAGGCATGCACACTCAGTAGTAGCAGACTTGTTAAGTAAATTGTGCTGAACTACTGCATTGTGGCTCGTCTCTGGGAAAATAGATTATTGGATAGGACAAGTTATTCCTGATTGGAGTTTTCAAGTTAGTATTAACTGTTACTAATACAACAGTTAAAACAGAGAAAAATGCTGTGTAAGATACAGAAACTTGTTCATAATTTAGATCTCTGGGACTTTACTTAACTGAAGTTTGATGGAATACTTTGTCATTTGTCACCTGATTATTTTGTCATTGTTATCAGCAGCTTATAATGACATTTGGGCATAGGCTGCTAAAATAAAGTGTATAGCCTAGATAAGGGCGGAACAAACTGTATTTTGACATTATCAAGTTAATGAGAAAATAATGGAAGCTTTCGCAATGACTGGCTGATAATCTTGTAATATTTTTAACAAACTGTGGCCGTGGTTTCAACAACTGTTTCTCTTTGATGTCAAATAGCCTTTCTCAAGAATTGGGCTATCAAATGCAAAAAATAGTTTTCAAACGGGTTGTTCCAGGGAATTGTGTATGTGCTTCATTAATATAAGAACAAATGACTTAATAAAAATATCTTGCAGAAGTCCCAGCAGCCAGTACATCAGAAGTGGAAGGGGCACAAGAACCAGATCAACCCATTCCTGAAGGTTTCTTTGATGATCCTATTCTAGATGCCAAGGTATGCGTTCAATTAATGAAAATAGCACTATTTTTGTATTTTTTATTAAAATTCTGTTTGTATACAACAATACCCTGTTTATGGTATCAAATGAAACTTAACCTAATAAAAATCAATCATAAATGTGTAATAGACTCATGAAATAAACATTTTTAAAAAGCATGTTCAGTTAAAAAAATTAAATAAATCATAAAACTTATTGGCCAAAAAAATGTTCAAAGGACTCATGGATGTATGGAATCATATCGGAAGCTACCATACTTCGTCCTTTAACTGCGAAGGCTTTCTCATTACATAATCTTATCAAACGGCTTGCGGCATAGCATGACAGAGACGAAGCTAGTGCAACTTTATCCCCTTTAAATGTTTGTATATCAATTTTATCTTGGTTAGCTAAGGTCCAGTTCAGCATAATAGCAATAGCTCCAGAGAGCAAGTCCCCTTGCCCCCCGCACCTTCTTCCAGAGCCTCCAATATTTGATTTCCACTGAACTGCAGGGTCCACACTGAACACTTCATCATTTGATCCTTTCATAAATACAGTCACATATTTGCCTAACTGGCTCAACCCAGAAGGCCCATTTGTTTTAGAGCAAAGTCTTTCAAATTCTATTTTATTTGGAGTTAATATTACTGGAGACATAAATTCTTTTAACAAATGTGTCTTTTCATTGATCAAAAACAATCCATCAGCATCAATAACGAGTGGGATTCTCTTTTCTCTTATGACCTCAATTAGTTCTGTGACTACATGGAATATTTCTTTCTGTCTTCCTAGTCCTGGCCCTATGATTACTGCATGGAGCCTATCTAGCCACTCTGAGATCTCTGGCACAGAATTTGGAAAGTCTAATAGGGGGTGCACTATTAGCTCTGGACTGTAAGACTTTATAACAGTGGCTGAATCTTTAGTGCAGAACACATGACTCAAGTCTGCTCCTACCTGTAAAAATAATAAGATCCATAGCAATTACATTAAGATTATATTCTAATAACAAATAACAGAAACACTAACTCTTAATGCACTTATCCCAGCAAAGTATGGTGCGCCTGTATATTCGAATGATCCTCCAATAACTCCTATTCTTCCTGCTTGACCTTTATGATTACTGAGGTTCAAAGGTGGAATGCACGCTTTAGCGTTTTTTAACATCCATGAATCTTCCATTTTACTCATGGTTCTCAAATTTAAAGAAAAGTGCTTTATTGTTCTTGTTTGCCAACCTTGTGATATCATTGATACTTGATAACGAAGAGTGGTCAGAAACTGCATAGGTATAAGTTCAACGTTCACCTGAAATATTTAATGTTGGATTGAAAAATAAATAAATAAAATACTAACTAAGTACTTCAAACAAATTCAAGTCACACTGACAGTGACTGTCACATTGTATTGCGTTCCAAATTCCATGGCTTTACGTTAGCGGGATTTGCAACATTTTATCATAATGCCTTTTACACGCGTTTAGTTATTTCAGAATTCGTCGAGCTTTGAACGATATGAATGTGCATTTGTGCAAAAGTAAAGACGTGTGGCGCCTATTATTGAGAAACAATATAGCAACATATAGCTTGAACAAGGTGTATCGTGTTTCTGGAAACATGTTGCTGGCAACATGATTAATGTTCTGTATCATGGTATACAAAAGCTGTTGCCAGCTACATTAATTAATATTTTTCGACAAATGGTTGTTCTACAGGGAATGTTACTAATGGCACTGGCATAAATACATAAACGTAATTGTTTGAAAATTTCAATTTATTTAAAAAAAAAAATGTTGATCCTAACTGATCAGGTGATTTGACCGGCCTTCCCCACTGCTTCTCAGCTGTGTTGCCTAAGTAAATGAGAAATAAAAGACAGATTTTTTAATATTCACTGCTGGACCCTGTTCTTGCTATTTGCGAAACATAAGAGAAATACGTCAACTGCTTAGCACTAAAGAAATAACTTACAATGTCTTTTTCAGGTTCGGAATATTGAATATAAAGATCCAATTGAAGAGGAATGGGATAAGTTCCAAAAGGAAATAAAGGAAGAAGCAACCGCATCAGCAGAAATTATTGCAGGAGAACAGGAAGAAGCAACAGCTGAACGGCAAATTGATGAAATCGATGAACAAATCAGAATTTGGTCAAAGTGAGTACTTAGCCTGCAATTCTAGTTGCTGGGCCGTCACCCTGCCGAAACATTCGCATATAATTTATATAACATGTCGGAATCTCTATTTCTTCTTTTAGTTGCAATCTTTTATTTCATTAGATATGAAAGCACCGGTAGAATAATTAATAATAATAAATAATTAATAATAATTTAGTATGGAGCCCGGCCTAATTATATTATTAATATGTACTTGTTTTTTGGCAATCTGCAGCTCAATATCAGGATGTATGTTGGTGCAAAGTGTCGCGGGTTATTCAACCGCATTTTCGTTTTAATTTAATTTCCTGGCATGACATTCTGATGACTTAACTGTACTTATTTATTTTTACAGAGTTTTAGACCTTGAGTTAAAAAAGGACGAAACTAAAAAAACAAAACAAGATATGGAAAAAATGAGTGAAGATGATCAAGGAGATTCAGATAATGAAGATGATATTGATGAATTCTTAGACTGGCGAGCGAAAAAGTCGTACACTTAACATAGTCTATTATACCTAATGTACATTTATTTAGATATATTTCACATACATATGCTTGGCGTTTTATTTGTATATCTTCCTTTCATATAAGAGAATACTGTCGATCTTAGAAACCACGCTCCAAAGAAATTAAGCTCATTCAGTGTGACTGACACTGACTTAGCCACCATCAGTCCAGTTTCTTAAAGTATTTTGTACTTGCTTGTACCACTGTATGGGGAAATTGAATTCCTTAATATCTTTTTAATTACACACCGACTGAATCTGTTACTTGGCGACGCATTGCGACTAATTAGCGTTTAAATCTGGAACATAATAGATCTTCGCTAGGTACCCTAGTTTTTGATATATAAATTTGGCCAAGCTGGGGATAGACGTAGTATTATATTATCTGTGCTAGGGAGACTCACCAGATCGGCCACCTACAGAGACCCTTAAATCTTTTGAACCAGTGACTGACAAATTCTGATATTTGGCGACAATGTTCGACTAATTAGCGACAATTTTTTTTTGTGTTATCAATATTAAAATCCCCTGATGGTGGCCAAGCCAGTGTCAGTTACACGCTCATTCACTCCTCATATACAGGGTGGAAAATTTAAGCGGGCTTTCGGTTGGAGTGTATGTAGCCATAGGGGCGCTATGGAGCGAGAACTTAATTGTTTTTTTTCGAAATTTTCGGGGACTCGAGGCCGTATCTTATATACCAAATTACCATTCTCAGTATTCGAAACAGGATTTTTGAGACAAAACCGAAGTGCAAGGGTAACCCGAAAAATTCAAAGTTTTTGGCAATTTTCAGGTCAGTGTCAAACTGTATGTTGTAATATTTGAATTTCGGCTACCTTAGCGCATCCGTCTTAAACATAATATATTATCTACCGTCCTGTCGTCCTGTCCGACTGTCTGTCTATCTGTCCGTTCGTATGTCAGAGCCAGTTTACCCCGAAGCTGTAGGCAGCATACAGTTGAAATTTGGAGACTAGGTGTCTTCTATGAACCACTACACAAAAGGTTTTTTTTGTATGTTCTGACTTTTTTAGTAGGCAGGTACTCCAATGATGGTTGGCCAATTGAAGTTTTTTGTCAGTAGGTATTGGAAACAGGATCGGCCGTGTGTTTAACATAAGTAATCGGATGGATCTTTGAGTAAAAGTGGTTTACCTTATCCTATTGAATTTGTACGTTAAGATTTCATGGTTTTCCTTTCATTTAATTTATTATTTTGTTAGAGAGATTTGATCCTTATGATTGACCCTATCGATTGATGCCATAAAAGTACACGGTGTTAATTTTTTGGAATTTAGCCGGTTCGATTCCCAAGTGTGGCAAGCGAAAATCTTTGAATGCAAGTATTTAGAGTCCTTTCCCTCCAGGTGGCGTTGAAAAATTCCACCCTGTATATTACTGGTACGTATGACGGAAAATGGCATGAAACTGTTATGCCGTGATGCTCTTGACTCCCTTGACTTTTGTTTCTCTGTTTTACTCCATATTTTGTTATAGGTTTTTATTAATTACTAGCGGCCTATCCCGGCTTCGCACAGTGGACATTTTTTTATTTATTTATTTAATATAGCCTATATTACTCAGGGATAATATAGGCTATATTAAATAAATCGAGGAGCTCGTGGCTAAGTAATAACAGCCGCTCGGCTCGATCTTTAGGTTAAGCCGCGCTTGCCTAGGTTGGTCTGTGGATGGGTGACCACCCATTACATACCGAGTTTCCTCCGTGCCTCGGAAAGCACGTTAAGCCGTTGGTCCCGGGTGTCATTTGTAGATCTTTGACAGCTGTTATAGGTAGTCAGTGGCCCAAAAAGTCTGACAACCAGTCTTACCAAGGAGTATCGTATTACCCAGTACTAACTGGGTTGTGGAGGTCAGATAGGCAGTCGCTCCATGTAAAATACTGGTATTCAGCTGCATCCGGTTAGACTGGAAGCCGACCCCAACATAGTTGGGAAAAGGCAGGCAGATGAGATGATGATTACTCAGGGATAATGTAGCATTCTAATCACTTATGGTGAAAGAATTTTTGAAATCGGTCCAGTAGTTTTTGAACTTATTCGTTACAAACATACATATAATATATTACATATACTTTATAATATTAGTATATTATATTTACTTTATAATATTATTACTAACTGTGCCATGCGTTGCAGTGCACCTTTTCCTACCTACCTACTTACCCGTCCTTTTTTTTTTTTTTTTTTTTTTTTCTCGATGTGGAAATCCTCAATGGATGTCCTCCGCCCTGGGGAGAGCGGAGGGGTCTGTCAGACTCGTACTGACTAAAACCACACCGGTTTTCCCTCGCACACTTGCGTCGGGGGGCAACGGGATCTGATGCGACTTCCATTGCCCCAGACTAGTGCCGGCCCGCCTGACCTGCGGGCCTCGACCCGGGGGGGAGTGAGGTGTAAGACTCCCCCCGTTACGTCTGAGAGAGGCGCGCGTGGAACACTACGCGCCGCCGTCTCGGGTCCAGTATGATCGGGGGCGACGGATGTCCCCGAATCCGTCGCCCCTGGACCTATTTAGGGGGGCCGGAAGAGGGCGTTGTCCGCCCTCTGCCGACGCCCGGTGCGTCTGCTGCGGGAGGGGCGAGAGCTCGTCATCTCCCTCTCCCTTTCCGCAGCCTCCTTCTGCGACATGACGGTTTCGCAGAAGGACATCACCGCGTCCCAGGAGTCTGCGCTGCCGACCATAGATCGAACGACGGTCGGCAACGACAGGTCTCCTCCTACCTCCGTAACGAGCGCACGGCGCGGCTCATCCCACGCGGCGCACTCGGCCAGCGTATGCCGCGCCGTGTTACTTACCCGTCTTACCCTAACCTACTTGCGTGCGCGCCCACTCGACTCGATGATACCAATATTAGGTGATTAAACAAAATAAAAAAATACACGTTAATAAGGTGGAGTGAAAACAGTCTATGCGCGCCTCCGCAAACGTGCCCAAGGCACTGCAGAAGCGGGGCAGTCCTAATACCGCCCTGAACCTACCGCCTACCTGAAAGACCATGAATTGACTTTTAATGCTATTATACATACATCAGGCCGTGCCTTCTTGCATACTCCTCACACAACTGCAGCAACTGCTGTAGGCCACAGACTGATGCACACAGCAGCGCTATGTCGTTGTGCTGTTGAGTGTAAATTGACATAATATATAAATAAGCGTTAAAAATATTGTAATTGTTGTGGTGCTATCCAAGCTACCCGAAACTGTCAAATTTTTCCAATCTACCTTGAACCTAAACAGTTTGGCGATAAACTTGAAAGACAGATTGTACTAGCTTGATGTGCTGGCGATGGCGTCTGTACGTACGAGTTATTTTTCATGGACTTATACTAGTCCATGTTCTTTTTAAGTTATGTTCCATTCCAAGCAGTATCAGCAGACTACATTGAGATCTATAGTGTATAATTTCAGCCTCAGCTCTAGTCACTTGACACTTTGACAGGTGAAGATGTCATTCATGAGTCATGATTCGACAGTTTCGAGCAAAGGTTCCGAGTTCGACATTTATTTGACAGCAGCAAATAGAATTTGTTTTGTCAGATCGTATTCACGAAATATTTTTCAATTTTCACACTTCTTTCGACATTGATTAAATATAAATTCTAAAGAAGCTAATTTTAATTAAAATGTCAAGTGAAGATACTAATCAGTATCGGCAGTTTATAAGTCAATTGCAGAGAGAAGAGCAAAGGCCGGCTGCTCTAAATGATATCAAAAACTTACTTGCCTTCAAGCCTGCTGGTGAAGCTGCCGCTACAATTCGAGATGGTGGAATATCTAAAATCGTTCAATGTCTCAATGTCCCAAACACGTATGTCATCTGGTTGTCTTCTTGTTTTGGTTACCATAAATTTTCTTGCTTTTTGCACTAGGTAACTAGTTCACTGATTAAGTTGTTGAAATTTCACAGATCTCATGTGGATTTAACATGCGATGTCTTAAGAACATGTTTCGAGAAGTTCCAAGCAGGGGAAGTGGTGAAAAATTTCACAAGTCATGTCATGTACTTACTTCGTCATGAAAAAAGTTGTGTGAGGAGACTTGCTGTTGATCAAGTCAGTAAAATGCTGTTGTATTTTTATGGAAACAAAAATAAAACTTGATTATTAGAAAAGTCTAATGTGATTGATGATAATGTTGTTTGTAGGTGCGGAAGGCAATTGCTACTGATCCCAACTCACTGCCTATACCACAGTATATTGATGTGTTTGTCGCAGTAGCTCAGATGGTCAGTGATACAGATGTGGGTGTAGCCAATGAAGCTGTTCTGATAACTTCTAATTTGCCAGTTAAGGCTTATCCTAAAGTTTTAGATGAAATGCGGATTGCACTTGAGTATGACAGCAGCAGCAAGTGTAATGTTTTTGAGGTAATTACTTACATGGCAATTAAAAAATCAAATATAAAAGTACCTGTCTATTATCCCTTTTCTCTAACTGTATTGAATCAATTGATGGGAGGCACATACAGGGGCATTATATAGGGTTTTATTATTTCAGGTTGTTGTCCACATTTCAACAAAATCATTTGAGCTATTTAAACTTTGTGCTGATTTGAAATATGTTGATTTCATGGTATCAGAATTGCACACAGATGATGTACTGTACCAAGTAAACATACTAGAACTGTTATCAAGATTAGTTCTTAAACCTCATGGCATCAATTATCTTGTGAAAAATGGAGAACTTCAGAAGATTTTGGGTTATGTAACAGAGCTACAAAATAATCCACTTCGCGGATTGTTGATACCAGGTATTTGTTGTACCCGGCATGCATTGCAATGCACGTTTTCCTACCGTCTACCTACCTTCCTAAATTTTCTTATTTTCTCACACAACTTACAAAATTTTTTTTCTTTAATAAGAACCTTCTCCTGACAATAACGAACACAACAAAAAAAGAATTAGCAAAATCGGTCCAACTGTTTACGAGTGAAGTCGTGTCATTTCGAGGGATTCATTTTTATAGATTTGTTAAAATAGGCATCATCTTATGAAGTTCCTAAAAAATGTGTTATCAGCTTCAATGACTGATCTGAGTTGTTGAATTTATGATCTAAAAATGATTGTATGTTTTTAGGTTACATGAAGTTCTTTGGTTGCATTGCCCACAGCTACCCTAAAGAAATTTTCGAGAAACATTCTGCTGTCTTTGATACACTTTTCGAAGCAATTCAATCTAAAGATCCAGCCATTTTGCCAGTTGCTTTGGATACTTTAGGATTTATTGGTACAACTGTGGAAGGAAAATTATGCTTAGCTGCACTAGGTATGTGTATATTACAGCTCTGCTTGAAATTTGTGATTGATACTTAGGCAAATAATGTTTCAATAATATAGTAATAAACTGCTTTTCTTTGCAGGGAGTAAATATACTCAAACTGTAGATAGTGTGAGTAAGCTCATCAGAAACAGTGATGCTGACACCAAGATACGTGCTTTACATTGCTTTGCTGGGTTAATGAGTATAGAAAATGATCCAGTAGTGCAGGCCAATAATATGTCCCCAGGGACTACACGTTCAGGTTTAAATCCTGTAGACCACAGAGTCACATTAATGACCCGCGAATGGTTCAGAACATTGGATCCTAAACCTATGGAAACTTTATTTGACATCTGCAAAAATCCATTTCCTGATATAAGACAAGCTGCTTTTATATTGTTGGATGCTGTTTGTCAACACCAGTGGGGTGAAGAAATGGTAGCTCGAGCTGCAGGTAATTTATTGTTCTTTTTTTTTTATTACTACTTTATCAAATCTAATAGGGAATTATGAATTATTAAGGTGTGCGTTACGATTGCTCCGCCAAGTTATCAAAACAGAATAAAACTTCGCCAAAAAATTTGTCGGAATTTGTCAAAATAGAAATACAGAAGTTATTAGGGTTTTAAGTTGGCCGCACGAATGTAACGTGGAGGATTGCGAGGCCATGGAGATCTCAGCAATTACTTGGGTTAGAGTTCTAATTCTTTTTGTCAATTAAAGACTGAATTTGTCAAAAAATGTCAAAAAAAGAATTATAAGCTCTTGATCAATATTTTACGAAATATTCACCTTGGAAGTTATGGTTATCCTCCACTTGTTGTTTCTTTATTGTTGATCATTTCTTTAAACCTTAAGACTTCATACAGTAAAACTATTACAAGAAGAAAGGTATTAATTGGTCAAAACTAACGAAAGCATAAAATACTACAAAAAGTAAAACAGACGAAATCAGTCCAAAACAAAAAGTACGTGGCCGCGCGGTCGAAACGTTACTTTGTACGCTGATATCTCGTTATCTAACCCATATAACTTCTTTATTTCTACTTTGACAAATTTTTGGTTTGTACCCTTCAATTTTGACGGTCCGAAAAAATTTTTGGCGAAGTTTTTTTTCGTTTTGATAACTTGGCGGAACAATCTTAACGCACACTTATTAAGTTGTTATTACAAATTCTGCAGAAATCCATGTTTCATTCAATTCCTTATGATATTGAGCGCAAGTACTTTTAATTTACCAGCTTTTTAATTTTTAGAGATGAAAAACAAAACCATTTGTTTCATTTCTTTTCTTTTACTTAAGAATACATTATTAAAAAATTATAAATGGTGCAGACCAAACTTACACATAATTAATCACAGAACTTAAAAAATAAATTAATTTTTGTTCTACTTTTCAGGTTTTATTGAATTCCTTCTGGATCGGTCAATAGTCTACACGAAAGATACCAATGAAGCTAAGTATGACATTATCAAAAGGCTGGCACATTCACCCGCATTTGATGCTGCAATTGTTGGAAGACTTAATACTTATGTTGAACAAGGCCCATTTTATTATGAAAATCAGTTGGAAGTGGCAATGGAAGAAGGAGAATAAAATAATAGACTTAAAAATTGATTTGCGGGGGTAAATACGCGACTTTTATTTTGACAATTTCATTACACTTATTGGGTAAAATAAAGACATATTTAGCATAACATATTTTCACAAAACTGGCGACAGCGGAATTGTGGAAAGAAGCTAAATTGGTAGATTATTTAGATGGCACTTGAAAGTGTAATGACATTGTTAAAATGACAAAAACATATAAAAATCCTTTTTTGGTGTATTTGTTGAATTTAACCTATTGACCGCCACGGAAGTCTACGGACGTAAGTCAAACAGTGCTAATGATGCCAAGGGACTGCATGGCACGTCGACAATAACACTTTTTTAAAGCGCTTGGCGTAGAGAACACAGATTTTCGTTATTGACGTGGCGGTCAAAAGGACCATAAGAGATGTATTTTGGTTTCAAAAATAAAGTAACTGTATACCTAATTTAAGTATTAAAAATACACAGAATTTATTTCCTTCTTTTATTTTTCGTTGTCTCAGATTTTGCAGCTGCTTTCCTTTTAGTTGCCTTAGATTTGCTGCCGCCGCCATATTTAGCAGCTAAGTCGTCAATAAAGGAGTCTATTTGTTGAACCCTAGATTTTTGTTTCTGTTGTATCATAAGTTCCAGGCTGTTAGGGCCTGAAAAAAATAATTGAATACTTATGAAAATAATTAAAATTTTGTTAATATTTAAAATGTCATAAAACAAGAAATGCCTAGAAAGATTTGTAAAGTAAATGAAATGTATACCTGAATCAATTTGGAACTCCTTTGCCATTTCTTCAGCTAGTTTAGCTTCGCGTTTCTCTTTAGCAATTCTTCTGAGCCGCTTTTTAGCTGGCTCATGAGTAAATGTTTTGTATTCTGGTACTTCTCCATTCTTTATCATTTCCTAAAATGCGATTATGCATATGTATAGTGAGGAATCTTTCTTGAAATAAAATAAACATAAGGTTTAATAATACTATACATAATCATTGTTTAAGTATATAGTGTCTGTTGCCCCAAACATCAGGCACTACCAACCAGGTCCAACTACAGCTAAGAACAACCCAGGTGACCATAAGTACAGTTTTTTTTTTTAAATCAAAATTGATCAATTCTTCTAGAAGAAGAATAATTATAAACACACACACCAGTATTTTATATAATTTTTAAGATAAGCCTACCAAATAGAGTAATACTATAATGAAATTAAGTGCTTAGTATTATGTAACACACAGCTTGTAAAGAAGTAAATAATCTGCTAATGAATAACAGTCATTGTAAAAGAAAATTGTGTCCTTACATTCAGAAGCTCCCTAATTCTTGGTTCTTGGTCAGTTCTTGCAAATTGAACATGGTCCACTATGTAATCCATGTCACCCTTGGCAGTTAAATAGACTTGCTTGATGTCCTCTTTTTCCAATGCTGAGCCTGTAAAATAATAAGAACCCATACGCAGTAGATAGATTGAATATTTGAGTCTTAAAATTGTATACATATGAAATAATTTATCTACAATACTTACCAACATATTCTTTTTCGTAAGCCCTGATGTCTTCATCAGTGATTTTCTTAAACAAGACTCGCCAGTAACCAGACCAGTCTCTGTCAATAATAACGTTAAAGTCTTCATCATCTACAGATTTAGTCTGATCATATATGGCTCTTTTGTCTTTGTCAGTGAGAATGGCGTGGATACTTCCCAGAACTTTAAATTTCTCAGTTGCTTCAAGTTTTTTATCTTCTTCTACTCTATCTGGATGTACTTTGAGTGACAAGCGGTGATATGCCTTCTTCACTGCAATTGAAAGTATTATCATATGAATATTTCCAAAAAACAAAGTGATAACAATGGCAACTTATTCATCTCAACTTATTGTGAAATATTTACATTATTATTAAAATTTTGAGAAGGGTAGGGAATCCAAAAACGAACACTATGTTATTATGAGCAATGTCTGTCTTACAATCAGCCTAATCAACAGCAGACAGCAGTCTTTGAAACAATAAACGTTAATTTTATACAAAAAGTTTAATTTGTATAAAATGAAGTTGCTCAAGTTTGATTGTAGTCCTTTTATTGTACCAATGCATGTAATTATGAATATTATTGGGATAGGAAGAACTTCCGAGTCCATTTGAGTCCTTACCTTCTTTGTCTAAAGCAGTTTCAGGAATTTGTAATACTTCATAGAGGTTCGATGTTTGGAAATATTTTTCACACAATTCTAGGAGACCCATATCCCCGTTTTAAAAAGGTGAGAAGAGAGGAAAGCAGGTTTTCAATTCGAAATTTCGAATTTCTGAATAACAAATCACCAGCAAACGCGCCAAATTAACCGGCAAACTGAGTACTTATAGTGTCAATGTCAAAATTTACGTTTTCTACAGTGTTGCCAGACCGTAACCATGTGGCTATGAATTTTTTCTATGCATGGAAGAATTAGTTACAGTTTGACACTGATATAAATGAACATGACGAAATAGAGAACTAAATTAACATGGGGTACTGGATTTAACGTTTTCCTTCCAATTTCAAAATTTACTGTTATTAGGAGGATACCCATGCCCATGACACCATATTATTTCCACGAAATAATTTTGGTTGGAGCATATAAAGCTCCGGTTACGCTAAGGTGCTCCCTGTAGTACGTTAGTATTATTATTTATTTTGTGCCTGTAGCCAGAGCTTAAGCTAGTTTCATGTCAATAACAGACTATCGCTTATTCGACAGGAATTAGATAGTCTCGGTAATACGACCATGCATTCAACAGATAATGAAAGGACATACCATCGCCGCTCAGGCTTCTTAAACCTCATCCCATTATCGTGTTTGGCTGCCAGTTGGCAAGGCGCGCAAAAATGAATTTTGCTGAGTTTTACTCACACTCTTGCTCGAGTCGTTTATAGTTGTAGGGGTTCGTGGCTAAAAATAACTGCCGCATCCAAAAAGTCATTCAACGGGATTTATTTATTTAAAATAAGTACGCCAACAGTGTACAGGGTGTAAACGGACCCTTCACAAATCCGTCAACCAAGCATTATATATGTGGTTGCGATAGTCGTGGATAGGATCCGGCAATTGGGTCTCGAGGTGGCATTGCACAAGTCCGAGGCCATGTGTTTTCATGGGCCTCGGAATGCGCCACCGTCGGGATCCCTACTGACGGCGGGAGGGGTTTCCATCGGCGTCGGGTCGACGTTGAAGTACCTAGGACTCGTCCTCGACAGCCGGTGGAACTTCGTGGAGCACTTCCGACGTTTGGCTCCCAAACTGGAACGGACAGGGGCTGCCTTCAAGCGGCTCTTGCCCAACCTGAGGGGTCCAAACGCCTCCTGCCGGAGGCTATACGCGGGGGTCGTGCGGTCCATGGCTCTTTACGGGGCCCCGGTGTGGGCGCGTTCTTTAAGGCGGCAAGCCGCCCACTACCTGAACGCGCCCCAAAAGGTGATAGCCATAAGGCTAATCCGGGGGTACCGCACGATCTCCGGCGAGGCGGCTAGCCTCCTTGCCGGATTGCCGCCATGGGATCTGGAGGCGATAGTCCTCGCGCGCCTGCATGAATGGCGCGCGGAGGCACTACGTCGGGGGGAAACTCCGCTGCCGCGGCAAATTGCCGCTCAGCGGACAGACCTCCGGCGTGATATCATGGCGACATGGAGAGAGCGACTGTTGCAACCCCGTGCAGGGCACGCTACCATAGTGGCGATAAGTCCCCTCTTTGAGGAGTGGCTAGAGAGGCGCCACGGCGCCCTCACCTACCGCCTGACGCAGATCCTCACCGGACACGGTTGTTTCGGGAGGTTCTTGCACCGAATCGGGCGGGAGGAAACGCCCGGGTGTTTCCACTGCGAGGATCGCCCGGAGGACACGGTGGAGCACACCGTAGAGGTCTGCCCCGCTTGGGCGGAGCACCGCCGTGTCCTTGTAGCGGCGATTGGCGGCGGCGATCTCTCGCGTCCGGCCCTGGTTCAAGCCATGGTCCGGAGCGAGAGGGAATGGGAAGCCGTCACCTCCTTCTGTGAAGCAGTCATGCTAGTGAAGGAGGTGGCGGGACGTGAGAGGGAAAGAACCTCACGTTCCAGCCGCCGCGGGAGACGCCCTGGGCGTCGGGGGTCACGTGGTGGCTCCCGGCCACCGTAGGCGCGGGCCTGTGGACGGCGAGTTATGGGCTAGCTCGCCGTCCGGCCGTCTTATGACGACAGGCCGTGTCGACGGCGCGTTCGTGTTCCACGCGCGCCTCAAAGAGATGTCAGCAACGAGTAGGGGTCCGCATGGGCCGATGCCTGCCAGAGCTGCGGGATTGTTCGAAAGAGACACCGTGGCCCTGGAACACAAAGGGCAAAGAAGGAACATGGATGGGTTTTAGTCAGTACAAGTCTGACACTCCCTTCCGCTCCGCCCAGAGTGGGGGGGGTCATTTGATGATTTCCCATCCAAAAAAAAAAAAAAAAAAAAAAAGCATTATATATGTACATACATCAAATTAAGTAACTTTACGCAAAAATTATTCCTGGGAAACGACTTTTTTATCACGTTTTACGGTAGGACTCACATAAAACATTGTGCCGATGAATAAATTGTTCAACCTAAAAAACAAATTCAATCATAATTTCCTAATGACTACTGACAAAAGCACTTTTCGTTCTATTATTTTATTTCTTCATAATTATGTGATACACCTGGGCATTTGTCATTGCAGTTCTCGGCTCCATAATACGGTTGAATTCGGCCTCGGCAGCAGTGACAAAGTTTCCCAACTTGTATCAAAATGTATGTACTATTTTCGCAGGGCTCAATGTACGGACCGCGCGTGCTTGTTCGCAGGGGACCAATGAAGCTATACAAAACCAGTTTATCTCTCATTGTACGGGAAATCTATATAAAGCGAGGCCAAGTTATACTGGAAAAGTATAGCTTGATGTGTCGCCGTGTGTTCCAAGAAAATGTGCAAGTTTGTACCGGTAGTACTTATGAGTACTCAGAGGTTCATTTTTATCCTTAAGGTCACAGCACACATATCAACTCGGAAAGGTATCAGCACCGTATCAACTCGAGTCGTTCAGTATTTTTTTGTAGGATACTCCCTACTGTAACGCACACTAATCAAAATCGTAACGTAATCGCCTCGCCTCGGGACAAGCACACGAACCGCGGTGCGGTGCGTGGTCAACTCGCTTACGGCTCGTCGTCCCCGCGCTTACGCCTCTCCGTACCCGAGCTTACGTCTCTTCGTCCACCCTTAGGCACACTACTGTTGCCACACGTGAGGTCATTCAAAGGGCAACTGAATTACATTCACAATCAGTGAGCACGGCGTCGGCGAGCCGTAAGAGTCGACGTATCGGAGCTGCTGATCAGCTTACTTACGTTAGGTTAACGCCTGTTTGACGGCGAGGCGAAAGGCGATAACATGCCGATTCCTTTACGAGTTGATATGTGTGCTGTGACCTTTAAAATAGTTTTATTTGAGAGTGATTCTACTGTACTCTATAATTTGTGACGCACAGACGCTAGCACATCAAACTACCCAAAACTGTCATTTTTTTCCAAACAACCCTGAACCTACTGCTTTAGAGGTAAAGTTGAAAATCTATTAAATAAATTTGACAGATTGTGTAGCCTGATGTGCTGGCTAATTCTATGACATCGTGCAGGAAAAGTTATAACTTTAAAAAAAAAACCTTATCCCCTGGGGGGCAGCTGCCACCACCGCTGGCGACGCCCATGAGGCTAGGCAGGTTATGATGGTGATGATGTTCATAGTGCATTTTTCATTAATACAGCTAAAAATAACAAGGAGCTCGTGGCTAAATAATAAAAGCTGCTCGGGTCGATGTTAAGCTTAAGCCGTGCTTGCCTTGATTGGTCCGTAGATGGGTGACACGCCATTACATACTGAGTTTCCTCCGTGCCTAGGAAAGCACGTTATGCCGTTGGCCCCGGCCGTCATTTGTAGATCTTGACAGTCGTTACAGGTAGTTAGTGGCCCGAAAGTTTGGCAACCAGTCTTACCAAGGGGTATCGTATTACTCAGTATTAATTGGGTTGTCAGATAGGCTCAGGACTCCCTGTAAAATAATGGTATTCAGCTGCATCCGGTTAGACTGGAAGCCGACCCCAACTTAGCTGATGACAGCTGACAATACCAAATGCTTAGCGGGCTGCGGGCGTGCATAGTGGACAGAATGGAAGCTGTCAGCGCACGCTGGGTTAGTGGCAGGCAGCCTAGCATCGTTGATAATGTGGTTCAACCAAAATATTCTGTCTCTTCGTATTGGCCAGATACAAAATAAAAGCTAGATATTTTGCTTTGGAATTGGTTCAGAAACTTCCAAATGTCTTGTGGCAGTTAGAAGGTGCAATCCTAATTACTGTCTCTTTAATGTTCAACAACCCTCAACTGGATCCCGGTTTCAGCATTACCTATAATGTGAAGGGTAAGTTTTATTTCCATCACCTGAATTCTTTCTGCTACCGTAAAAATGTGGAGGACGTCCTCCGTCCGTCTCTTGTTAGACTTTTGGAACCCAAAAAAGCTTATGGTAGGTATATGTGGTCATCCTTTAGTTCATCATCATTCATTCAGGCAGCGTTGTTCCACGCGATGGATACCTTCTATTTTATTAACCCCCGACGCAAAAAGAGGGGTGTTATAAGTTTGACCGCAATGTGTCTGTCTCTGGCACCGTAGCTCATAAACGAGTGAACCGATTTGGATGCAGTTTATTTTATTTGAAATTTATTTTCTTGGCGATGGGTCTTAGATACGTTTTATCAAAATCGGTGCTGCAATTTACTAGATATGGGGGATGTAAGTGGGTATGAAAAATCAAATATTTTCAAATATACCCAAGTGGGGTATCAAATGAAAGTGCATGATGTGTATATTACAATTAGACATGTTTTATCAAAATCGGTGTAGCCATTTACTAGATTTGGGGGATGAAAAATCTAATATTTTCAAATATACCCAAGTGGGGTATCAAATGAAAGGGCATGTTGTGTATATTACAATTAGACATGTTTTGACTTTTCAAATGTTTGTTTGCTTTTCTTTGTTGCGATGGGGGTTTTTTGAATTTTAAATTATTTTTTTTTTTACAATAATTATTCAATGTTTCCCTGGGGTGTGTAACATTTGATATAACAACGAAATTTCTAACGATCGTATGACCTAATTTCATTAAATATATTTTCTTGGTTGTACACTGTTTTATAGACAAAAGTTTTATAGAATTACGTTTCGTATAAAATTTTTCGCATATTATCATTTCATAGAATAATCAATACGCAGAATACTTACTTCGAAAAAAATTTAATTGTAGATTTTTGTTCCAAATAAAATTTAATATTTCAATATTCATATCATAGAATAATAAATCAAATATTCTTAATACTCATATTGATTATTTGTTCGGAGTTGGTCACAGTTCTAACCTAACCTACCTATTTGGTCGCATTGAACGGAACTTTTCAACGTCAAGGTAAATATTAAAATGTTGTGATAAGACGTGGTCGACGTAGCCCCGCTACGCGGGGCTTCTATTTCTATGTGCAGGGTTTAAAGGAACCTAACGGACCTGTCCAGAGTCGGGGTGGCCCAAGTCCCGAGCTCGCTTCGCTCGCTCTTGCATCCTAAGTTTTCCTTGTCACAATGCGTTGTTTATGTTGATGTGGTGTGTAGTGTATACGAAACAACATAAAAAAATAGGAGTACGTTTTACATTTTCGTTGAAATAAAATACCATGGAAAAATACACCGAACCACCAATATTCGTTAAAAAATAATTCTACTGTTTGATAAGCTTGATAAATAAAAAAATGTGATTATAAAATTCATTGACTTGTATTTCTGTGACATATGTTTTATTCAAGTAAATAGTCGTTAAAACAATAATATTCGAAATAAAAATACAAGAACCAAATATTATATGAAACATTTTCGGCGAAACAAAATTTTATGAAACTTCTTTCTACGAAACAAGGGGACACCATTTTTGTTGATACGAAGAAATGATATAATTAATTATTGATATAATTTTATTTAACCTAACTTTAAATGGTTTAATGAACATTTTCTATAATGCACATTTGAATTAATATTCAAATAGTAAAATATTCAGTTACTATAATATTCGAAATCTATAAGTAACGTTTAACATAATTTAGAAACGTCTACTTTTTTATTTATTTATTTATTTATTTATTGGTGTGATTTTTGGTACATTTTACATGAGATCTTAATAATAAATAATTAGTTCCTCAAAAATCTACCTTAAAGGTGTACACTCTTTTACATTATTGGTCATTATTATAAAAAAGAAGAATAATCAACATTTTAAAATAAAATAATTGCAACAAAACACAACATAACTTAAAACAGAAAAAAGCAAGCAAAACATTAACAATTGAGTATACTTATAAATAATGAATGAAATAAAGATAATAGTACAATGTCAAAATTAAATAAATATCAATGTCAATTTACAATTACAATTTATCATTAAGGAATTCGTCAATAGTATAATAACATTTTTCCAATAATAGATGTCTTAATTTGTTTTTAAATTGAATAATATTTAAGTCCTTAATTCCATTTGGTAATTTATTGAATATTTTTGGGGCCATGCAAAGTATACTTTTGTGCATCAAGGCGGTCTTTGATGGTCGAACGCATAATTCACGTCTATATTCTCGTCTAATCATTTTATAGCGTTGTTCAGATGCTTTTCTAAATAGATGCATGTTCTTTTTAACAAATAAAGCAGTCTCAAATATGTACAAGCAAGGTAAAGTCATTATTTTTAACAATATACTCGTAAAATAAGGTTTGCAGCTATCAGTTATTTTTAGACTTTGCAGGTTAGTTTGTGGTTTTATTAATTAATGTGACCTGGTCTACGTATTAATATTATTTTTTGTGTTTTCTTCTTCTCCTTATATAAGATACCCAATAATTTAAGTTAGGTTAGGTTAGAACAGTAACCATTAAAACGCAAAGGCGAGCGAGCAAAGCGAGCGTGCTGAGGTTGTAACAGGTCATGATATTTCCTGATATTTACTTATTCATTACAGAATTTTGGCTGAAAATTAATAAATATGAAAATTAGGTCAACTGAACGTTATATAAAAAGAGCATTATACAAATTGAAGGTTATAAGAAATATAAAATTAGATCACATGAAATTAGGTTATTTGTTTTTATAGCATATGAAATTTATATATGTGAACGTTATTTCAAGTAATATTATACTTTCTGTTACTATGCAATATATTACACACCCGTTGGATGTACCAACGGGTGTGTAATCTAATATAAATGTAAAATAATAGGTCCAGCTGTTAGCACTAGGTACCTCCTACCTAGTTACATACCTACTTAGCGCAAATCGTGACAAGTTCAAAGTTAGATTTTTTTTTTTCGAAAATCGTCTTTTCTAATAAAGTACAGGTATATGTATCCAACTCACGGAACGAAAAAACAGATCATACCTTTATTCATATACAACCTCTAGCTAGAAGTTGCAACTGTACAGCGATTGCTTTTGTTTCATGACAAAATGTCTAGTAGTTTTGACAGCTAATATTCTTTTTTCAGATTTTGACTTTTTTACTGGTATTTTATTAAATTATTGAACCAGTGATTAATTAAAACTGATACATTTCTTTGCATTATTTACATGGATACTATTAAGCTTGCAACCGGTGATAATATAAATTCTGTGTCTTCAAGGGATGTAAATGCCACAAAACTGGATCAACCAGAAGATGGTAAGCAATCCCCTAGATGTGAACGTGAAGATCCACCGACAGAAAATGTGAATACTGAAGTAAGTCAGGTTGAAGTTACGTCACAGATGATTGACGATAACGAAGCCAAAATGAAGGACAGAATAGCGCAGTGTAAAAACATTATTGAGTCATTAAAGATTGAGCTTAACGAAGAAAAAGCGAAATTGGAAAGGCAAAGCAAGAATTCTTTATGCCGTCTTGAAACACTAGAAACACCCTCGAAATCCACGGCTAGTCATTTTCAGTGTGTTTCCACATCCAGTGTGTTGGTGGACGTTTCATATACCGCCAACAAGTACAGAGACTGTGTCGACAGCAAGCTCAACTGCGATGAAAACTTAATGAAATATGAAAAACAACTTCAAAAATATCAGAATACTCTCAATCTTGCCCAAATCGAAAAAAAAAATGCTATTAGAAAACAAATGTTAGCAAAAGCTTATCGACTGAAGCTTTTAGAAGTAGAAAACCAATGCAATATTGAACTACTAAGGGTAAAGCAAAGTTTACAATGTTTGGAGCCGTTACAAATTATCGCTAGTAATTGGAATACTAATATGGATGAAGTGTATGACATAAATACATTTGAGCTGATACCCAGGTATCCAGAACTTAGCGCTAATTCAAGAAGTGACGTCGCCTCTTATGAACTGGATATTAAAGCACCTGCAGTACGAATTGGAAACGCTACTCAAGAAGACTCTGTAGTTTCAGATTGAAAAAAATAGATCAGCTAGATTATCTTTTTTATTTTTAGGCCGCTATTTCGATATAATATATATACTTTCTTGTTTAAAATTAAAATAAAAACAGAATCTTAATTAACTTTTTACAATAATAGTCTTTAGAATATTTAAAATGCACAAAAACTTGTATAATATAATAAAAAATCTTTCGGTGTTACAAACAAGTTTCTTATTCCTGAACTTAGCCCCTAAAACGCGATAATGGTCAAGAATTCAAGATGGTCTAGCCTTCAAATTAGCAAGTTAGGCTGGCTGGAGATCAAATATCTCGTTCGTTTGTAAAAATCAAGCAGATTTTTGCCAGACCGGTCATGATGAGTATTACTCGGCTAGCGCACGGATCCACTGTAGAGCATGGATCCGCCACTTAGCCTGACTTAGCAAGTCACTCTATTCAGTGTTAAGGCTGAAATGTGTATAATATTCACAATCAATAATATCGTTAGATTTCATTATCCTAGCTTGGCTTAGCTCTGGTAAACAAGGGTTCACTGAAGTTTTTCATACAATCCTTGGAAAAGATCCGCTACATTACTAAGCTCTGGTGGAAATGGTAGATAGTTTTATAATTTAACTTCACTACTTAGCCACGTCGCGCGTCGTCGCGCGTCGCTCGGTCGCACATATTTGGTGGAAGGCAGCCTTACCCTTATACAAACCTAAACACATAACTAAGTTTACTAACTATTCATAAATAATATATAAAAACTAATGTGTTTGCAAAAATTTATCTCATCGGTTGATAATTTGGGCGCTGGCAATCAAATCAATTACCAAAAACGGGTGTGAAACTCTGATTTCAATAAATCAAAAGCCGAGGAGGACCTCCACAGTGGACCACACACATCGAGGCACGCGCTTCGAATGCTGCTGACTTTTTATTCTCGCCGCTTGGGACTCGATCGTGTTCTCTCGGCGCTGCTCGGCACCCGGTCGGCAAGCTCCCGACTGACATCACACACGTCTGCCTGCGCCCGCGCCCGTTCAGTTAGGAACTTGAACTTTATTTTAATAAGATTCCAATTTGTCAATTAGAGGGCATCGCATGAACCAAACTGGTTTGACTCCTTTACACCTTGTATCTTTATGAGTTTTATTTAAAAAGTGCTTTTGAATACCTAACTTGTTGAAGTGGATACAATGCTAAGATTCACAGTTTTTTTTATCCTACTGGTATATAACCGCATACCTGCTCTAGTAAGAGATAGGCTTTCTATATCGAGCCTACTGTTAATACAAAATAGACGGTATAGGGAAGATCGGAATGTTTTCGTGAATGTCTATAAATGAATACGCATTGATTTCCTATGTAATGATAGGTAAATCCTCGGAGAAAATTACCTCAGTTTCGTGAATAAAAATAAAAACGCAATTTGCAAAAGTATCTACTATCTACCTACTCACGATGTTCTTTGAATGCGATAGAAGCTTCTTGGTCTTTATGGTATGTATATAATTACAGGCTATCTTTTTATTGATAAGTATCATGGTAAGTAAAAGTGAGCACAGACATTTATTTTATTAATTAATATTAAAATCAAATCATAATCAAAACATTTATTTCAATTAGGCCAGTTACAGGCACTTTTGAACTGTCGAAACAAAGACAAAAATGAAATGTAGGTAGCTACAGTCCCAGTCACAAGGAGCGTAATTAAACGTAGCCAAAGCGTAGTTATCTATGGAGAAAAACGGGCAAGAAACTCCATAGACACTCTTTTAAATCAGAATATTGTTACAAAACCTTGGTTACATCATTCATGTTGAGATGGTACATTATGTGAGAATAACAAAATACTACCTATTCATTTATTTGTTGTAGTTTGTACACACGGTCAAAATAAGACTCCTGAAATGTCCTGAAAAGTGTTGATCAGTCGTCTGATTTACCAAATTTCGAAACCTCTTCACTTTATATAGAGCTGTCAATTGGAGAGGACTATGCTTAAATTATTGTGCGGTGATGCTTGATAACAAAAGGAAAAAAATTAAATCAATATTGTATAATGTGTTAAAAAATCAGACGTTATTACGCTCCGGTAGCTACGCGCCGGCGATACGAAAGTATGCAAAGTATTTTGGCCAAGCAAGTTTTCGATTCTGCATCTCTGCAACCTTTAAACTTTGATGTTTTGTTTTCAACGGAGTCTGGAATTTAAACCAATTCCATGTCTGTGGAAAGATATTTTAAGTATTTTAATTCATCTCTGACTAATTGCATATATACTGTATTTAAATAAATAAGCAGGTTTGAAGTGGAAAAGAGGGCATTAGCCACTAGGTATCCTTTTTAATATGCAGTGCTGTGTGCGTTCGCAGGAAACCTTGTTTGTTGTCGGAGTAGGGAGATATCTCACTTCATCCGCGGCGTTGGTCGACACGGCACCCGTCTATGTGTACGAGCTCGAGAGTTTTATGGAAAAGTAAACAATTTAAAACACTACACGCCGGGCGTATTGGTCCAGCACTCTCCTCCATTAGCCTTAGCCGACACCTTGAGTCGCCGGTCCTTTGACGAAAATGATGTTTGTTCACAAGCGCAGTGACGAAGGTGCGGGCGCGACACTAGCTCACCACTTGGTACAGTTTGCTTTAGCTGCCTTACAGAGGATGCTAATCGGCTTGTCGATCTTGTTTAGTTGTCTATGTGTGGGTAAGTATATGTTTTTCGATAAAAACGTCTTCTTGGATTGATTCTGGCTGTTACTTTTCTTTGGGATTTTGGAAGTTTTTGAAAAATTAGTTAAATAAAGTGGGAATGCAAGCTGAAAATTTTCTGAACGTTTCTTCTGCTGAAACTGAAATAGTGTTTTAATAAAACGATAATACACAGTCTAATTATGTAAGATACTACTTATATAAAATTTTAATTTATATTATTTAATTGATTATAATTGTAACTTTTTGACTCAAATATATGCATCATATGATCCTTAATGGATTAAAAAAAAATGATTTTAAATTTGAATTTGAAAATACACGTTAATACAAAGTATGTCTACTTACCGTCCACCTATCGTGGATAGTCTTGAAAACATCTATTGACTGTTCTGTCACCCCAGTTTTTTTTCCCCAACACCAACGGAATTTATCTTTAGTTTTTCAAAACGGCTTAAATGCTTTTAAAACAGATATTTTTAATGCAAAAGCATAGAGCATGTTTACTTTTTAAATTCCTGTCGAACGCAAATCCGTTTGGGAGTTATGAATGAGTGGTTTAAAGTTATGGCCGTTATAATAACATCCCTTGGTTATTGGGTTAGTTTATTGTATGCGAACGATGCTTTGTGTTAGAAGTCTCCGCTATCAGTTCTGGCGCCAGAATTAGTGTAAGTGTTAACAGTCATTACACAATTTGTACCTCTTTGTTGTGGTCACTTCCTGCCCTTCCTTATTGACCAGTTTTTTTTAATTTTTTTTTGTCTATCTTCATCAACTATTGAGGGTGACTCAGGCCGTCAATGATTAAATTTGGAATAAATATTCATTAAAATTTATAATCAGTTTGTTCAACAACCTGTTTTCTTAATTGTTACATTCAGATTGCTCCTGAAAAAAATATCTACATGTAATTTTCAAAGTTCTTTTAACTACTAGCTTCTACCCGCAACTTTGTCCGAGTGAAAAACATTCTATGGGACTCTGCAAAAGTGCAGCTTTCAATTCATGAAAGATTTTTGAAATCAGATTTTAAGTTTCGGAGATTGCCTCCAAACATGAACTTTACGTCTTTATAATATTAGTATAGATACAGAAAAACAAAAAAATATTTACAAACTTTTTCCCACGGGTATAATGCATTAACGAGTTATCAGAATTGAAACAAAAGTACCTAACAAAGCCGAAAAATTAAACGCAAAAAGGTTGCACCTTGCACTAGTCCCAGTTAATTGTTGCAGACTGGGAAAAAAATGACGTCATCGGCTGTCTACTGAGGTAGGTACACAAGGAAGTTAGTTATCGTCACCTATCTTATCAGTGTTCGCAGCGCAAATCTTTGTGTACAAGGTGCGAGCACGTTGCGTTCGCACCCTTTTTGTTCAAAGTTTCTCATGGGTCTTTTCTAGGTAAAATCGATAAGGATGTGTGAAACTCTGTCGTCATTTCTATTTAAAAGTTTGCTCATTTTTATAAAACGAGCAATACATTAGGCACTTTCTAAACAGAAAAATATTTCTCCAAGCGTCTCGTAGGCGCAAATGTAAAAGAATAAAAATACTTAAATGAATAAAGGACTCACTTATCAAAGAATGTTTTAGTTATCAAGGATTAGTTATCAAGCTTAATGCTCAGTAAAAATATTTTCCTTGTTGTGTAAGCGATAAAGCAAAACAAGCGGGGCGTCAACGAAACGAATCTTGAGCTTTACGTATGACTTACGGGCTGATTATGCAGATTATGCATTTTATTACGCAAATGTAGTGTTGTTGCCTACAAATTGTCCCAAATAGGAGCTTTGTCATTTGCATTGACATAAACAAAAACTTCCTTTTCTGCTCTTCTTCATTTTGGCTTCGTAGGGGTGCGGGTGTTTATTTTCGCTGGAAATAATGGGCACCTTTGAAATAGGGGATAGGTACTTTGAAATAAGTCAGATAGGCAGTCACCCCTTGTGAAAAACTCATATTCAGCTGTATCCGAGGAGACTGGAAGCTGACCCCAACATAATTGGGAAAAGACTAGATGATGATGATAATGATGAGGTACTCTGAAATACTATTTCCACTGGCTTCATATACTTATGAAAATCTGAACAATTTTTATATCACACTGGAGATTAAATATAACGTAACTTTTTAAATCTGTCTTCGATCAGAATTGACTACGCTTCTGAGCTAAATTCCCGTTTTGTGTAGCAAGCTTCAAAAAAAGAACGCGAAAGTTTCAAACTTGGGCCGATCGAAGATAGACTATGAAGCCACTATTGTATTTAGTTAGAAATGTAATAAGTACTTGTTAGTAGGTATTCAGATATGTTCCGATTAAGTGGTTTTCATGAAAGAGTACTTCTGCAGTGACAACATAGCATAACATCACGCCTGATTCGTCGAAGGAATAAGCAGATATATACGTATACTACACCCATAATTTATTAGTTAATTCATATCAAAAGTCTTCCCTGTGATTATTCATTCCACGTGTCTTTACTATTACACCTCTCAGCTCTGACTCAACGCTATTACATAGCAGTGCGGTGACAAACAATTAATCTTTGATCAATGGGGTTGAGCTAATATGAGACTACGACACTGAATCCCATCGAGTTAATGAGACTGCAATAAAGAGATGTGCATAATCCTTTGTTGGCATCGTCTTACTGATTATGTTTCAGTTAAAATTAGACTCGTTTATCTAGATATTTGATACTGTGGCAATTTTTAGAAGTTTTTTTTTTTAAATAACTTACACACATATCACGCCTATATTCCCCGTTGGGTTAGGCAGAGTTGTACCTTATAGTGTGCCCACATTTCGCCAGTTATGTTTAAAGTCTCATGTACTTTGCCAGCCTATTGCCATCTAACGGGCATAAATCCAGACTCAGTAGCTGCGACTGAGAAATTAATTCCTGTTATGCTCATTGTTAATGTCCGGGTTTCGACCAGACATTCTGACAATCGCCTAATCATTTAGCAGCTCATTATACAAGGTAACATCCTCAGTAATGTATAATGTACATGTTAGGTAATTGTTAGGGGGTTTATCCGAGTACGACACCTTCATGGGATTTCCTGTAAAAGTAGGCCAAACAGGTAAATCATAGCGATAATTAATTAGGTTTTTTGACATATTTTGTTAACCGCAATTGATCATAAATACCTCAAAATACATATGGCGTTTCTAAACACTTACTCATTTCTAACTCAATGAGTAATTGTTACTAAATGGAAAACCCATTCCTACTTACACATAACACCATGTTTATTATCGTCTTTAGGTATATACACTTACGAATTACGGGAAGGAGTATAAATAGAGCAAGTTATAGAACACACAAGTCATAGGTTGGTGATACACATGTATTTAAGGCTTGATGATGAATGACAGAATGACCATGTGAACCTCGTGCTCCGCGGTTTCCTTCACGTTTCCAGTAAGATCAGCGTGTCTTATGACTTTGGTTCCGATGCGGAGACAAAGGATCATTAGCTGCTCAATAATCCTTTGTCTATAATGTGTTAAGTGGTTTGTGAGACCGCATAGGCTATTCAAATACAAATCAACTCTGGTCTGTTCTTGATCGCATTTTGATCTGAGAACACAATCTAGGTTGGTTGAGTTGGTTTAGCTTACTGTGTGATGCGTTGCTTATTCAAAGTGACGTCTGTTTCAAGGTGTGCTGTAATTATATTAATTTATTAAGCCAAATTGCGAAGACCTTTGAACTAAGGAGGTACTTTAAAGCTAAACGCCTAAGGAAATGGTACAAATTATATTTTGGTTTCTGAAATACTACTTTTTTGGGCAAGAGGTTCCAAATCCGCTTGGTGCTTGGTCCTGGAATTAAGGTTCCTGCATGCATCATTACCTGAACAAAAAATGTTTACAGATATGTAAGTTGATATAAAATTAATCTAAAATCTTATGGATTGAAAAGAGAACACTTATAATTACATTTTCTTTTGTAATTTTAATTGATCAGACGTCAAGTTATTCTCTAACTTGTTGGATCTATGGACATCTGTATAATTTCCCTTTATGTGTCATAATTTTAATTGATACTTTAGTAATTTTTCAGCAGCAGTGTAAATTATTGCGAATATTCCGTGCATCCTGTTATTTATTTTGTGCATACCTTCAGTTTTAACATTTTTTTCGTACAACTTCTCTAATAGCAATAAATTACGGGTAATTGCAAAAAACTTGATGACATCAATACTTGTTATGCAAGTGGGGTAGGTAAGTGACAATAGGTAGGTAAGTGACAATCAGTTTTCCCGACGCGGACGAAGCGAAAGCGAAATGTGAATGCAAGCGCTGCGGGTAGCGGCATGGTGCGGTGCGCGGCGCTCGGTGGTGGTGGCGGCTGGGCGGTGAGCAAGGGATGCAGGCCGGGCTCGGTGGTGCACGGCGATCGGATCGGGCTGCGGCTGCCGGCTCTCAGTGTCGCTTAGATCGCGGCGCGCGTTGGTCGTGCGTCGAGCGCGTGTGGAGTGATGTCTGCGAGATGAGGCTGTCGCTGGTGCTACTGTGGCTGGGCGCGGCGGCGGCATGCGGCCCGAGCCGCGGCTACACCCGCCGTCAGGGTGCGCGCCGCATCACACCCCTGGTCTTCGGCCAGCACGACCCTAACATTAGTGAGAACAAGAACACAGCCAGTGGACCCCCTGAGGGTCGCATCACCAGAGACGACGACAGGTTCAAAGACTTAGTGCCGAATTATAATCCGGACATCGACTTTAGGGATGACGAGGGAACCGGTGCTGATCGCCTCATGACACAGGTGAGTTTTCATAATTTCCCATGAATTTTCCTCTTGGTCTGAATTGTCATGTAACTTCAGAGCCGACGGCATAGTGCAGCCATTTAGGAACTTTAGTTTCGAATGTTTAATGGGCAGTGCAATAGTATACGGGCCGTTATAATCGTTGGAAATTGTCTTGCAAAACAATGGATTTCATGAAGTGTCCGCTGTTTTGAAAACAGCTCCTTAGTGCGCGGGCAGGGACAATCGGCGATGTAAACATTACGCGCGTGGAACAATGGGAACAAATTGCGGGCGTTACGGTAGCTTCGGAGCGAGTGTTCCGATTGTAGCACTGCAATTACGCAGGCTTTGTCAACAAATATTTTGACTCTGTGACTAATGGATGAATGATGAATTCTTTACAATTTTGATGCCAGTTTTGGTGAATATATGGCCGCCATAAAATTTGGTGTCGAAGGCATTCAGTATCATGCGTTGTCATTCAAGATGCTTTGTATAAATATACAGACAATTTACGGGAAACTTATTGTTGAGGGTTGTTACATTGTACTGTATTTTGGTTCGCTCCAGCATTACGTATTAGAACAAAGATGAATAGTTTTATTTTATTTTATACGCATCAATAATTAATTAAACATACCCTGAATTGTTTGAAACTATCTACTTTTATAGGAAGATTCGAACTTGTTTTGAATATTTAAGATTACAGGAGAACAGGTGATGCGCATTTTTTAACTATGTGTTTATTGTACGAGTTCTACTTTTATACCACACAAAAATATTTATGTATCAAACTATTTACCCACGTTAAGAGTTCAAACTGTTTACAAATTGAATGTTTATAAAACGCGCTACGCCTTGCAATCGCGTCGATAGAATTATTTGATAATAGTATTTTTAATGACGCATTGTTATCAATTTGGGCACTGTCGATAAACTTTGCACATGGCCCAGTGGCAGGATAACTAAACTATCTTTTGGTAAATTATATTTAGATCAGACCTTACTATAAAACAAGAAGAAACAAAAAAAAATTGTTTTTAAATATCTGAACATTCTGTTGTAAAACTATTTTCAGGCTACATTTTGTACAAAACTTAATTATCAGAGGTCTTGAATTTAAAAAAAAAATATTTATTCAGTTTAATATGTAAGAATGAGGCAATAAAATTACAATTTCTGATTAAATTTTCAGTCGATTCGTGCTATGTGATGTGTTAGTGAACCATGAGGCGTGTCTATTCCATCTGAGCCCACATGTAGCTATAAAAATCAGCTTAAAAGATTGCAGTTGTATATGCTACATGTACAGCTAGTATAGCAGCTTGAACGTTTGTCGCCTACGATCAACATACTAACCCATTTCCATCAGTTGACTCATAACAGAAAGATAAGCCATTTTCTTAGCCTTTCTTCAGTTATCTTTGCAATCACGCATGTATTATTTTATTTAATGCTTCTCTTTGGAGCCTACAAACTTCATTGGCTATTCTGATATGTTTTCTAACAGAACACTTTAATAGTGGGTCAAGTTTACAGCTGTTAACCCAAGTTTCAGTAGTTTCCCGCTTAAAGCCGGTCGGGTGAAACAAACTATCGATAAATGCGGAACTATGTTGATACTTAATCTTGAAACCACGTTTGGCATTGCTGGGTTAGTAGTTGAAAAATTCCTCTATGTTGTAGAATGTAGGCAGATTGCCAACTAATTCTTTTACTTTACAACTTGCACGGTGAATTAAGCAATTAATTAACGATTTTAGTCTGACGATTTTCTGTCTTCCTTTACAACGGATTAATGTCTACTTTGATGGTCGTGTTTTTCAAAACTGATTATGAAATAGTGGTACATCGATTCGTGCTAAATACTTATAAATAGAGAGGTACCTACGGTGTATAATATTTACGGACTCGTTATAATAGTTTACATGAGTAATTGTCAATCGCGGTTAGCAAATAAGTACATCGTGCGTGTCGTCAAAGAAACCGCGCGGATTCCTGCCAAGCTTCGCTGTGCTGGGTAGCGTACCTATGTGCCTAGATTTGCGTGGGTCTATAATGGCTATATCACTGCATATATAAAAGATAAAGAAGGTACTGATCTGTCCGTCTCCAAGCAATCTCGTGAAGCACTAAATCGATAGAATCCGTGAATGACTCGCCGTTACGTTTACAGTAAAGTATCTAAGTTGGTTCACCCGAATGCGTTTGTCTTGAATTTCCCACGGTAAGCATTGGTTCGGATAATTATTGTACTTATATAATTTTTCGTAAAGGAGATTGAATGAATTGGACATCGCTATCTACAATCTTAACGTAAGAAATCACATTAAGGCTGAGCTTAGTAGAAACAGGTTTAGTTTGAAAGGAGAGGCCAGGTACCTAGGCTAGACAAAACTATTGAAGATTCGCATAAGCCAGGGAATGTCTATTGCTGAACATCTGAACATCTTTTTGATTCTCAAGAAGAAATTGATGAAGTGAAATATTGCCCACCCATTCTTAGGAAAACTGTGATTTCTTTAAAAATATCAAATTAAAAAAATATGGTAAATCTGAATTAAAATAAGATTAAGTACTAACACTACCTAGTCAAGCTGACGAAACACTTTGACAAATGTTAGTTTTATGATTCATTCTGATTCAATGAGGCAACGTCTGCCGTTCACCTGAAAACGCTTATGAATGGGGATTGTTACTTAAGTTGTTATTATTTCAGCAGTAAAGTTGCTCAATCCGTGTTTAATTTCTAAAGCCATATTGTAATAAATAATGTGTGTAAAAAGACGCTTAACGAAGCCGAAAGGCACTTATTCTCCCCATCATAGCTATTTTTTTGTTCCGGGTCATACGCGGGAACCATAGATATTTCCAGTATATTATTGTTCAAAATGTAACGAATAGCTTAAAACACTTATCTACATTTCGCTATAAAATTAAAAACATTATTTCACTTGAGTAAAATTCGGAAAAAAACAGTATTGATACGAGTACTAGGTAATTTATTGAGACTTAAGTGGCTTCAACTGTAACCCTTAAAGAAACAGGCTGAGTTATTAGTAACACAGGCAAATCTTAAAGGGGTATTCTTCAAAGCGCAACTATATTTAAGAGCAACCAACTAAGCGCAACTAAATTATTCTTGGAAGCGCAACCGTTAGTTGCGCTTCAAAAGCGTAACCATGATTGAAAAAAAAATGAATCCATCATACCCGAAAACCATGAAAAATAGAGAGCTATTTTTCATCATAGTTGGTTGCGCTTAAAAATAGTTACGCTTTGAGGTATTCCTCAAAGCGCAACTATTTTAACATGGGGTATTCCCCATGTTAAAAGCAAGATTCCTTTTATGTTTACCTTGAAAAGAACTCACTATTTAATTAATGCTAATGTTCTACTCCATACTATGAAGTTAGATAGTTATTCATGCGTCAATTGCAAAACTGTGTAAGTACATAATACCCATAACTTGTTATAAATCATATTTACACCTATCGTCTGTCTATCCATAAAGTGTGACAACAAGTTTATTCTGTATTTAGTAGGAAAATCGGTCAGTTGCTGGAAAACTCATATTTCAGCCTTCAGCAAAGCTGATGGACATTGGACAAGTATGTGTTTGGCCTCGCTCTAATGGCTTGTCAAACATGTGCGCGTGTTGACAAACAAATTCACCATCCAAGCTATACAGTTACTGGTACAATGTGGGTCAGATGTGATATTCTATACTAAAAGGTCACTTCGTAATTGATGCTTCCATACTTCATGTAAACAGTTCGCAAGTAAGTACCGAGATGTAGATAAGATATAATATAGAAAGATCAACTGAACCGTACAGAAATATTCTTGGTCGCGGTAAAATATTACATTTGCATTTTATATGTTTGCACATGTTGTGTTGCTACTGGCACATTTTATCCGACGTTATTTATCTCAGAAAGTGGAGTGCTAGTAAGAAGTAGAAGTAATATAAGTAACACACATAGAATACATTTTGCAACTCTATAAAATTACACGAAATTTGCTACGCGCCGTAGCATTTTAGTTGAACAATCGGAAAAAATCTTGTGTATGTTTTAAACAAAACTCTCATTTTTTGTGTTAAGTAATTTAAATGATCTCGCCTCTTCTACTGCTACACTTAATTGATACAAAAATCTACTATTTAGACTGTATTGTATTTTGCTACGAAAAGGAACAATAGTCGAAATTGGTACCAAAATGGTTCTATCGTGTTGTTAGTTTAATTCATTTAAAATATGTAAAATAAGCGTAAAGCCTGAAATACTTTAAATTATTTTCATTTTAATTTACACTGTGAATCCCCTGTGATTTACCTGGCAGTTTCCTCAGTGAACTCCGACTGTAAGAAGGTTGTACCTACAAATAAGTAGAATCGCTTCTTACAACTACAAAATAGATATCTGTTGACCTAAGTTAATAATATCTACTTAGGTATAATTAACTTACGAAGGTAATAGGAAGAAATAAATAACTACAAGGAAATGGGATCAGACATTGTATTATAATTTCTAACATAATGAAATCCATTCAGTATTTGACATACTATTGTGGTCAGAAAGTGACACGTGTAAATTACACGTCATACGCAGTTCTGTCACCAACAAGAATACCAATTCTGGTGTCATGACGTGGGAAAAACTGTAGTTAAATCAGTCCCGTAACATAGTATGACATGTTTATCGGATGTGCTATTTCTGAGGTCAATAGTTTGATGCACTGTCAATCCTCTGTAATTAGGACGTTGTTGCAATGATTTACCGCTTTAGACAAGGTGTTTACAATCAATGCTCAAACACAAACTCAATACGGGTTAACGTCATCACACATAGTTCATAAGTCAACCTAAATCCTGAAATAGTGTTGAGGTGTTCAAGGATACTATTGTTTGAGCGAGTATTAGTAAATAATGAGTCAAGACCGCGACTTGATTGCACAGCAAATATTTTAATGGACGTAGGTATCTTTAGGCAGAATCCAGTTATATGCAGATAATAATCGGTTGAAGGAATGTACGGACGACGAGGCGCGAGTGTGTGCGTGGAAGAAAGGCCGGCGCGAATCCGGCGTCGCTCATGTTATGTGCGCCGCGGGCAGCACATAGTCGGAGCCAAGCTGAGCAGCCTTGCATTCGTAAAAATCTCCAAACCGGTTCGATGCGCCTCCATTACTTTCTTTCTGCCTCCACCGAGCCTCCCATTTAACTCGGGCCCACTTTTTATCAGGAATCGGTATCTCCGTCTAATAGTATTATTTATTTCTCATAAATAAGAGGGAATATAAGTAAAGTTAATGCGCACGGGAAGCGGTACATTACATGCCAGATGCTTCACAGATAAATGCGTTATGCTCTTTCCGTCGGTTGTTGTGTTGCGTAACGTGCGCGGTGACAGCTTGAGATTTATGCTACAGCTTCCACCAGCTTGTAATCTTTATTTACAAACAATTGCCCAGATTTACATCACCACCGCAGTGAAATATTAAATGGTACACAAGTGCACACTTTATGAATTTTGCGCAAGTACACAAGTACATATTGCATTACCTAATACACATATTAAATGGTGATGCTAAGCCTCTCTGAGTGACTGTATACTGCTGTATAGTCGTCAACTATTCCACAATTTATTTCAAACTCAAAGCCATAATGACAGTCTACCATGTGAAAAGGAATATGAGTCGGTGTTCCCGAGTAAAAATGGTTTAGCAATTGGCTGGTTGGCTAGCCAGCTAACCGCAGAATAGGCGCAGAACCACACCGCTTGCTCTCCTCCAATTCCAATCGGAATTACTTACCATTTTATGTAAGTTTTTATTTAATATTTTATATCCCTGGACGCGAATAAGCCGAAGGAGTAAGAAGGGGTGCGGCGGAGGCGCGGGGGTTGAGGGACATAAATATCTCGGTGATTTATGGGCAAGGCGGTCGCGGGATAGGTCAGCATTATTCAATTTCGTATTTGAGGCTCGAGTTACAATGAGCTTTTACTGCGGTGCGCGCGCGCAGATAGCGTAGCAATCCCACCCGCCACACTCGCTTTTGTTATCTACTTTTTAAACCCTATTGTAATCCGGAGATTAGCCTCGTGTTTGACATTCTCTTAAATAACGAAAACATTAATTAACACGGCATTTCTATATTTGTAGAACTGTTAGGAATTAACCTTAATTCTAAAAGCATGTTCTCAAGTCGAGCGGTAATTAAGTAGGTATGTCAATAGTTGGGTAAATCAAATAAACGTTTTATATGATGGCACCGTTTTAAACTTACTTAATTATCGATTGTTAATATTGATTTAATTTCATTGCCTGATACGCTAAAGTGGTTTAATTTGTTAGCGGCAAAGACACCGCCGTCCAAATTAGATACTTTTCGGCTTATTAGCGCAGGATAAAAAACGGAACGAGGCCCGATCGCTTTGTGAATAATTGACCATAATCAAATTAATCCTAAAATTCTACGGTGGGTTTACAACGTTGTAAAATGTTATAAAGACCTCCTAACAGCCGTATTATAACAACGCGTTTTTATCAACGGGCGTACTATCTACAACTCGAATGTATAGAACGTGAGTTTACAACTATTAAAAAGTTATAACTTTTCATACATGAAAAGTTATTTTACGATAGGATTATTCTGATGTTTCTACACTTAGTGATTTTTAGATAGTAAACACATATTCGGATTGGTTCTTGTTTGAAATCCCATCTGGCAGGTTATTAAAATCAATGAAATAAACATTTCTGATGTTAGTAAAGTTTTTCAGTCTCAGACTCAACGCGTCGTTGTGAAATTCGGATACACGCTCACCGCGAAATTGCTTTTTTATGTGCGATGTACTCGGAGTGATATGTGTGTATTGAATTAATTAAAATGAGGATGCACAATTTGATAATTTTAACACATCCTTCCTTATATTCTAAATAGAAGATGTATGACTCAGTGGAAGACAGTAGGTGACCGAATCAAACAGCATATTTTCAGCTGCACTCTCACACAATACTGTGATAAATCCAGAAAACAAAACAAGCAAAATATATGTCTATATATTAATTTATTTACTATTGTTTGCATAACTTGCGTGGAATCAGCAGCTTGAAGCTCCGTTGCAGTTACACAGACACCTAAAGTATCTTTCATACCGGACCATCGGCTCTTTCTGATAATTAATTTCTTCAACGCCTGCTTGAAATCGGATACCCACAATTAATTGTTAACGCAGAATATCCTCAGCGTCTCCTTATTTACTGAGTATAATCTTTCTTGTATTTTGTAACAACCACGTGGAGGTGGCTTTATATGTACCTTCTATTGTTTACAAGTCCTTGTTTGATTTAAAATGATCTTGAAAAGCGGGCACTCTACTTTGTAAAAATATTTTATAAAAGTAACAATGTGTTCCTTCCCTTCCTATGGAAGATAAAGTGAATTATAATTGTTCATTTCATATAGAAGCCCTTTAACGTTCGCAAGTTGTCGGCGGACACTTGTTCAAACACACGCCAAACTGTTCAAGTGATAGGTCTTTGAACCTCACCCGTGTTTGCGGTTTGTTTTATATAGTTGCTTCTTAAGGTGGCGATAAATTAACGATTTGCATTTCTCTTACAAACGTAAACAGTCGTGATGTATGTAAACACAAGTGTGCTAATACCTTAACATAAATCAGACATTTAGTGAGCACTGCACAATGTATGAGTAGTTGTAGCTTGTTCTGTCTGAACACTTGTTGGATAAACAAACCTTGGTGAAATGTGGTCGGGTACTCGGAAAAACTTATACCTAATGGGCGTGCATGACTTATTGTAGATTCAGTCACAATCTTGTGAGTAGGAACTCGCTTTATAGATTAACTAACAAGGAAAACACACAAATGACAATAGATAATGCTTTGTGTCATGTTTGTGTCCTATCATTTGATACAATACCATATTATGTAAGCGCAACTTACGTGTACTGAACAGTTCAATGCGGTAATAGAAACATTTAGTAGTTTGTGCAGTAATAGAAATTATTTATTGCTTAGGAGATGGAGAATCTCGCCGAGTGTTAATTTATTCCGTTAACTAGCCGCCTGCGAGACTCGTTGGTTAAACATAAATGCACAGGATTACCATTGGAACAACTAATTTCACAATCTTTGAGCTCAATACAGAATAAAAAAAATCATAATCATGCAACAAAGCACAATTTTATTTGATTTACGACTGTTTGACTAATTTTCACTTTGAATTTCTAATATAGCTTCCGCTTTTCGTTATCAGTTAAATTGTCGTATTATAATCTTTTGTATTTATCCGTAAGCCTAAATTCAATTACTTAACCAAATTACGATACTTAAGTCAAACAAAAAAAATCATTCGATGTCTTCTATGGGACCCATGGATATGTAGAATGCTTTGTTGACTATCCTTTTATATTATTTTTTTCATATGATCTCAAGCTCAACTAAAAGAAAAGAACACCGAGTGGGTCGTCGCAAAAAGCGGTCCCCTGTGTTTGCGTGAGTGTCGTGTGTCTCCGACGTTCGTTTGTTTTAATTACTGCTGCAAATATTTGTCAGCTAGCTGTTTGTGGTTATCTTAGCGTTATCTGTCAAACCTCAGTCAATGCTAAGAGGCACGGGCTACGCCACTACACACATAATACGACGACCTGTTTTATGATTGTTCCGCTTTCCTTCTAGTTAACAGCCTACACATCGCTCCTATTTATTTAATAATAGAGTATCTTTAGTACCTAAACCATGTAAGATTCGCTTGCAATATATGAGGTGTGGTTGCGATATTGAATCAAACATATTTATTTCGGAATTTGTGTCAGCTACAGATTAAGGAAATATAAATAATGTTATTTCACTTTTGACCTCTTTCCGAGTTGATTTTAATATGATACTTTATTATGTTTATTCACTTAAGTATTAGTTATGGATGAATGAATAAGATTTAGAAAATGTGCCAAGTTTTCCCAGCAAACACATTTTCCTCGGTTTCAATAATCCTTAGTTAGCATTTGTTGTGTATACTTACCGTATTATAATTAACCAAAAATAAGCTTTCACGTTCTGCATGATCCAAAGTTACTTCATGGCCTATGTATATATATCTTAACGGGTAAGAGGATTTATGAAAGGCCTAAAGACATTAAAATATGATTAAAATATTCAACCTAGTTTTAAACACAATACATCAAACATGAACTCCCGTATACAGGTCGTGAAAATATACAAAAAGTACGCACCTCGATTTCATATGAAGTATTTTAGAAGCGTACCATGTACTAAAAAACTGTTTTTGTAAGTAACCGGTTCCGTGTCCGTAACTATAACGTATGATGAAACATTAGCCGACACAATTTATGGGATGATTACTTTGGCATCATCAGCAAAGAGTTTTGATACATCTCGCCCGATCGTAAATCCAAGGGATTTTCTATAAGAAATGTGGAGAAATGGGCCATTGTTAAAAATAGACGTAAGAAGGATAAATCCCAGCGTAAATTCGATTGAACTACATGAAAGATTTTACCCACATTTGACCCTATTTACGAGCCTGCAAACAGCCTGAAAGCACTACATGTACAGACGCCAGTACATCAAGCTACTGCAATCTGTCAAATTTCTGTAACAGATTTTCAACGTTATCGCTAAACTTTTACGTTCAAGGTTGATTGGCAAAATTTGACAGTTTCGGGTAGCTTTTGTTCTGACGTCTGTACTTATTATATATTAGTAGGCATCATGAATTAATCGATTACCTACTATTAGACAAATCATAGTTTCGGTTAATTAGGTTACGTTATTTTTTCCGCTAAGCACTCTAAATAAAGTAAATAGGCATCATACATTCATAGGTACCTAGTCCTTCTGTAGGTACCCATTCCTTTCCTGTAACGTGTGACGTCAGCGAGCAGGCGCCAACATCAATGAAGAGTCCAAAATGTATTGTTGGAGTGTGTTTATGTAAGATTGTTCGCGTAATATCGAAATGTTAGAGCTTTAAAGTGCAATCCGTTTTGCGCTTATCGATGGATTTCGTTGATTTATTGCGATCCCTTCCCTGGTTTTATTTGACGTTATGATATATTGACTATGAAATGTTAGTGCTGAGGTGATTCAACCGTACGAACTATCACTTACGAAGTTATGAATTAACCATGACTACTTGATAGTTCCTGATACTGAACCGTAAATTGAGATGCACTGAAAATCATTACAGTTTTTTCTCTTCTACATGTAGTGCCTCCTTCTATAAGGTATTCACTATTCGGGGAAATAGTTGCTATGCCCCATGCATTGATAATTTTATTGAAAGCTTAAGTTACTTCATTTACTACTACACCTGCCCATGTTGTTTTGCCCCAAGCCATCACTCCATCATCATTTGCTGAATCGAAAATGCAATTACTGATACTCCAAGTCAATAATGATAGACAACGATTAATGTACTTAAATTTCGAGTAAAAGCGGTCCGTAAAGGCTTAAGTGGCCGTAAAAATCAGGCAGGGCCAGAACTCAGCGTGTCGATCGGCACTTAAATCTTACACCCAATAAAAGTGCACGTTGGACTGGCACAGGCCCGTAATTGGTCCTGCTGTACGATTACGCTCACAAGCGCGAGCGATCAGCCCCGAGTGCTCGGACAATACATTTACGACTCTCATTGGTCTCATTTAATGACGTGTGACAAGTACATGTAAGGAACAATGAGCATGTAATTGAGATTTTTACAATGTACAAAGATTTTCGCAATGTATCGACGCTTGGTGGATGTGAGTTCATGTGAGCGATGTTGTGGTTCTCAGTCACTTTGCGGAATGCAATTTGCCAAGATAGCGTGAGGTTCAATACAGGATTAATAAACGCGAGTATATAAAAGTTAACAATTGATAGTCCCAAGTCTGTTAACAATATAAGTGATCTAAATCATGGGGTATTCCTCAGAGCGCAACCATTAGTTGCGCTCACAAATTCAAATTAAAAATATTATATGTTTATTCCTCAAAGCGCAACCATGATAAAAATAGAGAAGGGTATGATGGATTCATTAATGATAGCTCTCTATTTTTCATCATGGTTGCGCTTTTAAATAGTTGCGCTTTGAGGAATACCACAAAATCATCGCTAATCATTACTCAAATACTCATCCTTCGCAGTACGACATCAAACGTCTTATTTTTGTGCATAAGCAACTATTTCTGTTTTATAGTTGAAACCGAATGCCTAACAACTTAAAACGGCATTAACAGTTGATTGCGCCGATGAAAAGCTTCGGTCGTTGAGAGCTAGATCGCGACGCGCGCGCATAACTACGAGCCGAGGCCAGAGGCGCCGCGGGACGCCCCCCGAGCCTCAAGCCGCCATCACTTTTATTTATATTTATTTACCTTCCCTTCATTCAACGAGGGCCGCCCTTTCGGCCCTTTTTGTCGCGTCGTAATACGCCCGATACAAATATTGTGAAAGAGCCTGCGGTTTGGGTGAATTTATTGTGCTACGATTTGATGTAGCACCGATGACGCCCGCATTCTGGAAAGGCCGGCTTTTAAATATACATCGGTTTGGTTAATGACAAAAAGGATGACTTTTTGTGTCTTTGACTGCATTGAGAGAAAAACCGAATGGTGCAGTTGTTGATTTGCGATACGCGTTAGGGTCCATGCATAGGGTACCATCGTGCGGTCAGGAAACACTGGACTTTCAGTTTAAGAGACCAGTGTTCCGTGCTATTACAAGTAGTAGTGCAATTAGTTAAAGGAAGCATATTTTATTAGATTCTTTTTACCGAAACCATTAAAATGATATCTGTAACTTCTACAAGATAAATTCCGTAGCGTCCCTCGTAGCGTAGCGCAGAGCGCTGAAAAACAGTTCATAGCATTACACCTCTCATAAATTACAGTAACATATTACCTCAACTTCTTACTAATATCGATGACCATAATTTATTCAAATATTACTAGAAAACAATGCAAAGATAAATCACTACAAATTGTTTAAAGTAAAGATCAAATCTTCACTCCATCTGTGACGCGGCGGCGACGTTCACGTGCATCAGTTATCTATCATGATAAATGGCGTATTTATTTATCCGACGAGCCTAAATAGCTATGGTAATATTGGCCCTACAACAGCACAAAAGGTAACAAAACACAAAAGTTGAAAAAGGTAAACCGCACTATTTACAAAGTGGCTAGCGAGGACCACACAGCCACAATCGAGCCGCGCGTGCGACTCAGCCGCTTCACAATAAAAAAAATCGTTCCCAGCATAGATCTTTTTCGGTTATACATCTCGCATTTTGGTGGTGTGATTTGTGACGTTCGGAAATGTTAATGGCACGTCCTGTTGATTTCCTTTTGCGGTCTTATTATTTTTAGAGTATTAACTCCAGCAGCAGATTGAAAACCTGAAATGTTTCGTGAAATCGCGGAGTAGGTTGAGTGTATTTAGTTTAGAGTGTAATGGGAAGTGGTACTGGTTACGCGGAATATCTTAGGAACGCAAATCGTTTGGCTGCGCGCGCCGGCCGTTGTTTACGCGATCACGGCGCGCCGGCGCATCGCTGACGGACGATGAACAGAAGTTGCCAGTCTTTGACACCGTAGCCGCACCCGGCCTCCAACTGGCTCTGAGTTTTAGACAAACTATTTTTAACCAGTTATTTTTTAATGGTCATAAGTATTGTTATCTTATTTATTTCAGATTCTGTCCTGTACTTAGCTAGATTATCGTGTGTAATATGTCGCTCTTTTCAATTATTTTGAGTAGGTGTTTTCATCAGTACAGTGTTTTGTTTTCCCTGGAGGTCAACGCATTCGCAAAAACTCATTCTCACTCTCTTCTTCGAAAACGCCGATGTAAACAGATTTCAGTGAGAAGCAAAATAACATATTCTGTTGAAATATATTCTGGTTCCGACCTAGTGAAATAACTAACCCGTTGCCTTCAGATGCGTCTTTGGAAATGATTAGCAAATATGTTTTCAGTTAACGATGTTGAATGTTTTTGAATTACAAACGGAGGAACTGCGTCTCTTGCAAGCTTCCTCTGACAATGAACCTTGGAAGTGTCGGTACTCTTGCGCATAGCCTCGCACATCAGGTATATTCGTGCGGCTCATTACACACGTGTTTCAGTAGGTACACGTTATTAGGTGCGTTTTCACGTGCACACATGGGCTACTTTAGGGTACATCTAATTGAACGTAGGCGCGGCGGCGGCGGGCGGCCTAACCTAATTTACATTAATGCAAACGAGGAGCATTGTTCAGGTGTGAAACGCCAGTGTCAACACAAGGCCTCTACTCAAATAGTTTATTAGCTCCACCCAGCCGTGTTCTGGCGGACAGACCTTTGTGATACTGACGGCCCCCTAAAGACACGCATACTTAACGCTTAAATATGACTATTCAAGACGTCGCAGCCATATCTAATATACATATACTGACATAACTAAATAACATCCGTACATACACACAAAAATGTTAAATATTTAACGTGAGAATGTATTAGATTCCTAGCATTGATATTACACTTCAGGTATCAGCTTTCACTTCTGTTTTACATCGAATTTAGGTTCAATGAAAAGGCAAATATATAACTGTCGGAATGGTTTAACACATCATTAATGTGAAATTTATTAAGAAGGCATAATGAGGCATTTGCACATTATTTAATTTTGTTCTGCCTAACAACTATACTTTGACAATTCCACAAAGTGCACTAACGATTTTACGATCGCTTTACATCTGCTTTATAGGGCCGTTTAAGAGACGATTTAACGCCTATAAATGTTTTTGATTGTATGCGACAAATTGTGATGGTCAGGGTGTGTCGAGGTCGTTGACTGAGGTCCGTTGCGGTCAGCTGAAACACAAGAAGATGGCAGCGGTCACCAGTTTGTGTGACAAGCCGACGACAACGCGGCGGTCAGCACGCGCGGCGCACTCAACCGCGCTGTGGTCGGCACCAACCGTCCCACTGTCGCCGCCTCTAACTGTTTACTTTATTTTTGGCACACATTTAACTTTTTCAGAGTTTTTCTTACTACTTACCAAAAACACAAAAAGCTCGTAAGTTATATTCAAGACCCTTCTTCTGTTCAATCATCCCTAAAATGTTTTCTTTGAAAATATTTTTAACAATGCACGTTAATCAGATGGCAGCGTCTTGCATAAAATGACGTCAGTTAAGAGACAATGGTCGATCATAAATTATAATGACAATCTGCCACATCGGGAATTAATCTCGCCATGTCGAGTGTCATGTATATCGCTGTGGTCCGTCCGTAATAACATATAAAAAATTACCGATTGAGACCTCGTCGGAAGGTAAAGTGCATTCTTGTGTTAGTTTCTTGAAGTCAATTCGCGAGAATGTGCGAATGTGAGTGAGCTTGCCAGTTGTTATTGTAACCATCTCGGAGCAGTAACATCCCGTTCGTGAATCATGCTTTTGTCTCAGCGAGAAATTATCATAGTAAATTATGTATTTGCTATTGTATATCATATCAAATGTCTCGCAAAAAATAAATAACGACTTTCACTATCGATAGTGCGGTTCGACGTAACGATTATTTAAATGTGAAATAGATATGGAAATGAGGTAGTATTCAGAATGTTATTGAGTCTTGTCAAAGTTGTATTACCGTTAGAACGTAGGCGTGTGAAGCTCTGATTGTAAATAAAAGAAATGCAACAAGTGATTTATCACTATGTCGAAACAAATGAAAGCTAGCGTAGTCATTTTCTATGGGATAAGGAAAACCCTACGCTGAAATCGATCGAGGGCACGGCTTCAGTGGAATTCAAATTATTTACTCTATCGTACCGTAATTTATATTCGCACATATGGTAAGTTTGTATAAGCTTACCGAAGCTTTTATCAAGATCCTATATTAGTAACAGGAATTATGAGTAATTTGTTTATTTTTTAGCCATAATCATATACAAATTAATAATTTTAGAAAAGTTAACAGAATAATATGACCAAATGACTGATAACGCGAACTGAATGACCAGAGACTGATGACAAATCATCATTTTCACGAATTCTATCGTTGAAATTCTAACTAGCAAGGCAAATTTTGAATAAAATGAAATAAAAATAATCCAACTAAACCAATTTCAAGAATCTGTAAATTTAAAAGTCATAAACTGCCTGTAATAGGCGATACAGAATTTACTACGGCAGGTTTAAGTGTCCATATTAATAATTATATACTGTTAATTATTTCTTACAAGGCAGTCAAAATGTTACGAATGTGCGCTTCCACGGCGGCCGTGAACACTGCACAGGCACACGGTTGTGGTCGAGTTCAAGGGAGGCACGAGAGAACGTTTTATGGGCAATATCTGCTGACTAATAACTATCTCGATAGTGTACGTTCAACTCAATGTTTCCAATACTTTGTTCAATACACTTTTACTACTTGTTTAGAATGTTTGATCGTTTCCCGACATGTATCACATGTTCATAATTTCAGGAATGTTCCTCTTGACGTATTCGTCCTATACAACATTAGTTTTAGTATATGCGAAACCTGAAACACGTGTCTAGTATTTTTATGTAAAGAATCTGTGTACAAAATTTCAAAACTGTATCATGAAAAATCACAAAGCTGTAAGCTTGTTCTGTTACCTAGTTGTCCGCACAAAAACGTGGTCATCACGCAGCGCGCGATGACCACGTCCAGCCTCCAGCCTCGTCTTAAGCTCATTGATAATAATAATTTGTTAGTAGGTACCTAAATTATTGCGATAGGTATTTAAAGTCGCTCGGTGTCCAACTTTTAACTTTTTACAATATTTTTGGGAAAAAATATAACATGGTTTAAAAATGATTGGAATCGATTCAGTTACTTATTCTGAACAAACTATATTCAGGTTTCGCATATACTAAAAATAATGTTGTATATTACATCACCCACTTCGGATCAACTGTTGACGCGATCGGAAAATTTGTTTCGTCCAGTTTTCATTTGGAATTTCAATTGGTGTGGCAAACGACTCCGCCCTGCAGGCTGCGCCATTAAACATTTAATTTCAATTATCATAAAATCATTCAATTTCACTTTTTACATTTTCGTTTGTTGTTAAAAAGGCTTCACGAGCATGTAATTGGTTTTCTTTATGGGTTGGTTGTGTATATGGGAAGGCATTGATGCGAATGCTACATGCGTTTAGGATCCGCACCAGAGAATGTTTCGGAAAAAGTACTACCTACGTAATGGCTCTTGTGATACAGGGAATCCTAGTACAAGAGCCAGAGCTACACTGATGTTACTAACAATCACCTGTTAATAAAGATTTTATTTTTTTCATTTTTATTTTAATGGAAGTAGTTATGTAGGGAAGGCATTTACTAAATGAACATAACATAACATCACGCCGTAATCCCCGAAGGGTTAGGCAGAGGTGGAGGACCCACATTTCGCCAGTTATGTTTAAGTCTCATGTAATAGGGGGTGAGCCTATTTCCATCAACCGGGCGCAAATCTTGACTCCGTGGCTGCTACTGAGAAATTCCTGATGGAAAAAACCGATAACACTTTGCCCGACCAGGGAATCAAACTCAGGACCTTATGCTCAGTGGCGCTTGCGGCCACTAGTCCAACGAGGTCCTAAATGAAAGTATCTATAAATTTGTACTGGAATTGTATACACGACACTGTAGCTGAACAATGGTTAAAGCGATGGTACTTTATTAGTGAAAACTATCGGGCTACAGGATTGTTCGTTTAGAGGTGAGATACGCGCTTGTCGTCTATCCGTAGGTACGGAAGGTTCATTACTATTGGTGACTAAAGCCTGATGGTGAAACAACTCGTTATTGTGATGAAATCAACTGATGACACTAATAGTTGTTGGTACCTACTTAGTTGTTGCAATTCATCTGCGGTCCTATGTGGCCATCTCTTTATATACTACACCTATTGGTATATAAATATAAAAGACATCGTTATTGAAACGATGTACAGACGCCAGCACATCAAGCCAACCGAAACTGTCAAATTTTCCCAATCAACCTGAAAACCTAATGTTTCACCGATAAAGTTGAAAATCTATTAAAGAAATTTCGCAGATTGTAGTAGCTTGTAGTGCTGGTCTGTACCTTCCCAGTATTTGCAAATGTATTCAATGAGGATAGCGCCCCTTACTTAAGGTTTTATGTACATTAACCTGTGACATCCGTATAAATCGCCACTGAGTGGGCTGAGCGTGAATGTATTGATTTAAGACTGCGCATTTGACATAACGCTTATTTACGAACTACCGTGCAATAGAAAGGCATTCGTATTGTAACGTTGGCTATATTTATAGGTTCGTGGTTGGCGCATGTGAAGCCTCAACCGCATGCGATTTGTTCTCACGCGGTTTGTATTCCTGTCGCATTCACTCTCTTGAAAAATATGCCTGTGAGTCTCACTCATTTTGAGATTCAACACGCATTCTTCCTTTTTGATATTGTGCATTATTTACATCTGACCTTTCGACTAGTTTTTTTATGTATCAAGCATTTCTTCAGTGTTGTTCCCTCTGAAAACAATTAGGTACTTGTATTCTCTGCTAGTCTAAACCATAATAGGGCGACCAAACGAATGCCTACTTCCTGAAATCTTTAACCAGTTAGTACATGTTTTAAATTAATTTACCTTGAAATGGTAATGACGTGTAAATGTGAAACGTAATACTTTCAATGCACTGGATTTTTTCTTTCTGTTGTTGTATTTAGGTAAGCTGAGCCGACGTTATTTGGTCTAGCGACGATTGTCCCCGGCGGAACAATGCTTCGGTTCGTTCGCGATTAATAAACTAATGGGTATAATTGTAACCCCGCGGCCAGTATGTTCACGTCATTATTTTGACTATGAACGATCGACTTCGTGCCTCCGATAAGGCACACTCGACGCAGTCGTGATTGTGTTTTATTGTTATAGGTAGGTTATTGAAACTGTCGCGGGAAAGTTGAACTTCCTTCTTTGCAAATGATAACATCAATTCATAAGCCAAGGTCCGCACCACTTCTGTTTTTTTTTTTCAAATATCGTGGGATAGTTTTCTTGGGTTTTAATTTTCTTTCTGAAGAAGATGCTATTATTTTTCGAGAGAGATAAAGTGGCGCAGTTGCAAGCTTGTAATTCCCAATGAGACGTCATACACACAGTTATTGGTCATTGTTTTAATACTACGGTCGCTGCACCGGTCATAACTATTAAAATGCGCGATGTGTTGACCTGAAATGTTCTCGCAGATATCTGGTAATATTCAAAGTACTTCAAAGCATATCGTCCGACACTGCTACTTTTACTCGCCCATAGGAATCAAGGCTTCTTCTAGTTCTTACATCTATTTCTGTTACAACTTGGTACTTTCATCCAAGACTGCCGTAAGCAGGTTATGTATCTCACAAGATATGTATTGCAAAATATACCTCATTTTAACTTCTATTAAAATTAATATTTTAGACTCAGAATGCCCTTACCTTTGCCCTTTAGAAGAAACAATGTACAAAACGTAGTAAAATTAAAATTTTCTTGATTGGAAAATATGAAAATTTGTAGTCAAAGCGGTTATTACAACGAACAACGCTTATTCATTAACTTAAATGGATAGTAGGTACCTAATCACAACAATTAATGCTAGCACAATTGAAAATAAATACCTTCTGACATGTACATATTAATAAATGTATTCATATATTTTAAGACATCATTTCTGTTCTTTGTGTTTAGAAACTAAATTGCCTAATTAGCACGGTCGTAAAGGCTTGCGTAACCGAAGATAATGGTGTACCTAGGTACCATTTAGTACTGGATTTTACCTACATTTGTTAGGTAATACAATACAAAATATTTAGCGAGTAGCATTATTACGTCAATGAACTAGCATCTCGCCATTATGTAACTTCGTAAGGACATATTTATTGTTGACCAAGTTAATTGCTTCGGCTAAAGTTCTCGCGGTTTAAGGAGACAAGGCGACTACAAATACAACAATAGCTAACTATAATTATCACCTGGCGCGGTTCAGGAGTGGTCACTGCATGATTTACAATAAACCTAACACCTTTACAACATTGTTTTGCACATGAGAATGATTTCGTAAAATAAATGAAGGAATTTTTAGAGGGCAATACCATACTACATATTTTAGGGCTGCAGTTGCAACACCATTTGTTTTTGCATAACATAAACAAAGATTACCCACAATTCATTGTCAAAAAACAATCATTTATCAGTAATACTTATTTGCACGGAGATGCGACGTTGGGTATCAAATCCATAAGGAGTGGTTGAATTAAATTTGAAATCGCAGAATTATCTCGGTCGGTTTGTAAGCGCAGGCGCAGTGTTTGGTGGCAATAAATTATCGCGTCGGAACACAAAAGATGGCATTGTGAAGTCGACACGGCGACGTCTGATAACGATCGCACGCGGGACAGGCGCTCGCGCTCCTCTCCACCACTGCGGCCTACGACACTAGCCGCTAGGCGCAGGATCTTTAAAATTTTACTAAATTAAAGGCGTTAGTTATGAGAACAAAACTAGGCATAAATTATGAGGAATATGAAAGACGAAACAAAAATCGTAGATCTATTTAAACAAAAGTGCTACGAAATAATGGTGTAGCACTCGGAAGGCATTTAAATAAATACTACTTACTTCACTGCACTACCTACAAATTCATACAACCAGCACTGCAAAGGAATTTCCTCCTTAACTCTACGCCTGCGCGCTCTAAGGAACTCTAAATGAAAAGACGTAAGAAAATATCTCCTTGGACTTGAAAACACATACATATTCAACATTAATGTGATCATGAAAAAGTTAATGGTGAATGTTTGATTTATCACGAGTCTCGGCGCAAGCGGTCCGCGACCCGGCTGTTCAGGCGACACGCTTTTGTGTCGCCGTCGTCGTTTTATGTCCAATTAATTTAAATAATAGCTGCCTCCCGACCTACCTGCCTGCGACTACTGCGACCCGTCTGTCGCATGTCGTAAGCGTCGCGCGTCGTCACGACAACCGGCAACCGTCACGTGTTCTACTTTATTTTCTACTCATTTGTTCCAAATGTTTTGATGATAGCTTGTCAATCATCAAGCTCCTTAAAGTGATACTTTATTCTGTAATGAATAGCGTTGAAGTAAATTGCAGTAGATAAGGATTCAAATGTTAACGACAGAGTTCCTTATACGTGTAGTCAAACTTGTTTTCTCAAGGCTCAAAAACTAAAATGGGCCGACTGAAAGGTAGTAAACTTTTCTAGTAGGATCATAAGAGCTCGTTCTTATTCATATATGCACTCCATTATGACCCTAAATAGTTATAAAGCGCTCTAGACTTTCAAATTAGCATGTCTTAAAAGTGGATTGATCGCTCAAAAGCCGTTCATTGTGTTCTCAAGGGGGACATTTGTCTACCATTATTATTTCGGGCCGGTTTTTTCATGTACCTGCCTACATGGCGCCTAACTATTCATATTCAAATTAGTGTTTCTTGTTGGGTAATTTTTAACATTTATTTACAATTGTGTAATCCGATCACTTGGAAGATAAATTGAATGAGTCTTTGTAAGTGAGATAAATTGATGCTTTCCATACCACAATCAGGCGTTAATAATGATATCGAGTTCCGATGCAGTGCACTGGAGAAGCTGATACCGAACCGAAGGGAAACTGAGATTTTATACGAAGTTATTATGTGTTACCACGCCATTTATATACCTTCTGATCTCTGAGGAATTTGGTGTAGGTAAGGCATGATTATGACCAATAGAAACGATGAAGCCAGGCGGGTTTCCCGATGATCGCGGTGCTCCGGGCCGGCTGGCCGGGCCAGGCAGCTTATTCATTAACGCACAGTTCCTCCCACCGGCGTCGGTCATTTTACTTTATTTATGACCGCCGACTCGAGGTGAGACCCCAATTTCGCATGCGCCCGTGGCTTGATAATTATACCCTAGCTGAGCTGAAAAAGGTCGCTGTTTTATATTGAATATGAGTTACTCCCCATGATACCCTTGGATACTATACACCTAAGATTTGTGGTTAGTTATGTAGGTTACTTTAAGGCTGTAGCTATACAGGATGTATACTAAATGCGAAGCTGGCTGTTTTGAGTTATTCTAGCCACAATTTAATCTTAAAAGAGCTGTTTTCAGGAATTGTGATAATCTACAGCGCAGACGAAACATTAATCAAGTCTAGATTAAGTTAGTATTTTTATTCTAGCTTTGAACTTTGGTAACAGATGTCTACAAATAATTTAAATTTGTTTGTTAGCTAGGTAATAAACCGTGCACATATTTTTTGTCAAAATTACTTTACAAAGTTATGAAATACAAACATATAAAACCATCATGCACTTATAACCAGCAAGTTAGTTGCGTATGTTGAGTTTAACTTTATTCGCAATTCTCTCGCAACTAAGTTGAGTTAAGCTAGAACTAAGCTTACATAAATATTCCATTTTTCAACACTTCGCACTCGATATATTATGGGCGTATATAATAACCGGTTAATGTATGTATGCAATTTTTTATCCCTATAATGCGTTTGCCTCACAGGTAATCGTTTATCGCAGAACATGAATACTAAACGTCCTATTTATTGCAACCAATAAAATAAGTTAAACTCAACGGAAACTTGTAATGGGTATGTATGTATATATGTATATTTTATGGATAGTAATACTCTTAGATAGGTAAGTTCAAGAATAAAACGATTTTTGATGTAGACGATGACGCGCGGAGCTTTTACGTAGCGCGCGTAGCGAAGCTTGTGGTACCGTCGAATTAAGTGAAACTGGTTTACAACAACTGTGTAATTCAATAAATCAAAATACCTTAATATGTAAAATAAACCAATCATGCTATATAAGTTTTGTTTGACGACGTGGAAACAGAACGGTGTGGCCGCAAATGTAGCTCTTGTGAAAATGAAGGATCGCTTCGTGACTACGTGTCAACTAGCCGCAGACTACTTAATGTCAAAGTGATTAGCATGTTTTTGTGGGCTAGCCTCTAACACACAAATGTATATTAGACACCATTTGAGAAAACTGCCAAACTTAAAAGAAACATACCTACATAGCCATAAAACTCAAAGATAACGTTACAAATGAAACAAATATTATTCTTGGTACACGAGCATGAATTTATTAAAGATATCGAAGGTCCAAACACAAGAAGGTCGAAGGATGTGGTGGCAAAAAGCTCTCTCATGTCCGCGATGTCGAGATAACATTAAACTGAGCATTTGTTATCCTTATCTCATGTTGGAGCGTGGCTAATGTGGCTGGAGGCAGATACACCCGATCGATTTATGTCGCCCTGGCACCCACGACAAATTGATAATTAATTTTCCAACGACGCGTTTGATGGTGCCGAATTATTTTTGCGAGGTCGTTCATATCGCTTTATTTTAAATTGTGATCAACATTAAACTGGTTTAAGAAACGTAAATGTTTATATCTACTAAATTAATAAATCGTGCGGCCGCTTCGCGCTTGCTCACAATGACATTTGACTGATGTTCCACCGTACCTAGGCATTGTTCACAAGATAAGCCGCATTAATTCTCGGTCATGCCACCTGATCGAGTTAATGTTTGTTCTTTTTGAAATAGTTTCTATTTACTGTAAGTTCGCGTTAAGTGACTGCATTTTTAGCGACTATAGCTGTAAAAAAAACCATAACCGCTGTCAACTAAGTCCCTAAACATTTGTATATGTCATTAAAACACTTCTTCCTAAATGGAATTCCTCGTAACTTAAAGTTGTAGATACTGCAAAACAAGCCTGGGAAAGCTAAATCATGAACGTAAACCTCCACGGCGCGTAGAAGTGACACATTAAAAAGGTTATATGCAATCAAAAAGTTATGTCCCGCTCAGCTATTCTCACGCCCTCGCGCCAGCGCACACAAAAGCCTCATCTAATGGACGCCCATTGATAAAAACAGTTACTACCTCAAAATAAATAACAACACGCGACTCTCGAACGAATTATCTCGCGCTCTTTATGATAACCATTCGGAGGTCCTGTGAGGCTGTGACATGTCCTACAAAAACCAAATGAATCATGTTTCGATAATGCGTCATCATATTAGAATAATATTTCAATAATGTTCGTTAAGTTTGTATAAAGCTGTCTATTTAAAGTGTTTTACGACCGTCGTTGTCGCTGAATTCCACGCAAGCAGTGATGCGGAAACGACCGCAACATCTTAGTCCCACGTCAAATTGTCTCTTCAATAAATCATCAATAGATTTGATGCGCGTTACTACAACATGTAAACCAATATTCCATGAATCTCTGCCAAAATATGTTTTACAGATCAAAAAGCAGATTGGAATCCTTTTGTTTATGTTTAAGGTTTATAATTGTAGTTGCACGACAGATTAATGTTGCAAGGTTTTAGTTAAAAAAACGAAAACCCTCTGTCGTCGGGTAATTTTGTAAAATTGTCGGAGACATCGGTTTTTATTTCGACCCAAAACAATCTAAAAACGTTCGATCTTTTGTGTAATACGACACTAACCGCGGACGCCAGCCTAACACGACAGCGGTCAAAGCGCCCAGATTTAGATATATAGATATGCCATTTTATATCGGCACTGGTAATGTACCTCCTGGTAGTAAGCGAACTAGCTCTACAAGTTTTTTTTTTAATATCAAAACAAAGCAACAAAAGATAACGACTTATCAGCACATTAGATACAGTAGTCGTTTCACACTGATTATTTTGAAAGGAAAGACATGTGTCATAAAAATATGCGTGTCGAGCGACACATCACCCCACAATGTGTCTGGTAAGCGCCGCTCTAATCCTTTAAAACAATGCTAATGGATCTACGTGAAGTCCACCGCCTTAAGTCCTGTCAACGCATTTAAACATTCGACGGATCGCCTTAACGCTTCGCTCGCCACCAATAAAGTTGACACTAAATTAGAACTTTTATTTCTTTTCTACCCGAAAGCACAAAATTGTAAATAAATATTTTATTATACTTGTTCACTGGACGCATTTTAGTGTGAGCGATGAACACGGGTTCACGTCAAAACATCTTTATCGGGTTATTTGTCTTATAAAATATTATCAAGAGGCTCCTCGGGACCGTCAGCAAAAGAGGACGTATAGTGTGATACGTGTGCGCTGTTTACTTAACACCCACGTGATGTGCTCACCTCGCTTTGGGCCGAGGGATAAACAATGAGAGAGGCGATTGCTCGTCAATGGTGTAACAAAGATGGTTTATTTTTCTTTGAAGCTGAGATCTCGATGAGAATAGGTTGTTAGGTGTGAATCATAGCGGCAGACCGTACCGCGGAGATTATGCGTGAGCCGCGCATCGGCGCGTACCAAATCCGACGCGACAAGCAGAATTATCAAGTTTTGATGTACTGATAAATCAATAACTCATTTCGATAACAGAGATGCGCCGGGAATCCGCTTTTAATGTTTATGTTTTAGATTTAGATTGAGCTTTGATGTTAGCTGAAGACACTGAGCATTATTTTGTTCGGAGATTTTGGATGTTTATATGATAGGGCATTTGTTTAGGTGAAAATGTAAAATATTCGAGTAAAGTATCGAATACATACTTAGTTTTATCTATTAGACCTCTGACTGCGATCATATGATAGCGGAGGTAGCGGCGGCGGCGCAGCGCAAGTTAAAAGCTCTGAACCGGTCGCGTCGGAAGGGGCGGGCATCGCCTCCCGCAATCACGTACTTGTCGCGTTTTCATCACCTGCTCGCTAAAAGTGACGTAATTACGGATGCAAATCGATCAACAGCAGTTATCGAGTCGACGAGGGTTGACGCTGGAAATTAGCGCGATACGCCAGTTAATGTTTATAGCCTTCCGCGATTTAGCGAATATGGGTATTTACGACGATGTAGCGGTAAGCAAGGTGCGCAGTTATGAGCTGCTTCTAACGCATTTCAGTTGTAAACTGATGATTTATATTTTCTCATAATGACGTTGCTTTTGAAGTTTACATTATTTATAAGCTAAGCAGAACCTATAAGAAACACCGAACCTGCAGGCACACCTTATTAAAATCACGTCTATCTTTCATGACAAGTAAATACTTGAGTTACACTAGAGTGGAGCGTAATTATTTTAAGTTAAAAAAATACTCTTAAAGAATAGATTACTATGGTTAAGAACCCTATACCAGTAACAGGTCCCCAAATAACTGAACTTGTTTAGCTATATAATTAGTTGCTCATTTTTATTCAAATCTTTCTTTGACTTTCTTTCTATTTAGCAACATTTTTAAAACCATGTTATATTAGAATCACTATGCAAAGAGAACGGTGAAAACAAAGGATAAATATACGAAGTTGATCGATGTCGGAAGCGTGGATTCCATCGCTCATTCGGATGACTTGCAACAACTGAGCATGCTCTCATTGACTCCGCCATTGACCTCGCGTCAACCAGACTTAGCGATCACAATAATATAAATTATGGTATTACATCCGTCTCCTGGGTATTAACAACTATAAACATACAATAACGTAATATAAAACAGAACTTAACAGATCGGCCCCAGGGGTAAAGAAGGGTAACTGGAACCAATTACTTGTAAATAAGATGGCCCATTGTCATCTGCTTGGTACTTTTCCTCAATGAAGATTTTAAAATTTACGAAATACACATGTGAATTCAAAGATACATTATGGTAATCACAAAAGCCAATACACATTCCTCGTGCAGGGAATGCAGCTAGTTATAATGTAACACGTATGACAACGACTTGTAAGCAAATGGTGGTGTTAATAATTGTTATTCAGTGTATTCTAACACAGGTACAAAAGTAAACTTGGTTGTATCTGGTAGGACACTTGCTCCAGTTGAGTGAATGAAGTGTAACGTTTCATTAACAGAGGTCTGTGGCCCAAGCAAACACCGCATATCGGTGTCTTGTTTCAAAAGTTTTTTTCCAACATAGTGAAAGGCGCCCGCGTCTCCTTAAAAGCCTTGTGGACTGTATTCGTTAGCGCGCCTTTACATACGGAATATAGCCCTCAATGGGAAAAAAAAACCTCTCAGAAATGAGTAGAAGTGTGTTTAAGCCATATTTGTTTGAATCCTTAATTGATCATGGACTGGGATTTGGCTAAAATCTTGTATGAATAAGATTTATTTCCTTCACGACTCTTACTTTTCTACGCTAAATTATTTATTGAAGGTAGACATTGACTTAAAGTTTTTGTTAATGATTGAATCTCGCTTAAAGCAAGAGATAAATGTTTAAGAACCACTCATGACATGATGAGTTCTTGCTCACAAATAGAATTTGCTAACGAGTAGAGGCGATTATGGCTGGCAACATTTCGTTAGAGACGAGCCCATGAGTGAATGTGTTACCGCGCCTTGGCCGCGCATTGCACTGACGACAGCCGCATTAAGACAACAAAGGGTGATATTTTTCGTGGACAAACATTAAAGGGCTTTGAACATGACAGACAGGTGATGCACCCACACGATGCATATTTATGATGTGTTCGACAGCTAGTACGACACTAGGAATTATGGTCAGCCAATATTTGTAGTATTTACATGCACACACCGCAGTAAATAGCCATGTCACCAATAATACTGTCAGAAATCTTCACGCATGAATAGCGGTAACTTACAGAATTAATTAGATATCTAATAAATAAATAAGAGTGTAAGTAATTGGCGGAGTAATCAACACAATCCGTAGGCTACAACTTCGGGCCGTATCTGTGCTATATAATTACGTAGTCAATCTAATACAGGTTATAAAAAAGTAAAAAAACAAAATGGCCGCCTGGGCTAGTGATTCACACGTTGCGGTTTCTCTGACTATTTGTGACTGAACAAAACGATCTGTGAGAAATCATTCATGGTCCCTCCCAGCACTACCATCTACCAATCCGAAAAAAATATTTCATTGCCATAAAGACAAGGTGTTAGTCTGCTACAGGGTATATTTTGCCGACTAATTTGTACTTTGCAGCGTCGAAAACGGTATTTAGCTTTGACTCAGCCATACGTTTTTGGAACGCGTCATTTCTGCAGGTACCTAAGTATGATGGGAAATAAGGCAGGCTATAAAAATCGAGCATTAAGTGGTCTTATTTTAGCTTAAATGATTTTGTGTGCCGTTTAAGTCGTCGGGCGGACTAAACAGATCTGCAACAATAATAAATGTACTCGGTCCGTCACTAAATTTGAATGTTTACACTTTTAAAATGTTTACATTGTTAATGTTTTGGTTAATACAGGCAAACAATTTACTTATAATGTTTTTTTGAAAGTTTATATGAATGCTTTAAAAGTTAGTTGCACATTCATACTTTGTGATACAGGTAACTTGTCTAAGGTGCCTACGTGAACCCTTACCCAACACCCTCGCGTAGAAATCTTTTGGGTTCGCGTGAACAAAATGAACGGTCGGTATTACAAAAAAATGCCCTTAAACTATTTGTTGTGGTTTCCACAAAAAGACAAAAAACGGGACATCAAAAACCAGTCAGCATTGGTCGGCTTTTCGACTCCAGTGGCCTTGTAGAAAAAACCATGTGTTAAGGAATGTAAAGAGCCATTTAATTATCCTAATATATTGTTATGGTCGCGGAGGGAGGTGGTTATAAATTAGCGGCAAGTTCGAGCTAGGACGAGGTGGCGAATGGTGCCGGGCCACGGCGCGACCGCTTGTATGGGAGAACCATTTAGATAATATGAGAGATAGGAGTTTCAGCGACATAATATTTTATCTACATTGTTTTGGTTCAAGGTGTATTGAGAGTGAGCTAGTATCTAATAATTCGCGTGCGTGCGCTTGCACGGCGCGGGCTGCAGACAGCACTCGCGTTCTCACGTTACTGCAGCCGCTGTTTCAGTGCGATGATCCTGAGAGTTTTTATTTCATTTTTACCTCAGTTCCATCGAGCGGCCTTCATTATGCGTCCGCAAGTGCTTCGGTCGCCACCGGTTCAGGTAGCTTGGAGTTTCGCTTCAAAACTTGACCTTAGGTATTCGATACGCTTGTTATATTTTTTGTTAATCAATATAATTGAATATGAGCTTTTGATGTGGTGTAATTTGATAATTTGCGAAAATATATTTACGTAAATTGACTTGGTCGTAAAAACTGGTTTAATATTCGAATCTTATTGGATGTGTAAGTTCATGTATACATACGTGAATGCATACCGAGTTGATGATAATCGTGATATTAGGGTATGTAGGTATCGACCGGGACAGGGCGAGGTGTCGGAGGCAGGGCTCCCCGCTGCGCGTGAGCATTGTGATCGACAGCTTGTTTACTAAAAATATGCATAATGAATTTATAATAGCCTATCGGGCCTGCCACGTCGCCTCGCCCCTCCGTGCCCATATGAGGTCTGCTCCGTCTACCTCTTGAGATATGAATGCACAAATCGATACCTGCCTACAGTTTCATACAAAGGTGACCATTATGTTAGGAACGAACAGTCTAATGGTGTTGGAGATGACCCATTAATTTAAATGAACACAGAAATTGAAAAAATATCTTCTACAGAAATTTAACTCATATTATGGAAGGTTGTCAGAGAAAGAATGTTGGTGTTACGATGGTGAGAGATGCTTAATTGCGCCACCGATGTGTTCCCACGTTTAAATGCAGCAAGTGTTTGTACAAGCATTTAGCATTCGATTGTTTTAGTGCGGACCGAGACGTCTGCGGAGAAGCAAACATTGAGCTTCCTGAGCGTGCAGCACTGACCCCTCCCCCTCACCCTCCCCGCTCACCCCGCCGCACTTCACGCCGATGTCTTCGTCTCTCTGATTACAGACATACTTTGCTAAAGATAAGCTTATTAACCAGGACAATTATCTTATAAAATAATCGCTTAAAGTAACAAAAGAAACCCTCATTCATGAGGAATTTTGATGCCGTGAAATGCCAAAAAATAAAAGCATCGTGGACGATGCTAAATATGTCGCAGTTCTCGCAACTCTTTATTAGGCGGTTGAAACGTTCGTAGAAGTAATTATATACGGTGCTTCAAACTATCTGTCGCATGAATGTGGCCGAATACACCGACCAGGCGGGGCGCCCGGCCCGGTTCCTAGCCACGATTCGTTACGTCAATCTCCAAATTTTTTCACATTGAAATCTGCATAGAGTGAGTTGACATCGCGCGACAATGCCGCCACGCGGTGCGCCGAGCTTTGTCCGCATTTCTTTATAAATATTTTGACATTTCCCTCATTCGTCCCGCGGAGCTGGTCCACAAACAAATCCGTGTGGATCCTTTTGTGCAGCGTGTGTAATTTGATTTATTCTTTGACGACAAACGTCCGACATCCTGTGTTGTGAGGCGTTGGCGTTGGGGCGGCGGCGTTTGTCGATTTGTTAGCACATCTATTGGTATTTTCTTTAGTAGGTGTAAACAAAAAGTTTCGCATGTCTTTAGAGCGTCGATATTGTTTCTTAGAGGTGCATTGAGTGCGCACTCCACTTACGGACCTTTTAGGTGGTCGACGCGAATTGCGATGTAAATATTAGATATCATGATGTTTGCCGAGGGCTGTTAACACGTGGAGCTTGAATTGTTACAATATGCACTAACATTCACGTTCCTTTGAATTCTGTAAATTCTGCGAGCTTTAGTAAACGCTTACGATGTTGAATCATTGTTTATGTCTGGGCGTCTACAATCTTTGGATGAAAGGAGTATATCGAGATATATCTAGCTAGCATCGTGGTGCTTTGCTCTCTTACGTAAATGTTATTCAAAATGTAGCATTCCTATTTATTGCACTTTACCGTTTCATTTCCGTTGTTTGTTTGAAGATTACATGTTACAGAGACTGATCTCTTAAGTCAAATGTTCCAGAGATGCAAGGAGAAGCTGAACACGTTGGCGATCAGCGTGATGAACCAGTGGCCGGGCGTGCGCCTGCGCGTGATCGAGGGCTGGGACGAGGAGAACTCGCACCTGGAGCACTCGCTGCACTACGAGGGCCGCGCCGTGGATCTTACTACCAGTGACCGGGACCGCTCCAAGTACGGCATGCTGGCGCGCCTTGCCGTGGAGGCTGGCTTCGACTGGGTCTTCTATGAGAGCAGATCATATATACATTGCTCTGTCAAAACAGGTACTTGTCTTATTTACATTTTGGAGGTAATAATAATAAAGTACATATTAACATAATCATGCGTTGCGCGATGAGACAGCAACCAATCATCTGTTGTTGTGAAGCCCTAGGAGGATAAAGTATTTATAACAAAGGAATAGGTACCTAGTCTATATCAGAACTAATATTAAAGCAATTTTAATAAACAGTATATTCACTTTTAAAAAAAGGTATAATACACCAAAGCAATTTCAATAACTCGAACAGAATATTAATAGTAAACAATAAAATGCTAAATTTATTAATACAGATGTAGATAATACTTGTAAAACATAATCATAAATGTTTTTCATAAGAGCGCTGCCTATTTCGTAATGCACACAAATGCGTTTAAGTCTTTTGTACGGCGGCGCGACGCCGCGCGCCGCTCCATATTTGGCCCTATTTGGGGAAATACTACTTTGATTCTACTCAAACAACAACATATTTACATTATATTACTTAAGTTTTAGTAGTTCAAAATGCACTATGGAAAAATGTGGTTTTCAAAATGGTGTTAAAAAAATTGGGAAAATTATTTGTTTTACAATTTGCGGCACCCATATGCTCAATATAATAATTAACGTATCAGTTACACATAACAGGAAAATGTGGTATATCTAGGTATATTGTTTGCTTTCTTTCGTAAACAAACGACATTATGTCATTGTATCCTACGTACATTGTGTTCATGGTTTTTCCGAAAAGAAAATCCATAAGAATATTAATATATAATACATGACATGTTATTGTAACTTGATATTAGTGTTATTTCACTAATGCAAATCATACGTGTTGAGGGAAAACTGCGGTTTCCCTGAAACTATTTACATTATTCTACGTTCAACGTTACCTACTTAGGTGCTAAAAACTGTCGCGCGGGAAAAGCCGTGTGCTTATCAATTACGGGTACATAACTGTACAATGTGGGCTACAGGCTTCGGGACGGGCCAAATATATAGTTGAACTTTACAAGAAGAATGCATCTCAGACAGCTTCCCGCGCCCGCGCCCCGGCGGTGTCGATCAAACGGACGAACGAGCCTCTTGTTAGCATCCCTCTCACTCGCACTCGCGGAGAAAACTATAACGTTCTCTTGCGCACGCGGCCGCATCGCAGCCAATCCCCCACTTCTATAATTACACCGGTGATTCAATGGCTACTTATATCTATATATATATGTATACAGCATAACGATGAGAGAAGCGCGTATTTATATGTATGCTTGTGTTTTTAGATATTATGGAGGCATTCCGACGCGTTCGCATAGTTCCAATTAATTTTGCAGATGGGTCTATAAGTGGCCCTGTGCTCAGAGCCAAGAGCAAAAGTGCTGAATGTCGGTAACGTGGTTAACGATACTTGTTAACGCACAGACAGTAATCTTACCATTATTATGAAATTTCAAAAATTTCGGTTTGTTTTCTTACGTCAATGAAATATTATTTTTTGTTTTAAATTCTATAAAGATGTGAATTTATCTTTTCTCCCTGTTATGCTTTAATTTATGAGCTATCGCTTATTCATACATTTCTGTTTCCCTGAAAGTTCATTGCCGATAGATTGTATAGCTTCCTTAATCTTTAATACTTAAGATAAATATTTGAACGTTATTAACTTTGACTATTGGCTAGGTGTAATTTTTAGAAATATTAAGTAAGTACCTATTTGTTGTACAGGGTGTATCATATACGCATTTACTTAATATCCGTATACCATATATGCTTCCTACTAAATGACCAGGATACCTTATAAACAAGTTTGTTAATTAATTTTGTTTCAATTTAGTGTTTCATCGTGGATTAATTAAAGCACCGTAAAGGCTTTCATTGCTAAATAATTATAAACAAATTCTTAACCTAAGTGAAATGTAAGAGTATTTTTTTATCATTCTTCTTGGTTAGATTTCAAGTTTAAAGACTTGAAAGTACTGCCACATGCATCCCAGGCAGTCGACATTTTCATCCCTACATGATAAACACAACATAACATAACATCACGCCTGTAATCCCCGAAGGGTTAGGCAGAGGTGTACCTAATAGTACACCCACATTTCGCGTGTTATGTTTTCCTTACATCAACATGATATTTCCTCAATATTCAACCCAAAGGAATAAACTCCTCCGTGGTTGTAATATGTTGCCTCCGGTTGATGACACATCACACATAAGTTGAACTTTCCAAAAAAGCAGCATTTCAAGAATCTCACTTTCGTAGTCTTTAGTGAAGTAGGTCCTCATAAACTTTCTAAAGGAGCGGGTACTCCCTAACATCAAAGGACCAGTGATCTCATCAATATCGTATAAAATCCATAATAGGCAGATGTTATAAATTATTAGTACGACTAAGTTATTTTATTTATCGGATTAGTGTTTCATCAAATCTATGAACATAGAACCTATATTATTATTTGACACGTTTTTGAGGCCATCAAGATTGTTTGTTGTTTCTATATAGTAATATAAATTATTATCTCTAGTCAAAAGTTGATAGTTAACTATATAATACCGATATGCAGCAGTTATGAAGCTTAAAGCCGTATCCGATAAAATTATATTTCTCGAAAAATCGATCATCATGTGCCTATATAGCGGCACCAAATAAAAGTCGTAAATTTATAAAAAACGATACCTAAAGTCATCCTAAAACGATAAAGAGCATTCATTGTTTCAAAAGCTCGACCACTGATATCCGACGCAGTCTCCCGCGGTCGCAGGCAATTTGTTTCGATGTTTATTCATTTATTCCGGCGTTTTGTACGATCCGAGTCTTTTAGTATTAATTTGGATCTTATAAATAATTAATGTGCTTTGTGTAGGTATGTGTGTTGCGGTCGTGGCTCTCTGTTGGTCGCGGTCAAGGCCGGATCGTGCACGACCATCCACCGCTCCTTACGCTCTCCCCTTCAATATAAAAATCTTAGTCAACCTGTATTATATTAAAATAACCTATAGTAAAGCCATGTGCTTCACTCTCATGCGAAAATACAGGTTTTAAATCTTACATCACAAAGTATCTTCCCGTATCTCGTGAAATTTTATTGACAAATTAAATTAACGTTAAAATTATCCGTCAATATTTTCAGCATGAAACTGTAGATTGATTTAGTCAATTAACACGAGCTTAACATAGCACAATTCATTAAAAAAATACTATTGTGAACTACTACGCGTAGGAATCCAAAGAATAATCATAAATATTTAAAGGCAGGAACATTTTTCGCTCTATCACATAGGATGAAAAAGAGACAGAGAAAAACTGGCCCATTATATGCTCGTATATTAAATTAAAGCATTCAGTGATCAACTCGGCGCCAATAAAACTATGCCGCGCGTTAATTTTTTGTGTTGGACTCGATTAATTGATTTTCATTGGTCGGCGATGATTTTTTTTTTTTGTTCCGATCGTTGACTTGTGGTATTTATACGAACGTCAAGTTTAGGCGTGCACTTAGACAAATTGTATAGTCGAACTAGATAATACTTATGTATCCAAATTTGTCGCCTACGACAATACCTCGAGTATCGAAGCAGACATAATTCTTTTATTTCATATTACTATTCGTTTTATGATGTTTTGTGATTGAATGTTTAGATTGTAAACGACAACATTTTATTACGCCAAGAAGCGAATGCATTTTATCAATTATAACATCAGTTACTATAAATTACCCTGGTGCTTGGCACAAGCTGGTTGTGCAACATTACTATCTTAAATAAGACATTAATAGAGCAATGTTTTATTTATCAAACTAGATTCGTTCGATCATATTTTCGCTTTTTGCGACTATTAAGAATTCTTTGAAGCCGGCGGCAGAATACAACGACTTGTACATACGTTAAATTATTGACTATTGGAGTAGAGTTCCCCATTATGGGGACATAAAATCGATGTAGATTTTTATCAAGACAAGTGTATAATGCTTTTGAATCTGTTCTACGAATTGAAACAATGCTGCGGGCTAGTGAAGGAACAGTTAAGGTCCTACACAGAAGAGGCTCGCGGTAAATGGGGCGTAGCCGCCGGCGACCGGACAGGTCACGACTCACTACATGTCACCACCCTAGCTTGGACTGAAGGACGAATTTTAATAGGATACGGACATAAACTTTTATGGAGATGCTGCCTACCTTGCGTAGAAATGTAGTGAGGAATTATTTGAATGTATTCAAACAGCTCGTTCGGAAATAGCTGAATTCAAAAGAGGGGTTTGACGTGTTGATTCTCAGGTATTTAGATTTTGTACTTGTAATGCAACATATGATTATGTTAAGTGTTAAAGACCCCATTGAGAACTCTTAACGAGCACTTACCGTTTTAACGTAGCCTTCACTTTTGGTTTTATCTTTGGATACTACGTGTGAATCCTCTCTCAATTGCGAAGGAAGAGTTATAGTTGATTCAAATGTTTGAATGACACTCCAGGGTTATTAAAATTTTGTTGTTTTCAAATGGAATCTAATCAGCTGAATGTTGTAAAAATATAGACGAATAGGCAATAAAATTAATTTTCGATCTCTGGTTGGTTTTGTTTTGATCATATATTTTTTGTATTTCTTTCTATACTTGTCTCTACAACATGAATAGGTTGGTAGTGAAGACAGAATGATTACCTAATTAAATTAATTTAATGGGCCAGACGGAGTTCATTAGCAAGTTAGTTAGGCATCGGTGATGTTTGAGGCGACATGGCATAAACCACAACCGTACTAGAACGTGCTTAAGTTTAACGCGTAGCGTTTACTTAATCGCGATTACAGTAGCAACGAGTTAACTAACTTTACCATGAGCTTTCGTCGAAAAGCTGTTGTGTACTCGACAGAAGAACATATGACTTTAATGTTATATTAAACGGGTTAAGTAGGTCGCGGCGTTATCAAAATAAACTGATCGTACGTTAAACCGTACAAGATGTTATACGGATAAAATAAACTTTATGTTAGCTGGCAATAGCCATACACCAATTCGGATGGTATTTTGAACAGATTAAGGTCCGATTCCACCACTGACACTGAACGCGATCAGAACATCTAATTTGCGTTCACGAGCTGTCAGTGTCAATATTCCACAGCAAAGATTATATTGTCAGCTCTGGAACTCAGTATACATTTGCTGACCACATTCATGTTTCATTGATCTACCTAAATCGTTTAAGATAGTTCAGTAGTATCAAATCGTTTGATAAAATCAATGATTTAATGAACACAGAATTGATGAAGAGGAGCGATATTTTTTGTAAGGTTAACGCAGAGGATAGAAGCGTGAGTGAGCGATGTTGCGCGGCTGAGCGCGCGCGGGGCATGCGTGCGAAAGGCTCGGGGTGCGACACCCGAGACGCCACATCCCGGAAGACTGTGGCCGAACCCCGCGAGGTTCCCACACCCGCTAGCCTGATACCGATTACCGATCAATTTATTAGGAGCGCGTGAATCATAACCGCGATCGCGATTTACCACTGATAGCTAAAACTGATGGTAAAACTCCACAGCAATGATGACAGTGACAGCTTTTGGACTCAGTTAATCCAGTTTAGTTTCATTGGTGACATTCGTCCTGAGTGTATTTACGAAAAATCGCAGCGCATATCTGTTAGTTGACTTAGTGAGGTTTACTTTGGGATACAGTGTTAGATCTACGCGCGTTAGAACTCGATAATAACCGATTATGCTACTTTTCTGCCTACATTTTATTGATTTAATTCTTAATGATTTAGAAATTCCTCAATTTCAACAGGAGGTTATACATTTAAGTATCAATCAAAATTGAGAAGGTTGCAATTCTGGTTGAGGATCAGATACTACAATTGGCAAAGACAGAATTCTTGATCTTTCTAGTAGGTACTCAATCGGATTCTTAACCCCTATGCACAGTAGATACGGTGTCACTGAGCCCTATAAACTATAACTGAGCAATATAAACTTATCTTTATCAATTTAAAAGTAATAAAGCGAATTCTGATTAATATTAGCTTTTACATAACGTGTTTCCCTCGCTTTTATTTAAGTTAACAAGGCGGGTATTTTTATTTTGTGCCCATTAACATTAATTTGCAGGTAAATATTTAACATTTACATAGTGTGCAGTTTACATGCAGTCACATTTTATAAGGCAGGCGTATAATTTTATATATTAATCATATTTCAATTTTACTTTCGCACTCAGTTTCGTTTTATATCTCAGGAAAGTGCCTTAACGTCGTCAATTCAGAACTGGTGGGCAATAAATTCAAACGTTAAGATCTCAGTACCACATTACAATTCGAGACGCTACATATTGCATCAGTCTGTGTCGCTTACTTGGCGCTTAAATCATTCTGCTACTGCGACGATAGAACGTACACACAAGTGAATTACGAATTGCCTAGATCGGACTTTGGAGAGGCAGCTTTATAAATATTAATTTATTGAAAGACTAATACGTTTAATGTGTTTATCTACCTACCGTTTAAACATTATAAATATGTAGATATTTCTTCTTATTACGTACCAGTATGAATCTTTCAATGAGAATGCTTATTTTATATTCCAAATATTTGAATACTGCTTAAAAATAATTCTGCGTGACAAAACCAAACAGTGTGAGATGCAGTTACAAAAGATGTTTAACATATTGACAATTTGTATGTACATCTTTTTGGGAATTTCATACTGATCAGTACCTACCACTTTAAAACGTTTTCTCACGCTTGCCTAGTACCACAGATAAAATAAACCTTCCCACATTTATTTATTTTCTTTTTACATTGTAAGATACGGCGCGCGTTCGGCCGGCGCATGAATCATAACCGGCGCGGTTTGGCATTTGCATGACCACGCGTCGGCTAATTGCTATTCTACACGATATAAATCAGATATAGTTCTACTGATCCCATACGAGCATCTCGATAGCCTTACATCGCCCCAACAATAAAAGGTTGCGGCGGCCGACAAAACCCTATCGATAACATTACTTTTTTATCGCGTGTAGCCGAGCTTTTAGATCGGACGATGCGCTTCTGACAAATGTTGAAGTTTCATAATCGTGTAGCTATTACAAAAAAAAACTGAAAAAGCGTCACATTTCGCTGGTTCGACATGTCATCCATCGAAGAGATAAATTATTAATAGTGTCACGTGCTTTGTCGAGTTGGTAATGTATGGTCACGCGCGGCCGGCCGGCGCGGCGCGGCTCGGACGGCGGGGCCCGGCGCGCGCGCCGCCTAGCTCTCCCGGTGGTCCCCGCGGGGCGGGGTCTGCGCGGCCACTCGGCTGCGCCGGCGCACTGGCCCCCGCGCCCCCCTCCCCCGCGACCGCGCCGCTTATCGCCGCATCTTCAGCCTAATGTTACTTACGTCACTATGAAATCGCGTGTGACTGGTTTTAAGGCTTTGGATTCGTTAACTTTGATGCTTAATAAGGTCGGGAATTAAAACTTAGATAAAATCTGCTGCACTGTGTGTTTAGACGTTTTACATACGGAGGAAATAATTTAGGTGGGTACATAATGCTATTTTTTAACTGAAACCCGATTAAATTGCTATAAAAACCCATAATCTATGCTAGTAAATAAAATACCCACACAAGTAACATTACCCACTAAATGAATAACTCTGCGCCCCACTAAAATTGTACAAAAACGCAAAGGTGTCCGACGCCTATTCAATAACTCGTGTGATGTGTTCACCGGACAACAAACGCATGTTGACAATAAGCGCTTGACTTTGAGCAAAATCTAATTTGTGTAGTTATTGTGTAATGCGATCCGTTCCGAACCCATCGCTTTGAGAACAGCTTGTGAACAAGGATCGGCTGAATTTATCGGTCGGTTACACAACAAATCAAAATTTAACGAGTTCGCGCAAACCGGAGGCTTTGCAGAGTATCTTTAGCCGTGCTCATTTGCGCGTGTAATTGCACCACCCTGTAACTGTATCTTTAGTTAAAAATATAGACGGTTAGGTAATACAATTGTTATAACGTAACAGTGGCGGCTGTGCTCTGAACACGTTCATTCTTGCGTTTAAAGTTAAGCCATTTTTATTTATCTTTTGGATACCATTAACTTGCACGTAAATAGACACTTTTTTGCTGCAGCAACCAAAGATCCTAACAAATTAAAAGATTACGAACAGGTACAGTTTAAGCTGGATGAGGACTTAAATAAATACTATTAGATAAAATACAAACAAAGTTCTGCAAATAAGGATTCTGTGCCTTTTTTGGGCGTAGTTTTTTCGCACAAACAATGAGTGAAAGGAATTCGAAAAACGGATTGAATTAACTTATCTAACGCATAAAAACTTTGTTCAAGAGATTATGGCTCCTATTTCGTGGAAAACTTTTCTTCATTATTGGTAGACGGACAAATATATCTCTGTAGCATCGGAGCCGGTCCGAGCCAATTGTGGGTTTAAGTAAAAGACAAACTCGAGCACACTGGTTGGTAGGTTATTCTTACCGATAACCTGGGCACAGTGGGAGCTGTCCGCGACTCTCTTTTGTTTCGTATCTTATCCGATTTTAATTACGGGCGTAGAGAAATCTTGTTATTCCTTAAAGGGATATGACTGCTCCGAGCTAATTTACTATCGAGTCTCTTGCACGATTTTATGTTCTCAATTTTATTTTATTGCTTGTGTTCCACGAGATGTAGGCACAGCAAACGAGTAGCATAACTGCATAACGGACTCGTGCATCAAAATGCGTATTATTACACTAACACATCATCATCATCTGCCTAGCCTTTTCCCAACTATATTGGGGTCGGCTTCCAGTCTAACCGGATGCAGCTGAATACCAGTATTTTACATGGAGCGACTGCCTATCTGACCTCCACAACCCAGTTAGTACTGGGTAATACGATACCCCTTGGTAAGACTGGTTGTCAGACTTTTTGGGCCACTGACTGCCTAACGACTGTCAAAGATCTACAAATGACAGCCGGGACCAACGGCTTAACGTGCTTTCCGAGGCACGGAGGAAACTCGGTATGTAATGGGCGGTCACCCATCCACAGACCAACCTAGGCAAGCACGGCTTAACCTAAAGATCGACCCGAGCGGCTGTTATTATTTAGCCACGAGCTCCTCACATATACACACAACACATATTTTTATGAATTTCATTAATATGTTTTGTTGTCTATTTCAGAGTCATCTGTGGGTACAGGAGCCGGTTGCTTCCCAGAAGGAGCCATGGTGTACACAGAGAAGGGTCCTCGCGATATCGCTATGATAAGAAGAGGAGACAAAGTGCTATCAGCTTCCGATGATGGCAAAATGATTTATTCCGAGGTAGGTAGAACGTAAATCTGAAGTACAGAATATTATAGTGACTTAGTTACCCTCAATTTTACCTGAACCTGTCAATATTGAAATAAATCCCAAATTTCAGAAATTGAACAATGGACATGATATTATCGTTTTTGATCTGAAAAGTTTTCTTTACAAGTTATTATCTCATTTCCAGGTGTTGACATTCATCGATCGCGATCCGAATACAACACGGCAGTTCATCGAAGTGACAGCAGAGAACGGTGGGACGATCACGACCACGACGTCGCATCTGCTGCTGCTAGCGGCCGCCGACGGTTGGCGGGAAGTTTTCGCGGGCAACATCGAGGTCGGGGACGTGCTGCTCACGAGAGGACCGGCCGACGTCATGCGGCCGTCCAGGGTTGTGAAAACCCGGATGGTGTCGAAGCGCGGAGTGTACGCGCCGCTGACGAGGACCGGTACCATTATAGTGGACGATGCGCTGGCGTCATGCTACGCGCTGGTCCGGAGCCACTCGCTGGCGCACGCGGCCATGGCCCCGCTCCGCTGGATGGCGCGGTGGAGTGCGTCCAGCGAGCTGCCGCGCGGCGTTCACTGGTACGCGAGCGTTTTGTACTCGTTCGGGGACTTCGTGCTACCGGCTTCGTACCGGTATCGCTAGCAGTGAGTGTGTGGTACTATGAGTGGTCGCTGTGAGTATAACCCGCGCGCAGGACGTGCACAAGGACACTGTTGTAAATATCGGCCGTGTAAATAGTAGAGTGAGTATGACAGACTACAATATGTAAATACTTAGGTCGCGAACATTAAAATGTTTCATAATATGCATATGCTCGTCGTTAACGAGCTTTACTTACCCTCATTGGAATTTATTTATTAAGTAGTTTTAGGAACTTTTTGCAAATTTTGCATATTATTTAGTTAACTTACGAATATTTTTTTGTAAATTGTATCGGTATTGTTATTCTGCACAATGCAGAAATACTTAAATGTATGCGCTTATGTTATTTTAAGTTACTGTATAAAGATTATGAATAAAATTAATTCACTTCTTTAGCAAATCCGAAGAATAATATTTCTGCAATGCAATGCAAGATGCTTTGATTGCAACAGTGCACAGTATTCGTATTGGTACGATGTTCAACTGTAACCAGACATTCCATAACTCTAATCCTTTGTCTACTTACACACGTTAGAAATGATGAAATTGTGATCTTGGTACCTAAAAACGTGCCTTAAGATTTTTTATTTATTGTTATTTATAAGCTAGGTGTCTATTTATGAATTGACGAAAGTATTTAGGTCTAACTTATTCTATTATGTCTGATACCGTCTTTATTTCTAAGTGCTTTAACTATTTATTTAATACTCTTATCCTTCCAAGTTTTCATTTCAACGCTTGACATCGTAAAATGTTGCCTTTCATTTCTGAACGTCTTTTTATATCTTTAACAATGCTTGAGTTTTTCTCTATCTCTGACTAGATGAAAATGCCTACTATAATAAAAGTGTATGCAGTATGTGGTGGACACTAAACTTATAATAAGTCGGCGTCACGTTGAACCGTCACTTGAGCGGCTACTTTTATAGATCATTTGTTAGATCTTGAACTGAAGTATGGGTTCCTATAGAATGAATTTAGTGGAATGTTGTAAGACTTGTGAGTGCAACGATAATTTTTAGAAATATTTTCTAGGACAAAATTGTTTAAATTATTTATTAAACATTCACATCTATGCTAAATGATTGATGTCAGCGACAAACGTTAACTAAAATTCTATATTATAAAATAGTGATTAGTGCTTTATGTAGACAATACTAACAAATTTCATAGGTACATACATAAATCGGAAAGCTTTAACTAATATTTGGACAATACATTTATGCCATATTAATATAAACTAGTTTAAAAAACTAAATGCTAAACCGTGGTTGTAACAGTGCAGCCCTTTCAGTGTACATCGATGAAGAGTTTTATTTATAATTTGATATCATAATATGTTGACAGTCACTGTGTGTCAGTAGGTGTGTGTAGATCTTTTGGAGTTCAAATATATCAGTTTTACATAATTATTGTACTTACTATTGTTTTCTATCAAATACAGTATGGTCGTCATTAAGAAAACTAACACCCGTTATTTTTACTTATTAGTTATTTCTTATACTAAGTTTGATTGTTCGTGTGTAGATTCCAAGTTTATATTGAGATTCTTTGTGCTTTAGGTTTATTTGGAACTAAGTACACATATCAATCATGCGCTACACAAAGCAAAAAATGTGAAACACAAATACTCACTCAGACGTCATTGTGACGTCAGAATGAAGTTGTCATTATTGGATATTAGCAAGTCCTTCAAAGGATGTTTGGAATAGCGTATTTTGACCAAACAATGTGTCATTCGTGGCAAACCATGACCATTTTGATCAATGTATGTTTAGTTCCAAATAAAAATATTGATAATAGAAAATGAACATTGCCATAAAAATAAACAGTCAAATAAGTAAATTGTCTGCATAGTATTTGCTAGTAACGGTGAATATAACGGTATTCATGTTTGCTCTATCTTTATGAAAAAAATGGATCTGTTATCATATAATGTACTAATTCTTTAAGCTAAGTCTGATAGAAGTAAACAGTATCGAATTCTAAATTGAAGCCATTATCCTTACAGTCACGGAATAAGATATTGAACTTTCGTCTATAAGAATATTTTAACATGTTTTTCTATCTTTTTCTTTAATCCGTTTATATATACAGCTGTAATTTCTCTTCTCCTTGCAGAATCTCCTTTATTTAACTTTAGTCCGATACATCGAAAACAGTATCTTATTCCGTAAAGGAGTTATGTTTTCTTAGTAGAACGAACTAGAGTTTGCTTCAAATTAGTATTTTTTTCTTGTGTAACGGGTTGTTAGATTCTAAATGACGATTCAAAAAACAACACTACCTTAAAATATTTATATTGTTGATAGGCCTATCTTTTCCATGCTTCCATTGTGGTGCTCAGGAAATTCTAGTAAATATGTACTATATAATATTTAAATCGATACTAACGCTAGGTATTTAAAAGCTTGCAAAATCCCTTGACCATACAAATAGGTGGTATTGCTCGCTTTGTAAACTCAATGATACGTAATAATATTATGCTTTTACACTATTTATTTATTGACGTTATATTTGTATTAATAAAGCCTTCAGTCTCCACGAGTTAATGTGTAATGGAAAAATGTATATTTTAGAGCTTCTTGTAAAGAAAGAAATGGTTGAGGACATTATTTGATGTACCACTGTCGAATTATCAAAATGTATTATAATATCAAAATAAATAAAATGTTGGCTTTGTGGATTTAGATTTTGTTTTATTTGTAATATTAATGTCTAGATTATATTGTTCATTTTTACAAAGAGTCTGATTATCGCCTGAAAAACAAGCGGACATCATCATCTGCCTTTCTCAACTATATTGGGGTCGGCTTCCAGTCTAACCGGATGCAGCTGAATACCAGTATTTTACATGGAGCGACTGCCTACCTCACCTCCACAACCCAGTTAGTACTGGGTAATACGATACCCCTTGGTATGACTGGTTGTCAGACTTTTTAGGCCACTGACTACCTAACGACTGTCAAAGATCTACAAATGACAGGCGGGACCAACGGCTTAACGTGCTTTCCGAGGCACGGAGGAAACTCGGTATGTAATGGGCGGTCACCCCTCCACGGACCAACCTAGGCAAGCACGGCTAAACCTAAAGATCGACCCGAGCGGCTGTTATCATTTAGCCACTAGCTCCTCCTGAAAAACAAGCGGACATTGGGAATATATTTGTTTATTTACACAAAAAATTAGATTCCGAACATTTTCGATTTTGACTCACGATTACTACCTGACAAGCGGACGCATGACACTAGATAGGTCGATTTGTTAGTAAGAAGTAACAAGTCTTAGATTACGATTTTCTTCATCTTGTACTGCAATATACTATGGGAACATGACTGTACTAAAGGAAATTCAGTAGTACCCAGGAACAAAGTTCTGCAATTCCAAACCATTTCGCAAGCATGTCGATTTGTAAGTCGATCATGGCAACAACACTGTTCGGTTTATGAAGTGGCGTATCTAAGGGCGGCCAAACACGGGCAGGTCGAGCAGTTAGTCATTGAGCACATGGACTATATGAACAGATATTGTCAACTGCTTGAACAGAAAATGTCAACTGTCAGTAGTCGACCGTCCGGAGCATTCGCGGCTGCTGGAGAGGTCTCGTATATTCTAATGAAGAGAAGACTGTACTTCGCTATGTAGTCACGACTTGAAGACGTCAGTCATGCTTGATTGATGCCGTGTATAGCGGCCCTTAATATCAACAGCCAGTAACATGCTTTTTTTTTTTTTTTTTTGGATGGGAAATCATCAAATTACCCCCCCCCCCCCACTCTGGGCGGAGCGGAAGGGAGTGTCAGACTTGTACTGACTAAAACCCATCCATGTTCCTTCTTTGCCCTTTGTGTTCCAGGGCCACGGTGTCTCTTTCGAACAGTCCCGCAGCTCTGGCAGGCATCGGCCCATGCGGACCCCTACTCGGTTGCTGACATCTCTTTGAGGCGCGCGTGGAACACGAACGCGCCGTCGACACGGCCTGTCGTCATAAGACGGCCGGACGGCGAGCTAGCCCATAACTCGCCGTCCACAGACCCGCGCCTACGGTGGCCGGGAGCCACCACGTGACCCCCGACGCCCAGGGCGTCTCCCGCGGCGGCTGGGACGTGAGGTTCTTTCCCTCTCACGTCCCGCCACCTCCTTCACTAGCATGACGGCTTCCCATTCCCTCTCGCTCCGGACCATGGCTTAAACCAGGGCCGGACGCGAGAGATCGCCGCCGCCAATCGCCGCTACAAGGACACGGCGGTGCTCCGCCCAAGCGGGGCAGACCTCTACGGTGTGCTCCACCGTGTCCTCCGGACGATCCTCGCAGTGGAAACACCCGGGCGTTTCCTCCCGCCCGATTCGGTGCAAGAACCTCCCGAAACAACCGTGTCCGGTGAGGATCTGCGTCAGGCGGTAGGTGAGGGCGCCGTGGCGCCTCTCTAGCCACTCCTCAAAGAGGGGACTTATCGCCACTATGGTAGCGTGCCCCGCACGGGGTTGCAACAGTCGCTCTCTCCATGTCGCCATGATATCACGCCGGAGGTCTGTCCGCTGAGCGGCAATTTGCCGCGGCAGCGGAGTTTCCCCCCGACGTAGTGCCTCCGCGCGCCATTCATGCAGGCGCGCGAGGACTATCGCCTCCAGATCCCATGGCGGCAATCCGGCAAGGAGGCTAGCCGCCTCGCCGGAGATCGTGCGGTACCCCCGGATTAGCCTTATGGCTATCACCTTTTGGGGCGCGTTCAGGTAGTGGGCGGCTTGCCGCCTTAAAGAACGCGCCCACACCGGGGCCCCGTAAAGGGCCATGGACCGCACGACCCCCGCGTATAGCCTCCGGCAGGAGGCGTTTGGACCCCTCAGGTTGGGCAAGAGCCGCTTGAAGGCAGCCCCTGTCCGTTCCAGTTTGGGAGCCAAACGTCGGAGGCGCCAGTAACATGCTTGACGTAATATTAGGTCGAGCCTAAAATTAGAGTAACTCTGTTCGGATTGCAAATCTATTAACGATAGTTTGTTTGTCTATCGCTTTGAAGCGCGGCAATAACACGTTTCCTGTGTCTGACTCACGTTAGTAATTCATTTCATTGTTATTGTGTGTGTCTGTCTGTTAAACTCCAGTTTTGAAGTAAACATAGGTAAAGAGCTTTAGTAACATGCTTGAGGTGTTACCGGTAGATAAACATATCCATTTATTTTGTTAGCAGTAGTATAAGTTATAATTTATGTACCTCGGAGCTTTGTTTACAGATACATTAATGTTTCATTTCTGTTGATTGCCTTATAATAGCATTGCTTCTACACTATTACACATTATTTACATAACATAACAATCCCCGAATGGTTAGGAAGAAGTGTACCTAATAGTACACCCACATTTTGCCTGTCATGTTTAAGTCTCATATAATAGGTGGCGACGCTATTGCCATCGACCGGGCACAAGCTCAGACTCCGTGGCTGCTACTGAGAAATTCCTGATGGAAAAACCCAATAACACTTTGCCTGACCTGGGAATCGAACCCAGGACCTTATGCTATTACTAGACCAACGAGGCAGTTGACATATTATTTACCTACAATATAGAACATCATTACGCAACACAGGTATTCGATTGCGCTAATGTTGTGTTCACTCATGTCAGTCATTGTCGTTACTCACAGATGAGTCAACGTTAGCTCGTCACATGACAACTTAATGTCTCAATAAACATTGAGTTGACATTATGGCAACTCAACCTTGCATTATCACAAATACAGCGGAGTCAGCGTGCTTCCCTCTAACATTGCAGTACCTAGCGATGCTGAGTCGGCACGGTACTTATTACCTTGTGATGCCACTAACAAGTACCTCAAACACTGGTGGGGATAGTGTGACTTCAGTTTATGCGAGTCTGGCGATCGAAGAACACATTTATTTTTGACAGTTCCCATAATGCCTAAATATTATTACAATGTTGAAATTTCAACTCTCGGTGGTCTGCCGGGCGTTCCAAATGTAACAGAGCGCTTTTATTTTGGCTAATGATAGCCAAAGTAAAAGCGCCTAGGCGACAACTATATGAAAACTTGTGTGTGAAAAGAGGCATTAGATAGACTGTAGAGCATACCATACGATAATGCCCTTAACCAGCCCTTTGCCTGCTTGTCGCAGTCACGACGTGCAAGCTCTTTTTTCTTTTTTTTTTTTGTTCCATTATGTAGAATTTATAGTTTATTGTTTATTTTTTGTAATTTTGTATGATGCATGGGCATGTCCCTGCGACAAATAAATATATTTTCTTTCTTCTTTCTTTCTTAAATTACGTACTCTGCCTCTTCCAGATAATCTGGAGTTGTAATATGACAAGCTAACTATAGTGCTGTTCGAAAAGCTTGGCTATTTACCAATACTGCCTGCATCAGCCTGTGTCATCCCGCTGCTGGGCAAAGGTCTCTATAATTTCCAAATCCTTCGATCCAGAGCTAATGTAGATCTCTGGTCGCTGGTTTGTTCGTCCCTTTATCTCCTGAGTATTTATTTTTAAAATTAATGACATATAGCATAGCATAGTAGCAGCCTATAATATTCCCACTGCTGGGACACAGGCCTTCTCTCTATGAGAGCGAATGGGCTACAATCCACCACGCGGGCCCAGTGCGGGGTGGTAGATGTCACATGTCTTCGAATTTTAGGTTCTAGGACATGCCGGTTTCCTCACGATGTTTTCCTTCACCGTTTTGAGAGCAATGGTGATAAAATAAATTACACAAAGTAATGCTGGTTCGAACCCACGACTTACTGCAGTAGTAGCAGTAAGTCGGGACCGCCACCACTGGGCCACTGCTGCTCTCCGTCAAATTAATGACATACTTTATCAAAATCCTGTGACAGCGCAGAAATCACCAAATGGCATTTCTTAATGTTTTCACTAGTAGGTACCATGTTTAAATAAGGATCAACTCTCAAACAGGAAATGGAAGATTTATGTAGGTATTTGGGAAAACAATTGGTTATACTGTCGAGCAATACTTCATCCTGTCAAGAATTACTTCAGGTCGAGTTTACCTAATGTTACAGATTCTATATTTATTTGTTTTCAGTAGAATAAACTAACGCTCTACTGGCTTTGACTATGAGCGTCAGTTCACAAGCACACAAACAATAGAATATAATGGATAACACAGTGGAAATTCAATTTATGTAACTCAGTAGTTGAACACGATTAAATCAACTGTCGTAAATTCTCTACAAATATCAATAATTCAAAACACTTTATGTCTAAAAATAGGATATTACAAAAGGGATTCCAGATAAATATTATTATATTTCCTTAGAGAAAAAAATAATAAAAACTTGAAGTATTTCCTTATTTTTTCCGCTAAAAATAGATTTCTTATATTTTCCTCTTATTAATTTGCTCAAAGTTTTGACCCAGTTTTAAATTCTCATAAATAAGTCAATCCGGGGAAACGACAATAGGGTCTTGAAATTAATTTAGAATCCAATTTCATAAGATTTTTCCACTGAAATATCAAGTCAAGCCAAGCAAAAGGTATGCTATATTATCTCGTTAAGCCTAAGGGCCCATAAACCCTTTTGACAAACATAAAATAATCTTACTGTTGCTAATAAGGCTTTTGTACATGTACACATGCGTTTATTCTTATTAGTATAACGTACAATGTTAACGTACATACTCGTATATCATTACGCGTACGTTTAAGACATTTTTTTTCGACATTACTCCCACTCACGCCTTGTTATCCCCGATGGGTTAGACAGAGGAGTACCCAATGATACACCGATATTTTGTTTGTTATGTTTAAACCCTATTTAATATGGGAGCAAGTCTATTGCCATCAACCGGGCACAAATCCAAACTCCGCGGCTGCTACTGTGAAATTCTTTTTCTACAATATATATACTGTGTTTTAAATATGGGTAGGTCCATAGAGGTCCATTTGCCTAGAGGTTTCCTATACATGGATATAGTACTTACTTAAGTTACTCCTCGGCAAGCGTACACCATCATCGCTCACGATTCAGATGTGGTACAGACAAAATGCGACCCTAGGAATTAAAAATAAATACCTAAGTAAACGGTGAAAAACCCAACGAAAACTAGTTTCAATAATGATAACGAAATAATGATTGATCGAATTTTACACAAAAAAAAAACCGTTTTCTTAACCAGTTAGAGCGTATATTACATTACTAAAATAAATGGCTCTTAACGTATATATGAGAAAACTTAGACATATTTATTACTGATTAGCTTCACAGTCAGACCACTAAATTGTCCCAGCGGGAATCGTTTAATATTATTTTTCTGGTACACTACACAAACAAATAAACTAACTTAGCGACAACTCTCAACTAAGTTACATTATTAGTTTCTTCCAGCTCCGTTTTCCTTCGCGGTTCCTATTCTAAATAAATGAATGTTCTGTTAGAGTGTTAGGCTGAGATTACAGTCGACCTAAATAATCTGCAGATTTTTTTTCCACAAGGTGACAATAGTCATATTCAACACATCATTATCAAGGTACATAAGTAGGTAATAAGAAATCACGTTTCGGTTTTTCAAGTACAATATTAGTATCTTTTAAAAATCGTTACAATAGACGACCAACAGATTGATATCGAAGGAACAGTAGAAGTATGAAGAGAAGCGACTATTGATGACCCCTAACACAAAATCAAGTAATTACGATCACCATTGATCTCAAGTTCGAAGCCAAGACACGCAACTCTGATTTTTCGGGTTCATGTGCGTATTTTATAATTACTCGTATCACTTGATTCGTTGAAGGAAAACATCGTGAGGAAACCAGCATGGCCGCGAGATATTTCTCGACGGCATGTAAAGCAAAGTTAGAGGGCCATGGGCGGTATAAAAACTCTGACACCAGGTTAGGCACTAACCACACGATAAAGAAGAAAAAAGATAGATAAATTATGATAAACTAGCTTCTGCCAGCGGCTTTGCTCGCGTTATGATCGGGAATTATCCGACGGGAACGTTTTAAATATAGCTTATGACTAGAGATCGGATATTCGGATGCATTACCTAAAGTTCTTTACTTAATAGGGTACAAAAGTAGGAAAGCGGCTTCTAAAAATGCAATTTTTTTCCCAAGATCGCAGTATTCCATAAATAATACAGTGTGTATATAATGTAGACTCATAAGCATAATCAATATTTTAAATCTATTTAAAACAAGGCAAGAAATTTGTTGAAAATAACACGATTACAATTATTTTATAATAATATCAATAATAGAATTATTTGATTTTAAATTTTGCTGCTGAATATTCGAATGACAAAATGGTCAATATAACAATTCATTTTAACTAAAATAATAAAACAAACCGGGTCTTTTTCCGTACTGATGCGCGCTCCATACTAGTCAACACTCAAACTTTAGGTAAATAATTATGCATCCGACTATCCGATCACTACCTATGATACTCGGGGTTAATGTAATGTCTTCCCATTAGTGAAAGAATTTCGGAATCGGATTTAGGTATAGTTTACCCCCACATACATACAAACATACAAACAAAACCGCTTTATGATATTAGTATAGATGTAGCTGTACCATTTGACTGTAGTTTGATTAGTCATTTGCATGCATATCGGCAATAATCGACATACGTGTGGAAATCGGTCACAAGAAATAGGTCACTATTCTGAGGCCTAGGTAGATCCAATTGGTGATAGAGATTATGGAAGTTGATACACGGCTGCTACGAAGCTACGATCGGAGACTTATCTGGACAAATGGATATCGTGTGTGGAAGCCCTAACTATGTAGTATACCTCAGGCTGTTCCAATTTCCAAGTACAGTATTTGTTAATTAATTCGTACTGTCTCCTCCCCGTAGCTTTGTGTTCATTAAATTATGTTTGTCTGTGATTAAGCCGTATTCTTAACATTCAAGTACTTTACATTTTGGTATAAAAACAAGACCAAGGGAAACCGGGTTTTACCGGTTATGTTTAGGCTTACATACATAACTCACGCGTTTTAGCATGGGGTAGGCAGCAACCACAGAACGTGCCACTTGCTACTATCCTACATACTCCTTTTACCTCGTCCATTTTCATACATCTGGTCATACACGCACGCCGTTTGCGAGTACTACGGACCTGACCTTTCTGAAGAACCTCACCAATAAGGTCAGAGTACGCTTGTCAAGTATCATAGGGGCAAGCTAATTGTTATTTCGGAAAAAAATATCAGAAAGAAAATCTAAGTAGCTTCTCATCACATGTCGACAAAATTGCTTGAAACATTAGTAAACTGATGACTTACAATATCAACTTTCAGTTAAGATACACATAAAGAGGAAATAAAGCTTTCATAAAACATTAACTTTCTGTTTAACAATAGGAAGACTAACAGTTCGAAAAGTTAACTTTCAAAGTTTATTTAATTTATATTATTAACTAACGCTCCCGTAGAATACGGAAAATAAATAGGGTTTCATTCTTCATGAGAATGAAAGCTTGGATATATGAACAATCTATATGTGAAAAGGACAGTGGACCGGCTTGCAAAATGTCTACTAATAACAAAAAAATCTAATTAAGTTCACAAATAAGGGTTGACCTAGGGTCGGAATTTCGATACTGGGATACTGGCTTTTTTGAGACCTAGTCCATCCATTCAATATCGGTTAACTAACGTGGGTTGTTAAACGAGTTTGTTGAGTTTATTAGCTCAAATCTACAGAATTGAATTATAACCTAAGAGAGTTCTAATAAAAGATACCTTTTAATTTGTTTTTATTATATTTATTGCAATGGTTACTGCTGCTGTTTGTTTTTATCTTGTTGAATAATGTATTATTGTGTATTTTATAATAAGAAACGTATTTATTTTTATGAATTATACCGCTTCCCTAAAAATATACTGTCGGTGAAGAATAAACGAATACGAGAAGAAAAAATAAAATGTTTAACTCAATCCTGAAGTCAGAAATATTTTAAAAAGTCCTTTGATAACATCCAAAAGGATTTTCTACTAGCTGTTGTTAGCAATTCATTTAGGAATTTTCTAATTAAAACTAAAAGGGAAAAATTAACGAGAAGCCATACTTGAGAAAATCGTTTCCTTAGAAGCTTTATTCTGGTCGCTTTTACTCTCTGATGGCGTCTAGTTTATACCTACATTACGGCTTCTGTTTCCTGTTATTAATTCAATTTCATTTCGATAAATCTGACTTTGTATGAGTTACATTACGGTTCTTACTTTCATTGGCAAAAAAGTTCGTCTTGTAGAGCAGAAATGGAAAGCTTACGTTTTAATGTAGTCGCCACCATCCCGTTTGCAAACGTAGCGTAGTACTGTGGGTCTATGTGAACGTTCATCAGTATTATTTCAGGCTCGAGAGGGAGCGCACGTTATTTTCCTGGATTTTATTTTTAAAAAAATAATTGTTTAGTACTTACAAACATCTGTTGAACCTCTAAACTAAATTGACAAAAACTTTTCGTGAACTCGTTAATTTTTGTCGTAACGTTTGTCGTCAAATTAAAATTTCTGCCAAGTTTTCATTGTAACTCTTTGACCGTAAAGTTTTAACCAAGTGAAATTTCAAGAGATGCCATCAACTTAATAGACTGTTTTGCACAATGGTGATTTTCATGTACTCAGTGTATGTAAGGTGAGTTTTTCACATCTATCACTCGGCTGACATTGACGATATTTTTACCAGTCACTGAATTTTGACAAAAGATTTTTTCTTTGAAATGGGCTTTTAGCGGATGTATGTTTTAGCGTTATGATAAATTGTGTACCAAAAATATATATTGACATCGTAATATATTAGGGTTATTTGCGGATTTTTTATGCGTAAGGTTTTTATTTAATTGTCTGATTTAAATTTACAACGTTGTTAAGTACCCGCAGGTATGTTTTGTACAATGTTAAAAAAGTTGTTTCTTTTATTATTTTAGGTCTACGGGGTCAGTTGTTTTTTTTTTGGTGTTTTTTTAGACAGAATTATGACGTATTTTAGGTTAAAAAAAGAGCTTAAATTAATATTAATTTTGAATCTTGACGGGGTGTGGGGGTGAGCAGGAGAGTATGAACTTTGAGTTTGACTGTACAAATAGGTACAGATATTTATTTCAGAAACGTGTGAAACCTTATTAACGTTTTTGTGAAGGACATGTTTTTACTACATTGAGGTCGGATTTCTTAACTTTATTTTTATGAACAGCCTGTTAACGATTTGCACATACTTGCATCTACTCTACTCCCAAAGATTCTACACTGATCCTAAAGAGTTGGAAACTTGTTACTAGCCCGAAATTTTTTCTCGTTTTATTGTATCTCCCTTATAGGGTTCCATACCTCAAAAGGATAAACGGAACCCTTATTGGATCACTTCATTATCCGTCTGTCTGTCTGTCAAGACCCTTTTTCTTAAGAATGCGTGTTGGTATAATGTTGAAATTAATATTAAATACTTAAGTCTTCGCTCCCTTGGAGCAGAATAGAAATTCAAGCTTCTTAATCAACGTAATAAAAAAGTAAGGCCATTTATATCGCATATTTGGCTCATTCGCAAGTAAATCTAAAAACTGTTCTTCAGTCCGATAATCTTTGGGGACTCGATTTCAGTGATGGACAAACCATCAACAAACAAGATTATTCGGAACCCTCGGTGAGCAAGTCAGACTCGCACTTAGAATTCGCAGTAGAAGTCTGACACTCCCTTCCGCTCCGCCCAGAGTGGGAGGGGTCATTTGATGATTTCCCATCCGAAAAAAGAAAGACTGGCACTTGTCCGGTTTTTTCGACAGTTACATTACGTATAATCAAAGTACTGGACTTAAAAATGTAGAATTTGGGCCGATTGTAACAAAAGGACTTAAACCGAATGTCATTTGTTAGATCTTTTTTCGAGAAATGTTGTTAAATTACGTTATACTAAGAAAGTCGGGAAAAATAGTTCATATTTCGAAATTATAATTGTCATACCTCTTGACAGGTGTATGGACTGGCTATAACACGGCAAATTGACGCAGGGTCTTAACAATTAATCTTTTTCCTGAGCTTTCAAAACACATTTGAATTTTTGACTTCGGCACCTATTGCTATTAAGAAAATTAAAAATAAAATGAATTTCCCTAGGTGAATGCATACTTTATCTACATCGATAAAAAACTGAATAACTTCCGTGCAGTAAACGGGAAACCAGGTCATGTGAAATCGAGCTTGTTTTACATACGATGCACGCTTACTATCAATTAGTTTCTATTCTGAAACTTCATCAACTATGTGTCAAATTCAGTAATAAAGTTGGGAAAACTTTGACGTTCTAACCGATGCTTCGTGTGTCCTTACAATGTACGACAACTGAGTACGTAACATAAATGAATGTTCTGAAAAGCTTTTAAATAAGGAGGTTTGACTCTTACTTAATTTCCTTCTAAGCAAGAGAAAATTAAGTAAAGTAAGCTCCTACAGTCCCACCGAAGAGACGCGTCTGAGGACTTCCTCAGAAATAGACAGTCGAACTACGAGTACTTAGTTCGACTGTCTATTTCTGCCGCCAAGTAGGTATCTAGGGATTTTATTATACATTTAGTTAGATTGACATCCTCGGTGGTCTAGTGGTCGCAAGCGCGACTGCCGGGCATACGGTCCTGGGTTCGATTCCCGGGTTGGGCAGTGTTATTGGGTTTTCCCATCAGGAATTTTTTCAGTAGCAGCCACGAAGTCTAGATTTGGGCCCGGTTGATGGCAATAGACTCGACCTCTATTACATGGGACTTAAACATAGCTGGCGAAATGTAGGTGTACTTGTTAGGTACATCTCTGCCTAACCCTTCGGGGATTATAAGGCGTTATGATGAAGGTAATGTTATGTTATTTTGTTAGAGCTATTTGAAACGGTCACTTAAAAAAAATGTAAGCACACGCATTAAATAAACCGGACGAAGCCTGAAGGCATGTTTGCCAACCTACATTTGGCAACGAAGTTAGGAATATTATTGTATTTACTACAAATACAGACAAAATCTTTGTTACATTTGTAATATACCAACTCATAAAACTGTGATTACGCTTTCCCAAACTACGTTGAAACTACATACCCGTAGCGTAATGTGATAAATTATGCAAACTGCGAATCATGGGTGGAGGTTTATTAAAATTAATTGTCACCTCATGGAATGGAAGTGTGTTCGCCCCATGCAGTAAAAACAGAACAACGAAGTTATACATATATATATATTATCTCGCATGGTTAATTTTTACAACACACTGATGTTACCTGGTTACTGGAGGTTGTGGAGGTCAGAATGCAGATTCTCCATGTGAAATACTGGTATTCATCTGCATCCGGTGAGTGGCAGCCGACCCCAAAGTAGTTAAGATAATGCTCGGTAGATGATGATATTTTTAAAATGACTATTTGCTTGCTGGTTTCCAAACAAAGTAAAGGAAACAATGAACACTCCTGTGAGCTGTATTAAGAGCATTCTTTGCCACAAAAAAAGCAAAAGTTAAAGCTTACATTGCACTCAACGAATATTATCTGTTGAAAGTACGTGTAACGACCTTTGACATTAAAAGAAAATATATGAATTTAACCATCTTTGGGTATCATAAGAAAAAAAATCACATGAGTACGAGACATTGAAAATACATTTATTAAAAACTGTGAGGACGTAACGCTCCGCTCGGTAATAAATACATACATGATACACGTCAAGTCGACCACGAAGTAGGGAAAATGTTCAGAAAATCCGTAAGAATGTCTAAATCTTTAAATAGGTGGGTAGGTACTTTAGTGTCAAAACTGCCAAAAAAAGTTAGAAGCCTGACAGTAATAAGCAGGTAGAAGGCAGCGTCTGAAAGAAAGAAAAATATATATTTTAGTGTTAATTTTGATCGGAGTGGTCTCGTAGATTTCATTGTCATTGCCAATTCCCATGTGTGACATGGTGAAAACCCTCCAGTCCACTACATGTACAGTGTACATACACGAGCACCAATATGTATACACTTCCCTAAATTTAAAAGCAATTTTCTCGAGAAATAACGATTATAATTTAGAGATAGGATCTTTTTCACAAAAATATGAGTTCCAGAATACTATGTTCGTAACAACAAGAAATTTTAATCAGAACAGTAGGATGAAAACAGTTTTAAAAGTTGTTAAGTATTTACGTATTGGTGCTCGTGACTGTACCCCCTTAGGCTCAGAGTGTCACGTCTTTACCCTGCCTTTTGGATACTAATATCTCTGATGTAAACTAATTGGGTCGCACAGGGTCTGACCGCAAGAACTTCGTGTAGAATCTAGAATTCCCGAAGTAATTGACTTTCGGCATTTCACTTGAAGTTTAGTTACATTGAGTTCTAATGCTTTATGTTCTACTGATAAATGATTTATTGCTGAAGAAGGGAAGACACGTAAAAAGCTTTCTTTTTTATCTCCTAAGTTTCTTAGTATATAGTCCCAAGAGTCTATATATCTTAAAGTTTCGTCACAACAAGACAATATCACGTAACTTGACACCTAGGATCGATTGACGTATATGAGTTAACTTTGAACAAGACACAGAGCGCAACTCTTCCGGCTTTGTTAGCACTTACACTTATTTTTAAAGCACTCTCGTTTCATCCTGGAAGCGTTAATGGCTAACGGATATATCTCAGAGAATAATAACGACATTCATTAGCTCTATCGGACGTTTGGCAATGTATTTCCAAACATACGTTTGCGCTTTACGAGTGAATTTATCACCGACATCGACCGAAAAACAGTGACGAAACCCGCACGCTTCTTGATAAATACGAATGCGTGGAACGGCACGAGAATTGCTTTGATGTAGAATGATCATACATCCACAGAGTTCGAATACGTAGATTAGTAAATTCATGGTCGATTCTGTACTTAGTAGCAACATAATTTCGCATAGAATTACGATATAAACAAACAACCAATACATAACGTAAATTCTTTTATGTTTCGAATAACTCAGTGTTTGGGAAAATAATATATTTTGATGATGGGGAAATGTATTGGAAAATGCGAAAAATCTGACGTAAACACGTCATAAAGCTGGGTTATTTGTGTGGTAGTATTTCTGGAGAAATACATGAGTGATCTTAGTAGAATTTATTAGCCTCGAAACGTACTTACTATGCCTGCGTATTTTTTTTTGTTCTTTTGATTTATTTTCAAATTATTTTGGCATTGGTAGTGATCATTATTTCGTCTTCTGTTATCGTTGGCCAAAATACGGCTAGACCTAGTTTCAGCTGGCTACACGTCCTAAATAACAAACTGTTCCATTTTCGTTGTTTGCGTAGTTGACGTATCATGGAGATTTTAATTTCCTGTGTATCGAATATTGGCTACTACTACTAACTAACAAGAAATTACGTCAATTTACACTAACTTGATAAAAGGAGAAGGTTCTCGATTCAATCGTATTTAAAGTGTTCATTGTCAAAATTTTTGTTCTAATTTGGACGCAAAATTATAAAAGTTTAAAGAAGCCTTTAAGGAGAAAGAATTTCGAAAAAGTTCATTAACTTAGAGAATAACTTTGGGAAAATTATTAAATCTCATTAGAAGACGTAGGTCTATAGCGACCTAGGTTTTGCCTCTATCTAGTACCAGCCCAAATCATTTAAATATTTTCTAAGAAGCTGAAAAAATCAGGAGCTAAGTACCTACTTCCGTACTTGCTTATTTTTAGTTGAAATAATATTTAGTTAACGTAACGAGTTTAAATAAGACTCATAACAAGTAATCGTACAAACAAATTCATACTACATCAATCAGAAAAAGAAATCCACAATAAAATACACCCGTAATATGTTACTCAACAATGCGCGTACGAAATGAATACAATCTATTTCGAGAGTAATCTCTTTGATTTATAGTATAACATTTGCAAACGTTCATTCATGTCGAGGGGAAAGTCCCTAATCTGAACGTTAGATAATAATAAAGTAGGTCTAAATCATAATCAGACGGGTCAACCGCAGGGAGGGTTCTATGTCCAATATAAATACTCATCTCGTAAACCCCAGTTAGTGAAGGATTTTCTCGTTGAGCTTTATATACTACATTGGGCTAGTAGTAGTTACATAATATCTGTTATACCGGATTTTCATTCAACAACTAATGAAAAACCTGTTTTGGAATTTGTAAATCTGATATTTTTGTTAACCGTACAGAATGATAATTAATATTTTTTAACATACTTAAAAACTAGCTAGACGTATCTTAGTCGCACTCTATAAGCTCCCAGTACATTTCTGTAACTTCCGACGTTTACGTCATACCATGCTGACGTACAACGCGCCCCATCGGCTTTGGCCTGGGTGACAACAAAAACAGGCTTAAACTTTCCACGGTTGTAAGAAGCCTGCTGCTATTTAGGTATATACATACTACAGTCACCTATATATACATTGAAGTGAAACGGAATTTCTTTTCAGTCTCTCAGAACAATTGCTCTGCAGGACTAGGGGACAAAAGGGTCAAGGCACTCGAAATCCAAGCCATTTCGTCCCCTACTTATTGAAACACCCAACACAATATACTGTTTTATACAAGGTGTTTTTTTTTTAATATTTCATAACTCTAAGGTATGAATATAAAAGAATAAAGAATATATCAAAGAAAGAATTTATCATAAATCTTTTTTTTTGTTTTCATTTTTCATACAAAATAATTCGACAAAGTCATGATAATTAATGTAAAACACCCTTACGTGAAATATAACAACTTCGCATTTTCTTAGCTTTAAATATGAATGATTGGTTTGAATGAAAATTAATTACTCTTATTTATCAATGATACTTAAATTAATTATGATTGATGATATCTTCGAAACTAAGCATTTTTTGTAATTAGTTTAACTTATAGAATATAAACCTAGAGTTATGGGGTATAAAAAAAAAAACACGTTGTATCGAAAACTAGCGACCCGCCCCGGCGTCGCACGTGTGCAATATATACATATAAAACTTCCTCTTGAATCACACTATCTATTAAAAAAACCGCATCAAAATCCGTTGCGTAGTTTGAAAGATCTAAGCATACATAGGGACAGACAGACAGCGGGAAGCGACTTAGTTTTATACTATGTAGTAAAGACAGATTTTTCAGACCTATAAGAACGATATTATTGTGTCGCTACTACCTTCTTCAATTCTCATCTGTAATTGTTTATAATTAAATTAATTTATATTAAGCTTTGAAGTGGTGGTTTCTTTGAAAACTATTTCGAGAACACGAAACAATTTATCTATTATTTCACTCGTCTCCTTTAGTACACTTGATCACACAAACAAGTAGCACTCGTTCACACAAATGCTTGTCTTTCTCAGTACTTTTCCTATAATTTGATTTGTTTTGTACTGTAACTAGCACTTTATATTATTTTCCCGTATTGAAACGAATGCCAGATAATGTGTAATGGTTATGTCAACTGTTAGTGACATTTTCTGAATAATACGGCACACATGTACAGATACAGGTCACTTACATTCGATTTCGGTTGTTTCTTACAAATAATAATAAAATAAAAATACAAAATAACAAGAAATCCTTTCAATGATGGCCACATTTAGCTCAGTAGCTAAATGATAAGGGTCGCGGACTCGATCTCCTTTCGAATTTCATGTTTGTTTGCCTTCACATACTTGTTCCGTATCTTGACGTTTACTTGCGTGATCTCTGCCGATAAACGTCCCTATGAGACAGGAAAATGTAGTGTGATGATGTGTCAAATTTCCTTTATGTCCCTCAAAAGGGTCCGCATATCGGCGTAGCAGCTTCGTAGCCGCGTAGCATGTGTCTACGAAAAAAGCATTCAAGAGAACAAATAAATAAATTCTTTTTTTTAAAGAAAGTCTTTGCCCCACGCTTTTTCCCTGTATTGTTGGTGCGTTTACGTACACAAACAGCCAGACCCGGAACAACTGCCTGTATGTCATTCAAATATTTGTTCCATGCGGGGATCGAACCTGCGACACGCAGCGCAGCATCTAGTGAGAGGACGTCATGTGTTAAATTTCCCGTATGTCCCCTCAAAAGGGTCAGTGGAATATTGTCGTAGCAGCGTAGCGTCGTAGCCGCGTAGCATACCTCTACGAAAAAAACATTTAAGAAATTATTTAATGAAATTCTGTATGTTAATAGTAAGGGTGTTGTGTAATAGTAAGGGTGCATGGGTCGATTTTCAAAGTTCGGCTACTCTTGCCGAGGTCGATGCGTGAATGGGTGGTATATGGGTGGTCTATAATTATTAATTAAGGTTATTAGGTTCCTTCCGTGTCTCGGAAAGCACTTATTATAAACAGTTGGTCCCGGCTGTCATTCATAAATCTTTGACAATCGATATGGATAGTCAGATGTCAGCCGAAATTTTAACAACCAGTCATGCCAAGGGGTTTAGCGTATCCCAGTAGCCGTTTCATGTAAAATACTGGTATTCAACTGCATCCGGTCAAAATATTTGAAAAAAGGATAGGGAGATGTTATCTAGTGTTATGATGGCTTTTTTATTTTATTTTTTTCGGATAGGAAATCATCAAAAGACCCTCGCTCTGGGCGGAGCGGAAGGGAGTGTCAGACTTCTACTGACTAAAACCCATCCATGTTCCTTCTTTGCCCTTTGTGTTCCAGGGCCACGGTATCTCTTTCGAACAGTCCCGCAGCGTGTTATGATGCCTTGAGTCACATTTCCTTTATATTCTTCTCAAGGGCCAGCTACGAATTTTCGTAGCAGCGTAGCGTCGTAGGCGCGTAGCACGTATCTACAAAAAAGCAACCAAGAGTATACAGAATTTCCGTAGCCTTTGATGTAGCTACAATCTATATATTAATTACGTGAAGCAAAACCTTTGTTCTTAAGCACATTGCGCGCACGGAGGAGTGTGAGATTTGGCATAGTTAAAGCTCGTACAGAGGAGTAATGAGTGATAAAGCACTTTAAAATTAGTAAATTACGGTCGAATTTCGACCACTATAATTAAGTAAAATGTGACAAATGACTTGCGGAACGCCTAAAAAGTACTTTTAATTACATTTTAGGGGCTCCGCAAGAGATAAATGATTTCCACCGGATTCACGAATATTAATTGATAGTCAGGATACGGATGAGTTACCATTTGGACTTTATTAGAATCCTTCGAGTTAATAAGTATTTGCATAGTATGAATGGAAAATCAATATCTTAAATAGAATAGGGATCTCAATCAGAGGTCCCCAATCAGTCTCAATTTATCACCATCTATACTAATGTACATAACATAATTTTATACAAACGCTATCGGAATTTCGTGAAGAAAGTTGAAGATTCACGTACTAATATTACATAAGAACTCATCATCACGCCTGTAATACCCGGAGGGTTAGACAGAAGTGTACCTAATAGTACACCCACATTTCACCAGTTATGGTAAGTCCCATGTAATAGGGAGCGAGCCTATTGCCATCAAAATAAATCCAGACTCCGTGGTTGCTACTGCGAAATTCCTGAAGGAACAATCCAATAATACTACCTGACCCAGGAATGGAACCGAGGACCTCATGCTCAGCAGTCGTGCTTGCGACCACTAGATAAACGAGACAGTTGCAGGGGCAGGCGTGCTACGAGGACACGGTGGAGCACACCGTGGAGGTTTGCCCCACTTGGCCGGAGCACCACCGTGTCCTCGTAGCGGCGATTGGCGGCGGCGATCTCTCGCGTCCGACTCTGGTTCAAGCCATGGTCCGGAGCGAGAGGGAACGGGAAGCCAAGCAGTCATGCTAGTTAAGAAGGTGGCGGGACGTGAGAGGGAAAGAGCCTCACGTCCCAGCCGCAGCGAGAGACGCCCCGGGCGTCGGGGGTCACAGTAGGCGCGGGCCTGTGGACGGTGAGTTATGAGCTAGCTCGCCGTCCGGCCGTCTTATGACAACCGGCCGTATCGACGGCGCGTTCGTGTTCCACGCGCGCCATGTCAGCAAACATGTAGGGGTCCGCATAGGCCGATGCCTGCCAGGGCTGCGGGACTGTTCGAAAGAGCGGGGGGGGGGGGGGGGGGGGGGTCATTTGATGATTTACCATACGAAAGAAAAAAAGCAACTCTTGTGTTTCTGTTACCTTTCCACGCTTTAACTTCTGAGCGCATTTGAACTAATTAAGGCACATGTTACAGTTCCAGGGTGTAAGGGAACAGCCCTCCGCTGACTGATGGGTGAATTCAGTATATCATACTAAAAAACTACGGTACAAGAAATTATAACAGGCCTCAACCAAGTGTCGCCACATTTACAGGTCCCGTGCGTCTCGCATCCAGCGGATCCCCGCAACCTTCACTTGTTTTATTTACTCATACGCAATGTATAGTTACCGTAGCAAAACGCACGTAGCGAACGGCAAGCGCGATGACGATTTCGATGTACTCTGTAGCTAGGTAGGAAGTGAACGGCTGATTTCACGCGTCGTTCGTTAGAGTATTTCGACATCCATTGTTGGTTTTTTGATATTTTACGTAGCACTCCATTTTTTACATAAATTGAATGCTGCGTACAGAGAATGTAATTTTACATTGAAATAAAGGAATAGTAACTGAAAAAACGATAAAGTAAATGAAAATTTGCTGAGAAAAAATCCGGTGGAATATGATTCAAAATAAGGAGCTGAATGCACCCTGTCAGTTTCAGGAGTGCTGTCTCTTACACCCTGTATAATATAATCTGGTTTAGAAGTAGGATTCAGTTTATCCCAGTATACAGTAGAACGTTCCCGCGGGATAATTTTCTACTTCCACTCGGGCGAAGCTAGTATAACAATATATTTTACATATTTTGCTGTACAACCAATACCTATTATTATTAGAGCCGAAGTAAAATAACAGCAGATAAGTTCTTGTTTTACTAAATGAAGTACGATGTTATATCGCACATTAATATTAATTTAAACCTCAAACCTGTATCTTCTTGGATTTATATGAAGCTTGCTAGTGTATCGTGTATTATAATTTAAGTTACAGCATAAATTAACTGTGTGGTTACTCGTTGAGTTTTAACATGGCGCCAGCAAAGAGAATTGTCGTGGGGCTTTTTCCTTTGTGAATTCTAATGATAAAATTGCAAAAGTAACTCTATTACCCGTATCTAAAGTGATTACTTGAGTAAAAGTAATTATTTATGATTTTTATTCTGTAGTTTAGTAATTGCTTAAAGTTAGAACTGTCAAAATTTAGAAAAGAATTCTAAATTTTGACAGCTTTGCCTTTTTGACGGTTCTTACTTCGTTTAAATTCTTGTCTATTGCATAAAAATATTTGCATAAGTAATTACTTAAACTCAAGTTATTACTTTAACTTGACTATAGATACGGGTCTGACTGTCAGTCTGTTTTCTTTTCACACCTTAAGACTTCAGTCCGGGTGTGCAAAACTAGAAATACACTCAAAACCAAAAACAAATAGTGTGCGCGGGGAGCTCCCCTTTGACATCCAGCCCTATTCAAATAATCAGACACGATGCACGGCTTTCAATCAAAATTAATTTCACAGGTAACCCGTGGTGTGAGACATTTTTAACCCGGTTGTATGTGTATTAATAATCACGATGTGGAGCCCTGACACAGCCAGAAGGCGACGCGGTAGACACTCGCAGGAGATAGCGGGATGAGCTGGACAAAACTAACGACCAGGCAGTGGTCCACATTCGCCATAGATCGAAGAATTTGGAAGTCATGGAGAGAGGCCTTTGTCCAGCAGTGGAATGACACAGGCTAACAGTATCAGTATCAGTATGTGTGTTGTACCTATGAGATATTACCGACCTCCACGCGAGTGAAGCCACCAACTTATACTGTACAGAATTAAAACTAACGGTCAGCGTATATTCACACTATTTGCAATAGCTATTGATACATTGAGTCATGGTAATATAGTATTTCCTTTATTTATTTTTATACAAATCTTCTACATTTTTAAATATTTCATAAACTAAAAACACTATAAAAACATTAAAATATATTTAAAAAAAAAAAATTGTAGCCCACCGGTATCGGGAACAGGGTCCAAGCTACCGGCGGTCAGAGCTCCAGAGAGAGGAACCTCCTAACAATACGAGCCGTGTCCAGGAGTACCGCTTTCTGAATCAAACCCTTGATCCAGCTGCCTAACGAGAGCCTCCTCAAGTATTGGTCGAGGCTCTTGGCAATTAAGCCATGGGCTGATACAACTATCGGCACAATGATCGCTGAGTCCACATCCCACATGTCGACAACCTCGTGAGCCAAGTCAAGATACTTGATTTGCTTATCTTTCTCGGCTTTCACGAGGTTCTCATCATGCGGGACCGTTATGTCTACAATCATTGCGCGCCGCTCTGACCGATCCACCACCACTATATCAGGTTTATTGGCTACAATAGTCCTGTTAGTGATGATGGATCGATCCCAATACAATGTGATACTGCCATTTTCGAGAACTGGGTCGGGCACATACTTATAGTACGGTACTTCCGATTTCCACAAGGTTGTATTTTAGAGCAAGTTGCTGATGGATAATCCTGGCTACAAGGTTGTGTCTATGCAAGTACTCTCCGTTAGCCAGACGAGAACACCCGGAGATAATGTGACGGATTGATTCGCCTGGACGGTGGCATGCCCGACATATGTCAATCGTACCGTCCTTCACAATAAATCTCCGGCAGTTATTCGTCATCATAACTTCATCTCATGGTAATTATTATTAGGTTTCTCGTTTTTAATTTTGGTATTTGTTAAAATATGTATTAGTTTATTTTATTTGTATATAAGTATTAGTATCATTATAAGTGCCTATATAAATTTCCGATAGCAAGAAGTTATTTTTAAATATTTATTTTGTACCCTATCACAATGTGTTCTTATTTAACCCAAAGGTTGACTGGTAGAGAATGACTTGTGGCATTAAGTCCGCCTATGTATCACTATTGTACATGAAGTTTAAATAAATAAATAAATAAAATACACGGTATTGGCGTCGCTACTGTATTTGCATAGTAAGCTGTATTTAGCGATCAGACTGGGATAGAGACAGTGAATAAACTAATACTGTGAGATACTGCACTGCTTGCTACTGATTTAAACTTAAATTCAATTTACGTTCCGCTGCCTACGATTTAACTTATTGGGGGCGGTTTGTACTACATTTTTATAAATAAAACTATTACAAGAGACTCAAACCTAACTGGAAAACTGTAGATTTACAAGAAAGAAAGAAGAAGTATTTATTTGTCTCGCACAGGACGACCCAAGTTGATTAAATTAACAATAAAACAAAATTATCCAAAAACTAAGTTAAACATAAGAAAAAACAAAAATAAGACAAGCATTTGACTAAATTGGTCCTGTATGAGGCGAAATGGCATGGCCCTATTAGCATGTATACTATGGATATAAGGAATTCCTGTGCCTAACCCTTCGGCGAACACAGGTGTGATATTATGTTAACACTCGAATTTTAACAACAATTTTGTCACATCATCTTTGCAAAGATGTTGACCCCAGTATCTGCAAAGAATATGATAATAAAAACAACTTATCTATAAGTCATCATCATCTGCCTAGCCTTTTCTCAACTATGTTGAGGTCGGCTTCCAGTCTAACCGGAAGCAGCTGAATACCAGTATTTTACATGGAGCGACTGCCTATCTGACCTCCACAACCGAGTAATACCAACTGGGTAATACGATACCACTTGGTAAGACTGGTTGTCAGACTTTTTGGGCCACTAACTACCTAAAGAACTACAAATAACACCCGGGACCAACGGTTTAACGTGGTTTCCGAGGCACGGAGGAAACTCGGTATGTAATGGGTGGTCACCCATCCACAGACCAACCTAGGCAAGCACGGCTTAACCTAAAGACCGACCCGAGCGGCTGTTATTATTTAGCCACGAGCTCCTCTCTTACCTATAAGTACTGGATAATATTTAGTCATGGAACAGCATTGGCCTATTCTGTTATCAGCCGTAACCTTTTATGTCACCAACAGTGTTAAAAGGGACTGCCAATTGTCAACTAGTGACTGAAAGGATATATCCCACATGAATGGGCTAAATCGAATGTTCAAAAAGGCCTTGTATACATAGGTACTTAGGTACACGTATAGTTGATAAACCGATGTGAAAGCAAATGGGTAGTAAAATTGTCACTAGTATTTGGGATTTATTTGTGAACTTACTAGGTACTACCGAGTCCGGTCGACCACTTTTCAACCGTATTACTTAGGGCATAAGGGTGAAAAATGACAGACAGTCAGTGAACTCGGTTAAGCCTATATGTACTGTTTGTGGAAGTCATTTCTAAAAGACCAAATGACCGCATGCCTCGTTTATTTACATAGTCCTTTATTATCTTCTAGTACCAACAAACCTTGATACTGTGTTACTAAGGTATTATATATAAGATGAATGTTCAAGTAAATTATATCTGAGGTGTAATAAGAGAAAAACCAGAATTAATGCATGATCTCTATATATACCTTCATCTCTTAAGTAATTTAAGCTTGTGTTTTATCAAAGGAATTATGATTGGATCAAGAAGGGTTAAATGGAAGGAAATATTGGTACACCCACAAACGTTCATTTTATTTCTCACAAGCAAGCAGTTTCGTTTCAAATTAAATTATTTTGTCCACTACACCATACCATACCATGACTGTGCTATGAACGCGTCAGGTAAAAAAATATTCTTTGTAATGAGACTATGCCCATAGGCATAGTCTCATTACAAAGAATATTTAACTAGTAAAGTATGAGACTATGTCCATAGGCATAGTCTCATACTTTACTAGACCGTTCCGTCACCGACCAACAACCGGCAATAATATTCTCGCAGACAATTTTATTGTTGACGCTCGCACGCGACGGTGACGGAACGGTGTAAAGAATATACATAGGGTACCGTTCTAAATCCTTTATAACCGCGTATGATAACCGATCTAAACAGGTATGAAACGCTGTTGATAGGTTCTAGTGGACATAGTAGTCCGTGTCATGTTCTTTTCCGTGCCTGATACGTTCGTCGCACGATCATGGTATGGTACAGTCAACGGTGTAGTGGGCAGACTCCTTGAACTGTGAATCTGCATTTCAAATGGATCAAAGACGACAACTAAATCGTGGGCACATGCAATTACTTAGCAGTAGAAGTTCAACAAACTTTGTGCATGGTAACTGGACTGTAAATTATCACGTTTACAAATGTTGACGTGTGAATAAACTGTGCCCCAGAGACAGAATATTTGTCATCGTATATTCGTAACATTACTCAACCATGTTCGAACAAACTTTTCATTCGATACGTTCACTGATAACATATCTCGCGCCTGCCAAAATTAATTTGCTTATCACCTGAAATTAAATATTTATGCACACTTAAGCGCGTTATTAGATACGTGTATCTACTATGTACACGTTGAGGTTGCAATCATGCATATGTTCAGTTTGAGCATACGTTGTTGTGGTTTTAATTGACAAAGCGAAATATTATGAAGGTCTGTGATGATGTTATTATTAAAATTTAAAATGTAGCACTGATAGAGAAAGTTTAAGGAAAGGGAAATAATATAAAGAAAAGGACCTCGTGGCTAAATAATAACATCTGCTCAGATCAATCTTTAGGTTAAGCCGTGCTTGCCTAGGTTGGTCAGTGGATGGGTGACCACCCATTACATACCGATTTTGCTCCGTGCCTCGGAAAGCAGGTTAAGCCGTTAATCCCGGCTGTCATTTGTAGCTCTTTGACAGTCGTTACAGGTAGTCAGTAGCCTAAAAAGTCTGACAATCAGTCTGACCAAGGGGTATCGTATTACCTAGAACTAACTGGGTTGGTAGGTCAGATAGGCAGTCGCTTCATGTAAAATACTGCTATTCAGCTGCATCCTGTTAGATTGGAAGCCGACCCTTACATAGTTGGGAAAAGGCTAGGCAGATGACGAAAGAGATAAAAAAGGTGACAAATCTTATAAAATCTGAGGTAAGACTGTGGGTATCACATCAGTCTCAAATTAATGCGACTAAAATCAGCTAGATACTGTCTGGAACCTACATTTGACCAGTTCTATTATTTTCGCACCTACTAACGATAGTAATGGTTTGTGCTGCCGTTGTTTACACATCGATTCCCAATTCCGTCGGTTGTCAAAGGAACACCTCAAATTGCAATTAGGCTGCGGAACTTTAATGCCAGTCGGCACACGCCTAACATCAACGATTTTTTGACAGACAGTTAAAACTTGGAAACTAAAACAGTGTCTACCTATTTCTGGTTCTTACAGCTGATATACAAATTTTTGGTCTGTGGTTGCTATCATCTTTAACATAACACAACTTAAGACAACCGAAAATTATTGTAAATATTACAAAACATAACATAACATTATGCCTGTAATCCCCTAAGGGATATGCAGAGGTATACCTAATAGTACACCCACATTTCACCAGTTATGTTTTAAGTCCCATGTAATAGCGGGCGAGCCTATTGCCATCATCCGGACACTAGTCCAAACTCCATGGCTGCTACTGAGAAATTTCTGATTGAAAAATTCAAAAAAACTTTGCCCGACCCGTGAATCAAATGCAGGACCTCATGCTCAGCAGCTGCGCCTGCGACCACACGAACAACGAGGTTGTCAAAATATTCTAATAATAGTACACTGATGCAAGAAAATTTTCATGTAGACAAAATCGGTCTGACGACGGATGTCTAGTTCAGCTTCTGTCACTTGTATATCTACACTTACATAGTATTTATTATGAAATTCACAGAGCTGATAGAACCTGTCCCAAGGAATTATACAACTAAGATAAGATAGCCACAAACCTGTTCTAATTCAAACGAAAATGTCCCGTTTTATTCTATCCTCCGATCAATTTCGGATCACGTAAAATATGTTTTATGAATTATGGATTAACGTACATTATCATAATTTATTGGCATCAATGTTGTTTCAGTGCTGTTCAGTTTTAGTGAAAATATGAGATAAAGGTCATACTGTGTATGTATGTAGATAGAGAAAAGATGACGTAGGTCGTTGCTTTATATAAAGGTAGGTAATAGTTGTTTTATTATAATATTTATTTTATAATTATCAATCCATCTACTCTTCAACTCATGTGAGGGTCCAAAAAAAAATTTGGTCTCTCTTTAAACTTGAGATCTGTACAATAAATGGACGAGAAGACGCTAAGTTAATGGGGTAATATACTGTCTTGGAATGTCTAATTTTGTCTGCGAAATAAAAGGAGGTAAAAATGTAGAAGTTCTTCGGTAACTGTTTAAAATATTAACTTGGGATCTTCTAAGGAAAATAAAAACCGTTACGTCACTATCAGACGTCCCGATTAAAACCTTAGTACCTACTTGTTACAATGTTTCAAAAATATTGTGTTTATTTAATTTGAATATTTATTGTAAACAAACACAATATTTTTAATAAACAAACAATCATAATGACGTGTACATCATTACGATTGTTTGTTTATTAAAACAAACCCACATATTTCTCTTTAATCATCTGCTAGACGATACTTCAAATAAATTATGTTGAAATCACGTTTAAAGCAAGACATTGCACAAGATCTATTTTGATTTTCGATGTCGTATCATTTTCTGACTTTTTATTTCTCCAATATTTCTTTATTGGACTCTTTACTGGCTCCTATGAATTTATTATGACGGGCATTCGGCGTGTTATGGCCGTTCAATGTCTGACGCTTGTGGCTAGTATTATTATACAGTCGGGCCAATGGAAATGTGTAGAAATCTCGAGGCAATATAAAAAGATAAGATTTAGCCATCAAATTTTAGACTTCACAAATATCTGTTTATCACTTTTCATAAACTAGGTACTTTGTTAATTAAAGGTTTGGAAATAGATCCTTTATGTTTCATCAAGATAAAGGTACTTAATTACCTCTCACAAGTCCTCCACATAAACCGATAAATCCCCACAACTTATCTGAACCCTATTCGCAACATATTTTCTGTAAGCGACTGAATGTAGCAGCCCTTTCTGGGTCAACAGAATTTAATCTGCGGTTATTCAAGCTCCATTTGACCTCTACCACAATAAAAGCAGATACAGAAATTGAAGAACCAATAACTTGGATTTTCTCTGAAGCCGTACAAACTATATTTTCATTCGAATAGTCGTTTGGAAGGAAATGGCGTACCTACTGTATACTGATTTCCGCGGAAAAATTTACCCGTTTGTACGTCAGTCGCTAAACTGTCTGCCGACGATTAAAAATACGCTCCGTTACACTGATAGGTACGAAGATAGAACATAGTCGATTCACTGTCTATCTTTCGTTAAACCCTGAAATAAACAAATAGAGTGAAAAAAGAGTAATATATTTAGGCGTACATCCAGCGCTCATGTATTCTTCAGTGCACATACATATATGTGTAATATGTTTTGTTTTGTAGGTAGGTATCTACGGTTCTACATGCTTTCAGAGCGGCGTGAATACAAATTTTTGTTTACATGATCAATATAACGTCTTGTCTCGTATAAGGTAACAAAGCGCAAGCAAGCATGACTTTATTTCGCCGGACATTTTGACGTTTTGGTACTTCATACATAATTCACCCTTATTTGCTTATTCAAGCACTTTATTCTCTTTGTCAAACAAGAACTCCATTTAGTAAAGTAGTTGCACGTAAGTGGTATTTTGTTTTTTCAAAATAAAGTGAAGCCAAAATGCAGAGTGCGCCAATGACAGACCAATAACCTTTATTTAAAAAACATAAAATAGTTTTGACTTTTTAAATAAAGTATATAATTAGACAAGGTAATCTTAAAGTGTCTTTATTTTGGTACACGTGATCAATGGCCAACTACAATCCTATGTCACAAGATAGGCTTCGCGCTGAAAGACAGTTTTGTGCATAGTACAACTGAACAGATTGCAGAATTCACCTGCCTAGAGGAGCGAATGACAAGTCTGTTCGGTTTAGAGCACAACCTACATCGCCACCTATAGATTGAGGTGTATCCGTATTGGCCATTCTATTTTTCTTCTTCTTCGAAGCGTGTCGATGGTAATCTAAATGGTGTCGACCCAGAACTGAGGCACTAGTTTGGCGCCTTCAGTAGTGTATGATCCCTTGCTAGACCATACATTACTTTTAGATTATGGGTGATTGGAATGAAAGAAGGTAAAGTACTTTAAGGTAAAAGCGCCAGGGTAGCCCGCGAAATTTAAATTTTCTTATGTTTTTGCAATTTACAGGTCAGTGAAGGTTGTATGTTGATTAAGATATGATCCGTGACCGTAAAAAATATCGCTTTACAGAGTTATTGTCATTATGCTCATCAATACAACCTTCTAAGTTCATATAATCCTATTGAATGACTATTTCATGAAAAAGTAATATGTTAAATAAAATGCCGGTCCTGCTCCACAAGAACAGGGGCGCCTAAATTGATAGCATTAAATAGTATTGTTGGAGCCGCTGAAGATTGTATAACTATCTTTGCATTGTATAGATTCAATCTCTTTTGTATTATATAGCCGCCTAGCCCATATTGTGTGAGTACTATGTACTAGAAAGCTGTCATTCGCTGGAAACCTGCTTCTTTTCTTGACTTGAATGTGCCCTGGCGGTTAGGAGTATGTCATGCTCACTCAAATGTCTCGCTGATGGTGGCACGTGTGTCGGATCATTTAGTTCCCTTCAAAATGGTTGAGTTGAATGGTGCTGATACATGCGTCATGTTCGTGAACGGGCGCTGTCAGTTGTGACTGGTCATCTCTTATTTGCCACGGCTTATTTGAATTAATTATTTTATTTTTGAATTGTTTTTACTATGGACACTTTTAACGTACACATCTTGCTGCATCGTTCTCACATAATGTACCATCTCAAAATGAATGATGTAACCAAGGTTTTGTTAAAGTATTCTGATTTAAAAGAGTGTCCATGGAGTTTCTTGCCCGTTCTTCTCCATAGAGATCTACGTTAGGGAATGGGCAACTACAGTACTTTCACAGTTTTTGTCCTTGTGACTGGGACTGTAGCTTTATTTTACTGTTGCCTTTGTTTCGACAATTCAAAAGTGCCTGTAACTGGCCTACTTGAAATAAATGCTTTGATTTTGATTTTGATTTTGATAGTTCTATAACTACTCTGTTTACAATTTGCCCTCTCCGACCAATCCGTTAAGAATGAGTCCAGATCGTCAAGTTAGCGTTTCTTGGGCCTGCTTCGGTTACGACGGCCGTCTTCAGGCACCCACTGTGTGACTATCTTCGCCCATCTGACTGGGTCTATCCTAAAAACGTGACCCGCGTGAGCTTAAATAGAACTGCCCATTTCAGCTTTGTAGATTTATCGCCAACATCGGTGATGCCTTTCTTAGACCGTATTAAGGTGTTGGGCATTCGATCGGACAGTCTATGCAAAAAACCTAAGAAAATATGAATTTTGCGAGCTACCCTGATGCTTCAACCTTAAAACACTACTGTATTGTCCGAAAGATACTAAAGGTAAAATGAGCTTAATGGACTGATAGTGTGGAAATGAAGTGAGTGACGCGGCCCTTGTTGGCTGTAACGAGAACGCCTGGCTGACTTGATAGCTCAACGGGAACTATGAACTAATTATTGTGAGTTGAAATGAATGTGGCGTAAACTGCTGAATTGCACAATGTGAGGTTGCACCGTACAAGTAACGTCCATCAGTTCCTGTAATGAACAATAAACACAGTCTATTCAAATGGACGTTGAGTGTTTGCCCCCTTTACACAATTACCTAAAAGAATTCAGGGTTCTCATGAAATCACTTCATTTATCAGATATATTTTTGTTAATCTTTAAAAATCCCTTACCGAAGTCAAGTCTCAATACTCTACTTAAAAACAGGTCAATTATGATCGATATTAACTAGACACCTCCCTCGGCCTGTTTTTGTCATTCGGTCCCACCCAGGCGCTTCATTTACCTTCATCACTAACTTGTCAAACTTGATAACTCCATTAAATATATTCACCTACGTAATTTTTTGATTTGATAACTTCGGGCAATTGAGTTATGGAGGGCCAGGGCCAGAATAATATTTTTTTTTTTATTGTTGAATTTATGGTTTCCGTATCCAAAGGTTGCTAGGGGACCATATACTAATATTAAGAGTACATAACTACCGTCTGAATGTACATGTATATGTCTGGCCGGTGTCACAACAACCCTGTGACACTTTTAACCGTAAGGTTACGTAAGCACGTCAGGTGGTTTGCTTAGTACAGTCGCTAACACATCAAGTTACCACAAACTGTCAAATTTCTCCAAATGATTTTAAACCATAAAAAGTTGACCGTTAAGTTCTAAATCGAATGAGATAATTTGTCAGTTTGTGGTAACTTGATGCGCTGGCGACTGTACTTAGAGCTTATCAAATCGCTAAGCGAGTCTCCTTGCGAGAAGTGAAGTGAAACGAAAGTTCTAGAAATTTCGCATCCAGCCGCACAGCGCGCTCCTTTTATAAACGATGAGCGAAGGCGCCAAGCGTACTGTGCGTCCGGTTGTGAAGCCTAATAAATAGCTAGATACTCATAATTCTTCTTCTTTATCGTGTGTTTAGTGCCTAACCTGGTGTCAGAGTTTTTATGCCACCCATGGCCGACTGACTTGGCTTTAAATGCCGTCAGGAAATATTTCTCAAGCATGCTTGTTTCCTCACAATGATTTCCTTCACCGAAGCAAGTGATAATTATACAATACGCAAATGAATCCGAAAAATCAGAAGTGCGTGCCTTGGGTTCGAACTCGAGACCTATGACTTGCCAGTCCGACGGTCACATCACTAGGCTATCACAGCAATGTCATAATTGATTTAGTACTACGAAATTTAAAGTACGAGTCATACTCGGCCAAGTATGAGCCGTACTTCAAATTTATATCTTACTTTACCGCAATACCGAAGCAAGTATCGCAGAAAAAAGCCAAGCAAGTGCTTCAAGTTGTAACAGCTTTACTGCCATTTTCTATTCCCTTTGAACAATATTCCTGGTATTGGTTCTATGAGAGTTTCACCTTGTACCTTGATTCACAATAAAATAAAGGTGCGCCAACATACAACATGTGTCGATAAATGAACAAATATCGTTACCTCATTCGAGTTTTTTGTTCAGCAACTTCGAAATAGACCAGTGGCGGACTTACCAGCAGGCTGAGTAGGCTTGAGCCTAGGGCGGCAGATTTTTGGGGCGGCAAATTTAGGGACCGGATTTTTTTTTTTTTGCTACCTCATAGTAATCAAAAAGATTTTGGCATGACGGTTTTCTGATCTTTTACAGATAGAAGTCTGCAACAAATTTTGCCGATGATGTTCCCCTCTCACTTGTCAATGCACATTCCGAGTAGCAATCTTCCATATTCTAGAGTAAAACAGCTAGTTCGCCGGCCCCCAACCAGTAATCGGTAATATACCCAAAAATTATTTTACGCGCAATTTCAACGAAATTGTTGGATTGTAAAAATAATGTAGGACATGACAATTGTAGAGGCAAGGGCGGCAAAAACTGTACAGCCTATACCTTGAAAACTTGTAAATCCGCCACTGACGCTGACGCTTTATCAAAATATTGTTTCGAATATTCTGATAAGCTCGTACTATAAAATATATCTCATTTTCGGATACTCATATAATGTTGAAACGATCACTACATTATCTTTTACGTTAGATCAAATTAGACAACGTTTGAGAGCTTGAAAAGTTAGTATTTTTATATAAAACCACAGTTTTACTAAAGGACATTCTTTTCGCATCAGTTGAACAAAATTGTTTGAATACTAAAGTAAGATATCAGACAGTCAGAACTGTATCTCTATACTCAAGGTACCAGTAGCGAAGGGTCAATTTTTGTAAGAGGTAAGAGGTAATGTGATTATATTATTTGTCTATAGAATACTGACTGTGTCATTTTTCGAAGGAAAGCCGGTAGGAATCGAGTTGTATGGAACCTTCGCCACTGCAAGGTACTGAAATTAGATTCTCCAGCAGCAGCACAAAATCCCGTTTTGTTCAGAAACTTCGTCGCGAAGATTTATTCCTGCTCAGATACGAATTCTCTATATCCAAGTAAATAGATTTTCTTTCAATCTTCAACAGCTTGAAAGACTTGTGAAGAAAAAAGAACTTCTAGATAAAATTGATTTGAGGATCACTAAATCACATAATATCATGACAAGTTAATATATTATGACCCATGTTTTCTTAAGGTCAATAAACCAGTCAACACACAGGAAATGTCCGAAAAGGAAGTAAAAGTAATAGAGCAATGCTAACGCCCAAACATTTATACGAACGAATAGGACAAATGAACTGGAATGGCAATTTTTAGAACATCTTCTATTTGTTACATAAGGATTGCCAATCTTGCTTTATCTGCGGTTTTCCCAGAAAATATTTAATTAGGATTAAGATTAAGACTTGTTCGTATCTCTTCAAAATATAGCTGAAAATGGGCCTCCCAATAACCAAATGGTGAAAGTGGAATTTGGCATAATCGCCAAGAGTTTTAAAAAGATATATAATTTTAATATCTATTAACAAGTTCCCCCTTGTTGGAGGATGATGCTCTTAAACGAAATTAATCTGCTAGAAGGCTAATTCTATAGCAAAGAATATTAATTGATTTACCAAAGTCAAATCTTATTAAGAAGCCCAAACGTTCGTGATTTCGAAAATTTACTATTTCCATTATAAATTATTAGAAAAAAGCAGAGAAAAAAATTACATACATCATTCGGTTTAATATACATGTTAAAATGTTCAGAAGCGAATGTAGCAATAATTTTCTTGCTGACACGGAACTTTCATATTTGGACCAAAAATTCATGAAACTTGGATTATGTACTTTATGCAAAAGAGGGGTTTTGATTGCTCTCAGTGCACGTGCATATCCCTATATTAGCAGCTCTTTGGGTATGCTATTAAACTCGAAAGCTCAAAAACGAAACGACCTTTTTTAGCTCCACTTTCGGCGCTGTGTTCAAGTGAAGCAATTTGGGTGAGCGACATAGCACACTGAAAATAAGTTTAGCCCTCTGAACAAGCCATTATTACACCGCTTGATAACGGTAGCAATTACGAAGAAGAATTCTTTAAGTTTAATAAAAAGAAATTGAATTCGTATCTAGGTGAACTCGGAGGTAAAAGTTTAAGTAAACTAGTTTTATTAACTCATTTATTGAAGACGCTTGAGAGAGAGGAGGTACTCGTAGGTACCCTAGTACTACCGATAGCGCGCAATTAATGTTCCATTCCGTAATAAATTTTACGATAGGGTTGTTACTAGTTTTAATTACACTGCCAACGCTGTCAGACTGTTTCAGTCTGTTAGAACTTTTGTACATAAGTTCTAGTTAGACAATTTTTAAATTACTTTTCTATTGTGAATTGTATACTGTACCTAACACTGTAAAAGTAATTTTCGGCAAAACTGCCTTTCTGAACGTGAGGAGCTTATAAAGCTGGTACTTAATAATGGTAAGGCGAATAATTAAATCGCTAATGTAATTAGTTCGGACTATACCCGAGAGTTTTATTTTGTAAATTAGGTGGGGACTAGTTGTTCAAGAATCTGTGGATATCAAAAGAAAAATAAAATGGGATAAGCAAATCTAAACAGCGTTCAAGAGATGACTTTATCAATATTCCAAAGCAATTATGCCATAGACTGCTCTTCAAGGCGGATTATACCGAGGTCCTGCAGAGCTATTCTGAAAGCTTCGTTTGCGAAATCACTTCTGAATCCGCGGTGAAATCTTGGAACATAAACATTTCGTATTCTCAAATTGAGTGAATTCGACACTAGCGCCAGCAAGTGATAACGAAAGTGAGAGGAATTACAACGGGTGAGTATTTTGACGTTTGTCCAAAGTATTTCGTATTCTCAAACACAATTCGCTCGCCGTATCGAAAGTCATCTCGCATCTCACACACGAATTCATCTGTCAAATGAAAAGTTACTATTTCTTGAGTGAAAATAAGTGTTTCAATAAATATGTTTGTGATATAAATGCAAAACAAAAAGAACAATTATCTATAATCTATACATTTGTGGTTTTCTTACAGAAAAAAGTAAAACAGTTAGTATGAACTAATATACCGACCTTAAAAAACTTCATGAACTTATTGTGTTTTCATCTATTTCTAACTTTTGTAGATGTCTCATTCTTTTTTGATATTGAGTTTTCTGAAAGAAGATGATACCCTAGATGTTGCCGCAACCCGTCGCCAAGCCCAGAACATTAGAAATTTAAACTTATTGAGCCGTGGTCAGGACTATGTGCATGTGTACAGACTAACAGAGGAGCTTATTAGAAATTTAGAACAAGAGCTTAGATCTCTATAACCTGTGACGGCAAAAAAAGGAAGAGGTCTGGCTAATAGAATTAAGGTAGATAATAGATATGTATGTCATGTTTTACTTATTTAAATCGTTAATGTGTTAAACCATCCAACAATAGTAAAAAAAATACATTACTTTGTTTCTTTATCCATTTTTTTGCCGTCTTTATCGTACCTCCACCCATACTGTTTAATTTCACAGTGATATTATTCCACTCCTTATTAGCCACCTGTTTGGCGCTTTGATTTTTGGCAAACCCTTTTGCCAAGCTAGGCTTCCTTTCTAAGAAATCGATTAGCGTCTCCACTTGAGCCGCAGTTGGATGGAAGTACGCTCATCACTGAAGTAGAGAATTAACAATTAAATATGAATAAAACGATACCGGCAGTAACTTATTACCACAGAAATCGTAATTACTTCATTTTGTTAAACACTTCACAGTAAAATCGCGGGGAAATAAAAATAACAAAGCTTGTTTGTCAACAAAAAAATAATTGGCGTGGGTACGCGTTGCGACTTGCGAGCGAGTGAATGCTTTTTTTATACTCGGGCTCCCATATCTCCATGAGGCAAAGGCGACACTGCGTTCAGTCTAATTTTTCATTCTCTATCTCAAATAAAACTTGTAAATATTAAAACATACAAAATAATGCATTTACATAACATTTATGGCTGAAATAAACTATTAAATATTATTTTAGAGCGCTAATTCAGCTAAATTTTGTGAGTCGATATAAATCATAACAAGGCACAATTTAGTGCCACCGCTCTACTACCATAGAGCAATGTCACCTGAGTTCTCGAAAGTCACTTCACTTCACTTGGCCTTGATCGTGACATGAGAATACCAAAACTTGTACAGGCGAGATGAGAAGTGAAGTGAGTGTGACTTTCGAGATGATTTGCGAGATGACTTTCGAAGTGAGTCACCGTTTACAGAATAGCACTGCTGATCGCGTTCAACTTCAGTGGTGAAATTCGTCCTAAATTAAACGTGTCCGTTTGATTATGCGACACTTGAATCGCCATCCACATTTTGGATGTAATATTGTAGATGTGGTGTGTGCTCAGGACTGAAACCAGTCTACTTTCCGAGGCACGGACGACGGACGGACGAGAGGGATTTAGTTTTCTTGTTCTACATCCGCACTGCAATAGCTCTTAGCAGATTCGTTGATATTCGAAGTAGAAAGTAAATCAAATTTATGTTACAGAGAAAACTGTTCTTCCTTTGCAACTTTCTACTACTGACTTATTACAATAATATTTATAAATATCATGAAAAACATAACTCTGTTTATTTTTCATAAAATTTTACATTATTACGATTATATTTTCCAACCATACGAAAAAGTAAAAACGTATATCGTTACTCTTATTCCTTTTAATAAAATCATGTAATTTGATTCCCTTTCATCTAAAAATAATATTTTATTCTTTTTTCGGAATCAAAATCGGAAGTCTACAAATGGATTACCTATTCTTGAACATCTCATATCCCAATAGACAGTGATATCAATGTAACGTTAACTGAATGATACGTTGAGAATATTATGTAGAAGGTTAAATCAATTTGGTGAAGTGTTCAATGTTCCTGAATGCTGTGCGGTTGTCGTGACGCCAAGCCACACAGCCTGCGGCGTCACAAATGCAATTATCTCAGCACTTTGTCTTAGGCGCGTCTGTAAGTGTCTATTACCAAGAGAATTGAAATGAATGCCAGAGTTCCAATGATGTTGGTTCAAGGATAAACAAATAACGATATAGTACTGTAGATGTTTGTTTGTTTTTATTGTTTTAGAAATCTCTCTGAAATACGGAGAGATTGAAAGTCAATTATCATTATTAAAAAAAATCAATATGTTTTCTAAACAAATATCAGAAATCTGGAACTTCGGAACGGGGTAATTGAGTGGGACTCTAACAGTAACAATGCCATTATTTTGAGAGCTCAACAATTTCATTCCGTTATCAACGCTGTGTAGTCATTGATATATTAAATATAAAAAACATAGATTCCTTGCAAATGTCACCTCATAAAGTATCGTCGATAAATCAATCTAAAAAATAATACAAAAAATCACTAGTTCTGATTGACTAACAAGAAATTTGAATTGAAACCGACAGCATAAAGTTTTTTTTAAAATGCAAGCAACGTACGTTATGTCACGTTTCTAATAGGGGCGTGTGGCCCCTATTAGAAACCTTCAGTTATATCTGTGCGATAAACCTGTGCAGTCGAACTGTACAGATAAATCGTACGTCCCTACGGCCCACACACGTTCAAGTAAAACAGTGCACTTTATTCATTTCATCTCGCGATGGCATCGACAGACGACGCATTAGCAGATTGTTGGATTATTGTTGATAAAAAAACAAGAGGCAGAAAAAATCAGCAAGTGGAAAAATCGTAGGAGTTGGTGTAAAGATTGGCTAATTTGACATAAAATTAATTAATTAAGATTAAGACGAATTAATTTATTTCGATTATTCTATATTCGATCCCTTCGAAAACTGAGCGCTCGGCACACACTTTACGATTATCCGCACAGTTTCCTCCGATTCCGTTTTATCTTTTCAAATTTTCATACTACTCCGTTCTACGGTACAGTTTTAAAATATCGTTTTCAGTTATTATCACACACACGTTTCGATTATCGGTGCAGTTTAAACAGTACAGTGCGATCATAACGATTTCTCGTAGCGTGTGTGCCACCCATAATGCAATTCCCCAAAAAACAATGACGGTCACAAGCAGTGAAAAGTGCACACAATTCGAAATTGTGCATACTGTTTCTGCGGACGTTTTTGAGTCGCTGAGTAGAAGAAGAATTTTTCAAACAAATGACGCAATGCCAAATGTATTTCCTCCAAAATCCTTCAGATTGTGATCAAAAGTATGTTCCGCAATTAGGGTGCTGAAGTCTCGCTAACTTAGCACTTAAATTATCTGAACCAGTGACTGAGAGCTGAACATTTCACAATCACAATCGGATAAATCAAGCGAATCGTAAATAAACCTGAAAAAAAAACTGAGTAATCTTATCGACAAATGACACTAATTTCAGTGAGTTTGGACTTTAAATGTGCTTAGAATTTAAATGAGGAAAAGTGAGGAAATGTGCCAGTACCACCCTCATTTATCCTTTTACCTAACGTGATCACAACGTGAGAAGAAATATCACCCTGTGTGATCAAAAATGCTTCAATAAACTTAAAAGTAACTGATACTGAACTGACTTTTATGAACGTTCTCTTTCATGATTTTTGCAACATAGTCTTTCATATAAAACAGTACTTAAAAGTTGAAGCTCTTTATTTCACTTAGGTACCTTAGTTCTCTTTGTTGATTAGAAAAAGTGCCAGAATTTATAGCTGTATAAATACAAAAAGCTATTCACGGAAACTTGTAGGTACCAGAAAACAGTAAAAAACAGTGAGAGAGAATCATAATTCAAGTGAATTTTTTTTGCTCGTTCCGCGTTCAACGTTTAGTGTGCTTTGATTCCAAGTTACTCAAGGAAATTGAATGTCAACAAACGATAACTTTGTTCGAGTGCTTCTATTGTGGTCAAAGGAATATTCTTTCTCCGGTAAAGAAAATATTTCCAGACGCTTTCTGCTAGATTTTCCGTACACATGATCATAAACCTCTAAAATCGAGCCCCGTGTGTACCTGTGGTACTTAGGTCGGAATATTTTGAAGTTAACTTTAACTAAACAAATGTTGTTCTACATGTAGGGAGGTGTATCCTGATGTGGTGTTAATTAGTAAGATGTTTGTTCTAAATTCGTAGAATACTGATACTTTTCTTTAACTTGTGCTTGGTTCATAGAAATCTGTACTCTAGTTGCAAAGCTCTTGATGTTTGTCTTTATGTTGTGTGAATATAAACAAAAACATCTAGCTATATGATTTTGAAAATTAATTGTTTGGTGGAAACGACGTTAATTTCCGGCGTCCCTTAAAATATTTGGCATCAAATTTGAATTTCCTCGGACTGTTTTCCGGATATTAATTTTAAAGTACGAACACAAGACCTGATATCCAATAAAAGTTTTCCATTTCATTCAATAAAATAGAAGTTTTTTCGAGAACGTGATTTTTTATACGTGGTGTGATTTAAATAGACTTGACTGTCGGGTCGGTCAAAGTGTTTTAAAGGTTTTTCCATCAGGAATTTCTCAGTAGCAGTCACGGAGTCTCAATTTGTGCCCGGTTGATGGCGATAGGATCGCCCCCTATTACATGGGACTTAAACATTGCTGGCGAAATGTTGATGTACTATTAGGTACATCTCTGCCTAATCCTTCGGGGATTACGGGCGTGATCTTTATGTTATGATTTAAATAGACTGTCTACATCGTACATCCTTTTTGCTAATGTGCAATATCATTGTTTCGCACAAATATTTGTTTAAAAGCCTTTGGATTCCAAGTGTGATTCAAAATTAGAAACAGGCTGTTAAGCCTAACATCTCAATGTTCGCTCGCTAATGGTTTGAGCTAATATTGCCATTGCTAAGTGCTCAATTATTGCGGCCTGCTCGCAAAATATGTGCATGTGATTAAAACGTTGTGGAACAACCATCTTAGTTTTACTTAATGAAGTTTACACGTGTAACTACAAAGAACTAGGTTTATAAGTAAAACCATAATTTAAATTACTTCATTTTATGAGAAGCAAACGAACGTATAATGTAACTTTTCAACTTTTTCAGGGACAGTATAAAATGGGAGCGACATTCGCAGCAGTAAAATTAATTTTATTTGAACTTTACGAAATTCTTTGATGTTCAACTGTTACAAACATTTATTATTTAATAGGAGCATTCTAACATAATATGGGCACCTACTTATTACCAAGTATTAAATATTTCGTTTTCATATCGGATGACATCACGCCGACCGGAATTATACCGAAATTTAAATGAATGCTTAAATAAAAGAATAAGAATAATTTATTTGCTTAAAATACAGGTGTTACCAGTTGTTAAAATTAGTGGTTTAGGGCGCACTATTGGATTGAAAATCTATCAGTGCAATAATATTTAGGCATTAGTTTGTTAATATTCGTGCAAAAGGGCTATAGACCTCCCAGAGTACAACGTAATAGATTTTAACTTAAGTCTGTTTTATTCACTAAACTAAAGTAGTTTTTAGACACGTCAAACCTATTTTTTCAACAGCATAAGAAAACGTTACTTAAGTAAAATTCACATAAGTAGAACTAGGATAATCTAACGGAATAGTGAATAAGAAGATCCTATATTGTCAAGAAACGACCTTCTAAGATCAACATATTACTTCCATATCTAAAAGTCAATAGGAAAAGTTCCAGGATAACATTTCCACTTGCGAATAAATAGAGGCAATGTGACTTGGTTACCTACTATATATATTATAATATTGACCAGACTTTACCGACGAGTTTGGCACCATCATTGACGTCCATTAATTCCTGTAATATAAAGACAACAAAAAATATTCAGTCTTTTCTAACGTGGTTGGCATGGTTTTTGTAATACATAAATGTGACTTTTTTTACACTACGACAATATATGACACGTCTGAATTACGATTAGGATAAACTGCATCAAACAAATAAAACTTACGAATTGTCATTTTTTTAGCACAGTGTACTCGTATCATTTTTTCAAAATCTGTGAACGCAGTAGGAGTAGTAACTGAAAAAGTTATGGACAGTCGTAAAGATATCTGCCCTTACTACACCATCTTAAAAATTCACCCGGTATGACGTCATTCATGTAATTTAATCAGGCCGTAAACACAGAACAGGAAATTCGTATTGTCGGTGTGTAAAGGTACCCAATGTTCGAAAATTAAATCTAGTCCCAAGTGACGAGGTCGCTAGCCCCTGATTGATTTGATTTTCTGCTAGAGTATATTCTTTTCCTAGTTAAGCAGATATCAGACTTTCAAATTTTGTCTTCTACTCGAAGTGATGAAACATCTGAACACAAAATTAATCAAAAGTGAAAATTCAATTTATTAGTGAACCGATCCAACGATGTTGGATTTTTCACTCGGAATCTTGCACTAGCCTACCGATAATCGAAAAAGAAGTGAAAGGAGCAGATGAACTTTAATTCTTAATCGTATCGCATAAAAGTGGAACAAAAATGAAAATTCATTCGAGTGAAGCGTCTAATGTTGCAATCTCTTTCATAAGCGCATCAAAGGACTTTGTTATTAAAGTATCTACTTCGTTATTCAGTTGTTTGCCAATTTACTCCCACGGCTTGTGCGCTCAAGTAAAGTTAAATGTTTGCTATTTGTGTAGGTTGGTTGTACTTAGAAAGTTTTCAAACTATACAGTGAAATAATATTGAATACTAGCTGTTGCCCGCGACTTTCGTCCGCATGAAATTGTTATAAAAATATTAATTCCCGGGATATTTGAATCTGATTTTGATAACAATTTCAAAGGTTTTAATTTTTTTCCACGAAACCCTAGTCCTTTTTCTAAAATAAAAGTAGCCTAAGTACTCCTTATAACATCAGCTACCTTTCAGTAAAAGTCTAATCAAAATCGGTCCATCGGTCCGTCCGGTCGTTTTGGAAATTAGCTGGAACAAACATACAGGACAGACAAAAATAAATGTCTTTTTTTGTTATAAGTACCGCATATAGTTTAATATGCATTCAGTAAAAAACTGTTATTTTGAAATTACAAACAGACACTACAATTGTATTTATTTGTATGGATCAGTTAAGAATGCCTGAACTATTTTGTATACAAGATCTTTAGTAAGCTCACAGCAGAATCGAGACTCATTGAGCAAGCAATCCCACGCAACGTTTCTAGTGTTGACAGAAATAGATTTTCAGGCCAGTTATATTTAGAATTTCGTTGAAAATGACATGTCGGTTTAAGCCTACCTTTAACGTAATTACCCACTTGCTTTGCTTTGTTTTCTATCGGTTTAGGTACCTACCTATAATATATAATCAATGTTTATACACGGTGGCTGAATTTCCAACCGTTTCAATTCGAACTATTCTGAATTGAATTCAAGTTTACGAAGTCTCTAATTCAGTGCTTCTATAGGTGGCTTTATCGAATGCTATGTCAAACAACTGACTGCCTCGTTGGTCTAGTCGTAGCAATCGCGACTGCTGAGCATGTGGTCCTGGGTTTGAATCCCGGGTTGGGCAAATTGTTATTGGGTTTTTCTATAAACAATTTCTCAGTAGCAGCCACGGTGTCTTGATTTGTGCCCGGTTCATGGCAATAAATACATTTAAATATAACTGGCGAAATGTGGGTGTACTATTAGGTACACCTCTGCCTAAAGCGTCGGGGATTACAGGCGTGATGTTGTGTTATGTCAAACAAAACATGTTCAGTATCCTGTGGTCATGTAAATGACTAAAGTAACATTTCTTTGAAGTCGTTAATATACCTTTCTAAAGCTGTTAATGTTGGATAGCAACAAATATGTCTTTTCAAAGATATTGTGACGATTACAAAAAAAAAACCGTCGTTTAAGAACCAAGATAGTAAATGACTGAACGTTATGTAAGTGTAGTGGAAACATGAGCAAATTTGAAAGTTTTTATTTATACATATATTTTCTTTTTATTTTCGCAAATTATCTTGTCTCTAACGTCACAACGATTACAAAAAAAAAACCGTCGTTTAAGAACCACGATAGTAAATGACTGAACGTTATGTAAGTGTAGTGGAAACATGAGCAAATTTGAAAGTTTTCATTTATACATATATTTTCTTTTTATTTTCGCAAATTATCTTGTCTCTAACGAGTGACGCCTCAGTTAGAGTCGTGTAAAGATAGAATGGTTGTAGAATGTTCGAAGTTGTCACGTCTCGCAATTTCATAACATAATGTGTTAAGCTCTAATGCTGTGAATTAGGTAGAATTTAAACAGTAATTACAAGGCGTAATAATAGAAAAAGTTATAATTTTCCCCAGAAATCGAACTAGTGATAATCCCATTTGTCCACTTTTGAATGAATCAATTTCCGCATACGTCTCTACTACAACTTGACTGTTGTTAAAATAAACAATGGCAGCAGTGTTTGATACGGTCGATGAAAATACAATCAAAACTTTTACCAGATACAGTACAATACATCTTTGTATCTATGGAAATTGCACTCGAAGCAATCAATAGTTCACAAATTAGTTTCTACAATCGCCCTCTCGATGCGTTTGCATTTAGTAATACACTTGCCAACAGGTTGCACAGAAGTATGCAAGTAGCTTGCCTGCCATTGAGCGATTACATCGTCTGATCGGTGAATGTTACAAAAACTTATCTGCCTTTTCAGGGCACTAAGTGCAGGTAGCAATCTATTCCATCTCATTCAGTCCAGTACGCAGCGATCGGGACATTTTGGACAATTCAGAAAAACCCGATGTTCGCTTTTCTATACATGTCAATACGACAACTCCGTTACAGACCAATATATAGTACCGATCTGCTTTCTGTTCAATACACCTTCTCATCTCATTCAAACCAACATGCTGCGATCCGGACACGTGGCAGTTCTGCCAAACTAAAATCCTTTGATTGACCTGAAATACTTTTCTTATTCTTCTTTCCTATCGATAACTTAGTACGATTTATCTTAGGACTAATAGGAAGCTACATAAATCGCGGCGTCTGTTGAGAGGATGTATGAAAAGCGACAAACGGACCTCATCGGTGAGATTCTTCAGAAAGGTTAGGTGCGTAGTACTCGCAACCGGCGTGCGTGTATGACCAGATGTATGAACATGGACGAGACGAAAGGAGTAAGTAATGATCGTCAGGTGGCGTTCTATAGTTTCTGCGTTTTCCCCCATGGGAAAAAGACATGAGTTTATGTATGTAAGGAACGGTTTTAACAATAAGGAACCAAAGTGGTATAAAGTTAGATAGATAGAATATACACGTACTCTATTTATTTAACTATTTATGTACACACAGAAGACAACACAGGAAAATAACATTATAATATATGAGTACAAAGGTACTGCTTATTTCAAAAGAAATTTCTGCCAGCAGACCCGCAAAAAGGAGAAATGTAGACAATAGTGTGTAAAAAGGAAGAGAATAATGTGTATATTTGCCTTAACTAACTTAACCTATAATACTATATAAATATACGTATAAGTAAATATTAATATATACTTAACTTATTATATTTTGTTGTAGGTACCTACACCAATTTGTAAACACAGTTCTTTGTGCTTGTTCCACTTGTATAAAAATATTTTCCTTCTACAACCAATGCTGATAAAATATGAAAGAGTATATTTTTAAATAGGTAGGTACTTGTTATCTTCACTTTCAAACGGTCAAAACCAGAAGAGTTTTTCTGACAAGTACTTTCATAACTCCGCAAGGTTAAAAATCTTTTTTTTAATAATACTCAGTAAATACCGTACTCCCATTTTGTCTGTGCTTCTGAATCAAACATTGAACAATTTTTACATAAATAATAAGGAATTACGACCTGTGTACCTATTTCTATATGTATTTTATTTTTGTTAGCAATTTACCTTCTACAGCAATCGATAAAAAGTACCCAAGTAGGATATATTTTTTTAGAACACCGATTTTAGTTAGAACCTTAATGGTTTAGTAACTCGAGTTGGTTGTTCATTAAATGGAAATCACGAACTTTTTAATACCTATTGTTGCCTTCACTGTTCACATCGACGTTTTTCACAATCGATTAATTGCCAAAGAGATAAAAGGTCACGTCGCACGTTGGTAGCTAAACAAATTACGTTAACTTTTCATTTTTACGAAAAGAAATGATGTACGTTTTTAACGTTATCTTTTGTTTAAGAATACTTATAAAGACAAAAAATAAATAGGTTTATAGGTATACCTGGATAAGCTAAAGTCGAACTTAGTTTAGTTACTAAGTTTCTTTTATGAAATATCTTCTAGTTTCGATTTAACTTTTTTATAAAGGACAAAGACTCGACCAAAATACAGGAATCGCCAGAAGAAATGAGTCTTGGGCAAACAAGAAACACTCCCACTTGATCTTTTAAGCTTCGGAGCGTGTTCCAATGAAACATAGACATAAGTATAAATAAAATAAGTTACTATTTATTTATACTTGTTTAGTACGAGCCTGTTACAACAGTATAGGAAATAAAGCCGAACTCCGATTTCGCAATCTAAAAGTTTGATTGCTGAATCCGTACATTATTATTTACCATCAAAAAACCCCTCCCCACTTTTCGTACCTAACCGTAAATCCGGTCTGTTTCGTTTTTTAAATTTACAACCGGCATCTCAACAGATTTGGTAGATATGGCTTTTTAGATAATTATTCGGAAACTAGCTTTTGCCCGCGGCTTCACCCGCGTTAATTTAGAATTTGAAAATCAATTCGGGTTGTACTCTGCTTGTAATAATATAATTCAATCATGATTTGAAAGACACGTGGCGCTATCTATTATCATAAGAACGTTATTGTTGTTTTCCTCGGGAACAATATTTTTTTTCGGAATGAATGGTACCCTATGTCCGTTTCTGTACACCTGACAACGTACAGTATACGCGCAAAAGTGCACTACCATGCTAAAGATTATATTGCTATGAACTGTGCGAGCGCGATACAGCAGTGTGTGTGCGTGTGCGTGTATGAGTGATGTCTCAACATTCCACACATAACACACACTAATGAACTGTCGTCACACTACGCGAAATAGCATTATATTTCTGTTGCATTTAGAATACACATCATAGTGATGACCTTTTCTTACCATTGCATTGTTAAAATTCGCGTAGTATTAACATGGGTTGGTAGCTGTTTGAGCCGAGCATGGGTTCACGATCAATGAAGTCCAAGTTCGAATCCATGTTATTACAATGTGTGGCTGTTTTTTGTTTCTTTGAAACCTTAATAATATTTGTATTTTAAGCAGAAAGTCGTTAGGTATTTATGTTTATTTATAATAAAATGCTTATTATTTATTTTTTATAAGAAGTTAAATATTAGATAGTTATTGTATTATTATTTAACCTCATTAATTGATTTTTATTTTATGTTTTCGGTGTTGGAAGGTGGAAATAAAAAAATCATGCTGAATGATAACAAAAATGTTTATTCGTTTTATTTATTTATAAAATTAAAAAACTTTTATGAGAATTGTGACGTTACATTCCTATCTAGGCAAAAAAAAGTTCTCTTATCACCGTTCATAAGATTTTTAGTTGTATACCCACTTAGTCAATTCATAATAAGAATAACATAACACGGAAAGGATATTCTAATAACACAAAAATAATTGTTGATACCCGCTTATTATAGGTATCAGTATTCAGCAGAGTTCATTGAATTCTAATATATGAGTTAGACTTTATGAACGTGTTTTTTTTATGTAACGTCACATTGAATGTATTGAGGTTATAGCTTAAGTGTTCATTTTCTTGACGAAAAGAATATTGAAACTAATAATATTAAATTTAAAATTTATTTCTTAATTTTTTTTTTTATTTACGGTTATGTTAATATTACTAAATATTTAGTTACCCGGTCTACTTATTATATTAAGTATTATTATTTTTTCGCCATAAATTAAGTCTTCCTTTTGGCAAGACTTGAAAGTCTTCTCGTCTGAAAATACAGTCACCTCCCAGTTAAAATCTAAATAATCTCGAGCAAAACGTAGTCTTTCCTCCCTGTGTTTTTGTGTCAAAAATGGTTTTTAGCTGGCTTCCGATGATGTAAACCTTCAGCATGGACTGCATGGCGAACAGTCTGTAATGTAGTATCCAATTGCAAACATTATAGTTGGAATGAAACCATTTGTTTCATATTCTTCCACCATAAAACGTCGCTGAGTCGGGTTAATAAGCGGCGGCCTTTCACTTCTTAGATGACTCTTCAGACTACCTTCTTCCTCAAACCTCTTTACCCAGCGGCTAACAGAATTTCTAAAAAAAAACAAAAAAAGATTACACACTTGCAACTAGCAATTTATTTAATAATAAGAAAATCACATACCACAACTATCATCATAATAATTTTAATTTTTAAAAATAACTTACACATTTTAAGCCAGTTTCAGTTGAAATTTGAGAAATATTAAGCCCATTTTTACGCAGTGACAATATTTGTCCTGTCATCAATACTAATATTAGCTTACATCTTGAATAAAGACAATCAAACAATACGCTAATCGTAATAATAACACAAACGCTCCTGACAAAGTTCACCAACTAACAACGTCATAACTAACTACTTTGTTCAATCCAGAAGTTTATTTTGTTTCACATTCACCCTCATCTTTTTTGTTAATAATAAGTTCCAACTAATATTTAGAAAAACATATCTCATCGGGTCTAACGTATCATTTATAATTAAAACACAAAAAGTGTAATGTCACTTGGGTTCGAACGCAGGCTACACCGTGCGAGACATTTTATCTATAGCGTTAACCGCTAAGCCAGATAGACACATAATTGTTAGGTTGAAATTAAATATCACTAACTTAATACTCCGTCGCGACATGACAGGCTTGTCACTAAGGCAAATGATCATTATATCGCACTCTTTCTGACTAGATAATTATGAAAGAGTGCGATATACGAGATCGTGTATGTGTGCAAAATGTTTGTTATGGAAAAAGGTCGTAAGTGCGACTTGTTTTGATGCGATCGTTTTGTGAAACTGCTACTGCACTTATGGTCTCTACTGTAAAAATTTCAGGATGATTGGTTCTGTGGCGTGAAAAGATAAGAAACAAACTAACTTTCGCATTTATATTATTAGAAGAAGAAGAAGAAGATGGCTTTCTCGTTAATTTGCGAGAAGAGGCGCAACATTGACAAAAGTTGAAGCAATGGTGGAGGCCTTTGCCCAGGAGTGGGACAATTCTGGCTGACAAAAAAAATTATATTAGTAAGGAAAGTAAGAATAAGGATACTATTGTTTCAAACTAGTTGGTATATTAGGTGGAAAGCTGGTTCTAGGCTTAAAGCCAAGAGCGTTTTATTGTTTACCTGTACTTTCCCATTGCTGGCTCCCGGAATTCCTTCCACAAATCTTTTGTCTAGCCAGAGCCAGGAGCTTACGGTTTGATTATATAATAGTTGAATCCCACCTAAACCACCGTGAAAATGCTAAACATTCAACTTGATTATAACATTAGTAAGGTACTCGTATAATAATGTATGCCAACTACACGTTACAAGATTTTGGATGAAAAGAATTCTAGTTTTCACGACATAATAAATATATTTCTGAAGTCAAGGAAGGTAACTGCAAGCCAATTAGATAGTTGTCGCATATTACCTGTTTCATGCAACTAGAAACGTCTATTGTAAGTGTTTCAGTACCTAACAAAAGTATTGGTTATTTTATTTATTCATTCGTTTATTGAATAGAAGAGAATGCTTTTTTTTGCTAATAATGTAAGTATTACAGATCAGGTGTTGACTTTTTGATTGACTAGGTACAAATGAATAAAATTGAAGTATCTGTTTGTAATTTCAAAATAGCAGCTTTTTACTGAATGCATATGAAAGTATTATGCCAAAAAAAAGAAATTGTCTGTCTGTCTGTTGTTTGTTCCGGTTAATCTCCGAAATGGCAGGACCGATTTTGACGGGACTTTTACTGGCGATAGCTGTTACAAGGAGTAACTTAGGCTACTTTTATTTTAGAAAAATAATTAGGGTTTCGTGCAAAAAAATTAAAACCCTTGAAAGTGTTAATAAAATCCGATCCAAACAGGGCAACAGCTAGTACCTAATTAATCAATTGCTTTTCTTGAATAACTATAAAAGATTAATTAGGAAAAATCTTGAAAAGTCGGCCCTATCGGTTTTTCTTATTCAATCATTACATAACGCAAAAATTTGAAACCATATCAGAGCAATGGAAATATCAAATTCTCTCCTTAATCAAAGGCGACAAATCAACTCCCAAGGCTTTCGTTTTATGATATAACAAGATATTGTCCTCATTTTCGTCGCCAATATTCATTAGGAACAATAATATAATATGAAGTCAATACGAATTCCATTAATTCGAGTTATACAATATACTCGTACTTTTTTATTATACTGGTATTTCCCGGGCCGGGCAAAAAAGTGTTATTGGGTTTTTCCATCAGGAATTTTCTCAGTAGCACCCACAGAGTCTGGATTTGTGCCGGGTTATTGGCTATAGGCTCGCCCCTATTACATGGGACTTTAACATAACTGGCGAAATGAGGCCGTAATATAATAATTGGGTACCTTACCCTTCGGGGATTACAGGCGTTATGTTATGTTATTGATATATGTTTATTTTATTTACTAAAATTTTAAGCACAAGTAAAAAACTGTACAAAGGCGGGTATTTTCTACCAGTCTACCTTAGGATGATGCAGGGATAATATACAGTAGGTGCAATAACAGAAAAAAAGACTAGAAAATATAGTATCTAGTATGTGTGCCAGAGATTATTGTGTTCAAATAAACAGTTTTATTGAAATAGTATAGATTACCTACATACAGATGTGTAATAAACTTACACTGTCACTTACGGGATATCTTCCGTGATTATCAATTATTTTCAGGTTCTGGACTGGAGAGGGCTAGGCATCAACGTCAACGGCGAGTACATCTCTCACCTTCGGTTTGCTGACGATATAGTGGTCATGGCTGAGACCATGGAGGACCTCAGTACAATGCTGGATGACCACAGTAGAGCTTCCGAAAGAGTGGGTCTTAAAATGAACATGGACAAAACCAAAGTCATGTTGAATGTCCATGTGACACCCACTCCTATCAAGATCGGAGACTCTACACTCGAAGCTGTAGACGATTATGTCTACCTGGGACAAACGATCCAGTTAGGTAGGTCTAACTTCGAGAAAGAAGTCAATCGTCGAATTCGACTTGGCTGGGCAGCGTTCGGGAAGTTGCGTGGTATCTTCTCATCCAACTTACCGCAGTGTCTCAAGAAGAAAGTCTATGACCAGTGTGTGTTGCCAGTGATTACATACGGGACCGAAACGTGGTCGCTCACAATGGGCCTCATCAGAAGGCTTAAAGTCACCCAAAGGACAATGGAAACGGCTATACTCGGAGTTTAATTGCGTGATCAAATCAGAAGTGAGGAAATCCGCAAGAGAACCAAGGTTACTGACGTGACTCGAAGAATAGCCAAACTTAAGTGGCAGTGGGCAGGGCACATTGCTCGCAGAACGGATGGCCTATGGGGCCGAAAAGTTCTGGAATGGCGACCGCGAACCGGAAGACGTTGCGTTGGAATGCCTCCCACTAGGTGGACCGATGACCTGGTGAAAGTTGCAGGGATCCGATGGATGGGAGTCGCACGGGAGCGGTCAATGTGGCGACACTTGGGGGAGGTCTATGTCCAGCAGTGGATGTCTTTCGGCTGAAATGATGTTGATGATGAAGATCAATTATTTTGAGCTCCCGATATTCGACGCTGTTGCAAGCGCCATGATCGCGGGATGACTGAAGAATGCGGGTGGATGGTAAATCCACCCATCGAGCGTCGAAATATCGGGAGCACACAATTATTGATAATCACGGAAGAAATCCCGCAAGTGATAGCGTAAGTTTAGTTATAAACCGTGAAAGTTTAAAACAGTATCTAGTCATGCAACCTGAACCACAACGCGTGATCACCGTGAGAGCATAAAATGCACCATTGCAGTTTAGGGTCTAGAACCTTCGATGCATTTTTGTCAACTTAGCAGATAAGTAGCGATAAGTCGCACATGTACCCGCTAGGTTTAAATTCAAATTCAAATTCAAATATATTTATTTGAGACACATAGGTAAAGTAAATACACGGTGTTATCAAAAAGAGTTATGTTTCACTATGTGCTGCCTTGCAAAGGCGTACAAATAATGTCTACACATTAAGTCGTGCAGGTAGTTTTTGGATATTACATTAAAGTATGCGCTTCTGCTCACACGTAACTGTTAATGTTTCACTATGTGCTGCCTTGCAAAGGCGTACAAATAATGTCTACACATTAAGTCGTGCAGGTAGTTTTTGGATATTACATTAAAGTATGCGCTTCTGCTCACACGTAACTCTACTCTTTTATTTAATATAATAACGCTCCCGAAAACTTGACTAGGTACCTACCCACGTAAGTATTACTATTGCTATTTGTTATGGTTTGCTCGAACCAATGACGCGCGACTTCATAACCTTCACCATGATTCCGGTCTGTGGATAGACTGACGAACGTATTCCTAACAAACGCTGAAATATTTATGAAAACAACGCCTCAATCTCCATATAATCACAGCTCAATATACGGTAGTACGGAATTTGATTGAGATACGAGGTTTCCTTGTTTACGGTTTACCACCCGATGTTGCCAGCGGCTGTCAATTTGAATTTTGTTTTCGTGTGAAAAGGTTGATTTTGTACTGGCCTAATTGTAAAACGGAAACAGAAACAACAAGGTTTCATGTCATGTCTTATGTACAGTCACAGCCAATGAAATGTAAACACGTAGCAAAATTCAAAAGCGATTTTCTCATAAAAATTGAGACCTATTTCGTAATAGTATGGCTTCCAAAATAATTATTCTTCTTCTTCAACCTTTGGCCACCGAATGCTGAGTGTAGGTCTCTTCCAAATCTCTTCACTTTTGGCGGTTTTGTGTCATTTTCCAAAATACTATGTTCGTGAAAACATTAATCAGTGCAGTAGGACAAAATCACTTTTGAATTTTACTAAGTGTCTCCATTTCATTGCTTGTGTCTGTTCATATACACTTGAAACACACACATACACACACACTCAGTAATTGTTGTTTTACTTATGTGAAACTTTTGTTTGCCAGTCACTCAATACATCAATTGGCTACTTAGCTAAGAGTTACGATTCCTTAACTTTTAGATACAGATAAATATCTTTAACTTCAAACAAAACCAATAAAATGTTTAATGTGTTTGAAACTGTAGGCACGTTAAAGCAAAAAAGCACTCGTATTTTGTTGTAAACATATGACTGGGACGAAAGTTTTTAGATCTGTTTCACAAAACTTTTTCCTCAGGGACAAAGTATTTCAATATAACCCAAATATCTGAAACTAGCTTTTGCCAGTCGCTTCGCTCGTATTAATTTAGAATTTGACAATCAATTCGGTTTGTACTTTGCTTATAATAATATAATTCAGTCATGATTCTGTTGTTGTTATTGTTGTTTTCCTCGGGAACAGTACTTTGTTTCGGGATGAAATATGGCCGTTTCTGTACACCTGACAACGTATATGCAATTTCAGGATGATTAGTTCTGTGGTTTAGCCGTAAAAAGGTAACAATCAAACTTACTTTGGCATTTATAATATTAGTTAGGATAAATAAACTAAAATTGGGATAGCAATTTCTCATGTATTGAGAATCATCCCAAAATTTCAGATTTCTAATTACAAGCTTATGCCCGCGGCTTCGCTCACTTGCAGTTCGGTAATTATCCCACGGGATCGTACTACCGGCATGAAATAACAAGTGTTAATCCAGGTTTAACTATCTTGCCAAATTTCACCCAAATCCGTTCAGTAGTTTTTGTGTAAAAGAGTAACAAACATCTATATATACATCCATCCATCCACACAAACTTTCACGTTTATTATAGTCGTAAGATACGATAGTAAGATTCGTAATAAATATAAACAAAAAGGTTTAATAAGGAAATGCTTTCTAACAATTTCTGTATGCTTATATAATAAAAAAACCAAATGAAAGTGTAAACATTAACATAATTAGCTTATAATATTCCCCTGGCACACTGCACACAGGCCTCCTGCCTGCCTGAGGGATTCGGCCGTGAGCCCGTAATCCACCACACGAGTTCAATGTGGGTTGGGAATTGGGATGTCCAGTGCGGGTTATAGAAAAGGTTAACAAATTACTCATTAATATTAGAAATGCTTGCTTGGTTTGGTGTGACTAAATCAAATCAAATCAAATCAAATCAAATAATTTATTCGTATTATAAGGGGAAGATAGATGGTACATAAATGTTACATTATAATAATATAACAGTAAGAGAGAAGGAGTGCCAATGGCATTAAGTCCGCCTCTGTACTTTGTGCTTGAAGTGTTAATAAGAATCCTCATATTAACCATTTCTGGTATACGAAACATAAAATAAAAGCTTATAATAACAAAGAAACGAAATTTGGTTTGTTTTAAGAAAACCCAATTCTGGGTTAAGCTCGCCATTGTACATAAGCTATATTATTGCAATTTGTATGTATATTTGTTATTTTGTTATGTGCAATAAAGAATAAGAATTAAGAATTGGGTGACATAACTTTTTCATTTTATACAAACTGCACTAGAATAGGAACACAGTGAGGTGTTACAACAATTTTCTATTCTTATAACTAAGGTATTCCTGGGTCGTGTAGAAACATTTATTGACTAACCAGGCATACATTTCGGAATAAAGTAATGGGTAGGTCTTTCAGTTTAATAATTTATTAAATAATTTAATTGACATGGGGTAACAGTTTCTTCTATACAGATCAGTAGGCACTGGACATATGTCATACAGAATATTCAGCCACCTCCCTACCTACTCGAAGTAGGCGGAACAAAGCACTTGACATAAACATATCGAGTCTATAATGTTATGTCGACAGCAAAACAAAGACAAATCGATTTTTAATTCCCTCATTTACGCGTATAAAAGTTTTTCATCTGCGATTTCTTCGGCGAGTGAACGCTTCATCTGAACAGTGAGCAATAATGACGTCATCAAGCCACTGACCCATTTATTTTACTATTGTGATCATAAAACACAGGAAAGTGATAGATATCCTTCAGCTAGCTATTTATTGGATGCCCATCTTGAAGAGCAGCTATGTATCTATCTCTTAATAATACGTCCTACTATCTTCATGACATCATTTATTATTTCCTATGAAAAAGAATTGTTTTTCTTTTACTGTTTATCTAATAAACTAGGTTTCTTTCGTGAATGGATTTGATTTGACGGGCCTGAAATCTTTATTTTTGTAGTCGATCTTTTACAGACATGTTATCACTGTTTCACAATAAAAAATATGCTTTGATATCTATAAAGAAAACAATGTTGTCTGTTCTCATAATATCTGTCATACAATAACCTTTTATAAAGTAAAATTATATATTTTCTTACTTTTTACACAAAACCGAAACCTTCTGAAAAGCATTGTGTGTTATGATTCCATAAAATGTTTCTTCAAAGCTTTCTCACTTTTATCCGTCGCAGTAATCCTCCCTATAAAAGTGCCATATTGTTGGCAATACCGACAACTTTTTAGCACCATGTTTTATGCCCAGCGCTGGGCAAAGGTTAGGTCCGGCGATTACCTCGGCGCCCACTGTTTGAAGTTGTGTGTGACAATACTTATTCACCTCTGCAGGTTTATTTCTAAGATATGGCCTAACCGTTAACTTCGGAAGTTTACCTACTCTCGATCAACGGGGTTTTCAACTCGGAATCTGCTGGTATTTTAAAAAATGTGTTTGTAAGGTAATGATGTATGAAATCACAATTTTATTCTGTTACGATCTTCTTTCTTTTTCGTGTGATTAGTCTCTTACGATTCGATAGCATGACGCTCGTAAGTCTACGGTTCCAATTAAGTGTCAATTTCCAATTACAACTCCAATTTCCAATTAGCGCCTTCGACACTTTCTTCTAATGGAAAAAAGATCTCTGCCTACGTTTTCAGATGTGATGTGAGACATTGTGCAAAATGGTCCACGTTATATGAAAAGAACAGTAGGTAAATGAATCAGCATTCTTGTGTATCAGCTGTGGAGGCAATAACTAAAAACTTGCTCATATCATTTCCGTGAGTGATCCTAGCTTTATCTACGATCATGCGGTCACCATTTATAGTGTCATCGTTGTCGCCATAAAAAGAAGTAGACGAATAAAACTCTGCAGAAGTTTTATTACTTATAATAAGTTATTTCTACGGTGAAGATTAAATGGAAGAAAAAGTTCGTGACTCGGTTTCTTAGCATTTAAGTCGGACAGAATAAACACAACTGAAATGGTTTTCTTCCACTGGCTGCTTAGACTTAATAATCAAATAATTTATTGTTATAATAGCAGAACATGACAACTGTATCATGTATCGTAATATTAGTCGATAATACGTCAAATAAGAGTTACTAGTACATAATTCACCCAGATTAGTGCCTAAAAGCTCGATAGTAGAATTACCTAGGTAGATAGGTTCATTTCTAATCTTTACTGCAGCCATAAGACATTAATAAGCAGGTATTAGACATATCGTAAGAATATGTCTAATATTTAGTTCAAAATTGTAGGGATTCAATAACCGATATACAGTGTGATTGGAGATTCAGTTATAAACGCATAATATAAGCTTCTATTGAATTACAATTACGAGTATGTCGCCTCTAGGTTTCCTTTGGTCTGGATAGAAATGAGCTTATACCTATATTGTTTTAATATTAAGTACCGCGTAAGCCACGGAGAAGCGCTGCAGTTAAAGTACCTTATTACTAGATACAGTTACTACTACCGTGGTTGAAGTGTAAAAACGGGAATGTATAAGTTAGTTCCCAGTTTGTTACTTAAAAGTTGAAATTAGATTGAGAGGAATGGAGAATAAATCTATTTCAGTAATTTGGATTTGAATTTTGCATTCCAATTGAACGAAAACTGTTTTAACAGTCATCAGACTCAGAGGGTCTTGTATTTAGTACATAACTACCTCTATAATTTATTCATCATCATCATCATTTCAGCCGAAAGACGTCCACTGCTGGACATAGGCCTCCCCCAAGTGTCGCCAGTTGCGCTCATCATTGGGAGGGTTTTGCCATAATCGCCACGCTTGGCAGGCGGGTTGGCGATCGCAGTACGGTTGTTAAAAACACAGAGAACGCTGCTGCCCATTCTCTGGTGGTGGTATAATTTATTACGCCTAACTGAATATATAGCAAAATAACAAGAATAGATCAGGTACCTACCATAAACCACAAGTCCACAAGCATTAAGATCCACCAATTTATATGAAACTAATCATGCTGAAAGAGATATCTTCGTTTAGTGTGTCTTAAGAAAATAACGTATTTTCCCAATACGAGTTGTAGCGCTTATCCTTCTTTGATCTTATGTGGGTGATAATGCTGTTTTATGTGAGAACGAATACTTTGAAGAGGAATGTAAGCTTTATGGAATAACAACGTTTATAGAACCCACGCGAGTTGAGAGCTTCGACGGAGGATGAGTACCTACTTAGGTACCTACTTACCTTTGTGACAAAGTCTTCGTTCTTTATTTTTGAGCTGGGCCGTTCGGATGTATTTAGCTGAAGGAATGTCAGTTTTGTTCATAAAGCTAGGTAATATAAAACTTTGCATTTCCGGAGAATGAACGAGCATGGTTCCCCGTTACACAATGGCTGTGCTCTGTCTACATTCTTTCAGAATTCACTCAGTTAATTAATAACTTAACAATATCATCATCATCATCACCCTATATCTATTCCATCAAGGGGGAGCCAGAAGTGCCTCATAACACGTAAACAGCCTATAACGTTCCCACTGCTGGGCCACACACTTGCTCTCTGTGAGTGAGTGAGAGGGAGTGGGCCACAATCCAACACGTGGGCCGGTGCGGGTTGGTGGATGTCACATATCTTCTTTTTTTTTCATAGTGGGCTATAATAGGCAAAAAAACCTTAACGAAGCCAAAAGGCACTTGTTCTCCCCGTCAGTGCGATATTTTTTTTTTATGAACCCTACTTGGGAACCTCTAGTTAAGGAGATATTGGGGGTCAAAGTTCTAACTTTTTCACATTTTTTTTAAATAATAATTGTTTTAAGTTTTAACTGTGCTTTAAATATCTTTACGACTCCCGTTCTATTCAATGCATCCATCAGCAAAATGTTTTGAGTGCGTTACATTCAGTCCTACCGTAAAAAGTGATTGATGGTGAAAATATTAGATTTTGGGGTGAAAAAAAAAGTAATTTTCCATCAATATTTTTTGCGTAGAGTTACTTAGTTTGGTATACAGAATGCTTGGTTGACGGTTTCGTGACGGGTCCGTTTACACCTTATAAGTACGTACAATTTTGGAATTGTGCTAAGTCCCACGTATGAGTAATGGGGCGCAGAGGGATTGCCCGGTTATACAAAACGTTTGCACTATGGACCCAGCGCGATCATTTTTCATTTCCCAGTTCCACCGAAGATTTGTCAAAGGATTTTGCGATCGAGAACCGATAAAACGTTTTCCCTCATTCTTGTTCCGTATTCACTGTCCAACATGCAATCGTAAATCAATATTGGTCTCAGAAAGATTCTTATCAACGGAAGTTTTGTATGAAAAAAAAAACATGGAGAATTTTAAATCGTTTTAGCACTTTATTTATCATTTATCTTTATCTATTGTTTATCTTTATATTTTTTTAGTACTTCATCATCACCGGTCATCTTAGGTGTGGGTTAAAGAAGTAATTGATACAGTCTTGATGTCTAGCATTGGCATGTAGTATACGTCTGTTGTGGCCTATTTTTTTTTTTTTTTTTTTTTCGGATGGGAAATCAACTAATGACCCCCCCCACTCTGGGCGGAGCGGAGGGGAGTGTCAGACTTGTACTGACTAAAACCCATCCATGTTCCTTCTTTGCCCTTTGTGTTCCAGGGCCACGGTATCTCTTTCGAACAATCCCGCAGCCCTGGCAGGCATCGGCCCATGCGGACCCCTACTTGATTGCTGACATCTCTTTGAGGCGCGCGTGGAACACGAACGCGCCGTCGACACAGCCTGTCGTCATAAGACGGCCGGACGGCGAGCTAGCCCATAACTCGCCGTTTTTTTAGTTCTTCATCATCACCGGTCATCTTAGGTGTGGGTTAAAGAAATAATTGATACAGTCTTGATATCTAGCATTGGCATGTAGTATACGTCTGTTGTGGCCTTAGTTAAACCTTTGACATCTTAAGCTCAAACACTAAACAAAACCAAATTTCAAAACAAAACTTTAACTATTATAAGTCTCAGCTTTAAATCACTTAAAGACTGGCTTGTCTTGAATCTTGACTTGGCAACTAAAATACGAATTCTGAATTAAACCTAAGATATTGTAATTTTAACAAATGGCGTAGTCTAGAGTCGTCTAGACGGTTATTAAACGTGTAAACATAAAATTAGCATTTATTAAAAAAGGTCTTTAGAGAGAGGAGAAGCATGAGTAATCATTTATGATTAATCCCTACCTATCTAAGATCATATTTAATTAACTTATCAATTACTTTCTATCTCATATTTGTATGGGAATCTAGGTAACCACCCATGAATATAAACACGAAAAGTTACGGCGATACATGTTCTAAAAAAAATAATCTACGTTAAATCGCGTTAGACACCCTTTTAGCTGGGAGTGCTAGCATCCTTTGTTTTAAAAAACGTATAGTGCCGTTCGATTCTGAACGATTGAATTTTCTCTTTGTTTCAGATGAGGGCTCGGTGAGCTGTGAGAATGAGTCGGAACTCGGAGAATCGGAACTTGGCCGAAAATGGAGAACTCAGAATATTACTCGTAGTGACCGTTATCATCGGTTTGCTTCTTATGTTCTCCCTGCTTATGTGCTACGCGTGTGTCCTCAAACGACTTTGCTGCGGGACCCCGAGAGAACGAGCGAAGAATGCGGGCTGTGCCAGGAGAACGGAGAGCTACCCGATGGGTGACGTCACTCTACTCTCGCAGCCGACGGAGAGCGAACGCGTCTAGCAATGAAATACGCAGCAATCAAAATAATGTGACCGCAGAACAACATTTATACCACAATAATTCAATCAGAATGTGGACCATATAAAATAATTTATCACGTTTACCATCAACCATGTTGAGTAATTGCCCTCGTATAATCCTGAAAATAAGGGTAATTTCTTTATTTGCTAACGTTATTCTTAGTTCTGGCACAAAACTAGCCAGTGGTGTAAGGTCAATCAATCTATTTACAATTAATTTATGCTGCATTTCATGAAAGACTGATTTAGGTATCTACTCTGTTGCCTGTTTTTATCAGACGATCATCAAATTGTATATTGTTTAGCAGTTTACTACTTTTATTTGTATTTATGTTGTACCCACACGTGTAAGTAAGGTTTTCTATGTTTGTAAGTAAGGTAAAAGGAACGACAAAAGTGGCTTTACACTTATTTCTTCAACAATCTCCAAACCTGATATGCTTTATTACCTAAGGGACTTGCATAAAGATACAGATTTTTCGGTTCCGAATTGTTGAGGCCGGAAAAGCTAGGTAGAAAAAGATTTTATGCAGCTTTTATTCACCTGTTTCGTACATACAGCCATTAAATCTGTTACAGCTTATCTGTATCCACTGGGAGCCTATACGTAACTTTTTGCAAGCACCCTCATAACCAATTATCTGAACTTTTATAATGGACTAAGGTCATGACTGCGTTGTTGAGCACTCATCTGATTTTTTTTAAGGCGTCTTAGGTCAAGTACACCTACCCTATATTTAATTTATTGCCTAATATTAGTACCTTGGTAATATTTGTACCTACCTATTAATTTTCAAGAGCAGTTTTGTAGATAAATATCAGTGTAAAAATGGTGTAACCTATGTTAGTCTATCATTGTGTAGAACAGTTTCCGAAATCTTTTGAATATGTGTGAACCTACTATTTCCCTATCTGCTACCCTGGTAGCTTATGTTATGTATTAATAGGTAATAGAGTAGACATTTACCGACTTTTGATATAATGTATGGTGTCGAAAAGTGGAACAATAACGAATAAACTATTACCCACTCACTGTAACAGCGTGTTTTAATTACTGATATACAGTGTGACTGGAGGTTGAGTTATAAACGCATAATATTAGCTTCTATTGACCTACGACTATCTCGTCTCTTCTACGTTTCCTGTAATTCGTTTGGTCTGGATAGGAATGAGTCATATACAGGGTGGAAACTTTCAACGGGGCAGTAAGGGGAACTACCTTAACCGTTGCAGCTACACGAAAATGGTCTTAGGAGACTATCCATAACTTTTCATGAAATTTTGATCCCCATTCACATATTTTCAAAAACCATTTACACAAAACATTTTTTTGAAGCCAATCGATCCTGTTTCTTATAGTAATCAAAAACTTCTATAAACCAACCCAAAAAATTAATCAAATTTTTTTTTGCTTTAAATTTTCAAACAAAATGTATGGGAAAAGTTTTTTTCAATTTCCGACTTTTTTATTACTTCAACCAGGGTTGGTCCCATAGAAGTTTTATATATAAACTAAAAGTATTTACTCGTAGATCCACCAAATTTATATGAAACTAATCATGCAGAAAGAGTTATGTTCGGTTGGTAAGAAAAATAATGCATTTCCCCAATACGAGTTGTAACGCTTATCCTTCTTTGATCTTATGTGGGTGATAAAACTGTTTTATTTGAGAACGAATACTTTGAAGAGGAATGTAAGCTTTATGGAATAACAACGTTTGTGGAACCCACGCGAGTTGAGAGCTTCGACGGAGGATGAGTACCTACTTAGGTACCTACTTACCTTTGTGACAAATTCTTCGTTCTTCATTTTTGAGCTGGTTCTTTCGGATGTATTTAGCTGAAAGAATGTCAGTTTTCGTTCATAAAGCTAGGTAATAAAAACTTTGCATTTCCAGAGAATGAACGTGTTCTCTGTTTATATTCTTTCAGAATTCACTCAGGTAATTAATAACTAGGCAGTATTTGGGAAGCTTCGCCGGGCCTTCTCGTCGCGTATTCCACAGAGCCTAAAGGCTAAGGTCTTCAATCAGTGCATTCTGCCTGTTATGACTTTCGGAGCCGAAACATGGACACTCACGGTACGGCTGGAAAATAAATTTAAGATCGCTCAGCGAGCTATGGAACGAGCTATGCTTAGAGTCCCTCTGAGGGATCGCAGCCGGTGATCCGTCAGAGAACCAGAATTGTTGACATAGCTCACAGAATAGGTAAACTGAAGTGGCAATGGGCCGGTCATATTAGCCGTAGTACCGATGACCGTTGGGGTAGACGTGTTCTTGAGTGGAGACCACGAATCGGCAAACGTAAGGTGGGACACCCTCAGGCTCGGTGGAGTGACGATCTTCGCGGGGTGGCTGGTAACAACTGTATGAGAGTTGCTGAAAATCGAGTTGAATGGCGTGCGATTAAGGAGGTCTATGTCCAGCAGTGGGCTGCTGTAGGCTGATGATGATGAATTAATAACTGAATTATTAACTTAACAATACGCCTACACCGATTATCTCAAGGAGGAGCCAGGAGTGTCACATAAAACTTAAACAGCCTATAACGTTCCCACTGCTGGGCCACACTCTTGCTCTCTGTGAGAAGGAGTGGGACCATAATGCAGCATGTGGGTCGGTGCGGGTTGGTGGATGTCATATATCTTCGTATTTTCATAGTGGGTTATAATGGATATAAAAATACCTTAACGAAGCCAAAAGCCACTTGTTGTTCCCGCCATTGCGATATTGTTGTTGTTCTAGACCATACCTGAGAACCTCGTAGTTACGGAGATATTGGGGGTCAAAGTTCCAACTGATTCACAAGTTTTTTTTTAATATTATATCACTGATAAAAATGCTTGGCTCAATGCCGGTCCTGCTCCACAAGAACAGGGTCGCCTAAATTGATAGCATTAAATAGTATTGTTGGAGCTGCTGAAGATTGTATAACTATCTTTGCATTGTATAAATTCAATCTCTTTTGTATTATATAGCCGCCTAGCCCATATTGTGTAAGCACTATGTACTAGAAAGCTGTCATTCGCTGGAAACCTGCGTCTTTTCTTGACTTGAATGTGCCCTGGCGGTTAAGAGTATGTCATGCTTACTCAAATGTCTCGCTGATGGTGGCATGTGTGTCGGATCATTTAGTTCCCTTCAAAATGGTTGAGTTGAATGGTGCCGATACATGCGTCATGTTCGTGAACGGGCGCTGTCAGTTGTGACTGGTCATCTCTTATTTGCCACGGCTTATTTGAATTAATTATTTTATTTTTGAATTGTTTTTACTATGGACACTTTTAACGTACACATCTTGCTGCATCGTTCTCACATAATGTACCATCTCAAAATGAATGATGTAACCAAGGTTTTGTTAAAGTAGTCTGATTTAAAAGAGTGTCCATGGAGTTTCTTGCCCGTTCTTTTCCATAGGTTAGGGAATGGGCAACTACAGTACTTTCACAATTTTTGTGCCTAGTGACTGGGACTGTAGCTATTTTTTACTGTTGTCTTTGTTTCGACAATTCAAAAGTGCTTGTAACTGGCCTGCTTGAAATAAATGCTTTGATTTGATTTGATTTGATTTGATACAAGTTGTTTTATGTTTTAACTTTGCTTTAAATACCTTCACGACTCCCGTACTATTCAATGCATCCATCAGCACAATCTTTTGAGTGCGTTACATTAAGTCCTACCGTATAACGAGATTATTCATCCCAGGAAAACAGGCAATTCCCAGCAATAATTTTTGCGTAGAGTAACTGAGTTTGATGTGCAGAATGCTTGGTTAACGGCTTCGTGAAGGGTTCGTTTACAACTTGTAAGTGCGTACAATTTGAGAATTGCGTACAGTAGGTCGCACGTATGAGTATGGGACGCGGAGGGATTGCCTGGTTGTACAAAAAGTTTGCATTCATTTCTCAGTGCGACACCAAATATTTGTCAAAGGATTTTGCGTTCGAGAAACGATAAAACTTGCTAGACGCTAATTGTAAACATACAATTAACATTTAAGTATAAAAAAGGTCTTTAGAGGGATTAAATAACAAGACTAAGAGACAAACACTCAGTAGGTATAGGGATTAATCAGAAATTATTATTTCTGATTAATCCCTACCTACCTATGATCATATTTAAATAGATCATCAATTACTTCCTATCTCATACATGTATTCGAATCTAGGAAAATAAACACGAATAGTTACGGCGATACATGTTCTAAAATACTTTTAGCTAGGTGTGCCATTTTTTATTTATTTTATTTAATGAGACTATAGTACAGAGGTGTTGCTTAATTCTAAACTCGCCAAACTTTTACGTTTGATGGCGAGAGGCGCTCTTTTACATAACAATGAACCACCTTACTTAAATTCTACTGTTATGGTTTAATCATATCATAGTATATTTTGATATAAGTGGGGAAACCCTGTTACTGCATTCGAGGCGGAGTTAGCGTAAGTAAACAGCCTAGTATGAAAAACAGAAAACACTAATACAAAACTGAGCTGAAATATGAAAAACAGAAAATTCAAATATTTTTTAATTTAAACACAAATAAATAAACATGTTAATTTGTTCATAAAAGTATTTTTTTTTTGTTTTTATTTTTCATTATTTAGCCACGTGCTCCTCGAGTTTGCTTTCCAGTAAAATGTTTTTTAACTTTGCCTTTAGTGATTTGAACGATTCAATTTTCTCTTTGTTTCAGATGAGGGCATGGTGAACTGTGAGAATGAGTCGAAACTCGCAGATTCAAGACTTACCCGAAAATGAAGACCACACAATATTACTCGTAGTGACCGTTATCATGGGTTTGCTTCTTATAATCTCCCTGCTTACGTGCTACGCGTGCGTCCTCAAACGACTGTGCTGCGGGACCCCGAGAGAACGAGCGAAGAATGTGGGCTATGCTAGGAGAACGGAGAGCTACCCGATGGGTGACGTCACTCTACTCTCGCAGCCGACAGAGAGCGAACGCGTCTAGCAATTAAATACATAGCAATTAAAATAATGTGACCGAAAAACATCATTTATACCACAATAATTCAATCAGAATGTGGGCCATATAAAATAATTTATCACGTTTACCATCAACCATGTTGAGTAATTGCCCTCGTATAATCTCGAAAATAAGGGTAATTTCTTTATTTGCTAACGTTATTCTTAGTTCTGGCACAAAACTAGCCAGTGGTGTAAGGTCAATCAATCTACTTACAACTAATTTATGATGCATTTCATGAAAGACTGATTCAGGTATCTACTGTGTTGTTTGTTTTTATCAGACGATCATCAAATTGTATATTGTTTAGCAGTTTATTACTTCTATTTGTATTTAAACTGTACCAACACGTGTAGACACGTGGGGTTATCTATGTTTGTAAGTAAAGTTAAAGGAACCGCAAAAGTGGCGCTACTCTTATTTCTTCGACAATTTGTTGACCTGATCTGTTATAGTACCTAAGGGACTTGCATAAAGATACAGATTTTCCGGTCCCGATTTGTCGAGGACGGAAAACTTCGGTAGGAAGATGTTTTTTTGCGGTTTTTTATGTTTCTTTATACAAAGAGAATGGAACTATTTTATCCGCACCAATCGTTACCAATCTGTTACCGCTTATCCGTAACTACCTACTTGGAACCTACATGTAACTTTATGCAAGCACCCTCAGAAGTAATTAGCTGAACTTTTTAATATAACGGATTAAGCTCAAGACTGTGATGGCCACTCTTCTGAAAATACACCTAGCTACTTATATTTGATTTATTGCCAAATTTTAGGTATATAAAGGGTGTAACAAGACCCTTAACGAAGCCGACAGGCACTTGGTTTTTTTTTCTCTTCATTGCGATTATTTTACGCAGATATTCGGAGTCAAAGTTCCAAATTTTTCACAAGTTTTTTTTTTAAATACATTTTTGTCACAAAACAAGATTAATATCTGAAAAAAAAGTCGTTTCCCAGCAATAACTTACTTAGTTTCATGTACATAATGCTTCGGCTTCGTGAAGGGTCCGTTTACACCCTGTATATGCTTAATTAAATTAATATATTGACTAATTTAAGTACCTTGATATTGTACCTACCTATTCATTTTCAAGAGCAGTTTTGTAGATAAATGTCGGTGTAAACATGGTGTAATTGTAAAACCTATGTAAATCGAAATGTGTAGTACAGTTTCCGTAATCTTTTAAATATGTGTAAATTGTAACCACTACCTACTTCCCTATCTGTTATGTATTAATAGGTAACAGAGTAGATATTTACCGACTTTTAATATAATGTATGGTGTTGAAAAGTGAAACAATAACGAATAAACTATTACCCACTGTAGCAGCGTGTTTTATTCTTGTTATTTTTGGAATATTTCGATACCTAAACATAGTTTTCGCTGCTCGTAGTAAGGTTTATGGGGATCCAAACTCAGTCATCACTTCATTATATTGAGTAAGTTTATAGTCAGGTAATCACCAAATCTATTTAAAGTAAACCATGTGGCAAATAGCGACCCTGAAAAATAATGTTAAAATTCCGATACTTACCTAATCAATTTTAATCTCATTCAGTTCCCACTAAAATAGTTACATGAATTATTGAAGAGATAACTTCATAATAAATGTATTAACTTGCAAACGTTCCTGAAACTTTGCCATTAGGTACCAATTTATAATTTGACCAACAACTTGGGGAATTCCCTAGTACTTTACCGACACAAATTTGCATTCGCATATTTAACGAAAACGGAATAAGGCGGTTTTGTCAGTGGAAATGTAAGGAAAAGAAGTCTTTGAAGGGTGTAGGTATATTGATTTTATTGATGAAGCAATTACATGCGTAGGTAGTTCTCGCAACTGTTACACATGGCAACACATCAAGCTGTACATTTCCAATATAATATGGATTCGCTATGTATAGATTTCCCGTGCAATGAGTGATCCGCTTATACTTGTTTTGTACAGCTTGATTGGTCGTCGCATAAATGGCCGTAGACGTAAACAAAACAATTAGGAGTTTCGTGTATCGTTCCGTAGTTACATATTGCCTAAACTAATGGAAAATAGGAGTGTGTTTATTTGTTGTACAAGTTGTAAACATTTTAATCTACTTCTACAACTATAAAATCGACTTGAAGGTCTGTACTGACTGCTACGAAGTACACTACGAGGAAACCTGCGCGGGCCTTATGATGCTACGTCAGCTACGCTTCGATCTGCTACGCGTAGCGCGTAGTCGTATTGCGTAGTCGAAAGGTATTTCGTAGTAGGTACGACTACGCGCTACGCAACCCCTATCTGCGGCACTTTAATTTTGTTATCATATTAATTTGTACAATCAACGGGCAATTCCATTCAGTTTTAGAATACAAGTATCTAAGTATTTACATATTCATTTGTTTTACTCAAACGTAGCACGGCAAAAAACCAATGTCGTCAATTAAAGACATGTTTAGAATGTAAAGTAGATCAAACATATACCGCTGCACGACAGTTGAGATCACTCTCATTCGGCTGCATACACATCACAATCAGGATTTGCATCCAAGAGAAGTCTGAGCACGGACCTGTAGGCCTGCAGCGTATTTCATGACAGTATATTTTCAACTATATAAGGTTTTAAACTGACATGGTCACTAACATTATTATTAACACTGAAAACGGAGTATTGTATTGTTTTGTATAACGGGCTGGTGTCCGCAACTCCACGTCAAAGCGCGTATTTTGCGTGCAGGTGGGAAATTTATTCGATCCACCCTAACACCCTCGGGAATCGCTGTGTCCTTTGATCCATTGGATGGTTATATTATTGAGATTACCAACCTGGTTCAGGCGTTGATGACACTCGTGTCACCCAGAGTTGACTATGTGGTTGTTTAGTGCTAGCAGTACAGCCATGCTGTCTGAGAGTATGCGAATAGGGTGGTCCACAACCCCCCTGGCTAAGATGGCTGATGCCGCCAGGGAATAAGAGTAGAAGAAAACGGAGTAGGTATTTACCATGTTTACAATTTGTTTCGGGTTCCCGAGATTTCGGTGCCGAAACAAATATTAAACTTGGTAAATATCCCGTTATCAGTGTTATCTTCCTATATGTTAGATTTAAAGAAGTGATTTGTGTTGCAGACACCAACTGCAACATGTTTTGTGGTGCAGGCATCATAACATAAGTTATGTATAACTGTATAACATTATAAATTATGATGTCTGCTCCGTTAAACCAGTTGTTTACCTATATCAAAATAATTCTAACACGTTGTACTTGTTTTGCATCGATTCTAGAGTCGGGCAATGTGTTATTGGGGTTTTTCATTAGGCGTTTCTCGGTAGCATCACAGAGTTTGGAAGTTGGCGTTATGACTCCCTTGCCTCAAAATACGTTGACACGTTGGTCCTGCGCCAGATCACACATACGGTCAGGAGTACTACCATAAACCTAGCAGCTGCCTACCTGCTTACAAATAAACCTATTGGGTAAGATACGGATACGAAACTTCGATTCGTCTGAATTTTACTAGATTGAAGCATAAGGCTGCGTTCAGGCGCGGTCCCAAGGAGGGGGTCATGACCCCTGTGACCCCTTCCCCCTCCAAATCATACACGCCAACTTGACAATCCTTCTTAAAATAGATTTTTCGGGATATAAATTATTCCTGCTTAATCGTTCAACAAGAGAAACTAACCATTTTCGAGGCAAAATTCTAAAATTTTCGAGCTCGCTTCTTCGCTCGTTAATGCATCTGAGTTACTTTTATTCTCATCTCTGTATGAATGATCAAATAGAACCTAATACACGGGGCGGAGGCGGGCTGCTTCAATTTTGAGCTCTCTTCTCTCGCTCTTGTATTCTATTAGTATCAAGAGCGGATCCGGGAGGAGGGGTCATGGCCGGGCGTCATGACCACCCCGCCTATGTTGGGCCTAGGTTGGTATATTTCTGAACTCATTGATTTAAATTAAATAAAAAGAGGTCCAGCTCGCTCCCTCGCTCTTGCGTTCTCTTCATCTTAAAACTTGAAAAATCTTACTATCTCAGGGGCAGGGCCGTAGGCAGGGGGGGCGTTATGATTCAACCCCTCGAAATTTATTTATATATTTTATTTTATTTATTTATTCAATAGTACACGTACATTTTATACACATCAAATCAAATCGTCGACAACTATTAAGAAATCAACCTTTCAGATGCGGAATGCAAAAATTGTCTCGCTCTCTTCGCTCGCCAATACTTCCTATACTTTTTCAATTCTGCAAAGTTGACAGAGTGCTCCTATTCTCATTTCTGTTTTAATTAAAAAAGAAGTGGTGCCAAAATATTCCAGCTCGCTTTGCTTGTGGAGAATTCAAAAGTTCTTTTGAACTCTCCACAAGTTGACAGAGTTCTTCCTATACTCATTCCTGTATAAATGAACAAAAAGAACTTAATTTATCCGAGGAAGGATGCAAAAATTTTAATTTTTTTGTTTTTTGTTTTGCAATTTGCAGGTTGTCAGGCTCAGTCAGGCTCGTGTGCGGTGTTCCACAGGGGTCGGTTTTGGGCCCGCTCTTGTGGAACACAGGCTACGACTGGTCCTTGCGCTGTTTGCTCTCCCCCGGGCAGGGCGTCACATGCTACGCCGACGATACTCTCGTCACGGCCCGGGGAGGGAGCTACGAGGAAGCAGCACGCTCCGCCGTTGAGGGCACGTCCCTCCCTCGTTGTGGGGCGAATCGAGGCGATGGGCCTCAAGGTGGCCCTCGAAAAGACGGAGGCCCTGGTGCTTCATGCGCCCCGATGACGGCCACCGGCCGGCGCGCACCTTACCATTGGTGGTGCACCAATAGTGGTACGGGCAAGCATAAAATACTTGGGCCTGGTTTTGGACCGGAGGTGGAACTTCGGCGAGCACTTTGCTCAGCTTGCGCCGAAGCTGAGCGGCACGGCTTCCGCCCACAGCCGGCTGTTGCCGAACCTGGGCGGACCAAACGTGGTTTGCCGGCGGCTGTACATGGGGGTGTACTGTACACGGGGGTGGTTCGCTCGATGGCGCTCTATGGGGCCCCGGAGTGGGCGGAGTCCCTGTCTGCCCAGAACAAGGCTCTACTGTCGAGGCCACAGAGAGTCATGGCAGTCAGGGTCATACACGGATACCGCACTGTATCAGTGGAAGCGGCGTGCGCCCTTGCGGGCACACCCCCGTGGGATCTAGAGGCGCAGGTGCTCGCCGAGGTCTACCGATGTGGCGCAGACCTGCAGGCCGAGAGTGGCACGCGCCCGCCGCCTGAGCTGGTCACGAGGTGGCGTAGGGGGCCCAATCCCAAACCCTGCGGATTTGGAGAGTGAGGCTGGAGACGCCCAGTGCAGGTCACTGGACCGTGGGGGCGATCCGGCCGATCCTGGAAGAGTAGACACGGAGGCGACACGGGACGTTGTCCTTCCGTCTGGTGCAGGTATTGTCAGGACATGGCTGCTTTGGCAAATACCTGCACAAAGTGGCCAGACGGGAGGCGACTCCCATGTGTCACCAGTGCGGCTGCAGCGAGGACACGGCGCTTCACACCCTCGAGTAGTGTCCTGCTTGGGCGGTGCAGCGCCGTGCTCTCGCAGCAGCAATCGGGACAGACCTCTCTTTACCGGCCGTGGCCACGGCTATGGTCGACAGCGGGGAGGCATGGGAGGAGGAGGACTCCCTCGCAGACGCGATTCGTCGCAGTTGGCCAGGGCGGCGGAGGAGGCGCCATGGCGACCTGATGCCGCCCTAGGAGGTGCCAGCGGGCGATAGACCGGGGAGTCTATCGTCGTCGCATCGAACGGCCCTCACGAGTGGTGGCGATATCTCAGGTGAGCCCGGACATCGCCAAAGGAGTTTGGTGCCCGGAGGCGGGTTGCGCTGGATGGGCCGCGAACGTCATGCGTAGCGGTTCTCGCGTCATTCATCAAGGCGAGAGTAGGCTCACGGCGGTGTTTTTAGTGGGTGCAAGCCCCACATAACCAAACCGTCTCCCCGGACGGTGCGGTATGCGTTAGGCATTTTTCACCGCTTAATAAAATAAAAAAAAAGGCTCAGTCAGGCTGTATGTTAAACAAAATATGATTCGCGACCGTTTATTTATATTTATTTGTACGTTTATTTATCCAATTCAATGACTTTCACTTGAAATAGTCACATAAAATGTAAGAAAATTTGAATTTCGCGGGCTAGCCCGGCACTTTCAAAAACGCGCGAGAACGGCCGCGGGTGCATGCTCCAGTGTCATGCTCGTCTGTGCAGCGCCAAAAAGCCCGGACTCGTGTGGCGGGTTTTCTAAGAAAATTTTGACTGCGGGCACCCGCTCCATGCACCCGCGCGTTTCAGCTCACACTCATAATGTGTTGTCGACGTCCAAATAAAACTCAAGTGAAACGTAACATTTAGGTTTATTTATTTTATGTTAAAACAACAAACTGTTGGAAGGCACTATCCATTATTGACATTAGTTTTCTTGAACATTCCTTTAAGGCGAACTTCTTTTTATCACAAAATGTTGCAAGTTTCAAAAATAAATTGGTTTCTAATAAAAAATAAATAGACTCTTGGATTCTGGGCATATTATCAATAAAGAATAATAATTATGTACTTCTACAAATATATTGTAGCCCAATGGAAACTTTAAAAATAATCGATTTACTTACATACATATTTTATCTTCTTCAAAAAACTCATAGATAAATCTAAATCGTTTTCTTCTTTTAATTTGGGAATATAACTCTAAAATTCAGTTACAAAGACTTAGTGTAACATGAATAACAATAAAAATAAACAAATAAGTAATCTACATACATTTTCTCTTATCACATCGAACATATTATTAGGATGTTTATCGCTTGCTCTATTGTCATTATCAGCTTAAGTTTATTTGGCAGATAAATGATAAACTCTGCAGTAGCATAAAACGTTATCTTTGTAACAAAAGAAGGAGTAAATGCACGGTGCCATGTTACATTCACAAGTGGAAGGCAATGGAAAATGTGTTTTGTTTGGCTACATTATTGGGATTTGGCAAAGATTCGAGTTAATGTGGCCATATTTCGCATCACCTTATTTTAATGGACACAGTTTATTTACTAAAAAACAAAAATATATTCAAAGTGTCACCTTACTTACAAATATTCAATGAACATACAGTATGTGCTTCCATGAGAATATAAGGCAAACTATAATCAGTAAATTTAAGTTTTTAAGTTGGTCACTAACATTATGATTAACACTAAAAACGGGATATTTACCATGTTTGTTGTTGGCAAATATCCCGTTTCTAGCAGTAAATACTTCATTTACAGAAAAATCTTTCTCATAGCCCAATATAGGTACCTACCTAGGATATATCGTACGTCCTCAAAAGAACTGTCATAACTTAGAAATAGCAGTTTTCAGATTTACGCTAAAATCTTAAAATAAGCTTTTTGTGTCCTCACAGCTTTAAACACCCTTTTGCACAACACCCATTTCTACAGGAGAAGCTAAAAACTGTTTTAAATTTTAACCAACAATTATGTCGAAAGTTCTAGATTCGTCTGTTTTACCTACCTTGCGTGCTGACTAGCTATGTCAATGTTCCGCCACTATATGGCAGGCTACTTGATTTATCCATTTTGATGAAAAAATATATTTTGTCAAAAAATTTAGATGTAAGGTCCTGCACTGACGCTGACGATAAGCTATTCGGAGACTTACTTACAGTTCTAGAAACCTAATCGTTTTGTGTTATGGAAGTTTTTTAGACGACATGCTATATGTAGTTTTATGACTATGTACAAATAATAAGACACAGCGGCTAGTACATAACATCTATGGCGTATAGCTCTGCTCCCTAAGTACGCCGTGCACCATCGTCCTCAGCGATTGCGGCTTGCAGTATTCCTCGAGCCAGTTGAAGACACCCGCTGAAAACTCTGCGAAGTTATTCGTAGGCACCGACTCGAATGACTCGAACAGCTTGTCCATTATACCCTGGAACTAAAAATATAATGTATTTGTTACTAGCTTTGTCAGTGATAACGTGGTGTTGTTCCACAAACGATGAGGCACTTTAAATCGTGCCTGCACAGAACAAGAACTTATGGCTGCTACTGAAGAAGCTAAATTGGTAGCCGAATTCTGGGCCGGCTTCATTTAGATTTCCATTGACACTCTAAGGGGAAGTTATAATAACATATGCATGTTTAGATATAACTACAGCGTTCTTATTTTACTCTAATTTCTTCGTACGACTAGCAAGAACTAAAGATTTTTTATTATCATCATCTGCCTAGCCTTTTCCCAAATATCCACAACCCAGTTATTACTACGTACGCTTGGTTACCCTTGGTAACCCTTGGTAAGACTAGTTTTTTTTTTCTTAAGCCATCGTTGCCTCACACTAGGAATTTCTCCTGTATCGTGGGTGCGTTTAGAAACATTTAAACTCACATACACAAACAGCCAGACCCGGAACAAATACCTGTAGATCATACAAATATTTGTTCCGTGCGGGGATCGAACCCGCAACACGCAGCGCAGCAGCCAATCGCTCAGCCACTGCGCCAACCGTGCCGTCCGTAGTTGTCAGACTTTCGAGCCACTGACTACCTGTAACGACTGTCAGAAAGATCTACAAATGACAGCCGTGACCGACGGCTTAACGTGAGAGGCACGGAGGAAAGGAGAGAGGAGGTGTGTAATAATAGGTGGTCACCCATCCACAGACCAACCTAGGCAAGCGCGGGTTGACCTGAAGATTGATCCGAGCGGCTGTTATTATTAAGCCATGAGCTCCTCTACTAAATTGTTTTTTTATCTAACTCTAAATAAATAGAGAAAGTACTAGAATGAAGAGTTTTCGCATAAACTACCAACACACATTTCTGGATATAAGTAAAAGTCCATATGGTAAGGGTAACAAAACAAATCGCTTCACAAACATTCTAAAATCAATTTCATCAAAATCTACATAAATCACAGTAAGACGTATTTTTTATCACATAAGACGAGTAAAATAAAATCGTGGTCACTGACATTATTATAACTAGAAGACGGGATATTTACCATGTTTGTCCATGTTGGGAACTCAAGAAAACAATAAACATGGTAAATATCCCGTATTCTAGTTATAATAAAATAAAATCACCTTAAATGGAACGCATATAAATTCTAATTACGCAATACTGTCTGCCAGTTCTGTCATGAAAGAATAAGTTTACATTTGAAAGGAAAATATTATGTTTACCTGATAACAATGTTTGTGTTATGTAGTTGTAATGAAGTTTAATTATGTTTGCAAACTAGTTTGTTAGTTAAACTTCAATCCTCTGTTGACTGGCTTAAGGTTGAAGATTTAGACCGACCTTTCCTCAATAGTCCCTAAGTATTTTCCCATGATTATTATATTCAGTCAGTACTAACTGGGTTGTGGAGGTCAGATAGGCAGTCGCTCCATGTAAAATACTAATATTTCGCTGTATCGCGTTAGACTGGAAGCCGACCCCAACGTTGTTGGAAAAGGCTAGGCAGATGATGATTATATTTAGGCATTTATGTTATTCTTTGTTAGTCACGATGACTGTCATGCACTTTATCAGCGCGTCACAGAACTCTTTTTTTAATGTTTGTATGTTTTGATAATGATAATAATCTATCGCAACTGCTGTGGGGCCCAAATCCTAATTCCCGGCAAAATCCATATTATACGAGCACTTCGCCAGCGAATTCTTCCGCACGTATGGATGTCGGCAACAGTGCCACCTAGTGGGTCCAAAACTCAAATATTCTATATTTACCGGTGGTGGTGACACGTGAGTTTTTATATAATACTAGCTTTTGCCCGCGGTTTCGCCCGCGTGGATGTCGAAAAATATCCGATTACTAACCTTCATTACCCATTTTAACCCTTCGGGGGTAAAATTCTCAAAAACGCTGAAACACGTATAGATTAATTTTCAATCGTCAGCCTAAACACAAAATTTGTAGCTAACTTCAAAACTGACGGACTTTCATATAAACTTCCATCCCCTATTTTACCCCTTAAGGGGTGGAATTCCAAAAAATTATTTCTTAGTTACTCTTCACAAAGAACACACCGTCCAAGTTTCATGTCTCTAGGACCAACGGTTTCGGCTGTGTGTTGATATATCACCCAATCAGTCAGTCAATAAGTCAGTTTACCATTTTATATATACATATAATAATATACAAAATAGAAGATACACTTCATTACTTACAACTTGAAATTTATCCTGATCGGTAAGCCTCTGTTCGTTATGGCCAGGCACCGAATGCTGAGCCTTCACAATCTGCTCATAGTTAGCCTGCATGATGCGTAGTGCCACCACATCTTTACGTAAAGCATTCCGTTCGTCTTCCTGCCTTCGTCGCTGCTGCAGTAAGTATTGGATGTAGTCTATGGATTTTTGAAGTACCTGGAATAATAATTAAGATGTTTTTATCAATAACATTACTTTCTCAAAGAGAACTTATGTCCCACTATTTTAGAGCGGTTTCAGATTGGCGTATTTTGTAGCGCGTATATTTTCGTACCGGGTTACACGCGCGCTTATTCCGGCTTATTCCTTTGATTAAAATGACAGCTGTGGGCAAAAGTGACACTTATCTCCCGCCGAAAATAAGCTTATACGCGCTGAAAATACGCTAAACTGAAACCGCCCTTAATGCCATTGGTAAATAAAGTAGCCTTCAAAAGTGGCGAAACTTAGATAGATGTAGGTAAGACTTTGGGCTGCTCCACATATGTACTACTTTGCTAACGACTAATAGGTAGATTATACAACAAGAAGTGCGAAAGTGTTTTTCTCATAAAATTCGTGCCGATATGAACAAAGATAAAATGCCGTTGAATGAACCTTTGAATTCAATAATACTATTTTTAAACAGTCAATAAACATTAAACGAATCTGTACAAATTTGTTTAAAAATCATTTAACATATTTGGTTTCAAAGTTTACTACAAGAAATACACTATTTATATTGACATGTTCGAGGTTAACAAGACGTGCACGTGGGCAAGACATGTCAGCAGATTTGTTTGATAATAAATTAGGCTAAATGATCAGTCACTACTTTAGCACGTGCTTAAAACTTCAAATTCAAATTCATTTATTGCAAATATGGGTAGTTATACAGGTGGATTTTTGAAGAACAGGAAAGTTGTTAGTGTCACCATATTCTGCACTAGGCATGCAACATTTAGTTCGGAACGTGGTTAGTCCCTAAACAACAACAACGCAACTTAGGAAGCTTGGTTCGTATTCCGTGTTCTAAGATCTAGGTAGGACGAACACAATCGACGAGGTCGCGGGCGCTAACAGACAAGAGACTTATGGAGGTCGGTAGCATGTAGTTAACTTGTCAGCCATCTACATGCATACATACTTTGTATTAGATATTTTCATACAAGCCTAAAAGCTCGGCCTGCCCTAAGGGCCTACTACTCTTCATGATGTTATCTGAAGAGTCTGCTTGCCTTATGAGCTTGCCGTATTGTTGGCATCGAGACACGCCACTGCGTTGTATCGAGAGACCTCCAAAAGTGATAGGTAAGGATGGGCACCATGTGGTCAAAGTAGGTGGAAGAATGATATAACCCCCAACCTATCTCCGCCTTTCAACATGCGAATGTTCGCACGAATAGATTCGATATCGATATAACATTCAATCATCTCTTCCAAACTATGTCAAATTCCTATGTGCCTGTTAACCTATCGCATATTATTTACGATTACGAACTTTAGTTCTAGCACGTGCTTGTCGCATGCTACTTCAAGAGGTGTCACTGGCCTCCGTATCTGTGCCGCGACAAGACAGCAGAATAAGACTGCAATAAAATAACTTGATAGGAATTTCATGTAACTAATTAAGTCTACCTTTGTGTGCTTTCCATTGTGTATTTATCTTAGCCAAATCTATACATCTATAAAAATAAATAAAATTTAAGTGTGATCTGTTTGTAATATCAAAATAACAGCTTTTTACTGAATGCTTAAGACAATATTATTTACGGCACTTTTAACAAAAACACGTTATTTTTCAGTTTTTGTCTGTCTGTCTGTTTGCTCCGGTTAATCTCCGAAACAGCTGGACCGATTTTTACGGGACTTTTTCTGGCCCATAGCTGATGTTATAAGGTCTAACATAGGCTACTTTTATTGTAGAAAAATAATTAGTGATCCGTGCAAAAAAATCAAAATCCTTGAAATCGGTAACAAAATTCAATTAAAAAAGGGAAGTAATATTTTTATATAATAATTTCACACGAACGAGGGCAACAGCTAGTTGCAAATAAACTACGAGTGATAAAAATAAACAAGTACGTAACTATCGATTACTTTCAGAAAGCATAAAAAAAGTTGTTTTCTTTTATAAATTATTTTGCACCACAAAGAAGATAGAATAAGAAATGCAACAAGTTATAAATAGCACCGCAAATATTACGCAAGCAACCACAACGTAATACCTACTCAATGTAGTCAATATTGATTATTGATTAGTAGCAAGGTCGGTAAAACAAAATTGTGAGATAACCTTCGCCATATGATACGAACTGATAAGAAACTCACGGCTGCTTTACTTGGCTTGTACCCTGATGCGTCGGTTTGCTGGCAAGTCGGCACCAACTCCTGGAGAGAATCGTAGCCCTTCTTTATGGCGTCCCTCCTTTTCTGTTCAGCCTGAAAATACAAATAACATTACGTACTGGGTAGCCTAGTTTTACTGGGAACTGGATATCAAATGACCGTTAAATGATGGCTGGGACAGATGTAGAAGGCGGAGAATCAATGTTGCGGCGCAGTTTGGGAGACGCCTATGTCCAGCAGTACTGTGATAAGCTGAGTTTGTTGTATTTCATTTTGCAGTAGAAGGCTGAAGAAACAGCCGCACGGATCGATCTTTAGGTTAAGTCGTGCTTGCCTAGGTTGGTCCGTGGATAGGTGACCACCCCTTACATACCGAATTTTCCCCGTACCTCGCAAAATACGTTAAGCCGTTGGTCCCAGCTGTCAATTGTAGATTTTTGATGTTTTTTGTAGTTAGTGGTCGGGTGGTATATTACCCAGTACTAACTGGGTTGCGGAGGTCAGATAGGCTGTCGCTCCATGTAAAATACTAGTATTCAGCTGCAACCGGTAAGAGTGGAAGCCAGTCAGTCAGAGTCAGTCACCAAAACTACTTCAACTTGACATAATCAAATTCCTATCTGCTTTTGTTTTTACATGTTAAAATATATAATTTATTTATTTATTTTAACAGCTTAGACTATCATTACAGGGTTTACCCTAATGCGACAGTTAACAACTTAAACTAATAACCTAAACTATATACTTACAATAACCAAATTAGAAAAATTAAAACTAACAACATTTACCAACTATTAGTTGATAAAATAATATAATTGTAATTCTAATCTTCGTAAGCAATCAAAACTTAACTATAACTATACTATTGTAATAGTGGTATGTGTTTTAAATAAATAAATAAAACATTATTAAATTATTACACCATTAAAACACAAAACATAGCCTGGTATGGCAACCTATTTGAGACTAAAACCTCAAGCTCTTCAATAAAACTTTCTTGTATGGAAGCAGGAGACACCTGCACATTTAATTTGCTTTTCCAACAGCTACAGAGGAAAAGAAGAGGGAGCGAGAAATTGAGGACAGAAACTGACACGCCCATGTCAAATCAACTAGGATATTGGGCAGGAGCATCTAAACCCAATGGTGACTCCGGTATTAAGGAATCTGACTTCACCACCTCCCTGTGCATCTTCTTTTTGATTTATGGATTGATTCTAGGTTTTCTACTTGGATTATTAGATTCATATTAGTAAGACGATTTAGGGGGGGAGGGGGGTCGACCATGTCTTATTTTTTTCTACAAGGGGATAGGAAGGAGTCTTGATAGTTTCTTTTACCAATTCCCTTGAAGGTACAAATAAACATTCCTAAAATAGTTACTTTGAAAACAAACCAAAAGTGTATTCATTGTACAGATACTTATGTAATAAATATTAAACAGTGGAGAGGGGGTCGGCCTATTCTTATTTGTCTTATGTAGGGGAGGAGGGGGTCAAAATCTAGCAAAAATAGTCTTACGTAATTAATGAATGGCACCTTATCTAGTTAGTGAATTATATTTGTTTGTCTTTTCTATTTGGATAAGTGGTTCCATGTAACTTTATATTTTCCATTATATCTATATGGATAATGGAAGGTAGTTAAAATTGACTGGCTGACTGATTCACTGACTGTTCGGTCAACGCACAGCTAAAACCGCTGGGTCTAGAAGCATGAAATTATGCACAAACATTCTTTAAATGAGGTAAGTGTGCACTAAGAAGAGATTTAAATTCATCCCCTAAGGGGTTAAAACGAGGGTTGTATGTTTTATGAAACTTGGTCAATTTTGCAAACAAAGTCATGGGCAACAGCTAGTTATATTATAAAAACACTCATCATGTAGGATGGATGCTTTTTATTTATATTTGCTATTTAGATTGGATGATTATACATCTTGACGGCACGGTTGGCGCAGTGGCTAAGCGATTGACTGCTGCGCTTTGTGTCGCGGGTTCGATTCCCGCACGGAACAAATATTTGTATGGCCTACAGGTAGTTGTTCCGGGTCAGGCTGTTTGTGTATGTGAGTTTAAATGTTTGTAAACACACCCACGATACAGGAGAAATTTCTAGTGTGGGGCAATGTATCCAAAAAAAAAAAAAAAAATCTTTTTAAATGAATGAATAGACAGTATCTAATAACATTTACCTGAGTGTGGGCCTCTCTCCTCCTTTCCTTAAAGCTAAGTGCGGATGCCTTGTTATCACCGCTGTCATCTTCATCTTCTGTAATTTGAAAAATTGTTGCAATAAGTTATAATACTTATATAAACATAAGAAATGAAGTTTTACAAGGTAAACATTGTTTTATTGCAGCAGCAAGCTATTTGTAATCTGGAAAAACAGAGTGCCACTCTACTTCCTGTAATGATTTCACGGTGTGTAGGTTTTGTAATTAAACATAGGTCAACTGTCTCCTAAAGGGCATTTCACATGTAGCTGCACTAACCCATTGTTATTCAATATCAATAAAGCATTTTTAGTAACCATAGATTCAGAAACCATCAATATAATAATTTATATTAAGTTTTTGATGTTGCATTTGAAAATAATGCTTACAGAGAAGTTATATGTTCACTTAAAAGATCTCTGAGCCATCTTCAGGTCTTATTGGCATTCAGTCGTTAAAAAGTGATGATTTGATTTGATATCCCCTATCAACAACATTAGATTATTAAGTAATAGTTTGTTCTTTCACTTACCTGTGTTCTGGTTTGAAGACGACGGTGTTTGGTGTATATTTTGGATTGAACCATTGCTACCACATCGTGGGTACATTTTTAAGATAAATATATAAAAAAATCTGCTGATAAAATACTAATCTATGAAATGATAGGGAATTATGTCTAAAATTTAATTAAAACTAGGTTAGCGACGCAAACAAGAAACTAAAGTCAACATGACACTGTTTAAAGAATTTGCATATTGGTATAGATTTTAAGCGCTGCTTGTAAACAATTACGCACTTTATTTTCACCTCGCTATTCTATTCCGTTCCATTGATTCCATGACAAATAATGAAATAATGACAGCTTGTCATTTGACATGACACTGGAAGGCAAACAAACGTCAAATTTATAGATCTTGTTTGCAAACTCTACTCCACCAATAAGTATCCTAGTCTTTGCTCTACTCTATTCTATGCTCTACTAGCAATGGCGTAGCCGGTGTTGTCTGCGCTATTTTTTTGAAACCGTAACATTTAAATAGTCAGAAAGGGGGACTTTGTGGGGCCATGGTGGGCCCAATTTTATGACTTTGACCAAAGTTGACTACTGATGGCGTAAATGCTATCATCATCATTATTATTCTCCCCTAAACCGAGGGTAATAAAAATAAAGGTATAACCGTTTGAACTAAAACGCATGCTTACAGCTCAATTTTTTTAAACACCATAATATTACCAAACAACTAAAAACCCAGGTCTCATGTTATAGCAAAAAGGTGGGCAGGAAGAAACTCAACAACTTAACAAGATATCACCACCGTCAGTCGTGTTTTGAGCTTGTTGGAGACTGAATTCTAGCTAAAGATACAGATATTTTTTTAAAGCTAGATCAAACACGGCGGGTCTTGTCGCCGTGTTTGATCGCTAGGTTTGATTGTAAAGTAAGTGTATAATCCAAACCATATTTCTGTCCCTATCATAAGTGTGTAAATACATAAATATGGTAGGATCTCTGCATTGATCTTACAAATATTCAAATAGACTCCGAACCCAAATCGGCCGTAGCAAACACAATCTTTTCAGATGGGGGTTTATGTACCTACGGCTTAGATTTTGATTAGGCCAATGAAATTAAATGAAAATTTGCCATCGATACGTTAGAGAAGAAGACGGTGTGCTTCAGGAAGAAACCCTTCGGCAGGAATTTCTAACAATATCTTTTGAATTTCTGTTCTTGCGAAGACCATTTAAGAATTCTTGTTTTTAGAAGTCTTCAGTCTTGGTTCACTTTAAACTTATAGGCTGTGGTGATGTGATATATATTTCACTTTTACCAGTGCTTTCCAATTAATTCAAATTTAAGATACTCGATACTCTTGCGCCATCCCATCTTTCTAGCTCGACGTGTTCTGCTGAAAACTATATATTTTCGAGCCGTTTGGAGTTGAATCCCTCGGATCGTGGGGTCCGAGTGCCTTTTCAAGCAAATATTCAAACGTTTAGTTAACGCTTCCCGTGAGCCAAGGGCTTTTACCTTTCCTCGAAGGCTAACTATTGCCATAACGCGTGGCATTCCAACCAGTCTTTTGGGCACATCACCGGTTGACAACGTTGAAGAGGACATTTTTGATGCTTTGTTTTAGGTTGTCGTAAGTTTATATTATTTTATTGTTTGATTATTTCCTTTATTTATTTCCATACACATTTGTTATATTTTTTTTTTATGGGTGTAATTTTTACAGAAATAAAAAATTGAACAATACAAAAAAAACAATATAAAAATGAAATACTTTCTGTATTTCATTTTTATGAAGTTTAATATTGCCAAATCTAGTTATTATACAGTTCAAACGAAATTCAAGGCATTATCCTTTTGAAATGTAAACTGAAAAAACAAGACAAAAACTAATGAAAAAAAACCACATCAACAACGGGGTAGGGTAAAGCATAGCCTGACCATAATGCACGTAGTTCATTCTCAATCGTATTCGTTTATCGTTTCGTTCACTCACTTCATCCGTGTCTATTCCATGATCTATCTCTCCAAGTAAAAAAAAAGAATATTTTTTGTGAAAGCGTAGCGCACTTGTGACTACTGCGTCTAATTATAATTTTGTTTTTGAAGAAAATCACGATTTAATTAACAAAAAATGTGCATGAATTCCTCAGTGGGTGAATTGTTTAATCATTTTTCATAGTTTCAAAATGCAATCCGTAAAAATCATACTTAATTTCTCAAGCGATTAGGTACCGATCTAGTCATCCATGGCCACCATTTTAGAATATACTCGGTGGTGCTCTCAAGTAATTTATTTTTGTTGTATGAAAAAGATGCATTGTTATAATTGAAAATGTAACTATTTTGGTCATTAGTTCTTTACCTTTGAGTTAAATATGTCACGGATTGCATTTGCAACAAGAAAATGTGTATTTTTGAATTTTAAGAGAGTGACTCCATAGACTAGCTTAGTTTTCAGGAATATCTAAGTGAAGATTAAATTGGTGGCAAAATGGTGTCAACGAGGCAAATGAGCAGCGTCGGGGGTAGCAATGGAGGCAGCGATGGTGCAGGTCCCTCTCACGCGGAGCCCGTGGCGGTGTCCCGCGTCACTCGTCACTCCAGCGCTTTGATGCCGGGAGGTTCCTCGCCGCACGCTAGTACCTCCAAATGCACTTTAGTGCCTGCCCCAAAGATATACACTACAACCATACTTGATTTACCAGTTGAAGTCATTGAGAAGATTCTATGCTATCTGGGATTCAAAAGTGTCTCACAAATTAGAATGGTTAATATTTTTATATGCTTGATTACTATATAGCATTTAGGCACGAACCATTTGCATTAATGGGTTTTGTATTAGAAATAATTTTATTTTTCTTGTGTAGGAAGTCTTACTATAATTTTATTTCATGTATTTGAACTTTTTCAAATCTAGATAAACAGCCTTCTTTTAAAAATAGGTATAACTGATAAAAGTACATGTAGAATGAAACAGGCTTGTGATACAAGCAAGATTATAATGATATGAATTTTAAATTTCCTCTCGAATTTCTATTAGGTTCTGAACCTACTGTGGAGTATTTTAATATTCTTGAATAATGTTTTCTTGAAATGCTTAGCTGTTGTTACACACTACTAGCATTAATAGATACTATTTAAACCTTTAAATCTTAGTCACTTATAATTATTATTATGTAGGTGTGTGATGTTTTCCTGTTTTGCTTACAGAAATACATTAAGATTTCACACTAGTGGCTCTCTATGATGGTGCCTGTAATAGCTTAAAAAATATGGCTTATCAGATCAATAAATTATAGTTCCATTGGGACATAATCATTTTGGTCCATCCAACAATGTAGCATTGCATTGACATTCATCAAAACCTGCAATCATTACAAGCCATTATACAGCGCCCTCATTGTAGGTGCTATGGTACACCTCATCAACAAATACAGTTTTGTTGATGACATTCAAAGATCTTAAGAATTTAACTTTCTTTAATAGATTATTTCTAACTGTTATTGTCTTCATATGATTCAGCCCAATTTTTATTTGCAGGTTAACCGTCAGTTCAATTCAATATGTAGCAGTGTGTTGAACTCTACATTTCAACGGTTACAAAACCAGATGTTGCATAGATTTCAATCAATCAAAGCCAAAATGCCTCGCCGTGAATCTGCTCGTCGGAGTCACCCCCTGGCGTGCGAGTCGGATATTATTGAAACTTTGCACATGAGACTTAGCCTCCTGCAAATGACTTTTGGCAAACACATTGAGAGGAAACATTGCTGTTTCTTCCCAGGAGAGGTAAGCATCATTTCTCTTTGTTTTATCTAATTATTTTTTTTTACATCTTGACTAGTACTTGTTTATGTTATGAATCAAGGAAACCAATGGTTCTTTGTGGATCTCCATCTTCAAAATCTTGACTGAGGGGCAGTTATTTTAGAGCATTTTTGCTAGAGTTGGTCATTTTTCCATTCAGTCTGGCTGGTATTTTTGCAATGTTCTAGTAGCAAGACCGGGAGTATCAAATTCTGAATTTTGTTTTCTTATGTTATCAAAGAAGTTATCTACTTTTGTTATAGCTTTATTTTGCAGTTGAGCTGATAATGTGTACTGACTGGAATGAATATATGAAATGCTTAAAGTTCTTGAAACTAGATTTTATTCAGAAAACATGGAAGTGTGTATCATGGGTTAATCAGATACAGATACAGATAATTATAACTAATAGTTATAATTATCTGTATCAGCTTGTGCAATGTGAATATTGAGTAGTCTGAATCACATGCATATACTTTTTTGGTCTTGAATGCATCTAACTGGCTTTAGAAACTAGCAACTACTAGTTTTAGATAGGTACCTAATAAGTTTTGTTCTCGGCACAGTAATGAATTAGTAAGAAGGATTAGGTACTTTTTGGTAAAGTAAAGGGTCATTTACACGAGGACAGTTAGTCGCCGTCTTGGAAAGCGTGACTGTCCCTGCAAGTATCGTAAACGAGACTCGCCAGGCGATTATTTGCACCAATTTAATATTGATTTGTCCCAAGTGAGAAACAAAATTCGCCCAAGATCATGTTATAGGTATGCGCAAACTTAAAAAACATTTCTTGTTTATGCTTCCAGTTTTCAAACGCGTTACGATTTTCTCCTTTCGTCATTATGCGATTATTTTACACGAGTCAACTTTATCTCCTCGTGTATGCGAGCCATAAGTCCGCGATAGTGCTACCACGGAGGTGGCTTCGCGGTTTTTACGCAACGCTTTATACTCATAGTATAGTACCTATATACCTGCCTACAACGCAAAAGTGCACGCCGCAGTGGCTGTTGCGGCCTAATCCATTTGTTTTGTGTTTCTTTGTCAGCAAGTTATACCAAAGTGTTAGGAACGAATTTTGGTTGCGATTGCTTTTGTTATTCTAGTTTCGTAACAGTAACGATTACGATTTAGATCGATTTGAAAATTTTTGTCCTCAATATTTTTAACTTACTTAGGGTATGCATTATCTTCTGTCGATATCATAGGATCCTTTAATTCGCAAGGATGGGTGGGTCATCGCTGTTTACTGTTGGACCTTTCTTCTAGTTCTTAACCGTGTCTGCTCTTCCACAATAATATCCTATAAAAAATATTATTGGGAGAGGTGTCGGCTTCTTGTTCTTCCAGCAGGGCTCTTGGAAACTATCAGACCTGATTTTGGAAGCAAGGAATAGTATTCCTAGACAGTATGAAAAATAGACTAGATCGCAGCATTACAGATAGATTGTAAAGACTGTTTGTTATCAATGCATCAAAATGCAATATTACTTTAACATTGTACAAAATTTAAAAAACAGAGTTATAATTACATTGTCCCTTGTGGTCTTGTTTAAAAATAGACTTCCAAATCGACTACTGCGCTTACGGGAGCACGTGTAACGTACGCTATGGCGTCATAGGAAAATGTGCCATCAGCCACTTACGATAACTAATCTAACTGCCAAGCTCGCTGGCTGACAATAAAAAAACTGTCAGATTCGGGAGGTTCTGTCAACTGATGCTGTTACCACGCAGCACACCCTCTCAGCAATATTTTTTTCGAAGCAGATGTAAAACCTTCAAGCAGGGTGTAACAGAAAGGGTATAGTCAAATGAAAGAATATGCTGCAGACCATCAAACTGAACAACTTCATATATTATCAGCTGTCCCATACATTTTGGTCGAGTAGGTATTGATATTTAGTATGGGACAGCTGATAATTTTGGTTCTGTTGGACTCATGGAGGAAGTTGTTCAGTTTGATGGTCTGCAGCATATCCTTTCATATGACTATTCCCTTTTTGTTACAGCCTGTAGAGGTAAGTTGAGGAGGTATGATTAAACTTTTACGATAATGATTACGTAACAGTTAGCATAAAAAAAACAGGTCAGCCGCGGGCTACGGTGCACCTCGGTGGGGCGTTAAAAGAATGACTACAAACTACTGTGTATGTTACGTCCATGCATTAAGTAGGTACTTTATTCGATACGAAAACGTTTGCAAATGTCCATGCTTCTAATATTAAGTTCTAAATTTCGTCGACGTGGTGCTGTAGCAACGTTATCGAAATCATAAAACCACCGCCAAACCGCAGAAACCGTGTTTAAAAATAACAAGATAACTACGAGGGGTGATCCAAAAGTAATGATAATCAATATAAAATAAGGGTATTTTAACTAAAAAAAAAATTTATTTCTCTACATAGTCTCCTAGTAAGTCAATGCATTTAGTCCATCTTTTCTCTAAACCCATAATTCCTTTTGAAAAAAATTCTTTGTCTTGACCCTCCAAAAACGCCTCTACAGCAGTCATCACCTCGCTATCGTCCTCAAATTTTTTGCCTCGGATGTGTTCCTTGAGTCGAGGAAAGAGATAGAAGTCGCTGGGAGCCAGGTCTGGCGAATAGGGTGGGTGTTCGAGCAATTCAAATCCCGTTTCTTGAATGGCAGCCATCGCGACGGCGGCTTTGTGAGCCGGTGCGTTGTCTTGGTGAAACAACACTCCAGCTCGGAGTTTGCCTCGTCTTTTTTCTTTAATGGCTTCCCGCAATCTTCTTATTTGGTCTGCGTAGTAAGAGCCCGTAATAGTGGCTCCCTTTTTTAGGTATTCCACCATAATAATTCCTTCAGCATCCCAAAAAACGGACGCCATAACCTTTCCTGCCGAACTTGACACTTTGAATTTCTTCGGCGTCGGAGAAGAGGCTCGTTTCCAAGTCATCGATTGCTGTTTGGTTTCCGGATCAAAATGGTGGATCCAGGTCTCGTCCATGGTCACGAAACGAGACAAAAAAAGTTCCCGATCCGTCTGGAACTTTTCGAGATTCGCCCTCGAAATGTCGACTCGTTTTTTCTTTTGCTCGTCGGTTAACATTCTCGGCACCCAACGCGCAGAGACCTTTTTCATATGCAGTTCGTTCGCAAAGATTCTTTGAACACTACCATATGAGATCCCTGTGACCTCAGCCACATGTCTTATGGTCACTCTTCGATCTGCCAATACGATATCTTCGACTTTTTTGACGTTTTCTGCAGTGAGGGACGTGGATGGGCGGCCCTCGCGATGTTCATCTTCTGTGGATGTTCTACCCAGCTTGAACTCCTTTGCCCAGCGCGCAACCGTGGAATATGGAGGAGCAGAGTCCCCCAATGTTTCCACTAGGTCGCTGTATATGTCTTTGGTAGACATTTTTTTCATACAGAGGTACTTGATGACAGCTCTGATTTCGTTTTTCTCCATTTTGATGTTTACTCTCCGACTGTTCGTATTCAAATGAATGTACCTCCCGGTAATCGTGTCCTATTTATATGATTTTTTTATGCTGAACTAGTGGATATATGAGGCAGCAAAAAATTTTTTTTTCATATTTTTATGTGCTCTACAAATATCTGATTATCATTACTTTTGGATCACCCCTCGTATAATGAATATCTAACCGCCGAATTCCTGTAGTTTGAGAGTTGTATGCGAGAAAGTGTCTTTTGACACGTTCTGGCTGCTGGATAAGCATGAAAATTGTACCGGTACGTGAGAACGCTTAGAAAGAATGGAAATACATTTATTTAGCACAGGCTACAAGGCACATAAACATTCTTAACTTTGGAATTTCGATCTCTTGAATTTGCTTCGTGATAATACGACGAAATCATCAGCAATTGAGATGTTAACAAACGGTTTATCAACTTTCGGAACACATCACTCGCCCGCCTGCCTACTGGCGGTGTGGCCTGCGTTTCACACCTCGGAACTACCGAAAGAGCCGAAACGAACTATGAAAAGAGGCTCCCGGCTCGCCCGCTCGCTAGCTGGCAGTAAAGCCAGCGCTTTATGTATGTGGACGCGATGTGCCAACCCAAGCAATGAGATATAACCTTCACAGCAAAGTAGTATTTTGTAGCAGCCAATTATTTTTTATTCGAGATTAGCTGTAAGTGTGGATGATTCTAAAAAATATTTTTAGGGATAACGGAGATTAGGATGATGGTGCAATTTTTGGCCTCATAGTTATTCTCCTAACTTGCGTGCATGTTCAATGGTATAAAGGGTGAATTATTGTGACGTTGTGCATTTTTTCATCAAAATCGGGCCTGATTTGTAAGATCTGATCTGTATAATTATGAACCCGTATTGACTAAAATAGACTACTTATGTGATGACATAATAATGATAAAATATGCATAGTCATGACAAAAAACAAACCACAAACATTTCTCTATCAAATCTAGAAATACTTTGTAAACAATAATATAATTTTGTTTCATTATCTTTATTATAGATATTAGATGAAGTATACAGTATTCTGTCATACTTAAAAACCACTACAAAACTGGCAAGACCCTACAAAGTGACTGATGAGCTCTTTGATTTGACCACAATGGCCATGGAATACTTTAAAGAACACATTGAACCCAACTTGCCAGAGATTACTTACTTTGGTACCGATTTCTTTGATATTACTACAGCTTTTTCACGTGAGTATAATCACAGTTTTATTTATAATGCCTAAACAGAAGAACCAAAGTATGACTTGCTTTTGCTCAGAAGATTTTGTCTTTGATTTTGTTTGGTTTTTTTTTCATTTGCCTTGAAATAGATTTTTTATCACTGAACAATGAAAACATAACATGTTAAATTAATTTCAGCTGGCGAAAGTAGTAAATCATACATTTGCTTGGATTCGCCGCCACCTAGTGGCTTTGAGTCGTCTTCGTCGCAGCAGGCTGGGGCAAACGTGTCGGAACGTCGGGTGTCTTCGCTCAACATGTACATGGAGGAGAGCCTCCCGCCGTCCCCGCCGCCGCCGCAGAGCAATATGGTGCTAAGGAAACGTATACATCGCATTAAACAAGGAATGAAAAAGTAAGAGACATTTTGGGACATATTAAATCGCAAATCTTATAAACAGTTATTAAAAGAGCCTGGTGCAGATATTTGATCAGTCTTCTAACTTGTAATGTGCCCAAGATCCATTAATCCATCTCTGACTGATCTGACGGCAACCCAAAAGCCGAAATGTCAACATCTTATGATGTTGACATTTTGGGGTTTTTTCTCGAAGAGCTAGCAGCTTCAACAGGTATCGGTTTTTCTTATCGATGATTGATAAATCTGCAAGCTAAGCAAAGCTGCCGAAACCGATATTAGTTACGTTTGATAATATACGGGTTAGAAGGGACACCGATGCGAATACGGTTATTAAAAAAAATCTGTTGTTTCCTACAAAAGTACAATACACACGATCAAAATGTACGGAATAGCTGATTTTTTAAAATAACCAATGAACAATTTCTATGTGGGGGGCTCAGAATGATGTACTGAATACGTGGTAACCGGTTTCGCGACGGTGTCCCTTCCACCCCATATAATATAATTAAACTATTTTCTTGCTGCCCACTATTGTTTCAATTTTTTTTAATTTTATCTTCAGGTACAACGATCAGCTGTCGGCTTTGCGCAGTGATCTCCGCAGTTGCAAGCGCAAAACTGCTCTTCAGCAGAAACAAATCGCCGAGCAACAAAAACAGATTGCCGAACAACAGAAACAGACCTTGGAATACGCTAACCGGCTTGATGATTATGATAAGAAGAATGAAGAAACAAGCCGCAAGTTTCAAACTTTGTTGCAGGTAAAATTGTAGTATTGGTATGTAGTATATTTATATAAATATTTTATGGAAAAACAAATGGATTTTTGACCATAGCTAAATTAGCTACGACGTTCGTCAACTACTGATATCGTCATAAAAAAAATCTATTTAGTCGACGGATTAAATAGATTTTTTAAAAGAAAAAATAAGTGTCATAACGTATATCTAACTGACGAGTTAGATTATCAAAAAATATTGGACACGTATTTTTTTTTGTCATGTAAACGAAAAATGACCACGATACAGCGAAATATGTATTATCAGTTGAAATTTCGCGTGGCGTCACAATTTCTGTGACTTTTTACTAGCCAGTGAGATGTCACAAGCCTTGAAACTCTTGAACTTTGATGCTATATATATGTTATTTGATGATATATATGTTATTTACCGTTAGTTATTGCCACAAATCCATGTGTTTTGTGTGTGCCTTACTAAATATACAAAAGAGACTGAGGGGTACCCCATAACTAACCTGTGATATGTAGTTGTAGTTTTTTTTTTAATTTCTTTCTTTTGTGTAAGTTTTCTCATATTAGAATGTAATGAATAATTATTCTTCTCTTTGCAGGAGTTAAACAAGTGTAAAACAGAGCTACAATACTGGCGGTCCCGTTCCCCGGCCGTTCCGCCGCTGTGCGCCGAGTGTGGCGCCTCGCTGCGGCTGTCGCCGGCCCCCTCACTAGCACAGGTATTTACCGATACAATGTTCAAAAATACCCTGGATGTGCCAAAAAGGCTGGATTAGTTGTCAAAAAAGTTACAAGTCTATGCAATAGCTTGTCTGCGGTCCACTGCAACGTTTCTATTTTCGCAGCTTGGTTGCACTGAGAATTTTAGACCAGATAAATGCATGTACAAATAAATTGATGAATTTTCAATGTTTTGTGCAATTTCAGTGGGCGGCCGGCACAAGTTCGGAGCCGACGGAGTGTGAAGTGACCGCAGCCGACGCGGAGGTCGTCGCCGCTACCAGCGCTCTCCCCGAGACCACCACGGAGTTGCCGCGCGCTGAAGTAAAACTTGAAGCAAAGACTAAACCAGAATGTAAAACTGAGTCCAAGTCCAAACCTGAATCGAAAGTGGAAACAACAACGAAATGTAAACCTGAGCTTAAAGCTGAAACCAGCAGCAGCAGTAGTAGTAGCAAGTGTAAACCGGAGCCGAAAGTGGAGAGCAGTGTGATGGAATGCACGGCGTCCACGCCGCCCACGCGCCGCCGCGCCTCGGCCGACGCGGCCGGCGCCACGCCCGAGCGCAAGAAGCGCCGCCTCACGCGCCCGCGCAAGCTCTGAGCGCGCCCGGCCAGGCACGCTGCATGCCGATAGAGCCATGGCATACTCATGAATCTTTGGTGAGTTGGATCATTCTTGTTACATCTGCGGCTCGATGTTATGACAAAAAAAAAGAGGACCCTGAACTTCTAGCGCGATTCGTTGCGCAATATTTATGTTATTATTTATTTTTCGACACATATCCACTTTAAATTAAATTGACAGTGGATTTAATGCACGTTATTGCAAAACGCTGTTTCAAGTGCTTCATTAACTTATTGATCTGTGATGGCACATTGTAAATCCAGTCAGGTTTCTTTTATATTGATTGGAATTCAAAATATTCTGGTTTTACGGATAATTTTCTTTTGAATTATCTTGATGCACAATTAGTAACTAGTATGGGGCATCTAATGCTAGGTGCCGTCTTTCGGGGTCCGTGAAATCGCTTAAATGAACTGAATAGGCATACCTATTCTTTAATGGTTATTTGCTTTGCATGGGTTATACATGAATATGTTAGTTTAATTTAAGCAACCATATTGGTGTACAATCCGATAAACAATTGGGTTGGTTGGAAGTTGGAAAGTTGTGTGTTGATAGTGTTAGCATTGAATGTTATATTTGGAGCGGGGTCTCCTAGTAAACCCGCTTTTGACGTGGGCTCGCCTAGACCAGGACGTTGTTGAGTAATAATAAAACTTTATGTACGTACGACGATCCGCTGCCAGTATACATTAATTCTGGAGTCCATTATAAAATCACATTCACTCATAGTAAGTATAAAATAATATTTTATAGATTTATTGAAATTTAGTAGTATTTAAAATTGGTTTCTGTCTCGGAATATGATAATACATACTTGCTACCTATGCACATAATATTTTTTAGTTACTGACCAAACAGAGTATTGCTTCTATTTTGTAATTTGTGAAACAACATTTCCCAAAGCAAATTTATTGCTTGTGTGGAATGAATATTATTGTTTAATAAATTGCAAGGTTATGTTATAGAAAGTTTTTTTGAAACTTAGTTGTAATAGTTTGATTGATTTGCAATTTACTGCTGAGTTGACATAGACACTGGGCCAACCGTGAACAAACAAAAAAATATTTGTTTTATTTATTACACACGCCTTTTAATTTAAACGTAATAGACACGTAAGACTTAATCTATTAGCGTTGCGTTGTTTTCCTGCTGCTACTGCAGTGGGTTCGCTATATCTGCTTATTTTTACAAAGTAATCCTTATCCGTTATAGACATTGTAGAAACATCAATCATTCTATTCTATACAAATAACGAAGAAAATAAAATATTTTAACCACCATTCAGTGTTTGGTTAATATGGCAAGAATTTGCAATTTTTTCGTTTGTTTACGGTGTGTCATGGGCTCAGATGCATGCAGATATTGTTCAGGGCAGTATTCATATACCAAATGGCTAAATAGATTTCTTTATGATGAGATATGATGTTATAAATTATATAAAACATATAAATGACTTAATAACTGGTCAATGCTACAATTGTATCTTTGAGGTGAAGCAAGGAGAAATATTGTGGTTAATTTATAACTTTAAACTATTTCACTTTATATCTTCGGTATCAGTGAAATGCAGGTTGCCAACGTGATGAAAATAGTTAATTCTTAGTTCACCTCAAATATGCATTAAACTTATTCTGTTAAACTTATGTTTGAGTAAAACAGTGTAACTTCTAAATGACTATCACAACATCTGCATTAGTCGTCTGTAACGCTAGAACGGGTGCTGTGGTGGTCGTTCAGAGTGGTACAAATAGTTTTAGTTTATTATAGGTTTTACAGCCCTGATAATTTTAATTTAGTAAAATATGTTTTGATAAATGATTGTGAATAGAGATGGCGGTTGAATGTTGTGTTTATTTGTAAATATTCTAAAAGTAAAATCACATGTGTAATGTACAAATGAATATATTTATGATTGTATAAATATACAACAGTGTAAATGAAATATTTTTGTGACATGGTGTTTAGTTTTAGGTGACAGTAGATGTGGCAAAAAGCTATTTTCCATACATTTTGTTTAAAGGATATGCTCACAGGGCTTCACACTATTTTTGCATCATGTCACTTAACAATTTACGAACATATCAGCCAAATTCATCGAGTCATCACTGTGCAGGTTACCCGAACTAAATGCACTTAGTTCACTATTGTATTCTATATCAAATACGCACAAGTACTACATAAATTTATATTGACGGATTCATTTATTTAATTTTTTGTTTGTGAGTCATTCACCTTTAATTGCGTTTGTGGTTTCCATGCTACATTAATATGTACATAATATTCTTAGTGCATATAGTATATAAATATTTCCGATGTTTTTTACATACAGAAATCACGAGTACAAATTATTTTTCGTTATAGTGCCACCAAGGCTCCTATGTTTCGTGCAGTTGTAATATTACTGGTTTAAAACAATCTTTTTACTTAGTTATAATACCAATTTAATATGATACTTCGAACAATACAAAATAATGACTAATAACAATCTAATAAACCTATAGATATATTTGTAATCTCGACCATATTACTCAGGTGAAAGAAGTCAATTTCACCTATTTGGACAATAAGAAATGTTAGTTACCACTTGTCTGCCGCAGTAGCGAACATGCATTAGAGGAACATCTAAATGAAACTGCTTGGCGGGCTACCTTATTAGTGTGTTCGCTTAAGTGTAATATGTGAGAATAAAACGCTAATGCGTGTTCACAGTATGACAATGCTACTCTCGTTTGACACCTTTGCCATGTTATATTCGTGTATATAGTTACAATTGTACATACTATGTATGCCGTGTGTAGGACTGTAGGTTGTTTCACATTCTTAGAGTTGTAAGGCAAGTTATTATCAAATAAAAAGAAGTACACAGATTATTTTTAATGTTTAATCATTCTATTGTAAATCTAATTTGATTGCCACGAAATCGAAGACACAGGAGCGAGAGCCTGAGCCTGCCGACCCCACGCGGGATACCCAGCTCTGTCGGCCGTGCGCTTATGTACATTTATTTATGTCACGTTCATTCGATGGCTATGATGTTTCAACGACCTAATAACGAAGTTAATAATTTATTTATTAACTTCGTAAACTTATCATTCTCAAAAACTCGGTACATATTTATTGGACTATTTTCTTTTATACTTAATTTATTTTAAATGTTAATTTCCTATTAAAGGTGAATGTTACAAATGAGTTTATCATTTAGCCAATTATTAGAGTACATTCTGTACATAATAACATACTAGGTTAAGTAGTCCACTTGGAATGATTTTCGAAGTGCATGCAACGGCGACAGGCGATCTGTATTCACTGTATTCATCGCGTGGGACTCGCTCATGTCATGTTACAAATAATTAAAATGTGTAATAATACTAATTATCTTATAAAATAATAATTTCGTGTCGAGTTTATCTTTGAAAGTGTTCCATTATACTTAATTTGAAGATTGTAAGGAATAAAACAACTGTATTGTATATGAAAGAAATCTGGGAAGTTTTACGTATGGTAAATATACTAATATGATAAACACGATGTCATGTATGTGTTGTAGAGCTTAATGAATTTAAATTTTAGAATGTTACTTTAGATGACAAAACGATTCGAAGTAAACATAATTGTGCCTAAATCAGTTAAGTACTTAATGTCATTGTAAATTAATGTGTGGACCTATAAGACATAACGGTCTTGTGTACAATTTAAACATATATATTTTATTCACAATCTCTTCTAATGACGCAGGATCCTTACTAAATGTTTAATAAACTTTGATAATGTATGTCTACAATAACTTTAAAAGCAGTAAAAACTATTTGTCCTCGCCAGTTGTGGTTAAAATTACTGCACTCATTGTTATTTTATCTTATGATCCATGAAACCTTCTATTCACGAGATTCTTACTTTAGATATGTGTAACATATTATTCCTAACAACCCTACAAATATTTCAGAATAAAGGCATAAAAACGCCTGTAGATCTGAAAAAAATAACAGACTTTTTATCCTACTGTTTTCGTGATATTTAAATCATAATACTGCAACTTTTCTATAAACCTTTTCAATGTTCCATTTTTTTCATTCAATAGTGCAATACGTGAATATATCCATTCAATGGTGTTATTTTGGCAAAATGTGCAGTTTTTATTCTTCGAAACTTTAAAATAATGCGATAGGGCTGTAAATTAAGGTATAGAATAAAGTTGTTAGAGAAGAAAATAATGTCCTGCCAAGTGCACTAAATGCACTACAGGAGTTTTATGTTGTGCTCTGGCAAGTGTGTACAACCAGCAAGACTGTCAATTGCTGTAGATATTCTCTTTATGATAGTTATATGATATAGTATTTTTATTAGACAAAAATACAATAAATGTGTGAAGTCCAATTATACGTTTTTTTCTCGTTTACACCCAAAATCCTAGAAAATTCCCGTCTTAATTTCCCTGCCTAAAAATAATTATTTACAGAAAATTATCAGGTTCTTGCTCACAGTAATGTGCTCAAAGCGTTTCTCAGTTATTGAAATTTCTGCATTGACAAGAGCGTGCGTAGTCTCTAGTGGCCTGTTAGGCTCAGTTTCCACACCAACCGAAAAAAACCCCCGCGCACTTATTGTAATGTCACTGAATAAAGGACTATACATAACTTCACGCCTGTAATTCCCGAACGGCTAATCAACGAGACGTACTTAATAGTATACCCACATTTCGCCATGTTCGAGTTTCATGTAATAGGGGGCGAGCCTATTGCCATCAACCGGGCATAAACCTAATAACACTGCCCGACCTGGGAATCGGACCCAGGCGACAGGCTCTTCACTAGACCTACGAGGCAGACTATCAGTATAATCTACTTGATTTCATGTTGTGAACATGTATGAAGGCAGAAGAACATTATGGGCCGGACTCCAACAAAGCGAAGAGGAGATATGCTCAGGAGCTAAGGTGTATCCATCGAAGCTGTGCGGGGAAATGCGTACTGGCTTGACCGGAGCTGATATGTTTGAACTGGCTACTCAGTACGCGATCTCTAACACGAATGGCGACCGCAATACGCCGCTCGCGTCTCTTCTCGTCTTCGCTGTACGTTGTTGCCTGGCCTAAATAAATATGTATGAGACATCTCTGCTCAACTGTTTCCACTAAAGCTAAGCGTAGATGATAAGTGTAAATAACGAAGTTCTATTTTTACATCTCGTCTCCGCTTTGATGGAGTCCGGTCCTTATGGACCAAAATGAAAAGAATTACGAAAAAATATGGAAAAAAAACAAGATCTCTGTTCTCTGTTTCTGATTTCTGAATTAAATGTCTATGAAGACATTTAATTCAGTTATATCGAGAAAAAAACTGCTTCTAACGCCCTTTTCACGGCTTCGGGTGATGCTACATGCGCCAAGCGACACGAGTGATTGTCATTTGTTCTACGCGTGATACCGAGCGTCGTCGCGTCGCAATGCATCGTGGCATACTCCTAGCAAATTCATATAAGTACACATGCGTTTAGTTCGAGGCCAAGCGGTAACATATTGCCCGTCTTTGAAATAGAATCAAGTTAGCCGAAAGACAAAAGACAATTTACAAATGCAGAGTTTCGGCCAATAGTTGGCCGAAACCGAACCTTCAGTCGGTCAACGGTCAGTAATTAAAAGTTAAAATTGCCGGTACTGTGGTTATCACCTATTGCTAGTCAACACCAAAAACGAGATACGTTGGGCATGTCCTTACGGCTTCAATGGCTTGAGGGCCATGTGAGCCATGTCTGAAATTTAAATGTCTATGCAATATTCCGATTTTTTATACAAGAGATATCTGCACTTTGCTTGATCTTGGGATCTTTCGAAACATTACGATTTACGATGAACGCATTTTGTTACCAACGAGGTGATCACGTAGGTAGTAAAGATGCAGTAAAAGTCACCATTTATAGCTAAGCTTGCAAAATTTCGATGTTTGCTGAATTCAAGGTTAGGATCACAGCTCAATAAATCTCATTATACAGATTAGAGGATTAGAAATTTGAGGAATTTCTGCGAAGTTAGCAGTAGTTGGTGATGTGAGATCCCAGCGGCTCATAAAGCGCGTAAAGCCTTAGTTAGCTTGGAGCATCAAAACAGAATCGTTTGGAAGAAGTCGTTTCATGATGGCACTATAGCGGTGGCAACTAATGGGATATTTTTTCTCATTTGTCACCACTGACAACAGTTGGGACTTTTCCCATTTGTCGCTAGTGGTTGCAACTGGGAATACACGTGTTGGTCTCGTGCCTGATATCTCCCCGGTCGTGTCGAATTGCCGACCGATTTGAGTTATGAGAATGAGGGAAGAGAGAGTGCACCTGGTCTACGCACACACTTGTGTATTAAATATAATACATATCTCCTGCGCACAGGGCTAGTCTTCATTAAGATTGGCCGTCGTGACCGAAGCTTGATTGGAAGGATATCTATACATGTGATCTTATCGGCCAAAATAACGAAATTCCATGCCTATCCAATTTATCCCGTTTAGGGGATTCTTGTTAGTGAATTAATTTAATTTTTATTACATACATTAGAAACTCAGTACCTAGTTACCTAGCCGCCTTTTGTCTAAAGTACCCGGTTGTTGGTTTAGGTTCCCCATTTATTACATTAAATGGATCTTGAACATAAAGCGAAATTCTGTTGACCCCTTCGGGCAATATAAGCGTGATGTGTTGTGTGTGTGAACTTAACGTCAGGGACTTGTTTTTTTTTTTAACGAAAAGCCGCAACTATTACTCAACGGTAGTATAAGCGTCTCGTGACTGTCGAACAAGAGATCGCGAGTTCGCGAAAAGGTTCGCAAGTTTGCTGCAGGACTTTTGAAAGGTACATACAAAATACAAAAATATTTATTATATCTCAAAACATTGTGTCATAGATAAACTGAGGCAGCCCCAGTAAGTTACAATAGCACTTGTGTAAATACATAATATTACTTACTTTTTTTGAATTTTGGGTTTCGTCGACGCATCGGTAATCAAACCCGCATTCGCGAACCAAAATCGAAAGTGAACAGTCCGCAATGACACATTGCAGTCGGTCGCTATCGCTTTCATAATGTATGGTATTATAATTTATAAGGTATGCATAAATTATCGACTCCAAGAAGTGAAGCTTCCTAAAACATATCATTACATTGCATTTCTCCGTCACACGCCAAAATACAGGGTTACCGGTAAACTTGATTAAATATTAACAAATCTTCAAGGACTAAGGCATAAATAAGCCCTACATATATGTACTTAAATTTGAGTCCACGTTTATAGCCCGGAAAACTACACACCGAAAGCAGCTGACGTGCTTTCATTATAGGCAGGGGAATTTATAAGCGAGGGAAATCGGTGGCGGCGCACAGTTGTCTGTCGCAGTGCCCTCGCGTCCACGTCGCCTTGCTACCGACCGCGAATCACACGCTTGTTTTATCGTGTTATTATTTGTAAACAATAGGTGCTGTAACATGAGTTGTATTTATTAATTGAAATCACAACAGTTTATAAGGTTTTGGGACACTAGTGATTAGTTCAGTGACAAAATGCAAGTGGTTGCAGCTGCAGTTTTTGTGTTCGCGCTTTTGCAAGGTATGTGGAATTGTAGTCAATGCATTCATTTTTTTATTTGGAAAACTTTTTAAGAATAAATCTAAGTGAGTGAGGTACCTAATCGATAGAAAATTATTAATATGTCTCAACTTCATTAAATTGAGGAGTACTTACTACACATACAAAATTATATAAAATCGATAGAAGATTACTATCTTATCTCAATTTTATTTAGTCTGAAATATCACCAGGTCTAGTCCTGGATCTTGGTAAAAGAAATGGCTCTAAAACTGTAATTAATTAACATTAAGCTCTTACCTAATCCCTGTTCACCAGACACCTTCATATACATATACTTTAAAGTTTTTTTTATAAATTACTATTTTATTTTAACCTGAGACCGCATTATATGCAATAGCATATTACGGAGGTTTTATGCAGATAATGCATATTTTAACTAGAATCGGCATATCGTGCATTTCTTGGCCATGTAGATTCCTTCATGCATTTTTTAAATCCAAAAACATGTCGGAGGTGGTACTTATCAAAAAAAGTATCTGAACTCAAATAGTGCCCATTGTGTGTTTTCAAGTTTTAAAATATAATAATTAATAGAAGGCTCAATCGTTCTAGATACTGATAATGTGGAAACAGTACCTACCTGCTCAATTTTCAAACAAAAAAAAATTAAGTATTCGTTCAAAATGTATATTTCGACGAGTTGTTTTTCTCCGATAGCACAAAAATACCATACGTGTACCTATGTAGAATCCAAACAAAACAAAAACATAATCCATTTTTGAACTTTGTTTTCTTCCTTATTCCTGGCTTTTGAATAATTGACGCATCCAACATTCATAGAAATTCGTGCGATCCCATAGTAGTTCTAATAACTTCAGACTTATGTCCTGATAAGGTTGAACTAAAGAGGTTAACGTGTCATATGTACTGACTGACGCACTTCCGCTCCTGGAAATTTAAGGAGGACTGTATTATTCAGCTCAAGTTATTATTTTTCAGTTACTGTTTTTTTTTTCAGAGTTATATTCTAGATAATTAGGCAGATGCCCTTAGGCTTCATATTTCGCCTAACATTCAATATAGATATTTCTCTACATATAGGAAGGTACTTCGGTGATAGGACATGCCGGTTTCCTCACGAAGGCGACGACGACACGCGTGACGGTACAGTGATGACATAAATTGCACAAAGCGCCTGCTTGGGTTCGAACCCGCGACATAGCATAGGTATAAACTCATAAGCCCAGGTCGTTACCACAACCACTGCTCTACTAAGTAAATATTACTCTTAGGTACTAAATGGTCCTGTGGATAGACTTCATTATTGTTTAGCTACGGAATAAACAATAGCAATAAAAGTTATTTGCAGGTAACCTAACATTAAATATGTGGGGAATAACTATATAACAATACGTAATTAATCATATAATAATAATTTTACTACGTCATTAGATATTTCTATTAGCTTTCAGGTTTTTCACAGAAGGTAAATTTATAAACTAAATATAAACGATTATTTATTGTTGAGATGTAGGTCCTAACCCAGGCAAGTTGACGCCTCTTACGTATTTACGTAAATTTTCCTGGATTTCTACCAAACCATCCAATGTTTGTTCTAATCACTTACGTTATACAAACCTACCTACTTACGTAAGTAAAACCTTCCTACTAAATGTTCGTTGTTGAAATATTTGAGGTATAGTTGATGTAGCTAGATCTCTATTTAATATCCTTAACTTAAGACTAGACAATTTATCGGAAAAAAAACGATTAAGGAACTTTCGCCTTAGTATACATCGCTAACTCGACCTCGACGGCAACGTTCTCCATCAGGCTTCCAGCGAGTGACGGTCTTTAATCAAAGTCTAACTCCACTTCAGCCAGGCTGTTTGTTCTTCAACATTTGCTACTAGTGTTGTTCACCGTACACAATAGGGTCCGTAAGGGAGTTTAGGACAAGCAGGATGCACTTTGCACAATTCCATGAGTATACTTTTCAGTTTCATTGGCAGATTTCCTCTCTTGTGTTCTTTAAGAGACCTCGCGCACTACGCAGTCACAACCACGATTCGTCGTATGACCGGTCGGACGACCGATTGTGCCACCATATTACCTTCCTGGTCGAAGCTTCTGCGACCAAAAGTTTCGGTCGTGGCCGTGAAGTGCGCGAGGTCCTAATGGCCCAGGAATTCATCAAAGCTTAACCAGTACCTAAGTAGTATTTCAATAACGGTACCTGACAAAGTTCTACGGTTTCTAATATACGTATGTTCCTAAAATATAACCAATCCCTGCCTAATAGATAAGTCTTTAGATATGTCTGCTTTGATGCGTCAGTTAACACGACGTTTTCTATTTAAATGATGCAAGCGACACTGCGCCCACGTCGTTGACTCGTTGCTGCATGGCTGCACATCAGTTGCACCTCCGTTGTCTGTATTCCGAACGAATATGTTAATTTGTGTTCCCAAAAACCTAAATATTTATATTATAAAACCTACATACTCTTCGATTGGTGGCTTAACATGCTTACAAAAAGTCGCGCTCTACAAATTGCAACAGAGCAGTTATTTTTAGGCCTCTCCCTAGATGCGCCACAACACACTACCGTCTGCCTCCCGCCCCTTTTCTGTCTGGGGCCTAGACCCTTTTTTTAGAACGTCGGTCCATCTAGCTGGGGGTGTCCCACACTACGCTTACCAACATGTTTATTAAAATATTTATTTGTCGTACCTATTTATTTTCGAAAGCCTAGGTATTTGCTTGATGTCTTTACATGCTTACATTTCGTGATCTACAAGCAGTTCGTTTACCTGTCCACTGTTACTTACAGCAATTAAAAGAAATATTGGAAGCCGGAAGAACAATATATCTTGACGTCACTTATTATTTAATTCCGCAGATGCAATGTTTACTATCACTTAACCAAAGGCCATATAAGAGGTGTTAAATAAGAAAAGGAAAGTAATTTGTTCTGCCTGCGTTCTTTTGCAACGAAAGTACCCGCTACCAACGTTTGCAAAGTTAATGTGAACTTAAATGGATTGTTTCAACAATGTCTTCTCTAGATACAAAGTTATGTAATCCTGGTCCAGATTTTTCTATATTTAGCTAGCTGTAAAATTATCTTTAATATAATCTATCCATATATATAAAGTAAGAAACTGACTGGCTGACTGATTCACTGACTGATCGATCAACGCACAGCTGAAACCGCTGGGTCTAGAAGCATGAAATTTTGCACAAACGTTCCTTAAATGACGTAAGTGCACTAAGAAGGGATTTTTGAAAATGCATACCCTAAGGGGTTAAAGCGAGGGTTGAAAGTTTGTAAGAAACTTGGTCAATTTTGCGAAGGAAGACGTGGGCAACAGTTATAGCACACGTAGGTATAACCGTTACAATACTGAAGAGAAAGTCTGGCCAGGAAATCTTACCGGCTATAATAAACACTAGACTAGTTTAGGCGCTGTAGCTGCTGTAGGTCGCTGTATTGTTTCTTTTTTGTTTTAGTTACCTGGCTAATCTACCATACGGAGTGGGACACCGGCGCGAAAACGGTTACCACGTATTCATCACATCATTTAGAGCCTGTCATCGGTAATTTAAAAAAAAGCATCTGTGTCCTACAAAAGTGCAATACCAACACGGTCAAAATGTATGGAACAGCTGATGTTTTTGTACTGAATACGTGGTAAACGTTTTCGCGTCGGTGTCCCTTCCACCCCGTATACTTACATATTTTTTTCCTATACCTTACGTTTAAGTGTTACTGTTAGGCTCTACTGAGCGTTCTAATAGGTATTTCCTAACATGATCTACTTAATCCGATAAGTCAGCTTAATAAGATTACATAACTAGGTTGTTAAAGTGCCCTAGGCTACCTATCTGTTTCAAAGTTACCTTCCACACTATGCATAATTCAATAGATCTTAACAGACACAAATTGGTTGATATCTGTCACTTCCACTTTTCTGCAATTACCTACCTGATACATAGAATAGAACCTTTATATAATAACTCTATTTAATTAATCGTGAAATCAGAAGGAACTTGTCATAATAGGTTTTACATGTTTTGAGTAAATGCTGTTGTAAACATTGTAATTATATTATTGCCGGCAATTTGCTAACGCTGTAAGTAAAGTTTTTAATTAGTTATTTTAATTACTTAATTGAAAATCATTTTGTATCAAATAGGTACTTAGGTTAATAGAAAATCTACAAAACCTTTAAATAAGTAGGTAGTTACTGTGCCCCACCACTTCTACATAACTATTAGGTAGGTATATTCTTTCTTTCTTTATCGTGTGGTTAGTGCCTAAACTGCACTTCTATACCCGTAACGAATTAAAAGCAACGTTCTAATGGTAGGTCACTGATCAAAGAAAGGCTCAGGCGCAAAACGTCTCTTTCGCAAAATGTCTCCTGGTAGTAAAATGTCTCTTTCTCAAAATGTCGCTTTCTCATAATGTCGCTTTCGCAGAATGACTCCTTCTCAAAAGGTCGCTTTCTCACAATGCCTCTTTCGCAGAATATCTCTTTCGCAAAATGTCGCGTTAGTAACTTAGAACAAAATTTAGCCAGGTTTAAAAAAAGGTTGTTTTTTTTCCAATTTCTTATTAAATATTTACAAGTTTTACAACATATTCAATCGTCGAATCTGACTCGGCTGGGCAGCGTTCGGGAACTTGCGCGGTATCTTCTCGTCCAACATAACGTAGTGTCTCAAACTATAAAACTACTGAGACAATTAGAATGTAAGGAGTTTTTAAAGAGAATTATATTTTTACAATGTTCAAAATAAATATTAGGTGACTTTGAGATGAGAGGTGTAAAGGCAAAGTAGTCCTTGTTATTGTTTATTCCATTTTTTAATTCAATAAAAAAATAAGTAGATTACAGTACCTACTTACCAAAGTGAAGACGTATGTGATTTGTTCCCTTTTTTTGTTTGTAATTGAAGACGTTTATGATTTGTTTCCTTTTTACAAAATATGTTATTTTATTATTTAAATGTTTAACGTACCACTATACCAGATTTTGTAAAGAACTCATAATAAAAGTACTTTTATTTTTGATTTCACTCGAAAAATCAAATTTACAACGTTGCCATACAATATTAACAAAGAACAGAACAGAACCAACCAAGAATAAGAAATTGGAAAAAATCAACCTTTTTAAACCTGGCTAAATTTTGTTCTAAGTTACTAACGCGACATTTTGCGAAAGAGATATTCTGCGAAAGAGGCATTGTGAGAAAGCGACCTTTTGAGAAGTCGTCATTCTGCGAAAGCGACATTATGAGAAAGCGACATTTTAAGAAAGAGACATTTTACTACCAGCCCACGTAGCATGAGCACCGTGGAAACGGGTTTTGGCGGCGGAAGAATCGACAAAATGACAGATTGTAGAAAGATTTCTATCGTCCTAAGCATGGCGATGTTAGACATGTGGAAAAGAAAAGTTTCTATTCTTATGTCAACAAAAGTCGACAACGCCGAGCATGGCGACAATTTCTTCTCTACTTTTGGCACTTGGGTGTAGAAACGTTTCTTCTCAACCAATGTCAAATAGTCTACATCACATCGGACCTAGAAAAGATTATTGTTATAACTCTTATTTGTGTTTGTGAGTCACTTTGGTTTTAAAAACATGTCGGGGTCCTACCGTCGCCATCTCCTCAGTTTTTATGCCGAGAAGAAAGAAAGAGGCCAAAAGGAACGCTGTACGAGCTTTAACCGGGGCTTTCGATCTCCCTGAAAACGAGTTCCTCGAAAATTATAAGATTAGTAAAGAGATGGTGCAATATTTGAGTAGGGAGCTGAGACAGGATCTGTCTCCTAGCACATCACAGGGTCTGCCTGTTCTGGTTAAAGTAAGTTCAATTCAGGTTATGTACGCCTTCCAACTACCTTGTAAAAATAATAAGCAACGATAGTGCATAGTGGATCAAACATTATCATTCTCTTGCCCTTATCCCAATTCATTAGTGGTCGGCGCAGCATGTCTTCTTCTTCCATACTTCTCTATTACTCGTCATCTCATCAGACACCTCCTTTTCTTGCCATATCATTCTTTCGACAGTCCATCCATCTTTTCTTTGGTCTTCCTCTACTCATATACCCATCCACATTCATACTCAAACGACACTTTCCTCATTCCTCCGCATCACATGCTTATACAACGACAACCGATTACCACACAACTTTTCAGTCACCGGCGCCACTTTCAGACTTCCTGTTATATACTCATTTCTTATTTTATCCATTCGCGTAACACCACACATCCCCCTTAGTCCATCCATCCCTTTTGTCGGCCAACATTCTGATCCATACAAGACAGCAGGTCTAACCACTGTTTTATAAACCTTCCCCTTAATTTTAAGGGGAATGTGGGAGTCGTAAATTGTTCCCGTGACCTGCCACCATTTCATCCATCCCGTGTTAATTCTGTGCTTTACACTACGATCTATTTCGCCATTGCTTTGCACGAGTGAACCGAGATACCGAAACTCGGAGCAGACAGGAAGAAACACGTCATCTAGCGCTATGGCTCCAGAACTGGAGAAACCACCGAAATCGCAGAACATGTATTAAGTTTTAGTTCTGCTGATTTTCAAGCCAACATTCTCCAGCTTCTGTTGCCATTTTTCCAATCTGCTCTGGATCTCAGGTCCATCTTATTATAAATATATTTATTATCCGTTGCTAAGGAAAGAATTCCTATGTCTTTGTCTTCGTGAAAACTCGAGTCTACGGCTCGCCGCATGCTCGGGCAGAAGACATGTCGAGTTGTATAGAAAAAGCTTTGTCGATTCTTGAAGAATAGAGATAGATAAACGCCATGCTACGGGGGCAGGAGACATTTTGCGAAAGAGACGTTTTGCGCCTGAGCCCAAAGAAACTGTCAAAATTTTAGCAGATTACCGCCTAAGTCAGTCATTCACTTGTCATTATGTACGAGATTACCATTTTATGCCATTTCTTTCAATGGAGTGTCGGTGGTTGATCATAAGTCATAATGAAGCCATTATATTAGTAGATTACCAAACTTGTCAAAATCAACAATTATTGAATCAATGATAGACCATTCTGACACTATTGTAATAGCAGTCTTGAGGCCCTGGTGTCAAGAGTTTTTATGCCGCCCATGGGCCTCTGACTTGGCTTTACATGGCGTCGAGAAATATTTCTCAGGCATGCTGTTTTTTTTAGGTATATTGGAAATTCAGAACATTATGGGTACGGTACCTACATACTCGGACACTCACTCCTGAAATAAAATCGCCGCTTTTTGAAATACCTGGGTACGTAGTAAGTAGGTAGGTAGACACGATATCTATCTAAATTAATTTCTGTACCGGTTTAAAAGTCGTGAAGATGCTGAAATTCTATCGAAACACGTACTAAAGTTTAGGTATCGATTTATCAATTCGCTGAATAACCACCAAATATGCAAACTCTTGCTTCCACCAAAAGACACGCACCATGATAGCATGCAGGTTTATATTTAGGCTTTTCGTAAATCAAGTCAATATAATTAAATCAAATCAAGTCAAGTCGTTGCCATTTATGTACCCACATAGAGTCACAAATCTAGGTATCTCACGGCACGGTATATACGTGAAAAGTAGTTATTTATTTATTTGGGGCCCTGATTTCCGGTTTCCGCCATAAGTATTTATGGCAATTTTTTATTACCTAACCTAACCTCAATTCTTTTAGCTACCAAAGTCATAACTAAGTATATGTAATTGCAGCAATACTTATGTAAGCTAGAATTTTGTATGGCCCATAAATTTAGATAATTAGATAGTTCTTATCGAAGATTTAAATCGTAGATGTACCCTCACCGAATGATCGAACTAAGGTCGCGGTGGCACGAAAAAGTTTTAAGTTCATTGAACGATAGATAGGTACGACTTTCAGATTATTCAGTATGGATGAACGAGACAATAGGAAGTAACCTACTCCTAGGTACTTTTCAAATGTCATTGTAATCACAACTAAACAGAAACATGATCGTCTTTTGACGCGGTATCGAATCTAATGATCTCAACCTTTTTGTAATTTAGTATCTCAATTTATGAACCATACAAAATTGACCTGAATCTTTGAAATTATATTGTTTCGGTTAATCGATATTTTCATGATTATTAAGTTTATTGCTTGTAAAATAAGGGTTTACCTTGACATGAAGATAAAAAGGCTCCAAAACAGATAAGCCTTTAAATCATCAAAACGTGACTGTAACATGAAAATGCTAATGTAACTCGTAATTCTGAAACAACTGTAAGTAGTTCCGGTAACTTAGCGATAGTATGTTGGATTGTATGTAGGCAGGTATTAGTATTTATAGGTATTTATTATTATATTATTTGTGGATAGTTCCGTGGATGGGTGACCACCGATTACATAACGAATTTCCTCCGTACCTCAGAAAGCAGGTTTAGCCGTTGGTCCCGGCTGTCAATTTTAGATCTTTGACAGACAGTTTCAGGTAGTCTGCGGCCCGAAAGTCTGACAACCAGTCTTACTAAGTGGTATCGTATTACTCAGTACTAACTGGGTTGTGGAGGTCAGATAGGCAGTCGCCCATGTTAAATACAGACTGGTATTCAGCATCCGGTTAGCCTGGAAGGAAGCCGACCCAATATAGTTGGAAAAAGGCTAGGCAGATGATGTGGTATAAATACTAATACCGGCCTTGACAAACAAAATTCATGTCGGCCGGTTCATGCCAAGGAAAGCGACAAAGATTACTTACTTACTTATTAACAACAAAACACCTTACTCCTAAAATCCCTAAAGGGTTAGGTAGAGGTGTACAACTGTACATACCCATAGGGCACCCACGTTTCGCCGTCCCAGTAGCAGGCGAGCCTTGGCATCAACCAGGCACATAATGACTTAGGGCTACTGACATATTCCGATGAAAACCCCCTATTAACTTCGCCTGTTATGTAAATCGATACTAAGAGCATAAGCTCAGCCGTAGCACTTGCGACCATTAGACAACTATCACCAATAAAACCCAGCATTCAAATTAAGAGCGTATTACAGAAAGTGGGCAACGTCGCAAATAGCTGTCAAATATTTACCTGTCTTAATTGATTTGGCAATATTACTGTATGGAAATAAGAAATATGGCTATTATGGCTAACTAGTGAACTAAAATATAACTTTTTGAATGAACGCTCTCTAAAAGAGTACAACTGAAAAATCTCACAGAATCTAGATGGAGTAGTTTTTATTCTATTCAGTAATCAGTGCCTGTCCAGCCGCCAGGGCAGTTACGCTGAATTAGATAAATCACAATGATATGTGTACTTGCCTGCACTGAGGTAAATAATCACCTACCTATGTAATATTGTAACTACATAAGTATACTGAAATTCTAGCTATGGTTATAGATCCTATCTTTTTTACTACTACAACGTGAATACCGTGAATAATTATTATTAGTGTTTGAATCAGACAAATATGAGATAAATATAGGTACCTACTTATACATCTGTTATGCACCTATTGTACAATGTACATATACCTTCTTATCAACAATCGTGATCGGTAAAGCAAATGTATACAGGAGGTATCTGGTCAAGTAGGTCCTTATGTGCTGTCAATATTTTTTGTTGCCTGAATTCGAGTGAATTGTTGATATGTTGGTATTTTTTGCTTCACTACCTATTGATAAAAACCGGTGCAGAGCTGGTCAGCTTGTAAGTGCCTATTATTATTTATTTATTTAGCCTTTATTTGCCTTAACATTAACACCTTTCTTACAATAAATTTCATTTAACATTCAATATGAAAAGCGCCAAACTAGTAGCTCAGTTCTGAGCTGACACAATTTAGATTGCCATAGACACGCTAAGAAGAAGAACATTTTATTTAACAATACATTGTTACTGTTTTTGTCTATACTAATATTATGAAGAGGAAAATGTTTTTGTTTGTTTGTTTGTACCGAATAAGCTCGGAAACTACTAGACCGATTTTAACCATTATTTCACCAATAGAAAGCTAAATTATTAGGAAGTAACATAGGCTATAATTTATTTTCCAAACAAATAGAGATCCTTAAGAAAATTGCAATAATGTAATCCAAAGTAGCAAAATTTTGCCTATAACATCATTACTTGGCGTGCGCTGAGAAAACTATTGAAACTTGATAGGTGTAGGTACATAGCTGTTCAGTTACCTATAGTTATTACTTTTTATACCGATATTTAAAACCGCGGGGCGCAGCTAGTAGGTATTTTACGAATGTTTTGTTAAATTAAATGTTAAATGATATGGATGTCAATATAGACTATGAATAAAAATAAAATGTTTATAATTGTCGCACTATTTGTGCAACATGCATTTTCCAGACAAAATTCTCATGCATTCAATATACAGGATAATACGTATTATGTTTGCAGGAACTTATGTATAACATTGAATACACCTACTCATTATTGCGTCATATTTGTTCTATTAATGGACAAAATTAAATTATGTACCTAGTATGTAATGTGTAAAGTACCAACATAAGCACCCACTTGAATTTTACTAAGTTTGCTTTTTCATTAACTTAACGAGACGTTTTACCTGTCATTTACTTAAGTGTCACACTATTGTGTACTTACCCCCAGTTTAAATTGGATATTGTTTAATAAATATTTATTATGATTCTTTTATACTATTTAGAGATTAACATTATGAGTAAGAAATTATAATGCTAACCTACGTTTGGAGAGCTAAAAGGTTTTTCACTGTTTACTTATTAATTTATTTGCGTACTATAATGTCAGTAGGTAGGTACCTATAAAGGGTGGACGGGACATCGACGCCAAAACGGTTACCACGTACCTATTCAGTTGTGGATTGGGTTCAGAATGATGTACTGAACCACTTATTCGTTTGTGCGTTGATGTCCCTTCCATCCAGTATATTTTGTTTAGATACCTAGTACTTTTTGGCTTAATCTCAAAATATCTCAAATTTTTCTGTACCTGCAGTCAAGAGAGTTGAAAGAGCTGAGAGCATCCACACATTTACATATATATTTTCTTCCTAAATTATAAATCTGTAGTTGCACCGAAAAGCTTGCTTGCAACCTTTTCCCAAAGCTTACAAGGTGGAATAAGACTACCGTGTCAATGATCCGTGTGGTCAATGGTAGTCAAGTATTAAAAATAAAACATTACACTTGCTGTTTGAGGTTCTATTCACGTTTTTTTCGAACATTGTGGTTACATGGAAGCGGAGGTTTATGATGACGTCGAGTTATTGCTTGCTACCGGACATAATGTGAAAAAAAAAACAAATCCGTGAGCGTATAGTTAAACTATCTCGATCATTTTAGCTTTTGTCCCGATGGGAAGCAATTGTTAAGAAACATACCAAATATTAAAATGGGTCTCTTCTTCTCCGTCGTGTCGATATTAATTTTGGCTTGATAGACTTGGACAAGCAAAGAATAAAATATTTTGATCTTTTCGTACAGGGCGATTTTTGACGAAGACCAAATGCCTAGGAAAGTATTACCGGGTACTACAGGGAAGTTAGGTATATACTTCCTTAGCTATTTACTACACTATACATACCATACCAAACTGCACACAGTAGTAATAAAATAGCTTTTAGGCATACCGATAACGAAGCCACATATAATTTTGAAATAAATATAAAAAAGAAAAGTGAAATGTCAAACCTATTAAAAACTATATCAGTAGTTTATGATGTTAACGCGACACACATTCGTTGCAGGCTTTTAAGTTATGTATCAGTTCTTGAAATGACAAATCGATTAATAAGTGTAACATAGTTGCTGGAAAAACGCATGCTACGTTGCTATAAAAACAGTCATTATTTGCTTTTTTATTTGTATCTCTTCTGTGTGAACTTGGTTTTAATTGATCAGTGGACATGGCTCACGAGTGTGAGCAAGTACCAACATACATTGCAATTATACGGATAGCCAACGAATTACGGATAGTAAGACATAAATAGTCATGTATAGCATAGATCACGATTGATTTCTAATTAATATCGAGTTCTCCGCATCCGTTACGACGTGTGACGTGCCTACTTGGTTAATTATTATAATATTATAATGTCTTATGATTATGACAGCCAATAAATTACAATGGATTATTTTTATGGCAGGTTACAGTCCTAACACAATACATTTAATCATTAATTTTAATATGTCACATGGCGTTAAGCACGCGTCTTGCATGATACGAGTGTTTAATCATGAATGAAAGAAGTTATGTCTTCATCATCAATCATGCCGTCATCAATGTTTACTTATGTTTAATACATAACATAAAATATATTGGATCCAGACCCCTTGCTATGTCATTTCAACATTTGATTAAAAATCACGCATTTTAGTTGAGTGATTTTTGCTTAATCGGTCTCTGTTCACTTACAGATCTGAGGATCACCGCAGTTCCTATTAGTAAGTCGATCTTGCAACATGTTCATGAGTAGGCATTCGTGAGTGAATGAGTAAGGGAATGATTTGCACACTGAAGATGAAAATGATCGGAAAAATTTCGAAAAAACACATGCTTATTGTATTATAAAGGATGTAAATAGACCCTTAACATATCCGAAAGGCACTTGTTCTCCCCGTCTTTGCGATCATTTTTTTGTTCTAGGCCATACCTGGGAACCTTCTAGTTACGGAGATATTGGGGGTCAAAGTTCCACCTTTATCATAAGTTTTTTTTTAAATACTTGTTTTTAATGTAAGATTTTTACTTAACACACCTCCACGACCCCCGTACTATTCAATCCATCCATCAGCACAATGCTTTGAGTGCTTTCCATCGAGTCCTACCGTAAAACGTAATTTTTCACTCCAAAAAAAAGTCGATTCCCAGCAATAATTTTTGCGTAAAGTTACTTAGTTTGATGTATGTACGGAATGCTTGGTTGTCGGCTGTGTGAAGGGTCTGTTTACACCCTGTATGTATATGTTTTCATTTATTGAAAAGACTCAAAATGAAAGTTTTTTTTGTTAATAATCAGTATAAGTTGACTTGAAAATAATAAATAGGTAGGTAGGTACTTATGACATAAAAATTAATAACCGAATTATTCTTAGATGGCCTATAAATCATAGTTAGTAGAAGGATCCGGATTTAAAAATAGATATAATAGGTACATACGACACGGACTTAGCTAAAGGTATATAAGATCTACGCAAGTAGGCACCTCATTATATTCATATACCTATGTAGGTACTTACAAGTAGGTAAGTATAATAAATTACAAAAGATGATTGCATAGGTATCAGATCATCGAGATATGAACATATTTGCGGAATAGAACAATAGCTAATTATTCCGTTTTTCAGTCAAATAAATTATAGGTTGGTAGAGTTATACTACCATTAAAATTATCTTCGAACTGCACCAAAATTGGTAGTAGGTGCTCCCGAATTTTCCTCTCAAAAGAGAACATTGCTTTTTGGTACCTAGGACACAATTTTTGTACAATTATGAACATAAAGGGACTATTACTTACTTAAGTCAGTATTTTTCGAACAACGAAAACAGTTTTTCAAGTGGGTACCGTAATTAATGTTATATGAATATAACACAATGACATTGATTTCACAGTTCGGTACGCAAATAATATTTTCAAGTATAAGAACAATAATGTTTTTAAGGTGCTTTATTATTTTGTCAAAATATTTGTGATGGACTTAATAATGAGAACGGTAGATATATTTAAGTACCAGAAGGTTGTTAACTTGTAGGTAAACAAATTAATTTTGACGTGTTTTGGGTCCGGTATATACTAACAGGCTCTCTATGTAACGTGTACTGAAAACAAGGTGTAGCTGCGTTAAGGGTAAGATTCACAGACCCCACTTTGAATTTACGTTGCTTAAATGCTTAGTTAGAACGAATTTCACCTCTGAAACTGAACGCAATCAACACATCTAAACTGCGTTTATGAGCTGTCAGTGGCAGAAATGTCTTTGGTGAAATTCGCCCAGTAAAGTACTGTACTTAAGTGCACTCTGTAAATCTTGCTCTAAAAAAATTTTCAAGTAAAACAGAATTGATGTTCACCCAAAGTGCAGGGACAAATGCTCGCAGTGCTTTATATGAATCGTACCTGAAAATAGCGGAAAAACTAATAGTTGAAGTCTGAATGCGGAAGTTTTTATGAAATACTAGAGCCCGTAATAGAGCCTACTTCTACCGTCTACTATCTAACAAATGACGTCCAAATTCTGACAGATAACCTACTGAAGTACTGAAGTATCCGTCTGTGGCCGTTACTAGCCGCCGGTCGGCAATCTGACCACATCGTATTGACTGAATCTTTACTTATTTAATTCAACTGAACTGATAAAGCTTGTTGTAGCTGTCAAAATAATGAAATAGTTCGAAATACAAATAACGATCGCGTAGTTATTCAACGTACAATAACTGTAAATCGGCAATCCACTGTAAAACGGGTTTCAAATCGTTGTAAACCCAGCCAATAGCCTTGTTATACAACTTGAACTGACGTTGGTCAGTTGGCATATGCTAATGCATGATACCTCTTCAGATACGTACATAGATAGGGTCCGAGATAATCACTGTACCATTGTGTTTTATGAATTATGATTATTTATGATGCATCCTGAGAAATTTTGTTGTAGTGCTAGTACATTCTAGATGGTTCTTACAATACAGGAAGTTCCTACTTAGAGGCCTATGCACTTATTAAGATGTTATATTTCGAAGTAACAATATGGTTTCTGAAAGTTTCCGCCTCTAACTGTGGGAATTTTACAATCAAAACAAATGACAAAACATAAATAAGTAAGTAGTGTTTTTTTTTACGTGACAACCACCCAAATTATACGAAACAAAATTGTTGTAAATATGACATAATTATATGTAAATGTATTGTAATTACGAAATAATATCTATTACGTGAATTCATAACTATTATAGCAAAATGAGGCTGTACAGTTTTTTGAATGTCAGTTGATGTGTTCATTAATTTTTACAAAGCGTTTATCCACATTTGGGTTGGTAAGTAGGCGAAAACTGCAGTGTTGCAAAAGAACTTGAAATCGTCTGTTTGCCAAGAATTCCTTTAACGTTCATTGCCTTCAGTTTCAACATATTTTAGTGCAAAAGAATTATTAATTGATTCAGATGCATGCACATGAGTAAAACGACATTAAATGTGTAATGCAGTTTAAATGTTATAATTAAAACTAAAATTGGCGTCGTACGCTTGGATCCGACCATAAAAAGAATTTATGTCAGTTGGACTAGAACCAAGAGCAATCACTGCTTTTATATTTACGTTTGTTATATTGAAACAAACAATGGCGTTTGATCTACAGGAGTCATTTCGGTGGAGCTACATTGGAGGCATGAAGGTCAAATGTGCATTGAAAGCTGACATAAAAATATGATATGTCTTCTGTTTTGTACATCGTATCAGAGAAGGTCTCCTCTGACTTTTAAAGGACATAACTATCTATTATCCATTCATACCCGGAAAAATAGGTAGATAGTAGAGGTAGAGATACTAGGGCTCTCCGTGATTGATAAAGGGGTAATGTTTGTAAGTTAGTATGCAGGGTGTTATCTTCGGAAATACTGATCTGATTCCGAAAATTCTTTCACTAATGGAAAGCTACGTTATCCTCGAATGTCATAGGACATATTTAAAACGTGCCCCTGGGATAATTTTTGATCATAACGCGAGTAAAGCCGAGGGCAAAAACTAGTAGGAAATATTGTTAAAAAGTCTTGTTCTACCCTCCTATCAATATCTGTTTTAAAATAAAAGGGTTTCATTTTACAGTGCAACTGTTATTAGGGTTGTTAGTTAACGCCCAGTACTACCTACGCGAAGACCACCGACAGCTGTATTTTACCACGCCAGTTAACACTTCTTAAAAATGCTATGATGTCATTAATATTGAACGATGGACTCTAAACATGTGGTAATAAAATTGAAATTAATTAAATAGAACAAGGTACCATTTATTATATAAAATACACTTTTTAGAGATTTGCTGAGGACTAATAAGTAATTTCCTCACTTCATTATTACTCCTAGACCGTACTTGACGTATAAATTTTATTTTTTCAAGAATTATTTCTTATTGCACATCATCGTTAGTGATGGTTTTATAATACTGATGTATTATCTATAACTATGAAAGAAGTAACAAACAGTTAATTTTATTTCAACACGTGTATTAAGGACATAATAACAAATAGGTACCTCATTATTTATGCTCCATAGAGTTACTAAAATAACTTCTATTGTTTTTATTTTAATTTTAAAATAGCGAAACTTACACTAATCAACTTATGAAAATTAGTGTTTCAGGGATTTTAATTAAATCACAGTAAATTGAGACAATGCTTTGCACTATATAGTTTCTATGTGGCATTTGCATTGATATATAAATTAATATATTAATGGGCATTTGTTTCAATAACAACAGAATACAGTTGGGACACCTTTTGCCTCATAAATAATTACCTATAGGTAGGTACTCGTCCCATAAGTGTCACTGATTGTGTTCCAATCAATGAAAAGAAAATACACTATGTCGATGACGAATGCGCAATATTTGTACATGCACCTCTTAAAGATAACACCATTTATAGGAAAGTTATGATGAGACATTGTGCTATCATCTTATGAATCACTTACACACGCAAGAATGTTTATGAAATCTAGTTCACATTGTCACAGTTACACACATGTTCCTTTGTACTTAGACATGTTGTTGACAGCACTGGGCCATCACAATGTGCGTCGCCCGTCACCAAAACATAAGAATTATGTCTTCATCTGTATGCAAACCAGGTGTTCAGTAAGTGGTGCACTTGTAGAGGTCATCGCCGGCTGAACTTGGCTAACGGACCTCCGCCATAGATTACTTAATAGTTCCTACCTTCTACGGAAACAATTACATATCATATTGTGGTTTATGACAAGAATTAATTACTCGACGTGTTAGATACAATTATATCTAGATCTATGGTTATACAATTCTATTACTTTGTCTCACATACGTAGATCGTTATGCTAGATAATTGAATTATTATTTAATAGCCAGTTTAAAGGGACGTTTCCAGAAAAATTCTTGTCTTATTCGAGAGTCACGATTGCTCAAACGCAACTTTTATGGACTGTCGTCTTCACGAGCGCAGATAATTGTATCTTAAATGTTGTCAAGTCGTGCACCACGACAACAACTTTTACTTTTATTTTCGGTACTTTAGCATAGGTAAATGATTCTTTCTTAGAACTTGTGTGATGAACTGTTAGACAATGAAGTAGAGAACTAGGTACTTCAACGAAGTTTATTAAATGAATTAAGTAATATAATTATTTAAAAAATTACTTAATTTACTGACTTTTATAAATTGCTCGTTTGAGTAATAGACTTAAGTTTGAAACAATGATGACCTTCTGGTTAGAGGCGTGAGGCAAATTTGTTGACGTCACAACTACTTAGTTCCTGATATGTCATATTTAACCATAAATGTCTATTAATCACCCCTATACGTACGTGACGCAGATGGGATATGTCATGTACGTGTACTGGCATAGTCGTGTTCACACATTAGAAAAGGCACCTTCGTAGATCCTACAATTGGAAATAATGTAGAGCATTGCCTTGACTCTACATCATTCCACCTTCAACAGTACCCCTACCCACTGTTGAAGATAAGGTGGTTTGTCATTCACAAACTCAGGGAGATCATGATCAATGATAATAGATGCCTTGACCCACTTGGCCCGAAGCGAGACCTTGTAATTGCCGAAAGAAGCGCTTTCGCAAACCTACTGAAGATATGAGAGCCAATGGACAATGGGCTGTCTTTGAGGATGCCAAAGAAGAACAAAGTGCTCGAGATACCTGAAGGCGAACTGCCAGCAGCTACATCATCTGATAATCACGCCAGGTTTCAGAATTTGCGGGATCCCAAGAATGCAGATACAGGGAACGCCAACAGTCATACCGCGCTACAGCAAGCGGGCGCCGGCGCAGACCGCGCCAAGTATTCATTACTATTCGCATTTATAACCAATTAGCCGAATCACTGAACATATAATTTCAAGATGAAAGAGATGCGTCTCCTACGAATTTCCTGTCTGCATGCATGGTCGTAAATCAAAATGGAACGAACTCGTAAATAATGCCAATACGCGTCTCGTGACAATAGCCCAACATAAAGCAGGGCACATAATAACTACGCTATTTAATTCATGAGTTCATGACGGTGTTTGCCGTGCCGTGATCGAAAGATTGATTGTTTTATGTAGGTAAGTAGGTACAACTGCAATGACGTAGTCAAAACAACGAGTACCAAGCCTGATTCTCATAACATTTGCGGAACAACAAAATTATCCATGAAATAAGGCAAATAAAACTGTCATTCGATAACTGGTACCTAATCATGACAATTTTGTATGATTACTGGAATTATAGCTGAAATATCAAACAATATACACATGCTACAACAAATTGTTTGGTAAATAAAGTTATGATTGCTTTTATGTCTGATTCCATTGTAGGCCTACTCTGAAATACCTACATAATAGATTTGAAGTATTCAGGGTACCTACTCCATTACTTAATGATACTTCTGGCCTGTTAGAACCTGACTGAAAGTTTTATAAATGGCAAATTTTTGGTAAATCTAAACTGTCTTTTATGTCGTTTAACTAAGGGAACTTGACTTTTTCTAGTTCAAATAGGTGCTCTCACAGTCCCCTTAGAAACAGCTATGGTTGCCAGCTATTGACACAGAGGAATAAAACCAGATGATACCTTATCAAGAGGTTAACGATCGCTTGCATCAATCGATAACTATTACTAATTAGCAATATAACAAGACCGACTATAGTAACACGAAGGAGCATAATTCTAGGGATAAACAAACAGACAACTTATTCAAAGTTTCATTATCGTTATTAATGCGTCAGTAACATTGTTATCACCTCACCACAAAAACTATGAGTGTCGTTAAAACTTTATAAATACCGATTTTCCAACACCAGTTATTACAAGTTCTATATTTGTCAAACCTCGGATAGTTAGGTTAGGCAACCCTGTAATTAATAGTACGTTGATATTGGTAAGACCTCCTTGATAATGAAGGCAAACATTGAACACTCGCCAACGCCAAGGCAAGCTAATAACCATGTTACTACAATAGTGCCGCGTAACAGTAACAAAATAGAACAAAACCTATTTTCTTTATGCATGGTATACCCAAACTGATTCCTTGGGCCTTCGCTACTTCTATGCCAATTAACGAATTAAAACAATGCGAAACCGTACGAAGCGTTTCACATCGCGATCGTGTCATACCGTAAGACAATCGGCTTTTATGTCCATTGAGAACGACATTCATCCTTTACATCGGACACGCCGTAAATAATAAACAATATTGTCATTGTATGTATATTTGGACTTTCAAAAGTAACAGCCTGGTTAGTGAAAGCGTGGTTCCGCATGACATGCCCACAATTGACCTTTTTCCTCTACTAATCCATGCAGTGCAACAGGATTCCCACCTACTGCACCGCCGCAAAGTCAGTGTTATACAATTGTCTCTCGCATGCCCATGAGCATTGGCACTTGTAAAAGGTCGCTAAAGCTATTATTGTCTTGAGTAATTTATTTTTATCTATGAGTTTGACACGCGTCACTAGTTGTTACGGTATAAAGTTTGTTTAATATTTACATAGATTCAATTTGTAATTTAATGAACCTTAATGTTTAACAACCGTGAATATTTTATTTATTAAAATACAAACTGGGCAATGCAATGTCAGGATTCACATGACTCTTATCTGGCTACTTTATCTTACGACTAGTCTTCTGGAAGCCGGTAAAAGAAAAATATATAATATTAAAATTTTCCTAGTGTAATAATTCACGGCCTCCGGTCACATCTCTGGGTCGCCGAAAAAGTGGTGGAATAAAAAAAAAATTGATTGAAACCTTGAGCCGCTGGCACAAGGTGAATAAGAACTTAAGAAGACATTGTACTCTTCAAGGCGATATCTTTTAACTTTAGCAGCTTGGTCATCTACATCCTTATCACCTGAACCACTTTACTATAGTTTTACAAACCCTTTCCTTCCTGAACTGATCCCGTTTTGATTGAGCGCCATATTTGGACTAAAGCTATGATAAATTCTACCTTGTTCATTACTGATGCTATCGAAGTCGTCGACTCCTAAATTGTAGTAGGGGTCCGACTTCCGACATACGACATTTATGGAATCGTAATTATAAACGTTGAAAGCCTTACTGAAGATGGCATAGTAGCATCGCTAACCATAATCCTTAAACTAATAAAATGCGGAATCGTATTAAGCCTATAGAAGATTTAACGAGCTGGTACCGGTTCTTATAAAGCGGAAACATGCAAGTCACCAGGACAGGTCTTGAAGATAAAAAAAGAATATTGATCTCTATCGCTGGAGTATATAGGGCGCTTTGTTAAGGTAACAATATGGACAGTTTTAAAATAGTACCTGTATAGTTACAGAGAGAAGTGCACTTTCATAGTTTCGAAAACACTTTCGTTATGCCACACTTCCCAGTTTGTTTGTTCGCTATCAAGTTTCAATCTAATAACGGCTGAGCTATTCTATCTAACAAAATAATAACCTAATCCAGGTAATACAGAATACACATAGAACCTACTGTTTCGATTAATAACGCAAATATGGATATCTTAGATCAGACCATGAGATGTTCAGCTGGGTCCCTTTGGGAAGCATCAGAACGGTGCATGCAGTCATACGAGTGCGAAATTCTATTCATGCAGAAATATTGTTACTGATAGACAGAACATGATGATTTGGACATATAAAGATAAGGGATAAATCGCAAGTGACTCAAAGAGTGATGAATATAAAATGGTGATGGATGGAGAGGAAGACCAAGGAAACGATGGATGGATTGTGTGAGGAACGATATGAAAGAAAAAGGAGTAAATAATAGCGTGACGGTTGACAGAGGAGAATGGAAGAAAATAACGTGTTGCGCCGACCCCAAGTAACATGGGACGGAGCAGGAAGACGATGATAGAAGATATCATTACGGAAGTGTAAACGTGGAACTGTTGACTATCTCCCAAGTCCTAGATCGTTAAACACTTTATATCTATGAATGCTGATGTTCTTGACTTTCCTATACAAATATGCATTTGCACTTAATTGCCTTCGGAAGTGGTTTTCCGTCATATTAATATAATGGACGCGACCGTAATCAAAGCAAGAGCCCTCGTGTAACCATATCAACCGGTTGTCTGTGTGCGTTGTATTCAGGAAACCCATGGACCATTTGATAATAAGTATAATGACAATGTTCCGTTGTTAAAGGTATACAAAGGCGAAACACGCTTGAACTGGCTTCGACCGCTAAATACCTAGTATTTCTATGTATGTATGGACTTGGTACAAGTTTATTAGGTACATTGATAAAATAATAAGGCCGATGGATGTGCCACTTTCCTAGCTTCTTGGTCGTGGATGCTTTAAGCTTCTGTTAAAAATTGTCACACTATTTAAACCTTTGTTTCATTTCCGCCACTTTCACGCCTATGGACTATGTTTTGCATCGTTTCAACGTGTGTTATGTATTGTTGTCGTGTATTGTTATGGTACTGTGAGTACAATAGTTTATTTTATCTCCATTCATATTCATGAAGGAAAGACAACTATCAGTACAAACATACACGCATATATACCGTCTAAGAAAAAAACAAATTGAAGTTTAAGGTTGTTATGGAACCTTGTTGGACATTACGTGTCAACTTTAATTTGTAACTAAGTTGTAATGTAACTGCTGTATAACAATCTAAAATTATCCTTTTATTTTATTACAGAGCTCACGCATGCCGAAGAGTTTGGCTACGATGGAAGTATCGGTAAGAATCAATTAAAGTCTTACCTATTATGTATATCGAGGCTAGACCACACAACGACTTGGGTGGAATTGTAAACGTTCACTATTTGCTCCAATAAATTGCGAATCGAGTATCGCTGTCGTAAATCGATTTTTTTTTTCGTGTCTAGTCGTCTTTGATGTCGATTAAAATAATTATATGAGATAGGTCCCTATAATGATTACCTACTGCTACACACTAGCGCTATAAATCAAGCCATTTCTGTGATCCATGGGATTAGAAAGGTAGAGAGGAAGTATTTGAAAGATTTATTTGAGTTTCTTCCGTTTCAATTGTAGGAAACAGACAGGCACCGTAGGACACCTGTGTAGGACTACTGCATCACCTACTATCAATTTCCTAGCCCGATTGAAGTTATGTAAGCTGCAGCTGTAGTAGGCTTACCTACCGGTAAATTTCACTGCTTTTAGTGGGATTTAGTGGCACTATAATACTATTATGTGGTACTATAATACCACCATAGAGCAGGCAAGCGGTGACCTAGAGTAATTCGTGCTATAGGTAACGAAATCGAGTTGTATGCCTACCACATAGCTCAATTTCAGCTGTCTTACCCCATTTTAAGCAACCCTGAGAGTTTGCAATAGGAAGTCTATAGAATCCTACGGGTGATTGGGTGCTAGGCTACTCCATATTATTTATAAGGAAGTTGTAGATAAGGTACCTACACCTAGAGTCATAAACTCATGAATAGTCATGATATGATTAAAATGCTAACAGAGCAGATCCGGGTTTCAAGTCTTAGGAAATAATACTATTTGACATTTCTCTGGCGGTGGAGTCTTAATAATCTTGGTAGGTGTATGGGCCCTTGGCCCAACTTGCTTGTTGCGTTTAGGAGAAAATCAGCACGAACACAATCATTCTATTATGTAACCGGGTACACATTGTTTTACCAAAAACAATGTAATTGCATACTTCCACCGTGGTTTTTTATGGCTTGCTCGAATTAACTCCACCTAATACTGATGAATTATTCGTGAATAGAATGCAATTGACAAGGTTATATTTAATTAATGCTAGGTAATTATATAATGCTTGTGCTTAGAGATTAGATTACAGTTCTAAAAATATCGCGCAGTTTACAGTTTTAATAGTTTTGTTCCATAAATAATGTCGTTGCATTGCGTGTGATTTTAAATCGGATATCTAATTGTTTTGAAAGTTATCGCACTGCCGGATTGAAGGCTATACATAAGACATTTGCGTGTAAAAAATCGTTTAAAAACGGAACAGTTTTTGCTGGCACATAACTTGGACTCTGCGCAAGAACGTAATAATAAGAGCCGGATAGAAGCAACAAAAGAGATCTGAAACATAGTTCCCACAACTTAAAACAATTGTTTTCTTTGTAGGTCCTGAATACTGGGGCGAGCGGTACCGGGAATGCGCGGGCAAGCACCAGAGCCCGATCAACATCAACATTCTCCGAGTGAAGCAGGTCACACTCCCCGACCTTGTACTCGTAGGCTTCGACGACTCTATTGATGATGTACACGTCACCAACAATGGACACACAGGTAAGGTTTCACACATGAAGGTGTTAACATTAAGACATACCTGTATACTTACGCACAACGAAATACTCCATTGTGCTGCCGAATAAGCATGGTTCCCAGCAACGCGAATAAGCAAACGCTTACTACTTACGCTGCCTTCTACGAAATCCCGAGGATTTCGTACAAGGCAACTGGTGTTTGTAGTAATAACGTAAGCACAAAGTAGTTAGAGGACTGAACAGATGAAGTGCATGACCAACTTCTTCCTCTATTAATTTTGTTACTACCGCAATAGATCCTGTGATCGACTAGAAGAGGATGCTTCGATCAAGAATTTAAATCCTTGTTTTAAAATAACGTTTTAGCTGGGTGATGTTGTCGTATGATTTCCTATTTCTCCTTTACATACCTACACATGGTTGTATGCCGCTGAACCCACTTTAAAATGACTTGATGCATGACTAACATTCGATGTGCTGTATAGTCATGCTTTTTGTTGCATAACTGATGAATTGGTTATTAAATGTATTGTTATGTAAATATCTGACAATCTGACAGCAATTTACCCACTACTCATTTATTGGAGCTTCAGGTTAGTGCCTGGTTGAATGTTTCTTGTACTATATTTAGGATGTGGAACCTGGGTAACGGTGACATTCTGTCCGATCAAGGGTAATCTTTTCTCTAATCAAATGGTTGCTGTTATTTCAACGTTACGTTTTATTTCACAATAATAAATAAGATTTCGATAGAGCGCTCTGCAAACTTATTGCAGGTACCTACCTAGGTACCTATAGGACGATTTCTCTCAGTCGATTTCTATTGTAATTTTTTATAGCTGTTTTATTGATTTTAAATTTAGCGTATAAATAGTATCATTGATAATAGATAAGCGAAGTTCACGCCTATCACGATTCAAGTTTAAATAGGTCAGGGTTCAAAATAACTTTACGAAACTTCTTTTATATTAGATACTTACTTAGGTTATAGGTAGGTACCTACATCAGTAGCAAAAAACTGCCACAAAGTTTAGGACACGACATAAATAACGTCAACACATGCCTATCATCATCATCATCTGCCTAGCCTTTTCCCAACTACGTTGGGGTCGGCTTCCAGTCTAACCGGATGCAGCTGAATACCAGTATTTTACATGGAGCGACTGTCTATCTGACCCCCACAACCCAGTTAGTACTGGGTAATACGATACCCCTTGGTCAGACTTTTTGGGCCACTGACTACCTAACGACTGTCAAAGATTTACAAATGACACCCGGGACCAACGGCTTAACGTGCTTTCCGAGGCACGGAGGAAACTCGGTAAGTAATGGGTGGTCACCCATCCACAGACCAACCTAGGCAAGCACGGCTTAACCTAAAGATCGATCCGAGCGGCTGTCAAGACATGCCTATATTATCTGAAAAAACAGAACTTTGTAGAGGTTTTGGAAAAAAAAATCGTATCACGTCCAATTCTTAGCGCTATAGTCCTATTAAGGCTAGCCTGTCGCCATTTATTGACTGTTACAGATGTAATGGATATTCCCAATCTGGGTATTAAACGATGATACAACAATGCTTGCGAGATGTTTACTGACGCGAGTAATAAACCTTAAATAATATATGATTTTTTTCCATAGTTTTGATTGAGGTGCAGAACGAGCCACATCCACGAGTAAGAGGTGGCCCTCTAGACGGTGACTACATATTCAGTCAAATGCACTTCCACTGGGGAGACAATGACACCTTCGGCTCCGAAGATAAGATTAACCATAGAAGGTGAGCTCATCATTTACAAATAACATTAACAGATTATCTGGTCAGAATAAAACCAGTCCTTTACAAACAACTATTGATTGTAATTTGTACAAAATATTGAGGATAAATATTATTTTAATACCTTGCGTATACAAACGAAAAGTGGTACATTTTAAGCATCGTGATTTTGTAATATTGAACTCCATTTTTGGGGATCATATCAAGGTAAGTCATCCGTTGTTCATAAAAAAAATGTGTGCTAATCGTGTTGTTTGAGTTGTGTTATTTTTTTTTTTCAGTTTCCCGATGGAACTGCACATGGTGTTCTTCAAAGAGCAGTACGTGACAGCAACAGAGGCTGTGAAACATTCGGACGGGCTTACAGTCCTCGCATTCTTTTACGAGGTTCGTTCTATGCAAACTACTTCCCTATTTCGTCCTTATTTTCAGCTCAAAAAGGAGGGGTAGGTAATAGGTAGAAAAGCTTTAATTTCTAGGTTGCTATATATCATGTAGTATATCTGCTTTTTGATTTTGACTTATCTGCAAGAATATCAATTCTGTTCAGCAATAGATTCTAGGTCTCAACTTATCGCAGCATTGATGCACGTGCAAATTAATAACATTGATCGATAGTAGTCCGTTGGTTGCCAAATGTGATGATATGATAACGGTTAGACGAGTACAACCTAATGTATGTCACGTTCAATTCATCACGTTTGGCAATCTGCCTCCCATCGGCTCTCGCAAATCAAAATAAGATGTGTACGATCATTAATTCATTGTTTGAGCTGATTAGGAATGTGCTAAATATAGCACCAGTTCTCTTTTGCACTTTTTGTGGACCTACTTTTGAACGCAGCGCGTTCAACAGTAGTTTTAGAATAGAACATACCTAATCACTTTCGAGCGCGATCCTGTAGCCGTGACTTCCGAATCTGAAGTCACGGTCAATGTTCGAAAATGAATGAGAGCTACGGTACGGTGGTTTTGTTGCGAACCCTAAATCCTACTAATTTGAAGCACCAGTTTTTTTTTTAAATAAAACAACATCACCCCTGTAATCCTCGAAGGGTTTGGCAGCGGTGTACCTAACACTCACATTTCGTCAGTTTTATTTAAGACCCATGTAATAGGGTGCTTGCGAGCCTATTGCCAGCAACCGAACACATCCGAGCTCCGGGACTGCTACTGAAAAATTCCTGATGGAAAAATTCTATATTACTTTGTTGCCCGCTCTAGGAATCGAAGTCAGGATGTCAAGCTCAGCAGTCGCGCTTGCGACCACTTTACGAGAAAGTCAAGGCAGTTTTTTGATGTGTTGACTTAATAATGCCATTGTTGAACATGTTTCTATGGTCGAGTAGTTAAACCAGCAGAGTTCTACCTAAGTACTATGACATCCCCCACGTAGTTTCCGGATAATAGTATTGTCTTAGAGATTTAGACAAGCATGAGCGCAGTTTTTGTACGTTACTTGCAACTTGATGAGACAATACGAACCTTGGGCGGTAGATTACCGCCACCGAGCATCACAATTGAAAATTCGTCTCACCTTGATGGAAAACAGCGCTTAAAACCACAAGATACGCTTAAGAAATCCTTCTGTTATTCAAGTTCAATTCGGTACTTGCGAAACCACTCGCTGACTAATCAAAAAATCTTGAGAACCATAAAGCCTACATAGACATTTGGATAGAGGTTCCGCACTGGGACTTGCACTAAGAAAGCCAATAGCCTAACTATTGTATGGTTACATAAATTCACGCTTTTTTACCCATGTCGTTAGGTAGTATCTAGAGAACGCCATCTTCTTACTGCGTTCTGGATCTAAGAAATTAAAGTTGGAAGGTTGTATACGGATAGAGCCGTAGGCACAGCTATTCAATTGTCAGCTAACGTACTCGAACTTTGCTAATCCAACATTATACCATTCCAGCTGGATCGTCACCAACATCCAGCCTACGACGACATAACTTCAGCGCTGGTGAACGTCACAGAACCTCACACCAGTGTAATCATGAGCCATCCGTTCTCGTTCCTGAACATCTTGCCCTACGACCTGAAGAGATACTTCACGTACAAAGGGTCGTTGACCACGCCGCCCTGCTCTGAAGTCGTCATCTGGCTTGACTTTGAGCAACCGATCAGGCTAACACATGAACAGGTGAGAAAGTACTGGATTTCATTGCTCTGTTTAAAAAAAATGTTTGCTAGACAGTAGCACAGTCAGTCGATAAAATGTTCTCAATGCTGGGACATGGGCTTCCCTATGTAAGAGGAAATGGGCCGCAGTTCATCACGCGGGCACAATCGTATTGCTTCGATCCATTCGATATGCTGGTTTATTCGACAGTACCAACCAGATATCCTAATGACTGCATGCAAATGGGCCGCAGTTCATCACGCGGGCACAATCGTATTGCTTCGATCCATTCGATATGCAGGTTTATTCGACAGTACCAACCAGATATCCTAAAGACTGCATGCAAATTGTATGCATCAGGAGACGGAGAGATAGATTTACATGGATATTATAATAACATTCAGCAATGAGTCTAATCTTTCAAATACATTCATAGGGTATTCATACTGTTTTTGCCACAATAGTTTCAAACAAAAACGTAAATTGTACTAGTAATTACCACAACACCATTTTGTGAAATAGGTGCATTATGGCCACCATTATTTTCTATAGAGTGGTAATGCAGTTGCAGATATTACCCTCTTGGGCGATTCTATGGTGCAAATAGAAAACTGTTTACATTAGAAAGCGAAAGGACGTAATAAGTCTCTACAACTGCTCACTTAGCTAATGAGGAATTCAGTGAGCACCCATAGGAATACCAAGACGTGAATTATGTGACGTTTATATAACTTTATGTACAATGCAGGCATGTAAGCGTCACGTGGCACATGGTAATAACACACGTTTTAATGTTTACAGATAGAGGCATTCAGAGAGATAAGATCTTCGCATGGAAAAATCACTCACAACTTCAGGCCGATACAGCCAATCGGTGACCGAGTAGTGTTCTACAACATTGACAACAATTATTATGTGTATAATGAGATTGAAGACCATGAAGAAACCACCACTTTGAGGCCGTCCAGGAGAAAAAAGGGTCGGAACAATGCTCACAGTATAGTTCCTACAGCCTTATATACCATCAGCTTTACTTTAGTGATGTTGTTCAGCTTGTGATAATCTTAAGACCTTTGTTTACTCAGCTACATATGGTTTATATTTTGTTATTGTTAGAATTTGTATATTTATGTCATAGAGTAGTTTGATCTTGTTACTAAACAATGTTACTAATTTAATATTTGTTGCATGTAAGTATCAGATGTTTGAAGATGTGCTTTAAAAAAAAACATATTTATAATAACTAATAATAAAATAAGTACTCTGCATAGTATATTTCTGTGAAGTGTAAGTGCTTACATATTTGGTTATTAGAACTGGAAAGTTTGTATTGATTAGATGTATGGGTAGACTCTTTGTTGCCATTTTTATACTTTCCAGAAGTTGTGTAAACATTTTGAGCACCCTGTGTTTATTAGCAAATTGTGAATGAAGTGAAATTATGTTATTGGCCAGTCAAGCTTGATTGATAAGTGTTTGCGAAAGCCTTTAATTGTTGGCTGCCAAGTCAATTGATTCTAACACAAAACGCAGGAAATACCTTCTATCCCTAACTAGACCCCACTAGATAAATTTTAAGGTATAATTTTTTTATGACTGAGATAGTTAATTTTGTTTCTAACAAGGAATATACAAATGTACACTATTTATTGTATTCTGTGATATTAAACTAATTGCTAGTGTGTGAAATTGAAGTTCTGTGCAATAAATATAAAAATATGACTTAAAAATTCATCAAAGTGTTTTATGTCTCACCCTGTCAAGCACAAATAAAACAGTTTATTCTTCTCTGAATTGAATAGAATCAAGTGAATTCGACATCCAAACATAATTTGATCCAAATTAAAAAGAAATATTGTTTCTTATTGGTTTTACTTACACATAACTTACAAGACATTGTTCACTTCATCAAATGAATTTAAAACTTGTTCAGTCGTCTTCAGTAGCTCTGTTATCAGTCATGGTGACCATAGCTCCTAAATTATCCTCACTGCCTTGTTTCAATCTCTCCCATATTAATTCTGCTATGGCCTTCTGTGTTCGTCTTTCTAGTTTCTCTAACTTCTTAGCCACATCTCGTTTAAGATCCCAGTCTGGTTTTCTTGGTGCTAAGCTTGAAATGTCCAGGTCTTGTAAAACTATCTGTAATTGGAGGAATAATTTCAATTAGTGAAATTTTTATAGTTGTCTCAAAATATTGGCCTTTATCAAAGACATTTAATTATTCATGAGCGATAGACGGGACAAGACGAAGAAAATTGTAATCCAAAACTTATTACTACTTAGTAATAAATCGTTCTGTCTAGTATCATACGCCCGCTTGTCAGGTAGCATTCGTGTGTCAAAATCGAAAATGTTCGGGATAAAAAATTTTGTGTGAAAATATTCCTAATGTCCGCTCTATAAGTATTTTAAATCTCTTTGGCCTTTATGAGCCTGTTCTGTCCCACTGCAGGGCAAAAGCCTCCCATTTCGTCTTTCCATCTCTTTCTGTGCCTACTTAAACATATCCCTTAGCCAGAAAAAATATCAAGGTCAGTAATTAAGTATCAAAAGTTGTAGAAACACTCTCATGGAAAGAGTTTATGCATGGAATATCAATACAATACCTATTTCTATGCTAAGATGACGAGTAATAGAGAAGTATGGAAGAAGAAGACACGCTGCGCCAACCCAAAGTGCCAAATTGGGATCAGATGGGTCATTGGGCTTAATGCTAAGGGGGATGTAGGGTTATGCGAATGGATAAAATAAGAAATTAGTACATATGAGAAAGTTTGAAAGTGGCACCGGTGACTGAAAAGTTGTATGATAATCCGTTGTCTTGGTATTAGCATGTGATGCAGAGGAATAAGAAAATGTTGTGAGAAAAGTTTTGAGTATGAATGTTGATGATGGACAGATGGACTGTGTGAAGGATGACATGGCATGAGTAACGGCGAAGTATGGAAGAACACATGCTGCACCGATGCCAAATAAATTGGAATAAGGGCAGAAGAATGATGATTGGTTATGACTTGTTTGCCATTCAATAATCAACTCGAATGTTCACAAATATAACACCTGTATTCCTTGAAGGACAGAGGCTTTAATAAAAATTTTAATTTACCTTTTCTTTTCCTGCTTCAAGTAAATCCTTAACTTCAGCCTCTACGGCGGCAGGTTCTGCATCCTCTAGTTTAGCCTCTTGAAGTGATTCATCCTGTGGCTTATAACTTCTGAATTTGGGTCTGTAATTACAAAAAAATGTGTCAAAAAAAATTCTAACTTGTAGGTACAGGTATATTAAACATTTCCACAAGTTGATAATTTATCAGTTTTGTGTTTCTTTCCGATTTTCAATACACAAGTTGAGCTCAATCAGTTTAACTTTAATTATATGTTAGCCATACCAACAATATTAATTTCAAAGAAAGATCCACTAATAAATTACAAAAGGGTGATAAAATTTTCCTTTTTCCTAAATCATGTAAATATTAGTATTAAGGTTGGAGAGTGTGTGAAAACAATGAGTTTTCTTTGCTTCATACAGATAGAAGAATATGTAAGTTTGTCAACTTTGGTAAAACAGAACAAATTTGCCAGAGCGAGCAAAGCAAGTTGGAAAATTTTCAAGTCTGCAGGTTGGGGACCAATGGACTAGAGCTTGACTTATTTTTACCCTTCATTTAACAATCACTAGAAAACTTGGGAGGCAAACAATGCAGGCTCAAGTTTTCCCTGACTTTCTAGGTGGCCCCTAGATTTCACTGACTTTCCCTGACCAAATTCAGCTTCTCTGACTTTATGATGACTTTCCAGAATGTGAACACCCTCGTATTGATATGTAGTTAATTATCTCTGGAGAACCTTTAATCACAATAATCGAAACACAAGGGTATTTGTGTTTACCACAAACAAAACATAACCTCAATGTTTTCCCAAATAGAACAGTACTTACTTAGGAAGTGGTACAAAATCACTGGGCGTATCACTCGGACTACTCTCACTAGTAGGATTCTTGCGCTTAAGGTTTTTAAGTCTTTCTTTTCTTTTGAGAGCTTGTTCTTCCAAGCTGCCAACTCCTCCCGCTGTGTCCATGATAACCATTACTTTACCGAGACTTATGTGTTTGCTATGTAGACCGCAAAACTGGTAATATTATAAAACAAGCATAGCCTTTTTAAATTCAGTCAGGATAATTTCTGGTTGTGTGATCGTGAATCAACTTCTCTTTTCTTTACTGTTGATTTTACGTTTGCGTTTGTTTGACCATTGAGATAGAAAAAACTTTTTATATTTACTAGGTGTTTGACACATTGATGACAGCAAATGAAATTACTGTATTGCGGTCTCACTGACAATGACATGTACAAAAATGTTGCCAATTAGTTTGCGATTATAAGGTGAATGGTTACAAATCAATCAGGCTTTTCTCACAATATTTGCACAATCGACTAAAGCGCATGTCTCATTTTTTAAATATTTTTTTCTGCCTGATATAATAGATCATTACTACTTTTTATAAATTTTCTAGGTAGTAAAATCACTCTACATAATAAAAAAAAAACTAAGAATACATAAATACAATAAGAATTTTTATAAAAAAATATATTTCAAAAATCCGTTTCAACCAGTTGTATGAATACGGAAGTGTCCCAATCTGAATATCTTACCAAACCATCGATCTTTATATGAGTGGACATGGGCATTGCATAAATAACAAATATTATTTATTTATAATGATAAGTCACAATTCACTTCCTACTGTAGTACTTCTAGTTGGAAATGGCCTTAGTATATCAACAAGGGACATAGTTAATGGTGTCGACACCCTACTTAAGTAGTTTAGATTAAATTAATACTTTGTGCATTGCCATATTCTGGCAATTTACTTGATCAAGAAAATGATTATATTTCTAGCCTAAATAACTTGATGCATATTTTATCATGTCGTCATAGTGACCGATTATTGTCTTTTGATACTAACAATTTTGTTAGAGATTTTGTTTTGATTCGGGAACATATATTTCTTCCCAAAAATAGTAGACACTTATTAGCTACATTGTTAGCTTTTATTATACACCGCAGTTAATGATAATTTAACTGAAACTAAGTTAAGGGATGAAACAGTATTATCTAGTATCTCCGATAATACTGTAGTAGATTCTTTAAACTTTTAAAGCCGACAAAAGAGAAGACGAATAGTAATATTTTACTTTATCACCAGAATATAAATCGATTCTTCGGCAAAATTGACGTGGATATGTTAGTAGATAAATACCACATGGATGGTTAAAACCAGATAGGATGTTGTAAATAATTTTTCAGTTTCCAGTGCGTACAACAGATCCACAGTGGGTGGTGGTACCCTGATACTAGATGAGACACCTATTACAAATAGCTGTCTCAGACATAAAGAAAGGAAGGATATCACTGCCTACTCTGTTGATCGTTTATGTGATGTAGCATGTGCAGAGGTTGAAGGGCATACTTTCTTATGTGTTTGTAGACCACCAGCATCAAATTTGTCATTGTTCTTAATCACAATGGAAGAAATATTAAGTAGACTTTTTAGAGATAATAAATTAGTTTTGGTGACTTAAATATTGATCTGTGAGTCAATTCACCCGAAAAATGTAAACTCATCTCATTGTTTAAATCATTCAATTTAAAATATTTATTTAATGAAGCGACTAGAATAACAGCAACTTTAGCATCATGCATAAATAATGTATTTACAAATTGTAACGTAAAAGATTCGTTTTTAATTAGTGGCGTTAGGTCAGACTATACTGGTCAGCTTGTATTATTTGAGTTAGACAAAAACTTATACTTAGCTAAAACTATTCAATTAAGACCTAAATAGATAGAGAAGATACGGAAGTCTTACATGTCAACGAAAGTCTAACCGTTTTCTCGAAATGGTTCGCAGCTAACAATCTTTTACTGAATGCGAACAAAACAAAATGTCTGAAGTTCTCTTTACCGTATGTACCACAACGGAATCTGGATTTAAAACTTGACGGCAAAAAACTTGATGCTATAGCGGAAACTGTATTCTTAGGGATTACTATCGATTCAAAATTGCAGTGGGGCGCGCACATTAGAACTCTTTCGAGTAGGTTAAGCTCAGCTGCATATGCAGTAAGAAAAATAAGGCAGTTAACTGATGTGGCTACAGCTAGGCTAGTATACTATGCTTATTTCCACAGTATTATGTTTTATGGCATTCTGCTGTGGCGAACAGCAGCAGACGTTGACTCAATTTTCATTCTACAAAAGAGGGCAGTCTGCGCGATCTATAAAATGGGTCCTCGCGAGTCCCTCAGAGAAAAATTTAAAGAGATTAATATACTGACTCTGCCTTCACTTTATATCTTAGAATGTATTTTATATGTCCGCAAAAATCGAGGGCTATTCAAAATTAGAAGCGACTTTCATAATATAAATTCACGCAGGAAACACGAAATTGTAATACCTAAATTCAGATTAACAAAAACTAGCAAGTCATTTTATAAACGGTATACGCTTTTATAACAAGTTGCCAAAGTTAGTTATAGAACTGACCGATGGAAAGTTCAAAAACTACCTCAAACGTGTCCTTATTAAAAAAGCATATTACAAAATCAAGGACTACGTTGAAGATAAAGAAATTTGGCTTTAGTTCCTTCTGCGCATGCGGCTTCCCTGGTAGCTTATAAACGGTACAAATATGTGGATGTCTCTAACTATTCTCAATCTCATTTTTTCTCTTCTTTCGAATCAGATTTTTACAATAGTTTTCAAATCATTTATACATCTTTTGCTCAGAATAGTTACAGCACTGATAACAATATTTGTGTCACTTGTTTAAGTATTTTAGAATATTTTTTTTTACCTTTGTATAGATTCTTTTTATCGATTGTTTGTGAATGTGTGAACATTGTAGGCTTAGTAGATTCCCAGCTGCTTGTTAACTTTTTAAACTTTTTATTTTGTTCTACATTTTTTGTGTAGTAAGCAACGACTTATTGTCGGGCTTACGCTGTCCCCCCCATACATAAGTAAAAATGCTGTAACAAAATAATAATGCAATACCAAATGCAAATGCCAATACCAATGCTGTAATAATATTGTAATACCAAATGATTTGAAAAGAGTAACCATGGAGTTTCGTGCCGGTTCTTCTCCATAAGAAACGACCAACCCGAACCGTGCACGTTTTTGTCGAAGTTTTATAAGTGCCCATCAAGGCCTTTGAGAAATCAAATATTTTGATTTTGATTTTGATTGACGTTTATACACCCTTTTTGGCATTACTTTATTAATATGTTTTTAATTAATTATTTTAACTTGTTCCGTAAAAAGTTTCATTTTGAAATTTCAGTTTTTGTGACCATCATTTTGGAAAATATCAGAATCGATTGATACTAAACATATTTTAGAATAATGGCAGCAGTAGCAAGCTGGGCATCTATCTTGTTTTAATTTTAATAGTTCTTTTATGTGCCTTATGCGAACGTGAAAGTCGTTGGATAAGTTAGCGGTCAGAAAAAAATCCTAACTTTGTTACTCAAAAAACACAGGTAAGCCCAGATTAAACTACCATTACAGCTCCTAATCTTGATTTGATTAATTAAATCGTTATACGAGTTGAGTTGCATGCGTTTACAATTTAAATAAAATTTTGTACTTGATTTGTTACTTCCTTTTTGTTACTTTTGTGTGGTAACGTATAAACGGAAAAGACGGTAACAAAATAGGAAATTATTAGGCTGAGTATATATTAACTCTCTGTTTATAATAATAATGATTACAATTATCTAAGCATTTCGTATTGTTTGTAACCTGCTCCTGTTTTGGATTAAACATCAAATAGGATTGATTATAAAAGACCATAACTGTTTAAGTATGGTTACGCTTAATTTTTTTACAACTCACAATCAAAAATGTCTCTTACCCCTGCTGAGAAAATGAGGCGGTACCGGGAAGGCTTAAAAACCCAGAAAAGATGGAAGAGCAGCGAATACGAAACTTAGAAAGGATAAAATCTAAATACTTATAACAAATCGGTAAAGGAAATGTCAGAAGACAAAAAAAGAAACAAAGACAGACTTTGACAACAGTTCATACTATAATTTATATAATTTTTAAAAATAATTATAATTATTTATATAGACTGGTCAATAATTATAGCTGTTTTGACATGGAAAGAAAAATTCTAGTGCGAGCAGGGTTTGAACCTGCGAACTTCCGATTCCAATTATAATTATTATAATTTGAACTGCTGTGAACGCTTAAAAAATCCTATTTTGTTACCAATATTCCATTTTTGTTACTGTCCCATATAAGCGGACACGTATTTCTTTTTTCAAAATTAATATTTCTTACTCTTAAGCTGTAATTTTTATGAAACAAGTACAAAGGTGTGCATTATTATTTCATATGTAGGTAGACATAAAATAAAATAAAAATAAAACAACTTCAAAGCTCCTTTACTGTGTTTTTAGAACAGGGTTGTGGACAAATGGTAACGTAAACGAAATATTACTGCTTTTAAGTAACATTTTGCTGTAAATATTAACAGTTTTTTTTAGAGACACGAAAAATTATGGTTATGTGACCCTATTACAATTAATACAACTTCTCCAAATTAATTTGGTGTTTTAATTTACGTAATTGATAGAAGGTAACCAAATGGGATTTTTTTTCTGCCTTTGGTTTATTTCTAAACATTTCTCTGCTTTTTCACAAATTAAACCTCAAAATAAACCTCATACTTTAGACATCTTCCTACAAATTAAAACAAAAACAAAAACTTTATTTTAACATTTTTATTTTAGTACTGTATCTTATGAATGGAGCTTTTTTTTTGAGAAATGCTCATCAAGTATGTCATTCCAGTGCTCTAGTAAGGTCAAAGGGTTACACTGATTGAGACAAATCAAAGTATATGAAATGTTTGGAATATTTGCGTTATGGAATCAGTCCGGAATTAACCTACAAAATAACGCGATCCTATCAAAACGAAAAGACGAAATGACCAATTGAACCACTACTGCCGGATTGATCGTCCTTAGTCCCCCTTGTAATGAAATAACATGCATGGGACTTATTTTGCGTTACAGTACAGTAGAGACCATAAGTGCAGTAGCAGTTTCACAAAACGATCGCATCAAAACAAGTCGCACTTACGACCTTTTTCCATAACAAACATTTTGCACACATACACGATCTCGTATATCGCTTTCTTTCATAATTATCTAGTCAGAAAGAGTGCGATATAATGATCTCGCATCGCATGATATTTAATTTCAAACAAACAATTATGTGTCTATCTGGCTTAGCGGTTAACGCTATAGATAAAATGTCACGCACAGTATAGTCTGCGTTCGAACCCAAGTGACATTACACTTTTTGTGTTTTAATTATAAATGATACGTTAGACCCGATGAGATATGTTTTTCTAAATATTAGTTGGAACTTATTATTAACAAAAAAGATGAGGGTGAATGTGAAACCAAATAAACTTCTGGATTGAACAAAGTAGTTAGTTATGACGTTGTTAGTTGGTGAACACAAGCGCTCGTAACAAATTACGAGCGCTTGTGTTATTATTACGATTAGCGTATTGTTTGATTGTCTTTATTCAAGATGCAAGCTAATATTAGAATTGATGACAGGGCAAATGTGGTCACTTTGCGTAAAAATGGACTTAATATTTCTCAAATTTCAACTGAAACTGGCTTAAAATGTGTAAGTTATTTTTAAAAATTATAATTATTATGATGATAGTTGTGGTGTGTGATTTTCTTATTATTAAATAAATTGCTAGTTGCAAGTGTGTAATCACATTTTGTTTTTTTTTAGAAATTCTGTTAGCCGTTGGGTAAAGAGGTTTGAGGAAGAAGGTAGTCTGAAGAGTCGTCTAAGAAGTGAAAGGCCGCCGCTTATTAACCCGACTCGGCGACGTTTTATGGTGGAAGAATATGAAACAAATGGTTTCATTCCAACTATAATGTTTGCAGAGCAATTGGATACTACATTACAGACTGTTCGCCATGCAGTCCATGCTGAAGGTTTACATCATCGGAAGCCAGCTAAAAACCATTTTTGACACAAAAACACAGGGAGGAAAGACTACGTTTTGCTCGAGATTATTTACATTTTAACTGGGAGGTGACTGTATTTACTGACGAGAAGACTTTCAAGTCTTGCCAAAAGGAAGACTTAATTTATGGCGAAAAAATAATAATACTTAATTTAATAAGTAGACCGGGTAACTAAATATTTAGTAATATTAACATAACCGTAAATAAAAAAAAAATTAAGAAATAAATTTTAAATTTAATGATCTTAAATTGGAGTTTAGTTTCAATATTCTTTTCGTCAAGAAAATGAACACTTAAGCTATAACCTCAATACATTCAATGTGACGTTACATAAAAAAACACGTTCATAAAGTCTAACTCATATATTAGTATTCAATGAACTCTGCTGAATACTGATACCTATAATAAGCGGGTATCAACAATTATTTTTGTGTTATTAGAATATCCTTTTCGTGTTATGTTATTCTTATTATGAATTGACTAAGTGGGTATACAACAAAAAATCTTATGAACGGTGATAAGAGAACTTTTTTTTGCCTAGATAGGAATGTGACGTCACAATTCTCATAAAAGTTTTTTAATTTTATAAATAAATAAAACGAATAAACATTTTTGTTATCATTCAGCATGATTTTTTTATTTCCACCTTCCAACACCGAAAACATAAAATAAAAATCAATTAATGAGGTTAAATAATAATACAATAACTATCTAATATTTAACTTCTTATAAAAAATAAATAATAAGCATGACTATATTATAAATAAACATAAATACCTAACGACTTTCTGCTTAAAATACAAATATAATTAAGGTTTCAAAAAACAAAAAACAGCCACACATTGTAATAACATGGATTCGAACTTGGACTTCATTGATCGTGAACCCATGCTCAGCCCAAACAGCTACCAACCCATGTTAATACTACGCGAATTTTAACAATGCAATGGTAAGAACAGGTCATCACTATGATGTGTATTCTAAATGCAACAGAAATATAATGCTATTTCGCGTAGTGTGACGACAGTTCATTAGTGTGTGTTATGTGTAGAATGTTGAGACATCACTCATACACGCACACGCACACACACTGCTGTATCGCGCTCGCACAGTTCATAGCAATGTAATCTTTAGCATGGTACTGCACTTTTGAGGTCTACTGTACATATTTATTCCATGCGCTCATAAATATTTTTCAGAAGTATTCGGGAATTTATAGAAATTAAAAAAAAAATAGTCGAGAAATCACCATTACTTTTTTACTTTCCTAATTATTTTGAAATAGACCGTTTCAGATCTGGTCTCAGCTTTATAAACAAAAGCTTTTTTGACCATAGACATTAAAGAACTATTTTGACAGTTCATACTACAGACTACATTTTGGCGGGAATATCAAATCTTTTCTTGCAATATTTTTTAAAACCCTGCTAAAATAATAAAGCCGACTATGTACTGGTGTTAAAACATGAAGTAGAAACTGTTAACTTTCAAAGTAGTAATCTAAATAACGTAACATAATAGTAATGAATAACAGCAAACAACATTGGAGACCACGATTAATAGGTTAGTGTAATTTTAAATGTCCTTCTATCTAGGGCGTCTCATACCGGCCTTGCCGTTCATTCATTTGGTTTGAATTATAGTACCTAGGATATGAGTAGATCTTCAGTAGGTAGGTGAACATTTCTTCTATCAAATCAAACATTATTGACTGGGCTTTTCTAACACCCAAACTAGTAACTACCCAAAGCTGTGGCTAATTGCGTCATTTTGAAGTTTTGAACGTTCAGGGTGTAGGGTGGGAGTTACGCATTGAAGTAGGTAGGTACCACTAGGTACGGATGGTGTATTCCCGTTGACCCCACTGCGATGGCCACACTGGTGGGGCCAGAATTTGTGTCCTTGTTGAATATGACACATCACTAATCTTTTTTTTAAGTCTGACACATAAAAGTTGTAGGTATGCATGCCTAGACTATCTAGGTCTTGGTTTGTTCAGGAAAAATATTTGCAGGAAGTTAGGTTATAGGTTTTATGTACGGTCAGCAACAAAAACCGATTAAGGGATGAGCCTCAACTACCAGCACGGATTCGCAATTACATATTTTTTTATTTTTTTTTATTTAAAAACACATAGTTACACTATCATCACAGGCTAACCGATTACAATAGTGTAGTTATAGTTAAAGTTATAATAGCTTACAAAGATTAGACTTACAATTATTTTAAGTATTTTAACAACCAAGAGTAATTTTACAAAATGCGGCCCGTTTGAATTCACTCAGAGTACAATTGAAGCGGTCAATCTGTTGTGACACCACATATATTGAGTGTATGCAGCGCACGCGTGCAGCAGCAGGTTGGTGCGAGCGGGCGGCACCGACAGCGGCGGCGGCTGCCTCCTTCGCCCCGGTACACACAACCTAACCGAGCTTAGAACGCCTGAGTTGTATATTTCACCATGTATAATCTTAAATAAGCCAGTGGCGAGAGCTACTTTCCTTCTTACTTCCAGTTTATAATTATCATGCCCAGCACAAATAGAGTAGGATTTAGCAGTGGATACACACCATACCGCTTTAAGTACAGGAATCTCACAAATTTGTTCTGCATACGTTCTAGCATTAGTTAGTAGGTACTTGGCTTTATGTGGCGTCCAGATGACAGCGTTGCATTCCAAATTACTTAAGCAGCGTACAACAATCTCAGAGCACTGATGTTCGTGAACTGGTTTCCTAGCCGTAAGACCAACCCTAAATTGAGGTATATTCTAACCCTAAATTGAGTATTCTACAAACATCCGTGGTATGCTTACGCAAATTTAAAACAGTTTTAAAGTGCACGAGTCCTTAACCTCTGAGACACGTTGCAGTCGGATTCCATCCATGCAATATTGATAATGACTTAATGCATATGAAAATATATATGGCATTTATAAAAATGTTTTTTTCAATTTTTGTCTGTCTGTCTGTATGTTAGTTCCGGCTAATCTCCGAAACGGCTGGTCCAATTTTGACGGGACTTTTACTGGCTGATAGCTGTTGTTATAAGATCTAACATAGGCTACTTTTATTTTAGAAAAATAATTAGGTTTCAAAAAGGGAAGTAATATTTTTTTATAATAATTTCACACCAACGAAGGTCGCGGGCCGTACTGTCAGACGAGGCTCAACCAAGGCTCAACCCTAAAACAAATTAAATAATTTATTCGCATAATATAACAATCACACACATCAAATCTGATTAGGTTTGTGGAATTTTAAACTTTACCTTTGTGTCGATTTTAATCAAGTATTTTGCACAATACTTAATTCAAATTTTGAAAACGAATGTATAAAACGACTTTTTTTTGCGAAGTCGTGTACCACAGACCTGTAAGTACCTGTGTGTCTTATCTGTAAGTAGGGTTACCAACCCTCGGGATTTGTCCAAACATGTGCGTCTTTTTTAAAACCTCATTCGGACCTCGACCGTTCTTTTCATTTGTCTGGACGTTTTATTAGAATATGCAAAAGGAAATGCTGAAAGTAGACAGTTTAAAATGTAAAATGTGTCTTTTAGTCAGGACTATTCTTTCAGAAAAGTAACCTTAGCAATGTGAAAGGGGTTATGTCAAGAAAAAAACGAAACATTTATTTGTGATTAATGATATATTTACACATCGTATAGAGGTACTTATTACTTAGAACAATGTATGACTCTATAACATTCTTTAGTACCGACATAGAAAACGGTACGAATTATTACGAAGTTACATCGGTATATTATGTATAAAAACTAAACCAAGGCTTACAAAGCAATCCGTTAGAGTAGAGCACATATATTCTACAGATAGATCATGCCCAGGTACATACATATTATCGTCCAATATAAACTTGTACTTCCCTCCACCACACCATTCAGAAATAATAAAGATGGTGTACCTCTATGTAAACCAAGCAGTGGAAGGAAGCCTAATTTTAAATCCCATTACCTACCTAAATGGGTACTTTTAACTTGCGTTAGTGTTTCATACATCATGATTATTGTACCTAGGCAAAGATACAAAAATTTGAATTATGATTCCTTGAATTGTTACATGAATAGGCAGGTCAAGATATCAGAATTCAGAAATCGACACATATACATTGATTTACCTTACATGTATAGAAAGGTTTAACAGTTTTAATTTTAGGTCTAGTTTAGGTTTTGTTAGAATTATAAGATTTTTGTACCTGACACTAATATATATAAAGCTAGCCTTATAATTATTATGAGAGATTCAATTGACAGCACCATTTTGGAGATCATTGCACACCCACTGTTGTATGGTAGTTACAGACTTAGAAAGGTGCATTAACTATTCAAAAAACATAGAATAAAATTTTAAAGCTTCTGGTATCCGTAGAGATGCTCTTCAAATTGGTGCTCTTAACGGAATGTCTCAATCTCAATACGATAACTTAACTACGATGTTGTAACGGGTCTACATAAGCTGCTTTTTCAGTAACACGTTCGTCAAAAATGCAATTAAAAATAATTGCAATATTGACAAAAGGCACGACATTGCCTTGATTGCTAATACAAGAGTCAAACAGCTCGTGGTCAGAGACATAAAGGTATCGACTAAAACCTACCCATTTAAACCTAAGTATATCTCTTCAGTCAGCAGCTGGATCCGTATTTTGTATTTTGAGCAAACCAGGTGCCGTTATAATAATATTTTTTACGAAAAATATTATAAGCCTTCTTAGTATTACGAGATGAACTTGCGTTTGGGAAAATCGACTCGGAGAAATAATGCGAACGATCACATTTTAGAAACCAAGAAATATTTTCGGAAACAAACAAATTTTTATCAGTGACATTTCTTGGAGTTTTAAAATAAGTACGTACTAGGTAGGCATATTAATTTCTGGGTATTTTAAATTGTAGGTAACTAGTTAAAATACATTGATGTACCGGCTGCATCATTATATTACTTTCATCGTTCTCTTAAAAATACTACTTATGGCAGTTCGTAAAATATGTTAAAGTAAAATAAATAATTCTCTAAAACTATTATAAAAACAGTTATGGAAGACGGACATAGGGGCTTGCTGTAAATTTTCTTTGTACATAATTATTATTTTCAGCGTTTCTTTGGTTATTTTATGTTAAAGTTATGTCATTTTGTGGTTATCTCGTGCTAAAAAGGTTGTGTTTTCAAAAGGTTATCGTTTTGGACCCCATTCGGCAATACTTAAAAACTACCTCGTTGGCTTACCAGTAACAAATAATTTAGAACTCAAAGCATTCCGAATTTTCAAAAAAAAGATACTTTCACTAATCGTTATTATGTTTAAACCTTACATGAATTATATAAGTGGTCTTACATGTCTCCGACTGTCATAGGTTAATCTATTGTTATTTACCAAGACACCGTGGTTCAAAGACAAAACCTTTGACACAATATTTAAATCTTCTTGATTCCTTCCATTTAAACCATTCTGGACAAACAATTGTTTTAATTCTGCATCTGCATTGTACTGATTTTGTGGATTTATCGGAAAGAAACGATTTGAATGAATTGGGTTAAAAGTGTTAAAAGTATTAAAATTTTGATTTTGATTGTGATTGTTCAACCCAAAGTTACCGACTCCACTATCATGACGGAAAACACGATGGTTTTGTTTTTGTGGACCAAACTGATCAGGCCTTACTTGTACTTGATTAAAACTGATTCCTTGGAGAAAGTTCTGAGCTGAATTGGGATGTAGAAAATTACTTATTCCTTGAGGCAAATGGTTTTCCTGCAATGGAAACTGATCGGGCTGCTGACTGTGTAAATTAATAAGAAAATCGACAGCCTCGCGATTAGGCAACTGTTGATTTGTTACTGTACTGCTTGCTTCTAAAGGTACACTGGGTTGAATTGTTACCCCATTATTTGATCTTATTGGCGCATTGTGATTTACAAACTGGTTCTGAGGAATATTTTTCTGGACTTGAAAATTATTTACAGAGCCCTGCGCTTGATATTTCTGGGAATTTGTAAAAAGTTGTTGCCGGTGTTCCTCCTTTTGTTGCAAAAAATATTGCTGTTTCCTTAGTAGTTCCTCTTGTTGTCTCTGTTGTTGTTGTAAGAAACGAAGTTGCTCTTCGAGGATTCTTTGTTTTTCTTCCAGTTGTCTTTGTAGTACTAACTGTTGGTTTATGTACTCCGGTTGGGGTATTTGATTTAAACTTACGCTAGGAATTATTTGGCCTACGGATTGTGATTGTAAAACTCCCGGTGCCAAATTTGTAGCAGATAGCGGTCTCATAAAATGTAGTTGACTATTTGTTTGCTGATAAAGTGGAATAACTTTTTTCGGTAGGCCGTGTGGATCTTGCTGGACTGTAAACGCCGCAACCAACGGAGCTTGATACACTTGTACATCACGTTTATCAACTTCTTCTATGTTTTCACCATCATCATTGTGGGTCGGTTTCGGAGTAGTGGTCGTTGTGGTAGTCGTAGTGGTCGTTGTAGTTGTAGTAGGTTTAGGTTTTACTGTGGGCTTTTTAGTACTGTCGGAGCTTTCTGTGCTCAATTTAGAAGAACCGGCTATACTTCTTGTTTGCAAAAAATTGGTGTCGCTCTCCCTTGTTAGAAATATTTCGGGAAAAGGTGCTGACGTTGGTAAAGTCGCTGTTACCTGACTTTCAACATTACCTGTAGTAGTGCTCAAAATAGATATATTGTCATCTACTATTGTGGGTGTGTTTGTACTATTATCAGAAAACGCAGATTGTCCATTAACGATGAATGAATGAATCTGTATTCCATCTTTGTCTGTCTGGGCCTCTTGATCAGCTTCGCTTCCAGTTGTATATGCTTCTGAATCTAAACCAGTAGTTCCATCCAGTTCCGATCCTGAAGTTGAGTCTTCAAGGTCACTTAGAGCTTTTAGTAATGCCTTTCTTATATAAGGATCTAACCGTACCGACGTCTTAGGCTCTATGGTATTCAACTTGTCATTGTAATTATCAGTAGTGGATTCTTCAGCCAAACCCAGCGTGAACAGAGAAAGGAGCAGTAACGCCAACATCTGAAAAGTGAAAAACAAACAAATTGTAAATCATTTTCAATACGCATAGCCTAGTAATAAATAATTTTTAACATTTTCTGGAATCACGTAAATTAAAGAAAAGAAAGCTGACACGCTTTACTGTCTAAACTTGGATTTTGCTGGCAGGTGTTTAATTATTAGGTAAGAAAATTAATATAGATTCAGACTTATTAGAATATACATAAAATCACGCCATTTTCCCATAAGGGAAGGCATTCAAAGGTATGACGTTCAACCAATCACCTAAAATCACGCCATTTTCCCATAAGGGTAGGCATTCAAAGGTATGACGTTCAACCAATCACCGCGCGAGGTGCGTTCCGTCGGCCCGTCGCATTCCATTTAACAATTTGACGGTTTCACTTCGATAGATTATAATCTACCGAAATTGTAACGTTACGGTTCACAATCTATCGACAATTTACAATCTCGCGAGATAGATTATAATGTAACGGTATTTAGAATTTTACGATGACAAATACATTACTATTTGCATGAAAGCAGAGCGAAGCTGCGTTTAGGAAGTCCCCAGTCATGTGCATTCAATACGTGATTACGATAGCTATTGATACTTCCACATTTGCGACATCATATGTTTTTACACAGTGCAATGGTATTCGCTTACATTGTTTGTGTTATGAAGAACAATGGCTGTTTTCTTATAGATCGATTACACAATGTGCATATTATCTTCTGAAGTATAGATCGATGATGCCGAAAGTAAATGTATGACTACATCTGTCTCATTGATTGAGATCTAAATAAAAATGGTATGATATTGGGTTTTTCTAGTTTGAGGAATCAATAATAAACCGATTCGGTACTTACATATGTTTAGCATATTTTTTTTATGATTGGATATTTTTATCATTTACGTACGGACTATACATTATAGTGCTTAAGCAATGAATGTTAAACAAATGTTTAATTAATTAATGACGTTGATTAAAAGAGTTTTGCAAACCTTTGTGCAAATGTATTGAATCTTTTGTTGGTGGTATCACGTTATGCGTGCTGACTTTAGTCAAACAAAGCATTGGTGTTGCGTATGCTACATGCGTGACCCCTGAAACAAGCAAACATGCGCCGCTACACACATCATTCATCATCATCCGATAATTAATCATATTGTAATGTTTCTATTGTGACAGTGTTGAAGTTTACGTACGCATACAAGAGAGGAATCTGACATTTTAGTTAACACTTAAAAACTTTAATCAAATATAAAATCGGTATAGACCTAAAAATGGTTTCCTTTTACTTTGAGGTAATTAAAAGCTACACATAATAATTATGTCCCTACACAGCTATTGAAATTTTACCTATGCATAGAATATGACGATGACTTTTATAGGTTAAAGTTATTCAAATATACCTATAAGTTAATGAGGGTCCAGTACCTACTTGTAACTTGAAGCAATTTGATTTTATTACAAATACAGATATATTACCTAGAGTAAATGTAGTTACGTTATAATTTCGCCAAAATTGACTAGCCATTATTTCATCAACTTATGATTTTTGCATACAGTTACGTAATAATAACTATTAAGAAATATGCGAATCTTACAACGAAATACATGTTTTTTCTTACACGAATTTTTCGTGAGCTTCCTCGGTAGGTAATAGATCTCTATCATTTTCCAGCCAATTACTTTCGGTGAGAGTCACGAAAGACTGCAAGTTGCAATATAATGAGAGCTGCCATTGTTCCAGTGCATCAAGTAAGTTTATTAACGTAAGTATCTACTTATTAGATACATATGTATTACAGTGCGCAATATTACATGAATTCTTGTGAATGGGACGAATAATTAAATACACAAACAGACCTACATTATAACATTAAAACGTAAAAGAATAGCAAGAAACGTTAACTAGTTTCAAATGTTCTCACTGATCACATTGCTCTCATATAAGTAGATCAGTGCATACCTGTATGATGCAATGGAAATGGTAAAGGTTCTGCTGTCTATAACCCCTAGAAAGTTAGACCACTCAGTCAAAGGTCAAGATATTAGATATTGCTTTGTTTGTATCTCGAGCTAGTGACTGAGGCTTCCTCTGATATACCTACCTAAATATAGGTGTGCTTACCTAATATATCTTTTTGCCTTAATCGTCTTCTTATTTGGCCATATAATGGCTAATTCATTGCAGACATTGATAGGCACGAGAGTAATTATCAAAAAATCGATGGAAGCCAGCGGCAACTCGCAGAAGTTATGTGGCGTCCGAATCATCTGCACTTTCACCGGACATAATTCACGGAGAGACTTCTCTCGGCGAATGTCAAATTCAATAACGTACCTTTGGCACACCTACTCGTGAGCAAGCGACGACGGTGACATAAGCTTGGGACGAAACGACACATGCTTCTCGCGCATACTTAACATATTACCTACTTTTATCTAAATATGTGGGAAAAGCTGCAATACTCGCAGTAAAACAGTGGTTAAATAATACAATTAGCGAACGCGAACATTTATTTGGAGGTTTATCTCGGCTGTGTAGGTGTATCTATATACAATCCGTAAATGATAAAAACGACTAACGTAATGGCATTATTTTGTTAATAGGTCCTTATTATTTAAATTTTTGTAAAACGGCACTGTCAACGAATTTTCCACTTTCGTGGTTTGATGGGAAATAAGATAGCCCTAACCGTTTCTGAAATTGCTTGTTGTTGAAACAGGCTACTCGTGGGTAAATAATTTAATTTGGCAACGAATAGTAAACTACGAGTATTACTGAGTGAGTGATTTTAGAATAATTGTCACTAGAATAGTCGATAGGCACCTATTAATTTATTATTGGAATGTGTAAACCTTGGTAGAAACCATGAAATCGTTATTTCCGTGCAATAAGCTATGTGGCAATAGTTATTTATCCCTCCCTTATACTTTCAAATTGGACAGATTGTGTCAGTTTTAGTTATTTTTCCTATTTTCCATTTCATGTGGTACGTGTATACCTAACTAACTTATTTTCCCCGAGTAATTCATAGATTGATACTCTGATTTACGAACATCTGAATGATGGATAAATGGTAGTAGATATTAGATAATCTTCACCTCACGATATCAATCAATAAAACATTCAAAGTGGATTTATTTATTCGCACTAAGCTATAACCAGTTTTGAGAGTGATTTACCTACTTACATAGTAATCAACTAAATAGAATACCTACTTCCTATCTGCATAACATTATTTGTACAACTGTGACAAATATCTTCCTAATTACTGCTAAACCATCCGGATGCGAATATTGTCGGAAACAATTTAGAATTGTACTGGTTTCACACGCGTGTCATGTCCGCAACGACTACGAAATCTAATTCAGGTGAACTCCTACAGTTCTAATTAAGATTTTGTATTTACTTTTTCTATAATTGAAAAGTCTCAGTAGAGCCTCAGTAGAGCTTCCGGAAGAGTGGGTCTTAAAATGAACATGGACAAAACCAAAGTCATGTTGAATGCCCATGTAACACCCACTCCTATCAAGATCGGAGACTCTACACTCGAAGTTGTAGACGATTATGTCTATCTGGGACAAACGATCCAGTTAGGTAGGTCTAACTTCGAGAAAGAGGTTAATCGTCGAATCCGACTCGGCTGGGCAGCGTTCGGGAAGTTGCGTGGTATCTTCTCGTCCAACTTACCGCAGTGTCTCAAGACGAAAGTCTATGCCCAGTGTGTGTTGCCAGTGATTACATACGGGACCGAAACGTGGTCGCTCACAATGGGCCTCATCAGAAGGCTTAAAGTCACCCAAAGGGCAATGGAGAGGGCTATGCTCGGAGTTTCCTTGCGTGATCAAATCAGAAATGAGGAAATCCGTAAGAGAACCAAGGTTACCGACGTAGCCCGAAGAATAGCCAAACTTAAGTGGCAGTGGGCAGGGCATATTGCTCGCAGAACGGATGGCCGATGGGGCCGGAAAGTTCTGGAGTGGCGACCGCGAAATGGAAGACGTTGCGTTGGAAGGCCTCCCACTAGGTGGACCGATGACCTGGTAAAGGTTGCGGGGTCCGCTGGATGCGAGACGCACGGGATCGGTTAACGTGGCGATACTTGGGGGAGGAATATGTCCAGCAGTGGACGTCTTTCGGCTGAAATGATGATGATGATGATGATAATTGAAAATAATTTTAAGGGAGTCTTGATTGTGGTGAGAAGATGCATACCTGCCTAGCAATTAGGAAAATAGGAAGATCGTGAAAATTCCTAGATGCTCAAAGTACTAAGTACCTATATCAATTTGCTAGTTTTACAAGTAAAACTTTCTGCGAACTTCTACAAAGACTTTAGTGAATAATTACATAATGTATGCTGTTTGTTGATTGTCGGTAAAAACAGCCTAGAGCAAGTTTAAATGATGCGCCTGTTATTCGGTATCAAAGGTCGGACGTGAAGTCGTGAACACTTCTTATGTCAAAACAACGTAGTCAATACATTTCTCTTGATGCAGTCACGTATGAAATCTCTATAATAACGACTGATAAAGTACTTTAGCTGTGTTCAATTACAGTCTGATCTACAGTATTGAAGAAATCAATAAACTGTTCTTGGAAAAGTTGTTAAAGTGATTGCTTGCTTTCTTATTACAAGGTACTAAGACTAAGAGGAAAACTGCTTGACTGCGTTTTTTCCACATAAACGTAAAGTATGACGTTATGTAATATGGTTTACAAGTCAAAGTTTACCCACATTATATAAGAAAGTAACTAAGTGCGAGGAACAGTATCGGTGAAACCTCCCAGTCGACTTGAAATCGTGTGCTTGACCCGCCATTGCACCCTTACGCTACCGATGAATATCTAAACATAGCGTTCTTGGTATACGCAGTATACTTTCGTCTTGTTTTCGAACATTTATGTGTTCTTACTCTTTTGTCATTCAAAGCACTCTTCTTTTAAAGATAAATTAAGAAAGGGAAATCATAGTCTTACATGTTAATAAGTTTTGTCAGACGTCATGAAGACAAAGCATTCATATTTCACTTTCCCTTTTAGTAATACAAAGTTAAAAGGCCTTCTTCAATATAAATAATGGTTAACGATTTAGCCAGTTAACGGAAACTGAGAAGATGGGATGCTGATGCGCAGAGGTCACTGACATTCCGTAAAAAACATAAATAAATATGTACTCAATCTCGCAGTTACCAGCATCACGTGTGAGTGACCGGTCCCAGATTGTCGTTTGTTTTTGTCGCGTTCCTCCTACGTGATGCACTCAAGTTAGTGTGGGAACTGACACACCGAAGCCGGTTCTAACTTCCAGAAATAGGTGTCATTATAATATGCCTATGACCAAATCAACAACACTAGCTGTTAAAGCACAATAGCACGTAATTATATAAGGCACTATTGTCAACAAATATGAAGTTCGCTTTCTATGGTTGGCAAATATAACTTTGTTACATCAAAGGATTTGTTATCCGCCGTGCACGTATCGATTATTATCTATTGACGACGTATTCATCTCATCGAAGCTTTGAATGCTTGACCTCTTATGCTGTTGAATGGGTCGGACTGGATATCCTCTTACAATGTATAAATTGACACTAATCATTAGTTACACGACTTTGTGATGTCTATTTAAACGTGCAGAGCGACGTGTAATGTCTTCATTAAGACTGTAAAATAGTAACAGGTTACACTATTGAGGTTGATTTTCTGGCTACCGTATTGTAATGTAACACATACATAAGTACCTAAATTAATATTTTATTCTAAACCTTGACCCAATTGAAGTTGAAATCAGAACTTCGGTCATATTCCGACTTTCGACATTTTCAAGTTCGTGTAAGTACCACCACACATAAGTAGGGATCTACTAAGGGAGGGTGTTCTATTGAGATTGGTTAAGAATCATTGACATTCTTTCAATGCTGTTTTTCTCAATTCGAAAATCTACAAAATGATTTCATCTTACAAACTCTGTCTCTTCTCGTTTCAAATTATGGAATTTAAAGTCAATAGCCATAAATTTATTAAGGTGGAAGAATTTGTCACTTTGATTGAAACCAGCATTTTTATCACGTTGAAAGTTATAGCTTGTTAATATTTAAATACTGAGCTAATAAAACTTAATAGTCAAATAACACTTAAACCACGTGTTTTTTGGAATTTTAATTAATAACAGTACCATTATATTGATAGGAAATACCTTGTGTAACGCAGAAGTCTGTGCCATCTACCTTACGTTTTTTAAAACACGGTGCTCCAAAACGATTACAATCCTTATACGCGATGACGTTGCGTTACTCGCACAGTAATCTTCAATTGTACAATGTTATTCATATCATATTCGAATATAACAGTTATCGATTACACGGAAACGACCTGTGGTTTAAGCCAATTATTCTGTAGGCGGCGGCAAGTATTGTGCAAGTAAATAACATGGTCGAAGCTCCAATGCCTGTTATAATTATCATAAGAGCAGTGACCGCCGCGAGCTCTGCGTGACACCCGCCTCTGATGCTATTATTACCGAAACAAGAACAATTATTCTTTATTGCTGTAACGGCCTACGATTTGATTTAGCATTGCGCAACTCTACACATGTATTGTTCTGAAACAATTCCATATAAACTACTTTTTACAAATTGCTACCTGGGTTTTGCATTGTTAATGTTATCATATTAATTCATTATTCAAAATGGCCTTTTGTGGAGAAAGTCGCTAAACAGATAGATATTTTTTAAATATATTATTTGTGCGAAATATCTTTCAATATCAGTTATTCATTAGGGGAAAGCTTTGTATATCTATAAATATATTCAGAGACTCGTTATGTTTTAGGTTTTTCACGCAAAGGTTGCAAAATAACAATGTAATATCTTATCCTGTTTGAAAATTACTTATTTAACAGTTTATTGGCAACATTATATTGGAAAACAGCCTATTGATATATTTATTTCAAAAAGCACGCGGAAACATTTTCTCATTCAACTATGCTTTCGAACTTTTATGACATGTCATAAAACAAAATGTACCATAGTGTACGCGGTTTTGTAATAACGTTTCTATCGGCACACACATAGTACAATGTTCTTACATTCCAATTCATAAAAACCAGGGAAATCCGGAATACCTACATAGTTATATGTGTGTTCTTTTTGTCTTAAGTTATCGAAACTACATACTTTCATAGTACTTTAGTAGTTTCTGGCTCTTTCTTTGGCCAAAGAATGAGCTTTGCCATTCAACGTGGCAACAACAGCGATGTGGAGGAGTAGGTACTTTGACGCCTAAGTGTCATAATATTGTCGTCGTTGTAATTATAAGACTTAGTTTTAGTCTTCTTTTAAGAATTATTTTAGTTCTATTTGTAGTCTGTATATAATGTAGGTACTCGTATCTACATAGTAGATAAATAAATAACTTTCATAGTAATGTTTTTATTTAATTCAACCTGGTAGTCATAAAATCTGCTACATTAGGCATTAAGTATCACTATTGCATATTGTACGTATGTACATAATATAATGTGTCTTTGTAGTTAATATTAACAGCTTTAATGTGCCGGCCGTGCGAAAATGATTACTAAATACCTCTGTGTTTGTGGTTGACCACAAAGTATTCAATTTCCTATGTCGTTACTAGACCACATGTAGTCTGTTTTCCTACCTTGTTCTAATCCTTTAATCCAGGAAGGTCGTCATTTAAGAGTATATTTATGTAACAGGGTTATTTTCGGGTTTTCCAGAGCGTATCACTTCACCACGCGTCTATGTAAGTTTAAGAACCCGGACGTAATTGGTTATGTTGTCGCCGACTCCTTTTATTTAAGACACGTTCAGTTACTATGTAATATGTGTCTATTCGAAATTAAGAGTCAGCTAGGTAAAGGTCAGGTCCAGCGGATTCTTACTCGCAAATCAAGATTACAATAATAAGATTCGCCACATAAAAAAACGATCATGTACATAATTTTAATCACCTTATGTACATGATGCGTACTTCGAAACTGCAACCTACGCATGGTTGTTGCTCTTTTTATCGGTGTAACAATGTACGACAATGCTAGTCGGTAGCTAACTTCGATAGGTTTCTCTTTCGCCGTATTTACATAAATAATAATTAACAGATGTGCCTCGGGCAACGTGCGATATGCGAGTTCACGAAATTTCTTGCGAAATGGATTATACAAGATACAAGTCGGGTTTCTCTCAAGGAAATCAAGAAATTGTAAATATTTAACAAAAACCTTAGCTATAACCATTATGTATAGCCACAAAGGTGCATTGTCGCTGCCATATTGCCGTATTCTTGAAAGAAAGTGTACTTAGTGTGTATTGTGGCTCACGTTCGGGCATTTGGACGGCGTCTTTTGTTTTCTTGACAAAGTATGAATGCAGGCTACGTCGAGCTCAGTTCGTGAGTCTGCAACACTCTCCGTCCGTGACTCGCGATGCATGCACTCAGTGCACTGTTTGTTACTGATGACATGTGATTTCCATATGTTGATATTCATCCATGTAGGTAAGAACACGAAATCAGTGGTTTGTATAGTCTGTGGGAAAAAATTGCTGGGATCTCAACTGATTTTCATGTTGATTCTCCACACTATATCTACGAGTTCTACGACAGTTTTGCATGTCAACAATGCATGTTTATTAATTAATATTATGTAGAAGGAAAAATCCTTAGAGCACTGTTTAGCAGTGGCGAAGGTTCCATAGAACTCGATTCCTACCGCATTCCCTTTGAAAAATAGCACAGTCGGTATTCTATAGGCAAATAATATAATCACGTTAAAGATATGTACTCCGGCTTACTTTTCTTATTTACTCAAATTGAAGATAACTTATATTTTGCAAATTCAATACTTGTTATCTGAATGCCGTACTGTGTTATAATCTGAACAAGTTTGTTGTAACAAACATAACAAATCCGCAATGCAATACGAGGAAGTTAATCCACTAACATGTTAAAAATTGCTATACATAAAAGCATAACTGAGTGACTAATGTGGTTCACAAACCTGTCATTATGCGGATATTAAGATAAGTTACACGCAATCTGAGATGTTACGAGTAAGTTCGAATTAAGCATTCATAAGTTGGGAAGTTCGTGAACTGTAAAGTAGGTTTGAATTAATTTATTCAATGTTGATGATTTTAATTATTGAATAACTAGACGATACAGCAGCAGCAGCTGTACCATTAGTGGCGTATGTTATATAACTATAATTTGATCACAGTAGTTAACTACATGGGCTTTATGGGAAAACAATTTTAATTAATTACGAAAATTCAAATGTCAATATTAAAATTAAAAGAGTAACGATCGACGTGTTCCCAATTTATAGAAAATTACCTTTTATAACATTGAATTCGAATGTTGTTTGACCTACTCCGAACTTGTAAATAAATAAAGAAAATAGGGCCAGCGAACTAACGAGAAAACATGACAACACAATAATATCGCACCAGTCAATCGCGCAGGCCGGTCGACTCTAAACGACGCGCGACGCCTGAACGAATTTACCTGTTACTATAATTAGCCTATGACTAGTCTAGGGCAGAACACAATAAAAATTCGTTTTAATATTGTTATGAACGACACTCCAAAAATATTTCATTTGTTTTCAATTAACTTTCTTCATAAAATACACGCTTTGACAAACTAACGTCATTAGACGCTAGTGAAAGTTTACGTCATCACAACGCGCAGAATTTGCGCAAATTACCTGTTGTGTTGTGTCTAGAGTTCGTATGTTGCGCTTTGCTGTCTCGAGGGAAATGAGATTCTTTGCTAATGTCGTGGAAGAGGGTATTTAAATACACGCGTTAAGTAAATACCACTTAAACGGTTTGTTGTTGCGAGAAAACCGCGTGTTTACGGAATTTTTCATCAAGGAATATGGCAATATACGCGGAATATGGTTATATGAATAGAAACGTGTTGTGTAATATTTCAAAGAGACTACAAAAAGTAAACCATCACTAACAATTTTATTTTCGATTCACTGCGAAGTAATCTATTGTATTTAAAGTTTTGTTATTTTAATTGATTCTATTTTTAGTACGGGTCAAGATTGTTACAGTTAATTAAAAAACTAGGTTGCAAAGACCTGTGTAACGTACCATACGAATTTCTGAATCCGGATACTATTTTTTAGTAACCAAAAAGTCTGATTTGGTAAGTCAATTGTGTAAGAACTATTACAAGCGTATGTAGTTTAGTTCACCATCATCATCTGCCTAGCCATTTCCCAACTATGTTGGGGTCGGCTTCCAGTCTAACCGGATGCAGCTGAATACCAGTATTTTACATGGAGCGACTGCCTATCTGACCTCCACAACCCAGATAGTACTGGGTAATACGATACCCCTTGGTAAGACTGGCTGTCAGACTTTTTGGCCACTGACTACCTAACGACTGTCTAAAGATCTACAAATGACAGCCGGGACCAACGGCTTAACGTGCTTTCCGAGGCACGGAGGAAACTCGGTATGTAATGGGTGGTCACCCATCCACAGACCAATCTAGGCAAGCACGGCTTAACCTAAAGACGATCCGAGCGGCTGTTATTATTTAGCCACGAGCTCCACGAGCACGAGTTCGATTTAGTTTAGTTATATACAATAAAACTGTTGTTTCTACTTGTTATATTTTTAATTATATTTGGCGTAGTCTTTCTCCGGAATGTCTTTAATGCTGGCAAGCAGTTTGATGATCACTGCATAATGAGAGAGGTTAACTAAGTAAACAAATTATGTGTTCGGGAACAGTTAGCTAAAACTATGCGGAAACTAACATGTAATCCTCACAACACGTCTCGTATTGAAATATCTGGGAAGCCAGTGGCATAATGAGCCCATGCCGCCTTTCTTTGCTCTCTGCGTTTTTGTGTTGGTTTCCTTCTCCGCATAATATTTTATATCTGTATTTCTATGATTTCTAAATAGAGTACCTACGCATGTTATTGATCATTGAAGGTTACAAAAGGTACAATAAAACTTAATATCAAATGTCATTCAAGTCAGCCTTAATAAAGGGTGTAAAAAACCCTTACCGAAGCCGAAAGGCACTTGTTCTTCCAATCATTGCGATTTTTTAAAATTCTGTGACATACCTAGGACCCATCTAGTTACGGAGATATTGAACGTTAAAGTAACCATGACGTCTGCACTATTCATTGCATCCATCAGCACAATAAATAAAAAATTAAATAAATTCGTTTAATTCAGCACCCTTGATGTCAGTTTGCTTGAGCGCTACCCTTGATTTTTCACACAAAAAATAGTCGTTTCCCAGCAATTACTTTTGCGCAGTCTTACTTAGTTTGATGTACGGAATGAATGCTTAGTTGACGGCTTCCTGAAGTCCGTTTACACCCCGTATTTATAAATTATGATCAAATTTGTACCATGTACTTATATGATCTTGAAATGGGTAGCTAAAGTGTTAAACCTGAAACGAATGGATAGCTAAATTCTATCAACAAGCACCTACTTAGGCCAAAATAAACTGACTAGGTAAGAAATTCGTTGCCAACCAATAAAGAACTTTCTTGACAAAAATCGTATCGCTATATCGGTATTGTAGATGATTTCATCACTGTTCGGTTTTTTTTCAATTACATAATTCATTTTTCGTAATAATACACTACGGAGATGACTACCGGTAGTACCGTAAAACGAAAGCTCCTTTACCGAATGCGGCGCGGTCACTCAGCGCGTTTACAACTTGCTGCGTAATCGTCTCATCCATCAATGAACAACATTCCTCACACGTGCACAATTCGCGTAAAATATTTCTGTTACTAGGTATATTGTAACACCGTGGGAAATCTAATGGCGCTATTTCAAAAAATAAGTAGTACAATCCAAGTGACTTTAACAGAAATATCCATGGATAGCTTGCGACATCTCATTAATTAAGACCTAGTTATGAATGCGCATTGTTTTGCGTCCTAGAACTGTTTACAACCTTCTTATTATACATTATACCGTATCTGGCGTGATGTGCAATATTTTGTTAGTTTGTACCTATCTACGTGTCAGTTACTCATTGTCTTTATGTTGCGGTCTAATTAATACCGATAGAGCGATAAAAGTCAACGATGCATTGAGAACAATGTGGGATTTTCGTTTATAATTCGTGTGAACTATTTTTGTCCGTACCATATTTTTAATTTACTCCAAATGGTCAATTTAAAAACTGAGAAAAATACCTATTTCCAAATATTCGTAATTTTGTATCTTTATTTAATAAACTAACTAAATAGATTATAACAATTACTATTCAATAAACTAAAATAAATAAAATACAACAAACTATAAAAGGGCATCAAAAAAGTCCTCCTCGACGCTGTCAGCTGGTAATGTGCCCAAGAGACTGGCGAAGTTGCCATGTGGTATAGCAACACTTAGCCTCTGGTCAAGATAAAAGCCAGCCCTTGGGTCACGGGAAGCGTCAACTAGGCGTTTCGAGATTTCCTTAAAAAGGCTAGCACTTGGACCAAATACCCCCTGAGTTTCAACCCCAAACGGCTCGAAAATATAGTTTCCAGCACGATGAGCTTGGTAGATGTGATCGACACACGTTGCATCCCACACTAAAGGCCTACCCATCTTCCAAGGAAACGAAAGATAATTATACCGTCCGGTCTTTTGCCATCGTCCCGTGCCAAGCCATTGGGTTCTAAAACAGCTGGAACACCGACGGTGACAAGAGCTCGTCAGATGATGTCGTTTTCATAATTTGCAATCAGTTTTTTTCATAATTTGAAACAACATGAACACTAAGAAAAAAATAAAATCAACCTCTTAAGGGGCTGAAAGTCTATTTATGTAAGTTTGTAATTTTTGCCATCAAGCGCATGGATTGGTCTCTTTAAAATCAGAAATACGCCTTACGGCTTGAAACAGCTGCAGCAGCTTGCTATTTATAAATTGCCAATTTATCAAGGGTAAGGTTCTTGCATTGACAAAGACTTACTAGATCTGCAGAACCAGTTGTTTATTAGATAATTATGATTAGTGAAATTGATGCTTAGTTACGTATTTCGCAACTTTTTGGTAGAGCCTCAAAGACTTCGTATTTTATGTAATCAAAGGAGGAGGAGGAAAGGAAGGAGGATTAGTTACGTAATCTACTAAACTTTCTACTCGGCAATCAATTTATTTAATTACTCAATGTCGCACTGTCATTTGAATCTCGGCAGTATTGTCTATTTGGTCGAAACTTCGCGGCACATTTGAATAATTCTTTGAAAGTTTTTGCATTCAGCAATCATTTCCGCTTAATCTTTGCGTAAAAATGGTATTCTCACCATCATCACCAACAATATTTTCATTTGTCAACAAAACGTTTGTTTTGCAAACAGGTCCTTTGTTAAAATTAAACAATTTAAACAGTGTGCAATAGTTAATTCGTGACATTTCAATTAACTTTTAGCCGACTTAATCATTCGCAATGAAATATTTTGCTTTTTGTTTCTGTATTATCTAAGTTCTTGCTCTTTAGGGTGACCTTCCAATTTTCAAAAATGTTAATTTCTTGCTATTGTGTCATCCAAAAATGTCAACATGTATTCGCAATGAAATATTTTGTTTTGTTTTTGTTATAATTATCTAAAGTCCTTGCTCTATTGTGTGACCTTGCATTTTTCAAAAATAATAATTTCATTCTATTGTGTGTCATCCAAAATTGTCAACATATTTTCGCCAATGAACACATCTATATGTCAAGATTTAAAGCAACAAATATTTTTACCTGACTGCCAAGGAAGGGTTATGTTTTTCGCGCTTACTTCTATATTTGTTTGTTTTTTGTAAATTTCTTTATTAATTATTATGCTCGTAAGTTTCAAATAGCTGGATGGATTTTGACGAGTAAGGCATCATTAGATTCGTCTCAAAAATACTTGCAACATTGTGGAATCTATGCGCTGGGATAGGGCTATGTTCAAATGGCTATAACTCCTAAAATAAATGGTGTTGAGTCAATATTTTGAAATCATTTTGTAGGTTGACTCAAATACTCTTGCTTAAACTTAAAAACATACTCAACATTCCGGGGTTAAATTTGCACTAGAGCAGAAAATGTAAATAAATCTAATTTTTTTAAGCCCGTTTTGCTTATTTTTCAGGAAAATTTATTTAGTAATTCGATAGCCTCGGCATTTACCCTTGTAATTAGATATTTTGCTCGTCGCTAGGTCTCTTAGATTCAAAATATTAGCATTTCATTGAACATACCCTAGTTCAGCAGATTAAGAAAACAAGATGGCTGCCATTCCCGGGTTAGGAGTATTTATAAACGTGTATTTGTCGATAGAAATTAGGATATAATATGTCCTTAAAGTATCGGTTACCGGTAGCAAAAACACATTGTACATATAGGTACAATTTTTAGTCGGGGTTTTTGATGTTTTTAATTAAATGTTACTTGTTATCTATTGATTTATCCTAAAATATGTTTGACAATTGTTTCAGCATCAGGCATTAATTAGGCATCTAGAAACTAATACTTATAGCCTGGTAACTTTATATTCAGGAATTCTTGAAGATTTTTTCAACACCATAACCTTGTAAAACATCAAAAAGTAATTTCACTTCTATTTTAATTTTAGCATTCATAGCATTTAGCGAAAACCAAAAAAAACGAGTGTTGTACAAGCGTGTTGGCCACACTGACGAGTTTGCGTGTTTGAAATCACAAGTGGTGTGATGTCATAGAATTTATCGCAGTCTAAGTATAGTATCTAAGCCAAAGAGATCACACAATCTTTCTCTTCCTCATGGCTATATAGCAGTGATGTCATGTATCATTTAAATGTAGGCGTTCTATTAATAGATGGTAGGTGCTTATCTAAACCACCCACATAATGAGCATCACAATTTGAATAAGCACTAACTCCGCCCTTGTGTATGTTGCTCTAAAATCACAATGGCGAATGTATATCGTTACATAATTCTAAATTGACAGTGACTAGAGTATTCCAACTGATTTTTAGAGTAAGCGATCGCCTAGAGCAGATACATAACGAAATTGTCTTGCCAGTAAAGGTCATGCCCCGTAATCAAGGGAAACAATACCAAGATGTAGATCTAGTGTAGGGTACACATCATTTATCAATATCTAAAGAGTTTGACGTATATTGTTATTATTTTGACGTTATTTATCTGTAATCAATCAACGAAAGCCATGTACCTAGTATTACGACATTCACGACCCTATGCGTATATTTGGAAAGAAGTTCATGTCAATCATAGCACCCATACCTACCTGGTCTACTTGATTCGGGGGCGTTCATTAATTGCGTGAGGCGTTTAGGCGGGGGGCGTTAAGCCTAATCTCACCCAATCTCACGAGGGAGAGAGGGGCGGTCTCGGAAAGAAACAGTGCAAATTGTGAAAAAACTGGGTTTAATTAATTAAACAAATGTTTCTCCACTAAGATGTGGCTAAATCCTACATAGGTAATAATAATTTATAATAAATATTCAATGAAAATAATTAAGCTAATTATATTTTTTAAGTAAAGCCAAATCTATCAAGTACAGATATTTACACTAAACTACGTATTTTAATAAATCTCACGACGTCTCACCAAGGGAGGAGGGGGGGGAGGTCGAATTCACCAAAAATGTCATGTAATTAATGGATGCCCCCCCCCTTTGTATTAGGGCCAGTAAAAAAGTTTTATGTTCTAATTTGTTTAGAACGTTGTAGGTACCTAGTTTTGGATCATGATATACAGATATTGAATTAACAATTAGGTAGGTTAGCCTGCATCAGCTTGGACCTCCTCACACTTGTAACATCATTGTTTAGATGACTAAATTATACCTTTTGCATAATTTAAAAATTCGTATCGTATCGTAACTTATTACTGCAAATTACACAAGAAAACTGTTGTAAATTAGTGGAAAATATTAGATTATGGCAACAGATATTGTAATTAACCATAGATTACAGTGCATATGGTAATCTCAGCGACGAGAAATAATTCAACAATGATCCATAACATTACAATGACTAATTAAAAGAATTGTGTAAAATCACACTTAGAAATTACGAACAAAGTAAGTATCAAGAAAGATTATGTGAAATATTAAGAGTAGTTTATCTATTAGCTTTCACTGTCCCACGGTCAAAAGTAAAATGAACAGCAAAGAGGCATTGTGATGATTCAGCTTATCAGACAGATCTCAGTTGCCTCGAAATATGAATTCCTTATAGGTGTAGACTGACACGATAGAAATCAAGTAATTTTGCAACTTTCTGCTCCGAAAACAATAAAATAACTTGTAGGTTAAAGTTATGTTATTTGTTTTCGGTGAAAATGGTATCAAGCGAATACGCTATCGCTTTTTTCTTTTAATTTCTGCGTTTATTGCTGCATCTACTTGATGATTTATCGTGTTTCTAATATTGCCACTGTATTAAAATATATCTATCGCAATCGTCAAGATAAGATTTTAGCAATAGAGTCAGTGTCATCAATTCTTGATGTGTCTGTACTGTGTGATGCGTCTACGCGTCGTAGACGTTGCGTAGCTAGGCGCGTAGGCCGTGTAGGCCTGCACCGTTTTCGGTCAACTGAGTGTTTCGTCATTGGAGCATTTTGTGCTATTTTCTCTTTCATACTTTGAATAAACATATTTTGTAAGCATTTACCAACTGCACTGTTAAAGACAAGGGCAAAAATATTTTGGTATAAACCTAGCTTACCCAGTACTATACCGGACTACTGGCTGTACTTTGTTGTTTTACTGTGTGATGGTGGTATGAAAACATAGCGAACCCGCCTCGTTAACTAAAGTGATGTTTTAGTTCGTATTCGTATACTTTTAAGCTACAAAAACAGACTGATAGATAAAAAAAACGCCATTATGTAGCACTTGCACTCGCGATTTAAAAATCGCATCGAACCTGTATCAAACTACATTTTTGCCATGGGAATGTTTATCGTAGTGCGGGCTTAGTCTTATATTGACGTTCAAATTGTAAACTAACCGCAACTGTATTTTCATCACGGGTATTCATATCGTGCGTTTCGTAATCTGGATTGAATTAATATCAAAATAGTGATGAATATTTAAATTATGCAATTATTTGATTCGAAAGATTTTGTGAAAAACATAAAATGTTAATTTAAGTTTCGTGTTTTATGAGATAACACCACCTGTTTGTTACACACCTCATATTTGCCCACTTAATTAAATATGTTCGCGATCGTAAGTTAATTGTGGATTATATTATTTTTACTGTTTGTATATATATAGGTAAGGAGAGATTTTATTAGTATCTGAAAGTAGATTTCGACCAGTTCAGCCTTTAACTAACGACATCGGTACTGCTGTTTGCAGGCTTTCTCATTTATTAAATAATAATAAATACGGACCACACAAGGAAATATCATCATAGTGACTACACAAGTATTTTACGAGGCATTTAATTTTATAACATACCGTAGGCCTTGGAATTCAGATATTAGATTAATCCAACTTCAGTGTGAAACTGCCAGCAGTTCATATAAGTGGAAAGTTTATCATAAACAAAAGCTACCCGCGTCAAGTCAGACTCCAGTCATCGGTCGGTCGTTCGCTCTCGAGTCTCGGTCTAGACGTAGAAACTGGAAATGATGTGAAATGATTCAAAATTTCACCGATAAGCGGCTGCAGTCGTAACACGTGTGCCTCGGCAACGAATGATGAATCCTTAATAGCCATCATTCTCTTCCGACGATTCATGTAAACGAGCGCACCGCATCATCACGCACCAGTTGCGTCACCCGGGGAAAGTGCATTGATGAATTTATTGTTTAAATATTATATTTAAATAAATTCACACGCTGCGGGATGTAGAATATTCTAAACGGTAACGCCTCATTGATAAGTAATTTGAGTTAATTCGCTTTATTTTTCACAGTCATATGCGAGAGAGTAAACTTGATTTAAAAGCTTTTAATTTTCATAGATATACTACCGGTGGCAACGATTGAATAAAATCAAGATATCTTAGATAAGGAATAAAATATACTCCAAAAGTCCTAGTAAGTGCCACAAAGGCAGACCCTGTACTTGTTATTAGTATCAAGTAATTACATCTAAAGTCACCCCATAGGTCATCGATATTAGCGGAATTAGAGAAAGAGGCATTAAGAGTCTATGGACAAAGCCAAGCAGACCCTGTACTTGTTATTAGTATCAAGAAATTATATCTAAAGACACCCCATAGGTCATTGATATTAGCGGAATTAGAGAAAGAGGTAATTAAGAGTCTATGGAAAAACCCATTTGTCGCATACAGTTTTTTAATCATTTTAAAGAGGCCACGGTAATAAACAAAATTAATTCATTTGTAATTTTAAGTAATACCGTACTTTAAGGAGTACCTAGATATTTAGGTACCTAACACCTTGAATATTTAGTATACTAAGTAACTAGTGGTTTGAAACTTACACATTAGGGATAATGACCGTAAACAATAAGTCAGACTTTAGTTAAAATCTGTTACTTCGCATTACATAGCTAAGTACATAAATATTCAAACGGTGCGAGCGCTGCATGCAAATTTCCGCATTACAGTCTACTTTAAATACATTGAAGAGAGCTTGCGCAGGGACGCAGTCATTTACATGACGGATGACCATCTACAGAGATAAAGAACATAGACGTAACTACAGCTTCATTTTTATACGAACCCAGTCGTTAGTTAATCGCAATGTAGCTTTTACTTGACATGGAGAATAATAGGAAATCGTGCTGTACAATATAGTGAAAGGTTGTAAATGTTCACATTATAAAGATCATCAATGCGATTTTCACATTTTAGTGGAAACAATTTATGATTCTTGCAAGTGGTTACGTAATCAATGATAAATGAAATTGATGGTGACTTTCAAGTTGCGGATTGTTTTAGTAAGTAGGTATATATATACGCATATCTTATGCGTAATATTTTTGTCTTGAATTAATAATGTCGTACATTTTCTTTAATTAGGGCTATTAAATTGCGAAGTTTTATTTATCTATTTTCAGTCAAAAGGTAATTTCTCTTGAACCAAGTTGCCTCCTTAAAACAACCACTAACACTATCTGTCACTCCAAAAAATAAAGTCGAAATTAAGACCATTGATGGATCTATTAAAATACCAAAGAACGGCGAAATCCTTCATGAGCAAAAAATCACGCATCCACTCATAAAATTCACGCACAATTAAATTCTGACTAACAACACTGTTATCGTACAAGAAATGAACACCGGTACTCACTAGGCGCATCTTGCCGGCTCTCGAGGGACACTTGTAGCACTATGTTACAGCAACGTGTAAGTCGACGACGGCGGCCAGGTAGTTGTCGCACGTGTGAATGCGGCCCGGTATCTGCGTGTACTGCGCCTGCGTGAGAACACCGCGCTCCGACGACCACCGCTGTTGTTGCGCCCGCGCAGCGCCCAAACAACCACTGATTGTATATAATATGACATCCGATATACCATAAGGATGTTGTCACTTAGAACATTATGTACACATGGACAAACTGTAAACAGTGAATTAATCGAACGAATGGAAATAAGAGTACATAAACATTTTCATTGGGTAATAAGTTGATCGTTTATCAATAATTCACTAATCGTTCAACGAGGAGTGATATGTCAGTCGCTTCAGGCTATGCTTGGTAACAATTTGTAAGTGTCTAATGTTTAGAATAGTAGTTATCAACACGACAACGTAGTGATTAGCCCACGGCCTACGATCAACATACTAACCTATTACCCTCACTGTATTCTTGCAACTTTCATGGGAAAATTAGTAGTTAACAGTAAAAACCAAGTTGGTGCTTATTTCGTAGTTCTCAGATTATTTATCGAGGATAATAATAATTTAAATGTGTGGATAATAACAATCTTTCGTGTATTTACAAAAAATAAAAAGTGACTAAAAACTGGACTATGGGTTGTCGATTGGGATGCTTTAGTTGCTCTGTTGCAAACCAAACCTGTTAGAATTTTAATTCGATAAAACCTATTAAAGCTTTGACCTGCTTATAAAGCATCCTTAGACTCAACATGTGCTGTGACATCACAAGATAAGTGTGCATAACGAAACAGGTGATACGCTCCATAGAAATTAGATAGAGCATGACGTCAACGACGGTTTATCTCAGGGATTGCACAATATAGAGATCCTAAACTGCACAAACGTTGAGTAAACACTTTAACTTCCGCGTAAAATGAACATGTTGTATACCTAACTTAGGATAAGGGCATAACATGTTTGCACATATAATTGCTGTTTGTAAACAACTTTTTCTTCAGTCCTCTTAATTTAGTGTGCAAAGACATCAACGCGTACTAGATTATTACAGCTAAATACCTGCAAATCTATCTTCCTGATTTATGTCGCTGTCCCTGTGTGAACAATTGTTGGTAGACCTAATATAATAAATAAATAAATCTTAAGTGCTAACAAAAGCACAAATATACGCAATCCTCGTCAAGTGAATTCGGCACGCCTATGTAACATAGACAACATAGTTAATGCATTTTCTCGTGTAACCCCACTGAACACTACAAAGACAGTGTTAAAGATGTATGACTAATACGAATAAAATGAGTGTGATGCTAAATTATGTCAAATGCGAAATACACATTTGTGTATTTGTCAGAATTGTTAAACATAACGGGTAAATAAGTATAACAATAAAAATGTGGTATTCAGAATGTAGACTCCTATAATGAAACCGCACCGATCGTAACTGAAAGCTAGAAAGTGGTTTTGAACGGCCCTATAACCTTGTCACTTCCACTAGCCAGCTTTCATGCCCTATTGAGTAGCTCTATCATCATCACTTCTCTATTCGCTGGAGGGCATCCTTGGTGGCAATTTCGTTTTAAAGCTTCGCCTTCGTCGATGATGATCATCAGGTAAAGTACTTACATTTTCAAAGTATAAATATAGTGTGTTCTTACCCAATAAAAATCGGCACCTTTACGGTAGCCGTAGGAGTCTTTTGTGATATATTTGACGTATTTGGTAATAATAAGAGACAAACTTAGCTGCTTTCTCTACAACAAAACGCCAATCGAATATATGAATAATAAATTTAGCATCAGTACATAAATAAACTTCAGAATTATTATTTCGAATTTCTGTCATGTCGATTACATTTTAATTTTGCGAGAAAAGTGGTGGAATAAAAATAATGTTTGTAGTATTTATTCGGGGTCAAAGCGCAGCGACCGAGGGGCGAGGCGCGTCGGCCGCGGGTTCGCGCGATGTATGGACTTTCTTTTCCGTAACCTTAAACCGGGTCCTCACAGCACAGGCGGGGCGAGAGCGGGTATTTACTCGACAATCGAGATTTGTTTGAAAGTTTTAGCGGTTCGAAAGGATCACATTCTGTTGATCTAGAGTCGGAAGTGATTCCGGTCCTGTTTACATATCTCGGACGAACCGAGGACCGGTTCTCAGAACGATGATATAATTTATAGGAATGTTGAAATCGCTCTTTACAATTTTCTCAACTAAAACCGCTGATTCAATATGAAAATTAAATATTGAAAATAAGCCCGCGTTGTGTAACTTAGGGGTGCGTTACTTTGACACGAATTTCTTCAACAAGTGATTGTGGCCGTCACAATATTAAAAAAAATGTGCCTTGTATAACATCCAATTCGAACACTCTCCAGCTACACTACATATACTCAACCAATGTCTTCGCTTTGAAAACGTGTTGGAGCCATAAAGCCTGCGCGGTTGAATTCTACAAGCTTGAGCCAGATCATGGCTAGACCTGATGTCTGTTTCTTGCAAGTATCATTAATTTCCTTAAACAATAAATTGCCGGTTACATAAATTTTATCAAAACCGGAACGTTTATTCAGATTGCTCTTATGTTGATATCATCAAAGTTGTAGGAGAAATGTAGCGTAAAGTAAATTAAAAACCAGTAGATATTAGTTACATACATAACAAATGCTAAAAATACTTTGAATTTTCTTATTATAATATTAGGTTCTAAGTGTAGATGTTGCTGCCCCCTCAACTCCACCTGTACATAAAACTGCATATTTCTTATCAATGCCATCCTTTCTGAGCGTATGTGAAGATATAATAAATGTAAAAAATTACATTTATTTAAGTGTCTGTTTTCAAAAAACATAAATTAATTGCTCAGTTATTTTATTTGTCGTTTAAATAATACATAAATATCATATGTGAAAGTATACTTTTTGAATAAGTGATAGCATGTCATTTTTGGTTAAGAGTTCAAAATACAATCACCAGTTACACATTTAAATTAATTATAATTTACTACTTATACCTACTTTCTTGCTTTCATAACAATTTGAACCAAATGACAAAACGGAAAACTCCATGAGATTGTATGTACAGCTACACTGTACACTAATTACTAATTTTAAGGAGACTTTTAGTTGAGGTTCTTTGGTCCTGCTCAAGCCTCTCCATGACTCCAACTATTGAATGTTATGTTGGACACCTGTTCACCAAAACCTACCAGAAAAGACTGTTTAATTTTATGCAAAAAATCTGAAGAAATATTGTCATAACATGTGTATGTTTACATAATTGAAACTCATTATACGATTTTTAAGCAAAGCGCATAAACCATTGTTTCGTTGAGTGGAAACTAAGAGAGAGTTTATTTAACGTAAATATGTTTCGTCACATTCCATTAATAAGAAGTGGGCACCAATCAACGAATGACAAATTGAAGTGTAAAATTCTTTGGTAACTGACGTTACTGTCAATAGAGACATCACATAACAATCAATCATTTTTTTTATTGGGCTCGCCGCAAAACGCCTATGAACATGATTGGTGACTTTTGTGAAAAGTGTTTACAGAACACTTGTCACATAAAAGTTCAGTTTACGTGTTTACTTAACTAATTAATAGACAAAACTAAGATATAAAGTGATATGTTTATTGGAGAGCGTAAGTTATTTATGGCTAGTGTCTCCTATAAACATATCGTTTTACGTCTTATTTGGATTCCATTAGATAAGTTTAGAATTGATGGCAACACAATTTGTTGTGGGCCGAAAAGTATTTTTGACCCATCTGCCACAGTGTAAATTCATCGTAGGCCTTTTTTTTAAATTGCAGGTATTAGACGCAATGAACATTGGTTCCTCAGTTGTTCAGTAAAATTGAAGTGCAGTATGAAAGTTTTCGATAAAGTCTAAATAATCGTCTTAACCTAGTATGTAGATGACTAATATTCTTGAGGCTTGCTTGTCCAGGCTCCTTGCTTACACAGGTAATAAAATTAAAGAAACAATATAACAACGAACATGTTAAACAGTATATTTATGAATGAATTCTTGGCCGATTCATTCTTTTCTTTTGTTGCAGACACACTTGACGGAGGTGTCAGTATTTTTACAGTTTTATTGTAATTTCGTAATAGTGCGAGGCTTTCTCCGGGTGTGTCATTTGCATACATGCGCACATTTTTGTTTGCTTTACAGATTTCACCATAAGTCGCACGTACCCACGCGAGACCCGCCGTCACGAGGGTATAAGAACAATTAGAGACTCATCAATGAACTGTTTACATTGCACTTCGCACCACGTAGTACTCGACACAATCAGAAGCTTGCGAAATATTTACAACGTGTAATGCCCAAAGGGCTGTTGGAATTCCAATTGCAGTGTAATAATAAGTATGCCATGTTTAGGTGTCGGTTTTGCAAACTGGTATGATATATGAGCTAATGATAGGCGTTCAATCAAGATTTATGCACGGCTAACTTGATACCTATTAAATTTAATTGGTGAGTTGGAGTCTATTGTATTTTCTTCTTATCTTGGGTTTTTTTTTTATAAATAAATGAGTATACTTGATCCGCATAGTAATTAAACGATCAGTAAACGAAATTATACGTTGCCATCGGTCCTACTTGACCAAGTTATAACTTCTATCAAATGCATTGCTTAAATTACTTTGTCATAATCATTCATAACAAAGTAATTGTGTAGTTTGCCTACTTGTGTAAATTATGCGTGAATTTGTAAAATTAACAATAAAGTATGTAATAACACTTTACCTACATAGCCAGCGATAAAAATACGAAATGCTTGAGAATGAGATGAGTAAGAACTCATAGTTACCACACAAGCTCATGAGCCGAGAAATACCAGGTCAATACCAATGCAGAAGCTTAATAATATAAGAGCACCTATACTTTTCGAGGTATCTTCGGGCTTTTTAAATAAGTATTGTTTTCTTGGCTATTCACATCTCATTTTCATAAATAAGCCCCAGGGGCACACATGTTGCATGTCGGTTTACCTACATCATGTGGTTAATGAACAGATCCCACATCTAGATGACTAGATAATGCTGTAAATGTTGATACGTACATAGTGCATACGTAATAGAAATTGTCTGGAACTCTCTGATTTTGAAATGTGCCAAGTTCCTAATGTTCCTATAGGTACTATCTTATCTATAAACAAGTCAAAGTGATTACTTGAGTAAAAGGATACGAGTTTTATTGTCATTTAGTAATTGCTTGAAGTTAGAACTGTCAAAAGTTAGAATTCTTAGCATTGCTGTCTTTGACGATTCTTACTTCGTTTAAATACTTGTCTATTGCATAAGTTTATAATATACTTAAACTCAAGTAATTACTTTAACTTTACTATAGATACGGGTGTAAGTATCTAATCGATTCATGATGCATGATCGCCGAAATTTAATATCGACTATGTCTCACAGGTGGATCACCAAATATAGCGGACATAAATGTAAGTAGGTAACAGGAACCTGTTCTTTGTTGAAAGTTCATCGTAATACAATGGGTGCATCTGCAGCTGTTGTTATTGCATAAGCGATCCGCGTGGGCCGATGAAATGTATTGTATAATATTTTTATTGTATTCAAAATGTAGATCTAACTATTAATAAATTTAATGCATAACAACTTAAATCAAGGACAAGTTCGAGACATTTTTTGTTGTTTATTTTGGCTAATAATAGCAACATCAAATCTTACTTTAAGCCTTACTGCTTTTTTTATTTTTTAAGTATCTTCTGACTTTAAAAATATCCCTATCTATCGCCGTTTGTAGAACCTACCTTATGTGGCATTGGGCAATCTTTGGTAATGGTGTCACTAAATCAACAGCAGAAAAATGTATCCAACCAGTTAGTCCCATTAAAATATCTCATTTCCACTAAGAAGGGCTATTAAATAGTTAAATAAAATTTAGATGCAGGTTTTACATGTAGGTAATTTAGTTTGTAAGAGATATATCACAACACAACACTTAGTACTAGTCATTTTAAAACGTTTAATTCATCCATCCTTTCACAGTGCAAGAGCTCACTTACATAGCTACATAAAACTAAAATTCGTGAAATTGTAATTTAGTTATTACAATTTGCGGTTTTTTAACTACTTTTATAACAACTTAGAACCTTCCTTTACCTAAATCAAACATTGACGACATAGAAAAAAAAAAAAACAGAAAAAGTAACACTGTCTATTGCGTTTTTATCGGTGTTAAGTACGAGTATATTAAAAACAGTCAAACAATTTTGGTCCGGTTGAAAACACATCAAAAAGAGGTGTCCTAGTATTTACCTAATAATAATATCTTAATGTACCTAAGTGAAGAAATTGCATGGCTAATTACAATAGATTTCAAGTTAAATTCAGGTTGGTAAGTAAGTTTTTAAATGTCAAGGCAAAATTACATGTAAGATATATGAAGATAGGTAAAGATAAAAGTTAATAAATTGTTGATTGATTGTTCGTGCAAGCTAAACTTAATGACATGGTAATATAATCATTTAGGTGGGATGATAATAGGTACCTACTTAAACTAAAGTAACTTAATGTTTACGACTGATCTCCAGACAACACATTCCTCACAGCTATCTTTACTATTATTTGAAATTTATTTTATTAAGATTATACTTTTATGTCATTGTAATTCATTGGTTGGCACTAATTTTATATGTTTACTGCCCAATTTCTCATTAGTTCATAACGAGTATCTAAGTGACGAATAAAACATGAGTAAAGTTACTAGAAAGAAATGTTCAGTGGTTATTCATACCATGACACTTACGATATATTTCAAGACATCACATATCGGCTATAAATACATTATGATCTATTTCCCTTACACGCGTGGGAAAGTAATTTTCTTGAGTTTTCACGTTCACTTCGGAATTCATTAGTTTTATATTATAGACTTCTTCCAGTATCATCATTTGTGTTTATTTGCTATTCTCGACATGGTCATCGACCAAACTTCAAAGATGTTTACAACAAAAACTTAATTAACACAAACATCACGCCTGTTTACCCGTAAGGTTAGGCTGCAGTATATATCTAGTACACCCACATTTCACCCGTTATGTTTAAGTCGAGCCGATTTAATAGGGGGTGAGCCTATTGCTATCAACAGGGCACGAATGCAGCGATGTAATTTACAGCTGGATCATCTGTGATAGGGTTTTCACTACGTATAATACCGATGAGGTATCTATTGAGCGTTTGCTAGGGGTGCCACATAGAGGAGCTGCGCGAGGTTGTTCCTCGCGTATCTGCCCCGCAGTGGTGCCCCGTGTCCTTGCCTTCCCCAGAGGGACTCCCACGTCTCGTGGTGCTTTCGGACGCTTTCAGCTGAATTCTGACGATGCTCCTGAAAATTTATGAAAAGGGCGCATCATTCTCTGATTTTACACTTTTTTCGGATTTATTTATGAAGTGCTGCTGTGAAATCTTACCTCCTGTTGAATACACTTTACTCTCATCTGATTCTTCAGTTCTCTCAAGTAGTCCATGTTGACCGATTCCCGCCATCTATAAAAAGTATGCGATTACGTATGTAGTACTTTCTAGTTTTTTTTTTCCTTAGCTTATATTGACCCACTGCTGGGCCTAAGCCTCCCCCATAGCCTTCCACACTTCTCCTTGCGGTTTTCTCCGACCAATCTCTCACTAATTTAATTACAAGTTTAAAAATGAGCTTGCGGCGAAATCGGCCTACGACGATTTTATTATCAACACCAATGATCAGCATCCTAAAGCCGTAAAGTAAGGAGGTCACGGTTCAAAGGCAACATGAAATACATTACCATTTATCTGAATTACGTAGTTACTCATCGATATCTATGCCGAGGTGTCAACGATCATTATCAACAACTGACGGTCTTGAGGCGCACGTCACCGGTCTAATGAAAGCCGTTAATCTTGGTGGCGTATGGTCCATGGATAACAACCGATAGAAAGCCGTGATGCAACCTCTACCTTACCGGATTGGTGACCAAACATTGCCTACCGTTAGATGTGTAACTCGAATCATCGCACCGGAAACGTATTCGTAAATATTTATTAGATAAACACGGAATATTCAAGATCAAACATCAAATTAGAGTCCATAGACGGTGCATTTACTAGTAGAAAAGTAATGATTTTAACATTATCAGAATAAATCTAACATGCACCCTTGATGTAAATCTACTAGTGCACCTGTTTTGTTTAATAGAAATAGAAAATTGATTATTATACAGGTTAAATATGACCTAAAACTAGTTAGCATATTGTTGTTGCTAGTGCGCCCCAAACTAGACAGTGTATATCTTGGGGCTCGGGAAACGCTACGGTAATTTAATTACTATCGAATTTAGTTTAAAAAATAACTACATCAATTAACAATCTACATACATACCTATCTAAAAAATAGCGCTAATAAATTCTCATATAAACCATCAGACACACACTGATTATAAGTAAACAGGCAATGGAATTTCCGAATCGCGGCTCATTATTCAATATTACAATATGATTTACGAAAAAAGTGTTACGACATCAGCTGACATTTTACACGCGAATAAATTTACGATTCGGAAAAGCGTGTCACGCAACTGTGCAAGTCTCCGGCAAATTACTTACCTACGTTAATAAAAAGCTTATAGGTAAGCAATGCTTCCGTCAGACTTTATGAACTCGGTGAATCTAATCGATTTGTTAAACGGGTCAGATGCCATGATCTTATGAATTGAATTCTATTATTTTCTGTGACCTTGGTTAACTCCTATTATGCGCAAAGAAACTTATAGCAGTTATCGATGAAAAAAATTGCGAATTCATGGCACGATAGATCATGTCACAGAGAATAGGTACCTAATCAGCGCTTGTAATATTAACAATCGGCTATATTAGTTTCATACGTACTGACAGGATTGATCCGCTTGTCTTGTGACATCGCTGGACGGCAACGTACGTGCGCCGACGCGTCGTCTTCTGGCTAGAAGTGGCACAAGTTCCACTCCGCCTGTTACGTGCAAAATAGCTGTCTCAGGCGTAGGCTTTTTCTCTGATACAACTACAGCTTCAGCTCCACTATCATAACTGTCATCGATTAGTAATTTTGTCACTTTATCGCCATTAGTTAATCTCTTAACAAATCTGGTTTTCTTTGGGCTCCGTCTGCCTTCTCCATTACCACCGTAAGAAACTTCGTGTTTAACTTTTACGTCTAGACTAAATCTCCTGTGCTCCGGAGATTTTCTCTGCGGACCTCCATTGTATTTAATTTTTGGTAACTTTTCAACGTTTGGCGGTTTTATATTTTCCTTATTAGGCATATCTTCTCTGAAATCATCGTCTCCCTTTACTTTAGGTAAAGCAAGCGAAGATTTTTCTTTGCTAGCCCCATCCATTTTCGTGAAAAGGTCATTATCTGTCCAACCCTGAAGTAAAAACGTAAAAATAAAATTTTCAAAAAGTCTTTTCTGAATATTTTTAACTTTATTTTAATACAGACCATAGAGTTAGAGAAATTTAGTCCAACATTTCGGGGGTTTCTCCATATAGTGCCACCTGGCCCTGGTTTACCCCATGGACCTTCCATGGTATGCTGAAAATATTAAGTGAATTGTATAATATCTACTATAACTTAAAAATATTATAATTTTGTTGTTACCATTTTGCGTTCATATTCCAAATTCTTTTTCTTTTCTTCTCTAACGGCTTTCTTTTTTTTAGTTACCATCTCATCTGAAATGTTATTTTTATTTGATAAGACAAGTAAACTTTAACCGTCGTTTAATTAACGAAGATCTGTATCTGCTAAGCATAATGGGCTTCCTCATGATACACCCAGGTTTATGTAATATACACTCTCATCTTTCATCTTAAGTAATTTATGCAAAGGTTTTTCTAAACGTAGACCTAGAAATATTTATCATAATTTATTATAATGTTGTAGGAGTGAAAGCAGATGAGAATATCCTGTCACATAACTCTATCTTGAAAACTTACACAATTTTGGAGACTATAGATAGATAGAAAATACTTTATTGTACACCAAAATAGTCACACAGCTTTTACTAATTCTTTGGTTATAATTATCGCTGGTAGCGAAATCTTCCAGACAACCTAATATCCAAATTTACTGTGAATTTCAGCTGCTGCAAAGCTATTGAGCTTTGTTTACTGTTTTCTTTGAGTTCCCGATATTTCGACGCTGTTGCAAGCACCATGATCACACGCATAAACTGAAGTAATTGCGGGGTGATCGAGTTTTATTCTTAACTTTTATGCTCTGTTAATATTTTCACAAATTAAATGTACGAAGGAACCTACAATCGTTAACAGGTATTAGCTAAACTCACCCAATATATGTTTATAATTTTGTTGTTCGTGCTGTGATGTTTTGTATCGTATGTCGTTATCGACACTCTTGCGCAGCGGCTCGGCGTAGCACAGCTGTGGGTCCTCTCGCAGCTTCACCGGCGTCTGCCTCTGACGACGGAGGGGCGACGTGGCCCAACGGCGACAAGCCTCGTACAATGATACCCCCTGGAAAATATCAGAAGTAATATATTATGTAAGTATATGATGGTGATAAGAAATGGCTAATAGCAGAGCTCCTCAGGAGGTTTCTAGTTTTTGTATTCCTAATATTATAAGTGTTTGAAGAAAATTTTCTAAATTAAATTTTCATCCAAACGTAACGTATACATCCTTACAAGCCTCGTACAATGATACCCCCTGGAAAATATCAGAAGTAACATATTATGTAAGTATATGATGGTGATAAGAAATGGCTAATAGCAGAGCTCCTCAGAAGGTTTCTAGTTTTTATATTCCTAATATTATAAGTGTTTGAAGAAAATTTTCTAAATTAAATTTTCATCCAAACGTAACGTATACATCCTTACTACATATGTATATTATGACCTACAAAATCAAAAGCCTATGTTTAAATGATCATCCCAATTAACTATGGTGTCGATATTTTGTCAATTAGTCTTGATCACTTCGCCATAACAAAGGCAATCAAATGAATTTTTCAAATAGAAAATTGGAAACCATGGACAAACAAAATTTACATCTTTGATGCCATCATTTACCTGCCAGCCAGCAATTCAACAGTTTTGTAATAAAATCGTGTCGTATAATTATGGCGATTACATTAAAGGGAGGCGGACAAGTTTTAAAAGAGAGGAAATTACTGATGACGAAAATACAAAATACCTTAAATGTATGTCAACAAATTTCATATCCTCGATACGGCAGAAGCAGTCATTCGCACATTTTTTACACATCTTGGTTTCGTAACGCCACGGTGTGGTCCCGCCTTAATAACATTCAAGTAATGAATGACCCCTTACCTTATATAGATTTATAGCCATCGGTCAATCGCCATATGCAACTATTTTTATGTACCGATTAATTAAGTAACCAGATAACCTGTACTATTACCGAAATTAAGAAACAACGTCAACTATCCATAAAGTTATTTTACCCATAATTTTCTAAAAATTCGTGGAATTCAGAGCATGCGTCACTGTCACACACGTGTGCCAATGCCTTGAGGTCACGAAACAAAATAGGTCAATCAAACTTTTATTCTCCTTCACCTTTCGTTATGAATTATTAGTATAGCGAAAAACAGAATATTGTAATGGCGACCTAACATAAGCTACTAATGCATCATTTCACAAACTGATTTAAATCTTGCATCTAATTAGGAAACATTTGTTGACAACATAATAATAATTCGTCACAAGATTAACGAGACCCACTTAACAAATTGCATGTTAGTTCAAAATGTTGAGCGAGACGTATCAAAGCAATTTGCATTAAGTAAGATTTAAATACAGATCTCATAATCATTAATAGACAAATAATTGTTTCAATTACACGCTTATTTTAATCAGTCAGGCATGCAATTATTGCTACAAAGAGTAAGTTCAGAGATGCTTAACCTTTGTTTTTCTTGAAATGCACGAAATGCTTGCGTTTGCTATATTGCTTACATTACGCTACTGTGCTTGCTACGCGCTACACTACAGTGCTCGCTACGCGCAACGCGACATCATTGCTTGCTATGCGGTTGGCTACATTACCTGTTCCGTGCTTTGCTACATTACTTGCTACGCTTGGTTATTCTGATCTATTTGAGATCTAGGCTCTACATATTATACACTAATCGAAAATACGAATAAATAATTTAACAAACATAATTTTATAAAAAATTAAACATATTTATAAGCATTACAAATAAAGTTTCAGGTTGAACACCGCTGCCAGAGCGTTAGTTGATAGAGGTCTACATACTGCTGTAGGCATTGTCATTTCGATGTAGACGCTTTCTCCGTATTTACTCGTATGTAATTAAGACGACAAGAACTTAATCGAATTAAGTGTTCATCACAAACATTGTTTGGGAAACAGATTGGCATTCAAAGAAAGATGTTATGAACTCGTAGATTTGAGTAGTGTTTTCTTCTCTAATGCAAAATATTAATGTAGGTACCTAACTAAATTGGTTTACGTGAACATTTGAAGCTTACGCATTGGGGAATATCGTGCTATTGGTACAGCAAAGCTTTTCAAGCTTTCGGCTCAACTTATATCTCGCCCTAATTAGGAATGTTTGTAACATGTAAATAGTAATAACGCCTGTAAGACTACAATCGGAAGTTATCTCCTACTTCTGGCGCAATTCGGAGCAGTTCTGAACAGCAAATAATAACCGAATCTCTACAATATCATATCAACATTGTTGCACATACCCTTAATTCGTCTTCAGGAAAGATTCCTTTGTCTCGTAGGTTGGTAAATCGTACGCCTCGAGAGTTCGGAGCGCCACCGCCAGCACGTCCCCAAGGCTGGTACGTCGCCAGCTCTTCACGAGCCTGTGTAGGTAGTTAACACAATTATGAGATGTATGTTCCATTGCCTTGTTGGTCTAGAGGTCGCAAGCGCGACTGCTGAGCATGAGGTCATTGTCCTGGGTCTTTCGATTCCCTGGTTGGTTGTGTTTTTCCATTGGGAATTTCCCGGTTGATGGCAAAAGGCTCGCCCCCTATTACATGGGACTTAAAAAAAATACTGACAAAATGTGGATGTCCTATTAGGTAACCTCTGCTAACTCTTCGGGGATTACAGGCGTGATGTAATGTTATGATCCACCAAAAACAAATAATATTCTCAAAGAGTGTCTTAGGAAGGTACAATGGCTCTTCTTCTTAGGGCGAGATGCACCAATAAATCTATATGGACGAAAATTGGTACTACATTACATTGGTACTGCCTTTAAGCTCTTGAATGCAGTTCAGACGTGCTGAAATCGTTGAAATGCGCCCTTAGTGCAGTCCGCTATACTTTACATTCAATAACAATGTCGTATTTCATTACATTGTTAAAACCGCCTTACATTCAACCAAACTTATTTTTTAACCGACTTCTAAAAAAGGAGGAGGTTATGTATTCCACCAACGATTTCTCTATTATTACTGGTCCGATTCGTGATTCTTTTTTCTTTTTTTTAGTATGTCCGCGCGGTGGTCCCGTGTAGATTTTATTAAACTTGGGTAGTTTATGAGTTATCTTCTATAATACATATTTTTTCTCCTTCGTCTATGTTGATGACATGAGGATATCCTAATAACTTCTCATTACAAAGTAAAATTTATGTATAACAAGAATTTGTGTAGGATATCTCAACTAAAAAGGGTAAAAACCGAACGGGTCGGAAGTCGGTGGCAATAAAGTCAATGAAACATACAAAGTCCGACTTCCGAAAGTAAAGTTATTTTAGTGTGTTTTTACCCTTTTTAGTTGAGATACGAGTATGATAGCCTACACAAATTCAATTTTAAATATTTTTCTATAAACGTCGTGAACATTCTTGGGATCTGAACTCAACCTGTAACCTTTTGATCAATCACGTTAGCCTTTAAGCTATTGTCGCTTAAACATTAATAGTAGGCATATGAAACATTAGTTATATTATTAATATGATGTTATGAAGAGGCTGCAGCCACACCTTATATTTCATCAGTCAAGTGGGAGCCACAGATATAAATCTTATGGTGGAGATGTCATCATTGTTACCACGATATCGTGTTACTTGGGAAAATTATATTAGGAAATATTACAAACTTTTTATTGCCTTTGTCAACCTTTTTTTTTAAATTATATATCCTACAGAAGTCCTTTTGTATCATTGGTATTTAACACAGCACCACATTGGAAAGAAGTAAGATTTTATCATACCGAATTAAATTGTGCAACTGTTAAGGGCAAAGATCAAAAGCACAAAAGGTTAGACGAGTAACGAATACGTTTGTTAAATGAGCCTATTATAGCAGAGTAAGTACCTATTATTTACTTATTGCCGAAGATAATTAAATGACTCGTAACCTTTTCATATTGAAAGTTATAATTTGAGTACTGTTTAGGTCTCCGTACCTATTACTTAGTTACAATCTCGTTTTCAGCATACTTATACATATTATTACTTAAATTATAGCAGTAAAATAAGGAGTCTTTTAGTTACTGTTACGTCTACCTATTTTAGAACTTATTATTAAAACTAAATAATTTAGTACAAAATAATTGTTTTCGAGCGCAAGTTTGTTTAAAAGTGGGTAACTTACAATATAAGGTCTAACTATTCATACCTGAAATATTTTCAGGGAATCATCTAACGGCTATAACAAAGCCATTTCAGGGGATTTTTTTTTATCTGAGTATATTTTTTTATAAAAAATAAATAATTTAAAATTACTTGACCCACAAAATAAATACTGGCTCCTTATTTTTAAGCATTCATTACGCTAGTTTACTACGTCGTATTTACCTAATGTCATTGTTAGAATATGGGAGTAAAGGTTTCATGCAAAGTCTCAAAAAATTTTAGAATTTTAATTATAGCGTAAAAAAACACTGATATTTTTTTTTTCGTTGCTATGGCGACTTTACGACTTATAGAAGTTACTCTTAAAATATTTTGTGTATGAAAAGATGGACCTTATATAGCAGTTAAAAGTAAACATAAACCTAAATGTGTTATTGGAGCTTTTAAGGAAACGCTCTAATGACCATTATGTTTCCCTTTTAAGAAGCTTCAATTATGGTGTTTAGTTGGTAAGATCGCCGTCAGATAAGCAGTCGCTCCGTGTAAAATGCTGATATTCAACGGCATCCGGTTAGACTGGAAGTCGACCCCATCATAGTTGGGAAAAGGTACAGAATCTACAGATAACCCCCTTGTGGGAAAACGCTATACAGATGATGAGTCGGTAATCAAGATTACCTTCCGCTGTTGTTCGAGATGATCCCGAGCCCTCCGCTCCCTCTTCTCTCGCGCGATGCGCTCGCCCTCCGCCCTCGTCTGCTCGGCTCGGCGTCGTTCCCGCGCTCGACGTCTGAGGGACCCTGACGTCGGGACACTTAGCCTCCTATACACAACGTATTATTTAGATGTGCTTGTACGTCGGTGAACCATAGATTCAAACTTTTAGTCAAACTACTTACAACTTATTTCTAAAGCCATAAAATCTCTCGAGTTGGTCAGTTGCGGAGAGATCCATATTATTTTATTTTACGACAACTGTATTGTGGCTGGTTCTTGTACTTAGGTAGGTCGGAAAGCCGCTAATCCGTTTTAGTGCAAGTCTAATTGATTTGATTCCGATAAATTATTGTAATCACTAGAAATAAATTATAAATTCACTTTGCAATAACCACTTAATTCAGAATAAAAACAAGTATGCTGTTATTATTTCCACATAATTAAAATAAAAATTCATTAGTTCCGCACGATTATCAAACACTGCGATTTTTTTTCCATTAGTAGGTATTCTGTAATTCCTTACTGATTTAGAAAGCAGAAGTATTGTCTACAGACCATAAAACGACATCTTACCTACGCAATCTTCGAGAGCGCAAAGCAAACATTTAAACTATAGGTTTCACTAAACCCAACAACTAAATTTCATATCACATAACTGAGCACGCAACAGATTCTAAGAAGTATGAACGCAGGAAAGAATGTGCACACACTGAAGATGATCATTTCAGGTGTCCGGTCGTCACTGAGCGGCTTTCCGCCAACCACTGAAAGCGTCTCGCGAAGTCGCCGCCGTTTCAACTGAAACTGTGCATTGTCATGAACGTTTCCATTGAGTTATGGTATCACAGCGTGGTAAGTATAAATTATGATACCAATTTTTTCCGTCTGTAATCGTTTGCGAAATTTATTATCTTTTGTTCTATGACAATGTTTTGTTTTCAAATAGAGTAATAAGTAATAGGTACAAAACAAACCCAGAATAAAAAATAAAACCCTAAACCAAGTTGTTAAGATGTAAGTACTACATATTTGAGGTTATATACCTAACTAAAATTTACTATAAGATACAGTTTGACCAAAACATAACTACGGGTGTGTTAACAACGGATACTTCTTTATACGACTACCATAGTCATGTAAAATTCATCTCTAATTTCTACCTACATGCAACGTTCTTCACGGTTTTAATTATTCAGCCATTACGTGCTTCTTAATGTCAGCAAACTATGCCAGCTATAGGGCTCTGGAAAATTAAGCGCGATTCGATCGATCATTACCTAGAAATAGGTACCCACTTCTTACGAAAGTACAATAGCAAGTATTTCTATTAATTGCTAAAAGCCTATTCAAATGTAGATATATCTTTAACTACTTGTTAAAAAGTTAATTGGTAATGGCTTTTAGGGTAGGGTTTCCACAAGTTCCACATAGAGTTTAGTAACGTCAGCAAAAATCCGTGCAATTCTTAAGGATCGGCAGTCGACCATTGTGATGCAATGTGAAATATGTATTCATATGTTTTATATGTACTGTATGCCCGGTTTATGTAACTGTTATTTTAGTTTACATCTTTTACATATGTCTCTCTAGTTACCAATATTTAAAGTAATCTGTGGAAAACGTAGTGGGTAGCATATTTATCATAGTTTTCAATTAGAGCCTTATTTTAAACCTCTAATATGTTACTGTTTGTTTTTCCTAAATAAATAAAAAATCAACGTACTGATAAAGAGGCATAGAATGTTGTGTTGCGAAGTGTTAGCAAATGCACACCCAAGGAAGATGTTTGTAGAGCAACATAGGGACACAAAAAGTCTTACTCTGTAGTCAAGAGATAGACAAAGATGAGGCACATTATTTGCAAGTTGTTACTCGATACTCATTTACCACAGTGCACAAAAAATCTAAAAATGATCCACTTACCTTACGAATTAATGTTATGCAATTTATTAATAAGCGTTATTATATATTACTTTAGGACAGGGTAAGCACAACACGTTTCCACATAGGCGTATAGAATGAAACTGATTCTTTATAGGCTTTGAGTTTCGACTAGAATATTCTTGCAAATCACCAGTAGTGATTAAGCGCTTTGTTGTACCTTAAACCACTTCATAAAATAAATAGCCTTGAAGTAGGTCGTTTCTTTGTTATTCTTTCTATTTGGCAAATTAATTTTAGACATGAAAAGCTTTTTAAAGACTCGTAGGTACTATCCAAAAACCAGACACAAACTAAGCCAAGACTGGCGACTTCGAATGAAATAGAAATGATCAAAACACGAGCAAGCATTATACATGGCCTTCGCAAAAAGTTAGTGAAACGAAGATATGGATACTTATCGTTAATCAATAAGAATACGACAGAAAACCTATGCGAATTTTGTAAATTTACATATCGCGATGTCACGTTTGTCTCCTATGTCTAATATACTAGCAATAAATATTTCCTCGATGGTAATCAAATTCCGCGAAGTTAAGGCGCACGACAAAAAATACTTGCAAAAAATAACGAACGTAACGCATGAACTATCCCCAAAAACCTATAAAATAAAAAATAAAAATCCTTAAAATCTTCTATGTTCAAAACAAGACAAAAATCAATTCCAAGTAGGAGGACGTTAATCGTGATAAAACTACACTTGCTGGTTCATTTCGTAATTAACTTGTCGCGGTTGGGGTGTCCTACCAATTGAAGAGTTGCTCAAATTTAATCTTTGTTACGGCTAAATAAGGATCATTATTGAGTTGGTTACCATAGTTACTTTTCGCCACGTATTATTGTGGTACTTTGTATAGTGCAGTAGGTCATATACATTTTTCATGTCATTTTTGAGCTGGCATTCGGCTCGTCCTGGCGGTGCCGGGCGCGGGCCGATCGATTGCCGCAAACACGCGGGTACGAATCCTATTGCATTCATTCATATACATAGTTTGCAGGCAAGAATGCCATGGGTGCCGTGGAAATAGGTCACCAATAAAATGTCTGTCGTACTATGCTGATAATTTTACGACTTTGTCAAGGACGCCCATGCTATTAACATTTGCGTGCGTCCTTGCGAGAATCGATATTGTGTAATGTCTGGGTAAGTTGTAAACAAAAAAATCTGTATTGTTGTATGGAAAATGTAATGTGATTTTAGTGTGAATTATAAAAACGAAATGAAATAAAACAGTATTTTGTAACTAATGTTTATATTAAAAATTATTCATGATTTACCATTTTACAGAATAATAATATTTACAAACGTATGTCCTATGAAAGTATGTCTACATACATATAAATAAACTTCATTGACTCCCATTTTTTAACATTTTTAATGTACAAAAAAACATACACCTCCAACTCCATTTATTGGAATGGCTGACACAGCGACCAAGGTATGAAATAAGTTCGTCCATTAAAGTGCGTTTCCAATAGATACGCAATCAACTAAATCGCTTGCATCTCTCCACGCTGTGGTTCCGCTTAAAAAGCATTTTCACGACAATTAAGTGATAACGAGTTGCGTGTGAACCTATATTTAAAACGAGTTTTCACACACAAATTAATAATTTGGTGCGGTTACTAATCCGATATTGGACGGCATAAAAGCACAAAGGAAACGCATGCTTCATTTAACATATTTGAACGTGTAATTGCTTTTCTCCTGGATTATCACCTGTATCAGCTGGAGAACTTTGCTAAATGATTCAGAAAGGTGGCTTTTATCGGATCGTCTTTCATATATTTTCAGTCGTTATGTCAGCCTTACACTATATTACCTTATTAATGACTAATATTTTGTTAAATATTAATAATTTCAAGAAAAAAGTTTTAAGAATACTGCGCTTATGGTGCATCATTTTTGCGGTACTCTGATAATTCAATTGTCTATATAAACCTCTGTTACATTGAATATATTTTAGTTGTTAGTATTATTTACAATTGTAACGTACTAATTGGCTAACCGATGTTTACATTCTGCCTCAATATGTAGTGTGGCCACGTGAAATACTTACAATTTAATACTAGGTCAGAATATAACATACACCTCTAGTATGTAACGTGTACTCTAAAGAAATTGAGGTAATTGGTTTTGAAGATAAAACACGGGTAACTTATCCAATGACTCTCAGTATTTACACATCATAAAATACATACAGTAAGAAATAAACGAACACCAACTTATGAAATCAAAGTGTAAGTAATTTTGTGATGATCGTCGATAGCATATTTGTGCATAAACACAGGTACTTTCTATCTCTATAGCTACATAAAGATTGCACGATACAAAAAAGTTGAGCATATTTATATAAACAGCAAACGTATGTACAAACAGCGTACAGTATTTGGTAACGAGTAGACATACACGCTCCCTGGCAGCGATGCAGCGATAGCTTCGTACTAGTCGTAGATACTTCATGGTGTCACAAAACTCACAGAAAATTATCTTAAAATAAATCAGGTCACACAAGTGAAGGACAAAAAGTACAAATATTTTTATAGTATCAATACTAATAAAAAATATATATATATTTTAACATTATGTAATATATAATTACTTGACAATCAGTTCTACTGATTACAATAATATAACAACAATCTACATAGTGTTTTATATAATGTATAGTAGAAATTATTATGTTTATTTTATCAGGGCACATGGTATAGCTTGACGTAAAATATCTACGATATATATGTCGCCATGTTGGCTCAATTCACTCTCATATACACAAAACGTTCAGTCGCGACTCGCCGAGCGCCGGCGGCGGCAACCGGGCCCCGGCGGCGGCAACCGGGCCCCGGCGGCGGCAACCGGGCCCGACCGAACACCGATCACTCATACATTACTAAAAATTAAAATGTCCATCGCCTCTATATCCCTTACAAAAAGGTATCCAGAATTCTGTCGGTCTCGCGCTTGAACCTTTAAGTATAATTAAAGGAGGCGCTAGACATGGAAAGTGAACTCTTTCAAAGTACTCTTAGGGTCACGATGGACGCTGGGGTGCAACGTGAACGAAAAACTACTTCGACGATCGGTTTCGAAGCCTCGCCGCGCTCTGGGGCGGGAGGCGTTAGAACTGTGGATGCCTTTCATGGAATACATTAGAGTTATTTTGGTCGTGCTTGTACTGCAGTAGGGTAGTACTATTTGATCCTATTGAGCACGAGGTCGGTGGTGACGACGAGCCCCTTCTGGTAGGGCGAGTCGGCCAGCTCGGCCGCCAGGCGCGCGGCCTCGGCGCCGTGCGAGCGCGCCAGGAAGCGCGTCTGCTCCAGGCCGCGCGACTTGTGCACCAGCTCGTACGCCTTCTCCACGTCGCCCGGCTCTTGGAACCGCCTCATGATCATCGGGTTCAGTTCTGGATACTGGAAAGGGACGGAAGCCATTCAATCAAACGCGAACATCACGGTCACTTTTACTATGGGATGAATCCTACAACTGTAATTAGATTGCCGACCTACATTTAAACTATTTATGTGAATACAAATAAATGTACGGGACAACTGACTTTTTTTCCGATTTCAGGGCTGGTTCCATAGTAAAAGTTACATTTGGAATAAACAAAAACTAAGCTTGTATAATAATTGTTGTTTAAATAAATCTGCAAAATTTTATCTAAAATCGTTTCGGTCATTTTATAATAGATGCATGACCTAGCGAGATCGAGAGTATAAAAATAAAGCATCAAAACACTTTCATAACTTTCATTTTTATTAAATTTACTATGACGAGTGAATTAAGAATTTCATCTCTACGTCGTGTCGTGTTCGTCACAACTCACTACCCCCACTACCTGGCTGTAGTATTGGTTTTCAATATCGTGCAAATGCTTCAGCTGTGGCCCAATATGTTTATTGCAAAACGAATATTTTTGCGCAAGTGTGTGTTTACTATGCCGCGAGTATGTAAGGTTGGGGGTAGGGCAACCGGTTCCACATAATTTAGTCGAATTTAAACACACTCACATCTCGAACTGAGTAATTTGAAATATTTAAATATGTCGACCTAAGATCATTTGGAATTAGGTATGTAGGTCAAGTACGCATACTCAAGTTATTTAGAAACTTTTAGATATAGCCCTGCATTTTTTTGTAGGTAACTGACGAAGTTACCTAGTCTATATTAAATTATTAAAATGATTCAAATTCCAACTGACACGATAACTAGCCATTTATTTGAAACCTTTATAACTGGTTCTTATTCATCCTGTTAAGCTTCAGAGTGGTTGAGGGCTCGGCTGGCGCTGTGGTTGAGTGGTTGCTACTCCACGTGTCTAATTTGAGTTCCATTCAGAACGAATATTTGCACGGCCAAGCCATTTAAATGTGGTGGTTCCGGTTGTTAGACCCGACTTCTGCTACCCTAAATCCCAGTCCAAAGATGGCTATTGCTAGTGTCATTAAATTCATGTAAACATTTTTAAATTACGAAACCACGCATGGGCCTTTACACAAAGAATTAGTATTCATATACTGCAAGCTTATTTTGAATTTGAAATAAATAAAGAAACAAACGACAAAATGATATTTTACCTCCAAAAACAACAGTTTCAGAAACAAAATGAATGAATTGTCTAAAATACCTTTTCGCAGGCAAACAGCACGGGTGCAGTTGCCAGTCCAAGTTTGAGGTCAGCGGCGGTGGGCTTGCCCATGGCCTGCGCTGAGGACACGAAGTCGAGCAGATCGTCCACCAGCTGGAAGGACAGGCCGAGGTTGCGGCCGTACTGGAAGGCTAGCTCGCACGTGCTCTCGTCTGCGCCACTTAGGAGGGCCACCTACAAATTGGAATCATTTTAGTACTCGGGACCAGTACGTTTGTATTTACTTAACCGATGAAGTTCCTTGAATAGAGGAAGAATTCAGTGCAGTCGAAGTGTAAGTCACGGATTGGGTGTAGCGGCATTTGCGGTAACTGAGAGATGTAAAAATAACAAATTATGTTAAGTACTTATTGATATTGCTCAGTTATAATGGATGAACATTAAAGCTCTTAAATGCACTACACGCTTTGTGTTTAGGTCACATTGCTAAGCGATCAGTATTCTTTATACAGACGCTCAATTCTACTTAGATTCAATGTTAGATACATTCAGTAAAAAATAATTACAATTGAATCATATTTGGCTGGTTATGCGTTTGAATTTTGTTGTAGGTACGTAATTATCGCAGAAAAATAATCATTAACAGTAATAGTAGGGAACAGTAGTAACTTTAGCTCATAAAAATAAATGAATAGACAAATACTATATTTAGTTTCATAAATCGTAGATGTTACTAATTTTAACAACAGAATTCATTGAAATATTGCGTTTCTTTAATTTCCATAACAGTCATGTGCCATAAATCTGGATATTTGCAACCAAGTTGTTACTGCTGCTAATAAAACTAATGGGAAAACAAAACAACAACTGTCGGGTGAAATAATTTCTAAAGCCGCCATTCAATAATATTCTTCACATTTGTAGAACGAGGCTTGCTTCCTCATAAGTCTTCATAAGGATAATTCCGTAATTAGAATAACATAAGACGTTAGTAATGAGAATATTACCGCTTTGACAGAGTTGGCGATGAGCGAGGCCGTCTTCCTGTAAGTCTTGGTGAGGTAATGCGCGAACCGTTCGTTCTCCGTCTCCTTGCTGCCCAGCTGCATGAACTCGCCCTGAACGAGGTCTGTCACCACCTGGAAATCGAATGATATATCACTGATAACTAATCAAAGTAAGGTCTCGAAAATTTTACAAGGTGAAATCATTGCTCTCTCGGCTTAGGAGCAGCATACAGGGTGTAAACAGACCCTTCACAGAGCCGTCAACCAAGCCATCTGTACATCAAACTAAGTAAGTTTACGCAAAAATTATTGCTGGGAACCGATTTTTTTTTTGGGGTGAAAAATCACGTTTTACGGTGGGACTCGATGGAAAGCACTCAAAGCATTGTGCTGATGAATGGATTGAATAGTACGGGGGTCGTGGCGGTGTGTAAAGTAAAAATCTTACATTAAAAACATGTATTTAAAAAAAAAACATGTGAAAAAGTTGGAACTTTGACCTCCAATATCTCCGTAACTAGAAGGTTCCCAGGTATGGTCTAGAACAAAAAAATGATCGCAAAGACGGGGAGAACAAGTGCCTTTCGGTTATGTTAAGAGTCTATCTTTGTGTAAAATTATGTTCTGTTACTTTTGCAGATAATATGATAAAAGTAGACTGTTCGATAATAAATTTGTAAAACAATAAAATCTGCCATCATCATTATTACGTACTGAAGTATTCCCTTGGCCATGTATTAAAAAAATTGCTGGAACCTAGGTCGTCGTCTTTTTTAGGTCGTCTGTACAACCATGACTAAATTTTTCACAAATTAAAATCACCTCATTTCGATCTGAGTGAGAAGAATAAATATTTTTTTGTAGTTTTTCGTTTTTTTCACTCACACACAGACTGTTATTCAGAACATGCTGAATTTACCTCGTTTTATACACGTTCTTCTATTATTTCTATCAGTATTTCGACATTCATGACATTTATTCAAACGATAATAGCAATCATTAGCGTGTACTTGAAAAGTGTTATTTTCCAAATGCTATCATTATTCAAAAACTAAAATTCAAATACGAAGGTTATTACTGCAAAAAAAAACAAATATTTCGAAACACTAATTTAAAAAATGCTAATAGTCAAACAGAAATAAAATTCAATATATTTTTTTTATAAGACGACGCCGACGTCTCATAAATTATAACTCTTGCATTTTACTTTTTATTTGATTAAAACACTTAAATGTAATAGCCATACTTTTATACTTAGCAACATTATAAAACTTGACAGTGTTTACTATTTTATATCATAGTTAATTCGTGAGGTAACTCATCAGAGACCAACAATTGAAAATATACTGATCAGCAAAATTATTGGTGTTGCAAAACAAATAATTAGCGTTATGTTAAATTGCATATTGGAACAATAAAAATCATTGAAATATATGGCACAGCGTAGACAGCGTTATTACCATCGCACTTAAGAAGGCCGACAGGATGAATCGTTTTAATGAATATTCTAACCGAACATTCGACCCCAATTGAGCATGCGTGTGCGCACGAACACTCAAAAGGTTGTATTAAAGTAATGGTTGTGCTACTACTTGAAACATTGAATGGAGTACCTCAATATAATTATGAAACGCAATACTAATAGATGCACACATTTTAGCACATCAAGCATTTAGGCGTTTATTGTATGGCACGTCATTATTTATTACAAAATGTATTTTTTTCCTCAGTTTACAACATTGTCTCTGTCAAAATCGAGTAGGCTGTAACTCATTTAATAATCCAAGAATAGGTAAAGCAAAGGTACAAAGGTGCATGCTATCGCAAAAAACTCGAGGTAGGTAGCCTGTGATACTGAAAAACCAAAAACTTCTAATATTATAGAGTTTTAAAGTGAGCCTTCAGATTCGAATGGCAACATTGCTATATTTTACTTTTTGTTGCTTCCTTAGCGGTAACCGAGTAATACTGAGTACAAAAACGATACAATAAAATAATGGTTGTCATCTGAGATTCCTTGAACACTAGTGCACCGCCCCTTGAATATTAATTAGATCGTTATGACTTACCTAAGATCTGTATTATGTCCAGTAACATAATGTTGAGGCACTGATTACATACTGTACAGATACTTTATATCGGTCGATCAGTGATCGATGATCGGTGGATCCGCAATATGCAATGTTTGTTTATTAAGAAAACGGATTTAACTTGACTCAGAATTTTGAGTAAACACCAGCTGGATCCTTGTACGACCCACTCATTTATGAAGCAAGCATTATAACGGGAAAAATTTTAATATTGTAAATATCGTATTTGTCATCGTCGCTCAAGTAGTATAAGATATGACCCGGAGTACGATTAGTTGTCCGACATTTTCCAAATTCCTCAATGCCTGTTCTAGATATTCGAAACGCTGACCTAGTCTATAATGTGCTCTTTAAAACAGTCACCCACCAAGTCGATGGGCTATCATTGCCAAACCTCATTTAGCTAGGAGCCTCGCGAATTTGTATAGTAGCTAATGTGCGATAATGAAGTAGTTACCTGGCTGAGCACGAGTGTGACGTCATCGCTGCGCAAGCGAGCTATCATCATCGACGCCACGGCGAGGATGAAGTCGCCGGCCATCGCCACCTGGAAACAATTTAATGCAGATGTTAGTTTCTGCGAGTAAATCTTCAATACACATTCAAAGAAAACATAATACTAAAATTAATCAATATAATTTAAATTACGTTTAGTCTTGAGAATTCAGACAATGCTAGTGCCTAGCGTTGTCTGAATTCTCAAGACTAAACCAAAGGTCAAGGGTCTCTGAAGTCTAGACAAACTGGTGATAATTAATGAAAAATGATGTAACAGAGTTATCAGAAATCTAGTATATACATATATCATCGTTTTTAGGGCGCATAATAATTGGAGTCATTGAGATTGGTCGTAGACCTCTCATGCAAATTCCCACAAAAACGGTTTAGAACATTATTTGTAACATTGACAGAACAGAGCGCTCAATCAACCTACTAAGGCTCTCGCAGTTCGATCCAGTATATAGGCCACAAGTTGCACCACAATACTGTTATATGTACGCTTAATTAATAATCTAAACTATACCGACACACGTCGCGTGAGTATCGTTTGAAACGTACGTGTGCAGGGGAAAGTGAGTGACATTATCGCATTTAGCATGTATTGATAATTATAATATTATTGCAATACACGCCGAGAAAACCTATTGCTTGGGAAAACTTATGGAGAAAATTAGTTATTAACTTTATGAATTTTAGCAGTTTATTATACCAGTTAAAGCAAAGAATTGATTGAATAATCACAACAAACTATACGATGAAACATAAAATATTTGCACCTAACAACTGTTTTTATAAGTAGGTTTACCTATTCGTACATTGTACATGTCAAATCCAACAATATTGTGTAGGTTTTCCTCCTCACCATCAATTAATATCCTCTTGTGATAAGAGTATGAATAAATACAATATTTTCAGGTGCAATTTACATACATATATGTTACAAAAACCATGTATGTTATAAATATGTAGTAAATGGTACTGCTGGTCTAACCAGTCTTATATATAAAAATCTCGTGTCACGGTGTTTGTGGTCGCACTCCTTCGAAACGGCTCGAACGATTTTTATGTTTTTTTTTTATGTATATTTAGTATAATAGACGTAAAATATATTTCACACCGCTAATTTCACGCAGACGGAGGTCGCGGGGCACAGCTAGTAATTTTATATTTTTATTTTAAAAAGCCCTACACGTGTAAATTAGGGTTAACCGATTACGTACAGGAGCAGTGACGAACGTAACCCTAATACGTTTTTCGGTGACGAATTTCTCTGAAAACATCGCATTACGCTGGAACACAGCATTACTGACTACAAGCCCATCCAAGCAAAGCTGCTGTAAATAACATAGATTGTAATAAATGTATCGATGGCGCTCATTTCTCCAGTTGTTGGCAAGAATGTCGAGAAAGTTGTGATGCGGTGTTCGGTCGCATACTAATGGCAGCGCGGACGTTTCGCCGGCGGGCGGCTCGCGCGCTGCTTCCGAGTGTGGGCGCGCGGGACCTCGTGTGGCCGACGGGGACCAACCACAAACCGAGAATTAAACCACTGGACACTTGTTAGCCTACATCCAGTGGTCAGGTTTAATACCCCGACTTACGCGATATATGGGACGATACGATAATATGCGCAACGTTCAATCGATACAACAAATAAGTACTTAGAGAAAATCAGAAGAAAGATTTTCGATACTAATGACTAAAAACATCACTTGAAATGGGTTATTACATAGGCACTCTATATTAAATACTTTTCACTTGAATCCAACAATTACAGTAAAGAGGCTCATTACGCCTGAACAGTATAATTGATGTACATTGATCAATAGCAAGCACAGACATCGATTTGGTTCATGCGAATTTCTTTTCTAATGATTGGTAATTAAAAAACGTAATATACGACCATAAAGCTAGTGAAATCGACGACGGATGCTAATATTTCATCATCATTCATTAAACAATGGGTTCGTTTGATTACAATTTTATTTGGAGAAAATACGATATAACAAATACGATTCTAATAAAATAGAAATTTATTGAAATCTTGAAGTTAGTTCGAAAAAGTAATGAAAATTGTTGAGTATAATATAATAAAATCACAATTCACAATCATGCTCGAACACGAACACCGTGAAAATGTTTGTGTCCAAAATCTAGACCTGCTTTGAGAGGCCTATGTTGGCATAATTATAATTGGCGAATGTCCTTGACCATCCAATAATATTCTTCGCGCAAGAGCTCATTGCCATCTAAGTGGAGGAAATCAAAAAATGTGAAAGTGGTCGGACGATGACGCGATGCGTATTTCCATAAGGTTGTATGAATGAAGGCATCCGGCGACGGGTCCGGTTTAAAGTCGATGACACACAAATAACACAATCAAATGTTAGTTAATTAAATATCGATGTAATTAGGTACCCGCCACTATTTGTACTGACATACGCACGTGACTGAATTAATGTGGTAGGTATAAATTTCTCGGTCTATGTACAAACGTACATATTTCTGAGCTGCGATTTATTAAGATACAGTTTTACAAAGACTGATTGCTGTGATTACACATTGGCCGGTTGTAACGTAAACGTAACCCCAAAAAAAAAAATGTGAAAATGTTTTAATAATTTTATTTAATGTTTTTAAAATAAATACTATTAATTTAATTTGAGCTTTCTTAGTATGTCCCTTCGATAAACGCCGAAACATTGTATTGGGTACTATTCAAATATTAGCTGGAATTTTCACCTATTACGTGCACAGCACACCCACCATGGAATGTTGGAAGTCATTTTACGTAACGTTAGATGTGACAAGAAGATAAGTTTTGCTAGTCGGAAAAGGGACCGTTCAGTTCGGGCGTTTCAAAATTAAATTACAGTAATTTTCACTACAAACGTAACCGTTGTTAGTGCTGGCCAGTAGGTCTAGCCCACGTAGTATTCATGTCACAGTTTAAAAAAAATCGATTTCTTAAGTGTCCATTAATAATCCTCGGTAATAGGATCGAAAAAAAAGAGTGACAGATTAAAATTTAAAAGTTTCAAAACGACCAAGATTTAGTCATCAATAGTAAGCAATCATTTTTTCTAATTTGATTTAGTAGTTGGTTGCAGTACCATTGGATTTATTCGCGCGATTGCAAATCTGCTTTTCAGCGGACTGCATAGCTAGAGAGATTTATATATAAGAGATATCATATTGGTTAACTAAGACTAGTTTATACGCTATATGATGTTATAGTAAATGATGTAAAGTTTAGATCAATAACATAAGCAACGGGACTACATACGGGAGTGGCCGCGCGTATCATACGCGCTTGGTTGCGCAAATCGGTGCACGCGTTAGCACACTTTCTGTACGCTAACCGGGCTAAAAACGCATCCGTTACGTGCGGAGCCGGACCGGCACAACTGCATTGACGATACGCTCGCGATGTGTCATGACACTCACATCCGTGAACTAGTTTCATGTTTCATTAATTACAGGAAAATATTCACTGTAATTCTTAATAACGTGACTGGACATACAAAGTTTAGCAGACCACAATGAGTACGCGCAGAAGTAGCTTTTTGCGCGTACTCATTGTGGTCTGCAAAACTTTTTTATTTGACATAACTAGTTAGTAGCTATACTAACTAGTTCTTGGGTAAATTTCTATATACGTGTGTATTAAATAAGCACATTGTACGGAGTATTTTCTGAGAAAATGATTGGCATATACATTGTATTCAAATTTACTATATAAATGTTCAAAAATATATGCAACTCCCATGATAAGAGTGAAAGGCTTTCACAAGAACGCGTTGAAAGTCTGCCCAACGTGAGCCACATGAATAATTTACCAGAAAAATCTCTACGATTTCACGCCAATTTAATTCCGAATGCGTTGTAGTTTCTATTCTGTAATTCATTTACACCCATACATTGTAATGCAAGTTCGCACCTCTCTTGAATCACTAAACTATTGAACCAAGCACTTGATATTTTTCTCATGTTCCTGAAAGTACGAGATGCAAGCGATAGAGAGCCCACGGTAGTAACTGCTTTCAACCTGAATATCCCAGGGTCTTATGCAAAATTAATAATATAATATTAAGTCCCTTTTCAAGGCGAGTCTGTGTCAGTAACCCCGGTAACGACAAAAGTTTTCCTTATTGAGATGCAAAAAAATAAAATAAAGTCATTTATTTTGTGCTGAAAAAGTTTCCGCATTTTCTTAAGTCGTAAATGAAACGATCCATGTAGGGAATCGCATCATCAGCGGAGAATACCATGACAAATAAGGTAAAAGCTAGTTTCATCAATATTTACTGAACGCGGAACTCGTCGTAAAGGGGATAGTGTCGGTAATTTACTTTTTTACTTGTAGGATAGCAATTGTCCTGCGCGACAGTCGAAGGCCGTCATCAGAGCCTGTCGGATAATTGCGACATGATTTCTTGAAGCGGATCTCGTATAACTAGATGTGTGCAGTCGGCTGCATTTCGCAAGGCAGCCTTGACAGTGGGCAGGTGGTGGTGGCGACGGCGGCGGCCGGCGGACGGAAGGTGAATGTGGCGGGATCTATGTCACGCGGCCGGCCTTGACTCCCCCCTCATCCTTCTCACAACACCAGCCATTTGGAGATCGGCTACCGAAACAGCCGCGCCGCGCAACGTTCCGTAACACGACTCTGTCAGTTTTGTACAATTCAGATAAGATTCATAAATGCATCTTTACAGACATTTAATGTTTTAGATGACAGATAAGATAACTCAGGCTAGTGAGTGCTACGAGCTACGACTACGCCCAGAAGGTGATGGTTTATACAGAAAATTTTATGAAGCGAAAACCATAGATAACGTTACTTTGTAAAAGTAAATTCTCATATTATGAGCCCACGGTATAATAACATACAACGAGTTATGATTAAGATAAATCTAAGTTAGTACGCTAGCAATCAATGTGATCGATACACGTTCGTATTACAGGTGATCGAGGTATTTCGTATCGAGTGAGTGGAAGGTCCGCCGGTTTCGACACCGGCGGCCATCTAGTGGTCGTGGCGATTAGTGGTCGACGAGTGGGCCATCGTTTCAACATACGTCGTATTGTGGGCACGTGTATCCGTCAAAAACCTGTTTTTGTAATAATGGCTTAGTGTGTAATTTTCGTGTCATCAAACGCACCGTAATTGTATAAAGAATGTGACAATTTTATTGGCTGTGGCCAAAAGTAATTACGAAGTACATACTTCCACCATCTCTTCACAGGCTGCTTTACAGAGCAAATATAATAACCAACTATTCAAGACAAACTTAATATAATTATTTACAAAAGGTAAATAATTGAGGAACGTACTTGATTCACCGGTTAAATCTGGCATTACGTTGTATCCAATAAAGTTTAGTAATACCACTTAGACAACGCTCACTACACGATTCCCCTACGTCAATAAACCAAAGTAAACTCTACGCTCAAAGATATGGGGACAAACGGTGTGACCTTGACTCAGTACCATCAAGGCTGTTGGCTCTCGTAGCTGGCTATACTCGTTTGAAAATAAATCTATTAACAAAAAAATTGCATCATTCGTTTCTCTAGTATCAACCTACGTTATTGTTGAAGTTGTATTTGCTTGTTTCGTTTAGGCTAGGCATAAACAACATCAACATCGATGTAAAGGTCTAATCACGGGTCTGTTGGGTTCGTGGCGCGGGCCGAGCGTGGTCGCGCGTCCGACCTACATCCCCCCGCACCTACTCACCTTTCCCCGCAAACTACAGTTACTAAGACCAGTTTTTACTTTACACTCTTTAATACATACCGCGGTAGGTCACTTAAGGAAAGTGTTGGACGATTTTGCTTTCAACCAGGTTCGAAATTATCAAGATTTTTTTGGTAATTATCATGATAATTATCGGATAATTATCCATGCTGATTCATACCTCATAGATCTCTTTGTATTTTTTTTCTTTACTTATATATTATGTAAAGATAGAGACATTAATAAATTACTAATTGTTTTATTCTTTAAAACTAGCATTAAATATAACTGTTTTTTTTTTGTGGATTAAAAAATCGGTTTATTGATTTAATACCATGTTTGTGACTTTTGTTTTAAGTTGACACTTAATCCTTTTGAAATATACCCAGATATGGCAAATCGCGTTCTTCGGTATTTTCGTATATACGTGAAGTGTATTGTTTTATGACTTTTGTAACTATCAAGATAATTATCATGATAACTATCGACTTTGAACCGTGCTTTCAAAGGATCATGCGGTCATAATATCAATTTATAGAAAGTAAGAGTACAACCTTCTGAATCATGTAAATTAATAATATTGTAGATATAAAAACAAGTCTCATACGACGCTGTCTAGACTACGTTTGACCGCGTAACGTATGTAAATAGTGTAGCGAGTGAGCGTTGTGATTGCAGGTGTGCTGCGCTCTACAAAAGACATCAACGCGTGTCCTGCGATATTCATTTTATTAAGTCAACTCAGATGTATGTACATAGCTCAAACCTGCTAGCTATTAACTTGTGTTAATAGCTGATTTTTGGAATGATCTGCTATATATATATATTATATATATATATATATATATATATATTATATATAAAGCTGAATAACAGCTATTAAATAGTAAAATAAAAGCTAAACCAAATTTTCATTTACGAAGTTAGACTAAAATGTCAATAATTATAACAGTAAAAAAAATAACTAGTAGTTTTAGTAGTTAACACCTAGTTAACTACTAAAACTACTAGTTAAATTTTATAACTATAGCTCTCAATTTGACCATGTCCGAAGACTAGGTTTAAGTTATGTATTATTAAATGATAAAATCCATATCGTTTACTTGAATTCTATTTATAACTTTATTTTATCTCATCTCGGTGATTGCATTATCATTGCTACATTCCAGTGATTTATGTGTGAAAAATTGTCATTTCAAATCAATGTCTAAAAATACCATAAATCAAAAGAATTGGACAACAGCAGGCCCAACATCTTCTCATTGTGAAATATTATATTAACTGGAACCAATACTTTACAACACTATATGGGGAAATTACTTGACACAAATGTAAAGATAAAACAAAAAATTACATAATTGACCTGACCTTACAAAGGCAATAACAAATTGGGGATACAAAAACTTGCATGAAAACAATGTTTTATTTCTCACTCGGTAATGGAAAAGATGTCACCAGTGTCACACGAAAACACTGTGAGTCGTCTTGTAAGAATTATGAACGTGAGTTGACTGACCTTAAGTAACTGAATAGCAGGAGATGAAATAAATGCATCAATTATTCATGAAGACTACAACTTACCCATTTCTTTGTAGCTTTAATTATCATTAAAGTGGACTTCGTGACATTTCAGTAAGTGCTGTCATTACGTTGGAACATCACCTCTCTCACTTCCTCAACAATTTACCTGACAAACTGACAACCGGAGTAACATTATATTCTCTACGACAGTTCAATTTGTATATTTTTCTTTAACATTTTTAATATTTTAGTTCCAATGGATGGAATCTTGCACAATGTATTTATATTGAATTGCTAATCAATTAATTGACCCCGAAACATCAGGTTTTATACAATTACTACGTCTGTGAAGTCCGAGTATTGATTTAGGCAGAAGACGACGTGCAAACAGAAAATATTTTTCGGAACAAAGACGTGTTGGATTCTTCTGTTTTCGCAAAAAAACACTTAAGAAAATGTGGTCAAGCAATATAGTAGGTGCTCTTTATTGTCAAATTTACCATTAGTCTATTTTCCTTCTTTCAAAACCAACAATTCGTTAAGTTAATACACAAAGGTTTTGAACTGTTGCAGGAGCCATTAATCGACTCACACATTACTGGCAATTATGGGACAGTACTGTAAACTTGTGTTCTGTAATATAATGCAGTTACTCAGTTTAAATAAGCTGGTTTTAAAAATTTAATCATATGACTACGAAAATAATTAATGACATGCGATGATTTACAAGAACGACTTCATTTAAATGTTTAAATTAAGTAGCAACCACCTTCAGTATTGATTGGTAAGATCTTTAAATTAACTATTTCATAAATTCATTATGATGTTAAATTAACAAACTTAGATTAACTATAGCTAGCAATAGATTTATGAATTATATTAGATACACATCTGCAACATTACAGTTTATATCATAATAACATAAGATTATTTATAGATTTCTTAAAATTAATTATTGTATGAATTGCCACTCTGTGACCATTTTGCGAATTGTAACGTAATTTATATTAATATCCTTTTATGATTCTGCTAAAGCGGTCATTTTAGCCTCCAGTAACTAAGCACAAGTTATTATGCCTTGTGATTGGGACTGTAGCTTCATCCTTTGTTTTTGACATTAAAAAGTGCCTGTAATGGTCTAATTGAAGTAAATACTTTGAGTTTGAATTAAGTACTAAGTTACGCAAGTAGTATCTATACCAAACCGTATCTACATAATATGTTTTGTTTGCACATTTGTCAGAGACATTTTATACTAACATTAATGCAATAATCATGTTTATTTATTTATTTATTTTATTTATTTAATTATTCAACTTACAACTATCATTACAGGTAATCTTAAACCTACTTCGACAGTGTGGCTATCACAATGTTAAATGCTTCGTGTTGTAGTTTCAAGTAATTTCGTATGATACAGTAAGTGAAAGGTTTTGAAACTTGGCATATTCGATATAATTAACAAGGTCTCGAACTTTTTATGGGAAATTTCTTTATCCTCCAAGTTATTTCTTGAAGAAAATTGGTTCTTTATGATACATTGAATAAAAGCTCATTTAAAGAAGTGAAAGTATTTTTGCTTAAGGAAACGGAAAAGCCTTTTTTTTCGTTGTGCTCATGGAACCGGCCACCTTTGTGACAGGAACTTGCATTGTGTGCTCATTAGCAATGCCAATAAAGCACACGACCAGTTTCCTTTCCACATTATGCTATGGGCAATTTCTAGTTTCTCACAGACGGAATGTAGCTTGACCTTCGTAAACCCGAGGGAAACTAGATTTTCACAGCATGATAGTCTTCATTACGTACAAGGGGTTAGTATTATATCTCATGTTACAAGGACGAGATTGTTTGTACTACCGAGTTCTGCCAGTTTTCACCCTTATGCCCTAAGTAATAAGGTTGAAAAGTGGTCGACCCTCAGTGGACTCGATAGTACCTAACTATGAACATAGAGTACTGAATACTTATTTCATACTCTGCTACAGTTAAGTCCCTAACCTCCTACTATTATATACTTTGTTTACTTTACTAACCCGTCAGAAAAATATATTCGAGTATGCATCGTAAATCGGAAGATGGTCAATAATTGTAGCCAGTGACTCAGTAACGATAAACAAGTGAATGTTCACATCGGAACACCTGACATCCGCCGTTGTTGATACGAGTAGATGACGAAGAGCCGTGTCCCGCACCCCGCGCCTCCCTCTTCGGTGAAAGCTACAGAGAGACCCCGCACCCGAAAGCCCGCGTCCACATGAGTCCTTCCAACAACAACACTTCGTCGATCAACTAATCGATTTATATTTAGAAAGCATTCCGATTATACTAATTCAAAGTTAACAATTCTAAACTGTAACCTCGACGATTTACCTAATCTATCTACTTGAGAATTTCATAATCACTAGTCTAAAAGTGATATATTTAATTACTTATGAATAAAACTTCAACTTTGACCTCGCCGAATTTCATTAGTAACAAAATATGTAGCAAATGCTTCGAACTAATTTACATACGTTATCAAACAAAAATGCTATAGAAATTTATTACATGGTGAGTTGAACATTTGCCTACACCTAACCCCACCAAATACCCACAAATAACATTAATCTTATGTGATTATCGAATTCCGAATCCAGTGATATCAAATATGGTAATGTCAGACAGCCAATACAAAGCGGTGTTGCATCAGACCACGGGCTTGGGCGCAGGTGAGATTACAGAGAGACAGGTGTCGCCGCCGCCGCACGACAAATCAGTCGGGTCTTACTATAAGGGCCCCACCTACATAGGTACATAATTTTTATCTTATAAATGTGACACAAGCAATGGGATCCCATAGGTATTACCCAGACGTTTTGGTATGTCTAATATTTTTACATAAATTCCAAGCGCGTACGCTCTGCATTTAAACTCGTCATTCCATAGCTCAGCTCAGACAAGGTGAACAATAAGGTTCGCGACATATTCTGAACAATGGTCGCAGTTACGATAGGAATCGGAAATTCGCTACTGACGTTGTTGAAGACTCCTACCTATTGTCGTACAACACTATACAATACCATTCTTTTATAGAGCAGGAATACATACATAATTGAAACGCACCGCGGTTGCAGCGGTCGTTGACCGAATAAGGACCTTTATCGTAAAGGTATTCGATTGCATAATTGTATTAAATTCTTAATCGTAATACCCATTGACACACAGAGGCCGCAATCAAACGAATTATCAGAGATTTTGTCCACGTAACAGCAAAGTAAATATTCCACATCCGTGCACAGCAACATGGTCGTATATGAGTTAAATACAAACAGACGCGCCCTGTTACCATGATACGATATTTACACAAAACGTATGTATACATACGTATATGGTACGTAGATAGGTACAGACGGTACTAACACCAACATTTAGATGTTTGAATTATATAACTCAAATACAGGTTATTAGATCCCAAATTAGTATTAGCGAACTGTGACAACATCCGCTAGTGCCCACCTAACAAGACAACAAGTTAAATGAACTTATTCAAGATCGTCACTAAATATATTGTCAAATAAACTTATCTCACAACTTGAGAGACTCTCAAGTAAGGTAAAATAACTTTTGTTTGAACCGGAACATGAAAAAAGATATACGACCGATAGATTAATACCAACGATTGCTAAATTATTTAATTATCTTAAACCGATGCGTTATTTTTTGATAATGATATTAAATTATACACATTAATAGAAGTTAATTCTATGATTTAGTTATTAATATAATAAATCACAATAATGAATTCGACTATAAAAATCCGTGAAGGAAAGGTAAAGGCCAAGCCGACCTAAATTGCACAACATTCAACGTGTTTAATGGGACATTCTTGCCATCACGCCATTAGATGAAGAACACAGCGTACGATCAAATGCATTGTCGATTCATAAAACGTTTCACACTGAAGATTACACCGCCGGAAGATGTAATCGCAGGATAGGCATTTGTTCGTGAAGGACGAATGCAAACGCTAACTGCTTACAAGTAGATATAAACAGATAACGACTAATATACACTGCAATAAAAGCATTCAGCACCCGTAGCTAAGACGAGATACGTAGCAATAACAAAATCGAGTTAAATGCTTTGTTCTACACTAATTTCTATTCAAGCCACATCGATTCTTTGTTAAGACATCTCAACCATAAGGAACTATGCAGGATTCTATTTCTATAATACGAAGGTTTCAAACCATGGGTTGAAATACAAAACCTATCCTAATATTGGTTGTTCTGTTGTGACAATACTTACGAAAACTGCCTTGACCAATCTAACAGCCATAATAGCTTTAACAAATATATTCATTTAAAGAGGGAAATATTACTCAATGATCGTGTCACAAACGTCACTCGACGCGCCGAGCTTCTGTTTACGGTCATTCAATACTCTGAATACGCATAACATGATAACAGTGATGTGAGGATATTATCTGATAACGTTTGGACAATGTACTTAATAAACATATGTAATAAGATAAAATATAGTGACAAATAATAGGTTAATGATACTGAATTTATTATTGACATTAAGTTATACTACAAATGGATAAAATTAATATGCTTTACAGTCAATTTCTAATCATAAATGTAAAATACTACGAGTCATCAAAAAAAAAAGCCGGTATCAACATTTTACTGGTGTGATGAGGCCGCGAGGTACTTTCACCGAGGGTCGCTTGCCTTTTGGCCCAGTGCGAGGAGGTAAGGCTTGTCTGACACAGCCACTAGCCACTACGCGACTGAATCGAAGCTGGCTTATAACTACGTCTCACCCATTCATAAAGTGAAAGAAAAGAATAGCCGTACACGTGATAGCAATAATTTATTTTGATTGTCCCGTCGACGCTCATGTCTCGGACTACTTCCCACAGATTATATTTATATTATTTTTGTTTAGGGCAACAACCTGGACTTGGTGAAGTTTATTAACTTTGGTAAAACACAAAGTGGGTCAAGCCGAGAACAGGTTTACTCAAGTATGTCTGTTCATTGATTGAATTATAAAACGAGTGTTTATCTAAACATAGATACCAAACTTGAATAAAGTTAAATATTGAACTGAGGTTCTGTACATTAAATTAAACTTAGATCACCTTAGGTTCTTAGCTCAGCTGTTAAATAACAAAGTTTCGATTCTATAAATAAAAATAAAAAGGTAGCAGAAAAGATTTTTTAAATGTGATTTATTGAATAATTATTACAAGCAGGTCATACTAAAACCAGCTTTCTACAGTCACGTTGAAAACGAAATTGAATATGACGAACGTGTATCTACGAAGTTCAATATTTGCACAACAAATGGGTAAATAATGTGTGCCGACTTAAAGCTTAAACTAATATTGCTAAAGACAACACGCGTTTAATTTTTTTCGACTGTATGTCGATTATAAAACTATGCTATTATTAATGGTTCAGTGAAAACAGGCGAGAACGCAGAATTAAACAATAAAATTCAGATATTCATTGATAGTTAGGTTATGATTTTGACCTTGACTATATTTATATGCGCGAGTGGTTTTTAGAATATGACTTAATGGAACGCGTAATAAATAACGTGAATCGTGATCTTAACCCAATTTACCCAACAAGCAGCAAATCAAAATAAAATACGCCTGTATTAAGGCGCTCGATTGTGCTCTTTACATACACCTAGTAAAAATGACCGTTGGTATTCATTATGTACCCATTTTCGCGAACCACTAAAGCATTGATTTATAGTGACGCACGTAATCGTTCAGAAATTCGGCACTGCCTTAGCAACAGACATAATGACAGACAAGACACAGCCGCTCCTTATTTATGTACTTAGCCCATTTGCACTTTCCATTCGGCTCGTGATCGAGAAGACATGGCACACATATTAATCAGTGTTTGGTTTATCCCAATACAATAGACTACCTACTAACATAGAGCAGAACTAGTACTACTTATTCGTTCTATTTACAGTATCTTATACAATGACAAGGCTATATGTTAGGTACCTCAAATTGGCATGCAACAGGACTGTCAAGCATTAAAATAATCATCTTAATAATCACTGATTGTGTATTCGCATCACGCTTGGAATTTCCTGATGAATTCGATTCTAAAGTCTTGATAAAATACAAACATCTATGTCTTTTTGAAAACTAACTTTAGTAATAATTTTTGGAATTTTGCTGAATTTAGACACTCTGGCGTAACTTTGGATTGCAAATTTTATTTATTTTTCAATATTTCTCACTGATTAAACCTCTTTTTTAACATTAAGGTGCTTTTAGAAGAGGTCTAGTTTAGCGTTATGTTTAAGTCAAAGTAAATTCTAAATATGAACTGAATACCCATATTTAATTCATAGCAAATATAATATAACATGTTTGCAAAGTAAGTATAGAACCACAAATATGATTGATGTGGTAAGTAATCCCTTGTGTATACTAATTAAGTTAATTTAAATGTACACACACGTAGTTACGAGAGAATTTGCGTCAATCTACATAAGATAACCGCAGGGACCACTGTCATAAGACACTTCATCACTTCCATAAATATCGATTCATTCGTATTCTGTAAGAACAATTCTGAACACATGCCTAGGTGCTATTTTTATAAACTTACGCACTTTTAAAGATATATTACATGAAATGTTCAATGTTGGATAACGATAAATCTGTTGTCCTGCGAATAAGCTCGTGTGTGTTACTTTAAAGTGACTTTCGCGAAATATCCTCAACACGTTAAACAATGTTTACTGCACTGCCCAGAAGATGGATTGAAGTTGAATGTCACGGAGAACTAACGTTACAAAGGAAAATCGAGCTTTAGTATTATACCTTTGTTTTCTAAAACAGTGTGTTTCAAAGTGTTTTTAATGACGATGATAGATATAATGAGAACTCTGTTGATTTAAATAGGTCAGCTTTAATACGATAATTATTATCAGATGTACTTGGAAACCCATTTTTGGTTCATTCGAATTCTCATGAGATAAATCTAATAATCGAATTAATGTAAGTAGGTACATTGTATTACTAAAACCTGGGAACAAGACGTGAGTTACTCGTTGGTAGGTACGGCATTAAAAGTTAAGAAATAGAGAAAAAAGGTCTTTAGCCTCTTTGCACACAGCTAGCGTATCTGGCACAATCTGTGCAACGTTGGCAATACCGATGATTCAATTAAAAAAGTAATTTACCTTCTTGTGATTCCAGAGCACGTTGACGGAGGGTTTCCCGCGGCGGAAGTCGCTCTGGTCAATGACGTCATCGTGTATGAGTGATGCTGAGTGGATCATCTCGCTGATCATCGCTACTTGTCGCTGTGACGGCTGCAATGCACTGCACCACAACATTGCACGTTAACACATTGAATTTTACATACGTCATACACAGATTATGGTGTGAAACAATAGTGGAGCGTCAAAGTCATGGGAAAACTGCCACTGGGCTGAGAACTGAGGATCATTTGCTATTCGAAAACAAAGGTCAGTATTCAACAGTAGACGTTAACAGAGGGTTTTAAATCGCTTATCTAATCCATCTCACATGCAACTGTAGTAACAAGATGGAAGCTAACAGATATTCTTTATAAAATAGCTAGCTTTTGCTCGCGGGTTCGCTTCAGTTATGTACGGAAATTAACCCACGGGAACGTTTTAAATGCAACCTATGACACTCAGGTAGCTTCCCGTTATTGAAAGAATTTTCGGAATCGGATCAGAATTTCTGAAGATCGCCCCTACAAACTTACAATAAAATTTTACCTCTTCATAATGTATTAGTATAGATGTAAAATTAAATTCAAACAATGCCTTAATGATTCTTTCAACTGTTTGACGTGGTTGAATAAACTATAGACAGATGTATACCAAACACGTTTTGCTAATAAAAAGCTGATCGTTAAGTTTTTCCAGCTAGTTTTACGTGAATGTAATACTTCAGATAATACGTAATGTTTCACGCTCTTCGCAACAGCCGTGACGTGAGTATTGGACTTAAATATACATAATTTATAACTTTGTCGAGATAAGATAAATAAAAATGCTGAAGCTTGCGGTTGCAGACTTGGAGACTGTATTGGTAAAGAGAAATCTAGGCTTTGATTGCAAGTTTCTTCAATGCATTTAGCTTAAACTATATACTTCCTATTGTATTTATTTTAGGTTTTGTTCGTTTATTTTTGTGAGAAATTAATGTTTGATAACTAGCTCTGACACGTTGCTATTTATGAAACCAAACCATACTGGCGAAAATTTTCAGGCTACTCTCTATCTCTCATGGACAATACAACTAAAAGAAATAGTTGCTCAGTAGCAAATATGTACAAAAAGTAATGTCTATTGCCTGCGAGGTTACGAACCAAACAGGAGCGTTGCATCGTTAGCCATGAATGCACTCCAAACCGGACAATTACGTATGTTAAAACTACTCAAGCGTAATTTTGTTACAACATTTACTTACATACGTAAACTGACATAAACCTAGTGTCAATTGTAACTTGTATACAATATTGCTCTTTGTCTTATAATTTATTAAAAAGAACAACTGTCTGTTTCTAAGAGTAATGTTGTTCCTTAGCTGCGATATTCAAAAAGTGAATTCATATCGGCATTATTCAATTCCAGTTTTCAAGTAGCTACGTAATTCCTTATTAAAGAATCTATTCCATAGATTGTGTTTAAAATTATACTAAAAATACAACTGTTTAGTCTAAGGGAAACATACACCATTCCGAAAATTCTCTCTTTTTCCCATTGTTTTATTTCCCAGTTTACTTGCAAACTAAAAAAACTTTAAATACAACAGTTCGTGATATTTAAAGTATTAATGGGTTAGAAAAACAATAAAGACAGCTATTGCATCAATAAGCTAGAAAAACCTTGGTTAGCGGTTCGGTTGCGCTTGCGCATACCACGTGATGTGCGAGATAGTTCGTCTGAAGGTTTTGGAAGATGGGTTTATGATAACACGACTTCACCTACCTACAGTATACTAAGTTTTTCAATACACAAGTATATTTAACTGGAATTTAAGCTGGTATTTTTTTTTCGTGTATAAGTATGTTGCAACTATTAATTACCTCTCTTAGCTAGATCACGGTCAGCTAGTCTAAATTCCTCCGTAAATTAACTGACCAGTAGTTCGCATTGCGTGTTTAAATATCTAAAATATTCTCATCATGTAAGGGCGGATCGCGGCGAACCACAACATGGAGCACGTGAACTCAATGCCTGAATAGGACGTTTACTATTCATTTATTGTAATTATTTACACTGAATGTAAAAATAAGACTCTTTTTAGAAGTCCAGATTTACCTTAAGATAGAAATGTATTCCTACACGTCTTCACATCACGACACATGTAAGACAGACAAAGAAAATCTGAATATTTTACCCGATCTAGCAAACCGAAAGGTAAGGGTCTTAATTCGATGCATTTGTTCGTTTTATTTAATTTACAAGCAACTATGTTCTGCGACAATTTATTTGTATCTTAATAAAGCACAATGAATGAAATAGCTCGTTTGTTTGCATGAACAATAAAGTGCGTACCCATTATTTTACAATTACAATGTTACTGATTAGAATACTACACGCAGACTAATTGTTATGCTAATGAGAATCTATTACGTTTTAATCTTCATCAATATAATTATGTCTGACCGTTGAGTACAACCTTCGATTTAATGCAATAAATGGTCTCGCGATATGTGACGACATAAAGACCTTTGAAAAATCGTTTGTTCAAGGTCCTCGACGAGACATTGAACTATGGAGCGTACGGTCTGATGACCGAACGCAATCCAAAAGTGTTGGCAAACAGATACTGTGAGGCAACAAGTTCAATGAATTAAGCGAAAGGCTAGGAAATAAAAGTTTAGATATCAGTCTCGGACGGACTTCCACTTTACAAACAATAGTTAGTTTCGGCCTGTTCAACATTCCTGATATTTAGAACGAACTTCATAAATTATTTCAGTCATCGTAAACGTCCTTTCACTATTGATCATAAATCTTCCCTTGTGCGCAATTCGCAATTAATGAGGATTACTTAGGCAAAATGTGATATTTTAATTTTGTTGTAGGCATATCAAAGTTTGTCTTTTCGCCACGTTCATTCACATGATTACTACCACTAATACTATGCCGTTGTAACCACGGGCGATGGGTGTGGTCAACATTTTTAATGTCAAGTACTCTGTGGGAGACTTTTGCACTTTGGCTCTTACATTTCAATGTCCATCATTCAAGGTTAGATTTGTACATAAAACAGGCGGCTGATTATCTTTGAAACAATAATTTGGAAGCACAACGTAATGAAACATTGTTTATGCTCATAATGCTTGTGGTTATTATTACAAAGCAACTTTGTGGGTTGACCCCAGACTTTTCTAACTTTCTTTACTTTCTTACCACTACGCGTGTTCGTGATGCAGCACATTGTTTCATAAAGAATTCATTTTAAGTTAGTAGCATAAAAATAATTTTAACAAAGATAGAGAACAGATGAAATGATAAAACATTTTAGGCCTTTTATTTTCAAATACTTGACTGTCACGTCTTCCAGCAGCTATATCTATTATCCAAAATAATTTTCACAGTCATGAATGAGACAAATAAACAAGAAGCCGTAAGTTAGAGCACATACCTGTTTTCTCCATAGACGTGGTAGTTGACGGCTCTCGCCATAAGTATCGCGACCATCGGCCTCAGCGCCTTGCCCTGGCCATCAAAGTAGTATGTGGCTATGGTGTTCAGTTCTGGTTGGTTGGTGTTACGCTCCAGCTCCTGTCGGGCAGAGGGGCTACAGTCGAGTTGGGATCACATCTTACAGAAACATCATAATAGTAAGATAGGTTTATGAGACGAGAGAGCGCATACTACATTTGGTTTTTATTTAAATTTCATTCGACAATAAAGCTGGTTAAAATGTTTATACGTTGGTCAATATGTTTCCAGTAGTGGATTTTAATTGGACTCTGTAGCATTTAAATGATTCAATGAAATCTAGATTAAAATTACGTAAGGGGCTCAAGTTTATAACAACATCGCTGATAACATTACGAGCACAGATAACAAAACTGTAAGCCGTGCCATGCATCGTAATGCGTAAAGTCATGTACTGATATCTGCACAATAAGGTATACATGCATGCGAATATGACATACGTTTCGTTTAACAGCTTAATCTACAATCGTCGCGATGTAGCAGTGATAAATATATCTGGGTTAAAGTGTGAACTATCGCGTTTTATACTAACTGATTAGAGTTGACAAGCAAGATAACCGACTGAACCAACATTGATATTGATATACTGTAATACAGATTACGATAATTTCCTACATAAATTGTACACTTTCTTGCAGCTAATATTAGATTTCAAGAAATCGTATAGGTTTTATTGACAATTTCACTATGTAGACAAATGAGTCATCTGATAAAGTGAGACATTTCTCTTTCTTTCACTTTCTATATTCACTAAATACCACAATCCTGCTAATAAGCGCACATTCATACATTCCAACAATGTCCTAATTGAAATAATGAAGCATAATTACATGTGCTACGCTTTCGTAGCACTTGCTACGACATTTTTAAGTACATTCCAATGGCCATTTATTAAGAAGTTACGTCATATTTTATCAGACAATCGCTCTATTTTCTAATCTTTTAAACCTTAACCATACTTAAAACGAGGACAACATAATTATAGTATTTCGCATATTGGCTGGAATTTACGAATCATTCCCTCATGTCGACGCGTAAAACAAATGTCATCTGTAAAAAGTTTGCGCTTGACATCGACAAGGATAAGCTAAGAACAGGTTCTTGGCATACGAAATGTCACCCTGAATATATGAAAATTAGAGTCTTTCTAATCAAATATGAGTTATGTTTTAAAGAATTTTGTGTACATCCGAATATCGTTAACTAGTCAGATTTCCGACTGTGTAGGTGCCTCTAATTATCTAATGACAAATGCCGCAATAAAACAAATTAAATTTAATTACGGCCATTAGCCATTACAAAAATGAAACATTGAATACCTGGAAAGCATAATGACAAGCCATGCATTACTTTGCTGTAATCTAGTAATTAGAAACACTTTAGTTACTTAGTTGTAGTGAATTCACGCTCTTGATTATATCGGTCGAAATGAAGCCAGATTCTTTAACGCTCTGAATAGTAAGTGCGACAAATATCTTATTACAGCTAACTTAATTACCTACAAAGTACTCCAACGCGAACCTTATGTTCCTCCTAATTTATACCATGGCTTGTGACTACGTAGAATATACGTAGGTGCTAATTATAATGAGACGCATTTGTTGAGAACGTAAAAGGCAGTCTAAACGGTGTTACAACAGAGATAATTTGCAACTACCTGAAGGACTCGGTGGTAGTTTTCAGCTAGCGGTGTGGTAACCACCATCGACTGTATTTTGACGCAAGCTTGTCGCAAGTGTCCTCTTACTATAGCGGACAATGAGACTTTGCCATTGCCTTTTCAATTACGATACGATTGTTGAACATCAATTTCATTGTTTACCCGACGAAGACTGTATGCAAAGTCATATCAATTTAAATTCGGATCACCTATATTTTATTAATCGTCTGTTATGAAATACAAACTGGGTTTTATAAATCTATAGCAACTTTTGAAGCTGGTATTACGTACATACTTACTTTATAATGATCGCCGATGTAAGTCACTAACAATTTCTCTGATTATGATAATAGGCTATGATACAAGCCCACATAATCATATATTAATATCCACGCAGTAAAATCGATGGATTAACATAAGCATTTTGTAAGTTTTACGAAATATTCGTGTAGGCGCACCCTCCATTACAAACTTCCTTAGATAAATAACGTAAGGCTTCGCTTTTGTAATACTGGAAACAGTCACGGACATAACACTACATAATAATAAGTAGATAAGAATGTATCTACCCTTCATCCGTTTTGCGTAAGACAACTAAATCAAATCACACCTACCAAGCTTTTCTAATACGATATCATTAAATTTTTATCACATAATGAATATGGGTGGGGACCAAAATATTCAAAACCATATCCCCTCTAAAAGTTTTCAATTCTTTTGCAACTAATTTCTATTCTGACATTGAGTTTCGTTGGCAAAGATATTAAAAATTCAGTGAAATGCGACCTCATTAAATAATATTAATCTCCTAAAATATACGAATCGTAAATATGTCGTGTTAAGTAATTAAGAGTAAGGTTTTGAATATGCTAAACATAGTAGTAAATATTGGATGAATGGATCCTTCAGTCATCATCCGTTGTTGACCGAACACATTCAAATCGTCACGCAGTCAATCTATTGCGAAATCCGAGGACAGTACCTACGTACCTACGCAGCTACTTGGTGAGGCTCACCTTCTATTAGAGTGCTGAGTATGCGTAGTGGCACCACTGTTTAATGACAAAACAAACACATACAAACCCTGGCACATCAAATAATGTGCATGGTGTATTTAAATGTTCGAACTTTATGAAGGCTAGAGGTAAAGGGCTCCTGAACTGAACTTGAAGTTTCCGCAGACAAACGTAACTGGAGCGACTAACCTACAATTTAGTATTTACATCTGCATGTCAAGTTATCTATTTGTACTTATTTTGTGAATGAACTTCCATTGCCATCGTAATCAATTTTGGACCCATGTAGTGTCAAGGCTAGTCTCAATCTTGCTTACAGTAATGGCATACGAAACTATGTGATTTCATGATATTCTATTCTACAATGTAATGCAGATAAAACCTTTTTATTAATGTTTGAAAACAAATGTTTTAGAACTTAAACAGAGGCCGATAGCACGAGCGCACCGTGTAAGCGTAACGTAAATACATACGTCGATTTTAAATTTCAAAATACTCAATTCACATTATATTTATGTGAGTATTTTGAAATTTATTAATTATTATTAAATATTTTATTATAATATTTTCATAACTTTAAGAATGCTTTTAGCAAACAATTTAACTGAAATGCTATACTATAATAGTATTTTCGATTAAAAAATCAACGTATTTAAGTTACGTATACACCGCGTGCTCGTGGATAGGGCCCCAGATCTTGAATGAAAATCTCCCGACTCCTACGCCAACGTCGATAACGAAGGAACATGACATTGACGTTCGGTATAAGCGTCACTCACTCTATAGGCTGTCTAGGTTTTCCAAATAAATCTTCTAAACACAGGAAGATATCTAGTACCCGAAAGTACCTAACCTAGACAACATTTTATCCCGACACATAAATTGTGCAAATGACTAGTCAATGTCGTATTTCTACATTACGTTTTGTTAGTTTGTTACTCATAGTATCTTGCAGTTCTTTATGTTTAGAGTACCTATATTAAGTTTATTTGCACATAAATAAGATAATTCTAATACAACAGCCTTGCTACCGGTAAAACCAACAATGACATGCTATTTTCATTTGTAGCGGAAACTCCACATGCTATGGGACATTGAAGGTAACAGGGACAATATAATTAGACTTATTTAACACATTAGATGAATGGTACCAAATGATGTGTAATTCCCCGCTGGTATTTGATTATATTTGGAGCCATTATTTAATGGAAACACCAAACTAGCAAAACTGACAACGAGTTGCTACTTATAGGTAGTCAGTTAATTAAGTCCTTGATGTGAAAAACATTTCACATCTCGTGTAATAGATGCCTTGTAAAGCTGTTTTGCATTTTCTTATATCTTAATTGAGTAAAACTACCGCCAGCAACGGAAACGAAGTAATAAGAATACTTGTTAGTTGTTTTTGCGTACCGGGTCTGGAAACAAGGTCAATGTTCAAGTTTAGCGCTGTTCCACGCCACACTTTCCATTTCCCACTCATTGCTTAGCACCGCGAGACCCATTAATTACGAAAATGACTATACTCGGGGCCAAGTTGTTTTGCAAAATAATGTAAACACAAAACAATTTGTAGTTAGTTTGAGTAATGTTTTAGACGTCAAAAAGCACAGTTTTAACTCTTAACACAATTGGAAGCAAAAACTTAAAACCTAAGATTATGGGTAGTTTACCCATTTTCTTAAGGTTTCAAGCTTATATTAACTTATTTTTGAACTAAGCAGGAATACCTGCCGTGACTTAATGGTATTTGGCAGAGATAGGCAACACGTTTATTCAGACAGCCAGTTGTGGATGAATGAAATTATATGTCTGGTCTACTGTTACGTAATTGAAAACGTACGTGCGAAATCGTAGCCCGACTATACGACAGGTTTGTTAAGTTTCCTAACATAAACAGAAAAGTCGCTAACGAGCAGATCAATAATCTTTGCGATAACCTAAATCCTGCTTTGCGCTTCTGACATCTCCATAACACAAATAAACAAGATATTCCATTGCAGCTCAAACAAACCCAGAATGCTTATCGTTAATCTGCTTTTACTCCTAGTTAAAAGATCTAACCTAAGATGGATTTAAAACTAGAAATCAGTCTATATGGCCACAGACGTGGAGGAAATGATCGTGTAGAAATATACAGCTTGCCAGTACAGCATTCACACAGGGGCCTAGTTTTAGACGAGTTTTCCAAACAGAAAGTAGGCAAACGAGCACTGGCATCACAACGGCCATGCTACGGTAGGACCGATGTCACTAAACCTTACTGATCCAACATTCTTGATTCCTTACCTAACAATTAGTTTTTGTCAACAATACGGTATTATAACATCTGAGGACCTACATAAGTAAACAATCAAGTTTCTTATATTAAATAAATAAAATGAACTAGGAAGATTGATTTTCTCGCAACACCAATGTAAAAGAGGGAAATCGAAGTGCAGTCGAGTGCGCCAACATAAATACACTTTGACTTTAGTGCATTGCAGCGTTTTGCAACATCGTTGTCAAAAGTTCAGTTGAGCTAAATGCGCAACCATACAACACCGCCGAGGTTGCCGGCTTCGGGCACAATGCAGAGGATGTCATTAATTTTTGTGTTTATTAACTGCTTTAAGGTCAGTTTCTGCCATTACAGTCTAGCACTTTCATGCTCCAGTGCACACAGAATCACTTTAACATAATTTATCTGTGTGTGACATTTTTTGACAATAGCGAGGCCTATGCTTCTGGTGGTAACTTACTTGCAAATGATAACAACCATGAAAATAAAAAAATTGAATGAAAACGTTCAGTTAAATAATTCTACAATAGAAATAAACGAAGGTAAAGCGGCATAATTATGTACCGATGTTACATTTCCCAAACAATTCGTAGTGGGGATCTCCGGTTTGAGTCCCAATGCATTCATTACGACTAGTTTAAGCGCACTGGAATCTAGCTAACTGTATAATTCAGCGCATAATTTATTACGGTAGCAGTATTGTGTACTACAGATCTCAATTACCGGCGATGCGCGAATTGCACAACCCGAACTGACCAACGTGCTAACACGTCGTGACTTTGACACAATTGCCGATCAATGGACACAGTGCCGACCAATGGGCTCGTTAACTGTTCCCTTTTTATATCACGGCCTATGATACAATGAATGACACATTGATCAGTCTACTTTTGTCGGTTACACCTTGTTTATGATAATTACAAATTCAATCAGATGCTACTCTGTTCAATATAGTCATCACAATGTGTCATCGACTATAAATCTTTATTCTAATTATAACACCTATCTACTCACATATCTCATTAATATTATAAATAGGAGTCCATTGCAAAAATAAAAATAAATACAACATTTTCAAGGAGCGATATTACGACAGTCGCAATTATGGTAATTATTAAATGAAGTATGCGCAATCTTGAAAAATACTATTATTATATTCGTAAAAAAATGTGCTAATTGTGTTGGTTGGAAGGTGCCTACTGCAATTTCGACGCAACAAAAACAGGTCACAACGAAGTTGCATTCACAAGTCCATTCATCATAAACTTTTTTTGGTAATTCAGTTTCACACAATGGCTATAAATTACTTTGTACTTACGGATCGGATGTCTTCATATATTCCGTTAAGGTCGTCTTCCAGTAAGCGGTAGGGGTCGACGATCTGTGTGCCGTAGTCTGGTAGAGAGCCCGTGCTTGTGCTCTGGAGGCTGGAGGCGAGGCGGCGCACCAGCCCGCCGGTGGCCGCCGCGCTGAATCCGCCTGACCCGCACGCGGGTCCGCAAGTTGTGACTCTCTGTAATAAACAAATGTTCCGTCAATACAAGAAGAAATTAAGCTACATGGCTAAATATCAACTACGGTACTAAGATATATTAGACTGATAACACGAGACCAGTTCACAAACGTGAAGAAATACGCAGGCACTTAAGTAAGGATTAAACCGATATACCGGTATTTCTAGTCAATTTTATAAGGCAAGCCTATTACATTACGATATTACTCAGTCTTATTTCACGTATCCCACATTTTTGCCGTCTTTGTCAGCGGTTGTGGAGTCAAACAGCAAGCAGCGGGTGAGTGTCCGACAAGGCACGAAGGGTGCGCCAGGTGCCCTTAACTAAGTGGTGGTCGACGGCGGCAGTGACCGCGATACGCGGGTTTCGCAATTCCGTTTATGCAACGGCAAGCGAGTGCAGTGCGCGCCCGATGGGCTGCGACCGGCCGCGCGTTGCAAAACCACTACACGTTCAACCAATGCACGTATGTGCCCGCAAGTACCAGCCCATAGATGGACGCCTTTGCCGTTATAAATTAAGAGAAAACAATTAGCTAAACCATACTTTAGACTTCATTACGTCATACAAATAACTATTCAAGCCCTAGGTATTCTGCCATATAAATATTTCTACGCAGTCGTTTGTTGCGTGTGCCAATGTTCATAAAGTTACTTTTTTTTGTTCTTTATCGCAAATCCAGATAGATCATCCACGATTACAGCGACCGTGAACCCTCGTAGTTACTTTCATTTATTGCTTGGTTATATAAAAATGAAACTACTAAACCGTGCGTGGGTAAGTAGGCGCATACATATTACTATTTTTCAAGACATAAACTCTGAATGATATTTTACCAAACATTGCTAAAAATACTCGAATTAAAGGCAGGTCTGAGCTATATTTAAGAAATAGCGAATGACTAAGCGTGAATTGAACGTTAATATCAGAGCCATTCTCCGGTTGCATGGCTCGTGATGGCGCTGGCGGGAGGTAGGATCAATGTTGCAATTTTAAAATCTAATGCATTATTAGTAAACGTAGTTCGAGCTGTGAATATACACTTCAAGGTTCTTGTGCTAATATTTATCTTGCCACAGAAGCAACAAAAAGGCGGTTATAGCGGTTTGGTTAATGTCGTCATTTTATAAACTTACTTTTTTAGGCACTATTGAGAGCATGCGTTTAATCTAGGTTGTTCACAGATTAAGTATACTAAATATTTACATAGTATTAATGGACGTGCAGTTAAAAGATTAACTGTATCCATTTCACGTATCCTGCCAGATGAACGACAGTGAACTCGTCTGACATTAAGCGTACCCTATAAAACTTTCTGCGATAGATAAATTAATTCCATTAAACACCGATTTCCACAGAGTCAAGTTCAAAATTATGCGGACAAAATTCCGACAAGTGTAATTCTTACCATTTCCTTTCATTGTTTACATCGATCAGAACTTATATAACGCGATGTGTAACAAGTATTTAAAAATAAAACGTATTAGTGGAGCCGTTTCGACAACATCCTTAATTCACAGCGACGTCTGATGCGTAGCATAATAATTACTTCCATACGATTTCACACGAGTTAACACGGTAAAGGACGGCTTCATTGAAGATTTCAGCTAAATACGTCAGTAAAGACTTTATTTTAGAAGGGGAAAATATTTTGAATGAGTCAATATTTTGGTACCTATCAGTAGCGAAGGGTCAATTTTTGTAAGAGGTAAGCCGGAGTACATTATCTTTAATGTGATTATATTATTTGTCTATAGAATACTGACTGTGGCATTTTTCAAAGGGAAGCCAGTAGGAATCGAGTTGTATAGAACCTTCGCCACTGGTACCTATAGGTTTATAGGAACTATCTAATTGAACCAAAATAAATAAGTTCAGGTGAAAGTACAGACGCCAGCACATCAAGCTATCCGAAACTGTCAATTTTCCGAAACAACCTTGAACCTAATACTTTAGCAATAAAGTTGAAAATCTATTAAAGAAATTTGACAGATTGTAGTAGCTTGATGTGATGGCGTCGGTACCTAAAAACTGAAATTAGGATTGTCATGATTGCTGAAGACTAGAATAAATTAAGATTAATTTCTGTGATCGACTACGTTAATTCCATAGTAAGGAATGCAGTGCTACGCCGTAGCGGGTCAACTGAGCTTTCTGTTGTAGAAACTAGAAGTAATAAAAAAAATTAAGAAGTATTTCATTTCTGTCCATAAATAAACCACAAAATTCTTGCGAAACACGAAAACATTAATATAAAACATCATAAACACTTATGAAAAATTGCTTCATACATTTTCCTTGAAAATCTACACATACCTTTGTGTTTGTGATTTCCAAGAAAAATTTAAGTAAATTCCATACTCGTCTCAAATTACTGTCATTTCCGTGAACCCCCTTACAATTCCTCTTATAAATATTTCTACTATAAACCCCGTAGGTAAATTACAATAAATTCATGATTGATTTCAAAGCACTTCTGAAGTAGGTACATCGTAGAAGCTACTACTTATAATATTGAAATTTTACTCTTGACCTGCGGCTACAGGTAATAAACAAAATTAAATGCAATTTATCACAGTAATGATCATTTCCTACTAAAAATAAATAAAAATAACGACACCCACAGTTGACCTTAAGGTAGCTTTCAATTCTTTTCAGGAAGAGGCGATTCATGTGCGTCACAAAAGGTGTAAATAAAGGTGAATGTATATTCCAAAACCTTGGAAAAGCTGTTGATTCACTTGTGTCCTATCCCATATAACTTGTGAACCCGGAACAGACAATTTATAATTCATACTTTACCAATACAGGGCGGCGCCGACAATACGACAATAAAATAAACTGCGTAAGCTGACGTTCCCAATCTACATACAAAAATTCAATTAAATGTATCCAGTAGTTTAGTCACAGGACATTATTTTTCATTTTCAGCGTTTTCTACTTGATGTAGATTAATAGACTAGGACTGACAGATTAACGACTCCCACATCGATATAAACACTAAACACTTGTTGCCAATTCGCTACTTAAAAACCTTTGCCAAATTCGTTCCTTAAGTTTTATTTCCAGACGCGAATTAGTGCAAATTATACCTAAGGTTAGTAAACCAACAATAATAAATGGTGTTACATTTCGTTACAGTATTAAGCTATTCAGTTTGTTTGAATTGTTTTTTTTTTTATTTCTATGTTAGATTTCTTTAATAGTTTAAAAATATTCTTATGAACTGGTAGTACCAGTATTTTCATTTATTGTCGTATTGTCGGCGCCACCCTGTATATGTTGTTGCAAATTATTACCCGTAAATGCAAAAATATTTTACCTACCTATAAGGTTGTACTGCTCAATTATATCAAGAAACCCTAATTAAACTGAATAAGTACAAAACGACTTACTTAATGACGTCAATGCCTAGAGTAATGAAGGCGTGATATTTCTAAGTATTTTCACGCTTACGTGTAATATCAATATACGAACTTCTTTTAATTAACAAGGAAAAATGTCATTAATACGCCTACATACCTTCTTCTTCGTTTTCTGTGTGCAATTTTAATTATTTTCGTGTAAAACTAATATGATAATGTAAACGCTACGTAAAATACACTTGGCTATTATAACGATTGAAAGAAATGTTGTTGTTACAAACGTACATAACAGATACACAAACATACATAATTACATAGTAACGCTATGAATCTTTAAAAAAAATTCATACAAAAATCATGATATCCGTGTTCAATGTAAATGATGAACAACATTGTCGCACGTAAAATTGCATGTGTTACTGGGCGCACATAACAATTAAAACACGATAGAAAGTGAGCGTTTCGAACACTCTTGCGCATCGATCGACACTGTTCTTAAAATAGAAGTGAACACCAATTGACACGTACATTAGATTGATATATAGCTGTTACGTGGACAATCTGATGCATTAGGTATGTAGACCAAAAGGGAGCGCTTAATTAGTGTTCTTATTTGGATTTTAATAACTTACATAAATTAATATTATTGTCCTTCAAACAGCCGATATAAAGTCTATTTTATTATGGTCGGTACAGAATTTACTAGAAGATAAAATTACTTATCTGTATCTACTCTAGCACAACATCAACCAACACTTTTCAACAAATCAGTCCAACTGTTATCAATTAAATAAATGGTCGACAGATACAGTTGAAAATTAATTAAACTGCTTTTGTACTACGCCTGTGCCTTAACTAAGCATTTTGTTATTTTAGTATGAAAATGGAATTGATTTAGGAAATAGGTAGGTACAACCGAAGACTGACGGTCGACCACTTTTCACTCTCATGCCCTGGTCGACCGTCAGTCTTCGGTAGCACCTAAGCTTTAGCCACAAAAGCGCAGTCATCAGCCATCAATACAATTAGTGATTTCTTAATAGACATATGCCGAAAGCCGAATAACAGTGTGCTATAAGACAATATTCCTCATTCCTATTCTATTTTACCCAAGTAATACATTACATGCAGAACTATGGTAAAAATGTGCTTAGTTTTGTAATTCAGTACTCATCACATGCTAATAACTGCTCATAAATTACTAAACGTTCCAAGGACATTAATGACGAAGGTTTGGACAGCAAATAACAATAAAACTAACCTACACGTGCAAAGAATTTACAAATTATTTGTATTTGTAAATTATTTAAAGTCTAATTTACCTAAACACACAAAGAATACGTTTAGTTCATATCCTTACATAATTCATTCATTTATTTAAGATTTGTACGTTGTAGTATGTGCTACTTCTTTGTTATAAAGGGCTGAGTTGATAGTGATGAATTAGCTAGGCACAGCTGCATTGCATTATGTTTTAGGGCTGTTATATTCTCAAATTCTCAATATATATATTGATAACTGTAGAGCTTTCATTACGACATCCGGGAATGCTATAACTCTTGTTATACTGAGATAATCCCAAACTGTAACAAAGTCACTAAATATTGTAACTATGATTTAAAACGACAAAATTTATAGACTGCTTAGGTTTTGGAGCAAAAACTGTTATAAAACAATCTAAACAAATCGCAATCATATGTAAAAGCCGATAAAAAGGACTCGTGAACGTAGTTGCGCGCGCGCTAACGCGTGTAAAAGACATCAACGCGTCACATGCGCCCGCGCTAACTTATCGTGGTACGTGGTGTGTGAATAATTCAGTGTTTAAACATGCCATTATCTAGATATTTTACGATCTTCACACTGCTAATAGATAAAAGGATGTTTAACCCAAACATTAATTACACTTGCCACATGGTATTTTCTTCACGTAATCATCAAAAGCCCGATGACGATAGAACTCCATCATTTTGCAACAATGCGGCAAGTCAATAAAAGATCTATTTGACTGGGATTATCCAAGTTGTAGACGTGTTCTTAGCCACTAGATTCATATCTCCGTAAACCACCTAGTTAATCATCTCTTACAAATTGACTGGTGCATGCAACCTCCTTCGCCTGGGTCGAAAAGAGTCAATATCATTCTCTATGACAGCTCTAAGCGAAATTACTCCTATGCATGCGATGTTATGCAATAATAATATGACCGCAATCTGTCTAGACGTTTATTTTGAAAATATGTTATTATGGCATCCTTTGTTCTTCGAAGATTTAGGATCAAGGATGAAGTACATATGTCTCGGCAGGCAGAACAGAATAACCATTTCTGGACCCTCTTTTCGCGCCGAAGACAAAGCTATTCTCAAGGGTGACGCCAAAACTTGAGTCTCTTCCATTAATATCACACAACGAGCTGCTTTTATTAGTTTGGGTACTTTGTAAGCTTCGTGTCCCATTTTCTTCTAAATAACAATTTTAATTGGCACTCGATTGTATTAATTCTGACCTTATTTATATTACGTGTCAACAAGAATCGACAATTTTATTGGACACTGTCCATACCGACCTCGACAGTATGCGTGTTTGTTAAGTTGGTAAGGTTGGTAGTATTGGTACCAGCTATAAGTGCAGCCACAGAGTATGGCATACCAAGGTCGCTACTGCACCCACTGGCAGTAATGATCACAGGCGCAATTAGCCTCCACCGGTCTGTGGCGAGAGGCATGTCGGCCGAAGACGCCCCGCCCCGCTAGGTTATGAATCAAGGACAGATTTAACGGGAACAACTAGTTATGAACGTTTGTATAGTCATCATGCGTAGTAGGTACTGTTTGACTTTGGATATTTAGAGGTACTTTATGCCATAAGAAAGTTGAAATTTGATTAGATGGAACCAGAGAAGTGAGATAGTAAATAATTTTCGATCGAATAAAAAATCGGATAATTTAACCCACTCCCTGAATAATGTAGCAATAATAATTGACGGGATATGTATGGAAGGACTCATTACTACTTCTAATTCTGACGTCATTTTGAAGATGATTTGCCATTTGTTTTAGTGAAGTATTTTTAAAGATTTTATCCGAATATCTTATTAAATTCCTAAGTGTTTCTTGTAGCATTTGAGAACGGCAGGGTGTTGTCGACACTACGTTTCATTAGTCATTTGATCGTGAAAAAATTCTAGAAGAGTTTCTCAGAGTTTATCCGCACTTGTAAGGATTTTGTTTTGTTTTGTTTAGCGAGAACATTTAAATATGATCAATCAGTTACTTTAAACAATTTGTTACAATAGATGTTACTTCTTAATTGTTAATTATGTAATAAATGCGACGGGATAAAACAGCCGATACGAATAGATTTGCAACGCAAATTAATTAAAGGTCAATAAATTAGGTAATTTTAACAAAATCTACCAATACAAACGAGCGTTACAGGATTAACTGTACGCATACAATGCTTACTAACAGTCAGTATACAAATTCGAGAAAATAAATCTTGTTTGGAGTTTCGACTGAATAAAACTTAGACAACACTTGGAAAAATATAACTAACGATCGAAATACCATGAACATATAGATCGGAAGAAGCTGGCAGTTTCGTCACAACGGTAATGTTTTCCCCATGGTTTGTGTTTTTATTTTAGTATATTCATGTAAATGTCTATTTACATTAATCTAAATTTTGATATATATTTATAGTATTTTATATATCCTTGCAGTTAATCTTAGTATTATTTAAAATTATTTTCAGATATACACCTACCACTGCTTGTCTCTGCATCACCCAAAGGTTGACTGATAGAAAATGCCTATGGCATTAAGTCCGCCTCTGTACTTTTGTGCTTGAAGTGTTAAATATAGATATGTAGTCCACGTTAGCTAAACTATTTGTATAAATAGATAGTGCCCGTACAAGTGTGGTACAAGAGCTTTATAAGTACGTAAACATTGCATTTTATTGGGAACTCATGCAAAATCAGACGCCCTTCATAAAGCAATAGATAATATTCTATCTGTCTTTATGTCACAACACTCAATAATTTTGTAACTAGGCATGTGCTTTTATATGTCCTATCTGATCAAATGTGATCATAAGTACGATATAAACCTCAGCTTTACTGCTTATTGATATAAGAACATTATCTAATCTCATTTCCTATTCAAAATACAATGGTTCGATAAATAACAAAACAACAATAAATGTGGTATTTTGATAATATTGGGCCAGAAAATAATGCTCAAGGCCTAATTTGTAAAGTCAAGAATCTTCACTAAATCGAACTCTAATTTCTACGGCTACTAAATAAATGTCAGCTCCTATTATAAAAGCGACAGAATAGAGAAATATGGAAATTTTTAAACTGAAAAAAATAAATGAAATATCGGAAACTCAAAACAATTAGTAAACATGGTAAATATCCCGTTTTCAGTGTTAATGATAAAGTGTGGAAGTACTATGCAGACAACAAACAATTGGGATTAGAGTGAAAAGCTAGAAAATCTATTCTGACTCAATATATTATTTTCGAAGGTAATTTAACTTATCAAACGGAACATACATGCAGTATTAAGACAGCACAAAGATTACACACATCGACCCTGAGTTTATCTGAAGAATGCCGTGGAGTAGTCATGATATGACGATTATACACTTTCGGACGTAATTGCCCGTGCTTACAGATTGCAATCAACGCCAACGAACGCAACAAGGACGCGTCGACTGCTTCAAAATCTTCTTCTAAAGCTGCTTTACAGATTTATTATATCACGAAAGTTTCTGCTGTGTCAAGAGCTTCTTTTAAAAACTTAAATAACCGTTTTATTGTTGTTATACTTGACAAACTCTTCGGCCTGAAAAACGTTGTGATGGAGTACTTAACCCCAGAAATTGCTACTCGAAGAGAGTGTTACACACGGGTACAGGTAATGAATAAATCAGACCTTGTATTCTGACATGTTGTGAAGGGTTTTTAATAAAAGGCACAATATCCTTGAAAGCTTAAAACGTGACAATTTCGACCACATAGACACCTATCTTGGTAAAGCTTTACTTAAGTTAAATATAACGCGTTATTTTCAGAGACAGAACTCGTTTTATTTTCGTTTTATGAATCGATATTCAATTGCCTACACGAAAACAGTGTTACTGGTTACTATTAAGTTTCTCCTCTTCACTGTAATAGCTAAAGGTTGGCATTGGGCTACGATTTCACGGATCCATCGGAAATATCACGGATGCAAATTATAAAGCACCTCCAATTTACACTAGCATACATTTTCGGGCTATCTAGTTAGAAATGTAGGTACGATTATGAGTAAAATGAATGCTATTCTGTTAAAAAGTTACTGCTGTATTACCTTAAAATGTATACTCATCACGCTTCCAAATATTAAAAACCTTCACCAATTATTATTGATAGATGTTAAATTATTGTATATGCTATTTATTTGTAGGAATGTATAGTGATGGTAAATAAACCCGCGTGATTCACTTTTTGGTGCGTAAGTTCTTGTTCTGATTGCTATTAGTCACAAGAACTTACTAGTGTAATAAGATAGATTAGGACCTAGTGCACGTTCGCAAATTATTATTTAATTTCGATCTACGTGCTTTTAATTTTTATCCCGATTTATCGCCTCAACATGTAACGAACTTAGTAACGTGATTGCTGAATGTGGCGTTGTGCGGTGCAGGTCAGTACGAGTAAGACTTACTCAATCCCTAAGTTAAATACTAGTTTAAGAAACATAGTTATCTTATCAAATAACAAAGTCACGTGCGCAAGCTACGGTAATTATTAATATTGCTTCCAGAGACAACGTTGATGAGTTCATTGTTTGCAAGTGGCGACCGAAACGCGTTGCCCAATTGTACCAGCATAGGCATGCGACGCTTGCAAGGACATTGGATCATCGGTGACGGTGACCACTTCTGTAAATACCGCTAAGCATTTGACAGTCTCAGTGCTTACAACAACGTAAAACAGATTATAAATAGTGTTTATGATTTAAATAATACATAATTAATTTGCACCTTTCGAATAAGGCCAAGATCCAACATTTTTAGTGGCTTTAATCATTACAAAAATAATCAAATAAAATATTCACAAGGCTGTGGTCATTGCATGTCACAATCCTAGCCTACGTTCGCGAAGATCTTTAAAAAAAAACTGCGCAACTTGCATTAAAATTTAAGACGACCGCAGTAAATATGCCTTATTGCGAAAGGAAAAATGGGTTTTTAATTCGATTTCCATTGCCATAAATATAAAATATTTCAATTGTGTTTAAAATATAATGTTTAAATGTTCTCGTTATCCTCGAAAAGCTACGCAGAGGTGTGCGTTACACTCACGGTTGGCATATTGTTTACATCAGGTTCCATTCAGACAGGGCGAGCCAACTGCTACTTTTCGGGCAAGCTTTAACTGAAAGTGTCATTGGGAAAATCTTCGATCAAATGGGAATAAACAAGCATTTTATGTAGGTATCCACTGTCGGTAGGAGTTGGGCAGAAAATGATGGTGGAGTTTCAAGACGAAACCAGAAGCTTTACACTGGTAATCATGTGGACTATCTATGTAGCTAGACTAGAGTGGCGGTTTTTTTTGTTTTATGTAAAAACATTTGCACTTTGCTGCAGATATGTAATCTGTTACAAAATTCAGTCGATGGCAGCAAACATAACACTCGGCTTTCTATGCCCTTTTGTATTGTCATCACGTAATTTAGGATTGAAGTAAATGTTGTAAGTCGAAAATAACATATGCTACATCGTGTGTATTGCCGCAAACTCTTATACAATGATGTCGACTGAACAAATAGTTGTGTGTTCCGCATTTCTACTGAGCTTCATTTACGCAGGTTACGTCGGTACGGTGCGATTCAGTCAACCGATTCATCTACCTAATAAACGTCTAGTATAAAACAAATTTAAATCCGGAATCTTTGTTTCGGGCCTTAAAGGTCTGCAAACTAACATCGTCTTAAAAACCTTCAATCAAACACATCCGTCTACTTTCCTACGGTAGACGAAAAGTTTCGAGACACGCAACATCGAAGAAATGGCGTTGAACGATGATGTCTCGCTGCAAACGGGGTCAATGCTCGCCAAATGGACTAGAATAAAAATAAGAAAGGCTATAGCACTCCTTCGACAGGTTACTTACCCAGTTTTCGCGCTATTAAAAATTCAAAGAATCGTCACACAACTTTCACTAGCCGTGTGCCAGTGCATGCGTCTAGAGATTGTCATCATAGGTAACGCTAAAGATGTGTACGTCAATGACCACTATGATTCGTCCAATCAAGATTTCTGATGATAATAATACCTAATAGGTACCAACTACGCGTTTTCGACAAGTCTGCAAATAGAGTTATGGTATGGATAAAGAAATCGGCCAGTAATTCAATTTCAATTGAAGGAGTAAATGAAATATTAATGCGAATAATAATTGTTGCTTAGAAAGTTCTATACGAGTCGTCGAGATTGGACATTGCATGCTCGCACGCTGCGCGAGAAAGCACGACGGCGCGCGTTCCCAACTAACATGTACTGTTGATATTTTGATATGGTGTTAGGACCTTGACGTTGGTCTACGAAGGACACGTAAACTATTAAAATTCCAATGGGTCCGTATGGAAGAGGTTAATGGGATTTCTTAAGAGCATACTTTACCTAGAATATTAGTAAACGAAGTAGAGTGGAAGTATTTTAAGGAAAAGGGCCCGGTATTTTTTACCACAGTGCTTGACCTAAAAAATGTAGCATGGAGTATTGCCACAGATTAACTAATAGTTCCTTACAGAATTGCGCCTAATTAGGTCAGGGGCAATTAGCGTAAACGGGATTGGTACGGCGTATACCAGATTATAGTAGACTGATAGTGATAACATAGTATTACATGATTTCACCGTACTAATGACCCGACAGACATATACCTACATTAATCGTTTCTTGTTAAATCATTGAATAAGGATGTTCGTACGTCCGAATCTACCTCATAAATTAAATTTATTTCCAAACAGAGCTTCGCTTTGTTTGATGAAAGTAAAAGTCGCGAATATCTTTGCTTACGGTGAAAATCATCCGACAAACCCAACAAACCTGTGCGGCGCGCGAAGCGACCCACTGCTCACCGACTCACGAAGATTTCACTTTTAACATTTCCAATGAATGACCCTACTTTACCACATTTCTTAACAAGTAAAGTAAACAATTTTAGGACAATTTCTAATTGCAACTTGAGTCAGAAAATTCATATTACATATTTGATTAGATCAGCTGACAAAGAGAGGTTAGATATTCTGTCATGCTGTTATGTAAAAAGGAATAACATTGTCGAACGGCACGATACAGAAAAAAATGTCCAAAATGAAAAACAAAATAATCACTGTAATAAACTGACCAAACCTGCTTAATTAATTAACTAAATACATCAAAACTGAAAATTAAATTGTCTAACCTGACATGTCTTTCCAAATATTCGCAATGGAGATGGTCCGGGAGGTTTGAGTTTCACAAATACAGTTTGCTTTCGAACTTTATGTCCGAATTGACACAATAACTTATCTTGAACACGAGCACAGAGCCTACTCGAACTTAAACACGCCATAGCTACAACTGCAACGAAACGCTTGAGGATATGAACTGCATAACACACACAGCATACAGGCATTCGCCATTTCCCCCCCACTTTCAGACAGCTGATTGTCAAAGTCGCCATGATTATTAATGTTGCCAACAAAAGCGAACTTATAATATTAAATAAAGGAAATATTATTATGTATCTATAATATCTATGTAATGTACTGATGTACTTCAGAATGATGTACAGACTATTTCTTGTTTTTATGGCAGAATCGCCATTTGGTAACACCGTCTTTAACTGACAGAAATAGGATTTTATTTGAATTGGAAAACTGAAGTAGAAAGAAGCAAATCAATGTTATATTTTTACACAATCTAAGGTTCTCAAGCTATGATAAAATGTAGCATTGGCTAGAAAAAAAATCGATTCTGTTTGTAACTGGCAGGAAAACTAATAACGTCTAATGTTGCCAAATGTAAATTCCAGTGTCATTGTCAGGTGTCATACCGCTACTGACACAAAATACTAACCTAAAAAATAATTTGCCCACTGCTGCATTTACTGACTACTATTGTTGTTTTAAACTATTGTTGATCTTAAACGACGATATGATACCACGCCTAACTCATGTAGTACAATTTATGAAGAATGTGGAACGAAATTTATTTCATATGTTTGGTTATCCACCCAAAGGTATATTTAAAAACTAAGTTAACACTGTACCTGTTCAGGTGCAAGGCCTTACTAGCTAAATAGGCTAAGAAGCCGCTTAAAGACTCAAGTAATGTATTGTGTTAGTGTTAATAAATCTAGAGAACTACCTGGGCTTAATGTAATATCTACTATGCAAAAGTTCGTGGGCCTGTTTTAAAATAATAGAAAACGTTTACATAAATTTAATGAGGACCCACTGGTACCTTGTTATATTTACGCTAAATCTTTACTAAACATGTTACTGTTTGTTCCAGAACTAGCCCTGGCTTATGTCCATGAGAAAAAACCTGCCACTTCACCCAAAAAGTTTTCAATCAAAGACCTAGTTGGAGACGGGTTCTTATTGGCTGTACCCAAATTCCGTAGAACAATTGAGAGGAAGTTAAAAAGAAAATTTGGTTCTCCTGAATATGTCTGGAAAATGATTGTGGGCAAAAATTTCATTAAAGTGTGCCAAAACTGTGGACATCATCATGAGAGAGATAGATTGTGTGGTAAGTGTTTGTGTATTCATTAATAAACATTTGAAATGTTCTCTTGTCTAATTACCACTTTCGACGCCAAGCACCCAGCATATGGGTCAAACAATAATTTGTTTGTGCCCACAACCCACCTGAGTCGTCTCCTCTCGTTGTAGTTGCCCCCGACTTGTTACCATACTTAGCTATAGATGACTTGTGCTCATGCCCAAGACCCGACTAGCGAGACCACCCACCACCATCTGACCACCAACCATCCGTGAGGCTTTAAGGGTCGTCGAAACTAAATTATATGAAGTCTCTTTTTAAGTATTAGAATAAACTATTTCCGACAACCCTGCACAATGGTTTTGAATTTCAGGTTGTTATGAATATTTGCCAAACTATTTTAGGCATACAAGTAAAAATGAATTATTTGAACTTGGCAGTAAAAGTTTTAATACCTGTGACTATAATTCCACAATCATAACTAATAATATGTATTGTCTAACATGAGCAATTGTGTATTTTCAGAACATTGCTACACCAAAGTAAAGAAAGAAACTGAAGAAATTCAAGCCAAAATAAAGGAAAAGCTTGGCATCAATCCAGTTGAGCATGATGTTGTTGTGTTGTATCAAGGAGAAACCCTTCCAGATGAGGTGATAAAGTCTAATTTACTTAAATTTGTTGGAAGACTTTAAGATTATATTGTGTTGATGAACAATTAGACACCAAATCTCTACAATTTGTATCATACTGACTGTGCCATCTTAATTGATATAAATAAATATGAAAAAATGCTAAACTTATTGTTAGTCCCCACCATGGTAGTAAAACTGCATCGTTGGTCTAGTGGTCATAAGCGCAACTGCTAAGCATGAGGGGGGTACGATTCCCAGGTCAGGCAAAGTGGAGTCCAGGGAGGATTTGTGCCCGGCTGATGGCTATAGGTTCGCCCTCTATTAAATGGGACTTAAAAAATATAATTGGTGAAATGTGGGTGTACACCTCCGTATTACAGGGTTGATGTTATGTTATGATAGTGAAAGTCAAGAATTGGAAATTATTACAAAAATATTTGTATGTTCTCATTTCAGCCCAAAGAATTCTGGAAAGGCAAAAGAATTATTGAGATGAAAAAAGAAAGGCCGCAATGGTTCAGCAAAAATCTTCTTGAAAAGACAACACAGAAGCCATCCAAATCAACTGATGTCAAACCTACTGATTTAGCTTAAAATTATGAGACAAAGTAGTTAGTGGTTAATAAGTACTTGTATTTAGTGTTATCAATTGAATAAATAATAAAATAGAAAATATTAAAATAAATAATTTTATTTCTTTTAAGATAGGCTATGAATAAATCATTCTACAGTGCTTCATACATATACAATAATTTTAACAACTCATTTCTTTAATTTGAACAGAAAATTAGTTACAAGTTTAACTTGAATAACAAAGGACTGATTATAGTTACCTATTATTTATTATATTATACACAATACTATAAATATTAGTCATATGATAATATACATATTTGTGTCTATTTGTTCCTTTAGCAGGAAATAATTTATTATAGAGGATGTTTCTATTCACACAATTCTGTCGAGAATAGTTTTCACCCACAGAACCTATGCCTTGAGTGTCATGATATTTGGGATATGATTTTCTTTATTTTGTAAAATGTTACCTCAAGTTATACTTTTTTTCAGTTGCAGACTAATACGAAGAAAGCAATAATTTTGATGTTATCAATAATGCTCATTTCTACTAGAAAATTGTGTGCTTCCAGAATCTTTAAGATATGTTTAAATTTTTATAAGTGCTTAAATGGCAGTCTAAATTTAAGTTGGCCTTTCTACCAAACACCCTGTAAACAGATAGTCATGTCGCTCACTAGATGGTATATCATTCGTTATTTAGATAGTGATAGATTTGAGTGGAATATTGCATTAATTTTGTGATACTTGAATGACATCACAGAAAATAATAATATTTTACATAAAGGAGCAATACAAAACTAAAAAATATTTATCATTAAGTCCCTACTAATAAAATTAATTAAATCATATTATCAAAAGAATTAGGAACATGGTCAAAATTATCTGTAATGGAGTCAGGTTCAGATTCACCTAAAAAGTGATTTTCGACATGGGACTGGAACTCGGTAAATGTAACATCTTTTTGGAATGTTTGTCCACACATAGGGCAAATTTTATCACAAGCTTCATCAGAAGTATCCTTTTCACTTTCTTCTAAAATACTTTTCTTATAAGCTGAAGTGTTTAGCTCACTGAAGTTATTATTGTAGGTACTGGAATCCGCTGGTGTAGCCCAATTGGCTAGACTATCACTTGTTTCTATCTCCTTATGCTCTGATGTTATAACTCTGGCATTATTTGCAATGCATGTAGGACACTTGTATCCTTCTGGAAAAAAAAAAAATTAAATAATCATTTTATTTAGTTTCAATTCATGTCAAATCGTTCATCAGTTGGATGCCAATTTATTGTGAGTTTCCAGTATAAAAATACAAACTCTGCTGCCGATTCATTGTTTTTTTTAATATACTTTCTCATGGCCAGCCCTGTCTTTCACTTGGTGTGAACCAAAAGGCATTACCCCAGTCAGGCAGTCCCCTAAACACCACACTTAGAATTAATGTCTTTAGTAAATAATCACAAAATTCTCAGAATGGAAATAGAGAAGATTAATTGGTCTGCCATTATTTTACCTTGCAATATAGTTTCAACTCTGGAGATAATCATTTTTAAGTCCGTTTCCTGTTGTGCTAGTTCCTTTTTCAGACTTTGTAGTTTGTCTGTTTGGCAGCGAATTTCTTTGAGAGAATCCGTTGCTGGGTCTTCCATGTAAGTGAAACCAATGGAATCAACATTCAGAACATCATCATCCATATCCTGCAATTGTGCCATCTGCTCATACTGTTCAACTAGTTGAGACTTTTCTTGAATATAGCTATTTATCAATTTTAGAGATATTTCCTCCAGACTTGACTCTGAATACTTTTCTTGATAATTTGCACTATTTTTTGGAGTACTATGAATATATGTATTCGTGCGTAGTAAAGGTTGTTTGTTATAGTCTTTGTTCATTTTGTCAGGTCCTTTTATAGTAGATATTTTGTTCCACAAATTTTTGTTTTCACATTGAACCATAAATACATGATGCATGAGTTTAGACTTTTGTTTATTTAGCTCTGCAATTTTCTGGTGCAGCACTAGTTTTTCATCTTCTTTTAGTGGGACGTATGATGAGCACTCAGTAGTCTTTACCACATCAAGCTTTAATCTCATGTTATCTGTTTCTAATGCGTTTATTCTTCTTTGTAGCAAAAGACATCGATCTCTCATAGCGTGAAGAGCCAATTCATGAACGCTGATATTATTACAATCACCTTTTAATGTTGTTTGGAAAGTAGAATCATTGTTAAAACTGACAATCGATGAGGACTCCATAATTTCTCTACAAAACTTTAATTCAAATTTGAGCCATTGAAAAAGTAGTGAACGTAAAGTGTGTTACCGTACTACAATAACAGAATTCTGTAAATCTCAATGAATTGGGAAATATCACAAAAACATAGCAAAAAAGTAGATTACAACGCGTACAACTTGACTTGACAGCTATGACACTGACAGACACTAAAGACAGCTGAGAGTATGTGTTGCCACCACTTCGAAATATTTTTATAGTTTATGGTAGCAACTGTTTGTTGTCAGGTTATAATGACCCAATAGAGGTCAACGCACAGCTATAAGCACAATATTACCATCGTCTCAACTCTGACCTATTCGGGATTATTTCTACGAATCTCCATAATACAACGCACACTTCCTAGCATAGTCTCAGTATGGAATCAGCTAGTAAACAGTATTTATTTTACTGATTGAGTATAAGCCCGGGCGACGCGTTGTCATCCCGATTGCGGCGAGCCATCACGAGGGCCAAGGTAACGTGATATCCGATCAATGTGATACGCAATCCCAATGCTGTTGATGCTGAGCCGATACGGTTACGTTCTGATGTTGGACAGACGCCTGGTTGATGACCAGCCAATAGCCTGTGGTAATGCTGGTCCTGTGGGTAGATTAGTGCTGCTTCGTATAATATGCATTCACTTTTATCAGAAATGCTTTGTCAGTACGGTCTATCAAGCTACACCACTTTTTCCATGAGGCAAGGAGCGAATTGTCGAAAAAAAAAACTGCCACTTTTTGCGGGAGGCGAGGTAAACACAAATGCGTTTATAATGTGTAAGCTGTATAGTTCACTACATAAATTTGATAATCTTATACTGAGATATGCATCCTGTTGCTACAAACGCACACGAAGAAAAAACAACTATACAATAAAGAAACACAGCATTGACAAATTAACGTGTATCTATACAATTGTCCAACGACAACAAACAAAGAGTGCTAGTGATGTGACACAACAAATGAGTGGTATTCGTCATCCATGAATTAATAAATGAATAAAATCAAAGCCAAATCAAAATCAAAGACAGTAAAGAAATTTGTAATTATTTTAACACCTTTTTTGCTACTATAGGGTCTGTTTTAGCTAATAAAATTAAAAGGCCTAGGGACCAAATCTAGTACAAGTGGACTACTAAACTTTGCACCAACTACTGAAGCAGAAGTCAGCAAAATCATAGATAATCTCAATTCAAACACTAGTGCGGGCTTAGATGGGATTAATTGCAAAACCATAAAAAGTATTAAAAATCTAATATTAACTTAACTCACGATGAGTATCAACTATTGTTTACAAAACGGCCTCTTCCCGGATTCTTTGAAAATAGCGAAAGTTAGCCCTATCTTTAAGTCAGGGAAAAAGACTGAACCAGGTAATTATCGCCCTATCTCGGTCCTTCCAATAATCTCTAAAATATTCGAAAAAATATTATATAAACGTTTAAATGATTACCTCAAAACTATAAACTTCTTCTCTAAAAAACAATATGGTTTCCGCGCAAAATCTAATACACTAACTGCAACAATTGACCTTGTGACCAATCTAAAAAATAATATCGATGAAAAACGCGCAGCACTTGGAATATTTATTGACCCGAAAAAGGCATTTGATACAATTAGCCATAGTCCCCTTCTCCAAAAACTGCATGAAATCGGCATCAGGGATACTGCCCACGACATGTACCGGGCTTATCTTTCTAATAGACAACAAATTGTTCGGATTGGTGATACGCAAAGTAATCGCGAAACTTTAACCTACGGCGTACCGCAGGGATCCATTCTTGGTCCCCTGCTATTCATATTATACGTAAACGACATACATAACCTAAATCTGGCAGGCGACATAATACTTTATGCTGTTTTGACATGGAAAGAAAAATTCTAGTGCGAGCAGGGTTTGAACCTGCGACCTTCCGATTCAGTACACCGGATGTCTTAAAGAGATACAGTCCTTTACTTTATACAAAAAAAACTATAAAACACTACATCTTAAAAGATTTCTCTAGGTTTTAAATTTAACCCACCACAACAATTTAATTTAAATCTACATTAATTACTAATTTGCTAAGTATAAACCTCACCAGAAAACCTACTCTGTATGTTCGAAACATTACAGTACATATAAATAGTTCAATTTGTAATTCCTATTGACTTGCCTTCAAGAATCGATACGTAATAGTACACTCACTTTTTCCTTTTACCCACAACACTGTAAAAATTGTGTGTCTACTACTAAACTTATTTACGAGTACCTACCTTTTTTAAAAGTAATTCTTGTATTTAGTTTGAAGATTACCATGTATTTCTCATATTAAGTGAATTGTATTCTTTTTGAGAAATAAATGTCTTAAAATCGTAATAAACAAAATTTTGGTCAGTGGGGCGTTTCAGGGGCGGTTATTATTTTATTTTGTTTTCTTCTACACCTCCTATACTTGACTGATTTCACTAATAAATAAATACCATAAGTGACCAGCGACCCTGCGTATGTCAGTAATAACGACAATATGTAGGACAACGATTTATTATTTACGAATTAATTTCTTAAAACATTTTTTTCATAATTAAAACAAGCCCCATAGCTCGGCCTGTACCTTTCTCATGAGAATGGCACTACAAGTGGCTTATACTCAACGTACTTATTTATAATAATATTCATTTTTCGACGTTCTGCAGAAGTAAGGCATAAGTTTTCTCATAAAAGTTCCAAATAATAGAAGTGACTTTAATTTACTTCTGACTAAAGCCATAAAAAGTATGTATTTTATGGCCAGGGGGTTGTTAAATTCACTGGCATTTCGGATATTGAAACTGAGTCTTCGGTATGAATCAGCGGCGAGGGATTGCATATTATGTTCATGGAAGGTTCGTCGCGGATCAAATAGAACTCCAAGATCTTTTACCGAATTAATAGCTATCTCTAAACCTTGTCGTTCTGTTTTATTTTTACGCACGCTTGCATACATAATGTACTTCGGCAGCCGAAGTGCGAGCCCAGCTATGCCATCTATGTTCTCTATATAGCTTATTCCTCTATGGACCAAAATCGTTTTTCTACGCTACTCTATAGTGCTAGTTACAAGGATTTTTGGAGCTTGAATGTCATTGGTAGTGTTGAAAAACAAATCACTCGTCTTAATAGATTCATGGAGTAATGGTATAATTATAAAAAAATGCGGTTTAAGTTCCAATTTTAGCATCTCACCAAAAGATTGGGCCATCAACTCATCAAGCAAAATGTCTATGGTATTGTTTTGTTTGCGCGTTGTCTTGTCTTCTATCCTCGCTAGAGTATTAATGTTCTGTGCTTCTGTCTTGTCTGTCACATCAATCAGTCAGTTTATTTGACCGACAGTGTAATTCATTCCAATTCAATTACATTAGAGTGCCCTTTCATTCATTGCTAAACCAGCCGATTTTTATTTACTTTGTGCTTATGATATTGTCCGCGTAATTTTGTTAAGTTGACTCGGAATGTTTTGATATTATTATTTCCTCTGTACTCTTCTGAGTGACTGCGAAGCTAAACAGGGTCAGGCACGGATATTATGGCGATGAGACAGCCAATTCATTGAATAACTACTAGCATCGTGTATAGTTTTTGTGAAATTGTGATTCATATTCGAGACAAGCTCTCAACAAACAGAATTTTATGTAAGTAACTACTAAAAATCACTTTATTTTCGAAATTTTTCTGATTAGCGTAACAAATTGATGTCAATGACGAGTTTTTTTATATTCAAAGTAAGACGGAATACTTTGCTAACCAACAAGCTGTTTCGTATTTTCTTTTGTTATTATTTTTCTCAAGACATTTGTAGAGCTTGTTGTGTTTTTAGCTTGTAGTATTTATCCACAACTCTAATTAAGGCGCTTATCAAGTACTTAACTGATTGGTATTTGGTAAAACAAACATTGGGAATATTAGATTTGGTAGCCTATTTACAAACAAAGATTGGGAAAAACTTAAAAGAAATATAGATAAATATCATTTTTTAAAGTTAACTTTATACTAAGAGAATTGAAAGATCAAAACATAGAACAGTAAATATTTGTATAATAGCAATCTTCCTATTGTTGACTTTCTATAGATGTTTATCATCCATACTAAGAGAAAAAAAACTATCTCAAGACAATCCAACTGCTGTCCAGCCAGCTATGTAAATAAAAAATAACTAGATATAAAATTTTCTATAGCTATTTTTCTCACAGTAAGGGAAAAGCATAAACAAATGTGATAAATGTTGTTGTCCACTTCTGTCTGAAGCTGTAAGCATTATCATTTGATTTACATTAGACTAGGTATTCCAAAATTAGAAATATAAAAAACCTAGTCCAGGTAGTTTAGTATTTTACTGTCCCATTTAGTAGTAGCATTTGTTCCACTTCCTAATTGAATATTCAAGACTAAGCACAAAAACATTTCTAATTTTTTGCATTGCCTAGTTTCTGTGTAATTTCTCCAATAAATTGAATAATTCTTCTTAATGACTATTAGTCATGAAACAAGTTTTTTTTAGTGTTTAAATAAATCATCAATGGCACCATTTAAAACTATAAAACCAGCTAATCTGGCATTGTGTTTGTGTTTTATGTGTTCTAGGTATTTCCTGCCTTAGAAAAAATTTGTACTATTTTGTTAACACAACTACTATCTAACTTTTTAGGAAAATATCAAATTGCTGCATATCAAAATATGCAAGGAGCCACGGAATTGGTCTTATTAACATTTTTCTTCAGTTACCTTGCAATAAAATTCTAAACTTGCTGTGGGCTGGACTGAAAATAGTCAAGTTAAGGACGCTATTACATTTTTCTACAAATAACAGTGTATTTCAGGTACCATTTTAATGTATAAGCAATCACAAATGTCAAAATATGATGGTCTTAATTTAAAGATAGTATATTCATCTCCTGATTGTCATCAGAAAAATTGTATGACGTCATACAAAATTTTCGCACAGATACGTTTTTCTCATCACAATAATTGCAGAAAATTTTAAAAATAGGGTCAGAATAGGTGCCAGTTTAGGTAAATTTACAGCATATTTTATCTTGAAAATTATAACAAATTGCGGTATATATAGTCCTTTATAGGTTCAGCTAATTATTTTGTATCAAACTGTCAGCCAGTCATTTGCCGAATTCTTCATACATTTTGCACTCGCGGTTCATCAATCCGCGCTCAGAAGCGCTCGTGAAAGGACGGGTGTATCGCTCTCTCGCAAAAAATAAATACGATAAAATTACTAGAAAATCTTGTAGTGTGTATACGTGTGTGTGTACCGTCGTCGTATAACGTAATCGGAAGGAGTTGATACTTTTTCGGACTTAAATAGAATTAAGTACGAGTTTCATACTTTTATTATTAGAATGTGGTTTAGAAATTATATTGGGTAAGATCGGAATTTGGACGGGTGATGTTAAGCAGTCGTTGACAAGGTTGCGGAATGGATGGGTGGAGTTAAGCAGCTCTAAGAAAGGTTAGGATTGGGATGGATAAGGTTAAGCTGTCGGCGATGAGGTTTGGAAGTGGTAGGGCGCGAGGAGGGTTATGATGTTAACCGGTTTGTATGTATGAGTGTATGACAAATATGGAGACAAAATCAATATACAAGATGGTGCCGATAAAAATTTGTCAATTTTTTGTCATGAGTGTCATTTTCATGGTTTTTGGGGTCGCAAATATCGGATATATGATAATAACCAAAGTTTAAAATGGCGCCGACAAAAATTTAATAACTTTTCTTCATGGGTGTCATTTTCATGGTTTTTGGGGTCGCTTATATCAAACATGGGGTTTTAATCAAAATCCAAGATGCATATACAACATGTCCCAAAATTCAACGATAAGCCAGCACCGGAGGATAGACCTGCCCATGACTACTCGGGGAAAAAAAGAAAAAAAATATATATCTCTTTTTTTTTGAAGTTATAAAAACAAAAAGAAATTCTTAAAAAAGTGAGACCTTTTATGATATTTTTCACTACCATGACCACACTATTTTAAATATTTCTGGTATTTTTTTTATAGGCAACCTGAATAGCACTGCTATCTACCACAATTCTTAAAAAATCCAGAATACCTCTAGTTTTTTCACGTAAATTAATGAAACTTAATTTATTACCTAAATTTTTTGAAGATTTTTACTTTTAATCAACTTTAACTCATCGTGGTGTAAAAAAAAAGTATGAACACTACTATGGCAAGTTTTTTATAAATTGACGCAACTAATCAAGATTCCAAAATGGTATAATACTCTAGGCAAACAAGTTTTTTTTTTCTTTTTTTCCCCGAGTAGTCATGGGCAGGTCTATCCTCCGGTGCTGGCTTATCGTTGAATTTTGGGACATGTTGTATAATATATACTAGATTATGCCCGCGGCATTGCCGGCGTGATGTTCGATTATTATCCCACGGGAACGTCATACGGGGATAAAAAGTATGCTGTGTGTTAATCCAGGTGCCACGATCTGTGTACCAAATTTCATCCAAATTCGTTCAAAATTGTTTTTGCGTGAAAGAGTAACAAACATCCATTCATCAGCTCAAACTTTCGCATTTATAATATAAGTAAGATAGTTAGACAATCACTGCGATCGCCAGTCTGTTGCTGTTTGTTTTTGAACAGTTCCATTGTCTATCTACGAAAATCTCAGATCCTAATACATTCTACAATTAAACCTTCCCTGAAAACATTTTCATTTGTAAACGAAAACCTGATCAATATTGGATCAGTAGTTTTTGAGATAATCGCGGATACATACCGGTCGAGCACCTTCTTTTTTGAAGTCGGTTAAAAATACTAACCTGCTTATTAAGACGACGGTACTAAGTAACAGTTATCAAATGCATTTTCAAAAGTCCAAGTAATCTTCCAGAATCAATAAAATTAAATAATAATAAAATGGACCAAGATTATTTAAGTGAAGTATAAAATCGAGCGCTCAGAGTTATTCAATGTGTGCGTACGCGTAATGTTGTTGTGTGCGACTTTAGTAACCTAAATTTGAGTTCATCGAAAATGTAACAGCGTCCTTAAGTCTTACACAAAAATTTACCTATGTAGATAAGTAAAATTGTGAAAGCAATATTTTCAATTAATATAGTCTCGAAATGTCATTACAAATCTACAATACATTTCAATAAAAATAGATAACCCCAGAATTTATTTTAAAGATTTAAACCAGTTATCTGGTGAGTCAGGAAGTTGGCTATCATTTAAATAGCCTCTAGGGTCACTTGTATAAGAAGTTATCAGTAACTTACGTAAAAGTATTGTTTATTGCAAAAATACTTGTATTGTATAACTTGATACTACAAAACATGAAACAGAATTACTGCAAGAAACTTTTTTAAATTTCCAATTTGTGTTACTAGCAGATGTGTGTCTATCCATGTATTTTTTTTGTACTATGCCTATGGCATGAGCAATATTCTAAATATTGGCAAAGACAAACATCTGCTTAACATATTTCCAACAACTGTGTTTATTTTGGGTGTTGAAATTGTTCAGGTTGTGTCCTCATTATTATGAAACACCAAATAAATCATGGTTTAGTAAGATTTTCTTTAAAATTTCTATAATGATAAAAAAATATTTAATAAAATGAACCTTAACCATGAATTGCAATTTCATTAATTAATCAATTTTTGCTTTTGCGACTTCATTCGCGTTAAATTCGTCTTTAGCAACCTATGTGTTATGATGGCTCCAAATCCCAAATCCAATCCATCCAGCTGTTTCAACATTAAGGACTAACAAATTCACACACACACATACAAAGTGTCACATTTATAATATTAGTGTGATGTCATACATTCACTCAGCATCTTTAAAAAATCATAGAACATGTCCAGTAATTGCATGTTTTAAATTCCTTAGTTTGCTTGAGTCTTAAACTTTTTCCCACTAGCTTATCTAGTATACCTACACTTATCTGTTGTTTATCACAAGTGACTCATCCCAACGTTTGTGGGTACTTACAGAATATTATCTTAATTACTACAACTTGTATGAAGTGCTAAACATGCATCCAAATGTTGCAAGTTTACAATTCATTTCAAAAGAATAGATCGAAGTCTCCTGATAGAGTGTTTTTTTTTTTAGTCTAGTGTTGTGACAGTCGGACTGCCAAGTCATAGGTCTCGAATTCGAAGCCAAGACACGCATCTCTGATTTTTCGGATGCATGTGCGTATTGTATAATTATCACTTCTTTCGGTGAAGGAAAACATCATGAGGATGCCTGAGAGATATATCTCGACGGCATTTAAAGCCAAGAGGCCCTTGGTCGGCATAAAAACTGACACCAGGTTAGGCACTAACCACATGATAAAGAAATAATTATTTTATCACGTAATTATTTCAAAGATACGCAATCTTTAAATTCGTTGTACCTTTTCTACCTTCTCCATACATAAATTCATACAATAGCGTCGCGTTGATGACATTGCGACGCTAAACATGAGTTTTTGCTTCTTCTTTGACGCAGCTTGAGAAAAGTGCTCACGCTGTACTAAGGGTGTGCGCACATTGGAAACAACACATCTTCATTATGCAAAACGCTTCTATTGAGGGGCTTTTAACGTTGCTGCATGAGTGTCTCTTCAAATTATTCACTTAAATAAAAACTGAACCCTTCAATGTTTTCGTTATCTTTGATACATTATCATTACATCCTGAATGAGAGCGGGTGATGCGGATGCGTCTGCGGTCTGCGTCGCACCCAGATCTCTTGGATAACAGCTTATTGTAATGTATGTGGTTCAAGTCTTGAGCTTTTTATCTCATTTTATAATCCAAATGTTTAGGGATGATCAATTGGTCACACAAGTAGCATTATCTAATTTTTACGCATAGAATACATCTACAGAGTATACCGATTACGTGAACTATTTTAATTTCAAATTGGAGTATCGAGTATTAATAACGCCAACCTTAAAATCGTAAACAGTGCCGTCATTATCATCAACAAGGCTTGTCCGTAGGCGTTCGCAAATTTTCACGAGTAGTACCTCGGTACGGTATCTCGCTCTACTTTCACTCCTTGCACCGTATGCCTGTATATTTACCCATGCCCACACGTTGGTGCGGTGACCTGTTTAACTCATGCCATGATGGGCTCAATTGTTTTAGTCTTCAAACATCGCTGACTCGTGTTTTGACAATATTCGCGACGACCATAGAATGTTACTTACTCATGTTTCTGTTAAATAAGCAATCCGCACCGTTTGACCTACTTGTAAACTCATGAGTAGATAAACATCCATATGACGATGACGCGTTACTACTGCCATTCATAATCTACACCAATTATGTATCTTAAATTTATAACGCTTATCGTGTAGGCTTTTTTTTGGTAGTAGATAAGGTAGGTATTGCTGTATTACAGTAATTAATTAACCTATATTTTTCGCCGCAAAGCGGGGGAAAACCATAAAATAAATAAACATGAGTATTCGTATTGTAGGTACATACTTTGGCTATCACTACAACGTAATATAGACACAGTTTATTGTTCACACCAGGTTCACACTCACTGTGAATGTTATCCTCTTGGATACATGTTCTGTTTTTATTGTAAAGGCGTTAACAAAATACAGTCTTATTTTTTTTAAATGTAGGTAGGTACAAAGAGGTTTTTTAAAGCCAGCTCGTACTCGACGAACCGCTGAACAGGTAGGTAACTAAAGCATTTGAAAACTGGCAGCAAAAAAAAAACCAGCATCAATATTTGCGGCAAGTTCCTATACGGATATACGTTAACCTGATATATTATGTCTATACCGTATTACCAAAAAAATTCAACAAAAGCTCAGTTTTTAATGTTGCCAAGCATAGTCATCTAGCAGCACGGAATCGCATGCTCCTATCGTTTTCTGTCGCTCAAAACCGTCATTTGCTAGAGTGGGAATGCTGTTTCTCGCTCTAGGAATGCCAGCAAAGGAGCATAAAAAACTGCGATGCCGATAGATGAGGTTTAACCCTAATACTCGTACGGCTGATTCAATGGGTTAAGCGTACCTATACCTACCTTAGGTTCGGTTAGGCCTAGTAAATAAATATCCGGCCAGAGGCGATTATCCTACGTTGTATCTTTGCCAAACTTATCGACAATCCAGACTCAGACCAGAGTACCTACCAGACCAGATATTTTTTCTAATATAATCTCACCTCCCACGTTGATATTTAACCCAGTGACGGTTGCGAGTTAAGCTGTTTCGTACCTATCTGATTTATTTATAAGTTTCAGACAAATTAGCTGACCTAGAAATAAATATATGTGTAAAACTGCTGGAATCAGCAGCGTATTTTGCGCAACAGTTTAATTATTTAAATGGGCAAAGTCCGTACCTACTCCATACGATCTGCGATGATGACGATGTGTGATAGGCGTGAATGCGTGATAGCTCAGTGATGTCAGCTTAACATGGAGACTTGATACGCTTAAATTATTTATCGGTAGCGTTTAGCTGGGTTAATGTCTGGTTTCAGTCTAAAGAAACCTAATCTGTGATTAAACAGATTTTATTCATTGAGGTAGGAATTACTTATGTCAAAAAATTGAGACTTACAAAAAGTTATACACAGAAAAGTAACCGATAATTGATAAGCTTACAGGTACTTCTTTGTACACTTAGCGGACTTGGTCTAGAAATGTGACTAGCCTAACAATAATGAATGATAGCTTCAGTCCGTTATTGGTCAAGCGATTCATGTCATGCATTCCAATAGGCCAGTCAATCCACTTTCATTTCATTCATAATAAGAGCCACAACTACTAATTTGAAAAGAAACTGCTAATTTTCTAGCCGTACTATACATATCGCACACCCGCAACGAGAGTGTCGCAACACAAAAAAAATAGTTTTTGGGAAATCACGATTTTCTTTTTTTAGAACTAATATTTTTATAATTTTTTTTCCGAGAGAGCATATCGGAGAACTTCAGATATAATTAAGAAGACTATTAATGCTCTATTATATTTTTATGAAAATTAAAATCTTAAGATATTTTTTCCATTTTATATTATTTTTTTACTATCAAATTTCTCTTATGTGTCACTTTTTTCAACAAAATTGTCAAAGATTTCCTGAAATGAAACACTTCTATTAGTTTATAATATTTATTGTTTTTTTTTTTAAATTTAATTAGGTTATATTAAATATCTTCATATTAGACACAAATAAGGTATCAAATGCAGAAACAGAGAGGTTTACTTACTCTACCCTGAATATATATATTTGTTAAATGTTCAGGTTGGTAACAATTTAATTTCTCGGAAATATTTGCATTAATCACTAAAATATTCTTATTGTCTTTTTTCAAATAAAGGCTTCCCTCGACAGCCTTACAACTTCATCTTCGGACACGATCGATGACAGCCATAGCCCACCTAGGTCTACTGTTCTCATCAAGGTGCATGTAATGAGCCCAAACACGATGTAGCTGCTATAAACTGTTGAGGAACTCATACAACTGCCTTCCATCTCCACCGTCAGATCATCGATGACAGTCACACTCCACTTAGGTCTAAAGTACTCAACAAGGTGCCTGTACTGAGGTCAAATACTATATAACTGCTGTAAACTGTAGAGGACCTCTTGCAACTACCTTTCGTCTCCATTGTCAGACCTTCGATGACAATTACACTTCAACTAGGTCTAATGTTTTCATCAAGGTGCATGCAATGAGCGCAAACACGATATAGCTGCTGTAAACTATTAACGACCTCTTGCAACTGCCTTCTGTCTCCATCACCAAATAAAATTCAGATCTCTATTATTTATTATGTTGTATTGTAATCAGAACTTCATAAAGCTAGTTCAATCATAAGCTCCGCTCTTCTTGAATTCCTTCATTTTGGCCTAATAAAGAAAAAAATATGCAGTTGTAACAGTTGTAATGCGTAAAGATAAATTATAAACACTATTTATAGCAGAATTAAAGAAATAATATTAAATAATCCCCAATTTAATACTTGTCTTATTCGGTAGTACAGTCATATCACATTTTATAACACTTCGACCCATATAACTCTGTATCAACCAACGCTAAAGCAATAACAGTGTCATTTCACATGATGTGACTGTCTTTTTTGTCGAAATCAAAGCAAATATATGAAAATTACTTACCGCACTAGGGTCGTTACACAAGTTATGACAGTACTACAGACACTAGATGCATGTCCGTTCAGTATCAACTGTGATGTGACACAATTTACGCTACAAAAAGGCAGGAAAGTGGCTCGGTGAAAAAGGGTATTAAATGCCTGGTCTGCCTGGTGGTGGTAATGCATGGTCTAATTGGTTAAGACATCCGGTGTACTGAATCGGAAGGTCGCAGGTTCAAACCGTGCTCGCACTAGAATTTTTCTTTCCATGTCAAAACAGGTATTAAATGCCATCTCTCGGCGAGGAATCGCACTACAATTTTATTATGACGTTTTTTTAGCAGATAGAGTTTGTGATTGCCTTTGTCATGGCATACTTCTCTCAATCTCGCATTTTTCTGTGTTGTGACTCTCTTGTTACCGATGTGCGATATGGTGAAGCCGGTAACGCTGTTTGCCTCTCGTATAAGTGGAATAAATGTTTCTATCACGTGACCATTCCGTTGTTGAGCGTACCATAAATATTTTTGTACCGTCCAGGTTTCCTCTTCTACATTTTATGCCCGGTAGGATACATATTAGATGTGTTAACTAAAAGTAGAGCAGACTTATGGCTGCTACACACGTTACGAAAAATCATAACGATCGGTACAGTTTAAACTGCACAGTTTTCGTAGAGCCCACACACGTTACTAGAAAACTGTACGATTATTCATTCGTTGAGTTGTGTGTAGTGTTAGCAGTTGTTGGTTTATTATTTGCCATAAAAAAGGCAAAAGGAAGAAAAAATCAAGAAAAAGAAAACACGTATTTGGTGTAAAGAATGGCTAATGAAAAAAGAAGCTCATTCCCATGTTAATTTATTGAAAGAACTAAAGGTATTTCCTAAAGATTGGCATATTTTTTTACGAATGGATAGTGATACTTATTTACATCTGCTATGCATGGTATCGCCAATAATTGAAAAGCAAGATAGAAAACTGAACGACTGGCACACACGTTACGATTATCGACACGGTATCTTCCGATTCTATTTTATCTATCCAAAATTTCATACTGCTCCGTTCAACTGTACAGTTTTATAAAATCGGACAAACTGTACAATTTTTCTCATACACACATGTAGATTTATCGTTGCAGTTTGAACCTTACCGTCCAATCGTAACGATTTTTCGTAACGTTTGTAGCAGCCACTAATTGCAGACCGTAGAGTTATTAATTTACCTATCTTCAGTCAGTACATAACTTGTATGTAGTTCGATGAACAGTGCCTTAATGTAGGCATGTTCTTAACCACATTCATGTTGGGAATATAACTGTTTATTGAACCTAATGAGGATAGTATTACAAAGCCAATATCTTGGCATATAAATGTATTGTGGTCAACATAGGTACCTATCGTACAGTGAGAAGAGGACAAACCAAACACATAATAAATAAGAACAACAAACAATAAGTGACAATAAGTGATAAAATAGTCTATTTTCCAGTTTGTGGGTTTAAAATACAAACTGCAGTCTCAAATTCGAACCCAAGACACGCATCTCTGATTTTTCGGATTCATGTGCGTATTGTATAATTATCATTTGCTTCGGTGAAGGAAAAACTGCCAAAAACAGCCAAGTCGGAGGCCCATGGGCGGCATAAATACTCTGACACCAGGGTAGACATTGACCACACGATGAAGAAAGAAAGAAAGAAGGAGCACGTTCTTATCCTACTGATTTCAATTTTCTTATTCGCTTAATCATGACACTTCAGAACAGAGCTAATTACCAGTACAGCAAAGTGTTTTCGAGATAATTGTTTTACCGGACATGTGTGATTGCCTGAAGTTGTACACACGGCGGCACATGAAGCTGTACATTTCCAGTATAAATTGACCTCGCTTTGTATAGATTTCCTATACAATGAGAGATTCGCATAAACTGGTTTTGTATAGCTTGATCGGCCGTCGTGCGTACGTTATTTTTAAAGCATTGCACACACATAGTAGGCATGCATTTGGACCACGTTTTGTAACATTAGCGTGATATTACATTTCAAAGAATGTTCGAGTGCACTGCAATTATAAGTTCTCTATAATTTATTATAGCAACGATGCGGTCTTACCGGATTCCATACGAGCAACAACATTATCTGTTTTCTGACTATTTTTAGACCAGTTCTACTCATCCAGTCCAAAGTCAAAGCTTTTCTTGTTTGAAGTAAACATAAATGCACTCCCCAACAAACATGCATCCACATACCTAGCCACAATTCCACAAACCTACGTAAAGATTAAATGTGAATCATTGTTTTCAGTGTTTTGATATAATATAATAATTATTGTGTTGAATTATTCATTAAATGTACAATAGTAGTTTAATAAAAACTTAAAAAACACTGGAATTGCTTATTGTTTTTTCTGATGCTTCGTAAGAAACGACATAGTAAAGAATTATTATAATGATGTAGGAAAATCTTAAATGGTCAAAATCCATGCTAAAGTAGTCGAGCTGGCTCGTTTAATGCATATTTTATATGTAAAAATCTATTTACTAGTATAATTACACTAGGGAAAAGGCTAGGCAAACCTGTTTAAATTATTATCTTATTCGTCTCCTTGTCAGCCAGTAAGGCTACGATTCCACCAGAGATGAGCGAGGATGTGTAGCGAGGGATGTGTGTGGAACTAACCAATCACATAGCTAGAATAGCTCAAGCTGTGAAAAAGAAGCGATATTATTGGTTAGTTTCACACACATCCCTTGCTACGCATCCTCGCTCATCTCTGGTGGAAACGCAGCCTATGTGTTTAATCGACTTTTGTTGGTGACTGTATCAGTTGTACCGATCCCGTCCCTAGATAAAACCGTCACAGCATTATACGATTTTTTTTTGTAATGCATGAAAATTTTATTGCCTTTGCGTCAATAGCACCATTTGTCTCCTTTAAATTGGAAACGTTTTTTTTTTATTACAATATTTACGTAGGTAAGTGAATGTTAACAACGATTTGTGACCAGACTCGTATTGTTATATCATATTGATGAGCTGACAATCTGTCGTCTCGTTGTCTGCAATTCCGTCCCCACGACATTTTAGTACTGACTCTGAATCTGTGATGAAGCTCTTCACTTAATAAATAAGTATTATGAATCATGAATATAAATTGTAATGTTATTAGCTCACGATATTAATAAATAAACCATAAGAAAAGAAAAACAACATATTGCATTGCCTGTATCGCTGTAAAATGTATGTAAATTAGAAAAAAACGTAGTCATAATACAAGAGCAAAACAATGGAATGGACAAAATCGATCATGTAAACATTCATGCTTCTTAGCTGATATTACTAGTGATTGATATTTATTTAACTTATAAATCGATTTACATAATAGAAACTGTTATATATTTTTAACAACGTTTGTAGTCATACCATACCGACATTGATAGAATATAAACTCCAATCTTGGCAGCGAAACTCCGCAGACATAGTGGGGTATCACGTCAGCGGAAGTTCGCCATGACATCTAAATACGATAAAATATTTTTTTGGGGTCATCAACTGCATGTAGTGTGCTACCACTTAAAATGTCAGTTAAAAGTATGTTTTTTTATGTGTGAACCAAACAGAGATTCGATGAGTATCGTGTTTAACGTCTTGACCGCCATTGTCACATATATGTGACAAGCAAGCGCGTGCGTAGACAGTTGAAATTTTCACATAATATGTATTTCTGTTGCCGTTATAACAAAAATAAATGAATAATTAAAGGGGGCTCCCCTACTATGACGGTATGGAACCCTTCATGCGCGTGTCCAACTCGCACTTAGCCACTTTTTTATACCAACATGATACAATACAACAAATATAACTTTCTTTCTTTCATGACATAAGATGCATAATACACTGTCTTTATTTTCAGGTAAAATTCAGCAGCAGATTTCCGCAATAATTGTAGTAAAAAAATTGCAACGGAATCGAATTTGAATGCCTATTGTGACGTAAACACGCCAAACAATAGTTTTGTTATGGAGATACGGCGTCATATTGCGTGAACTGAAGTCGAGATGTGGTCGGTGCTAAGCGTTCTGTTTGCGCTCGTGAGCATTAATTATGCCCTGCTGGAAGGCCCCAATGTTTGTACCAGACAAGAAGCGTGAGTATTGATTTTATTTATCTATCCATTTTATGAAAGACAAAAAAAAATGTGAATGCAAACATTTTCTATAATAGACTAAACTATAGACCGACCGCTTTAATGAGTCTTCCGCTGGCCCCATCAACGGCACATTTAGCGTCCACAAAGTCTTAACAATATCCAACACGTTATTTGCTTTAAAATAACCGTAATCCACGTAGGTATTACGATACTAATTGAACCAATACGTGATCAACCTTCAGAATATTCCATTTAAACTGATACCTTCGCGAGGACTCATTAAATCGGTCCCTGTAGCTCTTTCACTTGCTTATAATTTACTGAACACCGCATTACTTTTTGAGAATGAATGCTTCAATGAATCAACATAGAATTTCTTGGTAAAAGACGGACGTAAATTAGAATTTAACGCCTAGCCGTGACTTGGTTTTGTCTTGGAGCATGACATCTGAGATGAACCTACTTAGGAGCTGACTTTAAACAACACAAAATAGGAAAGTCTCAAAGTTTTTGGATCATCCGATTTTGTGGTAATTTAAGTCCTGCACAATAATGTTGCACCTCTATTTCTCTCTTCTCTATTTCTCTATTTCTTTCTTCATTGAGGGTTCTGAAATTCTAATTCTCAATATGAACATAGGATTGGTTCCTTACAAAGACTTTACAACTTTATCAACAGTTAAGAATGTGAAACACTCGATAGTATTTAGTTAATTGATAAAGAAATTCTTATTATTTGTAAATTGAAATAAAATCAATAACTCAAGTCATAATATGTACAAATAGTGGTCTCATAATTTGTTGCGTAATGCATAACTTGTAAAGATGTCATAGTTCATATAATATACAATGTGCTGCATCGTAATTATATTATGAAATCTTCACAAGTTATGAATGAAAACCCAAGTCTTGTTTGAGGAAGTTGTATCAATTTAGCACAGTAATAAATTCCAATTGGGTTGGTATAGGTTCCTCACCTCCATAGGTTATTATTAATAATAGGCCACTAGGTCACACAGATTTAATACACTGGCAATACAAAGGTGGTGCAACTTTGTGGACTTATTATTTTATAGATGCATGTTGTATGTGCAGCTATTGGCGTATGTTTATTCATTAATGCTACTTCTGATGATTCATAAATTTCAGATAATAGTAGGTACGTCAGACAATATGAACTAACGAACGTACACAGTTATTAATATTATTTAATAAACTGGAAACACAATAGGATAAAAGTTCTATGTGTGTGTCCTATGTGTCCTGACTATCTGCAAGCCGAGATCCAAATCCGCTCAGCCGTCCAGGCGTGACGGTGTAACAAACAAACTACATAACTCACTTCACATTTTATAATATTAATAAGGATTTTGAAACCAAGGGAATAGATGTTTCATAGTTTACAGGCGTATTAAAATATTGACCTGATAGACATGAAAGATAAAAAGATTGTTTGTCGGTAACTAGATTTCGAATAGTTTTCATTTTTGATATTTTAAATTAATTACCACCTTTGTAGGCGGCTATAGGCAATCTAAATTGTTGTTTCGGCTTGTTTCCGTTTTCCTACTGATTGGTAGTTTTTATCAACAAAATGGTTAAAAGTATGTTTTATTGTTCAATTAGTCGATTGCAGAGTTGTTTAATGAATTGACTATAATTTGCCCATTGTGATATTTTTATATATTTTAGTACTATTTTTTTGATATCTGAAAAGTACCGGCACAATGATTGACTGTTGTTTGTTCAGAACAATACTAAAATATTACGTATTTTAATTTAATGTAATATCTCTACCAATTTTGACAACAATAAAACTATTAAATTGTAACTTTGCTATGGTTCAAATATCTAACTGCCAGGGAAACGAATATACCTTGTCGTTTTATGACGTCCAAGTGATGTTCAACCAATAATGATAGTCTAGGACAGTACTAATTGTTCAGCACAAGGGAGTCTGCCCACTAGACCACACCATGAATGTGCTATGAACGTGTCAGGCAGAAAAGTATTCTTCCAACTCCGTCGACTGCCATGCACGTATCGTATCGGCACGTTCAAAATTTTTTTTCCGACAATTGTTGACACTCCATGGTCGGTGACGGAACGGTCTAGTGAGTATCAGTGGCGAAGGTTCCATATAACTCGATTCCTACCGGCTTTCCTTTGACAAATGGCACAGTCAGTATTCTATAGACAAATAATATAATCACATTAAATATATGTACTCCGGCTTACCTCTTACAAAACTTGACCCTTCGCTACTGGTGGGTATAGTCTCATACTTTTCAATACAAAGAATATAGGTTATATTATAACCGCGTATGATGGTCGTTCTAAACCCGTTAGAAACAGGTATAATACGCTGTTGATATGTCACGTTTCTTTCCGTGCCTGATACGTTCATAGCACGCTCAAGGTATGGTACGGTGTAGTGGGCAGAGTACTTAACGTAATACAGGCCTGTTTAACCGTTAGAAGCCGCAAGCCGCAAGTTAATGATAAAACGTGAATATTACTTATGTTTACTGTTAAACAATTCATTTGCTTAATGAGGAAAACTTAAATTTTTACTACAAAGCATTTACCTATAATTTTCCTTTATGTTTTTTGATAATTGACGTACTTGACAAATATATATGGGGGATTTGATAGCACGATCCTATCAACACGCATAATTAAACGCTGAATACCGCTGACTCAAAAAACTCTGCAATGTCATAGTAGGTATGTGCTAAAGTCATTCTGTTTTAAAGTCTGCATACAGCTACTGGCTTTATCTATATCTGCTTGTAGAATGAATTCTTAGAAAATCACGTCAGTTTTATGGTGGAGTTGCTTGAATCTCATGTACTTATATTTTCATACATAATGTATTTAAGAAAATAAATTCTTTCCGTGTTAAGTTCTTTGTTCTTTGTGACCCGATAATGGTGCAGTTAAGTTCTGTTTATTATTTACTTTCGAATGCTGGGGCGACTGATTGTCGCTGATCAGTGTTGTTACTCATCGGGTCAGTTAACTTTATCGAGTATTCCGTCCCGCGCCCCGTTACGTCCACTTGTTGATGTGACCATAACAGTTCAATGTTACTATTATCAATATCCGCTGGTGTATGCGTTATCTATTAACAGTGAACCTTAAGACTTTGCAATGCTCTGTTTTCCCTATATCTCTCACAGCTATTGATTAAGATAATAAAGGCAGTAAAACAATGCCCTTAACCAACTCTAGAGAGGTATAGGTAGGTAACACAACTGCACCGGAAACAATTTGCCTGTAATTATATTGTGACACTTGTGTGGGAATAAATTACCTACGTCACTTAATTAATTAACAATAATTGTATTATTCCAGATACACAACAACGCTACGAGTTTCAGAGAAACAGCCATACCAAGTGAAGGAATACACATGGTGCTTCAATGTTCCACCTAAATGTTCAAAATACAAGATCAAGTTTCGGGAGGTGTTCAAGACTCAGACGCTGGTGAAATATAGGCCAGTGGAGGAGTGCTGTGCGGGGTACGCTCCTGATTCGCGAGGGGAGCAGTGTGTGCCGGTGTGTGTGGAGTCCTGCGTGCACGGCAAGTGTGTGGCGCCCAACACGTGTGCCTGTGCGCACGGGTATGGAGGCCCTGCCTGCGACATATGTAAACTACGTTTTTATATATAAACTTTCAATAGCGTAGCGAACTACCGAGTTCACCGTACTGGACTACGGTTGTGAATAACGCTGTAAACAGGATGTTGTTAATGTGGTGTTGCTGTCACATATGCGAGTTCACATGGATAGTAGCAACAGTAAATGATGAATACTAGTATTTCAATTTTAATTAGGAACTAGCTATATTTTCTGTGAGTTTTACATCTGTTGAACCATCGTTTAAAACTCGTGGGTTCAAAGTATACTGTGGTGTTCAGTGCTTAATTTGACGGAAATTACACCTCTGTATCTTCTACAGATATTAGAAATTTACAGCGCACGTGCAGTAGCATAATTTATTTCTTCACAGATAGCGTAATCTGAAGTTTTAATTGTGTGAGTCAAAAGTCAATCGATCGGAAACACCCATTAAATGTTATACAGTTAATAAAGTGTATAGTTAATTTTTTAAAGTCTGTTGAAGTTATGCTGAAGAGTGGAATATTAAGTCTGAAAAGTTATTCGAAAACCGGCGATATGCTCTACATAGCTCATTTCAAAAACAATGCCTCGGTTTGTTAACGATGTAGGTATTTTAGGCGAGCCTAAACTGTACATTTTGTGCACATTGGCTGGAAAACGTGGCAATTATAGTCGTCAAGACAGATTGTATAAGACATCGATAGTTCACGGCCATGCGACAGCGGAAATGAATCATATTTATAAAAATCTTGTAACAAAAACGTATCTACTTTATACATTATCAGTATATAGACTTTAAAGTAAATACTGTATTGTTTACGAGGCATTTAGCAGAAACAATTGCAGTTAAATCGAATATGCATTGTCTGTTTGTTTAATCGATATTGGGATAAACAAATCGCAGCTTACGTTACGGAAAGTGTAGGTATAAATTTTCGATCCCATTATTTCCAGTCCATTCAAAGACTGCAATTTGTAAATATAACAAATACTGTCAATACTCGGTAATAAAGCGATTGTTTAATTATTTGTAGAACATGCCTCGCCGTTTTCCAGAAGAAAAAAAATACTTGAAGTCCTTAATTTGCACTTTTTAGACTGAGGCAGCGAGACACAACGTCTTCTTGCCGTGTTGTTAACACAGCAATTAAAACCTATTTTACATGCAGCATGTCCCGACGGAAAATGGGGACGGAACTGCCAGAACGAGTGCAGTTGTATGAACGGTGGTACTTGCGAGCCTTTGACCGGCAAGTGCGCGTGCACTGCCGGCTGGCGCGGGGATGCCTGCGAGCGGGCTTGCGCGCCTCCCACCTACGGCGACAACTGTGACGAAGTCTGCCAGTGCCAGAATAACGGGACCTGTGACCCTGCTACTGGAGCTTGTAAATGTCTACAAGGATTCACTGGACCTTTGTAAGTTTATGACTGTTCATTGACGTTTCGAAGTTTGGCGCTTTCATTTTTTGTTAGTCAGCCCGCAACCTCTTCCTCGTGATATGTTTATTTGTAATAGGAATCTTGCCAGAAGTTGTTGATTAAATATCCATTACAACTGCACCATTATAAACACTGCTTGTTACGCATAAAAATAAGCCATTTGTGAGAAAGTTATCACTAATTTTATCAAAATAACAATTTATCATTGTTTCTTTTTAGTGTCTCATTTACTAATGGACAGATAAAGATAGCCTGCAAAGCATTTAACTAACATTCAGTCCAGATGCTTATATCCACACTGTATTATGAAACAGGATCCTTGATGTTTATAGTTCCCGCTACTAATGGTTTCGTATTTCACACGCTTCGGATATTTGGATAACATTGGGCGATGTATAGTCAACAACACGTAGGCATCGTATTTAGGAGCTTTCTTATCTTGGTTTCAGATGTGAAGAAGAATGTCCAAAGGATGAGCCTTGCCCTGAGAGATGTCGGTGCCAAAATGATGGAAAATGTACTGTTATTTCCACTTGTGAATGTCCATCTGGATGGACTGGGGAAGTGTGTGCTAACAAGTACGTAAAAAAATAAAAAAATATTCTTCATTTCCAAAAAGTATTCTTCATTTTATGTCCTTGTCTTTGATGCCCTTAATGTCTGTTCTCGTCTTTAGATGTCCAGCGGGAAGGTGGGGTCCGAAATGTCAGAAGACATGCGAATGTGCGAACGGAGCCGGATGTCATCATGTAACTGGCCGCTGTCAATGTGAAGCTGGATTTACGGGAGAAAAGGTAAGCTATATTAAAAAAAAAGGAAATACACTTGCTCCAGCAAAAACCGTGCGACTGGAAAATCTGTGTCACTGGATGAAGCACTATGATTGTCCCATGTTACTTGAGATCGACGCAAAACGTTTTTGATTGCTTACAACAATGCTTAGCATGCTGTGTGTCTCCTGTAAGTGAAGGAGTACACCTACGTCATACTTTTGTCGTCGATTATTTATTTCGTGTGTTTGTGTACATCCTTTGTTGGAGATCGTAAACAAATAAATAAATAAACACAGACCAACAAGTGCGTTGCTGTTTTACAGTTAGAAGCACTTCGGTTTGGAGTGATATAGGCAAAATTATGGGGCATTTCAATTTCGAGTCTGTCATTGAACAGACAGACAGGCCCGGGACGGCAGCGCGACTTGTTCAGCCTGTCGAGTGGAACTGCGGACGTGTGCGACCGCAGAAGGTGTCGGGACCCGCGTAATCATGCGGGTCAAGACCTGGCAGGGGGAGCGTGACCAACTGCGCGAGTATTTAATCACCCCGGCCAAGGTAGTCGAAGAACACCGTGGCTTTAGTCAGTAGGAGTCTGATAGACAGCTTCGCCCACCCCAAAGCGGTTTGTTTCATCTTGGTTTCTGGGACGGCTACCCATCCGTTGGTCACAAAATTCGTTTGTTTTGTCGTCTACTAAAAATGTATGTTGTTATTTGAACGTCAAAATTATATGTATAACACAGTCTCAGGAAACGCCACTCACTAAAGTTTTTGCTGGAGAGAAGCGGCGAAATTACCACTATCTATCATCGTGACTTACACCACATTCTGTTTCAGTGTCTTGAAATATGTCCGGTGGGTACCTGGGGCGTGGATTGTTCACGCAAATGCAACTGCGAGCACAATAGTGAATGTTCACCTAAAGATGGATCGTGCTTGTGCAAGCCAGGGTGGACGGGCGACCAGTGCCAGAAGCGAGCCTGTCCGCCTAACAAGTGGAGCGCCAACTGTGACCGCGACTGCGAGTGTGATCCTAACACTACTGACATGTAAGGACACTATTTGCTATTTTATGATGAAACAGCATCTACAGTATTTCGCTAATTTAAATAAACTTTATACAGATGGCTATAAGGTATACCACCACAGCCTTTCTCTGGTGTCTCTTTCTATTAAACTCTCTTGCTAGGACGCTTTAGGACGCAGACAGTGTAGGTCGGGAATTTTGTATGTTTCCTCTGCAAATGATAGGTATGTTATTGTCAATGGTTCTATATTTCTGATAAGAACTTAAATGACGCAGGATGGGATTTCATACATCATTTCCTGCCTTTTTTTGCGAATAGGAAATTTTTCCAGAATTGTGCGAAGCGATAAGCCTAGTAAACATATGGTATTTTGTTTGACACATTCGACTGTTTTATGGTTGTTAAATGTTCAGTATTATAGCTACTGCAATAGACTGGTATCACGGTTAGGGAGAAAAGAACAAAATTTGAGAAATAGAAATGTAAATGGACGCTTACATAAGCGCCATCTACTTCAGCTACAGGATCCTGTATCGATTTATCTTCAAGGACATATGGATACGATAGGATACAAGATTCTCTAGAAACTGCTTCTAAAAGATCTGAATATACATTACCTGGGTGTTGATAAGACAAACCGAGCTTTACGTGCAGATCAAAGATACAGCGAAAGCGAATACACTTTTTAAAGTAACTTTTTTAATTAACTTGATAAATTGTATTAAAAAAACGGGTAATGTACCAATGAGTTAAGAAAATCATTTGAATAATTTGCCGTCGGTACGCTAAGAAGAAGACGGTAAATTAATCGGTAACCAGATTGACACACTTCGTGGTTTCAGGTAACGGATAATTTAAGTTGATGATCAATTTCCCTTCTAAGCGTGTCGATCGCAATCAAACTGAGTCGGCCCAAACCTTCGTCTACTGTAGCGTCCATCAGTTCCTGTAATTAGCAAAGGACATCAGTCATTTTGTACCTAAAAATTAAAGTGCCGGCCAGAAAAAAACATGATTTTCTACGGAAAATAATATCCTCAACATTTATTTAATAATACAAAAAGAGGCAGACTTCCTGTATCATTAACCCTTCCGCTGCTATTCGAGCTTGAAAATACTTAAAACCATAGTATTATTTAAACTTTTTTTAGCATCTTTTATACTAAATTAACAATATTTAAACAAAAATACCGACTTCAAATTGAATATAACATCCTGAACATTTTTAACTGTAACACCATAAGTACAGACGCGAGCACATCAAGCTACTACAATCTGTCAATTTTTTGTTTATAGATTTTCAACTTTATGTCTAAAGCATCATATTAGGTTCAAGGTTGATTGGGGAAATTTAACAATTTCGGGTAACGATGGCTGCTATTTGAGGTTGGAAGTATCTAAAATCATATTTGTGCTAACAATATTTTGGAAATTTGTTTATAAGCAAAAACAATTATTGATTCAGTTCTAAACTAGTTATCCCATGGTAGACATGTATACAAACAGACAATTTATGTGAAACCTGAATGATGTCATTTACCTGGGATTCACAATATCGTTTTTTCGTCAGGTGTGACCCCTGGACGGGCGTGTGCGAGTGCGCAGCGGGCTGGGCGGGCGAGTCGTGCGAGCGCCAGTGCCCGCTGCTGACGTACGGCAAAGGTTGCCGCTCTACGTGCCGCTGTGAGAACAGCGGACTGTGTTCCCCTGTCAATGGTAAATAATCTTTTATGGTGAAAGAATAATGGCGATGGAAATACAAAGTCCAAAAATCTCAGACTACAATCGAAGGAGATCGTATCATATCGGAGATTCTTTCCGATGCCTTCCAAAAAATTCACTCATCGCTTGGATTAGCTATTATTTTGCATTAGCTATTTAGTTTCCAAGGTATTTTTCTATTTTTTTTTGTTTTTTTTTTTATATGCGGGCTAGAGAATGATGATTTAGTTTCCAAAAATGTAAGTCAAGTCCTATACACAAGATTCAGTTTGCGCTACAACTTAAAAAAAAATTGTTTTTTTAAATAGATTTTATCATTCTAAAATCAACTTAATTATCACTCCCATAGAGTTGATATTTGTTTTAGTGAAAATAATATCAATTGAAAAACAAGGCTTTGAGTACCAAACAATTCACATTATACGTAGGAAATATTTACCAACTATCTAAAGGACTCTGGCACTCAGTTCATGCTTTGTTACTGTCATCAACTCATAGGTCCACAGCTGGACAAAGGTCTTTTCAATATATTATGAATCAGTTTTAAATTCTTCCGCTTCACCTTTATCGCCATAAAGGTGAAGCGGAAGAAAAACTACCATTCAATGAACTCACCCGCCGGTGAGTTCATTGAATGGTAGTTTTAAAGCATGATAATACCAGCATATTACTGTCCTACTGCTTTGCAAAGGCATTTTTTTCATACAGAGAAGGTACGAGCGATTTCAGACTTATATTAATTACTAGCTGTTGCCCGCTACTTTCATCCGAGTGAAATTATTATAAAAATATTATATCCCTATTTAAATCGGATTTTGTTAACAATTTCATGGGATTTTTAATTTTTGCATGGAACCCTAATCCATTTAAAAATAAAAATAAAAGTAGGCTAAGTCCCGTCGAAATCGGTCCAGCCGTTTCGGAGATTAGCCGGAACATATAGACAGACAGACCGACAGACAATTTGTAAAAAAATGGTTTTGATTCTTACAAGTATAGTATAAGTATACTTTCACATGCAAACAGTAAAAACCTGTTATTTAGAATTTACAAGAAGAATCAAATTCAATTTTATTTATTTGTATAGATAAACTCAGGTTTCCTCACGATGTTGTCCTTCACCGATGACTGTGATGTCCAAGATAAACTGAAAAAGTATTTGTGAATTGAAAAAGTCACATTGGTCACTTTTAAAATGACATTAATATTTGTTATCAGGATCGTGCTTATGCGCGCCGGGCTACCGCGGCCTCCGCTGCGAGGAGCCGTGTCCCTACCCGTACTACGGCGACAACTGCTCCGACAAGTGCGACTGCTACAACAACTCCACCTGCTCGCCCGAGACTGGGCTCTGCGACTGCAAACCTGGGCAAGTCATTCCTCATGTTATTGAACAAATAAAGAACACGGCGACCCATCTGCTGTTAAGTGTATACCGCCGTCTTTGGACGAATGCAGATAGTTGAAAAGTCCATAGGATCCCGTCATTTCACCGGCACACACGAAGATTACCGAAGAGCATACCTTTCCTGGTATTTTGGTTGACGATTTGTAATATAAAGGTCCTAAAAATTAACTGCATTGGAACTTGTACTGTGCCATGTATGTCATTGAGTTTTTCTTCCTAAAACTTGATAATTTTCTCTATATTCGAAATAATTCATACTAATTTATCTAAAGATTCTAAATTTATATTAAATTATATATGTATATTCATACCAATTTATTACTATTTTATCTGAATTCAAATTAATAAAATAACTTCTAATTTACTCAGCAAAAGTAACTCGTTCCCGATTTCAATTCCCATAATATCGATTTAAGACATACACGTACGTCCAATATAAAACTCCATCAATTTGAGTAATTTTTTTTATCTCATCCTGTGCTAATCAAATTAATTTTATGTTGAAATATTAAATTTTATTGTGAAAGATAGCGCAGTCACCCGTTACTTTATATAGTAAACTTTTGTAAACATAGCGTCAGTCGACACGTGCCTTTGTTTTGATAACGCCTTAGTATTTATGTGTCACTAAATTGAAATAAACGATAACCGTAGAGCGCACTATAAATGCACTTTGATTCGCATAAAGCCTTTTTCATTAAGGCCTTGCTTTTAAGGCGTGGTATTCTTTGACGATAACTGGGGGCATACCTCTAAGCACCTCTTACATCAGTTTTACGTTAATTGCACTTCAATCTGGGAATGGACTAGCTTCGACTCTTTCTTGTACTGAAGTAAAGTTCTGTTCAATCTTTATGGCGGCTCGGAAGTTAGCTGCGAGTTATGATCTGCGCATTATATAGTCAAGCCGATGCGTCCTCTGCGCGCCGCTGATACATAAAATTGTATTCTATGCACCTTTACGTTAGATGTTCCGAGTCACCATAAAGTTTGGACCGTTATACATGCGCAGACCGTCACTCGCAGCTAACTTCCGACCCGCCATAAAGTTTGAACAGAACTAAAAAATTACAATAATACTACTTTAAGAGGTGGAGGTCCGTTTTCCTATGAAAGTTGGTATAGTCGGGGTGACTATGCCAACTTCCATTTTTATTTTTCTCCAAAGTTGGTAGACGACTCACAAATAATGTCTTGGGATATAGTACCCGAAGTGTGACGTCGGCGAGATATTCGGAGGTAAAGTTCTTATTTTGTGTTTTTTTGCCGCCAAATAACTCGACAATGCGAAGCTTTAGAGCACCATATATCGAAATATTTTTTGTTTGTTTAGGTGTTTCATTGTTTGCCGCGACTGTAAATAAAAATAAAAATGGCGATGGTGTGTCTATGCATCTTGCTCTACTTGACTAACCATCTCGAATAAACAGAAAAACGAATAACTGAATTTGGCCGTATTGCGCGTGTTGTCCGTCACTACAACAGTCACTACAGTAGTGAGTGTTCCAAATTACAAGACTACAATAAGTTTGAAGCTTGTGTATATCTTTATGAATATTCTTTTTGTGTTACAGGTATGAAGGTCTGAAGTGCGATCGTCCATGCAATGGAAAAACGTTCGGATTAAACTGTCGTCAACCATGTACTTGTGAAAATGATGCTCCCTGCAATCCTGTTAACGGTGTGTATATTATAAAGATTTCATAGATGATTTTATCATTAAGGAACTTCTGTTTTTATAACGCCGGTGGAAAGAGCAATCATGGCCGTTTTTAGGGTTCCGTTGCCAAAAAACAAAACCGACCAAGTGCGAGGGTTCCGTAGCACCAAACAATATAATAAAAATATTTTTAACGGTCATTTAAGTTTTAAGTTTTTTTTAATGTTTTGTGCACTTGTGGCATAAGCATAGCATAGCATAATCAGCTTATTAATCTACGCGTCCACTGCAGGGACGCAGGCCTCCTCTCTATGAGAGGGAATGGGTTATAATCCACCACGCGGGCCCAGTGCGGGTTGGTAGATGTCAGGTCTTCGAATTTTTGGTTCTAAGACATGCCGGTTTCCTCACGATGTTTTCCTTCACCGTTTTGGGAGCAGTGGTGATGAAATAACTTACACAAAGTAATGCTCCTGGCTGGGTTCGAACCTACGACTTACAGCTCGTAAGTTCGGGTCTCCACCATGTGCATGTGCTAAATAAACATCCCCCCCAGGCGAGTGCGTGTGCGGCGCGGGCTACACGGGCGCGCGCTGCGGGCGGCGCTGCCCGGCGGGCTACTTCGGGGCGGGCTGCGCGCACCGCTGCGACTGCTCGGAGTACGCGCGCGGCTGCCACCACGTCACGGGCCAGTGCATCTGTGAGAGCGCCTGGAGAGGTCAGTATCCTGCCACGGGTTGCGCACGGCTATGTTTCGCACGTTTCCTTAGCTTTGTTTAATACGACCTGCCATACTTATCAACACATGGCGTGCATTAACGTTTATATGACGTCAGTTGTCCACGCGTGGGTAGCCGCAGATACACCTCCCGAACGAAACTGTTGACATGTTTCGAAGCATAGAGACCTTTTCTCCCCACTACCCGCTTACACCCTTCTCTCCCATCTCCACCAACAAGTTAGCGTGGTCCAGGTCAACTAGCAGTGCGTACATGAAGCAACTTACCACCTAACTTAACTTACTTAAAAGTCAATCTTGGACAGGTATCGTGCGTAGCTATATGTGGCCAGCGGTTAGTAATGATGCGATCGACAACGGAACGGAAACTTCTTGAACAAATTGACTATCAACTGAAATTGACCGTCAATTCAAAACACAATATGTGCTGCGCTATCGCAAAATCGACGTTGTGTGTCAATCTGCACAACGATGAAGTTCTCTGTCTGTAAAATGAATCCCACTTTCATTATGATATCAGTTTGTCATTGACAACTAGTATTCATTTAGTAACCATTAAGGTTCTCGCTTAGTTCGAATGTTACTGTTAACGATCAGTTGAATGCACAGTTCGCTCAACGAAGCAAAAACAAAGCTCATGCTTTGTCTTTGTGTGCATGAGCTCCGAAGTAACCGAAAAGTGGCCGTAAGTATGCTTCAACGACTAATTTCTTTTCATTTGCAAGTAATGGCGTCAATGAGCAGAACTTTTAATTTATTTATTTATTAGTTTATCCTCTTACTGGAAAACCAAAGACAAGAATAACTAATCATATTCGACTGGTTTTCATATATTTAAAGGATGTTTTTGATTCAGGTATTGCTAGGACGGGTATGTATGATCCTGAACTAACTTACTTACTTACTCTTAACTTTATCACAGATTTATCTGGGTCCACACTTCTCTACGACACTATGTGTGACAACAACAATACAATACATACGGTCCACGAAGACAAAATCGTTACGAACGGGAACTATACCCGCAAGGGACAGACGTTCCAAACGCTTCGCTTGAAAAACGATGAAAATGACGTCTCACCTCCTGAATTTGAGACTATTGAACGTGAATACGATCGAGACTTCGATAGACTAGCAATGTTGAACGCAGTTATATCCGAAGAAAATCAAATACCTATTAGAAACTGTACGTCCTGGAATTTAAAACAAGGACATGCAGATCCTAACCGCGTCATACCGATTGTCACACTTGCCCTCAGTAGATTAAACGTGTCCAATGCCAAATTTATAGTAGCAATGGTCAGTCAAATGAAACCTCATGAGGCTCATGATACTGCAGTGATTTGGGAAGTATCTATCAATCAAGGAAAAACCTACGCGAAGGAGCTGTCTTCAGTAATGTTATATGGACCCAGAATAACATAATAAACATAAGTTAATATATGCCTGTTGTTTGTCTTATCTATAACTATACGTATTATTACAAATGAAAGTGACGTTGTTCTTCAAAACTACGCAACGAATTTTGGTGGGATTTTCGCCACCATTTCGAGAATTTATTCCGGAAGGTGTATAATACATTGACTAATCTTTAGTACTAAAAGAAAAAATAAAAAAGATAAAAAAAATGTAATGAAAATGTAATGTAATGTATAAAGAAATGTCGGTGTTTTGTCAAGTCGTAATATTTAGGTAGCTAGACGGGGTCGCGGCAAACCGAAGAGAAGATGGCGTGACGTCTTGAATGGCCAGGAGTGGGACAATACGGGCTAATTTAAAAAAAATAACAGTAGCCCTAACACCTGCGCACTTGACGATGTTATGACTGCATCAGTGAGCGGAATTTGCGTAACTGAATTTTGGGCCAAACATATCTGATAAAAATTTGCCATCGACTCGCTAATAAGAAGGGTCTAATAAATGAAACAACAAAGTTTTTGTGTTAAATAGATTGTAATGTGTATTATGTTTCAATGAACTATCACAAGAAAAATTTACGCAAACATGTCCTATATCGTTAAGTATTGCAAATGCTTTCCAGTCCCACTTCTTCGTTTCACCAGATTCTCTGAACTGAGCTGAGCTAGGCTATACCCATCCCCAAGCTGCGCCACGACACCCTTTTCTCTGCCTTTCGCAAGCAGTCTGTCTCAGCCACCTTTTAAGGTCGTCAGTTCATCTAGCTGGTGGTCCTACTACGGAGTCTCCACTTCAGGACTCGTTTACGCCATCGACCATCGGTCCTTCGGCAAACATAACAAACCCACTGCCACTTCAGCTTGCTTACTCCGCATGCTGTCTTTATGGATCTTACCCTTATTAAACAATTGACAGTTGTAATTTGAATTTACTGATGGTGATTTAAGTTTATATTTAGTGACTTACTTAGGTTCGCATTATTTCGCTCATTCCTTGCCTAAAACTGTCGAGGCTTACAGTCGCCCCTAATTCGCTGCGGCTCCGTGTACTTAGTATTGAAGGCTTTGTGGGCGTGCCTGTCTAGATCAGCAGTCTCAAACGAATACAGGGCCGTGTGAATTGCGGGATGCGGCCTCTTTCATGGAAAGTCCACCCTAACATTAGTTTTAACATTTAGTATTAGGGAGAACACAAATATTATAAGGCAGATGCATGTATGCTATACCGGAGAGTTATGTTAAATAAATAAACATGAAGAGGGTAATATTTATTGTGTTCCATCAGGAGTGCGATGTGAGACGCAGTGCGCCGAGGGTCGCTATGGCGAGAATTGCTCAGAGAAGTGTCCCTGTGGCAATAACTCGTCGTGTGATGCTTCGAGCGGGCGATGCGTGTGTGCAGCCGGATGGACTGGGGCCGATTGCACTACGCCCTGCCCGCCCGGGACTTACGGCGCTGGATGCACGCAGCTTTGTCCTGAATCGCCAATAGGTAACTAAACTTTAATTCACAATTACATACAAGACAAGAATCAAACTTCATTGGCACTAAAATGTAATTACAACCTTTTATCACAATTGTTCACTCAAAATTCTACTAAGACTAGATGACTAACGTTGCCAGTTGAATAAGTAGCTCTGTCTTCTTTTTGCGTCGTCCTGATGTACTTTTTTTCTATCACCATTCAGCTGAAAGACTTTCACTTATGAACGTAGGCTTCTTTTGATTCTTCTCGCAACTGCGTCTCCAAGTGATCGTTTCATTTTATGGGAGCCTACCCACCTTCCGTACAGTTATCAATTGGAGATCTTAAACACATTTTTCTGGATTTGGTGTATGTCTTATGCTGGTGCGATCACAAACCTGGCCATTACGTTTCACGATGATCGTACAATTCCACATAAATATCTGCACTCAAAATACAACTTGCTTTACATACAATTTACTTAAAACTGGAAATACAACTCTTGATTGCTCCGATCATACCGAGTGTTTACAGACTTTTGAAATGGTCAAGTCGGATTACATAGCAAACAGTAACGAAAGTACACAAACTTTCTATGTGTATATTCCACAGTGAAAGTTTGTAAACTCATTGGTAAATGTTTATACGTTTGGCAATTGACTTGCTCCGGTTACATGGGAGCCCCGGTTACATGGGACTGGCGAATGTGGGTGTACCAGTACACCTCTGCGAACCCTTCGGGGATTACTGGCGTGATGTTATGTGTTATATTTTTACGTAACAAGTTTTGTCATTACTAGGTAACACGACGTGTGATCCCGTAACGGGTATGTATACCTGTCCGAGCGGTTTCACGGGCGTTACGTGCGAGTACCCGTGCCCGCTTGGAACCTTCGGCGTCGGATGCAAGGAGAAGTGCAAGTGTATGCATGGCGCTGATTGTCATCATGTTACTGGTGAGTGCTTTTGCTTTCGTCTTTATTGCTTTTTTTTTCTAATTATTGTACAATTAGTATTATACCTTCTGTAGTTTTTAAATTATTTTCTCTATACCTTTTAAAGCTATGGCACTGAGCAGACAAGCAAAGTATATTGCATGGAAACTCTTATTTAATTGAAGTCTGAAAACAAAGATTAAAATAGCAAACACCTTTGACAAGTGTTGGGTTGGCGTCAACCTAAAATTATCTTTGATGAATTGTAAGTTTTGCTGCTTGGGTAGTTTCTGTAGGCAAACTTTACCAACGCCAGCACCTATGCTCTCGTCAGATTCAAATGACGTGGCTTAAATCCGTACTATGTGTGACTGTTGCGGATCTTCTGCGTTATGAAACAGATGCGGTCGTTTCATGGAGGCTCTTATTTTATTAAGAAAAATCGTTTACAAAAAAGATACAAAAGCACACTTAATGCCTTCGGCCTTTTCGAATCAGTCGCAATTGGCGTGCGTGACGACCGTGGATGAAGAAAAAAAGGAGCAGGGAGCGTTAGTAGTCTCTGCCTAACTTATTGGGAGAAAGGCGCGAGTTCATGTATCTGTTTCGCGAAGTATTTAAGATTGTTGTTCGTCCACAGGCTCGTGTCAGTGCCAGCCGGGCTGGCGCGGCGCGCGCTGCGAGACGGCGTGCGGCGCGGGCTGGTGGGGCGCGGCGTGCGGCCAGCCGTGCCGCTGCGCGCCGCACGCCGCGTGCCGCCCCAACGACGGCTACTGCCGCTGCCCGCCCGGCTACACCGGCCACTACTGCACGCAGTGTACGTACCGCCGGCTGTCCGGCAACACCACGCCATGACGCGTGCCGTGATTGCGTTGCTGAGTTTGCTTGCCTACTCGCTACATATACCTAACCTTCTAATTAATCGGACGACGTTAAAAAACGACGATTCAAGCGACAAAACGTAAATTTTGTCGCTTAGATCGTTGTTTGAATTTGGAAAGGAAGCCTGAGTCTCAGCGGTAAAAATATTATAGGCTGATTGTGCTTATGCCAGAAGATCATTTAGCCAGTCTTCTCGTTAGGTGTGTCAAATGCATTGGTTATGGTTATGATTTGAAAATAATTATTCGTGATGGCGAAATGTAGGTATACTATATTGGCACAACCCTGAAAGGTTACGCAGAGGGCTTAAACTTTCAGGGAAAAACACACGTGATGCTGCACGTCATGAGTATCATTTTCATAATTTTCGAGGTCCCTGATAGAAAATGAGAATTTCAGAATTCAACTAACAATTTCGTCAAAAAATTATCACCAGAATTTTATAATGAATTGACTTCTATATAAAAATTATAATGTGTTCATATTAACTCAACAGTTTGCCCTGAGGGTTACTTCGGCGACCACTGCATGCAAGCTTGCAACTGTTCGTCGGAAGGTAACTGGGTGTGCGACCCGGTCGTCGGATGTATCTGTCATCGCGGCTTCATTGGGGACCACTGCGACACACACGCCAGTGACGCTATAGTTACGGGTATTGATACGCGTAAGTTTAATGCATACCTTGGTTTTGTGGCAGTTCGCTTACGTTATATGTAAGCAGTGTTCTGTTAAATAAAAGATGGGTGGATTGTGTGAGGATTGATGTGACAGAACAAGGAGTAAAAAACAGCATGACCGCTGTCAGTATCAGTGAGAGAATGGAAGAAAAAAACGTGTAGCGCCGACCCCAAGTAATATGACGGACTAGGGTAAGAAGACGATTATGATGATCTGTCAAATGACATTGTAATTATGAAAGTTTAAAACGTCATCTTGATTATGTAACCGATTAGTTGCTTCAGACAGTGAGCGAGATAGTACGGAGCAAAGAGATCTATTCGTAAGGCATTATTGACGATCTTACTTTTTATAATAATTCAGTATTAAACTAAACCGCAACCTGTAACTTTTCATCCACAAAGGCTTCTACAGTTTTTTAAAACATGTATATATTTTCAGGAGAATCTTCGAGCTCCGGTCTGACTGTGGTGATGGTGATATTGGCGTTTATCTGCGCCGCCGCTGCGATCCTGGTGCTGCTGTACTATCGCAAGCGAGTGCGCAACCTCAAGCGAGAAATAGCGCATGTGCATTATACTGCTGACCCCAACTCACAACCTGGTAAGATTTATTTTGTTTTTGTTTTTACGGACTTCTCTGTTACTTTAAAGTAAGTAAATTCTTTGCTTTTTCCCAACTATGTTGAGTGGACTTACAGTCTAACCGAATGCAATTATTTTATATGTAGCGACTACCTGTACCTATCTCTAATAGGAATAACTGGCTAATAGGATACCCCTAGGATAAACTTGTTGTCAGACTTTCGGGGTCCTGACTGAATCTACGAATAACAGAATAATTACGCTATTATTCTTGCAAATCACGAGCGTGCATTGAGCGATTGTTAATTAGAAATGATTTCATGAATTAATTTTGTTCGTGAAATGTAGCAACCAATTAAACACCCATTTAAGTAACTTGTATTTTGATCTGATATGTTTTATTTCTTGTCAACAGAACAACAGCACTTCGACAACCCAGTCTACTCGTACCAAGGGTCCACCCGCAGCGATGACTCGACCACCCTGCTCAACAATGGAACGCACATACTCAACAATTTGGGCCCGGGAAGTAAACTGAACAATACTACGATGGAGAAACTCAGGATGAAGGCTACTAGTTCGTCTGCTGATAGTAAGTAAAAATAGGAGCTAACATATTTTATTATTTTCTAATGCTAGCTATATTGGCGGTATTCGGCGAATCTTTATAGAACGACGCTCAAAGTAAAATTTGCCTTTGTAATAGCAAATGCAGTAAAATGTCGTTTGCGATAAAAAGCGATTAAGTGTCATATATATTATTTGACCAAGTTACAAAAAGTGTTTTTTTCTGCGTAGTAAAGGCTCCTCTGATGTATTTAAAAAAAGAACAAATTCTGAAAATTTAAATCTACACATTTCCTACTAAGACTCAAACTCAAAGCATTTATTTCAATTAGACCATTACAGGCAAAGATATAGGGACTCGTACATAGTACTCACACATATGCTTTGCAATTATATAATACTAAGAGATTGAATCTATACAATGTAAAGATGGTTTTACAAACTTCTACAGCTTTCACAATAACTTCACATGATAATCAAAAAGTTTGCCCCTATGGCTGTGGAGCAGGACGACCAGCATTAATCCAATCATTTTTATCATCAAGGTAATCGCCCAACTTATAATATGGTTGCCTACATAGTGTGCGTTTTATATAAGATTAAAATTTCATCTCATTCAGTTGTAGAATATTACTGTTAGCCTGTGTCATCCCACTGCATGGTCAAAAGCCTCTCCCCATGACTTCCAAATCTTTCGATCTTGGGCTAATGTGGACCACTGGACGTTGGTTGTAGAGTGTGGGCAGGTATTCTATTGTAACATTTTAAACAGTACTCCATGAAAGATGAGTATACTTTAGCTAGCCTAAAACCTGGCTGAACTAGTTACCTATTTCTAGTATTATAGTGGCGTCTGTCACCTCTTTTACTAAATAAATGCAGATTTTTTCTTACATGATGTTTTTATAGATGGTATGGCCCAGGTACTGTCATGATGTTAATTTCCTTAAACCGTTACCATAGAGAATCGCGCTTACGTAGATTATGCTCTGATGGCTCTTTTCTGCACAATAAATATAGACTCGCTGTCTGCAGCCCGTCCCCGTAGTAAAATAACCTATGTCATAATACTATGAAAATAACTAAAAAGCCTTGCGGTATCTGCATTAGTAAATTGACGGATTTTTCTAACGGCATATTCTGCTAAGCTCAGCCATTTTGCAGGAGATGTTAAATTAGGACCCCATTGTAGCCTTGAGTCGAGCGTGATTTCCAGGAAAACAGTTTTAATGAGAGAGGCTTAAATGTGAAGTAGATTTGCCAATGGCAATAATATTATTGCTGGAAAAAAACTAGGTGGTCAAGGAAGCCTGTACTGGTAATCGCTAACATTCACAAACATGTCAACGTTGCTATTTCCGCGATACCTTTAGAAAAGATGCAATACTGAATAGTCACAACCATGTTTTTGCAAATGGATCCATAGTCAAAATCTTTAAGTATGGGGTCAAACACCGTGCTGTTGCAAATATTAATGAAAAACAAAAACTTGTCTACTTAACTAGCAAAGGAACTAAAGACATTACATATTCATGATGTTAAAAGTCCCTTTATTTGTCAATGTAATAAGTTGTAGCTCAATCATGAATGTGAAGCTAATTTATGCCATTTTAATTTCAAGGCTACGACCCGCTGTCATCTCTGAAGAACAAAGACGCAGATGCGAACAATCCTAACTTGTACCAACAATATGAAGATGACAATAAATTGGACCATGTATACGATGAGATCAAGCATAAAGAGGGATATGGTAAATATATCGTTATATGATATATAAATATTTAGACAGTCAATAACTCAATAATTTTCTGGAACAATTTTAAACCGGTTACTTAATTTTCCAGAAATGGAGTACGATCGGCTAAACTACACGCCGCCGGCTAACAAATGGAAGCCGCACTACCAGCGCATGACCAACGGCATCCCCGCCGCCTCCCCCGCCTCCCCCGCCCTCCCCGTCCCGCGCAGCGACTCGCCCACTCCGCCCATCCCGCCGCTGCCCAAGCTGAACATGTCGCCACCTACGCCGCCCAGGAGGGACGAGGTACCTCTCGACATACCTGAACCACCAAAACGAGAGGAACTCCCCTCAGCTCCGCTAACGCCGACGCCGAGTGACGAAGAAAATGATACAACGCTACCCTGACAAAAACAGTGGGTGAAGTTCATAGATAACTAATAACCACTATAGCAACAAACTAGTTGGAATCGCAAGTCGTACCCATTGTACGTATTAATGTTAATACTACGACAAAATCAAGATTTATTTTAAGAAAATTTTACGTCACTAAAAATATTTTGATAATGATCTTTTTAATGACCCATAGTTGTGTTAGTTGTGGACATTATCTTGTAAGTGATGTTTTGGAGTGATCTCGTTTACTCTTTTATGCGAATCTTAGATGATAGTTATAGTATCGTATGTCAATATTAATTATTTACTTTAGGTCTAATTAAATGAAATGGCGAAACTTTACCGACGCGTCGAAAATGTTTTAATGTCCTTCTACGTCGTAACCCATCAAGTCTGTTAAGCTTCGCATATTAATAAAATTAGACATTGCAATGATAAACATTTTTTTTAAACACAGAACACGAAATCGCAGTGACTAGAGACGCTTTACGAGCAATACTCGTGTCCGAATTGGGCACAACCAGCGCAAGCCCTCTCGGTTATGTTAGATTTTTCACAGGGGGGTTACTATGAAGTCTTAAAGCAGGAGTAATTCCAGTGTTGGAAAGAGACAGAGATATACAGGTCGTCTCGCACCATCTCTTACCCACACCGGAATTACTCCTGCTTTAAGCTGTCATGGTAGGCCATTAGGTAGGCAGGTTCTACAACGTGCGCTTGGTTGTGTTACACATGTCAACAGTGCCGTCTGTAGCGGCGCCTGCCGAGGCGTCTCCGTGCTCTGTGGTTGTTAAAGAAAATAATCAATAAAACCAGTTCTCCCTATCCATGCATGCTCAGTTTTCAAAGATTAGATGATTTTCATGCCGCGTGTTGTGACTATTTTATATTGGTTGGTAACGAGAGCAATTTATCAGAAAGTTAAATATACAAAAAAGAAAATATGGCGGGTTCATCTCATCCTTTTACCGACATTTCTTAATGATTCTCATTCCTTACTACATTTAATCCTTGAAAATTCCCACCGCGTTCTAAAATTTTGATCATCTCACCTTTCGTCATATGACTGACTTCTTATAGAACTAAAATGGAGTCACCTCACCGCGGTACGGCAACTTTTATCCCACGGTGTATGACGTATAAGAATCATATTTGTATAGCAATATGTAAAACAGTATTTAGTTTTAATTAATTAAGAACAATTTTATTGAATTATATCGTGATTATGACGCGACAAAGCGTGGGACTGTGTGCGTGAAGGTATGAAGATGAATGTTTTTATATTAAATGCCATATATTGATGTAATCGTAAAGTTGAGGGTCGTTAGTTTATTTTTGTAATATAATTATGGTTGTATTAGACGTGTTCAAATTAAAATAATAGAATACGTAAGTATAATTCAAGAATAAAGTTCGATTATTTACATATCATAAAGAAATCACACAGCATTAGGGCCTATGCTTATGTCGCTATTTATAAATTATATTAATATTTGAACAGCTGTAAAGCATTTAATTTAGACATTTTGAGATGTTATTGAAATCTTACATTTTATTCGTATTTTTTTAAGTAAGTTAAACATTTTATAGCAACCTTTAAATTATGTATTTATTATAAATTATTCAGTGGAATAAAGCGCTTCAGATAACATTAATTTTGCGATGCGGTAATTTTATGAATGTGATAATTTTATGTATAAACAGTAATGAGTCACACCAACTCTTTAAAATATTAGTATATTATTACTAGAAAATACTGCATTTAATGCGCATACTCGTGCAAAAAATAAGAGTTTTTGTTTCATCGATATTGTGCCAGGATTTGCAAAGTTACAGTGCTGTAAAGTTACACCGCTTTTTTAAATTTGTGTTCCTTCGCGAGCTACTGCGATGACGTCACGCCGCGAGTGTCTTGTCCGATTGCGGGTGATGCGAAGTTTTTACGTCCATAAAAATTGTTTTGTAAAGTGGATTGCACTTATTATTTTAAGTGTTTGTGTTAGCGGTTACTTTAAACATTATTGTTACTAAATTAACATAGTGATCCGAATATTATTACCAGATGGTACAGAGAGAAAATAATTTTTGGAATGTTTTTTCACTGGAGTTGGTACACATAGACACAATACAATATTTCTTAACCATTTTAATGATCCATTAAAAGAAAAACAATTAAATTAATAGCGAAACCGCGAGAGCGCCACGAGCCAAAGTATTAAAGGTGTTCTCGCAGCTCGCGGCGTGACGTCACACGTCAGCGCGGTCGCTTAGTCGGATTTCGCCGCGGAGGCCGTACTTTAACGTTTAATATCTCAGTAATTTCTGAAGATAAGAAAAAAAAGCAGATTCTTTTTTCTCGAGTTACCTACTTATTTTTTAGACATGCTGATAACAAAAAAACATTGGTTTGACTCATTGCTAACAGCATGTGTTAAATTCTTTTGCTTTATCGTGATACTAAAAAACATAAATCGTTTTGAAGCCCATAGACGGAGCCTAAAACTTACTGCAAACAATGCACTTGTTATATTTTGCAGAAAGCCGTAAATTGTATAATAGATAGCGTGAACTATAAAGTGTAACTTCTTAACTACAGTTTTCAGAATAATGACCTTGTTCTGATCCAATCAGTGGCGTGTCTAGTGGCCAATACGGCAACTCCATAAGGCAAGTAGAAATTGTTCAGAAAGTCTAACATCATGAAGAGTAGTAGGTTATAAGGGCAAGCCAAGCTTTTAGGCTTGTAAAAATACTTTGTTACAAGCCTAAAAGCTTGGCTTGCCACCAGATCCACTAGGCCAACTAGATCCAATAGGTTTGGAATGCTCACCTCAATGTAAATATTATTTTTTTCACAGTATTTAAAGCCTTATGTTGCCAGTAGGTAAGTAATTAAGCATATTTCAGTGTTGTTTTTCATTTTATTTCGCATGTGGAAAATACTCAAATACTTAACATTCCACTCCTTTACATTTATGCGCTTTACAAATAACTTTTAATATTTATTTACAATCGTTTACATTTTGTTTTTATTTCATAATTTTTACTATTTTGAAGTGCTTATTTTATTTACCTTGTAAATTTTATTTATTTTAAATCGCAACTATCATTACCTTTAAACTTTTATAAACGATATTATTTTTATAACATGGCAAAGTGTATATTTGGTTATTTGAATTTATTATTAGCAATGATTGTCGACCTTTATAGTAATCATTGGAAAATATTCAATTTATTAGAATTCAGAACCGTGTGTTTAAAATGCCAACCTTGCTATACTTTGATATTATTGGAAAAGTACTGCTTTAAAAAAGAAAATGAATAATTATTATCTTATGATGAATAAAATCTGAAAATATTGCTCAAGAAGTGCCAAATTCTTGTATTTTACGAAATTGGTGACTACTACTCTTATGCACAGCTGGCAATAAATATCTTTGTGTTTAAATTATGGTATCTTGTATGACTAAAGATTCGTCTATTTGCTATGTGTAGCACATTAATTATTTTTACTGTTGACAAAATATACTTATTTAACGTTTAATCGATAATATTGAACTGTCATTAAAAAATACAATTATTATTAAATACTATCTCATTACAGAACTTTACCATTTCTCATTATTTTTGCCACGTTGTACTATGGGCGCAGCGCAGCTGTTTACATAACAAATAAAGCCCCAACGTTCAATATGTGGTAAAAATAATCTCCACAGCGAATATGTGAATTTTTAATAAGTATGTTTTTGTCTTTACACTTCGAACCCTCTAACAGTAGAAGCACGATTGCAATCATAAGAATTAATAATACAATAAATTGTCAGTACGTATCTCAAGATTAAATATCTGACAATAAATATTTATGTAGTTTTTTCAATAAGTAGATAGACTAATAAATTAATTGTCATGATTACAGTAAGATTGGATCTATCATAAAAAATGCGGAGCACTTTATGAGTGTTATTTACGGAGTTAAGAATTACGTTTGTGATATATTGTATTAAGCTACTCAAAATAAACGAACTTTCATTATTAATGTGTAATTTTACTTCAGCATCCTCATGACCGCTTTGACTTAGTTTAAACAAAGTAATTGGTTTATAACGTGTGACGTTAAATATTAGCACAGATGTTTGAACGTAACAATAGCGCGTGTCTTTCTTGATTGAACAAATAGACGTATACCAATTGTATGGAAAATTAAAAAGCCGGCCATTCCAAACTCGACGAGTATGTCTGCGTGTCCGAAAAAGGAAGGTGGTGATACGTTAGATACTCCAAGTTATAAAATCAGTGCATCATGAAAGTATCAGTGATTATTACAACTTTACTGGTCGCGCAGGTGCGTCACTAATTGCCTTCTTTAAAAGAACACCCGGTTTTACAAAATGTTTAAGTGAGTATTAACATTTTCTTTTATTAATTCCAGGTGTCGGCCTCATTTTTTGATGTATTTCAAGGCGCGGTACTATCAGTCCAGAATAGTTTTGGAAAACTTTTAAGTGACGTAGTAACCGATGTCAAGGAAACTGTAGACTGCACTATACTGGCGGTGGAACACGTTCTATCATTGAGCCATGACGCAACTACACGTTATTACCATAAATGTGGAAGTGAAACTAATAAAACTGATTCAGTCAGTGACGCTCGGCAAGACGCAAGTCTGCCAAAAGTGGAAGTTACACTTAATTTACCGAATAATGAGGAATACCTACAAAAGGTGATACCTGCCGAAATAGATGCAAGAATTAATGAAACACTTTCCAAGGTTCTTGGCAATTTTAAACCTCACAATAATGCACTACGTATTGAAAATGTGTTGGCTAAAGAATCTGAACAATTAGCTGGTGTTAGCGTTTTAGTGAAAAAGGAATTGGAGAAGCTGTCAAATGAGGTTTCTAAGGATTTAAAGAAAATAGAGAAGCAAAGGGATTCAGAAGATTCTTTAGATAACATTGTACAGGAAATAAAAGTTTTAGAAAAAAGAGAAAACAACTCCAAAAATACTTCAGAAGCTAATGAGATTCATCTAGTAATTGATCAAGTTTTAGGTAAATTAGATGCAATTGAAGCAACCGAAGCAACGGAGAATTTTAAACTTGAAGAAATCTTGAAAGATTTAGAAAGTAATTCAAATAACAATTTAGTGGGATTAAGGCATCAACTTGAAGAATGGAAAGAAGAAGAGTCCAGACATTTAAATGAAATAAAGAGTAAAACTGAGGAGCACGAGAAATTAACCGATCATGCGGGGTCGTATAATAGGCACGAATCTAATCATACGCAACCTGTTATATTTAACACGGACATAAATAAAGATGATGTCCACACTAATGATAATTCACAAGATATATCTAGCTATAACTCCATTCAGGTCAAAGAGACGTTTGACAGCAGTACGAGCACAATAACTATTGGGGATACTAACCATAAATCTTTATTGATTGCAAATTCGTCTTCATCTTCTCAAAATTATATGTTTAATGAACTGAATGACACCGTGATAACAAGTACCTCATACTCTTCCATAGAAAGCCCACTTGAAAGTGTGATAATTCTTCCATTCGAAAACCCCAACGATAAACAACAATCGTTGGCTTCAAATGAACCAACATTTTTACCGATTAATGAAGATAATGCGATTGAAACCGTTATCTTTGGTACCACAACACTAGCGGCAACAGTTACATCATCAAGAGATTCTCGAAAAAAAGAATCGCCGAATTTGGTTGCATACAATAACGCTGTTACAAGTGCAGCTCAAAACACCGAAGCCGTATTGACTTCAACTACTCTAGAATCATTTAAAAGTGAGAATTCGAAAGATTCTGCAAAGATTAGTACAATAGCTAGTATGATGGTTGAAAACCCATCTGTAAATGCATCAAATCCTGAAAACGAATCCGTTACTCTTGACCACATTGAATCAACTGAAACCATGACACCGAGTATACCAACCTCTTTAAACGTATCCAGTGCAGCTACTGTTAATGAAGAATTTTCTACAGTTGTAGCTAATATAGTTAGTGACAATGATTCCAATAACACAATTTTACCGAGTTCATCAACAATTTTAGAAAGTACATCAATAACTGAGAATGTTCTACCTGAACAAACTGCTGTGACTTTTGGTGGTGACCATAACACTTTCGTAATAAGACCTTCTATGCCAACTGTCGAAACCACACCTGTAAGTGAGACTATTCAACCCGAAAAAACAGCTACGGCTTTTGGTAAAGAAAATTCTTCAATAATTTCAAAAAAAATAGTTGATGACAATGATTCGAAAGACACGATAGCGAGCACTTCTTTGATTTTAGAAAGTGCACCTTTAAGCAAAGCTATTCAACCCGAAGAAACCGGTACAACTGCAAACGGGGAGACAACAGAGGCCATAACAGAATCGACAATTACTTCAACAACAAGAAATGGAGGTGATAGTGATACCACATTAATTAGTACACCAATTCCAACCATAAGCACATCTGAAAATGAGACAATTCAAACTACACTTTCAACAAGTTGTACAACTAGTTCTGTTAGTAAAGAATTTTCAACAATTACAACGACAATAATCAATGGCAATTATTCGAATACCGCAATGATAACTACTGATCCTTCATCAATGTTAGATACCACACCAGTAAGTAAGACTGCTGAACCTGAAGAACCCACTAAGGCTTCTGATAAAAGAAAATCGTCAATTGATTCAAATAAAACTCTGAAAACAACTACTTCTTCGACGATGAATAGCAAACCTGTAAGTGAGACTATTCAACCAGAAGAAAACAGTACATCTGCTGGCAACGACGAGTCAACAGAGCCTATAACAGAATCGATATATACTTCAATAATAGACAAGGATAGTGAAACCACAATAACCAGTACGCCAACCACAATCATAAAGACAAGCACATCTGAAAGTGAGACAATTCAAGCTGTAGATACCACTACACTTTCTACAAGTGAGGAGGAGTATTTAAGTTCGACTGCAAATAGGCTTACTGAAACTCCGAACACAGCAGATGATGACGAGGATGAGGACAATGATGATGATTCAACTGCTACCGTGGTAATGAGTACACTAGAGACGATTACAGAAGGTATTTCCGAAGGAAATATTTTAGCACCTGAAGATGAGGAACCTTTACTGTCTACTACAAGTCCACGCAAGACCTCTCCGGCAGCGTTGATAAATACGGATTCTAATTCTGATGACATAATAACTAGCACACCATTCCCGATATCAGAAATGACAACTGTTAGCGAAGTAACTGACCTTGTTGAAAGTAATACGTTTACTGAAGATGAAGGTCGTTTAATCTTGTCTACATCACCTGCAACAGTTCGAGATGAAGTTCCAATTGAAAATAACGATCCAATTGTTACCGAGGCGAGTAAAACTATGAACACGGACACCGCTGTTGTAACTGAAATTATTCAAAGAGTTGAAACCACTACAGCTGCTGAAGAAAAAGAATTGTCGTCAACATCTACACAGTCAGCAATGAATTATATGGTGACAAGTACTGCATTCCGGCCAACAGAAACCTTACCTACAAGAGAAAACGTTATGGCTTCTAGAAACGAAGAGGATTTGAGGAAGCCACCGAGATTGGAAGCAAACACATCAAGAGCTCCAGAAGTCCTAAACAGCCCAACTCTGAATTTAATGGTAAGAGCTCCACCATTGACGATTGCCCCTCCTGTAAACAGAGAATGGTTGACACCAATTAAGCTAAACCAACAAAACTACGATTATAATACAAACGGAGAACAAAGAAATAATTATGAGTTCTATGGTCCGGTATCATTAAGCGATCGTTTATTGCAAACAAAGCAACCACTTATTAATCCTGAAGTTCCAATGTACGACCAAGCAGCTATGCCTTCTATCACAAGAGGCTTGTTTAACGACGCTCCGAAGTGGTTGCCCGCTAATAGGCTGATTCCTGATTTTCCCGGTCAACCACCTAAACTTGATAACGACGCGCTACAAAGAGCTGATTTTGACATTTTTGACACTGTGCATGAACGAATGTCGCATTCGGATTCGCCATTTGGCCCTGAGAAAGATATATTCAGAAATATACCGTTAATACCGAATACTCCGAAGGGACCTCCGAGAATGTATTACGAAAATCCCGCATATGTGCCACAATCTCAACATCTGATACGTCCACCTTATTCTTTTGATAGTGCCCCAGAAAATACTTACAGACAAATGAGCTTGACTACACATAGACCGGCGAAAACAGCTGCTCATGCAAATAACTATAAAAACCCATCCTTCGACTACGATTCTTTCTTCCATTTACGGGACCCCGAGGCACATCAACGTGCTTTGAAAGAGGCTCGACACCTCATGGCGAACAGCAAACGATCGGATCGTATTATAAATAATATTATGAAAAACAAAAACAAATTCAATGCAAGACCTATATTCGGGTAAATGAAATCACTTAAATTGTATTTTATTCTCTTCAACATATTCCATAAAAGATGTGTTATGAATTAGTGCTTAACCATTGTAGATACCTATTAAATCCACCGCTGTATCCTGTGTTGGCTGCCACCGTGCAATTCGCGTTGTGTCCATGTGGCTTTCCGTTCAAACCCATAATAGCCCAGCCAATTAACGTGCACTCCTTTAGATAATTTACCAAACTCATGGGCCCAGCAGGATTTTTTCCAGGGAGGTGCACCTTCAGTTCCATGAAGTTTATGGATATAGGATATGTTATATTCAAGCAGTACCTAACTTTGACGATCTATACAGATAAGTCCTTTAATAGACAAAATAAGACAATATAGGATTGAAAATTTTGGCACCCACCTCGAATTTGACAGGTTTTGATTTGTCCTTTGTATAGAAATACGGCTAATTCTGCCTATTTATAAGGAACAGTTTATGGAGCGCAAAGGACATGTATATATTGGGATATTCTCGGATAAACTAGGAACAAGAGTATGAGCGAAGCGAGCTCGAATATTATTGCTTTCCGCCTCGGATACATTGGTTTCTTTATAGTAACCCTCTCCATGCCTACGGCTCTGGGAAATGGGATGGGAGACCCAAGGCTAAGCGGCCTGCGGCCACTGCATGCCCAGTTTTCACAAGAAAAGGGTAGAGGCGGAAACTAACTTTATTGACAAGATCATGAAAAAATTTAGACAGGAACCTAAGTTTTTATTCACACAGTAACTTACGTATAGATCGACAGGGGGGTGCAAGTGCACCCCCTTGCACCCTGCTGCCGGCGCCCATGACCAAACTGAATTATGGTATATTGTTGCATTTATTCTTTACAAAACTGTAAAACAATAGTGGCCGAACTTGGCACATTGAAATTGTTAGCAAGTTTGGATATTTCCCGAACTTCTTTTTGAATTTATTCATAAATGCTTACTTTTTCAAAATACCTAAGGGTACAACGTAGAAATACTCTTATTGACTTTGGAAATAAGTTTATTGTGAAAAGGGCAATAAAAGAAAATTCTATATATAACGATTTTATTAACAATATAAATAAGTACTTACAAACTTATACTTCTACAATTGAGCTGCGCTACTCTACTGCGAGCAGTCAATGTGTGTTAGGTATATCTTAATTATTATTATATTAGATTAATAATGTTTTACAGGGTACTATACTATGCACCAGTACTTTTTCTATTCGTTTATTGACAGGTATAATATGTACGTATAGCCGAATATTTAAATGCCGTAAAAAAGGCAAATTGTAATGTACCTAAATGTGTAATGTTGTATAAACGGTCTACGAGCACCACTTCATTTTATATCTCTCTGTCGTGCTGATAGACAACTGACAATTGATAACTTGATCAAGTGGAAAACTAAAGAACATAGAGGTTTATTGAGTAGCTTTTCAATATTCGACTATAACCTCGCATTTCATTAGTGACTTTACAATATTCGATAGTATGTTGCCTACCTATGTCTATGATAAACTATCATCATAACTTTTGTTTCATCTCAGTACAATAAGCTTTTAACCTTAATGTTTTATATTCGTTTTTTATTTTTGTACATATTTTTTTAAAATTTGGTAATTTATTGTGTATTGTTCATATTCAATTAATAAATAGTTTCAATTCCTGTCCAAAAGTTTGGCACGGTCATTGCTCGAACGCGTGCCTCAAATATATTATAATATTAATTTTATTTACAGTGACTATAAGTATTATATAACAAACGTACATAAACAACACGAAAGCTTTGAAACTTAGTGTGAATAACATAACAGATATTAACTAAAGTGTTGGTATACATAATATCAATTTGATAAAGGTAAAGCACAAGTAGATAAGTGAAACATAACGTGTGTAGGGAATATAAAATTACTTGCTATATTAAATAATCAGTAGCAGAAAAACGGAAGGTACGGGTTTTAAAATTGAGCAATTATCTTCTTAAATTAAATCATTATCTTGTACTTATTATCATAAGGATATTTTTCACACTGGTCATTAAATCCTTTCGATATTCATTGAGTCTATTAACAGAATCTCGTTCTTTCAAAGCCAACAATAAAATTGTTTTATAAATACGTTACTGTATTCCATAGGTTTCAAATACTATTTTTTTTTCTTATAAATAATAAAATCGATATTCTTATTTTAAAGTACATGTTCTATTCTACGACAAATTATAGTAATGTTCTTAGGAATAGAAGAGTCGGAAGAATCTATAGTCGATAGTTTCAGCATGATTTCAAGATAGACTTACACTACCCTAGTGCCTATGAATTCCTTAAAATTAATTTTGATTTCGATGTCTACGTTTAGCACTAGTGTTGACGATTCGTGCATGTCTGTTATAAAATTCTTACATGAACAAGCGAGGTGCTACAAGCGGACTTGTCGGGCTATTGCTCTGGCGTGAGCTTAGATAATGGTGCTACTACATTATGTATGCTAATTTATCTAAATGACGTTTTTGAACACAGATACGTTTACCATGGTGGTGTTTCGTTCATATTCTTATGTCTATTCATAGAGACTATTATATCTCTAGATTTTATGAAGTCGCTTTTGGGTTTAGATACTAAAATGCAAGTAGAAACAGCTACAGAAAACAATTGCTACATTTTATTGTCACATAAGACTTTGGTATGAGCAGCTTGAAATGCTCTCAAATTGTTGTATGGGAGAACATAATGAGTGAGTATGAATATGTGCTTATCCTAATGTTGGGTGCAAGAGTAGATATAATGAAGAGATATGAAAGTACTTATGATATACGTAAACTTTAGAGATATATAGTTACGTGTCGTGGAATAGAACACGTTCCGGGCGGGACGGGTGTGCGTTGGGTCTTGTAATAACAACGGCGACGCAGTAAGTCCTACGGTGTAACTGTAACTTGTTCAAGAATATCGTTATCAACTGCCAAATATTGTAGATGTCGATAACATATATAGACAGTATTTTTTATTATGCCTAAACTGATTTTCCCAAACAAGTCACTGCACCTTTAAAAGACACCGTTGCTTATATAATTATTGAGTACTATTAGACATGTCTATAATAAATATGACGTCACTTATTCAATTCAGACATCATTGAAACAATACAGATCCTAGTTTTTCGGAAGTTCTAATATTTGAGCAGTAACAGTTGTACAAGTTATCAGTTCAAAATATGTATATAAAACTTGCTATACTGACGTCATACTTCCATAAACATGTGAAGTCAAGGTTTCCATATTATGAAGGTGGTGGACACCTCACCAGTGACGAGGTAGCATACTGGTTGAAGTGCTTGTCTATAGGCACTCGGTCATCGTATAGCGTAGGCGCCTGCAGGATGATGCCTGCTGTGCCCACTAACACAGCTAGCGTGAAGATCCACAAAAATAATCGGTCAAGCACCATCGCTACGTATTTCCAGTCCTCTTTTACCTGTTTAGACAAATAGGTGATGTTATAAGATGATGCTGTCAAAACGGAATCACTTTATCGATATTTTAAGATAATTCATTCTTCATCTAGCTGATTCGAAACTTCAATTGAGTTGAGTTTTGTAAACCGCGTTGATCCCTCTTCTTACTTTTCAAATATTGCGAAAATTCTCCCATGACATGCTAGGGGTATCGTTGGATATGATGCTAGGTTATCGCGACTACCACGTTACTAATAATATCAAATCTTATTGCATCGTTAAACTCTTGTCACACGATCGTTTTGTAAGCGATGCATGGCTGTTGTGACGCCATTTATATTTAGCACCCTTTCGGTAACCGGAGATGAAGAATACCATTGTTCAATAACTTAGGAGTTCATGGATTCATAATTATGGTGGCTTACATCTTAGTCATCTTACGAAGCAAATTTCCAATTTAGGAAAAAATAGTTGAACCATTTGTCCGGATTTTTTCGCCATTTTTGTGTCCGGATTATTTGGACAAGTTAGGACTTTTTCAGAAAGTTAAAAATGTCCGGCTTTTGTCAGAACTTTTCAAATTCGAAATGATAACCCAAGCTACAAACGATAATTTGTCCTATATATAACACAATACCAACCTTAGTAGAATCCTCGATCATCCTAGTATGTTCTGCGATGAAACGCACGCAGAAGCACGTTTTGTGCACTTCTGGCGGACAGGAGGAGTGGCTGAAGCCAGGCGGCGGGTCAGGCACGGGGCTCAGGGTCTCGTCTTCGGCGGCCAGCCCCCCAGCCAACCCGCCAGCTAGCCCCGCGCCAGGCCCCGCGCCGCCTTCACTCGACCCGTGCACCAGGCAGCTGCCGCCGAATCTATTACTGTCACCCATCCTGAAATCCACGTCAGTTATAGTACTCCGGCTTCTGTTCACATTAGATAGTGCCTGTGAAATTGCGACTGGTACGACTGCTGCAAGCAGGTATACTGCCATTCAAAAACTAAATCCTTTGTTTACCAAGGCCTTGTTGTTCCAAGAACGTGTTTGCACTAGGTTGCTCACGATCCAGATATGGAACAGTTATGGTCAATCGATTGTGACCAAATACTTGAATGGAGCTATCTGCTGGATAGGGCGTTCACATCAGGCTATAACTAGAAAATCTTACCCAGAGTTGAGGTATGAGGTGTGTGTGAGGTCCTCCTTGCTAGGCGTCCTCGTGAGGGGTCGAGGAGGTGGCGCGGCAGGAGGCGGCCAGGCGCCGGGCGCGCAGCAGTCGTCTTCGCCCGCCGCCAACCGGTACGGGTACAGAGGACGCGCCGTGCCCCCGCATCGCACCACCACGCCGCACGCCGTGTACCGTGATCTGTTGTAAGTACCCGATAGTAAAGGGGTTTGAATTATTCGACCCGCCTGGCTTACGCCATTTTGTTTTATTTTTTAAATAGCAGCCTCGTGTAAAATCTGTATTAATCAATGGTTAGCGTCAATGTAAACAAGTTTTGTATGAGACAAAATCTACTAAAGCATCATGCTTTCAAAATAATAAACAAGCTAAGTTGTACTGATGGCGACGATTGTAACTTCGATAGCTTGTATGTCAGAAACGTGCCGCTTTACAAGATTTTGTCTCACACAAAACTTGTTTGTAATGATACCAGCTATGGATTAATATAGGTTTTAGGTTCTAGGGTAGGGTTATAGCTAAGTAGAAGTTATTTCTAACTTCTGCCATTTTATATTTAGACTTTATCCAAAAATCTTCCAATCATTTTTATTGGTACAGAAAATCGGCTCCTAGCTCCGGTATATGGATCCTGCGTTGTGTACTACGCTTCTGTACATAATGGACTCCTTTCACAGTTATTTTTACCTCTGACAGCAGCACCCCACAAGCAATCTTATTGTTATGAATATAAAGATCACAGTTATTTCGACTGACTTGTTAGTGACAGCAACCCAACATCATCATTATGGTAACAAGAATAAAAATAAACTGTGATTTTGACAATGTTGCACAGTCAGAGTTAAATTATCCATGAAAGGACTGTATCTATTTTGTGCCGATACCATCATTAAATTGACTAGCAGTAGGTACCAGTACATCGCACGCAGCGGCTCTGTATTGTTATCCAAACACTCACAGTCGCTCAAATTGTGAACTAATCTAAAAACGCCCACCCGCAATAACTTCAGTTTATCCGTGATCATGGTGCTTGCAACAGCGCCGAAATATCGGGAACTCAAAGAAAACAATAAACATGGTAAATAACCCGTTTTCTAGTACCACGATAGTTTAAAATCTTATAATCTAAAAATGATTAGTAACTAAACACTATACACAAACCCCGTGCTATATTCATAATCTGATTAATACACGAAACCCACATTAATCTAATCTGGTTATTATTAACTACCAGAATCATGTTCCAACGTAGAACAACTTTTGTGAAAACAGATACAACATACAATCTGTTTACTTTACAAGTCCCTACTCCTGAAAGCCAGTAAATGTAAAAGGAAAATAAAGTGCAAGCAAATGAATATTCAAAGCGCTCTTCAATCGCTCACTATCATTCAATTTGTTGGCTTTATTCTCTGCGAAACTGGCAGTTCTGAAAGTAAACTACGGATCGAATTTGTAAATTCGATCTTATTGTTATTGCTTACCAGTCATTCACCACCTAATCTTGTTAAAAGGATTAATTAAAGGCAACCCACACATATTCTATAAAAGTATCCAATGAAGCGAGCTTCGCAACAACGTAGAGGTCTACAGGGAGTCGTTCGTAGCAGTTACCCTTTGGTTATCATCAATAACAATGATTGTATTTACAATTCAGTTAGCGTCGTAATAATACCGGTTGGCTGTTGAGAGCGGGCCGAGCCGCAGCGGTAAGCCAGAGACCGAGATGTTTATTATTTTTACATAAAAATTGCTTCGTGCTACGAGGCTACGCCGTAGCCCGTAGAGGCTTGGCCGCGCTGAGATACGGTTACGATTGGGACATGTTAACAAGCTGTGTGTGAGTCTACTTTCACTTTTAGTGCATTTTAAACATTTACCGGCAGTTTTTTATTAACTCGTTCTTGTTTTTAAAGTGATGAACTTTGTTTACGGCGGGACCGGTCAATATATCCTAAACAATCTGCATGTGACCTAGTTCCGAATATTCCGAAGTCACCTAACAAATATTTACACACGTATTTATGTTTGTAGTAAGACCTATGAAGTAGGTGTAGGCTTAGTTATTGTTTTAACTTCTGAGGATCGTCTCAGAAGTTAAAACAAAGTTTAGAACGTATCAAAGTTTAGAGAAATGCTCTCAATAATGGAGGCACGTCTTGGTCTTCTCGTCACTACTCGTCACTGCGTTTTTTTTTTTGTTCTAAACCACACAGAGAGAGAATTAAAGAGATTAAAGAGATATTGAATGTCAAAGTTCCAACTTTTATACACGTTTTTTTTAAAATATGTTTTAAATGTTATAATTTAAATACGTCCATGACCCCTGTACTATGCAATGCGTTACATTGAGCGTTACCGTAAACCGTGATATTTTACACCAGCAGCGTGCAGAAAAAAAAACGTTTCCTAGCAATAATTTTGATGATGAGTGTGATGTACAAAATGCTTGGTAGGCGGCTTCGTGATTGGTCCGTTTAATATATTTTTTAAATGTTGTGTTTTTCTTATTTAAGTCAATAAAATTAAACAAGGAAATGAACTAGACTAGTATTTTAACGATTTGCCGATTTCAATAATAAAACGGATAATGAGATTTACGGAACAGTGAGGTACAAATTGACATAAAGTTTAAACCGAACTCCCGAAACGAATACCCCACATTCGTTGATAGATTTCGGAGGATCCCAACAGATCCAAGCATGTGATCTGCCTCGGAGATTCATTTACGTAATGTTCGGTAAGTCGGCAACCACACCGAGGCGCAGGCTATTACACCTCCAGCCTCGTTAACAGACATCCGTTCGTAAGTGAATTACGATACCAACTAGCTATCCGCACGAATTATTCGCGAACCAGTTAACTGACAGACATAGATACTAAACAACAGCTATTCAGGCATTCTAGTGTAACCAGCAACTGGCTACGAGTGGTGAACGGTTGTGGTAAATAATAGCTATGCGCCGCTGGATCAATAGTTCTGTTACAATCAACAGTTAATGCATCAACCTAGATTTAAAATTCCATATGATACGGTGTGTACTTGTGTTTACGGGCGGATAATGTACCGGATTTTGTAAATGAAGGCAAACATGTTGATAAACAGTGTTTCATGTCTGGCCGTAAAATTAAAACATTAACTCGGAATCTCGCAGAAATAACTCAAAGTGATGTTAGCTCATAAAACCGGCGCGCGGCAAGCAAAGTTGTCGCCAGTATCACACTTTAAAAAAATCTCCGGTACGCAATCTTTACAGTTCGTTCCGTCGCTTTTTTAACTTTAAGCTTTGTGCTAAAGTTGAGCAAAAGTGAGAAATAAACGCCTGACTCCAGCGGCCGCGACCGCAGTCTTTTAAACTTATAATTAATTTAGAGTTGTTACTGATCCGCGGTCGGATTTACGAGTCGGCCGCTCGCCGGACTCGGCAATGTTCGCTCAGAGATCCAGATTAGAACGAGTAAAGTCCGAACTAATTTGACTTTAATTGCGAAGATTGTAAAACAAAGTTAAGCGAGATATTGCAAGTTCGGACTCACCTTGATGTGTCAAACTTGTACTGTGGTCGTTTCATGAAGAGCAGTCGTGGCAGGATGTGAATGAAAACTCGCTTCACCCAAGGCGCCATCCGGTGGGTCTGCGGCGAACGGAAGTGGACGTTTAGGACCACTACCGTCACACATATACTAAAAGCAATAAAAGGTTTTATTACTCAAGGACATGGGTACAATTAATAGCTTATATTGGCTTGTTGGAATAAACCGATAACATTCTGACCGAAACCTTAATTGGGTCCTTCCCGTACCATAGATTATTTTATGTTAGTTTCCCATATATCCCATTATCTGAACAAACAATGAAATCACTGATTAAACAGACCACTGGAGTTTCGAATGCCATCCAATCTTATCCTTTTGTATGTATTTAAAGGATCAATAACTAACAATTCCCACGTAATACATATATTTATCTAAATTATTAATGCTAATAATTTTATTCATTGGTTTACACAATATTGCTACAAATAATGTTGGGTAATTTGTTAGTTCCCTGCTGAATCCGGTAGTTTGCGCCACGGCCGTGTTACCGGGTTATTTATGAATAGTTAACTTGGTAATAGTGTGTTAAGCATGTATTATTATGTAGACAAACCTGCTTGTAGCATAAGTTCTGTTAAACTTACCTGTGTAAGTTTGCATGTAACGACAGAATACCAACGGAATAACGGTTATGCACTACGTAAAAAAGTGGATACTGTGGAGACGTAACCTCTATGGTTATTTAATAAACGACCGGCACATTCTAATTAAAAGTAGATACTTATTCAGCTAGTGTCAATGTAAAATTGTAATTTTAAAGTTGAAAACTTTAAAATCACAATTTTATATAACCAAATAATTATAGAATTGATTAAATAAAAAATAATTATAGAATTGATTAAAAGTGTAATCGTGACCAAGTTGGTGAACTGTTTTTTCTCCAATAAATATCTCAAAATACTGCATCAAAACATTGCAGGCTTAATAACAAAATCTAACTTTCTAACTGTATGTTTAGATGAACTTACGGGAAAAAACATAAATGTGGATGTCTTGTGCATTACAGAGCACTTTATTATGGAAGGATATCAAAACCAGTTATCTGTTCCAAATTATTGTTTAGCTGCTTACTTCTGTAGAGAGGGGAGTAAAAGGGGAGGTGCTTGCATCCTAGCTAGAAATGGTATACAATGGAAGGAATTACCTAAAATTTCAAATTTATCTTGTTCAGGCATATTTGAATGCTGTGCTATTGAGCTTACGCATTATAGGATAGTTGTAATCTGTATCTATAGAGTACCTAATGTAAATAATCTTAACTACTGCTTAGACAAACTAGAAATTGTACTGCGAGGAATATCACGAGCACGTTATAAAAACATTGTTATTGCTGGAGATTTTAACATAGATATGCTTAAAAAAAATAATCACACAAATGCATTTGAATATTTATTAATGAGGTATAACTTGAAATTGGCATTAAGGCAACCTACTCGCATGGCAAGCATGACATGTATAGATAATTTTGCGCATAATTTTAGTAAATCTTGCAAAACTGACGTGCTAGAATTTGCGTTGTCCGATCATACGGCACAGCTCCTTCACTGTCCTGTTCAAACTAAATCTATCATAAACCATTGGTATGCGGCTAAAAGAGATTATAGTATGGAAAACATAGCTAAGTTCAAAGGCCACATCAAAAATCTTACCTTTTCTGAGATTTATGACACGGATGATCCGAATATTGCTTATACTCATTTTATCGACTCTTTCAAGCTTTTGTACGATTTGTGTTTTCCAATAAAATTGATCAAAATTGATGTCATTAAAAAACCTAAGTGGCTTTCAAAAGGAATTAAATTGTGTAGCCAAAGAAAAAGAGAGCTTCTGTGGCAGATGAGATTAAACCGAAGTAGAGAAAGTAGAACTAAATTCACTAATTATTCAAAATTACACAAAAAAATTATACACTTGACACAAAAGGCACAAAACAATCATAAAATTAAATTATCTAAAAATAAATCTAAAACTACGTGGCAAATTATTAATCGCGCAAACCATAATTTACCCAAACAAAACATTTATAAAATTAAGGTTGGAGACCGTATTCTTTCAAATCCCAAGTGCATAGCTGAAGCGTTTAATAACTACTTTGTCGATAGAATTCAGCCGAAACATAATCTGAATATGTCGTCTGTACAGATGTCATGTATGGGTTTAATATAAATAATGACACCGAGGACCCCAAACGCTGCAAAGTAAACACGAGCGCGAAATCAATGTTCATGTCACCTAGTGTACCTTTAGAAATACATAAAATAATAATGACATTGAATAATACAAGTAGCGTAGGGTATGATGGTATTAGTACAAAAATACTCAAGCACGTCTCAATGGAAATATGTGGTCACTTAAGTCATATAATTAACCTCAGTATCAGCGCAGGCATCTTCCCCGATGCATTAAAAACTTCAATAATAAAGCCAATCTTTAAGAAAAATAATAGAGAATTAATGGAATTTTACCGGCCAATCGCACTCATACCTGTGATCTCCAAAATTTTTGAGAAATTCATTTATAACAAACTGTATAAATTCATTGATAAAAATAACATTTTATGTGACGAACAGAAAGGATTTAGACAACATAGAACTATCAATATGGCCGTTTATGACTTTATTTATAATGTTATGCAGAATGTTGACAAACGAATACCCGTATGTGGCATATTTTGTGACATGACACAGGCCTTTGACCACGTGGATTATGAGATTCTCTTAAGAAAACTTGAAGCTTACGGAATTAGAGGCAATTTACTTAGTCTTCTTGAGTCTTACCTTAGAGATCGAAAACAAGTAACTGAAATTTGTCAAATTAATCTAGTGAGCAAGCGCGAAGAGACATTTCGATCCTCAGACCGTGAAGTTATGTTTGGAGTACCGCAGGGGAGCGTATTGGGTCCTTTTGTATTCATACTGTACATAAACGATCTACCTGAATGCATTGAACAACCAATAACACTGTTTGCGGACGATAGTACTGTGACAATACCATGTAAAACTGTGGAGACATATGAAAGCGACATTAATAGTTGTTTAAAAAATGTTGTTAATTGGTTAGAGGCAAATAATTTAAAAATAAACATGGAAAAAACAAAAGTTGTACATTTTAGTCAACGTATTCTTAGAATTAGCCCTAATATACAATACAACAATGAAATAGTAGAAGAAGTAGAAAATACAAAATTTTTGGGACTGGTAATAGATAAAAGCCTAAATTGGAAAGCACATACCGATACTTTATGTAAGAGAATTAGTAAGTCCGCATACGCTCTACATTCACTATCCCCAATAGTATATATGGACGCACTTCTCACTGCTTATTATGGTATAGTAGAATCCCACCTACGTTACGGTATAATGTTCTGGGGTAATTCAACCGAAAGAGAAACAGTCTTTAAAGCCCAGAAAAGATGTCTAAGGGCGATGTTTAAGCTTAAATCCACTGATAGTTGCATGCCATACTTTAAACAGCACAAAATATTAACACTACCTAGTTTGTACATAATGGAAGTAGCTGTGTTTGTGAAGACGAACCCAAATCGTTTTAAACGTCTGACTGACGTAGTTCCACGTAATAGACGCGACAATAACCTAGTGTGTTCCCATCCCGCCAAAACGGCACTAATGCGCAAGAGTGTCTACTGCATGGCTTCGGTCATTTATAATAAATTACCTAAGCAATGGAAAGTATTGCCGCTATCATTATTTAAAAGCAGGCTCAGAAGCTTTTTAACGCATAAAGCGTACTATACTGTCGGTCAATTCCTTACCGAGAAAGAATTCTGAAGAAAAAAGATTTTCTGCCTTTCTTTATAATTTGTATTGTGTTTTTAGATAAGTTGTGATTTGAAACTATTTATGCTGTTACTACTAATTGACATATTATTATTCTAGTTGGCATAATGTTATTCCGTTTGACATTATTGATAATATTTTTAAATTTATTTTATTTTATTTTTTTACTTTGACCATGCTGACATTTTTTATTTTTTTATTTTATCATTTTTTTATGTAATTCCAATGACATGCCACTTATTTGTTTGACATCATTGATAATATTTTTTATTTTTTATTGTTTTGACCATGTTGACATTTTTAATTTTTTATATTTTATATAATTCCAATGACATGCCGCTTATTTTAAATTTATAATATTTTGTAAACCAACTATTTGCATGCCCATGTGACGGCAAAATGTGGAGAACATTATTATAAAAAAAAAAAAAAAACATCTATGTACCTATTACCCATGTTTGCAAAGAAATAAATGATTTGATTTGATTTGATTTGATTCGAAAAACATCTTTTTTTTTACTTAAATTTGTTCTCTATTCAAAGCACATTTTCACGATTATTCAATTGTTTTCATTATATTCTCTCTTTTTATAAGGTTTGTTTTTACGGGACAATATTTTTACTAGACATGAGTTTTTTAATCATGTTTTAAATTCATGACTCTGTATTACATCGCATACACATTTTAAAATACCTAACACTACTTAACTTCTTCTTTATGTACATAAATATTAATCCTAGCCTTAGCTTAGACTTCCAGCAACTTTGTAGCGGGACCCAGTGCAAAGGTTTCCAATTATCCTAACTCAAAGTTGAAGACTGGGGTGTTAAAAATTTAATTTTCCTGAAGCTAGACCACGCAATCAAATTTCTGTTTAGTAAACCAGCTTTTAATTTATATGGAAATGTGGTAGCTGGCACGCCCCAACCGAGCCATATTTAAATAAATTACTTTTGTACAAAATGTATTATTATGGCGGCTTTGATTTTATAAAATAGCACTCGAAGTAAGCTTTGATCTTTTTTAATATCAATAAGGTTATTTAAGCTAAAGGATTTACCTACTTTGCGAAGTATATAATTGTACAGTCTTGGTACAGCTTTTCTCAAAATAATCGTTAATACAACTGATCGAAACCGACTCCAGCAAGAAAACCTTTGTTAAGAATAGTCCTTTGTCTTGTATCACAAACAAAATAAAGAGCAATACTTGGAACCAAGGATTACTGTTAATGTGTAATAAGCTGAGATACACACATCTAGGTAGCCAGGTATCTATATCAGTTGTATCCTCCATGTGACGAGGATCAAAGGGGCGCTGAGAATTAAATTAAACACCCTCCTCTCTCAATTTACGAAATTATTACATTCAAGAAATAAACATAGAAACGACGGGAGCATCCTTGTTTATTTATTTTTAATCACGAGATAGTTTGTGGAGCTCAATGGTAGTTTACTGCGGAGTTTCCTCTTCAGAGCTATAAAACTTTTTGAAACGGTCGTAGTGGGTCGCAGCGTGGCGTCTTGGCTATCAAAGTGCACATTTCTGGTATAGACAACTTGAGTTGGGTGCAGTCAATATGAACAATTAAGATGCTCGGATTAAAACATAAACCTTTTATAGTTTTTTTTTTATCGCGAGCTGGAAGACGTTGCGTTATAGTTTTATTTGAATTCAAATATTAGTCATGCGGGGCAAATAAATAATTTATTTTTATGAACTTAAATCTTTAAACTAATGGTGTTCTGCATTTATATAAATATACTTTTTGACCTGTTAAATAATTACGTAGCAACATATTTTACATGTGATCATTACACTGTCACTGCCGCCTACAAGGAATGCCATCGTAAATATTAATTCAGCCTTCAGGGCACATAAACCAGCACGTCATCAAATAATACACATTTCGCATTATATGGAGGAGTAAACTATTCTTGTACATTATGTAGACGAGAGGGGGAAGCGTACAATAAATTCTTCTTACGTCAAACTTACCGACAGGCATTGTATCCTTACAAGAAGACGGGAAACTACTGCTGATACTACGGAGCTTTACTTCACGAGGCTGAATAATTAGCTAAAGGGACAGGAGAAAAACTACAAACTGAGCTACCTCAGGTAAGGTTAAGGACGTTTCTGTCGGGATCACCCTTTCTCCGGTTCTGCGGTCATCAACAATCCGCTTGCTCATGTCAACTGGTCCTACTTTTTTGGGACAGGTTTATTCCATTACGATCGGTTGAAGGCACTTACCTGATAGATACGAGAATCATGGCGAATATAAGGTACTTTCCCAAGAGGGGCACAACCAGAGACGTAGGAGGGATGATCTCGACAACCAGCAGGAAGAACACGTGGAGACTAATCAATATCGAGATTGATAGGGTTACCTGTTGACAAAATGAGAATCGTGTTAAATTATGTATATACATAATATACAATTGCTTTACCAAACACCTTCTGAACTGAGATTTTCTTAACACAGGAGTCAGTGCCACGCAGACCCGTTGGCCTGCATTAGTCCTGGCCTTAAATAAATTTAGTCCTGTAGTTGCATTATGGCAAATATTTAACCGTAACGATTTAAACATAAACTAAAACGAAAACGAAGTACAGCTAAGAGATCTCAATACCAGAATCTATTATGCATGTGTATTCAAAACAAGCTTATTAAAAAAAAATGTGATTTGTATGGCTCCTGTAATATTTAATAAAATACCTGCCCAAATTAAAAACTTACCGTTACAAAAATTTAAAAAATGTTTCACAGAATTACTTGTAAACAAATGTTATTATTCTGTGCAGGATTTCTTAAATCATATTTTTTTGTAATATCCTTTTTATCCTTTGCTATGTACTACATTTGCATGCTATATTAAGGCAGAAAGTACATGGATCCTATTTTATAATTTAACAACCTATTTTTATGTACCTACATTCTAAGCAAATAACTTATTCTATTCTAAATTCTTATTCTATTCTATTCTAACATGAATTATTTTTATATCAAGTAGAGTTTGATATACGTAGATACAAGTTTCATACGTTTGACACCATCCCGCATAACCGGATAATCAATAATTTCATCATAGTGATTTACGACTTTTATCCATTCACGCATACAACATAAACTATTTCTGATAGAAAAATCTGCTAGCTTCGCAGTTTTTTTGCATGTTATGAAGGATTTTGACCTTGAAAGCAGTTTGTGTATAATTTAAGTTTAGTTTAATTGGGGAAAAGTAGAGAACGTCTGTAGATAGGTTACTTTAGTTGCCTTGCTGTACTTGATCAAAGGTAAAGGTTAAGTCTAAAAAAATGAATATACATGCTAAATAGAAGATAGCTTTTGTATACTAGTTGACCAGTAATTGGCGACCTGTACTTAAGATATTTTGTACACTGAAGCTGTTGGTGAATCTTTATTAATAAATAAATAGCAGAAAATAATGCTGATTTAGAGCCGGGGATACTAGGTAGCACACAATTTGCATGTTTATTTATTTAAAATAGGTACGCCAACAGTACATGCATTTTACATTTAACAATAAAAATATACAGGTTAGGGTTCTTATGTAGGTACCAATTACAGGTGTACACAACATTCTCTTAAGTACAATATAGCTATATTATCGTAAATCATGTTTATACGTAAAAGAATTAGTAGTTATGTATTTGAACTGTTTTGGGTTGAAACAGCAGGGGCATGGGGTCCGAGAGCCCACCTAGTATTTCGGGAAATCGCCAAACGGTTGGCTGACTCTTCACGTGACCCTCTAGGGCGGGACAACGTGGCAATGCTGCCAGCCTTCCACTTTTCCTATTGACAGCGAATTTGAACGAATTTTTGGACTCCCTGTAATTCTTTTCCCCTTTTGTGCTTGTACATATTTTTATTATTATTATAGATCTATTTGTAGTTTGTAAATAATGTACAATCATACTGGACTCAAAAAAAACTTCAGATGATTTTGAAAAAAGAGTATGATTGTTTTACATATACGGAGAACATGCTATAAATGAACCTACTATTTACTAGTAAACCACATTGCTTAGTAGATTTCAGCTCTATTATTCGTGGTTTTCTTTTAATCTTGGTTCTCGTAGTTCAACAATCGACAGTGTGCTCGCGTAAAGTTATCGCGTAACACCACGTACGTACCCTACATGTTATTTTATATATGTAGATAGAAACGTAATCACAACTTCACCGTCGAATATCAGTGAACGTAATGAGAATGAAATATTTGCCACACACTGTTATCTTTACATAATTAATAGAACTTCTATTCCATCTTATAGAATGAATAAACATAACTTATATGCAGAGTTAAATTAGATGATGATTGTTATGAGTATTTCATAAAATTATGTTTATTTTTGGAAGTAGATAGGTTTGAACACATATTTTTCTTTTTTTACGAGATCGTTGGATTCTACAGGATAGGACACCGACGCTAAAACAGCTACCACGTATTCAGGACAGGTGGAAGGGATTCCACCCTGTATAGGCGACTACTCTTAGAAGAAACATTGAAATAAGATCAAAGGTCACAGTCTCTTTTAAAGTCGACACATTGTGTTGTCAGACATGTGAGTTTATGCAGAACAGCGTCTGAGATGAGTATTTTGGTCTGAGTCTGAGATTTTAGACATTTTGTAAAATAAAATTGGTTTTAGGTATTGCAACAGTTACTTGTAGTCATTGCTTTGTAACCTACTAATTTTAATATTATTTATTAAAGAGCTATCATACACTTTCCTACGTTTACAGTACATACCTAATGATACCTGATCAAAAAGAAATTTACCCCGATAACTCGGAACTTTTAGGTGATTGAAAAGTTACATCCAATAATGTCCCTTGAGTCAAATAAAAGGGCCCACTTACATCAGTATACGTATACCGATACCGAATCGATTACGAAAGAGTATGTCAGTTTGGGCTGCTATAATTTATGCAAGACTGAGAAAAAATGACAAGTTCTTTAGAAAGTGTATCCAAGACAAAATAGACTACAAAACTTTTACTACAGCATGTAGTATATACCACACCTTTATACCACATTTTATTTATAAGGATTATTTATTGTTACTACATAAATATTTTATTTACATACATGACGGCTTAAATAATATATGGCATGAGATAAAATTGGTAAATAATATTTGCTTGTTAATGACTTCATTTTATACATAAAATTTAATTCATATTAACTTGGAGCGTTTAAACAGAAACCAAACGTAAATTAATAAAACGCTTTATTGAGCAATATCGTGGTAATTAATTCAGCTTTTTAATGTAAACAGAACTGTTCCTTTTGCTAAACGAAACACAACAGATACCTACCGATTCACGGAAAACAAAGTCTACTAATAAAAACCAGTCCTTCAGACGTTTAAAACAATACACAGAATAAATGGAAGAGAATGGCAAAGAAGATTCTTGTCAGAAAAGGGGCTCCTTCTACGGCGTAGCAGAGGCTACGACCCGACGGCTACGTCGTAGCACATCGGCTACGAGCAGACGCGCGACGGCTACATCGTAGCAATATTTAAATTTCTTTTAAAAGAACCTAGTAACTGCCTTGCTTATTAAAAAGGCTATCCCTGAGCGAAATAACTTAGTCACAGAATACTCTAGGAGCTGAAGAGCAATATTGACTAATGGGTTCGGTACCTAGTTTTTTAAGTATTTAAAGTGGGGTTCAAGTGAAGTCAATAACGTAGAGGGTTTTTTAAAGAATTTGTACAGATGCAGTGGAAATAAAATATTACAGACTGATAATAATTAATGGACTCTCATGAAGAGGAGAAGTGTGAAAGAAGAAGACTCAGCGCCGACCCCAAATAGAATGGGACAAGGACAGGAAGATGATGATTATAGGATTAACGGACTCCCATAGCTACATCTTAACTTCCATTCTCTCTTACTCTATTCCCAATCACAGACATGACTATTCCCACTTGCTGACATAAGACGGTCATCATCATCTGCTTAGCCTTTTCCCAACTATGTTGGGGTCGGCGTCCAGTCTAACCGGATGCAGCTGAATACCAGTATTTTATATGGGGCGACTGCATATCTGACCTCTACAACCCAGCTAGTACTGGGTAATACGATACCCCTTTGGTAAGACTGGTTGTCTGACTTTTTGGGCCACTGACTACCTAACGACTGTCAAAGATCTAAAAATGACAGCCGGGACCAACACCTTAACGTGCTTTCCGAAGCACGAAGGAAACTCGGTATGTAATAGGTGGTCACCCTTCCAGGCCGACCAAGCACGGCTTAACCTAAAGATCGACCCGAACGGCTGTTATTATTTAGCCACAAGCTCCTCCGACATAAGACGGTAGTTACACATTTGTATGCGCAGTTTCGACGAAAATGTAAGCTAATGTAAACTTGATGTTCCAAATTCTCCTTAACCTGATCACTATTAGGCGCAGACGTACAATATTGCCAAACCTTCTTAACACATTTAGAGATAACAGTATAATGTCATTAGTTTACATCCCCCGATACAATCGTTTCGTAACTCACCATACTCGAGGGAGGGGTCGCGTTAATCATAACTAAGCTCGATTTGAACGCTTCATACACAAATGAAATACATTTTTATTACGTTGGGGTAGGTAATCACAAGAGAGCAATAAAATAACACGTTGAATAATCGTATTCGAGCAATTTGAACCTCAGCGGTTGTAACAATATTCACTGTGAAACTTTACGGACTGCCCCAACTTTGTCGACAAATGCGCGGAATTTTTGTTAATTTGTTTTTAGAAGTTCTCTCCAATAACAGCGCGGGAAATTTTATTCATGTGGGTTAAATTAATATCATAAAAATATGAGGTGCTTTCCATTGGGGCTAGCTTCGTTTTTTATTATTGTTTTTTTGCAATAGCTGGTTATTAAAAGATATTATTTATTAAAAACCTTTCAATATTCATATAGTATTAATATGAATATTGAAAGGTTTTTAATAAATAGAAGTATTTTAGGGTGACCTTATCGTGATATAAACAAAATCTAACGAAAAATTATAATATTTGTGTCATAAATGTTTTCAGTCTACATAAATTTTGTAGAATTGTAAATAGGTAGGCTAAGATCTCGTAGCCGTAGGTACCACAGAGCTCTTGTCAAACCTTTATAAATAAAAAAACAAAAGTGACAAGTAAAAGTCAAAAGTTTGTTAACAAATAGTTGTTAAACGATTTGGAATTGAAAACATTCGGTATTGATCTCATTTGATGTTGAACTAAAACACAAGGATTAAATCTGAAACCCTGGAAGCCGGTCCCAGGGTGACGTACTCGTACGGTTTCTCTAAGTGACATATCCCATTGTAGTAAGAGACAACGAATTCCCAAAGAGAGGTTTAACGAGCTTAGGTTTAGGCTCTTTGTAAAGTAGTGGACATAAATATTTCTAAATTATTTGATCAGTAACAATATACTAAAATTTATTTTAAGGTATCAAGACGTGTGAGTAAAACTTAGGTACAAAGCTTGACTTGTAAGTCAAGCTTTGTACCTTTCAAAATCCAGATTTTGAAATGATTTTCGGGCAAAAAAACCACAGGTTTACATTTAAATATACAGGTTGGAATTTTTCAACCTCACCTGGAGGAAAAGTACTCTAAACACTGGAAAAGCAAATTTTACTCAAAGGGAACATTCCTTTATTTAAAAAAAGAAACAAATCTGCATTAAAAGATTTTCGAGAATTCGCTTGCCACATTCGGGAATCAAACCGGCTAAAATCCGAAAAAATAACACCCTGTACTTTTATGACATCAATCGATAGGGTCAATCAAGCAAGCAGGTAAGGTTAAAAAATTCCACCCTGTATTTAGGAAAAATAAAGCAAGAAAGAACATATAAGGTACCTTCTCTCCGCTATCTGAAGGCAGGTAAAATGTGAGGACGGTAAGGAAGGAGATCCCCATGCAAGGGATGATGATGTTCACAGTGTAGAACAGCGTTTTTCTCCGCATCGTGATGTTGAACGTGATATCCAGGTACGGCTCGTCGCAGCATGTGTAGAACTTCTCATTCCTGTGCAGTTAAACATCAAGGTAATTACTTGTACGATTATGCAAAACTTTCACTGGTTTCTGGAACGAAAATCAGCGACATGCCAAAATTAAACGCAAATCTTGGCTCAGCAAGCTTAACTGCGATTATTTAGTAACAATCACCGGAGTTTATGCACGCTTGACACAATTAGTTGTATGTTTAATTTCGTTTCAGAAGCTGAGCTTTAAAAAAAACAGTTACAAGTTTATTCCTACCTATCGTACTTTTTAGTGGGTAAGAATTGATTGACAAATACATATCAGAGGAGAAATACTTAGACAACTTTGAAGACAGCATCGCTATTGTATTGCATTTAAAATGCGTCATATTAAATTACTCAAAACGCGTAGAACTCTGAAATTCAATTACTGGACAGATTACAGCCATTGATTATGCTACGGAGGCTCTCTAAACAAAACTTTGTAAAAGTCAAACATCAATAACGACACTTTCGCCTTTCAGTCACAGTTGAAATTTTACAAGCGATTTTAATATTTAAATATCATTTTATAGGCTGGCAATAGAAACTTTTAAGTAGTTGAGATTAAAGCCGTAGAATTGTAAGACTACTTTGAGCCTTTTAAAAAGGTTTGAATAGCTAGACAGTTGTACCAACTTAGAAAATATTATGTGAATAAGTTACAAAATAGACCAAAGGCTAAAAGGCAAAGTAAATACAAGTAGATAAGTACCTAAACGTTCACAAATTTTGTAAAACAATATTTTATGAGTGGCCATATAAGAAGTGTTCGTGTAATTTCGTAGAGTAGCTCGTAAAAGCTTTGAAGGAATATGAAAATGGCATTTATATCGTTTCAAGGGAAATCATTTTATATGGAAAAGCGCAGTTTGTCCCGACCATCTAGCTATCCGTCAATCAAACGAAGGGTTACATTCCATATGCAAAGTTATGATATAATATTTCACGGTGATAAAATATGAGCGTTTTATTATTGGGCTAATATTTTTGGAGGAAACCAAGTGCTCTACAGTTTTATTACGTAACGTGTATGTACAGATGTATTGTAATGCATGTAGATTTATTTTGTTACGTCATATTTCGCCTGTTTACAATTAAAAATAACCGGCAAGGAAACACAAAGCAACTAACAGAATTTCATCGTAGATATAATAATAAAAACCCGTTAATTTAAACGTTGAACAACGTGTACGACAGCGTCTTTAGAAAACGTGGCAGCTTGTAAAAGCGTTTGAAAATTTTAACGTAGCAATAGCTTTGTTAACGTGGAAATGCGAACTTTATTCAAAGCAAGTAAGAGTTAGCCGCGGGCTGCGTTACAACTACAGAATATGTATAAAGGACATTACCGGAGGCTCGCCTGTCAGTAGATTTTACTGGTTTGCCAGCAAGGGCCTTTGTTACTGCAACATTTTCGCAATACGCCACCCATGTAAGTAAAGCTAAAATACTGTTTTATTTTGATGAGGTACTTAAACGTCACTTTTATAAAGCCGAGTTATTTTTGTGAAATATTTTATTTATTTCTAAGAACAACAACCCTCCTTTTACTGCTTGCTTTCTTTTAAGTATTCCGAACACCTCTTCCTTTTTAAAATCCTCTTAGAATTTTAAAATGGCGTCCATAAAGAAAAATGTACATTGAGGTAAAGCAAGGATCTGCTCAGCGTTTTTAGACAAGCAGATTAGATTATTTGGTGGATACCGAGGTGCTTGAACCTTCGACAACGTGACTTATCAACAACATCTTATTCAGATATTACGGCCACACATTTTAAAGGGGTTGAAATCAGTACGTGTACGAGGTGTAAGTAAAGAAGCAAGCGTAACTTAACGTGGCAAAGCGGATACACGTCGTAAACGTGATGGCGAGGTAAGTGACGCCGGGTTAATAATGACACTCGTGTGTTCGAGAGGCGGATAACGGCCCGCGCCGGCAAGGAGGGCTGAGGACAAACGACCGCTGTACATCGAGCTCCAATTAACTTTTGTTTACCACCTACGGGACGTATTTCGTGCTGTATTAACCTTTTTTGGGCCTTTTTTAATTACTGTTCAAGAAGGTACCCGAATATTGTTTTGACAAAAAACATTCACTGAAAGCAAAAAACATACCCACCATATATGAAAAATGTAACTTTCACACAGTAAAATGAAATGTTAAGAGAGCAAAGGAAGGCAATTACTAAAGTAAAAATAAATGGACCCCTGTCATAATAACATAAGTACTGAAAGCGGTCATTTAGTTCAGCCGTCACCGGCCCGCTTACAATAACTGAAACTAAACGGTCGTACGATAAACTTTTATATTTCCAAGCACGAACAGGAGCATCCTTACCGTCGTGGTTTAAATAATTCAAGGAAATGTGAGATAACATCGTTGGGCTCATCCGTCATAGCCGTGCACCGGTTATTATTTTACGGCGAGATCAACTGCGAATAACACGGGATATATCTTTTGTAGCGTATTCGAGGAGCAAACTTGCACTGTTATATCAGGTCTAGTTTATAAGCTTGGGCACTGGATTAATCTAGTTGGTAGCTTGCAAGCAGATGGGACCGAATCTAGCAAAAGAAACACTGACCATCCGTATAACAGACAGAAACTAATATAAAACGCGACAAGTACTTCTTTTGATTCTTTCAAATCCGGAACTTGCGAATAATAAAGACATCTTGAAATGATCTGAGAAAAGTTGGGAGAAAATGTAGTTGTGTTGTTGTTCAGTGGGTAGTCGACTGAAACGCAATACTGCGTGTTTTATGGAACATTAGTCATAATATTAGATAACAAAGAATATACAGTTACATTTCAGACTAAACAATAACGGCATATTACTATTTATAAGTTCTATTTTTAATCTTGTAAATGTCTTAAAAGGTGATTATATTATTCATATTTTTTTTTTATAATTCTATAAAGGAATTAGAGCTTGCAAAATTTCAAAAGAATTTGAGGAGTTCATACACTGTAAGTAGCATTACCTGACAGCCGGCACCTCAAGTATATCCCACTCCACGGACATGTAGAACTCGGACAGGTCAACGCCCACCGACACCACGTTGCTGCCCGCCTGCTCATCCATGTGCCTCAGGTCCACCTGTGTACATACCAACTCACAAAACTATTTACTCGTCCCAACATGCGCGAACATTCACAAGGCACCGGAGCTCAAATGAATATATTCATCTTAAACCTACGCTTTGAATGAACAAAATTGATTAGAATTTCAAATGTGGGGTATGCAGGAGATACGTGTGTCTTGATTGCGATTATGAACGTCACGTGTTCGCTTTGAAAAGGGGCTCACATTCAAGTTATTATTTCAGTTAAAGCGACCTCGGTTAGACCAAACCTTAGAAGAGCAAGGAAAATAAAGTATTTGCGATCTTTTTCTGAGTAAATAGCGGTGGGTAGTAGAAGAATCTTTATATTTGTGATGTATTCTACTTAAAGCTATTTTGGTCTTGTATGATTCTTTTCCCAGGTGTAATGTATGGTTACTTATCTTTCTTTAAATCATTTTGGCGTCCTTGTATCTGGAAGAAATCTGTTATTACTTACTTACTCAGATTACTCACATTTTCAACATTTTAGTAAGACTCCGGTGCCAATAAATTATATCATTAAATTTGTTACTATTTTTTCTTATAGCTTAAAATTAGTATACTCTAGTTAAATACACATCGATAACTTTAAAAGACACAAATATAAGGAAGTTTAACACATTTGCTATTAGTTGTTTAATCTTATGATATGCGTTTAGAATGATGCAGGTTAGTTCTACTTATTAGTATCTCATATGGAGTAAAAAACAATTGTTTACTAATTTTAAATCATAAAAATTAAATTTAATACCGTGTTAATACAACCAGATTGAAATTATAATTGCTATTCAAGCTACACAAACTTGGTATGCAATCTTCCGTCATTATATCGGCTATATTCGTGGCACAATCGTCGTGGCTAATAATTATTTTTTACTCCATTGTAGGATAGTGATTAGTTGTTATATCTATTTATTTAAGTTTAATTCATGGCCTATTTAGTCATAAGAATTACTTATTTGATACATGCACCCTGTCACACAATGTGTAGAATTATCTAGATAAAAATCCCATCAAATCTTGCCAACGCAGACATGTAAACTGTGTACTTCACTGTCTCGGACTCTCTGTATAAAAGATCGATATATTCCAAGCTGGTGTTCGCATAGGATGCCTCGAAACAATACCACAGAGTGTGCCAAGTGGGATGTACCTGAGTACAAAAAACTGAGAGCAAAACCTTTAACGACAAACCGACACACTTATCTTCAATGTAGACATGTCACAACAATTCGATTCATGCGAAGAAATAACAACGCGAAAACACAGAAAACACCGAATATAACGAGTGATCGTGGAGCTTCGACAAGAGTAAATAGGATGAGGACGACCTCCTTCTCCTGGTTCCTTAACGTTATCGCGTAGAATAAGCGCACTACTTCGTGTCGGAATATCGTATCTCGGAAGTAGCGCACTTCGTTCTCAACGACTCGTCAAAAAATCTGATAAGGAGGTCGAAAGCGCCGGCTCCGCCGCGCGTGTGTGTGTCGCGCGGACGCAGCGTCACGAACGACCCGCCTCATACCAACTCGGGCTGGGCCTCTTTGTCTAATGAACCGACGATTGCGTTCGTTATAGTGGCGCGGGCGGCGTGTTGGCATAAGACGCGTGCTTCGGTCGAGTGTTGTAATAGCATGCAACGACCGTCTCCTCGACAGCCCGAGGGTCCTCAACGCTTCGACGAGACGGCGAGTTCTACTTTAACATTTAGATTTTTGTGCATTATGGACTCCGTGTCAAGATTGGGAGTGGTATCGTCTTTCTTTGAAATGACAACATGCAATGGACTGCCAGCGACACCACACTAGGTACAGCCAGTAAGTATATGAGTCGCTAATAGGGAAAGGTATAAAATATGCAACATGATGACTATTTATGCTCGATAGTGTAGAGCAACAAGTGTGATCTTTATCGTTCGTTTGGTTTCACGTGCTGTGCTTAACCTGTTCGCGTGTAGGTTCGTGTGAAGCTGTGTACAAGAGTTAGTCGCGACCGCGTCGAGCGGCGAGCGATCGCGCCGTGATCGGGAATGCAAGTGATTCGGAAACAAGCTAGAGTCATGCGGTGAGTGGAGTGTACACTGACGGGGAGCATGCAGCAAGCTCGTGTGGCGGACGTGTGGCGGGTGTGTGTGTGTGTGTGGCGCGAGCGGAGCCAGCTATGGGAGGGTGTGACAGCTCCGAGAGACGCCGCTCCGCGTACCGATGCGATGGTTAGCTCATCGTTCCTCTAAATGGTATTTACCTTCGCACTCGCGGCTTATCGTGTAGCACGGAAAGGCTCTATCGGAGCGGGATGTGTCGGGTAGGATCGGATCGAGTGAAATTATTGCATCCCATATCACCTGGCTGTTAGAATTTTATACCTTTCCGTGTCGAGCGAGGAAGGCCGAACGAGCTAAGTGGACCGGCCGAGGATATTCTGGAGCATTCGTGATCACACACGTCGACATAACCGCTACTCCATATACTTAGTCATCACCATCGCAATAGGAATGTAAACTTGCAACATGTCAGAGCTACGGAGCGAGCCGGGGGCGGGGAGCGGGCGTCGGCACCGAGCGCACGCTCTTCGCCACTACTCTAGCGTCGTCGTTACAGTCAATATGTAAAAGTGAGATAACATACCACATGGACAGAAAAGTAATATAATTACACGACGAATTACGTTCGAGCCAACAAGCTATTGCATGGACATCGGCCGGGGCGGCGGGCCCTACGGCTACGGCCCGCGCGCGCGGCGCCAAGCAGCGTACAGCGGGGCGTCACCTTGAAGCCGTCATACGTCCAGCTGCCTAACTTAAGCACACAGGTTTGCACGTCGTAAGGAAAGAACTCGACGTCGATCGAGCACGAGGACTTATAGACGGCGGGCGGCTGCCACACCACCATTCCGTTGTAGTAGACTGTGGCCTTGGTCATCAGCGTCACCTCGTAGTTGCCGTCGGCGCTGCGGACAAACAGAGCGGTCAGCGAGCGCGGTGACGGAGCTCCACGCAATTACCTTGAATCCGTCGTACGTCCAGCTACCGAACTTAAGAACGCACGTTTGCTCGTCGAAAGGAAAATATTCCACGTCTATTTCGCAGGAAGACTTGTAAATGGCGGGTGGTTTCCATTCCACCAGCCCCTGATGATAGATGGTCGCCTTGGTCGCCAACGTTACCTCGAAGTTGCCGTCGGCACTGTAATGTTAACGCACGTTTACAAGCCGGCTCGCGGCCCTACCGTTCAGTTGTGTCTCACCGAGTACCCTCAAGTGCGTTAGTACGAGTATGTAGTGTGTGGACCATGTCACATGTGCGGAACTTTGTGTCACTAACAGTCTCATAACATTCGATTAGTACAGGTACGCAGGTTACTTGAATCGCGTAATAACTAATTTAACGTACAACGTGGGTATTATGCTTCATTTCAGGCACTAATACCAGTACTCGTGCTGCTGTGTTTACACAGCTGCGCTACAGTACAACGCGCCGACCTAAACAACGAAAAAAAATACATTGTTCTGATTAATTTTAATTATGCATTATGCGTAATAATTTATGGTCACTCTTGACAAATATTCTCACTACTCATCGAATTTACTCATTAGGTCTACTCTCGCTGAAAGAAAACAATTAATGAAATAGTTTTATAATAACAGATTAGAATATTCTCATTGTTTTATTTGACGACGCATCCGAAGACGAAGAATTAAAATGTAAGTCTTAGTGATTTGTCCCATCGACTTTATTACAAAAGTTTTAGTCACTTCTATCATTTTACTTTGTTTAATTTAACACCATACAACACAACATTGAGCATGCATTAACAGCGAAAGAAAAGGACATATTTATTGCATCATTTATAATTTATATTTAAACGATGTGGATGAAAACGAAGACATCCAATAAAAGAATGGAAAAAATATGACAACAAAAATATGAAACTCGGACGGGGTGTGCGGAACACGATGATAAGGGTTAACAAATCACAGCGCGGGGGTCCATACACAGCGATTCGTTCATTCAAAGGGTCTTCATCGCAGGTGTCCCAGGTTTGAGGTGGTAGCAAAAATGTGCACATTAGAGGGGACGAAGCGGACGGGGTGGGGGCACAGGTCGCGGGAAGGGACAGGAAATGAGTAACGATTGCTGTCCCGGCCATTTATCAAAGTCCGACGCCTCAAGGTGGCGGCTGCGACAAAATGAATGCCAACTACGAGCACTATACACAAGTAAAACTTGTAACTCGAGGCTCTTGCCAGTGTTCTGATGTTTAGTCTGGGATGATTTAGTTATGAAACGTTTTAGAAAAGTATTAATTCACTTATTAATTCAAAATTTTCGTCTAATGATTAGAGTGTTTAATACTCTATTCATCAGATGAAAATTTTGAATTAACAAATCCTTTAGCAATTTCAAAATAAAAAATCTTTACAGCCAAAGATTATTTTTATTACGTAATAAAAAATATTATGCCTAAACAGATTAAATAAAAGTAATCGTTTAAGCTAAAAGGATTACAAACCCGTACCACCATACTTTGAAAGCTGGAACGTTGAACGTTCAAAATTAACTGACTTCGTCTTTAATGGAAATTTTATTCTTAGAAGGAAAATCGATGTGCCAAGGTGAAGGATGCAAGGAGCCCGCTGGGATAGAAAGGAGGCGTATTTGTTCTCTTGATTTTCCTGAAACCTCGCAAGGTTCATCCCACGAGAGTACACAGGTAATTGCAAAATGTTTCCACGGAATTTTATTTAACAACCAGTCAACAACAGTTACAAACAAAACAACACGTTTGTTATGAACTTTGTAATAGTATTATGAAAGGCATTTTCACGTTCCATGAATAGTTTTTGAATGTTGTTTGGGACAGGATAAAGCATGCTATTGAATTCGTATAATTGATGGTTGATAGTTTACATTACGGAATATTATTCATCATTGTTTGTTTTATTTTCATTTATTTTTGTCTACAGTTTCATTCTACCACGACTACGTGATATTGTGTATAGCTAAGTCCCTACCTTAATAAAATCTACGGAAACGAAATCGTGGCTATATGATATGAATATAAAGGATGGAATTAAATTCTAACTCAACTACAGTTGTTGCAAATCCTATTTTTTATGACGGTTTCAAATAAATTTTGGTATAAGTGATAAATATACGCCGTTAAAGGAGGGGGAGAGGGGCGACACAGTAATCTCTGGGCCTCCGTCAATTAGGCCGGGTACAACGCAGAATTCACGGCTTATTGGTTTTTGTGGGACAATGCTATGCTTTTGTGAGCCTTTATCGCTAAGATTGTACTGTAAGTAAAATACGATTCATTTACAGGCTTTGTTTCGTCCTTTCGACGCTACGGGATTTGCTGATATTCGCTACGATAAACACAATTCGGAGTTCAGAGATAAGTTATTCGAATTGTTACTGTTTGTTGTAAAATTTTGGGTCCAACTTTTTTTTGTATGATAATTGAGAAGCATAAAGCATGATTTGTGTTGAATAGATTGAATTGATTGATAGAAATCACGTCATGATAAAAGATCCTAAGTTTGACATTGAATGCAATGCAATTACTAGTTTGACACTACTCGTTTAATTGAGTCATTTATAAGTACTTATCTGTTTTCAAGTAATTGGTAACTATGGGTATTTGTGAGGATGTCAGTGTTGGGTGGTTCGATGGTGTAGGTGTAAAACATAAGGGCACTAGCACAAAATAAGTGTAAATGGAATGTCATCTGTATTAATTTGGTACATTTTTAAAATCTGGTAAAGCAACGAATCGTGGAGCACAGCTCAGGGCTCGGCCGAGTAGCTCTCAGCTTCTTTTGTAGAACACTTGTGTTTCACTTTGGAAGCAGGCGTATCTCACACACACTAGAAAAATACTGAAAACGTAAAAATACTCTGAAATAACCCGACATACTTCTAAATAACTTCATCAGAAAAGTATAACAAGATAATCTCGTTTACGCTGTTTGCAGTATTAATCCCAACACCTTCATATTATGATTGCCCAATTTGGCCGTTTCTCTCCGAACTCGATCCAAAGTTAATTACATGTGTTACCTCGTAGTGAGCACATTTTCGTTTTCATTAGAGGCAATATAGCCAGCGACAGAATCACGGTAAATGATGCCGTCTCTTCCGTAATTAGGTTCTCCAGCAGTAAGTTAGAACAGTTTAACTTAGTGAACCCCGACTTGTTTGTAGTTCGTATCGATCTTACAACTTAACTTGGAAAAAAAAAAGGAAATGGAAAAGGTATTGGTAACAAATCGCCCGAAAAATTTACTTTGGATATTAAGTTTGAGCAGATCTCCGAGTTTTCCTTATAACTCTGTTAATGCTATCGGGGAAATTAGACGAGTATGCGGGCTCGCTAAGAAAAAATATACCTGGAGATTTTTCTCTTTTTCTTTTAGGTAACAGAAATGAAATTGCTTTTTCGATCGAGCATTTCGTTCGGTGAGTTTTGTAACAAGTGACTGAGTATTTAGAATCCGGATGAATTGTTTGGTTGGCTACTAAAAATACTTTTGCAGAAATATCAAGTTGACCTTAAACTTTTTCAGCAAAAACTCGACGTTAAATTACCCATATTGATTTAAAAACTTTTACAATTTTATCATTTAGACGAGAGCATTTTAAATGGGATGATTACTTCACCGATAAGTTGAGAATTACTTTCCAGAGCCCTGTCTAAACAATATCAGTGAAACAGCCCTACGATTCGCTGCCTCACCTTCAAAATTTATCAAACAACAATTTAACGGTAGTATTTATCAGAAGCTTATAGACATGATTTGGTCTCACTTGTTATAGAGTACGATGTCTGGTCTCCAGATGTGATCAGAGGGTACGTGGAGCATGTGAACTCCGCCGTACTCTTTGGGTTCCCAACGCAGCTTGTAGTCGTACCACGACTGCTCCACCCAGAGGTTGGTGGTCATTATCTGGTTCTTGAGATTCTGTTGGAGAAAAATTTGGCATTAGTTGAAACTGAAAGTTTAATCTCATTCTTAACGTCATAATTTACGATGCTGTAAAATCAGAATACAATAATCTCACAGCTGGGACACAGGCGTCCTCTCTGTGAGTGAAAGTGGAAATTCAATACGCAGTGAATGTTGCTGGCTGTTACATTTCTTAGATTTTTTATTCTAGGACATTGGCCGGATTTAATTTAACATATTATTTACATATATAAACTCACGCCTTTTTCCTATGAGGATAGGCATAAACCAGTAAAGTAGTAAGAGTTAATTTAACACTTGTCATATAATGTTTTATTCGAATCATTTTGACGGATTTGCGTTGGAAAAAGTATAACATCAAGTTGTGTGCCTATCGGAATTTTATCGGATACATTTCCAGGAGTGTGCGTTGGAATTACATGGCTTAATTCCCCGAAGCCCATTCCATCATCTGACGACGCAACGTACGGATATATGTGCCTATATTATATGGTTTATTCCGCCTATACGCACAAGTATTTCGCTTACTCATTTATTATGCGTATCTGCTGCTGAGAAGTGTAACAACTTGCCGACGCGACGTCCTGTTTTTCGAGAGCCTTTTTTAACATATATTTTAGCTGTGATTCTTCAACTAAATAGGTTCTGAATAACAGTGTACTCTTCTTTTGTGTTTGACCGTTTTCTAACATTTTATCAGAGATTATATGATATAAGGTCAGGCAACGGTAAAAAACGAGGTAAATCAAAGAATATAAAAAGTAATCCACGAATCTCGGAACACAACATTGCTATAATCACGACGCTATCAAAAGAATTGGCAAAAATACTTTCACCTGTGCCCATTCTCCTGTCATCCCTTTGTCGCCTTTGACTAAAAGTTTGGACTCAGTTGATCAGCAACAACACGTATAAATAAGAACTTTTATTTACTTCGTATTTTTGCTAGATTCCTCTCGAGCATTTCCCGTCTGCGGGACGTCAGATAAAGTGTAAGTAGATTATTCTGTTAGGCAATATTCTGTTATTCGCCGGGAACTAATCTGTTGAATATGAGGCAGTCGTGCTTGTTACTTGAAAAATAATAGCTTACGTTTCATCAAGATGAGATATTACTTTATTGTTTCAACAACTGTGGGTGTTCCTGTTCAGTAAAACGCATGCGACAATAATACTATTGAGCAGATACAAAACGTTTCGTAGCAAAACTGCTACGCCGTAGCTCGGCGTAGTTATACCTCGCCTAAACCGAGCATTAGATACTGTCATTAGATCGAGGTCTGTATAAAACGACACTTTTGCCTTCACGTTCAGGGGTTATTGGCGTAACAATATAAATAAAGCACTGTTATTACTTCATAGGCAGCCAAAAGTGGCTTTATTAAGCCATTCCCGGAAGGGTTCCAATTCCAAGTTATATTTGAACTCGAAGTGGTTCAATTTAAAAGTTTTATCATTTCGAACAGGATTATAAGACGGCCATTTTACTGGATTGTAAAGAAAATTCTAAGAATATTGTCGCTTTTATTCAAAGTTTTCTGTGGCATTGTCGATAAATGGGGGTTTGATTCCAACATGCAAAAAAACTTATAATTTTAATCTCGAATCTTCGCCTTAGAGTGTTGATGGCAATCTAAGTTGAGTCAGCCCAGAACTGAACTACGAGTTTGGCAGCTTCAGCACCGGTTTATCATCATTAACCTTACTTAGTTTTTAACTGTTTGTCGAGACGAGATCCCAAAGGATCAGGAACCCTGTTGTAAAACGTTATTTGTCTTAGCTTTATAATAATCCGTCTATTGTTTTCAAGTTTCAAGTACACCTTCAAATCAATCCCTTGTCCTTTATAGATAATCCCGACTCCGATAATGTTAAACAACAATGAATTATTCATGACGAACAGAAACACTGTTTTGTATCGCGAGAATTTTCAAAGTACGATACTGAGTCCGCGGAGTCGGCAGCATTTTGTTGTGAAAACTGTAGGTACGACACTACAAAGTACATGTCGTTGAAATGTGCCGACTTTCCTTCTTTTCCTCGCGAGTTTTTTGTAACTTAAATTAGGTTTTATTCACATGTACGTTTCTTTACTCGTTCGTTCGAAAGTTTCGTAAACTTGTCGCTAGTGTGTACTTCCCAAAATCTTTATTTACTTCTTCGTTATATCATTTATATTACGACATGTTCGTGTAAGTCACAGACAGAATGAAGGTAAACAGAAGCACTTCGAGTCTGTGTGGTTTAATTTAGTCGTAGTATACAGAGTGTAAACGGACCCTTCACGATGCCGTCAACCAAGCATTATGTACATCAAACTAAGTAACTGTACGCAAAAATTATTGCTGGGAAACGACTTTTTTTGTGGGTGAAAAATCACGTTTTACGGTAGCAACCAATTTAACGCACTCAAAACATTGTGATGATGGATGGATTGAATAGTATGGATCGTGGAGGTGTTTAAAGTAAAAATCTTGCGTCAAAAACAGGTATATAAAAAAACCTTGTGAAAAAGTTGGAACTTTGACCCCCAATATCTCCGTAATTAGAAGGTCCTCAGGAATAGTCTAGAACAAAAAACTGATCGCAATGATGGGGAGAACAATTGCCTTTCGGCTTCGTTAGGGGTATTTTTACACCCTTTAGAGTTGTTACAGAATAATTTTGGTAAAAATAACTACTACTTACTACTTACTAACGTCTTACTTATCAAAGTAGGTAGATTTGGTCAAAAATAATATAATTCTAGAGCTTTACACACTTTTTATTTTATTCGTAATGCAATGAGATAAGCTCAGTTTAATTTAATACGACGATAACTTCGGCTTGAGCGAGGTTTCAAGAAATTCTTTAAGTTATTGTTCACTCCGACTTGTAAGCAAAAAGGCTTATTTCGCGAAGAGCACCAACCAAGATACTCGTTTCAAAATATATCTGCCATTACTAAAATACGGGTTTGTAATATTAAACATTGACATCAAATGAAATGATTGAGTAATGGTGGTTTTTCTGAGAAACGTCGAAGAAAATGTGTTTTTTAATACACTTCCTCGAAAACCGGCTCTTATACTATTAGGCTCAAAATGCAATGTATTTTACACTCGTGGTTTTTTCAGTCGGCAGTGATTGTATCTTTTTAATCTCAGCAAAGAGGCACAAATGTTTTTGAGGTCTTTATATTTTATGAATATTTAAGTTTTGTTTATACATACAATATCATAAATAAACATTATTATTTATAAAATTATTTATTTTTATCAACAAGTTAACATTTATTTGTGTTCTAAATTGAGACATATTCAAATTTTCTATTTTTCATATTAGACTGTTTAGCGGCGTTATACCAGCGTGCACAGCGGAGAAAAAAGCAAAAGAAATCATAGTTTCATAATGATTCATGACAAAAATACTTTTCGTTCTGTAATTTTATTTCTTCTTAAGTATGTGTATTGAAAAACATCGTTTGATTCACGTGGGCATTTGTCACTGTAGCTCTCGGTTCCATAACATTCCGCCTCGGCTTCAATGTCAAACTATCCCCACTTGTATGTAAATGTACTAATAAAGAGCGCAGAAGGTGAGACACCCAGGAAAAAATATAAAAACATTATTGTATCGTGGTAACAATTTGATGGAAAAATCAAACGACATAATTCGAGGAAAAATCTATAATTGAGGACGCTTCTAAGTAGTCCTGATATTCCTATTTTTTTTTCTATTTCAAGAATATGAATCCCTTTTCTAGAACCGTGTCTACATAACATCACGCCTGTAGTCCCCGAAGGGTTAAGCTGAGGTGTACCTAATAGTAGTAATAGTACACATTTCGCTAGTTATGTTTTAAGTCCCATGTAATAGACAACTCCGTGGCTGCTACTAAGAAATTCCTGATCGAAAAACCCAATAACACTTTTCTCGACCCGGGAATCGAACCCAGGACCTCATGCACAGCAGTTACGCTTGTGACCAATCGACAAACGAGGCAGTCGAACCGCCGAGTTGAGGAAACCGTGTGTATACCTGAGCAAAAGGAAATTGACAAACATGTCACATTGGATCTATGTCGTAGGCCCGAAACAGACAGTTAGCCGGTATCCATCATAACATTTGCGATGGGGCTCGATTTAGCCAAACACTGTCTGCTTATCCTATCTGACATTTGTTCTCTTACCCTGTCAGCTTCTCACGGAACTTTGTCAATAAACAATTTGCGCCTTCGTTTCACTAAGAAGTCGTATTTTGTTTCGTTTGCGGATAAACATTATTTTGCTGTAGATTTAGGTATATTGGGTATGATTGTATTTCAGTCATATGGCTTAACAATATTTGTGAATTCTCGCAGTTTAGCTTGCTAGATGTTATATGACTATTTTTAAAGGCACAAAACATACGAGTAATATCGCGCCAAACAGTAATCCTGAAATACTTTGGCCGGCTATTGTACATCTACATTTAGCCAGGTATTTTTAATTTCTATGTCTAGTCCTTTGGCCTCCACCGTGCCCTAATCAAGATTCCAGACTGCTACTGAAAAATTCTAAAAGAGAAAGTCCGACAACGTGGGAACCGAATTCAAGACCTAATGCTTATCAGTAGCGCTAGCAACCACTAAACCATCGAGGCGTAATAAAAAATAAAGTGATCATAAAAATGCCTGTCACGCGCAGCAACATCTATAATATTTTAGACATCTGTATTGTAAACTTATTTTATAATTATTTAGAGTAATAATTTGAATAAATCACTTTAATAATTAACTCGTAACTTTCAGCTTCACCGATGATAAGTTGCGGCAATTGCTTGTACCTCGAAACTTTAATTAGCTCGGTTAGCTGAATCATCTACTTTATCAAAGTTTGAATTGGTGATGTCATAGGTATAGATACGTATCACATCGTTAATATTTTGTAGGAAACAGTTAAGATGGCCACATCATGAGAGCAGCAAAATATATCCAAAATAAAATGTGTTCATACAGTTCACGACCCATAATGTCTTTCACATTTTGTAATACAAACATGTTGTGTCTTTGTCTGTCATATTTTTGGTACTTAGATAACCGACGTGAGGCCAAAACGTCCTTCAAACTGTTCCTTTTTATCACTTCAGATATTCCTAGCAAGTGTTCGTAAATACATCATTTTATTAGGTACTTAACATCTCTTCGGATGATATTTTAAGACGCTCTTATCTCAAAGAAATCTCTGACGGTGAATATTTTATTTTCCACCGGGCTGCGCTATCACCGACTGTGTTTTCCCAAAGGATATTAGATTTCTTTCACACGACAACCGAGAGAGGTGTGGATAACTTTGCCTGTGTTTGCTTTTCCCCGACGACTACACTGACCAGACTAAAGAAAAATATTCTACGCGAAGATAAATTGCGTCGTCTCCAATTAAGGCAAGGAAAATGCTTTTAGGTACGCAATGTAGCGGAGTTAATTTTCTAAGCAATTTATTACAAAAATATTTATATTTTTGTCACAGAAATACTTATGATAAACCATTACAAGTAGGTACAGTGTACCTGTTCAGAACTATAACTATAAACTGGACGAATTTATATAAAGTTTCTAAAATAAAATAAATTTCCTGGCCAGCGCCGAACGTGCACGGGCGGAAATGAAAATCGTATAAAAAGTAAGGGTTACGCTATGTTAGCATTTTCACGCCGGTTTGTGAATGAGGGAAACATGATATGTGTTAGTTGTTTTATTCCACGCCGAGTTGCTCGCTCGCTCGAAGACGGAAATTAAAAGTAGCCGTTGTGGTTTCATACTGTACAATGCATGGAATGGCCCCGTTTTAAATTACGTCGACCACGTGAGGTCTATATGGTCTACATGTATAACTGATACATAGTTATTACCACGGAACATCCCTATTTTCAATTATATACGTCCCTATCCACTTAACCCAGTTTCAGTTGACTTTTGGGGAGTGAGTTTGATCAATCTACATAAACTTTGCTAAAATGTTGCTCGAAGTTGTTTTAAGATAATATTTCACGCAAAATTCGCTGTGACATCTCGATAAGTACGTGATAAATACACTCGATAAACGTGTCTACGTAGGTAAGTAAAAAATATTAAACAAAGAGGGTGCGGGCTAAAGGTAAGAGTCAGGCAGGAAGTTGTCGTGGAGGTAATTCTGTTTCGTTAACGATACACACAGCGCACACGGTCGTGTACTGGCGTCGTAAATTGTTTTGAGAATGGAGCAAAATGTACTTGTATACAGAAAACATTTTTACTAATTGTGTGTAAAAGAATTTAGCTGCATAGACCAAGTGGATAGTTGGAAGCAGAGAGGACAAAGAATATGAATTTCGTGTGAGTAGATAAACAAAAAAATGATAATACAAAGTACATCATCATCTGCCTAGCCTTTTCCCAACTACGTTAGGGTCGGCTTCCAGTCTAACCGGATGCAGCTGAATACCAGTATTTTACATGGAGCTAATGCCTATCTGACCTCCACAACCCACAAGTACTGGGTAATAAGATACACCTTGGTAAGACTGGTTGTCAGACTTTTTGTGCCACTGACTATCTGTAACGACTGTCAAAGATCTACAAATGACAGCTGGGACCAACGGCTTAAAGCGCTTCCCGAGGCACGAAGGAAACTTGGTATGTAATGGGTATCCACAGACCAACCTAGGCAAGCACGACTTAACCTAAAGATCGACCCGGGCGGCTTGATGATACAAAGTACGTTGTTACTAAACGGACGTGTAGCATTATTAAAAATCTTGTTATACATAAATATACGTAGGTTTATACAGGTAATACAAAACTAAAAGCCAACATTGTACGGTTGGGTTCCGACAACAGAGAAAACAGTGTTTAATCAAAATATTTTAGAGGCTTTGCTAAAGAACGTATTTCGCAATATACACTAACAAGTACTTATATTTCGTTTAAAACCTTACTTTAAAGCAAGGCACTGGCATTTTCAGACTAATGAAAGAAACAACAGTAGACAATTTATTCCGGCTCTTTTCTCTCTTTCGGAAAATAGGTCGCTTTTGTATATCTTCGCCGTGTCAGGTGGTATAGGCTAGCTGACACTGCTTTGCTTTATTAGTAATTAAAGCCTACCGCTGTAGGCATAATTGTGTTTGCGTGTCGGCCGTGCTCACCCTTGTGGTGCAAAGTTTAAGGGATTAGAGAGCTTTACAGTTTATGTTCGTATTGTATTTCATTCTAAGTAAGGTTTAAATAAGGTCGCACTATCTTTATTGCCAGTCATTCTAAAAGTAACGAAATTATATTTAATGGAGGTTATTGCTGAAGGATTTGCGCCCTTATTAGACTGCTTAATCATTCACCAACTAACAAACAAAAACTCAGTCAAAGTGATCGAGTGGGTTTCAAATCTCTTTGAGCGTAGAATAATAACAACGGAAATATAAACGATTTGTTATAGAACGAAACAGCTATGTAATACCTATATAGGTATGTAAATCCAATACCTATTTAAAACCAGTAACGAATCTGTGATTGATTACAAAAAAAATAAGTTCATAAAGGTTTTACATTGCATGAAATGCTCAGGTCTAGACTTCTCTGCAATACGGGAAATATCCATTCAAATACGTACAGACAAATTACGGTCTTGTGACAAAGTTAATAGGAGCCTATGTGACCTTCTGCCCTATTTAAGGTAGGGAACCAAAAGGCGCGTAGTCGGCTTTTATTTTGATTAACTCTGACTATACACGTACCTACCAAATAAAATACCCAAAGGGGTTTGTGCTAAAACTTTTCGACCCTAACATGTGTTTAAAGTCACAGATATGTCGAGAAAATAAAGGAAATATTTCATTGAAAAACCAACACGATATTACAATTTCAATTTAATTTACATACATATGTAGACAATGTCTTTATTTGGCGCGACGTTGCATACAAATGCTTGCTGGTTTTGTTTACGAATATTTTTTGTTCTTTTTTTAACTTTCGCTTGACTGACAAAAAATTCTGATAACTTTTAAAGGGTTTACATGGAAGCGATGCAATTCATAAATTCAAATTGCACGTTTAAAGCATTTTACTGGAAAAGGGACTTTGCTTTCAGTTTTATTTCACAAAGTAACAGTTCACGAGAATTCACTGTCAATAGTGAATTCACTGCAATATGCTCCACGTAGAAATTTCTCATAATAAGAATGTTCAATAGACCTCGGTGCATGGAAATGGAATCACTTGGAAACGTGAGTTATCGTAAATCCATTATTTGCAGAATAAAGAGTCAATTTAATCTTATACGATATACATTTAGGCTGAGGCCAAACCAGCGTATTTTTTTAGCAGTGAGTCGCGTAAAATGAGTCGCGGAGTTTACGCTATACTAAACGTCGCCGTGTGGTGGAACTCATTTTGCGTTGCCGTGTGGTACATACAGGACTTTAGTATGAAACCGAATGCAGCGTAAATTCCGCGACTCATTTTATGCGACGCACAGCTCAAAAATTTACGCTCGTTTGGCCTCAGCCTTATTTCTCCATTTCAAAAGGCAGAATGAAATAATAAAACGATAAAAAATCTCGACAGACAATATTTTTAATACGACACTCTCATATATTTATACGTTGGTTAATATTTTTTCCTGAAAGATAAACCTAGCTAGCTGGGCAGGAACTTTCTGAACTTAAGTAAATAAGAGGAGCAAGTAAAAGTGCTTTCAAGGAAATAACTTTTATAGTGGTTCTGTAATACTATTATTTATGTATCTTAGAGCTATGGTAATATGTCTAATATTAGCTTAGGTATAAAGAAATATAAATGGCCTGTTTTCTTGCTATTTCCGAAAAAAAAACCAGATAATTTCGGTATGCGGCAGATAATGCCAAACAATATCCTGTGTCTTTTTTTATTTTATCTGGTCTATCCCGGATTATGAAGCAGTTCGGTTTCAGAAAAGGCTTCTGCAAAAAAGGCAATTTTGTTCACGTCCCTAGAATTGATCTCAAAGAATATTGCCTGTGGTTAGCCTGTTCGGAATTGGCGACAGGTGTATAGGATGAAAAAGCGATAGCAAACGTGACTTATAAACGTTTATCGGTTTCTTCGAAACATTTCTGGCTTCATGGTAAAACGAACGCGTGAAAGAAAATATCCGTTTAATTCTAGGAAGGCAATGCTATAAATGCTGGAAAAGTTGTCTCGTAACCTAGTACCAAATACTTGGTAACGGAAAAATTATATGTAACATCATAATTGTCTGGATAAGGGAGTTGCTCGACGCACCGAGAACGCCTGGAAGAGCTATTGGTCGATGAAACAAATAATGAAGGGACCTCTCCCTCTCTCACTGAAGAGAAAACTCATGGACATGTGTATTCTTCCTAACTAGAGAGCGCAGACATGGTCTGTGTACCCAGCGTTGAACGTCCGCACTCCGGGTCTATCAGCGAGCAATGGAGCGTAGTATCCTTGGAGTTTAACTTACTGATTATATAAGAAACTCGATACTGCGTTCCAAAACTCAAATTGACGATGTAGGTGAAACGGCTGCCAAGCTCAAATGGAACTGGGCTAGCCACATTTATCGCATGCCGGAGGAGTTAAATTAACTACACAGTGGGTCCCAAACAGCAGCAAACGGCAACGCGGCAGGCCCAGAAGGAGATGGCAGGACGAACTTGACTCTTTTCACAAAAAAAATTAGCGAGTAACAGCACTGGGATAGGGGTATGTGGGAAGAGGGAAGGGAGGCCTTTGCCCTGCAGTGGGATGCAAATGGCTAATAAAAATAATAAATCATAATTGGCAATTACATCAACCCACCACTCGACTCCAATTGCTCTTGAAAACCAATTGCTCTTTAAACAGTAAGCTTTTGTCTTAGTCTACAATCTGTGAGCACAACACAAACATAAAAGTTCATGTGACCCCATACCGACGACCTCGTGTCCTGTGACTCTGTTTTGTTTTTTCATTTTCACTTGAACCAACAAAGTTTGCCATGGTTGCGAACTTATTATCAACGTGAAACCAAACATGTTCTAATTTCCCAGAAGAAAAGTCACAGGACACTTTAATTGTTGTTTCGCTGTTACACATAATTGAATTCTAAGATAAAGAATATAAGGAGGTAAGTTCTGTTGTGTTTTTGAAATCATTTTTATAAAACAACAAAAAGTGAATCATTTAAATGTTACTAGTATACATACAAGGTAGTAGATAAACACAGTCATAGCTAGTAGGCAAACTTTGTTTTTAGTATGGTTATGGTACTTCACAAAAGTTTACAGCCTCCTTTCCGTGGCTATCGTCCTCGCTCAAATGAGGGTCATCTCGTTACTTCCCGTTAAAGTTACAGAAAGGTATATAATAATATCCGTATGGTAGAATTCATGAATAAGCCCATTATCTACGGACGTGAGTAGACGTTGTGTTGGAGTCACGTGTGGGCGAGATGACGGCTGTCGGCGTCGCCCCTTTTGTTCAAGGATTGGCGTTGCGATACTGATGCCTATAGCCGCCTGACTTGAGACCAGAATGACAAAACGTTGTGGTGCGACGGCCACACTATTAGCTAAATCAGCTTCTATTGTGTCTTCATAATTAATAATCTTACCTGCACAGTGTAGACTAACTGAGATTCCATTTGTAGGTACGTAAGTCTTAAGTCAAAAGATCTGAAGAACAGAGGAAACTTTCTTTACCGACTGAATAGATAAATACATTTTCTACCCGAGCACGCTGTTGTAAACTACAGAGGTAGTTAGCAACAATGTTTTTAAAAGAAATATCTGATAGCATGAAAGAAATCGTCTTGAGACGTTCTGTCGATATTGATTAAAGGGAAAAAACTCAGACGGCGTATCACTAGTAAGTCACAGACGTTGAGCTTGATGCTCATGTCCATACGTCGTCGTCTGGGGATATTACAAGTTTCATCTGTCTCTCACTCTCTCCTCCCAATATGTTTATTTTTGACGAACAATACGATACCTCTTTATTGCTTCGGCCAAATATTATTACATGTTCTTTGACAGATATTGTTTATTTACCATCTTCCGCTTTAGCCTAATAAATCAGAAGGCTATCTATTGTTATTGTTTTGTAAGAGTAACTTCCTTAATATTTTTAGAGAACAAATACATTTAAATCTTTGTTTTATCTCTTTCTTGTGAAGTAAGTTTCAGTGGATCAAAGCAAATGGGTTATGTTATTTGTTTGTTTGATTGCGCTAATCAAACTGACAAAAAATGTTTTCTATCAACAAGAGATTCACAGCTTAATAGAAATAGGTTATCCCTCATCCCATGCACGTGACATATCAGACAACACCGTTTAGTCCCCAACGTGAATAATTGGTTTGCAATCACTGGAGTAAAAAATATCGCTATAAACTTAACTATATTGGCAACACAGTCAAATGTTATTACCGTTTGAACCTGTATCAACGGGTGGCTGGACGATTGACCTCAATTCATGGAATCCTAGTGTGGACGAGTGACAGTGAAATGTAGGTAAACCGAACATTTGAAGGTAATTTCGGAAGCCGGAGGCTCTACGCAGGGGTCGTGCGGTCCATGGCCCTTTACGGGGCCCCGGTGTGGGCGCGTTCTTTGAGGCGGCAAGCCGCCCACTACCTGAACGCGCCCCAAAAGGTAATAGCCATAAGGCTAATCCGGGGGTACCGCACGATCTCCGGCGAAGCGGCTAGCCTCCTTGCCGGATTGCCGCCATGGGATCTGGAGGCGATAGTCCTCGCATGTCTGCACGAATGGCGCGCGGAGGCACTACGTCGGGGGGAAACTCCGCTGCCGCGGCAAATTGCCGCTCAGCGGACAGACCTCCGGCGTGATCTCATGGCGACATGGAGAGAGCGACTGTCGCAACCCCGAGCAGGGCACGCCACCATAGAGGCGATAAGTCCCCTCTTTGAGGAGTGGCTAGAGAGGTGCCACGGCGCCCTCACCTACCGCCTGACGCAGGTCCTCACCGGACACAGTTGTTTCGGGAGGTTCCTGCACCGAATCGGGCGGGAGGAAACGCCTGGGTGTTTCCACTGCGAGGATCGTCCGGAGGACACGGTGGAGGTCTGCCCCGCTTGGGCGGAGCACCGCCGTGTCCTCGTAGCGGCGATTGGCGGCGGCGATCTCTCGCGTCCCGCCTTGGTTCAAGCCATGGTCTGGAGCGAGAGGGAATGGGAAGCCGTCACCTCCTTCTGAGAAGCAGTCATGCTAGTGAAGGAGGTGGCGGGACGTGAGAGGGAAAGAACCTCACGTCCCAGTCGCCGCGGGAGACACCCTGGGCGTCGGGGGTCACGTGGTGGCTCCCGGCCACCGTAGGCGCGGGCCTGTGGACGGCGAGTTATGGGCCAGCTCGCCGTCCGGCCGTCTTATGACGACAGGCCGTGACGACGGCGCGTTCGTGTTCCACGTGCGCCTCAAAGAGATGTCAGCAAATAAGTAGGGGTCCGCAAGGGCCGATGCCTGCCAGGGCTGCGGGACTGTTCGAAAGAGATACCGTGGCCCTGGAACACAAAGGGCAAAGAAGGAACATGGATGGGTTTTAGTCAGTACAAGTCTGACACTCCCTTCCGCTCCGCCCAGAGGTCATTTGATGATTTCCCATCCGAAAAAAAAAAAAAGGTAATTTCGGAATCCTAGAAATGGCTCCGATATATTGTTAGACAATTAATGGATTTCTGAATATTTCGTGAATAAAATACACAAAATACAATATTTGTTATCGTTTAAGACAGATATTGATATGTATGTATAATATAATACCTCTAACCTAATACCTCTGCTTACTTAATGGTAAGCAGAGAAGGAAACCAATAGGTTTCTTTTGTCTTTAAAAATCAAGTTTACTGAAACATCGCTATAAGGTTAGTTTATGTAGTCTTGAATCTACACTAATACATATTATAAAGTTGTGTTGTTGTAATCTCCGAAACTACTCATGCGATTTAAATAAATCTTTTATTAATGTAAAGCTATACTCTCACCGAGTGCCACAATTCTCCTCGCAATGTTTCTTCGACGCGAACTAAGTCGCGAGCAGGAGTTAGTAACCTACAAATATCTTACAAGATTATATTCTTCCTCTTTAACGACGTTATAATGAGGTATTATCTCCTCCGCCATGCAGTCCGACCAACCTTGTCAAACTCCGCCCGGCCGCCATTGTTTTCAATCTCAAGCCATCCTAATCCGTGATTGGTGCAAATGATGCAAACCACATCGTCGGCATCTGCGTCCAGAACTCGATAATCTTGGTCGACGTGTTCGTAATAATAGCGGTCAATGCGCTCCTGTTACTGCTGATATCGACTATGCGGTTACGGGCTTGGCAGATATTGTAGTCGGGGTGGTACAGTTTGCTAATTTCCGGTGAGAGACCGCTCAAAGACTTTCTCATTTACGTAGGTACTTTGGTATAGCAGTGGGCTGCGGTAGGCGGTTATTAATAAATGATTTTCGTTAAAAAACATAGGTGCTTTGTAAAGTCAATAATTTATAAAGAGCCGAACTCTATTTCTGATCCTTTTGCCAATACTTAGTCGAGGTGAGTAAATATTCATGCCTCGGTTGCTCGAAGTCGATAAATAGCGTCTTCATCTTTTAAGTAATATCATCTAGTATCGTTGACAGTCGCTGGGGGGTACCAAGAACCCCAAAAGTCTGACAACCAGTCTTTGCAAAAGGTCTTGTCAACCCATAAATATTAATGGTGAATGGGGGTCAGACAGGCAGTCGGTCGGTGTAAATTCCTCTAAATAAAATTCAAATGCACCTGGTCGAGCTGGAAACTAACCCCAATATATTTGGGAAAAGGCTAGACCGATGTTGCTCTAGCAGGAATGTTTATGCCGTGACCTTCAAAAATTATATCAGAGGCAGGTAAGCCTGCCTTGATAACGCAAGATGCTCAAAAAGAAAATACAGAATCAAAGGCAGCCAGCAAAATGAAGTCCGTTAATAAATTGAGACTTATTTATAAATATTATAAATAAACAGTCTAGATACGTATGCTACTTTATGTCAACATTGACCTAGATAGTCCTAGATTCCAAAATATCTATTTGCGACGTTCTATCTGTATTATAGCGCAGTTAAGAATGTTAATAATCTGAAGAATCTATTTATTTATCAATGATAAATATTGAAATCAGGATACATAATCTGTAAGAATTGGTCATTGATATTTCCAACGTCTCAATTAATTAATAACTAACTGTCAGTTAGATTATCTTCAAACTACCATGAATGCTATCAGGCAAATTGAAAGCCCTCATAAGAGTGAAAAGCGTGACATAAGAGCGGGTACAGTATACATATGTATGTACATAGTTTAACGACCAGCACTTTACATGATTGATTAGCTCCTTGATTGATAATATTAGCCGATTCCCCGGAAAAACATTTTCACTTGCTTGCAATAAAATGTTATAAAGTGCGTACACTTAAACAAAACGTTACGTGTGAAGTAATTAGGTGCTTGGAAATTATAATGTCTTCTCATAATTCTGGCCATAACTTTTACTGCTTACATAATAATATCACGCGCTATACATTACACACAGCACCAACGAATCGTAGGTAATTACCTCAACAAAAGACTCGTGAGGATTAAGGCCAAGGAGGAGGATTGAATAAATATCGAAAGAAATTCAATTTCTTTTATACGGGTGATTTATGGGATCTGATTTGAAATACATAAGGAGGGAGACAGAGGGGCGCCTAGCCTGGGTTGCTGGGAAGAAGGTGTGAATACGACACTTGCTACATTATATACCCATTATCACCAGTTATAAATGATTCTAACTGAGCTATGTACTTGAAGAAACTGGGTCGCAGCCTGATGCAATTCACGTATATTTAAATCCAAATGCGGCGCGCAAGTGCAAGCAAGGTATGCGTCCACACTGCACCCTCGACTGGCATGGATGTAGGTCAGTCTGGTGGGCATGCATATCAGAGTCGTGTGTCTGTCCGAGTGTTTACCTACACAGGGGATTCGTTGGCGTGGGGCACTGGAGACAGTACACGAAGAGTAACACTTACGACGTCGATGAGCTGACTGAGTTTGAGTTTGATGCAGACTCGCAGCACGTCCGTGGTGTTGACGACGGGCCGCACGAGCTTGTTGTAGTTGGAGAGCAGGTCATCGTAGAGGCGCTTGGCGTCGGGGTTGCCGGCGGTGGCGGCGCGGAGCAGGCAGGTGGCCGCCAGCCACCACACGATCGCGGCCATCAGCTCGGCGGCATCGTTACGTAAAGCTCGGGACACGGGCGGGTGGCCCGGGCGCGGCGCGTCGCTGACTGCCGCCCTGCGCGCCCCAACGTTACCCCGCGCGCCCCCTAACTCTCCTAGCTTATAATATTATACGCAGAACTGACACTGCTTTTCAGATTTATGCAAAATCTAAGGTTTGTTTGGTAATCTCTGCTGTACGGTTTAAACTGATACGGTATTATCATACTCATGGTATGACTTCATTTATTAGAATTATGTATCAATTCAATTCACAGCCCTGTATGTCTTTTAAAAAGTAAAACTGTTTGTAAATATGAAAATGTATAAACAGTAACATCACATCACGTCTGTAATTTTGTTTGGTAATCTCTGCTGTACGGTTTAAACTGATGCGGTATTATAATGCTAATTTCTTAAATGACTTTCATTCATTAATTTTATATACCAATTCAATTCAAAGTCCTAAAAACTGTTTGTAAATATGAAAATATATAAACATAACATCACATCACGCCTGTAATCACCGAAGAGTTAGGCAGAGGTGCACCTAATAGTACACCCACATTTCGCCAGTTACATATAGTAAACATATACAACAAACACAGAAATACTGATAATTATAGAATAATTTATGGTAAACATATAGGAATACTATTTTTTATATTTTTATACGCAAACCCTGCGTAGGGAACTGTAGCTGTTTCGACATGGAAAGAAAAATCAAACCCTGCTCGCACTAGATTTTTTCTTTCCACGTCAAAACAGATATAGAAATACTGTTATATACCTATAGACATCGTGCAGGGCACCATTTCAAAATAAGCTAGGTTTACTGTTCAGTACTCAATTCATACATAAATATCATTTTCTTTTGAAAAAATATCTATGTTTAGTGTAAACTATCCTTTTACCTCTCTGAATTATTATCTATGGTATTAAAGTTTACATCAAAAAGCTTTTCAATGACAATGTAAAGATCGCTGGGGAGTCCCGCGGGGCGCGTGACGCCGCGCGTCTGTCTGGTCTGTGTCCGCATCCCGCAGCCTCCCTCTACGAGTATAAATACGCGAGTCGATAGCGCATCGCATTCATCTGACCGGTGTTCCCAACGCTTACAACACAAACCTTTTACCACTTAAGTAACAAACTACTTCGGATAATGCGGGCTCACTTAATGCACTGTCCGCAAACTTATCACATTCCGGAAAGTTCGGCCATACTCCCTACTTTACGGACACTGCAACTAAGTCCGGTATACAGTATTCATGACTAAACAAGGCTAAGATCAAGTTTACAATCGATAGTTTGCGTGCTCATCCCGGACTACACAAATGTAGGACAAATATTTGCATTGTCGGGATTAATAAGCGGGACGTTCAGCTGCATGTAAACAGCCTAATTCACGATGCCTATTGCCTTGAAATTTAATTACTTGCGACCGGAATTTCCATGGAGCGATATAAATATGATATTTACGAGGAGTGTGCGGCCCGATGGTATTACGACGCGTTATGATAAACGCGTAATTCGCCACATAAATTATGAGACGAAGCCGCGTGCTTTCATTGCCACCGGCGCGGCGCGGCGTGCCAACATCAAATACTTTATAATAATAAACAAGCCTACGAAAACTTTTTAATTGCTATAAACAGCAATTAAGGGAAGCTTTATTTCTTTTTTGAGTTTAATGTTCTCTCATCTTCATCGAACTGAATCTGTTGTAAATAATATGCTTAATAAGAAACCCATTTTCAAGTCTGTAGACTTCAAAAGAACCGCAGGAAACTAATTAGAAAGGAATTCAATAAAGTTGCCTTTATTGAATGAAACGAACCATGCGATATGAGAGCTATGAATATTCTTAGAAATAAATTCATTGCAGCTTTAAAAAGGGTAAGGACTTTCATGTGCATGGACCGATTACGAGTATAGTATTTGTCATTGCTTTTCTTTTTACACAGTGCGGTGCGGTTTAAGATTTTTTCTATTTAATTGATTCCTTTGTTATTAATCTATTTCGCTATTTCCTTTTTTTTTTAAGTAAGTATATGGTTTTTATAAAATTGAGTGAGTTTACTGTACCTAATGCAATTGTCGAGGTATTCGGGAAGCGCAAAATCGACACTAAAAAGGTTCTAACCGTTTATTTTACATATTATACTGTCACTTATTATAAGAACTTAAGCGGGTAAAGTAAGAAAGGAGGAATGAGAGACATGAACAAATGAGTTAAAGATGTAAGTCAATAACAGAAGACAACAAATAGCATCAATACTAAGTTACAAACGTCAGTCATAATCTTGAGTTTTTGCGGAAAATAAAAAGGGTCGTGAGATTCTCATATCCTTCAGATCCAACGCCTCCGAGGCATAAATCAAAATTACATGAAAAACATCTTAGATTCATAACCGCGCTCTCTCCCTCGCTAGAAAAGTTTTCACTTCGTGTGATATATTATACACTGTGTACACAGAAATAAATGAATAAATGGACGACATCAATACGTGTGACAGGTGACGAAAAAAATATATTGTTGAAGAAATTCGGAGTTTTTTTTAATTCCACTAACGCGCAAGAAGTACTTCAACCATGAAGTACGTAACTACTTTAGATAGAGGTATAAAACAGGTAATTAGGTGAAATATCATTAACGAAAGCCTTTACCTTATAAACACCTAAAATATCAACATAAAAATGAAAACACTTTGAGGGAAAACCTTCGTAGAACCGAAAAGACTTAATTAAATGTCATTTTCTGATATTTATCAACATTTTCTATAGAAATAAACGTAGCTCAACAAATAATTTTGAGTTCATTATTTAAATTTAATTCCGCGTTTGGGGCCCTTTACAAGGCCCGTGAGATGGGAGAGGAAATGACTAAAGTAACAATAGCGTCGGTTGTCTATACAACATTTTTAATAAAAAAATTGCAACACTTCAGATATTTTTTCGTACGCAATAAGGAAAAATCGGGCGTGATAAGACCCAGAGCGGGTACGGCTTCTTATTGTACCTTTTATAAAAATTACTCCACTCGTAAAATGATCCATGTTATTGTTACAGCTATTTAGAAACTTCAGAATATCTTCAGTGTTAATATTTGTCCCTATTTACAATCTATTATTCTAAACGGAGCAAGATAGTCCTACGTACACCGAAACGGTCACAGAATCACCTGTCCTAAGTTCGATTCTCGCTAAAATATTGGCGTAAATTTCGCCATCAGAACTCATTATTATACGATTGGGAGCGCTTACTCTCGTCACAATCAGGGTGGCTAAGGCAAAAAGCATTTGATAAGAGGGAAGGAGCTAAGGGGTTCTGAGGGCCCTATAAAGAGTCAAAGCGTTTTCCCCACTCCTGTACCTATAGACATACGGTATAAAAATGTTATGGAGTGTTCAAGATCTGGCTTGCAACAACGTTTTAGGAAAATTGTATTGAAGAAAACTTATAAGACTATCAGCTTTTATCGTATGAAGCAAATATTTCACAAAGCTGTCTTCGTTTCCATGTATCTGTCGGCTTAAAAGCTCCGACCTATTGCAATTTGTTTTTGTGTAAGCCTTCCTGGTGGGACAAGTTAAGGACTTTCATGTCAAGGTCGGTTGAGCGACGCCATGTCTGTTTTCGGCTCCCTCGTTCTTTTTCCTCGCAGAGTAGGTACAACATATAGTATATACATAGGTAAGTACTTATCAGGTTGTCTAAGAGCATGAGCATGACCAATCGCCAACGCCAGCTGGTTGTAATAAAAAGTAAAATATGTTTTTAGAAAGGTGCACGTGCGTCGTAGTATTTTTTCATTCGATTTCGCGTTCTATAGTACCTACCTAACGTAATAAGCAGCTTAATAATATATATCATGACATTGCTTTATTGATTTATTAATCAATAAATTGTGGTGGAACTACTTCCAGCTGCTGAATGTGCAGTGAACGTGAATAAAGTCACAGCACTAGTTTTTGTTTACTCCGAAAATACACAATATTCTCAATATTCATAACAGCGGAATAAAGTATGCCAAACTATAAACTCGAAAAATGTATGATAAATATGAAGTACATACTGTTTGTATGTTTACTTGTTTTATTAAAAAGGGGATATTATCTACTAATAAAAAGGCAAATACCGTCTATGTTTTGTAAACAACAATATTTTCGTACAAGCCTACGGAGAAATATACCCACCCACACTACCGTATCAAAAGGATTATAAGGATATTGGTATGATCGTTCGAGTTTATGTAATTTACCTTTGAAATATTTCTTTCGCTTTAGGTTTATTTTCACGATTTGCTCGTTTCGAAAGAATTCTCATGCCATGATTTGAAAGACTAGGCTAATCTTCTACAGTGGTTCTATTCTCAGCTCTAAAGTGGGTCGCGCTAGCAGTCTAGAATCTAATCGCAGCATTGTATTTTAGAAGATATTTTCATACAACTTTCAGAAGAGAATGAGAGAATGCTATTTTCTAACGTTTCCGATTCATTGGAATTACTAAAGACCTGTCAATTTTAATTCTAGACGTTATTGTCTTATAAAGAAAAAGTTTTTTTTTTTAATTAAAGAATTTTTTATTATTATTTGGAACCCTGACTCAGAAGATCATCCGCTCTCCTGCCCATCGAGCAAAACTACCTGTACACTTCCAGGACTTAAAGAAGGCAAATGACAGCGTTTTCCAGGTCGCTACGAACTGGAGACACAAAATTCGATTCGAGAACTAGTTTAAATTATCTACAATTATTAACGCTGCTTTTAACAAACAACAAACAAAGGCCAGCTTTAGCAATAAATAATAACTTAATACTATTGTTATAAAGTTATTTTTAGCAGCACTTAAACAACCGCTCTACAAGTAATTAACACTCAAGTTTAACCATTTCAAATAATAGCTTTTTATTCTAACGCGGTTCGTAAGTGACCCCAAAGGATCAGAGTGGACAAAAACAAACACTGTTAATTTCCAAGTGGACTTAAGCCAATGTGTTTTGGACACACAACTGTACAGTTCTGAAGAGAAAGGCACCGCAAATTAATAATGAATGATAAACACATAATGGCTTCAAAATGGCGAGAGGTAGGTACAACGATTTTCACCTCGGGATACCGCCGACATTCCGTTGACACTTCGCATTCATGCATTGTTTTAAATTCTTATTTAACGTTGTTTTAATATTTTATGAGCGAATAAGCTTGATGTTTTATATGAGGTAATTATTCTTTTGACTTAATATTTTGTTTATGCAAACACCAAATACAAAAGATTTATTACGGTGTTTTAAAAATCATAGTCGACTCTTGCCGTTATACAACCATTTGTATTTTACTGAATTATAATACTGACAAGATCGTTAGCATTTAAAACTTACCATTGTAACATCACGACACTAAACCCGAAAGGATAGGCAGAAGTGTCTATATGGTACACCCATATTTCACCCGTTATGTTTCAAGTCTAAAAACTTGATTATATAAATATGAAATACACTTACTATAATTTATTTTAACTATGAATTATCATAGTAAAAATATGGCAATCATGTTATATGGAACCAACTCCAAATAGGGGTCATTTGGAGTTGGTTTCATGTATGTCATATAGGTACATACATAGATCATTTATCAATATTCACTGTTCAATAAATGTCAGGTAAGTAGGTACACAACTGTCATGTAACCGCAACCGCGGCTGTCCACTCTTCATCCAATGATCAAAGGTAACTCAATTGGATCATCCCTTTTATTTGTTAATCATTTAAATTACTAATTTATTTGTAGCCTGTATTAACTTACTATATAAAATATTCCTTTTCTGCCAACAATTCCACCTACACAGATACACTGCCATGACAATTGTAAACAGATAAATGGAATTTCATTCGAATAATTGTCACATTGACACTTATACCATTTAAACTCGAAGATGTCTAAGGTCAGTCATTTGCCGATTATTTTTTCGATGTTCCAAAAAATTCCACTAACAAATAAATAGGTATAATCGATATTCCAGACAGGTAAGTATAGATACCGCAATTCCGATAACATATTTGGATTCCCGTTTCAAACAACAACTAGCAGTTACACAATTTTACTTTGTATTCACACATTTTTACCAAACGTTCTGTTGCTACATTTTAACAATGTTTTTTTCATGCGGGAGCTTCCCGTAAAGAGTAAAATTCAAACAAGTTTACGTTAGAATGTAACTTTCAGGAAATATAAAATGAATTAGGTTGGGTTTAATTCAAAACACATTGGGAAACTGTACAGGAAAAGTTTAACGTTGCACTTTTGATGAGCACCCAAGCCTTGCTAGTAAATTAGCATAATTTAGATAAGTTGAAAGGATTCGCTGAAACACTAGTTTATGTCTTGCTTGCTCATGCTAGCAATAAAAAAAACCACTATTAACAAAAATTCAGATTAAATGACCAACACTGCGAATAACACTAAATAATAATTTCGCATCTTCAAATTCATCCAACATCTACACACTTCGACACCTTACAAGTTTTCAACTAAGTAAATAATTGCATTATTACGAACTGCGAAGGTATTAACACTTTAGGAATGCTCGTGGGACTGCTGCTTCCCATCAACCCTCCATTATACACTCAGAGTCACCATTAACGTGCCCCAGGAGACAAGAGGTGATGTGGTGTTCTATTCATAACTAAGACAATGCGGAGTCGGGCGTGAAACTACTAATTCAATTAATGCCATGGACAGCGCCGCAATCACTAACTATCATAACTTCTTTGATATATTATCTACCCTAAACTTAATTTCATATTTCATTTTAATCTACAGTCATTTATCGTTTTAGAGGTCCTGCTAGTATCTTACCTTTAGATTTTGTAAAACTAATTTAACGCTTATTAGATGACGGTCAGGCAATAAAAGTAAAATTCATGCCACCATTATGCTCTATCTGCATAGGTACACGTATTCAGAGAATCCAATTTGAGGCTTCTTCGAATCAAGAGTATTTTCATGAAATCTTGTTGTACACTTTAATATTTTTTTTAATACAAATCAAACGATTTATTTAAACTATAATCCTTAATTTGTTCAATCGAATATATTTTTATTTCATTCATCATTTAAACCAATTAAATCAAAATATAAAAAAAGTTCCTGTGCAATACGTAAAAAGGCACTGAAAAATAATACGCTTTCAAAACAGAGCTACTAAAAACTCAAGTTTACCTGTCTTTTTGATGCATTGTTAGACAACTAAATCCGGGATATGACACGCAATAACATTTTTAGATTCAGATGAAAATTGTTGTTCCCATTCAGAGGAAGTACGACATCACTCGGCGGTCGCTTTATGGTCTGCATGGCTTTTATTTTAGCTGGCAAACCACGGGACTTTAGCAGGGACTTTTTGATTTGTTTGTAAGTACATGGGAAAGTTATGAAAGTAAGTAAGCTAATCTGATCCAGGAAAAATCAGAAAGAAAAGAGTGTTCAAAATATCAAAGAAAATTATTTCTGCGCGCGAAATTCCTATCTATACAAATTATAAACCAAGGAACATTTCGTGTTTGTCTGTGTCCGCGTTGTTCCAGTTTTGGGGTCGAAGGCTGGCTGAGGGCTGACTCTTTCTTTGGCCAAAGAATTAGCATTGCCGTTCACCGTGGCAATACTCGCCTGCCTTCTGAGCACGTTCACGGATGACAGCGATGTGGAGGAGTACTTTGTCGCCTAAGTTTGTCGTCGTTGTTATTTAAGTAATCTCGATGTTTTGTCAAATCTAGTTAATCTATAATTAGAATAACAAACTAGCTAATAACCGAGCAAATGTCCATGTGAACTAATTAGGGTTCATTATATTGATAGATGAAGCGTCCTTCTGACCACGTACTAATAACAACGTAATACGATTAGATATTAATTGGCCATCGTCAATTAATTAATACAACGACAATGCAGCTATTGACAATTAATTAAAATATATGGTAACCCTTTGATTACTTCATTTATTATGCATTATGAATAAGGTATCGTGGTTCATAGAATACTATGAGAATAATTAGTTTTTGCGAGGGGTATACTCAAAATCAACTAGTCTTACTATGAGACGAACACTGAAATACGAAAGAATCTGCTGCTGCTTCCGACATCTACTTGGCGTAGATATTATTGCACTTTATGCAAAAGCTGGTTTTAATTCCATATTTCAATATATGTCTCACAGTTAACCCCGTTCATCTTCATAAGCAGGTACTAAAAAAACACACTGGACACCCGGTTTTCTTTCCATACTACAAAGCAGGCAGTGTGCAAAGAGCATAATTCAGTAATCAAACCAAGCCTAGCCTTCATACTAAGAGGCATATTGTCACATAACAACACGTCCCTCATGACCAATTGTTCCAGCAAGCTGTGAAGAGCTAATTATCACCGACAGATGGAAGATAATGACATAAAATCCATGCATATTTATAAGCCGTACAAGGCGCCTTCATGTTCTAGTTTCGCGGTAACGGTAAAGAGGGACTTAAACTAGTTACGACTTCACGAGTTCATATACGTATAATGAAACTTTCGGCACCGAACATTTAATTGGGTAATACCCATTTAGTAGAACTAGTTCGGTCCCAGTTATGGGTCCTTATACCATGACAAAACAATGGCGGCTGGGCTTTACAATGATTACTTTGCTACGAAAGGTCGTGCCTTTTAAAGTCGCCTGTAAACATTTTTCCTCACTCAGTGCCAGCAAGTCAGCTTTATGTGGAAATCCTCAGTCAGTAAATTACTTACCTTTTGTTTAAAAATTTACGCCGTCTTCGGATTTACGTTCTGGGATTAGTTAGTAAGATACAGTTAGAATTTATTTAGCAAGTTAAAATAAAGCTGAAATAAAATTGTTGGTATTATTTCTACCAAATTACAGTTTAGCGTCTACAACAACCGTTTGAGCTGAATTTCTTCCCTCAAATTATTCGTTTATTCCCGGGCGGCGTGATCTTTTTTCCCGGTCTCTTTTAGTCCATCGCTCATTGTCTGAATTTTAAATATTCTCTATTGCTTATTTAATAAAAAAGAACTTTTGAACAAAGAAGTGATTACGTTGCAAAACTAATTGCTTGTCAAGTCCTCGGACAGACATCGCAAGGAAAAATAGTATTCGTATTATTGAGGAATATCGGAATCTGCGATAGATAACAAACAAGTTTCCACATAATTAAGTTATCCGATTATTGAGCTACAATGCACGAAGTAATAACTTTCGCAAATGACTATCGAAGTGCTCTTTTGTGTACACAGTAATTGCATTTACTTGGAACAATGCAGGACGTAGTAGTCCTCTGTGTTTTTAATTAAAATTCCGTTAATTTATTTTGCATTGCCAATTACGTTTTTGTCCACCTACCGGGTATTGTTTTACTACATAACATTAAAAGTCTGTTTTTCTAACATTACTTGTAATGAATGAACTCATTTTCATGAGAAAAACAAGAAACAATTTAAGTGGTCGTTACGCCGGGAAAATTGTAAAAGTCAATTTTGTTAAATGGATTATTACAGCGCTTGTGGATGATGGGCCTTTGTGGATTACTAGATTATGGCTTTATACCTACCCAAGTACCTATATACACAAGCAGTTTAGGTTCCCATCAAGAAGGGTTCAGGATTTAAGGATTTGAATCTTGTCCTAATCTCGCAAAACTACCGTGTATCATGAAATCGGGAAGGATCCATGCCAATGGTTTATCAGTTCGACCTTCCTTGTTTAGAGCTACGTCTACATCACGGAAACATCTCATAAACTCAATATACTGCAGTAAGAGTCTCTCCCCTGCAGGGCTACAAATTAATATTCAAATTGGTATATTAAAAGGCACTTATTCCGTTGCGTTTTATTTCCTCGTTTACGTGCAGTTAACGCTTCTATCAGGGCGGCATTAAATATGTATGCCTAATCACCTCATTCAGTCTCTTTCAGCCTGAAAGCCGCGTCGTCAGCAAAACTGAACTTCATTATTTGTACAAGTGCTGTAATAACGTCAAAGCGAACGAGTTTTCATTAGTCTGGCGTCCCGAGTGTCCCGACACCGTCACCCATTAAGATACGGACTGCTATCCAGTAACCACTGACAAAAGACATTGAATTTTTATGTGACTTCACAATTTGAGATGATTATCTTTCGGCATCGACCCAAGTTTCGTGAATATATGGTCCGTGAGTTTTATATCTACGGTTACTTTTCTAGCTGAATCACTCCTTTTGTTATGAAAGTATTTCAGTAACTCATTCTCTTGTCGGAACAAAACTTTATACGATAAGAATAAACTAATAGTCGTTGTGGCAAAAATGTGCTAGCGCACACTTCTACGCTACTAATAGGTGTGTCAAAACTTAAATCAACAAAACTCAAAATAAACATCCAGTACTACGTATTATATTTTTACACAATTGAGCTGAGAGGTCGGTTTTCACTGAATTCCACTAAATAAGGGCAAGCCTAGTACTTGGTAGATAGGTATACTAAATAACACTTACCTACCTTCCAAAGAAACACTTGATCGAACGTTTATACGCTGTCCATGTAGGTACACAAGTTACGCTATTTATTGCCTTAAACCCTCATCCGTCTTTCAAAAGTATTGGAGGTTGCGACACAAGAAAACGGACATTATTTAATAAATTCTTCATCCAAACAGATAGATCAACACCTCGTTTATATCCCCTTCTTTCTAACCACCTGCAAAGTGCGGATTGGGGCTGGCTTGTATTTATGCTTTTGCGGTTGCACAACGACATGCTTTGCTTTCGCTTTGCTTGGTAGTATAGATGCAGGCCTATCTTACTGCTTCCCTAAGAAGTGGTAAGGTGGCGTGGTCTTGAGGGTGAGCGCTACAGTCGTGTAGATCCTCAAGGCAAGTTTGGTGGCTCACCTTCACGTGGTTGCCGCCCTGTTATTGGTCTAATTCCATAAGAAATAGACGCAACAAAAACCACCAGGCGCTTTCCAACCTAACCATGACCCTCTGTGACCGGGTGGTTGTGGGCTCGGCCGTCACTAAACCCAGCTGGCGTCGAGTAGGTAATCTGGTCACCTGTGCTAGGACCTGCATAGTTGAGCGCCGTAAGCAGGGATGAAGGAGTCCTGGAGGGTTGAGCCGAGCGGCGCTGGTGGTAATGCGTCCGTGAGGCAACACGACCTCTTTGGTCTGGATTTCAAGCAAAACGGTGGCCCTACCCAATAGCCAGGGGTAGGGAAATGGCCATAGTGTCCCGTTAGAGGGCCACGGCGAGGGGCGGGTGGTCCGCGGAGGTTGTTCTAGGATGGCCGAAGCGGTGGGTGAAGGTCATGCTGACGGTGTAAGTGAGGGTTGATCAGTTCAGAAGGGACGGGCGTTCAGTCCCCTATGCCAACCCGATCAAGCACCCGATGTCGCACTGTAAGCCAGCCACACGTCCCTATATCTCGATGGTACTCCTAACGTTCGAGCTAGTTTGTAGCAAGACGTTCCCAGGTGCGGGCTCCATGGAGGGTGGGAAGCCGGAGAGACGAATTTTAAAAAACACTGTGATGGACAACTCAAGCCCATTCGACACCACACACACACGCACACCAAGCACGCACACAACAACCACACATATACCTACACCCCCCACACACACACGCCACACACATACTCACTGGCACACTACACACACACACACCGGAGTGGAGGCGAAAGCCAAGGATGCTCCTAAGGGGGGTGCTTGCAGCACCTCTCTAGCCCCCGGATGCTCTGCTGCCATCACAGCGAGCTCCAGTGCGGGTTCCGGTCCGGCAGTGGCGAAAACCGCTGCTAAGACCAAAACCAAGTCCCGTAATAAACGGAGGACACCGGCGCTGCTTGGGACCAGTACCGCTCCTCCTTCTTTTTCAGGCGCAGAGCCCCCCACGACGGTTAACTCCGGTGGCCGGGCTCCCCTTATACATCCTCCTCCGCCTAAAGCCGCTCCCCCCCAGCTGGCCGTTACTGGTCAGTCGGTGGAGTTATGCACCACAGGCGACGCGTTCGCGCTAGCCTGGCAGGTGCAAAGGAGTAGGCACAAGGGCAGGAAGGAGGAACACACTCCGGCAACACCTAGCCACCGCGCTGACTCGTCAGCGCCAGCTGCTCCGGCTTCTTCAGCGTCTAAGACGAAGAGGAAGAACAGGCCGTCCAAGAAGCAGCGGCTTCAGACACTGTGGAAGCGTAAGTCTCCACAAAATATACAGGCTAATGCCGCGGGCCGGGTAACACCGACCAGCGGTAATGTCAACTTCTCCGCAGGCAAGCGGTTGCAGGCAGAGGCCGGCACCAGCCGACCAGGGCCAAGTCAACCAGCAGCCAGCGGCGAGAAGGGACGAGGCCGGCAAAAAACACAGCGACCCGTTCGGAGAGATCAGGCCGCGGCCAAGCGGGCTCTAAACGAGACCACTACACCTCGTGGAGAGCGTAAGCGGCCGCGTCTTGATAAATCCAAGCGGGACGCCAACCGAAGCTACGCCCAAGCTGCAAGCTCCGAACTCGACGTCGCAGTCACCTGCGGCCGCACGGGGCTAATCAGCAGAGAGGCGTCGAACCAGGTTCTCGCGGCGATCCAGAGGAGGATAGTCGCCGAGGCCTCTTCACCCATACAGGGCTCACCTGCACCGACCTTCAGAGCGAAGCCGGTGTTCAGCGGCGGGGCCCTCAAACTGTGGTGCGGCAGCGACCACACTTTGTCATGGCTGGGGACTCTGGTCTCCGAGCTGGCTCCTATCATTGGCACCTCGCTAGTGATCAGGAGGCAGACGGAGATCCAGCGTCGGATAAGGTGTGGTGTGCTCATCCCCGACGAGCAGGGAATCTTCGCAGAGCCGTCCAACATTGGGCGTGCTCTGTGTTACCAGAATCCCTGGATAGACGTCAGGGGATGGTTAATGCTGGGCGCCAGTAAACGGACCGACACATGGTACGTGGTGGTCGGGGTCCCTGAGGACCAAATTCCGACCCTGATGCAAGCCGGGCGCCGTCTCTCTTTTGGTGTAGGGACGGTGTACGTTAAGTTCCAGGGTCCGAACGGCAGATTTGTCGACGTCCCTCAGGGTTATCCGGCCGCTGTAACCAGCGCCGTGACACAGGAGGTGGAGGCAACTCCCCCCAATACAAACACCGCGGCGGCACCCGCGGTTGTGCCTGCAGCTGCAGCGCCGGCCGCCCCTGCCATCGCCAGCGTGGGCGCCGACCCCTCGGGTGGGGAGCCCGATGACAGTAGCCTGTCCTCGGCCTCTGACCTTGAGGAGGGCGGCTTCGACGCTGGCGACCTATTTGCCGGGCTGCGGCTTGAAGGCGACGAAGAAGGAACGTCCTGCGATGGCGTCCCCTTCGTTGACCTGTTGTAAGGTCCTGCAGGCCAACCTCCACCACAGCCAAACCGCGACGGCTCAGCTGCGGAAGTGGTTGGAGGTTCAACATACAGCCATTGCCTTGATCCAAGAGCCGTGGATTAGGCATGGCCGAATACAAGGTCTCTCCAATCTTGGGGGTAAGCTCCTAGTTAGTACAGATCACGATAAGCCAAGATCGTGCATCTATATCACACGCAACATAAAAACACAGCCACTAACAGATTTCTGTTGCAGGGATATCTCTGCAGCTAGGCTACTGATACAGCGAGGGGACACAGAAGCAGCTGTAGTCTTCGTCTCCGCTTACATGCCCGAGGCAGAGGAGCCGCCCCCGCATGACCTCGCCCGCCTCGTGACCTACTGCGAGAGCACAGGGCTGGAGGTTGTCATAGGCGCCGACGCAAACGCTCATCATCCTCTGTGGGGCATGGACACGCAAAACGCAAGGGGTAAGGCTCTAGTTGACTACTTGTTCACAACTAACTTAACCCTACTTAATACAGGTTCCGAACCAACCTTCGTAAACAGACGTAGCCAAACAATCATCGACCTCACTCTGGCAACGGAGGGCGCAGCGGCCACCATCACCGGCTGGCAGGTCTCTAAGGAGGCCTCCTGCTCGGACCACAGGTGGATCCGCTTCGACATACAGGTCGGTGTGACTCCAATACTGCCACGGCGCAACCCGCGCAACACTGACCGTGCTGCCTATACACGCATCCTCGAAAACAAGCTTGCGTCAACAAACTACTGGATGACCTACGAGGACACGCCGCAGATCGACGAGCGTGTAAGTCATCTCACTAAATCAATGCTAGACAGCTACCATTCATCCTGCCCGGAATCCACTCCGCCCACAACACCAGGTAAGCAACCATGGTGGGGAGCGGATCTGGAACGTAAGCGCGGGAAGGTTAGGGCAGCCCTAAACAGAGCCATGAATACCTGTGCTGATAAGGATTGGGATGCGTACTACGCGGCCAAATCTAGCTACAAAAAATGCATCAGATTCAGGAGCTCAACCGGATGGCGGAAATACTGCGGCAACATCGAATCCTGCCAGCAAGCAAACAGGGTAAGGAAAATACTGGCACAGCAGAGCCCGTCTGGGCCCACAGTTCTCCGGAAACCCGACAACACACTTACCACCTCACCAGAAGAGGCGATGCGCGTCCTTATCGAAACTCACTTCCCAGGTTGCGCTTTCGCTCAGACCATTGACTGGACAGAGGTAACCCAAACGCCCACAGAAAACGACTGGCGCTACGCACACAAAGTGATATCACTGGAGAAACTCCAGTGGGCGATCAGGTGCTTCCATCCCTTCAAGGCGGCTGGTCCGGACGGAGTCTTTCCCGCCTTACTGCATTGGGGAGGATTCTCTGTCGCCAGTAGACTGGTACCCATAATGAGAGCGTGCCTGGCCTTCAGATACGTTCCAAAGGGATGGAGGAAAGTGAAGGTTATATTCATTCCTAAGCCAGGTAAGAGTGACTATACCAACGCCAAATCCCACCGACCGATCAGCCTGACCTCCTTCCTCCTTAAAACCATGGAGAGAATTTGCGAGAGAGAGCTGAGGGATGGCGTGTTAAAAACTATCCCATTACATGCTAATCAGCATGCATACAGCTCGGGTAAGTCCACTGAATCCGCTCTCCATCTAGTGGTCGGCCGGATAGAAGAAGCGATACATCAGAAGGGCACCTGTCTGGGTACTTTCATAGACATCGAAGGAGCCTTCGATAAAACAAACTTCTCCAGCATTAACACCGCCCTCTCTCGACACGGAGTAGAACAGGTACTGACTGACTGGATCACTAACATGTTAAGTAAACGAGTGGTTCGTCTTGCAGAGGAACAGCAGATGGCCATGATAGCCAGAGGCTGTCCCCAAGGAGGCGTACTATCCCCCCTCCTCTGGAATCTGGTGATTAATGATCTTATCACTAAACTCAACGCGAACCATTTCTACACAATAGGGTACGCTGACGACCTCGCCATCCTCATCTCGGGGAAAGTGACGGGCACAATCTGCAATCTCACTCAAGAGGCGCTACGCATCGTTGAACGGTGGTGCAGAGATTTCGACCTATCAGTAAACCCCACGAAAACGGTACTAGTCATGTTTACCCTAAAACGAACACTAGGCCTCTATCGCCTACCCAAACTTTTCGATACAGAACTCCAGTTAGCCGACGAGGTCAAGTACCTGGGAGTCATCCTGGATAGTAAGTTAAACTGGAGTAGTCATCTAGACAACAAACTAAACAGGGCCTGCATCACCTTTTGGCAATGCAGAAAGATGATAGGTAAGAAGTGGGGCCTATCCCCTAAAATTATACTTTGGTTATATTGCGCGGTGATCCGACCCATGATCACCTACGGGGCAGTAGTCTGGTGGCCCCGCACCAGACTAGCCACGGCCTCCATTAAACTGCAACGCATGCAAAGGCTTGCCTGCATGGCGATTACAGGTTGCATGAGGACTACTCCGACCGCAGCTCTCGAAGCCATGTTGGGCCTCCCACCGCTCCATCTGTTTATACAGCAGGAGGCGACGATGACGGCAGTACGCCTTAATACACTTCAACTTTGGGGTAAGAAAGAAACACAGCACACTGCCGTACTGGAGGGATTCTATATTGAGTTCCCCCTGGCAAAAGCAACAAACGATCGGATACCCAAACAGTTCGTATTCGACAAAAAATACAAAATCCAACTCCATGAGGACCACCGCTGCGAGGGATTGAGCCCTGCGGAACTACGGATCTTCACAGATGGATCTAAAACAGGTACTGGCACTGGAGCTGGAGTCTTCTCGGAAGATCTCAACATCCATATTGCCACACCACTGGGGGTCCACAACACGGTTTTTCAGGCAGAATGCATGGGCATTTCCCTGGCGGCATCAGCCATCTTAGCCAGGGGGGTTGTGGACCACTCTATTCGTATACTCTCAGACAGCATGGCTGTTCTGTTAGCACTAAACAACCATATAGTTAACTCTGGGTTAATACACGAGTGTCACCAACGCCTGAACCAGGTTGGTAATCACAATAATATAACCATCCAATGGATCAAAGGACACAGCGATTCCCGAGGCAATGATGCAGCGGACGAACTCGCTAGAAGGGGATCGAGCATGGCAGCAGTGGGTCCCGAACCCATTGTGCCACTCCCCTTCGGGTACCTACGCACACTGGTAAGGAAACGAACCAGCGAACAACACCACAAGCTGTGGCTGGACCATGGCGAGTGCAGGCAGGCCAAGGAAGCACTTCCTACTATCGATGGCCGCCTCACCAAACGAGCGCTTAGGCTGTCCAAACTACAGCTGCGCACACTCACAGCCGCCATCACTGGACACGGCTCTTTTAATAAACACCTCTTTGTCATAGGAGTCACAGACAGCCCCCTGTGCCGAGCCTGCATGGAGGAAGACGAAACAGCAGCCCACGTGCTTCAACATTGCCCAGTGGTTGCAACATACAGGGCAAAGTACTTCGGTACCCCAGGTACTCTCCGCGAGATTGTCAGCAACACCAAGGCGCTGCTGGCCTTTCTCGGGGAGTTAGGGTGGATCGAATAGATTTCCCACCCGCACGCAAAATACGCGCTTTGACGTGGAGTTGCGGACACCAGCCCGTTATACAATACAATACAATACAAAGTGCGGATTTATTCGAAATGGATTCTTATTCGGTAAAGGAATCGATGGGAGAATTCACACTGAACGTAAAGCTACACTTACTTAAATTCCTTTGGTCATATGATGTTTATAACAATGAGAATCACTACAGACAAATTATCTAACAAACCAAAGTACTACGCAAATAATTACCCATTCCAAAAACAAAAGTTGTATTATTTATACCTACCTGCCGTGTTTAGTACAATACCTCCGGATCCCCTTTTGTCGCGAAAGGGGCCAATAAAACGAAAAACAGTACGAGTCATATTTATGTAGGCGACCCTGAGCCTGATAACGATTTGGAGAAAAAAATAGCGGCTACTACACCCAAATATATTTCATTTTCATCGTTGTTTGCAGAGGCCGCAGCGAGCGGTCCAGAATGACGTGGCATTCGAATGATGAGCCACTCGTTTTTCACCGCAACTCCATTGATACTTTCCTGTTCATGAATATTATTCAGCTTTAATTTAGGAACAAAACCAGAAAATACATTTCGCCTGTCATCTCGCCCCAGTTATAAGCGTAGGCTGGCAAACTAATTGTTTTAGTACATTTTGAAACTCGCTGTAAGAGACATTACAAATAATCACCGATGAACGTGAAATGCTCGCAGATAAGGCACATAGATAGGTTATCATCAAGTTTGGCAAACTTGGTAATCGTTGTCACTGCCCTCTGCTCAACAGCTCGAACAAACTGATGAAAGTCTCCTCTCGGTTGATTCAATCACTGTTCAACTAATAATAGATCATCCTCCATCTTGTATTCTTTGGTTGATACACGATACACGAGCCTGTGTCGATCCATAATTATTATTAAAAAGTAACAAGCATACCTAAACTTGTCAGTGACATAATTGTTTTGACGGCTCCAAAGTTGAGCGAAGGCGGGAGGCTTATCAGCAATGTCACTAAGGCGCACGGTAGAGAAGCAGCCCAGTTATTTAATTAGACATTGTTTTGAAATATCGACTTATCCCTTGTGATCAGTGGGTACCTTTACCACATGGTCGATTTGGTTTTGTGTTTCGCGAAGTATCCCATGCGTGGCCACCGATAACGTTTTAGAAGTGGAGAAATTATAGGCTAAAACATTTAAAGCTATGTCCCACAAGTGACACGAAAAAGAAGAATTTTTGCCGTTGAACTATTACACTTAAAGAACTTTCTTTGAAGTAAACTTGTTAACAAGGCTACTTCAATTTTGAAAAGTATGCCAAATAGCACTGGAGTGATCTTACGTCACTCAAGACACAAGAGTTGGGTTCGAGCCTTGAAGGTAAGTATTGAATACTTTGCTGTCATTTAGACTCCTTTTGTTTAGGTACTACCTTCTTCATAGTTCTCTCTTTACGAAGTGTGAACAAATCAAAAAGAATTACACATTAAAGTAACATAACACCAGGCTTTTAATCTCCGAAGGGTTAAGCATAGGTGTATCCAATAGTACACCTACATTTCGCCAGTTACGTTTAAGTCCCATGTAACAATTCATAAAGAATCAGTCTGTTGACTTCCAGTTTCTACTGAGTCGCTAAAAGGAAAATCTTAAAAGAAAATGTTTAGTTTCCACAAAAATTTCCTTCACATTATATAATACGTTTTAATTAAAAAGTCCGTACCAAAAATTAAGCTCAGCGTTCAAATTGCCTGCCATTCCGAGTCCTTTACGGCACTCGCGGTCACGAGAATAAAATTAATGAAATAATGTGTGTTAACATCCAGTAAATCCTTTAGTTAATTTCATTTCAGGGAATTCGTTGTAATTGTATGGAAATGAGTTATTATCATTTGAAGATAATTTAGTACTTTATTATTTAGGGATGTAATTAATATGCACGCCATCTCTTGCTTCTATTTTTCATTATTTGAGTGTCACTAAAACAGTGTCACAAAAAGAGGAATTAATTATCTTCGTACAATTGTAAAACCAAAAACAAACGAAGCGAAAACAACGTGAGGAAACCAGCATGCCTGAGAGATATTTCTCGACGGCATGTAAAGCCAAGTCAGAGGCCCATGTACGGCATAGAAACTCTGCCACCAGGTTAGGCACTAACCACACGATAAAGAAGAAGAAGATACAATTGTACGTAAATATGCAAAAGTCCTTGCGCTATTAATTTTCGAGTTGACATACCAACACATTCAAGGGAAAATGAATGGCGATAGTAACATTAACTCATTCGCATAGCCATGATCCTTATGTGTCCTAAGGGCCTATCTCTCTAGTTTAATGTACCCAACGAATTCTGTTAAATTGACATCAGCTGCTTGCTACTAACGGTAGTAAATCGTTGTTTTCAGGGTTTTTTTTGTAATAAAATCTGCCTCAAATAAAACTGCTGAAACGGTCGAATTTTCTGGAATTCTGATACGCTTAACCACAATAACGGACACCGCAAAATATGACGGTCCCTATACGCTTAAATCGACCTACTATTCACAGTTATATGTATGTAACTGATTAAATAATACAGTAAACACAAAGGTTAATAAATATTAATGAGGGATACGTAGTCATTATTATCACCACGTTCACTAGATGGATTGGTAATCACAGTAAATCGTTGTTAGAGCTACGAAGGCGTTCGATCCGTGTGCTCGCGAGTAAATTCAAGTCCGCCCATTCACTGCTTGTCTTTCTAAATAATGGCTGTCTTTCGCAGACAACGCGCCGTATAACATTATATTGAACGTCCAAGAACTCTAACTTCAATGAAAATAAATTACAAATAACGAGGCATTGCTTATTCAGACTTATGTTTATTGAGGGCACATCTAAACTATCGTTGTTAACGGTTTATTTGATAACGACCCACTCAGATGTAACCGAGATATTGTATCTTTACGGCTGTCGGAAATCGCAACTAATGTTATGATTATGTGTCTACCTACCCACCAACTCAGCTACGTCTGAAAGGTTGGTAAGTGCTCATGACCCTCCCTTAACTTTGAATGGAAAAGTACCGAGGGTTTTCGTTAGACGGCCAGAGTTGGGAAAATGAGTTAGTACCTACCATTTGTTCGAGTTTGAGAACAAAGGTGTGAACTGAAACTAAGTTTACATTACGAAATATTTGGTGACTCTCAGTAAGTGAGAGACAATGGTAGTATTTCAGCTGTAGGGAATAAATTGCCTAAATTGCAGTACATTTTCTCAGAATATAAATAAAAGTTTATTACTTGCATAGTCTGTCAACTCATTACTTAAAAGCCAGTGAAGGCATTTTAATAGCCTTCAGTGTGCTCGCACCACAACAGCAATATAAAAGCTATATGGGAATATTTGTGCGCGATAAAACATTAATGTCTGCGGCTTTTTACACTCTTTGCAGATTTTCTGACCAAACATTTCTAGAGGAATTTAGTGTTTTATTTAACCGACTAATCATAGTAAGGTCTCGCCAATAAACTGGGCGCAATCTCGCTGAGCAAATCTCGAGGGCACTTCACTCGTTTTTGTCAAATCAAGAGCAATGCCCTTTCCATTTTACGCTCGACACATTCATGGCATTTTTCGTCTTTGTTCTTTTTGTTCAAAGTGACAGCTCCACCGATGAAGTTATAAAAGACAGTCTGTTTTATGTGTTCATCAAATTGAAGACAGATTTTATGAAATACAACAGGGCTCAACAACGCTCTGAATTAATTACTTAAAACCGAATTGACCTTTTCTCGATTGTGGAATTTAAACAATTTCGTACTTCTTGATAAAACAATGTCTAAAAATATCTTAAATATATAACACTTGAATAGATACAGCAGACTTTGAATAATTTCAAAAACTTTTATATTAACACCACCTTCAATGGTTGACTTTCAAAGGAATTCTATCAGATCAGTGGGAAAGCATTCTGCCGTGAACGCGGTATATGAAATTCCTAGCCTTTGAGAACTTTCCGTAGTCCTTCACAAAACTGTTTAACTGCAATCCTAGGTTCAACTTAAAGCAATTTTGTTTAAACAAAGAGAATTTGTATAGATTTAAGTTTCAAGAAAACCACTGAAGTTCAGCGCAAATAGTAAGTAACGATTCTATTTTGAAAGTATTCTTAGACGCGTGTAGCAAACTTAATCTAAATCTTAAACGTAGCCAAACTTTTATACCAACATAAGCCTTTCTTTAATACAAAAGGAGTTCCCTAGTATTCCCTGAGGTGTCATAAACGGAAACTATGCCGCTACACTGAGAGAATGGGAAGCAGCAACCATCTGTGATCTCGACATACTATCACCATTTTTGACGTAAGTTTTCACCCCGTAATAAAAAAAAACACAGAACTCGGTTTTGTTGAAATAATGCTTATTGTTTTGTTTATTGGTTTGTGTTGTTTACCTTGCTAAACTGACTGCCTGTCCTGGGTTCGATTCCCGGGTCGGGCAAAGTGTTATCGGGTTTTTCAGTAGCAGCCACGGAGTCTGGATTTGTGCCCGGTTGTTGGCAATAGGCTCGCCCCCTATTACATGGACCTTAAACATAACTGGCAAAAGTGGTGGGTATACTAAATCCTTCGGTGATTACAGGCGTGATTTATTGCTTCTTCACGATGACAATAATTGTTCCAAAAAACTACATACTCAAGATTCCGGTGCCTTTACATTTTTTTAAATTGGAATAAAATTTAAAAGCAACAACGGGTAACTTTCTCAGTGCTCAAAGTGTTTCATTATGTATTGCCAAGTAAACGATACACATAAAATGTTATTGCATTACATAAAGTCTCTGTTTAAAGAAAAATCCTCGTAAATTTCATTTTACTGCGCTGAAAAATGCAGACGTCTCATTTCGAATTTATAAGACAAATCGTGCCAATTATGTTGTGTCATGTCCTGATATTTCTTACGAAGATTTGAATCAGTGAGCATTCGTTGCTTTTTTATTTAAGAGAGCAATGTAAAGTATAATAGTCATGAGGGAATATGCATGAATACGCAGGTATTGTGATTCCAGACCAGGTTTGATATCTGTTTTTAATACACTAATATTATTTTTTTTTTTTTATTTATTTGGCTCACCAACAATTGAATACACTGCTTCAAACATATGAGATACATTCAATAGAGTCACAGACAAGTGTATCAACCTCTTACAGGAAAATATAAAGAGATTAACGATACGATTATTTTTTTTGAGATTATAAAGAGGTAAACTTTGTGAGTTTGGATGTAAGGGGTAATCTTCCTGCCAAGGCTGCGGGACTGTTCGAAAGAGATACCGCGGCCCTGGAACACAAAGGGCAAAGAAGGGACATGGATGGGTTTTAGTTAGTAGAAGGCTGACACTCCCGTCCGCTCCGCCCAGAGCGGGGGGGGGGGGGGGGGAGGAATACACCTACATAACACTTTATGTTGTCTATTATCTATATTTTAATGTTATGTGTTTATCTTTTGTTGGAGATCCTAAAATAAATAATTAACAAGTAAGTGTTAATGTTTTAATAATATTATTGAATTCACTAATAGTCTATTAGAATAGATAGCACAATGTAGCCATCAAATTGGTGGTTTACAGCAAATTGATGGTTAAAGGGCAGCTTATTATCGCGCTCGTCAAAATAGCGGACGCCATTATATATTATTCGGCGAATTATTCCCGTGTTTGGGTTTCACCACCAATCAATTAACTGCATAAGCATTAGGTATGCCTGGCTGTTTATTTACAGAAACAGTTAACTATGTAATTACTAGGCGTGGAGGATAATCAGGCCATTGCCGTTGCCGTTTCTCATGGTATGATTAATTCGAAAATCGATTGTATTAGAAATCGGATTATTCGAAAGTTTTGCAGGTTCCCTAGCTAGGAGAATTCTCTGTGAATTTTTTCGACACATACATTCTTCCTATCATCGTTATCTTTGAACCAGATTCGATGTTTTATTTTTGTAGAAACTCAGCTCGAGCTATTATATAAAAGAGTAGAATCAAAATTCAATCATCATCATCATGAGGCTACTATTTGTACATAAGCCGTGCCTACCTCTCGATCGATAACGAACATACAAAGTCAATTTTATTCCTTGGGTGTAGTATATAAGTAAATATAAAGTTTATTCCTTCCAGTTGGTGTATCACCAAACTGGGGTAGGTATCGAAGCGTTCGGATTATTTGTTTACTCAAGCCCTCCCGAGCTTCGATACGGACGCCTCGGGCGGCTGTATGACAGTAGTGGAAATAGACTGCATCCTGTCATCTTGTTTACAGTAACTGGAAATGGCTTTAAGTTTACTGTAGCGATCTAGATGACTGATCTTTATTAGTTTGCTAACTTATGCCTGCTGCTTCGCCCGTGTGAAGTTCGGAAACTGTCCCACAGAATCATACTACCTGGATAAAAAGTATCTAATATGTTAATAACTATGTGCCAAATTTCATCCAAATCCGTTCAGTAGTTTTCGCGTTAAAGAGTAACAAACATCCATCCATTCTCACAGCATTAGTTTATGTATTCATCTAGCTTTTTCCACCTAAAGTTGGCTACCAGGCCAGCCAGAAGTGACTGGCTATCAATAATTTACATGGATCGACCGCCATCTGACCTGTGTAACCCAATTATTGAAAAATCCAATATTCTAAGGTGGGACCAGATTTTTTTGCGACTAGCCGTAACTTCCAGCTGTCATAAATAATAATTGTATGATAAACCAACCGATGATATATCGGCGGATTAACTTTGTCTCCAAGGCTCGTAGGGCGCTCGATGTGAGAGTAGAATGGGCGCTCATCCATGGTGCGACTGCTACATGGATAGTCGAGCAATTCACAGAACCTCTCCTGTTATGGATGTTACTCAATTATGTTTCACATGGGTGCATTGGCATATGTCGAAACATTGTGATTTCGGTGCTACATTTATGTTGAATTTAATGTTTGAATCGTTTAAACCCCTGGCCCCTGGCCCTGGATCGAAGAATTTGGTAGTCATGGGGAGCCTTTGCCCAGCAGTGGGATGACACAGACTAACAGTAACAGTCGTAATATATGATAACACTATCGATGTGGCTGAGTTTATCGAAGCTCATAAACAAGTCAAAGTGATTACTTGAGTAAAAGTAATAACATAAGATACGATTGTTATTCTGAAGTTTAGTAATTGCTTGACATTAGAACTGTCAAAAGTTAGAATTGTTTGCTTTGCTTTCTTTGGCGGTTTTAACTTCGTTAAAATTCTTCAGTCTATTATATAAAAATGGTTGCTTAAGTAATTACTTAATCTCAAGTAATTAACTTGACTGTAGATACCAGGGTTAATGATGGTAAAAACCGCAACAAAATGCACTGTTTCTCATTAGATCTAAAAAGTAACATTTAACGAATACCAACTTTGTTTTATAATAGCGATGTATAGATATAAATAATAATATATTTTCTTCTTTGTTTTTTCGCTGCTGCTACTTTCCGAGCTTGGATGGAGATTTGTGTTAGCTCGGGTATGACAAATGATGGTTAAGAGACAAGATGGGTGGTCACATATTGTGACAAACATTTCGCAGAGTGAAGCGGAGAATACTAATCAAGTGTGGTGAACATCACTATTATTTTTGGTGTCTCTCCAGTATAGTAAGATTGATGTTTAGACTATTATAATACTAGAAACATCGTAGTATGTACAATAATGTCATATTTACTGGAGACAACTTATCGTTTCATTTTGACTCTTAACAAGATGCTACAGCCGTTTTTGAAAAACTATTTTTTTTTCTCTGAAATTGAAATAGAAATCATTTATGTGCCAATAAGTATACAGATATGATGGTTATTTTCATGAGCATCCCGATACATTTTGCCTTACGGCATGCAAAATAATTTAACATAATGAATTAGTACTTTTACTTAACAAAAAATAAAACAAAAAATGCATTCCATTCCCTAAGCAACATTACTATCATTATTAAAAATACTCTTATTATTCAAAAACACTCGGAATTAAGCTCAATGCCAATAATTTCCTGCCAGAGCTGCGGGACTGTTCGAAAGAGATACCGCGGCCCTGGAACACAAAAGGCAAAGAAGGAACATGGATGGGTTTTAGTCAGCACAAGTCTGACACTCCCTTCCGCTCCGCCCAGGGTGGGTGGCCAAATGACCCCCATTTGATGATTTCCCATCGGAAAAAAAAATGCCTACAATTTAATAAAAAAAACTCTGGTGTACAGAGAACGGGGCAGCGCCAACACCCTTCTGGCGATGATCGCCAGCAGACTGGATTGGCCTTATATCCAGCAATGCTGTAGCAGACATTATTGTTACCTTGTGAGTGTTCGTTTTTGTCTGTGCTTGTTATCCTGTCTGTTTCATTTTATGTATCTGTTTGTATATGAGTCTTGTTATGTACTTGAAATAAACAAATTCTTTTTCCTTGTGTAGATTTATGTAGATCATCTGGCTAGCCTTTTCCAAAACTATGTTGGGGTCGCCTTCCAGTCTAAACAGATGCAACTGAAAACACGTATTTTACATTGAGAGACTGCCTATCTGACCTCCACAACCCAGTTAGTACTGGGGATGTCCCCGTTGGTAAGACTGATGGTCAAACTTTCGGGCCACTGACTACCTGTAACAACTGTCAAAGATATACAAATGACAGCCGGGACCAACGGCTTAACGTGCTTTCCGAAGCACAGAGGAAACTCGGTATGTAATGGGTGGTCACCCATCCACGTATCAACCTAGGCAAGCGTGGCTTAACCTAAAGGTGCTCCTCCTCTCGATTTACGTAGATATAAAGGCATAAAGTTCTTGCTAACAAACGGTTCAAGTCGTATAGTAGGGTTAGGCGTGCATCGGTCGGTCATTGCTTAAATATTAACTCTCACAGGTGCCCGCTGTTATTGCGAACAGTACAACATCATGAGTGGTATCAACCCTATGTTTTATTCATTCGTTCCGTTAAGGATTTGGTAAAATTGTTTTATTTACCCGTTCAAAGAGTTTATTTACTTTTAATGTCGAGGTATTCGAGTGGACGGAGAGAAATATGACTTTCAGCCTTTTTAACAATAAAAGTAAACAACGTTAAAGTCAATGACTTGATTGAAGCTCAACACTTCGTGTTTGTTTTACTCCAGATGGCTCTTTTATTGTAATTCGTATATTTATATACAAAACTAGATTATGCCCGCGACTTCGTCCGCATGTAGTTTGGGAATTTCCCACGGGATCGTTTTTCCAGGATAAAAGTATCCTATGTATGTGAGTGTGTGTGTGTGTGTATAATTATATGTTATGTGTGTGTTTGTGTATACAACACAACACATACACACAGATAATTTATAACCTGGATACATATGTATCCAGGTTATAAACTATCTGTGTGCCAAATTTCATGCAAATCTGTTTAGTAGTTTTTACATGAAAGAATAACAAACATCCATCCAAACGTCCATCCTCACAAACTTTCGCATTTATAATATTAGTAGGAAGTATTATATTTACTGTAGGAATCTAACTTCCGCGAATAAAATAGTTGACTATGACAAATGATCTCAAATAACGATAAGTAATGCCATAAAAGTTAAATCAATTACGGAACAAATTAAACTAATGCAAACTTAGGGCGTAGTAACTTACAATGCTACCCTAATGGCTCCGAAACCGCTACGACCACCCGCTACGCGTTACGAAAAACTTGCTGTAGAATAATGTGCTACGGCGTAGCAGCCGTAGATCACCTACAGGAAGGAAGCTACGATTTTTTACCCGACACGTTTTTCGTGCTGTGCAATTCAATACGTTTTATAAAGCTGGTATTGTTCGGAATTTTATTTAATTTTCGTACTTTTTAAACTCTATTTTTATTAAAATTAAAAACTAATTTTAAATACCAATTTTTTTCCCAACCTTTATTTAATTGTGCGTATTTTTAGATGTCATCTGATCGAATGAAATCTGATACATTCCATTTACTTAAGTCTTCTAACATTTTGTATAAAATTATGTATTAACAGCGCGTACCCAATAACCTACCCACACATATGCGTGTAAGTAATAACTTCTTCCCCTCCATATTACCCTAATAGTCGGTTCTAACAACATAATTGGACCCGTTATATTTGGTCAATTTGGATCCACTACACAGCTGAAATAGCTCGTGAAAGTTTAGGCACCGAATCTCCGAATAAATTTAACAACAGGTTGTCAGAACGGCTACCTAGAAATGTTTATGATACCTGTCTTAAGTAACTGACGACGGCAGATTCTGCTAATACCCTAAAACTGCTTCGGGCAGTGCTGCACTGTGCTATATTTTGTTATTGTCTTGATAGAAATAAATTCGAAGCCGATATTATTATACATACCCTCATGCTCGAAGGGTTAGGCAGAGTACACACACACATTTCGCCAGTTATGTTTAAGTTCCATGTAATAGGGGGCGTGCTTATTGCCAATCAGGCACTAATCCGGACTCCATGGTTGTTACTGAGAAATTCCTAATGGAAAAAAAACCCAATAACACGTTGCCCGACTCAGGGAATCGAAAAGTCACAGGACCCCAAACTTAGCAGTCACGCTTATGACCACTAGACAAACGAGGCAGTCACGATATTATTATATTTGTATGTCGGATCCGGTCATTAGTATGGACATAAAATGAATCGCAAGTGCGCCGGTGGTAACATCACGCGACCTACTTACAAGTCCGCCCACATGATGTACATAACGAGCCTAACGGAAAGAATAATGACATATCCGACATATTGTATAAAAACAATATTCAAATTATTAAACAAAGTTGCTCTATCTGTGTGAACGTAAACACATAAACCTAGGAGGGTACTTAAGAAACGTCACAAAAATAACTGATTTTAATGCGGTTTTCACCACCCATTCGAGAATTTATTTTAGGAGGCTTTGTTAAAATAAAGATGTATAAAAATCTTACAAATAAATGAGAGGTAGCCACATCTTTTGCCAAAAATATTTTTTTTTTTTTTTTTTCGCTAATATCTGTAGGGTGATATTAATTAATATATAATATATTTTTAATTTTTTTTTCTCTAATTGGTAATTATTAAGAGGTTAATAATGTCAGCAACCGAGTAGGGGTCCGCATGGGCCGATGCCTGCCAGAGCTGCGGGACTGTTCGAAAGAGACACCGTGGCCCTGGAACACAAAGGGCAAAGAACATGGATGGGTTTTAGTCAGTACAAGTCTGACACTCCCTTCCGCTCCGCCCAGAGTGGGGGGGGTCATTTGATAATTTCCGATCCGAAAAAAAAAAAGAGGTTAAAAATGAAAACTTTGTTTGTAAAAAAATATTTATACGCCATATTATGGCAGGATATGCGGGAACCAATATTGTAACATCTATTTGTACCATATTCTGACAAATAAACATTTTTGATTTGATTTGATTTAACATTAAATAAAGTCACGTAAATAAAGATGTCTCGTGAAGTCAAAAAAGCCACACGAAGCAGCGGCCGGTCTTTATATAAACTGTGCCCTGACAATTGGAGTAAACAATCAAATTAATGAGAGTAAACAAAGTGAATCATTCAATATTGGCCATACCTTTTATTTCTGCCACTTTCAATCAGAATTTACGAGTATTAATTCGGTTGAAGCGTATTATTTTCATTTAATAAATTATTATTAACAGATTAATTCTTTGTGGATTGGTATTGTTTTTGATTTAGCCAGATCCTGGCTATGTCTGTAAATATCAGACATCATCTGCCTAGCCTTTTCCCAATTATGTAGTGGTTGATTTCTAGTCCAACCGGATGCAGCTGAATGTAAAAAACAGTATTTTACATGGAATGACTGCCTATATGCCTACCTTCACAACCCAGTTAGTACTGGATAAATACGATACCCCTCGGTAAGACTGGTTGTCAGACTTTTTGAGCCACTGACTACCTGTAACGACGGTCAAAGATCTACAAATGACATCCGGGAAAAACAGCTTCACGTGCTTTTCGAGGCACGGAGGAAACTCGGTATGCAATGGGTGGTAACCCATCTACGGACCGACCTAGTCAAGCTCGACTTAACCATGAAGATCGACCCGTGCGGCTGTTCACATTACACCACACATCACATTTTAAAGTGAATTGTCAACATGATGAAACTGGAAATGGGTTTTCTGGGTTTAGCATTTACACTTCTGTCTACTTTTTCTGACAATATAGGCGTGATGTTACATTTAAACTTGAAGTGACCGATCACCCCTGGTTCAAGCCATGGTCCGGAGCGAGAGGGAATGGGAAGCCGTCACCTCCTTCTGTGAAGCAGTCATGCTAGTGAAGGAGGTGGCGGGACGTGAGAGGGAAAGAACCTCACGTCCCAGCCGCCGCGGGAGACGCCCTGGGCGTCGGGGGTCACGTGGTGGCTCCCGGCCACCGTAGGCGCGGGCCTGTGGACGGCGAGTTATGGGCTAGCTCGCCGTCCGGCCGTCTTATGACGACAGGCCGTGTCGACGGCGCGTTCGTGTTCCACGCGCGCCTCAAAGAGATGTCAGCAACGAGTAGGGGTCCGCATGGGCCGATGCCTGCCAGAGCTGCGGGATTGTTCGAAAGAGACACCGTGGCCCTGGAACACAAAGGGCAAAGAAGGAACATGGATGGGTTTTAGTCAGTACAAGTCTGACACTCCCTTCCGCTCCGCCCAGAGTGGGGGGGGTCATTTGATGATTTCCCATCCAAAAAAAAAAAAAAAAAAAAAAGTGACCGATCATTGACACTGAACTTAGTAGCTATTCAGCGAACAGCTGTCACCAAAAGCCTGGAAAAATGTCAAGTGGAAGACAAAGGAAACTGAAAGTCACTACAAACCGTAGCGTTTAGACTCTTTCGTCGACTCATGACATCAAAGGGGCGACCCGGTAAAGTTACACCTACACATACCTCGCCCAATCAACGTTGAGATACTGAGTAGTAAGCTATGCTCGTCATTTTTTATGTTCCTCTCTTTCATTACTTGTATCTTATTCGTAAGTTAATTAATCAAGGTTGTATAAGGGTTCGATTTTTCCGTAGTAAACATAGCTTGTTTTCTAGTTTGTTTTATGGCAACGATGTACCGCGTATAAATCTTGAAGATAACATAACAAACACCAGTCCTGAAAGTACTTATTATAATTAGCATCGACTATGCGGGTTCTGATTCGATTTTAGATATTAATTGCGTTTAAATTGTACTTTTTTCTTAATATTTTCTGTGCTTTCTAAGCGAGATTTTATTCAAAAGAATCATAAGAATTACGAATAAGCAATAAGCGATTATGCGACACGTATTACCTAATTTGCATTTTGGGCACGTAAATATAAAATAATTTAACAAAACTCCATGCTAAAAGATTGTATTCTTAATTCAGAATCTCGCGCTTATTCCCTTACATTTTGTACCTATGTGTATTTTCGCATGTATATTAGAATTGGAAAGAGAAATTCAACGAAACCGAAGCCACAACAATCCTGTTGAACGCGCAAAACAATCGTACTCGACTTGTGAACAAAACCTCACAAGAACTTGCTCGAGGTTTAATATAACGGCAAATCTCTGTTGTGGGGCAAATTAAAGAGCTTTCGAGTATGTAATTGCCGTTAGAATGGCTTCTTAGGGTTCATGAATAGAGGATGGGCAGCATCTTCCAGCTAGGTAACTGCTATGTACTGCAATTGCCAATTAATTGTACGATTGTGATGATTATGGCGATGCTAGGCCCATGTTTAAATAAATAAAACATTTAATTCAGACTAAACTTTTAGCACAATCTATTTCAAAATACTGCAAAGTTGGTCATCCCTATGAGACAGTATGGGTATAGATAAGATTAGTATTATTCTATGTTTACCAAAGAAAATCGAGTTTACTTTAATACTTTCTGTCTAGATAGAAATGCCCTCAAAGTGATAGAAACATCTGATTATAATCCGACAAGAAAAGATATAAAGAATACAATTTGTAAAACTACGATTTTTTCATGAAAAGACACTTTGTATTCGTTTACCTATCAACTCTGAGACAGTTTACCATACTTTACGTACCTTCATAAAACACTACGGACAATTTTTTTATCAAAAAAAAAATATTCTTGAGACAAACATTTCGTTCAAAATTCTGGCTCTTTGTAGATAATATCGCTCCACAAAGAAACCAAAACAAAAACGGAGGGATTCTAAACAAATTAATTGAATATTATCGCCGAACTTTAATCCTTACTTAAGCCCTGATTGACCCTACTGATTGGGGAAAATGGTTTGCCAAGCGATGAATAAAATAATTGCTTGGTTGTTATTTCTGTAAATATTTAAGTTAAAGATTTTGGAAATATTTACAACCTCAACTGTTAGATCTTGGCAAATGAGATGAGATGGTTGTACATTAAACAGATTTTTTTAAGTAGTAATAGTTTAGTTTTTTACATGATGTGGCTAAATTATGCTACTTGAAAATTATAACACATAATATTTGACACAAATTGGGTAGAAAAAGGAAATAATCGGAGAACAAATTCATAATCGAGCAGTCGAAAAGCATAAATTGGATGAGCAATTAGATCCATTCTTGGAACGGAAGCTCAAACGTGAGAGAAATCAGTGAATAAATGGGAATCGACCGCAAACATTTCCTGGAATAGCGAACACATTGGCTTTGTGGAAGTTATCGCGAAAATCGTTCGAACATAGCTCCAGCAATACACTCATGAGATATTTAGCTAATTTACGAACAATGTACTGATTTGAAATCAGGTTACATTTGGGTTATAATGCAATATAACCAGAATTGTTTTACCTACCCTATTCTCAAAAAACTGTTTGACAAAAACATGTCTCAGTGCAGTGTCAGAATTCGTCGACTGTTGTCATGTGTAGGCAACATATTTGATCCGGCGAGGCTTAACGGGGACTTATCCTCGGGTTGAATGAGATCGTTACATAAAAACGGAGCGGCAAAAACAGGTTGCATTATTAAATACCTTACGTAAAGTGTGGTGAGAAAAGTTATTTTGCCTCAATGAAATCCTTTTAATTAAGGAAAGAATAAAAAGAAAACAAATGTCGAACCCTTTTTTCCTTGTTATATATCGTGTTGTGTACAATGAGTAGGTGTTTATCTCCACGTGAATTTATTATTTAAAAATCTCACAACTTCCAAAGACCATTTGTTATCCGGTTGGCTTGTAAAAAGAGTTATTGAGAGACATGTTTCGGAAATAAATCTTCCGCTACGGACATTTATAATTTTTTTTTCTCCAAACAATGAACTGCTATCTACATAAAATAAAAGAGAAGGGAAATTTATAAATACTTAAAAGAATTATGGGGAAGCGGGTATAAACCACTTCACGATTTAATCGTAATTTATTCATAAGATGCAAATGTTTTAGAAGCTTTTCGAACGTTTCCGAAAAGATGAAACAGTAGAAATCTTTGTTGCGTTTAAATCAGCACCAAATTAGACAATTACTGTGATGATTGTCTGTTCTATATATTTCATGCTAAATTGGACTCCTGGACAGTGTGTATCCCGGAACAGCTCACTTCATGTGTTTAAAAATGTTTAAATCGATTGTACGTCTGAACTGATTGATACAGAATCGGTCTCACGGATAGGTAAAGAAAACAACATAAAGTACGTAAATTTTTATCCGGGTACATGAAAAATAGAGTACTTTTTACCCGGGTATTTCACAACAGACTGTGCGTAAAACCTCGGGCAATGGCTAGCCAATATAAAGGTTTGTGAATTTACTCGAAGCACGTTTTGAATAAGGTACTCTTTGACCCTTTAAAAATATATTTTTAAACGGTGTTGAATTGGCCAATTATCACGGTTTACCGTTTAATTAAGTAGGCATTATTAAAGGGTAATAAAAAGAGATTGTTTTTCTTTCAAACATATTGCTAACGGATAGCTCTTTTGTTTTGTTTTTGTATATTATGTTTGGTTTGTTAATTGTTTTTTTTTTAATTTAGGACTTTTTGTCAATAGTTGCTTTTTTTTGTATTTTGTATTTAACTGTGAATTATTTCGTTTCGAATGAGTGTTTTAAAATTCTTAGTAAAATATGTTGTCACGTATTATCGTTTATTTAATTTCAGTTAAATGCGATAAAATGGAAGCACCCATCCAATTGTGGTTGCACGAATGTGGGTCCCTCCGCCGGCATCGTATGTATGAAATAAATTAACATAAAGCTAGCAAAGGGATGGGTTAGCGAGGAGGGGTTCAAGTATTGAACGGTTTTTTATGCTTTGGTTAACGGCACTTACATCACACTGTTACGGAATTACCTGTCAGATAGAACTTATTTATAACGTTATAGCTTAAAGTTGGGTCATTTTACTTTTAACCGGTCCTGAAGTACCCTTAGCGCCAACGATTAAGAAGGTAATTTAATTTCTTAAAATGAAGGTAAATCTTTAACGGGAGCCTAATTATACTGCGTTGATTGTAATTAAAAATACCACTGCTTTTACTTTATTCTAACAATAATCTTCTTAAGTAACTTTTAGATAGATTCTTCCAATATTTTGATTGCTTCGATTGGACGACGATGCCAAAAAATAGTCCAATAATGTTAATAGCAGTTATTAACATTTTTAACTAAGATGTTTAACTATTTAGATAGATTACTGTAAAGTGCCTGAATGCCTGACCACATCAATACAGTAATTTAGTTAAATTTTATCATTCCATCGGATATTACATTCTATTAATATATATCTAAATATACAAAAGAAGAATTTGAAAGTTGATGGTGTGGATGTGATCTACTCTTCCCATTTATTATTAAAAAAAAATCAAATAAAAACTATAAAATTTGATAAAATTTTGACTTGAAACACTTCTTGGAATAGTAAACGAGCATCACGTCAATCACGTTTTCATAAATTGCAGTTCAAAGGTGACATTGTACGCGTCAGTAACTAAATAAGAATATTTATTTACATAGTTATGTAAATAAATATTCTTTTCACCAAAGGATTGCAGATAAAACAAAATCGTCCCTTAATCATGCAATGGCGCTTTGTTTTCCCATATTTCACCGGAGTGACAGCGGTCCATTATGCAAAGGGGTCCCTGACAATAGACCGGATAACAATATAAAAGAAAAAAGCAAATCTAATGTTAATCTGAATATTTATCAACAAACAATCTGTGAAAGCAAGAATGGTCTATCCAAGACAACTACATAAATAAAGACATATTTTGGATTATATTTCACATTCGTATTTATATGGATTATGTCTCGCATTATTATCGGTATTCGGCCATTGAATCCAGTGATGTACTTACGTCATTTTCGATCTGTCGATATCCGAAAACATTATGCAATTAACACAGGATTTATTTTTGTATTCATTTGAATTTTATACGCGAGCGCTGTAAAGTCATATGACTTACTTTGTAACATAATTTCAAAGCTAGCCGCGCTTGTTGCACTACCAATTAAAACATTGTGCACGATGATGTCACGTCAAACCTTTGCCTAGTTTCTAGATTTGACGTGGTTTTCAATATAATTTAACCACTATCATCAATCGAGTAATAAAGAAATTGCAATGTCTAATCAAATCTCGGACAATCTGGGTCTGGCTGTTTGTGTATATGAGTTTAAATGTTTGTAAAAGCACCCACGATACAGGAGAAATTCCGAGTATGGGGCAAAGTTTTGATTAAAAAACAAAAATCGTCCAAACCGTGTGAACCAGGGGTGGATCGCTAGTTATATTAAAATTTGGTTCTTTTCGGAGACTGGTTGGAGAGAATAGTCAGTATCGAAATGAGAAACCAACTCACCGTTTCACCAAAACAGGACCGTGTCAAGTTCAACTCAAAAAGAGCTATATAAACCCATCTCAATGTACTTGTGTAAGCGGATTTACCACCACATTCTACCGATGGATAAATTGCAATATCCGTATTATTCCGTAACCATATCCGCGTATCAGATATATTTGATCCGAGGATTTGCGGATGCGCGGCCCGAGCTAACATATTCAGTAATTGTTTCATATTATGTCTCTAATAATGGAACGTAATGATTGAGCGCACAACGTATAGACTAGGAGCTGAATTGCTTATTCGACTGTGGATTTTAGGATTAAGTAGAGTATTAATACCCGTACATTAATTCTGGCTAAATTTTCAACATATTATTTAAAAAAAAATCCGCTTCATACTAAAATGTATTCATAGCTACGTACCTATATCAAATGTGTAAATGAAAATACATTAAATAAATAGATATTATGTAAACTAAGGGCCGATTTTTCAATCATTAGATAACTTTTACCTGAAAAGTAAATGTGACATTTTAACAGAATGTCGATACGAAAACTGTCAAAACTTATTGGTCGGATTAAAGTTAACTGGCGATTGAAAAACCGGCCCTTAATCGTGAAATATAACCAACATTATTAACATAAGTTTACCAGCAGACAATATTAGTATCCTCTACCGACTAATAAATCGAAAACACTTGATTGAAGTAATATTAAAAGACAGTGCAAACACGAGTGCCTTCCATTTCTCTAGAGAGAGTATAGTTCAAGTGGGCACACGCGATCTTCGTCACGCGACCACTATACCCTTAAATGAAATGATCCTTTGTCTACAGGTACATAATCAACTGAAGTGGATGATACGAAAATTGATAACAATTAGCTGCATACTTCGTTTCTGTACCTATTAACGTCTGGAGGTTAGGCTTGTTTTACATTTGACTATAATTGACTATGTTGTCTCGTGGATGAACAATTACAGCCGTGCGGGGCGTACCTACTTCAAGGTAAGCTGCGCTTGCCTAGGTGGATGGTTGACCATCCATTACATACTGAGTTTCCTCCGCGCCTCAGTAAGCAAGATGAGCCGTTGGTCCCGGCTGTCATTTGTAGATCTTTGACAGTCGTTACAGTAGTCAGTGGCCCAAAAGACTGACAACCAGTCTCACGGAGGGGTATCGTATAACCCAGTACTAACTGAGTTGTGGAGGTCAGATAGGCAGTCGCTCCATGTAAAATTAAAAATTATATGTATTCAGGTATTCAGCTGCGTCCGGTTAGACTGGAAGCCGATCTCATCGCATTTGGAAAAAGGCTAGGCAGATGATGATGACGACTGTGGTGTCTTTTATTACTTATACGTATATCACTTTTTTGTCATAAAGATAAAATAAAATAAAAAATGTTGAAATACAAAGTAGGTAGAGGTACAGTAGGGACCATAAGTCCATTAGCAGTTGCACAAAACGATCGCATCAAAACAAGTCGCACACATACACGATCTCGTATATCGCACTCTTTCATAATTATCTAGTCAGAAAGAGTGCCATATAATGATCATTTGCCTTAGTGACAAGCCTGTCATGTCGCGACGGAGTATTAAGTTAGTGATATTTAATTTCAAACTAATAAATATGTGTCTATCTGGCTTAGCGGTTAACGCTATAGATAAAATGTCTCGCACGTTGTAGCCTGCGTTCGAACCCAAGTGACATTACACTTTTTGTGTTTTAATTATGAATGACACGTTAGACCCGATGAGATATGTTTTTCTAAATATTAGTTGGAACTTATTATTAACAAAAAAGATGAGGGTGAATGTGAAACAATTTAAACTTCTGGATTGAACAAAGTAGTTAGTTATGACGTTGTTAGTTGGTGAACTTTGTTACGAGCGTTTGTGTTATTATTACGATTAGCGTATTGTTTGATTGTCTTTATTCAAGATGCAAGCTAATATTAGTATTGATGCCAGGGCAAATATTGTCGCACAGCGTAAAAATGGGCTTAATATTTCTCAAATTTCAACTGAAACTGGCTTATAGTGTGTAAGTTATTTTTAAAAATTATAATTATTATGATGATAGTTGTGGTGTGTGATTTTCTTATTATTAAATAAATTGCTAGTTGCAAGTGTGTAATCATATTTTGTTTTTTTTAGAAATACTGTTAGTCGTTGGGTAAAGAGGTTTGAAGAAGAAGATAGTCTGAAGAGTCGTCTAGGAAGTGAAAGGCCGCCGCTTATTAACCCGACTCAGCGACGTTTCATGGTGAAAGAATATGAAACAAATGGTTTCATTCCAACTATAATGTTTGCAGATCAATTTGATACTACATTACAAACTGTTCGCCATGCAGTCCATGCTGAAGGTTTACATCATCGGAAGACAGCTAAAAAAACATTTTTGACACAAAAACACAGGGAGGAAAGACTACGTTTTGCTCGAGATTATTTAGCCTTTAACTGGGAGGTAACTGTATTTTCTGACGAGAAGACTTTCAAATCTTGCCAAAAGGAAGACTTCATTTTTGGCGAAAAGTTAATAAGTAGACTGGGTAACTAAATATTTAATAATATTAACATTTCCGTAATGAAATTTTAAATTTAATGATCTTAAATTGGGGTTTAGTTTCAATATTCTTTTCGTCAAGAAAATGAACACTTAAGCTATAACCTCAATACATTCAATGTGACGTTACATAAAAAAAACACGTTCATAAAGTCTAACTCATATATTAGTATTCAATTAACTCTGCTGAATACTGATACCTATAATAAGCGGGTATCAACAATTATATTTGTGTTATTAGAATATCCTTTCCGTGTTATGTTATTCTTATTATGAATTGACTAAGTGGGTATACAACAAAAAATCTTATGAATGGTGATAAGAGACCTATTTTTGCCTAGGTAGGAATGTGACGTCACAAAGATAAAATAAAAATCAATTAATGAGGTTAAATAATAATACAATAACTATCTAATATTTAACTTCTTATAAAAAATACACACAACAGAAATATAATGCTATTTCGCGTAGTGTGACGACAGTTCATTAGTGTGTGTTATGTGTTTTCCACACATAACACACACTAATGAAGAGAATGTTGAGACATCACTCATACACGCACACGCACACACACTGCTGTATCGCGCTCGCACAGTTTATAGCAATGTAATCTTTAGCATGCTAGTGGACTTTTGAGCGTCTACTGTACATTATGTAGGATACCGTTATGTCACATGAAAAAGAGTTCCGAACACAAAAAAATCTTTTAGAGCACTTATGTACAGTAGACGCTGAAAAGTGCAGTACCATGCTAAAGATTACATTGCTATGAACTGTGCGAGCGCGATACAGCAGTGTGTGTGCGTGTGCGTGTGCGTGTATGAGTGATGTCTCAACATTCCACACATAACACACACTAATGAACTGTCGTGACACTACGCGAAATAGCATTATATTTCTGTTGCATTTAGAATACACATCATAGTGATGACCTGTTCTTACCATTGCATTGTTAAAATTCGCGTAGTATTAACATGGGTTGGTAGCTGTTTGGGCTGAGCATGGGTTCACGATCAATGAAGTCCAAGTTCGAATCCATGTTATTACAATGTGTGGTTGTTTTTTGTTTCTTTGAAACCTTAATAATATTTGTATTTTAAGCAGAAAGTCGTTAGGTATTTATGTTTATTTATAATATAGTCATGCTTATTATTTATTTTTATAAGAAGTTAAATATTAGATAGTTATTGTATTATTATTTAACCTCATTAATTGATTTTTATTTTATGTTTTCGGTGTTGGAAGGTGGAAATAAAAAAATCATGCTGAATGATAACAAAAATGTTTATTCGTTTTATTTATTTATAAAATTAACAAACTTTTATGAGAATGTGACGTCACATTCCTATCTAGGCAAAAAAAAGTTCTCTTATCACCGTTCATAAGATTTTTTGTTGTATACCCACTTAGTCAATTCATAATAAGAATAACATAACACGGAAAGGATATTCTAATAACACAAATATAATTTTTGATACCCGCTTATTATAGGTATCAGTATTCAGCAGAGTTAATTGAATACTAATATATGAGTTAGACTTTATGAACGTGTTTTTTTTATGTAACGTCACATTGAATTTATTGAGGTTATAGCTTAAGTGTTCATTTTCTTGACGAAAAGAATATTGAAACTAAACCCCAATTTAAGATCATTAAATTTAAAATTTTTTTCTTAATTTTTTTTATTTTTATTTACGGTTATGTTAATATTATTAAATATTTAGTTACCCGGTCTGCTTATTAAATTAAGTATTATTATTTTTTCGCCATAAATTAAGTCTTCCTTTTGGCAAGACTTGAAAGTCTTCTCGTCAGAAAATACAGTCACCTCCCAGTTAAAATGTAAATAATCTCGAGCAAAACGTAGTCTTTCCTCCCTGTGTTTTTGTGTCAAAAATGGTTTTTAGCTGGCTTCCGATGATGTAAACCTTCAGCATGGGCTGCATGGCGAACAGTCTGTAATGTAGTATCCAATAGCTCTGCAAACATTATAGTTGGAATGAAACCATTTGTTTCATATTCTTCCACCATAAAACGTCGCTGAGTCGGGTTAATATAAGCGGCGGCCTTTCACTTCTTAGACGACTCTTCAGACTACCTTCTTCTCAAACCTCTTTACCCAACGGCTAACAGAATTTCTAAAAAAAAAAACAAAATATGATTACACACTTGCAACTAGCAATTTATTTAATAATAAGAAAATCACACACCACAACTATCATCATAATAATTATAATTTTTTAAAATAACTTACACATTTTAAGCCAGTTTCAGTTGCTATTTGAGAAATATTAAGCCCATTTTTACGCAAAGTGACAATATTTGCCCTGTCATCAATACTAATATTAGCTTACATCTTGAATAAAGACAATCAAACAATACGCTAATCGTAATAATAACACAAACGCTCGTAACAAAGTTCACCAACTAACAACGTCATAACTAACTACTTTGTTCAATCCAGAAGTTTATTTTGTTTCACATTCACCCTCATCTTTTTTGTTAATAATAAGTTCCAACTAATATTTAGAAAAACATATCTCATCGGGTCTAACGTATCATTTATAATTAAAACACAAAAAGTGTAATGTCACTTGGGTTTGAACGCAGACTATACCGTGCGAGACATTTTATCTATAGCGTTAACCGCTAAGCCAGATAGACACATAATTGTTAGTTTGAAATTAAATATCACTAACTTAATACTCCGTGGCGACATGACAGGCTTGTCACTAAGGCAAATGATCATTATATCGCACTCTTTCTGGCTAGATAATTATGAAAGAGTGCGATATACGAGATCGTGTATGTGTGCAAAATGTTTGTTATGGAAAAAGGTCGTAAGTGCGACTTGTTTTGATGCGATCGTTTTGTGAAACTGCTACTGCACTTATGGTCTCTACTGTACCTTCACTTGTCAACACTTCTTTATCATATTTCCTTTCGCAACTTCAACTAATGACATGTTTTATGAATAAGTACGCAGTGCTTTTTTATACAAAAAATATATTATTATTTTCTGAGGCCCTAGTACGAGCGCGCGGTGTAAACCATAAATTAATAATACTCGTTTCACATTATTACAATATTAAAAAAAAAAATATCATACACTGTTTTAAGCTTTCACGGTTTAAAACTAAACTTATACTGTCCTTATATTGGGAGCTCAAAATAACGAACAATCACGGAAGATATCCCGTAAGTGACAGTTTAAGTTTAAAAATATTCATGTCTATGGATTATACTGATTGGTTACAAACAATTTAACTAAAATGCTATACGACAGTTGTATTTTCGAATAAAAAAACGTCGTATTTACGTTACGTTTACGCCGCGCGTTCGTGCCAGGGCCTCTGTTTGTTGGACTAGTTGAGTAAGTTGCAAATAAAAATAAAATAGAAACGATTATTCGTAAACGTAACGGTTTTGTATTCGTAAGGGTTATTCGTTCGTTATTCGATTCACGTTTTTTACTTTACTTTTTTGGTGTATTTCTTTTATTTTTGTGTGCAATAAAGAATAAGAATTATTCGAGTATTTTGTTCTAACCTTATTTCAATACAGTATTAATAACCAGGTAATAGGCTGAGCTATTCATAATGTTTCTAGACAGTAATTGGTGCATTCAGTTCTCGGGTTCTCCAACATTACTGTGATTGATGCCGGACACCGCCAACAACGGAAGCGCAGATGATGATGATGATGATTGAATTCTGTATACATGGTGAATGGTGTATGTATATTGTTGTGTATTGTGCAATTTTGAAATATTGACACATTTACAATTTTAAAATATTGACACATTTGTTTTGTTTGAAATTTTAATTTAATTAATTGATCCCTTTGCTTTTTTGTTGACGGCCTTTTCCTGAAAAACAAAAATTAAAGTTACTGGAGCAACGAATTTATAACACTTTTCTTTTTCTTTTTACCAAACTTCACGAAAATATTTATTCACAAGCTAAAAAAAGAAACAACAAATTATTAAAAAAAAGTATGAGCATGTTGTATAAGATAAATGTGACATCTTATTTATTTAAGCTTCCGTATCATAGAAAACAGTAAGTCAACCCAATTTAAAAGAAATGCCCAGTTTTATGTTCACAAGAATTCCCCAATTTCCGTCGACACTGCAAAGTAATAGAAATATTATAAAGATTATGGAAGCAACTTGGAGAAGTCCCCAAGGCACCGCGGCGGGTGCACAGATTTAATGCTGCCTAGAGGGTTCTTTGTTCATACTAATATTCAAGTGATCCGTAGATCCTTTTAATATAAAAAGATGCGTGGGATTGACAAAACAGTATACTTTTCACAATCGACAGGCCCCTGCTACGAACAGTTGCGGTCAAAGCCCATAAAGTTTTCGGAAAATTTTATAATATAAGATCTCGCCTGTAATCCCCGTAGGGTTAGGCAGAGGTGTACCTAGAACACCCACATTTCGCCAGTTATGTTTAAGTCCCGTGTAATGGGTGCGGGCCTATTGCCATCAACCAGGTACAAATCCAGACTCCGTGGCTGATAAAAAGTCGCACTAGAGACCACTGGACCAACGAAGCAGTCCAAGATTTTCTAAATGATGGTGAAATCAGCTTCAGCCAATAATCATAGATGAACTAAGGACACACACATTGAAACTGATACTCTTAGCCTGCGTCATCCCACTGCTGGGCAAAGGCCTCTCCCCATGACTTCCAGTTGTTTCGATCCAGGGCTAATGTGGACCGTTGTTTTATCCAGCTCGTCCGGCCATCTTCTACGAGGTCTGCCGCGACGCCTTCTGGCTGTGTCAGGGCTTCAGAAAATGGTTATTTTGGCCCACAGCTCATTCGGCATGCGGCAGACGTGGCCAGTCCAGTCCAAAGGACACACACACAGATACGTAAAAACACTTTGATTTAGATACTAATCTACTATTCATACATAGATGTGGACCCGAAATCTTTCCCAACCCAACATCCTCTATCGGAAACGTCTCCTACTAAACAATATAGGGTCACATAAAACAGTGCTGAACAGTCTTGATTATCACATGAAAAACGGATAGTGGTCCCGGCGTTACTTATGCAAGAGAGGATCCTGCATCCTCTTTTGTGACTGTAAATTATTACGGCAGACTTATTTCATACCTAACAAGCAGCTAACATAGCAATAGGTAAAACGTACGTGTTAAAGCATAAATATAAATAAAATAATCACACAAGAAATAAGCCCACATCTAAGCGAGAGCTCCCCGTAATTTAATAATATCTCGCAAATTTCAAATAAAAATACGATCCTTACAGAAGCTTTTAAATTAACAAAACATTCTTTCGGCAACTTTTTACTTAGTAGAATACCTACCTAAGTAAAAAGTTAAACCAAAAATGTTTTTTTTAGATTCCTTATAAAACCTCAATTGAAAAACCTCATTATCGGAATATTTTCGTCAAATATATATCATCAGTCAACAACATTATCTATTACTGGCAGTAACGTAATAATATCACATAATGTTGTAGAACAGTTTGAATAGATAAATCACTTGGAATGTGAAAAGTTTCGCAATTGTAACGTTAGTTTGGTGACACAAGCTTTCAGGTATCACAAAGTGTTTTTGCGTACGTACGCTATTTCGTAAACAAAATGAAAGTGTCAGAGAGGCCTAAACCTGCCCAAAATTGGTCGAAATAAACCCTTTTTTACAAGCTTTTTTAGCATACCTTTGTCATTTGCAGAAACTTTCATTATTGTCTTAGTTTCGTTCGTGTTTCAACAGTAAAAGAATTTAATCTCGGGATATATTTTATTCATTTAAATAATTCAATCATACATTACGTTACGCGGGCCATAAATGTCAGTAAAACATGTGTTTCAGCGTTCTAAGTTATTCCCTTAATAATACTTTAAGCGTATTTTATCTCACCACAAACTCGGCAGCACGGTAGATAGCTACATAGCTATCTTCGCAATAAAACAGAAGAGCATTCCAGCATTACTGCACGAAATTGCAAGCCCCGCTTTTAAGGGGAATTTTACATTTACGATGATGCATTTTAAATTGTTCTTGACGTCACAGCGAGCGCCTAAATTACATTCCAAAGAAAATAACTTTTCAATATTGAGTTCATAGTTTCGCGACTGTTAAACAAATAGTTTCAGGGAAGTTTGCCTTATCTATCTGCCTTGCAACTTCATCTAATAGGTTTTCTTGCTTACTGTCAGAGTTTGCTTTGCATTTTAGAGTTTGTTTTGCGCTATCTAGCTGCTTCGACTTCTGTGCTGTTTGAATTCATTTAAGTTACACCTACTACCGGTGTTTTTTATATCTGCTACAGCTATTGTTGGCAAAATTGCGATCTTACCAAACTCATTGAGAAAGTGTGTAATATAAACAAACTTGACAGGCAAACACGTCAGAACATTTACAAAGGCGTAAAAAACTGTGCATAAACTCGCCAAATGTTGGTATAACGTTGTCAAAAGTCACGAACTCATGTTTTCCTGTTCAAACACTACAGGCAAGTTTGAGCAGCAAACTGAATACCAAAATCATCCCGAAGACAACTAACAGCTACAATAGGTACAAACGTCGTAAACGACAACTGCCAGCGTTTCCAGCAATTGCCTTTGCTTGTATGACGGCACTTGGATACAATGAACCCGGTACCTGACTCTCCCTATGCGCTATTACACCGTTTATTACTCTATGCGGCTATAAAGTGCGACAAATCGGTTCTTGTTTGTGCCGTTTCAAGTTAAGGGCCTATAAAGAAAATGAATAATGGCCCAACTTCCATTCGTGCACTTTGTCTTTGCAAAAAATGTAATAAATGGTTCTGGAAAATACCTGTTATAAATTACACTAAGCTTTCTGGTCATGCTCTCGAGGGGCTCATGGCTAAACAATAACTGTCACAGGTCGATCTTCACGGTTAAGATGCTGGTTTCCTTTCGTGTTTTCCTTCACCGTTCTGAGAGCAGTGGTGATGAAATAAATAACACACAGAACACTTCCCTGTGTTCGAACCCACGACTTACTGCTCGTAAGTCGGGGCCGCCACCTCTAGGCCACCGCATCACCGCCTTATCACTTTACAAAATAATAATTTCTAAAAGAACCGTACCGTAGGTGAGACACACTGATAGCTGCAAATACAAAAGCTCCAAACATATTGAAAAGCGCACATCTTTTTATGGCGAGAATTAAAAAACTTTCAATGATATTAGACTTTCATAAACGTGAATATTAGATTACTGTCTGTCGTCACATGTGCCGTAGCCAATTAGGTGCACGTAAAAACGGTGCTGCTGAAAATGGGGTTCGTTATGGAAATATTAACGAATAGTGTGCAGTGCCAATTTTGAATTTCAGCTGTCCTTAAATTCTAGTTCGATTATTCTTCGAACACTAAGAATATACCGATGGCAATCTAAACACAGTCGTCCTAGAAATTGGCTACGAGTTTGACACTTTCAGTTGTGTCCATCAGTATCAGTTCATCTTCGTCTTCTTTCATCGTTACTACAAAGAAATCATATGGAATTCGTGGCAAAGCACTGGAATGGATTAAAAGCTACCTAAGCAATAGAAAGCAATGCGTTGAAATTAACCAATTAAATGATAAACTTGTGTCTACCCCATTCATATCAACTTTTAAAACCAATAAATTTAGAGTACCCCAGGGTAGCGTCCTAGGGCCACTCCTTTTCTTATTATACATCAATGATGTTCCTCAAGTAACAGCACATGAATGTATCCTCTTTGCAGATGACATATCGGTTATTGTACCAGACCAACCAGATATAAAATACGAAAATTCACTAAATATCACCGTAGATTCAATAATGAGTTGGCTAAAGGACAATAACCTAACAGCCAATGTCTCTAAAACCAAAATTTTACAATTCTCGAATTATAATAACACTCAAATACAAACTTTAGACTTATATTATAATAACGTTAAAATCGAAGATGTCCCTGACACAAAATTCTTAGGTATTACCTTGGATAGATACTGCAATTGGAAAGCACATACAAACCGCATATGCTCTAATCTAAACAAATTTGTTTTTGCACTAAGAAGGCTTAGAAAATTGTCAAGTTTAAAAACTGCCATGACTGCGTACCATGGCTACGTTGGCTCAATACTCAGATACGGTCTGCTTGTATGGGGTAACTCTACCTTCGTAAAAAAAGTATTTATAACCCAAAAGAAATGTATCAGAGCCATTTACGGCGCTGGACCTCTCGACTCATGTAGACCTCTTTTTAAAAAGTTGGGCTTACTTACTCTTACTAGCTTATACATTTTAGAAGTAGGGATGTTTGTTAAAAAACACCCAAACCTGTTCTCTAAAGTGACTGAAAATAAAAAGTTTCTCTCTAGAGATCCCACCAAACTGACTATAACAAGATGTAGAAGCACTCTCTTTCAAAACAATTGCTATAGTATGTCGGTCAAAATCTTCAATAAAATACCGAAACAGATCAGAGAACTTCCAATTAATTACTTCAAAATAAAACTTAAGAAATGGCTCTTTAATAACGTGTTTTATACAATTAATGACTTTTTGACATATAAACCCATTTGTAATGGTTAAGTAGCTTTTGTTCCTATTTTTATTTTATTTTTTGATTTGTTATTTTATTTTTTTTTCTAATTTTATTACATTTTGTTAAATTTTTAACTAGTACTAGGTACCTAAACCAAGAGTACATTGTGTTAGGTATTTTAATTTTAAGTTTGCATGCTGAAGGAAGTCAGCGAAATGTGTGAAACCTTTTATTTTATAAGACCATCATGTACCATATTTCATGCAAAATAAAGAATCTTGAATCATCATCGTGTGTCATCATTCAATAATAATTGTACGAACCTTCAGAACAAAATATGTTACTTGCCATTTTCATAAGAAATCTAGGTAGGTATCCCGGATCTACCAGTTAGAGAGCAGTTACTCGATTGAGTCGAAAATAAATCGTATGAGTGTTTCATAAAATAAAGTAAATATGCCTATCTTGCTGTTACATGGTATCCACGTGCGGACACCGCCGCGCGCCGCCATTCAATGTCAAGTGCAGCTTGCAACTATGCATCTCGTTGTAGGATGTCAGTTTTGTGCTTACCAAGTTAGTAAACGGTATGTTGAATTCCCCGTACAGGGAGACTAGATTTACATTTTCATCTGATATGTATGGACTCATGGAAACCCCGTATTTTTTTTTAGAAAGTAATAAATGCATGACTTTATCGTCTTTTGTATAGATACAATTATACCTATGTAGGTAAAAAAGACTTTTGTAAGTCTTTGCATGTATTTGGGCCTAGTAAAAGCCCACGGTAATCACGGCATCATTATTTTCTGTACTACACTACATACTAACAATATCCAAAGCAAGAAAATCGTTGCTCGGGTTGCCTCGAAAATGCAAAATGTCATTGGGTTTGGGTTTTTTTCTCAGTAGGAGACACGGAGTCTGGATTTGTGCCCGGTTGATGGCAATGGACTCGACCCCTATTACATGAGACTTAAACACACCGGGTACACCTCTGCCTAACCCTTCGGAGATTACAGCTGTGATGCTATGTATGTTATATGTTAAAGCGACTTGTCACAATGACTTGAAACTCTGCAACGCTGAAACTCTGCTCAAGTTCTGAAATTTCAGATTTTAAATGTTATTATTATACACTTATTTCTGCCATAATATTACGAGTACAAACATGTAACGCCGCGCCGGTATTTCGGTCCCAGACTGCAATGAATTAATTAATCACAAGATTAGCGATGCGCCCATTAACCTACAAATTGGGAATATTGGCATAATAGGATTAAGTGGTAACCAATTGAAGAAGCTAATCTAGGACTGTTGTGAAGTCGACATTTGGAACATTCGGAGAATTAATTAATAAAAATTAGGGATTGTAGTCCGGCCGATTGACGATTGATCTCTGGCCAAGGTTGTTCGCGGGCACGGATTACAAGGGTGTGACCACAGATATAGATATACTTACCTAGATTTCGCAACTCGCAAGTTTAACGATCTGTAAGAAAACCCACCGTGCCATTTTTTGACTACTAACTATGACGTCATAAGCACTATTTAGTTACTATACAAAATAGACTATGTTTTTGTTCTGTAAATGTCTAGAATTCAGTATTTGAGTTGAAACGTTGTTGTTTTAAAAAAATTTGCTAGCTGGCATGACAGTAGCCACGTTAAGCATAAAATGCTTAAGCGGGGCAAACTCAAACTCGAAGCAATTATTTCAATTAGACCATTACAGGCACTATTGAATGTAAAAAAAAAGCAAAGCTACAGTCAAAAATCAAAATCAAATCATTTGTTTGCATAAATAAGGTACAGAAGGTTGGTAAAATCTACAGAATGGTTCTCTTATTCTGCTTTTCATTTCGGCGTGCAAATATAAAATAAGGTCACAAATTATTTTATTAAAATTAATTATTGTGTGAGTCACAAGGCGTAGTAATTTGTGAAAGTACTGTAGTTTACACATGGTTCACGAAGTAGGTGCACTTGCGTTATCTAGATATATCTAAATCTGTGGTTGTGACCTTTACTTCTTACAGTCGGTAATGAGAATAGTATATTTAGAAATTTATAAGGTACCTTCAAGATTAAATCTTTCAAAATAATAAGACGAAGAACGCGACGAGTAATTTCATCAAGACATCAATATCGCCCAGAATCGTTTAATCACGAAATTCTTTAAAATTATTGAGCTTTGAAATTGAAGCCGAATCGAAGGCCTCAAACTTTCCCGTCTGATGTCTCCGAAGTCCCTTGAACTCCGATCAAAAGATATTTTAATTCATCAAATTCAAATAGTTAACTAGTTTTCCAAGAAGTAAATTGAGTCTTCGAATAAATACTTACAATATATTTTTCTTGAGACGGAGATCATTAAAATTTTTACCTTAAAATATATTTTATTCCCAAGACACCATTAACAATAAACACGAAAATAATTTGAATCCGTCCAATCGTTTTCCATATAACCTACGCGTGTCAGTTCGACACACGCGTGGCCATTTTATTTTAATCGCCGTGATTCCTATTTTATGAGTCTACTTTTCTGATTATATAGAGATATAGTTGTTTACTTTCAAGTTGTTTGTCCCTATAAAAGAGTAAACAGGAAAACCAACATTCTTTTAAGTATACATATAGTGCGCCGCATGTGCGGCAGCTGGCAAGCCGGCCGATCACCGGGCAGGGAGCAAGTCCTGCGGTACTCCCGCCAAGGCCAGGGGTAAGGGAAGGCCCTCCGCCACCACCGCCAAAACCACCACCGCCAAAACCCCCACCGTCGCCACCACCGCAGCCGCCGCCACTGTCGCCGCCGCTGCCGCTACTGCTGCAACTTCCGCAGCGGGGCCCTCGCAGGGGGCCCGGGAGGGGGCTGAAATGGAGTGCCAGTAACGGCCCCATTACGCCTTCTCCAAGCGAACATCAACCACTGCGCCTGCGCTCAGGATCTGTTGCTCCAGAGCATGGCGCAGTGGTCGATTAACATCGCCGTGGTCGCTGAGCCTTACTTTGTCCCGCCCAGGGATTACTGGGTGGAGGACCTTAGCGGCTCAGTGACCTTAATTGCGTCGGTCGCCGCCGGTACCCCGACCCTTGAGAGTGTCAGGAAGGGTCAGGGGTGCGTAGCAGCACGGTTCGGGGAGATCGTTGTAGTGGGAGCCTACTTCTCCCCGAGCCGAACTCTCGCCGAGTTCCACAACTCCCTCACGGAGTTGAGTGTCGTCATCGGAAGCCATTCCCTCCCCGTGCTTGAGCTCGGGGATTTCAATGCCAAGAACTTGGCTTGGGGTTCTCGTTACACGGACGTGCGGGGTAGAATGGTGGAGGACTGGGCTCTGGAGACAGGACTGGTCGTCCTAAATCGGGGTACTGTCCCCACGTGCGTGCGGATGCGGGGCGAGTCGGTGGTGGACATCTCGTTCGCCAGCCCCGCTCTGTCGCCGCGTGTCGTTGACTGGCGCGTCATGGAGGGGGTGGAGACCTATTCCGACCACCGGTACATCCGGTTCGACGTCTCTACCCAGTCCTCAAGCGTGCCGGTCCTACAGGCCCCGAGTGGTCCGCGATGGGCGCTGAAGAAGCTGGACCGGGAGCTCCTCCTGGAAGTCTCGATCGTGCAGGCCTGCTGACATCAACAACGAGGCGGGTTGGTTCCAGGAGGCCATGTCCGAGATTTGCGACGTGGCAATGCCCCGAGTTCGGCCAGGAAGCGCTCGGCGTCAGGTGTACTGGTGGTCGCGAGAGCTGACGTCTCTGCGCAAGGCGTGCGTTGCCGCGCGGTGCCTGTACGCCAGGCATCGCAGGCTCCGCATCCGCCCTCCGGATGCGGCAGCCATTGAGGCGGAGCTGTACGAGGGGTACAGAGCGGCGAAGACTGCCCTCCAAGAAGCTGTCCGGCGGGCCAAGAACTTAGCCCGCGAGGAGATGCTGGAGTCTCTGAACGGAGATCCGTGGGGGCGCCCTTACAAGATGGTGCGGGACAAACTCCGCACCCGGGCCCCCCCGCTAACGCAGAGTCTCCGGCCTGTGGCTCGTGGAGGACGTGGTGAGCGCTCTGTTCCCTTCGCGAGGGGAGCATCCTCCCCCGCCTATGGCTCCGCCGCCGCGTGCGGTGCCGGAAGCGGACCACACCGATGACGATGACGACGTTCCGGAGGTGACTGGGGTAGACCTGAGAGTGGCGGTACGCAGGCTGAAAACCAGAAACACCGCCCCGGGACCCGATGGCTTGCCTGGCAAAGTCTGGGTCCTGGCCTCTGAGGCTCTCGGGCCCCGACTGGAAGAGCTCCTAAGCGCATGCTTGGAGAGAGGCCAGTTTCCGCTTCGTTGGAAGACGGGGAAGTTGGTCCTAATCCGGAAACCAGGGTGCCCTGCGGACTCTCCGTCTGCATACCGGTCCATCGTGTTGCTCGACGAGGTGGGCAAGCTCTTCGAAAGAGTCATTGCCAACCGCCTCGCCGGGCACCTTGCGGGGATGGGGCCGGATCTTGCGGAACACCAGTTTGGTTTCCGCAAGGGGCGCTCCACGGTGGACGCCATCCTGCGCGTGAGAGCCCTCACGACGGGGGACGCGGTGTCCCGGGGTGGGGTCGTCTTGGCGGTGTCTCTTGACATCGCCAACGCCTTCAACTCCATGCCCTGGAGCTGCATTAGGGAGGCACTTCGGTATCACCGGGTGCCAACCTACCTTCGTCGTGTGGTCGGGGACTACTTGACGGATAGGGCCGTCATCTACCCCGGTCGGAGCGGAGAATGGAACCGGCGAGAGATGTCGTGCGGTGTTCCACAGGGATCGGTTCTGGGACCGGCCCTGTCGAACATCGGTTACGACTGGGTGCTGCGACCTCCCTACCGGCGTCAGCGTAGTTTGCTACGCTGACGACACGCTGGTACTGGCACAAGGGAGGTCGCACGAGGTGGCGGCCGAAAACATGACACGCGGGGTTGCGATAGTCGTGGAGAGGATCCGGCAATTGGGTCTCGAGGTGGCATTGCACAAGTCCGAGGCCATGTGTTTTCATGGGCCTCGGAATGCGCAACCGTCGGGATCCCTACTGACGGCAGGAGGGGTTTCCATCGGCGTCGGGTCGACGTTGAAGTACCTAGGACTCGTCCTCGACAGCCGGTGGAACTTCGTGGAGTACTTCCGACGTTTGGCTCCCAAACTGGAACGGACAGGGGCTGCCTTCAAGCGGCTCTTGCCCAACCTGAGGGGTCCAAACGCCTCCTGCCGGAGGCTATACGCGGGGGTCGTGCGGTCCATGGCCCTTTATGGGGCCCCGGTGTGGGCGCGTTCTTTGAGGTGGCAAGCCGCCCACTACCTGAACGCGCACCAAAAGGTGATAGCCATAAGGCTAATCCGGGGGTACCGCACGATCTCCGGCGAGGCGGCTAGCCTCCTTGCCGGATTGCCGCCATGGGATCTGGAGGCGATAGTCCCCGCGCGCCTGCATAAATGGCGCGTGGAGGCACTACGGGGGAAACTCCGCTGCCGCGGCAAATTACCGCTCAGCGGACAGTCCTCCGGCGTGATCTCATGGCGACATGGAGAGAGCGACTGTTGCAACCCCGTGCAGGGCACGCTACCATAGTGGCGATAAGTCCCCTCTTTGAGGAGTGGCTAGAGAGGCGCCACGGCGCCCTCACCTACCGCCTGACGCAGATCCTCACCGGACACGGTTCGGGAGGTTCCTGCACCGAATCGGGCGGGAGGAAACGCCCGGGTGTTTCCACTGCGAGGATCGTCCGGAGGACACGGTGGAGCACACCGTAGATGTCTGCCCCGCTTGGGCAGAGCACCGCCGTGTCCTTGTTGCGGCGATTGGCGGCGGCGACCTCTCGCGTCCGGCCCTGGTTCACGCCATGGTCCGGAGCGAGAGGGAATGGGAAGCCGTCACCTCCTTCTGCGAAGCAGTCATGCTAGTGAAGGAGGTGGCGGGACGTGAGAGGGAAAGAACCTCACGTCCCAGCCGCCGCGGGAGACGCCCGGGGGTCACGTGGTGGCTCCCGGCCACCGTAGGCGCGGGCCTGTGGACGGCGAGTTATGGGCTAGCTCGCCGTCCGGCCGTCTTATGACGACAGGCCGTGCCGACGGCGCGTTCTTGTTCCACGCGCGCCTCAAAGAGATGTTGGGTAGGGGTCCGCATGGGCCGATGCCTGCCAGAGCTGCGAGACTGTTCGAAAGAGACACCGTGGCCCTGGAACACAAAGGGCAAAGAAGGAACATGGATGGGTTTTGATCAGTACAAGTCTGACACTCCCTTCCGCTCCGCCCAGAGTGGGGGGGGTCATTTGATGATTAACCATCCAAAAAAAAAAAAAAAAATATATATACATATAGTACTTCATAGTATACATATTGTACAGTCGCCATAACATCACGCTTGTTATCCCCGAAGGGTTAGGCAGAGGTTAGGTTATTATCCCCGAGGGGTTAGGCGAATAGTACACCCACATTTCACCAGTAATGTTTAAGATTATAGTGGATGAGCCTACGACATCTACCTATGACATCAACCGGGCTCAAATTCAGACTCCGTGGCTGCTACTGACAAATTCCTGAGGGAAAAACTCAATAACTTTTTGCCCGACCAGAGAGTCGAACCCAGGACCTGATGTTGGCCGAAAACTAGTAAAACGTAGAAAAAGTTCGCCCTTGTAGAGCATCGTTGTCGTCTCCATCAGTAATACAAGGACAGTAATCGTTTCCAAAACCCAATGTTAATTACAAAACTCTGTTCAAATATCCATGTTCAAAAAATTACTTACAGTATTAAGTAATCTTGTCGCTAGCATACCGGGCTGGGTAAACAGAGATTGAAGTTGAATTCATCAACATGAAGGGGGTCAGAGGGAAGTGTAAACATCCAGTAAGTGTCGGGTCAGGGATGAGGAAGATACCGCTGGCAATTAGCAGCTAAATGTATACAGAATTACTGTAAAGTGAGCTTAGCTGGCTAAAGTGAATGATGAGCTTTGGAGAACTGCTCACGATATAACACAAAGGTACCCACATGGAAGTCGTGTAAGGTTTTATAACTTAAATTAGGTAGGCTGCTTATAGCTGCATTCGGATTCTCAAAAGATTTTAAATTAAGATTAATATAAGAAAAGAATAGTTTTCTATAATGGCACTGAGTGTTAATTGAATTTTATGCTTATAAAAGTGTGTTCCATTATTTAAAATACTATAGTTAGCTATAGTATTTTAAAGCAGTCACTGAAAGCAGATTTATTTAAAGTAGATTATATCCTCAACGTCTATACTTTCGAATACTTACTATCTGTGAATTCTTTGATCGTTATGTTTGGCTGTGAAGTATTCCATTCGTACGTTCCATCAGTAGGTGATTTCATTTGCATTCAAGACAAACTTTGGATATTTAATTGTCACTGAACAATCCATAAGATTACCTAACTGACATCACAGGTGGTATCTAGCGTAAGACTAACCCCTTCGCGCACACGTCGTAGCGTAAGCGTATCGTAATCCGCGCGTACGACGAGAGCAATACGAGCATGAACATCTTCAAACAAGTCCGCATACGAAGCGGTGTTGCAGCGAATCGTAGGAAGTGTTTATTGTCATTACGATAGTCGTAGCGTACTGGCGTAAAAACACAAACGTTAAAAGTTAACTTTTCTTCATAATTTTCTTTAAAAACACCTGAATTTAACTGAATTTCAATTTCTTATGACTGAAACTTTCAATATGACTGAAAAATTATTGAATTCGTCAAACTGGTTGAAGACTTTATGTATGGATGAATTCAATAAGCACGTCGCTTTCTACTTTAACAAAATCAAACAATAAAAAATCCTCTTCGTCTGAAGAGAAAGTAAGATCCTCAACATCCAAAACGTCTGGTGCCGTTGACACCATGATTTTAACTGATATCCAAAACGATACGTCTACGCGACGATTCGTTTGTGCAACACTGCAGGTCTCGTACGCGTAGCGTCGTAACGATACGCTTACGATACGACTACGCTTACGACCCGTGTGCGAGGGGTTTAGATGATAAATAAAGACATTTGTCTTTTCGCGAATCAATTTGGCGAGTAACATAATTATGTTGACACGTGTTTGGGGTTTATTTTCATATACACGTGCATAGCATGCGTATGCACGTTCAAAATAGTTATCTGCAATCCGATCGTTCCGTCAACAACATAATTATTCCGTACTTTTTATAGGGGATTCGTTTGATAGTTTCTCTATTGACACATTTATGTGAATGTCGGCAGTTACCTACACAATGTTTACGTGACTCTGACTTATGAAGCAATTCATCTCACTACATCAAATCGTTGTTATTCAATAGAATCCAATATTTACTGGAGTACATAACAACTTTGCCATGTTTCATATGTCTTTCACGTCACAACAAACAATAAGTGCCCGTATTATGTGACTTACTTGACAGTATTACATCCATCCTGCTCGAATAAAATGCTCACGACAACGAATGAGGAGCTTCGTTCGTCGATCAACCTAATAACTTCTTTATTAACCGGCAATTCTATACAGATTTCCCTAAAAGCTAGCCACTTTAATCCACTTAAGCATAAATTTACAACGGTCCCCGGGGAACGGCGGCTAAGCATCCAGTGTCTTCAGGCCACCGACGACGACACAAATAGACCTGATTGCTCCTTGTAAAACATCGCTAGATTTCATACGAACGACACGTCGCGAACAATATCAACTTACTAAAATGAAATTAAGTTTCTTAGTGGCTCTTATTTCCGTTGTTATAATATGTTACTGTGAATTAGCGAACCAATGCCCAAATTTAATTCTAATGGAAGACGAAGTCGACAAAAGTTACATAGAAAAAGTTCGCGAGTTATGGAATTATGAAAGCAGAACAAAAGTTCAGCAAATGCAATTAGACAGAAAAAAGCGGTCCGGAAACGAATCGGGCGTCGAAACGGCATATAGAATAGCGGGCCCGCTGGAATCGACAAACCTTACCGATTCAGCCAACACTTCGACTGTGAACAAGCACGCTTTATTACTTGGGAATTTCAAGCGAATTTGGCCCGTATCGAGATGGGAACAGTACGGATTTTTCTCTGAAGACTACCTGGATTTGATCAACGAACACTGGCTACAATTTCCACCTCCTAGTGAATCGTTGCAGAAGTTTTTAGGCGGGTTCTATGTTTTGTTTTCTACTATCGGCTGCTGGGGAAACATCATCGTATTGTTTATGTATCTCAGGTAAGTAAACTATTGTATATCAGTAGTCAATACACCACTATTTAAACAACTTAAGCGACTCGTTCCTGTAACCAATTCATGATTTTCTTTTACATCGACCAATAACGATACGTTTTAATAACTTCTACTTTTTTATTTTTTCCATAAATGTAATTATTTTTGTCTGAAAATTAATAATAGGTATAGGTATAGGTAAGTTAATGGCGTTGTTGGTGTGGTTCAAACCCTGCTCGCACTCGAATTTTTCTTACCATATCAAAACAGCTATCAAAACAGGTAAGTTACGTTTAATATCAAGCTTGTTTTGTCCGTATATACCTAATTAAAGGTTCTTCATACCTAATTTTTCTTTTCATAATATTTCTGTACACAGGTTCTTTTTATAAACCTAGAGGGCATATTGTTATTTTCTTACATTGACTTGGCAAATTGATTGATCAAACGAACCACGTATTTTACAAAGCAAAATTACAGAGAGGTTTTTGTCTGTGTAGGAAGATATGTACAGACGCCAGCACATTAAAACTGTCAAATTTTCCCAATCAACCTGGAACCTAATGCTTTAGCGATAAAACTGAAAATCTATCAAAGAAATTCGACAGATTGTAGTAGCTTGATGCTGGCGTCTGTACTACAGTGTTCACTGACGGTCGACCACTTTTCAACCTTATTACTTGGTGCATAAGGGTGAAAAGAGGCAGACCGTCACAAAGAACGTCAGAACCTAAACAAATTGGAGTGAAAGATAAAATAGGGACAATGAAAACCTACCTACATGTACCTATGGTAAGTAGTTCAAAGTTTCAATAGATTTTAATAAAAAAAGAAATATAGGAAATTAAAATACTTGTTCACTATCTATGTATCAAAACAAATGGATAATTCTCATACTCACTATAATATATAATTTAAGAATACAGCACCTGAAAAGCTGGAAACTAACCTACCTAGGTACATCTTAAAATATTCATGGCCCGATAAAACCTCTGGAGTAACATAGGTTCCAACTCGTTTGCTCTAGAACTCCACGCTCTACAAGAAGTGATAAATGGGGCGAGTAGTCAGTTTAAATTTTATTGACGTGTTTGTTGCTAGTTTCGTTCGTCTAAAAAAAGCCAACCTGCGACTGTTTCTATTTTCGCAATATTCAGTCCTCCAAATAATCCCGCTCTGGGACAGATGAGAGATTAGTCGGGATCGCAGAATAGTACCGCATCCTAACCGGGACAAATTTCACCTCTCCGTAACGCAGCGGCAACATTTTGTCACGGAAACCATCGTGAACGGTTGTGTCCTATTAATTTATAGACAAACGCCGACTTCTTCGTAATATAACGTAAATATTATGCTGAGTGTATTAATTATTGCTCTAGTGGCAGTATCAAATATAGTTTACTGCAAGAATGTTGGTACAACCACACGGGTGGTGGATAAAAGTTACATAGTTCAGTTGCAAAGTGACAAAAACAAGTGCATATATTGTAAAATAACAAAAATAGTGGCGTTAAAACCGTTCAGGTGTCACAACGATTTTTTGTGGCGATGTCTGGATGATTTGAAGCAGTGGAAGAGACGAAGAAGAAGTGCTGATAACTCCAAAAAAGAACTCAGTGAAGAAGGCGGTAGATTTAAAGTGACAGATGGTGCGGTCAATGACTTGTCCTCTTATCAAAGTAGCTTAGATATTGTGGAGACAACAGCACTGAGTGTTTCTGATAATAAGTTAGCTTTGGTGGCGAAGTTCATTCAGAGGTGGCCGGTGGAGAAATGGCGGTCCATCGGTTTGTTTACTGATGCCTACCTGCTGGATGTCAACAGTCACTGGCTGGAATTCCCTCCTCCTGACTCCTGGATACAGTACACGTTTGGCAGCACTTACGTACTCTTGGCGGGCACAGGAGCCTTCGGCAACGTTCTTGTACTGCTTATGTACATGAGGTCAGTAGAAATACCCTATAAAATGAGTAATTTTAACCCAAGAAGTTAACAATTTAAAATAAACAAAAGCTAAAAAATACATGTAGATTGTGTTATGAGATGCACCTATTTTGACTCTGATATATTGACAAGTTTACCTATAATATCTTCTTATACCCAAGTGATTCACGTAGATAATTATGTAAAGACTGCTCATGACACAAAGACCCATATCTTTTATGAGCCCACAGTTACATGCCAAGTGGCTTTTTCTGAGAGTGCTATAAAAGGCATCTGCGTAGTAATATCTGCTTTACCCTACCTAAGTAAGCACAAATGACTAGATTATACCAATGCAAATCAGATTTCCTTAGAAGATCAGTCAGCAGCTCTGTAACCAAATCATCATAAAATGGACAACTGCTGCTCGTAGAAATTACACACTAATGAGAATCAATCGGTTCCGGTAAGGTTAGCAAACTTTGGCAAACAGCCAGGACGAAAAAACGAAGAAGTTGACAATGTATCAAGCAAAAAGCATCTATCTATTACATAAATATTTCAAGCGAAAATATACACGTGTTTATATTTTCACGACACTTTCTAAATTATTTCAGTACATTATATTTTGATGTTTCATGTGTGATCCGCTGACCTAGTTATTAAATGATGCGAAACTTGGCAAATAAACATTGATTTTATTAGACGAGCGGACCAAGTAGTCGTTTGGGTAGATAACTTATTAAGCTCATTCACACAACTCTAAGAGAAGTGCTTACTTCATATAAAAGTTATTTCGGTTATCCGATGTTAATTACACTAGCTCTATCTGCAAATACAGGGTGGGAAGGCCACCGACGCTAAAACTGTTACCACGTATTCAGTACATCATTCTGAACGGCCCCATAGAATTTTTTTACCGGTAATTTTAAAAAAAAAACATCCGTTACATACATTTTGACCGTGTAGGTTTTTTTTTTTTAAATAAACGTTGCCCCACACTAGGAATTTCTCCTGTATCGTGGGTGCGTTTACAAACATTTAAAAATCACACACAATCACATTTGTTTACACAAACAGTCACACCCGGAACAACTACCTGTAGGCCATACAAATATTTGTTCCGTGCGGGAATCGAACCCGCGACACGAAGCGCAGCAGTCAATCGCTCAGCCACTGCGCCAACCGTGCCGTCAATTGCCGGTTAAAAATTTACCGGTTCAGAATATGTACTGAATACGTTATAACCGTTTGTGCGTCGATGTTCCTTCCACCCTGTATATGCATCAATAAGCAATTACATACACTAAGCTGGGATTGGATTTAGCCAAATAAACTTGAGATAGTTGCAAATGAGTAATCAGATTTTAATACCCCAATTTACAGTTTGCTTGATAGCGTCATTTGGGAGCCTTTCCCTAACCAACCATATTAGGGGTGTATTTCATATTGGGGATATCTTCCAGGGACTGTCTTAATTAGAGGCTCGATATACTGATACTGAGCTTTATTGTACTCGATATACTGATATCGAGCTTCTTTGTACTCGATATACTAATATCGAGCTTCTTTATACTCGATATACTGATATCGAGCTGCTTTGCGCATATTTGTATCTGGGTTTAGGCAAACTCTTTGAAAAGAGTCCTCTGTTCCTACTACCTCTAAGTAGTCTAAGTACTATAACTAGAAAGAGTGTTTCAGCTCTTTATAGTAAAGGTCTTTGTAAAAAAAAACTCCTCCGAGGAAGAAAGTGCATCATGTCTAATTTCTAACCCAATTCAGGCTGAAATTAAAAAAAAAACCAGTGACATCTCGTTTCTAAGCATAAAACGAAGACTTAGAAACGTAGTCTAACAGATGCAATCAACAGTCAAAACGCAACGACTTTGTGTAGAAAAACTGTCAAGCAACTATCTACATCCAATACTGAATGGATAAGTAACAAGGAAGTGTCACCCAACCGACACAAATTCATATAAAATGTATGGGGAGTTGGTTTTCTATGAATTTCGTATCAAATTCAGTTGGAAGAGCTACGTATATTATATCAGCTGAATTTGATAGAATCAGTTTTTGTGTGTACTGAAGTAAACGTATGTGTACGTTTTATGTATACAAATAAATAAAATTGAAGTGTCTGTTTGTGACATTAAAATTACAGTTTTTTACTGAATGTATTTGAAAGTATTACGGTAGATACTTATAATAAAAATACATTTATTTCAATATTTGTCTGTCTGTTTTTCTGTCTGTCTGTCTGTCTGTTTGTTCCGGCTAGTCTCCGAAACGGCTGGACCGATTTTGACGGGACCTTTACTGGCAGATAGCTGATGTTATAATGTCTAACTTAGCCTACTTTAATTTGAAAAATAATTAGGGTTCCGTGCAAAAAAAACATACCCTTGAAATTGTTAACAAAATCCGATTTAAACGGCTAATCTCCGAAACGGCTGGACCCATTTTGACGGGACTTTTACTGGCAGATAGCTGATGTTATAAGGAGTAAATAAGACTACTTTTATTTTAAAATAATAATTTATCAGGGTTCCGTGCAAAAAATTAAAACCCTTGAAATTGGTAACAAACGTCCGATTCAAAAAGGGAAGTAAATTTTTACAATTGCGGGCAACAGCTAGTTCCAAATAAAAAAGAAAACATAACATCAAGCTTGTATTAATGGGTATTCAGACACAATATATTTTTTTTTTTTAAATAAAGTAACTACGATAAAATAAAACAAATTATAATACTTCATATTGATGTTTTATTAATATTCATGAAACATATTGAAAGATTATTTTTATGTCCTCAAAACAACGACGAAAAGTATATTCAAAACAAAAATATTTAAAAAATTCTGCGAACTAAGAATAAAGTAGATTAAAATTTAACGTACTTACTTATGGCACAAACAACTTAGTAGACCTGCGGGCTTAATACATCAATTTTAATATTAATGGCTTTCGACGCTTGGCATGGCCAGCTACGGACATCTTTCGGCTAGATGATGATGAAGACTTCATAAACGCTTAATAGGTAGCATTGATTCGACAAAGTTATCTAAGCATTAACGTTCTATTTTAAGTGTGTTTTCAGAAAAGGTAAGCTAAGTTTATATCTCTAAATAACACTATCAAAGAGATAAACATAGATTTAATAAAATATCTTAAAATGAGCTGTGAGCACTGATTTTGTTAATATCTATAGTCTATTATAGTTTTAGTCTACACTTCAGTAGCAATAGATAACTCACTTGACTCATTTCTCGAATGAATTGACATACAAATGTAAAATTTACGCCTCTTATGTTCTCAAATCGACTATGCGGGTTTTATCATGATTACTTTGCGTTGAACAGTCCCATTGCAACTTTTGATTGTAATTTAAATAACTAAAGATGGAAAGCTTTCATATTTTACAGTTTCCATCATTATCTTCGCTAGCTCTTTAGGTATTTTTACAAGTCATTAGCAGGTAGTTATGATAAAGCTACCGACATTGCATGCCAAATCGGAAAATTGATTATTATTTCAACCATTAATTCAGCGAGTGTTGACAAGTTTCAGTAGAGCGTAAAGCCCTTTTTTTTTTCTTTTTTTTTTCCGGATGGGAAATCATCAAATGACCCCCCCCACTCTGGGCGGAGCGGAAGGGAGTGTCAGACTTGTACTGACTAAAACCCATCCATGTTCCTTCTTTGCCCTTTGTGTTCCAGGGCCACGGTATCTCTTTCGAACAGTCCCGCAGCCCTGGCAGGCATCGGTCCTTGCGGACCCCTACTTATTTGCTGACATCTTTTTGAGGCGCACGTGGAACACGAACGCGCCGTCGACACGGCCTGTCGTCATAAGACGGCCGGACGGCGAGCTGGCCCATAATTCGCCGTCCACAGGCCCGCGCCTACGGTGGCCGGGAGCCACCACGTGACCCCCGACGCCCAGGGCATCTCCCGCGGCGACTGGGACGTGAGGTTCTTTCCCTCTCACGTCCCGCCACCTCCTTCACTAGCATGACTGCTTCGCAGAAGGAGGTGACGGCTTCCCATTCCCTCTCGCTCCGGACCATGGCTTGAACCAAGGCCGGACGCGAGAGATCGCCGCCGCCAATCGCCGCTACGAGGACACGGCGGTGCTCCGCCCAAGCGGGGCAGACCTCCACGGTGTGCTCCACCGTGTCCTCCGGACGATCCTCGCAGTGGAAACACCCGGGCGTTTCCTCCCGCCCGATTCGGTGCAGGAACCTCCCGAAACAACCGTGTCCGGTGAGGACCTGCGTCAGGCGGTAGGTGAGGGCGCCGTGGCGCCTGTCTAGCCACTCCTCAAAGAGGGGACTTATCGCTACTATGGTGGCGTGCCCTGCACGGGGTTGCGACAGTCGCTCTCTCCATGTCGCCATGAGATCACGCCGGAGGTTTGTCCGCTGAGCGGCAATTTGCCGCGGCAGCGGAGTTTCCTCCCGACGTAGTGCCTCCGCGCGCCATTCGTGCAGGCGTGCGAGGACTATCGCCTCCAGATCCCATGGCGGCAATCCGGCAAGGAGGCTAGCCGCTTCGCCGGAGATCGTGCGGTACCCCCGGATTAGCCTTATGGCTATTACCTTTTTGGGCGCGTTCAGGTAGTGGGCGGCTTGCCGCCTCAAAGAACGCGCCCACACCGGGGCCCCGTAAAGGGCCATGGACCGCACGACCCCCGCGTATAGCCTCCGGCAGGAGGCGTTTGGACCCCTCAGGTTGGGCAAGAGCCGCTTGAAGGCAGCCCCTGTCCGTTCCAGTTTGGGAGCCAAACGTCGGAAGTGCTCCACGAAGTTCCACCGGCTGTCGAGGACGAGTCCTAGGTACTTCAACGTCGACCCGACGCCGATGGAAACCCCTCCTGCCGTCAGTAGGGATCCCGACGGTGGCGCATTCCGAGGCCCATGAAAACACATGGCCTCGGACTTGTGCAGTGCCACCTCGAGTCCCAATTGCCGGATCCTCTCCACGACTATCGCAATCCCGTGTGTCATGCTTTCGGCCGCCGCCTCGTGCGACCTCCCTTGTGCCAGTACCAGCGTGTCGTCAGCGTAGCAAACTAAGCGTAAAGCCCTTGCCCATCGCTTTGATGATTTTTCATGATTCATCCGATTTTTAAACATTTATTATTACCTACTACATAATAAATAATCGCTAATGTTATGGCAAAAACGTCTGTACCAGAGTACCTGCACAGGTACATCTACGAATTGCTAAAACATTTTATTTTCGTAAAGTAATTGAAAAGCCACATTTTAATACTTATCTTAAACAAATCTGTAAGCCATTTCTCCTTGGTTTTTCATTTCAGCAAACACAAATGGCTGATCTATGTGCCATTCTCCTTTTATACAGAAGATAGGTCCTTTATTGCACTCAAAACGGGCCGGTGAGCAACCGGAGGAAATGGATTGCTTAGATAATAGGCGCAGACAATGGGTTGACGTCTACATTTGGCTATCTACTTTGGCAATGGTACATCCAATAATTTTTAAATCCAAAGAGGCGGTTACATTACGCTGAAGAGATTTTCAATATCTCAGTTGTTAAAGAAAATTTCTTTCATTTCTTCAAATTAAAACATCTTTGGTACATTACGACCATTTTTTTTCTGGTCCAATTCGTTGGCAACAATAAATAACCAAACAATAATTTGAATATAATTGGACCTTTTCTCGTATCTTTTTCAAATCTAGTACCGAGTTTTCAAGATCCAACATCAATGTATGTATTTCCATTGTACTTTTGCCCTAAATAAACAAACTTACACTCGAAACGAGGAGGATTTCGGAATAGGTGACCTTATTACTAATTTCATACTCGACAAGACATCTTACATACGTGTAAAAATAAATATTTACGTATTCAACGTAAATAGTTTTTCGTCACTTACGTTTGAAAATCATTGAAAACGCCGCGACGGATTCTATGTGGAATTATTTTGTGTTTTAGCATCCAAGCTTTCGATGTAGAAATCTGGTATTTTTTCCTGTTAGGTACATGTATTTATGTCTGAATATGGACAAGACAAAACATGGGACAAGGGCCGGAAGATAATATATCTATTGCATGTGTTTTTTTTTATATTTTCTTTTTTATTTTTCCTTAAATACCTATTGGTGTTTTATTAAACTTTCAGTAAGTCCAGAGTGTTTTAGAGAAGTTAATATTGCTTTTGTAATATAAAATAAATATTCAATGATGAGTTTGATTATGTTAATATAATACATCTAAGAGAGAATACAAATGGCTCACTGTTACCACTCGCGTTAGGTAAACAAATATTACCTAGATATAGGTACTATACCGCAAGCTTAGAAATCTAATCGGTTCTACTAAGTATTCCTACATCTGCGAAGAAATAAATCAGAATTTATTAAAGTTGCTTTTTAAATAATATGAGCTTTACAAGCAAAGACAACTATACAAATAAATAAAATGGAAGTGTCTGTTTGTAATTTCCATATAACAGCTTATTACTGAATGCATATGAAAGTGTTTACGGTATTTATAACAATAAAAACATTTTGTAAAGTATTTGTTGCTTGTTCCGGTTAATCCCCGAAATGGCTTAGCTGATTTTGACGGGAGATAGCTGATGTTATAAGGTACTCCTTAAAAAAAATTAGATCCATGCAAAAAAAATTAAACCATTGAAATTGTTAACAAAATCCGATTCGAATAGGGAAGTAATATTTTTTAAATAATTTCACGCGGACGAAGGTCGCGGGCAACTGCTTGTTTATAATTCGTATGATGGTCGCCATACGCGAACAACATCGTTATCTGCTTGCAAGCGCCATGTTGGACTTTGCTCGATCGTCCAATTAGTGTAACGTGTCAAAGTTAACAATTATTAATATGTAATTTTGCTTCCAGGCGCCATCGCGCCATCGTCATTCGTCACTGAGACATGGGGTCACATTTTTATCTATAAAATTTCTTCTAAAAGCGTCTCTATGGCATCTTAATTCTCGTTATGGTAATTTAATTAAAAAATAAACAGCACACCGTTTTAATTTGTTAACCTGTCCGAACGCGACTTCGAATGGTAGACTGATCCTGACCTATACCCACAAGACAATGGGAAACCACAAAATTAGCTAAACAATGTGATTCTTGTGTGGGTGTGTGAATATCAATTAAGGACAAAGTATCTTCGAACGTTACGTACCTCAATTGATATCCTATTAATAGGGCCTGCCTTTGACGCCTTAACGACGCCCACAGGACAATTAGAACTTTTTAATTTTTGGGCGGGACTAGTAGCTACATTTTATTAAATATTATATTTTAGAGGCCGCTGCCTTAGCGACTGTCGATTCGAAGGTCTATTAAAAAGAAATTTCTATTAAACGGTTTTTGCTGTTTTTTGATTTTATTTATACGGTTATACTAAAGTCATTGCCTTCACTCAAATTATACATTATTACATTTAAAATTACGGGGATTCTTAACGGGGAAGCACCAGGGTAGCCCGCGAAATGACTATTTCATAAAAAGTCATTACATGGGATTAAAAGAACTTAGAGGATTGTATTGATGATTTGAATCTATAAAGCCATATTTGTTACGGTCGCGAATCATATTTTAATCAACATACAACCTGACACTGACCTGTAAGATACAAAAAACGTAAGAAAAATTGAATTTTGCTGGCTACCTAAGCACATCGTCCTTAAGTTGACACAAGAATAGGGTCTGGTCGGTAAGACATCAGTCAAGTTATCGGCAGCGTCTCTCCAGAAAGTTATTTGTTATTTTATAGGCCCCTTTATAACAGAGTTAGGTCCATATTTATCAATTTTAATAACGTCCAAGTCAATATCATTCAAAATTCTGCTCTGACTTGATCTATTGCAAGTCTCTGATAATATGTTCGGGACATTTTCGTCCTAAAACAAAAAAGTACCTTGTACCTACCTTACCCTCTGTCCTGTCCGTAATACCAAACTTCGTTTACGTACCCGCCGGTTCAGCAGTTTATTTAATTATTATTCAAATTAGTTGTAAAACTGTTCCGCTTTGCTGGAAAAACTTACTTTCGCATATTAAATAGTTTGTGATGATTTGATAAAACTAAAATTTATTTTAACTTACTTGTTTATTGTTTACTAACAATTCCAACTTACTTTCAGAACGCCTCAGATCTATCATTTCAGTGATTAGAAAGTTTGAAGAGAACTATTTGATGTTCAAATATTGGAAAACGAAGTTCAAAGGTGAACTTCATTAATGGTTCCAAACAGCCAGAGTTCGGAACAACCGTACCTATCTACCTATATGATATTTAATAGAACAGTCTCCACTGTTTGTTTTTAAGAAATAAATCCTCATGATGTACCAATTCATTTCCTTTTTTAACACGAGGTTACTTGTTGTCATTCTGGATCTGGACTCAAAATTCTGACTTTGTTGCCTTTTTTCTAATCATAGTTGCCTGTATTAATCAGTCATTACCTTTGTTCAGGTAGATAATGGTCCGAGCCTTTAGATCCCAGCTAAGAATACCCCTCTCCCTTCGATCATGAGTCTTAACGGGTAAATTAAAAGATGGCCGACAGTATCCTCATGAACGCTGATTAAAAAAAACTCCGTCTGTAACCAGTTGTATTGTTATTCTAAATGTTATACATACCCCTTTGATAGCTTAGCTTTGTTTAAAATAACGCATTCTTTCCTTGATTACAAAACGTATCAGTGACGCACTCTGTTTCTTATCTCGACCCACAAATATTTAGCAATTAATTTAACACGCTGACCAACGTTAATTCCTCCAACCGTTCAGCCCACCACGAACTCGTGTATGAATAGTTAAAGATAATCCCCAACCGCACCTAAACGATGATTAACCATTTGTTTTTTGATCTTCTAATCTGACGGTGTCATAAGCTCTCGTCTCGTGCATTTCGGCGATAAAGCGAGAAAACCAGCTAATAAAGTGGAAAGGTCATCTGAATATCAAATAGGTGCGGGTCCTGGGTTCGTGTCGTGATTATCCGAGTTCAGGCGTGCCACAAATCCTTGATTCTTTATCTGTTTGCCTTCCTTAGAAACCGTAAAAAACTTACATGTTTTCACTTTCAGTCGAACGGTCGTAAATAGGTAGATTTTTTTGTAGATTATCTTTTTAAATAATATAATTGTTACCATAAATTATAATATTCTATTATAAATAATATAATTGTTATTACGATTGTGATGCATAGAAACGAAGTAATTCCAAATGTGACGCCTAATAGCCGCAAACAATTATTTTTGCATGTGTACAGAATTTTGTACCTAAGATTTATTTATGCCCATTTGCATTCACAACACCTTTGAAATAATCTGCGCGACTTAACAGAAATAAAGCGCCTTCACACATGTTTTTTTTGTTGTTTTTTCTCAGCGGGGCTTATTACGTATACATTTATTATACCTACCCTAGGGGCTCTGAAATTAAGCTGTCGCCGGCAACACGAAGGCACTTGGTATTTCAGCTTTACGTAGGCGTAATTTTGTAACGACATCCTTTATACTGAAATCGTGACACTTGACAACATCTGTCTGCACTAGTGACCGCCATTTCATTTTACTTGACGCAAATATTCTTAAAAATAAGGTTTTCTTAAATAAAATTACATTCACACTTAGAATTGGCTAAGCATTGCCATACAGCGTGGCAATGCAGCCAGTCTCTTGGGCACATTACCGATTGACAGCGTTGAGGAGAAATTTTTTGATGCTATGTTTTTCCTTGTTTGTAAGGTTGGCTTATCTTATTACTTTTATTTTTAAAGTATATTTAGTTATTTACAGACTTTTTTTTTTTTTTGGATGGGAAATCATCAAATGACCCCCCCCACTCTGGGCGGAGCGGAAGGGAGTGTCAGACTTGTACTGACTAAAACCCATCCATGTTCCTTCTTTGCCCTTTGTGTTCCAGGGCCACGGTGTCTCTTTCGAACAGTCCCGCAGCGTTATTTACAGACTTTGATAATTGATTTCATGAATTTTAAAAAGGGCTGAGAATCAGCAGTTTTTGAACTTCAATAACCCATAAGACAAGACAGCTTCCAAAATCACGCATTGCCACTATCCGAATACCTTGTGTATGTTGTGTATGTGTTGTACCTATTATTAGTAGATTGTTGTATCAACGAAAGATAAGTTATAAAAAAAAGATTTTTCGACCCCATTGGCACAGTCACTAAGCTGGGATCTGTGTGCAAAGCTAATACAAATACCAGTAGGGCGGGAGTAATTTGGCACGCATGCAGACCTTTGATCGTACGTGATATTTCCGTTTCTAGTTTATCCATGATACATGAGATGAAATTATTTTAGCAAACACTTCAGCATCTAGTTATGTTTTGCCATTAAATAGTCTTCTTCTTCGTCGTGTCGATAATTTTCTTTTTTTAATTATATTAGTTTTGACCCTCGACGGTGCTGGTGGTGGCCTCGGACAGGTCCCTCAAAGTGCACGTGGAACCACACAGTGCAGGACAGGCAGTGAGCCATAGTTTGCGTTTTAGGCACCGCAGTTACACATGGCTTCATCGGAATACCCACACCCACCAGACCAGGTTGTGTCTGCAGCGGCCCACCTGGCTTTGCAATCGGTTTATGGTCTTCCAGGTGGGCCATGACAGCAGTTGTCCCGGTGGGAGCCTTTCCGCAACTTCTGCATAATGTGTCGGAGGGGAATGTCGGAGGAGCCACAACTTTTTTTTTCTTCACTAGCCTGTTGTTGTCGACTAATGAATTAGTCGACCTAAGGAAGCTCTTCCGACTCTTCAGCCTGCCTTTTGGCGTCTCCTTATTATACAGAGGGTGGCGCTTGTCTTTCTGCTGTTTATACTTTTCAAAAGAGCAGGCAGCCCTTCTTTTTTTGACCGCTGGGTGTGCCACTCCGGCAAGCGGATATAGTGCAGCTAATGGTATTGGTTTGAGGCAGCCAGTGATTGTTTATGTTTCGTTTAGGGCTACATCTCGGGCATGACCGGATCGATCGACACTGGGTATGCAAATTCGCCAGCCGAGAAGCAGAGAGCCAAGCCAGAAATCCGGCGAACATGAGCAGAGGTGCCCCAGGCGGTGGATGTTAGCCGACGTAATAAGTTGTTGCGAGCGCCGACCTTTAGCTTGGTCTTAATGCAGTGGTGTTCGTAAGAGAGAGAGCGATTTAGTGCAATAGTGCAATTGCAAATAGTGCAATTAATACATTTAATTACATAACCACACTTTTTAATACGAGAATTTACCTACATGATAAAATAACAAATAAATTGATCCGAAATGTCACAGAACTTACCTACTTATTTATGAAACAGACTGTTTAAATAAGTAGGTAAGATAATTAATTGCCCTGTATGCATAAGCACGCCAGTCACATTTCACCCCTTTTAAAGTCGGTTTACGTAGGCTTGATGCATTATAGGTACTTCAAATTCCAAAATAATGCCCACACCTGAGTTATTTAAATGATTTGGATTATATGAACTTTGTATTTGTCAGTGTTCTCGTTCGTGCTTGACCTGACCCTATCCAACCCATAACTTTACCATTCACCCCTTTCATTTCAGACTAAATGCTAAACATGTTCAGTCATAAACTCAGTGGACCTGATATACCTTATCCATAGTTTAATCAAGGCATAAACCCAACTCCAACGTAAAACTTTTCTTGATCACGTAAGGTATTTCACCCTCAGAACTTAGACCTAGATGCCTTAATTACTTAATGAACGCAACTTTATTCCACTCTGGAACGGACAAATAAAACCGAGTTAAACAGAAGTAGGAATCTAGTTACCTAGTACCTAGATTCCTACCTCAGTACCTCTGCCCCCTACCCCTACTTTTACGAGTTTTACGGATAAATATACATACATTTACCTAAAGTATGCTATTTTATTGTGGAGGAGTAGTAGGGAAAACTCTATTTGCATCTGGCGACAGTCTCCCAACGATTGATTGCCAGTCAACAGAGACAACAGAGTGATCAGGCAAGTTCTGGGTACGCTCGGTCCATCATAGACCTCATCTACCGCTTTCCATCAGGCGTGATCGAGATCAAGAGAGCCATTTGTAATAAATGAATAAAAAAGATTTGGCCCCCACTACGAATGTTAGTCCGGGTCGCTGCAAGATTACTTCCCCATCGAGTTAAAGGATAATAGGTACACTCTGCTTTCAAAAAAAAGTAGACAAAAGTAAAATAAGTAAGAAATAAATTGATTTGACTCAGCTTGGAAGAGCAATGAAAAGATTACTAACGATAATATACTTTCTATGACTTACAATAAATTAAAATCAAATCATTGATCAGTGACGAATAATAAGTCAATTTGGCACCTAAGTAAGCTTGTAGCAGCCGGGCGACTATTTGTTTTGTCCAAATGTTATTCATGAGGTCGACGATATCTTACCATATTTATAGCTACACATGTTAACTAGAATCCTCTGCCAATGTCATACGTGTTCAAGATTACAAATTTAATTAAATAGAAATGATATCAGCTAACAAATTAATTAATTTCATTAATCCAGACTTGTGCAGGCCATAAATCTTTCTTTGGAGCGTACCGCTAGAGAATACTCGTAGGAAGCGCGGAGCGTACGATGTGCTGAACTTTGTGAAGTTTGAAGGATTCTGCAAATATATGATGTGTGTGGAAGCACCTGAAGCTTAAAGGTTTTACGAACGCTAAGTAGAACGGCGGCACATACCTGTTTCTCATACGTTCTTACTCCTTTCCAAAGCGTTAGGTTAACCATTTTTTTGTTTCATTACACACAGTTTTAGGTATACGGTTCGAATAAATTAAAACTAGAAATATACTAGCACATTATCTTATTATTACTGGTCAAAATCAAATCAACACATGCAATGTGAATAAATGTCCGTACTTGTATGATTTAGTACATAAGCTTAATTTGTCTTCCAACTTTTCCCACCTAGACTAGAGGTAGAGGTATCTTACTAACTTAGGAATTAACTTATCAAACTTGAAACCTGAGTAAGTACGGGGATATTACGTGATTTTAGTATATTGCTATTCAGTAAAGTTTTGATATTAATCTACAAGAAGACCTACACAGAACATTTATTAGTGACCTAGTTTACTTACCTCTCCGACAGAGTAATTCAAGCAGTCACAACCTATTTTCCAAAGAAATTAAGTTAGATCAAGCACCGATTGTGAAATCTACTAGACAAACCTCTTTTTTTTAACTTTTCTTGAAGGTTGTCCAAGGTATTCATGATGTAAAAGAAAAAACACTTAAAGCCCTCATTAGGATTTTCCTCGTTGCCCCCAGAGACCCTCTTCAAAACACAGTCAGACTCTAAACAGACCGTGAGATAACGACGGAGCAAAGGTTCTTAATTGTCGTTCGTATCTCGACAAAGTAAATCAATATTTGTGACAAAGTACTATGCAATCTTTCACCCGAGGAAACGCCGGGAAATAAAGGATGTTTAAATGCTATCGACACAACTGACAACAGCCAAATGCGAAGTCAAATTAATTCAATTATTATTTCAACCTCCGCAGATGGTAACTATGCGGATATTCCAAATGTTTATAAAATAGAACGCCAGAAGTTTCAAACATTTATTAAATAATTGGAAATTGATTTCGAAGCTTTTGAAAAACTTACTCTTGGGTAGCTGGTTAATTATTCAAACCTACTTATTGTAAATAAAAGATAGAAATTTAACCTTTCCTGTTCACAATGAGAAGTGATGACGAATTCCACGCAGAGATTTGTATCAGGTAAAGATCATGTATTTTAAAATCTTCTCTATGAGTATTCTAGTCTTCATCTTTGTTCGCATCTGTGCCCTGTACCAACCCTTTCACGAAGCTTCCTATAATGTTCCCCATCAACTGACCTGCCTGTTGCGGTAGCCTTATCGGTATCGGTAATTTACCGATCTCATTTTTAAAAGGGTAACGAACTTTAGCGTTTGTCGCATAAATGAGAGAATTTTCGTGGAACACAGTTGGTTCACTAAAACTATTGGTATTTGCGAATAGTTTCCACTTGTCAACAAGATTGTTGGGTGCTGAAAAGACAGAGTTATCATACAATTAAGTATAAAACACGTTAATCATGCCAATAAATTGTAGGCCCAAGCATCGTAATGTATGGAACAATATAAAAAAAAAAATAAGAACATAGACACAAATTAGGAAACTAGAAATTATATTTGACAACGTAATAAAATAATATTATAAATAATTATAAATCATAATTTGAAAACAAAAACTATTTACTCTGTATTATTCGTTACATTCTCAACTGACGAACAATTAATATTAGTTATCTCCTCAGCAAATACATTTTCTTCCATGATCTATATTATTTCTATCAAGGGGCAAACGATACGTGCCTTTACAGCGTATACCAGAAATTTAAAAACAAAATGAATTTACCTTCTGTGGTACTCGCATTATACAGTTCACTGTTCGTAACATTCTTTACTTTGGAAACATTAACAGTAGTTGTATCATCATTATCTGCTCTTGCATCTTCATCCGAATCCGGCTCATTTAATCGTGCCATCCCTTCCATTAAACTGCCTATAATCTTTACCACTTTCCAAGTTCTCTGTCGAGGCTTATTCGGTATCGGGAATTTACCGATCTCTTTATTCTTAAAAGGACTAACAGCATTAACGACTGTCGCTAGGATGGGAGTATTTTTAGCTCCGGCAATTTCACTTGAACTATTATTATTTAGGAGTTGTGTCCACTCGTTAACCAAATTCTCAGGTGCTGAAAAAAAACAAATAACTACTGGCTACAAAAAGTCGTTCTTCAGCAACCAATTACTGTTAGAAAACTTATAGGTAAACAAAGTTTAATAATTGAGTATATTAGTATTTCCATTTAACGTTATGAATTTGCAGACATCGAGTCATTCCTAAATGACTAACCGCATCTGTTTTCGTACGACGCACGTGACGTAAATCCGAATTCAGTTGTAATATTATAACGAAAACAGCAATAATTTACCTTCTATAGTACTCTCCTTAAAAACTTCACTAGTAACATTCTCAACTGACGCAAAATTGACAATTGTTGTCTCATCATCATCCTCTACTGCGTCTTCTTTCGAATACGATTCATTAAGCCGTGCCAACCCTTCCATCAAACTGCCTATAATCTTTACCACGTTTCGAGTTCTCTGTCGTGGCTTTTCCGGTATCGGTAATTTACCGAACTCTTTATTCTTAAAAGGACTAACACCATTAAATAATGTCATTTTGATGAGAGTATTTTCAATGATAGGAGATCCACTTGAACAATTGATATTTGGTAGTTGTGTCCATGTGTTAACGAAATTCTCTGGTGCTGAAAAAAGCTAGACCATAAAAATATCTATTAAGGCAAAAAACGATAATTATAATAAAACAAATTCAATTTACCTCGTGTCGTTACCGCATTAAGGACTTCACTATTGGTCACATTCAAGACTACCTCATTATCGATTCCCTCATCTTCCTTCGAATCGGGTTCATTAAGCCGTGCCAACCCTTCCATCAAACTGCCTATAATGTTTACCACTTTCCGAGTTCTCTGTCGTGGCTTTTTCGGTATCTGTAATTTACTGAACTCTTTGTTCGTTGAAGGACTAACAGTATTAGCGTTTGTCGTATACTCAGCCACATAACCTTCACTTGAACTATTGATATTTGGTAGTTGTGTCGACTCATTACGAAAATTCTCGAGTGCTGAAAAGAGATAAATAGTTCTGTATGATGTGTATCCAAATCCTATTGTGAATATTAGGTATTATGAAAACAGTAACAATTTACCCTCTGTTGAACTTGCATTAGAGACTTCTCTATTAGTAACATTCTCATCTGTTGAACGATTTACAGTAGTCGGCTCCTCGTCCTCTTTCTTCTCTTCATTTTCGTCTATCACATTTGAGGTTGTGTTGATGCCAGTATTTTGAGAACTTACATCAGCTCCTTCATCATCCTTCGAATTTGTCCCTTTTAGATGTGCTATCCCTTTTATGAAACTCCCAATGTCCTTCACCATCCGAGTTCCCTGTTGCACTAGCCTTCTCGGTATCGGTAAACCATCCGCTATTTCCCTAACATCAGCATCATTGTCTGAGTCATTAATGGGAGTATTTTCAGACCGATTGTGTTCACTTGAAATATTTTTATTTAAGAGTTTACCTTCTGTAGTACTCACACTTAAGGCTTCAGTATTCAAATATTCTTCAACTGTGAAATATTTTATAGTAGCTGATTCTTCAGCAGCTCGACACTTCAAAGTAATCATAAACAATATTAACAAATTAAAATACTTCATGATATCAAAACAACGTCTTCGCATTGAAAAACTAATATGGTTAAAACTTACGAATACGACGATTTTTCATATTTATTAGGTTTAAACAGTTGTGTAAATATGTTTTGGATGACTAATTAAAGAGGATACTAAGAATAATATTTTTCTTGATAAACCGAGTGACTGTGTATTTTATACATACCTACACCTTGACATTTTTTTGATATTTCTTATTTACGGAAATAATATATTTGTGTGCACGGTTGTGTTTTCTTTAATTTAAATACTGTGCCCACGGTGGTGCAATCTTAATTTGTAATACTATAATACTCTGTATTTTGGTGCAGACGCCCCAACCACAGAAGCCCCAACTATTTACTTGCAGCGAAATCACAGAGTACAGACTGTGTAGGTACAAACCTACATAATTTTCTTACCTAAATAGCTATTTGACTTTAATATGGCAGAGACCCTCTGTATCTATGGCCCAACACACAGCTGCTTTCGAATTGGAGCTCGTTCCTATTTTAATCAACTTTCCATGTAGTGGTTGACAAAAGATCAAAGTGATATGATTAATGATTTAGTGAAATAATTAATGCATTTCAGATGCCGCACACTGCGTACTCCAGGGAACATCCTTGTGGCAAACCTGGCACTCAGCGACTTCCTCATGCTCGCCAAAACACCGATCTTCATTTTCAATTCGTTTAATCTCGGACCCGCACTGGGGAAAACAGGTAATTTGTTTTTCTTATCTTTGCCCATATATCTAACATTCCTTCGGTCTAAAGGGCAGAAATAGCTAGTAAGAAAACTATTTTGTATTTTCACGGTTAGCAAAGAAGATACTTCCCTGTTTATAGCTTAAATTGTTAAAATCAAGACTTATGCACCGTTTTCTCCAACATTAAGTGGCATCTAAATGAATTAAGCTGTTACATAGTGTAAATGGAGAGGCACTACCCAAGTTAAGTCTCTATAAACATGTATCATTATACATAATTTTTAACTAAATACTAACTAACTGAGAGATTATATCTACACGAGACGTAGACACTCGTAAATGATTCTTGAAGAAGATGTTTTCAATTTCTCGGGAAGCAGCACCTTAGTATGTTAAGATGTTTTAGGTCTAGGGCTGCGGGACTGTTCGAAAGAGATACCGTGGCCCTGGAACACAAAGGGCAAAGAAGGAACATGGATGGGTTTTAGTCAGTACAAGTCTGACACTCCCTTCCGCTCCGCCCAGAGTGGGGGGGGTCATTTGATGATTTCCCATCCGAAAAAAAAAAAAAAAAAAAAAAAAAAAAGTATGTTTATACTATAAACTAAGATAATATCTGTCATATTTTTTTAAGAAAATTATAGAGTTATCAAGCAAGTAGCAACCTAGCTTCTACAGAAGAATGGTAGGATGTTAAGACAGGTAGGTAGTTTTAAGATTTTTCTGCAATCGCATTTCCTATTATGGGAAAAACGAAGTGACAGGAGATCCTCTTTTAATTATTTATGCTATTAATGATATTATAATGAGATAATCATTTAGTGACACAGAGAACACAGTCATATTCATAACGCTATCTTATACAGGTAGGTATTATATTAATTTCCACCGTATTTCATCTACTTAGCTTAAATATACGATCAGATCAATAACTAGATTGGTAGGCTTTCAATACAGGTGTAGATTGAAAGCCAATTTTCAGACTTTGTTACTTTATGTGTAACGCAAGAAAGCAAATCGAACCGGTTCAATAGCTTTGTCATTTTTCAACTGTATTATCACCTCCTGCCACGCCTTGACTCTTCAACAAACGAACCGTAGTAACGGGGGTGAAAATCTTTGATTTATGTTGGTAATTTTTCATTAAACTCAGGTTTTTTGTACAATAGACAGATAGAGTTTGTAAAAAAAAACTTACATGAAAAACCTAATGACATAAAATATTGTTGCAGGGTGCGTGATTTACGGCTTCGTGGGTGGATTAACTGGCACCACATCGATCGCCACACTATCAGCCATCGCGTTGGACCGCTACTGGGCAGTAGTGCGACCTTTGGAGCCGCTCCGTGCACTGACAGCCATACGAGCTCGTCTATTAGCCATCGGTGCATGGTTATACGCCTGTATCTTCGCGATAATCCCAGCACTGAACATCGGCTACGGCAGCTATGTTCCAGAAGGCTACTTGACCAGCTGCAGCTTTGATTATCTCACAGAAGACTTTTCACCTCGATGTTTTATCTTCGTTTTCTTCTGCGCAGCGTGGCTCGCGCCATTCTGCACCATTACGTTTTGTTACATTAGTATATTTCGTGTCGTAGTTTTTAATACAAGCATGTCGTATGGTAACCAGGATCAAAGGCTATCGACCAGACACGTAAAAGAACGCACGAAGAGGAAAGCAGAAATTAAACTAGCCTTTCTAGTCATGGCAGTCATCGCTCTATTTTTTATATCATGGACACCGTATGCTATCGTAGCTCTGTTGGGTATAACTGGACGAAAGGATCTCTTGACTCCGATAGCTTCAATGATTCCCGCATTATTTTGCAAGACGGCTGCCTGCATCAATCCATTTATTTACATAATAACGCATCCAAAATTTCGTAAAGAGTTCAAGAAATTGTTATACAGGGATAAGTCTAAACGCATGAGTAGTGGAACTCTAAGAACAATAGGTTATACTACTGATACAACCAGAATGCACAGACCTAGTAAGGATCTGAGTGATACAGATGTTGAGATAGTTGAAATGAAGGATATACCATATCAAACTGATGAAAAACGCGAAGTTAAAGTGAAGACGATATCGTCGAGGGTGGCGGAGCGCCAGGACTCACAGACGAGTATTCAGACTATAAAAACTTTGGAAGAGAACATCGTCAGTCCGCCTTCCTGGTACATGAAACCTCAGTTTAACAAAAAGAGAAGTTTTCACCGCCGTTCTACACGCACTGATTTATCGCAAACTAGTGATCCGGATCCCACCATTTAAAAATATAAAGTATAAGTATTTATTTATTAGTGCAAGATAAGGAATTTAGGTGGCTGGGTGTTGGCAGCTCTGAATTGAAGGAACACGGAAAAGCAGGACCGATGGTGGCAGAAATTGCAGCCCTAAGAGCTAGATGCTAAATCTAAGTTAAAAGATGTACTAATTAAAGAGTCTATCTTTAGGTCTACCTCCACCTGTAGTTAACGATGTGTTTTGTTCTAATCTAACTAATCTACCATCTGTAATTTGTTAAAAAAAAAACAATCTTAATGTTACATTAGGTAGTGTTGATACCCGTCCCAAAATCCAACTCTGTTTACCTACCTGTAGATATTAGTATAAAAACGTGAAATTATATTTTAAATATCTATTATGAATGTTATAAATAAAAAACTTCTATCTTAATTGCTTTTATTGGTTGCTTAAGCCCTTTTACTCAACATCGGCTGAAGATATTGCTGACAATATGACCACGCTTAAAGGTGGGTCTTAGTAGGTCTTCAGTCGAGGAAGAACATTGGTCGGAACCACAGATATAGATAGACTTAGATAACGCAAGTATCACGATCTGTATGAAAACCAAGCGTGCCATTTTTTGACTAAAGGTATATTAATCTATGTGACTACCTACTAAGACGTCACAACTGTCACAAGCACTATTTAGTAATGGGAAAACCAAATCGATTCAAAGACGTCGCTGAGTGCGACACCCGTCTCTACAAGTAAATATTCGATTGAAACACTTTATACAACCAATTTAAGTTCTAGTGTTTACAAAAAGAAACTGAATTCTACCCTATTTTTATCTCTCTCTATCACTAAAGTTTGCCTTTGTACATACCATTTCTCAACTGTACGAATTCTATTTATTAAGTAATTGTGTACAGTTAAGAATTATTCACAATCGTTTAAATCGATTTATTAATCGATTTTGTGACATAGTAATGAAACAGGAAAATAAAAATAAAGTTCTCGAGTTGTGACCTTGGTTGTTTTAAGCACATTAGCTTGATCATCATTAATAAACGATTTTTTAAGCTCTCTTTTTTCTTTTAAATTACCATCATGTTGAAAACTAAAAAATGACGAAACGTTAAGATTATTTATTAAAATTGTCTATGAAATCTGTGTCTGAAATCGATTCTCGAGAATCGCTTTGTGTGGCTTACGATGAACAGCACTAATCGATGAAATTGACAGAAAATGATAAAAGCATCTACGCAGCGTTCAATTAACTTCAGAGGAAAAGCCGGGACAACGGGACGCACGCTTCTCATTCTCGCGGCATCTGCGCTGCGCATACGTTCAACGAACGCCAACGCTGCGACAAAAGCTAGTTTGAAGGGGCTCTAAGTCGGGCACGCGAAGTAGGTGCTCTTGCGTTATCTAGGTCTATCTATATCTGTGGTCGGAACCCATACACCGCATACACGGTGCTAGTTTTTTGGAGGTAAAAGTAAGGCCGTTTACTACATTGCTGGCCGTCCGCTGGCAATGTAGTGGATCTACAATCTAGATATGTAGGTATTCGATATAAGAGCCCCGATCAGTGGCACTATCAAGTACTGTAAAAATTGTCCAGCGTGGGCCACACGAGCATTTCAACATTTACTACAGAAATACCTCCTTACCTACTTTTGGGAAAACCCAAACAATATTCTAAACTTGGGTATGGGTCTCCTGGACCACATCCGACGGGTGCGTGATCTTGGTCCTATCTTGGTTGAAGGGCACTATTGCCGGCACCACCAACCTCCTAATAGGTATGGTCACGGTATGTCGCTATTCGTGCGCTACATGATGCGAGGTATCCAAAACTTTTTATTCCGCGGTATCAAAGAAGTCCCGTGGCTATTAGTGGAACTAATGCGTAAGCTACACTAAAAAGAGAATCAGATGGTAAGCAACTAAGATATATTTCTGCATGACTGCATGCATGGATCTTTTGGTTCTCGAATGTCGTTGACAAGTGGTCGGTGTGAGTAAAAAAATTCCGAAATATATTGAAAAAAAGGAAATAACAGCATTAGTTCCGATTTAGGCCACGTGACAAAAGGTTTTAGAAGAACGCACGCACATTTTACACACGTCCACATTGTCGCATCATGACACCCGCGTTTACTTTTTTGGCGCAGTTTGTACGCACTCTAAATCATAATATTGTTACAGTGACAGGTACTCTAGAATGTTCCCGCAAAACAGCCGACGTAACAATTTTGAGAACGTATTTTTTGCACATTTGGTTGGCAGCCCCTGATAAATAGCAATATTGTCAACTTTGACATTTTGTGTTGTTGAAATGATTCCTAACCTATCTTCTCACCTATTACAAATTGTATTTAGGAAAAATAACTTATTTACGAAGCAATATTCCACCACAAGATCATATAAACTTCTTTTCTTTGGATCAGATGGCATTGCACTCAGCAGCTTACGAAAAATAAATGAATTCAGGTAAGCAAGAACTTCGTTAAAAAAATACTCTTGAATTCTTATTTAATTTATTATTAAACAACTTATTAGTTATTGTACAACGCTTGTGGTTTTGTTATAATGTGCAGCTGTTATGTATTTGACTTGAAATTACAATTTCTTTCAGAAAAAAGGAAAACCATCTCATTGACCAGTTGGACTTGGTCACCACAAACAGTAAACATAAAACAGACATACTAAAGTATGCTGAGGCGGAAAATATAAACACAATACCATGGCCCTTAGACAGTTTACGTGCTGCAGAATACGACCTGGGATTAATTGTTGCATTTGGTCACCTGATTAAAGAAGATCTCCTAAGCAAATTCCCACTGTAAGTTGCTATAGTTTTTATTATATTCAATTCCCTTTATTAATTTTTTCTCTTATAATTTACATTTTTAAAAACAAAAGTATAAAAAATACATGGCCCATCAACATCAGGAACTGTCAAGGAACCTCCTCACTATGTGTTATATTGTTATATTTAACAACTGGAATGTCCACTTTTTCAACATTACTGACATTTGCAAATTATAATCTTACGGTCAGCTCACTAAGAAGTGAGCTTTGCTCCCAATTTTAACCACTATTGTAATACCTATGAAGACTCACAACCCTTACATTACCCTTGTCATACTTAACAGATTTATACATAAATTTAGGTTCTCATCTTAGTTTGAGTCATAAAACCTATTAATAATTAGGACCTATTCTTAGCTAATAGAATAATAAATTGTTTTCTAGTGGTATGGTGAATGTACATCCCAGCCTATTACCGCGATGGAGAGGTGCTGCCCCCATCATCCACACACTGCTACACGGAGACCAGGTCACAGGAGTCACACTTATGAAAATAAAGGCTGATATTTTTGATGTGGGTAAGCATTATTTTGAAGAACTACCTCTATCAGTCAACATTTATTTAGAAATTATGGCTTTAGTATTTTTACCCGACTATAGCTATGCCAAAGGGCAATTGTGATTTTAACAGGCTATAATCTATGCCCTCGTCACTCCTAAACTACTTGTTGTATTTTGAAAAAGGGGGTGTTTAAATTTTACTGTTAAAATTTAATTACTTGAGTTGCTTACGAAACTTAGTTACTAATATTTCAACATACCTACATTTAAGCCGCATTGACATGAGCAGAGGATGCTCGAACCGAGTAGATTCGGATACCTACTTGGACACGACTTGTATTGTAGCAACCACTCGGATGGGTTGGTGAGGGTTGCCACAACACGAGTAGCGTATCCAGGTACACTCGGTCTAAGTCAATGCAGCTTTAACATGACAGTCAAGTGTATGTTGGTACTAAAACAAAGATTTTTTTTGACATACATTTCTCACATTTCAGGTGAAATAATAAGTCAAATAAAAGTGCCAGTATCCAAAGACATAAGGTTACCAGAGCTGACTGAACAGCTATCTGAATTTGGAGCAGATATGCTGGTAGACTGCATAAAGACCTTACCTACTAGCTTAGAAAATCTACAACCACAAGGTTCGGAAGGAGTTACTTATGGTATGTATTTTGTTCTTATACAAAATCTGATATGCCTATAAATCGGTTAGGTAAGTATGACGTAATTACTTGCTGCTTTACTAAGGAACTTTCATCAATTTAGAGACAATGGCAAATGTGAAGATAGTTATATCCCTTCTATTTGATTCTCATTCATACACCCCACATTAATTATGTAGTTCATACCTTGTGTCAAAATATTCAAAGATTTTATACTATAAAGTTCATATTCCTTTGCTCTTTTTGCCAGTGTTATCAGTAGTTTTCATTTGACAATAATAGAATCCATCTATTAAAAGGCATACTTACTGTTATTTTAATATTCGCCTTCTTCTTTCAGCTAAGAAAATACATAAAAGCATAAGTGAAGTCAGATGGTCCCAGATGTCTGCAGTTGAAGTATACAACCTATATCGTGCTATATATGGTTTGTATCCACTTATGGCAACATTTAAAGATAAACCAATGAAACTTTTTGATGCATTTATCCAAGATGCTGATAAAGTTGAACATAGTGATAAACCAGTTGGAACTTTGGAATACAGTGAGGAATCAAATGCAATCAGAATATTGTGCAAAGACCGAAGATATATTTATTTTAAATCACTTAGGATATTAGGGAAAAGACAAATCTCTGCATTAGATTTTTATAATGGATATATCAAAAATGTTCCAGTAGAAAAAACGGAGTGTACAGTTTTTAGAAATCAATAAATAGATAATATTACACTCTTGTTATCATTCAGTCTATATCAAAATACCTGAAAAATGTGGGGTATGCCTCACACTGAAGGCATACCCCACATTTTTCAGGTATTATACACACTGAAGGCATTTATATATTTAAAAATATGTTATTACAATAACCAGTATTAAAACAAAATAATAATAAAGTAAAATTAATTATTTCAGAGGATTGGAGATTAGGGAAAATAAGTAAATAAGTATTTGTTAAGTCTAAAATGTATATTAGAACTTTTACAAAATATAGATAGATATTAAAAGATATTCTGCACCCTAGGGATGCAGGGTTACAATATTGTTTGTATACAGTACATAAATAAATAAAGTATACATAAAATAAATATTTGTTAGTTTGTAGGTCGATAGTCTGTAGTGGAAAGTTGTGTTAGCGAGACAAAAACAATCTTTGGTTTTTTATTGCCTAAGATCCTAATTAACATTTTAGTTGTAGGAGACAACCACCAGGACTAGCTTATTAGCTACTTAGTTAATCAATTAGTTATCCTAATTCATTTGCTAGCAGAAAACTACGATGTTACTTCATCAAACCCTTACCCTGAAAAAAAAAGAGATCAATCAGTTTCGTGTTTTCTTGAAGTCGAGTTGGTGACGGACGACATGTTATTTGGCTTTAGAATGAGCTGTCGCTCTTCCTGTTCTGCTGACACTTCAAGGCTGCTATTGACTAAGGGATTATAATTAGATTTCTAGTAGCATTCATAAATAGACATCGTCAATATCACTTGCAGGCTATGCCTAAAAAAACTGAAGTGCTGGCAACAGTGTTGCCAAACTGAACCATAGTATTTAGCACAGTGACTATGTCCAAGGGGTCTTGAATATAAAAGGTAGAAATTAAAGACGGTCACCAAGGGAAAAGTACCTAAAATATTTATCATAGCAAATTGTTTGTTTACTTGCCACACACAATAATGTATTTGATAATTCGCCAGGACTCCTGGCCCAGGAATCGAACCAAGCCACAAAAAAATAAAAGTAACATTCTGTATTCTTGCAATCAATCGATGGGGTCAACCATAAGAGTTAAATCTGTCTAGTAACATTATCTTTAAATTCCACTCTCTAGTTATGGCCACTGCCCCGCCAATCTGCAAAGTAAGCTACGATTGCCGCAGTTAGATTGTGTGTTGTCCATTATTTTCCTTGCTTATCGAGACCCAACCATGGCCCAGAAAATACATCCAATCGTCTCTCTTAGCCAACATTCTGCGTTCTAACATCGAATCTGGCCACGGTAGAGATAAAATTCAGAGTGCATAATGCCGGAAGCTCCTCGTACTTAGTATATTTTTTACCATTATCTGGTTAGACTGGAAGCCATTGCCAGCTTGGGAAAAGGCAAGGCGGTTAACTTAAATTCTTACCTCTTACCGACCTACAAGACATGGCCTCAACTGTATTTAGGCTCTATTTACATTGGCGTGGACCGAAATTAAGAGATTTTGTAACGAAATTGTACATAGCATTATGATCTTTATGTTATTTGCATAACGTATTAAGACTAGAATCGAGTCACAAATCAGGTTACGCATCTCCCGAAGAAAGCTATCGTCGGCGACTCGATGATGCTGCGATTCGATGTACAATTTCGTTACAACAATTTACGCTCATTCTGTTCCACGGCAATATAACTTGGCCTTACTTATATTGTGGATGTGGTAAATTTTTAAAAGGTATGGCCGAGTAACTTTTTGGTCTCAAACTAGCCGCAAGCGCCAGGCTTACTAAAATAACGTGTCGCAATTTCTAGACCGCAACATCACAAGTTGTAATAGAGGTAGATTATTATCGTGATATTACAACATCTTTACAAGTATGTTTTATTTACCAGTGATGCCTAATACTTACCAGTGACGAAGATATGGTACATGCTATTCTAAGTGAACTCCACACTTAAACTGATTTTCGCAATTTCACACTATAACTCAAAAAGATTGGGTAAATAAAAAATGAACTGTGCAAACTCAAGACATACCAAATGATGTTAATATGGACAAGCGTTGCTGAATGACAACTACCCATTGATAATAATATTATTGTTATTCCTCAATAAGTTCCTTGATGGTAGCAGACTTAAATGGTGTACATAATAAAATAATAGACAGATTTAGAAAATGCAATGTATGTATTTAGATAAAACATAGTTATGTACATGTAAGATACAACTAATAATCATAAAAACAGAAGCCTTCTACCTTACCTTTGTATATTTTTTTATGATATACAGCAATGTGATTTTTGTGTTTTTCTAACTACCCGTATCCTGAAAAAAATAAAGGTGATGTAGGCCTGAAGCAGCAGTGTTTTTGGCCACACCGATTTAAGGCTTCTGTTTTTCTGAATATTCCGATGAGTTTATGTTGTACTCGATAAATGACACGTCGAAATTGTGGCTGATTTGATTTGAACCACAACTAAACTACCGCTACGTCTAATTATGTGTCATGAGGATATGCACAATGCTCATTCTTGTTAGGTACGCTTACAATAATATAGAAATATTGCAATCATCTAGACTGCAACTCAAATAGGAAGGCAGCCACTTTTTTGGGCGCTAAAAAAAGAAAATATAAAAAAAAATATACAGACTAGATGCTTAATGGCTTGCCTCTGCGAATAGATGTGGCCTAAACCTTAAAAATATAGTGACCCATCCCATTGATAATAAAAACTTCACACAAAACTACTATCTTTTTGTGATAACTAACCGTTAAAGCTACTACAACTATCTAGATTTATTCAATAGATTAAATCACTCAAATGGAATACATACTTGATTTTAAACTTTCAGTGTGATATCGATAAAAGCCTTTGCCCCTGATAGAATTTTATTAACTTAATAAATTGATAAATGATTTACTTACACTAGCAGTCCGCATGCAATTCTTTAAAACAATATTTTTAAACTTTAGCGAACATTGCATTAAAATTTACGCAGTAGTTTTCTAGATAACACCTAAGACGAACAAACATCTATACTAACATAAATGTACTTGGGAACTTTTCATATGTTGCGTTATGCAATTATAATCAAGCGGACTACTCTAAAAAATAAAAGTGTAACAAACAGCTTCAGTTACACAAAACAGAATGGTTTTCATGCATTAATGATGTCAAGTACAGTCGCCAGCACATCAAGCTACCACAAACTGTCAAATTTCTCCAAATGATTTTATACCATTAAATGTTTGTAATTTTATGACAGCGAAGTTCAAAATCGATCGTTCCCAGTACTAACTGGGTTGTGGAGGTCAGATAGGCAGTCGCTCCATGTAAAATACTGGTATTCAGCTGCATCCGGTTAGACTGGAAGCCGAACCCAACATAGTTGGGAAAAGGCTAGGCAGATGATGATGATGAAGTTCTAAATCGAATGACAAAATTTGACAGTTTGTAGTAACTTGATGCGCTGGCAACTGTACCTACATTTTTCCAATTGGATTCGTCACGCTTTGATTTATTGATATGATAAAAAATAACAAAGACTAATAAATCGGAGAAAGCGAAATAGGAATGTCGTGCGATCGCAAGTATCATGTTGTTACCACATAATTTTCCATTAGGTACATTGCGTTTTTAATTATCACTTTGATAACACTACAGCGTCGCTATCTATCTATGCCGCAAAGGCTCAAAGGTGGACATTTCCTGTGTTCACGTCTCTAATTGGAAAAACGGTTTAGTGTGTGGGTGTGTATAGTGTGACAAAATTATGCTGGCGTGCCGGACGACAAATGCAACAGTTTCAAGTAGATGACAGACTCTGTGGAGGCGCCTCACATGGTCACAGAGAACATTTGGGCCCCGGCTGTTTCCTAGAATATTAGTGTAAAATATGTTATTTTTTTCCAATCATGATGATAAACAATTTTGGTTAGATAAGTAATAAAAATCAAACACTATCTTGCAAAAAATTTAGGTTAGTGTTTAACTTTTATGAAAATTAATAAGCTCGCGTTAACTTGTTAATGATTCAATGAACTAAACTGCAACATAAACACAGCCGCTCCCAAAAAGAGATTTATTAAAAACAATAACATGAAAATAAGCTTAAAACAATAAACATGATTTAATAACAAACACAACATGCGTATAAAAAAGGTACAAAATGCAGCAAACCGGATTAGTACAAGGTAAGTTTCGGAATGGCATTCAGAAAATACTAATATTCTTGGGAGCAAATCTGAAAAATTCAATTATCATGATTAATGAACAAAACGTGAAGTATAGAGTACAGGTTCATTCACCCCATTTGATGACTTTATTTGAAACAAACGGGAACAATTCCAATACAAATGTAGACGACAAACAACAAGAGACCACGCGTAGCAAGACCACCGTAACTGGTTTTGTCGACCGAAGAATCGACAAAATGACAGATTTCTTTAGTTGATCGGTCATTTTGTCGATTCTTCCGTCGACAAAATCCGTTTCTACAGTGTTCATGTTACGCGTGCAGGAACAATAACGGTGAGAAGGAATAATGAAAAGTATTAGCATTTCTAAATACGATATTTTATTCAACAAATATTTACGATTTTAATCAACTATTTAGATACAAATAAACTATAGTTAGAACTAACGTGCAATATAAATATATAGGTTAATAGAAAAGATAACTAGTGTATTATATATTACATTATACTCCGAACACAGGGTACGCAACGTTACGCAGTATACTTGTTTGTACTTAGCGCCTACACAACATCAATATAGTTTATCTGAACAACAACCACTCGAATATGTTCATTTATTGTGTAGCTACTAGCCTTAACGTGATAACAGATCCACGCCGACGATATTTGTTAGCTTATTTGACAGATAATACATCAGCAAAGATAATAGTAATGACGCTTACTCATTATTAGTAACATGTAATATTAATGTTACAACGGGTGTCAGTTTATTCAGCTATGTTTACTACATGCTTTATATATGTAACAATACAATTGATGAAATGCGTGGCTGCACTCAACTATTGTTCACATCACAGATCTCGATACCATGAAACTATAAAATCAATTCTCTATCGGTCTAATTCTACCGATAATCGTGATTATATCCATTGCATAATATACTACATTTATATCGCTTTTCGAATTCATTAGCATTTATTTCATTTATTAAAAGAAACACTTTTTATTCATCATGCACTCTCATCGCATTATGGATTAAAATAGCGAAGCAAGCTTATATATTAATTAAAAAGTCAATGCTTTCATTAAAAGTGCAGCCAAACAATGCATCGGTAGGCTTTACGTATAATAATTATATTCATATCTAAGTACTAGCACCCTGTAAAATAAACATACATCTCATGTTATGTACACAATAAGTTAATCGGCTCTATTCTACGTACATTATAATGCTCTAATAATCTAGTAGAAGCTACACAGAGAAGTAAGCGGATGCAAGTTATGTGTCTTACATGTGTTCGGGATGACTGCGGATGCAGTTGATGAAGTCGTTGGGTTTCAGCTCGCCTCGGCAGATGCGGAACACGGCGGTGAATAGGGGGAACCTGGAAACAATTGTACATTCATTCGCCCTTGTCCGATAAACAATGTCTGTTTATGTATGTATTCAGCTATTGGCTTCCATTCTCAGGAAATGATGTATTTAGTACTACCGACTTCAATGACGGTCTGCCACATTTCACCCTTATGTACGAAGTCATAAGGTTGAAAAGTGGTATCGGTACATAGTACCTATAGTGGACAGTCAGAATGTTTTCCGCACCAGTGACCGCTAACCGTCACCGGCCTTACACATTCAAACTGGCACAATCACATTTCTACAACATTAAAACCGAACAAATGTAGTTATGCAATTATCACGGTTATCACAAGAGAAGCCAAGTATCCATTTTTGAGATTGTTGGCTACTTGTCAATGTTTATGTTTGAGTAACACTATCAGGTTGACTTTGACATTGAGTTCAGTAACATTTAAAGACGGCAGTAGACCGCCTATAGCTAGAATCTAATTTAGATAACGAACCACAATAGCGTAATTAGCACTGGGTATCGCAAATGACTATTTGAACGATATAGAATTGGCAAACACGTTATAGTCTAAAGTAAAATGTATCGTAGGTAGGTAGGTGCAACGAAATACCGCAGAAATTCTGCAATATCCTTCATTTAATGCAGTACTGACCTCAAGTGACAAGTGGATGCAAGCCAAGACAAACTATTTTTGTTCAACGTACGATACGATTATATCACAGACTGATTATAATTTGTTCCGTCGTTATCTACACGGTCTGAGATCAACAACAGCGTAACACTTCCGTATGTTTTGCACACTGCCAGTAATTGCTGTATTTATACAAGACGATTTATGGCCTAGGTTTAGCAGCATCTCTTTAAGCGGTTACAATTACGATAAACATTGATAGTTCGTTAAAGTTAGAAAATACTACTGAAGTTATAGCATAGCGTAGCATAATCAGCTTATACTGTTTCCACTGCTGGGAAACAGACCCCATGTCTGCGATAAGGAGTGGGCCATTATCCACCATGCTGGCTCAGTGGGGGCTTCAGTTGGTGGATGTCGCATGTCTTAGAATTTTTTGGTTCTTAGACATGCTGGTTTCCTCACGATGTTTCCCTGCTCCGTTTTGAGTGCAGTGATGATGAAATAATTCACGCAATTAGTTTTTGTCTGGTTTCGAACCCATGACTTACAACTCGAAAGTCGCCGCGGTCGTCGCCTACAAAAGTTAATATCTATAAGGTGTAACATAATAAACGCCAGACCTCCCGTGCGGTCTCTCGGACCATGAAAGTATGAAACTAAACCAAAATAGATTTTCTATAGCAACTGACGCGATCAGCTGAATCAACATGTATGGTAAAACTAAAAAAAAGTTGTTCAATTTCAGGGTCTGAGATACCTCACGAGAGGTCTTGCTTTTATTATGTTAACCCTGTAATAAGATAAATTAACACAATTCTGTTGAAGGATTGATCTAAAAGAACTTACTTATTCTCCATATTTTTGTTGGCAAGCATGTGGTTGACTTCCTCAGCGGTGATTGGTCCCTGGAGTTTCTGTCCGTTCAGCATCTCATCTTCAAGCTCCTTGATCGACCTGCCAGTCTTCACGAAGGCTTCTGCTACTCTCCTGTTTCTACCACCTATAAAAAAGACAGGATGAATTTAAATAGATAAATAAAACGACGAAACAAAAGGAGTACGGATCGCAGCACGTAGCCTTTTGTGCCTACCCCATGGAAAAAAGGCTCGAGTTTATGTATGTATTTATGTAAATAAAACATTTAATATTCTTGATTTTTTAACAATGTCCTTCAACATGAATTATTTAATGTATTACATTGTTACCCAATGCGGTAGTTATTTTTTAGCTTTCCGGAAGCTGCCGATATAAAATCTTAGATTTCTAACTTCCTCAAACGTCAGTATATGCAATTTTTTTCAAATTCCTTCTTTTTCTCTCTAGCCAGTCTTATTAAAGTTAGGTTCTTATATTGTATATCTTTGTTAGCTTTTATTATGTACGTAAGTATGTAGTCATTATGTAGTAAATATTATCAACGTTTAAAGTCTCTTTAGAACGATCAGCCAGGCAGTTAACGTGCTAATAGGATAGTTAATAATGTATCATAAAGGCCTAATTAAATTTTAATTTAATAAAGTTATATCTACCTACAATTTTACTACCACAGGTACAATTAATGTCACTGCGGCGTGCGGCACCATCATAAAAATTGCGTGTCATTCACAATGTAATTATGCCATGAGTCAATAAATATAGGAAAAATATTAATTTCTTGAACGTGTAGCTATACCTATCCAATATCACAAACTGGTCAACGTTCGCGGCCTTTGTCCCCATTAGATAATAGACTTTACAATAATTGACTTACGAGTAAATATCGATCGAAGTGCATCTCTAAACTATTTCATCATTTCAAATAGTACTTAGTTACGTATGTTTGTAGAATAGAAGAACTATTCAACTATTAGAATCTTTACAAACTTAGGTAAGTCCGTCCGCTGAATCATCCACCCACTCATTTATTTAATTACCAGCTGTACCCCGCCGTTTGTCTTTTTGTTCAGCTCCTACGGGCCGTGCCTTGATGTTCAATAGCCTGCAACCTTCCTCAAGAATTGGGCTATCAAATTAGAAAGAAGGATTTTTCAAATCCGACAGGCAATTACAGACATTAGAGTATTTGTATTAAAAAAAAACGAACAGCTTCAACTTCAGCTTATTTATATACAAGTAAGAAGATAAAAATAATTAGTTCGGTTAGGGTATGGCCTGAAATAATCCTACCGAAGATAGATTTCTATCAATTTACTTTGTTTGTGATGCAACAAGCGCTAAGAAATTGATAAATATTGCAAGATATTGAGATCAACATGTCAACTAACCATCAATCATGCTATGCGAGGATTATAATGACTTTTGAAGATGACGAATAGTGAATGCCTATTAAAGTTGGCAAAATTATTGTTAACAAGCAGTCAGTAGAGTTTATCGCTTGTATTATTATTTATCAGCATGTTATAGGGAGGAACTTGAGTTGCCTAAATTATTATGTATCGGAGCTGATAGCACACCCAGCACATTCTGGTAACGTCCAAAAATGTTGCACAAAGCACTCGACAATAATGTTTGCGTTAGATAATTTTTGTTACTAAGTAGAAAATCGATAGTTTGCAACATGGCCTCTGGAAAATTCTATTAGCTATGTATTGTTCTATCTTATACCTCGCTTCCGTTACGATCTATTCATAAATATCTCGTGAAGTGCACACTATTAGGTCCTAGACGCATTGCTCGCACATGACAGCAACGCAGTACTTAATAAAACCGATTTGAACTCGTTCAATGATAAACACATAATTCATTTGGTCAGATAAACGGTGCAATTCCCTTCGCGCAGGTCGTGAATTCGTGATATGGAAAAGTTGTAGGTGTTAGTGCAATAAATGTAAAATATGCACTAAGATATTAATCAAAGGCCCTTCACCCCTAATAAAGTCAACCAGATGCACCAAAATAAACAACAATAATAATAAACGTTGGTGCATAGGTATACTTGGCTCTAAAATTGACCTAGTCATTTAAGTTATCTTACACAAACGGTTTCGAGTTAATTTTAACCATCAGATCAACATATCATAGTAGCAAGGCAAAAGGTAAGTCTATTTTTGCCGCATTCGTTAAGCGGAACTGAACATTACCGAGTTTGGCATTGTACACTCTAATTAATTCAGAAACAAAACTCACCGTAACAGGTAGTAATGAGGTCAGCAACGCCACACGATTCGAAGAAAGTGCTGAGTTTGCTGCCAGGGTAGAACACATCGACGAATTTGATCATTTCCATAAGACCTAGACGGATGACAGCTGCCTTTGTGTTGTCGCCGAAACCAAGGCCGTCTACAAAACCAGCTCCCACGGCAACGATGTTCTACACATACAAATTGATTAATTAACATTCAATTATAAATTTCAGCGGTTTCGTATACTCGTGGTCTCGTGTATCGTTATTAACCTCTCCTTACCTTCAGAGCACCGCAAATTTCGACGGCATCTTCGTCATCAACAACGACGACTCTGAAGTATTCGGTCTGAATGATGTCACGCATCATTGGCGCCAGCATAACGTCCCGGCATCCGATTGTGGTCTCACAGAATTTCTCATCGGCAACCTACGGATGAAAATGTGTTTAAATAATTGTGGTTCAAGCAAGAGTCATAATCATGCTTACAATAACAAGTATGGATGTATTTAAGGTTCAATATTGCATAAGCATAAAGTGTTCTAGGCTAGCGCACCGATTATTTCAACTGTTCAATTATGTGTCTGCCCACCGAAGTATGTAATTTAAATTGAAGATGTTTTAATAATGTTGTGTTTACAAATTGCATCAAGGTCGTTATAATGATTGGTCTGCAATTACTATTGTTCTTACGGCTTAATTTCCAAGTGGAATGTTAAAAAAACATTTTACGCTAACATGCAATTCCTAGGCAGTTTGCCAAAAGAGTGTTGCTAAGTGTTTTTGAGTGTGTGAATAAGATACCTTGACACGAAGCAACCTCGTGTGAAGCACCTAGCTAATGAGAACTCTCAGAAGTATTGGCGCCCAACCCTTAGGAGTTGGGCGCCAATACTATTTACTGAAACTTAATGCTTTCTAATTTGTGTTAAAAACTTAGGTATCTTCTACAAGAGTGAATCTGCAACACTGCTCAAAATTAATAAGTATTTAATTAAAGCATGTCGCACATTTGAAACGTTGACCTTAGAACACACCCACCAGATTATGTAACACATTTTGTCCAATCATTTTACAGTATTAACGAAAACGGTATTTTTACCTTTACGATTTGGATTGTTAATCGGTCATAAATCTGTTAGAGTGAATTTACAACCCAAGATTATTTTATATCAAGTTTAGTTTATGAATTATTGATTTTTATCAACCTGTTTAAAATTGTTTGCGCGTGGTATGCGATGATATCTTTTTTTATTAAAAAACTAGCTTACTAACGACTGTATTGTGATTTGTGGGTAGTTATTGGTATCCAGTATCTGTGCTAATAATATTATCTCGATATTTGCTGTAAATGACTCTTGCATAAAAAAAAATGTAAGAAAATGTCGGTTTTTTCTCTCCAAGTTTAGGTTGGTGGGCCCAAGAGAAGAAAGACATGCAAATTATCAATAAAGGAGACCTACACTCAGCAAATACAAGTTCTTAATTTTACGCATTTCTGCAGATTCGAATATCGGTTGAAGCCAGCCACTTTTCAGATCCTATAGGTATTTTGAGATTGTAACTATAGTCGTTGTATCGAAGTTACACGCTAATCCCAAAACTAGTTCTAACCCGATAGCGTGACAGGTTTTCGAAAGGCGTAGCGAACGACTATGTAACAGAAAAGTTACAAAACTGTATAGGTTTACTTTACAGCCAAACATGTATTGCTAGTGGTTAGCAAATATTGGTACTTACCTCAGACGCAATGTTGGCTCCCATCAACACAGCGCACGGGATTTTGAGACACCTTGTAATAATGTGTGAGATTAGGTCGATCCCGCCACCTTCCGCAATATCGAAGCCCTGGGGGAAAAAACAACATAATTACCAAGCATATTATTCGCTATGGAATTATTTCCAAGTAAAACATATTCTTAAGACGCATTTAATCACAATCACGTATACCTTTATCAAGGAGAGTGCAGCTGCTGTCGGTTTTATTTTTCCCAAGAGTGTGGAGCAAATAGTTCTGACGAACTGGTGGGGTACTACGAAAATAAGGAGGTCAGCGTCCTTCGCTGCGTCGACCACATCGGGAACGGCAACCTTTATTAAATAATACACCAACTCAGCAAAGGTCAAATTAAAAACAAGTATTTCCTAATATTCAACTTATTAAGAAGAAATATTTCATTTGGAACACCCTGTATAATGTACTATTGTAGTTACACTTTGATTAGTTTTCAGAAACACTGCATATTGTTTTACATTTTATTTTAATTACAATGTATTTGTAACATTATGTCCATTGTCCATTTCATAGGTATACTATTAAGAGCATGATGAATTTATTCATTGTGAGAAAACTGATAAATTTAAAAGTGTACTGCAGTATACATACAAAGTATTACATAATGCACTAGGTATGTACAGATACATATACAGATATGAGACAGTCACTCTTAATCAATTCCAAGGTCGAGAGAAACACTGCAAGATCTTAATTGTATACAGTCACCAGTGCATCAAGTTACTACAAACTGTCAAATTTTCTCATTTGATTTTGAACTTAACCATCAAGATTTTATGGTTTAAAAATTATTTGGAGATATTTGACAGTTTGTTTTAACTTGATGTGCTGGCGACTGTACATCCGGAGATTCTTTTGTTCCAATGAAGTTATGGTCAAATCATAAACAAACTAATTCTAGCTGTTGTTTTAATAAAAAACAGTAAGTTTCAATCATTAGGTAATAAATATTGATTTTACTATGATTGATTTTGCATAGCTTTGAGTTCTTTTAACAGGATCATTGAATTGGAAAATTATTATTAACTACAGGTTAATAATAATTTTCCAATTCAATGATCATTAAACTACCGATTTCTTGAAGTAACAGTTTCTTATAAATAATATATTTTTTGTAAAATGCATCTGATACAAGTATGTCAACATTTGATAGTAAATATTTGCAAAAACATAATGTTAAGTTTATTTGTTCTTTAATTGCTTTAAAATATTTGTTTACTTTTAAATATTTGTTTCAAATAATATTTACTTATAATATTTGAAACAAATATTTATAAGTAAACAAATATTAATACAGTAATAGATTATATCAGCTTCTTGCTACTTGTTGGTCACAGTTGCATACAAGGGAAATATTGGTACTACAGTATAAAAATGATCATTAGAATAATCTTATTTGATTAACTAGATAGGTAATCAAATAAGGTCATTTTTCAGTGATCGTTTGTCAGCAATCTTGCTGCAATACTAAAATCTGTCATTGCATACATTAAAATTAAATCATTGACAAAAACATAGTTAGGTCATAACCAGAGGTCAGAATTAAGTAAAGTTATTAATGTACTTGCATCGATATGTCGATATTAATATGGATCTTCCTGGGGTTTCCCAGGATTTATAAAACAATCCCGTGTGGCCAACAATATTACAAATAAATAATAATAAAAACCACAGAGATAGTTAAGACAAATAAAACAAAGATAATTAACATACAATTTTTTATTTTCGTTGCCCCACACTAAGATTTTTTCCTGTAACATGGATGCGTTTACAAAGATTTAAACTCACACATAAACAAATACCCAGACCCGGAACAACTACTTGTAGATCATACAAATATTTGTTCCGTGCGGGAATCAAACCCGCAACATTTTTTCATTAACTGCTGCGCTGTGTGCGCTTGATGTCCAATGTTAGATGGTTTAAATTGTGTAAAAGTAAATAACTTTTTATTTAATAAATGAAACCAGTGTAAGTACACAAATAACTTTACCTAATTCCGACCTCTACAACACAATATATAATACCTAGCTTTTGTCAGCACTCAACTAGAAGTTGTGAGTTAACATTGGCACTGAATTGCTTCCATAACACGCTTCGTAATGAACTGTCACAAAAATAGATTAGACATGTGTTATTCACATGGCACTGTCAAGAACAAATGTTAAACAGTCTCTAGTGAACACAAATGTGTATTCAGGTGTATGTTATGAAACAGTTTTGTTTAATTGCAAGGTTATCAATTTTGTTGTTACACTTCAGTCTGCATAATCTCAGGATTCCGTAAATTATTCTTTTTAAAAACCAGAAAATTATAATTTTTACTGAGAAAAGAGTACTTACCACATTTTCAGGAAGTTTGTGTCCAGGCAAATATTTAACATTTTCATGGGTTTCATTGATGATCTCTGTTAACTTCTTCCCTTCGATCATCTCTTCATACACCCACATAGTAACTTTGTCTTCAAAGTTAGGCAGGCGGGCAGCATTGCGACCCACAATTTTGGCAATTGCAGATCCCCTGTGTTCATAAAATAAACACTTATGCAGTTAACGAACAGTGGCTTTTACTTTAAAATTAAAAGCAATTTAATGAGAGTCTAAAAAAAGTCACTAATAATAATTTGATAAGATTAAGAATTATACAATGTTGTTGGTTAAGAACTTAAAAGTTTATAATGTTATGTCATCATTTTGCTAAAGGTCAGTCAGCACAGCACCACTTTTAATGTCCGTACAAGTGATCGAATTACACACGAAAGTGAAATATTACAAATAATTAATAATGCACGAACTAATAAAACGTCTTACCAGTTACCAGAGCCGATAATGCACACTCTGTTTTTCAATATTTTCTCTGCCATTATTAAAATGTATTAAAAATACGTAAATAATAAACGGAAGTTAATGGTAGAAGATAACTAGATCCAACAAACTTGCGACCAATTCGCAACGAGTAGCGAGACTGGCAGACTGCACACCGTCTATGAACGCACACGCGCCGCACCGTGCTATAGCGAGTGACGTTATCAACTTATCATAATCTATTCGTTATCAGCAGGGAAATATAACCACTGCTATTGTCACCTTCGCCAAGAGGTCACTGTCAGCTGTCACCAAGAAGCTGTCAATTGATCAACTGACAACTGTCATCCCATTTGATCCCATAAATTTAAAAATATTTCAGCACTAATAAGAGCCCCTACACATTGTTCATTTACATTTACATCTAAACACATAGCAAACAATAACACACCGAATTCAGTACAGAAATACTCAGTATACGAGCGAGTAATGTGTATAGTAGCAAGTAACGAAATAACAAAATGAAAATTATTCTAAACTACACATAATCACACGTCACGTTGCGTGGTACAATTAAAAAGTAATTGTGTCTCGCCCAAGGAAATTATATACTAACTGGAATGATGACGTGCAGCGGAAAGCCGTTCTGAGCGAGAAAACTTCGAGAGTGGATGTCATCCCTTTTTAATAGGGTATCCAATATTGGTACTTACATTTGGGACAGTTTTTCTTTTATAACTTACGGGTAGCAGTTTAATCAAAAACAGGGCGAAGCCGAACCACTGCCATGCAGCCACATTGTTGTAAAATCTGATTTCTTAAGTTTAGCATTCGTTAGATCTTTGAGAATTCAACTTGATTTCTCAAAATTCTAACTAATCATCAAAGTTTGGTGTACTAACGCTGAAGCCTGTTTGTCACTGGCAATGAAAAAGATATACAATAGACCTGCAGGACAGCGTCTACAATAGAAGATGGATGTTGCTCCGGATGGATGCAGATGCATTCAGGATAATGAATCACCCCCTTTATAGAGACAGTATCATCGATTAAAATCTAAATGAGCAAAAACGCAAATCGACTAAACGTTGACACTTCATAGATCATTTATACCGTAAAGAAATAGCTCTAGAGTTAGCATAGCTGGGCTCACCCTTTGAGTACAAAGTACACCATAGGACCATAAACGTTAAAATTATAAAACTAGTTGATTTGTCGACAGACTCCACTGCAAAGTTCCACTGTGTATGAGTCTGTCGATAAATCAACTATTTTTATAATTTACTTATTTTTTTTTTTTAGTTCTATTTTTGCTGTGTATCGTTTTTTGTCGCAAACAAGTGCTCCCTAAAAATGGTCAATTGTGCAAAAAACGATCTGCCACTTCAAATCCGCAAAACTATGGTGTTTCCTATCACACGTATAAAGTACGTGCTAAATATGCACTAAATGACTAAAATTATTTTATTTATTTAAGTACAATGTCGAAATACTTTTTACGTCGTTTCGATAGCGAAATTTCGTGTTAAGTTGGTAGCTCAAACGTAGTACAGGAGCTAACAGGTAGGTGATTTGGCCTGGAGCTGGGACAAAGGGAAAGAATGAATATTAAAATAAATGGTTTTCAGTTCAGTTACCAGTTACTTATTTGTATGTTCAGTAGGTTATGCAGTTTTAGCAAAAAAAATCTGTTATTGGTGTATAGGGCTTTTCAAAAAAGGCGGGTAGATGTTTAAATGAAATAAAACAAGCTGAGTGTGAAGTATTAACAAAATTCTTTTTATATTTGAAAGGCCCACATGTGCCATTAAGTGGCGAATATGACATCCTTCAAATGCCTGCCTCGGGTTCTTACAGTGGTACGGATCCGAGTGGTTCAATTTTCATTGAATCTTTTGCATAGATCCGGCTGTGCACGGCGAGAAATCGACTGCCTCGGGTTTTGCTGTACACTTTCACGAACCGCGACGATGTTCTTGGCTGATGTTGCGTTCCTTGAACGTACGGGTGTTGGCTGGTTGTCTACCGAACTGGTTGTCTCAAATTTGGCCACGAAACGTTGAAGAGTCGACTGTGAAGGGCTACCACGTCTACCATAAAATGGGCGCAATGCGCGCAATTGCACTAACGAACACTCATTTTGATAATAAAGTTTTATTATTTGAACGTGCTGTGCAATCGTATAACTTGCCATGGAGATTTGGCATAAATAACTAAATAATAAACAAAAGATTTGATAGATGACACCAAAACAAATTGGCCGCCACGGCATAATCCAAATAACCGGTTACAGCTGAAGCGACTGCCTATCTGACCTCCACAACCCAGTTAGTACTGGGTAATACGATACCCCTACGTGAGACTGGTTGTCAGACTTTTTGGGCCACTGACTACCTGTAACGACTTAGTAGTCGTTACAAGTAGTTAGTGGCTGTCGTCATCGTTCGTGTGTTCGTTCGTTTGTTTCGTTATTGTGTATTTATTTATTTGTTATATTATTCAAGTATAATTACAAGCCAACGTGCTACGGAGCACAGTATCATAGGTATAAAATTAAAGGATCATGTTCGAAACACTACACTGCCGATGAAAGTTTCTATGTAGGGAGGCTTAGATTGATATACTAAACACGTGGTAACCGTTTTTTTGGGTCCCTTCCACCCGTAGATACACGTTAATTTATCTATGTGTGTGTTTGTTTCTTTATTTATTGTGTGTTTGTTTTTTCGTCGTGTGCATTAGTGGCAATAATATTTATGTCTCTGGGTGTGATTGCCAAATACCCGTAGTGTGTTTACCTCGCTCTTTGAAGCCTCCATAGCTTGTTCCTCCATGGGCAATATTAGGCTTGGTACCCACGGACTGAAATCGGCATCGGTTTCGATGACATGACCTCACAAAACATTCTTCAGTGATTTTATTGAGGCATTTCAAATGTGTATATATGCACAGCCTAGCGGCGGTCTGCGGGCTACTAAAGAAGGCATCCGGCATCGAAACTCGACGGCCAGTTCGTGAATCCACGTTTTATGCATATTCTAGCGTTAAAAAAAAATATTTTCCACTTCCGTTGTTGTGCACCGGACTATAGAAGCTTCTCGAATGTGCTTTCCATCGACTCAACGAAACCCTCCTCACCTCCTCGCCTCGTTCGATCAAACGTCATTTGAAGTTGAACGAATCTCGTGTGAAGAAGTGCTCGTACGGTGTTTCGTGCTAGTTTTGTTGTGCTCGTGAATATTGTGCGTTTCTAGAAGTTTTCGGAACAGTGTTTAAGTTCTTCAACGTGACAAGGAATCCAAGGTAAGCTTATTTAAAAAAAAAAAATTAACAATGTAATTTTCATGAAAAATGTGGATGGCGTTTGCGTAGATTTTCTTTCTTTGATAATTTTATAATTAGTCTGCAAACTCATGCGTCTATTTAACAAACTGCTAATATTATATCGATTAAATTGATCGCCGCTCATTATTTCCTTGTTCTTTTCTATTTAATGCTGTGAATGTTCGAAACTACGTGGTCTTTGCAACACGCTTTGAATTATTTGAAGGTGTCACTAACAATTAGTATTGATTTACAGACCACGTTATCATCTTTCTCTCAGTCAGTACTTAGCTAGGCTTTTATTTTTATTAAAGTAATACATAACTAAAACTAGGCTAGGCACTAGAATTTTCCATAGCATTCTAGATATTATACAATAGACTGAATACTTAATCATTATGTTTATTCCGTAATAGGTATTAAAGATGGTGAAAGAAACAACATACTATGACATATTGGGTGTGAAACCCACTTGCACAAATGATGAATTGAAAAAAGCCTACCGGAAGCTAGCCTTGAAGTACCACCCTGACAAAAACCCAAATGAAGGAGAGAGGTTCAAACAGATTTCACAAGCCTATGAAGTACTGTCCAATCCAGACAAGAGGCGCATTTATGATCAAGGTTTGTTTTTTAGGAATTTATTATTACAAAATTAAACTTTCTCTTCAAAATCATGTATTTTGACCTGTAATACTGATACCTTGTAACTCACTACTGATAATCTTAATCATATTGGCATTATAAAGCATCTATAATCCTAATCTTAACCACTTACCCACACTTTTCTCAGAATGTAGTGAGTGGTACCTAACCTATTTTAATTTATAAACAATTTTCACTTTTTTATTTATTACTCTCTTTTATGTTTTATGTTTGTAAACACTTTATCTTATAATATATCTTATTTTTTTTGTCTATCGTGTTTTATAAATATTCTCAGTAAATTGAGAGGTCTGGCTCTTGTAGTACAGGAAATCTTAGTACAAGAGCCAGGGCAACACTGATGTTTGAGCAATCACTTGTCAATAAAGATTTTATTTATTTATGTAATCTATGAACAGGTACACCAAGTTCATATTACTTGAAATTGCTACAGGTAACCTTCCAATACTACTTCAATCAGATAGAGAATAAAATGGAAGTACTTTAATAAAAATTGCAATGCCATGCGGATAATGTAAAAAAAAAACTCATAGTTATAAACCATACCATGAGTATTCAGCATGAAAATAACTTTTCAAATTATATTCTAGGAGGTGAACAAGCATTGAAAGAGGGAGGTGTTGGCGCAAGTGGCTTCTCCTCACCTATGGACTTGTTTGACATGTTCTTTGGTGGAGGATTCAGTGGTGGTCGTAGACGTGGACGTGAACGGAAGGGCAAAGATGTTATTCATCAGCTGTCAGTCACGCTTGAAGAGCTTTACCGTGGTGCTGTTAGAAAGCTGGCTTTGCAGAAGAATGTAATCTGTGAAAAATGTGAAGGACGTGGTGGCAAGAAGGTAACTAAAAGATTTCACTAACATGAAATATTTTGCTTTTTGAAGTAATATATCTTGTCTGAAACTAGAATTAAAGGTTATGTTTGTCCATAACAGGGTGCAGTACACACTTGTCCCACTTGTAGTGGTACAGGTATGCAAATTCAGATCCAGCAGTTGGCACCAGGCATGATCCACCAAATCCAGACTGTATGCAGTGAGTGCCGTGGGCAGAGGGAGATCATTGACCCTAAGGACCGCTGCAAAGTTTGCCAGGTATTACTAAAGAAAATGCATCTCAGCAATCTTTCTTCAAAACAATTAAGGCATTTAACTGCAGAAAAAGTATTTCAGCATTTTTTTTCTAAATAAGTTTATATGTGCATCAGCATGACTTTAGGGGGTGAAATCACATTTGTATGCTTAGTGTTTTCAAGTATCTCTTTCTCATTCTGTCATCTAAAGCCAAAAGAAAAAACAAGTCTGGCCGCAAGCATTTGTTCGCATCTACAGCACCATGCTATTGAACTACTCACTTTAGTAAGTTGAAATTCTCAGTGACAGAAATGGAAAGAGATACCAAGAAAATTCTGACCTGTGTAAATGTGATTTCACCCTTATTCAGTTAGATATAAGTACCGCAATTTCCACTTAGATAGCAATTTCAATGATACATTTAACCACTTAACCAAACTCAGTAGGTCAAACACAGCTGTGCGGAAATAAAATACGCGGCCTCAGAAACAAAAGGAAGACTGCCATTGTTTAATTTAGGTCAAAAACAATTGTTTTCGGATAAAAAAAACACATTGAAAGCATTAATATTATGTTACAGGGACGCAAGACTGTGCGTGACCGCAAAATTCTCGAAGTCCATCTGGACAAGGGCATGACTGATGGCCAGAAGATTGTCTTCAGTGGAGAGGGTGATCAGGAGCCCGAGTTAGAGCCTGGTGATCTCGTTATAGTTTTAGATGAGAAGGAGCATGAAGTAAGTATTATTTAACTTTTTGTTTACGAACAGTGTAGGTAGAAAATACAGAAAACTAGCAAGCTTTTTTTTCAAGTATGTGTAATCTAAAAAATGACTTTTTATTCATTGCATTCTCATCTTCTTCTTTCTAGACGTTTAAACGTTCAGGCCATGACCTCATAATCCGGTTGAATATTGAGCTTGTGGAGGCACTGTGTGGCTTCCAAAAGGTGATCCGGACCCTAGATGACAGGGATATTGTGATAACTGTTCTTCCTGGCGAAATTATTAAGCATGGTGAAATCAAGTGTGTGTTGAATGAAGGTGTGTATGAATTACTTATCATTTTTGTTCAATTAGAACTTTCTCAGCAGCAAATTTTGTCCTGGCAATATTTTATTATGAATGATTCATTGTTATTAGTTATAATAATTGTTTACTCATAACTTTACAGGTATGCCAATGTACAAAAATCCGTTTGAAAAGGGTCAGCTTATTATACAATTCCTAGTTAACTTCCCCGCTCGCATTCCACCCGAAGTCATTCCTGCCCTTGAGAACTGTCTGCCGCCGCGACCGAGGGTGAGTGTAAATCTGTTTTATTGTCTATGCCTTTAAATTAAATTATTCTGTTCTGTAAAGCACACGTGTTTGTATACGTCTTTGCATTTGTGCGTGGGTAGGTTATGCAAAGTCATGCATGCCAATGTTATATGCTAATTAGATTTGGCAATAATCATAGAAAATCAGAAGTTAATAATTCTGGGAATGATGATAATGTTACAAAATTAATAATATTAAATAAACGTCTAATTTTACAGATTGAAATTCCCGAATTGGCTGAAGAGTGCACGCTGATCGACTTGGATCCAGAACAAGAGTCGCGCCGACGACGCGCACACCACGGCAACGCTTACGAGGAAGACGATGAGCATCCTGGTATGAACAGAGTGCAATGCGCCACTAGCTAGACTTCGCAGCACACTCGCCAAACGAGCGCCAGCGATGGACCTAATCCAACCAAATTACCGCTGATTGAAATATTAATAGCAATTATGAATAAGATTGATGAACATGATGAATGTATACAAGTTGGTAATGTATTATGGCAAAGTTTGTGATTAACATTGTCTCACATAATAATAATTGTATTCACTTAGAACTGCTTATTTTATTTAGAAACATGTTATAAGTTATGTAGCACCTTTAGTATGATAGTTCATTTCATCATTCTTTCTTATGTGCAATTATATTAACAATATTTACGTAGTGTGAACAATGCTGAAGCTATTTATATTTCATCAGTTGTAAAGCAATATTAGCTTGTTAATTAAATTATTTATGTAACTTGCTATTAGTTTTTCAATTCATGTGAACATCAGTTTCATCAGTCTATCCTAGAGAGTCCAGTGAGGTCATGATGCCTACTTAGTAAACATTCTAAATATACAGAAGCTCATATTATTGAAGTTGTGTTTCGTATTATGCTGAAGGCCTGCCTTAAATAATAATAAGATAAGATCAGAATGTAGGTCCATTGTCTTAGGTGATTAGTAATATTGGTGTATTGACGTAATCCATACTGTGATTTCGTTTTCTATCTACCTACTTCTTTTAGACACAATTTTTCTCTTCGGGAGCTTAGTATTTACTCATCAAGGCATCCTAGCTAATATTGATTTGTTATAATATGCATTCATTTTTAACATATTCAGTGCCAATCATTACCCATAAACTTCCATTATTCATACTTCCATAGGTAGGTACCTACATTTATAAAAGCTAAAGTAAATCTTAATACTTCCGTTTTTAGTCTGTTACCGTTTCACGCCAAAACTACTGGATGGCTGAACTGATTGTCAATTTAAATAGATAGGTAGCCTGGGAGCTGATCTTACAATAGACTTCTTTTTGTCAAGGATATTTGTAAAAAAAAAAAATGTAATTCAAAATATATGCAGCTGAAGTCGCTGGCAACCGCTTGAATATGGTAGAGAATTGTCTAGTATAATAGTAGCTAGTAATTCTAGTCGAGGAAGACATCAATGTCATTTATGAAATGATTTGACATATTTCTGCTGATCAGAGTACACACTGCACTGTCAGGTGTTATGAAAAAAATAAACATGATGCTTGAAACTGATTGCTTTATCGTGCATGACTGTTCAAATATTATAATAGGTATTTATACAGACAAGTCTAGGTAGGCGCTATTTTACATGTCTAAACTTTGGGATGGATAGAGTTAAACAAGTTACGAAATACCATGCTAAGAGTCTAAAAAGTAGGCATATTTCGCTGTAGTTTGTGTAGACACACCCGTTTATCTGTAAGTCTACACATCATATTTCAGGTGACTGAGGTGACCAGAGATAAACTAGCATTTTTAGATAATTTGTCAAAATTCAAAAGCGCCCGATAAGTTTTTCCATCGAAACTTCCAATCCTCCTGCTAAATCCTTAAGATGTTTTTTTTTTAAATCTCCTTAGTGCTCATTAAAGAACTAGGTATTGTGTAAAAAAAATCACGACATACGCTGTTTGTTAGTGAATGACTGAATTTAAGATTTTTAATGTAGATATACACGCGCAGTAACCATCATCTTTCTGCGAATCCGGAAAACCTTTGGCACTGGAAATGTTACGTAATGCAGCAGCTTCATTTATGTTTTAAAATAAATTGTTTTATTTTATTATATCAATTGTAGCAAATTATATATTGTCTGCTAATTTAAGGTTTTAAAGGGAACATTTTCTACATTATGTAGGTCTGTGATTCGTCATGATTTTGTGGTTGAATGGTAAACTTATTATGGCTTGTGCTCAGATGTTTTTCACATAAAAGTAGTTGAATAAAGTTTAGTTTTAAATAAACTTTCTTGTCTCAAAACTTTTGTTTTATTAGTAGATACTACCTTACCTTACGTAGGTTACCTTACTTCGCTCCGTGTAAAATACTGGTATTCTGCTGCATCTGGTCTGGTATTCAATGTTATCCGACTGGAAGCCGACCCCAACATGGGAAAAAGCTTACCAGTGATTGCGCCTATAATAGGTGTTTAGCTGCTAGCATAACAAACGGCTACGAATAAACACGACGCGACGGCAGCGCAGTGGCTGGATTAAATGCTAGGTACGTGTCGCGGCGGGTTCGATCCCCGCACGGAACAAGTATTTGTGTGGCCTACTGATTGTTTCGGGTCTAGCTGTTTGTGTATGTGAGTTTAAATGTTTGTAAAAGCACACGATGCCGTCGTGATTACATACAGTGACGCGAGTCGCAACTGTCAGACTGCTTATTTTTAACCGACTTCCAAAAAAGGTTATCAAGTCGACTGATTTTTTTTTTGTGTTTATGTTCAGCGATATCTTCGCCAATTGTGAACCGATTTTGATAATTCTTTTTTTGTTTGGAAGAATATTATTCCGCGGTCCCATTTAAATTTGGTGAAGATCTGATGCTGATCTTCGGAGATTTGCAATGAAACTCTTCAACAATCTGTCGCGATGGCTGCAATCGCTTGGATGTTCATTGTTTACACAACATCACGCCTGAATGTTCTGAGATGTGTAGTCTACAGCACACCCACATTTCAACAGTTAGGTATGTTAATTCCATTTCATTGGGGATAAGCCTATTACCATGACATGTATTGCTAACGGTTCACTAATGTTTCAACAAAACTCCTTTGACAATTTTTAACCGACTTAAAAAAAAAGGAGGAGTTTCTATGTTCGACTGTAGGTATATTTTTTTTTTCATGTAGGTACCTATGTTTACCGATTTCTCTGCCAATTTTTGACCAATATTCATAATTCTTTTTTTATTTGAAAGCCTATACTCCTGAGATAGTCCCATTGTCACCAAATCAGAATCTGATGATCTAATCCCAGGGAAATCGAGGGCAACCCTCAAATTTTATAGGCACATACAATGTTTTTCATATACTCTCTAACGCAATTCATATATTAGTGCTTGGAAATCATCATCTCATATTGCTGAGCTGATGATGGAAGGTATAAGTCAGGATCAGATGATGGAATCCCAGTAAAATTAAGGGCAACCGTAAAATTTTATGGGCATTGTTTGAAGCAGTATACTTTCCATGTGGTCCCATGGTCATCAGGTCAGGATTTAATGATGGGATCTTGGAGAAATCGAGGGGACTCTCCACATTTTATATTATCGATATCTTCGACAATTGCCTGCCTATTTCGGTCCCGTTTAAATTTGGTAAAGTTCGGAGTTATACAATGGAACTCTTCAATAGTAGACAGCAAATCTGTCGTGATTGCTGCAATCGCTAGGATGTTTACACAATATCATAACATAACGGCTGTATGCTCTGAGGGGTACGTAGTTGCGTATCCAGATTGCGACAGTTAGGTATATTAACTTCCATTTTAATGTTGATAAGCCTATTATCATGAAATGTATTGTTGACAATGTAAAATAAATGTATAGTAAATATTTGTATAGGATATTACAACTAAAAATGGAAAAAAAAAATCTTTTTTGCAAAAAATAAAACCGACTTAAAAAACACAGAAATGTGAAAAATAACTTTAGCTTCAGAAGTCAATGACAAAAAAAGTAAATACAACAAAAAAAAGTCACCGACTTCAGAAGCTAAAGTTAGTTTTCACTTTTCTGTGTTTTTGAATTCGCTTTTAGTTTTTGCAAAAAAGATTTTTTATAATGTACGTGTCACTGTTTGTACACGCTAATCTCCGAAACCACCCAACCGATTTCAATGAAAATTTGTAAATGTAATAATGTTAATCCGATAGGTGTCGCCGTGCGAAGCAGGGCGGGTCGCTAGTACTAGGCAATATAAAAGCAGAGTCGGAAGATTAACATATGGTATAAAGCTTTCTAGGTAGGACACAACTGTAGTTCTATCTTGGTGGAGAGGGACGATCTTTACAAGGTGACTGGCAGCTTTGCATGCGCCAGAGACCAGCAGTGCAATTAGTATTCTTGTGAATATTTGCAACACATATATATAGAAAAATATTACCTTTACTGAACTTCTCGGCTTGTGACTCCTAGTATACATCTAGTAGGTAACTAGACCTAACGACAGAGCCTTTGATGATTGTAGAAAATAAAATAACGATTTATTTGGCAATTAATGTATTAATAATTTTTGTAATACTTAAGCCTATACAAGTAAGCACAGCCTTTATTATTCCCCAGTGCCATGTATCCACTGTTAGGTGAAAAATTTACTGAGTCAACTTGATGGAGGTTCAATGTTGGGCTGGGGAAATTGGCAAAAACATGGTAAGAAGGAATATGCACTAGTTTCACTGCATTAGGATAGTATGCTGACGAAGCTGAAAGTATCTCTGTTGTTGCATTAAAATTAAGATTAGTTATTTTAGTTGTAAGGTTGGAAATCACTTTCAATGGAACTGGTTCAGAGGTAGTCAAGTTTTCAGTTTGATATATGTTCACAATACCTTCCCCACTTCCTGTAGCTAATAATTTTCCACAAGGGCTTGTGGTCAGACAAGATGCTGTAACACATCCATGATCATAGAATTTTTTTAAGGGTCTGTAAGTTGAAAGATCCCATATTGTGATTTCTCCTTCAACACCATAACAATATAGCTGTGAACAGTCATGGTTAAATGTTAAAGATGCCACATTAGAGTTGTGTTTTAAACATTTCAGCAACTCTTTAGATGCAGTGCATAACAGGTATACTTCCTCATAACCATCACATGTTGCAATGTATTTTCCATCGCTTGACATTTTGAAAATAACAGGTTTCTTCACTACCCGTGGCAGTTGAATCAATTTGGGTTCAGCCTTGACAAGATTGTATACACAATATGTGTGGTTAATTTTAGAGGCAATAAATGCCTCTGACCCATCAGGGGTGAACTGAGCTGCACTTATGCGCCATTTCTTTAACTTAAAGCTATGTAGTTTGTTGTTTTCATCTCCACCTACAGAGAACAATGATACAACACCAGAATGGCCAGCAACAAGGGCAGCACTTATTTTAGGATGAAATTCAACACAGGATATGATTGATCCTTCATTTTTAGTTGCAGAATTTATTTGTGGGAACTTCTTAATTTCCAGGTAATCTTTAGGAAGGTGGTTCGAGGTTTTTTTGTATAAATGTCCAACAGTTCTTAATATCTCATCTTCGTCTTGATCTTCTATTTTAGATTTTTTATTCAGTTTAGCCCAAGTTGGAGTACCCATTAAAGTCTCATATTTTTGTTTTAGCTTTTCTGTGTACAGACTTGTACTTTTTATATTTGGTATAATATTTGCACCAAAGTTCTCATCATCTTCGTCAACCCATGCTGGTTTCAGATCAGCACCAGCTTCCTCATTAGATTTTGGGTTTAAATTTTCAACAAACGTTTTTGTTTTATTAAATAACAATTGTGATACCCTGTAACAAAAATGTTAATAAATTCATGAGAGGCTAATTTCGTAAATTCAGGAGTGTTTATTGGCGACTGAATATTCAAAAATTAATGTTATTTATTTGGCGCTAAATGTACACACGGTGGTAAAAATAACATGTAGTGCAATGACACATTTCGCCATAAAAATAGCATGCAAATATGAATAAATACAAACATTAAATTAACTAAAATAGGTAACTAAATTTAGGAAACTAAACACAGTAGGATATTTCAAAGTTTAACTAAGTCAACACTAAACAAAAAAAATACTGTTTTATTATGAAGTATTTATCGTAGCAAGAACCAAAACGAATTTCATACATACCTAGCTTCTTCATCATGCACTGAAGAAGATTTGCGTTTCATTTTAATTAAGTAATTATGAAAACTTTAATTAAGATCTAAAAATTTAGGTTATCTCACACTCGCATTGACATTAATTGACAGAATTGTCGCTGTCAGTTTGACACGCTGTTGTTGGTTTACGCTTTCATGTTGGTAAAACCTGTGCTGCCAGCTAGAAAGCAGGAAAACAAAAGTTTTTGTCGGGAATCAGACTTAATTTTGGCACGAAATACTATAATCCTAAAACAGTACTAAGCACACATGACGCACATAAAATATTAATATTTAAAAAAAAAATAGTTTACCTTATGAGAATGTCATCGTAATTATGTCGGTAAAGCAGTTAGGATGAGTGTTGGTTTAACTTTTTAATAGATGTCACTGTTGTTTTGTAATGCGTCCTTTTTCCTCCAATAGTAACGTAATACGAGAAAAGAAAGAAAGAAGTGAGTTCATGAGTTGTGATTTTATAAGTATACCTATCATGTCGTATCGTTTGTGTGCAAGTCCTTTTCTTTCATTCGTTATTTGCAGTGTTTCACTTTGTAAGCATCGGATTTTGATTGTGAGATACTAGTTTTGGAGTTATCACCATTGTGCAAGCAAACATACTTATTGGAATAACCAGAGAATTTGGTGATTGCAATTGCGAAAGATTGTGTACAAGAAGATGAAACGAAGACTTATTATTCTGTGACCTTTTTGCTTCTTCGAAGTGTGTCAATATGTGTAATAAACCAATGAATAAAAGACAAAAACAGTAGTCAAGCTAATGCTACCTGTTTTATTGCAAGGACCGTAACTTTTACAATGGGGCCCAAAGGGGCTCCGCCATAAAATTATTAGTCGGTTGTTAGTCTATCGTAAAACAATTAAAATACGATTGATGACTCTGGCACGTCATAAAGCATCTGTCGATGATGGTCAAGGAGCTCCAGGTGATAAGGAGGCCACCGAGCGATGATACAAGGCTGGTCGCAAGCAATGCCAGGTGGAGTCACATCAGTAGATCGCGTCACGGCGCGCTCAGCTAGTGAGGAGCCAAGTTACGCGGCGTGTGATGTTTGTGCGCAATGTCAGGCAAGCCCGCGAGTGTGGGCGCGTCGCGAGCGGGCGTGCCGGGCACTCCGCGCGTGCTGGTGTACGTGGCGGACCCGCGCCAGCTAGAGCCCGGCGCCGCGGGCCCCGACCCGCCGCCCGCAGCCGGCCCCGCGCCCTCGGCACCCGCAGCCGCACATCCACCGCACGATACCCTATACATCCCTGAGAACGTACATCACCAAGTGAACTTGCCCAGGAATACGGTCTACAGAACACAATTTGACAGAAACGACCAGAGAAACTTGCCTGCTAATATTTACTACAAACAGTTAAATGATAATGATGGCAAAGTAAATGTTTATGGTATGCCTGATAATGTTTCACATAGAACAGAATTCTATCCAGTTTCACAACAGTATATCAAAGAAACATGTTCAAAGAATGAAGATAGTAGGAGTGACAGATCAGGTAATATAACTGTGAAACGAGATTGTTCAGAGCAAGCAGGTACAGAATTTAACAGTGTTGAAACTTATCATACAAGAGTACCTGTAGAATCAGTAGATCTGGCAACATATCATGCAAGATGTTCTGGTCCCATTGGTTCAGATAATACTATGAATTCTATGCACCCGGCTGCATTGCGTCACGGGCAGAATCAATATAGTGAGAATATAACAGTTCAGAGTGGTGAGGGATCAAATTGTAGTGAAAGAGAGTTATCTGTGTGCAAAAGTTTTGTGAACTATCAATTCTTAGAACAGAGTGTATCTCATCAATCGATAGTGAATCAAAGTATAAGTATACTAAATCAACAAGTAGGAGTGAGTAGAGGAATAGTAAGTGAAGGTGATAGTGGAAGTGCGCCACAGCTGGTGAGGACTGCAGATGGTGTAGTCCTGGCCGTGCTGCCAGCGCCAGTTCTGTCCCACCCCCCTGACAATCCAGAGCTAAGCTCAAGGACAGTGGTGCAGACTGATTCTCAACAAACTGTAACAGTGCCCCTAGGTTGGAAGAGAATAGTTAGCAGCACATCAGTACTCTATGTTAGGTAAGTAATGATCAAGCTGGTGGACTTTATATTGTCTAAAGCTGTAATTTTTTGTGGGAGTAGCTTTGCTGATTAATTTTAGAAGATGTTAGCTTATGATTGCAACTCATTGCTCATATAACTTAGAAATATAATCAATAATAATTTCTACTAACATACTGTTTTAAATGTAAAACCTATGTTATACTAAAAATAAAATTGGTCAAGCGCCATAAAAATCATATTATTGGTTATGGTTCTACACAATGGTCAACACACACAATAGTCAACACACACAATAAAGTAAATTAAAAAATTAATAGTTTTTAAAACTTTATATCAACTAACATTTAAATTACTAGTTGGCTTGAGGTCATCTAGTTTACCCATACCATTAAAAATATTTATTCATTTGATAGTATTATTCATCAAAACATTATAAACATGCCAAAGATGATACCTATTAAAAAAAAAACAAATGAGGCATTAATAAGGTTGAGTATGTTATTCAATTGTTATCACTTGCTCTCTGTCGATTAGTTACATTTAATATACAAAATAAGAAAATACACTATCCCACTATGGAGCACTGGGATGGACTTTTTTTTAATTTTGAAAACACTGTCAGCAGTCACCCCAAAAGACAGAACTTAAACAATATTTCGTAAGACCCACAGGACTCTTTAACTACATAACATTTTGCATGACTATACTATTTCTCAGCTCAACCCCTTTAAAACCTGAATCCTTAAAACTTCACACAGATACCTCAAATATTGGCCATATTTGGGGTCTCTTTAAGACTTCTTAAAGAGACCCCAAATATGGCCACCAAAAAAAAAAACCACTATATGAATTGAATTGGGCTAACTTCAAAAATACTTTGTTATAAGACAGGTTTTCAAAGCCCATAATGCGCATTTACTTATGCTAGTAATGATATCGCGGACAAAAGCATCACGAGATTGGGGTCGCGACAACCTCAGGTCACACCATCAGGTCTTTCGACAAGCCAGTCTGCAAGGGGCTATTCAAGGACTTTACTAATGTTTCGATCATTTGACTCTTTGCAGGCTCGAAAACCTGAAAATAGGCAGCGTTTTTTACTACCCAGATCTTTGAACGAATATTTAGCACATTTCTCTTCTTTCGTATCCGCACAAGCTGTGATAACAGAGTACGGAGCCCTACCGAATGGCGTGGTTGTCACCAAGCCAGTCGCCACGGTTTTTTTATTTTACTCCGAAATTAATACGCGAAATATGGTCGCTCATGGCTGTACAATGTACATGAAACATTTGCTTCACAGCTCATTGATTTCTAAATTAACAAATTCAAAGCCAAATAGTCGCATTTCGGTGCTAGCATTGAGAAAACTCAACCTTTCCCAAATACCCAAGATTTTTCATCGACTCAGATATCATTACGATTGTAATGATGTCTGAGTTTCGTGTCTACCATAAATATAATTCAACTTAATGAACTATCCCAAGAGGATATAATCCCGCACAATTCGTCTATCACAAACGTTGGTCGCCCAGAGATTGTTTTCTTTTCAAGTCATTTTTGCCTTTATGCAGTCAATTGGACAAACAGATTTGTTAGTAAGGAGAAAAAGTGATTGTCCACTTTAACGCCAAGCCCAATTAAACTAATGCTCATGCATGCACCTACTCATTAAGTGGTATTGGGAATTTGGTCCTTGACGAATCCTGATAGATAACTAGCGTGGTTTTTGCACGATGGCTTCGATAGTTGGAGCTTAGTCCGTAATCTGACAAGCGCTTATCAAAGAGGTCCTGCTTAAAACCTTAAATTAAAAAAAAAAAATCTTGGGTAAAAAAATCTTATTGCAATACTCGACTTATTAAGTTAAACAAACATAAAGAATTAAATTAAAATAATTAAGTATTATTAAATTAATGGTACGCAGTCCGTCGCAGTCTGCGGTTGAGCATTGTTAGCCTTCTCAAATAATATTATTTAACGATCAATGTTCGAGATGGTTGAGCGGTAATGAAGTATTGGTGGAATACAGCGGCGCGAGCACCGCGGATCGTGTGTTAACGTTAAATCAATCCGGCACAAGTGGACAAACCAGTCCGGCAGCTGTGCGGACGTTCTCGAAGTAAGTGAAGAAAGTTACTTTACACCAATAAAACTGAGCATTTGGACCAAACGGCTGCAGTCTCTTTTATTTGCAGATCGTATAATTGCATCTGCTAAACATTTGCATTATAATAGCGTTTTATTTCGAACTTGAACGTTAAAAAGAATTATCCTTGACTCCATAAAAACTTTTATTATCGTTCGAGTCATGAAGATCGCCAGCTTACAAGAACTTGCTATTCTTTAGAAGCTTGAGGGCTAGGTTGCTCATATCTTTTCTTTTGTCTTCTGTGTAGTTGTTTCTGACGTGGATGACTCCAGAAAGTTCCGTCAAGCCCTAAACTGTGAACGAGAACGAGTTAAGCAACGAACTGGGGATTAGGAACTAAATCTATTATTTCAATATTAAGAACTAGTACTGAATATACAGATCAAATCAATGCTCCATTTTCGCAGTACGCTCGAGTCATCCTAACATCATATATTACATCCTGGGCAGCTGCATAATTTTAACTGTCATAGTTAGTAAACATGATTAGTCGATTGTCAGAAAATAGGCCGTAATCTTAAATGTATGATGAGCATCTGGTTGCAATACGTTATTGATGTTGATGTTTTCTTAAATTGTTGAGAAAACACTGTTTTGACACTTGTGTAGGTACGTAAGAACCCTCAGGACCTACGTAACAGCAAATGTGCTATGTAACTCCGCAGCATTTAAATAGCGGAATTAATGAAAAAACATGGATAAACGTCCTAGAATTCTGCATATCCACCAAAATCTGGGTCATAATAACTTTTGAACTAAATAAAACTGTGGAGACCTCGATAAGCTACACGGCTTCTAAAAATACTGTCATGTTGCAACAGTTATTATGTTCATAAATTATACACCTTGACAGATTTTTCAGAATCTTAAGGGGAAATAGCAATATTATGAGAATCCAAATAAAAATTTTTGATACTAATGAATACTTCTTAATGATAGAATAGAATAGAATAATATTTATTTGCTTAAAAACATGGTATAAAAGATGGTAAAAACAAAAAAGAAAGAGCATACATGTTTTTGCTTAACAGTAATAAGCGTGCAAAAATTTCACGAGAATATTTAACATTTATTGTCAAAGAAGTCTTTGACACTATAAAAACTATGACTACACAACCATTCATGCAATTTATTTTTATATATCTCTCTCTGATGAAGGACGATACACAGCCTGGAAAGGCAGAAAGTACAATTTATGCCGTAAGTTACTATATCTCCATTGTCCACACCACACCATACCACAGATCCACTATTTAAATGTAATTCGTGCTGAATATTTCAAAACTAGGTTCACGTCTGATATTTTAATATTCTGCGGTTAGTCACAACACATATTTATTTTATTGATGCCTACGCTACGCAGCTACGTGCCGTATCACTAACTAGGCTAACTTACGAAGAGGTTTGAGCTCATTGAGCTCAGAGCTCAACAGATTCCATTGTATCGTCTATGCGCATAACACTCCCCTTATCTGTCATTGCTGTAAGGTACATTGCCCAAGAACTGAACAATGTTGTAACAAACACTTCGCGTGCACTTAGTACCATAAAGCTTTATTTTATGGCTTTGCGTTCAAGCTTCCTTGTAACTGCACTACTTTTTCTTCCTAGTGATTTCAAGTAAGTTGACATGAGATGTATGTGTAAATGTTTTTGTTCTTTTAGATTTAATTAATCACCTGAGCAAGGTATTATATCAGAAGATTAATTAAATGAAACCACAAGGCAGACTTAACTTTAACCATTCAAATTGTTCGAAGTCTAATCAGAAATGATGCCTGATTACGTCAGTATCGGAAACGATTGTTTCCTCAGACGATGCAACAGCTCTAACAGATGTTCGACCGTCGTAAATAACGTTACAAGAAACAATAAAAATCTTATTCTTCCACTTTTCTTTGTGTCAATTGTCAGAGTGCTTATTGACGTTGGGGACTAGCTATTGCTCAACTGATTTATAGCCAAGCGAGGTAAAGAACACCGTCTGTTTTTTTCGAAAGTCTCATTGTGAACGCATGGATTTCTCTGGCCTTCTTTGTGAGGTATTGCACAATGTTGGGATCGTCCGTCTCCAGCTCATACGGCTCCTCTCATTGTTTCGACGGATTTGATGGGCGTCACCAGGCGCTTTGATCCGATTTACAATTCGTTCCGACTTTCTTTTAGTCATCGTTTACAATAGCACTGCATGCTGGCATCGATACACTTTATCTATTGTTAAAATATTTGACTCATGTAAGGTAAATTATAACCCTGGAAGAGCCTGTCTCGTGATATATTCTCCATTATAATCGGTGATAGCAATTGTTATATTTTTCGGCTAAAATGATTATGTATTGCCCTCGAGATAGAGTAATATCACGTATTCATTAGAGCAGCGAATCCTATACAAGCCGAGAGATCACTCTTGCTAAGGTTTAACTGAAACTAATTTGATGTCGCTGTTGGGGACTTTTATATTGACGTCACAAAACCCACTATGTGTAGGTACCCAGATCCAAAGTCTGGACTACCCAAGAACCCACTAAAAGAATACTTCGACACGCACGATCTAAATCACTTCAAGCTGTAATAAAGTTATAAGTATAGGTAGTCATATTTTTTGCTGTAACAATTAAAAGCAAGAAACAAGTTTTGAAATGTCTGAGCAAGGTCACAGCAATATCTGTATTTGAGAGCTAATTCAATTAAGTAATCAAAACAGCATGCAGAAGCGTATCAGCGGGGCTTTAAATTCATGACCATTACTGGCACCTTATAAAGAGTATCTAGTAATCTGGTTTGAGATTTATGGAACAGTGACAATGAGGCTGGGAGGCGAGATCATACGCGCGTTGACCTCCGCTTTGGCTTCGACGCGGAAATAATATGGATTACGTAAGCACAGTCGAACATTTTTTATTGCTCCATTAAATGAGGCACGCCGCCGACTCTGGGTGGAGAGCGTCTCAACAACAAATAAACGAATTTAACATCCATGATACGGCCATTAGTCTCACTATTCTTAATTGCTAAAGTTAAATCTGGACTGTTTGAACGTCGTGACATGTAATTATTCAAACTTGGTTAACAACTTATAGGTTATTTTTAGCTTATAGCCATATCTACTAACTTGTTGACGGATTAAAATGTTTATTATCATTCGGTATTATTATCTGGATTAATTTAATAGCGTGCTGCTTTATAATCACTTAAAGATAGGTAATTTAGTCAATTATAATTTCCTTGACAATCTATACGAGGAAAACCGCTAACCGCAATTTAGTCTTAAAAAATAATATTATTAAGTTATAATGTCAGTGATATTTAGTAACATATCTGATGCAAAATTATAATCGTATTCATAAATAAAATATCGAACGAATAAGATAAGTAGTAGTACCTTAATAGTTTCATCCAAAGAGACGAAAAAACAAAAACTTAGCAGGCGAAAATTACACAGATAACATTAATATCATGAAGCAACTTTAATTGGCAATGTTTATTTAGTCTCACCAATTCCTTACGAAGTTGTAAAATAACAAAAAAGTAACAGGTACTGGTATTTCCCATGCAAGCATAATTCAACCTTATAATCCGATGGTATTATATACCTAACAAAGTTAGATAAATAAACATGATAGTCGACGTATGGCGCACGATACGACCCTTGCGTGAAATCCGCCGGATGCGTCAGCTCACATGGGCTCCAGACGGACGAAGTACATGAAATGTGTTCTCAATCGTTCCCACAGAAGTGTAGCCGAGGGGATCGAGTCAAGGTTGCCATGCGAATCTAAGAAAAACTCTTTGAAATATGCCTTGCAAAAACTAGGCGACGTTACACGTCCTGCAGTATTCGAGTGAATTTATTTGCTTTTCGATGCGGCGCTTGGCTTCGCTTGGCATGTGGCAGGTGTTACCTGCAAACCTGAACTTGACTGGACAACATTTTATTCACCTGTGAAATCGTTTTATTTTAATGGGTAATTATTTATCTAGATACCTACGTGTACTGTACTGGCTGGAGAGGTCAATACTGTGTACTTGGAAGGTATTATTTTAAAATAGAATCATCGGGAAAAGTTATCATAAAGTGTAAAATTTTGCTGTTTTAATCGATTAACTCCGCGAATTTCTTAGCTTTATAGTTTTAGAATCTTATAATATTCTTTAATAATTTTGGATACTTTAGAAACGAAAATAAGCAATTTCTATCTAGTTTATAAATCAGTAAAGTGCAATGGCCCAAAGTAACCTAATAATATTGATAAGATTTATGAGTGATATAATAGTCCTTAATTCCTCAAGCTAGAAATGTTGGTAAATCTATAAGTGGGGGTTGCTTGATCGCTTAGTCGTGGAGCGAGTACTTGTCGCATAGGTCCGGCCATTCACCTGTAGTCTAATACCATTACGTAATAGATACATAACATGATACTTTCACCCTTATCAATTTTATAGTCGTTAGTTGTTACATTACATTAACAAAATAAGTAAAATGCTATTGAGGTTAACAAGTCGAGTGGTCTTATTAAGTCTTATTTAATGCTGTTTTACTAAACCTCGACATTTACCATGTCGTTTGCAGAATAAAGAAGAACTTCCCAAAACATCACATGACCGTAAATCTTACAACAAGGATCATATGAAAAAAAACCGCTAGAAACATAACATCCAGACATAATATGGTATGTGATGTTGCAAATCAGAAGTCTACTTATAGCAGAAATTAAAACCTGCAATCTATTAATAAAACGATATTACGGATCATCGCCTTGAGTCACTTATTATAAGAATTATTTATATTCCCGCAACAAATATGGACAAACTAAGTCCTGCTACATTGAATGCATTATTTTGTTTAGTAAAGCAACATCTGGCACTTGATGCACATGTAACATTTCAAAATAAATAAGCATTAGCATAGATATTGAGCATAATTATTTGATCCAATTATTAAAGCTACCCGAACGTATGGCGTCTGTTAGAATTGAGAATCTGCTATCCTCGATGTAAAACTGAACGAGGAGATGATTATAATATGATCTAAGATTCGGTGAGAAATCGGCATCGAAATCATTTTAACGACAGATAACCTAACCCCTTACTCAAGTCACTGCAAAATAAAAATCTACAATGTCGTCGCAACACTCAACTCAACTTTACGATTCAAAGACTTGTCCATAGAACGACATTGATAAACCCTTTGGCACTGAGCTAAGAGTGTCCTTTATGAAGCGGCCTCGACCCATTTCAACCTCGTTCCCCTCACATGAATAAATAAAAGCTCAATTTGTAACTCACCCGTTTACCAACTCATCGATATATGTCCCTGTTTCGATATACAATCCCTGTTTGGTTTTGCAAGTTTGCAATAATGATAAAGAAAGCGAGTGGATTATTTTATCTGCCTAGACAAAGTCACTTTGATTGTTAACTAGTACAATCTCTTTGTTGATTTTCTACTCATTATTACTTTGGATAATTCAGAAGCTTCTGAGCAATGTGCAAGCTACAAAACGTTGAAATATTATTCTTATCAACTTAAATTTTAAAGTTGTAACTGAAACTGGTAGAAAGCTATAGGCTTCAGAACGTCGACATTATCAAATAGGTTAACTTTTATTCTAAGAAAATGAACTTGATTGGATTTTATTGTAGTAGCACGTATGCGGCTTTTGCGGGGTCTAAAGGTTATGTATTGATTAAAGTATTGATTTGCGTGCGTAGCTGCAGCCCAGCTGCGGCTTTCTGAGTTGTTTAGTAATTCGGGAAGTGAACTTGTTTTACGATTTGTGGTAAATTCTTCAATTAAAATAGATACCACATTTAAATTTCAATGCAGTTTAATAGCTTTGGTAGTATTTATTCATCCGTTCCAATTAGATTAGACTCGATTATTATGGTGATGTGGTGTATTTTAGCTATAAATAAACGTATCGTGTTTGAATACGCACTCCACATTTGCTTAATCGAATTGGGCACGGACCTGGCTAATTATAAAGAACACTCGCCCAATTTGAACAACAAAAATGACAGATTGTGTCGACACAATGACAGTTTTTTTTGCACTATCTGTCATTTTGTCGATTCTTCCGTCAAAGAAATCCTTGTCTACGGTGGTCATGCTACGGGGGCTGGAATATGATAACAAACTGCGTAAAAAAGTTCGAGACAAATCAGATGCCAAACTTGCTCAATTTATAAGTTCAGCATTCTAACGTTGTTATCAAGTCCAGCCTCAATCAACAAATTATGACGGTCTTTTTGCATTTGGCTGTACGGTCGTGTCGGGTAAGTCGCCAATGAGTCATTCAGGGAAACCCTTTCGTGACTCAACTCGTTATCGACTACAGGCATTGAGTCGAGTCGACACTCACCCTGTTTATATTGATAATGTCCTTGTTGCCACAATTGAAACATTGTTTGAAAACAGATAGATGCATGTGCGCTGGTTTTATTAAGCGCCGCTGGTGTGCTTTTGTACATTAACAGATAACTTAAAAACTAGAAGAGTGTAGTCTATTGCAAATATTAAGTAGGTTGGACTTTCGACATCGCTGAATATTTCACAATTTGAACATCCCGAACCAAAATGGCTTCAGTTGTTGACGAAAGACAGACGACATAAAGTTTACGAAACGAAAATCGGGAGTTACAATTTAGACGAAATGAGCGTACAGAAGTTTACGACCGGCTTCAAATTAATAAAGGATGCTGTCTCTACGTAAACAAACAATTCTTGCTCACAACTCCAAGCAATTTTGAATTCGGATATTATCATTAAATTTTTTAGTGGAACAAAATGTCGTCATGTTTTGTGTGGCAGCGTACATTGGCTTGGCGCCAGAATATTTCACCCATTATACATTGCCCCGACTGTCACAAAGGAAATGAGATCAATCACAATACTAGGGACCAATAATACCGATGTCTCTTGGAGACGGTATACAGCTATCGGTGTTATCTCTATTTTCGCTCAGTTACAAAAGCAGGAAACTGTAGGCTGTATTGTTCGTGTATCATAATGTTTATTAACAGTTTTCCTTATGGAGTTCTTTTTTACTTAACGAAGTCTTAAGCTGATTCTTTAACTTAACGTACGTGCGTGGTTAGCCTTTTTACGAGATTGGTGAGTAATGTATTAAAATTACATAACCACCATATAATGCTACTCCTAAGAAAAATATTTATAAACCTGAGATTTATAAAACCGGTCGATATAGGCTCGTTCGATCGTTACGGTTAAGACGTACATCATTATAATATTATGAAGTAGACATCGGAGAAGAAAATTAATGGGTCCGTCATAGGAGGACACATCAATAAAGCCATGAGCAGCGTCATGTTAGATTTGAGATAATATTAATAATTGATTGTACATGTACACGTTTATTATGACTTAATTACTAATGAATACTGATTGGTAGGTAGGTTTTCCAACGATGTACATTTTATTTGCACAAGTCAAGTCGAGCTGATATGATATGACTTTAAAGAAAAAAAAACAGAGAAATTACCATGCATTTAGTGAACCTTGTCCAGATGTTGCTACAGAGGGTTTCTAATAATCTGCGTGCAGTAGAAACTGTTTTCCACAGTGTCGGTCCCAGGACAGCACCTTTAGGCATCCCTACTTTAATATCAAAAAATGTTGAGCAAGAGTCATTAATTTGGGCTCAAGATATTCTTTCTTCTATAAAAATGTTTTTAAAAGGCAGTAGATGTAGTGTGGCAGTTGACTGTTCGCCTTAGATAGCAATCCATAAATATTCAAGCCTTTGATAATGTTTGTCAACTTCATCGAATGCCGAAATCAAATTACAGCTGCGTAGCAATTCTTTGATCTAACGCATCTCTTCTCTTGTGGCTACCCTATGTACCTGTTCCACTGTTGAATGTCCACCTCTTAAAACGAACTAGGGTGACATTGGATATTTCCTCAAAAGGTATTGTGGTCTGTAGGATGAGACTAGATGTGAAGGAGATATCTTATTCTTTGATCAATTTGGGCTTGTAGCCCAAGTTGATCTAAAAATAAAATGTCTCCTTTTAAATACAAAATATTTAAGTTTCTTTTACGTACCTACAAAGTTGTGCTTGTTCTATCAACCTTATTGCAAAAATGAGGCTAACTTGTCTTAGAACAAATAAAATAATTAACTTGAACGTGTATCTTATTTTTATTATCTGTTTTCATGTTTGTCAATGAGGATAAATTGTACAGCGACTACGATTAGTCATAAATAAAATAAGTATTTCTCAAGGCTATGAAAGATGACTGTCTGCATAATAACACAGACTTGTGTGGCTTGTTTTCGTGGAACATTCTGTGACACATTGACTTTAATAGGATTTATGTTCGATTCGTTTATTTTATTAGCAGCAACATTAAGCACGGTATTTATAGCTGCTCTTATTCTGTTTATCTTCTCATGTTTTTGAATGGTGTCTGCTGCATTAGGTGACGACGATGTAGCGAGCATCCGTCTAGACGTCTTTTGTTGCACCTCGGGCACATTTTTATCCAGAAAATATTGTAGACTACACTCAAAAAGTTTTTCTGTAGTAGTTTGTCATTCACATAAGAATGAATGATCATGCATTTTTAAATACGTATTCATTTCAGGATCACAAAAAAGATATAATTTGCTACAATTTTAATGTCATGATTATTCCACGCTATTGTGATTTCATCATCATTTGAGGCTTTAACTGACGAGTTGGTTTAATACACAAGTAAATGGGATAGTAGCGGTCGCAAGGTGCGAAAGGGTTCGCGTGTTGAGTAATTATTATCGGCAGCTGTCTACGTCCACGCTCCCCCAAACATGCACGCGATCGCAAAAAACGAATTTCCCCGTTTACTCTCTATCCGACCGCGAACACCCCGTATAGTGGTCAAAGCCGCAGACTCCGCGCATGAATAAAAAGCGGGTAAACAAAAATCTTTTTTTGCGGTTGCGGTTTACCTTTACCAAGTGTACCAGACCGTGAACAATCGGCGTGAATTATCATGTGGAGCATTTATGAAAGAGGCTGTTTGTAAAGCGAATCGAGGTGTAATAATGGCGGCAAGCTATGGTCTGAGCTGTCATCGTAAAAGGATTGTGTTGTTTGCAAATTGTTCTTAATAGCCCTTTTGGTTATTGCGTGGTTGCAATCTCTTTTTGAACGACACAATCTGCGGCAAAGATACGTCACAGAAAAGAAATCATGTTGGAAAATTTGTTATATAGAAAGCAGAAAAGAAATTACATGTTCAGTTAACTAGGTTAATGAGTAACCCAATGATGTATGACTTCTAATACTGCGTGATGTAGAGAGCATCGAAGCTCAAAGAGGTTTAGAAATGAAATATCGATTGACCGCACTGAAGTCAGTTAGCCGTTTCATTAACCCGCTCGAGTTAGGGTGCGATCACGCTTGACTAGAAGCTTTTGCATCATGCGCTTTCAATAAATACGCCTTCAATCGTTTACATGAATCACTGCTTCCCCTCTACCATTAGTTCAAACACGCTTTATTAAGTGAAATCGGCTTTTGCTGAATAATACGCAATTAAGTTTTGTGCGCGTATGCAATTGTTTTACGCAGTCATGATTTACTTTGGGGGGTTTTTAGCTGCAGTTTGAGCATTTGTAGATAAATAAGCAGTGTTTTTAGATTTTTTTTCAAGACTGGCTTCCACCTTGTGAATGTCAGGGCCAACGGTTTACTACTTTCTCAAATATGAGCGTCACTCAGCCAAGGCAATATAACAACCATTTTTACCTAACCTCGTAGATCAATCGAACTACGTGATAGCAATTTAGCCAAGAACCCTCATTACGTGTAGTTTGGCACCCAAGGTTTATTGGTACTTAAACTTTTGAAACATTTTGTTGAACCGAAAATCTACCTATATAAGATTATTCCCACATCTTCTACTTCCAGTGTATCAATTATTTGTTAAAAATCTAATAAGTATTGTTTTTTTTTTTGTTGCAGTCCAAGCGGCACGGCATTGAGTACTCTTCCACAGTTACGGGAATATCTTCAAACAACTGGCACTTGTAAGTGTGGACTTCCATGTCCATTGAGGCCGGAAACCGCCTTCAGTTTTGATCCAAAGGTAATTATCAAATTACTTTTTTTTAAATAAAATAAATAAAAGCACTTTAAAGTTTTCCGGGAATAATTACCAGCTGAAGCAATGATGGTTTCAGTTCCGATGAGGTTCACCGATACATTCCATAAAGCAATTCATTGGCAAAAGGAATGCCTGTTGTCGAGCCGTTCCACTTTTTCTGCTCTGGGAATGTTTCGATCGCAGCCGGTTACCGAGTCGCGTTAAAACTTTTTACGTCTCCTTGACGATCTTACCAAGCGAAAATGTGTCATTTATATCCATTTATGAATGTTTATGTTTCAAGTACAGCAAAAAGAAGCATTATTCCATAGATAATATCAGCAAAATTTGTGTTCCTTTACATTGTATCGGATGCATAAAGTAAATATTGATTAAATTACTTCACAACATGACTTAAAAAATGTTGCTGAAGTTTTAAACTTGCGTAATTTATCAATATAGTCAATAATTATGGCTCTCGACTTCGTCAGCTTCTCAAGTTTAATAAAAAAAACTAATTTGTTTCTTGTTGGAATTGTATTAATAAAATATGATAAACGTTGCTGTAGAGTGAAGGGCCGACGCTGCACAGAAGGCGATGCAAGACATTAATAAATTAGGGCAATTATCATGTCAGTGTGACCTTGACATATAGTGAGGACAATAAAATGTGAGTTAATATAGTTTCATATTATTTAATGTGTCACAGCTTGACTTAGTTATGAAAAGATCAGTGCAAAATTGCGACTAGAATAATTAATTAATTTGTTAGAATTTATATAACAATCACTGATTATTAGCATAGACTTAACTATTCGGTTTGGATACCATGTTAATATGTAACTTACTTGTTTTTTTTTGTCTAAATTGCATGAGTTGGTGAAAATACTCAAGTATTGTACTCGTTTACTGGCTGCCCAAACCAAATATAATAGGTAAAGATAGAGTATTTAATCAAAAACCCACCTACATACATAAAATATAATATGATTGTATCCTATTCATAGAAGTTGAGGAGTTTACAAAAACGGTTTTATATTTGAGCTATTAGAGAGCTGAAGGAATAGTTATTTAAATTCACCATGTCTTCAGTTCGTGCGCTCTTGTATGTGTTAATTCAAGTTGAAAAAACACGAAAATTACAACCTGTTATCGATAAAATTGTCACCAAATAAATTACTGTCGGGTTTTTTTGTTTATTAGTAATAAGTTTAGAACCTGTTTGTAAAAGACCCGGTTTTCGCTTTTGGAGAGACTTTTAAACAAGCTAAACATGTGTGTATTCAAAATGAATGTAAGATTATCAGAACTGCGCGGGTTCTGAAGATAATCATTAGTAATCCTCAAAATAGTACTTCTATTTAGTATTAGTTACACATCCGCTTTATATTTTAGGTGTAAATCACTCTTGTATGTTCAACCCAAAACATGACTTCAATCGTCTTTTGAACATGTAATTTAATTCCAATTACACCTCATTAATTAATTACCATGATCATGTTCCACCGTAATTACTCGGAATTCGCGAGTGTTTGTGTAATGTGTACACTGAATGTAATTTGCTTTTGGTAAAGCTAGATCCACGTGCTGTCGATAACAAGAAGAGCATTGTACATAGTTGAGTGGCCACATTATATTTATTCAGAGCACACTGTTATTGCCTAACAAGTGACTCGTTATTTTACTCTAGTTTGTCCCACTTTGTTTACAATGACCTCGTTGTGCAATTTGGGCTATTTGCATTATTTCTTCTTTCTCATTTTCGTGTTTTTGTCTGAGTTATACTGAGGAGTTCCGAAGGGTATTTTCACTTAATTTTGTCGTTGCACACTTTACATCAGAGCAGGTTTTAAATTAATTTCTACACTCAAAGCTGCTGCACCCCTTTGGTAGATCGCAAATCAAATTGTCAAGTCATTCAGCATGTAACGGGATGAACTGTGAAGTGCCTCTAACATTCCGTCTCGTTTGTACAGGCGATCCAATAAAGGTGAGCCTTTGCAGTTGCATTTGTGCGACGGACAAGTTAATTCTGTCAAAGCTTGCTGCGACCTCCTCGCATCGCCTTTGTATGCACTTGAAATGTACAAATTGCACCGCGGTCCGTGGGGGTGGGGGGAGGTCGGTGCACTCGCCTGTATCCCCACACTCCCGCACTCTCATCGATTCCTCTTTGTTCCATGCATTCGTCTTGAGATACACTCGGCGACATCTCGATTTCACATTCAGTTGAAGCACTGATCCACTTGTATCTGTGCCTATCGTCGACGTTGAATGACTACCTATCTGAGCCTTGGTTTGACATCTGGTAGAGAACTGTATCAGCTCTCGAAATAAAAATACGCAACAGAATAAAAAAATAACAGAGAAAAAGAAAGAGCACCAAAAGAAAACTTCGAAGAGCTGGTGATGAATCTTAAAGGCAATAGAATGCTCCATCAAGTGGATGGGTCCGGTGATGAAACGATTTTAACTATGTCTTATTTTTATCCTTAATGCATCATACTTGCTGCTCGACCTCATCCCAGAAAGGGAAATTCGGTGCTGGATGACAACTGTGTGTTTGAGGATTTCTCGAAATGCTGAAATAAGAGAAGGTTTTACTTTTTCATTTACTAGATTTTTTAAATTCAGATGAATTCATTGATGTTTTCACTCAAATAATCAAAGCTAATCTTTGCATAAGTTTGTCAGGCGCTATATTGAGATTGCGTTATTGATACGGGTCTAGCGTATATTTTAAAAGTAAACAGACTATCTTGCAATCTGATTGTTGTAACCATGATGGTCAGCCCCATAAAGTCTGATGCGACGTGATGAAATATGTCAAGGCACTTTTATTCTTTAGATAACTTATGTATTAGTTGCATCCGTTGTCTATTATTTGATTTAAAATATTTCTTGTGATCATGACATGTAGTTCAAGAAGCAGACCGACATCATCAGGAAATAGTTAGAACTCACAAATTACTGTAAATTAACGTGTTTGATTTATTACAGTGTTAATGTTTTTTAAGCAACATCCTCAGATTAGTTAATGCATAAAATTTTGTCTACGTATCAGTTCTAGATATTCATTCCGGTTAATATCTCATTAAGGGATATTACCATTTCAAGGAGAATGGTTGCCTTCTAGTTTATTATTGAATTCCTTCCATAAACTTTCCTGTTTTCTCCTTCTCGAGCCGCCCATAGCCATACTGATGCATACAATTCAGTGATCGCCGTCTCCGTATGTCCAGATATAGCAGTATTTATGATAACTACCTGCCTGGTAGTCGGCTCTCCATCGTGACGCTGTGTCGCGGTCCACGCCAGTCGTGAGGCAAGCGCTGACCCTCCGGCACTGACAACGATCCTATCGCGACCACACTTTCAGCTGTTGCTAAGACGTTTATAGACCATTATGTTCCTATTTATGATCGGCCGATTCGAAGCATAAATTCCAAAATATCATTTTGGATTGCTTGGCAAGAGTCGGGTAAAGACTTTTAGAAATCGTGTAGGTGTGCTAGCTTTATTAAATTTAATGAGAACAGCTTCATCATGACAGTATGAATATTTATACAGCTTTCGAAATTAACATTTCTGATCTCGTAAACTGTTTAAATTAGTGTAAAATAAGACCATGATATTCTACTTTTTCAACTTAAAACTCACAGTATCACCTTGGCTGGTACAATCTCGATTTATCGGAAAGGTTCGCAGTGTGGCGATAGTATCTCATTGTTTTGACTTGTCTTCATCTGAGAACAAAGAATCACGGTTCTTCCGCGTGGCAACCGCTTCAAGTGACATTTAAGCGGTCGATCGAGGTCGTGATCCTTATGCTCAATGTTATTCGAGTTAAATCACTACTTTCAATCGGTTATTCTTATTGTATCGTGTACATTCAGTGTGGCGGTATGGATTGGTAAATCATACGTTTATATATTTATTTTGATGATGCTGCTTTGATTGATATATAAATGATACTCTGTCTATAGTGATTAAAAATGGTCAAAAGCTTAAATATAGCAGAAAATGTACGTAGCACATTGTGCGAGCAAGTTTTAATAAACGTTTAGTCGGTCTCTAAACGCTGCCAACTTTCCAACAGTGAGGTGAAAGTGGCGACCGTGCAGGGCAGTACGTAACATTCCGATCCGATAGGAACCTCGTTTGGAATAAAGCGAGAGCTAGAACATTAAATAAATTGTATTGGTACTTGGTACTATGGCTGTATGGTTTTGTTCACACCAATTTCTATTTAGAGTAGTCTCACTGTAACGGTTTGTTGGGCTCTCTATTTTAGATTGATTAAACATTGACCCATGTAGCGTTGATGCAGCTTCAAGTGTTTCGCTGACATTTACTTTTATGATTATGCATCTTTCGCGCTGTATTTCATGGGATTATCTAATCAAACTTATGTTAATTTAATCTTACACGTGTTTGTGAACAGGAAAAATAACTTACTTGATCTTCGTGTAATAATCATAAGGTAGGTAAATGAAAGTTTATTTACGCAATAAAGTCCGTAGGGTTTATTTCTACACAACACGCTGGCTTTATGTGAATGTGAGTTAACATGCGTGCATATGGGACAATAAAATGTATTCACCGACAGTCGTAAGCGACACGCTTCGCTGCCCCGATCGCGATGGTGAGATACGGCTAGCTAGCCACCGAAGCCGGCATTGTCTGCGTCTACGAGCTTTGTTTATTGACCATTGTAAACCCCGGGATCAGCTCCCAACGCAGAATGGAGCCATATACTATGACAGTCCACGAAGCTGTCCGTCTTGCCAATGTTCTTACTAAGAATTGCCCCATTTAAAGAGAATTTCCTTTCAAATTGCACTAGTTTATAGACAAATTAACTTCCACTTTGTAACAACATGACAACATAAATGTTTAATGATGTGTCGAGGGGACTGCAGCAACCCCCGTGTTGCTATCGAGGTCAAGGCTATCGATATTCAATACACATAAAGATAGCTATACTTCCCTCACCCCTAGTGACGAGTATGGTTTGTTATTGGATTTGATTGTAAGGGGATAGATACAATGATAGGTAAACAAATGCTTGGTAATAATAACATAACAAGTCCTTTGTTGATAAGATTACCAACCCAAGAGGGGGTTGGTAATCTTGTTGGTATTCACACAGTTTTGGAAAAACATGAGTCTTTTTAGAAATTTGTATCTAGGGTAAAGTGCGCTTTTATTATTTCGTATTATAATCCTAAGTTATATTGTTCACCTTTATTGAGTTCTCCTCGTGCGAATATTTATCTGTTTTCACAAGAGTTTGACCCAAATTACGAAAGGGTAAATCCTGCAGAATGGGTCCATTAATTTACTTTTACGGCCGCTCACCTACCGTTCAACGACAAGATAACGACTCTCAAAGCTCTGTGTAGTGAATTGTCTTCTTATATGCAAATCAGACCCATTATGCGGTATTATTTGTTTATTAACTTATTTATGCATTCATTATTTACTGATTTTCTTTAAACGGTCACGTAATAACGTTCGCGTTGTTTAAATGGGCACCATCAACAAAAGTTCCCATTTACAATACAATAATCGGTGGGGTGTTTGAACGTAATTTATCAGGGCTGACGCCAACACTAACTTTGCAGAGAATGCACTGCGGCCACCGCAGTGGGGGTGTGGAAATTGGGGAGCCGTGTTGTACCGATACAGGCAAGTTCGGCACTTGGCAGCCGTTAATTAGTGGCGAGCTCCCGACGATACAGCGACAAATTGCTTGACGGATTGCGATGCCGCACGCAAATAAGATGTAAAACTGGGTGCAACCATCCACCTTGTTTTTAATTAACCACAGTACTTTAGTCTCAAGAGTAATTAATACTTGGAATACATACCTAACCAGAACAAAATAACTATATAACTCAAAATTTGTAAAAAACAACTTATTGCTATATCCGTACACGGAGACGTTGTATTCAGGCTACTGTACTGTTACAAGCTATTAGTAACATTCCATCAGCTCTATTGGATATTGAGTCAACCAACGCATTCAGCTGCGATAGGTAGCTATTAATTAAACTCTAGTCATTAGTTAGCGTGCCATGTTGGGCTCAGGACGCGTCTGTCCCATGTCTGATGTAGTCGCGTCCATCACGTTGATTGGTTTCATATTGTAATGACCAGCTGCATTGTGTTGTTCAGGCTTATCTGTCTCTATCAGAATAGTCATTGTAGTCATTGAAACTAATATTTCTCTCTTCAACTCACTCACGCCTAATTTGTAAGGTGTCTCAGCTTTAGTGGCTCAGGTATATTCAACCTGTACTGTTCCCACTGTTGGGCCAAAGGTCTCCTCTTTGTAAGAGGGAGTTGGCTGTAAGCTACCATGCCGGTCCAGTGCAGGTCGGTGAGGGGAAGACACACACAGTTATCAGCATTTCTGAAAGCAAACTATCGCGAGCTGTTTTGCTATCTTTTCTAGATGAATCTAGCTAGCCGCACATTTATGTATTACATAAAGCCATTATTATACAGGCCATATATGAGCATCCCATTAAGCTGGATTTATTATTAGCTGTCATTACGACATACATTTACTTGATAGTTTTGGTCGTGCTATCTATAGTTCAATAGACAATGCAATAATGTAACCAATTGGGTCGGTAAGTATTTGAATGTTTAGCATTCCAAAAGGCTAGTTTTTGAATTTTAATAAGCTTCTAAACTGTATTTGTGACGTCATGCCTTAATTTAGGTTCAAAGTGTTGGTAATCAAGTGTGTAATTAATTAAATGCTGAAATAATGTACGGCTCAATAAATTCCTAAGGCGTACGAGTATCAATAAAATATATTACGGTAGTCTTAGAATAGCAATTCCCTTGTATTTGGTGAACCAAAATTATTGTACAGACTACCGAAGACATATTTTATGATTCACAATTTCACATACTTTCACTATAACTCAAATATGATTTCGCAAAGTCGTTGTAATATTTCCCAATACTCCTCGCAGGTAGATAAATACCATTAAGATTATCAAAGATCTTCAATAGCTTCATCCATCACTAAAATCGTTAGAACCTTAAATTAACAACACGAGAAGAAAATACGATTATAATTTTAATGAACAACGTGAATGGTTGTCAGACACGCGTATTTAGCTATGTATACCATAAGTCATAATTTGACGTTTAGCTGCAAATGTGATTGCACGCTAACTGGTACAAGGACAGCCACGACCTTCTGTTTGCGCCGCTTGAAGGTACTGTCTTGTTTATGTTAATTAAAAACTGGACAAGTGTGCGTCTAGTTTGGTAACAGATGGTTCCGTAACCGTCACGATTTCATTGCGAAATTTAGTAGTCGGCTAGCGGATGCCAGTCGCTAACGAACTTGAGAAAAATGAACACGAACTTGAGAAAGCGTTTAAAAAATACTTCAGTCGATTTGACCACATAGAACGGCTAGAAAAGGGTAAAGCAAACCGTGGACAAGCAATTAGTGTCCCGAGTGCCAAGGAGGAGATGGTGAGACGTATCAGAAGATGGTGAGACGTGTCAGATGGATAACTTAAACACTGGGAGAACTGGACAAAACGAAGAAAGGCTTTTGCTCAAGAGAAGCATAGAATAAGCTAGAAAAAACAAACAGAAGCACAAAGCTGAACAAGCAAGCTGAAAAGCAAAATCCCCAGCCTCTGCCTCGACGGACATACTGGAATTAATCGGTTTACTATTTTTCCCTTATTCTCTCCACACAGCTTAGCAAGAATAATCAGTAGATTAACATTTTAGTAGAAAACCTACTTCTGCAGTCTTTTAAACCTCCCTCTCATTACCATAGTAGTGCTAACACCGCTAACACACCAGTTACTTAGAGCCGCGCGAACGACAAATTCCTCGTTTTGTACAAACATTGGGTACAAGTCGTATGCAGCTGTGTCAGCGGGCGAGCGCGGAGCAATTTGCGTGTGCAGCCGTGCACAGTGGGCGTCCGTCCATAATGAATGGCGGACGTGTTCGCAGATCGAGCACAATATTATCGCAACCTAACTGTACTCAATGCAGTCTCTGTTGTATTGTGAGCATAGCTTAAATCGAACAATGACCACATATAGTCAAACGTGATTGCGGAACATGCCGATAGATTAATGATACTTGCACGCCTTTGTGAGATCGAGCCTTTAAGGTAAATCTTATTTAGATTTTCCTAAAACTTTAATTACATGTTCTAAAGGCAAAGCCTATAAGGTTCTGTATTTTGACCCTGTATTAAGATTAGCTAACCCGATTCCTAGAAACGGGACTGAAGATTCATCCCAACGCTGTATCGAGGCCTGCTCCGAGTTCTCTGTTTTGATTTCTTAGGCTAGAATTTAAATATATACATGTTTGATTTACTCGTAACTCATTTCCTTACAATATTATAAGGAAGCTAGGATGTCTTCCACAATGGCGTAATGGAGCATTGTTCACGATTATTTACGAGTATAATTAATAACTTATTTACATGAAGCAATCTAAGGTGTTATGTTAGATCTGCGATCTAGATCGTAACTAGCGGTTGGTTGGCGTGAAATCAGGAAATGCAACGCTCTATGATTGGTTACACTCACTAGTAATGCTGAAAGTAGCCTAGTTTCAATCGATTCCGGTTATTATTAACGCGTTATGAAAATATAGTTACCCATGTATTATAATTATCGCTCAATTTATGTACTGTAATGAAAGAGATATCATCTAGCGTTGTTATCGGTTCTTAAATGATGCTACTGATCTTATCATCAACAATTAAGGAACTTCTTTCTTCTTCTTTATCGTGTGGTTAGTGCCTAACCTGGTGTTAGACTTTTTTTGCTGCTCATGGGCCTCTGACTTGGCTTTACATGGCGTCGAGAAATATCTCTCAGGCATGTTGTTTTCGCGATGTTTTTCCTTCACCGAAACAAGTGATAAATATACAATACGCACATGAATCCGAAAAATCAAGGAACTACGAGGGCGGGTCAATAAGTCCGTGACTTTTGGAATAAAACACAGATTTTTTGATAAAAAAATAATTTTATTTTTCAACGTAGTCTCCCTTGAGCTCTATACACTTTGTCCAACGCTTCTCCAATTTTTTTATCCCTTCCAAAAAAAATGATTTGTCGAGGTCCTCAAAATAGGCCTTTGTTTGCGAGATGACTTCATCATTGGAGTCAAATCTTTTTCCACCAAGCCATTTCTTCAGGTTTGGGAACAAGAAGTAGTCGCTCGGAGCCAAATCTGGAGAATAGGGCGGATGAGGGAGCAATTCATAGCCCAATTCATGGATTTTTGCCATGGCAACTGCACATGTGTGCACCCTTGCATTGTCTTGGTGGAAAAGAACTTTTTTCTTGGCCAAATGAGGTCGGTTTTTTTTCAAATCGTCATTGAATCGGTCCAATAAGTTGGCATAATATTCCCCATTGATTGTTCTTCCCTTTTGAAGGTAGTCAATGTGGATTATCCCGCGTGCATCCCAAAAAACAGTCGCCATAACTTTATTGGCTGACAAACCCACCTTGGCCTTCTTTGGCGCCGATTCACCCTTAGAAACCCACTGTTTTGACTGTTGTTTGGTTTCTGGTGTGTTGTGATGGATCCATGTTTCGTCCACGGTTACAAAACGGCGCAAAAACTCCTCCATATTGCGATTAAACAACGCCAAAGCTTCCTGTGAAGTTGTTACACGATTGCGTTTGTGGTCGACTGTGAGCAAACGCGGCACCCATCTTGCGGAAAGCTTTCTCATGCCCAAGTGATCATTCAAAATTGAAACCACTGAGCCATGCGAGATCCCTACGGCTTCCACAATCTCTCGCACTTTCAATCTTCGGTCGGTCAACACCATATCGTGAATTTTTTCGATTGTTTCGGGTGTAGAGACCTCAACTGGGCGTCCAGGACGTTCGGCATCTTCAGTGCTTGTACGGCCACAACGAAATTCAGTAAACCACTTTTTTACCATTGAAATCGATGGTGCAGAGTCCCCATAGTATTTATCAAGCTTAGCCTTGGTCTCGGTAATGGTTTTTTTTCGCAAGAAATAATGCTTAATAAGCACACGAAATTCACTTTTTTCCATTTTCTCCTCAAATTAGTGAGTAGTCTGATAAAAATAGCTGTCAAACACAAACTAACTGACGCAGCAAGTTTAAATTTTGACAGGAGTCAACTGACAGATGCCTGTTGACAGGAGCAGTGTTGCTGTTTCAGTAAAGGGGTCAGAAATTCAAAAAGTCACGGACTTTTTGACCCGCCCTCGTATCAAGCACAAATGCTTTGAACCGAAATCCCAATATACTTGAAATTGTATAGACACTCGTTTCCTGGTTATGCGAGGTGGAAGGCAAACCTGACCAAAGTCGAGATTAATATAACATTTAATAACGCCTGCCAGTACAATAGGTCCCGTAGTAAAACTTATACGACCCATCTCAATGAGTCACCCTTATTGTATGTGTTCAATAACATAGACTTCATGCAAATATTTCCATTATAAAACTTGTAGATAAGGTTACCATTCATTTTAATCTACGCGTTTATATCTAAATATCTATTGTTGTATTTTAAATTATACTAAGCACGGAATATCACGAATGTTACATAACGTTAACTCTATTTTTTCCGACGCGGTAGGCAGAGGTGGTGCCAAAAGTACTTTCACATAATGTGAAAGTTCTATGTAACAGTGGTGCAAGCCTAAATCCAGATATGTACTACACTAAGCAGCAGCATGGAAAAATCTTTATGGAAAAACCTAACGATACTTGACCCAACATACCGACTAGACTACGAATATTTCACCAAATTATATTTATATTGCACTAAAATGTTACTTTGACTTTTTCTTCAGGTGTTGAGCAAGCCGTACCAAGCGGCTTCAGGCGCGGAGCTGACTAAACTTTGCAACCATAAGCGGAAACTGCTGACGACGCTACAAGCGCGCGCGCAGTCTCCGGCAACACCACCCCCACAAAACATGGAACAGAAAAAAGGTATTAATGCATCACAACTAAGAACAAATAGGCATATAGCAGGTGGCCTAGCTACTCTCACGCAATGCGCAAATTGTTAAAAAGATGGACGGTGAAAAGGAATGAATAAAAATTAGAATAAAAAAAAAACCTATAATTAATAAAATAGGCTTAGTGTTAGGAAAAGAAAGAAGATAGCTGTTCGTCACAATCTCAAGACTTGAGGCAGGGAAAGAGCATAACTCATCAAAATCATATATTGATATAATTCGTCTTATTAAAATGAAATCATAAATTGTAATAATGAATGAGGTTCAGCGAGCTAACGATTACATCACACACATAATTATTCATCGGCAGTGGGTACTGCAGCGAAAGCTGAATCCTTAATCAGTATTTAAAATATGAATGCAATGGTACTGTTTTCATTTCAATTCTGTTGAAAATAAATATTACAGCAAACAATGATTTGTTTTGGCTGAAAGATCGAAAATGAGAACAAAGTACTTGAGTAACATCTAAATTTTACTGAAGAAAATGACAATTTAAATGTCGTTTTATTGGATCGTAGGAAAATCTTTCACCACTTGTATACTTATGTACCACGTTAACTCCACGGTAAATTGACATAAATGGTTGACACAACATAACTGTCGCATTGACATTTAACAGTAGCTCTATAATTTTGCACTGCATTTTACTTAGAAAAATAAAAGTAATAATACTTAGTAATCGTTCTGTTTATAAAAGGTGTGTTTAAGTGTCGCGTGAAATGTGGGCTCCTGCTCCATCGTTAGAACGCGAAATGTGCCACCACCCTCTAGGGGCATTTACCTCTAAATTAAAAGCTTTTGTGTAACACTCGCGTTGACTAACTCAGCATTGAATGAACTACCCTATAAACCATTAAAATGGTCTTTTGTTTGTGTAAAGCGTGGCGTTTTTAAATTAAACATAGTTTATAGTTAATGTGTTTGTAGTCTGGTGTTACAGTAGGTTCATCGGGGGCATTATTATCCGATTAGCGGGCGGGCGTTCCGGGCGCAATCTCGGAGCTCGGCCCTCCTTCATCCAATTACACGAGTGTGAACCGAACGGGATTAGCCGGGGAAACGCCAACCCGCACCTTACCGCGTCTTTAATAAGAGTTGGCACATTGATACTAACTAGGTTTACGACTACTCGCCTTACTTTACATAGAATACCTGTAGGAAGCCATTGATCCATGAATTGCGTCATAAACGGCCAAGCTGCGCACGGTACATTGTCACAATACTGCTTTGATATTAGTTCAAAGTAGGTTTTACGATCAATTAATGACAATGTTGCGTTGCTAGTAATGGAGCTAAGTGATAGTAAAATGCAAATTAATTTTAATCAATTATTGGAACACTGTATCTTGAGCATATTCTGTATTCAATGAAAGGAAAATTCAATGTACATTTTAATTAATGTTGCTGTTAAATTTTAATTGTATATTTCTTCTATTTATTTTGGACATTATTGTTGTTTTACAGCAAAACAGCAAACGCGTACTAACTAACTATTTCTCACTCATTAAACTGACTGTTTCAATTTACACAGTCCGTCTAATAAAATTTATAAACAACTCATTAATTCATGCATAAATAAATATCCGTAAAGTTTTGCAAGGGAGATAAGTAAGCAGTGTCATTATACGTCGGCACCAGCTATCTCCAAAGGACTAAACTAACACTGAAAAGTGGTTGTTCGTAGGACGGAGTTGTTTCTTGTAACAAAGAGGGTAGAAGCGGTCTCTTTGTTGTTAAGTGGCAGCAAGTGGGTGGGGCGCGGGGGTGCATTTAGTGTGGCATGAATAGCGGGTAACTGCACTTCGTCAGCCGTCCGTCCGGGAGTAACAACCTGCAGAACACCCGACACCCCTCGCAATACACAGCTTTATCTCCACCTGATTTCTACTATTACAATTATCATATTTATAATTGTGTCGCTTGATTATGTATGTTGATGATGTGCTCCTAGTCTGTTAAAGTTATTTATAGCCCTCAATGATACTCATCAACGTTTCTAATATTAGCCCACGAGTTCCTTTTGTTATTGGATGGCCGACCCTGGCAAAGGCAGTCTTTATTAAGTTATTTATAGACCTCGCAACGAAACACAGTATTCCCCTCAATAAAATAAAAATAATTGCGTGTTTACTAAATATTATTACAACAGTCCAGTAATGTTCTCATAATCACACCATTAACTGCAATGGGAGTGAATCGGGAAATCTGTACGGCTCGCCGCAGAATGCGTAATTACCGTAAAGGAAGTCGGTCGTTTAGAGCAAACAAAAACTCGGGCGACTCGATCAGTGGCGGGAACAAAGGCGGGTGTAATTTGAAACAATCGGCGGTGGTGCAGAACGGCCGGTGGCGTGGGCCCGCGCCCCTCCGACTATTGATCTGACGAGTCGCGCCACCCTGCGGCCCGCGGGCGCCACCCGCCCCGTCCTACTGCGCCCGGTCGCTGAGGAGACCACCCTCGACTCGCCGAGAGCCGCACACAACCCGTATTTTAATTGCAAATCTGCCAGATAATGTGCAAATAGATAACGGTATTATACTCAGCTTGCTAACTAATTATGAAACACTATCGAATTAAGAGAACGTCGTTGGCTGAAACTGAAAAATATGTATCGTGAGCGTATTATAAACGCTATCATAATACGTCACGTAATACCGCCCTGTTGTTACGTAATACGTATTTAAATTGCGTCGTCACAAACCGTTTTAATAAGGCACTGTCAGCTTAATGGATTGACAGTTCTGCTTGTTATTGTTGTTGCTCGTAATCCAATATTTCACGCACAAGTCCGACGTACGGTATATTCAGTATTGTAAATTATATTTTGACTTGTTCGCCGTCTGACATAGAGATGGTTTAACTAACTGTCGAGTTATTTAAATAATTTAAGAAGTATAAAGATATTGAAGCATCTGTTTTAAGAATCATTTAAAAAAGAGTGGTTCATGTTTTAATCAAAACGATAAGATCAAGCAAGCAATTCGTTTGCGAAACTCTTACTTTTTATTAGATATATTGTTTTAAATTATTAGGTCGTCTGGAGAGCAGCTCAAAGTGACCCGGTCGGTCTCCCACACCTCACCTCGCTCAATGACTTTGCGTACATTGTTTGTTGTATTATTCTATTTGACTTACATTCAAGTGAATCTCTTTGTGCAGATTTAACGTACGGAGCTTTTGATGTTCAAGTTTATGCAGCGTTTTATGCGCCACTGCACCTTCATAATTTAAGATAAAGTCAATGTATTAGCTTTTTGTTTTAATAGGTTTAATTAAAAGAATTTCTAGACTCTATAGTATCTTGCGCATTCTTCTTTATCGTGTGTTTAGTGCCTAACCTGGTGTCGAGAGTTTTTATGCCGCCCATGGGCCTCTGACTTGCGCTTTTATATCATTAATAAGATTTAGTTGAGTGGTAACTCATCAACTAATCAGACTGCCAAGGGGGTACTAAATATAAAAAATAGGATTAATCTGTGTCAGTCATTCTTTTTCTACTACCTATAATGTATAAAGCCGTTAGTGACTTAGCAGCTAATTTGCTGTTACTATAATTTCCAGTAACGGGCTCCGAAGTATCCGTATTGAAGAAGAAGACGAAGAAGCGAGCTGGGTTCCCTGCGAACGTGAGCGTGTCACAATTGATGGTGCAGAGGGAACGACCGCTCAACGAGTTCAAGGTACGTGTGGTATTAAGTATTCATAGCCATGATAAGAGCTGAACCGTTGCCAGTATTACCTATCTGAGGCTATTCCTTACTTTTATTACGCGTGTTGTCGTCGTATACGTAACGGAGTACGGCAGTTAGTTTATGACTTCGGTAGTGAGCCTTTCTCTCTATAGCTATTTGAGTTCCTAAACGTAGTAACTTTGCTCATTTAATTTATATTTTTACAGGGACTTGAAACAGAAGCCAATAGAGATAATTCAGCAGGGATGCCACCCCAGCGACCGACTAACAACCAACATTGCATGCCCTCATATCAGGCAGTCCAACAAAATGTACCGAACCCTGCGCCCCAAGACAACGAAGTCAAGCAAGAGACGCACGTACAGAAAAGTTCTCATTATCTCACTGTTAACAGTGGCTGGATATCACAACATTCACAACAGATAGAAGACATCGAGGCTCAGGTTGCTCAAAGGCATAATGTTAACTCGCCTATAAACTCACCTCTTCCGGGGATGCCAGTGCGAGGTGCTAACGGGCAAATAATAGGCGTGAACACCGGCCATAAACAATCAACCTTCTTAAAAAATAATCCGAACCTGGCTCAGCTTGCGCTCGAAGCGGAAGCAAAAGAAGAAAAGAAAGACATGTCCGTTGTGCAGCGAAATATTCAGGGCAAATATCCTTTCAAGGAAGAAGAATCACAAATGTTCTGCGGCTTAAATCAAGCCCTAACCCCCGAAGTGATGCAGAAAATTAATGAACAACAACAAATATTCATACAGCAAAATCAAAAGCAGATTGAAATGGCTATGAAAGGATATAGAACACAATTAGCAGAAAATATAAACCAAAATAAGTCTCCTGGGCTGGGACAGTATGTACCTCAAGGACAGTTAGTAATACAAAATGGTACTGTGATGAAAACGAACCCAGCAAAGACACCTCCTTGGCAAGTGAAGCGAAACGAACCGAGCGCCTCCAGTTGTATGACTAGTCCAAGTCCGAAGCTAGCCAAATCTGAGAATGATTATGAAGAATCTAATACCAGCATATCTGAGGACTCTTCTTCTTCATCATACAGTTCCTTTTCGAGCAATGAACAAATGAACCAAGGAATGTGCTCTCGCGTGCCGCCTCTGCCGCAGCACTACAATATGATGGGTCAGCAGTGGCCGGTTGTGGATACGAACAAAAAGAAGGCTAAGGGCAACAGCAATAAGGGTAGTAAAAAGAAAAATAATTCAGAGAACAAAGCTCTTACATATGGTAGCAATGGAATGAGAATGATGCAAGAATCAAAAGCAATGAATGATGAAGTACAAGTCAATAGTGTGCCATCATTCATGGACGACCCCAGCGGATATCTGGCACAGCAAACGGCTTTACTAAATAATACTATCTCTAAACAAGTAGGAATAAATTCTTCGTACGAAGCCAACCAATACGAAGGTTCTAGCGCTGCTAATTGTTGTGTCCCGCAACACCAACAACACCAAATAGACAAAATGAATGCTTTGTCTAAACCTGGGGAAAGTTCTAATGCCTACAGGAACAATGTGCCAAATCCGTCACATTCGCCCACGAGCACACCGGATAGCAGCGTTTTGTCAGAGAAACCTGGAGATAATAACATGCAACAGTGTTGTAAAGGCTGTAATGTGTCAATGAAAAGTAATAGTCCAGATTATTCTGACAACCAAATGCGGATTAAATACATGAAACATCAAATGTATAAGATGGAAATGGATAGTAATTCTACGACGTCTAGTCCTAAACATTCGTTTGAAGACAACCCGGTGACGTCATCGACGTTCATTGAGAGGAGTCCTATGGTGAATGAGAACTGCGGGCCCATCCAGGCGGCGACCGTGAGCACCAGCAACGTGTCGCTGCCGGAGACGCTCCCGCCGCCCGAGCCGTCGCCCACGCTGTCCAACAGCTCGCGCTGTACCGACACGCCGCATAGCAGTGGTAGCGGCAGCTCGCAAATGCATTCCAATTGCAACTACCCGATGCCTAGTCCAGCGTATTCAAATTCTGGCTCTTGCAGAGATAACTTTAGTAACCCTTCCACACCTGGCAGCAATCAAGTGTACCCTTATAACTCGCCTGGGCCCCCTAACAGTAACCAGTCCATGACTGGACCTCAGGTAATGCATTTCATATCAAATCATAATGTCAATAAAAATCTCATGGAAGTTGATAACATATCAATGGTTGGTGTTAAACCGGGTTTAAAACCCTCACAAGAGTTGTATAGATTGGAGCCGAGAAGGAGAATAGAGAATACGATGCCTGGCTACTGTCCTCCGCCTCACCTGGGCGGCGGGCCCGCACACACACTCATACAAGCTTGTTACGTGCAGACGTTTGTCACGACTATGGCGAGTGGATTTTCCGTCACGCGGGATACAGTCACCTCAGTCTTAGCTGGTAAAGCCAACACCGCCACTACATCCATAAATGCATCGCAAGCTAACTTTATAAGACCACCTCCCCCGCCGAGTGTGAATCTGGCTACAACATACGCCATTCCAAACAATCAACCAGATCCATTTATTAATTCTGTTAATTTACCAACCAGTTATCCATTGCATATAGCTGGCACTACGGCGCAGAATATGATCTCAAAGTCGCCGCTGGAAATGGTACAGAATGTTATTGGTAGTTTACCTTCGAAATTGGAAACAAGCGGCACACATTCAATGTCTTTGTCGCAATTGAACAGAAGATCAGCTACGCCGGGTCAAATATTGATATCATCAACTGGCCAGATTATGGTATCGAATAATCAAATGCCGCCACCGCCGCCAAAAACTTCAACAACTATGTCGTCGATGCAGGGCAACATGACCAATGTGACCACATCTGTGACGCAAGTCGTGCCTGCAGTGGGTGGAATGCAACCCATGGTGAACCAACCAACGGTGGTAGTGAACGCAATGCCGGCTCCGTTTGTTATCCAGCCGCCCATGATGGCTGTAGACGGACAAGTCATGCAACAGAATAATGTGATGCCACAAATAGTCGCAGGAGGTATTGTGTCAGGGCAGTCACCAAATGAGAATTCTCGACAAATTGATCTGAAGAATCAACATAGTTTCGTACAAGGTGTGGCTATGCTATCGCCTGAAAGTTTGAAAAAGCGAAGTAAGAAAAAGAAGAGTCAATCAAATATTACAAACGTTTTACAAATTACTGCTCCGCAACAAAATCCCAACAATATTATGGTTCACCACACCTCACCTCAACATAATACTAGTCCTCAATTCTCACCGCGTGGTTTTCAACTGTCTCCAAATAACATATCGCCAACACCAATGTTGCAAGCGTTGACGATAGTACCAGGAAAATCTGGAACACCAGCACATATTGTCATGAATGGACAAGGGAACACTAACAACTTTGGATCCCAGCAAATAATTACGAACACGTCTCCGTCGCAACAAATCAACCTACTTCAGCCCGTCAACCTCATAAACAACGCTAGCGGAGTGGTCCCCAACTTCCCCGCGTTCCAACAGTTCATCGTGCCCAACCTCGGCGGCATGATGATGACGGCAGACGGCACGGCTCTCATTCCAGATAACTCCACAGGAATGCCTATGCAATTACAGTTACAAACAGTCAACGGCCAAAACGTTTTGACACCCGTTCAAAATCCTGGAGTTTTCGCGGCGAGCACAAATGGTGGAGTGGTCTTGCGAGCTCAAAACCAACAAGGCAAAATAATACAATCGCAGCATAGCCCTGGAGCTCAATTCATATCTCCTAATAGTCAAGTAATGATGAATAGTCCAAACTTCAACGGTCAGCTCAGTCCCTTGCTTGCCAATTTGAGCCCAACCAACGTGGCGTTCAATAACCAGCAAGTCAGATCTAATAACTTACAGACACAAGATTTCATACAGACCAATCAAATGGGACAAACTTTAATGGTTCCACTATCTCCAAAACAAGTTTCCCTATCGTCTGGATCGAGCAACCGGGGAAATTCAACATTCGTGCACCAGAACACGACGATAGTGCAGCAGCAGACTACTCTCGTTTCGAACTCTCATAACACGCAGATGTCGTCAATAACGACTAACTTGCAGGGCGGGAACGCCTCGAGGTTGAGTATAGATCCTAATATTTTGTTGGGGAATAAACCGATGGCGCATCAGAAGGGGAGGGGGATTGCAGAATCTCCTCCTAGGAACGTCCAGGAGGAGCACAGGGAGGAGCGGCAGCGCGGCGCGACGTTCGGGCGCGGCGCGGACGCGGACGGCTACGCGCTGGCGGCCGGCTACGGGCTGGCGCCGCACGTGCGCCACTCCGTGTCCACGCAGACGCGCGCCAACCAGCAGCGCGGCAAGTCGCCGAGCGCGCACGCCGTGGGCAGTCCGCCCGATACCACCACGCACAGGTGACACTTCGACATGTTTTAACACCAATTTGGTTCTCTCAAAACGATAACGCTAAATTGGGATTTATAAAAATTGGTGCTAAGCTAATTGAGGAGAGGTTTAAAATGTCGAATTACATTTTTAATTAGTATTAAACCGTATACATTTCGGATCTCAGTTTATTTCTCTAAAAGACAACTGACTTTTGAGTTTTGATTAAAAACCAGCAATTTGATACATAGATACATATTATAGGTCCAACACCTTCCTTTTGGGCTTCGCCACAGTCGGGTAAAAAAAGTTGTTGACGATTTAATCGAAAAAAGTATTCGCTGATACTTGTACAGACAGACGAAAGTAAGAGTGTGTTTCCGTCCCGCAGCCCGCTGGGCGCGCTGGAGGCGGCGGGCAGTCCGCGGCTGTACGCGGCGCGCTGCCTGTCCACGCAGGCCAACTACGCCGACACCACCACCAAGTCGCCCGAGCCCGCGGATGCTAGCTCCTCGGTAATACAACAATATATATTAAATATTTTTCTTTCTTCGTAAATTGCTTTGTACTGCTGGATAGCAAATAAATTTAGGTATAGCCATCGATCTACATGTCATCTACCAATAGATTATTCGGAAAACATTGTAGAAACTAGGAGCCGCGGCAATCTGTAGCACGCATCGGTTTATGATTTAATATATCCCGAAACCATTGCGCGTTACAGACATGGTTTTGAGCGAAAATCGTCAATAATGGGGTCTAAATACATTGCACTGTACCCACAGGTTTCCTCATTCAAGACGCTCTTGAACTCGCTCTTGAACTCTTTATAGCTCAATATATGGCGTGCTAGATTTTTCACGCAAAGTAAAATTTGCGATGATTCTTGTTAAGAAAAAACACGCCAGCAAGACTATTTCGTTTGTAATAATAATTGAGCCGATATGATCACACTGCAGGTCAAAGGTGCTTCCCTTTCGAATATATAAGATGTTGCATTACCCGTTCCACATCAATAACTCTCATTTATCTAAAAAAAAACTTCGTTTGTAAATGTTTTGACAATTGTTTCCAGGCTATGGTGCAGTGCGTGTCGAGCAGTGAGCAAGATATGGCGGAATCGCGTGAGCACGCCTGGCCCGTGACACGGAACGACTTCAACTCGGACACAGACACGCAAAGTGAGTTATCTTTACATCTTCATTTATTTCCGCTAATCAAATAAACATTTTTTCCTCAGGAATATACAACTACTAGATATCCGTTCAAGAAATTTATTTGTATTCCTGTCTTATTTAAATTATAATATGTGAACAAGCAGTTTAGGGAATTTATTCCAACGTATCTCACGTACATTTTATAAAAAAACCGACGACCAATTGTTTATTCTGTGTATTCTCGTATTACATCCCTGATTATATTTTAATTTCACTTGCATGCATTCTCCTCTACTCTAGCATCTACCATACATTTTAAATAGAACAGGACACAAGAAGATGCCTTGAGGAACTCCTTCTCGCGTGTTAAAATAAACTTGGGATTACGACACTTTTGATTTATTTTTACACGTGTTTCTCTAAGTGTATAAGTGAAATACGGATATTTATGTACTTCAGTTTCATAAACGGTTTTCCGCAAGGAGCCGTCTTACACCTACACAGTCAAACGCCTTTGTGTAATCAAAATAACATTAAATTATCATGATATTATTTAAACTTATACTGTCACTTAAGGGTATCTTCCGTGATTGTTCGTTATTTTGAGCTCCCGATATTTCGACGCTGTTGCAAGCGCCATGATCGCGTGTTGACTGGTTAATAGTATTTGATCATAAGTGTATGGTTAGCTTTAAACAAAGCTTATTATTTCGTTAGGTAGGTAAGAGTTTGCTCGTTGTATAAAATCTAACACGTATGCTATTACTTTTTGCGTAGGCAGAAATATCACCAGTTCAAGTACAAGGTTACATTTTCTATATTCCAGGCATGATATCAAACACGCCCATGATGCGACAAAGCCGCTCCCACAACCCAGTCGAGTCTACCGACATGCACTTTAATCAAAACATGGGCTCTTCGCCGATGAGCAACCAACAAGTCATGCCTATGACCTCTAACTATTACGAAAGGACTCAGACGTACAAGAGAAAGAATGAGTTTGGCGACCCATCCACATACAGACCCGACAAAATAATGAGGACAGCTAATTATAATATGGTACATGGACTACAAAAGGATGCAGATTATGAATCTATGGGTATGAGTTCTCCAGATAAAACACAGTCAAGACATTTCCCCCTTTCGGGTACGAGTTCAGACTCGTCTATGCCGAAAGTATTTGATAGACATAATGTGGGTTCTGGCGATGGTAAGTGAACTTTTTATCATCTTTCTCTGTGCTATGCTTTGGACTCTTTGCTATAAATGTTAAACATAATGCACTTTGGCGGGTAATTCTATTTGTTAGTTGCAGTGTGCTCAATACACTTACAATTCATTTGTCTCATTCACAGCAACTCGATAAATTATCGAAATTACAAACTAGCTTTTGTGTATGATATTTAATGTTTGGTGACTCGTAATGTGTAAAAATAAATAAATTATTTGTAAGAATCGAAGTAAATTCAAATGACTTTAATAAACTTTCCCCTTTTTATTTACAGCAATAAAAGTAAAATAGTCGTCAGAATTTGCATTTAATTGTTAGTATTTCCCTTTTTTGTTCATAAAAGTCTAGATCTTTCTTACTTTTCCTTGAAATATTATCTATCAATGTGCGGCCATCGAGTTTACTGCCTCTGTACTAATAAATATCCAGAACCATCTCACGCTTTAGTCACAGCTAACAAAATTCAAAATTTACCATAATGTTGTGTCTTGTATTGGTTTTGGATTGACTCTCTGCAAGCGGACTTACTAAATTGTGTATGTTTGTAGAGTGTTTGTCAACGAATACGTCTTAATGATGTGTATTGTGGTATATTTCAGCTTCTACATAATGCGATACTATTGGTCATTGGTTTTCTTTTGGTTGGGTTAATACAAGATACAGCTGTTAATAAAGGGTGTACTGGAAACTAATCAGAATAAATCAGCGATGTGCAGCGTGCAAACGTTCTCACCCGGCTTTCTGTCGCTTTCCATTGCACCACATTCGAAGTAACAAATTGGTACAAAAATTGGGATTCCATTACTAACGCATCATTGTAAGCCATCATCATTTCATCTGTTCATCATTGTAAGTAAAGCACCAATTCTCATTACTACGAAAACGTACCTTCCTTTCAAGTGTCGGGGAAAAATACATACATTCGTGACACAAAATTGAAATATTCAATCTTATTAAAATAGATCCTAAATATCGAACAATTTGAACTGTATTTTTTTCCATGCACGTCTTAGTTAAAATTACTTTACGACTAATAAACTTGCGAAGTGTTCAACTACCGCTGTCCGAATGCTTTTCTGAATCCTCGCTACTACTTCTAAGTAACTGCAGCGTTTCGAGTTCGCACTGTGTCAATTGGAAATGTTCGCGCGGGCGTGCTTTTATATCACGACGAGCCAATCGTCGGTGGCGGAAGCTCGGTGGAGGCTCTCTCGCAGTCCGCGCCGGACCCGCCTAACAGCTGTGCTCGCTCGGTAGATGCGCAGAGCGCGGAGAGCGGGCGCGCGCGCACGTTCGCGGTGGGCGACGTGGTGTGGGGCCCGGCGCGCGGCCACGCGTCCTGGCCCGGCCACCTGCGCGCGCGCCTGCCGGCCGGCCGCTGGGCCGTGCGCTGGTGCGGCGCGCTGGGCCACGCCGCGCTGCCGCAGGCGCGCCTGCTCACGCTGTCCGAGGGCCTGGACCTGCACCACGCCGCGAGCACCAAGCACCGGAAGTGAGTCGCGCACACCCACACGCAGCACCCGCGACCCGCTCAGAGACGAGTCGATCCTGATTATTAATACTTACTGTTGTTGATGGAGATCCCCATAGTTTCCCCTTATGATTTTCGACGAGAGTTTAGTTGTACTTGCGCTGCTCGCCTTCATTTATGTGCGTCTAAAGATTTAATTTTGTTCGACACATTTGTAATATTAACCCAACCTGAGATTTCTGTTTAATTTTGTCGCGCGGTGAGGCTGCTAATATCCACAATACGGATCCCTCTCGTGCGTAGATAATAACTTAATAATTACCGTTTACTTATAACAGGAGTAGAAAACTGAACACATTACTCGAGAACGCAATTCAGGAAGCGATGGCGGAACTCGACAAGAAGAGCGGGAGCTCCGGAGAACGGGACGACAGCGCGGAGCCGATTGCTGACGAAGATGACGTCACGGATGCGCCGCGCCGTGCCAAGAAGGCGAGGAGTAGAGACAGGCATCACAAGAAAAATCCGGCGAAGATAGCGCCCAGTCCGAACGCGTCGGGAGAGAGCACCAGGCTGCGCAGCTCGCGATGACGATCGGAACTCGGATACACTGCTAGCGCCCTTCTCCCAAATCGGGCGGTCTGAATATTCAACTTTTACTAACAACCTAATCAATTTTCTTTTGTTGCCGGTGATGTAGTGTGTTAGTATCAAGTTGATCGTTCAGTGAGCCACTCATTCGGTGTAGGAATGTGGTACAGAGTCCGCCTTATTCAGACGTTATGTAGATTTAAATATTATAAAATATAAAGTATATTATAACGCGAGATCTAAAAGTTTGAGACTGGCTACTTGGGATGACGTAACAGAAATCACACAAATAAAGTGGTTTGTTTGCTAAATTACTTTTCATCTCTTAAAAACATCACAACGACATTTTATTTTACAATTTTTAATTTATAGATGTTAGTTAGAACAATGCTGTTGAGATTCATTATGTTAAAGACTTGTGTTTTATTTCCAGCTTGTATATTTAATATACCGTTCAGTGATTATGTACCATTCCGTATTACCTATCGTTTAATTGGGATCACTGTATATAAGGTTCGTAAAGTTTGTGTTCGAAACGTGTCATCTTTGGATCAAAATTCCTTCTAGACATTAGATGTTCCTAAAAATATGCAAATTATTATATTTCCATTCTATTGACGAGATACGCAGTGATTTATCACAGTTTGATATTAAATTATAAATGTGCATTGTTTAGGTGTTGCAATCAAGATTTAAAATCATTGTTGTTTCACATTATATGTATTAGAGTAAGTGAAGGTCATACTTTAAGTAGGTTTCTCTCGATATTAAAGAAATTATTAAAATTCCACACCTGTCATCGATGTATTGTACAATTTTAGTGAACTGTAAATTGATAAGAAATTATGCTATATATCTTGTAAATTTTATGTGTTTTGTTAGAAAATAATAAGTATAACATGATTTCTAGTCAAAATATTGAGCATATTAAAATGTAGATATTATAGATGAGATAATTGACAATAACACAGGCCTGGCATGTGCCGGCGCGCGCCGCGTCGGCGTTGTATCGGTTGAGTAATGAATAAGTACAGTACATATTAGTTTCGACATTGTGCTACTTGTTTGCGTTAATAATTTTATACTTTTGTTAATACTTTAGAAATAGTAAAAATGATACAATTATTTAAATGGGAAATACGAAAAGATTTTTGATAATAAGCAGTCAGATTTTATCTATACATAAATAAATATTGCTATGTTGTGTCGTAGAAAAAATACAGCAGACCTATTTATACATTTTGTATGCAATTTTAATAAACTAATCTTGAATTATCGTAGGCCTACATAATTATACAAAAATAGTTTTCATGTAATGAATGGCATTGAACGTTTGTGTTACATCGATAGTAGGACATCACAGCGACAATCACAATCATGTTAGCACACGTTTAGAAATTATTCTTATCATCTCATTATTTCTGTTTTATTTATATAAATTTAAGATATTTCTAAGTGTCGCTTAATTGATAAACAATTTGATTTGTGGTACAAGGGAGATTATTTTAAATCATTTCTAAAATGCTTTTTAATCACAATAATTTTTAGATAAGAAAAGTTTAAAAAATCTAGGTAATGTTAACTAATAGGTCATGCCATGAGTACATTTTGATAGGTAATTTGTTATCAACAGTCATTGTTAGATTTATCAATGTGCAAAATTACTTTGTGATCTTTGGGTATCCGATGAATATATCAAGAATTATCATAGCTTACTGTTTTATATACCTATCGTATTTTATCGTAATTTAGGGATTCCACTTAAATTTTTCCTAACTAATAAATGTGACTCCAAATATCGACATAGTATTTAAATGTTAAATGGATATTGTTTATTATATTATAGTCTGATAGCACTTCCCTGTGAGATGGTATTATGTACATAATCTTAATGTAGTTATGTATAGTATTTTATTTCAATGAAATTAATGTTTTATAGACTAATATACAACATAAGATTATTTATTTGTTTTGCTGTGTACATATTTTTTTCAATAAAATGTACCTGTTTTATTTAAATGTTTTCTTAATTTTTTTTTGTCCTTTATAAGTTACAGTCAAGTGTGTTAGGTTAAGTTAAACGAACGACTTACGGCTTAGTGAAGAAGGAAATTCTGTATTTGATTCTTGTCAAAAACAGACTTTTTTTTTCTTTATTAGTCACGGACACAGCGCGCCTGAAACAGAGTTTGCAAACGATAAGAGATCTTGTGGCTAAACAAGGGGCCATCTTGCCAATAACACTTCCGCGCGCAAATCACGCACCTTCCCTTAGGGCGTCCGCCACAGAGCATCATTTTGGAATTTAGCCGGTTCGATTCCAGAGTGTGGTAAGCGAATTGTCGAAAATCTTTGAATGCAGATTTATTTATTTTTAAAAATAAAGGAATGTTTCATTTGAGTAAAATTTTCTATCTCCAGTGTTTAGAGTACTTTCCCTCCAGGTGGCGTTGAAAAATTCCACCATGTATAATACTTAAAACATACGCCGGTGCGATAATGGTGTTAGAGAACGGGGCTTCAAGAAGTTTGTAAAATAGTTAATCGATGGAGTTATTTTATAAAATGACGTAAGTTCACTCACAATTTAACATACTTTAAAAGGTGTCTGGCATGGGTTTTCCGCCACACAAAGTTTCTGGCAGTCGATGAGGTGAATCATCATGCTAGCTCTTATTATCAAAAAATCATTTATAGTATGACGTGGCGCTATTTTGCACACCTTTGTTAGGTACCTGTTACCTGCCAACGCCACCATGACCGACTTTTCTTAATATCCATTATTATTCTGATTTTCAGTAAGGTACTTCTACAGAAAAAGTTCAGCTTATATAAAAATTACGTAGGTTTGGTGGTCGGGATCTCTCTCTATAAGGATATTTTGACAGTGGGCACCCATCCACTCCGTGGATCCGCGCGAGTTTTAACGGATGCCCTTAGGGCGTACCTATGCTAAGACAGGCTGATCCAAACAGCTGAAACTGTTGAGTTCAGAATGGATGCCTGCTTTTTGTTACACATGGGCGGTGAGGCTGCTCTTTCCGCAGTGCTGGAGACTTTATATCTAAAGTTAGGAGTTGGGATCGTGTTCCTTTACAATAAAAAGAACAAGATCGATAATTCAGAAAAGTTTGTCTTTAATTTTAATATTACTTTGACCTTGACTTCGAGGTCATTATTGACCGTGGTCGTAAGGTCATTGACCTAGTTCACACGTAAAAACAGCACGAAGAAGTTGCAAGCGTAAATGACTTTAGTCCCCTGGTCTTACACTCAAGGCATCCACAGGAAAGTCCGGTTAAGCAGACGACAACCTCCCTGTATGACAAAAAAGAAAAAAATGTTATAGAGGCTACACCGCGTTTTTTGTTACGACTTTTTATGTAGGCAAGGTATTTTCTGTCGTTTATCAGTATTTTTATTTTCAATAATATTTTTTATTAATAACTTTCAGCAAAGTCTAATGAATTATCGTGGGTGAGTAAGTACGTTCCTCGTTAAACCTAAAAATTTTCCGCTTAAATAAATCATTTACATTTTCCCTACCGTGATCCTATCCTGCACTCAATTTCTTCGTTGGTCTCTAGTGATTCCAATCATGACTGTTGAGCGTAATGTGGTTCTAAGGTCGATTTTCAGGTCGAGCAGAGCCATTGAGGTCTGCTACTGCCAAAGTATGGATTCGTGGCTAATTTAGGTAAACATCCCGTTATTAAATCGTCGAGGGTAATTATATCTACATAAGGCCCGTCGCCCACACGATCAAGAGTCGAGGTGCAGGCGCGAAAGTGCCCCAGAGCTCAGAATAAATTGCCCAGAATGTGACGTTATTTTATTATTTCGTTTTGGGCGTAGCAATGTATAGAAAAGGGATGGAAGCATAGCCCGCGCGTCGACTCCACATAGATACCACGACTCGACCGTGTCGCGATTCCGCCTCTACTGACCAGTGGGCGACGGGCCTTAAAACGTTGCCCCACAGTAGGAATTTCTTTTGTATCGTGGGTGCGTTTATAAACATTTTAACTTGCATACACAAACAGCCAGACCCGGAACAACCATCTGTAGGCCAAACAAATATTTGTTCCGTGTGGAATCGAACCTGCGACACGCAGCGCAGCTGTCAGTTGGCCAGCCATTGCGCCTACCGCGCCGTCATTGTCTTGATCATACAACGATAATGACGACTAGAATCATAGGAACAGCCCACCACAGCTTTGCCATCCACTGCGATTACTGAAAGCTAAAATAGATAATGGCTAACACCGGAGAAGTGCGAAGCGTCATCCTAAATGCTTGCCACTCAACTCATCAGATAGATGATGACTACCATCTGCATGATTCGATACGTGGGTAGGTATCTGATCAGATACCTATCTTAGAACTCGATACGTTACTGCCTAAAGAATGAATGGTTTTAAATTGTTGACCGAAATAATTGGTAATCGAACCCAAGGCACACACCTCTGATTTTTCGGATTCATGTGCGTTTTGTATAATTATCACTAGCTTCGGTGAAGGAAAACATCGTGAGGAAACAAAACCAGCATGCCTGAGAGATATTTCTCGGCGGCATGTGAAGCCAAGTCACAGGACCATGGGCGGCATAAAAACTTTGACACCAGGTTAGGCACTGACCACACGAAAAGAAAAAAAAGAATACATAAACAATACTGAAATATATAGGAAAACCTACATTACATCACGCTCATACGAAACCGCGTAGCAGATTCACGTTGGACATGATATATTAGCACTGTAACAGTAGGATCACCGCAACACGCCACTATGCATACCCACATAATTTTCAGAAAGGATAATCCCATTTATTACCGCTATTTACTATTGTGAACGTTCATCCTTGCGAAGCGATGCGTGTTCGTGCGTTGGACGTAGGTAGGTGCATACGGCACTTTATAATAAACGATATGTGTTTGTTTTGGTAAGTACCTCACTTTCCTACTCATAGCTACAAATTGATTATAAGTACATACGTAATTCTTCGTGTGCGTTACGATTGCTCCGCCAAGTTATCAAAACAGAAAAAAACTTCGCCAAAAAATTTGTCGAAATTTGTCAAAATCGAAGGGTACAAACCAAAAATTTGTCAAAGTAGAAATAAAGAAGTTATAAGGGTTTTAAGTTGGCCGCGCGAACGTAACGTGGAGGATTGCGCGGCCATGGATATCTCAGCAACTACTTGGGTTAGAGATCTAATTCTTTTTGTCAATTGAAGACTGAATTTGTCAAAAATTGTCGAAAAAAGAATTATAAGCTCTGGATCAATATTTTACGAAATATTCACCTTGGAAGTTATGGCCGCGCAATCCTCCACTTGTTGTTTATTTATTGTTGATTATTTCTTTAAACCTAAGACTTCATACATTAAAACTGTTACAAGAAGAAAGGTCTTAATTTGTCGAAACTAACGAAAGCTTTAAATACTACTAAAGTTTTGTTAAACAGACGAAATAAGTCCAAAACAAAAAGTACATGGCCGCGCGATCGAAACGTTACTTTGTACGCTGATAACAACTAACTAACCATAATTTCGACTTGATTTGGGAATATCTCTAACTGGAGACAGGAAATTATATTGGACAACATTCTAGCTCAATCTGAAAAATGTATTATTATTAAATAAAAACCAGTTAGAGATATTCCCAAATCAAGTCGAAATTATGGTTACCCTGCTCAAACGTTGTATGAGAAAACATAATTTTTAAGATTACACGCGTTGTAAACTGTTCTGAGGGTAAAACGATATGTCATTCTAATGAGGTTAAAATGCTGAATAAATGGATGTTCACACCGAAATCCTAGTAATTATAGTTATTGAGATATCAGCGTACAAAGTAACGTTTCGATCGCGCGGCCATGTACTTTTTGTTTTGGACTTATTTCGTCTGTTTAACAAAACTTTAGTAGTATTTAATGCTTTCGTTAGTTTCGACAAATTAAGACCTTTCTTCTTGTAACAGTTTTAATGTATGAAGTCTTAGGTTTACGGAAATAATCAACAATAAAGAAACAATAAGTGGAGGATTGCGCGGCCATAACTTCCAAGGTGAATATTTCGTAAAATATTGATCCAGAGCTTATAATTCTTTTTTCGACAATTTTTGACAAATTCAGTCTTTAATTGACAAAAAGAATTAGATCTCTAAACCAAGTAGTTGCTGAGATATCCATGGCCGTGCAATCCTCCACGTTACGTTCGCGCGGCCAACTTAAAACCCTTATAACTTCTTTATTTCTACTTTGACAAATTTTTGGTTTGTACCCTTCGATTTTGACAAATTTCGACAAATTTTTTGGCGAAGTTTTTTTCTATTTTGATAACTTGGCGGAGCAATCGTAACGCACACAATTCTTCAACAACTTCTTTATTATCGACTTGAATGCCTTGTTGGTCCAGTGGTCGCACGCGCAACTGCTGAGGTCGTGGGTTCGATTCCCAAGTCGGGCAATATGTTATTTCGGTTTTTCCATCAGGAATTTCTCAGTAGCAGCCACGGAGTCTGGATTCGTGCCCGGTTGATGATAATAGGCTCGCCCCCTATGACATGGAACTTAAACATAACTGGCGAAATGTGGGTGTACTAATGGGCTAATGGATACCTACACCTCTGCCTAACGCTTCGGGGATAACAAGCGTGATGTTATGTATGTATATTTCCTCAACAACAATAGTGGGAACTAGAATACAACAGCGAATTGTAGGGTTTGGCGGTAATGGCCCAGAAGCTTAGCCACGTACTGGCAAGTAAGACTTCGTCATGCGGCAGTTCGATTCTCATTCGTTGCCATATTTCGTTTAGTAAGATGGACTACTAGTCATAGAATGGCACCAACTAAATTACATACCTTCTTGTGATTACTTTTGATGCACGATAAAATAATATCCACGCGAATAAAGAAGAAATCTTAAAAACCCGAATCAATATGGAACCTGAACGATGATAAACATGATTTGTAAAGAAACTTAATTAAAAAATATAAAAGATAGCTATTTTCAGGAAACTGAATCCGGTTGGTAAGTTTGCACATTTTCTTGGCCATTACTCGTGAACTGGTTGCGCTATGGGCCGTGCAGTTATAGCTTCCACGACTTATTGACGCGTCCAAACTTTGGAGAGCTGTGCAAGCAGTGTGCACTGTTGCTATCTATACTTAGACGTTGGTTAAATTATGTAACCTATTATGCTTTCATGTGTTTCATGTGTTATTTGAATCAATCTGTGTTATTTGTTTTCAACTTCTTGCGTCTTGGAAAACGAACTTATCTGTTTTGGCACATCGACAGTGAGTGACTACTAAGTAGGTATCATACTAACCGCGCGGCAGCGTCGTCCATTGTATGGTCTGATGCTCAAGTATCGTTCAACACAAGTGTCACTGATCAAAACCCGGAAATGTTGCGTCAGTGGTGATGATCCGAGCCATGTAGTAGGTTAGTTTATATCGATGAAAATCTTTTTAAGGGAAACAGATGCTAAGCATGAATACATAAGAGGTATTTCTACCGTTATGTAAGCTCCGCAGCATACAAAGTTGCATTCAGTCCGCATGCTCCATATTTGTATTTTGCACATCACGGTGTGCTCTCCTATTCAATGCTAGCCGAACTCACATAAACAAACAAGTAGAAACAACATTCTATGAGCGGCTAAGCGAGCTAGTCAACTTGCCGCCTGCAATATGTTCGGATTACAAATAATATTGCGTTTCTTTGCTTGCGAACTACAGATTTTTAGATGATTCGCTGCGTGAATGGATAGTTTTTTTTTTATCTATGCTTCATATCGTTTTTATTAAACTACCCTACGCTATTTACGTAAGTAGAATCTGAAAGGTCAGGCTGAATCTATGAAAAAGATAAAGTAGATATTCACTATGAAATATTGAGGTTGAGGATCTTTAAAACCATACGTCACCTGTATGAATTTCCAAGTACCTATAAATGATTAAACTCTGAATTATTTAATTATTGAAAAAAATGCTTCCTTTAAAAAAAACTTCGAACCTCGAACGACCTACATAGCAAAATGCCTGCAAGGTAAAGATTTTGAAGATACTCTTTAAGCTCGTAATCTGAAGTTGGACATGCGGGCTCAGTTAACACGTAGCACAATAGCGTGTCAATCACTCACTGTGGTGAATGCTGGGTACCACAGGGAGCAGAGAGGAGGCCATCGTTCTTTCGGTATATGTAGTTCACGCCCCGTCTCATAGATGACGTTGTCTTAACTTGCACTGCCATTGTGTGGAGATTTAGCAAGATTCGTGTTTTTAAAAATGAAAATTATTTTGTTTTATGATCTCAAACAATTTTCTGGTCAGCTGTATCACGTAGGTAAGGCAAGTGATAATAGTTTTTTTCTGTGATTCTATTAATATTACCCCTGCTAGGTATTGCTGTTGTTGAAGTCTTCGAATCGTTAATGACAATCAATCAATAGGTACATACTTAGTTTGGTAACACGTTTATATATAAAAAGCTTATGACACATATGACTATACATAAGAAAGTGTACAGCACAATGATTTTTAGATAAAGCCGGAAATTTACCTAGGTGGGTATAGGTACCTCGCAGTTTTCTCAGTGTTACATACATGTGCGAAATTTCTTACATCGTAATGTAAGAATTTTATACATTTCAATATTACGACATGTCTGCTCCTGAAAAATTCTATTTCCGCCAAGAGGATTAACAGGTGGCGTTGTATGTGTCGCAGAAATATTGCAGAATTGCTTATTTTGCAGTAGATAAATACCGAAATATTGTAACTTATTTATAGAATATCGAACTTTATGAATAAATAGAGTAGATTTATAAGTAGCCATGTGGCCGCGGAAATGCACCAGATAGGAAGATATCTACAGGTTATAAATTTAATTCGTATAAGAGCAAACAGGTGCCCAATCCTATCACCATTAGAGATCTGTAATAACTTAATGGGTTTTGAAAAAAAGAAGTCCGTAGTGATAGAGCAAACATCAAAATATTGATGATAGTCAAAATGTTATCATAGAATCTCGAAACAGATACATAAGCCTGTAATATAGTCAAATATTTATGACTATGTGGGTCTATTTAACTACGTTATCCAAACAAACACCTTTTTCCTTCCTAAAATAAAGACTAAGTAACTGACCTAAGCTATTTATTAACAATTTAGATTTACAATATAGATGTATCCCTATATATCTCTTTACATTTCCTTTCGCATAGGCTCTGCCGAGAGCAGAAAATCGGATCGCCATTAATCTGGGGAAGGCCCGCGCGGCCGCACCGATCGTAAATGAATGGTCATTGAAATGAAGACGTATGGACCAAACATATCACTCGGACATTTTATTTCATTTGCCATCTGCTGCCTGTCCCGGACACTTACAAAAGACGTTTGTTTGCTTTAACTTAAAACTACTTTTCCAGCTTTCCGTGAGGCTAATTCTAAACTTTCTACCTTCAAACATTTTTCTTTTTCGTAATTGCACGGAATGGCCGGGGAGTTGCTAGTTGCTGCAAATGTGGAGTGTTGAGTTTAAAGTGTTGGCATGAAGTTAAATTGATCTCAGAGGAGATTGGTAGTTTCAGTAATTTGTGAACAGCTCTTATTTAGTTTATGTTAATGTATTTTATGAATTCATTCCATGTTTTTTGAAACTATTTTAAGGTTTGGTAATGGTACCTACCATTACCATGAGACAAGAGTAGGAACTCTTGTCTCATGTTACTCGAAGAAAAAAACGCATCGGCGCAACGCGTTTTTTTCTTCGAGTCTCCTCTTTCAACCTTAACGCTATCATTTACTCCTTCATCAACATCGTTCCCTTGGTCTTCCTCTCCCTCTACATCCATCAACATTTATATCCATCACTCTTTTAGTCACATATCGTAGGTGACGTTCTGTGGAAAAAAATCGTGACAAAAGGTTTTCAAAAACTAAAACTGACACTTTATTCTCTGAAGGCTTGAACTTTGCCAAGAACTATCTAGAAGTTATAGAATCACAGTAAATACGCACGTGCCTGAGTGACGCCTACAGAAACCTGAAATGATTTCCAAATTCGTCACGTTTGTTATCTAGCTGTACCTACCTAGGTACGATTGGAAATACACTTACCAACTGCTTTTATCATGTTGAAACAGAATACAAATTCAAGTATTTCGGAAGGTAGACCGTGCTTATAAAAAAGTAGTTAAAAAAACTAAAAAACCCGACTGAAAAAACTGAAAAGCATAACACAAGCACTTTTTAAATTAAACAAAAGTTGGAAGGAGGCGGTGCCCATTTGAAAATAATTTATGAAAATGGAATAAGCCCCGCCTGCTTTCAAGTTTTGTTTAATTGTAAATGTTTATTTATGTACATTTCTGTGTTGTGTTGTCAATGCAAACCTTGCTAGGTACTTAGTGGTTATTATTTCTAATTTATGAAATTAAAATAAGTAGGTTCAATTTAAAATAAAATTATAAACAAAATTTTAATTTACCTACCTACTCAGAACTGACGCTGACACTACGTCTGTAGGACTTGAACGAGTATTGTTTGGCAATAACTAATTCTTCATTGCATCCCTGTTATATCAGTAGCTAGGTAATCAAACGTGACGTATAAATCAACAAACAGTTTCTAAACCTGATCCTTAAAAAAAGGATTTTAAAACTACGTCGTCCTTTATCTAACGTTAAATAAGATTAGCAATAAGTGGCTACATCACGCAGTAAACTTACAGGACAGTATACCCAGACTAAATATGAGCAAGCTTGGCAGCATTGTAAAATAGCACTTTAGTAAATCTAATTCATTTCTGGCGCTATGAAAATAAAAGTTAACTAGTCTATATAAAGTAAATAACATTTAAGTAGTAAGTAGCAAGACACAAAAAGAAATAATGTGGTGTTTTACCATCCATATTTTTTAATGTAGTTTTTTTGGAACTAAACAATTAACATAACATAACATCACGCCCGTAATCCCCGAAGGGTTAGGCAAAAGTGTACTTAATAGTACACCCACATTTCAATAGGGGGCGAGTCTATTACCATCAACCGGGCGCAAATCCAGACTCCGTGGCTGCTACTTAGAAATACATGATAGAAAAACCCAATACTAAATTTGAACGACCTGGGACTCGAACCCAGGAAATCATGTTCAGCAGTCGCGATTGCGCCCGCTAGACCAACGAGGCAGGCAAACAATTTATCGATATCCATTAAAGTTAATAGTATGTAATTTGTTATACCTAATCTTTTTTTTGACATCTATTGGAAAACATTCCACAATAAACTGTCAAAAAATAAATCACATAATATATTGCATTTACTAATTAGTTTGCAAAAATGTGATGAATAAATGCGTATTTTTGGAAAAAGCGTAGCTATGAAGTTCCTTCTCCTCTACAACTTCAAATATACTGCTACTACTATTTCAATATTACTAAGTCATAGCAGCAATTGGAAATAAAGATTTCAATAAACCTTATATCTACGCGTTACTCCTGTGAATACAGCTTCGAAAGCTCCGTAAATCGCTTTTCTGTTCCGTAATGTGGCTTATTCAGCAGCTGTAGCACGTCGTGACCTAATTACGCAAATTGGTGGTTGATGCTCACATAGTGATTAGTTCCTCAAGCGCCAAGCGGCAAATCCTACTATTAGGTAGGTAATCCTGCTGATTAAGCTTTATCTAACTGTAATGATGAGTTCCAAAATCAGTCTACAATAGCATAATTACCCATAAATAATCGCATAATCATCCTATAATGTTCCCAGTGCTGGGACACAGGCTTACTCGTTGTGAGAGGGAGTGGGCCAATATCCACCACGCGGGCCCAGTGCGGGTTAGATGTCACAATTATATCTTCAGTTTTTTATGCTAGGACGAAGATCCTGTCGGAGGAAATCACCGTCGAGGCAGACCACGGCGAAGGTGGTGTGACGATCTGATATTGTTTGTGGGGCGAACATGGCCAGATATTGCACAGGAAAGGGATTTTTGGAAGGGGAAAGAGGAAAACTTTGCTCAGCAGTAAAAGGCTAAGAAAAAAAGATGGGACGATTACTCTGTTTTAGGAGTAGGACGCTCTGATTTCCTCACGATGTATCCTTTTACCGTTTTCAGAACACAGTGGTGATCACATAATTAACACAAAGTTCAGTGCCTGCCTAGGTTCGAACCCACCCTTGTAAGTCGCGACCGTTCCCAGCCGCGGCCGTTATCAAAATCAATTTTTATGATCACGCAGCCTGGCTATTATTGCGGGATTTATGAATTTTACGAGTGTCATCTTGGTTACGCAACCCAATTACATCAGTCATTATATAGGATCCCGGTGGTTGTTATTGCAGTTGTATGACTTTTGCTCCCCTAATTGCTCATAACGACAGCTGTCATGGATATAACAACCGAGAACGGCGACTGAATGATCTATTTGAGGGACCGAGACCGAGATGGCTGAAGGTGCGGTCCAGTTCTATACGGAGTGATTGCGGACCGGACTCTGGGCTTGACAGATAATGTACTGTAGCATCCCAGTTGGTTTGAAGGTGCTCGTGCGCTGTTATGTAACAATCCAATATTTGATTTTGAGCATTACGTTTCAAACAGACGCTCTCTCACCGTGATCATTCATCTGTAATGTACTTAACAATTCAATTCATCCTGAACTTAAGTAAGCGGAATATGTACAACCTTTTACTTTTAACACCACCCTGTACCATATTTCACGTAAATAAATATTATTCTTATTCAAGATTTTGTACCGAAACAAATTCTCGGGTCCTGGCTGTTTGTGTGAGTTTAAATATTTGCAAACGCACCCACGATACAGAAGAAATCCTGGTGTGGGGTAAAGTTTAAATAAATTATTGTTACAGAAAACTGTATCGCTACAGGTTGCGGCACTGTATTGCTCGGTTTTCTACATTCACTGATGTACCTAATGTTCTATACGGCCCAGTAAGGGAGCGCCTTAATAAGTTCACGCATTATTGCAAACAGCTTCAAATACATCATTAAACCCTTTATCAAACAATACATAACACTTCGCAACAATTAATACCATTACCGAGCCATTGTGATAATGTATGTGGCTATCACAGTCGTGTCATGTCACGTTATCCAGCGTGTTAGCCGAGTAAAGCACGGCGCCACAGACTGCACGATAAATGGTACTGATGCTGATCTAACGACCGCTTATACAACTACAGTTGACTCTAAAATACGAGCCGGAGTAGCCGAATCGACGATCAATAGTACCTATTGGTCTTTACTACTGCTAACCCACATATATCACTTTTGTGCACTATCATTTAGAATTATTGATCACTACGTACTGGGGCCATGTGGATTTAGTTCGGGATTGTCAATACGCTGAAAATGTATTGTAAGTTTATGTAGATACAATTTTGAAGGACATAACATTTCATTACTAAAGCTGCGGCTAGCGATTTCGGAGCATGTTACTTAACAGACATATGCTGCGCGTTCTACGCTACAGGGATATACAATGTATGCGCATACGCATTAATAATACTAAATAATAATAAATAAATTTATTTTCTCTAACTTCAATAAAAATTACAACAATGTGGTCTCAACTCCTGAACTAGGACAGCCTGTATGACAGGTGTTGAGGTTTCCGGTTACATAGGGCTGAATGTGGAAACTGAGACAGTGCTCACTGTAACTACTGTAGAAATTGACTAAAAAATAAATATCTACTGTAGAAATTGACATAATTTAAAAACTTAATATGAATCGATAAAAATTAACAGAAGGAAGATAGGGTAAAGTAAAATAAAGGCACATTTCATAATTATGGAATAGAGGTAGCGTGTGTGTGGTGAGATGTGTGTTGGTGTGTGTGTGTGTGTTACGAATATTTATGTCACTAGGTTAGAATACTGATAAGGGTTTCAGTGTCATCGAAGCTATAGTTTTTCAGCCAAAGTAATTGTTAGAAATAGATAGGAATGTCATCAAAGGCAATTTAATTACTTCCTTCGACAAGTAAATTAGTTTCCTGTTTAACGTGTTGAACTAAGATTGTACGAAAAAGTTTTACGTTAAACATTAACGTAACAATATTGGGGTGCGTTGTCAGAATTCCTCCTCGTGTGCCTGATGGCTGCCGGTCCCTCTCGATACGTCTGGAGGGAATAGCAGCTGCTGGGCCGGTGCACCCTGGGCGTGGGCAGTATCCTTCCCCGAGGAATGGGAAGAGATTCTTATTCCTCGGGAAATGTTACTGCCCATGGCTAATATTCTGACATGGGGGGTCCCTCATGGACCAAGGGGGCGTTGCTCCGCGTGACCCTCTGAAAAGCAGAGGGCACAGCGGAGGAGCAAGGACGGGCTCGGTGTGCACTTACCCTGCCTCCGAGCAGACAGTGAAGGACGCACGTCCTTCACTGTCTCCGTCGATATCGTAATCCCACCGTCGAAGTGTCGTGGAACACGTCTCGCGGCTTCGAGGGATGCGGGGTCGGAGTCCGGTGCCGCATCCAACGAGGTGAGCGCTGGCTCAGTGTGCTCCCAGCGCGGGAGGCCCGGGGCTGCTGCGGGGAACAGGGAGTTCCTACGCAAGCGGTCCAGGCCGGTAGGCGACCGAGAGTCGTCGTCAGATGGGGAGCTGGCTTCGGCTCGCAAGATCCCCACCAGCAAGCGCGGCGGGATCCGCGGCAAGGGGAGAGGCCTCTCTGCCACTGAGAGGTCGGCGCGGCTTGCCGAGGAGGGGCGCCACCCGGGGGTAACCGCCGGTCACGAGGTGGCCCGTTCGGGCTATTCTGGCGACGAGGCGGGCGCAGATGGCGGCTCTGATGCGGAGCGTAAGGCCGGGCTCGCGAAGGAGGTGGAGGCAGCGCTGAGGGCTGTCTCCTTCAAACAAAAGCCCTCCACCAGGCAAAGGGCTATACCTGCTGCGGTCGCCTCCATTATGGCGGCAGCGGAGGCTAGATTTGCGGGGCCGCCGCCAGACGGCGTGGCCAAACTGAGGGCAGAGGTCGCTCGACTGACAGCCGCCACGGAGCTTCTCAAAGAGGAGAATAGGAAGCTCCGAGCAGACCTGGCCAGTCTGCGCGAGTCCGGCTCTCGCGAGGCGCCCCAAAATGGGGGCCAGAAGCGTCCAAGCCAGCACGTGCCGGTGGAGAACCAGGTCCTGAATCTGGTTCGGCAGGAGCTGGCTGCCTTCCAGGCGCGGTTCTCCGTCCTGGAGGGCATTGTCTTACGCCCCCCCCTGGCGGCAAACAAGGCGCCCCCGGGCCTGAGGGCGGCCTCATATGCGTCTGCTGCGGCCTCCGCACCGGGGCCGCCCAGCCAGCCCCCCGGCAGGGTTATGTCGGCCCCGACGAAATCGGCTCCGGTTAAGAAGGCGGCGGCCCTGAAACAGGGCAAGGCGGCGGCCCAAAAGAAGGGCAAGGTGGCGAATATGCCAGCGCCAGCCGCGAGACAGCCGCTATCGCCGCCCCCCCCGCCTCCTAAGCCTTCCGTGGCCGAGACCGGGTGGCAGGTGGCTGGAGAAAACGCGAGGGAGCGAAGGGCGGCCAAAAAGGCCAGGAGGCAGGAGCAGAAACGCCGGCAAAAGGAGCGGGGCGTCGCGGTTAGGCTCAGCGCCCCGAAGACCGCAGCTGTAGTGATTACACTACAGCCGGACGCGGAAAAGAGAGGCGTGACCTACCGCGACGTGCTCGCTAAGGCGAAAGCGACGGTGGATCCCGGAGAGCTCGGGATCACCGGGGGCCTCCGGCTTAGAGTCACCGCAACAGGGGCTCGAGTGCTGGAGATCCCTGGCGAAACCCGTGGCTCGTCCGCTGACGCTCTGGCTGAAAAGCTTAGAGCGTCCCTAAATGCGGACGAGGCCAGAGTGTCCAGGCCCGTCAAATGCGCAGACCTGCGCATACTGGGTCTGGACGACTCGGTGACCGAGAAGGAGGTGGTGGCCGCCGTCACCAGGACCGGTGGGTGCCCTGCCGAGCAAGTCAAGGCAGGCACCTTACGTCCGGACCTGTCGGGCATGCGAACCATAACGGTAAGCTGCCCTGTGACGGCGGCGAAAGTCATTGAGGAGGGCCGAAGGCTCTTGGTGGGCTGGGTTTCGGCGCAGGTGAAGCTGCTGGAACCCAGACCTCTGAGGTGCTTCCGCTGCCATGTGGGGCACCACGTGTCGGTCCGGTGCACTTCGGAGGTGGACCGCAGCGGCCTGTGCTTCCGCTGCGGCCAGCCTGGTCACATGGCCGCGGCTTGCTCCGCCGCGCCGCGCTGCGCCGCATGTGCGGCAGCTGGCAAGCCGGCCGATCACCGGGCAGGGAGCAAGTCCTGCGGTACTCCCGCCAAGGCCAGGGGCAAGGGAAGGCCCTCCGCCACCACCGCCAAAACCCCCACCGTCGCCACCACCGCATCCGCCGCCACTGTCGCCGCCGCTGCCGCTACTGCTGCAACTTCCGCAGCGGGGCCCTCGCAGGGGCCCCGGGAGGGGGCTGAAATGGAGTGCCAGTAACGGCCCCATTACGCCTTCTCCAGGCGAACATCAACCACTGCGCCTGCGCTCAGGATCTGTTGCTCCAGAGCGTGGCGCAGTGGTCGATTAACATCGCCGTGGTCGCTGAACCGTACTTTGTCCCGCCCAGGGATGACTGGGTGGAGGACCTTAGCGGCTCAGTGAACATAATTGCGTCGGTCGCCGCCGGTACCCCGACCCTTGAGAGTGTCAGAAAGGGTCAGGGGTGCGTAGCAGCACGGTTCGGGGAGATCGTTGTAGTGGGAGTCTACTTCTCCCCGAGCCGAACTCTCGCCGAGTTTCACAACTCCCTCACGGAGTTGAGTGTCGTCATCGGAAGCCATTCCCTCCCCGTGCTTGTGCTCGGGGACTTCAATGCCAAGAACTTGGCTTGGGGTTCTCGTTACACGGACGTGCGGGGTAGAATGGTGGAGGACTGGGCTCTGGAGACAGGCCTGGTCGTCCTAAATCGGGGTTCTGTCCCCACGTGCGTGCGGATGCGGGGCGAGTCGGTGGTGGATATCTCGTTCGCCAGCCCCGCTCTGTCGCCGCGTGTCGTTGACTGGCGCGTCATGGAGGGGGTGGAGACCTATTCCGACCACCGGTACATCCGGTTCGACGTCTCCACCCAGTCCTCAAGCGTGCCGGTCCTACAGGCCCCGAGTGGTCCGCGATGGGCGCTGAAGCAGCTGGACCGGGAGCTCCTCCTGGAAGCCTCGATTGTGCAGGCCTGGGTGTCATCACCAGTCAGGCCTGCCGACATCAACAACGAGGCGGGTTGGTTCCAGGAGGCCATGTCCGACATTTGCGACGTGGCAATGCCCCGAGTTCGGCCAGGAAGCGCCCGGCGTCAGGTGTACTGGTGGTCGCGAGAGCTGACGTCTCTGCGCAAGGCGTGCGTTGCCACGCGGCGCCTGTACGCCAGGCATCGCAGGCTCCGCATCCGCCCTCCGGATGCGGCAGCCATTGAGGCGGAGCTGTACGAGGGGTACAGAGCGGCGAAGACCACCCTCCAAGAGGCTGTCCGGCGGGCCAAGAACTTGGCCCGCGAGGAGATGCTGGAGTCTCTGAACGGAGATCCGTGGGGGCGCCCTTACAAGATGGTGCGGGACAAACTCCGCACCCGGGCCCCCCCGTTGACGCAGAGTCTCCGGCCTGAGCTCGTGGAGGACGTGGTGAGCGCTTTGTTCCCTTCGCGAGGGGAGCATCCTCCCCCGCCTATGGCTCCGCCGCCGCGTGCGGTGCCGGAAGCGGACCACACCGATGACGATGACGACGTTCCGGAGGTGACTGGGGTAGACCTGAGAGTGGCGGTACGCAGGCTGAAAACCAGAAATACCGCCCCGGGACCCGATGGCTTGCCTGGCAAAGCCTGGGTCCTGGCCTCTGAGGCTCTCGGGCCCCGACTGGAAGGGCTCCTAAGCGCATGCTTGGAGAGAGGCCAGTTTCCGCTTCGTTGGAAGACGGGGAAGCTGGTCCTCATCCGGAAACCAGGGCGCCCTGCGGACTCTCCGTCCGCATACCGGCCCATCGTGCTGCTCGACGAGGTGGGCAAGCTCTTTGAAAGAGTCATTGCCAACCGCCTCGCCGGGCACCTTGCGGGGATGGGGCCGGATCTTGCGGAACACCAGTTTGGTTTCCGCAAGGGGCGCTCGACGGTGGACGCCATCATGCGCGTGAGAGCCCTCACGACGGGGGACGCGGTGTCCCGGGGCGGGGTCGTCTTGGCGGTGTCTCTTGACATCGCCAACGCCTTCAACTCCATGCCCTGGAGCTGCATTGGGGAGGCACTCCAGTATCACCGGGTGCCGACCTACCTTCGTCGTGTGGTCGGGGACTACCTGACGGATAGAGCCGTCATCTACCCTGGTCGAAGCGGAGAATGGAACCGGCGAGAGATGTCGTGCGGTGTTCCACAGGGATCGGTTCTGGGACCGGCCCTGTGGAACATCGGTTACGACTGGGTGCTGCGCGCCGACCTCCCTACCGGCGTCAGCGTAGTTTGCTACGCTGACGACACGCTGGTACTGGCACAAGGGAGGTCGCACGAGGCGGCGGCCGAAAACATGACACGCGGGGTTGCGATAGTCGTGGAGAGGATCCGGCAATTGGGTCTCGAGGTGGCACTGCACAAGTCCGAGGCCATGTGTTTTCATGGGCCTCGGAATGCGCCACCGTCGGGATCCCTACTGACGGCAGGAGGGGTTTCCATCGGCGTCGGGTCGACGTTGAAGTACCTAGGACTCGTCCTCGACAGCCGGTGGAACTTCGTGGAGCACTTCCGACGTTTGGCTCCCAAACTGGAACGGACAGGGGCTGCCTTCAAGCGGCTCTTGCCCAACCTGAGGGGTCCAAGCGCCTCCTGCCGGAGGCTATACGCGGGGGTCGTGCGGTCCATGGCCCTTTACGGGGCCCCGGTGTGGGCGCGTTCTTTGAGGCGGCAAGCCGCCCACTACCTGAACGCGCCCCAAAAAGTAATAGCCATAAGGCTAATCCGGGGGTACCGCACGATCTCCGGCGAAGCGGCTAGCCTCCTTGCCGGATTGCCGCCATGGGATCTGGAGGCGATAGTCCTCGCACGCCTGCACGAATGGCGCGCGGAGGCACTACGTCGGGAGGAAACTCCGCTGCCGCGGCAAATTGCTGCTCAGCGGACAGACCTCCGGCGTGATCTCATGGCGACATGGAGAGAGCGACTGTCGCAACCCCGTGCAGGGCACGCCACCATAGTGGCGATAAGTCCCCTCTTTGAGGAGTGGCTAGAGAGGCGCCACGGCGCCCTCACCTACCGCCTGACGCAGGTCCTCACCGGACACGGTTGTTTCGGGAGGTTCCTGCACCGAATCGGGCGGGAGGAAACGCCCGGGTGTTTCCACTGCGAGGATCGTCCGGAGGACACGGTGGAGCACACCGTGGAGGTCTGCCCCGCTTGGGCGGAGCACCGCCGTGTCCTCGTAGCGGCGATTGGCGGCGGCGATCTCTCGCGTCGGGCCTTGGTTCAAGCCATGGTCCGGGGCGAGAGGGAATGGGAAGCCGTCACCTCCTTCTGCGAAGCAGTCATGCTAGTGAAGGAGGTGGCGGGACGTGAGAGAGAAAGAACCTCACGTCCCAGTCGCCGCGGGAGACGCCCTGGGCGTTGGGGGTCACGTGGTGGCTCCCGGCCACCGTAGGCGCGGGCCTGTGGACGGCGAGTTATGGGCCAGCTCGCCGTCCGGCCGTCTTATGACGACAGGCCGTGTCGACGGCGCGGTCGTGTTCCACGCGCGCCTCAAAGAGATGTCAGCAAATAAGTAGGGGTCCGCAAGGGCCGATGCCTGCCAGGGCTGCGGGACTGTTCGAAAGAGATACCGTGGCCCTGGAACACAAAGGGCAAAGAAGGAACATGGATGGGTTTTAGTCAGTACAAGTCTGACACTCCCTTCCGCTCCGCCCAGAGTGGGGGGGGTCATTTGATGATTTCCCATCCGGAAAAAAAAAAAAAAAAAAAAAAAAAAACGTAACAATATTACTTATATTGAGAGAAAACTCCCGAACTTACGGCTCATATCAATCTTCATAACGGCCTTGTCGTTAAAGTCACAGTATGACATACAGCGAGACATCTTACGAGTTATGAAGGATGTCATTTAAGTATAAAGACGTACATTATAAGTAAATAGGTACATTCGTCGCGGATATGCGTCGTTCTTCTTGGGGTGGAATGTTATATCAGCAGACATTAGTTTGGCCCCTAATGTGGTGTTGCGCCGCTAGTGCGTTGGCAAGCGCACCGCTGTCGATGTCGCCGACCGAGATTTATCTTCTCAACCCGCCCCCGGCGCGGGGCTCCCGAACCATTCGACTTCATTTCAACACAGACGATCGACTTTCATTTTTCTTTTTCTTCCACTAACTGTTATAGACAGATAAATTTAACGTTGTCGTTGAATACCAGAATCTTTGAGAAACAAAACGAATTAAACAGACGCTTTCAATTTAGAAATGAAATTCTTAATGTTTTCCGATATTGCTCCAAAGCGGCGAGCGCCCGAGCCGTTGCAAAATTAATGCGACCAGAGGGAAATATTTCACGATAGCATCTCTTTCAAACTACAAGTTTTTCGCTCCCAGGTAATTCTTATTTGAAGAACAGAAAAAGTCGTGAAAGCGGAAGATTTTATAGTTGTCTGTGCAAGCAGCTAGTCTTGTATAACGTCATGAAAAAGTCGTAAATGTTGCGTACTGGCGTGTACGAGTGAAATTTTCTCCTTGAGCAGGCGCGCGATCTACGGAACATGCAAAATTTTATGAGGCCTGCCTCCTCCCCGGTTCTATCCTCTTACCTACGGTTTCTATTTTATGACTTCAACTGTTAAAGTTATGGCTACGTGAGGTGAGAATCGAATTTCAGCAAGTGTCGTATTGGATACGTCAATCTATCCGGTATATAACTCACATGTATGTAAATGGAAAACGTGTTCTGATACTTACCTATCCGTGGTAACTTCTGAGAAGATAATAGTTTTAAAAGGGCACTATCTTTGCTAAACAGAGAAACCAGATGTACTGTTGAGTGATTTTCAATTCTTTATCTATCCTACTATAGTAAAAAATTCGCTAGCTAGATCACTGAACAGATACCACGTATAGATTCAAAAACATTGCACTTACTAGGAAACAATACACAGCTGAACATTGTATTCAATTGGCGCTGCAACACATTTTTACAACGAAATTGGAAAATGCAGTGGAATGGAAATTGACTGTGAAAATCGACAACTGCTTATCGGTACCTAATTATCATTGAAGTGGAAATTCTATTTGCATTGTCGTTTTTAATAAAAAAACTTGGTACACGAACGCAGTGAATCGAAACTAGCTTGGTATTGCTTTATTTGTTGAAAAGACATCGATTTACGATAGCATTCATAAAAATAAAAAGAAGAAAGGCAAGCACCTGGTTTCTTTCAGCAAACTTAGTTCATAATAATTTGTAGATTGTTTTTAACTACGTTACTATTTTTCCCGTTAAACCTAGCTGAGAGCTAACATGCGTTCCCATGCATATAGCCCGAAGTTGCCGAAGAGTGTAAAGTTAGCGGCACGAGCACTTACGAAGCAATGTTTTACTGGTTGAAGCGGGTTTCGGCAAACACCCTAAATAAGATAAGTAGGCAACTACGTTTAGGGAAGTATCTACAAGTTATTTACACATTTAACCTTTTTCTTGGTTACTAAAGATTTTTTACAAGCAAAGTTCTGATATTTAGTTATATTTGGTTTATCATCCATAAAACGTTTGTATATTTTATTTAACAGTATTTTAACGACTGTTTTAATTTCTTTTTGGTTTCAGGACAATAGTTCTAATAGTAGAACCTATTAGAGACGATATAGCCTGTTATAATCAGTCCAGTGGACAGCTGCGGACTCAATCGTGTGATGCGACTTGGAGGTGCTTTATGTTAGTTCACTAGTTGAGAGAATCGATTTTGTTGTAACATAATATAACATCACGCCTGTAATCCCCGAAGGGTTAAGCAAATATGTACCTAATAGTACACCCACATTTCGCCAGTTTTGTTAAAGTCCCACGTAATAACCCCCTATTACGTCGGCGAGCCTATTGTCATCAACCGGGCCCGAATCCAGCCTCTGTGGCTGCTACTGAAAAATTCCGAATGGAAAACTCAATAACACTTTGCCCGACCTGGAAATCGAACCCAGGACCTCATGCTTAGCAGTCGCGCTTGCGATCATTAGACCAACGAGGTAGTCCATTTTTTTGTATGATTGTGAATTCAATAACAACATTTAAAAAAAAAAAACTTATAACTTATATTTTTTTAGGTCTTTAAATAACTATTAAAAAGTGTACTAAGCTGCATTCGTTTTGACTTAAAGCCGTCCCCAACATAGTTGGGAAAAGGCTAGACAGATGATGACGAAGCAACTATTTAAAAATTCCGACCTAAACTTACCAACTTTCTTTAAACTTATTCCTATTAATCTTGATAAAAATAAAACCTCACGTCACAACTTCTCTAACATAATTCGATGACTGTCCATAAAGCTTAGGGTTTCCATCCTATCTAATTTTGTAGACTGTCTAGCGTTTACCGCTGCACTCAGAATATTTAATTTTAAACGAAACTAGGTCACCAATCACGTCCGAAGTCTGAGCTAATCCTGCTGATCAGACTATTACAGCCACGAATAGCTTTGGAACGGCGGCTTAGTTAGAAGAACTTAATCAATTTACATTTATAATCAGTTTTAAATATACAATCAACTGTTAGTAAGTGTACCTACAAACTGTAGTGTGAACCTAGGAGCTTTGTATCGAGTGGGTGCATATTGACAAAGAGGTCCTAGCTGGTGTAGGGTGTCTGCTAATTACAAGACAACGGATTATCAGCAGAACTAAAGACCATCTGAAATACCACACAGTTTCGAAAATTAAAATAGTCTAAATTTTGCTCCTGTTAAACAAAATTATCCCACTTATTATTAAGGAAAATTCTATGTAAAAATTTTACAAACACCATTTTTCAGTACGTAAAACAATTCTGCGGCTTTACCTACGTATATTTCCGAGCGGCCGCTTAGTAGCAGTTTATGGAGGGACTATAGTGTCCATATTATCGGCACATATCAGGCGCCATGTGTTGCTGCAACAGCCGATCAATAGCATTGCTATGTGCTACTTTCGCACAAAACGGACCGAATTCATGAGCCGTGTATCGCATTATGGACTACATTTCGTTACACGCTCAAGCGCCTAATTACATACTCGTAACGTTCCTGAAAATTTATTGTAGAAGTAAATCTTTTAGATTTACTGCTAATTACGTTCCCTCGGTAGTGTTCCTGTGAGACAACCATGAACCAATATACCCAGGGCTTGATATTAGTATTCTCAATTGCTAGTAAATGTGTCGATTTAGGTAAAATTAGGTACGTTTACATGCTTTCGGATTGTAATCTGGTAATTAGCTGTAATTCCTTGATAGTGCTATGGTTAATCTTGTCCACGTTTTATTTCTAAAATTTTCCTAGCTACCGTAGTTTTGTGTCATTTAAAATATTGATTTAAAGTAAAAACATATTTAAATAATAAGTTCGATATCATGGTAACTTCACACAATGTATATGTCCACCTATACATAGACTATTAACCCACCTCATTACTAAATCGTCCCAAAGTTCCCGTTAATCATATTCTAGTCGGACGTATTGTCCTTACCATAGCTCTATCATTTAGCAATACATCATCATAAATCTCGTTGAGCGGTGTGCTGGAGTGTCGTGGCATCGTCTGCATGCCCTCAATTTGAGAGGTCCAGACTTGCGGCCAACACATCCCCCAACTTGCCCCAGATATGTAAAATAGACAATTGATTTGTTTACTTAGGCCGATTTGCTGAGCCATCCCGGTATGTCAAAACATAGTATAGGTAACGTAAAGGGTAAATCTGAAATAATTCCTCCTTGTTTGATGCTTGCAATGTTTCCCTCGCCAAACAAACAACCCTTATAATTTCAAAGGAGATTTTTTACCGACATAAAAATGTTAACAATTTTTACTTAAACAAAGATAGAAATGTTAAACCCCTGCAGTGTTAAATACGTTTCCTTGAAATTTAATTATGTCGGAAAATTGGATGATAGATGTTGAGTTACCGCAAATTCTTATATTTACACAATCGTACTTGTGCGGTTGCTGTTTTCATAATCATTGAGATATAATATTGAGGTACGTAAAATTTAATTGAGCGTAGTTGAATATACGCTTTTGATTAGTATAAGTCATTAAGTGATAGTAGCGTTTTTAGTTTTGTGCCATAATAATCTACGTAATTGGCGACTCTTCATTTTTGGCTTGTTTGTTTTACATTAATAATAATAATAATAATAATAAAAAATGTTTATTTATCTCCACAAATTACAATCGTTATTTGAGATATAGTTGACAGGTAATATAATTTACAGCAGAAAGTTATAATTTGTGGGAGATCTGGAGTCTAAACTAAGCCTAGGCCTGTATTTTAGAACTCCAGGCCCCCTATTACATCATAGAGTTATTGTCAACGTGGAAAACATTGCGAATTTGGTGCCGGTGTGTGTGTGTGTGTGTGTGTGTGTGTGTGTGTGTGTGACAATTTGTATTTTTATGAATATATATATATATATAATATACATTATGTACTCGGTAAAGAAGTAAGCCATTTCTATCTATTTATACCTTGATAGGCGTGCACCTCCGTCTCGCATCAATATATCGATTTTAAGACAATGATTTTATAGGAAGTGTGAACGTGCTATATTTTAAATGTAATGGGTCGGCCGTTTGGCGCGAATTGTAATAAATTACCTTACATTTATCCCACTCTCGGTTCAATTAATTGGTTGCGTGTGGATACCACCCTCTATGTTTGAGTTGTATCGAAACAACTTTATCAAGTTGCTAAATATTTCTGTACGATGTTGAAAGTGATAAAAATGGAATCAACATATTTTTTTTTTGTGAAAAGCGTGGCGAAATTTGACTTAGCTTTTTCCACAGCCAGATTTACTACAAATATTTTGCCAGCTCAGAGCCTTCTCAGAGCTGAGCACATCATAAAAAGTTAACCAATAACAGTAAACAACAATAATAAAAAGGCAATATTAAAATAGTGAACAGTTACAGATAAATGTATATTTTCCCGGGGCGCGACGTCGCATTTCGTAAACTTGTGCCATACATAGCGAAACCGAATTGACTCAGCGTTTTTATATTCCCCTTATCGGTGATTTAGCTCAGGCTCTTTTCGGCTGTTAAATATAAATCTAACTTACGGATGTTGAAAAATCATTCTTCGCGTCATAAATTGTGCCGTACCAGCAGGGGTGGGCAACATTGAAAAATTGCACTCGCTGTGTAATCGCTGTGTCGAACCAGAGGGTGCTAATGTTGCAAGTTAAATTTATCTTGTAAAACATTTATTATATCCGAAACTACTCTCGCGACGGTGACTCAGCCAATTGAGATTGTGAAAACTTATAGCTATACTTCATGAATAAAATTTAAACATCAATTTTAATGTAAAGTACTTATTAAAGTTACGATCGTTTTTCGTGTCGCAGTCGGTCAGATTTTTGTTACCGTCGCCGTGAAATATTCGTATCTGAGAGATTTGACATTTTTTACGGAGTCAAGTTATTACCGCGATGCTATGGCCAAAGATTTTTATCTTCAAACGTAAAAGAAAAGTAAGCACGAGTAAGTACGCACTAAAATCAAAGTATTACAGCATCTATGGAAAGTTATATACAGACGTTATTTTCTAGTCAGAGTGAGAACCGATCACCGAAACACGTAAGCTCCTAATAATGCAATTACATTATCGTTATATAAGGTTTTCCTTTGTCTCCCCTCACGGTTGACTATTTTACAAGGAATGACAGCGAGAGCCCAGAGGAAGCCCCTCCAGACGTGCGGGCGCCTCTCTGTCGCCTACCCTTTGCGGTCTTACCCTCAAGCGAATTATAAGCCTACAGCCTTGGAATACTAAGAGGGACGGATAAAAATTCACCCCTTAGGTAGCCACATCTAAGCCGACAGATAACTTCGCCTGGCAAGCTCGAGACAAGGACGAAATCCTTAAGGAACAAATCAATCCCTCGTCTGTGGGATTGCGAGATCAAGCGAGCAGGTAAATAAAAATGTACGAGCTGGCTTGTTGATCCTCAACTAACAATACAATGCTAACAATGTTGGGGCTTTAAAACACATCTGTATAATTTTGTGTAAATAAAACTTATTGGATTGAGTTGGTGTAGACTTAAAAAGTTCATTGGCTTGTTTTAAAATTGAACTTTATTTTTAAAAGTTAAAGTTTAAACCAACAAATCTTTCGAATTCAGTACCTACAGTGACACACCAGCCTAAAGTCATGACGTCAGAGCTTAATGACTGCTCGTTTGTGCTATAGCTAGTGTTGTGTGTTTTGGTTCAAATTACGTGCAGCTCGCGGCCTATTTCCCGTCACGTAGACAAGGCGCAAACGAGTAGATACAGCAAACGAGCCGCCTGCGAGTTTGTCGTGACGAGGCGGGCAACACCTAATGTGAGCATATTATTATCAGGCTTTTGTTGATGAAGCCTACATAGTTACATAAAAGTCGTAAACGGGTGAAATAAGTGATCGTAAGCCTGTAGTACGTAAAACTCTCATAGTTAGACAAAAGCCTTCAACTAAAGATAGTATAAATGTCCATTAAGTTCCACCTCTTTCGTTTAAATTAATTATATGCATAAAGTTACAAAGTAGGAATTATATTGCCAACTTCATTTGTTTTATTTACCAGTGTCATGACACTAAGCCATGGCTCGTTATATACTTGCTACAATGTCTTAACTCAGCTTATACAGAAAGGCAGTATTATAATGCAGTCATTTTACTGACGACTGTATCCTAGCAGCTGCTACAATAATATTAGGCACGCACTAAATATATTCTAGTAATTATAATTGATGCGACAATATATGCAAATCATAAGACAATAAGTTAATAACCATATATTAGCCGTAAGCCTACATTGAGTATAATGACCAAAGTAATCTGTATAGATATCACTAGGCATTACAGCAATGCTCTGTAGCTGTCTGAGCTTCTATGTCTTGCCTTTCATCATACGTGTTTTTCCACTGACACAATTTCTTCGTAAAACACCACTTTTATGAAGTGGTAACACACGAAAATACGGAGCTGGAATTTTAAGATGCGCCTGGAATAATTTTTAAGTTAAATTTCCCGGCACGGTGGACGTACGAGAGTATATCTTGAATGTCCACGACTCCACGCTAAAAACTTTGAAATGTACAATTTTTTTTTACAAAATGTCCCTATCTCTAGCCACAATTCGAGATAAATTCTCTGTTCTTTCAGCGACGAAATGTAGTCTAATAGTCTAAAGTATTGAGTTACAAAAGAAAAATATTTTATAATATGGATTTATAATGGTAAATTGAACGCTGAAGTCAAATATTCAGACCAGTATTCAAGAATTTCCGATCTAAATTCACTTAAGAGACGAGTAATAAGTATTCTTGATGCGCTTGCATAAAACTAATTGGCTCGCGTAACTGCAACGAAATAAAATAAAAATCCATTAGGTGCACCGCTCCGCGCCGAGACTAGTGTTGTTCAAATAACATAGCTCATTGGAGTTTAACTGAGTAGTTAGTGAGCTGTAAAAATGTCTACAAACTGGAAACGAGTAAAAATCATAAAGCAATTTCGATTGGTTAGTTTATATACGAATGGAAACCAAACCTAGAAAGTGTTGAAGCAGTGAAGTGTAAACAAGGTAGCGACGGATCACTCAAATAAAGTAAACGTTGGGAGCAACACGTTCCAGGCGGCTCTTACCGGGATTACCAGTGTCGTATTAGCGCGTGATCGATAGTGTATCGTAAGCTGCAGGCCACAGCACTGGCCGTAGCGGCCATCTTGTCGGTCAGTCCTATCACGTACGTAACGAATGAAGGATCTCTGCAGCGACCCCGGCCCCCGACTGCTCGTCCGATTCCTTACACCGTATTTAAAGTGTAAGTTGCTAGCGTTTGAGGAAACTTAAGGTAAACACTTTGTTGGTATTTGGGAGTGGAAATCAAATAAATAGATATCTACAATTTTGGTCAATAAATTGTTCGTCAAGGTACAAAAAAGTCCGTTCAGGAAAGGTATTCCGGCAAATTAATATCTTATTACCACTGACTATTATTTCAGGCCAGTCAACTGACATAAAGGACAGGTTTCATAAACACTTGACATTGATTAATGACACCAGCGTTGCTCAATTCATATCGCACAAACACTGGTGAACAAGATTGTAGATATTTGCGAACAGTTCACTTGTCATGACATTTGTTACAGAACTAGTTCCAAAGTTCTTGATTAACATTATGGCAGTTGTAAAAGAACTATTAATTTTCTTTAAGATAAGGTCTCTTACAAGTTGATTTACTAAACTATTAATCTAAAATAAAGTAAGTCTAGTCCACTAATTTACTGTATTAAGGACTATTATAAGTTACTTCAAAGTTTATAATGTACCCATCTTTAATCTCGAAGATAGATAGGACTTAAACTTACATAACACATACGCCCATGATTAGTAAGGATTATGAACTTGTGCACATATACCACGTAGTTAGACGTTGACACACACGCGACACAGAAAATCACTCGAGACGCGATGAGAGGTGGTCCTGCAATAACGTTAATCAGAATTCAATGGGTAATCACTGAATATGCAAGCGTGTATAATACTACGTTGTATACGTTCAGTGTAGACATTGTATTGGAGATGGTAGCCGCCCATTTAATTAGCGCGGTCCATTAGTGTTGGTCGTCCGAACAAATAAAAGTCGTATTATGAATAGCGGCTGAGTTGGAACTGTCACTATTAACGTGATTGCTTTCCCTGAATGACGTGGTCGTATGCTACCTACGTCCTACATCTATTCACTACTTTCGGGGCTCTGTTTATCACATGTTTGTTTGTGTTAGCCGCTCAGAAAATATTACTTTCCTCATGTAAACATTGCCTAGAACGTAACTCAAGTTTTGCACGTTATTCGATTGTTTGTTAGGTACCGACGTTCTGTGAATAGAAATGGGTTCAGGTTTTCTCTTATCTTAAGTTCTTGTTTTTCTAGGGAAACTTGAAGCCGTATTAACGCGAGGTGCAAACTCGCTGGAAGCCACCCTTCGGCAAAGTGTTGTGTTTAAAGAACCAGATTGTGCCTAAGTAGAGATGTTCTGTCTAGTAGGTGGCAAGCACGTCGGCACAAGCACGGCATTAACCTATTTCTCTAAGTTGACTCTTACGCGAGATGACGAGCGTCGGCAACATTACGATTTTATTTCAGGCTTAAAGTTACTAACTAGTGGGTAATCGCTGCCTAAAGCAACATAAACTTTAATCAGACGGTATATAACATAGTTCAGAAAGTTGAACGTTACATAAAACATCCTCGCAATGAACATTCGACACGAGAATTTGTTTTATTGAAACTGTAGAGACCTAGTTAAGACAATATCCCAATTTTCCCGGTCATTGGTTCTCAATAGTGAGTGTTCTATTTGTCATAAGGGTTCTCGTCTACTTTAAAATATTGGATTTCACTTTTACGTTCGGAAAATCTAGGCTGTTTTATTCCGCAATATTTGTTCTAGTGACTTAGTTAGGATAAAGCTGTAACATTGTAGTGTACGAGTATTTATTTAATGTGGACGGCAGGAAGATAACGTAAGCAGATGTCTAAAGAATGTATTAGTCTCGGAAAATCGCTGGGGACAACTTGATTGCGAAATAAACCCTGGAAACACAAGAGCTCTCGAGGAGATCGTTTTGAACTAAATAGCCCAAGTTGACGTCGAGTCGTGGAAGTCGAGGGAATTGAAGCCCCGCTGTTGGAACGACGACCAGCGCGGTACAGCGCGGGCTTTTGAGAGAAAATACTTCTGTAACATGTGAGACAAGACTGCACGCGAAATAATAAAATAATTTATGAGTGAGAGTACGTGGAAGGTAGCCTCATATCAGCAGGAGAGAGAGAGCATCAAATTAACACTTACTTACTTGAAGTATAAATACTACCTGCCAGGGCTGCGGGACTGTTCGAAAGAGATACCGTGGCCCTAGAACACAAAGGGCAAAGAAGGAACATGGATGGGTTTTAGTCAGTACAAGTCTGACACTCCCTTCCGCTCCGCCCAGAGTGGGGGGGTCATTTGATGATTTCCCATCCGGGAAAAAAAAAAAAAAAAAAAGTATAAATACTACGCACGTTTTATTTTAATCAATTAAACAAAATAAGCCTTTCCGATAAGAACTTAACGTGGTTTAGTTCTTATCAGAACTGTGTGCTTCCATATTTCTTATCAGAGCGTCTAAAACGTGGTAATGTGCTGTGATCAGCGGTGGCTACAACATCAATAGGTGTTGCGTTGTTATTCTCTTGTTACAAAAAATGTTTCAAATGTTCATTTATTTTATAACGAGTGTTGCCGCACCAGCAAGCCAGTCGTTTTAAAATGCCAAACAACAGAGAAACTAACAGCAATTGTAAAATGTTTTTCACGATAGCTTGATTTCCGGAAAACCGTCCCCCGGGACAGGCGATGGGAATGCATGGCATGGCTACTTTGTACTTCATATCACTTTATAGCCAGTATCGGTTGTGAATTTTTAACGCATCAATTGTTTGTAATCTCTTTGTGTATTACGGTGAAAACAAATTTCGTGTTCCATGGAAAACCACTACTATTTATTGAACAAGTACGGCCGAGTGAGATAAAATGAGACCATGCCACACTGGCCAAAGGCTATCACAAACAAACATTATTTACGTAGGTTGGGCTGGTTTCCTTTTTCGTAGCATGTTCGTAGCGTTATCGTAGCGCAGTGCTACGAATCTACGAAGACGGTTGATGTGTACGAACAATGGAGTAGCGAGCTAACCGAGCACGGTGAGCACACAGCCAACGTTGGCTGAAATCTTTTGAGCTCCCGTCAGACGGAATAGACACGAGGTTTCGTGTGCAAACTCTACTTGTTGTGCCAAGTGCTTACAAGTGCCTAATTTCGAGGAAGGCACAACCAGGGTTGGGTTTAGATGTTTATTTTTACACAGAAACATCCAATTTATTATTATAATTAAAAAAGTATTCCTTTTTAATCGTTGTTAACTGAACTGTTTGAATTTTTTGCGGTAGGTACACAGCGGCGCTCGGAAAGATAGAAGAATTAATTCAAAAAATTCTTTTACTTTCATTTTGATAAAATATGGATTTTCCGGCGGCGTTTTATGGAGTTAGGAACACTTCGTAATCTACCTTTGCGAGGATTAACGTAAAATCGACGGAAGCTAAAAATATTCTGCTCTGTATCGACGCGGCGCGGCGCGGTGGTTAATTACTCTTGAATATTTATTGGTCGTTTGAATAAATCGCTCGCGGCGGATAAGCCTTTAACTTGTATTATATTCACTTTTCCTGGCGCTAATTTTTGGTTCCTGTTTAAATCAGTTTTTCGTGGCAGATACATAAGCAACGGATTAAAAGTTTGTAAAGTTGAAGCAACTGAGCGAGCTTTTCATTACAGTTTTAAGTGGTCAGAATTTCACGTAAAAATAAGTTGTTTCATTTTATGGTGCGCTAGGAGCGATTTTTAGTGAAGTTTATGTCGGCGGCATCTGGTGCCCTTCGCGTAGACGCTTAACGTGAGAGCCTGTAACGGGTTGGTATTGTAAATAACCCCTGTTTAGCAAAGTCAGAGAAGGGAATTACTTTCGCTGATCCCCGGAAAAGTTTCACTATTACGGAGCGCAAGTGTGATCCCTTTCGTATTACTTTTATGAGTACGCCAGCAGTTGACGGGACCTATGCAAATGTTATTGCGCTCGCTAAGGAAACAGCCACACGACTCGACGACTACGTCACTGGGAAATATGAATGTAACACCAATGAAACCGTACTAACATAAACGTATTTTCCGCTTTTAATATCATTAAATTATGGTTTACCAACACAGTTTTAATTTAGCTGGTTGACGATAAATTGCAGTATAATACCCGCAGTATGGCCACAAGTTATTTAACTGGAAGTAATTGCAGGATTTATTGGTTAAGAACTACAAGTTTGGAATCCCTCATAAAATATATTCTCAGTCAATGATTATCTGAATGTATGCGAGTGGTGGTGGGCTGCGCGGCGCAGATAACTCGTAATATTGTGGAATACTTGGTGGTACCGACAGAGAAAGAGGTTCGGCGCCCACTACTAATGAATCAACTTCGGAGGCTGGCGCGCTGCCCGCCGAATTCAACTTTTAATTGATTTGACATTATTCCGTTTGTGGATCTCGAGCGATTGCGCTGCGCCCCTTCAATTATAACTCATCTCCCAATAAAATGATCAAATGAAAATTAATTTGGGAAAGTTAAATGAAGTTATTAAAACCCTTGGGAAGATGTCGTTCAACATAACAATTGAATCAGATTGACAAATATGCAAGTATAGGTACGCGTTGAACAACGTGTTCAATTAACTACCTTGCAAACATGATGCAGATAACAATAATTTGGCAAAGAGGACCGTGCGAAACCAATTTAAATTAATACATAGAGTGTAGACACACGTATGTTGTAACTAATTTGATTTGCACGTCTATATAATCGCTAGTCCTTATCTCACATCCCACCCAATGTTATGTTATTCTCAAACACTACGAAACCTACGCCAAACTTATCATGATCCATATAATAATATCAAGTAAAACAAGTTATATTTTCTTCTATCTTTAGCGGTTATACTTTAAGGGGAATATGTAATATGCGCTGAACATTAAGTAGTGTAACTCAGCCCAGTAGTCCGCCATCACATGTTCTACATATCGTGAATGAGTTGAAATTGCAAAGTTGGCGCGATAGCTCGCGAGGTTCGCTCCAAACTTGCAAATGAAAAGTTAATGCACAACTTTCTGACAGGCGCGGTCGCTCTTCGACCTCCTAACACCGCTCAAATGAATTTAAAACTTTTTAATTATTTGCTGCGACAAGTCCCAGATTTGTCATCACCGCCGCCCGTCAGATATCTTCTCACCCTACCTCTTCAAAACCGCAAGTCCATTCAAGTGTGAGCTTTAGACAAATAATATTTTATCGCATAGATACTTGTCTATATCCACATTATGGGCTTGTGAAGAGTGATCGTCGACAAATTGTCTTTATAGCTATCTGTGCCCAGTAACTTTCACGAGTGTCTGGCTACGTGTGACAGAAATTTATACTTGCGAATAAGCACTCCAACTTTCACGGGATCTTTACGAAAGATAAATAGTTTTTATTTTCTCGCACGAGAATAACGCCCACTTTATTTTTTAGGCGCTTCAACGTTATTAAACGGGTATAAAGCATGAATATTTTCATGTTGGTATATTGTTTTACTGGGTCATACCTATGTGTAACATCAGGTATGAATACTGCGCGATGTAAAAAGATTATCGGATACAGCGCAGATTATAAAATCGAACGGGATAAAGCCTATCTATATCAGCGATTAGCGAGTGTTCATTAAACCAATTATTAAACCCACGCCACGCTTTGTTATTATAGGTCCAGACTACATACAGTTATGGCTACGTTGTCGGTTATTTGTATGAAATATTCTGATACAGAACGATGACGTGATATTTTGAAAGGCTTTTAAGGGCGTGTTCTTTTTTGCTTCGGCCCAAGGACGTCGTTTGGGAGCCGTAGATTTAGCCTCTGCGAAGTGTGTCGTATTAGTTGTTTTTTTTTAATCAGTGAACTAGTCAGATAGTACGTTCGTGTAATTTTAGTTTACAGCTGAATTACTATGTGTTTAGTTTATAGGGTCGCCCACCTTTATATCACTTCAGTTGCCTTTACGATCTACAAGAGCATAAAAGTAGGATAACTAACTAGTTTCATTTATAAATGGAAAGGGTGCTCGGAAAACCAATTCTGTTTCTTTATAATACGTAATTGTTCCTTGAAATGATTACTTTATGTTACTACCCAGTTACAGACTACCAACAACTGGTCGATAGGGAATTAGGGACTTGTTACAAGAGTATTGGTAGACACTGCTCCAGACCTTGAGACAGATTACTTACTATTGAAAGAACTATTTACGTCATCTCTCGTGCTATTCAAAATACAGTATTTTTCGCAAGTTAAGAACGACCTGGTAAATTTGATCCCTACATATATTAAACCTATGTATATTATTAATAGATTTGAAGGTAGAGGCTGGTTGTAATTAATGCCCCGGGTTCAGAAAAGGAGATTATAATAGGTCCTCCCTACATCAGTTTCAAAGTACAGGTAGAAAATTATTTAATTTGAACATTATAGGTAGCTAAACATTTATAAACACAGCGCCGTCCCAAAGGGTTCCGCAAGCCAATCCGCAGAGCTGCGGCACCTCGGAGCGCTCAAATTAAACGCTTGCCTAAGACCCCTTATAAAATTACATTAACTTTATAATACCGTAAAGCGAAACCAGTACTCGATTAAAAGGGCCCATACAAAGATAATTATGGCCCAGGTTATAACGCTCAGCGGGACCTCATTAGTATGATATTGGAGTCTTGTGTAAATGTTTTGTATTGCTTTCATAAAATTTTATGTGCTTAATGAATAAGCGAGTGGTTATCTGTGCTGGCCACACGAGCCCATAGGCTTTTAGTTGTTTGTTAAGGATACCTAATTTTTATTCAATATAATGCTGACCAGTACTTATTTTGAATCGTGCGTAAGAATATTCTATCTTGCTATGGTTGGCAGTACTGGCTAGACACGGCGATTGTTGCGCTGGCTGGTAGTATTCGAAGGTTTTCACTGAATGGTGTTCAGGTTAGGACATAAACATATTATTACAGTCATGGGAAACCCAGTATCGTTCAACGCAATGATGGTGGATTTTAATAAACCAAAGTTCGGTGCCTTCTTGCTGGCCCAAAGGAGGAGGGAAAAGTCATTTTTGAAACAGCTATAAAAATTAATAAAATAAACGCTAAAATAAGGCTATGGTTTTAACAGAATATGTACGTGATCTGCGTGATTTAAGCCTTAATTACGATTGAATTTTTAAGATTTAGGAGCCGAGGAAATCTTTCTGAGAGTGTTTCAGCTTGATGAAACTAATGCATTTCTCGATACGTCGCTGCCTCGCAGGTTAAGCCGCTTACACCACGTTGCACTCCACCGCCTTGAGTACCTATACCTATCTACGGGCGTGACAAGATAATGTTATGAAGAGATTGTTATTATCAGCTGTTCTACACAAGCAGACGTACTCAATCATCTGAGGTGCATCAAAACTGTTAATGCTGTGCACAAATGAAGAGCGAGCATTAAATTCAGCTTGAAAAGCAAGTCGTTCGAGTTGCTTGACTTTTAGGTAAGTACAAGTAGTTAAGTTAACGTATGTTAGGAACGGTATGGTTGTTGGTACAGCGTCTACACAACTACAAAGTAAGGTTTCAGCAACCGTCAGCAGGTGCGATTTATTGCTTTAAGATTAAATTCTCTCAATTGAACTTTCCTAAGTGTTAGGCTCGAGTCTATAACACAGCCTGACCTGACCGGGCAGAAATGGTTATAACTTTAATATCGGTGTTATGAACGGGTTACCATTATTATAATGTCAAAGTGTTGCGATTGTAAGCCAATAAATCAAAAGTTACGAGATCCAAGTTCAAATTCGAGCGTTGGGATATCATCTGTCACAAATTAAAACTTCCAACATTCAGTGTTTTCACTTCCACTTTTTCTATTTACTTTTCTATTAAACTTTGTTTTCTGTAGATACGGGATGAGGCAGCTTCGAGATTTATCTACGCGATACCGTTCTATTTGGCCGAGGGAAAATTCAATTTGGTTTTTACCTGAGGGTGCTCCGTGCGAACCCTCGCATCCTCTTTAATGTTGTTGGATTCTTCGTAAGAAAATATAACCATGATATTTTTACTGCATATTGTACATTTCATATCTAGTGTGATTGGGATGCCGTGACACGTAAACATCGAATATGCACGAAATATTTTATGCAAATATTTTTCGAGATATGTTCGGTATGCCAAATTATAGGTTATATTTTAAAATAAACGACCTCAATGATAAAGGGTAGAAACGATAAATAAATAAAATGATGAAATACCTGTTTATTCGTAAAAAATACAATGTTGTCCTGATACAGTAAGAAGCTACGAAGTGCTACGAGCTACGAGACGTAACTCGTAGCTGCAGTTGTCGTAGCTATTGTACATATTAATGTTCTACTGTACTATCATCATTCTGTATAAAATATCTCCATATTATTTCGAAAAATACGAGAATATTTCTAAGATTAACTTTCTCTTAGTGGACGAGATTGGACCTTTCCTAGTTAAATGCTGCTTTAGTGGAAACTCTAAATGTCATATCAAAGACTGACTTGAACCGTTTTGGTTTGGTTCTCATCTGCCAGGTCTGCCACTAACATTCAGGGTAGGTGTCTTGGCTGGCCAGGTTGCTATTTTAAGGTCACACTAGAAAGTCTCGACGGCTGATGATTTTAATGTCGAAACTTCAGAAATCCACTGAGGATTTCTGAAGTTTCGACAAACATGGCCATAATTTTTAATAGGCTTGTATTTTTACGTTCTGTGTAATGGATCATAAATATTAGTTTTTCTTTGAAGAAAAGTATTCATGATTGTAATATCTACCTTCGCCAGGTACCTATTTTCTAAACGAGTTTGAGAACTCAGTAATGATAATTACTTGAGAATAACTTGTTTTATAACAAAGAGAATCACCTCCTGCCACCTCGCTGAAAAAATATACATTTTTCCTTTGAAACGACTTCCCTGTAAATGTCTGTTATAAATTCATCTTCTGAATTCGTAAGGTAGTCAGACACCCACCATAACTTCGACGCTGTATTTAAGACGTTTTTAGAAAACATTTCTGAATGTCGACAATGGATGAAGAAAAACAGTTGACAAAAGCGATTTTGCTGTTTTCATTTACTTTCCATTATTCTTTAACTCGTTTGTCATTCTTTTCTCTCCGCCCGAGGCGTGTAAAGAAGAAGAATGAAGGTTGTTTATATTTACGCAGCTAAGTGACTGGGAGCAAGAAATAAGTAACATTTGCAGCAAAGATTTGCTGCTTGCTGTTTGTAATACGCAGCGCGAACTTTATGCGCAGGCCATTAGCACTGTCAAAGGGATACATACTTTAAAAAATGTATGTGTATGCCAACCCAGTTTGGAGTAAGCTAAACAAAATGTAAAGAGTTGATAATTTTCGTCAGAATCGTAACTCGTAATCATAATACATCGTTTTTTATGAAGTAATACACTCTAAGTTATTCACAAAGATACATGCGAATGGTTCTGTAATAGATATAAATGAGATTTGTGAGTCTCTAGAGCGCGCCATGGTTCACTATCATTTCTCTGGGTTGGAATTAATCACTTAGTCAGACAAGCTCTCGTCTCTGAGATATCGTTAATTTAACACTTAAAACGTTTTTATTCGAGTGGATAATTGCATGGGGGCGTCGTAATGGGCCACGTTCGGGCTCGGCAAAGATTGATGGCGTGCTGTTGGAACATTAAAATAGCCGTCTACATTTGAATAAGAAATACTTGATCGCCCGCGGGATTACGCGATCAAACGATCGTTTGTACTTTTTCGGCTCGCGATTTTGAATGTAGGAAATTCGCGAGTGAGGCTATTACGATGTTTAAGCGCTTTTCATATATGGAAATGATACTTTGTTTTGATATTCAGTAGGTAATGTTGAGGCTGCCGTTACGTAAATGTTTCAAACTTGTTTTTAGGCTGAGTGTTTTTTGAGATAATTTCCAACTCTAAAGCTCCTCACATCAGAGTCAAAATAAATCGTATTTGCAAGAAGAATATTAGCGTCTTCGATTGTATAATTGATAGTTCAGGAGACTTCAGATTCCGAGTACTTTACCAATCTATTTTAGCGACCAACCTAATGTCGTGGATTCGAGTCCCAACTGCAAAAACTTTTAAATGTAACATTTATTTAAATGTTATTTCAGGTAGTAAGATTTGCTCCTCGTGCCGGGTGTTTGTACCCAATGTAAAGATAATGTTAGAAAAACAACGATACACAGAGGGGAGAGGGTCGGGCGCTAATCTGATAGCTGAGTGAAAAGATTTAGTGCTCACCCCTCCGTATAATCTATAACAACATTACAGCTACGTAGGTACCTATAACTTCACTTCTAATATCTACTCCAAACCATATTACATTTCGAACGAAGCTTTCGATATAATTAGCAAGATATAATTTATTTCGTGAAGACAGAAATTCAATACTCGTTTATTTAGACGGCTTTCGGGATAATCCGCAAAGCCAACGTAAAGCAGTGGACATTTACGAGCCGATATAATGATCACGATGAAAAAAAAAGAAATACCTATTCATTTACAATTTGATGAAAAAGTTGTAGAAATAAAGAGAATGGATTGTTCAAGTTCAGTGAGACAGTGTCGGTATTGTTTGTAAGGACAGTAAGCTCTAAAGGCTATTGCTTCTACTCAGATAAACATTGGCAGTATCACAAATACATTTTTTCCAATTGAGTCGGTTGTATTGCACAATATTAGCAATATCGAATGCGCGAGGATCCCCTGCAATAGAAGGCAAATGCCAGCAAGCGTGCTCACTTATATGACTGTATTGCGATTCGATGGCCGGATGATATTGGAATTCCTACGTAAAATAATAACATAAGAAGTACATAACGGACTGTTTATTTGTAGTCGCATTTGAACAGATGTAAGGGATTGTAGTTACAGCAAGGTTTTTTGAGTCACAATACCTCTTAGAAACACTGCCGGCATTGGCTAGCGGCTTTGTAAGCGTTGGAATTATTTTTCTTTTAGACTACCCCCATTTACTTCGAAATTTTAAACTGGCTTAGGGCGGTTTCAGATTAGCGTATTTTTGGCGCTTAGGTATAAACTCGTTTTTGAAAGCGCGTGTAGGTACGCGCGTACTCTCGCGCCTTTTGTTTCAAGCGTGATTCGTACGAGCGTTGACGCGCTTATAAGCTCGTATAAGCGTGAGCTGCGAGAGACGCTTCCGCGCGCCTAGTCACACCACACGAACACTCCGTATACACGCGTTCGTTTTTTTGAAGCGTGCAGGTACCCGCGTAAGCCGTTACGAGCTTATACGCGCTACAAAATAGCTCTTACATCAAAAACTAATATCCACGAAGGACGTACCTATACCTATTTTTAAAACTGTTTTATACAATTGGCCCAGCATTGTAATTTTCTGTTGTTGTAGGTGTGTTTCTGTGTGCTAGTTCTGAGACAGAAAGCCAGACCAGTCGAAAAAGAACCTATTATATTCGTAAAAACAAAGGTCGTAAATGAAATTCAAATGTAGCCAAACAATACATAGTCTTTATTTTTAAGATCAACTTACAATAAAATACAGATACAAAAGGAATTATGATCAACATTTAATCGGAATCATCGTCGATAACTATTCTCCTCTTCTTTTTATCTCGTCTCGACGACACAATTACGTCCTCATTATCTTCGGCGCTGCTGTTATCTGTAACGACGGAGAAAATATAAATAAATTGTAAGTTCTGAAAGGAACAATTAAAAACTAACAGGGGATTTTTGATATTATTTTTCTTTACGAAGAAAGCTCGTGGCTAAATATTAACAGCCGCTCGGGTCGATCTTTACGTTAAGACGCGCTTGCCTAGGTCGGTCCGTGGATGGGTGACTACCCATTACATATCGAGTTTACTCCGTGCCTCGCAAAGAACAGCGACATTTGACAGTCGTTACAGGTTGTCAGTAGCTAGAAAATCTGACAACCAGTCTTACTATCCCAGTACCCCAATACTATCTGGGTTGTGGAGGTCAGACCATGGCCAGGACCAGGTTCCATGGCCCACTGGTATTTAGCTGCGGCCGGTTAGACCGGAAGCCGATCCAAAAATAGTTTCTTTTTTACGAACAATTTAAGAGTCAGTGAGTGATTGTTAAACTTGCGATAAGAAGGTGCTTTTTATGTTATTGGCTAGTAAACTGCTCTGAGGACAGTAAGGGAGTGACCGGACTTAAAACTAAAGCGAAAAGATGACTTTCATCTCGATTCAGTTCTAACAACGCGACTTGGCACCCCGTCGGACTATTCGCTTTTAACCCTTGGTATGTGGTTTGTTTGGAACGTGGATTCTCGCAATCCCGTTATACTCCGGAACGCGGATCCACGACAAAACGACATCACGCGTTTTTTTTTCCATAATTTTAGTTTAGTTCGCGGATCCACGTTACTACCAAAGGTGAATGAATGCATGAACATAAAGCTTCTTCTGACCAGCTTAAACTGATTTCACCTCGATAAGTCTGGTTACTCACTAAGTGGTGTAGGCATCGCTGGTGCGTTGTCAGTCTAGTGACAAAGCGGAAATGTCTGTAATTACATTGTGCCCCTACAAGGCCCTCTAAGCCTGGACACATTACTTTGTCGGACGAACTAAAATAATGAACTATACGACTACACAAATTAAAGCGTCACTGACCGTAAAATCTTTAGTGCTCCAACATGAATGATGTTGAAGGGATAATACTATAATTACCAAGCTTAGCAGGTGCATAGGTGATGGAGGTGTAAGGGTGAAATAATCCTTAAATCTCTTACGACGCCCAAAGGATGGGGCGGTACTGCTAGGGGTAGTGTTACTGGCTAAGTTGGATTTTTAATAACAGAAGGGCAAAAACAGAGGTCCAGTGGTAACAGCCCCGACTTAGGGGTCGTCCTGTAATCACGTGTATGTTTTAAATATGTTTTACCAATAATGAATTAAAAACCTGAGCAAGCGATTTTTTTTTGTGTAAAACCCCGAGCAAGCAAAGAACAATAACGCTTACGGAGCGGGCTTGCGAGCCGTGCGGGTGCTCTGTCTACCCACTGTTGCACGGTACGATAGTAATGAGACAGAATGGCGTCACACGGCTAACAGCTGATAGGACAAAGGCGCGCGTGCGCGAGTTTCATACGGCTGTTGTATTATTGTGATAAAAGTGAATGATTATAAAAAAAAGGAAAGTTGTTTGTTATCATAATTACAATCACGTGCTTAAGTACCAGTCACCCTTTATGCTGTAGGGCCAAAGTAACACTTTAGTCTACAATAATTTTGTAAGAGGTTTGTGTACTTACCACTGTCCATTTTTGGTATATTGCTGATAATGTCCTCGCTGTCAGGCAAATCCTCATGTTGCAGCGTCCTCTTAGCAAAGGACAGTATGTCGTCATCATCGTCATTGGCCACACTTTCGTCACCCTCGACGATTTTCTGCATCTTTCCTCTAGAATCTTCCTCGTCGTCAGAATCACTTCGGATTCGTTTCCGATTACGTGTTATTTCATTTGATGTTGTACCGCTACTTTTATTGATAATGTTTTCGTTTTCTATGTTATTTTGCCCCATTTTCCTCAAATTGTCGAACAAATCATCGTCATCGCTCGATTCGTCCACCCTTTGAGATATTTCTATGTCAGGCGTCACCTCCACCGTCTCGCTAGTATCGATTATAAGCTCTTTGTTAGTAGCTTTAATAATAATTTCGCGCCGCTTTCTGATTGTCTCGAAGTGCAAGGCGCTCGGTATTCTCCAGTATTTTTCCTGTAACGACGGTTTGATTAATTTATTATCTAAGGGAACAAGAGATTTTCCGAGGACTCTTAATGTGGCTACGATGACAAGGTATTTCGTGAATACTTGAAATGTTTTAGTTGAGTATTTTGTTTTAATCAACGAAAAGACAACTTTCGATTTCCAATTGGGCAAATATAATCTCCGCGACTGGGATTTTTATCGACTGTTCAAACCTACATGGCGTGTATATAAGTATGTAAAAATACGTACCTGTTCATCAGAAGGCGGTACTACACCCACTCCCAACAGCACTTTCCTAAACAGCTGGCTCTCCATAGCTTCAACCGACTCCTGAGATATCGGCACCAGCGGGACCCCTTCACTCTCAGGGTCAAAACCTTCTGCCTCCTGATCCAACGCCACCTCCTCCAAACTCTCCGCCAACCATTTCAAAGCTTCTGTTAAATCTATTACAACAATTTTCATTAAATGTTTATATCAATACCGTTTTATTGAACTACGATATTAGTTCGAACTTCATATACGAACGGAGGAAATAGCGCGGGAAATAGAATTATTAGAAACCCGAGAACTAATAAACCTATTTGCTGCGAACAAATTAAAAAGTAAAAAAGCCGTGCCGAGCGCAACACTTTAAAAAGTCGAGATTTTAAAATGTTTAGTTCCACGTTTGTTTTCGCGTGCTTTTTTAACTGGGTGATTAAAAAGTAATTTGTTACTAATGTGGGTTCAATTATTTTGCCATAACATTTGTTTTTATAATGCGATAGAAATGTTTATTTTTTAGGGTTCCGTACCCAAAGGGTAACCAACGGGACCCTATTTCTAAGCCTCCGCTGTCCGTCCGCCTGTCTGTCAGCGGGCTGTATATCATAAACCGTAATAGGTAGAGAGGTAGAGGCCGCATTACCACAAATAATAAAAATAAATTAAAAATTCAAGGGGGCTCCCGTACTACGATGGTAGCCTTCATGCGCGAGTCCGACTCGCACTTGGCCGGTTTTCGTTTAGTATGAGTAACTGCCTCCGACCTCGTATGTTTTCGACTCAAAATATGTTTCGTCATTAAGCTTCCAAAATGATAATCCTCATCAACAATGTCAGAATATAAGTTATTTATTTATGTATTTTACTGTTTATGTACACACAATGCAACACAGGAAAATTACATTTTTAATAGTTGAGTACATAGGTACTGCTTATTTCCTAAGAAATTTCTGCCAGCAGACTTGCAAAAGGAGAAGTGAAAAAAAGAAATGTTATTTCACATGATTATATGCATAATTCTCTAGAACTCTAGAGAAAGAACAAGATGACTTTAGAATGTAACTGTTATGTAAATGAAAATAATGAATGACAAAATGAATGTAATGTTAACGTCAGTAAAATGAGTTTTACTTACCGCTTTCGACGGCTTGCACCATGAGCTTAGCGATCTCATTAGCAGACAGCTCGATGCGTTTCTGTTGCTTCGCAGACTTTTTATTTGTCGGCTTTGGAGCGCTCTTCTTCACTGGTTTATTTTGAACAGGCTGTGGTGTTGTGTCGCTATCAGAGTCGGAGTTATCATTGTCTGACGATTCTGAGCCTGATGATTCACCTAAAATATTGATTATATTTGTTAAGTAATATCAGTTAATAAGAAAAATCTGCTACATGTTTGTGTTTCTTTATTTATAAAGTCCTCATCAAAACAAATAAATGGTAAGGTTTATTCGTTTTGATAAGGTTAAATAGGTAAGTAAATAATTTATTACGAGAATGTTTTCTGAGTATATGTAAATGCAGCTTGTTTTCAAGAAATACGATACAAATTCGACACAAACACACTTTCATGTTACAAGTTAATTCAACATGTATATTGAAATGTATATTTTATTACGTAATATGTACATAAGCGATGAAAATCATACACCCACTTGGAAAACTGAAGGAAATCGTGTAAGGGATAACCCACGCATTAATAATGAAGTCTACACTTATGGGTAGGCATTACATACAATCATTTTGACGGCGATGAGAGGAAGATCGACCAGATTTGTATCAAGTACCAGTTTTCGAGTACTTCGCATACAAAACCGATCTTTGAGAATACTTTCTACTTCAAACCACCTTACTCAGTGCAGTTTATTTTCGTTCTCAGCTATTTTAGTGGCATAAGTAAAAAATTGAATCCCTCTAATGACATGGGGGCGCGAGGGTGAAGGGAGGGGGGAGACATCACCGCTAGGAATAAAGCTAAGCGAACTTGTTTAGCAACTTACTGTTCGATTTATCGTTATCTCCGCCACTGCTTTTAGCATTAGATTTCTTTTGTCTCTTTTTGCGACATTCCCTTTTGTCTTGAATCATACCTAGCTCCAGTAATCTGTCGACGTAGCTACGCTTCTGACGCTTGCGGGGCATACGAGGTATTATTACGCCCATTGGATCTGAAAGATGTCTGCCTTTTATAACTATGAACTGTGCAGTATATTGAAGGGTGATTTTTAGAAATATAAAATGAAAAGACATTCAAGAATCTATTTTTTATGATCACAGATTGAGAATAATGCCTTGTTATTATTTTGGCAAATAGTGACGTAACGTCGTGTCCTCCAGACTCGAATGTTGCAACATTAATAAATTCACATGATGACCCTATCATTGCAATATTCCAAGTTGGCAACAACATGTTTTCCGCAACACGAAAACAACGTTGCACAACTTTTAAAACATTCTTTCCCAATGAATACGATGCTCAACAATCGTTACACGTGTTTCACAATATAAGATACTTACCGGGCGTATCTTTGAATTGTTCCCACAGTTCTGTGAGTAATTGGTCTTCTTCTTCACTGAACACTTTAGGAGTCTTCTCTCTGGCCGGTTCTCTATGGCTTCGCTTGGTCGGCGCGCGGAATATTAGTCCTAATTCCTTTAGCTTCTTTATAACGCTGCGTCTAGTCCGTGTCTGGTCTATTAGGTTCTCCAATATCCAGTCAATCACATCTTAAGAAAATGAAAATATTGGTTAGAAGGTAAAAGTCAAGGACGTACACTGACCTCACTGGTAATGTGCTTCAAAAAGGTCACGTGCATAGTACTCGCAACCGGCGTGCGTGTATGACTTGTACGAAGCAATATGTGTGTAAGGATCGTAGCAGGTGGCGCTCCGTAGTTCCTGCCTACTCTTACGGCAGGAGCTTATCTTTTTTTTTAAACACTTTGGCCCTCACTCACTTTCTCGTGTATCGTGGGTGCGTTGACAAACATTTAAACTCACAAACACAAACAGCCAGACCGGGAACAACTACCTGTAGGCCATACAAATATTTGTTCCGTGTGGGAATCTAACCCGCGACACGTAGCGCAGCAGCTAATCGCAAAACAACCACGCTGTCAAAAAAAAAAAAAGTTAAAAAGAAGGAAAAAAGTTAAAGTTTAAATATGTATAATATGTTGTATGTGACGGGTATTGGTTTATTCCAACAAACGTCCTAATGTATGTAGGTAACCACGAGTTGAATCCTTAAGGAGTCGTTTGAGGTACTAATGCATATGTTAAACGAGTTGCCGCAAATGCTCAGTTTATGCACACATTAGTCGGACTTCTAACACACACAAGCCGCCTTTGAGGTCCGTTCATGACTTTTGCGGTAACAACCAACTAACATGTTTTATGATAATGTTACAATACCACTCACTCACTAAGTAATTATTGTGGTAAAAACACTGTGAAACACTTTTTACAAGTTGTAACATGTTTAGTTAGTTTAAGTGTGTTGTGTGCCGACGCAACATAAACAAACACAATTCCCGATATGTGGATTGTGGGTTGGTAAGCTCACAGCGCCCACGTGTAATCGCTAATAGCTAATACTGAACCTTTATTATAATTATCACGCTTTCAAAAATCCCAGACTGTGGTGAATTTTAATTTTAGTGGTATGATAATAAGTTAGTTGTTGTTCCAGCTCAATATAGGGTCTAATTTACATAATGTAGGAACATGAGCGTTATTAGGATTTGATTTCAAAGGGTTCTTGTAAACTTTAGGCCCTGTTCACTGCCACAGGGAATGCGATTTGCGTCAAGCGTGATGCGGGTTGCAGACCAAGAGCTAAGCTAAGTTAGTACAGCTTAGCTCGCATAGCTGACGCAGTTTTCCATACTTGTGTGCAGACTGCAAACTATGCAAGCTAAGCTATGTGAGCTAACTAAAATATGCGCAGCTAAGTTAGTTGTGTATACGCGCTACGCGAGCTAAGCTAAGCCCCACATTGTTTGCCGAGATTGAATGTGTTGACATATCCAAGGTCTGAAATGTCTTTTTTTTAGATAATCATAAGTCATTATTAAGCTTCTTTTCTATGTGTAACGTATTCATCATCGGAACTTTCTTCGTCAATATTATTCATGGGATGAGCGTCCGTCGAATTGAACACTTCGCAACACTGGACTGACCTTCCCCTTAGTTTTTGGTGTGCACAGGACATATTTTTAGTAGCTTAGTATAGCTTCGGCATAGCTTAGCTCTTGGTCTGCAACCCGCATGACGCGCGAGTATCTGTTGTTTAGAAAAAACTAGCTTTTGCTCGCGTCTTCACTCCCGTTGTGTACGGAAATTAACCCACGGGAACGTTTTAAATGTAGCCTATAATACTTGGGGATAATGTAGGTTTCCGTTAGTGAAGGAATTTTCGGAATCGGATCAGTAGTTCCGATGATTACCCCCTAGCCCTACATACAAACTTACCTCTTTATAATATTAGTATAGATTTATAAATATATACAAGGTAGAAGGGACATCGACGCTAAAACGGTTACTACGTATTCAGTATATCATCCCCCATATAGAAATTTTTCGTCGCATTTATTTTCAAAATCAGCTGTTCCATACATTTTGACCGTGTAGGTATTGCAGTTTTGTAGGAAACAGCTGTTTTTTTTAAAATTACCGACGAATACTTTTAATTTAAGTGTGTATGTGGGGGGGGGGGGGGGGTTCAGAATGATGTACTGAATACGTGGTAACCGTATTAGCGTTGGTGTCCCCTCCATCCAGTATACGGTACTTTGTCTTACCCTGGTCAGTTTGTGGATTACTTTGGTTCTCCATATACAATCTACGGAGTTCTTCTTCCTGCTCTTCAGACCAGACTCCTTTACCGGGTTTATCCCTAGAAGAAACAATTCCGTTACAGAAACGCACGAACGAACGTTTCACAGAATTACTTGCAGACAAATGTTATTATTCTGTGCAGGATTTCTTAAATGATAATTTTTTGTAATATTCTTTTTATCCTTTGCTATGTACTACATTTGCATGCTATATTAAGGCAGAATGTACATGGATCCTATTTTATAATTTAAAAAACCTATTTTTATGTACGTACATTCTAAGCAAATAAAGACTTATTCTATTCTATTCTAGAAAGCGAATTTAAAACTAGTGCCCAAAAGAACACCAGATTCCTACAAAATTCATCAAGACCTTACTTATGCAAGTTTTAAATAAAGACGAAAAAGAAACAAGATGGCAGCAAAGTTAGCGCCAGCTAGCATTTCAGCTGGCACTATCTTTGAATACATTAAACAAAGTTACAGGTGTCCCTGCATTTTGTAGCAGTACCTACCTCCACCACAAAAATGTTACCTAAGATTTTAAATTGCAGAATTAGGTCAAACACGTTGTATATTTAACTGAAACAAACCTTCTTTGTAGTTCGCATTAATATAAAATAGACTAGGTACAAGGACTTTTATTTTTATTTTTTTGTCTGAACCACTGGAATGGTTTATCGCCAAAGAGACAGGGTACAAACACATTCTTTTCATTGTTTAGAGGTATAAAAAGAAAGATTCTAAAATTGCGTTCAAAGAGCAGTACGTACTCGGTAAAAAAATACGACATAAAACAAGAATTTGTGTGGTATACTACCACTAAAAAACCCGACTACTGAAAAATCACGCTCTAATTAAATTCGAGGTTTACAAGATAAAATCGACTCCTCCTATTATTGAAGTCGGTTAAAATGTAGCCTATGTTACCCGGGCCATAATAACGAATCGATTGACACCTTATTCATCAAAATCGGATGAATAGTATAGGCGCTACGGAGGAACATACGTAAATACAAACATACATAGACTGCAAAAATCATAACCCTTCCTTTTGACTTCGCCGTAGTCGGGTAAAAAAGACACTGTCGCACTTGTATGAGTGAAAGAGACGACGCTACACAGAACTTGAACTTCCTCTAAAACTCGATGATCTAATTCATCGGCCCGTGTTTTCAATTAACCCCCTTTACTGTATTATACAGTGTGCCTATAAATATATAATTGTTCTAAAAACGGATTTGACCTCTTTGGTAATCAATCATAGTTTAGCGTCGCGACCTATATCAACATTATCTTGTCCAATTAACGCGCTCAAACGTTTAGAAACTGTGGACAAAGATTGATGATAGCGAATGTGAAAATGCTGTTACAAGAGGTTATTCACCTTACGCAGCGAAACGTCAATATGAGATGGGTCAACATTTTGACTAATTGGGTCAAAAGTATTATTACAAGTACTAGGTACTTATACATTCAGAGATATATTCGTACTTACTATGAATTTATTATATCTCGTGAATTGTTAAATTCATTTATAATTAGGTTATTTCCGGAAATAGTGTTATACTAATGCACTCACCTGTTATCAGTATATAAATCATATCCATACTCAATATCAAGAGAATCCTTCGAATTTTTCCAGAACAAAAGCTCAATAAACACTTTGGGATTCTTCGAAGCAACTTCAGTGAACTTCCTCAATATGAATATAGCAAACTTTTCCAATTCCTGAGAAACAAATATAACAGTATTCCTACGAGGTTTTTAAACCAAATAAATATAGTTTATAAAATAATATACGGAACAATTTATTAAATAGCTACACCCGGAAAAAATGCATTTACTTACGAAAGTATAAATGATATTATTCCTCGAGTACGAGCAAGATAATAAATAACAAGATACCATTTCGTTTTACTGTGCAGTACTTAAAATTCCTCGGCATTTTTATTTACATTTCAATTTAGGGACGATGCTAGGGTAACATCAAGACAAACATTTTATTACTCAGTGGCTGATAGGGATCAAATTTTGCGCCAGGTTAATTTAGATTCTCGATACATTTGGTACCTCCGACACCTCTCGTGCGTCGATAAAATCTGTCCCCTGCCCCTCCACACGTCGTATGCACGACAGAGAAAAAAGCTTAAATTTGGTCACACGTGTGTCGTAATATGGGAAAAATATCAGGCTATAAAAACCAGTTGAACTTATCCAAGGGAAAATTGCATTATTTTTACATAACTTACTAGCCCCATGATTGTCTAGTTTGTGACTATATTATTTGGGTACATATACTTGGTGGTTTCCAAATGATTTTGAGTGTGGGTGGCATACTCCCACCAAAAAAAACACCAAAACTCATAGATTAAAAATTATGTGCGTCAGTTTGAATAACACACCTAGGTTTGCAAAAACGGAGCTGTTGTCAGTTGTCCGATAAATCATCAATTAAATGAACACATTTGTTGAAACGAAAAAAAAAACGGCATGGTAAATTGCAAAAAATTACATTGTGTTAAAACTTTGCACACACGGGTATTTGATACCCGTGCCATACTCTGCGGCCCACACATCCACATCGCGTCTTCGTAGGTATTTCCGTACCTATTCGAAGTTATCTCTGGCCTAAGTACCTTTGGGCGTGAGTAGTCATTTGTTATACGGCCTAAGTAACGTGACGTATACGGTTCAAAAATAGAATGACAAGTTAGGGGCTCATCGATCTTAAGTACCAGCCGCGCTTCCCTTTGAAGACCTTTACAAGTTATGTGGGCGTACATTGTGTTTCCTTACTTTAATATGGATCAAGTTAGGTTGACGTTCCATTTGTGTCTTTTATGTGGAGCGATTTTAACGGAACCATAACTTATAACAATCTATGTAGAGTATGTTCCGGGTTGAGGCAAAAACGACTGCTTAGATTCTGTTCAAATTTTTCACAAATATTCCTTATAGGCCGCTTCCGGCGATAGGCTATTTATTATCAAGCTACTGGCTTAGAGGGACTATGTCTGTATTCTTCAATTGTTAGAGGATGTTAGGATTGTATTAGGTCTTTACCTATGAAATTGGAGATTTGTATGAAAACTTTAAAAACAATTTTTTTTGTATTTTTTTTTTATTTTAGCTTATCTCTAGCTTTTTTTATCTTTCCGATTTGACGCAAGTGCTTCAATGTCATTTTGACACTAACTCCAAGGCCCGCAGCAAGCTCAGCCGTAGATTGAGTTGGATCCGTTTCCACTACCGCCTTCAATTTGTCGTTGGCGACAATGGTTACCGGCTGACCGCGAGGCTCATTCTTCAAGTCAAAATTTCGAAATTTTAAACGATTGAACTAATAATGGACCGTGTTTATACAAGCAGTGTTAGGCCCGTACACGTCGTTAATGTTGCGTGTTGTTTGCGCAGCGGTATGTCCACGTAGGAACTCATATTCGAAAATTGTACGAATTTTCAGTTTATCCATGGCGCCAAAAGCTATCACAACTTCACAAAAACAAAAAATTATCTAAAAACAAATGACTGAATTTGAAATTAAAAGAACACGGCTTCCGAATAAAATTTATTTGAATTTGGAATTGCGTGCCAATCCACAGATAAATAAATCTGAAAATGCTGGTTATTAAATCTCCAATTACATAGGTAAAGACCTATTAGTACGACCTCACGTTCCCACCAACTTAAAAGCAAATAGAATACATTGTCACGTGAGTGAAGCCGCGGGAACAGCTAGTACACAATATAGATAAAGTTCGTACAATGTTCCCAACGTACCGCCTTTTGGGAGTGACAGTTGCCTAGCATTGGTGACAGAGTATAATGATGGTTGATAAATAAAAGGGTTATGTTTGTGTAGAAATGACGCAATGGATGTTGACTTGGATACTTGACAGCTTACATAATGGGGAGGGACAGGAACAGGATATTATTTTTTTTTATTTGTGACAACGGCCTCTGTTTTTTTAGTTGCATTAAGGTGCGGTCTAAACGACCGGACCGGATTTCTGGATGCGGACACTCGACTCTGACAGATATTTCAGTGCATTAATTGGCGAAGACCGGTGTCCAGGGTCGGGCCGATACCTACGCTGTCCAAATGCTTTATGTAATTCACACATAACATCACGCCTGTAATCCTCGGAGGGTTAGGCAGAGGTGTACCTAATAGTAGACCTACATTTCGCCTGTTATGGTTAAGTCCCATGTAATAGGGGGCGAGTCTATTGCCATCAACTGGGTACAAATTCAGACTCCGTGGCTGCTACTGAAAAATTCCTGATGGAAAAACCCAATAATATTTTACCCGACTTGGGAATCGAACCCAGGACCTCATACTCAGCAGTCGCGCTTGCGACCAACGAGGAAGTTATGTAATTCGTTTTGATATAATACTATCGAAGCTACGCTATCCTAGTGTCTGAGGTAAACGACCGCCAAAACGTTAAAGACATATTTTACGCACACAAAAATATTTCCTCAAAGACACAGAAAAAAATACAGTTGATAAACACGTACCCTGAATTGCGGCACTCGATTGTCGAGTATCCTTTGAAATATGAGGAAGAGTGAGGCTTGGAACATCATGGAGGGCCGCTTACAGTCCCAGGCTATTCTGTGCAACATTTTTAATATGCTGTGGTTTGTGTTGGGTAAGTTCTTGTCGTAGCGTTCTAGGAGAGATACACAGGCACTCACGACTCGAGGGTGGCAGAATCTAGATGAGGAAAATATTAACATTCGGTGTAAGTACTAAGAAAGAAAGAAAAGACGTTTATATGGTACATAGCTCAAGTAAGTAGTGGGAACAATGAAAAGCTTAAGTCTATAAAGATAAGATTTCTTTTGGAATGGTTTAGAAACCTTGGGTTAGGTTAGTTCGTTTTACCTGTTCACGAAGTCTTGAAAATCGAAATCAGTTTCTACGACTGCTGTGCTTCTTTCTTCTTCCTCTTCTTCTTCGTCTAGAATAAACAGTTATCAGTATAGTACAAGTTAGTAAATTGGTAGGCTATACAAAGACTAGACGTATTCTAAAAAGAAATCATTTTACAAAAGTTATTATACCTACATTTTACATTGAAGGAAAAAGTTTTAGTTGTTTTTGCTTTTAAATTCTGTCAATATATTAAAAAATTTAAAGACCGTCAGTCTTTTTATCATTCAATAATCTGAAGACCTCCAGACGCCACATACAACAAGTGGTCATTCGTGTACCTACGTAACAGTAGCGAAGGGTTAATTTTTGTAAGAAGTAAGCCGGAGTACAAATGTGTAGTGTGATTATATTATTCGTCTTTAGAACTTCGTCTTTAGACTGTGCCATTTTTCAAAGGGAATCCGGTAGGAATCGAGTTATGGAACCTTCGCCACTGCTACGTAACCTTACGGCGGGTCACGATTACTTACCTTCTTCGTCATGCTCCGAATTTTCTTGAGTCTCATCTACATCATCAACGGTTTCTGTCAAACAAAAACTACTTTAAACAAAGCTGGGCTAAAATTAAAGAAACGAAAATGAGGGAATTACATTTTTTTTCAGCGAAAAGGAAGGTGAAGTGTAATTTAAGGAGAAACGTTAAGTATTATTAACTGAAGCTCAAGTTACTGCGGTAGTTACTTTCTGACGTATAAGTTAAGTACCTTCTGCGAATTAGCTTTTACTGTTTTTTGAGTTAAAAGTTTTCTAAAATGTTAAGTGGTATTGGTAGTGGAGTAGAGACAAACTTGTTTGGTTTTCCTTAGTTTTGTCTAGACGGGTCTTATACCGTCATTTTTAAGTACATGTCTTACTACTATTATAAAAGCGAAAGTTTGGATATCCATCCAAACTTTCGCTACTGTTTGTTACTCAATCACGCCAGAACAGCTGAACAGATCTGGAATAGCACGTAGGCTACTTGATTTTTCTCCCACATACACATCTAAATTTTATGCAAACGAAGTCGCGGGCAACAGCTAGTTATGAATAAGAATAGTTTTTCGTCTCTGTCTGTGTGACCGCATTGCCTTTCACGATCATTAGAGATATTTATTTATACTGGAAAGTTTATGTATAATACATATAAGGTTTTTCCCAGTCTGGATTTGTGCCCGGTTGATGGCTCGTCCCCTATTACATAGGACTTCAACGTAACTTGTGAATGTGGGTGTTCTATTAGGTACACCTCTGCCTAACCCTTCGGGGATTACAGGCGTGATGTTATGTTTACGTTAAATAAATAATCAAGTTAAAATAAAGATTCTCACCCGTTGGTTCTACTCCTAAGTCGGTGTTGTAAACGGTTTCAAGCATTGTAAGTTCTTTGTCTTCCGTGATTCCGTTTGCACCGAATATTCCTTCATCAGGCCAAACTTCCCTAAAGAAAAAAACAGTTTATGAGATCTCTAACAAACAAAGAATTACAAAAAAAAAAGTATTCCTTAGTTTTTTTTTCATAGCTCAGTTGATTGAATTGCATGCCAATGTAAAACATCTTTACGAACCTTGCAGCTCTAAACATGCCGACAGCATCTTCGAATTTGTATTCTTTCATCAACTTCTGTACATTCTTCATGCAATGTTCTCTACCGAAATAAAAAAAACTTGATTACAGTAAATTAGAAAACTGGCCTTTTTTGACCTTTTTTTTACCTAAAATTGTTAATTAAGTACTTATACATATAGGGTCTAACTATTCATACACGAAATATTTTCAGGGAATCATCTAACGGCTATAACAAAGCCATTTCAAGGGATTTTTTTTATCTGAGCAAATTTTTTTTATCAAAAAATAAATAATTTAAAATTACTTGACCCATAAAATAAATACTGGCTCCTTATTTTTAAGCATCCATTACGGTAGTTTACTACGTCGTGTTTACCTACTGTCATTGTTAGAATATGGGAGTAAAGGTTTTATGCAAAAAGTCTCAAAAATTTTTAGAATTATAATAATTTTGTAAAAAAAAACACTCAGATAACTTTTTTTTCGTTGCTAAGGCGACTTTACGACTTATAGAAGTTACTCTTAAAATATTTCGTGTATGACAAGATAGACCTTATATAGCAGTATTATACCGAATAAGTAAAAACAATAGCAAAACATTATTTGACCGTGAAAATCTGTCACTTTCTCAGTATTCGCTTTGTTTGCAATATACATTATTAGAAAATTCCATTGTTTCTCATTGTCTCGATAACTTACACAATACGTTACTCATAATGACAGCAATTCAGAGAGAGAGAACAAAAGCTAAAAAGTAAGATGATAAATTAAATAGAATAAAAATGTGTTTGTTACTTTTGTTGGTCGATGGGTATATCGGAGGCAGCGTCGAAGGGCGGCGGATGTTCGTCGACGCCCGAACTGAGGACCGCGGCCAACTGCGCCCTCACCTCCTCCCAAGCGGCCGCCGGCGCCGCGACCTTAGGCTTTTGTACAACCGCCTTTTGTTCTGAACCACAATATTAATTAGCTCTCCCTTCTTTTATCACATCTGACCGTAAATTACTTTTAAAAGTAGTTATACGATTTAAGCTTTCTACGGAAATAAATGGGGGTCATTTGTGTTTTTTTTTGGGTTGTTAACAGATAAGTAAAGGGAATTGTTTGGGTTGTCGTTTGGCGTGAAATAAAAGGATAGCTACTTAGTATCGAGGCGTTTGGGATAAGATCTGTGATACTTAGCCTACACATTTCGGTAAGTATCTAGTTAAGAGGACCTGCTTTACTTACAACAAAAGAATAATGGCCTAAGTAAAACTGTTTCTAGCACAGTTTCTAGACTAAAATAAATAAAGGATGAAGGCTGACTAAGAAAATTGGAGACCTTTTAAATGATTCATCATCAGCCTATACTGCTTGACGTAGGCCTCCTAAATCGCACCCCACTGAACTTGATTCTCAGCAACTCTCATCTAGTTACTACCACCCTGCGAAGATCGTCAGTATACCGAGCCAGAGGGTGTCCCACCTTGTGTTTGCCGATCAAGAACACGTCTACCCCAACGATCATTGGTTCTATGGCTAATATGACCAGCCCATTGCCACTTCAGCTCACTTATTCTGTGAGCTATGTCGACAACTCTGGTTCTCTGCCGATCCCTCGGAGCGACTTCAAGCGTAGCGCGTTTAAATGTTTACTAGATTGAATGTAAAGTTTCAGCCGTCACACACTCATCTCTCAATTATAGTCTCATCATCTTTCTGCCATTGTCCCATGTTACTTGGTGTCGGCGTAACAAGTTTTTTTTTCTTACATTCTCCTCTGTCAACCGACACACTATCATTTACTGCTTTTTCTTTCATATCATTCCTCACACAATCCATCCATTGTTTCCTTGGTCTTCGTCTCCCTCTCGATCCATCAACATTTATATTCATCACTCTTTTTGTTACATGCGATTCGTCCCTCCTCATCACATGCGCATCTCTCAATAGTCTATTGCATTATATTACGTTGATAAAGCAAATATGCGGTGAGCCCCTTACTCATGGGCTAAAGCTGTAATAATCTGTTGCCTAAGCATAAACACAATGTATGTAGATATTATGCACTACGTCGGCAGTTTCCGCTCTTCGTGATGTATGGCGCCACCTATCGTTGTTACCAGTGCATTACACACATTAGAAATTTATCATTTAATGGCCTGGATATTTGCAATTTGTATCAAGCGACATTTTAGAACGCGGGTTCTGTTGCTGACGTCGGTAAAACTGGGGATCAGCTGGCTTAAAAACAAATACTGTGGAGCTTCAATAACCATTGGTTGGTCAAGGAAAATAGGACGAGTTTAACTAAAAATTTGTAAATAAAAACTTTTGCTTACTTTTTGGTTTCGATTTGGCCTTCTTCCTCACTTTCTTCTGGACAACTAACCCAGTCTTCTTGCAAAAATGTTCTAACATTTTGAGAAACAAGTGCACTGTTTCCATTAAATCTACTAAGTATGACCTAAAATAACAACAAATGCTCATTATTATTCGCACTTCGATTGACGAATAAATTACATAATAATAATTTAGTTTTCAGCATCGAACCTTGGCATTTTATTTTCATCATAATTCAGGAACGTCGAAATTACAAATTCCCTATATTCCAATACATAAAAAATGTTGCTCTTCAAAACTTTAGCAGACTCTTTAACACTGGGATCGCTACTTTTGTCCATAGCTAAGAGAGTGTTGAGCAACTCCTTGTAAGCTCTTAGAGCTAAATGCAGCCTCCTCACCCAAGCTGTGAACTTTTTCTTTTCAACTTTTATCATGTCATAGTACTTCTCCATTTGCTGCTGCACGTAATGGAACATTGGAACCGACATTGTTTCACTGAAATGTTTATACTATTTGTTAAGTACACAAAATTACACGTAATTATACTGTAAAATTCTAATTTATTACTAAGAGTTTCGAGTAAATTCGAAACAAGTCAGGCGAACCCGAAATAAATTTACTTTTTTTACACAGCTACTATTCGAATATTTGTTTTACTTAAACAAAAGTCAACTTTATGTTAATGTAAATTAGGTTAACTTTCGAATTACTCAATGACAACTTGCAAACGGAACTTTATGTACACGGTAGTATGGGCATTATTATAATTTATAAAAATAAGGACTCACACATTTAGACCTTGCGAATTTAGATTAGAAAAAGTTATTGATTAGTCTTACCTAACCAACCCAACCTGAAAGTTATGTCCTCTATTGAATTCCATAAAGAACTTCACTGCCCACAAGTAGTAAGATTCATCATTTTGTTGAGCTTTGGCTCTCACTAACACATCCTTCACATAATGCATCAGTGGATTGTAGGAGCTGTTCAAAAATTCTATGCAAAATTCTTTTAGAAATAATCTGGGGACAAACAGGTAAATACAATAAAGAATAACTATATAACTAAACTAGCACTTCGCCCGCGACGTCGTTCGCAAGAATTGTGATAGCTCGGCTAATATGCATGATGTGGGTGCTAAAGGCTTTAAATATAATTTATAGCCTCTAGCACCCACGAATAATGTATCTTTCTATCAGTGAATTTTTTTTTTAATTGGATGATTAGTTCCAGAGACCCCAAATTTTACCTCTTTATAATATTAGTATTGATAGACTCGATGTTTTTTACTTAATCACGCCAGAACGGCTTTATGAGCAGATTAGTCTGGATTAGCACAGAGTTTAGTTTATTTTTTCACACATGACGTACACATCAAAATTTCCACGCGATGGAAGGCGCGGGTAACAGCTAGTCTCATAAAAACAGAAATCATCATATTCAGCCCGTTGTGGCTGCCACATAAACAATTGATTTGTAAGAAGTAATAAAGTCATGAGTATGCCATGAAAATATTGTACAAATCATTAAAAAAAATTACTTACCTAATAGCAAAAGCTGATCTCCTTTCTAAGATACCACTCTCAACAGGTCTTCGGTTCTTAGGTTTAACCAGCTTTGACTTCTTACCCCCACTGAAGTCTAAATTAGATATTTTGTTCAAAGGTTTCAAGCAAACAATCTCATTGTCCGATAAAGATTTCATATTTTGTACCACATATGTACCTCCAAATCGAGAATGCCTAAAAGAAGTCATTTTGTTACTAAAGCATAAAATATCTATGTACATTTAAAATAATATGGAGTATTCTTCAATCAGAGGGATCATCATAGACGTTTTAGTAAGTATCCTGTTGAAAAAAAGGGATGGTGCCATTTATGCTGTATAGCGCCACCTTTTTCTCTAACACAAAGACAATGATGGCTCTGACATCACAAAGACAATGATGGCTCTGACATCACAGTATGGTGCAGCCCCATGAACACATATCACAATCATATGAAATAAAAACCAGTAGATTGTTATATTACCTAGTTCCCGAGTATTGTTTTATCTTATTTATTCTTTGTTTATTTTCCGACATTCTGATAGAGAGTAGTTCTTGGTCATCTCTAAGCTTCTCATCCACACTCCTCTGTAATGCCGCATCAGCTAAGCTGCTAGGGTTCTGTTCCCTCAGCAAGTGAGATATGATCTCGAGGATGTGCATAAAATACTGTTTTTCGTTTTCTGATGACATGTACAGGATTATGTCAAGGATGCCTGATTGATTGAGAGCCCACAGTACCTAAAATAAATGATTTATGAAAACAAGCAAACACAAAATAACGTCAATACGAACAATGCTTTTAAAAACTTACCTGCATAATTTGAATTAAACAAGATGGGATTTAAAATATGGCAAAACTGGGACAAGCCAGGTGCCAAAATTTATATCCCATTTCCTGCCCGTGCTGGACTGCTAAGATCTTTTTACATTATATTAATGGAGAATGCAATGGAGTTTATGAAAAATAAAAACCTATTAAAATTGATGTAATTCTAACCTGATCATGCACACTGGCATCATTCTCTGGACGTCTTTCTTTGTCCAAATCCGCGGGGACGTGTAGCACATTTCTAATTAGAATCAAAATTCTTTCAATGATAAGTCCTGTATCTTCATCTCTTTCTGACCAATCCTGTTTAGAATAAACAAAAATCCTTTTTTATTTGTTTAACCTGCTGGTTAATAGTAAAAAATACAACATTTTACCACCCGTCCCTAACTCCCAGTTATTTTCCTTACTTCTTGACAATAACATAACATAACATCATGCCTGTAATTCCCAAAGGGTTAAGCAGAAAAGTACAAAATAATAATACACCCACATTTCTCCAGTTATGTTTAAGTTTACATTGGAGTAACAGAAGCCGAGCCTTCAAACTGGCACAAATCCAGACCCTGTAGCTGCTATTCAGATTTCTTGCCCAACCCAGGAATCAAACCCAGAACCTCATGCTCAGCAGTCGCACTTGTGACCACTCGACCAACGAGGTAGTCTTGACAATATTATTCAAAAGTGCCTGTTATTAAAATAAAATGTTATGAATTTCAGTTTTAAGTTTTTTGAAGGGAGTTGTGTTGAGAGAATGAAAAACATGAACAGCAATACATCTAATCTTCTAAGAACACCTCACCCTGCAATCACCAGTCCGTCTACTAAACATAGTGATTATATCCATTTGAACAATATAAGTAGCTTGTTTTAGTAAGAACTAATTGGATTAATTGACTTACAATCTCCAAAATCTTAGCTAATTTCTTAGCAAAAATGTTCCATGTATCAACTTTAGTGAATGCGTCTTCTTTATAAGACTGCAAATGTGACAAGATCTGAAGGTAGTTGTGCCTAGCTGTACGTTCAGCTGGAACTTCTTCTCTATATAACAGCAGGGCTGGGTTTGTAAGGTTTACAAGCAGTCTGAAACAAAAGGAAAGGATGTGTTACCTGTGGTTACACATGAAAAACTAACTACAATAGTTTAATTTATTTATTTAAGCATTTAAAAACTAGGTGTTAGTTATATGTTTCAATAAAATGTGAACAGTTTGATTTAAACATAATATAAATATTTCATTACTTAACTATACTTGTTTGTGTTTACATAACAAAGAAATTGATGTTTTTTAACTTTATTAGTATTCAATAACAAATGTGATTAAAGATATTCAATCTAATAAAATAGATATAATAATTGACACTGAATTAAAAGAAATAATTTCTCATTCTAATGTAATGATGCAATGCTGTAAAAATTGCTCCATTTTAGAACAGTATTTAAGGTTAAGTTTACATTTCTCTCCAAGAAATAATGTTTTAACTTTTTCTGTAAGATAATATAATATGTTACCAAAACTCCCTAGCGTTGTTACCGATATGATTATTAATTAATTAGCTATTATGCTTCATACCTGAGAGTAACGTCGAATAATTCTGTATTCTCCCAGTGATCAACCAGCATAGGTAGAAGATCACTTTGTAACACTTTTGTTTGTCCAAAATGTCGTCGAATTTCGTGCTCCTCGCCATCACGACGCAAGTAACGAATTAAATCTTTGACTGTATTAAGAGTAAAGTCGTCAATTAAATATTTGCCGGTCTTTTTGTCATACGTTCCCAAGGCATTACATGTAGCTGATAATTCCGCTGACAAAAGCGATGTCATGATTGGAAATTATACACAAAGCTCGCGAAATACTTCTGTACGCATTTATTTATTCAATTTTCAAATAAAACACCATTGCTCTGCTTAATTTTACACGATTACGGGCACTATAGCAGAATATTTTGCTCCAACTTTTGTTTTGACTTTGACATTTGTTATACGTCAAAAAGCCCGCGAAGATACAGCGCTTAGTTTCGTTCTGAAATGTAAGTCTTATTGGTTTAGAAATAATTAACATTGATTTTTTATTAGAATTTACATTTCAGTAGGTAGACGTACGAATATTTTTTTTGAAACTTGAAAAGATTATCTAAAAGGTGTTATTAAAATCTTCAAGATGCTGGAAATACTTTAAAATAAAGAAAATAATATCAATTTCCCTTTTGAAGAACGAAGTTGGATTCTTCAGAGGGTCAAAAACCCTCCTACCGCCCTTCCTAGTTATCTACTAAAGAATTTACTAGAAAATTAGATCAGTGAAACCTCAGAGCATAGTTTACCAATAACGGTGGGTTAACAAGTTTCTATATCACACGTGCAAATATAGTTTTAATAAGCTTTCAGTTTCGCAATATTAAACCTTTGAATAGGGATTGTACCTGGTCTCTGGTCTACCAATATATCAAAATGGTTCATCGTAGTTCGTCTTCTTACAGGCACACAATAACGATTCATTTACTTAATGGCTCTTACAGATAATGGTGGACGATGTGGGCACACTGATAGATTACTAACTACTTTGAAGTGTGGTTTTGTGAACCATGAGTGTAGGGGTGCTTAGGAGCAAAATGATGAAATGTATAGTGTCCTGTGGTTTATGTGAGTGGCGCGGCACTAGACTATAGCAGATACCTACATACTTAGCTGCAATACCCGTTAGTTCAGAAAGTCGTCTGTCTGAATTTTGATCTTGTTTTGGTAGATTTTCTGTCAATATTTTTTATTTAATTATTGGTATCGACTATCGTCCTATTTAGGTAAATAGGACGATGTTTTTTTTGTTTATATTTCATCGTGGAGTGTACCAATACTAAAACGGCTATTCAAAACAAGCCAAAACAATGCATCATTTTGCTGTCGTTTGTAAACACAATGATAAAATGCAAATATCAACTAGGTAAAATAAATAGACAAACATTGATTTGGCCATCTTTTTTTTATTATACCTGATCATTGCTATCGACCACCGACTACAAATCATAGGTGCGTTTACAGACACGATCTTGTAACTAGGTTACCTACTATTTAGGAACAGACACCACCACATCAAGCTACCCGAAACTGCCAAATTTTCCCAATCAACCTTGAACCTAGAATGCTTTAGCGATAAAGTTGAGAAATTTGACAAATTGTAGTAGTTTGATGTGCTGGCGACTGTACCTAAATAGTAGGTAACCTAGTTACAGTTAAAAAAAACTTAAAAACCCACCTAAATGTCTTCAAATACTATCCAGTTTATCGAACATAGAGCGACCCAGCAGGGAGCAAGGCTTCTGCTCCACAAGATTAGATCATGTTGATCTACTTCAAAATTCATTTTGGCCCATGACCCTCCCTCACTTCAATAATAAAAGTAACGGCTCGTATTTTCAATATCTACCTACGCATTTTCTATTGAGGACCTATCCCTATAAAAGAAAATGTTTGCCTTTGTTGTTAAAAACATTAATTTTTCTTTATTCAGCGGCGCTAGGCCCACGTCCCTTTTTACATAACTAAAGTAGGTAATCCAGTCCAAACATTTTGTTTGAAAAGTTTGTTTATTCTTGTGACTCTTAGTTTATTTCAAGAGGGGAAGATCAAATGAATAAGTGTGCGATTAAGGAACAAAAGAATTAAGGCAAGAGGTCAAAGGAGTTGGAATTTTAGACGTCGGTATTTCATTTATAAGAACGTAGTTAGATATACAGGGTAACTTTTCAATGACTTTCCCAAAATTTGTACTCTGGCTGTGTCGCTGAACTTACTTATCTACGTCATTCAGAAAATCTATTACCATTTTGATTTCGTAATGTATTTGTAGGAGTAGGAACGGAGTTTGTAATATAGGTAATTAATTGCTTTGATATGGAAAGAAAAATTCGAGTGCGAGCAGGGTTTGAATCTTCGACCTTCGGATTCTGTACACCGGACGTCTTAACCAATTAGACCACCGCACCCTGCTCACAGCTCTCGAATTTTTTTTTATTTTTTATTTTTCGAATTTTTCTTTCCATTTCAAAGCTGTAATTCCCTACGTAGGGTTTGCGTAAAAAAAACATATTTAAAAATTTAGATAATTTGTTGTTTTTCTATCGATACGGGCCTAACTGTTACGTAATCTATTGTACAATAAATGTGAAACGGACAGCCAACAGTGTAGGTACTTCGGGCGTTTATTACATACAGCGCTCTAAAATGTTGTCGAGGTGAAACAAAGCTTAGATACACCCGTAGATACATGAAGCCAGTAATTAAACAGTTCCCTTAACCGATACATTAATTGTTAAAGACGTACCTACTACCTACCTACATAAGTATAATCTGCTACCTACAAGGTAGGCTGGGTACCTACATGCCTACATCTTAATTAAATACATTTAAGTTATCTACATACTTATACGTCTAATCATGAATTGCATTGTTTCTAATGAACCTATTTGTAAAAACCCCTAATCTGTAAAAATGTAGCTTCTAAGTTTTGATAAGGAAGGATATAGCTGCAGATCAGCCTGCAAACGCACTAGCTTGGCCCGTCCTCGACCTCAGGTGATGCGACTTGCGACGAGACTTGTGTCAAGCGACACGCCTTACTTGTTTATTTCACTTATTTATATTTACAACTGTTTAACGAAGTAGATAAGTACTTATCTGAGTGAGTAAGGCGATACCCACTGCACCGCGCTCCGTCGCGCGTCGCATAGCGCAGAAAAGTCATTGTACGCCAACGTGTGCCGACGCGAAATACAATGACTTTTCTGCACTACGCGACGGAGCGCGGTGCAGTGGGAGAATCGCCTAAGGACAGTAGTGTAAACCATCGGACAGTACCGAGTACACAGTCACGGTCTAGGTGCTTGCCACTGTACTTGACCAATGTAAATCGGGCTTTAAGAGAGAAGGCTAGAGGCGCTGGCTAATTTGTTGGAATGTTCCAATTTTTTCCATCATCTGCGTAACTTTTTCCCAACTATCTTAGGGTCGGCTTCCAATCTAACCGAATACAGCTGAATACCAGTATTTTGCATAGAGCGACTGCCTATCTGACATGCACAACCCAGTTAGTACTGGGTTGTGTGGGTATTATGTGTCAGAATTTCGGGTCATACACAATATAGGTAGGTTAGTGTTGTAGGTAGTTCCCATAAAATAAATTAGCACTTTTTAAAGTCGTTCTCGTTTACAGGCACTTAAATAAAGCCTTTTATTTGCAACTGCGATATTTATATATCTTAATGGGAGCTTAAGAGTAGCGTGGGTAACTGGGTACCCTAATGCTCACGGCTTAGCTTACAGACAAAACTAAGAGGCAAAAACGTAAGTGAGATCAACTAGAATGCTAGATAAACTTTACGGAAGAGCTTTTTGTCATTCTAGGTTTAAGCAAACCGACTGCAGTAAATACCTAATGAGCATTAAGCATGCTGCCGGCTTAAAGTTCCTAGTGTTTTGTCTAATAAATAAAAGGTTTTTTTCGCGAAATATTTTCGCTAATTAAGTACAAATTATTTATGGTTAAAAGAGTTTTCTAGTTCTTTTGAAACTTTTTGTAGTAAATTAAGGACCCACTTATTTCTTTCTTAGTTGTTTAATACTAAATAATGAAAACTAGGACTCAAGTTGAAGCTAAAAGTAATTGTTTCTGTTAAAAAGTTTTTAAGTATGACTTTAGTTTTCAGCGTTGTATTTATGAAGGCTCGTAGCTAGTATTTGTTGCTCGTAGCAGTCACTCGTAGACCGTAACAGTCACTCGTAGGCCGTAGCAGTCATTCGTAGCTCGTAGCACTTTGATATAATATTATGATGCGTTTGGAGATATTGAACAGATACCAAACAAACTCCAATCATGGTGTTTAAACGAAGGCCCTGAACTGACCTATTGTCATATTCATTTATTGAATGATCCATTTACCCTGTACCTTACTGGTTTTATTAATTTTCCACAATAACAATACCAATAAATCCGTGCAAATATCAGAAAATCGTTTTCATAAAACAATAATTAAAACACACGAGGACATTATATTAGCATAACACAATAAACCAATCTATTAACGTAAGCTAATGTGCACGCACTAAATACAGGGTGTAGTAAATCTTGTATTTTGCGTTGTAGCCATTGCTAGCGGGACGAGATAATCCGGACTATTGGTGTCGTGCCAGAACGCAGCCCCAGCATTGTCGGCGTGCTGGCTCCCGGCCAGGGATAATGGGCTTTACACCAAATGGATTTGCCTACCGAGGTCAACATAAAACCTGGAAGGTACAGATTAACAGCAAATAAAGCCTTTAAACCACTTTTATAATACAATCGATACTGACGGAACGGCGTAATGGCCGTGTTTAAGCTCTTTATGATTTTGTTATATAATTTTATTGCTATGTAGGTACCTAATACAAAAGTCAGTTTTTCATAATATTATACGCACATGAATTCGAAAAGAAACCTACGTACAATGTTGCAATTAGCGTAATTAGTTTCTAAGTAAATATAAAGAGGCTTAAAACTGCAGAGGTTACAATTAGTTAAAGGAAAAATAAGGAGTAGTAGCGTACCTTAATGATGATAAAGAGAGAAAAGTCACTTTGATCTTTTGAAAATACAAAGGGGCTTATAAATTATTAGTAAATAGCAAAAAAGCCTAAAAGTAAATTAGTGGAGTAGCTCAATTAAATCGCGTGATGAAAAACTCATCCGTTTCATCAGATAGATCTACCTAATTAAGGTTTTGTTTAGATATGGTTACAGCTACCTGCTTGATAACGTTTTTATCTGTTTAGCGAACATTTCATTTCATCCGTCCCGTGCAAATATTTCTACCCTTTTGCCGATGTACTAACAGTCTTTGATCCTTTTAATTGACATTCAGTTCGTAGATAATTTCGCGAACGTAAAATATTCGCGGTTAGATAAGTTTTGGGCACCTTTAAGTGAAAAATTTAAGATATTTTCGTCTGACAGAAATAAATTATGAGTGAACAGAGTGAACTGGAACGTGAGACAACGCGCGGAGCTTAGAAACCTCGAAAATTGTTAGATACCTGTCTAAGATGTTCTCTTAACAGAATAAGCCATTCAGTCGTCAGCTTAGTGAAATGGAAAATTCATTTTCTCACAATTTTCTCTTCTTTTATGATACTTTTTGCAGTCGCAGAAGTTTTTCGAGAAATAAAAAGGGTTTACCCACCGCTGCGAGACGAAAAGATTCCGTATTCTTTGGGGACCGCGAACACAATGAACGTGGCATAATGAAACTGTTCCCTCTGCTATTATGTGTATATCAGTCATTTATTTACTTTACTCTAGTTGTTTAAACTAGAGTAAAGTAAAGTAAGTTAGGTTTCGTAGGTACTAGTTTTTTTTGATGAGCAATTGTTTGAAAAAGATTGTTTAATCAAATACAATTAATAGTTAAACATCTTAATTAAACACATTTAAGCCAACAATAGCAAATCTAAATTAAAATAGAATGTAAAGAATTGAAAGTCTTTCAACTCTGTATTAAAATCTCGTTATTTCTACTACGTACTGTAACTGTTATTTCAATACTATCATTTTTATACATCATTTTTCATTTGTATGATATTTAAACGCTATTAATATTTAATTTTGCTTTACATCAGAACAGGCGAGATAAATGGATAAATCGCTTATAATAAGAACCTATTGTAGGTAGACGTCAATGTTCGTTAGGGCTCAAAGATATTACTTGATTTGGATTATCCAATTGACTGTCAGAGATGGTCTCTAATGTAAAAGGTACAGTCTAGACAGTCATAGAGTTAAATCTGTGTGAAAATAAAATTTCAGGACATTCCCAGACACGATGCCATTGACCTGGAGCTCTGACACCGGTGATCTATCATCTCATTAAAGACACCACTAAATTTTCTATGTAAGAAAATGTAGTGGTAGTTTTAGAGATTCGCACTTGTTGTCTATAGGACAATCAAAGGATAATTAAGTGCTTAAACTATAAAACACTTTGTACTACTATCGTTTAGGTGTAATAAATAAGCAAGTTCAGTAAAACTTCCTCAAGAGTAAGTTAAAGTGTCTACACTATGTAGGTAAGCCTCTTAGGCAATGTGCTAAAGTATATTTTACAGGAAAACACATAAAACATACATCGTTATATAAGTACACTGGTGCAAAGATAAGTACCTACCTACCTATGCTGCTGTTGCCAAGGCTGGATTATTCAAGCATAAGTTGAAAATTCAGCAGCCATTTTGTTTTATAAATACTTTGAACCCACGTGTACTTTAATCTGTAAACAAAACAAAAGTGAAACAAAAGGGATTTAAAAATGTTTATTCATCAATCCCCTCATCAATTTAGGGAAATTTTGCCGTTCTAAGCTCAATCTTGCCCTCTTTTAGGGCCGATGATAAAATAAAAATGCTCTTTTGATCCTTATTTCCTTAGGGAACAAGACAATATACTGAAGTGACTGTGTGAAGCTTTTTAAATTACACCTCATTAGAGAAGTCGCGTGTATATTAGAGTGAAACGATTGTAAGTGAACGGCGAATGACCCCCTCCCCCTAACTACCTCCTCCAACGTTTTTAACTTTATATAAACTGTGAGAGCACTGTCGTTGCCGTACTTTTATTTCTTACGGCTTCCATTTACGTGTCATTTTACGGAGAATGTTCCTGTCGCGACTTCACTCACTCCACGTCCTAAAAGCAACCCACTTTTCTACTAAATATTTATTCATACACCTTCTCAAGAATAAGATACGTGCCCGAGCCTAAGTACATACATGAAATATTTTTAGGAAAAATTTTCAGAATGTTAACAAAGTCGGCCGGAGCTTTTTTAACATTTAAAAAGCACATTTTTGCTTCTGTTAATAGAAAACACGGTCACAATTTATTCATGACATGCCAAAACGCATTCTATTTTGATTTTACGGATGAAATACAGGCGTAGGGAATATCAAGTTGTTTTGCTAGCAACGTAATACTGCTTTATTTATAGCGGTCGCTTGTAGGGGCAATAAACGAAGTGGTCATCAGTCAGCCGCACTCTTGAGTCAAAGGAATGTAATCAAGACATTCATCACGGACTCACATCACTCAAACGACCAAAAACATTGTGCGGTATGTACAAGGTGGCGGTGTACATACCTTTCTACTCCAAATGTGAAAGAATGATTACTTAGGTTTTTCTTTGTTTGACGGATGAGGATATATTGTCACGTAACATTCCACATTACTTTTAAATAAATGAAATATCGTGTTCAGCAGATGTTTAAAACAAAACGAGATTGTGTGAGAAACGGCAGCGTCATGAGATGATCCACAAAAAAGGATATATATTATAAGAGATGGTTCGTTGGTTCGGTATCTCCGCGATGGTGAACCCTGTACTCACGGGTGGGTACCCATGCACGACGCTAAACGTTCCTCATTTTTCTATAGTTGGAGGAAAATTGCTGTCGTATTTCCGGCTCACATGTCCTTAAGCCGGAGACAACGAGATTATCCGCGGGGAAATAAAATGGAGACATGAGAATCATCAATCTCTCGCGCACAATCTTGTTGATGGAACTAACCAAATTACTAATTATATAAAAGTTTGTGTGTGCTAAAAGTACGACGCTAATGTTTAATACATTGATTAATTACTTAACTAAACTTCTTTTTATGTTACCTATCTAAAAAATGAAATTAAACGCTTTTTTTATAAAATTCATAAATGTTTAAAAGATTCATATCAACCTCTTCAAAAGTTGAAGGTGAGTTTAGTTTTACAACTCCCTTAACAAAAAATACTTAAAATTACATTTTAATAGTTGTAGAAAAGTAGTAAAAGTAATTACAGGGGACAAGTAAAAGTTGGCCGCAGTCCCACAGCCGTCGTTCTGGCCTAGCAAAACTTGTGCCTATTATAGCTGAGGTGACCATGAGCTACCGAACGTCTGATTAGGAAAATATCCTCAAATTAAACAAAATCATTTTAACGAAACACTCAAGCTTTAATACACATTTCCCCTCATAGCTTAGCAGATACTTTTCTTCCGTGATTTGTGTTGGCCATTTATTGTTTATCAAAGTATTTTTTTCCAATAGGGGAAGATAAAGTCAACCATTATTCTTGAGGGGATCGACGAGGATTTCCACATTAAGTACCTTGAGCGGAAAATCACCAAACGTTTGAATTTAATAGGCACTTCTAATCACGCTTGAAGACAGTTCAAGAAACTCGGGGCGTAGGGCCACCCTGTTAATAGCCCAAGTACCACGCTAAGGGGCGCCGCTAGGTCTTATCTCGCAGCTTCCGACGACGTTGACTTACATTTAATTGTCCAAGTTTTATTGTAGCCACCCTAATAGCAATATTGGAACCAAAGAACTGATATAGATCGAAGTTTTGAATAACATTACTGATACTGTATTCACATTCAGATTAGAATGTCGGTTCCGTGTGTGCGTACCTATCTAAACTTCTTTGTTACGTAAAAGTCGTAAAGGGAATGGAAATGTGGTAAGGAACGAACGTATTTTTTTGGATTTTCAAGCGCTTTTCCTCCGAGTTAATCCAGTACCTAAGTATAAAACGTGTTTATGGTACTTATACAGTTCCAGTTTGTTGAAACGACATTTTTATTTGCAGTATCACACGAGAGAACATAACATGGAGCTAGCTATAAAATCATAAAGTTAAAAACGTAACCCGCCACGGCGGCCATTGGCTCATGCAGCAAGGAACAACAGCCCGGAGAACAATTCAATTTACTTTTATAGCCCGTGCTGATCCCCTAGTGCGGATCAGCTTCCACGGGAACTAATCATCGAATCTACGCCTTGATTCGTTATCTGTTCTTCGCAACTGATTGCTTTTAAATCCCAATACTCGGCCGTAAAATACGTCTTTTGATGGCATATTGGAAATAAAAATACTTTTATGAATAGTGCAATAGTTGGATGATACTTTTAGGGATGTTGCTGATATAAATTACATTAGGAGCAGGGGTAGTAAACCTTTTTTGACGGGCCGTAAATTTATGCACGTATGTACATTTTGGCTATTTTATGAGGGCCGCAGGTGATGACCTCTTTTTGAAGGAAGCAGCGTCTTGCATTTCAAATGCTGGCTGGAGTACAGCCATAAATATACATTCACCCCATCTCAACCTGTCCCGCGCATTATGGTTTTATTTTGCAGATTCGCAGTAAGTAAGTCTCGGTGGGCCGCTCAGGGAGGCTGGCAGGCCACAGGTTAAGTATCACTGCACTAATTCCATCGCCGTCAGTGATTAAATATGAAAAGATTTATTTGTGGTAAAAGCTTCTTATGAGAAATGTGTCAGAATTTTACCTCGTATAATATGATCACGATTCTAAGTACACCGGTACTTTTACTAATATTTATATACATATATTTATACAAACGCATATTTATACATGTATTTACATATTAATCATACATTGTATGACTAAGCATTTTCAAGGAGGGTTGTTGTCAAGTACGCGGCTGACTATAAAACCTAAGCCAAAACCTTACAAAACATGTTGATTGTATGACTACTACTACCACACGTTCTTGTATTGTTGTTGTTGATATTTAATAATAAAGTCTTTAAAATCAATACTCGTCACACTACATTGTTAACAAAGTTTTATTGCAATAAAATATCTATAAACTGTATTTCATAACACAAAGATTGCAAGCGACCCAAAGTTTTAAACCGAGAGAACATAAATAAAAGTTAAAGTGCCTCAAAGTTTTAAAGATTTTCGTTTCCGCTGAGTTATTCAAAGCATATTGTCTTCGCTTTAAATCACTGATGTGAGTAAACCAAGAAGCCAACCTAGTTTGAAAAATTGTTCTCAGAGGACGAACCCTTACTGTAACCTTTTTCTTTTATCCCGCTCTGCCTAAACTACTATTCTCTCTATTTACTTTTTACAAAGGAATGTATTAGGTATGTTTGTTTGGAGGCAGAGTATATAGAAATACTATTTATTTCATATAAATATTTTGTCTTCTTGATAGATTGTAATACACTTACCACAAATGCAAAATAAATGAGAAATAAAAAAATAAAATTAGACTTTAATTGCCTAGTTGACGCTTCCCGTGACCCAAGGGCTGGTTTTTACCTTGGCCAGAAGCTAAGTGTTGCCATACAACGTGGTAACACCGCCAGTCTCTTGGGCACATTAGCTTTGAGGAGGAGTTTTTCGTTTGCGTATTGACCATGCATATTTTATAGTTTGTTGTTTGTTTATTTAATAGTTTTTAATTAGTAATGTATAATTATCGTAAGTTTACTCTACTTAATAAATGATTATATTAAGATTTTAATAAAGAATGATAAAATTAAAGTAAAAAAAAAATTGTGAAGTTTACAAAAATCGAAAAAACAGACATTGCCGAGTTACTGACACGGAAATGAAATTTAATTTACAGTTTAGTTTTACTGGTATCTCAAATGAATTCATCGTAAGTACATTATTCTGGATGATTTCTCCGAAAACAATGCTATTCATACCCTATTTCCAAAGTACTGCAAATAAAATAAAATCATTCATTCCATTTTTTTATTTTTTTTTATTTTCCTTTTCTGTAAAATATATGAAAATCGTAATATCGTTTGATAATTAAATATTCACGTTTCAAATGTTTTGTTTTACACTGGTAAACCAATTTACCAATTAAAGGAAACGAAACATAAATGGAATAATACAATTATACTATTTCTGCGAACACCTGTTGGGTAATTGTAATCAAATAGGGATAATGTCAGTGATGGTTTATTGCAAAGCGAGTTCGACGGTTATAAGTCCAATTTTTCAGTTGCAGTTTCAGGATTAACTGACACAGGCTAACCATTACTCACGTCCTGTCGGTTCATTATATTATTTTATCAGTACAATGCACGTCCATTTGCAAAGCTTAAATCTAATTTAAACTAATGGAATTAAAACAAGTCCCTGAACAAACGTTAACCTATCTGTATTTAAAAATGTATGTGTTTCCACATTTAATATTTTCGGTTATAATGATTTCCTCTCTCTAAAATCTTTGAGTTTGAAATTAAAGGCATTCTGCCCCTAAAACTTTTCATTTAGCTAGGTGCTCCCAGTCAGAAAAAAACTATTAGGAAAAACTGTCTGGTCTACGTAACTCATCAGTCGCTATTTACCAAACAACGAAAGAAAATATATTACACATTTTTGTGTATAAGTGGCACATGTATTCATCAATATTATATTATAATCATTAATGTCGAGACCCACACTGATGGCTTTCATGCCTTAATAAGCAAAAAGACGGCTTCGCTGCTGTGCAGAGCGCGGAGTAGTCGCAACTATATCCTTAGAGCTGTGGCGGAGAGCTATACAAAATATTTAATAGCTCCAAATATTAAATATTTTGTACGGAGGTTGATTCGGTAGGAAGCATGTTTCCTGCCTTGTCGTTCTTTGTTTTTAATACAACTGCTATCTTTTATGTCAATGTTACTAATACTAGAATATAAGCTGTTTGTAATACTAACAAAATATGGATCACTGTTGTCCAAAATAAATAAAATTTTATTTTTTATTTTTATTTTTATTAATATGAAATTCGTCACCAATTTCTCAATATTCTTCAATGTAATTGTCTCATTATCTCAATATTATTGCGAGCATCAATCTATTTTATTCCAGAATCGGATCGAGGAGAGATCCTATCAAATATTTATTTCCTTTTCTTTATCCCTTGCTCTATTGTTAGAGTATAATAGATCCAGAATCCATTTACTTTTAAATTAATGAAACCTACTGTGAATGTATACATTTTAGGTGATTAAAGTTGTATTGTTAGTCTCTGAAAGGAAGATTTTGTAATTTTGTTTTAAACTAGCCCCAAGGTATACCTGTTCTGTATGTAGGTCAAACTGAACGATTTATGCCAATAAATAAAATAACAGCAGTGAGTATATATTCCGATTGTACCTACTTTAGTTCCACAAGAGAAATCTGACCAAGTTTTATGAGTCGGGCAGCGCGTCCCGTCGTCCCATGTAAATTTTATCGTCTCCCCGAACAAAGCATTGTGTGCTTCGCTTGCTGTTCATTCCTTTTATTATTCACTTACCAAGCAACATCTGAAATGTGTTACAAATGTGACATATCCCAATAGTATTGCTGACACCTTGTCTACTTTTAGTTGACTAAAATCCACTACTTTAACACAGTCTTACCTATATCGTGTTTGTTCAGGTAGGGTGTTCATTCACACAAAGGGCAAGTACATTTACATTCGAAAAGAGACGATCATCAAAATATTCAAACAAATAATGTGCCTCGGGACTTCGTTTATGTATGTAGATATTATGTATTATCACATTTCGGTTACTATGTGTGAAGCTTAGGTACAGTAAAGGTTTTAGTGATATCAAATACTCACTTTTACTGATTTTGTTCTGCCATATTTCAGTTTTTAATCAACGTCCTTGCCACTACAAATCTATTACATAATCATCATCATCTGGCTAGCCTTTTCCCAACTATGTTCGGTTCGGCTTTCAGTCTAACCGGATGCAGCTGAATACCAGTATTTTACATGGAACGACTGCCTACCTGACCTCCACAACCTAGATAGTACTGAGTAATACGATACCCCTTGGTAAGACTGGTTGTCAGACTTTCGGGCCACTGACTACCTGTTACGACTGTCAAAGATCCACAAATGACAGCCGGGGCCAACGTCTTAGCGTGTTTTCCGAGGCACGGAGGAAATTCGGTATGTAACGGGTGGTCACACATCCACAGACAACCTAAGCAAGCGCGGCTTAACCTGAAGATTGATCCGAGCAGCTGTTATTATTTAGCCACGAACTTCTCATAAATACAGGGAATATGATTTAGATCCATTCACAATTAGTGTGAATTCGGCCAGAAGATGCTTAAGTCTCAAATTTTTCAAGTAGCGGTAGGTTGATTATTGTTTTTATTATTTTACTTTTTTTCTCTATTATTTTAGTCATATAATTGCAAGCCAAGTATTTATATTCTTCTTACTTTGATTAAAGCGATGTATTTTCTGTTTTGGTGCTCACACTATATTTTTTTTTATTCAAAGTCTATACGTGAGGATTTGTAATTGGCTTTCTGGTGACTATGGTTTCCTTGTTTGTTTGTTTGTTTTTATAAGCTGTAAGTCCTCCATGTATTAAATAAATAAATAAATTTAAAATCCCCTCTAAGTCTGCGCCGTAATAATATGACGACAGCATTACCACATGCCCACAGCCGCAACATCAGCCGTCCTGTTCAGCGGGACCCTAAGTACCTAAGGGAAATAATTTAAATATCTATAAATATAATAAGCCGCATCACCGCACCCCACATGTCACGTAGTGAGCCCTCAGCGTGTGACGGTGGTTGGCGCGGGCGCGGGTGCAGCCGCCACTGGCTGGACCGCAACCACAATGCTTCACTCATACGTCTGTTAGCCGCGTACTGATTTGTAATAGGAATAGCATACATGAGCTGCACTTCACGATACATTAAATTTTTATCAACAGTTTTTCGCTAAAATTTTGCACGAAGAAAAACAACGTGTCACAAATCTATCAGAAAAGCTAAAACTAGCGTTTATTTTGTCCAAACATTTTGTAAATAAATCCTTCATATTTCCCGAAGCTTAGGCTCGATATCTAGGTACATATATCAAAATCAATATCTGTTCGTCTGTTCGTACCCTAGTCTCCTAAACTACTGAACCGATTTTGATGAAAATATATTTCATAGTGGTTCTACACACGCCACGCCAGGGAAGGTTTCTGAAAAAAAACAGAAAAAGGCATTGCAACATTGCACAACTAGCTATTAAATAAAAGGCAAATATTTAATAAAGTGTGTAATTACTGTGGAGGTGGTGTATGAGACTTTTCGAGACTAACCGAACCAATTAACCAACCAACCGACCAATTAAGAATAAATCATTACATGAACAGAAAAGGTTCTGAAAATATCTTACCCTAAATTACTTTGCTTTACAGACACTGTCTAAGCACTCTACAAAGACTCTTCTATTACTAAACTAGACTTTATCGACAAGCGTCATACAGATAGAAAGTGCTCTGTTTTGAGGTAATGTCAATACCGCAAAAACAGTACCGTAATACCGACTAGGGCAGTAACTTCCAAAACATCTCCTTTGATTTACATAACATCACGCCTGTAATACCCGAAAGGTTAGGCAGAGGTGCACCTAATAGAACCACCATATTTCGTCAATTATGTTTCAGTTCCATGTAATAGTTGGCGAACTTAGAGCCTATTGCCATCAACCGGGCACAGATCCAGAATCCGTGGCTGCTACTGATAAATTCCTGATGGAAAAACCCAATAACAATTTGCCCGAACCGAGAATCAAACCCAGGACGTCATGCTCAGCAGTCGCAATTGTGAACACAAGACCAACAAAGCAGCCTTTGATTTAAGCTTGCTTAAAACGTTATTTAAGGTATGTTTCACCCTGTATATTGCCTTTCTTACCCGACATCTTGCTACTTTTAATAGCCTGTTTTATGACACACGAGTGCGCTTCGTTTTTTTAAGTTTTTTTGGTGTGTTTTTGTATCTTCTCTATTTTTTATCGATCTGTCTGCATAGCGAGACGTGGACTTATTTACTTACTGTGTTTACACCGCAGAGGACGGTCGGCTAACCACAGCTGGCCATTGGTAGTGACAACTTGATATAATCTTGGTGTAGTGACATCGCCATACAAACATACGCAATTATTATTATATTGCTTCTTATTTTTGCAATTGTTAGTATTGATAAAATACTTTAAAGAAATATTTATGTAATTTGCGAAGTAAATAACAACTTAAATTGTTTTGCAATTTAGTACAGCGCTGTCCAACATCTAAGAGATCGTATCTTATGCCATTGATGTATTGAAATGACAAGACGTTTGGTTTCTGCTATCAATCACCAGATTATGTCTAATAGATCGAATATATGGCACAAAGAAATTTCGATCAAGATTCGGCCCTGAAAAAAACAAGCCGCGGCAAGTCCGAACAATATTTTCTTTTTTTTTGGGCTTCATGAACGAAATAGAATAGAAAAAATATTAAACTTATACTGTCACTTATATTTTTCGTGATTGTTCATTATTTTGAGCTCCCGATATTAAACCAAACCGTAAACCGTGAAAGCTTAAAACAGTGTTAGAAAAAATATTGAACCATGACTTTAAAACGTTCTAAAGCAAAAATACACTTTTGAGTATTTAGTATTTTCTCACTTATTTTAAAATGTTCCTACTAACCGTACAAATACTAACCCTATAACACGATTTTGATAAACAGAAGACGAAGTACTGTGGAGCACAAATATTGCAGAGTCATCCTACTCGGCGCCAGCATAAGATATTGGAAGAGGGTTAGGCAGCCGGACCAAATCTGTACCTATTATGGTAATAGAGCCCGACGTCCAACAGTTTTGATGATAGAGAGCTCACTAGTAAAATATTTCATCTAACAGCAATGTTTATTCAGTGTACTACCGACATACTTTCATATCGAAATGGGACATTGAAATGCTTAGAGAGCGCTCGGCAAATCGCGATTCAATGTGAATATTCAATCCCCTAATGAGTTATCGAGTGAGCAATACGATAATATTTGACGCGCGAAACGATAAACCCGTGAAAAAGTTAATTTCAACGGATAAACGACTAATCAGTAGTGTGAACCACGGGCAAACATAAATAAATGTCGTTTAAACGCCGTCGATTGCTTTCTTTAGAGAGATACACACTGGATCGTGGGGACGGACGCAGACGGAATGTTCGAGAGCTCACTCCATTCGCCCCTTGTTTGTCTGTCAACACAAATATTGAAAATCCATTAGCAACCACCGTTCGAGCGCAAAAAAGTCGATATTAAAAATAACAAAGAAATCGGGCCGTTCAAAGTTTCTCGTCGCGAAGGGGAGTTACTTCGAGATGTTTATGTTATATTCGTACGACTCGAACAAGTATCTGCATGCGAAATGCGAGAACATTTCGACGGTTTATGCAGTGAATTAGTGTTTTGGAAACAGTGTTTTGCAGGCTAGTTCCCCAGACGCACATTTGTGTTGCGTTTCGCCGTCAAATTATTGTTCCCTGTCAGTAATAGCTAGTGGCAAATATTCCTACATAAAAGACTGCATACGCATACACTGTTTAAAACCTTTTATTGCTTCATTGATCTTGATTATACATTTTTTTAACACACAAAAGAATTGAAATTTAAACTTCTTTACATTAAAATTTATTTTTGCTTGGTATTGGTGTGCCCATTCAACTTCGTTATGCGAACTGAATCAAAGAAAGCGTTCTAGAATATTTATCTTTCATATTCAAAATTTGCAAGTAGAGACCTAATATTTGGCACTAATTATACAAGTAGATCGATGGGTCTCAATCATAATAGGTACTATGACAATCAATTTATTAAAAGGTATCTTCAATACAAAATAGCTTAAAATTCGGGCGTTTCCCTTTATCTTTTCAAACATCTACAACTTGAATTAACCTTCATCCTGCTGGGTTATAAATAAACCACCCATTCACCTTTACCAAAAACTTTGTTCCAAATTCGGATACAATGATTATCCGAAACAGCTATAAAGATTGTAATCACTAATAACGTCGGCAGTTCACGTGTTTCTGCTAGCGTGTAGTGTAAAGTGTAACAATGCGGTACAAATTGGCAGTGAGGTGAAACCACGCGTGTGCTAGGCGCTCGCGTCGGCAGCGCACACAACGACTAATTGCGTCAGACGTGACTCACGACGCGAACTTGTCATATACGAACATAGCCGAGTGTACACGAATATATCCGAATGCACTAAGTTGAATACGTTGAATACGTAGCGGTTTGAGAGTTTCTGCAACCATCAAGCAGTGGCTCTAACACATAGTACATAATTCGACTTCCAGCACCTGTAGCATGACCACCGTAGACAAGGATTTCTTTGACGGAAGAATCAACAAAATGACAGATAGTGCAAAGAAATCTGTCATTTTGTCGGGTAAAGTGTTATTGGCTTTATCCATCAGGAACTTCCCAAGAGCAGCCCAGAACCTGGATTTGTGCCCAGTTGATGGAAATAGGCTCGCCCACATAGACATGGGTGTACTATGAGTACACTTCTCTCTAACCGGCGTGATGTTATGTAGTACATAACTACATGGAGTTACAGTTGTAGTCTAATATTGACCTGTTGTAAAACACACGGTAAGCTCCCTAAAGTCCATCGGTTTCAGCAATAAACTAGTAGGTTTTGTACGCAATTAAAAATAGTTGAACCCGAGCAAGCCAAGAGATTGGTCAGTGGCGCGGTGGCAAGCTCCTAACTATCCAACAATTGGTTGATTAAACGAGGTGATTGTGGCAGTAATCTCTCGTGACCGTTCATTGTAGTGGTTTGTAATGAGGCTCAATGGCGTTTCAAGTTGATTACTGGCTGGTTTTGGCTTTAAATTCTTTAGTAGCAAGAATTAGGTCCCGGAGCTTGTTTTTTTTTTAAATTTTGCGGCTCGCTTCATGTTAATCCTAAAATACTCTAATATTCTCAAACTCATACAGAGCGGTTCATAAATATACACATGAACAAATGAGAAGCATACAATTTGAGTGTTTTTTTTATTAAAGTTGCTTAAAGTTCAGAGGCGTTTAATCGTCTAAAAATGTATAGCGAAGTAGACGCTTTTAATCATAATATAACCCTTAGTAAAGTTTCTAAGTACATAAATAAACTCTTTTTACTACATAAAACAGTGACACTATATTAACAATAACATGTAATAAGCAATCAAACCGATAGTTACACAAGTACAACCATGTTTGATAGTCAATATTTCCTGGGTATTAATTTAATTAGTCGACAATAATTGAGTTCACAATTGATATCCCTAGGGTGATGTCACGTGTCCCGACTACGTTCGGGGAGCAAAATCCAGTTATCGTCGGTGATTGGGCCCACAACGCCTAGCAATACGATTAAACGAGGAATCAATATCAAACTAAGCGGGAAATAGCTTCGAACAATATAAGGTGTGTACCGATAAATAACGTTGTTTTACTTTGTTGTTTATTTTTATTTAGGTCTGGAGCTGTTGTTTTTAAGGATATTTAGTGAAATGGGGGATCGTAGACCTTGCCTACATCTAAATGCGGTGGTCCTGAGCAAACCATGTAACATATGTTAGAGTGTGAGAAATGTCCGAACGTCACTGATGGTGCTACGATTAGCGTGGCCAACAGGGCATAATGTTTATCCTGGAAATCACTGACATCCGTGAACGAAAACATCGTGAGGAAACCTCGACTTATATAATTAATGTAAGTCTGAAATCGCCAACCGTTCTTGAGTAAACGTGGTGATCAATGCTCGTGCCTTCTCTGTATGAGAAGAGGCCTTTGCCCAGCAATGGAACAGTAAGAGCCTGGTGTTATTTAACATCGATTCGAATAGTAGAAGAAGAATGCAGAAAAGTTTTATGTCGTATTTTAAATTAATTTTGTAATTCATTAGAGTTTAAAGTGACAGACCCCTTCGTAGCAATCACAGCCAAAGCTACGAGCGTAGCACTCGTAGGCATGCGCTACGAACCGTAGCATTCGTAGTTAAGAGCGTCTCGAAATAATTTTTAAATGGTTAAAAATTATTATAGTCCAGTGCAATTAGACTAAAAAATAAACTGAGGACGCAACAAAAAAGTCCCATGAAAACCTGGCCACTATAAACTTCATTCCACTTTTTGAGTATGTTTTTGGTGTAATTGCACTTGGCAAATTTTCTCCTTGACGGGATTCTCTTAGCAATGAACAAAACTTCATATTGAGGCGCTGGTTTTCATACAGCACAAAAATAAAAGAGACCGACTATATGGTAAACACTTAATACAGAAATTTGTTCTTAAATTTTTTTTTTAAAGTCTTTTGACCCATTTATTAATCAATTCCATAATATTTACGAGTATTGTACAAACAATTATTTCCATTTGATATTGATGGAACAAGCAATCGAGATTTATTTTCGGGCGCCTAAGGCCTGTAATTGGCTAATTTCACTCGTATTTATTACTATTGGCCTTTGTTTGATCAAGCACCGGCTGTTATTGCGCATTGTTTAGCACTTCATAAACCTATTTCTAGTTCATTATTCTGCTTTCAATGTGAAATTTCGGTTATTTTAAGGATTATGAGGATTATTAGATATAATTTTCATTAACATCGCGTTGTAGGTATCTTTCTTGTGTTATTTATTTAAAAAGCTTTAGAAACTTATCTTTTATAAGTATAACAATGTATTGTATTCACTTAGAGCATTAGTATTTTTTTACATATTGAGGTGACATTTTCTCAAAGTTACTTTGAAAGTCATTTTAGAATTACACGTCTCTACTTAAGTGATCTTCAAATGAACTTTCAGAACTAAGTATAACTCAACACGATATAGTTCTAGCTCCATATCTTATAATTTGAACTCGAAACAGTAATAGAGATACTTCAACGTTGGCTTTGATAGCTTGCTGGCTCAAGATGCCGCTTTCTTTGAAATAAAAGTTTCAAGTGGGATCATGACTGTATCGAGGCTTCGCTCGGCACACATGCAAGCGATTCTATACCTTCTGTCTTCGCGATAGTGTCACCGCACGAGGTTTCTCTCACATTACGAATCACGCTCGAATTCAAGTTTCTTTTGATGGAAGTATTCGCATTCCTAGTTCACGCAAGAATTCACTCCACGTTAAGTTTTTCTCTAACAACAGCCATTGAAACTTCTCTTATTCAGCATGAAAGTGTACGTATGAGACTTAAAAGGGCAGCCATGGCCTCCGATAATGGTCGGATTTTTAAATTCTGTTAGGTACAGTTTTGCTATTGTTCTGCAGTTCTTTTGTCTAGTGTTTCATTTTTTTTGTAGCGTTGTCTCGGTCTTTGTAGCTTCCGATAACGTCTGCTCCAATACGCTCCGTTCCCGACTTCAGGGCTTTCGGCCGAACCGGTGCGGACATATTGCAGACTGGCCGTGGGCAAAGGACTTTGACAGATAATGTGTTCGAAATTAAAATTCTATAAAATAAATTCAAAAGATAAATATCTTTTTAGAATTATAAAAGGAATAGTCACTTTGCAAGGTAAACATACAATTTTAGTTAGGTACTTAAGTACTTCGTTGAGGAATAATTTTATTTATTATTAGTTTATGCTCGCGGCTTCCCCCGTTTGGAGTTCCGTAATTGTCCCATTGGGATAAAAAATATTCTATGTGTTAATCCAGGTTATAAACTATCTGTGTGCCAAATTTCATCCAAATCGGGTCAGTAGTTTTTGCGTGAAAGAGTAACAAACATTCATCCATCCTCACAAACTTTCGCATTTATAATATTATATTATACATACATATATTATTATATATTTTATAGAATGATTTTTTTAATTTTTTTTTGTTTCTTTTTTAATATTGAAATTGGGGTTATTTTAATTTTGTGTCAATTATACTAAATATATTATATAAATAATTAATTTCCTCATCAATAAATTGAATGAATCACACCTGCAAAATGTCAATATCGAGCTGAGTATATGTCAAAGTTCAGTGTCTGGAGTCCGATCCGCAACTGGTCCGAACCACTTTGGACGTGGTCACGGCTCCAGAGATGGGGTACTGTTTGAGATGCTATAATAAAATTTCACAAAGTATTCTTGAACTGAATGAAACGAAATTTAAAACATGCATTAAACGCACTCTATGTAAGAAAGCATATTACAAGTTGGACGATTATATCACTGATAAAATGCCGGTCCTGCTCCACAAGAACAGAAGCGCCTAAATTGATAGCATTAAATAGTATTGTTGGAGCTGCTGAAGATTGTATAACTATCTTTGCATTGTATAAATTCAATCTCTTTTGTATTATAAAGCCGCCTAGCCCATATTGTGTGAGTACTATGTACTAGAAAGCTGTCATTCGCTGGAAACCTGCGTCTTTTCTTGACTTGAATGTGCCCTGGCGGTTAGGAGTATGTCATGCTCACTCAAATGTCTCGCTGATGGTGGCACGTGTGTCGGATCATTTAGTTCCCTTCAAAATGGTTGAGTTGAATGGTGCTGATACATGCGTCATGTTCGTGACCGGGCGCTGTCAGTTGTGACTGGTCATCTCTTATTTGCCACGGCTTATTTGAATTAATTATTTTATTTTTGAATTGTTTTTACTGTGGACACTTTTAACGCACACATCTTGCTGCATCGTTCTCACATAATGTACCATCTCAAAATGAATGATGTAACCAAGGTTTTGTTAAAGTATTCTGATTTAAAAGAGTGTCCATGGAGTTTCTTGCCCGTTCTTCTCCATAGATGTCTACGTTAGGGAATGGGCAACTACAGTACTTTCACAGTTTTTGTGCCTTGTGACTGGGACTGTAGCTATTTTTTACTGTTGTCTTTGTTTCGACAATTCAAAAGTGCCTGTAACTGGCCTACTTGAAATAAATGCTTTGATTTTGATTGATTTTGAGAGATTTATTTTATTTTTCAGATTCCTGGAATAGATTATTGTTCAAATATCGGATTACTAAAACAGATTTTATTATATTTCAAAACTACGTGTTTTTAGGAGTGAAATAAAAATCTACGAAATACGAATTTAATATTAGAATGAAATGGCGATAGAATACTGAAGCCGTATTTTATTAAAACTAATCCACCAAATTACAACGAACATTTATTTTTATTCTGAAACACTGAAGTATATTTCATACAGTTCTGTTAACTGATATGATTGGTTGCCAGCATTGTTAATAGATTTACTGATTAAGGGTTTATTAGGTTTCTACGATACCTACTAGGTAATACTAAAATGATTTTATTAAGGTAAAGTAGCTTTCATTAGATATATCGAGTTTTATCAAAGCTTTGTTTTTAAGATACTTATTACGCCTGTCCACCTCGTGTGTGATCGCAATCTCGACTAATGATCATGAAGTCCTGAGTTCGATTTCCAGGTCGGCAATGATTGAAACCTCTAAAAAGAAAACAAAATTACCAGCAATCCTTGGTTCCACTCTACCCTTTGTTTTACTAAACCAAACCATAAGGCTGCCTGTCCATTGACGTGGAGTGAGGCTGAGGAGTGGAGAAACGGAGAAATATTAACCAATAGGGTTGCATAAAATCTCTGATCCGCTTCAGTATGCAATCCTATTGGTTAATATTTCTTAGTTTCTCCGCTCCGCAGCCTCGCTCAGCTTCAATGGACAGGTACCCTAAATATGGACCACAGCACTGCACTGTATAATGGTTTATAATGCACAGCTAATCACCATCGTAGTCAACAAAGAATATTTAATTTTAATATCGCGGGTCCCAACAGAGCTTAAATGTCTAATTAATTGGATTTCCTTCTGAAGCCCGCCCACAAACTAATTTACATCGAGCCCTAAACAATAACACTGAATGAAGACGCGTTCAATAACGTAAATTGCCCCAAAATGACTTGCCAACGCTCAGTAATACTTTTGAACAGAATTGATTTATTGTAACATAATTTGTCGACGACTGTGAAATGGAATCTAAGATCAAAGACGGTTCCCTAAAAATGTCCTTTTAAAGATTAAATGACATGTATTTATTATATTATAACATCCTTTTTATAAAGCCTCGCATTTTTCCTTTATGTACTGTTTAAACAATTTATAACATAAATATTTTCCAATATGGGTCACCTGATGAAAAAAGATTGTCAGAGTAAGTACAAAATAATTGCTTTCAATAAAGAATTATGATTGGGTATGTTATTTTATTATTATCGAAGCAATTTCAGCGTTTTTCATAAATGCGATGTATTTATTCAGGAACGGCTAGTGTTGCATACACAGGTAGCTATATAATATAGCAAATATACCAAAGTTACAACTTTTATATAGATACGAAGTTTAAACGCGACCTGCGAAATAAAATTTGTAAGGGTATAGACAGACAAAGAACGATAGATATTGAATTTTCTTTATCCTCGAAAAGTAATGAGATTTGCCGACACGCGTTCGCTTATGGAGCTGGAATCCCTCGGCTGAAGTACCAGTAAGAGATTTACTTATCGTCTTTGATCATCCAAAAAATATTTCTATTTTGTGTTTATATCAATAAAGTGAATATGGAAATGTCAATAAGCTTTTCAATTTTCATAGTTTGTTTGTAAAGTGCGTATTGATTTATATGAACACAGCGGTTTTGCAAAGGTAGTTGTTTGTCAAACAAGAAGTGATTTTTATGAGTGAAAACGAATATTGGTGAATGAAAACGAGGCCAAAATAATATGACTATAGATAGACTAGTGTGTTTAAAAGACGATTCTGTTTAGTTTAGATATTTTGTAATCACTAAACACTCTTTAAATAATAAACTTCCAAAAAAAAAAGAGTAATTTGGTTTTCCATCAGGAATTTCTCAGTAGCGGTTCAGTGTATGGATTTGTGCCCGGTTGATGGCAATAGACTCGCCCCCTATTACATGGGACTTTAACATAACTGGCGAACTGTTGGTGTACTTGGTTTTGATGTTATTTTTGTGCATTCATTGAGTCATCTGGATGTTCCTTAGCTCTAGTTGGCCCCGGTAGGAGGCGAGGTTGTCGATATACAAAATTAACGCAGACGAAGTCTTGGGTGAAACCTACTAGGAAATATATTTGATGCAATAGGTCCATAGTACCGACTGTCAAATATAGGTTCATCCTTCTCCATATTTGACAGTCGGCTAGCTTCTATTTGTGTGCTCATGTTGTATTATAATGGGCGCGCTTTGCCTCCGTGTTCGCCGTATGTTCGCACAGTGGCATAAAACAGAGGTTGCCAGACAAGCTCTCGTTTCCGCCATCTAATAGAATCAACATTGTGCCACTCGACACAATGCCAGTGTTATGAATACATAACGAGGCATTAGCCCACATATCTTTTGAGCGTTTATTAGCTACACAAATAAATAATACGGCGAAGTGATAAATCCGACTATTGTAAATGAAATGTTGTCTAACATTTTGTGCTTAACCGTAGCTTGTCTTATCATGTTCTTTAGCTCTATATTACGTTTTGTTTTATTACTGCAGTCTCTAAACATAACTAGACTACTAGGTTACAAACACTGATTACAATTGTCGGCAAAACAAATTAATTTTTGAACATTGTAGGTATTTAATATTTGATGACCTGATATCTACAAATAAATCGTCTGTAAACTTTCTATACTTTATATAAATCCTAACTATACATAAATAGATAGGGGTATCTATTTATGTATAGTCTTATCAAAGAACTTACCCATAAAAACAATATGTTATATTGCTCTCTCGTTTTACTGACATAAAAATGACAAGGACAAATATAACATGTAAGTTATTCAGTGTAAGGTTTTTATAAAGGGTGTTTACAAGGACTTTCAATTTGATATAAGTAAGAGTTAAGTTGAAAGGCCGTTCAGAAAACAAGGTGTTTCTCGTAAAGTTTAAACTGATTGCACCGTAAACTTAAGCTCGCTGAGATCCAATTAAATTGACTATAAGAGGCTTATGATGTTCCGAACCAATCAAGCTTTAATCGCAAATACTTAACTTCGATGATAAACTTTATATAATGCATTCGCAAAATAATGCATTGTGTTTTGAGTGGGCTATTAGGGTAGTCAGGTAATCTGAAGTATCTAACTAAGTTTTCGTTGCTATTCTGACATAAATTTTTGTTTATCGAATTGACACATCAATTTGATAAACAATGTTGACAAATTGACGAATTTTATCGTGATATAGCCATTTCATACAACTGTCACGGACAATATAAAATTTATATTCTTTGTTGCACAGAAATTAAAATTTACATACAAATTGCAATAATAGAGCTTATGGTGGCAGTTAATTTGATATAAACAATTAATTTCCCTGATTTAGCTGACTTACTTAGATAGGCACCACTAAGACTAAACTGAGTACCCATCAAATAATAACCATAAACTGACCAGTTCAGGTATACATGTCGGTAGACCTACCGACATGTATACCTGAATTTAGCACAACAACAAATAAAACAAGCAGACAACAATGGTGAACAAAATGTGAGCAAGGAATCAGATGTTAAAGTGAATAAGTTATATCTATACGCGGCAGGGTGCCCATTGTCGACGACAAATTACGGCTGCTATTTAAGACACGATAAATTATCCCTTTATATAGCGTTATTTACGCAACACAATTTATATATGTTCCTAGCAAGTTATTCGCAGTATTTGGAAAATTACATCTTTCTTCCTCCATTCTTTCCTTCAGCGAATTGTGGAACGAAATCATGGTGCACGTTTTTTTGAGCGTAAGAAGTAAAAGACGGAATGTGTAGCTAGGGCAGGACTGTAACAAGGTATTTAAGCAGAAGTTACGATATACCCCCGGCTCCAATAGCCGCTGTAAATAACGCTCTATCTGCGCAGCGCCGCCGCGCGCCCTGCCAAATTGCTTGGCAACCTCCTCAGACTTCCTCTTTGAATAATATTATAACAAACCGTACAACAAAGCAAAAATAAAACTTATTACGTCCCCCACTCGAACTCACATAGTGCACTCAACAACAAGCACTTAACCAACGATTTAAGTAGATTTATTAAAAATTGTTTGCTAACATGGCGAACGTGCGGACGCCGCCGTACGCCCCGGGCATAAATAAATATATAAGTTAATATTAAATACGGAATAGTCCTTTATAATCCAATTTGCGCAAAATATGCTGATAAAAAGCGTCCCGATAAAAAATTCGATATTGAATGGGAATTATAATCTTAGGAAAAGAAAGGAACTTTCTCCTCCGAGAAAATTACTGTCATTGTTGGCACAGCCGGTACTTAATATAGATTAAACAGCGAATTTATAAACAAGGAAATAATTTGTGATATTTTGAGAACAATAACAACAGAATAAGCTGTTCACGCGATGAATAGAAATTTTAAAAGCTTGCAAACGAGGATGAGTCTTGGAAAAACGTAGGTACTTGTTCTGATAATAATCGATTTGCGAATTATAAGTACGCCTAGTCGAGGCTTCCCCTGACTCAAGGGCTGGCTTTTACTTTGGCCAGAGGCTTAGCGTTGCTATACAACGAGGTAACGCCACCAGGGCACATTACCAGCTGACTGCGTGTTTTGATGCCCTTTTATATTTTGTTTATTTATTTAATCGTTTTTATTATTATTTAATTGGTTATTTAGCGAGACTTTCTAATTATCGTTTTTAATTGTAATAACGTATATATAAGCTGTTAATAAATTAACTGTTGGAAATCTCACCATTATGAACAACTTTTACTATGAAAATCTGCTGTTCCATACTTTTTATTGAGTTACGTATGCATAAATGTTTGGAACAGATGATTTTTTTTAAATAAAATATTTCATCTTTAAAAAAAATAAAGTACTACATAAGTTTAAATGAACCCCAATTGAATAAATATGTACTACTACTACTACTCTTTATAACTGTGCGGTCATCTCACCAACGACGGGTGGTCAAAGTTATCATTATTTTACTGGTTACATAACTTCACCGTACTGTGTTTGTTCGTAAATATCAATGTAAATAGGTCAAATAGGTATAATTTGTGTGTACCGTTATCGGCCGCAAACTGCCCACAACGTCGGTTCAGTCAACTAAAGTACTAAATGATACGAAACAAATAATTTTGTAATACATTATTACAGCATAATTGTTGAATTATTGAGCTGCTATTTCGTATTTCAGCAATTTGAAATATTGTGGCTATTATGTTGTTGCTATTTGTGGGTGTAAACACATCGCTGTGTGATATGCACCACAACACACCACAAACACGGCTTAAATGAGTCACAAGTCGCCGCTACGGCATATATGAGTAGCAAGTCGCTGCTACGACCTACGCCGAAACTACGTCGTAGCCATCTCGTAGCGGTATTTGTCTCAAAGCAAAGCAAAGCAGTTCGAAGTCTACATCTGTGGTGGCGCAAACTTGCAACGTTGAATTTATGTAATTGTACGAAGATGCTTGATATTTATGCGATGAGGTTCTTAACGCCATACTAATGTGTGTTTTTATATGCAGGTATCTTCATTATGACGATAGCATTATTTAGATTCTTTGTCATAAAGAGTACGGGATATCCCCTTTGCCTAGCATTGAGGCAGTGTAGGTTTCAAAAAAACCTTTCCATCACGATTGCATTATTAAAATGTTGGTGAATAACGTTACGTATCCACGGTAATTAACTCCCACGCTGGATTACATCTAAGCGCTTTATATACTGGTGGTGGTGTGGTGAGGTGTACATGTCCAACCAAAACGAAATAATTGGCTGTATGCGTAGGCGTCGATGTAACGACGTATTTAAATAGCCTCCCATGATCCACACCGCATCTGTTATTGTTAATATTTTAACAAACTCTCACGTAAATATATTACGTTGCCTTAAAATATAGTTAATTTACTGCATTTAATTAAGGTGAGCTTAATTGCAATTTTCTTTAACCATGTTTGTTCGTGTGGTAACGTGGCTAGCAGTGTGGGTGTTTATCGGTTTTAAACTATTATTTCAAAACCAAACTTAAGTCAAACTTTACCGGTATCAATACACTTGCATTATGCGCGCATGGACATTTGCGTGAACGGACATTTACGCTTATGGACACTTGCGCGACTGGACTTGTGCGACTTAACGTCATGGGTGTCGTTTTTGTGGTTTTCGGGGTCGCTGATAACGGACATGAGGTCAAAATGAAAATCCAAGATGGCGTCGAGGAAAATTTTTGTTTTTCCTTCATGGGTGTCGTTTATTCGTTATTCATGATGGAAAAACCGAAATTTTCCCCGGCGTAATCTTGAATTTTTATTTTTACCTCATTTTCGCGCCAGTGTCTATGCGCGCAAATGTCCGTGCACGCAAAAGTCCATGCGCGCATATGTCTTTTAGCGGATTTTGGTGGGTTAGCGCAATTGTCCTTCGCGCGAATGACTTTCGCGCAAATGTTCTACCTACACAATTATATAGCGATTTATTGGGTCTTGGTTATAAAGGTGAATTTCCACTGCGAGAAATGTTTTACGAGCGTTTGTGTGGTTGTGAAAACAAAGTTAGCTAAATATCGCTTCGAAATAAATGGTACCGATCTCATTGGAACCGCCACAGTTCGTCAACGAACGCTAGCAATCAAGTGAATGCACGACGTGATAAATGTACAAGCGACAACGAATGCGGAGAAAGCAACATAAAACGCCGCGACACGACTTGCAACGCCACCCCATTGACGCACAAAGCATCGCATGAGGTGAGATCATGAACGAAATTGGCTTTTTAAAGAAGCATGAATTTGGTTTTCTTAATTGACGAGAAGAAGCGCAACATTGAGGAAAGTCGAAGGAATTCCTTTGCTCAGGAGTGGGACTGATCAGGCTAACAAAAAAAAACGTAGCATGAGCTCTCCTCAATCAGGATCCAAATAAAAGGAATTAGCAAATGTTGAGCATCACAGCGCCACATTGTCTGTTTCCCGTATATTCTACTGATACTACTATTGACGTACCTAGCTAGATATTTAGGTCACCCACCTGGCGGGTCTCACATTGTTTTGCGCCTATTCGCGGCGTCAATTAAGGTCCCTCGTGTGGACTGTTAGAAAATACCTAAACAACAATGTCAATCAAGTATTATGGCACATTAAAAGACACAGACACACGTATGAGTAATTTACATTTATAAACTGTTTTCAGAATGCTGCGTAGGTAGTACAGCCACGAACATCAATATTTTAATGAATTGGTCATTATCCATAATGCCTCATTTATCACTTGGTTTTAACATATTATACATTGCACTTAATTAAATGTTAAATCGATTTTCTCGTTGAAAAACGATTACAACTTTAAGATAAGATCTATTTCATAATAATATGCGTTCCAAAATACTACGTTCGTAACTATATACAATTGCAATCAATACATTAAGGAAAAACACTTTTAGAATTTGCTTAGTGATGTTATGTTATGTGATGTAATTCCGTCATTCTATAGAATACCTAATCATTCTATACAATTCCGAGCTTGTCTAGGCAATGTATAAAATATTTTTATCTCTCTTTTATCATTATATAATGATAAAAGATAAATAAATTATTTACCCTGCTAAGTCAATGTACGCAATGCCTAGGCATTGTAAAGAATGCCTTGAATACATTAGGCAAAGTATAAAATGAAGAAACTCTCAAATATACATCAAAAATAAAAGAGTATGGCTTACCGAAATACTATGGGCAAATGACAGTGAACGACTACAAATACCCGCAATTACATAGGGCTAAGGCACCAACCAAATGAATGGTTTAGGTTAGGTTAGGTTAGAACTGTGGCCAAAGGCGCGCGAGCCGAGCGAGCGAAGCAAGTGGTGCAGCGGCAAGCGCTACATACTAATTGGTTGCATCAAATTGCTTACCGAAGTCACTCCCGCCATCTCGTCAACCGCATATTCAACACATTGCCGACTGAACGTTCGGTATTGTATAGAATGCCTAGGCAAAGAATTGTTTGAAGATTGATTTTATTTCATCCTTTAGCTGAACGTTTTAGACATTCTACAGAATGCTTAGGTGTTTTATAGAATACCGGATTATATAGATTGCCGATCACATATTGATGCTCGTGACTGTAGGTCTACTAAACCAGCTGTGTGTGGGTGGTTTTGTAAAGCCAATATATTATTATTTACATACGTTAACATGACAATGTACAATTATTATGTTTAGTTCGCGCCACAAGGCAACCGCTCTAAATTATGATAGATGAAATATCAATAGTTTGGCGCCGTCGACTGTGGTAACAGACATACTATTGTACGTATGTTTCATCCGAATGAAATTCAGTAGCTGCTTCATAATATCATAATTATTGTAAACAAAGAATATTTCACTTAACAAGTATTTTAATTTTAATGTAGCCTACTTTTCATTTTATGTAAATACCAATCAACGTTGTCAACAGTTTCATTTGCCGTCGGAAAATGATCCTGTTGTTTAAAGATAGTTACTTAAATTTTTAACTATTGACATTTTGCTTTACTTTATTTAGTAAATTAAAGAACTGTGTCGTTTATTTAATTGATTAACAACGTCACAAAGCGTAACCTGTACCCTGTAGACTACTTACAAGGGTGCCATTCATTAATTTATTAAAGTTTGGATAAAGCATAAATTAATATTATAATATTACACTTCTTTTATAGCCTCTAAAAACAGAATATTATAGTATCATGAATATATTTTCAAGTGGACGGTTGTCAAACAAGATGATGTACATTTGATGAGAAATAAATACTACCGTAGGTATATATAAACACCGATGAATACAACGTAATTTTTAGTATATGCGAAACCTGAATATAGTTTGTTCAGAATAAGTAACTGAATCGATTCCAATAATTTTTAACCCATGTTATATTTTGTCCCAAAAATATTTTAAAAAAGTTACAAGTTGGATACCGAGCGACATTAAGTACCTATCGCAATCATTTAGGTACCTACTGCCAAATTATTACTATCAATGAGCTCAAGACGACGCTGGAGGCGCGCGTGCAGGCGTGCTGCGTGGTGGCCACGTTTTTATGCGGACAACCAGGTAACATAACTAGTTTATAACTTTGTGATTTTTCATGAAACAGTTTTGAAATTTTGTATATAGATTGTTTACATAAAAATACTAGACACGTGTTTCAGGTTTCGCATATACTAAAACTAATGTTGTAGAAATACAGGGTGTAAACGGACCCTTTTTTTTTTTTTCCGGATGGGAAATCATCAAATGACCCCCCCCCACTCTGGGCGGAGCGGAGGGGAGTGTCAGACTTGTACTGACTAAAACCCATCCATGTTCCTTCTTTGCCCTTTATGTTCCAGGGCCACGGTATCTCTTTCGAACAGTCCCGCAGCCCTGGCAGGCATCGGCCCATGCGGACCCCTACTTGATTGCAAACATCTCTTTGAGGCGCGCGTGGAACACGAACGCGCCGTCGACACGGCCCGTCGTCATAAGACGGCCGGACGGCGAGCTAGACCATAACTCGCCGTCCACAGGCCAGCGCCTACGGTGGTCGGAAGCCACCACGTGACCCCCGACGCCCAGGGTGTCTCCCGCGGCGGCTGGGACGTGAGGTTCTTTCCCTCTCACGTCCTGCCACCTCCTTCACTAGCATGACTGCTTCGCAGAAGGAGGTGACGGCTTCCCATTCCCTCTCGCTCCGGACCATGGCTTGAACCAAGGCCGGACGCGAGAGATCGCCGCCGCCAATCGCCGCTATGAGGACACGGCGGTGCTCCGCCCAAGCGGGGCAGACCTCCACGGTGTGTTCCACCGTGTCCTCCGGACGATCCTCGCAGTGGAAACACCCGGGCGTTTCCTCCCGCCCGATTCGGTGCAGGAACCTCCCGAAACAACCGTGTCCGGTGAGGACCTGCGTCAGGCGGTAGGTGAGGGCGCCGTGGCGCCTCTCTAGCCACTCCTCAAAGAGGGGACTTATCGCCACTATGGTGGCGTGCCCTGCACGGGGTTGCGACAGTCGCTCTCTCCATGTCGCCATGAGATCACACCGGAGGTCTGTCCGCTGAGCGGCAATTTGTCGCGGCAGCGGAGTTTCTCCCCGACATAGTGCTTCCGCGCGCCATTTATGCAGGCGCGCGAGGACTATCGCCTCCAGATCCCATGGCGGCAATCCGGCAAGGAGGCTAGCCGCCTCGCCGGAGATTGTGCGGTACCCCCGGATTAGCCTTATGGCTATCACCTTTTGGGGCGCGTTCAGGTAGTGGGCGGCTTGCCGCCTCAAAGAACGCGCCCACACCGGGGCCCCGTAAAGGGCCATGGACCACACGACCCCCGCGTAAAGCTTCCGGCAGGAGGCGTTTGGACCCCTCAGGTTGGGCAAGAGCCGCTTGAAGGCAGCCCCTGTCCGTTCCAGTTTGGGAGCCAAACGTCGGAAGTGCTCCACGAAGTTCCACCGGCTGTCGAGGACGAGTCCTAGGTACTTCAACGTCGACCCGACGCCGATGGAAACCCCTCCTGCCATCAGTAGGGATCCCGACGGTGGCGCATTCCGAGGCCCATGAAAACACATGGCCTCGGACTTGTGCAATGTCACCTCGAGACCCAATTGCCGGATCCTCTCCACAACTATCGCAACCCCGCGTGTCATGTTTTCGGCCGCCGCCTCGTGCGACCTCCCTTGTGCCAGTACCAGAGAGTCGTCAGCGTAGCAAACTACACTGACGCCGGTAGGGAGGTCGGCTGTAAACGGACCCTTCACGTAGCCGTCAACCAAGCATTATGTAAATCAAACTCTCTCAAAAACTCGAGACTCTCTTTTTGTACTCTGCGCAAAAATGATAGCTGGGAAACGACTTCTTTTTTTGGGGTGAAAAGTCACGTTTTACGGTAAGACTTAATGTAACGCACTCAAAACAATTGTGCTGGTGGATGAATTGAATAGTACGGATGTCGTGTAGGTGTTTAAAGTAAAAATCTTATATTAAAAAAATGTATTTGACAAAAAAAACTTGTGAAAAAGTTGAAACCTTGACTCCCAATACCTCCGTAACTAGAAGGTTCCCAGGTATGGTCTAGAACAAAAAAATGTTCGCTATGACGGGGAGAACAAGTACCTTACGGCTTCGTTAAGGGTCTAGTTACACCCTTTATATGGTACGCTATCACAGCGTAGCTAGACACGTTAATGTACTCACCAACATCTTTTGAAAACGTCAAGGTGGGTTTCATATTTTTGAGTAAGTTCTATTTTTATTGATGTTTCTTGGAAAATCTTTTTAAGAATAAACCAAAAAAAAATAGAAACAAAATGTTATCTATTACTAAAAAAAGAAAAAAAGAATCTCCGTGGGTAATATGGACGTTTTTTTCCGAAGGCTTTATTTGAACAATATTATAAAAAATCCAGGACTCATTAGCTGACAGCTGTGCGTCAATTAAACGTAAAATATAGTCCTTGGAGACACGCCCCCCCCCCCCCGCGTCCGCTTCACTCCCCCGGCATCCCCTGTGCCACAACTCAACCCTCCCTGCGCGATCTCATTAGTGGAGCTCTGAATGTACAATTTGTTCTGAAACAGACACCGATTGCTACTTTAAAAAGCGTAGCCACTCGTTTAAGGTCAATTTTTAGACTCTTCAACTATAATTACAGTCCCTTAATGGTTCTTTTTGTTTACGCTTAATTGGGTATTGTTTACTTTATTAATTTGAATTTATGTGCGCTTTATGGTGGTAACAGAATCTTCTTGTGTAATTGATAAAATGTATACCGATTTATTCTTGAAATAAAGTTCAGGCTTTTCTTTCTACAAGGATAAATTCTGATAGTACAAGTCTTCGTTAATTTGTGATTCTGGTCGCACAGTGTAAACGCTCCAAATATTTGTTATTCCTGCTAAGATGCACAGGGCGCGCGCGCCAGGAGAAAATTTATGTCGCGGTGTCGAACATGTCGGCTTTAATCCAAATCCGTGTCTTGGTGGCCGCACAATGTAACTATGGCTGCTTTCACATTAAGGCGTTAGCAGCGCGACAGTAGCGCGACAGAAGCACAGTCGAAGACAAAAACTAAAAAAAAAAAGATTTTTACCGTCTGGACGATAGACGCGCGACTGTCGCGCTGCTAAAGTCGCCTAAATGTGAAAGCGGTCTAAGACGACGCTGTTACAACTTTAATTTCCATCATTCGTTGAACGCGTTCGTCCCTGGAAGCCCTCTAATCCGCCCCGCGTGCACAAACCATTTCCACTCGCTTTATAACTTTTGCCTTCAGAAAAGTTTCGAATTAAACCCAAGAAACTGATTTAATAAATCTATTTTCAAAACTATTTGTATTTCATTAAATGTACCTGAAGTTTGCTTACGGCGGCGGTAACTCGAGTTCAATACAGATGGGAATTATTTGGCTCGGGTAGCGACGGCTAAAATGTATTATGATTTAATACGTCTTTGTAATTCTGGAAATTTTTACATGCTGATTCGAGAATACAGTGTCATTAGGTTGTAGGTACAGTGTGTGAGAAATGTCCCACCAGGGTGTCGTGTGGGGTTGTTGGACCCGACCATTCACGTATAATATTTGCCGTTTTCGAGCGAGTTGCAACTGTTAACTGGCTTAAAATAGGTCACTATGGCACTGAATCATTGCTTTATTTCAGTGATGTTCTGTGCGCTTTCAAATGTACATTGTACACCTGGTTCAATCGTGTGTTTACAATGTGACTCGTGGGGACGAAACATGAACAATATAGCCTGCATTTGAACCAAAATGAGCCTGAACAGTGATTACTGATTGATCGTCACATGCTGTTATACACGGGGACTTGAATCTAGAACAATGTAATGAAAATTATGTTTAACACTGTGTTAGTTCTAAACTTTATAGCCTTGTTCCTTCTAGCAGCCATGAATTCCGCAAGTTTAAATTTATAAGCCTTCCCTCTTTCTATTTGTCTCTATCTTTGGCTATTTGTATATGATTTTCAATCACAAAAATCAGCTGTTCATACAATTCGGTACAGAAATTTTGTATGAAACAGCCGTTTTTTATAGCCGTCGCAAAATTTATCTCTGGGGGCTCTAGAATCATGTAAGTAGGCCCTGAATTCATGGTAATGCTATTGCGTCGAACTCTCTTACACAGTGTATGTCTAATAGCTTTATTTCACGTAACCGATATTATCTTCGGAACCCATTCGTAATAAGTAAGGAATTTGTCGCCTCATTGCTATAAGGGCGGCGGAACCTGCCAGATCAGCCAAGGTCTGTCAGGTCGGGCCCAAGTATTTTTTTTTCGGGTCTGTCTTACATGGAAATGCATATGTTTTAGCAGAGATAGTGAAACTTGTAGAGCATATTATAAACAATGGAATAAAATGTCTTTATTAATTAATTGAAATTGCTTTGTTTTGATTTACTGACGTAATATTTGAAACATTTCACTCTTTCAACATTATTACATTCTTATAAAACTCGACAATCTCAACGTCCACGTATCTACAAAAAACCTGTAAAATAAATCGCCTCTTCACTCAATCTTAATTTAAGTTAGGAACATTTTTGTTTGTGCACATTTTAAAGTACCTAGTTATTAAATTATTTGAAAAGGCACTTGAAACGGCTTACTCCGCTATCTGATATAGGCATAGCTAGTTAGTCGTAACACTGATTGTGCTAACGCAGCGCTGAGGCCGCCATTTTATATTATTTCCCTCATTAAAAGAGCCTCCCTACAATCTAACAGGAGATAGTCATCAAAAGCCGATTTTAATTAGGGATTTTAAGATTATTATTATGAAATTGACCTGAACCTAACAAAAGGACGGCGATCGCGGATCGTAATAAATGAGTAAGGCGGTCTGGATTTTCTATCTGCGTTTGTTCATGTTTCTTGATACCATTTTAATTAATTTCATGGATCCTAAGTTTTTTCCATTTTTCATGGATATGATACCAGTTTGGTCTCATGAGTCCAAACGAAAATGAAATGGTTATTATATATTATATTACACACCAACATCATACACACACACACATCACACAACACACATCACCACATCACCTCAAGACACATCTCTATCGGACATCTCCTTAAGTAGGAAGGTACACCAGATAGATATTTAAAAAAACTAAACATTTATTAATTAAATCACTTAATGGAAAATGTAAGTAACCTTCAAAATTCTAAATATTCTATAAGTTTGAATTGTGGTTTCTAAATTGCGTAAGTATTTCTAAGTGTTTTTAAGTTCTAGTGAAGATAAACAACTAAACTATTATTCATTGTATTTATTTGCTATTAAAACTTGTTATAAGAACGGCCGTAAAAAGGTTATTAATGCTTCTGATCAAGAACTTGGCGAACTGCTTCGAAGTAAACTTCCCGAGACTACTTAACTCTGCAAACTAGACTACAAACTAAATATTTTTATTTAAACAAGAGAACTTAATTTGCCTGAGAGAAAATAAAAACAAAAGGTCTTTGTATTTCAGCACACCTGTTTCAGGAAACTGTCAATTTTTGATTCCCTTTAATGGAACCAATCAATCAATAACAGAATGTCTTCCAATAAAATTCTATTTGTGTATAGAAGGAAAAAATATTGAAATGCTTTGTGTATTTTACTTTTGTATTTACAAAGTTTCAAGTAAGTACTTACCGGCTTTGTTTGTTGAGCTGAGCAGTTAAAAGAGCTGTTTAAAACTTTAGCGGAAATAAAGTAGAGTTGACAACGTGTCTAGAAAAATTATATAGGGAATGGGTACAGGTATGTTTAATATTCAATCAGTGTGGGGTCGCATTGTGGCTCTTCCCGCCACTCGACGTTGAGTGGGGTAATAAAGTAATAAATAAACAAGTAGGTTGACGTCGGCCCGCGGCCTGGGCCCCGGCGGCGGCGCTTGCGATCCATTCACACAATGGACGTTCATTAAATTGTGATATTTGCTTAATTAGACACACGCATTAACTAATGCATTATATATGTTTCACATTATCGGAGGATTTCTCTCATAAATACAAATTGTAGCTCGTTTTATTATGTGCTTACCTACATCGAGCTGAAAAGAACCCGCGTCTGAAAAGCACTTCCCATTGAAGTCACATAAATTCACCTCCGTTCGCACAAAAATTGTTCGTGCTCGCAAGAACAGGTGACCTTATATAATATTCTGTAACACCTTTGAAACCGGCTCTCGCTGACAGTTTACTTCTTGAAAGGGAACCCGCCTTGACCTCGTTCCAAGAAACTAACGAGGCATTCGATGGTGGCTCTCATTATTTCTCCGGCGAACTGTCCCTCTAATTACATACGGTGACAGACGTGATTGTATTTCTAAATAGAGACTATTTATTTTACCAGTTCTCTGAGATAAATCTTGATTAAGAAAAACAGAAAATACGTTTAGGTATTCCCTTGCTTACTGTAATGGAATTAAAGTTTCACTGCCTTTGATGACTTGTGTAATATTTGTTTGTGGTGATACGCCCCCCGGTGCGAATGAAATAAGGGGACATAAACTTACCTAACACGCTCATCATCCCTCACAAGTTATGAGAATCAAATGGGGGAAACGGGTTAACGGGTGCTGTTAAGCGGCGGATTAGTATCTACGTAACCCTTAAAAAACCCAACCTCTTTCTTTCGGAGATTTCATTCAGTTAGACGAGTAAACGACTGAGTAAAACCGTCGGTCGTAAACCGTCTGTACTTTATCTCGCCCCAGAAATTATCGAATTATAATAGTCTGAGAATTCACGGCTAGTGCACATAGCCATTCGGCGCGCGGCGTGGCTATCTCGCAAAGTTAGCGCACAAACTCCTCCGAGGCACTAGTCAGAAAATTAATCTTATCTCAATTTTCCCGTGTTTTCCTTCTCCACAGTGTTTAATTGTGCAAGTTTTAATTACATGCAAACCGAATGCTCGGCACCGACGTGGGCCCGTTTATTCGCTAGATATTTACGACGACAATGCTCTTATTAGCAGCAATATAACCGTACTTACGCACACTGTTTATTGTTACATTTGGAATAGCTCTCGTGAGATAACTATTTAGTTTCGTGGGCGATTCTATGTATTTGACACACATTTATCTTGGAACTTTCTGTGATTTTCTTTAAGTAGGCTACTTTACTATCTATCATTCAACGTCAATGTTATTGATTTTCTTGAATGAGAATGTGTCTATTTCTAGACGTAACGCTAGGGATAATGGTTTTATTCTTCCTGAAAATAGGCTGCTTATGTGCTGATAATCACATTTAGGTATTTATGTTACCCCACCGCGCGGATACAACAGTGAGTGTTAAGAGGCAATTAAGGGATTACGTCAGGTGTGAGGGCAGCAGCATCCACCTGTACCCGGGTATCATAGCGCGTGATTATTGCGTTATCCCCCAAGATCATCCACAAAGGAGGCTCAAGCTTTATGTCGAGATGGCTGCAGGCTTTAGTTGAAGAAACTGTGAGATATTGTGTACTTTAAATACTTGATAGCTAATTAAAGAAAGAAAGAAAAGGTATTTATTAGACTTGCACAGGAATAAACAATAAAACAAAAACAAAAATAAAAATACTTATTTAAGACGTACAATAACTAAATTGGTCCTGTACGAGGCCAAAAGGTGAAGTCTTAATCTCACCATGTAACATTTAAAATTGTCACAGCGCTGATATTCTAATCCCAAGTATTATTAAAACACAGTCACTTTTTCAGGCACAGGTGTCAAGCTTATTTCTATTGTTACGTATGTACAGTAGAGACCATAAGTGCAGTAGCAGTTTCACAAAACGATCGCATCAAAACAAGTCGCACTTACGACCTTTTTCCATAACAAACATTTTGCACACATACACGATCTCGTATATCGCACTCTTTCATAATTATCTAGTCAGAAAGAGTGCGATATAATGATCATTTGCCTTAGTGACAAGCCTGTCATGTCGCGACGGAGTATTAAGTTAGTGATATTTAATTTCAAACTAACAATTATGTATCTATCTGGCTTAGCGGTTAACGCTATAGATAAAATGTCTCGCACGGTGTAGCCTGCGTTCGAACCCAAGTGACATTACACTTTTTGTGTTTTAATTATAAATGATACGTTAGACCCGATGAGATATGTTTTTCTAAATATTAGTTGGAACTTATTATTAACAAAAAAGATGAGGGTGAATGTGAAACAAAATAAACTTCTGGATTGAACAAAGTAGTTAGTTATGACGTTGTTAGTAGGTGAACTTTGTTACGAGCGTTTGTGTTATTATTACGATTAGCGTATTGTTTGATTGTCTTTATTCAAGATGCAAGCTAATATTAGTATTGATGACAGGGCAAATATTGTCACTTTGCGTAAAAATGGGCTTAATATTTCTCAAATTTCAACTGAAACGGGCTTAAAATGTGTTATTTATAAAAAATATAATTATTATGATGATAGTTGTGGTGTGTGGTTTTCTTATTATTAAATAAATTGCTAGTTGCAAGTGTGTCAAGTTTTTTTTTTTTAGAAATTCTGTTAGGCGTTGGTTAAAGAGGTTTGAGGAAGAAGGTAGTCTGAAGAGTCGTCTAAAAAGTGAAAGGCCGCCGCTTATTAACCCGACTCAGCGACGTTTTATGTTGGAAGAATATGAAACAAATGGTTTCATTCCAACTATAATGTTTGCAGAGCAATTGGATACTACATTACAGACTGTTCGCCATGCAGTCCATGCTGAAGGTTTACATCATCGGAAGCCAGCTAAAAACCATTTTTGACACAAAAACACAGGGAGGAAAGACTACGTTTTGCTCGAGATTATTTACATTTTAACTGGGAGGTGACTGTATTTTCTGACGAGAAGACTTTCAAGTCTTGCCAAAAGGAAGACTTAATTTATGGCGAAAAAATAATAATACTTAATTTAATAAGTAGACCGGGTAACTAAATATTGAGTAATATTAACAAAACCGTAAATAAAAAATAAAAAAATTAAGAAATAAATTTTAAATTTAATGATCTTAAATTAAGGTTTAGTTTCAATATTCTTCTCGTCAAGAAAATGAACACTTAAGCTATAACCTCAATACATTCAATGTGACGTTACTAACTCATATATTAGTATTCAATGAACTCTGCTGAATACTGGTACCTATAATAAGCGGGTATCAATAATTATATTTGTTATTAGAATATCCTTTCCGTGTTATGTTATTCTTATTATGAATTGACTAAGTGGGTATACAACAAAAAATCTTATGAACGGTGATAAGAGAACTTTTTTGTGCCTAGTTAGGAATGTGACGTCACAATTCTCATAAAAGTTTGTTAATTTTATAAATAAATAAAACGAATAAACATTTTTGTTATCATTCAGCATGATTTTTTTATTTCCACCTTCCAACACCGAAAACATAAAATAAAAATCAATTAATGAGGTTAAATAATAACACAATAACTATCTAATATCTAACTTCTTATAAAAAATAAATAATAAGCATGACTACATTATAAATAAACATAAATACCTAACGACTTTCTGCTTAAAATACAAATATTATTAAGGTTTCAAAGAAACAAAAAACAGCCACACATTGTAATAACATGGATTCGAACTTGGACTTCATTGATCGTGAACCCATGCTCAGCCCAAACAGCTACCAACCCATGTTAATACTACGCGAATTTTAACAATGCAACGGTAAGAACAGGTCATCACTATGATGTGTATTCTAAATGCAACAGAAATATAATGCTATTTCGCGTAGTGTGACGACAGTTCATTAGTGTGTGTTATGTGTGGAATGTTGAGACATCACTCATTCACGCACACGCACACACACTGCTCTATCGCGCTCGCACAGTTCATAGCAATGTAATCTTTAGCATGGTAGTGCACTTTTGAGCGTCTACTGTACATACATTTCATAGAAGTGCCGAATACTAATAAAACTAAAAAAATAAACTCATCTACTAATAAAAGCAAAGCGATATGGAAAATCATAAACAACTACAAAACAGTAACACCAAAGGAGAATGTTAGTCAAATAAAAGTGACTGATAAATTAGTTACAGCACCGAAGGAAATAGCTCAGGCATTTAATAATTACTTTATTGACGATATTAAACCGACGCTAAAAGGAAATAATAACTCTTTTATAAAGACACTGACGTACAATAATGCCAATTCAATATTTTTAAGTCCGACAAATCCAAATGATATTGATCAAATAATCAAACTGCTTAATAATACAAACAGTACAGGTTATGACAGCATAAGTACAAAGATAATTAAAAGGGTATCTCAGCTTATCGCTCCCATACTAAGTCATATTATTAATCTTTGTCTTGAAAAGGGAGTGTTTTCGTCCAAGCTAAAATTTACAGTTATAAATCCCTTATTCAAAAAAGAAAACAAAGAGGAGATGAAATATTACAGACCAATCGCTTTAATACCAGTTTTTGCCAAAATCTTTGAGAGAGTTATTTACAATATTTTTTATAGTTACTTTGAATTCAACAACATACTGGCGAACGAACAATTTGGTTTCAGGAATGATAGATCTACAAGTGATGCATTGTTTAATTTTTTAAAGACTATAATGACAGGGCTAGATAATAAACAACAATTAACTGCGATTTTTATGGACATGTCCAAAGCCTTTGATCATGTCGATCATCAGATACTTTTGACTAAGCTTGAAAAATATGGAGTAAGAGGAAATGCTTTAAATCTTATAAGATCATACCTCACAAATAGATATCAAATGACACAAATAACACAAATCACAAAGATTACAAGGTTTGAACAGACTTACTCATCTGATCCAAAAATTGTTCAGTATGGAGTGCCCCAAGGAAGCATCCTAGGGCCTCTTTTGTTTATAATTTACATAAATGACCTCCCAAAAGTTATAAACCAGCAGATGGTATTATTTGCGGATGATAGCACGGCCATTTTTAGTGACATTGACAAAAATGAATATGTGACAAATATTAATAAATCATTAGAAACTATTATTGATTGGTTGACTCTAAATAATCTTAAAATAAATCTTGACAAAACAAATTACATGACATTTACAAATAAAAACACAAAAACGAAAAAAATGCAAATAAGTTACAAAGGTGAAATAGTAAAAGAAGTCAATGTCACAAAATTTTTGGGTATACATATTGACCGTGGACTGAATTGGAAACATCATGTTGACCAGGTCTGTAAAAAATTGAACCAACATTCATACGCCCTGTACATGCTTAGGAAAGTTGTGAACGAGAGTGCATTATTAAACGCATATCATGCTTATGTTGGCTCTACACTAAAGTATGGCCTTCTGTTCTGGGGAAACTCCTCCAACAGAGAATATGCTCTTAAAGCCCAAAAGAAATGTTTGAGAAGCATAACTGGGCTGAAACAGACTGACTCATGCCGGGAAGTGTTCAAGAGTTTAAAAATTTTAACTCTGCCTTCATTATATATTTTTGAAGCGGCAGTAATGATAAAAAGTGATATAGGTAAATATGAAACACTTAGAAGTGCACGGCACAAAAACGTGCTATCGGGAATTAGATGTAGAACGGTTAAATTTAAATCTAGTATATTTGGAATGGGAGTAAAAATTTATAACAAATTACCAAACGATGTTAAATGTATTTCAGCGATCAATATTTTTAAACATAAGCTAAAGGAAATCCTGTTAAGTAAAGCGTACTACTCTATAAACGAGTTTTTTAACGACAAAAATTTGGGTTAGTTTAAATATTTTGTTTTTTCTTTACCATGACGACTGTTGTATGACTTATATTTTATTTATAATTTGACATGTACCTATAATATTTTCAATGTTTCAACTTGACTAATGAATGTATGTTATTATGACTTTTTATTTTATGTATAATTTGACATGTATAATTTGACTAATCCAAAATATTTTTTTACAATACTTTATTATGGTACAATTTTATACTAATGCAAAGAGTGATAAAGTGGGGATAAAGTGTAAATGTATATTATATTAACGTAAGTCAACAACAAAGCGCCAAAAATATTGTACACCTTATAGGTATGTTACATTGCTCCTATAATTATTATGACTATGACATCTTTATCTACATGTGACAAACAATAAATGATTTGAATTTGAATTTGAATTTGAATTTTTGCATGACTGAATGTGTAACTGCACCTAGCAGACAAAGCTATATTTTGGGCGTTATGCATGTGTGCCGCTGTGCAGGTCTGCGTTCGGTTTTCAGATCGATCAAAGTGTTAGGCTCCGATTATCAACAGTAGTTGAACCCGACTTAATGTTATTTACGAATGGTGTGTATATTCCTGTCAAGACGTGGTAGTGTATCAAAGTGAGTCTACGATCCTTCAAAGGAGTTTGCTGAAAGGGTTCCTAGAACCAGTAGCGTTCGATGTGTTGCCTCCGACATCTATTCTAGGTAGCTCATAAGTTCTTAACTATATGTACAGTCACGAGCAGAAATATGTAAACACTCAACAACTTTTAAAAGTGTTTTTCTCCTATTGTTCTGATTAAAATTTCATGTTGTTACTAATTTTAGAACTCATATTTTTATGAAAACGATCCTATCTCCAAGTTAGAATCGTTATTCCTCGCGAAAATTGCTTTTAAAATTAGGAAAGTGTTTACATATTATTGCTCGTCCTGTCCGAAGCCACTAACAACAGAGTTCTGGTCAAAACAAATTAAAAAAAAAGGGAAATCACGACACGACGAAGAAGAAGATTGCTCGTGACTGTACAATATACTGATCAATGTCTAAGTTAAACAATGCTGAACTTACGATATTATTTTTTTAAACAAAAAGTTATTATAAAAATATAAGTTATAATAATTTTTATAATTCCTTTTTGTTAATGTGAACATTGTATCATAAATTTTTAGTAATTATTTATTTACAATAAATTAAATCTAGTCGGTGTCCTTGTGAACATTCCCAAGTTGATATTGTTGTGCAGGTATGTAAGCGGATACGTAAAATAATGGTTGGGTACACTTTCTCAGATGCATACATTTTACATTAATTTAAGTTTAAAAATTTTAGTACTTTATTTATTCAAGATACAAAGAAAGAAAGAAAGGTTTTCAAGGTGTAATGATAATTGGTTCTGATATTAATTGGGTATTATTATTAATTTAAGCTGCGTAAAACGTACCACGACACTTAAAAATTCGACACGTATCGCTGGAGTGCTATTTACGATATTTTTACGACTTGTCTATTCACATTTCGTTTTATTAAAGCACCTTTGCTTATCTCATAATATCTTTATGAGATGGTTAAAAATCTCTTCTCTTTCATTTCATTTTTTATTACTGAGTTTTTATTACACAATTCTTGTCTATATCACCATCTTAGCGGCTGAGGAGATGGCACGAACAGGGGTGAGAAAATAATGCTGACTTGCACTGTGGAGATGACTTTAATAATTCCAGTCGTAATTTATAAAGTTTTTACTAGCGAATTTTTTAAAAAGAGTAAAATATTTTTAAGAGGAATGAAGAGGGTCTGAGATTTTGCTGTCTTTATTGTGAGTCTTAGTGAGACTTCTTAAAACGTAAAAGGTTTTCATAGTTAAAAACAGAGTTCGAAGTGATAATAATAAAAATCATTGTCAATGTCACTTCACGTATATCGGAACGCGATTTGCCGCTTTCGCGCGTATCCAAACGCGCTAAGTGTCAAAAAAACATGCTCATAAATATATTTTGTTTTAACAACAAACAGAATTTTTAATACACTTGTGTGTAGGTTAATCAGCATGATAATTATCTGATAACCATCCGATAGTTACCAAAGAATCTTGAATCTTGATAATTTCGAAACCTCGTTAGAAAATTACATATTGAAAAAAAAACAAAGTCATCATGTAACAAAGGCGTGTAAAGCTTTCTAAAAACAAATGAAATGTATGTCTGTCTGTCTGGCTAATCTGGAAGCTAATCGAAACGGCTGGACCGATTTTGACGGGAGTTTTACTGTCAGATAGCTGCTGTCATAAGGAGTAACTTAGTCTACTTTTACAGCAGAAAAAGGATTCTGTACAGAACATTAAAACCTATAATTTTTTTAACAAATTCGGATTCAAATAGGGAAGTAATATTTTTTATAATAATTTCATGCGCACAAAAGTCGCGGGCGAACAGCTAGTACCTATAATATTAAATAAACAAAACAAACGAAGGGCAGTGATCTCTTTACCATTGATAAATAAGAGCGTTTAAAAACGTCAGTGTAAAGTGGTGGGGCCATAACAAAAGCGGGTGAACCGCAATGTGGGGAGAAGCGGGTGAAACGTAATAATGCCTCGCGACTCACGAGATTCTTTCTTTGGCAGCCGAGTGTATTAAGAAATACCCACGATACCGTGCGACTATTTCATTTCCGTTATTCACTCACACACTACCACGGCGTTTAATGAAACTCAATTATAACGATAAAATTTTTTTTTTTCGTGAAAATGTCATCTGACTCCAAGTACTTGTTGGTTATTTGAAAATATTAACTAGTATTCGCGCGGCTGTTTCTATCTGATCAAGGGCTTGATTTTTTTTTTTAATATTTTTCTAGGAATAGGTAACCCTAGTTCATTCAGTTTACTTACAGTGCTACAAGTACCTTTTGGAGCTTCATGAATGTATCTTGACAGACAATGAACGTGTTGTTAAATATTTATGTTTCATGAAATTGTGTTGGAAAAACAACCGCGTGAAATTATTATAAAAATATTACTTCTCTATTTGAATAGGAATTTGTTAACAATTTCAAGTCTTTTTATTTTACACGGTACCCTAATCTTTTTTCAAAGTAGCCTAAGTTACTCCTTATTACACCAGTTATCTGCCAGTGAAAGTTCCGTAAAAATCGGTCCAGTCGTTTGGGAGATTAGCCGGAACAAGCAGACAGAAAGACAATTTTTTTTTTGGTATTGTAAGTACCGTAAATACTTTCGTATTCATTCAGTAAAAAGCTGTTATATTGAAATTGCAAACAGACACTTAAATTTTATTTATTTGTTTGGATTTTCTTTCTTCAGTGATATATTATGAGATACTTAATAGACCCACATAGTGTTCTGCCAAACAAACATGTCTATAATGTTCTGCGATGCATGTTAATGTCACTTACGTTAGTTTCCAGAGGTTCTTCGAAGGCTAGGTAGAGGTACCTTTCTATTTTCCACTAAGCTGGTAGCTACACCGACATATTCACTTTGAAAGATACCAACATCAAACTCAGGTTAACCTTTCAAATTCTCTCCTTAGGCGGTTGGATCAAGGGCCTGATTCAGAAGGCAGTACCCCTCGATATGGCTCGCATTGTGAGGAGGTTCCTGTCTCTGGAGCCCTAACCACCGGTAGCTTGGACCCTGCTCCCGATATCGGCGGACCACTATTTTTTATATTTTTAAATGTTTTTTATATGGTTTTTTTTAAGAAATATTTAAAAATATAATTAGTATGTAAGAAGATAAATAAACGAAATAATAATAATAATCTTTATTTATCCAAAAACATACAGAGTTTGAAGTACAGTTTGATATTTGGTTTAGAAATACATAGTTTATGTTGCAAATTCTGTACAAGAATAATACTCTGCCTCTTAAGCTAGGGTATACCTGTATTATAAGAGACTAAGAAATTATATAGGAAAATAAATAGCCTTGACATGGTTTGATGTAAAGGCATCATTATATAATCTTGCAGATGAATCACTACTAACTCCTAAGTTGATTTAAGTTTTGTATGTATTGCTGTTGGTGTACCAATATATTAAATAATAAAAGCGCAGATTAGATTTAGTGAGTTAAGAATTACTAGTTCTCGTCATCATTTCCATTTTAAAAGGTATATATTTATTGTTGAAATAATTGAATATGCAACAATCGCTGTTTATACAATACCTACTGCTAAATAGAAAATAAACATCAGCCAAACGGTATTAATCAACCGAATCACAAATGGGAATCTATTTGTGATTCTACTCAGAACTCACAAAATAGGTTCGTTGAAAAGTCGTCAATTTCTGATTTAATTGAAAGCGGCGATAATATTAGCGGGGTGGTGTGGGAGCTGCCGGTTCGAGATAAAGGATTTGTCGACTGCTGAGCTCAGGCATGTGCCGGCTAATCGCCCAGTAGGCCGAGCCCGAGCCCGGAGCCCCTTCGTGTCATGAACAGACATGCTGTTACAAAGACTAGCGATGCCGACGTCTGTAATTATGACTCAGACAAAACTAATCTATTGACGAATCAAGGGGGCTTTATGACTTTGCTCCTGTCAGATAAAGAAAATAATTAGGAGAAAAGCCCTTGTTGATAAATTATTTACAACACTGATGAGGAAAAGTGTAAATATATATTACGCTGTGCTATCAGTACGAAAGCGGGTGATTACGGCCATTCATCTACCTGCACAAACCACGGACGAACATTTTAAATCATGGTTATGACGGAAGCGTTTCCCCGTTGCATGGCGGGAAGGTAATGACGGCGAAAGTGTCGACTATATTCTGTTGCCCCATTGCCCTCCGCTTCAATGACCGGAAATTTCAGATAAGTCCAGCCTAACGCCCTAAATATTCTTTCACAATTCCTATTTCACTTTCCCCAGCGTTCACTGAAACTCCCTGAATATATAAATCAATTCTCTTTGTTGCGTTCCGATATTTTTCAGAAGATATTCTAGGTATATGTAATCTCGTGTCGAATTTTATTGCTTACACGTTATTCAGATGTGATATACGAATACACTACAAAAGGCATTCAAAGCTAGAAAAACTAGCCTCCATTCGTTAGGCGAGGTACGGGCTGTCGACGGTAATAAATTTGACGGGTGAAACGGTAAAGGGTGCAAATCCCTTTGCAAATGACAGGTCGCATGACCCCATCGACGTCCGAATCAAATAGCTTTCGTAGCAGCCACAGACAATAAATATTTGTACAGCTAGACGTAATTATACATGATGGAATTTTTACCTAATAGTGTTAAGAAACCCTCATCTACGTTTATCAACTCCACAGTAATTAAAGTCAGTATTAAAAACGTCGATTAAAATATTTACGACAAAAACATTTACAACGAAAATTCTGCTTCTGCGTTGTTAACCAGTTTTCCAAGGCTTTCAGTTCGCCAAGGCGTAAAATCCATTTTATTAGGTTAGTGTGTAAAGAAAAGTCGTAAAATCCATTCTGTGACTCTTTCACAGTGGAAATATGAACTAGTTTTATTGGTATGGGGAATTCCCAGGAAAGACACTTGTGAATTGTTTGCAAGTGACGCCTTAATCGTTATTTTCGGGTATTTGATAATGCACGCAGTAGAATTGTTTTTTTACCTATTATAATTGTCGGCTTTCGTTTAGCCCTAACTCGCCTGTTGTGAAGCGATGATCCTGCCTAGGGTGGAGTACCCTTGCCTAGAAGAAACAGAGTTTACAAGAAGCATAAAACTTAATCGTTCTTATTGTAAACACCGAGAAGAAAGAAAGGTTTCATTAAAAGTGCTCCATGTTGTAAATGAAACGTAGTGCTAAATGATACTGTATATCATTTAGCATTACGTTTCATTTACATTACATTTGTTTACAAAACACCGCTCTTCCTTGGTTTATGAAAGCATAATTAGGTCTTGAATTACTTAAGCGCACGAACGGCCTAAAATATGATAACGTGCACATACATAATTACATATAATAATTGGTGCCGGTAGCAAGGACCCTGTTCCCGTTACCGGTGAACTACATTTTTTTATATTTTTAAAAGTTTTTAAAATTAATATTTATAAATGTAATGATTTTGTAAAAAGATGAATAAAGGGGTTAATACAATGTGTTAACAGAATTATTAGGCTTAGTATACTAGTTTTTATCATGGAATCCTCACTTTGTAAAATCTGCCAACGCCACGTTTATATCTATACTAGCTGACCCGGCAAACGTTGTTTTGCCATATAAATAGTATGAAAAATAGATGTTGGCCGATTCTCAGACCTACTCAATATGCTCACAAAATTTCATGAGAATCGGTCAAGCCGTTTCGGAGGAGTACGGGAACGAACATTGTGACACAAGAATTTTATATATAAGATATGTTACCTATATCTTCTATCTTTAATACCTGCTTACCTCTGCATTAATCAAAAAGTGAACCAATCTTCGGATTACTCTAAAAACCTATTCCAATTCTAACCTTCCCATCCAGATGTGTTCATCATAACTTTATAATCCCATTAAATCGTAGGCGGATTCATGGTCACAGATGCACATGTGTGTTATTCAATAGCGCGTCGATGGAACTCCATACAAATGCAATTTTGCACAGAGAATGCTGACGTGAGCAGAATGGCATTAGATACTTTTGTTCTATTGTTTGCTCTCAGAAATTGCTAGAAGTTTCAAAGAAATATGATATGAAATATCAGTTTCATTTGTCTTGAAACCTACGCGAGTACCTAAACTAATAGGTAAAAGCTCGTATTGGTCTACTCGTATATCAAAACGCGTAAATCACATCAATTCACATTAAATGACTATTATCTACGGTTAAATAGACCATTGTCACTAAATTACTGGCAAGTGCCTCGGGACGCGTTGATTGTATCGATATGAAATATTCAGGACCTGAGCTCAAGTTATACAACGCCAAATACATATCAATAAATTGATACACGAACGCATAGAAGGTAGGTGAATACATACATTAACAAAACAAATGATAGTAAAAGAGAAAAAGAAATTCATGATTCTTGCCTTTTTTATAGTTACGCTTGTTATTTCTGTAGTTAAGGTGCTTTTTACTTAAGCTGTTTTCTATAAATATATATAACTTTTAAATATTACGAGCTTTAGCTCAACTTTAAAAATGAATTCTTGGAACGACATCCCCCCTGTTTTTTATTCAATGTTCCCCCAGTAGCCTGAGGCACACAATTCCCACATGGTTCAGTCAGAATTGAAATATATTTGTCTTTTACAACTCTGTTGCTCTTAATTTAACTAGTTTCTTTGTATTTAACTCGACTATTTCATTTTAATTACTGTACTTTGTTAAACCGTCGAATTCTACGAAAAACGTGAAAATTCCAACATTCTCTTTCATACGAAATGAAAATGTAAATTACAAAGACAACTTATTATTTATCATCGGATAGATACGAAATTAAATAAAAAAGTGAAATGGTTCTTTGATGGGGCGCTTTCGTCTGTCTGTGCAATATTCCTGACGTAATGAGGTAGAGGTTATTCCATTAATGTTATTGAAAAATAGTCGTTAGTGTGAGTGGCGTGGAGAGGCTGGGAGTGGGGGCGAGTTTGGATGGAACTCTCCGTATGTTGTTAATTGGATTTTTCCGTTTGCCGCGCGGCGTACGTGTGCTGTGTGAATATTAAGTGACTCAATAGTATTTTGAGCACACCACTGAAGATGCTCTTTCATGCCCTCGCGTAAACGTTTTATTGTAATTACGTTTCCCTATTGAAAAAATCGAATAGCTGTCAAATACAACTTTAACAAGGAAAAAGTTTCTCAGGAAGGAACTTGCTGTTATTTGTAACCGCTAAACCAACATTTTCGTTCCGGGTGTCAAGTACCGAGTGTTAAAAATACGGCAAGTGGGATCAAGTTTAGTTTCAAACATTTCAAATAGTTTTAACTGAAATTTTACTTGTAGATTGTTTGACACCGCGGAAAGGACGTATGGTTCCTTTGGGACAACAGGAAAGTTTCACAACGCCGAAGTTACAAACAACAGATAATATATTTCGAAACTAAATTGTATATTTTGTTCAAATTGTTTATTAATTGTGTTATAATAACAAGAACAAATAAGTATTATAGTCTTGTTTTTGATTTCCAAATAAAAATTAAGATAATCTGCATTTGTCTTATAAAGGAGCACCTATTACACAGGAGAGCAATACGGAAATAATCACTATTTCGTGATCATAGTATGAATGTATTACAACGTAGATGAATTTAGTTCCTCTCCATCACATTCAGATAAATCTTTTCTACACGTGGTTAACAAAACAACATGCACCTGTTTACCGTTACTGTACTTTTACTGTTGTTTTTTTTTTTTTTGTGTCGTCCTGAGCGGACTAATAAAAACCTTTTCTTACTTTCTTTCTTTTCTTTACCTATGTTGCAAAACAAAAAGACTTAATGCGGGAATGCTATTTAAAATCAACCATTATTACAGAAACATGTAGGTGCCTACAAAACAAATCCACGGCCCTAACAACTACTATAGCTATGTGTATTACCATTAAATTAAAATAGGGTAGGTAATGTGTTGTGTAACAGTATAACGTCCGGGTAAACAATTCTATATAAAGGTTTACAAGGGTATGGAATTAATTATTCCCAGTTTCACAGGTGAACTAACAAGGGCCGTGCAAACGTCGTGCGTCGGCCCTCATCAACACGGCCTAGTATTAGTGTAAGACTGATAACTGGTTTATGTGACAATTTGCCTATTCAGTGACGCCGGCTGAATTACAATATTTTCTGGATAAGTCGCTTTATGAATATTAATATGGCTCCCGTATCAGCCATGCCTCTCACGTGGATGGAATCGGTTTGAGCTCATGCAATAGTGTCATGTAAACAAAAACAAATCGTAAACCTGAGATGGTGAATCTGCATAATAATTTTGTCAACAACAAACATTTGTCAAGATTGTTACCTGAGAATTTGACTTTTGAATCCGTACTCATCATCATCATCTCCTGCCTTTGCCCCATATTACTTGGGGTCGGCGCAATACGTTTATTTCTCCCATACTTTCCTGTCAGCTGTCACTCTTATTTTGACAACACACTAAATAGAATTTGTTTTAGGTTGGTTGAAGTTGATTTAGACGAAATGATATTTCAAATTGAATACCCATTAATTTCTAAAACCAAGTGATTCCGTTTGTCACCCTAGCAATCTATCAGTAATGCAACGCATGCCACAGTCCGCTACCCCGCACTGGACAAAGGCTAGAATTGATTTCATTAAATGATCAATCATACTCTATTCCCTTGTACGGTTGATTAATGACAGTCTAGACTGGCGAACACAGATATAATGTGACCTGTATAATGAGCACCATTTGTCATATTAACTAGTGTGACTATTGGCTTTACGTGTGGATTAAATTGAAACTAGGAGTTTTTTCTTACTAAAAACTCAGCTACCTATTTAAATTATAATCAATAATTTTTTTTAATTTAATTTTAATCATTTTCAATTTTATTATTTCCTATTTTTTTGTTATTTTTATTTAAGTTTAGGAATGCCTAACAAGACAATAACTTAAGTAAGTAGTGCAAACACTCCTGTTTCGCCATTTGTTTCACGGTAAGCTATTAATAAACTTCAAAACCTACATTTTTGGCAATTGTCTATGGTTTTTAAATATAGGTACTTAGATATCGTTTCTAAGTGAAAAATAATGAAAATGTGAACAATGTAAATGGAAGTACAGTAAAGTATAGTAGTGGTAATAGAATATCGTACTTTAGAAGGAGATTGTCACCCTGTTATGTGATATTGTGAGGGAGGACGCACTACAAAGCCGAATTATGTCTAAAACTCGATGTCATCATTATTTTCAGCGACGGATTGTAAATACGGATTGTTAAATTTCCACGAACATGCATTAAATATTTTCAATGTAGGTATTAATGTCGCATATCAATTTCCTGTGTGCCCACTTCTCATGTCGCGTCCAAATGTTGAAACATTTACAACCATTCGCTACATGTGAATCAACGGACGCGTAAAATTTCTATCCACCTATATTCAGTCATTTTTTTCTGTGTTTGAAAAAAACACAGTCGAACTGAATTTTTCATTCCTATATTTCTATTGTAGGTTTAGCTGGAAAATAGATTTTGGTTGGAGCGCATAGTGCTGTATTTTGAGGAAGATATGTAACTACAGTTGGTATACCTTCATGTGAAATTCTAGACATGTAGGTGCATAGGTACCTACTCCATCAGGGGCAATTTTAAGAAGACAAAGATTTTAAGGTATTTACTGGCTTGACAGATTTTTCAATATAGCCTCTATTACCTCGGAAGGAGTGCTGAAACAGAACTCGGATTTACGATGGGCGTGAGAGACCTCTTTTCAACGCCTGAATTACCCCACAAGAGCACGTTTTATGAATTAAAAAAAAATACGTAGATTTTAAGCATATAACCAAGATCAACGACTTCAGTCAATAAAACATTGTAAACCTGCGCACATGTCGACGGGCTGTCAATTTACTTGGACTGGGCCCTTAAGCATAGACAACTTAAAAATAAATCAGTTTAGTAGCCAGCGGTCATAACTCCAATAGTTGTTTACTTGGTCCGAGCCATTAAATATAAAATACACGAATAAGACTGTCAGGCTCACCATTCATTATTTAGTCCACAAAATATACGAATAATATTTTTCTCTCGGTAAAACGTTCAAAAATTGTGGAAGGAGTGGCTCGGACCCGGCGGCCTTGCCTGCGAGTTCTAGACCATCAATCATCATATAATAGAATTTAGCCTGCCAGTCACACAATACGTTTGTTGGCTGTGCTTTTATTTATATTAATGCCAAGTTTTTTTTGTGCTTATGTATGTATGTTTAAGGTTTGATTTCGTATCCTGTTTTATATTTTACAAATATCCTTGATTTAACTTTAAACTGTACCATATACTTCCTGCAAGGAAGGCCCATCTAACCCTTAAAGAGTTTCTTATACAAGTTTTGGTAATTTGAAAAACAACGTATTTTTTTTATACTGAATGCCTCGTTGGCCGAGTGGTCGCAAGCGCGAGTGCTTATTATGAGGTCCTTGGTTTGATTCCCGGGTCGGGCAAAGTGTTATTGGGTTCTTCCATCAGGAATTTCTCAGTAGCCAGGGAGTCTAGATTTGTGCCCGGTTGATGGCAATAGGCTTGCCCCTATTACATGGGACTTAAAACATAACTGGCGACATGTGGGAGTTAGTACTCCCTAGGTTCACCTCTGCCTAAATCTTCGGGGATTACATTTGTGATGTTATATTATGTTACTTTGTTATACAACATTAGTTTTAGTATATGTGAAACCTGAAACACGTGTCTAGTATTTTTATGTAAAGAATCTATGTACACAATTTCAAAACTGAAAAATCACAAAATTATAAGTTCTGTTACCTAGTTGTACACACAAAAACATGGTCACCACGCGGCGTGCCCGCGTACTCATTGATAATAATAATTTTGCAGTAGGTACCTAAATGATTGCGATAGGTACTTAGTATCGCTCGGTGTTCAACTTGCAGCCTTTTTTAAATATGTTTGGGACAAAAAATAACATGGTTTAAAAATGATTGGAATCGATTCATTTACTTATTCTGAACAAACTATATTCAGTTTTCGCATATACTAAAAATAATGTTGTAGACAACTAATGTATAATTGTGTATGCCTTAAATCTAACATGAGATCAACTCACTAAATTGTAAAAGCAAATAGAAAAATAATTCGTCAAACCATTTTTCTTTCTTTGTTTTAACGAAGCTTTGTTATTTTTGCTTATTCTATCAATTTTACAATGACATGCAAAACGTAAAACCCTAAAATAAATTTTTATCATCGTCAGAAATAAAACAGAATATAAAAGCTCACGTGTTTAAAATAATAGTACCATAACAAAAGAAATAAATTAACAATACGTTTGCTTTACAGCTAAAACTATATTCAGTTGTATTTTATTCAGTAATCATTTTTTTAAGTTCGTAGAATTTAATTGGGTTCTATGAATACCCAATAGGTGTTGTATTAGCTTATTTTCACTTGAATCTCATTTATGTTTTATTAAACCATACAAACATAAGCCAATGCTCATTGAAATCCTTCAGAGCAAAAGTATAATGAGTTGGCTTTTCAAATAGGTCTAATTTTTCTCCCGCTTTGACCGCGCGGAATTATCCCACTCACTAAAGTGTAATAACTTTGTTGAAAGAAAAAGTAAAAACTTGGTCCAGCTGCTTTCCAACTCAGTTAGGCAGAGCTGTCGGCAAAGGATTTGAGAGAGGTCTCAATTACTAAGCTAAAGAAACTTGTCTTTATTGCATGCGTTTCTTATTTATTTACTTTTTTCTTTGGAACTTTTCTTAATTTTCTCTGTTGTGTTATATTTTCTTCTAACTTCATTTTCTCTCGTAGGATGGAAGATTTATAAAACAGATGCTTATTTGATCTACAGTTTCCTTCTTAAGAACTCGTTTGAAGTGTAAGTTACCAGTGGCGAAGGTTCCATACAACTCGATTCCTACCGGCTTCCCTTTGAAAAATGGCACAGTCAGTATTTTATAGGCAAATAATATAATCACATTAAAGATTATGTACTCTGGCTTACCTCTTACAAAAATTGATCCTTCGCTACTGTAAGTTACTATGTAAAATTGATGTAGATATCAAATTGACATTGTGTTCATACTCGCAATCAGCGGCGCGCGTTTCACATTCGTGAAGTTGATTACGAGCAACGACTCCAAACAACTTACCCAGCTTATAATAAACAGAGACACGGAAAATTATTCACTAACTTTAGCCTGAGCACGAAATTTATGGTACGTTTACCACGAAATTTCTGAACAATGAACGACTCGCTTGGGTTTTAAGCTTTATAACTTTGCTCGTTGTGGTTTACGATTCAGATAAGCAATATCTGACAAAAAGGTATTGGATCGGACAGAACACAAACCAACAAATACAGACTCCACAAAGAGTTTCCCGTACCCGCCCGAAACTAAGGGAACTATGCAGAGTTTACGTTTACTGTTACTGAACAAATCGTAGTTTTGAAGAATTTATTACTGAAGATATTTCGAATAAAATAGATATTCGGGCTTCCGATAAAAATATTCGGGAACAGTGCTTGATGTTGAGATTTGATCATTGCATCGCCTCTTTGGAAGTCGAATACATTAATATGTATCTCCTCGAGCGAATCCGCATCTTCAGTGAAAAGGAGCGCCGCGAGTGATTCCGTCCCTTGTTCACACCAAAAAATTCCAACTTGTGATTTACGTAGCGGCAAAAGACACACGCCGACTGCTAAGTTTTATTGTAAGACTATTTTAATGTTTCTTGCTTCAATATTGAACACAATAATGCATTTGTGTCTGCCTTTTTCTGACTGAAATCTAAGTGATATAAAATATCTTTTGAACTATTAATAACATACCCACCTACGTTATAACGATCAATATTCCTAGAATAATATAAATAGCTACGGTACATTCTGCTACTCATACAACATACAAAGCTCCTTTAATATCTATCCGTAAATTTTTACCATTTAAGTATTCACCATGCTAACACTCGTTAGGGCGAATCTACATTCGTGTGTATATCATAGTCTCTTTGACAATAATGACACTTCCGACTCGCTTTAGATACGTTTATTTAGGCGTGGACAAAGCCATTGTAGATCGTCATTCTCTCGTCCTAATGAGATATAAACATTATTATCTGCTTTCCCAAACTCCACTTGAGTCCCTCTGGACTGGCCTTTAGATGCGGGCTTAGAATTCCGGAGCTCGCCTCTGTGACATCTGATGAGTAGGATCGACTGCGGACGTATAAAAATCGACGCTTTCAATTTCGGTTCGGAATTCCATTTGGTTTTTTAGTGGCCGTAGGATAACATTCGTGAACGGCGTATAAAACTGTCAAAGCAATTTTCGGGTAGTCTTATTTACAGAAAAAAGGAACGAAGGACCCATACCTACCTATTATCGGCTCCACTATGTTTTTTACTGAATTAAATAGATAGCCATACTTCTCTTGCAACTATTATTTGAAGCCAAAATCAAGCAGTAACCCAATTGCATCGTCCATTGAAAAGGTGCATTTAACGTTAATAAATTAGGTTTAATCTTCATCACCGGCTCATTAGTGGAACATGTTGCTCTCTATCGCGATGACCGCGCATGGATGACCACGTTATGCACTGCTGGTCCAATACGCCATTGAACGCTTACTATGTCCCGTCCGCTTCAATAATTCACCATTTGACCGATCATTTGATTAATACAGTGCATGTAAACTAAGACAATGGAGAAGTTCCATGATATTGATAACACTATATTTATCTAAATGGAATTAAAATATAAATCAAATGTAGATAATAGGCCATTTTATTCCGAGACTTCTCACCACAGTTGAAATTTGGAAAGCAGATTCTTCTATGAACTTATAATACATATCTACTTATATAACTGTGTGGGTATCTATCGACAGCTCCTTAAAATCGAGGTTCCTCAAATACTTTTTTTCTCAAGTTATGGTCGACGAGAAATACGCTTATATAGCCGTAAAAATTGTGCCCATTCCCCCACCCCCTCTAATTTCTAAAGCAAGAGGAGGAAAATTCTGAAAAATTTAGGCTTGTAGAAAGTTATAAGAACTTGCAACGAAAATTGGTATGTATAAGTTTTGACATTTAGCTTTTGAGATATAGGACTTTTTAGTGAAACTGCAGCAGTAAATTTGCTTTTCATGCATAAGCATAATCAGCCTATATAATGTTTCCACCGCAGGGACAAACGGCCTCCTCTCATGAGAGGGAATGGGCTATAATCCACCACGCGGGCCCAGTGCGGGTTGATAGATGTTACATGACTTCGAAATTTTGGTTCTATGACACGCCGGTTTCCTCACGATGTTTTCCTTCACCGTTTCGAGAGCAGTGGTGATGAAATAAATTAAACAACGTAATGCGTGTGCTTGAGTTCGAACCTTGGACTTACTGTTCCTAAGTCGGTGCCACCGCTACTGGGCCACCGCTGCGCTCTTTGCTTCTGTTTTTCATGAACATTCTATAAAAAGAAATTTAGCTTTACTGTCGAGTGTAAATTGGCCTATGAATGAACGTTAAATATATTATTATTACACTGTTTGGTGCTATGGAACCCTTTGTGTACGAGTCCAACTCGCACTTGGCCGGTTTTTTTAATGAGGCTGATTTGTAGCTTGGTACGATTAATAATTAACACAGACGAAGCTAGCACTGGCAACGTTACTTAAGTTAATTTGTATCAATCTTAATTACAACGATTCTGGGTATCCACTTATCAAGCTTAGCCATAGACTTGGACTATTCAAATACAAATCTATTGAGTACAAATTAATCTATGCTTTTACAACTTTTAACGATTTTATTCAAATAAATATTTATAACCAGTACCGTCCACAGTTACAGTTTCGTCCTTCGAAAAAGCCCAATGTCAAAGAAAATAACTAACTGAAATTAATGTGTCCACGTTTAATAAAAAACGATTTGATTTTATAAAAGCCATCTTCATTTTACAGCAAAGGATTTTGTGAAATTATTAAAATCTTGTCATTACTTTTTTAAGTTTTGTAATAGATGTCTGGCCAATCATTTTATTTACACTAGCTACTATCTGCTGTTTGGCCTGTGTATTTAATTTTTATATCATATTCCCTGGTAGTAACCAGATTGTGGAGGTCAGATAGCAAGTCGCTCTATGCGAAATACCTACTGGTATTTAGCTAGACCGGTAAGGAGCTCGTGGCCAAATAATAACAGCCGCTCGCATCGATCTTTAGGTTAAGCCGTGCTTGACTAGGTTGGTCTGTGGGTGGGTGACCACCCATAACATACCGATTTTCTTCCGTGCCTCGGAAAGCACGTTAAGCCGTTGGTCCCGGCTGTCATTTTTAGATCTTTAACATGCAGTCGTTACAGGTAGTCAGTGGCCGAAAAAGTCTGACAACCAGTTTCAGCAAGGGGTATCGTATTACCTAGTACTAACTGGGTTGCGGTTGTCAGATAGGCAGTCACTCCATGTAAAATACTGCTATTCAGCTGCATCCGGTTAGACTGGACCCCAACATAGTTGGGAAAGGTTAGGCAGATGATGATTTAGCTAGACCGGTTAGACTGGAAACCGACCCTAACATAGCTGGAAAAAAACTAGACAAATGACGATGACTTCTCATTAGTAATCGTGAAAGTAGTGTACTCGTACTTAACTATCAATACAGGTGATTAGTGCATAGAAAACAAAAGCTCTTTCAGAAATAACGTGATTTATCGCTGACAAAGCCATCTAACATGGAGTTTTACTCTACTCCCATATTCTATGCAACGCAATATTGATTACAGAAGTGAAATATGAAGGACCATATAGCTAGAGAGGAGGTGACTGCTGAGATGACGTGTAATATAAGTATGGAAGAAGAAGACATGCTGCGCCGACCCCAAATAAATTGGGATAAGTACAGAAGTTAAATTCTGTAGCGGAAATTTTTATTGTAAATACATTTATCGCATTAACTGGGTTGTGGAGGTCAGATAGGAAGTCGCGCCATATAAAACATTGGTTTTCAGCTGCAGACGACGCCGACTCGAACATAGCTGGCTGTTTTCACTCGATAATTTGTGCTAAAAACCTGATAATCTTTTGAGTACATTATGTACATAAAGATTTATCATTTTCATGAATTATATTGAGTATAATCGTTACGTCTACGGTCCACCTGTAGCAACAACTTGTTGAGCACGCGTTAACCTAGAACAATGCTGTTCTGGTAATCGAGTAGTATATCAATAAAGAAATTGTTTAATTAATTATTACATAAAAGCTTCACAATTAACTATAAATCTTAATACAGAAAAAAGTTCAAGAAAAAAAATAACAAAATATTGACCGACATTTTTTAAGCCAAAGCAACATCAAGTGCTTTACCCTTGAACCATATTTCCTCTAAGTAATACGTGAGTGAAGGTTATCCTTTTTTGAAGGGTTGACGGGTGCGCGCGGGCAAGGGTTGCGGGATGCGGGGGGCGTGTCATCGGGTGTAATGCATAGATGAATAACTCATAACATAACTCCCAATAAGCTGTTGAATGTTTAATGTGGCTCGACGAATGTAGCAAGGTCAAGCGCAATTTATGTGTTTTTTCCTGCTTTTTTACATATAAACAGACAGAATACGGAATCGTCTCATGTTATCACTTCATTGGAGATGACCGTTGGATAACGCAGCTATGGATATAAATATGGAAAGCGGAGAACCGTATGCTAAAGAATAACTAAGAAGAGACCTGAGCCTAGCAAAGGACCGCGAATCGGTAAGTCTTTCTTTATCGTGTGGTTAGTGCCTAACCTGGTGTCTGAGTGGTTATGCCGCCCATGGGCCTCTGACTTGGCTTTACATGCCGTCGAGAAATATCTCTCAGACATGCTGGTTTGGTTTCCTCACAATGTTTTTTCCAAATCGGTGAGTGGAATAAATTGTCAATTTTTCTGTTGTAACCACATCATGAACTTTTCATGAGGTTATACTCATAATGGGCAATTTTACAGTCAGTTGACGACATTATTTGGCACAGCTGGGCGACAAATCGAATATACCAAGTAGCTATTTAGATATATGTTCAGGAAAAAGCCACTCGGCTTAGCTATAATTGTACCAAGCCCGAACATGATTCAGCGAGGGCAGATGGCTGGCAACAGCTCCATAGCTGTTGGTATGGAGGATGGAGTTTGCCGACTGTCATGAGCCAAATATTCTTAGTAATCGCTTCGATAGTAATGAGACAAAGAAAAAAAATATGTTATAAGTACTTAAGTGTCAAAAAGTCGGACCGCTCTGTAAAAGATATGCGTGGTCATACATAAAAAAATACTTGTTGAAGTTAGAACCTCCTTTTCGGAGCTTCCTTCGTGTCTCGTAAACCACGTTAAGCCGTGCGTTACAGGTAGCCAGTGTCCCGAAAGTCTGACAACCAGTCTTACTAAGGGGTATGATATTACCCAGTACTAACTGGGTTGTGCAGGTCAGATAGGCAATCGCTCCATCTAAAATACTAGTATTGAGCTGCATCCGGTTAGACTGGAAGCCGACTCCAACATAATTGGGAAAAGGCTAGCGATGATGATGAATTGAGAACCTCCTTCTTTTTTTCGTCGGTTAAAATATCACCATATCTATACACTTGATAATGTATCGAATTTACCGACAATAAAATATCCCGTTTGAGTTTGTTTGCAATCACAATGTTTGTATGTATTTCAAATCCCTCGGGTCAGTATAAGGTTTTCCCACATTAGTCCGCACTAATCCCACGGAAGCTGCTAATACTGATTATCGCCATCTTTGTTTAGTTTTTGCGGTCGTGAGCCGGACATCAAGCGCTTTATAATCCCAACAGACGTCGGTTTCCGTAGTTATTGTAATAAAATCAAGTCAATTGTGAAAATGTTTGTTATTTGTGGTTTCTTTCAATGGAGTTATGTTTTCCGTTAAGTGCTGTGGTATCTGCATTGAACTGTGTTTTATACAACTTCAAAGGTGTGCGTTAAGGTAAACCTAATCAACTTACCTACTATTATGCGGAAGTTTGGATGAATTGTTGCCTCACTTACGCTAGACCGTCTGAACGGATCTGGATGAAATTTAGCATAGAGATAGATTATAGTCTGGAATAGCTACTTTATATCCTGGAAAAACACATCAAAAGTTACACGCGGCAACATATTGGATAAACCAGACTTTTCGAAGTTAGAATTTTGTGTACATTATTTTTCTAGGATTGATAGAGCAGTTCTTCTCTGTTAAAATTCTTGAATTCTTTCCGTTATAAGTTGGTGAATTCTAAGTTAAACTGGTCAGCTTTTGATCTTGCACAGTCCCTGCTTTTCCAGTACCACGATTCATATTAATCCCGAGCTATGCTTGCACCAGTCCGTCTAGGCTGTCGTTCGTTTATATGGTACAATATACTTCACGATCTCGGTTCACCCGGCTTAAATATAGCCATTGACTTAAGTATAGAATGAGCCCGTAACCTAACTTTGCTATTAAGCTTACTGCTATGATTCAGAATCCGTGTTTTAAATCTTATGATTGTAAGAAAATGAAGAAATTTCTTTCATAAAAATCAGACAGTTCCAAATGAATGTTTTCTTTTTAATTAAACTGTGAGCCTACTCAATATTTCAAAGAAATGATATAAATCCGCCTCGTTGGTCGAGTGAACACAAGCGCGACTTCTGAGCATGAGGTCCTGGGTTCGATTCCCGGGTCGGGCAAAGTTTTATTGGGTATTTCCATTAGGAATTTCTCAGTAGCAGCCACGGAGTCTGGATTTGTGCATGACATGAGACTTAAAACATAACTGGTGAAATGTGGGTCACACACACACACACAACAGGCAGACATACATGTGGGTACAGGCGTGATATTATAGATATAGGTCTCTGTACCAAATACCTACATTTTTTTTATTTTTTTTTTTAAATCGTTGCCCCACACTAGGATTTTCTCCTGTATCGTGGGTGCGTTTACAAACATTTAAATTCACATACACAAACACCCACACCCGGAACAACTACTTGTAAGCCATATAAATATTTGTTCCGTGCGGGAATCGAACCCGCGACACGAAACACAGCAGTCAATCGCTCAGCCACCGCGCCAACAGTGCCGTCAAATGAATACTAACTTGAAGAACAACATATTCAAAATACTAACCTACGCAACCACGAAATATGATTTTTATTTTTCGTCCTCTAAAAGTCGATCGCATTCACATGTCCTTTTACGCGTGATCCCGGTCTGTTAAATCAAAATGATTTTTCCAGAGCCCTGAGCCAGACAGGCGCAGGTACCTAGTATTCAAATTCGAATAAGACCTACATTTGTGACAGGAAGATAAACGTGTCAGCATTTTTTGGGGTTGTCTGAAAAACGAGGCGGTATTTAAGAGGGAACATGGCCTGCAAGGAATTTGAAAAATAGGCGTTTCATGAAAGTATTGCCGTCGCACTACCTCAAGTCTGCTCCCGTAGAGTGCAATAGGGACAGCTGCAGCTCAGACCGATTATATCACAAAAATTTGACGAGATCGCCGTTTTTTATTTCCCTTTTTTCTCTTCGGAAACTGAGCCGATTCAATTATTTTTGACATTAAAATTAAAAAAAGAATATGTCTAGGTTCCTATCAATTTCTTTTATGTTAAAAACTTTTCAAATTTTCCTGGTAGTCCTCTTATCACGCCCGTAAAATGGGGCTTTTTTTGTAATTTTTGGAGTGTCCTATTTTCTTAACTTTTTCTAATTCATTGCTGAAAAAAAGGTAATAACAGGAACGTGTCTACAGCCTACCTTGATTTTATAAAAAATTGATTGATCTAGAGGCATTATTCAGGAAGAAAAAAAGGGGAAAACATTTGTATGAAGAATCGCAGCCCCTGTTCTCTCTTAAATACAATTCGATCTTCTTTCAAAGTTGTACCTTTGACACGTTTCTGACGAACACAATGTGATCATCCTACGCACACAGTTGATCCGACAAGTCACGTCCACATATTTAAGCAGCGTACGTCGAACTAATTATGCTAATATTTGTGTTGCGCCAACGATATAAATGCGGTTAGATAACCTGTTTAGGGAATCGCCTCTGAGACTCTTGAAGCGCCCTAACCAAACTAACAGCATCTGACCAGAATACTGATCGGCCGCGGCCCTCACTTAAATATTCAATGAAGATGTAGCCTTTTTGGTAACTTAATTATAATCAATATATTAATGAGAATTATATCCATATTCAATTCATGCTGATGGTCCTGTTATTTTCGGACTCTCGACAAGATTAGGAACTTAGGTACGTATTAATGAAATTCCTCCCATCAAATTATAGATATTTCGTTACGTGATAGGGATACTTGGGATAGGTATTTTTCGGATGGTTCCTTCATTAATCGGCAGGTTTGAGGTGTTTACGGATGCTGTGAACGTTTTGCCTTGTGTAATAACGCTTATAAAAGGACCGCTAATTATTTGACACGTAGTTAATTGTGGCGTTAATACAGGGTGTTAACGGACCTATCAACCAAGCATTCTGTACATCAAACTAAGTATATAACTCTACGCAAAAGACATTGCTGGGAAACGACTTTTTTTTGGGTGAAAAATCACGTTTTCAGGTTACGGTAGGACTCAATGTAACGCACTCAAAAAATTGTGCTGATGGATGCAGTGAAAAGCGCGGGGGCCGTGGAGGTATTTAAAGTAAAGGCATAACATTAAAAACTTATGTTTTTAAAAAACTTATGATAAAGTTGTAACTTTGGCCCCTAATATCTCTGTAAGTAGAAGGTTCCCAGGTATGATCAAGAACAAAAAAATATCGCAATGACGGGGAGAACAAGCACCTTTCGGCTTCATTAAGGGTACTTTTACACCCATTATTGTCATTAGTAAGATATCAGGTAACACCACACTCCTCGCTCTGTATGAACTGTCGGCGACGTAAATTGAGCGGTCGAATTGAATTTCATAATTAATTGATTGTTAGATACATATGTAGGTTTATTGATACACCAGTACATTCTGTTTCGTTTATATGCCCATCTAAACGTACACAACAATTTACATATTCTACATTTATTAATTAACTTTCAATACTACGTTCAGCATTATTAAAACATATCTAATAGTATTTTATAGCCGTTTGCCGGCGTTCCATTCAGCTCACGCATGGATTGAGGGAACTTTGAAACCACTGAAACGTTAATTACTTTACTTTTTGTTAGCCTCGACCGCTCAAATTTGTTGAAAAGCTCGCTACTCGCTAACATGTGAGGTTTTCACATAATACCGGGTGACTATGTTATATCAAGATGAAAGTTTGTCAGTGGAACTGATGACTAAATGTTGCTAAATTCGGTTAAAGCCAGCGAATTTTATGGTTTTAATCATGTGGAGCAGACCTGATTAGCTTTGGATTCAAACCAAGGCCTTAATCATGAGCTGATGAGTGGTGCGGCCGGAAAATCTGATAAGAGTGATTGGCGAAAATTCCGTGAACTAAAATACCTGCCTCCAATAACCACAATCAGAACATCGCTGCAGATCTGCTCGGCTGAATTTATTTGTCCACTAGATTGGATCCAAAAGGTCGTCCAACACATTTCCAGCAACCGATACAAAGCATCACCTCCGATTCGAACCTTGTTAAACTTGCACGCAATATCTGGGCATGCAGACTCGATTTAAGTCGTCAAATACGCCTCAAGTGCACTACTACGCCTCACAGTTCCACAGTGGCACTACACACGCGACTACATTCCTTGTCAATTCCTTGAGGACCGCATTGCAGCATTTGAATTATTTATCAGTTTCCTTTGTGTTACATCCAAAACCAACTATTTCGAACGGGGCTCCCGATTTTCACGGGTATCTATTTTACTGTTGCGTTCACAAATCGACGTACGGCCACTGAGATTGACGTGGCTTAATCAATGGCCCCAGTGCCAGAATCACACATGGCGACTGTACCCGAACAACCCTCGTCACATTTGTCATTAGACTAATCGTTTGCACACAATTACCTCGTAATTCCATCTAGAAGTAATAATGATACGCAGCTAGTGCGAGGACCGATTTCGTTTTCCATATTTTCCTAGCACACCGGCAAAATGAAACACAAATACAATGGGAATTGAAAAGCATGTTGCAAATAAACAATACCTTATGGCTGGGCGCCTACTACAGGCTCGACCGCGCGCCGCCGCCGCCGTTCGTCCAATATGTGTCCCTACAAACATACCTACATAACTTACATATCGGTAACGTATTTGTTTTTGTTTACTCAAGACACTTTCAGAAGAATTGAGAAAAAAATTCCACGTGTATAATTTGCGTACCAAATTATAAATAAACATTCCATATTTATCTTTCCTAAAAATAAATGTTATCCTATCAAAACATTTGTACAAAGCTACATTTTCCGGATTATTTTATTCATTTTCGATTAACAAAGAAAATAAGCTGTTTCCTTGTACAAAGGTGCGTTACTTGTTATTATTTGTATGTAAAGCTTCTCCCCTCAGGTGGAATTTATGAAGTAATTCGATGATGGGGGATACCGTAAAAAGTGGCTGAGCCATACTCGACGCAGCGTAACAAGAACAACGATGTCTTTATGAAATTATGTTTTGCCCCGCGTTGAGTGGCTGACGTTGACAAATGACGCGCGGGTTGTTTTTCACTGTCAGATCGAAGTGACATGTTTTCGCGCGACTGTGAACTGGAGAATCAGTAAAGTGAAATAAGCTCGCGCAAAAACATCGCAGTCTCTGCTGATAGATAAATGACACAACATCATTAGAATTATACATACTCTAGTATATGTCATCATTTTCTTGCCCTTATCCCAATTCATTTGGGGTCGGCGCAGCATGTCTTCTTCTTCCGTACTTCTCTGTTACTCGTCTTGTCATCAGACACCTCCTTTCTTGCTATATCATTCTTTACACAGTCCATCTATCGTTTCTTTGGTCTTCCTCTACTCATATACACATCCACATTCATACTCAAAACTTTCCTCACGACATTTTCTTTCCTCCGCATCACATGCCCATACCACGACAACCGATTACCACACAACTTTTCAGTCACCGGCGCCACTTTCAGACTTCCTCTTATATACTCATTTCTTATTTTATCCATTCGCGTAACACCACACATCCCCCTTAGCATTCTCATCTCCGCCACATGCAAATGCCTTTCATTCATCCCTTTTGTGGGCCAACATTCTGATCCATACAAGACAGCAGGTCTAACTCTAGTATATGCATAACCTTAATAAGAAAAGCAATCACAAATAATATTCCAGTCCATAATATAAGAAGATTTTTATATACAAAACTTATAGTACACAATAAAACGATTGACATAAGTAATAGTAAACTAATGCGAACAATCACAGTAAGCGATCCGTCTATTGATTTATTTGAGCGAAGGGCGCCCTTTCCTCTCTGGGATATCCAACTGTTCTCCACCAGTGATATAACTGATTGATAGAGTCAACAGCGCCCTCAATCTATCTAAACCTGATGACATCGGCCGATATTGCGATGCATCGCTGCACCCTCTTGCAAAAACTAAATCGAATCTCCGGGAGCTGTAGGTGCCGCCGAGACTCGATAGATGCTATCTGTACAAGAAGGAAATTGATGTAACAAATCTGTTATTTGTTTTTATGAGGCCTATATGTATGTTGAGAGGCATGTATTCGTTCCTTGTTCGATACTATATTCCGTATTTCATGCTAAGAGTATGAAGCTGCGCAACACGACGTGGCCGTAACGTTGACGTAAACAAAGGTCTTGGCATCGCATAAACAGACCCATAAACATATTTCTTTTGCTCAGAAAACGAAATAGCTATCGAGATTCCGTAGTAAAAATTCGAATGAGACCGCTGTTATTTATTATTTAGGTGGAGGACAGATTTATCGCGTTTTTTTTTTAACAGGAAATGAATCGTTCTAGGCTCATCAGTTTATCTGAAAAGATATGATATGAAAAAGTCAGGTATTTAAAAACATGACCTGCCTAAGTTCTCGGTACCCACGGGGTGTTTTTTTTTTTCACAGAAAACATTTTTCATGCATATGACGAATAGATACAATTACCCATTTTCAGTTTGAACACTGATACACCTTGTTATTCTTGAATATAATAAGATACATGTAATGTTAACATAAAAACACATAACACAGTAACTACCATGAAATAGTAAGCGGGAGGTACATTAGGCAGAGAAAATATGTAGTAATATTACGAGCAGACAATTCAATAACATTATAAAACATGCTGTGATTGTCCATTACGCAAGAACGAATACTTTCGTAATAATACGGGTGGAACAGAACCCACCTAAAAATAGACAACCCTTTTCTGCACGTGGATGTTATAAGATGTTACTAAGGGATTATAAGTACCGACGACCCCTTCATATATACATCAAAGTCTACCTGAAAGAATTGAAAATCATGCCATCATAGACAAGCAGGATATTTTGGTCTTTCTACACGGCTGCAATGGCGATAAGTCGAAACATCAAGATTGTTTTGTTTAATTTAATATCAATGTTTTTACAATAATGCTTCCAATTAATAGCAAAAACTACATCAAAATCCAATGTGGAATTGAGAAGATCTAAGCGGTAGCACAGAAAAGACACGAAAATCATTTTCTTTCTCGAAAATTTGTTCGCAACCTTCTATTCATAATTGATGACATGGAAAATCCCCAACAACGAAGTGCACACATTGCACAAACCTTATAGCACTCACAATGTAATAGAATACCACTAATCTACTAACAAGTCCATCAAACTGTAATCACAACTATGTTTACAAACAAGAAGTGTTAGTGTATACGATATTAGTCCATTATCTATCACTTAAACATGGCGAGGGGACGGATGCCCATCTAATGATTATCACATATTGCTTTAGTGCGGACCAGCACTGGAGTTAACTCGCTAATATCGCATTAAAACCATGTCCCGTTATCTGTCGGCCTCGGCTAGCCCGTCCTGCAATAATCCCGGACTCCGGGATCCCGATCCCGTGTTTACCAAGGATTACTCGCGTCTCTACGAGGACGATATAGGTTCATTTACAACATTGACTTGTGGTCTATATTCCAGCAGTAGGTAGGAGTTTTCCTATGTTATCGACCTTCTAAAATTCTAACTAATAATATAAATGCGAAAGTAAGTTTGTTTGTTACCACTTCACGCCTAAAGCGCTGAAGAGATTATTCTGAAATTTGACATATACGTTGTCAAGTGTACAGAAACGGACACGGTACCTTTCATCCCGAAAAAAAGTACTGTTCCCGAGGAAACCAACAATAACGTTCTTATGACAATAGATGGCGCCACGTGTCTTGCGAATCATGATTGTATTATATTATTTTAGAAGAAACTTTAGTAGCATGTTAAGAGTGCGCGTAGCCGCGGGCAAAAGCTAGTGCATAATATGTTGAAAACATTCGAAGGTAGATCAATCACTCAGCTTTTAGTTGTCAGTTTGAGAGTCGAAATATGTTTGTTGGCAGCCAACGTTGTAGGAATACAGCAGAATATTTGTCCGGAGTTCTAAAAGCGGAGTCTACATACGCTCGGTCAACTTTTGGCGTGATTTGTGCAGCATTTTTATTTTATTAGTTCCTAATATTTTATTTTCCATTCAACAGTTTGATGGACGATGTGTTCCGGTCCACCGAGTCCTGGACGTTGGGGAGATTGAAAACCGTAAACTTAATCTTGCTATTTCCGTGAATTCTGTTGCTCGCCATTAAAAGAACTGTTATCAATAAATCCTAGAAGCATTGCTTTGTATATCTGATTTAAACAGAGCCTTCAAAGCAAGAGTGAACAGGCATTTTCTGGGCACGCTCGTCCCATCATTGACTTCATCTATCGCTTTCCTTTAGGTGTGATCGAGGTCAAGAGCAGGCCCATTTTGCAAAAGAAAAAAACTAAAAACTTGCTGTCCTAAATGGAGAAAACATAACATAGATATTAAGTACACAGCTACAGAACTATAAGAGACTCCTAATTCAAAGAATCTCTCAATAAAGAAAAAAGCCTGTAATCTGATAGTCGCCCTAATACTCTGATACCTGGAATATGAATAATATTTCATTCATAACAGATATTCCTATTACCCTCCTTTCGGCTTCAGTGAAGCTGGAAAAAAAGTACCAACGGTTCGGTTACGTCATACTTATTAGACATACTTTCTGATACGGAGACAAAGCAATTTTTTTTCAGGAAAATAAATGACTGCTATACTTTTTGGGAGGGTCTGCGAACGTCTATTTTCTTTATTAAACGATTGTTGTGGTTTAGTATGGTGAATTTATTCGATTTGTTTGTAAGCTAATATTTGAGCAAAGACTTTGGTGATCTTAATTTTACTCCATATTCAATATTCTGTTATACTAAGGTAATATCTTGTCTTAAGGTCGGGTGTAGCGAATGCAGCCTGTTGTTGTTCGTGAACTGCAGGATATTGCCAGCTCCACCTTGTATAATAACTTGTGTTGTCCAGGTATTTAACTAAAGGAGAGCCAGGGGGTCCTGTTATTAAAAGCGACCTGTAGCGCTTTTTGTTTCTAATCTCGCTGTTTGGTTAAAGCAAATCTGGTAGGTAAACATTTGCTGTTCGCATTAGGTCCATTTTAACAATCCCGGCAATGTGATATTCAAATTGATTCCTCGAATTCAGTTTAGAATTTAATGCTATCATTGCAGTTATGATCCCAAAGCTCTGTACGTGATAGGAGATCAGTTTCCATCATAAACTTTTGCCAATACCTATTCCAACTACTTTTTAAAACTTCTGCTTTACAGATATTATCTAGGTAAACTAGGATCATTCTGACATGTGAGGCGGGAAGCTGTGCCTCGCAGAATAATTCATAACTGTCACCGGCTTACAAGCGATTTACAAAATGTTATAAATGAATAGAAACGTCGCCCGCAACTAATCTAGCGAAATAAATGAATTTAACTTCCCCACAATAATCCAGCTTCCAGAAACTATTGTGGAGAAGAAATTTTAAGCCATAAACGTCTCGTTGTGGTCGTTTATTTCTGAAGAATCGTAATGGAAAATGTATTATTTGTTTGGTAATAAATATAGGGCACTTGCAAGGCTGATCCCCAAGTCGTGCATCGTGTAAGAAATTGATAATTTACATAAGGAACTGCGCAGAAGATGTCTGAAGTCTGAATTTGTAACCGGTTGATGGTAATAGAGTTGTACCTAATCACATGTGATTTAAACTCAATGGGGTGTACTTTTACCTACGACTCTGCCTTAGGGAAACACAGCAGTGATGCTATGTATGCAAAACAGAATAAAAAGGTACTAGGAGGCCAGGCCTATATTTCTTATTCCGATGTCCGATAGCTTTATCCGTTTGCCTGCAAGTGTCTCAAGGTCAATTTCATCCGGATGTCACTCGGCTGACTAACGAATGCGAACTGACTTTGTGCACGGATTCGAAGTACGGATTTCAATCCAGTCGGGTGATTCTGAAGGCCAGATTGTGAATAGTCCAAATAGTTTGCAGTGGTTAATGGTAGGCAGACAAACAAGAAGATCGAGCATCAAAAGTACAGCTTAAATTCTATATAGTCCACGATTTTCTAAGAAAAATGTCCCTAAAATTGTTGAGCTCTTCTAGGAAATGTATAAAATATTCAATCTATCGTAAATACCTTGACCAGTAAATGTATATGTCGCATATGTGTCGTAAGATAGTTATAGCCGTGATATAGTTATATCTCTAGACATATAGCTATATTATATCCCGGAAGATAGTAATATGAAAGCGATGAGAACTATCTTACTAGCCTTGACCTGTATACTGTGTTTTTTTTTTTTATTAAACACTGGCGATTTCAAAGCACATTCAAAAATACAAAAGTTTTTTCTCACACACAACACTCCGCCGTAATGTAGCACACGACCCTTATCGGAATCAGATAGGAAAGAGTAACTGAAAAGTAACAGGTATCTAAATAAGGTAGGTACAAGATGCTTATCAACGCTGATTCAATGGAAAGCCCCAAGAGATTGGAAAAATAGGGTTTCTCAGATGGGTTTGGCAACCCTGAGATTATATGTCCCTAACCCCGAATCTGGTACAGTAGACAGTTTCCTGTGAATCATTAAAATATTGAATAGGGTACGTAAAGTAACCCCAATTAATCTCCCGTTTCAAAAGAGTTGATTGACGACTATTTACCCAGCAAATTGGTAAATAAAAAGATATTTATTTTGTGAACCCAGTAAAAGTAGCTGACGGTGTGCTCCCGAATTGATATAAATAGAAATAATAAATTTGTTATTGAGTCTCAATTTCTCGGAACAAGTAACACTCTAAACATACCTAACCACTACCAACACATTGTACGGTAATTTGCTTAAAGCTGTTTATAAATCAAACCTCCTTAGCTTATTGAAAAAGTGGATGATTTTTTGGGATATCTTTAATATAACTCGTGTTAGAGGAGTTGGGTAGATAGGTACATTTAGCGCGAACTGTGTCAAGGAACCGATTGGCTCGATAACCGTAATTTTAGGCAAGTTGACGCAGACTCGCGCTACTTTTTGCCGCCTTCATTTAATATTCAAGGCTCGCGAGTACATAATTCGTGGCGGTGATCATGGAGAGAGGCGGCGGTGTCTCGTTATCTCTTTTTCTATTCGTCACAGAACTTGAAATAAATGTTATATTAAATTGACATTAAAGGGAACTTTGAGAAATTCATGATAAAATTTTATGCAAATTTATAAGTCGTAGCTTTATGTTTATCGCATTTCAATAGGGTAATTTAGGGCTGTAATTTAGAAATAAAAAAGTTTGTAAATGCAACTTGAATCTGACGAGTTCGTGCAAAGAAATATTTTCACCAATCACAAAAAAAAAATCTTATTATACACAAGTACACAGAATAAAGAAAGAGTTCGATTTTTCTAATAGTAGAAATAAATAAGTGATTAGGTAAACTTGCTGTCCATAAGTCTACGGTACCCTGTTGACAGCCGTCATATCAGTTTTTGATTACGAGTGGGTAAATTCAAAAAATATTTTCAGAAAAATTACTTGTCCATTGAGTAGTCGTGAATAAATTAGAAAGATTACAAGAACTATTTTAAAGTTGAGCTACATTTTCATAAAACGAGCAGACAATGCAGGAGTTTTAAAATACCATCACACAGGTAATAGTCAAAAAAACAAATTTATTTACAGCCGTATACGTATACGTAGTGTTTTGCATAATAATTTCGTGCACAACAGTCCGTTTCCACCACATATTTGTTAAAACTAATCGGAACCGATACGGTTCAGTAAATGTTTGTTAATAAATTTAACAAACATTTACTGAACGTACGTGAACCTTTTGCGTTCACGTTTAGTTTAAGTTCGATTCGCGTTAGTGTAACTATTACCCTGCGAAAACATACCCACGTTTCTAAGCTAGTATTCTTGTTATTGAGATCACAATCATAATAGAACGCTTAAGAAGAATAGTCTCAGACTCGCAGATAAACGATTCGGAGGACGTCTGCTCAGAACAATTCTATTACAACTCAAATTAAATTATTCAGTTTATACTAAACGAACCGCCTTATAACAAACATTAGGGCTTGTATTATTAAATCGCTTCTCAATTTAACTATTGTTTTTTTTGCTCTTTAAGATTTTTACTTAAAGTAGGTTTTGTAAGTATCTTTCCAGGCTACGCTTTTACCTGAAAAAACCTTTAACAAAAAAGAAATAAAACTAAAAAGAGCATAAAATATCGCCACCTAAAACCCGAGATCCTTTATTCTACAAAACCAGAGAGCAATCACTTTTTAAGCGTGCTACACCTTCCAATATATTGCAGGAAAAATACTGACGATGCAAATTGCATACAGATAGTCTGGAATATCGTGAGGGACGGACCGAAAATCGACGAATTTTCGTTTTATTCATATGTGCCTATAATATACCTATAAGAAAGATGAGGATGTGTGACTGACATATATCAACGCATAAGTTACATTACAGCTTGAGAAAACAAGACTTGAGATTTGTAGGTGTAGGAGTCATATACATTTTATGGGAGAAACATTTAAGGAATCTCGACTTGGAAGAACAAAAGGGTGATAGAAGCATTTATATACAAGCGGATGAAACGAGCAAAATACTTATGTTGCATTTTTACATAAAATTCTTTAATTTTCCAGGAACGTCGTAATAAAAGTGAGACTGTTTTTGTTTATCCTTTGTTACATTTTTTTAACCCACATATTTTAATTTTTATGTTCTCATGTTTCACTGTTTCTTAGGGTCCAAGGACGTGTATTCCAAATTTTATAAAGATTGGCAATAACTTACCTGTTTAACCGTGAACATAATTAACAAACAAACACTTTCTCATCCTAATAGGTAGATATTGTAAGGAATTATCATATTATTTTGTGTCTAACTCAACTCATTAAATATACTTCATAGAAATACAAGTAAAATTAAAGAAATATGAGATACCTACGTAGATATTTCCTTTAGTTATAATTCAACGCGAGTAGTGAGCGAACGTGCTCTGTTGTTATTAATTATGTCAATATTTGTGTTTCTGAAGACGGGATAAGCACGAGAAACTTTGTTATTTATTTATTTGCAGCAAAGAAACATCTATTAACTAATTACGATATGGATTATACGTGGCTATTATGTACATCATTATATATAATAATGTAAAATTATATTTGCATGCCTTAAAAAGACAAAATATGGATTGTGTCTAAACCTCCAATTTTAACAACTGGTAATAAACTACTACAAATAAACTATTTTTATTCTTATATTTTCTGGTTTCAAAAATTATATAATCATCAATTGGAATTCGAACGTATTAGGTCTTTACCTATGAAAATGGAGATTTGTATGAAAATTTTTAAAACAAAAATTTTTGTATTTTCTATTTTATTTTGGCTTATCTAGCTTTTTTATCTTTCCGATTTGACGCAAGTGCTTCAATGTCGTTTTGACACTAACTCCAAGGCCCGCAGCAAGCTCAGCCGTAGATTGAGTTGGATCCGTTTCCACTACCGCCTTCGATTCGTCGTTGTCGACAATGGTTACCGGCCGACCGCGAGGCTCATTCTTCAATTCAAAATTTCCAGATTTAAAACGATTGAACCAATAGTGGACCGTGTTTATGCAAGCAGTGTTAGGCCCGTGCACGTCGTTAATGTTTCGTGTTGTTTGCGCAGCGGTATGTATGTCCACATAGGAACTCATATTCGAAAATTGTAAAAATTTTCAGTTTATCCATGGCGCCAAAAACTACCACAATTTCACAAAAAACAAAAAACTATCTAAAAGCAAATGACTGAATTTAAAATTAAAAGAACACGGCTTTCGAATAAAATTTATTTGAATTTCGAATTGCGCGCCAATCCACAGATAATTAAATCTGAATATGCTGGTTATTAAATCTCCAATTACATAGGTAAAGACCTATTATTTAAAGAACATCAGAACATAACAGACATGTTAAATAACCGATTGTGTTATGAAAATGAAATGCGCAAAAATAAAGGAAGCAGGCGAATGCGAAGAATGTAATTAAAACAGCAATAAAAGAGCACATTTTACAGCTTGCGACCGCGGCGTTATACTCCCTGTAAAGGTTATTATCTGCTTTTTAAACTTCGCTTTCAACTGCGTGAATTAAAAACGAAAATATAAAACGATGTGCCTTAATTTCGTCTGTCTCGCGCGAAACAATAGGAATGGGGAAGCGACCGTAGCTTTTAACGTTTGCATGGCTATAGCTGCCTGTATTTTATTGTGTGTAGCCAGAAAATCGTTCGCTTTTACAAATTCGGTATTTTTTACTTTATTTTATTCGGGTATAAAATGGTGGAGTAAAGATTTTTATGGGTATGTGTTACGGAATGTTTTATGTATTTGCATTTTACTTTACAAAGTAAACTTTACATTGAAGTTGCTTTGCTTCAACAACAAATTCATCACGACTCTGATTTAGGTCACATAAAAAGTTATTTTAGAGCTAAAACTATATCGTCAGTGCTGGTATCACGTCTATTGTTTTTCATATTTCTGTGCACGACACGAGATCAATCTTTAAAAGGTATCCGGTCATTGTTGGGTCTTGACATTGATTAATGAGCTCAATATATTGTTTCTTTCCGCTGCTTGGAGAGACTTCTTTTTATTTTGTAAGAGAATACTCTTTTAAATCTACTTTTTTATTTTAACAGAATGTAAGTACAGTAGTGGAAAAATACCAAAAATACATCGGAACAATCCGAACTTGATCTGATACATTCGGTCTCGTTGGCGAAAAGGACCAAAATCCAACTCTGTCTATCTCCCCAATAATAAAGGCGTGATACATTCATTATACTTTCACAAATAACGTTTCTGGGACTGTTTATTTTTCATAGAAGGCTGCTAGTAATATTCTAAGAGTCACCATGCTCCATTCAACAAGATGATGCCTAGGCTTGGAGAATTGGCGAACAAAGTCATATAACGGGTGGATATAGCTGCCAAATCCGATATAATCCCTCAATCCCGCGACATGAAAACGGAAGAGGGTGAGGTATTATTAGTAGGGGACTACAAAGCAGGGGGCAAATTATTTTTATTGACTCTTACAATGTCCACGGGTGACGCGGGGCAACTAAACATTTTTAATTTACACTTTTTATGCGGAAATAGAAAGCTGTTGTAAAAGGCATTCATCCAATAAAGTTCAGTTAGTCGAACAAGATTGAAGTGGAGAGTTAATCACAAAGTGAAAATAAAACAAGCAAGAAGAATCGGAACACGATCCGAGCACAAGGCGTGCTAGACATGAAGGCGGCAAAAAGCGAACTAGATTTTGTCCGAAAAATGATGTACACACTGCCACACATCAAGCTATACATTTCCAGTATAACCTGACCTCAGTTACTCGTGCGTACCACAACAGATACACCCACATCTCAACGTGTAAAAAGCCTCCACATCTTGATTGGTTAAGTTTTGAAGATTTTTCTGAAGTTAATTACTTAGCCAACAAGCAGAGCGGCGTGGGCGCGGAACTTAATAAATTGTTTTTTTTTTTTGTGATTTGTAAATCCACGAAAAGCCAACGAATTTTATTCAACGAACTCTAAATATCTTTTGAGCTCAGTTTTAAAATAACTTTTGAGCTCAGAAACCAATATGAAATACCCACACGAGCTAGGATACAAATAGACACCCTGCATGCCCATAAATATCGGTCACAGACAGCTTCAATTTTATGAACGTATTCCGAATACATTGGAACTGAGCTCCAGTTCTCTACTACCGAGTACCGACCATAATTTTACGCTTCATGAGACACTCTGAAAGTGTCTTTATATCAAGTAGCTTAAGATAAAGTAAATCCTCTAAAATATCCTAATAACAGTAGCTTACTTGACACATATTAAGATAAGGCAGGCGCAGAAAGCCGGAGTGCAGCGTCAGCCTACTTTGGTGTCTGTGTGTTAGTGTTATACCTACTTAAGTAGCAGTGCAGACCAAATTCTGTGGCGAAGGCTTACCTAACAGACTGCGAAATGCAAATGAGTGAACAGTTGTGGGGAGTTGTATGAGAGCAAACGTTTGTAGAGTGCGGCCGAGTGGAGCCGCACCGCGCCGCGTCGCGCCCCGCCGCGCGCCTCCGCGCTCCGCCGCCACGCGACTAATCTTTTATCATAATAGTGCACTGCATTCGTTCTAGCCACACGCTGCTGATTGGACTAAAACGTTAATGTATTTAAACAATAATATTGTTAATTGAGCTCAACGTAAAAGCTCAATGTTTTCGTTAATTCATTTTGGGATATGTTTGCTGATGGATTACCGTGACTAGCGCAAGTGCGCGGCGAATATTTTATCATGACAAAATGAATTATTTTCAAGAACTAATTAATTTTGATCCTTCATTTTCTTTGAAGTACCTACTAGATGTTATTGTAAAGAAAATTAAATTTTAAAACGAAAGCCTCTAATTATTTATTTTATTCTTCGAACAAACTTAGTAAAGCAATAATAGCTATGACCTACGTTAACGAGAAGGTACACAATTAGGAAAATTAAAGGTTCTCTTGTAAATACTAGTCTTACTAGCTTATTTACCTTGGTTAAAGCTAAATATGGTGAGATTTCCTGTGGCGGAATAGATGCCGTTCTTAGAAGCTTTTATTCTCCTCAATCCCAGACTCTCTGGCTTCAGTTAAACGCACTGCTCCTCGTATTTTTATTTATTTCTCTTCGTTAATGATGTTGGATCATTCAAATTCAAATTCTTTATTGCGAACTAAGTGTACAGTATTTTCACGATGGTAACAATATCTAGGTTCTTAGAACTTAGTTGTCTGTTTAGGCATTGCAATTTAAATGTTTTTTTTTTTAATATACATACTTAATATTTTCTTTCCTTTATTTACTTCTGTACAAATCAATTATATTTTTAAAGAATTCCTTACAATAAAATAAATAAAAATAAAATAAAACATTTAAAAAATTGTAGCCCACCGGTATCGGGAACAGGGTCCAATACTTAATATTATAATTAACATTATATTATATTAATTAACATTATTCAAACATTTTATATTAAACATACTCTTCTTATTTTGATATTAAATAATTATTTTTCTCCAAGGAATTCTTTTACAGAGTAATATGCCTTTTTAATCAAGAAGTCTTTTAGCTTTCTTTTAAAAATACCAATTAAATGAATGCTCTTAATGTCTATGGGTAACTTATTATATATTTTTATGCCCATACAAAAAATACTATGGCTATATAGTGCAGTGTGGGATGTTTTATTGCGTAGTGTATTTCTTTTAATGTGTCATAGTAACTGATCATACAAAGGTTAACAGGAAAACTAGAAATGAAGAACTCCTATTCCAGTAACTAATCTTTGTTTTTTTTATGTTCTGAAGGTACATTGACCCAACAGGTAGACATTTATCAATACGGACAAGCCTTTCCAATTCCTAAGTATTGATTCTATCAATTGAACGTGAACTCTGTACAAAAAAGCTAGCGCCGTTCATTTCCCCGAGGCACGCCGATAACGACCTTACATACCTTTAACCTCTATTTTCAATTATTCATAAATTAAATTCTACAGTGTTCTCTCGTTGCCAGGGATTATATCCCTTTGATTACATTCAATGTTCAATCATTTTCCTCATGGCCTTCATAAAAGTTTCTGTTGGTTTTAGTCTTAAGTCCGACGTCCGACACCGAATTGGTTTTAGAGATTTAAAACCGTCCGTCGTCGCCTTATCGATGTAAAAGACGACAATTTGTGAAGTTAATTAAGTGAACAAAGCGTATACGCAAGATAACTATCTGGAGCATTGTTCTAAGAACAAGAATGGATGCTCTTCTCTACAAGTTTCTTATCGCTTTGCGTGAGTTATCCTCGCCAACAGTTTAGTTGTTACGCTGTAATCCAAGTAGGTCGTACAAGCCACATACATAGTAATTATAGCTCACTAAACTAATATCTTCGCTCGGGGTAATAATAAACATGAAATTTACTTGTAATTAAGAGCGTGGTAGTACGTTACAACAACTAATTAATAGAAACAGCTTGCGCCGTTTTATAGTCAATGTTAAATTGGCGGAAAATGTTTGGGCGGCTGCTGCTTACGCTGCGCGTTGTATCAACAAATTAAAGGACACGTTTTTTTTAGTGTCGGCGCAGAGCTTAATGCAAATAAGAGACTTGATTACGGACGGAATAGACGTATATTTAACACAATTTGATTCTGGTTCGCGTTAATTTCGCATTTGTATGGTAGTAAGTTTCACGATCTTAATTAATCTTATTATATTAATTAAGTTTGTGAGGATGTGTGGATGGATCGATGTTTCTTACTCTTTCACGCAAAACTCCGGAACAGATTTGGATGAAATTTGGCACACAAAGAAGACTTTTATCTTGGTGTTGCGATCCCGCGGGACAATTACCGCACTCCACGCGGGCGAAGTCACGGACACAAGCCAGCGTTTCCATATACAAGTTACAGGAGAGCCTGATGGTAGATTTTTCACGTACTTTCCGTAACTTGATTGTGTCAGAACCACAGGTGGATTTAATAACAATACAATATTATAAAGTCGTGTTTGGTCTGGTGATGGCTGTGTTTTCCAAAAATGTTTTTTATGAGCTACGTTCCATTTACCCTGAAATACAAAGTAACAGGTTTGTGTCACCATATACCTCTTGTGACAGTGATCAATTGGCACCCACGCTGGCTTTGTGGTCTAATTATAGACATTCAATTATTATCCCAGGCGTTAATGATGATTCAGACAGATAATTAATTTTCGATTCTCATGTCGACGATGTCATTGTGTTATCGAACTATCAAACGTTTACAAAGATAAATACCTTCAATAATAACAATTTAAAAGCTTGATTTACTAATGAGTTTCATGACAGAATCATTGGTCACGATGGGAATCGAACCCAGAATCACTCACTCAGCAGCTACGTTTTCGAGTGAATGAGCCCGGTGAGGTCCAGAGATTTAAAATTATTCATCGTGCGGTTTCCGATGAAAAGGTCTGCAATTTGTGAAGTTAATTAAGTGAACAAACTCATGCAAGCATATTTTTTATCCTTACTTTTGTAGAGTGGGCAAAAAAGCGGTTTCAATTATATTCAGAACTGTCCTATTACAAGTAACATTTATGACAGTCCTAAGTAATCCATTAGCTTTAATCTCAGAGAATCAAAACTTACACCTAATTCTTGGAGGAGATGAGAATGAGTCGGTTTCATTTAACGGTATTAGTTATAAGCTCCCTATTTTGGTGGGTTCCGTCCATCACGTTAATGTTCTAACTACAGTGCTACCGAGCTCGGGTAAATTGCAAATGAACTAGCAAACATTCCGAGCAAACTACCTACCTGGTTTCGGTAGATTTTGTTAATAAGAATACCTTTATATGGCGCATTATCTAAATGGTACGGCGCAACATTACAGTGGAGCCGGGGTAATGTTTGAGACGCTCACATTACTAGCTCAGACCTAGGTCTATTACATTACGAGCTGGATGCATATTGCATGCCGGGAATGGCCCTATCGTTGCAGATAGGATCAGCAATAGTAAAAATACAGCAGTTATGGTTTTATTTTGTAATAAGAAGCTATAAATGATAACAACTTTACTGTGTGTGTTACGTTTGTGCATTCCACATAATGCAAAAAGTGAGGTAAATAAATTTGACAGCAATCTAAATAATAAATAAATAAATTGAAATTGAATTCACTTTTTTGTTAGACAAAAAAAAAATCTTACATCGTTTAGGTACTGAACATCCTAGCAGTATACTAAACATATAATATAGTACCTAAACACACTAGAACACAATAATCCACGATCGGAGAGTCGATAATGACGTCTCTTGTATACGTGTGTCTTTGTGAGGAGACTCGGGAAATAGGGCCCGACAGCTAAAGTGCGTCATCCACCCACAGAGCTACTTCGAATCAAACGAGTGTCTAAATTCCGTCTCTACTCACGAAAATTACATATACTTCGCGAGCGTACTAATTTACAAATGGATTAATTCACGAGGTTATTTAAAATTCTATTTCCAAGAATTGTGTCTTTAGAGCAGTTTGAGTAAGAGCATGTAATATCATAGCATAATCAGGCTAGCAATATATAAAACATCGTGAATAAACCTGTACTTTTAATATAAGTCTGACATCGCCAAACCGTCTTAAGCAAGCCTGGTGATCAGTGCTCGTGCCTTATGTGTTAAAGAGGAGGCCTTTGTCCAGCAGTGGGATTGTAATAGGCTGGTATGAAATGAAAATCGGCCTATATTTTTCCTCCCTCTATGAGAGGGAATTTGCTGTACATGAAGTACAAGCGGGACCAGCGCAGGTTGATCTTCGAATTTTTAGTTTTAGGACGTCATGCCGGTTTCCTCACGATGTTTTCCTTCATCGTTTTGAGAGCAATGTTGATGAAATAAACTATTCAAAGTAATGCAACTGTCTGGAGGAAAAAGGAGTAAATGATAGCGTGATGATTAATAGGGGAGAATGAAAGACAAAAACACATTGTGTGGACCACAAGAAACATAAGACAAGGTCAGGAAGATGATGAATGCGCCTGACTGGGCTCAAACCTGCGAGCAACAACTAGTAAACCGGTGCCATTACCACTGCGCCAACATTGCTCCAGAGCATGTAACGTGCCGGTCGTATTAGTGGTGTGTCGGGCTTAGGGCGCGGCGCGTTGACGGTAGTCTCTGATTCCGGCTGCCAATAATACGCACGTGATCGGCGTCGCCAACGAGACCTTTTCAGAACCTCTCGTGCGGTTCTGTTATTGAAGAAAATACTTATATGTATCCTGACATATGTAGGATGAGTCATTTTGTCACGTGCGTAAGTCAGGGACGTAGTAGCAAAACTGTGGCTGTTTCTCGGTACGAAAAATTCGATATTTTTGTTGAAAAATATTGAAGGGATAAAGACTCCATTCCCTTCGTATAATATCAATTTACATAAAAATATATTTTCAGTAGACAATGAAATCGCATAGGTATTTTCCGGGAAATTTTATTTATTCCCGGCTGTATCCGTAGATCAGTATTTATTTCCAAATACTCATATTTCACCATAACTAACTAAATTAAACTATTCAGGCATCTGCATCATACACATTTGTATGATGCAGATGCCTGAATAGTTTAATTTATATAATATCGTCTACTAAAACATATATCCCCGAAGGGTAAAATAAAGGTGTACCTGTAGTTTACCCTTATATCACTGGTCATGTTTAAGTCCCATGTTCTAGGAACGAAGCTATTGCCATCAACCGGGCACATCAAATATCCGGCTGCTAGACTGACACACGGCCTGTAACACCTTACCCGACCTGAGAATCGAATCCAGGACCTCATGCTCAGCAGTAGCGCTTGCGATCACTCGACCAACAAGACTGTAACAAGAAAATATAGACATTACTTTATACCTTTATATTCTAACTCTATCAAATAAACTGCATTTGTAATATCCATACCGGACGGTCCTCTTGAATATATTGCCTTTCAGATTGAAATATGCACCATCTGTTTTTCAAAGGTGTCTATAAATCAAAAAGATGATAGAATTTGTTCATGTTGGATTATTCGTATGAATTCAGGAGGAGGCTGAATTTTATCAAACGAACTGTAGCAGCTCGATAGAAGACAGCATATCGTGTTCCCACTGCTGGGACAAAGGTCTACTCACCGTCAAAGGGCCATTAATCCACGACGCGGGCCCAGTGTAGGTTAGTGCAGCTGGTGATGGAGATTCGTTATTTTATCAGAATAATATATTTTCAGGAGGCGCGTGGCTAAATTATAACAGCCGCTCGGGTCAATCTTTAGGTTAAGCCGCTCTTGCCTAGGTTGGTCCGTTGATGGGTGACCAACCATCATATACCTAGCTTCCTCCGTGCCTCGGAGAGCACGTTAAACCGTTAGGTCCCGGCTGTCATTTGTAGATCTTTGACAGTCGTTGCAAGTATTCAGTGGCCCAAAAGTCGGTCAACCAGTCTTACCAAGGGGTATCGTATTAGGGTGCTTACATAAAGAAGCAGGTTTCCGGTACAGACAAATCTAAGTCTAGTTAAGTTAGTTAAGGCACATATACACATTATTCACTTCCTTTTTACATACTATTGTCTACATTTCTTTTTCATTTCTCCTTTTTGCGGGTCTGCTAGCAGAAATTTCTTTTGAAATAAGCAGTACCTTTGTACTCATATATTGTAATGTTATTTTCCTGTGTTGTCTTCTGTGTGTGCATAAATAAAAAAATAAAAAAAATCAAAAATCTGTGCGGGTCGGTACCGGTCGGTGCAGGGTTAACTTACATATAGAAACAGGTACGTATTTACCATCATGTCCTCCACTTCGTCGGATGAAGATTTTTTAGTTTTGGAAAATGTTTATTTTAAATGTAGAAAGAAAAGAACAGTTTGTTTCTGTAATATTAACAGGAGAAGAAAACAATATGAATCATATTGTCATTTATTTCTAAAAGACTTAAAGTTTGATGAACACAAGTTTTATGATTATACGAGGATGATAATAGAGGGGTGCGTTGTCAGAATTCCTCCTCGTGTGCCTGATGGCTGCCGGTCCCTCTCGATACGTCTGGAGGGAATAGCAGCTGCTGGGCCGGTGCACCCTGGGCGTGGGCAGTATCCTTCCCCGAGGAATGGGAAGAGATTCTTATTCTTCGGGGAATGTTACTGTCCATGGCTAATATTCTGACATGGGAGGGGCCCATTGTGGGCCTAGGGGGCGTTGTTCCGCGTGACCCTCTGAAAAGCAGAGGGCACAGCGGAGGAGCAAGGGCGGGCTCGGTGTGCACTAACCCTGCCTCCGAGCAGACAGTGAAGGACACAGTCCTTCACTGTCCCCGTCGATATCGTAATCCCTCCGTCGAAGTGTCGTGGAACACGTCTCGCGGCTTCGATTGGGACCGAGGGTCTTGGCTTAACCGCCCGGATCACGAGGTAGAAAACCTCTATAAAAAGTTACCCCGAATCTCAAGCGGCGGCGCACCGCGAGGAGATGTATGGCTGACGGGTTCCTATGGAAAATCAGTCGCTAGTGCGAACCACTGCCGGGCCTGGCTATGGCTTATCTGGGCACAGGGGGCACTGCCCAGATGGACTTTTTATTTCCCCCATACTCGTGGGAACAGTATGGAAAATGACAATACCCAAAATACGGCCGATAACGGCGAAGGAAGGAAGGAGAGGGATGCGGGGTCGGAGTCCGGCGCCGCATCCAGCGACGTGAGCGCGGGAGGCTCAGAGAGCTCCCGGCGCGGGAGGCCCGGGGCTGCTGCGGAGAACAGGGAGTTCCTGCGCAAGCGATCCAGGCCGGTAGGCGACCGAGAGTCGTCGTCAGAGGGGGAGCTGGCTTCGGCTCGCAAGATCCCCACCAGCAAGCGTGGCGGGATCCGCGGCAAGGGGAGAGGCCTCTCTGTCACCGAGAGGTCGGCGCGGCTTGCCGAGGAGGGGCGCCACCCGGGGGTGGCCGGTCACGGTCACGGGGTGGATCGTTCGGGCTCCTCTGGTGACGAGGCGGTCGCAGACGGCGGCTCAGATGCGGAGCGTAAGGCCGAGTTTGCGAAGGAGGTGGAGGTGGCGCTGAGGGCTCTGTCTTACAAGCAGAAGCCCTCTACTAGACAAAGGGCCATACCTGCAGCGGCCGCCTCCATCATAGCGGCAGCGAAGGCCAGATATGCGGGGCCTCCACCAGACGAAGTTGCCAAACTGCGGGCGGAGGTCGCTCGCCTGACGGCTGCTACGGAGCTTCTCCAAGAGGAGAACAAGAAGCTCCGAGCAGACCTGGCCGGTCTGCGCGAGTCCGGCTCTCGCAAGGCGCCCCAAAATGGGGGCCAGCAGCGACCAAGTCAGCCCGTGCCGGTGGAGAACCAGGTTCTGAACCTGGTTCGGCAGGAGCTGGCTGCCTTTCAGGCGCGGTTCTCCGTTCTGGAGGGCATTGTCCTGCGCCCCCCCCTGGCGGCAAACAAGGCGGCCACATATGCGGCTGCTGCGGCCTCCGCACCGGGGCCGTCCAGCCAGCGATCCGGCAGGGTTACGTCGGCCCCCGAAAAGCCGGCTCTGGCGAAACCAGCTCCAGTCGGGAGGGCGGCGGCCCTGAGGCAGAGCAAGGCGGTGGCCCAAAACAAGGGCAAGGCGGCGTATGTACCGGCGCCAGCCGCGAGACAGCCGCCATCGCCACCTCCCCCGCCCACTAAGCCTTCTGTGGCCGAGCCCGGTTGGCAGGTGGCCGGAGAAAGAGCGATGGAGCGAAGGGCGGCAAAAAAGGCCAGGAAGCGGGAGCGGAAGCGCCGGCAAAAGGAGCGGAGCGTCGCGGCTGGGCTCAGCGCCCCGAAAACCGCAGCTGTAGTGATAACGCTACAGCCGGATGCGGAAAAGAGGGGCGTCACCTACCGCGACGTGCTCGCTAAAGCGAAGGCGACGGTGGATCTCAGAGAGCTCGGGATCGCCGGGGGCCTCCGGCTTAGAGTGACCGCAACAGGGGCTCGAGTGCTAGAGATCCCTGGCGAAACCCGTGGCTCGTCCGCTGACGCTCTGGCCGAAAAGCTCAGAGCGTCCCTAAATGCGGACGAGGCCCGAGTGTCCAGGCCCGTCAAATGCGTAGACCTGCGCATCCTGGGTCTGGACGACTCGGTGACCGAGGAGGAGGTGGTGGCCGCCGTCACCAGGACCGGTGGGTGTCCTGCCGAGCAGGTCAAGGCAGGCACCTTACGTCCGGATCTGTCGGGCATGCGAACCGTAACGGTAAGCTGCCCTGTGACGGCGGCGAAAGCCATAGTGGAGGGCCGAAGGCTCTTGGTGGGCTGGGTGTCAGCGCAGGTGAAGCTGCTGGAGCCCAGACCTCTGAGGTGCTTCCGCTGTCATGTAGGGCACCACGTGTCGGTCCGGTGCACCTCGGAGGTGGACCGCAGTGGCCTGTGTTTCCGCTGCGGCCAGCCCGGTCACATGGCCGCGGCCTGCTCTGCCGCACCGCACTGCGCCGCATGTGCGGCAGCTGGCAAGCCAGCCGATCACCGGGCAGGGAGCAAGGCCTGCGGTACACCCGCCAAGGCCAGCAGCAAGGGAAGGCCCTCCGCCACCACCGCCAAAACCCCCACCGTCGCCACCACCGCAGCCGCCGCCACTGTTACCGCCGCTGCCGTTACTGCTGCAATTTCCGCAGCGGGGCCCTTGCAGAGGGCCCGGGAGGGGACTGAAATGGAGTGCCAGTAACGGCCCCATTGCGCCTTCTCCAGGCGAACATCAACCACTGCGCCTGTGCTCAGGATCTGTTGCTCCAGAGCATGGCGCAGTGGTCGATTAACATCGCCGTGATCGCTGAGCCGTACTTTGTCCCGCCCAGGGATGACTGGGTGGAGGACCATAGCGGTTCGGTGACCATAATTGCGTCGGCCGCCGCCGGTACCCCGACCCTTGAAAGTGTCAGGAAGGGTCAGGGGTGCGTAGCAGCACGGTTCGGGGAGATCGTTGTAGTGGGAGTCTACTTCTCCCCGAGCCGAACTCTCGCCGAGTTCCACAACTCCCTCACGGAGTTGAGTGTCGTCATCGGAAGCCATTCCCTCCCCGTGCTTGTACTCGGGGACTTCAATGCCAAGAACTTGGCTTGGGGTTCTCGTTACACGGACGTGCGGGGTAGGATGGTGGAGGACTGGGCTCTGGAGACAGGTCTAGTCGTCCTAAATCGGGGTTCTGTCCCCACGTGCGTGCGGATGCGGGGCGAGTCGGTGGTGGACATCTCGTTCGCTAGCCCCGCTCTGTCACCGCGTGTCGTCGACTGGCGCGTCATGGAGGGGGTGGAGACCTATTCCGACCACCGGTACATCCGGTTCGACGTCTCCACTCAGACCTCAAGCGCACCGGTCCTACAGGCCCCGAGTGGTCCGCGATGGGCGCTGAAGCAGCTGGACCAGGAGCTCCTCCTGGAAGCCTCAATCGTGCAGGCCTGGGTGTCATCACCGGTCAGGCCTGCCGACATCAACAACGAGGCGGGTTGGTTCCAGGAGGCCATGTCCGAGATTTGCGACGTGGCAATGCCTCGAGTTCGGCCAGGAAGCGCCCGGCGTCAGGTGTACTGGTGGTCGCAAGAGCTGACGTCTCTGCGCAAGGCGTGCGTTGCCGCGCGGCACCTGTACGCCAGGCATCGCAGGCTCCGCATCCGCCCTCCGGATGCGGCAGCCATTGAGGCGGAGCTGTACGAGGGGTACAGAGCGGCAAAGACCGCCCTCCAAGAGGCTGTCCGGCGGGCCAAGCATTTGGCCCGCGAGGAGATGCTGGAGTCTCTGAACGGAGATCCGTGGGGGCGCCCTTACAAGATGGTGCGGGACAAACTCCGCACCCGGGCCCCCCCGCTAACGCAGAGTCTCCGGCCTGAGCTCGTGGAGGACGTGGTGAGCGTTCTGTTCCCTTCGCGAGGGGAGCATCCTCCCCCGCCTATGGCTCCGTCACCGCATGCGGTGCCGGAAGCGGACCACACCGATGACGACGATGACGTTCCCGAGGTGACTGGGGTAGACCTGAGAGTGGCGGTACGCAGGCTGAAAGCCAGAAATACCGCCCCGGGACCCGATGGCTTGCCTGGCAAAGCCTGGGTCCTGGCCTCTGAGGCTCTCGGGCCCCGACTGGAAGGGCTCCTAAGCGCATGCTTGGAGAGAGGCCAGTTCCCGCTTCGTTGGAAGACGGGGAAGCTGGTCCTCATCCGGAAGCCAGGGCGCCCTGCGGACTCTCCGTCCGCATACCGGCCCATTGTGTTGCTCGACGAGGTGGGCAAGCTCTTTGAAAGAGTCATTGCCAACCGCCTCGCCGGGCACCTTGCAGGGATGGGGCCGGATCTTGCGGAACACCAATTTGGTTTCCGCAAGGGGCGCTCGACGGTGGACGCCATCATGCGCGTGAGAGCCCTCACGACGGGGGACGCGGTGTCCCGGGGCGGGGTTGTCTTGGCGGTGTCTCTTGACATCGCCAACGCCTTCAACTCCATGCCCTGGAGCTGCATTGGGGAGGCACTCCGGTATCACGGGGTGCCGACCTACCTTCGTCGTGTGGTCGGGGACTACCTGACGGATAGGGCCGTCATCTACCCCAGTCGGAGCGGAGAATGGAACCGGCGAGAGATGTCGTGCGGTGTTCCACAGGGTTCGGTTCTGGGGCCGGCCTTGTGGAACATCGGTTACGACTGGGTGCTGCGCGCCGACCTCCCTACCGGCGTCAGTGTAGTTTGCTACGCTGACGATACGCTGGTACTGGCACAAGGGAGGTCGCACGAGGCGGCGGCCGAAAACATGACACGCGGGGTTGCGATAGTTGTGGAGAGGATCCGGCAATTGGGTCTCGAGGTGGCATTGCACAAGTCCGAGGCCATGTGTTTTCATGGGCCTCGGAATGCGCCACCGTCGGGATCCCTACTGATGGCAGGAGGGGTTTCCATCGGCGTCGGGTCGACGTTGAAGTACCTAGGACTCGTCCTCGACAGCCGGTGGAACTTCGTGGAGCACTTCCGACGTTTGGCTCCCAAACTGGAACGGACAGGGGCTGCCTTCAAGCGGCTCTTGCCCAACCTGAGGGGTCCAAACGCCTCCTGCCGGAAGCTTTACGCGGGGGTCGTGCGGTCCATGGCCCTTTACGGGGCCCCGGTGTGGGCGCGTTCTTTGAGGCGGCAAGCCGCCCACTACCTGAACGCGCCCCAAAAGGTGATAGCCATAAGGCTAATCCGGGGGTACCGCACGATCTCCGGCGAGGCGGCTAGCCTCCTTGCCGGATTGCCGCCATGGGATCTGGAGGCGATAGTCCTCGCGCGCCTGCATGAATGGCGCGCGGAAGCACTATGTCGGGGAGAAACTCCGCTGCCGCGACAAATTGCCGCTCAGCGGACAGACCTCCGGCGTGATCTCATGGCGACATGGAGAGAGCGACTGTCGCAACCCCGTGCAGGGCACGCCACCATAGTGGCGATAAGTCCCCTCTTTGAGGAGTGGCTAGAGAGGCGCCACGGCGCCCTCACCTACCGCCTGACGCAGGTCCTCACCGGACACGGTTGTTTCGGGAGGTTCCTGCATCGAATCGGGCGGGAGGAAACGCCCGGGTGTTTCCACTGCGAGGATCGTCCGGAGGACACGGTGGAACACACCGTGGAGGTCTGCCCCACTTGGGCGGAGCACCGCCGTGTCCTCACAGCGGCGATTGGCGGCGGCGATCTCTCGCGTCCGGCCTTGGTTCAAGCCATGGTCCGGAGCGAGAGGGAATGGGAAGCCGTCACCTCCTTCTGCGAAGCAGTCATGCTAGTGAAGGAGGTGGCAGGACGTGAGAGGGAAAGGACCTCACGTCCCAGCCGCCGCGGGAGACGCCCTGGGCGTCGGGGGTCACGTGGTGGTTTCCGACCACCGTAGGCGCTGGCCCGTGGACGGCGAGTTATGGGCTAGCTCGCCGTCCGGCCGTCTTATGACGACGGGCCGTGTCGACGGCGCGTTCGTGTTCCACGCGCGCCTCAAAGAGATGTCAGCAATCAAGTAGGGGTCCGCATGGGCCAACGCCTGCCGGGGCTGCGGGACTGTTCGAAAGAGATACCGTGGCCCTGGAACATAACGGGCAAAGAAGGAACATGGATGGGTTTTAGTCAGTACAAGTCTGACACTCCCCTCCGCTCCGCCCAGAGTGGGGGGGGTCATTTGATGATTTCCCATCCGGAAAAAAAAAAAAAAAAAAAGGATGATAATAGAATCATTTAACTAAATATTAAATAACATCGAAAATCGCTAAATATATCTTCGAAGGGCGGATATTGACTGTTCAAAACAGGATATACACTTGTCTGACATAACCTGTAAAAACACCAAATTTTAAAAATCACAAAACGAATACCTACTTAAATTGAGCCAATTAAACAAGTGTAAATATATATTCTAACTAAGCCCAATTTGATTTGTCATAATGAAAAACCTTGCCTTGTCGTTCTAATTTTATTAGATTTGCCATCGATTGCAGTTCCACATTATTTTTTACACTAAACTACTCTTGCAGTTTCTGAATTCACTATCTTAGGCACAATAAATTCCGTTACAGTTTCAATAATGGGTGTCTCGCACAAAATATATGCAGACATTACTGCCGAGTTTAAAGTCAAGCGTAAAAGAAAATAATACATTACTACTAAATATATTTATAAACTAACATACAACAACCCAGATTCCTCTAATGGCTTAGTGTTTAGTAAATTTGTAAGCACATATAGTAAGAACTTAAGAAGGCATTAGCCACATATAATACCACCTTTGTAAACATTTGTTTAAGCATGATTGTATGAGGGCTGTGTAATAATTTCGTACACAATAAAGTAAACTCTATCTGTATTTATCTATAAATATTAAAATCCTCTGAAAGAAAACCAACAAAGTAATCCTACTATTCAGCATAATTCCAGACAGAGATGTATTATTTAGTCTAAGCCGCTGAATGATTTTCAACTAAATCCCGAGTATGTAAATCAGTGTAAATGTTTACATATTTACGATACCAGACTAATGAAGTCACCGAAGGCTCTATCCGTGAATATCTGTCCTAATTAAAACGCTCTGTATGTTCTTTGAAAGTAATACATGTAAACTTAACACTCCCTAATGTTAACTGTGCCAAAACCAAATGAATAATAATCATCGCAGCTCTGGCTACGAATCTGCTACGAAAGAGCTACGAGAATGCTACGAAGTGCTACGACACTCAAATTGAAACTGTTACGTTAGATTATAAAATATCACCGAAAAAATCCTTACCATTAAAACATTTCTAATTCAGTTTCCCTTTGAAAAATGGATATCTAGATATTATAATAATTTGATGTTCATTTCGTGTAATTTGAATATTAATAGCATTAGGAGGTAATGAAAATATTTATAACGCTTAATATTATTTACTGTTGTCGACGGCTTTTCAGGATTATGCGAAGCGGGAAAAACGTCAGCAGCAGTAATGTTTTCCTCAAATTTATGTTTGTGTTGCGTTTGTATCGTATGAAAACCCACGTTTGAGATGGTTGTCATAAACAGTTATTAATCATCGTGTCACCCGTGCAACTTCAAAGGCTCGCTTAATCAACTGCGAATGGTTCAGGCGTCTGAGCCATTACTCAACACGCTCGTTTACACATTCTTGCCTGACGTACTTGTTATCTACTCGTATACGTAATCTGAAACTCATCCGATTCTAATGTTTCCGAATTCCTAATTATCACAAGCGAGTTTAAACATACGAAAACTTAGCCAAACATACAACATATTAAGTAAGTTTCAGCAATTCGTCAGTCAAACGTTGACGTTTGAATTTAACGAGATATCTTTTTAAAAGTTCCGTTTAAGCATGCATCTGTGCTTCCACAATGCATACGAGTTGCAAGAAGTCAGGGTAACTTAACGACGGAAAAGTTATCCACGAATATCTCGATATTAGTCTGCGCGCTTCTGCACAAGTATTTATCTTGGAAAACAAGATAAATCTGGACTTTGTACAAATTTGAAGGCATTGTGAGACTCATGCCAAGTACATTGGAGCATTAAATTAAATGGTTTAATGTTTTTCGTCTGGTCTGTGTCATCCCAGCTTGGGGCATAGAACCCTGTCTTTTATGTTCGTCTTTGTATGTATGATTGCTGGTTCTCATGCATTTGATGACGACCCAATTAGTCCAATTGCTACTTAAAGCTTTTTGCGACCCTTCACGAACGAATATTTGTATGGACCGCAGATATTTTAGGCAACTGTGGGTCTTTATGTTTGTATCTTGTGACCACGTTGCTGAAAAGAATATAAGAAGCTCTTATGTAGATATAATATTTGATTGCAAACAAGCCACTGTTAAATAATATATCACACTCTAGAAAGTACATGTCCCTGCCCAACGGCCACACCCTCAGCGTTATATTATGTCCCATTCACAGCCACAACTACACGTCTAAATGATGGCGATGTTCGAATCGAGCACAAAGCGAGTATGTTACCTCGTCACGGCCACTTAAGGCTGATCGCACGCCTCGACGCAAATCTAAATACTTGTACATTCAACAAAGAGTTTGATATACAGGCTGTTACTGCAACTATGTTCAAATAATATTGACGGTATGTTAAGCAGTCACATTATTTATTAAGATTAGAATTACTGACAAACTCCTTGACCTACAACTACAGTACTTTCACAGTTTTTGTGCCTTGTGACTGGGACTGTAGCTATTTTTTACTGTTGTCTTTGTTTCGACAATTCAAAAGTGCCTGTAACTGGCCTACTTGAAATAAATGCTTTGATTTTGATTTTGATTTTTTGATTTTGACCCGTGTACCTTGGAGTGCTTAATTTTGAATTGACAATATGATGATTGACAATGAGATAGAGTTAAAGGTAGTTACCCGTTTAAAAGAGAAGATCTCTATAGAGCAGAACGGGCAAGAAACACCATGGTAACTCTCCATGGCCTGTGAAATCTTAACTTCACCATCTCTCCATAAGTGAGTCTTTTGTTTAAAAGGTATTTAAAATAAATATTTGCAGCGTAAATGATGAATATTTTTGCCTGTATACCAAAATCTTTGTTCGACAGTACATTCGCATGTTGCTGGTTTGTCCACATTGCTTCAAAGGATATCGGTTTCCAAAGCATAGGAGCTCGGATCTAGTCTAAGGTTCAATAGGTGCCTATTGTGGAATATGTTCCTGGCGTCTTGAGAAGTGCTTCAGTTATAAAGAACTTGTTCAAAGCAAGTTTCTTGAGTTATCTACAATACAGGAGTAGATAATTTTATCTCTTGTCTCACTCTGGAAAATGTTGTATTGTATTTAGGCAAGCTGTATCAAACTGTTTTGTTAGATTGCCTAAATACATTTGTTATTTTTTTCAAGCGATCAAAGATACCTAAATCGTTTTGATTCTGAAAGTTTAATTGGTTTTATTTTCTTTTATTATTTTTTTTTACATATTTCTTAAAAAAAAAAACATAAAAGGATGAATGATTATGAATGAATTATTTTATCCCTTTTTTTTTTGGTTATTACGGTAAGATACATCTAACCTCTTCCACTAGTTTCGTGTAATACTCGTTTGGTTGGTAACAACAACAACATTTCAGTTTGATTGTTAATAGTTACGAGAATAGTGTGGGAATGGTTGCAAAATTTCCATGTAAACACAGAATTGGTCGAATATTCGCCTATAATAATAATAATAATAATTGCCATTAAATAATAATGGCAACCCCGTACATCAAACATCAGTTAAATCGTCGTAATTTCTTATTTTAATATTAATTTTGGTTTAAATACAAAGGTCTTTACAATAGTTACCTAAAAACAGTCAATCCATACCTTTTTAACAAAGTAAATAATAGAACATTGGAAAAATACAATAAAACCAGAAAGTGAAAAATTTTAAAAACCCTTCAACTACAATGACATTATGTCAACGTCAATAGAAAATCAAAAATACAAAAAACAGAGAAGAAAGCATGATGTGATAACATGATTACGAGAGCTGCCTACCGACGCGCACGCCTTACAACCCCGGACTCGTCGCTCAGCTCCGCCTCGCCACCGCCGGACCCTGGATCCCCTGTGTCACCGGCAGCGGCAGTTGCGTCGAGCTCGAGCGACGAATATTTCTCTCCGCCGACGTCGCCAACACCTGTACGTCGGCAGGGGAGAGGCCGGCCACCGAAGAGCTTGGGACTTAGGGGCCATCCGGCCCCGAGCCGGGTCCCCGCTGCCGGTGGTTGTGTGCAGCGCATGAGATGGACTCAAACAATAAACGAGAACGTCATGCGCGCATACTACGGGTCTACAGAGGGGGGAACTAACCTCACTGCGTACCGTGTTAGGATGCTGTCTCTATTCCAGGTACTTGAACCAATCGTCAACGTCTCGGCCCAACGACTGTCGGATCAGGTGCGGGTCATCCAACGCAATCACATGTTGGACGATGCCGCACTTGATAGGCTGCGCTCAGAGGTACTGAGCAACCGTATCGTCTTAACTCCGGCACAAACCGCGGTGCAAGCGTCAACTATTGACGCAACCCCGCCGCGGTCCAACCCAGCTGTTGTAGAGGAAGATGATAGGGTTGCCATGGTAAGTAGCCAGTGCAACGACCGATTGAGGAGCGCTCTGGAAGATGCGCTTCGCGAATATCGATCCACTCCTACCAAACTTAGACCCCGATTACCACGGTTACCCATGCATAATAAAAATAGGGCGCTGGTGTGTGCCTTGGACTCGCAACTCAAGAATATTTTCGAGAGTAGCGAGAACCTCGTTGATACACACTCGATCCTGTACTGTGGGGCTGTTGCGGCATGTCGTTTAGCTAATGTCAAATTCCCAAATTATGACGTAGCTATTCGACCAAAACCAGCCGTACCAACCTGGCAGCGCAGGATCGAGTGCCGCATCGACGAGGCCAGGGTACTCATCGGCAAACTACACTGCTTCAGGGAAGGCAATACACGACCACGTGTGATGCGCTTTGTGAGGCGGGCATTCTCGGGGACTGGAATCAGTCCTCAAGAATACATGTCCCGTGTCACAGAGCGCATCGACTTCCTGAAGCAGAAAGTTTATGCATGGGCGAACCGTATTCGGCGGTATAAGCGGCGGGTTGATCGGTACTCACAGAATCGCATATTCCAGAGCGATGAGAGGTGGGTATACAGAGCTTGGGAGCGACCCGAGCAAAATATGACAGACGTGTGCCGCCCGGATGATGCTGCCACGAGTTCTTTCTGGCGTAGCATCTGGTCGGTGCCCGTCTGTCATACTGAGGCTGACTGGATGCGTGATGTCGAGCGAGCGTGTGAACCTATCCCAGAAATGGAGCCAATTTTAATAACATCTATAGATATAACCAGAGCAGTTCGTCCGTTATCGAATTGGAAATCCCCGGGACCGGACGGACTGCACAACTTCTGGCTCAAATGGCTTAGTAGTTCACACACTTGCCTGGCATCCCAATTCCAGTCATCCTTAGAGTCTGGGTCCCTACCGCAGTTTTTAACAACAGGCGTTACCCACCTGCTCCATAAGTCAGGTAGTCCCGCGGAACCCAAAAATTATAGACCGATCACGTGTTTGTCGACGGTCTATAAACTTCTTACATCCATTTTGAGAGTGAAAATTAATACACACATTGACAAAAACTTCATTATGTCTGCCTCTCAAAATGGATGTAGGAATAGGTCCCGCGGTACGAAGGAGCTACTTCTCATCGACATGGCCATTAGCCAACAGGTTCGTCGATCCCGCAAGGATCTGTCGACATGTTGGATAGATTATAAGAAGGCCTACGACTCGGTGCCACATACATGGCTCATGAGGGTACTGGAGTTGTACAAGATAGATTCAACTCTACGTGCCTTCCTTGAGTCATGTATGGGGCAATGGAGGACGGTCCTTCGATATCCAGGATGTCGACAAATCCAGGGGAATGATGAACCTGTATGGATTAAACGGGGAATATTCCAGGGCGACAGTCTGAGCCCACTTTGGTTCTGTCTAGCCCTGAATCCTCTGAGCACATTGCTGGAGGATTCAGGTCTAGGCTACCGGTTGAGGAGAGGTGGTCAGGTCATATCTCACCTTCTTTACATGGATGATCTGAAACTCTTTGCCCCCAACAAATTGCGACTGATGGAGCTACTGAAAGTAACTGAAACTTTCAGTAACGCCATTAGGATGGAATTTGGTGTGGACAAATGTGCAGTCATGTATGTAAAGCGAGGGGAGATTATGGAATCCGAGGGAATTCAGCTCTCGGATTCCATACACCTGAGATCCCTCTCCTCATCCGAAAGCTATAAGTATTTGGGTATGTCGGAATCGTTAGGCATTAACGTAACTGACATGAAGCAATCGTTGAGGGAGCGCTTCTTTGGACGCCTGAACAAGGTATTAAATAGCCTTCTTTCAGGCGGGAACAAGGTGCGCGCCTTCAACGGTTGGGTCATGCCGGTTTTAATGTACTCTTTCGGCGTACTCAAATGGACTCAGACCGAACTCGATGCCCTGGATAGAAGAGTTCGTACACTGTTAACCGCAAACCGGATGCATCACCCACGATCATCAGTGATGAGGCTGTACATCCCGCGGAAGTGCGGGGGTCGAGGTTTTTTAAACGCGAAGACCCTTCACAACCGCGAGATATGCAGTCTCAGAGAATATTTTTTAAAAACCGAGGTGGGTATGCACCGAGATGTGGTCGCAGTGGACAAGGGACTCACCCCGCTGTCCATGGCTAAAGAGAACTGGCGCAAACCTGTAGTACTTACTACCGATGACCGCAAGGAAGTATGGCAAGGCAAGGAGCTTCATGGACGCTTCTACCGGGCTCTTCATGGGCCCGATGTAGATTTTCTAGCGTCCGTGTCCTGGTTACGTTTCGGCGACCTCTTTGGGGAAACTGAAGGTTTTGTCTGTGCGATTATGGACGAAGTTATGTTGACGAACAACTACCGGAAATATATTATGAAGGACGGGACGGTTGACGTGTGTCGGGCATGTCACCGTCCGGGTGAGTCCATCAGACATATTATTTCTGGTTGTTCTCGTCTGGCTAACGGCGAGTACTTGCACAGGCACAACCAAGTAGCCAGGATTATTCACCAACAACTTGCCTTGAAATATAAACTTGTGGAATCCGAGGTACCGTACTACAAGTATGTGCCCGACCCAGTTCTCGAGAAAGACCATGTCACGTTGTACTGGGATCGGTCTATCATTACTGACAGTAGTAGACTATTGTCGCCAATAAACCTGACATAGTAGTGATAGACCGATTAGCGCGCCGTGTAATGATAGTCGATGTTACCATTCCGCATGACGAGAACCTCGTGAAAGCTGAGAAAGAGAAACAAATTAAATATCTCGACTTAGCACACGAGGTTGTCGACATGTGGAATGTGAACTCGGCTATCATTGTGCCGATTGTCGTGACGGCCAATGGCCTTATAGCCAAGAGCCTCGACGACCATCTTTCGAGGCTCTCGTTAGGCGGTTGGATCAAGGGCCTGATTCAGAAGGCAGTACTCCTCGATACGGCTCGCATTGTGAGGAGGTTCCTGTCTCTGGAGCCCTAACCACCGGTAGCTTGGACCCTGCTCCCGATACCGGCGGACCACTATTTTTTATATTTTTAAATGTTTTTTTTATATTGTTTTATATTAGAATATTTAAAAATGTATTTAATATGTATAAAAATAAATAAAGGAAATAATAATAATATACTTTATTGATACAATTCCTTACAATATGCTTATTATCTAGCTAAATTTCACAATATTTAAAGGCGCACAGAAGTTGAAACCCTGACTCCTAAACTAGGAATACCTGTGACTTAGGAGTCAGTGTTCTACTGCCACTTGGACACTATAAACCCTTATGAAAATTAAGAGCTGGTAAGGTGATGTTATACAAAAAGAATATATTATTATGTAGTGATTTAAAGAAAATAATGAAAAACAAATAAAAGTAAAAATAAATTAAAATTAAAAAGTAAAATGACTGTGTGTTTGATTTTTTATGTGTGAGTGGGAGTCGTGTGTATTGTTTGCAAGGTGTAATTGTGTGTGTTTGTGTGTGTAACTAAGAAATGCGTGTATTTTGTGTTGTGTGAGTGTAATATCAGGAGCCTAAGTTTGTGAATGTAGTGGTGTCGAGTGTAAGACTGTGCTTGAGTTATTACGAGCTTGGTGTCTACTTTTATTTTAAAGATGTGGGTGACTGCATTACGTCTTTGCATGGAATGTTGTGAGTTATATCAGAGTGGTGAGTAGTTCCTCAGTTTGAGCATAGTCTAGGAGGTACAGCATGTTCTTCAGCTTAGCTTTTGCATCTTGTTTGCTTAGCCTTGCTATTTGTGTGGTCTTATTAATATTTTTGTAAATATATTTCGCTACTTTCCGACTTTGACCTCATAATAGCGTATTTCACAGTTAGAACTATCAGTGTTTCGACTGGAATCGACATACTAAGCTTTGAGAGGTCAAATTCATTCATCGCATCAACATAATTGGAGCACTGACGTCTGACATGGAGCTTCTATTCAGTGGCGGAGAGACGAGGCGCATTCAGGGAATTTATGAACTCACTGCCAAATAAACAGCGTAATTCATCTCGAAATGTGCGAGAGAATGCACGTCGGATATAGGGCTATGCATTTTTAATGTTGGTAATGTTATTAGTATCCCAGTTGTTATCTATTTTTTTTTCAATTTGACTATCGAGGAATAAACCTTTGTAAACGAGGGTTCTGTTAACCCGTGAATACTGCTCGTAAATCGTTATTTTGTTAAGAACATTTCTATAACCAACCGAAGGTAATGGTTTTATTCTGTTAATTTTAGTTTTTTTTTTTAAATTGTTGTGAATGAATTAGATGTCGTTATTTCATTAAATTAATATACTGTACCTGTTTTAATGAATTGAATAGTTGTTTTTTTGTATAGAATTATTTCATAATATTTTAATGTTATTGATAAATTGTTAAAAGACTGGTAACTGATGACTTATCATACGATTTCTAATGTGATTTTGTAATGTTTTAATTTTATATAATTATGTATTTAAATTGGGATTTGATGAATTTGTGAATAAAAAAATAGATAAATATAACATTATTCTATAATCTAGATATTGGTAAAAACTAAATTTCCGATCAATTCCAAGTTCCTATTAATTAACAAACAAAAGTAAAAGGTCTAAAGGAAATTGCTTCGGTAAGTAAGGTGTCCCGGGCGAGATGAAGGAACGAGTCGATAAGACGCGAGATAGTCCAGATGTTGGAGTTAAACTTTGCCTACGAGCGCGCTACTTAACTCTCTATTTTCTAACCCCACAAGTTTGTAAGAAACGGTTTCGTATATAAATTTATAGCTTCAGAGGATTACGCTCACAAAATGGAAGTTCGAACTTCGTCGATGTCCCTGGAAAATGTTATGACACAATAAAGTAACGTTGAAATATTAAAGCGACTATTTACTTTGCATTAACTTTTTACGACTGCCTATAGACTCAAAGAATAAGAATGAGTCAATAATAAATTATCAAACGGGCACTTTTCACGAGGACGCAAACCGAGTAAGACGTTCAGAAACACCTTTTTGGGAACCCTCGTGGGAAATCTAACGCCGAGTGTCATTACATTACGAATAAAACAGCCTTTTATTTCCGTAACACGTTTCGTGGAATGAAATCGCCACTATGTTACAACTCCTCATCAGCTCCCCACGAAATAGGCGGCGAAAACTGTATCGAAAGTTATCAGAGCATCGGGTCAGGAAATATCGCAACATTGTTGGATAAATAAAGGCATATTGCTAGCAATGATGGGTCGCACACGGCTCGCTGCCTCTTGTATCACGTCCCTCGAGATGAAACGAATGAGCATTACCCTCGCCGACTGCGAAACATTCCCTATTCCACCACTGATATTGTAAGGAACCGCTGTTTTTTCAGCCTTCACCGAATTTGAATGATTACTCGCTAGAAGCAAAGTTCGTGATTTTTTTCAGGGCACGCCACCATAGTGGCGATAAGTCCCCTCTTTGAGGAGTGGCTAGAGAGGCGCCACGGCGCCCTCACCTACCGTCTGACGCAGGTCCTCACCGGACACGGTTGTTTCGGGAGGTTCCTGCACCGAATCGGGCGGGAGGAAACGCCCGGGTGTTTCCACTGCGAGGATCGTCCGGAGGACACGGTGGAACACACCGTGGAGGTCTGCCCCGCTTGGGCGGAGCACCGCCGTGTCCTCATAGCGGCGATTGGCGGCGGCAATCTCTCGCGTCCGGCCTTGGTTCAAGCCATGGTCCGGAGCGAGAGAGAATGGGAAGCCGTCACCTCCTTCTGCGAAGCAGTCATGCTAGTGAAGGAGGTGGCAGGACGTGAGAGGGAAAGAACCTCACGTCCCAGCCGCCGCGGGAGACGCCCTGGGCGTCGGGGGTCACGTGGTGGCTTCCGACCACCGTAGGCGCTGGCCTGTGGACGGCGAGTTATGGGCTAGCTCGCCGTCCGGCCGTCTTATGACGACAGGCTGTGTCGACGGCGCGTTCGTGTTCCACGCGCGCCTCAAAGAGATGTCAGCAATCAAGTAGGGGTCCGCATGGGCCGACGCCTGCCAGGGCTGCGGGACTGTTCGAAAGAGATACCGTGGCCCTGGAACACAAAGGGCAGAGAAGGAACATGGATGGGTTTTAGTCAGTAAAAGTCTGACACTCCCCTCCGCTCCGCCCAGAGTGGGGGGGGTCATTTGATGATTTCCCATCCGGAAAAAAAAAAAAAAAAAAAAAAAAGTTCGTGATTTTATATGGAGCAGGGCCAAAGTTTCTGACTCATAAGCTTATTAATAGCCTTATTGACAGAGTAAGTAAGTATAAAGGTTGGCAGAAGTTATGTCTATTACCTAGTGGCAAGTAAATGGTGCTATATATCACGAAGAAACGTAATTGCTGGAGGTAACTAGTTTAAACGTAAAAAGAGTGCCTTTAGTAACAGATATAAATGGTACAACTAGCACTTAGGAGTGGAATGTTAAGGCCATAATATCTACATTAAAACGAAGTAGCGGTGGCCGTATCTGTGTCGTAAATTTAATAGGGACACATTTTACGTCACATCCATCCTTATCTATAGACTAATATCAGGAAGATCGACGGGTAAAGTACTCGGAGAGTGATTATGCGCGGTTACCCGACGAACATTTTCTAGCGTCATTATGCGTTACGAAAATGGCAGTCGGGCTAGCAACCCCGAGACCGTAACGATAAGAGGAAATTGTGATGTTAAGCAGCCAGGAACCGTTATTCCAAGTTCACGATTCACTAGAAATAATAAAAAGATACAGTGTAGCCGAGATAAATGTACGAATCAGAGGGCTATTAACATCGTTTTGCGGATGAGCGCCGACAGTAATTGCCATGTCGGCGTGCGGACACAAAATTTATGGCGCCCACTGCGGGTAATTGAGTCGAGTCGCTAGTTACTGCGCGGCCTCGCGACACCTGCCAAACACACTACACTCTTATGAGGAAAAAGCTTAATGATTACGGGAAACAAAGGAAAGCACGAAGTGTTCTAAATTGCGTTTACTGTACGCCTTTTTATAAAGCCTGTCTGAATGGAACATAAATTGAAATACTGCGGTACGAGCGCTATGAAATTAAATTATTTAAATCTGCTTAGATAAAACTGCTTAAACATTTGCTCTGCTGTTTTGTTGAATGTTACCTATAACCATATCTATAACGATTCTGGTTAAAGCAACTTAATGTCACCTCCGCCCCTTAATCGCATTTCCTATTCTAGGTCGTGTAAACCTAACACACCTCCGTTCACTTATGAACCAATAACGCACAAAATAGGGTAATTATGAGACGGAAGAGAAGATTTTAACGTCTTTATTATTTTAAAATTTATAATATAAATGTTAATTTTCATTTCGAACTTTAATTCCGGAAGGTTTCTCTTAATAATAACATTTTACTTAGATTTAACACAGAAATCTTGATATTTGCTCAAAAGTTCCTATAAAAGAATCAGAATAATTATGTTAGGTGGGCGGATGCTCAATCTGAGTCATATGGATTAGATTGTGGGGTAAGGCAGAGGGGATTGACTTCACCGAGTCTTTTTAATGTGTATATGGATCGGCTGATTGGTGAGCTGAGCGGCACCAAGATCGGATGCTCTGTTGATGGAACTATGATCAACAACATAAGTTACGCTGATGATATGGTGCTGCTCAGTCCATCAATCTGTGGTCTGAGGAAATTGTTGGCCATCTGTGAGAGGTACGCGGAGGCTCATGGCTTGAGGTATAATGCCTCCAAGAGCAAGGTAATTGTTTTTAGAGTGCGCAACAATACACCTGTTAATATTCCATCTATTAACTTACGAGGAACTCCGTTGGAGTTCGTTACGCAGTTTAAATACCTAGGTCATGTTGTCACGGACTTTCTCATGGATGACCAAGATTTAGATAGGGAGCGCAGAGCGTTGGCAGCCAGATGCAATATGCTGGCTCGCAGGTTTGCACGTTGTACTAAGGAGGTGAAACTGACTCTTTTTCGAGCGTTTTGTCAATCGTTTTACACGTGCAGCCTGTGGGTAAGGTATACGCAGAAGGCTTACAACGCGCGTTCAGTATAACAATGCGTTGAGGATATTGTTGGGGCTACCTCGGTTTTGTAGCGCGTCAGTCATGTTCGCTGAAGCGAGATTAGATGATTTTTATGCCGTTATGCGCAAGCGATGTGCGAGTATGCTGAAGCGATTCAGGGGTAGCCCCAACAACATACTGGCTACACTGGCGGACAAAATTGATGGGCCTTTCATTAGGCACTGGGCAGCTAGGCATGTGCGTACTGGCGTACATGTCGCCAATTAATTTAAGCTTTTTATGTACTAACAATAGGTTAAGATTTTACTAACACTATATGGATCAATGGTCTGAATTAAATAAATTAATATTATTATTATTATAAAGACCGTAGGGATCGCTCCGTAGTTTTATTTTTTTATTTATATTCACATAATGGTAAGTAAATAACTTATAAACTAAGCCCCTCAAAACCGTGGTAGTGGTATGACTGTGGGGTCGGTGTGTCTCTATACACTCACTTAAAATTAATTATTATAATTATTTATAGGTAGCACTGTATCAATAGGTAGCACAGTTTCTACTGACATCCATGGGGAAAAGGCGTGAGTTCATGTATGCTTACCTCGATGTTGACATATCGAGCAGAGATATGGCGAAGCGTCACCGTTATATGGTTGAAATTCCACGAACCCAGACAAAGCGCTATGCTTCCATATTTATTGTGCAAACCACCAGTCGGTAGAATCACTGCCGGCTTCTCTGTTTCCAATTAAATCTCTTCAAAGTCCGAGAGAATCCGTTTCTTCTTAGCAAGTGTGCTCCACCCTAGGCCACGTCATCGCTTCACGTCAGACGAGTTGCGGCCAAACACAAGCCGACTTAGCATACAAGAAAAAAAATGCACCATTGCACCCATGCCTAGTATAGACTCTTCGCTAGTCTTAACACGCTAATCCTGATCCATGTTTTTGTTTGAAAAAAGTTTGTTTGGCATTATGAGTTGGGCTTAAGAGCGTTTACGACTTACGGTAATTCATACAAATTTTCAAGTAATTTTTTTTCGAAATGACTGAACCGATTTTAATGAAACTTCATACACATAAGCAGGATACATAGGTCCAAAAGGTTCAAAATTATTAGAAAACATTTTCGACTTCAAAGAACATTTACTATTTTTTGACTTGTAAGTTTGTATGAAATGCCGTAAGTCGTAAACGCTCTTAAGGTTCGTTTACACCGCTACGAACAAATAACGGACGTGGCTCCGGATACCGGATTCTGACAAACACCTACCATATTGAAATACCTATAAGAGTCCGGTATCGTTTTTATCCGGTTTGACCGAAACGAACGTAAGTTTAATGAGGTGTATTTATTTGTTTATTGTAATTAATCCGAACGCAGCGTTCCCGATTCTCAGTATTGATGGTTTACCTTCCGTAACAATAATAGAGACTACCCGCAAGGCAGCTTCTAATACTGTTTACTCAATAATGAACCTTAGTTAAACTGGGTAAAGGTGTATATGATAAGGAAGGAGATAGTGAAGGATTTAATGATGACAAGGAGATAATACGTATGAATTATAAGTTCGTTGAAACCACATCTGGAGGATGGGATGAAAGGAAGTAGGTAGTTACCATATAAACAAAGACAACGGGATTAAGTACATTGTAAAACAGTATAAAGAAAAACTATGAAAATATTGGGGTTTACTATATTTACAGTGTGTAAACAGACCCTTCACATAGCCGTCAACGAAGCATTCTGTACATCAAACTAAGTAACTTTACGCAAAAATTATTGCTGGGAAACGGCTTTTTTTTTGGGGTCAAAAATCACGTTTTACGGTAGGACTCGATGGAAAGCACTCAAAGCATTGTGCTGATAGATAGATTGAATAGTACGGGGGTCGTGGAGGTGTGTAAAGTAAAAATCTTACATTAAAAACTTGTATTTAAAAAAAAAACTTTGTGAAAAAGTTGCAACTTTGACCCCCAATATCTCCGTAACTAGAAGGTTTCCAGGTATGGTCTAGAAAAAAAAATTATCACAAAGACGGGGAGAACAAGTGCCTTTCGGCTACGTTAAGGGTCTATTTACACCCTTTATGTATATATTAAACTTGTATATTATTTATTCATGTACACACTAAACAATTCATAAAGATAGATGAGCACAAAGGTACTGTTTGTTACATTGGAAACGACAATATACAAAGGGTTTAAAGATAAGTATTTTTTTCAAATCTCGCTATGGTCGTCCTAGTCTAGAAAATCCTCAGAAAAGTGTAAATAAGCTATATATATTTAATTGGTAAAGCCATATCACGTCGTCACGAGTAACTGTGAGCACGAATTCTCAGTGCTCCCAAGGAAATGTTTCCACTAAAGCACAATAACGTACTTGCGAGGAGCTGTAAGCGGATTATGAGAGGTTCCGAAGTAGGCTGCTTTGAAACTCGCAAGAAAAGCAATATCCATTATCTTGGCAGGGCTTTGTGTGTCGACCGCTGCGCATTGTTGGTCGCTTGCAGCGCCCGCACCGATATATTGTTTGACTTGAGAGGCATTGGACCCTGGCTTACCTTATGGAAAAAATTAAAAATCATGTCGGGGTATTTCGCCTTTTGTATGTTTTTTCCCCGTTTTAAGATATCTTTGAAATACTGAAATACAAAAGTATGAAAGGAGGACTAAATAAAGCTTTTTACTGTGTTTTAAATCGATTAAATACACATATACATAACATCACGCCTGTTATCCCCGAAGGGTTAGGCACACATTTCACCAGTTATGTTTAAGTCCCATGTAATAGGGGGCGAGCCTATTGCCATCAACCGGGTACAACCTAATAACACTTGGCCGGACCCGGAAATCGAACCCAGGACCTCATATTCAGCAGTCTCGCTTGCGACCACTAGATCGATAGATTCGAAAGGAGAACTAAATAAAGGAGGGAAATTCCGGTTTTAGAAATCCCTGAAATGATGAACTACATGTGCTGAAATGTGCACCAAATCATGCTTTATTGACGGCAGTAAACAACACATTTGCAAGTGCAGTCCGCATAGACCAACCGAGCCGTCTGGTACCAAACATTTGTTCAGCACTTGGCTCTGATCTGTTATGTAGGTCTATTCAGAGCACAATGAGCACGAGTAATTTAAGTGAAACAACGGTCATAAACTTAAAGACGAAGAAAATTGCATAAAAATATGCATGCTTGCTTTATGAGTGTCTGATAAGAAAGTTGAATAAGTTTATGGTGCACTAAAACCCACTATTATCCTCGTATTTGTACACTGGTTTTTCCTTCAGGAATTTCTCAATAGACGGGATTAGGATTGCCCGGTTGATGGCAATAGGCTCGTTCTCCATTACATTGGACTTAAGCATAAGCATAATCAGCCTATAATGTTCCCACTGCTGGGAAACAGGCCTCCTCTCTATGAGAGGGAATGGGCTATAATTCACCACGCGGGCCCAGTGCGGGTTGGTAGATGTCACATGTCTTAGAATGTTTGGTTCTAGGACATGCCGGTTTCTTCACGATGTTTTCATGTTTTTCATTACATGGGACTTAAACGTAACGAAATATGGTTGCACTGTAGATAGGTCGTAAAGAAAGTTTTGATGAGCAGAGGAAGACCAAAGAAACGATGGGTGGACTGTGTAAAAAATGGTATGGCAAGAAACGAGGTGTCTGGTGAGATGACGAGTAATAGAGAAGTATAGAAGAAGAAGATATGCTGCGCCGACCCCAAATGAATTGTGAAAAGGCCAAGAGAATGATGATGAAGGTAGGTACATCTCTGCCACATCTGCTTCAGGGATTATAAGCATGATGTTTTATTTGTAGAAAGTTTATTATTACAAACAGTATGAAAGCTCTTTAACAAAAAAAACTTTTATTTAGTTCTTCTTGTTTTTATTTAAGAGCTAAGAAACCTTCCGTTAGAGGAAGTTTCTATTATATTATTTACGAGTAAATAAGTATGTAAATGGGCGTGCAACAAACTTCCTTAACAGTCCTAAGTACCTTGATTTGCGAACTCGACGGCAACACTTGATGCAAATATAGCTTCAAACTCGCACAGTAGTTTTATTGAAATATTTTGCATACAATAGTTGTAACTTTGTGTAACTACAAAGCGCCTGGAGTTTGAAATTATATAACAACACCTGAAAACGGAAATTCAACCGCCAGGCGGTCACATGAATGTTAATCCGATTTTATTCACAGAATTCGTTGTATTTCTTTATTTTTATCGCTTTGGAGGTTTTGGTAAAGCGTTAATTCCATTTCACCCAATAATAATACTTTGCAATACTTTTGATAATGGTAAATGTATCCGTAACAGCCAACTTTCACCAAGAGATTTTTAATGGTACACAAGAGCAAAGTAAAATTCTTTTAAAAAAAAGAAAAAAAAACAAAGAATATAAATAATAATAAAAAAATTAATAAATAAAAAAATTATAAATTCTTTTTTCTATTTATTTTTAATTCTTTTTATTAATTTCTTATAAAATGTTTTATTTTTTTATTTATTGCGCGACAATATAAAATGTTAACATGTAACAATATAGCTTTATCAATATTATTAACAATATTGCAGCCCGCTACATTATCCGCATCTTAACTAAATTGAAATTATATTAAACCTCCACTAGAAAACATACTGAATATATAGACGTATAAACAGTAATTGATTATTAAAATACAATACAATTAATCAATAATTAAAAAAAAAAAAATATTAGATTAAAAAATTTAAAAAAATCTGTAATCTCATTATCACAGATGAGAAATAAACTAGCTAAACTTATTTATAACTATATGAGACACACATTGTAACGTAACGGACCTCATTTAAAATATGAATGCTGTCTCATCGTTAAAAGCTATATCTTCTAGACAACCTTCGGATGGACAGAAAGATAGAATATTTAATTGGGTTATGTAATAGGCTGTCTAAATAACGAGCCTCATCAATTACGTTAATAAAAAAATTCCAGAGAAGTAAGCTTTTGTGATATATTTATACAACATTAGTTTTAGTAGGATATGCGAAACCTGAAACACGTGGCTAGTATTTTATGTAAAGAATCTATTAACAAAATTTCAAAACTGTATCATGAAAAATCACAAAGTTATAAGCTTGTTCTGTTACCTGGTTGTCCGCACAAGAAATGAATATAGTTTGTTCAGAATAAGTAACAACAGTTACTTATTCTGAACAAACTATATTCAGGTTTCGCATATACTAAAAATAATGTTGTGTAGGGTGACTGGAAATTAGTGACCGATACTTAAACACGTGATTGTATTCATGTTAACAAACAACTTCCCCAAAGAAACATTTTTTTTTTATACTCATTCAGTTTTACCACAATAACACAACAGCTTTACGGAGCGGGCTTGCGAGCCGTGCGGGTGCTCTGCCTACCCACTGTTGCACGGTACGATAGTAATGAGACAGAATGGCGTCACACGGCTAACAGCTCACGTACATACAATTTTTTTTTAAATATTTTATACGCAAACCCTGCGTAGGGAAATATACAAATAGATATATTTTCATATATATTTTAGGGTCTAATTGGTTAAGACATCCGGTGTACTGAATCGGAAGGTCGCAGGTTCAAACCCTGCTCGCACTAGAATTTTTCTTTCCACGTCAAAACAGCAATACAAAAAAAAATGTTTCTTTGGGAAAGTTGTCTGTTATCATGAGTGCAATCACGTGTTTAATAAGTATTTGTCACTAATTACCAGTCACCCTATAAAACAGTTATGGGTTCTAAAAACAGTTTACACCAAAACGTGCACATATATCTTCTTGCAAAGCATTATTAATGCTTTCATAATTTATATAATTACGTGTACTAGAGCTAACCCAATTTAAAAACCTTCAGTAATAGAAAAAGATGATGCTAGCTAGCTTGTGGTTAAATAATCACAGCCGCACGGGTCGATCTCCGCGCTAGCCAAGGTCGGTCTGTGGATGGGTGTTCATTATTACATACTGAGATTCCTCCTTATCTCGAAAAAGCACGTTAAGCCGTTGGTCCCGGCTGTCAAGTAGATATTTGACAGTCGTTACAGGGAGTCAGTAGCAAGCAAGCAAGCGAAAGTCTCCAGTCTCCACAACCAGACTTATCAAGGAGTACCGAATTACCCAGTATTTACTAGGTTGTGGAGATCAGATAGGCAGTTGCTCCATGTAAAATACTGGTATTCAGCTGCATCCGGTAGAACTGGAAGCCGAGCCGAATAAGTTTGAGAAAAGGCTAGGCAGATGATGAGTAATAACAAAAGATAAATCAATCTCAATAAAAAACTTTCCGAAAAGCTCACCAACTTACAATAACTTTTTTACAAGAAAATTGCCAGCCTTCATAATTGATCCCGATAGTGAGGTTCATCCAGGACCCAATTATAAAGGATTGACAGCATTATGTTTTGTTGATCTCAGCTAAGTGTTTTTACAGTGGCACTTAAATCTGTTAACATCATTTTCTTAATGTTTTACATCAAAGTTCTACTTTTATCCAAACTTAATTTTGTATTAAGTGATGATACGTGCTTACACATAATACGGGTTTATTTCTGAAAACAACAATGTAGGTACATAATTATGTATTCTCCTACGCTACTAAATGGCTAATGCATTACTGCCTCCGGGCAGAGGCTGCTAGGTACGCTACAGTATTTTGCAAACACATCATTTCATATTTAATTAGGTTCCTACGTATAAGGTACGGTAAACAGTCGTAAAACCAGCTATAGCTAAGGGCAAAATTGGGTATCTAAACAAAAAAAAAAACATTTTTACTTACGGATTCTTATATTACCTACCTTCACCGCGTTTTAAATGCGAGTAGAAAATTTGATTACATAAAATTAGGGCGCGTCTTAGAGGGTCTAATTCCAGCGTTGTCGCCTTTACAACAGCCTCGCAAAATATCTAATATAATTCATGCCCCCAGGGAGAACAATACGGATAATGAAATATCAACAACGGTTCACTACATCTGCCATTTTTTATGATGGTAATCTGACCTCTTGAGGATGGAAATAATAACGAATGAATATTGTATTACGAGACCATCGTTCAATCATGTATCAGTACACTTGTTCTGGGTGTACCTACACACAAAACCCCGTATTATTCAATTATGAATAGACCAATCAACAGTTTGAATAAGTGAGTATACAATAATTAACAAAAGATGGTTTGCGGTGAACTACAACACTGTTGCCGAGACTAGTTTACAACAAAACACAGTTCGTAAGTTTCAGCGCACGCACGCACCGCGTAGTTATTTTTAATGAACTTTATAAGCCGCTAATCCGCACATATCACGTTACTGAAGCACTGTTCCCATGTTTATTGTCAAACAGGATTAAAGGATAACGCACATTAGGCCTTTCTAGAACATTAACTCCACCGCCGCTGTAAATAAACGACACACGTTACACTCTAATGTTTCATTGTCGTCGCCATCCCTTTTTGAATAAATGTGCCCGTAGTCCCGTATGTTCGAGTCGATATGTTTGTGTCCCTTATCAGCAGTTGAGCTGCGTGCATTCTGGTCACATGGTTTGATGTAAAGGTGCTTGTGCATTTCACTAAGGAGTGCCACCTGTATGGGTTAGAGGTGGACGTTGAATCAATAAACGGTTTTTTTAACGACTTTTCATTCGTCAATGTGTTAACTGTTATTCATTAATAAAAAAACAGGTTGAAAAGATTAACTGTCAATTTACGTCAAAGCACTCAATGCACTATTTTTATTAATTTCTGAGAATTTAGTCTCCTTCGGAAATATTCGTTACTTCCAGATGTTACCGAACACCGTCGCGTCGACGCATCGGACGCGGGCTTGTGCGTGTGTGATGATCTTTTAAGTATGCCTGGATCTTTCGCAAGTCCTACTGGCTGAGTAAAGCATGGAAAGCCTGGAAAAAGTACGAAGGAAAGGTCATTCCAGTTCAAAAAAAAAAGGTAAACTAAATTCTTATCAAATCAATAATCTTTAACCTAATCTGCAACAAAATAGACATTGATCAAAAACGTAGACATATTAAATTGACGATTACTGCTAACGATTGAAGTTTTAAAACCTGTTATTTATTTAACAGCTTTTTTAACGCGTTGACCATTAATGATTAACAGTTAAATTACATTAACTAAAAAACCGTCAATAACCTTGCCTAGTATGGATCGTCACATTGGAATCAGCAGAAGGTATTTAACCTGTCATAACATTACAACGTGTCCCGATAAAATTTTGTATAAACAGTGTTTAAGTAAATGGATGCAATTTACTTGAAATTAACCATTATGGAGTTCTAGACGCTGGTAATGAAAGATACTTAGTTCGTAAGTAATGTGCAAATGCAAATACAATGTGTGGCGTCCATATACTTTCCATTGTTTGCGCGCTATACCTACAAAATGCAAAAGGCGAATTTTGGCTTATATAAACACTTGGCACTTTGTTTACATTACATAATGGATTTAATTAAAACGGGATGTGTCTGCTCATTCTGGATTTTCGTAATTACAACGCAAAGTGAAGAAATATTATGATATAATATTCGTAAGCGTTATCGCCTCCACAGTGGAGTTTTATTAAAATCATAAATCCCGTGTCAAATGCACCCGCTCAGTGCCAAGACTGAATAACAGATGTACTATTGTACTTTATGTAAATCAGCTTCATTTCAAAAACGTACCTAATGTAAATAAGGTTCCCAAATGTTGTTGTAACCTTTTTAGTAGGGTTCAACATTTTTTCTGTTTAAAATGAACACTAAATTTAAACCCAACCCGAGTCCTGGGAATATAAAGTTGTTGAAATATGGATATTTTAACTTACAATAATGGTGTCGTTGTAACTTACACCTAATTTACCCTTGACAACTACATAATGTATTTATACACGGTTTGTGACTTACTACAAAAGCGTGTCGTGATAGTTATTATCATAATTAAGTGCTTAAGAAGATATCTTACTTTTGCGGCGTTCATATTCTAATTATGTTTAGTAACTTTGCTACTTAAAGTCGGCCTCGAGTTAAGGTCTATAAAAGTACATCAAAGTTAACTTATTAGAGAATAAGTTAATAAGGGAATAACTTGGATGGTAACGACTGAGTTTCGTTGTTCTGTTAGCTTAAGACTTCATTAAAAATTATCGAGGCGTGCTCAAAAATTTAAGTACAGGATGAAACGCGAGCTTAAGAAAGAAAGTAAGGATAACTCTGTCGGTAATGAACTTGGAGCTTTGCGAAATAAATAATGATTACAGTACATTAGCGGTACCTACCTACGTATCCACCTAACCATATATCTTCGAAAATCCCTTAAAACGCTTGATCTAAGGGCGATAATGACATCATCACGCGTAGCAACCGGCTATCACAGTAAAATGTTATCAGTATTCACACAGGTGAACGACTCTGCAAATCTTCTGAAGAATAGTAGGTTATTGTCAGTCATTAAAAACAGCTTCCGTTTCCATGACTCAAGGACCTAAAGCGTTATAATAAAAGAAAAGGTTTTCAAGTGTTTCAATTGGTTTCAATTTAAATCTCAAACAAACTGTACTAAATTATTTGGATTCTTTAGAAATGTGACAAAAATCTTGATGTGTGTTTGGGTACAGCTTAGTTAGCGAATAGATAATAATAGTAAATTAATTAGGCCACTTCTTAAAAGAAACCCTTTCTCAACACTTTACCAACATAAGTACAGCACAAGCATTAGCCTGAATGGCAGAACACGTTTCCGAAGAAACCCGGTGGGTCCCTCTGTAACGGATTATGACAGGATCCGTCCGAGGCCGGGGCCCGGAGCCCAAACCCGGCCCCAATTGTACACGCTCCAACAAACTTGTGCGCATTTTAGTTAAACACCGCCCAACTCACATGTGATAAAAACCCACTTACTCATCAAAATGAACAGGTATTGTTTAATAATTTGAACAAAACATTTGAAGCAAACATTTAAAACAAACGATCTACGTTTGTTTTATTTGTTAAACATGAAATGAACAATTTTCTCAAATCCCTTTTCATATTATTATAATTGAGAGTTACACATCTCATTTCACGATTATTTGTATCTACTGGTTCAATTTATATGAGAATTGTTTTGATTGCACTTTACTATTTACATAATTATCCACAGGTATTTTATTACATTTCAATTAAAATTCGGTGATATAATAACAACAACACGAACTCGTAACGAAGCCTTTTGAAGTTTGTGTAGGCTTTCTAACTTGTTTCACTATAATTATAAACATGAGTCCAAATTAAACTACATTTTACAATGCTATTAATATAAAGTTACGTTTGAAAACAAAAACATAGAACGTTAAAATACATATTAAACTGTAACTGTTAATGAAACTTATAACGAAACTTGAATTGAAAATACACACAGGTTATGCGGTTATACACACATTTTAGGTGTTATGTAGTTTTCTTTAATTCGTGTAGAAATACCCCCCGTCATTACGATAATATTTTTGTTCTAAACCAAACCTTTTGCTTACGGAGATATTGTGGGAAAAAGTTCCAACTTTTTCACAAGTTTTTATTTTTAATACATGCTTGCAATGTTATATCTTTACTTTAAATACCTCCACGAGCCCCTACTATTTATTCATTGCATCCATCAGCACAATGTTTTCAGTGCGTTACATGAGTCCTACCGTAAAACGTGATTTACCAACCAAAAAAAAGACGTTTCCCAGCAATAATTTTTGCGTACAGTTACTTAAGTTCAATGTACAGAATACTTGTTTGATGGCTTCGTGAAGGGTCCGTTAACACCTTGTATTTTATGATGATTATTGAAACAGGCGCCCGTCCCTCCATGTAAGGTAGATAAGTACCACGTTGCCTTTGAAAACTATGATACTCGCAACGAAATACTTTCACGAAGAAGTTCCACATTCGATAATACAACATGAAACACATTACGCTAGGATGTGAACTCCCACGTTTAGGCGAACGCGAGTTCAATTTGCTTTATTTGCTAATTAGTAAAGTTTCCCCTTTGACGCAGGCGACGACGCTACGTTAGTACTCGTTCGCTACGTGAGCGAGTGTGGCACGAGCTTTTCATAATAATTATCATCGTTAGTGAACTATACGAGGCTTCCGAGCCATCCGCGCCCACCCGAATACATCACTGTCCTGTCGCTGTGTGAAAAACTCTTTAACGTTCGATTTGCAATCATTTTAAAATTAAAGTCACGCAGCATCCGACAGGCAGATTGAGTTTCACGAGTGTAACGAGGTGAAGGTAATGAAAATATAATTTATAGCAATGAGTATAAACTTGAACAATAACAGATTGAATTATAAAATCATTTTCGTTAATTTTTTTAAGTTTCGTTGTCCATTGCGCCAACGATGTTCTGTATCCCTGATACAGTGAGTGATTGGTTCCCCACTGAGTGGACTGTACTGTTCGACCTTTACAATTTAAGGAAAACCATAAGACTTCCCCGTATTTTCATCACATAGCTGCTTCTAATAATCTACAAAATCAATATAATCCCTTGTTCGCCACTTACTCGTACCACACCCTTGGGACATGGTAGCTTAATCTCAGCCGGGGACCACCGGCTTGCGAAAAGGTTTTATTATTATTTACTAACCAGACCATAAATAAATTCATACTGTGAATTTATTACTGTTACACGCTTTTTCCTTATTTATAGGAAAACTGGAAGTCAAAGCGGTACGCTTTGAAGCTACGTCTACCATTACCGTATTGGTCCATTACTTACTAGTCTCATAGCAACGCGATTTCGAAGTGCACTCGTTAGATTTATTTGTGAAATTATTCACGATCTCTACTACTTTTTAGTATTCTCAAAACCAATTAATTTTAAGTAGATACTCAAACCTAACATCGCGATAAAAATCTGAAATAGAATAACTTTAAGTCGTTTGGAACTTAATTTGAACTTCTCGGGAGAATGAAGACAATTCTGAAGCTATCTGTGTAGTAATTTCGTTGATTTCAATGTTTCGTTTGTTATAATATCTGTCGCTGACAAAGATAACGTCAAAGTTTAGCCGGATTATCCTGTCGGCCGTGGGTTGGGAGGGCTCCTTTATGTCCTCACCAACGCCGCCGCCGCCGGTCGCAGGCGGGGAGGGCACCGATAATTTCAATTATCGGCACTCATCGTAGAGAAACGTAATTAGTGATTTATTCACGTGTATTTTAAACCTGACACGCATTTTGTTTCAACGAATTGCAAAGTGTTCGCTTTTGTTGTGACTTCCACCATTTGGTTCCAATTAATTTCGAGAACTACTACGTTGTATTTTTATTAATCGTCAGGGATTTAACAAACCATGCGATTGTAATTGCAACACAATTAATATAAATACTCTGTGTGTTTAATTAGCAAATATTAATGTTATTTAACCGTTGGGACCCAGGATAGATCATGAGTTGCATCTTTATTTTTCGTTCATAAGCTTTGACAATGACAAAACAATACGACCGCGTATTCTTTTACAAAGCAGTTACACTAGTTAGCAAATATTTAAAAATATATGTATGCGTTGAATTCTAGTTAATAATAATAATGTATGATTCAATATCGTAGCAAAAAAAAAAAGTAACAACAAAACTAATTCAAACAAGTAGGAAAATTGCTTGTCTTGATGAACACACAACACACAATCTGTGTATCTGTGGAACATTTCCAATCCTAATTAAATTACTTTTATGGATAACTTAATTAAAAACTAACTAACTTAATTAAAACAGTTTTAGTAATTCTATGAAAGTGAAAACACACTTGTGGTTTAATTACGGTACCATTCATTTTTCTACCGCGTCATGAGTAGAATAATATCTAAACATGAGCAAATGTTTGACTTTTGAAATGAAATTTACTTTAAATTGTTTAACATCATCAGAACCTCTGTTGCCCCGAAGGTTAGGCAGAGGTGAACTTATAGCAGGGTGTACACCCTCATTTCTCTAGTTATGTTTAACATAAACATCACGCCTCTAATACCAGACGGGTTAGGCAGAGGTGTACCTAAAAGCCCAACCGCCCACATTTCGCCAGATAAGTTTAAGTCCCCTTATTACATGGGTGAGCGAGCCTACTGGCCACAAATCTAGACTGTGGCTGCTACTAAGAAATTCCTGATCGAAAAATCAGTCAACACTTTCTCCGATAAACTTTTGGAATCCAACCCAGGACCTCATGCTCAACAGTCGCACTTGCGATCACTGGACCAACAAGACAATCGAGTTATGTTTAAGTCCTACGTAAAACAGTGCAAGTCTGTTGCCATCAACCAGGCACACATCATTTAAGATATTTCTGATGGAAACCCAACAATAGTTCCCTCGACCTCATAATCAAACCCAGGACCTCATCATCATCATCATCATCATCATCATTTCAGCCGAAAGACGTCCACTGCTGGACATAGGCCTCCTCCAAGTGTCGCCACATTTACCGGTCCCGTGCGACTCGCATCCAGCAGATACATCCAGGACCTCATGCTGAACAGTAATGCTAGCAACCTCTAGACCAAGAAAGCAGTCATGTGTCGGTAAACTTATAAAAGAAAAGGTCATTCCTCTCGAGATGGCAATTTAATCTCTGATCTGAAGGCAAATGTAATAAGTTTGTAAATATGGAGGAACTATAGAAGGTAAATTAGTTTTTGGGAAACGAAATTCAATTGTCGTAAAGGATTGCTACGCTTCATTCGATAGACAAGTTATTTTCTTAGAACTTTAGCTACACGCTCCACTCGGTATAGTAATCATTTTGCGATGTTTTATTATTCATGACACGGTGGAACATCAAGCAAATGGACTGGCCACATGCAAACGTCTTGAATTTTTAACTCTGTTAAAGGTGAAGTCTTATTTATTTACTGAGCCTCATATTGTTGTGCTAAGACAGTTTCAGTTCTATTAGCCGAGACCTTAACCTTTCGAAGAGTGAAATTTACCATTTTAGAATTTACCGCAGTCTACCATTTCCTGGGGAAGCGCTAGGGTAACCCACGAAATTCTATTTTTCTTAAGTTTTTTACACACACACGTATGTAGTTACAGTTAGAATTATAGTCATCAATATAACCCCCTATATTCATTTAATCCCACTTAATGACTATTTCATGAAAAACTCATCGCCTTGCCTTCAAGCGATGCAAATACTGTAACCTTATTTGATCGCTGTAGTTTTGAGCCCGTCTGGGGCCGAAATGTAAAACGTGTCTTGGGGCCCGAGTGCTCATCTCCTTTTCAAAGGAAATGTCTCGTCTACTGGTCGACCCTTCGCGTGACCAGAGGTCTGGCTCTTTCTTTGGTCAAAAAACTAGCATTGCCATTCAACGTGGCAATACTGCCACTGCTGCCAGTCTTCTGGGCACGTTACCGGAAGACAGCGATGCGGAGGTGTACTTTGACGCCTAATTGTCCTATTTTATTATTTATTTATTTAACACATCAAGCACAGAAGTACAGAGCCGGACTTAATGCCATAGGCATTTTCTACCAGTCAACCTTTGGGTGATGCAGAGACAAGCAGTGGTAGGTGTATATCTGAAAATAATTTTAAATAATACTTAGATTAACTACAAGGATATATAAAATACTATAAATATATATTAAAAATTTAAATTAATGTAAATAGACATTTCCACGAATATACTATATTAAAAACACAAACCATGGGGAAAACATTACCGTTGTATCATTGACGAAACTGCCAGCTTCTTCCGAATGTACTCACGAACTTTAATTTTAAAAGATAAGCGATTGGTTGCCATCCTGATTTCCTGGGGAAGCGCATTCCACAAAGAAATAGACTGGACAAAGAATGATCGGTGAATGAAATCAGTGCGGTGAGAGGGACATAGAAGCATACGGTTTTGCGATGATCGCAGGCTCCTATTATGGTTGGCACAAATATACTGAAAGTGGGGAGCAAGGTAACTAGGGGAAGTGGGAGAAACAAGAAAAGAAAACAAGGCGGTAAGCGCCCTTTGCTCCCTACGCTGACGTATGGGCAACCACTTAAGAAGACTCCGGTGCTCGGAGACATGATCATATTTACGCAAATTGAAAACGAATCGAATGCAGTTATTTAGAAGACGGTCAAGTTTGTCGAGGAGATCCGCATTCAGGTCAAAGTAGCACACGTCACCATAATCGATGATAGGAAAAATTAAGGACTGTACAAGCATTGTTTTCGTAGCATTGTTTCGTTGTTTTCGTTTCGTATTTTCGTCGTTGTATATACATATATGGGTACCTACTTAGTTTTAGTTTTAATTTAGTCCTTTTTTTCGTAAATATTTAGTTTGTATATTTTAGGTTGTTTGATTGTATTGCGGATTCTTTAACAATCAAGATCATTAAAAGGTTTTCGTGTTTATTTATGTGTTCCATTTCGTATCTCTGCCAATTGGCCTAGCATGCCATTCTAGCGTAACTTAAAACCCAGCGATTTTAATCTTTTTGGACATTTTAAAGTTTTAACATGTATTTTTCAGATTCTATTCGTATCTATGAGTGATACAAATTGTGCTTATTAGAATATCGTTGGAGTTATGTCTTAAATTGTATCCTAAGCATGTAAAGCTGACTTATCTTTGCCAGTATCACCCACGAACTGAAAAAATTAAGAATTTACCGGCCTTTCAAAAGTTTTGCATTCTTTCTTTTCTTTCTTTGTACTCTGTAATAAAGATTAACAAAGAGTAATTTAAAAATATGTATTAACTTAAAGACTTCAAGATTTATACTTCACTAACTCATACCGAAGAGTGGACGTTGAATGGGAGAAAAAGCTTCATCATGGCAGGGTATCATTATTGTGTCGGGAAACAGTCCGTTTCTGCTGATCCTTCGGTGAATCCCGATCCGCGCTTTGTTCTCGACCGCACAAAAAGCCTACGTAGGCCAACTCGCAGTATCTCTCAACGTTACGGTTTAAAAGGCGAATCCTCTGTAGTAAGGCAGAAACTGAAAACAGAAAACCCAAATAAATGTAACCTGAAATAAACTCCGTATAAAAAGTACGTACAATAAACGCACAGTGTAAACAAACTCATAACATGATCACATCTCTCCACGTAATTACTCGATTCCTTTAAATTCTTACTTCCTTCTAAATTGTTTAACACAATTTACATTTTCAATATGCAAGTTCGCTCCAATTAGTTAACAATGCTGTTCCGAAATATTTGTCGAGTAGCCAACGAGGCTGGGTGGAGTTACGAGTAGAGTTTGCTTGCTGGCTCATATAATGTGGGATGTGAGATTATGACCCAACTAATTTCAAGTTTCTCAACTTCATTATCCGCGCCGTTGGAGATCCAAGGTGATGACAAAATTATTATAAAGGCTTGCACGGCGTCCTATGTAAAATCTTGCGTTTAATATCCCGCTAATTCCTTGGCTGTTGGTATGTCTTCTTTTATGTCAAAACTTATTTAAGAAATACCTGCTTGTATACATTAGAGTTATCTTTCAAGGTGAGCCGTAAATTTGCTACTTTTTCAAAGAAACATTGTAATTTCATATAGTTGTAGTTTCACTTATATTTTATGGATGTTGCGCGTGCTAGCTGAAAGCCATTTATACCACCGCTGTTGTCTCAACATCGGTCACCTTCGACTCTATTGGTTTCGCTACTTTTTTCACAGTGTTCTAGAAAAAAAGATTGTAAAATGTTCTCGCAAAGTTTCACGACCTTGCCAATACAATCTAGATCTAAAACAAGTTCGATTAAATTGGTTTAACTTGAGCCGTTTGAATGCTAAACTCGTTTCAAGTTGAATGTTGTTCAACGTTGAAGCTTTGTGTGTGTTTAGTTTAGAAGATCGTCCGGCGAAAGCGACGTACGTTAGTAATTAACCGTTGTAGTGTTCAATTAGAGAAGACCCATTTAGCTTACGCCAAGACTGTCTAAGTATACGTACTTAAACCTGTGCTGGAAGTTGAACTACCCAGCGTAAAGCAAAGGTTTTTATATTTGCACCATGTTTCTGCATCCCTCGAACTGCGCGCATAGTTTACAAAAGCCTTTTACATACAGTAATAATTAAAAATTGATAACCTAGACGAGAATTTAATTAACTTGTGCAAATATTTGAATCTAACAGTATAAAACCGCCAATCTTGCCGGCGAATTATGACATTGTCCCTCAGGATCGTTTGTTTTCCTGGTTAAGGGGAGGCTAGTTCCACAGCGGACATTAATGGGGTTTTATATCCAAGGTAAATTAATTATCAATTCACCTCTTATAAATTTAAATCTGGTTTTAAACTAGGAAGCTTCCTTACATTCTATGCACCGTATAACTCGACAACGCGGGCATCGATCGCCTAGCCGTAATAATGTATAGCCCGACATGTATTGCCATCGTAGTCTTATAATAGTGGCAATACGAAGCATAATAAATATAGGTACGTAGCTTTTATAGGGCGGTACGTTGCCAGTCGGCATCGTGTGTGCGATTTCATTTCGTTTTATTTGAACTGTTACTCGCTAGACTGTAACGCAGCGGATTCAGCGTTTCTCTTTTATAACGTTTTTAAAATTATCATTAGCGAAATGTTTCGTGTTTGCGAGTTTAGCCACTTGAGTTTAACTGGAAATTAGAACAAGACGAGGGTGGCTGGCAGGCAGGCTGGCAGGTGAGTTTAGTTGTCACAATAAAACCGACACTAATGGTAATTGTGTGGCGGAGTGATGTCGTTACAGCCGCAACACTTTGTACAACTGTATCACTTAGACATGTTTACGAGATGCTTTCAATTGCAAGTGGAGTACCTGCTGTGAGATCGACCGCCTTTTAAAAGTACAATCAGGTTCGTTGGAGTACTAAGTACCTAGGCATCAGAATAGTGCTTACCGTGATCATTTGCGAAGTGTCACCGCCTCTGACTGCCTTGTTGGTCTAGCGGTCGCAAGCGCGACTGCTGAGCTTAAGGTCCTGGGTTCGATTCCCAGGTCGGGCAAGTGTTATTAGGTTTTTCCATTAGGAATTTCTCAGTAGCAGCCACGGAGTCTGAATTTGTACCTGGTTTATGGCAATAGGCTCGCCCCCTATTACATGGGACTAAAACATAACAGGTGTACTATTAAGTACATCTCTGCCTAACCCTTTGGGGATTGCAGGCGTAATGTTATATTATGTCACCGCGCCTTTAATATCAAAAAAGTTGCACAAATGATAAATTGTGTCATTGTACCATCGTTACCTATAACTGTAAGCGAAAATGGTTTTTCCACCTGTGTAGTAGGACCTATTCTTCTTTGTTTTGTAATAAAATGCGTCATCGCCCGGCACACTAACGAAACAAAGTGTCGACCTAACAAGAGTCATAACATAAGAATAAAATAACAACCCGATATCGTGTGCTCGTTATCTCTGCGTTTGGTACACCCACACTACATCGCGTCATCGTACGCCGCCCCATATACGACACCACGCTTGTTTACCTCTGATGGCGATACTTTACGACAATAACAGCGAAATATATCGCACGAATAACCCAACTTCATGATGAAGCCGTCAAACGCCTATTGTTTGAATACCGTGCCTCTAAACCAAGTTATCAGATTAAATTTTTGGACTTTACGGGTACGATTAATAAAATAAGTTCCTAATACAAGCGAGAGTATCGATTGTTGGTCGGCTAAAAGTGTAAACATGTGGGCTGTTTGCCTTCTGTAACTCCATATACATAAACAGGAGTATGTTTGTCAGGGAAGAGGGCCCAGTTTTATCCATAACAACATTTTGCGTCGTTTTCCGGCCTCTTTTCTTCAGATTTTCCCTGATTTGATTTTGTTAACAGATAGATCAACGTAATCTTTTTATGCCACTAATGTTACGAAAGCCATGTTTTTTTTTATATCAACTGGTTCTGTATAAAATAAATTGATTGCTCCGCGTTCAGATAGAAGCACTTACCGTGCGAATCTCTCATATTCGTGCGTATTTGAAGGGTGAGTTGTTTTCAATTCACATTTAATTACGGAGCGCAAAGTTACCATCAACATTTGCTCGTACGCTCCCAACCTGCTCAGACCACCACCGAGTGTTGTGCGAAGAAAGCTTTCTTGAGTGAATCATTTATGTTCTTAGCTAATGTACCGAATATACACGGGAATAAAACAACATTCTATCACGTTACGGATCATGCAAATTGAAATAATGTAGCTAATTTTATTCCGTGCTTAGGTACTTAGTTTATACTTTCTTGTTAAGTAAAACTTGGATGACTATAGCAAGCAGAATTTGAAAAGGATCAAAATGAATAGTTCAATTAGGTTTTTCTATGTACAAAAGATATAACCAAGCTTTATTTTTAAATACTCAGAAAAGAAGTTCTGAGTAGAAATAGAAATTCCAGAGAATATAATTTGCAGAAATAATAGGATTTCTCTAGAGACAGCCCCTAAATGTGGGTGTACAGCAGTACTTTATTAAATGTTATTTACTGTGCTAGAGTTGAGCTCTCCAAGGAAAACAAACTTGATTGAATAAATTATCCATAATCTATTGCCCATTTGATTTTGGCTCATATTTTTTTATAAGCCCCATATATTTTAAGTTACCATTACAATTTATCAGCGATGGAATCGTTTCAATTTGATGCCTTTATTGTCATTTGTGTTTCTTCGCGGAACTCAGTGATTGTACTCGTCAAAATGAAACAGCATTTGTTTTACATCTTTTGAATTTTTTCAATCTTTTTATATTCTCTTCCTCAGAAGCGAAGATAAACTGTAGTTCCAAGAAAATTAAATAGACATACCTAATTACTTAACTCAACTAAACGTAGTCCTTTTAAACTAACTGATAACGTTTTAACAAAGACATTCAACTTGTTGAGATTATAAAACTTCGCTATTATTTAAAGATGAAGCTGTAGTGGACATTTAAAAAGATGAAGCACTGAGTTTCTTGAAATAAATGCGAAATTAAATTTGAGAAAAAGCAGAAGAATCTTAGTTAAGAGCGGGAAGCTAATAAGGCAAAAAGAAAAAGTTGCAGATGAAGTTTTTCGTAGCTGAGGATATTTTCCTTATGAAAACATCGAGAGAGTTGGCTCAGATTGCGCTGGTTTATTTTAACCACAACTATGGTAATGAATTTACTCTTTAACCGCAGTAAATTATCCACTTCATTCTATTTTCATAGATTAAAAAACATACACGATTAAAACCTGCAGCCATTAGGTACTAGGTACTACATTTTTTTTTTATATTATTATTTATTTAACAATTCAAGCACAAAGTACAGAGGCGGACTTAATGCCATAGGTATTTTCTACCTGTCAACCTTTGGGTGAAGCAGAGACAGTGTTAGGTGTAAATATCTGCAAAAAAAATAATTTATTACTAAGATAAACTACAAGGATATATTAAATACTATAACTATAATTATATCAAAATACTATAAATATATATATATATATATGTGATATGGCAAGAAAGGAGGTGTCTGGTGAGATGAAGAGTAATAGAGAAGTATGGAAAAAGAAGAGATGCTGCGCCGGACAAGGGCAAGAGAATGATGATATATATACACCGTGACTTTTTAGTCGTCTTTCAACGGCAGCCCACTTCATGTATCCAATGAATACTAAACATTCATAAAAATAATAGGTATTTATGAGATTTTAATAATTTAAAAATAAAAATATTATTCAGTATTATGAGGCATAACGTAGTTAAAACACCCTGTTGCGAGCAAAGATCTACTGGACTCGAGTGCTGGGTAGGTATATGTTATCCCTTTTTTTTTTTTTTTTTTTTTTCCGGATGGGAAATCATCAAATGACCCCCCCCCCCCACTCAGGGCGGAGCGGAAGGGAGTGTCAGACTTGTACTGACTAAAACCCATCCATGTTCCTTCTTTGCCCTTTGTGTTCCAGGGCCACGGTATCTCTTTCGAACAGTCCCGCAGCCCTGGCAGGCATCGGCCCTTGCGGACCCCTACTTATTTGCTGACATCTCTTTGAGGCGCGCGTGGAACACGACCGCGCCGTCGACACGGCCTGTCGTCATAAGACGGCCGGACGGCGAGCTGGCCCATAACTCGCCGTCCACAGGCCCGCGCCTACGGTGGCCGGGAGCCACCACGTGACCCCAACGCCCAGGGCGTCTCCCGCGGCGACTGGGACGTGAGGTTCTTTCTCTCTCACGTCCCGCCACCTCCTTCACTAGCATGACTGCTTCGCAGAAGGAGGTGACGGCTTCCCATTCCCTCTCGCTCCGGACCATGGCTTGAACCAAGGCCTGACGCGAGAGATCGCCGCCGCCAATCGCCGCTACGAGGACACGGCGGTGCTCCGCCCAAGCGGGGCAGACCTCCACGGTGTGCTCCACCGTGTCCTCCGGACGATCCTCGCAGTGGAAACACCCGGGCGTTTCCTCCCGCCCGATTCGGTGCAGGAACCTCCCGAAACAACCGTGTCCGGTGAGGACCTGCGTCAGGCGGTAGGTGAGGGCGCCGTGGCGCCTCTCTAGCCACTCCTCAAAGAGGGGACTTATCGCCACTATGGTGGCGTGCCCTGCACGGGGTTGCGACAGTCGCTCTCTCCATGTCGCCATGAGATCACGCCGGAGGTCTGTCCGCTGAGCAGCAATTTGCCGCGGCAGCAGAGTTTCCTCCCGACGTAGTGCCTCCGCGCGCCATTCGTGCAGGCGTGCGAGGACTATCGCCTCCAGATCCCATGGCGGCAATCCGGCAAGGAGGCTAGCCGCTTCGCCGGAGATCGTGCGGTACCCCCGGATTAGCCTTATGGCTATTACTTTTTGGGGCGCGTTCAGGTAGTGGGCGGCTTGCCGCCTCAAAGAACGCGCCCACACCGGGGCCCCGTAAAGGGCCATGGACCGCACGACCCCCGCGTATAGCCTCCGGCAGGAGGCGTTTGGACCCCTCAGGTTGGGCAAGAGCCGCTTGAAGGCAGCCCCTGTCCGTTCCAGTTTGGGAGCCAAACGTCGGAAGTGCTCCACGAAGTTCCACCGGCTGTTGAGGACGAGTCCTAGGTACTTCAACGTCGACCCGACGCCGATGGAAACCTCTCCTGCCGTCAGTAGGGATCCCGACGGTGGCGCATTCCGAGGCCCATGAAAACACATGGCCTCGGACTTGTGCAGTGCCACCTCGAGACCCAATTGCCGGATCCTCTCCACGACTATCGCAACCCCGCGTGTCATGTTTTCGGCCGCCGCCTCGTGCGACCTCCCTTGTGCCAGTACCAGCGTGTCGTCAGCGTAGCAAACTACGCTGACGCCGGTAGGGAGGTCGGCGCGCAGCACCCAGTCGTAACCGATGCACAGGGCCGGTCCCAGAACCGATCCCTGTGGAACACCGCACGACATGTCTCGCCGGTTCCATTCTCCGCTTCGACCAGGGTAGATGACGGCTCTATCCGTCAGGTAGTCCCCGACCACACGACGAAGGTAGGTCGGCACCCGGTGATACCGGAGTGCCTCCCTAATGCAGCTCCAGGGCATGGAGTTGAAGGCGTTGGCGATGTCAAGAGACACCGCCAAGACGACCCCGCCCCGGGACACCGCGTCCCCCGTCGTGAGGGCTCTCACGCGTATGATGGCGTCCACCGTCGAGCGCCCCTTGCGGAAACCAAACTGGTGTTCCGCAAGATCCGGCCCCATCCCCGCAAGGTGCCCGGCGAGGCGGTTGGCAATGACTCTTTCAAAGACCTTGCCCACCTCGTCGAGCAGCACGATGGGCCGGTATGCGGACGGAGAGTCCGCAGGGCGCCCTGGTTTCCGGATGAGGACCAGCTTCCCCGTCTTCCAACGAAGCGGAAACTGGCCTCTCTCCAAGCATGCGCTTAGGAGCCCTTCCAGTCGGGGCCCGAGAGCCTCAGAGGCCAAGACCCAGGCTTTGCCAGGCAAGCCATCGGGTCCCGGGGCGGTGTTTCTGGTTTTCAGCCTGCGTACCGCCACTCTCAGGTCTACCCCAGTCACCTCCGGAACGTCGTCATCGTCATCGGTGTGGTCCGCTTTCGGCACCGCACGTGGCGGCGGAGCCATAGGCGGGGGAGGATGTTCCCCTCGCGAAGGGAACAGAGCGCTCACCACGTCCTCCACGAGCTCAGGCCGGAGACTCTGCGTCAACGGGGGGGCCCGGGTGCGGAGTTTGTCCCGCACCATCTTGTAAGGGCGCCCCCACGGATCTCCGTTCAGAGACTCCAGCATCTCCTCGCGGGCCAAGTTCTTGGCCCGCCGGACAGCCTCTTGGAGGGCGGTCTTCGCCGCTCTGTACCCCTCGTACAGCTCCGCCTCAATGGCTGCCGCATCCGGAGGGCGGATGCGGAGCCTGCGATGCCTGGCGTACAGGCGCCGCGTGGCAACGCACGCCTTGCGCAGAGACGTCAGCTCTCGCGACCACCAGTACACCTGACGCCGAGCGCTTCCTGGCCGAACTCGGGGCATTGCCACGTCGCAAATGTCGGACATGGCCTCCTGGAACCAACCCGCCTCGTTGTTGATGTAGGCAGGCCTGACTGGTGATGACACCCAGGCCTGCACGATCGAGGCTTCCAGGAGGAGCTCCCGGTCCAGCTGCTTCAGCGCCCATCGCGGACCACTCGGGGCCTGTAGGACCGGCACGCTTGAGGACTGGGTGGAGACGTCGAACCGGATGTACCGGTGGTCAGAATAGGTCTCCACCCCCTCCATGACGCGCCAGTCAACGACACGCGGCGACAGAGCGGGGCTGGCGAACGAGATGTCCACCACCGACTCGCCCCGCATCCGCACGCACGTGGGGACAGAACCCCGATTTAGGACGACCAGGCCTGTCTCCAGAGCCCAGTCCTCCACCATTCTACCCCGCACGTCCGTGTAACGAGAACCCCAAGCCAAGTTCTTGGCATTGAAGTCCTCGAGCACAAGCACGGGGAGGGAATGGCTTCCGATGACGACACTCAACTCCGTGAGGGAGTTGTGGAACTCGGGGAGAGTTCGGCTCGGAGAGAAGTAGACTCCCACTACAACAATCTCCCCGAACCGTGCTGCTACGCACCCCTGACCCTTCCTGACACTCTCAAGGGTCGGGGTACCGGCGGCGACCGACGCAATTATGGTTACTGAGCCGCTAAGGTCCTCCACCCAGTCATCCCTGGGCGGGACAAAGTACGGTTCAGCGACCACGGCGATGTTAATCGACCACTGCGCCACGCTCTGGAGCAACAGATCCTGAGCGCAGGCGCAGTGGTTGATGTTCGCCTGGAGAAGGCGTAATGGGGCCGTTACTGGCACTCCATTTCAGCCCCCTCCCGGGCCCCCTGCGAGGGCCCTGCTGCGGAAGTTGCAACAGTAGCGGCAGCGGCGGCGACAGTGACGGCAGCTGCGGTGGTGGCGACGGTGGGGGTTTTGGCGGTGGTGGCGAAGGGCCTTCCCTTGCCCTTGGCCTTGGCGGGAGTACCGCAGGACTTGCTCCCTGCCCGGTGATCGGCCGGCTTACCAGCTGCCGCACATGCGGCGCAGCGCGGCGCGGCGGAGCAAGCCGCGGCCATGTGACCAGGCTGGCCGCAGCGGAAGCACAGGCCGCTGCGGTCCACCTCCGAAGTGCACCGGACCGACACGTGGTGCCCCACACGGCAGCGGAAGCACCTCAGAGGTCTGGGTTCCAGCAGCTTCACCTGCGCCGAAACCCAGCCCACCAAGAGCCTTCGGCCCTCCACAATGACTTTCGCCGCCGTCACAGGGCAGCTTACCGTTATGGTTCGCATGCCCGACAGGTCCGGACGTAAGGTGCCTGCCTTGACTTGCTCGGCAGGGCACCCACCGGTCCTGGTGACGGCGGCCACCACCTCCTTCTCGGTCACCGAGTCGTCCAGACCCAGTATGCGCAGGTCTGCGCATTTGACGGGCCTGGACACTCTGGCCTCGTCCGCATTTAGGGACGCTCTAAGCTTTTCAGCCAGAGCGTCAGCGGACGAGCCACGTGTTTCGCCAGGGATCTCCAGCACTCGAGCCCCTGTTGCGGTGACTCTAAGCCGGAGGCCCCCGGTGATCCCGAGCTCTCCGAGATCCACCGTCGCTTTCGCCTTAGCGAGCACGTCGCGGTAGGTCACGCCTCTCTTTTCCGCGTCCGGCTGTAGTGTAATCACTACAGCTGCGGTCTTCGGGGCGCTGAGCCTAACCGCGACGCCCCGCTCCTTTTGCTGGCATATTCGCCACCTTGCCCTTCTTTTGGGCCGCCGCCTTGCCCTGTTTCAGGGCCGATATGTTATCCCTTTTGACACGTAAACATCATTAACAGGATGTTTCATAATTTTATTCTAATTTTTTTATATTTTTTTTTTGTACCTTTTATGGAAGATAAAAAAAAAATCGCGCCTAGAGCTATTTATGTCGGGTACATTGAGTGGACGACCTATGTAAGACGACTAAAAAGTCACGGTGTATATGTAAATAGAAATTTACACGGATATACTAAAATAAAAAGACAAACAATGAAGAAAACAATAACGTTGTGACGAAACCGCCAGCTTTTTCTGAATGTACTCGCGAACCGTAACAAAAATCGTAATTCAATATGTATGATCCCTTGCTAGCCCATGATGATGATGATGATGATGATGATGATGGGTGAATTAAAAAAGGAATTAAAGAAGGTAAATTATTAAAACACTACTGTATTGTTCCAAAGGTACTTAAAGTAAAATGAGCTTAATGGACTGATAGTGTGGAAATGAAGTGAGTGACGCAACCCTTGTTGGCTCTAACGAGAACGCCTGGCTGACTTGCTAACAACTCAACGCGAAGTAAACTAATTATTATGAGTTGAAATGAATATGGCGTAAACTGCTGTATTGCAGAATGTGCGGTTGCACCGTACAAAATACAATAAGTACTGGATTACGATTTTCTTCGTCTTCATAACAAATCGGTCTGTCTGGTCTAGTGGCATACGCCCGCTTGCCGGGTAGCATTCGTGTGTTAAAATCCAAAATGTTTGGGATAAAAATTTTTGTACAGAAAAATTTCCCAATGGCCGCTTTATAAGTCTTTTAAAAATCGTTGTTTCTGAAAAACCCTAATAAAAATTTTACGTTTATAAAAAACCCAAAAAAGCCTTTTTCATCAGATCAGTGAAAACCATGAAAACGACAAAATAGTGAAATAAAACTGGTTTGATTATTTTACTTTTTGAAAGCTTACAGCAGAACAAAAAAGGTACTAAAAAGGTATGTTAGCCTGATACAGTAACGAAACATAACACCTGTTTGCACAAAATCATAAACACAATCAAAGTGGACTTTAAAATGCAAATAAAAAAAACCGGCCAAGTACGAGTCGTACTCACACGCACACAAGGTTCCGTAGCACGAAGAGATGTCAGCAACCAAGTAGGGGTCCGCATGGGCCGATGCCTGCCAGGGCTGCGGGACTGTTCGAAAGAGATACCGGGGCCCTGGAACACAAAGGGCAAAGAAGGAACATGAATGGGTTTTAGTCAGTACAAGTCTGACACTCCCTTCCGCTCCGCCCAGAGTGGGGGGGGGGGGTCATTTGATGACTTCCCATCCGAAAAAAAAAGAAGGTTCCGTAGCACCAAACAATATACTAAAAATATATTTTGAAGACTCATTCATATGTTGTACTGCATCTGTATCTGCTACATTCAACAGCAAAACTAAATTTATTTTTCATAGTATGTTAATGAAAAACAAAGTTACTACTGCAGTTTGATGGAAAAGTCCCATATCTCAAAAACTAAACATCAAATCTTATTCAAACCAATTTTCGTTGTGTTTTTGAACCTCAGTATCATTTTTAAAGACCTATCACTACACCCCGCACTTATAGGTTTGATGATTTCTTTTTTTTTAGTTTCAGTTCCATGTTTTGGGACCCCCCTTCATTTTTATTTTTTTTTATTTTTGTACAAAAATCGTAAAGCGGTTCACAGAATACATCTGCCTACCAAGTTTTAACTGTGTAGTCCTAATAGTTTCGGAATAAAGTGGGTGTGACATACAGACGGAGAGACAGAGAGACATGACGAATCTATAAGGGTTCCGTAGCCGAATAGCAAAAAACGGTTCCGTTTTTTAGCCACATAGCCGAATAGCAAAAAACGGAACCGTTTTTTAGCCACATAGCCGAATAGCAAAAAACGGAACCGTTTTTTGCTATTCGGCTACGGAACCCTAAAAACACTGTCACATTGTCTGTGTGCATCAGCGTTTCATCATTGCATTTTTCACAGTTTGTTAAACAGACAAAGTAATAAAACCGGCCAAGTGCGAGGTTGACTCTCGCACTGAGGGTTCGTATAAACTTGTAGGTATTTTGTTATTAAGTTAGGAAGTACCTTATAGGTTTTGATTCCCTTGTGAAATTGCAAAATATGCGACATAAACGGTCATATCTTTTAATCTCGCTTACTTACAAGTTTTAACTGCTCCAAGAGGTAGCAGACTTAAGTAATTGATATTAATTTCAGCTTGATACCTTCATGCGTTCCTGAGAAAAAGGATCTTTACAGGCAGACAGACAGACGCACAACAAAACTGATCCTATAAGGGTTCCGTTTTTGACGACTGCGGTACGGAACCCTAAAAATGTGTGAAAAGCGCAAACAATGCACGTATTATGTCCACCAACCATAACATTGAATCTATATTAAGTATTTAGAAGTATCCAATTCTCCTATGTTACTAGAAAAGGCCATCGCATATACTTTGAGCCATCTAATATTCAAGACCTAAGAGTAGAATCCAAGGAACATCGTCGTAGCTACGTTTTTCCAATTGTGCAGGCGAGATTTGTTAGCAAAGACCTCCACGAAGAAACTCCTATTTCCTACATACATAATATGCAAAGAGGAAACGATTCTTCGGAAACTGGGTAACGAAGATCAGAAGGTATTTCCTTTCTAAGTATTTTCATCTAAGCGTGGTGCATTACGGAAGGAAGGAAGCCCTCGAATACTTTCTTATCTTCATATATATATAATATTATAAAACGTTTATCTGTCTATCTGTCTGTTAATGAGCACTAAAGACGATTGTGTTGTGTGGATTTTGCTACACGTAGTGCCCATAAGCAACTACAATGACAGCAATTTTTTAATCTTAGTAATCACATAAAGTTACATTCAAGATGTAAACGTTTGTGTAAATCATCATCATCTGCCTAGCCTTTTACCAACTATGTTAGGGTCGGCTTCCAGTGTGGATGCAGCTGAAGACCAGTATTTTACATGGAGCAACTGCCTATCTGACCTCCATAACCCAGTTAGTGCTGGGTAATACAATATCCCTTGGTAGAACGTTTGTGTACATAAAGTTGTAGAAAATCCTTCACGACTCAAACCTTAAATTAACGTTATTAAATCAGTAGTCACCCTTATTTTTCTACTCATAAAGGTGGATTTTATTTTTCAATTTTAAATGGAACCAACTTTGAGGCATTCTCCAATGAAAAAGGATGCGTTCAAATAAAACTTCTCCGTAAAAATATTATTATTTTTGTTTTGATTTTTTTGCCTAGACTAACAACATTCCAGCACGCGTAGCATGACCACTGTAGAAACGGGTTTTGTCGACGGAAGAATCGACAAAATGACAGATTTCTTTTGTTGATTGATGAGATACGCGTGTAGTAGTGTTCAATACGGACACTACTGAAATCCACTAACCACCACATAAAAACTGGGAAACATTTCACGGTTTATAATTCCACTCACACATTTATTTGATCTTGTTGAACATCATTGATTTTCACGGAAATACAGAAGCCAAGCCACTAAAAAACTAAAGCACAAACAAACCTGTATGTACATCCGACTGTAATCCTGTGCACTGCATAGATGCGTACACTAAAAGCCCTCCGCGTTCGGATGCGACTTGAATTTGATCAGGTTTTTTACGAAAAAAGTCGCTTCACTGCTGTAGCGCCGATGCATTTAACGCTATGATGTTTGTGTACACAACTAGACATACAAAACTAAGCAAATCTTTTGTCTACAAAAACAGTTTTGTGAACGAGTTACTGACAGAAAACGTTAATCGTAACATAACATCAGAGCTATAATCCACAAAGAGAATTGAGATGAAAAATGTTTTTAAGTCCCATGTATTGGGGGTGAGCCTATTGCTATCAACCGGGCAAAAGTGACTGCTACTGAGAAATTCCTGATTGAAAAACCGAACCCTGGGTCAGCAGGCTCAGCAATTTCGCATGCGACAACAAGGCAGTCTAATGAATCATGAATGAAGTCTTATAATTCAATATTTATTTTTTATTACTTTTTAATCCAAACAATGCCTCATATTTTTACGAAAACCTTTATTAGTTCCCCATAATCCTTTTTTTTGCAAAAAAAACTAGGTCTTTCGCAAATAATAATCTTTTTTTAAATTATCTTGCGCCATATGCATAAGAAAATCCCGGGCAACAGCTAATTTAACTCAAAGCAAATATTTAACAAAGAGTAGTTCATTTTATTTTATTTCGCCCTAATTACGTAAACAAAGTTTTTAGAGGTAACAGATTGTTCGCGCGACTGTCCGCTTTGGTCATATTTTTCTGGTCCGTTGCAGCAGATGTGGCTGAAGTTCCTGAAAATGTTATGCGCTAACGAGGAATAATTTTTGGCAGTGAGTCTTGGCTGACATATTTTAAAGGTCCATGTCTCTAAAATGACACGAAATGTATGCGACTACGTAGGATACCAATTACGAGCACTACGATCAGCTTATTAAATAAGCTCTAGGTAAAGTGGTGTTGTTTAGTCTCCTTAAACTAATTTTCTAAAAACCAGACCTCATGCTAAATCGAGAAATCTCTGGCTGGGTAACTAAAAAACTAAACCGCGGTAGGAAAATTCGTAGCTTATTTAGAGAAAACCCAAGACAAACTACGAACAATATTGCTTTCAACATTTTATGCAAGATTCGAAAATGTTAACCAACTTGAACGAATACGTATACATAGAACATGTCCACAAACACGGATCTTGATACGTGAATTGGCTGCACTGGAATCAAGTTTATACTCAATAAAATAGGGAAACTATATTTTGGAGATTGGATTCCCTCAGCTATATCATGTTTCTTTGCTTTCCCAACTGCGACCGATGACTCACCATCCGTGCGATATCTGCCCACCAGTCGACTATGAGCTGCTACGTCGCCTCAACATTCATTTAATTCCAACAAGTTTTTAAAGAAGGAGGGCTCTTTTTAGATCGGTTTTATTTTGTAAGCTCCATAAATCAAGTGATGGGTGGACAGCTGCGAATCTGCGATACTTATCGGCGAAAATAGTTGTAAAAGCACAGTATGCTTGTACGTACTTGCTCATTTGATGTTTTCAGTACGTTCACCGAACTCATTTATTCACACGTAAAACAAAATCAAAAGCTCTCACAACAACACAAAGTAACAAACAAACTTTTAAGGAGGTATCAGGAGGTATCCCTCTTCTGAAAACAATTGAAGTCATTAGGCGCAAAATGTTATATTATTGATTACTTCGCCTTCGATGTAAGTTGTTGAATAGAATAATTTCTCGGTTCACGTTAAATTCGGAGGTAGGTTTAAAGATGAAGGGCGTCCAGTCGGGCCGCCCTCACCTGGGTTTCAATAATAACTTTTTATTGCCATGAAGACGGCACTCAAATTGCCGAAACTGGAAATGTAATGGGATTATCGCTGATCCGCAACGATGAAGGCCTCTCGTGTAGTACGTAATAAAATTTACGAAATGCGTCGGAAAAAACTCGGCGATCTTCAACTGTGAAACAGTTTACGTCACGTTTATTTTTGTGATGTGTAATCTTAACTTTTATTCTTCACACATGACCAATAATATCAACCGCTAGACAATAAACTTGAAATATCAAAAAACATTAATATTTTCAAAGAAAAGTGTTTCTGTAATGTTCCTTGCTTTTGCAGTACTATTTTTGAAGTGGGTACTTATTTATTAAACAAATACAAGATTAGAAAATGTATCTAAGAAAAAAACATCTATTGCTACTGAATAATGTATGAGTTCGATGTCTAAAACACAAAATCTAAGAAACTTCGAGATAGACAAGGAATATTAAATTTGCAAATTGCGTCAGAATATTCAATTTACTTGGGAGTTTTGAAGATCACTGGAAAATATTTTTCTAACTAAAATCTGGAGCGACACACATAATCTGCTTAACAAATTTTGATTGCAACATATTCTGTACTACTTAGATTTTAGTGGCAAACACTATATGCCTACTAGATTTGTATATTTTATTTGAACAAAAGCAATTTATCCGCTCCCCAGTGTCGAACATTAATGAGGAATTCAGTCAATTAGTTCCCATCATCATAGATACATCACGACAGACAAAAATATCTGCTCAATCATAAACGATTTTGTGAGCAATTAAAACAGCATTAACTTTAATTTCCTGTTTTACATCAAAAAAAGAGAGTTTTAATATTTATGAGTTAATCATCCCTTTGTAATAATATTATTCTTAAAGTTTGAAACGACACAATTAAACTTCATGTACTAAATATTACTGCTATCAAAGTAATATCCAGCGGAGAGAAATGAGATGGACTATAAAGTGCGTACGCAATAGCTATTCGCTTAGAAATAGCACTTTTAAGTCTAGGCTCATAGGAGATTTTATTTTAATATAAGTTCTAAACTCACTAAAAATAAATCACTGTAGTCGTTTTGTGATAAAGTAACGTCAAATACTTGTTAGAACTTTCTCATATATATTAGGTAGATACGCAAAGAAATAATTGAGTTCAAAATGTTCGTAAAACCTCCCACATATCACACGAGTACGTGCGTACTTTCAGCTTATTCTTTTGTAGTACGTAATATTTCTTCGCCTCTTCATATATCAAAAGATATGGCAACGAAATCCCTAACTTGTTATATTGAAGAGGCACTTGATAGAGGGAATTTATCGCCTTCTTTATTGATTACTATTAGTTTCAGAGTATGCTGCATCCGGGGCGGCTTGTTAGTGTCCGATCTGTCGGAGCTCCCCTCGGCCTCTGATACACTCCCTTACATTAATTGGCGCAAGTTTTCCGCGCGGCAGGCACTAAGTCTGCCTAACGCGACCGCGGCCAATTTTCACTCGTTCCCCTCTAATTACTTTTATTGCCCTCTTTCTCCATTTATTCATAAGATCGTTGTATTCCCTCATTATAATTTCGCATTGATATTAAATATTATTCCGCTCCAGCGTTTTCAAAAGCCTCCAAATTAATCAATTTTTGGAGATAAACCTACTTAATTTTCACCTTTCATATCGAACGTGAAAAGCCCAGATTTATTTAAGCGCATAAGCGATTACTGCAGTGCACACAGCATTTCATCATCGAAAAACGGATTTAATTTTGCTATATTTGGGGCATTAAATTTATCGTAGAAAGTAGTAAAGTAAGCTGTTTCCAACAATAATAATAATGTCAGTCGGTTGATATTAGGACACAAAGGTAGCGTGGCGTGTCGACTCGACTTATGCAAAACATGGCGACTACTTCATTCGGCGTCTATCCGCCATTTGTAGGAAGGTGACCCGGATAAAGGCGTCAAATTACCAACGTCAAGTTCCAGTGTCACCTGAGCCGGGGACGGGCTCTGGCGCCATTTTTATCCTATTCTGAGTTAATATTCCGTGGACGTCCGCTGGGAGCTGGCCATGTAACGGACACCCCTGAATCATGAAGCTACGAATTACTAAGTTTCTTCGCCCGACAAGATTTATTTCTTATTTGCTGGAATGATGTTTGAATTGCGTTTGTTATGAGCTTTTTCTCGGTTTAATATTACGAATGTCTTTGTGGTCCCCTTGTAAATGAGGGTGAATGTAGGAAACACACAAATATATTTGAGTATTAAATGCTAATACACCGTGTTATACGTAGTCCTTTTGTTGTTCATAATATTTTATTCGTAATATTTACTAGATACTATTTGGTATAACTGAATAATCATATTATAAATCGTGAGGTCATAATATTATCTTACGTGTAATGGAACAGTTGGTTGTTGACTTGCTTTTTATTATATGACCTAATAATCAGTAACTAAATATAATATATCTACCCACTATTTACCTAAAATAAAACTTCTGTATTTGGATTATTATATTATCTAATACAAATATGCCTCAGTCCATTTTCCTACATCCGTGTAGATGGTAATTTTCTTTGTTACTTTCCGTATCAATTCAAATAAGATCACTGTAATTTCATTGCTTTCTAGCTCATTCAATTTTCATGAAATAGGCTAACAGGCTATCGATCCTTTTACATTTGTTCTAATCCATATAGATAGTCTTTTACAAGATAAAGCAAAATTTACAATAATTGCACAACATTATATAAGTTTAATGATGTATTTCTAACTCTTGTATTTCTAAGAAAACGATTGACCCGAACTGATAGAATAGTATATAAATTACTTTCTTTAGTTTGAGAAAACTAATTAAAGAGCGAAAAAAAACCAATCTTGCCAATCTACCACACATACCTACTTAACTATAATCTCATTAACAACATGACCTAGAAAGCTTTAACTTAATAACAGAAACTAATTTACAAACACAAAGAAAACCACTTACCCAACGCAAACAAAGTAGTAGCAAAGTGAATCATAAAATAATGTAAACGGAAGTTTATTCAAAAAATTTATGTAAAAACGTCCAAGTTGGGGACAATCGAATAGTGATTCAATAGCGAATGAATGAATTGAACGAAAAGCATTGTGCTTACCATGCACCGACTGCATTCAATGGGCACACTGCACACTGTCCAATATAGTTCATTCAATGACGTGATTTACATTTATTGCCCGACGCGAAAAGACTCACTCAATTTAAAAGTCGTAGAGGTCTCCCATTTTAAAGCAACAAAAATGTTAATCGAGAAGGGGATTCCATCACTCCCGTGGATGTCGTAAAAGGTGACGCAGAGATGCTGGCTTTTAGCATCACTATTTATGGTTAGATTGAAATCTTTATTATATTGTCACGCTGTCACGCGCACCTTTACTGCCTTGGTCCTCCGTGTTTTTGTACTTTTCACAGGAATTTATACGTAGAACTTGCTTATATAAATAACGTCTGCGAAATTCTCTTGGAAACCTGCTCAGTGTTTCTACAGAAGTCGTTCCTAGAATCAATTATTGATCTTAATTGATCTAAGTCTACGTATACCACCAGTATATGTATTTCTGTTCACCTCAATTCAGTCGATTTTATCTTCTCCGTGATAAAACGGACTAGAGATCTGCCTTCATCGAGACGTAACCAGAAGAAAGCTGCGCGGAATGTGCTTCGAAGGCTAACAACCATCTATATTAGCTCTTTGACGGCTTTTCGATACGTTACGGTGCCTTACGAAAACTTTGTTGTTCTTTTTTAGCCAATTTATTGGCGAGCTTCCATTTTTCATTTTTATTTGTGGTGAAGACGTTTTATACTGAAATCTTCAGAGCAGATAATACTCTTATTCGTTCAATCCGTGTCTACGTTCTAATTTCACTTCTGTAGCAGTTTATTAAATTTTCATTCATTTGTTCTCCTATTAGTAGTAAGTCATTTCGACAAATATGAAATGCTGCATGACATTGGCACATGCTCTCATGGGGAATACGCACAACTGTCGGCCTCCCCACGTCAACCACACTTGCACGCGGTGCTCCACCGCTGACCGACGAGCCCACGACCGACAGCCATTACCGTGCAACTTGACAGATTAAAATGACCTGGCACTTATGTGCCACTGTGTAGCATGGTTCATTTGGCGCTAAAATTACTTTGTCATGAGTGATCTGTTGGTAAAAATGTTAAGAAATTGTCTCTGAAAAGTGCAATGAAAAAATAAGATGGCGACGTCACTTTCGAAAGGCCACTCCTGCCAAAAAGACATGCAGAACTATAGTCACATACCTACTCGCAAAGACAGATAGAGGCACGAACTTACACGAATGCGCTACGTAAACGTCGTAAATTCGATCGATTTTTTAATCGAAAATGCATAATAGCTTTTCCTTTAGCATTTTCATGATTATTTTTTGCGACAACCACAATAAGTCGGTATTACTAATAACTTTGAGTAAGGTCCTGCTATTAAGTTAGTAACATATGCGAAACCGAATTTCAATCGTAAAGTCGAATTACCGTTACGTTTGCTCCGTGCGTTCATGGGCTAGGCCCACAGACAAAAACTATCATACGATTTTATAGAGGTTACTCTCAAAATATTACGACAACAATGTTTTCTATATATTCTTCACCTTGGAAACTCGAACTTCATCATCTATATTGAATGAAAATGTCAACAAAAAAGAAATTCAGTCGACTTGATAATCTCCTCCTTTTTTAAGTCAATTAAAAAATAAAGTCAAATAAGTCAGTGGTTTTCGTATTGGCCAGCAGTTTGCCTTATTCAATGAGTAACAATGAATTTTATTGACGTCTGTGTTTAAAAAACAATAGAACATACACGTGATTGAATAATTCCACGAATTATCATTTTTCCCTCATAACAGAAATACTTCCGTTGTACCCAATATTTCAGTGACTTTCCGAAAAAATGAGGTGATTATATATTTAAAAAATAGTAGAAGAATATTACAACCGTAAAAATGAACGAATTAATCAACACGTCTGATATAGAAACAGACACATTCGTTACAGCATAGGTGCCTTATGAATGAAGATAATTGGAAATAATAGATAGATAACTGGCGAAATGCGGCAGAGGTACACCCAGTACGTAAAGGTATGATGCATTTATAGATAGATATCGTATATTCCGCACAATATTCAGTGAATCTAATATTGCCTTCCGCTGTTTACTCGTAACACCGAATACAGACAGATGCACGTGTCTCAGAACTCCGGTATATCAATCAGTAAATACATACCGGTGTGAGCTAAAGGAGAGAGGGCATGAGATCCTAATCAGACGATTGTCAAGGAACGTGTACGACGTGACGTGTCCCCGGAGTCCATTGTGTTCTCAGCTCTAAGTTAACCCTGTGTGCGCCGGACGGCCCGAGCCGCACTACTCACAATATCGCCAGGAATTTTAACTCACTGCACCATAATAGAGGATTTATTCTATTTGGGTGTTCAAACGAATTTCACTATTGTTGGGAGGCACTGTGTAAGCGGTGGATGACCTCTGAATCTGGAAATTCTATAGGTAAAAAATATTGAACATCCAAAAACTAAATTAAAACTGTTTCCTTCGTGGAGCTCTAAACAATATATAGGTATTGTGAACACCGATCCATTTGGTAAACATGGCTATTTGATAGTTTACTTAATAATATTCCTGCATGAGCGTTTCAGAGCGTATTACTTCTCATACAGAGAGTATGAGAAGTAATACGCTCTATATGACTTTGATAAAAATTGGCAATGACGTCATATTTATGTCCCAAGATAATATTTTATTTCACGTCATATTGTAGTACATAATGTCGCTTTTAGTGCTCCACGTCATTCGGTGTTAACGTCAAGACACGTGTTCCGAATAATATGTGTTATTTTCATTGACCGACCTACACACAAATAAGATAATTCGGCCATTTTGGTCCTTATTCAACTAATGGTGAAAACCCCTATGACAGATGAATTAGTAGAAGGAGGACGAAATAATTTCAAATCAATACTTAGCTTTGACAGTTGCTGACTCAACTGTCTAACAGTACCTGTCAACTGTCATCTTTTTTTTTTAAATAACCGTCATTTTGTAAAGTCGCGTCATTTTAAGGTATTTTTATTTTAACTTAAACTTAAGCTTGACGAGCCTTTTAAAGCTGACGTAGGAGCACTTTGTAGCTCAATAACGCGTCTGCATTTACTGTTAAAGTGGCCGTGCGCCCCTATCACGAGGGCCCTACAAAGGTTGCTCGCGTGAAAAACCACTCGATGCACCCTGCGTACATTATGTATGTAGGTATTTACTTATTTAAATATTCATATTTTAGCATCTGTCGCATATTTTTATAACGGTAGTTGTTTTTATTTTAACACGTACATTGATATGAAGTTAGCTATATCAAATGACACGAAAAAAATACATACTAAATAATACCACTTCTTTAGCCGAATTTACCAACCTCTGTAATCGCGACGAGTGCTTTGAACAAACGACAAAAAACCAAGCTCTGCTTGCTGTGACACTGCTCCACTAGCGGCTGCGGGGGCTGAAGTAAACGTACGTCTGCTGGCGCGCGGGACGTCACTTACGCATTAGTTGTTGATCTGTGTGAGACTTGAGAGGTGTGGCGAACTTTATTTGCTGTTTATTTACTTGCGTTTTATTTATCTAGGTTTGACACTAGAAAAATAGTAAGTGAGCGCAATATGACACTGGATCACGTGACTCCTTATTAATCTACGCCAACTCAGTTACAACCCGGTAAAATTAACCGCCTACTAACGAAGCTTCATATCGAACTCGCAGGAAAACGCGCCTCTGTAGTGTCCGTGAAAGTTAAGATAATATATTTTTTAATTTCATACGCGCGTGAGGTTTTGGTTGGGTTTTGGTTGTGTAACTGCAGTTAATCATAATCGCTGGTGAAAAACTATAAGGTAATAATTGGAATTATCTATTTTTGAATTCTTGTCATTTTGCGAGTAACCTACGCATGTTTTTTCATTACAAAACGTCAATTAAAGTTTAGTTAACGTACCTATCTTAGATTTTTTTTTTAAATATCTATTTAAATTTCGCAAGTTATCAAAAACTGGAAATCGTTTTATTTTTTAAATAAAATTAACACACCGATTCACAAGAGATTTTAAAATCAAGCCTAAGCTTCAAAATAAGATGAATGAGAAGTTTATTAAAGAGGACGGAAAAAAAGTGATTCTGTAAGTTTTCATATCAAATCTCGGTTTTATGACTGGCAAATGTTTTTATTTATTTATTTTACTATTTATGTACACACAGTAGACAACACAGGAAAATAACATTATAATATTTGAGTACATAGGTAATATAATGTAATTTATGGCAGTAAAAATTTTATATTTTTTTGATGCCAAAACTTACTTTTAGTGACAAATTGCACACGCTGACTATAACTAAGAAAACCACACACTAATCTATCGTAGTCTTATACCTTCATACATAAACAAACTCTCGCCTCTTTCCCATGGAGGTAGGCAGAAACTACGGGACTCCATCTGTTTCGATCCTTACATAGTACAGTCATACTACTTTTGCATCAGACCCTGATGCAAATATATAGAACCTGTCCAGTTCGTCCCGCCATCTCGTTCGTGGCCTGATGCCGCGACCTCGCCTCACTGTCTCAGGGCACCACTTTCCTGCTATTTTGGCCGACAGTTTGCCCGGCGCAGACATATCCTGCCCAGTCCCATTTGAATTGGGCAGGCTTCTGAAACACGTCAGCTATATTTGTTTTGGAGCGCAGTATTTTATTTCTAATACTGCGCTCCATTGCTCCACTACATAGGGTTCATGTGTGTGAAAATTCGTCTAAGTACTCGACAACGTAAATTACGCAATTAATATGATATTGTTGAATTGTCAAACTGAATAGCACATATTACGCAATTATCCCGCAACAAACCCACTAGTTGAAAACAATGAAATTTGCTTTATACCCTAAAATATATCAGTGAAAGTAACTGCTTTAACAAGCACGCATTTGTAAAACTAAATGAACTGAATAAATCGTATAAACCGAAGATGTACATAAATGCCGCTGATGTGTAAAATGAGGTGGGTATACATTACATTACTGAAAGTAAACTCAGCCATCTTTTCAGTGTCAGAGTAAAAAGCTGAGCGAGACACCAAGACGTGACTTAGGTAAATTACGTTGACTTTAGATATGAATCTAGTCCCATGTTGAAATACTTTGCTAAGATGAAGAATCAAAGTTCTTTTTAGAAAATTAACTTTAGTATCAATCCGTTTTGCTAAAATAAGATGAGTGTTTAAAAGAGTGTCCATGGAGTTTCTTGCCCGTTCTTCTCCATAGAGATCTACGTTAGGGAATGGGCAACTACAGTACTTTCACAGTTTTGCCTTGTGACTGGGACTGTAGCTACTTTTCTTTGTTTCGACAATTCAAAAGTGCCTGTAACTGGCCTACTTGAAATAAATGCTTTGTTTTTGATTTTCAGTGATTTTAGTCTTTTACAAGTTCTACTAAAATTATGATAACTAACCAGCATCTTTCAGTTTGTAATATACTAAACAGTCATGTTTTCTTTACCTGATAAGTATTCACAAACAAAAATGGTTGTCTGACGACTTCAGTAAGCAAGTAAGGAAAGCCAATTTCGCCAAATATTTTGAGAAGGGTGAGCCTCGTAAAATATCGACATGAACGATTGCTTGATAGAAAATTATGAGATCGGATTTAGCTCTTAAATTTCTAATCACCTGCTCCAAGCTGCACTTTTATTAAAGCTAGGACGGGGGAAAGAACGAGGTTATTAAATCGACAAAACGAAAAGTAGATCCGATTGTCTCATACCTACCTACGTACACAAATTCATGAGATAAGCTGATTAGCAAGTTAAAAGGATGCCCGCAAAAGCCGTGGAGAAGTTCACCGAATTAAAACAATCTCATTATCCACTCGATGCCAGCCTTGTTTTGACAAGCTACGTAAGTAAGTACTGGCTCAGTGTCTGTTTTACACCTTGTGCGTGACTTAACATCACGCCTGTAATCCCCGAAGGTTTAGGCAGAGATGTGCCTAATAGTACACCCACATTTCGCTAGTTATGTTAAGCCTCATACTATGTAATAGAGGGCGAGCCTATTGCCATCAACCGGGCAAAGATCCAGACTCCGTGGCTGCTACTGAGAAATTCCTGATGGAAAAACCCAATAACACTTCCCCCGATCGGGGAATCGAATCCAGGAACTCTTGCTCAGTTAGTCGCGCTTGCAAACTGCTAGACCAACGAGGTGTGACTAATTATACATATTTTGAACAATATTAGAAATTAGATTTATGCTACGTGAAAGAGATGTCTTAGGGGTCAGTTGTAGGATTACGTACGAATAGGGGATAATTGAAACGAGATAAATAGTTGGATCATGTTAACAGTACAGTACGATTCTTGTATGTTAAAAATCTCCTATCGTTTCGAAAGTGACCGTGTCCGTGTCCTTATGAACAAGAAAACTTATTTCCAGTTGTTATCTCTCCAGAGTCTCCTACATATGTTATGACATTTATTGTATACGAATTTCTGGATTTTGTTCTTTTTTTCCTCGCGAGAATAAACTCATGAGCGCTATAATCGCCTGGCGAGTCTCCTAAAATATTTTCATCTCTTGACAGAAGAGAAACTCTTCTCCTGTAAATGAGTCCTAAATCTGTAGTAATATATCTCCAGACCTATGTTTAGGTCACCGCTGAACGTTTAGGTGAGTAAGGACGGGTCGTACTAAAACATAGGTACACACGGCGACATATCAAGCTATTCATTTCCAGTATAAAATGGCCCAGCATTGTATCAACTTCCCATACAGTGAGAGACCCGTTTATGCTGGTTCATTAAGTTTGATTGGTCGTCGTGTGTACGTAATGCCAAACGAACTTCGACCTCAGAAAGGTCTTTCTTAAAAAGGGTGGTTACTAACAGTACATTACTAAGCAAGTGTACATTAATGGACTGTATACATAGAAACTGAAGACGGTTTACTTAAAACTGTTATTTTAAACTTAAAGACGACTGAGTTTCATAGTGTCTTTACAAATATAAGTTCGGTCTTTTGAAATGTGAAATAGAAAAAAAGTTAAGTTAATTATACCATACTATGTGTGCATCTTTTTAGGTAACAAGAATCGTTTAGCACAAGCCGATGCCATCATACGCAAACCTATTCTAATCCACATATTTTAAGCAAATGATTCGTAAAATCAGTCTAATTCTGAACAAACTGTTGCCCTCAACGTAAACCACCAGGAGAATGTTCATTACCAACGAGAATTTATTCCTCTAAACTAAGTAACAGATAAAACATCAAATAGAGCTATCACCTACAAGTTACCCATGAAAATATTTATATTTTATCTTCCTACGCAAACTAAGTATCGCAGAGTGGATATAAAGTAAACACTGCTATAAATTAAACATTTCATATTGCCAGCGGAGATACTTTAAGGCACCATATATTTTACCCTTTTCCTCCTGTATATTACCGTTTTTACCGGCTACATTTTTTCTTCACACTATTATTCGGAAAATTTGTTGCACACCCGCTTACCGCAAGCGGTAAGAACGTTAAAACCGTTCCGTTTGAAAATATGAGAACAGCTCGGGTTTAATGTAATGAAGATTTATTTTAACTATGTTATCTTTACGAGTAAATTGTTCTCTCGTAAAAGCAGATTCATATTTTTGCTGTCTTATTAGAAAACGTGCGAGTATGAACAATGTTAAACTTACTTATTTGTTTTTCAGTACTCCGAAAATGGACACAAAATTATTTACGTTCACGCCGAAATTTTTAATTGTAATTACCTACGTGCAATTATCTGTTTTTATGTGAGTTGGTAGGTAGTCTGCCACTACCCCTACCCTCGTGGCTATTGTAAAACGCAACAAGGGTGTAATTTGGCAACGGGTTGCGATGCTATCGCGGCGCATTTCCCTACAGATACCGCGTTATTTAATACCGTTGTTTGGCTCGCATCTGTGACAAAGAACAGTCGTTGTGAGTTTGTTTTTGCGTTAATTGAGTGGAACAGTAGGCCTATCTATTAATTTAATACACTCAAGTACCCAAACATTCAAAACAACAACAACAGTACTGCTTTACGAACGTAGCTTCGGCCACAGATAAGCAACTTCTTCTTCTATAAAATTGTTATTATATCGTATCAAAACTTAAATATCTACTTTTATTCACGTGTAAGTAATCAAAACTTTGGTTTCCAAGCCGCCATTTTCTAAATATGTTCTGAATATCTTGAAAGTTTGCAACAAGAAATCTTAGCGAGTTATTTCTTAAATATTTTACAGTAAACTCGTTCACCTGGCGCTTGTTTAAAATTCTGAGGTGTCGTAGGGGCAGACAGGCGCAAACTTGCCGAAGTTGTTGGAGTTTGTCTGTCCTGGGAACAACAAGCCGACGTTTGACACCTCCAACGACTTTGGAACTGACAACGATCACCACAGAAACACTCTCACTTTCATTCCAAAGTTATCCTCAAGGTGTTCGTGTGCGTGAGTAGCTAAAGATACGGAACAATAACGTCCTTTTGATCAAACCATTTCAAAAGATCATCCGTATAAAAATAAGTAGGTAAGCACGTAATTTCCTCGACCTCGTCCTTGGCCCGGGACAAAAACATAATTCAATGGACGAATAGTCAATTTAGACAAAACGTCTGTAGCAGGCACATGTTAAAGCAATATCGACCTTAATAATTATGTTCTGCCTTTGATATTCTGATACATATTTTTTATAGAATATTGTTTCGCGTAAACAGTTTTGTTAGTGATTAATATTCCTAGTTTTTAATATGTATCTTCTGAGAGACGCCTGAATTGCAATATATTTTATCCGTGCGATTACTAAGTTGCCGGGTTGGAATACTAAACGAAGCAAATAGTTTGTGTTCGCAAGTGAGCATCTTGGTCAGCTATCGACCAGACCGGACTTATAACTTAGAAACCAAACTAATTTAATTAGCATAAGCTTATACAGTTTCCTAGATTCATATCTCGGTTTGTTGTTACTATAGATGGACTAACTTTGTGGGTCTTTTATTATTGTAGTTCTGAGAACTTCGGTTACATGGTTTGCAGGCTTCGTTTTCTAATATTGAATAGTTTAGGTACGTTCTCTGGGAACGTTTGCTTGAGGTAAAGTTTTTAATTTGAGTTGTAAGTCTCACTCCAATGTTTCTGCGAAGTTATCTCGAAATAGTATTGCCTTTGTCTTGTTAATTTATTGCTCACATATATGATTTTAGTAAAATGTAATAAGCTAACGGATACAAAACGTTCCCGTGGTCCGTTGGGAGAAGGGAACAAAGTGAGTGTACCAGACGTCTCCCGTTCACCCTCTAATTGGATTAGTTTGCAAAACTTCGTGCTGGATTCTTTCTCCTTGAATTACGTCTAAATAGTTGCCGTTGTCTATTACAAGTTGCCTTTTGAAACGTTTTGCACTGGCTAAGCACAAACATCCGGCTGTCAAGACGACTCCTTGGTATGACTAATATAAGTTATATAATCGCGATATTGTCATCGCGTGTGTTATAAATAGTGTTATAAATCTAGATTACATAAACTAGTAACATAGCGTTTTTCCGATGTATTAGGTACTGCACATCTCTTGAATGTTTATCCTTTTGTTTAAACTTGAATGACATTCCCACAAAATTCAATATTCACGTTAATATTCATAACTACGCGCACGTGTCGAATCGTGAATTCTGAACACCGAAATGATTTAAACGAAACCATTTCAATAAAATGTAAACTGTAACTACAATATTTATTTAAAAAATCTTTCGAATGCCTTCGTCCATAAATTGGTGTGAATGGCCCAATGAAAGGGAAGCTTATAATTTGAGCAAACTGTATTCAACCACATTATCTGACCAAAGTTAGTGAATGTAGACAAAGGTATCGCAAAGTTCTGCTCGATGAGATAAAGGGATGTAAAATTACGAGGACAGTTATGTCAGCAGTAAAGTTACAACTCCAGAATAAACTAGTCGCTAACGAGATAGAAATAGATGTCGAGATCGATACGACACATTTTAGGCCAATTTACGAACATTGCCACGAGGTTTTTGTGTTAATGTACCTAAATCTTAATTATCAACATGTTGTCCTTTGTCGTGTAGAATACTGATTTTATGTTACTTCGGCTAATATTGGAAGCTAGCCGAAATAGTTTGGGATAAGAATAGGATGTTAATTAATTAATTTGTGGTGTTTCTTTCAGCTAAACTACCGTTTTATGTAAAAATCTCGCTTCGACTTTTGTTTGTCAATTACCTACTTTACTCCTCTCTTGTGATTAGTTAACAAACTTATTATCGAACTATGTGAGCCTAAATTAACAAAATAATAACAAAGTGAAGTCAATCCAAAGGTTGCCTGGAAGATTTCGCTATCAGCGATAAGACCGCCATAGTGACTATAAATTAGCAATATTGTAAAACAGTTGTGTTTTAATGTTGGTATACAATAAAATATATTCTATTCTGTGTTGATATATAATTGTATACAAACGTTTCAGAAGTGTACTTTAGTTTCAAATTGTATTATTTCTCTGTTTGAAACAGAATATTTAGTAACCAACAGTTGCGGTGGAGCCAGTCCACTTCGCTTCAGTGTTATAGTAGCATCCGTCACTTGTTTGTTTGCAACATGCTCTGGCCAGTTAACTTTTGAAGCTGAACACTATTGTGCTAGGTAATAATCCAGCACTTTGTTTAAATCTAGGTATGAAATATGGAGTGTGCGGTTTGTGGGTTCGATTGACAAACAAATGTAGTTTATATATTGTACCGACGTCTATAAATTAAACTGGCCATGACATCTATACTAATATTATAAAGAGTATTTGTTTCTGAGTTTGTATGTAGGGGGTAATCTTCGGAATTACTGATCCGATTCCGAAAATTCTTTCACTAACGGGAAGCTACATTATCCACGAGTGTTATAGGCTGCAAACGTTCCCGTGGGTGCATTCCGTACATGACGTGAGCGAAACCGCGATAAAAACCTAGTAATTTATAAGCTTGTTACTTTTTCGCAGGGCAAATGCAACATCTTTTGAAAACATGAGAACATACTGAAAATCAACGAGCAACCATCATAATGTCTACTTCACCCGCGACTCCGTCCGCTAAAATTGTAATAGCTCGGCTAATATGTATGCTATAAATATAATTTATTTAGCCTATAGCACCCACGAATAATGTAGCATTCTGCTTAGTAAAACAATTTTTATAATTTGATCATTAGTTCCGGAGATCACCCCCAACATACAAACTTACAAATTTACAAACTTACAAACATACCTCTTTATTATATCAGTGTAGATAAACTGACATGTTTCTTGAAACAATAACGTACGGTGCTGAGACATGGACGCTCACGCAGGAGGCTGTGTACAGACTTAGAGTTGCACAGAGAGCCATGGAGCGTTCCATGCTCGCCATAAAGCTGATAGATCTTAACGCCGAAATCCGAAAACGCACAAAGGTATTCGATATTGGAAAGCGCGTTACGGAACTCAAATGGAGTTGAGCAGGACACCTAGCAAGGCGCAGTGATAACAGTGCTTACCGAATGGCGTCCAAGAACAGGCAAAAGAAACGTGGGTCGTCCGGCGGCGAGATGGGCAGACGACATAGTTGCGATAGGGGGAAAAACCTGGATGAAGCTGGCGCAGGACCGTGGAGATTTGCACAAGAAAAGAGAGGTATATACCAAGCAGTGGGTGAGTTCGGGCTGTGGATGATGATGATGATGATGACATGTTTCTTCACGATATTGATGTCAAATTCTTTTTTCATCAAACACGTGTGATATGGTAATTATAGAGTTTATTTGCTCAGGGATTACTGACAACCCGAACAAATATCAGCGCTTAAAATATTTCTGTACGTTCGTGTATTTATTGTATATATGCCAGAATTTTATTATTTTATACCTGATGAAAAATCACATCAAACGTTATTGTATTTCAACGACACGTTTTCATAAATGTTTAATATGATTTATGAAATTTAATGCTCACAAACCTGTTTTTTTATGTATATAAATAAAATAAACCAATTTTGTAAATAAATATTCTCATCCGATTTATCTTTGTAACAATTACATTCAAGCTTGTATTCTCCGTCAGTGTTAGTAGAAGCGTACGGTTCACTCTCATTTATGTTTAAGTCTCATTCCTGTAGCACGTAGTAAAAGTAAAGCTCTGTAAGTACATAAATAGTCGAATAAATATGATAGTATGGAGTGCCTGCTCCTCTGACCTTCACGTTCACAGCTACGTGCAGTAAAAACTACGAGATCGAGGGCGACAGCTGAAATATCATCCTTAAGTAGGCGACCATCTAGCACGTCTTAAATTTCTATGTTGTTGTTTTTGTGACTTTTTTTTACGACAAGTAGATATATTTGATGGCTGTAATACTACAATTACCTGCCAATTAGATGCTTGACTATAAACATTATAAAATATAGAACAGTTTTGTTTTATAAATTCAACTGAAATAAATTACGAATCATTTCATGGAATTTCAAGCACTATTTGGGGTAGGTGTCGCTTTTAACCACTTAAACAGGTAATTATAACGCATGCATTTCTACTTTATATTGATTAAGTAAGCCATTTCACGTATTGCCATACAATTATATACCAAACTATACAAGAAAATAGAATAAATTCTAATTGCCCATTCACAAAAGTCATTTATAGGCGAAACTTCGTAAGTGTAGGTTACTCTTTTAAAATAATGTTAAAAATATACACCGTGATTTTTTTAGTCGTCTTACAAAGGTGGTCCACTCAATGTATCCGACATAAAATACCTCTAGGCGCAGTTTTCTTAATATTGATTTTGGTAATAGGGAAAGAAAAATAAATAATACATTAGAATTATGAAACATGCTGTTAGTAATATTTTCATTTTTAATTATATTTAGTTAGTGATGTTAAGTTATACAAGTATAGATAATTTGTATGTATGTATGGTAACTTTACTTACTTATTACCCTTCTATACTTATGTCACTGTCGGGTAGTATACAATTCTGCTGGCCCGGACGGCCCCTAGGGAAAAGTTTCGCGATCCATACAAAATACATAGATCACGAAGAACTGACCCGAAGTAATATTATTTCACTTTTGTTTTCGTGTTTTATCTTCTCGTGTACCTTCTAAAGGCAGGTGCCATGTCAAACGTCCGTCCGCTTGATAAGCATGAATATGTAAATGTTTTCGTGTTTCGACTTGTTTGTGACGTAAGTAAATAAACAAAGAGACAGCAGTAAATTGATATTTACTTTGAATATCTGAAAGGAAAATATTGTTAGATATTATTTTCTATAAGGTATAAAAAATTGTTAATACCTATACAATATATATAATATTCAACGTAACATTGATCATGATACTCATGATATTAAAAAATAATGTTATGATTGATATATAAAAAAGGAAAATGTTACCATTTTGTATAAGTACCCCCTGTACTTATACAAAATGGTAACATTTTGTATAAGTACCCCCTGTACTTATACAAAATGGTTACATTTTCCTTTTTTAAGTTGAACAGTCTCCGTCATGATTATTATGATATGATACGCAGAGCTTACGACATATTTAATTCATGGTCATACACAGGCCGGCCTCACAAACCCTAGGACCCTTCAGATAATCATGAGGAATCGTTCTTGTGGGGCTGCCGGTACCACCACACTTAGTGGCCGGATTTATGATAGGTATATAAGCCCCTAATCTGCTCTTATATCACCCACGGGAAGCGGGCTGGTCGATATATATCACCACACAGCTTATTAATAATTTTAGGTCCAGCCTAGATTTTATGGGACATAACGATAAGTGCGGATCGAAGACTCCGTATAGATACTTTAGCTTCTTATGAAGAAGGCTTTTATGAGTAGCGTCTAGGAATGGTGTGAAAGGAAACTAGATGAATAATATGGACAGTGCTATACAAGACTAGAGAGAGGAGAAGAAGAGGGAGTGTCACAAGAGCAACTGCTGAGCATAAGGTTCTGGGTTCGATTCCCGGGTCGGGCAAAATGTTATTGGGTTTTTCCATAACGAATTTCTCAGTAGCAGCCATGGAGTTTATGTTGGTGCCCGGTTGATGGCAATAGGCTCGCTCCCTAATACCCCACGTATTAGGGGGCGAGCCAAATATAACTGGCGAAATGTAGGTGTACTATTAGGTACACCTCTGCCTAACCCTTCGAGGATTACAGGCGTGATGTTATGCTACAAGAAGAAGTTTTTGGCGCTCGAATGACGATGACAGAGGGGAGCTGTTGATTTAAACATTTGTGAAATGTATTGAAAAAACAAGATGGCTGCCCTAGTTCCGATTTTGGCTACGAGCCAAAATTTAATAGTGCAGCTATAATTAAAATTGACAAGAATTGTAATGAGCTTTTTATCAATTAAGTATATTTTACTAGCACTTTTATTAGTTCACTTAATAAATTGAAGACATGAATAGTAAATTATTCTTTTGAAAAGATATATTGCATTAAAACCTTCAACAGACTTTCTCACAAACTTAGCAGGAACAAGAATAGTCTGTTTAAAAAAGTAAATGAGTGCTAAAAGTCGTTTTATTTTCTGGATAGAAATCCTTTGTGCTATTTCAGGAAACATTCCAGGTCTGCTCTCTATCAATTTAGCACTAATTAAGATTTAATTAAGCATCGAACGTCAAAACTTTGCAGTTTTTAAATAAAGTCGAGACAAGTTTTTGTTTTAAATTGACAGTTTATAGTCTGTGGGCCGCAGCTAAAATAGTGTTGGCAACATTTTAGGGATTGTTTATCACTAAGCAAGTAAGTTTATTTATTTGCTTAAAATGTGGTATATACAGAATGTCATAAAAATGTTATAGAGCAGGACACATCACACACACACAATACAAAGTAACTATTGGTTATGTTATTTATACAATCAATGTTCGGGGTGTCTTTTTTAAAGACTATGAAATTTTGATAGTTTTGATTGATGATTCTCATTTTGATTGTTGATCTTTCATTACTCTCAATCATTTATCTTTATTTAATTGAGCCTTATCTAAAGGAGTCTCAAGAAAATATAACTGAAAGCTTATCGCTTTTGTTAAACGTTTACAGAAAATATATAAGCCGTAACCAAGTAAAATAAATTGTGTGAGATTCTATTCGTAAATACAACTCGTTTCAACAGCATCTGGATACAATAAATCTTGTCGTAAGGTTCTTACTGTTGAACACTCGTTTCTATTCTCAAAACACAACAATATAGATACAATGAAAAGGTTTCTACAACCCTTCACGAACACAGACACGATTGCCCAAAAATCTGCGAAATTCCATTAAATACCAATATGGTAACAAAAGAAAATCTATCTGATTTATTAGTACAATTACGAGAGATAGGGGGATGGCTACAGCCTTTGTCTGATCAAAACACAATTCGCCGAATCATAAATAACAGGAACAATAGTCAATAAAATTAGATAGCGATGGGTTCGGAATTGGCAGGGAAAATAAATAAGGTTTTACGAAGAGGATATGAGGTTCCACTTCATCGGCATAAGCTGATAATATTCACGTACTTATCAGAAATATGGCGTCGGGACATTCCCTCTGCCGCGCATCGATACGAGCCTCGTTCGCTGGAGACGTATGTAATTTACATCGCATTTTGAATGACGTGTCATCATCAATCATTGTGTAAATTTTTGGGAAAATATATTGTTGCCGAAGATGACGTAATTCCTTTTTATAATGTATAAAATTGAGAGTGTGTGATTAATATAAGACTTCGCCTCTTGACGTTTAACACAAAATCAAACGAAAGTGAAAACTACAGAATCTGTACAGTATTTTCACCATCATCCTTATATTTGTTTTTAGATTGATCATGAGGACATATTATGCTCATTCACCAAATGAGCTATCAGATGAAACATGATTGGGTTTATCATCGACTGTGTGTGTAGCCTGCTGCATTGTTAGCCAAAGTTAATAATAATAATTCGTTTTGTAGAATTTCGGTTTTAGAGTAGCAGATTCTACGAAGCTACAAAAGCGGCGTAGCGGTGTATTCCGGCGCATTTTTTGGAAACTTTTAATTTAGTTTTCCAGTCATCTGTTTGTACCTATCATAACACAGACCTTTTTTTCGTGGAACGACTGTTTATCTGCCTTCATTCTATGGCTGTCAAATCAAATAGATTCTCTTTATTTTGTAGAAATTGTGACGGAATCAGCGTAGCACTTGTGCTACGTAGAACGCGTAGCACAGAGACTGTTTTTGTATCTTTTTCTGATAATCCCAAACCTATATTTATCACAGAAAAACGTTTTCATACAAAGCCTCTACTGACGATTACTTGTCAGCCAACAAAATTACGCAGTTTCACAAAATTTGCTACGGCGTAGCGGCTGCTGCGAACGCTAGCTACGAAGTTATTTTTTACAGTGGTTTCTTTTTCAAACGATTTTATCTAACGCGTTGTGTTGTGTTCCTCCCCACTCAGGACAAGTTCTGATAGTACCTCATCATCTGCCTAGCCTTTTCCCAACAATGTTGGGGTCGGCTTCCAGTCTAACCGGATGCAGCTGAATACCAGTATTTTACATGGAGCGACTGCCTATCTGACCTCCACAACCCAGTTAGTACTGGGTAATACGATACCCCTTGGTAAGACTGGTTGTTGATTGTGACTTTTTCGGCCACTGACTACCTAACGACTGTCAAAGATCTATAAATGACAGCCGGGACCAACGGCTTAACGTGCTTTCCGAGGCACGGAGAAAACTCGGTATGTAATGGGTGGTCACCCATCCACAGACCAACCTAGGCAAGCACGGTTTAACCAAAGATTGACCCGAGCGGCTGTTATTATTTAGCCACGAGCTCCTCAAGTTCTGATAGTACCTATCTATAGAAAATACAAGAAAAAAAATGGAAATTACTTAATTCTATCGAAAATAATGCCTGAACAATATAAAATTAAAAGAGCAATTTAAAGTAAAAAAAAGGGTTGTCCATGTTTGAACTCATTTCATCTGGACCATTGAGAGAGCGAGTAAATATTAACCCTTCAGCTTTTCATTTTATTTGACAAATGTGACATCTCGATAATGTATCTCAGAGTAATTTTAGTAAAACTTTTCTGTTACTTTAAAATGAATTGTGTTGAAAGCCTTTTATCAATTTTGTTGAATCATCAAACGGTTGATTGAGTTCTAAAAGTAAAATGGAAAACCCGCAATTAAAAAAAAAATAAACTAAGAAATGATAACTATAATATAATAAAAATGTATCCATGGTTCCTCGTTGCATTGGCAATCTAATTTAAAAAAAATAAACATGAAAGTTGTGCAAAAAACATTTGTTATTTGACAACAAAAATCATTGTGTTGCGCCTGCGTTGTTAACCAGAAGATTTTTGTTGAATATATTCAGTGATGGAATATGTTGCAGGTTTCTTCACACATTGCTACAAGTTAAGTTTTTAACCCGAAACCTATAGAACCTTCATTCTTATACCATAACAATTCTTACTCAAAATAATTTATTAAGGTCAGGTTCAAACTCACGACCTCTCCCTCGCCAAGCCGTCTGTTTCCCAAATCGTTGACAATATGAAATGGCATTATACGCAGGTACGAAACATTAACCACCATGCGTGGGGTTCCGGATTCCATTCCTGAATTGAAGTATTTGGGCCTACGAATATTTTTCCAGCGTGTGCATATTTGCGGGAGCTATTTGGAGTACGAGCATTTGTTTATTTAAGTACCAATTATTCCTTTGTTCATTAATTCGTCTCATTTTTTACATTTTCAACAAAATATTCCTGTATAAATTCAATATTCACCGTGATTTTTTCACTGCATACATGAAGTGGGATGCAGTCCACTTCATATATACAATGACTACTAAACTTTCATAAAAAAGGTATTAATGAAATTTGTATAATTTAAAAATAAAGATATTATTCTATTTTGACGCATGACGTAGTTGAAACACTCTGTTGTGACCGAAGGTCTACTCGACTCGTGCACTGGGTAGGTATGTTCTACCGTTTAACACGTTAACATTATTAACAGGATGTTTCATAATTCTAATGTATTATTCATTTTTCCTGGTACCTGTTATATTAATTAATGGTAAAATAGAAAATATCGGGCCTAGAGGTATTTTATGACGAATACATTGAGTGAACCACCTTTGTAAGTAAGACGACTAAAAAGTGACGGTGTATAAAACAAACATTTAAAAATGTAAAAAAATAGTAGCCCACCGGTATCGGGAACAGGGTCAAAGCTACCGGCGGTCAGGGCTCCAGAGAAAAGAGCCTCCTAACAATACGAGCCGTGTACAGGAGTATCACTTTCTGCCCTCGATCCAGCTGCCTAACGAGAGCCTCCACAGGTATTGGTCGTCGTCTCTTGGCAATTAAGCCATTGGCTGAAACGACTGATGAAATGAAATGAAACGCACAATGATCGCTGCGTTCACATTCCACATGCCGACAACTTCGGGAGCCAAGTCAAGATTAAGTACCAACTATTGTTTACATGTACTCAAAATCACATGTATCCATATTTACATTTTAAATGCGTAAGTAAGTATATCTGTCTGTTAGTGTGTTTAGGCGATTTTCACATGTCAACGCTCGTCCGCGCCGATCTGTAAATGGACTTTTCAACTCCATTTTAATTATACTGTATTACAAAACGATTCTATATAAAACTAGCTGTTGCCCGCGACCTTCGTCCGTGTGTAATTATTATAAAAAATACAATTTTCCCCGTTTTTGCAACCAATTTTCATTGATGCTCCGCTACTTTTGGTTGTAGCGTAATGTTATATAGCTTATAGTCTTCCTCGATAAATGAGCTATCCAATACTAAAAGATTTTTTCAATTCGAACCAGTAGTTCCTGAGATTAACGCGCAACCAAACAAACTCTTCAGATTTATGATATTAGTATAGATATGTATCTATATGTATACGACATTGCGGACAACAGCTAGTAAATATAATATAATAAAGCTAGTAATAAATATAATATAACATAATTAAATAAACTGAACGTTAAAAGAAAATAAACAAAAAATAACAAATGAATACCACATTTTCCTTTACTAAGAAGTGAGATCCCACAAAGGTTTCATTCACTGAAATAATGTAAAAGACCTACACAGTGACCTTTATTAAAAAACTTTATCTAAGACCGTTTTAATTCATGTTGTCCTGTTGAATATTTATTCTACCGTAACAAAAATAAAGACTCAGCGGTTTCAAACAAATCTTGACATTCATAAACGTTTTATAAATATTACCTCTTTGTGTAGTTCTTCTGTTGAGGAAAATACCTTCTATAAATAGTCGAGGGTTAGAAACCCGTTAATGTAACGTATGGACGAGAGAAACTCGTCAAATCACAACTTTTATCCTCTTAACCGTTGCCCAGTGTCAACGGCTCCAGCATATAAGTGGCATGTCGTGGGTTCAAAATCAGCAGACTCGTTATTTTGCCTCGTTAGTCTAGAGGTCGCAAGCGCGACTGCTGAGCATGAGGTCCTGGGTTCGATTCCCGGATCGGGCAAAGTTTTAGTGAATTTTTCCATCGGGAATTTCTCAGCAGACACGGAGACAGGATTTGTGCCCGGTTGATGGCAATAGGCACGCCCCCTATTACATGGGGCTTAATATCAACACACAAACATAACTCGCGAAATGTACTAGTTACACCTCTTCGGGGATACAGTCGTGATGTTATTATTCCATCATTACAGTAATCAAAACGGTGAAGGAAAACGTCCTGACGAAACTGGCATGTCCTACAACCAAAAATTTTAAGACATGTGACATCTACCACCCGGCCACCCCGCACCGGCCAAGAGTGGTTGATTATGTGACCCACTCCCTCTCATACAGACGAAGCCTTTGTTGCGAAGGAACTTTATTAACTAATTATGTCGCTTCTTTACTTAAAACCAAGGACGAGTCAAATGGTTCTGATTATGAATCTATGTACAAAAGCAAACATTATCATAGTACAAACTAGTTCGCGTCGCGACAGGATGTCGTGTGGTCCACGAACGCCCATGCCAATTTCACCCGATTCCTTGTGTACCATTCTATGGGGTTTATTGCTGTTCTTCCATTGTCTTCGTGTTCCAATTTACGTACCAAATAGTCTTAACGAATGAGACTATGCTAAAGCTTGTTTTTTTCTGCAATGGTGTTCCTTTTCAAATTTATGTACAGACGCCAGCACATCAAGCTACCGGGAACTGTCAAATTTTTCCAATCAACCTTGAACCTAATGCTTTAGCGATAAAGTTGAAATTCTATTAAAGAAATTCGACAGATTGTAGTAGTTTGATGTGCCCAGTCTGTACCACTAAAACCGGTAGATTACGCAGTGACCGGTAAAGTAAAAGATTTATCGTATAGTCTAATAGTATCATACTTGACAAAAAGTTATTTAATTCGCAACACAACCAATGGCTTGGAATACAATAAAAAACATTACTTACCCAGATAAAGAACTACAGTTGAAACATTTTCAAGACAGTCCCATAAATTGTTGGACACAAGTGCACTTGAGTCCATTAAGTGTAAAGTAACACCTTCCATTCTGCAGCTTAAAATTGTGTCTGGTGATATTTTCAAGTAAGAAGCAGTATTCGTAAAGTTATTTATACAGGTAAATAGTAGGGTAGTTAGAACTAGACGTTATTCGAAGCAAAGTAAGGTCGTGACAGCAAAAGCCTCGATGAATTATTCAGGGTCGCTGAATGTACGCCGGAGCCGACCGCGGTCGCAGCTGACCACACCTTCCTCATATAAAGGCATTAAACTTTAACTATACTATTATTTCATTCTTTACTTTAATTAAAGGTTTTTCGCACTAGTTCTTTTATTGAGCAAGTAATAGTTAGAAATTATACAGCTACTTTTTGTTTGCAGTTTGTTATACATGTATTCTATATCCGTATATCTAAACTAAAATCGATAACAACTCAATTCCAATCGTAGCTTAATTAAACAGCGATTTATATAACCACAATGTTTAACCACATATTTTCACAGTAGATAATTTTGTTATATTAAACCGCTTGCACACAACGAAAATTTTGCGCACCAACAGACACATTTAAAATTCATAATACTTTTACTACCATGCATGGTGTTTCTATTTTACTAATTCAACTTCTATTATATTAGTTTATTTCCAAATAAAGAAACAAATTCTCTTACACAAATAGTATAAAAGTTGTCCTTTATTCACATGGTGAAAACAAAAGAATGAATCGCAACTATAGTTAGGAACAGATGAATAATTCAGTGGCGCTCGGAACCGACGGACCCCGGACTACCGATACGCTGTGTCAGATTTATATCAAAGATTGACCCGCCCAACTTTCATTGTAGGTACTGACTTTCAAGTGCACGAATTAGCCTTTTATAGTGGACTGAATAGATAGGTTATACAGTCTAGTGCCAAGCAGTAGCGTAGCTATGCCAATTGCAACCAATGCAGTCGCATGGGGCCCCTGACTCAAGGGGGCCCCGGCGGACAACAAATGATTGTTTTTTTAAACCTTTTTTTGAGGAAGGCTCTCATAGAAGTTTAAATAAAAACCTCAAGAAACCTTTTTTTTTTTTTTAGAAGTGTCCTTTTCACCCGATTTAAACTATATTATTTTTACGACAACCACGAGGAATGCGATCGTGCCTATGTTCTATCGATTTTTTTTTGCATTAGGGCCCAAAAAGGTAGTTACGCCACTGGTGCCAAAAATTCTTTAGATATAGGTAGAGCTCTAAGTGGTGTAAGTGGTGTAGGAAGTAAGTACCAGAGGCACACGTGTATCTTTTGACGTACGCAAGTCGTATCACCCGAGGTCATGAACGAAGCCTGAAGCAGCATTTCCTGTTTCGGCTAAAGCCGTTGTAATTACATATGAGACATGTCAACTTTGTCTCTAGGGTAAACAACGCTCCTGTATTTCCCTTGTCTCGCATGTGTATTGTTGACGATGGTAGCTACTAACCATCTGGTGGGCTGCCAGCTAGATCGCTATCGAAATACATAAAAAAACTAAGTCCTGGTATTCTGCATAAATTACAGTTGTATAGTTTGCCTCTACACTTGACTGTTTTGCCGTATGTACCTACTGTATAACGTATGTTCCACCCGATGGCAGCGCTAATGAATGGCAATCATTTCCTTAATGCACTCACTTAACTTCAGGCTCCGTATGAATAGCACTGTAAGCAGTAACAGAGCTCTATGCATTTATACTAAACCCAAATGTGTTCACTTCACTATTTAAATTAGGATAGTTATTTCTCATAACGTTTATGAATTCAGTTCTCTATTCCTTATGAGGAGCGAAAATAGAATACTCGACGTCCTACATTTAACTGACGTAGGTACAAAGTTGTCCACCCTTTATTAAGTTCCTCCTAAATTTCACTTTGAGCCCCAAATTCAACAATCGGGTTTATCGGACTTACCGTTACAATCCTTAAGCTCTCGAAAATCAAATGAGGTAAACGGGTAAATTTACCTTTGCCTGTTGTGTCTGTGTGTAGCTCACAACTACTGGTGGCCTACCATTACTTCTTAAAGCAGGAGTAATTCCAGTGTGGGAAAGACATGGCGCTAGACGACCTGTACAGCTCTGTCTCTTTCCCACACTGGAATTACTCCTGCTTTAAGAAGTCATAGTAACCCCCCTGATATCAGGAAGGGCTACACAGATGATGTTTGGTTCAGCCCGATGGCCGCGGTAACGAAGCCGAGGTTTGAAATATTAATGATACCTTCTAATATTAGATCAAGCAACAGTCTGCTTGTTTGAGCGAGATTTACGTAAATTCAGGCGGAAACGGAGCTAAGTGTTATATTCACGATGAAGTATTTTGAGTGTATTTGAGAGTAATTAACGTCGACTTTGAAGAACTTAAAGGTCAGGCTTAAATCATTTATATACATAGCATAGCATAGCATAATCAGCCTATTAATGTTCCCACTGCTGGGACGCAGGCCTCCTCTCTATGAGAGGGAATGGGCTATAATCTACCATGCGGGCCCAGTGCGGGTTGGTAGATGTCACATGTCTTCGAATTTTTGGTTCTATGACATGCCGGTTTCCTCACGATGTTTTCCTTCACCGTTTTGAGAGCAGTGGTGATGAAATAACTTACACAAAGAAATGCGCCTGGCTGGGTTCGAACCCACGACTTACTGCTCGTCAGTTGGGGTCTCCACCTCTGGACCACCGCTGCTCTCATTTATATACGTATAGATAGAATCGGGAACTCAGGTACAGTACATACTCGTAGCTACATACGTAACCACTAGAAGTAATAATAAACTCGACTACTCGCATTATCTATTAATTCATCGCCAGCAATTTGAAGAATATTAATTTAAGGAATCACATTTCATTGAAACCCAATCGCTCGTTAGGGGTGTTTATTAAATTTTACCTTACAACACTGGTTTCTTAGTCGAGCGTTGTTGATGTATTTACAGCTACAATTTTAATTAAATGCTTTTATTGGAACGCAGGATTAAAGGGGTTGGTAATTAAAGCCCACCAGAATAAACGACCTTTGTCTAATATAATTATGATTTATTAAGTCAGACCATGAAACCAGCGTGCCTCAGAGCTTGTGTCGTAATCATCGGAGCTTCATCGTCTCAGTTAGCGTCCTAATTATAATTAGTCAATAGACCTGATGTGTTTAATTAATATCGTTAATATTGAATATGACTCTTCGTAGGCATACAAATTATATTAGCAATTCAAACAGTGGTTAATTCTACAATTAGGGCATCGTGAAGGTTATAGGCTTAGGTGTAAGTAGGTACATGCTATATTGGTGGATTAATTAGGAAGAATGTTTTAAAGCGTTTTGAAGTAGTTTGCTCTTTACCGTTTTAAAATTGATTTTTACAAAATAACAAAGCTGTAGGTTGGTGTGTCTCCTTTGGCTTCACGAATAAAGGGTGCTACGCAGGTCCCATTTCAAAGATTTAATTTACAAGTGCATTAATCAGAAACGACAAACAGCAGCTGTGTCACTGGAAATTAATTAAGTAACGACTTCTTCAATAAAGGTGCTATTTTAATTAATTCAAATGTATTTCTATTGATGCTAACGTTTATCACAAATATAATAGAATTAACACAACGTATCCTTTTAAAAAGTCCGAATATTAATAAAAAGATAACCATTTATCAAATCAGTTTACCTTTTGGTAAACTTGACGTAATTGCAAATTTTAGGACCCCAATTATACAATACAAACGATAGCAGGCATGAATCGTGGAATTAATAAAATTAAATAATTGAGTGCGAATCTGTGCGAAGGGCTGAAGCCAGGAGCAGTGAGCTGTCGAACTGAGCCACCATATCAATATTTAAGCGGGACGCAGACGCCGGCGCCGCTCCAAGACTGTTTGTCTTGTGTACCACGACTCATAATAGCCGAAGGGCTGTTTACATTTCACTATACAATCTCGAATAACCTTATTAACATTCTCCTGTTCCGCCTACTTTGGGATCATTCGCTTTACGCCTTCCTGTAACGTGGGTACTTAGCAAGTCAATGGATGGGGGAACAGCGCACGAAATAGGAATGCAATAAAAAGGTTATCTTAATGCGAGCTACTACTTACGCGATCTCATTTGCAGTTATTTGCTCATCAATTTGCCGAGGAGACATTCGTTGTTGTTTGTTTTTATTAAACAACTGTGCCTGCCTACTAATTTAATGGCAAGACCCATGCTCAGATCAAATAAAAAACGAAAACATAGCGCTACGAACAATACTGTGATGCATGCGCAAAACTACGCCTCGGTCTGTACATATACGCACACACGCACACATTTACATCAAACTACAACTAAACTATGCTCAAAACTACGCTCAATAACTGCACACATGTTTACAAAACCGGCTTCACACGACAGTGCTGTGTTTTGGTTTTCTATTTGGTCTGAGAATCCATGTTACGAAAATTTTGTAAGGTAAAACAAAATAAAACCTTAATTAAGTAAGTACCTACCTACTTAATTAAGGTTTTATTTATTGTACAATAATCACATAATAAACTAGTTACAACTTTTTCCTGTAGGTACAGCTTATTCTTAGCCTTATCTTCCTTAGTTTCCCAACAACTTTTAATTTACCAAGAATAACTCTCCGTCCAGAATAACAACTTAACGACAAAGATTTCCCTAATAGTTCTCCCGAGTAAATAAGTTAGTGTTACGTTACGCCACGGACTACTATATTATGTAACTACGTTTTGCCTTTGTGAATATCATCTTTTCATTCAACTAAATTGCCTACTATACCCCTAATTTTGTCTGTCTACGGCACCTGCCGTCAAAGTAATTACTTTGGCCTTAATCAATATCTATTTCTACAAAATTTTCGTCTTTACACTAAAATAATATGGTACTAAAACTTTACTCCAAAGTGATGGTTCATATAGGTGTAATAAAAGCGAGTTTTAATTAAACTATTCCGGTAATTGTGTGTCTATATCCAAATGAGGGTATTCAAACTTATATTTAAATAGCTTGAATTTCCAATTGAGTCGGAATTGAAATAGTCCCAATAACCTAGTCCAATGTGGGCCAAGTATATTGATCGGGAGGAAAAGTGCTGACTCAGCAGGATCAGCGAGTGGATTGCTCAAAGGTGCTTGTCAGTCGATTGGGTTTCCTAGCCGTAATGAAATGGCTATCATCGAGTTCCATGTCATAATCGTTATCTCTTCTTGATCCCTCTTACATGGTTCTAATTTTTTTTTTAAATAGAAGCGAATGTACGTTTTTTCACGACATCATAAGTCATATAATGATACTGACTTTATTTAAAGCCCCCAAACAACTATTAGTTTTAATTAGACAATTTTCTAGTTAGTATTTGAGCAAGGGTAACTTTATTTATAAACAAATATTTATAGAAAATAAAAGACGATCCTGTTACTCGTACAAGCCTTTTGAACTATTTTAATCATTTTCAATACAATGGGATTTATTTTTGTAACCTTTTGCCCTAAGGTAAATACGATTTTTGTGAACTTTTATAATTGCGTACTAAAATTGTCCAAGTTAAATATAGACTATAAAAATTGCAAAAACAAAATCGTTAATTAAAAATAATTAGGCACTCTGTTTCGTTTGACCTTTGATTTTCTGTAGACAGCTTATTGGTTCACAATTGATTAACAACTTCTCTGAATTAATAACAGTACCGAAAGTTAACCGCTGAAAGCTGATTTATTAGCAAGTTTACCACTTTATACCGCAAATGATTGATATTGTATTGAAAACTCATAAATAATTTTAATTAAATTAATATAAACTTAGCATAATTAGCTTAACATTGTAAGTTTAAGGCAGCGACCTTTGTGGACCATAATTTGCCAGACGACGTACAGTCAATCACAAGTCAGTGGTAAAGCCCCGTTCATAACCTCTAGCGATGCGCCTTGATACGCAATTTGAGTCAATCGCGTCGCGATCATTCGAACGAAAAGAAGAATTTTAAACTTTGCCTAGTGTAAAATTCTTCTGTTCGTTTGTTTCTCACACGCTTGTCGCCTGAGCGAATAGGTCAAAGGGTTATTTGAACTAGGAAAATCGCTCTTGCTGCTACGATTTAAGACGCTGTCAGTGTCAAATTGCTACCATAACTGCGCTGTGGATTGCATGACTTCAACACCTACTAGGTATTCAACACATACATACAGCGTGTGTTTTTTTTTCAAAATCAACAGGTTCGATTTCCAGCAGGAATATTGATTTTACAAAAATCCAATGATGCAGTTTTAGTTTTTATCAAATTCGGGCTTGAGACTCCTTTGACTATTTTTGGCTATTCCTCAGAGTTTCGTATTAGGCCATCACGCCCACTTGAAAATACACCCTGTATATAACATCACGCCTGTATGCCCCGAAGGGTTAAGCAGAGGTGTACCTAATTATACCCACATTTCGCCACATACGCGCATGTAATAGGAGGCGAGCCTATTGCCATCAACCGGGCACGAATCCAGACTCGGTAACTGCTACTGAGAAATTCCTGATGGGAAAACCCAATTACCCGACCTGGGAATTGCTCGACCTGGGAATCGAACCCAGGACCTCATGATCAGCAGTCGCGCTTGCGATCACTAGACCAACAGGGCAGTCCATATTTAGCAGAATATTCTCTCAGTTAAAGGGTCATTTATATTAAACAAAAATTGTATATTTTCGCATTTAGCTAATTATCTCGTTAAGTAAAGTCGCTTTGGACGGCGAGTTATGGGCCAGCTCGCCGTCCGGCCGTCTTATGACGACAGGCCGTGTCGACGGCGCGTTCGTGTTCCACGTGCGCCTCAAAGAGATGTCAGCAAATAAGTAGGGGTCCGCAAGGGCCGATGCCTGCCAGGGCTGCGGGACTGTTCGAAAGAGATACCGTGGCCCTGGAACACAAAGGGCAAAGAAGGAACATGGATGGGTTTTAGTCAGTACTAGTCTGACACTCCCTTCCGCTCCGCCCAGAGTGGGGGGGGTCATTTGATGATTTCCCATCCGGAAAAAAAAAAAAAAAAAAAAGTAAAGTCGCTTGTTATATTCTGCTACCCACTCAATCAATTATCTTTTACCTAGAGGCTGCTACTTATTCACGGAAATGTCAAATGGACACACAATCCGTGCCTTGATACTTCTGTACATAAATTAATAAGGCCATAATAGTTGAAAATGTCTCACTCTGACCCACAGGCAAATATAGCTGCGCAACATCGTCGGTCCTTTATTTCTTCTGTCAATATAAAATGTTGAGTGTTCTTTTTATAAATAAACACACCCTATTTATAAAATAACCACAAGGGAAAAGTTACCTCACCTGTATTATAATTATGTAGATAGACGTTTGACGTTTTATTTTAAAATCAAGATTTACTATACATACAATTTGTAGATAATTAGTCGAATCGTCAATGAATTTCAAGTTGTAAATATAGTATATGATATAAGGTGGTAAATACAGCGGTTACACTACCTGTATTACCGCTATATATACAATCTTATGGTGGCACTACACTTGGCAGATCTGGGCAAATATTTGGCTTCTATCATCAAAACAAAGTGAACTATCGCAATAGGCATAAACAACATTTTGTTCTGATTCAATATCGCGGAAATTTTGACAAATACTTGTAGTGCCAGCATTAAGTTCGAATTTTGAAGTATTAATAGGCACTTAGGCAAGTTTTTTTATGAGAAGTAAGTAGGTAATACTTATCCGTATCCTCATTAAACTTATCTGTAGGAGATATGCAAATCTATCACGCTGTTTCAAAGTAATCAGCAAACATTCACAAAAAAATCATTAAAATTCCGTACCTTCTTCATTTTGAAGTCGGTGTGAAAATCATTACCAGCGTTCTCCTTTTTTCTTTTCAAATAATCACAATTTTTCTTCAGATGAGTCTTAAAGAAAATTACTTTCGGTTCACTTGTTTCATTTTAGTCGACTTATTCTTATTTCGAACAAATGTATATCTGAGAGACTTTTATTCATATTTGACTCTTCAGGTGTGTAAGCAAATCGAACATTGTAATCTCGATTTTGTTATTCAAAAGCTGAACGTTTTTTCGAAGGTCTTAAGAATCTACGAACTTAGGGTTTTTTTTAAATGTCTAGTAAATAAATAAAAAGTATGGTACTCAATCTATTATTTATTAAATCTTTGGCTATCTGTTTGTACATCATATTCTACGATTCACGTAAAAACATATATCTACACATCATTTTCCTCAAAATGTTTATATATCAAGTTACAACCTTAGGTTTCAGAATGATGAATGACATAATATTAAATATTAAGTAAAACACTGAGTATAAACTACTGATCAACAAATCAACCCGTGGCTATTTAGTTTCCATATTGTATATACAGTTTATGTTATTGATTTACTTATTATTTATGTTCTTTTAATACTTGATTTATTGGGTAGAGTAAACTAAGAAGTTAACTGATGAATAATCTGTACATACGAACTTAATCAAATATAAAGCACTACTCAAATAAGTGTTAATCATATTGCTAATTACTCATATTTTAATACCAAAAACTGTTTTAATTGGGTATTATTTATGGGGCCATCAACATCATAAAATCAACAAATATATAAGCGTACTGATTTCAGTACAATCAAGTACAAAAAAACATGATCACCTCAACAGTATCATTTTCTTTAGTCTTTTAATGGTACTGGTACTTAACTAATATCTTTTACGACGGTGTAAAAAAGTTACAATTAAAAAAAATAACTGAAATCAGTACCTTTGAGTTTTTCGAAAGTTTTTTTGTCTTCGTGTTCACCTAGGGTTCAATTCCCACATCAGGATAAATATCTTGTAAACCACAGATGTTCGTTCCGGACAATTGTGAACTATTATTAAAAATCAACCTAATATCAATAGCAATCATAGAAAGAGCGAAATGACAAACAAAATACATATTATGTTAGTAAAGTTTTGTGCTAAGTGTAATGATTGTCAAGATACAAGTCTAAGTTTTTAGTATGAAATCAAATATTTTGGCACTTTAGTAGAGCTCATTACGCGATAAATTGTTTACAACTTTATAATTACAAGGTTTACAGGGAAGACATGATCTGCTTTCACGATATTTTGCGCAATACAGTGTTCGGCCATAATATTATAACCATTGATTCTACTCCACGAATCTTACTCTCGATATGGTAACTTAACATTACGTATTGCGATACATCATATTATGTACAGTACGTTGTAGCCTAACCACAGAAAGCCCTTAAGTACGGCATAGTAGATGAAGTTAGCTAGGTTAGGTATCTAAATTAAAATCACGATTCTACGACGACTTTACATAAAAATAGGTCTATAAACCTACGGTCACCAGAAGTCAACAGAACAATTTATTTACACTGACAAAACAATTCTGAGCCCCGCTGCCCAGTTAACCAATCTATTTGTACTTATTTCATAAAAAAATATGTACGTCCAATTATATCACAAAACGCCGTCCATACCTCGTGCAGCCGACCGCTTCGAACTGGAACAAAAGAGAACTGTATCTACAACTCTGTCGTAATAAATGTTATGTTATACCTACACTAAACAAACGATCAGTGGCCCACATTAGCCCTGGATCGTAGCAACTGGAAGTCATGGGGAGAGGCCTTTGCCCAGCAGTGGAATGACGCAGGCTAACAGTACCAGTAGTAGTATACCTATACGTAACCACTGTATGTATTATAATTTAGTCCAAATATCATGCGGTTGGCTGGAAGTAAATGAACTTTACACACAAGTTGGTCCTACTCCTTTGACAATTCTCTATTGATCTTCCATTTACTTATGTAACTAGTTTACATTTTAGTTGTCTACAAACTATTAATTAATTGTAATACTCACATTGCATTAGTTCTACGTAAGGAGAGAATCGTATTCGAAGGGCGTCGGGTCGGCTGCCCGCAGGTGTCACCACAACACCCCTCCGGAGATATTCGACACCTCTATTTGGTCCTCCGCCTCTGTGTTGACAACGGGCACGTTTCTTCGTCTGTACCTCAGGCGAAAGCTCACCCACAGTATCAAAGACAGCACTATTAGTCCACAAACCGCTACCGTACCTATGTACTGAGCGTAGCTTTTGTCAGCAGACTGATACGGAGAATATTCAATTTTGTATTTTGGATGTGTCGTCTCCATCTCGTGTACAGTCATGTTTTCTGATTTACTCAAATGCTTACTCAAAATAAGACTTGATTTGGATTCTGAGACAATGTTTTCTGCTTTCTTCGTTATATTCAGAGGCGTGTTTAATCGCTTTCCAGATCTGTTCTTACGATAAACTTGGCCGTCGTCATCTTTGAGGTCTTTCTTATAATTACGTGTAGATAAAGAGAAGTACGGTTCTATGTCTAAAAATCTGTGATCAATATTAAGCTGGTCGTTTTGAAGCTTATTTTGATCCAAAATTTTAGAGGACTCTCTTGCTTTAACGATAGTGGTTTCGTTCATGTAGTCGTTTATTGAAATTTTATTTTCGTTTCTTTCAATTCCTTTGGTTCCATCTTTCACTAGTTCAGACAAGTTGTCGCTTTTGTCTAGTCTACTGTTCGCTGAGTTTTTATCCTGTCCGGGTGATTTCATGTTTTTGTAATCATATTTGATTTTATTGTTCCCGTGCTTAAAAGTTTTTTCGGTTTTGTTATTCAAATATCCGTAGTATCTTAGTAGCTTATTAATCATTTCTGTGCTGTATAAGTTAACGGGTGGAAGGCTGTCACTTATCGTAAACGTTTCTGGGAATGTACAATTATATTTAGTTATCTCTACTTTAGCTTCAGAAGTAGAATAGTAGCAAGTTTCACTGCTGGATACGCTCTTGTTCCAGTTCAGCCAGTCTTTCAGCCATAATTCAGCACTACAGTTGATATTGTTTCCATGCAATCTTAAAGTTTTTAGTTGCGCCAAGTAGAATAACAAATCATTTCTGATCTCTGATAAATTATTCATTCTCAAGTCTAGGTACTGTAAGTGGGAAAAGGCAGCTAGTGCCGCTGAGTCAGCCAGTAGTTGCCTGGCCAGTCCGGGGCTAGATTGCAGATGTAACATCTGAACGCTTTCCGGCGACGACATTGGAAACGAGCCATCTCGTTCTGGCACTGATAAGTTTAAGTAACACAGTCTTAAATCTCGAAGTGACAATGGACCGTCAAATGTACTCCACGACAATGTTTGAATCGGGTTGTTTGACAAATCAAGCATTTCTAGCGATAGCAAGTCATCAAACACATGATCTTCAATGTAATGTATATCGTTATTTTGTAACAATAATATTCTCAAATTAGGCAAGTTTTTTAAATCAGGAATAGATAGGTTCTTGATTAAATTATTATTGATAGATAAATATTTCAATTCATCGGGCAGCGACTTGGGAAGATTCGTGAGAAGATTTTTGTTTATATTCAAAAACAATAACATCTCCAGTCTACCTAAAGAATCATCTTCTACAGAAACAACTTTATTATCGGAAAAATCCAGTGACTGTAGCAGCGGATAACTATCGAAATCCCCACACCTGACAGATGATATTCTATTCCCGACTAGCGATAGAAACCGTACAGAATGTGTGAACGCTTCGGGAACTTGGTGTAAACCTGTTCTTGATGCATCTATTTGTTGTAGTCTCCGTCCAGTGCCCACCAGTAATTGTGTATCCAGTTGTGTGATCCCTAGATGAGGATTATCCGTGAGTAACAATCGCGCCAGGTTGGGTAATAACTGTAATGCTCCCGGAGCTAGCTTCCTTAAATTATTGTGTGACACATCTAGGTGCTGTAGTAACCAATTGTTGAAATAATTTTCATGGATAAATTCAAGATTATTTCTGCTTAAGTTCAGATGCTGAAGATTCTTCAGAGGTGTAAACACATTTGTCAACATAGTCAAATTATTTTCTGACAAATCCAAAGTCTCTAATTTAGACAAACCATTGAAACTCTCCTCAAATATATTAATAATATTATTTCTGCTTAAAATAAGTTTCCGGAGATTCAGGAAGTTATTGAAGACTCCCTTGGTAACGTATTGCAACTTATTGGAAGATAAATCAATTTCTCTCAGGTTCCGTCTTTTGATATTGATCCTTATTTGAATGAAACTGTTATTTCTTATTTGCAGAGAGTTCGTGTCTAATAATGGTAAGTCGAAGTAAACAATACTCGCATTACACGTAGTGCCGAAACGGGCGGTAACTTGGGCAATAGTTTTATTTGCATACTCCTGCGGCCACGCCAACTTTACCTCTTCATTACAGCACACAGAGAACTGGCCGTGCACGTCTGTGTGATCCCTCAGTGTGATGTTATACGAACATTGTTGACACGAAGTTGTATTCGAGATACACACACAACTATCGAGACAAATTGAAGCCAAATTAGTTACTTGCCACCAAAATATGACCGTTAAAAATAAACACCGTTTAAAAAATACAGCCATTTCTGACAATATCGTCTCAATCTCCTTGAATCTAAGCCGGATTGAATGTTAGATGGAATTGCAGTTCACATTTGTGACACATATTTCTCTGAATCACATTATCACTTATGGAGTTTATTTGGACTGAACAAAACATCTTGTAAGTTATTACACACACGAAACTCAAGTAGGTTCTGTTTTAGTCACATCGCTGTCACTCATGTTGGTAACAGCTGAGCCGAGTGTAGTGTCGGTGTCGGACACTGGGTAGTGAAGAGCGAGGATCACTGTAACACGTGACACTGATACGTAACAGCAGTGTCGGTTGTGCGAGCGTGGTGCGAGCGCGCGGCTGGGCGGACACTGCCGGCGCCACCGCGTCTGTCTGCGAACTGTGCTCCGCGAGCCGAGAGGCGCGGCGCCGGCGCCCTGCCGCCGCTTTTACATCCCTCACAACCTCATTTTTATATAGTCAACTGACTTCCACACCACCACTATTTATGTCATACTCGGCGCTCCTTAATACGTTATTTTAAGGACGCGAGTATTTGTAAGTGTGCGTTATATTTTTCGGTCGCTATGGCTGAGATTGCTCCCTGTTGGGTTTTCTTGGAGGGACAGCATGATTTAAACGATAAGTTATTATTGCGCGATATTACGCCACTTTGTAATTCAAAACTCGGAAATAAAAAGCATTCGGTTTACAACCTACGAGTGTGTGATATTTTCCGAAGAAAATTGAATTTAAATATGGAAAAAGTACGTAGATATAGTAATTTATAAACAAAGTATTTTTTGGACTTATTACAGGTTTGGTTTATATAAAGTTTGAGGAAAATGAAAGAAAACAATAGAAAAATCTTTTGTTTTTTCTTTGAGACATAATAATTTTGTAAGTAGCAACGATGTTTAAAATAATTGGTATAATAACTGTCCTGTCATTAAGGTTTTCTTAGAGAGTTTGTTACTGCCGCGAAGGTAGTCAAAGTGAAAAGTAAAAGGAAGGCCTCAAAGCCTATCTTATTCAACCCTTCCTACCTACTGTTTCGAACATCTTTACCGGAACGTTGGACCAGCATTTTCATGAATTGCTCCCGCAAGGCTTTCCGAAGGGTCTCTTTATTGCACTCCTTAATTTGGGTTATTTGAACTTTTCTTGTCCCTCCCTGAATAACTTGAGGAGGAAAACATCGTATTTCAAGCACCTCTAACATGTTGTGTGCTGGCCACCTAATGCCAAAGTTATGACTTTTTTGTGAAGGCCCTCGCGGCAAACAGAAGCGACCCAATGTAAACGTTATGAGTATGAGTGACACGTGAAAACTATCACTATCGTGGATTAGTTACATATAAATATAGTGCAATTTTTGTAACTGGGTATATTCGTATTAAGTAGGAAACTATATTTCTTCGTTGTAGACATTTGATGGTTTTTCTTTAATATCAAATGGGCCTACTCTTGACTTCAATCTAGTTTATTTGTGTCTATAGGCTAATAGTATGAATTTGTAATTTAACGACCCGCACTAAGGCCAGCGTGGTGAATAGCCCATTCTCTCTCATAGAGTGAAGGCCTGTGTGACCTGAGTCTTCTTCTGATTATGCTATGCTCATGCTTGTAATCTAGTAGGGGAAATGTTGTGATAACTCAAACTTTTAGGTACCTACTCGTTGGTATCGACACATAACTCTCCCTGACGGGTTAATAATCTAATACATTTTCATAGTGTAGGAAACGTCTACATTTTCTGTACATTAGATTATTGCATCCAGAATATTCCCCATCCATTCTAAGAGCACCTTTCCCGAATACATTTATTAAAGTGACCCTCAGCTTAGAGACCGCAAGATAAATCATAGTCAGGAAATGGCGGGTATTCGCGGTTAACCGAATAAAAAGGAAAAACCTCTACACTATACCTTATAACATATGCGAATGTACATAAAGTTATGTTTTTATTATACATAATAGGTACACTCTCTATGTATAATTAATCGGCAATTAAATTACCTAGTGACACAAAAATTGTTTGAGTTCAAAATTTTCCCCAAAGCTTGGTCTATTATATAAGTTCCTAGTTAATACGTTGTCTCCTCATGACATAGTAAGTACTGGGCACTTATTACAGAATGTGAATATGCAAATCGTGTTATAAGTGCATGCTAGACTTGCCAGAGGAGCGTCCAAAGGACATATTGAATATTCTATGCTAGGAAATAAATCATATAACTTTTGCAAGATTTGTGACCAAGTCTAACTCAAGTGGATATATTTACGATCGTGTATCATGGGAGAAGTTGAAAGTAATCCATAAGTATTTTACTTTTAATGTTATTTTCAACACGCAAAAACTTATCATCACGCCTGTATGTATTTTGCCGAAGGGTTAGGTAGAGATGTATGTGTACTTGTACACCCACATTTCGTTATTATTTCCTTTTCAGGGAATGTATTTTGATTATAGGTTCTTGGTAGCTTTTAAATTATATTTCCTGCAAACCTTTTATACGCTTTTAAAAAAAGTTTCCATGTAGATACTTACAGCAAATTGCAACTATAATAAGAGCTACATAATAAAACAAAACAAATACGATCAAAATACGAACTGTTCATAATTGAATTTTATATGGTTGATCTAAGATTTATATTAAATTATATATTTAATTAAAGAAAATAGTAAAGCCAAGCTTTTTCATCAACGTTGGGTATTTGAATAGATTAAACTAAGTAATTCAGTAATGAATAGTCTTGGTAATGGGATTCAAATGTCAGTATCACTGGCCGGACGTTAAAGATATTAGGTAGCAATTTGACTTAATAGAGACTGGAACATCTTTCACTCGATGAATCTGGAACACAAGAAAAGGAACAAGGCTTTCCACTCGTATCGAACTGAACGCCTTATTTACCGACGCTGGATAAAGGTGATTAAGTAACGAAATAACCGTGGAACAAGCAAGCATTAGGCCATTAGCGACGGGTAACACTAAACGGTTTCGTGGAACTAAAAGTGCGCCTTCAGTGGAACAAAATCGCTGTCATTAGGGTAACGAGGGACGCCTGCTGACGCAGCGGGAGTGGCCGACGTAACTCTTTAGCTCGCAAGACCTAATGAACCGGGAGCCGGGAGCCGGTACCGGCCCGGTGCCGGCAACCGGGATCCCTGGACGCTCGCCTTACTGGCCGAGCGCTGATTACCGCTGACCGTACTGTTTTTTCTAGAGGTAAAAAGCTAATTGTCCGTCTTGCTTTTTAAAGCTAACTTGCTTTTTAAAGCTAACTCGTCTTGTTTTGTTGTAAAATATATTGAAATGTTTTAGTTGTAGATTTTGTTTCTTATCATTAGTTGCACGCGAAAACAATACCTAATGATTAATAATCGAAAATAGTGACTGAGGTTGTACTTTTACTTCTACGAATTTGATGATTCAAGACTTTGAAGTAAGTAAACTCGATTTTTCATGACCGATATCGACTATTAACTAAATCAACTGAGTTTTTCATAAAATATTCAAAACACACTCAGTGAAGATGAGATTCATCAAATGAGATTATCTAGGAAGATTTATAAGATTTTCTTAGATAAATGTACGTTAGTAGGTTCCATAAAAATACATGTCATAAAAAAGAAGACGCATAAAAGGAAAGTTTAACCTACGTACCTAAATCCTAACCGAGAGATTTTTCACTCTGAATCATATTATGTAAACAGTAGTTTCAGAGCACGAAAGACTACCTTTACTGTACTTCTCACATTTTTAAACGTGATTGTTGATTTCGGTGATTTTTAATCCAATTCAGGTTTTCATGATGCAACGAATAGATACTAAACAGGCAGTATGCACCTATTGGTAAGGGTACTACCTAATTACCAATAAGTGCTTCTTGTTTTCATTTAAGGTTCATCATTTCAATCACCTCCAAACTGCGATTACGAACTTTTTATTTGATAGAAGTTAAGTCAAGTAAGTTATGAAGATAAACATGACATTTAAAAAAAATAAAAATAAGTCAATAATTTTTTTTTTTTTTTTTATAATGAATGGGCTTACTCTTGACCTCAATCTAGTCCAGAGGACAGAGATGAGGTCGACGATGGAACGAGCTAACCCAAAAGAAGCCTATTAACTCGCGACTTAAATAGATTAACCGGAAGTTGAATTTGAGACACCCAGAAATTATTATTTTAAAAGTAACACTCGAATGACATGTAAGTTTGCTCATGCCTAATACAGTACTTTAAGTACCAACTTATTAAATGTAAGAAACATTTTTTTAAACTTTGCTCATTAAGCCCCGCCTCACCACTACAGAATCCCCCACGGTGCTAATACGACTCCTCAATTTGCACATCCCCGAACGTGAAAGAGCAACTTAAACGACAAGTTTTCAGCAAAATAAAAGGCAATTTTTTACAGCGTCGAAAGCAAGTTGCTCTTCAGGAAAATGTAGCAACAATTAGATACAGATGAATGTAAACATAAAAGTAGATACAATGCTAACAATTACTGACGATAACACTCTAACAGAGAGCAACGTAATTAAATGAAGGATCGTTTTACGTATTCTACAAAGGACAATGAACAATAATGTGTCCGTAATCTGGTAGCAACTAAATCCGTTTACGCATTGTTAATCGGCCTGTCCAGCGAAGAGCCGGTTCAACGTGGGAACTGTAATAAGGGTCGTGGCGTAAAACTTTATTACTTGCCCCACCTCGGCCCACAGCCGGGATGCGAAACGACTATCATTCTCATTAACCTCGCCTCCGCCACCTCGCTTTGTATCAATGTCAGATAATTTTCTTTTGTACACAAAAACTGTTGATGTACGCAAAAAGTAGACGTTTGCCTTTAAGAATAATGTGGGTAAACGTTACAGACGTGGAAATTTGGGAAAATGTTGAAACATTTTCCCGAATCCGTGTATTAGTAAATTCTTTTCAAACATTTATACAAAAAGCTTTGATTTCAGCAATGTCGAAATAAATAAAAATCTTGTTTTCACAAACTCGTTCCGAAGGTGGATACCAAACCACAAGGTACTTTACAACGGTTTTAAAATAAACATTTGCCATTTCAATGAAAAGCAGCATTCCCACAATGTGCCTTCAGGCAATTCAGCAGCTAAAGAAGCAAAGAAGTCCAATATAACATTATTAGTCACTACTGCTTGTCCCATAAATCGTCTTTGTCATATTAAGAAAAGCTGTCTGAAGTCCGAAAGCATATTGTAAAGAAACTCCTAACTGTACAGAATTAATTTTGTGTCAGGCCAAGAGTTATGTAGTGAATCGGTCAGTGGCAAACAGAAATCCTGAAGGTCGACACTTTAATCAATCACACTCCGTTCGCTTCAAAATGCACGTACACGTCTTCTTGAAATATGAGAGCCCGCGCGGCGCCGGGAACTAATGTTTTATATTCTATCGTTGTATTGACACTCGTGACTTATTGCCTGACGGATTGCGCTCTCGTCACCAACTAAAACTTCGCCAAACTGGGTTGTTGTGTAATGTTCAACCGAATTTGGATAATGCACGAAGCGTAACAAATAAATGTTTTAATATTCCCCATGTGATCTCGAGGTACGTAATACAGTATCGAAGCAGCAAAGTTACGGTTTTATGATTTGTTCCCCCTTGGGAAACTTAATTCATTTGTTTGTGGAACTTTACACAAACAAACGAATGCGGTGCTGCAAATTAAATACGTTATACAATAAAGCCCGAGGGATGTCAAGTACCGTAGTAGGTACTCTAGTAGGTATTATTTACCATTTTTCATTAAAACGCTGCCAACTAGTGAGAGACACTATTAAAGGCATCGTAAAAATGCCGCCACACTTTCTTTCTCTTTATATTTTTATGGCGCTCTGGATACCACCTATGCCATAAAAAGTGAAATATTGTGTCTCAGAACGGATGCCTCCTCCCTTTATGACATTGAACTGAAATCCGATAAAAATGTTAGACGTAACCTAGATACCTAGCTATCTTTCAGTGACGCATCATTGAGTATTATTTTCTGATGAAAACGTAAATAAAAACTAAGAATTGCCAATAATATTTTTTATAATCGAGGGTGATGTTCAATGTAAACCAGTCTTATACCTAATTCCGACACGCTTCAGATTAGGTAATACTTAGGTAATACCACAATATTTTTCAGTTTCCAGGAAAAGTTACAGTCGGTGTAGATTAAGTATCAGTAATTACGAGAAAGACAAAACTGAATAAATACAAGAGCAATGGACAAAATATTGTATTTCATTTCAATATATTATCAAAACATTTGATCCACGAGAGAAACAAAAGCAAAACACACAGAGTACCAGATGTTCATCTTCCCGCCGAATTGTATGGATCGAAGAAAACGCGGTATTGTTACCATAGACAGGCAATACATTATTCTATATTATATGACGATTTATATCTACACAGCCTACATAAAACAGAGCAGCAATATACGAACGTATGTAACGACATATTCAAATACTTATTGTCCCTGTAAACGTCCTACTTGAATGTCGACTCAAGAAACCGCGGTCGTTAGGGAAAATTGCTTAGCAAACGGATTGGCGACTATAATAGGTACGCAGCGAGGCGGACGTTCTACTCGTGTCCTTTTGGTGAGGAACATAAAATCATTGTAGATTGTTGTGAAATTGTGACCTACGTTTCCAAAATACATATAAAACCTACATAAAAAAACAACAATTTATTCTAAAAATGTATAAATGAAAGCAAATGTAGGTTGCCTATTTTTGATACCTAGGTACCTAGATGGACTAACTACCTCTTGGCTAACACTAGAAAACTACTATGAATGTTCTACAAAGGTAAGAAACCATCACGTCGACCACTTTTATAACCTTTAAACTCAAAGTCAACGGTTAGAACATAGTTGGTTGGTTCTATAGAGAGCTTTTACCCAATACTGGACCAGAGGAAAGTCTCGAGGGAAAAATACGGTGCTTGCTTTATAGTAGGCAACTTATTTTTGCAAATTGTGATAAGCTCATAGCTAAAAAACCTAATGGTGTGAAAGCTAATCGTTTGTCCGTAGCCCCTGGGACCATTACTATCTGTTTTTGCATGAAAAGACTAGATTCGCACAATGTCTTTCCGTCCTATATATTACAAATCAGAATTACCTATCTATTTTTGGGAAAAAGGTCTTGCCAACCTATAAATTCTTTTTTTAATCCAAGTACGCAACTTTGCTCAAATATATCTGTTAGAAATATGCGCTATAAAACTGACAGATACTTTGAACAAAGTTAACGAACTGAGATCGGATAAGGTTTCTTTGAGAAAGGGCTTATGCAGATTTCCACTCAACTTGTTTTATGATATCCGAATTAGATAATTAGTTGGTTGGTGTGCGTCACAATGTGGTGGGCGGGGACTAGGGACCCCGGGCACAAGATCGGACTCCATCCGGTGCTGTTATCTGCACAAACAAACCTCAACATCCCCAGCTATTTTGGCGACAGTTTGGCGACTGTACGACGTAAGTACGTGGTTACATAATATTTATGTTTAGGCAAATATTTACACACTTCCATTTTCCACATTGTCTGGTTTGGCAGTCCTTGAAATTTCCATAGATGAATTATTCGGGATCCTGCCTTTTCACCTAAAATGAATTTACAAATTTTCATTTGAAAAGCAACGATTGGCAAAAACATGGTCATTTTATCATTTTACAACAAAAAGTTTAGCAAATAGTTCGATTTACCAAACTTTTATTTGATATCGTATTATTTGACAAATAATCCATTAACAAAAAAAAAATATTGATATTATTTACCTTGGACTTTAGGTGAATTTGTACACTACACTAAAACAATCGAAACTACCCGAAAAAATAGTACTACAAAAACACGCCGTCACAAAATATACAGTAAATGCCTCCCGGCCATGAAATCAATCGGCAGCGCCATTTAGACATTAATATAACTATAGATATTTTGAACCATTAGATAAGTCAGCCATCAGGTATGTTAAACTTTTAGTTTTAGATATTTTAATACGTACGTTCATGATCACTATGTGACAGGTTTAGATGATTTATTATAAAATGATATTTAGATTTAAAAGTGATTTTGCCAAAAGAATCAAAATATAGAACGAAAAATTTATAAAATATTAAATATCACGTGAAACATTTGTAAAGAGAAGCGTTTGCCAAATGAATGCTTGTAAAGTGAGTGTTTATAAAATAAAACATCTGCGGAATAAGTTGTTTGTGAAATAAATAGTATAAAAAACGTTGGTTGTAAACTTAAATTTTATCAAAGGTGAAACATTAGTGAACCGAATTATTCATAGACGTTTGATGAGCAGACTTTATTTTTAGAGATTACCTTAACACAAAAAAGATACGAAAGTTCATGAAACAGCTACCTATATTGAACAACAAACCTTTTCAGAACACGAAATGCTTTAAACTCAGTATAATAACGAAATACTGAGAAACCTATTTTTGTGTAGAACCTACCTATAAGAGTAACATCCAAATATTATCCATACCTACACTTTCTGTTTTACTAAGTCATAAAATGAAAGAATAATGAGTTTACTCAAGCATGTAATGCTAAGTGACTACAGGTTCGCGTGAGGTACTAGCCGAATATAATGAACGCTTACCTATATTTGGTTTATGCATCATAGGGTGCACACAAAACGTGCAGCCTGAGCGTTTCATTTGCTTGTTGGCAGAATCTGCACACTCAAGTGCTGTGAGATTGAACATTATGTTTGTTCAGCCCGCTACGTTCCGCGACCCTCAGTGAAATGAGAGACCCCGTCCCATTAAAGCGAAACACATTATTATTATTTTCATTCTAGTCTCAGCTGTAATCACAGCTCAGAATCTACTAGATAATCGGATTAATGATACTAATGCGCTTAATTTCCTCACTCTTTCATTAAAATAACGAAGGCTTATTCAAAATTAAATTTTAGCTAAAATTAAATTAAAATTACATGCAAGAAAACGTTCAAAGGAGACGACTAGGTGGCCACAGTACCGGAACATTTTTACCAGGTTGTAAATCATAAGCTGAAGCGGGTGCAACCTTAGTAAAAAATGAGTTAAGAAAAGTAAATATCAAATCTGGAGTTACTGTCTAGTTATTGATAGCGTTCGTTTTTTTAATAAAATTAAATTTCTCTTTTAAAATTAAATAATAATAAACAATCTAGAAAAATACAACATTGCCCTATCTAGCGCAGTTTTCATAGGTTGTCTCACTCATGGGTCATGTGCGTACAAAAGACATCAGCCACGGTAGAAATTCTTAAGGTCTCCACAAACCGCTCGTCGCTTATAAAACTCGTCACCGTCGTCATCGGCGACGCCACATCTGCGACGTTGCCCGTTCATTTGAAGCTAGAGCGACTACGAAATACTCCATTAGAGCGCAGCTGTCGGACGAATTCGTAATTGGCAGCCCTATAAATATTTCCCAGTATTGCTACCGTAACCTGTTCTTAACTATCCTATCCCTCAGGACAAGCTGAAGCTGTTTAATCGACGCTGACCACCTCATTAGTCGTACGTTCGCATGTCTGATTTCACAAATCAAATATGGGAACGAACACAGACCGTATACAGAAGTACGGTGTTTTTATTTTTCTATTAAAAATAAACACATTTGTTGATCTTTGACAGTCGTTACTACCTGTAACGACTGTCAAAGATCTACAAATGTGTTTATTTTTAATAGAAAAATAAACACATTTGTAGAGTTTATTTTCAATAGAAAAATAAACACATTTGTATGTCAGTGGCCCAAAATGTCTGACAACCAGTCTTACCAAGGGGTATCGTACTACCCAGTACTAACTGGGTTGTGGAGGTCAGATAGGCAGTCGCTCCATGTAAAATATTGGTATCCAGCTGCATCCGGTGAGACTGGAAGCTGACCCCAACATAGTTGGGAAAAGGCTAGGCAGATGATGATGATTTTTCTATTAAAAAGTTGAGCTGTCCTAGTTTTTCGTTATGAAAAACATAACGGAAAAGTCTCTATTGGAATCTTTGCTGAGCGAACGATAATATCTGCCTGCGCCTCCCGTAATACCACAGTTCTATTTTTTTTTTATGTTTTACAAATGGACTTGAATCTTGAAATGCACAGTTTTACCGAAGTGCATTGAAATTCTATGAACAACACAACAGTTTACATTGGGGATACATAACAATAATTTTGCGGTAAAATATTGTCGAATTTATATTTACTCATTGCTTTAGCTTTTAATTCAACAGAAATTTTTGTTTAATATTAACGTAACGTAACGCAACTAAATCTGAAACATACCCAAATGGACTAAACCCCATTATAAAAACGTGAACCGGCTTGAAAAATGTTTGAAAGGGGCTTGAAGTTAGCAAAGTACTCGTTTTAATTATATCGAGACTAAACATAACGATTATTACACATTAAGCTCCCGCCATTCAGAGAGCGTATACTTGGAAGTTACATTAATTAATTCTCTTAAATCAAAACAACGTTCCTCCAAAGTCTCCGGTGGTTCACTTTAAATTTAATTGTGGAGGGGCGAAAAGCAGAAACAAATTGCCCAAGGAAATTCGAAGCGGGAAATTCCAGCTTGATATTTGGTTTAAAACCGAATAATTATACAAAAAAAACGTTTGCATACTAGCTTTAGGAATTTATACAGGGTTATTTGTAAAAGGGAAATTATTAATCGGGCGAATAAAAATTTAATTGGCGACCAATATACTAAATGGGCGACTATTGTACCAAAGTAAGTAACTATTTATGGGAAATTATTAATCGGGCGAATAAAAATTTAATTGGCGACCAATATACTAAATGGGCGACTATTGTACCAAAGTAAGTAACTATTTATCTGGTCATTGCGGCAAGGAGAATTAAGGAAGCAAGAGCGAGCGAATGCTGAGAGAGACTTGTGGCACCCCGACTCGGACAGATTAGGTTCGAAGGGGATGGCGGGGTCTAGTGAGCGAGCGAAGTGAGCGAACTAAGACCCCGCCATCCCCTTCGTGTTAGGTTACTTTAAACTCTGTAAACAGAAATAGGAGCCCCGCTCAGCGGGGGTTCGTCGACTACGCCTTATCTACAATCTAGTGATTAATAACCTTGTTTTAAGTTTTTTACAGGAGTCCTTCAATTATCACATAATCGTACTGAACAACTAGTAACTCAAATTTCTATTTTCAAGTCGCTGTTTTAAACATTAGTATTAGCCCACTGTTTGTCGCTCACTTAGTATTTCAGTAGCCCATTTTCAATATTTTTGACACCTTTAATTTGAATTTATGTTCGCTCGTTTAAATACTACCCTTTGTAAAACACCAACAACCTCGCAGGAGTAAATTACTAACATCATAAACAACAACATTTGTTCTACGACTTTTCCGAAAACAGACAAAAAAAATTCAACTCTCCATACATATGTCCGAACAGCTGATCGAGTTTTGTATGAAAAGTCGTTTTTTTTTTGTCTGTTTTCGGAAAAGCCGGAGAACAAATGTTGTTGTTTATGATGTTAGTAATCTACTCCTGCGAGGTTGTTGGTGTTTTACAAATAACCCTGTATATGCAGCTAGCTACAAAAAAAATGTATAAGCTGAAAAACTGTTTGATACCAGTCCTTTCAGCGTTCTGTCTTAAAACTGGAACCCTAATCAAAATAAGTTATCAACTCACACACCAATTGTACTGTAAGCAGTATTATATAACTATCATAATTTCCTCCTGACCTGTTTAATCCTTCAAATTACTTATTGTCGTAATGATCTCTCAATCGAAAAACACACCTGTTTTGCACTCTTGTCGCGTAGCCATTGAAAATCGTTTCAACAAGAGAGCTCAATAGAGTTAAACAATAGTACATTTTGATATAAGTGGGGAAACTTTATTATTGCATTCGAGGATGAATTAACACCCGAGCTGCAGGCGAAGGTGTTATGGAGCCGAGAACTATAGTAACAAATCCCTACGCGCTTATATCAAAATGTACTATAAAATTTAGATTTTTACGTGATCAAGTCCAATATATTTATCAATGGGTTTCATAACCTCATTTCCATGAAGATGCACCACGCCACCCCGCGAATCGAATGTTGTCAAAATGAAATAGGAAATTGAGCGAAATATTCATTGCCGGGTTTCAGCCCCTGTCGAATTCGTTATCAGATAGCTAATAATCCAATTGGAATGGGCTGTTCTTGCGTAGGACAGAAATTGCTTCAATAATTTGACGGCAAAATAGAACTTTTTTTCTTTCGAAAGAAATTAATGAAGACTAGACACTGTATGTACCTACACTACAGTATATCCGTAGACATAAATGTTAATAACGAATTAATCATTATGCTATGAGACCATAATGTGTTTTTAAGTTTAAAAATAAATAGGTACTAGGTACTTATTTGCTAATAAGTTCACGAAGCCGACTGATTTCATATTCAGCAATACAGGGTCAATAAATAGATATATGTAATTAACTACGAAACAGCAGTTAAATATCATTAGGTACCCATACCCCGTGTAACGAACGTAGGGCTCCCGGCTATGTCCCCGCTTGTTCGGCTCGATAGTACAAGGGAACGACTAATTGCCGGGCCGACAAGCGAGTGCGATTGGCAGATCGTAGGCACGCGTGTGTGACAGATCAAAGCTCCACTAATTAATATCACCTATCAATGTCCCCAACAGAACATAGGTCCCTCTATAATCAGAAAAATACACGTATCAACGAAATACGGCATGAATGTTTGCCAAGTTTTGTACTTCAACTAAATAGGTGTCTGCATACCAGTAGCGAAGGGTAAATTTTTGTAAGAGGTAAGCCGGAGTACATATCTTTAATGTGATTATATTATTAGTCAATAGAATAACTGACTGTGCCATTTTTCAAAGGAAAGCCGGTAGGAATCGAGCCGAATGAAACCTTCGCCACTGCTACATACTAACAAGCTTCAAGAAATGACTAGTGGCAAAACATGTTAACAGTCTTCATATCACCAATGTGTATTTTGGTCTACCTACCCAATTTAAACATGGTACGAGTAAATCACCAATCCGCCTTTACGTTTTTACCTACACATGCAAGAATCCCTATTTTGCGGCAAAGATTGCGGCTGTGGGGAAGGGAATTATTATTATCCAGCCAATGTTCCAATCGGACGCCTCCGGAGACAACGGAAATTTGTTTCAAACGTCATTTCAAAATGTAACCACCTTGCCAGTTTGCGACGCCCGCCGCGCCGCCTCTGCAAGAAAAAATGGTAATTTCCTTACGCCAATAATGTAAAAATAAATATGTAGAGATCATCATCATCATTTCAGCCAAAAGACGGCCACTGCTGGACATAGGCCTCCCCCAAGTGTGTTGACCGGTCCCATCCGTCTCGCATTCAGCGGATCCCCACAACCTTCACCAGGTCATCGGTCCACCTAATGGGAGGCCTTCCAACACAACGTCTTCCGGTTCGCGGTCGCCACTCCAAAACTTTTCGGCCCCACGACGTAACCCGAACAACTGCCAAACTTAAGTGGCAGTGGGCAGGGCACATTGCTCGCAGAATGGATGGCCGATGTAGAGATAGTTTAATTTAATTACGAAGTCAATATTATGTTAAAATTTCCATACACATAAAACTGAGCCTGAACTGCGAAAGACTGAACCTTTTTCATAATCTTATTTTTTTGGCTTTTCTTTTCCATTCCCATACAAGATTTAAACAGACTCTTCACGAAGCAACTTTTTGAGGTGAAAAAACATAGTTGGTACACGATAGGACTCAATGTAACGCACTCAAAACTTTGAATAGTACAGGGGTCATTTAAAGTAAAGTCAGCGAGCAATGGAGCGTAGTATCTTTGGAGTTAAACTTACTGATCGTATGAGGAACTCGATACTGCGTTCCAAAACACAAATTGCCGATGTAAGTCACACGGCTGCCAAGCTTAAATGGAACTGAGCTGGCCACATCTGTTGCATGCCGGAGGAGCTATGGGCTAAAGTAATCACACAATGGGTCCCAAACAGCAGCAAACGGCAACGCGGCAGGCCCAGAAGGAGATGGCGGGACGAACTCGACTCTTTTCAAAAAGATTGGCAAACAACAGCACTGGATAGGAATAAGTGGAAAGAGGGAAGGGAGGCCTTTGCCCTGCAGTGGGACACAAATGGCTGATAATAAACATTAAAAACCTGTTTTAAAAAAATATCTTGTGAAAAAGTTGGAACCTTGACCTCAAATATCTCCGTTACTAGAAGGATCCCAGGTATGGTCCGACACGAAAAAAACAACCGCAATGACGGAGAGAACAAGTGCTTTTCGGCTTCATGACGGGTCCTTTTGCACCTAATAATTAAGATGTAATTTTTATTTATTTGATTCGCCTCACAGGTTCTCCCTGCTTCCTTGCTCATAATAGACCCAGCATATTTTAACAATATGTAAAATTTACAACTAAAAAAAAAATTATAATAAATTAAAATTCATTTTATTTTAATGCATTTTAATAATAAATTAAAATTCATTGTATTAATAAAATTTATTTTAACAATATGTAAAATTTTGCGTTCAAACTTTAAGCTATATTATGTAAAACTTACATAAAAACTATCTAACTTAGTAAATACCTTTTTCCAAATTCGAAAGTAATGAAAGTTTGGAAACGATCGTTCAATTTCTCGATGCAACGCACCAAGGCAGAGGGATCCAAATTGAAAGTCACTTGAGAAATGATTTCCCGAGTTTATCGGATCTTCTGATAAACTGCAGACGCTTCGTGACTGCTCATTACTTCACAAGTTAGATGTTTTGCTTAGTTCAATATCAATTTTTGCAATTATTGTTTAATTGGTATTTTCAGACCTCGTAAGGTAAAATATAAAAATACCTACCTAAGTAATTGTATATTTCCCAACTTGGTAATTGATCGAGGTTTAGAATTTCAAAATTAAGGTATGCCGCAGAGCGATAAGGCAACGCGGATGTTATAAAAATGTGACTGACCGATTGCATTTATACACAAAAATACGCTCTAAAACAGGCATCATCGATGCTGGAGACTAGTCTGCAGTACTGCTAATAAAAAAATCTCGATTCCCCGCGTCAGTGTTGTCAATTCCCCGAAATTCCCCGCTTCTTTTTTATTAATTCCCCACAAAGCCCCAAAATGATATTTTTGGAATAAAAACGCTGTTTTATACAATTTTTTTTTTAATAAACTATTAAAACTTTTATAAAATACTATACCTTATAATCTTATTTCCTGCGGAACAAGGGCGGCTCTCAACGAAACCGCACACCTCGACAAACTCAAATTCTGGGTTCCGGTTAACTTGCAACTTACCTGTTTTTTAACAGTAGCTGCACTTTTTAACCACTTGTCCATAATTTTATTGAAAATTTCAACCGTTCGCACCAATTTAAAAAATCGACAACCATGAACAATTACTTAATGATGTAGAAATGAATGCGTTCAGAAATACAAAATCGTGTTCAAATGACAGTTGAGCAGGCATTTGAGCGGTGTTGCCATTTAAAAATTTGTTAGTAATGTCGAGCTGTTTTTGCCAAGTCCAAGAAACTTATATACTAACTGGAATGAGTACGAACAAAATTTTTATCTCAAACGAATAGAGTACTTATTACTTTAATTAATTCAAAGGGGGAAGAATACTTCAGAGCGAGAACGCGATCAAGAGTGGATTGTGTCCTTGTCTAACAATTGCCAGTACACAAAAAGTAAAAAAAAAAAAATTTTTTTTAGTAAATTATTCCGAAATCATGTTGATAGCTAAACTAGCACATAAATCGTATCGGGATTAATTTAATTTTCAAATACTAAATATTAAAATAATAATTTCTTGCGAAATACAGTAAGCTTAAATAAATTAAATTATTTATGAATTAAATATGTTATTTCTGAATGGCAACATAAATGACACTCATATAAACAAACAAGATAGTAGATCAAGGAGTTTTCCCGGACTTAATGAAATTCAGTAAAGTCATACCTCTGTTTAAATCCGGAGATAGTAAAGATACAAATAATTATAGACCTGTATCCGTGTTGCCAGTTTTTAGCAAGGTGTTTGAAAAAGTAATGCTAAATCAAATGCTCAATCATTTTAACACCAACAGAATCTTACACGATCAACAGTATGGTTTCACCAAGGGACATTGTACAACTGACGCCGGTGTAACCTTATTAAAGCACATATTTACTGCGTGGGAAGAGTCCCAAGACGCCATTGGAATATTTTGTGACCTCTCCAAAGCATTTGATTGCGTAAATCACGACACATTACTTTTGAAACTTGAGCATTACGGACTTGGGAAACTTGCACTTAGTTTGGTAAAATCTTATTTGAGTGATAGACAACAACATGTGCAAATAAATGGTGTTAATTCACAGGGTTTAAAAGTAAAAATGGGGGTACCGCAAGGCTCAATATTGGGTCCTTTCCTCTTTCTAGTATATATTAATGATCTCCCCTATTTATTGAAAAACCAACCTCAAAATATGGTGTTATTCGCTGATGACACTTCCTTAATTTTTAAGATAAATAGACGGGCCCAAAATCTAGATGACGTGAATAATGCCCTACTTCAGGTCCATAATTGGTTCACAGCAAACAATTTAGTGTTAAATGAAAAAAAAACGAAATGCGTAAGATTTGCTTTACCGAATGTTAAAAGTAGCGATTGTGATATAGTATTGAATAAAGAGAAACTTGAATTTGTAGATAAAACGGTTTACCTGGGGATTACGCTTGATTCAAGGCTACAATGGGGTTCTCATTTAACATCTCTTGCGGGGCGGCTAAGTTCAGCAGCGTATGCTATAAGAAAAATCCGTCAATATACTGATGTAGATACCGCTAGACTGGTCTATTTTAGTTACTTTCATAGTATTATGTCTTATGGCATTTTAATATGGGGACGGGCTGCAGACATTGAGTCTATATTTATTCTGCAAAAAAGAGCCATCAGAGCCATATATAATCTTCGTAGGCGCGATTCTCTAAGGGAACTGTTTAAGCAAATTAACATCATGACGGTACATTGTCAATACATCTACGAAAACATAATGTATGTAAGAAAAAATCTACATCTTTTTAATAAAAGAGGTGACAGACACAATTACAGTACTAGAAATAGAGACCAATTAGTTCAGCCAGGCTTCAGACTCGCTAAAGTAGACTCATCTTTCATGGGGTACTGTTTGAGATGCTATAATAAAATTCCACAAAGTATTCTTGAACTGAATGAAACGAAATTTAAAACATGCATTAAACGCGCACTATGTAAGAAAGCATATTACAAGTTGGACGATTATATCACTGATAAAAATGCTTGGCTCAATGCCGGTACTGCTCCACAAGAACAGGGGCGCCTAAATTGATAGCATTAAATAGTGTTGTTGGAGCTGCTGAAGATTGTATAACTATCTTTGCATTGTAGAGATTCAATCTCTTTTGTATTATATAGCCGCCTAGCCCATATTGTGTGAGTACTATGTACTAGAAAGCTGTCATTCGCTGGAAACCTGCGTCTTTTCTTGACTTGAATGTGCCCTGGCGGTTAGGAGTATGTCATGCTCACTCAAATGTCTCGCTGATGGTGGCACGTGTGTCGGATCATTTAGTTCCCTTCAAAATGGTTGAGTTGAATGGTGCTGATACATGCGTCATGTTCGTGAACGGGCGCTGTCAGTTGTGACTGGTCATCTCTTATTTGCCACGGCTTATTTGAATTAATTATTTTATTTTTGAATTGTTTTTACTATGGACACTTTTAACGTACACATCTTGCTGCATCGTTCTCACATAATGTACCATCTCAAAATGAATGATGTAACCAAGGTTCTGTTAAAGTATTCTGATTTAAAAGAGTGTCCATGGAGTTTCTTGCCCGTTCTTCTCCATAGAGATCTACGTTAGGGAATGGGCAACTACGGTTTCACAGTTTACAGTACTTTCACAGTTTTTGTGCCTTATGACTGGGACTATAGCTATATTTTACTGTTGCCTTTGTTTCGACAATTCAAAAGTGCCTGTAACTGGCCTACTTAAAATAAATGCTTTGATTTTGATTTTGAAACAATATGGCCGATACAATTTCGCGCTGAACTCATATTTTTGCGTTATCAAGTTCTTTTTACATTACTTAAGTGAAATCTTCCTCTTTAAATGTCGTGAAATCGAGTTGTGTGAAGGGGTGTAACAGTGAAGGGTTTGCTGGATGTGGAATTTCTTTTTTCAGGTAAGTTCATATAACTTTGTTTACAAATTACGAATAGGGTGACAATGTTCTAGTTAAATACTGTTTATTGTTTGTGTATTAATAATACTGTTTTGTTTCCATGCAGACTTCCTAACAATAAGAATCTTCAGCAACGGGCTTGAAGTTGTCCATTTAAAGAAGAAGTATTCAACCTATTGCCTAGTTTGCAACTGTCTTCCATCATCAGCATCTTCGCACTTAAATTTAAGATTACTGACTCATACTAAAACCAACAATAACATAAAACTATAAGTTTTATAATTTATAGTGTGATTAATAAATTTATCAAATACTACATATTATGTTGTTTGAAAATGCTACATGCTCATGCTTCATCTATGTGAATGTTGCAGCCCAGTACACTTTAAAATCTCTTTACAAATGAAGGATGTAACCTAAGTGTCACGTATTCTTCACTTCATAGACCTATCCCTTTACTGAGTTTTACAGTATTCGTAGGGTTCGGCTTCGCCCTGTTTTTGATTATAAAAGAATAACTGTCCCAAAAGTAAGTACAAATATAGGATACCATATTAGAAAGGGATGACATCCACTCTCGAAGTTTTCTCGCTCGGAACCGCTTTCCGCTGCACGTCCCCATTCCAGTTAGTATATAATTTCCTTGGCCAAGTCCAAACGTGATTTTTTGGTGTAAGCAATACGGGACATAAAATAGTTTTACACCCACCGAAAAAATTGGCCTGGATTAACCGAAATTCCCCGATTTTTGTCATTACCTACGCTCTCTCCGTGCTAACCCTCAATTCCCCGCAAATCAGGGATTTTCCCCGCGATTGGCAGCACTGGTACTGGGACTGGGCAGATTATACTTTAGCGTCCATGAAACAATTATAGTGCCAGCCTACCAGGATTGTCACACACTGTGAAGACGGGTATTGGGTACCTATCTATCACGGAGGGAGCCCTAAGAATCGCTAGCCTGACAGATTGAAAAAAAATTAAGCAAACCAATATAGAAAGAAGTTTGCCCAGTAGTGGGACAACATAGTAAAAGGTAGTGTTTATTCTTCTTAGTCCGTGACGACTGAAAACTACATAGTTTCCAGTCGTGCACGGTCTACAATAGATTTAGCGCTTTACGACTCAAATTGTAATCGCCAATCGCACATAAAATAACAAAGTGTTTTTTTCCAACATTATGTTTATAAAATTTAGTGATAGGCAATTTTTTATCAAAAATGTTCAGAAATAAAGTGGTTCTCTGGAGTGTTGTAATACTTGCATCAATAGTAACTCTATCGTTATGTGATTTAGCATATGACCAGTCTACTACAGATAGTCAAAAGTACGGAAAATTTTTGAACACCTACTTTTATTAGGTATTTGATTTACCTCAAGTCTCAACCAATCCAAGTGTAACTTATTCCATGATTCACTATAAGAGTTGGTGTCATTACGGATACTGAAAAACAGCTCATCCTTTTCGTAAACAATAGGTGTAAAAGGCGTACTACACTAATGCTCGGGTCGGTCTGATTCGGCATGACTCGGCACCACCGACTGACAAAATATAAGGGCCTGGACCCATCACCACGGCGAGGCCCGGCCACCGTGTAACGGCACGACGTCGTACTATGGTACGGTGCCATGACACATCATCAGGGCGCGACGCCGCCACTGTGAAACGGCACGACGTCGTACCGCGGTACAGCGCCGTTTTGGTGTTGCTAAGTTCGTACGTACACGTAAAAAAAAATATTTCCCCTTAAAATGTCCTCCATCGTGGTTCATTATAGAAAGGTTTGGATTCACCCAATATTTTTTTTGGTTCTGTTTTTTCTTCAATCATCGTCTTAGCAATAACAGGAGACGTCTTTCGCGGTCCACATCTAGACAAAACTGCAAATTTGATTACACGTTTGAACCGATGGTTGCTGCCGTCCTGCCGTGAGCCGGCGCGGCGCACCGTACTGTGGTACGACGTCGTGCCGTTTCACGGTGGTGGCGTCGTGCCGTGGTGATGTGTCCAGGCCCTAATACATTCGATTTTGCCAATCGGCCGCTCCTTGCTGAACAATATTAGAAACTCTTGCTCATTGTTTTTAGAATTTACGAAGGAATGCTATTAACATTGGAGACGACCCATGCTTTCTACAACATGTTTATACAATGTATTGACTCATCAATGCCATCCAAGAAGTGAGTAACATGAACACATCTCTTAGCGATATTTTTTATTAGATGATAAATTCGGGAAGGAAGGAATGGGGGGAGGCCTTTGCTCAGGAGCCCACTCCTGAGCTGACAATGCAAACGAACTAAAAAAAACTCGGGAAGTACAAAATTCTATGAATATCGACGCAGACGTCAAACATAGCCTCGCGCCTGCTCGTGATAGGTGGCGCGCCCCCTCGCACATTCTCCGAAGTCCTCGAGGATACTCGAGATCATGCGAGCAAGAACTGACGTGCTTATACCTACTACCGAATCCTAGTTTTTCGTGAAGGCTCGCGTAGACGCGCGCGTCCTCGCGCGATATTAAACATTCCCTCAATGTCTAGACGCACGTTTCTGCTCTTGGTTTGAATAGCGACTAGGACAGGCTCGAACCTGCGCGAGGATTCAATTCTGTCTGGAAGTTCTGGAACACAACGCGAAAATACAGAAAAGACGTGCGCATCGACGCGAGCCCACACGAAAAACTGGGATATCGTAGAATACCTAATCACATGCAAGCATATACTTGCAAGTAGGTATTCTTAAGTCTCACTTTCAAGGAGCTGGGTAATAAAATTCCCTACTAACTAGTTATTTTTTTAAATGTTAGAGAACACTTAATTACTTATTTTTTATTTAGATTTGCCCTGGAAAATCTTAAAACCTTCATAAACAATCCGTCGAGAACGACTGTGGGATATGCACCGCGATTTACAAGCAATCGAAAGTTTTTTGCTAACCTATTAAGTTCTCCGGCTTTCAAACTCATGTTGGAAGAAGATGAAAAACAACTCAGGCAAAATTTCCTGGAAAAAATGAGGTATTGTGACGAAGTTGTAATGGACGAGAATCTAATACAATTCATGTATGATCGTGAAGTAGACCAGAAAAAATTATGAAAAATATAGTGTATTGTTTTTGTTTGTTTATTATTTAACCAACTCTTCAGCTAGTCAGTCTCGAAGTCGCTAGCGTGACCGCTGTACGGGGTCCTGGGGTCGAGCGAAAGAGTTAGTGGGCTTTCTCAGTTGGAGACCGGAATTTGGTATTTGTTTGACACCTATTAGCTCCCAAGCCGTGTCATATTTGCTATCCATCGGACTATGACAAAATTGAAATAGCAAAATTTAGCAGTTCGAATTTGATAATATTTCAGAAATTGTGTCAGTTTATAAAGAAAAACGGAAAAGAACGCAGAATGTCGGAGCGAGCAAAGCGAGCTCGAAAATTTTTGCACCTTTTCTCGGATAACTTAAGTTCTTTTTGTTTATTCATACATGAATGAGAATAGGAGGAACTCTTTCAACTTATGAAGAATTGAAAAAGTACAGGATGTATTAGCGAGTGAAGCGAGCTGGCAAATTTTAGCACCACTCCTTTTGTTAGTTTATACAGAAATGAGAATAGGAGGAACTCTGTCAACTTATGGAGAATTGAAAAAGTATGGAATGTATTGGTGAGCGCAGCGAGCGAGAAAATTTTAGGATTCCGCCTTGGATAGGTTGATTTTTTTTATACTTTTTGGAGTGTACGGTACGCAGAGACAGTAAATGAAACCAATGACTGCTGAGAATACACTGACTTTATTACAATAATAATATGGGATATATAATATGTCTATAATGACAAAGATTGTAATTATCTAAAAGGGACCTTACACCTTCCCCTTAAAAGAAAAAAATTACAATCAAAAGGTACCCTTTTTTTCACATTAGCACATCTTTAAACTATATAGAATGGTACAGTTTAGTGCGGTTTTTGTGTATTACGTCAAGATTATTATTTTTTACATTTCCACATTCGGTAACACATCTCTAACAACCACATATGGTCCTGAATATACACTCTAATTTTCCACCTACTTCATTTCTTACTAAAATTAAATCGTTAGGATTATACGTTACACTGTTATTTTATCGCCTTCAAAGTATGCTCAATCATCAAAACATTTTTAAACGCTTTTTCCGGAATTGACTTCAGTTCTCGTCGCGTATTTGCCTTTATGTCTTCTACCGAATGAAAACGGGTGCCCCAAAGTGGTAATTTGAGTTTAGAAAAAAGAAAGAAGTCGGCTGGAGTCATATCTGGTGAATAAGGTGGTCGCTCGATGGTATTTGTTGAGTTTTTGGTCAAAAATTCGTTCACCATGATGGCCTTATGCGAAGGCGTATCATCGTGGTCCGAAATCCAAGATATTTTTTTTTCCACAAAACTGGCCTTTTTCGTCGAATTTGCTCTCTTAAACGCCGCATAACGCTTAAATAATATTCTTTATTTACTTCCGGCAAGAATTTCGAGTGCACAACACTGCGATAGTCAAAGAAAACGGTCAACATGACTTTGACTTTTGATCGACTTTGGCGTGGTTTTTTTTGGTTTCGATTCAGTTGGAAGGCGCCACTCCGAAGCTTGTTGACTAGTTTGAATGTCAAACTCTTAAACCCACGTCTCGTCACCAGTAACAATGCCTTTCATGAATGTTGGGTTGGAATTGACTCGTTCTAGCATGTCTTCAGCGACTCTTATACGATTGAGTTTTTAGAGAAAATTCAGGTGTTTGGACAAGCCGAGTGGCAACATGTTTCATACCCAAGCGATTATTTAAAATGGTACGCTATCTCTCTCTACTTGAATGAGGATTTTCAGTCACTATTTCCTTCACTTTTGGGATGTTATCTTCAGTTGAAGACGTTGATGGCCTACCAGACCGAGACAAATCTTCCATCATATCTCGACCGCTTTTGAACGCTTGGTACCACTCATAAGCGTTTTTGATAAAGTCATTTCACCGTAAGCCTACTGTAAAATTTTCTGGGCCTCCGAACACGAAATTCTATTGGCGATGCAAAATTTAAGGCAAATTCTTTGTTCGATGTTTTTGTCCATTATGAAATTCGCAATACACACTAGACATGATCGAACTAAAAACAGAAAAAACTGTATTTAATTTAAATAACAGATGCAACTCAAACTCCGCGCCAAAATGGAAAACAGTTTATGCCAATCTAACAACAAATAAAAAAAAAAAACAAAAATTGTATTTAGAACCTTAATTAGGCAGCTATACATCAATTACGCTGCGATTTCACAAAATATCACTAAATAGCTAATAGATCTCAGCAACGCTCCAGTCGTCTGGTGAACTGGGATAAACCTCATTTTAAATCTTTTGGAAGGAGATCGTTTGCTTTCATAGGAACTTACTTATACAGTAAATTAAATAAAACCCACAAAATTTTAAAACTAGGAAAAAAAAATGCTCTAAAGCAATCTCTCTTAGTACCCAGGACTCGTCATCAACAGCCGGTGAAATTTCGTGGAGCATTTCCGATGTTTGGCTCCCAAACTGGAACGGACAGGGGCTGCCTTCAAGCGGCTCTTGCCCAACCTGAGGGGTCCAAACGCCTCCTGCCGCAGGCTCTACGCGGGGGTCGTGCGGTCCATGGCCCTTTACGGGGCCCCGGTGTGGGCACGTTCTTTGAAGCGGCAAGCCGCCCACTACCTGAACGCGCCCCAAAAGGTGATAGCCATAAGGCTAATCCGGGGGTACCGCACGATCTCCGGCGAGGCGGCTAGCCTCCTTGCCGGATTGCCGCCATGGGATCTGGAGGTGATAGTCCTCCCGCGCCTGCACGAATGGCGCGCGGAGGCACTACGTCGGGGGAAACTCCGCTGCCGCGGCAAATTGCCGCTCAGCGGACAGACCTCCGAAATGATCTCATGGCGACACGGAGAGAGCGACTGTCGCAACCCCGTGAAGGGCACGCCACCATAGTGGCGATAAGTCCCCTCTTTGAGGAGTGACTAGAGAGGTGCCACGGCGCCCTCACCTACCGCCTGACGCAGGTCCTCACCGGACACGGTTGTTTCGGGAGGTTCCTGCACCGAATCGGGCGGGAGGAAACGCCCGGGTGTTTCCACTGCGATGATCTTCCGGAGGACACGGTGGAGCACACCGTAGAGGTCTGCCCCGCTTGGGCGGAGCACCGCCGTGTCCTTGTAGCGGCGATTGGCGGCGGCGATCTCTCGCGTCCGGCCCTGGTTCAAGCCATGGGAGCGAGAGGGAATGGGAAGCCATCACCTCCTTCTGCGAAGCAGTCATGCTAGTGAAGGAAGTGGCGGGACGTGAGAGGGAAAGAACCTCACGTCCCAGACGCCGCGGGAGCTCCCTGGGCATCGGGGGTCACGTGGTGGCTCCCGACCACCGTAGACGCGGGCCTGTGGACGGCGAGTTATGGACTATCTCGCCGTCCGGCCGTCTTATGACAACAGGCTGAGTCGACAGCGCGTTCGTGTTCCACGCGCGCCTCAAAGAGATGTCAGCAACCATGGTAGGGGTCCGCATGGGCCGATGCCTGCCAGGGCTGCGGGACTCTTCGAAAGAGATACCGTGGCCCTGGAACAAAGAAAAAGAGGCAAAGAAGGAACATGGATGGGTTTTAGTCAGTACAAGTCTGACACTCCTTTCCACTCCGCCCAGAGTGGGGGGGGGGGGGGTCATTTGATGATTTCCAATCCGAAAAAAAAAATAGCAATCTCCCTTTGGCTACTCAACTAGTGTGGGGTTCAGGGCTTCGTCTACGTTTTTAAACATAATGAGACAATAAATTATTTTATTTTAACAAATCATCCATTTCCGATATTTTTTGACTGAATGTGCTTGTTTTCTTTGTATTTTTCTCTTAAGAATAATGTCTTTAGCCTCTTTTTATGACAACGCCAACCGAAACTTTAACTCTAGCGGATAATTATAGCAGTTATATAATAGCTCTACTACACTGGAACTTAATATGTTCAAAATGGTATGACGTATTATCATCTCCTTCAGGCTTTGCATCCATCTCCCAAACATCCTGTATAATCTGTGACAATTTGACGGCTGACGTTTTTTAATGCTGTCAGTGTCATATGTAGAATGTCAAATTGTTATTTGCAAGTGTTGCCAAGCGGTTTGTTTTTGGAAAATTGTTAAAAATCTGAACAAGATACGGTTTCTTTCTTTTTAGCGTAATAAGAGTTGGATTAAATAATAACTATTCTTTTTAGTTTAATTTAGATGTCATTCAGGTATATTGAATCCTTTATTTATTTTTATACATATAATTTACATTTTTAAATATTTCTATACAAAGTAATATAAAAAATAAAACATTTAAAAATATAAAAAATAGTAGCCCACTGGTGTCGGGAACAGGTTCCGAAATACCGGTGGTCAGGGCTCTTGAGAGAGGAACCTCCTAACGACACGCGCCGTGTCCAGAAGTACTGCTTTCTGATCCAGCTGCCAAGCGAGAGCCTCCTCAGATGTTGGTCGAGGCTATTGGCTATTAAGCCATTGGCCGACACAATGACTGCTGTACTCACGTCCCACATGTCGACAACCTCGCGAGCCAGATCTAGATATTTGAATTGTTTATCTTTCTCTGCTTTCACGAGGTTCTCGTCATGCGGAACCGTTATATCAACAATCATTGCGCGACGCTCCAATCGATCTATCACCACAATGTCAGTTTTATTGGCAACAATAGTCCTGTCAGTGACGATAGATCGATCCCAATACAACGTGATATTACCATTATCGAGAACTGGGTCGGGCGCATACTTATAGTATGGTACTTCTGATTTCACAAGGTTGTACTTCAAAGCAAGTTGCTGGTGGATAATCCTGGCAACGAGGTTGTGTCTATGCAAGTACTCTCCGTTAGCCAGACGAGAACACCCAGAAATAATGTGTCGGATCGATTCTCCCGGACGGTGGCATGCCCGACATATGTCAACCGTGCCATCCTTCACAATGTATTTCCGGTAGTTATTCGTCATCATAACTTCGTCCATTATTGCACAGACAAAACCTTCGGTTTCCCCGAATAAGTCACCGAAGCGCAGCCAAGATACGGACGCTAAGAAGTCTACATCGGGTCCATGTAGGGCCCGGTAAAAGCGTCCGTGAAGCTCCTTGCCTTGCCATACCTCCTTGCGATCATTAGTGTCTAATACTCTAGGTTTGCGCCAGTTCTCGTTAGCCAGAGAGAGCGGGGTGAGGCTCTTGTCCACTGAGACCACATCTCGGTGTATCCCCTCGTCGACTTCTAGGAAGTATTCCCTGAGGCTGCATATCTCACGGTTGTGCAGGGTCTTAGCATTTAAGAAGCCACGGCCCCCGCACTTCCGCGGGATATACAGTCTCATCACTGACGACCGCGGGTGATGCATTCGATTTGCGGTCAGCAGTGCGCGGACCCTCCTATCCAGGGCATCAAGTTCCGTCTGAGTCCATTTGAGTATGCCGAAAGAATACATCAAAACCGGCATGACCCAACCATTGAAGGCGCGCACCTTGTTTCCACCTGACAAAAGACTGCTTAGTACTTTATTCAGGCGGCCAAAGAAGCGGCCCCTCAATGATTGTTTCATGTCGGCAGTATTGATACCTAATGCTTCCAACATACCCAAATACTTGTAGGTTTCTGTTGAGGAGAGGGATCTAAGGTGTATGGAATCCGAGAGTTGAGTTCCTACGGATTCCATAATCTCCCCTCGCTTCACATGCATGACTGCACATTTGTCCACACCAAATTCCATCCTGATGGCGCTACTGAAAGTTTCCGTTACCTTCAGTAGCTTCATCAGTTGCAAATTGTTGGGGGCAAAGAGTTTCAGATCATCCATGTAAAGAAGGCTCACCTTCTGAGTCCATTGTGGTTTTGTTTAGCCTTGAACCCTCTCAGCACACTGTTGGAGGGTTCAGGTCTAGGCTATCGGTTGAGGAGAGGTGGTCAGGTCATATCTCAATATCGGTTGGTCATATCTCAATATGACCTGACCACCTCTCCTCAACCGATAGCCTAGACCTGAACCCTCCAACAGTGTGCTGAGAGGGTATCACCCTGACTATCACCCTGGAATATACCGCGCTCAATCTTTATCGGTTCGCTGTTCCCCTAGATCTGTCGACATCCTGGATAGCGAAGGACCGTTCTCCAGTGCCCCATACATGACATCAGGAAGGTACGCAGAGTTACATCAACTTTATACAACTCCAGCACCTTCATGAGCCATGTATGAGGCACAGAATCATAGGCCTTCTTGTAATCTATCCAACATGTAGACAGATCCCTTCGGGAGCGGCGAACCTGTTGGCTAATGGCCATATCAATAAGGAGCAGCTCCTTAGTACCGCGGGACCCATTCCTACATCCATTCTGAGAGGCAGACATGATAGAATTACTATCAATATGATGGTTGATTTTAGCTCTCAAAATGGATGTAAGAACTTTATAGACCGTTGGTAAACAAGTGATTGGTCTATAATTTTTGGGCTCCACAGTACTATTGAATTATTATTATTGACTAGCTGTTCCCCACGATCTTCGTTCGCTTGAAATTATTATAAAAAAATATTACTTAGCTTTGAATCAGATTTTGTTAACAATTTCAAAGGATTTAATTTTTTTGCACGGAACCCTTATTCTTATTCTAATACAAAAGTACCCTTAGTTACAAGAGACAGGAGTAACTAATATATATAATATACTATTTTTATTAAAACCTTTGAAATTGTTAACAAAATCTGATTCAAAGCGAAGTAATATTTGAATTTTTACGGACAAATAGCTATTTGCCAGTAAAAATCGCGTCAAAATCGGTCCAACCGTTTCGGAGATTAGTCGTTTGAATCGAATTTTGTTAACAATTTCTGGAATTTTAATTTATTTTCACGGAACCATTATTATTATTCTAAAAAAAAAGTAGCCTTTGTGAGACCTTACAACATCAGCTATCTGCCAGTCAAAGTCCCGTCAAAATCGGTTCAGCCGTTTCGAAGATTAGCCGGAACAAACAGACAAACAAAAATTTTATAAAAAAGTGTTTTTATTAGTAGAGCCGTATTTATTCTCGTAAACATTTAGTAAAAAGCTGTTATTTTGATATTACAAACAGACACTTCAATTTTATTATTTGTATAGATGTATCCATTCATTTTATTTTTTTTCTACAAGATGTTTTGAAATAACATTAGAATGCTAAAGTCGTCTGTGTCGTCCAAATTCAAGGTTGACTTATAGGAGAACTCTCAACAAACTGGTGTAACAAGGTTGGTGTGATAAAAATATAATCACGGGCGATTAACGAGTGAGATCAAGATGATCATAAAACGAATAAACAATAGATAAACCACATTTAACGAACACAGACATCAATTCTGTTAAATTCTGTATGAACATACCTACTAAGGGCATTAATGGGTTCATAATGTTCATAATCATATCTCTAGTTACCTGTAGTGCGTTTGTATTGTTTCGTGTTATACGATAGCGAGTTGTTTATTTACTAGCTGTGCCTGCGACATTCATCCGCCTGAAATTATTATAAAAATATTACTAAACGGAAGTGATATTTTTTCAATAGGATTTTGTTAACAATTACAATGGTTTTATTTGTTTTGAACGGAACCCTAATCCTCTTTTTCCTAACCTAGTCACTCCTTATACATACAGAGTACATTATTATATAGATAACATCAGCTATCCGCCAGTATAAGTCAAGTCAAAATCGGTCCGTCGGAGATTAGCCGAAACAAACAGACAATCAGACAGACAAAATTTTTAAAAAAATCTGTTATGAGCATAATATATGCTTCCATAATATGCATTCAGTAAAAAACTGTTATATTGACATTACAAACATACACTTCAATTTTATTTATTTGTATAGATTTTATTATTAGTGGATTATATAATTTGAGATGCGGCAACATTGAGCAACACTTTGATTGATAACACTTATCACAATGTAGCTATCAAATACTTCATACTGCAAATGATTCCGTATAAAACGTTCGTAATAACTAGTTTACATCAACTCAATTAAATATTTTTTCATTCAATAGACGCTTGTACTGTGATAAATCTAATAGTTCTTAATACATTAAGTTTTTACATACAAGTCGGTTGTCTACACCGAACTTATTACAGGGTTACGAAATTTCGGATAAAGTTTAGAAGTTAGTTCTTTGCTCATTGTTTTTAAGAGTTTACAACAGTGAGGTTTTTATCAGGTAAGTTACCTACGCATTATTTATTATTTTTGCTGTCATTATTCCGAACGTTTTCTTAGGCTTCAAGAATGGATAGTTATTATAAGTCATGGATTAATAAATCCGTAACAACATTTTAGTACACTTTAAAACAACGTCAAGATCATGGCCAATCTCAAGTCAGTCAGGGTCATTAGGTACAATATTTTATCACTAATCTGTGATTACTTAATAATGTGTCAAATCTGTTGTTTTAGCATTATTATTACTTTTGTTAATTGAACACCCACTTATTAATGTTTGTTTGTTTAACCACTCAACTGAATCGAAATTAAATACATATAAATTTAGCCATACTTAATTTAGTTAACAAAGTTTAACTGCTCTTACCTTAACTGTACATTACAGGTTAATCAAATAAAATGGCTTCAATACCTGAAGAATCAAAATGCATTGTGGAGACAAAAGATGGTACTATTTGTGGATTAATTGATAAAACTGATGAAGGAACTTATTACAAGTTTGGAAAAATACCTTATGCTAAACCACCTGTTGGCCGCTTAAGGTTTTTGGTAAGTCAAATTTTGAAAAAAAAAGTTTATTTCTATTTAGTTGATCTTATTTAAATGTTACTTATTAAATACACACCTGAGTTTCTTCTGTGCCTCGGAAAGCACATTAAGCCGTTGGTTGGGCTGTCATTTGTAGATGTTTGACAGCGTTACAGGTAGTCAGTTACCCAAAAGTCTGACAACGAATGTTACCAAGGGGTATCATATTACCCAGTACTAACTGGGTTGTGGAGGTCAGATTGGCAGTCGCTCCATGTAAAATACAGGTATTGAGCTGCATCCGGTTTGACTGGAAGCCAATCCCAACATAGTTGGGAAAAAGGCTAGGCAGATGATGACATTATTATATATAATAATTTTAATGTTAGCCACATTAGATTAGTCTAATGTGACTAATACCTTATGCTAAACCACCTGTTGGCTGCTTAAGGTTTTTGGTAAGACAAATTTAAAATAAAGTTTTTTTTTGTTCAGTTGATCTTATTTAAATCTTACTTATTAAATACATACTGAGTTTCCTCTGTGCCTCGGAAAGGACATTAACCCGTTGTGTCATTTGTACATGTTTGACAGCGTTACAGGTAGTCAGTTGCCCAAAAGTTGTTCCATGTAAAATACAAGTATTGAGCTGCATCCGGTTATACTGGAAGCCAACTCCAACATAGTTGGGAAAAAGGGTAGACTTTATTAAATATAATAATTTTAATGTTAGCCACATTAGATTAGTCTAATGTGACTAACATTAAAAATTGTTAGCTCACCACTTGTCTCTGTCTAAAACAGGAGTTTCAGAGAATACTTAATTTTATACCAAGTAGTTAGGAAATACAATCCAACCAACAACAACTACAGTCCAAGGTTCCATCTGTGGGAAAGACGAAATTTAGAAGTAATGAGAATTATCCAATTAAGCAGTAAAAGAATCTGCATGTTATCTTATAAATTATAAAAGAAATAAGTGATGTTATATTGGGTCAATCTTCAGTTTATCTCCATTCAGATGTTTAAGGGCAATTAACTGCCTTTGTTTTGTTATTATTGCAATTATATATTTAAGCTTTATGAATAAAAGATACCACGGCAGACTAAATATTGTAATATCAGATTTGCGTAGAAACGCTTTTTTTTTACATTAGAAAGTCTTAAATATTGTAATATCAGATTTGCATGACCTTATCCTAAACCTGAATGCCATGAATGCCACTCACTCGGAAGTTGATTGTTCCCAGAAAAACTAAACAGAGTTGGTAACTGATATACAATCACATACAAAAACTCAGTTTCTTTTATAGTAATTACCTTAATATTCTTCATCAAAATATTGCACGACTTGTGAACAAATCGGATTTACTGACAGTTAAGTTAGAAGAGCTTTTTAATAAAGGAATCAACATAGATGTTATATGCATCACTGAAAATTTTGTTGAGGTTACGAGAGCTTGCTACATCTACCTAATTACGGCCTACCTGCCTTCTTTTCGAGAAATATTAAACGAGGAGGAACCTGTATATTTGTTCGAATAGAATTACATTGTAGAGAGTTGACAAAAGTAGCAAAATAATCAGTGACCGGTGTTTTTGAGTGCTGTGGTATAGAGCTTATAACTCATAATATTATAATTGTCTGCGTTTATGGAATACCTAAATTTAACTATAACGTGTTTTATGAAAGACTGGACGATATATTGCGAAAAATTCGTTCACTTCCAAATAAAAATATCTTTTTAACAGGAGACTTCAATATCGATGTAACTACTAAAAAGAAACAAAAGTACATTGGAATTTGAAAATTTTCTTTTACAATATAATCTTAAACTTGCTATCTATGAACCGACCAGATTAAGTAGTAATTCTTGCATCGACAATTTTGCACACTCTTACCGAAGGGAATGCAAAGCGGAAATAATGGATCTAGTTCTTTCGGATCATACTTCTCAGTTACTCAAAGAACCTATTAATAAAGTCTGTACTCTAAAATTCTGGAAAACTAAAAGAGCAAGGCATTTCAGCATACAATTTATCCAAATTCAAAAATCACTTAGTGTCTATCTTTCTTGCAAGTGTACAACGCCAAAGATGCAAACGAGTCTTACGAAAACTTTAAAAATAACTTTTCGTATTGTATCGTATAAGCTTTCCGGAAAAGTATGTCACTATATTTACTAATAAAAAGACTAAATAAGTCGTAATTAAGAATATCAAATGAGTGACCATAAAAAATAAAATTATTGTTATTATGACTTGAACCTTTTTTTTGCATTACAGTTCAGTCAGTTCAGTTTGCAAACAATAGACTGATCTGCTAATATAAAGATGACATAACATTTTAAAAAAAACAACAATAATGATAACATCATTAATAAATGATTAAATATAATACAAGTCACCACTAAGCCATAAATAAAATGATTCACAACTTTTTTTTTTTTTTTTTTTCTCCGGATGGGAAATCATCAACTGACCCCCCCCACTCTGGGCGGAGCGGAGGGGAGTGTCAGACTTGTACTGACTAAAACCCATCCATGTTCCTTCTCTGCCCTTTGTGTTCCAGGGCCACGGTATCTCTTTCGAACAGTCCCGCAGCCCTATGATTCACAACTTTATAAATAAGAAAAGTTTACGTAAAAGCAGGCAAATCCGGCCCACCACTAGCACTGAATGGCACACTCTAAACCAGAGGATCTCAAACTTTTTCATAGACCACTTTAAACATTTTCTGGTTTTGGTGGGCCATGGCTCGGCCGGCACTTAAGATGAGTACATTATCGATAAGATCATTAGCTTCATTTTGGGCACCATCGCTTTTGGGTAAAAACACAAGCCCCAATGCAACTTGTAGCAGCTAGCGACATGAATTTTTGTTTTTTTTTTTTTTTTTCTTGGTTACCATGAAATTTTAGAATATGGCCTTTTTAAAGGACTAATTAACACATTAAAATGAGTTGATAGCTCAAAAGCAGGATGCGCTAAGGTAACCCGCAAAATATTACGCTCCATACATTTTTGGGCTATTTACAAAAGTGCTGGCTAATAAAAATAAACTTATTATTAAGATAGAGCATAACATAATAAACTGTTTTTTATTATAACACCTAAGTCGTAAGTCAATTCAGCGAGAAATTATTGAACCACAAAATATCTAAGATCACCCAGAGACTGGGGTATTTTTTTTTGTGTGTTCTGAATATTACCTACATTATATCATGTAGATAGGTCAGTTTACTTTTCTATATAAAAAGTGTTCACGAACCAAGCATATTGTACAGACGCTAGCACATCTAGCTACTCTTAGTAAGCTGCGGAAAACTTGCTGGGAAACGACTTTTTTTTGGGGTGAAAAATTACGGTTTACGGTAGGACTCAATGTAACGCTCTCAAAACGTTGTGCTGATGAATGCATTGAATGGTACTGGGGTCATGGAGGTATTTAATGTAAAACAAACAAATATTTAAAACCTATATTTAAAAAATGAGGGTGCCTTCAATATCTCCGTTACTAGATGGTTCCCAGTTATGGTCTAGAACAAAAAAAAAATTTCGCAATGTGGCTATCGTTAAAGAGTTTTTTTACACACATTATTATGTTAGCATTAAAACATACACCATGGATAGGTTGTCTCTCACCCGTTTATTCCCGGTCGTCCCCACTGGGTACGAATGGGAAAAAAAAAGTTTCGTTCCTCCCCAGTGGTGACGATTGGAACTTTTTATTTCCCACTCGTTCCGCCATAGACCGAGAGTCAAAATGCAGTAATGGGGATTTCAATAAGATATTTCACATAATATGCTTATTCGACTTATTTCGCAAGTCATGGCGATAGAGAATGTGGAATGTCCTATAGCTATAGTTATTTGATGAATAAAATTGTTTGATGTGGTATTCGAATTGATGATACTTTTCAGTTTTTAGTTGAATTGACCCCAATGTCTGCGTTAAAATGTGGTATTGATTACTTAAATCAATACCACATTTTAACGCAGTCATAATATTTTATATATTTTGCAGCCACCATCTCCGATTGAACCATGGGATCAAGTAATCGACTGCACTGAAAATGCGCCCTTACCTCTATGCATTACCATAGAAAGAACAGTAGAAGGTTCAGAAGATTGCCTCTATATTCAAGTTTCAAGCCCAAACATAAAGCCTAAGAAACCTATGCCAGTTATGTTTTGGATAGGAGGATATGCATTTACAGGTCTAATGGATATGTTATTTGATGAATCATTAATCAATGATCAAGATGTTGTATATGTAAGATGCGGTTTCCGACTAGGACCTTTTGGTTTCCTCTCTATAAATGATTTTACAGCACCTGGTAATTGTGGGCTCAAAGACCTAATCATGGCCTTAAAATGGGTTCAAAGAAACATAAGTGCATTTGGAGGCGACCCAGACAACGTCACGATTTTTGGAAGCTCATCAGGTGGAGCTATAGTCCATTTGATGATGTTATCCCCTATGGCGACAGGCCTGTTTCATAAAGCAATTGTACAAAGCGCTAGTGCATTGAATAATTGGTCTTTAGCCAAAAACCCCACTCAAGCTGTTATTGATCTGGGAAACGAATTGAACGTAATGGAAACTTCTAATGTAGAACTAGTTGAACAGCTACGTTCTATACCTGCAGCAGACATAATGAATGCCGTGGTAAACATAGCTCTATCAAGACAACTGGCAGTAGACTATGACGTCATTGATGCCATGTTCAAGCCGTGTATTGAAGTTGACTTTGAAGGCCAACCTGCATTTATCACAAAAAGTCCACCTCTAATCATGAAATCAGGAAATTTCAATAAAGTGCCTTTGATAATTGGTAGTAATAATATAGAAGCTGCTTTATTGCAAGTCTTAGATGAAGACTATTATTCTGATTATGAAAAGTTTAACGAGAATACTAGTCTTATTGTACCTAGAGCACTAGCAAGAGAGGATAAATTAACAAAAAGTATAGGTCAACAATTATTGAAATTTTATTTGGGTGGCGAAGAACATTTGACAGCAGATACAAGAACACAATACTTACAACTAATAAGTGATTACTATTTTTTATATTATGTTCATAGAACTGTAAGACTGCACAGTCAGTTTGCACCTGAATGTCCGATATATTATTACATTCTTAACTTCGCTGGCGAGTGGTCATTACCATCACATTTAAATTTCATGAATTCAGCTGGACATTGTGCAGAACTGCCTTTTATGTACCGTCTTAAAATGCCAACAATCTGCAAGGGTAGTCGCGACTCAGTGGTGACACGGAGTAGAGTAGTCAAAATGTGGACCAATTTTGCTAAAACCAGGTAATGATTTTCACTTGAAAATGTATTATATTATTTTGGAAATGTTGATGATACAACTCCTTTTTTCTTTCGAAGATCTTTTACTTGTATCCTTTATGCCACTTTTTCGCTGAACGGTCGAAATTATGTGAGCTAAATGTGGTCATAAACGCGAATGTTGATGTTAACATAGAATCCGAGATGCCTATTTAAAGGTTTTTGTTATACAGAGTGGAAAAACCTCAACTACATAATTAAACTAAGAAATATTTCCACGAAGTACAATAAACAAAAGAAATGCACAGCTGTATACATATCATGTAGTGTATGAAATGCACAGCTGTATCCATGATTATTAACATCAGAACTACATACAACAGCTCACCTAATTTCGGTTAACGCTATTCGTAAATTCCATAATACAGTTTTGACACAATCATTATAATGTTCGTAATAATGTTTTTCCGTGATTAATTTTATGTTATTTTCTAACAACTTCCAAATTGTTTCAGTAACCCAACACCTGATGACAATGATCCGCTTTTACAAATAACATGGGATCCTGTTGAAAATAAAGATAAGCTGTACTATCTTAGTATAGGGTCAGAGCTTACGAAAGGCAGAAACCCTTTTGACGAGAGAATGAAATTTTGGGATACTCTTCACCAAGAACATGCATTTCTTAGAACATTAGTTTATTTTAATGACATCGGAGTTTCGTGGTAAGACAAGCTAATCAGATTCTAAGTTTTGGACCTATTTTTTATGATGTACAGATCACTTTTAGTTAATAAAGTTATATATATTTGTATTTACAATTGTTAAATTCTGCTTTTTATTTTGAAGTTGTAGATAAGACTACTGTATGGATGAAAACACCTCGAAAGATCAGACACCACAATATTTCCAAGAAAAATGTAAATTCAACTAGACCCCTCGTATGACACTTCCCTCAAGAACAGAAAACCGGACCTTTTACCAAACGGATATTCTACGTCTCGAGACTTTTTACGAATCGGACGTTTCTATTTTGTTACGACTCGGCTAAGGCTGTGTTTCCACCAGAGATGTGCTAGGCCGCTGAGCTGAGCGAGGTTGCGTAGCGAAGCTGTGAAACGATACGCAGATGTGCGCTGCGATGTGTAGTTGGCTCGTTTCAGATGCGAGCGCGGTGAGGTATGGAGGAAGCTCAATTAAATTCAGTTATGTATCAAAGACATTTCTAGGCACCCGATAAGAATTTTCGAATGTCATCACCAGCTGTTTTGAAAAAAGTAACAAAAAATCTCCATGTAGTCGATATTAAAAATGGTTACGTATCCAAAATGTGTACCTCAAAAGAACAGTAATAAATTCTGTATCTTCTGTCTGTTCTTCATCGCAAATTTATTTACCTCTGCCAAACACCATCTCGTGACTGTTATTTTTTCACTCGCGTCCATCCCTAGCACACATCCCTCGCAACACATTCCTCGCAAAAATCTCACCTAACACATCTCTCGCACACATCTTTCTCTTGTTTTGTATATACAAAAACCTAGCTCCGCTGATCCGTTTTCACTAGAGCTGCACTGAGCGAGGCTAGGTAAATGAAGTGATTCTATTAGTTCTTAACAAACACATCCCTCGCAACGCATCCTCGCACGTGCCTTTTAGCAATGAAATGAATGTTTTACAGTATTATTTAAATAAATACCCAATACATTACATAGAGTCTGCTTCCAGCTGCCAGCTAAAAACAGGTAAATAGGGGGCTAAATTAAATAACCATTTGTTGGTACCAATCTGTAATACATTATGAAATGATACTTTTCACATAACAATATACAAGTTTAATTATTTTAGTAACAAAAGCTTGAAGGCCAACAAATACATACTACAAAATAAATGAACTAGATACGCCATTATCTACAGTAAAAAAATAAGAAGGCGAATTCCTTTGTTAATTATATAAATTGATAAAATAATCTATACATAATGGGTGCACAATATAATTACATATACATTGTGTAGATAGTTTTATCAGAAAACAGTTAATGCAACGAAGTTGTAGATACTACCCACTTCTGTATACACATAGGTATCTGAAAAAAGAAATTTTCTTCAGTCACCATAGAGCAATAAACCTTACATAAATACATGTTGAGAGTAAACTCCCTCGAAAAATAATTTGGACATCAGGTGTTCCAAGAACATTGCTATGGCTTTGTTTTTTTTACCACTATTGATTGGCATAGAGGCATCTAACACTTTACAGAATGTTACAGTTCAAAGCTGGTATTGTCGTCATTGATCAGTGTGCCTACGCAGCAGTACACACGTTTTACAGATACCATTCGTAGTTGTGCCCATGTCAAAAAATTTATTCATCAATATTATTATTTTACGTGATCAGGTAAACTACGGAATGGTAAGTTTCACTGGCTGGCGAGCTTTTCAACAATAAATAATTTCAAAAATTCATCTACAATCAAATGTTGCCAGGGCGATATGGACAGATACAATTTAGTCTAAAATTACCTCAAAAACCCTAAAAAATCAAATCCTGGCAACTGTGCGTTGTCAGGATTTGATTTTTTCTAGACACTACGTTGACTACGATAGTTATTGCATTCAAGAAATATTTAAAATTATTATTAGGATTTACATGCGGCTCTATCTACACTGATGTCATACTTAGTAAATTACATAGGCTAGGTTTTTTCGACATATCGTCAAGTGATTATTACATAATGTTCCTACATTCTATTGCTTTCCTTACAGACAGCAAGCAGCACGTAGCGAACAAGCTTCATGAACAAATAATTTCATAAATGTATTCTTCTTTTAAGGCTCTTTCCCGACTGGGCAACAATAGAACACAATAGTTGCTACAGACACGGTATACCTAAGTAAGTGCCACTTAGCTTATAATAAATAGGTACAGTCAGTGTCGCATTTGGAACTGGATTCACGATGGCCCATTTCACTAAAGGATTTACTCCGAAATTCTAGGATCATTTGGATCAAAATAGGAGGCCAATCATTGTTTGTGGTTAGCACCGCAGATGGCAGAATACGCTAGAGTTATCTCATGAAATTCTCAATGAATAAACTTTAACAAGACATTGATGATAAGCAATGTTATATTTTGTCCTGCCGACCAATCAGGAAAAGACTAAATTATGTATGTTCATTTTAAATCCAAAATATTGTTATTAAAGATTAGTGTAGTAATTTATGCCAATAAAATACATGTACAATACGGAGACTGAGAAACCAATAGACAACAGACGCGTTTTTTGCCATGACTTACCTGTGTTACTACCAATCTTACTACCAGTAGTCATTAAAAAATGGGCAATCCATTCCCTTTGTTACGCTACCACGAAAATCGCATCATACATCTTCCAAAATTTATATTGATATGTCGGCGAAAGCACATGTGTTACGAGAATGGATAAAATGAGTACATAAGAGGAAGTCTTGTGGCGCCGGTGACTGAAATGTTGTGTGGTAATCGGTTGTCGTAGTATGGGCATGTGATGCGGAGGAATGAGGAAAATGTCGTGAGGAAAGTTTTGAGTATGAATGTGGATGGGTGTAAGAGTAGAGGAAGACCAAAGAAACGATGGATGGACTGTGTAAAGGATGATAAGGCAAGAAAGGAGGTGTCTGATGAAATGACGAGTAATAGACCGCGCCGACCCCAAATGAATTGGGATAGGGGCAATAGAATGATGATGATGATGTCGGCGAAAGCATATGATACATGTTATCACAATTCAGTCTATTCATTTGGTCTTGGACGGCCATAGGTCACGGTCATAGGTCTTTTGTGATCAGTTAGAAATGGCCAACTTTTACATCTAAGTATTGCATGTACGTGTGTTATTTGGAAAATAATTTTAAAATGATATGGTTAATTGGTTAAACGAGCATGCTCAATTTCTTTTTGTGGTATTTTGTTAAGGCAGCCTAGGCTAGGTTACAGTATATTTGTCTATTGATTTCTCACTCTACAGTTAAATTATCGGAAACTAAAATATCCCCCATAGCATTTGACTACAATTTTACTTGCAAATTCAAAATTGTGACTTTAAAAATACGATAAATTATACAAAACATCACAAGATATACTCACTGCACGGTCAGCATCAATATAAAGTAGATTTATAAAGCCTAGGTTAGAATTGGAAGCCACCCATTGGAACCGATTGATCGGCGCTGAATTGGTATTGGTCCGTAGTCGACGACACCGCGGGCGCGAGTCGGCCGTCCTCTTCTTCAGATCCAAAATAGTTCTCAATAATCTCGAAAGATTTTTGATATATGTCAAGGTTTTCATGTGACTGGAGGAATTCTATCTTATCCAGACCTAAAACAAACAAAGCATAAGTTTTTCTTGAAACACCTTACAAACTTACTTAGCCAATATTACTGTCACTAGTACCGGCTTATGCGGGTTGCAGACCAAGATCTAAGCTATGCCGAAGCTATACTAAGCTAAGCTAGCTAAGCTAAGATAAGCTAAAAATATGTCCTGTGCACACCAAAAACTAAGGGGAAGGTCAGTCCAGTGTTGTGAAGTTCAATTCGACGGACGCTCGCCATGAATAATAATGACGAAGAAAGTTCCGAGGATGAATACGTTACACATAGAAAAAGAAGATTAATAATGACTTATGATTATCTAAAAAAAAGACATTTCAGACCTTGGATATGTCAATACATTCAATCCCGGCAAACAATGTGAGGCTTAGCTTAGCTTTGCATCGGCATACACAACTAACTTAGCTGCGCATATTTTAGTTAGCTCACATAGCTTAGCTTGCATAGTTTGCAGTCTGCACACAAGTATGAAAAACTGCGTCAGCTATGCGAGCTAAGCTGTACTAACTTAGCTTAGCTCTTAGTCTGCAACCCGCATTAGCATAAAATCATTTATAGCATAGCCAAGCTTTGTACGGTCGAGACATGGACAAGTAACTACGCACTGAGCTACCGACATCCATAATACGGGCGTAACACGAAGTTGTTAGCCGGTAGGCCTGTATGCGCCATAGCTTTATATATATTTTTTTTTTCTAGCCTTCTCTGTCCCACTCCTGGGCAAAGGCCTCCCTCCATTTTTTCCATTTATCTCGAACCGGCGCGTCCTCCTTCCAGTTCTGACGGAACCTGTCCATTTCGACCCGCCATATGTGTAGCCCAAAAGAAAGACGTAAACCAAAAACTTTTAACCTATTCGAAATAGACAGCACCTTGATGTCGCAGCAAAAAGGTCACGGTCACCATAATCACTGAAATTCTTTAACGAATCATTCACTATGTAGTTATATTAGCAGAAAATATAAATCATTAGTTACCGAAGCACTCCTCAATGAGAACAGCGTAAGGGTTATCACGTTGATCGGATTGTTGTCCAGCCTTTAATATATTGTCTAATCCATTTAGAGCCACTTGCACTGTCTTAGCATCCGATAACGTTAATAAGTCACATAGTGGTGGTATAGAACCTTGTTCTACTAAATACCTGAAAATAATACATACATGTAAGCTTAAGTAAATACTTTACCTTTTTAACCTTTTGACCGCCACGTCAAAAAAGAAAAAGCGTGCCCTCGGCGCCAAGCTATGAATTCATCCTTTAATACCTACTAAATAGTAGTGAGTTCGAAATTATATCGATAAAGCACTAACTATTTATTTTTAACCTAGAGTATGTTTTTATTAAAAAGCTCACTATACCGGAAATATATAATACAGGAGTTTTATTTCATCCCGCTTTGTCCTTTATGACAGAAATAAAAATGATGTGTCACAGTTTTGGCGTTAAATCCACAATTCAAAACAACAATCGATAAAACCAAGTCAATACCATCACAGCACTATGTTCAATTATGACGTACTTTCTTGTCACCTTATGATGACAGTGGCGTAGCTGGCACGGCTTTTTTTAATTTGCTCGCCTCTGCACTAGAGGTGCGCAACCGATATTTATTAATAATATCGAAATAATAATAGGTATTTTGCTTTAATAGTTTCGTAAGTTACGTTTCACTGATATTCTGTTTCATATTGTGGAAAAACTTTTGTAAATGTCGATGGTATGTTAGTGTTGTTTACTTTTGAATGTAGATTATTTAAAAAACTGAAATGAATAGGAAATAATGAGGAATAATGGTACCTACATGGACAAAGTCTCTTATGTGTCACATACATGAAGTTCACAAAAGATAAAATAAAACATTTTATAAAAATCAGTCTTTTATTCAAGTAGGTAGTAGAAATTGGTACAAAATAATCATTACATTAAGACATCTAATAATAAAAGCAAAGCAACTTGGAAAATAATTAATGCCAGCAAAGTTGATTTTCCTCAGGAACCACTAACGAAATTTATTCACGATAATAAAGAAATATTAGAAACTAAAGACATCTGTAATGCATTCAATGACTTTTACACTGATCAAGTTACTCCAGGCTGCAATAAACTACCGCCACAAATAGACAGACTGAATCATTCAATTTTTTTAACTCCAACCACACCAGTCGAGGTATCGAGAACGATTAAATCTCTCAAAAATACGAAAAGTACAGGAAATGATAACATAACAACAAACATCATCAAAAGAGTCCATCATATTATTAGTCATCCACTATCTCATATTATAAACTTATGTTTTAAAAAAGGAGTCTGGGAAGACTCCTTTTTTCAAAACATAAGTTTAAGTTAAGTTAATAAGTAAAGTATCTATTATTAAGCCGTTGTATAAGAAAGGGAGAAGACTTCAATAAAAAATTATCGACCAGTGGCATTAATACCGATATTCTCGAAAGTAATAGAAAAAATAATACATCACCGAATGTACAATTTCCTTGAAAGTAAGAATGTACTGGTTGATGAACAAAAAGGTTTTCGAAAAAATAAGTCAATAAATGTTGCTATTTATGATTTTCTCAAGAAAATTATGTCAAATGTAGAAACACACTACCCGTCTGTGCCCTGTTTATGGACATGACAAAAGCCTTCGATCATGTTGATTATATTATACTTACTGACAAACTAGAAAGATATAGAATGCGCGGCAATTGTCGTGATCTTATCACATCATATTTAAGCAATCGGCAACAATACACAGAAATAACAAATACACTACTATTTTTTAATTAGTACAAAAAAAATGGGGCTCTATCCGTACCCGTTACTGATCATATTTGTGTAGTCAAAAGTCAAAAAAACAAAATCCCAAAATTGTCCACAAAAATTTGTCTTAGTTGGTAAATTCATAATTGAATCAATCATTCATAACAATTGCTACTACAAAATACTACGCGCAGTGCTTTTCCATTTCGATTGCCATTCATAGGTCCCGGCAAACTCGCGTCGAAGCTCAAGCCACACCCCCTGCGCCAGCGCGGGCGATCCCCGCAACCCCGCAACCCCGTGAGACAGTCAGTGCCAATTTGTTAGCGGAAGTGTGCGCGTGCTTTTTTATCCTAAATTGTTTGTTTACGTTTTTACTGTCGCGATGGCTTACCAGTTCTCATCTCGGGAGTATACGGCTATGATACGTGCATACTTTTTGTCTGGTGAGAACGCGAGTGCCGCTGTACGTATGTACAGAGAAGAGTACCCAAATGCTCGCCAGCCGAACGTTCGGACTGTGGTAAATGTTTACCAGCGTTTACTTGACCATGGATCATTCCAAGCACCGGCTCATAGCCAAGGACGTGGAAGACGTTCTGTATTCGCAGAACCTGTACGACGATGTAGTGGACTACTTTGAAGAAGATCCCCGGCGAAGTACGAATGACGCAGCTCGTCATTTTAATATCAGCCAGCACTGTGCATGGAAGATCATTAATTCATCTGGATTTCACCCATACCACTACAGAAAGGGTCAAGAATTGACTACTGTGGATAATGAAACAAGGATGGCGTTCTGCAGGTGGATACTCAACAACACTGAAGCAAATGTGTTGTACTCAGATGAGTGCATGTTTACTCGTATCGGATTGTTCAATCAACGTAATGAACACTGGTGGTCAATACGCAATCCAATGTTAACAAGGGAAAACTCTTTCCAACACAGGTTTTCTGTTAATGTCTGGGCAGGAATCCTGAACGACAACATCGTTGGCCCTTATTTCATTGAAGGTCGTCTTACTGGAGAAAGCTATTTAACTTTGCTTCGGACTATGGTTTCTTCAATGTTAGATGACATTCCAATGGCCAATTTACGAGGCCTCTGGTTTCAGCAAGACGGCGCGCCTCCGCACTACCATAGTGCAGTGCGTGAATACCTGACGGAGGAGTTCGGGAGTCAGAGGATCGGTCGAGGCGGCCTCGTTTCATGGCCTCCACGATCACCTGATCTCACGCCTTTGGACTTTTTTTTGTGGAGTGAAGTTAAGCGACGAGTGTACATTCATGAGCCAACAAGTGTAGAACAATTAAAACAGCGCATACTGGTCGCATTTGACGAAGTGAAAAGTGAGCGAAACATACTTTTATCGTTAAAAAACAATTTAATTAAACGTGCCCGTCTTTGTATTGATAATGGTGGTGGACATATTGAAGGACAGTTAAAATACCTGTAAGTTTTTTTAAGTTATGTAAATACGTAAATTATTGTAAATATCAGCTGATTCAAACTTTTACGCCAAAATTACTTTTTTTACAAGTTTTAAAGCTTTAATTTAATTTGATTTCTTTTTTTACTTTAGTTACCTAATTGTTTGCTTAATTTATTTTAAAATAGTTGGTAATTTTGTTGGTCCTAAGCCCAATTAAAGTACGAATGAAAAGTTTGAATTGAATAAGTGCCTATTATTTTTCCGTTAACCTTTTATTTTACTTTTTCTTAGTTTTCAACGTAAAGTATAACGATGCGTTTTAGTTACCTACAATTACGATAACAGCTGTTGGAGGCGGGGCAACTTTGAGCGAGAGCACGCGAACGCGAGAGTGAGAGAATATGATTAATGAATACTACTATGAATAGCCTCTCCAATATTTCCATAAATTGAGTGACATTTTGGTATATAAACAAACTCTATTATCTTTGCTGTTTGTGAATATTATTTATTGAGACTTTACATATGTAATAACAAGACCTTCTCTAATAAGCCCTTTAAGTATTTGTACTAATTAAAAATTATTAGTGTATAAATGTTAAGACCAAGCGTGAAACCAAATATCGGTCAAAACCTAGAACGGTGAAGTACGGTGTACCTCAAGGGAGCGTATTGGGTCCTCCACTATTTCTGGTGTACATAAATGATCTTCCAAAAAGTATCAATGACCCAACAGTGTTATTTGCTGATGACTGTACAATCATGATAAAAAAAAATTAGTACTACAATTATGAACAAGAAATCAATGATACGCTAAAAAAACTATAGATTGGTTAGAGTCGAATAACTTACAAATTAATCTAGAAAAGACGTGTATAATGCCTTTTAGCCAGCGACAGCGACACCAACTACCGGTTAATATTAGTCACAATGGACATTCAGTAACAAAAACGGATACTACAAAGTTTTTAGGGTTAGTAATAGACAGTCAACTAACGTGGAAACCGCATGTTGAGGAAATTTGTAAAAAACTTAACAGTTTTGCTTTTGCTCTTCATAAGCTGTCTAAATTTGTTAACCGTGACGTCGTGCTTACTGCTTACCATAGCTACGTAGAATCTGTTCTGAGATACGGAGTCGTTTTCTGGGGTAACTCGACAGACAATAATTACGTTTGCATCGCACAAAAAAATGCGTACGCGCTGTATGTAATCTACACTCAAGAGACAGTTGTGAACCATATTTTGAATCCCTGAAGCTTCTAACATTGCCGTCATTATACATCTTTGAGGTGGTAGTGTTTGTTAAGACAAACCCACAGCTTTTCGAAATAAGAGCCCCAGCTGATCCACGGTTAAGGAAAAGGGATTCGAACATTTTTTGTGTTGATTTCAAACATTTAAAAATATAAAAAATAGTAGCCCACCGGTATCGGGAACAGGGTCCAAGCTACCGGCGGTCAGGGTTCTAGAGAGAGGAACCTCCTAACAATACGAGCCGTGTCCAGGAGTACCGCTCTCTGAATCAAGCCCTTGATCCAGCTGCCTAACGAGAGCCTCCTCAGGTATTGGTCGAGGCTCTTGGCAATTAAGCCATGGGCTGATACAACTATCGGCACAATGATCACTAAGTCCACATCCCACATGTCGACAACCTCGCGAGCCAAGTCAAGATACTTGATTTGCTTATCTTTCTCGGCTTTCACGAGGTTCTCATCATGTGGGACCGTTATGTCAACAATCATTGCGCGCCGCTCTGATCGATCCACCACCACTATATCAGGCTTATTGGCTACAATAGTCCTGTCAGTGATGATGGATCGATCCCAGTACAATGTGATACTGCCATTTTCGAGAACTGGGTCGGGCACATACTTATAGTACGGCACTTCCGATTCCACAAGGTTGTATTTTAGAGCAAGTTGTTGATGGATAATCCTGGCTACAAGGTTGTGTCTATGCAAGTACTCTCCGTTAGCCAGACGAGAACAACCGGAGATAATGTGACGGGTTGATTCGCCTGGACGGTGGCATGCCCGACATATGTCAACCGTACCGTCCTTCACATAAATCTTCGGTAGTTATTCGTCATCATAACTTCATCCATAATTGCACAGACAAATCCTTCGGTTTCTCCGAAGAGGTCCCCGGAACATAGCCAGGCTACGGACGCTGATAGGTCTACATCGGGCCCATGCAGGGCCCGGAAAAAGCGTCCGTGAAGTTCCTTACTCTGCCAAGCCTCCATGCGGTCGTTAGTGTCAAGCACTACAGGTTTGGGCCAGTTCTCTTTAGCCAAGGAGAGCGGGGTGAGCCCCTTGTCCACCGCGACCACATCTCGATGCATCCCCACGTCGGCTTCAAGGAAATATTCCCTGAGACTGCATACCTCGCGATTGTAGAGTCTTAGCGTTTAAAAAGCCTCGACCCCCACACCTCCGCGGGATATACAGTCTCATAACCGAAGAACGCGGGTGATGCATTCGATATGCCGTCTAGTTCTGTTTGAGTCCATTTGAGTATGCCGAAAGAGTACATCAAAACCGGCATGACCCAACCGTTGAAGGCACGTACTTTGTTTCCGCCTGATAAAAGACTATTAAATACTTTTTTCAGGCGGCCAAAGAAGCGCTCCTTCAACGATTGCTTCATGTCAGCAACATTGATGCCCAGTGCTTCCGACATACCCAAATACTTATAGGTTTCGGTTGCTGAGAGAGATCTAAGATTTATGGAATCTGAGAGCTGGGTTCCCACAGATTCCTCAATCTCCCTTCGTTTTACATGCATGACCACACATTTGTCCACACCAAATCCCATCCTGATGGCGCTACTGAAAGTTTCAGTTACCTTCAGTAGCTCCATCAGTTGCAAATCAAGTTGGGGGCAAAGAGTTTCAGGTCATCCATGTAAAGGAGGTGAGATATAACTTGACCTCCTCTCCTCAACCGATAGCCTAGATCTGAATCCTAATTTTTTATTATTATTATTATGTTGACATTGAAAATTGTGTGTTAGTACGTAAGGAATTGTGTGTTATTATGTAAGTAATTGAGTTATTTTATTTTAAATGTGTGTCAGTGGTTTCAACACAACTAACTTTATTATTATTATTTGTATGCTCTCGAGTAAAATGTAGCGAACTGACCATTTTGTTATAACCTCCTATTGTAATGAAACCTACATTTACAAATAAATTTGATTTGATTTGATTTGATTAGAACAATCACACCATTTTTAATACCTCCACACATTAAATACTGTTCAATATTTAAAAGACAATCAACATCACCGGCGCGCACTCCTCACCCGCGTCGTAGTCGATGGCGGACGCCATACTGAGCTGCGGCACAGGCGGCGAACTTATAATTTAACAGTCTATAATCTGATATATTTTTAGGTAGTTATTTTTTTTTTTCGTTTTATTTCTTAACGTAATAAGCATAAAATTAATAAACTTACCTCAAAATCTTCGTCTTCTAAAACTTCCGCACTGTCTTCCATTATAAACATGTCAGTGTCGACTCAGCAGTATATTTAATAAATCTTTACTACTCATATTAAAGTCATCCATTATTAATAATATTTAATATCAGTAAACGAACCAGGTAGGTACTCTATTAAAAAAAAATCCGCGTTTGACGTCATGGGACTGTCCAACATACACGACTGTGGCGTTCCCGGCACAGACAATACAACAGTGTGATAGAGATGGGCATTGCAGTCATTACAATTAATCGATAATCAACTAATAATTGACTTTTAAAGAGCGCATAGTTCAGTATTATAAAATTTTCTTGATTTCTCAAACATAAAAGTTCAATATCAAATGTTTTGTTTATTTATTAGTGCAGAATTCAGAGTAAATCAAATATAATGTAGGTTGCTGTCGAGGTCGATATTTTTTTATATTGACTGCTACTACATCACTACGTGTCCTGTTATGATATATGACTGTGGCGTCGAGGGCACCATGTTTTTCGAACTTTTTATCTGGTTTTCTTTTTTGTCATCTTAAGTTACTATAGATGAAATCTAACGAAAGCAATTCACTTCAAATAAATTAAGAAGAGTCAAAGTACATAATTAACAAGGGAAATAAACAAAACAATGCTGTTTTATGACATTTATTTACGTTAAAAATTCTGTCACCCAGTCGCGACTGTGGCGTGCTAGGCATATTTTGGTTTGTCGTCTATACACGACTGTGGCGGTCAAAAGGTTAAGAAAATATAATCCTGATTTTTGAATACTTGCATCAGATTAAATTATCTGCCTGCTATTATTATAATTAAAACATATCACAATTCATAAGAGTGTGTAAGAAGGGTTGATAAAAAGCGTCTGCGAGAAATCGCAGCTGTAGTAAGAACAGTTGTATTATATGGTTTCATTCACTCACACGCTTTTCGCCTTAAATATAGGCTATATTTAAGGGGAAAAGCCGTGAGTGAATGAAGTTTTTTTTATACTGTATCCTTGAGCTTTAAAAACCATTCTATAGAAAGTAAATAATGTTTCTTACCTAATTTGGTCATGACTGCCTCCACTAGTTGCATTCGTTATAGCCCAAGCCGCTTCTTTTCGCGTTTTAAATTCAGCTTGCCTTAAAATTTCAATTAGTGCTGGGAAAATGTTAGCGTCTATTACTGCCTGAAACGGTAAAAAAAAAGGTTAACCAGAAGTATTTCACACAAATACGCATAAATGACAGTATACTGGATTGATGGTAAGCATTTAAGCTTAATTGGCTTAATAGAGTCGATTTGACCAATCTCAGGACAAAAGATGTGATTTGGAGTTCAACCGTTGTGATTGGAAAATATCCGAAAGTCTCCTCTCCGCTCCTCTCATCTGGTCTCCCCTTGGGTAGGAACCGGAGCTAAAGTTCTCAATGTCAGGATACATGCTTCCTCCCTGTGTGAGAGAATGGGCCGTAAGCCATGACGCGGGCCCAGCGCAAGTTGGCGGATGTCACATTTCTCCGAATTTTTAGATCATGCCGGTTTTCCCAAGATGATTTGATGGTTGACTGGTAGAGAATGCCTTGTGGCATTAAGTCCGCCTATGTACCACTATTGTACATGAAGTTTAAATAAATAAATTATTTTCTTCAGCATTGATGAGGAACTCACTAAATGTGTAGTGCAGCGGAAACTAAGCGTTTTGTGTCGGCTGTTTTCTTATTGAGATATCTCGAAGCGAAAATTCTTGACAAATTGAGCCTTATTCGAGACAAGAAAATGTGGTCGGGAACTCGAGAAGTCGATAAATCGCCTCTTGATTGGCAAATGCTACTAACACACTAGATATTTATTGGGATATAGTGGGTAGTACTGAGGGTCCTTAAAGTGGAAGCGCCAAGATAGCCCGCCAAATTCAAATTGTCTTAAGTTTTTCTCAATTTGCGGGTTGTCGTCGTTGTCGGTTGTCGTCAAGTCGCGCAAATAACACATAATATGTAGTTACAGAAAGATAATCATTAAAATCATCAATATAACCCTCTAAGTTCATTTAACCCCATTGAATGACTTTTTAATGAAATAGTCAGTAGACAACCTGACTATTTCATAAAAAGTGTACATACGTGTTACTAGCGTGACACAATTTTCATCAACATAAAACTTAACACTGACCCGAAAATTGCAAAAAACGTAAGAAAATTTGAATTTCGCGGGCTACCCTGACCCTTCCACCTTAAATAAATAAAATAAAATAATAGTAACCTAGGACATATGAATCACAAATGAATTGTTCAATTTTCCATTTGGTTTCATTTATCAACGAAGCATCGCAACTTAGCTTTATAAGAGCCTCTTGGTAGTTTATGTTTTTACTTAGGACATTGTAAGGGCTTTGTTTGCCTTTTCTATAAAATGGGGTGTAATCACACCCTGTCAAAGCTTGAAACGATGGCAAACTCTTTGACAAGGTAGCACCAATACTGAGATAAATTTTGTTGACATTTACAATACATCGTTTGGCAAGAGTGCAGGATTCAATAAATATTTGATGCTTTTTGAGTTTGTCCAAATTTCCCCGTAAAATGACGATTACATCAGTATCAGAAGTTTGAATACTGTATATGTGGTATATTATTTTTGTGTCGGTTTATTCATGGTGCCCACACTTCAAATTAGGGTTATCGTTTAGCACAACCTTTTTGCCGACGCTTTCATACGAATTTTTAGGCTTTCTCCACAAATATGGGTCTAGCATACACCATGATTGCTCTGAAATACAACCACTGAGAGCAGGCAGACAACTCGTTTCACCTGTGGAGACGCTATACTTTGAATAGGTACTAAAACTGACCATTTCTCTTATCGTTTTTTTTTTTTTTGCTACGATGCAGTGTCTTGCGCGCATCATAGCTCTGAAATGCAACCACTGAGAGCCAGCAGACCAACTTGTTTCATTTGCGGAGACGCCATACTTTGAATATGTACTAAAACTTATCATTTATCTGATCGTTTTTTTTTTTGCAACAATGAAGCCTCTTGTAAGCGCTATAATTTGAAGTTGCAACTACTGAGAGCAGGCAGACCGACATCATTCACATTAGGGGACTACTCTACAACCCATTGTAGTAAATCTAACTATATCCATGATCGTTATGAAAAATCCTGTCACCTCTCAGTCTATTAATATAACTTCATTCAAAATCGGCGTCTCGAGATTTCTCGAGAAGTTCTTGTCAGGAATTCCCGCGACTCGAGAAAAAAAATAAGTCGAAGAATGAGAATCCCTAGTCGCCATTAAAGTAACTTCCCCGAAATCACAATGCCCGTTCCGTTAGTTTACCTGTATCTGCGCAGCATTGCCGGCAGTAATATTAGAGAGCGTCCAGCACGCCTCCTTGCGCAGCGCCTCGGTGCTGGAGCGCAGCAGCGCGTGCAGGTTGGGCAGCGGGTTGCAGTTCAGTACGGCCTGCGTCTGTGCGTCGTTGCCCGTCACGATGTTGCCCACGGCTCGAAGGGCTGCTGACACCACAGTCGATTTGTTGTGCCTGGCGAAGTAAACGTAGATAAGCATATATAGTTTGTTTTTACAATGACAGATCGCGGCGACTCGACATGCCGCTATTATTGCGAAAGCCGTGTCACAACTTCGACAGTTGAGCCATAAGAGTTACATACACAGAAACCAGACGTGTCACTGCGGAATTTCGGTGTGATTGTGCCACGATTTTCAAAGGCGATTGGCCTTTGAAAGAGGCCCGGACAGTTACAGCCCTATGTTTAATTCATAACCAAACATGACTAATGACAATTTAAGATAATGCAGAACCAGTTTGGAAACTTAAATTTAAAATGTCTCCCATTTAAAAATGAACATGAATAGAATAACAATAAAAAATCTTACATAAGCAGTTCCACAAGCCGCCTACAAACTCCGGCATCGATCACAGCTTGAATCTTCTCATTTGGTCCGTCCGATAGATAAGAGAGAGCCCAACATGCATCGCTCAACACATCTGCGTCAGTGTGATGTAGCAACCGCGCTAAAACTGGAATACCTGGAATTATGTTAAGAAACCATAAGATCAGAGAAAACAATGAATTATATGAGGATTGATATGAAAGAACAAAGAGTGAATGATAAGAGTGACGGCGGACAGCGGAGAATGAAAAAAAAAACCTGTTGCGCCGACCCCAAATAACGTGGGATAAAGGCAGGAAGATGACAATGACAATAGCTTTCGAAAGCATGTATGTCGTGGTCATGGTCTACCTTTATCCGATAAGCCGTGAAAAGGTACCAAACCGATAGTCACTATCGTCATTATAATATTTAGTAGGACATTATATAGCTTGAATGCAGTATGTAACACACTTCCCGCCCGGATAATTGTACATGCAGAAGGTGGAATTAATATAATATGCAATCTGCGTAACATATTAATCGCGCTGTGTGGATTGCATGTTAGGGATTTCTGCAAAGTAACATCAGCTAATTCTATTCTTTTAATGTCGAGATGCGGGATTGAAATGTAATAATTTCGATATTAAAACTGGGTAAACTGACCTGGAGCGACAGCTTCGAAGTTTGTAGGAGGATTTTTGCCTCGACACAAATTTGAAAGAGTCCAAACTGCATTTTTTGTCATAGACAGCCTGGTGTACTTATTTAAAATCCTGAAAAATTATAATAAACATATAAGAATTACAGGCAAGAGTTGTATTTGTTTTATTCATGTTAATAATTATAATTTAGGTGTTAGGTTCAATTCGGTTCTATGTCGACAAGTGTAGTTACTTTCTAACTTAAAGGTATGTGTTAAAAAGTATAAGTTACTCTAGCAGTGGCGGCAGGATCCCCGCTGCGAGCACAGTGTCGCGACAGCGCGGCGAGTCGCCGGCCACGTTGCCGAGCGCCCACACGGCCTGCTCGCGCACGTCGTCGCTGGCGCCGCCCGCCACCAGGCTCACCAGCACCGGCACCGCGCCGCACTCCACCACCACGCGCGTCTGCTCCGACGAACCTGACGCTATGTTTGTCAGAGCCCATGCTGCTTCGAACTGAAAGAACACAATTTTTTATTCATTTTTTGAAGACTTACAACCTCTGGGATGGGACAAATGTGCGTAAGTATGATATACGATGTGGTATGAGTATGACTCTGGTAAGACAGGTTTCATATAAGTCTGGACTCATTTTGCGCCGTCGTGTAACACAAACCAGTTGGTCGGGCAAGTCCGAAAGTAGCTCAAAACTTCGAAATGAACCCTACTCCGTATAATTTTAGAATTCGTGAGTGCAAGTTGAAAGTTTTGAAAACACATAGGGAGTAGGAACAACTGTCTTATCGTGTTGCCATTCATTCTTAGTTTGGGCCCGAACTAATCTTATGTCTGTAGGATACGGAGGAACCGCCCGTAACTTCGGCCGAAACTGCGGGTTTCGTACTTAGAGAGTACACTTTCAGACTTTTTGCATTAAACAGATTTTAACGTAAATTACGCGACTCAAAAAACTCTAATCACAAGTCTTGCTTGGCATCACCCAAAAAGTTTATAGTTGCATTGATTACCGTGCTTATTCTCACATTATTGTTATGATGATGTTTGTCCTTTAGTTATAAGTGTGAGTAGCCTATAGATAAAACACTACAGTTGAAATACAAAAATCATTAAAGTCAAATCAGTTAAAGATTTATGAGACAGCTTTTGCTTCTATATTGAATTCAGAGCATAATTACCTGTAGTGTTGGATTAGTGCTATTGGTTAAGAATTCCACAAATTTAGGAACTATTCCAGTCCGGATCACTTCATCAATTGGTGGATTAGGCTCTTGACTCAAGAGTTTTCTAAACTTCTGAGTTGCCATGACTTGCTCTTGTGGATCATCCCTATACAGAGCCCCAACCATTGTTGGTGTGATGTCATCTGATGGTGATATATTAATGTCATCCTAAAAGTAAAAAATAAAACTTAGTATAGTTATAAATAAAAACCAGATGGAAACTCGCCAAAAACCTTGTAGTCCTGCATCAACATTTATTTAGAAATGCAATAAAAATCTTTTATTTATTTTATTTCAGAGAACCATAATCTGTTCTGTAAAAGCAATTTACAGGCTCTGACAGTCATGTACTAGTAACTCATGCACAGTATAATTTCAGTATTTAATTATTTATAACCAGAGCAATTTCTCTTTGGCAAAATAAGTTTATGAAACCTTCTGTGTTTGTTACACAGAAAAAAAGAAAAACCTTTTTTGTTATTTGTATCAGACTGAAAGGTCATCATGTAATCTGTAATTTTTCATTCGACTGACAGTTCAACATTTAATAACTACATAGTTTTTGTACTGCAAAGCATCCCAAACACAGAAGGGCCATTTGCTTTTAATAATAATAGTCAATTACATGCTTATTGTGCATATCTAAACAGAATAGCATAATTGGATAGCTATCACACAAACTATATTTCTTAAACTAGACTGCAAACCAAAGTGATTAAAATATTTACAACAGTTACATTTTAGTGACAGTATTCAGTAAAAGATGAACTTATGTTAAGAGACTAACATTGCTTAATCAAAACAATTTTTTTTTATGGTATATTATACCAAATGACACACTGAGTATGCAATTATGCAGTCTATGTTAAGGTAGGAAGCACCAGGGTAGCCTGCGAAATTTAAATTTTCTTACGTTTTTTGCAATTTACAGGTCAGTGTCAGGTTGTATGTGGATTAAGATATGATTCGCGACCGTGACAAATATGGCTTTACAGTTATAGTCACTAAACTCATCAATACAACCCTCTAAGTTCATATTTTGTTTCAAAAATAGCCTGAAACTGAGAACAAATTGCAAAAAACCTAAGGACAGGGGTTTGGGTAAAAGTGGCATGTTTTTTTAAATACGCGGCCACTAATGAAAAGAGTTTTGTTAAAAAGAACACATTAAGTCGTTAATTTTTTTCTATGAACGTTACTTTCCCACGTTCATCGAAGCCGAGATATTTAAAGTAAATAATCTATAAAATCAAATTGCCGTTTGCTATAAATTGTGTTTATTTCATTCATTTCATTGTAGTCTCTTTATAACTCGTAATTAGCGATAAACAACACCACAAAAGCCGTCCATGAGCCCACTAAAAGCACCGATCTCCTCGCCCAATCATAGCACAGGATTCGTTTACCTGAGTCTCCGAGTCACACTCAGTTTAGAAGACGGAATCCCGAGTATCAGGACCCATGGCTGCTGAGGGGAAGGATACAGTCCCGTCATGTATCTAGCAGAATATACTATGTGTATATTTTGATACAACGAGGGTGCCAGGGAATAAATGCCATAATAGGACATTATTGTTCGTGTATTGTAGGGAAACGCACACTAGGTTGTTGTTCCCACATTATGGCTATCATATGGTATTTAGGGTGGGGGAGATATCAAGAAAATCTATCTCCTCCAGCGCAGTTCCTCGATCTAATAATCAGGCATGATATAGAAGAAGAACCATAAAACACCCGAAAAGTCGTTTTATATCTATTAAGTAATTGAGGTTTGTGTAAAAATATAGTGATTTAACATGCGTAAGTTTATGAATGTATGTATTGTGCCATGCGTGCTGTATTTTTTCACAATACATATACGTGGTTACGTCTTTATTTAGACGACATGATGTTGAAATTCTTCCTACTTCGATATCATATATTTCAGCTCCGATATTACTTAGGGCAAAGTTATTTTATGAGTCATTATTATTATATATATCACTATACGTTAGCAACAATAAATTATGTGGCCGCTTAAAAAAAAAAACATGCCACTGGTTCATACAAAATTACCCAAACCCCTTTGATTTTCGCGGGCTACCCTGGCGCTTCCACCTTAAACTCTTGGGCATGTCTTTGCATGATAATTGTAATTATATTGGTATAAAGTATCAAAATCAGCCTATAACTTTCTCACTGCTGGGACGCCGTGAGGGGTAATAATTTGTAATACCGGAACCGGTCATAAAGCTATACAAAGTTTGTTTGATTTGCTGAAAATACACAATCTCCTCATACACATAAATTTAGAAGCTGGGAGAGGCTGCCTTGTTTAACACTGCTGTTCCTACAATTATGAATACAATATCTATTTAACATGAGGAAACATGGTAGTAAAGATTTGTCTGATAAGTTTTCAGTTTTGTACTTCAAGAGAATATATCAATAACATCTTCTTGTCTTGCTTTCAACTATGCACCTATAAAGAAACATAAATCCCAAAAATATGTTACCTGCAAAGTAATATCTGGTGCATTTGGTGCGGGAAGATTAACATTTCTACGCTTGAATAGCTGTTGTTCCCTCTTTTGTTTCCGCAGCTGTACACCTTCCTCCTCCCGGCGTCGACGCAGCTCATCTGCGCTCAACCCTGCATTCTTGTAACGATGCTTGTGTCCACCAGACATCTTAAAAACAATCAGCTATTGATTAAATTAATAAATGAGTGAATCATACACACTCTCGACTAATAACTAAATGATTTAGGTAACTGATAATCAAATAAAACAAACAAATGATTAATTTTGTTTATCTTTTATACCTCCAACAGGAATGTATTTCATATTCTTTTTGTAGTCTCTTTTGATTGAATTAATATAATTCACTAATCAATGTTTTTCCTACAGATTATTCAGCATTACATGACTTAATTACTCCTCTTCCTCCTCTATCCGAGATGCACTAAAATAATCATCCAAAGGGTCACAACATACGGCTGTAGCCTATCAGTATCAATCACTTAGTTGTCAACTTCGAAGTAATATTACCATTACGCCATTTAGGAATCCATATAAAATGCAAACATTTCTAATAATAGATGATGCAGTAAATAATTACAACCTAGAAGTACGAAATAAACGAAAAGAATAGACAAGTCAAATTGAAAGCAACTCGATCGACGACATTACTGAAGGAAAAAACTGCAGTCAAATTATTATAACAAACAATGTGTTGTCCACTGACACAGCTTCATCTAAGTGTACTTACAATTATTTTAGGAACCAGAAGTATGAAAACAAAGAAAACTAATAGAAATTGCACATCAATCCACCATCGATTATTTATAAAATAAATGTAGTGCATGCAGATTGTAGGTATTAAAATTTCAACGAACAGATGAGACAGAAAGTACACACTGAACCAGCAATCACGTCACCTATGTTGCCTGAAACTAAAATCAAAACCCCTTGCAGGGTAGTAAAAACTTCAATATCTTTTAAAAAAAAATGTTTTAATGCAATAAGAAATTTTCTTTTCATAAATAAACTAAGTTTTAATTACTAGAAACGAAATACGTTAATAACTTCAAAGGAAAACCATTTCAAGCGAGCTGAGAATTTAAATATTTTAACAGAATAACTACTCTTATATTATGACGTCTGTCAATGAAAGAGCTCCGGTATGTGCTATATATACCGATATGACGAAAGCATTTCACTATGAGAATCATAAGATTTTGCTAAAAAAAACTGTATGGCTATGGAATCCGAGGTAATATTTTAAAACTTTTAGAATCATATCTGGATAACAGATCCCAGTGCACAGAAATATCACAACTATGCCAAAAAAGCAATTTAGTAACCATTTAGACATCTCAACCAAGAGCTATAAAATACGGTGTGCCTCAAGGTAGCGTGCTAGGGCCGTTACTTTTTTTAATATACATAAATGATCTCCCAATATACATTTCTCAGAATATGGTTCTTTTTGCCGATGACAGTACAGCTGTTGTGAAATGTAATAATCATGTCGATTACGAGAATGATTATGATTGCCTCAATAAAATAATTAACTGGCTGAATAGCAATAATCTTGTGATTAATTTAAATAAAACAAAAGTAATGCACTTTCATCAAAGGTGTGAAAAACCTCCAGTTCATGTTACTTATGAAAAGTGCCAAATAGAAGATACAAACAAAGCAAAATTTTTAGGTATAATGCTTGATAGTAAACTAACATGGAAACCTCATATCGAAGAAATTTGTCTGAAATTAAATAAATCTGCATTGTTTCAGCTGTCGAAAAAAGTTAATACACAAACACTTTTAGCGTATCACGGATTGGTTGCATCAGCTTGAGCTTTGGTATTCTTTTTTGGGGGCAATCTACAGATCGAGAAATTGTTTTTAAAGCGCAAAAACGATGTTTTCGGTCCATGTGTGGCTTAAAAACCATCGAAACTTGTGAACCTCATTTTAAATAATTAAAATTACTGACTATGCCAGCTATGTACATTTACGAGACTGCTTTATTTGTTAAAGCCAATTTACACCTATTTCAAAAATTATCCGAAGTAAAAAAGACTACAATGCGTTCTCAATATGTGAATAAACTATTCGACAATAAATGCAGAACCGCTTTACTTAAAAAGATTTTTTTTGGCATGGCTCCGAAAATTTATAATAAAATACCCGATAACATAAAAAATTTGGCACTATTAAAGTTTAAGAAAAATATATACTTGGTGTTAATAGAAAAATGTTTTATACTGTAGAAGATTTTCTCAATGATAGTTTTTAACATTTTGTGTGCAATAAACGTTTGATGTAATTTTTAAATACTTTTAAGTCTATTTCTCTTTTTAGGTTAAATTTAAAATAGTTTTTAATTTTTGTTTATTTTCTTGTAAGTGTTTAATTTTGTTTATTTTGCCGTTTCTGTTAGTTTTTTTTTTGTGTTTTGTTTTACTGTATGCTTTTATTTTCAATAATATTTGTACGCCTTCACGGCAAAACATAGAGCCCATTTAATTAACCTAAGACCTTTATGTAATACCTATGTTTCACAAATAAATATTCTGATTCTGATTCTGATTCTGAATAAAGGGAAACTTCGGTTATAAGGCAACACGAAGAACCACTTCACAGATAAGGCAAAAACTTTATTTACGATTTGAACCGCATTATTATTTTTTCGTTCTTTGATTTTAGAATAAAATTTATTTTGTAAATAACATTAGGTTCTGCAAGCAGCTCCGCGCACGAAGATTAAGTTATCATTAAACCAATATATTCTTATCCCGATCATAATCAAATAATACTAAGTTGCCGCAGTGGCAGAGGATGACGGAGTCTGGAATAGGCGGGTCAACGGATACCTGCACAACTCGTGCTCTGGGAAGCGATAAAAACTAGGGAACTGCTACATCTTTTTTAACCAAAAGTAATAAGGAAATAATTTTAATAAGGTTTTAGTCAATGAGGAACAGACCCCTTTGCTCCTCCCAGGGTAAGTATAAGACGCCCAGCACCCATGAGGGTTTTCATACGTCAATAAAAAGCCGTGGACTATCTACTAAATACAGTAAACAGTAAGTTAGTTCTCTATTTAGCCACGTACATTTAGACCCAGGTTAGACTGCAGATAACAAAAACTTTCAAAGCTTTTATGCTTTTATCTATTTTACTTTCGTCTTCGAATCTCATATTGTGTTAAAATTGAGATTAAATGAGCAAAATCATTGTGAAAACAAAGTAGTTACTAGCCAGAGTAGGAAACCATCGGATCCATTTTTATATTCATAACTCACTTTGAAGCAGTCAACCATAGTAGTTAAAACGCAAATAAAATTGTTTTTGCACGCAGCACACGGTGCACACCTCACTTTATTTTTGTTTTGCCATTGTGACCTTGATAATGACGTTTGTTGATCTATCATTCAATCAACTCGTCAGACTCGTCTTGTTCAGACTTCAGTTTCAGTTCATCACAGGTACCTATTAGGTATGTGCTGTAGTTATTGCTGTCAAATCAAAAGTTAAGTTGAGAGTGGGTAGTGATTGTGGAACAAATTACGGTTAATATTATTATAGGTTTAACCTGCAAAATAAATAATAGAATAAGATTATACGAAACGAAGTGACGATTAAAAATGAATAAAATTTTATCATTGCGATTGCGATCATGCCTCTGTTCAGTAAGAAGGAATTATTGCGCACCACCTCCCAGTACACCGAGCTCGGCTAGCCAATCTGCAGGAGGCACTAGTATGTCTCCAAGATATAAACCTACCGATTTCCAGAAGTTCATTTTGGTGTGGACGAAAAAGTTCAAGACTAAAGAAGAGATCCCCACATACGTTTCGTACGTACATACTTTGTATATTTTTATGTAATCGTCTTTTTTGACGCATGTGATGTGGGAAAAAAATAATTGGAACAGATTGAATGGCTGTGTATCATTCAATCTGTTGTCTCAAAAATAATTATGTTGCCCTACATGACCTTGAATAATCATGTCTGTGCAGTCACAACCATCACAACTTGATGTACCTATTTTCTTATTCTGCTGTCCTTAATTGACTCATAGTTGTAATAAATTGTCCTTTTAATGTACTTGATTAATTACACAGGTATTTCTACCACTGTGCATGAGTAATACAATTTCAAACAGAATGTTCTGTTATAATTATAATCTATTAAATTAAACATTTTATTTCAGTGGTGAACTCATAGATAAATCCCGCAGCCAAGCCAGAATCAAGATTGCAAATGTGCTTATGTTGCTGACAGCACTTGCTAGTTTTGGAGCAATTTTGGTAGGGAAATCAGCAGCCAAGAGGGGTGAATCTGTCCATCAATACAACCTTGACTGGCACAAAAAATATGAAGAGGAATTCAATGCAAAACAAGCTGCCGCTGCTGCTAAAGCTAACAAATAATGTAAGATTTGTAATAAAATGTATAACTTTTATGTAGTTGTTAGTATTTTCTCGAACAAATTGTTTCCTGTTTAAGCTTTATTGTACAACCTATTTTTCAAGTTGTGATTTTAGAGCCAGATTCTGAATACTTTTTCAGATGCTGTTATATAAAATATATTATCTTAATAATTTATGAAAAATTTTAAAATAAAAATGAATGCTGTGTAATTGTGTATGTGCCTTAGCTAATTTGTGATTTTATTCATCATGTAACTTCTAAGAAACCCTTACTTAAATAAGTAAAGAAAAAATCACATATGTATTAAGTTATATATGAAGTAATTTAAACTTAAATAAAACAATGTACTATCCACACAAACTAAAGAAAATAATATGATAATACTATCTTGAAGCCAAAAATATATCTTATCAAAGAAAACTAATCAAAATAGTAGGTAGTAACAAACAAACTGATTTTATCATGGATATTATTTTGAAAACAAACAAATTCAAACTAATTGTAAAAAAAATGGATGATGCTGCCACAAGAATGTGGAACTTAGCACAAGCAAAGACTCAGCAGTGGCAGTGGGAGAAGTCAGACTGTGGAAAATGATGTTACTAAAGAAATATTGATATTTGAGGATTGAATAAGGCTTTAGTGTCCTGGCCACAGGCACTTTGGTAATACTTTTAAGGGGTTGTCTGAGGATTGAAATAAAAAAATAGGTAACAGTCTATTTTCTATTTATGTAAGTATATACACTATAAGTTTCAACACAAGGATAAATAAAATGCATTTCATCAGTCTTCATAAGTGGTTGGGCTTATAGTAACTTCTACATTTCTCTGTAAACAACTTTGATGTCTTTTCCTTTATGACTTCCTCCACGCTGAGTTCTGTTTGCAATAGTCTCAGCTGTAAAAAAGAAATAAAGTTTAAGGTCAATACCTACAATTAGGTTGTTTACTGTGAATTGTTTATAGTCTGGTGAATACATGACACATCAGTCAAGTTTAGGAAATTATATACTTTTTTTTGTTCAGCTTTCAGATTTTTCATCACATCATAGTCTTCAGGTTTACTATCTTTTGCTGCCTTCAGTTCTTTCACTGATTGCGCAGTGGCTAAGATGCATTTTTTAATAATATTTTCTCTGTCTGTATGTCCTTTTTGGATTTGTTTGTAAAGATCTTCACATGCCGAGTGCGCATCAACTTTACTTGCGAAAGATTCTGTGGGTATGGAAGTATTAAGCGCATACACTATTTTATCATCCATAACACGCATTTTTTTCAGAATATCCTGGAAAATAAATTATGAAACAGAATTACCGATTAAAAAACAAAGTTATAGAGAATGATAATGCAAGTTGTGTGATACAAAGCCCCCAGTGACACTTACTTGAAATTCTAAAAAATCTGGACAAATTTGGCTAAACATTATTCAATATTTAATATTATTCTATCAGTTAACTTAATGGTTATTTTTGTTCGATAGGCTACAATAAAATTGGAGGTTAGAAAAATAATAGACAAAAATACTTTTTTTTTTACCATACAGTACCAAAAATAATAGACCCGTATCCGTCAATAATGGCGCGCGCGATAATTATTATTGCCAATTATTGCTCTGCTTGCCGGGCTCGCCCCAGGCTGTACAATCTTAGCATATTTTACCATGCAACTAGGAGAAAATAATGTTACCAAATTGAAAGACTACCGTAATCTAGCAACAGGTCCTTCTCCTAATGCATTTTAAATTTTATCATATTATAAAATCATGTATTGCTGGTTTGTGAATACAGATGGCGTGTGCTGACGCTAACCGAATAAATTGCAATATACTACAGCTTTAAACGCTTATTACACAACCCGATATGAAGGGCCCTGCATCCAGGGTGGGCGTGTACCATAGTTAGTGCGGCGCTTATTACACTTCTCTGCGAATTGGGCCCTAACTCAGTTTATACGCGAATGTCTAGAGAGATAAACGTATTGTCGCATTTTACATTATGCCGTCGTCAGTATCGAAACTTCAAAAAGTTGCTGTAGCAGTGACAACCGTGCTCGCAATAACAAATATTAAAAAAAGAAAGAAGAGAAAGATCTGGGTGAAAGAGTATTTGCGGTTACGTGAAAAGCTTTCAAATATGCAAATACTAAGCGTGCTTGAACCGGGAGATTTAAGGAATTATCTCAGAGTAGGCGCAGAACAATTTGAACACTTGTCTTGTTGAGTTTGGTGACACCTTACATACAAAAGCAAGATACGGTTCTAAGACAAAGCGTGAGTGCTAAACAGAGATTAGTCGTTACATTAAGATTTTTAGCTACGGGAAACTCTTACCAAGACTTAAGATATAGCACTTTAATATCGCAACCGCTTCTGTCTCAAATTATTCCAGAAACATGCCGAGCAGTTTACAAATGTTTGAGACATTATATCAAGGTAAATAAAACAATTATTTATGTAATTATATTTAATCATTTTTTTTCATTTCTGCGTTTTACAATTAGAAACTCTTTCATTAGTTCGCCAGGACCTTCTATTACAGGCAACGATCCTGAGTTTTCATCTGCGGTATTTACATTGGGAAGGTATTCTAAAAATTGTGTATTGTTATCAACAGTAACTACATTGTCAAATGTTGGTTGATGAGGCAATGGTGAGTTCGACAGTTGAGTTTGGTTCTGTGGTGATTGTAATGGTTGGTGAACTGTTTGTGTGTGATGATTTGATGATAATTGATAAGGCGATGGTGAGTTCGGCAGTTGAGTTTGGTGCTTTGGTGATGGTATTGGTTGGCGGACCGACTGTGTGTGGAAACGAAGCCATGGAGTAAAGTGTGAAATTGAATGATGAGGTGATTGATTTTGGCTTGACGGTGATGGCGGTGAAGGTGAGTAAAACTGTTTCTAACGCTGGTAAAAGCCACTATTGTTAGGTATAGATCGTGAAATGGATTGAGAACAACGCACGAGGATTCCGTTAGTTGATCAAGTTTGGCGTGAAACAAAACATCTGATATAATTTTTTGTGCTATTATCTTTTGACGTTTGTTTAAATCTTTTACATGAAAGCCAATTGATCGTCCATATATCTCCCATTCTTCGTCTTTTTGAGCCATTATTCTTTCTGCCGATAAAAGAATATTTTCTTGTTTTTGTAATAAAGTATCCTTTTTCTTTCTCTTTCGTGACCCGCTGCTAGAGTTTGTAACACTTGCGGTTTCATCTTCTGATGATGACTTCTGTAATAATAATAGGAAAGTTTTTAAGTATAGATGGATGAATGGATGAATGTTTGTTACTCTTTCACGCAAAAACTACTAGACCGATTTGTATGGATTCAGAACTTAGGTAGTTTATCACCAGGAATACCACATAGGATACTTTCTATCCCGAATTTTTTAAATGTTTTTAAGGGAGCGCTATATCACCGAAATCCACGCGGGCGAAGCCGCTGGCGTAAGTCTAGTACATTGTTTTTAAAAATAATATTTTCTTTCAGATGCCTACGACAGCAACAGAGTGGAAGGAAGTAGCTGAGCAATTTGAACAAAGGTGGAATTTCCCTTACTGTGTTGGATCATGCGATGGGAAACATGTTGCAATTCAAAAACCTCATGAAAGTGGCTCCTTGTTTTATAACTACAAAGGATTTTACAGTATTGTTCTATTTGCTGTGGTGAATGCAAACTACGAATTCATGTACGTAAACACAGGCACTAATGGATCCGTCGCAGATGCATCGATTTTAAGTTGTACTCCATTTTATCAGAAGATGATTAATGACGATTTAAATTTACCACCACCTTCTGCACTGCCAGGCACTGATACAGTTGTACCCTATGTATTCCTGGGTGATAATGCTTTTGCATTAAATAAAAATTTTATGAAGCCATTTCCCTTTAAAAACATTGATTATGAACAAAGGGTCTATAACTATCGATTGTCACGAGCCAGGCGAGTTGTAGAAAACGCATTTGGTATACTAGCGTCCCGCTTTAGAGTGCTAAGGAGACCTCTCGATGTAGACCTAGATACTGTTGATGCTATAGTTATGGCATGTTGTGCTTTGCACAATTATTTGAGAAAACATGAAACAGTATATATAAGTCCGAATAATGTTGACCGTGAGAACATAACAAGTGCGACATTTCATCAAGGATATTGGAGGTCTACTACCGATGTCTTGACTCCATTACAACACAGAAACAATAGTCAAAGGAATGTTGAAGCTGTAGCTGTACGAGACAAATTCAAGAATTATTTCACTACTGAAGGAATAGTCGGATTTCAAGATAGAATGATAAACGTAGTCCCAGTATGATATTGTGAAATACTTAATTATAGATTTCGTTTGAAAATAAAAATAAAATGTCTACATATTTATTTTACTCACCTCATTTTCTAAAGAGTCAGTTACAGTACGACAAGATTCGATTGATATATAAAAATACTTATTGAAATAAATAAAAATTCTTCTACATCATACGATGTAGAATTTTTATTTATTTCAACCGAACACCTGCAGCCCATACTGCTGCATACGGCTGCAGGTCTATTTGACCTAGCAGACCCTGGTGTCAGAGTTTTCAGAAACCGCGTAAAGGCTTCTGGCAAGATTTGTGTAACTCATATTTATACTCACCTTTTTTAATTCTTTTGCATAACTCGTACGCATATTTTCAATCCTCTTTTTTATTGTTTTTACGGTAGCGTTTTCGTCAAAATTATTATAAATTCCCAATAAAACTTTAAAGGCTTCAAGCTCGCATGTCTTTATTCATGTAGTCTTTATGTTCTTTTTGCCATAAATACGGCATGTCTTTGTACATGTCTAATATGCACAATAAAACTTCCTTTTCCTTGTTGCACGCTATGGTAGGTATTAGAAAATTACGCGCCAGGCGACGGAACGAACAGCCGCTTCGCGGTACTCACTTACGACCACTCTACGCACTAGTCGCGCGGCAACTGAGCTCCCTAACCGCCCTAAACGTTATTACATTACCCAATCTGCAGGGCGCTTAGGGAGCTAGGCAGATCGGGATGACCCGATCGCCCTTAATCGGGACACTAACTCCCTAAGTCTTATTACACCACTCTTAGTTAGGGTTAGGGTCCCTCAAAATTGGGTCTAATAAGGCCTTTACTGACGAAGGGACTATTTTATTCTTGTTTCATTATACTCCAACTCCATCAAATGAACGCCAAATGTTACCATTAATAAAATAAATATTCTGTTTAGTAGTTTATTTTATTATAATTGAATTAAAAAGCCGCGCGGCCCACCTTGCGCAGATGCCACAGACTATATAGAGATATTACCGGCAGTTTCTTTTGACATGTACAGACGCAAGCACATGAAGCTACCCGAAACTGTCAAATTTTCTCAATCAACCTTGAACATAAATCTTTAGCGATAAAGTTGAAAATTTATTAAAGAAATTTGACAGATTGTAGTAGCTTGGTGTGCTGGCGTCTGAACGAAGAAGAGAACGTGCTTTTAGTTTCAGCAGTATTCAAAATAATAAGCACCGCTGCGCAAATAAGAAATAAACCGCGGCGATTACGTTTTTGGGTCTGTCTCTGCAACTGTCTCGAAAAATGAATAAAGAGATTGTGAAACTTCAAGTATCTGACTGCCCTTTGCTCACTTCAAGACTGGTGGCCATCTCCACCAGGACATCATTTCTTTTGTTTTTGTATTTATAAAAACTTTTCCGACAGTCCCATAACACCGGGTTCTCCCGGTACAATTTAATTAAAAAAAGTGTTTGCTCGCCTGTCCAATCCATCTTGGCGCGAATAAAAACTCAACTCGATGTAGAGGCAGTCACTAGCGCACTGATAGGCCGCACGGCCCGTCCCTACTATCCAGAGCCGCGCGGCTTTCTTTGAAGTAGACCGACAACCGTCGGGTTGCGCGAGGCCGGCTGCGCTTCTCTGGCCTCACTCACGTCCACACTCTCGAGGCTCGGCCGCGCGGCTCGGCCTCACGGAGCCGCGCGGCCCTAGTGGGTATGCGGCTTAAGGATCGTAGCAGGTTACGGTCTGTTTCTGCCTACCCCCATGTTAAAAAGGCGTGACTTTATTAATGTATGTATGTCCATTGTCTAGGACTCTACCGTCTACGCTCTCAGCTAACAAGCAGCTAACACTATCTGATCTATAAGAGGAATTTTGACATTATTGTTTCCATTTAGTCGATTATGATCAATAAGCATAACGAGAGTTTAAGTAATTTCTTCTACTAAAAAAAATTGTTCTCTGTGGTTACTCCTTGTTTGACGTTTGTCTATGTAATTTTCCTTTTCATTTCGACAAGTCAAAATGAAGTACGTTTTTCGTAAATTCTAAATAAATTTTGTACTATCTGAATGATCTGATACTATTTTATTGATAATGTGATATATTCTGAAAGTGCTGTGATGTCTTATCTCTGGGTGTGATTGATTTTCAGGATCGGACTTTGCGCGTACAGTGGTTACAAGATCTATCCTGGCCATGGAAAGACCATGGTTAAGGTGGACGGCAAGGTAATATTTACTCATTGTTTGCAACATCTATTGACATAGCTGTTATTCTTACCATTTCTGTGAACAGAAAGCTATAATAAGCTGCGTAAATAGCCGGCTTTTACAACACTACATCTTCTATCACATGATTTTCTTGATGTAAACACGAGTTATTGATTGCCAAAATTCATGCTCAGCTCATTCTTTAGCAAGAACTGCTAAATAATGAGCTGAATCGGTTGTTACAGCGTGTCGTCATTTCTGTTTTCAGACCTTCACATTCTTGAACTCAAAATGTGAGGCTGCTCATTTGATGAGGAGGAATCCTCGTAAAGTGACATGGACTGTGCTGTACAGGTAATTATGACCTATTAATCGGACTCGTATTCCTTTTAATTTTACCGATTAAAAGAATTTCCTATTTGTTTTTATATCCATCCTAACTAACCTTACTTGTTAGTAACCTAACTTTTCAAACCATTACAACCTATCTATCTTCAACCTTTATCTTGGTGGGTAATAAAGTTAGGTTAATAACTGTAATTATTAATGCCTAAACCTTAAGATGGAAGTGCCAGGGTAGCCCATTTAATGACTTTTTCATGAAATAGTCATTAAATGGGATTAAATGAACTTAGAAGAACTTAGAGCGTTGTACTGATGATATTAATTATTATAATTCTATAACTACATGTTATGGTCGCGAATCATATTTTGTTTTACAGCTTAAAACATACCTGTAAATTGCAAAAAAATTAAGAAAATTAAAATTTCTTGGGTTACCCTGGCGCTTCCACCTTAACCAAACTTGAAGACTTCTTCAGATGTTACTGTTACTAATTTACTTGCTCTGTTGGGTATAGCCTTACATCATCATGTTTTGAAACTTATCATTCATGTTTTACAAGAAACACTTGAATTTTGCCTTTATTAAAGTCCCTATTATAATGCTCAAGGGATGGAATAATATTCCCATATTTTGAGTGACAGAAGGAAACTTATTTTCCTAGACAATTACACAAAATTAAACTGATGTTACTCTAAAACAAGACCTAAGTTATTCTTATAAGACATAGCAGTATTGCTGATGATCTTGCCAGTGGTACTGTTTCAGGAAAATCTAGTAATTTTCATTGCATGTGCTTCATGTAATTTAATTGAAAGGTTGGAAATGTGCAAACTTTAAACAACATTTGGCATTTAATTATAAACATGAAACAATTCATTGTAATCGTTGTTTGGCACAAAATAATTTATTACTTTACAAAAACCATACTGCATCATAGACATTAAATAACCATTGTTTCCCCACAGGCGCAAGTTCAAGAAGGGTCAAGAAGAAGAGCAGACCAAGAAGCGTACAAGGAGGACGCAGAAGTACCAGCGTGCCATCGTTGGTGCCTCACTCAGTGACATCATGGCCAAGCGTAACATGAAGCCTGAAGTGCGTAAAGCTCAGAGAGACCAGGCTATCAAGTAAGTATATACAAACATGCATAAAGTCACGCCTTTTTGCCCATGGGCATGGGTAGAATGTGACCTGTTATGGTCCTTTCTTTTTTGTTATTACAATATGGGGCGTGGTCCCTTTCCACCCCATAGCTATAATGTTATAATTAGTATAACAGTTGGTGTAAGCACAGATTAAGTTTACAACAAAGGTCATGCTGTTAGGTGTATTTTACTTTATAAAAAAAAAAAAAAAACAAATATTGAGATAATTTTAAATGATTTCATAACATCATGTAATGCTGTTACAACTTATTCTTATCATCTCTATATTGTGGCCTTGCAATGGCAATTACTAGAAAGTAGAAAAATAATTTCATTCTGACAGGAAAAATATTTTGATACAAATGTGTGGAATCTCAAGCTAGATTTCAGAAACTAGTGTTATGATTCTGTGTAAACCTAAATTTTTTATGTGGTGCTACTGTATGTAACAATATATCTCTCTTTTTCAGGGCTGCAAAGGAACAGAAGAAGTCCACAAAGGCCGCCAAAAAGGCCACAGCACCATCAACTAAGGCTAAGGCTGCACCTAAAGCCAAGGCCGCTAAAGTCAGTCAAAAGTCAGCTCCCAGGGTTGGAGGAAAGCGATAAGACCTAAAATAAACTGATTTTATAAGCCACAAGTTTTGAGTTTCATTTGTAAATCTGTAGCTGTTTGCACTGTAAAAACATTCACATATAATGTCTGATTGAGATAAACATTTCAACTAAGAGAAGAGAGTTGTTACTAGAAAACATAACGGCTACGCGCAGATATGTCGGTGGTGTCCGTGAAAAGGTCAGGTGTAGAGTGCTCGTAATGGGAGCGCATGATTGACCCAGTTAGATGGAGCTTGCTGACATATAATTTTGTCTTATCAGGAGTTTCTTATAGATACCTGTCCAGACAAGATTTTCTTAGGCTGTACAATTAGGCCTTGATTTCAAATGTTTATTATGCTACATAATATGCAAGTCATGCTTACTGCTACACTACTGAGCTGATTGTCTTATGACGTCAAGGCTGCACAGCTTTTGATAGATAAACCTATGATGTAGGTATTGCACCTGCTTCTAACAAAGCGCCTGTCCAAAAAATGAACTTCACTTTTTGCAAGTGCTATAGAAAAAAAAATGGAACAAAATTATAGTCACAAAGTTGGTCAGCTGGTGAATTCTGGGCAAACCTTCATAACTGCCTTCGCACTGGCTTAACATGTTGACATCTCTATTTCACTCTGTTATCTCTGTCACAGCATTCCTACTGGAGAAATATTCGCATTAACATGTCTATGAACAGAAATCGGAGAGGAATAGATTTCAATACTATTATGTTTTATGCGAATGTTTCGTCAGTGGGGGTACGTTCCTGCATGGTACCCATGTCAGTGGCCAGGGTGGTTTGATAACCTACGGCAGAGGAAATACGACCCAGCAGGGCAGACACCCCAAATCCAGCCAGGGTGAAAGGAAGATGTTGTCAATCCGACCGCCGCGATGGTTTGAAGAAGAGAATGACAAAACAGGTTCTGGTGTAAGACCTTTTGATAATTCCAAGTTGGTAGGCAGGGGCCGGTGTATTTATTTTTTAGTACCTAGTTATTATGTCAGTACTGTGGTAGACGCCAGCACATCAAGCTACTACAATCTGTCAAACTTTAATAGATTTTCAACTTCATCGGTAAAATATTAGGTTCAAGGTTGATTGGGAAAATTTGACAGTTATGGGTGGGTAGCTTATGTGCTGGCGCACATAAGCTACCCACCCATAACTATCAAATTTTGTCTGCAGGTACATTACGTAAATATTGTTTGGCGATGGCTTTCGCTGGCTCAATTCCAACCTAGCGTAAAAATGACATGATCGGGACAGAAAAAATACTTTGAATGACCTGGGATAAGAACTAGTGTGCCTATGAAGGTACTTGCTATTATGCACCTAGGCTAATGTGGTCACCCTAAGGCAGTCTGCTAAAACTTGCGCGGGTGCAAACGTGCGTGTGTTTTGAAAAATAGTATGAGCAGCGCCAACGAGGGTGCGTGCTTCCTGAGGATATTTTGACAGCGAGTGCCTGCTCCGTGTACCCGTACGAGTTTTAGCTGACGCTCTTATATAGCTAGCCAAGTGTTTTCAATTACTTTTTTTCTTCAGGAGCTATCTAGATGTTATGTAACATGTAAAATTATGAAATAATACAAAGAATAAGTTACAAATTTTGTTTTATTATTGGTACAGAATGTGTATCTACAATACCTGCGCTTATTGTTTACATAATTTATTGGATGCATAAGCATTAACTTACGTTAATAATGGAGATCCTAAAAACTAAATTGATTTAAGACTTGGCAAGGGTTTCAGCCTTAGCCACTACTTCCTCAATGGGTCCAACCATGTAGAATGCTATTTCTGGTAGATGGTCATACTCGCCCTGCAGGATTTTAGAGAAGCCTTTGATAGTTTCCTCAAGGGGCACCAGTTTGCCAGCATGTCCAGTGAACACCTCAGCCACCTGGAAAGGCTGGGACAAGAATCTTTGGATCTTACGTGCACGAGCAACAGTCAGCTTATCTTCCTCAGACAATTCATCCATACCCAAGATAGCAATGATGTCCTGGAGTGACTTGTAGTCCTGAAGAATCTTCTGAACGCCACGTGCAACATTGTAGTGCTCAGCTCCAATAATGTTGGGGTCCATGATACGGGAGGTGGAGTCGAGGGGGTCCACGGCGGGGTAGATACCCAGCTCAGCAATGGCACGGGACAGTACAGTGGTGGCATCCAAGTGAGCGAAGGTGGTGGCCGGGGCAGGGTCAGTCAAGTCATCAGCTGGCACATAGATAGCCTGCACAGAGGTGATGGATCCCTTCTTGGTGGTGGTAATACGCTCCTGCATGGTACCCATGTCAGTGGCCAGGGTGGGTTGGTAACCTACGGCAGAGGGGATACGACCCAGCAGGGCAGACACCTCAGAACCAGCCTGAGTGAAACGGAAGATGTTGTCAATAAACAGCAGCACATCCTGTCCTTCCTGATCACGGAAGTACTCGGCGACGGTCAGACCAGTCAGAGCGACACGGGCACGCGCGCCGGGGGGCTCGTTCATCTGTCCGTACACCAGAGATACCTTGGAGGTCTTGTCCGTCAGGGAGATGACTCCAGACTCAATCATTTCTTGGTACAAGTCGTTACCCTCGCGAGTGCGCTCACCCACTCCCGCGAACACGGAGTAACCACCGTGCGCCTTGGCGACGTTATTGATCAGCTCCATGATGAGTACAGTCTTACCGACTCCGGCGCCACCGAACAGGCCGATTTTGCCTCCCTTGGCGTAGGGTGCCAGCAGATCGACGACCTTGATGCCAGTGACGAGGATCTCCTGCTCCACGGACATGTCCACGAACTCGGGCGCCTCGGCGTGGATGGCGGCGGTCTTGTCGGTGGGGATGGGGCCGCGCTCATCGATGGGCTCACCGATGACGTTCATGATGCGGCCGAGGGTCTCTACGCCCACGGGGATACGGATGGGAGAGCCGCAGTCGTATACGGGCTGGCCGCGGACCAAACCTTCAGTACCGTCCATAGCGATGGTGCGGACGGTGTTCTCTCCCAAGTGCTGCGCCACCTCCAGCACAAGCCGGGGTTGACGGTTCTGTACCTCCAAAGCATTTAGGATGGGTGGAAGGTTGTCACTGAACTGTACGTCTACGACGGCACCGATAACAGCGACTATCTTACCGTCTGCCTTCCCTGCTGCAGCTTTGGCCGCATAATCACGTTTGTTCAACACGGGTGCCGCGACTAAAGGTGCCTTGTCGGAGGTATTATTTACTACCGTCCTTGTGGCCAAACGGCCGGCCCTGCAGACGGTAGAGAACATTTTCGTTTAGGAGAATCGATCGAATAAATGCACAGTAGATAAGTCGGAGAGGTCACGAAAGAGGTTCGGTCGGATTCTTTACGTAACAATTCGACGTTCAGAAATCAGCACAGGATGATTACAGCACTGCCGTATCCGGATGTACAGATAATAAAACATGAATTGTGGTTGATATTCTTAGTACTTCTACAAATTATCATTGCGAGAAATTATTTTTCTGAATTTCCCGGGAATTTCGGGAACTAGCGCGACGAGGACATCTGGTAACTAATTTATCTATCTGTTATTGCTTGAAAGTGAGTTTTCTCTTTATGTTAAGAAATTATTTCTATTCTATTCCATGTAAAGCTAGGCACATACTCAGCGACAGTAGTGACTAGAGATTTCATACGCCTCATGGCATGATAAAGATATATTTATTTTATAAAATATGAGTGGGTATGGTATGCGCTTTAATACAGGTCTTAAAAATAAAAATAAAGAAGTTGGTAAACAACAGACACACACAATTGGTTGGCTTAATAAGATTAGGGATAAGGGACATGTTACATTACAGGTTTTGATCGCTTTAGCATCGCATATATTCAGTGACTAAAGTGGCTACGTGTGCACTAAGTACTATTAGGCAACCATTGTAATTCGTTTTTTTCATCTGTTATTTGTTTTTATTATCTGTTACGCAATTGACAAACTTTGACAATGACGTGTGCGGCGTGTTCACCTTCGTTGTAACTCAGTTATATTTTTTTAAAAGTACAAAATATCCTTATATTTTTAGGGTCATACAGTAGACTACACAGTTATATACAATGGAATATATCCCCCCTGAAAATGAAGCCCTTACCGGAGCACGAGTGTAAGTTGTTTTTAGGTTAAAAGTGCTTCCGTTTCTACAATGTTGTGAAATTCATATTCGCAAATAAATGTCTTATTAGATGTACCTACCGAGAAGTCGATAGTAGTAAAATTCTGCAGTGAATATGAATGTGGTCATAAATCATTATAGATTCTGATACTGTGAATATAGAGGATTTGCGAATCATACCTATTTCTCAATTGTTTATTTATTGCGTTTCCAGGTTATGTTGCGAGTGTGCAGTGCCTATAGAGCCCAATCCCTCCAACATGTGTGTGGCATGTTTGCGTACAAACATAGACATATCAGAGGGTATACCGAAGCAAGCAACTATATTCTTCTGCAGAGGATGTGAGAGGTAAACCACTTAATTGATAGTACTTATAGGGTCTAAAGCTTGCCGCCCCTAAGATGACCCACAGACCGATATTTTGGAATAATATAATAAACAAAGACTTTGTAAATTAAAAATTCTTCAGAGTCATTCAAGTAGCGTATCCATCAGCATCTTCTACAATTAAAATTTTTAGAAAATGCTTGTGGTTATGGTAGTTCAGCAATAGCTATCTATGAAAGACATGAAAAAAAAGAATTGACTCTAATTCTCAAGTATACACTCAACAACTTATGTTTTAAATCACTTTATCGCAACATCTTATCTGTTTTAGATACCTGCAACCACCAGCAGAATGGATAGTAGCTGCCCTTGAATCCAGGGAACTACTTGCCCTCTGCCTCAAAAAACTGAAGGGGCTGGGCAGAGTAAAACTCGTTGATGCTTGCTTTGCTTGGACTGAACCGCATTCCAAGAGAATAAAGGTAAATAAAGGTGTATATTTAATAATTACAGACCTCTCACAGAGAGGAGGCTGTGTCTCAGCTGTGGGAACATAGGCTGATTACACTTTTTTTTTTGTTGATAAACTGTGCCCCACACTAGGAATTTAATTGACATAAGTCAGAGAGGCAGTTGCTCCTCCATGGGCAGCATAAAAACTGTGACACCAGGTTACACACTAACCACACTATAAAGAAGAGGAAGTTGCTCCATTTAAAATATTCAGATGCATCTAGGTAGACTTGAAACCGACCCCAACATAGGAAAAGGCTAGCCAGATGAAAATGATAAATTACATAAGCTCACAAATAAAATAATATTGTGCAATACTGTTATCATGATATGTTGCATGTATGTATTATTTGTTTTGGCTAACAGCAGATTTGTTAGATTTGTTTTTATTGAAAAATAGAAGATTTGATCATGCTTCATGTCATCCCCATAGTTACAGACAAATTAACTTAAATATTCACATCTTACTTATTCTACATATGAATCTCACTTCCTCTGACAAGGAGATAACAAGAATACTGTTACATACACCAGTGTCGTGTAAGCTAACCTAAAAAAAATCCTCTCAGCTTCGTTCTGGATACTTTCCACTAAAATATGAAAAACATCTTCAGTCAGATCACAGTCACTACAATTCTTGGAAGTGACTGCCAATTAGTTACGAAAAACTGACACGAAGGTTTGAGGACTTTATGTATTTATTCAAAACCACATAGCCCAATAATATACCAAAATTTTGCTTATTACAAAGTACTTTGAATCTTTGAGTTTCTTGATCTAAAAATCCTGGATTTACAACCGAGGAGAGTTGGTAACTTTTGATATGTTTCAATACCACATAGATTATATTATATGTACCAAATTTCGGCTTGTTATGACACATTTCACATCTTTAGCCATTTTTAATCTAAAAATCCTGACCTACCCTGTATAGACAACAGCGGCAGAGGATTGGGGACTTTTGGGTAGTGTTTCAGTACCACATAAAGATTAATTATGTACCAAATGTCAACTTGTCAACAAGAGCTTCAATATCTTTTTCCTAAAATTCGGGGCTATTATTAAGCAGCAGGTCTCAAAATATCCCACCACAATCTATAAGATACTTTTTAGATAAGATTTAAACCTACTGCAATTACAAGCTATGTAATCTTTCTGCCCTTACCCTGTGTGTCTTTTCTTTCACACAACTCTATCAGCTGTTGTCTCTGTTTTCAATTCTTTCTCACCATATGACTAAGTAATAAAATAAATCTATTAATATTCTAGGTAAAACTCACAATACAAGGAGAAGTGATGGGGGGAGCAGTTCTCCAACAAACCTTCATTGTAGAGTACAGTATACAGCATCAGATGTGTGACGCATGTCACCGATCCGAGGCACAGGACTTCTGGCGAGCCTTGGTGCAAGTGAGGCAGAGAGCTAACAACAGGAAGACGTTCTACTATCTGGAACAGCTGATCTTGAAACATAAGGCGCACGAGAATACCCTTGGGATTAAGGCTAAACATGGTAAGTGTTCACTGAGTGACTTCCAACTGTTCTTCAGAACTATAACCTATCAGCCTTCAAAGCATGAGTACACAAGCATCTTCTGAGCAATCTTATTCTGTCATAGATCTCATTACTTTCCAACAGTCGAGATCCAGGTCTTGACCTGAATCAGGTCCATCAGGCAATAAGGGCTTACGCTAAAACAAGCGCGGGTGCCTGCTCCGGAAGGTCTGTCACAATTCCTTAGAAAAGCCGTGGCATGCACCCTCGCCTGTAAGCGCCGCTCCGACTATTTTTCAATACAGACGCGCGGGCATGCAACGGCACTTGCCCCCCGCGCTAGCTAAAAAACATATTAAAAAAAACACGCTTTAGAGTTACGTCATTTTATTTCTCGTAATCTTCTCAGCAAACCATTTCATTTGATTCCCATATCATGGGAATGCATAAAAAATAACTAGTCCACGATCTTTGGGAGTCCGCCATATTGTATTTAGAATGACGTCAGTTAGCTAAGAATGCATTGTCATCCCAACTGAACATGCACGCAAAATTTCGGCTCAATCGGAAACCGGGAAGTGGATCATATTTAACTTCTAAGATTTTTTACATTTGTTAGATAGTTACAGGTAAAGCTAAAAAAAACGTGTTGAAAAGAGACAGAACAATTTGATTTAGCTTTCTTTTTAGGTTTGATAGATAGAGTTAACTATATCTGCTATTGTTTATTACTTGAATATGGTTTATGTGAATATTATCAATGTTCGAAAACTTTCGAAGTTTAAAACTACAAAACACATTATTCACAATTTTCTGTTTACTTTCAGATGGATTAGACTTTTTCTACACATCAGAAAACCATGCTCGTAAAATGGTGGACTTCATCCAGTCGGTGCTGCCTATAAAATGCCAACATTCCAAGAAACTTATATCACATGATATCCACAGTAATATTTACAACTACAAATTCACGTTTAGTATTGAGATTGTACCCCTTTCTAAGGACAGCGTTGTTTGTCTACCTAAGAAGTTGACACAGCAGCTTGGGTCCATATCTCCTATCTGTTTGGTTAACAGAGTAACCAGTACTATTCACCTGATCGATGCTAGAACTGGCCAAGGTAATTTGATATGACTAGGTATGATTTGACGTGATCCATGGGCATGTAATGACACGGATTATTCTGCGCCTTCTAAAGTTCGCCTGTCATTATTAGCTAATGTGTGTAAGACTGTGAGTTTTTGTGTGTGTGTAGTATGCTAACAGTGTCTTCCCACTAGCGAAATATTCACATAAAATCGCATGATTTGGCATTTTTATTTCTCTCTTCTCTTAGTTGAATTCTTTCATATTATCAGATGGCACATTTTTAAATGTTTTACCAATGGGAATATACAGCAATGAAACAAATCTACAGTTAAAACTATAAAAGCATATCCGCCCATAGATCATGATCTCCAGATCTAGAAAACCACTATAATTACTTCTGATCTTATAATTGTAAAATCCCTAATGCTAGTAATTTCTTCTTTCAGTTTGTGAGGTGTCCTCTACAGTCTACTGGAGAAACCCATTCTCTCCAATATGTAATCCTAAACAACTGGTGGAATATATTGTGATGGACATTGAAGTATTGAAGGAACATGTAAGTTAATGGTTATAAAAAAACGCTGTCAGATTGTCCTCATATCTGCTTTGTAGTCATAATTAGCAAAAATAGAAACATGAGAAACGGACGAGTGTATGAGCACCTACCTTTTGCTTTTAACACGTTTTTATTAGCTTCACCTGTAACTATGTAAAAAAATCTTAGAGTTAAATTTGACCCACTTCCCGGTTTCCAATTTATGAAATTTTGCATAGATGTTTAGTTTGGATGACAATGTTTGCTTAGCTAAGTGACGTTATTTTTATGCATTCCTTTGATATGGTCAAATGAAGGGGTTTATTGAAAAGAATACTAGAAATAAAATGAGGGGGTCACTCTTTCTCTTGTTTTTTACTTTTTTTCTTAAATATAATATTTTATTTTTTTTTAAATTTTGAGAGAGATGTATGGTCCGTTCTAACGTTTAAAGTTTCAACTAATTGCAGGGGAACCTAAATGAATGCCTCGCTATCATTGCACTGTAGGAATTTCAACTCGTTGCCAAGTGTAGAGAAGCTCATAATACGCTTTTATTGCAGTGTTGCTTTTAGTAAAAACAGTTTCAACAGGTTTATGCTAAACTATCAATTTGCTATTACTCCATTACCATTGTAGATTATTACAAAAGTACAGAAATTCTACAGGCATACTCATTTTCTCATCAATAGATATTTTTATCATAATAACCATTACAATCTTCCTTCAGGAAAAGAAGTCCTTCCCTGGCCAAGGAATGGTGTCCAGTAAGCATGTGGTGGCAGATGTGTGGGTCGTCAAAGCCAGCGAGCTTGGTTTAGATGTCAGTCCTGTTCACGCTAGAACACATTTGGGGCATATTTTGAAGCCTGGCGATTCAGTTCTAGGGTAAGTTATCTTTTAACAGCCATTTAGCAGATGTGCCAACGCCACAGCCACATGTGACATCGATGTGCCAGTATTTCTTTTTTGTTTTATCGTGTTTATCAATATTATATTCAGCTTAGAGGTCTTTGATTCTGAACCCAGAAATAATGATCTTGGTGTACCACAGGGAAGTATTTTAGGGCCCCTCCTATTCCTCATTTATATAAATGATCTACCACAAACAGTATGCAAAAATGTTAGTGTTTTATTTGCAGATGATACTACTGTTATAATAGGATGTAAAGATAAAAGCCTTCAAAATGTTGAAATAAATAACACACTAAAAGAAATTTTGTTATAGTTAAACAAAAATTAATTAAAGATTAATTTAGAGAAAACAAAAGTAATAAATTTCAAAACATTTAAAAGTACAGACAAACATTTAGACATTACTTTTAATAATCAACAAATAGAACAAATTAATTGACGAACATCTCACGTGGAAGGAGCACATTGATAGCATTTGTAAAAAGATCAACAAATTCGTATTCGCTTTAAAGAAGGTCAAAGAAACGACTTCTAAACAAACCGCACTATTGGTATATCATGCATATGTGTGTTCCATAATTCGCTATGGTATAGTTGTATGGGGATACACAGCAGAATTGAAATGAGTTTTAGTAGCACAAAAAAAATGCTTGCGTGCAATCTTTAATATGCAGTGGTCTGAATCCTGTCGACCCATATTTAAATCTGCAAACCTATTGACCGCCCCTAGCATATACATCTATGAAGTAGCTAAATTTGTTAAAACTAACATGAATCTTTTCCAAAATAAAAATAACTTAAACAAACGTAAAATCACTCACTCAAATTTAGAATTACCAGTTCCCAGGATAGTAATGTTTAGACACAGCTGTGTGTATATGGCACCATTAGTTTATAACTCGCTACCTAAAAAATTGTAGACCTGCCCTATCGCAAATTTTGATTTCACTTACGAAAGTGGTTAATAAAAGAAAATTTTTACACTAGCAACGAGTTCTTCAAAAAATACTCTTCGCATTCTTATCACTTTAAAAATGCATTGTAAATTTTTATTATTTTATGTTAGAATTTTACAAACTGTTTATTTAACAACCTTCATTTTATATGAATACCTATTTGTTAAGGTTTTTTTGTTTTTGTTTTTACGTTGATTCGTTTAGTTGTTTTTTTTTATATATAATTTCTTTTGATGGTTTATTCATATGTAATGTAATCCTTTTATTGTGTGTTTGTGAATATGGCTTCAGTGAATATTAGATGTGTTTATGGTGCAGGTGTTTCAGTATTATTGTTTTGTTTAATGATGGTTCACTTAGATCTTTAAATTATTCATAGACTATATTATATTATATTCTATGTTGGATAGGTACGTACCTATGTTGTTAATTTTAATGTAACTATCTTATGTGAAAGATGATTCTGCATGCTATTATTATGGCGGAATGTGTCCTGCTCTATAACATTTTTATTACATCCTGTATATACCACATTCTATGCAAATAAATATACTTACTTACTTACTATAAAACAAAAAAAATACTGTTCTCTAAATATGAAATGCGTTACATTATGAGTTTCGTTAGCTCATTTAATTACCTAGCGAAACTCCACCTTGTATATTTTATTATTTCTTTCATGTGTATGTTCATAACCACGTGGCTTTTTCTCGATTATCAGACTAGTTTTGAATTGAAATCGAGCCGTAATTAATTGTAAAAATGGAGTCGGAACTGAACTATCTACTGCTTTTTTTTAATGTCATCTCGCTGGTCAACCTATGAGGCTGGCTTGTGCTTAAACGGACTACCCTGTGGGGTACGAGCCTCGGCTTAGGGCGTCGCTAGGGATGGCAGCAAAGGGACAGGCTGGATCTGGGTGAGACTATTTAGGGGCTGATTTAAAACTACTGGTTCAGCGTCGCGGGTTGGCTCGAGCAAGGGTCGGGGTGGCGTGAACGGGGACATCGCGACGGACCTCGACGGCGAGGTCGGAATGACGGCGCGGTTTGTTTTTGTGTTCAAATGTATCTGGTTTCCCTACTGCTTTCCTGGAGGAGGATGATAAGGTCGTTGGGAGTGACTAAAGTATGCCGTGCAAATCTTACTGATATGCGATGGCTCGTATCGCGCAGCAGATGCGATCAGGGGGACTACCTACTGCGATTATTTATTTATTTAAATAAAAATCTTCATCTTTCAGCTACAACATTGGAGATTCAAACGTGAACGACGCAAACTTTGACAAGTTAGACCGCAACGTGATTCCGGATGTGTTCTTAGTCAAGAAGCACTACGGCGAGAAGTCGGCGAGGAGACGCGCCCGCGCATGGAAACTTAAACACATGGCCGAAGACTTACATGAAGGACTCAGCTCTACTAATGAGTAAGTAATCTTTATTAGCTACTGTAGAGCATGATGATTTGGTTCGAATCCCAGGTGGGACAGTGTTATTGGGTTTTTCCATCAGGAATTTACAGTAACAGCCCTAACTCTGTAATATAATATTTGCCTCTGGGGCGATGGCGATGTTATACATATTTAAGACTAAACTCAATAAACATGTATATACCCTATACATGTTTATTGAGTTTAGTCTTAAATATGTTAATATTATCACACTTTATATCTTCCGGTAAATCATTGAACAGTTGTCCTCCACTAATACTGTATTTTTTTTTGCCGTAATTAGTACGTGCACGTGCAGTCATTAGTTGAATTTGTTTTTACTTCTTTTGTTGTATGTTATTGTTTTTTTTTAATGTACATAGTTGTATGTTTGATTGTACGGAATTCGTGGTGATTTTTTATGAGAATGCTGGTGTAAAGTTGTGTGAGATTTAGTAGTTTAGTTTTTTTTCGTATATTTTTTGTTGTTGGAATGTTGAATAATTTTGTTTTGTATTCTTTGTAGTGGATTAAGATTATATTTAGCGGCTGATCCACACCCTTTGATTAATTATTCAAGGTTTGATTTTACTAGAGAGTTATACAGGGTGTTTGGTGCTTCGTTTGCCAAATTGAATTGGCCGAATGGAGAGGTCATTTGCTATCTCTTCAGCCCAAGAACCCACTCTTGGCCACACCGGCTTTTTTATTCGGGTTTTCTAATTTTTATTTAGAAAAATTCCCAAATTTAGCATTAAAGCTTAAATTAAAAAAAAAGTTATTAGTATAATCCTTAAATAACATTTTAATTTTTATACGTACTGTTGTATGGTTCTGTCAAATTCAAAACTACTCGCTAGTAACATCTAGTTTTTTTTTAATAACTCACAAAGGTTTTGGAAGAAGAAAAAATAAACTTAAAACTCAACTTTAAATTGCTAAAAAAAAAAAACTAAATGCGATAGAGATCTTCGAATTCTTTTTTTCGGGATAATTTAGATTGCATAATTTTAAATTTAAAGGGAGTATTCGATCAGTTTACCCATAATCTATATTATCTTTAGCTTATCACATATTTGCTTCCTTTGCGTAAATAATATCAATCACGAGGCCCTTGACATAGTCCTACCTATCGTTGAACATTTCGTAATTGTTACTACATCGGTTCTTGAAGTGGAAAGAATAATTTCTATGATAAAATGATATTGACTGAAACTTTCGTAATGTCAGCTCGTATAAACAAAATATGGGTGTTATTTATCTTTCAATACAATTAAATACAATAGGCAGCATTCGTTACTCTTTGTATAATCAGCCTATAATGTTCCCACTGCTGGGACATAAGCCTCCTCTCTATGAGAGGGAATGGGCTATAATCCATCACGCGGGCCCAGTGTGGGTTGGTAGATGTCACATGTTTGAGATTTTTTGGTTCTAAGACATTCCTGTTTCCTCACGATGTATTCCTTCACCGTTTTGAGAGCGTTAAATGTATGGGACAGCTGACAATTTCGCATTTACGATATTGGACCCATAGGGGAAGTTATTCAGTTTGATGGTCTGCAGCATATCCTTTTATATGACTATACCCTTTATTTATTTAACTATTAATGTACACACAGAAAACAACACTGGAAAATAACATTATAATATATGAGTACAAAGATACTTATGTGCTTATCCCTTTCTGTTACACCCTGTATAATTATATTAGCCGACCCTTACCAGCTTCGCCCCGTAACGGATTTTCATACAAACTCACAACACCTACTATACCTAATTATATTAAAACCTTTTTTAGCGAATGCTGTCATAATAGCTATCTCTATGCTAAATTTTAGCCCGATCCGTCCAGTGGTTCGAGCTGTGCGTTGATAATTAGTTAGGACAAACGATTTTATAATTATACAAGGCTAGCTTTTGCTCGCGGCATCGCTCCCGTTACGTACGGAAATTAACCCTCGGGAACGCTTTAAATGTAGCCTATGACACTCGGGGATAGTGTAACTCCTCGTTAGTGAAAGAATTTTCGGGTCAGTAGTTCCGAAGTTTCCCCCCTACATACAAACTTTTAAACAAATAATATTAGTATAGTTTGGTATTCAGCTGTAACCGGTTAGACTGGAAGCCGACACCAACCAAGTTAGGATAAAGGTGAAGCAGATGATGATGATGAATATGAAAAATAAAATGCCATTCGGGGGGGGGGGGGGGGGGGGGTCGTCCGTTAATCACGAGATGTTTTAGAAAAAAAGTTGCTAAAAAACATCTCGTGATTGAGGTTTTAGAGTACCACTCCAACCCTACCCAAAATAACGTGTATATTTATTTTGGGTACAAAGTATCTTAAAAAAATTCAGAAAATAATCTTTAAATACAGATTAACAGGTATAATCTAATTTAATCTGGAAAATTAAGCACCGTGATAAAAATGTCAAGGTCACGCACCGCTTTTCGGTTTAGAAATCGGGCGTTCAACATAAAAAATAAATACACGTGATATCTCACTACGACCCCTTTCTTGACCTTCTCATTTAGCCACATACAATATTTAAAACCAAAAATAACCTTTACAGGGATTACAACGACTTCTTGGACGACTTGGAGGAAGACCCGACGTTCAGGCAGAACGTCAACATATTCAAGGATGAGAACAAAATACCAGTGGACACCGATGAGATCGATCCTACGCTCCCTCGCATCACGCTTGCTGAAATGTTGGATGATATGGTCATTGAAGATGTGGATATGACCGAAGTTTAAACGTGTTTAAATAACTATCGGTCCACATTCGAGTTTTTGTTTATATATGTAAAAAAGGTATAAATATAAATGTTTATTTATAGAGACTGTTTTATTTATTTCGTAATATTATGAAAGTACAGTCAGCACATCATATAAAGGGTGTAAATAGACCCTTAACACATCCGAAAGGCACTTGTTCTCCCCGTCTTTGCGATCATTTTTTTGTTCTAGACCATACCTACCTTGCCTGTACCTTCTAGTTACCGAGATATTGGGCGTCAAAGTTCCAACTTTTTCACAAGTTTTTTTTTAAATACATGTATTTAATGTAAGATTTTTAATTTACACACCTCCACGACTCCCGTACCATTCAATCCATCCATCAGCACAATGCTTTGAGTGCTTTCCATCGAGTCCTACCGTAAAACGTGATTTTTCTCCCCAAAAAAAAAAAGTCGGATTCCCAGCAATAATTTTTGCGTAAAGTTACTTAGTTTGATGTACAGAATGCTTAGTTAGTAGAAGGGTCTCTTTACATCCTGTATTCACCATTGTAGAATGATGAATTTAAGAAACAACTGATTGTTTTAAAGGAATCAGTCAAATTATTATTATTAAACGTTAGGGAAATGTTTAATAATAATAATTTGTTGAAGTCGATCCTGCCGATTGTCGTGACGGTCAGTGGGCTGATCGCCAAGAGCTTCGACGCTCTCGCTTGGAGGTTAGATAAAGGGCCTGGTTCAGAAGGCAGTACTATTCGATAAGGGTCGCATTGTGAAGAGATTCCTGTCTCTGGAGCCCTAACCACCGCGTAGGTTGCACCCCGCTCCTGACACTGGCGAATAACTATAAGAAAACTACGTGTGCGTTATTTGGCCACTATACGTTGATTTTCGAGCAGGAACAAGTGAAACAACTTCTTCGATATTCGAACTTTATTTACGGAATACCCTTGCGCAGAAAAATAATACGGGGAACCCATCTCACAATTCTCCACTTTTCTGGGCTTGGTCGAATCCTGCACGTCCCCCCGCCCTGCTCCAGTCACCTCCGCTGTGGTGAAAACCGAGCTTTAGCCGTTACCCACTTCTGATTTGACGTAGCTAATGAGTCGCAGTCGCTGCTGATAAATAGTAAAACATCTCAAACCTTTCCTATACTAGATATGCCATTTAGCCATTATATATTGCGCAAACATGTTTTAAGCACGTCGATTCGTAGATATAAGATTATGTTGATTGATACAGGATTATCTACGGCTGATAAATGACCTGCACAAAATTCGAACGTGGTTTAGACATGGACATAGTGTGGGAAACTTCTAAATGGCGTGGGTTTTGTCTACTGATTTATAATTTTATGGCAGTGATTCAAAGCCATAAAATTATAAAAAAATGTCGTAGGTATTATTTACATCCGTCACGTAAATACACAGTAATCAAGAATGAAACTAAGGTCCACCTACTTCCACTATCTGTCTATCTATAGGAATGCTTGAAAGCCCGCATGCCAGTAATAAAATAGAGACGCTCAAAAAATGACAATAATTTCGATTGTTTGTCGTACGAGTTTGGTATCTCATTTATCTATATAAAGGTGGAATACTTCGATAACGTTCATTGTTGTACAATCAAGCGGGCAAGATGAGGGTGCTAGTATTTATAGTAACGCTCTTAGTTTCGACCTTTGCAACAGAGTTATCTATAGGTAATTGTTTACAAAATAAAATGCAATTTCATTAAATATTGTGTGACAGTATTGGAAAGTGTAATTTATTTGTTTTTTAGATGAAATAGAAGAATTGTTTAAAAAGCATATGAGGAATGAGTTGAGTGCTTTAGAAACTCAACAACTGGCCGATGTTATTGATATATTTCATAGTCCGCAGCATGCTTCTAGACTGTCACAGGAATATGCTTCAGAATCTAGAACGGTAAGTTATAATTCCAACTACTACCTAAACATATTTTAATTATTGTGGTTCTAATTTGCCAAGAACAGGAATTGTTAACCTGTATGAATCTTATGAGAAAAAAAGGTGTTTCATTACGAGGCAACGCGTGTCTGGACTAGCTTTTTAAAAAGAGAACATGTTGGTATATGGCATGGTGACAATCGATGCTTTCCAATAATCGCTCTATTTTTGGGAATTATAATCACCCCACAGTGGCCCGAAAGTCTGACAACCAGTCTTACTAATATCGTATTGCAGGTCAGATAGGCAGTCCTTCCATGTAAAACACTGGTATTCAGCTGCATCTGGGTAGACAGGAAGTCGACCCCAACACAGTTGGGAAAAGGCTAAGCAGATGATGAGTGTTAAACTATTTAGGTACGGTCAGCAACAGAAGTCGATTAACACTGTTACTTAACATCTAAAATTCGACTAACACAAAATTATTTGATACGCTATTTTTGACGTTATAGTTAAGTAACAGTACGCTATTCTAATTAAAAAAAACAGATTTATTAAGCTGCGTGTATATGACACCATTAGTTTATAACTCGCTACCTATAAAAATTGTAGACCTGCCCTATCGCAAATTTTGATTTCACTTACGAAAGTGGTTAATAAAAGAAAAATTTTTACACTAGCAACGAGTTCCTCAAAAAATACTCTTCGCATTCTTATCACTTTAAAAATGCATTGTAAATTTTTATTTTTTATTATTTTATGTTAGAATTTTACAAACTGTTTATTTAACAACCTTCATTTTATATGAATACCTATTTGTTAAGGATTTTTTTTTGTTTTTACGTTGATTCGTTTAGTTGTTTTTTTTTAATATAATTTCTTTTGATGGTTTATTCATATGTAATGTACAGTCCTTTTATTGTGTGTTTGTGTATTTCTTTAATATTCTTTATTATTTTGTTAAATGAATATGGCTTCAGTAAATATTAGATGTGTTTATGGTGCAGGTGTTTCAGTATTATTGTTTTGTTTAATGATGGTTCGCTTAGATCTTTAAATTATTCATAGATTTATGTATATATATATTCTATGTTAGATAGGTACGTACCTATGTTGTTCATTTTAATGTAACTATCTTGTGTAAAAGATGATTTTGCATGCTATTATTATGGCGGAATGTGTCCTGCTCTACAACATTTTTATAAAATCCTGCATTTTATGCAAATAAATATACTTACTTACTTACTTAAAAAAATAATCGCTCAGTATTTATAAAAACTGTAGTGTTAATCGACTTTTGTGCCGTATGTATCTTTCTTACTCTATTTTCATAAGAGACTTTTACGATTTCAAAAACTAATTGCGCAATATTAATTTTATACGTACCTATTATTAATTTAAAAAAAATGGTTTATCGCGAAAAATTACTGTTTGATTTAACTACTGATAAAGGAAAATCCAAATTCTCGACTGTGTAATTCAATACCGATTAATATCTAATCATAAAAGAATTATGAGTTTACTGGTATTTTAAATCACGTTTATCAGCTGAACCTATAAACAAAAGTACAAACAACAAAACAAAAATGATAAGAAAGAAAAATTGTTTATTTGGCACAAGTGACGCCAGCACATCAAGCTACCCGAAACTGTAAAATTTTCCCAATCAACCTTGAATCTAATGCTTCAGCGATAAAGTTGAAACTCTATTAAATAAATTTGACAGATTGTAGTAGCTTGATGTGCTGGCGTCTGTACCTACAAAAAAAGATTTTGGCTATTTCTATATAAAAAAATTAAGAATCTATACTATTATTAGAAGAGGTAAATTTGTTTGTTTGTAAGGGGTAGGTAATCTTTTGGAGTACTAATCCGATAAAAAAGGGCAAGGGCAGAGAAGCTAGGAGAGGGATACAGCGCAGGCCACACCGCCAGCTAGCGGACGAGCGAGCTGGCGGGCGAAGTGAGGCGAGGGAAACTACACGAGGTGGAAAGGACACCAACGCGAAAACGGTTACCACGAATTCAGTACATTATTCCGAGAAAAAAGTCTATGTAGCCCATAGGCCGGGGCCATATAGAAATTTTTCAACAGTTATCAAAAAAAAACTGCTGTTTCCCACAAAAGTGCCTACCTACACGGTTAAAATGTATGAAACAGCAGATTTTTTTTTTTATAACCGATGATAAATTTCTATCTAGGGGGGCTCAGAATGCTGAACTGAATACGTTGTGTGTAACCATTTTGGCATCGGTGTCCGTCGGTTCCCACCGAAAACTACGGACGGGCGTGCGAGCGGGCGGGCGAGGTGGACGAAGAGCATCGCTGGCATCGTCGGATATTTCGTTCGCATCGTTTGTATTGCTGACGTACCTTAGCTCGTAGTTCGCTGTGTGAACCAAAGCATGAAAAGGGGTGAAACGATTTTCGCCCGGCTCGCTCGCTAGCTGGCGGTGTGGGATGCACATTAACAATATATTAGGTACCGGTACGTTGTACCTTAGATATCAGCTGTAGAGTGCTATGGTCTGGAAAATAGTCAGTAGGACAATTCGATGGCTCAAATTATTTTAAACCATCCATGTGCGTGCAGTCAGGGTCTTACAAAGAAGATTTAAGACGGGCTAAGTGATGGAGCACACTGACTACTTTGTGATTGCGTGTAACAACAATTATCTTATATTTTCAGACGTTGGACTGTTTAATATGCCGTAGCGCGTTTTCTACCTTGTTTGAAGGAATGGAAAACGGACAATCCGATGAAGAAATCACGGAAGTTGTCGTTGACCTCTGTGCAGCTTTGAACATTGAGTCCTACCCTGTTTGCCATGGAGCTGTTGGTTTAAATGTGGTATGGAATACATCGCTTTTTCTACTATTATTTTATTCGTCAAATTAAAGATACAAATCAACAAACGACATAAAACTCTAGGACTCGTAGCATGACCACCGTAGAAACGTGTTTTGTCGACGGCAGAATCGACAAAATGACAGATTTCTTTTGTTGATCTGTCATTTTGTCGATTCTTCCGTCTAAAAAGACTCAAGAGAATCAAGGTTCCCTTCATTCTCTTGCTTTTATCCCAATTTATTTGGGGTCGGCGCAGCATGTCTTCTTCTACCATACTTCTCTATTACTCGTCATCTCGTCAGACATCTCCTTTCTAAGAAGACTCAAGAGAATATACCCACTATAGGTATTAGAAACAATACAAACAATTATAAATAGAGCCTCACCTGGCTATCTATTGTTATTACATGTTTATTTATAAAGTGCTTGTGTTGTAGTCGTTCTGAATACAGTTTTTATATCTTTATTTGTAGCCAATTATAACTCACATAATCAGAACGACGCCCGAAGCTTCTCCTAGAACATTTTGCGCACTTGTACAACAAAGAGGTGACGACCCAAACGCCTGCAGACTTGAAGATCCGAGGTTTGAATGGCAGGTGGAACTACCCGAGCCAGCACCGATCAATAATGTAAGTAGTACTTATCTCTTAGAAAGCTAGAAATCCTTCCAAAGTCGAAATTAAAAACGGGTTAAACAAATAAAGTTTCTATAATCAGCAACAACAGTAAGAATAAAACGGATTCTTTATCCAAAGCATCCAATTTGTCAACCGACATTAGTTGCTGGCCGAACTGGAGAAAAACTGGTTATGGATTAAATTTATTCAACAGGCACCTGCTACCGATTCCAGACCTCTCAAAATCGCGGTAATCACCGATGCTCATATCGACCCCTTGTACGAAGCTTTCGGAGTCGCCGACTGCGGTGAGCCAGTTTGTTGCAGAAAAGGACAATCACCAGTGGAACATTACGAGTTCCAATCCGAAGCAGAAGAATCTATAATCGAACAGAGTATTAAGAACAATACTGGCGAATTATCGTTAGATTTGAGTGTAGCTTCGAAGGTTCGAGAACTAAGGACATCGTCACAAACTAGGTTTGTGAATAAAAGAAATGCTGATCCCGCAGGCTTTTGGGGTGACTATAGGAACTGCGACACACCGATTTGGGCATTCGATAATGTTATTGATAGGATTACTGAAACACATCAGGTAAATTATTTCCGTTTTATCATTGGCCAAGACATCTTGCTAGTTGTCGGTGGCCAGACTCATATTCCTGGCTTAAGAGTTAGCTTCGTTAAGGCTGTTTTTACACCTGTTATTTTTGTTTTGTATATTCAATACAGGAATACTAATAAAAACCTTTTCTAGGGGAAAATCCGGTTATGACTAATAATGCCCAAAAAATACCCGACGCTACCTAATCTTACGATCTTGCAAATTAATGATCCTAATCTATTCACGATCGATAGGTAGTCTATAAACCAACTGTTTTTAAGGGCTTAGTCATAGACTTTGTAATGAGGGGCTCGTCACCTCGTTATCGTATAAATCTCAATCGATAGAAAATTAAGATATGTTTTATAATCAAATAAGCCTCAACCGAAAAGGTACCCAAAAGGAGGGTACCTACAATAGAAATTATGATGCTTCGTGAAAATAAGCTGAAATGTATTTCGCAAATTATTTTAAAGTTCCATAATAGGATTAATAGGGCATTGGAGAATTCCCTATTTAAAAGAAAACCCGAGGACATCGACACCGCGACGGAACCCCAGGACCGGAAAATACATAAAGTAAGTTATTCGCAGCCAAATTTTTTTAAATAAGACCTTATTTAAAAAAATTTGGCTGCGAATAACTTACTTGTTTAATGATACTTTTTGAATGAAAACCCTAGTGTTTTAGCAAAGGGAAGCAGTGGCGGAACAAAACAAACTCCCCAACAACACATCTTTATCAGAATACGCACTTCTCAAGTTGAAGCATCGATATTGACCGGAATCCACGACCTTAACATTGATACGGGTTGTATAATTTCAGGGCATTGATGTAGTCTACTACATAGGCGATACTGTCGACCATGGTGTTTGGGAGACAACCTATGAATTAATCGATGATATGAACCGACACGTCGTTGATAAAATAAGAACAAGTTTTGGGGATAATGTGCCAGTTTTTCCTGTCATTGGAAATCATGAATCTCAACCTACGAATCAGTGAGTAAAACAAATATGTTTATTTGTACTAAACTAATAAATGCGCAATAAAGTTAATAGGATAAGAATAACGCCCATTACACAAGACAGACACAATTCACAAATGAGATAGTCTTTTCGTGACAGAGATAAACTTAAGGTGTAAGTTTAGCTAAGAGAGTTATAATGGTGATGTAATGAGGGTAGAATAGAACAGGAAAATATGTTAAATCTATATATACAAATAAATAAAAGTATCTGTTTGCTATTTCAAAATAAAAGATGTTTACTGAATACATATGAAAGTATATCTACTATAACATAAAAACATTATTTTAAATTTTTGTCTGTCTGTCGGTCTGTTTTTTCCGGCGGTTCCGAAACGGCTGGACCGATTTCGACACGGGACTTTTACTGGCAGATAGCTGATGTTATAAGGAGTAACTTTAGACTACTTTTATTTAGAAAAAAGATTAGGGTTCCGTGCAAAAAAATTAAAACCCTTGAAATTGTTAACGAAATCTAATCCAAATAGTGAAGTAATATTTTTATAATAATTTTACGCGGACGAGGGTCGCGGGCAACAGCTAGTTGACAATAAGTATCTCATAGGATAAGAGAAACAGAAGAAAGTTACTTTAATTTATAATATTTCAGATTCGCACCATCATCAGTAACTGGTGAACATTTGAACACGACTTGGCTGTATGACGCTCTTGTGAGAAAATGGGGTTTCTATTTGGATGACGAAGCAAAAGCAACTCTTCGGGATCGTGGAGAGTTCTCCATGGTGGTCAGGCCAGGACTCAGAGTTCTCACTTTGAATAACAATGTCGCTTATAAATTTAATTGGTAAGGATTCCATTTTAGTTCTGACTGTGTTTGACTCTACCTTATTTTCTTGAGTGTTGCGATTATGAACCGATATGTCCTAGAACCGAGAACATGAAGGCATTTGACATCCACCAACCCGCATTGGGCTTGACTGGTATAATAGCCCACTCATTCTCAGAAAGGAGGCCTCTGTCCCAGCAGTGGGAAAGGAATGGGCTGATTATGTTGTATGACCTTTTATTACCGGACAACAACAAAAATTAGTTTACGCACTTTACATATCAGAAACTAATGGTGCTAACATAGCTGGTTCCAAGAATCGTCATTTGTTAAAAAACTGGTAATGTCATTTTATATCTCAAAACAGCTTGACTTCATTGGTCAGATTGGGATCTAACTATGGTCGCGCCATCTACAATAAGCTTATAACGGTCTTCCCCATTAACATAAAACCTGTATCTACTCTACGTTCTTTCCAGGTGGCTAGTATACGACCCCTTGGACCAGAAACGTCATTTGGATTGGATGGTACAGGAGCTTTACAAAGCTGAACAAGCCGGAGAAAAAGTCCATATTCTGGCACACATCCCACCAGGAGTCAGCGATCTTACACACACATGGACCAGGGAATATAACAGAATTGTTAACAGGTAACACACTAAACTTTTAATTGGAGGCAGAGGGAAATCTATTAGGGAAGGCCGGCCGAAAGGGATGCATTCTTTGATAAATAAATGCCAGTTAAAAGAATGTCTAAAACAACTAGTCTGGGAGGAGGATATCTATATATATAAAAATGAGTCCCTATTTCCCTTGGTCTCGCCATCACACGTGAACGGCTGGATCGATTTCACAAAATTTTTTTTGTTGTGTTTGTTATTGTCAGGAGAAGGTTCTTAGGTACGTATTAGGTGGGTAGTAGGTAGGTAGGTAGGTGTGTAGGAAAAAGGTGCATTGCAACGCATGCCGGGAACAGTTAGTAACTAATAAATGGTTAATCAGTTAAGTTTTGAGGTTTTCTTTCATCTCATACGCATATTCCGGTAAAATTACTGTTGCAGTGCGGTAAATTAATGTTACGAGCAAGCCGGCGCAAAAGGACAGTTTGGCCAGTTTGTTTGTTTTGGACAGTTTTGGCAAATAATAATTAACTATGAAATAATTGATTATATCAATTATTTCATAGTTAATTATTATTTGATTTTAATCACTCAGGCCAAAGATAATATAATACGATGTACGAAAGATAATACAAATGATGACTTTCATTTATTTTAACTTTCCTGTTCACAGGTTTTCTGCAACAATAACAGCTGAATTCAACGGACATACTCACTCGGACGAGTTCAAGATATTCTACAGCCTGACTGATAGTAAACCAATCAATGTAGCGTGGGGTGCCGGCAGCACTACAAGTTACACTGACTACAATCTTAATTATAAGATTATTGACTTTAACCCAGTTACTTATGTAAGTATCGAACATTGGATTAAATAATGGGTCAACAACCGCCCAACACCTATGTAAGATTCACGGTCACATACATATATAAGGACCGCAATGTTGCTGGAGATATCCCCATAGTTTGGGATCATCTATATGGATGTTTACTTCAAGACACCAAACTTACTGAGGAAGGGAACAGGGGTTTAACTGTAGGTGCGACGAAATTGAAAGAGGTCCCATAGAAACAGTTCGGAGACCAACATAATAATCTAAATAAAACAGCACTTACGTTGAGCTCATTTTGTTCGGCTAAACGCTATTCACAAATAAAATTGAGACAAAAAATATACATATATAAATTGTAATATCCTTATTTTTACTATAGCTGCCAGAAAGTATTGTAAACTACGTGTACAACCTCACTGAAGCGAACCTATGGCCAAACCGACCCCCACACTGGTTCCAACTCTACGATATGAAGAATACCTTTTCAATGGCCGACCTATCCGCTTCTTCCATGGACGACCTAGTTCACAGAATGGTTACTGATAACAGGCATTTACTAGACCTCTATGCAGCTTTCTATTCAAAAATTAGCGATAACCGCTGGCGACACTGCAACGATTGGTGTAAAATTGACAATCTATGTAAAACTGTAGTCACTGTACTGTGGGAACGGTCAAAGTGTGATGAACTCAGAAATCTTTATTATAGAAAATAAGTAGGGTAGTTTGACTCTATTTTTGTTTAGAAATCTCGAAACTATTCGTGAGAAAATAAGGAGAAGATATAGTTGATACACATTAAGAGCGCGTGTGACTTTTATGAAAATTGACATAAGGTTAATTTTACAATGATTGACGCGCGCTTGTGATATGAAACAACTTTATCAACGAGTTAATTAGTTGACAGAGAGCAATCTTCTTGAGAAATTACTAGATAGCACAAAAATGCCCAAGCAATATGAAACTGAATATGTATGCTACATATTCAGTTTCATCAGAATTCCAAAAAATTTTGGAGGTTTCTCACAAATAAGAGTGAAACCTCCTTTTTTCATATACTTAGCTGCTTACCTACACATTTTTTGTAGTAGTCATACATCCTAAAAGATTTTGTTTTTTTGTGTGATGTTAAAAAATAATGTTATTATCACTTAAGTTGTCATGTAATTCTAAGTATATTAATTAAATAGATATTTTTTTATCAAACAACATTCGATTTATTTCATTACATAACTTAAATTTTCTATACATCTATCTACATACTAAATAACATTAGTGGTCTGATATACTTAACCATTTTATGTTAGGTTTCGACTTCAAATCTTCACTTGGGATTTTATCTAATTCTGCAATCTGTAAAAAAAGCATAAAGAACTTTAGAACAAGGATTATCAACAGTTTTTTTCAGGGTGACTTAACCTCGAAAGAGAAGTATCATGATGTTGATAACACTACTTAACTGAATGATATTAAAATATGGCTAGTATTTAACTGTAAATCAAAAAATCTTCCTTTGTTTTGTTATATAAAAACAATTTCAGTCCTAATCAAAAAGCAAAATATTATTATTTTAGCAACAATTTGAGTTCGTGACGCATCGCTGTTAATTCAAAAGCGGAGCTTTTTTATGAACGGATATCTAATAATAACTAGCGCACAATAAACTTTGTAATTCATTTTTGTTAAAACAAAACTTCTTTTTATTTAACGGATATGGCAATATATTTAAGTGATACCGAGTCGACGTAGCCCTCCTGCTCCTATTTCTGTCTGCAGGGCTTAAAGTAACCTAACATGAAGTGGATGACGGGGTCTTAGTTCGCTCTCTAGACCACGCCATCCCCTTCGAACTTAACCTGTCCGAGTCACAAGTCCCTAGCTCGCTTCGCTTGCTCTTGCATCCTATGTTGTCCTTGCCGCAATGCCTTCTTTACGATGAAAACATGTTGCAAAAATATTTTGTTATATGTAATACTCACAAGTATTACGTTTGTAAGCTCTAGCAAATTTGATGAGCAATCAGTATTTTTAATGTAAAAAAATATTTAATTAAATAAATAAAATAGAATATTAATAAGTTATTTGATGTTCATTTAAAAATAAGTCTTAAGAATATTACAACTAAAACAATTGGGATTTTTTTTTAGTTAAAAGCTGTATGACTTTCTCAATAAGTACCTTTTTACCTTACCTTCTCTTAGGTTTGTTTCGTTTATGGTATAAAGAAAAATTTACAGAATAAAAATAAAATTAACAATCAATTATTATTTTTTTGTATTGCTTAGTTTAGAAATATTCAAAAAGGTAAATTGTATGTATAGAAAGTAAATAAAGGAAATAAAAAAATATTAAGCTAAGTCTAGACTAAACTAGACATGCTTCATGAAAGATTGGGCCACAACGGAATACCATAAGATGTGGATAGAATGGGCAGAGCCTTCCTGCAGTGGCATAGTAGGGTTGATTTAACCTATGCCTACTTAATAAAGCTGAAGAGATTTCTTTTAAATAAGCTTGTATCTGGATGTACCAGTTGGATTAAAAAAAAAAGCTTTTTGCATTTAATAGCCCAATTTTCGGCTATATATATCAATATAACTTCATGTTATGAACCTTAGGACCTAAGAAATAAGAGAAACGGTAGGTGACGGGTAGGTGTCCCTAGGGCACAGGTAGTATGCTATGTAACTGTTGAGCCCTTACCTGATGCCTAATAAACTTGACAAGCCTCTCAATGTGTTCAGCTTTGACATCATCATCTAGTGAGTAGAACCTCCTCCAGACTGCTGCAGCCAAGACCTTGTCATCACTCAGCCCTTCATCATAAGCCACTAGAGCAGCCTGAAACTGTTCTGACAACTCTGTCACTTGTTTTCTTGCTATTGCTGGATTGGCACCCTGAAATTGTTGAAAGCTTTATATAAAGATATTTATTTGATTTAAAAAAAAAAAAAAAACTATTAGTTAAATGGTTAATTGGTAACATTCTGTAATTTGGGTTTATGAGAGATGGAGGCTTAAGAAAAATTATGACATTTACACATACCACTTAGGCACTTACTGATCTTTGATTTTGTTTACTAAGTTATTGTATAGTATGTTTTTTGTGTTTGGAAAACTAACAACTTACCCTTGACTTTGGAATTACAAAAGTCTAAAGTGCATTATTTAAAGTACTTGCCAAACTTAGTATAAGTTGAGACACAGATCTGATTAAAGAATAACTAGATGATCACAAATGGTTCAGTTAGATTTACCTCCAACAGTTTAATTTTTAATGCAACATCTGCCCACAGAGCCTCAATGATACAATTCCTCACAAAGTGGCCATCACCCTTTATATACTTCTTCTTTTCACCAGTAGGTAGCATGACATCTTCTGCCATATAGCGGACCATGAGTAGCCATACATGTAGCTCTGTGATGGTAAACCATGATGCAAATGTGTCAGGCAGCTCTAGGCTTTCAAACCATTCAGAATAAGTCACATTTTCAGGTATACATTCATACAGGAAGTATCCTGTTAGTTTTAAACGCTGGAAAACGAAATAAATAACATTAGGCTTAGCATAACACGCTTGAAGATAATTTTAATTCAAAAACTTTGTGATATTTGCCTTTTTTCTGAAATCATCATCATCTGCCTAGCCTTTTCCCAACTATATTGGGGTCGGCTTCCAGTCTAACCGGATGCAGCTGAATACCAGTATTTTACATGGAGCGACTGCCTATCTGACCTCCACAACCCAGTCTGTACTGGGTAATACGATACCCCTTGGTAAGACTGGTTGTCAGACTTTTTGGGCCACTGACTGCCTAACGACTGTCAAAGATCTACAAATGACAGCCGGGACCAACGGTTTAACGTGCTTTCCGAGGCACGGAGGAAACTCGGTATGTAATGGGCGGTCACCCATCCACAGACCAACCGAGGCAAGCACGGCTTAACCTAAAGATCGACCCGAGCGGCTGTTATTATTTAGCCACGAGCAAACAATGCCTTTTTTCTGAAATCTATAAGATAAAAGGAAAGTATCACGAAAAAAATTTGGAAATGGAAGGCGTGGATGGAGGTCTTTGCACTGCAATTGGACAGGGCAGGCTAAGAAAAAAACTGGCTAACTGCGATTTGGACTCATTCATGAAAGGTTCCTTACCATGGTAGTAGAGGCCTCCTTTAATTTTCAATTTATTTTTATTATTTTTTGTTATAGCGGCAACCTGGTCTACCTATGACGGATCATGAGATACAGCCTGCTGACCCATTAGATTACCATTTTACCCTCAATAACTGACTAATCCAACAAAGTACCCAATTATCAAAACAAAAAACATATACCGTTCTAGATTGGTCCATCCATCCGACAGCATTCATGAACTTCTTGACATAGCTATCTTCTACAGTCATAGTATTTAGGTTTCTTGAGTTTTCTTTGATAATGAACAACCCACTAGCGCATGGTCTTGCATAATTCGTTTTGATATGGACTCGCTGTTGCCACAGCACCTGCAAATATACTTGGTATGTTTATAACTATTTAAATACCAAAATAACTTTGAGAGTATAAAAATATAGTCCTAAGGTAGTGGTGGCTCGATCTAAACATTATGTTAGTGTCATAACTTAATTCACTAAAGGTAATTTATAACACCTACGCGAGATAAAGCGCGTGATCGAAACATGATATTTAAAATATCGTAAACGAGACTCAAAATTATCTTCACTTGGACATTTTGGCCGTGCTTTGCTTGAAATTTGACTTGACAATGACATGACACTGATGAAGTGTCAAAGTCAAAATATGTCATTCTTTCTATTGCTGTCATATTGGAAAATAAGAGATATATCCACAGAGTCCATTTTTTATCATACCCCGGCTGTTTGTGTTAAGATTAAGACCAAGATTGAATCGCCTACTATCTACTTGCGCTGTAAATCTACCAACCCAACTTCATAACTTGATTATTTCAAAAGTGATTCTATTTTAGGCAATTTTCAAGCTTAAAAAATGTTTGAATCATAGACAACGTAGTGACAACACTAGCTGGCCCGTTCAATAATTTCACGTTTTGCGATTTAGTGTCTATAGTTATTTTTAAGGTTACATAATTTACGGGCGGGCGCCGAATATCGCCCAAGTGCATTAAAAGAATAAAAATGTTGGGAGCTGCAAGTCGGATTGGAAGCGGCCTTTTAGCCGTAAAGTCGGTAGCTGAAAAAACCCTCACAGAATGTGGCAAAATCGCTACTGTGTCCGTCATCAACAAAAGAGATTATGCTGCCAAAGCTCCAGCAGGCAAGGCAGACGGTAAGATAGTCGCTGTTATCGGTGCCGTCGTAGACGTACAGTTCAGTGACAACCTTCCACCCATCCTAAATGCTTTGGAGGTACAGAACCGTCAACCCCGGCTTGTGCTGGAGGTGGCGCAGCACTTGGGAGAGAACACCGTCCGCACCATCGCCATGGACGGTACTGAAGGTTTGGTCCGCGGCCAGCCCGTATACGACTGCGGCTCTCCCATCCGTATCCCCGTGGGCGTAGAGACCCTCGGCCGCATCATGAACGTCATCGGTGAACCCATCGATGAGCGCGGCCCCATCCCCACCGACAAGACCGCCGCCATCCACGCCGAGGCGCCCGAGTTCGTGGACATGTCTGTGGAGCAGGAGATCCTCGTCACTGGCATCAAGGTCGTCGACCTGCTAGCGCCCTACGCCAAGGGAGGCAAGATCGGCCTGTTCGGCGGCGCTGGAGTTGGTAAGACTGTACTCATCATGGAGCTGATTAACAACGTCGCCAAGGCGCACGGTGGTTACTCTGTGTTCGCGGGAGTGGGCGAGCGCACCCGCGAGGGTAACGACTTGTACCAAGAAATGATTGAGTCTGGAGTCATCTCCCTGACGGACAAGACCTCCAAGGTATCTCTGGTGTACGGACAGATGAACGAGCCCCCCGGCGCGCGTGCCCGTGTCGCTCTGACTGGTCTGACCGTCGCCGAATACTTCCGTGATCAGGAAGGACAGGATGTGCTGCTGTTTATTGATAACATCTTCCGTTTCACCCAGGCTGGTTCTGAGGTGTCTGCCCTGCTGGGTCGTATCCCCTCTGCCGTAGGTTACCAACCCACCCTGGCCACTGACATGGGTACCATGCAGGAACGTATTACTACCACCAAGAAGGGATCCATTACCTCTGTGCAGGCTATCTATGTGCCAGCTGATGACTTGACTGACCCTGCCCCGGCCACCACCTTCGCTCACTTGGACGCCACCACTGTACTGTCCCGTGCCATTGCTGAGCTGGGTATCTACCCTGCTGTGGACCCCCTCGACTCCACCTCCCGTATCATGGACCCCAACATTATTGGAGCTGAGCACTACAATGTTGCACGTGGCGTTCAGAAGATTCTTCAGGACTACAAGTCACTCCAGGACATCATTGCTATCCTGGGTATGGATGAATTGTCTGAGGAAGATAAGCTGACTGTTGCTCGTGCACGTAAGATCCAGAGGTTCTTGTCCCAGCCTTTCCAGGTGGCTGAGGTCTTCACTGGACACGCTGGAAAACTGGTGCCCCTTGAGGAGACTATCAAAGGCTTCTCTAAAATCCTGCAGGGCGAGTATGACCATCTACCAGAAATAGCATTCTACATGGTGGGACCCATTGAGGAAGTTGTGGCTAAAGCCGAAACTCTGGCCAAGTCATAAATTATTGAAAGTGGTAGCTAGGGCAGTACCTGCCAAGAATCCTTAATCAAATGTTGACACGAATGTATGAGGAAGTAATGTTATTTCTAAATAAACTTAGTTAAACTAACTGGTTTTTTTTGTACTTAATCCCATGTTGTGTGTGATTATTAGGTTTAAGAGGTTAGGTATGTATCAGTATCAGCTGATTGCACATTGTATCAAAACACTGATGCTAGAGGTTGATAAGTACCATTAGTTCTGCTTGCGCTGAACTGTTGCCACTCTATGAAGGTTAGACTTGTAGTAATAAGATTCTCATTTGTTATGCAATACCACGCACAAAAATTATACAAGTCATGCCCCTTTCTCGCATTGCATTTTCTTCACCAGCTGAATGTAATTTTGTAAGTGGATCTATGATGATAAATACATAGAAATCAGAACCCTGTCTTTGCTCTGGCGCAATCAGGTAAAAAGTTGCACAACCTATGTGACCTTCAGATTAAACAAATTATTCTCTACTTTTAATTTAGAACAAATAACGTCGGGTTTTTCATAATGGACTTCTGCCTTTAGGTTAGTTGATATTCCATTTAAGACCTGTAAGTATGGTTGTAATCCTAAATAATATATGTTGCTGAATCGAGGGATTTTCAAAAAATCATTTATTACCAAATAAAATTAATTAAAACAATATCTAAGAATCATATTTATTAAAGCAGTATTAGGACTATTAGGTTCATACACATAATTTGTCCGGGACACCTATTGAATGAGTCCATGCCGAACGGAACCAGACCAACCAAGTAAGCCTAAAATGAATAACTGACCTTGTAGTCCATTTATTTCTTAATGGACTCCGGACTCAACAGCCAGTTCTGGACTATTACCGAGAAACTTTCAGACTTACCTACTTACTAAACTACTTGGTCTGCTATCAGCTGTCCCATACATAATTTCAATAGCTACTTGACCCAAATGTATGGGACAGCTGATAATTTTTTCGCATGACTATACCCTTTCTGTTACATCCTGTATAATAGAGCACCGTGATTTTTTCACACACCCAAACACAACCGTTTAACTGGTAGAGGGGGGGGAACACACAAACACACACTTGAGTCTAACAAAAATTGCACTTGGCTTAATATTTCACAAACAAATCCCTTAATCGAAAAATTATTTTAACAAACTCGCAATATGTTTTAAAGATCTATCCAACGATATCCCACACTACCGGGTACGGGACAAAAAAAATCCCCGCTTTACGTGTAGGAGACATACAGGAGATATCCTAAAAAAAAAATACTTTTCGAGATTTTATTTTACCAGTTTGTCGGCGTAACTAATCTGTATATTCATGCCAAATTACAGCTTTCTAGCACTATTTGAGTTAAACTGCGAGCAGACGGACGGATGGCGAAACTATAAGGGTTCCTTATAGTTTCGCCATCCGTCCGTCTGCCCGCCGTCCGTCTTTCCAACAAGAGGTAGGAATTCGGATGCATGGCGATAGCCTATCTACTCACTATAACGTAAAAACGTACCGGTGCGACAAGATATAGCTAGGAGTAGCGATAGTTCAAATAGGCAACCAGTGCACCAGAGAGCTGTGAACAGCAGACCGAAGATCGATAACCTATCCAACGAACCAAAGACCAGAAATCGGTAACTAGCGGATTAGACATCGGCAATCAACATCTGCAGATCTGTAAACAGCGGACTAGTGATCGGTAAACAGTGAACCACAGATCGGTCACTAGCGAACCGAAGTCAGAAATAAACGGACCAGAGATCGGTAATAAGTGAACCAGAAAACGGTAATAAGTGAACCAGAGATCGGTAATAAGTGAATCAGAGATCGGTAATAAGTGAACCAGAGACCGGTACCTAATAAATGAAACAGGAACCGGTACCTAATAAATGAAACAGGGACCGGTATCTAATAAATGGAACAGAGATCGGTACCTAATAAAAGTGGGCCAGAGATCGGTAAGAAGTGAACCAGAGATCGATAATAAGTGGACCAGAGATCGGTAATAAGTGAACCAGAGATCAGTACCTAATAAGTGGTCCAGAGATCTGTAACCAGCGTATCAGCGATCAGTAAACCGTGGACTCAAGATCGGTGAACAGCGAACCGAAGATAAATAACCAGCAAAACAAAGATCGGTAACAATGTGGTCCAGAGATCGATAAACAGTGGACAAGGTAAGGACAACAAGGATAGGATGTGAAAAATAAATGTTATTTCTTACAATCATGTATTTTAATTCGTTATTTCTACCTAATAGCGTAGGTTCTTAATGACATAAAACGAAATGTGCTTCAAAGCAAAAACAAAGATAAATGTTTCAATTATTTAACAAAAATACTTATACAGTTGTATTAACATTTTCTGATGTATCATTATCATTATTAGTTGGAAGTTCTTCTTTAATAATAGTAACCTCAGCGACATTACATTCATTATTTATGACTTTTGGATCCTTGATATCATTTGAAGCACATTCCTCAAGATCGGTGGGTTCATTGCTTGCTTCCAGGTTTGGCAGTACTACAGTTGGTGTTTCATTATTATTCTCTACAGATTTAGTAACATTTTCTTTCTCTGTTGGTGTTGAGATGTCTATTGGCGATTTGGACGACGATGCTGGCGACAGTTGTTCTATACTTTTATTACCCACATCAGTGACTGGTCTTGATATAGTACACTCTACTTTTGGGACTTTCACAACAACTACTTGATCCTGATCGTCTTTGGAACTTCTTTTATTATTTGGATCTTTTAGTTTAATTGTTTGGAATTTAAGTGGAGTATTTAATGTTTGTTTACCATCTTTATTTCTGTTGATTGGTTTGATAACTAATATTTTGGTTTTCAATCCGGATTTTGTGAAATCGGTTATATTCTTATTGATTATAGGATTTTTCATAACTTCTAAACTTTGACGACGAAATTTAAGTGGAACAATTGAAGGAAGGTTTTTAGGTTTAACTAACTCATTAAGTTTATTTTTCAAGTTTAGACTGCTTTGTTCTTTAGACAAAACTGGTTTTTCAACAACTTCAGTCTTTGAATCATCTTCTGTATTTAAATTAGTTTCCATCTTTGAATTAGTTTCTGACTTAACATTAACTTCATCTTTAAATTTTAGAGGTTCTTCAACAGCGACTTTGCTAGGAGTTGTAATTTCTTTCACAAAAGTTGTAGGTTCTTTCAGAGGAGTTGTAGCTTCTTTCACAGGACTAGGGGCTGTGGATTCTTGCACTTTCGCAGGACTAGGGGCTGGGGATTCTTGCGCTTTCGCAGGACTAGGGGCTGGGGATTCTTGCGCTTTTACAGGACTAGGGGCTGGGAATTCTTGCAGTTTCACAGGACTAGGGGCTGGGAATTCTTGCAGTTTCACAGGCATAGGGGCTGAGGATTCTTTAGGCTTCACAGGACTCGGGGAAGGCGATTCTTTCGTATCTTCATTATCTTTTTTGGGCGATATTTTGTCTGCCCTCGAAATAATCTTAGGTAACATGGGTCTAACAAAAATATTCGGAGGTCTAGTGTCTTTCTGGGAATAAACACTCGCGAAATCGGTTTTTATATGTGCTGCAGCCCGTTCAACAGATTTCTTTGACATAGTGACTAGTGCTCCACAGCAATCTTTGTTAAGATTATCGTAATTAATTTGAACTTCTTGAACCTTTTTCTTATTCTGTGTTGATTTTGCACTTGCCATTGTTTGAGAATCTCTATAACCTTGTGCTTCCATTTTTAATAAATTTGATAGATCATATTCAAAATCTGCATTTTTAGGTTTAGTTTTTCTTCTTACTGGTCTTTTGGATACCACAGAAGATGAGTGACCACCTGGTAACTGCTTTTTAACATCAATATCATCTATATCAGAAGAATTCTCTTCAAAGTTCTTGATATTTGAGGAGGTGAAGTTTTCTATGCTATTTTTGTCAAGTGAAATATCTCCATCCTTGTCTTGAGGAGCTGAAACAAGTTAATTGTTAAACCATTGAAGAATTTCATAACGCATATTTTATTATTTGCATAAATATACTTACTTTTCACCCCAAGTACTTTTCTTTTTTTTGCACTACTCTTATTGTGAAAAATTTTTCGCTTTCCTCCTAAGGCTTCTATGCGAGTACTGCTCGACGAACTATCATCAGACAATCTACTCGAATCACTGGAGCATCGGCTAGGACGTCTAGAATCAGGACTAGTTCCATTAGCATCGGGTAATTCTACAGGAGACTCGCACAGTTCCAGAGCTTCAGTACCATCGATTGCTTTTACGGTGCTATAATAGAAGTCTTTATCACCTTTCAGCTTATGCACCACTTTCACGTGCTCAGGCAGTTTTTCGAAGAAGTAATGTTTATAGTTACACAACTTGCAGGCATAGCGCAACCATTTCACGTGCTCAGCCACATGATCATACAATTCTTGTGTTTCGCTAAATTGGGCATCACATTTCTTACATAATAATTTGTTGATTTCTATTTCTGATATGATCCTTTGTCTGAAAGCGGTGAGGTTACTTTTTTCTGCTTGATGAGCGAAAGGCAATCTTATATTGAACTTGGGTGGTTCAATCCGTGGTTTCTCTGGTTCTTTTTCAGGGGACTCTATTGCGTCGTTGGATTGTGTGTCATCATCGCTGACGTCCATGGGAGTATCGTCATCGTCATCTTTATCGTCGTCATCGTCTTTATCTTCATCAACAACTTCGATCTCTTTTTCCACGATTTGCTTTTCTTCTTCTGTGCTAGGTTTAGGTGTAATTTGTGGTTCATCCTTGGTAATTTTATTTTCTGTGGAAAAAGATTTATATTTTATTTAAATCATGCCTTTATGAAAAATTCACCGGATCTATGTGACTTCAGTCTAACAAATAATTTATGTTCTATATACTTCTGTGCTGTCCTGCCACAGTAAGTCATCATCTGCCTAGCCTTTTCCCAACTATGTTGGGGTCGGCTTTCAGTCTAACCGGATGCAGCTGAATACCAGTATTTTACATGAAGCGACTGCCTATCTGACCTAAACAACCCAGTTAGTACTGGGTAAAACGATACCCCTTGGTAAGACTGGTTGTCAGACTTTTTGGGCCACTGACTACCTAACGATTTTCAAAGTTCTACAAATGACACCCGAGACCAACGGCTTAACGTGCTTTCCGAGGCACGGAGGAAACTCGGTATGTAATTGGTGGTCACCCATCCACAGATCAACCTAAGCAAGCACGGCTTAACCTAAAGATCGACCCGAGCGGCTGTTATCATTTAACCTAGTACTCTAATGAAATCACACGCATAATAAATTTGCCGACATGCTCGTTGGCTTTGGTGGTGGAGTCCATCAACACATCTTATAAAACACCTGTGCTCTTAAACTAAAGATTTTAACGCAAAATTATCAAATAATCCGCCAATAATTACCATTAGCATCAGTAGTTTTTAAGGCCAAGTTCAAATTCACAGGTGGTCCTTTGTGATAGTCCTTGCGGATTTGAATTTCGATCTTTTTAGTTTCGTGCGGGCGGCGCGACAGCGCGCGCGAGCGCGGCTGGCACGTGTGCGTGTGCGCAGCCAGCGCGGCGCGGCGCTCGAACGTGCGCCCGCACCCGCCGCAGCGCGGCAGCTCGCCGTCGCCTTCCATGTTGTCCATCCAAGCCTGGGGAGCATTTATTACATTTTTATCATCAACCTGTCTTGCGGAAGATCGTCTTTGGCCGGGGCCTTTTTGGAAAACCACGATGTGGAAGTAGTTTTTAATATTTTCAGGATGGCAGATGGGAACAATTACTCTCTTAGTGATAGCAGCCTGGTGGTACATCGCTAAAAGACCAACATTACCGTCAACGTCTAGAGGGATAGATACGGAAAAAAACCGCATTGAACACTACAAAAAATCTTGATTAGTAGGGGAAAATATGCGGCAGTCTGCCATCGCATAGCATAATACTGTGTCACTATTTGCGTCATCTAATAAATGTACCATAAGTAGCTTACCTGATTCTCTTGTTCCAACCTTTCTTCTTCAGATATTTTCTGGGCAGCAGCAGCCTTCATATTATTCTTACGTTTTTCATAGAAAGCTGGTGGATTGTTCATTTTGAAAGCTTTCGCTTGTATTGATTCCCTCAGTCTTCTAATTTGTGCAGCAGTTTTTCTGAAAAAAAAATTGGTTTATTTTGCAATAATAATATTTAATACATAAGTGATACTTAACACTACACTACTAACATCTGAGTTGAAACAAAAAAAAAAAAAAAAAAGCCGCACTTGGGAGACGTGCCTTTATAAGTGCTGTTCTACGCTCTAGAACGATTAGGGGAGACTTGTTCTGAAGACCAATGTTTGTACGTGCAACTATGCAATGGATTTGGATGCGATCGTCACCATAATTTATAGAATTTATTGCGGCAGGTTTATGGATATAATACAGGGTGTAAAGGACAGCCCTCCGCAAACTGACAGTGTGAATTCAGCTCCTTATTTTGAATCATATTCCACCGGAATTTTTCCTTATAATATTTTAATGTAAAATTACATTCTCTTTACGTAGCACTCCATTTATGTAAATAGTACGGCTAAAATAAAAAAAAAAAACAAAAATGGATGTTGATTTGATGAAATACTCTAACGAACGACACGTGAAATCAGCTGTTCACTTCCTGCCTAGCTACAGAGTTCACCGAACTCGTCGTCGCGCTTGCCGTTGGCTAGGTGCGTTTCGCCACGGTAACGATACATTGCGTATGAGAAAATAAAACAAAACAAATTTATTGGACTCCCATAATCTTCCTGAAACAATTTCATGTACCGGTCATCTTAGTATATTATATACTGAATTCACCCCATCAGTCTACAGAGGTCTGTCCTTTACACCCTGTATATTAATATTTTACTCAGATGTAACAACGAAATCTGCATGTTTCCTCAAGTCATAAAAACCGTGCAAAGCAGGGGCATGTCGCTAATTCTAAACAAAAACTGCATCATAGACAACACCCAAAGATACCTTTATTTATAGACTAAGGCAAGGGTAAGCCCGTCGCATGCTATGTTGCCCCTGCCTCATCATCATCATTTCTTCATAATTCCGTCTCTTGCAGCAACCGTAGCCCACCACGATGTCTTCGGACCAAATGGCAACTGGTACACCCACCTTGGTCACCGCTCCTGACTATCGCCCGTCTTCCTTTATATTAAATATATTCACCTATGTACTTTGAAGAGATGCCTGTATACGCTCCATGATGTGGAGAAGATCTCCAAACAGTCAGGACATGGGTACACCAGGCGACTTTCGACATGCTTGTATTTCATGTGGAATTTCAGGGTCTTTGTAGTTGAGAACTGCATGTCACCTGAAACAGGAATTAATCATCTGTAATGTCTATTCTAATATTAGGGGTTAAAGTATGAAATTGTCGATTTGTATGGACGATTTCGTAATTAAAACATTTAACAATTAATCCAATAAAAATATAAAAAAACGGTAAATTCATGGTTAAAGACCTATTATTACAAACAGGCAAAGTTTGTATGTAGGGGGTATTTTTTGGAACTACTGCTCCGATTTCGAAAATTCTTTTTCTAATGTGCAGCTACATTATCGAGTACCATAGGCTATATTAAAAACGTTTTCCGTGGGATAATTTTCAATCTTAACACAAGCGAAGACGCGGGCCAAAGAGGCTAAGTTTTCGTGGGACCTCGGCACCTGTCCGGCCGCCAAACAAATGTACAATACATGTAGTCGTGTAAGTCCCATTTCAGTATATCCATAGCTGACCGCTGACTGTTCACAGTAGCGCCGAGAACTCCCTCCACTAGTTAGTGCTAACTAACAAACAATTCGTTTCTAGTCGCTAGCTCTACTCGGTTTTGCTTATTGACAGCTGTGGGAAAGGTGCGCCAGGGAAGACAAAGGTCAAGGGATCATTTACACTAATGCAAAGGGGTAGGTAAAGTTAGGATGTAGGAGCCTAGGAGATAATCTCCAAAACTACTCATCATTCATTCACTGACGCACAGCTACGCTATTGCCAAGCGAGATATGAGTTTTCACGCTGACGGAGTCGCGGGTAGAAGCTAGTAATTAATAAAAAAAACCGGCCAAGTGCGAGTCGGACTCGCGCATGAAGGGTTCTATACCCTCGTAGTAGGCAAGCCCCCTTTTAATTTTTTATTTGTTTTTATTATTTGTTGTTATAGCTTTCTTATAGGTTCTCCTGTAATCTATAGGGAAAGAACAATGTTTGTATGTTTTTCAAAATTTTCGGCCCTGTAGTTTCGGAGTTAAGGAGGAATGGTCAATTTTCTTAAGTAACTTCAAAATTAATTAAATAATTAATTATCTCAAAATTATAAAAAAGTAATATATTTGAGATGCTCACAACGAGCCCTTTCATATCGATAGGCATATGTAACACGATAAAGTTTGCAAAACTTTTTTTTCATTTTCTAGTTTACCCCTCAAAAGTGGGCCCCAGTTTAAAATTTATTAATATACCTTACACGTCCGTCTTTGGGTCACCGATTTACATATGTGTACAATTACAAATTGTAAATTTACAAATTTCAATTCAATCGGTCCAGTAGTTTCGGAGTAAATTGGAACTGTGTCAGAAGGACAGACAGACAAACACCGAGTGATCATATAAGGGTTTCGTTTTTTCACCTCTGAAATGCTCAATTTCGCAAGCGTAGAAAGTAGAAAGCATTAAAAAAATCATTTCCTGGCTGCCAAGTCTACTCCCAGTCCCTAATTTATTATTTTTATTAATAAACTAGCTTTTGCGCGCGGCTTTTTAATTATCCTATGGGAAAGTATAAATATTGCCCATGTGGTTTTCCAAATAGTGGCAAAATTTTCGAAATCGGATCAGCAGTTCCGGAGATTGCCCCCTACAGCTAGACTTACAAACTTTACCTCATAATATAGTATAGATGTACTTGTGCTTTTTACTCACAGACTTTACACTTGAGGATGTTAGTGTTGTCACTATTTTCTTCATCATCACTTATTTGTATTACATTATCAAGCTCTTCTGAAACAGAACTTTGGATTTTGAAATTGCCATCACTTTGAAGAACAGCTATGTCTCTTGATAAAATTTTGTCCAGCTCATTCACCTAGAAACAAAAAAAATCAATTAGCTTAAAAAATAAAATTGACTTCTTATGTTCAGCAGTTGAGGAGACGTTATGGAGTTGAAGGTCCTGGGGGTTGATGCCTGGTTAAGGCAAACATTTAAAATGGCACCCAAACACATATATTTGCTAATCTAGCCTGTGTGATATTTAAAACAGGATAAATTGGTAGGTAACGGTAAATACCCAAGCTATTATTAACTTATTACTATTACAATACCTACATATTTGATTGGCTAAGAATATCAGAAGTAAGTAACATAGGTATGATATTCAATTTAGTAAATTTACAATAAAGATGACAAACACAGAAACAAGGGTGAGAATCAAGAGTGAATGCAATTCACAAAAGTGCACTTTTCTGACATCCCATTTCTGATAATGTGACAATGTTCTGTTAACACAAAATGCGCACTTACTTGTACTTTCATATTTTCTTTCTGTTTGTCTTCACATGGGTGAACACTTTGAAAAACAGCCACAGTAGTATTCGGTATCTTCTGCAACGCTATTACGGGCTCTTCACAATTATTTTCTTTAACTCCTTTGTTTTGTGCAATCTTTTCTACAATTGCTGTCAAATCCTTGGTCAGTGGTACCCTGTCATCAACATCATCTGTTCCTTTATTTTCAATTTCAATTGTTTCCTTGAGAGAATCTTGATATCCCTGCTCCAAGCGTTTTATTTTTATCATTTCAGTGTACTGTAATGAGCAAGGAAACATTAAATTAAGAATGGAAAATAAAATACATAATATAATCTCAACATGAATAATGTGATTAAGGTTTTGAAAAACATTTTGATTTATTACAAGTGTCCATGGAGTTTCTTGCCCATTCTTTTCCATCAAGATCTACACTGTGGAATGGTCAACAGTACTTTCACAGTTATTATGCTTTGTGACAAGTTCATATATTTGCTTTAGACAATTCAAGTGTTTATAACTGGTATATTTGTAATAAATGCTTTGATAACATAAAACATTGATGAAAATAGTACTTACTGTTGAAGTAGCATTGATGAAATGGCTATGTACGGATGTATTGAATTTATCCTTGCAATAGATTCGTTTGTGAGATATGAAATTAGCTAAGCTTCTAAATAAATTTCTACAAACTTTGCATTCATATAGTAAATCACACTCATTTGATAGTATGTCTTTGAGCTGGAATGGTAAGAATACAAATAATGATTAGTAAGTAAAAATATCATTTAAAATTAACCATTTATTTCAAGTTTATTTTAGGACAAACTTACTTCTTCAGTAGCTAAGTCAAAAATCTTCCTTGCTTGACCAAACCCTGTTATGCTAGTATGTATAGGTTTCCTAAGCAAAGAAAAGTCAGTGTCCTCTGTCTCTTCACTAGTTTGACTTACATTCTTAGAACTAGCTTTACTTTTATCTTCTTTACCTTTTGTTTTGGTATTTACCTTGTTACCAGCCATGCTGAACCTAAAATGATACGCATATTATGTAAATGACTTAGTATTCTTCAAGATATAATAAATTTCGCTGACTCTTCGATAAAAAGTCGGTATTTGGGAAATTACATCTTAAGATTTGAATATAAATTACCACGCACTTTATGTTGGCACTGTTTTGTATAACGCTGACCAACCATGTTGACAATGAAGTAACAGATAAAACTTTGTAGATAGATATATCAGTAATAGTTGGCTAAAGCTTCGTTATTATTTTATTACTTCCGTAACAACTAGCAGCGACACGATATCTTGCCTTTTATCTGACTCAGGCATGGTAATATCATATTCCACAGCTACCAAGACATTCGCCGTCTCTCCCTCAAATATACACAATAACATGCGATTTTAAGTCGTATAAACAGTTGCAATTAACATTTTAACCAATACAGATTACGAAACGAGTGTTTAATTACATACACTTACGTGTAAATCTTCACAACCGCAAACTTGAAAATCCTAGTCTTGCGACAACTGCACCTCCATCACGCCTCCATTTTCAACAAATGAATATCTCCTTTAGTACGTAACTGTGTTCTCATGGCCATGTACAACTATAGCATGTAAAGAAAAATAAAGTAAAAAGTTTTAATTCAAATATTTAAATTATTCAATGTAATAAATTATAAAAAACTTAAAACTATTATAGATATACATTGTTTCTGTAAATAATTAATGAAACACGCTGAAAGAACTATAAAATGTATGGAAGATTGATTGAAAAAATACTCAGAATCACTTCCGATTACAAGGACGAGGGCGCCACTAGATTTTGCACTGTTATATTTCCTACATAACGACATACTATTATATTGATACTTTCTTCTTCGTTCTTTTGATGGAGATAGGATTATCTTAATTAATTATAAGCTATTTATCAGCGTAATTTAAAATAATAAAAACCATAATTTTTATTACGGAAGTATTATTATCTGTTGTTGTCCTGACATAAGACATCTAAAATTGACATTAAACAGGCACTGACAGGACGAATACAATAGTGACAGTGACAATAATTTTATGTAAAGCATTTTGGACTTGTGAATTTTGCAAACCGGCTTGCTTGAATCAATACATCTTATTACTGACATATAACTGATTGGTTTAAAGATCTGATATTGTTTGAGAAACATTGTTAGTTATAGCATAATGGCCTCCGGCGAGATTCAAACATCATCTGATTATCAGCAAAGAAGATGGTATCATTTAAGGAAACTGTTAGAAAGGTCTGGTCCTTTCTGCCATCCAGATTTCGAGCCGTCGCCTGAAATATTGGACTTCATTATGGATTCATGTAAAGTTCTCATTGTGGGCGCAGGAGGTCTAGGCTGTGAGTTACTGAAAGACTTGGCTTTGATGGGGTTCAAAAAGCTGCATATTGTGGACATGGATACCATAGAACTTTCCAATTTAAACAGACAATTTCTCTTTAGGAAGCATGATATTGGCTTATCTAAAGCTAAGTGTGCTGTAGAATTTGTTAACAAAAGGTAAGCATGTGTAATTGAATATTTTTGGAAAAGTTAAATAAGTTTGTTCAATTTTATATCTATGTTACTCATTTCAGAGTACCAGGCTGTGAAGCGGTAGCTCATCATTGTCCTATCCAAGACTTAGATGAAGGATTCTACAGACAGTTCCACATAATAGTGTGTGGTCTTGATTCCATTGTGGCAAGACGCTGGCTCAATGGCATGCTGATGTCTCTGTTGCAGTATAATGATGACAGTAATTATGTTTTTTTTAATGATGGCCCCAATGGTTCACACACAATGGTCCACATAGAAACCAACCAATCCTGTTAAAATAGTTCATAAATGCTTTTTATTCATGAATACTCTTTATTAGATTTTTTCTGATCATTGCTGAATATGTTCTCCTAAGAAATGCTATTCCAGTTTCTGCATCTACAAGTCACCTGAAGGAGGCCTTTTTTTTTTTTTTACTCTGAAGAAAGGGCCTGCTTTTGGTGAAAACTCACTTTGGACACCAAAGTTTACCTAACACCTGCCTGAGAAGATTTATGTCTAGTTATGATGTGTATCAGTGTATGCCTGATAAAAATTAATTAACTGACAAATATTTCAATTTTCAGGAAGTCTAGATCAAAGCAGTATCATTCCCCTGGTTGATGGAGGCACTGAGGGGTTCAAGGGCAATGCAAGAGTAATCCTGCCAGGCATGAGTGCCTGCATTGAGTGTACCCTGGATTTGTATCCACCACAGAAAACCTTCCCATTGTGTACCATTGCTAATACTCCAAGGTAATAATTAAATCTTGAACTTCTGCTAATTTATACTTTATTGTATTTCAGAATTTTAAAGTATTCTCTTTTGCTTGTTCCACATTTCAGATTACCAGAACATTGCATTGAATATGTTAAAGTGATTCAATGGGTGAAAGAAAACCCTTGGGGTGCCAACACAGCTCTTGATGGTGATGACCCCCAGCATGTAGCTTGGGTGTTTGAGAAGGCACAGGATAGGGCTGTCAAGCATGGGATATCCAATGTTACCTATAGACTGACTCAAGGAGTTTTAAAGAATATTATTCCAGCAGTAGCTAGTACTAATGCTGCTATTGCTGCATGTTGTGCCACAGAGGTATGACGTATAGTATAGTTTGTTTTTTTGTAAGTATTTACAAAAAAACAATCTATAACAAAACTCCTTGCAGGTTTTCAAGCTGGCCTCATCCTGCTGTGCCAACATGAACAACTACATGGTGATGAACATGGCCGATGGTGTGTACACATATACTTTTAATGCAGAAAAGAGGCCGGATTGTGTTGCTTGCAGTAACACCACTCGGGTTGTGGAGATTGAGCCAGATGCAACCTTGCAGACAATTTATGAAAAGCTCTGTGAAGATCCAGTATTTTTAATGAAGAGCCCAGGTTTGTAAACTTCATTAACAAACTATTAAATAATATTAAAGTAACTGTGTTGTAAAGGATGAATAAATATTTGATCTAATTTATTCTCTTTCAGGAATAACAACAGTCATCAATGGCCGTAACAAGACTTTATACATGTCATCCATAAAAAGCATTGAAGAAAGAACTAGGGACAATTTGAAAAAGAAAATTACAGAATTAGGCTTATACAATGGTGCTGACATCCTGGTGGCTGATGTTACAACCCCTAACACTGTTACAATAAAACTGAAATTTTTGGAAAATCAAGATGTTGAAATGGCTCGATAAGCACATTCTAGTCTCAACATTGCCTATGTATCATTGCAATATATTTAACCTTTTTACTTTATGAATAAAGACATTCAAGTGTTATTTTTATGTTTTATTGAAAAAGAAATCGCACATTGATAAACATTGTTTTCCTACTCCTAAACACATTATTTTATACAAATTTGTATTGGCGCAGAGGCGTAACGTATGCAGAAGCAAAAAAGAATGTGTTTTGCCGCACAGACGTTACGTTTTCAGAAATAAGGGATGTGTTTCGTCGCACAGGCGGTATGTTTCCGAAAACACAAGGGGTGTGTTTTGCCGCACAGGCGTTACGTTTGCAGAAGCACAAGGGATGTGTTTTGCCGCACAGGCGTTATGTATGCAGAAACACGAGGGGTATGTTTTGCCGCACAGGCGTTACAATTGTAGAAATACAAGGGATCTTTTTTGTCCCACTCTGCACTCGTATTTGTTTAATAGAAACGCAAGGTGTGTGTTTGGCCTCATCCGCGTTACTTTTGCAGAAACGCTTTACTGTAAAAGATGTGAACCAAAACGTGTTTACGCTATGTTTGATAAAAATAGTTTTAGCTTTGATTTGAATTGAACAGACGAGAGTAGAGGACGCAGTGGTGGTTTCTTGGTTTAAAGTTTCCTAATGCCCCGTAACTCCGACCAACCTATAGTTCGAGATAATTGTCGTGGGTTCGGACCCGGGCCATTATGCATTTTTACTTTAAGTACCTATACAATTTATTTTATGACCAGTTTTGAATATCTAACAGTACATCTCATGTAAAGTGTGCCTCACGTCAGTGGAAACTGGAACCAAAACCACTATAAGCTGGCCTCTAATTCTATTGGAACTTTGTATTACGCCAGGCCAACTCAGGACAAAGTATGTTAGGTACTGAGGCTGTTACCCCTGATGTTTGGCCTACTATATAATAAATTAGAAATCATCTATACAGCATCGTTCGATCCAGATTGAATCTGTGGTTGGAATCGTGGTGTCACGATTCACGGTATTGTTCGGTTGGTGCAAAATTGGTGACGAAGACTAGAATACAATCTGCGTTTAACAGAAATATTTTAATGGATTAAAAAATAATATTGTAATATTTTTTAAAATAAATCCATACTAATATTCAGTGACTATTGAACGAACGAAAGGTTTAAAAATTTATAATTAAATTTTAGGCGTGTCTCAAATTTTGTCGATGTATTTTCACCACTCTATCTATCTGACGTGGTGCTGTCGACAAGACGACAACAGCGAAAGGCGATAACCAAAAAAATATTATACTTTGCTGTAGTTGTTAGAATATTTACAGAAACCAAAATGTTGGACAGCATATTCGATGATGTAAAGCGCATGAACAAACGGCAGGTAATGTTTCATTGAAAATTTGTAATATTACGGTAATATTTCACCGGCTGTTATTTTACGTTTGTTCCATTTATTTTTCAGTTCATCTACCAAGTATTAAGTTTTGGTATGATAGTTTCTTCAGCCCTCATGATATGGAAAGGTCTAATGGTCGTAACTGGCAGTGAAAGCCCGATTGTTGTGGTGTTGTCCGGTAGTATGGAGCCTGCCTTCCACAGAGGTGATTTATTGTTTTTGACGAATTATCCTGAGGAGCCCGTGCGTGTAGGAGAAATTGTTGTCTTCAAAGTAGAAGGACGCGACATTCCAATCGTTCACAGAGTTCTAAAGCTTCATGAAAAGTGAGTAGTCTATAATTTTTATGTTTTCTAACAAATACTTCATAATAAATGTAATTTTTGCGTTCGTCACTAAAGCGTTCGTCTGATAAATGTGGTTTAAATGCCAGTGTATTCAAAACTACAAGCAAGTTAATCTATTGCATATTTAGCTGATCAAAGATTGTTTTCTTCTTCAGGAACAACGGCACTGTTAAATTCTTGACTAAAGGTGACAACAACAGTGTGGACGACCGAGGCTTGTATGCTCAGGGACAGCTGTGGCTCACAAAAAAGGATGTAGTGGGTCGAGCCAGAGGTTTTCTGCCTTATGTTGGAATGGTCACAATTTATATGAATGAATATCCAAAGTTTAAGGTACTACATGGTTTATTATCAATAGATGTATTTTTATATATGTAGTGGTAGTATATGCTCACTTTATAGACAGCTTTACCAAGCTGAGTACTGTGAGTATTTTTATGCCTCTGAGAAAAGCCAGTAGTTGTCCAATAATAGACTACTTCAGTTGAATAGATAGCCAAGATCTATCTGCTTTTTTTCTGCATGATTACTGTATAAATGAATGGTATCATTGCTGGATATTCTATAGAGCTTCTAGGATATTTTGTAGAGTCAAAATCATATTATATTTATAACAGTGCAGTTCCAAACTTTGTTGTTTATTTATCTTATATTGTTTATGTATGGGGTATGTATAAACTATACAGTTATATTTAACCAACCTGCACTGAGCCCCTGTGGTGGATTATAGCCCATTCCCTCTCAAAGAGGCCTGTGTCCCAGCAGTGGGAACATTATTAATATGCTTATACAGTAATGTTTGATGAGATAAGCAGCATGTTACAGACATTCATGCTCATAAAACCTCACTCTTCTTACTAACCTTCTGTCTTCCTTCTTATACTTTACAATAAAGAAAAATAACATACAGTCGCCAGGACATCGAGCTATCTGAAACTGTAAAATTTTCCCAATCAACCTTAAACCCAATGCTATAACTAAAAAGTTGAAAATCTATGAAAGAAATTTGACAGATTGTAGTAGCTTGATGTGCTGGCGTCTGTACCATCATGGATCATTTGGGTGCTGTTTATCAGCATAGATTGTTAGAGGTAATAAAGGCTGTTTTCTTCCTAGATAATGATTATTAGTGATCTAGTGTCATGACTACTTACAATAGAATCTATAAGTAGACATTGTAAATGTTCCTATGTTTTGTTTTTTCTATAATTGTTTTGTACTTAATATTTTTGAATAAGAAAAATGAAACACTGGAACATAGCAGCAGTTTGGCAGGTAGATTGTATTGTAAAAGAAATTTTAGTCTTGCACATATCTGGGGAGAAATCAATGATATTACATTGATTTCTCCCCAGATATGTGCAAGACTAAAATGGGAAAAACAACAACCATCATAATCTTAAAGCATAAATATTATTGTTATTTGTAAAAACAGACCCTGTTGTTCACCAATATGGATTTGAACTTCAGAAATAATTTATTCTTCTCTTGAGAGCTATGTATGATAAAAACAAAGACCTTACAAATCTATGGCATACTGTCCCAGAATAAATGAAACAATTGTATTTAAACACAGAATTTGAAATCATTTCTACTTCTGTCTTCACCAAATAAGTCAAAAAAAAACATAAACATACTATACTCATTTGAAATGTTCATTTTTGTTTCAGTTTGCGGTGTTGGCGTGTTTAGCGATGTATGTGTTAGTCCATAGGGAGTGACAGCCTTAATTTGATCTGAAGTGTTGTTAAGATGGCCGTCTAAAGAGATACTATTGGCTCTGTGGATGTATTTAATTTTATGATTAAATGAAAGTTCTCTCTAGTGTTACTTAATGTAATTGTTTTACTTAAATATATTTTTAACGTTTTCTTACTTTTTCATACCGATTTAAGACTTTTTTTTGGAATAGGGATGTTACATTCAGAAATCGTCCCCTTAGTGCCTTTTCTCCAGTGTTCAGTACTATCACATTTGGCCAATTATGTTTAAATCCCATGTAATTGCTCCAGATTATTGATAGCGATTCTTGTTGTGTCTGACCTGGGTGTTGAACCTAGGACATGTGGGCAAATCAATCGCCATCTTTAGGTTTAAAAAATCGAAATCATTGTGTTATTCGTTCATAGGTATAGCAGTCTAAACTTGGTTCGTGGGAACAGCGGTATTTGGGCAAATAATTATTAATACTTCAATGTTCTGTTTTAAGGTACCACGTATTCTTCAATGGTACGTGTAGACAAAATAGTCACAATGGCGTTATTTCAACAGCTTGGGGAAAAAAACGAACATATTTAAATAAAAATGCATTTTTTTATGTAAAGGTAAACATAATTATCTGCTGAGTGCTGACGCACAAATTACGCAGGCATGACTTTATCACTATTGTGGTAAAGCCATCACTGTTATCAACAGTTAAAAACAACCAAGCTACAAAGTACTGTATCTAATAAGATACGATACAGGTGCACTGTCTAAATGCAAGAATAACGAAACGTAGGTAACGTATTCATGGACGTTTTCATGTCCTAGGTTGGATTCTCGGGTCAGTTAGTGTTGCAGGAAAATTCATCAAGCCGGGATTCTTGGTTCACGTTCAAAGAGAAAACTAAGTAAGTAGTTGTAAGTCTTCATCTAGACCTCTAAGGCGTACGTGAACGTATCCTAGACAAGAGTATGGAGCTTTAAATATACCTACACGAGTTCTGTGGTGGGCTAACCCAACCAGGGATTTTATTTTGTATAATCTACGAGTATATCATCACCAGCGCTCTCAAAGCGGTTAGGGAACGGTAAAACATCATGACAAAACCGGCATGTCCTAAATCTAAATATGAAAACATTGACATTCACCAATCCCGCATTCGGCCCACGTGGTGGGTCCAGCTCTCTCCTACTGAGGCTTATGTCACAGTACTGGAAAACTGCATGGGAACGTTAAATGTTGATTATGCTTAGGTATGTTTATCATCATCATCTGCCTAGCCTTTTCCCAACTATGTTGGGGTCGGCTTCCAGTCTAACCGGATGCAGCTGGATACCAGTATTTTTGTGGATACCAGTGGTGCTTAGGTATGCTGATTCAGGTTCATATTAGAATACTGCATGTTTGACTAAGACGGCTAGCTTCTTTCAGCCCAAAACTTGAAAGAATTCGAGCAGTAAAAGTCCGACCTACTTATAAAAAGTTATTTTTTTATTGCACGGTCATAATGATATCTTATTTTAAGTAGATTTAAGTTATAAGTGGGAATCTGACAAGAAAAAATGCGTTGAACATCGCAAGATTGATAGTTTTTTCATCCCGGGCAGACATTTGCTGGCAACTGGTAATGATACGGACCACTGATCTGGTTTAAACCATCTTCAGAAGAAAAATGCTAAGTCATTACTCACTGAGGTATCTATCGACACTTAATACGTGGTGAAGTATTTGAAAAATAACGTCTAGGTACCTACTTACTACGTATTCTTAAGGCAAGCAGCTATCATCTGCTCTATTCTATTTATGCGTAGGTACATAATCCTAGCTATTGATTGATCGTTCTGACCTCTGAAAGTCTAGTCTCCGCCATTTGCCCAGACTAAATTAACTTAATTAACATGAGTTTCGGCTCAATTTATATGTTTTCTATCTATTACCATAGTATCAGACCCATTTGAATTCCCTAGAAGTATACGATTAAAAATGCCTACAATGCCTAGGGTAGAATAGAATAAAACTATCTTTATCACCACATTAACACCACAGATGCAAATTACAAGCACGAGAAAAAGTAACTACTTACCACACTCTGTAGTCGTGTAGTCGAATAGGGAGCGGGTGAGCCTATTTCCATGAACTGGTCGCAAATGCTATTACAGAGAAATTGCTTATGGAAAAACCAAACACTAACATTTTGCTCATTGTGGGAATCGAACCCCGCGCATAGTCGAACTTGCAACCACTAGACGAAACAATGCGACAGTCATATACAACATTATTTTTAGTATACGCGAAACCTGAATACAGTTTGTTCAGAATAAGTAACTGAATCTATTCCAATAATTTTTAAACCATGTTATATTTTTAATGTTTTTTATACGCAAACCCTGCGTAGGGAACATAGCTGTTTTTTGACATGGAAAGAAAAATTCCAGTGCGAGCAGGGTTTGAACCTGCGACCTTCCGATTCAGTACACCGGATGTCTTAACCAACTAGACCATCGCACCAAACAGGTAGGCAGGTTCAAACCCTGCTCGCACTGGAATTTTTCTTTCCATGTCAAAAAACAGCCATGTTATATTTTGTCCCAAAAATATTTAAAAAAGTTGGACATCGAGCGACATTAAGTACCTATCGCAATAATTTAGGTACCTACTGCCAAATTATTATTATCAATGAGCTCAAGACGACGCTGGAGGCGCGGGCTGCGTGGTGACCACGTTTTTGTGTGGACAACTTGGTAACAGAACAAGCTTATAACTTTTAAAATAATACAGTTTTGAAATTTTGTACATACATTCTTTACATACAAATACTAGAAAGGTGTATCAGGTTTCGCATTTGCTAAAACCAATGTTGTATATGTAGGTAGGTACCTAGGGACGCAAATACCCATCTGTGCTGTGATACCTAATACACGGTGGAAGGGACACCGACGCACAAACGGTTACCACGTATTCAGTACCTACATCATTCTGAACCTCCACATAGAAATATTTCACCGGGTATTGTAAAAAAAAACAGCTTTTTCCTACGAGTGTTTTTTTTTTATGGTAACCGTTTCAGCGAAGGTGTCCTGTTTTTTTTTTCGGATGGGAAATCATCAAATGACCCTCCCCGCTCTGGGCGGAGCGGAAGGGAGTGTCAGACTTGTACTGACTAAAACCCATCCATGTTCCTTCTTTGCCCTTTGTGTTCCAGGGCCACGACGGTATCTCTTTCGAACCTTTCGAATCGTCCCGCAGCCCTGGCGCGAAGGTGTCTTTTTCCGCCCCGTATAAATAATCAGTCCTTGACTTTTTGGGTAAAATTACCTTAGTGCCTAACTATTTCAGACGCTATTATCGAACGCTATGTTATCTAGGTAGCAGGAAAATAATAGGCTCTTATTTAATGGATCCTGTTCACTGCCAACCTAGTCGAACCATCTACCTAAACAAATGTATCGAATGCACCCCTAGCGTCCGGAACACACCCGGAACAACATGTAATAATATTAAAAACCGGCCAAGTGCGAGTTGGATTCGCGCACCGAAGGTTCCGTATAAACTTGTAGGTATTTTGTAATTAATCTACATATTTACGGTTTTCAAATTTTTTCCTTTACATGTGCTGTAAGGCATTGCTTCTTGCCAAATTTCATGATTCTAGGTCAACGGGAAGTACCCTATAAATTTTGATTCCCTTGAGAGTGTTGAAATATGCGTCTTTTTGCGACATAAACGGCCGTATCTTTTTTTACGTTAACTTAGAAGTGTGAGTTTTTCACAGCTTCAAGGGACTGTAGACCTGAGAATACGGTTTTAATTTCAACTCGATACCTCCACGCGTTCCGTTCCGCTCCGTCGTTTCGAGATAAAGGGTCTTTTTTTTTCCGGATGGGAAATCATCAAATGACCCCCCCACTCTGGGCGGAGCGGAGGGGAGTGTCAGACTTGTACTGACTAAAACCCATCCATGTTCCTTCTTTGCCCGTTATGTTCCAAGGCCACGGTATCTCTTTCGAACAGTCCCGCAGCCCTGGCAGGAGTGGCAGGCATCGGCCCATGCGGACCCCTACTTGATTGCTGACATCTCTTTGAGGCGCGCGTGGAACACGAACGCGCCGTCGACACGACCCGTCGTCATAAGACGGCCGGACGGCAAGCTAGCCCATAACCCGCCGTCCACAGGCCAGCGCCTACGGTGGTCGGAAGCCACCACGTGACCCCCGACGCCCAGGGCGTCTCCCGCGGCGGCTGGGACGTGAGGTTCTTTCCCTCTCACGTCCTGCCACCTCCTTCACTAGCATGACTGCTTCGCAGAAGGAGGTGACGGCTTCCCATTCCCTCTCGCTCCTGACCATGGCTTGAACCAAGGCCGGACGCGAGAGATCGCCGCCGCCAATCGCCGCTGTGAGGACACGGCGGTGCTCCGCCCAAGTGGGGCAGACCTCCACGGTGTGTTCCACCGTGTCCTCCGGACGATCCTCGCAGTGGAAACACCCGGGCGTTTCCTCCCGCCCGATTCGGTGCAGGAACCTCCCGAAACAACCGTGTCCGGTGAGGACCTGCGTCAGGCGGTAGGTGAGGGCGCCGTGGCGCCTCTCTAGCCACTCCTCAAAGAGGGGACTTATCGCCACTATGGTGGCGTGCCCTGCACGGGGTTGCGACAGTCGCTCTCTCCATGTTGCCATGAGATCACGCCGGGGGTCTGTCCGCTGACCGGCAATTTGTCGCGGCAGCGGAGTTTCTCCCCGACATAGTGCTTCCGCACGCCATTCATATAGGCGCGCGAGGACTATCGCCTCCAGATCCCAAGGAGGCTAGCCGCCTCGCCGGAGATCGTGCGGTACCCCCGGATTAGCCTTATGGCTATCACCTTTTGGGGCGCGTTCAGGTAGTGGGCGGCTTGCCGCCTCAAAGAACGCGCCCAAACCGGGGCCCCGTAAAGGGCCATGGACCGCACGACCCCCGCGTAAAGCTTCCGGCAGGAGGCGTTTGGACCCCTCAGGTTGGGCAAGAGCCGCTTGAAGGCAGCCCCTGTCCGTTCCAGTTTGGGAGCCAAACGTCGGAAGTGCTCCACGAAGTTCCACCGGCTGTCGAGGGCGAGTCCTAGGTACTTCAACGTCGACCCGACGCCGATGGAAACCCCTCCTGCCATCAGTAGGGATCCCGACGGTGGCGCATTCCGAGGCCCATGAAAACACATGGCCTCGGACTTGTGCAATGCCACCTCGAGACCCAATTGCCGGATCCTCTCCACAACTATCGCAACCCCGCGTGTCATGTTTTCGGCCGCCGCCTTGTGCGACCTCCCTTGTGCCAGTACCAGCGTGTAGTCAGCGTAGCAAACTACACTGACGCCGGTAGGGAGGTCGGCGCGCAGCACCCAGTCGTAACCGATGTTCCACAAGGCCGGCCCCAGAACCGAACCCTGTGGAACACCGCACGACATCTCTCGCCGGTTCCATTCTCCGCTCCGACTGGGGTAAATGACGGCCCTATCCGTCAGGTAGTCCCCGACCACACGACGAAGGTAGGTCGGCACCCCGTGATACCGGAGTGCCTCCGCAATGCAGCTCCAGGGCATGGAGTTGAAGGCGTTGGCGATGTCAAGAGACACCGCCAAGACAACCCCGCCCCGGGACACCGCGTCCCCCGTCGTGAGGGTTCTCACGCGCATGATGGTGTCCACCGTCGAGCGCCCCTTGCGGAAACCAAACTGGTGTTCCGCAAGATCCGGCCCCATCCCTGCAAGGTGCCCGGCGAGGCGGTTGGCAATGACTCTTTCAAAGAGCTTGCCCACCTCGTCGAGCAACACAATGGGCCGGTATGCGGACGGAGAGTCCGCAGGGCGCCCTGGCTTCCGGATGAGGACCAGCTTCCCCGTCTTCCAACGAAGCGGGAACTGGCCTCTCTCCAAGCATGCGCTTAGGAGCCCTTCCAGTCGGGGCCCGAGTGCCTCAGAGGCCAGGACCCAGGCTTTGCCAGGCAAGCCATCGGGTCCCGGGGCGGTATTTCTGGCTTTCAGCCTGCGTACCGCCACTCTCAGGTCTACCCCAGTCACCTCCGGAACGTCATCGTCGTCATCGGTGTGGTCCGCTTCCGGCACCGCATGCGGTGACGGAGCCATAGGCGGGGGAGGATGCTCCCCTCGCGAAGGGAACAGAACGCTCACCACGTCCTCCACGAGCTCAGGCCGGAGACTCTGCGTTAGCGGGGGGGCCCGGGTGCGGAGTTTGTCCCGCACCATCTTGTAAGGGCGCCCCCACGGACAGCCTCTTGGAGGGCGGTCTTTGCCCCTCTGTATCCCTCGTACAGCTCCGCCTCAATGGCTGCCGCATCCGGAGGGCGGATGTGGAGCCTGCGATGCCTGGCGTACAGGTGCCGCGCGGCAACGCACGCCTTGCGCAGAGACGTCAGCTCTTGCGACCACCAGTACACCTGACGCCGGGCGCTTCCTGGCCGAACTCGGGGCATTGCCACGTCGCAAATCTCGGACATGGCCTCCTGGAACCAACCCGCCTCGTTGTTGATGTCGGCAGGCCTGACCGGTGATGACACCCAGGCCTGCACGATTGAGGCTTCCAGGAGGAGCTCCCGGTCCAGCTGCTTCAGCGCCCATCGCGGACCACTCGGGGCCTGTAGGACCGGTGCGCTTGAGGTCTGAGTGGAGACGTCGAACCGGATGTACCGGTGGTCGGAATAGGTCTCCACCCCCTCCATGACGCGCCAGTCGACGACACGCGGTGACAAAGTGGGGCTAGCGAACGAGATGTCCACCACCGACTCGCCCCGCATCCGCACGCACGTGGGGACAGAACCCCGATTTAGGACGACTAGACCTGTCTCCAGAGCCCAGTCCTCCACCATCCTACCCCGCACGTCCGTGTAACGAAAACCCCAAGCCAAATTCTTGGCATTGAAGTCCCCGAGTACAAGCACGGGGAGGGAATGGCTTCCGATGACGACACTCAACTCCGTGAGGGAGTTGTGGAACTCGGCGAGAGTTCGGCTCGGGGAGAAGTAGACTCCCACTACAACGATCTCCCCGAACCGTGCTGCTACGCACCCCTGACCCTTCCTGACACTCAAGGGTCGGGGTACCGGCGGCGGCCGACGCAATTATGGTCACTGAACCGCTATGGTCCTCCACCCAGTCATCCCTGGGCGGGACAAAGTACGGCTCAGCGACCACGGCGATGTTAATCGACCACTGCGCCATGCTCTGGAGCAACAGATCCTGAGCACAGGCGCAGTGGTTGATGTTCGCCTAGAGAAGGCGCAATGGGGCCGTTACTGGCACTCCATTTCAGTCCCCTCCCGGGCCCTCTGCAAGGGCTCCGCTGCGGAAATTGCAGCAGTAACGGCAGCGGCGGCAACAGTGGCGGCCGCTGCGGTGGTGGCGACGGTGGGGGTTTTGGCGGTGGTGGCGGAGGGCCTTCTCTTGCTGCTGGCCTTGGCGGGTGTACCGCAGGCCTTGCTCCCTGGCCGGTGATCGGCTGGCTTGCCAGCTGCCGCACATGCGGCGCAGTGCGGTGCGGCAGAGCAGGCCGCGGCCATGTGACCGGGCTGGCCGCAGCGGAAGCACAGGCCACTGCGGTCCACCTCCGAAGTGCACCGGACCGACACGTGGTGCCCCACATGACAGCGGAAGCACCTCAGAGGTCTGGGCTCCAGCAGCTTCACCTGCGCTGACACCCAGCCCACCAAGAGCCTTCGGCCCTCCACTATGGCTTTCGCCGCCGTCACAGGGCAGCTTACCGTTACGGTTCGCATGCCCGACAGATCCGGACGTAAGGTGCCTGCCTTGACCTGCTCGGCAGGACACCCACCGGTCCTGGTGACGGCGGCCACCACCTCCTCCTCGGTCACCGAGTCGTCCAGACCCAGGATGCGCAGGTCTGCGCATTTGACGGGCCTGGACACTAGGGCCTCGTCCGCATTTAGGGACGCTCTGAGCTTTTCGGCCAGAGCGTCAGCGGACGAGCCACGGGTTTCGCCGGGGATCTCTAGCACTCGAGCCCCTGTTGCGGTGACTCTAAGCCGGAGGCCCCCGGCGATCCCGAGCTCTCTGAGATCCACCGTCGCCTTCGCTTTAGCGAGCACGTCGCGGTAGGTGACGCCCCTCTTTTCCGCATCCGGCTGTAGCGTTATCACTACAGCTGCGGTTTTCGGGGCGCTGAGCCCAGCCGCGACGCTCCGTTCCTTTTGCCGGCGCTTCCGCTCCCGCTTCCTGGCCTTTTTTGCCGCCCTTCGCTCCCTCGCTCTTTCTCCGGCCACCTGCCACCCGGGCTCGGCCACAGAAGGCTTAGTGGGCGGGGGAGGCGGCGATGACGGCTGTCTCGCGGCTGGCGCCGGTACATACGCCGCCTTGCCCTTCTTTTGGGCCACCGCCTTGCTCTGCCTCAGGGCCGCCGCCCTCCCGACTGGAGCTGGTTTCGCCAGAGCCGGCTTTTCGGGGGCCGACAGATAAAGGGTCTTGACAGAAAGACGGACACGGACAATAAAGTGATCCTATAAGGGTTCCGTTATTTCCTTTTTAGGTACGGAATCCTAAAAACCTAGAACATCTTCCACAATTTCGTTCTTGAGTCGGTTTCGTTAAAGCTTAGCGCAAACACGCGCGGGTTCGCGTGGATTCGTTGGGGCGTGTGAAAGTTCTTTGTAAAGAGCACCTTGTCGAATATCCAACCGTCTGCTCTACTTGCATTACCGGGGAACCAAATTGGACAGATATTTTAAATGTTTCGGTTCAAAATGTTAAGTAAAAGTGGACTAGTGGTAATTTGTTTCTAAATTTAAATATTTCTTTCAGTTACCGACTTTTTACCAATCAGAACTGGATCATTATAGATCCAATTCTGATCGGTGTAGATAACTAAGCTAGGTATTTGGCATTTTATTTACAACTAGCTATTGCCCACGACCTTTGTCCGGCATAAATTATTATAAAAGGGTTGCTTCTATTTGAATCGGATTTTGCGCGGAATCCTAATCCTGTTTCTATAACATCAGCTATCTGCCAGTAAAAGACCCGTCAAAATCGGTCCAGCCGTTTCGGAGATTAGCCGGAATACACAGACATACAGACAAAAACTAAGAAAACAAAAGCTGGGTAGGTACCTACCTACCGTACCCTGTTGCTGTATGTAGCTGTTATTTTGAAATTACAAACAGACACTTAAATTATATTTATTGTATAGATTTAAATGTATGTAGGAGGAGCTCGTGGCTAAATAATAACAGCCACTCGGGTCGATCTTAAGGTTAAGCCGTGATTACCTAGGTTGGCCTGTGGATGAGTGACCGCCCATTACATACCGAGTTTCCTCCGTGCCTCGGAAATCACGTTAAGCCGTTGGTCCCGGCTGTCATATGTAGATCTTTGACAGTCGTTACAGGTAGCCAGTGGCCCAAAAAGTTTGACAACCAGTCTTACCAAGGGGTATCGTATTACCCAGTACTAACTGGGTTGTGGAGGGCAGTTAGGCAGTCGCTCCATGTAAAATACTGGTATTCTGCTGCATCTGGTTAGACTGGAAGCCGACCCCAACCCCCGAGGCAGATGGTGATGAATGTATGTAGTATGTATGTATAGATTAATCTAACATTATACCTAATGACCATTGAAGAACCCATCGGCGTTATTAAGTAGATATTAGTCTCAACTATTCAGGCAAATGCTCACGTCGTCAATTTATTATTCATAGACAAATAGGCACTTTTTGTATTCAAACATGATACACGAAAGCATTAAATTACGGTATCCAACGGACATTACAAATTTAACTTGGACTGGGCAATAATGTAAACAGGAAACATTTAAGTGGGTATGTACAATATTGTATGTACATAAATAGATCAGGTATTTACCGAGGAGTATTATTAAGATATTCTTATATTACCTAATAGTACTCAGTAAATACCTGAGGAGTCACGTGACTCACAACATAGCATAGCAAGGAGTCATGACTCTATGATATTTTGTGAATAGGTATAGCTATTATCTTACTCTTACCATAAACGTATTGTTTATGGCAATTAGCAATATAATTTTATTCAACTTAGGTAGGTACCTATTAAACCACTTGTTACCTACTTCATAAGAAACTTCCTTTTTTTTCACTTTGGTATCTATTTGATATTTTACAGGATTTCTGCCTGGATTTTTTTAAAATTAATAAAACGGAAACTGTTGTGTCTAGGCAGGTGTAATTGCTGGAAAGTAGTAGTCTTTAAATAGCAAACAGGTATTCCACCCCAATAGTTAGCCAAATATTGGTAATACGTTCAATCAATTACAAAAAGGATATGATACAACCACGAACCTCGTTCATTGAATGATGAAAAATGACCGGTAGGGTAGTGAGCGGGAAATCGGGTCTACGTCTAAAATGAAACGAACTACCTGCATCCGTAGATTTGTTCAGCATGAACACGTACGGGTTGGCTGTGTAGCTGTGTATGTACACCGTGTACTCGTAGTTCAATCTGTGCAACTTTACTCATCACGTGGACGTTGCCGATGATTTGATTGCCTTTCGAATTTCCATGTTTTGATCTCCTTATTTACTCTGTCCGTAAGTGGCGTAATGTGATTTTTTCACAGATGACTTAAGTTTCTGAATGTGCTGTTATGAACGGTTTTGTATTCGCAACAATGAAACATGTTTTATTTCACTGAATCCAAAGTTAATGGTTAGTTAGAAATTCTATCTTCACAACCCCTTACGATAGTAGGTAAACTTACAAGTTTAAACGAATCTACTTCACAAAAATTGAAAGATAATATACGGTCTCCATGAGAGGTGATTATGGCACTATTTCTTCAAAATCGCTCACTTGGCGGCTTACCAGAATATCAGAAAGCTCTTATGCAGCAGTGGATAGTCGTAATCAGGTTATATGCGTCAGTTTTCAGCTAACTATGTGCCTAAAGAGATTTTTTAATTTTAAAAAATGTGCATGTCCCACTGCTGGGCAAAGGCTTCCTACATATCCTGCCAGGTACTCTTCTCCTGCGCCACCTCGAACTAGCCTTCGTGATGCGCATCTCGTAGAGTAAAGACAAAAAAACAATCGGGTTTGTTTTTTCAATATAAACTTTGTTACGTTCAAAAATAACGCAGCAGGTCATCATTTATTCGAATGGTCGATCCCCAGGCGCTGGTCGTATTCATAAACAAGTGCAGCGGAAGTTTGGCAGGGAAGTTTTTGTGTATTTACGGTGTCGCGCGCCCGGGCCCGCCGGTGCATCCCAATTCCCATTCTCTATCATACGCTACGTAGCTATGTGCTTGCACTTGGCAAACGTAACCAGTATTTGGCAGTAAAAATTGTCAATCGGTGTTACAATATGTATCTATCTTATCTGCTCGTAAAAATTTAGTCTGACTATGATTTGTTTTTTGGGATTCTTGGGTAAGAATGTTTGTTTTTGTTTGGGGCGGATCATTTAGACTGTTGTAATGCCACGTTTTGGGCTTCTGGTGGCCTACCATGACGTCTTAAAGGAGTAATTTCTGTGTGGGAAAGAGACAGAGCTATACAGGTCGTCTAGCGCCAAAATTTCATAATAACGATGAGGGACCATTCAAAATTGTGTGGGGTTGCCATGACCAATTCAAGTGTGCAGTTCAAGGCGACGCTGCTTGTCAAACAAAAATGCATCGATATGTCAAACTTGGTACATTTATTTGTTCTCTGTATTCCCGCCTGCACAGATAAGTTGGTTGAAGTGTTTTGAAAAGCTTGTGTTGATCCCATTGGAAGTCATTGAAAGAATACGAAATACTTTGAATGCGATTGACAGCTGTGTAGGTCCCCTTTGATTCGATTCTCAGATTTTGCCCGCCGTTGTTTGGAAAAGTATGGAAGAAGAAGACATGCTACGCCGATCTCAAATGAATTAAGATAAGGGCAAGAGATTGCTGATGGTCTAACTTTAGTCTTGAGAGGTAGACTAAAGGTAGACCATCAGCAATCTCTTGTCCTTATCCTAATTCATTTCCTGTCTGCCTTCCTCTTTGGAAAAAAATGTGTGCGTGTATGTTATAATTATCAATTCCCTGCCTGTGATTATGGAAGGTGCCTAATTGGTTACGTCATTACGGTTACGGTTGTATGACAAGTAGGTAATTGAATGGTAATTCAATATCTACGAACAATTGTTATTTATCTTTGAAACCTGCGGAGCTCCTGCTGCTCAGAGATCAAACGTTTCCTAATGCAGTTTCCTCATAAAAATAACCTGTAAGACGCTCCGTGGCGCTATTGACGCCCCTGATCTGCTTGATGTGCTGGCGCGCTTCTTTGTTCCAGGCAATCACTGCTGGGACAGAACGCACAGGCTGTTTGCCGTGCCCCATGGCGTTGTAGTGTGTAAGTAGTAAGTTTCCGTGACTTTGGGTTCAAGGTCACTTGGTAATATGTTTGACTAAGGTCTAAATGGGTAAAATAAACGGCACCTGAAAGTGACTCTAAGATATCAACGATATTTGGTAAGGGAAATTTGTCATTCTGTATAACATCATTCAATTTACCGTACTCTATTACTAATCTCCATTTCTTGTTATCGTCATTTGACTTTTTGGGCACGAGTAAAATAGGACTAGACCACTCACTTTGTGATTCTTCTATGATATCATCCTGTGTAACATTTGTTTTATTTGCTTATTTAGACCTTAGTCAATCATATTACCAAGTGACTGTTGCACGTGCTAAGTCGCCAATTCCTCGCACTCTGGCCGCGCCTTGGATTCTAATCCAACAGACGATCTGTTGGCTGATGGATGGACGAAGATTTTATTGGTATGTCAGAAGTACTGTGAGAGGTATTTATGAAAGTGTTTTTAACCTTCTTTTATGTCTTCACTTCAAATTTTGCTTTACTTTGTTATTTTGTATATTTTAATATGTGTTATAATTGTTTCTTTTTTTATAATTTTAGTTACTGTAATTGGTTGTAAACACAACCGTTGTAATTAAATAAATTAATTAAATAACAATAGGATAAAATAATGACTAATTTGCGTCCATTACCCAGGACCGTTCATTATTTAGGGTGTGGATAGATAATCAGCAGTAATGTAGCACGGATCACCGTGTCGGACATCAATGGTTCTTAACTAGTTTAGTTAGTTAGGAATAGGACCTTATGACCACTTCAGAATGTAGTCATTTTCATAATGCTTAACAGTCAGGATAGTGGTGTTTACTTATTTATTAATAAATGACATAACATTGTATTATTTAAGTTCTTCTTCGTGTCGTTGGAAGGACAGTATGTAATAAAAACCGGCCAAGTGCGAGTTACACTCGCGCACCAAGGGTTCCGTATAAACTTGTAGGTATTTACTACATATTTACGGTTTCTAGATTTTTTCACACATTGTCAACGGTTTGGTCAACGGGAAGTACCTTATAGGTTTTATTTACCTTGTGAAATCGCAAACTAAGCGACATAAACGGTCATATCTTTTGATTTCGTTGATTTACAAGTTTGATTTTTTCACTGCCCCAAGGGATACCAAACTTAAGTATTTGATATTAGTTTCAGTTTGATACTTCCACGTGTTCCTTAGAAAAAGGGTCTTGACAGACGGACAACAAGGCGATCCTATGAAGGTTCCGTTTTTGCCGACTGAGGTAGGGAACCCTAAAAATGTTGATACAACAATTCGCCGAATAGTACCTATGATATTATAGGTAGATCAGCCATATCTGGTGCCTATTTTCTTGACTTAATCCACCGTTAGATATGAAATTACCCCAAAACAGCTTTCACATATCAATTTGTAATAATCAAAAGGTTCAAAGAATGTAATAAGCGGTGAACTCCCTTACAGTCGGTCAAGAAACAAATTTAGAGCAAGAAAGCATATTTCCCTAGCGACGTTTTACAGAGTCAACAAGCTGTAACTTGGGAAATAAATAAGGGAGAGCAGCGATTAATATTAAACATTTGCATTTTAAGTGTTATTTGCTTGAATGTGGTTTTCTAATCAAGTTTTATATGGTTCTTAGTGGAGCAAGTTGTTTATTATACTCATTGTTTGTGACGTGAATTTGGGAGGAGTGGATTTTGTAGTGAATTACACTACTTTAGGTACTTTCCTATGATATTTAAGTTGGTTAAAAATATAATACTGATTTAGAATTAAAATGTTACCATGACAATGACCTGGCGCTACGTAAGCGCTACGCGTCGTAGCGTGTGCTACGTGTCGTAGCATATTAGTACGTTGCGTAGCGCAAAATGACGCGCAAAATTCGACTAAGCGTCTCCTCTCGCGTGCTCAAGGACGCATGAGCGCCCAATTTTCTAACTGAAATAGTCCTTTATTCAGTGACATCAACCTGTAACCCAGACTAAAAATTCAAAAAGCCCCTAACGCTGCAAGTTTTATCTCCCCAATACTTACTAAGTACTACTTAACTTTTAATCCCAGTTAGAACGAAAACAATAAAGATATCCAATTATCGCAGCCATTTAGGTAGAACAATTCAGCAGCTCATTAAGTATGTGAGAGACGTTAAAGTAACCGCCATGGTGCGTTATGCTCCCTCAACACGAGAGCAATGGACACTCTAATGATCCCCGTTTTGTTCCCTTAATGTTTAAACAATAGTGTTCTTCATTCTCGGGTGCTGTGAGGAAGTTTTATTGTTCCTAGCTTTTATTGCTACCGCCTTTATTATTGTTACTTGTGTAAATTGTTTAGTGATCCCGAATCTATTTTAGTTTTGAAAGGTAAATACAAGACTAAAGTCTTACAATTTAAGTATTTATGCTTTTCCTTGCCTCCCAAATAAAGCAAGTTTCCTCAAAAGAACTACAAGAGGCCTGCTAATATCTGGCAACTGTTTCGGGTAGCACGTTACGCTTCATTGGATGATCCCCGGTAATGTAGGATGCGGAATACGTCGGGCAAAGCGTGCCGACGAGCTAATTAACCGGAGCAAGCTTGAGCAAGAAAAGCTGCCTTTAAACTCCTTCTACAACTCTTAAGGCAACTTAATTCGCTTACACAGTGTTCCGAATTAGCTGCTCTAACACTACTTGTACATACCTCCTGTCTGGTGAATCCGAGGAATGCTGTGTAGTGTAGTGTACAAATAGATTCTGTAGTTGCACACTACTGCACTATACAGGGTGGGTAAAAAATCGTGGATCAAACGAAACAGGGCGATAGTTGGGGTTATTTGCAGTAAAATATCTCTGTGGCAGAGTCTTAACTTGGTCTCTTTAAAACTTATGATTACTTGAGTGTTTTTAAAGAAAATAACAATTTTTTTACTAAATAGGCTATTAGAGTAAAATGGGTGCCTATTTTTGGTGTTTAGTTGCTTTTAGGAAATGTGTCATCGCTACAAAATTGCTTTTATCTGTGTACCATGATTTATGAGTATTGGCACTTTTTTTCAATATCTTTTAAGTCTCAAGAAAATTTATTTGTAACTTCAGAACCTTACTGTAAATATAATGACCTTGATAACCCCAACTATTGCCCTGTTTCGTTTGATCCACGATTTTTTACCCACCCTGTATAAACTCGTGACCCGCATTTGATATCTCTGTTTGCAATCTTTAATTATTTACGTATTTTTATTGCGTTTTGGGTGTTTGTCGGGGACTTCGTCCAGTCTAAAATTGAAATTGAAAAATACGGTAACGATGGCGATGGCGGTGGGGATGGTCTAATTGGTTAAGACGTCCGGTGTACTGAATCGGAAGGTCGCAGGTTCAAACCCTGCTCGCACTAGAATTTTTCTTTCCATGTCAAAACAGCTGTAGTTCCCTACGCAGGGTTTGCGTATAAAAATATTAAAAATACGGTAACGATGTTACACTTGTCTTGTTTTCTTCTAGTTACAGACACAGCTAGTTTTGATTTTAGGTCTGGTGGCCTACCGTGACGTCTTAAAGTAGGAGTAATTCCAGTGTGGGAAAGAGGTGGCGCTAGACGACCTGTAGCTCTGTCTCTTTCCCACACTAGAATTATTCTTGCTTTAAGACGTCATAATAACCCCTCGGATACCCGGACATAGTTAATTGAAATGATTGGAAGGCTTTGCTCAATTTTGTAATGAGTTTAGAGAGTCAACTGTTTGATCAACTTGAGACAAATAAAGACTACCTATACAGGATGTAAACGGACCCTTCATGAAGCCGTCAACCAAGCATTCTATGCAAAGTATCACTGCGCAAAAATTATTGATGGGAACCGTCTTTATTTTTTGGTGTGAAAAAGTACGGTATACGGTAGCGATCAATGTAACGCACTCAAAACATTGTACTGATGGATTCATTGAATAGTACAGGGGTCATGGGAGTATTCAAAGACTAACATTTAAAAGTTGTAAAAGTTGGAACTTTGACCTTAAATATCTCCGTAACTAAAAGGTTCTCAGGTATGGTCCCGAACAAAAGAAAACAGGTGCTTCTCGGCTTTGTTAAAGGTGTCATTACAGTCTTTAATAAAGCGACAGCTTTGATTAATATGTCTAGCAGAAAGTTAAATTGTTCCACTAGGATCCTGTTTTAGACATTATGTGCTTCTAGCGTAGGTTAGGTAGGTAGATACAGGGTGTACAGGGCGACATCCCTTCACAAACTGATGGAGTGAATTCATTATATCATACTAAGATGACCGGTACAAGAAATTATTTCAGGAATGTTATGGGAATCCAAAAAAATTGATTTGTTTTATTTCCTCATACGAAATGTATGTATGTACAAAACGCACGTAGCAAACGGCAAGCGCGTCGACGAGTTCGATGAACCATGTAGCTAGGAAGGAAGTGAACAGCTGTTTTCACGCATCGTTCGTTAGAGTATTTCAACATCCATTGTTGGATTTTTTATTTTAGTCGTATTATTTACTTAAGCACTCCATGTGCTGCGTACAGGGAATGTTATTTTACATTGAAATAAAGGAATAAAAAGAAGTACAAAATTTTCCGGAGAAAAAATGTCAGTTTGTGGAGGGCTGTCCCTTACACCCTGTATATTATTTATATGCATAATTTCAGACACTCCTCCTTAGTAACATGATGTATTCTATTACAAGATAAATCAATACTATTGAATTCCTCATTTATTAATCATCTTTGAGGTATTCTGTATGCATTAATAAACGCTTTGAATTGCAATAGTGTTTGTGAATTAGTTGAAAATAGTAAACAGATAAATTAGTGATTACGTTAATTAAAAGCCTCTTTGGTTTTCATACAAAACCCGTTACCGGACCGGAAAATAAAAACAACAACAAAGTTTTTGGGTGGAATACCTGAAAACTGGTTAAACCATAATTTTTTAAGTAATTTTACAAACATTGTGCTCAAACATTTTCGTTACATAAAAATTAAGGACATACTTTTTTTTGTAGGTAAGTAACTAATACAAGCATTGAAATTTGACTGCCTCATTAGTGTAGCGGTGGCAAGCGTGACTGCTGAGCTCATGCTCAGCTGGGTTCGATTCCCAGATCGGGCAAAGTATTATTGAGTTTTTCCATCAGGATTTCTCAGTAGCAGCCACGAAGTCTGGATAGTGCCTGGTTGATGGCTCACCCCCTATTACATGAGACTTAAACATAACTAGCGAAATGTGTGCCTCACCCCAGGGATTACAGGTGTGGTGTTATGTTATGTAAAATTTAAACAAAACGAAATAAGCATACATTTTTTTTTCTCTCACAATAGTTTTGTGGCACTTAACAGTTTTGAACAATATAACTTCACATTGTGAGAACTGGTGCCTGAAGTAGGTTTTTAGAAAAAACCTGTATTACAGGTAAAGCATAAACTGTCCCTAAAAGTTTTCTTTCAGAAAACAAGAATGCGCTTCGCATCTCTAAAGAAATAAAATCACTTTTCTGTACACGTTTGAAAACAAAACCTATTACTACAGCAGACAGTAAGTTTTCGCAGATTAATTTCTAGCAGGTGTACTATGAACAATTTATTACCGTATGCCAAGTGCCAACCGTTACAAAATGTACAGCGAAGAAACTTTACGGAGCAAATAAATTATATATCTATGTACAGTCGTGTACATATTTACTAGTTGGTGGTACACTACTGCGAAATGCCATCTGGCTATGAAATGACTTTGTCTGCTATTTGTAGAACTTTGAATGCAGCGAAACTGCTAATTCTGTTATGTAATGTTTGCGCTGTGTGATTTAGATATCATCTGCTTGGTAGATAGGTCTAATTATTGAAGTAACTTCTCATGTACCCTGAAAACGTAAGCCATCGAATTGGCTTACCTACGTTCAACCGTCTCGATGGTCTAGTGGTCGAAAGCATGACTGTTGAGCGTGGCGTCTTGGGTTCGATTCACAGGTCGGGCAAATTGTTGTTGAGTTTGTCAGTTAGGTTTTTCTTAGTAGTATCCGGGGACTGGATTTACACCCTGTTCATGGCAATAGACTCGCTTCCCCTTACATGTGGTTTAAATATAATTTGTGAAATGTGGGTGTTATACTCTACACCTTTTCCTACGCTTTCGGGGTATTCAGACGTGACCCTATGTTTGTACGTTTATTTACTAAAGCCAAAGCAAGGATTATCAGTTCCTCGCCAGACCTACTCGAAAAACTAATGATTGCCCTGATGAAAACTGGATTATATATGTATTTATCAAATTCCATCCTTATTAGTTCATCCATTTATGCGTGATTAGGTTACAAACTACTCCATACACTTGTACGTTTATAATATTAGTTAGGCATAATCCATTAGCAAGTCAGTACATATAAATTGCCCGAGGTAAAGGCATTACTATTTGTAACAGTCGTATCTGGTAACACTGGAACGTACTAAGAGGACGACTTAAACGGCAACACCATGCACGTTTGAGTCATGTTTCCGGATTGTTGACGCTAGGCCGATGTTCAGATACGTTCTGAAACTGCGACACAAGGTGTAATACACTCGTCTCGACGCTTATATCAGAATTCACAAAAGAAAAATAACAAATAAGTAGTTGTTACATGGGCAAACAAGCGATAAATTATGTTATTTCTGTAAATTGATTTTTATGAACACAACAATACGATTTGTTTTTCTATCCGACTACTCTGAGACGAAACACCGAAACAAGCTCAGGGGTCATCCACCTCTTTTAAAGTCCAGGTATAATTTGGTAAAGTCATGTGCGGAACATGCAGATGAGTATTTGAGATGGTCTTGCGTGGACACAGTTTTGAGTGGACCTGTCCAGTCAGTGCACACATGTATTTGTCAGTAATTGTGTAGCTCAGTTCAGAACTATCATTTAATTAAAATGTTCTTTACTGAAAGAAATAATGCCTTACTGTATAATTACTTTTACCATAGTACTTATGCAAAATAAAACACTTTAAGAGGAACAGTGTGAAAATAGGCTAAGCTGACTAGGAAAAATTTAATTTGCAAAGAATGGGTCTGGGTCACTCAGGTAAAAACATAAAAAATGTTTTCCTACAATATGAATATTTTCTGACCTGCGAATATTGAAGAGGCTTAGATACCAGGATTTCTTTATATCTAGTATGACGCCTATATTTCTCGAAGGATTAGGCAGAATCGTGCCTATAACAACGATATTTTGCCAATTTTGTTTAAATCCCATGAGGGGCGAGCCTATTGCCATTTACCGGTCACAAATCCAGAGACTACACTGACAAAAGGAAAATTCCTGAAAGAAAAACCCATTTGACTTTGAGCGACCTGGGAGTCGAACCCAAGACTTTATTTTAGACTAACGAGAAAGCCTAAGTCTTTAATTTTCTTTTTCTTAATAAATTATTTTAAAAGTTCAAAAGCACGACAACCTAATCGTAAAAATCGACTTAGGTACGTAAGATTACACGACAGATAAACACATTGTTTCATAAGAAAATTGCCAAACTTTATACACGTAAAAACCGCCCACTTAGCCACGGTCCCCTAAAACACTAAAAGACTTAGTTTGTCCTCGGTCAGAGCACTAGTACAAAGTAAAGTAATCCCACATTTTATGATGTAAAGCTGCCAAATACGCGCCAGCCGAAATATGCCAAACACGGTTGTGGCTAACTAGCCGCTGCAAGACGAAGTTTTAAATGTTTGAATTTAAACTGTTTTATGATACTGTATGCCTGAGTGCTGCATACAGAATTACAGATGTAGCCAACTAGGGAATATTGTGAGTTGAGACTTTGTAAATGAACGGCTGTATCTGCGCAAACTACATCAAAATCTGCCTATAATGTTGGGACACAGGCCTTCTGTTTCTGAGAGGGAGTGAGCCGTAATCCACTCGTAAGTTCGTAGCACACCTTGGACCCACTGAGATTGAGGAATGTCACCCGCCATTAAATCTCCTGTTTTAGGAGATCTCCTGTTTTAGTTCCTTCAAAACGTTTCTTTTCACCATTTTGAGAGCTTAAGACTATCTAAATAACGGACGGCACGGTTGGCGCAGTGGCTGAGCCATTGGCTGCTGCGCTGCGTGTCGCGGGTTCGATCCCCGCACGGAACAAATATTTGTATGATCTACAGGTAGTTGTTCCGGGTCTGGCTGTTTGTGTATGTGAGTTTAAATGTTTGTAAACGCACCCACGATACAGGAGAAATTCCTAGTGTGGGGCAACGTTTTCATAAAAAAAAAAAAAAAAAAAAATGTAATATATTCAAGACTTTTAACTGAAGTTGATCTACACGTTTTTTTAATAAATACATAAACTATCGACGTCAGCTGATCTCATTTTTTATAGATCGATGTTATCGATCGCCGTTGGTCGCGTAAATATGGTAAGACCGTTGCTAATTTTGCATATTTTCGAGGCAGAGACAGGTATCGTTCTTGAACTTTTCTCATAAATGTTCCCTGTGGAAATAAATAAGAAATATTTACTAGTAGCAACACATGCCACATATATTACAGATGGTGGTAGCAATTCTCAACACATTACGAGTATCACGGTTGCACCAAATGTACCCAGTTCAGCATATGTCGGCAACGGGTGCCCGGCTAATGTTATCTAGGATATGTACGTTTATTTAGTTTGTCCAAAATCTCGGTAACTTACGTTACCTTCTTGTTGAACCCTAAAAAGATCTGTTATAAGATAATAATTACTTACCATGATTATTAAATTGATTGGTCTCATTTTGATTAAAAGCTTACTCGTATAAGGAGGACTGGTTTTCATCACAACATAATCCATCCCGAAACTGCGAAAAAAATTAGTTAACATCGATGAACGGTTGAAATTTTCACACTTGTTTATTTGTTTATAATCACAAGATTTCGATTCACCACGAGAATTTCTCAAAATGGCTACCATCTCATTAGGCGACAAGGCTGGTATGAATGGTGGATCAAAGGGATGCTCACGTGAAGTCGCCACTTTTGGCTAGAGTGGTCGTTACCCACCCGAGCGCACTCTTATGCTTTGACTCCCTTTTTAACATTCTTGATTCTGAAAAACGCAAAATTGATTACGTGGAGTTGAGATCTATTAAAACTCATTTATATGTTCAAACAAGGTACTGGGTTACTCATTTTGAAGACTCAATGAGTTGAAGGATATTTCATAATTGGTTATTTGACCTACACACGTCTAAAACTATATAAATGCCTCGTCACTTAAGGTTGGGAAAAGATTAATGAGTTTTTTTTTACGAAGTTCTCGGTCGCAGCTTGGAGGAGACGGCAATAGGGTCGCCCCCTACTACATCAGACTTAAAAATAACTGGAGAAATGTGGGTATTTTATCTGTAGAACTCTGTTATGTTACATATTTAAATATGTAACAAGCTATTAAGAGGTTTGATAGCGCCTGTAAAGCTTTCTAATTATTTCTAATTTAATCCACTTGCAGTGTTCCCGTGTAACTTGGGCATCATATCCGAGCTTACGTGTAAACTTAGCCATCATCTAACGAGTTCGGAGGCTTGTTTGAGTCTAGTTCCGTCGCTCTGTGTGTTGTTTCATTCACTCTCATTACCTACGGGTAATAATGAGTGTTGTAGTCAGGGCTTCTTTGATTTCTAATTTTCTACGGCTTTTTAATAATCTGATGGGTACCTACTGTCTGTGAGTTAAGTTGGTGTCTAGAAAGGTAGATAGATAGAGTACCTGTCCTTTAATGTACACCAAAATTGTTGTTTACGGCATTTGTATGGTTCATGTCAGCCTAACCAACGTTACCAGGCCAAATTAAGTGTAAGGTTTTTCGTAAATGTTGATTTCCTAAAATATTGACATTTGGTAGGTAATTAATAATCTGTTCGCAGAAAGCGTTGATCCAAAGCTTTTCGATGAAACCGCAACCAGTTTATCAAGGCCAGTTGCCACAAATACTACATTTAATTTAATTTAAAATCCTACGTCAAATTGAGAAACTCCTTATTGCGCACGTGATAAGGAAAAGGTTAGTCAGTTGTAAAGATAAGAAAATTTAATTTTGAAAAAGTGCCTCTAAGCATTTTTTTTTACAAAATCATGTCGTGAAAATGAAAATGGTTATTATCTGGCCTTCTAATCTTGTTTTTCGATATGGGATTATTAACCTTCAAGCTTTTGTGGTTATAGGCAAGGAGCTTGAATTTTGCGTACAGAGAGTACTGTTAAGACGTCTTGAAATTGCAATTATAGTCGGAGAGTGAATATCGACAATGAGCTGAGCCGGAATAAATGCCACAGACAGGCTGTTTTCTTGGGATGGTCGTTGGTAACTTTTAGGATGTCTGATCGTGCAGCCGAGGGACTCATAAAATGAGATTGGCTCAATCGACGACGGTTTATTGACTTATTAAATCGATCTTTGGCTCGAGTTCTTGCTGAGAATCGTGTGCAGGGATTTCAATTTTGTGTATAAGTATCCACGCTACAAGATTTTACGTGTTTCTGAATTTATTTGTTCTTATTCGAAACATAGTAGGTATTTCAGCTGTGCATATCAAATGAATACTTAGTGTTTCGTAAAACGAAGTTTCGATAATACCGAAATATTGGCCGGAGGTGTACTTATTCAGTATGCACACACATCCTGTTCATAATAAAATTAGTGGTGTTGCGGTACGGCATCGGCCTTAGTCTCCTAAAAGCAACATCAACTTTTTAACGGCAAAGCTTAAAATTGCTTCCAGAATTTTAACCGGACTCTCGGCCGTGATCCGGCAATTTTTCTGTTATATCCGGACGGTACCCGTCCAGCCGGTCCGGCGGCCCGTGGTATGCTAGCACATTATTAATTACGATCTGCCAAAACGTTTAATATTTTACCGGAGTGCAGGATCGCCCTCAACCCAGCTTTAAGCCCCCACTTAATTCCCCATATTTCGGCATTTCCAACGTTTATACGTTACGGAAACATATTTTTATTTTTTGTATGATTACAGTACGTTTAGCGCTAGTGGCATACATTAACATAGGTTTAAGCTGACATGGATGATGTATTCAGAATTTTGGGTTAATTAGGCATTTGCATTAGTTGGCTCATGCATGAGTTAATAATTGAATTTACTTTCTTTGACTTATACTCAAGTTGTGAGCATTTGGTCGTGTGTATATTTGAAGGAAGACGTATTTAAATTTCTGGTACAGAGAGCCAAGCTTACAGATTTTCTCTTTACAAAAACATAGATTTTCCTTTTCCCAATTTCGCTTATAGGATTATCCAAACACGCTGATTCCCTACAGCGTTAACGTTTATAGTTCCAAGTGCTGCATGAGAAAGAAATATACTAATACGCAAAAGAATAGTTTACATAGCATCGATCTAACTGGAACGTTCTCGAATGCAATATCCGCTTTTAAACGAGTTTTTGGTTCAAAAAACTATTCGGTCTAGTTCAGGTAAACGTTAGAAACGAAATACGATACGATTCGTTTAACTACTATTATTCGGAAAACTGAAATATGTGAACGTGTCGGTTTATTCAGGTTTTGTTTTACCTAACTTTAGGTATATCTACACAAAGTGGTAAATATTTTAAATAGTTCTAAGTTATTGTTTTCATTAATAAAAATGCTAATGTTTTATTGCTACTGTATATTATGAGAAAAACCATGTAAGTTTGCCTACACAATAAACCGAAGGTCGTAACGTTATTTTTGAGCGATTAGAATGTGTCAGACGAGTGTGACATTTTATGTTTACTGCTTATCCCATAAGGGAGTGTGCGTGAAGTTATAAATGAACCAGAAGGCGTCCACGTTTTCAGTTTATTTGACCCTCGTCACTGCGGCAGTCAACATTTTAATGTTTGAATCTAAACGAACTCATGTTTTACTTATCGCACCTTCCGGGGCTTAATATTTGAAGAACGGCTTTTTTCTGCCACACTTTTGGCTGTCTGAAGTTTAATTTGGTTCAAGAGATTACAGGAAGGCTGCTTTAATTGAAACAGTTCCTAATGGGCTAAATGCTATAGTAGGTACTTACAGTAACAATTTATGTTAAATGTTTGGTAATCCGCTTATTATAAGTGGTTAATGGTAATATTGGTATTTACCCGTTGGGATTGAAGTAGGTTTTATTTTAATCTACAAATATTGTTATTTATTAATGACTAGCTATTCCCCGGCTGGCATGCGTTGCAATGCCTTTTTTACTTTTATTTCAGAAACCTTTCCTGGCGTATATAGAACAACTGTGCAAAATTTCATCAAAATCGTTTCAGTAGTTTAGGAGTCTGTAGATTTCGAACAGACGAACAGACATTGATTGTTATATATATAGATCATGCTATAATGAGTGAAATCAAGACGTTTCAGTTTGAGTATTTTTAAAAGTGTGTCCATCGTTGAAAAGAAGCATTAAACTTCAACATCTAGTTTCACTCTTTTCACAGATACGAAAGATAAAATTGTAACACTCTGTTTTTCTTTTCTCCATTTCAAAGATATTCAACTGTGTTTAAAAAGTATATTTTTGCATTTTTATTCGCTCTGCCTGTAAATTTAAATTACTTGTGAAAGCTACTTTTTATTCAATCAAAGTGGCTCTTTTGAGGACTATGCAGTTTTTGTCGTAACACTGAGGAAAATGCGACGAACAGAAGTGCCCTGAAACATGGTGTAAGAATAATATAGAACCTTTTAATGTTATATTCAATAATATTCAATATTATATGATTGATAAATCATTTGGTTTCAAATTCAAATGTTGTTTTACCAATTAATTTTTGGTACTCACCTTACTGATTTCACAATTTACCAAGAAAGAGTCATAATATAATCAATGACAAAGAAATAAAGGCTTCAGTTTACAAATTGTCGACGGCAATAAAATCACGGAATCACCCGTCTTTGTTAAAAATGTTTGAAGAAAAAGTTAGGCTGATTTAAAAAAGAAAATTATAATGTTAACTTTATAATAAAAATAAAGAATTAACACAGTTTTCCCGTAGGAGGGTGAAAATCCCTCCTTCGCTGTAAGCACCGAGTCAGTGAACTACTTGTTAAATAACTCGTATGGTACAATATGCACCTGTTTGTTGTCCTGTTAAAGTTTCATAAAATCTAAATACGAGTTTATAAAATTCTCGTGTCACGGTGTTTGTAGTCGCATTCCTCCGAAACGGCTCGGTCGACTTTAATGAATTTTTTTATGTATTTTTGGGACGTATGAGAATAGGTCGTAAAATATATTTCACACCGCTAGGTGATTAGGGGGTGTCGTAGATAGGTAGGGTAAAAACAGTGTATTGCAACGCATGGCCGGGCATAGCTAGTATTAAATAAAAAGGTACGTCCTACTTGGAATAGTTTAAATAACTTCTACAATTCACAAAGTTATAATAAAGGTAAAATCATCATCACTCGCTTAGTCTTTTCTCAACTATGTTGGAATCGGCTTCCACTCTAAGCGGACGCATCTGAATACCAGTATTTTACATGGAGCGACTGCCTATCTGACCTCCACCAGTCCACAAACCAGTTAGTACAGGGTAATACGATTCCCCTTTGGTAAGACTGACTGTCAGACTTTCGGGCCACTGAATATTCTGTAACGACTGTCAAATATCTACAAATGACAGCCGCGGCCAATGGCTTAACGTGCCTTCCGAGGCACGGAAGAAATTCGGTATGTAATGCTAATGGTTTTCACCTATCCACGGACCAACCTAAGAAAGCGCGGCTTGACCTAAAGATCGACCCGGACGGCCGTTATTATTTAGCCACGAGCTCTTCTCGCACGAGATGATAAAGGTAAAATATCATGTTTGATTCTTTGATATATTCGATCAGTTCAAAGTTTTAACAGGTGTCGATCTTTTCGGCGCTGAATAATTGAGTCGTGTCCGAAGAGACACACGATCCTTCGACCTTCTAATACGACGCTAAGCCACTGCTAATATATTTATTACTTTGAAACTTCTATCTAAATCTGATAGTTGTAATTGACAGTTGAGTGTGATGCTAGTGTATTTCAGTTAATAGATAACCACGACTTGGTATTACTTTGGGAGTGTCGATAGGTCAATAACAAAAATGGCCGGTGCGTGTAAACATATATTTCGTTGATTTTATCTCGTTTTTTTTTTGCTTTTGTAAAGAACGTGCTTTCACAGTGCTACTTTCATTAACGAGTTATATCTGCAGTTCTAATGAGACTTCCTCTTCAAAGTTTATTTTAGATTTTCTCTTTTAAAACAGTGCGTTAAACTACACTCCTTTAAAGACTAAAGGCACTATGCTACTTGTATTGAATTTTTAACCGACTGAACTAATTGAAATGAGCAGCGATATTTCAGGATTTGTACGCGGGGCTAAATTTAAAAGCCAACTCTATTTTTTATGTGACCCTACTCGAATAAATCTCTAAGAAAACAGCTTATATAGAATATATTTTCCTTCGTGCCCGGGGCTTAAGGTTTTAACCAAACCAAGTTAGAATGATTTGTCCCCACTACTCTCGAAGTAAGGTCGGATGTACATGGCGTTATTTAATAAAGAAAGGAAGTGACGTCATCGCCAAAGTAGATAACGTTAATTGCTAATGAACTTTTACAAGAAGATACTTAAGTATCGGAAGGGTACTGTTTACAACCTCATTGGTGTTTCTCTTGACGTGTGATCGTAAATTTTTTACGTCGCGATTGAATGGTCCGCCCTTAACTAAAACAGGGAATAAACTTTCATGATTCCAGTTTATGGTACCATTCGTGTTCATTTTATAAATGATGTGCTTTAGTATTGCCCTTTATCTCTTGTCTTTTATTTAAATCATTTTTTTTGTTGGATTTTTTCATTCTGATAACGTTTTATATTTGCTTTCAATCAGATTTTGACACAGTTGTGTTTTATATTGTAATCTTTCCGATCGATTTTCTGTTAAGATTTCCGTAATGTCTGTCATTTGTAGAGGAGTGGGCCGTTCAATGTAACATTTTACCAGATGTTTGGCAGAAAAAGGTAGATATCACGTCTTCGGTTTATTGCACGTTCGTTACGTTGCTCATTCTTCGTGACCCGGTGTTTCGATATACGTGTCCGAAGGGTACCTACTAGAGAGTAGACAGTCAGTCGGTCAAATCGGACTCCACTTATTGGGGAAACAAAATGAAATACTTATCTAGGCCGCAACGAAATGGAGAGGACAAGAATTATTAATGCACTACAACAACTACTGTAGTAGATAAATCGTCTAAGGCTGACTGTAACACTGCCCAAGTTAAGCCTAATACAATCATAATACGATTGACCCGTTACTTAGCTTCGGTAGCTATGCAAAAGGGCGTAAATAAATTTATTTTGTATCTGAATATATTGGTAAGAAATACTACTTACTCTTTAGACTTTTAGGTAGAAGAAAGATGGGAGAAAAATAATGAACACAACGCACAACTTAATTTAAAATTGTAAAGAAGAACAATAAAAAAATAATACCAGCAGTTAAAAACATTTATCATTATAATAAATCCACGACGTTTCGGCCATGTATTTCGAAACATGAGTGTCGTCAAAAAGTCGATTAAAATCTGATATATTCAGCCGCCGACTACGACGTACCGTAACGGCTACGTGGGAGAAATTTTGAAAGCTGGATATGTGTTGTGCAGAGGAGCAAGAGCTCCTCCTCTCAACACATATCGCTAAATAATGACAGCTGCTCGGGTCGATTTACAGGTTAAGCCGCGCTTGCCCAGGTTGATCCGTGGATGGTTGACCACCCGTTACATACCGGGTTTCCTCCGTGCTTCAGTAAGCACGTTAAGCCGTTGTTCCCGGCTGTCATTTGTAGAACTTTGACTGTCGTTACAGGTAATCAGTCGCCCGAAAGTCTGACCGCCAGTCTTACCAAAGGAGTATCGTGTTACCCTTTACTAACGTGTTGTGGAGGTCAGATAGGTAGTCGCTCCATGTAAAATACTGGTATTCAGATGCATCCGGTCAGACAGGAATCCGACGACATAGTTGGGAAAAGCTAGTTGCACGATGTTAGGACGTGTAACGTTACTGAAAATACAATAAGGTTGTTGTGATGTACAATATTTTCAAAACTTGAGAGACAATAGGTATATCACGCAATTTTTTTTTTTTTTTTTTTTTTTCGGATGGGAAATCATCAAATGACCCCCCCACTCTGGGCGGAGCGGAGGGGAGTGTCAGACTTGTACTGACTAAAACCCATCCATGTTCCTTCTTTGCCCTTTGTGTTCCAGGGCCACGGTATCTCTTTCGAACAGTCCCGCAGCCCTGGCAGGCATCGGCCCATGCGGACCCCTACTTGATTGCTGACATCTCTTTGAGGCGCGCGTGGAACACGAACGAGCCGTCGACACGGCCTGTCGTCATAAGACGGCCGGACGGCGAGCTAGCCCATAACTCGCCGTCCACAGGCCAGCGCCTACGGTGGTCGGAAGCCACCACGTGACCCCCGACGCCCAGGGCGTCTCCCGCGGCGGCTGGGACGTGAGGTTCTTTCCCATTCACGTCCTGCCACCTCCTTCACTAGCATGACTGCTTCGCAGAAGGAGGTGACGGCTTCCCATTCCCTCTCGCTCCGGACCATGGCTTGAACCAGGGCCGGACGCGAGAGATCGCCGCCGCCAATCGCCGCTATGAGGACACGGCGGTGCTCCGCCCAAGCGGGACAGACCTCCACGGTGTGTTCCACCGTGTCCTCCGGACGATCCTCGCAGTGGAAACACCCGGGCGTTTCCTCCCGCCCGATTCGGTGCAGGAACCTCCCGAAACAACCGTGTCCGGTGAGGACCTGCGTCAGGCGGTAGGTCAGGGCGCCGTGGCGCCTCTCTAGCCACTCCTCAAAGAGGAGACTTATCGCTACTATGGTGGCGTGCCCTATCACGCATTACTATTGGAAAGGGAACAGCCAGTACAACTTAGTAGAATCTACTGCCCAACAGTTTACTGCAACAGGCTAAACTCATTTGACGATTTTAAAATTTGTTATCGACCAGATTACCATACATCTTAATAAAATAGGTTAGATCTTTTGTTATGTAATATTATGTTATTGTGACTTTTTTTTTTGTAATTGTATGTTATTTCCACGAATCGCAAGCCTTAAAAAATAAAAATAAGTTAAAATATAAACATCAAAAACACAACGATGTGTGATGTTGTAAGGTTTTATTAGACAAAAAGAAGTCAGTAAAATTGCCTTTGTACAACAATCTATACACGTTGAAAAGTAAATCTACAGTTTTTTATTTTCTTTGGTCTCCCGAAAGCCCGTCTTTGCTCGGGCATAAAAGCTTGTTTTAAATATTGCGTCCCGATTTACCCTACTAAAGCCCGCTTACACATATTACCCAACATGAGAATTACTTTAGGGAAATACATATTTTCTGGATCGGGGAATTCTTTATGAAGCGGTGCTACATTAAATATATGCTTTTTATTATCTGTGCATGCAAATAGAAATGATTGTTGTTTTATTTATGGCGTTTGAAAATGTTCGAAATGTATTTGTGCTGGTTTATAAGATTAAGTCTCATAAATCAATTAATATTTAAACGGAAAACTCTTTTGAGTACTTAATTAATTTAATTGGCCTGACGATGTGACTATTTATATCGTATTTGACCTGAGAAACTTTATTTTTAGTAACTTAGTTCTAGACTTAACTTTGACTATGAAATAAATCTTAAATACGGTTATGTTTTCCGCCAAAACACGCCAATGAAAAAGATTAACAACATTTCAGCAATTTCTGATATCAAGACTTATTAGGCAATAAAAACACTAAAAGTTATCCCGGATAGGAATTCGTTATCTGTAAAGTTCAATACAAACAAAAATTTAATATAAAAGGCGTCGAATTGACGCCTACAAAGGGCGCGTTCGCAGAGACCGGACCGTTGCTCGTGGAGGCGAAAACAAATTAATTGCTATCGGTTACGTTCCGATGTCGTAATTGCTTTGTTCTCGCGCGAACTGATCGATCAAGTGAAAAAAATTAATTGAAAAGCTTGACAAACCCATGGACGCCAGCAAAAAGTACCCTTTAATTGGTTTTAAATAATACTTCGGAGTGTTCATCTGTTTCAACACTTTCAACTGTATAACTGTTGATGTTTCCGCATCGAAAAACGGGGAAATGGCTATTGTTTCGATGGAGTTCGTTATCCACGTTGATTTGTTTCTTGTATTCTTTAAATGTGACGCGTGCTTTTTCAAATCCGTCTATGCATTTTTGTAGTTTAAAGTGACGATATTTATTCCAACATTAAATATTTAATCACATAATAAGTATTTATCAAAGTTTAGCTAACGAAACTTAATTCGACATAAAATAGTTAATCACAAATGTTATTTTTTAACTATTAATTTTATTTTAATAACACGCTTTTATTTTTGAACCACCAATTACTTTTCCAAAGGTGAGATCGTTTAATCGAAATGTCGAAAGTCAAACTTCAGTCTTCAAAGTTACTTTACTTTGAAGAATATTCTTGGTTCCAGAAACTGATTTACCCGTTAATGCAATCACCATGTCCTTAGTTGTTTGAGCTGGTATACATAGCCTGTTCTAATAGGTAAGTCTCCTGTGGATCGGGTATCAGTCCAGCGTCCAAATCTATAGCAGTGTTGTTTACTCTCCGTTCGGTCCACTTGGTGAATTTGTATAGCTGGGGATGTCCGATTGGGATTTAGTCAACCGAGTGTTATAATAGTAAATTATAGTAATTGTTATTGTTTCATAGACTGTAATCCTAGTCACAATATTTTGTCTAAGCATTAAATTTTTAGGAGGGGCGAGAGGTCCCAAGATTTGTTAATAATATAATAATTATACCGGAGCTGCCTTATTTTACATGTTATTGTAATTTGAGACATAATAAAATTTAATGACCCTTTAGTCAAAGTCACAGACATCTTGCAAAATCAACCACATAAAAAAAAGTCAAAAAATTTAGACCGACCAACATGCCCATTATTTGACTTGTAATATCTATATGTTTGTTTAAGTCAAATCTTGCAACTGAGTTTTAAAACAGTTATCCCCAAACGATTGAGCTGAAATTTTGCATTCAAGGTTAGTTTGGTAGAAGGTTGAAAATGCATGGATGTACACGTCCATGACGTCATTCTAAATTCAATATGGCGGACGAAATAAATTATGATAAGGACAGGACAATGATCATGATTTATTCTTTTTAAAGTTTTTTAATATAAGCTTGGTTTTTAGTTAGTTTTGCCTTATTATCATACATTGTCTTGTAGATGGAGTTGTGCGTCGGTCATAATCTGCATCATCTGTCAAGCCTTTTCCCAACAATGTATGTTGGGGTCAGCTTCCAGTCTAACCGTATGCAGCTTAAAACAAGTATTTTACATGGAGCTTCTGCCTATCTGACCTCCACAACGCAGCTCGCACTGGGTAATACGATATCAAGGTACACGGTTATCAAGGTGTGCAATGTATTTATTATTTGAACATTATTGTCTTATTTATTATTTCATAACATCACGCCTGTAATCCCCGAAGGATTAGACAGAGGTGTACCTAATTGTACACCCACATTTCGTCAGTTATGTTTAATTCCCATGTAATGGGGGGTGAGCCTATTGCCATCAACCGGGCACAAATCCAGACTCCATTCTGATGAAAAAACCCAGTATCACTTTTCCCGACCCGAGAATCGAACCCATGACCTGAAGCTCAGCATTCGCGGTCCTCAACTATAAATATATGAATGGATCGGATACGTTATTGTTACATGTATGCTTTTACTCAATCGGAGTGTCGACATACAAAACATTTGTTAACAAAACCACTTCTCATAATTGTATAAAATTGTTTTTCAGGTTTCATATTGTGTAAGAGTAAATTAAGGTTTCTTTTTATTTATTTTAGTTAAAACCTTTACTTCAATGTTACGTAAATATATTCAAATACAGAGTGTAAACGGACTATTCACGAAGCCGTCAACCAAGCATTATGTACATCAAACTAAGTAACTCTACCCAAAAATATTGCTGGGAAACGCCTTTTTTTTTGGGGTGAAAAATCATGTTTTACGGTAGGACTCTATGTAACGCACTCAAAACATTGTGTTGATGGATGGATTAAATAGTACGGGGGTCGTGGAAGTGTTTAAAGTAAAAATCTTACATTAAATTATGTATTTAAAAAAAACTGGTGAAAAAGTTGGAATTTTGACCCCTAATATCTCCGTAACTAGAAGGTTCCCAGGTATGGTCTAGAACAAAAAAATGATCGCAGTGACGGGAAAACCTAGTGCCGTTCGGCTTCGTTAAGGGTCTTGTAACAGTCTTTATGCTTTAAAGCAATTAATATACGTCCATCATCTTCTACCCTTGTCCCATTCTACTTGGGGTCGGCGCAACACGTTTTCTTCTTCTATTCTCCCCTGTCAGACGTCACGGCATCATTTACTCCTTTCTCTTTCACATCCGTCTTCACACAATCCATCCATCTTTTCTTTGGCCTTCCTCTACCTCTCCATCCATCAATTAATATACCTTATGGAAACCAAAGTAAAGACCAAACATGAAATAACTTCACGCCTCCGTCTTTTGGGGCGGAGTGAAACTGCAGGTTACTGTGAACTGTGTATAGAAACTTATTTCGCTGTATTAAGAAGAAGAGATGCACTCTTCAGTTTTCAGACATTTGAACACCTGTTTCAAGAATGTATATTCTGATCAATACCCAGAACATCTCAGGAGCTCGTGACTAAATAATAACAGCCACTCGGGTCGATCTTCAGGTTAAGCCGGGCTTGCCTAGGTTGGTTCGTGGATGGGTGACCGCCCATTTCATACCGAGTTTCCCCCGTGCCTCGGAAAGCACGTTAAGCCGTTAGTCTCGGCTGTCATTTGTAGATCTTTGACAGTCGTTACGGGTAGTCGGTGGCACGAAAGTCTGCAACCAGTCTTACCAAGGGTTATCGTATTACCCAGTGTTAACTGGATTGTGGAGGTCAGATAGGCAGTCGCTTCATTTTAAATACTTGTATGCAGCTGCATCCGGTAAGACTGGAAGCCAACCCCAACAGATGATGACCTAGAACAAAACTCATTTATTTCAAACTTATTTCTTTCAAATTTAGAAGATCTATTCATACAAATAACTAATTTCTTTAAAGCTTGTTTAGTTGATGCAGTCTAATGTTTTTTTAAGTCACCGCTCTATCATAACTTGATATACGCCCTGGCATATTCTTTACTAAACTATGTATGTAATATGGATACCACTGAGTCGTATACCTAGTTATGTACATAAGCCATTGCTTACTTACGCAAATCGCTCGTTGAATATGCAACACCTAGTTTAGGAGCTCAGTAAGCATGTGCTTAGACTATTAAGTTCCTACATCTCGGGGGAATTATTTTATTCTATCCCTTTAAATCCCTTCAATGGGTGACATAGTTTACGCTGATATGAAACAATTATCGGGGTCTGAATATTGTTTCTGTATAAACAGAGATTTACTGTCGTTTTCATAAGACGATATTGGAATTTAGTCCTTGTAAGTAGAGTAATAGATGCTTCTAAATCATATTTTTGTTTTAGCTGGGCTTTAAGTAATTTATCAATGGTTTAACATATACCTAGGTACATAATACATTTATATGATTCCCCAGGTGTAAAAGCTCGAAACTATATCAACAGTACTCTATTGATATTACTCGAATATCGCAGCAATAACATATTGTGCTCAAATATTGCAGCATGTCCCAATTGTAACAGCTTGTTAGTCCGCGAGCACAACAACTGGAGCGAGCGTAATGTGCAATTGATCGTTGAAACGTCGAAATAGAACATTCCTTTTTATATTTTACTAGGATTTGACGTAATTGGCATTCTATTTGAGGTCTCGGGAGACTCGATTCGTACCCTCAAAGTTCCGTCTCCACAAACTATTATGATCAAGACTTCAGTTCGGTTTCAATATGGGTACAACATTAATATTGCAGCAAGTTGTACGCAAACTGCCTCGGAGTGTACATGTAGTGCAGTTTCATACAGGAAGGTATCTCGGCGCGGGGAGCGGGGGGGAGGCACGGAAAATCCAATTAGTTGGATAAACATCCGATTAAACTACACACTTGAGATAAGCTCTATTTACTTGTCGAAGATTGTACACCCTGATGATTTGAGATATCACGTAAATTGTTTGTTGTATTATTACTGTGACCGCGGGATTAGTTAACAAGTGTTCCGTACATGTGTTAAACGATTTTGTGTTGTTGACGAAGATCTTACGAGATATACGTTGTCTCTCAGTGACATATAAGTTTATTATACACTTTTGCGTCTTTTTCGGGACTAAAGAAGACGCAATTTATAAACGGGATAGTTGTAGAACTTTTCAAATAAATAACTGCGTGTCTCCCGGACAAAACGAACATCTTCCTTATATCGGATATCCGACCAAATTCTCATATTATTCTTGTTCTCGGCTATACCCGCATGGAATGTAAGACCCTCGTCAGGTTTTACCAAGATGTAATTCAATCTAGGCCTCGCCATCAATCTGTGAGTTCTCACGCATATATTTCTGTTGATTCGACAAATGAGAAGGGTGTGCTCGAGGTGGATGAGCTACCGACGCCTCGGACCCGTAAAACTTTACCTATTGGTTTATGACTTTCGATTTGGAATGTCAATGGTAATCTAGAAGTGTAAGCTAGTAAAAAATATTATATTTTACTGAGAAAATGGAATGTGTCATTTATTTAGGTATCTCGATAACCCTACGCTGCACGTACCTAGATTCGGTAAGTTGGGATTCTTTTTTATGATTTTCGGGACCGAAAAGCGTCACGTCAAAGCGCACTGCTTAATATTTTTAATGAGATGGTTATTTACGTTGATATTCCAGCTTTTAATTAACTTTTTTTAAACCGCAGATATAATTTAGATCGCAGTTTTGCTCAGGGACTTCCAAAGTCCTTGAATCAAATTCATTTTATAAGACATTGAAAAGTTTCAGTGTTCCAGGCGAAGTCGGTACAAAATATAATTATATTGTGGTGCAAGTGACCTCCTTTGCAAGAAGTTGTCCTTTGACAAAATGGTGTAGAATAGAATAGTTAAACAGTTTGTGTACTGGAATGGACTACCAGTATGGCTGCAAAGTGAAGCTTCTGCACGCATCCATCAATTTAAATTTGCATTTACCAATATGGTTTTATAACACTTGTGCAAAAGTGCCATTATCCTAATTTTATAGAATTACTAGCTGTTCCCCAATTTGAATCGAATTTTGTTAACAATTTTAAGGGTTTTAATTTTTTTGCACGGAACCCTAATACAATTTCTAAAAAAAAAAAAAAAGTAGCCCACATTACCCCTTATAACATCAGCTATCTGCAAGTAAGTCCTGTCAATATCTGTCCAGCCATTTCGGAGTTTAGCTGGAACAAACAGACAGTCAGACAAAAATTTTTTTTTTTGTTTTAAGTATACTTGCGTGCTTTCATATCACCAATATACTCAGATAGGCAGGTCAGATAGGCAGTCGCTCCATGTAAATACACTGGTATCTCACTAGAAGTCTGAAATCTAGACTGGAAGTCGACCCCAACATAGTTGGGGAAAGGCTAGGCAGATGATGATATACTTTCATAAGCATTCAATAAAAAGCTGTTATTTTGAAATCACAAACAGACACATCAATTTTATTTATTTGTACGTATAGATTAAAGCCGATCTAAATGTCTGTCTGTGTGACCGCGTTGTTCTTTTAAAATACGCAAAGTATTTTGCTGCGGTATCTACTATCTTTGCTTTTGTCACATTAGTATTAAAGTTACATATTAATACAGAAAATTTTCTAGTTTAAATCCTTCGATGATTCGCTAGTTTTAAACCCTTTCTCTGCACCCTTATTTTCCGTAAAGGCAGTAGAACAAGCGATCACCCCAACGGCATGGTGTACAATTGCTTCCTGTTAACTAAAAACAAAATACGGCAATCCGTCTGTCAAGCTGATTATGATAATATCTCCTGACAGTTCATAAACTTAAAGTATTTATATCAATTAGACCATTACATGCACTTTTGAATGTCAAAAAAAAAACAAAAAAAAGCGAAGCTATAGTCACAAGGCATAAAAACTTGAGAAAGTACTGTAGTTCAGTTTCATCATAAACCGGTTTTAGTTCAATAGAGATGACTGTCATCATCCATAAAAACAGTAATGTGTACAAACACATGTATTTTTAATTGGTTAGCATTTTTCGAGAGAAAAAAGTTTCGAACCGTTATTTTTTATGCATACAGGGTAGATACTGTATATAGTAATAATTTTACTGAGATAACATCTCTGGATGCGTGTTCGTATGTGCGCTAGTGAGTTCGGAAGTGGTGGTCAAGCCTGTAAAGTATGTATGTTATGCTAGGGATGTTACAGTACGTTACCTAAATCGGATAAATATGCGTTAATATGAAAAATTATTCAATCATTTTTTTTTGGTTTATTTTAATTTGAAGTGTAAAGTTATCTTTCCGCTTGTTTGAATATGTTTAACTTACAGAACTTTTCACTTAGTGCACGCAGTCCAAATACGCGTAATAACTTCAAACAGTTGCACCCTGAGTTCATAACCGCCCCTGGCCGTAAATTACGCAACTCGCCCTCATTACGGCGGCCGCCCATCCGTGGATGATACGTGGGGTGAAGAGCCCTCACATTCCCTAACTGTCTATACCCTACACGTAGGTAGTCGTGATACGAGTGGTGCACACTGCAGGTCGCGGAATCTGCACTCGGACCCCTCTACTAGCGCGAACGAACTGCGACGACGCCACTTGCCATCAATTTTTAAAATTTTAATATTGTTAATGGAGACACTACTCTGCTGGAAATATTTATTTTAATACATTAAGTAAGATGATGCAACATTGATAAATGACGACATGTTTCTTGTTTTCAATCACAGCTCTTTATTCTGATGGCGTATCTGAAGTTTCAAAATTTATTTTACACTTCAATAAAGTTTATAGTACAGAAAACTTGGTCCGAGTCGATACAATTATTCTTGGAGCTGAAACTGGAAGCGAATAAGATGAAGTTACCAGGATGACTTGAAAAAATTATACAGTCTACGTAACCGTTAGCTAACCAAGATGTAATTTATGAAAATGAAAAATTATTTTGGTAAAAAGGAAATACTAAAAAGAGAGTGAGGTTCAATTTATAAGATTGGGTAAATCAGACTTAATGTCTTCTACACGTTTCTTACGACAGACATATATGATGGTACTGCTTTTCATTCTACTTTACACCATTATCAATAGAATATAAATATAAATACTTTCCCATATTCTTAAAACCCTTTCATTCACTAACTCAAGCTCGTAAAGAACAGAAAGAAAGCGCTAAGACAACAAAACAACGATATGGCTTACTAACTCCTTTCAAAATAATATTTGTTATTTCATAATGGATTACAAGTTAAGAGCAAGTTCAAATTAATCCATCGATGTATTGGAATGTCTTGATTAATGAAAATAAATAGAATAATGGATTTTCTTAAGTGATTAGTTACAGTAGACACCCTCTTGCACATTGATATTAATTGTTTTTCTAGTTGTTGCTTGCGAATTTATTCGTAAGTAAAAAGTTTTATACCCTCTTTACTTGACCCCTAGGGTTGAACTTAGAATATTTTGCTTCATCTTTGCACCCCCTTGAACAATGTTTCTACCTTCAGTTATAGTGGATTCAGTGGATAGTGCTTTGTCTGTTAAGGTTCAGTTAAACCGTTACGGACAGATTGCCGACCGGCTGTGGACATGGGACACTGACAGATACTTCAGTACATATCAGTCAGAGTGTCTACAGTGTCTAAAACCGGTGACCGAAAAGTTGTATAGAAATCTGTTATCGTGGTATAGTCATGTGATGCTGAGGAATAAGGAAAATTTCGTGAGGAAAATGTTGAGTATGAATGTAAATGCTATAAGTGTAGAGGATGACCAAAGAAAGGACGGATGGATTGTACGAAGGATGAAATGGCTAGAAAAGAGGTGACTGCTGAGATGACGAGTAATAGAGAAGTATGGAAGAAGAAGACATGCTGCGCCGACCCCATAAATTGGGAAAAGGGGAGGAGAGTGATGAGTACAGTGTCCAAAGCCGCGTTTGCAATTAGTCCATACCGATTCAGCCAGTCTTTGATACTTAGCTGTAGACTATACGGTTCTTTCTTATACCGAACAGTAATCAATATATGCAAATAAGCTTTAAGTTTCACGTTGTAAAATCTCATAAAACTACCGAAAAAAAGAAAGTGTTTGACCATACGTATAGCTGTAGCGTTTTAAGCAGTCGTTAAATCAGTAATATTTACATGGGCTCCAAACTACGCGGGTTCGGCGCGTGCTTCAAACCTAACCTAATATGTTATTACGTGAAATAAAACGTGCCACAACGGTCGGGACTGCGAGTCAACCATATCGTTACCGTCGTACTTGCCTTATCGACGGCCGCATGAGCACGGAGCCTTAATTAAAATATACGACCGCCATTTAAGAATAATTTCGAGTGGAGCCGATATTCTTTCGACCCCTAAATAGAAATTTATACGAATTATTTTATTGAAATTTATTGGTAGGAGGTTGTTAGAATGTTAATAATGCACTTGGTAGTTAATGAGTGTGTTTATGGGTCATCCGAGAAAATGGTTTTTGTATAAAAAAAATATTACGTAACCTGATTATTTTCCGACTCAGTGTTTCAGAGAGTGAGTATAATAAGTAAAAATAGCATCTGTAACAAAACGTATATTCTATAGATACAAACCATTTCTAATTACAACATAACATAACATTACGCCTGTAGTCCCGGAAGGGTTAGGCAGAGGCGTACCTAATAGTACACTCACATTTCGCCAGTCATGTTTAAGTCGTGTAATAGGGGCGAGCCCATTGCCATCAACCGGGCACAAATTCAGACTTCATGGCTGCTACTGAGAAATTTCTGATGAAAAACCCCAATAACACTTTGCCCGACCTGGGAATCGAACTCAGGACCTAAATCAAATCAAATCAAATAATTTATTCGCATAATATGGGTCTACATAGATGGTAAATAAATGTTACATTACTATTATTCTCAGGACGCAGTGAGTGGTACTTAAACTAAGTTAATTTTTGAAATGTATACTCCAATTTTAAATTAACTTTTTTTTTTTTTTTTTTCTCTCTCTTTTATATTTTATGTTTGTAAACACTTTTAATGCATGCCATATCTTATAGTGTACCCCCATTTTTTTTTTTTTTTCTTTTTTGTCTATCGTTTTTTTTATATGTTCCCTGTGAATTGAGAGGTCTGGCTCTTGTGATACAGGGAATCCTAGTACAAGAGCCAGAGCTACACTGATGTTACTAACAATCACCTGTTAATAAAGATTTTTTTATTTTTTTATTTTTTTTTATTATTATATATTTCAGGAGCTCAGCAGTCGCGCTTGCGACCACTAGACCAATATGGCAGTCCTTTCTAAATATGTCTATTATTAAAGTCCCATTAAAATTATGACTATAGATAGGTACCAGACATCAAACACGATTTAAAAATACCGTGAATCTTCGGAAAATCCTTATAGTTGCACATTTCTCGCAACTCCGACTTAAAACAACTTTATTTACTAACATCAGCCGTGCAAATTATTGGCACTGCAACTTAGTTTATTTGAGTAACAAAATAAGTTTGTTATCAAGTAATAAGCTGATATTTTATTTGAGGAAAAAGTAAGGATACTGGGGAAAGAGAAAATGGCCAATCCGATAACTATTAAGCGCCTTGTGAATGGATAGAAACATGTTTGGCAAACATTGTTGGCCATAACACGTAATAAACAATTATCGTACTGCAAAACTGTTGGCTCTGGTTAAACCATGATAAATGACGTTTGCATAGACCTACATAGAAATGTATTTGAGAACTTCAGCTGAAATCCATTCACAAGAGTGGAATCCAATTTAACATCCTTCATTTATTTCTTTTATACATTTTTAAACACTGCTTACAAAAAGAAAAACAATACTTATACTGTCACTTACGGGATAACATCCGTGATTGTTCATTATTTTGAACTCCGGATGTCCGGTAAACCGTAAAAACTCAAAACAGTGTTTAAAAAAAAACAATTTAAAAAACATTTAAAAAGATTAGCATAGCAGCAGCCTATAATGCCCACTGGGGGAATGGGCTATAATCCAGCACGCGGGCCCAGTGCGGGTTGGTAGATGTCACATGACTTCGAATTTTAGGTTCTAGGACATGCCGGTTTCCTCACGATGTTTTCCTTCACCGTTTTGAGAGCAAAAAGATTAAATAACATTATTATTATAAGCCTATATGGAGGGAAGGGAGGCCATTGTAGGCCAGTCCTTGGAGAAAGAGTCCAGCTCATCCCATCATCTCCTTCTGGAACTGCCGCATTGTCGTTTCTTGCTATTATGTATCCATTGAGTGGTTAGTATTGCCCATTGCTCCTCTGACATGCAGCAGATGTGACCAGCCCAGTTCCATTTCAACCGAGCAGCTGTAAGGCCAGCATCATCAGACGTATGAAGTTTCTGATACTCTCAGTAAGTTTGACACCGTAGACTTTGCGCCACAGCTCGTTGGCAGACTCCAAATTTAACATTATAAGAACTAAATTAGTTATTTATGCTAACAGTCATCATCTACTAACCTGTCGATGATGATTATTAGCATAAATAAATAATTTTCTTGCCGGTTCTTCTCCATAGGAAACGACCAACCCGAACCGTGCACCTTTTTGACGACGTTTTATAAGTGCCCATCTAGGCCAATGTGAAATAAAATATTTTGATTTTGATTTTGTCTGATCAAGGGGTATTGTATTACCCAATTACAGTTGTGAAGTTTAGTTAAGCACAGGTTCAGATAGGTTTCTTGTACAATTTATTGTTATTCAACTGCATTCGTTTAGACTAGAAACCGGCAACACCATAGTTGAGAAAAAAGATATACAGATGATGCTATGACCCAATGCCTTTCACCAATGAAATTAAACTGGATCAGCATAATTAAACTGCGTTTAAGAGCTGTCAGTGCAAATATTCACTATAACAGTATCAGCTATTGAACGCAGTTTAAATGAGCTGACAGCATTCGGTTTCTTTAGTTACTGTCTCTTGTCTATCTCGTAAATAATTTTGCAATACCCATACCCGGGTCCCCTGCCAGTACCCAAGACCGTGAAGGTCCCTCGTCAGCGACGCGGCGGTTACCTAAACACCTCCATATAATTACGTAAAACGTTTTAGATCTCATCACTTGTAAAGGTATTTTTTCGTAAAACTGTCATCGCCGGTCCCCAGAGTAATTCCGATAATGTTTTCAAGTGTCACTTAGATTCACGAGATTGTACTTAAGTAGAAGTAGATAGACTATTTCTTAGATAAACGGTTTATTTCTTTCTGACTATCTGACGCGTGTGTTCTATTTGGGTTTAGTCACCAATGTTATTTTGAAATAAAGTGTTCTTTTTTAAGCTCAGATTTTGAATTATAAGTAGAGGAATAATTGTCACTGTTCAAGCTCAAGGGCCGGACTCCACCGATGTGGAGATGTGTTGTAAACCACTAATACAATTTCAATATTTACATTTCTCATCTTCGCTTAGCTTTAGTAGAAACGGTTGAGCGGGGAGGAAAGGAGAGGAGATGTTACGTAATTGTTTAGGCCAGCCTCCGTACGCGGCGGCAAACCGCTCAGCGAAGACGAGAGACGTGAGCGGCGTGCGGTGAGTGGTGTACTGTGAGCGGTGCACATTTCCTCTTCTCTCCGCTTTGAACATTTCCGCACATCTTCGGTGGATACACCTTACCTCTTACGCATCTCCTCTCCACTCCGCTTCGCACATCTCCGCTAATCATCAGTAAGCAAGCCGCATAAATGCGCTGCTTAACGTCAGTGTTGCTTTTCTCCTATTGGTGGCTATTTGTATTATATTTGCACTGGGGATCAATCACGCGCCGTCTCAACACGCAAGTTCAAATTTCCAGTAATTTTTTCACTTTTACTCTAAGTCATATTGTAAATAAAACCAATAAAGGGTATTAAACGTACTGGAGCATTTTAAATCAATATCCGTAATCCCGACACAATTATGATAAACGTGACGGTGTTGAATTCTAGACAACTAAACATAATAAACTTTTCTAAAAAAAGAAACCCTTTTTTCGTGTCAACACTCTGACCTTGAGATATGATTCTAAAGGTCAATGATCTATCGCAGTCCACAGCTGGACATACACCTCTCCTAAGTTGGGCAACAACCCAACGAATCCTTGCGTTCCACTTTGAAGTGTACTGAAATTAAAAAGAGATAAGTGAATTCAATTGTTTTTAATGAACCCAACATTGTATTCTGAAGTAGATTGTGAAACAGTAAAGGAGTAGTGCACTAAAATAAACACAGTATGTTCAAATGGGAAATTCGATGATTGTCACATTGACTGAGGCATAGGAGAGAGGACTCTGAAATATTAAACCATTTCAAAGCAAATCCAATAATAATGTGATAATGGTTTGTCTCTCTAGGGCCCTCGAAATCTACTTTGTAGACCGAGTCGTACCTAAATAGAATATTATATTGTAAAGTTCAGTTTGTTCGTTACATTTCTTCGATACCTGAAACAATACGTGCTTAAAAATCATGTGTCGCCTGGCCTTGTAGCCCGTAGCCTCGTAGCGCTGTGCGTAGCCGCGCGTGCTTCGAAATACTTACAGATTCGTAGCGGTTTTACCAAACTTTTTATTGCTTAATACTTGCGGTCAAAATAGTATTAGACGGGGTTGATACGTAAATTGTGATTTAGTATTATTATTTAAATTCTTACGTTTACGTGTAGGCACTCGCGTAGCAAGCGTCTGACTTAACACCGATTTTCGATATTCGTAATACCTATACAGTACGAATGTCAGCCTGAGACGTTTCAAATAAGGAATGTGTTCGACAGCGCTGTCACGTTCAGATGGCGTGTTCGGGTGCAATTTGCTAGGTCGCACCGCCTACTGTAATAACGACTTCCGTACCCCGTCGTGGCGCCTCCTCAAATTGGTCGCTTATCACCAATCTATGGTGTAGAGTAGAATACCAGTTGGGCCGTTCGCAATTTGTCAACAGCGCGCGTCAGTTAGTTGTTTCTCGTTTACAAATTGCCAAATGGTCGAAGTTGTTTGCATGATCGATTTTATCAAGATTAACGTGGTTTTTGGAGTGTAGTTTCGGTGGTGTTTATGACGAGATTACTATCATATGTTCTTGTCTATCAAGTTTTAAGTATACGCCAATGATATAAGAAGTAAGACACAAATTATTACCTCAACGCTAAGTATTCACAAGTTACGACTCGCGCTGAAAACTTTGGTATATTTCTCCGGAGTATGTTCCAACTTACTGGTTTATTGCTTCCCGAGATATTATTTCAAAGAACTCTGGGAATTTATTCAGCACATTCGTCTAGGAAAGGTAATCCCAGAGGTTCTTATTCGGCTACTTAGTTCAAACAGTAGTCGCATGTGGATACCAAACCTCTTTGTACATATTTAAACGTGGTATAGTACGTTTATTTTCCTTATATCAATTGAAAGCAAATCTCCTGTTTTCTAAAAATAAACTGGCCTATAACGATATTGAGGAAGAGAAAAATAAATTAAAGCTGGAGTTGAGTAAAGCTGGGGTTGAGAAATATATTCATGACCTGAGAGTGAAATGACTGGGCAAAAAGTGTTTGGTCCTCCTGCCACTCACTGCTGTTATCAATCATAATACGCGAGTGGAGTGCTCATACTGATAGTACCTATACTCTGTTTTTTAGTAAAAAATATATTGAAATGTTTTGCTAAAACGCGACGTGATGTCATGATACGGTATATGTTTTAAAATTTGGTACAGACAATCCATTGTAATATTTTGCTTTTAATTCGGATTTGTTTGTTCGAATGTATATTTGTAATTGTTGGTAAAACGGCTCAGCTGTGGTTGTTAAAGTTCTGTGGCTTTACCTACAATACAATTCGTATGAAACTTGTTTTAATGTACCAGTTTATTATACAAAATGTAAGTAATATGTATTTCATGTGTTGTGTAAAATGTAGGCGGAGGATTATGTTATAAATAGAATTATAATATTTTACAACATAAACCGAAAATATTGTGAGGTCGGAAAGGAATTAAATACAAAATCGTTTTTGTTGTTTTTAGCGATATGTTAATCGTTGTAAGTGGTGTAAAAAGGCACAGGTGCTCGTTTTAAAACTTTCGCTTCGTTTGACATTTAGCTTCGGTATATTTGGAATTCATGATGCTGAAACATGTAAAACAGTAATACATTTTCTTTTAATTTTCCATTTTTGTTTGGCTGCTAAAAAGTACCTACTTACGTAAGGTTCTCTTAATTCTATTGACCTTGAATTAAAAACAACGACGCTAGATGATTAGGAGTCTGGTTACGTAATAAGCTTAATGTAGAAGTATTTATATTAATGCCAAAGTCGTCAGACATGGAAAGTTGGAAAGCGCCGAACCCGCGACTTGTAATGTTAGTGTATTATTAAATCATATGTTTGTGTGGCACGCACGCGTACCTATAGTTACTCAAATCATTCGTCACAGTTAACTTTGGGGTAGCAAATATATAATTTATCGACGATATTCATGGTTATATCCGTACAATAAAATAGGAATCTTACATGTACAGTGTGTGTAGTTGAAGGTACAAATTTTATTAGTATTATGTGACTTGCTTTTGGTTTCATTCACGTGGATATCGGAATTTATCTTGCAGGAACAAAATGAAAATCAAAATACGTGGACCTAGATGGGCTCTTATAAAACGTCGACAAATAGGTGCACGTACTATCACGTTACAACTTATGATACGTCCTAACTTAAGTCATGGTCTATCCGTGTGCTAAGTTCTATCGAAAACTTTTCAGTCGTTTATACGTAAAAAGTTAAGAAACAGACCGACAGATATGCAGTTACTTTCGCATTCATAATGTTAAGTATGATAATATAAACTTTCAATTTGAAGCTTAAGATAAGGATAAGGGACGTATGGAACCGGGAAGTGTGGTAGAAGAAAAGGGAGGTCTATACCCAGCAATGGTTTATTCCAAGCTGATATGATGCTGATGATATTGTATCATCAGACAATTCACAAATCTTACATAAATATGTTGCCGACAGCCAATGAACCGAACCGACGATGTCTGAGTACGTCAATTTGCAATCTAGCGCCACATTACGTCACAATGGGAACACAGTTTGTATGCAGAACGCTTTTGATGGATACCTAAATACTTGGGTCTAGTGCGAAATACTTCAATGAATTAATGTTAAGATCTCCTTGCTGGGTCTAGTGGTCGCAAATGAAGAGTGCTGGGTTCAAGGTTTGGTCCCCAGCAATTGGGAGATACCATTAGAAAATCTTTTGATGAAACTCGCTCCTTTGTGTGGGATTAAACATGACGTGCGAAATTTGGGTGAGCGGGTACGAGAAAAGCGAACCTCTATCTACCCTTTTAAAAATATAAGCGTGATGTTGTGATAATTTTAAGAAAAATACCTTTCTGATAAACTCGTAACATTTAAGTTTAAATGTCCAACTACTTTAAAAAAAAATATGCTACTATGTATTTTAATTTTACGCACCACGCGATGAACTTTCCTTTTCTCGGAAAATGCTTTTCTTGTTCCTGAATTTACCTCACTCATTCCTGTAGTTGTTTTTTCATGTTTGACAGGCTGGCGTTTGACCTCTATCTCACTTGGTGGTAAGTGATGAGGTGATGACGCTTGCCAAGAATTAAGCCGGAGACTTGAAAACCAGAGACAGACCCGCGACGTAAACTAGCGAAAATACTAAAGATTTTTGCATCGAGAATACTATACTAAAGCTGTTTTGGTTGTGGCAGCCTCGTTGCTTCAGTCGTCGCAAGCGCGACTGCTGAGCATGTTGTCTTGGGTTCGATTTCCAGGTCGGGCATAGTGTTATTTCGTTTTTTCTTCAGGAATTTCTCCGTAGTAGCCACGGTGTCTGGATTTGTGCCAGGTTGATGGCAATAAACTCGCCCTCTATTACATGGGACTTAAACATAACTTGCGTAATGTGGGAGTACTATTAGGCCTAACCCTTCGGGGATAACAGGCGTGATGTTAGGTTATACCATGTTTTTACACAAATAAATTTATTCTATTCTATACTAAACACTCTGGATGGTAAACAAATGAAAACTCTATCCTGTAAATAAAGTTCAGTTTCATTACAAAAACAAAACATAATTTGTACCGTTGTAAATTAATAAATAGCCAGGAACAAAAAAAGCGTAAAGAGATCAAGTAGGCAAATAATGTTGACTGTGGTGAAAAAAACTATTTTTGCATAGCGGCGGCGTGCATAACGAAAGGGCTCGTGTTGTGCTCGAAACTCGGTGTACGGAACCAGCTACCTGGGACTAGGGCTGCCTATTGCTATGTTTAAGAGAAAAATACAGTGTTGTCAGGATTTTGTGGCGCATAAATGACACTGACAGGAGGGGCCCGTCTGTAAACATTTGTGTGATTATCTGTGGTGGAAATTATAAATGGCGGCCTTAGGTCCGATTATGACCACGCTTCAATGTTTTAAGGATGCTGGTTTTTTTATATGGAAAAGATACCGTAGTTTCCGTAAAAGGAAATCTACAAGTAAAAACAATATTTTATAAATCATGTTTAACAATCTTATCCTTGTATCTTTGTCGTCAGATTAACTTTCAGTGCAGAAAATTGAAATGGCTTTAACGGTTTGCGGCCACCCTGTGGACAATAATTCTTGAGAAAAGCCTTGCTTGAAAAGGAATATCCTGCCTGTTGTCTTTGTTCTGTGTCGCGTAAACTTAGGTCAGGACTAAAATGTAGGACTTACAACAATTTGAACTTATTCTTATGAGATTTAGACACCATGAAATTTGCGTTTTTCAGGAATTGCGCAATAGGTTTTACAATTTTACCTATAAGACTGGCTGTAAAGAATTTCGTGAGAACAAATAAAATGGGGAACAATAATATTGTAGGACTTCGATTTACGCAACAAGGGCACAATAGACGTTACTGCCACAAACAACAATGCCAAAGGTAAAATCAGAAAGTAAAAAACAAACCGCTATGGTATTTATTATCGATATTACGTAATATATATTACCTATAGGCAATATTAATCACGTAAAATCGAATTCTGTACTTTCTTACAGGACACAGGAAAACACGTAAAGTCTGTTTATTATGCGCCGAATAAAAAAAAAGTGCTTTTAATTAAAAGCGGAACTTTAACAAGTGTAAGTACTTACTACGTCGGCAATCTTCATATAAATACTTACAACTTTCAGTTACCAACTGTTTTTTGGTTATAATTATGCTAGTAACTTGTATAATTTTAAATGAATTCGTGCACTTTATGCCTGTAATTGTATCTCGTATTAAAAACGTTATCGTCGCAACGAGCTTCAGATATGCATGGCAGCTGCACTTCATTATTGAATAACTCGACGGTAAATGGCCTTTGCTCATTTCCTTAGCAATCCAGAATGAAATTATAGCACTCTTTTACCCAGTTATACCTCGTAGCGTGACGTCTAGCTAAGTCAACCTGGAATTAGAAAGTCATAATAAGTAAATATCTTAAGATTTATGATCGAAATAATTAAGCGACTGTAATAATATGTTTATTCTACTTAATTCCTGGCTGCCGATACGAATATATTTGGCGGTCCTAATGCCGTGTTTGTGCTTGTAATTGGAGTTAAAATAGTCCCGACACAGCCACATATCGCCACAATATGGCTGCCTACTTTGTTGGTATAATAAGGGGCTATTGGTAACTTTGCTTATTTATTTTTTTGGACACGCTACACGAATTTGGAGTTCATGAAAATCGTGGTAAGGGTTTCTACGATACTATAATTCAAAACATAACATTATTACTTTTCTTGAGGCCGCTAGGTGGCAGTTATTTTTAAACCGATTAATTTATTTTTGTTACTAATCGTATGGCTTAGCTTACATCTGAAGAGGCGTCAATATAAAGCCTTGTTAAGTCTGTGCTGCCTCGCGGAAAGTTCTCCCACGAGCACGTGCATAGGGCTGCCCCAAACGATGGAATTCTTTTGATACAGCGAGAAAAACAAAGAAATATAACTTACATACTTTCTCACAATACTCTGTATTTTGTTTGAAGTATTCTATTCAAAATAGAACATCAAAGGATTTGAATGCCGTACTTCTAAGCTTGACTGCTGCGAACGTTGTATTATATTTAACTTTTGCTATTTGAGTTTGGAAAGTATCATTTTATATAAAACTTTTACAGAACTTAATTTAATTTGCGTATATGGTTCAAGAGGGAGTACAATCAAATCATTAAAGTGATAGAAATACATGAAATAATTAAAAAAACGTTTTTCAAAAAACAGTAATAATAATTTTCAAACCAAGATAAAATCAGTCAATCGAATGAATACATTTTGTTTTACACCCCATTTTCATAGGGCTTCAAAACATTTAGTATCGCTATTTTTAAGGGGGAGCGTGCACGTTAAGAAATGTCAAGATGCTGAGAGCGTGCGGATGTGACGTCACGAAGGTAACATGGCGCGAACACGTAACGTCAATCTTGTGTTGTTAGGCGTCGAAGCGACAGACTGTACAATCGTGTACGTTACGTATCTCTGATAATTAAGACATTACCTACAAATTGTGTTGAGAAAGCATTTTGACGTGGTGTGATGACTTTATTTGTGATGTCGTGTTTTTGTTGAATATTAGGTAAGGAGGGACCTAAAATGTAATTATTTTTATATTTTATTGTTCTTAAAGGTATCTGAATAAAGGATTCTCAGTGGAATGTATTACTGTCCTTAAAGCTCTGGTTAAATAGAAACGAATCCCGCTTGGGGATCGGGACGAATCTCACTCGCGCTGATTTATGTCAACTAACTTGTATGAAGGTGAATAGTCTTGTGACTTCCTAATCATTCAAACAAAAGACACACGCCGTCATGTCACGCCTCAGTGTGCCTACAGCTTAAAGGTTACCTTGTGATTTAGAATCATAATAAAACAGTAATTAAAAAGAGACAACATTACAAATTGTTACAGGTAATAATCATAATATACGGCTTGCATTGTGAGGAGGTTCCTGTCTCTGGAGCCCTAACCACCGGTAGCTTGAACCCTGCTCCCGATAACGGCGGACTACTATTTTTTTATATTTTTAAATGTTTTTAAATGGTTTTTTTTAATGAAATATTTAAAAATGTAATTAATAAGTAAGGAAATAAATAAACGATATAAAACAATTATAAACATAAAAGGTAAATTTGTACTTTCACTAACGTTCATTAAATAATTATCCTCTTCGATAGTTTTCAGTTAAATTATATAGTAATCACAATATAATTTGTAGTTATAATTTGTAGTTCATTATTTTATCAAAAATTGCAAATTACGAAATCCTGGATTAATTGAATGGCTATTTGGAGCTGTGGTGAATGCAGACATCTGTCAATGAATAACTACAATGGAACAATGGATCTGATTCCGATGCGAGTTATTTTGGTTGTGTCAGGTATCCTATATAGCTGTGTTTATTTACACATAGTTGCAGAGAATTAACGGTGGCCTTACGGTAGTTAGGGTTAATTCTGTGGGCTGCAGAACTGTTAGAAAGAGATACCGCGGTCCTGGAACACAGTCAGTAAAAGTCTCCCTTCGACTCCGCCCAGAGCGGAAGGAGTCATTTGATGATTTCCCATCTGAAAAAAAAGGGTTAATTCTGTTGGCTATCCCTGTAAGCTACTTCATTTGATTGGTCCCACTGGTACAGTTAGAGACAGAGAGAGATAGAGAGAGAAAGAGAGAGAAAAACGTTTCTTTCTATGAACAGTTGAGTGCGATACGGTGTTCTAGACACGAGTTGGGGCCGTCTTGTTACAAAATGTGTACACAAAACTAATTAGTCTCACTCCAATATGAATAGAACACATAAAGTTACCTACTGGTTTAATACCGTGTGGCAAGCCTTGAATATCTTCGCTATTTCCCATGAGTGTCGTAAGTGATAACTAAAGCTGGCTAAGAGGGGGCGAGTAGCAAACGGTGAATCTATGACAGCACCATCGACAATAGCATCAACTTGAAAGGTGTTCTGTGTTCATAGACCATGAATCAGGTATTTTAGCAATGCACCAAAAGAGCTTAGATAAAAAAATACTTACTCTTTTAACAGTTTGCCTGGCCCTTGGAATTGAACCCAGAAACTCGTGGCCAGCAGTCGCTCTTGTCACCTCTAGACTAACGAGGCCGTAAAACTACATACAACAAAAAAAAACCTTATAATATTTGTCCAGTGTTATTTAGTTTGAAGTACAGAATGCTTGTTGACACAAGCACTTTGACACATTATATTAAAACAAATTGAATTGAATGCTATAAAAAGTATTCTCAAGCAATCAAACTGAGTTTAAGATCAAAACAAAAGAATTTTGCATAGTTTACTGATTTGTAGATCGTTGACCTATTGACATGTAAATGCGCCGTGTAGTCCTACCACCGGCGGTATTCATAAACCTTATATATAAAACTACCTTCCTAGCTTAGCACAGCACTTTGTCATTCTAAAAGACTTAGTTTAGGAAACGCTAAAAGTCTGTAGAAAGAAACAGAAAACGGAAGCGTGCCTTCTTTAGGATTTACCTCTGTTTGAAACTGACTACAACCGAAAATTGAAAATTCATTGACCCCCTGCAAATTTTGGAATGTTTACGGACTGATTAGTTTTATTAAATTTAAAAAAAAAAAAATTGTTTATTTCAGACTAGGTAATGTCCATATTTTGTTAGTAACACATTCATTCTCTTAAGACTAAGTTAGTAGCATTTATGTAGGTTGTCCAGATCAGACGAATACAGATTAAAAAATTAAAATAAGGATAACTTGACTAATAATAAATTAAATTGAAATTAAATTGTTTTATACCATTATTCCTTTATTGCAGGTATCTGTGTTAGAAGTTTCTCTAGAACTAAAATAAGCGAAACTTTTGTACTTTAATTTTCCGTTCGTCTTATTGTGGATGAGGGCGCTATTTATGTTGTGGGTGTATAAGGTGTGGATACATCTCTGCCGGTTGGAGTGTAGCCTTAGGGTTGCTATGGAGCGAGAACTTAGAAAAAATTTGGACGTAGAAATTTATTAGATTTTTTTTTTCCGATATTTCCCAATTTTATTACAGTATCGGGTTGACCTAGACGATATAAACCATTTAGATTCCGAGACGCACGGCCTTCCGACGCACCTTTTCCGAATTATGGGCCTTGTAAAACTAAAAATTTTCTAGGTCCGAATTTTTTTCTAAGTTAAAATTTTTTTTGTTTGTTTTCTTTTCTGCTCATAGTGCCCCTAAGCGTATACTCCAACTCCTACAAATCCGCCCCTAAGACGACCCACTGACAAAAAAATAAGCTAATAATATACCGTGGTGTCTACATTTTAAATACAATCGTGTCAGGTTATAAGTACGTCGCTCAAGCTTAGTTAATTCGCGTGCCGTGCACCGGATTGCTGCTAAAACTTTTAACGGCGGAGTAACAACTCAACTTTATATTATCAGTCGTTGGAAATGCACGCTTTTTAAGGTAATTCCGGATAGAAATACATAAACAAGAATATGGTACATGTAATGGAATGTTTTTACTTGGTAGTGGATAGTTACTGGATAAGATTAGATTTTACTAATTTACCCTGTATTAGAAATTAGTCCTGTATCGTGGGTACGATTGCAGATACAAAATGTCACATGCACAAGCAGATATTCAATATACATTTTTCTGCCGATTTTGTAATAATAACTTGCGTATAATAAGCCAATTGCAATGGGTCGTCCGTGGACAGAATCAGACAACAGGTATAAAATTCGATACCAAGTGGTACTTTTTGTGAATGAACAGTTTGACATACATGTCTCTGTACTTATTCTTGTTTTACCTATTTCATTAATTGACATTATTGTTTCTTATTATTCGACATAATATTACGACTAAGTTGCGTTATCTAATTATTTTGATCGTCGATGGCGACTAAAACCTACGAAGTGAAAACTCTTTGGTAAAAGTTTTCATACTAATTTTTATTTGAGGTTCCAAATTCAAATCATATTATTGACCAACGAGCAGTAATGAAATTCGGTACAATATTACGGCTAGAGCTTAGGTTAATAATGACTTGCTTTGCGTTATTTTTGCATGAGCAGGTGGTGTGAAAATAATATATTTATAACATTGTATATGTAATTTCAGTTATTTATTATTTATTTTATTCAATTGTTTCGTATAGTCGGTAATCCCACACCAAAACATAAATGTAATCCGACTAAAAACTCTCTGACACGGCTTCCGATTGTTACGCTAATTGCAAAAGTGTATCCATTCGATAGCACAAACAGTCGCTTTGGTCTATTGTCCACAACTCTAGTGTTTACGTACCGAGCGGCTAGATGCGTCCCCTTTCAATCATCGGCCTAACTATCGTTTGGTCAAGCCTTCGCTGCTTTGTTCAGATTATGTAATAGGTATCTGCTGGTATCCATTAGGGGAAATGATTTGACTTGAGTCTAGCACTAAGTGAATAATAAAACAGGTCACTTGTGTCGAAAACGACATTGAAGCATAAGGGGTATAAATTGTGTACAAAACCTCAGTAGTAAAACATGATTGACGTGTCTAATTGTGTATGCATAGAGGGCACGTAAAGATGCCGCAGCAGCAATATAAAAAGCCTGTACAAAGGGTTATTTCAGTTCCTTCATAAAACTAACAACGTTCGCGGTAACAAGACGCGAGCGTTTCTCTCGAGCCCATATTCTCACAGTCATTGTCTCGTTCAGTAGACTTTAGGGGCTTGAGCCTGAGTGTTAGATTCAACAGACCATTGTTTAGCTTCCTTCACCTGGCAAGACGAAGCCCACACAAAGGCAACGCTCGTTTCTGCACTATTGTTTATTTTTGTTATGCAATTGTAGGTTTTCGAGCACGCCACGCTACGGCGGATCTTCGCTTGTTTGTGAAGTGGAGTAAAAGCAGACGACACCTGGATCGCACACATACGACTGTGTCGCAACTCGCAGCTGAACATTTTATTATGTACCTTGAATTATCGATCCGGTTTAAACTGGTGATTACTGCTTTAGATAGCCTTGCACTATGCATTTCGTTTTTTGTCGTAACATTAGCAAAGGGTTTTTAAACTAAAAGAATTTCGAACGAGAAAATCGAGTGGTGTCTAAATCTGTTCAGATTCGTGTTCGTAGCCAATTTACTTGAACATCGTCCAAATTGTCTTTAAAATATCCGAGCAATCACCGTTTTGGTTAAAGAAGTAAGTTGAACTGTAATTGGGAGCCCGAATGCCAATCGCATTAGCTGAATACGTAAATATCATTTGAAAGCGAGGTGACGATTGACATGTTGTCAGATTAATTAATAATTTACGGACTGATTAATGATAGGAGTAATTATGTGATTTAGGTAGATACTGTTGATGTCTGTTGAGCTGTCTTGAACACAGGCTCAGGTGTACAACTGGATGTCAAACTCAGATGTACATAAATACGTACTGTTTAAAGATGTGTGGCATAAAGAGGAAACGATAATGTTAAATTGCTCAATTCCATGTAGCGTTTTTTATTAAATGGTTTACAAAGAGAGTTTTTGAGTGAAGTCTTACTTTCAGTTTTAATAATTTGATTTTTTATGACCCGATTAAAAGACATATTTGTGAAGAAAAAGCAGTAACCAAAAAAGTGCTGAAGACCGAATTATTTGTTTTAAAAATGTAGTTTGGCATCAGCAACATACTCAAACACAGGGTGTTATAACGTCAGAGGGTAGGATGAAATGAATTGATCGCCTCTATTAAGATGGAGTGTAGGAACTCTATACCCATGGGCCCCGAGTTCAGAAAAGCCGGAGCAAGGAGTCGGTTTTGTTAACAAACTTGTTTACACTAATGATGGATAATGAAAGATAGATAGCTTCTATAACAATCTATTGAGGATATAGGTACATTCATGTACATAGATGCCTATGTTCATTTTTCTATCTTTGTTTAAAATAACAATAGGCAGATAAGTCCTATTTTAGTGACGAGAGAGACAGGGATTTGAAACTTTAATGAATATTTATAAATAAAAAAAACTACTCGTTGGTAGCAGATAGTGGATAGCGCAATACTTATTAACGGCTGGACCGATTTGGTATTGTCGATAAGTTCGATATAGTGCGAATTAGGTTTATATGAAAAATCTGAAAAGTTGTCCAGAATATTTGATTTCAACGTTTTTCGGGTCAGCTACTTTATTATAATATTGGCGCCTAAGTTGTCATTGTTTATACTACGTAGGTACTTACTTTACGTCTTAATTTTTTATTATGATTTTAGATCTATTTGTAGTTTATTTGTATATAATGTACATACATAGTAATTACTATCAAGGGAAATTAAAAAAAATCATATAACATTTAAAAAAAAAGACAGTAAGACACATTTTCAGTAACGCATTTATCTCTAGAAGTGTTTGTAAATAGAATAGGTAACCGTTTATTGTCTCCAGTATTACATCTATTAGTTGTACATAGACAGAACAACAATACCGGAAACAAAGGTTAGAGTACCAGCATTATATAAACTTTGACACACAGTCAAGATGAACTGAAACTCTTCATAAACAAATGTTTCCAAGATATAATGGTCAGCAGCAGTGCAGTAGTGGTGTAGTAGTCTTGGTGTCCCATTTTAATCTAATGTAGTAAAAATGTGAAATTAGTTCTTTATCTTATTTTACAGTTTCTGATTTAAGTTTTCGTTTCAGAAGAAGTTTATGATGCAGATGCAAATGTTTGTTTCCGCTTATTTTTCTTTTTATTACGACGACGGAACTAGATAATTTTATGAATCCGTTTTTGTGATTCCTTTATTAATGTTTGTTAAAAGTATTGTGGTTTTCAGTCGGGTTTTTAAAAAGATTATCAAAGTCATTTCAAGTCTTTTTTTTTAAACTGTGTCCCACTCTAGGAATTTTCCTGTGTCGTGGGTGTGTTTACAAACATTTAAACTCACATTAACAAACGGCCACAAGTGATTTTATTATTTCAATCAGTGATTTACAGAGGATAAGTTTGACAGTCTTCTTTGATTTTTTTTTAAATAAATTAACTACAACGCGAACAAACTCGTAATCTAGTTATAAGAGCCAACTGGTTGCTGTCGGTACAAGTGCAACGCGTCAAGCTTGGCAATAATAGACATGGAATCATATTTTTCTACAACATTTTTTCTGATAGTTATCTAAATCTCTTTGTTTGACTATTAAGACCTTTTGAATGATAGATTAATTTCAGTTGGATCATAATATGTATGTAGTGACATCTCAATAAAAGCAACGTAGTCCCTTGCGAGCATGAGGCCCTGGGTTCGATTCCCGGGGCGAGTTTAGTGTTGTTTGGTTTTCTACCGGAAATAGTTTATTAGTTGCTCGATGTCTCGTTGATGGCAATAGACTCGCACCCTATTACATCGAACGCAAACATAATTAGCAAAGTGTGGGTGGACTATACACACCTCTACTTCACCGTATGGGGATAACAGGCGTAATGTTATGTTATCTCAAGAGGTTTACAGCAAAGCAAGATGGTCCCCATCTGGCAAGTGTCAGACTGCAGTCTCCTGTGCACCGACCGTAATTCTACACAATTTACAACCTTACACGCAGTTGCTATCTTTTCCTATACGATGTATCTGAGTGTTCCACCGTTGGAACGTTTTTATTTTGCCAATCTTAACAGTAGTCAGTATTTTCAGCCCAGGTAGGGCTGAAAATACTTTTTGAATGATTTTTTTAACAACAAAACTAATTAAAAATGTACATAAACTGTAGACAAGAGGAAGAGCTCGTGGCAAAATAATAACAGTCGTTCGGCTCGATCTTTAGGTTAAGCCGTGCTTGCCTAGGTTGGTCTGTGGATGGGTGACCACCCATTACATACCGAGTTTCCTCCGTGCCTCGGAATGCACGTTAAGCCGTTGGTCCCGGCTATCATTTGTAGATCTTTGACAGTCAAAGATCTGCTGCGTGTCGCGGGTTCGATCCCCGCACGGAACAAATATTTGTATGATCTACAGGTAGTTGTTCCGGGTCTGGCTGTTTGTGTATGTGAGTTTAAATGTTTGTAAACGCACCCACGATACAGGAGAAATTCCTAGTGTGGGGCAACGTTTTTTAAAAAAAGAAAGAAAAGAAAGAAAGAAAGAAAGAAAGTCGTTAGAGGACCAAAAAGTCTGACAACCAGCCTTACAAAAGGATCGTATTACTAACTGGGTTGTGGAGGTCAGATAGGCAGTGGCTCTATGTAAAATACTGGTATTCAGCTGCATAGACTGAACTGCCGACCCCTACATAGTTAGGAAAAGGCTAGGCAGACGATGATGACATAAACTGTAGACATACTCACTGATATGCTTACATATTTTTCTTATGAAAGCCTATTTTGATAGTAACTTTACACGTTGTCAACTTTTATTTTCAAAACCATTTAAACACAACTAAAATACCTAATAAAAACATCTTTTTACACAACTACTGATTCAAGTTAACGTAGCTTAAACAAAACCGTTCACCCGTCCGACCGACCTGAGGTAACCCCACATTATTTTGTAGCAAATAAATAAAATGTAAATAGCATATGGAACGGAACAAAGAGTATGATAATTTGCATAATTCTGTTCACCTTTTAGCTTCGGACATGGCTGGTTTGCCTGGTTTTGGCCTGGCTTGGCCTGGGCTTGAGCCAAGCCAAGTCCATTTAGCGACTTGTACGAAGATTATAAGCTTAGATCCTTTGGTTACACTCGGCGTGCGTTAACCTCGGAAAAATACGTAAAATCCACCTTTCACGGTATCCTTTGAATTTGGAATACGTTCCGTTTTTCTTCCCATAAACAAAGGATTTGGTATCGATTGTGTTTTTTTATGTTAATGCTTGTTTTGGTGAAGTGGAGAAAGTATCTAAGTAAATGGTGCGTGGTTTTACAGGTTGATGGATGAATATTAAATGCTGCTGTTGTAATCTAATTGGTGTAATATTACTATTATTGGTGTATTTGTTTTTTTGAGATATTAGTGATGACAACTGAATCATAGACATTAAAATTTGCAGAATATTATAGACAAATGTATCTCTTATATAGATAGGTAAACTTAGGTAACTTAAACAAAAAATTACGTATTCACCTGCATTATAAGCATTCTCGTAAAGTGTGAAATATTTATTTAATTTTGAGAGGAATTTCAGGCTGGTAATTCCAATAAAGACTCCATTATTGGTCTGTAAAGATGTAAATACGATTACATCAATCGGCCAATGACGGTTCGAAAGCCGGAATAAAGTATCAGATATTTTCAGGAAGTATTGCAAGTACCTGTTTTAATTTATTTATTAAGGTACAATACGGTAATTAATTTATGTAATAAAAGATTTTCACAAAATAAAAAGAATTGTTCACCACATGAAACAACAAGAATGAAGTCATCTTTAAAATGGAGTGGTTACGTTCTTCGGCTGTGAAAATAATTTCAGCCGTCTCCAACACAGACAAGAGTCACAAGTTTAGTTTTTATTCCTACACCAAGATATATGGGTGGCGGGAGACTCGTTAAAAAGAACACGATATAGTATTACACTGGCTGGTTGAGCAACGGCTAACCCGCTTTATGTGCACTTAAAACTGCTTCCTACACTTGTTTCATCCTCTCCAAGTTAACGCGAATCTTAATTTAAGCTTCAGCAAGTAACTGGTGAACAAAAACAAAAGTTTCTCTTGCCAAATCGCGTCCGAGCCAGCGTGACTGTTTAAACGCTGAAAAATATTATTGAGAAAGTGTACAGATACTTGTTCTTAGTAAAACGTTTTGGTTATTCGAAGGTTTTCATAAACATTGGGATTCCTTAAAGTCCTCTTGAGGTTACGGGGATTTATCAAAGTGTGTTCCTAATTCAAATGTAGAATATTCCGTCTAAACCAAAGTACGCGAATGATATCTCTTCGGGAAACCTATCCTAGATATTTAAGTTTTTAATTAATTACCAGGTGTAGGTGTATGGGCTGCGGGACTGTTCGAAAGAGATACCGCGGCCCTGGAACACAAAGGGCAAAGAAGGAACATGGATGGGTTTTAGTCAGTACAAGTCTGACACTCCCTTCCGCTCCGCCCAGAGCGGGAGGTTCATGGTCATTTCATGATTTTCTATCCGAAAAAAAAGGTGTATGTGTAATACGTGTGTGATTTTCCTGAAGTCATCTACTAGATATTAATCTTACGCTAAACGATGATACTGTTTTATAAAGACTATCCAAATAAATATCATGTTGTATGGCGAAACTGTTTTGTTTGAACCTTTCTGTTCAATCGAGCGGTACGATTACCATATTATGTATGTTTATCTTTTAAAGTTGGCTTGTGGACACAGGCATTAGTATTCAGCTCCCGTCCGCTCACGTATAAACTTTAGCAAATAACATAAAATCAAGTTGTGATAGTTGTATAAAACGTTGTTGCTAACCTCCAATCCGACCATTGAAAAGTTTCCAATAGAAACTTCTGAATTGATTAGTGCTACCAATAGTTGGACGGAGTTATCCCCGATTCAGCTAAGTTTGTTCCTATTAACACTTAAGTTAAACTAGGACAGGTGATTAGACAACTGTGTTACTGCCAGTGCATTAGGAGGTTAGCCAGACCTTTGTTTTGTTTTACTTTTTATGCGTCGTAAAAAGCGTACGCAAGGTAATTGAGCATAAGTCCCGCAGCATGACTTCTGTCAGATGTTAATTGAAAGATAAGTGCCACCAAAAGAATTTCTTCGTATTTTTCCTTCAGAGCTGTTCCTCAAATCTTTTACTTTGTTCCGGTGGCATCTGCCCCTTTTCAACTCAAGTTAAACAAATTTCCCGTAACAGACTTTTTCGAGATTCACCTCGAGGATTTGGGGGATCTACGAGGTTTTGTTTTTACAGTTTCCTTTTTTGTATTTACCTTGTGTGTATTTTTGCTGTATTGTAAATTGTCAATATGTGACTGTGTTTATAAGGTTCATAATAAATACGATTTAATGTAAACTTATACTGTCACTTACGATATTATAAATATCGGGAGCTCAAAATAATGAACAATCACGGAAGATATCCCGTAAGTGACAGTATAAGTTTAGTTGAAAAACCGTGAAAGCTTAAAACACGATTTAATGTGTTTGTGAAATTTGGAGATCATCATGATGTTATTGATTTGCTAAATGTTGTAACTAGTGTAGTCATTGTAACTGGTTAGTGTGTATTTACATACAAACCGTAGCGGAAATTAGAACCAGTAGTTTCCGTCAGAAAGTCTGGAGCAATACGTTATGACAACGCTCGTAACATTATAACATAGTTTTAATGGTAAGTTATGGCGTCGTTTCTAATAAAAGGTATTAGTATTCACGAGGTATGGAAGGCTTTCCGTAAGTGCCATGGCGAATGTTTTCGGTGTAACTCATCCACTCCAATATTATAGAGATTGAGAGCGTTAAGTTATTGCAGTAACAATTTCGTATTGGCCAATAAAACCTCACTTTCGCTTTATTTATACGCAGTAAAATGATCAATATTCGATATTGCCTTTAGATGGTTACATACATTTACATACGTTTATGGACGAGTCGTGTTCGAAAGTTTTTTGTAATTTCTTGTGAGGTTTTAGGGCGGTATCTTAGAAATGGGTGCCATACACAAACTAAAAAGGGTACTAGAATTAACGGAGTACAAAAGTAAGCCGTTTTGATGTATTCGTGTGAGTCATCGTCATCAACATCATTTCAGCCGAAAGACGTCCACTGCTGGACATAGGCCTCCCCCAAATGTCGCCACATTGACCGGTCCCGTGCGACTCGCATACAGCGGATCTCTGCAACCTTCACCAGGTCATCGGGTTTGTGTGTGTGGGCACTGCAAATAGATTAACCAGATAAAGTTAGTACTGTGGAGCAATATTGACCAATGGACTACGACAGACAGAATGATTGACTGAACCATTATCCTCGCTTTTCACACCGAGTAATTCCTAAAAAAACCTGCAAAATTAACAAAAAGTTCCACTAATTAAAATTCAACAAAGAGATCGTATCAAAAACTTGGCGCGTTCATAAAGAACGGTTTTTTCCCACGTTTCACTGGCCAGTCATTCTATCTCACCATCATATGAGTTATACTGGCTGAGATAGTGATAAGCCGCGGATTGGGCGCTTCAGTCCACATTAAAACCTCGTTAGCCTTAGTGTAAGCTTTTACTATTGTTCAGCTCCAACTTGCTATATCATGAGTAGAATAACGTACTTACATATGTATACACTGAGCCAATTGCTAATGCATAACAGTTGGAGAGTTTCGGAGTTGCTGTTTGTCAATATTATGTTCTGACAGTTTTGGGATGGGCATTTTAAGTAAAAATATTACATTTTTGTGGGTAATGAATGATCAGCCAGATAAGCCATCATTATTTGTAGATAAAGTCTTTGTATACTTTGTTCTTTGACAAGAAATGTAAAAACTTACCTGATCATAAATCTTATATTCATTGAAAATACAACATCGCTTTTGGCTCTTAGTGCACTCTCACCAACCAATCATCGTCTTGAACAATAGATTTGACACCGAACTATTCAGAGCCCGCTGCAAACTGCAATGTAAGATCGGGAGGAATACGTTCCTCCCGCCCTCAGAAGTCATAAAACACGTTTCCCATCCACATCATATAAAATCTCATGGCTTTTTACCCCACGGGTGAATAGGAGTGTCCTATTATTTGTAGGGAACCACACATGGAATAACAAATCACTTTCTTCGCTGCGGAATACAAAACATATCGAATTTTAAAAAAAGTTCACCTTTGTAGAGCGTCATCTCTATCACACACATTTGTTGACAGTCTCTTTCTATAGTTCGACGTATACCTCTGATAACTCAATAGCAACCATATTGTAACCAATTTAAAGATCATTTCAATCTTTGTTGTCAGTGGCAGCAACTCAAAAACCACCTTATTTCAACGACATAAAGACGTCTGTGCTTTTAATAGTGATGCAAAAAACTGAAAGGACTGTAACAGTAACACCCGGACAGTATATAGGGCGTGTCGTCACGCGATCCTGAATAAGTGTTAGCATACGTATCTACATAATTATGACAGTTTACTACCTCACTGAGGACTGTTGCGTTCATGTTATAAACGACATAATTATTACCGTTTGTGGCTGTACCTCTTACTACAACTTTATATTTTCGATACTTATTTAGGAAACTGTGTTTTACGGAGCTGAGATTATACGTAAAGTAATCATACTTTTATGAACAGTATCTAACAAATTATTCCCGATTTTTTTAACGCACTTTGGATACGCTCTGTTGTTTTCTCAACGCTTTGCTGGACACAGAGTTTTGAAAATTCAGTGTGCAAAAAAATCGCCGGTGCGTACGTGGATTAAGTTAGCAACAAACTTTTTCGGATTGTCAGGATTTATTTCGTTAGGCTTGTACACACGACGGCCAATTAAGCTATACAAAACCAGTTTATGCGGATCTCTCATTGTATTGGAAATCTATATAAAGCGAGGCCAAGTTATACTGGAAATGGACAGCATCATGTGCCACCGTGTGTACATCATGTGGTTTCGTCCAATGAAAATACACTGGGTGCGATACACTGTTTATAATAAACTAACAAATTACTTGATATTACAATTTAACACAATAACACGGGGCACAATGAATCGGGTACAGTTCCAGGACGTCTCAACTCCACTGCGATCAAACACTCAAAGTCGTCCTCGCCTCGAGCTGTAAACATCAGGGCTCTTTAAAAGCACGCTGTGGTGTGGGTAGATTTGTAAGTGGGTCGCGTGATGGCACCACTGGCGTACTTGCGACTCATTCCAAGTCCGTAGTAATGACCGGATCTGACGCATTCATAATACATAGAATGCGATTAAAACCTATCTATGTAAGTGTCTGTAAAGAAATAAGGCTCTATAAGGTGCAAGTTAGCCATCACCAAATGTGGGTTAGAATACCATGAGACTAAGTAGAGGAACAATCTTTACAGGGTGTTGGCTGAGAATGACAAGTTGAAGAGATACTCCAGCCGTGGGCTGCTACAGGCTGATGGGAATAAGATGTTTTTTTACACACACACATGATTTTATGTACATTACAGATTTCGACGATAAGCGTTAGTCTATCGGTGTGTGGCCGACTTTGGGTTTCATCTTGGTGGGTCTTTTGAACGCAAAGAATGATCAATGTCTACCGCAATGAGTTTTGCGGTAGACATTGGAAAGAATTTCTGATTTGTCTTGTGAGAACCCTTCGATGTTGACCGAGACTACGCAGAAAGCCGGTTTTATAAGTGAACTTTGGATTGCCATTGTGGTGAATGCCAGCGTGGGAGCTCGCTGACTGACCAGGGTGCGCCGGATGTATGGTGACTTAGTAGACACGTCTCTCGGGGAGGCTCCATTCATGCACACATTACGAGCGTGTTAATAATATACCGCTCGTCGTTATCTCTATTCCAGTTAATTTCGTGTCACCGCAGCATGCCTTCTTCTTCCATAGTTCTCATAAGTCGTCATCACTGTAGGGATCCCTGTTCTAGCTACATAATCTTCACAAACAGTCCATCCATCGATGTACACACGCAGCATATCGGGATTAGTTTATCGCTGCCTTTTCCAAATGACCGAGGCAAACGGATTACTGTGTCCACTGATCAGACGACTGGCCATTCGTGTTCTTATTTACTTTAAGTATGTTCCAGTAAAGCAACTTTGATATGCCTTTAAATGCAATTTACTGCTTCAAAGAGTCGATTCACTGGCTTTAAAGGATACGGAATGGGTGATATACGGGTAAATATAATTCACAATTTCTTTCAAAATAAACGTAGATTTCATGAAAACTAATGAATTCCATCCAAAACCGTGATAACACAATGTAGTCATCTTCATGCTCAGCGTGATCTGTGCAAGAAAGACTTGAATGTGGTAATCGTGTGGGTGCATTTAAAGGCAGGGTGCCAAGGGTGGGACATATTTACGTATAACAAAAATTTCAAATAATTTAAACACTAACCAAAGCGTTAATGGTGCATGTATGCACGTAGGTAATCATTAGCAGTTATACACACTGACTTGGAAAAAAATCCTTAATCACACGCGAATTCAAAGGGTGCGATAAAATAATGCTGCATGGCGTGACGAAAACGTAACGAATTTCATAACCATTTTAAGGATAAAATAATAATTTAGTATGAAAGTTTCTTGTGCAACGACAGCTTTTATCTCAACAACGAAATCTTGGACAAGTCCAGAGTTTGGAACATAAATAATCGCTGTATTTATTTTGTATAATAAGTCGCCATCAGATTTACTTTAACTTTAATGTTCAGTGAACGAAGTCCGTCTCATTAAGATGCGGTGTCCCGTACCTTGTGTATAAGTTTGTCTTTGTTTAAAAACTGATGAACTTTATCACGCGGGAAAACTGACAGCATCATGTCAATTATGACAATGGGTTACGTTTAAATTGACAGCTTGCGTTAAATTTTGCTAAAATTCGAAAATAAAAGCTTTTATAAAATAAAATTTTATTTGTCGTAAATTTCGCTATGAAAATTAAAATTGGTTTGTTAATAGTCAATTATTTCGAAAACATGGGGTTGCGACAGCGTCATATTCGAAGTCCGCAATCATATCGTGGCGAGTTAGCTTACGAGTCGCGTGACTAATGTTTTTTTTTTCCATTTCTTATTGTTTTTCAGTGGCTGACCCTCCATCGACGTTCGTTGGCGGTATCATGGCTAGCTAATTATACCACTAAAATGATTTATTCCAGACGATTGTTATGCTGGAGATTGTTAAGCTACCAAATTGGATAGAGGTTCATGTCAACGACGCATTTAGCTCAACGATATGATTTAGCTGTACAATCAAATAGTTAGCATTAGAACTTTGCTCATTATTGTTTTAAACCACGTACTTATGTTCGTGTAATTAATAAATATGACCGATAATACGCTGACGAGTGGTCTTTGGGTGAGGTGAGGTGATTAGCGATACTGAGCTAGAAGTGAATTTCAAGCCGAGTGATTTTTGATTTCAAGCCGAGTAAGGACTGCCTCGTTGGTCTTGTAGTCGCAAGCGCGACTACTGAGCGTGAGGTACGGAGTTCGATTCCCAGGTCGGGCAAAGTCTCGGGTTTTTCCATCAGGAATTTCTCAGTAGCAGCCACGGAGTCTGGATTTGCGCCCGGTTGATGGCAATAGGCCCGTATTACATGGGACTTAAAAATAACTGGTTAAATTGGGTATACTATTAGGTACACCTCTGCCTGACCCTTCGAGGATTACCGGCGTGATGTTATGTTATGTGATTTTTGCCATCGATCGTCGCTTGTTATTTTTTCCATTATCTCGTTATTCATGAATGACAAGTAAAGCATTTATAGCCGCTTTTTGTGTGCATTCCAAAAGTTACTTTCGCTCAATTGTTTTTAGCTCTTTGTCTACTCCTTTGAAGGTAAGCTTGCTGTGATCCAGCCAATGTTGAAGCACAGGCTTTAGACGGTCGTTATTTTAAAAAGCAAAGGAGGAATTTAAAGAAAAATATGGCTGAAGATTTTTGTATTTCCTTTCCAAACAACTAGTATTATCATTAAATCGATATGTACGAGCTTGAGGCAGAGATAGGAATATAAAAATGTTATTTTATGGATATGTTGGTTTAGATTTTAGATGAAACTAAAATGAACCCGTTTATGCTAAGAAGATAGTTTTTTTTGTATTATATTTTAGTTTTCTATATAATGCACTACGGTTTCTAGTGGAAATGTAGCTCTTTTAATATTTTATTAAAATAACAGTATGAAAGAATAATCTGAAATTTCTGATGTTGTTTTGGTTTCTCGTGCACTATTGCGGTCACCCGTCCAATCTGGGGAGCCACAGACTTCCGATATAAACTCGGAATAATACATGACTACCTACATTTTACACATTTTGAGATTTCCAACCCAAGAATTTTCTGGAACATCTGTATTCTTTTCAGACTGGGTTAAATCAAGCTTCATAAAATAATATTGAATTAATGAATATGTATACGCAAATTCCTCATCTTAAAAATTCGCCAAATTTTTTTAAAAGCCTGTTTTCTTTAAATTATATTTATTACTGAACGCATTAACGACAATTTTCAAGGTACATTTTCCTTCTTGAGACCTCAATAATTCAAGTGCTAAACGCGCTGTAAGTCTAAGAAACGGAATCTACTTAAACATCAACCTGTATATTTTTTTCACAAAACTGGAACTTAAACAGCAATAAATGTATCCGGCTCAATCCTATTTGAGTTTGCTTTCAGGTAAAGTGTACTTTATAATATTATCCTGCGAGCCCTGGTTCAGACTGCATTTTTCACGGGATCCCGGGAAAAGGAGCAAAAATGAAGAGTGGCCTTAACTGTGCCCCGGGACTGCGCAGATAAAAGTCCCGGCCTCTTATTTGAGTTATGGGACTTTGACCGGGGCACATCACTTTATTATGCTGGAGTGCTTCTACGCGGTTGCTGTAGATATAAAAGCAGTCAATTGACTGCTATGCCATCCAATAGTAAATGAGATTCACTTAGCACAAATTGATTGGAAAAAATACTGATTTGTCAGGTTGCTTGTTTAGCTATCTACAAGTTGTAAACATACCCTTCACGAACCCGTCAACCAAGCATTCTGTACATCAAACTAAGTATACTTACGCAAAAATTTTTGCCGGGAAATAACTTTTTTTTGGGGTGAAAAATCACGTTTTAGGGTAGGACTCTATGTAACGCACTCAAAACATTGTGTTGATGGATGGATTGAATAGTACGGGGGTTGTGGAGGTATTTAAAGTAAAGTTATAACAAAAAAACTTATAAGTTTAAAAAAAAAAAACTTGTGAAAAAATTAGAACATTGACCCTCAATATCTCCGTAACTAGAAGGTTCCCAGGTATGGTCTAGATCTAAAAAAAATAATTATGGCAATGACAGAGAGAATAAGTGCCATTCAGCTTCGTTAAGGGAAGTTTTACACCCATTATATCTATATAGGTAGTTTGTCGCCTAACAAAGTAGTTGTAGTCTTACCGAGGGTCTTACCCGGTAATTGGGTAGTGTAAGTCGGATAGGCAGTCGCTCCATGTAAAATGCTGGTACAGCTACATCTGGCTAGACTGGAGGCCGACCCTGACATACTCGTAGTTGGAAAAAGGCAGGGGGTTATACTTGTCGCCTCAGTATACTTAGACTCCCTTCTATCAATCACTTAGGCGTCAAAGTAAACAAAGTAGGTACGATTACCTATATGAGAAGTCAGAAGGATAGATCATTAAAGTAATTAATTAATATCAATTATTTTACGTACTAGGGATTTTCTTGTTGCTGCCTTCTAAAAGGTCATTTCACTTACTGAAGGTAATAAAAATATTTATCCTAAGAGCTCTTATATTCTTGACCTATTGGGACCATCAGTGGGCGTTCTAAACCATCTTGGACTATCCTTGTATTTATAGTATAAACTTTCCTGTTACTTTTATAGGTAGTTAAAACGGCAGGTAACTTATATTTGGAAACTTGGTAATTTATTAAGGTCAACACTCCTTGAGCTTTTAGTTTGTACACAGTTCTGTTTTCTACGTCGATTTGTTCTAGGCATCGTTAAGCTAATTTTCTCTGGTCGAAACTTCTCGCTGATGATGATTGGCGTACTGAAAAGTAGAAAACTGGTACATAAATGACTAATGCTCGCCGCGTTTTTTAAATGTAATGCCCAGTATCTGTAGATACTGGGCAATATATATATATACTAAACCAATATTCCTGTAGGAGTACTGTTGCATTTTCGACTCTCGATGGACAGTCGAGATTTAAAAATCCAACAGTCATCGTTCTGCCTAGCCTTTTCCCAACAATGTATATTACCCCAATATACATTGTCTTCCAATATACATCGGCTTCCAGTCTAACCGGATGCAGTTGAATACCAGTATTTTACATGGAGCGACTTCTTATCTGACCTCTACAACCCAATTAGTATTAGGTAATATGATACCCCTTGGTAAGACTGGTTGACAGACTTTCGGACCACTGACTACCTGTAACGACTGTCAATGTAATGGGTTGGCTTCCAGTCTAACCGGATGCAGCTGAAAATCCAACAGTTCGGTTTAATAATCTAGTGTTGCGTAACGTAAATGAAAACTAGTATAAGTCTTGGCGTCGTCTAACGTCACATGCCTACGTCCGGTTATTTGTTTAACCTCCAAGTTAAACCCAAAATAGAACACAATAAACATGTTTGGACAAAGCGGCTTATATTTTACCTTGGAAACAATACTGCCTACTTACCTGAGTAAAAACTGGAATGCTCCATAAAGAACATAACAAGATACGCAGTTTACGACGCGACAACCATTTGCGAGTCAATCTCCAGTTGTTCCGCGGATATGGTAACATTCGGATGCAGTTACCAGCTAAATTGGGCGCTTCCTTCGTTTTCTACAAGTTTCGTATCCTCCGTGAAATATAATCAACCTAGAAACGTTAAATAAGTTTGATAAACGACTTCAGAAAGTAGTTGAGCGGCTGCTACCTACTTGGGTTTATTTTTATTCTCCTCGGCTTGGCTTTATACAGTATTTTGTTAAACAGAAGTCTGCCATTTTATGGTGGAGCAGTTTGTGTTTTGCTGCGTTTTTTATACCCGTTGTCATCGGTTAGCCTTTTTCGTTTAAGAATTTAGGTTTTCATATTTAAAATAAACGCTTCACGCTCGTAAATGTACCTAACAATGAATGATAGATTGGTAAAGGTTAGTTGGGTAGATAACCTTTAAAACTTTATTGGGATAAAAGCACTCCATATCCTTTTCTGTGATCTACAAAACCAACCGAATTTTTCGGTTTCGAAAAAGTTGGCATCGCTTTTGGCAGCATCTGATTCATGATAAAAATATTTACCTATAAACGAGCAAAGACGGACGTTCAATTAAATGGTAATCAGTACAATCAACAATACACAAATAGATATTACTGCATTGGTCTACGGCTTTTCTATATAAAGAACACCATAAACTAAATTATACTAAAGTCACCATCAAGTCACTTCCAGGTACTTTATACCCACGCTCCAGGTATAGAGTGTGCGTTGCCTGTGAAATATTTTACGATTCCTGAGCCATAAGCCGGCAGGGTAGGGTTAAACATACCCGTATTTGTCCCTATTCGGTGATTTGTAAAGGTGAAGCCGCCAGAACATATTCTATTTCAATTCTTTGCTATAGATTTTTGTGAATTTTTAAAAATGTACTCTCAAATATTCTGATGTAGGTTTGTTTTTGATTGAATTTCAGGCGTTTTCAACAAAATATTTCAAGTTTGGAGCACTTTATTGAAGAGCGTTTTGAAAAGCTGTTGAAACGTTTTGAAGTCACGTGATTCGATTAAACGTTTGAGGTTTAACTCTAGTAGCAATTTTAGAAATCTTTGTATTTTTTATGGACCTTAACATATTTGGGTGATTTAATTGTTGATATTTAAATCTTAAACCTGAAAAACAGGATAGAAACAAAAAGAATTCAAGTTCACCTTTGTATATAAACTATTATAACGTTTGCGTACAATGAAGAATAAGTATAAAAACAAAAGGTGACATACTTAGGCAACATACGATGATAAACATAAACATACTTTTATTTATTTATTTAACATTTCAAGCACAAAGTACAGAGGCGGACTTAATGCCATAGTATTTTCTACCTGTCAACTTTTGAGTGATGCAGAGACTAACAGTGATAGATGCATATCTGAAAATATTTTTTAATGAATACTACGATGAACTACAAGGATATATAAAATACTATAAATTTATATCAAAATACATAAATTTAAATAAACACATACACGGATAAAATAAAATAAAAAGACAAACAATGGGGACAAAATTAATGCAGTGACGCTTTTACGACTCAATCAAGCATTACGACAGCACTTACCATTTCTTCATACTAATATTCGTAAGCACTTCAGCTTATAATCTACTTAGCTATATAGTTTATACCTGTGGAGCTTAGGAGTACAGGTATGCATTCCGTTCCACTTGCCCAGCTGCTCAATCATGTTTACCAATTGCTGAAGCGGTCTAATTAATACCTCTGTGATTTGACTCTACTGGAATAGTCCGATTTTGGTCGGTTATTGAGGAGAGGTGGTTAAGTTATATTTCACCTCCTTTACATGGATGACCTGAAACTTTTTTCTCCCAACGATTTGCAACTGATGGAACTACTGAAGGTAACTGAAACTTTCAGTAGCGCTATCAGGATGGAATGTGGTGTGCACAAATATGCGGTCATGCATGTAAAACGAGGGGAGATTATGGAATCTGTGGGAACCCAGCTCTCGGATTTCATAAATCTTAGATCCCTCTCAGCAACCGAAACCTATAAGTATTTGGGTATGTCGGAAGCGCTGGGCATCAAAATTGCTGACATGAAGCAATCGTTGAAGGAGCGCTTCTTTGGCCGCCTGAAAAAAGTATTTAATAGTATTTTATCAGGCGGAAATAAGGTACAACGTTCAACGGTTTTGATGTTCTCTTTCGGCTTTTTTATTGGACTCTAACAGAACTAGACGCCCTGGATAGGAGGGTCCGTACATTGTTGACGGCATTTCGAATGCATCTCCCGCGTTCTTCTGTTATGAGACTGTATATCCCGCGGAGGTGTGGGGGTCGAGGCTTTTTGAACGCTAAGACTCTCCACAATCGCGAGATATGCAGTCTCAGGGAATATTTCCTTGAAACCGACGTGGGGATGCATCGAGATGTGGTCACGGTGGACAAGGGCCTCACCCCGCTCTCCTTGGCTAAAGAGAACTGGCGCAAACCTGTAGTGCTTGACACTAACGACCGCATGGAGGTATGGCAGAGTAAGGAGCTTCACGGACGCTTTTTCCGGGTCCTGCATGGGCCCGATGTAGACCTATCAGGGTCCGTAGCCTGGCTACGTTCCGGGGACCTCTTCGGAGAAACCGAAGGTTTTGTCTGTGCAATTATGGATGAAGTTATGATGACAGCATGTAAAGACCAAGTGACAGTTCAATTTTACTAATCCAGAATATCATCCAACATCGAGTGTACCACAATTCACGTTACAAGGAGCGAGTGAATTTCCTAATGCTAATGTGTACCATCTTCTTAAACGCTAATGATCACGCTTATGATTGCCATGAAATAACTAGTAAGATAAAGAGAGAAAAAGGGAGAGGAGTAAGTTTCACATTCTATGCTTCAGATTTATTACCATCCGTTACGTCTTTAGAGTAGAGTAAGTTTCACAAATTCTATGCTTCAGATTTATTACCACCCGTTACGTCTTTAGAGGAGATTAAGTTTCACAAATTCTATGCTTCAGATTTATTACCATTCGTAACGTCTTTGGAGTAGAGTTAGTTTCACAAAATCTATGCTTCAGATTTATTACTATTCGTTACATCTTTAGAGTAGAGTTAGTTTCACAAATTCTATGCTTCAGATTTATTACCATCCGTTACGTCTTTAGAGTAGAGTCAGTTTCACAAATTCTATGCTTCAGATTTATTACCATTCGTTACGTCTTTAGAGTAGAGTTAGTTTCACAAATTCTATGTTTCAGACTAATAAGTCTAAAGCATAGAATTTGTGAAACTTACTCCACTCTCTTTCTCTCTCTAAAAAAGTAGTGTTAGAGTAGAGTAAGTTTAACAAAATCTAATAATTAAAATCAAAATCAAAAAATAATCTTCAGATTTATTACCATCCGTTACGTCTTTAGAGTAGAGTAAGTTTCACAAATTCTATGCTTCAGACTTATTACCATCCATTACGCCTTTAGTACACGTCATAAAACAATTGAAAGCGCAAATAAACACATTCCAAATGACCAAATAACATAAAAGAAAACAACATTTTACGCAGACACGGGGAGAAACGTACAAATTGAGGTAGCAAACGTAAAAAATAATAACTTTCAAAAGTTCCCTCTTTAACATTTACTTAAGTGGAGGAAGGGAAATAAATTGTTAGACATTTTTGAGTGAATTATTTTACCCCCGGGTGCATAAGTTAAGTACCCCACGCCCTTTGGCGAAATAAGTATTTCCACTTAGAGTCTTCCACAGTTACACACCCTATGTAGTTTTTTATACAGTACTAATAACCAAGGTAGTGTTATGGTAATGGGTGAAAATGATGAGCCAGTAATAGTGATGAAAATCTCAGAAAATTGTTTATTTATCTATTCAATATCTGTAAACATAACATACTAATAAATATTTAACTACTTAATAAACCATTCCACCATAATACTGAAATCTAGGCAGAAAATGACTAGAATTTTTGAGCTGTATTCTTTGGTATAGTTGACCGCGAAATTGCTTTATCAGTTTAAGGTTGAATGTCATTTGCACGTCATTAATCGTCAAGATTTATTTGTTTTTGTACCAGTACTCGTTAGATAGTTTCAAACTTAGTGAAATTACAATTTAAAGGTTGACCAAACTTATCGACGCGGGATCGGCTTGAGTTGGCCACATACCATAACATGATTATGTCGTATTTAGTTCGATATGGTGTCAAGTTGCGTCAAACCGCGGTTTCCGAACCAAAACGAGGCAAATGACGTCATTTTCGCTTTTATAACATGGAAATAAAGCTCTGTCTGACTGGCTCAAGTCGACAAGTACAGGCACTCCCTTACTTAGAATTGTAGCCAAAAGTGATAATGCAATTACGATGCCGACTATACATTTTCACATTTATTCCTGTCATTTTGCTCTTGCGTATACCTACACAATTAACCACTCAATCTTCATTTACGTTATAGCAAAGGAAACTAAAACCTTATCTACGAGTACCTTATAAAAAATCAAGTGGTCTGATGCTCAATTGAATTCAACGTGGATGTACTAAAACAGAAACCAAGATTAAATCTTCAGATATAAAATGGCTTCTAGCCCATTAAGGTAATTGATTCGATAAGACATGGGAAAGTTTTTATTTGACAAGGGACGATACTCTATGAGTTACGTGGAGTTCAGGGAAATTGAAAAGGGAAATAGTTCTCTTTAGTCTTTATTTCACAAAATAATAGTGGGTGCCTCTGCTTGTCTATGAACGTGATCCCATGGAAATGAAAACTCTTGTATTGTACGGTTATTTTTTAGTTTTTCAGGCCGTTTGTGGTGAGTGATTGGAATTGAATTCGATATTTGGGGCAAAAAATCTTTGTTTATTTTCCAGTATCTGGGCGACCGAGCTCTGCTTGGGAGAAAATAGAGAAAATGAATTTTCCCAGATATGAGACCTAGTAAGATCGGCTTTTCGCCCCGGTAAAACCCTGTATTGCAACTGTCACGGAAATCGTTACAGCCGTTTTCGAGAACGTTACGATCAAAATATACAAATATTGTTAATTTAATAGTATAAGATTCGTCTAATGCATTTAAAACAGTGGTATTTGTATAGCAAAGCGTATCCTGTAGTCAAACACCCGTTTTTCATACAAAGTCCAAGCACAAACAATAGTCTTTTTGAGTTCATACTAGTTAGCATTCATTGTATTTTTTACGTCAAAAGCTCCGCGATAAAACAGTAGGCAATACAAAAATAATGTAGGTAACATTACCAGAATAAAAGAGTAAACTAACTAGAACAACAAAACACGTATGTTTTGAACGTATCTACTTTTGTTTTACGGCCGACAAACAATACCCTTTTGCGGAGCAGTACAGAAATGCAGTGAAAATATAAAAATATTGTCCGTAGTGAGATGCGAGTTGCATCGGTTCCCTCCGGGCACGATTTGGACGATACACGCATTGAGCACAATAGCTGCCGCGGGGTGAACCGCGTTTCTTGTCTTTAGCACGAGCTAATGGGCCCCATCACAAACGATGACTGTTCCTCTGATCCTGCCCGGCATAGCTATTTACAAACGCTTCGATTCTATTTCGATTCGACAAATCGTATGTCTATCTCGCTCACTTTCGTAATGCCAGAATAAGATAGATATACGATTTGTCGAATCGAAATAGAATCGAAGCGTTTGTAAATAGCTATGCCGGGCAGGATCAGAGGAACAGTCATCGTTTGTGATGGGGCCCATTAGCTCGTGCTGCTCTGCGTTCACCATTCACTCTTCACTTTCTCTTTACTCCACCAGTGTTTTAAGTGATCTGTCCGAAGCCACTGCCTATGCTATCGACGTAGCAGAGTTCTTGTCGAAGCTTTAACAGAGATCAAGAGTCTTGAAGAAGAAAAACCGGCCAAGTGCGAGTTCGACTCGCACACCAAGGGCTCCGTATAGTTAAACTTGTCGGTATTTTGATATTAAACTACATATTTACGGTTTTCAGATTTTTCTTTTCTTTTACATGTGCTGTGAGACATTGTTTTTGCCCATGATTCTAGGTCAGCGGGAAGTACCGTGTAGGTTTTGATTCCCTTGTAAAATTGCAAAATATGCGACCTAAACAGTTATATCTTTTGATGGCGTTTACTTAAAACTTTTTTCACTAGTTCAAGCGGTAGCAGACTTGAGTTTTTGATATTAATTAAAAACTCAAGTCAAGTTTAATTTCAGCTTGATTCCTCCACGTGTTTCTGGCAAACGAGTCTTCACAGACAGATGGATAATAAAGTGATCCCATAAGGGTTCCGTTTTTGCGGACTGAGTACGGAACCCTAAAAATGGGTCTGTTAATGTAGCTCGACCCTGTAAGTCAATTATACCTTAATTTTGGTACCTGTAATGTCTTAAAGGCATTCACAACATCTAAATTAAACTGTCATTCTCATCAGTCACATTACCCAATCAGCTGATTACTTATTAAATTAATTAACATCGATATTCACGGACTGTATTTTAGTCTGGTGTCAAAATATGTTATAGAGGTAACGTAAATGATGTGTTATTGAAATGGAAAATGTATGTATTTGATTTAGTTAATGTGTGTATTACATCAGTGAATTATTTTAGACTTGAGTTTAAATAATTAACATCACAAAATCATTTTGAATGAAGGATATACGAGTAGAGTATTGAAACTGTGGCGCTGACAGCGCGAATATTAATCATTTATTTATATTTAATATTAGAAGTAACAAAGGCTCAATTATTTTAGTAACAATATGTTTCACATTTTTTCGTACATTGAAAATCAAAAGATAATCACATATTTTGCTCAATAATTAAAATACCTGTGCCTGTAACGACTGTCAAAGATGTACAAAAGACAGCCGGGACCAACAACTTAACGTGCTTTCCAAGGTACGGAGGAAACTCGGTATGTAATGGTAACTCGGTGCTCACCCATCCACGGGCCAACATAGGCAACCGCGGCTTAACCTAAAGATCGACTCGAGCGGCTGTTATTATTTAGCCACAAGCTCCTCAAAATGCTTTGAGAAATTTATTAATTTGATTTAGATAACTTTAATAATTAAATAAGTTAGTTCACAAATATTTTTTCAATCGCAGCGTTTTTGGTTCGTAGTGCGTAACAGATATAGCCGGCCCAATGCGGCCGTAACTTCACGCGCGGCCGCCGACGGTAACGAGCAGCCACATAAAACAAAATGCCAGCAGAGAAGGGATCCTCTAAATTTGCTTAAATGCCAAATAAACTGCGAATTGCTTCGCCATTTATGAAAAAGACCCTAGGATTCGGCCTATTTCGGTAGTAGGAGATCTTGTTTCGTGAAATTATCTCGATAAGATTTCTTTACAGAATATAAAATGGTTACAATCTTAGCTATTTACATGTTAAGAGTTTTATTGTCAGAAAAAAGTAATATAAGTAAAATAAACGAGTAAAAATAACGTTCACTGCATAAAATAAAGCAATAAGTTGCACGTAGATACATGCTTTACGTAGCGGAGGGCCAATTAAAACTGTGAACGATTTAATTTCGCTGTAGTTATTTTCCCCCGAGTAGACTGAAGGTTATTTTTATATAGATTGCGTGCTATATACCTGAAAACTGGGTGGGGAAATTAGTGGCAGCACATAAGCGGTAATAAAGCCAAAATAGACGTATCGTAAATACAAAGCGTTTTATAACGCCTTCCCCGTGAAATGCGAACCAGCCCTAAGATTTGTAACAAAGATAACGTAAAAGTTGGACGAACTAAATACAAAATAAAGTTTGCCAATCTGGAAAGTGGAGCATCGTAGTTTTTTAATTATTCCAAGTCTGCCAGCAAAGAGTTACCATATCTATATCTTTTGGTAGAGGGATGATTCCTGAGTAAAAAAAAATTTGATTCTATTTAAAGTCCATCAGTTCGATAATCGAAATATATTGGATATGTATTTTTTGTTTTATCAAATCAATAAAAAATTACGAAGATAAAACGCATCAAAGATCAGGAGTGGGGGGGCTTATGATGTCACTTTCCGGTAAAATGTGTACCGAAATATGACGTCACACGGGTTTCGACGCACTGTGTCTTTTTAATTTTTTGTTTACGTGGAAAAAGAAAAAATACGTGTCCAATATTTTTTGGAAATCTATCTGACGGGCTAATTAGATTTTTTTGATCATCTACCCTATTATGTCGGAAGTGGCGGGTGGTGTATGGATTCAAATATAAACGTTAACCACTTCCTTTGGGAGTTGAAATGAATCGAGTACTGGATTGAAATATGTATCATATATTTTACAAAGTTAAAATCAAATTTTGCTCAAATGGTCACCCATCAATATTCTCGCATAGAAGATATTAATAACTTCATGGCTAATTATGAGAATTCAAAGATTTAAATATTTCACGAAAAATATTTTTAGTAAGTTTATTTCTGAACACCAATATGAAAAAAGCTCTGATACCTAAACTAGATAGCTGATAATATAAGCACAAAAATAAGCGTGTTCAGATTTTTTATTTCGTAATAACTACCTACTACTTATTTGTAGTAAAATATTCTCAGATCCTTACCTACATGTTTCGTAGAATTGCGAATTATTCTAGGAAATCGGTGATAGATGGTATTTATTTAAACTTCATGTACAATAGTGGTACATAGGCGGACTTAATGCCACAAGGCATTCTCTAGCAGTCTACCATTAGGTCAAATAGGACAGCATTGTGATAGAGTACAAAAAAATAAATAAAAAATACCATTTTGTTAATATAAATACAAGCCGTATCTCTCTTTAAGCCGTCTATATCTTAGAGCATCGTAATAAAAGCTTCAGACGTAAACTATAAGGATAAAACCAATTGCAATATAATTGCTGTCATTTAATGGCTCGGTTGATCGTGTTTTGTTTCAATTATTTATTTGACCAGTCTTACCAAGGGGTATCGTATTACCTAGTACTAACTGGGATGTGGAGGTCAGATAGGCAGTCGCTCCATGTAAAATACTACTATTCAGCTGCATCCGGTTAGACTGGAAGCCGACCCCGACATAGTTGGGAAAAGGCTAGGCAGATGATGATTTGACATGACATTTAAGTTAAAGCTATGAAAGATAAGGGAGTAAATGATAGCGTGACGGTTGACAGAGGACAATGGAAAAAAAAACGTGTTGCACCGACCTCAAATAAGGACAACAAGATGATTATGATTTAAGTAAAAGCTGGTACCGATTTCGGTACCAGCTTTTTTTTAATGTTGTCTTTATTTAAAGACAACATTAAAAAACCTTTTTGACAAATCCATTTTAAACAATGATTTTCATTAAATGCACACATCGACACAAAAATCACAGCGATGCATTTCGCAGTTATTTATGCGCTGATATTTTTATATATTAAGTGGAACTGGTGTAAGAGTACATAAATCATATGTCACAGTTTAATAACGCTTGACAGATTCGAGAGCGCAGCAGATTCGAGCAATATGTCATATATTCACAACGCGAAGCGCTCCTCTCTCCTCTATCTCTGACGGCAACTGCGAGCTACGAAAACACTTGATATCTTTGCGAGAAATATTATATCAGAAATGTTTCCAACTCTGTTCATTTAATTGAACCACTTTCGAAGAAGTTTTCTTGGTTTCTCAATTGTAAGTAGTGGATGAAGGGTAATTAGAAACTGTTAATAAATGGAGCGGTTCGGTTTTTTATTTGAATGTTGGCTTTTCTTTCTTAATTTTAATATAGGTATTTTTTTTTAAATCAGGGAGTGAGAGAGAGAAAAATCAAAGAGAGAGAGAGATCCGAGTCAGTCAGAGGCTCACTAAAAACTCTGACACCAGGTTAGGCACTAACCACACGACAAAGAAGAAGAAATTTTGATAGACTGCTTTAAATAAAACCTAGGAGAGTGATTTGAAGAACGAGAAGGAGCTATCACGGATACAGAATTTCCGTGTATGCAAGGGATTAAAATTCCGTAACTTTTGTTAAATTCTCCGAATTCATAGCTCCACCACACTCCTGCGCTGTCGTGTGGTGATGTTGAGTAAATTATAAAATAAATTCAATGCCGCTCACGTGAAGTCTATATTCAGTTACAGATATTCATATTTAATATTTAAAATACTTTATTTAAATGGTCGAAATCTATTCTGATTACAGGATTCTTATCACGAAATCACATCACGCCTGAAATCCTCGAAGGGTAAGGCAGTAGTGTACCTTCCTTATAAGCACATCCCACATTTCGTTATTTATTTATTAAAACTTTATGCACAAGTAAAAAAAACTGTACAAAGGCGGACTTAATGCCATAGGCATTTTCTACCAGTCTACCTTAGGGTGATGCAGAGACAATATACAGTAGGTGCAATAACAGAAAAAAAAGACTAGAAAATATTTATAACTAAAACATATAAGAATAAATACTTATATACATACATATATTAAACTTTATATATTTATCTTTAAGTCCCTTTTAAAAGGGGGCGAGTCTATTGCCATCACCCGGGCTCAATTCCAGAAACCGTGGCTGCTGCTGAGAAATTCCTGATGGAAAAAACCCAATAACACTTTGCCCGACCCGAGAATCGAACCCAGGATCTACTATACCATTGGAGTATTAATTCGATGAAATTGAAATGCGTGCTGCTTTTGTTTGTATTTAACACAGAAACTTTCTCGTTTATTAAAGAATATAATGTATGTGTCTGTAAATAAAGTTTGCTGCTATTTTATAGCTTAAGTCGATGATAAATTATTGCGTCAAAAGTAACTACATGTAACCGGTTTTCCAAAAACCATAACCCTTCTTTGCAGTCGGGTAAAAAGAGAGAAGTCCACTAAAAACCTTTTTTTCTGCAGTGGAAATGTAATAACATTTATATTAGCTTAATGCGTTTGACAAATAAAACTTCTGTTAATTACTGAATGTATGAAATTCTCCTCTATTACATCTGTGACAATCGTAGTTGTGAGCAGTCAGCAAGATGCGCCACGTTCTAGTGAACACAGCGTAGCTATTTAGATAATGCTAAAAGCAACATTGTAAACCTAAATATTTTAATTACCTAGCTTTATTTCACTCTTGATGCGAGTTTTAATGTAATTTGTGCTTTATATCATGGCTTTATGGAAGGAATTTGTTTAATGAGTCGATTCTACCCATAGTATTCAAAAATTTCAAGGTCAAGTTAAATTAGCTAGCGGAACTATACAGAAGTTATTTACGTGTTCCAAAATTTAAACAATATGAAAAAGAAAGTACATAATTTCTTGGGGTCAATGAACCATCACGTCATTCATTTAATTCATTTTGACCCGGTATATGAGTGTATATAATATTTTTGCTGTAAGTACACATTTGCATCTTAAAGGAATTTACCTATTAAATAGATAACAAATCCCTATTCTTGCACTTCCGTCTCACTCCAACGGGCACAGCATGGGCAAAAACCTCTCTTCATTTCTACAATTTCTCACATAACCACGCTACTTCTTCCCAACTACCTCATAGGTCTAGAGGTCGCCAGCGCGACTGCTGAGCATGAGGTCCTAGGTTCGATTCCTAGGTCGGACAAAGTGAGATTGGGTTTCTCCATCAATAATTTCTCAGTAGTAGCCACGAAGTCTGGATTTGTGCCCGGTTGATGGCGACAGGCTCGCCTCCTTGCACATGGGACTTAAACGTAACTGGCGAAATGTGGTTGTACTAATGGGTACACCTCAGCCTCACCCTTCGATTACAAGCGTGATAATATGTTTTGTTATGTTCTTCCCAACTCTGGCCAATCAACAAATCCTTTGACATTAAAAACGGGACAATAACACTGCCTATAAATTAATTACTCCTAGCTCTAGGAACCTCTGATGTGGTTCTGTTCCGTTCCATGAAAGCTCCAAGTACACACGACGTGTTACGTTACACGCATTCTGTGCGAAGCCGGTGCGTTTGATTCAAAGGCACCTTGATGATAGTATTGTATCATCAAGTATACGTTGTTTAATGTTCGTGCTCTCGAGGGCTTTCCAAGGGGATATTTTGTTACGAGTGCGAAAATGGATCAAGGACGTATTAAAAAGGTAGTTTTGAAAGTCTGCCTGAATTTCGAGCTGACAATGATACTAAAGTCTTAATTAAATTCAAAAGTTTTTATTACTCAATTGCTACTGAATGATGAAACTTAATTAATTTTGAATTCCTGGATTTAGTAATACTAATATTACTTGTCATCCCAAGAAATGTTTTCCAGGAATCATCTTTACTGAGCAAAGGTCAGTAAATAGTTCCAGTCCTCTATAAGCTTTGCCTTTTCTAACCTTTTTGGTCAGAAAAGGCAAATTTAAAACAACAAATATGTAAAAAAACGTATGTAGTTTTTTCTTCTTCATGCTTTTTACATACATACTTCATGCTTTGTACATATATATCCTTACTAATATTATAAATGCGAAAGTTTGTTTGTTACCTTTTCACGCCTAAACCACTGAACCGATCATCCTAAAATTTTGCACATACGTTGTCAGGTGTACAGAAACGGACATAGGGTACTGTTCCCGAGGAAAAGAACTACAACGTTCTTATGATAATAAATGGCACCACGTGTCTTTCGAATCATGATTGAATTATGTTACAAGCAGAGTATATCCCGAATTGATTGTCAAATTCTAAATTAACGCGAGTAAAGGCGCGGGCAAAAGATAGTCAACAATAATACGTACCATCTCTTGTTGAACGTGGTGGCCTAATATGTTTATCTACCTAACGTTACAGCTTATTTCTTCAACAAGTAAAAAATCAAACTACAGTACTCAAGAAAACAAATAGCTAAGTAACACTTATTTTTTCCTATTGTGAAGTGAAATGGGAACAGTACTTCGCCACCTTGTTATGACTTCTGACATTCATAGGGCTTCATCCATATTTTCTAGTATTGTCACGTCGGCGTCGTTTGTGAGTCGGTACCTACTTACCTGGTCTATTGATTTAAATCATTGGTACGTAGTTTTTCTAACTTCAAGATAATACAGGGTGTAGGTTAAATCAGAATACATCATAATCATTCTCTTGCCCTTATCCCAATTAATTTGGGGTCGGCGAAGCATGTCTTCTTTTTCCATACTTCTCTATTACTCGTCATGTCTCCGGACGCCTCCTTTCTTGCCAATAATAAATCAGAATAAATGTCCGAACCAATGTGACTTATCGGTTGTTACTACAAGTACTAAAAATAATTGTCATAAACACAAAAAAAAATGAGGAAGCCATGATGTAATTGAGCTATCTTTCATAAACAAAACGCCATCACACGGTGAGTCAGCTTGGTTATCAAAGCAATGTTGGGGTAGGCTTATAGTCTAATGGGATGTAGCTAAATCAGTATTTTACATGGAGCGACTGTCCATCTGACCGCCATACTCTAGTTACTGAGTATTATGACTGGTGGTCACACTTTCGGACTCCCTTGACTGTTTGGAAAGAAACGTCTAGATATAATAATAATAATAATAATATATCATTTATTTCAGGTAACAAAGACCCATAACATATATACCTTATAGACTATCATACATAGATATGCCCCGAAGTTGGACTGTTAAAGATTGACATCGCCAATAAGTTATTCAGGTTCAGGCAAGTATTTATTGAAGTATCAAAAAGCAAATAAAGATATTTCCTATCGAATTTAAAGAGCAAGAATGACGTATGTGGGTATAAATATTAATGGTGTTTCTAAGGCCGCTTGGCGGTGACCTAGGGGAACGGAATCAACTGCCTGCAAGGAAATGCCCCTCCGTTCGCAGAACTCAATTCTGTGGCGCCGGTCGGCCCGACATTATTTACTAGGAAACAAAATAAATAATAGGCACGTTTTTAGAATCCACTCATACATACGAAGAACTAGTTTTGTTGCGAAAATGATGGAAAATAATGTCGCAACATTTAAAAAATTATCGAGAAGGTAGTTTATTAATGAGGGATTCCTGTGAAAGCTGCTTATCAAGTTATCAATAATTTCATTACCCGACAGCTTATACTTACTGTGTACATTTCAATGAAGCATTTTTCCGTCTTTCGTCGAAGAACAAGTCATTACTGACGCCATAGTTCAAAGGGTAATTATTATTAAAAAATCAATGTTCAAAGCTAAGCATTTGCATGGTTTCCCGCTGTTGTGGTTGCGGTTCCGAGTCTAATGAAATATTATTCGTCGGTGGAAGGTACTCGAATTACTTACAGCTGCCAATAACCGAATGAAACCTTTTGAAATTGTACACTCAGAGTCCCCGCAGACTTTCTATCGGCCGATAGTTAAGTCGGGCTCTGAATCAGTATGAACGTGTATGCTAGTGCGCATATTACAACGTTGTGGTATCGGCCGATAAATCAGTTTGATGGGCTACACGATTGTCCTAAAACTAAACTATCCGCCAACAACAATTAGTAACGGCGCCTTTATCCCCCGCACACACTTTCCGATTCTTTAATCGGTCCTCTCTCTTTAAATGGGCCTACTAACTAGCAATTGTTCTAGCGCAGTCGACCAACTGTCGGGTTTGCGCATTCGTCACCAACCCGACCGTGTAGTTGGCTTAGTGTGCGAACCCCACTAAACAATCCGCCGATAGCAAATCTGCTGTCTGCGGGGACTCTTAGAAAAGTAACTAAAGGAAGAGTACTAACGAGTACTACGAGAGTAATAACTTAATAGTGGGATGAGTGAGGACTTCACGTTCTGAATTTCTTTTTGAGTGGATCTTCACTCATTATGTATGAACTTAGAATGTATAGTAATTTATTGGGCTCAATAACAAATTGATTTTTTAACAAGCTTGCTTGAAACATGGCTGTGTAAAATTATGTTGTTAAACGTGAGCTAACTTCGCACAGTTGTACCGAAATGTACCATGTTGGAGCTTCTACGACCACTGGATCGAGAAAAAATAAGCTTGCACGCACAGGACTTGCATACATTAAAGCTTTTGCTTATTTTTATAATAAAAAAACAGAACTTTACGTCGCAAGTTGCAACGAAGCTTTTGTTTCAAGTTATTAGGAGGACCCGTCCTTTAATTTTTTTTGTCCAATTTTAAACTATTCTTCGCAGTCCTAGATAGGCCACGGAGGTTTTTTACATAGCCTAAAAAACAAAAAAAAGCAAGTCATTGGCAATTATTAGCTAGGTTTGAAGCACACATTCCTTGCTAAAACCATTTCCGTTAAATTCCGGGCTCCAATACATGCATTTTAAAACATTAACATTTTTGATAAAATAGTCCAAATATCTGACTTCCACATAAGCGTCTAGTTTGATCAGGAATTTAGATTAAATCTTAGAGATCCTCTTATAGATTCTTGGCTGAACATTCTGATTGACATTTGAATTACTCGGATTGGTATAAATTATACACGAACGAGTTTGCCAATAAACTCGGTACTTTTCCGAATTATGAAAAGAAATGTCAGTATCAGAAGGTTAATGAATCGTACACGCGCACCTTATGTGAAAGAGACGGCAATATAAAGGAGGTGTCGCTTTCCGCCGGCACCGGTATAACTTGGTTGCAACAGTTATCTGTGAGTCGTCGTCGGGGACGGTCGCGTGAGAGCCGCCCGGCGGATTTCTCGTTTCAAACTTTTCACGGGATTTCGGGAAAATATTACGAGCTCTCCGAGTTGACCGCCCCTTAATCACTTTTTTGCGTGTGTTCTATGCAATCTGAAGGAAAATTAACCGCATGTTTTATGGTTGAGTTTGTTTATTTCGAATTTTGTCATTCTGAGAAATAACCTGGCTGTAGGTTATAATATGTCAAAACTATTTTGTAACCAATTATGGTGACATGTTGCCGAATAATTTGATTACGATTATAATTTACACTGGAATTGGTTTGGCGCCCAACCTGGGACCGGAATAAGTTTAGTTTATTTCAAGTCAAAACTATCTACGGAGTTTTGGTTATTGTATTTAAAATATCAAAAGCACTATGATGTTATTATACAGACTGTGTTTATGGAAAAGTGGAAAACTGTTATTGGCGCTGTTCCTTTTGGATTGGCTATTTGCTGCTTCTACAGACGCTACCACTCGTAAGTATGATTTATTTTTAATTATTATAAACGATAGTGGGTCGGTATCAGTATAGCAGCCTTAATTGCTTTAGTTTCGTTGTTATTGAATTAGTGTTTATTTCAGAATGTATCAAAATACGTATAGGTCATGTAGGTATGCAGCAAAACAAACCATTTTCAATTGTAACTTCTATTTAAGAACCAAAGATTATCTAACAACGGAAATAATCAATCTTTTAGTTCTCTTTTTATAAGACGAAGCTGCAGCGGTAGAATTGCAGCAGTGCACTAGCATAGCGTGTAGTTTATGACTAATACCGAACCGAGCCGACGAACTTGCTTTATTACTTACTTACGTGCTTTTTACTTATCAGCGCAGCACTTATTGTTAGTTAAGCATTGTGGTAGTGTTTAAACATTACCAGTGAAATACGTATTCGTAACTTGTTATTTGAAAAAGAAAAACTTGTTCATGATTTCACAGGCAAGATTTTCCTTACAGTTTTCATTGAACGCCAAAAGTAAGCTGCATCAGTTTCTTATTAAAAATCATTACACGAACCTATCTAAAAGCCAAATATTTCATGTTGGGTAACTGTTGAGACGGAATGTAAGTTTAATTTTTGAGTCGTAAATGTAGGGTTAATTTTGGAGTCGTAAATGTAGTGCCAATTTTTGAGTCGTAAATGCAGGGTGAATTTCTATACTATGTAATGAAATACATAGTTGAACAGTTCAAATAGAAATGCAAAGTGTTTAAAGGACTCATGAAATCAATTTGCCAAAAAGCCATCAAAATCCTATAATACAATTTTGCTTAAAACAATTATTTTGGATAATGGAAATGATTAACAACTCAACTTTAATAAAAATCCGCTTTACAGCAAATATGCACATCGAAAAATGAACTTTAATATCCGCTGAATATAATTATAGTGCTACGTGATATATTAAAGGTTGTCATAACAAATGAAATTCATTAAGATCGGCTGGATCTATCTAGATGTGTGACGCTCGTTAGGCTGATTGTCTAATCGTCTTGTCCAAATTGCTGACTATAGAATGCAGAAGTGTCATTGACCTAACTAATACTACTGCATGAAACTTGGACTTATGAATAAATGGAGAAAAAATGTAAAGGAAACGAAAACGGGAATTACAGGAACATTGAGAGCGAAAAAAGTAATTGGCAATTAAAATAATATTTTGTTTAATCTGAAATATAAAACGTTGATTGAGGTTCGAATTTATATTTTGAGTTGTTAATTTTGTATCTGTTAAATTATAATTTCAAATTGAAGCTTTGTTGAGTGTGGGAATTTTGTAAATATTTGAGGTATGTATGTAAGTAAATATGCCCAAAAGTAAAGTTGTTTTATTGTTCGTAAATAAATTATAATATTTTAATGGACACAATTGAATTTAACGATCAATTTATTCATACACCGCAATATTTTTTCTATGAATAAACTGAAGAGGGATTTGAGAGCAGCGATTTAAGCAATTTAGAAAATTATTCAATGACTCGAAAAGCTGACCGTTTATCTGAAAAATGGATATTGGATGAAATTTAATGTCACAGCGTTTAAATAAATTTTCATTTGTCCGACACTAAAACGTCACTCAACTTCCAACATCATAACTTTTAAGCTTGACTACAATTTTTAAAATATTTCGTTTAACGATATCGATAAATGTCATTCTGTTCACAGTAAAAAAGGCAGTTTTCATAAAATTTCGATAAAACGATTTTAATTATTATTTCTCTTTCATTGGATTTGCATACGATGTGCACATTCAAAGGTGTCCTTCTTCAAATTAGATTTTTGAACACATAAGATGGGTTATAGAATATATTTAAAATTGATATTTTACTGATTTTTTAATGATTTCTTCACTATTTTTACAATTTTATTCGTCTCAATTTATTTTTATATTATATTGTATATGAGTATTTTGCCTGAAAGAAAATCATGATTTATTTTATATTTCGCCGGTAACTATTTGAGATAAAAATTCAAATGTTCTCTTTATTATTCTCACTCGAACTGTAAACAATAAACTGTAGGCACCATAGGTAACACTATTGAAGTTTATATTTTCGACGCTCCATAAAATGCAAATAACTTCCCAAGTTCCAATGTACCACCATCCTGCATCATACCCTAATCTCCTGTCATCTTAAGGCCTATCACTCTCCAATACGTAAACGTTCTAAATGTTCCTTAAGCACGGGAGCTTAGACCGCTATTAGCTTGCTCTAGTCTATCAAAACTAGCGATGTAAGCAATGCTTGTGTTTCCATGTAAGGGTGCGCCTCTCACAGGCGAACTTGCAATGTAATCAGTGGCGTTATGCAACTGAGTTAGTTCGCCGATCGGTTGAAGTGTGTGGTAGTATCAATAGGATGTTTCAGATGGCTGGCAGTCTTTGTGTCTAAATCAAATTGCACGAGAACAGCTCTCGTGTAATTTGATTTAGTTAAAAATTATTACAGACACCAAATGCCAAGACAATGGCGCTAAAATTGATGATATTATCATTAACGGCAACATTATCATTAAGCAACGGGATATTTACCATGTTTAATGATTGATTTGAGTTCCCGATATTTTGGCGCTGTTGCAAGCACCATGATCACGGAACCCGATCCCGTTTCTAGTGTTAACAATAATGTTACATGATAGTTTAAAATCTTATAAAATTGATGATGTCTACAGACTTTACAGAAAAGTTTCTCGACTTTCCCGAGTTCACTACAAACTGTTTAATTGCCAGAACATTGACCTATTGCCAGGCCGGCCGATGCCTGCCAGGGCTGCGGGACTGTTCGAAAGAGATACCGTGGCCCTGGAACACAAAGGGCAAAGAAGGAACATGGATGGGTTTTAGTCAGTACAAGTCTGACACTCCCCTCCGCTTCGATTTCCCATCCGGAAAAAAAAAAAAAAAGGCCGGTGATTAAGCTCTAGTATTTTCCAATTTTTCTTTGAAACCAAGGCAAACATAGACTCCATCAGTATCTGTTATTCCGTCACACAAAAATACAAGAATAGTAGGGTAACTACCAAGCGAAGAATAAAGCAAACCTAAATAAAACACCTGACATGCATAATAGGCATCATGATAGACACATTTTTAACAGCGATCTACTTTAGTAAATCACCGTTAAAAAGGTGTGAATCTAAAAGGAATCGGTCTTGCCTTGTATTTGGATTATCGCGGTGGAACTTGACGTGCAGTCAATTAGTAGGGCAGGGTGTTCGCCGGGGCGCGTTCCTAATTTGTCAGTGACAACGTCGGAAGTTTAACAAGCCTAGTTTTAACAATATCAACCACTATAGCGCCATTTAGAAAACATTAAATCAAATAGCGCTGTCACGGATTTATATAGCCATAATATTTATGGCTCAAGTTTCCATTACGTCGATTGTTTATTAGGTATTTAGTGGCGTGATTTCAGCTCCGACTCGAATTCAGATTCAATTCTCTATTGTATTGCCGCTTACATTTCGGTGCTTGAAGTTACTGTATTTGGATGACACATTCATTTTCAAATTTGCCGATAAGGGAGTTGAGCGTCTATTTTGTGTATCCAGCGCGTAGTCTCTTGGATAGCATAAATTACTAACTTGACACATAATTTCTACTGGGTAGCGATTGTCCCTAGCTTTCCAAAATTTCCTCAAAAGTTTTGAATCCGACCGAATAAGTTTTTTAAATGAAATGTAGGAAGTTGTGTTGTGTCCCCAGACTGACCTATATTTTAATATTCACAGTAGTTATAAATGGAAGTCACTGGTTTAATATCTTTTGTAGAAATATTTGGAAGCCGAAAGATACAAATGAATAAAATTGAAGTGTCTGTTTGTAATATTAAAATAACAGCTTTTTACTTAATGCAAATGAAAATATGTACGGCTCTTATAACAAAAAAACATTTTTTTCAATTTTTGTCTGTCTTTTTTTGCGGCACATCGTAATTTTCTTGCTTAAGTCCCAAATTATTAGGGGTGCGCACATCATATCATCTTCTTCCATATTTTTTGTTCTATTAGTAGTCATCTCAATACTTTGTCACACTATTTCTAGCCGATAACCTTTCAAAATATTCGATATTATATTTTAGGATTCTGAGTGCATAAATATTTTTGGCATTTTTCAGTTTTACCTAAACGTATCTAAAAAGCTAGGTATTCCTATTATAATTCTATTTCATTTTCCTTCTATTACTGCTGCATACATTGTCAGGATCCATAGTTTACGAAAATCAGACTAACTGACCGTAATTTGTAAAATCTAACAATTCATGGATGGATTGATTCCATGGATTTCATGTATAATTCTCCTGCGCTCTAATCCTATATTCTATCTTTTGTTTTGGTGATATTTCCCACGTTATTCCTTTGTTTTAACGTTAAAAAAACTAGATAAAATTCTTTTAACACAACATCACAGCTGCCCGACAAATCGACAAAATGACAGATTGTGTCGACACAATGACAGATTATTTGCACTTTCTGTAATTTTGTCGATTCTTCCGTCAAAGAAATGCTTGTCTACGGCGGTCATACTACGGGGGCTGTAATCCTAATAGTACCTAAACCCACATTTCGGCAGTTAACTTTAAGATCCAAGTTAAGGGGGCGAACCTATTACTTATTTTAATAAAACAAAATCACAAATCGAAAGAAAAAATTGTTTATTATAATAATCGTACGTATGTCAGTTTTGACCTGATTACGTAAAATTTTAGTTTCGTGTATCGCGTGTTTCGGAACTAATTTAATAAAAACAACACAGTTTATTAAAGGGTATTTTGGCGGTACCGCTCACATTCATGTCACACACTAACCTTCTTAAGTTAAGCACTTTATCGCATTACATGTGATAATAGTTTTAAGTTCATGAGAGAATACTAAACGTGGTTTGCAATGAGATTTTCTAGGAAAATTTTAAAGTTGCACTAATGCCTTTCTGAATAGATTTTATGGAGTGGGTTAATGAATAGAACTTGAGATTTATTTAGAAGAAAATTTGAAAATGTATACTACATATTCTTTGAGTTGAAATATAAATTAATATTTACGCCTTTATAATTATGTAATAGCAAGTAGGATGACAGAAAATATAGTAACTACACTTTTTTCATTATACCAGCTGTTTAGTTATATCTGTGGCAGCGTATACTACTAACTGTATAATCTAGTTTATGTTTATGATTTGTTTATTTTTCAAGTGGTAACAAGACTGATTATAGCTCTCAAGACTGAATCTAGTCGATGGTAGATCATCGTCAGAATTCCGTCTCTTACAAATTATAGGTGGATTGAGTAGTTGGTTTGATCAGCCAATTCATTAGCCATCCATCATTTGTTTTTTTTTTTTTTTTAATACAGACCTTATTAAAAGTCAGTAGCCCGAAAGTCTAACAACCAGTCTTACCAAGGGGAATCGTATTACCTAGTACTAAATGGGTTGTGGAGGTCAGATAGGCAGTCGCTCCATGTAAAATACTGGTACTCATCTGCATCCGGTTAAATTGGAAGCCGACCACATCATAGTTGGAAAAACGCTAGGCAGATGATGCTTGGTGATGTTTTTGCCTGCTTTTATTATCAGATAGATGAACGTGGACGTAGCAAAAGAAGTTTAAGATCGAAACTTGTGATTTCATAGAGTTTCTGCTTAAGAGCCTCAACGTCTTACGGCATTTCATACAAAGTTTCTGGTGATTTTTTTGCGAAATGACTGAACCGATTTTAATGAAACTTCGTTCGCATAAGCAGGATACATAAGTCTTAAAACTTGACAGAGAACTTTTCGAAATGTCTTTTAAAAAAAAAAGATAATTGGAAATTTCTGTTTCTATGGAAAATCTAAAATCGGTCTAATTTAGTTGTAACACTGCTTTTCTAAAATGTTTTCTGTCACTAACTGTCAAAATCACTTCAAAGTTTGTATGTAATGCCGTAAGACGTTAACGGTCTTAAACCTGTGGGAAATAAGCGCGAGTTTGTTTATATGTTTGCACACATAAATTACTGTTCATATTATTGACGTTTACATTCAGAGTCAATGCTTATGACATCTTGTCTAAACACACCATTTCATGAAAAGGTTTTCCCCACGGCTGCCATGGTTTACAAACAAGGTTAGTTTCATATCGAACAAATCTCAGTTACAAAATATTCGAAATCAATTTATTTTTGCCCGAAGCACGCAACACTTTTCTGGCCGTCGATAAAACCCGTGTTCACAGGCTAAAACAACTGCATTCGTTGCCACATAGCGTAGCTGTGAAAAAATAAAAGGTTTTTGTTGTTTTTGTTTCATCAGTGTTGTAGCCTACGGCTTAAAAGTTCGCCTGTGTATGTATAATCGACAACGTAACTGCTTTATCACTCTGAGGTTAAAGGTCACTTGCACGTCAGGAACAATTAGGCCTTCTTTGTGAGAATAAGATAGTTTTAACAATGATTTTTCAATTTAGGGAGATAAATCAATTACTGAGTTGACTAAACAATATTAAATAAATAAATAATAATATATTCACTATTGCATTGGGTTGTGCCTGTGAAAATAATTGTTGTTTGTTAAATAAATTAAAAAAAATATTGTATATGTTTTTGTTGTGTGCAGAAATCAAACAAGCCCTGTTTTATACTCTTTTGTACTACGTTACATGTTTGATTAATGATAAATCTGTTTGTTTGTTTTTATCTCTGCGTCGGTAAAAACTGTGTCTAATCTAACTAGTGTTTTAAATTTTATTTTATTTTTTCGTTTTTACCAATGCTATAAATCTTCGTTTGACTGCTGATATCCAGTCTAGCAATTCGTAAAATATATAAACAAAACGAAATTTTTATTTAAAAAAATTAATGATTTGTTTTTAAGAAAAACAAGTTAGTTTGTATGTCAAAGTTGATGTACCTAATACTATATTTTAAGTCCTAAAAATGTTCTTAAGTAAGTGAAATCCTTGTAATTTCTTGTTGAGTAATAACTTTCTTCCTACTTAATATTATAAATGCGAAAGTTTGTGAGTATGGATGTTCGTTACTTTTTCACGCAAAAACTGCTGACCGGATTTGGATGAAATTTCGCACACAGACCGGTTGTAACCTAGATTAACACATAGAATACTTTTTATCCGGTATACGATCCCGTGGGACTATTACCAAAATCAACGCGGGCAAAGCCGCGTGCATAAGCTAGTTAACCATAAACAAAACATCACACTATTAATTTGACTGAAACCAAAACAGTTTGCATACTGTTAACATTGAACTGAATACTTAAATATTAGTTTAACATTAATTCACTGTTAGAATAAACTTTGACAAAAAACTGTCTTGTTAATTGAATTATGAATTCAGGATACAGGTATTTGTATTCAAATGACCCGAGATGATCTTTGCGATTTATTGATTTTTTAAGAAGAATTAGTTATTAAAACGGTGATGGGATATATGATTTAGAATAAAAATCTCAAAGATAATTAGATATTTACTAACCCGCGCTGAGTGAGCCCGTACGGTAGATTACTGATTACTGCCCACTCTTCGTCTTATTGAGGAGTGACAAATGCCTCGTTGGTCTAGTAGTCGTAAGCGCCACTGCTGAGCATGATGGGTTCGATTCCCGGGTCAGGCAAAATATTTTTGAGTATTCCCATTAGGGATTTCACAATAGCTGCCACGGAATCTGAATTTGTGCCCGGTTGACGGCAATAGACTCTCGACCCCTATTACATGGGACTTAAATATAACTGGCGAAATGTGGGTGTGCCGCCTAACCGGCCGGATTACAGGACGTGATGTTATGTTATGTTATGACAAAATCAGTCTATAATATTCTTGTTGCTGGTGCATAGGCCGTCCCAACAGTGGGGATATTATTGGATGATTCTTCTAACTAAGATTTATAGTTTAGGTGGTTATGGTGATAGTTTAAAAAAATGCAGTTAACTGAAATATCAGGAGAAACTAAGTAGTATTTTATTGGCAAGCCCCTGCGACTTCGGAGCGAAAAAATCCGAGGCTTACAAAGGTAAAATAGCGCCTGACAGATTTGATTAACGATGCCTTAAAGGGTTATAGAGTTAGGTTTCACTACCAAAAAATATTACCTAAATGGGTGTATTTGATACCGTGTATCAAATCTAAACATACATATTTAATGCCGTACAAAAATAATTTTTGAATTTTATGTTTTCACGTATTCTAGGTAAACAAAATTAAAGCGCTTTATTCTTGCGTATTATAAAGAGGTATTTATTTTTATTTTTAAGTTTGTATGTAGGGGGTAAGCTCCAGAACTATTGAACCAATTCTAAAAAATTCTTTCACTGGCAGAAAACTAAATTATTCGTGGGTGCATATAGGCTATCACTACATAGTATAAAACAACGTCGCTTCCCGCTGTCTGTCTGTCCCTATGTATGCTTAGACCTTTAAAATCACGCAACGGATTTTGATGCTGTTTTTTTTTAATATATAGAGTGATTCAAGAGGAAGGTTTATATGTATATATTGCACCTGTGCGAAGCCGGGGCAGATCGCTAGTAAACTATACAACATTATTTTTAGTATATGCGAAACCTGAATACAGTTTGTTCAGAATAAGTAACTGAATCGATTCCAATAATTTTTAAACCATGTTATATTTTGTCCCAAAAATATTAAAAAAAAATTTACAAGTTGGACACCGAGCGACATTAAGTACCTATCGCAATTATTTATGTACCTACTGCCAAATTATTATTATCAATGAGCTCAAGTCGATGCTGGAGGCGCGCGCGCGGTCTCACTGACCACATTTGGTGACCACATTTTTGTGCGGACAAACAGAACAAGCTTATAACTTTGTGATTTTTCATGATACAGTTTTGAAATTTTGTACATAGATTCTTTACATAAAAATACTAGACACGTGTTTCAGGTTTCGCATATACTAAAACTAATGTTGTATATGAGCTACCACAATTTTTGCGGACGAAGTGCTAGTCAAAAATATACAACCTGCACTGGGCCCGCATGGTGAATAACTTCCCTCTCACAGATAGGGGGGGGGCCTGTGTCCCTGCCGTGGGAACGTCATAGGCTTATTATGCTGACTAATATTTCCTTCATTAAACTGACACGTTGGTTTAGTGGTCGTAAGCACTGCTGTTGAGCGTGAGGTCCTGGGTTCGATACCCAGGAAAATGTTATTGGATTATCCACCAGAAATTTCTCAGTAGCCGTTGGGAATTTCGTTATGTGCCTATCTGACCTCCACAACCCAGTGTACTTAGTACTGGATAATAAGATACTCCTTGGTAAGACTGGTTGTCAGACTTTCGGGCCACCGACTACCTGTAACGACTGTTAAAGATCTACAAATAACAGCTGGGACGAACAGTTTAACGTGCTTTTCGAGGCACGGAGGAAACTCGGTATGTAATGGGTGGTCACCCATCCACAGGCTAACCTAGGCAAGCGCGGTTTAACCTGAAGATTGATCTGAGCGGCTGTTATTATTTAGCCACGAGCTCCTCAGAAATACTAACCCTTCCTCTACTAGTGGTCAATAAAGTGAAAAATTTGAATTTGACGAAATGATCAATCGTCGTTAATGGGCCACGCTACATGTCACCTAGTGACCAATTACGGCCACACGTAGCGTGTCATGTTAATGCCACTACTGCCCTAATTACCGTCATTACATGATTTCCAAAGACACAGTTGTTAAATGGTCACCGAACTAAAACTGGACACCGTTTAATTTTGGGAATTAATACGAATAACCATCGTGGTAATGGCAATTAAAAATCTGGTGTATTTATTATTTTGTAATTGATTGTTCATTAATGAGGTTAATTAATTTATTATATTTATAAATATCATGCTGTCATATAATTGGGTTTATCGTGTTTATGTAACCTTTTCTACTAAATACATAACATCACTCCTGTAATCCCCGAAGGGTTAAGCAGAGGTGTACCTAATAGTACACCTACATTTCGCCAGTTATGTTTTTAAATCCCATGTAATATCGGGCGACCCAATTAACCAGACACAAATCCAGACTCCGTGGCTGCTACTGAGAAATTCCTGATGGGAAAACCCAAAAACACTTTGCCCGACCTGGGAATCGAATTCAAGACCTTATCAGCAGTCACCCTTGCCACCACGAGGCAGCGCTCTATTAATACTATTTAATTAAACTAAATTATAGACGTACCATGTCTGTCTTAAAGAATTAGCATTTCGTATCACATCTAATTTATTCTATGAACCCTGTAAGACGAGACTTGAACGAAATAGGTGCGCCGTTCCACGAAATTCATAATTACGTAACTAATTCTTGTCTCTAGTTCTAATAACGTTAAAACAAAAGATCTTCACTTATGTGAAACCAAAAAGGTTATTAGGAAATAACCTTTTTGCTTTGTTATCTATACTTATATTATAAAGAGATAAAATTTAAGTTTTTACCTGCGTGTCAATGAAAAAAAAATTGAATTACCCCCTAATTCCATTTTTTTTTCATTGAAAGAAAACTACATTATTTGTTGGTAATATAGGCTATACATTATTTTCATATCATGCATAAAAGCCGAGTGTCGGTGCGCCTCACACATGCGTGGACGGCCGCGGGGATCGGGATACTGAACCCGGCAGCGCGAGCGCCGCTGCGCGCGAAACACTGAGCTCATAGCCCACTACGGGCATTTCTTTGTACGGTCTTCACACGTTGAACTATATGTTAATTGTGGAATTATACCTATATTTACACAGTCCACTAGTTTCATTATAAAGGCCCAACCGAGTCTATTCACCGAGCTATCACACTTTTTGCGGACAAGGTTTTGGGCGAAGGGCTAGTTGTAGATAGACAAGTGCCTAAAGTTTCAATAACAAGGTTTAATAATTAAGATACCCATCTTAATTAGTAAACATTGTTAATGAAACTTAAAAATATGGTTAAACATTTTAATCAGGCGCCTACATGGTAAATCAATAAGACCCTTTGAATAAACGTTCTTTACAAAATTGGTTAAATTTAATTAAAATTTTCACTCCTGTTGTTGGTAGCAAACCGAACGCGATTTCCCAAAAGGTGCAAAACATCAACATTTATAGGAGTGGGTTGTTGCTAATATCTGTATCTTTACGAGCTTATATCGTCTAACATTAAAACAAATCTATTCTGGGACTTCAAAATAAAAGACACGATACGCATGATTAACTGCCGTAGTTTGTGCGAAGTCGTAAAAAAGTAATGAGTTGTATTTTGGCACAGTTCCGTGTAAAGGTTTTCTATGGCGTGAGCCAGGTGTAAGTCGATATAGTGGGTGTAAAAGTACCCTTAACGAAGCTGAAAGACATTTGTTCTCTCCGTCATTGCGATATATTTTTTTTGTTCCAGACCATACCTGGGAACCCTCTAGTTACGGAGATATTGGGGGTTAAAGTTCCAAATTTTTCACAAGCTTTTTTTTAAAAAAAAAACAGTTCTTAATAAAATAATCTTACTTTAAATGCTTCCACGACCCCCGTACTATTCAATGCGAATCAGCACAATGTTTTGAGGGCGTCATTGAGTCCTACCGTAAAATTTAATTTTTCACCCATATTTTTGGCGCAGAGTTACTTAGTTTGTTATGTATAGAACGCTTGGTTGACGGCTTCGTGACGGGTCCGTTTACACCTTGTAGGTACAGTATTTCCATTTCAATTGTTGCGGTAGGTCAAAACGACTTGCAGGAATTGAGTGTGATATTTTAAAGTAAGCTGTCACTTGTATGCACTAAAAATGATCATGTTCTTGTGGATGTAAGTCGGCTGGGACATGATCGTTGGCACAAGAATCACTGTAGTTTTTAAAGAGCTGCACTATCTAAGCAGGTGTACTGTAGTCCTCATACTCCAAATATTATAGTCGATAATCTAATTTCATGGTTGTGGAGGTCAGATAGGCAGTCGCTCCATGTTTAATACTGGTATTCAGCTGCATCTGACTCTAACATAGTTGAGAAAAGGCTAGGCAGGTGATGTTACTCTAAATTCATGACTACTAGCCGTCAACACATCTGAGGAACCCTTGCTACATAACTTTTTTACCATCATTTAGAACAGTTATTTCTTTTTTAGAATGCTTAAATTTTAATTAAAAATTGCAATGTTTTTACACATCGGCATTGTACTCGTGTGAAAGGAAGCAGGGGCGGGTCATTAGTATGTTTAGATAATTATTGCAGCTGAGATTTTTTACAGAACTTGTTAGATTTAATCGGCATTTAAAAACGAAACCCGGAGTGGTTGTTATCTTCAAAAGTGATTGTAATTGAATAAAGCTCTGAATAAATAAAAACTTGAAAACTTCAAAGTTATTTTATTCATCGATCATTGGTTTATTGTTTTGGTAAACAAATGTTTTTACAGAGTAATTTAACTTTGTATGCCGAGACGTAAATTCAAACTATGTAGTGATAATGACATATAGACGTCTATGCCTCATTTACACGCATTTGATTTGTGTCTGTGACTAACCTGAAAAAGAAACACGGGTTGTTTCTAGTAGTTTTTATACCGATTGTTATAGGGCATTGACTTTGAAACTTGCCAAGTGCGAGTCCATTACTTTACAGAACGTTAAAGTCAAAATATAATCCAATATATATTTTATGTACTTCTAGTAGGTTTCTGCAACGAAAAACTACACAAAAATTAGCAAGAAAATGCTAAAGCGCGTGTTAATTGCTATGATTGGTTAACTGAATTATCAACAACCAATGGGATCATTTTGCTTGCGTTTCATTTTATGTTTCACTGGCCTATGCCTGCGGCCTTTACTGAGCGGTAATTGTCTCACGGGATCGTAACAGTGGTATAACAAGTATCCTATGTGTTAATTCAGTTTATAAACCATCTGGGTGACATTCATTCCAATCCGTTCAGTAGTTTTTGTGTGAAAGAGTAACAAACATCCATCCATTCATCTATCTATCCTAACAAACTTTCGCATTTATAACAGTAAGTACGATAAGAATTTCCACGTAGACAATTTTTGTTCCAGAAAAAGTATGTCAGTAAAGCGAAAATTAAACTTTAATGTTGCAGTACTACTGTAAATCTAATTAGATTGAGTTTTAACTCGCTGCGATGTCGCATAACTCCAACCTACAGTATGAAAGAAGGCGTAATAAATACACACATTGTTTCAGACGAGCCGGGTTTCAGCGCACCTATAGCGAATGTGACCGCGCCGCTCGGGCGGGAGGCGATCCTTGCGTGCACGGTACACAACCTCTCAACGTACAAGGTCCGTAACATTGACACCTAATACTATATTACAGCGTAAGTGGCACTTACAAGTGACGCGGCTTGCACTGCAGATATTTGGAGGAGTTTTTTCATTTGTTTTTCCGTGTTCTTTTTTAAAATGTTGAATTTACGTAACTGAAGAAATGTATAACTATAAGAACTATTATGTCAAAGTGACATTCCATTAGTGTTACCAATTATTGATCAAAAACTCCAAAATGTACGAGCTTGCTATTGAGATGTCAAGTGGTTTTTCAAACAACTAACTATCTAGTCGTTTTCGTTAATATCTTTGTGTCGCCCTCTGGTGTACCGCCGACTTATGTTTAGTTAACTAGTTTCTACAACTAGTGGTAGTAGTTTTTTAAAGGTTAAGACGTACATTCAAGGAATTAATTACGAATAAGAATAAAACTTCCGTCTTACAGACAAATTTCTGTAAAATCCTGAATAACGGTGCAGTAAAGAAGTCGAAAGCTTATGCTAGGTTACCAGCGAGATATTGCATATGCTAAATAAAAGACGACTAGCGACTTAGGGAATTTAGAATCCTACTGCTCCTATCTTCAACACGCTGTTGAAAGCGCTTAGATTTTCTCCAGCTTTCCTCTTAAACTTGCTGTATTTATTAAGAAAGAGCTTCTTTACTTTTAAGTGAAGTATGTAATTATGAATGTTAAATATTAAGTTAGTAGTGTGGGAGTAATCAGTTCTATTCTGGTTGTAAGATGAGCCGTAGGCTGTCTGTCTCGTGGAAAATTAACAAGGTTAATAAGATTTTTTCTTTTTATTTGGAATGTGAGTGTGCGTGTTTCATAGACACAGCTTATCTTTGTCACTTCCAACTAAGCTAATTGGTTAACAGATCTATCTCGTATTTTTAAGAGCTTCCACATTCTTGTCTCTTTTTAACCTTTAAGTCAATAAAACGTCTCTTTTTTTAACAACATTTTGTAAAAGTTATTCACATCGATTGACGTATAGATGAGGCTGAAAGTGGATTTAGAACATTTTTAACCGACTTCAAAAAAAGGAGTATATTAATTAAGAAAATTTGCCCCCTGTGGAGTGCATAAGCAAACTTGGTAATAGAATGAGTAAGGAGGCTTACACGAGAGAAAAACAGAAGATTGAGAATAATCAGACTACCTGAAAATACAGACATTCAATGGCTCTTATACGTAATATTATACTTCCTATATAGACTCTTAAATTACAAATGAGAAGTGGAGTATATTGTAAGTGAAGTCTACACGACACACCTCTGTAACAGATCATGACTGCTCAATCACAAATTAATCTTAATTGTCTTAAGAATAGATAGATACACAGGACTGCTTTTACGTCAGGGATAAACTACCAACGAACGGCGAAATTAAATCACTTGTGTTCTAGAACGTGTGCTATTTAAATCAAACTTATTCAAAAATGTATTACACCTCTGCTACTAATTTGTTTAATAATCGATCGATGCGGAAAAGACCCCAATTATTACATAGACATTTTTCATCGGTCATTTAAAAAAAAAACCAACGAAAAATTTCTATGTGGAAGGTTTAAGATCAAAATACTGTATTCAGTAGTTACCGTTGTCCCTTTCACCCTGTATACTTAAGCAAAATAATCGAACAATAGTTATGCCAAAGCATAGTTCATCCCAGAATAATTATAACCAGTAACTCGTCTCAAATAAGGCCAAAAATAATGATTTAAATCGGCGCAAGGCGGTTTTTGATCAGTTTATCAACTTTCCAAACTAAATTAAAGTTACCATACAAAACGTCGTAATGACTCACTACCAACAGTATCGTATATCAAAGTTACTTTACAAAACTTCTGAAAATGTCATTCGAAATTCGGAGAAACTTTTTCAATCGATGTTTGCGTATGAGTGTACGAAAGTATGGGAATGTCGCATTACTAACAAACTGGTAGTTTATCGAACTTATTTAGATTTTTATAATAGGGCTCTTGTGGTCGTAATGGTGTTTTAAAATGGCCATAAACATTTGGTAATAGGTTGCGTGGTTGCGGGTCGACACGCAGACCATTCTCACAATCCACACGCACGTGATATCGAGAAGTCGAAGAGTGGGGGTGACCCACAGTGACCACCGGACCTGGTTCCTACATATCAGAGAGCTGCGGGAGACGGACAGAGGATGGTACATGTGCCAGATCAATACTGACCCTATGAAGTCTCAACTGGGATATTTAGATATTGTTGGTAAGTGGAATAATATAGTTCTCTTCAATGATTACAATCAAGGGCCGAGTTCACGTGTTCAAGAGCTGTGAGGGTCATTAATGTTAAGAATATTGACCCTGATTGCTCTTGAGCGCGGTTTAGATGTGCTAATCCCGATCAGTTGCTCATCTTTGCTCAGAGTTCTGAATCAATCTAAAATTAGGTACTCGTTACTTATGTAACAGTTATAAATAATATTTGTAATCTAGTAAGTACCTACAACGTAATTTTATTCAGATTATGATTAAGACTTTGATAAAAATATGTACCCGTGTAGCTTAGAGTAAAATACTTAACAGTTTTTTCCAAGAAATCTAGATAGGTAGGGAGCTAGATAAGTAGATTAATATACGATACTCTAATTATGGAACCAAGGATTAGTTACAAGCTACGCAAAATAAGTTACATGTAATCAATTCTAGTGAAACTGAGATTCAGAACACGTTTTGAGTTGCTGTTTACTAGCTAAAACTCATGTCTTATTAGAGCTACGTCATAAAATTATGAGAGGTTATTTAAAAACAAATAATTATATGATTTTCCACTATCCACGAAGTTTTGTAGGAGGGCCTGCCATCGGGTCTTATATAAGTAGGTTATACTTATTCTGACTTCAAAGAGGGTAAGAGATGAAGCTAGCATTCCTATATAGCTCCATCTCTTTCGCACATTAAAGTAACACTGCTATAATATAAACCCTTCTGTATCAAACCATGTTTGCGTGAGTACAAAATTTCTGTCCCAATAATTCTTGCTTGTAATATCATGTTCTTTTCCCCCAGTTCCTCCCGATATCCTCGATCGAGGCACAAGTACAGACCAGACAGCGCGGGAAGGCGCCTCGATAAATTTAACATGTGCCGCCACGGGATCACCGCATCCGCAAATTACTTGGCGAAGAGAACATTCCAAACCTATTACGATCTCCGACGGAATGCAAGGTAAATACTGTTTGAGCATTCACGGCAGTGTATTCACATATTAGACGTTTAGATTCTGCACAAAATAAGACAGTACCGACGTTGTTATTCATTGAATAATGCGGAAGCGTAAGTTCTTTAATCTAGGACCTGCAGGAAAACATTTGTTAGTATCATTTAACTTGCACATTTCAAGATTAAATGTTAGAGCTGTGCTATACAACATTAGTTTTAGTATTTGCGAAACCTGAAACACGTGTCTAGTATTTTTATGTAAAGAATCTATGTACAAAATTTCAAAACTGTATCATGAAAAATCACAAAGTTATAAGCTTGTTCTGTTACCTGGTTGTCCGCACAAAAACGTGGTCACCACGCAACGCGCCCGCGCGCGCTCCTCCAGCGTCGTCTTGAGCTCATGGCTAACAATAATTTGGCAGTAGGTACCTAAATTATTGCGACAGGTACTTAATGTCGCTCGGTGTCCAACTTGTAACTTTTTTAAAATATTTTTGGGACAAAATATAACATGGTTTAAAAATTATTGGAATCGATTCATTTACTTATTCTGAACTAACTATATTCAGGTTTCGCATATACTAAAACTAATGTTGTATACTGGTCTAACGCAATTTGAGTTCACCGACACGTAAAGAAGAATAAGTATTATTTGAAAACAATTTTAGCATTATTACTACTCAAGCTTGACAACATTTCTTGAAATTTTAAACTCAGATACGGGTCAACTTCAATTTATTATTTTGAAGAAAATTGAAATGAGTATAAAATTTTGCTAAGTTTGATGACGTCAAAAGATTATTCTGAGGGTTTAGTAACAGACTGGATACTAAGTAAGAAGAAAGGGATGATGTGCCGCAAATTGGAAGAGAGGTATGTACAGACGTCAGCACATCAAGCTACTACAATCTGTCAAATTTCTTTAATAGATTTTCAAATTTATCGCTAAAGCATTAGGTTCAAGGTTGATTGGGAAAATTTGACAGTTTCGGGTAGCTTGATGTGCTGGTTGATGGTGCTGCAACCTTATTACTTAACGCATAAAAGTGAAAAGTATCACACCGTCAGTGACCTCTGTAGTACGTCCAGTACCTAACAGCAATAGGCTGAGTTGATTGATTGATAAGATATTCCGTTTTACCAGAAACCAATTCCAAATACTGACATCGTGGTTAGATATTGTTCCCGAAAAGTGTTCTCCCGTGAGATTTGGGATCAAGATTGGCTTCAGGCACCGGTCATGCAGATTGAGGAAAATGACTTTGTTGCTCCTGGGAAATGCAAGTCTTGCACTACACAAGATCCTTGGGATTTATGTTTGAATTTACATTGAACAACCAGCAAAAAATAAGGAGTACAGGCCAAAAAAAAAAAAAAATTTACAGTTTATTTTTTCCCATCTCAGTTTAGGGTGTTTCTCTGGGTAGGCTTCCAGTTTAACTGGATGCCTACCCAGAGCCTACCATTAAAATAAGACACAGAAGCCGATGTCAAAGATGTAGACAACGCGACTTTTCTAGCTATATATATCCAGGAAAACCCGACCTCGCTTTGTATACGCTTTTTGACAATGACAAACAGCGTAAACTGGTTTTGTCTGGCTTGATTGGTTATTGTGCGTACAGTTTACCTGATAAGTTATCTCCTTCGTTGAATGTGCAGTACAGTCAGATAAACAATAAGGTATACTGGCAAAAATATATCAACGTTCATAGTTGTGTGTGATTTATAAATCTTCCGAAACAAGTTAGACGAGAAGGGGCGATGTCAAAGATGTATAGTTAGATTGTTTACTTACCTTATTTGTTAGCAGTCCGGGTACAGTCAACCAAAGAATAAGGTATACAGGCAAAAAAAGTGAATATTCATAGTAGTGTAGGCACCTACATACAGGGTGTAAGGGACAGCCCTCCACAAACTGACAGGGCATTCAACTCCTTATATTGATTCATATACCAACAAAAATTTTCATTTTTTACTAACTGTACAGTACCGAGTCCCTGACCTATGTCAACATGTATCTCATAGATCCTTACTCAAGCGTACACATAAACATGCAGTTTACATACACATGAACTGAACTGTTCAGCATCTGTTGTAGTTAGCATAACTTAGTTTGTTCTTAGTATTATTCAACGTACAATTTTGTAATATTGTTTGAAGCGGTTTGTAATAAACATCTAATGCATTTCGATAGTTATCTTTCGTGATGAGTTTTCCGTGAAAGTCGAGTCTTCGATGTGGGTGTACTATTTTGGTGTTACATCTCTGCCCAACCCTTCGGGGATTACAGGCGTGATGTTATGTTATGTCGACTCTGACTTTCAGATGTTTTCTGCGGAGTAAATTTTCAAGGTTTTGCAAGGGTGCCATGCAATGTGTCCCTATTACTTTAGCTCGGTCATCTTTTTAAAAGTCACTTGAAATTTTCACACACAAAAAATAAAAAATAAAGAAAGACCCGCTTTACCATACTAGAAACACGTCTTTTTATTTTAGTAAGTTGTCAAATATCGTTTTGACTGGCTAATTGAATAGCCAATTTGAGATTTGACTTTAAATTCAGGAATGATGGGCTGATAAAGTCTTTCTCGGCCAGGCAAGAGCTGAGTGTAAATTGGTAGTATATCGAATATTTTTTTTCAAGTGACGTCATTCGAGGGACCGGAGTTGAACATCACTCGGGTGACCAGGCAGCATGCGGGGGCTTACCTGTGCATAGCTTCAAACGGCGTGCCGCCGACTGTGAGCAAGAGAATCATGCTTACAGTCCAATGTGAGTATTTGTGGCCAGTTCTTTTTTCGAATCGGATTGCCTCGTTGGTCTAGTGGTCGCAAGCGCGACTTCTGAGCATGAGGTCCCAAGTTTCTTTCCAGGTCGGGCAAAGGTTTATTGGGTTTTTTCATCAGGAAATTCTAAGTAGCAGCCTCGACGTCTGGGTTTGATTTCATTTGTGCCCCGTTGATGACAATAGGCTCGCCCCCTATTAAATGGGAATTAAACATAACTGGTTTAAGTACCTAGTAATACCTAAATAAATATACAATGATGTCTATTGTCATGACATGGAAAAAAATATTAGAATGATTAAATTACATTTTTATATTTACGTGCAGCTTCTATTTGTCAGCCAACCAGCCATTTGATTCTTCTTTCTTCTTCCTTCTTCTCTTATCCAATAGCCAGAACTAAAAATGGCAACAACACTCCGTCCTCGTGGTTTCACGTGTTTAAAATTTAACTAAACGACTTTTCTTTCCTTAGTTCCTCCAGTAATAACAATAAGGAACCAGCTGGTCGGGGCCGCGCTAGGCACCGAGCTAGTGCTGGAATGTGAGACCGAGGCGTACCCTAAACCAGTCAGCTACTGGAGTAGAGATAACGGCGAGATCGTCCCCGTTGGTAAGATTATATTTTATCTACGGTTTATTTTAATACTAGTAATAGAGAATCGTCCTGACTTTGCACTGGTGTACAGTCACGAGCATCAACATGTATACACTTACCTAAATTCAAATGCGATTCTCTCGTGTTATAACCATTGGAACGTTGAGATATCACCCATTTAAAAAAAAAAAACGGGTTCCAAGATATCGTGTCAGTAACAACATGAAATTACATTCAGTGCCATGGAAGAAAATCCCTTTTAAAAGTTGCTGAGTGCATACATATTGGTGCTCGTGACTGTACCTATTATCATGGTGTAAGGGACATGAACGCACGAACTGGTGCCTCGGCTATTTCATACAAAATATGAATTAGCAGGAGCTTCATGCCTCTACCTAACCTTTCGGAGGTTACAGGTGTGCTGTTATGTTATACAAAAATCTCAATACAGTCTAAGTGCATATACAAGCATTTTTTATAACCGACGAATAGTTCATTTGTTTGCTGTGGTTAAAATCATGAACTGAATACGTGGTAAAAGTTTGCGCGGCGATCTGCCTTATACACACTGTATGTGGCCATATTAATAGTTACAGTATGCAAATTAATCACCCCTGAATAATTTCTAAATTTCGTTACTAATCCCATTAAAAATGGGCAACGTATTTTTGTTATTGCACCTCAAGTAAATATTGCTTGTCCCTTTTGTTGACAAAAGGGCGAAAATGCCAAAGGCAGTAAGACAGATTTTCTGAATTTCCATACAAGATATAGGATAAAATAAAGAAATTCCCCAATTATAGAAGTTCTACAGACAAATATTTGTTTGAAACTACTCACCACCGTTTTAGAGATTTTCATCATAATTATTGAAATTTAAATACCAGTCGCTCCATGTAAAATACTGGTATTCAGCTGCATCCGGTTAGACTGGAAGCCGACCCCAATATAGTTGGGAAAAGGCTAGGCAGATGATGATGATGATGATATTGAAATTTATATAATTCCCATAATACAGCGGTTCTTGTAACACACCTTAAAAATAAATGATTCAGCAATTCTGTAGTACCAACGAACCAAAGAGCGTGTAACATCACAGGCAAGGATTAAAACGCCAAGTCGAATATCTAAATCAGTAAATTCGGTCACAGTTCCGACTTGCGGTTAAACAATGGCGGGGTTAAATTATAATATGCTACTAAAACATAATCAAATCTGGTTTAGTGGAATGTCAGATCGTGGTTAACGCAATATATCGAAAAACTAATATTGTCATAGACAAAATCGTGCTATTTTATTCGTTAAATACGTTTTATTTTAACACCACTTTCTTTTTTACCAGCTACTTTGAAAGGTATTATTATCTTAATAATCCACAGATCCACAAAAACCCAAAGAAAATCGACCTAATGTATCTCCGCCCGCATGTGGTTTAGGCGTTTAGACGTCTGCTTACGTTAGCGTTCACTTTAACATATTTATACGTTTCGTTTAGTGGCCAATTAAAACGAGTTTCCGTCCAAATAAGATACTTTAATATTCGGACGGATATTCACATAACATGTGGAATTGTGGACATTAACTTAGTGCTATATCTAAAATAATAAGTATCATGTATTCTGGCTTTTACGTAGCTTTGCTTGCTTCCATTGTTGGAACAAAATTAACAAATCCTTTGTTTACCTTCACACTTTCATTACTTTTACATTTTCATTATGAGATAATGTTTTATTTTATTATTTGTTATGCGTACGCTGCTCTTTCTGTGTGAAGTCGTAATTTGATTAAAACTTTGTAATTCGAAGTTATTATCTTGGGAGCGGGATAGTGAATATTATAAATGATAAATTGTTGCTCTATATTGCAAAAAGCTATAACTATTTATGATCTAGTCGTAGTTTTAAGTGGTCAGTTTGTTCTTTTATTTATTTGTCGATTTCACTCTGAATATGCAAAAGACAAAGCTAAGACTAAAACTTTCTTTAATGAACTTAAAAGAAAGTTCTAAGCTTTTGAAGCGTATCTCAATGAATGCTAATTGCTAGACCTGCATTATTATTTACCTGCATGTTTTTACATGGTTTGGTGCAGGGTTCGATACATAGGTTACCACAATAAACAGCAATTAGCTGAGCTGCAGTCTGAATTCTGTTGACGTTAACAAGACTGTCACTGTCAACATCTAGTGGTCCTAATAGCAATTTGCGAGTAATCGAATACTCACGCGACAGCTGCCGTCGACTGGAAGTTACATTATCGAATAAAAATATTAAAAACTAACGACTCACCCCTGCTTAGTACGGGTGCATAGGAAACATGACAAAACGTAGAAAATATGCGACAATAGCGCCACCTACCGGGTCCTAAACTATCATATCTTTCAAGCTGGAACCAACCATACACATTCACAATTTTCACAATTCGGAGATTATCGTGTACGAACATAGTGACATGTGATTTTTATTTAATTTATCTTAAGAAGATAAGATTAAATAGTTATCGTCTATTTTAGATAGTTATGCGTATCTAGCAGTATTAAATCTTAAGCTTCTTAAAGCTTTTTGTATTCAAATCCATCAAAGCTGCCAGCGTTTTCATATTTTTTTTTTCATTTCCAACTTATTTTTAATGTTTAACTTTTCTAGGTCAACCTTTCACTAAGAATTAGGGATCAGATAAAAAACCCGAACCTTCATTTAGATTGATCAAAAAAATATTTATAAAAAAATTGTGTTCGTCAGTAATAAATCAGAGGCTATTAAAAGTTGTGCTATTGACTAACCCAAAATTTTTATACAAATCTTATACATTTTAAATATTTCTTAAACTAAAAAAAAAACATTTAAAAATATAAAAAATTGTAGCCCACCGGTATCGGGAACAGGGTCCAAGCTACCCGGCGATCAGGGCTCCAGAGAGAGGAACCTCCTAACAATACGAGCCGTGTCCAGGAGTACCGCTTTCTTAATCAAACCCTTGATCCAGCTGCCTAACGAGAGCCTCCTCAGGTATTGGTCGAGGCTCTTGGCAATTAAGCCATGGGCTGATACAACTATCGGCACAATGATCGCTGAGTCCACATCCCAAAATAAAAGGTAAATCCGTCGCTGATAAATGGACTGGTTGAAAACAATAAAGAAACACATGTTGTCATGAATGTCTGGTGACTTTTGATTCTCGATATACGTCAGTCCTAACAAGGATTGGCGATCGTTCATTTGTTTGGTAATGGTGGCAGCACTGGCAACGTACAGCCATTAATTCAGAGGTGTGTGCCTCGCGACACTAACAAAAATTAAGCTCGTGATGCTAAATCGAACGCGAACTTTGAAATGGTAATGTTTGGACAGCCAGTCTGATTTCACTTATAGTCTGAAATAGCTCTTAATTGAAGACTTAGTTCATAAGCTTTTAGGCAAACTTAGGTATGTAGATTGTAGAGTAGACGAGATGCAAAATGCAAAACTAATTCATTTCGGACTTGGTGTAGACACATACTTTTTGGGACACTGTGACTTTGTAATATTACTGTTTTTATTGTGCTTTTAGTCAAAATGTTTGTGTTCGTGACACGAGGTAAAAATCTAGGCAAATGTGATTAATGACTCCTTTTTATTCTTGGATGCTTCGTAGCACGGTTTCTGGTACAAAAGTAGACTATGTTCATGGCGACTACGCTCGCGCTTAGCGAAGCGTTTTAAGATAAAATGTGAACAGGTTCACTTCGTTCGTTACACTAGCTGCCTAGGGGTGACCCCCATCTGATTCACATTAGGGTGGTATCGCGTGTTTAAAGGAAGACTTTCTAAACAAAACAGTGCTTTCGGGGTAATGGGGGTGCTATTACAGTTGTTACTCTTTCGGTTCAACCCTAAGTTGCGTCATGAAGTATATTTAGCAGTAGATATGCACTGAAATTAACATACTACGTCAGCTAAGATTATCTTTATAGGCTGAAGTTCAAGTTGCCTGTGCGAACTGGTACAACGTTATACGATTGCTTTAAAACCAAGAAGAATTTTCAGCTCAGATTCACATCGATACAGCGCATTGCGCTTATTTCCTAGGTCAGTGGTGTACTCTAGACATATCTATTATTATTAAAGACTTGGGTACTTGGGCAGTTCTAGAATTTTATACATTTCGCCCACGCGGGGAAGTTCTTTAATCGGAATTTTTATATAATACAGTTTATAAGACCCTATACGTTACAATAATTCATGTTCACCTGTCCACTGGGAATAATGACAACCGGGGTATGAAAAGATAGATTAGACGAATAATTATGATCTATTTTGAATTCGCTAAAAGAAAATGCCGTAGTAACGCGTATTGATGTTTATTCAAATGTGATATAGGACTTCTGCCACTTTTAGACTTCTAAAGTAATTTGCGAAATTGACGGGTACACCTAGGTACCTCAAACACCTTATTTTATTAAAAGAAATGGACCATAAATATTTCCACTTTGGCTGAAAGTACTACACTGAGCCACGTATTCGGGCTGTATTTTACATATAATGGAATTATTTCTTTGAAATTGTTCTTTCTTTTTTTCTTCAACATAATTTAAGTAATGTGGAGGCCTTTCGTTTTGTGAAAATTAAAAGATTCTGGGTCATATGGGTTTAGGTTATATTATAGGTTACTACACAGGGTGTAACCGGACCCTTAATGAAGCCATCAACCAAGCATTCTGCTAATCAAACTAAGTAACTTTATTAACTTACTTATACAAAAATTATTGCTGGGGAACGACTTTTTTTTTTGAGGTGAAAAATCACGTTTAATGGTAGGACTCAATGTAACGCACTCAAAACATTGTGCTGATGGATGGATTGAATAGTACGGGAGTCGTGGAGGTGTTTAAAGTAAAAATCTTACATTAAAAACATGTATGTTTATAAAAAGTTGGAACTATGACCCCCAATATCTCCGTAACTAGAAGGTTCCCAGGTATGGTCTAGAACAAAAAAAATATCGCAATGGACGAGGAGAGCAAGTGCCTTTCGGCTTCGTTATGGGTCTTGTTACACCCTTTATTACTATTGCATTTGAATCAGTGTTTTGTGCATGTCAAAGTCTCGTATACCCTTAGGAGCTAAATGTACTGACACAATCTTAATAATATTAGGTGCCCCTGCCTGCATCTCATCCGCTTAGGGGCTAGCTTTAAATTTCAAAGCATTTGAATCCATTGGGATCGCTCCTGTAACTAAAACTTGAATTATGTTGCACACGAATTTGTTGCTGTATTAATGTCGTAAGCGTTAAAGGATCGGTTTGTATTCACAGACGAGTTGCTTAATACTTTATAGCTATATGAAGTCGAGTTTGATCAAATAAACAGCATTGAAAAAAAAATTCGTTGAAAGGTAGGCGTAATAATATGTCAGTATTGTCTAAAATAGAAGTCTGATATGATGTTTAGTTGATGATCGAAAATCCAAACATTTTAAAATGTCACAAAGGCCGCCCTTTGCCCTTTAACTTACTTATTAGATATATAATTATTTCTTGTTATTTGTTAACATAAATTAAATATTAATTTGAATTCAGCGGGTATGTAGGTACATTATTTACAAACTACAAATCGAGCTAAAATAATACAAAAAATATTTACAATTCTCTCTAAAAACTCTTTGATCTTCTAATGATCATAACTTATTTTTTCCTCAACTATCTGTACCATTAAATTTGGTTGCTATGGTTCGGTAAGAACTGTAAGCTCTCTGCGACCATCTAAGGTGGTCTCAATCGCTAGGGTAGATCATATTAAAATATGACAATAATCAGTAAGTTTGAAAAGACGAACGATTAGTATGTTTAGAAGATTATAATACGAATCATTTGAGGATCGATTAAATACTCGCCAATTTATAATTATAGTCACAAAGTTTACTCTACAGATTTTTTGTTCCTACTCACATGTAATTTATCTTCAAATTATTGAGGGCACCCGCGCCGTCCGTAAATATATTAGCAAAAAGTGTTTAACAGCCAAAACATTTTACCTCGTAACTTTCCCATATAACGAGGAACCTACCTATACCTATTGTATTTTTGTGTAATATGCTAAATACATTTTCGTGTTATACAGGGGGAGGTCTAGAGCCGCACAAGATAGATGGATCATATCGATCAGTGCTGAAGCTCGCGATCCGTCGAGTCACTAGTTCCGATTACGGAACCTATAAATGTGTTTCGAAAAATTCCCTCGGTGACACCGAGGGCACTATTAAATTGTATCGTAAGTATTGAACACTTTTTCACCTTTGAATCTCATTTTCGTAGAAACTGTGTGTTAAGCAGGGTTTGAAGTAATAATTAGCATTGCTAATAATCAAAGAAGATAATTATCTTGATAATTATCAAAGAAAATAATTATCCTGATAATTATCAAAGAAAATAATTATCTTGATAATTATCAAAGAAAATAATAATCTTGATAATAATCAAAGAAAATAATATCTTGATTATTATGAAAGAAAATAATTATCTTGACAATTTCGAATCCTGTTCAGTTATGTATTGTAATTGGTAATGCTAATGAGTAAAATCTAAGTCATAAGTTACATTTAATTTTGAGAGCTCCTGTTTGCACAGGACCAAAACTTTTTTATTAGTTGTTTGTTTAGAAAAAATCTGAATAACTTGTATTTTCTTGTACCGAATTGAAATTTTCAAAAAAAAACGATATTGTATAGTCGCCTATACAAAACCGGTAATCAAACAAGACTAATTTCTTACTTCAAAAGTTCAGAAAGACATAAAAGTTTCAAAAGGCATTTTATCTTATTGTGGTTATTTACTTTATGCCATTCACGAAAATCCTTTGAAGAACACATCATAATCTGATAGCATCTGATTGTATGAGGAAATTGTTGCTTACAAACGTTTAATACGACTTTTCTGTCGACAGCTATGCCTCTTCCGCCAATGGAGAATAAAAACGGTAAATATCTACCTTAAATAGATAGGAAATTATTTCAAATACTGTGATCAGGTTTTAATGTGTGTGTTTTGACAGTTGTCCAGAGGTTAAACATCATAGCTGATAAATCATCGGAAAGTACCCCCTTCGGCACTCAAGGTACGTATTAACCAGCTTTCAACAACTATTTGGACTTTAATATCCGGCAATTACATCCGAACTCACGGCCTGTGTTTATATTTTAAATATCTTGATTTCAGTAATAATCGTCATGTTAGGTTTAATAGCTTTGTGTATATACCTATGTACAGTATACATGTATCATCGTGTGTACGCGATCAAAATACATATTTTTGTGTACACATAAAAATATTGGCATTGCATGAATTCCGTTAAATAGTTTGTTCATTTGAAAAAAAAAATTTGTTTAGCTTTTGGAATAAATGTTCTAGTTTACCTTGTTTAAACTAATACGTTGGCAATAAAAGCAAAGTCAGTGTTCCATAATTTTATGACATTTTTCATGAGAATAACCGAAAAAAAGATAGAAAATAAGACTCACACTTATTTGGCACATGCCACAAGTAGGTTCCTGTTGTTATTAAAATTCCTGTTTTCTGTGGGTTTTAATAAAATGTTTTTCACTGGTAAAAAATCGACGAATTTGCTAATTAGGATAATGTTTTCAGATTTCAGATTACAAGATTACAACAGAGCGGTCTCAAAAAATCAGTGCTACCATGTCTTTTTGTTCTCATTAGTAATTTTAATCCAGATAGCAACATCTTGGGGTTAATGTTCCTCTTCAACTTTAGTGAATAAGTAAATAAATAAATTATACTTCCCCGTACAGTACAATCACTTAGATGGGAATATCGCTTTGATGTTTTGTGAATTTTCGATTTTAGCCTCAAGTCCTGTTTTGCAAAGGATTTCTTTAATTACTGTAACGACCTTTATTATGTAGTTAAGTATAATTTTGTAAACGATACAAAATAATTGTTCGAGTTAGTTATTTTATGTCTTATTTGATTAAGAACTCATGAAAATCAGAAAGAAATCGCCAGTTTGAAAAAGCGATGCTGTCAGAAATCTTGTAATACAGACTTTCACTACTATTAATTACCGAATCATATAAATAAAGGACGATGCGCATAAGGCAATAAGTAAACAGAAATAAATAACCAAACACTCACACTAGGTACAGTAAATGTTGAATGCTACACAAATGTAATTGGTTATCGGAGAGCTAGCCTGAATTAATTGCCCAATATTGTTCGATAGGTGCAAAAGCCGATGTAGTCGAAATACGATGGTCAAATATACAGTAATCTGCTAGTTAATTGTAATGTTTGCACTGGTTTAATAACTGTACCTGCAGGCTTACTAGTTTCGGTAATAAAGATTATTATTTGGCGAAAGTCAAACAATTCAAACAAGAAAAACATCTTGAGGAAACCGGTATGTCCTAGAACCAAAAATTCGAAGACATGTGACATCTACCAACCCACACTGGGCCCGCGTGGTGGATTATAGCCCATTCCCTCTCATAGAGAGGAGGCCTGCGTCCCAGCAGTGGGAACAATAATAATCTGATTATGCAAACAATTATACCGTTATCATCGTCATCATCATTCTCCAGAGCCCTTATCCCAATTTATTTGGGGTCGGTGCAGCATGTCTTCTTCTTCCATACTTCTCGATATAAGATAGAAAATTGGTGGCGTATACATTATTAATATAAGTACAATAAATAAACCGAGAAAATCACAATACTAAAACCTTTACTGCGTCAATCTAGTATTTCAGAGCAGCTTAATCTCCATTTACTCTTGTCATTAGGATTAAACCTTATTTGACCACAGTATTTTGACTACTTAATGTTTTTGTTGAATACCTAGGAATTAAACATATATTATCAGTTTAATTTTGCAGCATTCCGCCTGCATTGAACAGAACTACTTTAAAATTTGATAAAGTCTTACAATATATATAATATAAAGTCAAACTTTCTCCATAACTATATCGGGGATCAGTTGCAGCGTTCTACACACTAACTCATGGTTTATCATAATTCAATTACGGGTATACTTTGGAGTTCAAGTATAAAACAAAATTAAAATGCGGAAGTTGTCTTCAAATTGTGATTTATAGCCATAAGAGCAATTTCGTAATGGTAATAATTTTCCTTTTAAACGATGACTTCCGGCATGCCCCAAGGTTCTCATGTGGGACCGATCTGTTACAAAATTTTTCCAGTGACGTAATTATTATAAAACAATATTTTTGTGCTTGTTCGACACAATTAAATTATTTTTATGTTCCGATGTAAATATTTAAGTGACGATATCGACCTTTTTCCGACTCTTACTCGCTTTTATGTATGTTTCTTTAACAAACGAAACCGAAAGTAACCCAGAGTCACTATAATTAATGAAAACACAGAGAATAACTAGAATAATAAAACGTTATTTTAATACTGTTACGTTACTATCTAGATGTACAAACATAATCAGATGTGTAGGTAATTCTATTCATTCAACCTAATTGAAAACTTTAAAATAGGTTATAACGGAACATATCCTTTAGATCTCATCATAGACAAATTATATATACCTAGCTGTAAGTAATTTTAGATAAATATACCTATTCATTACGTCAAAATATTAAATTAAAAGTATTAATAAATATAGACTGAGTTCCACGAAATAGGCTTGTATATATTGAAGAAAATTGTAATAATTAGGTAATGTGTAAGTTATTTATGCTTAAATTTAAACGGGAAATCTGTTAACGCCAGTCAATTACTCGGGCAGAACGTCAAGTAAACATGGGATTAGTTTGCTTTTATCGCTTTTATACTAGGAAAGTAATTTGCCGATGTTATAGAACATGTGAATGAGGCATGAAATTGTTAACCAAAAGTAATGGAAAAAATATTGTAAGCATTTCTTCACTTGCCTTCGTCAACATTGAGCTATGTTATAAATGTGCATGACAGTGTAAATATAAAATGTTTCCATGAACTCTGTTTTAGCCCTAGAGTGTCAAAGCTACTGTTGTAACGCGGACCACTGTCGCTTTCCGAAAAAATAAATGACTATTAATTTACTTGGCTTTTATTTTAGTAGCATACCTATCTACTCTACCTAGGAATTGTGAATCTACAGTTATTAGTGTTTTTACTTTAATTTTTTTATTAATTCCAGTTTCAATACTTGACACTGTAATTTGTTATTAGATTCCACAATAATATTTCTGCGTAAAATAATTCAAAGGACGTGAAAAATGAAAATAAATCTGAAAATATAGTGGCTTCTGAAAATATTCAATTAGGAATATACCTCAAACGTCGATATTATCGTCGTAGTCCGAATGAGTTTTAGATGCATATAAATTAGAACGTTCCGGTTTTGGGTAATGACCGCTTAACAATTAACTGGTATATGTGGGTTACCTACCTACATACAGGGTGTAAGCGGACCAGTCAACCAAGCATTGTGTATATCAAACTAAGTAACTCTACGAAAAATTTTGCTGGGATACGACTTTTTTTTGGGGTGAAAAATCACGTTATACAGTAGGTCTCGATGTGACGCACTCAAAACATTGTGTTGATGGATTGATTGAATGGTACGGGGGTCGTGGAGGTGTTTAAAGTAAGTTCTTACATTAAAAAGGTGTACTTAAAAAAAAAACATTTGAAAAAGTTAGAACTTCGACCCCCAATATCTCCGTAACAAGAAGGTTCCCAGGTATGGTCCAGAACAAAAAAAATATCGCAATGACGGGGAATACAAGTGCCTTTCGGCTTCGTTAAAGGTCTTGTTCCACAGTTTGTACCAGTTTAGCGGAAGGATACAAAATGGAATAATAATGGGCCGAAGAAATTTCTGAGAAGCGCGATATCGACCTGTATAAATTGGCCCCCATCTTAAATGTTGATGCACTGCTAACTGCTTATCACGGCTTGGTGTCCTCTAACTTGAGATATGGACTAATTTTTTGGGGAAATTCAACAAATAAAGATATGATATTTAAAACACAGAAGAGGTGCCTGAGGGCTATGTCTGGTCTCCATGTTACAGAGAGTTGCAAGCCGTTATTTAAAACATATAAAATATTAACCCTTCCATCAATGTACATTTTAGAGATCATCATGTTTGTGAAATCGAATCCACACCTATTCCCCTTAGAGTCAGATAAAGTAGTTAGAAATAGACGCGACAATAGTAAGTTATGTATTCCGAGATCCAGAAAAGCTCTAATGCGTAAAAGTGTATTCTGTATGGCGCCAATTCTCTATAATAAGTTGCCAAAACATTGGAGGGAATTACCTATTGAACAATTAAGAAATAGATTAAAAAACCTTTTCTTAGAGAAAATCTATTACAGCACTGACGAATTCTTAACCGACAAATTAATTTGACTTGCATTTTGACATTCATTTTATTAACAGTTGCTTTGACATATGTATGTATTCCTTTAGATGTATTTGTATATTGACATGATTGTATAATTATTATTTTTTATTTTTTGAAATGAGTATTATTTATGATTGTATTTTATTCTACCATTTAGCTTTTAGTATGCTCTACATTGGATTGTTTCATTGCTATATCTGCAATTTAATTAACGATTATAAAAATAATTGAGGCTGTGTTACTTCGACATCTCATATTTGTACGCCGTTCAGGCAAAACATGACGGAAATCATAATTGGATTTAACATCTTGCATGCTATGTGTGTATACTCATGTTTTGAACAAATAAAAAATTATCTTATCTTATCTTATCTTATCGACGTAACCATGGTAAGTAAATAAAAAAATATTATGTAATATGATGAGATGTGTGTTTATGGAAATTCGTAAGCCTACTTACATTTTTCTATTGATAAAACATGGTGAAGTTGTGTTTTAAATCATAAAAAATCTTTACCTGAAATGTTATGATATTAATAATACTCTCTTACATTAAAAGCCGTGTCCTAACCAAAGCGATCGTCGCGCGAACACGCAACGGTCGCGTTCATTTTGATCGGCGAATTCGAACGCGTGTTTGCGGTAACAGTCATTTTCGTTTTTCCTTTCGCTTTTCGGTTTTTTTTAACAAATGAGTGTGACAGACATTCGTTTTGGTTCGAACACGAAGTTTGTGAAAAGTAATTACACAGTAAAATCTTATCGATCTTTAAAATATTTATGCCATCACAAAAGAGTGAAGTGTTCTTTTGTACATTTTAAAATACTTCAATAAAATGAAAATGCTTCACGATGAGCACATGCTTGATACAATTCAACGAAAAGATAAAGCTTATCTCTCATAAAGATTCAATCGGTCAAGTTGAGTGGTTCAGACGGGTCACTTTTATCAATCATTAAAAGAACATCACACAACCTTTTATCGAGAAGGGTGCAAAAAAAGGTAAGTTAACATTGGCTTTCGATTGTTTTCTGAGCTAAAATATGATATTTAGAGGCAACTGAAGAACAGCAATTACGAGTATTTATTTCCTTTATTCATTCATCAACCATATTACCTAATTACATTTTCAAATATTTAAATTTCAAACACTAAAAAAAAAACATTTAAAAATATAAAAATGCTAGCCCTCCAGCATTGGGAACAGGTTTCGAGCTACCGGTGGTCAGGGCTCTTGAGGGAGGAACCTCCTAACAATACGCGCCATGTCCAGAAGTACGGCTTTCAGAATCAAGCTCTTGATACAGCTGCCAAGCTAAAGACTCTTCTAAAAAAAAAAAAACTGGCCCAGGTAACATCTATTCCTTATATTAAGAAAGCGACAACACGCCAACGGCTGAATGAATTGTGATGAAATTTGGCATACAGGTGGACCGTAACTTAAGTTAGGATACATAATATTTTAATCCCGGCAGTACGTTACCGTGGAATAATTTCCAACGTTATTTAATGAAGGGAGGTTTCTCCTCCCTTTTGACAAAATCCAAAATAACAAGTACCAAAATTCATATTTTACGAAAGAAAGACTTGAATATGAATATTAGATATATGTCAATGCCATCGAACACAATATGGTGATAACCGGTACTCATGTTCTTATATCTACTTCTTATACCACCGTTTGATATACCTAAATAAAGAGTTATAACTCACAATTCTCCTGCCCATACACCAATTTATTTGGTGTCGGAGCAGCATGTCTTCTTCTTCCATACTTCTTACTTTTCGTACTACTTCTCTCTATTGCTCGTCATCTCAGCATTCACTTCATTTCTAGACATATCATCCTTCATACAGTCCATCCATCGTTTTTTTGGTCTTCTACTCTTATAGACATCCACATTCATACTCAAAACTTTCCTAACGACATTTTCCTCATTCCTTCGCCTCATATGTACCACGATAACCTTACAGACTTCCTCTTATGTGCTCATTCCTTATTTTATCCATCCGCGTTACACCACACATACTCGTTAGCATTCTCATCTCAGCCACATGCAGCCAACATTCATTCAACCCTTTTGTGGCCCAATATTCTGACCCATGATGAAAGAATTATTAAAAAAAGTCCGAAATGTACGAGTATCTCAAATAGGAGATCATTATTATTCATTATATTGTGTGTTTACAAAAAAGTAGACGATGTTTTTTTTCACGTAGTATCGTACATTAAATTCTTAACCACGTAAGTAAATAATAACAAGCCTTATGATAATAATTATCCTTAATTATTCACCGTACTTTTCCTCTATGAAGCTTTCATTTTTCTACCTCAGTTACACTCTTGTTGTTTCAAAAAGTTGTTTCGAGAGTCGTATTTTCATAAAGTATACCAATTAGCAGATGTGTTTTGATAAACCTACAACTGACAACATACGTACATAATTACGAATCTACGTAGGTAGATGCTTATACAGGGCGTACAGTCATGAGCATCAATATATATGCACGTAGCTTCTTTTAGGATTGATTTTCTCCCATTATATGGCTACGGAATTGTTTATTGTGAAACTTCACAGAGAAAAATATCATCATCTGCCTAGCCTTTTCCTAAATATGTTGGGGTAGGCTTCCAGTCTAACCCGATGCAGCTGAATACCATTATTTTACATGGAGCGACTGCCTATCTGACCTCCACAACCCAGTTATGGGTAAGACTGGTTGCCAGGTACCTTTAATTATATGTCACAACATATGTAATAAGTCACACAAAGAAGGAATATTAGGGCAGCATATTACGTTGGATGGCAATTCTAATTCTCTGTCCAAAAAAAGGCTATCCTTCTAGTCACATTAAGAGTCGACCAACCGCTTCGCGACGATTCCTATTGTACTGATTCTTCTACTTCGTCGTGTCGATGTTTTTTTAAAGTTAAATAAACTTCAAAACTCTGCCACCTCGACAGCGTTAGCAGTGACCTCGGACAGGTCCCTCAAGGTACAGGTGGGGTTGCACATGGAGCAGGACAGGAGGTGGGTCATCGTCGGCGCAGTCACATTTATTTAATTGTATTGATCGAAATTTTATACTGTTACCATCATAATACTTTGAATTTTACAAAATTATGAAATATGTTTAATTTATCTCAAAGTTGAAATTGATATTTCACAAGAAAATCTCTTTTGAATTTTGTTACATGTTAGTATTTGTGACTGTACCTGCAATAGCCTGAAGGAAAACAATTAATTTTCAGAGTCTAACCAATTACAGATTTCAAAGCGATAACTGATTGTGTATGAATTGATTTGTCTTAAACAATGGGTTATAGTCGTGTGGAGATAATTTAGCTAATTTAGAAAAGGAACAGTCAGAATCATAAGGCATTCATCATCTGCCTAGCCTTTTCCCAACTATGTTGGGGTCGGCTTCCAGTCTAACCGGATGCAGGTTACCAGTATTTTACATGGAGCGACTGCCTATCTGACCTCCACAACCCAGTTAGTACTGGGTAATACGATACCCCTTGGTAAGACTGGTTGTCAGACTTTTTGGGCCACTGACTACCTATAACGACTGTCAAAGATCTACAAATGACACCCGGGACCAACGGCTTAACGTGCTTTCTGAGGCACGGAGGAAACTCGGTATGTAATGGGTGGTCACCCATCCACAGACCAACCTAGGAAAGCGCGGCTTAACCTAAAGATCGATCCGGGCGGCTGTTATTACTTAGCCACGAGGTTCTAATAAAGATTCATAAGGCATTGACGAATAAACTTCATTCATAGGCATATTTTTATAAATCACTAGACTTTGCTTGCGATTTCGCTCTCGTTATGTACGGAAATTAACACACGGGAACGTTTTAAATGAAGCCTGACCTTAATGACACTCAGGGATGATAGAGCTTCCCGTTAGTGAAAGCATTTTCGGAATCAGATCAGTAGTTCAGAAGATTAACGCCTACATACAAACATACAAACGATTTGGTTAAACTGAACTGTCTCACTCCTGGGCAGTGGCCTCCCCCCATTCCTTCCACTTTTCTCGATGTTGCACTTCTTCTCGCCAATCAACGAGAAAGCCATATAAGCTGTCCCGCCATCTTCACCTCGGACTGCCGCGACCCCGTCTAGCTGTCCCAATTACCTCTTTATAATTTTAGTAAATATTAATAAATCTCTAGAAACAAAGACTATTCCGAAAATTCTCCGTAATTTTTTATTTTATTTTTATTTTACTTTATTGGGACATTTAACAGTTAAGCATTACAAAAAGTATGACAGAATAAGTTTTAAACTAAATAAACGTGTAACCCACACTATTTTTTTACATTATTTCGCGGATATTGCCGCGAAATAATGTAAAAAAATAGTAAAAAAAAATGCGTGCATTAATATTATAGACAATTAAGTAAATACTCATATGTGATTTAGGGATAATAGGTATTAGATAGCTACTTTAAAAGACTCAATAGCCATCCTTTTAAACTTAAAGTGTGTAACCGCGAAAATATCAAGTTCGATAAAATGTGTGTTATACGTATCTACGGTGCGTCGAATAAACGGAAATGAATTAGTTGGAAATTTGACCCCCGAGTTTCTAGAAGGTTCCTAGGTATGGTCTAGAAGAAAAAAATATAGCATTGACGGAGAAAATAAGTGCTTTTCGGCTTTGTTAAGCGTATTTTTACACCCTTCATAAATGTTCCGTGTCCGGAGCCGTGTCAACAATTAATCTGTAGCGCTATGACCGATACTAAAGAATGTTTCCTATAATATCAAATCCATCTCCCTCTTTTGCAATCAGTACGGAGTGTGTGCATGGGTATTGTATATGGCCGTTCTTGTGCACTAATTCTCTTGGGATTTGCCTCTCTAAACATAGAATACTTAACAGTGCTAACATTGCTGCACAATACTAGCCAATCAGGAACGAATTGTACGAGAATTTATTTAGATCTCGATAAATTATTGTTTATTGAGATCTTGGTGACGATTAATAACTGTCTCGTCGGTATAGTGGTTGAAAACATGACTGCTTGAGTGTCAGGATAGACTTTTCGCTAGATTCGTTTAGGTAAAGCCGCGTTGACACGGTCAGAGTATTCTCGGACCGAGTGTCCTCGGATACCTACTCTGACGCAACTCGTATTGTTGTAACCCATAATCCGAGCGCACTTGGACGACGGTGTTCGATCCGTGTAGACTCTGATCGCGTCCTACTTTTCCGAGCTAGCTCGTATACGAGTAGGAAAAAAAAACCGACCAAGTGCGAGTCGGACTCGCGCATGAAGGGTTACGTACCATCGTAGTATCCATCCTTTAATTGTTTTTTTTTTTTTTAACATTAACGGAAATACACGTTCTATGAATATTTCAACTGTCTACCTATTATGGATCATGAGATACAGCCTTATCTTTTTTCCGTCTTAGTTCTTCGATTAACATGTCAGCGACAATTTCGCACCAAATCCGAAATTTTTCGATGTTGACTGTGAAGAACAAATGTATAATGAAGAAAAGGATCCGAGTGAACTATGCCAATATCAACAGCTATCCTAGTACTCTCTTATGAAGCTTACTCCTACGAGCCCTCTCAGTCCGAGCATACTCTGACCGTGTCAACGCAGCTTTATTGGATTAGGCTCTCTCCCACTGTATGAGATTTAGACATAACTCGTGGTCGCCTGTCTTTGGAGAAATATAGGCGTGATTTTATGTTTATTAGATTCAAAACTATATTCTATTGATTGGTTTTCAGTTGCAAATAATATGAAAGAGAAAAAGTCCTCCCAGTATTACATTTGAAAAAGTATAGTTTTTTATATTACCCAGTACTAACTGGGTTGTGGAGTCCAGATAGGCAGTCACTCTGTGTAAAATACTGGTATTCAGCTGCATTCGGTTAGACTGGGAGCCGACCCCAACATCGTTTTCAACCCGAAAAGGCTAGGAAGATCATTTTAGTTTTTTTTTCTTTTATACGGTGCAAAATCCAGTCCGCGCAATGTCTCTTATTGATTTGTTAAACGTTTATTAGTTCTTATTCTACTTCAAAGGTGATGGGGAGGGATCCGAGATTTTTGTTATAAATGAAACACAAAATAATATTACGAAACTATGCTGTGTTTTTTATTAACAGCACTGTAAAACATTACCTCGAAAACCAAATTCACATAATTTTGCGTAATGAGATAATGTATTTCAGGAACAGTTTTTTAGTATGAAAAGGATTCAGCTGAAAAATCTTTTTATGACCGTAAAAGTTGCGAAAATTTATTAACTATTTAACTTTGTTGTCATGTTACAAAATAATGTGTCTCTGTTGTATAACAAATTATACTAACGACTTTCCCTTGAAAACTGGTAAATAGGTGAAAGAACTGCCTCAGAAGTTGGAGAAATTGATCGTCGAATCATATGGAACACACACACAGGACACACACACACATACACACATGTACATGTAATCTCTAAGTATTTAAACACCTGATCAGTAATATCTACATTCTTAGCAAATAAAGCATTCTATTCTATTCTATTCTATCGAATCAGCGGTCGAGAGCAGCGGTGGCCCAGTGAGAGCAGCGGTGGCCCAGTGGTGGGGACCCCGACTTACGAGCCGTTAGTCGTGGGTTCGAACCCAGCCAGGCGCATTACTTTGTGTAAGTTATTTCATCACCACTGCTCTGAAAACGGTGAAGGAAAACATCGTGAGGAAACCGGCATGTCCTAGAACCAAAAATTCGAAGACATGTGACATCTACCAACCCGCACTGAGCCCGCGTGGTGGATTATTGCCCAATCCCTCTCATAGACCAGGGCTGCGGGACATCCAGGGCTGCGGGACTCCAGGGCTGCGGGTCTCCAGGGCTGCGGGACCCTCCCAGGGCTGCGGGACTGTTCGAAAGAGATACCGTGGCCCTGGAACACAAAGGGCAAAGAAGGAACATGGATGGGTTTTAGTCAGTACAAGTCTGACACTCCCTTCCGCTCCGCCCTGAGTGGGGGGGGTCATTTGATGATTTCCCATCCGAAAAAAAAAAAAAAAAAAAAAAAAAAAAAATCCCTCTCATAGAGAGGAGGCCTGCGTCCCAGCTGTGGGAACATTAATAGGCTGATTATGCTATATGCTATCGAACCAAGAACTTTTGTATTCAGGATGGAAGAACAGAGAGAAAGATGGATAGAAGTCACCTTTTCAACAATCTAGGACTATGGTAATAGGTAAGCTATCGGCGTAATATCTTATGGAATAGCCATGGTCTTCGAAAGTCACCAATACACTGGTGCTATCTATTTTAGGCATATTTTTCAAAGAAATCGTATTGTGACAAGTAATAATAGCCTAAATTAAATAATATGTTGTACTTTCTCATCACAAACATTACAGTGAACAGGAATTAATAAATCTAATACACATAGGACAGACTAGTGCCCGAAATAGGTATACAATTCCTGTGTTACGGGTCACCACACCCGTCAAGCCTTACAGGTATAAAACTAATTTAGATTAATAACTGTCAACTCATGCGTGATGATTTTACTTAAATACTAGGTACAGAATGTTGAATAAAAATAAATAAGAAAATTGTAATTACTCTACTCCAAATTAACAGCTTTATTTCGGAACTTTAAGATCAGTCTGGGCTTTTATAACGAGATAAGTTTTATCCATATAGGTTTAAAGATATTTATTCTCAAAAAAGACACAAAGTCACTTACATGAGAACAATGCTTAATAAAACTTATATTTAAAGTTCGTCACAGACGTCACGGTAGCACTTATTATATTATAATTTATTACACCCATCCAATGAATTCAGATTTTAGGATTTGTGATCAAATGTTCCGCTAACAGAGTTTTGAATGCATTGAATGAGTGTAACCTTTTAATACATGAAGGTATTTTGTTGTAAAATTGTACTCCTTCAAATGTTAACATTTTTTTGCCAAACTTAGTTCTCATCTTCGGCAAAATCAGAAAACTAGCTCGGCGAGTGCTACGTTGGGTTACTTGTTTCACTATGTTACTAACATCCTTACAGTTTAGGTAAATAAACCATCTATTTCGTTCTCTGTTGATAAACAACACTGACGCTAAATCTGACGTAGTTTTCAGGCAGTCGGGTGACTTTTACCGGAAGTAATACCTGGCGCATTATTATTATTATTGTACCATGGGTACGTTCGTGTGGCAAGGTGCCCGGGCGCTTGCCCTCGCCGTTCAATAACGCCTATTCTTGTGCTAGCACTAAGCAAGTCTCCATAAATTATAATACAACAAGAGAGATTAAAAATATCCGTACTAATATTATAAATGCAAAAGTAGTTCTGTCTGGCTGTTACCTTTTCACGCCAAAATTATTAAAAATGAAATGTTTAAATAGGTTAGGTTATAGGTAGGTCATTGAGGTGTATAGACAGGTAGCGTGGCGCCGCTTATGGCCTATAGGCTACATTTCATCCTGAAAATAAGTATTAAAAAATATAGATTACAAAGCGATATAAACAACACGCAGACAAAGTCGCGGGCAACACCTAGTCTCCATTAAATCGTTATACAAGGTGTTTTTTTGTGTCAAGTTCTCAGTGTCAGGTTTATTTTCAGTTTCAGCGCTCTTAATAAGCTGCACAACTAATTGGCAAACAGTTCGTTTAAGTACGTAAACATAGCTCTACGGAATAGAATGGAACATTTTAAGCGATTTATTTCAGTTTCACACTCGCCTTTTTATCTAGTTAACAAGACAGCTTGGGTTGGTTAGATAAGTATACAAACTCATTTTTTTGGTCCAATAATACTCATAGTATAGCCGACCTGATTTTGAAAAAGGTAAAATATTTTTCACAGTTTTTTTTATTATATTTAATGGGCCCACTCTTGACGTCAATCTAGTCCTGAGGACAGAGATGAGCTCGACGATGGAACGAGCTAACCGATGGCTCTTATTTAATTACTAGTAGTACAAAAACGACAGCTAACCAAATACCGGGTGTAAACATATCCGTCAACCAAGCATTCTGTACATCAAACTAAGTAACTTTACGCAAAAAATATTGCTGGGTATCGACTTTTTTTTTTGGGGTCTAAAATCACGTTTTACGGTAGGACTCGATGAAAAGCACTCATAGCATTGTGCTGATGAATGAATTGAATAGTACGAGGGTCGTGGAGATGTGTAAAGTAAAAATCTTACATTAAAAACATGAATGAAAAAAAAAAACTTGTGAAAAAGTTGGAACTTTGACCCCCAATATCTCCGTAACTAGAAGGTTCCCAGATATGGTCTAGACAAAAAAATGATCGCAGTGACGGGGAGAACAAGTGCCTTTCGTTTATGTTAAGGGTCTATTTACACCCTTTATATGACGATTATGAGAAGTTCTTTGAATTCAATCTATACTAATATTATAAAGAAGCCACGATTGGAGCATTGGCTGAGCGACTGGCTGCTGTGCTGTGTGACGCTGGTTCGATCACCGCACGGAACAAATATTTATAAGGCCTACAGGTGATGATGATGATGATGCCATCTAGCCGATTACGGCCACAGCGTCTGCATTCGATGGCTTTCTAGGCAGGTTGTCGAGAGCTTTGGTGTGCTGCTCCATCATGTGCTGTGGCTAGCATACCCAACTTTGGCCGAAAAACTCCGAGCACAAAGCGGACATGTCAGAACACCATTGACGAAATTGTAGTATATTGGCCTAATTGTAGTTGTACCGGGTCTGGCTGTTTGTGCATGTCAGTTTAAATGTTTGTAAACGCACCCAAGTTATAGGAGATATTCCTACTACTACTGGAGATTTCCTACTGTGGACCAAAGTTTTTTAAAAAAAAAAAAGGAGAGGTCATATTCGTAAGTTTGGATGTAGGGGATAATCTTCGGTACTACTCATCTGATTCCAAACATTTCTTTTACTAATGGGAATCTGCGTTATCCTCGAGTGTTGTAGGCTTTATTTAAAAACATTCCCGTGGGATAATTTCGACCAAAACAGCGAAGTCGCGGGCAAAAGCTAGTTCTGAAGATACAATCATAGATCATGTAACAGTATTCAGTCTACAGAGTCCTGTCAAGGACGGCGAGTGTCTGTCTGTCTGTCAAGAGCGAATCCTAATAATAGAGTCCCCTTTACGTCGTGGCGCGGTGTATTAGTACTAGTTAATGCCATCTTGTGCTGATGCGGATGATCGTTAGTGATTGCTCATTGTTTGCTCACGGATGGTTCGACAAGCAAATGGGGATATACGATCTTACTTAAGTACGGTTTTCTAGAATTTTGCTTACTTTATGTTATCACATCAATAACATAATATGAGCAAAATTCTTAAATGAATTTTTTTTTATTATGAAAAATGATTCTCGACAGTAGGTACGACAATACGTTTCAGATAATACATAAACATAACATCATGCCTGTAATCCCCGAAGGGTAGGCAGAGGTATACCTAATGGCACACGGTCATGTCGCCTGTTATGTTAAAGTCCCATATAATACGGAGCGAGCCTATTGCTATCAACCGGGTACAAATGCAGACTCCGTGGTTTCTACTGAGGAAATTCTTGATGATAAAACCCAATAACACCTTGCTCGACCCGGAAATCGAACCCAGGACCTCAAACTCAGCAGTCACGTGTGCAACCTCTAGACCAACAAGCTTGTTTCAGATATTAAATCTTACAAAAAAGGTTAAGTAGAATAGGTAAGTTTAAAAAAGAATCAAGTCCATGGAAAAAAATCCCAAAACCTGGCTGTACAGTAAGTGATTGGGTGCACTACAAGAGTCTCTTTGACGGTAGTGGTAAGCTAATCTCACATTATACCACCTCTTTTGGTGCCGCTCGCTTTAGTGATGATGGCCAACCTCCAGTAATTGGAGCGAATGTTTGCCCAGCAGCTCAACACCACTCTTGACTCCAGTCCATTCACGAATGTGTCTCTACCGAGACCAGCACATAACATTAGTATCAAAATAAAGTATATTTCTTGCGTAATTTTACATATAGAATTTGCTTCTAGAACAAGTATTTGGCAGTTGTTGTTGAAAATTGTTTAATTAAACTCCACTTAGCATTTTCATTGGTTAGTTTCCATAATCCAAGAAGAACAATTTCAGTTTATACACAAACTAATGCATGTAGTTAATTAACTGGACAAAGTTGGTCCGCAACCGTATGTACCCAATTAAGTTAAATACGATTTTCGGTAGAACAACAAAAATAATCATTATTGTGAAGTTGTTGGTTTAATATTCAGTTTATCTTAGGCGTAGGTTTTTGTTTGGTTAGAGGGCATGACTGTGACACACAATGTCGGTGAAGGAAGTATTCGTAATTACATTACGTATACATGGTGGAAAATCATACGACGATAAATTAGGTAGGAAGAATACGTAGGTACTGACAAAGCAGAAACTTTTTTTAAAATTTTATTTTTAACACAATGGAAAAATGTTTTCATATCTTTGTTTCTCATAAAGAAGAAATGGGATAAAAACCCAAAAAGTTAAAAAGAGCAACCTGTGTTTTTATCCCATTTAGCGTTTAGTTACTTTAGGGCTAATTTAGGATTTTTTAATCTTGAAATAACTTTTATTTGAAGCTGAAATTATGGCTGATTGTCCTATATTGTGCACAAAAGGTCATTATTCAATATTTATTGCCATAAAAGTAATCTGTCGATTGAAATTTTATCAAATGTCTTAACCACACACTGAATATCGTGTCGCTTAAGACAATATACCCCCAGGACTGATATCAGTCTATTGTACGGAAGTTCTATAATATATCTATTTACTATCTGACAAAGTGACGTTGATATATTATTATGTACCTATTGAGACTACAATAGTGTGTAGGCCAATTATATTATTTCAATATGGTTAAATACATCATGGAATGACTTAAAATGTACATTTTCAACGTAATATGATTTGATGTCCAAATTAAGGCTACGTGCATACATCAATCATCATCTGCCTAGCCTTTTCTCAACTATGTTGGGGTCGGTTTCCCGTCTAAACATGAATGATGCTGCTGAATATCAGTATTTTACATGGAGCAACTGCCTATCTGACCTCCACAACCCAGTTAGTACCGGGTAATACGATACCCCTTGGTAAGACTGGTTGTCAGACTTTTTGGGCCACTGACTACCTATAACGACTGTCAAAGATCTACAAATGACACCTGGGACCAACGGCTTAACGTGCTTTCCGAGGCACGGAGGAAACTCGGTATGTAATGGGGTGTCACCCATCCACAGACCAACCTAGGAAAGCGCGGCTTAACCTAAAGATCGATCGATTAGCCACGAGGTCCTCAATAAAGATTCATAAGGCATTGACGAATAAACTTCATTCATAGACATATTTTTATAAATCACTAGACTTTGCTTGCGATTTCGCTCTCGTTATGTACGGAAATTAACACACGGGAACGTTTTAAATGAAGCCTGACCTTAATGACACTCAGGGATGATGGAGCTTCCCGTTAGTGAAAGCATTTTCGGAATCAGATCAGTAGTTCCGAAGATTAACGCCTACATACTAACATACAAACGATTTGGTTAAACTGAACTGTCTCACTCCTGGGCAGTGGCCTCCCCCCATTCCTTCCACTTTTCTCGATGTTGCACTTCTTCTCGCCAATCAACGAGAAAGCCATATAAGCTGTCCCGCCATCTTCACCTCGGACAGCCGCGACCCCGTCTAGCAACTCTAACAACCAGTCTTACCATGGGGTACCACGGTACCCCATGGTAAGACTGGTTGTTAGAGTTTCGGGCCGCTGACTTCCTGCACTGACATACATACATACATACATATGGTTATTCGGAAAATATGATATAGAATAGGTTAGCTTCGTCTTTCTGTAGAACTAAGCTCTTGTTAGAATAAAAGTATAATTTAGACTTTAAAGTACACACGGCGGCACATGAAGCTTTACATTTCCAGTATAACTTGGCCTCGCTTTGTGTAGATTTTCTAAACAATGAGAGATCCGCATAAATTGGTTTTGTATAGCTTTTTTTTTTTTTTTTTTTTTTTTTTTTTTGGTTGGGAAATCATCAAATGACCCCCCCCACTCTGGGCGGAGCGGAAGGGAGTGTCAGACTTGTACTGACTAAAACCCATCCATGTTCCTTCTTTGCCCTTTGTGTTCCAGGGCCACGGTGTCTCTTTCGAACAGTCCCGCAGCTCTGGCAGGCATCGGCCCATGCGGACCCCTACTCGGTTGCTGACATCTCTTTGAGGCGCGCGTGGAACACGAACGCGCCGTCGACACGGCCTGTCGTCATAAGACGGCCGGACGGCGAGCTAGCCCATAACTCGCCGTCCACAGGCCCGCGCCTACGGTGGCCGGGAGCCACCACGTGACCCCCGTTTTGTATAGCTTGATTGGCCGTCGTGCGTATCAAAAGACTGTTGATCAGAATTATGAGAATTTACTCCAACTTTAGAAAATAACCTAATCAAATCAATACTGGCTGTTGTTTTGATTTTACACTTAAATTTCTTTTCTATGAATATTAGCTACGCTTACAATTAGACCGGTTTTCGAAGAATTTTAAATAGATTTAGAACTTTATTCGACGCTTTACTTTCACGTGTAAAGCCGCTGCCTTTGAATGTAATGTAAGTACTTATTTGTTGGTGATACCCGCGGGTGATATCGTTCACTTACTTGCGCTAACTTGGCCAACTTGTAGAACTTACTTTACCCTCTAGAATTCTTATAATGATTATTTTAGATGGATTACAAGAGAATTTCGCAAGAGATTGTTGATAAAGCAACAGTCAGTTTTTTTTTAAATTGTTCTGAATATACCTAATTTTAATCTTGGGTCTAAATATAATTATTTATATTACTTACTGTGTTATAATTTTGATCTATTACAGCGATTCGTATAGAGGACGACCGATTTTGACGACTCGAAATTGTGATGAATCCAGGGTTCCTCATGACTTTTTCCACTACGACTTAGAAAGTACCTACTAATATTAAAGAAAACAATTCAATAGTGTTGACCTGAAAGTAAGAACAGCTTATAGGTGTCTACATAAAAGGTGCATAAGATCTAAACACGAGTACAAAATAACCAGTAAACACCGTCCATTACAATCAGGTAACAAAGCCAACGGAAACACAAACACTCCTGTAACGTTTCACATTTAGGATTTGACGCGGACACAGCATGAAGTGCAAGGTAATACAGAGGAATTATGTAACATCATGCGAGCGCGAATGTTAATCCGGTCGGGATAACATTTTGCTCATTAAACCAAACCCTGGATTATCAACTTGGAATTGCTCGACCGAGCAATATGAATATTGTAACGTAAAAAGCAATGAAAACTCGCTTTAAACCCTCCTGTATTTCACTTCCCATAAAAACTTGGGATTCCGTGAAATATATTAGGGAAAAAAAGGTCTACACGCTCGATCATTAAAGGTAAATTGCTCTGTTTTATATCCGTTGAAATGTAAAGTTGAAAACGTTTGAATGGCTCGCTTGAGTTGACACAACTCTTCCGACTAGCCCTCACGTCCTCAACCTCTGTGACTGAGTATTATTTTAACCTTTTCATGACCCTTTTCTTTTAATTATTTAAACGTAAGATACTGTACTTGATGTCAAGGAAGTGTTTTAAAAACTTCAAATGAACTTCTGAACGAGGCCACGAAGTAAGTATTTAAGGCGTCCCATTATCACCTTCGAAGTAGGCCGCTGGGGATTGTTGGCAGAGAAACCAAATGATAATAATGAACGTGACTTAATAGAACAAGTGGGTTAAGAAACATCATGCCTTTGAATTTTGTAATACTTTGGAAATCCTTGCCAGTTACTTGTTCGAAATCTTAAAGTACTAGGCGGTTAGCAACTTGAGAGCAGTGCCAGTACTGTAATCTTGCATCAAATACAAAACACAGGTTTAAATAAACCTAGATCGGGCAGGTCGCTGACATCTAAATTGAACTATTGAATACTTGCGACTGTAGAATATATTTTAGTTATAGTTTACTTATAAGTACTTATAATTAGTATGAGAAATAATACTACTGCGCTTAAATGTACACTTTTTGTAATACTTTTTAAATAAATTATTCTTCTATTCTTCTTCTATCAACAGTGACGATGTAATAAATTAAATAGTCACTAGTCAGAGTGAACTTTGACGAGAGGACAATTTCGTGTGCACTTTCCTTAGAACCTTTGTTTTCAGTGAAGCGTAAGCCTTGGAAGGCTTCTAAAGAAACCAAAATCTTTGTGCTTTTCAGTAACCAAAATTACCCTTCAAACTCAAAACCGATTTACACGCACCACTAATTTCTTCAATGTTAAATGCCCAATTCGGTGTAAACCAAACTCTGAGTTCTCTTTTCTACTGAGTACCGAGTGACCAATGAACACGTAACATATAGATGAGTCACCCCTAACAAATGTAGTCGGTGACTTGTTTTGCGAACTTTACCCAAGTACGTGAATAAATGTCTTTTTGTCTAGGTTTACGTGGTGCATGGTACTGAAATAGCTTTCTTTTAGTTATATTTGTTGTGGCCTGTATATTCTATGTTTGGAATAGTTTAGCAGGCGAGGTCGGGTATATGTTGGTGTAAGTTTGCAATGTCATGGTCTTTTCGGTGCTGTAAGGTCTACACGTTTACCTTTGTTGTTCTAAATGGAAAGTGATACGGCAGAATATGTTTGTGATACGGATATTATTTTCTATATTATTTAATTGAATTACAGTCTTTGATGAGAGCTTTGGAGTTTTGAGTAAATATCGAATGACACAGTACAGACTATTGATTTTGAATTCTATTTTAAGGTTTTGCTATATTTGTACGGATTGAATAATGCTTAGTGAGTATACCTCTTTAAATAAATATAAACTGGAAGACTTAATTGTGTAATAACTAAAGAAGATATGCTTAGAAATGAGTTAGATAGTGTAGTTTCCAGAGGCGCCCGTCATGTAACTTAACACATAGAACTCATACAAAATAGTTAAACAGTCACGAAGGATATAAATACTGTCTTAGTTATCACCTACGTGTTAAGTAGAACTGTTTAACAAAAACTGTATGCTTGTTACTACCGTGACTTCTAAGGCGTAACGAGTTTTTTTAACAACCCAAGTATTGAATTTCTGTTAGCCTAGTAGCTTTTGGTTTATTATCGATGTATTATTAAAAATACAGTATCACCGGATGAACGAAATTATTTTATTAATTAAAAGTATAGCCGTATTTAAAACACTGTTTTAAGCTTTCATGGTTTACAACAAAACTTATACTGTCACTTATGGGATATCTTCCGTGATTGTTCATTATTTGGAGCTCAAAATAATGAACAATCACGGAAGATATCCCGTAAGTGACAGTATGAGTACAGCTGTACTTAGTTTTAATGTGACTGTTATCTGTGACAACCATGTCGAAATGAAACAAAAGACAATGCATCAAGACAAAGAAAAATCACGAGTCGACATAACGGGAATCGACATAGCGGGAATGATTCTAGATTACATTGAATGAATGAGGAACGGAACAACGTTTATAGCGTTTGTAAACAGCAAAATAGTCTTCTCAAAACCCTTGGAATGACAATCATTAGTTCATTAATCTATAAACGGTAGTGCTTGTCGCGTAAATCGAGGCAAGTGTATCATTTGAGGCGGTCGAAAGCGAACAATAGGCGGTAATCAATAAGACGCCGGGTGGCTATTGTGCCCCTAATGTGTGGGAATTAGCTATTTACTGCTTGACGAAGACAAATTATATCCCTACTTCGATTAATTACAGAGCTTAACTGTGTTGTCGATATTAACATGTGAGGTGTAGTGAGCGTCACTGGCTCTTAGTGTTTCGAGTAGCACGAAGAGGTACTATTAAGGCTAGTATATTATGTTTACATAAAATTATAGCTGTAGTTTATCATGAATCATTTATCTGAATTTCTGCCCGACGAAATGTGGGTATATGTAAGTAACATAAGTATAATATCTCCCTCTATTTTAACAGTTTTATTTCGGAACTTAAAAATCATTGTTCGGATTTTAGGAGGGAGCAGTTATGATCTAGTGGTGTCACCGTCGGACTGCTTTGTCATAGATCTCAAGTTCGAACCACCACCACACGCACCTCTGACTTTTCGTATTCATGTGCGTATTGCCTAATTATCACTCCGTCGGTGAAGGAATACATCGCGAGCAAACCAGAATGCCTGAGAGATATTTCTCGACGGCATGTAAAGTCGAGTCAGAGGCCCATGGGCTGCATAAAAACTCTGACACTAGGTTAGGCATTAACCTGAGACTAAACACGAGAAAGAAGAAGATATGGAGATATTATCCACATGATACTTAATTCCTTGAAGTTTAATCAAATAAACTCTACCTAGTCCTGTCACTGACTATTAGGTATACTTCTGCCATACTATTCGGGGATTACATGTATGATGTTATTTTATGTATGTGTTTATATAAAATGATGATTTTAGGTTAAAATATACACTTGCAATCATTTTTCTCTGAAGTAGTATGATTTGGGTGTACACCTTTACCTTACCCTTCGAGGATTACAGGCGTGATGCTAATTATGTAGTATGGTGTTAAGTAAATCTCTTAAATGTCACAGTGTGTGTGTGTGTGTCTTCAGAGTGTGTGTGTATCGTCACTTTTCCTATGTTCCAGCCTTTTTCATCAAAATTATGTAGGTAGTGTAGGTAAGTATGTTTATTACTACCAAGCACGAAAATATATGTAAATAACACCTCCAGGCCACCACAACTGATTAAAGGATTATCGCCCGAAGTCAGTTTAGAGAGGAATTGTGTTTGAAGTCGGTCCGAGGCTGCTTGTAAATTCGATTGTTCGACTGCACTGTCAGGACTTCAGGAGGTAATACCGCTGCGATATTAATAATGTACAGGCCAGAATGCGCCTTATTCCAGATGGACTTCGGTTTTGTTGTTCAAAAAGTATTTAACTGTTAGGGTGCCCTTTTATAGTTTGTTGTTAGTATAGTTTAGTTAATTGGATATTTTTTTATTGTTTTGATCAATGATATTATAAAGAAAGATTGCTACGTTCATACTGAACGGCTGCTGCGGCGTTCAAAATATCGTTGCGTTGTTACGACTGCGATAAAGAAAGAGATAGCTATTGCACTTGAAGTACTTAAATTACGACAATTGTCTGAATTTGTCTGCAACAATTTGCGGGCGCTAATGCGACATTCACCCTTTTTATTTATAATATCATTGGTTATAATGTATATTGCATTATATGCAGGTTGTTTCACATTTTTTTCCCACCTAAAAACACTAGGAAGTGGGTGGGTGTTTCGGGGGATTGCCTCTCATTATTTTTTTTAAGGAAATTGAGCTGACTATCAGAATGAATGCGTTTTCATTTGATTCGATTTGTATGACGCAAGTATCGCAATCCCCGGTACTCTGCAATAAAAAGACTACCTACCTGCTAGAATAATTTGAAGAAGCCCAACCAAAGTTCGAGTTTCGATAGTAGGCCGTTATAAACCCAATCAAAATCTTTGTGTTTGTGTTCCAATTGTGTGTGTTTTGTAATAACTTGGACGTTCGGCAATTAAGGCTTGTTATGATCTCGCTCCGGTGCCGAACTGCCGATACTCTGCTCTGAATTGTTTATCGCTGCAAAGCTTAATTAAAAACTACTACGTACTAGTTACTTTTAACTGTGTCTGCGTAAAGGATTCTTGTGTTTTTTTTTACGGGAATTTGTGGAAGGTGAGGTAATGAGGATTTACAAGGGAAAAACAAAATGAATAAATATGTTCGGTACAGTGAATTTTAATTAAGACATGGTGACGATGTGTGTTAAAGAGTCCTATTAGACAGTACACCTATCGACTATATAAACTTATGAATTTTACGTAGGCTTCTTGGAAAATAATAATCGTATCAGCCAAATAAAAAACTAGAATCTAAACTAATATAATAAAGCTAATGAGTTTGTTTGTTTGGTTGAACGCTCTAATCTCAGGAACTACTGGTTCGAATTGAAAAATTGTTTTAGTGTTTCATAGCCCATTTATCGAGGAAGGCTATAGGAGGCTATATAACATCACGCTACGACCAAAATAGTATTTTTATAATAATCTCACGCGGACGAAGGTCGCGGGCAACAGCTCGTAACTACATACGTAGGTATTTCATTAACTAGTTTGTAACTTTTTGTTAACAGTATAATTAGTAAGTTTTCTTTTATATCAGACACTTAGAAACTTCGTACAATCATCGCTTTTGATGTTGTACAAACCTACCCTAAAAATATTATTTTAAAACTGAAAAGAAACTTTTCGCCTTTCAATTTAGAGCAGAATAAAAATAAAATTGTAATGCCAAAGGTAATGAAATGGCCCTTATTGAGAAATGTCAATTGAAAGACCAACTTCGAGCTAAAACTTTTTGTTATTAAACTCTGTTGTTCCGTTTGTTGTTCGATAACTTCAGTCTTGTTAAATGTTAAAGCCATAAATCAAAATTCAAGTGAAATAATCTCTCGTAAGGTTGAAATAACTGAACAATATTGGACTACAAGTAAAACAGAATATTCGAAAAACAATAATATTCTCTTATTTACAACTGACTGACTGACAGATAATGAAATGCGAGTTATTTTAGCTCATTAATTTATTAGACTTCAACTGGGGCAGTCGTGTTCGATGCTAAATTATAGTACTTTATCGAGAGGAAATATCCGATATAATGATCGAATGTATTAAATTGAAACTTCCCACGTAATTGGAACTGTAGGATGTAAGCGGGTTCAATTTAAAATTCATTTTCAGGAGTAAAATTGCAAGTAGAATGATTAAATTGAAGCCATGTCAATGGCAATTAGAGATGCCTTGAAGTAGTGTGTTCGGGTCGATCTTTAGGTTAAGCCGCGCTTGCCTAGGTTGATCCGTAGGTGGGTGGTGGGTGATCACCCATTACATACCGAGTTTCTTCCGTGTCACGGAAAGCACGTTAAGCCGTTGATTCCGGCTAACATTTGTAGATCTTTGACAGTCGTTATAGTTAGTCAGTGGCCCGAAAGTCTGACAGCCAGTCTTACTTAGGGATACTGTGTTACCCAGAGTACTGGGTACCCCACAACTCAGTTAGTAAACTGAGTTGTGGAGGTCAGACAGGCAGTCGGTCCATGTAAAATACTGGTATTCAGTTGCGTCAAGTTAGACTGGAAGCCGAACCCAACATAGTTGGGAAAAGGCTAAGCAGATAATGAATAATGTTGTGGTAGTTTAATGAAATTAATGAAGAAAATTATAAAATAATGTGTCTTGCCTGGGTATCGTAATTGTATGAAAATTAACAACGTTTACTTTTTCTAAAGGAAATGTTTTTTGCTTTCGTTTTCATATAAGGTTATTCTGTAAACCTTTCGTCTCTCTACTCGGCCTCAAAAGCGTGGTGTACCTAGTGTAGTTTAGTTTCCAACGACATACCGGATGTGTTAGAAGCTTTTCTCCTCGCGCGAACATTGAACAAAATTTAACAGGAATATAATATCATAATTCGCTTACCTTGTACCTGCTATGTTGAGGTTCGGTGTTGGTTCAACCAGAGATATTATTGTTTATCAATATTTATATACATGGAGGTATGTATTTCTAAATGATTTTCAAAACCTAGTAAACTTTCTCGATATTCTTTAGTTTGGCTAGTGGTTCCACGAGGTGACGCTGACCTGATGAAGGCCGCGGGAAACCGCGGGGTCCGAGAAGTACAGGATCAATGTCCCGCAGTGGGCTCCTTTCAGCTGATAGATGATACTGGGGTCTTCGGCACGGTTGGTGCAATCGCTGAGCGATTCGCTGCTGCGCTGGGTGTCGCGGGTTCGATTCCCGCACGGAACAAATATTTGTAGTGCCTACAGGTACTAGGTCTGGCTGTTTGTGTTTGTGAGTTTGAGTGCTTGTAAATGCACCCACGATATAGGTGCTAGTGTGCAACGTTTATTTAAAAAAAGGAAGATAAAGATAAAGATAAAGATAATTTATTTGTCAAACATGCGTTTACATAAACTGACTAATCAGACATGCAAGGTATTGAATTAATAGATGTTGTGTGCGTCTATGTTTTGCCACTAACGGCGTACAAATTTTGTAGGTATTACAAAAAATTATATTTAATTGCATTTTACATAATTATAGTCATTCTAAATTTCATTACAAAATACAAAACAAATAAATAATAATTGATGTCAAGATATTATAGTATAAGTATATTATAGTCAAAATAGATTAAATTATGTCCAGAATATTCAATAGTAAGCAGTCAAACGCCAATTGATTTAAGATTCACATGATTAAATTGTTATTATTTACTATGCATATTACTAGTCAGAATAGAAAAGTCCTTTTCATTTAAAAAATCTATAACATTGTAATACACTTTACTGATTAAAAAAATTCTTAGCTTATTTTTGAAAAGTGACAAGGGCAGTTCTCTCCAACTTTTAGGTAATTTATTAAATATGATAGGAGCCATACAGAAGACCCTTGTGCGCATGAGGGTAGTTCTCGTAGTATGAGAGCATATCCTACTGTTGTCGCGCCTATTACGCGGGACTACTTCACCTAATCGTTTAAATCGGTGTGGATTTGTTTTGACAAAAACAGCTACTTCTAAAATGTACAGACATGGCAATGTAAGTATATTATATTTTTTAAAGTATGGCACGCAACTATCAGTAGGTTTAATTTTAAATATTGAACGAACGCATCTGAAAGTTATGCCCTTTTAAGTTCTGACTAACAAACACTGCCTTAGGTTTTAGAGATTGAATCGAGATATTAGTTATTAGTCGACAGCAGGTTATTAATGCGTATCCTACAGACATAATCCCTTAGTAACTACTCCCACAGATAAAATCAACTCTTTTGCTAAGGATTACACAGTAATTTTACTCAGAAATTCAATCAATCAATCAATCAATCAATAGTCTTTATTTGTAAACATAGGTTATAAGTGTGCAAGATGTTACAATAATTGTTATACATTATATAGTTTCTCTATGTTTTGCCATTTGGCGTACAAATATACATTTAAAGGAGGCTTTTGCCAGTTGGGTAAATTAATCTATAGGTGGTACTAGTATTATAAAGAGGTAAAAGTTTAATTCATAATATCAATATCAATTTTAATATAATGCATTAGGTAATGTCAGGTAATGTCAATCTTTAATTAAATAAGATAATGTCAATATTAAATGGTTATGATGTCAATAAGTTACTGCTAAGAAAAAAATCTAAAATTGATATTGTCCACAGAAATGTGAGAGTTGTCATGCTTTTACAGTCATGTTACGAGCATACAAATATTTTATGTCAAAGAGATGTCATCAAAGTAGTCGCTGAGAGAGTAGTAACATTTCTGTATTAAAATAGTACACAATTTACGCTTGAAATTGACTAAATTTAGATTTTTCATTGAGCAAGGTAACCTATTAAATATCCTTTGGGCCATACAAAAAAAGCTTTTCCTCATTAAAGTCGTACCTGCATTTGGTACTTTAAGCTCTAACTTATTTCTGTCCCGTAGTTTCCTATATTGACTTTTAAAAGCTATTTCATATAGGTGCATGTTTGTTTTCACAAATACATTTACCTCATAAATATACAGAGAAGGCAAGGTTAAGATATTGAGACTTTTAAATAGAGGTTGACAGCTGTCGGTACTTTGTAAACCACACATAGCTCTGATGCATCTTTTTTGGGCTTTGAAGACATAGTCCTTATTTACTGAATTGCCGCAATATTTTATGCCAAATCTTAGTGTGGGTGCCACATAGCCATGGTAAGCCATTAAAAGAGATTCTAGGCTAACAATTTTAGCCAGTTTATAGAGGGCATATGCAAATTTATTGACTTTTTTACAGATGTCTTCCGTTTGAGGTTTCCAGGTCAAGTTATTATCTAAAACAACACCAAGAAATCTAGTCATAGTTACCGACTCTATTTTAGTGCCCAGGTAGTTAATGTCAAGGTTTATATTAGGAATCCTTTGATAAAAGTGCATTATTTTAGTTTTTTCTAGATTTATGACAAGATTATTATTATTTAGCCAAGTAATTATTTTATTCAATGTCAAATTTATCTCTGCTTCGTATGTATTAGGATCGTCACATTTTACTACTACCGTGCTGTCGTCAGCAAATAATACCATCGGATGCTTTATTTCTCTAGGCAGATCATTTATATAAGTTAAGAATAGTGGAGGTCCCAACACACTACCTTGTGGGACTCCGTACTTAATAATCCTACTACTAGATCTGTACCTTCTTTCGAAACCAGTGCATGGGCATATACGTTTTATTTCCAAAATCTGCTTTCTGTTGTGTAAGTAAGATTCAATAAGATTCAGAATGTTGCCTCTTATACCATATTTCTCTAATTTATTTAATAGTATTTTATAATCTACGTAGTCAAAAGCCTTTGTAAGGTCCATATATATAGCACATACGGCATTTCTTTCGTCTACATTTGATAAGATAGGGCGTATCAGATCATGGATAGCCATGTTAATTGTCCTATTCTTGCGAAATCCTTTCTGTTCATCGAGTAGAATGTTTGATTTCTCTAAGTAATTATAAAGTGCTTTATATATGACTTTTTCAAATATTTTTGCAAATATGGGTATCAAAGCAATAGGTCTGTAATTTTTCATTAGACATTTGTCTTGCTTTTTATATAGTGGAGTAACTATGGAGGTTTTGAGATTCTCCGGGAAGATACCATTCTCAATACTTAAATTAATTATATAACTTAGGTGTGGGGCTATATATTGAGAGACTGTTTTTATGACTTTTGTGCATATTCCATCACTGCCTACACTGTTTGTATTTCTAAGAGACCTAATATGATTCATGATGTCATGCGGCAAAGTTGGTTCCATAAATAAAGAGTTCAAAGTGTTTGAATGAATGGGGATTTCTTGCGTTATGCTATGATTGGAATTAGATACTTGGTTTATGAAATATTCGTTGAAGGAGTTTGCTATTTCAGTAGGATTCGTGACGATCTTTGTGTCAGTTTTTATTTCAGTTATAGGTTCTTTAGGAAAGTAGGCTTTATTCTTGTTAATTACGGTCCATGTCGCTTTAGATTTATTTTGTGCTGTTTTGATAAAATAATTATTTTGAGATTTTTGGGTTAAAGATATAATTTTTTTAAGTCTACGTGAATATGTTTTGAATGCATTTTTGTTCTTGTGAGTGGGATTAGCTCTATATTGCCACAGAAGCACACGTTTCCTTTTACTGCATTTTTTTATTCCCTTTGAGATCCACTTAGATTTTTTAGTTAATGACTTGGTAATAGTTTCGTAAGGAAAACAGAGGTCGTAAAAGCTTTGAAATAAATCCAAAAAATAAATATAAGCCTCATTAGGGTCCGAAGTAGTGTAAATGTCTGAGAATGAGAGACATTTTATACAATTTTTAAATTTATCCAGATATTCTAGGCAATAGTTCCTTCGTCTAACACGCCATGACTTAATAGCACATGTTTTTTTAACCGGGCATCTTAAAACCTGTGTGGTGTGGTCTGACAGTCCAAATTCAATAATTTCCCCCCTGCAACCTCGGATATTGTGTGCGAAATTATCCAAACATGTCCCACTACTTATTCTAGTGGGTTGAAAGAATTGCAATTGTAAATTAAAGTTTAAAAGAATATATTCAAAATCTAGGGTCTGTTTATTTCTTTTTAATGTATTTATGTTAAAGTCCCCACAAACGATAACCTTTTTATTACGTTTAATGCATACTAGATGGAGAATATTTTCCAATTTGTGATAGAAAGTGTTTAAGTCGGAATTTGGGACCCTATATATACACACAACGATAATACCATGTTCGGTTAATTCAATTGCGCAACACTCAATCAAATTTTTTATACAGTAATTGTTTAAATTTACCACTTTATAGTGATGTCCATTTTTTGTTAAAACACATGCACCACCTCTTTTACATTCTCTTGAGAAACTTATAGCTATGTTATAGTTAGGTATATTTAAAAGTTCTTCTTGCTCAGGCGTCATAAAATGTTCCGTAATACATACAACATCGATAGATTTTTTCTTACTTTGTAGCTCTTCCAAACAGACGCTTAGGATGTCACTTTTGTTTAGGAGTCCGGCGATATTTTGGTGTAGGACATAAATGTTCTTATAGACGAAAAAAAAGTTTGAATTTTCCGTGAGGTTTGCGTTTTGCTCGTTAATGTCGGAAGAACTGTCTTTTATGTTTACATTATTCAGACCAAATAGATGACCATTTGGTGGGTGGTCTACAGGGAATAATTTCATGTCAGTTTTAATTCTATTCATAATGTTTTTAAACCTGTGTAGTGTTCCAGCTTTATTTAATTTACCAGATGTACTAGAAAACATGTCAAATGTTAAACCATAGTTGGAGTCAAAAAAATATGCGTATTTATAATATTGTATGTCCATGGAAAGGAGGTTATTGAATAGTTCCACCTTGTAATTATAAATGAGTGCCCCCCGTATGTATGTAGGCGCGCTGACAATTATATTAGTGTGTGTTAAATTAGCTAGACCTTCATTGATTTCTCTCACTACATCAATGAAGTTATCATTGTCTCTGATGTCAGTTTCTCCTAATATAATTATACAGTAGTCATTTAGGTTAAAATCTCTTAATTTTGATTCTATGCCGGCTAAAAGGTGCTTTATATTACAATTAGGTAAGGAGTAACTACAATAATTAAAGTCGCTGGCGAAATTATCTTCTACACTTTGCAGCCTCCCCCTTTCTGAGCTGTTACTCAGCACACTCAAGTTAATCAGTAGTGTTTAAGGATCTTATCGTTCGATCCCCAGACAGGAAAAAATGTTATTGAACATTTCTCTTATAAGTGTTCTCTGAAAGCCATGAAAAAGGTAAGCTTCTGATACTTATGTATTTACCAGCTCCAATGAAAACCTGTTCATAATAGATTTTCAGTGTATTTTTTTTTAAATAGAGGAGCTCGTGGCTACATAATAACAGTCGCTCGGGGTCGATCTTTAGGTTAAGCCGTGCTTGCTTATGTTGGTCTGTGGATGGGTGACCATCCGTTACATACCGAGTTTCCTCCATGCCTCAGAAAACACGTTAAGCCGTTGGTCCCGGCTGTCATTTGTAGATCTTTGATAGTCGTTAGGTAGTCAGTGGCCCAAAAAGCCTGACAACCAGTCTTACCAAGGGGTATTGTATTACCCAGTACTAACTGGGTTGTGGAGGTCAGATAGGCAGTCGCTCCATGTAAAATACTGGTATTTAGCTGCATCCGGTTAGACTGGAAGCCGACCCCAACATAGTTGGGAAAAGGCTAGGCAGAAGATCATGTATTTTTTTAAAAATTCAGTTCTTATTTTTCCAAATGGTAATTTTTCGAGTAAATTTTGTACTGTCTATAAAACAAAAGTTTTTCTATTGTTATAAAGACAACAAAACAAGTTTTATTTAACGTAAATTTCGCAACCAGCCCATCTTTCAGCGTATTTACTTTATCAGTGAAACAATCTATATTTTAACCTAAAACATTGAAGAACAAATTAATTAGGTATTATGACGCTAAGTATAACGATTAGAGGATATAACAAGGTGTTTTTCTAACTTGTGCATGCTTGTGGGAGGGCCATAAATTCGTTTCATGATATAATGCCTGCCTTCTTCGTTATATCCTTAAGCTTACAGGAAATTATTTATACATATGTACGTATTTACTCATTTATAACATTCTAATTACAATTATACGGATATTTGAGGAATAAATTGAATGGTAATGGTCAGATAGGCAGTCGATCCATGTAAAATACAGGTATTCGGTTGCATCCGATTAGACTGGAAGCCGTTATAGCTGGGAAAAGGCTAGGCAGATGATGATGATGGCGATGAAATTGTATGGTCTTTAAACGTTAACGAATGATCTCCAAACAAAGTCGATTTACTACGAATTTAATATAAAATCTAAAAACACAAATACATTTACTAGTAAAACCGATATGTAAATCGACGACAGATAAAACTGAAAATCTTCTTTGTAAACATTTTCCGAAGAAACAAAACTAAAAACTTCTGGAAATCCCCTCAGAATAAGTTCGGTAGTTTTCTAAACACTTCCTTTTATACTATGTAGTATTGCATTGGTCATAGGTACTCGTGAGTGGCTGAATTGTGACAGTTATCGTCTCGGGACTCATAAAAAGAGATTGCTTCCAGTCTGCCGACGTTTTATTGACTTATTAACATTGATATCAGATCGTAACACTTGATTCTTTGATCTCCGTCAAATATTTACCCAACATATTATTATACTTCAAAAGTAATTTGGTTTACTCATTTTACGGCTAGTTTAGTGGGAGCGATTAGGTTTCAAAGTATAACATTGTAGATAACTTCGTTCCTTGTTTTCGCCTGCGGGCGTTGCCAAGGCTTTTTATTCCTTTTTTCGTGTACAGTTTTAACAATGTATAAAGACTCTTTTTCATACTGAATAAGCAACCTAACAAATAAAAATAGGTTTGTTTCTAGTTTAGTGAGTATTTATTCAACATTGTGGAACAGATTCGGGCTTTGTATGGTTTTAACCTTAACGTTATACTTACAATTTGTTATAAATAGAGTTATTTCGAAACTGAAACGGCAATCTGATCTTGATAAAAGTTCTCGTCTGTAATTTTCCAACTCGGAATGTTTGAAAAGGCTGTTTACCTCTTGTGAAAATGATTCCATTTGTTTTTCTAGAAAGAATAGCAAATATTGGAGGGTTAAAAGTGCCTCTATATTTGATTTAATCTTCGAAACCAGTTCATACTCGCACACAATTACACGTTCGTGCAAATGTAATTGGTTACAGTTGTATTCACATGGATTAACCGATCGTTTTACAATGCTGGCATATTTATAATGAAGTCTTGAAACCAAATTTCGAGCAGTAAAAAAGCTCTAATAGCAAAGTGCACCGATACGTACGGGGAAAAGAAATTGTATGCAAAATAGGCTGGCCAAGTAATTTGAGCCACGTTCGTGAGAATATGCGCGGATATTCTAAACCGTTGGTTATACATTACATACTTCTTTTTATGCTAATGTGAGGCATCCGTCTCCGTAAATATGTTATGCATATTTGCTATGGGCAATAAAATATGGCAACATTTAAGGTAAATACTTGTCCAATTCTCAATTTCTTGTGATATCTTGTGTTAAAAGAAAGAAGTGTGTCGACCATTACACGTGTTTTGAGCACACAATAATTCAGGTTCAGATTTTATAGAAGAATATATATATCAACATACTTTTCTCAAAAAAGGATTTTGTCTTTCAATACTAATAAAGCTTTGATTTTATAAGACCTTAAAGCAAGACTGCAGTCGTAAATTCTGAATAAAAATAAAACAAATAAGATTATCGACGGTCGGGAGTTAATCGTGCGTGTCCAAACAAACAAATCGTCGGGGGCGGGACGACTGCGGGACGGTGGCAGGACAGCGGCGGGGCGTCAGAGGGAAAATGTGGGGACCGTGCGTGCATGCACGAATTGTGGTATCCCTTTCCCTATTACGAACGATTTTATACACGTTTGTTTCTTTATGTCTTTCGTGACGTGTTTTCACGTTCCATTTAAAAGAACAATCCTTTAATATTTTATGAAGGAAGCGATGTGGGAAAGTTTTGTTTTTGGAAAATCAACTACATCGTTAATGTTTAACCCTTTTTGACAGAAAAATTGGATTAATATAAGACCCAAATCTGTTTTTCTTGTTAGAGGACAAATCAAACTTTCCATTTTCACACAGTCCAGCTTACCGCGGTACCTTCATCTCCAAAATTTTACTCAAGAGTAATATTAATATCGATTGAAGTGTGAATTTGCAATGTAAACAGTTTTTCTCGATGGGAACGACACCTAATTCAACAAAGCACCTTCCATATATTAGCTCATAAGCTAAGTTTCCAGCAGTTTTCTAGAATTTATTCTTTGTCAGTGCATGTTTAGCGTCGGTAGAAGCTCTTTGTAGCGAGTTGGAAAGTCGGCAAAGTTTGCCAGCGCCCGTTAGGGGTAAGTATATGATAGGGCAATTTGCCTTGCTGCGGTAGTAATATCGTTATCTATTACGATTTTCATGTATATTTATGATGTGTAATTTTGTAACTTTTTTAATGGAAGAAATTATGTGTTGTTTTGAGGTCAATACTGAGAGTTTTAAGACAGTCAAAGCTGCTATAGTTCTTAATAACTCACTATGTTCTTTCTGTCCGCAACGTCAGTTGTTGTTAGTGTCAGTGGCGTAACTTAGTATTGTCCGCGAACAATGTTCAGAGGCCCCAGCACGTCCGCGCGGTGTAAACGTAACGTAGATACGTCGATTTTGAAATTAACAAACAATACTCGTTTTACTCATATTTTTTTCATAATTAAGATTTAGTTGCTATTCATGGAGGATACTGATTGTGCTTGTTCCAAACAGTTTCACTAAAATGCTATAGGATAGGTTATAAGTAGAGCAGCGGTAGCCCAGTGATGGCGGCCCCGAATTACGACCAGTTAGTCGTGGGTTCGAACCTACGTAGACGCATTTCTTTGTGTAATTTATTTAATCACCACTGCTCTCAAAACGGCGAAGGAAAACATCGTGAGGAAACCGGTATGTCCTAGAACCAAAAATTCGAAGACATGTGACGTCTACCAACCCGCACTGAGCCCGCGTGGTGGATTATAGCCCATTCCCTCTCATAGAGGGGGCCTGTGTCCCAGCAGTGGGAACATTATAGGCTGATTATGCTATAAGATCATTGTATTTTCGATTCAAAAATTGATGTATTTATGTTACCGAGCACTAGTACTAGAAGATCAGGTACTGCAGTAAGTCTGATATTGAATTTTATAGAATAGCACTAGCAACGGTTAGCCGTGTCTCGCTGCTTTTGTTTATTTTCGAACCCGTGAACCTTCTACAAAGCATAGCTTGCAGAAGTGAGCACCCGCGTATATCAGCGCAAGAATGTGTGAATACCCAACCCAAATACATTGTAGCTTTAGTTGTAAATAGGGAGTAATTTAGCTTTATTCCACAATTAATGACCATAAAGATTTCTTTCGAGATTTTATTGCGAGTCTTTAACAATTTTAAGGGTAGGCCGTTAAGTGTTAGTTGTGAGGGTAACATCGTAAAATTATTTATTTATACGACCCAATTTCGTCGGTATGCTGGTCGACAAAAGTATTTCGGGGCTTATCGAGACCGAATCAAGGGTCAACGCTTCAGCGCACACTTGCTGGGGGACGATATTATGCTATAGGGACGCCACATTCCTGTAGTTTGTATTGAAATACCTTACGAAATATTTACATGACACTTGAGCCACGATAACAGTTCCTTTTGTGAGAAAAATACTTGTTTTAATGGTTACCAGAAAGTGTGAAGTGTTTTTAGAATCTTTTTCCAGCGTGACATAAAAAGTAATAAGCAGAGATCGGATATTCGGATAACAAAAGTTTAAGTGTTAACTAGTATAAAGCGGGCGACAGTACGGGAAAAGTCCTGATTTATTTAAATAAATAGTATTTATTTCATTTTATTGTTTTAATTCAAATTAAATTAGGCCCATCCATATTTACCATTTTGTCCTATTCGATACAACAAAATTTTAAATCAAATAGTTGTAGTAATTTTTTTACTTCTTATTTTCAACTTTCTTGCCAGGTGTTAAAAAGATTGTAAATATTCATTAAACTTTTAAGTAGTACATTTTATAGACATCGAAGAATTGTGAAATTCCGTGATCCCTGGATAAAAATTGGCATTTAAAGAAGCTGCTTCCATATTTTTTTGTACCCTTTGCCGAGAAAAAATGAACTTTGGGTAAATATGCCTCCTAATATCCGATCCACACTAATATGTCACTTAGTATCTTCGTTCGGAATGAAATTCCTAATTAACTTTGAATCAAACCCAATTAATTCATGAGAATTTTAGTAAAATTAAACGACTTCCTGGTTGGGAAGTTTCCTCATTATGAAAAAAAATGCGGCCATTTTTCGGATTGAGAGTTTTGAAAAATTGTAGGCGAGTTAGTATTTTCTGCAGAAAAAACTTGGTAACACGATGTGGCATTTTCGCCAGTTATTGGACAAAGCAAAAGAAACGAATCATACATAAAGTCACGCCTGTAATCCCCGAAAGGTTAAGCAGAGTTGTACTTAATAGTACACCCATATTTCGCCAGTTGTTTAAGTCCCATGTAATAGGGAGCGAGCCTATTGCCATCAACTGGGCATAAATCGAGACTTCGTGGCTGCTACTGAAAAAAATACTATGAAAAAACGCAATCACACTTTGCCCGACCTTGGAATCGAACCCAGGACCTCAGGCCTCGCTTGCAACGAGGTAGAATAGAAACGAATTATTTTACCAAAAAGAGAATAGACTCAGATTATACTCAATTCATTCAGGCATTCAAATAATTAACAAAGAAAACGGTTATTATCATTCTAGAAAAATAAAAAGAATTCCAATAAAAGTCATACGTCGTAAATAGTAGTGGTTACATAAAGCGGTCCACATAACAAGGCCTATAATGAGCCGTAACGTTCGATCGCGACCTAGGTGAGCTTTCGTGTTACAATATTACTCCGAATTTGTGTTACCTATATTTTGCTCCAACAATTAGCTTTAATATACCTGTACTATTTGAATTACGGTTCATTTAACTGACCTGATTGATTGAAATAATTGAATTCAATAACCTTAATATTATAAAAAAATAAAGGTTGATCCTTGAATAGGCTTTTTCTTCAAACCGGTCAAGTGTGTTTATATAAAGATGCTTCTCGAATTTGCTCGTATTTCTTAATAAATGAATAGACATTTAATCAATATACACCGTGACTTTTTAGTCGTCTTACAACGGCAGCCCACTTCATGTATCCAATGAATACTAAACATACATAAAAAAAGGTATTTATGAGACTTTAATAATTTAAAATAAAAATATAATCCAATATTATGACGCATGACCTAGTTAAAACACCCTGTTGCGAACGATGATCTACTGGACTCGAGTGCTGGGTATAGTTCTCCCGTTTGACACGTAAGCATCATTAACAGGATGTTTCATAATTTTATTCTAATTTTTAATTATTATTTTTCTTTGTACCTATTATGAAGGATAAAAAAAAAGCGCCTAGAGCTATTTTATGTCGGGTACATTGAGTGGACGACCTTTGTAAGACGACTAAAATGTCACGGTGTATGAAGTTTCAATCCGAAATTGTGGTGGTCATAAACGAATGAACTGTGGCTATATTATATCAACTGTTCACTCGTTTACTCATCATTAATTTCCAGGCAAAATCGGACACAGATAACGTAATATCTGACGGGAGTATCAGTTGGCTATTTATTCCGGTTTTCCCCTTCCTCGCTATCAGCCTTTTAACGTCGCTCATTGGCTGAAGCAGTGAAATTACAGTTCTTTGAGATGATTCCACAGCAGTAATAGGTTTACCTAATGAGAAATAGAAGCTTCCTCTAGGTATGTCCATTTTGCATTTTTTTAACTAGATCGTAAGTAATATCCGAGTAAAACAATTTTGCATATTTCAACAACGTCTAACTGTAGAATACCATCAGTTTTATTCCAGCTCCAGTTCATTACACATTCGCTACATTTTCATGTGGAAAACTATGTGTACAAGGTTTTTATGCCTGTGACAATGAAATTTTGGCATAAGACCAGCTTGAAATATTTGTAATCATATATGCATATTCATTCCATTTTCGCCTGGCGAACACACTAAATTTGTGATATTTTCGGGAGCTCGTTGGCGTAATGTATGGCGCTTCTTCAAGCAAATGAAGTAATGAATATTCATTAAAGAAAGCTTATACGAAACTGTGAGTAGCTATTGCTTTTCGCTTACCTCCGCTTCGTAAATAGCTCCGAGAGACACTGACATGGTTCTTGTTTTACTGATTCTACCGCTGCCTAATTCGTGCGACCGTGCGGTGACTGTGGCTATAAATGAATCTAGTGTTTACGCTGTGTTTGCATTCCGATTCAAATTGATAGATGAATGTTTGTTATTTCATGATGTTTAGTTAACTTAAAAACAAAATACAGGCACCCAATCTGTCTTTTAAAAGTTAGCTATGTATGGTTCGGCATTTTGAGATTAACTTTTTAAAATTGAGTATAACTTAATTATTTGATCTCTTATGACGTTGCCATAGTTTCCTCAGTTACACGGTCGAAATGTCGTCTTTATTGAATGAATACTATTCAAACGATACCATGCATTATCGAAAATTCAGAAACAATAAAACTATCGTCCACCTCGATATCCTATTTTAGATTACATATTAAATGGTTTTTAATTAGGACAGGACAGGATGAGACTAAAGAATCACTAGCGGATTTTGTATTAAATATTAATGGCTGAAAAGTAAGTTCAATATGTACGATTGCGATTTAGAAATCGTACCGGCAAATTGGCTTAACTTGTCCATGAACGTTTTGTTGGCGCCTAGCCACGAAGTACTTTGTTCTTTGGAAATGTTTAGTTTGACTTTTCTTACTGAGGTAGGAATTTACTTTTGTTCCGGGTAATATTTTTTCGACAGCCGTCTTTGCAAATACGTTCTTTTTATTGTCCTTAAAATGCATGTGATGCGGAGGAATAAAGAAAATCTCGTAAGGAACGTTTTGAGAATGAATGTGGATGGCTTAGAGAGCAGGAGAAGAACAAAATGATGAATGGACGCTGTGAAGGATGCTGAAAAAAAAAAATGTTGTCCTAAATCAGCAAATCGGTCAAACCAAAATTTGTCGACTCCGGAAATAAGAATAAAGATGACTATTATTATATCTGTCCAAAAAAATCCATTACAATGTGCGGTTGTATGGTTGAAATTATTATGGCAAATATTATGTGTAACCTAAACTTCTTAGGGGGTCACTGTGCTCATCATTACGAACAATTTTTACTATGAGGAGTTTTTTTCGCGGTAAAGATAAGTAGGAAAATTACCGAAACTTAAAACGGAACTCTAACTCATGGCCTCAATACTCATGCATAGTTTCAATAAGGTAGCGTAAAATAACAAAGCATCACGCGTGTCCCTAATTCTTAAAAGGTTTGGCAGAAGTGTGGACGCCCACATTTTACTCGGCCATTTTTACGAGTAAGAACGACCGAGTCTAGTGTCATCAACAGGACATACTGCACATATCCAGTTGTCGGGCTACTTCTGATGGAAAAACCTTATTACACTTGATCCGACTTTGGATACGAACCTAAGACTACAGCAGTAGCACCTGCAGCTACTAGACCAACGACTAAAGAAATTAATCAAAAATGAAAGGAAACAATTCATTAATTAGGTACACCTCTGCCTAACCCTTCTGGGATTACAGGCGTGATGTTACGTTATGTTAAAAGAAAAACACTCTGTAATTCGAAGGAAAGAAAAGTAAATGCTTCGGGACGTAATCTCAATACAATATGTAACATAAGTAGCCACTTAAGCAAACGTAACTCGTCAAAAATAATCAGAAATACATTACCGCAGCAAATTAATATGATTTCGCTCATTCCTCTAAGGATGATAGGTAAAAAGCGGTTTTTCCGGTAAATGTGATGATTCTTGTTCCATTAGGCATCGGTTACGATTCGTTCTTGGTCACGCGATGTCAGCATTATCAAGGTGAGCATGTTGTTTTCTGTTTAGACGGTTTTTTTTGGAATCTCGCTAAGGGGAAGATTGTTAGCGGATTATGTTTGTAATGTTTCGCGTGTTTTTAATTTGCCTGTGGAATTGTTTAGTTGTTCTATGTGTGGCAATAGATAAATAAATATAATAAACTAGCGACCCGCCCTTGCTTCGGTTTCCCACATTGCCACCTATCGGGTCCAAAACTATATCTAATGTAGCCTATATTTTAAGTTAAGCAACTAGCAGTGAAAACTGCGTTCAAATCCGTGCAGTAGTATTTGCGTGATGCGCGTACAAACAGAAAGACAGACAGTCGGACAATAATTCTAAAAACTGTTGTTTTGGCTTCTGGTGCTAATTCTTTTTTCAATATCTTCAATTTACAGACATCGACCTGTTACAATTTTATTATATGTATAGATAAGCCAATGATTCTAGTATTGGATCCATTGTGTTTAACAATGCTATTTTTTTAGTATAAGACTAAATGATATTAGTTATCGAATATACTCAGACGTGATTAATATCGATATTTTATATAACAACATCACGCCTGTAATCCTCGAAGGGTTAGGCAGAAGTGTACCCATACTACACCCACATTTCGAACCTATTGCCATCAACCGGGCACAAATCCAGACTCCGTGGAAGCTACTGAGAAATTCCTCGTGGAAAAACCCATTAACACTTTTCCCGACCTGGGAATCGAACCCCCTCATGCTCAACAGTCGCGCTTTCGACCTGTAGATCAACGAGGCGATATTTTAACATAATATTTCAAAAAAAGAAAATTATTTGATGATTTATTTGTGGGCAACGATCCTGTATACTGCACATTATAAAGCGAGGCCATGTATGCCGACTGTGTGAGCAAGATACTCATAAGTATAAATAAAAAAGCTTGAAAGCAGGATCTCTTTTCCAATAATTAATTCTCAGTAACTTTGTAATAAATGGTAAGATATCTCTTTAACGAGTCGACTAGATGAATTCGATGTATATATCAACAGGGCTTTATTGACGAGCGGTTTGTTTCTATTTGTCTTTTACTGGTAAAATTGATATATTTATTTGACTATACGCAGAGTTTATATTACATCCGGCATTATTTAAAGTCCTTTTAGTATTTGATCCCGAATTATTAAATCTTGTGCCCATTGTTTATTTATTTATTATTTTTAAAAAAAAAACGTTGCCCCACACTAGAAATTTCTCCTGCGTTTATAAACATTTAAGCCTACATACACAAACAGCCAGATCCGGACCAACTACCTGTAGGCCATGCAAATATTTATTCCGTGCGGGAATCGAACCCGTGACACGAAGCGCAGCAGTCAATCGCTCAGCCACTGCGCCAACCGTGCCGTCAAATTCAACCGTGCCGTCAAACCCTATGTGAAATGTATTTTTTTAGAATGTTACTATGGTGTACATAATAAAGAATATTCTATTCTAATCTTCTGTTTTTATTTATTTATTTAACACTTGAAGTGTGCACAAATTACAGAGGCGGACTTAATGCCATAGGCAGGGTAGGGTTAGGGTTTTTGCTTGTTCTTCTTAGCGTGTCGATGGCAATCTAAATTGAGTCAGCCCAGAACTGAGCTACTAGTTTGGCGCTTTCGGTAGCGTCCATCAGTTCCTGTTATTATTTTATTCTTGAAAATAATAAATTATAGTTACTTTCGTGGATGTAGCGTATACCAAAGTGTGAGTTTACGATCAGCCGCAAAAGTAACAAAATTATTCTATACATCAGTATTTAGCCTGAGCTGTCCAGCTCCTGGGCCTTCCCCCTTTCCTTCCAATGGAAGTTGTGCTTCTTCTCGCTAATTTACCAGGTAGTTATTCATCATTGATTCCCAGGTCGGGCAGAGTTCTTGGGTTTTTTCATCAGGAATTTCTCAGTAGCAGTCAGAGTCTGGATTTGTTCCCGATTAATGGCAATAGGCTCGCCTCCAATTGCATGGGCCTTAAACATAACTGGCGAAATGTGGGTGTTCTATTAGGTACGACTCTGCCTTACCCCCCTGGGATTACAGGCGTGATGTTATGTTACGTTATTATTCATCATCGTTATTCTCCTGCCACTTTACTTATTCATTTAAGGTCAGCGCAGGATGTCGTCTTCTTCCATAGAGTAGTTATCTCTCTAGAAAACATAATATATTTAGTTATTGAGCTCAATATTTAATCAATCAAAAATCTGAAATATTTCATCGACTTTTCTCGCTGACTGCACAACGAGGTACCTACTACCTACCGTGTGTAGGTACTAGGTAGCTATATGTTTAGATATAGTTCACTTACGTGACCTTTTCTGTCAGTAGTAAGTAGTAGTAATAAAGATGGGGATGATTGAAGGGTACTGGAACATTGAATGTACGTGACCGGTCATCTTCAAAAAGGAAAACGTATCAGAACTTCTGTTAACGTAGACCTACCTATAGCTGTACAAGTCTTTGGTTTTTCAGAAAATTAGAAGTACTGCCGCCATCTTGTTGTTTTTCGATATTTCACAAATCATTTCCATATCTTTATCATCATCCACAGCCCGTCGTCAGCCACTGCTGTGTTTTTTGCTTCTGCTATATCTGTTTATTTGCTCAACGCTCAGCGCAGTATCATTCAGGCGTCAAAATCAGTGGCAGTATTGTCGGAGCTACCTTGTGTAATATTTCAAAGTACTTGCTATAAATGTATTCGCATCGAGAGTACGAATTACTTCCCTGTTATTGTTATTAATCAATTAAGTTTTCATAGACAAAGTTGTTTAAAAAGATTCTATTCTCCTGTAATAAAACGATGTACTGTAATACAACATTATTTTTATTGTTGAATTTTAATTTAAAATATGTTTACGGTTCTTCAAGGTACTAATTAGGTCCTCTGCATGTTCATCTACGTATATAAATAAATAAAATTGAAGTGTCTGTTTGTAGTAGCAAAATAACAGCTTTTTAGCATTTTACTGAATGCTTAGGAAAGTATATACGGTACTTATAACAAAAACACATTTTTTTCAATTTTTGTCTGTCTGTCTGACTGTTTGTTCCGGCTAATCTCCGAAACGGCTGGACCGATTTTGAAGGGACTTTTACTGGCAGATAGCTGATGTCATATGGAGTAATTAAATCTACATTTATCTCAGAAAACGAATTAAGGTTCCGTGCGAAAAAATTAAAACACTTAAAATTGGCAAAAAAAATCGATTAAAAAAGGGAATTCATATTTTTTACAATAATTTCATGTGAACAAAGATCGCGGGCAACAGCTGGTTAAAAATAAAATTTCATCAGTCTTGGAATATTTCTTACGACTCTTGTCGTTTTGGTAATATTTTTGTTCCCTGGAAACTGAATCTCCTTACATCTTGTATATTAACTCGATATATTTATAAATGAATGTTATACAGGGTCATGTAAAATATGTTAAGCTGTGTTATCATAATGATTATCAAAATTTTATACTTACGTTGTTACAATAAATTGAAAATATGATTACACAATCAGTAATTAAAATTAAGTTTAACCCACAAAGAATGCTCTCATTAATATTATAAATTAACATTTAATTACTCCTAATTTTAGGTTAACGATTCTCCTTGATTGTTTTAGTATTAAGCGTTTGGCTAATATCGGCAGTTTTAGTGTTGGTTAAGGGTTCATCCGATGACGTATGGCCACTGTTTCTCATGGGAGAAAAAGGCTTATGTTTAAACCAATGGTGGTTTAAACATAAGCCTTTTTAGCTTACCAAAGAACAGATAAATGCAGGTGAGATATTGTAACTTTGGTAATGCATCGATGTCGGTAAAGTATTTGGTAAAAATTGATTAGATTGCTAATTTAACTAGACATACCCATTGCTTACAACATTTGTAGTTTTCAATGAAAATATATTTATTCTAGAATTGGCGTGGACGTGCTATAAAGTTAGTGGGATGATTGTGTGCTATTATAAAATAAAAAGTAAACAAATACTCCCCGTATAAATCCGTAGTTAAATCGTCAGCTGTTGTTTTTAGGTTACCGGTAACGTCATATAACCGAATCCTTCATTAATTAGCTGGAAAATAATTTTCCTGAGTATTTACACATTTAAAATACGATATCACATATAATTACGACATAATACAACTTAATTACTAATAAATTTATTTTTAAAATACGGAACAAAAATTTGACATATCACTCGGGCCATTTATGGGAGTAAACAGGGTGGACAGCCCTCCGCAGCCTGATGGGGTGAATTCAATATATACTAAGATGAAAGAAACAAATGTACATATGTACAAGAAATTATTTCAGGAACGTTATGAGAATCCAATTTTGATTTGTTTTATTTCCTCATACGCAATGATTCGTTACCGTAGCAAAACGCACGTAGCTAACGGTAAGCGCGCCGATGAGTTCGATGAACTCTGTAGCTAGGCAGGAAGTGAACAGCTGATTTCACGCGTCGTTCTTTAGAGTATTTCAACATCTGTTGTTGGTTTTTTGATTTTAGCCGTATTATTTATTTACTTAAATAGAATGCTGCGTACAGAGAATGACATTTTAAATTTAAAAGGAATAGTAACTGAAATAACGATAAAACAATGAAAATTTTTCTGATAAAAATTCCGGTGGAATATGATTCAAAATAAGGAGCTGAATGCACCCTGTCAGTTTGCGGAAGGCTGTCCCATCCTATATATTCTTTCGAAAATTTGTTGTGTAGTTTCATTTACAACTTTGAATTCATATGAACAACTCTGGGTAACCGTTATTTTTTTCTATTTACTTTCCGCACGTTTTTTATATGGTTTGCTCCTGCGTTAGTTGACCCGTATTGTTTGACATACGATATATAACGAAATATATCCATTGATGGGAAATAAAATAAATACCATTCTCACATCGCTAAAACTGAAAACTTTTCATTTGTTAACTCAACCATATATTGCCTATTGGTGGTAGTACACACTACGAAAGAATAATGTGTGCTCTCAGCTAAAGAACGTTTACGGATTTTTTTTTAGACTTTACCAAAGAGATATAAAACACTTATATAGCGGACATTGGAAATATTTTTCACATAAAAATTTTGATGCCGAACATTTTCGATTTTGACACACGAATGCTATCGGAAAAGCGGGCGTATGACACTAGACAGAACGATTTGTTACTAAGTAGTAGCAAGATTGGATTACATTTTTTTTTCGTCTTGTCCCGTCTCTCGCTCGAAAATAATTGAATGTCTTTGGGCTTTACTAATAAGGTTTTGTATGGAAACGTCTAACTTAAACATAGATCAATCCATCTCTATTTTTGTGAAAAACATAATATTCTAGGACTTCGCTAGCCTAGCTTGAATTAATTACTGTATGCTTAGCTTCAGCTCAATGTTTTCACCATACGCTACTTCAAAAACAAATTATTGTAGTAGTCAAATCTTGGCGCATGGCGATTGAGCGTAGAGATCGTGGTCAAGCGACGGCGGACTTTTTTTTCGCTGTCACGCACGGTTGGCACAGTTGCTGAGCGATTGATTGCTGCGCTGCGTGTCGCGGGTTTGATTCCCTCACGAAAAAATATTTGTATGGCCTACAAGTAGTTGTTCTGGGTCTGGCTGTTTGTGTATATGAGTTTAAATATGTCTAAACACACTTACGATACAGGAGAAATTCCTAGAGCGGGGGGCTAAAAAAAAGGACGAACACAAATTTATTATGTCGGCCGGTTTCAAAGGTACGTCCGTCACTAATTCCATATTCCAATTAACAAAGAATTCATAACGAACTGTATGCCAATTTACAGCAAACTATCGTACTAACCTCCAACTTAGCTCCCGTGGCACCGCAATTGTTTCGATGTTATCTCGCGGGCCGAAGTTGCCCGAAGTTGGTCGACAACCCACGGTAATGTGCTTAAGTGAACGATGTTACCCCAGCGAATTCACCAGCGGTTCTACCCACAATTTGATGCTTTGTAATGTGTTTTTATTAATACTTTTTTTTTTCGAGCGGTAATTTGTTTGTTTGTTAAATGATTTTCGATGTTTGTGTTTTAATGTTTTGGTTTTTGGGTTTATTTAATCAAATCAAATCATTTATTTCTTTGCAAACATGGGTATACTAAATAGGTGTATTTTTATAATAAAGTTAAGTAAATATTTTACCGTAATATGGGCATACAAATAGTACAATTCTTAATTTAAAATAAGTTGTATTGGTTGTTTGCTAACTGCAGGTTGTTAGTATCTTTAAATATCATTTGTCTGTAAATGTGACAGTTCGTAAAAGTTTTGATATGCTACTCATTCTATAGACTGGTTACATTTGTGTGTAATTTTTTAAATGTAAAATTTGTGTGTGTGTATTTATATGCACCATGCTGGGATAGAAAGCCTTTTGGCCTCTGAAAGGACGAATTTAGTTTAATATGTCTTATTGTTATTTTTATCTTGTTATATAATTTTATACAATTTTTACATGATATTTAAAATTATTTATTTAATTTTGTTTTAATGGTAATTTAATCATTTTATTTTGTCTTGTGCGAGACAAATACATACTTTTTCTTTCTATCTTAGATTATATGCCTGGAATCCTGAAGTAGAATTTGTGTATTTAAATATGTACCTAGAATGTAGGTTAGTGACCGTTGTTATTCAATTAAATAGGTAGGTATGAATCTGGAGATTTCTTATGTTGAAAGTTAAAGAGAATTATAATACAAATAACGAATGAAAACCACTCAGTCACTCTAACAATTACTTAAACTTAAAACTTTTATTAATGCTTTAACTTTGACTTTTAGATAAGAAAGTGTCGTAAGTTAAAACATAAAATAAAAAAAAAATAAAACAAACCTAGTTGATTAGATCTAATACTAAAATATTATGGGATTGGCACGCTACGCACCAAGCTACGGCGTAGCAAGTGTGCTACGAATGCGGGACTACAAGAATAATTATTTTGTTTAGTAATTATTCTATATGGGTTACCTTATGACGATTTCCCTAACTGTATTTTAGTGGTGTTCATTGTCGATATTGATGTCAAACTTAAAAAATGGAATTGGTGATTTTGTCCACCATTTTCAAACCGGTTAAACTCAAATAAAGAAGGTTGTTTTTTGTAATTTATAAAAAGGTAGGTATGACTGCTTTGGTGGTCTAGTTGTCGCAAGAGCAACTGCTGAGCAAGTAGTCCTGGGTTCCATTCCCAGGTCGGGCAAAGTGAAAATGGAAAAGTGAAAGTGGAAATTTCAACTTCAGGAATTTCTCATTAGCAGCCACGGGGTTTGGATCTGTGGCCGGTTGATAGCAATAGGCTCGCCCCCTATTACATGGGACTTTAACATAGCTAGCGAAATGTGGGTGTACTATTAGGTACACCTCTGCGTAACCCTTCGGAGATTACAGGCGTGATGTTATGTTGTGTGTATATCTAGTATTCACAGTTTACTATACTTAATGTCATTCTCGTCAACGAAGAAAAAATCTCGTAGATAATTTAATCAAAAGATCATTATTTGTATAATAATCTGTTTTCTAATTGAGTTCATGTAGATCTGTCATAATAATTGGATAGGGGTCGGCATCGTCGGCATTGTGAAATGTTCAGCAAAATGTCTCTGTTGAAGAGATGTCAGCTTTCAGTCAAGTTGGCAGCTGACTGAACACTTACATTTATCTTTTCTAAAAGACAAGGGACGTGGACCCGACATAGTTAAGTTTTCGTTAATTTTAATGGATATAAGTTGGAGTGTTCTTAGGATAAAAATTAATGTAGCAAAGTGAATTTTTGTTAATTAAGTTGAGCATAACTTAATTCTATTTCAATACTAAAGTAGTTTTCAAACATTACTTTAACCAATTAAATAAAACAACAGATTCAACTGGAATATTTCAAATAAGTAAGTACTGGTTTTTATCCGATGAACAAGTATTGAAAGTACATCGAAAGGGCTTAATATTCAATTTACAGTATTTGTGGTGCTTCAAAAAGTTTCGTGATTATTTGTGATATTGATTCGATAAAATGTTATTTATTAAATTTTTGTTTGTGTTTTGGTGTAACTTTAGGCGTGTGAAGAACAGGGTGTAAAGTTCTTTATTCCCATTGAAAAGAGAAGATCCTCCGACCAGAAGGGTGTTGTGTCTGGTGGGGCATTGCCCGACTGTTGTTGTTGGGTTTTTTTTTTATAAAGGGTGTAAATAGCCGCTTAAAGAAACCGAAAGGCACTTGTTATTCCCGTCTTTGCGATCATTTTTTTGTTCTATACCATACCTGGTAATCTTTTAGTTACGGAGATATTGGGGGTCAAAGTTCCAACTATTTCACAAGTTTTTTTTTTAAATGCATTTTTTTTATGTAAGATTTTTAGTTTAAGCACCACCACGACCCCCGTACTATTCAATCCATCCATCAGCACAATGCTTTGAGTGCGTTCAATTGTGTCCTACCGTAAAACGTGATTTTTCACCCCAAAAAAAAAGGTCGCTTCCCAGCAATTATTTTTGGGTAAAGTTACTTAGTTTGATGTACAGAATGCTTGGTTGACGGCTTCGTGAAGAGTCTAAAGCCTGTGTTAGGAGACCCCAAAATGTTATGTTTTAATTACTAACAGAGTAAACGATAAAAAGCTTCGAGTTTTGTTATTGTTCCATATTATTTTGGACGTAGGTGTACAATAGGAAGTTACAACATAAATATTACGTTTAAAACACATACCTACCTAATTATATTATTCTTTAGAAAGGTCAGGTAATAATGATGATGTTTATTTTGTAAATTGTTTTTTATAAACAGATCTACATGTTAACAAAGAAAATGTTGGTGTGTAGTTCTTGCAACCGGCGTGCGTGTATGACTAGATGTGTGAACGTGGTCGAAGCAAAAGAACTATGCAGGTGGCTTCGGTACATTCAACCCCCGTGGGAAAAACGCGTGAGTTTAAGTACTTTTACCTAATTATTGTAATTAAGCCAGCGCCAGCGTGAGTTATAGTAATTTGATCTTAAGCCCGATGTACATGAGAGTGCCCCATGTATATGCGAGTAAGGTCAGTGGTACAAATCGGAATGTAGCGAGTAAATAGTCACTGTCTAGGGCTCGCTACTCGCTCTCTGTACGTACAATCGCTACTTGCCGCTATTCTTGACCAGTGTAAATCGAACTTATGTTTGCAACTTGCGACAAAAGACACACGAGCGCCTTCCTGATTTCTTCGCGTGAGAATAAAAAGCGTTTATAAACATTTAAAGTAACATACATAAAAAGCTAGACCCGAAACGACTACTTGTAGACCAGACAAGTATTTGTTCTGTGTGGGAATTGCATCGAACCTGCGACACGCAGCGCAGCAGTCAGTTGCTCAGCCACTGCGTCAACCGTGCCGTCAGTTTTTTATTTGTTTTCTACACAGTCGTTGGCGCAACGCGTATGTTAGTTGCTTGAAAGCGTAGGTAGTGGCCAAGGTGTAAAGATTAATCAGATGAGTGTATTGATTGATTCATTGTAATTGAGAGTATGTAACGTTTATGAAATGTTACATTCTCCCAATTTTTCAATTTTGTATGCCATCTGCCTCGTATTTTTTCACTGAACAAAAATATCGCGAGATATATTTTGTAATACGTATATATGCTGATTCTTTTTTTTTGGTTTTTAGGCTTACAAAAATAGAACAGGAATGTATTTTTTGTCAAATAACTTTACGTTCGAATAAAAATTTATAAGATATACATTGTAAATGCTGTCATTTACAGTTGGTTTCCGGCAAAATAATACATAGCCTACTCACCCACATATTTCAGTGTAATAGGCTACCCGCCTATTTATGACGCCTACTGAAAAATGTAGGTGACGAAACCTATCTTTCTTTTATTTTTAAAAGAAAAGGTTAAAAGCATCGAGGATTTCTGTATTATTGTTAACCTACCCAACTAAGCTCTATAACGTTTGTTATGTGAGTGGGTGTCCAGGTACGTAGGCAGAGCTTCCTATTCCCACGCCGGAACTGTGACAACATGTTTGGTTGTCACAATAGGACAATACCAACTGCAGCATCTTGCTTCTTCTGCTTCGTCTCGCTGGTACATTATTATTACCCAAAAACTTCGCCACTTCCACTACTTCGTCCGCCAGAGATCGGTCCGGCTACATGCCAGCATCTTCCTGACCAAATACAATCAAAGAAAATCTCTTTTTTTTAAATTACTAAGGCTGCTTTCACATTAAGGCGTTAGCAGCGCGACAGTAGCGCGACAGAAGCATAGTCGAAGACAAAAACTAAAAAAAAAGAAGATATTTACCGTCTGGACGATAGACGCGCGACTGTCGCGCTGCTAAAGTCGCCTAAATGTGAAAGCGGTCTTACTGTTTTATTTTTACTAACATTTGCCCGCGGTTTCGCTTGCGTCATGGTCGGAATTTTTTTTTACGGGATTGCTTTAAATATAACCTTTAACACTCGGGGATAATGTAGTTGGAAAACTACATTATCCCCGATTTGTGAAATAATTTTCGGAATCGGATCAGTAGTTTCGGAGACTACCGTTACATACAGATTTTACCTCTTTATAATATAAGTATAGGCAATGCTTAGAGCTGGAATCAAATCTATTTACTCTCTCTCTCTATCTTGTCACATAATTTGTAGCAATCGACTAATAGAGAAGTATGAAATAAGAAGACATTCTGCGCCGACCTCAAAAAAAATGGGATCAAGGCAGAAGAATGATGATGACGTAATCGGCCAGTTGGTTTTAATTAATTTAAAACACTTTTTGTACAGTTTGGCCTTTATATTATATTATTAGTGACGTACTAACTGGGTTGCAGACGTCAGACATTCAGTTATCATAATCTTCCTGCCCTTTTCCCATTCTATTTGAATTTGCAACACGTCAGACGTCATGGCATCATTTACTCCTTTATCTCTCATATAATTCTATATTTTCAGATAGGCAGACGCTCCATGTAAAATTCAGGTATTCAGCTGCATCCCGTTAAACTGAAGGCCGACCTCAACATAATTAGGAAAAGCCAACAAACATCATCTGCCTATGTTTGTGTCATATCTTAGTTTAAGTATAAGGAGTTTAACTATAAGTAGTCCAATGTTGCAAATGTTTGGTCATAATTATTGTAATGACACTAGAGTGGAGAGCCGCCGAATCTCGAAATACGAGCTCGTCTCAGTTTAGGAATCAGTGTGCTATATGTAGTTGCTACACTGTACAATGATTTAACCATATACCTACATTTTGTGACATGTTTTTTGTACTTATTGATGAATAAATTATTTATTAAAACTTTATGCACAAGTAAAAAAACTGTACAAAGGCGGACTTAATGCCATAGGCATTTTCTACCAGTCTACCTTAGGGTGATGCAGAGGGGTGCGTTGTCAGAATTCCTCCTCGTGTGCTTGATGGCTGCCGGTCCCTCTCGATACGTCTGGAGGGAATAGCAGCTGCTGGGCCGGTGCACCCTGGGCGTGGGCAGTATCCTTCCCCGAGGAATGGGAAAAGAATCTTATTCCTCGGGGAATGTTACTGTCCATGGCTAATATTCTGACATGGGAGGGGTCCATCTTGGACTTAGGGGGCGTTGCTCCGTGTGACCCTCTGAAAAGCAGAGGGCACAGCGCAGGAGCTAGGGCGGGCTCGGTGTGCACTTACCCTGCCTCCGAGCAGACAGTGAAGGATGCAGTCCTTCACTGTCCCCGTCGATATCGTAATCCCACCGTCGAAGTGTCGTGGAACACGTCTCGCGGCTTCGATTGGGACCGAGGGTCTTGGCTTAACCGCCCGGACCACGAGGTAGAAAACCTCTATAAAAAGTTACCCCGAATCTCAAGCGGCGGCGCACCGCGAGGAGATGTATGGCTGACGGGTTCCTTTGGAAAATCAGTCGCTAGTGCGAACCACTGCCGGGCCTGGCTATGGCTTATCTGGGTACAGGGGGCACTGCCCAGATGGACTTTTTATTTCCCCCATACTCGTGGGAACAAAATGGAACATATTTTAACCCAGAAAACGGCCGATAACGGCGAAGGAAGGGAGGAGAGGGATGCGGGGTCGGAGTCCGGCGCCGCATCCAACGATGTGAGCGCGGGAGGCTCAGAGAGCTCCCGGCGCGGAAGGCCCGGGGCAGCTGCGGGGAACAGGGAGTTCCTTCGCAAGCGGTCCAGGCCGGTAGGCGACCGAGAGTCGTCGTCAGAGGGGGAGCTGGCTTCGGCTCGCAAGATCCCCACCAGCAAGCGTGGCGGGATCCGCGGCAGGGGGAGAGGCCTCTCTGCCACCGAGAGGTCGGCACGGCTTGCCGCGGAGGCGCGCCACCCGGGGGTGGCTGCTGGTCACGGAGTGGCCCGTTCGGGCTCTTCTGGTAACGAGGCGGGTGCAGACGGCGGCTCCGAAGCGGAGCGTAAGGCCGGGCTTGCGAAGGAGGTGGAGGCGGCGCTGAGGGCTGTCTCCTACAAGCAAAAGCCCTCCACCAGGCAAAGGGCTATACCCTCAGCGGTCGCCTCTATCATGGCGGCAGCGGAAGCCAGATATGCGGCGCCCCCGCCAGAAGGCATGGTCAAACTGCGGGCGGAGGTCGCTCGACTGACGGCCGCCACGGAGCTTCTCCAAGAGGAGAACAGGAGGCTCCGAGCAGACTTGGCCAGTCTGCGTGAGTCCGGCTCTCGCGAGGCGCCCCAAAATGGCCAGCAGCGACCACGCCAGGCCGTGCCGGTGGAGAACCAGGTACTGAACCTGGTTCGGCAGGAGCTGGCTGCCTTTCAGGCTCGGTTCTCCGTCCTGGAGGGCATTGTTCTGCGCCCCCCCTTGGCGGCAAACAAGGCGCAGTCGGGCCCGAGGGCGGCCACATATGCGGCTGCTGCAGCTTCCGCACCGGGGCCGTCCGGCCAGCCCTCCGGCAGGGTTACGTCGGCTCCTGGAAAGCTGGCTCCGGCTAAATCGGCCCCGGTTGGGGGGGCGGCGGCCTTGAGGCAGGGCAAGGCGGCGGCCCACAAGAAGGGCAAGGCGGCGAATGTGCCAGCGCTAGCCGCGAGACAGCCGCCACTGCCGCCCCCCCCGCCCTCTAAGCCATCCGTGGCCGAGACCGGGTGGCAGGTGGCCGGAGAGAGAGCGAGGGAGCGAAGGGCGGCCAAAAAGGCCAGGAAGCGGGAGCGGAAGCGCCAAGAAAAGAAGCGGAATGGCGCTGCTAGGCTCAGCGCCCCGAAGACCGCAGCTGTAGTGATAACACTACAGCCGGAGGCGGAAAAGAGGGGCGTGACCTATCGCGACGTGCTCGCTAAGGCGAAGACGATGGTGGATCTCGGGGAGCTCGGGATCGCCGGGGGCCTCCGGCTTAGAGTCACCGCAACAGGGGCTCGAGTGCTGGAAATCCCCGGCGAAACCCGTGGCTCGTCCGCTGACGCTCTGGCTGAAAAGCTTAGAGCGTCCCTAAATGCGGACGAGGCCCGAGTGTCCAGGCCCGTCAAATGCGCAGACCTGCGCATCCTGGGTCTGGACGACTCGGTGACCGAGGAGGAGGTGGTGGCCGCCGTCACCAGGACCGGTGGGTGCCCTGCCGAGCAGGTCAAGGCAGGCACCTTACGTCCGTCGCACTAGTTCCCATGATCCCCGGTGCAAGTGTGGGAAGGGAACACCGGGGTGGTTTTTAGTCAGTTTGAGTCTGACAGACCCCTCCGCCCGCCCCAGGGCGGAGGACATCCGTGAGGATTTTCCACCCCGAAACAAAAAAAAAAAAAAAAAAAAGGCACCTTACGTCCGGACCTGTCGGGCATGCGAACCGTAACGGTAAGCTGCCCTGTGACGGCGGCGAAAGTCATTGTGGAGGGCCGAAGGCTCTTGGTGGGCTGGGTTTCGGCGCAGGTAAAGCTGCTGGAACCCAGACCCCTGAGGTGCTTCCGCTGCCATGTGGGGCACCACGTGTCGGTCCGGTGCACCTCGGAGGTGGACCGCAGCGGCCTGTGCTTCCGCTGCGGCCAGCCTGGTCACATGGCCGCGGCTTGCTCCGCCGCGCCGCGCTGCGCCGCATGTGCGGCAGCTGGCAAGCCGGCTGATCACCGGGCAGGGAGCAAGTCCTGCGGTACTCCCGCCAAGGCCAGGGACAAGGGAAGGCCCTCCGCCACCACCGCCAAAACCCCCACCGTCGCCACCACCGCAGCCGCCGCCACTGTCGCCGCCGCTGCCGCTACTGCTGCAACTTCCGCAGCGGAGCCCTCGCAGGGGGCCCGGGAGGGGGCTGAAATGGAGTGCCAGTAACGGCCTCATTACGCCTTCTCCAAGCGAACATCAACCACTGCGCCTGCGCTCAGGATCTGTTGCTCCAGAGCATGGCGCAGTGGTCGATTAACATCGCCGTGGTCGCTGAGCCGTACTTTGTCCCGCCCAGGGATGACTGGGTGGAGGACCTTAGCGGCTCAGTGACCTTAATTGCGTCGGTCGCCGCCGGTACCCCGACCCTTGAGAGTGTCAGGAAGGGTCAGGGGTGCGTAGCAGCACGGTTCGGGGAGATCGTTGTAGTGGGAGTCTACTTCTCCCCGAGCCGAACTCTCGCCGAGTTCCACAACTCCCTCACGGAGTTGAGTGTCGTCATCGGAAGTCATTCCCTCCCCGTGCTTGTGCTCGGGGACTTCAATGCCAAGAACTTGGCTTGGGGTTCTCGTTACACGGACGTGCGGGGTAGAATGGTGGAGGACTGGGCTCTGGAGACAGGCCTGGTCGTCCTAAATCGGGGTTCTGTCCCCACGTGCGTGCGGATGCGGGGCGAGTCGGTGGTGGACATCTCGTTCGCCAGCCCCGCTCTGTCGCCGCGTGTCGTTGACTGGCGCGTCATGGAGGGGGTGGAGACCTATTCCGACCACCGGTATATCCGGTTCGACGTCTCCACCCAGTCCTCAAGCGTGCCGGTCCTACAGGCCCCGAGTGGTCCGCGATGGGCGCTGAAGCAGCTGGACCGGGAGCTCCTCCTGGAAGCCTCGATCGTGCAGGCCTGGGTGTCATCACCAGTCAGGCCTGCTGACATCAACAACGAGGCGGGTTGGTTCCAGGAGGCCATGTCTGAGATTTGCGACGTGGCAATGCCCCGAGTTCGGCCAGGAAGCGCCCGGCGTCAGGTGTACTGGTGGTCGCGAGAGCTGACGTCTCTGCGCAAGGCGTGCGTTGCCGCGCGGCGCCTGTACGCCAGGCATCGCAGGCTCCGCATCCGCCCTCCGGATGCGGCAGCCATTGAGGCGGAGCTGTACGAGGGGTACAGAGCGGCGAAGACCGCCCTCCAAGAGGCTGTCCGGCGGGCCAAGAATTTGGCCCGCGAGGAGATGCTGGAGTCTCTGAACGGAGATCCGTGGGGGCGCCCTTACAAGATGGTGCGGGACAAACTCCGCACCCGGGCCCCCCCGCTAACGCAGAGTCTCCGGCCTGAGCTCGTGGAGGACGTGGTGAGCGCTCTGTTCCCTTCGCAAGGGGAGCATCCTCCCCCGCCTATGGCTCCGCCGCCGCGTGCGGTGCCGGAAGCGGACCACACCGATGACGATGACGACGTTCCGGAGGTGACTGGGGTAGACCTGAGAGTGGCGGTACGCAGGTTGAAAGCCAGAAACACCGCCCCGGGACCCGATGGCTTGCCTGGCAAAGCCTGGGTCCTGGCCTCTGAGGCTCTCGGGCCCCGACTGGAAGGGCTCCTAAGCGCATGCTTGGAGAGAGGCCAGTTTCCGCTTCGTTGGAAGACGGGGAAGCTGGTCCTCATCCGGAAACCAGGGCGCCCTGCGGACTCTCCGTCCGCATACCGGCCCATCGTGTTGCTCGACGAGGTGGGCAAGCTCTTCGAAAGAGTCATTGCCAACCGCCTTGCCGGGCACCTTGCGGGGATGGGGCCGGATCTTGCGGAACACCAGTTTGGTTTCCGCAAGGGGCGCTCCACGGTGGACGCCATCATGCGCGTGAGAGCCCTCACGACGGGGGACGCGGTGTCCCGGGGCGGGGTCGTCTTGGCGGTGTCTCTTGACATCGCCAACGCCTTCAACTCCATGCCCTGGAGCTGCATTGGGGAGGCACTCCGGTATCACCGGGTGCCAACCTACCTTCGTCGTGTGGTCGGGGACTACTTGACGGATAGGGCCGTGATCTACCCTGGTCAGAGCGGAGAATGGAACCGGCGAGAGATGTCGTGCGGTGTTCCACAGGGATCGGTTCTAGGACCGGCCCTGTGGAACATCGGTTACGACTGGGTGCTGCGCGCCGACCTCCCTACCGGCGTCAGCGTAGTTTGCTACGCTGACGACACGCTGGTACTGGCACAAGGGAGGTCGCACGAGGCGGCGGCCGAAAACATGACACGCGGGGTTGCGATAGTCGTGGATAGGATCCGGCAATTGGGTCTCGAGGTGGCATTGCACAAGTCCGAGGCCATGTGTTTTCATGGGCCTCGGAATGCGCCACCGTCGGGATCCCTACTGACGGCGGGAGGGGTTTCCATCGGCGTCGGGTCGACGTTGAAGTACCTAGGACTCGTCCTCGACAGCCGGTGGAACTTCGTGGAGCACTTCCGACGTTTGGCTCCCAAACTGGAACGGACAGGGGCTGCCTTCAAGCGGCTCTTGCCCAACCTGAGGGGTCCAAACGCCTCCTGCCGGAGGCTATACGCGGGGGTCGTGCGGTCCATGGCTCTTTACGGGGCCCCGGTGTGGGCGCGTTCTTTAAGGCGGCAAGCCGCCCACTACCTGAACGCGCCCCAAAAGGTGATAGCCATAAGGCTAATCCGGGGGTACCGCACGATCTCCGGCGAGGCGGCTAGCCTCCTTGCCGGATTGCCGCCATGGGATCTGGAGGCGATAGTCCTCGCGCGCCTGCATGAATGGCGCGCGGAGGCACTACGTCGGGGGGAAACTCCGCTGCCGCGGCAAATTGCCGCTCAGCGGACAGACCTCCGGCGTGATATCATGGCGACATGGAGAGAGCGACTGTTGCAACCCCGTGCAGGGCACGCTACCATAGTGGCGATAAGTCCCCTCTTTGAGGAGTGGCTAGAGAGGCGCCACGGCGCCCTCACCTACCGCCTGACGCAGATCCTCACCGGACACGGTTGTTTCGGGAGGTTCTTGCACCGAATCGGGCGGGAGGAAACGCCCGGGTGTTTCCACTGCGAGGATCGCCCGGAGGACACGGTGGAGCACACCGTAGAGGTCTGCCCCGCTTGGGCGGAGCACCGCCGTGTCCTTGTAGCGGCGATTGGCGGCGGCGATCTCTCGCGTCCGGCCCTGGTTCAAGCCATGGTCCGGAGCGAGAGGGAATGGGAAGCCGTCACCTCCTTCTGTGAAGCAGTCATGCTAGTGAAGGAGGTGGCGGGACGTGAGAGGGAAAGAACCTCACGTCCCAGCCGCCGAGGGAGACGCCCTGGGCGTCGGGGGTCACGTGGTGGCTCCCGGCCACCGTAGGCGCGGGCCTGTGGACGGCGAGTTATGGGCTAGCTCGCCGTCCGGCCGTCTTATGACGACAGGCCGTGTCGACGGCGCGTTCGTGTTCCGCGCGCGCCTCAAAGAGATGTCAGCAACCGAGTAGGGGTCCGCATGGGCCGATGCCTGCCAGAGCTGCGGGATTGTTCGAAAGAGACACCGTGGCCCTGGAACACAAAGGGCAAAGAAGGAACATGGATGGGTTTTAGTCAGTACAAGTCTGACACTCCCTTCCGCTCCGCCCAGAGTGGGGGGGGGTCATTTGATGATTTCCCATCCAAAAAAAAAAAAAAAAGGGTGATGCAGAGACAATATACAGTAGGTGCAATAACAGAAAAAAAAGACTAGAAAATATTTATAACTAAAACATATAAGAATAAATACTTATATACATACATATATTAAACTTTATAAAGTTAAGAGAGATAAACAAGAAAAACTACAACAACTTAGTTCAGAGACGGATCTGCTAACTTCTTGTGTACATATTCCCGAGCTTTCACTTTGAAAGTGAACTGACTGATCACCGTCCTGATACTCTGAGGGAGCGCATTCCAGAGGAAAACCGCCTGGACAAAGAAAGAAGATTTTATAAAACCAGAGCGGTGAGAAGGACATCGTAAAAGACAATTATTAGCAGAACGAAGATTCTTGCTGTGCGCAGAGCATAAATATTGACAATTAGACGTCAGATAAGAAGGAGAAGTGGGTTTGTGAAGAAGAGAAAACAGGGTTGTCAAGGTTGCAGCCATCTTAAAAGCGATCTTTGCGTAGATACATGATCATACTTGCGGAGATTGAAGACGAATCGAATGCATGTATTTATTATTATATTATTATCTCTTACATACTATGAAATGAACGTCTGAAAGTGTGATCACAACATAAGTTCCCAATAATCCCTGAAGTTGTATTAAGACCTTGTTTCAAAGCTCTTATTAATTTACCCACTGGCAATGATACAAACTCTCTTGAAGTAAGTCGCGTTTGTAACGGATACATTATTAAATTTCAACTAAATTCTCATCCGTATCGCAATATGACGCTTGTTTCGTGATTCCACGTGTGAGCCGGATTTCAAACGATGTTTATTTCGGGGAATACATGAAAGAAAAAATCTGTCGCGTGTGTATCTACTTGATATTTTTTTGTTATTGTGTTAAATCGGGGATTTAGTTTGTGTGGTGTTTTCTTGATACTGTCAATAAAAAAAAAGTGTTTTTACATGGTAAAATACTAACGATCTGGGGTGTTACTATGACGTCTTAAAGCAGGAGTAATTCCAGTGTGGGAAAGAGACAGAGCTATATAGGTCGTCTAACGCCATCTCTTTCCCACACTGGAATTAGACGAGAGATGATGACGATGAGAGATGGCGTTAGACGACCTATATAGCTCTGTCTCTTTCCCACACTGGAATTACTCCTGCTTTAAGACGACATGGTAGGCCACCTGATCTTGTTTACTGGGCGAATATGGCCAGATATCGCACAACATATAATGGTTTAGAAGGAGAAAGTCAAAAAAAAAACCAACAGTGGATACTTTACTGTACTCGTGTAATCTCGCTCTACTTTATAAATACCCATTTATGTTGAAGGTAGATTGGTATTATTTTTTAATAACGTCAAAAACGACTCCATAAATTTCATTTGGATTTTCTAGTTCTACTATACCTGGTGTAAATTTATAAGCCATATTATTTCCTTTATTTATTTCTATACAAATCTAATAAATTTTTAAATATTCCTTGAAATAAAAACAATACAAAAAACATTTAAAAATATAAAAAATTGTAGCCCACCGGTATCGGGAACAAGGTCCAAGCCAGTGGCGGTCAGGGCTCCACAGGGAGGAACCTCCTAACAATACGAGCCGTGTCCAGGAGTACCGCTTTTTGAATCATAGTAATAATAATAAGCCACATTATTTTTAAACTTGTTGCAACGACTAACTGTATCTAAAAGACCTACATTCAATCTTAAGCGGTTTTCTACGTAATGGTATAAGGAAGCTACCCATCAAACCAGTGCAGTGATTAGACGATAAATCACTTAACACTAGCTTATTTTTGGCATCATAAACACTCAACATGGTATCACTTAAATATTATAAATATCAGTGACGAAGGGTTAAAAATTGAGTCAGGGAAGCCGAAGAAAAAAAATGAGTTTTTTTTTTAGTTTTTCATCTCTGTTTATTTTGACCTTATTGTCGTTATCAGTGACCCCAAAAACCATGAAAATGATACCCATGACGAAAAAAAACAAAAAAAAATGTTGGTGCCATGGAATTTTAATTTTGACCTCTTTTTTGTTATCAGCGATCCCAAAAAACACGAAAATGGTACCTATGACGACAAAACCGTAATTTTTCGTCGGCGCCATTTTGTATTTTCATTTAGACCTCAGTTTCGTTATAAGCGACCCCAAAATCACGAAAATGACATACAAGACGAAAAAACCGAAAATATTCGTCGGCGCCATCTTGGATTTTCATTTTGACCTCAGTTTCGTTATAAGCGACCCCAAAAACCACGAAAATAACACCCATAAATAAGTCAACAAAATAAAAAACTAGTTGGTACCAAATACGATATCTCGTTCTCCCCTAAATACTTTCTTTTTCTGTCCCTGTCGTAACTCGATAATCTTCGGCTTACCGGGCTCCCTACAAAACGGTACTGCCAGCCGCGAAGTCACGTGTGCGCGTCCATACGATTTTAGTTCTGAATTCTGACACCCGAGCACCGGCTTATTTGGCGCCACCTGTTGCTTTATTTGTTAACATGAAAATTTTTGTCAATTTTTAAATATTTTCAATCCTATGATGTATTAAATGGCTGCACTGTGATCCACAGATGTGTATGTAATATACTATTTAACTACAGTCTCTAAGCTGGAGTGACTGTGCCATTTTTCAAAGCGAAGCCGGTAGGAATCGAGTTGTAAGGAACCTTCGCCACTGATAAATATCTACCTAATTGATTTTCTCAGTAAAAGTTTAATGAAGGAAAACAATTTAATAATGACTGCTTCGTTGGTGTAGTGTCCGCAAGCGCGACTGCTGAGCATGAGGTCCTGAGCTCGATGCCCAGGTCTTGGGTTTTTTCATCAGGAATTTCTCAGTAGCACTCACGGAGTCTGTATTTACAAGTCTGTATGTAAAATAGGATAGCCCCATATTGCAAGGGATTTAAACATAACTGGCAAAATGTGGGTTTACTATTAGGTACACCTCTGCCAAACCCTTCGGGGATTACAGGCGTGATGTTATGTAACAATTTATTTGTGGGCCAGACTAAACCTACAGGGAATGTTATTGAGGATTAAAATTACGAACTACAGAGTCTTCGGTAGCTGTTTTAACATTATCGTTCATTATTAATTGTTTAACCTGTAAATGTTACTGAACTTTGTTGTAAACAAAAACAACAGAAACAAAATAATAAAACACAACATCACGGCTGTGTTCACCGAAGGGTTAGAATAATTAAAAGCGAAGCTGTGCTTAGATTTCTAAGCACACATTTCTCTTTAAAACATAAAATTATGATGGTAATGGCTACAATTTTTATTATCTGTTGATAAAATAAATTAGAGAGCAGCGGGGGCCCAGTGGTGGCGGCCCCGACTTACGAGCAGAAAGTCGTGGGTTCGAACCCAGCCAGGCAGATTACTTTTTGTAATTCATTTCATCACCACTGCTCTCAAAAAGGTGAAGGAAAACATGGTCGAGGAAACCGGCATGTCCAAGAACCAAAAATTCGAAGAAACTTGTTTTTATACTCATTCACTTTTATCCCCATAAACCAACAGCCGTACGAAATTCCCGCACGCACTCACCTGTGACCTATCAGCTGTTAGTCGTAACAGCAGATAGGTAGGGGTAATTTCATACGGCTGTTGTGTTATTGGTATAAAAGTGAACGAGTAGGTATAAAAAAAAATGTTTCTTTGGGAAAGTTGTTTGTTATGTGAATTATACTCACGTGTTTAAGTATCGGTCACTAATTACCACTCACCCTGTATAGGATACATAGCTTTAGAAGGGAAACAACGTAATAAACAGAACACTACAGCACACAATAAAGCTGAATCAACACTTGAACTGCTATCCCTGATGAACAACATTCGAACTGGATTCAATTTCGTGATAATTAAATAAAACAATGTTGTGCACCGCTTAATCCGGCCCCGGGCCGACGATGACGTAGATATTTGTATTTCAACTGCGATATTAACGCCAACGAGTTGCACCTGAGCTGCGAGCGTGCTTGCTGTGAATAAATCTATCGTTCCCGTCATATACGGTTCACAAGTACGCGACTTACGGTTACCTTGAGATACGACGTCTAGTCACGTTACCATGTTGAAGGTGAACATTTGAGGAGACGGTTCTGTTGTCGCGGTTTAAGCTTTGATGTGAGAGTGGAGAGGAAAGGTGAGTGTTGTCAAGTGGAAGTTGTTGGTAGTCTTTAATTGGAACTAAAATTCGACATATGAATTTAGTTTTTAAGTAGTAGTTAGACAGAGGTGTTCTCAAATATAGTACACACATTTCTCCAGTTATGTTTAAGTCCCATGTTATAGGTTGCGAGCCTATTGCCATCAACCGGGCACAAATCCAGACTCCGTGGCTGCTACTGAGAAAACAACTAATGGAAAAATCACATAACCCTTTGTCCGACCCGGGAATCGAATCCAGGACCTCATGTTCAGCAGTCGCGCTTGCGACCACTCGACCAACGAAGCAGTCTGCAGTGGAGGTGTTCATAAACAATGTGATGTAAAAAATTAAACGAATTAAGTAGAAAGACAATGTTAGTTTACTACATAGTAAATGTACCAATTGTGATAATATCTCGATTCTCGTAAGACTAATCTCATAAAGCAAAACAAGGCAACATGTGCTTACGAATATACTCTGCGGTACATAAGGGAAATGTTTGTTATTGTTGTTTTACAGTATACGAGGGAAGCCTTAATTTCTAACAAAATATTTGCGTTTTTAAAACAAAAGCTTTGTGTGAATAAGAAATTAATTCCCAGTATATGTGTGGGAATAAAAGTAGAATAATATCCACCTACACGGAGTTTTCGAGAGAAGTTGCGGTATGTTCGCCGCAGAGAATTTTATGAGGAACGTGGATGCTGTGAAGCACAGGAGTTTCAGCAACAAGCATAAAATATACTTGAATAGCAGCCTCGCTCGAATAAAAGCTAAAAAAGCTAGTAAAAATCGAAAAAGCACAGAAATAAAACTGTCTCCTAAATCAACGTCTTTAATGAAATAAAGAAACTCTAAAATATTGAATAGGCATTGTCATTTGGCGCGCCACAAAAATGTATTATCTCCAACTCGACTCCATCCTTGATTTTTCTTATTCTGAAACAGCAAAGGTAGAATAAAAAGTAAGTAACAAACCTGAGTAAAACCAGGCCAAAATTGCAACAATTTATGAGGACGATTCTACTATCCTAGCCGTTTATTTCTAGAGCTTTTTATTTAATTGAATACAAAAGTTAAACGCCCCGAGTAACTTTATTCTCGAGTGAATATTTGCAAAGTCTATTTTGTCTGGAAGTAAGCATTCGGAGCCAGCATTTTCCTTTGTTAATTAATTGTAAATTACATGACTATAGCTGTGTTAATTCGCTAATTTTGGTATTAAATAAACTGATCTTTGGGTTGTAATTAATTGTGGAACGATCTGGTTCTTGAGTTAGGTTTTGGAATTCAATTTCTTGTAACAAAGACGGATTTTACTTTAAATTCATGAGATAATTGCTTGTTGAGATGAATTGGATTCTCTAGAAATATTTGATCTTGTTATTGTATACAGGCAGCAAGTAACTGTATAAATCGGCATAATATGTCCTAGGATCAATTGATTTTTACAATTGATATGTACACACATGTTACCTGTACGGAGGGCCAACCCTATCATTTTTGTTGTTAATAGAAAATAGCTGCTTTCCAAATTTCAAATGTGTGGTGCAATCAGTCTCGGAGTAAAATGGCTGCGACATACGGCCGGACGGACAGACAGACAGGACAAATTTATAAGGGTTCCGTACCCGAAGGGCAACCAACGGGACCCTATTACTAAGCCACCGCTGTCCGTCCGTCCGTCGGTCTGTCTGTCAGCGGGCTGTATCTCATGATCCGTAACAGGTAGACAGCTGATTTTCAAAGAATGTTTGTTTCTGTTGCCGTTATAACAACAAATAATAAAAGTAAATTAAAAATTAAAGGGGGCTCCCCTACTACAATGGTACGGAACCCTTCATGCGCGAGTCCGACTCGCACTTGGCCGATTTATTGCCATTTGGCAACGGAAAGTTCGGTTTGTTTTTACCACATGTGTTTTAGATTTCAAGCATATGACAATCGTGGGCTGCAGCTGAAAATGAGCGTCAGTTGGCATACCTTATATGCCAACTTATGCCTCCAGGCATTATGCTAAGTTGAACCTTTTTGGAGCTTTGTTTATTTGTTTTAGTCATGGTATTTTCTTTGGTTTTAATGCTAATAGACACAATTTTCTGCCTTTCTTTCTAATAGGAAGTACGCATTAATATAATCACTAAACATACAGCTGTCGAGTAAACACCGTCACATGGAAACCAAGATATCACTGCATTTTCTTGTATGCATAATAATATTCAAAGAATGTCGGAAAGTACGGGTGCAATCTCAAATTTTGCCAGCTTTAGGCACTTGTACCAATGCCAGCAAGTCGCGATTTGGGCATAGGTAGGTACTATGTATGATATCGAGGCGAGTAGACCATCAGAGAAGTTAGTTTGGTTTGGGTCTATATCGGACTAGTTAGTAGTTTTGCTAGCGGCTTTGCTCGCGTTTCAGAGCAACCTGTATTGCTTTGATTCGTGAAAAGATAAGACGCTCAGAGTACTTATCGCTATATATAAGTGTGGATTAGTAAGTAATTAAAACAATGGTCTATGGTTTTTGAGTTATTTCTAATATCAAACATCTGCAACACTCAATCACGGTCCTTATTTGTTAGGGTCGGTTATAATAGCCTTGTTAAACGATTCGGACTTAAATTGCCCATCATTACTATTTCCTGCCCTTGTCCCATTCTATGTGAGGTCGGCTCAACACCTTTATTCTTCCATTCTCCCCTGTCAGACGTCACGGCATCATTTACTCCTTTCTCTTTCATATCATTCCTCACACAATATGTCAATCTTTTCTTTGGGCGAAAGAAAGAAGAATGTTGATGGATGGAGAGGGAGAGGATCCCTCTCCATCCATCAACATCTTCAACATTAAACGCTTGATGATGATGACTTTACTTAAGCGCTTGATGACGATGACTTTACTTGAGCGCTTGACTGCGACTTTAGTTCGCCTTTCATTCCTCGCTGATGGTAGGACCTAGCTTTAGTTCCTCCAAGGCAACATGTCGTCAACTAGGACTTTTCTGACATCAAACCAGCCAGCAGTGGGCTATTATATTAAATATGTATGTTCCTTTGAAGACTGAGCCCGATAAATAAAATATTTACGACCAGAAGCTAAACATATGTACAGCGATTACGTTATGTACTGCAAAACAGAAAAAGAAGAATCAGAATCAGAATTTTATTTGCTTTGCTCACGGCAATTATGTAAAGAAGTTGAGACGTGATGAAAGACATCATTATACATTGGTCATATTTATTGTTACCTAACTTTTTCGGTGACTAAAAATATTAACAAAATATTTTTAGTCACTAAAAATATTAACAAAATATTTTTAGTCACTACGTCCGTCCCACTTCCTCACATGAAGAACAAGCCTGTGTCCCTGCAGTGATAACATTATTCTTAGGCAGTATTTAAATATTATCAGTCATTGAATGCTATGGTGCTTGGGCTATGCTCGGAGTTTCTTAGCATGATCGAATCAGAACTGAAGCCATCCGCAAGAGAACCCAGGTTACCGACGTAGCCCGAAGAATTGCCAAAGTTAAGTGGCAATGGGCAGGGCACCTTGCTCGCAGGACGGATATCCGATGGAGCCGAAAAGTTCTGGAGTAGTGATCGTGAACCGGCAGACGTTGCGTTGGAAGGCCTCCCACTAGGTGGACCGATGACCTGGCACAGGTTGCGGGGATCCGCTGCATGCGAGACGCACGGGACTGGTCAATATGGCACACTTAGGGGAGGCCTATGTCCAGCAGTGGACGTCTTTCGGCTGAAATGATGATGATGAGTCATTGAATTGGTTACATCATCTACCTAGCCTTTTTCCAACTTTATTGGGGTCGGCTTCCAGTTTTACCGAATGCAGCCGAATACCAGTATTTTATATGGCGCGACTTCCTGTCTGACCTCCACAACCCAGTTAGTACTGGGTGATCCGGGTCTTTGAAATAGTTGTGTTCCATAGAAATACATGTGAGAGTGGGTGAATTACCTAACCTAACTCAAAAGTTCCTTTGATACTACGATAGTAATAGTATCAAAGGAACTATATTATCAGGCTTATCTACTCGTAGTACCCATAATGCGTGATCCAATAAACAAATACTATTTCGCTTTATAAATAACGAAACGAGAACGGCGTCGTACGGATTTAAACAATAATTATGTAACAGCCAAAATAAATAGCGTAAAATTCCGAATAATCATCCAGGAATGCTTTTTTTTTTTTTTTTTTTTTTTTTTCCGGATGGGAAATCATCAAATGACCCCCCCCACTCTGGGCGGAGCGGAAGGGAGTGTCAGACTTGTACTGACTAAAACCCATCCATGTTCCTTCTTTGCCCTTTGTATTCCAGGGCCACGGTATCTCTTTCGAACAGTCCCGCAGCCCTGGCAGGCATCGGTAATTGCGGACCCCTACTTATTTGCTGACATCTCTTTGAGGCGCACGTGGAACACGAACGCGCCGTCGACACGGCCTGTCGTCATAAGACGGCCGGACGGCGAGCTAGCCCATAACTCGCCGTCCACAGGCCCGCGCCTACGGTGGCCGGGAGCCACCACGTGACCCCCAACGCCCAGGGCGTCTCCCGCGGCGACTGGGACGTGAGGTTCTTTCCCTCTCACGTCCCGCCACCTCCTTCACTAGCATGACTGCTTCGCAGAAGGAGGTGACGGCTTCCCATTCCCTCTCGCTCCGGACCATGGCTTGAACCAAGGCCGGACGCGAGAGATCGCCGCCGCCAATCGCCGCTACGAGGACACGGCGGTGCTCCGCCCAAGCGGGGCAAACCTCCACGGTGTGCTCCACCGTGTCCTCCGGACGATCCTCGCAGTGGAAACACCCGGGCGTTTCCTTCCGCCCGATTCGGTGCAGGAACCTCCCGAGACAACCGTGTCCGGTGAGGACCTGCGTCAGGCGGTAGGTGAGGGCGCCGTGGCGCCTCTCTAGCCACTCCTCAAAGAGGGGACTTATCGCCACTATGGTGGCGTGCCCTGCACGGGGTTGCGACAGTCACTCTCTCCATGTCGCCATGAGATCACGCCGGAGGTCTGTCCGCTGAGCGGCAATTTGCCGCGGCAGCGGAGTTTCCTCCCGACGACGTAGTGCCTCCGCGCGCCATTCGTGCAGGCGTGCGAGGACTATCGCCTCCAGATCCCATGGCGGCAATCCGGCAAGGAGGCTAGCCGCTTCGCCGGAGATCGTGCGGTACCCCCGGATTAGCCTTATGGCTATTACCTTTTGGGGCGCGTTCAGGTAGTGGGCGGCTTGCCGCCTCAAAGAACGCGCCCACACCGGGGCCCCGTAAAGAGCCATGGACCGCACGACCCCCGCGTATAGCCTCCGGCAGGAGGCGTTTGGACCCCTCAGGTTGGGCAAGAGCCGCTTGAAGGCAGCCCCTGTCCGTTCCAGTTTGGGAGCCAAACGTCGGAAGTGCTCCACGAAGTTCCACCGGCTGTCGAGGACGAGTCCTAGGTACTTCAACGTCGACCCGACGCCGATGGAAACCCCTCCCGCCGTCAGTAGGGATCCCGACGGTGGCGCATTCCGAGGCCCATGAAAACACATGGCCTCGGACTTGTGCAGTGCCACCTCGAGACCCAATTGCCGGATCCTCTTCACGACTATCGCTACCCCGCCTGTCATGTTTTCGGCCGCCGCCTCGTGCGACCTCCCTTGTGCCAGTACCAGCGTGTCGTCAGCGTAGCAAACTACGCTGACGCCGGTAGGGAGGTCGGCGCGCAGCACCCAGTCGTAACCGATGTTCCACAAGGCCGGCCCCAGAACCGATCCCTGTGAAACACCGCACGACATCTCTCGCCGGTTCCATTCTCCGCTTCGACCAGGGTAGACGACGGCTCTATCCGTCAGGTAGTCCCCGACCACACGACGAAGGTAGGTCGGCACCCGGTGATACCGGAGTGCCTCCCTAATACAGCTCCAGGGCATGGAGTTGAAGGCGTTGGCGATGTCAAGAGACACCGCCAAGACGACCCCGCCCCGGGACACCGCGTCCCCCGTCGTGAGGGCTCTCACGCGCATGATGGCGTCCACCGTCGAGCGCCCCTTGCGGAAACCAAACTGGTGTTCCGCAAGATCCGGCCCCATCCCCGCAAGGTGCCCGGCGAGGCGGTTGGCAATGACTCTTTCAAAGAGCTTGCCCACCTCGTCGAGCAGCACGATGGGCCGGTATGCGGACGGAGAGTCCGCAGGGCGCCCTGGTTTCCGGATGAGGACCAGCTTTCCCGTCTTCCAACGAAGCGGAAACTGGCCTCTCTCCAAGCATGCGCTTAGGAGCCCTTCCAGTCGGGGCCCGAGAGCCTCAGAGGCCAGGACCCAGGCTTTGCCAGGCAAGCCATCGGGTCCCGGGGCGGTGTTTCTGGTTTTCAGCCTGCGTACCGCCACTCTCAGGTCTACCCCAGTCACCTCCGGAACGTCGTCATCGTCATCGGTGTGGTCCGCTTCCGGCACCGCACGCGGCGGCGGAGCCATAGGCGGGGGAGGATGCTCCCCTCGCGAAGGGAACAGAGCGCTCACCACGTCCTCCACGAGCTCAGGCCGGAGACTCTGCGTTAGCGGGGGGGCCCGGGTGCGGAGTTTGTCCCGCACCATCTTGTAAGGGCGCCCCCACGGATCTCCGTTCAGAGACTCCAGCATCTCCTCGCGGGCCAAGTTCTTGGCCCGCCGGACAGCCTCTTGGAGGGCGGTCTTCGCCGCTCTGTACCCCTCGTACAGCTCCGCCTCAATGGCTGCCGCATCCGGAGGGCGGATGCGGAGCCTGCGATGCCTGGCGTACAGGCGCCGCGTGGCAACGCACGCCTTGCGCAAAGACGTCAGCTCTCGCGACCACCAGTACACCTGACGCCGGGCGCTTCCTGGCCGAACTCGGGGCATTGCCACGTCGCAAATCTCGGACATGGCCTCCTGGAACCAACCCGCCTCGTTGTTGATGTCGGCAGGCCTGACTGGTGATGACACCCAGGCCTGCACGATCGAGGCTTCCAGGAGGAGCTCCCGGTCCAGCTGCTTCAGCGCCCATCGCGGAACACTCGGGGCCTGTAGGACCGGCACGCTTGAGGACTGGGTGGAGACGTCGAACCGGATGTACCGGTGGTCGGAATAGGTCTCCACCCCCTCCATGACGCACCAGTCAACGACACGCGGCGACAGAGCGGGGCTGGCGAACGAGATGTCCACCACCGACTCGCCCCGCATCCGCACGCACGTGGGGACAGAACCCCGATTTAGGACGACCAGGCCTGTCTCCAAAGCCCAGTCCTCCACCATTCTACCCCGCACGTCCGTGTAACGAGAACCCCAAGCCAAGTTCTTGGCATTGAAGTCCCCGAGCACAAGCACGGGGAGGGAATGACTTCCGATGACGACACTCAACTCCGTGAGGGAGTTGTGGAACTCGGCGAGAGTTCGGCTCGGGGAGAAGTAGACTCCCACTACAACGATCTCCCCGAACCGTGCTGCTACGCACCCCTGACCCTTCCTGACACTCTCAAGGGTCGGGGTACCGGCGGCGACCGACGTAATTATGGTCACTGAACCGCTAAGGTCCTCAACCCAGTCATCCCTGGGCGGGACAAAGTACGGCTCAGCGACCACGGCGATGTTAATCGACCACTGCGCCATGCTCTGGAGCAACAGATCCTGAGCGCAGGCGCAGTGGTTGATGTTCGCCTGGAGAAGGCGTAATGGGGCCGTTACTGGCACTCCATTTCAGCCCCCTCCCGGGCCCCCTGCGAGGGCCCCGCTGCGGAAGTTGCAGCAGTAGCGGCAGCGGCAGCGACAGTGGCGGCGGCTGCGGTGGTGGCGACGGTGGGGGTTTTGGCGGTGGTGGCGGAGGGCCTTCCCTTGCCCCTGGCCTTGGCGGGAGTACCGCAGGACTTGCTCCCTGCCCGGTGATCGGCCGGCTTGCCAGCTGCCGCACATGCGGCGCAGCGCGGCGCGGCGGAGCAAGCCGCGGCCATGTGACCAGGCTGGCCGCAGCGGAAGCACAGGCCGCTGCGGTCCACCTCCGAGGTGCACCGGACCGACACGTGGTGCCCCACATGGCAGCGGAAGCACCTCAGAGGTCTGGGTTCCAGCAGCTTCACCTGCGCCGAAACCCAGCCCACCAAGAGCCTTCGGCCCTCCACAATAACTTTCGCCGCTGTCACAGGGCAGCTTACCGTTATGGTTCGCATGCCCGACAGGTCCGGACGTAAGGTGCCTGCCTTGACTTGCTCGGCAGGACACCCACCGGTCCTGGTGACGGCGGCCACCACTTCCTTCTCGGTCACCGAGTCGTCCAGACCCAGTATGCGCAGGTCTGCGCATTTGACGGGCCTGGACACTCGGGCCTCGTCCGCATTTAGGGACGCTCTAAGCTTTTCAGCCAGAGCGTCGGCGGACGAGCCACGGGTTTCGCCAGGGATCTCCAGCACTCGAGCCCCTGTTGCGGTGACTCTAAGCCGGAGGCCCCCGGTGATCCCGAGCTCTCCGAGATCCACCGTCGCTTTCGCCTTAGCGAGCACGTCGCGGTAGGTCACGCCCCTCTTTTCCGCGTCCGGCTGTAGTGTAATCACTACAGCTGCGGTCTTTGGGGTGCTGAGCCTAATTGCGACGCCCCGCTCCTTTTGCCGGCGTTTCTGCTCCTGCCTCCTGGCCTTTTTGGCCGCCGATCGCTCCCTTGCTTTTTCTCCGGCCACCTGCCACCCGGTCTCGGCCGCGGAAGGCTTAGGGGGCGGGGGGGGCGGCGATAGCGGCTGTCTCGCGGCTGGCGCTGGCATATTCGCCGCCTTGCCCTTCTTTTGGGCCGCCGCCTTGCCCTGTTTCAGGGCCGCCGCCTTGCCCTGTTTCAGGGCCGCCGCCTTCCTAACCGGAGCCGGTTTCGTCGGGGCTGACATAACCCTGCCGGGGGGCTGGCTGGACGGCCCCGGTGCGGAGGCCACAGCAGACGCATATGAGGCCGCCGTCGGTCCCGGGGGCGCCTTGTTTGCCGCTAGGGGGGGGCGCAGGACAATGCCCTCCAGGACGGAGAACCACGCCTGGAAGGCAGCCAGCTCCTGCCGAACCAGATTCAGAACCTGGTTCTCCACCGGCACGGACTGGCTTGGATGCTTCTGGCCCCCATTTTGGGGCGCCTCGCGAGAGCCGGACTCGCGCAAACTGGCCAGGTCTGCTCGGAGCTTCATGTTCTCCTCTTTGAGAAGCTCCGTGGCGGCCGTCAGTCGAGCGACCTCCGCCCTCAGAATGGCCACGCCGTCTGGCGGGGGCCCCGCAAATCTGGCCTCCGCTGCCGCCATAATGGAGGCGACCGCTGCAGGTATAGCCCTTTGCCTGGTGGAGGGCTTTTGTTTCAAAGAGACAGCCCTAAGCGCCGCCTCCACCTCCTTCGCGAGTCCGGCCTTACGCTCCGCTTCGGAGCCGCCATCAACGCCCGCTTCGTCGCCAGAGGAGCCCGAACGGGCCACCCCGTGACCGGTGGCCACCCCCGGATGGCGCCCCTCCTCGGCAAGCCGCGCCGACCTCTCGGTGGCAGAGAGGCCTCTCCCCTTGCCACGGATCCCGCCGCGCTTGCTGGTGGGGATCTTACAAGCCGAAGCCAGCTCCCCATCTGACGACGACTCTCGGTCGCCTACCGGCCTGGACCGCTTGCGTAGGAACTCCCTGTTCCCCGCAGCAGCCCCGGGCCTCCCGCGCTGGGAGCTCACTGAGCCTCCCGCGCTCACCTCGCTGGATGCGGCGCCGGACTCCGACACCGCATCCCTCTCCTCCCTTCCTTCGCCGATATCGGCCGTGTTTTGGGTTGTATTAGTTTCCATACTGTTCCCACGAGTATGGGGGAAACAAAAAGTCCATCTGGGCAGTGCCCCCTGTACCCAGATAAGCCATAGCCAGGCCCGGCAGTGGTTCGCACTAGAGACTGATTTTCCAAAGGAACCCGTCAGCCATACATCTCCTCGCGGTGCGCCGCCGCTTGAGATTCGGGGTAACTTTTTATAGAGGTTTTCTACCTCGTGGTCCGGGCGGTTAAGCCAAGACCCTCGGTCCCAATCGAAGCCGCGAGACGTGTTCCACGACACTTCGACGGTGGGATTACGATATCGACGGAGACAGTGAGGAACGCACGTCCTTCACTGTCTGCTCGGAGGCAGGGTAAGTGCACACCGAGCCCGCCCTTGCTCCTCCGCTGTGCCCTCTGCTTTTCAGAGGGTCACGCGGAGCAACGCCCCCTTGGTCCATGAGGGACCCGCCCATGTCAGAATATTAGCCATGGACAGTAACATTCCCCGAGGAATAAGAATCTCTTCCCATTCCTCGGGGAAGGATACTGCCCACGCCCAGGGTGCACCGGCCCAGCAGCTGCTATTCCCTCCAGACGTATCGAGAGGGACCGGCAGCCATCAGGCACACGAGGAGGAATTCTGACAACGCACCCCATCCAGGAATGCTCCAGTAGTCGGTATTTAGTATATCAAAACTCGACAGTTAACAGTAAACTGAAAATAGAAAGGTAAACGTTCTGAACTTGTCTACCTGTCAATACTTATGTAGGTAGGTGCTCCAACTATAGGGCTACTTGCTCTATTGTTCTTCAAATAATTATACCATTTAATAGGTTCGCCCCCTATTCCATGGGACTTTAACATAACTGGCGAATGTGGGTGAACAATTAGGTACACCTCTGCCTAACCTTTGAGGGATTACAGGCGTGAAATTATTTTATAGATTCATCACATGATAAGGCAAAATGGTTGTCAAACCGAATCCTATTCAATAAACGAGTCAATAAGCCGTTTTCGGTATCCTCTTTAAGATTAATTCATCCGTATACGAGTCCCTTCCTTCACGCTACGCCTGAGAAACGGATTTCTAATCGAAACTATGTTTTTATTAGTTTAAATGAAAGATACAACTTTTCCGTACTTCGAAATATGTAGTTGCTAAGTGCCCTTTAGGGTGCTTTGTCACTAAGGCTTAATACAATAAGCATTAATGGATCCGAGCTGACATAATATCTGATTTGCTCTGAAATAAATTCACATTTTCAAACAAATAAATTAAATAATAATGTATCATTTAATTCACATAACAAAGACCCATAAAATAGACTATCATACATATTTATACTGATACAGTCATAGAGAGGAGGCCTGTGTCCCAGCAGTGGGAACATTATAGGCTGATTATGCTTATGCTTAAACTGATACTGTTTGCCATCATCCCACTGCTGGGCAAAGGTCTCCATGACTTGAGACAAAACTGACAAAATATAGACTATAATTTAATGGCTGCTTCGTTGGTCTAGTGGTCGCGAGCGCGGCTGCGGAGCATGAGATCCTGAGTTTGATTCCTGAGTGACTGGCGAAATGTGCGTGAAATATTAGGTACACCTCTGCTTAACGCTTCGGGGATTAAAAGCGCGATGTTATTTAAACAACTAAAGGATGATTGAAAGAAGAAGAGAAGTAAGATGATGATGTGTCTCTCCACAGAGAATGGCTGATCTTGCATGTTGCGCCGCAAGCCGTTACACCTGCGCACTTGATGACATTATGGCTGCAATAAGCGGAGTTCGTGTAGCTGACTTTTGGGTTAAACATTTTTTAACTTATTGCCATCGACGACAAATCAAACAAATCTTAGATGGTTTCTTCTCAGTTTACAACTAACTCAGTCCTGTTTTTCCTGTATGTTTTTTTGTAGCCCAGATCGGTATAGACAATATACCAAAATTTTATCCTATTTAAGCTAAATTTCCTATCATACAGCTTGACAATACCGGATCGTTTCAATTGAATACTGAAATTAAGCCCAACAATCACGTCGGACCTGCATTCTATACGAATATTCCATTCAAATCCACACAAAAAATCGTAAACATACATTCACAGGCACTTTGTAACTATAGAGGACTAAAACATTGCATATCAATTCCGTCGATAGCCGCCACATGTGTCATGGCCGCTCAATACGGAAATTAAATGTTTTGTATAGGACATTAAACATTATTTATGATTATAGTCTAGCAAACGATCTATTCAGTGTTGCACTGTATTCAAATTTTGGTTATGGGAAACATAAATTGAAAATAACGGGAATAAACTCCGATCCTGTTAACAGTTTCACTTTTTATGTTAGCCTACTCTGTCCTACTGCTGATGAATAGCTCGTGGCTAAATAATAACAGCCGCTCGGATCGATCTTTAGGTTAAGCCGTGCTCGCCTAGGTTGGTCTGTGAATGGGTGACCACCCATTACATACCGAGTTTCCTCCGTGCCTCGAAAAGAACGTTAAGCCGTTGGTCCCGGCTGTCATTTGTAGATCTTTGACAGTCGTTACAGGTAGTCAGTGGCCCAGAAAGTCTGACAACCAGTCTTACTATGGGGTACCGTATTACCCAGTACCATGTAAAATACTGGTATTCAGCTGCAGCCGGTTAGACTGGGCCGACCCTAACATAGTTGGGAAAAGGCTAGGCAGAAAATGACTCTGTCTCACTGCTGGGCAAAAGCCACCCTCATGGCTTCAAAATTTGATTACAATTTGCCTTCTCCGACCAATCTGTTAAGAATAAGTCCAAATCATCACGCCGACGTTTCTTGGTAGTTTCACTGTTAAAAAAAAGTATTATAAAAGTGTGAACTCCATGTTAGAAGCCCGAAAGACTGACAACTAGTCTTACCCAGGGTTATTTTGTAACCCAGTTGCTGGTTGTGTAGGTTAAATAGGTAGTTGCTCCATGTAAAATACTGGTGTAAGAGCGTTTATACAGAAAGTGGGCAACGTCGCAAACAACTGTCAAATATTTCGCTGTTTTGATTAATTTGGCAATATTAATTTAGGGAAATAAGAAGTATGGCTAACTAGTGAACTAAAATATTGATTATGAAATGCAATAATTAATACCGTAACAAAAAGTATTTGGAAAAATTACAGATGCCTTTTATAAGCCTAAACCGTTTCAACATTAAATTTAGTGTTTTAATTGCAATTCATTATTAATATTCTAGTTCACTAGTTAGCCATATTTCTTATTTCCATACAGTAATAATGCCAAATTAATTAAACAGGTAAATATTTGACAGCTATTTACGACGTTTCAATTTTTTGGATCAACGCTCTTAAGCTTCATCTGGTTAGACTCGAAGCCGACCCCAAAATATTTGGGATAAAACTAGGCAAAGTACATGACAAACGGAAATACCATTCATAGGTTTATCCAGTCATGTACATTTTATTTTAACGTATCTGAAGTGTAATTACAATCTAAAAACACGGAATCCTGATTGGACTCTGATAAATTTTAACTAGTTTTTAAATTAAACTGTAGGCGAGAAGCTTTGGACGTGCACTATTGATAATATCAAGATAACATCACGCATGTAATCCCCCAAAGGTTAGGCAGAGGTGTACCTAATAGTACACATATATTTCGCCAATTATTTTTGAGTCCCATGTAATAGGGAGCGAGCCTAATGCCATCAACCAGGCACAAATACAGACTCCGTGGCTGCTATTGAGAAATTCCTGATTTACAAACCCAATAACACTTTGCCCACCTGGGAATCGAACCCAGGACCTCATGCTCAGCTGTTGCGCTGGCAACCACTAGATCAACGATCCAGTAAATAATATTATTCTGATTTCTACTAAATCCACAAAACACCTTTCTAAATATTTTCATATACTTAACTTGAACTTAAGTAAATAAGTTTCCTAATCTTTCACTCAGCAGAATTTTCTAGAAACGGCTTGGGACGACCGCAGCCGCTCAACTACAGTTAATACGATTAGTTCTATGATTGCATTCAAAGTGTTTTTATATTCAACATCAGCTCTAAGACTTCTTTAGTAAAATAAACAGATTTTCTTGTACTTACTGTGTTTTATTTATTTTTTTGCAAACATGTAAAACACTGGTTAGTAGGCGTACATTAAAATTTCATGACACAGTATTAAGATATTCACCCTGTAAGGGCACTGCAAATTTTATATATATCATATTATTAAATTACTTAATTATAATTACTATAAATATTATACTATTATTTCATTTATTTATTTTCTATACATATAATTTACATTTTTAGATATTTTAATACAAAGTAATATAAAACACATTTAAAAATATGAAAAGTATTTGTCCGCCGGCATCGGGAACAGGGTGTCCGAGCAACCGGTGGTCAGGGTTCTTGAGAGAGGAACCTCCTAACGATACGCACTGTGTCTAGAAGTACTGCTTACTGAATCAAGCCCTTGATCCAGCTGCCAAGCGTGAGCCTCCTCAGAAGTTGGTCGATATAATATTTACTATTATTAATTTTTATTGTTTTTTTATTATTATTTTACCATAGAGTACCTACTTAATATTTTCACTTTTTGACTTTTTCTTTAATAAATCATGGGGTCCTACTATATTAAAACCAGTATTTGATCAGTTCAAAAGTGAAAATACAACTTTTACTGGCAGATAACTTCCAATGTTATCGTGGTTTTATAATAATGCTGTCAACCCTTATGGGGAAGGTTATTTGTATTAAAGTTGCGGATCAAAGGGAATTAAAACTCCATCAAATTAAAATTATCGTCATTATCCAGAACCCAGAGGAGCTTGTAGCTAAATAATAACATCCGCTCGAATCGATCTTAAGGTTAAGCCGCGCTTACCTAGGTTGGTCCCCGAATGGGTGACCGCCCATTACATACCGAGTTTCCTCCGTACCTCGGAAAGCACGTTAAGTCATTCGTCCTGGCTGTTAGATCTTTGACAGTCGTTACAGGTAGTCAGTGGCCCGAAAGTCTGACAACCAATCTTACCAAGGAGTATCGTATTACCCAGTACTAGTGGGTTGTGGAGGTCAGATAGCTGTCTATCTGAGCGAGCGAGTGCCACATCCAAATTGGTTGCATGTTCTAACCGAAGATAATAAGGATACATCTAAGTTTAAACGGCTGCAACTAATAGTACGCGGCTAAAGCTAGGTGTAGCCGCACTTCAGCTGTTAGCCGTAACATATATAATATCATTCTGCCCTAGTTTTCATCAATCTTCTTTAGTTTTTTCTGACAAGTTTAATTATGTCTCCGAACCATCTTGCTATTCGTCTTTCTACGGTCTGTGTGCCTATCTCCAAGAGTAATGAATATTTAGATTTCTAAATAATTGCAAAAGAAGTCATTGACAGTTCAAGGTGATTGAAAAAATCAAAGTCAACCATCATCTGTTAGATTCTCATTTTAATATTGTTTAAGTACAGATTATGTATATATTTACCTCTTTCAATTAAACTAAAATTGCAACTGTTTAGAGATAATTACGTAAAGTCATAATTAAAATGCAAATCATTGGATATATTTTTTTTGCGTAATATGTCAGGAAACAAATTGGAATGAACGCCAATTCAAAGTATGTAAAAAAATAAAATGAAAATAGAAAAAAAGCCTTGTAAACAAAGCAGCCCATACCATATGTAACAAATCTCAAGTTTACCTGCAAAGGTTCCAAATTATACGTATTTTAGTGCCAAAATGCTAATTAACACGACGAAAACGAGGGCCGGGCAAATGAGCACTCGCCGTCGCCAGGAATCACGAAGAGAGCGGTCCCATTAACTTTTATTATTCGTCGTTTTAAAGCGTGTCGTCGAAATTAGTTGGCCGTATTCGCCGAACATCTTCGTTCAGCCCGGCCACCCTCATTACAGGAATGGCACTCCAAATTAATTTATTTATTGTTGATGTCAAGATTATGAGTTATTTTCTTCCGTTTACTTGATTTAAAAGATGTTGCGGGAAATTAAATGTCGGAATATTTGGTTGTTTGTAAAATAGGAGTTTGAAATTGGTTTAAAATTTAATTTTAGCTGTTTCGTTGTCATGTTAGCGAGATTTGAGCTAAAGTTATTGAAAGATGTGCTATCAATTCATATTCTATATACTTAAAGATATTGCTATTAACTGCAGATTGTAGAACAATAAGGAAGTTGAGGACAAGAAGATTAATTCAATTAATTTATTTTTAAATAAAGTGTAAATTAAGGCCACTTTGCAAGGGCGCTTCTAGCAAAGTAGTTTTATATCTAAATCAGGCTTTCAGGCAACATTATCTGCCTAGCCTTTTCCCAACTGTGTATGGGTCGGCTTTCAGTCTAGCCGAAAGCAGCTGAATACCAGTATTTGACATGGAGCAATCGCCTATCTGACCTCCACAACCCACTAAGTACTAGGTAATAGGATACCCCTAAGTAAGAGTGGTTGTCAGACATTCGGGCCACTGACTACCTGTAACGACTGTCAAAGATCTACAAATGGCAGCCGGGACCGGATTTAACGTGTTTTCCAAGGCACGGAGGAAACTCGGTATGTAACGGGTGGTCACCCATCCACGGACCAATCTACGCAATCGCGGCTTAACCTAAAGATTAATACAGGTAGTGTCACCTATACCCCATTTTCTAATAAGCTTATCGATTTGCAACTAGAAAAGGACATTTATAAACGTTCCACACTCTCTGATAATACCTGTCTGTCCAAGTTCCTATACCGCACTTCAAACTATTTCAAGCTCGGTAAAAGGCATTCCTAAAAGCCGATTGCTAACTGGGGCAATATCGTTCTATCTTAGGATACCATTCACACACATCCTTGAAAAGCGTTCATTCATTCATTCCACTTATTGGATTAATTTGATCATTCACTTATATTATTTCTCCATAAATAACTATTTCGAGTTCTGTACTGTATAAGTTTCAAGATTTAATTTAGGTCTTTACAAGCGAGAACTCGCAAAGTTACTTTATTTAATTTTAAACTCAACTTCCGTAGAAACTTCAGACTTTCTTTGAAAGTGGTGGTCTTATTATTGACCCCGAATATATTTGTATCACATTATTACCGGGGTGTCAATTTAATCAGCTAGGAATTGGAAACTTTCCTTCTTTTTGTTGGGTATAAGATGAATTCGTGGACTTTTTAATTGATATTTATGATGCTCCGTTTTTGTAACATTGATTAATTATTTAAGGAATTCAAGACGCTGCTAACTTTCAGAATGCAACCTCTTTAAGGTTTCTACAGAGTACCTCGTGTAATCTAAAGGTAAACCTGTAAGTGTCTTGAGCAAATATGTAGCTTTTTAAAAAAAAATACTACTAAAACAGCATAAGTAATAATAATTTTATTTTTCACTGAAAATTCGATGTTTTTAAGGTTTTCTGTCAATTTACAATTATTAATTGAGGTTTCGTTCAGTAAACATCACCGTGGTTTCAGTACGTAAACTTATGCAACGTTAACATTAATTTTGATACTCGCAGTGAATGTTTGGCTACCGCCAACAGTATGTATATAATATGTGTATTTTCGCAAGGTTTTTGCATTATAATTTAAAATTCTGAGAACTTTTAAAAAATAATTTATCAACACCACAATCAAGTTTTATACACACATATTTACATTATTTGCTAACTATACAGTTCCATGTGTCGGATCCGGTCACTAGTACGGACATAAAATGAATCGCAAGTGCGCTGGTGGAGACGTCAAACAACCTACTTACAAGTTTACCCACACCACAGTGTGCCTCTACAGAGCCCTGATGTTCAACTTGAGGCAAGGGTGACAGTCAATGTTTGATCGCGGCGGAGTTGAGACGTCTTGGAACGGTACCCGGTTCATTGTGCCCCGTATTATTGTGATAAGTTTTAATCTCAATTAATTTGATAGTTTGCTAGAAACCTCGCACCCTGTGTGTTTCCATAGCACGAAACCCATCGTCTGCCCACATGATGTAAGAGCCTTACGGAATAAATCCTGACATACACCACACATACGTTTTGACCGTGTAGGTATAGGTATTGCACTTATGTAGGGAACAGCTGTTTTTTTAAATTACCGATGTAAAAATTCTATTTAGGGGGTGTTCACAATGATATACGTGGTAACCGTTTATGCGTCAGTCCCTTCCACCCTGTATACTTTATATCCGTATAGGGGCAGAAATAAAGTATAAGGTTGGCCTTAAACAATAATCTATATATATAAAATGATAAACTGACTGGGTGATATATTAACACAGCCCAAACCGCTGGTCCTAGAGGCATGAAACTTGGAGGGTGTGTTCTTTGTGAAGAGTAAGTATCCACTAAGAAATAATTTTTGGGAATTCCACCCCTAAAGGGGTAAAATAGGGGATGAAAGTTTTTATGATTTTCCGACACTTTTGAAGTTAGGATCATCAAATTTTGTGTTTAGGCTGACAATTGAAAATTTATTTATACGTGTCTTAGCGTTTTGATAATTCTACACCTGACGGGTTAAAAAAGGGGATGAAGGTATGTAATCGGATATTTTGCGACATCTACGCGGGCGAAACCGCGGGAAAAAGCTAGTAAAGAATAAAAAGAAAGACCAAAAACCGAAAGAAGTAGTAGTCGAATTATCTTTACACACATTGTAAACACATGACGTAGGCGTGCACCCTTCATCATCGGAACATCTAACTCGACTGCGTGCGGTGGCGTGCTGCATGCTATTAGGTGAACGATAGAACGATTGTCAGGCGAATGAATGACTGAAGCAATCAAATCAACAACTAAATCACGGGAACAGACACGATGCGAATACATACGTCACGGTTGTAATGCTCTGAGGGTTTCGTGAGGATTAGTGTGGGTGGTGATAAGTGGTTATTTTGGTAGTGATACGACTAGGTATTTCATCTTTTAACTTAATGAGCAATTTTGAACGTAAGATTTTTGAAGAGAATAGGTTTTTCTGATCTGGAATTAAACTTAGACGCCTTCTCAAAAACAGATTAGAATTAGAGGTGTACCTATATTACGCCAGTTATTTTTGAGTCTCATGTAATGGAGAGCGAGCCAATTGTTATCAACTGGGCACAATTCCAGACTCCGTGACTGCTATTGAGAAATTCCTGATAGAAAACCCCAATAACACTTTGCCCAACCTGGGAATCGAACCCAGGACCTTATGCTCAGCAGTTGCGCTTGCGACCAACGAGACAGGAAATGAAAAATACATCTATTTCTTTGGATACAACAACAACAAAAGTAAACGGGTATAACATTACGTCTATATTTTTAACTATTTTCCTTAGAAATGTGGCGACAAATGTAGATTGAATGCTCCCATTCGTCTGGGTACAAAATTTTGCTTGGTTGCTTTACGTTTACTTTGAGAGAATAATCCCTCGAAAATGTATTTACATATTGATGAGTTGATGTGGTCCTATCCGTCGGGTCGAATCAATCATCTATCAGCATATTTAATCAAATAACTCCGCAAAGTTTGAATTGTAAATATTGAAAAAGAACAAGTTTTGCTACTCTATGGTCCTTCAATTTAGGAGTGTCTTTTCAAAAGAGGTTAACTACACGTTATCTTATTGTTGATAAAAAATTAAATAACTGATTGTAGAAAGTGGGTGTAAAAGTACCCTTAACGAAGCCGCAAGGCACTTGTTCTCCCCGTCATTGCGATATTTTTTTTGTTCTAGACCAGGGGTGTCCAACATAATTTTATGAAGGGCCAAGTTTAGTATTTTTGTAACCGTAGCGGGCCAAAAGAAACGCAAAGTGACCTCTAAATTTAAATAAAACAAGCTACGCCGGACTAGACTGCGATGATGCGGTCTGCATTCGCGGGTAGGTGAGGTGTGGCGGGTAGGTAAATTGGTATGGCGCGGGAATAACTGACCTAGGGACATTTTTTAATCAATTTTCGTTATTTATTGATGTCTTATAACGTTTTAAAAAGCTCGCGGGCAGTATGAAAGACCTACGCGGGTCGCTAAGTGACCGTGGGTCGTATGTTGGACAGGCCTGTTCTAGACGATACCTGGGAACCTTCTAGTTACTGAGATATTGGGGTTCAAAGTTCCAGCTTTTGTACAAGTCTTTTTTTATAAATACAAGTTTTTAATGTTATGACGACTTTATTTTGAATTCTTCCACGACCCCCGTAATGTTCAATGCATCCATCAGGACAATGTTTTGATTAAGTTACATTGAGTCCTACCGTAAAACGTGACTTTGCACCCCAAAAAATAAAAAATTGTTTCCTAGCAATAGTTTTTGCTTAGAGTTACTTAGTTTGATAAACAGAATGCTTCGTTGACGGCTTCGTGAAGAACCTGTTCACATCTTGTATACATTTAGTGCATTTTTTTAAATAAAATATCCTCTTCTGTTAGGAACACGCTCCAATTTGCTTGGCAGAATATTCCTTCTTGGATTCGTTCAAAGTGTACAACAATGTATAGCCAAGCAATCAAATCAATTGGAATTTCCATTTTGCATGATGTAATTAATATTTCGTTAATTTAATTGTTTAATAATGGCTAATTGATATCTCTATAATTATTTGTTAAATGTGATATTATTATTTATTACCTATCTAGTGGCACTCATTACCATATTCTGTTTTGTTAATATGCGGATAATGCAGTGGGCTGCAATATTGTTAATATTTTGTATTATCTTTCCTCTGTTCCAACACATATTGTAGCTGTTTATTGTCCCTGAATAAATAAAATAAAATAAAATATTGGCATAGGTAAGTATGAATACATCATATTCAGTTTAAAGAATCCGCTTTTGAAAAGAAACTCCTCAGTTAAGCTTGACTAGTTTATTTCCAAGCTAATACAAGTTTAGCGGATAATCGCCCAGCGAAAAATTTCATAAGTTAAAATTCAGTCGAACTCAAGTGGCTCTCCTCTTTAACAAGATCTCAAGATGGCTTTTCCATTTCATCCACAAAGGGCTTCTTCTGGAATATAACAAGGTAACAGTGCTTTTGTAAAAATTAAATATTCAAATGTTGTGTGATTTATTTGTGTATCCAAAATATTTTTGTTTAAGCTTCTATTCATAGTGAAAAAAGGTATGAAGCATTGTTTCGGCAACATGATTTTGTGTTGTTTGAAAACATAGAAATATATGAAATACACAATAAGCACGTGCAAAAAAATTTGCGTAATAGTTTTATTGCAATAGCCGATAGTGTGCGTGTGGGTGTGTGCGTGTTTTTGTTGTGTAGTGTTTAGTATGTGTGTTTTTTGTGTGTGTGTAGAGTGTTTGTGAAATGTGTGTGTGTGTGTAGTGTGTGTTTGTGATCAAGATCAAATACTGGGAACAAATATTATGTGAACAAATCAAGGATAATGCCTCTTTTCAATTATCTATAATAAATAACAAATCAAAATTACTGCAAAAACTGACACTAACTTTGAATTAACACAAACTACCTTTGCAGTATATATATTTTATGTATTTATTTTTCCTTATTAGCGACACTGGTTACTGGTTCGAATATAAGCTTTTACCAAAAACCAAATGTGAAGTTTATTTTTTCTTCAAAATTGCAGTCATGGATTCTTTCGTCACTTATACCTATTGTTTCGAATTTAAGTTCACTTAGACAGCTGACGTATATTTCCCAGTTACATGCAGCTGACTATTTTTTAAAGATTGAAGGTGATCCCAAAAATCATCCCATAAAGATTTGACGTGATATAAATTAGTTTTCTATAATTTTTTGTTAAAACTTTTTCTTGGAAACACGCTGTAACTTTGAATTCCCTCACTTCTGGAGTACCTCTACAACCACTGTGCTATGGTTAAATCGGTAGTGTATGTGAAACTGTTTAATATTAAGGTCTTAATCTACCATATACTCAGAAATAAATAAATCTAATCTAATCTATTATTTGATTCAATTTTCAGCCGCATAAAAATAAATAAAAAGACTACGTCAGATTAACGGTACCTCAGTTCTATTACGATAAGTGTCAACATACTTGTTAAACTGGGTATCACGAGTTATTGTCTTATTTTTTTGTAAATTCAGTGTTAACGATGGTACCATATGGACTGGTTGGACTAATTACACGGTCTAATAGGTTTGTCTGTCCATCTGTAACTGCGGCTCCGTGGGACGCTCTAGTTAATTAGTGTCCTAACCGATCCCAATGTGATTTATTTAACGTTCAAACAGTTTAAAATTTGGAATTAAGACTTTAACTGGATTAAGAGAACTTAATTGAAGATATTTAATCAAAGTAGTCTGTTTTTATTGACTTGCTTTGTACAGACATCGAGATTGCAAAAATAGATAAACATTTTACTGAAAACATGTAGGTACCTACAGTAAACAAGTTAGCAACTTTAAAAAGTGTTTTTTCCTGTTTATACAACAGGGAAAAAACACTGATTGCAATTTCATGTTGTTTCGAAAGTTGTTGTTTTGGAACCCATATTGTTATAAAGTAGGTCTTATTTCAAAACTGCAGTCGTTATTCCACCAGGAAATCCTATTGTTTCTCGTGACTGTAGGTAGCTTGAAAATATTATACATATTGTTTGAATTTCGCGTATTTTGTCGCATAATAATTGCTTGAAAAAAAAGAAAAATCTGATTTGTAAAGATAGTCAGAATAGTCTAATATTGACGAGTCAATGAAAAAATTTTCGCTACAGAACTGCACATTTTAGATATCTGTTTTTTTTTGAAGACTTACTTTGCTTTAAGAGCTAACTTCAATACCAAATCACATTATTTACGTCTCGACAGCGAAGTAATAAGGGTAGATTTGTCACCTGTACTTCAATGTTCCTTGCACCTGGTGCCTGGAGTGAGGTCTACTGGCAACAAATAATGTTTTATTAACTCACACAATCCATATTAATACCTATTTTAAATGCGAAAGTAACTTTGTATGACTGTTTATTTGAAAAATTTTCACACCAAAGCGAATTCGGATAGATCATAATTGCCTCTGCCTAGCCTTTTCCCAACTATGTTGGGGTCGGCTTCCGGTCTAACCGGATGCAGCTGAATACCAGTATTTTACATAGTCCGACTGCCTATCCGACCTCCACAACCCAGTTAGTACTGGGTAATACCATACCCCTTGGTAAGACTGGTTGTCAGACTTTCGGGTCATTGGCTACCTGTAACGACTGTCAAAGATCTACAAATGACAGCCGGGATCAACGGTTTAACGTGCTTTCCGAGGCACGGAGGAAACTCGTTATGAATGGACCCATCCACGGACCAACCTAGGCAAGGTCGGCTTAACATAAAGATCGACACGAGTGGCTGTTATTATTTAGCCACGAGCTCCTCAGACCATAATTATGGGTAAATATAAAATGTTCTATGTCCTACACTCATGGATGTGCTCTTTTATCGTGGTAGTGATATCCCATGGAGACATGGAATTCTTCCCAACCTACAGGCATGCCTAGCCGTGATCAAAAGCAAGTTCAAATCCGGGTTTGAAATTTAAAGATTATATCATATTTTCTTTCTTTTATTCATCTATAGACACATTTTTTGATTTTTACATATTTCTTAAAAAAACATTTCAATATTAAAAAAAAAGTTTCCGCCGGTACAGTGTCAGGAGCAGAGTCAGCTTGGACTCTGGTCCCGATTGAAATGTTTTTTTTTTAAGAAATATGTCAAAATAAAAAAATGTGTCTATAGATGAATACAAGAAAGAAAATATAATATAATCTTTTCTAAAATCGGTGGGTGGTTAGGGATCCAGAGACAGGAACCTCTGTGTCGAGAAGTATTGCCTTCTGAATCAGGCCCTTGATCCAACCGCCTCAGGAGAGCCCCGAAAGATGTTCGTCGAGGTTCTTGACCATAAGTTTATTGGCCGTTACGACAATCGGCACAATGATAGCAGAGTTCACTTTCCACATGTCGACAACCTTGTGTGCCGAGTCGACATATTTTATTTGTTTCGCTTTCTCAGTCTTCACGAGGTTCATGACAATGCGGGATGGTAACATCGACTATTATTATAATCAAGAAAATTATCAAGGTATAATTATCAATGATAATGATCACTTCGAATCCTGGTTTAAATATCAAAACAAGTAAAGGAAAACAAATGAACGGAAATAAATAAACTTCCCAAACTCAGAAAGAAGAGAAACACCGTAATAACCTCTTGACAATACATAAGTATCCACTTAATTATTGGTCGCCATGAATAAATCATTTTTACCGTTTACAATATAAAAGTAGAAACACAGATGGCAGTCGTTCTAAAAAAAATAAATAATAAAGACTGATTTGAATGTTTGTAGTTCAAAAAATCTGTTGTCTCGATGAAAAACTTTTGGGATGAGAAATTCTATGTTGCTTTTTACTATTTATTTACAGGAATAAAACATTTTTACCGTTTTCAATATGAAAGTAGGAAGTCAGATAGCAGTCGTTCTAAAAAAAAGTAAAATAAAGACTGGTTTGACTGTTTGTAGTTCAAAGACGTGTTGTCCCAATGAAAAAGTTTTGGTGCAAGAAATTCTATGTTGCTTTTTACTATTTATTTACAGGAATAAATCATTTTTACCGTTTTCAATATGAAAGTAGGAAGTCAGATAGCACTCGTTCTAAAAAAAAGTAAAATAAAGACAGGTTTGACTGTTTGTAGTTCAAAGACGTGTTGTCCCAATGAAAAAGTTTTGGGGCAAGAAATTCTATGTTTCTTTTTACTATTTATGTGTGTTTGCAGATACGTGTTTTCATATTCCCAAAATATTTAAAGATAAGTCTGTAGGTATATAAAACTCATATTCGAGACCCTGTACTTATAAAAACAATACAATAGTATTAAAATTAAATAATATTGTTATATTTTTAATTGTAACAGAATGAAATAAAGTTTTATTTTACACGTATGTAACCGCATCTTTTTAATTGAAATCAGACAAATTGGCGTAATTGTATGTTTTTAATGATTTCACTAAATGAAAATGGAATATGAATTTAAATAAAGTGTATTATTAAAGAAATAGGGTTGGTTAAATATGGTTATGTTCTAATAGGTTTTATTTTGTAGTATATGTTGCCTACGGTTTCAGTCGTATACTTCATTAAGCTGAAAGAAATCTATGTCAAGACTAGTATTCTGTACACTCCAACCAACTTACCTGTGCAGGCTGGAAAACACTGAACTAAAATAAAAGTAACAAGTTTGACATAACGATGCATTTTTTTCGATAAGCAGTGCCACCTTGAACTGCGAATTAAAAGTGGTCATAGTGTAGTATCCAGAAAGTGTATAATTTTATTTATTAGATTTAAATTAAGCTACAGAAAAGCGTAATATTAACCTTGGTGGCACCTGGTTGTAGTAATACAAAACCTTTGAAAGCGATTACCACTACTAATCACTATTCTAGACCCTCAGGTCCACCTGTGTGTACACTGCCATTTAAGCGTGATCAACCGCCGGCTTCTCGTTTCCCGATCTTTATAATATGGATCTCTTGAAAGTTCGAATGAGTCGGTTTCTTCTAGGCAAGTGTGCTCCACCCTATGCCGCATCATCGCTTCACATCAGGTAACTTGCGCACATACGCAAGCCTATTTAGTGTAAAACAAACATCAGAAAATCCAAGCTTACACAAAACACTCTTATAATATTAGATTTCGTTATAATTCCAATATAACTTCTAAGTTTAGGCGCAAAAGTCCTGTAATTACTTGTTAAACTAACCACTTTAGTGAGCAGTTATTGGCATTACGTAGTTTCGAGTACCTGCCAAACTGTTCCGTGGAGAATGGACTAAATTAAGTAAATACAAAGTGTAAACAGACCCTTCATGAACTCGTCAACCAAGCATTATGTAAGTACATCAAACTAAGTCAGTCTACGCCAAAGTTATTGCTGGGAAACGAATTTTTTTTTTTGGGTGTATTATCACGTTTTACAGTAGGACGTATATGAAGTGTATAGCATTAAAAACTTAAAAATATCTTGGGAAAAAGTTGGAACTTTAACCCCCAATATCCCGTGAAGGCGAATACGTTGGTGACAATGACGGGGAGGACGAAGTGTCTTTCGACTTCGTTAAGGGTATTTTTACACCATATATACAAACTACTACGGTAACTATATACCTATTGATGAAACAACTCCAGTTTAAAGGCATCATCCATCAATTTGTATCGAATGCTACAAAGTCAAAACAAATGGTGTTTTGACGCGGTGTTCACAATGTTGTGAAATTTTTTCATTTATAGACCGACCGTTTTAATGAGTCCTCGCGAAGGTATCAATTTAAATGGAATATTCTGAAGGTTGATCACGTATTGGTTCAATTAATATCGTAATACCTACGACCCTACGTGGATTACAGTTATTTTAAAGCAAATAATCTGTGCGATATTGTTAGGACTTTGTGGACGCTTAATGTTTTTTGATGGGGCAAGGCGTAGGACTCATTAAAGCGGTGGGTCTATAGTATGACGACAGCCCGCCAAGTCTACACCCTGTTTCGAATAAGCAGTCTGTCCAGGCAGAAGGAATGATACAGGCTGATTATGCTATGTACATAAATACATAGTACATACCTGCATAAACACACGCCTTTTCCTCATGGGTCTAAGCAGAAACTACAGAGTGCCAACTGCTACGCTCCTTACATACTCCTTTCGCATAGTCACACGATACTTATGATAAATATGACACATACATGTTGAGGATGAATCCTTTTGCTTGACCATGACACAAAACTATGGCGTTTTTATTTTAGTGGCAATATCCACAGTTAAGTCATTGGCAGTTAAACTAAATCTGATACAATAAAATTGTAATCATTTTATAATAAGTTGCTTTAAATGAAACAAATGGAGACAGAAGACAAACATACCGACAAATACTGTTATTTCATTTCATAAAACTGCACCTCTGTATAAAATAACAGACCATTTAAACAAATAAGTCCACGACAATGCAACAGTCGCTTTTCTTTATAATTCAAATTAAGGTGACTACACACAGCCCATGACGTAACAACTCATTTTATGCTCTAACTCGCAGACTGTGCAGTTTCTAGTTTCTCACGGAGAACTTTATTCTTCGACTGGATTTAGCACATTTATGTGTTGAACGCACCTGAGAGTTTTATTCTACACACGAGGACTTTGTTCACATTATTATGATTGTTTGTTTTCGTCTTTTGACATCATAAAAGCAATTTGAGACAAGCTGCCCTGAGGGTTTCCATAGACGTGTATGGTTTACTTCCTACTTTCAAATGAAATGTGATTTTGTTGAAGGAAATATTATGTCCGTCCTATTTTCGGTTCATAACCAAAGTATGGCAGAAAAAGGAGAGGCCTTTATCCTGTAGTGGGTGAATACGGGCTGAAATGATGCTGAGATCTATTTGAAGATTATTTTGTTTTGCTCAATATTACACAAAGTTTTTATGATGTTGAAAGTGTCATATAAACACATTTATTCACAAGTAGTCCGTATTAATTGTCAAAACGTTCGTAACTTTTTGATGTTTATGTCCGTTATGATTTTATTTTAACTGTATTGTGATTTTATTTAATTAAGTATGTTGTGCTATGGATGATTTTTAATCTGAAATAAACGTTTAATATATATTTATTCCCCCACTAAGTATTTAAAAGATATAATATATATTTTGAGGGTAAATGTGATAAAATGAAGGTCTCTTTTTGGTACGGTATAATTCTTGTCTTAAGACATTCATTTTTAGTCTCAGCTAAAATTTCGCGATTCTGCTTTGTTAATTTAATCACTCACTCATTCAACCTCTATAAAATTGTAGATTGGATGTGTAGTGCCACATTATTGTTCATTGATAAACTACTTATTGCTCAAAGCAATTACATAACAAGAAATAGATGAGCACGGAGGAAAGTCATCACCGTCGGAGCAATTTCGCAACACACGAGGTAATGGCTAGGTATCGTTGTCTATAAGTTCCATTACCCTTTCGTACACCTCCGCAAGCCGCCACGCTAGGCAGAGTCACGCGATGTTCACATTACAACGCTGAAAGATTTCGTTTCCACTTACAAAATCACTTTGTATCTTATGTTCTTTGACTTTTCTTTGGAATCTCGATTTTTATTCGCTGGATAAGGATTTTCACTCTACTTTGCAGTTTCAAGATGCTTTTAAATTTTAAATGGATCGAGAGTCCGCTGGAACATTTTCACTTGGCCTATATTTTTTTAATTGATGTTAAGTAATGGGATTATTTTGGAACCTTTTTTTAGAAAGTTTACTATCTGCCAGTGTAACTTGTGTAAGTGACGCTTTAAGGTGGAAGCATCAGGGTAGGCCGTGAAATTAAAATTTTCTTGGATTTTTTGCAATTTGCAGGTCAGTTTCAGGCTATATGTGAAACAAAATATAATTTTCGACCGTAACGCGTATGTAGTTATAGAATTATAATTATTAAAATCATCAATACAACCCTCTAAGTTCAAAATTATAATCCCATTGAATGACTTTTTCATGAAATAGTCATTCAATCAAATTATATTAATTTTGGAGGGTAAACTCATCAAACTTTAATGACAATAACTCTATAAAGGCATACTTTTTTATGGTCGCGAATCATATTTTAATCAACATACAACCTGACACTGGCCTGTAAATTGCAAAAAACCAAGAAAATTTTAATTTGGCAGGCTGCCCTGGCGCTTTCACTTTAAGCAAAACTTTTCACTTCTAACTGTCAAATGCTTACCAATACCGCCGCTGTCAACGCCAATGAGGTGCCTAAAGATTCTTGTAGCATTTTAACCGGTATACCTATCTTCTCAGTCAGTAATATGAAAGGAATAGAGAGCTAGGTCAAAATCTACTACCCAGATGGCTTCAAGTTACCGAGCGTTGCATATTGAGTACAGTTTCACCCCACGTGTTGTGTGAACACTGTTGGATTTACGGTTTGTAGTCAAAGAATAATGATGTTACGTACAATAGTACTCTGGCCAAAGTTTTGTACTGTATTGTAACCAAATGAAAGGAATCGTTAAGCAATTTTGCACAGAATTATTTGACACACTAGTATTGGAGCTGTAAACTTCGGAAATATTTATTCGATTTATTTCCTTTATGTACAACTAACTTTTGCCCGCAGCTTTGCTCGCGTTAATAGACAATCAATTCGGGTTGTAACTCTACTTATAATTATATAATTCAATCATGATTCGAAAGACACGTGGCGCCATCTATTATTATAAGAACGTTATTGTTGTTTTGCTCGGGAACAAAACTTTTTTCGGGATGAAAGTACACTATGTCCGTTTCTGTACACCTGACAACGTATATGCAAAATTTTAGGATGATCAGTTCTGTGGTTTAGGCGTGAAAAGATAACAAACAAACAAACTTACTTTCACATTAAGGAAGTAAGGATAAGGATGAGGATTTTGCCAAATTAATTTAAAAATATAACGTCAGTATATATCTCTACAGACAGACATGGAAAGCAATTGTATAGAAAAAAATACAAAATAGTCGCCTTTCGTATCTGGCTATGTGCCCGCGATTGATATAGTTTTCATTATCATTTAGAGAGTCAATTTCTTCGGGAAAGATATTATTTAGATACATTTCATTATATGAAAAGTAATAATGTGTAGAGATTCCCAAGTTTAATAAAAAATGCGGAAATGTCGTGAGGAAAGCTCTGATTATGAATGTGGATGGGTTTAAGAGTAGAGGAAGACCAAAGAAACTATGGATTGACTGTGTGATGTATGGTAAATGGCAAGAAAGGAGCTGTCTGATGAGATGACGAGTAAAAGAGTGGAGGAAGAAGACACGCTGCGCCTACTGAGGGCAGGAGAATGAGGATTTCAAAGTCCAAAATAAAGTTGGAAATCTTTATTTTATTTTAAGACTTTATGACATTTAATCAATTGTGTCTACCTACACATCTTCTTAGACGTTGTTTTAAAAGGTTTCCATAATAGTTTGAGGTGCTTCATAGCTTTTCTTCGACATTCAGGGAAGGTGAAATATTTAATGTTACATTAATAATTAGTGCATGGCTACAAGGATCTTTTGGCATTCGAACGACGTTGTCAGGGGGGCGCTGATGATAAACATTAGTAAAATGTATTCGAAAAAAAAGATGGCGGGCCGTTAGTTCCGATTTTGACCAAGCAAGGTATGGAGTATTTTATGGCGGATTAAAGATTTTCACAGATCATGTGGCCAACACTCATTAATATATAAAATATTTTCCACACAACAACAGTAAATGTCGTTCTGAGAAAGATACATAATAATTGTTTCCAATATCGCATTGCAGTTCTAGTAATCCAATAGATTCTAAGTACTTAAGCTTGGTCGGCGTTCTGTTGTACGAACTAGAACAGTTTTCAGAAATTGTTTCTAAAGGAAATAATTTCTGATAACTAAAGATATTTTTTTCCTGTTTATTGTTTTTGGGGTTTCTTATCCACAAGGATACGTCAATCCCATTGTATCTTAAAACTAAATATAATTCACTGTACTAAATGAAATACTACTACACCCGAGTAGGGGTCCGCATGGGCCGATGCCTGCCAGAGCTGCGGGACTGTTCGAAAGAGATACCGTGGCCCTGGAACACAAAGGGCAAAGAAGGAACATGGATGGGTTTTAGTCAGTACAAGTCTGACACTCCCTTCCGCTCCGATTTGATTTGATGATTTCCCATCCGAAAAAAAAATACTTTAAATTATATCGAGTGTTTTTACAATCAGAGCACTTATAAAATATTGACAAACTGCTGACTTTTTTGTGGTTATTTGCCTTTCGGAAATGGGTGTTTAAAAAATTGTTTGGTATCCTACATCCCGAAGAAAATAAGCATTTTTTTTTTGTGCGATTCATATTTTTTAAATATTAATATTTTTTTTGTGCGATAAATATTTTTTAAATATTTATTATTTTTCTCCGCACGCAAAATACGCGCTTTGACGTGGAGTTGCGGACACCAGCCCGTTATACAATACAATTATACAATACAATATTTTTTAAAACCTTTTCTTACATTGTAAACCAAAAACTACATTCTCGGTATGACTGAACCAAGAGATAACTATATCTTCTGAGGTCTCGACAGAAAACAGACATCATAAATCGTTCACTCATCTGTCCGCGGTGCAGCGGATCAATTGCATTTATACTCGACTATACCGACAACTGGATAGTATAGTTTGATCCTTTCTTGCATGAACAGCGATACAAATGCTGTATTTAATGGGGCGAATGGTGGCAGCCATTATTAAAGTAGTTTTTTTTCTTAGCGTTTTTAATGGTGCAATGTTGCAAATTATTTTTGGCCCAGACTTTAAGCAAACTCAGCGACATGCCGCGTAAGATGGTGAGTGATGGTGAGGTGCATTATCTGTGGGAGCACGCCGTATATGCAGTTTAGAACAGCCCCTGTCGAAATCTAAATCACGGAGCACCATTGGATGAGGCTGACGCCAGTCGCCTGATGTTTGATGCACCACAACTCTGCGCCTTCTATCATTTTATATTTGAATGAAACAAAATCTTTTTTTTTACTGAACATTTATAAAGTGTCTTGACAGTGCTGTGCTGTGGCACCCCCATAGCACGGTATCATGCTGAAGTAACCTGCTTGTCACGGTCACCATTTCAGGAGACAACTTTTTTTTTGTTCTGTCCTGTTGGATTTATAAATATTTGTAATGCGTTGTATGTTTATTTTTATCCCTGTCCCTGCAACAAATAAATATTTTTTCTTTCTTTCTTGCTGGTTAACAGGAAACTAAATATTAGAAGCAACAAAATCTTACTGAGTAAAACCACTCAGTTATTAAACTGTGCTCACACGACCATTTTTGCGGAAAATGTTGCTCAGCAACAGTAGCCGGAACAATTTAGTTCCTTCTACTTCAACCATTGTTTCGGCAGTATTGCCTCTAATCACTCCGTCTATTCTGTGTTATTAATTCCCAGAACTGAGCCAGTTACCCTTGTAAGCAAGCCTTTATTTTTCGATATAATAGTAGGTTTTCGATTTCTAGCAAAATACGGGGAACGAAATATCCGACATCCTGGTATTTTGTAATTTATTGCGTTCATCCGTAATTTAGTAGAAAAGATATTATTTCAAATAGATTCAAAGAATTTTATTGAATATACAACATGTAAAAAAAACCCTGTACGATCCTTGAGGGTATTATTAGGTATCGATAATCGATATTAGATTCTATTTATGTAATCATTTTTGGATAATAAGTAAAAAAATACCCCCATAAAAAATAAATAAAATGTACTAAAATGAGGATACGTATATGACAACACATAGGCGCGGGCGACGACACTCCGGTCGCTTCTCGGGTAGTGACGTCATAGAAAAACAATTGGCGATCGAACATACTAATGCGGAAGATGGTGTTGTCACGTTTTAAAAGTCTGTAAGATTTTAGGGAAATGGAGGTAATTTGGGTATAACAATCATGCATTTTAAAAATTCATTAAGTATCTTTACTTACATGAATATTTATGTTTTGTATTTTAAATGGCAAAGTCATTGGTATTTCTATATGTCCCTTTCAGATCGGACAGGGGTTTTTTAACATATTGTTTAGAATATCATGTGCATTACAGCTTTTATTCATTCACAGTGTATTTATTACACAACACAGGTAAATGGCCTTCCAAATCAAAATTAAAGGTCAGACGGATTTGATGGAATAAATCTTATTCTGGGCTATCTTTTTCTTTAGGGTGTTGTTAGAACACGACAAGAAGCGTCCGTTAATGTTATTACTGTTTTTTTTTTAAATGTATTCAATTCAATTAATTATTTTACCTATATAGGTATTTTACCTGGAATAAAACCTTTATTTTAAATTTTAATGAAACTTATGTTTCCTAAAAAAATCTGAAGACTTTGATGAGCAAATCAAAACGTATCGAATAGACATACTCGACAGCTATCGAAAAGCTAACCTGTTGCACAAATATGAAACGATTTGAAAGCAATTGCCACTCATCTAGGCCCTCTGGTCACTCTCTTACCTAACCTAATCTTCTTACTACAGCATGATCTATTTTCGTCCACCCCGCTCTGACACGTACGGCTTTCCCATAGCGCTATGCATGTTCATTGCATGCGGCACAAAGTCTTAACGTCATTACGTTGCCAGTCCGGCGGCACCTCGTAACAAGCTCTGGAATGCCTCACATTTAACCCGGGTAGGCACATAGATTTATATCATAGATTTCCTGTACCGTGTTAAAAAATGTTGACGTCTATATTTCATTGACAGTGAGATTTGAATAGTATTGTCTCGCTCACTCTTACTGCATATCGTATCTATCGTTTCGTGACCAAAGTATGGTGAGGGCACATCTATTATTTAAATCCATGACTCGGGTACAATATTCGGAACTTATGACGTCTGTCCAAGAATACTACGTCAGCTTGACGTCTGCAAGCTAGATACAATTTCACGCTTTGTCAACTTGCAAAATTCATTGTGAAATTCTAGTTTCATCCAGAATATGGATGACGCTTGCAGCTTGTGTTTAACGTTTATGTTACATGTCTCCTGTTACAGTAAGTGGACAGCCACCATCCGGCTGATATACGCTTTAGACCATTAATGTGATTGTTTGCATCTTGGATTTCTCTTCATTTGGTTATTATATTGTTTGGTGCTTCCTGTAGCCACACTAGTGCGCAATATGATTTAATCAACCATTGCTTTGAAATAATTAATTACTTTTTAGCAATTACATTAATGACGGCCTATACAAGATGTAAACGGACCCTTCACGAAGCCGGCAATCAAGCATTCTGTATGTCAAACTAAGTGACTTATTTTTTTTAAATATTTTTTTTTTCAGTTAACTTTACAAACTTCTCCAATATATCATCTTACAAAGAGGCTTCCATTTAAGTATGAAAAAATCCTGTACTAGGACACGCCGCTCTTCTAAAACTAGAAACAATAAAAATGTCGTAGTGTACACAGTTACACACAAAAGAAATTCAACTTATATCTGGGTGTGTGTGTGTCGCGTGTCGTCAAATTATCAAAAGATATTTGTAAAATAGTTTCAATGTCGTCATAGCTCTTGCATTAAGCAGTTTAAGTAGTCTTAAAAAGATTTTTCCATCATTAGTTTCCAAGCCGTAATTAAAATTCAAGTAATAACATCAGTCTACTTTAAAGCAAAATCTTTGTTAAGAAATTAAAAAAAACACCTACCAATTCAGCGTTAACACCTTCAGAGAATAAGCTTAAACTGAACATTGGAAATTTCACAGAAAATGTCTCATTAAAAATGCTAAAGCCGGCAAAGAAAAGTGGATAATCTGTTTGGCGTCCGGCGAATATTAAAGAAGCCGACCAGTCCGGAAGGAAGGTCGTTTGATGAGATCAAAGGAGTTCCACGGCTTTTCTAATAGACCTTTGCATTTTGATGGTGTCCCAAATTCACCTTTGTCTATAAGGTTTGATGGACAATCCTGTCTATCTAAGACCCGTTTGTTATCAATTTTGTTTCGGGTGTCATTTTTGTAGGTCAGGGATCCCTGACATCTGAGATTCAGGCTTACCTTTTCGTTTATTATAAAAAAATTGGCTTCTCTATTTGAATCGGATTTTGTTAACAATTTTAAGGGTTTTAATTAGTGTTCCACGGAGTCCTAATTCTTTTTCTAAAATAAAAGTAGCCTAAAGAGTAACTCAACCCTAAGTTACTCCTTACAGAATCAGCTATCTGCCAGTAAAAGTCCCGCAAAAATCGGTCCAGCTGTTTCGGAACTTAGCGGAGTTTTACCCGAAACAAACAGACAGGCAGACAAAAATCTGTTTTTTGTTGTAAGTACCCTATATACTTTCCTATATACTGAATGCATGTAAAAAGCTGTTATTATGAAATTACAAACAGACTTCAATTTTATTAATTTGTATAGTTTACTCGTTAGTGAGCTTTCTATCTGAAATAATCCGTGGGTGGTGAAAAAAGCTATTGTGAAATACCTTTATCATTTTTCTACTCATTGTAAGGCGATATTCAACCTTTCGGTTCGATATTCAACCTTTTGCTTTAGATTATAAGACTAATGCTGCCAAATAAGCTAATATGCTGTATAATTAATACTTATACATCTTGTATTTTACAGTAAAATACTTGTTACTTAATGGCTATTTTTTATATTATTTTATACAATATCTACAAATAAAAAACATAAATTAAACTAACAAGCAAAATTGCTACCAACGTTATAAAGTGTCAAGAATATGCAGTTTCTTTCAAAATATGATCTAAATTGTTTCAGGACTTTACAATTAAAATACTTAGATTTCCAGACATCCAATTTTCCTCGTACTAATTGTGTAAGTTTAAATCTTTTTCGTAAAAATACAAAGTGATTGAACTCGGTTTTTTGCATTACTGTTCTTGGCCCCTGCACTTATGATTGAGACTTTCTAATGTGCTAGACTTGCGTGTTCATTGCCGCGGCAGTAAGAAGTGGGGGCGGGAATTCTGTGGAAAGGCTGAAACGTAGTGTGAAGTGGAAGGAATTGTCGCTTTTCTTTTGTAGAGGTGGGGCATGCCGGGCACGCCTCCCGCCGCCAAGGCACCATGAGGGTAGTTCCGGGAACTTTCTAATAGTTTCCCCGAGTTCATTGTACGGTACAATTTGACTTGTTTTAAGTTTTTATTTCTGAAACTCAATTCGTACTTTGAAAAGAGCACAGATATTTAATTTAAAATTTTGGTTTTCGCAGACAATTTCCTTTGGGAAAATAATCTTATCGTACGATAACAGTGTATATACCATTTTCTTTTCAAGGAAATTAAGATTACATATCATGATAGACCATCATGATATGTAATCTTAATTCTAATTAAGTCTAGAATTCAATGGTTCTGTGGACCGCCAGGCCTTTTCAAAGAAAGATTATTATTATATTTATGATTGATTCATCTATTTTCTTTAAACCAAATCATTTACTTATATTTTTGCCTGAGAAAATAATAGGCTTACGATATCAAAATACCTAAATTGTTTACTTGTAGCGAAAATAGACTTTCGTAGGACGTAGACGTCTACGCCCTTCGAAATCTGCTACAAAGCTAATAACACAAACCAATGTGACGTAGAAATCTAAAAGTAAATCTTATTATATTCATTTTGTATACTTACCTAAATAAATTTATTTTTTATAGGAGCAACGGCGCGGTTGGCGCAGTGGCTGACCGATTGACTGCTGCGCTGCGTGTCGCGGGTTCGATTCCCGCACGGAACAAATATTTGTATGGCCTACAGGTAGTTGTTCCGGGTGTGGCTGTTTGTGTATGTGAGTTTAAATGTTTGTAAAAGCACCCACGATACAGGAGAAATTCCTAGTGTGGGTCAACGTTTTGAAAAAATATGTCTTGAAATACTTCAGAAAAAAAAATCTCCAATTCTCAATTTCATCTTGTGTTATAATTACTTGTCATGAGCATAGTAAATCATTGTTTTCTCACTCTTGTTATATATTTCTGTTATTAAATTATTCTGATATACTTACCAAACAACCAATGATCGTAATTCGTAACCCAATTAATTACCAATTATGTAGTAGTTTTATACACCCATACTTACATATCTTCAAGATAGCATACATACATACGTATTGCATACCTACAGTATATATTTCTTATAATAAGTGTACCGGAGATCAAACAGAAAAAAAACTACCTTACCTAGTATAATTACTTGATTAAAGGATGCTTTATTTGGTATGGAGAGGCGAAAAGAAAGGCATGTAATTACATTGATTAATAATCATTGCTTCAGGTATATTGGCGGAGAATAAATGTATTTTTTATACACACGGTGTACGTCGCATCTACACGCCATGAATTAAGCATATGGTTCTAGCTAAATAGGTACACTAGCAATCCAGCATTGACATAATATTTCGACGGTTATTTAAAAAATAAAACTGTTGTCGTGTTCCATACATTTTTATCGTAATTACTTAGGCTTCCGTAGTCAACCCTTATAGTTTTGCAATGTCCGTCTGTCACTAGAAATCTGGTATTCGGCATGGGTATGCCTATAAATCATGCCGACAAAATGTTTAATTAAAAAAAATATGGTTCTTACCCTACACATTTTTGTAAGAGTTAAGTGACCCCCCCCCCCCCCCACACTTAATGGCTTATTTTGGAATTATGTGAAAAACATCACGGCAGCAGTATAAATAAACGACATTAAAAAGCAGCATATCGCATTTCAATACAAAACAGTGCGGTTTGGCCCGAATGTCGTATGTACGTACGTGAACGAAAGAGGTGGATATTTGCAATGTAGGACGGTCAAATCTACGCCAGCCTGCATATGGACATCTACAATACCAAAGGCATTGAAAGTGAAAGTGCATAGCCATACCAGGGACAAATAAGGCATTTCCCATTTGTCCCATTCACTTTTCAAGTTCAGTATTTTTACACGGAATAAAGCAGCACAGCTGAAAAAGATACCGCGGTAGCTTGCATGGACCGGCTGCTTCAGAAAGAGTTCTAGTACTACTTAAAGAATATACAAATGAAGGTACAAGTGCCGCTTTTCTCATTATTAGTATTTTCTAGAAACGTTAAAGTTCTGAGTACGAAGCTAATGAAGGTTAATCATTTTCTTTGAACTGAATGCCTCGTTATTGGCTGAAGCAATAGAATGTTACCTATAACTGCTTCGACCTTCGGCCCACTAGCTCACAGTGGGTGGTTTATATTATGATTTCTCTTGGAATAACTTAAATAATTTATTACGATTTGTTTAAATAACTCTTCGTGCAGGACGTGCGAGTGTTTGGTGACTGCAGACTCAACTGCAGAGGTTGTGGATCGGTTATCGGCTCTGATGTGGTAAAAAACGGTAGCTGTGGTGCTTCTTTTTTAGACTGCTGTATTTTTTTCTACAACCTGTGGGCCTTAAGAAGTGGCAATCGCTTTCAAAAAGTTCAGTTTCACTACAACGATTTTCAACAAGATTGACCTTAAGCGGTAGCTTGAGTCAATCCAATATTTTTTTTAAACTTGCCCAACTCTAGGAATTTCTCCTGTATTTTGAGTGCGTTTACAAACATCTAAACTCATTTTTAATATTTTTATACGCAAACCCTGCGTAGGGAACTATAGCTGTTTTGACATGGAAAGAAAAAAGAAAAAGGAAGGTCGCAGGTTCAAACCCTGCTCGCACTAGAATTTTTCTTTCCATGTCAAAACAGCTATCTAAACTCATGTTAACAACTACCTGTAGGCTATAAAAAGATTTGTTCCGTGCGGGAATCGAACCCGCGACACGCAGCGCAGCAGCCAATCGCTCAGCTACTACGCCAATCGTACCGTCTTTCAATTCGTCGTCAATTTCTGAATTTATATTACCTACCCCGACGATTCCAGGCCCTCAGATAGGTAAGACCCACTCCTTTTGCTATGATTTATTTTGTTCAATAGGTAGTATTCCAGCCGAATATAATGGGTGTAAAAGTGTCCTTAACTAAGCTTAGAGCTACTTGTTCTGTCCGCCATTGCGATCATTTTAGTTACGGAGATATTGGGGGTCAAAGTTTCAACTTGTTTACAAGTTTTTTTTATGTTATAACTCTAATTTAAATACCACCACGATCCCCGTACTACTCAATGCATCCATCAACACAATGTTTTGTGGGCGTTACATTGAGTCCTACCGTAAAATTTCATTTTTCAGCCCAAAGGAATGGTCGTTTTCCAGCAATAATTTTTGCGTAAAGTTTCAAAGGCATCGTGAAGGGTCCGTTTACACCCAGTATCTACTCTTAACTCTTAAACACAAGCAAGCACTACCAAGGTGATAAACTATGACACAAAAGAGAACAAACCGCCTCTATTAAGACGCTGCCGGGGGTAGTCAAATCATTACCCTAATTGCTACTTATTTAAGATGCCCAAACAAATATATGGACATTTCTTGTGAGGCAACGGATGTATTATTCATAGACAAGTAGACGTGGATGGATCTCAAGTTGGAAAGAATAGATTTGTTGGGTACGTTGCACAGATTAATGGTACAGAACCACACTATCGCGTCTCACGCTGTTTAAAATTGAATGTAACGGTTTTCGTAACGTATTGGAATTGTTTCACAATGGAACATTATTTCAATATTTTTTCGGTTGTGTTTTTTCGGTTTTTGTTATGTTTTGGGTGGTGGGTGTGGAAATATAGATTGTTATTTATAACGGTATTGTGTTACAATACTAACTACTTCACTACCCACTACTAATTGGGTTGTGGAGGTCAGATAAGATAAGAAAATACTGAAACAACTAATTAATAAATTCATTAAACATTATCATTAACACTAAAAACGGGATATTTACCATATTTACTGATTTCTTTGAGTTCCTGATATTTTTTTATTAAACATTTCAACAAGTTTAACAATAAAAACTTACCATTACGTAACTAATTAGTTCACAAACAAGAAAATCAAGAATTCAAACGTTGTTTTGTAAAATAAGATACACAATGCTTTTAATCCAAAAAGTAGATCCAAATGTGCAGTCGCCGGGAACATTCTCAGCCGAAACTGTAATTTGTGTATTAAAACTTTGAATTATTTTCACAACACAAGTTATACTTCAGGCGAAGCGACACAAACAACTTGTGACAAATGAAATGTATTATGATAATAACATTTAGTAACTGAGAACTTGCTGGCTGATTGTGTATTATAATTGACGTATCTCAAAGATTTGAAAAAACTGAAACCATAATTTATTTGCTATAGTTAGATATAGATGACATGCAAAACTTTACAATTTATAAAGGGTGTAAATAGATCCTTAACGAAGCCGAAACTCCCCGTCTTTGCGATATTTTTTTTGTTCTAGACCGTACCTGGGAACCTTCTAGTTACGAAGATATTGGGGGTCAGATTTCCAACTTTTTCACAAGTTTTTTTTTAAAATACAAGTTTCTAATGTAAGATGTTTACTTTAAACATCCCCACGACCCCTGTAATATTCAATCCATCCATCAGCACAATGCTTTGAGTGCGTTCTATATCGAGTCCTACCGTAAAACGAGATTTTTCACACCAAAAAAAAAGTCGTTTCCCAGCAATAATTTTTGCGTCAAGTTACTTAGTTTGATGTACAGAATGCTTGGTTGATGGCTTCGTGAAGGGTCTGTTTAAATCCTGTATATTTAATGTTAGAGTATACATTTATGTCTTTTAATGCCGGTTGCTATCATTCACTACTATTACAAAACATTGAACATTCATTAATTATCGTTAATTTAATTTAGAATAGATTCACTATTAATATTATTTTATAAATTCATTAATAGAATAATATCGTTTTTCCAGCAGCCATAATTGTCTTTCAAAGTCTATACCGAATGCTACTGCTGGCTGGAAAGGCAACCTGTACCCAACGGAGAGATTATCGGGTCCCCTATATTTTCTCCAAAACTAAAGAGAGCTTTTTGTTAGATTTTAATGACATAGGACGGTGTAACTTTCGAACGCCCGATTCTCACAACGAACATTTTTGCATAGTGTTACTTCTACATACACTGCAAAATTATTATTGAAGAAATAACACAATCACTCGTATTGTAAGTCAATTGTTTTTAATTACTGAGTGAGAAACAAAGTTCACGGAAAAAGCATACTTTCGTCCTTCTAACAATCGCTTTAACATACTAGGCACACAAAGTTACTAAACTCTTCAAATAATATAAACCTTACGTAACGACAAATTATCGTTATTGAATTATTATAAATCTACGAGGACGTTGTCCCGTCGCAGGGCAAAAGCATCCCTTCCCTCTTTCCCATCATCTGCCTAGCCTTTTCCCAACTATGTTGGGGTCGGCTTCCGGTCTAACCGGATGCAGCTGAATACCAGTATTTTTTTTTGGAGCGACTGCCTATCTGACCTCCACAACCCAGTTAGTACTAGGTAATATGTTACCCCTTAGTAAGATTGGTTGTCTGACTTTTTGGGTAACTGACTACATGTACCGACTGTCAAAGATCTACAAATGACAGCCGGGACCAACGGCTTAATTTGCTTTCCGAGGCACGGAGGAAACTCGGTATGTGATGGGTGATCACCCATCCACTGACCAACCTAGTCAAGCACGGCTTAACCTAAAGATCGATCCGAGGGGCTGTTACTATTTAGCCACGACCTTTCCCAAATTGTTATTAATTCTTCAATTTAATTTAAAAGCTCTAACAAAAATCACTCTAAAATTCGGAACGCAACTTTTTTCTAAAATGTTTTATTATTGTGATATGACTCTGTACGTATTGACTCAACAGAACATTGCGTCGCAATTTTAAGATATTTGCATTCCAACAAGAGTTCATTAGTAATTTAAAGATTAGTTTGTACTTCAAACCGACCGCCTCAATTCGAGACAGGTAGAGCTTTGAGCTATTAATCTTATATAAGCGCTTAAACTATTAAAGTTTTCGTCGGATAAGCTCCGAAACTAACAGTTTAGACACGGACAGCTGTTGATCCCTTAAAATCCATTAACATTTAAAACATTTAAATTAAATTAAACTCTTATGAACTTTTCAACCGAAGTGACTTTGTTAGTAACCTTTGTTGTGAAAGTAAATAGAGGAGAAAAACTTGACATTACTACCTACGTGGTGAAAATTAAGTGCTTTGAGTTGTTTTAACTGGCCTTTTCACTAACGCTAAATTAATGCCTTTAAATACAGATTTGGATTTTCTCGTCCGAGATCTGGAATTCCAAGCGGGCCATAATATTTATTTTTTAAGAGCAGCGGTGGCCCAGCGGTGGCGGCGTCGACTTACGAGCAGCAAACCGTTGGTTCGAACCCACGCATTACTTTGTGTAATTTATTTCATCCCCACTGCTCTCAAAACGGCGAAGGAAAATATCGTGAGGAAACCGGCAAGTCCTAGAACCAAAACTTCGTGACATCTACCAACCCGCACTGGGCCCACATAGGATTATAGCCCATTCCCTCTTATAGAGAGGAGGCCTAAGTCCCAGCAGTGGGAACATTATAGGCTGATTATATATATGCATAATATTTAGGAGTTTATTTAGGTGTCACTTAGTGCAATTGTAAGTGGGTGTAAGTGTCCGTATTCGTTACTGGTTCGGTCTCTCAGATTTTGAACGATATTTTACCATTTTGATGTTCAGTTAATGCACGTTTTAGTGTTCTGTTGGCGGTTTTTGAAACTTATAACAGTTAAATATTGTTTCAACCAAATTATTGTTAAGCAGTGATAGCTTAGTGCTGTGACCGTTCGACTGCCAAGTCATAGGTGTCGAGTTCCAATCCCAGACACGCACCCCTGATTTTGCGGATTCATGTGAGTATTATATAATTATCACTTGCTTCGGTGAAGGAAAACATCGTGAGGAAACCAGCATGCCTGAGAGATATTTCTTGACGGCATGAAAAGCCAAGTCAAATGCCCATGGGTGGCATAAAAACTCTGACACCAGGTTAGGCAGTAACCACACGATAAAGCAAGAAAGAACCAAATGATGTAAATAATTTCAAGCAAAGAAATACACATCAGAACCCTTAAATCGTTTCAGCCGTGTTACCTGCTTAAAAAACGATGTAGGCATTATTCAAAGAACTTGCAAAGTGACCATATTAGAAATTCATTTATTATGTTTCTTCGCGGTAACAGATCGATAGTTGACGTTGCACCACAATTGCTGACGTCACAACTTCAGGGAAAAAGCTGACTTTACAGAAAGCCACAACGCTGGGAATGTTTGCTTTGCCTGTCGATTGGGTGCCTACACAATGAAATAATATTGTTACTGTTTCGAAAACGTTTGCTATTGCAAATGCTGTGAGAAGTTGTTTTTCTTTGGGTAGAAAACTACGTTAATTTTTGTTACAGTTTAAGGTACTCGTATATAATTATGTAGTTGTCAATAAAAATAATTTTAAATTTTATAGTTGTATCTATAAGAATCGACTGGCGTGCGGTCAAATCAAAATCGGAACAAACTCCGCCATCTTGTTTTTCAATACACAATATAATTTTGTGGAACTCTTTAATTGATAAATGTTTGTCAATAACCTTGTCAATGTGCTGTGGACTGTAGGTATCTATTTGTCAATAATTATAAGTGTCAATTTTATAAGTAGGTTTTTGATATTAATAATGCCTGATTGCCTCATTGGTCACGGGCATAAGGTCTTGGGTTCGATTCCCAGGTCGGGTAAAGTGTAATTGCGTTTTTCCATCAAGAATTTCTCAGTAGCAGCCACGGACTTTGTATTTGTGTCCGGTTGATGGCAATAGGCTCGCCCCCTATTACATGGGTCTGGTGGTAAACCTCTGCCTAACCTTTCGAGGATAGCAGGCGTGATTTTATGGTATGTAATTAACAATGTTTTAAAATATTATGGTCGTCCGTCCCTATTAGGCCTATACCATTGATAAATGTTAACCAGAAAAGTAGTTCTTTTTTCAAAAATAATTTAAACTGCACCCAAGGAGGCTTTTCAAAACTTCAAAGGGAAGTGCTTAATAAAAGTTTGGTATTGTAAGCACCCTTTACAAAGTGAAACTGTCTTTTCACTAGCTACTTGATGGTGTCTTTGTTATAAAACTCTTTTAATATAATAAATTATTTCTTCAGTTTTTTTTTTAACAGAAAATGGCTTTTGTTAGTGACATAGTGTCTTTAAAGATTTATGGTTGTGCTGTGAATTTGTGGTGTGGTTTCCGGGTTGTATGCTAGTCTTTCTAACTTTACAGTAATGCAAGGTCAAGGTGTTTTTAACAGGTATTATACACGCAGTTAAAAACTACAGTTAGTACTGGCAATATTTTGTTTTTAATTGCGTAGAAAAGAAAACACTAACGTAAGTGGGGATCAGCCAGGGAGTGCCACACTTAGGGAAGAGTAGACAATTATGGCGCAGACCTTTGTCCACCTAATTCAGGTTGATAAAAGTATGAATTATATTTTTAAGCTTATGGTTTTCCTAAGAGAGTCAGAACTGACTAATGAGCACACTCGCAACATTGTTTAAACATCGTTAAAGTTAGCTGCTGTATTAGGATGGGCTGCGAATTTTCGTTCATCGATTAGTTGATCGAATAGTTAAACTATTCGACTAGTTTAAGCAGATGGTCGCCGTGAATTAACTAGTTCGTTCATTCAACGCCCATCTCTAGCTTGAAACACAAAAATTCTGACTGTACCTATTCAGTTTTTCGCCACTCTGTTAACATTACTTTATAGGCGGTTTTACCCGACTACGACAAAGTCAAAAGGAAGGGTTATGATTTTAGCTGTCTATGTATGTTTGTATTTACGTATGTTCTTCATCCGATTTTGATGAATAAGGTGTCAATCGATTCGTTATTATGGCTCGGGTAACATCGGCTACATTTTAACCGACTTCAACAATAGGAGGGTCGATTTTACCTTGTAAATCACAAATTTAATTAGAGCGTGATTTATCTGTTGATGGGTTTTTAGTTGTAGTATACTAAATAAATTGTTGTTAAGGTTTTAAATTGTAACAAATCTAAAACAAAATTCTTCCCACATTTGCTATACTTAACTGAACGAAAATATAGTCACTTTAAGTGATCGAAATCAGTTGTTACAACATGTCAAGTTAACCCCACTCGTTCCGTATCGGCGTCCAATCTAAAAGGTATAAATCGCAGTACCATCAGATAGGGCGGTCCGAAGCGTTAAGTGGAAAACTTGCACTATGTAATTAACTATTCAACGGGTTTAGACTGTATCAGGAAACCTATTTACGTTAAAGCTTAAGTTACTTCAATAACACGTCATAATCTCATAAGTAAGAATTTCTCCATTTTAACTCTGTTTAAATCCTTATTGAACCAAACAATAAAATCATCGTTCTTCTGCCTTTGTTCCAGTTCATTTGGGATCGGCATTGCACTGTTATCTTCTCTATTTACTCTCTATCTTCATCTTAACGTGTCGATGGCAATTTAAATTGAGTCGACCCAGAACTGAGAACTGTAATGAACAAACAACAGGCACGCAGGACACAATATTAAATGCCTCATCGTTTTTGGAAGATCAGAGTCATCAATTAATCTCCACCTGAGCAGGTTTTCCTTGTTGCGGCCAACTTAGGTCCGGAGTCTATTTAAAGACTGACGGCACGGTTGGCGCAGTGGCTGAGCGATCAGCTGCTGCGCTGCGTGTCGCGGGTTCGATCCCCGCTCGGAATAAATATTTGTATGATCTACAGGTAGTTGTTCCGGGTCTGGCTGTTTGTGTATGTGAGTTTAAATGTTTGTAAAGAAATTCCTAGTGTGGGGCAAGGTTTAAAAAAAAAAAAAAAAAAAAGACATCCAGGTCAGCCATGGCAAATCATGTCCAGGTGGGAGACTTTTAGCAGATGGAACGAATGGGTTAGGTAAGGCAGCATTACCTCGCCACAGTTTACTATTCTCTTTTATTCGTCATCTTAGTAGTAACCCTCTTTGCAGCCATATCATCTTTCACACACTCTATCCATCGTTTCTGGTCTTCTCAAAATCATCTAGCTATCCAAGTTCATACTCAACACATTCCTCATTACATTTCCGTCATTTCTTTTCCGCATCGCATGCTTAAATCATGACAACGGATTACCACACAACTTTACTAGCGGAAATTAAATACATTGGCGTAGTAAAAATACATGCACGAACATAAATTTACGCCATTAGGTAATAATAAGAGCATAGACAGAAACTTCAAAGAAAGAAAGAAAGATCAAGGTATTTATTAGACTCAAACAGGCCAAAACAAAATTAAAATGAGGCACAAAAAAAATCTTACATAAGACTTACAAAGCGAACAAGTACTACGATTTAAAAAGGAAACTTTTGGTACTTCCACGTTTATACAGCTTACACGTGCTGTGGTCATGAATACTGTCCTTTTTGAAGGACACAACCCAATGAGGAAATGTAAGAAAATACAGGTGTCAAAATACCCATCACAAAGCCGCCATCTACTAATCTTGATGTACATCAAGCTGGGAAAAAGTTTAAAAATAATTTATCGGAAATTACTTTAATTTTGTGGTGTGGAAAATTTCTTAGCAGTCGCACTTGCGACCACTAGACCAACACGTTGAGGTAGTCTGGGTTAGATTCCCAGGTCGGGCAAAGTGTTATTGGGTTTTTCCATCAGGAATTTCTCAGTAGCGGCCACGGAGTCGGGATTTGTGCCCGATTGATGGCAACAGGCTCAAAACTGCTAAACATAACGGATGAAATATGGGTGTACTATTTGGTATACCTCTGCCTAACCCTGCGGGGATTAAAGGCGTGTTGTTTATGCAATTCAAAGAAACTTGGATCTTTGACCAATAACTGAGTAATCTGCTGTTAAAGAAGGAGCAGCGATGCCCCAGTAGTTACGGCCCGGACTTTGAATTATGTTATAGGTCGTGGGCTCGAACCAGCCAGGCGCATTACTTTGTGTAGTTAACTTCATCACCACTGCTCTCAAAACTTCGTTGGGGTCTCATGGTCCTAGTACAGAAAATAATAAGGATAAAGTGTGTAATTTTAATAACTGTAAACCATTAGTACCGCCACAGCTTCCCACTTCGCCCATTACAACAAGAGGCCGACCATCACGTACAGGGAGCTGCAGACAGCTGCTAGGCTCCTGCTGCCCGGTGAACTCGCCAAGCACACCATCAGTGAAGGCAACAAGGCCATCACCAAATACACCAGCTTCAAGTGAGCGGTCGGTAGCTAGCAAGCGAACGGTTGTTTTATGAAAAGTCAAATTGTATCGAATACATTTCGATTTAACAATTATTACAACACTTAATGAAAAGGTATGAAGTGGCATTAAAAGATTTTTGGTGAACAATGGAGGTATTTTAATTTTATTGTTTCAATTTGTATCCAAATATAATATTACGGAAAGATTGTCGGCATTTAATTTTAAGGATTATCGGATACAATTTTCAGTACGTGTATTTAATATAATTTTACAATGCGCCGACTTTAACATGGTGTATCTAATTGGAATCGTTTAAGTTGGAAATCGAAAATTCATTAAAGATTTTTGTGTGATGATGTATAATATCACAAAGAAAAACATTATGAATAATCATAAGTGAGGAGGTCAATCGTAGCCCTTTAATCGTCGTTTGATTATGAATAAGCCTTCATAATAAATTTTTATCCCTACCTGGAGTTTATGTGACAAATAAGCTCAAATTAAATTACATAGCATAACTTCACAGACGTGATGGGTGATGGATGACTAAACAAATAATATAGTAGTAGGTACGTTTTAGAGTGGCGTCATTTTATTTCTCTTATTCTTCTCAGCAAACCCTTCAATTTTATACGCATATCATGGGAACGCAAAAAAAATAACTGTTCGACCATCTTTGGAAATCCACCATATTGGATTTAAAATGACGTCAATGACTTAGCTAAACATGCCCTGCCATCCAAACTTAACATGTATGTAAAATTTCAGCTCAATAGGAAACCCGAAAGTGGGTCAAAAACTTCTAAGATTTTTTACATAGATACACGTGAAGCTAATTAAAAGCATGTTAAAAAGAACAGATTTTGTAATCTCTTAATTACTAGAAAATGTATATGTAGTTGATTAAGGGATCTGTCTACTGCAACAAGTATAGTACTTAAAATTGTAATTATAGAGAAAAAGGTTCTTTTTAGTTTCTAATACTCATCACGTCTGTTACCGTTCACCAGTTGATTTAATTAGACTCTATATACAATCTTTCTATCTTTATAAAGCGCAAAGTAAACATTAAAACGCTAAATAGGCACAAGGTACAAAGTGAAGCCCGTGTAATTAACTTGTTTGCTAGTGATTAACAACCTAGGTTAAACGAGTGTATTTACCTGTCGAATATGCTTTACAAAATAATTACTTAGGGAGCCTATCAATAGTCTGGGGGCTATGGATGGCCCCCCCCCAAGTAATTATTTAGAGTCGAGTGACGAGACTTAAATTTGTTGTACTCCTAAAAAAAAGTTAAAAATCCCCCAGAATGGGAATAGAGCTTTAAATAGTGTTTGTTATTTCACCGTAAGACTATATTTCATTCTAACGACTTAAGAGTCTGGCCATATTTTATTCTAAGACGTTCAGCAATTGGAAACTATATGCGGGAACCATCTTTGAAAATCAAAACTCTTGCCTGCCAGGTTGAAGTATCGCAAAGACGGTTATATTTCCGGGATTCTCGGCTCGGTCTTGACTGTTAAATGAGCGGAAGGATGGATGGTCTACTCAAGATGGATGTCCAATCCAAAAATCGATGACTATCGTAAAACAGTTTGATATATGTGTGACAATTCAAGAAGTTTATAGTTTTATGACAACCTTGTGACATCAGTCAAACCGATACATAATTATTAAGGGTGCATTTAAAAAAAAAGGTGCATTTAATAAAGAATGCCATCCTTTGCTACAGGACAGCATTGTTATCTCATATCTGTCCAACAAATGTCAAACAATCATACTCGTGTGAGTGTAACTAAACCGTGTGGTTATCACAAAATGTTCTTCAAAGTTAATTTTTAAAGTATAAAGCCTGTACGACAGTGATAAAAGCCACCAATTTCTAGGGTACAACTTGAACGAAACTTTACTTACAAAGCTTAAAGGCTCTGAAAATCCATCCCTAACTACGCTTTTCAAAATTGTATTCAAATTTTGTAATAAAAAGGACATTAATTTAATGCAACTTCGTTATTTCGAATATTTTGCGGGTTGCTAATTAGACAACTTTCCATCTCTACTCTATGGGTGCCCGAACACTGAAGGGCACTACAGACAGACTATAAATATAATAGGCCTGCCTGTTAGGCGTCCGTTAACTGCTTCCGGGAAAACATGCCACTGTGATTTCATTAAATAACTTTTCAAAGCTTTCAGGAAGCACCCATTTAACACAAAGACTATACAATTTTGCACCTCCCCGTCTGTTTCTAAAACAAAGTCACCGTAATAGACTATGTTCGTCATCTGCATAACCTTTTCCTATGTTGGGGTCGGCTTCAAGTCTAACCGTATGCAGCTGAATACTATTATTTTACATGGAGTGACTGCCTATCTGACCTCCACAACCCAGTTAGTACTGGGTAATACGATACCCCTTGGTAAGAATGGTTGTTCACACTTTCGGGCCACTGACTACCTCTAACGACTGTGAAAGATCTACAAATGCCAGTCGAAACCAACGGCTTAAAGTGCTTTCCGAGGCACGGAAGAAAATCGGTATGTAATGGGCGATCACACATCCACGGACCAACTTAAGCAACCGTGTCTTAACCTGAAGATCGACCCAAGCGGCTGTTATTATTAGCCAGGAGCTCCCCTAATAGACTATGTTCAATACGCCAAAAAGCTTTTATTTCTTGAGAATTAATTTTATTCAGTGATAATATCCCACTGCTATGCAAACCCAATCAAACTCGGCAAACTCAAACAGTGAGGGGTGTCCCGTAAACGAGTAATCGAGTGTTCAATTGAGCAGGATCTCGATTATCCAGAAATTGAAAACGAATGCGGCTGGTGAATTGAAAACGAATCTTCAATAAGTGTAGTGGTTCTTTTTTTCTTCGCTTTTAAGCGCTAGAAGCGCTAAAACAGTAACAGTGCCGTCTTTTGTCCGTCCTTTATAGAGAAAAGAAGCAATTACCGCCTCTTATTACTTACGTAATAAACTGCCTTAGAAGTATTCTGCTATGGATGAGCCACTGTGTACATTGTTACGTCAACAGTTCTAAGGAGTCTGCTTATTATTAATTAATTGCTAAGCTAGTTGTAACATTAGGGATAGTTCTAGATTTTAGCATTATCAACCTTAATTAGTACCAGATTATATTGGATTTTAATGATTCGGGCTTGGTAAGTTAACTCTTACTCTAGACTGGAAGCAGATCCCAACATAGTTGGGAAAAGGCTAAGCAGGTGATGATGATGATGATAAGTTAACTCTTAAGATAGCATTTGAGTTTTGGCACGATGACCGCAAAACAATCAACGAGATAGCTAAACCGTGTGTTTTTATGAAGGGCCTATCACAATGTTTTTGTTACTATATTTCTCGTACTCCTACACATGTTTTCGAATTCCTATATACATCGTATTATTAAACCCTTCGAGATATAACAGCTCTCAAAGAACAATATAAACAAGATCACAATATTATTATTATTTGTACGAAACACTTGAGGGTTTAATAACGTCGGTAGGTAGATCACAAACAGTTTAATTTTAATTTTACGATTACGCACTCACGCCAGCCCTTTGCTGTGTCTAATGTCAATTATCAACCCTCTTAAATAAAATATTAAAGGGACGTTACCCTCAAAACGTGACATTTAATGTTGTTCCGGAAATTGTCATACAGGTTCTATGATTTTATTATGATTCGGAAGCCACTGAAAATGTTCATGATATAGTGCAGTAGATTTTTATTTAAAGATTTATTTTCGTTCCCTCATTTCAAGCTTTCCTATTAACATACGCAAAAGAGGATTACATCCTTTCACTTAAAAGTACGTAAGCTATATCGAAAACCTTTCTGTAGCTTAGTTTAATTCTCTTTTTATTTTATTCCATTTTTACTCCTTTACCGCCGAAAAGAAATGGAAAATTACTGACTTACGACCAGTATAACAGCTCATATGCTATCCAGCATTACGACCATGAATTTTGTGAGTAACTTTATGTTAAAACAAATATAAAAAGGCTTCAAGTAAATGTATAACCTAGATATTCGATTAAGATTGCACGCTACTTTCGTCCAAAATTTTCAGCGAGTTATTTCATTTTGAAAATATTGTGACAGACTCACATGGTTCTATTCCTTTCTAAAGGTCTTTTTAGGGTTATGTTAAAAGGAGTGATACATTTTCGCAGATCATAATTTTATGAATTTATTTTATTATCTATTTGCATTTACGCCACTCTACATTTTTAAAGTGTTGCTATTAGATGCTATTAAGGCCTAGCTGGCAGTTCTAGCTATTTAAAGGCACAAAGATGTTTTATTTTTTTGGGTTATGAGGTAGTTTAACATCATTTAGTAATGACGTACACCACTGTCAGCCGTCGAGCCCAGTGTCTGTCCTGTCCTGTTTTTAATATGAATTCCTGTATGTGTATGTCGGATCCGGTCGTTAGGACGGACATAAAATGAATTGGAAAGCGCGCCTGTGTGCAGTGGTGACATCACGCGACCTACTTACCAGTCTACCCACAACACAGTGTGCTTTTACAGAGCCCTGATGTTCAACTCGAGGCGAGGGCGACAGTCAATGTCTGATCGTCGCGGAGTTGAGACGTCTTGGAACTGTACCCGATTCATTGTGCCCCTTGTTATTGTGTTAAGTTGTAATCTCAAGTATTCTTTAGTTTTGCTATAAACAGTGTAATGTGTTTTCATAGCACGAAACCCATCGTCTGCCCACATGATGTACGAGCCTAACGGAGTAAATCCTGACATATCCGACATGTATTATTATGGCATTAACTTATTAAAAATAAATGGTGCTTGTTTTACAAAGCCAACCAAACAAAACCTCTAGTCACTTCTCTTGCAAACGGCCACCCTCAAGAAATTCATAAAAACATTGTGGAGGATTAGAAATACTTTACAACTCTAAGCTTTGCGGAGCAGAGGGGAATCGAAACAATAAATAAATAACGGCCAACAATCCCGCTAGCCAGTCTAAATATACCTCAGGCTACTGGCTAGTGATGGGAATTAAATCCATCGATGCGTCAGCGAACCACCTGCTTAGTTCTTGTCAGCCAGTAATTTGAAAAGAATTTGTCTGGCTGTGGACAGGTTAATGATAATTCTTAAATTCTTGCCGAGTTCATTCATTTTGACTTAGTATACGTGCATTAAAACTTTTCCGAGAGGAAGTATTCTTTAGTAGTCTAGAGCAACACGGGTTTTTACTTGTTAATCGAGCTGGCTAATATTTAATTCAGTGTAGCATAAACTATTGTCGAATAACTCAAGACGATATAATATATAAATAAGATATTTAAATTTCATTCACCTCTGATTTTGCATTAGTTGGAGGGGCTCGTGGCTAAATAATAGCCGCTCGGGTCAATCTTCAGGTTAAACCGCGCTTAGCCTAGGTTGGTGGATGGGTGACCCATTACATACCGAGTTTCCTCCGTACCTCGGAACCGGTTGTCATTTATAGATCTTTGACAATCGTTGCAGGGAGTCCTTTACAGTGGCCCGAAAGTCTGACTACCAGTCTGACCAAGGGGTACCGTATTACCCATAACTAACTGGGTTGTATAATACTGGTATTCAGCTGAATCCGGCAAGACTGGAAGCCGAAATTTGCTGAAATACTGTGAAAAAACTGTCTGTACGTGTACTCAAATTAATACATTATGATAATTTATTTCAGCAAATTACAATATTTGCCGAGCAAGACATCGAAGGTAAATTAAAAGACACAAGTGCTCAGATTCCGGATGATATTCAACCAGCAATTCGTTTTCCCTCCTCAGAGCATTTTCACTTTCTCATTGTTCGTGTCTGTTATGTTTGCTAAGGGCCTAATTACCCTCCGCTTGCGTTTTGTTTCGTACAACCAAGGAATAATACAGCCAGTACAAACACTGGGAACTCTCAAGTTTAGCTAATGTCAATGAAACTGCGGCTGGACGAAACAGACTGGAACTTCGTTTGTTTACAGACGATTTAGTCAATTAGAAAAGTACCCTGTGTTCGTGTTTGTTTGCTGTACATATTTTAAGTTGGTTTTTCTTGGGATTTAAGTGGAATAAGTTTAGAATCATGGGTAAATAACAGAGCAGAGGATTAAAAATTCAGATGGTGTTTTACATCAACTACAATTGCAATGATTTGTTTTAGTTAGTTAACATTCAGCTGGTAATCCTTCACCCCTCGTATTGAAGCATAATGAATGAAGAATTCGATAGATCCACAAACCACATATATTAAGGCAATCAATCTTAATTCTCGACATTAATCGCATTTCAAAGGTCACTCAGCATTGTAATATATTATCAAGAAGACCACGTACGTGTACGAGAGAATCTAATAAAATATTTTTAGAATAATCTCCTTACAAATTCCCTCCTTTCTTTCACCAGTTGCTATTGTTAAACCCCGTTGAGGGAATATTCAAATCAGTTTATGGCAAAGTGTAACCAACCCGACAAAAGAAAGAGTAATAAAATGAGAAAACAAGCAGGGAGGGAGTGCAATTCGGTTCATGTCGACCGACAAACGTTGTTTCCGCAGTTTTGCTCGGATAACTGTCTTGAACACGACTCTAGTACCTACTATTTGCTTTAGATTCTTGTAACTTTACCAAATAAAATGTTGCAGAACATCTTATACAACATCGGTATGTAAATCGTGGAATAAAATAACTTTGTACATGATCGTAAAGTTTAATAAAACTTTTGATATTAATTTTACTGAATTTTCCGTTCCACACTACGGTGCAGAATAAGTATACCGGAAGGAAAGCTATGCAGATGTGTAATATACTTAGTAAGACGTCTGTTCACACATGACTTGAGAAACAAGTTGTAGGTAGTAGGAAACGAGGACGCCGACAGGGAATTTCTCGGCGCACGCATTATATATGAAGAAGCAAAGCGTCGGTGCGTACCTACAGAGGCATGGAGAGGAGCGTGGCGAACTGAGGAATGTACTGTCAACATTGTGAGAATATATTTTGCTAAATGAATGGGTACAGATTGATATGTTTCTTTTGTTTTACGACTAGACAAAAGACAGCGGATGTACCAGATACTTATCACAGGGACGTAAGTTGAAAGACTAAAGGCAAATATTTTGATGGATACCTACATTTCGCTAGGGTTCTAATTAGTAATTTAAAGTTATCAACATGTATAGTAATTAGTAACTTTTGACCAATATCTCAAACGTAGCTTTATAATCGCTTGGCCTAATTTAACCCGTAACCTGAACTTCGCTTATCTCGTTAACTATCATGAAAGGGGTTATGTATATATGTAGTAACACTATGTCAATTCGATTAATTACCCCTTAGGCTTAGAAAATAAATAATGTGAAGCTACTCAGTGTAATATAAAGTGATATATCTTTATTATCAGATTGTAATTCATCAACTGTCTATACTGTAATGAAGTACCCTCAAAGTCATTAAACAGTAATTAATCTTATTAATTTAGAACGACACTAAGAGCGAGGGAATGTTTGTCAGCTTGCGCGATTATGTAGAGAGAGATACATGATACATTAAAGTTTGAGCACCTTATTTTTTTTTTCTTAACCAGTCATGTATCCCACTGCTGGGCAAAGGCCTCCCCTTTCTCCTTCTAAACCTCTTTATCTTGTGTCATAAATAGCCATGTTCGCACTGCAAACAAGATCAAATCGCCACACCATCTTCGCGGCGGCCTGCCTTGACGGCGATTTCCTCAGTCAGGCTTCCAGTGACGACGATCTTGGCCCACCTCTCCGGGTTCATAAATGAAAAAGAATAAATTATATTTATACTTTCAAAAACTCCTCCTCTTAAACAGAAGGCATTGATCACCATGCTTGCTCAAGGCGGTTTGGAGATTTCAGATTGGTTTCCCTTTAATACATGCACTTTCATCTTGATTCTTCAATTGCACTTGCACTAGACCTAATTCTCAACAATTTTGACCACGTTAACTCGGGGTCCAAACTGGGTTGTTTTGGAGATCGAACTTTTTAATGGAATTTTTACACCTCTCCACCATAAACTGCTGATTGCAAGAAATGTACGCCACTCAGTATGTTAAACTGATACTTTTCTGATAGCTCAAGTCATGAACGAATGAATCCTTTGAAAACCAATTTGTCAAAAAAGTACATCTGTCTTTGGAAATGAAGCACCATAAAGGTCATGTTCTGAAATTTTCTTGAACCTTCCCTTCTTTTTCGAGGCAGTTTTCTCAAAAAAAATGTATAAGACTTGTCTTGCAAATTACAGGAACAACTTTCTTCTTTTATTAGCTTTCTAAAAAGGAGCCGAAGTACGTGTGGTAATAAGATAACAAGTCCAGGTTTCCTCACGACGTTTCCCTTCACCGATGTTTGTGATGTTCAAGATAAACTCAGAAAGTCAATATCTATACTTATATATATTATAATTATATAATATTATAAAGCTAAAGAGTTTGTTTGTTAGGTTGAACGCGCTAATCTCAGGAACTACTGGTTCGATTTATCGAGGAAGGTATAGGTGTAGGCTATTTAATTTCACGCAGACGAAGTTCGCGGAAAACAGCTAGTAAAATATAATTATACTTAAAAATCAACGTTAAAATACCCTTATTTTAATTTTTTCTTGAAAAAATGTTTCTTTGTTCCACAGTTGTTATATTATGTTCAACATATTCTATTTTTAAAAGCCCCACAATGTTCCGTACTAGTTTTCTTGGAACATCAGCTTAGAGTAGCCATTTAAAAAACGTTTCCATGATGCAGAAAGCCTGAATAAGTATTTACTGTGAAACATTTGTAGTTTTTTTATTTTTATCTTTATACAACTAGTAGTAACTGGAAACTATTTAGAAAATGTCTGTCTATTAACATAGCTCATAAAGTAAGCTTTTTAATATCCACTGCATGACGTTTTTTAGTTTTAAAAAATCTGCAAAGGTTTTTCTATGCAATAAAAAACAGCTATATATATTGTTTCATTGTATATCTAACTTGGAATAAAATTACTTTTTTGTCTGAAACTGCGGGTTAGCCGGATAAAATCAACATAAACGCTAAATATTCATCCACTCTGTTTCACCCCATGTCAATCGAAAGATTTCATTCCACCGAAAAAACCTTTTTCAATTCATTCGTCATAAAAAATTGAAATGACACTCGAGTTGAGAAGTAACGAAACTAATTTAATTTCAATTTCTAATTATACACGTCGCGGACATAAATCTTTGCATCCAAATTTATGCAAATAAAATGAACCATTATGCTTCGTTACACAGAATCAAGCATCTAAGAAGGATTGGAGAAACTTCGCCGGATTTAATAGCAGATTTTATTTTTTATTTTACATAATTTTAAATAAAGTTTTCGCCGTGTTCCAATAAAAGTATTGAAGATATTTTTTTAGGCATCGAAAAGAAAACAAAGGTGCGAAAAGAAACATTTTATCTTACGTTGATCTCTTTATTTTTATTGTCAGTTAAGACGGGGAGATTTAAAAAAGTGGAAGATTTTTCTCGGAAGCGTGTTTGTGTTGGAGCGTATCGTCATAATAAAAATTCGTCGATCTAGGTTCTATTAGCACATTTCTTTTTATATTTATCTGTAAAAAAATTGTAGCTTTGTTATTATTTGTATTTTATAGGGCAATGTCAAAATGTTATCCGACGTATGGAGCGAGTTGGTAATCACGCAGTAGTCACGTGCGGGGAAGTGTTTTATTTGTCTATCAGTGTTTTTGTATTACCATCCAGCTTTTCTATTATTCAATCGAACAAGTATTGCTTCGATGTTTATAGGCTCTTCCCCTAAATGATAGTCGAGTACACGATCGATCGCTTCACTTCGGGGAAATACCATGAGTCGTTAGAAATGACAAAGAAACCTAACTTAGGGAAGTATTGTGATTCGTCTTTTACTATCGGTTTTATTGTATTTATTTTCCACCAAACTCGTGTTGGTTTTATTTACGGTAATCAATTAATACTGTTTGTTCTGTTATTTTTATTTGTATTTGAAATACAAATAAAATAGTCAGAGTAAAATTCAGATTAGTTGGTATTCATCTGCATACGCAATATTTATTTTACCCTACTGGTGTTTAGTTAATACTTAGTATGTGTTAGTACAGGTTTTTTAATACATTTTGTTTAATACGTAAATAAAACCGTTTAGAAGTACATCATTGTGGAGAACAGTTTTGAAAGATAATAAATAACCCAGTACATTGGCACACAGTTAGAAGAACAATAGGCAGTGATCCGAGACGATCAATAGATCGCTGCGGAACGCTCCCGGAGGATATCAGTGTTTGCTTTCTAAAGCATAATGTCTGCTTCCTGTTGGACCCTTGTGGAAAATACTTAGAAATTGATTCCGAACCTCGGTTTACAGAGCTGTCGAAGATACGGCCGATAGCGCTCCTCACTATCTGTGCGGCAAGTAGGTGCTCACGGGACGCGAGCGGCGGCCGGCCGCCGGGCGAGGAAGGGGGCCGTCTGTAAGTCCCATTGTAAACACATAACGACCAGCACGAATGTTTCCGACACTGTAAATTGAGTATTCAGCCTCATATTGTTTTGTCTCTTTATTAAGTTTCACTATTGCTCCATACAAACAAAGAATTCCGCAATAACAAGATGTTACGCGGTACAAGAACAGAATAAAATCTTCACTAAGAATAAAATCAAGCGTGAACGTCCTAGAACATTTTATATTGCCTTAAACGGCTGAAGAATCGTCTTTTCCAAGAAAATATACCATTGGGATTCAAAAACTGTTTCTTAAGGGATTCTCTCGACATTCATTTGGGGAATATTGCGGGAAGCTCCTTCCAATGTAGTAATGGTGCAAGTTGTTCGTGAAAGCCTAGTTCTGAAGGCTTCTTTACGAATATTAAACTGTAGAAGGAATTTTGCTTTAATTGTCTTCGCGTAAAATGTAGGTACCTTGCTCGTAAATTCGGAAACGACTCAATCAAAAGTCTGTATTACTAACAAATCTGATATCATGTAAAACTGGTAAGTTAAGTTTTTTTTTAGTGTATACTTACGAAACATACTATTTAGTATTTTTAATATTATATACGCAAACCCTGCGTAGGGAACATAGCTGTTTTTGACATGGAAAGAAAAATTCCAGTGCGAGCAGGGTTTGAACCTGCGACCTTCCGATTCAGTACACCGGATGTCTTAACCAACTAGACCATCGCACCCTGCTCACAGATCTCGAAATTTTCGTTCCATTAATAACGTCTTACAAAAATACAAAAAAATTAAAAAAATTAATTTAATTAATTTTTTTATATTAAAAATTAGTTTGGTATGGCGACTTCTATACAACATTGATTTGGCTGCAATGTCAACGTGTTGGTTTAAGTTAGTTCGATACTTTCTTAAATAGATGGCGCTAACGTCACCGTAAGGGTTTGCGTATAAAAAATATTAAAAATACTATTTACAAGTTCAAATAAAATTATTCAAAGACTTAAAAACCAATTCAATGAGCAACAAAATCGTTATCTTTACATGGTATAAAATAAAGTTTCTCCCGCTGTCTGTACGCTTAGATCTTTTAAACTCCGCAACGGATTTTTGCAAAGTGGCGGGGCAGGTCACTAGTATTATATAAGCCGAAGAAATAAATACGCCACGAAAGATTTATGTTAGGTAAACTTAGATAGAAAAAAAAACAAGACAAGAGCTTTTAAAGTTTGGTATTAAACATATAATATAGAAATACTTTCAGGCAGGTGTATTTACGCATGTTCGTTCAACTAAGGAGGATTCAAAAGCCAAAGCGGGATTAGTCTTGAGGGCCTTTTAAGAAATCTACAGAAATAAAGACATTGCCAACAAATGTTACAGAATGGTGAATTTATTTGCATAATTCAGCAAACCTAAATCCTTTGTCCGCGGCTCGCTGCTCAAATAATAAATTTACTCCATGTTCTACACCCCAAATGGTCTATCTGAATAAAATTATTTAGCTATTTGGACGCCGCATCTTTTGGAATCTTAACTGAACATTTACACATAGCTTCCGCAGCTATCGTGTGGTTCAGGAGATTGAGTTTTATTGCAGTTTAACTCATATATTTATTTAAGCGTAGTAACGCAATAACACGCCATCTTTTATGTAAGTGGCATTGTAACTATAAGTATCTGATATTTCACCCTATCGCATTGAGTATTCTGATCGTACGCCACTCCGGCGATTCTGCCGAGAGCACAATATGTGTAAATTTAGAAAACGTTTTCGGCACATTATTACGTTTAGGGATTTTCAAGAAAATTGCCTTATTACCTTTTTGAGTTCGATTCCGAACTTGGATTTAGTGGGATTTGCCGCACGCTTTTACAAAATATTGTGTTTGCTTAAGTGTTATTACTCTAGTTATACCCAATATCATTATCGGGCGCCGTTACACGGCTTACAGCTAAGTAATTTACAGTTCTTTAACATAATAATATTTGGAAAACATTCAGGGGCTTGTAGTTTTGCAGATTACTTTCTGTCTAATGATGGCTCATCGCCAATCCGGAAATTCTTAACCGGACTTAGAACATTTTGTGCTACAGCTCTTGAAATTATTTATACACGTTTAAGTTTAATGGCTGCCGACTTTAGGAATTAGGCTGTACCTAATCTTTGTAACGAGTTGAAACTTTTCTTTGGAAAATTTTCGTAGTAAAAGTGAACGTGCGTACGTTTTTATTCCCATTGAAGTAATTCGAGTTAAGCAATCACGCATTTTTCTTACCATAAAAAGTTTGAAAGAATAATAATATCTCTTTCTCTCTCTTTGTAGAATTACTCTTTATTTCATTGAAGGGTTCATAAACGATCAAACGTTGACATCCCCTTTGCAAATGTTCTCGTTGCGAATTACCAGGGCAATTTACGAATTAATGAAGCTTTACAAATGTACTTCGCCTACGCAAGATACTTTCGCTTATGGCGAAATTAAATGAGTTTTATTTCATAATAAATCAAAGGTATTGAAACGATTATAAAATGGACCAAAAGTTATTGATTGCCACCTACTTACCTACCTTTCTTTCTAGCCATCTATCATACAAGTTATTATTTTTCAAATATCTAATAATAAATAATGTTTATAATATTTTTTTAATAGATTTCATTAACTGTATGTTGGTTGGTATATAAGAGGAAGTTTAAAAGTGGCGCCGGTGACTGAAAAGTTGTGTGGTAATCGGTTGTCGTGGTATGGGCATGTGATGCGGAGGAATGAGGGAAATGTTGTGAGGAAAGTTTTGAGTATGAATGTGAATGGGTATATGAGTAGAGGAAGACCAAAGAAACGATGGATGGACTGTGTAAAGAATGATATGGCAAGAAAGGAGGTGTCTGGCGAGATGACGAGTAATAGAGAAGTATGGAAGAAGAAGACATGCTGCGCCGACCCCAAATGAATTGGGATAAGGGCAAGAGAATGATGATATATAACTGTATGTTGGTCGACGCGACGGGGTCAGTGAAATTACAAAAACTCGTAGATATTATCGCTCTAAAATATGTAAAACTCGTGTGCAACATAACGTTTAATTGTTATCAGTAATTATACCAACCCGCAGTTTCAGATAAAATTTTCTCATCTACGTGCACAAAAGTTGCGTCGCTAGAGATTCCAAAAGTTAACCAATACAAATTAATTCCTAAAATGCTTCCGTATTGCCCGCTTTGCGGTAAGGGTGCGTACAGATTGTCAAATGTGAGGGAAACGCGTGTGGTTTCTCGATGCAGCTCACGAGCGCCGCGCGAGTCTTGCATAAACATCTACGTCAACAATATAAAATGAGATATTCGTGGGCGACGCGTTGAGGCTTGCACGTAGCTTTCACATGGCGCGCGTTGGCTAATGTGAACGTATCCTTAGGACAAACTGAAAGAGATTATTATTTTTCTATATTTGGAAGTTGGCACGAGAAAGCAGGAGACAAGATATTATTAGTATGTAAAGTGCTGTGGGTCATTCTCACCAATGAAACTGAATATGAACAGCTGATTGAAACTGTGTTGTCATCATTGCTTTCGAATATTGGCACCGACATAGGCCTCCCCCAAGTGTCGCCACATTGACCGGTCCCGGGCGACTTGCATCCAGCGGATCGCGGGGATCCGCAACCTTCACCAGGTCATCGGTCCACCTAGTGGGAGGCCTTCTAACGCAGTGTCTTCCGGTTCGCGGTCACCACTCCAAAACTTTTCGACCCCAGACCAGGCCGGCAGTGAACTACTTTCAGCTGAAATGATAATGATGTTGATGATGCTGATGACTGACACCGACAGCTTTTGAACGGGGTTTAGGTGCGTTAATTACGTTAAGTTTTGTTAGTGGAATTTTCCCAAAGAATAATCACAGAACGTACCTTTTTACCCAACTGCAGCTATCGTCTTCATGTAGCACAATAACATATTATACTTTTTTTGCCATAAAGACAAATAATCTCAGCCACGTTTCTGAAACTGAATAAAATAAACCGCTTCCATAATTTCCTATATCCACGAAAAATGCTAAGCACCCAATGAAGACGTATAAAATCGTGATAGCAGCTAACACCGACTTACAAGCAATACAGAACAGTCATCGCATCATAAACCACGGTTTACCAATGTACGGAAATGTATAGAGAACCAAGTCAGCGCTACGGATGAATAGTAGTGGCATTAAAAGATAGGATTAAAATGAAAATCATAGGAGGAGACACAACATCAAGCCTGTAATCCCCAAAGGGTTAGGCTGAGGTGTACCTAATAGTACACCCACATTTCCCTAGTTATGTTTAAGTCCCATGTAATAGCGGGCGAGCCTATTGCCATTCACCGGGCACAAACCTAGACTCCATGACTGCTACTTTGGAAATTCCTGATAAACCCATTAACAATTGCTCTAACCGGGAATTTAACCCAGGACCTCATGCCCAGCAGTCGCGATTGCGACCACTAGACCCTAACATGTTACGTCATGTTATAGGACAAGCGCCTGTAGATTGATTGAAATTTAGAACAGATAAGGTTAGGGTTCTCTATACAATTCGAGAGAAAACGCCTCCACTTAATCAGATTTACGGGCTAGATCAGGCTTTCAGAAACAAACCCGTGCGTGTGTGTGATAGGAGGTCGTGGCTAAATAATAACAGCCGCTCGGGTCGATTTTCAGGTTAAGCCGTGCTTGCCTAGGTTGGTCGGTGGGTGGCCATTACATACCGAGTTTTATCCTTGCGTTAATTGTAGATCTTTGACAGTCGTTACAGGTAGTTAGGCCCGAAAATCTGACAACCAGTCTTAACAATGGGTTTCGTATTACCCAGTACTTACTCGGTTGTGGACGTCAGATAGGCAGTCACTCCGTTTAAAATATTGGTATTCAGCTGCAAACTGGAAGCCGACCCCAACATGGTTGGGAAAAAGCTAGGCAGATGATGATCAGGCTTTCAGAAAGAAAAGGACTAAATTATAGTGACTTGAAGGTTTAGACCAGCAGCAGTCGCTTTCAAAGCGTTTCTTATTTTACAATGACTTTCAATCATCAGCGACTTACTTACTTACTTACTTACTCCTTTTTTTGGCTTTTCCATGATCGTAACCGCATTCAGAATGTACTTTTATCGATGTCTTCTGCTTGGTTTCAAGTCTCTTGGACTCCACCGAAGCGGAGATGAGACGAGAGGAGAGGAGACTGCTCGTCATTGTTTAGCCCAGCGGATACGAGTAAAGATGTGAGCGGCGTGTGCTAAGCGGTGTGCTGTGTGCGGTGGGCGGTGAGCGCTATGCTGTGTGCATGGTGCGGTGAGATGTGTGCTGTGAGCGGCGAGCCCCTTTGCCCATCTACTTTCTTCTCCGCTTTGCACATCGCCGCATAGCTTCGGTGAATGCACCCTAACTTTTACGCATCTCCTCTACTCTCCGCTCGTCTCCGCTTTGTTGGAGTCCGGACCTTCTGCTCCTACTCTGTCTCGCCAGAATCCAGCTTGTCGGATTCGCAGCACGTACCCGGCTGGTATGTATTGAACAAACTAAACAGTTGTAAGAATACCTCAGACTGTAGGTAAATTGTTTCGCTTGTTATTTATGTTTCGCAGCTTGCTAATACGTGAACGGCTTTATGAAGTGCCCGCACTGTGCGTTTTCGTTTTCACTTACGGTTTCAAGAGTTTCATTAGGGGTTGGCGATGTTTTTGGTGTAATCGTCTTGCGAAGTGTACACCAACAGTGCTGGTGCAGGTTTGAACGCCTTATACCTGAATAATATTATGTGATGGGCTGATGGCGTGTTTTCAAGATGGGACTTTGATAAAGAATATGTTTTGTTCTGTCAAATTTGAGCTGTCTTATACCCATCTAACTAATTTCAGCCATATTCTACGGTACTTGGTTATAGCCTGCGTACCTATATCTGAGGCCCTAGCACGAAGGTAAACGTAACGTAAATACGTGGATTTTTAAATTATAAATCCATGTTTCACACATAATATTTTCATACTTTTAAGAATTTATTCATATCTACGGATGATATTGATTGTTTTTATGGTAATGTACTAAAATGCTGTAGGATAATTGTATTATCGATTAAAAAAAAATAACAATACAATAACACAGCATTGAATGTTGTTGTTTCAATGTTACATTTTAATTACGTTTACAATTTGTATTAAAAAAAATTACTTTACGTTTACAATTTGTATCGTTTACATTTGTATTTACTTTACGTTTACACCGCACTCGTACCTTGATGACCTCTGATGAATGTATAATAGTTTCGAAATTACCTCAAACGTCCAAACTTACAATGTTTAACTTTCTTTTTTTTTTTTTTTTGGATGGGAAATCATCAAATAACCCCTGGATCAATAATCACTCTGGGGGAGCGGAAGGAAGTGTCAGACTTGTACTGACTAAAACCCATCCATGTTCCTTCTTTGTCCTTTGTGTTCCAGGGCCACGGTATCTCTTTCGAACAGTCCCGCAGCCCTTACCTTAGTATGATGAAGGCGTTGAGAAAATTCCTTGGAAAATGTACGTTTAAATTTTGAATAAAGCTACAATAAGGTAAGGTCCTTAGGTAGGCTACTTATACAGATAGGTTTTGCTATTCATTTTAGCTTTACGGAGATCAGATGTTATATAAAATAAGTGTTACAGTAAGACTATTTTTAGCCTAACAAAAGACGTAATTTGAAAAAAATAAAAAAATACTGGTATTCAGCATTATGATATTCTGCATCCGATTAGACTGATGATGATGATGATGAAAAGACGTAATTTGAAAAAATAACAAGAATTTGTTTGAAATACTATCACTAAAAAACCCGACTACTGAAAAATCACGCTCTAATAAATCTCCTCCCATTGTTGAAGTCGGTTAAAATGTTGCCTATATTACCCGAGCCATAATAACGAATCGATTGACACCTTATTCATCAAAATCGGATGAATAGTTTAGGCGTTACGGAAGAACACACGTAAATACAAACATACATACCTACATACATAGACTGCTAAAATCATAACCCTTCCTTTTGGATTCGGATAAAACGACAAGATCTTAGTTATAAGTTTGATAAAGTATGATTTATGTTTGTTTATAAACCTCATCTTTACTGCCTGGAGAGGTAAAGAGACATTTGGGCTCATTTAGCTACTTTTCGTGTTAGAAAAGTACCTAAATGAGCCCAAATTTTTCGTACTTGTAAAGCTTTTATCACTACTAAGTACTTAGATGTATAATTGAACATCAACTGCCTTTTTTTTTTTTTTTTTTTTCCGGATGGGAAATCATCAAATGACCCCCCCCACTCTGGGCGGAGCGGAAGGGAGTGTCAGACTTGTACTGACTAAAACCCATCCATGTTCCTTCTTTGCCCTTTGTGTTCCAGGGCCACGGTATCTCTTTCGAACAGTCCCGCAGCCCTGGCAGGCATCGGCCCTTGCGGACCCCTACTTATTTGCTGACATCTCTTTGAGGCGCACTTTCTTTCCCTCTCACGTCCCGCCACCTCCTTCACTAGCATGACTGCTTCCCAGAAGGAGGTGACGGCTTCCCATTCCCTCTCGCTCCGGACCATGGCTTGAACCAAGGCCGGACGCGAGAGATCGCCGCCGCCAATCGCCGCTACGAGGACACGGCGGTGCTCCGCCCAAGCGGGGCAGACCTCCACGGTGTGCTCCACCGTGTCCTCCGGACGATCCTCGCAGTGGAAACACCAGGGACATCAACTGCCTCATTGCTTGAGTGGTCGGAAGTGCGACTGCTGAGCATAAGGTCCTGGCTTCGATTCACGGGTTGGGCAAATTGTTTTTAGGTTTTTCCATCAGAGATTTCTAAGTAGCAGCCACGGAGTCTAGATTTGTGCCCGGTTGACGGCAATAGGCTCGTACGCTATTACATGGGACTTTAACATAACTGGCAAAATGTGGGTGTACTATTAGGTACACCTCTGCACTCTCACTATAATTTCTTTTAAAACTTTCAACACATGCCTCAAGACCGAAACTGCTGGCTTACGAACCATAATTTATATTCTATTAAAGTGAAATAAAACTATAACGACCGCCATACTTACGTACACTGGAAAGTCATGAAATCAGGGGAGTTGGAAATAATTAGGTGGCTGGCTCCTTCGAAAAGCGTGAATTACTACTGCACACGCGAACATTTCATATTATTTTGTAGTTAGAGATGTAATTAAACGTAAATTATAGCCAAATTATTATCAGATTACTGATTTTGTGGCGAGGTGCGCCTGCTAGCAGTGTAATATGAAAAGCGAATTTCGCTTATTCGTGTAATTGAAATGATATTTGGATTGTTTTTAGTGTTATCTGATATACAGGCTATAACAAGACCCTTAACGAAGCCGTCAACCAAGCATTCTGTACATCAAACTAAGTAACTTTACGCAGAAATTATTGCTGGGAAATGATTTTTTTTTTGGGGTAAATATCACGTTTTACGGTTAGACTCAAAGTAACGCACTCAAAACGTTGTGATGATGGATGGATTGACAACGGGGGTCGTGGTGGAATTTAATGTAAAAATCTTACATTTAAAATTTGTTTAAAAAAAAACTTGTCAAAAAGTTGGAACATTGACCCCCAATATCTCCGTAACTAAAAGGTTCCCAGGTTTGGTCCATAACAAAAAAAAAATATCAGTGTGTCGGAGAGAATCCGTTCAGGCATAAAAGCGTGAAAGAGTAACAGATCGAACTGAACAGCAGACTAAGATACTTTTACTGTAATCCCCGAAGGGTTAGGTAGAGCTGTACCCAATTATAATACACCCACCGACCATCAACCGGGCACGATTCTAGACTCCGTGGCTGATAATGAGAAATACCTGATGGGAAAACCCAACAGCACTTTTCCCGACCCGGGAATCGAATCCAGGACCTCATGCTCAGCAGATACTTTCACGATTATGTTATTTGTATTAGTATAGATACAGTATCTTCAATTAGCAAGATTTATCAGATAAGTTTTAACACCTGGGAAGTCAATTCTGTTTCACCAATAATAATATGAACGCAAGCAGCATCTAAACGTTTCGAGAGCTGTCAGTTACATTATTCAATTAATAGTAATGATGACACCTACGCACGTGGTTCAAACGTGTTGATCTGGTTCAGTTGCTTTGGTGAAACACTATTTTTTTAATACTAAATCGACCTGCCCAACTAGCCTGATATAAACCAATGATACGGCCAAGAGTGAAGCATGATTGCCTAGAAGAAACCGATTCACTCAAAGCTTGAAGAGATCCAGATTATAATCACCGGGGAACAGAGAACAGTGAATTCCACAGAGTGGCAGTTCGCTCAATAAATGTTGGAGCATAGCGCTTTAAAATACATATTTTTTTAATTTCAGGCCTTTATCAACATAACGCTCACGTAACAGATTTTTTATAAAATATAACTATTATTTGCATGCATGTTTCAACAATCAGAGTCAATAAAACATAGTCATCACGAACGGAGTACAATCAAATAGTCGCCTGATTGTGTCGGCTCGTATAAAACAATCGTTATGAATTTTATCAACTCGATTATGAATTTTATAATCGTTGTTTGTTTTTTTTTATTTCTCTATTTGTTCAGGGTATAAGTATGCCACTTAGAGTACTGAGGACGATAAGACGTTAAGATATTAGCGTTCTTCTGTGTTATATCTCTTACTGTGATCACCGATCCTTCTGCTATGAAAAACGTTTCAAGTAATTTTTTTTTTGGTGGTTTTTGAGTGACATAGAGCAGAAATATGGAGTTGTTAATGCTGGGAATTAGGCTTATGAGTGGGAGAAGGTCATAATCAACCACGCAGGCCCTGTGCAGGATGGTGGTTGTGTAATGAGACTGAAAAAATATCATTTAAGTTACGTTATTGTAATAGAAAGCTCTGTATTTATTAAACTAACTAGTACTCGTAATTATAACAATTAAAACGATTACTAAAATAACCGTTCCACTCGAAGCTTGAAGGATGTCTTCAAGGTCTTGAACTGGAGAGAGCTAGGCATCAACGTCAATGGCGAGTACATCTCTCACCTTCGGTTTGATGACGTTATAGTGATCATGGCTGAGACTATGGAGGACCTCAGTACAATGCTCGATGACCTTAGTACAGCTTCCAAAAGAGTGGGCCTTAAAATGAACATGGACAAAACCAAAGTCATGTTGAATTCCCATGTAACACCCACTCCTATCAAGATTGGAGACTCTACATTCGAAGTTGTAGACGATTATGTCTACCTGGGACAAACGGTCCAGTTAGGTAGGTCTGGCTTCAAGAAAGAGGTCAATCGTCGAATCTGACTCGGCTGGGCAGCGTTCGGGAAGTTGCGTGGTATCTCTTCGTCCAACTTACCGCAGTTTCTCAAGACGAAAGTCCAGTGTGTGTTGCCAGTGATTACATACGGGACCGAAACGTGCTCGCTCACAATGGGCCTCATCGGAAGGCTTAAAGTCACCCAAATGGCTATGCTCGGAGTTTCCTTGCGGGATCAAATCTGAAATAAAGATATTCGCAAGAGAAGTAAGGTTACCGACCAGCCTGCAGAATTGCCAAACTTAAGTGGCAGTGGGCACCCCGGACATTGCTTGCACAACGGATGGCCGATGGGGCTGAAAATTTCTGGAGTGGCGACTGCGATCCGGAAGACGTTGCGTTGGAAGGCCTCCCACTAGGTGGACCAATGACCTGGTGAATTGGTTGCGGGGATCCGCTGGATGAGAGTCGAATGGGACCGGTCAATGTGGTGACACTTGGGGGAGGCCTATGTCAAGCAGTGGTCGTCTTTCAGCTGAAATGATGGGTACTCTGCAGACCGGCACGAGCCGGTCTGCAGAGTACCCATCATTAGAGTAGCCTCTGTGAAAATGGATTTTCGGATTCTTCAGTAATCGGGCAAGCGAGTTTAGCCTCAGAGAAGCATGGCTCATCAAAATGAACCAGTTGTACACATTGATTAATTTCTCAGTACCGAGGATATGAAAGACGGTAAACTAATAACTAGAAATTTTGTGGACGCCAAATCCGCCCATGCGAATGGAAAGAGTAGTTTGTACCTAAATGATCGGTCGTCCAAAACCACATTTAATATTTAAAATTGATGATAATGTGTCTGACAATTTGATCCATGAGATAAGTGTGCTTCCATAACAGGGAAGCACGAAGGAAATAAGTTAATTTAGTTCCTGTTCCGTTCGAAGGTCGTTATTTTGCGGAGAATCTTAACACCGCGATTGAGAATTATGACATAATTATATAGTGCTATGATTAAAAAAACATAGCTATTTTTACATATCATTCAAAATTCAAAAAATAGAAAAACTCTTTGCGGATTAAACATACTGTAACATTATTATTACCGCTCGTTTTTTTTTTTTTCAAAAGCAGAAAACCAGTGGCCTTTGCTGCCCAATATAATAATACTAGCTGTGCCCCGCGACCTTTGTCTGCGTGAAATTTGCGGTGTGAAATATATTCTATAAGACCTATTCTCATACCTACCAACATAAAAAATATAAAAATCGGTCGACCCGTTTCGGAGGAGTGCGACCACAATCATCGTGACACGAGATTTATATGAGAAGAAGATGTATTTTAGTTTACGGTAAAAAAGCGCCTGGTTACATTTTAAAATTTTAATAGACAATGGATAGTGGTGGTGTGAGTATATAAATAATTTAATAAACAACGATTTTATCGATCTATTTTACTCGTATACTGAAATAATTACACTCCGATTATATTCAATTACTGAATCAAACTGTTAATTACAATCTATTGTTTCAGCTTACCATAATGGAACTGAAAGCAATGGATTGGATTCAATTCTTAATTATGTTTTTGGCAACTTGACAGCTAGTGGTTAGGTGCTTTTATTTCAGTTTTCACTAACACCTCAATAAATGCCTAAATAAAAACACACTGGATTTTCAACGGTCTGTTCAGCATCGAGAGGCGAAATTCCAATATCGCAATAATATTTAGGTATTAACTTAGGTGTTGCTTCGTGATAGTGGAAACGGGCATTATTCTCTGTTAACTTTGAAGCGCTGTATAGCTCTTTTGTTCTTGATCAGTCAATTTATTGAAGGTATTGTAGTCTAGTAATGCCTATTTGCTTTAGTAGTATCAGATATAAACTTTTTATTCCAAACCTCTCTAAATATATAAAGTATGTCGTTTATTGAAACGGAAAGAAAAAAAGAAAGAAAAGAGAGCGAGACGTGCGAGGGTACGATGGTCTAATTGGTCAAGACGTCCGGTGTACAGAATCGGAAGGTCGCAGGTTCAAACCCTGCTCGCACTCGAATTTTTCTTTCCATATCAAAAAAAAATTCGTATAAAAATATTTAAAGTATGTCGTTTTATGTATACAGGGTGCAAGGGAGACCGACTCATAAACGATTACCACGTATTCAGTACATCATTTTGAACGCCCCCATATCGAAATTTTCGTAATTAAAAAAAACTGCTATGTCCTACACAAGTGACAAGTGACACCTACATGGTCAAAATGTATGGAACAGTTTATTTTTATTTTAAAGAATACCTGGTAACCGTTTTTGCGTCAGCGCCCCTACCACCTTGCACAGCTTCTGTTTTATTTTGTGAATATTACAACGTTGTAAGTTTTTTAGACTCATATTTAAAAAAAAAATACTAAATAAACTTGCGTTTGGCCGCAACTCGCCTGATATGTAGCGAAGACGCGAGATAGGGTGGAGCGCGCTTGCCTCGAAGAAACCGATTCATTCGAAATTTGAAGAGGTCTCATCATCTGCCTAGCCTTTTCCCAACTATATTGGGGTCGGCTTCCAGTCTAACCGGATGCAGCTGAATACCAGTATTTTACATGGAGCGACTGCCTATCTGACCTCCACAACCCAGTCAGTACTGGGTAATACGATACCCCTTGGTAAGACTGGTTGTCAGACTTTTTGGGCCACTGACTGCCTAACGACTGTCAAAGATCTACATATAACAGCCGGGACCAACGGCTTAACGTGCTTTCCGAGCCACGGAGGAAACTCGGTAAAAACCGGGGAACGGACTCGGGAAATTTGAAGAGGTCTATTTGATTATAATGATCGGGAAACAGAGAAGCCATGAATTCCACATACTGGCGGTTCATACAATAAATGTGGAAATAAAGCGCTTTGTTCGGGTTCGTAGAACTTCAACCATATAACGGTGAGGCTTTGCCGTAATATCTCTGCTCATCCGATGGGTCGAACTTCGATTTGTTGACGTTTTTCTATACTGTTATTAGTTTTTTTTTAATGTTTTTGTTTTTATTTGGTATTGGTATTCCTGATTGTTGTCAGGACTACGCTATACTCTTCCACTGTAGTATGAACACTTTGAAAAAGACAAATAAATGTTTTTAACAGGGTAGGTAACCGTGGAAATGTTCCATAATGCTTATGAATGTTCTTGAGAAAAATATTTTGTATATTTTGATTTGTGTCAAATAATATAAATAAGTAGGTAAGTATATTTGAACTACAGGGTGGAAGCGTCACCCAAACGGTTACCACATATTCAGTACATCGAAGTTTATCATCGGTTTAATTAAAAAAAAAAACAGCTGTTCCACACAATTTGGCCGTGCTCTGTAGGAAATAGCTGTTTTTTTAAAGTACCAATGAAAAATATCTATGTGTAGGTAGGTAAACGGTTGTGTGTTGGTGTCCTTTCCACCCTGTTTAGGTACTTGACGAATTCATACGTATATTATGATGATTCTTTTGATCCCAATCAAAACTCTATCCTCTCTTATTTAATCGCCATTTTTGCAATCACTAAAGAAGCAGTCAAACCGAGCGGACTGCGGACTTAAACAGATATTGCAGTACATTATCTACCCAAGTCTCGTGTCCGGAGGCCAGTCAGCACGGTTGGACTGGATTTTAAGATGCTTATCATGTTAGATGCAGAGAGCAGCGTAGCGCTTGTATCTGTACACTAACTGTCTGCCGGTAATGAATAGCCATTGTTGTAATAACGTCTTCCAATACAGTAACTTGACACTTACTGTAATTATCCAATCATGTATTTATGTAAATTATCGCTTGCATACGGAGGCGTGCAGGTCTAGTTAAACCATTGAGGTAGGATTAGCAAAAGTGAAATACAACATATTCACAATTTATAACCGAGATTTTTTTTTTTTAATTTTAAAGATGAGCGAAGCTTTCTATTATTTGTTTAAAATTGAAATAAATGTATTCATTTAATACTTTTAAAGTGATTTTGTTTCAGTTTCAGTAAAGGTTAATTAAGGCGTTCTAGAATTTCAATTTTTAAAGCATTTTATGTGCTATTTTAGAAAATTAAATTAAATTACTGAAGAAAGTTAATTAGCATTTGTTATCCATTTATTAGTTTTTTTCTAACATAATTATGCTGGTTACACATGTACCGACGTCATGTAGGTATACTAAACCTTCGATCCCAGAAAGGTCAGAAAGAAGCAGAGTGTGTGTGTATCTCTTACATCCACATTTGTCCAGTTAAAATTAATTATTGGCATGTAATAAGAGGAAATCTATAGCCATCAACCTGAGAATCGAACAAGAATCCTGATACACGGCAGCTACGCTTGCGACAATAGACCAACGAGGTAATCGGCAAGTACCTATAGCCTACAGATATTTTATTTTTATTTTGGCTCAAGATATTTATTCAGGTTATAGAACGTTATCCTTTACCGCAGATTACCCACCACAAAGCTGGTAATCTATGCTTAGTGTTTATAGTGCAACCTGCCCTTTATTGGCGAGGTTCAGACGTCTGATACAAAGCGACAGCTCATGTAGAATGTCCATGGGTACCATTACCAGGAATCGCAGTAGCTCCGACCGACATATGTTATTATAATAATATCAGCTTGTAAGCTAGGCGACTGATCACCCTCTTACTTGCAAGTTTGGTGTATTTTTTATAAAACTAAGCTGTTTCTAGAATAGTTAAAACTATAGTCATGAGATAAAACGCAGGTATTTATTTACGTTTTTCATAGAAATGTAAAATACAACATATTTTGTTAGAAATATGTTGTAAAACCATTTTACGATACGGTGATTTTTTCTTTCTGTGGTAGGTATCTTGTTCCAACAGACTCTGTATTCATATCCCATTTATTTCCTACAGTTACAAGTAATTTCAGTATGAACAGTAAAAGTTTCAACTTTTCACTACCGATTTCTTTTCGATTTTTTCAATCTCAATCGATAGCGCACATAATCTTGCCTCAAAAACATTGAGCGTTATTTTTATGTTTTAATTTTATGAATGCATGTGGAAATAAATAGGTTTATTTTTTAAAATTTAATTTAAAAGATTCTATTTTTTTAAAGTTTCGCCTTTAATACAACAATAGAATCCTGAAAGTACTGGCGGAGAGTTTACTCCCCTTTTCTGAGGCATTTTGTGGCGAGGATGGTCAACTAGCTAGCTGACCTCTTGCTTGATCGTTCTCTGAGCAACCTGCCTCGGACAGTTAATTCTTTATGTGTCGGCCGGTCTTGATCGTGTTTTGTATTACTAATATTAGCTATATGGTATTTTTTACTAACAAGATGGATTTTATTGTAGTCCGATACTGAATAAATAAATAAAAAATAAATAATAAACCTTTTACCTGTGTGAAATCACGAAGAGCTGTCTTATGAGGATATGTGGAGAAGTAAAAGAGAGGAACACACACATTTTTATGCTTTATTAACATGTGGAGATATTTGGGGGAGGCCTATGTCCAGCAGTGGACGTCTTTCGGCTGAAATGATGATGATGATGATGATGATTGACATGGGTCTGGTGCCTCATGTTGCTATGGACTAGGCCAAAATCTACGTAGTCTTCGTTATCGTGTGGTTAGTGCCTAACCTGGTGTCAGAGTTTTTATGCCACCAATGAGCCTACTATGCCTTGGCTTAACATGCCGTTGAGAAATATCTCTCAGGCATGCTGGTTTCTTTATGATGTTTTCCTTCACCAAATTATAAAATACGTACATGAATCCGAAAAATCAGAGGTGCGATTTTTGGTCCTATGACTTTTTGGTAGGTTTTGAGATCTATGACTGGGCAGTCCGACGGCTATACCACTAATAGGCTATCACTGCCGACAAACACTAAAAAGTAATACATCGAGATTTTAATACGGAAGAAGTCAGTTACACTTTGCCCATCCCAGGATTTATTCCAGGTTTAAAACTATGTTCAGCATTCGCCACTTGCGACCTAGTTGTTGTAACCAGCCAAATTGTGTAGATAATATTGAAATCATCATCTACCTAGCCTTTTCCCAACTATGTTGGGATCGGCTTCCAGTCTAACCGGATACAGCTATACAACATTAGTTTTAATATATGCGAAACCTGAAACACGTTTCTAGTATTTTTATGTAAATATGTACAAAATTTCAGAACTGTATCATGAAAAATCACAAAGTTATAAACTAGTTCTGTTACCTGCTTGTCCGCATAAAAACGTGGTCACCACGCAGTGCATCTCGCACGCGCCTCCGTCGTCTTGAGCTCATCGATAATAATAATTTGGCAATAGGTACCTAAATTATTGCGATAGGTACTTAATGTCGCTCGTTGCCAACTTGTGACTTTTTTTAAATATTTTTGGGACAAAATATAATATGGTTTAAAAATTATTGGAATCGATTCAGTTACTTATTCTGAACAAACTATATTCCAGTTTCGCATATACTAAAAATAATGTTGTATACTAGTATTTTACATGGAGCGACTGCCTATCTGACCTCCACAACTCAGTTAGTACTGGATAATACGATAACCCCTTGGTAAGTTTGGTTGTCGGACTTTCGGGCCACTGACTACCTGTAACGACTGTCAAAGATCTACAAATAACAGCTGGGACCAACGGCTTAACGTGCTATCAGAAGCAAGGATGAAACTTGGTATGTAATGGGCGGTCACCCATCCACGGACCAACCTAGGCAAGCGCGGCTTAACCTGAAGACCGACCCGACTGGTTATTATTATTTAACCACGAGCTCACGGTGTTAAGTACCTACTATTGAAATCTGTCGTAAAATTATTATTCAAAAACAGAACCTTAGTGACTTGAAAATAGTCACGTGGTATTATACGTAGGTACATGTTTTTCTACACGTGCAGTGTGTATTAGACTCGAATGAATATATCGACTGTATTGACATTCGATTAAGAAAGTCACACCGCGGGGGAATTAAAATACGGAGAGAAGTAGCGTTATCATTGCACTGAATATGTTACTACAACTGAATGCAGTGTGTTAGCAATCCTGAAATATTTATTTTTAAAAGGAATGATAAGTGACTTCATACACGTTAAGCCGTTGGTCCCGGCTGTCATTTGTAGATATTTGACAGTCGTTATAAGTAGTCAGTGGCCCAAAAAGTCTGACAACTAGTCTTACCAAGGGGTATCGTATTACCTAGTACTAACTGGGTTGTGGAGGTCAGACAGGAAGTCGCGCCATGTAAAATACTGGTATTCAACTGCATCCGGTTAGACTGGAAGCCAACCCTATCATAGTTGGGAAAAGGCTAGGCAGAGATGATGATGAAGTGACCTTATACAAGGTGTAAACGGACCCTTCACGAAGCTGTCAACCAAACATTCTGTACATCAAATTAAGCAACTCTACGCTAAAATAATTGCTGTGAAACGACTTTTTTTTTGGGGTGTAAAATCTCGTTATACCACAAAACTCAATGTAACGCACTCAAAACATTGTTTTGATGGATGCATTGAATAGTAAACGGGAGGATTTAAATTGTAATTTCGTGGAGGTATTTATTGTAAAAATATCACCTTAAAAACTAGTATTAAAAAAACTTGTAAATAGTTGGCAGTAGGCATGGTCCAGAACAAAAAGATCAAAATGACGGTTAGAACAAAGTGCCTTTCGGTTTCGTTAAGGGTCTATTTACACCCTGTATTATCTCTAAGTCGGTCAATAGTGTTATATGTGACCTATAATATTTACGGGAACTAGACAAAGTATTTCAATCAAAACTGGGGCATTTTATAAAAATCGTCTCCATTTTCAGTATTGAAGTATCGTCTTGTTGTTTTTTTAAGTGTTTCTGATTTCGAAGTTCTAGAGCACGAACACGCGACGTAACAGCTACGTAAATTTTAAGTATTTTTGAATTGAAAATATAATATTATCCTATAACATTTTGGTGCATTTTTTTACGACAAGCACAATTAAATTAGTGTACGAGTACATTTATTAAACAATTCTTTAATCTTTCATGGTCACTAAAATTATTATAACAAGAAGACGGGATATTTACCATGTTTATTGTTTTCTAATAATAATAATATCGGGAACTCAAAGAAAACAATAAACATGGTAAATATCCCGTCTTCTAGTTATAATAATTCTTTAATCGTGAGTTTAACGACCGTTTTCAACCAAGCCCGTTGATCAAAAACGTAAATAAGGCAGTTAATTAATAAATAAAATAAAAAAATGCAAATGAAAAATAATGAACAAAATTGAAGCGGTACTTCTGATTTTATAATCTATGAAACAAGAAAATCGGATGTTGTCAACAGTCATTTGGGAAACAATGCGAACTCGAGTAAGCAAGGTATCCCAGCACTCGCATTTGTTTTGGTAACAACACTGCTTACAATGTCGTCCCGTAGTTTTTTTTTTAAACTATTTTTATATTCAATAACCCTTCCAACTTATTTCGGTAACGGAAATCCGCGCAATAATATTTCATCTGCGTATTGTTTGTTTACAAAATAAAAGTATAATTGATTTATGTATTTTTTAAACAACCTTTAAAACAATGTTTGCGTAGCCATAAATAAATTTGTGTTCGGGTAAGAGGCGATTCCCGTTGATTGCTTGTGTGTTTTTTATTTGATAGAGAAAAAAAAAATATATTTGCGTTTTAACGTGGAGCATGGATTAACTTATGTAGGTACCATATACCTTCCGTTGTAAATTGCTTAATGGGACTGAGCGCAGACAAATTATTATTTTCTTTATTCATTTTTATTACATATTATTTTTATTTTTAAATATTTTGATTAAAAAAAAACATTTAAAAATATATAAAATTATAATCCACCAGCAGCGGGAACAGGGAGCGAGAGCCTCCTCAGATGTTGGTCGAGAATATTGGCTATTAAGCCATTGGCTGACACGACTATCGGCACCATAACTGCTGTATACTGTTCCACATGTCGACAACCCTGCGAGCCAGATCTAGATACTCGAATTACTTATATTTGAGTGTAGACAGATTTTTCAATATTTGATTTTATTATCACAAAAACCTAAGCTTTAAGCTTAAAAACACCATTTAAACACCGTCCCAATATTTCTCCAGCGTTGCAATCGAACCTGGATCACGCGGAAGCTAGTTTGCTAGCTTATTATTACTTAACTGCTGTTACTTTTACCCAAAAACAAACTTATTTCAGTGTTTAGTGTTCCAAAATTTAGGAAGCTACACTCATTTTGATAGTCACGTATTATGTAAATATCTCATATTTCATACTAATGTAAAACACCCCACACATACGGAATTTGTTCTCGCACCCACAATTTTCATTTCGCTCCCTTTCTGCACGTTTTGTCGATTTTTAGAAACTGTTGTTGCTCTGGATTGAAAATCCGTTAACATGGAGGAATATGCTCATTCACTAGAAGGATTTCGTGCGGTAGAAAAACCGGTTCGGACAACGAAATAAATCAACTTGAAGTTCTAACAACGTTCTAAATAAATGAATTAGTACGAAGAGAGGGTTTTAGACGATTTCCGTTCACGTTTTCAAGCTGGCTTCATGTTAATTGCGGAATGAAAGAGAAACACACTATATCAAGTGTTTAACTTTGCCAAATTGAAGTCAGTTTTGAAAAAGTGATTGTTAATTGCTTTGGGTAAATAGACCCGCTTTTACTGATTTAAAGTTGAAACTAGCATTTTATTCATTCTTTGCTTTGTATAATAAAATTGAACAATATTATAGTAAGAACAATTTGGATAAAACTATATTTTTCACTAAATTCATGTATTGCCTTTTCCCATAGGTCTAGAAAAACTATGTAAAATGTTCCTGTTATAATAACTTAACTTTTATTAAACTACTTTTCACAGCATAAAATGAATGTCCCACCAAAATCTTTATAAAACATTTTCTCAGCTGAAACTATTTATTAAATTAGCGCTCGCCCTAAATCAAAAAACATTTTCAAGTACACTTTTATATTTTATAAGATTCTGTCTGAAATTGCTGTAATTTATCCTTATCAGAGCGAAACTAATTTTCTATTCCATCTGGTACCGGGTATTATACATTTTGTGCAAATTTCAGGCAAGGGTTGATTTTTGTGAGAGAACATCAAAGTTGATGAGAATTTAAATTATACCTCCTTACAAATTATGCAAACGAATATCGGATGTAGACGTCTTTTTGTTAAAGGCTCTTTTAAATTTTCATAATTATAAGGTTTGTTGAAGTTTTGGGACCGATTAAAATTAATTTCCTTTTCTATTTTATTCCGGAAGTACCCTTCCTTCTCGCTACTTCTATTATAGTCCCGCAGACAATGATGGCGTGTGTGTAGTAATGAATATAAATGTTGTTGGATCGAGAGGGAGAGGAAGACCAAAGAAAACATGGATGGATTGTGTGAGGTATGATATGAAGGAAAAAGGAGTAAATGATAGCTTGACGATTGACAGGGGAGAATCGAAGAAAAAAAAACGTGTTGTGCCGACCCCAAATAAGTGAGTAAGGTGATGAAAATATGATGGCGTGTTTCTACTAGATACCTCCTAAAAAGTACAAGGATGAGTTAAAAATGGAATGCAAGCAACTTTGAATAATCTGTTCTTGATATTACAATGTCCCTGACAGCCTTATACAAGCTGTTGTAAAAAATGGTGAAGCTTTTTAAAAAATGCCAATGGCTTTCTCAGAATAGTGCCGCATAAAATGCACAATTTTTCAACGAAACTAATGAAAAAAAGCCTTTAGAGAGAGGACTCTCCTTGAAACTGTTGAGACTAAAATTGTAAATAACAAGTTTCGTACTAGTTGGTGGTAACACAAGTTTGGTTTACTTATTGTATGTAAAGTTTATTAGGAAACTGTAGTCTGAGTCTAATTACTTTTTGTTTATCTTATTAACTGCGGGTACAAGTATTACTGACCAGAGGGCAATTCCCGTATTTTTAGAAAAAATCACTTTCTAATCTCAGTGCCAATCAATCATATCATAATCAATCGGTCATAAAACCTCTTTCACACTGTCTGATCGCTGAGCTATTTGACGTTTTATTTAACTTGTTTTTTTTTTTCTTAAATAGTAGCAGGTAACACAATCATTTAATTTAATACTTCTTTGGCCTTCAGTTATAGAACGTGGACAAAAAAGGATGAAAAATCGTAGACGGTTTCGTTTTGTAATCTCTGTCTACCTCCATTTCAGTATGTGTGAATTTTTATATGTGTCAAGTATTCCATTATTTTTAAGACCCTCGCTTATTGATTTAAAATAACTACTGCAAGATAAATGAATATACAGATTAAACTATAAAATTCAGCCATCTACCAAGAATTTAATATTTCATAATTTCCCGACTCTAAGGTCCAAACATTTTAGAAGCTGAATGATGAGCTTAACTACGACTAGTTTTTCATTAGTGGAAAATCTTAAGGAGAAAAACTACTTACGGAAATGCAATATCTTCTTTGAACGTTCTCACAGAATTTTTCCGAAATGCTTCCACATTCTTTTCGGCCACTCAAAGCAGGTAAAGCTTCTAGAAAGATAAGACCTTCTACAGCAAAAGATGTGGATAAAAGTAAAATAAAATCTTTGTATAAAATACAAATATTCAACGTAGGTACTTTGAAAATATATTTACGTCACTGAGTCGCTGAAAGTGGACCATAGAATTACATTTCTCAAATATAGTCAATAGACTCTCTCAACCAATACTTGACAACGAACCAATATTTACATTTTGGTATATTTATTTCCCTTTCTGTTTGTTATGAGTATCTATTTTCGGAATCTGGATAAACCCGATATTAATAATGTTATTCTTGAACGTTCAAGGATATCGTTCTCAAATGAGAAATTATTAATTGTCTAAAATTTTAAGACAACTGTTTAGGTTACTTTCATGTTTGCTTAAGTTTTAAGGTGCTTTTAGTATTACATTGTATAGTATTGTATATATGAATAGTTGTGAGAATTTGAATTTTTGATTTTTTTTTTTGAACATATAAAATCACGCCTGCAATCCCCGAAGGGTTAGGTACAGGTGTACCTAACAGTACACCCACATTTCGCCAGTTATGTTCAATTCCCATGTAATAGGGCGCGACCCCATTGCCATCAACCGGGTACAAATCCAGACTCCGTGCCTGCTATTGAGAAATTCTTGATGGAAAAACCCAATAACACTTTGCCCGACCCGGGAATCGAACCCAGGACATTGCTCATGCTCAACAGTCACGCTTGCAACCACTCGATCAATGAGGCTGGCATGAAGAATGTTGTTTGAGTAATATAAATTTTACAGCTAAATTGTGACGATAATAATTTATTTATTTAACACTTCAAGCACAAAAGTACAGATGCGGACTTAATGCCATAGGCATTTTCTACCAGTCAACCTTTGGGGGATGCAGAGACAAGCAGTGGTAGGTGTATATCTGAAAATATTTTTAATTAATATTAAGATTAACTACAAGGATATATAAAATACTATAAATATATATCAAATACTATAAATAAATAATATAATTGTGTTTTCAGAAACATCAATTAAACTTCTCTAGCTACAAAACTACCAACAAACAATTTTCTTCACGCACACTGAAATAAGCATGTGCTATAATAAATTAAACGCATGTTAACACCGTTATTAGATTCAGATATTTATTGCTGCTATCGAATCGCAATACATCAGGATAAACGTTAATTAAACGGATCCAGGCGTAACGATCCGTTTTGTTATTAGCCAACCGTTTATTGATGTCCGATAATTATTGAAATAAGTATTTATTACTTATCTTCTTCGGTTTGACGTGATTAATATTACCCGTCAACGTCTTCGGCTCGGGAAGATTTTCCGCTGCGTCACGGATTAGAGATTGGTCGGGATGCGGGCTATAATTCGAAGTGGAGATAATTTTAGTACCTGCTGATTAATTACTTTTTTCTTGATTTATTGTTAAACTTAAGGTCTATATGTACGGCTTCGTAACTCTAGCACAGTCAAGGAAAATCTGCAAAATCTATGTATCAAGATTTCCCTAATAAAACTTCAAAGTGCTTGGAAGAGTTGTAAACAGTCAATTAATTCCTATATTCTGATTAAATATCAGTCATTTTATCTCTTCCAGAGAACAACTGTAATAACAAAATTCTTTTAAAAATGGTGATCTAGTGGAAAATTCAGTAGTCTGAAAAAACATAATGAAAAACCAAACGAAACTAGAACCTTCAAAAGTGCCATCTATGTCACAATGGCGCTACTACGTATTCCATTATTTTCCTCAAACAATTCACGCACAACCAGTTTTAACTTGACTCAACCGACGCTACGCCGCGTAGCACCTTCGTAGCGTTCGGTTTCAAGTAGTAGAACATAGATGGCGCTGTTCCCAAAAATTGTTTCCGCTGGTAAACATAGGCATCCCTCTGGTTTACTGAACCATAAGAAAAAATATTTGTACAAATCACTTAAATCAATTTCAAAATCACGTGTAATAACGATTTGTAAACTGTAAACGTCATCTGATTTTCTGACTGTTCATGTATTTGTAGTTGTAAGTACATACCTTCGTAAATATCTGTGTGATCTGAAGAGAATGCTAATAAATGAATGCTGTTTATCAAATTATTAGTGGTTAACTTTTTCTTTTTTGTTAATTTACTATTTAAAACTAGCGGTTAACTACTTTCTTACTGTTTATTTATGAGTGTAGCTCACACACTGTACACTCAGATTAAGTCAGTTATGTTTTTAAGTCCCTTGTGGCGAGTATTTTGCCATCAAACAAAAGATTCAGTGATTGCTACTGAGAAATTCCTCATGGAAAAACCCAATAACACTTTGTCCAACCTGGAATCGAACTCAGGACGCCATGCTCAGCAGTCGCGTTTGCGACTATTAAACCAACAAGGCTACTGAAACATTGTGGGACATAAATCATAAACCGTTTATCTTCACAATGTCTATTGTTTGTAGGTGTTACTAATAGTTTAGTAGGTACTCACCGTTGACTATCACGAAACCACGAGGATGTAGGTATAATGGAGACTAGATAGGTATCACAAACGAAGGCATCGTACAATGTATCAAACGTAAATAGACCCTTTTTGATTAATTAATGAGATTTTTGGTATTGATTGTGACTTAGTAAACCTTCTGTAGAACTGAAGGAAGTAGTTTTTGCATTACATTTGAAAACTTTCTCAATCAATAAAATCAATCTTTCTCAACCCTGTAGTCGTAAGGACGTATTACGTATTGGTCGGTCTTATCCTCCTTTTTTGCTGTCTTTTGTAAATGTATGTGCTTTCTGTCTCCCTGAAAAGAGGACAAAATATGTCTGCGTAGGTATTTTTGTACTGAAACTCGCAACGACATTATTATAGCGAAAGCCACACGTCACTAACCTACATCCACAAACGCCAATCAGTTTACCAATTAACTTCACCTAAGTGCGGTCTGTGACGACTGACGATTCTACCAACTGCACTTTAGTCACACATTAGCTAGCCTCAAACGTGACTGTCATGTCAACAGCAGGAATAAATAATAATAATGAGGCCTCTATGTCTATTTATATAATAGTATATATAACCTCTTGGCCACGAACTTCACGCTCACGCGACACGCGTTTTATGAGAGCGGTGCTGAGAAATCAAATAAAAGTACTTAGTTGTTTACAGCATAATATGAGTCCGACGATTCTTGCGACGCGACGCGTGAGCGGTACCTAGTCACGCAATGGAAAGAAGTGACGCGTGCGACTGTCTGTTGATGTAAATCGCATCGCACTGACTCTGTCGTAAAATGTGCACTTCGCTAAATGTGCACTGGCAAAAAACGTGCACTTCGAAATTGGTGCTCTTCTCATAAAGGAAAGAAGTGCTTCTCATAACGGGCACATCTCAAAAAGAGCAATTTGCATACTGAACATATTTCCTTTACATGATTTTTGTTTCTGTTTATAAGGAGTGCCTGATATTGCCTTATGTCCGATTAAAAGTACAAAATTTATGAAACTTTTTTTATGAGAAGTGCACCAAACTGCGCGTTTTTTTTCCAGTGCACATTTTGCGAAGTGCACATTCTACGACGGAGCCATCGCACGTGGCCGTGAATGAGACCTATTAAGTTTATACCTACCTATCACCGGCCATTACACAGATACATCCAAAAACCGATAATTACGTTAACACTTACATGTGACAATAATTTTCTATGTGTAGTGACCGTTTTCGTATGATTAACGAGTCGGGTACCATTTCGCTGTTGCTATCTCGATAATGTTAATGTCAACACTGTTTTTCACACTGTTTTTTACTAGTTATTATTATCATACTGTTTCGGTGGCTCCTATTATGAAACTAGCAATATTACAGTTTTTAAAAAAGTTTTGCTGTAAGTTAGATAAGTCAAAGGTAGCGAAGGGTCAATTTTTGTAAGAGGTAAGCCGGAGTACATGTCTTGAATATGATTATATTATTTTTCTGTAGAATACTGACTGTGCCATTTTTCAAAGGGAATCCGGTAGGAATCGAGTTGTATGGAACCTTCGCCGCTGGTAGGCAATGCTACCGTTCTTACAAATTGGAGTGAGGAGTGAGATCAAGCAATTGAAGAAGACAGGTGTAAATGAAAACTTAAATGCCTAAAACTTAAATGCCTATAAAGATCATTTTAATACAAACTACGGAAGCAAAGTGAAAGTGTTTGTAAAACTTATTTTTTTCTGCTGAAAACATACTCGTACATAGGCCATCCGATTTTTTTTTCATTAGGTAGACAATTCTCACATATTTGACTTTCAAATGGGTACTAAGATATCTAAGATATAAGATCTATAGATACAAATTATTATCACGTTTGGTTTTAAGCAGAGAGGACAAACATTCGGTTCATAGTCACATTACCGGGTCAATTCGTCTGTTGTCTGGCAACACACCTTTTTTGCAATGTTGCCATGTTTGATGATCTCTGTGAGCATTGGAGTTTGGAATCGATAACCATTTGTGACATTGTCGAACTGGATACATCGAGATGGAACTAGCTTTTGTTGATATATTAGGCAAATAAGATATATTGGAATAGGTACTGAAATATTATTATTTAAATAAGGTTTAAGTTGTCTCATTAGTCTAGTGGCAACAAGCAAGCGCGACTGCTGAACGAGAGGTCCTGAATTTGATTCCCGGTTGTTATTGGATTATTCCATCAGGAATTTCTTAATACTCGTAGCAGCCGCAGAGGCTGGATTTGTGCCCGGTTGATGAGAATAGGATCGCTTCCTAATACATGGGACTTAAACATAACTGGCGAAATATGGGTGTACATCTCTGCCTAACACCTGATATTCATTTTAGATAATTTTACTTGCAGAGCATTTTTTTTCAGGCATTGATTCAAACCATTTAACCATGAATATATTATATTACCCACAGGTCTATCGGTGTGTAAGCGGCTGTTATTTAGCCACGAGCTCCTTGCTCGTGGCTAAATAATAACAGCCGCTCGGATCAATTTTTAGGTTAAGTCGTGCTTGCCTAGGTTGGTCTGAGGATGGGTGACCACCCATTACATACCGAGTTTCCTCCGTGCCTCGGAAAGCACGTTAAGCCGTTGGTCCCGGCTGTCATTTGTAGATCTTTGACAGTCGTTACAGGTAATCAGTGGCCCAAAAAGTCTGACAACCAGTCTTACCAAGGGGTATCGTATTACCTAGTACTAACTGGGTTGTGGAGGTCAGATAGGCAGTCGCTCCATGTAAAATACTGGTATTCAGCTGCATCCGGTTAGACTGGAAGCCGACCCCAACATAGTTGGGAAAAGGCTAGGCAGATGATGATGAGGTCTATCGGTGTGTCAATTTCATCCAAATCCGTCGCATAAATCGCTGTAAAAAGGTAAACGACACACGAAGTTACTAATGCAGTTATTAAGCATGGATAGTAAAATGTTTCGTTACAGGAAGTCAGTAGCCCGAAACTGCACATACCCAGTTCTAACTGGGTTGTGGAGGTCAGATAGGCAGTCGATACTGGTATTCAGCTACATTCAGTTAGGCCGAAAGCCGTTCCCAACATTGTTGGGAAAAGGGTAAGCAGACGATGAAGTATGGATAGTATAAATGGCCATTGACACGCAAAAAATTAAATGAAGAATTCATAATATTACTCTTTGTTTGTAAATATAGGCGTAAACACGTGCTCTAATTACGTGATAAGTGTTGATAGAATTAGAATTGAAGTGAGTAATAATATCCGACGTGCTTTCTTTTACAGACTATTGTGAGTTCATTGGACAATGCCATTGTAAAACATTTGTTATTAATGAGAAAATCTGTCGCCACTTTCTACAACAGTTCGTTGTAAATGTGATAAACAGCAGACCCTGATAGAGGAACCACTGGGATGAAAAATTAAAATAAATATTTTTAAGTGTGAGAGAGAGGCACAGAGGGAGGGGGGGAGGTAGGTGTAGGGTTGGTTGTGTTTGTATGTGTATGTGAGTGTGAGAGTTTGTGTGTGTGCTGTGTGTGTATGTGTGTTTGGTGTGTGTGTTTGTGTGTGTGTGTGTAGTTATTATAGTCTGATTGTATTGTGATAAATGGCAATGGGTGTAAAATACCTGAATAAATGTTCTTTTTTTAAGTTTTTTTTTATAAGGTGCCAGCCTGTGCCTTTACTCATTTTCACTTGTGTGAGAACCAACTTTTTCGTTGGCCTAGCACGAATGTCTAGAATCATTGGAATCGTCGTTAGGTTTACATCCAAGTTAGCCCTAACTTGGATGTAAACCTAACGACGATTCCAAAGGTCGAATTTACCATGATTTTATAATCCTGATGCCCATCAGGATTATAAAATCATGGTAAATTCGACCTTTACGCAGTCATAACTAAATATTTATTGAAAGATGATAGCCGTATCGAAGTTCGTACTGGATAAGTTGGAACAATGCAATTACTCACATTCTAAAGACTCTCAACCCAGAGTTACTAAACATTGTTGCTTCGGTATGACTTGTTTTATTAACTCTTCATGTGAAAATAGTTATCAAAAGTCAGTCATGCACAATACAATCGCCAGTGGCTATATATATAAAAAAATAACAATAAATAAGTTATCAGACCTCCCGGTAGCGTCAAAATTAACGTAACCGTCAAAATTACACACCCGAACATTAAAATGTCATCTTTATTTCCTTTTGTGTACACTGCGGTACAATGACAATTCAGTTTTTAAAGGTTATTAAGATAAAGGAATAAGACTCCACATTCACAAGTTATCAACATGGCTTCGATTGATAAGTCGTCCATTCCAAAAGGATGCTATCAAAATAACAAGAAGGAAAATAAAAATAAAATAAATTATCACAAATTACACCATTTTTTTTTTAGCTTTCTCCTTCCAAACCTCTCTGTTCTGTGCAATTTTTGGCCACGTTTGCCCCACGAACATGATTAGATCGGCACACCACCTTCGCCGCGGTTGACCTCGTGCGCGATGTCCACCCCCAGGCGTCTAGCGAGTGTCGATCTTTGCCCACCTCTCCGGGTGCACCCGTGTGACATGGCCGGCCTACTCCCACCTTAGCTTGGCTGTTTTAACTCTAACATCAACTAATTGAGTTATGGAGCGCAGGGTGGTGTTACCTTGGGCGTTGGGGGTCACGTGGTGGCTCCCGGCCACCGTAGGCGCGGGCCTGTGAACGGCGAGTTATGGGCCAGCTCGCCGTCCGGCCGTCTTATGACGACAGGCCGTATCGACGGCGCGTTCGTGTTCCACGTGCGCCTCAAAGAGATAAAAAAAAAGGGTGGTGTTACCTAACGCGATCTGATCGCTTGGCACAATTTCCCCATATCGTATTAAACGTTAACGAACCAAAGTTCGTTCGTTGTTCGTTCGTTCGTATTTATTATTACTCGGTTAAAGTTCACACACATAATGGGTTTACCAAATGACAAACGTATAGCAATCAATTAGGAAACCACACTTGAAGTGGTGCATTGGTCATACCTGTGCATTGTTATCCAACCAAACAGGTAATAATGATAAGCAACAATTTTCCTTTTAAAATTCCCTTACCGCAGAAATGTCAACCAACCTCACGGTTGTAGATTAGAGTTACGTCACTAGGAACCGGTTAAACGACACAAAGCTTCCTTAATACATAATTGTAAATGAATTAACAAAGCGTTACAAAAAAAATTATGAGTTTGAGTTATATATTATTATCTGCAACTGGACAAATAATTTTGAAAAGTTGTTACAACAAAATATTCTGCTTGAAAAGGTTTTTCCGTTGGCATAGGTCTTCATCATCATCATTTCCGCCGAAAGACGTCCACTGCTGGACATAGACCTCCCCCAACTGTCGTCACATTGACCGGTCTCGTGCGTCTCGCATCCAACGGATCCCCGCAACCTTCACCAGGTCATCGGTTCACCTAGTGGGAGGCCTTCTAACGCAACATCTCCCGGTTTGCGGTCGCCACTCCAGAACTTTTCAGCCCCATCGGCCATCAGCGGTTCAGCGAGCAATGTGCCTTACCCACTGCCACTTAAGTTTGGCAATTCTTATTCTTCTTCTTGTTTATCTTACCGCTTTAAAAATGAAGTCCATGAGCTTACAATAAGGTATTTTAAAGAAAAGAGAGAGTATTCATCATCATCATCTTCTACCCTTGTCCCGTTCTACTTGGGGTTGGCGCAACATGTTTTTTTCTTCTATCTGGTGTCCTGAAATACAGGCCCCAAGCCTAGTTTAGGCACCAGTCTCCCGCAATATACTTACTGTATCCAACTGTTCCCTAAAAATATGTACTCAATGTGTATTGTGCTGAGAAAATAAATAAATAATTATTATTCACCCCTGTCAAAAGTCACGCTATCACTTACTCCTTTTTCAATCATAGTATCATTCCTAACACAATCCAGTCATTAATACGAGTAGTATTCATGAAAGTTATTTAAAATAACAGAATTAAATAATACTCTATAAGTCATGGACTGGGACTGGATGGGACTTCAGACATAACTGGCGAAAAGTGAGTTTACTAGTAGGTAGACATCTGCCTAACCCTACGTGGATTACATGCGTGATATTATGTTAATTACTCATGTTAAGAGTTCTGTAGCCTCTCTCACATATACAATCGCAGACAAGTCGTCATAACAACAAATATTATTCTTGATCTTAACGCTATTTGACGTTGGGGCAGATTTTCCAAATATCCTTTTCTAACTTGCCCGATGTGAACAAACCTCATCGTTGCAGAAAGGCCTAACATCACAGAAAATAGGTAAAACGGCATAAAACTTCTTTTTGTCCCACTGCTGGGCAAAGGCCTCCCTCATATCCTTCCAGGTACTCTTCTCCTGTGCCACCTAGGACCAGCCATGCGCGTCTAAATCATCTCGCCACCGTTTTCTGGGCCGGCCTCGGAGGCGCCGTCCATAATACTTCCTAAATTAATTAAAAATAAATCAACGATACCTTTCCTCTTTGATGACTCACTCCAAAATTTCTGTGTGTCACTTACCATAGTTTATGGTAACATTTGACTCGAATGACTCACGTTCATTTGTTTTTTTTTTTGTTACATTAATAAAACTGTAATAAAAATAAGCAGAGTGCAATCTATTACCTCTTGACGTTTGCACCGATTTCATGCAGTGATTCGGACTAGAAATAAATTAAATAATTCTCCAAGAGAATCTAGAACTCATTGCCATGGTCGAGATGAGCAGTCGGGGGTCGGGGTCAAGTTCAAAATAGTTTTGAGGGCAGTGTCAAGTTTATTTTTAGAATACAAATATTTTAATTAGTTTAAGTTTTGTTGTAAATTATTGTTTTTTCGTCGTTCATTTACTATAAAAAAAATTCAATTCGTTTTTTAGAAGACACAGGAAAAGCACGACTCTGAGTTAAGCTGAGTAGGTTCTTTAAATTTTTTAGCAAAAAATGTATCTACGTTATATTATGACTTTGAATGTTTTTTAGTAAACCAGACGTTATCCAAACAATGGAAACTAATATGAACCTAAAATTTATGCTAAACATAAAACTAACAAGTAAATTATAAAAAAAACCGGAAACAGGTTAAACAAAAACCGGTAAAACCGGTTATTAAATAACTGTTTATTTTTCATTCATGTTACCACTCCACTGATCCAGCCTGTCCCCAGCCGAGCCTTAAGCCGAGGCCCGTACCCCACAGGGGGTGCCCTTAGCACGCTGTCGCTTAGTTAATAAGTATTTATGCTCCTGGCTGGCAGCCTTACACTCAAGGTACTCACAAGATAGTCCAGTTAAGCAGATGCCAGCTTCCTAGGTCAACCTGCAAGATGCCATAAAAAAACCTTACTCTAACAAAGTATTGGAACTTATGTATTCAATTAATTTATTTCAGACACAAAGAATGATCCATAATTTTGTTAGTAGGTACACTTAAAAATAATGTAAGAAATTTATTAAAATCAGAGACACACAAATACACACCACACGCAACCAACCGTATTAAAATCATAATTAAAGTAGATAAGTTAAGAAATACTTAAGTATAAAGGTTCACGTGGCGCAACCAGAGAACTATTAAAAAAAGATAACTGCACTACGCAGTTTGTGAACTCTATAATTTTCTTTATAATAACTGGTGTTGGAAAATGATTACTTAGGTCATGTCTTGTGTCTTCTTTACCTGCCTTCTTTACCTAATAAAAATTACTGTAGCTTTTTTTCAGTAAATTTCTCTCTGGTTTTAACCCCCGAACAAAAAAGCGGGGTGTTATAAGTTTTAGGTGTGTATCTGTGACATCATAGCTCCTGAACGGATAAACCGATTTTAGTTAAGTTTTTTTGTTTGAAATGTGCTTCAATCAAGAGTGTTCTTAGCTATGTATCAATAAAATCTGCTCAGCCGTTTGAACATCATCACCTCTTTTATACATTCAAGGTTAGTGTTCGATTTGAGTTTCTAAAGTCCAACTTAAATATAAACTTTTTATTTTTAACCACTAATCTCGTTTTCCGTAAACAAAAACAAAAATCTCATAGAATCGTGCGAACAAGGGGTTGTATCTAAATGTACAAAACCTTTTCATAATGTCTGCTTTTCGCAAAAGGCTTAGGCAGAATTGTACCTATACAACATTATTTTTAGTATATGCGAAACCTGAATATAGTTTGTTCAAAATAAGTAACTGAATCGATTCCAATATTTTTTAAACCATGTTATATTTTGTCCCATAAATATTTAAAAAAGGCTACAAGTTGGATACCGAGCGACACTAAGCACCTATCGCAATCATTTAATTACCTACTGCCAAATTATTATTATCAATGAGCTCAAGACGACGCTGAAGGCGCACGCACGGCGGCGCCGCGTTTTAACCACGTTTTTGTGCGGACAACCAGGTAACAGAACAAGCCTATAACTTTGTGATTTTTCATGATACAGTTTTGAAATTTTGTACATAGATTATTTACATAAAAATACTAGACACGTGTTTCAGGTTTCGTATATACTAAAACTAATGTTGTATATTGCACACCTACATTTCGCTAGTTATCCGAAAGACATCCGAAGGAAATCGAACCTAGGTCCTCATGTTCAGTAGTAGAGCTTGCGACGACTGGATCAAAGAGGTAGACAAACCGTAATATTTACATGTGGATACTTTCTTTCTCAACGGCTTTTCAGGGGTATGGAAGCAGGTAAATAACAACAATTATTTAGTTTCCTTTACTTAAATAGATATCCAACTCCTATATGATTATATAATTAACACTATCCTTATTGATCAGTTAATGGGCACCGTGTTCAGAGGCACAGGTGTCAGTATTGTATTTGCATTATTTTCTAACACTGCTATCAATTCATTAACTCCGTATGCGGATAGTGTGAATCGAAGTGTATTTGGTTTTAACACTTTATGTTTGACGAATGTCACACAAGTCTCCTAGCAGAGGTCAGGGACATTTGGTACCTACCTACTCTTGATTTACATAAGATTCAAGTTTCTGTTCGACCTCTGGCTAACTTATGCATGTACATATTTACTTTGTAATCCTGTGGTCTATCTCTAAAAGCTTTTGATCTTCTTTGGAATGTCTACTTTCAATGGACTATTGCGGGTTTTTTATCAATAAAAATATAGTTTGAACATACGTATATGAACTCACGACTTTTTCAAATGAGGGTAAGCAGATACCACTAAATGAAATGGCGCTGCGATTACCAAATAATTAAATATAGTTACATTGGCACAACTTAGTACTAACTGGGTTGTGGTGGTCAGATAGGCAGTCGCTCAATGTAAAATACTGGCATTCAGCTGCATCCGGTTAGACTGGAAGCCGGCCCCAACCAACTGAGTTGGGAAAAGGCTTGGCATGATAATGATGACTTGAAGTTTATATTGCAAATATTTAATTTCCTAAACATAGGCATCCACGGTGGATATAATTCTGTCAATATGCTCTAGGACCCCGCCATCCCCTTCGTGTTAGGTTACTTTAAACCCTGCAGACAGAAATAGGATCTCCGCGTAGCAAGGCTACGTCGACTACGCCTTATTACAACACGAGCGACCTGCCCCGGCTTCGCACGGGTGCAACATATATTTAAACCCTTCTCTTGAATAACTCTATCTATTACTGAAAACCGCATCAAAATCCGTTGCGTAGTTTTAAAGATCTAAGCATACATAGGGACAGACAGGGGGAAACGACTTTGTTTTATACTATGTAGTGATTTTGATATTTACCTTGACGTCGATTTTATTTATTTTATTTGCAGAGTGCATTCGTTTTTATATATTTCCTAGTATCATCGCGGAATTCCATACAATTCCTAGGAAATATTACCTATTATTATTATTTCCTTTTATTAATTTTTTCCTTTCCCTTTTATTTCCTATTTCACAGGAAATGTGTGTACTAAAAACATGATCTTTGAAACGTTATTTCAAACATTTCCTAAATAGGCAAGGAATTGTATCGTTGTCGTTCGCATGTCATGTCCTAGCAATTTGTTTTTTAAGACATAAACACAAAATATTGACGATTTTTCTTCCTGTTTATCTTAGCCTGTGGACAGGATGTAGTATTTTCCATTAAAGGTCGCAAGGTCGCTTTTAGGTCGTCGGTAGTAAAAATAGTCAGTGTAGGCAATAAATGATTGTGTGTACCTACATAAGTACCTATTTAATATTCAATACACAGTGTTTGACTACACATAGTATGCCTGTTATGTGATAATAGACAAACAGCTGGGGCGTCAGTTAAAAATAATATATGCTTAGTTGTCTCGTCCGAATGTGTAAATGATGTAGATATGCCTAACTAGGTATCTGTAATCCGGTTGCCATTCATTTAACATAACATCACACATATATCATCTCCAACGGGATCATCGTAGTCGCAAGAAATATTCAGCTGGCCCGTACAAAACTCTGGAGTTTTGTTTTGTTCTGTTTTTTGGTAGAGTAGTTCTGGAACTACTGTACCAAAATGTAACATACGGGACGGCTGATTTTTTTTCTCGATGGAGATTATTTGCCAAGTTGATGGTCAGTAACACATTCTTAAATACGAGCCCACTTTTCTGACACATGCTGTATAGTACACTCATATTTCGCCACTTACTATTCAGTCCCATATGCAAGGTGCACATCAAGCTACCCTAAACTGACAAATTTTCCCATTTAATGCTTAAGCGATAAAGTTGAAAATTAATTAAAGAAATTTGACAGATTGTAGTACGAGTAGCTTGATGTGAGGGTCTGTACTATCGCAATTCACCTTTCAACATAATCGTCCATTTTTTTATACCTACATACTTTTCTCTATTCGTTACGTGTGTGTCATAGCATTGTGGGAAAACTAGTTAATAGCTCCAGTTACCAGTTAACCGCAACAAACATCTGTGAGAATAAAATTGCAGGGCACCGTGAAAACAAAGTTCAATGTTTTTTTGCTTTGACATTTAGTTTTCCGATTTAATTGTTACTGAACTGGTTTAGAGCGAGTCATCTGGAAAGTACTGTTTTGTATTTATTATACACTAGCCACCCACCCTATCGGGTCCAAAAATAAATCTAATGTAGACTATATTTTAGATTAAACATCTAGCAGTAGGGCGGTGAAAACTACGTTAAAATCCATACAGTAGTTTTCGCGTGATGCGCGCACAAACATACAGACAGGCTGATAGGCTGATTATGACAGAAAGACAGACAGACAAAAAATAAAAACTGTTGTTTTGAATTCCGTTGCTCTAATAAAGACCCGCATACATTTTTTTTTTCAATATCTTTAATGTATAGACATCGGCCTGTTACAATTTTATTATATGTAATAGTTATATGTAGCCATTGTAAAAGATTATCAAAAGGCAGAAAAATCTTGTCTGAGTATCTAACTCTACCTGTATAGATGTTGTGTAGATCCTACCGAGTTCACTGACGGTCTATCACTTTACACCCTTATGTCCTAAGTTATAAGGTTGAAAATTGGTCGACCGTAAGTGAACTTGGCAGCACCTATTTGCGAGGTCTCACTGAAATGCAGTGTTCCGAAAGAAGAAAAGATACTGATCGATTTACTGACACGTAAAACTGTACTGTGGGTGTTGATTGGCCAACTGGGACATTGTACGCTCTTGGCCACGATAAGACGATATGGTCTGTCAGAGATATTGTTTGAATCAAATACAATATGCATTGCTTAGCTTTAAACTGTTCTTTCACGATGTTATATGAACACGGATTATTGCCCTTAGTTACCAAGCTAGGTAAGCGGGTTGGTGACCGCTCAGCCTATCTTTCATACATAAAATAATATAATTTTATGCGAACATCGAGTCCAAGTTTTGTATATTATACCTACTCATCTAAATTATCTACCGGTTGTATCGTCATCGCTTTTATTTAAATAATATTAAGAACCTTTATATAGAAATTACATCATATCATCAAATAAAAAGAAATATAAATTGTATTAAGGAATATTTATTTAAAAAATATAAATATAAATCTATCTAAATAACAATTCGCTTACATACTGCTAATACTAGAAGGCCATCTCGACAGCATCCCGACTTTAACATAAAATCACCAAGACCTTCACAATGTTGGAAATTCAATTCATTTAATTAAAGAAGCGAAAACTTACTTTAAGTTCCTTGTAAAACCAAGGAATAACAATATCATACATGGTTCCGAAAGTCTGCGCCGTGCAGCTTCGAATATCAGTCGAGTTCACAATAATTTACAAACAATACTGCAATGAGCGTGCATTCAAGGAGGACTTATAAGTACACGGTGCCAATTCTGACCTGAGGCTTCGATTTGAAGAGATTGGAAGCGGTCTTGATAATGCTAATGATAGGTCTGAAGGTGGAGGTTTCTTGACGATGATAGTAAGAAGATGTGTCTGGTTGCTGGTATCTGTACTGGTACTGGTTGTTGTATTGGTTGTAGAACTGGTTTCTGAACTGATAGTTGAAGCCGGGGGTGTCGACGGAGCTGTCAGGGATGGCGTTCGAGATGTAGCTGTTGCTGTTGTCCACCGTCTGGTAGGACGAGGAAGCTGTGTAGCTGGCGGCTGTAACAAACATAAATAAAATTAGATTTATTTGTGGGACAATAAAGTTTGAGTTTTACGGAGCATAAGTAGAACGTAAGAATTACTGAAGAGTAGAAATCGTTTATAACAAACATAAAATAGACGTAAAACAATTTCAAACGATGGTTTGTTCTTAGATAATAAAAGATATTTACCGCAAAGGCCGGAGTATTTGCTCGATTCCGTGAGGCCGAAGTTGGTGCATGATGGGTAGCCTTTCTCGTACGGCTTGGATCCAATAACGTTTCCGCCAGGACCGTAGTTGCAGACGTAAAGCTTGGTGTAGCCTCGAGAGGGGTCGTAGTAGAAGGTGAAACCACAGCCGACCTTCGATGTCTCGCCCCAAACCAACTAAAAAAAAGGATTAACGTTAGAAACTCGTTCGATTTCATATCCGAATAGATTGGAATAGAATAGAACCACATAAGACCCACTTATGAAGGCAACAATGAATTATTATGTAATTTACTAAATTAAATATTCAATATGTCACATTTGGCAGAGAATTGATATGGAGATTGGCTTTACTATTAAATTGCCGAATTTAAATTGCAAATTACCTGTGAGTAATGCCCGGTGCCGTGCCCTCCAGTGATGGGTTTGAAACCGTAGACACGGACTTCATCGAACCACGCGTTGATCTGCTTGTTGAAGTCGGGTTCGGAGTCAGTGTTCTCGCTGGGTGGGCGAGTTGTCCAGGTGGCTGCGAGGTTCTGACCCACGGGGAAGCGGCCGTCGAAGCGCTGAGCGGCACGGTCGTGAGCAGTGATGCACTGGTCGGACCAGTGCTGAGCGCCAGAGGCGAGCTCGTCATCCCATACCTTTACAAAAGAAAACACTTTGTTAGCATCGTCATCGGCATGTTATGTTTTTGAAACCGTTTCGAGGTTGTTTGTTTTTCATTAATGATTTGAAGCGTCGGGCACTGAACTTTACCGAGTGCCACTTGAGTGTGTTTTTCGTAAAGAATCAATTGCCATCGTTTTAGTTATTTATGACAAATATTGGCTAGTTCTGCTTGGTTGTAATAATAATTATGGTCTACGAAAAAGTATCGTCTCTGGAGTTATTATTTTAATACGAGATTATATTGAGGAATTAGATATATAGCTGAGCACCTATCAACGGGGTAAAAACAGCAGACTAGTATAACAATACCAAGCATTTTAATTGAATTTATGCCAACCAGCCAGTCTTGTCCAATAGAATACCAGATTAGATTTAAAAATGTCTTTGGAACTGGAGATTTAGAATTTGCATTACTTTAGATAATAACGTATCTGGCTGATGTCACTGCTTTAGTGGTTTCGTATTTTATGACTCCACTGAATTAAAATGTGTGACAAATGTCAACGAATAATGGTCAAGATCAAGTTCATATTCATATTCATAAGTCTGTGTTTCGTTTGTGAGTATTTGACGTACCATTTCCATCATGTTAGCCGCTGGTGGTTGGCTGGAGACCTGTCCCAAGGCAACGGATTGCCTGAGACGATTGTGTGCGTCAACAATCGCTTGCTTCTCGTACGCCGACAATCCTCCAGAACCTTTAAAGAAAGAAAGAACAATTGTAAAATTTGCGTCTCCAAAATTCATCTCTATTGCTAAAAGTTTAAGAGTGTCATCCAATTCTGAGTGTCAAGGCGACAATTTCGTTCGAGTGATTCCGTAATCCATTGGATTGATCTGATTTATTAGACCGGTGCGTGCTAACACAGGTGTCGGTGTCAATAAAATTTTACGACCTCGACCCACGAATATGTAAAATAGGAGCATCTTTTTGGGTAAAAACTCGTTCGCAAAATCCAGACTGGGTGGCGGCGAATGAATTGATGGGTTCTCGGTGTCATTACGGACACTTTATGAATTTTTATGTGCTTTAGATGATTTTGGAGTTTAATGGATAGACACATAAATACTAAAGACAATTTCTGACATTATTGGTGCAGATTCGAGATAATATTCAAAGTTTTATTAATACATTTTCTTGAGTATGCGAAAACTGCTTATTGTTATGATTTATGAGTTTCAATTAATTATTTATCCGCAAATATTGATATACTAAATTGAGTGTTACTTTAAATGGGTTAAGGTAAGCTTTTTAAACCCGTAGACTCATCAGTAATAAACGCTAACAAAAGTGATAGTAATTTAGGTATTAATATAAATGAAGGCCTGAAAATAATGAATGAAGGTTGAAAATAATAAATGAAAGGTTCAAAATAATTTTAAGGGCTTTGACTTACGTAATAATTGTTTTCCAGCACCACAGCTGCCTTCTGTCGTTGCGAGAAGACCTCCCATAACAAACAACACTAAGGATATCATCTTGATTGTTTAAAAGTTAATTCACAACACTTTTATAACTGAAAAAATTCACGCGTAAAGTTGAGATTCGTAACTAAAGACTTGTTCACTTATAATTTACGAAACTTCAAACTTATTTAATATTTCCCGGTGATCCGTAGCACGACGTGCTGCGCGCTCTCCAGGCTTTAGCGGTGTGTGCGGCCAACGGCCCACGCGCGCGCTTATGTACCCGACGACGCGTTACCATGGAGACGGACCGACGCCGGCCGCCCGCTGCGTCTGCGCATAGCCGCCCGCTCCGCTCGTTCAACACCGCTGTACCGCACACGCTCACAAAACACCCTTAATTCGTAACACTAAATACGATATTTAACATATTAAACCAATTAAACAACCCCTTTTTATTCAATTTAAACAAGACTATCTTCAACATTTATGATTGGCACACAATACTCAGGATGCTCTATTCTTCGATCGTGTAGAGTCTTCAGTTACGAAATAAAGAAAGGTTATACGAACATCGGCCAGCTACTTTTTATCTGCAGTAATAATTTAAAACTCATTATGCTGCAGACGGTTGTTGTCAATGAAATCGAGTTCTTGTGATGTGTCCGAGCCGAACGTGGAAATATGTTGACAGATATTGGTCGGAACGGAAGTGGTCTTTAAGCGAAATTATACGCAGCTAAAAACAAGGAAAGAATAATCTGTAATCACCCTTTTTTATGTCAAAGGCTACTTAATTTTACATTTTTGGAATGAATAAGAATAATTTGCCTGACAAAATAAATGATGCCAATATTTTTATACGTTTAGATAGGAAATCAATTTTCGGTTGTAGTTTGCGAAAAAATGTTAATATTTAAATTGGCAATAAATTAAATTTTGAAATTTTTCGCGTTCTTTTAAAAATTTATTTGTACCTACATTTATTTTAATGTGTTCCACATAATTTAAGAAGCCATTTGTGAAAAATGTTGAAAAATTTACATTAGGTTAATTAAAATATCTTTCCCGATACGATAGTGAAATGTATCCATATATTTAGGTAAAATTACAATTTGCCTAATGAAACGACGATGGTGAGTCGTTAATTAGAGCCAAAAATTGACCGAAAAGTTTAAGGTGACAAGTTGTCTGTTAGCAACCAATCCGGTTTACCACCTGACGCGAATTTTCGCTCGGTGCTTCAATATTTACATATTAATGACTTTTATTTTATTGACTTTTTATTTTACAAGACTTTATACTTGCTTAGGATTATTATATTTTTAATTAAAATTTATGTGGAGATGTTACAAATTATTAAAATAAGTTCAAGTGTTTGGCTTGCTGCAGGCTTTGGTGCAAACTGTAAGTGCGGCAAGTATCTATTTAAACAAATAAATAAAAGTGATTTTAAATTTTTTATCGGGCGTTACGGTTTGAGTAGGTAGGTAACTATATCGAGTTTCATTAATTATTTGTATTCTTTGACATGTATAATTTAGTAAACAAAAGTGTCAAATTACACAATTTGAAACAATTAATGTTTTTTTTTATTAATATTCGTGTCAATATAATATGCGATTAGAGAAAAAAAAAACTCAAAAGAACTATTTAATTAGTTACTAAGGCACCTATTTAGGTACATTCGGTAAAATATCGTATCCTAAACTCATATTATTATCTATTATAAACTTTATACTACCGAAGAAAAATTAAGTACTAAATCTGCAATAACGATGATAGAAAATTTATAGTACTTTATGAATTGACATATGGTACCGAAATACTTCATTCATTACGTCATAATATTGCTGAAAGTTATGGTAAGAATAGAAAGCTTCATGATAGTTATGCGACTTATTCAAAAATAACACGCCCACCTATTTCATTAATTAATTTTGAAATTATTATACCTACTTGTAATACATAAATAAAAAAAAGGTCGATGATACCAGAATAGTATCTATTAATATGAAAATGTGTTAGAAAAAAATCTAGCACGACGATTTTCTAGAGGTAGACGAGAATTTGCAATTCTAAGCAACCGCGAAGACTTAGACCTTGGGTAGACTTAGGCATTGGGCTTTCTTGACCTTGCTCAATAAGTCCTCTCTAAAATTGATTTATGAGTTGAGGGTTATTAAAATTAAACTTTAAATAATAGAGAGAGTGAAAATGAGACGTAAGTTAAAATCGTAGCTAGATTGTACGTGTGCAAAGAAATTCTTGAAAATATCAGACGTTCCAGAAAGTGCCATAAAGCTAGAAACAGTAACGGAGTGATAAAAGAAATTATCCTTTTTGATTTCTTTTGGTCAGAATTGGATGAAATCTTAGAAATGTATGGCATCCTTGTTTTCCATACCTATGAATTAAACTCTCAATTATATTATGTAAACTGTTATTCCTGATTCTTTTTTAAGCTGAGAATTGCACGTTTTGTATTTGCATTTGTGGGATAAGGGCAAGAGAATGATGATGATCAAAAGCATAATAAAATGACTAAAAAGATCGCTCTTATAACAATATATCAATCATACACCTTCAAAGTGCCTCATCGACTTAAGTGTTTACAAAATACACAGATAAAGTTCTATTATTATTTGAAAAATGTCTTATTCTGTTAACTTTTTTACTATATTTCTTATTCTTATTCTTTATTGTACACAAAATAACAAATATACATACAAATTGCAATAATATAGCTTATGTGCAATGGCGAGCTTAACCCAGAATTGGGTTTTCTTACAGCAAACCAAATTTTGACTGCCAGATTTGCAGGAAGAGGATTTACTTATGTGCATAAACACAAAAAAAAACAAAAAAAAAAATTAAAGTCACTTTTCAAAGACTTAAAAAAATCACACGTTCTTTTGTTTTTTTTTTTTTTAAATTAAAGAATACATATAATTGATACAATAACTAATTTAACGACAAACATAAACAATATTTAATGTTGCCAGGTAGATACTACTAGGTATTCAATTAGGTACCAGCATATTAATCAAATACTTTATGTATTATTTTGACAAAAACTTTGACTTCACATACAAAACTGCAGTAAATAATAATATTGAGTGGGCTGCGTTAAATCCGTCACGTGTACGCTTTATCTTTGATGGTAATAACCCATAAAATTCTGTCGAACCCATCTTGAAAGTCAGAGCCAGTTCATTTGACCTTTAAATAAATAGCCTTATTAATATCATTACAGTGAAAACGTCCTAGTCTACCATCTAATAGACAGAATAATAGGGGAAAATATACAGATTACAGCAGAACAGGGTGTCGAAAAAGTCAAAGAAACGAGGTTACAAACTTCCGTTTTCCCTAACACAAGCGACGCCTTAAAGAGTGCCTAAATATCACAGCTGAGCAATAAACATCTAACCGAGCTGATCAAATGGGCGTTAGAAATTGAAGTTGTGTGAGACTCACATAAAAAGTCATTAAAAGGTAAGCCGACTTTTGAATAAATAAATATTGTAATGATGACTGTGGTTTTGACAGTGTGTCACCGCTGGTGCTAATTTTCATTTCGAGGACGTCTTTATTTAATAAACATTTTTTTTTGTAACTTGGAGATTTATTTGATCGTCAAAATCAAAACACATTTATAATTGGATGTTTTGTGACTTGCGAATTTGGTTTTCACTCAAACTATACATGTTTGATTGAAATCGTGTGTAGAATCATAGAATTCGAGATAGATAGATCCAGGTAGCAGTAAGCCAGTTAGGTTAATGAGTAGTGAGATAATTGCATTCAAGTTCTTATTACAAAAACAGGAAGTACGATTTTTCGCTGAGGTTTATTTAGGTCAAATACTCTTGTTTCTTTGGTCAGGTCAGTTATTCACAGCCAAAAACATTAATATGGAAACACAATTAAAAAAAAACAGAATTTCAAAAATTAAATCTCCCGACTATTCTATCTCAGTGTCTCGGCGACTACGAAGAGGTAACTTTCCGACGCTGATGTATAGGTATGGGGCCGGCTCCGCGCTGCCAGACAAAGCGTCGGCCGGCGCGCCACAGTATCGTTGCATGAATCAAACACTTGTATATACTCGTAATTGTGCATTGCAATGAATCCCAATGTCAAAACAGGTGATTCGATGTACGCGCTTCGATTTCCGTGTAGTTGAGTAAACTTGACGTTAACGAAAGTATTGTTCATGGAATTACTCGTAAGTTATTGATTTGTTTGTGATTTTTGGTGTTTCTTTATGCCTTGAATGGCGAATTTTACCATATCTGAACCACGTTCAAGTGCACACTGACACTGATGACAGTGACGGCTATTGACGGTAGTTTAGATGTGCTGATCGCGTTCAGTTTAAATAGTGAAATCGGTCCTAAATAAACAAATCTCTTTTTGTTATTAAAATAAGATAATATTACGATTTATAAAGTGTTTTGAATAAAGTTGATTGCTTTTGTAATCCAATCAAGTGGGGTAAATCAATACTGGAAAATGAGTCTTTTAAGTAGTGTGATATTATAAATATTGACCACCAACACTTACGGTAATACATTTGACAAAGCCTACGTTTTAATTAGTAAACACTTATTAAAATGTTAAGTAATTCGCAGTGACCATTATAAATATTAGCGTTGTCTAGAATATAAAGAAGCTTAAAAGCGAAACGATATCATGACTGTTCTTAAAAAGTTGCATAGGATTGTGTTCTTTAAAATGAATAGCATAAAGGTGATAAAAGTGTGTAAGATTTTGTATAATTTTAATTCTATGAACTGGCAACGTTGCGACGTTTGTTTGCTCTGCCTAAGTTTGTCCTTAATCAATACAGTACATCCTGTTAAGAACTCATTTAAATTAAGGAAAATCCGCTATATTATAATAATTTGTATTATTTTTTGATAATTATTAATTTAGAAGATCAAATTTCTAAAATAGACTGCAAAATGTTAATTTTTCTAAGAATAATCTGTGACTACAGGGAAATACTATTAGCTACGTATTGCTGAATTAATGATAATTATTTGTTTTAAGACCAGTTCAAATTATTTTTGGAAGACCCGTTTTATGAAGTAAATAGTAAATTCATTCAAAAAAATCCTTTGTCAATACGAAAAGAAGAGAGTAGGTTTATCTATTAAAATTTAACGCTTATACCAAATTTTGTGTCCGTGCCGTGACCACCGGCCGTGAACCGTTGAGGAGTTTTCTCTTGAGGAGGCGATCCTGACTGCAGGATCAAGTTATGTCTGTCATAAAATTGTATAGTCACCAGAACCAAAGGTGTATGAAAAATTTCAGTTCAATCGACTGGGAGGAACTGGTTTGAAATTCAGTTGCAAGATTTGACCCATACATACTAACTTACAAGGCAAGTTAAATAAAAGCTTGTAATATAAAAAAAATAAACAACATGTTTGACTTCAATTCAAACACAACAGAAATATCAAATATTCAACACAGTCAAATGATTTTATCCACATTACATTGGTGCACCAAAATTAACTGAAACCTTAAAGTAGCTGGTTCAAAAGACCATTTTTGTCTAATCTTTACATAGTATAAAACAAAGTCGCACTTGCTGTTTGTACGCTTTGATTTTTAAACTACGCAACGGATTTTAATGCAGTTTTCAGCAATAGATGGAGTGATTGAAGAGGAAACTTTATATGTATACTAGCTGACCCGGCAAACGTTGTTTTGCCATATAAATAGTATGAAAAATAAATGTTGGCCGATTCTCAGACCTACTCAATATGCTCACAAAATTTCATGAGAATCGGTCAAGCCGTTTCGGAGGAGTACGGGAACGAACATTGTGACACGAGAATTTTATATATAAGATTGTACCCAAGCGAAGCCGGGGCGGGTAGCTAGTATTGTAATCAATAGAGTAGGATCTTATAGACCGATAACATTAATCTTTGAAACGTATTCTCCATTAAATTCGCCATTAGGAAAAGAGATGAGAAGGTAGAATGTGAGGAATGTACTCATAAAATAAAGTAGGCTTATCATACGTGGTTAGTCAAGTTCTTGTTCCCACGTCTGATGTTAAAGGTTAGCACACACGGACCAAATGTGGACGGCATTGCGGTTGACCAAGACCGCGAAATTTACCAAGAAATTGAATCTTTAAGTGCGTACGAATCTTGCTTCCTTTTGAGTCAATTAACTATATTAAAAATGCGGTTTTATGTCTTAGGATGATGAATGTATTTCGTTATCTGCCAAGCCTTTTCCTATTTCAGGGTCAATTTCCAGCCTAACCGGATGCAGCTGAATGCCAGTATTTTACATGGAGCGACTGCCTATCTGACTTTCACAACCAAGTTATTACTGGGCGTGGGCAATACGATACCCCTTGGTAAGACTGGTTGCCTGTAACGACTGACAAATATCTACAAATGACAGTCGGAACCAACAGCTTAACGTGCTTTCCGAGGCAAGGAGGGAACTCGGTATGTAATGGATTGTCTACCATCCACAGACTGAACTTGACAGGCATTTCTTTCTTGAAGGTAGTCCCGTGTTATAATATAACAACGCCTCTAACAAAATATTCTAAAATTGCTTATTTTGGAGTTAATTAACTATATTAAAAATAAGGTAAATTTATGTTTAGCATGATTAATGTTTTTATAAGAAGTATATCTGGTTCGTCAAGTGTACCTTCATTGATTTATAATTTCAATAAAACCGTGACCTTTTTACTAAATTAAAAGAAGCACGTAATACGGCATAGTTCGAATTGATTTTGACAAATGACTTGTAGATAATATTCGTCATGATGCTTCATACGTTGTTTACGTAATCGTTTTTAATTGCTGAGATACGCAGAGGTCATTGGATACATATATCTGTATTATGATATCTGTTTTTATGATTTTCTATTCTAACGACCCATTTGCTGCGTCAGATCGTCTGGTGAGACCTTAGGATATTTATAGCGTTAATTTGTACTTAAATTAATTTATTGGTTGACCGTGAGATTTCAGGAAAGAAAGACTATTTTTTTCTGAGGCTTATCAAAGGCTACTAATATAGGCTGATCGATAGAAGAATGTGAGACTGACATATTTTCGTAATTAGTGGTGTGTGGTTATCACTAGTCGGTTGATGTCTCTTTAAACGATTGATAGGTATCTAATTATAAAAGAGTTGCTTATTCAGGCAGACTGCCTCGTTAGTCGAGTGGTTGCAAGCGTGACTGCTGACCATGAAGCCCTGAGTTCGATCCCCGGGTCGGGCAAAGTGCTATTGGTTTTTCCCTCGGGAATTTCTCAGTACCAGCCACGGAGTCTGGATTCGTGCCCGGTTGATGGCAATAGGCTCGCCCCCTATTACATGGGACTTTAACATAACTGGCGAAATGTGGGTGTACTATTAGGTTCACCTCTGCCTAACCCTACAGGGATTACAGACGTGATGTTATGTATGTTAAGTTATGCTTAGTCAGGGGTTGGTAAACTTCTTTGGGTGTAGGTTTGAGTTCAACTTATTTTCTTGTATTTTATACATAATACATTTTTTTTTTGTAGCAATTGAATGCAGAGCTTTATTTGTCAAATACCTACCTGTTATTTTTTAATTAAAAGAGACTCGCACTTGACTCAAGTTTAACAACTTTATCGTGCAGCCTAATTAGCGTTTATTTTGAATGGCCGACTGTAAATCACTCAAAAGATTTGTCCCAGCCACCTGAGGCAGTTGGACTTTAATGACCTTAAAAGTAAGCTTTATTTGTTTGATTTTAATTAACGACTTTCGTCGAAAGAAATATTTTTTTTTTTTTTATAGGCTGGCAAACTAAGGAGCTGTGTTACAAATCATATGTCGACGTCCTGCTGATTTGTTTGATGTATCGTAAAAGTTACATATATAGGTATAACTTTGTATATTTCAACGTGTAATGTTATACCAGTTTTTCTACTTTCGTCTAGTAATAATTTGTAATGGTCTAGCAAAACCTGAACGAGGGAAATTTATAGGACAACCCTGTCAGTAAGGTTCTTAAAACACGTGTATTTTATGTTTGTTAATTAGGATAATTAAAAATCAAGTTTGCTAGTAAAACGAGAAAACTGTGATGTAAGGTCAAAGTAAGGTTGTTACTGCCTATTAGTGCGTTTGCACTGGGCGTTTGTCTAGCGTTAGCGTTCGTCGTAGCACCGCGTAGCAGTGCGTAGCCACGAAGCGTAGACGCAATGCACACGCTACGCCGGTGAAGCTACGAACTGGACCAACATACGCAACAAAAGGTAACGAGTTCAAATTGGACAGTAAAACACATCGATGTCATTGTGTTGCTGGGAAGAAAAAGTCGAAGTGGGGCAGGGCAGTCTTTTGGGGGATTGGAACCTTTATTTTGATGTTGAAAAAGTGCATATTTGATTATACTGAGCCTGATTTGAATAAATAACTTTTGGTTTTGAAATACCTACGTACTTTAGCGTCATGGAATAACCATAGTTAGTCACTGGAACTTTGTGATTCCCACAGGCAAAAGAGGAATTAATAATAACATTTTATACAAATTTACCGTATAAATTAAATTAAATTAAAATTAATTAATTTCGGATAACAGTGATCCATATTAATTGATATATAAATAGTATAATTAAAACATACAACCCATATAAACAGCATGCGTTTTGTCGACGAAAGAATCGACAAAACGACAGATTTCTTTTGGTGATCTGTCATTTTGTCGATTCTTCCGTCGATAAACCCCGTTTCTACGGTGGTGATGCTACGAGCACACGTAGCAGGTAAACATGTTTATCATAACATAAAATCACGCCTGTAATCCCCGAAGGGTTAGCCAGAGGTGTATCTAATTATGTACATAAACCCACACCCACATTTCGCCAGTTATGTTTAAGTCCCATGTAACAGGGGGCGAACCAATTGCCATCAACCGGGCACAATTCCAGAATCCGTGGCTGCTATTGAGAAATGATTTATATTCGCAGAATAGCAATAAACGTTAAATTAGTGAATAAAGCTATTAATTAATCTTCTGTTGTCTTCATGTCTTAAATCATTGCAATTATTTATGGGAAAAAAGTTTCTTCTGTCATTTGCTATCTTCAAAGATTACCATAATGAACGGTGCTAAGAGGTGATTATAATTAATTTATGCTAGGCGATCACTGCTGAAGATTTATTATAGTGAAATGACAGTGTTTATTTATTGGTAACAAATGTTTGTAAATAAGTGGAGGTAGCGGACGTTGGTATACAATGTGTCCGGACATAGACTAGCGACATTCTAGGTACAAATACAGGGTGGAAGGGACACCGACGCGAAAACGGTTACCACGTATTCAGTACATCATTCTGAGCCCCCTACAAAGAAACTTTTCATCGATTATTAAAAAAAAATATCAGCTGTTCCATACATTTTGACTGTGTAGGTTTATACTTTTGTAGGAAACAGTTTTTTTTTTTTAATAACCGATTAGGATTTTCTATGTTGGGCTCAAATTATGTATTGAATAACCGGTAACCGTTTTCGCGTCGGTGTCCCTTCCATCCCGTAAAACAATTATTCTAATACACAAATTTTTTGAATTGCAAAGAATTTGTTGTCAAAAATTTGTTTGTTTGTTCACAAAAAAATTGACGATTTACATTATTTTTTGGAATTTAATATTTTTTTTCTGAAAGTTACAAAACATGTGAACCTATTATTTCGTAATGTTAACGATAACTAATATTGTTGCCTTCCTAGTAAGCCTATTTTTATCTCAGTAAGACCAAAACTTTGAGAGATATCACAACAAAAAAAAACAAAACAGCTGCCAAGTAGCGGGTAAATGAATTGAACCCAAGCGTGTAGTATATTTGTGTATTAAAATAGTTTTAATATAAGGTCTATCTTTTCATACACGAAATATTTTAAGAGTAACTTCTATAAGTCGTAAAGTCGCCAGAGCAACGAAAAAAAAAATTATCTGAGTGTTTTTTTTTTTTACAAAATTATAATAATTATTCTAAAATTTTTTGAGACTTTTTGCATAAAACCTTTACTCCCATATTCTAACAATGACAGTAGGTAAATACGAAGCAATAAACTAGCGTAATGGATGCTTAAAAATAAGGAGCCAGTATTTATTTTGTGAGTCAAGTAATTTTAAATTATTTATTTTTATAAAAAAATATACTCAGATAAAAAAAAATCCCTTCGAAATGGCTTTGTTATAGCCGTTAGATGATTCCCTGAAAATATTTCGTGTATGAATAGTTAGACCCTATATAAGTACCTAGAATATCGCTAGTCGCTAGTGACTATTTTTTCGCCGATGCTTTGTTTCACTGCTAAAACTCCGTTTTTCTTTACCTTCGTAGATTCTTTTCGGTTTATGACACAAAAACCCTTATTGAATTCCTATGTATGTATAATAATTGTAAAAATAACGAAGCCGCATTGGTTCTTCCTGTCATTGTGAGCACTCAGTGGATCCTCGATGACAAATAGTAAACAGTGTCAGGTTTTTCAGTGATATAACCCTTTGTCAAAGCATTTGCGGTGCGGTGCTACTAAAGCCTGACTTGTAGCTGTGAATTGAAATTTCAACAGTGCTATCATATTTAGCGTTTAGATGTCGCGGTAGTATTGAAAATTGCCATAGTCCTTTTTATTATCAAGAAAGCATAAATCAAATTTTGTAACTTTCTGAAATAAACACTATAGAATTTAGCTAGAACCTTGTAAAAGTAACTTCCTAATTAATTGAATACTTAGTTTGTAACCCTCGTCTTTGCAATAAACAAAGTAGGTAAACAAACCACTTGTTTTGGCTACTGCACTGAGTAAATAGGCAGGCATGTTTTGTCAAGTGTAATTAAATTGACGAATTGGGCAAGGACAAAAAACGTGTACATAATTGGTCTGTACTTAATTCATTTATATCTGTGTTATCGGAGGGGACCATGAATGACATGTTTTTTTTTAATAATTTATTCATTTTATTTATTTATTTATTTAGGATCTCCAACAAAGGATATAAACAAACACACGAAATAAATAATCGACGACAAAAGTATCTCGTAGGTGTACTCCTTCACTTACAGGAGACCACAGCATGCATAATAAGATGTATAACTAAGCTAACAAAGTTATAGTAGCATTTAAAAATTCAAATCGAAACACATTATTTAGTCCTAAAATTAAATTAGAAAAATAAAATAATTAAAAAGCCATAATAACAATTAAAAAATCGAAACACATTTGGCAATAATGTTGGAAAAATAAAATTTAAAAATAAATTAACACTACTATGACTATAGTAGCAATTAAGAAAATCAAAACACTATTGGTAATAAATTTGGGAAAATTAAAATAGTAATTAACAAATACTTAATTGGTAATTAATAAAAAAATTAACTAAGCAAATAATTTAATATTTTGCACTACGTACTGCACTGTTTGTACATCTTCTTAAAATACTTTCCTTTACTTTTACTAAAACATGTTATCTTAATGCAAAATCATGTTTTTTCCTGTACCGATATGTTGAGCCATTGTATGCAAACAAATACTATTTCTCAGAAGTGCTTTCGATTTGAATGTAAAGTATAATCCATCTACACTGTTGTTGATATGTCTCTTGACAGTTCCAAGATACTTAAGTTCTTTCACTTTCTCGATTTGTTTTGATACTGAGTCATACTGTTGACCGACTTTACGTTCATTGATTAATTTATTGTTATTTTAAACCACATTTTGCGGAAATATTACCATACTTGTTCGAGAAGGCAAATCCAAGGTGTATTTTTTGTAAAGGTTGATTTAATTTTGGACAGTTAACTGAAGACTTCGGTCTGTGGTCACATCTTTGCCTTACGCTGACAATCTTAGTTCGCAAACTGTTATTTATGATTCTGAAGTAAAATAAAATCACAAGATACACGAGACGTACAAAAATCGAAATATGTATACTAATCGCGAAAGAAAAGAATCTATCTGTATGTTTTTCGCGCCTTAATTGCTGATTAAATTTGGATGAAATTGGCACACTGGTATAAGGAATACTTTTTATCCCCGTAGTAGGTTGCTTTTTTTGTGACTGTACAATTTAAAGATTAATTCGTTCCATTGGAGCTGTCATTGCACCTGTAATTTTGTTTACGTTATATCGCTAATTGTTCGAAAAGAAAGCTGGATTTCAGTATTTTATTGTTCCGTGTACCGACTTAATAAACTTACGACTTACTTATCTTCTTAACAGGATTCGGAATTATCAATATAATAATTTTCTATAATATTATCATGATAATTATCGGATCCACGCTAATTCGTAACTTGATCTGTTATTTATTTTTAAATTTACAAATGATAATTTCGAATTGACGAACTCACATTCCATACAACATGAGAAAAAAAAACATTCTGCAAAGTAAGTGCAATCTCAAAGAATGACAACTAAAAACACACAACAGCCCAGTATGGACAAACAATTTCGCTGTCTTTCATGCAGTGAATCGTAATGCATGATGAATCACGGTAAATGTGCCACAGGTTAAAAAAACGAGGTCATCGGCCGAGCTTCGCGAAACTTCAACTTGCTGTCACAGTGGTATGCTTAGTGCAGGGATGATAAACCTTCTACACAACACAACAACATGAAGCATGTAGCATGCATGTAACATGTAGGTACGAAGGTACACTTTATAAATATGTGTGTGTGTGTAGGTACCTGTATCTGTTTTTTTATATGGTTGTGATTGATAAAATTAGCCTGCAAAATTCAAAATTTCTTACGTTTTTCACAATTTGCATGACGGTGTCTGGTTGTATGTTGATGAAAATATAATTCACGTCCGTAGCATGTATGTAGTTACAAAATTATAATCGTTAAAATCATCAGTTCAACCCTCTAAGTTAATTTAACCTCATTGAATGAGTTTTTCATGAAATAGTTAGATGTTAGTTTTTTTTTACGCATTCACCTTTATTGCCATGGTTTAAGGATGAGTCTTGCCATGAACCGGGCACAAATCTAGACTATTATTAAGATTAAATGCCATACTAAAACTTTTTTTCGCGGCACAAGTCGGTTGGCCATCCCTGGCCTTGAGGAAAATCAATTGTACCTTCCTAAGTTGTACTTTATACATTATAGGTATGTGTAATTGCGTGAGGTGACCGTTACCTATTGATTCATGACTCGGTAACCCAGTTTGTGGATAAAAAAATACTTTTATATTGTTTGTGGTCAGTTCCGGTAGTTTAACTAACAAGAATGAGTAATAGAGTATAGGTATATAGGTACTTGAAGGTAGTTCATGCATATATTGGCATTTACCACAAGTGCAAATGTTTTTTACCGCAAAGTGGGCACTCAATGAGATGTTATGGTCTTTCAATGAGGAAAATAGAAATGAAATCATATTCAGCTCAAATTTTAACTACCTCTGAGTTTGTTTTGGAGCTTTTTTCTCATAGTATTGCCTAAAGTTAACATCAACTAGTTTTAAATCATTATTTATATAACATAACACCACGCCTGTAAACCCCGAAAGTTTAGGCAGAGGTGTATCTAAAGTACACTCACATTTTGCCGGTTATGTTTAAGTTCCATGTAGCAGGAGGCGAGCATATTGCCACCATTCGGGCGCAAATCCAGACTCCGTGGCTGCTACTGAGAAATTCCTGATGGAAAAACCCTATATCGCTTTGCCCGACTCGGGAATCCAACCCAGGACATCATGCTCAGCAGTCGCACTTGCGGCCACTACACCAACGAAGCTTAATTTATATTTGTCGTGTGCGTGTGGATATTGGCAACCAATTTACAAAAATAAAATATCGTTAACAAGCTATCAGTTTATGTATTCAAACCGAAAATATTCAGAATTAAACACGCGTTGTTCATCTAAGCACGCAAATTTCATTTTGAGTTAAAACAAATCATTGAAAGCGTCCATGCAAAATGAGAGAAGCTACTGATTTACAACGCAATCGGCAGACATTCTGTCGCTTCACCAATTTAGTCATCTCTATGTTAATTCTACCATTTAATTTATATATCCGATCCGTTATGACGATAAACTCACTCCAATTTATAACTCTAAACCAAAAAACTCCTTGTAATAAAATAAGAATCGTATTTTTATCTCGAAACCCACACATAATCCGCAAATTAGTTAGAACGACGTTTAAGTAAAATATTAAAACGACATAATTTATATGTACGTACCTTTTTATAAAAGAAATGATTTATGATAAATTTACGACACAGTGGAACAAAAACGTTGAAAGATAGAAAAAAATATACAACAAAAAAAAAACGATTTCTCTGAACTTCCTTTCGACGCTAGTCAAAGGCTCAATATGAGCGGAATCAGTGGATTCATATAAACTAAATATTGTTATGTTAATGTGCAATTAAAACCAAATAACCTTCGCGATCACGGCATTAACTACTGAGATGGCACTGTGGGACGCACTGGGTCAAAGGTTTTAACTTTATCTGTCGTACTAACTGTTTATCAGATTTTTAGTGTCGGTGCATGTATCTGCATGACAATAAAGTTATTAGATTATTTTTATTTTTTTTCGTTTATTTTTTTATTTCTTATTTGAAAACTAGCTATTGCACGCGGCTTCTCTCTCTTTGGGAGTCAGACATAATCAGACGGGAAAGTACTACCGGGATAAAAGTGTTCAGTCCAAAGCCAGGTCATTGAAATGTATTCAGCCTAAAGGCGTAAAAAGGTAACACGTTGTTGTGTTTTAGTTGATAGCGTGTTTGCCAAAGGTATAAAAAGTAGCATCAAGTTGATGGTTTGATTAGTTATACAGTCTTTTCTTTCATATTTTTAACCGACTTCTAAAAAAAGAGGAGGTTATGTATTCGTCCGCCATCTTTTTTATGAATTTTTCATGATTCTATGTAGGTACACCGATATCTCCGTAGTTACTGGTCCGATTTACGTGATTATTTTTTCATTTCTTAGAAAAAGCCAGCGTGATGGACCCATATAAATTTTATTAATTTTGTTTTGGTAGCTTACGGTAATACGCTCTTCTATTATACGCTTTTTCCTTTTCTATACATGACAATAATTTGTGTGGAATGCTACAACTAAAAAGAGTAAAATAGAAAAGTTTTTTACTAAACATTCATAAAAAAAAAAACAAAAAAAAAATTGTATAAAAATTACTTTACTTTCAGAAGGCGGTGACTTGTTTGTTTGATTGCCTTTTTTTGCCACCGGGTTCCGAAAGTTAAGTAATTTTCCACTTCTTAGTGTTTTTTTTTGACACTCGGTAAGTGAATGAGCTGTATATAAATGTAATATAGGTACCTACGTATGGACTTTTTTTTTTTTTTTTTTTCCGGATGGGAATTCATCAATTGACCCCTCCCCACTCTGGGCGGAGCGGAGGGGAGTGTCAGACTTGTACTGACTAAAACCCATCCATGTTCCTTCTTTGCCTTTTGTGTTCCAGGGCCACGGTATCTCTTTCGAACAGTCCCGCAGCCCTGGCAGACCTACGTATGGACTCAAAAACAAAAACATTGTAGCAACTATAGCTCTTTTAAAAAATGTTTTTGATTGTCTTTTTTAACCAGACAAGCATTCATGTGTTAATCTTAGATACAACAGACTTATGGTGAAGGAAAAAAATATATAAGGACAACTAGAATTGATAGATACTTCGTCATCAATAACTAGCACTCAGTAAGCAGCACATCACAACACATCAGTCTTTAAATATACTTCAAACCCAGGTCGGTCGCAGCAAGGAAAACCTGCTGCTCAGGTGGAGATTCATTGATGACTCTGCCCTGAAGTGTAAATGTGGTGCTGTTCCACAAACGATGGGCAGGATCGTGTCCTGTTGTTTGTTAATTACAGGAACTGATGGATGCTACTGAAGGTGCCAAACTAGTAGCTCAGTTCTATACAGACACAATTTATCATAATCTCTTTATTTAATTAATAAAAAGATATGGGTATGGGTATGGTGGATGGTGGGTTGGTGTGGGATTTTTAATTTTATTGTTTTTTTTTTTTATTTTTTTGTTTATTTATAATTTGAATTAAACATTTAATAATAATTTCAGAATAAAATTCCATAATTATACAGTCGTATATATTTTCTTTTTTATTTATTTTGATTTTTTTGTATTTTTATTTTAATTTTTTTTTTTATTTCGTTATTTGATGTTTTGGTTTATTTTTTATTTTTGTTGTTATTTAGATTGATATCGACACGCTAAAAAGAAGAAGTAAGCACCTGAATAAATTGGTCTGAATTTTTTTTAAAGACTGTTTTGACTAAAACTGGTGCTGTTGGAATTCCATTGTTTTTTTAGCGCTAAAACTTCAAAATTCAATAATTCATTTTTATTTAGGCATTTTTTATTTAAATTTCGCTTAGTGTCAGTGAATACAACTAATAGCCTGCTAGGGAACATTTTCAGCCAGTTGACATAATTATGACTAGTCCAGGACTATGCTGTGGGGTGCGTTGTCAGAATTCCTCCTCGTGTGCTTGATGGCTGCCGGTCCCTCTCGATACGTCTGGAGGGAATAGCAGCTGCTGGGCCGGTGCACCCTGGGCGTGGGCAGTATCCTTCCCCGAGGAATGGGAAGAGATTCTTATTCCTCGGGGAATGTTACTGTCCATGGCTAATATTCTGACATGGGAGGGGTCCATCTTGGACTTAGGGGGCGTTGCTCCGTGTGACCCTCTGAAAAGCAGAGGGCACAGCGGAGGAGCTAGGGCGGGCTCGGTGTGCACTTACCCTGCCTCCGAGCAGACAGTGAAGGTTGCAGTCCTTCACTGTCCCCGTCGATATCGTAATCCCACCGTCGAAGTGTCGTGGAACACGTCTCGCGGCTTCGATTGGGACCGAGGGTCTTGGCTTAACCGCCCGGACCACGAGGTAGAAAACCTCTATAAAAAATTACCCCGAATCTCAAGCGGCGGCGCACCGCGAGGAGATGTATGGCTGACGGGTTCCTTTGGAAAATCAGTCGCTAGTGCGAACCACTGCCGGGCCTGGCTATGGCTTATCTGGGTACAGGGGGCACTGCCCAGATGGACTTTTTATTTCCCCCATACTCGTGGGAACAAAATGAAAAATATTTTAACCCAAAAAACGGCCGATAACGGCGAAGGAAGGGAGGAGAGGGATGCGGGGTCGGAGTCCGGCGCCGCATCCAGCGATGTGAGCGCGGGAGGCTCAGAGAGCTCCCAGCGCGGGAGGCCCGGGGCTGCTGCGGGGAACAGGTAGTTCCTTCGCAAGCGGTCCAGGCCGGTAGGCGACCGAGAGTCGTCATCAGAGGGGGAGCTGGCTTCGGCTCGCAAGATCCCCACCAGCAAGCGTGGCGGGATCCGCGGCAAGGGGAGAGGCCTCTCTGCCACCGAGAGGTCGGCACGGCTTGCCGCGGAGGCGCGCCACCCGGGGGTGGCTGCTGGTCACGGGGTAGCCCGTTCGGGCTCCTCTGGTGGCGAGGCGGGCGCAGACGGCGGCTCCGAAGCGGAGCGTAAGGCCGGGCTTGCAAAGGAGGTAGAGGCGGCGCTGAGGGCTGTCTCCTACAAGCAAAAGCCCTCAACCAGGCAAAGGGCTATACCCTCAGCGGTCGCCTCTATCATGGCGGCAGCGGAGGCAAGATATGCGGCGCCCCCGCCAGACGGCATGGTCAAACTGCGGGCGGAGGTCGCTCGACTGACGGCCGCCACGGAGCTTCTCCAAGAGGAGAACAGGAGGCTCCGAGCAGACTTGGCCAGTCTGCGTGAGTCCGGCTCTCGCGAGGCGCCCCAAAATGGCCAGCAGCGACCAAGCCAGGCCGTGCTGGTGGAGAACCAGGTCCTGAACCTGGTTTGGCAGGAGCTGGCTGCCTTTCAGGCGCGGTTCTCCGTCCTGGAGGGCATTGTTCTGCGCCCCCCCTTGGCGGCAAACATGGCGCCCTCGGGCCCGAGGGCGGCCACATATGCGGCTGCAGCGGCTTCCGCACCGGGGCCGTCCAGCCAGCCCTCCGGCAGGGTTACGTCGGCTCCCGGAAAGCTGGCTCCGGCTAAATCGGCCCCGGTTGGGGGGGCGGCGGCCCTAAGGCAGGGCAAGGCGGCGGTTCACAAGAAGGGCAAGGCGGCGAATGTGCCAGCACTAGCCGCGAGACAGCCGCCACCGCCGCCCCCCCCGGCCCCTAAGCCATCCATGGCCGAGACTGGGTGGCAGGTGGCCGGAGAGAGAGCGAGGGAGCGAAGGGCGGCCAAAAAGGCCAGGAAGCGGGAGCGGAAGCGCCAAGGAAAGAAGCGGAATGGCGCTGCTAGGCTCAGCGCCCCGAAGACCGCAGCTGTAGTGATAACACTACAGCCGGAGGCGGAAAAGAGGGGCGTGACCTATCGCGACGTGCTCGCTAAGGCGAAGACGATGGTGGATCTCGGGGAGCTCGGGATCGCCGGGGGCCTCCGGCTTAGAGTCACCGCAACAGGGGCTCGAGTGCTGGAGATCCCCGGCGAAACCCGTGGCTCGTCCGCTGACGCTCTGGCTGAAAAGCTTAGAGCGTCCCTAAATGCGGACGAGGCCCGAGTGTCCAGGCCCGTCAAATGCGCAGACCTGCGCATCCTGGGTCTGGACGACTCGGTGACCGAGGAGGAGGTGGTGGCCGCCGTCACCAGGACCGGTGGGTGCCCTGCCGAGCAGGTCAAGGCAGGCACCTTACGTCCGGACCTGTCGGGCATGCGAACCGTAAAGGTAAGCTGCCCTGTGATGGCGGCGAAAGTCATTGTCGAGGGCCGAAGGCTCTTGGTGGGCTGGGTTTCAGCGCAGGTGAAGCTGCTGGAACCCAAACCTCTGAGGTGCTTCCGCTGCCATGTGGGGCACCACGTGTCGGTCCGGTGCACCTCGGAGGTGGACCGCAGCGGCCTGTGCTTCCGCTGCGGCCAGCCTGGTCACATGGCCGCGGCTTGCTCCGCCGCGCCGCGCTGCGCCGCATGTGCGGCAGCTGGCAAGCCGGCCGATCACCGGGCAGGGAGCAAGTCCTGCGGTACTCCCGCCAAGGCCAGGGGTAAGGGAAGGCCCTCCGCCACCACCGCCAAAACCCCCACCGTCGCCACCACCGCAGCCGCCGCCACTGTCGCCGCCACTGTCGCCGCCGCTGCCGCTACTGCTGCAACTTCCGCAGCGGGGCCCTCGCAGGGGGCCCGGGAGGGGGCTGAAATGGAGTGCCAGTAACGGCCCCATTACGCTTTCTCCAAGCGAACATCAACCACTGCGCCTGCGCTCAGGATCTGTTGCTCCAGAGCATGGCGCAGTGGTCGATTAACATCGCCGTGGTCGCTGAGCCGTACTTTGTCCCGTCCAGGGATGACTGGGTGGAGGACCTTAGCGGCTCAGTGACCTTAATTGCGTCGGTCGCCGCCGGTACCGCGACCCTTGAGAGTGTCAGGAAGGGTCAGGGGTGCGTAGCAGCACGGTTCGGGGAGATCGTTGTAGTGGGAGTCTACTTCTCCCCGAGCCGAACTCTCGCCGAGTTCCACAACTCCCTCACAGAGTTGAGTGTCGTCATCGGAAGCCATTCCCTCCCCGTGCTTGTGCTCGGGGACTTCAATGCCAAGAACTTGGCTTGGGGTTCTCGTTACACGGACGTGCGGGGTAGAATGGTGGAGGACTGGGCTCTGGAGACAGGCCTGGTCGTCCTAAATCGGGGTTCTGTCCCCACGTGCGTGCGGATGCGGGGCGAGTCGGTAGTGGACATCTCGTTCGCCAGCCCCGCTCTGTCGCCGCGTGTCGTTGACTGGCGCGTCATGGAGGGGGTGGAGACCTATTCCGACCACCGGTACATCCGGTTCGACGTCTCCACCCAGTCCTCAAGCGTGCCGGTCCTACAGGCCCCGAGTGGTCCGCGATGGGCGCTGAAGCAGCTGAACCGGGAGCTCCTCCTGGAAGCCTCGATCGTGCAGGCCTGGGTGTCATCACCAGTCAGGCCTGCTGACATCAACAACGAGGCGGGTTGGTTCCAGGAGGCCATGTCCGAGATCTGCGACGTGGCAATGCCCCGAGTTCGGCCAGGAAGCGCCCGGCGTCAGGTGTACTGGTGGTCGCGAGAGCTGACGTCTCTGCGCAAGGCGTGCGTGCCGCGCGGCGCCTGTACGCCAGGCATCGCAGGCTCCGCATCCGCCCTCCGGATGCGGCAGCCATTGAGGCGGAGCTGTACGAGGGGTACAGAGCGGCGAAGACCGCCCTCCAAGAGGCTGTCCGGCGGGCCAAGAACTTGGCCCGCGAGGAGATGCTGGAGTCTCTGAACGGAGATCCGTGGGGGCGCCCTTACAAGATGGTGCGGGACAAACTCCGCACCCGGGCCCCCCCGCTAACGCAGAGTCTCCGGCCTGAGCTCGTGGAGGACGTGGTGAGCGCTCTGTTCCCTTCGCGAGGGGCGCATCCTCCCCCGCCTATAGCTCCGCCGCCGCGTGCGGTGCCGGAAGCGGACCACACCGATGACGATGACGACGTTCCGGAGGTGACTGGGGTAGACCTGAGAGTGGCGGTACGCAGGCTGAAAACCAGAAACGCCGCCCCGGGACCCGATGGCTTGCCTGGCAAAGCCTGGGTCCTGGCCTCTGAGGCTCTCGGGCCCCGACTGGAAGGGCTCCTAAGCGCATGCTTGGAGAGAGGCCAGTTTCCGCTTCGTTGGAAGACGGGGAAGCTGGTCCTCATCCGGAAACCAGGGCGCCCTGCGGACTCTCCGTCCGCATACCGGCCCATCGTGTTGCTCGACGAGGTGGGCAAGCTCTTCGAAAGAGTCATTGCCAACCGCCTCGCCGGGCACCTTGAGGGGATGGGGCCGGATCTTGCGGAACACCAGTTTGGTTTCCGCAAGGGGCGCTCCACGGTGGACGCCATCATGCGCGTGAGAGCCCTCACGACGGGGGACGCGGTGTCCCGGGGTGGGGTCGTCTTGGCGGTGTCTCTTGACATCGCCAACGCCTTCAACTCCATGCCCTGGAGCTGCATTAGGGAGGCACTCCGGTATCACCGGGTGCCAACTTACCTTCTTCGTGTAGTCGGGGACTACTTGATGGATAGGGCCGTCATCTACCCCGGTCGGAGCGGAGAATGGAACCGGCGAGAGATGTCGTGCGGTGTTCCACAGGGATCGGTTCTGGGACCGGCCCTGTGGAACATCGGTTAGGACTGGGTGCTGCGCGCCGACCTCCCTACCGGCGTCAGCGTAGTTTGCTACGCTGACGACACGCTGGTACTGGCACAAGGGAGGTCGCACGAGGCGGCGGCCGAAAACATGACACGCGGGGTTGCGATAGTCGTGGAGAGGATCCGGCAATTGGGTCTCGAGGTGGCATTGCACAAGTCCGAGGCCATGTGTTTTCATGGGCCTCGGAATGCGCCACCGTCGGGATCCCTACTGACGGCGGGAGGGGTTTCCATCGGCGTCGGGTCGACGTTGAAGTACCTAGGACTCGTCCTCGACAGCCGGTGGAACTTCGTGGAGCATTTCCGACGTTTGGCTCCCAAACTGGAACGGACAGGGGCTGCCTTCAAGCGGCTCTTGCCCAACCTGAGGGGTCCAAACGCCTACTGCCGGAGGCTAAACGCGGGGGTCGTGCGGTCCATGGCTCTTTACGGGGCCCCGGTGTGGGCGCGTTCTTTGAGGCGGCAAGCCGCCCACTACCTGAACGCGCCCCAAAAGGTGATAGCCATAAGGCTAATCCGGGGGTACCGCACGATCTCCGGCGAGGCGGCTAGCCTCCTTGCCGGATTGCCGCCATGGGATCTGGAGGCGATAGTCCTCGCGCGCCTGCATGAATGGCGCGCGGAGGCACTACGTCGGGGGGAAACTCCGCTGCCGCGGCAAATTGCCGCTCAGCGGACAGACCTCCGGCGTGATCTCATGGCGACATGGAGAGAGCGACTGTTGCAACCCCGTGCAGGGCACGCTACCATAGTGGCGATAAGTCCCCTCTTTGAGGAGTGGCTAGAGAGGCGCCACGGCGCCCTCACCTACCGCCTGACGCAGATCCTCACCGGACACGGTTGTTTCGGGAGGTTCCTGCACCGAATCGGGCGGGAGGAAACGCCCGGGTGTTTCCACTGCGAGGATCGTCCGGAGGACACGGTGGAGCACACCGTAGACGTCTGCCCCGCTTGGGCGGAGCACCGCCGTGTCCTTGTAGCGGCGATTGGCGGCGGCGATCTCTCGCGTCCGGCCCTGGTTCAAGCCATGGTCCGGAGCGCGAGGGAATGGGAAGCCGTCACCACCTTCTGTGAAGCAGTCATGCTAGTGAAGGAGGTGGCGGGACGTGAGAGGGAAAGAACCTCACGTCCCAGCCGCCGCGGGAGACGCCCTGGGCGTCGGTGGTCACGTGGTGGCTCCCGGCCACCGTAGGCGCGGGCCTGTGGACGGCGAGTTATGGGCTAGCTCGCCGTCCGGCCGTCTTATGACGACAGGCCGTGTCGACGGCGCGTTCGTAATCCACGCGCGCCTCAAAGAGATGTCAGCAACCGAGTAGGGGTCCGCATGGGCCGATGCCTGCCAGAGCTGCGGGACTGTTCGAAAGAGACACCGTGGCCCTGGAACACAAAGGGCAAAGAAGGAACATGGATGGGTTTTAGTCAGTACAAGTCTGACACTCCCTCCCGCTCCGCCCAGAGTGAGGGGGGTCATTTGATGATTTCCAATCCAAAAAAAAAAAAAAAAAAAAAGGACTATGCTGTCGACTGAGCAGTTTTATGAAAAGACTGACTATTTACATTAGATAAGATTTAAAACATAATAAATCAAAATGTTGCAAACAAAAAAAATAGTGCGACTTTTGTTATTTGTGTAAGGTGTCATCTGCTTTTATTGTAAAATAGAAATATATTTTGTGGATTTACAATATGATTTACGATTTGTTATTTCTAGGACCTAAGGATTTTGATTTAATATTTTTTCGGAGACGCTTTTGCTAACTTTTAAAGGTATAAATCGATTGTAAAAATCATGTTATAAATGTATGGAAAACCTTGACACATCTGAGGAATTGTTTTCCTTATTTGTAACCATCGACCCTGAAGGTAGACCCTTAATCATAACTAGAATCGAATTCACTTTGTAAATCGTTTGAAATAATATTTCCTGTTTGAGCACCTTCACATCCAATAAATCAAAACATCTATTTAAAATTACATAATTAATTGTTATTTATTTATAACGTGTCTAAATAACAATTTGTATTGACTAATTTACGAGCTGTGACAATCAGATTCCGTAAAATATTCGAATCACGTATTGTTATTATCATTTTATTGATTATTTTAATTCTATTGATGTTATTGGTATTCATTTAATTACAAAGGCTCGTGTGTGACAAATTGATAATAATTATTAACTGAATGTGTTGATTACAAATTGATGATTAGTTAATCAAATTGTATTCTTTTATCTTCATGGGGTTAGTTCACTCGATCAAGTTCTCTGTGTGTAAGAAAGATAAAAAAATGTTTCCCTGGTCCAAACTAAAATAATAAGAAAAGTACCAATAATAGTAGTAGTAAGTTCATCTGATCTATATTCTAATTGAATTGCAGATTTTACAAAAGGATTGCAGAGTTTAAAAATTCCTTTCGTACAAAATTACAAGCCGATAGCATACCATCTCATCATACTCTGCTTAGCCTTTTCTCATTTATGTTGGGGTCGGCCTCACGTCTAACCGGATGTAGCCGAATACCATTATTTTACAAGGAGCGACTGCATGTCTAACCGTGAAGGTTAGACGTGCAGTCGCTCCTTGTAAAATAATAATGGTACCCAGTTAGTACTGGGTAATACGAGACCTGGTTGTCAGACTTTCGGGCCACTGACTACCTGTAAAGACTGTCAAAGATCTACAATTGACAGCTGAGACCAACGGCTTAACGATTAAACTCAGTAGGTAATGGGTGGTCACCCATCCTCGGACTAACCTAGGCAAGCGCGGCTTAACCTGAAGATTGACCCGAGCGGTCGATTTTATTTAGCCACGAGCTCCTCCATTAATACCACCGCTTAGCATACGACAGCACACCATCTCAACCTGTTATTTCTGTCGATACAATCTTTGTTTCGATCAACAGCGTCAACATTAAAATGTGTCCGATCCTTGTATTTTCTGCAACGAAGCAAAATTATGAGGGTGTTCCTTATAGTGCGTATGTCCTTAAAACATTCGATAAATATTTATTGTCCCATTAAAACCGTATTTCTTTACATTGTACCTACAAAATGTGTATTTTAGAACTTGCGAAGTGACCGCCTACTCTCATTAGCACTTCCTCACGTAACAGCTTTGGTATTCACGAATATCTTAATAGGAAAAGCTTTTAAGCTCGGAGGTCAGTCTATTTCCGCTTATTAGCCAATTCGTAGTGTCAAGGACCAAATCGTACATGAGACGGACAAGTGATGTTCCCAAAGCTGAGACGTAATCCTCTCTGAGAGACAACCATGCAGGCTCAGGTTAGGTTGGTTGATGTCACAAATCTTCTTTTTGTTACTAAGACATGCTGGTTGTTTTTGTTCACCGTTTTGAGAGCAGTAGTGATTAAATAAGGGTTCGAATCCACAACCTACAGCTAATAAGTCAGTGCCGTTACCTACATCGGTTCTTTGAACCAATATAGTTTACCAAGACTTTATTGAAAAGTCAGAGTACATTATAGACCGACCGCTTTAATGAGCCCTCGCGAAGGTATCAATTTAAATAAAATATTCTGAAGGTTGATCACGTATTGGTTCAATTAGTATCGTAATACCTACGTGGATTATGGTTATTTTAAAGCAAATAACCTATACCCCGACCCTTGAGAGTGTCAGGAAGGGTCAGGGGTGCGTAGCAGCACGGTTCGGGGAGATCGTTGTAGTGGGAGTCTACTTCTCCCCGAGCCGAACTCTCGCCGAGTTCCACAACTCCCTCACGGAGTTGAGTGTCGTCATCGGAAGTCATTCCCTCCCCGTGCTTGTGCTCGGGGACTTCAATGCCAAGAACTTGGCTTGGGGTTCTCGTTACACGGACGTGCGGGGTAGAATGGTGGAGGACTGGGCTCTGGAGACAGGTCTGGTCGTCCTAAATCGGGGTTCTGTCCCCACGTGCGTGCGGATGCGGGGCGAGTCGGTGGTGGACATCTCGTTCGCCAGCCCCGCTCTGTCGCCGCGTGTCGTTGACTGGCGCGTCATGGAGGGGGTGGAGACCTATTCCGACCACCGGTATATCCGGTTCGACGTCTCCACCCAGTCCTCAAGCGTGCCGGTCCTACAGGCCCCGAGTGGTCCGCGATGGGCGCTGAAGCAGCTGGACCGGGAGCTCCTCCTGGAAGCCTCGATCGTGCAGGCCTGGGTGTCATCACCAGTCAGGCCTGCTGACATCAACAACGAGGCGGGTTGGTTCCAGGAGGCCATGTCCGAGATTTGCGACGTGGCAATGCCCCGAGTTCGGCCAGGAAGCGCCCGGCGTCAGGTGTACTGGTGGTCGCGAGAGCTGACGTCTCTGCGCAAGGCGTGCGTTGCCGCGCGGCGCCTGTACGCCAGGCATCGCAGGCTCCGCATCCGCCCTCCGGATGCGGCAGCCATTGAGGCGGAGCTGTACGAGGGGTACAGAACGGCGAAGACCGCCCTCCAAGAGGCTGTCCGGCGGGCCAAGAATTTGGCCCGCGAGGAGATGCTGGAGTCTCTGAACGGAGATCCGTGGGGGCGCCCTTACAAGATGGTGCGGGACAAACTCCGCACCCGGGCCCCCCCGCTAACGCAGAGTCTCCGGCCTGAGCTCGTGGAGGACGTGGTGAGCGCTCTGTTCCCTTCGCGAGGGGAGCATCCTCCCCCGCCTATGGCTCCGCCGCCGCGTGCGGTGCCGGAAGCGGACCACACCGATGACGATGACGACGTTCCGGAGGTGACTGGGGTAGACCTGAGAGTGGCGGTACGCAGGCTGAAAGCCAGAAACACCGCCCCGGGACCCGATGGCTTGCCTGGCAAAGCCTGGGTCCTGGCCTCTGAGGCTCTCGGGCCCCGACTGGAAGGGCTCCTAAGCGCATGCTTGGAGAGAGGCCAGTTTCCGCTTCGTTGGAAGACGGGGAAGCTGGTCCTCATCCGGAAACCAGGGCGCCCTGCGGACTCTCCGTCCGCATACCGGCCCATCGTGTTGCTCGACGAGGTGGGCAAGCTCTTCGAAAGAGTCATTGCCAACCGCCTCGCCGGGCACCTTGCGGGGATGGGGCCGGATCTTGCGGAACACCAGTTTGGTTTCCGCAAGGGGCGCTCCACGGTGGACGCCATCATGCGCGTGAGAGCCCTCACGACGGGGGACGCGGTGTCCCGGGGCGGGGTCGTCTTGGCGGTGTCTCTTGACATCGCCAACGCCTTCAACTCCATGCCCTGGAGCTGCATTGGGGAGGCACTCCGGTATCACCGGGTGCCAACCTACCTTCGTCGTGTGGTCGGGGACTACTTGACGGATAGGGCCGTGATCTACCCTGGTCAGAGCGGAGAATGGAACCGGCGAGAGATGTCGTGCGGTGTTCCACAGGGATCGGTTCTAGGACCGGCCCTGTGGAACATCGGTTACGACTGGGTGCTGCGCGCCGACCTCCCTACCGGCGTCAGCGTAGTTTGCTACGCTGACGACACGCTGGTACTGGCACAAGGGAGGTCGCACGAGGCGGCGGCCGAAAACATGACACGCGGGGTTGCGATAGTCGTGGATAGGATCCGGCAATTGGGTCTCGAGGTGGCATTGCACAAGTCCGAGGCCATGTGTTTTCATGGGCCTCGGAATGCGCCACCGTCGGGATCCCTACTGACGGCGGGAGGGGTTTCCATCGGCGTCGGGTCGACGTTGAAGTACCTAGGACTCGTCCTCGACAGCCGGTGGAACTTCGTGGAGCACTTCCGACGTTTGGCTCCCAAACTGGAACGGACAGGGGCTGCCTTCAAGCGGCTCTTGCCCAACCTGAGGGGTCCAAACGCCTCCTGCCGGAGGCTATACGCGGGGGTCGTGCGGTCCATGGCTCTTTACGGGGCCCCGGTGTGGGCGCGTTCTTTAAGGCGGCAAGCCGCCCACTACCTGAACGCGCCCCAAAAGGTGATAGCCATAAGGCTAATCCGGGGGTACCGCACGATCTCCGGCGAGGCGGCTAGCCTCCTTGCCGGATTGCCGCCATGGGATCTGGAGGCGATAGTCCTCGCGCGCCTGCATGAATGGCGCGCGGAGGCACTACGTCGGGGGGAAACTCCGCTGCCGCGGCAAATTGCCGCTCAGCGGACAGACCTCCGGCGTGATATCATGGCGACATGGAGAGAGCGACTGTTGCAACCCCGTGCAGGGCACGCTACCATAGTGGCGATAAGTCCCCTCTTTGAGGAGTGGCTAGAGAGGCGCCACGGCGCCCTCACCTACCGCCTGACGCAGATCCTCACCGGACACGGTTGTTTCGGGAGGTTCTTGCACCGAATCGGGCGGGAGGAAACGCCCGGGTGTTTCCACTGCGAGGATCGCCCGGAGGACACGGTGGAGCACACCGTAGAGGTCTGCCCCGCTTGGGCGGAGCACCGCCGTGTCCTTGTAGCGGCGATTGGCGGCGGCGATCTCTCGCGTCCGGCCCTGGTTCAAGCCATGGTCCGGAGCGAGAGGGAATGGGAAGCCGTCACCTCCTTCTGTGAAGCAGTCATGCTAGTGAAGGAGGTGGCGGGACGTGAGAGGGAAAGAACCTCACGTCCCAGCCGCCGCGGGAGACGCCCTGGGCGTCGGGGGTCACGTGGTGGCTCCCGGCCACCGTAGGCGCGGGCCTGTGGACGGCGAGTTATGGGCTAGCTCGCCGTCCGGCCGTCTTATGACGACAGGCCGTGTCGACGGCGCGTTCGTGTTCCACGCGCGCCTCAAAGAGATGTCAGCAACGAGTAGGGGTCCGCATGGGCCGATGCCTGCCAGAGCTGCGGGATTGTTCGAAAGAGACACCGTGGCCCTGGAACACAAAGGGCAAAGAAGGAACATGGATGGGTTTTAGTCAGTACAAGTCTGACACTCCCTTCCGCTCCACCCAGAGTGGGGGGGGTCATTTGATGATTTCCCATCCAAAAAAAAAAAAAAAAAAAGCAAATAACCTATGGGATATTATTAAGACTGTGGATGCTTAATGTGCCTTTGATAGTGCAAGGTGGAGGACTCATTAAAGGAGTCGGTGTATAATTAAGCTGTATTTTGCACAAATGAGTAAAACGTTAACAAATTGCGTGTAAAAACCATAGTATATGTTACTATGTTATAATGAGTGCTTGCGTGTTTAATTAGGAAACATGAGTTCTCAACGGTGGCAATAAAAAATATGTTTTATTAATCTTCCTCATTAACACGTTCACAGGTACTCGCAAACTTGTTCGTATTAATTAATATAGATAGATAATAGTTTCTGTAAGACAAAACAAATTGTAATACCAATAATAAAACAACAATAAATATAAATATAACAATTTTATTATATCGTAAACATTTTTAACACGTTCGTTGAAAACAAAAAAAATAAACAGGTGATTCATTGATGACAAGACTTATATTATTGTATTAGATACTATTAATTATATTGAAATATGACATTTTGACCGACAAAGTAAAAAGTAGGTTACCTTCGTTTATTCGTTAGAGGTATACAAAATTCGCAAAAGCCATAAATTGCTGAACGTCCTGCGGCTAAGACCAGTAACTCTTACATTCCATATTAAATTAGGCACACTAATTAAAGTGCGTTCAACACCTCATGAAATAACGGTTTTCAGTACCTAATCTTCTATTGTCATCCTCTTTTTGAGGCGAAAGTGTCAGGGAGGTACCGTACCTTACGTTTTTTGCAATTTACAGCTCATTATCAGATTGTATGTTGATGATTGATTGATTAGCGGCCACAACAAATATGTATTCATACTAGTAAATAGCAAAAAAAACTTACGCTTCCACCTTAAGAAGTACCTAAGTCATTTTGACTCGTGACTTTGCATTTTTTATATTACTTAATTAACCACAAAATCTGCATAGAAATGAAGAAACATTTAGATAAGAACACACATTCACTAAAACCTAATAACGATTAAAACGTTATTTTAACACTAAAAAAACATTACAAAACTTTTCTTAAATGTTATTATGCAAATCAGCCTTAATTGGGCTATCATCTAAAACATAATTGTGTATTATTTATTGGTCAAGTTTAATTAATAGACATAGTTGTCGGAACTCGAAACACACGTACATTCATCTCTGTCATTCCTTCCTAATTCTTTAACAATTATATAATAATTTAATAATATAGATGTGTTTTTAATAGTGTTATTGTTTTCTGATATTTAACAGTGATAATGTATTTAATTGATATTATTTGTTTTGTTTTAATAATTGTTGGTTTTTAACGGTTATTGAGTTGTTCCTTATTTCCCTATTGATTTTGATTATACATATCGTCGTTGAAGTTCTAACACGACGTAAGTCAAAAATAACAAATTTGCAGGAGAGTGCAAAAACTGGTTAATTATACCTGGGTAATGTTACAATACCGTTTTAGAATTAGTGTTCTCTTCAAATAGAGATAGACCCGGTGCTTGTTTCTTTCTGATTAGCTGAAACAACGCATCCTCCAATTCTCTAACAAACGGGATCAAAAATCAAAACCGCCAATAATTGACTTACGTCGTGTTAAAACTTCAACAACGACATCGTCGGGGATAGCGCAAATCCGCGAATCTACCATACGTAAACTGCGCGTATTTGCACTACGTGTAGGTTTACAGGGGAAGGTTATAAGTTTATATATTTTTTATTTCAACGATTTTTGACCTCATTTTTATATGAATAGTAACAATTCATGTGTTCTATGTATTGTTAACAGTAGAAATCTATTAAATTCATTAATTTAGTCGCTACAACAATGCGTAATTGAAATTGGCTACATTTTTCAGATACGCGGAATTATCCAATGCTAGTTCCGCAGTTTTGCACTATCCCCGACGATATGTAATTTGACCGTGACCGAATCGTTGACAAGTTTAAGTTGACACGGATGCAGGTCAAACTTGAGTGAAATCACCGACAGTCGATATCCGTCAAGATCATTATTTTGACTTTCGTTTTTTATTATTATGATAAGGTGAGCGAGGCTCGATCAACAAATATTTACTTTTCTTACACGGTAAATTATATCTGCTTATTATTTATTTCTTTGTCTGTTGTATTTCAGCCTTGGCCCCCCTGCTGTGCAAAGAACTCCCAGGAAAGCATCTCTCTTTTTATGTTCTGTTCTAGGATGGACCAAATTTTTCTTTTCTTATTAAAACAAAATTCATTGATATGTTAAACAGATATTTATTGTGTTTGCATTATTCATTACAGTTTCTTTACCGACTTTTTTAGCAAAAGTAAAATGAAGTAATTAAACAAAAACATGACATTCACCAAATATCTATCAGCCCCCTTATCTAGTAGGCACTAGTGGTATAGGAATATTATGCCCTAAAAAGAAATAAGATGAACAAAACATTTTACTAACACATAACATAACATCACGCCTGTAATCCCCAAGAGGTTGATAATGTCCCATGTAACAGGAGGAGGTGTTGCTATCAACAGGGCTCAATTCAGACTCCATGGCTGCTACTGAGAACTTCCTGATGAGTAAACCCAATAGCACTTAGCCCGACCTGGGAATCGAACCCAGGACCTCATGCTCAGCAGTTGGGCTTGTGACCACTAGACCAACGAGACAGTCGATTTTACTAATAAAGAGATATTATGAGTGGAAATATTCCTTGTTTCGTGTTTACTAAATTCTTTTTATCTATTAATAATTTTAATTAATTTGTATTGCCCATAAACACATTAACTACAAAACGTAAATAGAAGATGATGACAATATATTTATTTACTGATATAAAAATACAAGTTATCTTAGACAAGTAGGTTGTATACTTTTAATATTGTCAAAATCGATAAACGTTTTAATTGTTCCGTATCAAATTACACCTATTGCATTTTAATGGCTACTAATTTTTGGGACAAAATCTTAAAAAACTTGCTTTTTCTACGTTTTCTTAAAAGGATTCTTGTAAAACAAGGAATTTAAATTGATTATCAATAAAAATATCTTAGTTTAAAAAATCTAAGATATAATTAAGCGTAACGTAAACGTTCTTAAATAATAAATCACTTATTAATTTCGATAATAAATTAAATCTAAATTGACCGTAACGTACTATTTAATTATTTATTATTCATTCATGCAATCGAATCGCATCAAAATAAGACATTTAAATAATAAAGTCGGTGAGAAAACTGTTGTTTGACCTTACCTACTTAGTTATCAACGTTACGAGTAACTTTATGAATCAGTTACAAAAAAAACGGTTATTATAGGTCACTTCTAATAACCACTTTGTTCTAAAGATTTACGACTCGATGATGGCGGAAGCATCAGAGTTATAATTATTAATGTAGGTGTTAATTATATTAAACGTAAATTAAAAAGGTCGTTTTTATTTATAACTTAATTTATTGATGTGCCGTGAGTCGTGATTGGTTCTGCTTTTGCTTGTGGGTTTATCGGTTGCTTTTACATTTTTTCCATAAAATTGAACACAATTTTTTTGTCATACACAGGCATGAAGATAATAGTACATTGTAGTACAACCTGCGAAAGGAAAGCGCAGAAAAAAATCAAATTAAATCATAGTTTCCTAACAATTCATGACAAAAATACTTTTCTTTCTGTTATCTTCGAAAGTGTATTGAAAAACGTCGTTTGATACACGTGGGCATTTGTTACTGCAGTTCTTGGTTCTATAACACCCTTGTCTACGGTTCGGGCGTTAATTCCGCCTCGGTTGCAATAACAAATTAAAATTGATATATAGATACACCTGTATCAAAATGAATGCAATTTTTTGAAGTTGAATATGAATGAAATACTTTGCAGTTTTTTTTTTCTTTTAAAATTTGGTAACTTTTTCTCGGTTGAGCTATTTAAAGTTGGTAACTACTAGCTACTAGTTTTTATTTTATTGATTACAAATTGGGCCTGCTCTTGTTTTCGATCACGCCTGATGGAAAGCGATAGATGAGGTCTATGTGTCTATGATGGAACGAGCGTGCGAAGAAGATGCCTGTTCACTCTTGCTTTGTAAGTGTGGTAGAAGGAAGAGGAACAACAACAACAATGCAACAATGTTAAACAAAGATGGCGGGCGGCGGGGGAATCACTACCCTCGGTAATGAGGAAGCATTGGGCGATTCTGATTTGAAATGTTGATGATGAAAAGGATAAAGCGAGTGTTTTTTTGAAAATTGTTATTCTTAACCTTTTCGATTAGTGAGTAGAAATATAAGTACAGAAGACAACGTTTATGTTATTATTACGTTTAAAATAATTAACCCTCAACAACATCACTCTCTTAAGGCGACATTTTTTCATATACAACTCGAACAATTAACATTATTTCCTCGAAGAACATAGCGGCATGTATTTCTTGTTAATTTAATACGAACGGCTACATAGCACAGCCCGTATGCCAGTGATAAATACGGACGGTAACGGTGACAGCAAAACTTAAGGCCACCGCTTGGTCAAAAGTTCAATATGTCGAATATCCATCTGAATAAACGACTACACGTATTATTAATCATTGTTGTTTCTTTATTAAACTGTTTAGCCTCTTGGAACGAGTAGATTAATCAGCCAGTTTGAAATTTGTCTCGTTTTAATGGATTGTGGTACCCGTATTGATTTATTTTCAGTCGCAAGTGACACTGCGCCTGCTTGAAACTGTTTGCCTAGATGATTCTCTGAGTGGTAACCTTTGTAGCTTAGTCATTTGATATTTTTAATATAAACTTCCTCATACGTAGTGCTACATCTTTCCTGTATGCACTTTTTAAAATCTAGGACTAAACGTCATTTGTTTACTTTCCGTTTTATTGATGAAGGGCGTATCATAAGACCGAGAATCAGTTACTTTTCTGAAGACAGACCCTTGTTTTCGCATTTATAATATTAGAGCCTACAAAGTAAGGATAACGAATTAATTTTGTCAAGAATATAGTAAGACTCTACGTCATAGTGCTTTTTTTTCCAAATTATGCGATGATGCATGTCTCGTCGGTAACACTAAACTTGATTGAACATAGCCTACGTATTCTTAGATGTGACTCCGTAACAAATATCAAGTTTTAACGTAAATTTTGAAAATGTCAAAATGCTAAAAATATTCGTTACGACTCGACGAAATAAAATTAATTCTATGTACATATTTTAAGTAGACACGCCCCTACTTTGTACGATTATACTAGTTTTGATAAGACATCGAGATTTCTTTATTAAACAAGTTTATTATCAAGTTTTTTTTTACAAATTTTCTAAATGATGCTAAAACGCATCAAAATACCACACAGTATTCATAACATCACGTGTGTAATCTCCGAAGGGATAGGCAGAAGTGTGCCTCAGTAGTACACCCACATATCGCCAGTTCTGTTTAAGTCCTATTAAATAGGGGGCGAGCCTATTGCCATCAACCGGGCACAAATCTAGACTCCGTGACTGCTACTGAGAAATCCCGATTCCTCATGCTCAGGAGTCGCGCTTGAGACCACTAGGCCAACGCGGAAGTCAATAAAATAGTAATAATACTATGAGTAATTTAATAGAATAAAGCACACTCATGAAAACCTAGTTAAATTTTTCATGTGTATGTATACTCGTAGATATAGATTCTAACAGCTACACAATTATTACTGGGTTATGGAGGTCAGATAGGCAGTCGCTCCATGTAAAATACTGGTATTCAGCTGCATCCGGTTAGACTCGAAGCCGACCCCAATATAGTTGGGAAAAGGCTAGGCAGATGATGATGATAATGACATAATTATGTATATTGATAGGAATACTGAAAGATGGCTTAAAAACCAGCTTACAGTAGTCATCTCCTGATTCAACAAACCAGTGTCAAAACTCGATATAAACGTCACACAACTGTATTCGTCTCACCATTTCGTATTGCTGTACATTTCGGTTTTTGTAAGGAAAGTGATAATATCGTGTAAACTCAACAAGGCTATGTAAACAGTCTATTGAAAACGTTCCACTATGTTGTTTATGGTGTTACTAAGTAACGAAGATTTAAATCGTAAGATGTGCTTTCCTTAGGTTATCCAAAACAGTGTTCACATTGAGAGATGTGACCTCATACAATCTACTTGGTCTATCACAGCCCACTAGTGGACATCTCTTTCAAGGTGTGCCACAACGCTCTTCGTCCTCCGACTTGCGCATCCAGTCTGAGAGGAGTGACATCATACAATCAACTCGGTCTATCACAGCCCACTGCTGGACATAGGTCTCTCCCAAGGTGCGCCACAACGCTCTTCGTCCTCCTTCTTTCAGATCCAGTCTGACCCAGCCACCTTTTAACATTATCGTCGGTCGATCAAGCTGGGGGTGTCCAACGCTGCGATTTCGCGGATTTGCTGATACGCGATATGCACTCCGGGACTTGTTTACTCCATCGGCCGTCGATCCTTCGACAGTCATGGCCAGCCCACTACCACTTCAGCTAGCTTAGTCTGCAAATGATGACGGTAAGATCAGTTATTTTCCGGATCATTTCATCCTGCATGAAACGGTAGATAGAATTTTCAGAATGAGTGAGCGAGACAAATCTCTTCTAATGTTAGTGTTAACGCAACAGTATCGTGTTTGGCATGGTAGGGTGAATCTAACCATCTAAATCATTGCTAAGTATTGCCCACTTAAGAATAAACGTTATTTGTATTACTATTAGTACGAAGGCTTGTTTGAAGGTTGTTGACGTTTATTGCTAATAATCATATTTCTCGACAATGAAGTTGTATGTAGTTAGTATATCGCATCATTAGATGTTGTTTACTTAGTTGTTAGTTGTTGTTATATGAATCGGGAGTCAATTGCTATTATAGGACGAAATAATAGACACCGAAATGGCCGATGTAGTCAATTTTTGGCCAAATGGTGGCTTAGATTGGGCCAAAGAAACCAGATCGGTACGAAAATACGTAGGGTTGACCACTTCACTAGGATATATCAATCAGCTTGGTTTTTCTTTTGATCTCTGTATGTTGCCTTACCTTACTATTTTATGTCTGTAGATTACATTAAAAAGTCTCATCTCGTTTTTATTTTGCTCTTAGACAGATGTCGCCATGTTTTTCAAGAATATTGATTCTAAGACCATAAAAATCGAGAAAACATAAAACCTAATGAAGCTATAAATTAAGTAAATAATATGCACTGATCTTGAATTAATCGATACCTAGAGTTTAAGCAAATAATACTACACGAAAAATGATATCCAACTTAGTTTGTTTTTCATAAAAAGTACATGGAATATTTTTACTCTGGTTGCTAAGTTAAAGGCCAGATGAAATGTTATGTGAGGAGTCTGAATCTAAAGTCTATCATCATCATCTGCCTAGCCTTTTCCTAACTATGATGGGGTCGGCTTCTAGTCTAACCGGATGCAGCTGGATACCAGAATTTTACATGGAGCAACTGCCTATCTGACCTCCACAACCCAGTTAGTACTGGGAAATACGATACCCCTTAGTAAGACTGGTGGTCAAACTTTTTGGGCCACTGACTACCTGTAACGACTGTCAAATAGATCTACAAATGACAGCCGGGACCAACAGCTTAATATGGGAACCTACCAAATGAAATTTAATCAAAAGGACCTACAGACCCTTTTGACTGTGGGTTGTTCTGGATTTAGTCGTTTAGGAGGATGCGGTAGCCCTCTTCGAGAGGTAAGAATCCCATACTCTCTTGTCGTATCTTTGAAGATAATACCTGCTTACCTACGAGGAGCTGTTAAAGTGAGAACTTCAACAGATTTTTTTTGCATTTGACATCTGAGCAGTACCATAAATTGTATGATTAATTAATGAAGCCCTCAGTAACTACTGAAGTAATTTTTTGCGCTTTGTGTTTTTTAACCGTGCAACAGGTGTTAGAGAACGGCATGGATAAAAATAGTGATAATGATAATAAAATTTGTATAGAACCACAGGATTTTCTATGTATTACCGCCTAAATAATTTATTAATTGTCGACTGTTTGTCAGAGATTGATCATAATAATTTATTTGTTTGGATTATTTTCAAAGGCAATAACTCAATAAATTACATTTTAATTTTTAAATTTGGCATGACGTCTTTCTGTCTGTTAAAAAGATACTGTGATGTCCATTTGCCAAGTGTGGTAAATATGGCAATATCCCTATGACCGTTCGTTTTTGAGGTCATTTTGAGGCCTATGTTCGGACATATTAAGTTCAGTGTACGAATGAACGGACAAACACACGGATATTATTGAAGTACATTGACATTGTTTAGTGTTTACTTTTAAAAGTTTTGTCAATGATTTGTGACTAAATTTATCAAACCAAAAACTCTTCACAAAGCATCATCATTTTCTGCCTAGCCTTTTCCCAACTATATTGGGGTTGGCTTCCAATCTAACCGAATGCAGCTGAATACCAGTATTTTACATGGAGCGACTGCCTATCTGGCTAACTAACTAACTCTTCACAAAGCATTTATTTCAAAAACATATTTACTTACAATTTACGAGTTTACAGGAACTTTTAAATTATCAGGGTGTTTTGACTCCTTGACAATTCAAAGCGTCCGAAAGTTGAAGCTTGTTAGCTGTTCTAAAACGTTAATTTCTATTTAGAAGAAAGTGTAAGAAACACCATGTAGAAGGTAACAGTTCACAGTCCACTGCTGGACATAGGACTCTTCAATCGCTCGTTGATTCTCGGCAACTCTCATCCAGTTGCTACCAGCAGCCCTGCGAGTCAGGCTCGGTGGAGCGTCTCACCTTACGCTTGCAGATTCACGGTCTCTACTCAAGAATACGTCTAGCTCAAAGGTCATCGGTTCTACGGCTAATATGGCCGGCCAATTGCATTTCAGCTTACTTGTCCTGTGAGCTATGGCGGTAACTCTGGTTCTTTGTCAGATCACCTCGTATTGGATGCGATCCCTCAGAGAGACTCAATCATAGCTCCCTGAGCAACCTAGAATTTATGGACTTACCGTACCGTGAGTGTTCACGTGATTGAAGATCTTAGTCTTTAGGCTCTGTGGAATACAAGACGAGAAGACCCGACGAAGCTTCAAAAATACATTTCATAGTGCTTTGCATTATTACTAAATTTTAGAATAATTAGTTCTGCCTACTCTCATTGACGATCCTGTGATAACGTAAAACCACAATTTGCCAAGCAGTCTGCCTAGTCAGATCGTTATCGTAACTAATCTATAGGCTAGCCATTTGAAGGTAGGAACGTATATTTAATCTGATTTAATGATGATAATTACGTCACAAAAGTCTGAGATTGTCTAAGAAGAGGTATCACCGCACCTTCCATTAAGTATGACTAACACCACGCGAACTACGACCCCTTTACAAAAAATTTAATAAGAATTATCATAATTGTTATAAAATACAATAAAACATCTAAATTGAGTAGTGAGTCAACACCAATGAACAAGTTACTTTTATGACATCGTATTATCATAATTAAATTATTCTGTTTTATAATTATGTTGGTATTATGACTAAACATAGTAGGCGCAGGCGCTCATAAACGTTAATTGAACATTAAATATCAATTATTTCAGAGCTGCCAGGATATCTTTGAACATAAAACTGTAGTTCTCTGTGGTTAACTGTTAGTGCAATTGAAATATTAATTATAATTTTTGCCTGCTAAGTCTTGATCTTAAAAAAATTAACGCCAGTCTAAATTGATTGGAATTAATGTACACAACATAATATCACGCCTGTAATCCCCGAAGGGTTAGGCAGACGTATACCTAATAGTACACCTACATTTCGCCAGTTATGTTGAGGTCCCATGTAATAGGTGGTGAATAAATCTAGACTCTGTGGCTTCTACTGAGAAATTTCTGATGGAAAAACCCAATAACACGTTGCCCGACCCGGGAATCAACCCAGGACCTCATGCTCAGCAGTCGCTAATAATTATTGGGTGATACCGCCGATCCGCGAATGCACCTTATAGCTGTCTGTACCAAACATTCTCATGGACCCGTAGGGAAAAAAAATAAAATTTAAAATGTCGTGGTTTATTGGACAGTAAAGTATGAATTCTCATTTTTCGAGAACAATAGACTCGTGGACCTCTGGGACCAACCCAATTAATCTAATGATTCATGTACTTTTTTCAAAGCGATTTGAAGCTATATTCATGAAAGATTTATTGATTAATTAAATTATTAATCGATGCCAGTAGACTTCTGTATAAGTGTTTAAATGATGATTATATACTCCTTGCTCATTCAAGTGCATTCTTCAGGTGAATACTGATAATATACCCTGTTTAGAACAGGGTATATTATCAGTATTCACCTTGTATCTAGTGACATTGAGCAAATATTTATTTAAAGAAACACGTTATCCTATTATATAACGAGACCGATTCGGTTGATACCTACACACGCCGAATATATAGCGGATTACATAAGGATAAAAATGCTTAAGTGCTGGCAATTAATATGTAAATATGCGCGAAATATGTCCGAATAGCGGTGAGATATGGTTCAATATCTCAGCTTATACTGACATATATGTAGTACAAGTTTTGTTAGACAAGGAGCTAATCGAAATTTTTATTTCGTTTTCTGACAAAGCACTATTTCAGCCAGTGCAATGGTGTAAACATAACACATCTACAAATGCATAATCTGTTCTTGCAAACCCGCTAGAAAAATTAAAAACACTCCATTTTACTAATTTTAATAGAGCAGAAAGTTATACATCACCGTTACCGTTAAAAAAAACATTAATATCAAAGCCGTTGACTGCCTTGCAAGAGGCAATAAATAAAAAAAAAGTAGGAGACAGCTCCCTGCTTACAAAAGCATACTATGACCAAGATTTCGCTTTTGCAGAGGTTAATAGAAATACTTAATGTGTGTCCACGATGGTGCTACTATTTTAAATAATAAGAGATAAGATAACGGTCCCTAGCTTTCTGACCATAAAGATGTGTCAGTTCAAACGGTCTTCAAAGAGTTGAAGGTCAAATACGTTTGGCAGAGGAATTATGTGCTTACTGATGTATCTATTAGTCATTTAGTCAACTGAATTTCTCCCAGTTAATCAATTAATTGAATAACTAACAGGCGATAACATGTTTTATCGTCGTTTTCTACTTTTTAATGCATTCGAAGTGATTCCGAGAAGAGGCATTATAATGACTAACATCTGCCTAGCCTTTTCCCAACTATATAGGGGTCGGCTTCCAGTCTAACCGGATGCAGCTGTATACCAGTATTTTACATGGAGCGACTGCCTGTCTGACCTCCACAACCCAGTTAGTACTGGGTAATACAATACCCCGTGGTAAGACTGGTTGTCAGACTTTTTGGGCCACTGACTACCTAATGACTGTCAAAGATCTACAAATGACAGCCGGGACCAACGGCTTAACGTGCTTTCCGAGGCACGGAGGAAACTCGGTATGTAATGGGCGGTCACCCATCCACAGACAAACCTAGGCAAGCAGGGCTTAACCTAAAGGCATTATAATGACCGTTCCGCCAAATAAAATTAAGAAAACTTAAAATTTACATTTCCTATGATCTTTTTAATCAGTCAACAAATAGTAATTCGATCGTTAAACACTTGGGAACGAACTATTAGATTAATATTATTAGAGTAAACCACTTTTATCTATTTGATCGTCTTCATTAACAACTCATAAGTACCAACTAGTGATGTTCTCGAGGTACCTTTCAACGGTTTGATCCCCCGCAGCTCATTTAGAGATTTTAAGTGATTGTAAATTATAATTAATTGAAGAAACGGACAGGAAGTGTGAAATAAAATTTAATTATTTAACAGGTTATCTTCTTCTGCTTTTACATACTTTGTTAAATTAGTGGAACTAGTTTATTTTTTACAAAAAGGTATGGTCACATGTTTCTGTTAATTGAATGTTCAAGTTCATGGTTTGCAAGCCGCATTGTATTTGTGCTGTACTTTTACAATGCGTAAATGAACATAATACACCTTCTGAGAATGACAATGTGTGGGAAAACATGCCGACGCTATGTCATTGGTTTTATCTACCACCTAGATTGGTTAAAAAACAGGAAAATTAGTTTAACTCATTCAAAACTCAGGTGACAGGATGCGATGTTTATTTGTTTTGCGGTGTTATGTACGTCAGTCACAGAAAAGTTACTAAGAAACTGCTGGTTGTGGTAGAAACGTTAATAATGTTCAAATATTTTGATGTAGTGAATGCGCATTTGACACTGAATAGAAATGTGCTGTGACGTAGATAGTAGTTGGCTCAAAACATTGAATGAACGCCGAAAACAAAATATTTACTTGTGACAAATATAAATTAAATTAGCAGCACTGTGCGTCTGTTTGGAGAAGATAAACAGATTTAACAATATTTTTTATTGTTAACTGCGCATTTTTAGTAAGAGGAAAGGATTTCAAATATTTGAACTTCTTTTTTATTTTTGATCGACGCGGCTAGGTATCAAAGATCAAAAATCAAATTGGCACTTGGAACTGGGCTACGAGATTGAACAAGAAGATTAGGTTCCTATTTTTTACTTATAAGTACGTCTTATGTTATTTTTTATGTAAAATCTGTCAAAAAGAATTATTCTAGAAGTAGTGGAACTTAAAACTACATTTTAGATGTCTACAGATCCTTGAGAGATCAACATCACCTACTTACAAAAAGTTTCCATGGGAAACAATTTGTTCACAAAAACTACAAATGTACATGTCGTCCTAGTTCCAAATAAATATCCGCTACATTGACATAATAACATAATTGTAAAGGGCATCATAACCACGCAGCCATTGGCCAGACAAGTAATCACTTATTGAATATATATTGTGAATAGGTGTCAAAATAAACACATGTCCTTGTCATAAATATTTATAAAACATGTGTATTTTAAAGAACTTTGTGTAGGTGTAAACGATGTAGTCGTATATCAACGGTTACATTATTGTAATTAGCTGATAATATTATATTTACCTACCTACTCGTTTATTTGAATTATAAGCAATGTATAAAATCTTATCTTAAAGGTTTTTTTTTATTCATAAAGTTACAAAAGACGACAGAATTGTATCAATCGATTTAACTTATAATGCTAATTTACATTACGAATTTCATATTACGTAATCGGATGGTTTTAAAAGGTTTTAAAACATTTAATAACTCAAGGAGCTGATTATGTCACAGTAATTCAAGGGCATTATTATTATTATTTGATAACTCCTAATGGTTTTAAATTGAATGATTCAGTCGAAACACAATCACTTAGACAAAACTTTCGTAGGTAAAAAAATACGTCGCTTGAACAACTAATAGCCGGACCAGACCGACAAGCAAGAAATGACTAAACTTTTAATTTTTTAGTCCTATGTTTACGGAAAAATAAACATATTAAATGAAAGGAAGTGGAATATAATATATGTACTTTAAATGCATGAATTGTGTGAAACGTTTAATGCGTCAACATAAAAGGAAAAAGTAAAACCGAATCTAATAAAGACAGGAAGGCGATTATGATAATGGGGGCTTAGTCGGTGGGACTTGAGGTTTCGCTCGTGGTATCCTTAGTAACTCAAAGAATACAAAACTAGGCCTATTGCATATTTTAGTCACGATTCATAAAATTTATACAAAATCTATAAACTCAGCAACAAATGTTAGTCGCGCCGCCATCACCGTTAGACAAACCGTCACAAAGATATAAATTCAGAGATTTGCTTAATTTAGAAGGTCTTTCACCGTTCACACTTTCTGTATAATTTGAAGTTTTATTTTATTCTATTTCTATAAAAAGTTTAAATGTTCATTGTATTAAATGACGTTTTAATAAACGATGACTTCACCTTGAGCTTTTTTTTTTTTTTTTTTCGGATGGGAAATCATCAAATGACCCCACCCACTCTGGGCGGAGCGGAAGGGAGTGTCAGCCTTGTACTGACTAAAACCCATCCATGTTCCTTCTTTGCCCTTTGTGTTCCAGGGCCACGGTATCTCTTTCGAACAGTCCCGCTGCCCTGGCAGGCATCGGCCCTTGCGGACCCCTACTTATTTGCTGACATCTCTTTGAGGCGCACGTGGAACACGAACGCGCCGTCGACACGGCCTGTCGTCATAAGACGGCCGGACGGCGAGCTGGCCCATAACTCGCCGTCCACAGGCCCGCGCCTACGGTGGCCGGGAGCCACCACGTGACCCCCGACGCCCAGGGCGTCTCCCGCGGCGACTGGGACGTGAGGTTCTTTCCCTCTCACGTCCCGCCACCTCCTTCACTAGCATGACTGCTTCGCAGAAGGAGGTGACGGCTTCCCATTCCCTCTCGCTCCGGGCCATGACTTTAACCAAGGCCGGACGCGAGAGATCGCCGCCGCCAATCGCCGCTACGAGGACACGGCGGTGCTCCGCCCAAGCGGGGCAGACCTCCACGGTGTGCTCCACCGTGTCCTCCGGACGATCCTCGCAGTGGAAACACCCGGGCGTTTCCTCCCGCCCGATTCGGTGCAGAAACCTCCCGAAACAACCGTGTCCGGTGAGGACCTGCGTCAGACGGTAGGTGAGGGCGCCGTGGCGCCTCTCTAGCCACTCCTCAAAGAGGGGACTTATCGCCACTATGGTGGTTCACCTTGAGCTTCGATTATATGAATATGGAGGTATGCTTTTACCGGTACAGTAGTTTCTACTATTAGAATATAAGGTGTCCTACACACAGATTCGTGTCGGCACATTCGGTTCGATCAACTCGGTTTATTGCTGGACATAGAGATCTCACAAGCTTCGCGACAACACAATGCTCATCATCTTGCGCATCCAGTCTGTATTGACTTGTTAAGACGACGTAATCAGATCAGCACATTCGAGCCGGCAGTACATACATAAAGGGTGTAAATAGACCCTTAACATATCCGAAAGGCTATTCTCCCAGTCTTTGCGATCGTTTTTTTTATTCTAGACCATACCTGGGAACCTTACAGTTACGGAGATATTGCGGTCAAAGTTCCAACTTTTTCACAAGTTTTTTTAAAAATACCTGTTTTTAATGTAAGATTTTTACTTTACGCACTTCCACGATCCCCGTACTATTCAATCCATTCATAAGCACAATGCTTTGAGTGCGTTCCATCGAGTCCTACCGTAAAACGTGATATTTCACCACAAAAAAAAAAGTCGATTCCCAGCAATAATTTTTGCGTAGTTACTTAGTTTGATGTACAGAATGCTTGGTTGACGGCTATGTGAAGGGTTTGTTTATTTGTTGAACAAAACTGCCGACTAGAAGCAATTCAAACAGCTCGGCTTTTGTTGGGTTTCTGTCTATGACGCTGAATCACGTTCAAGGCTCGGCACGATTCGAGCAAAGCTTTATCCCGAATATTTTTTACAACGACGAACATTTTTTAATTTGGTCGCCCGGCTGTATCAAAACATGGCCGACTCGGACATTTCTGTAGCTCCCTTGACTTATCAAAATTTATAGTTTTTTTATTAGGCCCAACTGACCCGATCAAAAATGAAAATTCGGTCAGATGACAATATTTAGTAAGAGGTAGGTATATCTGTGCTAATAATAAAGTAATAATTAATACATTTTTTTAAAATTTATCTTAATGACGATCTAGCTCCAGTTTTGCATAATGTCCATAAAATCTTATTACTTTTTAAATTCATGGTGAGTAGAGTTCAGTGACCCCAACAACCAACTAGATCAAAATGTTAACATGGAAGTGGTCTCATTAATTTCTTGGTGTAATAAATTTAGAACTTGATCTCGTCGTATTGTTTTATTTATGATGAAAATGGTCAAAGATACCTAAACCTACGTTTTGTGTGAAATATGAAACCAATAATTTATTGCTAGGTATTCATGGTTTTGCCAGAACTGGCATGTACACTGTTCAGTAGTAAAACTAGGTAGTCAAACTGTTATTTGCCTAGCCTAGGGTGAGAGGTCTTGGGTTCGATTCCCAGGTCAGGCAAAGCGTTATCGGGTTTTACATGAGGAATTTCTCAGTAGTAGCTCTGAGTCAGAATTCGTAGTCGGTTGATAGCAATAGGTGAAAAGCCTCTTCAAGTTAGTCATACTCCTGGCAAAGTAGACGAATTCCATTATTTTACATGGAGCGACTGCCTGCTTGATCTATACAACCCAGTCAATACTGGCCAAACGATACCCCTTGGTAAGAGTGGTTGTCAGCCTTTCGGGCCACTGACTACCTGTAACGACAGTCAAAGATTTATAAATGACAGCCGAGACCAACGGCTTAATGTACTTTCCCGTCTGTGGTGTTTCTTGCCTATTCTTATCCATAGAGATCTACTGCTAATGCTTTGGAATAGGCAACTATAGTACTTTTACAAGTTTTTATGACTTGTGACTGGGACTGTAGCTGAGGAGCTCGTGGCTAAATAATAACAGCCGCTCGGATCGATCTTTAGGTTAAGCCGTGCTTGCCTAGGTTGGTCTGTGGATGGGTGACCACCCATTACATACCGAGTTTCTTCCGTGCCTCGGAAAGCACGTTAAGCCGTTGGTCCCGGCTGTCATTTGTAGATCTTTGACAGTTGTTAAAGCTAGTCAGTGGCTCAAAAATTCTGACAACCAGTCTTACCAAGGGGTATCGTATTACCTAGTACTAACTGGGTTGTGGAGGTCAGATAGGCAGTCGCTCCATATAAAATACGGGTATTCAGCTGCATCTGGGTAGACTGGAAGCCGACCCCAGCATAGTTGGGAAAAGGCTAGGCAGATGATGATGACTGGGACTGTAGCTTCATCCTTTTGTTTTTGACCTTCAAAAGTGCCTGTAACTGTCTAATTGAAATAAATGCTTTAAGTATGAGACTGTTTTACTTTTACTTCCCCATCTCTCTCTTTTCGTGGTACGGCGTGTACATTCAGTAAGGGCACACTTCGCACACTATTTAATGAGGACTGTCCATACAGTGGTAATATACCTAATTTTAGGTAATATAGATATATCTCTGCCTAACCTTTCGAGGGATTACTGGCGTAGTGTATGTATGTAATTAACGGACTGTGGTTAGAAATAATTATCTTATTTAACAAACGCTTTTAAGGAATATAAATTGAGTTACAAAAAAAAATATGGTGGATCACTTCCGTATCAATCGTTTAGTGAATTTTTCCTCATCGATGCTAAAATTAATTTTACGTGCTAATTAATTTTGAGCAATGATGAGAACAAATTATGACGTTTTAAAAATCTTCTTCTAGACGAAGTAACTAATTTCAAAGTATTTCTCACCCGACTAAAAAACCGATCTTCAACTGTTTCGAGGCGCGATATTCAAGTACTACAGTGAAATAATTATTTTTTTATTAATACCTACATGTATATTGAACTTGGCACACAGTTTATAACCTGGATTAAAACAAACGATTTGTTTTATTCCGTTAGTACGATCCCGAGGGGCAACAACCGAACTCCACGCGCGAATCCGCGGACATCCTGATAAAATAAATGTCAATGTTTTGTCGAATTATAAAAACCGTGCGAGGCAGGGGTCGATTGCTAGTAATAAATAAATTATAATTGCATAATAATTATTCCGTATGGTGTCGGACGTAAAAGAATAGCACCATCCCATATCTTCCCGTGGGTGTCGTAAGAAGCGACTAAGGGACTTACCAGAGAATGGGCAGCAGCGTTCTCTGTGTTTATAACAACCGTACTGCGATCGCCAACCCGCCTGCCAAGCGTGGCGATTATGGTAAAACCCCTCCTTTTGGGGAGGCCTATGTCCAGCAGTGGACGTCTTTCGGCTGAAATGATGAATAATTATTAAGCCTAATGACAATAGTCACGTATGATAATGCTGTTTGCAGAAATTTGGCTAAACATAATGAAAAAAAAACGGATTTGTTCAAGATAAAATATACTCGTAGATAAATAGTAATTTTTTTATCTATAGTTTATTTAGTCACGTCTCTCTATTTTTATAGTTAGTAAATATTCCTAACTATAAAAACAAAAACATAACATCCTTTAATTTTCCATGAACTACGTGACTTTTTACATGCTTATAAGTAAAAATACTCGTAAAATTAGGAATGATATCGTTGTTTCCAATTGTTGGCAAAACTAATTAATTATTTTATAGCTATTTTAATTAATCTAATAATTAATTCGATTTAGCATATTGTTTGTTTGGTTTGCTTGGTTTAAAAGAAGATGTATTGGGAATTCTTATAAGTATGATGTTTGAAAGTAGCCCGCTAAATTCAAATTATCTTACCTTTTTACCAATTTGTGTGGTAATTTCAGGTTGCATGTTGATGCAAGTGCAATCCACGAACGTACAAAATATATATTTACAGAATTGTTATCATTACAATTTTTAAAACCATTCTCTAAGTTAGCGATAGCCTCAAACGTCATTATTTCACGAAATAGTCATTCAATTGGGTAGTGTATGAAATTGGGTAGTAATACATATAAAAAACAAATATCCGAACTCCACGCGCGAAGCCGCGGACGAAACCTTGTAGTAATTCTTATAAAATAAATCTCAATGTTTCGTCGAGTTATAAAAATCGTGCGAGGCAGGGGTGGATTGGTACTAAGGAATAAATTAATTTTTTTTTAATATTATTAAGCCTAGACAATAATCACGTATGATATTGCTGTTTACAGTAATTTGCCTAAAAATAATTTCACAAAAAAAAAAAACGGATTTGTTCAAGACAAAATATAGATAAATGGCCAGTTAAAAAATAAATATATGTCTTACGTTTAGCCATAAAAAAAACATATTTTTAAGTAAAACTTTTTAACATGTTTTTAAGTGAAAATGCTCGTAAAATTACGAAATGAGACCTTTGCACAATTAGTTTTATAGCTTTTCTAGTAAATCTAATAAGTAATTCTGTTTTGCATATTGTTGTTTGTACTTTATAGCTATTCTAATTAATGTAATAATTAATTCCGTTTAGCATATTGTTTGTTATACTTTAATGATTCAAAGTAGCTGTATTGGAAATTCCCCTAAGGACGATGTGTAAAATCAGTTCGTGAAATTCAAATTGTCTTACCTTTTTGGCAATTTGCAGAGTAAATTCAGGTTGCCTGTTGATGCAAGTACGATCCGCGAAAATCCAAAATATGTATTTACAGAATTGTAATCATTACAATTTTTAAAACCATTCTCTAAGTTAGCGATAGCCTCACACGTCACGATTTCACGAAACAGTCATTCGATTGGGTAATATAATATGAGTAGCTTATACCCGCGGCTTCACCCGCGTGGAGTTCGGTAATGTCCCACGGGATCGTACTAATGAGATAAAATGTATCCTATGTGTTAATCCAGATTAGAAAATATGTGTGTGCCAAACATTAAAATCCGGTCAGTAGTTTTTGCGTGAAAGACTAACAAACTTCCACCCATCCATCAGTCAGTCACGTAGTGAACACTCGAATAAAGACTGAAGCAGATTTGAGCAAGCCGCACCGCTTTGTAAAAAGACATTCTAGCTAGGTTCATCTTTTTCGAACATTTTTTATGGAGCATCGTATACTGCAGGTCGTGCAGGTGGGCTGCACCACAGTTTTTGTATTGAAATGAGATGCACTTGTGCCCAGTAAGGCTGTAATGTGCGCTTGGCTTAATTCAAGATTTGTGCTAAGTTAAACACACAAATCGGTTACTCACCTTATACTCACCCCACAACGTAAATTACTTGAATACTAAAGAAAGTCTTGCACATAGATAAAGCCTCCTGATAAATTCCACGAATAGATAGGAATTTCAAGTTACCATTGTGTGTTAATAAAATTTCTGAAATGCATACATGGATGACACATAATGCAGTGTACAAAAGCATTCGTTGTCCACATTTTGACGATTTTAACCACGTAGATACTGTGAATAATAAACATAACATCATGCCTGTAATCCGTGGAGGGTTATGCAGGCAGTGGTGTACCTAACATTTCTCCAGTTATAGTTAGTCCCATATAAAAGGGGATCCTGCTTATTGCCGTCAATCGGGTACAAATCAAATCAAATCAAAATATTTTTTTTCACATATGCCTAGATGGGTACTTATAAAACGTCGACAAAAAGGTGCACGGTTCGGGTTGGTCGTTTCCTATGGAGAAGAAACGGAAAGAAATTCTATAGTTACTCTCTCTCTTACAAAACCAGACTACGAGGCTACTACTGAAAAAAATCTAATGGAGATATTCAATAATACTTAGCCAGACTTAATCATAACATACACGGTAATTTCAAGGAATAAATTCATAATAGGTTTAATTTTTAATTCTGCAAAATGTGGTTGTATTTAGGTACATCAGTTTCCTGCCAACCTGGTTTTTTGGTAAGATGATTCAGTAACTGATGTCATCGAGAATTACATTAGACAAATTCTTTTAAGGTAATTGATTAGTCGTATATCCTATAATTTTTGTGACAAAATTAATGAATGTAAAACAAAAATTGGAAGAGGCCTTTGCCCAGCAGAGGGACAGACAGTACAGGCTAATAAAAAAAAAGAAAAACAAACTGGATTTTTATTTCAAGAATTTAGATAAGAATTTAATTTTTGACGCAGTTAGAACTGAGTCACCGAAGATGACAATCGATCACTGCAACGATACAAACTTGCCAAATCTCACGGTTCTTCTTAATACTTCAACCTAGATCACTTACAGTCTCTTATATTAATCAATTGTTAAGATGTAAAAGTTGTTGGTGAGTTAGTAAGTTTGTATGTAGGGGGTAATCTTCGGAACTATTGATCTGATTTCAAAAATTCTTTCACTAACGGGAAAATACATTATCCCCAAATGTCATAGGCATTTACACGTTCCCGTGGGTAAACTGTAAATAACGGCAGCAAAACCACGAGCAAAAGCTAGTCTACTCGGCTCCACCTAATGAGTCCAAATCTATTCTATCTTTGAAATTAGAACCAACCATAAACATTTACAAAGGCTTGGAAGATTTTTGTATGAAGCCTGGCTGGCCTAACTTTCGCCATTTTATTTTCTTTCAAAGTTGCGGCCAAAGCTAGCTAGTAAAGCTCATATTATACTGAGATCTTCAGCACAACTTTGATAGCTTATATTTTGGAAACGTGACACTTTAGAAGATTTTGTCTCATACAAAACTTGTTTGTATTGATACCGACTATCGATTAATGTAGGTTTTATGCGTGGCCGCAACTTAGAAAAAAATTAAAATGCCGAAAGTTAGGCCGGTCATTAAATTCAAACCCCTTTCATTGAAATTGGTTGGGTGGTTTTGTAGATTAGCGTGTACAAACGTTGTTGAATGTTTTAATTTATTTAGATTAATTATTTGCTCTATTAGTTCAAATAAATATCAGTACCTATCTCAGAAGTACCGTTGGTTATAAAAAAGTCAGAAGTCACTAGGTCAACGTGTATATTGTCTCTAACAAATAGCAGACATTTAGTCTGGTCAACTTAATATAATTTTGTGGTCGGTTTGATAATTAAATCATATTTCAAGCTTAGTTCTTGTGACAGTATCGTTTAGTGCATTCAAAATTATAACTAATGCGTTTCTTAAGCTGTTGAGTTGTGAACTTATTTACAAATTGGTAGAAGGTGTGAATTCTACGATTAATAAAAGAAATGTTTATTAGTTTTAGAGCTCATTTCTCTGTCCTTGTTCCATGTTACTTGGGGTCGGCGGAATTATTATTCTTCTTCCGTTCTCCCCAGTCAATCGTAGGGTTATAATTTAAGCACTCCTTTTTCTTTTATATTAATAATAATAAGTTTAATAAGTTTATTTATTGCTCCTTAAAGATATTTAACATATTGAACAATATTTTAGTGTAGTTAGGAATAAGCACAAAGAGTAATATGAGCAGCTGTGCCTGAGCTAGGCTGAGCCTGTATTTCAGGTCACAGTTCTCTTCCCAGTATTATGAGCGATATTAACAATTCACAATTCAGTTTATCGCTTTCTGCGTCCAGAAATAATAAATCCAATTTGTTTATAAAAATTAATTTTCAAAAAAAAAGTTGGTTTGATGTGTGTTGTGTTTGTGTGTGTATTTTGAGGTGATTGTGAGTGTTGTGTTGTGGGTGTGGGTGTGGTTGTGGGTGTTGTGGGTGTGTGTAGTGTTTATATGGACGGACGGGTGTTGGATTATTATTTTATATGTCACATTGTTCATCTAAATATTCTTTATTTTACCTCTCCCTCTCCATTCATTAATGTAGGATAGATAAACCTTTTGAAAATTAAGCTTACTAAGGCTTGAACTGAGGTTAGGTTAGAGTAGCTAGTAGTAAGTTAGTTAGTAGATGAAAACTTCGGTTAAAAGAAATTTTATTTCCCAAAAAGAATACACGTAGTACACTTAAAATTTGGCATAAAAAACAGAAGATTTTCTAAGATCTGTGCTTGTAACTGTTTGGGGTTTTTGGTGACAAAATATTTTCTTGGAAAAAAAATGCATCCAGTCTTTTTTCTAGAATAGTGCTACTTGTTTTCATCCTAGATCGTTTTCTGACTGTGTATTTCACAGTTCGTTTGACTCCATCTTTTACGACCAGTTAATTGTGTAATTTATGATCTAAATTAAAACTTGATAACCTATGTTCTAAGCTTCTAATCAAGAATTCAAAATTAAGGTAAAAAAAATCATTTGCATTGAATCTGAATATCGGAAGGAGAGTCTGGGGTCATGAGACTAGTGCCTAAAACTTGTCTTCACACTGAAATGAAAAATTGTGATCATTTAGAAATCTATTAATATTTTAAGCTTGCTAATGAGAATAGCAGGTGTGTCTTATTCACATTGTAACGGCGTTATTTTTAGACATAATTTATAAGTTTTTATGGGATTATTTATAATTGTTGATCAATATTACCATATATAATTTTTATTGTCATCAAAAAGGATGAGAACCTTGGTGGTTTTATTATAGAAACTTTTGCCAAAGTTGAGAATGTTTTGTATTATAATGGCAATTTTATAAAGATATTAATGTCTCATTTTTTTTGTTATAAGTGTATGTTCGCAGGAGAGACCACGTGCGCCAGCTGGTAGGTACCGTCAGCCACAAAAGTTGCTAAACACGTTTGGCCATCAATGTTCATCTTTCTTTCATGACACACGACAAAAAACGTCCCCCGCGAAGAATTTTCTAGAAGAGCCTTGACGGTTACATTGACTATTAAGTTGGATCCCTATGTGAATACGTAATAGTAGATCAGAATACCTACTGTCCCTATAATCCCTAAATGAAGGAAATTATGACTATAAAGGCTGTAAATAGACCCTTAACGAAGCCGAAATGCACTTGTTCTCCCCGTCTTTGCGATTATTTAGTTACGGAGATATTGGGGGTCAAAGTTCCAACTTTTTCACAAGTATTAAATACATGTTTTTAATGTTATAATTTTATTTTAAACACCTCCACGACCCCCGTACTATTCAATCTATCCATAAGTACAATGCTTTGAGTGCGTTCCATCGAGTCCTACCGTAAAACGTGATTTTTTACCCCAAAAAAAAGTCAATTCCCAGCAATATTTTTTGCGTAAAGTTACTTAGTTTTATGTACAGAATGCTTGGTTGACGGCTTCGTGAAGGATCTGTTTACATCCTGTATTAAGGGTGCAACACTATTCTTAATTATGCCTAAAATCCTAAAGTTACTACCAGATTTTTGCTTCATTCTTTAACTTGCCACAATGTGTTAGAGTTAGCAGCTCGTCATTAATTTGTTTGTCAAATTAGGTCATATAACAGATAAAACTACTCAGTTCCACGTGTTAAAAACACAATCAACTTAATGATACTTTCACCAAAGAGTGTTTTATTTATATTCAACGTTAATAAACAGATTGTTGACCTCGGATCGGGGCTAATTAATATTTCGCGATTAATCGTAGAGATGGCGAGAAATAAATCTCCTTGCTGATTTTTATCTCACAATCTCAAGTTATAATGGTCAGGTGGCCATAGCGTTATGTTTCTTTTTTTATTTTGTCATTGGAAATTTACGATTAATGTTAATGTGTTCGTTGATCACGTTGTGGTGCTTATGTAAATCTTCTTCTGTAGCTGCAGACAGACTGGCAACAGCGAAACGACTGTCTACTTCGTCTTGTTTGCTTAAATACTTTTCGTTTACTGAACTGTGAAAAGTTTAACACTACTGCTTGGCTCGTAATGATCATGTTTCAAAGCATTTTAGGCTTTATGATACCATATTTCACAGATTTTAAGATCATTTTCGGCTAAGCTCCGACACGACACTTTGCCATGTTAAATATAATGTATCATCGAAGTCAACGAATTAAGATATCATATTACGTGACAGTATTATATGAGAACTAGGTGTTGGTAATATGACCCCCAATAGGTATTAACAGAACAAATTGTTATTAGCATTTCTTTGACATCCTTTAATAATTTATTAAGATTTTAATTGATTATTTCTGCAACAAGCGTTTAAAGCTTTCATACGTGTCAAGTTTGAAACTGGAATCAGGAATTATTTATATGTAAAAATCTTTTATGCAAAAAAAAAACCGACTACAAAAACAAAAAAAAGTGAAAAATAACTTTAGCTTCAGAAGTCGGTGACTTTGTTTGATTCAGTTTTTTTGTCACCTACATCTGAAGCTAAAGTTATTTTTTAATTTTTCATTGTTTTTTTTTGTGTTTTTGAAGTAAATATAGGTACTGTATTGTATATAAACACAAATTGCTTACCCATCATCTTATCCATATTTTTCATTGCATTTGACAAGTTTAAAATTTTCGATCGTTAATTTTTTATGGGTGTTCGGAATAGCGTTTACTTTAGCACCTTGTTAGCCTTCGATATTTCTTGTTCAGTTATCTGTCGGACTGGCACCTACCGCAGACATGCTTACGGATTCTATATATATAAAATTATCTGTATTGTACAATTTTTTTTGACGCTTGTTTATGGAAAAGTTTAAAAAAAAAAAAATGGAAAAGAATAGGGACCTTAATGAGACTATTTTCGTTATCTACAATCCCACAAGCGTAGTGTTTTATCACTGCTGGGAAAAATCCACTTCTCATACAATATTGAATGGGAAGAAATAGAAAAGACACAGAGTTTCCTCCTGTCGTTTTATTTCATCGTATGCCATGCCATTAGGTTATCTATTTACGTAACATAATACATAGTTCCAGTTATCTCATTATTTGGTAAGTGAGATTATTATATCTACTCAGTTGGATCATCTACTTAAATTATTATGCTCTTGTACATAGCATAAATCTTGGTCAATATTTTTTTTATATCTGCGGGTTTTTCCCGAGTGAAGTTTTAACATGATAGTGAAAAGTTTACTATGTAATTAAACTGTATAATCCTGTAAAATATTGGGATCTGAATTTACCTTATTAGAGGTAATTAAAACACGAAAATGTGCAATGTAATTTTTACAAAATCCATGTCTAATTGAATCTAAATTCAATTAAACTGGTAACCATAATCGTCATGGCAGTTTTCAAACATGGCAGCCAAACACAACAGAGAATGACCACAGACACAGACAAAAAAAAGTGATTGCACTCTACGGCAGATGCGCTCGTTCTTCGCTCACTTTCATAGACTAATCCATGGCCATCTGAGACGACAAAAGAGATCACGCTCAAGACAAACAGCATAACGTACTTTCCGAGTCACGGGAGTATGCTTGTCATACCGCTAACTTTAACCGACTAAACAAAATTGACACCTGGAAATCATCTCTTTCTCTACCTTGCAAAAGAAAAGTCGCAAGCGAAACTTAGTATAGTCGCTCAATTCCTTTGTGATTTTCGAACATGACATCACAGCGCATCCCTACCGCAGTCACCATGGAGGTAAATTAACGTCCACTTCACTGTAACACGTAATTAGTACTGAAGCAATTTATCGAACAATTATGTGCTATTTGGATATTTCAAATTGCACTAATTGGATGTTTGTTAGTCTTTTAAATTCTGGGAGGGTTCGTTAGTACATAAATTGGAATTTGATGTATGAAAAAGTGTGATCATTTTGCCAGAAAATATTTTCACTATTCTATCGTCTATTTTTAGTCAATGTTATTCTATCGTAAAATTGGCAAAATTTTGCATTCTGAGGAAGCTAGCTAGACTCGTCATAGTAACCTTGTACTCTAAAAGTTTTATAATTCAGAAATATTTTGTTTTTCAGTCACGTGTATGTAGCCTAGAAAACTTTTTATAAAACTCATAATTATTCACACAATCTAACAGCAATCGAAAACTGTGTTTCTAGCTATACGGTACCCTAAAAACTAATTGTGTTCTGCCAATATTTAAATATAAAGCCATAAAATGTATAATTTAACAAATCCTAATCCTATCCTAACCAATATTTTAAATGCGAAAGTAAGTTTGTTTGTTTGTTATCTTTTCACGCCTAAAACACTGAACCGACCATTCTGAAATTTTGCATATACGTTGTCAGGTGTACTGAAACGGACATAGGGTACCTTTCATCCCGAAAAAAAGGATTGTTCCCGAGTAAAACAGCAATAACGTTCTTATGATAATAGATGGCGCCACGTGTCTTTCGAATCATGATTGTATTATATTATTACAAGCAGATTAGGTAGAACGAATTGATTGTCAAATTCTAAATTAACGCGAGTGAGGCCGCGGGCAAAACCTAGTATAACAATAAAGAGATGAATGACATTTTGACTGACGACATACGAGGGCGGGTCAATAAGTCCGTGACTTTTGGAATAAAACACAGATTTTTTGATAAAAAAATAATTTTATTTTTCAACGTAGTCTCCCTTGAGCTCTATACACTTTGTCCAACGCTTCTCCAATTTTTTTATCCCTTCCAAAAAAAATGATTTGTCGAGGTCCTCAAAATAGGCCTTTGTTTGCGAGATGACTTCATCATTGGAGTCAAATCTTTTTCCACCAAGCCATTTCTTCAGGTTTGGGAACAAGAAGTAGTCGCTCGGAGCCAAATCTGGAGAATAGGGCGGATGAGGGAGCAATTCATAGCCCAATTCATGGATTTTTGCCATGGCAACTGCACATGTGTGCACCCTTGCATTGTCTTGGTGGAAAAGAACTTTTTTCTTGGCCAAATGAGGTCGGTTTTTTTTCAAATCGTCATTGAATCGGTCCAATAAGTTGGCATAATATTCCCCATTGATTGTTCTTCCCTTTTGAAGGTAGTCAATGTGGATTATCCCGCGTGCATCCCAAAAAACAGTCGCCATAACTTTATTGGCTGACAAACCCACCTTGGCCTTCTTTGGCGCCGATTCACCCTTAGAAACCCACTGTTTTGACTGTTGTTTGGTTTCTGGTGTGTTGTGATGGATCCATGTTTCGTCCACGGTTACAAAACGGCGCAAAAACTCCTCCATATTGCGATTAAACAACGCCAAAGCTTCCTGTGAAGTTGTTACACAATTGCGTTTGTGGTCGACTGTGAGCAAACGCGGCACCCATCTTGCGGAAAGCTTTCTCATGCCCAAGTGATCATTCAAAATTGAAACCACTGAGCCATGCGAGATCCCTACGGCTTCCACAATCTCTCGCACTTTCAATCTTCGGTCGGTCAACACCATATCGTGAATTTTTTCGATTGTTTCGGGTGTAGAGACCTCAACTGGGCGTCCAGGACGTTCGGCATCTTCAGTGCTTGTACGGCCACAACGAAATTCAGTAAACCACTTTTTTACCATTGAAATCGATGGTGCAGAGTCCCCATAGTATTTATCAAGCTTAGCCTTGGTCTCGGTAATGGTTTTTTTTCGCAAGAAATAATGCTTAATAAGCACACGAAATTCACTTTTTTCCATTTTCTCCTCAAATTAGTGGGTAGTCTGATAAAAATAGCTGTCAAACACAAACTAACTGACGCAGCAAGTTTAAATTTTGACAGGAGTCAACTGACAGATGCCTGTTGACAGGAGCAGTGTTGCTGTTTCAGTAAAGAGGTCAGAAATTCAAAAAGTCACGGACTTATTGACCCGCCCTCGTATATATGTTTTTTTAATTTTAAGGATCTTACACTCTTAAAAATCTAAATTTAGCAACCAAACAAAATGACAATCAATCATACATCCAATCAATAGTTTAATTGTCAATCTTTTTTTATTGCTGGCTAAAATAAGCGTAAGACTAATTCGAAGTGAGTCAAAATTTTTTTTCTTGGATTTTTTTAATTGGTTTATTTAGATAGGTATTATGTAATTCTGGAAAAAATATAAGGATTTTAAACACAATTTGTTGCTATGGTCTTTATGAATGTGAGATGTGATCATCACCTACTTTGTATAACGATGTACTTAGCTACTTACAACAAGTTACAATGTATTTAACACTTTTTTTATGGTCTTAGATGGAAATCTGTGCGTTGCTGTAGTTTAAATGAGCATAATTTTATTATGTACTCGTTATCGGAAACGATTACATAATGAAATTATGCTAATACTATCCTACTGTCTAGTTTGTGTTAAGAAAAGTGGATACTAAAGTGGATATTAAGTTTTATTAGTCAAGTTCAATTGTGTGAATAAACCAGTTAATTCCTTTTTTAATTTAAAGGCTATGTTGATGAAGGTATAAATTGCATACAAGGTGTAAACGGACCTTCCACGAAGTCGCCAACCAAGCATTCTGTACATCAAACTAAGTAACCCTACGCAAAAATTATTGCTGCGACACGACTTTTTATGGGGTGAAAAATCACGTTTTACGGTAAAACTCAATGTAACGCACGCGTGAGTCAAAACATTGTGCTGATGTACACATTGAATAGTAAACGGGTCATGGAGGTATTTAAAGTAAAATTATAACATTAAAAACTAGTATTTTATAAAAAATATTTAAGAAAAAGTTGGAACTTTGACCTCCAATATCTCCGTAACTAGAAGGTTCTCAGGTATGGTCTAGAACAAAAAAATATCGCAATGACAGAGAGAACAAGTGCCTTTCAGCTTCGTTAAGGGTAATTTTACCCCTTTATACATAGTAGTGGGCCAAGCTAAAGCGGAAGCACGCTTTAGCTAGCCCAAAATCATTAGGTGTATACAAAATTTGCAATAACATTAAGCTGCTATAGGCAATTATAACGTAGCAAGGGAAGAAGGAAAAGGGCTTGCTTTTGATCTGACTCACTGGCATTGAATATATTTTTAATATATAAAAGAAAATATAATAATGACTCACTTTATTGTATCGTTCGATTTAATAAACTACTTAATAAACGACGTGCCTAGTATCGGGTCACCGGTTCAAGCGCAGTATCAATATTTCTTCCACTTTTAACATTTTGTGAACATTAAAGGAAAACAGTAAATGATGTCACGACAATGACTCACTTCTTTAAAAGAATTATTAGCAAAATTTTACAATAAAATCGGTTATCTAAACGTATTCTCTAAAATAGGTGTGAGGAGGCACAAGATGTGACTCTATTTTGCCCGTAACAGTCATGTTGAAAAGCGGGCGTGGTTCTCATAACTCGCATATGAATGAGACACTAGTAGGGCGATCTAGAAACCACTTTAATAATATTATTTTTGGATATAGAGCGTGTAAAATTTTATTACCGGCTTAGCGCGGTGACTTTTGAATGTGAGAAATAAAAAGACGAAGCGGTGTCGTAACTTGGTCAAAAAGTCCAAGTTTGGATTGATGAGAAAATCAATAATCAGGGAATTAATGGAGTTGCCTTTTTAGCTCATAACCTGTCAATGATATAATGTTGATATATCGATACTTATTCAGTATTGACGTCAAATGCAATAATCAATTTTAATAGCTTTTCTTTCAACGATATTGGATGGGGCCTTTTATGTTAGAGCTTTTTAGGAAATTAAAGAATATAATGACTAAAACATTTAAAAAAAATATCGCATTTTACATAGCATGTATAAGAAGGATTGTCAGATATTTACAATAAAAGGAACAGTGAACATTGTAGGTATTCGATTGGCAATAAGTCCTGCCAATACTTTGTAAACACAATACTCTTACGAAGAAGTTATCCTCACAAATATTCCACGGCAGTTCTTTGTGTTTATTTCGCATGAGCGGCGGCTGTGAGCACGTGTAAGCGTGCACATGCATAGTGTGTTGTATGTGTACACGGAATAAGGAGGCATGCCGTAAGAATCTTAATAAAAATCCACATAAGGAACGAAGACGCCGTGCGTAATTGTACAAAGCAAGCCAATCATACGGATTTTTTCGCATTTCATGCTACTTTGACATTTATCAACACCTACGTAAACAAACACTGTTTATGAATAAAGCGTAAAGACTTAGTAGGAAACGCTAACACGAACAGATAACAAGACATTTGCAAAAACCTGTAAATAGCAATCGTTGATTGATTGAAAAAGATAAATAGATACGCGTGCGTTTTTATTTTGATACAAAAAGCCAAGTCCAAAGTTTTGGCGCAAATTTTTTAATGGTTTAAAAGTAAATAAATATTGATGTCGGAAGTGTTGGAGCGGCTTTTTTATGTTTGAACAATCATTAATTAGATGCGTTTTATTGGCTCTTTATCGATGAAGATCCTCTGATATGTGCCGAGAGACAGATTTATTACTCGCACAAGGTAATGTTTTGTCGACTCTTCCGTGTTCACGATATTTTGTGCATCATTGTTTTGCGCCTAATTTAGCACACACCTTATTATAATACTTTAGAAATCCACATTAAAATTCGTAAAAAGGTAAATTAAACTTATCATAAATCAATCACCGTCGTTCTAGTGGGCATGTCAATAAATAAAGTGGGCTTGGCGATACTTCTGATTATAATAGTCAATATGCTTTGATCGGACGTCGAAGGTGTTAAAAGTTAGAGTTGACATTAAAAATTTGAGAAAATTTTAAAGGACAGTGTTAAAAACATACTGTATCTAATCAGACAAGGAAAAAAAGGCAGTAATTATATCGTTATTAATTACGTTGAAAGAGAAAGGCGTAAACATAAGACAATGAGATATGGTAAGTAATGCATATCGGCCAGTAAGTGGCAGAGAGTTCAAAGGCGGCCGCCACTGAATTGATACTGTGTTCCGTTTTGTAATCGATGTGTCGCATAATTCATGAACTGACCGCATGTAGTGCTATGCCTCTTTTAGATTTGACACCATGTGACAGATTTATTGGCAAAGTTTTGAAGTGATTTATATATAGAAAAGAGGCATCATGTTTCTTTATAATTTAAGGAAGTTGCCACGAGGAAAATCGGCATGGAACTTTTGTAGAAGTGCCTCTTTTTAACAGAAGGGCTACGGCTTTGTAATTATGTTGATTAAATTAAAAATGACAGACAGACATTTTAAGATGATGAAAATATATTTAAAGGTGTCTTAAATGTTGCAGATAATGATTTCTTCTTTGTCCTAAGTATCGAAGGGCCTGTCAAGTCTAATCCGTACATACAGCTACATGAGGAGGCTGTGTCTGCAAGTGACTGTGTGAAAGGTCAGGGTAGCTCAAACTACACGGTAATTAAAGGTTATTTTTGGCGATAACGATCAGTAAAACAGTTACCTACGTGCGTGAAATAAAAACCCACTGGTTCCACTTTAACAAACCTTGGGATCCGACAGAGCCTTGGAGTGCAAAAAGTCAACGCATTCGTGTATCACTTAAGACAGAGTTGAGGGCTGAAGGGAACTTTTTGTGGCCACAAACAGTTCCGTTATGCTCTCCAAAATCAGCATCCAATCAAGTGAGTACTCAATCTTCGGCGGTGTTCTTATTTTGCCTTTAAATTTTAAAATAATTCATTCATAATTATTTTTTATTAATTACTTTCATTAATTATCAACCAACGGCCAAACTTAATTTTATTTTTAGAAAATGATTCTTGTGAAGTTTCGGCTCTGAAGAGGGCCGCTCTATACATCACCCAATAAATTGCATATCCACGAACCAACGTCTCGAGTCAAGGCAACTGTGTGTGACACTTAAACGAGTAATGAGAACGGCTGATCGATACCCAAATAAATTCACCAAAGTAAATGACACCACAACAAATGATCAATTTTATACCATTCTTGCTGAATCATCATTTATACCCGTTTAACATTATAACATTACCTACAGAGATCTGGCTGTAACTTCTGATCGAACATGTGATTATGCCTTGATGTTTATAACACAGGGATAGGATATGAACTCGGGTATTAAAAGTGTCAGATTCCGATACAATCTATAATAATAAAAAACCACATGAAAAGGTCAATTAAGATATTGTTTCGCATGTAGATTTAGATCTTGCAGACACCTGCGGAAAAATTATGCATGAAATAAAAATAAAACAAAAAAGAGTACAGTTTGCATGTGTCAATGCAATAAATACGGAGGCTGTCAAAGCTGTCCCGCGGAACGCTAGCGCAAAAATAAATCGGTCGGCGCAAATTAAAGAAACGCATTAAAAATTCTGATTTACAACCAAAATTATAATACAATGCACATTGTTGAATTTATACCTCCTTATTCAATGATCCTGCAATACATGTAAGCTTACGTTTTATTGTAAATCTCTTATTCATTTATCATCTTTACGGAGTGTGTATAATATTATGTTAAATATTTGAGTCCGCTCAAATTTTTCTTAAAAGTAATTTAAATTTACATAATGTGTTATCATTAATGTATTCTGAATTAAATGGCCCAAATTGAAATAGTGGTGTCATCATCGCAGGCAGACTCTATGGCGTCGAGTCGTGGTATCTACAGTTTTATTATATACCTACCATGTTATTTATGGTTTCATTTAGACTTGAAGCATTACGTGACCGAGTGGTCTGTCCAAATGAATATATTCATGATCCATAAATATTGTTAGCCCATTAATGAGAATAGTCATCGGGAGTAGGTACACCCAATAGGCTGTCATTGATACCGTATTGCTAATTTGTGACAACCGAATTTTGTGTTAATTATCTTGTCTAGATACTTATCTCCTTAAAACAGAATAATAATTCACTTGAAATTCTGATTATTAAAATTGGTACAACCTAAGCGGCCATTGAGACAGTCTGTCTTGTTGTTAAGTTTTATAATACAAATTTTTATAATTTTATATGAAAATTATTCTGTAAGTTTACATTTAAGCATTTATAGGTGTTTATAGTCAGTATTTTATGATGTCCGCCCAAGGGACCTTGGCCTTCGTCCTTTCCTGATTTCTAAAGCGATAGAACACGTTATTTTCTTCCTGTTCTCACACACTACTGTCTACATTCCTTTTTTCATTTATCCCTGCTGGTAGAAACTTCTTTTGAAATAACATGTGCTTTTATACTCTGTTGTTGTTTCCTTGTGTTCTCTCTTGTGTGCATAAATGTTTTTTTTATTTTTTTTTATATAAATGGTAACACCATTGTTGTTGTCGTGTGTTACCGTGTTGTTGTTGTGGGCACGGGCTTGTGGGACAATACAAGCTAACTAAAAAAAAATAATCAAAATAAATAAATTTATAGATTTTTTTCAGTCAGCCTAAGGTAGTCTTTCTAAAAAAAGGGTCGAGTGGAGTTCGTCCCGCCATCTCCTCGTAGATTTGCCGTTTGCTGCTGTTTGAGACTGTGTGGTTATTTTAGCTCATAATTACTTTGATTGTCCAAGATACCCATTTTATTGCACAAGATAAGATATAGATAGAAAGATAGATTGGTTGAGAAGAACTAAAAAAATTTCTTGATGAATTGATATTATTTACATTTAGTTACAGGTTTTAAATACATTCTGGTTACTAGAATACGAATACTAGGAACTAACTTAAATGTCAGCAAAAAGATAAACTTGCCTACGTATTTTTAATACCTTTTGTACCCCTAGCTCAGAATTTCTTTTTTTCCTATAGTGATCAAATTGCAGTCATTTGAATTAATCTAACACTCGTTATGTAAATTCCCGTTTTTTTCTTCACGTTGTTCCTTTTTAAATGTGAAGTATAAGTAAATGATTCACAATAATTTAATGGCCAGAACTTGAATTGATATTTTTGAGGTGACATACTTGACCCTGGAGTTTGTTTAATAAATTGCTCTATTCTTCTATTTGCCACTGTCGATATTAACTAACAATTAATTATGTAGTTACGTTTGTCTTGAACGTTATTCATGAACATTTAATGAAGATTATAGAAGCCGTATAAATGCATACTTAATTGTTAAGTTTTTTTAGTTGGTAAGTGATTGAAGTCTTTGATTCTTTTTTGATAAACTTCCTTGTTGGTTAATCGGAAGGATATTTGATTTAACGATACAATTAAAATATACACGAACTTTTTCGTATGTGGTTTTGAACGCCTTCTAACACCTCTAAAGATTTCGAAGATTTCAATGAGCAGTGTGCAATTGTGAGTAGTATTACTAAAAATTTGTACGTCGAGATATGATAAAATGTTTGTAGAGAACACAAACAAAGTCAGAGGTGAAAAGTGGTATGAGAATAAAATAAGTAAATAATTAATAAAGAATCTATTTTAGACACCTGGGCCATTTACTTTCATGTTTCTATCGTGTTCAGTGGCAATTAAATAATAATATAGGGACGTGCTAACAAAATGCAGAATAAAATCTGTCCATACTTTGAGAATTTATGCGATAATCATTTAACGAATATAGGTACAGGTTTACTCAAATAAATAAAATGAAAATGGCTTTATAATGGATAAAAATAAATATGACCATTGTGTTTTAATAAAACTTATTATCGTTTACAGTTTTATGCTAAGGATCATGTCTAATAAATATTTTGTGTGACAAAAATAAACACAAATGATTATTTAGACGCAGTTTTAGTTTATGATAATTGACTTCTGGAAATTAATTTGGGATCAAGCCCTGATAAATTTTGGATGTCGGATTATGCGTGAACACATAGCCATATCAGTTATTTATTATGGAGCCTAAGATCTTTAAGATATAAATATAAAAGTATTGATTAATTAAAGTTTTAGATCGAATGATGAAATGAAGACTAACACCCGTATTGATAAACAAGTCAAAGTGATTTTTTTTATGCAGTTTATATAATTGTTCGAAGTTAGAATTGTCAAATTTAGAATTTCTTAGCTTTGCTTTCTTTGACGGGTCTTACTTTGTTTAAAATATTGTCTATTGCATAAAAAAAATGCATAAGTAATTATTTAAACTCAAGTAATTAATTTAGCTTGACTATAGATACGGGTGTTACTATTCATCATTATTAAGAGTTACTAGCTGTGCCCCGCGACATTCGCCCGCGTGAAATTAGCGGTGTGAAATATACTTTACGCCTTATTGTCATACCTACCAAATATACATAAAAAAAATTATAAAAATCGATCGAGCCGTTTCGGAGGATTGCGACCACAAACATCGTGACACGAGATTTTTATATATAAGAAGATGACTCAAAGACTAGCACCTACTTATACATTGCACCGGAAAGTAAGGTATGCCACGCGGTATACCCATCTGATTACGTCAAAATATGAATGAGTGAAAAATCGTAATTTAACGAGCATTGCATTGTATATCGGGGTGATTTCCAAAATTCCTCATTTTTTTATTTATTGTGTAATTTAATTAGTAATCGTAGTTTAATGAGTGTCTAACGAATAGTGATTCTAATTGATTACCTACTGGAAGCAAGGATTATTTTTTCAATTTGAAACCAGCGCCATCTATAACGCTTTCATGCAACTGGACAGACTCTGAAGTTCTTACAACTTAAACATAACTTGATTCAAGTTGTGTTGTTGAATCAAGTTTTTGACTTGTAAGTTCTACCGCTAGGTGGCGCTTAAGCCAGACGCCATCTAACGGTGGAAGTTGGTAATTGTGAAGTTGGTGAATTCTCCTTGCTTTTCAATGACAAGGGTGCGTTGCGTGTTTCTGATGGCTATTGCATGTCTTTAAAAATAAGTGTATTTGAGAAGATGTGTTTTTCAGTGAAAGTAATGTAGAATGACTTATTTTTACATATTAAAAAAACAACTTAAAATCAAACATTTATTCATAAAAAAACGGTTCATCTCTTAAAATAATATCTTGTTATCAATAAATAAAATAATTTAAACCTATAAAATGACGAAATTAACGACATTCTATAAAAACTGGGTAGCAATTCTCTAACTGTTCATCAAACACAGCCTTCGCTAAAGGCTCGTGTGTATTTCTCATTTTTATGACCGTATTATTATTGAGTATAATTTCGTTGAAAGGGTCTATAACTAGGTAGTTATAAGGGTGAACTATGAAATTTTCCATCTTTTTTATCTGTTTTGCATGGCCGCTGATGAAACCTAATTCTGAGCAAATGGCTTCTAGTTCAGACTTGGTATGGTTTTGGGAAGCGTAGCATTTGGAATGCCAGACGCCATGGGAACGCACTATCACTTGTCCTGTGCCATATCTGTAAAATAATAAAAAGTATATTTATTTATTTAACACTTCAAGCACTAAAGTACAGAGGCGGACTTAATGCCATAGGCATTTTCTACCAGTCAACCTTTGGGTGGTGCAGAGACAAGCAGTGGTAGGTGTATATCTGAAAAAAAATCAATAATAAAAAAAAATATATATTAATTATTAATATGTTAAATGATGTTGTTGTTGTATGTTATGTTATGTTGTGTTGTTGTGTTTAATATTATAATATGTCTTGTTAAGTATTTTGTGTGTACATAAATAAATAAATAATAATAAATATAAATATTAAATCTCAATAATCTCTTAATCTGTGTTCATCACTGAAAAAAAAAATTATATGGGGCTAAGTCAAATTTTGTCAAATTTTCGATATTTTCTGTAATTTATTCATTAAGATGAATTACTATTTGAAAAAAGTGATATTATTTAATGTATAAACTTACGGCGTTCCATGTGGAGCATTTAGCGCCATGCAAGTCTGTTCGTCCTCTCCATTAGGACAGTCCCGAACTCCGTCACAGACCGTATCTGGAGCTACGCAGTGATCAACACCTGATTTTGAGCCACACCTGGATGGAAAATGTGAAAGTTGAGTACAAAATTGTGTTTTGTTTATTTCAAAGGGAAGCTTCTTGACGTCAATACGCTGAGAAGAAGAATTGTCTTCGTATTTAATTTTAATCCGACCAAAAAAAATAAATTAGACTTTATTTAATAAGGGGAATTTACAATAATATCCTATTTAAGTCCCTTGATAAGAGAGCTTACAATTCCCTTTAGGATCCTTTACAAGAACTAGTGCATAGTTTGTCCGTACTAGTTGAACTAGTACGGACAAACTATGCACTGACTGCGGACACTGCCGACACTGACTGATACTTCAGCATCTTGTAGTATCTGGTGTCCGGAGACGGGTCTAGTATCATTATTTTAATTTTAAGCTAAATTATCAACAATATTACTCACTTATAGTTCCTCTTCGCAAAACACTTGCAGAACACAGGGTCCTCATCGCTACGATCATGACAGTGGAGTATACCATCGCACAATCTTGACGGCATGACGGTTGCCAAATAATCCTTGCAAATGGTCTGACCCGGCTCATCAGTCCCGTCTCCACAATCATCGTGGCCGTCCCTGAATAGTTCCTTTGATACGCATTTACCGTTGCGACATTTCATTTGGCCCACTGAGCATTCTGAAACGTGATATTGGAAAGTGTTAGAAAGAAATACATTTATTTACGCTAAACATGACGCATAACAAAAAAAATATAAAAAAATAAGTGTGTGTCAAAGCATTACGCTGAGCGACGGCCATTTTGTGTGGCAAAATGGCCGTCGCTCAGCGTAATGCTTTGAGACCGTGTGACATAGTGGCACAGCGCTAGTTATCAGCAATAGCTGAATTTGACGTGATGATGTCAACCAGTGCAGCATAGAAAAGGCTACTACTATACTACAGTTATTAAAACTTTGTAAAACTTTATGGATGTCCATCAACTTTCTGCCGGCTTTCTTTTCTTTTAAATTCGGGAAATCTTTATTTCTCTCAGTGAACTACGAAACTCATTCAGTTGATAAATGACATTTTTCACATTACAGCCAGGGAAATTAAATATTTATCAAGCTGACTACACTAATTTATTTACCGTGTTACAGACATTTTAAATAACTAATAATGAATGACAGTGAATTGAATATACGAACAATTTAAGTCCGTGGTCAATTTTCTAACCCATTAATTTGCCTGGCTTTACTTACCTACGTTCAAAAGGTTTCAAATGATATTATAATATATATAATACATTTTTAACTAGAAACATTGTTTTAACCAAACGCTAATGGAGTTCAATGACACGATAACACAAAATGTGTCGATTAAAAGTATGACCATAAATGATTAAATGAAACTCGTAATGAAAAATCGTTGCTGCCTATTGGAGCGAACTGACCCTTCTACACCTGTAAAATACGATATTCCCAATTGAGATCCGATATTACCCATTTTTATCGGGGAAAAAAAAAAAAATGTCATTCACCACCTGAGATTGCCTGAGATTGATGTATGGACTGAATATAATAACGTGTCATATAACATAATAATATAGTTATATAATACGTTTAGATGAACAGTTATTTGTAACTGTTCCCGCGCAACGTTATTCAAGAAATAGATTTTTAGATGACTGTTTCATTTAATCAAAAAGTTAACGACGATCTCGTAATCACGTTGTCTTGTATCTATAATAGTTAACACGACAAAAAAATCTATGGCTAGGGTACTTTTTTACCAGGGTTGATTATTATCCTGGTCCTTTTAGTCAGCATGCAATTATGCCTATCACGTCAAGATTTCTTAAATATTGGGGTTCAAGGATTGATAAATCTTTAAATAAATAAACGTAGAAAATTAAGACTAGAAGATACAAATTCAGCTTATAGTTTTCGTAAAGTTGCCTCAGAGATCAATACACAGGATTGTTTGGCATGACTGTTTGTCGATAGAGCATAAAATCGCAATCATACGCATGTTGCGTGGTAAAAGTGATAGAAGATCATGACGCGGTAACATCGTTCTAATAATTATTAAATTTTGTTTTGTGTTGATGTGCTTACATCCAGTCCAATCTCATCGATTGTCCAATGTCCATAATTAGTTTAACTTAATTGATTCATTGTTTTGATAGGAACCATTCTGTAAACACTAGGTAGTTTAATTTGAATAAAATAAACTAATCAATTTTTTTCTATGACTTGTGATATCGTAACACCCAGATCCATCAAGGAGATTAGACTAATTTTGTAACAAATAGAAACAGACCACAACATATGAAAGTTTTTAGATGGACCGAAAAGCATTCTTACCGCATCCTGTATGATAAGGATCCTTATCACACATTACATTTTTCTTCTCACAGGCTTCTTCTGCCTCATCTTTGCCATCTTCACAATCCCTGACACCATTACAAACTTGGAGCAATGGAATGCACCGCCCTCGACTACAACGTACTCCTGCGCAGTCATCGCCGTAGTCCTTGTGTATTGATTGTTGTAGTGAGGGCAATATCTTTTGACCTGCAAAAAAACATTACGTGTACAAAAGCACACCGTTTTCTCCGGAGGATGAGGCAGAAATGATCTACATAATGTAGTTTACTCTCATTTCGCCAATTATGTTTAAGTCTCTTGTAAAAGGCGGCGAGCCTATTGCCACTTTCCGGGCACAATCAGGCGTTTGCTGATCAACGAATGTGCCCGATTGTGATTCAGAAATTTGTAACAAAAAAATCCTGAGAATCGAATCCAAGACAACATCGCTTGTACCCATTGGACCAAAGAAGCAGTCATTGATAACATATAGTTAATTTAATGCGCTGGTGCCAAAAATTGTGATTTAGTTATAACCTTTGTACTTACCATAATTATGCTTAATTTCATTTTTGAGGTTTTCTATGTCCGTAGCATTAATCCGGTCTCTAAGTCCACATTCTCCTCTGCCATCGACGAATGTTGCTGCAGGGTACCAGCCCAGTTCGGTGTGGCAGCTCACTACGCCGGCCCAGTGACGATGAGAGGTCACGTCGAGCTATCAAGAGAATAGACTTTATTAGGTGAGTATTTTTATAATGTGTTGTTATTGCAGCATAATTAATGAGCCTATAACGCTCTCACTACTGGGATCCTGCCTCTTCTCGGTGGGAGCGGTCCCTAATCCACCACGAGGGCTCAGTGTGGCTTGGTTGACGTTAAAATATGTATTCGATTTTTTTATTCCAGAACCAGTGTGCTATGCAGATATAGGGGGCCTAAAATGGCCGGTTTAGCAGAATGATAATAGGATAATAATATGAACCACGTTAAAATTCTTGAATTGGTTACAGATGCAGTTAACACTATGAATTGTCACTTTGTGAACATTTTACAAATTGTAACGTAATTCATATGATTATCTTATTATGATTCTGCTAAAGCGGCCATTTTAGACCCCCTGATCCAAGTAAAATACAGTTTTGAAATTAATAATGTATTATTTCCAGTCATGATACTCACTGGACAAATATTGTCACTTGATTTTCGTTTGAAGCAACGATTGCTCCGATGGCAGTTTTCACTGGTTTCTTCCAGAAATACACTTATCGTATTATTTTTATCGTCCTGACCGACGGCTACACAACTTGATTGCTGCTCTAAGGAATAGCTGAAATAATAAGTACTGCATAGGTATTATTAATGATAAAGAGTAGTTAAATGTACATATACAGAGTGTAACAGAAAGGGTATAATATCGTAAGGGTCCAATATCGTAAATGTGAAAAAATTATCAGCTGTCCCACACAAAATTTCAATACCTACTCGACCCAAATTTATGGGACAGCTGATAATTTTTTCGCATTTACGATATTGGACCCAAGGAGAAAGTTGTTCAGTTTGATGGTCTGCAGCATATCCTTTCATATGACTATACCCTCTCTGTTACACCCTGTAGAAGTAATAGCTCTGTGAAAACTTACGAAGACGAAACCACCATAGGCTTGACAACATTTGAGTAATGTGCTGGTTCTTGTAAGTGCAGTAACGCCGCTTTGCTCCGATAAACGTCCTTCTTGGAATCCACTTGATAAACTTGTTCCTGCAAACCGCTCATACCTTCTAAAGTTCTGTGAGATCCTAGTACAACTGTTATGTAGTGATGAGATAGTCTGAAACAATATTTTAATTAAAATTATCATCTACTCTTGAAAGTAACTTACATTTGCAGTATTGTTTTCTATACTTACGTAGAATCCCAGAGACACGAATCACTTACTAACACCCAAGTTAAGTTGACTAGAACTCCAGTGCATCTATAATCTCCTTCAACAAATACCTTAGCAATCCAAGGCCATGTGTGATTACTAACAGATTCTGTTTCTCGCAAGAACATGTTATCATCAGAATCATCAAAGTTAGTAAAGAGCGAATCGTCACAAAAAACATACAATGATTTGCAAGTTTTTGTAATGTTGGGTACACAATGTTCTTTTATTACTTGGGGCTCTTTTATAATAGTGTGTCGGGCTTTATCGTTTTCCTCACTTTCTTGCCTGTAGGCGAAGTGTATAGGAACTCGTTCCATAGTATCTCTTCGGTTTCTTTTGTTGTCTAAACTGCGTTCCGCGATCTCATCTTCTTTGATATTTATGTATTTCACATTGTAGTTATTTGCGGAGCTGCAAAGGAACTTCGTATAAGTATATCGAATAAAATTGTGATGAAATAAAACAATGCAAAATACAGCTATATTTTTTTACAAGTTTGATATAATTATTATGCTTGTAAACATTCTAACTAGCCAAAATTAAGTATTGTATATACCCTAAATATACTTTATATATATCTTTTTAGGGATTTACTTAGGCATGGCACATAGGTTACCTAACTACCTACTACAGTAAACTTTAGTCTTTAATGATTAAAATATTTATTAAGTAGAGTAAACTAACTAAATACATTATTAATTAAAAACTATTAAATAACCTAAAATAAATAAACTAACAACAAACTATAAGAGGGCATCAAAAAACTCCTCCTCAACGCTGTCAGCTGGTAATGTGCCCAAGAGACTGGCGGCGTTGCCACGTTGTATGGCAACACTTAGCCTCTGGCCAAAGTAAAAGCCAGCCCTTGGGTCACGGGAAGCGTCAACTAGACGTTTCGAAATTTCCTTAAACAAAACAGTAAACTTAAAATAACATCACGCCTGTAATTCTTGAAGGATTAGGCATAGGTGTACCTAATATTACATCCACATTTCGCCAGTTATTTTTAAGTACCATGTAAAAGGGGGGAGCCTATTGCCATTAACCGGGCACAAATCCAGACTCCATGGCTGCTACTGAGTAATTCCTGATGGCAAAAACCAATAACAATTTGTCCAACCTGGAAATCGAACCCAGACTTCATGCTCAGCAGTCGCGACCATTAGACCGAAGACCGAATAGATCAAAGAAAAATCACGTTGCTCACCTGAATCCTAAGTAGCGGCAAATATGCGTAGCTGCTTCTTCTTGCTCTTCAGGCGATAGTTGATCATCACAAACTACGTGCCAATCTTTTAAGTGTCTCCTCGTCAGATATCCTTGTAAGTTAACTATCGGTCTTTCATCCCAATCGAATTCCATTTCTTTGCCGTTTGTTAATGCAACTAAAATGAAATGGATACTTGAAGCTGATTTAGATTTGTTTTAATTATGTAGCGAGTTTAATTTAAGGTGCAAGAGTTGTGATCAAACTTCAGTAAAAAAGTTACCGCATTTAGTTTTTCAGTATCACTTAGGTATTGACGTAAAAGAACTTGCTATTTAACATATGCAAATGAAAATCAGCCTTTAGTGGTTGTAAAAGTCAAACGAATACCAGTATTTTACATGGAGCGACTGCCTATCTGACCTCCACAACCCAGTTAGTACTGGGTAATACGATTCCCCTTGGTAAGACTTGATTGTCTTCTATCTTGTGAATGGTACTCAAGAAGTAATATCAAGATTTCAAAAGAAACATATCCTTCAGATACTGTTCAGTAAATTTTCGTTACCAAATCCAAAAGCTTATTCTAAGAATACTCACAGCAGTTAAGTTCATCTTCACCTTGTGGACATTCTGCTTTTCCATCGCACACATGTTTCTCAGGTAAGCAAATTCGACTCTTTTTGCACAAGAAATGTTCTTCAGGACAACTAACTAAAAGATGAGATTATTCGATCAAATATTTTAGTAGTATTTATTCTAAAACTAGGAACTATAAGTCGTTGTATTTTTCGTATATTATTTTGTTAGTTTTGTACACAAAATACTTACAGCAGTCAGATTCGTCCTGACCATCTGCGCAGTCAATAACTCCGTCACATATAAGTTTCTCATCGAATGTAAATAGGAAGTCTGTGCAGGTACAGTCCAACTCATCAGTGCCATCTTCGCAATCCGCTTTTCGGTCACAGCGGTTTTGATAAGGTATTGTTTGTTCAATACTGTAGAAAGATTTTATGTTAGTTTTCATAGAATTGAGTGCCTTTATTAAAATATTACTAATAACTACAATCAACTTTTAATTCATAGGTTTATCACTTTAACTTACCGTCGACATTCGAATTCATTAGGGGTACGATGTTTTCTTCTTTTTTTTGCTGGTTCGAGTTCAGAGAAAACGATATCTTCTATTTTATTAAGCGTCACTGATTTATTTTTGGTATCTGGCAGTTTTTCTGTTGATGCATCGTTATGATCTTGACTTAGAGTAACATTGTTATCATCGTCTATAAGTATGGTTTCTGTGACTTCTTGGTCAGGTAATGCTGAAATGTTCGGAAGTAATCCTATTATAAGTCCTGATTTATTGTCAGCTTCATCGGTGTCATTTTTTTCTTGCAGATTTTCCATTCGGTTTAAAGGAGTCGTTGGCTCATCATTTTCCATGAATTCTATAACATCTTTATGTGTGAAGGCAGACGTTGAGGTTTCTAATTTATTTTCCAATACATTTTCAGTTTTGTTGATGTCTTTAAAAGAATCACTATTCAAATTTTCCGCTTCACTTCTAAGATGATCGAAGGTATTAATAGATTCTGAGAAAAAATCCCTATTGATTATTTCTGCATTACCGCGATTTGGAGAAGTAGTCTCTGTTATAGTTGAACTTGTTGGATCAGCTGTCGCTGTTTCTTTAGAACTAAAGTAACTCTCTGGGCTTTCATTCGTTACTTCAAGAGTTGATGCATGTTCAAAGTCTGGTTTTTTGGCATCAGTTGATTTGTTTGGCTGTGAATGATCACTAGGTTTGTCCTCATGTTCACTGTCTTGTTTTACAATATCCCGATCTGTCGAATTTTCCACATTTTTAGAGTCCAATTTTTCGTTACCTGTTGACTCTTCAGACTGTAGGTTAGCAATAGGATTCTCGTTGTTTTTAAAGTCTTGTATTTCAGCATTGGTCGATTCCTTGGACTGAGTGTTGTCAATTGGATTTTCCTCATTTTCCGAGTTTAGTTTTTCAGCATCAGTCGATTCTTTTGACTGTATGTGATCAAAAGAATTTTCCTCCGTTTTAAAGTTTAGTTTTTCAGCATCAGTCGATTCTTTCGACTGTATTTTATCAAAAGGATTTTCCTCATTTTCAGAGTTTAGTTTTTTGGCATCAGTAGATTCTTTAGACTGTGTGTGTTTAAAAGGATTTTCCTCACTTTTAAAGATTTTTTTTTCGGTATCGGTCGATTCCTTAGACTTTGTGTTGTCAATTGGATTTTTCTCATCTTCAGAGTCAACTTTTTCAGCATTAGTTGATTCTTCAGACTGTGTGGGATCACTAATATTTTCCGCATTTGGACCATCTAGTTGTACAGTATTAGATGATTCTACTGACTGTAGGTCAAGATTTTCACTTATTTGATCACTCGTATTGTTACTATCAATTAAATCAATAGTTTCTTTATTTTTAGACCGAGGTGTGGAAGTATCGTCATCTGGAAGCATCTTAGATGGTGTTGTATCTTCTCGATTTTTGTTACTGCTAGACGTTAAAATTGATTTTGTTTGTACTTCCTTTGATTCAAGTAGTTCCTCTAATGAAGTTTTTTTTTGATCTACAAATACACTATCTGCAAGCGTAGAATCTGTTCTAGTGAATTCACAATTAATTTCATCCTCTCCATTTAAGCAATCTACAATTTTATCACATCTTCTTTTGGTTGGCAGACATTTTGAAATTCCTGTTTCACATTTGAATCCGGGACACTCTTGTATCGGTTGAAATTTAGGCAGAATCTTGGATGCTGAAATTAAACAAAATGATAAAGTGGAGGAAATATAAGGCGTAATAGAAAAAAAAGAATGTTTACGTGAAGAAGAAAAAATTCAACTCACATATATGATATTTAATCCATTTTACAAAGAGGCTGACTCGCGTATAAACACCAGGCTCATCTTTACGAGCGCACCCGTCTCCATGACTTACGATGCCTGCCATATACCATTGTTGAGAATTCAAAGGGTTTCTGCATAAAAGCGGCCCTCCACTATCACCCTGAAATAATCCAACGCGTCCTCTGTAGGCTGTGATTTATATAGGTGTGTAGTTTAAAGAAAGAGTTTATAAGTTTAATCATGTATATTTTAATGTGAAATATATCAATGTTTTAATGTGTGTTAGCCGCGCTTCCCTAGATTGGTCCGTGAATGGGTAACCACCCATAACAAACCGAGTTTCCTCCGTACCTCGGAAAACACATTAACAACGCTAAGTCACTGGTCCCGTGTCATTTGTTTTAACAGCCGTTACAGGTAGGCACGGTATCAAGGGATATCATATTACCCATTAAGTCAGATAGGCAGTCGCTCCATGTAAAATACTGGTATTCAACTGCATCCGGTTAGACTGGAAGCCGACCTCAACATACATAGTTGGGGAAAAGTTAGGAAGACAATGAAATTTCACTTGTAGGAAAAACCAATTATTCATTAAAAGAATCATGTAGTAGTGCTGTCTAAGTGAGTATTTGTTCATGGGTAAACAATTGCTTTTCTTCTCTGAAAATGAGTGTTTCTTATTAAATATAATATCATCATCATCATTCTCTTGCCCTTATCCCGAGTCATTTGGCGCAGCATGTCTTCTTTTTCCATACTTCTCTATTACTCGTCATCTCATCAAACACCTCCTTTCTTGCCATAATTTTCATCCTTTACACAGTCTACTGTCCACCCATCCTTTCTTTGGTCTTCCTCTACTCCTATACCCATCCAAATTCATACTCAAAACATTCCTCCGACATTTTACTCATCCCTCCGCATCACATGCGCATACCGCGACAACCGATTACAACTTTTCAGTCGCCACTTTCAGACTTTTATCCATTTTATCCATTCGCGTAACACCACACATCCCCCTTAGTATTCTCATCTCAGCCACATGCAAATGCCTTTCATCCATCCCTTTTGTGGCCCAACATTCTGATCCATACAAGACAGCAGGTCTAACCATTGCTTTATAAATCTTCCTCTTAAGTTCAAAGAGAATGCGGGAATCGCAGATTGTTCCCGTGACATGCCGCCATTTCATTCATCCCATGTTAATTCTGTGCTCAACACTACGATCTATTTCGCCATCACTTTGTACGAGTGAACCGAGATACCGGAAGTTGGAGCAGACTAGAAGAAACGCGCCGTCTAGCACTATGACACTGGGACTGGAGAGACCACCGAAATCGCAGAATATGTATTTAGTTTTACTTCTGCTGATTTTCAAGCCAACATTCTCCACCTTCTGATGCCATTTCTCCAATCTGCTCAGATCCATCTTCACCGACAAGAACAATGTCGTTGGCAAACAGCAAGGGGGAGGGTGCCGTTTCCAATATGTCCAACGTCAAAGCATCCATAAATTAATCAACAGGAAGAGGTACGGAGTCAAAACCGAACCTTGATGCAAGCCTACAGCCACACTGAACTCGTCGGTGTTGCCAGCAGCTGACCGGACGTAGGTACCAGATTGACTGTATACAGCACGAATTAAATCTACATACTTCCCAGGTATAACTTTCTCTTTCAAGGCCCACCACAACACATCCCGAGGTACCCTATCTTACGCTTTCTCTAGATCAATAAACACCATGTGCAAGTTCTTGTGTGTCTGTACTTTTCACACAAATGCCGGAGTGCAAAAGTGGCGTTTATTATTCCTCGACCTGGCATAAACCCAAACTGATTTTGGGAAATCTCACTCTCCTCTCGCAATCTATTCTCCATTACTTTCTCCCATACTTTCAAACTATGTGACATGGGTTTTATCTCTCGACAGTTGTTGCAGTCCTGCACAATGTACATCACCTTTATTGAAGATGGGTACTAGCGAACTATTGAACCATTCTTGTGGGATAGCTTCTTTACACAAAAACTTATTAAAGAATAAAGTCAGCCACATCCATCCATCTTCTTTTGAACACTTCCATATTTCTACTGGTATTTCATCAGGGCCTTGCTTTCCTTTTTCATACTTTGAACTGCCTTCCTCACTTCATCGATGCTAATTTCCGTCACATAACCCATATTTACTTCTAAAGTAAAAAAATAAACTAAACAACTAAACAACTTCCTCCATGGGTCTAATGTCGTAAATGCGAAAAAATTATCAGCTATCGCATACAAAATTTCAATACGTACTCGACCCAAAAGTAGGGCTAATAATTTTTTCGCATTTACGATATTGGACCCATGGAGAAAGGTGTTCAGTTTGATGATCTGCAGCATATCCTTTCATATGGCTATTACACGTTGTATAAACCTAATTAATTAGTATGGAAAGGTTTTTGGTACCTGGCACGCATCCCTTCCACCTTCGACTAAACCTGCACAGATCTCGTTGCCAGCTCGATCTTCCCTGTGTTTACACTTTGCCCAAATAGGCACTTCTACTTCTCGCATATGGTCAGCTGAAACATAGGAAGAAAAGTATAGTAGTAGTAGTGTTGTATGCTGTGAAAAAGATATCAATAAAAAACCTCTTTTAACCTACATCAATAATTTACGAAAATATGTAATTTCGTTATGTAACTGAGAACTTCACCATACTTGTATGCATATGAATGTTTTTTTTATCGTTATGGGTTTTTTGTGAACAAGTCATTTGAGTACCTTTTCAATAAGCAAATAAATCATTACTTACGATCGGGTCCATGTTCTGTAGTAGCTCCCCAACCAACGGACGTACATATTGTGCCAGGAGGAGGTCCCCAAAGCCAATCAGGGCCGGCCGTGTTGGGTCCCGGTAAGCATATCGGTCGAACCCAACGACTGAACTGAATGGCGGGTGCGACTTTCAATAGAGAAAGATCGTTTTTCATGTCACTCTGACTGTAATGTGGATTGGCTATGACATGTGTGACTTTGTGGCTTTGCTCTTGTGGTGAGAAAGAAAAGCGACGGAGCATTCCAACTTGTACTTCGTAATAATGGTCCCAAAATCTGTGAATTAGTTGGTAATTGTAAAAAAAACAGTCTTCGTACTATACAGCCTATAGATATATTAATTAAGGTTTACTACAACATAACATCACGCCTGTAATCCCCGAAGGGTTGGGCAGACGTGTACCTAATAGCACAACCACATTTCGCCAGTTATGTTTAAGTTCCTATTACATGGAACTTATGGACATAAATCCAGACTCCGTGGCTGCTACTAAGAAATCCCTGATGGAAAAACCCAATAACAATTTTCCCGAACCGGGAATCGAACCCAGGACCTCATCCCCAGCAGTCGCGATTGCGGCTACTAGACCAACGAAGCAGTCGGAGGTTTAGGTTTACTAGTAAATGTAATTCTTACTTATGGACACAATGTGCAGCAGACACCACCCAACTATGAGTAATAACGACTCCACCACAATGGAACATGCCATTCCTGTAGATAGCTACCATCCAAGGCCATGCAGCCGGCTGGCTTGGTTTCCCCCCAACCACCCTGCTCTCCGTCCTTTTGGTCCTCTTTGTATCGAACTCCCTCTTCGATCTATTGAATTTAATTTCGTAATTTGTCTTAGTACTGGCATCGTCTACATCCCTTTTCAAGCGGTTGTCGTAGAACATCAAAGGATAAGGGTGGTTCTTCGGTAGAAATCTTTTGTTACGCCCAAACAGATGACTTTCGATTGCGGCGTTCTATAAATAAATAAAAAGGTTTTATAGTAATGATCGATTCTTTTGTGAAACATCTGATTCACTTGTTGGTACTGTAATGAATTAGATGTCGATTTACTCGTAATAATATTTTTTTCTATATTTGGTACCAAATATTTGGCGTTTATATTTTTCTAATATAACAAAATGAATCCAGATATCTTTTGCACGAGATAAATTCTATTTTTATCGACGAATTTTCGTTTCCGAAAATAGCTCATGAAGCGAAAACTACTTTCTTCCAGAATTCAATTGTACTTGAAAGAGTACATTACCTCTTTAAGTAGCTGTGAAGTGGACTGGACTCTCGTTCCACATAACAAGTCGGGGCTGCATTGGACATATACTGCTGAAGAGTTCATACACGTGTCACTGGTTTGTACCAAGCCACCAGGACCTGTGCTCAGGTAGTCGAGCTTCATCATCGGATCTATTGGAACTATCTGGATGAAAGGAGGCCTAGAAAAAACAATTGAAATGTGAAGATGGCAGTAAACCTTAAAACATAAACAAAAAAAAAACCCTTAACGAAGCCGAAAGGTAATTGCGATCATATTTTTGTTCTGGAACTTACCTGGGAACCTTCTAGTTATGGAGATATTGGGGGTCAAAGTTCCCAAGTTTTTTTTTTAAAATACAAGTATTTAAGGTACTTTACTTTAAACACCTCTAGACCCATTAACTATTCAATGCATCCATCAACACAATGTTTTGAGTGTGTTACATTGAGTTTTACCGTAAACGTGATTTTTAAACCCAAAAAAAAAGTCGTTTTTAAGCAATAATTTTTGCGTAGGGTTACTTAGTTTGATGTAAAGAATGCTTGGTTGACGGCTTCGCAAAGAGCCCGTTTACACCATGTATAGGTACAAATGGATTGTAATTAAAAGCTGCTTTACTTTTTTGTCTTTGCTAGAAACGTATGTGAGTCTAATAAAACCGATCTTTGTTAATTATACCTGATTAAGAGGCCCGTTTCTCTTCGACAGGCATCATGAGCCCACATGTATGGATTCTTGCACACCGCATACCAGTCTCCTTTAAAATTTCTATGCAGAAATCCTTCGGTATTCGAAATGGCAAACAACTGAAAAATAAATATGGCCAATTAATTTTTTTAAAAATTGGAACTTTTATCCTACGTCCACAGTGTTCATGTTAATAATGTTTTCATAAATAATAAAAGCCCAGTTTTATTTTTAATTTAATTTAATTATTCTGTTTTCAATGTTTTATTTTGAAAATCAAAGTTTGAAAATAACACAGCTATATTTAAGTCAGTATGCGTTATAATTTCCATTTAAAAATTCAATCTTAGATCGGCTCTGACGTGAAGTAACGTTTACGTCACGTCGTCACCGATTGTTTGAAACAGAAGAGAGTCTAATGCAATTTCGTGTCCAGAAAGTGAAGTGAAATTGGTGTGTCCGTCACCCGTCACCTACAGTTCTGATGTATGAGTATTTGGAGTGGAAAAAAGTTCGTATTCATGCTGTGAAGATGTTTTAAAATTGAATAGTCCAGTGAGTCATTAGTGTATTAGCGGAATCGTTCACTTTACTCAGTGTTATAATCTTCAAGACTGAATTTCTGCCATGACTATCAATATCAGTGGAGCCTAGCCATTGACACGGGAGATATATTGCACTGCCAAAGTCAGTGTAAAAGTCAGCTAAATGGTAAAGTAGCCCTTTCTCTCAGTGTAACAAAATAGAGGAGCCACTTACTGGTTTCTTAAGAAGAGTTGGAGCCAGCATGTTGCATTCAACTTCATCCTTGTGGTTAGGACAGTCGACGACATTGTTGCATCTCTGCTCTTTGGTGAAGCAAGTGCTGTGGGAGTTCATATCCAAATCCTCACAACTGAACATAGTTTCACTGCAACCTGAAATAAATATTAAAAGGATGGTGTAAAAATACTCTTTTTACTAGATATCGGCCCGGTTTCTGGAATGTAACGACGCGTCAAAATTAAACGTATGACTTGACTTGCGTTTAACGTTGGCATGCCGATAATCTTCGTTCCAGGAACCGGCTAATATGTGCAATATACCACATTCGTTAGTACCTTTAAACCTTAAAAGATTTCGGCGAACTGCCACTGAAGGCATTCATGAATAACCTAACTAACAAATTGTCAATAATAACGAACAAGATATGATTTAATTACAAAACGCAATAAAGGTAGCTAGCAAAAGAAGAAATTTCACAGAATTTAAATATAATTTTACCATAACAGCCCATTTCATCCTCTCCAAAAGGACAGTCGAAGTATCCATCGCAGAGTCGAGACTTATCAACCCTTTCTTTGCAAGTGCACGTTGCTTCATCACTGACATCTATACAGTCCACGTTGCCATCACACCATTGCTTCTCGTCTACACAAGCATCTCCACTGCGGCAAGGTAATGTACCTAATGGACAGGTTGTTTCCCGTGATGAATTAGAAGCGCGTGCTTTGACTGTGGGTTCTGATCTGTGGAAAGTTAGTAAAGAATGAGATGATTATTCTATTTTAGATTATGAATTGGATTTGGGTGAAATTGATTAACCAAAATCGGTCGAGCTGTGTCGGAGGAGTGCGATCACAAACACCGTGACACGAGATTTTTAAATAAATGAGTTAAATAATATGTATAAACGCCCTAAAAATTTATGAACTAAAAACTGAAATTAATGAACTCTTGAACAAATACAACATTGATGCTACATATACGAGTATTTTGATTCAGTAAGTGCATACCACAGTCCACACTCAACACTTACTTTGACGTCAAAAAGTTCATAACTATATCAATGTCTTGGGGATGAATTTTATTTCTCTGCAAGTCCGTATCACGTTCTTGAAGGTACGGAGCGTGCATGGCGGGCGAAAAATACCTGCAACATTGCGAAAAAGTAGGTGAACATCTCTAGTTGAAAACTAAGTAAGCTGGGGCGGCTGCTGCAAGTGTCACTGACGCAAATACAATGTCTTAATTGGTAATTATGTGTTTGCACTGTTTGGGGTTAAAACACTAGGGCCATGGGGACCGAGTGTCCACCTAGGATTTCAGGACATCGCCAAACAGTTGGTCGACTCTTTTTGTGACCAGAGGGCTGGCCTATTTCTTGGTCATGGAATCAGCATTGTTATCCAACGTGGCAATGCAGCCAGCTTTCTGGGCACTTTCCCCGTTGACAGCTATTTTTGGCGCTCTTTAATTATTTTCTGCTTTTAAGTCATGAACATATTTTTATTATTATTTTGGGTCTATTCTGTAGAGTTAGTTAACACTGTATATATTATTTAGTAAATAAAAAAAAGCATTGGTATAATATTTCTGGAATAAATAGTTCCCGTACCTGCTCTGAGACAATTCTGGATGTTGTTCATAATGTGGATCTAAGTATTCGGGAGACGGGTCATACATTCCTGTAAAATAAAAATAAATGTGTAAGAGCTTTAATAAACTTAAAAGTAGACGAACATAAATTATGCTGTTTTAGTATTTATACCAACCTTTTGCACGGGGGGGATATTTCTGTTTCAACATGCGTGCCAGTAGACAAGTCTCTGAAAGATGTTGAGGAGAAACCGAGTGAGAATGTGGTAGTAGTTCTGGGTTAATATATGGACTAGCGTCTCTTGCTTCCATGTACGTGGCAGGAACCGATTCTAAAATGCTATCGAAGTTCATGTTAGGTAATGCTTCGCGTGTAGTTAAATCTTTAGAAGCAGCATCTTTTGGTTTTGCTTTAGCATCATTCAATTTCATTCTGGATGGATTTTCTTTAGCTTTGCTTTCATCATTATTTTCTACTATCGCTTTCAGTTTGGTCACAAAATCTTTGCAAATTTCTTGTTTCTCATCATTATTGCATAGAACGTCGTGTTTTAATATTATGTCTCTGGCTTTTTGTAGTTGTTCATCATTAAAATTTACAGTGTCAGCAATTTCTGTTGTAGACACGGCTGAGGTGTTTGTGTGCCTTTTTTTTCTTTTAGCCTTCGGTTCTGATGATAACCTTTGATCACCAGTTTCATTCTTTAATTGCAAAAATATTTCCATATTGTGAACTGTCACGTTTGGAATTTCATTGTTCCCAGTGAGAATAATTATTTCAGTTTTTCCCGCGTTGTCTGTAAAACAATAAAATTATTATAAATGTCTTTCTAAAAAAATTCAGCTGAAGACAAAGACGTTAATGACGTAATTTCTGTTCAAAAGTTTCTCTTACCATCTGATAATCTTAATAGTAGAACATAAGTTCCTACCCCAAAAGTTGTTAGTAATAACAACATTACAAGTTTATGTAATGAAGGGAGTAAACATTTGTACAGTCCACTATTATCACGAGCTGAAAAATAAGGAAATATTATAATAATAAATGATTAAATGTTGAGCGCAGCAACGACCAAAAAGTAGATCTTTTGCCTGGGTTATACTTACTACTATTTTCTGATGGCTCTGCTAACTCCATTGGTGGAAGACCCAACTGCTCCCAACGTTCTTTCATTTTATTATCACTGGTCATCTAAAATAGTGTGCGATATTACTCATAGTTATTCACGTAAATAATTATCATACAAACTCAGCTCAGCATGAGTAAGTAGGTCTAAATAAAAGCTAAACCTTTTTAGCATTCTGAATATTTATTTATATTTAGGCACATAATGTCCAGCTGGTCCAAAGTACAAAATATTATTAGCCTGCAATATTACTCTGCCGGGATACAGGCCTTCCCTCTGGTAGAGGAAGTTGACCCACCTGGCGGACCCAGAGTGGTTTAATGGATTTACTTAAGGTGGAAGCACCAGGGTAGCCATTTAAATCCAAATTCAGTCAGTACCAGGCTGTTTTTGACATGGAAAGAAAAATTCCAGTGCGAGCAGGGTTTGAACCTGCGACCTTCCGATTCAGTACACCGGATGTCTTAACCAACTAGACCATCGCACCCCGCTCACAGATCTCGAAATTTTCGTTCCATTCATAATTAAAAAAAAAAAAAAAAAAAAAAAAACATTAGTTATAAGAGTGAGTGTGTGTGTGAGTTATATTAAAAATTAGTTTGGTATGGCGACTTCTATACAACATTAATTTGGCTGCAATGTCAACGTGTTGGTTTAAGTTAGTTCGATACTTTCTTAAATAGATGGCGCTAACGTCACCTAAGACGTTATTAATGGAACGAAAATTTCGAGATCTGTGAGCGGGGTGCGATGGTCTAGTTGGTTAAGACATCCGGTGTACTGAATCGGAAGGTCGCAGGTTCAAACCCTGCTCGCACTGGAATTTTTCTTTCCATGTCAAAAACAGCTATGTTCCCTACGCAGGGTTTGCGTATAAAATATTAAAAATTAGTACCAGGCTGTATGTAGAAAATGAATAAAAAAGTCATTCAATGGGTTTAAATAAACTTAAAGGGTTGTATTGGTGGTTTTAATGATGATAACTCTGTAAAGCCGTATTTGTTACGGTCGCGAATCATATGTCAATCAACATACAACCTGACACTGCTTGTAAATTCCAAAAAAAAAGTAGGTACTTAATAACATTTGGATTTCGCGGGCTACCTTACCGCATCCTCCCTAATACCTCAAATACAATAAAGTTTCTAAATAGAAAGTCTATCGAAACATTCTTAATTACTACATATAAATTGATTTTGATCTCTTAGCTCCTTTAATAACATCTTCAGATCAAGAAATCTCTCACTAAAATATCGTCTTCTAACATAATAAAGGATAAATAAAGTGCTCGTCTCTGTGGCAAGTAATCGACTTTACTATATTAAATGTCCATCGTATCTTGTTGCTGTCACACATCGCGATAATAAAATGGAGATCATATCGTGTGGGACGTGCCTAATATCGGTAATGGTACGATAAAGTTAAAGGTCTTTGCCCCTAGTTTTGGTCCAACCATACCTAGAGGAGAAATATTTATCAGTTTAATAGTCTTATTATCTGTTCTAACTCGAGGAGCTAGTGTCAAAATAATAACAGCCGCTCGGGTCGATCTTTAGGTTCAGACGTGCTTGCCTAGGGTGGTCCGTGGAGTTTCCTCCATGCCTCGGAAGTTGGTCGCGGCCGTCATTTGTAGATCTTTGACAGTCGTTACAGGTAGTCATTGGCCCGAAAGTCTGACAACCAGTCTTACCACAGAGCTAGTGAATATCAGATAGGTAGTCGCTCCATGTATAATATTAGTATTCAGATGCATCTGGTTAGACTGGAAGCCGACCCCACATAGTTGGGAAAAGGCTTGGCAGATTATTATCTTTCTAACTTAACAAACAGATGAGGTAGATTTCCTGCGTGAGGAGTATGTCCCACCATTTTTCTCCTCATCTTAAACACTAGGAAGTGGTGATGGGTGGTTTTAGAGACAGACTTGTGTAATTTTGACGTTAAAAATGTGCCAATTCCCAGCTTTATTTGAATAAATAAATTATTTATTTTTACATAAAATAACATAATATCACGCCTGTACATTGTAATGCTCCAAACTGAACATACTCGTCACAATAATTTCAAGTTAGTTAATAGCCAGAAGATCTTACACAAAGGTAAAAAGGCTCAAATAGAAAGCACACCTATTTGTAAACTACACTTTACAAGCACAGCATCAACAGGAAGTTCCTAATATTATAAGTAGTTCCTCGATGTAGGTGCAGAATTATGCACTCGAAACTTTGCCGGTACAGGGAATCGAATTTCCACGTACGAGGTCAGAGTAACATTATTAAACACATTGAAATATAGTTATAGGCGTTTTCCATTTTCATGCATTTAGACAGTGCATTTTTACACATATACTTGTGCATTTTTTTAATAGATTTAGATGATTTGTAACATCAGTAACAGGCTGCCTCGTTGGATTAATGGTTGCAAGCGCGACTGCTGAGCATGAGGTCCGGGGTTCGATTCACACGTCGGGCAAAGTGCTATTAGGTTAAGCATCAGGAATTTCTCAGTAGCAGCTACGGAGTCTGGATTTGTGCACGGTTGATGGCAATAGGCTCGCCCACTATTAAAATGGGACATAAACGGTGAAAACTGGTTAAATGTGGGTGTACTATTAGGTACTAGGTGTACCTAATAGTACACCCACATTTCACCAGTTTTCACTTTCATTTGACTAACCCTTCGGGGATCACAGTCGTGGCCGTAATCGAAACTAACTAGATCTGTTCGTTTTTTTTTCAATAAAAATTTCACAGACATTTCACAATTTTTCTGAACCAGGTATAAAAACAAACAGTTTACTATATTTCCAACTAATCCTTTGTAAGGAAGTGTCAATTACACGAAACGTAATTAAAATAGCGGTAATTATGGTACATAAATAGCACATTGTTTACGTTATTTTTGTCTCGCTTCTTGGTATAAGCTGTCATCAATAAGTTCGCAAACTGACTGCGCAGTAATCACCACGATAATTCCTGCTTTGGTTAATTAGTGGCAAATTTCTATTATAAGCTAATCGGCAGTATTATTTCTGGACTCGGCAGATATAACTTTCGCAAGTCAGCAAAGCTGAGTGGGCGAAAATTCACAAGCGTAGGAGTAAAACGCCCAAAGAAGGTTTCTATATACGTGGGATTAACACAGTCATAAATAATTTTTGTCTTTAAAGCGAAAATTCGGTCCCTTATGTATACTAAACTGTGAACTTTACATTAAAAAGTTAAAAAGATAGAAATTCGCAAATAGGTACCGTATTTGGTCTAAGTTGATAAGCGTTGAGTTTCATAATAAGTGAAAAAGTTTTCAAATCAACCAAAACTATGATATACAAACACAGGCTTAGATTGGTGATCAGGGGTACCATTGTTGTAAAGTGTATTTCTTTATTTATTTACGGTGCACTACATATATAAACCTTCCTCTTGAATCACTCTATTTATTACTGAAAGCCGCATCAAAATCTGTTGCGGAGTTTTAAAGATCTAAGCGTACATAGGAACAGACAGCGGGAAGAGACTTTGTTTTATACTATGTAGTGATATTTATTTATTTATTTGGTTCACTAACAATTGTTTACACTGGTATAAGCAAATGAAACAGCAGCACCAAATCAGAATAGAGTGTAACAATCACTTACAGGTAAACTCTGCAAGTACACAAAACGTTATCGTAACTTACAAAAAAAAAAACAAATTAAACTAAATAAAACTAGGTAATACAAAAAGGTAATATTATGTAGCCTTAGTTCACACACCCAGTGAGATAACGCAGAGCTAAGAAACTCAATGTTCAGGGAGATAAAAACTGGCTTTCAATATGTAGGTTTACCAACAGCTTAAGCAGCAGCAGCAGGAGCAGGTGCTTTATATCTTAAATATAGGTTTTTATAGCCTTGGACTTAAGCAGTCGCCAATTACTGGTTAACCAGTGTTCACAAAAATAAGTGACAACAAAAGAAAAAAAAAATTAAGTGTAATTAAAATCAAAAATATTTCAAGTACTCACGGTTTCCTATAATTAAAGTACTTTAACTCACAATCCACGACAACACATTTCTTTGCAAAATAACAAAGTTTAATGTTACTTCGCACCACCGAGCGAGCGCATCCGGCACTGACTCACTTTGTCAGTTCGTTGCTGACAAACTGCTGATCGGCAGATTTGGGGTAGAATCGCATTTGTTGAGGAGACAGTTTTCGTTCGACGTAAACTTGTGAGTTTCAAATGTGAGTTGTTTTATTTTTTTATGAGATAACATGAAATAAACATCGCACCTGATATCCCCGAAGGGTTAGGCAGAAGCATATCTCTCCTGTTTTATTACACCTATATTTCATTAATTATGTTATTGGTGGCGAGCCTTTTATTATGAAACGGGCACACATCTATACTGCGGACAATTAAACTGTGCCCAACCAATCTACCATAGCTATAAGGCGTGTCCTTATTAAGATTATGGAGTAGGACTTATCCACATTAGCTTTTCCTTGAAGTTTGCTTAAATTAAAAATTGCTCTGGTGCCAAAACATAATGATAACAAAGCTGAGTACCCATATAGAACATTATTTTCAGTATATGCGAAACCTGCATATAGTTTGTTCAGAATAAGTAACTGAATCGATTCCAATCATTTTTAAACCATGTTATATTTTGTCACAAAAATATTTAAAAAAGTTACAAGTTGGACACCGAGCGATATTAAGTACCTATCGCAATAATTTAGGTACCTACTGCCAAATTATTATTATCAATGAGCTCGAGACAACGCTGGAGGCGCGCGCGCGGGCTAGCTGCGTGGGTACCACGTTTTTGCGCGGACAACCAGGTAACAGAACAAGCTTCTACTTTTGTGATTTTTCATGATACAATTAAATAGATTCTTTACATAAAAATACTAGACACGTGTTTCAGGTTACGCATATACTAAAACTAAGGTTGTATAATCAGCCGATAATGTTCCCGCTGGAGGAACACAAGATTCCTGTCTGTGAGTCCCTCTAATAGAGAGGAAACCTAAGTGAGCCGAAATCCACAACAACTCCAGAGCCAGTGGGTTGATGGTAGATGTCACTTGCCAGATATTTATTGCAATCATGCTTTTAGCTTTACGCTGGCTATCTAACTTGAGTCGACCCAAAATTTGGCTATGAGTTGGACATCTTCACTAGCGTCGTTCATTTTTTGTTATGAGCAAACCACCGGAAATGCAGGATGCCTGATCGTTTGTGGAACAGCACCACATTTGTACTCTAGGCCGGAGTCATCTGTAAATCTCCACCTGAGCATATTTTCCTTGCTTTGGCTAACTTAGTTTAAGCTGTAACTGTTTTTGTAGTCACAGATTAGAACAAAAAAAAATACGCTTCAAATTGATTTCCAAGTTACATTCTATAACTGTATTTTATTCGTATCGACGCATTGTCATCAAAACAATGCATGCACCTCAATACGACGACCCGTTTATTTCGAAATGATGATTACTTACATTTTTAAAACATTATGCAAAAATTACGTACTTGCAAAAAAATAATGTAATTTAATAATATAAAAAAAACTGCCTAGATCAGTCTTGTAGATTTTGATGATAAGGTGTTTCTGCATTTCAAAATTCTATTAGTATTCTTTGGGTGGCTTGTTATAAAACTTTGAATAACTCCATAATCCATTGAGGTGTACTTTTTAAAGATTTCAAGAATTTTGAAAAATTTAAAAACAACATCATCTGCCTTGCCTTTTCCCAACTATGTTGGGGTCGGCTTCCAGTCTAACCGGATGCAGCTGAATACCAGTATTTTACATGGAGCGACTGCCTATCTGACCTCCACAACCCAGTTAGTGCTGGGTAATACGATACCCTTTTGGTAAGACTGGTGGTCAGACTTTTTGGGCCACTGACTACCTATAACGACTGTCAAAGATCCACAAATGACACCCAGAACCAACGGCTTAACGTGCTTTCCGAGGCACGGAGGAAACTCGGTATGTAATAAGTGGTCACCCATCCACAGACCAAACTAGGCAAGCACGGCTTATCCTAAAGATCGATCCGAGCAGCTGTTATTATTTAGCCACGAGCTTCTCAAAAATTTGAAAACGTTTCCATGAATGCCAAATAATTCAAAAATCTTTCCAAGAATGTTTCTTAAAACTTCTTTATAAATGTAGTGTTCAAACTTACTCGAGTTCATCTTGGTTGCGTTACACGCGCTGATTTGAAAGGAAAGAGAAAATGGCTTCCATGGTACATAGCTGTACATAACGACAATGTTTCTTACGAGAACACATCTGGCATCCTCCCTTACATTACTGAGATCACACAAAGTTTTCTCTTAACAGCCACACTTCACAATATTCCCTACTTTTCATGAAAACAAATATTTTATTTCAAGTTGTTGCAAAAACATTGTACCTAAGTAATTATTTATTAAATATCATCTTTCAATAGGAACATTGTGTTTGAAATATTGCCTTTAATTTGAATATCAATTTTGTATCTTATCCCCCGAGAGATTTGCATGAAATAATGGTTCACAAAGGAATGAAGACCAATCATTTTCTACCGACAAAGTATTAAATTTCAGCTAATTAGCAGTAGGAATGGCAAAAAAAACTTGATATTCCAATTAGCTACAATGCGAAAAGTTTCTTTATTAACTAGATTGATGGTCACTCAAAGAAATTTTATTATTATTAGTTTTTTATTTGGAAATACCTACTTTAGAGATGGAGAGGAAGACCAAAGAAAAGATGGATTGTATGAGGAATGATATGAAGGGAAAAGGAGTAAATGATAGCGTGACGACTCACAGGGGAGAATTGAAGAAAAAAGGTGTTGCGCCGACCCCAAATAACATGAGACAAGGGCAGGAATATAATGATCTACTTTTGTAGATCACGTACATAAATCTAGGTTTCGAGGGTGGATGGTCCTATAATATAATATCAGACAAGCTATGAAGTAGTTACAATACTAGTGACTAAAATAAACTTTTTACACATCTGTAAGGTCCATTCAATATCGAACCCTCTTCATGCTTCACAAAGCACATTATTCCACCAAGCGTCGGTGCTAGTTGTCACAAAATATGAATATTAGCGACAGTTGTAACTCCTTTTTTTTTTTTTTTTTAATCGGATGGGAAATCATCATATGACCCTCCCCGCTCTGGGCAGAGCGGAAGGGAGTGTCAGACTTGTACTGACTAAAACCCATCCATGTTCCTTCTTTGCCCTTTGTGTTCCAGGGCCACGGTATCTCTTTCGAACAGTCCCGCAGCCCTGGCAGGCATCGGCCCTTGCGGACCCCTACTTATTTGCTGACATCTCTTTGAGGCGCACGTGGAACACGAACGCGCCGTCGACACGGCCTGTCGTCATAAGACGGCTGGACGGCGAGCTGGCCCATAACTCGCCGTCCACAGGCCCGCGCCTACGGTGGCCGGGAGCCACCACGTGACCCCCGACGCCCAGGGCGTCTCCCGCGGCGACTGGGACGTGAGGTTCTTTCCCTCTCACGTCCCGCCACCTCCTTCACTAGCATGACTGCTTCGTAGAAGGAGGTGATGGCTTCCCATTCCCTCTCGCTCCGGACCATGGCTTGAACCAAGGCCGGACGCGAGAGATCGCCGCCGCCAATCGCCGCTACGAGGACACGGCGGTGCTCCGCCCAAGCGGGGCAGAACTCCACGGTGTGCTCCACCGTGTCCTAGTTGTAACTCCTTGCGGGTAGTCTATGCAATCTGACAGTTTGACAAACTTGAACAGGATCTGTCAGTTACTTCCTTATTTTTAATGGGAGCAATGCATTGTATCACACTCTCAATACAATCGTTTTTAATATGACAGTCCATTAGCCATAGCGTTGCGTTGGAATTCATAAACAGTAATTTTAAAATTATTGGTAGATTGGTGTCATGAAAATGGCATGTGATGCGGAGGAATGAGGAAAATGTTGTGAGGAAAGTTTTGAGTATGAATGTGGATGGGTATATGAGTAGAGGAAGACCAAAGCAACGATGGATGGACTGTGTAAAGAATGATATGGCAAAAAAGGAGGTGTCTGGCAAGATGACGAGTAATAGAGAAGTGTGGAAGAAGAAGACATGCTGCGCCGACCCCAATTGAATTGGGATAAGGGCAAGAGAATGATGATGATGGTGTCATGAAAAATAAGTCTGAAATATACTGTCATTGGAAAGGTGACGCGCAATAAGGCCGCGGTTTTCAGCTCTGCTTAGGTTCCATTTATAGACGACTGGGTTTGGTATCACTTAGTAAGTTTAAAATAGACTGGCTAAGAAACACATGTTCCAATATTGTCTTATGCAAAGGCTCGGTCGTAGAACAAATCAATTAGCTGACAATCCGAGGCACATGTCCGCTCCATTAGTTAATTGATCTTTATCCCTTTACATCCCCTGTGTATAGGTAAGGCTCTGCTACAGAGAAAGCGGAGTGAAAACTTTGCGGGGGCGGTCAGCGGTCAGTCACCCATTCTTGTGTAGAGAAGTATGAACAATAATCTGCCTACAATAGACGCATTGCTGCACAAGCCTCATCTACCATACGGGCCTAATATTGGTTGGTAAACAATACTTATATGTTTTGCAGATATTGTGTAGGGATTTGGCTGCATAATTAAGTGTCAACAGTTTGTTTACACATAATGGTACAAAATCGTATAGATTTCACTTATACTCGCTTAATATTGACCCCCTAGGAGTGTGTGGTTTCCATTATGTTATCAGTGTGACGTCATTCATAGAAGCTTATACATTGGAGACGCTAAAAAATCGCTCCGCTGTCAGCCAGCTTTCTAAGTAGCGTGCCCTTATGTGATTTATAATTATCTAATCCAGCTGGAACCTTTCTTCTGTTTTCCTTTATTATTCTTGTGTTCGCATTTTAAATTAATTAGTTATGCTCTCTAATTAACTTGAAATATGAACAACAAGAATATTAAGTGAACATTGCATTAACTTAGGTAAATGCGAGGAAATATCTTGAATAGTGCGACGTAAGACAGTCTAGATTAATTTGTCTATTTAGCATTTGAGCAGGCAGTTTAGCTGTTGTCTATTAAGCTAAGGTTTCTTTCGTCACTTGAGTTTAATCACCAACTCGCACTTTTAAATTGACCTTTTTGCTATATCTGTAATAGCACTCATCATACTTTTGTTTTTTGGCACTTACATGTCATTGATAAGGGCCCGTTGTTCGTAAATATTTGATGAAATTTATTGAAACAACCTGATAATGGTCACGCGACAAGTATTCATAAACAAATACTAATAGTTTCGCCAGGCGACGGATTTTCGCACAAACTTTCAACCCTATTTCACCCGGTTAGGGGTTGAATTTTGAGTAGTCTCGTGGCCGAAAGGTCATAGGTGGTTTTTTATATGAGAATGAAATGCTAGTTTTCACTTTGACTCTGTTTCATAAAAGTAAATACAATATTGGTAGTTAAGTCTTGAGCAATAAAAACATTTGATCGGTATCAAAGGTGTGAATAGAAATGAATTCGTATTTAAAAAGCATTTCAAAGAGTATTTTTAATCTACTGAGTTCAATTTACATTACAAAGAGTTTGACCCTGGTAAATATTTTATTAACTGAAAATTCATAAATGTAGATTTGCGATCTCTTGTTTAGTGAAAGTTATATGGTTTGATATGGTGGTTTCAATTAGAAATAGGACTTGGAATAATAAAGCCATTTAATCACGCCAGTTAAATTTTCATATTCGTTCATTTAAGTGATTCAATTCTTCAACGAATTTGAATACTGTAGGTATTTCTTTTAATAAAGTGCTAAGAGCTTTATTATACAAACAGAAATGCGAAACATTTCCTTCTGTCTTTGTCGTAGATGTATGAAAAGCATAAATCAGCTGTGACGTCATTTTTACAGCGTCGTTATCTAACAATCTTCCAAGAATACCAGTTTATTCTTCAGCGTTTTTGTGAAGACGTATTTGATACAAGTTAAAAATACATCAAACAACGATTAAATTTATCTGAAGAGACTCTTGATAGGGTGTTGAGTCAAGGGCTTGATGGATGAAAGCGGTATTCCTGGACATAGGGTGAATTTTTGGATGTTTTCTCTTTGGAGTTATAATCGCCTGGTAGTGATGTGTCATACCAATTTATATATATATAATTCAAGAGTGTTGAGGGTGTTTTTTTACAAACGTATCGGTTGACTATGGTTTCGTTAGTAACAAGCTAAATATACAGAAATCTTAAATTTCATGATCATATCAATCTCCTATCAGCGAGAGTGCGTAGACTTATAGTAATATTTAAAGCCTTAAGAAACACTGCACCAAAATCTGTTTTAAAATCGGTCTACTATGCTCTCTGTCAGTCTCAGCTTGAATACTGTATCACCACATGGGGTGGCACATGTAAAACTCATCTCTTAAAAGTTAAGAGAGCACAAAGAGCACTTCTAAAGGTTAGTTTGTTTCTACCTTTCTATCACCCAACTACTGATCTCTACTCGAAATGGGAGGTACTTACTGTGAGGCAGCTATTCATCTTGAGAACGGTTATGAAACAACATGCTGTAATAACTTTTGAACTAGAAAAAATCAGAAACAAACGTCGCAAACATGCAGTCTGTTCTTCATCGTCATTCAAAACTAAGTTTGCACGTCGGTTTTTCTGCTACCGGGGTTCAAATCTATACAATAAGGTAAATCGAGCCTTAACGCCTATACCCCTTGCCAAAAACTAAATGTAAGTCTTTGATTTCGGGCTGGTTAAAAAATTTGGATTATAATTTTACAGAAAGTCTACTTCAGTCAAATTAAATTATTACTATATAAGTTTATAACTTGCACCAAAACCCTCTCACGAACACATCGTCACACTTCACCTGACACTCAACACTACACACTAACATTATACACTCTCATAGACACACACATACGCACAGCCACAGGCGCTCTGATTAACTTTTTGTTTATAGTTTCTTTTTAACTTCTACCCCCAAAATTGTTATGTTTTTAGCCTCAAATTGTTATAAGTTTTTAGTCCTAAATCTTCTTATCTGTAACATTGGATTGTAATATCATAATTTTTAAGTAAAACTTCTGTTCTTCCGTGGGGTGGGGACCTGGTGATTTGTAACACAGGCATTATACGCCTAACTCAAACATCAGCTCCTCACATTGCTAAAAAGACAAATAATATGTGAAACCTAGAATAAGCTTGTTATTGTGAGGAGAAATAAAGAACTTATTATATTATTAATGTAAAAAAAACCTATTCAATTTCGAAATATCACATACCATGTAACCCTAACAATTCTAGAACAATAATAGTTTTTCAAAGAAACTGAAACAGAATAGAGAGAACAGTTGTTCCTAGAAGAGCACTAACAAAACTATCAATTTTATTGGAAAACTACTGACATAAACACAGCAATTTAAAGTAAAACAAAATGGCTTTCTTGAAGAAAACATTCGATAAATACGTCGTATGGACATGTCACCCACCGTCATGGTTTTGCACAATCTGATGGGTGTCTATGGTCATTCATTAGCATGATTTGGTCAGTGATCACGTAGAAAATTGATCGCTTTCCATTATCTATGGGCATATAAGGTAGGGGTCAATAATTTTCCGCCATTTATTGATTGACCTTGACTGAAGACGGGTGTTAGCGAGATTGTGGAAAACATTTCAAATAAAAGTGCTTCATTGATTGCTGTAAGGTTTCATCTTCGATTCTTCGTACTTAGGTAAGTTTTAATATGAACCCCTATTGTAAAGAAATAATTAAAAACTGCCTCAAAAAGAAAAAATAAAAGAAAAAAGAAAATTAAAAATATATATACTTTTTCTTTCTTTCTTTCTTTCCTTATTCTCTAACGTACTATGTAGCTCGTATTAACTCAGTATATTTTATTAATACGTTTAACTGCCTCGTTGTATATAGTCGCAAGCGCAACTGCTGAGCACTAAGTTCTGGGTTCGATTTCCGGGTCGGGCAAAGCGTTATATAGGAATTTCTCTGTAGCAGCCACGTAGACTAGATTTGTGCCTGGTGAATAGCAATAGGCTCACCCCCTTCTATATAAAAGGTGTAAAAGTACCCTTAACGAAGCCGAAAGGCACCTGTTCTCCCCGTCCATTGCGATATTTTTTTTGTTCTAGACCATACCTGGGAACTTTCTAGTTACGGAGATATTGGGGGTCAAGTTCCAACTTTTTCACAAGTTTTTTTTTTACATACAAGTATTTAATGTTATAGCTTTATTTCAAACACATCCACGACCCCCGTACAATTCAATGCATCCGTCAGCACAATGCGTCCTACCGTAAAACGTGATTTTTCACCCCCCCAAAAAAAAAGTCATTTCCCAGTAATATATTTTGCGTAGAATTACTTAGTTTGACGTTCTGAATACTTGGTTGACGGCTTCGTGAAGGGGCCGTTTACACTCTGTATCACTTAAAAAACATAACTGGCGAAATATGGCTGTATCTACTATTAGGTACACCTCAGTCTAACCTTTTAGGAATTACAGGTGTCATGTTATGTTATGAACGTTTTATTAATAACAGTTCTAAAGTTATTTGAAAGAGTTAAATACGAAATATATCTTAATTTCAACTTTTACCTCTATGAATTCAAAGTCAGACGTTAAACTTTTGATGTGATAAATTGTATCTATACGTAATTTGAATGAAAAGGGAGGATTCATTCATCAACGCCTACTGAAAATGTCAGAAAAGAGACATTTTGCATAAGGCCTCATCTTTAATCGGAAAGGGATGAGTGCTTACAAAATATGAATCTTGAAACCTGATATAAAATATTCAGAGGTGAATCAATATTATGAATAAATAAGCGATCTAAGTGTCTTGTAGGAAAAGTAATTTTGAACGGAAAAATCGTTTTTTGGGGATCGAAATGGAAAGCCATTAAATTGTAGATAATAATGTGTGTGTGTTTATAAAATACACCAAGCAAACTAAAGACTTAAGTTCAAGAATAAAAACCTCCTTTTCTGAGATTTTGGGACACTGTCACGGACCAGTCGGCATTTCAAACTTTGATCGTTTGCGTATTCTCCTTTTCATAACTTACAATTGTTTATTAAAACTTTCTCATACATCAAGCAATAAATTAATTTGAAGTTTCGAATCTTACAGAATACTGAAAAAAATCCCGATCATTTTATTGCCCAATGACTTTTAAATCAATTATTTTCACAATTGAGTAACTGATTCATAAGAATAAACGAAAAAAAAATATAAATAGCTACTGACTTCACAACATTAACGAAACGAAATACAGAAATTCAATCATACGATATACTTTCCTTAGTCACTTATACTGTGTAGGTTTCTCGATAACTATCACAACAAAATTCGTCTCTATTGAATTATTTATAAGAATAGCACCAATAACAAGTAACAGCTGAGTTCGACACCTCATTATCAGATATTTTTATATCACCAAATATTGTAACAAATATTAAAGCGTAAAATGTGTCTTTTTATTTATTTAATTACAACGGCTGTGTTAACAACCAATTATAGTAATTATAAATATAAAAGAGACAATATCTAAATATACACAAAATAACAAAGTAAATCATTTAATAATAATAACAGCCGCTCGGATCGATCCTTAGGTTAAACCGTGCTTGCCTAGGTTGGTCTGTGGATGGGTGACCACCCATTACATACAGAGTTTCCTCTGTGCTTCGGAAAGCACGGTAAGCCGTTGGTCCCGGCTGTCATTTGTAGATCTTTGACAGTCGTTACAGGTAGTCAGTGGCCCAAAAAGTCTGACAACCAGTCTTACCAAGGGGTATCGTATTACCCAGTACTGGGTTGTGGAGGTCAGATAGGCAGTCGCTCCATGTAAAATACTGGTATTCGGCTGCAACCGGTGAGAGTGGAAGCCGACTCCAACATAGTTGGGTAAAGGCTAGGCAGATGATGAACAAAGTAAATCATTTGAAGTGAAAACACAGAATAGAATAGAATAGAATAGGTCTTTATTTGCTTAGAATGTAGGTACATAAAAATAAGTTGTTAAATTATATAACAGGATCCGAGTACATTCTGCCTTAATATAGCATGCAAATGTGATACAAACTAAAGATATTACAAAAAAATATCATTCAAGAAATCCTGCACAGAATAATAGCATTTATCCACAAGAAACTCTGTGAAACGTTTTTTAAATTTATACAGCGGTAGGTTTTTCATTTGGTCAGGTATTTTATTAAATATTACAGGAGCCATACATATAACATTTCTTTTTAATAAACTAGTTTTAAATGCGCCCGTGTATAATAGATTCTGGTATTGAGATCTCATAGCTGTACTTCGTTTTCTAGTTTCTACTAAAGTTGCAAATAAACATCGATTTGTTATAACAAATATTGCTAATTCAAGGATATATAGGCATGGGAAGGTTAATAATTTATGAGACTTAAATATAGGTACGCAACTGTCTGTTATTTTAAGACTAAATATAGCTCTCAGGCAACGCTTTTGCGCTTTGAAAATGCTTTCTCGTTCACTACAGTGACCCCAAAATATTATACCAAATCTTAAGATGGAAATTACTAGACCATGGTAAGCCACTAATACTGTCGGTAAATTTACTTTTTTCGAAAGATTATGCAACATAAACGCGGCGGTGCTTAAACGTTTACATATATCTTCTGCTTGCGGCTTCCAAGTTAACTGGCTGTCAATTATGATTCCCAAAAATTTTGTACTGTTTACTTTTTCTATAGTTTGACCATTGTAGTCTATATCCATATCTCCAGCAGATAATCGTTGGTAGAAGTGCATGATTTTAGTTTTTTGGAGATTAAGAACTAGACTATTACTGTCAAGCCATTTTATTAAACTATTAATTGTATTGTTAATATCATTTACATATGATTCTTTATCGATACATGAAACAATTGACGTGCTATCATCTGCAAATAATATCATAGGATGAAGTATATGAAGTGGTAAGTCATTAATATATAATAAAAATAATAAAGGTCCGAGGACACTGCCCTGCGGGACACCATATTTTATTTCTCTAAAAGACGATATAAATTTTAATTCCTTTCTAGATCTTAAACACAGGCTCGATACCTCCGTACATTGTTTACGACCTTTTAGGTACGTTTTTATTAAATTAAGGGCATTGCCACGAATACCGTAGGCGTGAAGTTTGGTTAGGAGGATATCGTGATCCACACAGTCAAAAGCCCTCGACATATCGGCATATATTGCGCATACAGGTGTTTTAGAGTCTACTTTTGGCATTATTTTATGGAGAAAGTCGAAAATAGCCATGTTGATGTTTTTATTTTTTCTAAATCCTTTTTGTTCATCACATAGTATGTGGTATTTTGTTAGAAAATTGTAGAAAGATTCATAGATAATTTTTTCTATGATCTTTGAGAAGATGGGAATTAGAGCAATTGGTCTATAATTTGCCATTTCGTCTTTATAATTTTTTTTATATAGTGGTTTAACTATTACAGTTTTTAGACTTTTTGGAAATACTCCAGAGTATATGCTTACGTTAATGATATGAGCAAGGGGCGCAGCTATACAATTAGAAACAAATTTTAGAACTGTGGTTGAAATGCCATCATAGCCAAAGCTCTTTTTATTTTTTAAATTTTTTATTACACGCGTGACATCTTGAGGAATAACTGGGGTCATAAATATTGAATGTGGGTTGATATTTATGTTAATTGTGTCACCTGACGTATGTTTTGGTATACCCGAAATCTGGTCAATGAAGAAATTATTGAAAGATTCGGCTATTATATGAGGGTTTGAAATTATTTCGTCTCCTTTTTTATTTGTGAAATAGGTTCCCTTACCGTTTTATTATTATTAATAATTTGCCATGCAGTTTTAGATTTGTTTTTGGAATTATTTATTAAGTAATTATTCTGGGCTTTCTGGGTTAGTTTAATGATTTTCTTAAATCTCCTTGAGTAATTATCAAATGTCCTTTTGTTTTCACATGTTGGTTTTAGCCTCTGTCGCCACAGTAATTGTCGTTGCCTTTTGCTACATATTCGTATCCCCCGAGAAACCCATTTTATTTTTTTTTCTGATCTAATAGTCACTAATTTGTTAGGGAAACAGAGATCATGTAAAATTAGGAACATTTCCAAAAAGTTTTCATAGGCTTTGTTAGAATCTTCTGTGCTGTATACATCAGAAAACGATAGGCTTTGGAGATGTGTTCTAAATTTAATAAGATTTTCCTCAGTTATATCTCGTCTTAATGTTCTCCACGATTTTATTTGGCTGGTTTTATTGACCTTTATCTTCATTATTTGGGCTGTGTGATCAGACAATCCGAAATCAATTACTTCACATCGGCAGTTTTTCTTTAAATTGTGTGCAAAATTGTCTAAGCAAGTATTACTGACAAATCGAGTCGGTTGATTAATTTCTAGTTTGAGGTTGTAGCTCCTAAGAAAGCATTCAAATTCTAGCGTCATTCTATTCCTGTTTAAAACATCTATATTAAAGTCTCCACATAAAATTACTTTTTTGAAAGGTTTGATACACACTTTTTTTAGAATGAGATCTAAGTTTTCATAAAACTTACTTAGGTTACACAGTTTAGGAGGTCTATAAACACATATAAATATAATTTTTTGTAAAGTTAATTCAACGGCACAACATTCTATAATTCCTGATATCGAGTATTTCATTATGTCAGGTAGTTCTTTATACTCATGCCCGACTCTTATTAGGATACAGGCACCACCACGTTTTCTATTCTGTCTAGCGTAGCATGCCGCTAACTTATAATTTGGTATATATAATATTTTTTCTTGACCTGACATTATAAAATGCTCAGTTATACATATTACGTCCATAACTTTCTGTTTACTTTCCACTAATTCTTGAATACAAATATTTAATAAGTCTGATTTATTTAGAAGTCCGGCAATGTTTTGGTGTAGAACATACATGTAATCAACGAAAAAACTCACGACTTTGAGACACGGTGTTACCATTTTCACTAACTATAGCTTCACATTCTGTCGATGAGCTCTCGGATACAGTTAGCAGCAAGTTGTGAAATATATTGCGCATTCCACGGTCGTTTATCTTTCTATTGACTTTTGAGAACATAGTAAAATCATAAAGCAGATCCAAGTTTGAGTCAAATGCAGTCGCGTAGTCATATGTTTGTAAGTCAAGATGTAATAAATTGTTAAAAGTTTCTATGCACCAATTAAACATAGTCGAGTAATCACTTAATTTAAAGGTGGGAACACATAAAATAACATTCGTATGCTTAATCTCTTCTAATATCTTCCTTATTTCTATTATTATTTCTACATAGTTAAAGGTTTTTTGGAAGTCTTCATCTCCGACTAAAATGACACAATAATCATTCATTGTGTAGTCCATAACTTTTTGATGTAGGTTACCAATAAGTTGTATTAATCCACAATTTGGTGAGATGTAGTGACATATCTGACTGTCTCGAAATGTGTCTTCTGCGATGGATAGAATATTATTTATTTTATTGACACTAACAATGCATAGTTTATTCCTAGTGGATTCTGATTTGTTAGCCTTTGTGTCCTTTCTTTGAGTTGTGTCCTTTTTTGACGTGTTTATAGAACAGTCCTTAGGTGTGTTTGGTTTGTGTATTGTGAACTGTGTATTGTTTTGCTTCTTCTGTGATTTTATTTGAGTATTTCTCTGTGAGGTTATAGTTTGTGAACTTTTACTAGGAGAACCTGTTATATTTGTTTCTGTTTGTGCCTCCTTGGTGTTTGAACATCTTTTTATGGATTTTTTTGGTGTAGCTCTTAGTTTAGCTGGGCTGTTAATCTGTTTGAGAAGCTCGTTTCTTTTACGTAATTCGTCATTTGTTTGTTTCAAGTTGTTATTCTCTAATGACAATAGATCAATTTCTTTATGCGCACCGTTTAATTGGGATGTCAGTTTTTCGATTTCATTCGTCAATGTTTTGATTCGTGAGTCATCTTCGCCCTCAGACAAGTCAGGCATGCTATTAATGGTTTCGTCTATTGTTTGTGAAATAATACTGTCATCTTCTGGTTCCGAGCGTGTTCGTGTGCGACGGAAAGTAATATTTTCTAAGAAATTCATGATTTAATTTTGTTCAAACAATTTTTGTATTTCAAAAATAATTGCTTGTGGTGAGTTTTGAACTCGAGCCTCTTTACGTCGAAGTCTGACGTGTTGGCCTACTGGCTATCTGCCTCGTAACGTCTAAGTTGAAATAGCAGCTCATATTAATATTATATAATTATTCCCTGGGTAATAGATGTCGCTACTTACAACATAAATGTGTGTAATATAATTATTATTTTGGAATTGCAACACTTTCTGTCAGTTGTTATCGATTGCTCATGTCAGTTCACAACGTAGCTACGAGATGGCGTGGTTGTCACTGTATTTCAAATAAAAAACGAATCTGTAGTGTTACAATTTTCGATTTTTGTGTATTCCTTATGATTGTTCAAGTTCACTTTAGATTTATCTTTACTATAAAGGATTCGGAGTCTTCACACACTTCTTTCTTTTGGTTCATTGGCTGTTTACACTGATTTGTTAGATATTTGTTGATGTCACTTTTTTATAGTTATTACACTGCTAATGTCACTGATAACACTACAATAGTTGCTTTTGGTGTCCTTTTCCACTTTTATGCACTATTCACTGTCTGTTGAGCACATTTAATATTTTACAAAATTAAATTACGGGAGCACTATCAAATTCTTTGTTTACAACGCAGCGCCACCTAGCGAGGCGAGACAAATAAAAGAAGGTTAACAGACATATTATTACTTTCTTTTCAGAAACAAAGGTCCTTTACTTATTCAAGAAATGGCATGAGTGTGGAAATGAATCACGTGACGATGCATTTTTCTCTCCTGACAGTTGTGTCTATATTAGCCTTGTCCCTAATCTCGGGGTGTCATGGCGAACAAAAACAGGCCGATCCTGATTCTTATATGAGCCAGCTGTTCGCAGATTTGTGGCTGGAAGGAGCTGATGTTATCAGAATTATTTGGCGGGATTGTTCTAAGAAAGTAAGTGATTTTGACTTTGTTTTTCAACATTTTAATGCTAAAAAGTATTGGAGTTTGTCCATAACTAAGTAACCCCAAATAATTAAGATCATAGCAGGATGATAAATAAAATCATTATTAGAGGCTTATCACTACATAGTATAAAACAAAGTCGCTTCCCGCTGTCTGTCCCTATGTATGCTTAAATTTAAAACTACTCAACGGATTTTGATGCGGTTTTCAGTAATAGATAGAGTGATTCAAGAGGACGGTTTATACACCGTGATTTTTTAGTCGTCTTACAAAGGTCGTCCACTCAATGTACCCGACATAAAATAACTCTAGGCGCGATTTTTTTTTATCTTCCGTAATAGGTACAAACAAAAATAATAATAAAAAAATAGAATAAAATTATGAAACATCCCGTTAATGATGTTTACGTGTCAAACGGGAGAACAATACCTACCCAGCACTCGAGTCCAGTAGATCATCGCTCGCAACAGGGTGTATTAACTACGTCACGCGTCAGAATACTGAATAATATTTTTATTTTAAGTTATTAAATAAATACCTATTTTTTTTATGAATTTTTAGTATTCATTGGATACATGAAGTGGGCTGCCGTTGTAAGACGACTAAAAAGTCACGGTGTATATATACTGCACCCGTGCGAAGCCGGGGCGGGTCGCTAATTACCTATAAAATTTACTTAGTGTTTTGCACACAGATGTGTGAGTTCAGGTAGTTTTGCAAATGTACTTGTGATTCAATCGCTAAAATTTGGCCTGTCTACTAGTACTGTTTTCAGGTGTGTAAACACTTAAGTACCTAGGTGATGCTTTCATCGTAACAATGTGAAAATCTCTAACGTTCTAACAAGAATAGTTGAACCGAGTGCGTCCTACTTCTGTAAGGTATTTTCAGATAATGAGGTGTTTCCTTCAGAGTGCACTGTGCTAACAGTAGCCATTACAGAGTATACTCGTAGAAGGAGCTACTTTTACGACGCATCCCTGTAAGAAACACTACACTTCGCAAGAAAAATAACTATGTAGATAAATTCTTTTGAACAGTGTGTGGGTATTTTTTGGTAATTTTCAATATAAATATTTTCGACTAAACAGTTGGGTTTTCTTACAAAGCTGTAGTGTTTTTGTGAATAATAGTGTCTGCCACAACACAATAAAAGCTATTGTAAAGGTACCCGAATTCTTAGGTTGGTACAGAAGGACGATTTGAAGGACACTTTTTCTTAGAACCTTCCGCATTGTTATTTTTTTCTCCAGTACATACTTAAGTAGATATTGCCCATTAAGGTTATTTGTGGACATTCAACAATGTTCCTAGTCTGTCCACGATGATACCTCGTATAAGCCTTCAGTAGCCGCTCGAAATCACCTTAATCGCCTTTGCAAACAGATGGTCCGTTTATACAATATATAGCAGTATATGGCGCTTAAAGGTATTTTTTTTGTTCATAATATTTTACTGCAACACGTGTCTCCTTCAAGTCCGACCTTGAAATAAAGTGGTTATGTTCTTGGCTTTTACTTCTTGTCATTATGTTCCAGATTTTTAAAAGGACTTAGATGTGGATATGTGGCAGTTGTTTTTACAGCGAATTTAAGCTTAAACTTAGGCTCTTCGGTATATTTTGTCGGTCTTACCATCAGAAATTTCTCCGTAGCAGCCCAGAGCCAGGATTTGGGCACGGTTCATGCCCAGATTAACACACTGGAGAAATGTGGGTGACATTTAGGTACAATTCTGCTTAAGGCTGCGTTTCCACCAGAGATGTGCGAAGATATGCACCGAGAGATGTGCATAAAACTAACCAATCACATACCTTCGCTCAAAATGTGAAAAAGAAGCTTTGCTATTGGTTAGTTTCACACACATCTTCGCTACGCATCCTTGCTCATCTTATATGGAAACGCTGCCTTACTCTTTGAGGATGACAACTGTGACGTTATTTCATATCGATCTCGTGCATTTTTGTCTTTTCTATCATCATTATCAACGATCAAATATCTCTTTGTCTAAGTCCAGTTGGTTATCATTTTGATTTGACTGATTAATTTGGTCTTTTGATCAATTTGTAATAAAAGTTCCAGAGGTAATCTTTTGTTTCTTTATACTTCATTTATTTCATAAAAATACCTAGATACTAGGTATTTTTAAAATAAAAAAATCCTTTGTAATTTACAGTGATTTAGAATAATGTTAGTACGTCAAGTAAACGTCTGGCTAAATTAATTTCTTTTTCTTAAATCTTTTTTCTTTTATAAAAATCTTTTTTTCTAAACAATTTTCGCGTAGGTAAGGAGCTTTACATGAGAAAGTCCGTGTGGAGCTGTATTTGTTGCCGTACCTTACTTAAAAGCCCCGAGGCAGAATATACTCCGAGATTACCTTTCTCATTTTGAAGCAATGAAGTGCTAATTTTATTAATAAATATTTATTATACTCTGGGATTATGAAACTTAATAATAAAATGATCGTTTTACAACAGTGCTTACTTAGTATGTACTTAAGTTATAAGACTTCACGTAAGCAAAAGTTTCAAGAACTCGCTTGTACGGAAATCTTGTTGTTAAAGAGTCTGTTCTACTAACTTAATTCCAAAGCTTTTAAGCTTTGAGTAACATGTTACTTATTACATTTACGCATGGGTATAGTAGGTAAACACGTTCTGTTAACGAAATATTCGTTCTAGTTTCAAATGAATTAAGCTACTACTGAAAGTATCCTTCTGCAACTCTTTTTTAACCGACTCTCCTCAAAAGAGGTTCTCAATTTGGTTGTATTTATTTATGTTTGTTACCTCATAACTACGTCATTTTTATATCACAAGAACTCTTTTGTTCTTTTGTTAAGGAATTCGTCTACATGCTTAGGCACTTACACTTATTTGGTTTTTATTTGTCTCTCTCAATAAACACAGGGAAAGGAGACGAAGGTTCTTTTAAAAAATCGGACTGCTACGTGCTTTAACCGTCCTATACTTATTTTTAATATTGTGATAAAGAACAGTCGTGTCGTGGATGGGTGACCGCCCATTACATACCGAGTTTCCTCCGTGCCTCGGAGAGCACGTTAAGCCGTTGGTTCCGGTTGTCATTTGTAGATCTTTGACAGTCATTACAGATAGTCAGAGGCCCGAAAGTCTGACAACAAGTCTTACCAAGGGGTATCTTATTACCCAGTATGAACTGGGTTGTGGAGGTCAGATAGGCAGTCGCTTCATGTACAATGCTGGCATTCAGCTGCATCCAGTTAGACTGGAAGCCGACCCCAACATAGTTGGGAAAAGGCTAGGCAGATGATGGTAAAGAACAGTCATGTCCATAGTGCAACTCCAAACTGTACATTTTGCCGACAACGTTGTTTTAAAAAGAAGCCATAGTTTTTTTTTACAGCTATGCTTTTGTTATCTTCCAGTAACAGCTATTCCATAAACTAAAAACTAACTTTTAATCCGCAGTTAGTGGACGTAAAAGATGTCATAGATCACAAGGAGTACTTTCCGAAGTTCGTGAGGTGTATGAAGAGGAAGACCCTGAGGGCCCTCGACCGGTCATTGACCCCTGATGTCGTGCCTGTGGCCGATGGGATCAACTTGGTGCGGTTCGAGCTGGTTGACAGGTCCGGTAATGTCATGCCTGAGAATGAGACCAGGTAAGGCCTAATTTTTTCTTATCTCGTTTCCGCATGAACAGTGCAGATGTAAGCCATGTCGTGCCTTTAAAAGAAGCCACAAATCAAATAGGTTGTTAACAATAAATAAACTTGTATTTAGAGCATAGAACATGTGTACTCGATAATGTGTAAGCTGTGGTTACGTAATTGAGTGTGCGTTACAAGACCAGCCCCCGTAGCATGACCAGTATTTTGTTAAAGTTTTCATTCCATACAGGGTGTAAACAGACCCTTCACATAGCCGTCAACCAAGAATTCTGTACATCAAACTAAAGTAACTTTACGCAAAAATTATTGCTGGGAGTCGACTTTTTTTTTGAGGTCAAAAATCACGTTTTATGGTAAGTCTCGATGGAAAGCACTCAAAGCGTTGTGCTGATGGATGGATTGAATAGTACGGGGGTCGTGGAGGTGTGTAAAGTAAAAATCTTATATTAAAAACTTGTATTTAAAAAAACTTGTGAAAAAGTTGGAACTTTGACCCCCAATATCTTCGTAACTAGAAGGTATGGTCTAGAACAAAAAAAAAAACGCAAAGACGGGGAGAACAAGTACCTTTTGTTAAGGGTCTATTTACACCCTTTATATGATTAATATTGTAATGTGACTTGTTGATAATCCAAAATAAATAAATAACAAAGCTGATATTCACGTTGCATTGGACGTACTTGACAAATTCGTCCCTCGTGAAACGTAGCCTGAAAAATAAGAAGATAGTAATTCCAACTATTGGTAAGAATTTAGTACCAACCCACACAATTTTGGCCTTATCTTAATAATGCCTATTAAACTGGAATGACCTCTTATTATAACAAAATGAGGTTGAATTATAATAATTTCCTTGAGAGTAGCTGTCATCTCACTTCGCAATCCAATTACTAGAAAATACCTTTGTTGCAAGATTTCTGTATACCTGTAAAAGTGCGTATCTACTGCTATAGAATAGATACGATACATTAAAGCTTAGAACACACATAGAAGAATAAAAAAAAAGGTTATTGACTATGTTTTTAAGACAGCGTCCCAACCAAAGCGATAGTCGCGCAAACACGCGACCGACGACGTGTCAATTTAGGTCTGCGTATCCGAAGTGGATGACTAAGGAAGCCTACTGATTTTCCGAACAAATGAGTTACATAATTATATGAACGCGATTCCCGATCGATCGCCTTAGTTAGAGAGCGGAGTAAAAAAAAAGCAGCACTCGGGAGACAGACTTATTCGAGATTTCCACGGTAAAAACATAAAAGGCTTCAGACAAGTAATTAAAACGATTAAATAATACCTTGTTTTATCTCGTTAAAATACTAGTAGATGATAATACAATGATAATAATTATATACTCTAACCAACCACGATTGATTAATTACCTACGCTCCAAATCTGACACCGTAATTACGTGTCATCAAATTAATATGACAGTAACTAAATAACGGCTAATTCATCGTGATTATTATTTAGATTTGAGCTTATAATATTTGGCTGACATTAAATTTGTTAAGCTATGTACCTACAGGTTAACAAATTTGTTGTTATAAGATAAAAATTATGTAAAAATAAGGAGTAAAAGGTCAGAACTTATTCCTGGTAACAAATATGTAAATGGGTCTTTGAGGGTATCTGAAGCGTAGGTACCTAGTAAATTGATTTGATCTTACTACTTTATTAAATATGTTTGTGAGAATGTGTGGATGTGTGTTCCTCTTTCACGCAAAAATGGTTGAATGGATTTGGATGAAATTTGGCACACAGGTACTCTTTAACCTGTATTAACTTAAATGATACTTTTATCCCGATATTACGATCCCGTGGGATATTATTACGGTACTCGGCGCGGGCGAAACCGCAGGCATAAGCTAGTACTTTATAATTTCAGAATGCTCTTAACAGTAATGGATGTTGATCTTTATTAAGTTACTTTAAGATAGACATCAGAGAGTCCAGAAATAATATTACTGTCTGGGTGCCTATTACTCCCTGGATCTGAATAGAGAGTTATGAATTAATAAATTCAATTTGATCATTACTTAAGGTATTGAATACATTGACGTCGCGTTCGTGTTCCACGCGCATCTCAAAGAGATGTCAGCAACAATGTAGAGGTCCGCAACGACCGATGCCTGCCAGGGCTACGGGACTGTTCGAAAGAGATACGTCGGCCTTGGAACACAAAGGGCAAAGAAGGAACATGAATTGGTTTTAGTCAGTAGAAGTCTGACACTCCCTTACGCTGCGCCCAGAGCGGGATTTGATGATTCCCATCCGAAAAAATAAGGTGTTGAATACAAACGACGCTGACGAATAGTTTCGGGGTCATTACCCTGACTTGTGTGTTTCTGATTTACGACTGACGATCGAGCATTACTTTGATATAACATTGTAAAATGCTTGTAACGACTGTCAAAGATCTACCTGTTATTATTTAGCCACGAGCTGTTCACACAGGATGTAACAATACCGCCAAAAAAACACAAACCTGCTTCATTTAAAGGTACACTGCCTCTGCCTATCCCTACAAAAACTACAAGCATTTTACAATGTTATATCAAAGCAATACTCGATCGTCAGTCGCATAACAGAAACACACAAGTCAGAGTAATGACCCCGAAACCATTCGTCAGCGTCGTTCAAAGTGGGGTGCTGTATAAAATTGCGCAACGGACTCTTATTTCAGTTGTTGTGGCGAAATAACTAGCTTGTACATAGTATAATAACAACAGACTGATAAAATAACATAACTTATCCTTTTAGCAAGTGTACCTATGTAAATTAATATTTTGACACCGAAATTGACTACAACGTTTTTACTAAAACTGAATCATCATCTGCTTAGCCTTTTCCAACTATGTTGGGGTCGGCTTCCAGTCTTACCGGATACAGCTGAGCAGTATTTTACATGAAGCGACTGCCTATCTGACCTCTACAGTCCAGTTAGTACTGAGTAATACGATACCCCTTGGTAAGACTGGTTATTAGACTTTCGGGCCACTGACGGTACTTGTAACGACTGTCAAAGATCTACAGATGACAGCCGGGACCAACGGCTTAACGTGCTTTCCAAGGCACGAAGGAAACTCTATATATAATGGGCGGTCACCAATCCACGGACCAACCTAGGCAAGCGCGGATTGACCTAAAGATCAACCCGAGCGGCTGTTATTATTTAGCCACGAGTTCCTTAGCTAAAACTTAATATTACCAAGGAATATTCGGTTTTAGTAAAAACGTTTCAATCATTCTGTGTAGCCGTAAATGTGATAAAAGTATCCTTGATGACCCCAGTTAATCTTTAATGACTATGTAACGCTTTAGAAAGTCGTTCATATGGTGTGCATCCTAAAATCTATTTTCCCATGTCGTTATCTAGGACACAGCACAGTCAAGGTTACTCTGTTATTGGTTGCACCAGATAGAATAATGAGTGTAAAAGTAGGGTTTATCGAAGCCGAAAGGCACGTTTTCTTCCAGTCATTGCGATTTTCTTTTTTTGTGAACCTTCTGGTTAAGGAGATATTAGGGGTTAAAGTAACAACTTCTTCACAAGGTTTTTTAAATACAAGTTTTTAATGTTATACTTTACTTTAAATACGAATGCCGTACTGCTCAATGCATCTATCAGCACAATTTTCTCCCAAACATAAAAAGCTAAGCTATCATTTTTGCGTAAACTTACTTAGTTTGATGTCCAAAATTGTTAAACGGTTGACGGTTGACGGCTTCGTGAAGGGTCCGTTTACACCTTATCTAAATTTATAAATTGTCGGATATTTCAAATGACACCCTATTTTTCGACCAATATTGCAATCTGCTCTATGAGTGAGTGTATTGTGGTGTATGGCTGGGCCCAACGACACCATAGTTTAGGCTAAAAACTTTCCCACAACGGTGCTGTGAGTGATTGCATTATCGTTTTGGCTTTCCATGACCTCGGCTACTAGCAAGACCACGAAAAGTTTTGGCCTCCCATACAAAACTAACTTGTTGTTTTAGAATGTAATTCAATTGAATATTGTTTTGGTCCTAAGTGCTTTTATTTGTTGTGGGTTGAATATTGTTTGGCAAAATCATTTTTAATAGATCTTGTTTGTGTTTTATCGTCGCAATGCAAAATAGAAAATATGAGTAAGTCTGTCTTCCTTAAAATTATTTTACAGGATAATTCTATCATATACCTACATAGGGTTATTAGGGAGAAAATTCCGGACACTTTTTCTTTTAAATTGAGCAGCAATTTAAATCTGAATTTACTCATATTGTTTTATTAAAAATAGTTTTATTTTACTCGTCATCTTCATGCCCTTGTCCCATGTTATTTGGGGTCGGCGCAACACCTTTTTTTCTTCCATTCTCTCCTGTCAACCGTCACGGAAACATTTACACCTTTTTCCTTCATATCATTCCTCACACAATCCATCCATCGTTTCCTTGGTCTTCCTCTTCCTCTCCGTCCATCAACTACAAAACATTTTACTATCAAATTTAATTTTGGTATCAACTCTTTATTATTTTCTCATTGTTTCTAAAGTCCAGACTTTTAAGAATTCCCCCGCATTCCGGACACGGGGCTAAAATTTCGGACATGTCCGGAAAAATCCGGACATATGCAACCCTAATCATACAGGACCTAGTCCAGTCTTTCGACCACAAAGAGGCTGTCTTTACAATAGGACTAAGAGACGCTGTATTGTGGCACCGGACTTGGTATTAGTACTTTGTAGTCTGTAAAAGGTATTACATCAATGATAGTTGCTGAATGCTGTTGAATGTTTCTTTATAGGATTAAATGGTATATTCTTATAAGGTACATGGTATCTAGGAAGGGGAATTTCCTAATAATCTTATAATTTTTTTCAAGACTTCCGTATTAAAGTTTGTTAATGTGAGTTTAAATGTTTTCAAACGCACCGACGATGCAGGAGAAATTCCTATTGTGGGGCAACGTTTAAAGAAAAGAAAAGCCATTGGTACGACTACCAAAACAGAGATTCTCCACTCGTATTTTGTTATAAATGTTTTTATATCATTTCATACGTCAACAACGTCTCCGTATATTATATATTCTTCCTGATTCTCCTCGATAAGTAATACGGTACATTAAATACAAGGATATATTCCATTATTCGTTTTCCCGGAAAATTCAGACGGAGGCTTCCATTTGAGCGTCAAGCGTAGGTAGACGCGATATGGCCGAATTGTGCCACTGTCAACTCACCCGGTTTGGCGTGCCATCTATTAGATCAGAGATACTCAACATATGGCCTTTGATATATTAAGAATAATAACGTTATTGGGCTCGGTATACATGGAATGTGGGTACATTTTTTTGTAAATACGGTTTGTGAAACTGATTGTGTGTCTTTCATATTTTATTATCGAATTTGTCATGCATATAGTAAAGGGGAATGCCTGTGTCATCACTTTCTGGGCAATGCTGTTTAAAATATTCTCAATGTTTCGTTCTATTCTTCATCTATCAGTCATTATATTTCTGGGTTTAATCTCAAAATATTGAGAAAATCTGTAGTACGCCACAGATGTCGCGATGGACGTGGTCATTTTTCTACACGCTTGTACTCGAAATTCGATGATATTTTTTTTAACCGGGTGCAATTGACAAAAGAAAATGAAATAAAAATAATAAATAAGTAAACTCATACCGCAGGTCCCAAGTGAGTGGGACCAGCTGACTAAAGAGCCGACTAAAGAGCCACATACTGGACCCAAGAAATTACAATGAGTCGTACCATATCGATACGGAAGAAAAAGAAGAAGCAGCAAATTTAATAAATCTTCGCAAAAGGTGGAGAGGATTTTGGAGTTGGATTATACAACCCATCAATTTGGAATATCTTCCGTATTTTCCTGAAAAACTCAGTTTAACTATTTTCGTTTGAACTATCTACTGGAAAAATATTAAATTTATCACGTGATACTTTAAAAAAGAATATAAAATGCATTAGGTCCTATAACCCCAAATGATGGAGGAATTTGGTCGTACGTAGGAAGATATTAAAAGTGGCCTTCTCTTTCTTCGAGGACAGAAGGATAATGAATCAAATCATTATTAATGAAACCGTACAGTTTCAATATGATGGATTAGTCCTTTGTTGGTTTTAAAATTAAATATACGTACCTACACAACATACAATTATTTAAATGGGTTAAGCTCACCATTGTACATAAACTATATTATTGCCCATTTGTATGTATTTTTTTTAACTTGTGTTCAATATAGAATAAGAATAAACGACAAGTTTCTAAATATCATGTTTTGATGTAAAACTTAATTAATAAAATTAATCTGAAGCCAAATAAATACATTGCCAATAAGCTTGGAGTTTTACCAAGATAATAACTTTTCTAAAGCTAAAAATAACTCGCTCATTAATTTTAATTGATATGAGACCTTGAATGTCTCATTTTTCAGTCATTCAAGAGATGGGATCCTTTGTTATAGTTCCTATTTTTTTCTAGACAAGAGTACGCCGTTGCTTTGCTATTCTCAGTCATAATCTGTCTATAAGGAAAACCTCCTTCTAAATATTTTATGGTGATGAAAAGTCTTTCTTTTATCCATCCCTCGATTACCAATTGGCGACAAGTTCCATATAAAACCACGCATAAAGATGGTACCTTTTTAACACTCTTTTTTTTCAATAAAGCTCTTGGACTGAAAAGGAATTAGATGAAGGTGAATGGCGAACGCTCGCGGTACAGAGGATGGCAAAAGTTCTCAGAACACACGTCATCAAGTTTGACTTTGACGATGGAAAAACTATTGAGAAAGGTTTGCATTATTGATTACTATTTGCTCGGTTCAGTAATCAAATATTTAGGCTATTTCTGAATGAAAAAGTACGGTTGATTCTTGTGAAAAACTACGGTTCATAAACGGTGAATTAACAGTAATTTTTCACGGCTATAAAACTTGTGTACCGGCCTTACTTTTATGCTACCAAATATGTGAAGCTCACACGTCTTGTTTGAACTGATATTCCCATTTGAAGTATCTACTACTATCTGATCATACACTTTCAATATTTAGAGAGAAAAAAAGTTTTGATGTCATAAAATCTTTCACAGTTGAATACCGAGGTCGTCGACGACACCAGATGTTGACGATGATGATGTTCGGTGTCGTCTCCATTGGCATGGTCCTGATACCCATGGGTTTCCAGTTCCTCGCAGTCTTGGGAGGAAAGGCCCTCTTACTCGCCAAAATGGCTCTCATACTCGCCTCGATCCAAGGATTGAAAAAGGTAGGCATCCATACTTTTTAGAAACATATTAATATTTTACTTAAATGGTAATTTTAAAGAAAGGGATCCTTTTCAAAGAGTTTTCGAACTAATACTTTAATTACAAAATGTTCATAAAGTAACGTAAGACTTTATTATAAGGTTTCTTTATAAAGAAGAGTAAACAACTCTTAGGAACAATATTGTATTATGTCTACAGTCTCATACAAGATACTAACATAATTATATCTTAATTAATCCCTAACAATGTTTTAGCATCAAAACTCATCGCAGAAATGGCAAGCTAACACTATCCCTCTAATAGTTTAAAGAAATTTTACCAACTAACATAAATAAAGAATTTACATAACAGCATTCTCTTTTAGGTAGACCTTAATAATCATGATGGGTATCATGACAGGGGGAAGGTATGAATTTCTATAATCGATCTTACTTCTTTCCTAATCATCTAACATAGTTATTATGAAAGTAAATCACAAATGTAGGCTTTAATGCACTGGTACTAAAATCACCGGGGTAACCCGTTAACAGATGTTCTGTTCCAGATCGCTTCAAGTCCGGTGAACTACGGTTTCTATCACTCAGGCTACCCTTACGACTATTACGAGAAGAGGAGTCGAGACGACTGGCCTCAACCGGGGATCATGCCTGCAACCCCCCCTCCTGCGATGTCCGTGCACAACCCCTGGACGGACACAGAAACCATCAAACGCGATAGGATACATATAGCAACGGACAAAGAAAGCAGACTGAGCAAAGCTCCTAAAATAGTGACGTGGAAACCTGAAATTCCAAAAGCTGTCAAAAAGGAATCGGAACCGAGAATCTATCCGATCTATGCGGGGCCTTCAGACGTTCCGGGTATATTCACCTCTATCGATGCGCCAACACCTCTAGCAGATTTGACAACAAGACCTGGTGATGTGCAGGCTGATTACGCAATCGATTTGCCGTTCAATCGATTTCATTTTCAAAGTCCCACTACTGTCATTTCAGCTTGATGTGTTCGTTCAATTGTTTTACGCTCTGTATCATGTAGTAAGTGGTATTTTCTCGTATATAGGACAAGTGCTATATCCTAATAGGCATCTTATTTATTCTAATTATTAGTAGTTAAAGTTGTATGTAGTGTGTAGTAAAAGCATCATAAAATAAATAAAAATGTTTGTATGTGTGTTTGGTTGTAATTTTATTCCTTGAATCATGCTACCACCTTTTTCCTTTGCAGAAACCCCTTGAGATACTTTTTTTGCAAAAGCAAAGCCGTCTTTTAATATATTTGACTCAAAAAGTAATCTTTACCGTCGCCCACTCACGGAAAACAGTCTCCTTCGAGTTTTAGTTTCCCAAATTAAATTATATTTGACTTTCTCGAAGATAAAAAGTCAGATCAAAAGTCAAACACTATCCCGCTTTTGACCTTCAGAAAGTAAACCAACTGTACTTCAATACATATCCAGTCGAGTATGTCAATGGAGCAACGGTAGGTAAGTCACGTAACTGGCAATCAATGTAATCACTAGCTATTTCCTTGTCAAAGGAAGCGACCGCCGCGCCTTGAATACATCCTCGGTGTTCATCTTTGCTTATGAGTTGCAGTTCGCGCTAGACTGAATATGAATGCGCTTTAATCAATAAGAATTCCTATTTTTAAATGGATAAACGACAAAGTACTTCGTATCTACTGAATGATGACGGGGAAATCTTCTTTCTTGTATACATAGAAATAACAATAAAAAATCAATTGCCATATATATGACGGAGCATCACTTCAGAATTTTTTTTACTGTTTTCATAATTTTCAAGACTAGTTTTTTGTATGAAAGAAAGTTTTGTTGTTTTTTTGTATAAAAGCTGTTCTCATTTTCTTAATTTATTAGTAATCGCACCCGTGCAAAACCGGGAGGGGTTGATAGTATTTTATTATTTGTTTTGGGTAGATAATGGATGCCATATGAATTTTAAGATTCAATAATATAAGAATTTTCATCATGTCATCCAACCAGTGCTGCAAGAGGCATGTGCCCAGCAGTGGGAACATTATATGATGACTATGCTAACTTTGTCTCTGGGTATCGGGCGCCCTGTAGTTGACGAGTTTACCGCATCTCATTTGGTAGGCTAATCGCTCATTTGCCTAATGAAACGGCGTCAAACATTTGGAGCTCACCTTTTCATGCATTTCTAAATGTAAAGTGCAATTTGAAATGAACGACAGAAATTAAAGCTGTGAAACTTGTTTTGAAGAATACTTTTAAAGGAAGGATAACAAAACATAACATCACGCCAGTTATCCTCCGAAGGGTTAGGCAGAGGTGTACCTAATGGCACACCCACATTTCGCAAGTTATGTTTAAGTCTCATGTAATTAGGGGGCGAGCATTGCCTACTACCGGGCACAAACACAGACTCCACTACTGAGTCCAGTCGCTACTGAGCTAACACTGCCCGACCCGAAAATCGAACCCAAGACCTCATACTACGCAGTTGCAACTAGCTTTTATCTGAGACCTTTGTTCGCGTGAAATTATTATCAAAAAATACATCTTACCTTTTTGAATCGGATTTTGCTACCAATTTCTTGATTTTTTTGCATAGAACCCTAATTCTTATTCTAAAATACAGTACAACCGTTTCGGAGATTAGCCGGAGCAAACAGACAGATAGACGAACAGACAGACAGACAAAAATTGAAAAATATATGTTTTTGTTATAAGTGCCGTATTTATTGTCATATGCATTCAGTAAAACGCTGTTATGTTGATATGACAAACGGACAGTTCATTTGTATTTATTTTACACATCTATAGTATACGGAAATGTAAGCATAGTTAGGTAAAAAACCTTCATCCAAGGCTAGCTTTGATAAGATACGCAAACCGAAAAGGGAGACCACACGCAATAGCTTGTATGTTCAGAGCTAATAGAACATAGTATTACAAAGAAACAGTTGAAACGTTCATACAATGGAAACCTAATAAACCATTATAGATAATATTATCAAATAAAGTCGCTTTGATAATTATTTATGGAAAAATAAAGAAAATACATTTTATTTCGCATATTCCACACGTCCATACAGTATAAAAAAAAAAACAAAAAATTAAAAATGTGACACTTCGTGCCTCACTGCTGCGACAAATATGGACCTATTTGGCCCAGCAGTGCGGCAAAAAACCGGACAACTAGTGCCGGACACTGGTTTTCAAATAAACCTGGAATAGTAGATTTGTCTGTCTTTATAACCGTTTAGTTCTTCTACAGTACAGGATAGATTCTGATGTCGTTCACACCAACCAGAGAATTTATTCCAGTAGGTTTATGTGTATCAAAAATTAATATTCAACATAGAGATCGAACATAAATCTCAATGTTTAGATGCGTCACAACGTTAGTACATTACACGTGAAAGAAGCAGGAGCGGGTCGTTAGTATCCACATAATTTAATTTGTTTGATAATACGTATCTACAGTACAATAGGTTGTAGACATAATTTAATAGATAAACACAGACTTTCATACAAATATTATTAGAAGTTAATCTTGTAGCTAATAAAGGAGACTATTAATTCTATTTTCTTCTAAACTCTGAAGTTTTAAATGATTTATCATGAAAATTCATCAAAGTTGGGTTAACTGATATTGTCATTAATAAAGTCAAATTTTCGGAAGACATTTAATTTGACTGACTTAGCTTTTAAGGGTTACTTTATTAAATTTGAAACTTTTTTGCTCCTAAACAAAGATGGACTAAGGTTCAAAATTGATTAAAAATTTATTGAAAAGGTGAGACCTATACGTATAATATTCTCTTTATTTGATAAACTGCTGCCGCTGAATATGAGCCTTCTAATCTGTAAACTATTGATTGTCACAGGTACCAAGTTTAGCAGATAAGTGTTAGTCTGTTTTTATCTTTATTTAGAGAGGGTTTTAATCTAGACAGATTATGCCACCCTCATTGTTACAAATCAACTTAATAATACTAAATAAAATTCAAAATCTTACTATACTTCTTCTGCGAGGAATGCCACTAGTAACGAGCCTGCCTGAGTACAACCTGTCTGCTTCCGAAGCAGTGGCAGCCAGGACGCTGTTACGTAGGTGTTAATCTTAGTAATTTGTAGTAACAGATATGGTGAGGCCCAAGCCTTAAGAAAACAGCCTTAGCCAGGTTTTAAAAAAACTAGGATTCAGTTTTCATTACGCCTATGACCCACCGATCATAGGCGTAATGAAAACTGAATCCTAGTTTCTAGGTTATTATTTGCCTGAAGCTGTGTGGTGACACAGCTTCAGGCAAATAATAACCAACCAGACTACAAAAGCTGTCGTTTACCTGGCTAGTGTTAGAAAATAGATACTTGAAATAAGCTTAAGCGCCATAGCACACAGAGTAATTGAAGTTCAACCTACAGCTAGTCCATTATTATGTTGCTTTTATTTTTACGCACTGTTTTTTCCATTTTTTTTGTGTCTGACGTCACCGTCATTCACTCTTATAAGACGTGTGTGATTCAGTATTTGATTTAAGATCCTTTAGCGATTTGTTTTATCGGTATGATGCGTCGTGGCCCAAATGTATAAAATATTTTTTTCTGGATAAGTTGTCTCTATTTTTTGTTGTGGAGCCCTGAAAGGAGTCGCGGCAGAAGTCGTAGAAGATGGCGGGATGAGCTGGACAAGAACAACGACCAGTGGTCCACATTGGCCTTGGATCGAAAACCTGGAAGTTATGGGGAGAGACCTTTGCTTTGCCCAGCAGTGGGATGATGCAGGCTAACAGTATCAGTAAGTTGTCTCTTGGGAGCAGTGGTGACTGCTATTATAGAGTCCCAATTTGACCAACTATAATGATCGCTATAGCGGTCTGAGATCATGGAACGCCTAAAGATATGAGGCGGCCACTAACCACAGCTACCTAGAGGCCAAGTCTGCGGCACCACTTAGGCATACTATGGGTGCGTTACTGACAGAAATTCATTTATCGTTGCCCCCGAGCTAGCTATTGTTTATATGACATACATCAAAAGCCATTCCAACTTAATCCGGGGATTAAAGGAAAACAAAACAGTTATAATAGTTATCATCAAAGTTGTGGTTGTTGTGTGTGAAAATAGATGAAGGTTTGACAACTACAGTACTGTAAACAGTTGAATTAACCTTGGGTGTTTGATATGGGCGGAAGGCACAATAAAGTTTATTTTAATCAATGTGTAACTACATCGAACTTAGATAGCGAGAGCATTTTGTTTAGTAAAATTAGATAAAAAACAGGATAAGTGTAAGACGGACTCGTAGTAGGGGAGCCCCCATATTTTTTATATTTTTATTTATTGTTAGACCGGCAACAGAAACACACAATCTGTGAAAATTTCAACTGTCTACCTATTACGGATCATGAGATACAGACACACAGACGAACGGACGGACGCACTGACGGATGGACGGACGGACGGACAGCGGAGGCTTGGTGATAGGGTCCCGTTGAAAGGACGCTTTGGGTAAGGAACCCTGAAAATCAATAAAGTAAAAGGTATTTTTTTATAAATACCTCTGGTTGAAAGTACTGGACGTCAGGACCTTAGCCTAACAGTGGCGTAACGCAGGGTAACAGTATAATTTATAGAAACTAGACTAACTTTTTTTGGAAACCTTTGACAACCGTAACGGGTTCTCAGAAGAATGTATGACCAACCAGTCTTACAAAAGTATATCGTGTTTTCCAGCAACTAGATTTTCAATCACTCAACTAATACTGCCACTTACGGGATATCCTCCGTGATTGTTCATTATTTTGAGCTCCCGATATATCGGCGCGGGGGGGTTTTTAATTTATTTTTTGCGGTGTTTCGGTTTTAGTTGTAAACCGTGAAAGCTTAAATGAGTGTTTTAATCACTCCTTGTGAAATACAGATATCCAGCTGCATCCGGTCAGACTGGAAGCATACCAACTTAGTTGGAAAAAAGCTAGGCAGGTGAATATGATTTGCATGCAAAACAAAGTTATTAGGGCATTTTAATAATGTTGGACTAGGCTGACATGAAGTTGTTTCATTATTAAAAGTCTGACCTTTGTTTCTATTACGTAAGTAAGCTTGGCGTTTAGTCCTGGTTTTAAAAGCTTACATCTTCCCAAGTTCAGTGGGTGTATGATACAATTAAAGAATCTTAATGAAGAAAGTAATGGGAAAGGAATGTTATTTTTAACACAAAGCTTCAAGTTTGCTGCATTTGCATGTTTTTAACAATAACAACGATGAATTAAATTCAAGTTATTCCTGGTCGCAAAGAACTTTTTACAAGTTTTATAAAGATTTTTATGAGAGAGCAATTCAAACAGAAATACCGAAAAAAAAAGCAATAAGACTTTTTTAGTAGACGCAAACGCTCAAACATAAAAGTGGTTTACGAAACGGTTGATGGAAAGACGAGTATAGGTGTTAGTAAAGAAAAAATAAACAACGATGCCAAAAAGCATTTGATAAATCTGGCTAAGCCCGGCTTATAATATTGGCAGATACGATACACGTATCTCATTTACTGATAGAATCGAATTTTTGAAATTGGCTGCAGAATTTTACTAATTTAATGCGAAAGTTTGTGAGGATGGATGAATGTATGTTTGTTACTCTTTCACGCAAAAACTACTGAACGGATTTGGATCAAATTTGGCACAAAGATAGTTTATAACCTGGAATATCACATAGAAACCTTGAAACTTTTTAACCCCCTAAATGATCCCGTGGGACAGTTACCGAACTCCACGCGAGCGATGCCGCGGGGATAAGCTAGTTGTTAATAATACCTACACATGCGTGGGTAGTAACTACATTATTTGCCTAGATAGTTTAATTAATTTCGTTGCTATGTAATGTAGACTGCTGATGAACTAGATTCCGACAAAAGTAAATGTCTGGCATTCTATTATTCAATGAATTATTATTAGCCTACATCTAATTCGCTTACCAATGAAGTCTCAAATATTTATCTAAATTGTGCAACAAATCTTGTGCAAATAGTGAGTTTAATAAAACAAAATATATTTTTGTAGGTCATTGGAATGATTACAAAGACAATATTCCTTACTAATATTGTAAATGTGAAAGGTATGCTGACTGTTTGTTTGTTTGTTATTCGGAACACAGGTAGACTATATCATGAACTAGCTGTTGGAAATATTGTTTAGTTTTAAGCCAATAGATGGCGTTGTTAGGCGACTGGCGTTTTCTGAATCGCGGTGTCAAGATTCTGCGCGACTTACGAGTAACTAGGCTCGCGATGATTGTAATTTTAAAAAGTTTCGAGATACAGTTGTAACACCAGTATCGTTGTCTTTCTGTGACATCATCCGATCATCGCCCTTGTTACGATCGCGGGTGCAACAGAAGCAGTGCAGGCAGGATAGTAAACGGTTGTTCACTAGCTTTTGCCCGCGGCTACGGTCCCGATACGGTTAGATATTATAGTTTACAGGGTGTTACAAGACTTACCCAAGCGGAACTTTATGCAAAAATGATTGCTGGGAAACGATTTTTTGTTTGGGGTGAAAAATCACATTTTACGATAGGTCGCAATGTAACGCAAAACATTCTGCTGATGGACGGATTGAATACGAGTAGTATATGGGTCGTGGAGATGTTTAAAGTAAAAATCTTACGTTAAAAACATGTATTTTTTGAAAAACTTGTGAAAATGTTAGAACTTTGACCCCCAATATCTCCGTAATTAGTAGGTTCCCAACGGTCCAGAAGAAAAAAATGATCGCAATGACAGGGAGAACAAGTGCCTTTCGGATTCGTTAAGGGTCTTGTTACACTCTTTATAGGCTCTGACAACCGGGAACAATATACGAGTAGATTTCCATAAGAATTTTGAAGAACATGATTGAAACACTCGGATCAGTATAATTCCGAAAATTAGCTACTACATCCTAATTTACGAGCGTTACCACTTTATAAGAATTAGACACCAATTAGTTCAGCCAGGCTTCAGACTCGCTAAATTAGACCTATCTCTCATGGGGTACTGTTTGTGATGGTATAATAAAATTCCACAAAGTATTCTTGAACCGAATGAAACGAAATTTAAAACATGCATTAAATGCACACTATGTAAGCAAGCATATCACAAGTTGGACGATTATATCGCGGATAAAAATGCTTGGCTCAATGCCGGTCCTGCTCCACAAGGACAGGGGCGCATAAATGGATAGCATTAAATAGTATGTTGGAGCTGCCGAAGATTGTACAACTATCTTTGCATTGTATAAATTCAATCTCTTTAGTTTGTATATAACCGCATAGCCCATATTGTGTGAGTACTATGTACTAGAAAGCTGTCATTCGCTGGGAACCTACGTCTTTTCTTGACATGTCATGCTCACTCAAATGTCTCGCTGATGAAATGGCGCGTGTGTCGGATCATTTAGTTCCCTTCAAAATGGTTGAGTTGAATGGTGCTGATACATGAGTCATGTTCGTGAACGGGAGTTGTGACTGGTTATCTCTTGGTTGCCACGGCTTAATTGAATTAATTATTCTCCATAGAGATCTACGTTAGGTAATGGGCAACTACAGTACTTTCACAGTTTTTATGCCTTGTGACTCGGAGTTTAGCTACTTTTCATTGTTGTCTTTGTTTCGACAATTCAAAAGAGCCTGCAACTGGCCTACTTGAAATAAATGCTTTTTTTTAATATATTAGGTATAGATGCGAAAGTAAATGTGTCTTCTTCCTTTTCATGGCTTAACGGCTGAATGGATGAAATTAGAAGCATAATTAGACTAAGATAAGATACCTTTTATCTTGGCATAAATTATCGAACTCCAAGTAGGCGAAGCCACAGACAAAAGCTAGTCTCTAATAACATAATGACACATGCTAATAGTCATAAAATAATATCTATCTTTGCTATGTTAACATAACATGGATATTCTATGTGTCATGAGGTTAATAACCCGAACGACTATAGAAATGGACTAGACAAAATTTAATAAGTGGACAGTATGTAAATAAATTTTATATCTTACCAAGTGGTATCGTATTACCCTGTACTAACTGGGTTTTGGAGCTCAGAGAGGCAATCGATATATGTAAAATACTGATATTTAGCTGCAACCGATTAGACTGGAAGCCGACCCCAAAATAGTTGAGAAAAGCTAGGCAGATGATGAAATAAATAAGTTTTGAATTCGCAGTATGACGGTGTAAAATGATTTTCTTGACCGATTTAATGAGGAAACTCGGAGAGTTGGTTCTGATGCTTAAATAGAAGATTTTTTATTGGCCTCATTTTCCATCGATAGATCACTTAGCAACATTATGGTAACTTTCCGAGGGGACGGGCCGTGTAAAGAAGAAAGAGGTTGATTAAATGAGAACGTTGTTATGATGTTTAACAAATAGTGCATGACATAACGCCTGAATCACCGAATGCTTAGACAGTGGTGTATCTAATTACACTCACGTTTCGCCAGTTATGTTTAAGTCCCATGTTACCATGTTGCCAAGGCAAGCATATTGCCATCAACTTAACAGGATTCGTGACTGCTACTGAGAAATTCCAGATGGAAAAACCTTTTTGATACTTTGCTCGAACTGGGAATCGAACCCTCTTGCTCCGCAGTAGCGCTCGTGACCACAACAAGTAGGACCTATTTATATTATGGTTGCTAGCGTAGGGTAGTGTCAAAATTTTTCATACGAATGTAACCTCGTAAAATATAAATATTTTATTTCACATAGACCTAGATTGGCACTTATAAAACGTCGACAAAAAGGTGCACGGTTCGGGTTGGTCATTTCCTATGGAGAAGAACCGGCAAGACACTCCATGGTTACTCTTTTCAAATCATTTGGTATTACATGGTTACAGCATTTGTACTTAAGTATGGGGGGACAGTGTAGGCCCGACAATAAGTTGTTGCTTACCACACAAAAGATGTAAAACAAGATAAAAAGTTATCAAGCAGCTGGGAATCTACAAAGCCTACAATGTTCTCTCATTCACAAACAATCGGTAAAAAAAAAATCTATACAAAGGTAAGAAAAACTAGAACTGAAACTGTCGACCCGTGACAATTCTAACAATGCCCAGTAAAAGCTAACTAGCGCTTATTGCACCAAATTTGAATGTACCTAATTGTTCGTGAAGGCGTTTCTAGTCACTGTGCACTGTGGTACGACGAATTTGTGCTCTGTGTGTACAATGAATTGAGTGAAGCACTAGTACTGGCACTTCGCAGGTTTTAACTTGCAAATTAGTTTTCAACTGAATAAGACAAGATTTTCTTAAAAACCCGCTAGAATAGCTGAACATTCTTACACTTTGAAGTTACAAGCATTGGCACTATTTGTGCTGGCTTTAAACTGGGTTAGTTAATCTTTCCGCGTTTAACGGATTATCTTTAAGGGCTATGAAACCCTTTTGTTTAATTACTTAATCATAATTCGATTAGTTTTCTATTATATTTATCGATTATTAATATAATCCTTTTAGGTCTAAAAAACGTGTACGGAATAGTTTACAGCTCATTAACTAATCTGAAATTCCTGGATTTACTTTCACAGTTTGCTGTTAACATTATCTTCCAAGGCTGAAAAACATAAATCGCTTCTATCGTCTGTTTGTGTGGCTGCGTTGTTCTTCCAAACTACGCAACGGATTTTGATGCGATTCTCGACAACACCAATAAAATTTAATAAGGAATGTTTATGTGTAAACAATAATATTTACGACATAATAAAAACCGGCCAAGTGCGAGTCAAACTCGCGCATGAAGGGTTCCGTACCATCGTAGTAGGGGAGCCCCCTTTAATCTTTAATTTTATAATTTGTTGTTATAGCGGCATCACATTCTGTCAAAATTTCAACTGTCTATCTATTAAGGATCATGAAATACAGCCCGCTGACAGACGGACGGACGAACGGACAGCGGAAGCTTAATAATAGGGTCCCGTTGATTACCCTTCGGGTACGGAATTTAAGAGCGGTTTCTAATAATTATAAGACATTATCCGATTCGACTTAGCCTAGTATCCGGCCCTGCTTTTCATTCTCACACACTCATCCTTCATTATTTTGATGAAACAATTCATATCAATTAACACATATGTGGGTGAAGACTCGAAATTCAAACATGAATACTAAAATAACATGTTATAAAGTTAGGTTCTCTTGAACTTGTTTTCGGGTGTAATTTTATCAACATACCATTAATGAGGCGGGTTACCCAACGGCGAACAGAATTAAATATGTTTTTACAATTCAGCCCGCGGCGGAAAAGCTAAAATAACAACGCGGGTATGCAGGGAAAACTGATTTTATTTTATAGGCTGGTATGCTGTAGATTAATTTTGTAACGCGTTTTTTAAAATACACAGAAAGTTATATGTAAGACTAGCTGATGCCTGCGACTATGTGTGCGTGTATTTTGATTTTTTTAAATACAAATACTTCGTAACTCATTGGTATAGTGGTCGCAAGTGCGACTGCTGAGCACAAGAGCCGGGGCTCCCGGGTCGAGCAAAATGTTATTAGGTTTTTCCATTAAGGATTTGACCGTCGTAGCACTGAACCTGGATTTGTGCCCGGTTGATGGCAATAGACTCTTCCCCTATTAAAACACAACTGGACACCTCTGTATATTCGTTTGGGGATTACAGGCGTGATGTTATGATGTGTTATGTAAATACTTAGAATAAAAAGTAGCCTTTGCTCTAGGTCTCGAACCTTAATTATCTGTCAAATTTTATAACAAATGGCTTAGTGGTTTGGGCGTGGTAAGGTAACAGTCAGACAGACAAAAAATAACTTTCGCATTTCTGATGTTAATATGGATAATGCAGACTTTAATCTGAATGAAGGAATTTTTCTCTAACCAGCACAAGTAGCATGACCACCGTAGAAACGGGTTTTGTCGACGGACGAATCGACAAAATGACAGATCAACAAAAGAAATCTGTCATTTTGTCGATTCTTCCGTCGACAAAACCCGTTTCTACAGTGGTCATGCTACGCGTGATGGTGTCAAAAACGTATATCTGTCCTAGCATTAATCTTATTTAGGTGGCTATTTCTGTAAATGTAAACATATAAAAGCGAAAGGTCACACACTCATAAAACAAGAAATATTGAAAACCGCTTGACGTATAAAGATGAAATTTGGCAGGGAGGTAGTTTATAGTTAGTAGACGTCCGCTAAGTACGGATTTTGTGACAGGGCCGGATTAAGGAGGTCTAAGGGCTCTCACAAGTTTGCATGAAAGTCCTTCATTTTTTGTGCTACAAACTTTCCGTTTGCTATGAACGGATTTTGCAACAGGACCGGATTAAAGAGCTCTAAGGGATCTTGCAAGTTTTTATGAATGTCCTTCATTTTTTTGTGCTAAATACTTGATATTTGCCAAGGAGGTAGTTTATAGTTAGTAGACGTTCGCTTAGAATGGATTTTGCGACAGGGCCGGATTAAGGAGGTCTAAGAGCTTTTTGCAAGAAAAAGTCATTTGACTTTTTCTTGCAAAAAGCTCGAACGGTATTAGAAAAAAAAGCGCCCAACAAGCTTCACTTTGAAAAAAAAGTTGTATAGCGCCAATATAAAACGGTTTTTAAAGCCATATCGTCGCCTCAACGCCATTTAATTGCGTTTCGGACCTCTGCCGCCCAGAATTACAGCACCCAAAAGGACGCCTTTTGCAGTCATCAGTCACATAATCACATTGTGATGTGGCAGTCAGTTCTCACACATAACATAACATGACGCCTTTAATCCCCGATGGATTGGGCAGAGATGTACCTAATCGTACACACACATTTCGCAAGTTATGTTGAAGTCCCATGTAATAGGGGGTGAGCCTATTGCTATCAACCGGGCACACATCCAGATTCCGCGGCTGCTACTGAGAAATTCCTAATGGAATTACCCAATAACACTATTATTTATAGTATTTTTTCAATTGCATTTACATTGTTTAATGTTATGTGGAAGAGCGGAGTCACCTAAGGGGCGTCCATTTATTACGTGAGGCGTGTGAGGGGGAGGGGGGGGGTGTCGAGCCGAATCTCACCCAATCTCACGAGGAAGAGAGAGGGGTCTTGGCAAATACCACGTAAATTTTTATCCTGCAAGAAACTGTAAAATTGCAAGTAAACTGGGTAAAGATGTTTCACTAAAATTTTTTTTTAACGAGTTCTCCGGTATCAAGCACAGATTACCGTAAACTACGCATTTTGATAAATCTCACGTGAGATTAGAAGGGGGGAAGAGGGTCAAGCCAAATCTCACGACATCTTACCAAGGGGCGGGCCCTTGGTGCGATGTCGTGAGGTCTAAAATTGCCAAAGTTGCCTCACGTAATTAATGGATGCCCCCTAACAACAGCATTTGCTTGATTAAATGGTGATCTGCAAATCGTGTCTGTGATAACTTTGTGTAATTGAAATACAAATATTTTTTTTAATTCTTTGCCCAACCCGGCAATCGATCCCAGGCGCGACTACTAAGCATGGGGATGCTAAGTAGTCGCGCCTGCGACCGCTCGACCAACGAGGCGGTCTCACACATACACACCAAAATTTCCACGCGAGCGAAGTCGCGGGCAAGAGCTAGTCTATTATAATACAAACGTGTATTACATTTCTTTGTACCAACAACTTCAATAAAATGTCCACTAAGCTATCTCGATGAAGATGTCGACACGTACTGCTTTAAACACATCCATCGGGTCAACGATCTAGGTCGTCCTGAATACGATGTATAAAGATAGTTGGGTTAGATTTTCTACCATCTTAGATGTAGCTAGGTAATAGGTTCTTGATCTTCTGAGGATTTGGTCCATTAGAAGATAAAAAAAAAACCTTTGTTTAGTTTACTTTTTCTGTAAAAAAAGTTGATTTTACAGAGATACAGGGATCTTTTGGAAGTCAATTGACATTGACCAAGGCTCTGTTGATAATTGTGAAATGTATTGCAAGAAAAAGTGTGTTGTTTCGCCAAAATATTCTTGTACAAGTCTACGCCTATCATCATTCTCCTATCCTTATCGTAATTTATTTGGGGTCAGCGCAGCATTTATTCTTCTTCCATACTTCTCAATTACTCGTCATCTCACCAGACACCTCCTTTCTTGCCATATCCTTCACAAAGTCCATCCATCGATTCTTTGGTCTTCCTCTACTCTTATACCCCTCCACATTCATACTCAAAACTTCCCTCAAGACATCATCCTAAAAACACTTTCTATTACATAAAAGTGCTACAAATTACTTCCTATTTTAATCTAAGCAGTATCTTCATACCCTTTGTAGATTTTACCGCGTAAACTGATGAGAATACGCACACAGTACTTTGCATAATGTTATGAATATTTTGCAAGTTAAGTCCACGCTTGCCTCACTCTACGGTAAGCAAAACAGTCTGTTCTTTCGAACTTTGGACCTAGTATGAACACGTAAAATAAACGGAAATTCGAACTCGTTGGTTCTGTGGTCGCAAGCGCTACTTCTGAACATATTGTTCGATGGCTGTTTTGATATGAAAAGAAAAATTCGTGTGCGAGCAGGGTTTGAACCTGCGACCTTTCTTCCTTTGGAACGAGAATTTCGAGAGCTGTGAGCAGGGTGCGATGGTCTAATTGGTTAAGACGTCCGGTGTACTGAATCGGAAGGTCGCAGGTTCAAGCCCTGCTCGCACACGAATTTTTCTTTCCATATCAAAACAGCTGTAGTTCCCTACGCAGGGTTTGCGTATAAAAATATTAAAATAATGTTCGATTCCCAGGATGGGGAATGGTTATAGGGTTTTCCCCTTAGGAATATCTCAGTAGTAGCCATGGTGTTCAGATTTGTGCCCAGTTTATGGCAATTGGCTTGACTCTTGACTGGCGAAATGTGGCTATACTATTAGGCACACCTCCTAAACCTTCGGAGCTTCAGCAAAAATTCAAAACCGAAATGCTCTAGAGTGGTTTTATTTACGACTAGCTGTGACCTACGACTTTCGACTATGTAAAAACATTATAAAAATATGAATTCCCGATTTGAATCGGATTTTGTTAACAATTTCAAGGGTTTTAATTTGTTATTCACGGAACCCTAATTTTTTTTTTTTTTAATAAAAGTAGTCTAAGTTACTCCTTATAACATCAGTTATATGGCAGTAAAAGTCCCGTCAAAATCGGTCCAGTCGTTTCGGAGATTAGCCGAAACAAACAAACACACATGTGTTTTTGTTAAAAGTACCGTAGGTACTCGTATATAGGTATTTTCATATGCAGTCAGTAAAAAGCTGTTATTTCGAAATTAAAAACAGAAACTTCAATTTTATTTATTTGTATAGATTCAATAATCGACTTTTACGTTACGTTTACGTCGCGCGCTCGTGGTAGGGTGTATGTACCTATTTAACGCCAGCAAAAGCCTCGTTTCCATAGAATGGCTTTTAAACGCTGCAAGTGCACTTAGTATTGACAGGTTATTGTTGGTTTTGTAAACCATTTTTAGCTTGACATTCTCTTCAAAACTTTGAAGCTGTTGTGGGTGTTACAGTGAATAAAAATAGAACGATATTATAAGTTTTTAAAATGTCATGATCACTAACATTATAATTTACACTAGAAACGGGATATTTACCATGTTTACTGTTTGTTTTGAGTTCTCGATATTTCGGCGCTGTTGCAAACACCATGATCGGGATCTCAAAACAAACAGTGAACAAGGTAAATATCTCGTTTGTAGTGTTAGAACGATATTGTTGTAGACTGTAGCTGTAGCTTACAGTAAATTAGTACGAGTAGTAGTGTCCAGGGTGACTCACTACTCTTCATGCTTTGGGACTAAATTGCACTGTCTTAAGACTCAGGGTTACTTCTGAGCATTCAACTGGAAGCTTTTATTTTTTAATTTGTCTTTTTTTCATGTTTCATTAGATTTGATTTAGTGATATTTAGCTGAAACTCCTCTCATAGCTAAAAGAAACTTGAGTCTCACCTACTGTCTTTTCTTGATAAGGATCATTATCCTATACATTTGCTGAACTTATGGTAACAATTTGCTCGATGATGTCCCTTACACCCTGTCCCTGATACTCTCGGGATCAATTTTGGAAATACTGTCACCAAAATAGGTATAGTGTTAATAAAATAGAAACTGCAGCCCCAAGACATTTCTGAATAAACTATTTCATTATTTTTATTTATTAAAACAAATCTGGTAACTGTTAGACAACCCTAGTAGTTAAAAACGCTATGCTGGGAATACATATTGGAATTCTGTTGTAAGTATAAAATAGAAAACACCCACGCCAACAAATTAAATGAATGAACAAATTGTTTCTTCTTGATTACTGAATAAAAAATCTTATTTCATTATGGAATAAAAAATCGATATCTCTTGGATAATATTCTTTCAATTTTTATTTGTTAACCCGTGTTGAGTTTTTTCTTTTGTAAATTATTTCTGTTCTGTTATCCATTCATTTTACTGTTACGAAGTTACGACTAAAATAATTCACTCCAGGACGGATCTATGCGCGTCTCTCTGCTGACTGATGTACAGATTTCCCGTGTATCCACATTTGCCCCCTTCGAGCTTGCCACTTGGTGGCTGGACTAACTAGTGGCGTTTACCACCCCGGTGAAAAAGGACTTTTTCCGCAGTCATGGTGCCCAATGTCAGTGGAGACTAACCTTAAATGCAACGCAAAGAGTATTAGTGCACAAGTGTGTCCGGCAACATAGATGCACTCTCTTTCTTCCCTCACTCTTAAACTGCCATCAGACGAACTGCATCGCAGCAACCGCGCGCAATCGATATCGGTGATTGTTTAGTTAACAGATTAACATTTCGCCATTTTTGAATTAGGATCTCTTTCAATTGGTTTATATTTTTCTGATAATTAAAACTAGTCGACTTTCTTAATTTACTACCGATTTTTTTAACAATATCACTTTTTACTAGCGAAGTAAGTTAATACATCGAGTCCGCGAGGTTGCTGTGATGCAGTTCGTCTGATGGCAGCCGTACAGTTTGATGGCACGACAATCTGAGAGAGATCAGGCGCAGGACCGACGGCTTGACGTGTTTTCCAAGGCACGGGAATAAAATAACTATAGAGAATATCCTAAAGAGTGTTCATATGTTTTTTTCTGTACCTACGTACAGCACATCAAGTTACTACAATCTTTCATATTTCTTTAATAGATTTTCAACTTTATCGCTAAAGCATTAGGTTCAAGGTTAATTGGGAAAATTTGACACTTTGGGGTAGCTTGATGTGCTGGCGTCTGTACATCGGTCAACAAACAACATAACTCAAACTACTAACAAATTGTTAGTGTATTTCTAGGAAACATTGGATCACAAATACATGGAGAGTTTCACAGTATGAATAAAAGATGGAGTCTATAAGCGCTACACAAGTTCAGACTACGAATGTTTTCAATTAAAACATCCTACAGTTATATATAACTTTTAATTTCATGAAGCTGTGGAACTTTGTACTGCTTGGAATTTAATCAACCACATGATGGTCGTACTCATTTGATATTGGACGTAGATACGTGTTAAGTTGTCATGTGAAGAATAAAAACCTTTTGCACCAAGTAAATTGTTACTTTTAGAATTTCATAATCAGATCTATAGTAAGCCGTAAATATATTTAGCCATAATTTGTTTTTGTATGTACTTACAATAGCTTTATAAGGTTTTTTGTGTTTCTAACAGTATGTGAACTACGTCTGAAATAAATGTCTTATTCTATTCTAGAAATAGAACCAAACACTGTAACTGTGGGCTGTGTGTGTGTGTTTTTAGTGCCTGTACTATTTGTTACTATGCTTTACTATACCTAGTTATGTACTGATCGATAATGTTAGGGCACCGCGTTGCCGTGTCAGGCATACCACTGTTAAACCCGCGGCTTAACAGTGGTAAAGATGGTTTTTGGTTTTTTTATTTGATGGTTTGTGTTGGTATGTTATGTTTTTTCAAAATAGTTTGTGTCTTAAAAGATAAAAAAGCTCCCTTTCACATTTTATTAAGTTTCAGGCAATGTCATCTTCCACTTATATTTTTTTTTAAATAGATTATAACTATTTAGTCTGCTGACAGTAACGAAAGTTTACATTTATTGCGTTTATTACACAGGGATCTTCTGCTCTTCTCTTCTTTATCGTGTGGTTAGTTCCTAACCTGGTGTCAGAGTCTTTATGCCGACTATGGGCCTCTGACTTGGCTTTACATGCCGTCAAGAAATATCTCTCAGGCATGCTGGTTACATAAATAATTATACAATACGCACATGAATCCGAAAAATCAGTCTTGAGTTCGAATTCGAGACCTATGAATTGTCAGTCCGACGGACACACCACACAGGCTATCATTGCTATTATCATAGTATTTGACTATTTTTGTTCTTAAAGAAAATACTATCTATTTAATTTCAAGGAATATTTACATTATTTACAAACCCTCATAGAAAGGAGGCTTGTGTCCCAGCAGTGGGAACATTATAGGCTGCTATGCTATGCTATTATTTACAAACTAAAAATCTATAATAGTAATGACAATATGTAAGCATCAAAAGGGTTACAGGGCGTCAAAAAATTCGTCCACATCGCTGTCAACAGGAAAAGTGCTCAGAAGGCTGGCAGCATTGCCACGTTGTATGGCAATGCTGATACCCTCTGGGAAAAAAAAATAAGTAAAAATTGTTTCAGCTCTACTCTTCAGCGCAATCCTATAAATATTTGAAATGTTACGTCATGTCAATCCACCCAGGATTCAGGATCATTTGAATGTCTCAACAACCCGTGAATGATAAATACAGTTACTCAGAAGTCCTTTTGTTTAGTTAAGCATATTATTTCCAATCCTGGTACTATTCAGTATTGCCAGTTACCAACAATGAAATGAAATATACTGGAATAACAAACTTATCTCACAAACTTGAACGCCAAAATGGAGATTGATTCACGAATTACGAGAACCGTTCATAAGTTAACTTCACTGTAAGATATTCGAGAGGAATTATTAATTTGTTAACTTCTTGCTAGTGCCTGTGGCTATGACAGTTGTGAAGTTTTGGTTTTTATTATTTCAGATTCAAATTACTACTCCGTAAAATTCGACTAGGAGGCAATTATTTTGAAAGTAAATGTATTTTTATCATTACGTCCTATCAATTTTCTTTTGCAGCAAAAACTTTAGCAAAACCTTTATCAAAAACACGTAGAAACAATGATGGCACAGGTCTTTCAGAATTATTTTTATAGTAACGTTTCTAGTTCTCGAGAACTATAAAACGTTACTCAGCAAGAACTTTGATTTAGCGTTTTTCCAGTCACTGCCCCTTAAGTGTCAAAGTACAAGATTTGTCTGTTAAAGCCAAAACATGCGTCTAAGTAAGATGTATAGATCTCGGCCTTCCTTTTTTGCCATAAAAAAGCAATTATGTGGACCACATTAAAATATGACTTCCTTATTAAAATCTTGCAAGCTTATACGAGGCGGGGCACCCACGCATTTCTGGCAGGGGTCGCCAAAAATAACCCAGAAGGTTACAGGGATAACAACATAACGAATGAGTGGGTGTGACTCACACATTTATCATTTCTATTGCACTATTGTGATCTTAACACAAAATTATTGCCTTATGTGGGTGTTATGTTCACAGAATAAGGCGCTAAGTATGATGTCCCGTTGAAGTTTGTTTACGAGGCACATTATACACAGGATGAGACATAACTTAGCTTAGCCTTACGTTATCTTGTGGTGGGGTAGGGTTTTTTTTTTTGATTCTCGATTTGCGTGACGCATGGTATGTTAGGGGTTCATCGTCATCATCATATGCCTAGCCTTTTCCCAATTAGGCAGGGTTTGGTTTCCAGTCTTACCGGATGCAGAGGAATACCAGAGGCGTTCAATCTGCCAGAAAATGCAGAACCAAAACCGCTTAAAACATTTAAAGATTAGTTTTTTAACTAAGGTACCTAGCGGTGCAATATGATGATGTGACCGACACGTCTGGGGCTTGAATAATTGAATAATACACTTATATTGACCCTATATCAACAATCGATTTTTGAAATGAAAACAATCGACGTTATAAATATAAACGTAAGTCCAGACTTGATTGGCTAGCGACACTTCAGTTAAACAGTCTCTCCTTGTTTACCCGCATTTGATTTGTAAGCTTTTTGGTTTAAGTTTATTTACAGAAACCAAGCATTAGTTTTACGTTTACATTATAAGGTCCGATGGGACTGGCATCATCATCATCCGCCTAGCCTTTTCCCAACTATGTTAGGGTCGGCTTCCAGTCTTACCGGATGCAGCTGAATACCAGTATTTTACATGGAGCGACTGCCTATCTGATCTCCACAACCCAGTTAGAACTAGGTAATACGATACCCCTTGGTAAAACTGGTGGTCAGACTTTTTGGGCCACTGACTACTTGTAACGACTGTCAAACATCTACAAATGACTGCCGGGACCAACGGCTTAACGTGCTTTCCGAGGCACGGGGGAAACTCGGTATGTAATGGGTGATCACCTATCTACAGACCAACCTAGGCAAACACGGCTTAACCTAAAGATCGATCCGAGCGGCTGTTATTATTTAGTAACGAGCTCGTCTGGACTGGCATGTACATCTGTATAAAAGCCCCTAAAGAGAAAAAGCATTTGTTTTACGGTTAGTTAGCTAGTTGCAGCACTGAATGTGATATTATTACTTGAGGTACACTTAAATCTCTAAAAAGTCCGAATGCTTTATATTGTGGAAAATAAAAAGTCTTCGACGAAAAACATTAACACTTTCTTCTTAAATTAATCATGAGTAAACCAAAGCACGTCCTTTTGTTCAATCAAGAATAGACGGCTAGGTAGTCTACGAGTCAACCAGTTTCTTTGAGTAAATAATTAGTCGGCCATCTTTGTGAGTTCGCAATATTGAAGATAGAATGACGTCACTTAGAAAACCGTAGTAACCAAAGTAAACATATATGCAAAATTGCAGCTCAATCGGAAACCGAGAAGTGGATCAAATTTAACTTCTAAGATTTTTTTACATATTTAATTAGTTTGTTACAGGTGAACCTAATAAACGCATGTTAAAAAAAAATAATCGCAAGAAAACATAAAAAAGAAGAAACTTGATTTGCAGATAGTTTTTAATACTGGGTGTAAACTGTTTACACTCTGTTGTCATAGCCATCAACCAAGCATTCTGTACATCAAACTAAGTAACTTTATGCAAAAATTATTGCTGGGAATCGACTTTTTTTTTGGGGTGAAAAAGCAGTCATATAAAAAAATAAAGTCATTGTGCTGATGGATGGATTGAATAGTACGGGGGTCGTGGAGGTGTGTAAAGTAAAAATATTATATTAAAAACATGTATTTTAAAAAAAACTTGTGAAAAAGTTGGAACTTTAAGCCCTAATATCTCCGTAACTAGAAGGTTCCCAGGTGTGGTCTAGAACAAAAAAATTATCACAAAGACGAGGAGAACAAGTGCCTTCGGCTATGTTAAGATACTTTTGCACCCTTTATACAGCTGCATGGTTATTTGATGCGTAGTAGTAATAGGCATAGTCGGAACACACACCGCTATCCTGTTTTTTTAAAACGGTTTCCAAAGACAAATTACACAAAAATGTTTACCTACAACGATGACAGTGTTCAAGTTTCAAGTGCTAAAAGAACTATGCGATAAGTACCTTTGTGGTCATTTATGTTTTGTGACTGGCCAGCTACTTATAAAAAAAAATGTTGGACACATATCTTCAAAAAACCCTGATGAACGGTCAGCATTTTTGTCCTCGAGAAAACGTTCAAATATCGAAGGATACATAACAAGATTTGATTTTTAATGCCTTCGGTGCGTAGGCGGGTTGTAACATTTTATCGTTGTAAAAGGCCATAATTTCTTTTTACGCCGACTTTTTCAGCAAAAATGGTAACTGTTTTTGACAAGCATTGGACAGTGGCTTTGATATTGAGGCTAGTGAGACATTTAACTTTTAATTAAAAAAATGTTACGCACCTGCCCCTGTAATTATTTTTTTTCTCTAGGACAAAATATATTTAAAGTATTTTGAATAAAGATATTCATATTGTAGTTATCGCTTTATTGCTTTTCAGTCTCCCGAGAAATATTTCTGTTACAGTTCTATAATTAAACTCAATTTACATGACATTATTTAATCAGACTGTCTGTCTTATAATCACGAGATACAAGATATGATTATTTGAATAAAGAAATAGTTGTTATCACTTTCTAGATAGAGGTTTATTTATTATCGTTTACTTTCTTTACGAGTGTTGCAAACGTTGAGGATGCTCGTTACTTTTCAGTCTATTTCGTCGCATTGCAAGGCAAAAGACCCCCGTTCTCTTTTCCATTCTTCTCTATTTTGAGTATGTGGGGACCCATTATTCACATACAATTGCATCAGTTTCGGGACGAACAAAACATTTTAAGAGCAACAAAAACTGCAACAAAAAGAAACGCACACACACACAGCAATTATCAATTCACAAAGCGTAGCCATGTAGCAATCTCCTACGGGATCGTCTTTGTACTCGTAGCCGCCTCGTAGCGGTCTCGTAGCTAATTGGCTACAGCGTAGTCGGCGCAATCTTACTTAAGAGTGGTTCTTCACGCAATGAGTCAAGTCGCCCTTTTTGCATTTTTTGAGTTGTCTTATCGGTTTTTAAATATCTTTGCTTATCAGTTGTAAAGGTTAAGTTGAAAATTTAAATAATTCCTTAAATGGCCCATTTCAGGGCAGAGGCTTCTCCTCGAACAGAGAGAGAAGGCATTGATCATGAGCATTGATCACCACGCTTGCTCAAGGCGGACTGTGATTTTAGACTTTATTAAATATAATTCCAGGTTTTCTAGCGAACTACCTACTCATAAAAATCTTGTAACTAAAACTGATATGATTGGCTATGTTGCCTCTAAATATAAATAGAAACCAGCCAAGTAGGAAGAAGGGTTCCGTATCATCGTAGTAACTCCCTTTAATTTTTAAGTTATTTGCATTATTTGTTGTTATAGCGGCAATAGAAATACACATTCTGTGAAAATTTGAACTGTCTACCTATTTCGGATCATGAGATACAGCCCACTGACAGACAGACGGACGGATGGACGGTCAGAGACTTAGTAATAGGGTCCCGTTGGTTACCCTTCGGGTACAGAACCCTAAAAATGATACATACGATTCATAAATCGGTTTTATACCTGACAAGTTTTAATTCGCACGTTTTTCATAAAATATTTCAGACTAAAAGAAAAACTACCGGCTTAACAGAGTATCTAGATAAACAAGATAATACTAGATAAGTAAGACTAATAAAGGTTTTACTTCGTTACTTTATCGCTGTATATTTTGCGGTTCCACTAAATATTTAGTTACAAAATTTTATACCTCTCTAATTTACTTAACTAGCACTGAATATCTATTAAGTTTTTTTTTTTACTTTTTAATTTTAGCATGTTCACGAATTCATAATTCAATTTATATTGGCAAAGCCTGCAGGCAAAAGCCTAAAAATTATGAAAAAAAATGCAGTTGAAAATAGTTCCGAGGTGGCAAAATACTCGACCACTACACACTACCAGCCGCGCATTTCTAAAACAAAGGTTGAATAAAACCGCTAACAATAATAAAAAATAGGTGTCTGAAAGGCGAGGCGACATCAAAGGATTTTTTTCAGTAATACCTGTGTACCATCATAGTAGTATTTCCTCAAAGGGAAGTTCTCATTCCATTTTCAAATATCTGGCTGCATTTTCCCGAAGATAAAAAAAAAATATTATTGAAATGGGATCGATTCGATGATCTTTCTCAATTTGTCTTTTATAAAAATTTTGTGATAATAGTTATAATTTTAAAAAGTTAAAACAGAGCTTTAGGTACCGTATTTTATACCTACATAATATATAAATACTACCCAGTTATGTTGAAGTACCATTTAATAGGGGTCAAGCCTATTGCCATCAATCGAGCATAAATCCAGACTGGACTGCTACTGAAAAACTCCTGGCTGAAAAAACCCAATTACTCTTTGCCTGACCTGCAAATTGAACTTATGCTCAACAGTAGAGTTTACGACAATTATTTATTAGACAATTATTTAATTAGTACATAAATAATTATAAATAAATAAACAGCCAGAGACTTGGGTTTTCATAGTCTACTTTTTTTTTAAATTTGCATTACACTAGGAATATCTCCTTTATCGTGGGTGTGTAAACATATTAACTCACATACACAAACAATCAGACCTGTGTAACGCATAAAAATATTTTTCCCGTGTGGGAATCGAACCTGCGACACGGAGCGCAGCAGTCACTCGCTTAGCCACTGCGCCAACCGTGATGCCCATAGACCCTAGACTTCACTCAAGTTGAGCCACAATACACGGTTTTCCGCCTCCCGCATCTAGTCCATGGGCTGACAGCTGTCGTAACTTTCAACTTTGGAACTGTCATAAACAGAAGGCATTAAAGACATTAACATTTCGGTCCTTCATAAAGTACACTAACTATACTTTGAGCTAAAGACAATTGAAGATAAATAGCAGCTCCACTTTTGTTCGTGAGTGTACGTTAATGGAAGGAAATCGTAATGTTTCAGTCTAATCAGTAAAGGTCAGGGAAGGGATTTCTAAAGCACAGCTGATAAATTGTACCTACTAAGTATTTGTACCGTCGAGTGTAGACGAATTATTTCGTTCAATTAGTATGGGAAAACCAAAACAGGCCACTATACAGGGTGTAACACTCAAAGCATTGTGCTGATGGATGGATTGAATAGTACGGGGGCCGCGGAGGTGTGTAAAGTAAAAATCTTACATTAAAAACATGTATTTAAAAAAAAACCAGTGAAAAAGTTGGAACTTTGACCCCCAATATCTCCGTTACTAGGAGGTTCCCAGGTATGGTCTAGAACAAAAAAATGATCGCAAAGACGGGGAGACTAAGTGCCTTTCGTTTATGTTAAGGGTCTATTTACACCCTTTATATTATTGTACTACTTTACGTATTGTATACCACTGCACTATACTTATTGTACTATGTTTTAATTAATAGTCAGAGAGAGTACAGGTGTATTTAGCACTAGTCCTGTTAACGTTTTTGTTTCCTAAAAAAACATAGTAGCTCTTTGTCTTTTTAGGATTCCGCGCCAAAATGGTAAAAAGGCACCTTTACGGTTCAAATTCGTCTGTCCAACCGTTCGGTCCATGTGTTTTCTACTCGCTTTATGCTTGTTGTTTTACTAACTTCCAGACTATGGGGGTAACCAATGAAGACCGAGATGTGCCCTCGACCTACCGAAAACTAGTAGCTACATTTAAAAAAACATAATTCTTAACCTTCCAAGAAAAAAATGAATTGATTTTATGTTTGTTAGGTATATTACCCACCCAATAAACAGTTCGTTTACGCTATGAACAGTTTAGCTTACTGTTTAGCTTACTCGTACTATAAAAGAGATTAATATGGCATTATTGATTGTGGTGGTATTGCTCCATTAACGCGGTTAGCGACAATTGGTTCGAGCAGCAAAGGGTAATCGGTTTATAATACACTATTATTGTAGTCACACAGCTTGACATTAACGGCTTCTAAAAATAAGTATCAATAAACAAATGTTGTCACTGGTGGGACACACACCTCTTTTTATGTATTTATTTATTCAGATGTTCATTCTAAGCCTACAGTTTTTTGCCAAAACGCTTAACAGCTTATAACAGTCATTCACAAATAGTGTCTTATAATTACAAGCTCACTTAGTGGTGATACTTTCATGTAAGCCTAGAAGCTTGGCTTGCCCTAATAATTTACTATTCTTTATGATGTTAGGGTTTTTGAACAGTCTGCTAGCTATATCCTATAGGCTTGCCGTATTGTTGGCCCCTAGGCACGCCACTGCGGTTCTTCTCTGTGCGGGCTGATGGTCTAAAGACTTCGATTTATTTGATTCTAGCTTTTATCGGTTACCTCGCGATGTTTTCTTTTACTTCACATTTATCCAAAGTATATGCTTGTCAGGGTTCAACTTCAATTCCACGACCTAATACCTGTAAGTAGCGACCTTTTAAACTGAACTACCTCTACTCGATTGTTAAGGATTCTATGAATTTCGTGGAGTGATATCAAAGACGCAAAGGTCGTCCCTATTTCATGGTAGTTATCAACAGTAAGACGTGAGTAATAACATTTACCTTTACCGTTCTACTCCTTCGGTGAAATGCACAGGTATTAGGTACGTTCTGTATTCAGCGAAAAAGGATTTATGAGAATACAGCGCGCTTAAAAATGCCAACAGTCCGATTATTTGAAATATATTCTAAAATCTTCATTTCATCAACTTTTCAATATTGGATTTATTGGCATTATAAAAAACAGAAACACCTTAAAATTCAACAAAATATATGAACAAAACTACAATAATTATTACTGTCAATAGGGCCCCACCTCAGCATTAAAAAAACAACAGATATAAAGAGAATCAGAAGAGTTTCTTGCCCTTATAGAGGAGCCATATGAAACTACAATGTAAATCAACAACTAGAATCAATTTTAATTCTTTGTAAATGTTGACATTGAAAAGTACCTTATGGCTACTTGAAAACAAGGTTTAATCTTGGCTTTGTATCGATCAATGTCTGTGGCGGATGCACCAGCTTTATTAAAAAAGTTTACAACCGGACATTTTTCGTTCAAATAGGATATGAAAACATCGTTGTTTCTGTACTAACTGCACAAACAGTGACAAGAACGCAGCCCCACGCGCAGCCTCTATCTAAACAAGTACTAAACACTGTTGCTTAGCTACAGAGCAATTAGAAACATATTTCTAATGTGACGTAGTATTTTAATACGACTCGAAGATCCCCGTCTAAAGCCTTTGGCTGGGATTTTATGATGATGTTAAGCTGAAGAGATAAAGACATTCAATGATTGCTGAGAGTCACTCAATCAGAACGTGGGGAAACTTGAATGAAAAAGGAAGTTTCTGCATTAAATATATTTCGAATTTCCTGCTCATATCAATGAATACAAACTAGGCGAATTAATTGGAAACACACTGATCTACTCTGTTATAAAATCTGTATAAATGGAACGTTCAAAATATTTGCTAATGAAAAACAAATAAGAGACACTGATAAATCTGCTCGTGCTGCAAACAGATAACACATTACGCTAGAATATTTGTACTGACAACGTGTGTTATTAACACCGGTAAAATGTATCTTTTTACCTTTAAAATAATGCTTTTACCGAACATTTGTCGGTCAAAAAATATTGCTACGAACAATTTTTCCAAATAAAAAAAAACTAAGTGATTTTCGAGATTTAAATTTCGAGTAAAATTTGATAGGGTTGTCAATAAGCTCTAATTTAAAAAAAAATACGGAAGTGGGACGTGTGTGTGAAAGTAGCGAGCGCAGTACAGAGTGCGCAGTAACACTGGCTAGCCCTATAAAGGGAAGGGAATACGCGCCTCATTCACAAGTAAGCCAACGCCGACGTCACAGCAAAGTTGGGAGTACAGTCACAACTTTCGGTTGCGCTCCCGAATTTTTTCGTGAAGTGATTTTTTTGTGGAACTTGGACAATGAAAGCGTTCCTGTATATGGTTGCTGTGGTACTGGCGTGCGATGCCGTTAATTCCCTGTTTTTACCGGTACGTACTTTATGATCAATTCGAAAATAACCGTTTTAAGAAATATTTATGTCTGTCAGCTATTTAATTTTAAAATACACGGTTTAGAAATCAAAATTAGGACCTTAAAATTATTTGTAATTTTTCAAAACTTTTTTTGAAGAGTTGAAAAATTGTAACTAAACTAATCTTCTAAAATTTATTCTAGTTTTACTCGCAATTTACTACATAGTAAGTTCCTTTACAATGTTATAGTAATTAAAGTCATCTATTTAGTAATTATAATCTCAGTTCTTATCAGCTTTATTTGTTAAACGTTATAACTTGTGCGTCACGTTCACGTACAGTAAAACTTGAAAGAGTTTGTAATTAATAAAATTGTCGCGTTTGTACAAAGTTTATAAGGTTGTAAATTATAATATCTGATGTTCGTCATTAATGTTGCACCGTCATTATAAGATTTCTCTTTTTATAAACTCAAAATAATAAAGACCTAATAAAACCTAAACAAAGGGAAAAATATTTGTCGCTATGAACTTTGATATTATCTGAAATTCGGGCGATTGCGGAGTTTTTTTTTTTGCGAACAGTGAGTATGAATACAGAGGATTGGCATGAACTTTTATATCGGAAATTAAATTAATTAGGGCAATGAAACAGTTTCAAATTTGGAAAAAGGCTAGGTAGGTAGGTACAGAATTGTATCAGAGCAATTTTATTGTGGCAGGTCCACCTATAATAATTTGATAACGAAAAGTTTCACTGTTCTCTTCATTATGAATAAGAAATTTCGTGGAATTAGAAAGTCAAGTTTATTGCGTTAAAATATTTCATAAACATTTCACAGTTTTCAGCAGATCAAATTAAAACGACATTTTGATGTTAAAATGGGCGAAGCTTATCATTTTAACAAGATTATTAAGTAATCTGTTGAAAGTGAAAAAGAACTTTATCCAACAAAGAAAAAACCCTTTTTAAAATATTATAAGAAACATGAAAAACTTCTCTATGATCTATTTCATTGACTATTTGTGACTTTAGGTAAGTTTTGTCTCAATTCTGTAAGGAAATATCTCGGGATCGCACTCTGCCATGTTGGTTTGGTCTCCCTCATTATTATATCAATAAGATAAGTATAAATACAGTTCATCTAAAATAATATAGCCCTTAATCATCCTGTCACATTACATACGTGGAAATGTTCGGTCTATTCATAATAATTATTACACGGATTACACTACCCGTCACTAATATGAAAATTGACCGACCGAATCGTAAGTACAAAAATATACTGTCTTTTTTAACCGAATTCTAAAAAAGGAAGAGGTATTGTATTTCACTTTTGTCTTATATTATTGTCTTTTAGTATTGTCTTTTCTTATTAGAGGTCCTGGGATTGAGATTATTCTGACGTCTAATGGTCAATATTTATGCTCTGCGCACAGCAAGAATCTCCGTTCTGCTAATAATTGTCTTTTACGATGTCCTTCTCACCGCTCTGGTTTTATAAAATTTTCTTTCTTTGTCCAGGCTGTTTTCCTCTGGAATGCGCTCCCTCAGAGTATCAGGACGGTGACCAGTCAGTTCACTTTCAAAGTGAAAGCTCGGGAATATATACACAAGAAGTTAGCAGATTCGTCTCTGAACTAAGTTGTTGTAGTTTTTCATGTTTATCTCTCTTAACTTTATAAAGTTTAATATATGTGTGTATATAAGTATTTATTCTTATATGTTTTAGTTATTAATATTTTCTAGTCTTTTTTTTCTGTTATTGCACCTACTGTATATTGTCTCTGCATCACCCTAAGGTAGACTGGTAGAAAATGCCTATGGCATTAAGTCCGCCTTTGTACAATTTTTTACTTGTGCATAAAGTTTTAATAAATAAATAAATAAATTATTTCTTAGAAAACCAATACTTGTACGGAAGTAACTACTTTTTCTAACTACTTTTATACGTAATTATTTTTGTAATTAATTTGTGAATGAGAAAGCTACTCTCTCTGTCTGTCTGAACTAAACGGAATTCGATGAAGTTTTGCATATACGTTGTCGGGTGTACAGAAACGGACATAGGGTACCGTTCATCCCGAAAAAAAGTACTATTCTCGAGGAAAACAACAATGACGTTCTTATGAAAATAGATGGCCCCACGTGATGGCAAATAATGATTGAATTATATTATTATAGAAACTTCAGTAGTGTGTTAAGTTATTTAGTTTAATTGCCAAATTCTAAATTAACGCGAGCGAAGCCGTGGGCAAAAGCTAGTAATTCGTAAACCTTCACGCCGGTGAAACTTTATTTTTTTCCTAATCCTTATTGTTTTTTATCCACAAGGATACGTCAACCCCATCGTATCTTAAAAATAAATATAATTTACTATACTAAATGTAACATCTACAAACTATACTAAACTATCACTACTCTATACTAAGGAATTATAAAAAAAAAAAAAAAAATTGGGAACATAATTACACTCATTCACACTGATTCACGACTGCGAAACTATATACAGAGTTGATTCGCTAGATCAGATTTAGGACGTGACAAAATCGTCTGAATTAAACCTATATCTAATCTGTTCAATGAATGCTCTCTTACCAAATCTTCTCTCTCTTTCTTATTTTTAACACAATCCAGTAGCTAAATGTTGTACGTCCTCAATTTGGTTTCTGCCGGTGAAGTTGCATACTTAGGCTAGTTTGTGATATACTTATAAGTCTTTATAAAATTAGTCTCGAATTTTATTTAAGAAAATTAATGAACGTCAACATTATCACTTGACATACTGTATCACACTGTTAAGTAAGACGTACCTCCTGCATTGAACGCAACGGCGTCTGAAGCTTTAAATGTGCCTGCATGTACGAATTGTCATGATCTACCTACAAAAATATAACCAAACAAAATTACAAAGTAGCGATTGGTATGCACAACCATCCGTTTATAGGAACCGGTATTAAATTTTTAAATTGTTCAATAAAAGTTCACTTTTATATTAGATCTTGTCATTAAGTTTTCAGCGCGCTACACGTAGAACCATTTATGGAACGTTCGTCTCGACAGTTTTGTTATTTCATTCAGGCACGTCTCAATGAAAATACTAAAATAGAATCATTCGTTTTATTTTTTCCTCCACACCTTATTTGATTTAGTTCTTTGAAAGATGGACCAAAATAGCTATTAAAGACTTCCATTTGAAATGTAAATTCTGCGTCTCACTGTTCATAGGAATTTAGCAAACTGAATTGGTGAAAGAGCTCGTCAAACAAAAACTTAAAGCATTTATTTCGAATAAACCATTTACATCACACATTTTAGAACTGTCAAGAAACTCCTTGACAATTCAAAATTGTGACTAAAAATAGTCTGTCAAAAACGTAGTTCAATACTTCAAAGTGTAGATCTCTATGGAGAAGAACGGGAGGCGTTTTGCCACTAACATCATGCACATTGCCCAAGTTTTTTGATTTTAAGTACAAAGTTGGTATACAGGATGGAAGGTATGTCGTCGTTCCGCTCTGGTATTACAGTTCTCGGCGATAGAGACCATCACGTGGCAATATCGTTTGACACCAATCAAAGACATAAACTTACGACAGACTAGATCAACCAAACAACATCATAATCTACTAGCAATAGTCAATTGGTTGGTATCGGTTCGTAACGTCGAACAGCGCTTTTTTTTAATTTTACAGGATCATGCTGGAGATGGGACGTTTTGGTCTCGTACAGAACCAATTTAGTATGTCTTATTTTAATTATTTTTCTTGTTTACTTTTATGTAATTTTGTTTTCTTATTAATTTAATAATTTTGTCACGCACAGGACTATAGGGCCTCACTGAAATATGAATTCACCGTTATCATATTATGACATTTCGTCTGATTTCCTCTACGAAATGTTGTTATCTGTACTTAGGATACTGTATCATATATTTCGACAGCTAGTAACGTAATAGCGAATCACGTGGCACACGCGCGCTCATATGAGCGAACGTGTGGTGCTCGTTCATACGAAATAACTGACAAATGCATTACACTACTAATATAGTTCCATATTTTATTGATCGTCGTGGCTTAGTGGATACGACAGTGACTTACAAGTTGTAAGTGCCATTCCTGGCAGCAATTATACTTTGTGTGGATTATTTCGTCACCACTGTTCCCAAAATTATTTAGAAAACACCTAGAGGAAATTGGAATATCGCAGAACCAATATTTTCAAGATGTGGGATATTACACCAACTGGGACCCTGTGGTGGAATAAAGCCCACAAGCTCTTTTTAAATTACGAAAAAATATGAAATACCCTCACACACTGTAGGAGTGAAAGTTGCCGCGATCTATAAAAGTTACTTTGAATTAACTCAAATGAAAATGGGACACATGATATCTTGTCCTAACACCTGCACACCACAGGACTCAGTACAGATGGCCATCAACACGCTAAGAAGGATAGGGAGCTTAGATTGCTGCGGCATTACAAAAAGTATTGCAGCGACATAGATCAAATAGTACTACAGCGCCATCTATGACACGAATGAAGAACTAACATCAAAATTCAAAAACCGCACATTCAGGCACAACGCGCTATTAAATTATCCGCCAATTAAGACCATAAAGAAAAACCCGACAACTGCTGTACGGCAGTAGCCCACCAAACACAACACCCGTCTGGTCGGAGGATCCTCCCTTTTCTGTGGAGGATGAAGAACTTTGCACTCTGTAATACAGATGCAAGACACGAGTAGGAACATACCTAAGCCAAAGTACGCGCTTAGTAAAGTCTATAGATCTGCAGCTAAGTGCGTCGTTCCAATATCTGATGACCGCAACAGATAACGTCTTCTAAAAAGTAGGTTAAAAGTGTCGCCCCCCTGCCCCTTGTGCGAAATAAAGTGAGGTGACAATGTTCCACTCAACATCTTTAGTTACCAAGTTAAAAGTAAGAAAAAAGGAACTCAACTCAAATAAAAAGTCCATTAACTTTACAAAGCACGGAACTTGACTGAAAAAAACATGTACCGAGTCAATAGAAAGAAAGTTGTACTGAATAAAAGTATTGAAGACACAGTTTCTAGTGCCTGCATTTTTAAGCAAAAAAAAAACAGCCTTGTTTTTTTTCCACCCTGTATTTCAAGGCAATGCAAACTTTTCAGCTCTAGTATTGCAGTTCTCGGCGATAGTGAACATCATGTGGCAGAATACTGGTTTGACATCAAACAAAGTCATGATACAATTACTACAGACCGGATATAGCAAACAACATGGTAATCTATAGATCGACCGCTTTAATGAGTCCTCGCGAAGGTATCAATTTAAATGAAATATTCTGAAGGTTGATCACGTATTGGTTCCATTAGTATCGTAATACCTACGTGGATTATGGTTATTTTAAAGCAAATAACCTGTGGGATAGTGTTAGGACTTTGTGGACCCTATAAGTGCCTTTGATGGGGCAAGGCGGACGACTCATTAAAGCGGTCGGTCTATAGCAATAGTCAATTGGTCAATTGATCGTGCCCGGTGGATGGCAATAGGCTGGCCCCCTATTAAATGGGACTTAAACATTACTGGCGAAATGTGGGTGTATTCTTAGGTACACCCACACTTCGCCAGTTAAAAGTTTTGAAGACACAATTTCATGTGCCTGCATAAATACTACAAATAGCTATGTTTTACTTTATTATGTAAATAGTACTTGTTCAACAAAAAAGTGGATTTGAAGTTATTTTTAAAATTACTTTTTGGAGGCTTTTTTGCACATCATAATGCGTAATCAGTATGGTGGTATTTAAAGTATTACCTTAATCATGCATATTAATTTTTCAACAGCAATTATATAACCGTATCTCTTATGAACAATCAGTGCAAGCTCCAATTTCAGCGATAAACGATTAAGGGCTATAATTAGACTCACTTTTCGACTACAATTTTCATATTAAATTATGTTTAAATGTTTTTTTTATTTATTACCTAACTATCAAAAGTTTAATTTTGTATTAATTATACTCAAAAACCTTTCGGATTACATTGTAGACATAGAGGATTACAGCTAGGTAATATTGAAAACCATATCATAATTCTATAGTATAGTTAGTCTCCCACAGCGACTTTTAATGTTTATTATTATGTACTAGCTTTTGCCTGAGGCTTCGCTTGCGTGGAGGTTTGAAATTATTCCAAGGAAACTTTCCCGTGACCTCGGTTAGGACTGGGGATAATTCTTATCCCAGAAAGACTTCCTTCTGGGATAAAAAATATGTAAGTCCTTACCGACGTCATAGTCAATCCGTATGCCAAAATCTGTTCAAACATTATGGCCTGAAGTTGTGACAAACAAACTTACTATTAATCTTTACATAGTATAAATGAAAGTCGCTCCCGCTGTCTGCACGCTTAGATCTTTCAAACTCCGCAACGGATTTTAATGCAGTTATAATATATAAAGTGCAATAGATAAAGTGATTCAAGAGGAAAGTTTATATACTCGTATATATACAACATTAGTTTTAGTATATGCGAAACCTGAAACACGTGTCTAGTATTTTTATGTAAAGAATCTATGTACAAAATTTCACTACTAGCTAATGTTGTATATTGCACCCGTGCGAAGCCGGCGGTTAGGCGGTAGCGGGTGGCTAGTTTATAATAATAGTTGGAATAGAAATAGACTGGTCAATTATTATAAGGTAGATCCTCATCCATACCAATACATATCTCATGAGACAATTCAAGCAGCGGCTGTAAGGTATACCTACATTATTATCGATTCCTCTTGACTCAGACCGTTCTCGAATCGGACTGACTCGAGTAATGACGTTGTTATCCCAGCGCATTGAAATCTATAAAAGTACGTGCTTTCTTTGAATTTCACATACCATATAAATAGGTCTTATTCACAATAGGTTATTTTACATAAGACCTATATAAGGTTCCATTAAAATAGATGGACAAACTTTTAGAAATCATTGAGACCACCAAAATAAGGACAATGGTAAAAAAATAAAATAAGAAAAACGCATTAGATACTTACAAGAAAAAAAATCAGGTAACGAAAATACACTAAAAATGTTGGTTACCCAATGATTTTAAGTCAAAATAAAATCACTTTAATCAGTGTTTTTTTTTTTGCTTGGATTACTTTGGACACCTTTGGACATCTTTGGATACCTCTGGACTGAACGCTGTGTTTAGTCTGGCAAAGTGAGACTCTGGTCGTTCCTAAGTTAATCATGAGCAAATGTGATGAATAAAACATTAAATTTCGCTGTGTAAAGAGCCCGACTCTTTACACAGCGAAATTTAATGTTTGCTCCTTTCACTTTTTTTTTCGGATGGGAAATCATCAAATGACCCCCCTCCCACTCTGGGCGGAGCGGAAGGGAGTGTCAGACTTGTACTGACTAAAACCCATCCATGTTCCTTCTTTGCCATTTGTGTTCCAGGGCCAAGGTATCTCTTTCGAATAGTCCCGCAGCCCTGGCAGGTATCGGCCCATGCGGACCCCTACTTGGTTTTCCTTTCACCCCTGAGTCATAAGGAGAACGTTAAGATATCAGACCCTGATTCTTAACAGCTGTTACAGATACAACAAAGTTTGACAGTGTATAAAACCGGGACGGATGAACAATCTTGAAGAATCTCGTATCATTATGGATCCCAACGTATTAGTGAAAATTGCATATACCATTGATGACAATAAGTAATAATAATAATAATAATAAAAAATGTTTATTTATCTCCACAAATTACAATCGTTATTTGAGATATAGTTGACAGGTAATATAATTTACAGCAGAAAGTTATAATTTGTGGGAGATCTGGAGTCTAAACTAAGCCTAGGCCTGTATTTTAGAACTCCAGGCCCCCTATTACATCATAGAGTTATTGTCAACGTGGAAAACATTGCGAATTTGGTGCCGGTGTGTGTGTGTGTGTGTGACAATTTGTATTTTTATGAATATATATATATATATATATATGTATATAGAATATTTATAAGAATATTACTAAGATCTTACCTACCAATTATGTACGTAAGTATGGACTGCCTAGCCTACTTACATTACTTAGCTATATCAAGTATTTTTTCTGTTTCCGTATAGTTTAACTTCAATAACCATTTGATAATTTTAGTTTTACATTCAACTTTACTACAATTTGATATATTTATAATTTTATTTAGTTTGTTATATAATTCACCTCCACGGAAAGGAAAGAATCTTTGCGCAAAGGAAGTACCAACCGCAGTCGTCCTACATACTGCGAAATTTCTCCTGGAGAGACCTATGCGTTTTCTCCCTTCTTCGGGTAGGTTTAAGTGTTGTAGAAGTGCAGTATGCAGTATGTACAGCTGGCGTACAGTTAGCACCTGTGCTTCCTCATAAAGTGAAAGGGTGTTAGAAAGACGTGGTTTGGATAAACTAACTTTTAGTATCATCCTTTGGGCTCTTTCTACTGTTATCAGTTTTGTTTTACATGCCCCGCCCCATGTGGTAATGCAATAGCCAATAATAGATTGCACCAGAGCCTCGTATACCATCCTCATCGTTTGTTTGTCTGCTACGTCACGGAGTCCTTTAAAAATGTAAGTGAGCTTCCGTATTCTTTTAGATAGAAAGCCAATGTGGTTCCCAAAAGTTAAATTTGCGTCAATTTCGACTCCAAGGTATTTAAGATTTTTTGTAGGATTAATATTGGGACAATTACAGTTTGGAGTTGGAGGGAAATTACATTTATGTGCAAGGATATTGTTAGTAGTTCGGTTGTTAAGTTCAAGTTGATTGCGAATACAGTATAGAATGTATTTGGTTTTATCTTCATTTAAAGTGAGGGAGTTAGAGGATAGCCAGTGACACACAGTGTTAAAACCATTTTGCGCGAGAATAAAAAGCTCATTCCACGAGTCAGCGAAAAAGGTTAGCGCAGTATCATCTGCATATGCGGAGATGCGGCAATTATTAATCTGAAGGGAACAGAGCTCATTTATATAGCAGAGAAAAAGAGTGGGACCTAGTATACTGCCTTGTGGCACCCCAAATTCAACTGGCAGTTCGTCACTAATGTGCTCTCCAATTTTAACTGATTGGGTTCTATTTTTTAGGTAATCCGAAAGTAAATCCAGTGGAACACCTCGAATACCATGATCTTCCAGTTTTTGCACAAGGCGGGGTACAGAAACAGTGTCAAAGGCTTTTGCCAGGTCGAGAAATATAGTCAAGCATTTATTTTTACTATCTAAATTATTTACTACAAAGTTAACAAGATCAGTAACTATAATAGACCATCATCATCATTCTTCTACCCCTATCTTAATTTATTTGTGGTCGGCGCAGCATGTCTTCTTCGTCCATACTTCTCTATTACTCGTCATCATCACCGCGTATCATCTTAATAGTAACTACTTTTAACATGGTTTGGTTCATAATATACTAAAAGGACTTACATTTATTATAATATATCATTACAGGTCCCTATAGTACAGTACCCGTGAAGTTGCAAAGCAACAGATTTACACAGTGCTTATAAAGTTCAAACTCCCGCTTCAAACGCGTTCAAAATGGGCCATTACCCTGGCTTTTTAGTACCAGGGTGTATGACACTTCATAATCAGTTAGGATTGTACCGGGTGCAGGATTATATCTTGACTAGTTAAACGTTTCCTAAGCTTCAAAATTGCGGTATAAGTCATAGCTTAGTAGGTTTACTCTTGTACGGAATATTACCTCTTCTATTTCTGTGGTTGTACCTAGCCAACAGTAGACGCGAATATGATTAAATATATTAAAAAAAAAACAAAAAAAACAATTGTTTATTTCGAACTAGGTGATAAAGTCATATTTTGTTAGTAACAAATTAATTATCTTAAGACTAAGTTAGTAGCAATGTATAGTCCAGCTGAATACGTATTAAAATCAAAATAACTTGATGAGAATAAATTATATTGAAATAGACAAGATTAACTAATGCAAATAAATAATAAATTAAATAAAAGGCCACTGCCTTGTAGTGCTGAGCAAGAGATCCTGGGTCCGATTTCCGGGTCGGACAAAGTGTTATTGGGTTTTTCCATCAGAAATTTCTAAATAGCAGCCACGGAGTCTGGATTTGTGCCCGGTTGATGGCAATAGGCTCGCCCCTATTACATGGGACTTCCTAAACATAAAAGGAGTGAGTGGACTATTAGACGTGATGTTATCATCATCATTCTCGAGCTCTTATCCCAATTTATTTTGGGGTCGGCGCAGCATGTCTTCTTCTTTCACACTTCTGAATAAATAAATCATACACCGAAAGCACACAAATCAAATTCACTTAACCAAGTTTATATTAGACTAATTAAACACCACTTAAGATTAATCCTAAGTTAATATTTATAATTAAGAGTTTCTATTGAATTATTTGAGTTGAGAAGACTTACTTGAAAGAATACAGTTAGTGATATGTTTTTCATAGTCTCTTAATTTATTTACGCATTAGCAAAAAAGTTATTAGATAACATAACACCATGGCTATAATCCCCGAAGGGTTAGGCAGAGCTACCTAATAGTACTCCCCCATTAACGCGTTATGTTGAAGTCCCATGTAATAGGGGGTGAGCCTGTTGCCATCATCCAGGCACAAATCCAGACTCCGTCTAAAACTAAATCACTCAGTTATCTCAGGGTACGACTACTGAGAAATTCCCGATAGAAAAACTCAACAATGCTTTGCCGGACCTGGGAATCGAACCCAGGACCTCATGCTCAGCAGTTGCGCTTGCGAAAACTAGACCAACGAAACAGTTACAAGATATTCTTGTATATCTTTAGCAAAATCGTTTAAGAGATGAACTTTTTAACTTCTGTAGTCTTTGAGGCAAGGTATCTGGTTTATGGCTTGATATAAATACAAATCGTACCCAGGACCTGAAGCTCAGCAGTTGAACTTGCGACCACTGTACCAACGGGGCAGCTACTAGATGATTATGCTTGTGTTTATCGTTGACAAAATCATTTATGAGATGTACTATTTACTTCTGAACTCTTTGAGACAAGGTATCTGATTAATGGCCGGTCTACTGTTATTAATCTGAAAATAAAGACTGCTGAACATAAGGTCCTGGGTTCGATGTCTGGGTCGGACAAAGTGTTATTGAGTTTTTTCATAAGGAATTTCTCAGTACCAGCCACGGGGTCTGGATTTGTGCCCGGTTGATGGCAATAGGTTCGCCCCTTATTACATGGGACCTACTATTGGGTACACCTCTGCCAAATTCTTCGGGGATTACAGGATTATGTATAAGTATATAATTATAATCAGCCTATATATTTACACAGCCGTGAGGAGTGGGCTGTAAGACCACTCTTCCCAGTGCTGGCTTGAGCTTGGCACTGGCATTTCAGATGATCGAACAGATTAAATTAACTCTTACCTTCCGCCGTCAAAAGTCAAAACTCTATCTGCCAGTAGCCGTCAGTGCCATTAACGGAACACCAACTAGATTTAAACGCTTCAGAGAAATTGGATGAAACGTATAATGCGAAAGTGCTGCTGTATCATTCCTGTACGTTTATTTCATTATCAAACGATTTATAAAGTTGATGACATTTTAAGCCATTTTCAACACTCATTAACAGAACTCACTTGGTATAGGAGCAGTTTTTATTTGAATTCAATATCTAAGTACATTATTTATAAAACTACAAGTAGAGTTAAAATAATAATAAACAATATGTACAAGTATCAAAATGAATTCGTCCACATCGCTGTCAATAGGAACAGTGCCCAGAAGGCTGGCAGTATTGCCACGTTGCATGGAAATGCTGCCAGCACGCCTCCTTTTTTAGAAGTCAGTTAAAAATAAGGCCAGCCCACTGGTCACGTGAAGAGTCGACCAACCGCTTAGCGATATCCCGAAATCATCATCATCTACCTAGCCTTGTCCCAACTATGTTGGGGTCGGCTTCCAATCTAACCGGATGCAGCTGAATACCAGTATTTTACATGGAGCGACTGCCTATCTGAACTCCACAACCCAGTTAGTACTGGGTAATACGATACCCCTTGGTAAGACTGGTTGTCAGACTTTTTGGGCCACTGACTACCTGTAACGACTGTCAAAGATCTACAGATGACAGCCGGGACCAACGGCTTAACGTGCTTTCCGAGGCACGGAGGAAACTCGGTATGTAATGGGCGATATCCCGAAATACTAGGGTTAAAACACTAGGGCAAAGAGAAAAAAAAAAAATATTTCAACGATGGGTGGATATTATCTTTAAAAGTGATATGTTGTACAATAATTTACTATTGTATGCAGGGTGATAGGGCCACTCAAACGCTTACCACGTTTTTAAATAACCGATGAATAATGTCTGTGTGACCAGTGTGTGTTGCCAGTGATTACATACGGGACCGAAACGTGGTCGCTCACAATGGGCCTCATCAGAAGGCTTAAAGTCACCCAAAGGGCAATAGAGAGGGCTATGCTCAGAGTTTCCTTGCGTGATCAAATCAGAAATGAGGAAATCCGTAAGAGAACCAAGGTTACCGACGTAGCCCGAAGAATAGCCAAACTTAAGTAGGCAGGGCACATTGCTCGCAGAACGGATGGCCGATGGGGCCGGAAAGTTCTGGAGTGGCGACCGCGAACTAGAAGACGTTGCGTTGGAAGGCCTCCCACTAGGTGGACCGATGACCTGGTAAAGGTTGCGGGGATCCGCTGGATGCGAGACGCACGGGACCGGTCAATGTGGCGACACTTGGGTGAGGCCTATGTCCAGCAGTGGACGTCTTTCGGCTGAAATGATGATGATGATGATGAATGTCTGTGTGCGGGGTTTAGAATGATATACTGAAGTCATGGTAAGCGCTTGCGCTTCGGTGTCTCTTCCACCCTGTATTAATTTATTTATACCAACTCTTTTCCTCGGTAATGCTAACGATTTACTAGGAGATGGTGGTTTTTGTAATTTTGTTCAATATACAACGATTTTCGGTAGTACAGAGAATTAGTTGCATAAAAGCTGTGTACAAAATTGTAGACAACCTCCTTTTAAAATGAGTTACGGAGTGTTGAGTTTCCAATTCAGACTGACTCACATATTATTAAATTACTTATTTATTCATATACATAGCGTTAGCCGTGCTCTCTTTTTTTCGACGAACTCTTTTAATATTCAATAAGCAAGATGATTTAATAATGATGTCAGAAATATAAAACTGGCGAAGAATATAAGGTAGTACTTACATTACCACTCACGGAGCACTTAAGGATTTTACGACCTGATGTCATTCATGTACCAACTGTGACGATCACGGAGATTCATTTTTCGGGCACTGAAGCGCTGACATTTTTATGTACATAATTTTATAGGAAATTATGCTATATATGGATATGTGGAGTGCCAAGAATAGATAAAGTAAGGAATAAGTATATTAGAGGAAGTTTGAAAGTGGCGCCTGTTACAGAAAAATTGTAAGATCGTTTGTCTTGTTATGGACATGTAATCAGGAAGGATGACACGCATGTGACTGAAATAGTAATATATGAATGTGAATAGATGGAGATGGAGGGGAAGGCCAAGGAAAAGATGGATGGATCGTGTGAGGAATTATCTGAAAGAGAGAGGAGTCAATGATGCCGTGACGTCTGACAGGGGAGAATAGAAGAAGTAGAATGGGACAAGGGTGTGAAGATGATGATGGTTCGCTCTTTCCTAGTCGTCATTTTTCACAGAAAAAAATGTCATGCGACGCTTGATAACGTTATTAGCCAATACATATTCTTCCCGATGCTGGGACAAGGGCCTCATCTCTGAATGATGCTCAATGCGAAATGACAGATGACACATGTCTTCAAATTTGTTCTAGGACATGCCGGTTTCCTCACGATTATTCCTTCAAGGTTTTGAAATAAATATTAAGTCAGACATACAACTGGAAAGTCGCCACATGTCAATTAAAAATTGAAAAGTTTCACCGAAATTGCATCTTGTTTCTTTTAACGTAATAACATTAATTAGGAATAACATTAAGGATGATTTCCACCAAACGGCCCGCATGGCATCGGATCGGATTTTACAATCCTTAAACGATATTAAATCGTGTACACAGTATTTAAAGTCTATATTACCAAACCGCGCACAGCAACTTGACCGCGGGCGTCTTCCAGGACACGCGATCGTAGCCGAAAGTAAGCTGCGAGGCGCTATCGGTTCCGTTCGGCTGTCGTCGTATCACACGGTAGGAATGAAACTATTTGACTAGGCGCAGAAACGGATACGTTTGCAAGCGACGGTACGGAGCCGACCGCATGCGTTGCCATCATGCCGGACGCGATCGGCTGTCACCGCAACCGTTCGAATCCTTTCCGAGCCGATGTGATCCCGGCCGTTTGGTGGAATCTATGTACTCGTAAGTTTACAAAAAAGGTGGTATACAATTACCATTACAATGTTCTCAATTTAAAACGTTATCCAATGTTCAATGTATTTGAAATTACTTGAATACCACTACCTGTAGAGAACTACCCACTAAAGTCACATTCAATTTATTTCACACTGATGTTCAGTAGTGGTTACAGGCTACGAAAATAATACTCTCCTGTCACGTAAAATATTTTTGAATTGAAAAGGTGTTCTATATTGTTCAAGGTGGTTTATATATATAGTGGTTTTTATGGTAGTTTATACATAGTTTTAGTTTTGAACATTCTGTACAGGTTATTTCTGATCGGTTAAACGTTTTATAGTATATAAGGTCCCATTAAAAAGATGGACAAATTTTAACACAGCGTTCAGTACGTCTAACCAAAGATATCCAAGCAAAAAAAACACTGATTAAAGTGATTTTATTGTGACCTAAAATCATGTATTTTCGTTAGCAGATTTTTTTTTTGTAAGTATTTAATGCGTTTTTCTTATTATTTTTTTACCATTGTCCTTATTTTGGTAGTCCGAATGATTTCTAAAAGTTTGTCCATCTATTTTAATGGGACTTTATATTGTAGGGAGCTTCAGACCTACTAAAATAAAATACCTGTATTACCTGTATTTGTAAAAGCTATAGGAATTTTCGTACAAAAACCATAGCATTTACCTACAAAAGTTAACATACCTTGCAAAATACATTTAATATTTATTAAAAAACGTTTTTCTTCTTAAGCGTATTCTCCATTCATTTAATATTTATAAGGAATAATGCCGTATTTTCACAGAGACCGCCAATGAGGACTTTTCCTCCGCCTGTGTCACTCAAATACAATTTATTCGTGATAGTAAGTAGGAGGCGATTATTACCGGGGAACAGGTGTAATATCATCACTTTACGAGAATATCTAACACAGGTGGGAAACATACTCACCCTATAAAATTAACATATTTATTGAATACTTATTTTGCGAATAAAATCTCCTACAGATCTTGTGCAAAGCGAAGTTAGTAATAATGTATGAGGTCCTGAATAATCTATTCAGAGTTGCAATTGCTTGCAGTTCTGAACTTGGTTTCTACATAATTTGAAGAGATGGAATTTAAGATTTTTCCAACTGACGAGTTTCAAAGTTTCTTTCATACATTATAATAAATAAATAAATAATAAATAAATTTATTCAAAAATACATATAAAGTACAACTTTTACAGTTTTTCTTAAATCTATGTCTAGTTCACCCATGATTTGTGCCTGAACTAGGTAATCCTGTGTTTCAGGCGATTGGAGGTAACATTAATTGATAAAATAATCACATTTTCTTATTAATCTTATTGGTAACTATGTAGTATGTATTATACCTATGTAAAAAAGGCATATAAAATATATTATCTTAACTTAGATAACTAATTAAAAAATAACAATAATTCGAACAATATTTACTTAAGCACTAGTAATAACTTCTCTGTATCTTCATAGGACATAATTTGAAGAGCCTCCTTGAGGGTTTTCTTGCAGTTACTGATATTTAAAGAGTAGATGTTTATTTTTTCATTTAGCCTGTTATATAGCAGCGGTCCGAGGTACATATGAAACTTCGCTGTGAAAGCATGTTTTGTACATTTTTGAGGGCAAACTATATCTTTCCGTCTTTTTTTAGTAAATTCAGTGCTGTATGGAAGTGCTGCGTGTTGTTTAAGTACAGTGCTCATAATAAATAACTGTCGAACTGTTAGTACTTCACAAGATTTATACAGGAGGTTGGTAGAGAAAAGGAAAGGGCGGCAAGTAGCCACCTTGAGGATAGCTCTTTGAGCTCTTTCAATGGGCAATAACAGAGTTTTACTCGTGCCACCCCTTGAAGAAATACAGTAGGTCAGAATTGACTGACAAAGAGCAAAATATACTTGTCTAAGAACTTTTGGATCTGTAATAAATCGTAGCTTTTTGAATACGAATATCAGCTTACGAATTCTACTATTTAGAGCTTCCATATGTTGTTTGAAGGAAAGGATTTCATCTATTATAATACCCAGGTATTTTATTTTATCAGTCTTCTTAATATTGGGACACTTACACTGGCTATCTGCAGGAATTGGACAACAATGAGCACGCAACGCTGAAGGGACATTCGATGTATGCTTGTGCATCGAAAACTTAATATAATTTGTCTTCCCTGCATTTAGAGTTAGTGAGTTATTTTGAAGCCATTTATTTACAATATTAAAACCGTGTTGCGCAAAATTGTAGACTTCATTTTCTGAATCAGCCGAAAAAAGTAAAGCAGTGTCGTCGGCGTAAGTTATAATAGTGCCATGCTCTAGCTTTAGATTGCAAAGGTCATTTATGTAGATCAAAAACAGAGAAGGCCCTAGAATACTTCCTTGGGGAACACCAAAAAATGTGTTTTTTTTAACAGAGCTGACAACATCACCAATCTTTACGCATTGGGAACGGTCTTCTAAAAAACTTTGGAATAGTTTCAGCTGGGTGCCTCTCACACCCATGATCTCAAGCTTGCGCAACAGAATTGGAATACAAACTGTGTCAAAAGCTTTGGCAAGGTCTAGGAAAATTCCAACTGTGTGGTTACCCTTGTCAAGTTCTTGCGCTAGATAGTCAGTCAGATGATGTACCGCATCGGCAGTTGAAACTTTAGGTCTAAATCCAAACTGCCGTTCAGACAGAATCGATTTATCTTCCAAATATTTCAACAACCTTTTATTTATTATTTTCTCCAATATTTTTGACATAGAAGGTAGTAAAGAAATAGGTCTGTAATTTGTCACTTGCTCTTTGCTGCCTGATTTATAGACAGGGACAATTACAGCTTTTTTAAGACACTCTGGAAAATGACCTGAAGATAAACAAATGCGGAAAATATAAGTCAGTGGTGGTACCAAAATGTCCTTGAATTTTTTAATAATTTTATTCGATATGTTGTCCCAGCCAACTGCACAGTCTTCTTTCAAGGTCATTATTATACTTTCTACCTCAGTCTCGTCAGTATCTAGCAGCGCGAAGGATGTTAAAGCAGTGTTAGATGGTAAAGGAGTGCTCGTTAGGTTTTGGGATTGTCCCAGATTTTTTTTCTGCCAGACACTTACCCACATTAACAAAGAAATTATTTGCTATGTTAGCGGATTCCACCGGTGACGAGTGTGCTTGTAATAAACTTGAAGATGACTCATATTGTTTTGCGGTATAAGTTGCGTCTTTAATATATTTCCAAATTTTTTTACTATTTGTTCCAGCCTTTTCCAATGCCATTTTGTCGTAGTTGTTTTTAATTTTTTTAAGGAGATCATTACAGAAATTTCTATATCTTTTATACGAAAGTTGCAATACTACATTTTCTGGATTAGATTTTGCTTTCATATGCAGTTTATCCCTATGTTTCATACAGCGAATAAGACCTGTTGTTATCCATGGTTTTATATTGTAATTTCTGTTGCTCAACTGCGATACGACTGTGTTTTTTTGAATTGCATTTCGTAAGTTTTCAATTACAAACAACATGCAAAACTGCGGGTCAGCGGAATTATAGACTGGATCAAAATCGATGACGCGTAAATCTTCTTTAAGTCTATTTATATTCAGTTTTGAAATTTTGCGAGTGCCTTGTTTAGGTAATTTACAATTTAAGGTTAGTAGGGCAGCATTATGATCGGTTATTGTTGAGTTAACAACAAGTGCAAGAGAAGGGAAATTCGATTTAAGCATAATATGATCTAGACAGGAGCCACTGTGATGTGTAGGAAAGCTATGTGCTGGGAGCAGACCATGAAAAGCGCATAGGTTGAGGTAGTCCTGAGCAGAAGCATCAGCACTTCCTGGAAGAATATTCATATTAATATCTCCAATTACAATCGTGTTTTTGATAGATGACAGGTTCTGCAAGGTCTCATTCAGAGAGTCAGTAAAATTGCTAGTATTTTTAAAAGACGGAGGTCGATATAATGCTAATACCGCAAATTCCGATCCAATTTTAACTAACAACCTGTTACAGTCGTGCATATCAGGTTCCTCAACAGAGACGTTCAGATGATTTCTTGCATAAACTATCACACCATCATTTTGGTTGTAATTTATGGTACTCCTATACATATGATATCCCGGGATGAGTGGTATGTTATAATGTTTGGCAAGCCAGCATTCAGTTAAAACAATAACGTCACAATTTATGTTTAGCCGTTGCTGAAATGTACTAAAGCTATCAAAATTCTTAAAAACACTGCGAATATTTTGTGTCAATACTGTTAGTGGAGATTTGTAGCCAGATAGATATTGTTTGCAGTTTTCCGCTTCACAAACTTTGGACTCGGATACAGAGAAATTATCTAAATCATTAATTAAACTATTTATCATAATGGTAGATTAAATAAAAATATAAACTATAAAAATAAAAGGTCAGAAAAATAACTAATTAACGGCGCTCTTAGGCGCCTCCATAATCTACAGAATTGATGTACCTTTTTTCAGCCATTATTTTCGCCGGGCAGTCAGCAGCACCTGTGTTATGCTTATCTGGCTTTTGGAAATGCAAGCAAGTAGCGCATTTTGGTTCGTCAGCCTTCTTTGGACATTCTTTTACAGAGTGACCTTGATCACCACAGTGGCTGCAGGTATACGATGTCTGTCGACATGACTTGGCCGCATGTCCATACTGCTGACACTTATAGCATCGTGTGACCAAAGTAAAGTCTCTCACAGGGCATGATGACCAATTTACAAAAACTCGGTCTTGCGATATCAGGGCTTTGCGTATGACTGCAGATACTTCAACAATGTAATTACATGTCTCCGAGTCTTTCTTCCCTTTTTTTTTTTTTTTTTTTTTTTCCGGATGGGAAATCATCAAATGACCCCCCCCACTCTGGGCGGAGCGGAAGGGAGTGTCAGACTTGTACTGACTAAAACCCATCCATGTTCCTTCTTTGCCCTTTGTGTTCCAGGGCCACGGTATCTCTTTCGAACAGTCCCGCAGCCCTGGTAGGCATCGGCCCTTGCGGACCCCTACTTATTTGCTGACATCTCTTTGAGGCGCACGTGGAACACGAACGCGCCGTCGACACGGCCTGTCGTCATAAGACGGCCGGACGGCGAGCTAGCCCATAACTTGCCGTCCACAGGCCCGCGCCTACGGTGGCCGGGAGCCACCACGTGACCCCCGACGCCCAGGGCGTCTCCCGCGGCGGCTGGGACGTGAGGTTCTTTCCCTAAGTCTTTCTTCCCTGACTTATGACTTAATTTAATTAAGCTCAAAAACGTCTCAAGGCTGCAATCCTGAAGTTTTTCGGCTAGGTTCTGGTTGTAAACACAGGTAAAAACCTCATTTTCCTGCATGGAAGTCGGCACTCCTATAATTACAACCCTAGGCTTCCTTTTATGGGGCTCGTCAACTGTTAGGCCTGATTTGGTAAGCTGTACCGATTGTCTCAGCTTCTCGATGTCGTCCTTCGTCTCGGTGCTGATGATAACACCGCCGTTCTTCGTCTTGCGCAGGCCTCTCACGTGGAGCTTCATTTGTTCGGGGCTGATAATTTTTTGGACAAGAGTTTTAGTCTCATCGCTGGTCTTCAATTTGTCACTCGGATAGATGGCCACAGAACTTACAAAACTTGGCTGGATAAAACTGTTGGCACCTTTCTTTACCATGTCAGCAAAGGAAGATGCCTGGGCAGGTTTCGTCGAATCTTCGATACTCAGCTTAAGGTTCTGTAGCTGCTGCGAAAGATCGAGTTGGTTTTCGAGAGTTCTGACGGTGTGGTGCGATTGGAGGGCTTTAGCTTTGACGGACTGGTACATGACGGCCATCTGCGAGGTCCCGTGACTAACCCTCCGGCATAGGTTAGTGATGCGCATTTTCTGCTCCACATTCAGCTTTCCCTCAGCTGCAATAGCGCACACTTCCTTCAGGCTCTGTTCGATACTAGCCATCCAGTTTTGAATTTCTGACGTCGAGACAACTTCAGGGGCATCGTTCCTTCGGATAGGCGCTTGAGGGGTAGAGGCGGGTACGACAACAGGCACGACCACGGGCACAGGTGTTGAAGGCGGGGAGCGAACACATTTACTGCTCCGGCTGAACGGACTATCCTCCATCATGAAGCAGGTAAAATTGGCTCTGTTAAACACCGGTCATTTCTACCAATAATACACCTTACACAAATGTACTGTATGAGTATGCGTTACTACTGGCTATTGGTAACTAGGTCACAATTTCGTAAGTGATTATTTGTTTATTGCAATAATTGTTCGATACGTCTGTTCACTACGACGGGCAATTAAGCAATCCAAAAGAAAGTACTTACTCCCATAAATAATTCTGTTTCATCATTGCAAGTCTTACTAGCGAATTTGGTATAAAGGTAAACTCATACATTCGCAATAAAGATAAATTATTGATGATATTCAATTTTTGAAAGCTGCAATAAATTTCGCGTATAAAGTTGAAATAGGGATCATGAATAAATTCAAGAGTTGATTAACGAGCAAAAATCTGAATTTGATTCAGAAAACAGGTTTTACGAAAATCTAATTCATCGAGTTCAGTCTATATTTATTTATTTATTATTCCTTAACACACATTTGTTTTAACAGGTAAGACCCAAGCTAACAAATTCGTCATAAATCAAAAATCCAGTCAATCCATATTGATTACTTCTATCTGTTCGGACATGACCGCCCCACTCTTTTACAAAATTCACTAATATAAAGAGGAAAAGCTACATATCACTTTTAATTAAGCCATGTCTCTGAAATTCGACTAGTCGAAGTCAATGAAATAGCACGTTTCTAGTATTATTTTTTTAACGAAATAAACAAACTGTCAAAGCATTCATTGGTTTATTTTCCAACTTTTATTTATCAAGTTTTTCACAGTGAAATGAAATACAAACAGACGTAAAAAATATTTGTGACCAACCTATGTTGGTTCCTAAATAGGTTGGTTCAAATATTTGACGTGCGTTTATTGGTGTTAGTATTTGATCAAGTCAAATAGTAATGTTAGTTTAATCTACTCGAGAGATTCGTCACGAATGAGTCTACTCTGATATCGATCGCTGGTGACTTTGTAACTCATTCGAATAATATTAGACCCTAATAATATTTGAGAGAACATTTATGTGAAAATTGAATCCTTGCGGGATTCGGTTTGGGATTTCCTGTAACGAAATCTGATAGAGATGCAGATAAGAGTTAATGTGGTTTTACACAGCTACTATGTATAATATTTTGTGACGGTTGTTCCGGGTAGAACGATAAGCCCATTTTTTAAACATTTTGTACATTTTAGGACATAAAATTTTAAGAGGCATCGAGAGTTTTTCGTGTATTTACGTTATTGCCTTTTCGATAAAAAACTCCCGATTATCCTTATCTTTTTTCGTTAAAAAAAATCAAAAATAGTGGTAATAATATTTACTCGGAAGGCCTAACTGTATAGGGTTAGAAAATAAATGTTAATAAAGGAACAAACATATGAAAGAAGGATAGAAATATTAGATATTCATTCTTTAGGGATATTTCACTCCAAATACAGTAAAAACAGAAAAGTTATCATAACTAACTGAGATTTAAACTTAATTGAAACCTAACTAAATATCCTTCAGATCTTTAAGAGGTAGTTACACTAGTTTCCAAAGTTCAATGAATACTTACCTATACTTTTCAAAGACTACATTGCTAAAGATCATAATACGTAGGTACCCAGTAAATGGAACATCGTTATTACACCGACTTCCCTTTATAATAGAAGTTCCTTCAACTTCAGCGTAACTTGAAATGTCTCAGTTACACAGTATCATAGACAGTAAGGCCGAAGTCATACTGCTAGGCTGCACTTAGTATTTGAAGCTACGCTGCGTGCTAGATGGCTCATAGTAAAGTAACGCTCATCCCTATTTTCCGAAGTCCTTTAAACAGATGCCTTATTGAAAACGCACTCATTATAATAATATTTAAGAATTTATATATTATTATGTATGTAGATATTGCTAAGCAAATGAGGAGCTCGTGGCTAAATAATAACATCTACTCGGGGCGATCTTGTGAAGGCGAGCGAGCGAAGCGAGCGTGGTGCGGAAGCGGCCGCCGAGCGCCAGATACCCTCTATTGTTGGTGAATCATATGGGGTAGGTCAGTTTAAAACAGAAGCCGTTGGTCCCGGCTGTCATTTGTAGATCTTTGACAGTGGTTACAGGTAGTCAGTGGCCTGAAAGTCTGACAACCATTCTTACCAAAGGGTATCGTATTACCCAGTACTAACTGTGACTGGAGGTCACATAGGCAGTCGCTCCATGTATAATAGTGGTATTCAGCTGCATCCAGTTAGACTGGAAACCGACCCCAACATAGTTTGGAAAAGGCTAGACAAATGATGATAGTGTGTTGCTAAGTTTTCCTACAATGGCTATGCATGACTAATTCACTTGTGGCTACGATTCACAGCAAGCTAGGCACAAAGAAAACGTAGCTCTAGTAAAATAGAGATAGAGAGAGAATACTTTGGATGTTTTTTTTACAACTCGAGTAAAAAAATCCATTTAAAGAAAGAAGATCACTAAAAATTCTGTGTTAATACATTGAATTGAAAAGCAAAAAAAAAATGCAATTGAACAATTCTAAACTCTAAAATAAAAACAACCTTTTCAATAGACCTCACTAAATATTTTATTCAATAGATTCTTCTGAGGATCAAATCAAGTTTCTATCGACGTTAGCCGCTTTAATTCAAGTATCCTTTATCGAGGTACCCTCTACAAACGTTTAAAAACGTAAATCGTTTTTCTTTTTTTTTTCTAAATAAAGAGCTGCTCTTATACGGCCAAAGCTTTTAGGTCGGCTCTTTACACTTGAATACTTTTTGGAAAAAAACTTCGTGAAGAAACTCAGTAGGGTACGAAGAATCAGAATAGAGTGCAATGCATTTTTCACTTGAGTAGGTTTATGCATTCGTTTCTAGACGAATATTTTCACGTCGTTTCTCAGACGTATTAAAAGAAACAGATAAAAATCTCTACAGTCATTTTACCTATGACAGCAGCAAGCCATTAGGACCCTTATTTTAACGAAAATAAAGTTTACTGTTATTTTGAAAAAAGTGATGCAAAATGAAAATGTTTTATTGTATTTGAAACTACAAGCTTTGTTCCATTTGCAACTACTTCTACTATCAGGACTTTTAAAAAATAAAAACGGATTTCTTTATTTTTAAATGATATTTTCTTTGATAGTTTGCATTTATTTACCTGATGGAACACTGAAAGTCAAAATTTTGCATTAGTTTCCATTAAATCGAGGATGATTATGAAACAGGGTATAAAATGACTGACGTCAGCAATACGATTCGTGTGTAGTTTTGTGTCAGAAACACAACTCGTCCGCAGAATTAACACTCCATTTCACGAGTTTACGGTTCATTAACTGCGTTAATATTTAATATTGTGGTCGAGGTACAGTTTCCAAATAATGAAACCAATCAGAATAAAAAGAGAAGTGTACGTAACTAAACATCCAATTAACTTATTTAGTTGCACATTCAGCTTATTTAAAAAATAATATTCTTAAACTACATAACATAACATCATGCCTGTAATCCCCGAAGGGTTAGGCACAGGTGAACCTAATAGTACACCCACATTTCGCCAGTTATGTTTAAGTCCCGTGTAATAAGGGGCGAGCCTATTGCCATCAACCGGGCACAAATCCAGATTCCGTGGTGGACTGAGGAAATACTGATGGAAAAACCCAATAACACTGCCCGACCCGGGAATCGAACCCAGGACTTCATGCTCAGCAGTCGCGCTTGCGACCACTCGACAAACAAGGTAGTCATATAAATGTTATAAAAAATGTATGAAAAGACTTCAAACATAAAATTTCTAAGGATGAACTTTGAAAAGAAATCTTTATCTATTTATAGGCATAAAGGTCAATGTATGTCATCAAATTTACATCTTCCAAGCCATTCATTTCCAATATTTCAATGGATTTCAATGTTGAGGTCAGCGTAGGGTTTTTCACAATCAAGCTTATTACTTACGACTACGAGTAGGTACATATTTTCCGAGAAAACTCCAAATTGACATGGACATGGGTCAGCTTATTAAATTCTGATCTACTAAATCTGGTTTTGAGCCACAACTGATTTGTTAAGGGTATCAATTTATTGTCAAAACTTGAGTAAAAATTAGGATTCTAGGGATAAGGTCAGACAAGTTAACGTGACTGTAGGTACTTTGTGTTGCTTACCGCTTTGTTAAGATCTACACGCTTAAGCGAGACGCGTGTTGTGACAGCGGGTAATACAAATGAAAGAAGTCGAATGAAGAATATTATACAAGAGTACGAGATCTTCATTTCATGAAACATTTCAGCAACTCGCCTTTACTACGCACCGTTTTTCCGATTTAACATAACATCGAGTTTTTTTAATTATAACAAAGGAGATGGGCAAAACGTGCCCAAAAGTGTACAAAAATAAAAGTATTACAAATTATAATAATAAAAATTTAAGAATTTTGGAAAATTATTAACATACTATAGCAGATTTTGAAAAGAACTCATAATAAAAAGGATTTTTATTTTTCATTTCACTCAAAAAGTCGAAAGTACCCTCAATGTTGCCATACTATATTAACAAAGAACAGAATAGGGAAAAATAAACTCAGACCGGGCCTAAAATGTAAAATATTCGTAACTTACCGTGACTTAAAATGTAATACATTATTATTATTTTTATATTTTCTTATCCAATAATCGAATTAATTATTTAATTGATAGTTTAGTTTTCAAAGTGCTTAGTTGAGTATACTGTCAGTCTAACTTTGTTAGGAGTTCCTAAATAGAAAACGTTTAGGGAACGTAATTTCGGTACATTACAAAGAAAGATTAAGTTATTAGGATTCGTGTCATTTGTACGCGAATCTTTTGACATTAATTAGTTGTGAGAGACTTACTCCCTTGGCATTAGGTAATTCATTAAGGCTGCTGTGTCAGCATTTTTCAGAATGTTATTTATAAACCTTTTAAGCTGAGATAAAGTCACTTGGGACACATTAATATTATGTGTATACCTACGTATTTATTCTTATAATTATGTTTCACTTATAAATATTTTCTAAAATTTTTATTTTTCTGTTATTACACCTACTGTGTGTGCATTGTCTCTGCATCACCCGAAGGTAGACTGCTAGAAAATACCCAAGGCATTAAGTCCGCCTTTGTACAGTTTTACTTGTGCATAAAGTTTTAATAAATAAATATATATCACGAAAGAAACACACATTTCGGATACACGCTGTATGCCTTAATTACGACCAGTTACTGTAAATTAATTTATCCAATTAATAAATTCCTTTGCGCAACATTTTGCACATTCTCTTTGTATTCTCATTAAGATTTCTTAGTTGAATCCCTGCAAGCTACAAGCAGGTACAATGAGCTATATTATTTATTGTTCGGAGTAAAGGATTTGCTCGTAATACCGCAGGAAAAGCTTTAATTAAAACATTATGAAAGCCGAGTTACTGGACTGTTCGGAACTCCATACATAATCAAGTTGCAGCTCAGTTTGTTGAAGAAACTTGTATACCTAAATATAATGTTTAACACGGCGCCTTGTTAGCTCTGTAATTAACAATGTTATCGGTACTCAGACCCTGAAAGTTTACAATTCATTGCAATAATGAAAATGTATAATATAATATAAATAGTGTATATGGTGGTGTGTGTGGTGGTGTGTGGTGTGGTCTTACTAAGGGGTATCGTATTACCCAGTACTAACTGGGTTGTGGAGGTCAGATAGGCAGTCGCTCTATGTAAAATACTGGTATTCAGCTGCATCCGGTTAGACTGGAAGCCGACCCCAACATAGTTGGGAAAAGGCTAGGCAGATGATGATGAAAGTAGTGCATGTGGTGTTAGCCCGTAAGTAATTGTTGCACTTATAATTATTATCGTTTACTTTTAAATGATATGTAACGTGTAAACAATTGTAGGCTAACCTAAATAAACAATAATAAAAAAGGAGAATATAGAATGTATAATATTTATTTTTAGAAGACTAACGAAATGATTTTTTCCGCGTAGCTTTCGTTGAAACCATTTTGAAGGTTTTATGTAACTGGCCATTAGTTGCGTTGTTTTATTTGTGAAAAAAGTTACATCTATTCCTGGCCTTATTTCGTACGCGAGACTCTACGATAATTTGACATGTTTTACCTTATTTAATCAGTGGAAATGTGAATACTAATGGAATTTAAGGCATCATTATTTTGACCGATCATATTATAATATAAATCAAAGAAAAAGCATTTTCGTTCTCTTGGCACATCGAAATGAACCCGGAAATTGCTACAAAAGGAACTATATTTAAATGAGACGTCTACAAAAATAAAACAAAGGTCTGACAACAAACGCAATTACTTAAATACACTGAGTCTAAATTGCGTCCAGTAAACAGACATTTCACCCAAATAACGAGGGTGACTGTCAGATTGGAATTTGGTCACGTTTACCCGTGACCGGACTCTGTCGTCTTTACATAATCATTGCAAACTTGTCTGTCAGTTGTCGGCGCGCTCCAAATTGACCACGTCAGTCATTCCGGACTGACATAACTTCGGATTAACTGTGTTATCCGTTGATTTACTGAGTGGTAATGTTCGGAACATGATTGGTTTGGTGGAATTAATATTGAAACTCGAATAGGCTAAACGCTGCGCTTGCTGAAGTCGCGGTCGGTCCGTGAATTGGTGGGTGACTATCTAATTGGTGTAAAAGTACCCTTAACGAAGCCGCACAGCACTTGTTGTCCCCGTCATTGCAGCCATTTTTTTGTTCTAGACCATACCGAGGAACATTCTTGTTACGGAGATATTGAGGGTCAAAGTTCGAACTTTTTTTAAAGCCAAGTTTTAAATGTTATAACGTTGCTTTAAATACCTCCACGGCCCTCGTACTATTCAATGCACCCACCAGCACAATGTATGACATTGAGGCCTACCGTAAAACATGATTTTTCACGTAAAAAAAAGTAATTTCCAGTAATAATTTTTGCGTTGAGTTATTTAGTTTGATGTACAGAATGCTTGGTTGACGGCTTCATGAAGGGTCCGTTTACACCTTTTATTACATACCGAAACTCTTCCGTGCCTCGGAAAGCGTGTTAAGCCGCTCGTCAGTGCTGTCATTTGTAGATATTTCACGGTCTTTGCGAGTAGTCTGAAGCCCAAATACCTTACCAGCAGTCTTACCAAGGGGTATCGTTTTACCAACCAACGCCATGTGGGTTACTTCGTATAGAATACTGGTATTCATCAGTATTCACTTAGACTAGAAGCCGACCCCAATACGAATAGTTGAAAAATGGCTAGGTAGATAAGTATTATATCAAATCAAATCAAATCAAAATATTTTATTTCACATAGGCCTAGATGGGCACTTCTAAAACGTCGACAAAAAGGTGCACGGTTCGGGTTGGTCGTTTCCTATGGAGAAGAACCGGCAAGAAACTCCATGGTTACTCTTTTCAAATCATTTGGTATTTCAATTATCATGGATACAGCATTTATACTTAAGTATGGGGAAACAGCGTAGGCCCGACAATGAGTCGTTGCTAACTATACAGAAAATGTAGAACAAAATAAAAAGTTAACTAAAGTTAACAAGCAGTTGGGACTCTACTAAGCCTACAATGTTCACACATTCACAAACAATTGATAAAAAAGAGATATAGAGAGATATAGACGCTCAGCCTATGCTGAATCATCTAGTTCGGGTAGAGGTCATTAAAAAAGAAGAGTGGTGGCCCATGGAAACGGTGCGTTAGATTTCATCAGCATAACATAACATCACGCCTGTAATCCCCGAAGGGTTAGGCAGCTGTGTACCTACTAGTACACCCACATTTCGGCAGTTATGTTTAAGTCCCTTGTAATAGAGGGAGAGCTTATTGCCATCAACTGGGCACAAATCCGTACTCCGTAGGTGCTACCGGACATTTTTTTATGGAAAAACCCAATGATACTTTGCTGGACCCGGGAATCGAACCCAGGACCTCATGCTCAGCAGTCGCACTTGCGACCACTAGACCAATGAGGCAATATTTCATTAACGCTGCTCACAAACAGTAAACAAAATCATTGTGAGAGAACCGACATCTCCTAGAACCAAAAATCCGAAGACATGAGGCATCAAATCCGCACGGGCCCGACGTGGACTGGTTGATTAAAACCAACTTTTTTTCAAAGGGAAGACTGTCCGAGCAGAGGGAACATCACTGGCTGATTATACTATGATTATGGACCCGTCACGAGTGTTTTTCCTATTTCCTGCATTACGCGAAGGGGTGTTCACACAATAGTGTATGTTTTATGCTCACTTGACAGGCTCATTAGTGAACAATGTTTACCCTGGTCTGATATCCATTATAAATATATGACAGTGCACGCAGTTTTTGTCTAGTAGGTAATGTGCTATAAGTCTTTTCACAATTGAATGATGTTAAGAGGAAGCGCTATTGGTAAGCATTTGTGAAATTGATTTGAAAAAACAAGATGGCGATGGTTAATTCGAATATTGGCCTTGCGCCAAAATATCCTTGTACAGATTTCCCATCTAGGTTTATTTTTATTTTTGAACGGTATAACTTTTTCTATGACACTGTTTTTGTGAGTCTGCACTTTTCATAGCACGGTTTTCTTTACAGTTTTGACTCAGTCTGCCATAATTTTGTTTTCATAAATACTGCCTTAACTCAGTTTTGCCTCACGTAAATGAACGATGCGCGCGTATAATAGGGCTATATTGCCTGTTATTATTAATAGAGGAACCTAATAACATCCCGCCTCAAATTATAATTATATGAAGGGACCCACTCCGTTGCTGTGCTATAGGGCCTCTAGACCAGTGAGGATATCTTGAGTATAGGTATAACAAGATGGCAAGTAGGTAATTCTTACATAATTTTGATGTATGAACGTGGACCAAGCAAAAGGAGTACCTATGTAAATTGGTATGGTGTACACAATAAAGAATATTCTATCAATCTATCTATGTAAGGATCGTAGTAACTACTACGATCCTTTTCCATTGAAGCGGGAAGGAAGCTATCTTCCTTCCCACTTCAATAGAAAAAAGCTGTGTAATTTTGACAAAATTTATATATACTACTATACATACCCAACAATTCACGTGTTCTCAAAATAATCAATTGTTTTATTGGCTTGAAAACAAACAATGCGTTTCAGCATACTAACGTGGGTTTGTTGCATAATGCCTGCAAATCCAGAATCTGTGTAATTACAGAGCCACCACAAATACCCACTAATGTAGGACGTTTCCTTTGTGACCCAATAAACTGACCATAATTGTAATGGACGTATAAACAATTTATTGGGCACCAACGCTTGCCCATTTCAACTGCTGTGACAAACGTATTCTCATTTGTTAACCCTTGCCTTGCTACATTATTGGGTGTATTATTTTAAAATTATTGGCTATTTAAATTGACTGTATTTTTTGTTGGCCTCAACTGTGACACGCTCGGGCAAAGGCCTCCCCTATACCTTTCACTTAGCGCCTCTTCTCGCCAATTAATGACGTATTATTTTGCATCATATCATTCTGACATTTGAATATCGATTTTTTTTTTCAGGCATAACATTAACTTTACTCATCTACTTTACGAACATGCCTTTCTATAGAGATCTCAGTAACTGTTATCATAATTCTGGTTTTATTATTTATGGAACCGAGTGTATAAAGTGTACGTTAGTTATAAACAGTTCTTACTGTGATAAAATTGTTACATAATCATAAAAAAGGTTTAAATATTATAAACGTATATGCTTTTTAAGACAAGGATAATACCAGATTAAATTGTTTGATGAAATTAAGTGCAGCTGAGCCAAGAATTTATTTTAAACATTGACATTGATAAGTCTCTCTTGATGTAAGTCCCACTGATACCTCAACTTTTTTTAAACTGTAAGTAAACCACTTTTTTATGATCATAGTTTCTGTTTTGACCCTTTGGTCCTTTTACAAAAACTCTGTCCATGAACGTGAAACAAGATTCTCCAACCAAAATTAAAACTCTAATATGTAGTTAGAAACACAACGCTTTTAATTTAATATTTCATTGAAACGTTGACTTACTTATTTCGAAATACCTGTAGAGTATATTAGAACAACCGAAATTCCACGAGCTCAGTACCGAGATTCCTGTACATTATTCAAAAGCAATCCAAATGTAAATGGCTACCGACTGCCAACTCTAGAGTACGCAAACATTACCTACTGTAATACACGCTGCCTGTACAATCATTTTGTGATAAGAAGAAATATACTTACTTTATCGTGTGGTTAGTGCCTAACCTGGTGTCAGAGTTTTTATGCCGCCCATGAGCCTCTGACTTGGCTTTACATGCCGTCGAGAAATATCTCTCAGGGATGCTGGTTTCCTCACGATATTTTCCTTCACCAAAGCAAGTGGTATTTGTACAATACGCACATGACTCCGAAAAATCAGAAGTGCGTGTCTTGGGTTCGAACTCGAGACCTATGAGTTGGCATTCCGACGGTCATACCACTGCTATTGAAGTTATAAATTGTATAAACATATAAACTGATTAGGCAATAAATAATTAGTGAATTACCTGTAGATCAATGTTAAATTATCTTCATGTTCTTCTTTTGTTTCGAAAGAATCAAAACAAAAGTTTTTGCTATCAATTCTCAGTTTCAAAATTTCTAATACAATCAAGGCATTTCTCGTATTAAAACACCATCAGATTTTTGTTTCAATATTCCAAAAGCATATAGAACATGGATTAGAAAGCAAATTGGTTTAGCTTTGTTACCAACATTGGGTTTTTAATACTTAAAGCTATGTATCGCCGTGTCATGTCAACCAAAGCCATTGTTTCCGTTAATTACTTTCAAAATTCAATTTCGTTCCAATGCTTAATCAACGAGGTTCGGCGAATTGTGGAATGAAACCACTAGAAAAATCCACGTCTATTTCATGAGCTTCAAAATAACTAAATATCTCTAGGATAGCGGTCCTCGCAATCTTTGAGTACATCTCAAAGCTTTGAATGCATTGTGGACATGAAAAGAATTTCTCGCCACATTGATCGTTTGTGTGCGGTTCACGTAGTGAGCACATAAGTGCGGTACCGTTACATTTAAAATCACTCAGAAATGAACATTTATCTTGACTTGCGAGTGGCATTTTATCCCACAAAATTACAAGGTTTTGGTCTTCCTAATCTCTTTTTAGGGTTCCTTATCCGAAGGGTAACCAACGGGGGCCTATTACTAAGCCTCCGCTGTCCGTGCGTCCGTGCGTCTGTCTGTCAGCAGGATGTATCTCATGATCTGTAATAGGTAGACAGTTGATATCATCACAGAATGTCTATTGCTGTTGCCAAAATAACAACAAATATAATAAAAATAAATTAAAGGGTTACTACGATGCGATGGAGCTCTTCATGCGCGAGTCCGACTCGCACTTGGCCGGTTTTTTCACTCTTGTCATTCATTCACACGTCGTTTATCTGTACGTTATTTTTCAGTATTATTTCGGAATCATTGTGGCAGTTCCATACTACATTTTTCTTTAGTCTGTGAACATTGGGTTATTGACGTCTTGGGATCAAACTTTTTACACACTTTGTCGTGCAAGAGAGCACCTTGTAAACAAATGAAATACCCCTATTTACCACCATTAAGTTTCATCGTTTATTCGTTCCCTGATCCTCTGTTTATTCGTTTACTTATCAGTAGGTATATCTTCAATTCAATTCGCCTCCTTATTAGTGTCCATGCTTATTAGTGCCATGACAGTCTCGAGGGGAGGTCATCGAACTGACTAATCGCTTTGGACATGCAAATATTAATTAGGTTAAGATGCGACGATGCGCATTGGGAGTGCCCACTGTCATTTTTAATTAGTTTTTAAAACCAATTGCTTAATGTTGGTTAGTGTGGTACTATCTAAGTAAATCATATACTCACAATGTTCTGAAGACTTAGGTCTTCTACCAGTGCGTCCTGCCCACTCGTTTTAACACAAGGTACCAACATATAGACACTGACAGCCAAGTAGCTGTTGATTGATTGACTTCTTGACATAACTGGTCAGACCAGACCTTCCAAAAGTTGTGTTTAACTTCGACCCAGACGTCCTTCTTGAGTTATTAACTATAATTAATATTGACGGTTAAGCAGATGAGAAAGTGGAATATTTGAAAGTCCTTAATATTATATTGATTAAGGGATTATTTTCTTTGTTACCAGGGCAAAGAGTACGGGCAAAGGAGTTCTGCATCAGCACTATCACGCTTCTCCAGGATACGGCGACTTCCTAGACCAGCACACCGTATCATCAATCCTGATGAAGGTAAATACTTACCTAGAGCATAACATTACGCCTAATATTAAGAAGCTAGCCAGAACTGTATAGTAGTCTCACTCTCATTCACCAGTTATGTTTAAGGATTATGTCACCGTTTCTGTATAATTCCTGCCTTAGAAGGGGCGAGCCTCCTGCCCGTTACAATTTGAAACTTACAAAAAATAAAAAATACCAACATTAGATTGGTTAACATTTTACACAAGGCACTGGACTATGAAATATTCAGAAAGCTTAACTCATTTGGTGATTTAATTTTGATTTTGATCTGCGAGTTGATGAAAGCCATTCCTGAAATATTTGCATATATAAGTAGCACATTTGAATACTGACTACTACCCACCTACATGAATAGTAAAATGGTGAAAACCTGGCCTTTTATTACACAAATAAACCACAAGAGTCTTTAATTGACAGCAAAAAAGTCTGAACGCAGTATAAAACTTACCGTGTCAGCCCCGTGTAATGTATTCCTTTTATACCTTTCTTTTGTGCATAATTTCGACTGCTTCCAAGGTCAGACATTTTCGCTTAACCCTGCCAATTAACTTTGACATTAAGTTAAGCATAATACAATTGTCGGAATAAATTGAATCCTTTGCTTGGTCTTGATAAAATAATTGAGTTAATTTCGCAGATTGTTTCCTGGTAACATCAGAAGAGGGCGAGTTTTTTTTTAAGTCCCCGTCTGATGACCCGGTCGTGTGCGGTATCTACATGATAGCTGAGCCTGATAAACGGATCGAGGTCATCTTTAACTATCTCGATGTACCCTGCGAGAATGGAGGACTGGTCGCGGTAAGTCCTACATCTACAATTAAAATCATCATCATCTGCCTAGCCTTTTCCCAAGTATGTTGGGGTCGGCTTCCAGTCTAACCGGATGCAGCTGAATACCAGTATTTTACATGGAGCGACTGCCTATCTGACCTCCACAACCCAGTTAGTACTGGGTAATACGATACCCCTTGGTAAGACTGGTTGTCAGACTTCTTGGGCCACTGACTACCTATAACGGCTGTCAAAGATCTACAAATGACACCCGGGACCAACGGCTTAACGTGCTTTCCGAGGCATGGAGGAAACTCGGTATGTAATGGGTGGTCACCCATCCACAGACCAACCTAGGCAAGCGCGGCTTAACCTAAAGATCGATCCGAGCGGCTGTTATTACTTAGCCACGAGCTCAATTAAAATCACATTCTAAAATAAAAGTGTTTTTGAAAGTTCGTCCACCAAGGGTAAATAAAGGCTTGAAATTGTATAAAATTCCGCCAAAAACGTACTTACGTAGTGAAAACATTTTTCTGAAAAAAAATTATAAATAAAAAGGGGCTCATGTTCGGTACTTAAACTTTTAAAATAAGAAGGTATTTATAAAATTCAATAACATTTTTTAACCCCTTCATTGGCCTATAACAATGTTATTTTAAGAGATTTCTTTTAGAAATATGAAATTCTTTATTTTACTTTAGCTTGTTAGTCGGGATCATCCCAATTCTGACACCACATTAAGTAAACTCGCGTTGACACGGCCAGAGAATGCTCGGACCAAGTCGACTAAGCTTCATACGAGTGTAGTGTACTAGGATAGCTGTTGATATTGACATAGTTCACTCGGATCATTTTCTTCATTCTACAATTATTTTTCACAGTCAACATCGAAAAATGTCGGATTTTGTGCGAAAGACGTTAATCGAAGAGCTAAGACGGGAAAAATTATAAATATATTTATTATACACCATTTTTACTCCTATAAGTACGAGCTAGCTCTGGAAAGTAGGACGCCATCCGAGTCTACACGGATCGGACGCCGTCGTCGTCCTAGTGCGCTCGGATATGGGTTGCCACAATACCAGTTGCGTCAGAGTAGGTATCCGAGTCCACTCGGTACGAGCATACTCTGACCGTGCGTCAACGAGGCTTAAAGGTTTAAGATATGGTGTTAAATTCATTGCACATATATCCCACCCTCATTTCTCAAGGGGATGTATTTATCAAGATTTGCAGAGCTATAAAGCATCAAGTAAATTAAGTTAACTTGTGTACAAAAATGATTAAACTAACCCCATAACGGATAACGTAATAAGTCTGAAACTATCGTTAACTTTTATAGCAATAAAGTGGTTGAGAAAACTTTAATTGAATTTTTTCGCTGCGTGTAGACAGTGGTGTTAGTTTTACCGATGTAGATCAGCTGTTTTTGCTAGACTTTATTCTTTTTACGGGCCATTGAAGGCGGCTTTGCTTAGGTCATCAACATAGATATAATGTTGCCATCACCTTTATGTTATAGTCGCGTTTTGAGATCTATAAATCTGATAAAACAAAGTCTCTATTAAAACTTTCATTTCTTTATTATATTTTTAAGACAACTTACGTTCGGGCGGATCTGGGACATTTGCGCGAAAGACATATGCGCGAAGGACACTTCCGCGAACCCGCTTGCGCGAAAAGACATATGCGCGCATGTACTTTTGGGCGATTAGACTTTTGCGCGAATGAACTTTTGCGCCCATAGACACTTACGCGCATAGACACATGCGCGAATGGACACTTGCGCGAATGAACTTTTGCGCAAAAGGACACTTCCGCGACTAGATTTACTCGCGACTGGCTACGGTTAATCTGTAGAGTAAACAAAACATCATATTATTTCTTATTTTCAATGAGATAGAGCGAGAGAAGTGGCAATACTGCCCGAGAGACATGTCAAATTATTTTTTCGTATCTACCATGAATAGTGTTGCCAGATATAATTATTGTTTAATCGATTTTGAACAAAATAATTTTACTCTCTGTTCAAGCTTTTGGGTTTCATTAATGTCGATTTTTAAGGACATTCAGTTGTTTTAATGTCTATTATGACAAATGTATATTGATGTATAGAACATTCTTGTTACTTTGTACAAAAATTATTAATTAATCGATTCCGATTTAGAAGAACCTCAGTGTTATGTTTACTCTACAGCTAACCTAACCTAACCATTCGCGCATAAGTCCTTTCGCGCATGTGTCTTTGTGCGTAAATGTCCGTTCGCGCATAAGTCCATTCGCTCAAGTGTCTATGCGCGCAACTGTCTATGCGCCCAAAGGTCCATTCGCGCAAAAGTCTAATCGCCCAAAAGTCCATGCGCGCATATGTCTTTTCGCGCATGTGGATTCGCGCAAGTGTCCTTCGCGCAAATGTCTTTCGCGCTAGTGTCCTGATACCCGTTCGGGCCTATATCCATCATGACTAGGCTTGTAAAAAAGGGGTTAACAGAGCCACGGACGAATACATATTGAAAATACAACGAATATGGTAAAAACTTGCGCAAATTCAATGTCAAAATTTCCGAAAATACTGGCTGAAAACTCTGATCAAAAGAAAAAAACAACCCAGCCTTTAAGTATTCTAAAATGAACTTTATTTCAGTGGGTGGACGGCTGGGAGTTGAACGGCCAGGTGTGGCCAGCAGATGCTTGGGACGACGACCGAGTAGTGGAGTCCTGTGACCAGAGACCGGCACGTAAGCTGGTCTCCAGACAAAATGCTGCCTTGGTGCAGTACCGGGTACCGACTAGGGGGAAGGGATTCGCTGTTACTGTACGACATTTGAAGAACTCTAAACGTAAGTTTCTTGCGTATTTACTCCTGTATTCATAAACTCATTTCTCTTCAATTTTTTACTCAATCATGACATGACTAGCTTATGCCCGCGCCTTCGCCCGTGTGAAGTTCGATAACTGTCCCACGGGATCATACTACCGGGACAAAAAGTATCCTATGTGTTAATGCAGGTTATAAACTATCTGTGTGCAAAATTTCAACCAAATCCGTTTAGTAGTTTTTGCGTGAAAGAGTAACAAATATCTATTCATTCATCCTCACAACTAATAGTAGAATATTGTCATCGGAAGGTTGCACAAAGGTTAATAAGATTGATAATGAAGATAACGAGTACATAATACTGCATAATCGGTTTGCGGATAACAGAATTACTTCATATTATGACAAGCACATTCAATGCGATGATCTCTACCATAGACTAGACTAGACACATTATTACCCACTACTATTAGAGATAACTGTAATAACTATATTTATTATGTACAAACTACAAATCCATAATAGTAATAAAAATATGTACAAGTATCAAAAGGGTTAGGGTTACAGGGCGTCAAAAAATTCGTCCAAATCGCTGTCAACAGAAGGTACCCAGAAAGCTGGCAGCGTTACCATGGCAACGTGACGATTCTTTGGCCAAAAAATAAACCCGGATCTGGTCACGTGAAGAGTCGTCCGTCGTCGTGAGAGTCGTTTAGATCGTCTTATGACGACAGGCCGTGTCGACGGCGCGTTCGTGTTCCACGCGCGCCTCAACGAGATGTCAGCAACCATGTAGGGGACCGCATGGGCCGATGCCTGCCAGGGTTGCGGGACTGTTCGAAAAAGATACCGTGGCCCTGGAACACAAAAAGCAAAGATGGAACATTGATGGGTTTTAGTCAGTAGAAGTCTGACACTCTCTTCCGCTCCGCCCAGAAGGGGGGATGGGGTGATTTCCCACCCAAAAAAAAAAAAGAGTAACCAATAAATATTAAATAACATTTACCGTCAAGGATTCCCGTAAAGTAATTCCTCATTCTTTATCTGATAATTTTAGTTGTTTACTTCTCAAATTATGTTGCTTTTTTTTGGAGATACTAACCAAGCCGGTGATTTAAAATACAAGTGGGTTATCTTAATCGAAACCTAGCTTACTTTTTTCTTTTTCCAAGTAGAACCTAAATAGCTATTAACTCCCAAATGACTTCGAAACAAACTAAATTTTCTAACGTAAGTAATAAAAGTTAATCCAAATGGCTAAAACTAAGCCAAATAGTCTTATCATGTGTCATAAACGACTACATACCAACGAAATGCCAAAACTAATGTTATTTAAGTTTTCTTATCTCTTTAATTCAGTTGTTGGCTATAAACACAGGTTTACTTACATGTGTAAGTTGTACAGTAGGTACAGTCAGATACAACGTTCATACATTAGGTACGCAAGAACCAACAGTGACTTTCTCGTAAAGTATTGGTAAAAAATGTGCAGTGATAAGTTTCGTTTATACAGTTTTACACACTCCTTTTATATTTTGACATATTTCTTAAAAAAAAAAAACAAAAAAAAACGTTTAAAAATATGTTTAATATTAAAAAAAAAGAAACAAAACAGTTGTGTCATACATAATCGGTTTGCCACAAGCTAAGCATAGCTTGTCTTGTGGCTCGGGTGTAACTACTAACTAGATTCAATTCAGGACATCAAAATATACCTAATAATAATCATTACAGTGATACGAACACGTAACATATTTAATATCTTATAGTATTTTCGAACCCATAATTATTTGAAAGAATGCTTTTACTATCGTTATTTCACGAGAAAAACGCTTTCTGATTTTAAATCAATGCATTATCTTTCGGTTTTTCCTATAGGGACTACAGAACGCCACCTGCTACGATCCTTACATACTCCTTTTGCTGCATTGACGTTCATACTTATGGTCAAACACGCCGGTTGCGAGTGCTACTCACCAGATCTTTCTGTAGAAAAACACAAATAAAGTCAGCTCATGTCCGCCTACTTCCAGGGTAACCGCTCCCAGCGTCTCCACGCAGATTTACTTTGTAAATACCTTTATATAGGTGTATGTTACTTGTGCTCATGACTGTACATTTAAATTTACCTGGGAGCAAAAGATATTAGTTTTAAAGTATCTCGGCGTTGCTAACTTGTTTTAAAACTTTACTTATAAAATACCTGGCAACATGGCGACATTTTATCCTTATGTTGCTGGTCGGTGAAATTAATTTCGAATACCGATAAAATATAATTTTCATCATAAAATAATATACTTAATCTATATAATAATATATCTATCTAATTAAATAGATATAATAATTGATGTTGACTCATCTGCCTAGCCTTTTCCCAAAAATATTAGGGTCGGCTTCCAGTCTAACCGCATGCAGCTGAATACCAGTATTTTTCATGGTGCGATTGACTGTCTATCTGTCCTCTACAACCCAGTTAGTACTGAGTAATACCCCGCTACCTGCCTAAATAATTGAAGGATCATATAGATCAATGTACCTATCTATGGCAAAATAAGAATAACCAATCAAAACATTGGACGATATAACAACAAATTACATTAAAGTTATGAACAACAAGGACATAGGGACTGGAAACATAGTAAGGCAAGTTAGAGGTTTAGTTGAAAACATATTGCTGTCTCAACTCGTAACTCAGCTTATTGAAACAGTTTTACGAAGCCAGCATATAACATTCCAATGTTGGTTCAAATATCGGAACAGTTTTCATAAGTTATGAGTACAAATAACTGGTATTTCTGGCACTGGAACCGTGGGCAGTAACTAAACGTTTGTGGAATATGAATTTTGTATGTTATTGCATATGGAAATCGTACGAACTATGTTTGTTTTGTATGAAAATGTATGAGTGCCATTCCCTCTCAAAATTGATCAAATTGTGAATGAAATGTGCTTTCAGGGACGAATATATTTACTTAGTTACTTCTGAAATTCGATTTCATTGGAGATATATCCTTAACGTAGTATGTATTTAGGTAACGTATGTAATCTTTAACAGAATAAGTACCTACTTGTACCTATAATTTGTTTGTGAATGCAAAACTTTTTTGATAACATAAGTGAGTAAAATTAAAATAGATGTAGAATAGATTATAGAGCAGCGGTGGCCCAGTGGTGGTGGCCCCGACTTACGAGCAGTAAGTCATGGGTTCGAACACAGGCGGGCGCATTACTTTGTGTAATTTATTTCATCACTACTGCTCTCAAAACGGTGAAAGAAAACATCATGAGGTAACCGGCATGTCCTAGTACCAAAAATTGGAAGACATGTGACATCTACCAACACGCACTGGGCCCGCGTGGTGGATTACTGCCCATTCCCTCTCATACAGAGGAGGCCGTATGTCCCAGCAGTGGGAACATTATAGGCTGATTATGCTTATGTTTACCGCTTAAAATTAAAATTGTGATCACTAAAAGCATAATAATTTATTCTTTGGTAATCTTTAAAATAATAATCATAATTTTGTCATGTTAGAATATTTAATTTATAATTTAGTTTTCTATGTGCTTAACTTTTCATGAACATAATTAAGAGATCAGTGTGGGGTATCCTACCTTATCACCCCACCACTAATTCCTTTGTGAATCGGTACATTAACTACGGTTTCCACCGGACCCAACCAACTAGCAGTGGACGATAAGCAAATGTTTTTACTAGAAGTTTTCTCTCTTGGTTTGTTTTATGAGTTACATTAACATTATACGGAGATGAACTGTCCCCGAGCATGAGAATAAAACTACATGAAGTAACTTCATGTTCTCGCTTAGTCTAGGAAACTGATATTATCGTCTTAAAGGATCCCACGTAAATTGTTGGATACTTTTATTATCCTAACTAATATTATAAATGAGAAAGTAAGTTTGTTTGTTATCTTTTCACGCCTAAACCACTGAACCGATCATCCTGATATTGTAAATATAATCAAATGAAATAGGTTCACACGCCTAAAAATTATAAAAACACGGAAAATGTATGTAACTTAGGCTACATTCGGTGACTAAAACTAATTTATTTAACATTCACACTGCATATCTTTGGTTAATCAAAGATTCAATTTACTTCCATAACAATTTTATACATATAACTAATTCTAAAACTTTGAGTTATTTTCAACACGAAATCAATTTACAATCACCAAAATATTTAACAAACTGATCATCCTGAAATTTTGCACATACGTTGTCAGGTGTACAGAAACGGACATAGGGTACCTTTTATTCCGAAAAAAAAGTACTGCTCACGAGGAAAACAACAATAACGTTCTTATGATAATAGATGGCGCTACGTAAGTTTAGAATCATGATTGGATTATATGTATTACTAGCTTTTGCCCGCGGCGTCGCTCGCGGTGACAACGACATAAATTCTTTTCGACCTATTCTAATACCTACCAAATATACATACAAAATTTCATAAAAAATCGGTCGAGCCGTTTCGGAGGACTGCGACCGAGATTATACAAACTATAGTAGTGTGTTAAGAGTTGAATTGTCAAGTTTTAAATTAACGCGAGCAAAGCCGAGGGCAAAAGCTAGTTTTGTACAAATTTATTTTGCCTTGGAATAATATTATGTTGCGTTCCATTATTATAATAATGTATTTATTTTCGTTTGGCGTATCATTAAGACTAGCAGGAAATTATTACATAGAGTTTTTAACTCATATTTTATGTCTACCGTTGCTTGTTAGGTTAGGTTAATTTTAACCAAAGTGTTGCATTAGCATTTTCATGAGGAATATTTATCAACCACGTTTTTAGTGAAAACTCAACAAAATTTATTAGATTTTGTAAGCGGGCTTTACGTGACTTAAATGCTGTCCAATAACAATTATGTCTGCACGGAGAAACCTTATTGTTGATGTGTTTAATAATTATATTATTCATAAAACACGCTCAGACAGTAACGAAGATCCCACCACTCATGTCATCCCTAATCTCCGTAAACTGTTTAATTAGTATTCTTATTGGTTACTATATTTTCGAGCCGTTTAGGGTTGAAACGCTAGGACCGTGCGGCCCGAGTGCTCACAGCCTTTTCAAGGAAATTTCAAAATGCTTAGTTGACACGATTGGCTTTTACATTGGGCAAAGGCTTAGCGTTGCCATACATCGTGGCAACGCCGCCAGTCTCTTGGGGTCATTACCAGTTGACAGCGTTGAGGAGGAGTATTTTGACGCCATTTTTTTAAGTTTATTGTTAAGTTAGTTTAATTTGATAAACTCTAAACATTGCCATCTTTAAGCCAGCAATAATACAGACCAATATAAACCAAATAGCACCCACTAGCAAAGTTCATAACCCCATAACATATTCATGACGACAAAACTCTAGTTTTCGCAAGGTCGGAGGTCATAACGTAGAAGTTTTGAATAAACTGTAGACTCCACCGGAGTGTAAGGAAGTGGGCGTAACTGTGTTCGAGACTGCATAATGGCGTACAGAGAACAAGTTTCTTTATAACAATATTAGTTTTTGAACATTAGTTATAGCGGAGACAAGAAAAATAACGTAAGGTGCGAATTATACAGAAACGGTGTAAGGTGGAGGCGCGGCGCAGTCGTAGGCGCAGCGCAGGCGTGGAATTTGTAAGGAAACGAAAGAACGGCGTGCCTGCGCCGCGCCGCTTGAGTGTAATTCACGACACGTCGCTTACCTACATTTTGTATGAAAACGTTTTGAAACGGCATCATGCCTGCGGTGTGTCTGCGCCGCGCCTTCACCTTACGCCATTTCTGTATAAATTGCGCCAAAGGGTTGCTACACACGTCATGTTAGGGACGCATCCTTCGATTCGGCAGTATTTGGTGAACATCAAACCCGACCCGAAGCTTCATATATTCGACTTTCATCCGACTCGTGCCGGACGGCAAACTTCGTTCGGTATTTCTCTCCCCTTAATTATATTCGGGTCGGCTAGGCACAATTTTAGCTAAGCCGAGCGACTTTTTCCCGAACATGCATCTGCATTCATTCGGTTTTGCTTCGCGGGTGTGCCGAATCTTGTCAAACCGAAGATAAACTACCATACAAAAAGAATATTTATGTACCTACACAAAAAATACTAAGGTTACGTGCACACTGACAGGTGGCTTGCTTAGCACTTAAAGGCTAGCCAGTCGCCTAGCGAGTATCAAAGCGAAATTAACGTTCTAAAATCTTCACAATCGCCCGCACTGCCCACTACTTCTACATACGACTCTCTAGCCTCTAGGCGCTAAACAAGCCTCCTATCAGTGCGTTCGTAACCTAAATGTAATTTAATCTGTCCTTGTAATGTACTACCGAGTTTACTGACGGTCGACCACTTTTCACCCTTATGTCCTGAGAACTAAGGTTGAAAAGTGGTCGACCGTCTGTGAAATCGGTAGTAAATACTTTGCACGCACTAATAATTTACAGAACTTATTAGTCATACTAGTTTTCCCGGAAACTAACTTTTTTTTTTTTTTTCTTTAAATCAAAAATCGTTGCCACACACTAAGAATTTCTCCTGTATCGTGGGTGCGTTTACAAACATTTAAGCTCACATACACAAACAGCCAGACCCGGAACAACTACCTGTAGGCCATACAAATATTTGTTCCGTGCGGGAATTGAACCCGCGACACGAAGCGCAGCAGTCAATCGCTCAGCCACTGCGCCAACCGTGCCGTCAAATTATTTATTTTAAAGAACCACTACCGAAGCAGAAAATAACCTCTCTATATTTCACAGCCTGCAACGTGATGCTGTTCGGTGCTGAGGGTGTGTATACACTTCGCAACCACGGTGAGACCGGCAACTGTTCCTTGCTGGCCATATCTCCAGCAACTGTTCAAGTACTCGATCTCAACGTTGGAGTCACCATCAAGAAGGGACGCCTCCTCGAAATGGAAACTGGCACCATTCATCGTGTAAGTTAGTAGTTAATAGTTCAAGTCATCATCCGTCTAGCTTACCCCTTCCCAACTAGGTTGGAATCGGTTTCAACAGTTCAAGTAAAGGGCTTTTAGAGGCGGAGAATTTTAAATTGAAACAAAACACAGAAAAATGATTTTAATATTCATAAAATTCGCTTTATTCGGCTGATATTTTTATGCCATTTATGAATATGATTTCAGGCACGAACTTTACTTTCAGGTCGACAAGAAATGTTTACTTAGGGCACATACCTTCTGTTCAGTACAAAACTAAGTTAAAACGATTTTATGAAAAAATAATAAGTTTCTGTGTAGGTTTACTACTTCTCATACTATTTTGTAAAATCAGATTCCTCTTTTTTTTTTTTTTTTTGGATGGGAAATCATCAAATGACCCCCCCCCCACTCTGGGCGGAGCGGAAGGGAGTGTCAGACTTGTACTGACTAAAACCCATCCATGTTCCTTCTTTGCCATTTGTGTTCCAGGGCCACGGTGTCTCTTTCGAACAGTCCCGCAGATCAGATTCCTCTAACAGTCTAATCTAACAGACAAATGTGTATGTATGTGTGTGTCAGGGGAGTTTGTTACTGTGTGGTAACAAACTCCCATTCATTCAAAAAAATAATAAAATATTTTTTTCTGCCATAGTATAAACTCAGATGCGGAAAATCTATTCGCATAGACTGTATTTTGCTACATGTTTTTATCTTTACAACGATCTGTTAAAACGCCAGCAGGCGACAGCATACGCTACATAATTTATTAAACAATTAGTGACCACCAGTGGCTTTCTGTCTGACGCTATAATAGACAGACGCGGTTGGGAGCATTGTTACATGGAATTGGGGGCAGGCTTCAACCGTTTCACTAATATTTTGCCAATGTAATGTGTACTGAAATGTGGAAAATTTTTGGGGGATTTTCTGTCATCAATTCTTGAATTCTTTCTACATGAGAATAGTTCACGTACGTATATTAATTATTAATCGGTCAACAAGTTGCTATCAGGGCAGCTATCCAGAGACACTTTTGTTGGGTGAAACAATAAATTAAACAAGAGACCCGATAAGAGACATGATCTTTTTTCGCCTTTTGATATATTATACATATTTTATTATTACTTTAAATGAGTGCGACTGTGGAGTCTCATCCCAAACCATTGCCCACCTCCTCATTGTACAACCACCTGCACTTTAAGGGACCCGTCCGAAGGCACTACCAACGTAGTCCATGTGGCCGAGTTCGGGTCGAAAGAAATATAATTACTTAAATAACTTAGTAAATCATCGACACGAAGAAGAAAAAAAAAAAAAGAGTAGAAAATGTAAACAACAAAAGTTTTGGTCGTTTTGAAACATTATCAGTTCCTAGTTGCAAATGTTTACGCGGATTAAGCAAAATAATGCAACCGATTTGAAAGTTAGCACGTTGTAACAGGGAAGGATAACGCGTATAGATACACGGAACATTTCATCACGCTTTCAGTAATTGAAAATTATACTAGGTACTACGAATGAAATTAGTCGCAAATATCACTTTAACGATATTGAAGGTTAGATATTATTTACATAATAACCATCGTGAGATTACCCCCAGTGATACAATTTCGTGAAAATTGAGAGACTATTAAATTTCAAAACGAGTTAAACTTCATTTACAGACTCGTCAAAGTAAACCAATTTATTTTGTTAGTTGTCGCTCTAATTGGCGACTGTTTTCGCTCTTATATTTAGAAAACAGCTTAAATTATTATGCTTTATTTTGACAAGTACTGCTCGATGTTACAGCCTACAGGCCTTTTTTAACACGCTTCCTCCTTTTTCAGTAACTCTTTATTTTTGTTTGTTTTTCCTTCAAACATTAATTCTTGTGCTGGTCGATCTAGTCTCAATATCAAAGTAATTTCATCATCATCTGCCTAGTCTATTCCTTAATAATTTGGGGTCGGCTTTCAGTCTAACCGGATGCAGTGGAAATGCAGTATTTTACATCGAGCGACTACCTATCTGACTTTCACAACCCAGTAATCCGGTACCCTTGGTAAGACTGGTTGTCAGACTTTCAGGCCACTGACTACTTAAAACGACTGTCGAAAATCAAAATATTTTATTTCACATAGGCCTAGATGGACACTTATAAAACGTCGACAAAAAGGTGCACTGTCAAAGATCTAAAAATGACAGCCGGTACCATCGGCTTAACATGCTTTCCGAGGCACGGAGGAAACTCAGTATGTACTTAGTGGTCACCCATCCACGTATCAACCTAGGCAATGTCGGCTTATCCTGAAGATCGACCCGAGAGGCTACTATTATTTCGCCACGAGTAAAAGTAATTTGACGCTCGACAAAAAAAAATGCAATCAGCAAATTATCTAAGTTGGCGAGAGATCATTGAGTCCTCGTAATAAGTTGTATTAGCACACTACAGGATTTTCCTCTCAATCTCAATTTCCTCCACGATGTACAATGCCCAAGAGAAAAGAAGGTAATATAATCCTTTCAGGCTACGTTCATGTACTTGAAAAGGGTTGTATGGCCTTGTTCGCCCTTTATATTAATTAAAACATAATCTTTATCATGTTTAGACACAGGATATTGAGCCATGAATATCTAAAATGAGACGGTTTACACGAAATTCTAATAGAATAATTATAGCGTTCAGAATTTGTGCTTTCAAATGCAAATCATCTAAAACATAGGTACCTACATAATTATGTGTAAATTCGGAATTTGTAATGGGACCCACAAAAATTTGCAACCACTTTCTAAATGCAGATCATTTTAAATACCGCTATGACTGACTATAAAGTTATTTCCCGGCATTTTTTGTATTGGCTTTTGTACTTACTCCAATGTACAGAATGCTTAGGTGACATCTGTCTTTTACATACTGTATAGCTGTGTACTTCTGTAGGAATGCTGTAGAAAATTAATTCCGTCGTTCACGAGATATCGATCTATTTGGAACCTGTTTTAAAAGAATAGGCGTGTAGCCTATTGTCTCTCAAGTCTGCTTCGGCCATACCAATGATCCGGCTGAATCGGGAATGTATGAGATGTATGGACGATTTTGTAGATAGGTGCGAAAGCTAAGGAATGCGACGACAAATCTATTGAGTTATGTGGATTTAATGTCTGGTAGGAATTGCCTAGCCCAAAAATAAAATTAAATATAGGCATCTCTTAATTATGAAGATCAGACCAGATAGAAGTACCTCTGGTGTATGTGAGGACAAACGGTGTTCCATCTGGTGCGTTGGTGTTTCCATCGAAACTCATTTATATTGTTTAAATCATAGAAACGACGAAAAATAAGCCTTTGATAATTCGTTGACTTATTTTAGTCATCAGTGTTTTTGTTACAAGAATTAATAGCAATCTCTTTCTTCCACAGTGCACAAAGCGCGGCCTAACCGATTACGTGGACATCGGAGGCGCCAACGGACTCGACCACACCAAAATGGAGGTCCATGACAGCGTGTGTGGACTTGATTCTAATGAAGGTAATATATTATTTAAATCATAAATATGTTCCGGATTTTACTGTTTTTCTGTTCTTCATAACCCTTAATTCAAATACAATTCAATTCCTACTTTACATGCTAGTACTATTTTGATTTGAAATATATTTAAATGTGGAATAGTGCAGAAATTCGTTTTCTAGATAGTTTTTGCCATTCCAGAGTGACCAAAATTACTCGATTTTCTATAATCTAGGTTTAAGCTAAAATAACCACAACGCTAATATTAATATATAAATATAGTAAATGTTGTACAATTTCTTCTGAATATTTTATTTTGCTCATAATTGAATGGAAAAAAGTTTTCGCTAGTGTGGCATTCAAAGAAAGTTGTAACATGCAATAAATAGGTACTTCGTAAGAAAACACGGCTCTTTCATCTTCCTTTCTCAGCGACAAAGAGCGAAATCTCAAGGCGAAATGTATTTTAGATTACCTTATTAATAGTGATGGCAAAGCGGCGACTGTTGAACGTGGTCCTGGGTTCGATTCCTAGGTCGGGCAAAGTTTTATTGGGTTTTTTACATTAGGAATTTCTCAGTAGCAGCCATGGAGTCTAATTTGTGCCCGGTTGATGGCAATCGGCTCACTCCGTATTACACACATCTGCCTAACCCTTCGGGGATTACAGACGTGATATTATGTTGGATAAGGCTAAAGCGATATAGGCGTAGGTAGCGTAAGACGTTGTGTAGAACGTGTCGACGTCTCGTCGTCGTCGTGTCTGTCTGTTTGTATCATATTATTATGTTTTCACGGTCAAATTACCAATCCGAATCTGATAAAATTCGGCAAAGTGGAATCGTTTTCTGTGTAACCTCTTTTATTCTATTAATTTCCGGGGCGAAAAGTATCCAGTGTCCCGAAAAATTAGAAACATTACATGCGTCTATAACCGCTCATAACCAATCATAAATGACTCAAGTGACTTATTTATTTTCATTTATTACAGTTATATTAACCTGCAAATACTGTCAAACAGCAATTATTTAAGGTTATAGACGCATGTAATGTTTCTAATTTTTCGGGACACTGGATACTTTTCGCTAAGCTATTTATTTAAAGTTTTCCGAATAATACTTAATTTTTCGGGTGAACTTCATCACTGAAATTGAACGCGATCAGTATGAACTGTCAGTGTTATAATTAGTGTGGAATATTGGTCATCATCTGCCTAACCTGTTCCCAACTATGTTGGGGTCGGCTTCCAGTTTAACCAAATGCAGCTGAATTACCAGTATTTCACATCGAATGCCTATCAGACCTCCATAACCCAGTTAGTACTGGGTGGCAAGATACCCATTGGCAAGACTGATCGTCAGACTTTCAGGCCACTGACTACCTGTGACGACTGTCAAAGATCTATAAATGACAGCCAGGACTAACGGCTTAACGTGCTTTCCGAGGCATGGAGAAAACTCATTAATTAATAGGTGGTCACCTATCCACAGATCAACCTAGGCAAGCGTGGTCTAGCCTGAAGATTGATTTGATCGGCTGTTATTATTTAGCCACGACCTCTTATGGAATATTGATACTGACAGCTTATAAACGTGGTTTAGTTTAGGTGTGCAGATCGTGTTCGATTTTATTGATGAGATCCAATCTTATTAAATAGGTATGGCAGAATTTGTAGCAGGCTGATAAGTAATAAATGTCAAAGTACAGTCTTGACTAGTACCTAATAAACAAAAATATATGTAAAGATTCATGTATTTGAGTTAATCCTCTGTACATTACACGATTGATTGTGAATTTTCCGAATAACATTCAATACAAACGGGCTCCAAATTGTTTTTCTGTCAACTTTACACTCTTTATTGCTTTTTATTGTCCTCAGACACTTAAAAGGCCGAAATAGCTTATTGCGTGTTGTAAAATGCAAATGTATGGTAAAATGTTACTCAAAGGGTTTCTTTTCCAGCGCGCCGTCCGGCCCTCATTGCCTGCGAGGACACAGTTGTCCGACTGGTGTCCAGTGGACGTTACCACAACTCTGCGACCCTGGCATTCGCCTCCCTTCCCCTCGAAGACCTGGAACATGCTGACCTCATGTGCGGCTTAAACGACCTCTAAATGAAAACATGCGCTTTATGAAAAGTAGCCTCTCGACTACGGCTCCAGGGATGATGTTTGAATGCAAGATTTATTTATTTGAGTATAAATTCACGTTCCACGAGTTCCATCGTTTCGGCACGTGAAGGTTTTTAAACTGACCGTTGGTTTTTGTTTTGTTTTTAAATAAAGAATTATTCTTCTTAATTCGTAATTTAACTGATTGGATGTAGATAGAATAGAGATATTTTAAAACTGACGTTACTACGACTATACTTATCACTACACGTAATGACGGTAGATTATTTGTATTAGAAAATATAAGTCCTAGATTAGATTAATCAATCAATTAATTGGTGAAAGTTTGCGCTTCAGACATAGTCTGTCGATGTCGTCTTAGGCGCAAACTTTGATCAAACAATTCGTCTCTGTTAGAGGTAAGTTGCAGTACTTAGCGTCGATGCCAGATTTAGACAGGACCCTTCTCCGGACGCGCTCTCGCATCCAATCAGGGGATCAGTGGCAATATCCACCACAAATTGATACCAAACTAACTAACTTTACCCTAAATTTTATCAAAACCGTGTCAGTTTTTAGTAATAAGTTAATATTACAAGTAGGCACACATCTTAATGTAGCATTAAGAAACTAATTGGTAATAAGTTTTCCGTAATGTTACGTAGTTCGTGTGTTACCGAAATAAAAGTTTATTACCAAATTCAGTATCACTATCTAGTCATGCATTAAGACGATCGCGTTAAATGTTAACGCTCTAGCTATTTGTCAATAAATAAATGTACATGATGAATTGTTTTATTTTTACTCCACCTTCCAAGTTACACCTTACATAAAATACAATCAACATCGCGTCTTGGGTTTTTAAGATTACTGGTATTATTTAAAAAAAAAACAGAATATTGTGCAACATACAAAAATAAATAGAATACTAATTCGAGGAGCTCGTGGCTAAATAATAACAGCCGCTCGGGTCGATCTTTAGGTTAAGCCGTGCTTGCCTAGGTTGGTCTGTGGATGGGTGACCGCCCATTACATACCGAGTTTCCTCCGTGCCTCGGAAAGCACGTTAAGCCGTTGGTCCCGGGTGTCATTTGTAGATCTTTGACAGTCGTTAGGCAGTCAGTGGCCAAAAAAGTCTGACAACCAGTCTTACCAAGGGGTATCGTATTACCCAGTACAGACTGGGTTGTGGAGGTCAGATAGGCAGTCGCTCCATGTAAAATACTGGTATTCAGCTGCATCCGGTTAGACTGGAAGCCGACCCCAATATAGTTGGGAAAAGGCTAGGCAGATGATGACTAATTCTTACTATTCTTTTGATTTAGTCTGTACCTGCCATTTCCCACTGTACTTATTTTATTTCAAAATTACAAAGCCAACTGATACAATATCGCTACGACTCCGCTACGACTCCGCTAAGGCTCTGCTACGACTCCGCTACGATTCTGCTACGACTCCACTACGTGCAGCTACGATAACGCTGCGACAGTCCAACGATGTCGCTACGCCGATGAGCTATTCATATTACAATAAAGTCCAATTCCTCTGTCTCGTTGGTCTAGTGGTTGCAAGCTATACTGCTGAGTATGAGGTACTGGGTTCGATTCCCAAATCGGGAAAACTGCTGTTGGGAATTTCTCAGATATAGAGTCTGGATTTGTGCCCAGTAGATGGAAATAGGTTCGGACCCTATTACTTGGGACTTAAGTGAATGGACTATTAGGTACTCCTGTGCTTAACCCTTCGGGGATTATTTTGTTATGTATTTATAATAATATATGAACTACTGAAGAAGAATACATGGGTTTGATGAAAACTTTGAAGGCCTATTAGTTCTTGTTAGTCGGTTAGGGTATAAACTAATTGGCTTATGCTAGACGGTGGCCCTAGAGACATTTACATTAATATTTTAGTGGGAAGGTACAACTATGTTACTAACGATGCGGTTGCAATGATTTTAAAACGTTCGTTTCACTTCGCGACTCTCTCTAACACGCATATCAGCAGTAGTTTCTGATAAGGATGACTTGTTCAGGAGGTAACGTACACGTAACGAGGAGGTACCTTATTCTCAGAATGGCCAATAATAATTGCAGCTAAACATATGATTTAGCGGGTGTTTTGAACCGTTTTCATTACGACTGAGTCTAAATGAGCTGAGCAATTGACCTAAGATGAGTCTTGAAATATAAAAAGACATTTCAAAGTGCTCACAGTATGTTGTTTACATACATAGGTACTCACGGATTGAACCCGTGAATGCCGAATGCATTCTGGTTTCAACGATTTCCGTAAAAAAGGCCTTTGGAAAAGGCTTAAACCTATGTGGGTATGTTAAATTAATCAGTACTACATTTATCTACACTAAAATTATAAAGAGTAAAGATTTGTATGTTTGTAACGAATAAACTCAAAAACTACTGGACCGATTTCAAAAATTCTTTCACTATTAGTAAGCTAAACTATCAGGAAGTAACATAGGCTATAGATTTTATTTATATCATGCAAATTAATCGAGCTACCACAATTTCTGCCGATGAAGTCGCGGTCGAAGTGCTTGTGTTTACCTAATATATGCACAACAAAACAGTGTTCTCCACCGGTAAAAGCGGTAGCTTTGAACTACACTATTTCTGCTCTTTTTTTTAACAACGACATCTATCAACATACTGGATGATACGCCTTCACTATATTCGGCCTGCATGCGATCCCTGACGTTCTAGTCCGTTTCATGAAAAACTAAGTTAAGGACTAACTCATAAAGTATTTGTCAAAAAATATAGATGTCGCTGCAGTCTGGTGAAGAGTTTCAAAACTGAACTAAAACCCTTTCTGAATCTATCCGACGGATGTCGCCTGCCATGTCAGAATGTTAATAAAAATTTCGTCTTGTATCGGCGAGCTTGAATTCGTTGTACCGCCAACAGAGGGCGCGGATTCCAAATGTATTGCGTGTTTTAACGTGAAAATTATTATCACTACCATTACTACCGTGATTAAAAAGCTAAAATTTAAAATTTAAAAAGTTCCCTTCGCAACAAAGCAAAGCGAACGAACATTTGAAAAGTCAATAATATGGCTGAGCCGGTTTTGATAAAACATGTCTAGTTGTAACATACACATCACACTTGGAACACAGTGCGGTGATTTGGGCTGCTCATGAAGCGAAATAGAATGTCATGCTGGAGCGAGTACAGAACAAATTTACAAGACACTTGTATTTTAAACTTCATGGGGTGTACCCATTTTACCCGCTGATGTATCCTACACTGTTTGTTCTGGGTATGGTGGGGTACAACGAACGCTTGCGGCTTATGCTCTAAAGCTCTTGCGTGGAGCCCGGAGAACCCGGGTGTGCTGCGTCGCCTAAAGCTGTACCTGCCATGTGTGGAGACGGCGGCGACCGCCACTGCTGGCCGTGCCTGCTGCCAAAACCAATCTGCTGTCAAAAACACCCCTCACCCGCACAATATGTGTACTAAACGAAGTTCATGAGAGAATTGACATGTTTTCGTGCAATCTGAGTGAATTCGCAAGTGTTGTTGAATTGTGTTAGTTATATTTAGATATTAATATTCTGTGTTAAGATTTTTGTTGTTAGATTTTTAAGTATTCGCCGTAAGTTGATTTTATTTGGTGTGTAATTACAATTAGACATGTAATGGGGTCAAACCACTATTGTATTGGGGTCATCCTGTAAAGATAGTGTGTGTAAGTTAATAATAAATAAATAAAAAATCATGCACTTTCATTTGATACCCCACTTGAGTATATTTAAAAACATTTGATTTTTCATACCCACTTTCATCCCTCATAACTAGTAAATGGGTGCACTGATTTTGATAAATCGTATCTAAGAACCATTGCCAAGAAACTAGCTTTCAAATAAAAAGAATTGCATCCAATTCGGTTCACTCATTTAAGAGCTACGGTGCCAGAGACAGACACACACACACATTGCGGTTAAACTTATAACATCCCTCTTTTTGCGTCGGGGGTTAAAAATACTGCTGTCGAACAGCTTGACGGAGCATTCAAAATCAGATTCAATATGCTTTCGTATGAAAGCATATTGAATCGTATCGTATCGTCGGTAAAATAACAACAAAATAAAAAACCAACAATTTTAATTAAATTTTATTGAGTATTTTTTTTGGATAGAGATAATAAACAAATACTTATTTAAAAGCAATATATACCACTATTGTGTAACAGTATTCTGACAAAAATAGTTTATTCCCGCTACAGTGAAATAAATATTCGTGCAACTGTACAAACGAATTTACGTAATAATAAAAATATACCTACTAGATTTTTTCGACATTCAAATTCTATGACAATAATAACTAATATTGATAGTAATTTTACCGTTACGATTAGATGAACGTGTGAAGCAAAACAAGGTTAGAAAACGTTGTTTTTTTCACCTACAGAAAGCGCTAGGGCACACGACACCTGGATCCAACATATAAAACACATATTGTCGATGTCATTCGCATTTAGTTTCCAGTGATAGAACGAATAAGTGCACACTCATGTATACACACATTAAATTAGCACCTAATTTGTAAAGCAGTATCTACTATTATCGTTTGCATAACAGATATAAGCTTTTACACAAATAACATTAAACATTTATTTTACCTAACAAATAATACCATTGTAGATTTTCTCTAATTGACTACACATTTAAGAGCTGTTTTACATACATACAGTGTGATTGATTATTGTTACTTTACGCATATATTATGTATCATAGATTTTTCTCGATCGATAGTTTGGGTAGTCTGCCTACATAGCCGTATTGGAGAAAACAAGAGATTCAAGTATTAGTTACATAAAGTTCTAATGGCAATCACATCAAATCTAAGTCTTATATCCTATGCTATACTACGCCTAATGAGTAGCTTATTCAACAAATATATTAACAGACAGTACGTATCGATATCGTCTCATACAGCGATAGAATGTAGGGTAGACCATACTTTAACCATAGATCTATGAGTAAAAACAAAATTTAGGCCTATTGAAAACAAATAATGACCAGGTTTTATTAATCGATTAACATATTTCTAGCTACAGTCGGTTCGTATATGATATTATTATGAATTAGTATTTTACATTTTTTTTTATAACTAAACATTTAACATAATCACAATTTACTTCATGATAAATATTTAAACTTGGCTTAAATCTTGTAACAATAAGATCGTATTTTTTTTTGCATTTGTTTGGTAAACAGTATATAAGGGCTAATTGCACATATAAGTTTGACACAAGTAAGTAACAAGAATTTCTTATAATAAATAGTTTTGCAGTAAAATTCAAAAGTTAAACCGTGTTTAAATTAAGTGCAATACTCCTTTTATAATAATTTAAATGTGAATGAAACATATTTTCTATTTATATTTCTACAAAATATATAATATTTGTATGGGTACAGTTTATATAATTATTGAAGCATATGATAAAATTATATCTCGAAAACATATTTTAAAATTATATTTTGGTTAAAACAGATCTTAACATTACTTGAAATTGCTACTTATAATACAATCCTTATTTAGATCACTTTACATCTTATTCTTACTAATTAAAGCTATCCCATACAACTTCTCAAATTGTGCTTAATTCAACAAGAAAGCGAGTGTTGTGCACGTTTGCCAATGTTAATAATTATATTCCCTATGTTTTGTTAATAAAAGACAATACTGTCAGGGGTTATACAAGGAATGTAAAGGTGGGTTATCAAACGATAAAACTACTTCGTGCATCAAAAAGGGCTTAGTGTGTTTAGGATAGTTCGGAATACATTACAGTTAGGGAAAGGCTCATTTCGATATTATTCAGTACTAAATCAACATTTTTTCGTGTCGTTTTGTGTAAGCATGGCCACTTTCTCTCAATATTTCCCCCGCTTTTCCATCTTGTTCAAGGATAGTAATTGACGATCGCATAGGTATAAATATTTTATTACCGCTAACGTTTCTTTAGTACAAATATTATGTTAAAAGTATAAAATTGTTACTAATTTCATAAGATAATTTTTCACTTAAAGCATTATTAAGCTACAAATTACGTACTGTTTCGGAATTCACGGCTGTTGTGAAGACGAATAGATTCCTGTATATAATTACCTCATATATATGTTTTACATTAGTGATATGTATATCGATTTTGATGTTACAGGAAAAAATACTCAACCAGTGTTAACAATAAGTATCAGTATCGTGTGACTTAGTTGTTCTAAATTGATTTACGGTATCTTGTGCTTTGCCTATCGAATACAATAAGTTAGGTACAGATAAGTCTACTCAGCGCTCAGAATATCGCATTCTATTCTAAAGAAGGGACTATTCACAAAATATACTATTATCTGTTCAAAGTCATAAGAATTTGGAGTTCATAAGATCCTCAAGTGGTACGAATAATTAGCGTCCTAAATACAATAGTAGTAAATATATTGATAAAAATTCATCTCACAGTATACACTCGACTTCTATATTACCATTAATATATAAAATCGTAAAATTTTGCTACGAATAAGATATGTCATTTTGCTATTTAAGCAGAGGCACACTTTGATATGTATAGTGATTTTTATCAAACTGTCGTGTGTGAAAGCTTCGCTTTAACAATGAAAGCCGACGTATAAATACTTTCTCTAAGTAAAACTTATGTTATTATATACGCACAGGTATTATAATAATCCACCGACATTTATATATCCATACTCATAACATGAAATACACATTAACTAAATATATGAAACATCAAACATACGAAACAACTAGTTACAGGAACATCATAAACTAAATTATTTAACATTCAACATACTTTTGCTACGATATTATTATGATACAGAAAATGAAATATATAATAATAAGCTTTTATTCAATGTCCTTTCTTCACTTTCCTCGTACAAAATCACATCACAATTTCACTTTTAAAAGTTCCATTTTGTAACGTTCCTTGCATTGTTCATTTTTCTTCATTTCATGTTCCACACTCCAGTTCATTTTAGATTGTGATAAAATATATTTAATTAATACAACAATTACACTTCTAGTACATTAGTAGCCAATATTAAAATTCGAAATGCCATCTGCAATACTCATCTAAGTTTTCACACACACTTATAAAATGACAGTTTTATTGAGACAATATCATAATATATTATATGCTCCAAAATTTTCCCAATGAAACTGTAATTTTACAAATATTTGTGAAGTAAAACATTTATGTTGCATTGTTATTGTACTAGTTTGTATAAATAATTTGTCTACTCTTCCCTACTGCGTAAATATTCACTTGAGTGCTGTAAGTGCGCCCCCATGCCTCGTTTACAACGCGACAGTGGTGGCGAGCGTGGTCAGCAGGACGATGGGCAGGGTGGTGCCCGCCACGCTGCTGTAGGGACCGGTGACGGCCCCGTCACATGGCATGTGCTCCAGTTCTGAAAAGATAACATGAAAATCTTTAGAACATTTATTAATTCTGGTTTATCAATCTCAGTCTGAGTGTAAATGTGTTATATCTTGTCGTTACAGAGATTGACGCTAACGTAGATGCCAAACTCGTAGCCAAATTTTGGGTCGACTCAATTTAGATTGCGATCGTTACGCTAAGAATAAGAAGACCAATCCCAGTTTTCTTGTCTTCCTCTTAATCAAACTGTAGTAGTTTGTATTTTTCAGAATACAGTACCGATGTGCAAAGAAGGCAACTTGTATCACCAAAAACGCTTGATTCGAACTTCTTTATTCAACACAGAAATTGGAAATGAGAGTGAGTACGTCTTGTTAAACAAAATCAGTAGAATCCTTAGTTGTCAGCCTTATAATAGTCTAATTGCCTTATTAAAGACAGTCACAATATTATACATAGTGAAAAAATTCCACTTTATTTCCCAACTTACGTTGAGTTACACTTAGTAGAAGTTTTAATGCGTTGAATGTACAATTTTACTAAACACCAGTTTCAAGTCGTTGAGTGGTCACTTAAAACTTTATAAGTTACTGGGACGATAGTTTTCAACTTTATAGACACATGTAAAAGTGCGAGGACAGTTCAAGAGTGTACTGGATAAAAGAATAATGAAGTTTTGCCTGGTCAAGAATTTTATAGTTTAAGCCGGTCAATGAAAGGATATATCTAGAAGTTTCGATTTTTTTTCAGACGCCCGTTTACTGGAACGGTAATCAACACATTATGTTATTGTTTGAATGAATAATTAACAGCCAATTTCATCACTTGACTTACTTTTCATTCTCTTTCTTTCAAATTCAAATTCAAATATGTTTATTTGAGACACATAGGTAAAGTAAATACACGGTGTTATCAAAAAGAGTTATGTTTCACTATGTGCTGCCTTGCAAAGGCGTACAAATAATGTCTACACATTAAGTCGTGCAGGTAGTTTTTATAGATATGTATAAAAACTGAAATTTAAATAAAAACTAAAACTAGGTACTGTTATTACAGCTAATTACCTAATATTAAATCTTTAATAAAATCTTTTATAAAATATACGTTAAACAGAAACAAATAAACAATACAAAGTAAGTAAACAATTAAATTGTTGAGTTGTAAGTAATAATAATAATCTTATGAACTAAAGCTAATAAAAATAACAAAAATATAAAATAAAAAACAGTCATTTTTCTTCAAGTATTCATTTATAGAATAGTATGCTTTGTGAATTAAGAAGTTATGGAGTGTTTTTTTGAACGTATTAGGATCTCTTGATGTTTTTACTGACTTAGGTAGTTTATTGAATATTTTTGGCGCCATTCCTAGGAAACTATTTGAGTAAAGGGCTGTTTGATGGGACTTGGACTTAAGTGCACCTTGGTGGCGTTTAGAGGATACTGTTTCGAATTGGTTAGGGTTATTTTTGATAAATATGGCAACTTCATAAATGTAAAGGGACGGGAGTGTTAATAATTTTAGATTAATAAAAAAAGGTTTGCAACTGTCAGTGTTTTGGATCATGCATACTGCACGAATGCATTATTTTTGGGCTTTAAGGACCGATCCGTGGAATTACCCCAGAATATTACTTATTAATATTTTTTATCGTGTGGTTAGTGCGTTACCGTGTGTCTGTGTCTTTATGCCGCCCATGTGCCTCCGACTTGACTTTACATGCCGTCGAGAAATATCTCTCAAGCATGCTGGTTTCCTAACGATGTTTTCCTTCATCGAAAGAAAGATAAATATGCAAAACGCACATGAATTCGAAAAAATAGAGGTGCGTGTCTTGGCTTCGAACTGACTTGGCAGTCCGACGGTCTCACCACTAGGCTATCACTACTTACTGAGAAACTGGGCTTTAACTCAATTTTAAGATCCGTAACAGTTTTCTTAGTGTCCTTAAAAGCAAAACAAGGATGTTTACATGGAAAAAGAATACGTAGAAACTCAACTCAAGTTACTATACAGTTCTGTACCTAATCACATATGCACCGTGACACCTGACATTATGAAATCCTTGGGGCCAGTAGGCCAAGGGTAAAACTATTTCTTAATAGAAACAAAGAAAAATGTGGAAATGGAAAACTATACCAGGAAGCAGACAAGTTAAGAAAATTGCTATACATAGTTAGGAGCACTTCTTTGATATGATTCTGGTAAAGTAGCACATAATGACAGTTTTAATGTATTATAAAATGTAACAGTCATTAATTTTGTTGCTGCAATTAAATAAGTTTTTTTTAAAATTAAACGACAGTTAATAGAGAAATATGGAAGAAGAAGATTATGTTATGATGGTCACCCATCAACGGACCGACCTAGGCAACCGTTGTTTATCTCAGAAGATCGTCCCGTGCAGCTGTTATGAGCCCTTGTGTGTGTTTCTTACCATTGAGCTTATTGAGGAAGTCGTTCCAGAAGGCGCAGGCAGAGGCCCGGGGTCCGCGAGGCCCGGCGGGGCCGCTAGTCCCGTCTGCGGTGTACGTGTAGTAGTGCGGCGACGAGCGCGAGTACAGTGGCCACTTCTCGTCCGGCTTGTGGGGTTTACTGGAAAACGTTGAGAAGGTTTCAATTAGTGTTAAACACATTATGCAATATGGTAGATACCTACTTTATTAGTAAGCAATAATCTTTATTACACAAAAAAGTGGTTACAAAATTGCGTGAAATCCCTGACTCCTGTGCTAGGTGATAGACCTGTGTTACAAATGCCAGTGTGCGGTGATAAGATTTAGACGCGCATCACGAAGGCTGGTTCCAGGTAGCGCAGGAGAAGAATATCTGGACGGATATGGGGAGGCCTTTGCCCAGAAGTGGCACATACAAGGCTATTGCAAAAACAACGAATCAAAAGTGAAAAATGACGAAGTGACCGTCGATGTTGTTTGACACTTGGAATCTTCACTGAAACACCGAATTAACCGTTGTAACATTCAATCCCATTTAATTTTATCGGTGTCGTGTAAAATTTGTTTAAAAATAAAAAAAATCTGATAGGTACCAGAATTAAACCGTTTACTCGAACAAAGTATCTGATATCAGCGTAAGGGTAAATAAAGTTTTAAGACATATAAGCCAACTCGATTCACAGTGAAGCGGTAGTTAGAAACTGTGTCACGGATTGTACGGGCAGGCCCTTGAGTGCTATCAGTTACGTTGATGAATGGGCCTATCGATCCCAAAGATTATCGAACCCTAAGCCAAGTAGCTTGACACTCGATTGGACGCCAATCCCACATATCCACATACATAGGATCATGGAGGTAATCCCCGAAAGGATACGCAGAGGCAGACATTTAAATTTAGTTACGATAGATAACGTAAGGCGAAGAACTGGGGTATTCCTCAAAGCGGAACTATTTTTAAGCCCAACCATCCAAATCATCAAATCATCTTAAATCTTGGTGTACCTATAGTACACCCATATTTCACCAGTTATATTTAAGTGTCACTAACAAACTCCAGGCGGCTCTCCCAAATAATTCACAAAAATTAGATATTCATTTCTACTGACTCTAAAAAAACGTATTCAGAGCATGGGCCAGCCAAAGCTTACAGCCGCTTTAAAATTCGGACCTATACCATCATCATCATCATCATCATCATTTCAGCCGAAAGATGTCCACTGCTGGACATAGGCCTCCCCCAAGTGTCGCCACATTCAGACCTACATGCCAGATTTAAAATAGTTAGTTTAAAACTGGAACTTCATATCGTACGTAACGGATTTAGACTAAAATCAATAGGCTGACATTTGAACACGTAGAACTTTCCGATAATTTTGGCCCAAATCTCTAGGATAATCAAGCTCTGTTTAACATCACCCTATTAAATTGAAGTTCACGATGGGAGATACTGCGACGAACAACTTCGTGAGTCAATAGGGGTCTATTATTAAATTCAATGATTTTGTTTGACGGCTGACTATAATGTAGACTTGTATGTTGGTGATTTTAATAATTACACGAAATGTGCAAGTGAGTACATGCACTACGAAAATCACCCTAACTGCTCCGAAATAAAGGTGCTGTCAACGTGAATTTGGCAGATCCTAGAAAAAGCAATTTTAATAAATGAACCTTACCCAGTGAGAGCGAATCTGGTGAAGGACTGCATGATGTGTGCAGCGAGGTCACGTTCCCTGGTGTGGTACTGAAGAGACATGTTCAGCGGATGTCCGAAGACATATTCCATCTCATCACCGTGCATCACGCCCATCCATTCACCCCACAGGCTCGTACTTGTGCGCTAGAAATATATGAAAAAACTGTTTAAAAAAATGGGTCAAACTAATTTGGACCACAACAACCCCGTTGGTTCCTGCAAATCTTACTATTATGAACCTGTGAATTGGAAACATTATTTTATTAAGTGTTGTGATACATCTGTAAACTCGAATTAATTATTGGTCACAAACGATGTGAAACCATAGCTAGAATAGTTTTTTAAATTTCAGGATTCAGTGACTTCTCCCGTGCATTACGATACGAAAAGATTCACTACTTCATATGTATAATTATCGGCTCATACATATGTCGGATCCGGTCATTAGTACGGACATAAAATAAATCGCAAGCACGCCAGTCGTGCCATTACCAGTCTACCCACACCACAGCGTGCTTCTACAGAGCCCTGATGTTTATAGCTCGAGGCGAGGACGACAGTCAATGTCTGATCGCGGCGGAATAGAGACGTCTTGAAACTGTACCCGATTCATTGTGCCCCGTGTTATTGTGTTAAGTTGTAATTTCAAGTAATTTGTTAGTTTAATAGAAACAATGTATCACACCCGGTGTATTTTCACTGCACGGAACCCATCGTCTGCCCACACGATGTACGAGCCTAACGGAATAAATCCTGACATATCCGACACATAATATTTCCTCAAAACCTTAATGGGAGTACCGAATAAGTAACTTTTAAAGTCGTTAAAACATTTTAACAACACAAAATAGCGTATTGCTTCATACATACAAACATAACCTCTCCTTTATCGCTTGTTAAGCTCTCCCAGAGAACGCAAACAACACCCAGTGTATTTTGACAGGCGGCGGAACCACGTACTAAATTCCAAAAGTACTGAGTTTGACGTTTTGTTGACATTTGCCCTAACAACCAGCGCCACTACGAAATGTCAAGGTATATTGGCCATCGGTACATACGCTGAAATTAAAGATTAACTACACGTATGGATATGGAAGGGTTGAGCTCGTCAGTTTACGACTACCATGCATTTATCTTTCAGTACATTTTTATGCTTTTCACGGAGGGTAAGGATGGGGACATTGTTGTAATGTGTGAATGTACCTATTACAAATATGACGACAAAGTTTTTGATGAAAGTAAATGGTATTTTTTTTGGCATGTATCTGGCTTAGTACAGTAACGAACAATGAAAAGAATAAACTTAGTAAAATTTAAAAGCGATTTTCTTCTACTGTTATATATAACGTTTTACGTTTTTACAAACATTGTATTTTGGAAGCCATACTTATGAAATAGGTTATAACAAAGTAGAATCAGTTACAAACTAGTTGCAGTGATTGCCTCGTTAGGCGAACATAAGGTCCTGGGTTCGATTCCCAGGGCGGGGAAAGTGTTATTGAGTTTTTCCATCAAGATTTTTTTTAGTAGCAGCCACGGAGTCCGGATTCGTGCCCGGTTGATGGCAATAAGTTCGCCCCTATTACATGGGACTAAAAATATAACTGGCGAAATGTGAGTGTCCTATTAGTTAGACCTCTGCCCAGCAAACAAAATTGCAACATAATAATTATTACGAGCTTAACAATTAAATCCTCAGCTCACGTCAAGTTTCCTCTCAAAATATAAAATATCATCCACCCTTCAGTTTTCACAGTTGATAATAATGCAAATCCACAGAAAATGCAAGCACTCAAGATATTATGTTGAATGGCTATACCACAGTCGCTGCTGGCAAGTACAGAAAGGGTATTATTTCCTTTGATTGCATCACGATTTATGATCTAACCTGACCTGAGCTGAAAATTGCTAATTCCGAACTTATCGTCGACGTCGTGAAACACTGAGTTTAGATTGAGCCTTAATGGCGTCCCAGACTAAACCGCATGACGGCGGTTTTATTTGTTCGTACCATGACGAGACGTTGCAATATTGTTTGTATCGCATTCTACAAAGCAACTTGGATTCTAAATTATCTCATTGATAAAATATGTACAAGTATCAAAAGGGGAAAAGAATTACAGGGCTTCATAAAATTCGTCCACATTGCTATCAATAGGAAAAGTGCCCAGAAGGCTTTCCTGCCATCCAACATGGCTATGCTGATTCTTTGGCCAAAAAATAGGCCCACCCTCTGGTCACATGCAGAGTCGGCCAACCGCTTAACGACTCTTCGAAATACTAGGTGGGCACTCTGACCCCATAGCCCTAGTGTTTCAACCCCAAATGGCTTAAACACATAACTACCAATTAAGTTACTCATTAATGAAATAATTATGGGGATGTCGTTAGTCAGTTGTCAACATAGTTATACAAATTTCTGCTGGACATGATATTATTGATGCTTTTTAGCCTGAAGGCCTACTTGACGTAAAAACGAAAAGAAGTCGGAAATGTATTGAATTTACACTAACCAAAATGCTTAAGGCATTCCTGTTGAACGTTGTTTTAAAATACGAAATGCTTTAGCAACAATTAGCACTGGTCGGGGCCGTCTGAGATCGTCTGTCTCAGTCAATGCTGTATTTTTTTTATTAAACAATTGCTAATTTTCAGAATTTTGAAACGTCATAAATCTCGTTACTAAAGGTCACTTGAAATAAAGTAGTATAGAGCAACGTCACAAGAAGATTCATGACTGACGAATATTTTCCTACTTAGCGAACTTTAAGAAAAGCGCGTAGGAGGATACTATAATATTAATTACGCGAACTTTTACCCAAAAATAGGTATCTAGGTAGATATACGAATTTGAAAACAATAGCAAAACTTTAAATTAATTAAGAAAGCTTTGCGTAAGATCAATTATCGTGCGAGTACTCAATCAGCGTGGGCGATTGTGAATGAAACTAATCAAATGGATCCAATTTCTCCATATCTTGGGTTACCCTATTATAACCCTTCGTATTAATTAATAATGGCAATACGTTATTGTCTCTCATTTACGAGAAGATTCAACGATATTTCAGATTTAACTACTATAGTCTAAATTAGTACAAATTGGGCTCAAAGTTCGTTACATAATTAGAATTTAAACCAGGGTTCGAAATGATAATTATCTTGATAATGAAGCGTCAACTTAGAGAAATAACGGTCACAAACAATGTATTTAATTGATAAACAAACATAATTCTTACTACATTTGTCTTAAAAGTAAAGTATAAAAGAATTATTAACTATCTTTCTTTATATAATATTTTAGTAATGAAATAATCATTCGTATGTTAAAAAAAATCAAAGTGATCAAGTCGTTAATTAGCATTGAAAATTATCAAAGAAAATAATTATCTTGACAATTTCGAACCCTGGTTTAATCAAAATAGCTAAGGGCGGATTCCATCATTAAAGTCAAATCTACGACCATATTAGTTTTGATTAACAACTACTTATTGCGTCCAGTTTCATGGGTGAAATCAGCTCTAAGTACTAAATTCATCTGTTCAGATGCCTCAGTATTATATAAAAAAATTGTTATGAAAATGAAGTAAAATTCCCTCCTAAAAGCACATCAAAACATAAACGTTAAATAACACAAATTGCTGATAAGCTATTGAAATGCAATTTGGTGGAAATCGAGCTAAATTCATACTTTCGATTCAGCGAATTTAAACAAAATAAGTTGCTAATTAAAGTGATTGCTGTATTCATAATTGCTTTCCAGCATCTCTATTACGAAACATGTTTCAAGCACAATCTGAATGATTGTGAAGGAAATTCGTCGGTTCGAAGACGAAAATTATCACTTCCCTTCCCTGTCCATGTCTCAATTTATTTGGGATAATGAGCCATCTCCTTTCTTATCCAAAGACGTAAATAACAAAATCAACATTGATTGAAAATGAAAGTATCAAAATGAATTGCATTTGTCATGCAAGTCCATTGGATAAAATAATTCGTCACTTGCCTAGCCTTTTCCCAATTATGTTGTGGTTGGCTTCTAGTCTTTTGGATACAACTGAATACAAGTATTTTTCATGGAACGACTGCCTATCTGACCTCCACAACCCAATTAGTACTGAGTAATACGATATCCATATGAGAATCATATCCGATGTCGATATGAGTGATTCGTTATCTTATTTATAAACTCCATTACTGCTGTCCTCAAATGTTGTTACCATCTGTACGCTGATGACTTACAACTATACGCTCAGTCAGACATTGCCAACCTTGACAGTTGCATTTCATCACTCAATGCTGATCTTCGAACTATCGAAGAATGGTCTGGCAAATTCGGGGTTTCTGTTAACGTTGGGAAATGTCAAGCCATCCTCATTGGTAGTTCTTACTATTTGAGAAATGTGAACACTAGCCAACTTATGCCACTTATGTACGAGAACTCTGTCATTTCTCTTTCTCCTCACGTAAAAGACTTGGGTCTATACATTGACAGCAGTTTAAGTTGAAATAAACACGTGGCTCAGGTGAGTCAGAAAGTCACGTTCTCACTGCGGTCTCTCTATAGATTCAAGCATTTCCTCCCATCTAGCACCAAACTCACGTTGGTCCAGTCACTTGTGCTCCCCATCATCGACTATGCTGATGTTTGTTTTTCTGATCTTTCCCAAGAACTTCTAAATAAATTGGATCGTCTTCTCAACAATTGTATTCGCTTTGTTTTTGGCCTTCGTAAATACGATCACGTTTCTTCCTTCCGTTCTCAGCTTAAATGGTTGCCTATCCGACTCAGGAGATCCCTCAGATCTCTCTGCATGCTCTTCACGATTATGAACGATCAATGTGCTCCTGATTACCTAAAAACTTATTTCAAAGTGTTGGGCAGTTCTCACAGTCGTAACCTTCGAGCTTCCAAGAACCTACTTCTCCAAATTCCTTCACACCGCACTGGATTTTTGTCAAATTCTTACGCTATCTCTACTATAAAGCTCTGGAACGCGCTACCTTTTGGCATTAAAAAAGCTGAAAGCAAATTCTGTTTTAAAAGAAAAGTGCGTAACCACTATTTAAGTCAGAATAAATAGCTCTCTCTCTATTAGAAGTCGAGTCATGGTAATTATTATTAGGTTTCTCGTTTTTAATTTTGGTATTTGTTAAAATATGTATTAGTTTATTTTATTTGTATATAAGTATTAGTATCATTATAAGTGCCTATATAAATTCTCGATAGCAAGAAGTTATTTTTATATATTTATTTTGTACCATATCACAATGTTTTCTTATTTAACCCAAAGGTTGACTGGTAGAGAATGCCTTGTGGCATTAAGTCCGCCTATGTATCACTATTGTACATGAAGTTTAAATAAATAAATAAATAAATAAATATCCCTAGCCCTTGGACTGACTACTTGTTAAGACTGTCAAACATTACAACTTAACTAACTACAAATGACAGCCGGGACCACGGCTTAACGCTCTTTCAGAGGCTCGGAGGAAACTCCGTATGTAGCGAATGGTCACCCATCTACGAACCGACCGTAGCAGGCGTTGCTTTACCTTGGAGATCGACCCGTGTGGCTATTATTGTTTCGCCACAAACTTCTTAAGTGCGTTACGTGTTTACGCTGTAGTAATAGCCTAACGTACAAACAAACTATACATAGTAACTTAGGTAATAGTAATGCCTACTACATATAATACTCACACATTACGTGTAGGTAGCTAATTAAACATAGCTTTTACGAATTCTGACATTTCAACAATTCGTATTATTTCGGGTAGAAATAACACAGGGTGTTTGTAAAGGCAGTATAAATGAACGAAATTAACATGCTTCGAATTAAGTGAGTTATTGTACTTTTGAAGCTACTGCTGGACTAACTATGGAGGTATGCGTAATCATATTTTTTAAATACGAATATCATAGATAACGTTCTTAATGAGAGAGGTAGTGTTCTTAGAGCACGACCTTTCACAATATAAATATGACACCCTCACCCTAAATTAATGGTGCTTATACTCGTAGCATCATCATCATCCACAGCCCGACTTCATCCACTGCGTATAAGCCAAGCTCCAATCTCCAAGCTCCTGTGCCAGCCTCATCCAGGTTTTACCAGCGATAGCAACAATGTAGTCTGCCCATCTCGCTACGGGACGACCAACACTTCTTTTGCCATTCGTTGGACGCCACTCGGTCACAACATTGCTCCACTTGCCATCACCAGGCCTTGCCAGGAGTCCTGCCAAACTCCACTTGAGTTCCGAAACGCGATTTCCAATATCGAAGACCTTCGTAAGCCTTAGGATTTCAACGTTTGGAACTTAGTCTATTAGTTTTATGCCGAGCATGGAATGCCCCATGGCACTCTGTGCAACACCGAGCCAGCTGTATACAGATTCCTGTGTGAGCGGCCACGTCTCAGCACCGTACTTCATGATGTGCAGAACACACTGATAGCGAGATTTCAGGCAGAGTAGAATTTTGGCTGATTTTAGAATGTCGTCCAATTTCCTGAATGCGGCTCACCCAAGCTGTATTTTTCTCGACATCTCCGTCTGTTAATGTTTTTTGCCAAATGAAAGAATATGACCAAGGTTGATGTACTAGTCAAACATCTCCAATATAACATAATCATCCAATAATGTCCCCGTTGCTGGACCACATGGCTCCTTTCGGTAAGAGGGAGTGGGCTGCAATCCACCACGCGGGAGAGAGTGCAATTACCTTGCCTGATGAGACGACTATGGAAGCACCCCAGTCAGATTTATTTGCAGAAGTCAGGTGTGGCCAGTGAAATGAACTGTTGTGATTGCCAAAACTCCAATAACCCAATCATGAAATTGATCTAAACTGAAATTGAACATCCTTTCAGAAACCGGGGATTATTCAAAAGAAACTACTAACGTTAATGGATAGATTCCCAGTAATGCCGTATGTGGGTAGTTTATGTTTCTTTTCAACCTACAAAGACAAAGCTTCTTTGTGCAAAAGATAATTTCACAACGTTCCTCTTTTGTGTTCCGCGGAACAAGGGGCTATTTGCGGTCTATTTATGATAATGTTTCGAAGAATTCCACTAACACAAACCTAGAAAATAGCTTAATTGTTACTAAAATGTAATCAATAGTTTGGACTCTCTCTACCTCGCCTTGCAACACCCACACAAAGTTAACATTGTAAATTTGTTTATTTAGGATCTCCAACAAGGAGGAGCTCGTGGCTAAATAATAACAGCCACTCGGGTGGATCTTTAGGTTAAGCCGTGCTTACCTAGGTTGGTCTGTGGATGGGTGACCGCCCATTACATACCGAGTTTCCTCCGTGCCTCGGAAAGCACGTTAAGCCGTTGGTCCCGGACAGTCGTTACAGGTAGTCAGTGGTCCAAAAAGTCTGACAACCAGTCTTACCAAGGGGTATCGTATTACCTAGTACTAACTGGGTTGTGGAGGTCAGATGGCAGTCCCTCCATGTGAAATACTGGTATTCAGCTGCATCCAGTTAGACTGGAAGCCGACCCCAACATAGTTGGGAAAAGGCTAGGCAGATGATGATCTTCAACAAAGGATGTACACAAACACACGACACATATAATGCACGAGATAAGTATCACGTAGGTGTACTCCTTCACTTACAGGAGACCACAGCATGCACAATAAAATGTAAAAGTAAACTAACAAACTTATAGGACTAATTAAAAAAAATTAAAATCAAAAGCATTTGGTAAGAAAATTGGAGAAGTAGAATTAAAATAATTAACAAATACATAAATTTTTGAGACATTTTTTATAATTTACGAGAGATTCACAGATGTCAAAATTGGTGGTCTTAGCTAGTGTGCTGTATTGTCTGCGAAGTCCTGGCACAGCGGCGTAATGACCTAAGTTAGTTTTTGAGCCAGGTATGTAGAATAACTCTTATGTATTCTCCCAGTCCGAGTTGGAACTTTAATCTCCAATGAGCTCAAAAGTTGACAGCAATCTATCGTTCCACTAAATATTTTGTGCAGGATAGTGAAGTCCAGTTTCTTCCTACGACTGGCTAGTGTATGCAAGTGATAATTTCAACATATCAGAGTAGCTAGTCAGTTGTTTTAAATAAATTTTAAAGTAACAGTCAGCCAATTTGTAAAGCTAAAGTCACCTTGGTCAGTACGTCAGTTGAAGCTTTAAAACCACCAGGTCGAACCTAAAAGCTACTAATTGACACGGTACCATAATGGAAACGGTTACATAATTAACCGATAGATCGAACTGGAACAATCTAATTTTAAATCTAGAAAACGCCTTCACCAATATAAAGTTTAGTTTACCTAAACTTTAAATTGGTGAAGGCTTGTGTTAGAAAACGATTTTTATTATAGTTTCGTAGTTCCGACTACATTCGATAGTTTTTGTTTATTTACAGAGGGTGATCACAAAAGGAGTATCTACTTATGGAAGACAAGGATCGTAGCGGGTGGCGTGCTGTAATTTTTGCCGACCCTCATGGAATAGAGACGAGAATTTTAAGGAGCGTATAAGAAAGCTCTTACATTACATGATGCTCGTAATAATCAGTACGGCTACATTTGACAGCATAATAATTATATTGCTGATGATTAAAGCCTTTATAATCATAATTACATGGTTTTATTAGATTATTAGACCCGCGTTCGGATTCCATTGAACGAATAAACATGGCTCCTATTAGATTTCCCCAAAAATGAGGACGTTTAATAACGAATGTTGTTGATCACTACCTCGAGAGACAACATAATATTTGGTTGGTGAAGAACTACAAAGCAATGAAAAAAAACAGTGAGAATGTCACGTTTAGTACATTTTTGTTGTTCTCAAAAACGTGATTGACAGCTAACGAAAGTAGTATCTTTAGCTATAGCATACATGCATAATAAGCCTATAATATTCAGACAGCAACTGGGACGCAGGGCTCTGTCGATGAAGGAAGAGATTTGATCCTAGGATATAACAGTTTTCACACAATTTTTTGTTTCAGAGTGAGCGTCACAATTCAATCTTCAAAGAAGTGATGAAGGAAGTTCTTCACCTGATTCTCTGTATTTCCTACTATCTACAAATTCTTGCGATGTTAAGAAAAGTTTGTTCAGCCATGATGCCATTTACGTCGCCGTACAAAGTTTTATTGACATTGTTAAGTTCAAATTCAATGAAAGCAATCAAAAGGTCATAAAGTTGTTAAATGGCAGTACAACTTTCACCTACCAGGGGTCTTTTAAAATTAATGTTTGAAGTCAGTCAAGCTATGAAAAGTTATGTGGGAATCGGTTATTATGGACATGTGATGTGGATAGTAACGAGCAGTTAATTTAACTATTTACAATTTCTATGTTTACTTAATTTTGCGTGTATGACAAAGAACTAATTTCAAAGATTCAGAACCAACACAGAATGCTTCAAAATAGGGGAGTAAAAATTCTCCGAAATTGTTTACAGAATGCTGTTATTACTGACCCGCAGTCATGTCATGAGAAAAACCGTTTTTATTACGAATGATGACCTGAATGATAATGATAGGGGAAGACCAAAGAAACAATGGATGGATTGTGTAAAAGATGATATGATTAGAAAAGGAGTGACTACTGAGAAAAAAACTAATTTGAGATAAGGGCAAAAAAATCATGATAAATGATTGGCTACCCTTTTAACACACAATTTTAAAAGTCAGTTTAGGAATTATTGCGTCTAGTTGATCACGCAGTACCTAGGGGTTTAAGCTTATGATTTTGGAAATTTATCCCTTTGTTTAATGCAAAGGTCGTTAATTTTTTTATGTTCTGCTACGAACGTTCACTGAAACTATGGCATGACACCTACAAATTACATGATACCCAAAATCAATAATTTTGTGAGAACTTTACGCATCAATTTTCAACTCAATGATATTACCTGAACTATCAATCAACCAGTTAGCTATAATCTAGGTCAAATCCCCTGATCGATGATAAGGAAAATCACACCTCTAGTTCACAAGACACACGCACCTAATAGTAGATAAGGTAATTGCTCCGTTTCGGTCTACAAACGAGGGCTCTTAATTGTTGCCACATTAGTTTGGCAGTCAACGGATACCCTCCATCCGAAATACCCCCACAAACAATGCTAACTTTTGAATTTAAACCTTGAAAACAATTCCCTCGTGCTTAGTAACGTTTTTAGACACAGACGTTAAATTAAAAGCGGCCGTTTGGTACGCGAGGGGCTTTTAATAATGCACGCGGTCGGCAGCCAACATTATGCGTTGTCATACATGAGTGTGACGTAGGTAGCCACCTAAAGCTACCCAGTATCCACCCATGTACCCGCGAAAGGTCAGCTCTAACAAAGTAACATACCTTACCTACATAACTTCAGAGAAACTACCAAATATAGGCCGTCTTTCGCACTTAAAATAATACTGTCTAATCCAGAAACGTTTCGCTTATGTCATTTGACATGTTCGCGTTTTGTACGGACATGTTGTAGCATGTGTGATCGTACAGAATTAACGTTGAAAAAGGTTTATCACCTGACAGATGGCCAACCTACGCACACGTCATAACAATGCGTATCGAGGAATAACTGTGATTTATTTCAGGGACATAATCCCATATAATCTGAGCTGTGAATTACATAATGTAGGAAAAAAAAAGATAATTTTCGGAAGATTTGGTTACAAAACAAATTGAACATCTAAAATGCCTCTAGAGTGTGTGTAATCCGGCGGCATATTCGCTGAAAAGTCTTCGTACGACGTCTTAATCGTTTCGCCGTGCGAGGGAAATGCGAATGTAGGCCAAGGTCTAACAAAATTGAATAATGAATGCGAATTCTACATGTGTGTTTCAAGTTTTCCTTTTTTGCAAGATACGTGGAAAAAATGTTTCAGGGTTTTTTATGACAAGCATACTCTTGGGAGAAAAACTGATTTAAAATCGATTTAAGGTAAATTGACACTTTCTGATTTAATCGTTTAGTAAGAATGTATTTAATTCATGCTCTAGGTTTCTAGTTTTAACTTAACATAAAGGCCCGAACAAAGATTAAATGATAATGAGTCATTACAAACTGCTCAAAAGCGGTACTGCCTAATCACGACAATATTTTTTGTTAGCCTTACTATGGGAACGTGTGTTGGTGCTCTATAGGACGTAGATATACATTTATAGACTAGTTTTTTTTTTAAATAAGCCTTATTGTCCTACTGTTGGGCAAAGCCTACCCTACCATTGTTTGAGTATTGAGCACATCAAAGGGCAGCACACCAAAGCTCTCGACAACTACCCTAGAAAGCAATCGAATGCAGTCGCTGTGGCCGAAATCGGCTAGATGGCATCGTATCCATCATAATCATCGCTGGGCTATGTTTAATAACTTTTCCAAATAATCAATATACCGTATCCATATAAAAACAGAAGTAGCTACAGTAACAGACGGACGTGGAGTGGATATGAATTTTGTTAACCAACTTGTTAGCGGAAATCAAGTTCGCCTCTTCGTAATATTTTTACATGAAATTAGGTTATCGCTTGTCAAGCGTTTTATTGGTAGAGCAAACGTTGTTACTGTCCGCCTACATACGTCGTTTTTATGGAATTATAGATACTAGCTGTCGCCGCGGATTCAACCGGGAAAATTTTATTTTTTTCAAGGAAATAAAACGAAAAATTCTTGCAGAATCCGAAATCAACAGATTGGGGATAATTTCGCGATAATTTTTTTCCTTCCATTTCGATGATGCAAGAAAGCTGTCCCAATTTTAGAATGTTAGACAATAAGCAATGTTGTATTATATTTAGAAATTCCAAAAGCATGTTATTAGATTTTTATTTCTTACAGTACGAAATGACAGTAAATATTGTTAGAACGTTATAAAAAAATTACGCTATCCAATTTGTGAGTCAAGCACTTGGATGTCTACTTCCCAGTAGTAATAATATTGTACATGCAGGTTTGTTTACACGTTACAAATTCAAACGTTAACATTTCTGAACACAATAAATTTAATTCCGTGGACTACTGTAATAAAACAGAGAGTACATAATGTACATTAACTTCAAGCGTTGCCTGCTGTGTGCAACTTAAAGTAGAAACGTTTTAAATATGTTAGTACTGCTGTAGGAATGTTAAATATAAATAAAAAAGGTTTCGTGATATGAGCCTAAAAAAAGACAGACTGGTCATTGAGAATTTAGTGGTTAAGAAAATTTAAAAAAATGCTACCCAAATTATTCTTACGTTCTTTTTTTGAACCTTCTACATTTTAGACAAAAAGTAGATCAAAGTTCTAAACAATCAAGTAATGCTTACCTGAGCACCCATCTAAGGCAAAAAAACTATTTTGAATATATTAAACCGCAGCCAATCCATTATTCCACTATCTAAGGACGAAAAGGCAATTCCGCTTTCTGTACACCGAAGCGAAGGACACAAATCGATTGTTTTAATGGCCCCATCTAAGATATAGAGGAAATAAAGCTATAAAGTGAAATAGACGTACTGTCGGGAGCAGAAATGGAACGGCGACGGGTCACAACCCAAAATAGCTTGTTGTTAATCTGTGACCTTTGGCTCTGCGACCAGGGCTGACCCATGCCTAATTTATTAAAGGAGCCTACAGCCGTTTGTTACGGACATCTACACGTCGTCTGGTTTGCTACTTATCTCATATAAATTTAAGTGGGAACCTTGAAACAACAAGGTTATAATTGTTTTTTACTCATTATGTACTAATATAATGCAGTGTGCAATGCTAGACCTTATGCCAATGCGAATATGGCGGGACGAGCTTGACTCCTACCAAAAGGACTGGTATTAGAAAAAAATAGAACGGTATGGAATAGGAATATGAGGCCTTTGTCCAGTGGTGAGACAAAACAGGCTAGTTAGTTAGTGAAATAGACAGCATGTCACATAATTACGGATAACTATAATCGATAAAAGCGACAGCATAATTCAGAAACTATTGACCTTAACGCACTTACGTAATCGATGATGTAGCTTCTTCAGATTTCAAAGGCAACTTATTTAGTATTCATAATGTTTTATACAAGAAGCTAGAGGGCTAGTTTGTTTGTGCGCCGTGACTTGACCTACAAAGCGGTTTTGATGCCGCCACTGTCCGTCAAATCGTTATTTCGACGACAAATCGCGAGCTCGGTCGAGTCGTGCCGCACCGCTAACTTCCTGATTTATAGTCGACCATTTATCTCGATATTCTTATATCGGGATCTTTGTGGACACCTTTTGCATTTTAAGTGGACGTGCTGTTGGGTGGGCTCTCGTTTTTCATATTTTTCTTTGAGTTTATCGGGTTTGGAGGTTGATGATATAGGTAAATCTATATTCTAGATAATTTAAAACATAACGCAAAATTAGCCAATAACGTTCCCACTGCTGAGACAGGCCTTCGTCTCAATGCGGGTTGGTTGAAGTCTCATTTCTTCCATTTTTCAGTTCTAGCCTCTTGGACTTGACGGTCTCATCACGATGTTTTCCTTCTTAGTTTTATGTGTGGTGACAACAATCGTGAGTATTGTAAACTTATCTACAATACTCACGACTTTAAAATTATTATGAATAAGGTTCTTATTATCAAGCAAAAAAAAACTCATATTAGAACGTGACAAGATAACCCCTTTCATTGCTTTCACGACATCATTCGAGCAAATAACTATCAATGCGTCAAAAGTAAAAAGGATTTGATTTCCTTGAATCTCAACAAAAAAAAAAGAAAATAAGTCAACCCGAAGCGCTTTGTCCGGTTCAACGGATAAAATGTAAAGGTCAACGGACGGCACGGTTGGCGCAGTGGCTGAGCGATTGACTGCTGCGCTTCGTGTCGCGGGTTCGATTCCCGCACGGAACAAATATTTGTATGGCCTACAGGTAGTTGTTCCGGGTCTGGCTGTTTGTGTATGTGAATTTAAATGTTTGTAAACGCACCCACGATACAGGAGTAATTCCTAGTGTGGGGCAACGTTTTTAAAAAAAAAAAAAAAAAAAAAAAAAAAAATATATATAGGTAGTGGCTACCTATTTACCTGCAATATTTGGATGGGTAACAACCTGATTTTTGTTCGAAACCTCTCTTAACTCGATATCGGGTCAGACATGATAGTTATTTAATTAGATGCTGCAGTGACTTGCACGTCACCTACATTCGTCGGCTGTCATTATAAATATATGTTTTGTGTGTTTATTGTTTTATGTTGTATTGGTTTGTTTAATGTATTGTGTGTGTTTAGTGTATCATATGTGCTATATTGAATTTTGTGTGTATTAATGAGTGCATGTTACTTGAATAAATAAATGAATTATTATGATATCATAAAATGGATTAAGATAGTAGTAAATATATAAGACAATACCCATACAAGATTACATAATTTATTCTTGTCTAAGTATTGTTTATTCAGTTTATTTATTTTAGATTATTTATTAGTTTTTAATTAATAATGTATTTAGTTAGTTTATTCAAATTAAAAAAAGTATTGTTCTATGTAGAATATGGATTTTACTATCCTTAATCCATTTTCTATACTTAATATTGTAAAAACTAAAGTAGGTAAATCTCTCGTCTGTTGATAAGTCTGTTACCTTGACACGCCTAATGGCTGTATGAATTTTGATACAAATATCTCACACTGGTAGACCATGACATAGGATACTTTTTATCCCGGTAGGACTATCCAGTGAAATAGTTTCAGGCCTCCATTTAAAAAAAACTATTCTCAGTATTCAACCAGATTAGATAAAGATCTGTCTATGTATCAGACCGATCCTAGACGTATGTATACAACGAAGACATCATCATCGTCATCTGCCTAGCCTTTTCCCAACTATGTTGGGGTCGGCTTCCAGTCTAGCCAGATGCAGCTGAATACCAGTATTTAACACGGAGTGACTGCCGATCTGACCTCCACCAGCTAGGTCTGGGTACCCTTTGGTAAGACTGGTTGACTGACTTTTTGGGCCACTGACTACCTGTAACGACTGTCAAAGATCTACAAATGACAGCCGGGACCAACGGCTTAACGTGCTTAAACAAAGACAGTTTCATTTTTAAATTGTTATTTGCTTTGACCTCAACTCCAATTTACAGATTCACAATTCATGTGGCTCTTCGTTTGCGATTCAGCATCGATCTAGTGAGTTAAATAGTTAATCAGTTGGCTTTATTTCTGAGCGGTCGGCTAATGAATTAGTGGTAGCGTACCGGTACACGAATATTAAAGAGATATTATATTGTTTTGGATTTCGCTCCAAAACTCAAATAGCTGATGCTGGCCTTACAGCTGCTAGGTTGAAGTGGAACTGGGCTGGTCACGTCTGCCGCATGTCGAAGGAGCAATGGGCAAAAATTACCACTCAGTGGATACCAAACAGCAGGAAACGACAACGTGGCAGGCCCAGAAGGAGATGGCATGATGAGCTCGACTCTTTCGCAAAGGATTGGCCTACAATCGCACTAGGCCGTCAAATTTGGATGAAGGGAAGGGAGGCCTTTGCCCTGCAGTGGGACAATACAGGCTTAAAATAATAATATTTTGTTGGTAAATATTTGCGTTACAGTTTGAATCGCAATGATTGGGCTTTTTTTTTTCGGATGAGAAGTCACCAAATGACCCCCTCCCACTCAGGGCGGAGCGGAAGGGAGTGTCAGACTTGTACTGACTAAAACCCATCCATGTTCCTTCTTTGCCCTTTGTGTTCCAGGGCCACGGTATCTCTTTCGAACTGTCCCGCAGCCCTGGCAGGCATCGGCCCATGCGGACCCCTACTTGGTTGCTGACATCTCTTTGAGGCGCACGTGGAATACGAACGCGCCGTCGACACGGCCTGTCGTCATAAGACGGCCGACAATGGTTGGGCTTAATAGAAGGATTTCTTCCCTTGGGAATTATAGGTTGGAACCTTGATTGACAACAATAGTGTAGCTAGTTCTCGCAACCGTTATGTACCTACGGAAAGTAAACCACGAGAACATTTCAAATGTAGCTTATGACACTCGGGGTTAATGTAGCTTCATGTTAGTGAAAGAATTTTCGGAATCGGATCAGTTGTTCCGAAGATTACCCCCTACATACAAACTTACAAACAAATTTTACAATACTTACAATAGTAGTATAGATTTAGATGTTATCTTCTAGAATTACAGGCACAGATTAATCTACACTAAGCTGAAGTACTTAATCTGTTGTTCTGTTGTTCTTAATATGTTGTTTGAATGTTATGGGAATCCAATAAATTTGATTTGTTTTATTTCCTCATACGCTATGTATCGTTACCGTGGCGAAACGTACGTAGCGAACGGCAAGCGCGACGACGATTTTGATGAACTCTGTAGCTAGGCAGAAAGTGAACAGCTGTATTCACGCGTCGTTCGTTAGAGTATTTCAACATCCATAGTTGGTATTTTGATTTTAGCCGTATTATTTACATTAACGGAGTGCTGCGTACAGGGAATGTAATTTTACATTGAAATAAAGAAAAATTAAAAAATCTGGAGAATAAATCCGGTGAAATATGATTCAAAATAAGGAGCTGGATGCATCCTGTCAGTTTGTGGAAGACTGTCTCTTACACCTTGTAATGTTCTACAGATTACAAAAAATTAAAAAAAACAGATTCGGTTCATTATACCCAACGTCGACCATAATTGGCCCAATCAATCTCACAACCTCAACCCTAGATACCTACCCACATTTTTGACAAAAGACAAACGTGGGAAAATTCCAGTGACGTCCACAATAGTCTGTTGAGTGGTTATTCCACAGAATTGAATGACAAAGAGAGTAAAACTACGCGAGGGTGGAGTGAGATGCGCGGACAATAGCCAGATGCTAGTGCAATTGAATACCGCACTTGACTCGCCCATGAAATATGTATTGGGTGCGCTGGTGTCACTTGTGGCAGGAATACTTTGACTTAGGTTCTGGTATACGGCTTGGTTACTGATACCCACTTATATCTTGCATGCCTCGCTAAAATACAGGGTGTAAGGGACAGCCCTCTGCAAATTGACAGGGTGGGTGGAAGGACCGGAAGCACCGGAATTTTGCTTAAATATTTTTTTGTTGTTTTTCCATTTACTATTCTTTTATTTCAATGTAAAATTACATTCTCTGTACGCAGCACTCCATTTCTGTAAATGATACGGGTAAAATAAAAATAAAACAACAATGTACGTTGAAATACTTGTGAAATCAGCTGTTCACTTCCTGCGTAGCTACAGAGTTCATAGAACTCGTCGTCGCGCTTGCCGTTCGCTACGTATGCCACGGTAACAATACATTGCGTATGTGAAAATAAAACAAATCAAATTTGTTTAAATCCCATAACTTTCCTGAAATAATTTCTTGTACCGATCATCTTAGTATGATAATACTGAATTCACCCCATAAGTCTACGAAGGACTGTCTGCCTTATACCCTGTATACCATTCAGGGAGGGACCAAGCTCACAGCGTCAGCTTGAGCTGGTCGGAAGTAGCTTTATATCCATGTAGTAAAAGCACAAAAGACGCCATTCAGTTCTTTTCGGTTCGGATGACGCGTCTCGTCACAAAGTCGGACAATTTGGTTCGATTGGAGGCGCAATGCAACGTGAAAAACGAGAGCATAATTTGCCTACATCTACTTACTCTATAGAGCTACAAAGCTATCAAGAAAACTAAACTTTTTTTAGTAGTTGCCATTGCAAATGAATACCGCACTTGTCACGTCCATGAAATGAGGAAAACGGAATGAGGAAAATGTTGTGAGGAAAGTTTTGAGTATGAATGTGGATGGGTATATGAGTAGAAGAAGACCAAAGAAACGATGGATGGACTGTGTAAAGAATGATATGGCAAGAAAGGAGGTGTCTGGCGAGATGACGAGTAATAGAGAAGTATGGAAGAAGAAGACAGGCTGCGCCGACCCCAAATGAATTGGGATAAGGGCAGGAGAATGATGATGACACGTCCATGAAATATAATATATTGGGCCCAACGTTGGCGTCAATGGTGATTGTCATACTGTGGCTTGGTTGCTGGTACTTATTTCCCGCATGGCCGCTGTCATTTAAAGGGCAACAATCAGGCTCGAGAATTTTCCGTGTCAGCATTCGGTTGCGGTTGTAGGCTCATTGCATCTGAAAACCACCATCACGAACAGGATTTTTCTTCCAGGATTTAAACAAGGAATGACAGAGTTGCCCAAAGGGCGAAGCCAACATAAAGCAGTATTCTACCAGTGATAACGATTATGGAAAAATGTTTTGTATTGAGATAAGCCATTGACCTTTTATCAATCCTGTTGATATCATCATCTGCCTAGCCTTTCCCCAACTATTTTGGGGTCAGCTTCCAGTCTAACCGGATGCAGCTGAATACCAGTATTTTACTAGGAGCGACTGCCTATTAATCTCCACAACCCAGTTAATACTGGGTAATACGGTACCCTATGGTAAGACTGGTAGTCAGACTTTCGAGCCACAGATTACTTAACGACTGCCAAAGATCTACTGACAGGTGGGACTAACGACTTAACGTGTTTTCCGAGGCACGGAGGAAACTCGGTAGGTAATGTGTGGTCACCCATCCACGGACCAACCTAGGCAAGCGTGGCTTAACCTGAAGATCGAGCCGAGCGGCTGTCAATCCTGTTGATAGTCATTGTACTATATAAATATGAAAAACTACGTTACTACTTACAGGTCGAATAGAATTTGGGTGGTAATCCATCGACATTAAAAGAAAACCTAGGGGTAAGTACTTAAAATTAATCTACATCTATACATTTTACGAAACCTAGCACTTCACCAAGCCCTTGCGAAAATTGCGTCTATATTGTAGGTCCCTAAAATAGTTTTAATAGACCTTTCTGGAACAATCTCATTTTATGTTATATGAGAGACTAGTTTGCTCGCCCCAAGTTTTTTGAGGGAAAAGTTTTCGTAAGCGGCCATGTATTGCCTGCCTATGTGCCAGGTGTTTTCGTCTGAAACGTTTTAGGGTAACAGTGTGATTGAGTAGGTATCTAAGTAACATCAAAACATACATAAAACTTGAAACTTTTGCATTTTAATATATTATAGTATTAAATATAGTTACATTATACACAGAATACAAGTAGAACTAAACTAAAGATAAAAAAAGACTAAAAAGTAAGAAAATATAAACATCTAAACAACGACGACAATAGGATTCTTAGGCGTCAAAGTACTTTTTAAGTATTAGCTGTTGCAATTATTATAAAAATACTATTTGAATTTCCCTATTTGAAACGGTTTTTGTTAACAATGTCAATAGTTTTATTTTTTGCATGGAACCCTAATCCTTTTTGTAAATTAAAAGTAGCCTAAGTTATTCCTTATAACATCAGCTATCCCTGCCAGCAAAAGTCCCGTCAAAATCGATCGAGCCGTAACAAACAGACAGACAGACCAAAATTTAAAAAAAAGTTTTTATTTTTCTTCTAAGTACCGTATATACTTTCTTAATTATGCATTCAGTAAAAAGCTGTTATTTTGAAATAACAAACAGACACTTCCATTTCATTTATGTGTAAAGCTTTTGTTTAAGATCTGTGTAACTAGTACAGACAAATACAAGGTTCGATTAAATCCATGCGAACACATTCTAGTTATTACAATATTGAGTATTTTTCACTGATCCCTTAAGTATCTGTCAGGTTCTGATGTTCGTACGGGTTTTACCGTACTTTGAGATAATCTATAATACTCTTTTATTTATTATCTTTCTTTAAAAATTGTAAAATGCACGTAAGTTCAAGTCATCAAGCAGGTTCGTTTTAAAAGAAAATTAATTAAAATAATGAACACTCTTTTCCGCGCAAAAAGCTTGACACTACGTTTGAGTAAAGTAGTCACTACATGGTGGAAAACAAAGTCGCTTCCCGCTGTCTATCTGTCCCTATGTATGCTTAGATCTTTAAAACTACGCAACGGATTTTGATGCGGTTTTCAGTAATAAATAGAGTGATTCAAGAGGAAGATTTATAAAAGTAGCCTAAGTTATTCCTTATAACATCAGCTATCCCTGCCAGTAAAAGTCCCGTCAAAATCGATCCAGCCGTAACAAACAGACAGACAGACCAAAATTTAAAAAAAAGTTTTATTTTTCTTCTAAGTACTGTATATACTTTCTTAATTATGCATTCAGTAAAAACTACGCAACGGATTTTGATGCGGTTTTCAGTAATAAATAGAGTGATTCAAGAGGAAGATTTATATATATATATATTGTACCCGTGCGAAGCCGGGGCGGGTCGCTAGTATCTTATAAAATAAAGAATAATTATAGATATTGCGTAAACACGAAGCGGTCATAATTTTTGTTCTTTCTTTGTCAACATTAAACAGTGTTCTTCATTATCATCCGTCTTCCGTTAGATATCTCAATTTAATGGGGGACCTTTTTTACTGTTCTGTGGTCGGCACAGTATTCTTTTTCATACCCATCACGTATTAACCGAAATGTTTATTTGCATTAATGAAGTGTCCCCAGTGTTTCTCAAAATTACGCTAATAAGTGATTCTTTATAAAAATTAATCATTTGTAACTAGGTATTCTGTTGAATCCATGATAAACTAGCTCTTTTTTGCGGTGTCGCCCGGTTGGAGATCGAAAATAATCCCACAGAGGCAGTAAGCCTCACCAGGACCAGGATGTAAAGTAGGTATTCTATGTCCCTAACCCAGGATACCGCTACCTGTGTGCTAAAATCAAAATCCATTTAGCCGTAAAGGAGTGAAAAGCTTACAGACAAAGTTACTCGTATTTATAATATTTGTATGGTTTTATCTTTACGAGATACTATTCAAAATACGCCCTTATCTATCAATCGTTTTATAAAGAATTTCAAGTTTTTTTTTCATTTTTTCAAGATTATTTTTTGTATTTTTATGTATGAGGCCCATACATAAATATACAAAAAAATAATCTTAAACTATAATGAACTAATATATATAAAAAACCTTATTTAACTATAACTAGACAGGAACCGTTGACGGCGTCTTGTTTTGCTGCGTGGTGTCGCGTAACCGTCCTCGGAATCGTCGGTATACGACACCTTAGCCCAAAAGTCCTCTTTCATGAAGGTCTGTAGATGGTGAGTTGGAACTCGTACCACGAACGACTTAAAGTTGATGTTGTGGTGCGATTCCAACTTTTCGACCCTCAGAGTCGAGCCAGGTCTTCACTTTCAAATACTCTATTCCATAGCACAGTTATTTCCTTAACGCAATATTAAAGTCAATGTCAATAAAGTAGGTTGCATTCACATTATTGAATTGACTGACCTAATTTGAGATCCGCTTATAGGCAGCTGGTTTCCTATATCTATATATTCGAGACTTGTATAAAATGGTACTAGGTAGTCGAGGTAGTGTTGCATATTTAGTATCGTTTCATCGATTTCAGCTGACAACAGGGTCGGTGAAAAATAAAAGAGAGCTAGAATATCAGACTATTTGTCAGTTGTGTTGACGCTGTTTTGTTTACAAATCATAATTGGGGTCTTGGCTCTGGACACGGGCACCACCACAGATATAGATGGTCTATCTATATCATTGGGCACCACCATTACAAATACTAGACTACTATGTAGAATACGACAATTTATCCGCAGTTTGATTCAAAATCAAAAGCCATTTATTCAAATTAGGCTGATTTTCAGCACTATTTAAATAAAATAAATAAAATTCATTTAATTCAGATAACTTGATCCATACACTGAAATTAAAATTAAATTAAATTAACATTGAACTGAAATCAGGATTAAAAATTAAATAAAGTAACATTTAAAATCAAAAAAAAAAAAACAAATAAAATAAAATAAATTACTATCAAAATTAAAATTAACATTAATATCAGAATTAAAATAAGATAAAATTAAAATTCATGCAAAATTAAAAAGATAAAACAAAACAATCAAATAAAATAAGATAAATTAAACATTAGACCTTCAAATAAAAATAAAATAAATCTATAAATCTAAAACAATTCAAATCACCCTCTTAATAAGCGTCACCCATAATGGAGAAGAGATCCTGTCAGCGAAAGTCTTCAGAATTCCGTTGCAGCTGCCTCGCATTCTGCAGATCAGGGAAACAGTTTTCTTGCGAATGACGGCATAAAAGCCATCAGTTCGATACAGCGCGAACATCCCCGATGCACTACAGAAACGAGGCAGCCCCAACATCATCCTGAAGATGTTGTTATATTGGACGCGCAGGACATCCAGCGATCTTTTGGTGTGCTTGACCCACAAATTTCCCGTATAAAAGCTTTGACAATATGCTTTAAACAACGTTATTTTTACTTGTTCAGAGCAGCGGGAAAATCTGCGGGCCAGCATGTTACCTCTGACCGCCAAAGCCCTGCGCTCCCTCTCAATGTCCATATCGTCTTCAAGACCCTCGGTAATTAAATGCCCCAAGTATTTAAATTTCGTCACACGGTTTATGCACAAGCCATCAAGGTTAATATTATGTGAATACTCAGAGCATCCACCGGCGGCCCCAAAAACCATATATTCAGATTTTTGGACATTGTATACAAGACCATGTGCAGCAGCATAGGTCTCACATATCCTTAAAAGCTCTCCAAGACCTCTTGCCGTCGGGCTCAGCAGCACCATGTCGTCGGCGTAGCTAATGTTGTTGAGACAGACGCCGTCTATCGAACAACCGACACGCTTGCTACTGAGCTCGACAATGAGGTCATTTATGTATAGGTTGAAAAGCTTGGGCGACGTCAAACCGCCCTGTCTCACCCCGCTCTCCAACGTATACGCCTCAGAGAGCGTATTATTCCACCTAACAAAATTTGTTTGGTGGGAATACCAATACCTAAGTAAATTGAGCACCCCCACCGGTACACCCGCATTCCCCAACTTTCTCCAGAGCACATCGTATGATACAAGATCAAAAGCTCTGGAGAGGTCAAGGAAACACGCATATACCGGTGTCTTGCGGTCCATATAGTATTGGACAGTGTGCTTGAGACTTACGATGGCAGCCTCAGTGGATAGCCCGGGTCTAAACCCAAACTGCGCGTCGTGTAATTTTATGTATTTATCTATGTAAGAATCAAGCACACCATCCAGCACTTTAGCAATTATCGTTGCTAGAGATATGGGCCGGTAGTTCCCCCTGTCAGAGATATCCCCAGTCCTGTTCTTCACAATAGGCACTACGATGGTTTTCATTAAGTCATGTGGTAAGTATGAGTGACTCCAGCACATCGTGAAGAACAAGGCCAGGACCCTCGGCAGGTGAACCCCAGCATGCCGCAGATGCTCCACACTAAGCCCATCGTGACCAGGAGATTTACCGCCTGTCATTCTCTTTAAAACGCGTCTCACTTGACTAGCCGTAAAATGTACAGGTGACTCCTCCCCCTCATATCCGGGCTCAGACCTAACAAATGACACTGAAGGGCCCAGCGGGGAGCGCACCATAAAATGTTCCCTGAACATATTAGCAATATGAACTGCCTCGCATTTTCCGTTCACGCTCACTGGAAGGCCAGGCTTAACCTCATGCTTTCCAGTAGCTTTCCAGAACTTAGAAAAGTCCTTTGCCGATCTGTGTTTAGCCAGAATGTCCATCTTAAGCTGCTCTTGATTATTCTGGCACCACTTCAAGCGACTTTTAAATATTTTACGAGACTCTAGCATTTCGCCATTAATAATGCCTGAAGTGGGCCGGTTGGAAGCTATCCACGTTTCGAATTTAAGCCTAGCCACCCTATGAGCTTCACGGACATGCTTATTCTAGCCACACAAGTGCCTACTTTTATTTAATTTAAGGTCACGCTTCCCGCTAGACCCAACAGCGGCGCTCCTCAGGGTTTCCACAATATTGTTATACAATCTATCCAAAATAACTCTGTGGTCATCCAAGCTGCATGACCCACGACTGCATTCCGTGAATTCGGTGGGAAAATCAATGACTCTAAAAGCGTTGTTACATAGATCTTGGTAAGTTTTTATCTGTGCCTCATCTCTCCCCCCCCATACAACCGAGTCACGCCGCATGTCGCTCGTCACCAACCTAGGCCTTACCACAGTTATGTCACAACTAACAAGTAAAGGTAAATGATCCGACAAGTAAACATCTTCTATGACACGTACCCCAACTACAGTTCGCCAGGCCGACAACGATACGACACAGTGGTCCAGCCATCGCCTACAGCCATGAGCCTCGCTAACAAACGTGTAAGTATTATTCTGTGTGCCTAATTTTTCCAAGTCGACACAGATCCAAGACTGATCCGAACAAAAGTTAATCATTTCCTTACAAAATAATTCGTGAGGGTGAGCATTAAAATCACCTAAAATAAACAAGGTTTCAATGTTCTCACTAGCTACTATTGCACTTATTTCACCTAAAATCGCAGTCATAATTGGTAGATTATCAGGCGAGTCAGTCGGCATATACACAGAAAAAACAATAATAGAGCGGCCGTCAACATTAGCTCGTATAGCTATCAGTCGAGTGCTGGCACACGGCACCACAGTAACACTATCAAACATACCCTTTCTCCAGAGTATGGCAACTCCCCCATGAGGTCTCCCCTTCAGCAAACCCACAGAAGTATCTACAGCAGACTTACCTGTGTATTCAAAATTATTTGAAATAGTTCCCAATAATGATATGTCATGGGGAAGCAACCACGTCTCCTGGAGTGCTACCAGATCAGCCATTTCACAAATGTTTCTTATATTGTCAAAAGACCTCTTGACCGATTTACAATTAAAGCTAATCAAATTAAGATACTGTTTAACATTTAAATCCATACTGGTACATATTTTAACTTGCTTCCGTTTTTGTGTTGTACATAAAATGCACGAAACGCCTGAACGTTATTCCGTCAGGCCAAAAATTATCATCTAAGAATAATTCTAAATTATACTTGGAGACATACAATTTATAGGCATTATTTAGTGTTTTAGCTGGAAAGAAGAATTGGCGGAACAAACTCCCCAGCAAATAACAGATTAATCGTTAAATCTACTTTTGACCAAAATATAGTACACCGAAAGTAGGGGGAAGTATTCCTCAAAGCGCAACTATTTTTAAGCGCAACCAACTAAGCGCAACTAAATTATTCCTCGAAGCGCAACCATTAGTTGCGCTCACAAATTCAAATTAAAAATATTGTATGTTTATTCCTCAAAGCGCAACCATGATTGAAAAAAAAATAATGAATCCATCATACCCCTCTCTATTTTATGATGGTTGCTGCCCTTTTATAGTTTGTTGTTAGTTTATTTATTTTAGTTAACTTAATAGTTTCTAATTATAATTTATAATATAGTTAGTTTACTTTACTTAATAAATATAGTATTAATACTTTGTGAATATTAAAAACTCTATATTATTATATTCATCTTCCTAGCTCATCGTGCTGTACTGCAGCTGCGAAGAACCTCAAGCGGCGTAAATATAGTAACCCTAGTGGATACGATATTTTCGAGCCGTTTGGAGCTTTGAGGCGTGGGGTCCGAGTACTCATAGCCTTCTCCAAACGCCTAGTCGACGCTTCCCGTGACCCAAGGGCTGGCTTCTACCTTTGCTAGAAGGTAAGCGTTGCCATACAACGTGGTAACGCCGCCAGTCTCTTGGGCACATTACCAGCTGACATCGTTGAGGAAGAGTTTTTTGATGTCCTTTTGTTGTCGATGAAGTTTATTTAATTGTTTTTAATTGTATGCATGTACAAAGTGAATTTTAAGGAAATAAACAGCTGGGATATTAACAAACGAATGTACCATAGAAGGATACAAGAAACCAAATACTTTCCAAATTAAGCAATCAAGCAACATCTATAGATACATATTGTTCTTTTATACATCCTTGAAAGTTAATTACGAGTATAAAAACCACGCCTTTTAACGATTTTGGAACCTTGAATAGATACTCTCCTATGTATTATCGGCTAAAAAACCTAGCTGGTAGTGTTGGGCTATTTTTATGGTACTGATAACTGCCTATTAATATACGCCGTACCTATACACACATACTAAATTATTTAAAAAATCCAGTCAAAAATCCTACACCAAATAATCAAGTGACGGACAAAAAAAATGACCCACATATTTTATATTTAAACACTAAACAAGCGCGCTTACCCCTTCTTTATTTAAAAGTAGTGCTAAAGCAAAAAGCAGATGTTCCTGGCTTTAAGGGCACTCCAGTTTGGTTCGTTAGCCAAATTAACGTGTTAGCCCCAGACTGGTTTTGCAGTTTCAAGTGCGTCTTCGTCACAAGAATTCCTTTGAAATGTTTAACCTGCATGTCTGCCGGCCACTACACTTTGTGGCTACCGTTTATTTAGGTATTCGGATGAAATCTTTTTATTTTATTTAGTAGGTAGGGGAAGGGTAAATAGGACAGACATTTTGTGTTAGCAAAAGTTAGAGAAAATTTTGTGTTTAAATGAACCTTCGTCTTGTTTATGACATGTTGGTAATTGTTCGCTAATTTGGGACAGCTTAACATCTAGAATTTTAAACGAAGAGAACATTTTGTGGGCACTTCTACCTGAAAGATTACAAAATTGACAACCTCCTTTAAAATAATAGTATCCAAAAAGTACTTACATGAGTGAAGTAATAATAGTAGACATCTACTCCTGAATCCGCCAGTATTTCCGCGAAGTAGTTGGTAGGGCACACGAAGAAGTAGTCGCCTACCACGTCAGCGATCATTTTCTGGTTCAGATAGCCATCAGTAATTTCCTCCCAGTCGGTATACTGGAATAGAAAAACCTATTAGGATTTGAAAAAACAAATGAACAGCGAGTAATTAGGCCAGATCTGATAGCTTCTTAACCAACAGTGTATTTTATAATTAAGAAAATTTTTATACTAAATTCTACGATTTATCATGGTGTTTCCTTCATTATGAACTACAGTGTTATTTATGACAGGTGGACAGTAATGTTTTATCTCTTTCTAGAACTAAAATGTCACCATTAACTGTCTCTGACATCCTAAATACGTCACTTTATTGGACATTCATAGCTTGAAAATAGCCTTGCACACTACTAAAGCATTATTTACTATTTAATTGCCTTCGTATGTTTCCGCATTCAAGGCTGTCCATCAACGTCGATACCACTTTAACAGGTAAATTGGGAACACAAATGCACTAATGAGAAAAGTATTTTCGCATTATTGACGGTAATTTGAGATGGACATCCTTTTTAGTGGTCGGGATGTGATGAAATCACACCAATTTCTACGCACAAAGTATTGGAGCGTGCACTTAAGTGGTGCGGTTGAGATCGCGTTGATAAGATATAAAGACTAGCATACTAGGTGGTCGTTACCCTCAAGTATATAAAGCACTATATAGTATTTTTTAATGTCCTTGTCACTTTCACGCCAATGTATCAACTCTCAGTGAAAGGAGATGACAATAGAAATAGACAATGACACCTTTTTTTATTGCAAAATGGGCCTGATCTCGACACTAAAATCAAAAAGTTGAAATTGGTCATGTTTTATATAGTTATTCGTTTAGTAAGTATACATGGATAAATAATCTCACGACCATGAGCCAGAGACATCATTAAACATTCAAACTGTGTTCACACAATCGATACAAAGATAAGTGACAAGGACTATAACTACCAAGACTTTCGTTGTTTGTCTTTTCAAATGAATGGTAATTACACACGGTACCCCAATTACATACTGTATAAAAGGTCCCCTTGTCATAATAACCCTCGTCATAATGAAGAAACTTTGTTTAATTTTAAACAACGTAATCCTTGTAACGCGACCTTTCAACACAGATATGAATTAGTTATAAACTCTGTTCACACATCACTTACTTGAAAAACGATGGCTTCACGCTTAATTTTCGAGAAATCCTTAAAAATAGTATCGACGATTTCTAGAAACTTCTCTCGCTGCAGAAAACTGGGCCCGTCCTTTTCAAAGTAGTCGAGGAAATCGTAGAGCAAGAAATACGTTCCTGAAACGAGAAATTTATACATAATTTATTATGATAATGTTGCATTAAAGACGACCAGGTATGCAAATGCTGTAGATGAAGATGTAGATCCATTAGGGACATGGAACGGTGAAAAATATTTGATTATTGTTGATTCATCGGAGGTTTTTCTGAGAATTGAAGAGGGTACATCATAGAGTAAAGTAATATAACGGGAAGGGTACATTGTGGAATTGAGCAACGTTGGAAGTAGCTGTCAAATATTTGGTTGTTTTGATTAGTAATTCATCAATATTACTAAATGACATTATGAGATATGGCTCCAGAGAGTACTCTTCTTGTAATTCATTCAAAGGTTGTCTTAAAAAGATCGCTTTTAGCGATAAGACCACCCCCCACCCTATGTGAAATATTTTCTTTTATTAATTTTACTTGTATAGTGTACATAGTATTGTATTCTCAAATATTAATTATAGATTCGAATAATTACACCGAATTTAGATGTAACAGTTTTAAGTAATTATGAAGTTCTTAAACGCTATTATGCTCCAAAAATAAAATTTCTAGTGTTACCACATTAGGTAAGTACTTAGGAAATTTATAGTTTTTAAAGAGTATGAACTAGCTAAATATGCTCTGGACATCATGTAATGTATTACCTAGGTCTCTAAACAAATACTGATTCGAATTATTGCAATTCCTAATAAAATCTGTTAGACAAAACGAATAGAGGGCAAAGACGTGGTTTTTACCAAGCATTCTTTTTGCTGTCTTACACTAATTAAATCATTTACGTTGGAGAGCAAGTAAAATTAGGTTTCCGTCCATTTCATTCTCCTTTGTTTACGTCTGTTCAAAAGCACTAGCTTTGACGTGGTTCCAGCTTTTATTTAGTTATTGTTCTTTGTTCATTTTGTATGTACGCACTTTTGTAATATTTGACTATTTAATTTTATCCAGAACAGGGGGCCTAAAATTGCCGCAATAGCAGAAACATAATAGAATAATAATATGAATTACGTTACAATTCGTAAAATGGTTACAAAGTGACAATTCATAGTATTAACTGCGTCTGTGGCAAAGCGGCCATATAACCCCCCCGAATTTAGTATTTTTTTTTTACATATTTCTGTATTTCCCAGTCACACCGTGTTTTAATTATTAAGTTTCTGTATATTTTTATTGTCAGTCTGACATTTATTATCTGGGACTATCTAGTATTCCTATATTAAAAATGGGCATTTTCAATCCCATATTCGTCTGTGGTTACGTTTACTCTTAATTCAACAACAGTTCATAACAACTTTATTCAAACTTTATTCAAACTTTATTCAACAACAGTCAGAAGCCAGAAAGTCTGACAACCAGTCTTACCAAGGGATATCATGTTACCCAGTTACTGGGTTGTGGAAGGTCAGATAGACAGTCTCGCCATGTAAAATACTGATATTCAGCTGCATCCAGTTAGACTGGAAGCCGACCCCAACATGGTTTGGGAAAGGCTAGGCAGATGATGGTTGGAACAGCGTGATAATTTCATAAAGAAGTTCCGTAGATGTACATTTACCGCTCATTATTTCACTTATATACCAATAATGAGGACCTACCCTATTGACATTTCCCGGGCACAATTCCAAACCTCTCAGAAACTCTTAGGGCGGACGTACTTCTGACCAAAAGAACAATAACCACCTTTTCGAGTAGTCATAAGTGCTTTTCGTATATTTATTTAACATCACGCCTGTGTTCCGAGGAAGGAGAGGCAGAAGGTTTAGTCACACACAACTTAACTGGCGAAATAGCGTGTATTTACTACAGGTATTTCTGCCTAACCCTGCACGGAGTACAGGCGTGATGTTATGTATAGTCAAATAGGTAGCATAGTAATTTGATCATCGTCATATGACTAAGCTTTCCCATGACACGTTGTTTTGACATGTTGAGGTCGGCTTCCAGTCTAACCCGACGCAACTGAATACCCTTTGGTAAGACTGGTTGTAAGGTTTTCGGGCCATTGACTACCTGTAACGACTGACAAAGGTCTACAAATGACAGCCGGGACCAAAGGCTTAACGTGCTTTTCGAGGCACGGAGGAAACTCAATATGTAATGGTTGGTCACCTATCCATGGACCGACCTTTGCAAGCGTTACTTAACCTTGAAAATCGAAACGTGCGGCTGTTATTATTTAGCCACAAGCTCCAAGCATAGTAGCGTAGTACTGCATTGTAAGTTAACTAGTAAACAAGTACACGTGTAAATACAACGTCGATGTGTCTAAGTTAGCGTACACACGAGCGGGTAATAACGCACGGGTAAGCACGCTGACTTAGTTTGTATGAATATTTTACGCAACATTAGCCAACTTGAGGATTCTTTCCGAGATTATTTGCATTTTAAGCGATAGTCTCCACTTGTACGATTAATCTCTAATAATGAATCGAACGTTTTTGATAAGATAGATATAAAAAAACTCAACTTAAGAACTTTTTATTTCGTGTTTTTTTTGTTTTATAGTTTTTTATATGGTTTTCGGATTGCTTCTTGAAAATCAGATTTCAGGTTCGGTTTAAATAAGAATCAAATTATTTCATTTTCCTTAAGTTTGCCGGATGTCATCACTTCCCAGAATTGGATCCTTATTAGCGATACTATCGAATGGTGTAATAATACAGTGTGTCTTTGTTTACCAAAATCAACAGGTTCGATTCCTGGCTAGAAATATTGATTTTTAAAAAATCCATTGTTGCGGTTTTTGTTTTTGTCTAAATCGGGCCCGAGAGTCCTTTGTTTGACTGATTTGACCATACACGCCCACTTGAAAAAAATATTTATTATTTATTTATTTAAACTTCATCTACAATAGTGATACATAGGCGGACTTAATGCCACAAGGCATTCTCTACCAGTCAACCAAAAAAAAAACCAGTCAAAAATTCACCCTATATACATACTACCTACATACCATCATCATCATCATCTGCCTAGCCTTTTCCCAACTATGTTGGGGTCGGCTTCCAGTCTAACCGGATGCAGCTGAATACCAGTATTTTACATGGAGCGACTGCCTATCTGACCTCCACAACCCAGTTAGTACTGGGTAATACGATACCCCTTGGTAAGACTGGTTGTCAGACTTTTTGGGCCACTGACTACCTATAACGACTGTCAAAGATCTACAAATGACACCCGGGACCAACGGCTTAACGTGCTTTCCGAGGCACGGAGGAAACTCGGTATGTAATGGGTGGTCACCCATCCACAGACCAACCTAGGCAAGCGCGGCTTAACCTAAATATCGATCCGAGCGGCTGTTATTACTTAGCCACGAGCTCCTCACCTACATACATACCTATACTACTAATTTCAACCTTGAAATATTAAGTACACACACTGGACACTTTTATCACACATAGTAAGTATGAGAAATGGCCCTGCTATGAAAATACGCACAATATAACATATTATAATCATCACATACGTTTATTATACATATTAAAAAACTGTCATATTGATTACTGACATTATATGAGAAAAATAACGACGCTCCGTTCCGTCATGAATACCTTTTATTCCGTACATTTTAAGTTTTTAATGAGCTATGTTCACGAGGCCTTGGTAAAAATGACAATTATTACTGAATTACCCACATATATACATTCCCAATAAAACATGGCCTCGTTTTGTATAGATTCCCCATACAATAAGAGATCCGCTAATACTGGTTTTGTATATAATAATATAGTTTTGTATAGCCTGATTGATCGTCGTGCGTGCGATCGCGATCACTAATATGTATACTCGAAGCAATTTTTTTAAGTGATTATCACTTAAGATAGGTACCTATCATAACACGCCAGTGTAACGATTGTAATTTTATGTTGTTACGAACTATTATACACGTTTGTAATATGAAAGATTTTAACGACGGTGTTTCTTGCCATACGAAATTACTGGCCAAATTAAAATGAATAGTAGAAAAAAAGTATAATAGCATTAGTAAAATGACTTTCGACTTTTATTTTTTACTACTACTTAATCTTAATATTTTTTTAAATTTATTTCAATTAGGCCAGTAATTTCGTATTTTGAATCCCATGCTATTATGAAATTGATATTATCTCAAAATTGCATTCGTTATTTAAAAAGAAAATCGCTTTTAAAATTTGTTAAGCGTATACATATTTATGCTCTTGACTGTAGTGAAGTGTTTATAGTGTATGGGTCGATAAGTAGGTCACGTCGCAGGAAAGAGAAATATTAATATTTGGACCTAGACGGTGTTGACACCTGAACTAATAAACAACACGAAATGAGCTTGTCACGGCGTCGGCGTCGTCGACAAAACTAACGAAGTATCGCACACAGCGGGCCAACAAACCGGAAAAATCTTGTTGCTACTGAGAAAATACGAGGTTTGTTGTTAAAGGAAATAATATAAATGAGTACAGATTTCTGGGTCGACGCTTACACGTAATTTTTATTAATATTGTAGAATTAATTACAACTGAAATCTTTTGGAAACATACAACACACACAACCATACACCAACACACACCATACACATCACACCTATTCTACCCAAGGGTTAGGCAGGAGTGTAGCTACAGTAGGTACATCTAAATTTCTCCATTACCTTTAAGTGCCATGTAATAGGAGAGCCTCTTGCAATAAATCGGGTAAATTGTACTGGCCTAGACGAGCTCGGAATTGTATAGAATGACTAGGTATTATATAGTGTTAGCTGCGCCTCCAATAGCTGCGTCTCCAACCTACACCCCACCTGAAAGCCCGGACCATATGACCGAGCCTATTTAAGTCAACGCGTAGCGTGGCTAAGGGCTCATTCCCTTATTCGGCGGCGCGCTCTAACTATTCCCATTGACTTTGTTCACTCGATCAATTTTGTAATTTGTTACTCAAAACTATAACTTTTGTGTTTTAACTTTTAATGTTTGTGTTGTGATAGATTACATTTGTTGCCCTCGGGCTGCAGTCTCGACATAGATAGCGACAAAAATCGGTCGTTAAGTCATAACGATGTCAAATTTCTTTAATAGATTTTCAACTTTATTTCGAAACCTTAAGGTTGAAAATCTATTAAAGAAATTTGACATCGTTATGACTTAACGACCGATTTTTGTCGCTATCTATGTCGAGACTGCAGCCACTGATAGTTATTTTATTTAAATTTCCTAAAAATAGAGTTACTGAATTATATGCTAGTAACCATATTGCAATAGGTAGATATTTATTTAAGCAAATCAATTAATTGTAAGTATGCGTTGAAAACTTAAAGCTATCATAACTATTCCATATTGTGATCTTCAAGAAATAAAACGATGCTCGTAAGATTATAAATATCAAAATGATATTCCGAATAAACAAATAAGTACTTAATACCAACGAAGACACGATGTATTTGTTCAAATATCGATTCGCCTCAAGCAAGACAAACTGAACCAACAATAAGACTGTGTAGATAGGTTCTAATTCGGATTTATAGATAAAGTTTTCCCAATTGCTATCTAACATTAAACAGCCTGTATGAAACTTTAAATAAGAATAATAGTGCTACAACAATATTTTGGCGTTTGTATGACAGGTATACGCTGTTAGCATACATTTGTAAAATTGCTCTGTGAAAATACAAGATGGCGATGTTACTTCAGATTTTGGCCAAGTGCCAAAATATCCATGTACAACTCTATTGATTTGAATCTATTTGAACGATTAATCACGATTTGATAAACAAGCATAGAGTTGACGTGTCTTACAAAAGTTGATTGATTTACTCATTGTTTAACAAGGATGATTAATTACTGATGGCATCTGTTTAATAATTGCGTCTTTTCATAGCTTTTTCCACTGCTTACAAGAATTTGAGTATAATTTACACTAGTGTGGTTACATTTCATTCAAATATTTACCCACTACTGTCATACAAAATCATTGGTTTCTTCGTTGTAAACTGTCTTCGCTTTTATTTATTTAAAAAATGGTTCCCGTTAAAAAAGTAGATAGATGTGGCACTTTTGGGTCATGTAAATTAAAAAAAAATGGTTCCCGTTAAAAAAGTAGATAGATGTGGCACTTTTGGGTCATGTAAATAAAAAAAATGGTTCCCGTTAAAAAAAAGATAGATGTGGCACTTTTCGGTCATGTAAATAAAAAAATGTTTTTCTTTCATTGTAACGATCATCATCATTCATCATCATCTGCCTAGCCTTTTCCCAACTATGTTGGGGTCGGCTTCCAGTCTAACCGGATGCAGCTGAATACCAGTATTTTACATGGAGCGACTGCCTATCTGACCTCCACAACCCAGTTAGTACTGGGTAATACGATACCCCTTGGAAAGACTGGTTGTCAGACTTTTTGGGCCACTGACTACCTATCCACTGTCAAAGATCTACAAATGGCACCCGGGACCAACGGCTTAACGTGCTTTCCGAGGCACGGAGGAAACTCGGTATGTAATGGGTGGTCACCCATCCACAGACCAACCTAGGCAAGCGCGGCTTAACCTAAAGATCGATCCGAGCGGCTGTTATTATTTAGCCACGAGCTCCTCAAAACCTTTCCTGTAACGAGTATGATTAAAATATGAATAACATAAATTGATATAAATTTGACAAAAAGTACAAATACAAGGCATTTAAAGCCTGCCGGTATCAAATCAACGTGTTCTATTTGACCTAACCGCCTTTGTTGTATTTCGCCTTGTGGGTGAAATTCGAGCTGCCCACAAGCCAATACGAATGCCGTGTAAACGCTGGTTTCTTCTCAAAGGCAAATTGGGGACATAGCTGGCAACACAGCTCTCAATATTTGAACATGGAACCGAGTGACAGGCCTACCAATCACGATTGGATTTTAGTACTAGGTTTGCGAGATTTAAAAGATAAAATTCCTGAATGTTGCTATTAAAATATTTCTCATTGGAACGACCTATTTTATACTAATAAAATCACGCGTGGAATCCCTGGAGGGTTAAACAGAACTATATCTGTAGTACACCCATATTTAGCCAGTTATGTTGAAGTCCCGTGTAAAAGAGGGTGAGCCTATTGCTATCAATCGGAACAGATCCACACTCCGGGGTTTTATAAAAAATTCCTAACACTTCGTCCGATCTGAAATCGAACCCCAAACTCCATGCTCGGCTGTAAAACTAACGGCCACTAGTCCAACGAGGCTTATTTAACCTGTTTTATATTTGGGTCAATTATGTTTCAAAACTATCCATCAAGAGCGCAAATTGGTCTTATCTAACTTGCACGGAAAATGTTTTTATTTCAGCAGAACAAAATGGTAAAAGGTGGTCTGAGGAAATTACGTTTCAGTTCACCGTATACAGAATATTAGAGAAAAAAAAGTTAAATAAGTAAATTAAAGAATTGTCAAGTCAAAGGTTTCTTTTGAAAGAACTTTTGGTGAAAGTTGTCTTCAAATGGAAAATACCTAGCAAAGGGCAAAACACACGGGAAATAAAGTCTTGTAGACATTTGTTTAAATCTAATAAAAATATCTAGAAATTGCCTTCACTACTTAAGTAGATCTAGATACTCATCAACAGGTACATTACCTAATTGGCTGACTACATAGTTATTTGCTGTCATGTACAGGCTATGTTTGCTGTTCAACATCGTTACTATATATAAAAGACTATCAAAACGGTTAAAATAATAACATCTATAAATACAATTTAATCCATTAACGTCACTGACTTTCCATTTATTTTAAATCTGTCAAAGATGCTTAACTTTTCAACCGTTGTTCCAAGTTGTGAGAGACAGACGGGGATTGACAGACAATGACGTGATCAAATTATAGAGATTCCAAGTTTCCAATAAGTTACTTTTAAATCAAACAAACAAATAAATAAATGAACACAGTATTAAAAGAAGAAATCGTCGCGACAGACTTTGTAGAAGAAGAAATTGTAAAACCAATTATTTAAAAAAAAAATATCCTGGAGTTTCATGTCAGTTCTTCTCCTTAGGAAACGACCCACCCGAATTGTGCACCAATTCTTTTTTTTATAAGTGCTCTTCAAGGCCTATGTGAAATAAAATAATTTGATTTGATTTGTCCAAACTGGAAGTCGTGGAGAGGAGACTTTGCCCAGCAGTGGGATGACGCAAGCTTACAGTAATATTAAAAGCTGAAACAGGGTGCCAAAACAATGTGACCATAACTTAATCTAGAACAAAAAAAAACAAAGTTTATAATACCTTGAACACAAGTTCACAATAAAGCGCTTAGCGCATTATACTATGATTTATGTGTTACACACGCGATAATCACGAAAAAATGGCCGCCGGCGTATGGCGGGTGACATTGGAACTTCGCAATCCACGTCGTACGGCCAAGGTTAAGGTCAAATACAAGTGGGCACCCGGGTTGGAATGTTCTAGAGAATCGCTTTATAACAATTCTCATGTCATAGGAGAATATTTGCACGTTGCCAGTATTATACTGCATTCGCGACGAGTACCAATTTTCGTGATTGAATTTGGAATGGAAATGAAGTAAACAAAGCAACAAATGAAATAGAAAATATTTGCTTTGTGTAATTTTATTGAGCTTTATATTTTATAAACAGCAATAAAACAGGTTCTTTGAAATTTTATTGCTAGCATTAAAAGTCGGTTGCTTTCTAGATTTGTTGTTTCTGTAAGTAAACAACAATTTTAAAGCCTTTCGTAATTTATGTCTATTTTGAATCAAAGCTAGTTTTAAATCGAGATTGAATACAAAACTACAGCTCGTGGCTACATAACAGCCGCTCGGGTCGACCTTTCGGTTAAGCCGTGCTTGCCTAGGTTAGTCTGTGGATGGGTGATCACCCATTACATACCGAGTTTCCTCCGTGCCTCGGAAAGCACGTAAAGCCGTTGGTCCCGGTTGTCATTTGTAGATCTTTGACATTTGTTAGGTTGTCTGCAGTGGCCCAAAAAGTCTGACAATCAGTCTTAGCAAGGGGTATAGTATTACCCAGTACCCAGTGGGTTGTGGAGGTCAGATAGGCAGTCACTCCATGTAAAATACTAGTATTCAGCTGCATCCGGTTAGACTGGAAGCCGACCCCAACATAGTTGGGAAAAGGCTAGGCAGTTGATGAATACGTAACTACATGAACATTTTGGAATGCAGGTCAAACAAAACTACTAGAAACAAGATGGTATTTGTAATACCGTTGCCGTTTCTATACGACCTATCATCTGCACTCCCCCTAGTTTGTATACAGGGTGTACACAGCTACACGGTCACCCAGTCTTTCATTTAGGATTCCAGTAGCGAGAAGTACTGGCAAATCTTTTCAAGACCGAAGCGTGCCCGTTGCAATATCCGACTAGTACTTTAACGGATACACAGCGTTTGAAAACAGGCTGTATATTGCATAACGCTACTCGCTGCATTTTCCCCGCTTATTCGTGTACTCGAAGAACATGATTTTATGTTATCTGTGCAGATTTCAGATTTTGTGCTGTGGAATATTAAGTTTTTGACGTCTGAGTAGCATTTTATGATATGTTACTACTGAATAATTTATTCTTATATTCACAGTGTACAGTTAGGAAAATAAAGCAATTTTGATTGCCTTTGATTTTTAGCAAAATCTGCATTTAGTGTTAGGGCAGTACGTTAACCGTAATCGGCTATCGTTATTGATTAAATCAAAAGGATCTTTAAAAGGATCTTTTTTCAGACTTCCGGTTACACGAAGTGAAACTAAGAGCACCATTGTACTGTAGATAAATAAAGAAAAAAAAAAAAAATGATTTCAGAAAACAATTCATTATGATTTTATCCTATTCGCCATACGAAAATTGCTTTCTTTCCGTTTATAAACTTCTAGGGTAACTTATCAGATCAGTATTTAGTATCTTAGTTGTAATTTTGCAATAAACCAAAACTTTTTTCTTTTTACGATCCACCTACGTTCACCTTTCCTACGAGCCTTGATCCCTAGTTTTTAGGTTGCTTCAGATTTACTGCTTCACCGGGCAATGGTAAGCACAGAAAGCTCTCAGGCGAATTTATGATCCAGTAAGACCTAGTTCTAGTGTCGAAGGCTTTCAATTGATGCACGGGTGAATTGAGTATAAATATGTTTCATCATCTGCCTAGCCTTTTCCCAACTATATTGGGGTCGGCTTCCAGTCTAAACGGATGCAGCTGAATACCAGTATTTTCCATGGAGCGACTGCCTATCTGACCTCCATAACCCAGTTAGTACTGGGTAATACGATACCGCTTGGTAAGACTGGTTGTCAGACTTTTGTGGTCACTGACTACCTAACGACTGTCAAAGATCTACAAATGACACCCGGGGCCAACGGCTTAACGTGCTTTCCGAGGCATGGAGGAAACTCGGTATGTAATGGACGGTCACCCATCCACAGACCAACCTAGGTAAGCACGGCTTAACCTAAAGATGGACCCGAGCGGCTGCTATTATTTAGCCACGAGCTCCTATCCTCACGAGTATAAATATGTTTGATCTATTTTAAATTAAAAGACTATCTAATATTTAGTATTATTTGTTACTTGATAGACAAGCGAGTTCATCTTGTTAAAATGTTTGTTCACAAACTCAATGGAAATTGGTAACCGCCCGCTCCACAAAAGCCTCGGAAATCTTATCAAGTCTTCAATGTTATTATGCCTCAGTTTATGAAGGTAATCTCACAAATAATTTCCTTCTCAAAGGCACCTATCATCAGGATCTGTTTCCAATTTGACGAGTAAACTAAGTCGGAGCTCAGACAAATAAAAAAGGGAAACTTAAAAACCTGAGATTCGTTCTTTTAGTTTAAGGCATAGCTCCAGGTGGCAATAAAATATCTCATTTTCTACAAGTTGTCCTTAGGAGGAGTCGCTCGAGTGGTAGGGTGCGTAGCAACAGGGCAGGGATGGGGTGGGGGGAGCGGGGTGCGGTGCCGGTACGTGGGCGACTCTGTAGTACTTGGTAGTACGAACGGCACAACTCGCATCTACAGCGTGTTGTTGTTGTGTCTACATAGATTTGCGCAGGCGCGCCGCCCGCTACGTAACTACGTACCGATGTACGGACTACACGAACGACCTCGAACTCCACACCAAATATTGATAAGTCGTACTTAAGCTTTTATTCGTTCGTTTTCTAAATGTGTCTGGCTGAACTGTCACTGTTCCATAACACGTTTCGTCGGGATATGAGCTACTTCTTTGCCACCTTCAACTACGTACGCGAGCTCGTGATGAAAGTCACGTCGCCACATGTGACTGGGGTTTTCTTGATTTGTTTATTACATTTTTCTGTTTTATACCTACCTATGTTTCAACGATTTCTGTACCTACTTCACCTATCTTTGTTTAAGTTGGGTAACTGTTTCATAACAATTTGATGAGTTGCTTCGTTTATTTACATGTCAGAAACCTACAAACCCTATATTACTACTAACTACGATTAATTTATACCGTGCCAGCGCCAAAGTTGTAGGTTCACCGCACATATTATTCAACATCAAAAGCTAACTAAGTAGATTAATATTATCAGTGTAAATCTTCCATGAATTTTGCCATCGAGAGATAATGGCTACTTATCTTGCGGCTGTAATTTATAAAATAATAAAAACGCTTGTAACTACGCGGAGGCACGTTACGAACAGCAAAAACTTACCTTCGTCTTGATTACTTCCAAGAAGCACTTCGGTATTATGGAAATTGCCTTCCTTCATCATTGTGTCCGGGTCTTTGGGCAAAAACACGCCGTCCACCGTCGGCGCTGACGGGAATCCCAATATGCCAGTGTAGGAATTCCATTGCTGTACTGATATAGTTTTTGCATCAACTCCACGCATGCAGTCCATCACTAAGCTCGGATCTGCGGCAAGCAGACTACTGTTGCAGTTACAATCATCCACTAAAACCTTCCCTATGTCTTGTGCTCTCTCTCCTGTCATCCAACTCCACGGGGCGTTTAACGTCCCCGACTGCAATATACCTCTTTTGAATAATCCCTTCATCTCTGGCGAAAGCATATGCAAACTTACGCTCCCTCCGCCAGCCGACTCTCCAAACAAAGTTATCAATTCTGGGTCACCACCAAAAGCACGAGCATTATCTTTAATCCAACGAATAGCGAGTTGTTGATCCCATAAGCCCATATTTCCCGGAGCCTCTTCACTTCCCGGCGAGAAATATTTATTCAAATATAAAAATCCGAACGCCCCAACCCTATATTGCATAGATGCTACTATTACATCACTGGAAGAAGCCATTATGTCTGCTTTATATAGGTCGAGTGTAGCCGTACCACTCATATAGCCGCCACCGTAAATCCACACTAGTATTGGCACTTTAGGCCTCTCGGTAAGAGGCTTATCTTGATGATGACGGACTCGTAAATGTTGAGGAACCCAAATGTTAAGATAGAGACAGTCTTCTGATATATTTGTGTTTGGATTCCACATTTCCTCTCCCTCGAATCCGGGGAAGTATTCGTACCGTTCTTGATAGCAGCTGTTTGGCATCGCTGTGGCTTCAAGTACTCCATGCCACGGATCGATGGGTACCGGTTTGCGGAATCTTAACGGTCCTAGAGGAGGCTTCGCGAATGGAATGCCGGTGAAGATGTGTACCTCTCTGCCCATAACTGTTTTAGCGTAGCCTTTGACGAGGCCACTTTTTGTTTCGACGATGAGTGGATCATTGTGAAAGTTCTTTGGTGCTTGACTAGTGGTGGGGGTGGTTTGTGTGGTGGAGGTGGTGGTGTCGTGGTGGTTGGCCCATGAGCGCGCCCAGGCGCCAGACACGAGGCAGCAGAGCAGGAGCTTGGTGAACACAATTTTCGCGTTGCTGATCATCTCGAATGATTTTGTTCACACGAGCATTAACGAGATGTGTCGGAAAACAATCTGAAGTAGTCCGCCAGTTTGATGAGATACTTATTGAAACACATTTCTAGTGGCACCCAATATGCTGTTGTGGTCGTACCTGAAACAGAAAAAAATATTTTACTTTAGTGTACAATAGTTTACATTTCGTTGTCGTGAGTTAGTCCCAGTTTTCTTGTAGTTAAGTGCAGTAAATAATATTAAGTTCAAAATCACACAGATTTCATCCATCACTGTATTATTCTTTTGACTTTTCTACCCGGAGTTGAATTTAAAGTTATAGTATGCAGAATAATAATATTCTGTATAAGCATACTTCTTGAAAATTATATGATTTCCATAGGTACTACTTAATATTACAAAATTACGAATACCGTTAAAATTACGTATCGTTTACAGCGCTAAAGGTTGCGCAGATTAATTAATTAGTCGAAACAGCGGGTGTAGAGTAACAACGCTTTAGGGATATCAAACTTTACGCCTTTTAAAACTTACTCCTGTGAAGTTGGTTGTGATAGTATCGATATTGTTATTTGTAATAATATACTCTGAAACTGTAACTTATCTAATAATTGGTTTAGTTTCTTAGCAGATTTTCGTTTCATCTCGTCAAACTTTTAAGCGGTAAAATTGTTTGTAAATTAGTAAGAGAGGGCCAGTTTCGTCACGCAGTGGGTGCCAGAAGACAGGTGGCCTAAAAAAAGCTGGCGTGAGGACTTAGCGGCGTTTGTGAGAGATTGGCCGGGGAAAACCGCACAGAGAGAAGAGTGGGAGGCTATGGGGGAGGCCTTTGCCCAGCAGTGGGAAATCTCTAGAATTACTGATTCAATCACAAAAAATCATTCGCTTTTTGAAAGCTACACTAACCTGTGATGTGCTGTAGGATATGTGTTATGGAATAAGAACGGAGTCGCAAACAGAAACTAAGTCTTTTAATATAATTTATAGACATGTGTATTTGAGTAAGTATTTTAACGGCTGTTGGAAGATACTTAAATTCAAATAGACTACCCTAATCCCTTCAGTGTCGTAAAATACTACTAGCGCCATAAAATGAATAGAGTAGACGTTAGGCAGCATCATCGCCGTAAATCAAAAGGCTAAAGAAGTTTACACAAAAGAAATCTAATCAATTTTGCGATCATTAAATATTACTTTATCCGTATGACAACAGACTAAAACATAACATAACATCACACCTGTAATACCCGAAGGGTTAGGCAGAGGAGTATCCGTTAATACACGTACATTTCGCCAGTTATGTTCAAGTCCCATGTAATAGGGGGCCGAACCTATTGCCATCAACCGGGCACAAATCCACACTCCGTGGCTGCTATTCAGAAATTCCTGATGGAAATACCCAATAACACTTTGGAAGGAATCGAACCCAGGACCTCGCTTAGCAGTCGCGCCACTAGACCAACGAGGCAGTCTTTTAAAGTTAAACTATAAACCTTTAAGTAATTAATTAAATAAGTATGCACCAATCGATCGATGGTAGAATGAAAAAGTCGACGTCAATCAACAGTTTCTACTACACCAATTAATCGATCGTCGTTATTTCTACCATTGGTGTGGTAACATCCTGAGAGGGACCGGGCAATAATACACTACCGCGGCCAAGTGAGAGCTTGCGTCAGTCACATGGCTTCAAATTTTGGTTTCCAAAACTCCTGCCGACCAATCTCTGATGGTTTCCTTCAGAAATTTGAGAGCCATTTTGACTTAATTAAATGAGAATCTAACAAAAATCAATGTAGCTTTATAATTTAGCAACCTTACCCAAAAGATAAAGTTTCAAAGATTACAAAAAACCACTGTAAAATTTAGGCAACAACAAGTTTACCTCGCTGTATAACCCTTGACGACAACACTACCTTAGGTTTACCCGCATAACTAGGGGTTAACCGCATAAATCGTTCGTTTTCGTTTAACCCTAGATTTGTATTCTCTCAGCTCCTACGTCCTTCAATTTACCATTGAGCGACAGAAATTGATTGAAGGGCACTTGTACACAAAGACCCGATTTGGATAACAGTAGAGTAGGGTTGATGTATGGGGTTGTTGGTCGGGAAAGTGGTTTGTAGGCGTTTGTAATTAAAATATCGATACGAGAAAATCGCTGAGGACGCTGATTTAAGTTGTTTTTTCGAGATATTTGACTTTAATCTGTCCATGTATCAGCACTTTTGAACTACGTTCAAAGAACTGTCAATGTCACCATTACTATGGAATATTGATACAGACAGGTAGCTCTTGAACGCAGTTTATATTGGCTGATCGCGTTCAGTTTCACTAGTGGAGTTCGCTCTTAGTTTATCTTGATCAAATTTGACTGACTATTTCTTTGTTGAGTGAACATCCCCTTAGATACCTTCATCCCGAAGAGGCAAAGGCGTTCGACTCTTTTGATTAAAAACAGGTTTTGTTCCTCTGGTTCTATAGCACACACATAACATCATGCCTGTAATCCCCGAAGGATTAGGCAGACATTTCCACAGTTAGTAGTTTTTTAGTACCATGTAATAGGGGGCGAGCCAATTGCCATCAACCGGGCGCAATTCCAGACTCCGTGGCTGCTACTGAGAAATTCCTGGTTCTATAACTGGGGTGCAAAAATCGCTCACACGCTCTCTGACCAGCTTACGGCATGGCATGAGCTTTTTACATAATTATAGCTCGTGCCGATGGAACCAGAGACATTTATCAAGTTGACAGGACCTGTCAACAGTGTCAACGTCATAGGTAAACCAATTTTCTAGTTTAGTACTGAACCTACTATTAGCTTGTTATTAAAGTGATGTATCATTAAGTATTACATGGATACTTTACTTATGCTACCGCCTCGTTGATCTAGTAGTCGTAAGCGCGACTGTTGAGCATGAGGACCTGGGTTCGATTCCCGGGTCGGGCAAATTGTTTTTGGGTTTTTCCATCAGATATTTCTCTGTAGCGGACACGGAGTCTGGATTTGAACCCGGTTGATGGCAATAGGCTCGTCCTCTATTACATGGGACTTAAAAATCACTGGCGCAATGTGGGTGTACTATTAGGTACACCTCTTCCTAAACCTTTGGGGATTATAGGCTTCATGTTATGTTTATCATTAAGTATTACATGGATACTTTACTTAAATGTAACTTAAGTAGAAACTATCACAATTTTCAATGTTACACAGTTATTGATATGGGTTAGTAAGTAATCATAACGTAATACCTACGTCTGTTATTCAAATATTCAAAACAGATTACTATTCAATTAGGTCCAAGGCAGCACCATAATTGGTAGTTTTCCGACCTCGGGTTTTCCAAAGGAAATTAAAAGAAAATATGTATTTTGTAAAAGAAAAACCTTGATTCAAGTAGTTAGGGTAAGTTTAAAAACTAAATAGACAAAGGAATTGCGTATAAAATAGGTAGATAAACAAATAATACATGATCGATTCGTGGCCTGGTTTGAAGAAGGATCAAAATTAGGCAAACAAAGATATAGTACTCCCCAACGATCCCTGAAGGATTCGACAGAGGTGTATTCGTTTTACACACACCGTTGACTGTTACTGTGTTAAATCAATTCCAACCTGGCTCACGGAGTGTTGACGGAGAACATTCACACCGAAAACTTAAACATTTTGGGTTGAATTCAGATGATCAATCAACTAACATGCAATATGGAAATTGTGAATAACAGACAGTATTATGGAACTATTAGCTTGTGCCCGCGGCTTCACGTGGAGTTCAGTAATTGTCCTACGGGATCGTACCACTGGGATAACAGTATCCTGTGTGTTAATCCAGGTTATAAACAATCTGTGTGCCAAATTTCATCCTAAGCCAGTCATTAATTTTTGCGTGAAAGAGTATTAAATATCCATCCATCCTCACAAATTTTCGCATTTATAGTATTAGTAGGATAGGATTAATAGGATGCAATATTTTATCACACAATATGTTGTCTTAAAAAAGCAGTGTGAAAACTGGACAGTCTCCCATTAGTATTTATTGTTTATTACATTATATCCACTATGGATGAGAGAGCGACTGTCGCAACCCCGTGCAGGTAGATATTCTGACTCGTAGGATCGATGTGAGTGCATTCATTGACTGGAACTTTTGTATGATTTTATCTGTATCTAATACTCAGTTCATTTAAACTACTGTTTGGGGATCTATACTTTCTTTAACAGTTTTTCTATTTTACATGGTCATGATGGGTCATCATCTGCCTAGCCTATTCCCAACTATGTTAGAGTCGGCTTCCAGTCTAACCGGATGCAGCTGAATACCCGTAGTTTACATGGAGCGACTGCCTATCTGACCTCCACAACTCAGTTAGTACTAGGTAATACGATACCCCTTAATAAGACTGGTTGTCAGACTTTTTAAACCTCTGACTACCTGTAACGACTGTCAAAGATCTACAAATGACAACCGAGACCAACGGCTTAACGTACTTTCCGAGGTACGGAGGAAACTCGGTATGTAATGGGTGGTCACCCATCCACAGACCAAGCTAGGCAAGCACGGCTTAACCTAAAGATCGATCCGAGGTCCGCATACCGGCCCATCGTGCTACTCGACGAGGTGGGCAAGCTCTTTGAAAGAGTCATTGCCAACCGCCTCGCCGGGCACCTTGCGGGGATGGGGCCGGATCTTGCGGAACACCAGTTTGGTTTCCGCAAGGGGCGCTCGACGGTGGACGCCATCATGGTCGTGAGAGCCCTCACGACGGGGGACGCGGTGTCCCGGGGCGGGGTCGTCTTGGCGGTGTCTCTTGACATCGCCAACGCCTTCAACTCCATGCCCTGGAGCTGCATTAGGGAGGCACTCCGGTATCACCGGGTGCCAACCTATCTTCGTCGTGTGGTCGGGGACTACCTGCCGGATAGAGCCGTCATCTACCCTGGTCGAAGCGGAGAATGGAACCGGCGAGAGATGTCGTGCGGTGTTCCACAGGGATCGGTTCTGGGGCCGGCCTTGTGGAACATCGGTTACGACTGGGTGCTGCGCGCTGACCTCCCTACCGGCGTCAGCGTAGTTTGCTACGCTGACGACACGCTGGTACTGGCACAAGGGAGGTCGCACGAGGCGGCGGCCGAAAACATGACACGCGGGGTTGCGATAGTCGTGGAGAGGATTCGGCAATTAGGTTTCGAGGTGGCACTGCACAAGTCCGAGGCCATGTGTTTTCATGGGCCTCGGAATGCGCCACCGTCGGGATCCCTACTGACGGCAGGAGGGGTTTCCATCGGCGTCGGGTCGACGTTGAAGTACCTAGGACTCGTCCTCGATAGCCGGTGGAACTTCGTGGAGCACTTCCGACGTTTGGCTCCTGGAACGGACAGGGGCTGCCTTCAAGCGGCTCTTGCCCAACCTGAGGGGTCCAAACGCCTCCTGCCGGAGGCTATACGCGGGGGTCGTGCGGTCCATGGCCCTTTACGGGGCCCCGGTGTGGACGCGTTCTTTGAGGCGGCAAGCCGCCCACTGCCTGAACGCGCCCCAAAAGGTAATAGCCATAAGGCTAATCCGAGGGTACCGCACGATCTCCGGCGAAGCGGCTAGCCTCCTTGCCGGATTGCCACCATGGGATCTGGAGGCGATAGTCCTCGCACGCCTGCACGAATGGCGCGCGGAGGCACTACGCACAAACTCCGCGTGCGCGGCAAATTGCCGCTCAGCGGACAGACCTCCGGCGTGATCTCACGGTGACATGGAGAGAGCGACTGTCGCAACCCCGTGCAGGGCACGCCACCATAGTGGCGATAAGTCCCCTCTTTGAGGAGTGGCTAGAGAGGCGCCACGGCGCCCTCACCTACCGTCTGACGCAGGTCCTCACCGGACACGGTTGTTTCGGGAGGTTCCTGCACCGAATCGGGCGGGAGGAAACGCCCGGGTGTTTCCACTGCGAGGATCGTCCGGAGGACACGGTGGAACACACCGTGGAGGTCTGCCCCGCTTGGGCGGAGCACCGCCGTGTCCTCATAGCGGCGATTGGCGGCGGCGATCTCTCGCGTCCGGCCTTAGTTCAAGCCATGGTCCGGAGCGAGAGAGAATGGGAAGCCGTCACCTCCTTCTGCGAAACAGTCATGCTAGTGAAGGAGGTGGCAGGACGTGAGAGGGAAAGAACCTCACGTCCCAGCCGCCGCGGGAGACGCCCTGGGCGTCGGGGGTCACGTGGTGGCTTCCGACCACCGTAGGCGCTGGCCTGTGGACGGCGAGTTATGGGCTAGCTCGCCGTCCGGCCGTCTTATGACGACAGGCTGTGTCGACGGCGCGTTCGTGTTCCACGCGCGCCTCAAAGAGATGTCAGCAATCAAGTAGGGGTCCGCATGGGCCGATGCCTGCCAGGGCTGCGGGACTGTTCGAAAGAGATACCGTGGCCCTGGAACACAAAGGGCAAAGAAGGAACATGGATGGGTTTTAGTCAGTACAAGTCTGACACTCCCCTCCGCTCCGCCCAGAGTGGGGGGGGTCATTTGATGATTTCCCATCCGGAAAAAAAAAAAAAAAAAAAAAAAAAATATCCACGATGGATACGAACCCAACTATTGTTCTCTTACAACTAAAGAACCGCTACAGCGTCTATCGGATTTCTCAACTAATAACAGTAATTGCATTCTGCACAACTCCTCGAACAGCTCAACAACAATATCGAGTTCAACGAAACTGCAAACAATAATATCGATATCACGAGTTAATATCAGAATGTAACATTGTATTTCGAATGAAGCGAAGATGGATAGCAAAAATGTGTTTACTTAAAACCATTAGCTGATTCTAAAAAAAAAGACTCGACATGTCGTGGAAATGGTAAATCAATCACAATCAAATGATTGCTCGTGAGTGGATTGTGGAGGTAATGACGCTATTTATGTGATGGCTAGCAGGGCTGGCCGTCATTTTCTTTATTGAATAGATTTAAAATAATGACAAGGTGAAAAGTTTTAAATTGAAAACAAAATCTGAACTAAGAATACTCGTAAAATGGTTGGATATGTGACGTGAAGGAGTAAAAACAGACATCATTATATTTAAAGGAGAAGGATTAAATAGCAAAAAAAATTTTTTTTAACTCTCATCATAATTGTAATTAATACCAATGATTCACATATAATTATATCATCATCTTTCTACCCTTGTCCCATTCTATTTGGGGTCAGCGCAACACGTTTTCTTCTTCCATTCTCCCCTGTCAGACGTCACGGCATCATTTACTCCTTTCTCTTTCATATCCGTCTTCACACAATCCATTTGGCCTTCCTCTTTCTCTCCGTCCATCAACATTCATGTCCATCACTCTTTTAGTCACATGCGTTTCATCCCTCCTCATTACATGTCCATATATCATTACATCAGCTACAGAAATATCGATGGCCCTGAACACAACAAAATAAAAAATAGAAAAAAGTTATTAAATAGAATCACCTAAAGCAATGGTAATCACCATTAAGGCTAGAAAACTACTAACCGCGTAGACGAATGTATCTCGTGATACGTTCACCATAGAAGATAACGTGGCTGAAGGAGTTTGCCCCTGTTTGAACTTAGGAATGTACAGACAGCATGAAAAGTAAATCATCTTTGTGCAGTTTCATCAGGTGGTCAATTAATTAGAAACTATTTTGTGGACACTGTACAAAGACTAGTGCTTTGAAAAACTAGAAAATTTGTGAGGATGGACGACTGGATTGTTATTCTTTCACGCAAAAACTACCCAACGGATTTGGATAAAAATTGGCACACAGATAGTTTATAACCTGAGCTAACACATAAGATACTTTTTATCCCGGTAGTACGATCCCGTGGGACAATTACTGAACTCCGCGTGAGCGAAGCCGCGGGCATAAACTAGTTAGTAATAATACTATAACAAATGTTTTGCTTGATTTTGTTGCTAATTAGGACGATTGAAATCCTAGCTTGAAATAAGATGTATAGAATTATCTTTACTATGCACACCAGGAACATAAGAAAAATAAATTACAATAAGAATAAGAATTGCTAATAAGGTTTGCTTGAACCTGTTTCGGAAACTCGATCAATAAAACTGGATTCCTTAACCGGATCCTCTAAACTTGAACACGAAGGCCATGCAATACGGAGCGCAAGGCCGAGTTTGCGAAGAAGGTGGAGGTGGCGCTGAGGGCTGTGTCCTACAAGCAGAAGCCCTCTACTAGACAAAGGGCCATACCTGCAGCGGCCGCCTCCATCATAGCGGCAGCGAAGGCCAGATATGCGGGGCCTCCACCAGACGAAGTTGCCAAACTGCGGGCGGAGGTCGCTCGCCTGACGGCTGCTACGGAGCTTCTCCAAGAGGAGAACAAGAAGCTCCGAGCAGACCTGGCCGATCTGCGCGAGTCCGGCTCTCGCGAGGCGCCCCAAAATGGGGGCCAGCAGCGACCAAGTCAGCCCGTGTCGGTGGAGAACCAGGTTCTCAACCTGGTTCGGCAGGAGCTGGCTGCCTTCCAGGCGCGGTTCTCCGTTCTGGAGGGCATTGTCCTGCGCCCCCCCCTGGCGGCAAACAAGTCGGCCACATATGCGGCTGCTGTGGCCTCCGCACCGGGGCCGTCCAGCCAGCTCTCCGGCAGGGTTACGTCGGCCCCCGAAAAGCCGGCTCTGGCGAAACCGGCTCCGGTCGGGAGGGCGGCGGCCCTGAGGCAGAGCAAGGCGGTGGCCCAAAAGAAGGGCAAGGCGGCGTATGTACCGGCGCCAGCCGCAAGACAGCCGCCACCGCCACCGCCGCCTCCCCCGCCTACTAAGCCTTCTGTGGCCGAGTCCGGGTGGCAGGTGGCCGGAGAAAGAGCGAGGGAGCGAAGGGCGGCAAAAAAGGCCAGGAAGCGGGAGCGGAAGCGCCGACAAAAGGAGCGAAGCGTCGCGGCTGGGCTCAGCGCCCCGAAAACCGCAGCTGTGGTGATAACGCTACAGCCGGATGCGGAAAAGAGGGGCGTCACCTACCGCGACGTGCTAGCTAAAGCGAAGGCGACGGTGGATCTCAGAGAGCTCGGGATCGCCGGGGGCCTCCGGCTTAGAGTGACCGCAACAGGGGCTCGAGTGCTAGAGATCCCCGGCGAAACCCGTGGCTCGTCCGCTGACGCTCTGGCCGAAAAGCTCAGAGCGTCCTTAAATGCGGACGAGGCCCGAGTGTCCAGGCCCGTCAAATGCGCAGACCTGCGCATCCTGGGTCTGGACGACTCGGTGACCGAGGAGGAGGTGGTGGCCGCCGTCACCAGGACCGGTGGGTGTCCTGCCGAGCAGGTCAAAGCAGGCACCTTACGTCCGGATCTGTCGGGCATGCGAACCGTAACGGTAAGCTGCCCTGTGACGGCGGCGAAAGCCATTGTGGAGGGCCGAAGGCTCTTGGTGGGCTGGGTGTCAGCGCAGGTGAAGCTGCTGGAGCCCAGGCCTCTGAGGTGCTTCCGCTGTCATGTGGGGCACCACGTGTCGGTCCGGTGCACCTCCGAGGTGGACCGCAGTGGCCTGTGCTTCCGCTGCGGCCAGCCCGGTCACTTGGCCGCGGCCTGCTCTGCCGCACCGCACTGCGCCGCATGTGCGGCAGCTGGCAGGCCGGCCGATCACCGGGCAGGGAGCAAGGCCTGCGGTACTCCCGCCAAGGCCAGGGGCAAGGGAAGGCCCTCCGCCACCACCGTCAAAACCCCCACCGTCGCCACCACCGCAGCCGCCGCCACTGTCGCCGCCGCTGCCGCTACTGCTGCAACTTCCGCAGCTGTGCCCTCGCAGGGGGCTCGGGAGGGGGCTGAAATGGAGTGCCAGTAACGGCCCCATTACGCCTTCTCCAGGCGAATATCAACCACTGCGCCTGCGCTCAGGACCTGTTGCTCCAGAGCATGGCGCAGTGGTCGATTAACATTGCCGTGGTCGCTGAGCCGTACTTTGTCCCGCCCAGGGATGACTGGGTGGAGGACCTTAGCGGCTCAGTGACCATAATTGCGTCGGCCGCCGCCGGTACCCCGACCCTTGAGAGTGTCAGGAAGGGTCAGGGGTGCGTGGCAGCACGGTTCGGGGAGATCGTTGTAGTGGGAGTCTACTTCTCCCCGAGCCGAACTCTCGCCGAGTTCCACAACTCCCTCACGGAGTTGAGTGTCGTCATCGGAAGCCATTCCCTCCCCGTGCTTGTGCTCGGGGACTTCAATGCCAAGAACTTGGCTTGGGGTTCTCGTTACACGGACGTGCGGGGTAGGATGGTGGAGGACTGGGCTCTGGAGACAGGTCTAGTCGTCCTAAATCGGGGTTCTGTCCCCACGTGCGTGCGGATGCGGGGCGAGTCGGTGGTGGACATCTCGTTCGCTAGCCCCGCTCTGTCACCGCGTGTCGTCGACTGGCGCGTCATGGAGGGGGTGGAGACCTATTCCGACCACCGGTACATCCGGTTCGACGTCTCCACTCAGACCTCAAGCGCACCGGTCCCACAGGCCCCGAGTGGTCCGCGATGGGCGCTGAAGCAGCTGGACCGGGAGCTCCTCCTGGAAGCCTCAATCGTGCAGGCCTGGGTGTCATCACCGGTCAGGCCTGCCGACATCAACAACGAGGCGGGTTGGTTCCAGGAGGCCATGTCCGAGATTTGCGACGTGGCAATGCCCCGAGTTCGGCCAGGAAGCGCCCGGCGTCAGGTGTACTGGTGGTCGCAAGAGCTGACGTCTCTGCGCAAGGCGTGCGTTGCCGCGCGGCACCTGTACGCCAGGCATCGCAGGCTCCGCATCCGCCCTCCGGATGCGGCAGCCATTGAGGCGGAGCTGTACGAGGGGTACAGAGCGGCGAAGACCGCCCTCCAAGAGGCTGTCCGGCGGGCCAAGAATTTGGCCCGCGAGGAGATGCTGGAGTCTCTGAACGGAGATCCGTGGGGGCGCCCTAACAAGATGGTGCGGGACAAACTCCGCACCCGGGCCCCCCCGCTAACGCAGAGTCTCCGGCCTGAGCTCGTGGAGGACGTGGTGAGCGTTCTGTTCCCTTCGCGAGGGGAGCATCCTCCCCCGCCTATGGCTCCGTCACCGCGTGCGGTGCCGGAAGCGGACCACACCGATGACGACTATGACGTTCCGGAGGTGACTGGGGTAGACCTGAGAGTGGCGGTACGCAGGCTGAAAGCCAGAAATACCGCCACGGGACCCGATGGCTTGCCTGGCAAAGCCTGGGTCCTGGCCTTTGAGGCTCTCGGGCCCCGACTGGAAGGGCTCCTAAGCGCATGCTTGGAGAGAGGCCAGTTCCCGCTTCGTTGGAAGACGGGGAAGCTGGTCCTAATCCGGAAGCCAGGGCGCCCTGCGGACTCTCCGTCCGCATACCGGCCCATCGTGTTGCTCGACGAGGTGGGCAAGCTCTTTGAAAGAGTCATTGCCAACCGCCTCGCCGGGCACCTTGCAGGGATGGGGCCGGATCTTGCGGAACACCAGTTTGGTTTCCGCAAGGGGCGCTCGACGGTGGACGCCATCATGCGCGTGAGAGCCCTCACGACGGGGGACGCGGTGTCCCGGGGCGGGGTTGTCTTGGCGGTGTCTCTTGACATCGCCAACGCCTTCAACTCCATGCCCTGGACCTGCATTGCGGAGGCACTCCGGTATCACGGGGTGCCGACCTACCTTCGTCGCGTCGTCGGGGACTACCTGACGGATAGAGCCGTCATCTACCCCAGTCGGAGCGGAGAATGGAACCGGCGAGAGATGTCGTGCGGTGTTCCACAGGGTTCGGTTCTGGGGCCGGCCTTGTGGAACATCGGTTACGACTGGGTGCTGCGCGCCGACCTCCCTACCGGCGTCAGTGTAGTTTGCTACGCTGACGACACGCTGGTACTGGCGCAAGGGAGGTCGCACGAGGCGGCGGCCGAAAACATGACACGCGGGGTTGCGATAGTTGTGGAGAGGATCCGGCAATTGGGACTCGAGGTGGCATTGCACAAGTCCGAGGCCATGTGTTTTCATGGGCCTCGAAATGCGCCACCGTCGGGATCATTACTGATGGCAGGAGGGGTTCCCATCGGCGTCGGGTCGACGTTGAAATACCTAGGACTCGTCCTCGACAGTCGGTGGAACTTCGTGGAGCACTTCCGACGTTTGGCTCCCAAACTGGAACGGACGGGGGCTGCTTTCAAGCGGCTCTTGCCCAACCTGAGGGGTCCAAACGCCTCCTGCCGGAAGCTTTACGCGGGGGTCGTGCGGTCCATGGCCCTTTACGGGGCCCCGGTGTGGGCGCGTTCTTTGAGGCGGCAAGCCGCCCACTACCTGAACGCGCCCCAAAAGGTGATAGCCATAAGGCTAATCCGGGGGTACCGCACGATCTCTGGCGAGGCGGCTAGCCTCCTTGCCGGATTGCCGCCATGGGATCTGGAGGCGATAGTCCTCGCGCGCCTGCATGAATGGCGCGCGGAAGCACTATATAGGGGGGAAACTCCGCTGCCGCGACAAATTACCGCTCAGCGGACAGACCTCCGGCGTGATCTCATGGCGACATGGAGAGAGCGACTGTCGCAACCCCGTGCAGGGCACGCCACCATAGTGGCGATAAGTCCCCTCTTTGAGGAGTGGCTAGAGAGGCGCCACGGCGCCCTCACCTACCGTCTGACGCAGGTCCTCACCGGACACGGTTGTTTCGGGAGGTTCCTGCACCGAATCGGGCGGGAGGAAACGCCCGGGTGTTTCCACTGCGAGGATCGTCCGGAGGACACGGTGGAACACACCGTGGAGGTCTGCCCCGCTTGGGCGGAGCACCGCCGTGTCCTCATAGCGGCGATTGGCGGCGGCAATCTCTCGCGTCCGGCCTTGGTTCAAGCCATGGTCCGGAGCGAGAGAGAATGGGAAGCCGTCACCTCCTTCTGCGAAGCAGTCATGCTAGTGAAGGAGGTGGCAGGACGTGAGAGGGAAAGAACCTCACGTCCCAGTCGCCGCGGGAGACGCCCTGGGCGTCGGGGGTCACGTGGTGGCTTCCGACCACCGTAGGCGCTGGCCTGTGGACGGCGAGTTATGGGCTAGCTCGCCGTCCGGCCGTCTTATGACGACAGGCTGTGTCGACGGCGCGTTCGTGTTCCACGCGCGCCTCAAAGAGATGTCAGCAATCAAGTAGGGGTCCGCATGGGCCGACGCCTGCCAGGGCTGCGGGACTGTTCGAAAGAGATACCGTGGCCCTGGAACACAAAGGGCAGAGAAGGAACATGGATGGGTTTTAGTCAGTACAAGTCTGACACTCCCCTCCGCTCCGCCCAGAGTGGGGGGGGTCATTTGATGATTTCCCATCCGGAAAAAAAAAAAAAAAAAAAAAAAAAAAAGGCCATGCAATAAGACAATTAGGACATCCATCTCGATTTAGATGCAATTTGAGATACAGGTTTGTCTGGAGCAAAGAATAAAAACTAAAACGCGGAATGATTTGATAAACAAGTCTACGTGTCATCGATTTTGTTTTTAGAATCTACTTCATACCATGGTCGAAACGGTAATCTTATTCACATAAACTGGCGGTAAAAAATATGGCCACATTTCATACGGCGTATAAAAGTTTACAAATAAAACGAAACATTGTTTGCCGTAAAAAGCCGACATTTTTCTAGCGTTCATAACCGTGCTTCCACACGAAGAGCATAAACTGTTATATTAGGCGCCATACCGTTCAGCTAACACATAGTTACAACATTCAACAGATAGTCAATCGAGGGTTATTTTCTATTCACTTGGCTATGAGGTCGCGCTTATCCGCCGATCTCGGTGCCGATCGACTGATCATTATTTCATCGGCCGCTCGGATGGGCCGCTGGGGACATATAACCGTTGGCTGCGGGCACCGAACACGCCGAGTGAAAATAACGGCCCGTAATAATATTTGTTTCATGGTGATTTTTATTGTCAACCCTTGTAATGAGAATTTGAATGGATTGCGGCTTTGGTCTACATAACGGCATGACATATGAGGGTGGTTCTTTGAGGTCCCTCAAAACGCGGTCACACGGTCTTAATTCCTAAACTATTAAACGTACAGTCTTAGGACCAAATACAGATTACTCTTTATTAATATATGTGTATAATTTCAACATTAGACATCTAAAATTATTTATAATTTTTATTTTAAAAAAAATCTAATGTCGAAAACGGGAGCAAAATCGGTGTTCTTCGCGCGTCACACTCTGTTCGCGCTCACGGGAAACCTTGATAACTTTTGTATTCAATTCATAAGCATATAATGTAATACATCAAATAATTGTGTTTAACTATGCATCCTAATTACCAAAGAACATTAATTTTATCTCTTAAGTTACAATACTTAATAGGCATTATGTCTCTGTCACACGATTTTGCTAGTTTCGCGAACGTGCAACAAAACTGCACCTATCTTCCAAGAGCGCCAACTTGTCGCTTCACGTTTTAGCTGCACGGGTGCTCAGTATTATCCCAGAGTCAGGTAAGTTGGGGGAGACAGGTAAGTTCGACGCTTCCAAACAATAAAAATACGAGGTAAGTGATTCTTAAAATAAATTTAAGTACCCTTGGTCAAGAAACTTTCATGCGTATATTTTAAAGGATAATGTTTATAATTTTTCAAATCATTTTGAATTAAGGTATAAGATAGATCTTCGACATTATTTCCAAGTACTTTGTTCGTTAATTTACCAATAACTTTAATCGTAATTCTCAAAAATGTGTAATTTTCGTAACTTTCGTGGTACAACTTTCGTGGTTATTTGTCCACGAAAATCAGCTAGCGCACCATGAAAGTTATATATCTCCATTGAATAATAACTAAAGAAATTTTTTGTGAGCCGCAGATGCATTTACACGATTGTCACAAAGCTCAAAAGAAAGGTGTTATGTATTTGTATAAGTATTTAACGACTCGTAGAATGTGTTTCTGTTTGTATGTTTTCTCGTAGCCAATTGAACAGTTTACCCCACCCCAAATTAGACTGTTTTGCCAATTGTATCACTCTTGCTTAAAAAATCGTTTGGTCTTTCGTAACTTTCGTGGACACCGAAATTTCAAAATAGAATATCTCTGGAGTTTATGCACCGATTTACACATAATATAATAATAATCTGTGCACACCTATAAGTGACGAAATCACCGCAAAGCTGTTGAATTAGAATATATTTAATGTAATGATTTAGTGAATAAGTAGAATTGGTGTATCAATAAATAAATAATAAAAATTGTTCTCATTTTCACAGCGTCTTAGATGTGTGTCCATTTATTTATTTTACTATTTATGTACACACAATGCAACACAGGAAAATTACATTTTAATAGTTGAGTACATAGGTACTGCTTATTTCCTAAGAAATTTCTGCCAGCAGACCTGCAAAAGGAGAAGTGAAAAAAAGAAATGTAGACAATAGTGTGTAGAAACGGAAGAGAATAAGGTGTATATGTGTCATACCTAATTTAAACTAAAATATTAAATACAAATGTCAATAAATAAATGTACTTATATAAATAGGTACATAATGTAAAAACTAATAAAAATACATACATATATATATATAATAAATTATAATAGAGAGGAAAGGTAATGCTCTTTCACTCGGGATTTGAATAATGAAATGGTCTTTAAATCACGAATGCTAGGCGGAAGTGAGTTCCACAACCTTACAGCATGGACGGATTTATTTAAGGATAACTCTAAAAAAAATTCACAACGAAAGCTACGCCGAGAATACTTTTTGAAGAACTACCCATGGCGTTGCTTCCCCGCCTGACTTAATTTATAGCATTAAATCTACGATTATGCCAGCGATTTTACTTGCCTTTGTTTAAAAAGCAAGGAAAATAGAGCCTTTAGAAATGAACGTAGTAACAACAAATCAGCGGCACGAAACAAAGGGTGATTAACAGAAAGGTATCATTTTGAGGGTCGCGATCACAAACCTTGTTTTACGAAGCAGAAAAAGGACGAAAGAGCTATTTGTTGAAGTTTCAGTAATTTGTAAACAAATGCCGACTAATTACTGCAAAGATTTGTAGGTAATATAGTAAGCAAAGAAGGGCTTTGACCTGAATTTTATCAACATGCTTTAATTATACAGGCTGGTACTATGTTTTCGTAAAGAAAATATAAATTAGCTGAAATATAAAGTTCACTACTTCATATTTTACGGGTAACGTAGATCATGTTAAGGATGAAATTAAATCTATCAAAAAATGACTAATTTACATAGAGTGATACAAACATCAGCGTTGAGGAGGAGTTTTTTGATAACCTTTTATAGTTTATTTAATAGTTTTTAATTAATAATACATAGTTAGTTTATTCTACTTAATAATATCTTGATTTGTACTTAATAAGTTATAAATTCATTTAATAGTATCGTCCCTATTTAAGCATTTATCACAATAATTCTAAACAGAAACAGGCTTTACGATACACATGTAGACAACAGATTACTGATCGTACGACAGTGTTAATACCCGGTTAGACACCCTGATTGTCCTCCCATCTAGTGGTGTAATCCGTTAGTCGGCTTTTACGTCGGAAGTGATTGTGTTGGCATATCCATATGTATAGGGAACCACGTGTCTGAGCATCATTCAAAAGACGACCAAGACTAAACATTACGATAGTTTTCCCATCAGTTATGTTTAAGTCCCATCTAATAGGAGGTGAGCCTATTACCATCAACTGGGCACAAATCTAGACTCCGTAGCTGCTACTGAAAAAATCCTGATGGAAAAACCTTAAAACATTTTGCTCGACCTGGGAATCGAACCCAGGACCTCATGCTCAGCAGTCGCATTTGCGACCACTCGACCAACGAGAATTGGGGCATAATTATTATTCGGGCATAAATACAAACTCCGGGCTACTACTGAAAATTCGTAATGGAAAAACCCAATAACCCTTTGCCCAACCTAGGACTCGAATCGCAGCACTTACGACTAGTAAATCAACGAGGCTGTCAAAAAAACTACTATCCGTAAATAAAAGTATTCGTTCGAAAAAGGAACAGGGTATTACAAACACAAACATTGTATTTCCAACACTAGTGTGGTTATACAATTTGTTCACCCGACAAAAACTATTCGATTTACGTCGTACATTTCACCGGCGGCACCGATAACACAAGTTTTCAATTCGAAACGAAATTCTATTGCTATTTATTTACAGCGAGTGAGTTGAATACAAAGAGCACGTTAACTTGTAAGGCAAAACGATAACTTGTGGGCCTAAGGCGCATGAGAAAATCATCTTATTAGATTTTAGGAAAAAATTACGTTCATGAAGAAGTTTTCCAAGAAGTTTCACTTTTTCTTAAACCTGCACTGAATCGATAATGTTGTCGTTGTTTCTCTAAAGACTTGTCAGGTCGTTAGTATTATAAGATGAAACATTTTTCTGATTCTTTTTACCCGACTACGGCCAAGCCAAAACCAAGGGTTATGATTTTAGCAGTCTATGTATGTTTGTATTTATATGTTCCTCCGTAGCGCCTAAACTATTGATCCTAGTTTGGTGAATAAGGTGTCAATCAATTCGTTATTATGGCCCAGGTAACATAGGCTACATTTTAACCGACGTCAACAATAGGAATCGATTTTTTCTTGTATACCTACCCTGAATTGAATTAGAGCGTGATTTTTCAGTAGTCGGGTTTTTAGTTGTAGACACACAAATTCTTGTTCGTATCAGTATTTTATATTCTGTTGACTTAAAACTTAGCCATGACAGCTAACTAGTTCTTTCACACGCGTCTTAGAATTTTGATGTTAGTTCTTCATTTGTGTCATAGATGGCGCTGTAGTACATTTTGTAGTTCCTCTACTCTTCGTAGGTAAGACTTGAATGATCAACTAGTTTGACATGCTTGTAATTTTTAGATAAATGACCATATCGTTGACAAAATGACGCTGTTGAAAACATTAATTGTGAAATTGACATAAGAACGAAATGTTTTGAAAAACAAAATGGCAGCGTTAGCTCTGAATATGGCCATGAGACTTAAGATTCTTCTACAGTTATAATAAAAGATGGAGACGTGAACAATACGGCAGAAAAAACAAACTATCTAGCTCCTATGTACTACTTCATTGATCTACAAGTCGTAGGCGCGACGCCGGGAACAAGAAGTCAGCTAAGTGATAATGGGTTTTTTATTGATCCTCTTCTTCTATTGTCATAAAGGTCATAAACGATTAAGCCAGTCAGTGAGGATAATGGCGATGTTAAGAGCCCAGGGTGCTCCAGGTGTTAGTACTTAGGTAGTCAATAAGATTATTTCTAAAGGTAAATTTATGTTTGATGGGGATTTGAGAAGATTCGTTCGATGTGGTCCCTTCCATGTCTCCGGTAATAGGTTACTTTTCAGTTTACCATCATTCCAGCAGTCAACATCTATCTGGCCTTTTCCCAACTATGTTGGAGTCGGCTTCCAGTCTAACCGGATACAGCGGACTACCTGTGCTTTACATGGAGCGCTTGCCTATCTGACCTCCACAACCCATTTACTGGGCCTAACACGATAACACTTACTGCCATCATAATTATTTAATAAAATGTTGAATTATAAGTACAGTCAGTCATATGCATATCACCCTCTTTATTATGTTCACGATTTAGTAAAAGAAATATTTTATTTACCACGGTGATCAATCGATTTAATTAATTAAGATACATTAAACGTCTTTCTTCATTAAATAAAAATCTTGGTAGGACAATAAAGATGGCTCAGCGTATAAGGTCACCTTTTAGACCTCATAATTGATACAAATATTTGAGGTCTATCACAAATGTTTGTAGAGGTGATAGGGTCGGTGGCGGACAATGAATTAATGATGACGCCATCGGCAGGGATCCCGGATCAGCTGATGGGTGCGACCTAGTTGTAGATAAGACCTATGATGCTGTGCGAATCAACATTGAAATGGAATTTAATATGTGGATGGCAGAGTTGGTTATTGATTGAATGCTGGTTGTACTCATCAAAGGTCTCATATAGTTTTAAATTACGAAAAAAAAACTTACAAATTTTTTTTTTTATTAAATCTTTGGCAAGGACGGTATGTAAAGCTGTATATTTCATGTTTTAAAGTACAAGATTAGATAAGTTACGGAAAACTTTGAAGCTCACTAACAAAAGAGATCAAACAGAAGAAATCCCGCAAGACTAAAGATCTCATGCAAAACGAAACCACTTAAACTTGAACATTAAAGGTTGTGAATAAATTCCTTTCATGTATGATGGTAGCGCATATCAAAGTACGTTTGTGGAGATCAGTAGCGGCTACCCTGGGGAGTAGCCCGCGCTCTAAATTAACTTAGACTCACTATGTATGCAGACTATCGCGTCATCTAACGAGGTCCGAGACGACGCTGTTCAAGTTTACCAAACGACAATTTGACGCTAACTTATATAGCATACATTGCTGTTAAATTTTCGGGTCCTAAAGGGGCGAGTTCTGAGACCTCTTCTGAATAAACGTCTGCCATTATTACCGTCATCAAACTTTAAGCGAACTACGTATTATGTGGCGTCTCAGCTTTTCATGCGAGAATAATTTTTGGTTTAACTTCAAAGTCGAAACTAATCGTGTTAATTGAGGTTCTTGCCAAGTCTCCGATTACACAATTTAAATAAATCTTACTTTCATTAAACACGGTATTTATCTCTGAAATTCAAACAAACAAGAACACTTATTTTGTTTGTTCAAAATTGATTTACTGTACATTTTATTATTCAACGTGATTTTATCAAACAAGTATAATAATTCCATTTAAAGTTGGTCGTCACGAAGTCTGTGAAACAAGCAGTGCCTTCCAAATATTTTTTCAACGTCGCGAAATGAACGAGCTCATTATTCAGTGTTGACTTCCAGTTTGATGCTTCTCTTTTTCCCTAAAAGTTCGCGTAATCCGTTTTGAGAATATCTCTTGCTTTACTTTTTATAAAGTCTCATTTTTTGCTCGGTCTCTGATGTAAGTAACTGTGCCAGAGAAAATGGTCTACCTGAAATTATTACTTTTCTTGTAAAATGTACTAAAAAATAATTGTAACCGTATTTCGAGAACACTTGAAAAACGAGTGTCGTAAAATTGATTTGTTGCTGCTCTACGTTTGAAATGATATACCCATTTTTTAAATCTTAATGAAATATTGAAGTGCCAAATTAGGATCACGTTTTTAGCTTTTGTGTTTCTTCAAATTATTAATCTTAAGACAAAAGTCCATTAGAGCTAAAATTACAAAAAAGACAGAAAAAATTGTGCGAGCATAGATTATTCATTTTTAAAATATAAAACCTTACTAACCAAAACTTCAGTAACCACCCAACTAAATCCAAAACATCTTACCTCAAACTATGTATAACAGTCTCGCTAACCGCTATCGCGTTAGCTGTGTGCCCGCTGTCTTATAGTGGGGAAAAGAGGTGGCCGGGGAGCGGGAGGCAACGAAGAGGCCGGCGCGCGCCGCTCGATAAATCGATGTGGGTAATACAATGCTATGCGGTGGGACGGCCTTGGGAGCTTGCAGCGTGCAAGACACACCCCCGCTCTACTTTCAAGTTCATTACCAACCAGACGTCTTCACTCGGCAACGAATGAATATCATCTGACCTAATTACTCACTGACGCATGATTACTGTTTGCTACGGTAGGTGATTGGATCAAGTGCTCCCACGCGCTCGGCGCTTGAGTTGATGTGTTGCGGCTTGGTGTTATGTCATTGAAGAATATTGTCTATTATTTTTTTTAGTACGGGTTACATTTTGCTATCGATTGGTCTGGGAAGACGATTGTTTAGCAAGTTGACCAAGTGTTTTTATCTCTTCTATTTTATTATTTGTTGTTTTAATCTTGGTTGTTATTCGTGAAATGACTCTAATACTAAACTTTTACACTGAAGACACCGTCGGAAAATTGAGATTAGTGTCAATCTGCTAATTAACTATTTTCACTTACTGTACCTTCATGTCGTTCATGGAGTTTTTGAGCATAATTGTGCAACCTGTTGCATTTAATAAAAACATAATAATTCATAGCTTTTAAAGTGTTCATAAGAAACAAAGAGATTTTATTTAACCCTAAACCGCTCTGCCTCCAGGTTGAGTAAAATTAATAGGAGAAATAAAATAGTGTTCAGTGCTTTCTTTTAAAAGGAGCAAACGTTAACAAGTGAGCGGCCATTTGTAAATGTCTGAGCATCGTGACACTCTATAAATTGCAGTATTCTTTGAAGCAGGTGATATAAAATATTACCTAGTACTTACTATTATCTAGCACTTGAACAAAATATCTGTTTTCATATCAACCAAATGCCTCTTACATCCAAACTTAATAAAGGGTGTAAATAGACCCTTAACATAAATGAAAGGCACTTGTTCTCCCCGTCACTGCGATAATTTTTTGTTCTAGGCCATACCTGGGAACGTTCTAGTTACGGAGATATTGGGGGTCAAAGTTCTAACTTTTTCACAAGTTTTTTTTTTTAAATACATGTTTTTAATGTAAGATTTTTACTTTACACACCTCCACGACCCTCGTACTATTCAATCCATTAATTAGCACAATGCTATGAGTGCTTTCCATCGAGTCCTACCGTAAAACGTGATTTTTCACCCCAAAAATAAAAGTCCATTCCCAGCAATATATTGCTTAAAGTTACTTAGTTTTGAAGTAAAGAATGCTTGGTTGACGGATATGTGAAGGGTCTGTTTACACCCGGTATATTAGTCATCATTTCTCTAGGCTTTTCCCAACTATGTTTAGGTTGGCTTCCAGTCTAACCGGAAGCAGCTGAATACCAGTATTTTACATGGAGCGAATGCCAATCTGACTTCCACGACCCAGTTAGAACTGGATAATAAGATACCCCTTGGTAGGACTGGTTGTTCGACTTTCGGGTCACTGACTACCTGTTACGACTGCCAAAGATCTCCCAACCAAATGTCATTATTGGTAAATAATAATGATAATATTTTTCATCAAAGAAAAACAGTCCCCTGATCAAAGCTTTATTAGATGTACCGCTTAACTTCTTTTCTAAGGTTTTTAGCTAAGTTATTGAACATCACATCTAAAACGCAATATTGACACTGAAAACCTGTCAACCTCTCAAACGTGTATTTAACCATGTTGATTGATTTATTTTCACTTGTGAAATTCATTCATATTATAATGTTGCCTGAATGGTGTAGAGAATAAAACCACGTATTTATTTAAATTTTATTTACACACAAGAGTACGGAAACTTCATAAGAGTACAAAGGCACACCTAATTTCAAAATAAATTTCTACCAGCTGTCCGGCGAAAGATACGTTTACAACTGTGTAATACGCATTGTATTTTTTATAAATCGGCCACTTCAATGTGTGAAAATATATAGGTATCAATATATTCAAAGTATTTGAAGTTGTAGAAAAACGCATTGTATTTTTTTTTATCGGCAACTCAATGTGCGAAAATATATAGGTACGAGTATCAATTCAAATTATTTGAAGTTGTAGAAAAACGCATTGTATTTTTTATTAATCGGCAACTTAGTGTGCGAAAATCTTGGGTATCAATTCAAATTATTTGAAGCTGTAGAAAAACGCATTGTATTTTTTTTTTAAATCGCCAACTCAATTTGCGAAAATCTATAGGTATAAATTTAAGGGATTTGAAGGTTGTAGAAAATGCGAAAATCACGCGGTTCAGACAACCCTTTAAGGCGAAAATAATGGGGAAAATAACTCATAAAGGTTATAGAAGCTTTGAAAACCCTGTGTGGTTTAAATAATATAGGTACCGGTCGAAAGCCAGATTGAAATCCATCAAAATCCTTATCCTTTCTTATCTGATATTATCTTAAGAAAATAAACAGTACTTACATAATACGTATTACATAAAATGGCCGTGTTTCGCTGAGAAAAGGCCACCCCTCCTGTACCGGAGATGTCGTAAGCAGCGAGACTAACGGATTATGTCAAGAGGTAGACAAGCATCCCTCCGACTGCTTATTTAAATAAAAGCGACCTACATTATAGGCATTGGTTTGTTAAAACATGTTTTAGAAATAAATAGATGATATACTATCATACATTACTCATTAGAAATATACATGAACAATATTAAAAGGTTTATTGAAAGCGCGAATGTAAATGACGAACGGAGCCTGCCGATCGGCACAAGCCGAATAATAGAGTAGTAATTTCGATATTTTTGATGTAGGAGCTCGTGGCTAAATAATAATAGCCGGTCGGGTCGATCTTTAGGTTAAGCCGCGCTTGTCTAGGTTGGTCCGTGGATGGGTGACCACCCATTACATAGCGAATTTCCCCTTTGCCTCGAAAGGCACGTTGAGCCTCTGGTGCCGGTTTGTAGACCTTTATCTATCGTTACAGGTAGTCAGTGGACCGAAAGTCTGACCACCAGTCTTTCCAAGGGGTATCGTATTACCCAGTACTAACTGGGTTGCGAAAGTCAGATAAGCAGCCTAGTCGCTTCATGTAAAATACTGGTATTCAGCTGTATCTGGTTAGACTACGAAGCCGATCCCAACATAGTTGGGAAAAGGCTAGGCAGATGATGACTAATATTTTAAGGTTTTTTAGAAGTTTGGATGTAAGAGGTATTTATTATTCGAACCTACTGATCGGGTTTCAAAATATTTTCACTGTTGGTAATCTAGATTTCACACTATATTTATTTATTTCAACTTCATGTACAATAGTGGTACATAGGCGGACTTAATGCCACAAGGCATTCTCTACCAGTCAACCTTTGGGTTAAATAAGAAAACATTGTGATAGGGTACAAAATAAATATATAAAAATAACTTCTACTATAAACGAGTGCAATACCTAGGATCTGTTTCTTCGACGCAGACCAATACGCGGGCAGAAGCTGGTGCTTCACAATTTTATTAATTATTATTCTACTTCATAATTCACCAAATAAATCACAACATAATTAACAAAATAATAATTAAAAATCAAAACCCAATTTTGTAAGAAAATATTGCTTCTCTAAATCAGCGAAAAGGCTTTCATCATTTTAGGAACAACCTGTATAATACGAGAGCTTAAAATCTTTTGATCTTCGTAAAAGCATCTAATATCTACTACTTAAATCCTGTGAAGACCTTTTTGGTAATACAGAATCTTTCTATTAGGTAAACATAGATCTTCTGAAAATGTTAAGTATACGAGTAAAGGAAGGATATTTGAAATAATAATATTCTTTTTTACAGCGTTTTCTTGGCTCAGTGCCAGAACCCGTTTTGCTTACAGAAAATGATGGCTCGTTGCTCCTCCCTTATCAATAATATGGCATTTACCATGTTTTACGAGAAACGATTGAAAATTGTTCATGCTTACTTTATGGTGAGCTTTAACCGTGGCATCGCCCGCGTTTAGGTCGGAAATTATCCCACAAGAACGCACTGCTGGGATGAAAAATATATTATAACCCTGTTATATAACCCAAGTTCTGGTCTACCATAACAAATACAACATGACCTCAGATCAAAATATTAACTTTTAAATTATATTGATCCTATACAATCTAAAAACAAAGTCTATATTGCTATAAAACACGATAAAATGTAAAGAAAACAACTACACAATTACTTATAACATACATAAATTAAAAACACAATGTAAAACTATGGCATATTGTATTAAATAAAATGAAAGAAACAAACGACAAACAATTACTGTAATAATATTTCATAAATAAAATAAAAAGCTGCCAACGAACCAGCATTTGCCTCTATGGAGGAAAGTAAATAAAATAGCTGCCAACGAACCAGCATTTGCCTCTATGGAGGAAAATAAATAAAAAATAAGTTCTGTGCCAAGAGAGCAAATAAATAAATTAAAACAATTTTGATTTATGCATGACGATTGCTAACCGAGGCTCTGTCTTTCGGAAAAGCAGAGCTTGACTACCTGCCTGCTTGCAGCCTATTACGTTCCCACGGCTGGGACTACTAGTCGGCCCACTCCTTCTCATTGAGAGGGAGTGGGTTGGGCCAAGTGTTATTGGGTTTTTCCATCAGGAATTTCACAGTAACGGCACGGAATCTAGAGTTGTGTACGGTTATTTTTGATAAGGTACCTAACCCTCTATTACATGGGAGTTAAAAATAACTGGTGAAATCTGGCTGAATTCCCAGGTCCGGCAAATTATCCAGGTGACCTCAGAAAACCAACGCTGTGCTGTGGGCCCCCCATAGCACAGCATGATGCTGAGTGGTACTCTGCTTGTTGAAGTCACGACAAGCAAGCTGTCAACATTTTGTTCCATCTTGTTGTATTTATAAATATTTGTTATGCTTTGTATGTTTATTTTATTATTAACACTAGAAACGGGATATTTACCATGTGCGGGCGTGTGCGTGTGTGTTCGTGTGTTTATTGTTTATGTTTTTTTTTGGTATTTATATGCACGACCAGTCTCTGCGACCAATAAATATTTTTTCTTTTATTCATTGGTTTCTTCTATCAGGAATTTTTCAGGATCTAGGCATTGGGCTTGCTCTCTTACACGGAACAGACATAAATGGCGATATGTCGACGTATTACTACTCTGCGTTAAACCTTTGGGGATATTAGGTGTGATATTGTGGTATGTGATAAAAATCCTAGTTCTGTAAAATCGATATCAGTATCGACAGATCCTCATTAAAAAGCCAGAAAGTCACTTACCGACTTCTTCACAGTCAAGATTAGTTTTATGTACTTTTCAAAGCGTAAACAGAATGTGGTGTAAAAGTTTCAGTTCTAGACTCAATCCCATCTCATTGGTATATTGAGAATTATGTTTTCTTAAAAGAACTTTAATATATTTGCTTTTTACAAAGCGCCAAGTAAGCACTTTAATAATTCTGAAACTTTTTCATTATTTCACTTTTAAGTTAAATACTGTGGAACTACAAAGTCATTTTTTGTGACTGCAAAAAATGCGATTTACTTATTTTTTATTACATTTTACGGTTTTTATTACTTTAATATACAATAAATGCTTAGACATTTATGCTATTCTCGTAGTTATGTTCAATTATGACTTCATTTGAATAAATGTTTACGAGCATAATTATAGTTCTATGAATATAAACACAAGCTCTTAAAGACCATTTGATGCCATAACCGGACCGATTATACTTTGTTCGCGATTTAGTTTCCGAATGGAGTTTCTTGCCCGTTCTTCTCCATAGAGACTTACGGTTTGAAATGGGCAACTACAGTACTTTCACAGTTTTTATGCCTTGTGACTGGGACTGTAGCTACGTTTCTTTGTTTCGACAATTCAAAAGTTCCTGTAACTGGCCTACTTGAAATACATAAAAGCTTTGATTTTGAACAACACATATTTCTTCACGAGTACAAAAAGTTCGGCTTGTACAATTTCAAACATTTTTATGACTTTTCATTAGTTCCTACCCTGTTTCCTGAAATAAACTTTATTTATATTGGCATATAGTTGATAATCGTTTAAGTGAAAATAACATCACTTGGGTACCAGAATTGGTATATACCTCAGTTATTCGCAATTTGCAGCTGATTTTATAAGATTTATCAAATAATTCTGTAGTTGCTTACGATTCCCAACGGAGGAAAATCTGCAGACAGACAAATACGACCATTGTAAAATACACAATCTAAAATTCGAAATGGTAAATTGAACTTAAAATTGAGAAATGCATTCATAGAGAAATTACAGGTCGAAGGGTTTCATCATAACGGGTTAACAACATTTTGCGTAAAATAAACTTTATGGAAATAAACAGCATTACCTAATTCTCTTTCGATTTACGACGGCAGCCAAAATTATTAACAAGATGAAGAGGTCTTCAGGTCCGAAAAATCTCGGAAGCCATTGTGAAAAAAATGCCAAGAATATTTCCAGGCTAAATGAATTTGCAAGTACACAACAATATTACTCTATCCCGCACACGCAAAACCACAAAAATGTACACTAAAAGCTCGCGACCAAGAGCTTTCAGCGCGAACATCTCAACTTTTTCTCTAAGTCAAACAGGCCATGTTTTATATAAAAGCCGCCTCAAAGATACGACCTTTATTCAACATTATGTCTGATTATGTTTAGTAAATCAATATACACTGATGCATCTGCCTCATCTATTATTCATTTGGAATCCGATAGAAGTCTGGCCTTTCCATTTACGACATCATATCTATATATCTATATATATACCTACTGCTTCGTAAACCCTGAAAATTTATCTGAAAATAAATAAATCTCTTTGCTGTAATATTTAACAAGCCAAAATGCAAGTCGACCGTTACGGTGTACCTACATAGTAAATTATGCCTTAAACTCATGACTAAATAATAGGGATTACTGTCTCTTCTCTCGACTTATACCGTTTTTGTTTGAGTAAAATGGATTTTATTCACATAATAGGATGGAACTTTAAATCTATCTGACGATAAAGACGATATATATTCGTTATAATATCTTATTCCCTTAGGAGTAAGCTACACGCTTCTGTAGCTCCAACGAATTATATGTACTCAAATACTGTCATGTAATACTGTGGTTAGTCTTTTGGGAGCAAAAATACTATTAACTACCATATATATTTTATTTTTCAGCAATATCAATAGTGAATGTTTTCATTGAATGATCGAAAACAATTCAAGCAACATGAAAATTTACGTATCATTTTAAAACAGAAGCATTTGTTCGGTTCTAAACAACAGAAAGTCAGCAAAATCAATTTATTTTCAACAATATTGATCGGTAGACGTTTAGCCTCGGGCATAAACAAAAGCAATATATGCACATTGTGGAAATAACCATATTTGCATTTAGAACAGATATTTTGAGCTGGAAAAGTCCTTCAAAGCCTGACTCGGGTAGAAATAACAGCAAGGTCGAGGCGACGAGGCCGCAACGTCATATACCGATATTTTAGTTAATAATAGATCTTAGTTACCTTGCAGCTGATAAATACTTCAACAATACTTTATAATTACAAGGCTTGCCACCTTATATGTAAAGCTGTGGGTTACATCACGTAGCGGCTCCATCGTGGTACACTGCTTAGTATTTTCGTCCCGTTGTAAGGGAATATAAAATTCGTATCACGATCTCTGAAGGGTCCTACTCACTGCTTATCTTAATACTATAACAGTCTCTTAAAGAAAATGTTTACTGAATACGAAAAGTAAATGATGCTTTTCTAGGTCGATGATGACAGATAGGGACAGCGTGCAGCGTCGCAAATAGCATAAGCTTTTAAAAAAATACCGAAAATATTGAACAGCGGTGTGGTTCTGGGAACACTAATTGACGTGAAAGTGGTAGAATGATACCTACGGAAACAGGAGTGAGAAAAGAGTGAGTTCGGTGTTCAGTTTTCCACACAATAGTCAGCTTTTGTAGTGAGCTCTACAACCACTCCACACGGAAACAACAAAAGTCATCCGCGTCAAAAGCCTTTAAAATTGCGACTTTCATGTTTGTTTTCATTTCAAGGAATTTTATGAAATTCTCGCAAAAGGTAACTTTGTTCAGTCAATTTCACAGTTCTTATTTCTTTGTTTTTCATTGTTTGCTCTTAAGATCAAACAATTAACTTTTTGTCCAATTTCCTTTTTTTTGGGAATCCTTGTCCCATATTAACCCTTAATTGGTCGCGCTTAAAAAGTTACGTAAAGGGTCACGTGGGGTGCGTGACACCCCGGTCATATAAATCAAATACGAAAAACATGCAAAATCACGGTTATGCTCGATACTTGATCATAACGGACACGTGTTTTTATGAAGCTAACGGGGACTTCAGCGCTCAAAATTTAGAATTTAAAAAAATCTAAACCTTTAAGGATGCGCTGGGGTGTGTCACTCCTCACGCGACCGATTAAGGGTTAAAATGTTTCTTTTACAGTAGCTAAGGGATGTAATTAGTGATAAATACAAGCAACAGTCTGACCTTGGTCAGTCCTTTATTGGATATATGTCTTTCTCTAGCAGCATCTGTAATAACATATTATCAACATACACAACATAACATTCCACTTGTCCAGAGGGACGTCAGTTTCCTTGATAACTAAACATAATTTGACATCACGCCTGCAATCCCCGAATGGTTAGGCAGAGTTACCTAATGTACACCCACATCTCGCCAGTTATATTTCAGTCCCATGTAATAGGGGGCGAGCCGATTGCCATCAACCGGGCACAATTCAGACTCTGTAGCTGCTACTGGGGAATTCCAGATCGAAGCACCGAATAACAATTTGCCCGACCCGGGAATCGAACCCAGGACCTCTGTCAGCTCATTTACAGCAGCCGCGATTGCGACCACTAGACCTATGAGAGTCAGTTGATAACTAAAATTTCTGCGAAACTGGTAAATCCAATGCACTCAACACAGCTTATTGCTCGGTTCCATGAATACTACTAATATTGACGTTCCAATCTGTCTGTGTGCTATAGACTATTTCAGATGGCCAAAATTGCTAAACCAATATTTAAATTCAGTAATTAGTTTTACAGAAATTTTCCGCATTTTATTAGTCGTTTGAAATTTTCGCTCTCAAGGCTATATCTAATATTAGGTACGAATATAATACTTTGAAGACAATCAGTAAGCACGACGGTCAATCAAGCTTTACAAAAATAGTTTATGCGAATCTCTCATTGTATAGGAAATCTATACAAAGCGAGACCAAGTTATACTGGACATGTACAGCTTCATGTGCCGCCATGTGTACATCTGAGAACCTACACGAAGCGATATTCATTCTATTAGATAACTATGTTAGACAAAATTATAAGCCTTTAATAAAATTAAAACAAAAAATTAGGTTTATCTATCAACATTGAACGCGTATACAAAGTTTTGTGTCCGTGCTATTAACCGTTGAGGAGTTATTTCGTGAGGAGGCGATCCTGCCTGCAGGACCTCAAGTCATGTCTATCACAAAATAGTATTGTCACCAGAACCAAAGGTGTGTGCAAAATTTCAGTTCAATCGGTTGGAGGGAACTGGTTTGAAATTCAGTTGCAAGATTTGACCATTACATGCTAACTAACTAACAAGGCAAGTTAAATAAAAGCATAAGTATAAAAATTGATAATCCTGTTGAGGGTCGCAGTTGAAACAGGCTTTGAAAGTGATTGGCACTTGTTTAGGTCCCCTAGCTATTTGTGCACGGCATTTTTTGCAAAAACAAAAGAAAACAATTTGAAAAACACTCTCTCATTGCCGAAAAGTTTCACGTTTGAACTCGTGCAAACTGCAAACGGTCAAACAAGCGATTTTTTTTTAGAAAAATGAGCTTTCTGTTTTGTGTGCAAAACTGGCTTTATGCTTTGAACAATATTTAGACATTCAGTAAAAAAGATAATTATGCAACTATTTACATAGGTACACATTAAAAATTATCTGTATTTCATGTTGTCTGTTAGTCTGCCTACCTGTTAACTTTTAACGCCGTAACAGCTGAACAGATTTTAACGTTTGGCACCATGACCTAGTTTAGGGCAAATAATACTTTTTATCAGTGAAGTTTGTTCCTGTGAGTTAATTTCCAAGTTAGCCGCGGACAAAACTAGTTGGTAGACATCTGCCTTTTCGGGTTAGGTCGGCTTCCAGTCTAACCGGATGCAGCTGGATACCAGTATTTTACATGGAGCGATTGCCTATCTGACCTATACAACCCAGTTCATCATCTGCCTAGCCTTTTCCCAACTATATTGGGGTCGGTTTCCAGTCTAACCGGATACAGCTGAATACCAGTATTTTACATGGAGCGACTGCCTATCTGACCTCCACGACCCAGTCAGTACTGGGTAATACGATACCCCTTGGTAAGACTGGTTGTCAGACTTTTTGGGCCACTGACTGCCTAACGACTGTCAAAGATCTACAAATGACAGCCGGGACCAAAGGCTTAACGTGCTTTCCGAGGCACGGAGGAAACTCGGTATTTAATGGGCGGTCACCCATCCACAGACCAACCCAGGCAAGCACGGCTTAACCTAAAGATCGACCCGAGCGGCTGTTATTATTTAGCCACGAGCTCCTCCTATACAACCCAGTTGATACTTGGTAATAATCCACAGTAGTACTGATAATTCGGGAAAAATAATCCATTACAATAAGTACGTACCTAATCTCTTTTTTCTTGAAGTCGGTTAACAGCTAAGCAAGTCTAAACACATTTTAATGCCAATATAATCGTTTTCATACAGCAAGTTACCATTACCGCACAAAATGGCTTCGTAATTATATGTTACTAGTGTTTCATTTTGATTATCGGTTGTATGTTACTTTTTTGAGTATCCGTATATTAAGTTAATGTGATTGCTTTAATTTGTGTAATTTTATGATAAGTATATGCTCTGTTTAATGCGTAAATATTCTAACAACAATAATTATGTATACATAGTATCTATGCATAATTGCCCATACCACCGCCCCCGTACCCGCACTGGGCCCGCGTGGTGGATTATAGCCCATTCCCTCTCATAGAGAGGAGGACTGTGTCCCAGCACTGGGAACATTATAGGCTGCTGCTATGCTATGCTATTGCATATACCTAAATAACATAAAATCACGCCTATAATCCCAGAAGGGTTAGGCAGAGGTGTACCTAATAGTACACCCACATTTCGCCAGTTATGTTTAAATCCCATTTAATAGGGCATGAATCCAGACTCCGTGGATACTACTGAGAAATTCCTGAAGGAAAAACCTAATAACACTTTGCCCGACCTGAGAATCGAACACCGGAACCTGGGAATTGCATATAATTTATTAACAACAAGAATTTGTGTGGTATACTACAACTAAAAAACTCGACTACTGAAAAATCACGCTGTAATTAAATTCAGGGTTTACAAGGTAAAATCGACTCATCCTATTGTTGAAGTCGGTTAAAATGTGGCCTATGTTACCTGGGCCATAATAACAAATCGATTGACACCTTATTAATCAAAATCGGATGAATAGTTTAGGCGCTATGGAGGAACATACGTAAATACAAACATATATACGTACATACACAGATTGCTAAAATCATAACCCTTCCTTTTGGCTTCGCCATAGTCGGGTAAAAAGACGCTTTTCTTGTTTGTGTGATCGCGTTATTCTTTTCAATTAGGAGATGGCTTAATACGGCTTTAGACATTGTTCAAGAAATCATCCGAAAGATTTATTTATCATTTTCCCTAACATGAATAATAAACACACAATATTAAGGAAATCTCCATGTTTTATTACGTCGTAAATACCGTACGAGACAGGCACTACTGTAACTATTATAATTAATTCAATCAGTTTGTTTATTTCATTGCTTGCTTAAGGAATTATTTTTTTCTATCATGTTAACCTGTTCAAAAATACATAAAAAGAACTTTTTCCTTTGGACCGACATACACTTCATCAACATCATCTTCATTCATCATAATTCTGAACTATGTATGTTTATACAACATTATTTTTAGTATATGCGAAACCTGAATATAGTTTGTTCAGAATAAGTAACTTAATCGATTCCAATAATTTTTAAACCATGTTATACATATTTTGTCCCAAAAATATTTAAAAAAGTTACAAGTTGGACATCGAGCGACATTAAGTACCTTTCGCAATAATTAAGGTACCTACTGCCAAATTATGTTTATCAATGAGCTCAAGACGACGCTGGAGGCCCGCGCGCGGGCGCCTTACATGTTGACCACGCTTTTGTGCGGACAACCAGGTAACAGAATAAGCTTATATTTTAACTTTGTGATTTTTCATGATACTGTTTTGTAATTTTGTACATAATTAATTTACATAAAAATACTCGACACGTGTTTCAGGTTTCGCATATACTAAAACTAATGTTGTATACGATCAGTAACATTAAAAGACCTACTTACTTTTTTGAACATGTTAATCTAAATAACTTGCTTCGCCTGTTATTATATTTACAATTACCTAATCCTTACTACAAACAACGGCAGATTCGATTCAGCAGTTTTTGGTACCGGAATTTATCATCTGCCTAGCCTTTTCCCACCTATATTGTGGTCGGCTTCCAGTCTAACCGAATGCAGCTGAATACCAGTATTTTACATGGAGTGATTGCCTATCTGACCTCCACAACCCAGTTAGTACTGGGTAATACGATACCCCTTGGCAAGACTGGTTGTCAGACTTTCGAGCCACTGACTACCTGTAAAGACTGGTCCGACATACACAAACGCATGACAAAAAATAAACATAATACAAGTTTGCTATAACTTCATGTCCGATTAATAAAATAAGCCTAATACTTCAACATTCAAAACCTGAAGGAGGAAATCAAATTCATAAACGCACCTTTTACAACCGATACCGAAAAACGGTAAATAAGACCGAGCAAATAAATAGCAATAGCGATAAAATTAACTAACGATACGGCTGTCGGTTATAAAGTCGACCTTGATAAATGTTTCCCTTGACATTAATAGGGGTGTTCAGTTTTGAGCTGTGGAGTTATACAGGGTGACGCCGTGACTTGTTTCGTACAGTCACGACAAGAAACGCTTAATATATTGTTATTTACTACTTTATTAATTTATAAATCTATGTGGTTACAGTTCTGTGGAGTTTAAATGTCTCTATGCTTAATAATTATTATTTAATCTATATCAAATTCAAATATTTATTACACTTTTATTAATTGTTATTAAAGTTACATATAAAAAATTTAAGTGTTTTACCAAGACGTAAAAACGTGCGTAAAAAGCGTAAAAACGACTAAAACGTGCTCATTAGTACTTAATATTTAATGATGGAGTATGGGAACAAAAAGTGCTCAAACAGAGTTTAAATAAAAATAAAATTCGAACTTGTCTTTGATGTCGGTAAATTATTTTGAATTAGCTACTCTGTACTAAAAACATTTTTATCTAAAACTTTACACGCAATACTTTTTAACGAAAGCTCTCACATATTTATACGGCTACTTTACATAAGACCAAATGATGTTAAGTAATGTATTTAAAATCAAATCTATCCCTTACTTTATCAACTTGTCAAGAGGCATATCACGGGGGTCATATCGGATATCATGATACGATCAGTAACATTAAAAGACCTACTTACTGTTTTGAACATGTTAATCTAAATAACTTGCTTCGCCTGTTATTACATTTACAATTACCCATTACTTATTACACACAACGGCATATTCGATGCGGCATTTTTTGTTACCGAAATTCATTATCAGCCTAGCCTTTTCCCACCTATGTTGGGGTCGGCTTCCAGTCTAACCGGATGCAGCTAAATATTAGTATTTTACATGGGGCGACTACCTATTTGACGTCCACAACCCAGTTAGTACCCTTAGATGGTCCAAGATCTGAGAAATGGGAGCAACGGCTTAACGTGCTTACCGAGGCACGGAGGAAACTCGGTATGTAATGGGTGGTCAACCATCCATGGAACAACCTAGGCAAGCGCGAATTAAAGATCGACTCGAGCATCTGTTATTATTTAGTCACGAGCTCCTATCGATCGGCAAGCTCCGTTCGTCATCTACCTTCGCTGATTTGGTATTTTTCAGTTGATTGTTACCGCTCTGCTAATCTACCTCGGCTTTTTCACAGGAAAAAGCCGTTGTACAGACACGTTGTGTATGTATGTATGTCCACATTTTCTCGGTTACGGTGAACAGCTTTGCTGAATTATACCGTCGTGAACATGTTTGTGTGTAGCTCTGCTAACATATCTATACTGATCATACTTCGGTATAGGACAAGGCAATTATATCGCGCCCTAATTCTCACACAAAAAGCAGGGCGATGAATACACCTAACACAACAGCAGGGAAGAACAAAGCCCTTAGTATTGAAAGACTAAACAATACTATAAATAAATAGATTCCTATATACAGTGGTTTTGTATTATATTGAATCGCATCTGTTTTGCGTAAACAATTGATATTCGCGCCTCTAAAAGGCATTTTATTTCGTGTGAAAAGAGTCGGTACCTATTAATTAGGGTCCTAATGTACGGCGGCAAAAAATAGGGGACCTTTGTTGCGCCAAATTAACGCGGTGAGATTGGTGACAGACCGATAATGAAATAATCAGCAGGAGAAGTTGTGTAGTAATTGGCATGTAATAGGGGGCGAGCCTATTGCCACCAACCGGGCACATTTCCAGACTTCATGGCTGTTACTGAGAAATTCCTGGTGGAAAGACCTAATAACACTTTGCCCGACCCGGGAATCGAACCTAGGACCTCATGCTTAGCATTCGCGCTTGAGACTAGTCGACCAACGAGACACAAAATTATGATTATAATAATTATAAAGGAAATTATGTAAAAAGCTGTAAAAACCCAAAGTTTCACGTTTACCAATGTACCAGTGAACTTTTACAAGCTGTTAAACCTGAACACGAAGTTACCAAACTTATAACTTCGTTGCAATTCGAACGAAGCACTAAATAAGGCACATGTCCGCTTTTCCGCCAGGGAAAATTTAATACACGTGCCTTCGAAACAAAGTGATTTTGTAAAAATATAAACGATTGCAACGAAAATGTATTTACTGTCGTACGGACACAGAGTACATTGAAGCTTGCATGCACAAATAAACGCGGAATCATTTAAAATATTGCATGTGTTATTTTAAAATATAAAAGATAAATTCGTGAAACAATTAGTGTGAATCTGATTGATAAAAAATATGATATTCGTTTTAACCAAAAAAATATTTATGAGAGTGGATTTTTGTATTGCTTTGTTGAGCACAGCCTAGGGCTTTTATAATATTGATACTATGAGCAAAACATTAATACATTATATCTTTTTGGTCTAGTAGTTGCATGCGCGACTGCTGAGCATGAGGGCCTGGGTTCAAATTCCAGGTCGGGCAGTGTTATTGGGTTCTTCCATTAGGAATTTCTCAGTAGCAGCCACAGAGTCTAGATTTGTGCTCGTTTGATGAAAATAGGCTCGCCCCCTATTACATGGGACTTAAACATAACTGGCGAAATGTGGGTGTACCATTAGGTACACCTCTGCCTAAACCTTCGGGGATTACAGGAGTGATAAAATGCGTGAAATTAATTACTATAATAACTTATAGTAATTAATTTAGTCTAAATACGTCGACGTATCGTGAACTTCGTTTTAAAATTTATTTCTTACCTACGTGTCAAGTTCTTGAGCCATAAATTAATCTATAAAACTCTGTGATAAAACTATACAAAATCAATATACAGAAATCGTTGTATAGTAAGATAATGTATACATTCAAATTGTGAAGATAGGTGTTTTTGATAACTATTAAATAACATAACCTTTTGTAAGAGCCCAAATAAATTGAAACACCTACGCCTGTATTGATACTTTGCCGAGATCAAATTCCAACACCTACGACACGGTTTCATACAAAAATAAGAAAATAAATAGGTTTGCCTACTTTCAGGAAAGTCCAATACTGAATGAACGTTTTGCTATTAAAAAATAATTTTAAGAAATTTCAGGGAAAACACGTGTTTTCCTCATAACAATCTTGATTGATACACCTACGTTAAACCTACTCCAAGACAGGCGTATTATTTCATCCGTATTTTTAACATTCACTACGACGACCCACACAAACTAAATAGAACCAAATACATTAATTCATTTGATTTACGAATAAAGGTAAACTAGGTCAAAATTGTTTGTGTTCTTTAAGCCTAAATTCTTTTTTTTTGTTCCTACACTTCTTTTGAGAATCTTTAACCTTTACCTTATTGTTTATATCCATAAGTCTATTCAGTTTGTAAAAGGTTGTAGATAAGTAAATAAGTGTAAAGTGAGCCGAGGTTGCGTGCCCATTATTATTATACCTTACCCAAGGAGGGCTCGATAACAGACGAGATCCATGATAACAAAACATTTTCGATGATGGAATACGATTTCGCTTTTATCACTACAAATTACGACTCGATTTTAAATACAAATTATGTATCGCTTAGTTCAAAATCAAAATCGAAGCATTTATTTCAAGTAGGCCAGTTACAGGCACTTTTGAACTGTCGAAACAAAGAAAACAATGAAATGTAGCTACACAAGGCATAAAAACTGTGAAAGTAAAGTAGTACTCTACTGTTCTCTTTGTAAATAAATAGATAAAGTAGAAGTATATACTTTATTAGATTCGAATAAAGCATTGAAATATTTTGAAGACGCGAATTAAATTTTGGTCTGTTTACTAAGTAAGTACCTAGGTACATTAATTCTAAAATCTTTTGATTCTAAGTCATTACTCTGCATTTTATCACAGACTTTATAACAAACTGTGTTACTGATCACATCTTTTGCTCATTTGAATGATTGAACGAATGACAGTGAAGAATAACATCAGTCAGAACTAGCCATCGTAAAAGTAGATCGCTCACTCACGCAAATACGGCGTTCGAGGCTACAGTGGCTCATAAAAGTAATAAATCACACTTAATTCTGACTCCGGGACCCACTCGTCCCAACCCCTCACTCGTGGACGGAATGCTTATTGAGTTCTTTTTATGTGGAAGACATCTTTTTTTCTACGTACGTTTCCTTAGCAGCCAAACTCATCACAGACGCCCACTTTTCCATGAGATCAAATATATCTATACAAATAAATAAAATTGAAGTGTCTGTTTGTGATATCAAAATTAAATCTTCTTACTGCATGCATATGAAATTATATACGGTACGTATAACAAAAACATTTTATTTTTTTATTTTTTATGTCTATCTGGCTGTCTGTCTGTCTGTCTGTTTGTTTCGGCTAATCTCCAAAACGGCTGGACCGATTTTGACAGGATTTTTACAGGCAGATAGATAGTGATGTTAAGGAGTAACTTAGACTACTTTTATTTTAGGAAAAAATTTAGGATTCCCTTGAAATTTTTAATAAAATCCGATGCACATATAGGAAGAAATATATTTTAAAATATTTTCTCGTTAACTAAGGTCACGGGCAACAGCTAGTATTATCATTAACATTAGAAACGGGATATTTACCATGTTTACTGATACCCACCCGCAATAATTTCAGTTTATCCGTGATCATGGTGCTTGCAACAGCGCTGAAATATCGGGAACTCAAAACAATCAGTAAACATGGTAAATATCACGTTTCTAGTGTTAATGATAGCTTAAAAACTTCTAGTATTAACTAAAACAATCCTGTATCATATTTATTCATATCTTTCTCAAGATTACATGTCTTAAACATGTATAGAACCGTAATACTACAAACCTTTTTCTGTAAATGAGCCACTTAAACAGAGTTCCTCGCCGAGTAAATACTTCTTCATAAGAAACCTCGAACAACCCTGAGGGGATCGTTCGGAATCTATCACCATTTTACGTAATCTCGAGCTTCGTGTTCAGATCCAGTACTTTTTGGAGCGTGGGCGGACACAACTTCACCTGACGCAAGATTGACTTTTTTACAGGGCATTTGGCAGAACAAAAGATATTGGGCTTTTATGTAACTTCTGCCTTTATATTGTAAATCAGTGGGCGCAGCTTATCTGTATCAAAAGATAGATAAATCTTTTAGAAAAAGGATAGCGCTCTTGCTTGGTGTTACATAATAGATCGGGGAACGGAGATTGAAAAAGATGAAAATCGGTTTTAGTGTTATTTGTCTACAAATGACACTAGAACCGATTCTTTGACAGTCGGTAGGTAGTCAGTGGTCCAAAAAATCTGACAACCAGTCTTACCAAGGGGTATCGTATTACCCAGTGCTAACTGGGTTGTGGGGGTCAGATAGCCATGTAAAATACTGGTATTCAGCTGCATCCAGGTAGACTGGAAGCCGACCCCAATATAGTTGGGAAAAGGCTTAGCAGATGATGAGGATGGTTTTAGTGATAGCACATTTACTTGAAAGCGAAGCCATTGCCTACCTGCCTTGATTTCAATTTGTCGCCTGATATCCAAACCTCCATGAATCTTTGTGTATTAGTACTTCATCACTTTTTCTGATGGGATATTCCATCGTTCGTTTTTTGAATTATAATCTAGCAACTATTATACCAACTACACATTGCCCGCTATATTAATTTGTCGCTTTGAAACCGTAAGTAATTAATGTACGTGTCGCTGTCAACTCGTAAAGCGTCCATTACATCAACTCGATTATTATGTTAACTAATCACTGTGTTAGTATGTGTCACTTACTATGTTTTAATTTATGACTGATACGATAATTGAGTTTCGTTTGTTGCGATATTTTAATTAAAATTCGCACTGTGGAGGTAATTTATGAGCCTGTATATGAGCACTAATTATAATGCGTTGGAGTAAATAAAACTTTTGGTTTTTAAATACGAGTTTTATGTTTGTTGACAGATGCTGAAAAAAGAAAATACTAATTAAGGTCTTAAGGTACCTTTTATTATCATAATACACCCTAACCACCAAAGCCGTATGTCGGCATCTTTTGTACCCGTTCAGTTGACATTTCAGCGGCTTTGGTGTGAAGGCTCCATAATGAATTCTGTCGCTGACACGTCAACTAAACGCTTACAAAAGTTGCCGACATTGCCGTCGGCTTTAGAGCGTATGTGTAGAGTCCATAGTGTAGGTAGTGATAAACTTTCTTGGATTACAGTTGAAACGGGAAAGAACGATCACGTATCATAGCTTCAATGTTAATATGATAGTTTTCTTGGACTCATCACCTCTAGGTGACGTTTCCAATGCAATGCCCCGTGAAGACTACTAGAAGATACTACTACCTGACCTCTCAAAACTTCCTGATTTATCATACTAGTGGATGTATTACAAAAACCTATCAAAAATAACAAGTTTACTAGCGTCCCTAGTAGAACAACGTGACAGATACACACAGACGCGAAAAGTGACTAATTTACAGATGACCAGTTGTGCTCGGTTTTTTTTTCAGAAACCTTCCCTGAACATTGTAGAATAACTGTGAAAAAATTTCATCAAAATCGATTCTGTAGTTTAGGAGTCTACAGGGTATGAATAGATGAACAGACAAACAGACGAACAGACATTGATTTTTATATACGGGGTGGACGGGATACCGACGCGAAAGCCATAGCACAGATACATTTTTCATCGGTTCAAAAAAAAAAACAGCTGCTCCATACATTTTGACCGTGTAGATATTGCACTTTTGTAGGAAACAGCAGATTTTTTTTAATAACCGATGAAAACTACCCTACATAGTTTTCATCGGTTATTAAAAAAAAATCTGCTCAGTATGATGTACTGAATACGTGGTAACCATTTTCGCGGCAGTGTCCCTTCCACCCCGTGTAAAGATGGATAAAAGATGATAAGATTAATGAATACTAACATTTGCTTTGTCGTGTTTTATCAAAGCGAAAACACTCACGTAATAAAAATACTTCTACAAAAAATCTGTTATGCTTTTCATTTACCATCCAACAGCGACATAACTAGCTACCAATTCTAAAAGTTTTTCACACAAAAAGAACCACGGTGACATTTCACTTCCAACTTTACAATCATGAGCCAATTTATTGACTTTTGGAACTTTTTAAAGGTCAGCGACTTTACTCGTTCCTATGTAACGAAGGGTAATCAGCAGCTCGCTGTGATAAGGATACGATACCGGGTAGCTACCCAAATTACTTACTTAGGTTTGACTTTGTTAAAGTAATTTAAAGAATAAAAAGTTATACCTATGTTCCTATATAGGAACATGAAAATTTAATTTTACCAGCTGACAGCGTTGAGGAGCAGTTTTTTGATGTCCTTTTATAGTTCGTTGTTAGTTTATTTATTTTAGTTTATTTAATAGTTTTTAATAAATAATGTGTATAGTTAGTTTGCTCTACTTAATCTTCTTTATCGTGTGGTTAGTTCCTAGCCTGGTGTCAGAGTTTTTATGTCGGCCATGGGCCTCTGACTTGGCTTAACACGCCGTCAAGAAATATCTCTCAAACATGCTGGTTTCCTCACGATGTTTTCCCTCACTGAAGCAAGTGATGATTATACAATACGCACATGAATCCGAAAAATCAGAGGTGCGTGCCTTAGGTTCGAACTCGAGACCTATGACTTGGCAGTCCGACGGTCACACCACTAGGCTGTCACTACGGGGGTCTTTAGTAAGCTCTACTTAATAAAGACCCCTTACATAATATTTATTGAAATTTAGAAATAATATCAATTGAATTTTTTGGATATATTTTAGTCTTGTGCGAACTCTCTACTTTTGTCAAGAAATTCGGGCCATTTTCGCTGATCAAAGGCTCCACCTCAGCGGTTTTTGCTAGGGCAAAAAAAGGTTTAGTCAGATCATCTGAGCTTAATCAAAGGAACACTACATATTTCTTGTGTAGGTGTATTCTTATAAGTAAATAGATAGATAGATAAATGAACCATGTATTTAGTGCACACAAACGACATAGCACAACACACAGAAGCACAATTAAATGATACAAATTACACCAAAAGAAATACAAATTACAAAAAGAAAAACATATTTACGAAAGAATCATAGTAACACCATGACATAGGTACTTCAAATAAAATAACGAGTAGACAAGGGGCGTCTCAAGGTTGCACCAAATGGGAGTCCAGCTCAGCATGTCAGGCATGCACCTGACGCTGATATTCTGCTGGATCCCTGTAGTGAATACGGACGTCGAGCAGACGAGATAAATGGGTGTTGTGACAAAGCGTTAATCATGCGCGGAGTGAAATTATGTTAGTATACCCTCAACTTAAATTAAATATTTTACAGTAAGTTTAGTTTACGGTACGTACGAAGGTACCTACAATCCTACATATTACAACGCATCCTGCCTAAAAATACAACGAACGAGCACATTCGTAAATATTGTATCTAACACACGCACGAATCGTAACATACTAAATCCCGGAATACAAAAGCAGGAAGATAGAATACAAAAGGTAGGTTACCTTAAGCCATTGTCAAGTAGGTAGAAAACTTTCAGGGACACAAAAGGAAAATTAAATTCATTTTTCCTGTTTAGGTATCATTTATCTATGCTTTTAAAAGTAATTTTTATATGAGATGGCAACTTTTTATCCTGAAATCATAAATAACATTTGTTCAATATAAGTTTTAATTAATTTCTAACATTTTGGATCAAGGCTGAGATTATTGGCACTTAAGATGACCGTTATAAATCTTCTTGATAATTGCGTTTTTCAATCAAGCAATTTCGAAGTAATTTCGAAATAAATGCATCCACCATTTCAAATTGAAAACACTAATGCATTCACACATTTTCAGTGCACATATTTTCGATTTTTCTTCTTTCAGTATTCAAAATTGGGTAAAATTCAGCTGGTCGTACATATCGCATCCAATATTAATCCTTGTTATGTCCAATCATAGAATACAACACTGAAGGCTTTCCATTAATGAGGTTTATGAAGATATCGATTCAACGGAAGCTTTTATCGAAATTATAATAACGTACTAAAAATATGTTATAATTATCTGCTCAACGATGGAAAAAGTGAACAATGTTGAATTAAACGTGTAATAATATTTTTATACTAAGGTCTGTCAAGAGAACCTATGGACTGAGGGTAGTACATAGTTTCACTTAGCAAGAAGTTGTCGCATTTAATGGCCTGTTATTACGTAAGTAGATTAGTTCCTCGTTAGATTTTAATAAACTTACTTATCACCTTCTTTCTAAAATCTTATACCTACTGGCCACAACAGGCATTTTAAAAAGAAATGTGTATGTTATTTTTTTTTTGTCATCAAATGACATTATTGTATTTTCTTGCACCATTGCAGCTAGTATCTACCTACCTACTGCGATAAATATTGAAAATCGAAGAGGTTGTTTGACCAAAGTTAACTCTTTACTCGTTTTAAAATCATTTGATGCCATGAAAACTTCAACCAACTTATCTGTGCAAGGGGAAAACACAGAATTAAAATAAATGTATCTATCAAGGTTGATCTATCGATTCATATTTTCTTGACAAGCAACGCCACCTTGAACTGTACTCTTAAAACTTTCTATCCATCAACGTTTATATTCATCACTGTTTTAGTCACATGCGATTCGTCCCTCCTCATCACATGTCCATACCAAGACAGTCGATTCCCTTTCAACTTTTCTGTAACTGACGCAACTTTTAAACTTCCTCTAATATAGTCGTTCCTTACCTTATCCATTCTTGTCACACCACACATCCACCTCAACATTCTCATCTCCGCTACATGCATTCTTTTGCATCCATCTTCTACACAGCCCAGCCTTCCGATCCATACGACAGGTCTAATCACGGATTTGTATATATTCCCCTTTAATTTGGGGGGCATCCGTGGGTCACAATTCGTTTTAATCAACATGAAAGTAATATTTTTACATAGTTGTTTCGTGATACACAACCTAAACTGTGTTTTTGTACCGGAGCTACTCGAGTTTATAAACTCAAGTAGCTCCGGTTACCATATTGTAAGGAAAAAAAGCTATTCTTTCCAACTCTACTATTATATAATCTTCGCTATTCCAGCTTGGCCTCGAATTTCCTCAGAACGAGTGGGCGTCGTACGCGATCATCCATTTTGTCTTTAAGCGAATTGACTGCCGCGTAAAGGCATTGAACCCTAACAGAGCAATTTTTCATTTTTCTCTTTGTGACATTATCATGGACGCTGTGCCCAGTCACCTGGCAAAATCCTTTAGTCTTCCCTTACTGTTACTACGTCACTGGGAAGAAATGGGGACGTTTTATTTTTAAACATTGGACATGTGTCATAATCTATGTCCTATAATTCGATCAAATGACAATAAAAAGTATATCCATCACGTTACTCTCAGCTTCACTACCAAAATTGCCGACTGGCTTTTTTGTCTGTGGAACTGTCAGTTTTTCAAGACTGACAGTGTTTCAAATTTGACTTTTTGAACGAGTGTGGTAAACAAGTCTGTCAGGACAGTTGTCTAATTTTACGTTTCCCCCGTAGCATGACCACCGTAGACAAGGATTTCTTTGACGGAAGAATCGACAAAATGACAGATTGTGTCGACACAATGACAGATTTCTTTGCACTATCTGTCATTTTGTGGATTCTTCCGTCAAAGAAATCCTTGTCAACGGTGGTCATGCTACGGGGGCTGATTCACTAGCCAAAGAGAGAAAAGTATAAAATCTACACCATGTTACATCAACTGTATTTTCTACTGCTCAAACGAACATTTCCCAAGAAATCCTGCCATAACCACAGTTTCTAATAGAACAGCCAACAATTACGTTGGAAACAAAAGACTGCCGCTCATAAATGGCTAATGTTCTCTTTGTTTTGTACCAGTTAACAAACTTGTCATAAAGTAATGAAAAATGCATTCCCCACGCGTCTATTTAATTATGTAGGTATATTTCCTTAGGGCTTAGCCGGTTAACCGAAACGCGTTTGAAACTTCCTCAAGCATTTCTTGGGGAACGTCAAGGAGAATATAAACGCACGCAAAATACGTCCAAAAAGTTTGTGCTTCAATTATAAACCGTTGTAGCAACCTCAACCTATTTCAGGTTCTAGAGGAAGTTTTATAATTTATATTTACTTTTTTAATTTTGAGTTATGTCAAGTCCTCCAACACAAATCCTGGTGGGTAATATATTTTATTGGTTTGCATTTATCTTTGTTTCGTTTCCTATTCATCATAACAAAGAAAAATCTGTCAAACCGGTCCGGACAGAAACTTCCAGCCAATATCTGACAGAATCCAGTGTCCGGAGCCGCGAATTTGACCGAACCTTGAAAATGAATATTTGGTCGATTTTCTTATCATAAAAGAGTTTTCAGACGATACTATCAAAAAAAGAAAAGAAAGAAAGTAAAGTGTATTTATTAGCATTAAAATAAAATAAAAACACCTTTAAACTAAACAACATAAATGAGCAAAATTTTAATGTCAAAATCAGCTCAGCATAATGCCAGATGGCGACACGAGGAGTTTGAGCTGCAGCCCCTCTGATATCAAGATGATAATTTTGAGTTTCCGTGGCAACTCAATCGATATACAAAATCAACTCAAAATTACATCCCATTTAAAACAAAACCGTTACATGACGTAACAACCAATCGCTTCTGAATATAACAACGATATGAATTAATGAAACGTAGCTGTTACGATAAGTGTTGTTTCCGTAGCCCGACTGCTCGACAATCGCTGCGGTTCGTCGGGTTCCGTGTGGGGAGGCACGATATAGATTTCACACGTAGAGGTATGTTTATTAGGAATATCTACGTCTCTATTTCAGGAATTAAGTGCTTGGAGTGGTGGAAGTAGCAATAACTAGCCGTTGGCTTCGGCAAATGTTTCTCAGTAGAGTAATCTCTCTATACAACATTAGTTTTAGTATAAATGCGAAACCTGAAACACGTGTCTAGTATTTTTATGTAAAGAATCTATGTACAAAAATTCAAAACTGTATAAATAAATCACAAAGTCATAGGCTTGTTCTGTTACCTGGTTGTCCGTACAAAAACGTGGTCACCACACGGCGCCGCCGCGTGCGCGCCTTCAGCGTCGTCTTGAGTTCATTGATAATAATAATTTGGCGAAATGATTGCGATAGGTACTTAGTGTCGCTCGGTGTCCAACTTATAACCTTTTTAAATATTTTTGGAACAAAATATAACGTGGTTTAAAAATTATTGGAATCGATTCAATTACTTATTCTGAACAAACTATATTCAAGTTTCGGATATACTAAGAATCATGTTGTTTAGTGTAATGTTTTAATCGTCAAGTAACTTGTATATTGGTACATAAACTCACAACTTTTTACCATTCCCTTGGTGACGTTCGTGTATAATAAATATGGCGGTTTGACATATTTTCTCAACAAAAATTGTCTATTTTCGAAATTTTCATTTCTCTGGTAAAAGTTATCTGAACACTGAAAAATCGTCCTTAAGGAAATAAGAAGAGCGATAAAGTGATAATAGTTAATGGAATTATTAACACACTTGCTTTTAAAAGTTGTTTTTATTGCACCGCTTTAAGGTTTACAATACAGTGTTTTGAACACGCCTGCTTTACTTACCATTAATAAATATGTTAGTGAAAATTTATTTATTTTTCCCTTGCAAATGAGTTGAAAAAATACGTTTTATACTCGTGGGCATTTGTCATTCCTTACACACTCGCATGTTTTTTTTTCCTTTAGAATTTATTTTGAAATTCATGTTTAGCAAAGGGAAACGTATACGGTCTATACCGTATACGTTTTCTGTTTTCTTTTCCGTTTACGTTTCGTTTTCTGTTTTTTTTTTAATTTTTTATTTATTTATTTTTTTTTATTTAAATAAATTAGGCATTCAACATCTATACGTTGAATGCCTAATTTATTTGTGGTTAAGTATACTCGGCAAGCAACTGATATTATTCAAAATACCTGATCATATAAATCGATTGACTTAAAATAACCTGCTTAAAGTTACACGAACTGTGAAACAGTTTTGTGGAAGAATCGTTAAACATAAACCTTCATAATAATACACTTTACTGTTGGATATTTTGGTTTAAGTATTTTAGGAAGAACATTATATCAACCAATTAAAAATAATGGTTTGATATCAATAAAAGAATGACTCGCCCCATTTTACGTGGGTCTTAAGAGCGTTAACGTCTTACGGCATTTCATACAAACTTTTAAGTTATTTTTTTTTCGAAATTTCTGAACCGATTTTAATGAAACTTCGGACGCATAAGCAGGACAAGTCTAAAGATTTGACAGAGAACTTTTCGAAACGTATTTAAAAAAAAAAGATAATTGGAAATTTCTGTTTCTATGGAAAATCTACAACCGGTCTAATTTAGCTGTAACACTATTTTTCTAAAAGTTCTCTCTCAAATGTTTAGACTTATGTATCCTGCTTATGTGTACGAAAGTTTCATTAAAATCGGTTCAGTCATTTCAAAATAAAATCATTTGAAAGTTTGTATGAAATGCCATAAGACGTTAACGCTCTTAATCGAAAGAGGCGAAATGTGGGTGTACACCTCTCCCTAACCCTTCAGGTAAACGGGCATTTAAATAATTAAGGCTTCCAAAAATATATTGCACATGAAGTAAAAGATATTGAAAAGATATTTACCGCAGTAAAGATTTCAAAAAGACCCTGTGAGCCACGCTGGGCGTCCCAACAAATTAACTAGGATAGCCAACACTACGTATTTCCTAACCTCGTTACACTTCAGCAAAAAGACTCTAGACGCTCTCATGGCAACGGAAATCGGAAAAGTAGATTTCTTTGTAAAACTACTATGTATTAAAGAAAATGCTAATTGGAACATTTACTATGATTAGTTTTATCAATGAACTCGTAACTGATGTAAACTTTTGATTATAATTTGACTTTGACCGCAGATTCATTGGGGAAATCTGCTTTTCTGTTCAAGATCCGACAGTTTTCTATTCAAAATCTATTCAAGAGCTGTGAGCTGTGTGAGATCTTGAACACTGTTTAGATGTTCTGATCGTAAGTAAAATTCGACCTATTAAATATAAAATATATTTGAATCCTAATCTAATTTAATTCAATTAGACTCATAACTAACGATAACAACGATAAAATTAGCATATTTCAAAGGTTTTTTTCCAGTAATCTATGCAGCCATAATTGCTTTCATTATGAAATTGATTTCTGCAGCATGAATATTCCAGTAGGTAATTTACCGTGACCTTGGAAGCTATTACAGTGCGTCGATATGACGTCTTGGAACTATAATGGAACTCCAATTTAGTAGTTCGCTCTTAATAGGAACTTCCAGGTCTGCTACTGCTGTACTAACGCGATCCATTGGAAACGCAGTTGGCAATTTCCTACGACAATTTTGAAAAATACACATTAAGGTTCTGACCTGGCCTCTGGGCCTGGGGTACTCATGCAGTTTCTGAAGATATTGAAAACCGATATCTTAATAACCTGGGAATAATATTTTGTAGGATTTGCAGACACTCAGAGCAGCAGATAGTTTTCGATGTACCAAATGGTATGGTTGTTGATAAAAACTTGCTGCTGGCTCGTACGACTTTCAGCCGCAAATCACTCTTGATTTTTTCTCGGATGGTTACCTCCGACTAAACAAAATATAGTTCTGTCTAGACCCTTTTTGCCGAAACATAGAAAGGCTGCGAGCGATCCAAATTGTTTTAGACAGATATACCAGTGCACAATGGATGGCTCAACTTGGATGAGCCAGCTCCAGTAATTATTTTCACGAACACTAGCTATAGAATTACAGTCTGGGTGAGACTGAGGGGCTTATTATTATATTCGTATCTGACCATGGCATCACTTTGGGCCCAATCAGAATACCACCGCTGTGAATTTTTTTTTTTTAATGTTGCAGCACCATGCTGAGATACCTTTTGAAACACCTTTTTCGTACAGGACCAATTTAATTTGTTTTATCTTTTTTTATGTTTAATTTTTATATAATTTTTGTATTGTTGTAATCTCATCCATTTTTTTTTGTGTTGTCCTGTGTGAGTCTAATAAATACTTTTTCTTTCTTTCTTTCTTGGACGTTGGTAATAATATCATGTACTTACTTACTTCATCCATGGGTAAACGAAATAATCTCTCCTATACGAAATAACTAAAATTATCACATTACTACCAACACCTAGCCACAGTTTATTTACTTGCTACGAAGTTCGTAACATCATACTTCTTGCGTTATGAATGTATTGTGGGAAAGGAGGCTCTTAATTATTTAAGAAACATTATTGTTAAGGTTTAACCAGCACCGTATCACCCTTGATGGATATTTTCCTTGATAAAACATTTTTCCTTAAGCATCAATACAGTTTTCTAAGAAACAGTAGCCACTAACAATACCGCGGCTATCGTCGTAATAGGAGAAGAAAACGGAACAATGTATCCCGCAGTTGTACTTATTTTCTCTACGACAATTCGAACATCTTTTGTTATTGATTACGTAACTCAAAAGACACTAATAGGATAAGAACGCTTGAAGTGGAAATATAAGAGGCTACGGGTAGGTAATAAATTGTGGGTTGGAACCTTTTAGTTCGTTGTAAGGCCCAGTTGCGCCACCCCTCATAATATTGATTATCCTTTCTAACACGACCTGTCGGATCGAATCCGTTGGATAGGCTCCGATAATTACGTGAACGATGTCTTCGGAAAGAATTTGATGTAGAATTGTAGTAAATTCATTTCCTAACTTGGTGACTTTATAATTCTGTTTTCTAAAACTTTGCTATTGCTCTATGTCTCCAAGCAAACTTTTTTTTTTCGTGAATTTTGTATTCTATCGTTTTGGATTTGAAGTGAATACTAGGTTTGCTAGTTATATAATAGAAATATCTATCTCACTTTTATATAAATGAATCATGAGTATCAAAATGTGAAGAAAAATTGTTTTCTTGGGTGTAATTCAATAAAATAAAATTTTAAAAAGTGATGGTTTTACACACCAGATTCTCCCTTCCCCTCTTTTTTTTTTTTCTTCTTCTGTGTGGAATGTAAATAAATATTTTTTATTGTAAATAAAATATTTCCATGACCTTTCAGTTTTTTTTTAAAGTTGCCTTTCAACCACAGCGGCCCTCGAACTATTTGCAGCCACAAAATCAACTAAGGTAAGGCTTGTAACGATAGAAATTCTTGGTATTACACGTTTTTAATTTCATTCACGTGAAAAATATATATAGATTCAACATTTTTCGATATAAAGGTTAGTTATTTCAAGATGTGTTCGGTCAACCTTCCATTATTTTACGTCACGGGTGTTTATTTTGGAAATTGTGTAAAGGTGAACCGAAAATAGGAAGTTTCGACGATAAAGATGGATCTTTGCCTTTGTGTAATCGATAAACCAGGAATATTTTGGAGTATGTAAAAGATACAAACCGGCGTGCGTGTATTACCAGATTGAACGTGGACGAGCCGAAAGGATTATCAGCTGCCTAGCCTTTTCCCAACTAGCTTAGGGTTGGATGCAGCTGAATACCAGTATTTTACATGGAGCGACTGCCTATTTGACTCAGTTAGTACAGGATAGGTAATACGATACACCTTGGGAAGACTGGGTGTCAGACTTTAGGATCACTGGCTAACCTAACTTAAATGACAGCCATCATCAACGGCTTAACGTGCTTTCCGAGACACGGAGTAAACTCGATATGTAATGGGTGGTCACCCATCCTCGGACCAACCTAGGCAAGCGCGGCTTAACATAAAGATCGACCCGAGCGGCTGTTATTATTTAGCCACGAACTCCTCTTACTAGTAAGTGTAGGACTAAACTTGCAAAACCGCATTCAGCTAACGTGGTGCTCGTGCACGTGTATTGCTCTTGCTTTATCCGTATGAGAAGAGGCCTTTTGGCCAGCAGTGATTCTGTAAAATATGTGATATTTTAAAGCCCCGAGGGCAAACTACAGTAGAAAGACTGTCGTATATGAGGGGGGCTGAACTCAACACTCTATACCTAAAGTAATCAAGGAATCGAAATCACTTCCAACTTTCACCACCTGAATCACTACATAGTATAAAACAAAGTCGCTTCCCGCTGTCTGTCTGTCCATATGTATGCTTAGATCTTTAAAACTAAGCAACGGATTTTGATTCGGTTTTTTTTAATAAATAGAGTGATTCAAGAGAAAGGTTTATATGCACAATTGCACATATTGCACCCGTGCGAGGCCGGGGCGGGTTGCTAGTAATGTATAAATTTTAAGTTTTTACCGTTTTTATAACTTAATTTTAGTTTATTACCAAGCGAAACCGTCGCTTATATTATCTTAATTAGTATGTTTTTCCTCATAGAAGTGGATTATTGTATTCTTTTTGTGCGAAATAAATTTTCTTAAACCGTATACATTTGTTTAAAATATAATTGTCCTGTCTTCTAAACAGCAACTACTTGCCAAGAACTTGGAATTACGGACGTCTTCACAGCGTAGTGTACCTACCTATACCTACAGGTATGCGGTCGACGGAAGGCAGCTCGTAAATTCCAAGTTCACCCAATGAATTATTGTTGTAGTGGATTCAGTAGATGCTAGACAGTGTAGCTCTGTCTTGATTTTCTTAGAACTAAAGAGAAGTTGTACCTCCTGTCTTTTGAATTCTGTGAAATTAATCTAGCAGTCTTGTCTTGCATCTTAGTTTCCAAAGAATAATGTTTCAATTTCAGTACAAGCATTTCATCATAACAGCTTTAGAGTTTTTTTTTTTTCATTTTCAGTTTCATTGAAATACATACTCATAATGTATTACTAATAAATACAATTCGCAAAACTGATGAAAGACACTAAACTTTTTAATTATTTTTGTCATTCAATCAGCTACTGTCGAGCAATCTTTGACTCGAACTGAAACTTTTGATCATATAATAATTCAAAAGTGAAAAATGGATTCAAAATGAACAAAGAACCAAAATTAAGTGAATTAATCCAACCGTTTTGGATGTTGGCACAACCATTACGATCTATTTCGAAAAATTTCTTAAGAAATAACACCTACTCAAACCATCATCATTATCCTGCCGTTATCCCAACTTATTTGGGGTCGTCATCTCAGCAGTCACCTCCTTTCTAGCCATATCATCTTTCACACAGTCCATCCATCGTTTATTTGGTCTTCCTCTACTCTTATAGTCACCTACATTCATACCCAACATTTTCCTCACTACATTAACCGCCACGATAACCGCGACAACTTTTCAGTCACCGGCGCCACTTTCAGACTTCCTCTTAAGTACTTACTCATTCCTTATTTTATCCATTCGCGTTACAACACACAGCATTCTCATCTCAGCCACATGCAAATAATGATACCTACTCAAATATTATATGTTATTTTCCTGTGTAGTCTACTCTGTGTACATAAATAATAAAATAAATAAAAACACAATAACATAAATTCTTGTACCAAACAGTGGCAAAACCGTTAGTCAAAACAAAAACTGCGATTCAATAAAACAGACGCGACAATGACATAAGTTTAGGATTTATCAGCGGTTCTACAAGCACGGCCGTAATAAAGTCCGTACCTTGGTTAAATCAACAAACAGTAGTTAGACTTTGGTACGGCCAGCGACAAAATTCTATTATCACTTCAGTTTTTAGTATTAATAATTACATGATTAAAAACATAGGAACAGATGTATAATTAACATCACTGTGTCTGTCAAATACTTCATGGAATCATTTAGTGTATTTAAATTTTGATGATAAAGAGCCATCAAAAAGCCGTCAACTAAGCATTCTGAACATGAAACTAAGTAACACTGCGCAAAAATTATTTTGCCGGTATAGTTTTATTTTTGGTGTGAGTAATCGCGGTTATAGTAGCGCTCAATGGTATGCACGACGACCAATCAAGCTATACAAAATCAGTTTACGCGGATGACTCTTTGCACGTTTAATCCATTCAAAGCGAGGCCATGTTATACTGGAAATGTATAGCTCGATGTGTCGCCGTGTGTACTCACACACATCATTGTGCTGATGGATGCATTGATTTCAGTGTAGTACAGGGGTCATGGAGGGATTTCAAGTAAAATTGTAACATTTAACACTTGTACTTTTTTAAAAGGTTTGATTAAGTTGAAACTTAGACCGTCAATATCTCCGTAACTAGTAGGCTCCCAAGTATGGTCCAATGCAAAAAAAAATATCGCACTGACGGAAGAACAACGTGCCTGTCAGCTTCGTTTGCACCCGTTATAGAAGTCAGTGTAAATGGACTGTTGTTGCTGACTGTACCAATTCCGTTGTAAAAACAAAACTTATATTTGACAACAGAATATGTAGAAAAAACTGTTTAAAATGTGTAAAAACTCAAATAAACTAGTATTGTGAGAATAATTCCAGTTTGTGGTATTGTGTTTATGAGTAAAAACTCACGTCTAATATGGTCAACCTTTTGGTTAGTCATTGATATTTTCATGTCTGTGATGTTTCCTGTTATTTTGTCCGTGCATTTAATATTTTTAATTAGTCTATGATTCTGAAGAAAAACCATGCGAGATCTGAAACAGGCACTAATGGTATTTTCGGGCATTTTCGGTTATTGAGTAGCAAAAAAAAAATATTATATAAAATAAAAGCGTTTATTTCTCACCACAAGCCAAAAAATACAAACAATATTGACACACGAGCAGTAGCCAACGATTTTTGGTTGTGGATCGGTGGTACTTCATTGCTAGTATTAGGTATTGTATAGGTCATAGATAGATTCCAGCGAAAATAAAAAAAAAACATAATAAAATTGGAAATTAGCGGCAAAATCCAATAGTTTACCTACACACATTCCGTCAATTATATTTCAGTCCAATGTAATAGGAAGCGAGCCTCGAGTAGTAGTAATAGTCATGGTCTTTGAGGCCAGGGGTAAATACACAGAAGCAGTACCCTTTGTGAGGGTAGACCGATTTAAATAACTGGGTCACTTATTGACCACTGACCTCAGAGACGATGAGCATATTGATAGGGAGCGGAGGGCGCTGTGTGTGAGAGCTAACATGATTGCCTGAAGATTCAGGCGTGGCTCTAAAGAGGTCAAGCGCACTATATTTAGTGCGTACTGCACGTCTTTTTACCCGACTGTGGCGAAACCCAAAAGGAGGGTTATGTGTTTGACCTGTATGTATGTATGTTTCTATATTCCCTCGTAACTCCTAAATGGATAAACGGATTTGGATAAAGTATACGTCGTTAGATTCGTCTTGGTGGCGCGAGTGTCACTGGTTACATTGAAATGAAAAACAATGCTTCCAACTTTTGTTTAATTTAAAATGTGCTTGTTTTATGCTTTTCAGTTGGGTTTTTTAGTTTTTTCAACTACTTTTTACACTTGCACTCTGTGGGTTCATTTATACTCAAACATCATACAACGCCCTTCGCGGCCCATACAATAACGCATTCAGGGTGCTGATGGGGTTGCCCCAATACTGCAGCGCATCAGGGATGTTTGCTAAAGCTCACGTTGACTGTTTCTACACGCTGATGCGGAAACGGTGCGCATCCTTGGTCCATAAGGTGCGTCCATATGATAGCAAGCAGGCTTGATTGTGAGTTTGTGAACCCCTTCTGCAAGGTCCAAACCCAGGACCTGATGCTCAGCAAGACCAACGAGACAGACCGTACCTGCCAACGTATCTAAGCGCCCTTCGACTTCTGGTAAAGGAGTTGAAGTGGTCCAGTAGCATTCCAGGACAAGTCTATCGATATCTGAGCATTGATTAGATTAACCATCGATTTAGCTAAATGGTACCGTGTTTCGGCTGTAAGATATCCTACAACTATCTTAGGGTGCTTACATAAAGAAGCAGGTTTCCGGTACAGACAAATCTGTGCGGGTCGGTACCGGTCGGTCCAGGGTTAACTTGCATATAGAAACAGGTAAATTTGTCCGTATTGACGAGTCATACTGGTTCAAGTTATATAACTTGAACCAGTATGACTCGTTCCAGGTAGTCGGCACCGACAAGTTTAAACCTGTTTCTTTATAAGTGAGCGCATTAGATAATATAGAAATTAATACCTGCACCGATCGGTACCGACCCGCCCGTTCCGGAAACCTGCTTCTTTAGGTAAGCACCCTAACATACCAACCCAGTAATTTTGTGACTGCCTCGCTGCTCTAGTGGTCGCAAATACGACTGCTGAGCATGAAGTACTGGGTTTCGTTTCCGAGTCGGGAAAGTGTTACTGGGTTTTTCTATCAGGAATACCTCAGTAGCAGCAACAGGGTCTGGATTTGTGCCCGGTTGATGGCAATAGGCTCGTCCCCTATTACATGGGACTTTAAATATAACTGGCGGAATGTGGGCGCCCATTAGTTACACATTTGCCTAACCCATCGGGGATTACAGGCGTGATGTTGTGTTCAGTAATTTTGTATAAGTTTTGGCAGATCTCAAGAAAACCTGTCATCTCTCAAAAAAGCAAAACCACTTATTCATTCTTTTAAAACAAAAACGATTATTCATACCATTTGAGCGCTCTAAATTACAAAGTTATATGAGTAATTTTATTAACTGTAGCTCAAGACAATTATCATCTTATTAAAACTCCAGGTACAAAGATTAATGTACTTTACTCAGAGTTGAAGAAGCACCTGATTACGTTAAATAATAAATTTGAACATTGAATTAGAGGTCTTAAGTACGTAAGCTTGGAGATTTTGATGGGTGAGGTGCTTTAAATAATATATTATAATAAGAGATAATTTAGACGTTATTATTTGCATTATAACGAAATTATTTGCATTGAAAAGCATGTGACTAAAAGAGTGATGGACATGAATGTTGATGGATGGAGAGGGAGAGGAAGGCCAAAGAAAAGATGGATGGATTGTGTGATGACTGATGATGATTTGCATTATATAAGTGAGTAATTAAGTCGATAATTTGAAGCTAAAGCCCTGACAGCAGTAAAAACGTGGTCCAGCGTAGTACCTGCTACACATGCTGAGATAAGGCCTCGTACATACAAAACCAATTTAGGTTAGTGTATATATTATCTTATATTTTATTTATTTTGTTGGTTGTTTTCTTTTTATTTTAAAAGTTCTTTTTATTTGTTTTATCCTGTGCGAATCAAATAATCACACTCTTTACCTACATACTCGTAACTACATTTTCGTAGAAATAGAAACTATGTTGAAACAAAAGTGACTAATTAAAAACACTGTCAGGAGGGGAAGTGGGGTCAGGTAATGAGCTTCTTACTCACTGCACTTACAGTGAGTAAGAAGCAAAAAAAAGGAATATTACTCGTATCAAACACAATGACACAACATGAACCAGACAAGTGAACATGTAGAGATAACATCGGTTTCTTGATGCGACAGAATTTGCTGTTCAAGAAAAAGCATCATAGAAAGACTGCACAAAATTTGAAAGGTTCAGACAAAGAGTTTGACACGAACTCAGATGGAAAGATAGAATTGGGACTCATCATCATCAGTCATTGCCCTGCCCTTTGGAGTCGGCGCATCATATATTCTTCTTCCATATTTCTCTATTACTCGTCATCTCATCAGACACCTCCTTTCTTTCCATATCATTATTTACACAGTCCATCCATCGCTTCTTTGGTCTTTATCTACTCATACAGCCATCAAAAGACCGAAACGGGACCGAAACGTGGTCGCTCACAATGGGCCTCATCAGAAGACTTTAAGTCACCCAAAGGGCAATGGAGAGGGCTATGCTCGGAGTTTCCTTGCGCGATCAAATCAGAAATGAGGAAATCCGTAAGAGAACCAAGGTTACCAACGTAGCCCGAAGAATAGCCTAACTTAAGTGGCAGTAGGCAGGGCATATTGCTCGCAGAACGGATGGCCGATGGGGCCGGAAAGTTCTGGAATGGCGACCGCGAACTGGAAGACGTTGCGTTGGAAGGCCTCCCACTAGGTGGACCGATGACCTAGTAAAGGTTGCGGGGATCCACTGGATGCGAGACGCACGGGATCGGTCAACGTGGTGACACTTGGGGGAGGCCTATGTCCAGCAGTGGACGTCTTTCGGCTGAAATGATGATGATGATGACAGCCATCTGCTTTCAAATTCAAAATTTTCTTCATTTCTCCGTTTCACATGTCAAAACCATCAACTTTGCACTATCAAGACAAGAGTTTGACTGTTTACAAAAAAATAAAGTTAGTGGAATGACAATTAAAACGATACCCTAATTATATTCAACTAGAGACTCTTTTCTTAAAATTAAGACTGGATTTACCTTTGCAACAGTTTCAACGTAGGTAAGTTTATATTTTTCTTTTTACAGTCTTCGTTCATTATTTTAACTTGAAATGTGTATCTTTTAGCAACATGTCTGCTAGTTTAGGTTTTATTTCGAGAATAATTGTTACTGCATTTGTTTTTAATTATTATGTGAGCATAGACGAGACTGTCACTAAGAGAGCATAATTATTATGTTGGTTCATTATTTCTATGGTACACATATTAATTTTTAAATTATTTGTGTCACAATCATCCTTCTGTCCAATTATCTTCGCATGGATATTGTGATTAGGAGGGACGAATCGCATGTGACTAAGAGAGTGATGAATATATAATGTTGATGGATGGAGAGGGATAGGAAGTCCAAATAAACGATGGAAGGATTGTGTGAGGAATGAAATGAAAGAAAAAGTACATTATAGACGATAAGACGACGAAAAAGAGATAACGGACAACGAAAAAAAGGAGTTGATGACGGTTGACAGAGGAGAATACCAAGTAACATGGGACAAGGTCAGGAAGATGATGAACTATCCTTCTGCCCAAATAGGTACTGCCACGCTCACTCACCAACGGTCGATCAGTTTTTACTCTTATGCCCAGAGTAATAAAGGTTGAAAACTGGTCGACCGTCAGTGAGCGCGCTAGTACTTAGGTTCTCCACGTAACTACAGATTTTATTCCATGCTACTCTATAAATCGTCATTTCAGTGTTTACTTCCGTCCCAGTCATACCAATCCATCCAGATTATAACGATTATTGTGCGTCATAAATTATCCGTTTAACATTTAGCTACAATAATCCGTGATAATCAATAAAAACCTTTTTTATTTACTGCTACAAAACCGAATGCCCATGAAATTTTAAGTTTTAAAGTTAATTTACGTGTCACGCGAACTTGCCAGACTATACCCGAAGGACAGGGGGCCTAACATCACCTTTTATACAAGTAGCAGCATTATTTTTATTTTACTGCTTGGGTCAAAAGACGGAGCATGTCGTCCTGTATGGCTCTCTCTCTCACAATGAAGTGACATTAAAAAATTTAGCATACAGATAGTTATTATGATGTAGGCAGCCGCTAAGAAAGAATTTTAGAAAATTGAACCCTTAAGCAGTTGAAATTTGAGTTAAAAATTTGTTTGATAATCCATCATCGGGTGAAGTTGGTGCGGTTCGCCTAGTACCTGCTACTATAAGAGATGGCGGGACGGGCCCCTGAGCTTGAACAATACAATAGAACGACGGAGTGATAATGATTTGTTTGCACAAATACTTCCGCTACCTACTCGTTATAGTGTTTATTGTTTCTGACCGCAATATTAATTAGGTACTCAACAGCTTTGTAACAGGGAATGTGGAAGAAGTTGTATTGATATAGTGTCAGATGGTGCGCAATAAAGAACGTAGGCACTGTCTTTGAAATTTTAAACAAACACACTTATTTAGAATTTTCTAACAACTCAAATTTATGGTCTAATGGTTTAAAAAGAGTTATAAATAAAAACCACACAGATGCTTTTAAAACAGCAGGAACTGATACGGCAACAAGTGCATAAACGCAGAACTGGACTGACTTACTATTGCTCAAGACCGGAGCAATCAAAATACATAATAACAGGGGATTTTGTCCTACTGTGTAAGATCACAGGCCTGACCTGATGTAATATTATCTACGTATCTATAGAGTATACTAGATGCCTAGTGTTCTGGCCGTCGCCAGTGTTGACTCTGGCTTTCAGTGGTTACAGTAGTTTGGGAATTGTGTGGCGGGCCTTTCCCAAGAAATAATATACTACCTAGTATTTTATTTTGACCTTTCTCACAAAGCTTACCTTAAAAGTGAATCCTTTACGGATTTACGAGGCGGTGATGCATTTGTGTCAACGTCACTACGTGTGAGCTAGACTCAGCTAGACTCCCAGCCACATGTAGTCTTAGTGTTGGGACTCTGTCGACAATATTTTTATTTACAAACCGAAATATATTTTTTCTTATCCATATTTTGTACTAGATTCCACCCATATCTGTTACACAAACGACTACTTGAAGTGCTTCTCGTATTTGGAAAACAACGTTGTTTTTTAAACTTATGAAACTCAATTTTATAAGGATACGTAACGAATACATACAATTTCCTTTTCAAGGATTCAATAAACATCATCAAAGTTTTTGAAAGAATTTTTCTCTTAGAAAACCTTATTTTCAATAGCGGCGAACCGAACGCGGAATTTATTGAAGTTGGCTTTCATTAATGGAATCAATTTATCAGTGGCTAAGAAAACATTTTCGGGAACCTGTAAATCCGCGAGGAAAATCTTCTTTTCGGGGATAGAGTAGCTAAGTACTCCATTAGTAAATTGCCTTGTAAATTAACCTGTGCTTTGTGTAGTGTACTATTACGATCGGTTCCCCGAATTGGCTGAGGATAGTTCGTAAATTAACTAAGGGAACGATAAGTATGGAATTTCATTACAGTATCCTATATCCTGGTGGCTGGTAGCAACTGGATGAGGGTTGCTGAGAATCGAGTTGAGTGGCGTGCGATTTAAGAGGCCTTTGTCCAGCAGTGGACTGCTATAGTCTGATGATGATGATTATGATCCTATATCCGGAGTTATGAATGCTACTGGATAGATCCAACTGACAAAAGACATGGAAAATTATTAAGACTTGATGATCATCCTTGAATATAGTAGACGAACCAAAAATCTCACATCTCATAAGATCAGAAATATTATGGGCTGATTAAACTTATACAAAAGAAGAAGAAAACTACATCAAGAACATAGCCTTCACTTACATGTAGATACATAGGCATAAGAGTACTAATGTTAATTGTAGGGAAACGTATGTAAGCGTCTAATTATTTCCGAGAACACTCGCTGAAGCTTAACATTCAGAGAGGAGACAAGTCAAAGAAAACGTGGATGGGTTATGTTAATGTTGACTTGATTAAAGATAATGGGTATTAGAAGGTAAGTAAAAGAATACAAAAAGACTGAGTACAAAAAATAAACATGACAATGAAATCAAGCTGATGATGATTCAAACACTGAAGAAAGACAATTTGAAAAAGAAAACCACAAAAGAAGAAGACCTTGAACACGTATCTTACAAAATAAATGTAAATATAGCCAAGAAACACATTAAATAAGACTTCCTCATAATATAATTCATTAAAACACCTATGAATCCAATTGTCACGAAAATTTTGTTTCGGCTTTCGGGAAGTAAGACGTAGAATGGATTTTTCGGAAATTTCATACTGTGAAACAGCTAGAATCTTCGACGTTAATAAAATAAACTTACACATTAGAAAGAAAAGACGACGTTTTTGTCCATGTTACTTCATTTTTCAATTAAGATTTGAAATACTATGCGATCACTACTCAAGGAAGAACTAGCCGAGATAAGCAAAGACCAGGAAAACAAGCCTATTAATAATGATAATCTTATCACCGATATATTTATAAACCCACCCATAAACAAGAGAAACTGCGGTACATTCCATTGATCACCTAATTACTTTATTTCCCCGTAACGACCTAAAAGGGTAGAGGAATTATGACTTTAACCCCCAAATTATATGGTCTGTTTTATTCATTGGCTGACCCCTTGCTAAACTAATGAACTTACAGACTGATTATATGGTTAGAAAGAGTGACTGCCTAGATGATGACGAATAGAGAAGTATAGAAGAACAAGACAAGCATGATACTCGGATGGCTTGCGAGGAGGAGCTCGTGGCTAAATAATAACAGCCACTTGGGTCGATCCTCAGGTTAAACCGCGTTTGCCTAAGTTGAACCGGCGATGGGTGACCACCAATTACATACGGAGTTTCCTCCATGCCTCGAAAAACACGTTAAGCCTTTGGTCCCGGCTGTCAATTGTAGATCTTTGACAGGCGTTACAGGTAGTCAGTGACCAAAGGTCTGAAAACCAGTCTTACCAAGGAGTTTTACCCGGTACTAACTGGGTTGTGGAGGTCAGATAACCAGTCGCTCCATGTAAAATACTGGTATTCAGTTGCATCCGGTTAGACTGGAAGCCGACCCCAAAATAGTTGGGAAAAGGCTAGGCAGATGATGAGAAAAAGACATGCTGCGCGGACCCCAAATGACTCGGAATAAGAACAGAAAAATGTTGTAGACAGTCAGATCTAAGAATTGTTTCATGTTAATTCTGCTTAATACCTTACTATCTTGAATGAATGTCATACATCATCAGGTCGTGATCTTGAGTTTTCTTATCAAGTTCCAATTTTGATAACATATTTGTGCATGGATATGCGCATGGATAAGAGGAGCTCGTGGCTAAATAATAACAGCCGCTCGGATCGATCTTTAGGTTAAGCCGTGCTTGCCTAGGTTGGGCTGTGGATGGGTGACCACCCATTACATACCGAGTTTCCTCCGTGCCTCGGAAAGCACGTTAAGCCGTTGGTCCCGGGTGTCATTTGTAGATCTTTGACAGTCGTTAGGTAGTCAGTGGCCCAAAAAGTCTGACAACCAGTCTTACCAAGGGGTATCGTATAACCCAGTACTAACTGGGTTCTGGAGGTCAGATAGGCAGTCGCTCCATGTAAAATACTGGTATTCAGCTGCATCCGGTTAGACTGGAAGCCGACCCCAATATAGTTGGGAAAAGGCTAGGCAGATGATTTGTGCATGGATATTGCTTCTGTCATAGCTACATCTCAGTCTATAAAATAATTATGGTTACCCAAACTCTCAATGGATGTTATTTTGATAAAGACCATGTTATGCGCCGTGTCAAAAAGTCGTCGCCTTTGGCTTCCTAGCGGAGGCAAATTGTGATAATATAGGAGACTTTCTGACATCGTCTTAGTCATTAGCAATACATTTTACAACTAGTAACTATAATATCATAATTATCAGGAACATTCAGAAAAAGTAACTGTTAATTCGAAAAAAGCAGCAAATTTGTTTCCGTCCCAAGAATCGAACGCTGTCTTGTACGCTTTACCGCTCTATCCCTCAAAATAATTACCGACCATTTAAAAAACAAAAACTTTTAGGCATCCCTATTCCGAAGCAGCCATAAAGTGAGACTGCCCTCAGCTCAACACGAGATTTAATTGAATTATTTGAATGAGCCCGACGCTTCCGCCAGGCCAGCGCTGGCTCGACCAACTGTGCAGGATATACCAATTGCCACTTTAAAATATGTATTTCTGTTTGTTTGTTTAATGCTGCATGAGTTGTGTGTCGTATTTATTATAAACATTTAGCTTTGAGAGCGATTTTGGGTGGCGTTATGCAACTGTTGGCAGAAGTTGAGAATGTTGTGAATTATGATACTTGTGACGTGGACTTTGGTTGCGATTTATCGCTTCTGTTTTTTATAAATCATTCAAAAGAATTCATAGTTCTGAAGACATTTTATTAACCCATGGCCAAAAAATAGGCAGTCCCCTTTGGAAGTTCAGAAGCCTCAATACCGTCATCTAGTAAATTTAAACCAGATATTCAAATAGAAATTATAGTGCATGTTACAATACCGTTAAGTAGGTATATGTTGACCCTACTGTCCTATAATTAATAGTAAATCGATATAACTATTAAATCCGTAATAGTAGGACTTACGATGGTATCTATAACAAACACAAGGTCACTTAATTATCGTATTAATAAAACCATGAAAGAGTAGGTATAAAACAAAACGTCTATACACAGAAAATAATAAAATAAAACGGTGTCATTTCTACTTTTACTATTCATAAATTCAAAACTTCAATCATACTAACTGCAAGACAAGTTAAGCACCAATCAGCTAATTGTCACCGTGACATAATGTAATTAATTAGTCAATTAACGTCCGCAAATCAAGTCCGCATCAACATAAGCCAATACTTACAATGTTACACAATACTACTGTTTATTTTATTACATATGAAATTACATACATATAGTATATCAACACAACAGGTGTCAAATTGCTGATGGATGACCTTGGCTGGATTGTTCGAAGGGGAAGGGTCTCGTGGAACCGACACTTAAAGTTGGTATAAGTTCACAAGCACTCACTCGCGTTTTGTGTATATAATAAAGTATTATTTTCGGGAGAGCTCGACAGCGATGCGTCCCCACCGACGTGTCAGCGTAGACTAAGCGCCGAAGTGAAATTGGCCCGGTGCCTCTGAGGGTTGCAAGCTCTCAGAAACGTTTTCCACATTTCCAATAAATCTAAAGTTGAGCTTTTCAGTTTTATTGTTATCTAATCCGCGGTATATTTAGTTTTTTGGGCTTTTATTTTGTAGTATTATGAGTTGTTAGTTTTGTATTTTATGTGCCATATTACTTATGAGGTAAAACTCAAACGCAGTAAGCAAACATCGTGATTCACAAAATGAAGTTAACGGTACCTACAATGATTCAGTTATTCTACTATGTAGTTAACTACGTATAATAATATTTTGGTATGCACCTTTAATTAGATTTCAAACCTAGGAAGCCAAAATGTTTGTTGTGAATCAATAAACATTTAATCAGTTTAATAAAGGCTTCATAAAATGCCCTTGTATCATTCAGTTTACGGAAGCACTAAACTATTAAATTTTTGATCATTTCAGGGAAATTCTCCCAGTTTCCCCTCGCTCGCCGCGGATGATCACTCTTCCCCGAACAGTATCGCGCCCGGGGCACCCCATACGATGACCTCTCACTACGTCCTCGATACAGAACGCCCCACCCAACTCGTGTCACTTCCATTACTCGTTTCATGAACTAACACCATTTACTATTCGATTACCAAACTCCAATGTATAACGAACTAGTTAGATTACACGAGGGATCGCCGATATTGTTATAAATCCACAGTTTCCGTGGAGCAACACCTCGAAAACGATTAAATAATTGCAGATTCGCGGTTGTGGTTCGGCTCTTTCGTGAAATTTCGACGAAATTGGGGCATTCGGTGGGAAGTTTCTTGATTACATTGAACCTAATGAATAAATAATGGAGTGGTTTTGAAGGGTTTTGTTTTCAGTTCTTATTTGCGGCATTTATAAAGATTTTGGATACTAAGGCAGGGTTTCGTTTATTGGTTTATTTTAATCAAAAAGTTGGTAGGTGCCTGCAGTGCCTCTATTGGTTTGATTAAACCAGATCTCAACACGGACAATCGGATCAAAACGGGTGTGTTTTCCGCTTTTCCGTATTTTTCTCACGTTCCGTAGAAAATGTGTATAGTACGTTAGATTTAAATTTGCTAGTTGCAGGCCACGCTCCGAGTATCATTGTAGGGCAGCGTACGTGCGCAACGAGCCGCCATGTCGCCTCTCCTCGTTGCATCTACGTCGAGCGTATACTAACATTCTTATTCATGTATATTTTGTATTCATGGACAGTTTCGAAGGGACGAAAATTTACTGAGAATCACAAGTTCTAAGAGAATAAGCTGGTTCTAAGTGCGCTTTAGAGAATTGTCAAGTTTAAATTGAAGATTAAGAAAGTGTGAGAGTAGATTATAGTTTCTAGTCAGGTTTAAATATTAAGAGGAAAATGACATGAAAAAGTTCTGGTTAATTTAGGACACTAAATGGAGTGGTAATGGCGAAAAAAGTAAAAGTAATAACTGTAATTCGTAGATAGCAGTGCATAGTAATAAGGTACCCGTAGTCATAAGAAAGAAAAGATAGGCAATCGCTCCATGTAAATTACTAGTATTCAGCTGCATCCGGTTAGACTGGAAGCCGACCCTAACATAGTTGGGAAAAGGCTAGGTAGATGATGAGTCATAAGAAAGAAAATATGAAGAAGATGAAAAGATGATAAGATGTGACAAAAGAGAGATAGGGAGAAAGAGAGAGAGTGAGATGATGAAACACGGACAAAGGAAAGACAGTAACATATTAGATACCTGTGAGTTGTCTTGGTTCGTAGCACCGTAGCATGTTGGTAGAACGTGCCCGTTCACCCTTGTCTAGGTTTGACTTTTAAAACAGAGGACTCGTGGCTAAATAATAACAGTCTCACGGGTCGATCTTCAGGTTAAGCCACGCTTGCCTAGGTTGATCAGTGGATAGGTGACCCATTACATACCGAGTTTCCTCCGTGCCTCGAAAAGCACATAAAGCCGTTGGTCCTGTCTTTTGTAGTCGTTACAAGTAGCCTGTCACCCGAAAGTCTGACAACCAGTCTTACCAAGGAATATCGTATTACCCAGTACTAACTGGGTTGTGGAGATGAGATGGGCAGTCGCTCCATGTAAAATACTAGTATTCAGCTGCATCCGGTTAGACTGGAAGCCGACTCCAACATAGTGGGGAAAAGGCTACGCAGATGATGATGAATTTTAAAAAAAACGAACTCATATAAAATCGACGGTAATTTTTCTAGATTATCTATCGTAGACAGTACCTACCGTAACAATCAATACTAAAACTGTCTAGGAAATACTTTACACCGTACAGCTGTCAAAGAGACAAGGTAACGTTCGTATCGATTGATACACATAGCACCTACAACTGTTAGTACCTATGTATGCCTGGTAGTTGAGGCTTACCGATATCATTATTAGTCCCCAATACGATAGGGGCAAGCCTATTATCCTTTGTCTGCCACAGTTTAACCCTCAAGGGTTTATTATGGTTTCTGTTCGAAGTAACTTGATTTCTTTTAACGGTTTGCTGAACAATGGATGACTATGAGTGATTGTCAGGTTCTAGAGTATACAGTGTATAAATAAATCCTTCACGAAGCCATCGACCAAGCATTTTGTACAACAATCTAAGTAATTCTACGCAAAAATAATTGCTAGAAAACGACTTTTTTTAGGCCAAAAAATTACGGTTTACTGTAGGACTCAATGTAACGCACTCAAAACATTGTGCTGATGGATGCATTGAATATGACAGGGGTCATGGAGGTGTTTAAAGTAAAGTTATAACATTAAAGACTATTATTTTTTAAACTTGTGAAAAAATTGGAAATTTGACCTTCAATATTAACTAGAAGGCTCCCAGGTATGGTCTACAGCCAAAAATATGTCGCAATGACGGGGAGAACAAGTGCCTTTCGGCTCCATGTAGGGTCTTCTACACCCATTATTTTTAGTTAAACTTATAAGGACTTTTTTCCTCTAATAAGTGAAAATCCGCCTTGAGCAAGCAAGGGGATTAATAATCGTGCCTTATCTGCGTAACAGTCTAGTCCAGGCTAAAGACCAGACCAGTCCAGTAGAGCCTATGATGTCTCTTGTCTCCAGCTACTGGATTGTGGTGGGCAGATCTAGACATTTGTTCCATAGAAAGTTCTGGTATTTAGTTTGTATCTGATTTGAATGAAAACCCACACCGTTAAAGGATATATCAAGGCAGTATAGCCATTCATGACATGAACCCAGACATGATCCAGACATCCAGACATGAACAAAATTTGATAAGTGCAGGAGCCCAATTTTTTTCATGTCTTCCATACTACAGTCACCTCAGCAGTCATCCCCTTTCTAGCCCTATCATCTTTCAAGCCAGCTCCTGAAGGCCAAAACCAACAGTGGCGACCACCAGAAAACCGTTGAGCTCGCCGAAGTCTTAGAGAAACAATATCCAGTAACAAAATTAAACATAATTTCAACTTCTGAATTGTTGGTTCTAGTTTAAAAAATTATTTAAATATAAATTACACAAAGTAAAGAACCTGTGTGTGTGAATATATTTGCTTAGCACGCCTTAATTATCACCGCTGCTTCTGGGTATCTATGTATCTTCAATATCAGTGACATCGCAGATTTTATGGCCTTCAATATTCAGAAATATACAAACACTGTTTGGCAGCTGAAATATGTAGGTTTTGTCAAATATTTCTGAAATATTCAGCTTTCATCTTTAACACAGTGCATCTATCGCTTCTTTAGTCTTCTCCTATTCTTGTATACCAAGTTAATTTCAAATCTGAACTTAATTCACTTGCACTTTACGCAGGCAAACAGGAGAAATTAAAATCCAGGAAAATGCACTAAAAGCCTTCAGGTACAGGACATCCATAACTCAGTTAGGTACTAGTGACGTTTGCCCCTCTGCGTCGCTTTCCAAACTAAAAAGCGCTTTAACTTTACGCTTTAGACAACAGAGGTGTGTCTGTACATTTTTAATCAAGTTGAGCTGTAGTGATATGGGCTGGAGTGCGCTGGAAACGCTTTTACCTACACTGATATAACTATGTCAATGGTTTTTTACTGATTACGGTAACAGTATTTTCTTGGTTTTGAGAATATCGACATTTACTTGTGTCAATTTTATAATAAACAAGAAGTTTTTAGTATTATAAAGAAATATTTGTTTGTAAGTTTGTGTGCAGAGGGTAATCTTCGAAACAGCTGATCTGATTCCGAAAATTCTTTCACTAACCTGAAGCCACCGTATCCTCGAGTGTCATAGGCTACATTTAAAAATCTCCCGTGGGTTAATTTCCGTACATAACGGGATCGAAGCCGCTAGCAAAAGTTAGTTTTATAATGAACAAGATGTTTACTTAAGTATCAAACTACCAACTACTATGGCAACAGAATCTTGGAAGCTAAAAGTCTGTAAATGTTAGATATTAGTAGATGCCAAGGTACAGCCTAGAATTTGGTTAACAGAGGGCTTTTTTTCGCTAAGATATTGAAATATTCTAATTTTCATCATCAACTACATTTCTTGTATCTTCCAATCTCACCGTACATTCGGTTAGATTAACTTAATACTAGAAGGTATGTTGCAAGAACGATGATTTTTCTGACCTCCAAAACCCAGTTACTGGGTAATACGATACCACTTCTATACAACACAACACGTAGTGAGACTTCCGAGCGACTGCCCGTAACGACTGTCAAAGATCATCAAATGATAACCGGGACTACAGCTTGATGTGCTTTCAGAGGCATGGAGGGGTATCTGTATGTTCCTAAACCTAATAGATGGTCATGGCTACGATATGCATTTAACGTTAACTGTAATTCCATGAAAACTAAACAGTAGATCGTCAATGAAAACCTAACTGCCGAACTGCGCAATCTAGTTAGCAACCCATAGCTTTTATTTTTATCTATCACCAATATCACAAGGTAAACCGTTGCTAAAAGCTAAAGTATGCGAATAAAAAGATGCCCTTAAAATAGAAAGGGTCGGGATGCAGAAAAACCCTTGCATTGACCTAAAAAGCTTTAGAATAGTAGGTTAATGAGGCGGGATATGTTGTCCATAACTAGAGCATGAATAACTTTAAAAAAAATAAAAACTCTAATTTTATGCGGACAGACTTACCTACTTCTTCTACAGTAGGCATCTACACATGTTAAAATTACTCAAGTTGATTTTCGCGATCGTCTATGTGACCGGGATGTTCTTCTTTAAGGGCCAGGCTTTAGGTGTGTTGATTAAAATATGATTCGCGACCGTAATAAATATGGCTTTATTGAGTTATTTAGTCCCATGGAGTGACTATTTCATAAAAAAGTCATTCAATGGGATTAAATGAACTTAGAGGGTTGTAATGACGATTCAACCACCACCACCACACCATTTACCATTACCACCACCATACCATTACCATACCAACCATTACCATTATTTTTTTCACCATTTTTTTTTTTGGCTTGTACTGTAAATAGGTACTACGTGCTTCGGTCGCGATCATATTTTAATCAACATAAAGCCACAAATTACACTGACCTGCAAATTGCAAAATAAAATATAAGAATATTTGAATTTCGCCAGCTACCCTGGCGCTTCCACCTTAACTACACAACGGATCTTGATGTGATTTTTACCATTATTTAGAAAAAATATGCCAAAAGGTTTAGGTATGTATGGCAATACCTATTACCTACTTAAGTATATACCTACCTACTTCAAATAAAGAAATCTCGATTCGACTAATCGAAAAAGAAAACAATGCGAAGCACGGTTCGACAGCATAAAATAATATAGATTGTCATGCCATCGGCGAACAAACTTTTCAGTCGTCGCGAGTCGTTTTCTTGAGAAAAAGCAGGTGTTCGAAATTTGAAACCACTTCATTTTAAGTTTCGGAACCTATCTATATCTGTTTTCGGAACACTCAAGATATCGTGTCTACCTACCTGTGGTGACTATAAACGAAACAGAGTGACGCTTTCGTTTCTTCTCAATAGGTGGAGATACAGTGCTACAAGGATCCTTTTGCGTTTGGATTACATTGACAGGGATGATAACACGATGGTAACATTTAGAGCATATCATAGCATAGCAGCAGCCCATACTGTTCCCACTGCTGGGACACAGGCCTCCTCTCTATGAGAGGGAATGGGCTATTCACCACGCGGGCCCAGTGCGGGTTAGTAGATGTCACATGTCTTCGAATTTTAGGTTCTAGCACATGCCGGTTTCCTCACGATGTTTTCCTTCACCGTTTTGAGAGCAGTGGTGATGAAATAAATTACACAAAGTAATGAGCCTGCCTGGGTTCGAACCCACGACTTACTGCTCGTAAGTCGGGACCGCCACCACTGAACCACCGCTGCTCTTGCTAACATTCAGAGGTTCGTTGCAAAAGTTCTAATTTTGGCCACACGGAAAAAGTCTTTGTACTGCTATTAGGTAGTAGCTACGTTTATTTCCTACTGAATTAAAAATTTTAGTGTTGAAAAATAACCCAAATCTCGATCGCCGGAAATTGCGACTAAACTTTCTAATATTTTTACTACGCTATAATTATGTGTTGAAGGCCAAAGGTTTTAATTTAGTCGTTGAAATGTGGTTGAGTTGAAAGGTGTTGTTATAAGTAGCTGTAAGAAATATTATGTCTTGGTCGGTACTCGTATTTAAAATAAAATAATCTTAGAAATATTATAAAGGGTGTAAAAAGACCCGTAACGAAGCCGAAAGGCACTTGTTCTCCCCGTCATTGCGTTTTTTTTTTTCTAGACTATACCTGGGAACCTTCTAGTTACGGAGATATTCGGGGTCAAAGTTCCAACTTTTTCACAAGTTTTTTTTAATACAGTTTTTTAATGTATTTTTTTACGTTAAACGCCTCAATGACCCCCGTACTATTCAATCCATCCATCAGCATAATGTTTTGAATGCGTTACACGGAGTCCTACCGTAAAACGTGATTTTTCACCTCAAAAATAAAAGTCGTTTCCCAGCAATAATTTTTGCGTGAAGTTACTTAGTTTGATGTACATAATGCTTGGCTTACGGCTTCGTGAAGGGTCCGTTTACACGTTCGGTGAGGAGGTGTCATTTCGCATGGAATCTTCAGTTTTATTTAATAACCACGTGGTGTGTATTGTGGGATCATTCACTGGTAGTTGAACCTATGGATACCTTTACACCTTCTGAATAAAACCACAACATTGACTTCCGGGAATACAGCAAGTCTAATAAGAAACTTTTAAACACCAAGAGACAACGTTTACAATATAGGTCTAGCACTTACGACACACCTTTCAATCTACAAGAATATAAATAGGTTACCTAAAGGGACAAATAGTACGAAAATTGCCTTAAAGGAGATACGTACAGTTTATCACTTTTCCCTACCTTAAAATCTGTCTTCCCCAAGATGTGAGTGAAGTCGTCTTGAACTTCGCAACCTCACTTTGTACCCAAGTTACGTCACTATTTGTATTCATGACACTGAATTACACAGAATCACGTCCGTGCTGCGAAATTATAACGTTCTCATCAATTTGGAATAGACACGTAGACGTGTAGGTAGGTAGAACTCCAGCGTCTTGAGAATTGTTAATAAATTACTGGCGGGTTACTTACCAGAACATTTTTTGATTCAGACGACGTAGAACGAGCGCGCGGTGATAATGTTACGAATACGTTGACTTTTGTATCCAAAAGACAATAATTATGCTACAGCATAAGCATAATCAGCCTATAATGTTCCCACTGCTGGGACACAGGCCTCCTCTCTATGGGAGGGTATGCTATAGCATTTTAGTTAAATAGTTTTCAATGAGCACAATCAGTATCATCCATAACTATGATAAACTCTTAAATTATGAAAATGTTATAAATATTTGTGAAACGAGTAGTTCTAATTTTAAAATCGACGTAGTATGTATTTACGTTACGTTTACACCGCGCGCTCGTGCTAGGGCCTCTGTTTGCTCGAAACACCTGTAGGTATAAATACAATAATGACCTTATAGCATTTAAATTACTTAAATAGTTTGCAACAAGCACAATCAGTATCATGCATAGATACGATAAACTCTTAAAATTATGAAAATGTTATAAGTACTTGTGAAACGAGTATTTCTCATTTTAAAATCGACGTAGTATTTACGTTACGTTTACACCGCGCGCTCGTGCTAGGGCCTCCGTTTGCTCAAAACATCCTGTAGGTACCCTACACGGTTTTTAATCCTGGCATTGTGACACACATGTGATGAATTCAGTAGGTTTATGATTCTAGAACCACTAAAACTCATTTCGTAGGTTTTTAAATAAAAGCCTAATGTGGGACGACAAAATACCCACACCCACAGGCACAATTAACCGCCCACCCCGTTTTACTTCTTACTTTTCACTGAGTGTTTCATTTAATGTTAAAATACTTACTCACATAACATGTATCTCTATAAGTATTAGGTACTTAGTCTTCATTTAAAGAACCATAAACGCCCTAAACGTAGGTGGGCAGTTAATTATGAACTGTGAGTATAGGTTTAACCTATGTTCATCGTGACATTTCTGGAGCGTTGAGTCCTGCGTTCGATTCTCAAATCGGGTATAGGTAATATAACAGAAATGTGATAGAATGACACGGTACCTATCAAGGATTGCAAATTCACACTCGGTCTTAGATACTGAGGTTGGTACCTCGTATATGTCATAAGGTTGCTGGTAAATGAGTTTTCAACACAATGTTTGACCTAGGTGCACTTAGCTTATTGTTGATGAGGCCTGCGATCAAAGACCTAGAATACCTAATAATAAATTCGTATCATTTAAAGTAGGTCAAAAGTATAAAAACCATTAGGTCAGACTAGTTCCGAAGACGAGTTTGCCTATAGTGCGTCTACGTATCTTACTCATAGTGGAGTTGGTACAAAAAACAAAAAATAATTAGGACATCCATCAATAAGCCAAGCCAAGTCAGAGGCCCATGGGTGGCATAAAAACTCTGACACCAGGTTAGGCACTAACCACACGATAAAGAAAGATGGTGTCTTACCTACTTGTTTTTTTTTTACATAAAATAAGGAATTTCAAATTGAGGAATTACTGCTTATTTTCTGAAAACTTAATGAGTAGTAGGTGCACAAGAAAATACTAAGAACAAAAATATGCCGCCATCTTGCATTCGTGGTAATGTGTGTAATAATGTATTGGCCAAATCTTTCAACAGAATTTCAAACCAGGTCCCCCCAACCGATTAAGCTGAAATTTTGCACATACCTTTGGTCTGGTGACAATACATTTCTTACTAAGACAAATTTGATTTGATCCTGCAGTCGGAATCACCTCCTCACTCGTCAACAGACTCAACGGTTAATAGCACGGACACAAGACTTTGTACCTACCTACCTATACCCGTTCAATGGTGATAAATAAACCTAATTTTCTTTTATTTTCATAAAAGCTAGTTTTTTTTTAAGTTTAATTTATTCTTACTATAATCCCAAACTAAAGCTTACTATTTGACGACTTGGAAGCTTTTGTTGTGAAATTCATCTATCATCAGCGAGACAAAAGTAGTATGTAAGGATCGTAGCAGGTGGCGTTCTGTGGTGTTACCTTCATGGTAAAAAGGCGTGAGTTCATTTTAGTGTATATGTATCAGCGTGCAGTGTACCAACTTGTATGTAGAAGCAACTTTCAGGAAATCAAAATTTTCAGGAAGCATCGTTGAGGTTAAGACTTCGCTTCTAATGCCGAGGTTGTGGGTTCAAATCCGAGTAAGCACCAATGTGACTTTTTTAACTCATATGTACTTTCTAAGTTGATCTTGGACATCACTGACAACGGTGAAGGTAAACATGCGGAAACCTATAATAAATTAATATAAGTGTGAAATCTGTGTGGTCAAAGCTCGTGCCTTCTCTGTATGAGAAGAGGTCTTTGCCCAGCAGTGGGACAGTGGCTGGTATTTAACCATCAGGGTAGCAAAAAAATAAAAGAATCACGATTAATGAAACAAATATATTTCATTATGAAATTAATTACCAACAAATCCATTTTCAACACGTTTTCAAACCATTTTCAATATGATAGGGAAATGTGCCTTTTTTATAAGTGCCAAATATTCATTTAATATGCCGTGTAAATGCGGCTGCGGGTAATATTTTGAGATCATTGTAATATTAAACAACATAAAGTGGCCGATACGACAGCATCGTCCAATATTACCAGTAGCCACACTTGCAGAGCTAAAAATTTTATGCCTAACGGTAACACTACAACACACATATTTATTGCACATTTAGAAATTTCGTAAAGTGTTTTTGTCTTTTTTTTTCTTATTTTTAGAGATCCAAGACATTTACTATAATTTTGCACATCGATATTAAAATGAAATAATATACACAATAGCATTTAAATTTAGACTGTGGTATAATACACATCCAAAATATGGAACTATGCCTAAGTTAGTTTGGACAATGGACAAGATATTATAAATTAAATGGACTATTTTATAGACGAATAGTCATATTGCAAAATAAAAATCTTGAAAACAAGTAATAGTTAATCACGATAAAAATATAAAACGATCTGTATAACAATAATAATTATCTGAAATATACAAGTAAAAAAAATATATTATGTAACAGTATGTATGTACTATCAACTAGGTTTCGAATAAACTGACCCAAGACATAAATTAAGTTTGTTAACAAAAACCGTTCGTCGTAGATATACATAGATATATACAATATATTCATCGCTGGTGCCCGCCATTGGCACAATACAGACTCCGAATATCTGGAGATACGAATAATATAATTAAAAAAAAAAAACTGAAACCAATTAAATACTTCTTTGTCCGATTTTCATTACTTTACCAGGTAAGAAAGTTTTATGTTATTACTATACATACAATTTATTCCGAGATAACTTTATTTTAATAAGGCCATAAAACAATGTACACATAATATTCCAGTATTGTTTGAGAGCCAATACTTCTGACCAGCCAAAACGTAATGAAAATTTACTAACTAGCATTTTCTGCATTACGTTTAAATACATTAACGATCTCGCCTTATTATGAATGGTAATAAGACTTGGACGTATTTATAAGAAATAATTAATTAAAAAACCTACAATTTTAAAACTCGCACCGCCACGTCGATGGCATTTGGTCGACCTAAATCTCATAGAAATAAATTACATGTGAAAGATACAATATTAAAATTGTGGAATGGTTACACCATCAAGTCTTACGAACACAATTCCTTACATTATTGGATACTTTGGTTTCTAAGAGACACATTCGACCAACCACATGACACCATTAAAATACTGGACAAAATAAATCCTTATGTAATTACCTAAACCAAATTATTGCTGATGTGGGTATATCATAGTGTAATGTGACTATATTATTACCTATGGAAGCTTCAATAAATAAAATGTCTCTGAAGAACAGTTTCTATCACATATCATTACACATTGTAGCACCACGCGGTTAATAGACCCATCTATGTCTACACTTACCTCTATTCATTGTTGTATATGGAGATGTATAAAAATGAATACATCTGAAAAATAATTTAAGATTGGTATATAAAAGATTCTGTATAATTATGTTTAAAAATTAAATAAACTCTCTTATTGTTTTATGTCGTAGACTATTGAGACTGTGTTTTGGCTTGTAAAACATTTTTAAATCAACACCTATTTATAAATATTACTTATTGACTGCGAAGCTTCTGGCCTACTTTACCTCTACCCGAAAATCAGTCTATCTACGTTCGATCGTCGTTGGCTGTTCTGTGAGAGGCGTGTGCCCCGTTTCTTCATCGCCTCCTCGTAAAATAATATCACATTCGTTGCCTTCTCCGTACATCATTATTCCTACATTCAATATCCTACAGTTGTCATTAGTTGTGTGTGCTGGCTGCCTCCGCATCGGCTCGTATCGACGCTTCCTTGCAACGCTTCCACAAATAAAGCTCGGTACTGACAGAGAGACGTGACCGAAGGCCTCACATCATATAATTAACTAAACCCACCAGATAACATCAGCTACACAAGATCGTCAGTATATTATTCTCCTATTGCAGTACATAAACATGTAAAAACTTGTAATAAATAGTCGTTGTAACCGTATTTTATAACCATTAATCCTATGTTTCTATTGCATTAAGATGTTGAAACAATAAATATTAAATGGAACAATCAGTAATCAGAATTTGACACTACAATGCCATCAGTCGGTGAAAAGAATGAAACAAGACACACAATACTTAGTGGACGGAGATAATATATAAAACGCTTTAAAAAGTGTCAAAATTGTGCGTCACTGTAACACGGTAACACTTCACGTTCTTACATTATTCCAGACTGGCGCAATCTTACTTGTCTATCTTCCCTTCATGGAAGTTCTCTTAAGAAGAAGACTATAAAAAGTAGTACAATAAATAATGCCCGTTAACCTCACAGTCGACGTTTAAAATAGGTAATAATGATAATTTTCAAAAATATTACATGCCCACTTCTTATACCAAAACTGAAGATATGGTACAGCTTCAAATCATAATGGTTAAATGTTTTTATTTGAAAATCTTTACAGTTCTTCATGAAATGAAAGATCACTTAAATCCTAATTTATCACATTTGACCTGGTTAGCACATGCATATTTACATAACGTTTGCTGTGCTCTCTATATTTTAGAATCTGATTTAAAATTAAATTATCTAATATATATTAGAGTTAAAATGTATGTTACAAGAACAGATATAAAGAATACCACACCAATTTTAACACTACGAGAATTCAAAATGATGAACCACTCAAAGTAAGTGCAACATTTTTGGAATACCGAAACGACATTTATATTAAAACTGGCCACTAACACATCGGACATAGACAAACATTAATACTTTGAGTGGTTTATGACCTTAAATCTATAAGACACTAAATTACACCACAACATCAAGTAACTACCGCTGATATACTTATAAAAACAGTCAACATCAATTTTGAATAATATTTATATTTTAAATTTGAAGTAATGGCAAAATATCTACATTATACACAATGTGAATGCATTACATTGTTTATTTAATAGAATTGTATAAACTCGTCAAGAGTGAATACGAAAACTGGCTGTGAAACGTTACTGGATGGCAATGTTTGATACACTGTAGCTATAATTTATAAAAATCGAGTTCTTTCATTAATACATAAGATGACGAGTCTCCGTATTCGCTCCTCTAGCAATTAGAGTATTTCGGTAGTAAAAATAAAAATTTCAGAGTATTGCTTCTCGTTTATACTAAAAGTTTTCGACTACCTATCTTACTTATTATATCCCTCTGGCAAAGTCACTATTATATTTTAATACACTTTATTTTAACTGTATCATGTATAACAATGAACAAATAAAACTATAAAAAAAGTTAATATATTCTCAGTTAAAACCGGCTTATGTTAGAAGTACTAACTAAATCAATTACGCTATATTAAAATGTTTCGATTAACATTTCCTGTACCTGAATATTTCGTTGCATTGTCTTCTTATCTAACTGTAGTAAAATGTAGGCATTCTACGGACACGAGTAATTTAACACTCGTCGGTTCCTAATATGTGTTGGAAACATTCGCCCGTGATGTTATTCAATAAAATATCTGACGACTGTTCGGTTTAGACAGCATTTTACTTATTCTAGACTTAATTGACAGTATCATCATAGGCTCATTTCCGGACGAGTATAAATGAGAATGACTTTTTTTTTTAATATTTTTAAAGAATAAAGCTCTCTGTTGTACATTTAATATTTGAGGTTTAAAAATTACAAGTTGAGGATTATTATTAAGAATTGAGGGGACACTGTGTGCCACTGAAATAGAGAAAATATCTAATACAATATTTCAAATTTTATGAAATTATTCAAACAAAATATATAATTATATTCCATGAATATATCAAAAATAACTTTATAAATAAAGTTAAAAACAATAATATATTATATATATTATAAAGTTATAGAGTATATCATGACATTTGAACGTCAGGCAAACCAAGAATAGTTTTAAATACTTTAGCGTGTTTTATGGGTTTAATTATACAGCATATTTAAATCAGCTTTTATACTGTATTTTATATAGAAGAATATCACAATATCGGCAGTTAAAATTCGTCTTGAAGAAATTATTATTAAAAATATAACTAACTTTACAGAATATTTCCGGTAAAATAAATATTGTTTTATATTCTTGTGAACGATGCTCTCTTTGAAAACAGAAAACATTGATATAAATATATGATTCTTATCATTCGAAATGGCGCGAATTATACGGGACGCGTTTAATGAACATTGCGGGCGAATATTTTCCAACTGAATAAAATCCATAGACAATATAATCTAACCTTTAGGCTCGTAGAATTATGTGGCTGACTGAGCAATCAGTTTGTCTATGATATATCTTGTAATCGATTATATATCGCAGTGGTATTCTGTACTGTAACATCAAATCTAAAAACAAAATGTGTACAAAGAATTATTATTGACAATTAATTGATCTACTTCACTGTTTATTTTTATGAGGTACATATTTTGGCACAGAGAGATTTCTTAAAACTATAGTTAATTAATACATAGGTATATTAATTGTTAGATAACGTTATTTTAAATTACATAAAACATTTTTCGATGTTCTAAAACTTGTTAGACTGGTCTTAATCGTACGAATCACAGTTTTTGCATTCTCCTAATAACCTATCGTCGCGACTACCAATTTTCTAGTTCCTCTTTAATGGAATGAGTTATTTAAAAATCTTATTATACGTAGGCATACAAAAATATGGCAAAAGAAACTATGTTTAAGCCTTCATTATTATAACGCGAATGGTGTGCCTTGTCACCTGTGGATGTTCACCGTGATCGATCGACACCGCCGGTAGGTATAAACATAGAGGTTGTCAAATGCTCGTGTTCATGCAAAGCGGGTAACAGACCTGGTCCCTCATCTTTAATCAAATGCGCTGCATTGCACAACTAAATTATACAAAACGATGCTAATTACTGGCGTGATGAGAGACAAGCAAACACTGCTGCATTCGTAATGCAAAACTCTTACGTTAAAGATTCAAATGTGCACAAACTTAAATAATTAATTTTGGCCTGAAACAGCAAATCAAAATATATGTAAGCATTTTGTCCAAGCCATGTGTTTAACACAAAAATATAGTTGCAGCATGAAAAAGAAGCCGTTATAGTTATCATTATTGCTCCGCGGTAAACACAAGTAGATTCCGTTCACTATTTGTTTTCAGAATCAATGTAGAAAATTATGTCATAAATATACATAAACCACTCCAAAACGAAAAATAGTCCTGTAAAATTCTAATTAAACCTGCTTATATCAATAATGTTGTAAAGTTTAAAAACGTTTTTAAAAAATATTCCGCTTTACTGTTATAATATGACTCGGTCATTAACTATAGGGGCACAATGTAACTACCGACTCCATACAGTAGCTCATGGCCTGGATAGTGACGGACCCCTGGAATATAAGCAGGGGTGTCACACGACACGAATAATAAATAAAACGCTCGTCAATATCAAATAGTCGCAACTTCGTACGACAGAACGCGCCAGCCTATAGGTCAAGTCCTGAGGAAGTCAGGATGAGACATCAGCCCTGACCATTTCATACCGCAAATCTAGTATGATTACTCTGCAATTATACTGTATGGAGTTCAGTTATATTGTGCCGGAGGTATGCGAAGATCGAGAAAAGGACGGCGCGTTCGTAGATCAGCGTGTGTTGTGTACGTGCGTGGTGAGGTGCTTGGACAGGTAGTCGGCGCGCGCGAAGCACTTGCCGCACGCTTCGCAGTGGTAGGGCCTCTCGCCCGTGTGGATGCGCAGGTGGCGCGTCAGGTCGCTTTTGCCGCCGAACGCGCGCCCGCAGAACAGGCACACGAAGGGACGCTCGCCCGTGTGCTTGCGCACGTGCAGCTTCAAATTCTCCTTCGATCTCACGCACTTCCCACAGAACGGGCAAGCGAATCTCCTCTCCCTGTCCCTCTGTCTTTCATCGTTTTGCATGAAGCTTAGGATCCCCGAATGCGAGCTCGAGCTCTCATGCTTGCTGCTGTCACCCCGCGACTCGTTCTCCGAACTGTCCGCCATTGAGCTGATGCTGGCAAACGAGACTGGCACTCGCCTCTTCTCCTCGGAAGTCCTATCGTCATCTCTTTTAGTCTCACTCTCAGCGCCCGAAGTACGACATTCTATTGAGTCGTCTACGGTAACGACAGAGTCTGAAGCGCCGTTTGAATCGACGGTACTGTCTTGTTCAGCGTCCCGGATCACCTCAGGAGGTGTCTTCGCCGGATCAGTTCGATTCTTTTTCTTCATAGACAAATCCATTTCACCGCACTGACCGATCAGAGCCTCGTTAGTGCTGGAGACTTGGTCGGCTGCATCGGGTGCGTCGGTATTCTTAGTATGGAGTCGTTCTAGGGTGTGGTTGAGGCGATGTTTCTTGAATGATTTGAGATAGCGGAACTGCATGCCGCAGACGTCGCAGGTGAACAGTTTGTCAGCGGGCAGGCGCGCGCGGTGGTTCTGTTCGCGGTGCTTGACGTAGGCGGAGCGGTACCTGTAGCTCTGGCCGCACTGCTCGCACACGAAGGGCTTGTCGTCGCAGGGGGTCTGCGAGGCGTGCTGCAGCGCGGCGTGGCGCTCCAGCAGCCAGGCGGACGGGAAGGACGCGAGGCACACGCCGCAGCGGCGCCGCTCGGAGTGCAGCATGTGGCGGTGCTGGTACATCATGCAGTCGTCGCTGAGGTAGCGGCGCAGGCGGCAGGCCTGCAGCGCGAGCAGGGGGGACCACAGCGGCAGTGCAGTGGGCGAGCGCGCCGGGATGGGGCTCGGGATGCTTGGAGATACGCAAGACATGTCTAGGCACATCTGGAATTGAAACAAGAACTTATGTTATGCGTGAATCAAATAATGATTTCTAAAAGAGTAAATTAAGCATTTATACCTGTGAGAATCCATGAAGCAGGACGACGATTTCAATAAAAGAATAGGTCTGTAATGATTGTAGAGCTTTTATTTGTCAAAATTGTATTTTTACAGCTATGATATGCTTATATTTGTTTCAAAAGTTACAATGATCAATAGCGATGGGTCTCTGTTTAGATTGTTGCAAAATTGACAAAACATTACACCGTTTGATCCTTGATCCGTTCTGATATACTGTAACACTTTTTCAACAAAACTGTACTGCTCTTTGTTACAACATTATGAACTATTAATTATGTTAAGGCAAAACAGATTTTATCTAATCTAAAATGTCAACAATGTATGTTAAATAAAAGAGCTTAAGGGGAAACAATTATCGTTTCACTGACGAAGAAACGACAACTATATTAAGCTCTATAAATAAAGTGGACCTACGTTATTTGAACTTGTGCTGAAAATATTATATACTAGCATAATATACGAAGTTTAATTATATACCTAAAGACATTCCTAAGTCCAAAAATTTTAACAGCAATGATTAAAATTTTGATAGTCACTACGGAAACTGAAGCGACTAAAACCTAATCGTACATTATGCTAATACATATATTAGTCACGAAAGTTTAACTCTAAATAATTTAAAATAAACACATTATAATTATTAAAACAAATTGTACCGATATACAATAATTAATACACCTACAGGAACTTAGAAAAATTGCAATATAAGTTCTATATTTAGGTATGCCACTTATATAAAATGGTAAGTTAAATTAAAATGAACCAGTTTAGGTTTCAGGGACCTCTAGCTCGATCATGTTGGACGAAACTTAACAATACTATCTAACACTATACAACACAAATGTACGATATATTGGTCAAGAACATAATCTAGCACTGGTTGTTCGATACTCCGATACCACGACTGAAATGCGCTAGCTCGTAAGTACTACCGCGCTCGCTGACGGGTGACCACTTTTCACCCTTATGCCCTGAGTTATAAGGTTCAAAAGTAGTCGACCGACAATGAGCACGGTAATAAATCGCCTCGGCGTACAAATCATAGGACAGAAGAGTGTGCAAGTCACATATCATAACGGAACTTACAATTTTCACCATAAAAATTACAGTTTTTCTCTATCTGCTACATATTCTCTATTTAATCCGTGATTTGCAGCCTTTATATAAGTCTTGTATAGGCAAGAGGCACTCTAAATATAAAACTGTGGTCACAATTTATGATAATATAAAAATGAATCTACCTCGTATCTATTTCAACACATGAAATATTTCGTGCTAGTGTTTTCTTAAAAGTTATCATGCTCTGTAGGTACTTAGAAATATACCTACGTAAATTTAAAATATAGATATAATAAAGTTTATCAATATATATAATTATATATGTATAATTTATTTGTGCTAACGGCGTGAGAACTCTGCGGGGACGTGGCAACAACTGGCAAATGTTAAAATTTGAATAACTGCACTTGGGGGTAATAATTATAATCTATTGTTCATGTACCTACTTTATATTTCACTAACAACATTTACCACATTGCCTATATACACGTAAATACATAGATATAAATCTATTTCAATATCATTATTTTAATAATAAATATTACCTCTGAAAGTTAGGAAACAAAATAGTATTTTAAACTGCATTCTGTATTATTATAAAAAACTATTTCGATAAAAACTCGTACAAATTGTTAATTCGCATCATTATTAACCATTTATTTATTGCTATTAAGTATTTCTGTAAATTGTAAATATTTTAATCTTTCTTAAAATAAGAAGAGGAACATTAATCAAGGTTTCAGTATTGCTATACAGTTTGGTAACGTTCGACTCTGATAAAACAAAAACGAGTGCAGCTTTTCAAATGACAACATTCTGGTGTCTCATTTTTTTATCATTTTTATTGAATTTTATTCATTTCTCATTTCTAGCTCCGGTAAGTAGCGCATCTACCAATCTATTATCTAAAATGCATTTTATATACTGTGTGAGTTTTAACAATAGACCAACATTATTTTTTGCTTTCCCAAGTTATTTTCTTAGTAAATTCGCTAAACTTTACACAGGAGTGTCCGAAATAATACGTAGGTATTCAAACAATTCACATCATCGTTCATGAATGTTTAAATTTACTTAAAACGACGAACACGTGGTCAAGTTCTAGCAAGAAAGGAAACACAACGGAAATATGATCAAACTGCCGAAGTAAATTTAAACATTAACTGGTAAGTATCGTCAGCGTGTAGTCGTTGACTTACAATCGAGTGGTTCATGGAATGTAAATTATATTGCTAGCAATTTTTCAAATCACTTTTGATCAATATAAAGCACACATCTTCATCAACCATGTTTACATAAACAATCACATAATACTCGGAAAACATGTGTTACATACCACGTGCTGAAAGAGTTTCCACTAAGAACACTACCACATCATTAATTCAATAACTATTATCGTATCATTCCATTCAAACGAAATAAACTTAGTATATAAACGAGTTTGAAATGCCCCGGTACTCAAGGCAACCATACTACAGAATTTAGACATTCTATATTAAATAGCTCATATAATATTTACCTATAATGTATCGGTGGCATTTGCTATAAAGTAACCAAGTTGACACTGGAATAATTTTGGAATGTAAGGCGTTCGCAATCTAAATATGTATTTAGAGTTAAAATAAGTACTTTAGATATACCAAAATTAAATCAACGAATAGCATACTGGCCTTAATTTCTACATGATGCCTAATGAACTTATAAATAGCAATGAGATCTGTTACAGAATTTTTGTTTCCTAATTTTAATGCTTCTCGTCCCACAATTATGCTCTCCTTTGCACTTTTAATTTGAATTTACAAAATAACGAATTTATCATTTTAAATGTTGCCAACGTTAATAAAATAATTGAGGTCGCAACTTCAATATTTAGAAACAAATTTGTTAATATTGTCAAAAAAATAAATTAAATTCATCATAATAATAAGACTAAAGATCTCAACTGTGTGGCCTAAAATCCTAAATATTTGAAATCACATTCTGAGATCGCATCATAAATTCCCAGATGTAATACCCTTACTTGTATTAGACATATATCACAGATCTTTTTCTATATTACCATAATACTTTCTTTTGAGTGAACCCAAAATTATGAATCACTAAATATCTAATTTACAATCAAAGATATTTAAACGCCTACATTCAGAACGAAACGTTTATAAAGAATTTTCAATATCCTACTTTAAAATATATATATTCGTAAAATAAGTGTAAGTCACCCTTATTTAATCCGTGAAATTTATATTATTTTTATATAAAATGATATGTCCCATGACCAAAAGATTATGAAATGATTAGGCAGTTCAGTCTATCTACTAGTACGTTACGTAAACCATTTAGGTACATTATCATAATGATATAAATTTCTATAAAGATATTAGTATGCTTTAGCCAGAGAGTACCGTGGGCAGATCAACATTATGTATAAGTAATTTTCCATTGAACTTACAGACTACATGAGCCAACATCCAATCAGTTCCAAATCAAAGCTTTAAATTTCTCGGTTGTGATGTCGAAATATGAAACTTTGTATTATACAAACAAATATTATATATAAATTCTGAGCCCAAAAAATAAAGGCTATGTCTAAAATCGTATTTTGAACAAAGATATGGTGTGGTGTTGAAAAATAATGAATCTTACGATCAATAAAATATCCCTGTATTTGACTCTGTCGAATTTATTGAACACAGCGATTATCGCGAACAGTTTCAAACTCTGCGCACATCCGTCGCGATCGAATGATCAAGTGATTGTCTGATTATATTTAACTAATGGAAAAGGGATTAATTCAGACGATAAAATCTAAAGTGCGGTGCTTTCATTAATAAACGTCGATATCCACAGCGTTTGAAACTTTGGAATAATCATAAATTAATGTGGTTCTGCAGTATGAAAATAGATAGAAAATTTGATATATACTTTTATATGTATATACCATGCCTCTTACATAGTGTGGATCCATCTGTTTGACAAGGTTATATGTGACAGTATTGGCACCTTAACTGAACGTGTGAGTGTACGAAGAGGAATGAGGCACGACGCAAGAGGCAAGGCACTCGGACAGAACAGAAACAGCGCTTAAAGCTTTGATTCCCATGATCACATTCACAACTCTCCCCGTGTATACCGAATACAGAACTACCGAAGCGTTTACATTCTAATAAATTTCCTAAAAATTCCGATATTATCAAACTATATGTTATTTACATTTTTATATGTCATAATATTGCTTTTGAATTACCTCAGGGGAGCGTGCGTCGTTAACTTCGAAAGACATAAAATTAGTAAAAATCTCAAATCCCTAACTTCTTAATTGTTACCAACTATGTTGAGTGCAATTTTCGTATGGTCTCTAATAATAATAATTAAAGCACTCTTAATCAATCTTTAATTTTGTTTATTAAAATCAACTCTGACAAGATACTACTATAATAAATATGCAAGTCTCTAAAGATTATGCCAGCTCTAAATTAATATGATATTTTACAATTTCTCCATTAATTCCGATAATTTTCGAAATTGCAACCAATGCGACGTCATTCAAAAACATTTTTGTACAAGCAAATAAAACTAAAAAGCAATTGTTATTATCTCGACTTGGAAAGTAACGTTATTAAAAGGATTCATACTTCTCTATCTAACTTTGGCTATGCCGTCTAATGACCCATCGTAGAATGAGCTTACTTTTTATTAAAAACTAAAGCATAAAGAAAGCACCTAACGTTCAAAAACTCTTAGAAAATGAAGCAAACAGAACGTAACTGAAAAATGTCCAAATAAATTTAAGAAGTTCCAACTTTAGTGTGTCAATAATCTATTAGTGAAATATCAAATATTATTCATATCATTCAGATCACAGTTGCGGCGTTTTAATCACATTCTTAACTAATTACAACATATTGTCCTCCATTTGTTCATTCAACTATCACTTCTCGCTCACATTGACTATTTCCAGTAATAGTTTGTGTTACTGGTGAATATGTGGAAGGCTAATTGTGCACTAGCGGGGTCCCAAGCTCATTGGTGCGGACTCTCTTCCTCCGTGTCCACGGGGCTGGGCGAGAGGAACTTGCGAGCGTACTTGGGGTAGTGCGTCTTCTCGTGCGCCTTCAGAATAGTCGACCGCGAGAACGTCTTGCCGCAGAGCCCGCAACGAAATGGCCGTTCACCTGAAATGGGTAGCATGGTGATCAGTTATAGAGACTGGAAATAGTATACTGTCTAACTTAAATAAAATCTCCAAAGCACTGAAAAATATTCAGAAAAGGCTAGCTAAATGGCGATTCCATGAATAAGATAGAAAAATGCAATTTCAGAAGAGTTATTAAAAATTCTAAAAGATGAGATTGTTGTTTACAATAAAGATGAAGATCGAAAACGTCTCATTTCTGTTGGCCCAACGACTAGGACTCTATAAATCAAGATTAATCCTAGTTTCTACTGATCTGTAATCTTTGCAAGTATGAGTAAAGAAATATTATATTGATTAAGGAACATATTGTAGAAAAGATAAAAAAATATGACATTGCTTACCTGTGTGAACTCTACAGTGATCCTTCATATGATGCCTTAACTTAAACGCCTTGCCACAGAATTCACACTTAAACGGCCGGTCCCCCGTGTGCACAGGTAAATGTGTTATTAACGACGACACGTCCGGGAAGCTCTTCCCACAAAACTTGCACAGCACTACGTTCCCGGGCTCCACAGCGCCTATGTCCAGCTCGATAGGGGACTCCTCCGCGTGCATGCTCATGTACGTGGGGTCACTGAACTGCCCTATCATCGGCAACCCGATGGGCCGGCCCAGTAGGGCGTCCCGGTACTTCAGCGTGTCGAGCGTGTGCGTCGTCAGTATGTGCCGCGTCAGTTTGCTCTGATGTGGGAACGCCGCACCGCAGTGTATGCAAGGATACCCTCTCTCCCCTTCATCAATTCGCCCCCTACCATCGTACTCCTGCAACCACAAAAAAGAACATCAACTTCTTTTTTCTTGTTCCATTTTACACGGACCAAACTGTGTGCAATATCTCTACCACTACTTTCTAAATTGAGATGCAGTCTCGGTATATTTTTAATTTCCACTATCTAATTAAGAAGTTGACGCTCATTTTTGCCCAACAAAATGTGCAGGAGTGACCCGGGAGCCGGCTACGCGTAATGCCTTGTTGTTTAGCAACGCGCACGCGTACAGAATCACAGATTCGTACAAAAACGTATGCATGTAATATGGCCAAAATTTAAAATAAAAAAACTGCCCAAAATATATATCAAACAAAATGAATGGATATAAAAATGATGGCCAACAAAATGAAGGTCAACTTCTTGACAGCAAGGCATAATACTCGATGTTCAAATAGCGCAGCATATCAAAACAAGCATGCGTGTAACTAATCAATTTACACATCAACACCAACAGCCAAATTAAATGTTACTTAATAGTTACGGGATCTTCACAATACTGTGTTAGTTTTTAGTTTTAGTTACTTTATTTTGTGCCACCACTTAAATTAGTAGGCGTACATACAACAATGTTCCTGACATATAGTATTAATCAAGCAGACACTCACAACACACATAAATAAGTCTTTAAACAAACTAAAGAAACTTATTGGAATGTGACAAGCATAAGGCAATCTGAACAATTAAATTAATTGGGCAAATATGTGTTTTTTTTAGTTAAGTAAAATACTATTTTGTAGAAGTGGGGACATAAAAAACATTAGTCTGTCATTTTTTAGACTTTACTTTAAGAAAGTAAAAAACATCAAATATTTTATGAATGTGGAAAAATAAATGAAACATGCAATACAACACAGATCTATCATAATATACAGAGACATTTATTACAAGCTACTTATACACACATGCATTATTATCTACATACTTAATATAAATACATAAATATCGGCAAATGTCATGACAAAAACATGACATTCATCAACATTTGTAAGAACACAATGTAAAATATTGATCAAGATTTATTAGGGCCAAATTTTTTAAATAATAATATGATTTATTTAGTAGAATTATTGGAACATTTTTCCAGGGATTTTCTGATAGAATTTTTCTACATCCAAATTAGTCTTAAGTCCAGCAGTGCCATAGACTAATAAAACTTGTGACCTTTTTTTTCTTTACATAACAGCATATGGCATAAGGCATCTAACATCAGGCCTTAGCAGGCCTGATGTTAGATAACCCTTCCGGGATAGGTCCCAGAAGAGTTAGGCAGAGGAGTACTTATAGTACACCCAACTTTGGTATGGCTTAATTCCCATGTAATAGGGTGGGACACAAATGTTTTTTTGGCAAAATATTTATGGTCAGTTGAAAAAGAAGTTTTACATTGTGTTCTATCTACATACACATCTTTACCCATTAAACATAAATAGTAAATTTACTCACGGATTCATGTTGCATGCGGTATTCTGATGATGTCTCCCCAATCTTATCTTCATTGCTCCTGTCCCAATCAATTTCTTTCTTCAAAGACTGGAATTTTATAAAATAGATTTTAGTTTTAAAAAATACATTTAAAAACTAATATCACTGGTAGTCAATGTGATCACGCTGCCACTGACAACTGAAACCATGGAAACGGTGAAGTTCTGGTCAAATTAAAAATACTTTCATTGCAAGTGCACTGCAAGAAAGTAGGTTATAAGGCAGATTTTTCGGAAACATTATTTATTTTTTCATGTCAGTACTTCGCAACAGCCAAATCGATAGTTGGCAGTGCAATAAACATAATTTCAAAGTATAGCAGTTTAATTAAAAATTCTGTCATATAAATGAGTATTTCCTTCTTCAGATTGTATTTTTGTATGTGCAGTGTGTTAGTATGCCTGATAATGCATAACACTTGTTGGAATTTTATTTTTATTAAATAATATTTATGGGATATTTTAAAATAAAACATTTTACTCATGAAACATACCAGGGGTACTTGTTGAACAGGAGGCAGTCCGGAGGGGCCTGCAATAGGTTCACTCCTCGGACTAGGCAATGATGCGTGAGAAGGGTGGGTCAATCCGGGGTGCGATATAGTGTTCAGCACACTTAGCCGCTGCTCCACTGGAGAGTAATGGGCTCCTAGTATACTGCTACTGCTGTGACTGTTTATCGTCATGTTTAATCCTGAAAATAGAGAATATGATAATGTGATTTTCGTTGTTTTGAACTTCAAAAACAGGCCTGGATAACTTTTGTATGGTTAGGAATCCATACATAGGTAAACTGAACCGTTTGCGGTTTGACTGAAGGTGGTAAATTGCATTAGACGATTCTGTGATCGGGTGAAACGAACTAAAGCAACTCGGCATTTTTCTAAATTTTGTTTTTGATGTTGTTTCAAAATATTTCTAGCTAAGTTATTCATGGCATTACATGAGTGAGTATACGTGTTCGAGTGTAGACTGAATTATAAGACAACTTGCTTCTTTATTGACTTTTTAACACAAAAATTTTACCTTTTCTCAAGTTACTGCACCCAAGTTAAACATTGATATTTCTTTTTGTTTTACGTAGTTTTGTCGGAGAAAAATCTTTGATATCGTGTGTAGGTTTATTGTCTTTATTTGCATTGTGTAAAATTTCCCTGGATTTGCCATTTCTTTTAAAAAATAAGGTATTGTTTAAAAAATGCAAGTCGTATTGGTATGGTATTCAAGTAATACTGAAATATAATGTCACTTTCAAAAGTCAAATCAAATTAGAGATGTACTCTCCGGTAACCGTAACCGTGTACTTAGGCGATTATGAATCTTATCGTTATTAGTCGAATACAACGCGATATGCTATTTTGACTTATGTGACTTCATTGGAATCTTTTTGAATTATTTAGAGCTTATGAACTTGGATTTCGTTTTCGTAGAATTTCAGCATGACTAAAAAACAAATTTGTTTTTGGAAAAAAATGTATTAAAAAATATTTGTCATTATAATAAAATGAAACAACTCAAATCAAAATGAACTAATACCAACAGGAGATACAGGTGTTAATATTAATAATTTTTAAGATAAAGACAAACTTAATTTAGAACTGCTGTCTGCTAACTATTTTAAGGTGGCGTATTTTGTAATAGTCGATTATTAGACTACTTAACCTCTTGATAGTTACAGAGAAGTTACAGTCATAAATGCTCTAAGATTACAGTCATCATCATCATTTATCATTTCAGCCGAAAGACGTCCACTAATGGTAGGCCTCCCCCAAGTGTCGCCACATTGACCGGTCCCGTGCGTCTTGCATCCAGCGGATACTCACAACCTTCACCAGGTCAACGGTCAACCTAGTGGGAGGCCTTCCCATGCAAAGTCTTACGGTTCGCGGTCGCTACTCCAGAACTTTTCGGCCCATCGGCCATCCGTTCTGCGAGCAATGTGCCCTGGGACACTGCCACTTAAGTTTGGCAATTCTTCGGGCTACGTCGGTAACCTTGGTTCTCTTGCGGATGTCTTCATTTCTGATTCGATCACGCAAGAAAAGTCCGAGCATACCCCTTTACATTGCACTTTGGGTGACTTTAGGCCTTCTTATGAGCCCCATTGTGAGCGACCACGTTTCGTCCCGTATGTATACTTACATACGGGACGAAACGTGGTCGCTTTCTACTGTAACCTTACTAGGTTACAGTAGAAAGTCAAAATTAACAAGTTGGGAACCTTTCGTCGTTGTTTTGGATAAAATAAAATCTAATGATAGGATAATTTTTGTAACACAAGTTTCGCAACTTTTACGTACCGATACTTTCATTTTGTGCTCCATTTGATCGTATCGACACCGTATCGTCTTCTGGTGACGACGATCGCATGGGCTCGTCAGGAGGTTCATCTTTTGGGATAGGAGGGTGTGAGAGGGTCGGAGTCTCGCCCGTGATATCAGGCCTAAATCGCCGAACTGAAAGCAACGGGGATATCCTTGGAGGCGATGCTTCCGGCATTTCTCTGTGATCACGAGTTTCTCGAGATTCACGTAAATCCCTTGGGTCCCGAACCTCCCTCAAATCTCGTGAAATATCTCTAGATTCTCTGGACTCTCTATGGTCCCGCAGTTCGCGGGGTTCCCTCAAGTCTCTAGGGTCCCTTGGTTCCCTAATGTCTCGGGACTCTCTTAAATCCCGAGGTTCTCTTAGTTCTCTGTCCCTATGTTCTCTTGGTTCTCTTGACTCGCGAGAATCTCTTGTGTGACTCTCTCTAACGTGAGTTTCTCTGACGTCTCGAGTCTCTTTGTTATCTCTTTCACGGACTTCCCGTGTGTCTTTCAGTTCGCGCCGATCCTCTTTCTCCCTGTGATCTCTGCCGTCCAACTTTTCATGTGTTTCTGAACTTTCCCTCGTGTCCTGTGCTTGGCACTCTTCCATTGGTTCTTGAACTTTTCTTGTTTCAATGCCGGCGGCGCTTAGGGTAGTCATTTCAGCAAGTCCTTTAACCTGGAAAATATAAAACAATTCTTTGAAAATCTGGCTTAAATAAATTATATAAGTTGCTTACATACCACTAACAGAAAATGACAGAAGGTAAGTATAAAAAAATGGCGATGTTCTGCCCACTCAGTGGGTAATTGAAATAGACTTGACCTTAATATTTTATTAGCGATAGTAGACTGGCTGAAAACCAGTCTCAATAGAAGCTAGTTTTGTTATTTTTATTCCTAGTCGTTTACACGTACCTAAGTGACACCTTGCTACACGTGCATACCGAAGGACGAATATACAGAGACAAGCTGTGTTTAATGGTATTTCCTATCGGAAAAATAATGAGCACCATATCTCATATTTGACCTCTTTAGAGAATGAATTTTCAAAAAGTGCTGATCAAATTTAGCCTTCTAGACCCATCAGTTTAGGCTGTCCGTTTTCTGTCAGTGAATACCTAAGTTCTTAGTTATAATTAAGTAGGCAATACCTGAAGGCTCTCAGCAGTTTTGAGGAGAGCAGGCAGTTGACAGTACTGGACGTTGACTTCACCCTTGTACATGAAGTCGACCAGGGTCCGAAGTTCCTCAAGACCCACGTCCTTGAGAATCACGATGGGATGACGCGACGGGTGGTCCACGAACAGAGATCGGAAGTACGATGAACACGCAGACAGCACTACCTGAAAATGATGCGACCGTTCTGCTTTATCATTTACTTTAATTAATGGATGCGTTGCTTGTGAATTGAATAGTTTTATATTGCCTCACTCAAACACGGGTTTAAGGCTGACATTTCATCTTAGAGACACAGAAAACAATAATTATTATTGTATTCTGTCCATAATAGTACACCTGTTATGTTTCGCATTTCGCTGTTATGTTTAAGTCCCATGTAACAGGGGGCGAGCCTATTGCCATCAACCGAGCACAGATCGAGACTCCGTACCTAGCTGCTGCTGAGAAATTCCTGATGGAAAAACCCAATAACACTTTGTCAGACCCGGGAATCGAACCCAGGACCTCATGTTCAGCAGTCGTGTTTGTGACTATTAGGCCAACGAGGTGGATGAAGAATAAATAGGGAAGAATAAACTCTGATTAATCATTAGGTAGTTCTTAATGATTAACATAGCATAGTTACATAATTTTGTCGTTTAATCATCTCTTAACTAGCTAAATACAATAACAACTGCCTAGCAATGCGTGTGCGCATTTTATAATAAAATACCCAGGCATTTTAAAATATTAAATACAAAATTATTTAAAACTAAATTTTATAAATGGTTACTTGAATATAGTTTTAATAGATTAAAAGAATTTATAGATAAAAAAAAATTGATGTTCTTAATAGTTATAATATTCATTGTTGATGCCTCCTTACCTATTTCCGTGTCTTTTGCATGGTCTTATCCTAGCTAAACATATTTGTTCCATTTATATTTGTACTTAACACCTTCGTATACCATGTTTTACGCAAATAAATATACTATTACTATAACTTTGATCAGCATGACAGATTAAACTATGAATCTTTTTCGCAGTGTCCTTTGGTTCTTTGATGCGTCTTTCATTTCTCTTCATTGGTTTCAATTCATTCGCATTCTCTCCTCTACTTAGAATTGAATAGACAGGCAAACCTACGCGGTAAACCCCTTTGCCTATATCGATTCACAGAAACCGTTAAAGATGAAAGTATTTCCTCGTATTCCCGATTAATGGCTACTAAATCTTAAAACAGGATTGACTGCATAATTTCCTTTACTGTCGTCCCTTTGACTGGTGTTTTATTTAACATTTGGTAACCGCGGTTTAAAGTATTATGGTAAATTAGGTATAGCTTTGTTTTAAGGACTTATGAAAAGCTCAAAATAAATGGAAATCCTTGCTTGTCCTGTAAGCGCGTCTGCTGAGGGCCTTGGTTTGGTCGGGCAGTGTTATAAGTCTCCATAATATAAACTGTACCTACCTTAGGTACAGTTTATATTATGGAGAACTTAACTGCAGACAGAACTTTAACACTTCAGCTACATAGGTGCGTCGTTATGTGGAGACCACCTAACACAGATCCAGGTTCTATACCATTAACAGTCTAAAAGGAGAGAGACCCGTTTAAAACAGATTCTTCCAAGCTCGGATAATCCTTAGATATCCTACCAGACTCGGATTTATTTACAACTTCCTATTCCTAATACGAAACAAAAGATGGTAACATATTCGGTGAACGCAGTGCGTGATTGCAGAATTATGATGCAATTAATAATAATTGAATCGTATTGATATGCAATTATGTTCTTGCATTGATAATGTCGTGCCGTCGAGACGTGCATACTAACAAAAGTCGGGTAACTTTAAAAGACTTAGGTCCGGTATCCGCCAAAGCCGACAGAAGGGGGGACGTGTCGGGAAACTTCATCATTTATCTAACCTCTACCCCTATTTTACTTCACAACTGAGTTAGTAGGTAGCACGGTACCCCTTGGCAAATGTAGTTGTCAGACTTTCGGGCTTCTGTTCTAACTAGCCGTAAAGTCTGTCTAAGAGCTACGAAAGACAGCTGGGAGTCCGGGACCAACTGCTTAGCGCCAAAAGTGTTTTGTTAGTTACCCATTTCTGCTTCGCTTAGCTTCAGTGGATACGGCTCAAGCAGAAATGAGAGAAGACAGAACAGGAAAGTCTGTAACGGAGGGAGCTGCGTTTACCACAACTTCTGTGGAAACACCCTAATCGCTATAAAGCCTCTCCTACTTCTTCTCCATCATTAGAAATCGTGATAAAGATGATGACACTTGCACTGTCGTTTAAAAATTCTTGTTTTTAGGCTTTCTATTGAATTGCTAGGTGAAAAGATTAACATTAAAAGAAAACTAAGAAGGCATAAAGGGTGTAACAAGACTTAACGAAGCTGAAAGGCACTTGTTCTCCCCTTGTCATTGCGATCTATTTTTTGTTCTAGACCATACCTGGGAACCTTCTAGTTGCGGAGATACCGATTGGAGGTCAAAGTTCTAACTTTTTCACAAGTTTTTATATAAATATATGTTTTTAACGTTAGATTTTTCTTCTTTAAACACCTCCACGATTCCCGTTCTATTCAATCCATCCACCAGCACAATGTTTTGAGTGCGTTACATTAATTGTTACCATACAACGTGATTTTTCACCCCCAAAAAAAAAGTCGTTTCCCAGCAATAATTTTTGTGTAAAGTTACTTAGTTTGATGATTATGTACACCCTGTATGTACATCTTTCTAAAGTCTACTTAGAAGCTCTTCGAATCATCTCTTACAAACCCAATTGGCACTTTAATTCCATTGGCAGACGCTCCATGTAACATATTACTGCATCCGGTTAGATTGGAAGCCGAAACAAACATTGTTGAGATCAGGTTAATAGGGAGATCTGGCAACCACAAACACACCCTCCCAAACATGTAACTTCTTCGCTATCAGCATCAATAAAATTCTCAAATTAGCTTTGAATAAGTACTGCCTTTATCTTGCTAAGTAATGTTTATAAAAGAGCTTTTACACACTCCGTCTTTTCATGGCATCTCCGCAAACGCCCGCATTTTATTGACAAAGAAAACTTCATGGCAAATTCTTTTATAGACATCTGTGCGCGATGCTGGCGAATGACGGAACATATAAACGGGCCTTAAATTAACAATAGTTACGTACAAAGTAATGAAATGAAGCGTAACGAGAGGTTTCTACACGTGCCGCGCTAAACAGAAGTCATTAAACTTAAACGGAATCACTATCGCTCACTCAATGCCTTTGCCAACAGTGCAAATTTGAAGGAAAATCGAAAGTGACGCATGTGTTTTCAAATCTTGAAGGACCATTACTTTTGACCATTAGTTTTGGGGTAGCCTTTTCTCATCAACGTTGGCATGTGCGATTGGGTGTCTATCTAACCATCATCATTATCATCATCTGCCTAGCTATTTTCCAACTGGGTTGGGGTCCCAGTCTAACCAGATGCAGTTGAATATCATTTTTTGTTTTTTTTCTATCTATCATCCTAGCCTATCCAGGCGCAGAATAAAGCTTCAACTTCCCTTAATTCCACATAGGTACTTCTGTTTGCTGCGTATAGGGCCAGGGCTTTGGGTAATAGGACTCAAGTCAAGTCCACGATTGTTTCTTTTAAAAAATGTCTACCACCTAAGCCTATGTTGTGGAATGCAATAAAGAATTGAGTATTGATGTTGTTCCGCCTTCATTAGGTACTATGGTACCATCGTTAAAAAATTAAACAATCTTTTATATGGACATGCGACAGAATTTATTTATTTAAATATAACATTTTCATCACCTCAGTATTCAGACCCTTTCAGTTTTTCAGTAACTATTATTGGGTTTTCCATCAGGAATTGGTCCGGAGCAGTCTGGAGACTGTGTAGGTACACAGACTCCTAACCGGACACACGTCCGATTGACAGCAATAGGATAATCCCCTTTTAAATAGAACCAACACATATTTTACTGCCTCACCCTTCGGGGATTTCGGGCGTGACGTTATGTCATCTAATCCACCTATACTAATATTATAAAGAGGTAAAGTTTGTTTGTTTGTTAGTTTGGATGTAGGGGATAATCTTCGAAACTACTAACCCGATTTCGAAAATCTTTCACTAACGGCAAGCTACATTATCTCCCAATGTCATAGGCAATATTATTATTTAAAACGTTCTTGTCGGATAATTTCCGATCATAGCACGAACGAAGACGATTCGACGATTTCTAATCCTACTTTCCTCTCGCAGGTCTGCTGGAAGAGATTTCGCATGAAATAAGCAGTACCTTTGTGCTCTTCTATCTTAATGTTATGTCTTGTTGAGTATTTTGTTTGTACATAAATAAATAAATAAGACGAGTTTAAAAGCTGTTATGTTATCAGTGTTTTATAAATTAGAATGTTCTTTACCTTGTGAGCCCTAATGGATGCACCCTCGGAGCAGGCTAGCGTGACGTCGACCAGGCTCTCGTCGTGCAGCAACTGGCTGAATACTCCCAGCAGGTTGCTCTGATGATTGTTCCACCTTAGACAATAGTGCTCACTTCCCATGTCTGAGCTAGCTCCCGCCGCTGTAACATGCAAATAGGAACATTTTAATCACAAATAAATATTATTTCTTTGAAAAAGCCACTGTAACCTGTCATCATTAATTTTTTTATAAAGGAAGAAAAATTCTTGGAACGAAAAGTTAGAACAAAAAACATTTTTTAAGATCCAATCGTCATGAACACAAAAAAAAATCTCAACAAGATCTACGAGGTTTTTTTACTGTTGGTCATGTTAGGTATTAAATTATTCAGTTTCATATTCTATGATGAAACACTTTCAAATTAGCGCGCCACCGACCTACCTATATGACCCATCTAACCTCTACCAAATTCCGAAATTCTCGTGTATTCCTAACTATGTGTACCTATTGTCTACGAAATATTTAAAAAGAATCGACTATACTGGAAACGATTAGTAATATTTGAAAGTCAAAGTTCACAAAGGATCACTTCCCTTTAACACCCGAACTTGCCACTGCCTTTTTTTTAGGTAAGTTGTACAGACAAAGTGGCGCAAGAAACTGACCGTATATATATACCTATCTGCCTCTGCTCTCTCTCTGCATCAAAATGTTTAATTTTCTTCAGACCAGTTGAAAATTACCAAGGTACGAGAATATAGAAATAAAAAAAAAACGATCAACGAAAACAGTTATGGAAAAGTCAGAAATGAATTGGATTGTCATCATCATCCACCTATCTATGTTGGGGTTGGCTTCCATATGCAGCTGAATACCACTATTTTACATGGAGCGACTGCTTAACTGACCTCCACATCCCAGTTAGTACTGGGTAATACAATACCCTTTGGTAAGTCTGGTTGCTCGTTGGTTTAGGGACACTGACTAAGTAGTCAGTAGCCCTAAAGTCTAAGTAAGTAAGTCTAAGTGTTAAGTAACAACTGAGAAGATCTACAATTGACAGCCGGGACCAATTGCTTACCGCGCTTTCCGGGGCACGGAGGAAACACGGTGTGACGATATGTAATGGGTGGTCAGCCACCCACGGACCAACCTAGGCAAGCGCGGTTTAACCTGATGATCGATCCGATGAGCTCTTCAAGCTAGTGAAACGCTTTATGTTAATCCTGTTAAAAATAGTTGCAGAAATACAAAACGCTTTGAAAGCCGTTTAGCGTCTTAGCGATAGCAACTTGTCTAAGTCTTCAGGTAGGTATTATACCCAGTCCAGTCACAATCAGTACGAGAACCAAAACAAATAATAAGTAATACCTCACGGTGCGTCTCGTATCCGCTTCAGCACCGATAAATACATATATTATAAAAAACATCACGTGATTCTATCTAGGTGAAACGTCCAGTTTGAGATAACAGCTTCAACTTGAGGTACACAATACAAAACAATATTTACATAGGTACATTATACATGTACAAAATTGGTACAACATGTCATTATCGCCATTCTTCTTAGCCAGCGTTCGTAGCCGTGAATAAAAATAATTGCGGTAACTTGGGTTTTTACAGTTTAATATTTGTTAATGCACAAAACATGTGCTTGAGCATTTATGAGTCTACAAGTGCTGCCAATAATCTCTAAATTAAGACGAGAAGTTCCATCGCCATGTGGATGTAGTTTTCAAATACTGACGCATCATTTTCTTGGTTATATTTTCCTAGACCGACTTCCAACCCTATTTGGGTTGTCAGTTGTCGGAAACCGGATCTAAATCTGTCCGTGGCGTAGGCCGTCCCAGCCCTATAGTTTATGTATTAGGTATACATAGGCACTCATGGTTATCGTTACACGTGTATTTGCGTCTGCCACAGACTTATGTGTTATCAATTTTAAGGCCTATTTTCAACACCAGTCACGACTCATTTTCCATTTACTGCTTATTAACTGATACAGTGTTACTGTAGATATACCTCAACACATACATGTTAAATCATCCACAAACCGTCACAAATACAAAAGGTATTGTGTCTAGGCATAGTACTAATTTATATGTGAACATAAATCGTTTTAGTCTGCGACCTCGGAAACTTCATGGAATAATATAAATTAATTTTGTTCAACGCAGCCTCGATAGGTATGCTAAAAATGTTTAATCGTCTCATTGATAAGTCCTTTCAGTCTGGATTATTGTTTTAGTTGCCATGTGATTGGTGTCCTTTTAAATATACTTTTTAAACTAACTGTTCTAAAGTTGAAGATCACAAACTGTAAAACATAATGCACCGCTGTAGATGAACTTAAAATCAAATTTTGTGCGCATCCGTCACTAATTACAACATTTACCTACCCGACGCAGCAGCCGGAACACTCAGATTTGCTAATAAGTACAAAACGCCACTTGTGTATTATTTTTTATTCTGTGATTACCGCTTCGCGCCTACATGCGCGAAGATAAATATAGCTGCGAGTGTACCTAGTATTTAAACGTAGGTGTTGTGCGCACACGCGTGCGGCCGCGACGCAGTCAAGATCAAGGGCGCACGATTGCGCAAGAGTTGGCGGTCGCACCGCACTGCAACTCCGTGTGATGTCATCGGTCCGTCTGTCTCCCCCCAGCCCCCACTCCGCACTTCATCACACGCTCGTTGTAAAGGCCGCGGACGCGGAACATTCTATTTTAAATTTTTGACCGTACGCTTTGTGTTTAGATCTTTTTTTTCAAAAGCCTTTGGATCCTTTTCTCATCGCATCCATCGGTTCTCAGAAAAACGTCATATCATTGTTCTAGACTTAGTAAAATGGCTACAGACTATAATGGGCTTGCTGTGTTGATGGTATCTTGAACAATTTGCCGTAATTTTCAGGAACAGCTAACTGTACTTAGCTACTCTAACAGTTTTAAAGTTATTTCCTGTTAAATTTTAATTTCCGTAATGGTATATAACTGAAAACTTACAGGTCTTATCTGTCTATTTCTATACGGTTTTTCGTAAAATGTTTTCTCTGTTTTTATGAAGAAAGAGTTAGGCATTTTTGTGATAAAAAATACCTAATCTATCAACTTATCAGGACAACATTGTCCGTGATATAAATGGTTCTACAATCTTATGACCTTCCTAAAATGCACTAGATAAAAATGCAATAAATTGCCGGTAACACGCTACGCAGGCATGATGTTATCTCTCCAGATACAATCAACTAATGGCGTGAATTCATGCGTTTTAATCATAAATTATTCAAAAGGAAAAATCTAGGAATATTTGTTCCGGTTTGTTGACGTAGAAACTTCTTGTCTTCGGAACTCTATCCTTAGGATTGCAATTATTTTCAGACCTTAAATGTCTCCAGCATAATACCTCATTCCTAACTTACGCAAAACCAGTTAAAAACTTCATAATTATTTTCATGGTCAAAATATAGAGCCAAATGGACTTTGTGTGTAATGTCCTAGAAAGACTTAGGTCCTTCCATACCTACTTTTGTTATGAGTATCATCATCATCATCATTTCAGCCGAAAGACGTCCAAACTGGATATAGGCCTCCACCAAGTGTCGCCACATTGACCGGCATGAGCATAATGATAATAAATTCCATAAAGACTACAACCTTGATTAAAAAAATACTAAGAACATTTACTCTCATCACAGCTTGTAGCTATACACCTGTTTTAAACAGGCACGTCTTACAGGCTAGCAATTAGACATCTACCAATGAACATACATTTAAACAAATAATTGTTTCTTGTTACTGCTAAGTACCAGGAATTCTTTGCTATAACTTACTCTTTTAAGGATCTGTGTTTGCGTTTTTTTGCTGTGTACTTTGACACTAGAAACTACTTTTTAAAGGGTAACTAAGAGTGTCGTTATAAAAATATGTTGTAATGATATCCTTATAAGGACCGTCCACGAAATGACTGTAAATGCCGAAAATTCTAGACTATGGCTTGTTTTGGTTTGGAGAAAACGCTGTAGTATTATCTTACTCCTATGACACAATCTTCGACACAATCTTTACACAGAATACAGACACAATTATGAATTATTGATTTCCTGTCTTGTTCTAAAAAATAGGAACCCTATTTAACTTTTCATAAAACGAATAATCGAGAAACGATTTTCATCCGATTATTTAGGAATCGATACTGCGCCGTTTAAAAACCGTCACAATCTTTTACGATGGCAAATTTCTATGCTTTCAAAATATTCAGAATTAACTGTGCAAGGTCATAGAGTGATTTTATGATGACAAATCCTTGGAACATCAAACAAATGTAGAACAAAATAAGTCATCAATGTAATAGAATAGGAAGTAAGATTAGCGCGCTTAGCTCAAATGCTAGCACACATTTGTAAACCTAGTTAGGTATAGCTATGGGCGACCTTCATAGCACAATAGTCTAGCTAACATGTTTAAAGGAGTGGACAGACGGACGAACGCTACATTGTGTTTCTTTTATGTTATATGTATGTAGGCTTAATTAACTCAGACCGTTGTTAAGGTCGTTTATTATTTTTGAGTGATGATAGAGCATGTAAAAACTTATTTGATTGGATATATGCATTTGTTGTAGGTTTATTTTTATTGTGTTTTAAGGATAGTCTGTTCAAAAGGTATTTTATATGGATAGAGGAAAAAAATAGAACCATACATTTGGGAACAGTCAAATTATCAGTTACTGCATTATTATTTTGTCACTTTCTAGAGGTGCCTACAAAGAGCAGTGAGTGTTAACATTGTTAAATTCGCTAGTACTTTTTAAACAGATTGCTGACAATCAGTTACTACCTACCCCAATAACTATCGACTCAAATTCGGTCTACACAATAGGTATCAGCACAAAAGGCTGCTACGGAGTTCTATTTCCTGAACCTCCTACAAACACTAAACACTCACTTTATCTCATTCCCTAAAAAGAAAACCTTAATCACAGAACCTCTAAAGAACTCCCCTGGTTACTACAACCGTAAAGCTATTCTATATTGTTCTATTCCTAACAAAGGCTATCTCGAATAACTCCTGTCGGAATCATGAATTCAAGGCACTCGGAGCCAGTTTAAAACGGCATGAAAACAAAATTTTATAAACAGTCACCAGTATGAGTAGAAGTAGCACACTACTGACATGCATGACCCAAAGCTATTAAGAAAATTGGCTCAAAAAAATTGCATTACGCAATGCTTGAATAAAACATTTACCTATTATATATAATACATAATAATAAAAAATAAAAAAGATATATTATTAAATATTTTTATTATTATTATAAGAAAGTTAAAACACAAATAAAAATAATAGTTACCTATGTAGGTAGATGTTCAGACAAAGTTTTTGTCGTAGTAGGTAATCAGTGTACTCTTGGCTTTACGATGCAGTTCGCATCAAGAGCTGTCATATGTTAATTCAATGGTACATTAGGTGTCTTTCACACTTGTATGTCACTTCATACATTTTGCGTGTGCAGTTTCCTATAACCTAGACGTACCTAGCTATACCTAGATAATATGTGTGGTCACGTGGACCGACCGATATAACTATGACCAATAAACTTGATTAAAGTTGCTAGCGCGAATGTCAGAGTTAGTTCTTCCTTGATAGGTCACCTAGGTAATCTATCAATATTAGTATTAGCATTATGCATATTTATGAGTTCGTTTTGACAGACACGATAGCCGGATTTTTTTATGTTTATTTACAATGCCAAATATCGAGTTGACAATGTCGGAGATAATTGGACTCTGTGTAGTAATTTCATAATAATTTATATAAAATGCAAGTGTGAGTAACCTTATTTATTGTGTTATATGTTAATTCTTTTTACCTATTTACAATTGATTTTTCCGTCCACTGCTCATTGATCTCAAACCTCAATAAACGTCGCAATTACGTTCGTCAAAAAAATATATATTATAAAACAAAACAATCAAACGTACGCATGACTAACGCACACAGACGTTTATCATTATAATTGCATTAAACATTTTCTATTTTTGTTCTGTTCTCCAATCATTAGGGTGACGTCACACGTTATCCTGAAACTGCAGTGTGTGGCAGTGGCCTTACGTAACACGCGCAGATCGGGCGGCGCGGCGTGGGGGATCAAGGCCGCGCGAAATAACGCATACGCCCAGTGCAGGTCGAACGCACGTCGCCCGGTCGCCGACGGACGCGGTATCTTCGGCTCGACGACGCTTCCCGACGCTGCCCGACGCCCGACAACGCATGGGCATCCGGTCGCGCCTAAATCTATACCTAACACTGAGCGAGGTCTTATCAAAATCATGACTGTTCTAGGTATTTTTGCTTTAATGCATTCAATTTCCTTTCTATTTTTGCTCCAATGTCCTTAAAAGGCTGATAATCTTATCACCCATACGGAATATGAAATTCGTGTTAAAAACCACAAACTGCAACATTTTGCACAAGCGTGTTATTTTAGGCTATTTCAAAATAAATGCGGTTTTATAATGTAGGCTCGGTTTCATATTTTGGAGCTATTTTCCTCGTCGATAAATGTATAGATATCATGTATAGGCTAAATAACTAAGTAGGTATATCATATGGGTGGAACGAGTCGAACAAGGAAGTGTGATATTATGAATGTCGACTCAATTTGATGATGTTATTTTAGGTTTGCAAAATTGATCAGTGGATTTATTTGCGATAGACACTTTATGTCTGGGGTCTTCGGTGTTCTGGCATCTAAGTGCTTTTGATGAATACTATAGTAAGGTTATTCAATGATAACCGACGAAAAGTTTCGACGCCTGGTGTCTAGAATTAGGTACAAATTTATGGTATCAGTTTGATCAGCCTGATATAGGTTAATGGGTCACACTTTTATTTCAATGCATTCCTTTCTATAACATTGTTTTTTTTTTTTTTTTTTAATAATTCAGTTTAATTTTCACGAATGTTCGTCTACATGTAATAACAATGATTATGTAGCTAGTCCAGCTTATTACATAATTAAAGATTTCACTTAGAGGTAGACAGGGTCACCTAATTAATTCGGATTATCGTTGCTCACTTATTTAAATACCAATTTAATGAAAACTAAACGTCAACATTATTACCAATGTCTTCTCAACATTTCAGACCTTTTGTTTTTATATTCAATACAGAATGAGTCGAGTTTGAATTGAGTAATGTGCGTAGTAGTGTGGCTAAGGAAGTGTTCAGAGTATAAACATATTATAAAGAATATCTACACAATATACTAGCTTTGGAGGTGGAATTTTTTTCTTTCTTTATTAGTTTATTAGACCATGCCACCCTCATGCATTCATTCTTCTCCATTCTATGTCTCTCTACTCTTAATACCTAAGTTTACAATATTTTATAGTTTTTTGCCTGTTCTGGACAAGGCGGCAGCCAAAATACTATTAAATATGCCAAAAGCAATTGATTTAAGACAGTTTTCTACGAAAAAGTTACTCATCTCAACCTCGTTCCGGACACATTCCGCTAAAATATGGGTGGTATCCTCTACCTTATCACACTCAGAACAATTGGGCGAATCACTCTTACTCAACTTATACTGTCACTTACGGGATATGTTCCGTGATTGTTCATTATTTTGAGCTCCCGTCACCCCCCCCTCCTCCCCCCTCTCTAAATCATTACAAAGGCAAAACTATTCAACGGGACATTGTCCTGAACGCAGTCTGAAAGCAGCAACAATCTCTCTTCGTTGCATATCTGTACCCACAAACCGAGTTGCGGACACCAGGCTGTTATACACTACTACACAGTTTGGGGAAAGACGCGGTGTAGGCGGTTATTGGTTATTGGTATCCAGTTGTTCGACTACTTAAACTTATAGGTGCAGCTCCTCAGAATACTGTATGTCAAAAAAGATTCCTAAAAGACAACGTGCCGAGCCTCATGGGTCTTTCTGGATGCAACAAACTACAGCACAATTATGAAAAATCGCCTTTGGTCGTTCATTGCATCCGTCGTAGGAAGTCCCATGTTCAGCCAAGAACATTTACAGGTCAATAATCACCTGCGTAGTTTAGACGTCCGGCAATGATAGCGTCTGTTATGACGTCTTATCCGCCTTTTGACACGCTCAGGTTGACGGATAACTGGCACTGGACCTCCACGGTAGCGAAGTAGTATAGCCCTATCTCTTATTGTCTATTCTAGTGTAGCCTAATCCCTAGCATTTCTGCTCCCTAGTTTAGACACTACACTAGGCAATAGACTAAACTAGCTAAGTCCATTACCTAGTGTAGCCCTACTCCCTAGCTATTCCCTAGTCTAGGTTACTAACTAGTTTAGTCTATTCCCTAGTCTAGGTTACTAACTAGTTTAGTATATTCCCTAGTCTAGGTTACTAACTAGTTTAGTCTATTACCTAGTGTAGCCTAAGCCATAGTGTAGTCTACTTCATAGTGTAGACTTCTCCATAGTGTAGCCTACTGCCTTAGTTGTAGTCAATCCCTAGCATTGCTACTCCCTAGTTTAGTATACTACTTAGTGTAGCCTATTGCCTAAGCATAGCCAGCTCCCTAGTGTAGCCTTCTACGTTGTGTAGCTCACTCTGTAGCATAGCCTTTTTCCTAGCATAGTATATTTCTTTGTGTAGCTTAGCCTGGTGGAATCTGATTACTACTGCTCTGGCTTACCTATATCTACATTCATGGCCAAATACACGACGCCAGGTCGCCAATGTGAAAAGGGCTTTATAGTAGCTACAAAATTGGACCAAAGTCGATGCGGACTTGATAGGTAACCTAAGTGAGTAATGACCCTCTGTGGCAGGACAGTCATGTCAAGAGCACTACGATTTTCATTCGCCTTCCAGGCATGCAGGAAAAGGTGAAAACAACTGCCATTAACTTTATATAAAAGTCTAAATTGTCATACATTTAGGCAGAGAAAATCATCAATTCAATTCTCCTGTTGTGGAAAGTTTGATAAGTCTTATTTATATTTCTTTAGACTCAATATATGCAATAAATTTTGAGACAAACTACTTCTGCATCCTTATCGCCAGACTGACGCCTTAATACCTATAACATTAGTACCTAATATTCAAATGTATATGCAAAATTATATTTCATCAAAAAAAAAACACCAACAGTAGTTTGTTAAAATTCGAAGCTAGCACTATGGCCTTGGTTCTAATCACTCCCAGACCAGTCGGGCAACGACTGACATGCAGTTGGCGGTATTTGCATTTTCTGAAGGTTGCTCATTTTATACGCGTATCTAATAAAAATGGGGAAGCGTGAGTCGCCGTCTGTGAAGACTAAAAATAGGCCTACGGACTTTGTAGACGGTTCAGTTGCATGAAGAGAAAAAGGACTATTTGACATATGGTGGTGTAAAAAACAGCTGTTCTTTTATTCAAGGAAGGTTTGTTTATTTAGTTACTTGCTTCTTCTGCCCACGATTTCGATGCAGACACCTACACGATAAAACGTGACCCTCACAATAGTATAGCTTTTCATCAGTGAAAGAATTTTGGAAATCGGATAAGAAGTTTCGGAGATAAACTCGAAGACATCCAAACTTTTACGTTAGTGTTTTTTTTAAAAAAAAAAAACTTGGTTAGTGCTTTTCACGTTTGGTGCGTTTAGAAACATTGAAACTCACAGAGCCAGCCAGTACACAAATAGCCAGACCCGGAACAACTCAAACAAACAAACAACATCGGTCATACAAATAGTTGTTCCGTGCGGGAATCAAACCCGTGACACGCAGCGCAGCAGTCAATCGCTTAGCCACTGCGCCAACCATGCCGTCAACCAAGATTTTCTAGTAGACAAAGTTCACAAAAATGTCTAAAAATATTTTCTGTTTAAAAGGCGCTCGCTTTATGTTATTCTGCTAGTATTAGTCAAAATTCCCATGTCGGGTGCCCGAATTCGGGTAAATTCATCCGGATAACCGAATGCGGGCTAACGACCGTACGCGCTTAATCAAAGTATAGAGATAGCCTATCTGCTTTTCCAACTTAGTGATTATTGGTACTATCCTGGCAAGATCACGTAGCGTTCTATGGGAGGTCTGGTCATCAGCAGAGCGAGTCGAGCTTGCACGATACGTGTTCCTTATTTACATTTTATTTTGTATGTGAAGTAATTATGTAGTAGGTATAGGCAGTATTATGTGGGCGTCAACCATTTTTTTTCTGGTAGAAAGAGGTGGGATTTTTATTGTTGTTTAACCTGTTCCGTCAAGATAGGTATAAAAAATGGTACAGTCAATACTATAATATTATTAATATTTAAGCTCAATAAAAAAGTTAAGAGAAAAAAATTAAATTTAACCACAATTTTTCTTAACATAATTTTTTCTCATCAGCCCGATTTATGGTAACAAAGATGACCAATATAAAACTAATTGACTTCAAAACAAGTAATTTTTCATCTGAAAAACTTATTTTCCTGCGACATAAATCTCTATAATACTACTACTAAACCATAAAGAAAAAATAGTTTGCGCACACTTCTCGCGACATCCCATTAGTCAAGCCAAGGATAAGGCATAATTCTTTACACGCTTTTCAGATTTGTTCTGAGATGGTAAAACGTTTAAACACACAATTTTAAAAAAAAAACACTGTACTACTGTCTGCAAATAGGACGATCACCAAATTGGTTGAAATGGCAATGTTATGTTGTAATTTCAAACACAGTCACATCTGCCCAGTCTTTTTGCAAGTATATTAGGGTCGGTTTCTAACTACATGCAGCTAGCGCCCTATCTGGACTCCACAACCCAGTTAGTACTGAGTAATACGATACCCCTTGGTATCGTGGCTGTCAAACTTTCAGGTTCCTGACTGCCCAAACGACTGTCAAAGTATGTAATTACTAATGCCGTAGCAAGATTATCGTGCATACTTTCTCGTAGCACTTTCGTAGAACGTGCGTAGCAAACTTTTACATTGATATAGATAGATATGTCAGGCGATAAATATAATTTAAATATAGATGGGCCAAAAAAATATAAGCTTATACTAATCGCTTGGACGAATTGCGATACAATTAAAGGTAATTTTATTTTTGATTTAAGTCACAAATGCAACATCAAATAATAGCGTACGATAAGAATAAATATTGATATTTTAGTAACCAATTTTTAAAAAGGCCGTACACTTGTGTATTTTATATACATAATTAGAGTTTTAAATATTTTGGAATTTTACAGACGCTTTGTTATGCTAAGTTTTCGGCCGATTTTGCAAGAGCTCAACGCTCGAACGAAAGGTCATAAAATACAAGGTCTTTGAGTATTTGTTCAATTCAGTTTATTATTTATACATGATACTTAACAGAAATCAGGAGGAGCTCGTGGCAAAATAATAACAGCCGCTCAGGTCGATTTTAAGTTTAAGCCGTGCTTGCCTAGGTTGGTCTGTGGATGGGTAACCACACATTACATACCGAGTTTCCTCCATACCTCGGAAAGCACGTTAAGCCGTTGTTCCCTGCTCATTTGTAGATCTTTGACAGTCGTTACAGGTAGTCAGTGACCCGAAAGTCTGTCAACCAGTCTTACCAAGGGGTATTGTATTACCTAGTACTAACTGGGTTGTGGAGGTCAGATAGGCAGTCGATGTAAAACACTGGTATTCAGTTGCATCTGGTTAGACTGGAAGCCGACCCTAGCATAGTTGGGAAAAGGCGAGGCAGATGATGATGATGCTATTTCAGAAATCAAACTAAAAAAAATTGTAAACTGATTATTTTAAGTTGGCATGTAGGGGTTAAAATGGTGTTTCTTATTTTCTAAAATGTGGTTGACCCTAAGATGTAGATCGTTGCTGTTTTTTGTTTCGTATCTTCTATTTTAATAGTACCGTTTTCAGAACACGAGGCAATGAGCTTGCTGTTTTCTTCCACGTTTCGATAGGCTCGTTTCTGATCATTATCTCACCAGATAGACTGACTACAATTTGCTAATACATCATTGCTAACTAATAATGTATGCTGGCTTTGTAGATTCTGACTCCTAAGTCACAGGTATTCCTAGTTTAGGAGTCAGGGTTTCAACTTCTGTGCGCCTTTAAATATTGTGAAATTTAGCTAGATAGTAAGCATATTGTAAGGAATTGTATCAATAAAGTATATTATATTATATAGATACCCAGCTGCTTGTTAACTTTTGTTAACTTTTTATCTTGTTCTACATTTTATAAAATAAGCAACGACTTATTGTCGGGCCTACGCTGTCCCCCCATACTTAAGTACAGATGCTGTAACCATGATAATATTGTAATACCAAATGATTTGAAAAGAGTAACAATGGAGTTTCCTGCCGGTTCTTCTCCATAGGAAACGACCATTCCGAACCGTGCACCTTTTTGTCGACGTTTTATAAGTGCCCATCTAGGCCTATGTGAAATAAAATATTTGATTTTGATTTTTCGACTAGTTTTCAAATGAATCATCATCATTTTTCTGTCTCTATCTCCTATTTATTTGGGGCTTGTTTTCTTCCATACTTCTACATATATTAATCGACATTTTAATAGTCTGCATCATTGGTCTAGTTGTCGCAAGCGCCACTGCTGAGCATGAGATCCTGGTTTCAATTCTCGGGTTGGGCAAAGCGTTATTGAGTTTTTCCATCAGGAATTTCTCAGTTGCTACTGAGAAATTCCTGATGGAAAAACCACGGAGCCACGGAGTCTGGATTTGTACCTGGCTGGTAGCAATAGGCTCGCCCCCTATTACATGAGACTTAAAACTTGACTAGCGAAATGTGGGTGTACTATTAGGTACACCTCTGCCTAACCCTTTGGGGATTACAGACGTGATGTTATGTTATTTCAATAGTCGCACCCTTTACAGCTTTTTTTGTCCTGCCCACTTTTCGTCTCAATTAAAATAAACTGATATCATAAAGTGCTGCACCACTTTTAATCGACGCACGTTAATTAAGAGTCATGCCATAAAAGCGACATTAAAATAAGACATTACTATGCGTACGAGTTCAGTGATGGGGTACACGAATAGCGCGGGCGGAGCATATGTAGCGCCTACGCAAGATTTTTGCACGGAACATCGCCTATCCGACATCGTCGCAATAAATCCACTATTATTGTAGGAAACCATGTCACAGTCTTGGGCGTGACACCGTGAAATGTCCGATTTATGTTCCCCTCATATTGATACGGTTACAGTTTGATGAATCACATGATATTGTTGTGTGTCCGATGATATACAGGGTGAATTTTTCAAGTGGGCGTGGATGGGCAAATCCGAAACTTTGAGTCGACTGTTTGCATACTAAACTCTTTCTTTTAATTTGCTTTATATAATTACTTCTCTGAATTTGATCCTTAATATATAGCGATGTTATTGAATCGTTTTATAATACAGTGGGTGTTTCTTTTTTTCAAAATCAACGAGTTCGATTCCTGGTTAGGATTATAGCATTTTCAGAAATCCAATGATGTAGTTTTAGTTTTCATCAAAATTGGACTCGAGACTCTTTTGAGTAATTTTTGGTATTCCTCATAGTTTCGGATTTGGCCATCCACGCCCACGTGAATAATTCACCCTGTATATTTCGAAAGACAGAAATAAATAAAGCAAGAAAGTCAATATCTGAAGATACGAGTATATATTGACATAGACACAGGAAAGGATGTCTATTCCGCATTTGTAGGTATCGAAAGCAGATCGTAGACGTGTGTATGATTATGTCTATACGTAGGCCGTTCATCTATGCTTATTAAAAACTTCGAGATAAAGCGATGTAAATGAGAAGCTGAAGCGTGGGAAAAATCACTTCCTGGTTCAGATTAAAGTTCTAGAAGAGAGATTAAGCTAAGGTAGTATTTACTTTGGTTGGGATCTAAAGCAACAAGCAATGCTTACCTTGTAAATATAAACTAGAACAAAGTTCCGTGCGTTCTAAGGTTTTTGCCATACCTAATATTGGAGACAAATATAACAGCTCCTGACTTAGGACCCATTAATGATAATATTTATCCGTGGTGCTAGGGAACTGAGCTTATACCAGTTTTAAACGTCCCTTTGTGCCTATAGGAATTCTTTCCTTCTGTCTCCTGCTGATATGGAGGGAAGTGGAAATTATGACTTTCCTATTCCTCCGCTATACTTTTCTGATTATTAGATTAGTGTTCATGTAATTTACATATTTAAGTACCTTTTCACCACCACCATTGACACAACACATACAACTATTTTACATCCATGACCTCTCAAATCCAGGTCCAGTTGAAAACCAGCGTCAGGCACTAGTTGCCTGACGCTGCGGCATTTTGCTGAACTGGTCCTATTTGGCGCAGCTATGAGGCACACAGTGTTACCTACATTTTTTGTATAGTTTTGAGTGCACTTGTGGCATGTGCCAAATAAATGTATTTTCTTTCTTTCTTCTTTCTATTAATTTCGGTGCGGGATCCAAGACAGTTAAATTGTTTTTCTGGAACTTCGCCGAGCTTCATTGTCTCGGCGCTTTTCTAGCGGTCCCCACTCTTGATTCTGGCTTTCAGGAGTTACAGTGGTTTGGGAATATGGGTTGCAATAACTATAATTAGATTCTTCGATATCCTCCGGAAGCACAGTCATCGTAATGGCCCACCTCTATGCCTACCGGCAAGAACATTATAATTTTACCAAAAAAATACTGACCAGTAGTTAACAGGTCAGTCCGATATAATAATGAGGCGTAATGTTATGTTGAACAAAGGCCAAGAGACCAAGAATAACATAACATTACGCCTGTAATCTGCAAGGGTTAGATAGAGGTTTAAGGAACTATAGACTACTCATACGAAGAAAACCAGAATTCTGTTTATTTTTTAAATAAAAATCCTTGTTTGGTAAAATAATCCGGGGTATTGTACGAGTATGTACCTACATTATTCATACGAAATAACTAAATCAAGGCGTTTAAAAATAACATATTAAATGTAAGTTGTAAATCGAATAATAGTAATCTAATGAATCAAAATTAAAGCACAACCCGTGAAAGTTCATCAGATGACTGCATTCTCAAAAGTTGATGTCTTGATATAGACAGATTAATAGATAATAAAATTTTAAATGTTCTTATCCTTGTCTGGATGCCAGACGGATTGAAGTCATTCATTAAATTAGTGTGCGTGATACATGAAAAAATAGTAGGTAAAAATCTACAGGTAAAGAATCTAAGACCATCACTATGTAGACAAGAGGTAGGTTGTAGATGTATAGTTTTTTGTGACACTTCGATGCACTTGTGCACTTTTAGATGTAAAATCAATATTCATCTGATAGTAAAATGTAACAAGGTTTCTGTGATTGGATCAGATCATTAAGGTCAATTTGTTGTTTAGAGATAGAAAAGGAATTTTTATTGTACCCAGCATGAGGAGCTCGTGGCTAAACAGTAACAGCCCCTCGGATCGATCATTAGGTTAAGCCGTGCTTGCCTAGGTTGGTCTGTGGATGGGTGACCACCCATTACATATCGAGTTTTCTCCGTACCTCGGCAAGTACGTTAAGCCGTTGGTCTCGGCTGTCATTTGTAGATCTTTGACGTTACAGGTAGTCAGAGGTTCAAAAAGCACAAGACAACCAGTCTTATTAAGGGGTATCGTATTACCTAGTACTAACTGAGTTGTGGAGGTCAGATAGGCAGTCGCTCCATGTAAACTACGGGTATTCAGCTGCATCCGGTTAGACTGGAAGCCGACTCTAACATAGTTGGGAAAAGGCTAGGCAGATGATGACCCATCATGACCATGTAAAATAGAAAAACTGTTAAAGAAAGTATGGATCCCCAAACAGTAGTTTTAAATGAACTGAGTATTAGATACAGATACAAAAGTTCCAGTCAATGAATGCACTCACATCGATCCTACTTGTCAGAATATCTAGCAAAAACTTCTAAATATATAACTTCGAAGATTTTGGCTGGTTTTTTGTTTATATTCTGGCGCGTAAAACCTGTCTAGCCACCCGCGACTTTAGACTAAACGTTAGCAGTTTTAGTTCGGTACATTTGAAATTTTGTTCTAAAAACAGATTCGATCAATATTATGTAAATTTATAATGAATTTAGATAACTGATGCGGAAGTAGATAACTACTGGTGCAACGTATGTTTTAGGATTTTTAGGCTGAAAAAAAATTCAAATTTTAAGTGATCTTATGACGATTTTTAAATATTTTTTTAATATTTTTGCATGTATCGGATGTTCTAAGTTCGAAAAAAGCACGTTCTTTTTCCTCTTTTCTTAAAGAGAACAGTTTATATATTCATTTTATAAATCAAATATCTACTCTTCTGGTTTTAAAAGCCATGCTTATTGCTCCTTTAGTAGTAAGTGCCGTGTTATTATTTCTAAATTATAGATCAACAACGTCTCAGAGGTGGGATTCCCAAAATTTATGAGAACAGCAAAAAATTTCGCTCGCGAGGTCGTCGCGCCAGTTATGCGATGACCAATAAAAGGAACTTAACTTATTTACTGGGAGTAGATTATCTATGTTTTAGATTGAGTCTGATATACTAGCCATATCTGCCAATAAATATGTGTTTAATACCAGCATCAAATATAATGAGATGCCTTCGAAAATTCTTTACATTATATTATATTCAATTCTTTTTCAAATGTAAAGTTTTTTTTATCTTGAATTAAATTAAGTAAGCTTCATTACATACCTAATATTTCAATTCAATTTATTATTCTTTATACCTTATCAAAAGGATCGTTAACATCTTCACTCTCAAAGGGCTTAAGTTCAGTAACTGTTTTGACTCTGTGTCAGTCTCACTTAATTTTAAAACCACTTTTATGCTTTACTTTTAGCCCGTGGCTAAATAATAACAGCCGCTCGGATCGATATTTAGGTTAAACCGTGCTTGCCTAGGATGGTCTGTCAATGGGCGACCACCCATTACATACCGAGTTTCCTTTGTGCCTCGGAAAGCACGTTAAGCCGTTGGTCCCGGCTGTCATTTGTAGATCTTTGATAGTCGTTACAGGTAGTCAGTCGCCAAAAAAGTCTGACAACCAGTCTTACCAAGGGGTATCGTTTTACCCAGCACTAACTGGGTTGTGGAGATCAGATAAGCAGTCGCTCCATGTAAAATACTGGTATTCAGCTGCATCTGGTTAGGCTGGAAGCCGGCCCCAACATAGTTGGGAAAAGGCTAGGCAGATGATGACGTTACAAATATCTTGTTTGCTCTCATTAAAATATTAAGGTAATAACCCAGTGAGATATTGTATTGATAAATATTTTGGGTAGATATCATTTTTCCAATTTACCAAATAGGTAGCCGTAATTTGAATTACTGACTAACATTTTTATAAAACAAAAATTGAACGGCAAAATCGTAGCGATAGCGCTTTATTTGATGCAAAAATGAAAACAACAGTAACACGATAAAAAAAAAATGATAAGCGCTTGACGCGGCCCTATTTAATGATTTAACTCAACATCAGCATCAACACGTTTTTAGACCGACGCTCAACAATACATAGCGTTACTGCATACAGAATTATGTAACGACAGTCTACAGAACTACAGATGCTCTCTGGTTCGCATGTGTGTGTCTAAGACAAGAAAAATACAGACTCGTGACTCGCACACACACGCAACCCTTCGCAATGGCGTAGTTATAGTGATGTGAAAAGGCGCTCGTGGAAATATAACAGTTATGGGTTTTTTATCAGATATATACATAGTCGCACAAGCTTGACTATTGAACTTATTCGAATTAACAGGGCAAGTAGGTACAAAGTCCCGGCGTTTTATTAGTTCATCGGCTAATTAAACGTTAAAGTTCAGTGCAATTACACATACGCAATGCGTGTGTAATAAGCACTTTAAGGACGATTTAGTGTCGGGCAATTAGTAACCGGAACATCGGTGTTTTTATACGTTCGCGTATCGGGTAGCACTGGACCGATTAGAATCTTATTTTACTCGATTTGCATGTTGAATGTTATGACATTATAATAACGTGAGTTCGCATACTGCGTTTTGAACTTAGTTTGCATTATAATGCTATGGTACACGAGGAAACCATAATAGTGCAAATAAAAGTTCATCGTTTGAGAACGTGATAGTTCGATGCTTTCAATTGTAGAAACTAGTGATGCGCCATTAGCAAAATTATCTTTCAAATTTTATTTGTAGAGAAAAATATAACCTCAATTGACAAGTTAATAAAGACACTTCAAAAGGGAAACAATATGGAGAACCAACATAATTCATCAACATCGCTGTCAACGGGAAAAATGCCCAGAACGCTTGCAGTATTGCCACGTTGAATGGCAATTCTGATTCCCTAGCCAAAAAATAACTTTCAAAAAAGCGTTTTTGGAATTATGGTAGAATTAAACAATCTAGGGCCATATAGGGTAGGTTATTTTCGACTGTTGGTCTGCGGTAAAGTTGTCCCATAGAATTCAATAATAATTCAAGTTGATAATTACTCGCGGTGAGCTAATAATAACGTTGTCAACAGCTGTTAAAGGGAAGAAATATCTCTATAAACGTCGCAGGTTAATGATACGACGGAGATGGTTGACAGCGCCACCTGTCGGTTCCGGTGTTAACATTTGCCATTTCGGAAGTGCTTATATCGATATCGGCACAAAGTCAGTAAGCAAGTTGGTAGCGCAGTCAAAGTGCAGTGGCCAAATACAAATGATCAGTCAAAGAGTTTTATCAATTGAACACTTTTAATATAAACTTTTTAAAGTTTGCCTCATCGGTCGTAGCTCTTGTAGTTAGCCATTTATTGTTATGCTTTATAAAAACAATCTTGGAAAAATAACGGGTGTAAAAGTAGCCGAAAGGCACTTGTTCTCCTCGTCATTGCGAATTTGCGATCATACCTGGGAATCTTCTAGTTACTGGAGGACAAAATTCCATTATTTTTTAATACAATTTTTTATGTTATAACTTTACTTTAAATACCTCCCTTAATTGATCATGTGTTTTGAGTGCGTCACATCGAGTCCTAACGAAAACCTTGATTTTTCACCAAAAAAAAGTTGTTTTCCAGCAATATTTTATGCTTAGAGTTACTTAGTTTGATGTGCAGAATGCTTGGTTGACGGCTTCGTAAAGGGTCCGTTTACACCTTGTATAAGTTTACAAGATAAGTCATCATTATTAAGTCAGCCTCTATGATCAAGTAACATAAGACCCAGAGTGCTAATGGTTTATTTTTAGCCCGACAGTGTCATGTCAGTGGATTTTCCTAAGTACCTAAGGTGACAATGGAAAAACCTCTGATTGAAATAACGGTATCCTAGAACAATCGTTTACAAAACACCATGTTGCCTATTACTACTAATACTATATCTACTAGCATTTATGTATTATACAACATTAGTTTTAGAATATGCGAAACCTGAAACACGTGTCAAGTATTTTTATGTAAAGTATCTATGTACAAAATTTCAAAACTGTATCATGAAAAATCACAAAGTTATAAGCTTATTCTGTTACCTGGATGTCCGCATAAAAGCGTGGTCACCACGCAACGCGCCCGCGCACGGGCCTCTAGCGTCGTCTTGAGCTCATTATTAAACATAATTTGTCAATAGGTACCTTGAATTATTGCGATAGGTACTTAATTTTGCTCGGTGTCCAACTTGTAACTTTTTTTAAATATTTTTGGGACAAAATATAACATGGTTTAAAAATTATTGGAATCGATTCAGTTACTTATTCTGAACAAACTATATTCAGGTTTCGCATATACTAAAAATAATGTTGTAGAATAGAATGACTGTTCTAGTTTACCTATTCTCTCTTAATGGTTTATTATCAGGTGCACCTATGCATTTCCATCACTTGATTAAAAATCTAAAAGCTAAAATTATGTGGTAAATGGGGAAACTAATCGTGGTGGGAGTATCTAGCTAGCTTCATTTTATCAAACCTTTGTCTCTATAGAAAAACTTTAAATTGTGCCAGTGATATTAAAACTTACATGTCCGTCTTTAATAGACTACAATATACAGTAAAAAAAAAACAGGACAAAAAAACTTAATTTGGTTATTTTCCCACATTTCGTTAAACACCAGACACATTTTACAAAGTTAATCAAATGTCAAGCGAATAAAAAAGAAGACACAAAAACTGCGCAGACGCACAATTTAGTCGCAGATAGGTAGGTACATAGAACACAATGAGCGGGCAGGCTAGAAGTGACGAGCGAAGGTTAGTGTTCCACGTCATAGGCTTTTTGTAGATCTACGACCGACATTATCTCGACCTGCTAGCCTTGAGATTTTTTAATGGCATACCATGACATTACTTGGTTTCGCCAAGCAAATATTTTTTAAACTACCATAATATGTGATGATTTGACGTCATTATGAATCAATAAATTGACAAAATGATTAATATTGTATCCTATTAGGTTTTTGGTAGCAAAATTGTATAATTATAAAAAAAATCTACTTCAAATCAGATTCTGACGTAGGTTGTGACACACATCCAACAATCGTGGTTAGATCATTCTATTTTGAAACAAGCCTAAGTTAATAATAAGTGTTCTAAAAATAAACTTAGTTACAATGATGATGTCTGGCACGATAACAGAACCGAATTACGGTAATTTTGAAAGAAACAAAAAGTTACACAAAAAAAGTAGTTCAAACTCTGCCCGCTCTCACTTAATACTTGTCGCGTTGACTGTCCTTCCTTAGCTACGAGTAAAGGAAGACGGAAACCCTTCAATAGACATCAACGGGCGCTCAAAAATATATCGATTTTTTTTTCATGTAAATATTTTCAGCAATGTATTTAATTACGTCATAATTAAATAATACAATATTAAATAGTTTTATTTTTCTTTAAATAATTTATGATTTTCGCAGAATGTTTCTAAAGATTTTTGCTCAAAACTTGTTTGAGATTTATATTTTTACTAGCGACCTGCCCCGGCTTCGCTCGGGTGCAATACACATATAAACCTTCCTCTTGAATCACTCTATCTATTGCTGAAAACTGCATTCAAATCTGTTGTGCAGTTTAAAAGATCTAGGCGTTCAGACAGCGGGAGCGACTTTGTTTTATACCAAGTAAAGATTAAGATACAGAGGAGTATAAATGATATGGCATAAGACCAGTATAAGTTCTAGGGCACACGTAGCGGTGTTATTCATACTTAATCATTGACGTAAGTAACTTTGGCGCAAGATTTCTCCAAACTTTCATAGGCTTTATTTTGTTTACAGGCTTATCGTATTCATTAAGTATGACGTAGGCCTACTAATATACATAATTTTAGCATTTACATCATCTATTTCTATACTTCATATAATAAGGAAGTGTAAGTTTGGACGTAGGATATAATCTCCGAAACTTATGATCGGATTTCAAAAATTCTCATTCTATGGTGACAAGCCAGTCTATGACTAAATTCCATTAGAAGAAGAATGGAAGAAGCTAGTTGGGAAACAGTCCTATGAAAATAATACTTGCATTATTGATGTCATGTCTATATAAGAAACAGCACTCTTAGTTCTCAGACACAAATCGCAGAAGTAGGCAACTCAGCCGCCAAAATAAAATGGAACTGGGCAGGCCATCTGCCGCATGTCGCATCAGGATTGAGCGAAAGTGGCTACAGATTGGGTTCCGAACAACAGAACCCGGCGACGTGGTATGCCCAAAAGAAGATGGCGTGACGAATTAGACTCTCTTACCGAAAGGATTGGGCCCAAATAGCTACAGATAGCGAAAAATGAAGAGACGAAATGCTTTCGTCTTTGCCTGGCTTTTCCAGTGGAACACAACAAGTGCATAAGAATAAATAAAAAGAATAAAATAATCATTTTTAAAGACCCTTCCGAAAAGCGCACACGCAATCCTTTTTGCAACATGCAGTTCCGCTATCGCCGACCGCCGAGTGATTGATTCGATAAGGTATCGATAAAAGTGACTTTTGAAATATTTATTATCGATGCCCTTATCGGAAGGTAGAGGAGCTCGTGGCTAAATAATAACAGCCGCTCGGATCGATCTTTAGGTTAAGCCGGGCTTGCCTAGGTTGGTCTGTGGATGGGTGACCACCCATTACATACCGAGTTTCCTGCGTACCTCGGAAAGCACGTTAAGCCGTTGGTCCCGGGTGTCATTTGTAGATGTTTGATAGTCGTTAGGTAGTCAGTGGAACAAAAAGTCTGACAACCAGTCTTACCAAGGGGTATCGTATTACCCAGTACTAACTGGGTTGTGGAGGTCAGATAGGCAGTCGCTCCATGTAAAATACTGGTATTCAGCTGCATCCGGTTAGACTGGAAGCCGACCCCAACATAGTTGGGAAAAGGCTAGGCAGATGCCCTTATCGGAAGGTATCATAAAGACGTTGGGGAATCTTGCTAAAGTAAAAGCTGTATAACGGAAGCTAAGAATGCCTTTGATATTGTGTCTTTGTAGTATTTCAAATAATTTATTAGAATAACTACAGCTTTGGTCAAAGAACGCCCGTTAAGCAGTTGGTCCCGGCTTCACAAGTCTGCCCACCAGTCTTGCCGAGGTATCGTGTTGCTGAGTAGTTGAATTGCGCAGGTCAAAGGGTCTGATGCTCTTCATGGAAAAAACTGGTATTCAGCTGCATCCGGTAAGACTGGAAGCCAGCCAAAAAGCAAAGGGAAAAGGCAAATGTAGACTTACAAAAACATTGTTTAAAAAAAATGCATCACCACCACATTTTATTTTTGGCGACTATACCGGAAAATGATTATTATGACAGGAATTCAGTTGATCAAACACGAATCGCATAAAATATACGAACAGACAGCTAACTCATAAAACCTTGAACGCGTATTCCTAAGTCACCCAAGTGTCGTAGTAACGCTGCGTAAATTCAAATATGCTTTTCAAAACCAAATGAGAACGCGTTGAGGTAGGTTCTTTACAAAAAATTACAACGCAGGCATGCTATTCTGATGTTCATTTATGCAAAACTTTATACAAGTTTATTCTTCCGTATTATACAAAATAATCTTTAATAAAAAACGCTGTTGTCTAATTTTGTTGGCACTTAAATTAATGCTAATTTAGTATTGACGCATGACATGTTTAAAACATTATTCTACAAATTTACGGGTAGTTATGCATTTATAAAATTTGAAATCAGTTATGTGAATTATAAAATTTTATGAACCCACAGTTTTTCGTTTTTGTAACACATAATCTGCCCGTCCTAATGCACAAAGTTGGTCACTTACTGAACAACAGAAGTCCAAACTCAAGATTTTCCAGCGGGCAATGGAGCGCAGCATAAAGGTGTTAAGCGGACAGATCTCGTAAGAAACACTACCCTGCGCTCCATTACTCAAGTTGCAGATGTTGGAGAAAAAACAGCCAAGCTGAAGTGGGAGTGGGCTGGTCATGTAGCACGAATACGCCCGGAGAGATGGGCAACGACCGTCACTCACTGGACGCCTGTCGGAGGCAATCGCCGTCGAGGTAGACCGCGACGAAGGTGGTGTGACGATCTGATCTCGTTTGCGGGGCTAACATGGCCAGATATCGCACAGGACACAGAGGTTTGGAAGGATAAAGGGGAGGCCTTTGCCCAGCAGTGGGACACTCAAACAGACTAATAAAAAAAAACACAAAAAGACTCATTACAAAATGTTCTTCTGCAAAGGTTAAAAGTGAAATCAAAGCGTCATCTTTCCTATGATTAGATCAAAATCCTGAAATTATATTGCATTGAAATCTTGCAATGTCGTCACCAATATCGATTTTCGTCGTTAGAATTTGGTAAGTATAAGATACCAATTTGAAGCGATGAAATCCTAATATAAGCATTCTCGTCAATGGGCTGCGGGACTGTTCGAAAGAGATACCGTGGCCCTGGAACACAAAGGGCAAAGAAGGAACATGGATGGGTTTTAGGCAGTACAAGTCTGACACTCCCTTCCGCTCCGCCCAGAGTGAGGGGGGGGTCATTTTAAGATTTCCAAACCGAAAAAAAAATAAAAAGCATTCTGGTCAATCGCAAAAATTAGAAATGTGTTGATAGAAGGGGAGAGGTACAACTCATTGGGATTATTCTGAGCTTGTCGGCGCTGTGGCTATATGTATTTTTTAAAATAAAATAATACAAATTATTTAAGTGAATTTGAAAAAAAAAAAAAATTCTTTAAGTATCTTAGTAGTAGTATCTATCTTGTAAAAAAATCAGTATCAAATTAATACTTACATAATTATAACATCGATATTATTCCTCATATACGTTAAATAATAATCTAAATAATGTGAACAAGGAAATGCATCGTATCCTTAATGTATTTTATTTATAAAATTAAACATACATTTATATATTATTAACCAATTTATTACAGCATAATTAAATTAGTCTCGCTATATACATGCTAAATTGGCCAAATCCGACTAGAAAATAGAATTTGCAAGTTTTAAACCGAATTCAAATACCAAGGCCGTTGCATACCTATAAATGAAGACTAGTGTAAACTGATTTACTGTGTGTGTGTCCGTGTGTGTGTGTATGTGCATGTACATATAGATACATAGCTCGAGTATATAATGGCGTCATCAATATTTTCCACTTTCGGAACAAAGCACACTTAGAACCTATTTGTTTGGCATGATAGAGGAAGCCTAATTCATCCAGCTCATTGATTTTTGGTCTAGCTCTTTATTTTATTATTAAACCTTATTATAAAATCCTTTTTTATTTTAAATTAATTAATTTAAAATCAATTCTAACTAGGTAAACTATATTTAATTTAAGAATAAACAGGAAATCTTGATTGACGTCTAATTTGTAGTTACATCACTAGTAGACTAAACAAAGAGGATGTATCGTAATACCAGTATAAGTCCTTGCCCTTGTACACTTCAACTAACTTATCTGTGCATGCGGCAAAACACAGAACTAAAATGTACCAAGTTTCACTTTATGTAATAATTGAAGCAGGTGGCGTTCTGTAATCTCTGCTTACCCCCTTGGGAAAAAGGTGTATGTCTGTAGTCTATATTTTGATAATATAACAAAAAAAAAACAAAATTAACTACCTATACGTAACTTGTAACTGTAATGGTGATGTAGACATTTTTAAAGATTTCGATTTTTTTTAAATTTACTTCAAATGAGATTGGCAGATCAAGATCTCGTAGCATCGTAACCTCATCTTCTTGTAGCAAGTAAATAATTAGACCGTTAAAAAGGCAATCACTGAATTTGTATATTTATTTAGTAAACATGTTATAATTATTAAACAGCGTTTTAAATGAAATTATTTCATTATAAAATGTAAATTAAGTAGTTAGGTTAGATTCTAATCCATCTCAATGATTTTTTGTAATATTATAAAACGTATATTATAAACGTGTCAAAAAAAATAAAATATAATATTCATATGGCTAGACAAGATGAATAAAATTACGATCAAAATGGCGGATGCAACTATTTTTGGAACAAGTTTTCTGGTTTTTCATATTTCTTGCGCGTCTGCAGCTAATTGAGTGATACAAAACTGTGTGGCCAGTACTTAAAATGCAACTAGGAAACTAGTTCCAAAAATGCTTCTAGTGTATATCTGTTACTAGATGTATTGATCATATTTTTCTTGTAAATACCTTTCATTGAATTTGGCTGATAATTTATAATTCATGAAGATCCTCCTCTTAAATTCACCTTATTAATTACAATAAAGTTCTATAACCCTGGTACTTAGTTACATGGCAATAAAATTAACGATACTGCAACCACAAGTTCACAACTATCTAGTTAAAAGGGAAGACATTAAAGTTTACGTTACCTAGAACTTGTACAAGGAACTTTTGATAAAGATTGTATAAATTGAGGTAATCTAATACGGGGAAGGCATAATGTGTTGTGTCGGCGCATGCGATCGTACAATCGAACTCAAGTTTGTCTACGATCCAGACTGACTAATTCGTTTGAAGTCTAGCACTTTGTTCGCCGTCAGTCTTCGTGACGATACAAGACGTGTTGCGTAAGTGGTGTGAAATAATATTGTTCAGAATTTCATTATAACTTGGAAGATACGTTTACGTGGGCGCATGCCAGTTTTTCATATTATATTAAAGAAAGAACAAATGAGTTTAAACGCATAACAACTGGATTTTGAAAACACGCAAATTCATCATCACAAAATGGTACTTTAAGATAAATAGGCTCGATACATCGCATGAAGTGCTGCCAAAACGGTAATTGCAGTTTCATAATATTCTTTTTATTTTAGCATTCGATATAAATCTGCAGAGCTGTTCACGATATGAGGTCGTTGACGGATAAAAGAATTCAGCTTCAATATAGGTATTTCTTTGTCTAACTCTAAATGTAATTTTAAAACAGTTTATTGCATTTTTTACGACACTATAACTATAAAAATCGAAAAAATTGCAAAGTAGGTATGTCATCGCTGAAACCTGCCAACGGTTTATTCAGGTTATCATTTTTTATCAATGCACCAATTCGGCGTGGAATTATCTAGCGTTTCGCATGCGTTCAAGGGTAAAGTCTGCGGCGGGACGCACACATGCATAGACGACGATGTATGTGTGTAGACTGGTATAAACGATACCTATATACCTAGGCCTATTGTACGCAGCATGCACATGTGTTAGTGTTTGCTAGTGTGGGTGCGTCAGCGACGGCGGGTAACTTTTTCGCTTGCAGATATAGTTGCTATGCCCGAAATATAACGCGGATGAATTTCGCGTCAATGTTAATTGCTAGGCATTACACTGAGCGGCGTCGGCGCCGATGTCAGACGGCAGGCAACTCAAGCGCACCACCCGCGCGTTTTAAATAATGTACGTAAACTATTGTGCGCTACATACAGCGCTGAAAAGGATTTTTTATTTATTTTACGCATGCTACTGGTCTCCGTCCAATCTCACCCATTGATTTTTTATTATGAATTTGTTTTAATAAAATAATCCATAACAATTGAATGAGCTATAGAATTCTCACAATCCTCATAAACGATGATTTACACCAAGAATCTTCATTGTGCTTAGGTCCCACATTACTTGTTTAGACTAATTTATAAAATAATATTTATGTTAAAATAAAAACAGATAATATGTTATTTTAGATATAAATGCCCCGTAGACTATACAAGTTCTTTCCAACTTCTTGCTTAAAGCAAAAAAGTCCGTGTTTTATTTTGGTTTGCCGTTTGACGTCCAGTCGCTACTACAAGTGATTTGTATACCTTACTAATAGTTCCTATCGTAGTACATTGTTATAGGTATTTACCGATATAATAGGATGCGGTTGTGTATATAATAAGGTGTTTCTATTAGCGGACGAGCTCTTCATCGCATGTTTGTTTTCGTTTGCACCTTTCCTGTCCCACGACAGCGTTATGATGTAATTATACATTACTGAAAACACATTCAACATAAATGTATAATACAAATATTATACAGATTTGGAAAATTTATTAATAAGGCCGTAATTACCCACTTCCCTTGAAATTCAAACGCTTACAGGAAATTTAAAAGGAAAGCTAATTGGATAATGCATTTTGTGACATTAATATTGAAGGAAAAGTTAATCAAAATATCGCTGTTAATAAAATTGGATGAAAATATATGTAATCGTTAACGGTGCATTTTAATTAAGTTTTCATGTAGGTTTTTTATTTAAAAGTACAAAAATAGAACGTATTTTTTTCGTTTTTCTTGTCTGTTTGAGGTATCAAAGTTTTGAGTTGGCACTTTTTTTTTTAAGTTTTGCTAAATTCAAATTCAAATCATATTTTTTTTACATGCTTCCGGAATCTTTTTGCCTACGCTGAGAGTCAAGGCTCTATTTACAAGAAAATACAAACAAATCAATGAAATTGCCTCCAATTTTTTAAACAAATAAGAGAGAGTATGTTTTTTGCATTTCATGACCGGCACAACCTGACTGAGACTGAGTGCGTAACACCAAAATCCATCGTTGGACGAAAGTCTTCGACGTCAGGGACAGGGCGATAGGTACGGCAGGATAACTGGCTAGACGTGGGGATAGCCGAATGGAGTAAGATTTTGACCGAATGATGGCCCAGGTTGGGGACCTAAGAAACCAGGGTCGTCCAAAACCGTTAGGTTGGCGATATCGTCAAGATCGCGGGAAACGAATGGTTAAGGGACGCACAAAACAGAGAAGAGTGGCAGGAGAAAGGGGAGTTCTATACCCAACAGTGGGTGATTCCGGGTTGGTACTAGACCAACTTTGTGGTTTTAGGCTCACGGTCTCACAGATGTGTAGCTTTGTAATTGAGGTGTTAGATGCTGATGAGGTGCTGGTACGTTGGTGACGAGGAAAAAAGAAAACGGCGGAAAAGTAAATTCACGTCTGTGGAACAGTGTCACAGATCGAAGCGAAGAGTGTTGCCAGAGTTTACATAATCATTTACATTTTAATGTTAGTGTTTCAATATTATTAGTTAAAATCTCCAACAACAGAGAAGAAGCAGTGAGATAAACTGAAAAATACCTCGCATTGTCTACCTTTCCTGAAAATTAACAACACACAACTATTCGTCATTCACAAAACCTATTGACGATCAATCGGTAAAATTGCTGAAGACTGATAAAACCATTGTAACAATGTTGTTATCAGTCACTTTGAGTATCAATTTCTTATGATAATCTACGCGTGACATTAATTGCAAAATTATTTTTAGTTTGCAATTATTATATGCGTCGTCCGGCGTCAAGATAGGCAGACGACATTGTTGCCATTACGGAAAAATCCTGGATGAGGCTAGCACAAGAACGTGGAGCTTGGCACAAGAACATGGAGCTCGACACAAGCAAAGAGAGGCCTATACCTAGGAGTGAGTGAAGTCGGGCTGTGGGTCATGATGATGAATTTAAATTCATTATTATTGAGTAGGCCTATCTGTAAGCACATCAAGTTACCCGAAACAGTCAAATTTTCTCAATCAACCTTCAATCTAATACTTCAGCTATAAAGTTGCAAATCTATTAAAGAAATTGACAGATTTATGTAGCATATTTTAATATTGCTTTCTCTTCCTGAGTTAGGTACTTTTAACTCTATACAATCTCTGAACTTTACAACTTTGTTGATACATGTACGTATTTTTATTATTATTTTAAATCTGTTATAAATAAAGTTCGTAAATAATGAATTAGTAACGTGGTCGAGCAGAAGAATAAGTTTGTTGATTGGTGCAAGAGATGTCGGCTTTGACGCCGGTCGAAAGCAATATTTAGGAAAAATTAACAATAATTATTAATGTTTTTGCTTCTCTTATATCGAGTTAATAACTTCTATTACCTTTGTTTTAATAACTAAATAACTCGTCCACGAAAAAAGTTATGAAGCATAACAGTTTTCGATATTTTGAAGTATTGTTAACGTTCTTTTATTCATGTTTTCACTTCAAATTTTGCTTTGCTTTGTTATTTTGTATATTTTAATGTGTTATAATTGTCTCTATTATTTTTATAATTTTAGTTACAGTAATTGGTTGTAAACTCAACCGTTGTAATTAAATAAATAAATAAACAACTTACAGTTTACAACTAAGTAATTATTTACTTACAACTTACACAGCTTTTCCCTCTTATATCTTTTACACTTTGTTGTTGTTGATTATATTACTGTTATGTGTATAATTAATTCGAGATTGCAATATAAATATTGAAACTATCCAAAACAAGTTTGAAAAGATACTAAAGAAAATCGTAAATGATATCTTAGTGCTTGATCTAAAGTTAAGTATGTAAGTAAGTTGCTAACTAAATTAGTTTGCAACTATGTTAGTAAGTACAACTTACATTCTTAAGTTTGTAAGTTCTTCGTACTGAATATGTGGTAACCGTTTTCGCGTCGGGGTCCCTTCCACGGTGGAAGGGACCCAGTGTATGGTTAATATAGAAACAAAATCTCTGAACTCACTAAAAGAAATAGAACCAATACATTTAGCATATTATTATTAAACTATTACAATTGGTAAAAGTTTAATAATTTTAAGTTAACAATTTGTATTTTTTCCGGTTAAGTTGGGTTACAAGTTCAATGCCACATGTTTGCACTGATATTGTAATTGTCTGAAAACGAAACAAAGCGTCTAGCTATAGGTTTATCAATATTTATAGTTTTAGCATTTTTGACAGTCACGCTAATTGCATAATGTTTAGATTAGTATGATAATACATTTTTCTACTGCTTAAAATTAAAATTGCCTACAATTGTTAACTGGCGAATATTTTTCATACATTATTGCATTACTTACTTAGTCTTATATGGATCTTTACTGGTCTGAAAATAAAGATTTATTTATTTATTATTGAAGAAAATGCGAAAACAGAAGCAAATAAAACAAATAGCCGTAATAAAATTGATGTGTCCTTTGTCCAAATCAACTATGACTGTTTGAACCACTGTGCTCTATTACCACGGTGTCAGTGCCACGTATCTATCTACTGCAGATTAAAAAAAAAATCTTCCGGTATTATCAAATTGTTTGTTTTCTGTTATAACTTATAATTCACATTTGATATTTCAAAATCGAGAAAACGTAGTCAATCAACGAACTAAAAAGACTATCTATTACAGCACAATTAATCAATCCAAAACTTGGGTTTTTTTACAGCTTCAATGCTAAGAATGCTAGTGTCTAGACTCAGCCGTCGGCTCTTTAGTTTTTTAATTACATGGTTAATTTTACGTGAAACGCGGCTGCTTTTAATCTCCAAAGCAACGTAATCGACCGATGCACGGACGTTAATATAAGGCGTATAGCTTCAAACGATCATTGATGAAAAAAATCGGCCTAACGAACGTAATGTTCTACCTGAATAAGTTGTACAAAGTATTTAATTACAGCTGCATGTCTGGGTCTAAAAACCATAGTAGTTATGTGGGTTCCTCATGCAATTAAACTAGGCAGCTACATTGTCGTATAGTACATTTAGATACGTATTAACACAAAATTTACAAAGGTCGCCTTATAAAAAGTTATGCGATTTTTTCATAGTTGTGAATTTACATTTATAAGTATTTTCGGACGGGAAATTATTAATCGGGAGAATAAAAATTTAATTGGCGACCAATATACTGAATGGGCGACTATTCTACCAAGTAAGTAACTATTTATCCGGTCATTGCGGCAAGGAGAATATAGGAAGCAAGAACGAGCGAAGGCTGAGAGAGACTTGTGGCACCCCGACTCGGACAGGTTAAGTTCGAAGGGGATGGCGGGGTCTAGTGAGCGAGCGAAGTGAGCGAACTAAGACCCCGGAAACCCCCTTCGTGTAAGGTTAGTTTAAACCCTGCAAACAGAATCGACTACGCCTTATTATCTAGTGGTTAATTGTTTTTTTGTACCTATTATTTTTGCTAACCATTTTAATTATTTTTAAAACCCTCAATCAGATTAGTTTGTCGCCGCGTTGAATACATGCCTTTTCGGACCACCGGAACACTGATCTTGTTACTAGAATATATTTTTAAATATGGAACTACATCAGTACAATCAAAATTTTGACACAATCAGTTCACTGTAAGTGACTGGAAACTCCATCAAATCATTTGACTGTAAGATGACAGTGACGGATGAAAGATGAATAGAATCCTAACAAAATATGGTAAAGTACAAAGTGGGGCATCTACAAATGTGTAGTTACTGGACTGTTTGTCAGATCATGAAAATTTCCGTTTCATGTTCCTAAGTATGAACTTTATTACTGTCTAAAAGTAAACTGCGAATTTACATACAGGCAGGATGTTCTGAATTAGCGTGTATAAGTATTAACCTATTTTTGGACAAATTTCTTCACAAATTATATTTACGGACAAACCACTACTTACTTGTAATGCGCAACATTAGGCAATTAGGTTCGGATGTGGCAGGTTTGAATTAATTTAGACGTGTATGCAAAGTATAACTTCGAATATTTTTTTTTTTTTACAATTAAATTTTTTTATATCTTATCATCACATTTTCATAATATGCTTAAAATTTTACTACATTTATCCCTAAGGAAAGTTTAACGAAACAAATATTCGGTTTCTAAAATCTTCAAATAAAATTAACAATACCGCCATTGATTTAAAAAAAAACGTTTTACATCGAAGCGAGGTTCTTTCTAAACTTAGTTTTCAGAAACGCAATGTGTCAAACAATTAAACCTCAGATAGGTCTCGATCAGATAAACTTAAGAATACCTCAGAAGCCGGGTGAACCTTTAAATCGATACTAATATCATAAAGAGGTAAAATTTATATGAAAGTTTGTATGTAGGGGGTAATCTTCGGAACTTCTAATCAGATTCCGAAAATTCTTTGACTAATGGGAAGCTACATTATCCCCGAATGTTACAGGCTGCATTTAAAATGTTCCCTTGAGTAAATTCCGTACATATCGGGAGCGAAGCCGCGCGTAACAGCTAGTAAATTAATAACTATACTTAGGTTAAAGTTCACTCTTTAACGTACAAGGTGTAAACAGACCTTTCACAAAACCGTCAACCAAGCATTCTGTACATCAAACTAAGTAACTCTACGCAAAAATTATTGCTGGGAAACGATTTTTTTTACAAAAAAATATCGCACTGACGCGGACTTGGAGAACTGCCTTTCGGCTTTGTTAAGGGTACTTTTACACCCATTAGTTTTATTAAGTTGTGTCACAAGCATATTAAGAAAGTAGTAACTTAGTGTAAGTGAACTGCGTTTTTAATAAACTCTGTTCAAAGGAATGACTTATTGTTTAGATGTTAAAGTATAAAGCATTCTGTACATCAAACTAAGTAAATCTACGAAAAAATTATTGTTGGGAAACGATTTCTTTACAAAAAAAAATCGCACGGACGCGGAGAACTGCCTTCCGGCTTCGTTAAGAGTACTTTTACACCCATTAGTTTTATTAAGTTGTGTCACATGAATATTAAGATTAATTTGATAAACTCTTTTCAAAGGAATGACTTATTGTTTAGGTGTTAAAGTTGTTAAATATTGATTGCAATATGTGTATTTTTTCTTAAGTTTTTTACTGCAGCAACTAGATATTAAAATCTGTAGGCCTATTTTTCTATACTCTTTTAAGTTTTGCTAGTTTTTAAAAGCCTGTTTAGTTTGAATTTTCCAGTCATTTTTGTACATACATTCCAATAAGCCACGGAAAGATTTAATTGATTCTTCGGTTTGTTTTTCACCTTTGTTTCTTGATGGAACATACTTTGTACCTGATACAAAAAGAAATCATCTCGTTCGTTTTGAGTAGTCTGTTGTGCATGTCTCAATCAACAGTTTAAGAAAAAGAAAGGCTTTCACAAGCTTTAGAGATTCAGTAAATATTTCTCAATTACCTTTTCTTATTTTTGGTATGAAAGGTGAACTAACTATACAGGGTGTTAACAGACCCTTCACGAAGCCGTCAACCAAGCATTCTGTACATCAAACTAAGTAACTTTTCGCAAAAATTATTGCTGGGAAACGACTTTTTTTTGGGGTGAAAATCACTTTTTACGGTAGGACTCGATGGAACGCACTCAAAGCATTGTTCTGATGTATGGATTGAATAGTACGGGGGTCGCGGAGGTCAAAATCTTACATTCAATCAAACTCTTACATTAAAAATAAGTATTTAAAAAATACTTGTACAAAAGTTGGAACTTTGACCCCCAATATCTCCGTAACTAGAAGGTTCCCAGGTATAGTCTGAAACAAAAAAATGATCGCAAAGACGGGGAAAACCAGTGCCTTTCGGCTTCGTTATGGATCTATTTACACCCTTTATAATTTCGTTTTCCATTTCATGTCATAAACTTGCATCGGTCTAAAAGATAAACAAGCATATTAATAATCGTATGTTGTAACAAATACTATCTGATAATATGTTCATTATTCGTGATGTAATAATTATAAAATAGGTAATAATGTGATATAATCAAGAAACATTTATTAGCACTATACCACACCATATTTATTTATTGATCAAGTATCCATCCGTTCATTGCAATATAAATGGAATATTTATTTCATGAATAAAAGAACTTTATATTATTTCATCATGGTTTTAAATTATTTACTTTATTTTTCGTTACATTCTTATGAAATTAAATCACCTCTACAGTTATTTAATGTATTGTTAAAATGTTTGATACATTTTTTATTCGTATTTAGCATACTAATATTTATAAATGTTGCTTTAAGTTATGATCATCATTATCATCTGCCCAGCCTTTTCCCAACTGTGTTGGAGTCGGCTTCCAGTCTAACCGGATGCAGCAGAATACCAGTATTTTACATGGAGCGACTGCCTGACTGACCTCCACAACCCAGTTAGTACTAGGTGGGTTGGTACTGGGTCTGCTTTAAGTTATAATATTATAAGGATAACTGTAAAAAAATATAGGCATATATAAGCAGACGTTAATGATTACTTATCTTTAATTAACGGTTATAAATTAACCATTATATTATGACTGTTACTCGGCCTCTTAAGTTCAAGTTAAAGTTCCGGCAAAAGATGATCCACAATTAAAAAGCTACAAAAGTTTATGGAATAAAGAAATCACACGTACATAGTGTTTTCATAGGAAATTGTTCTGAGAAAGATTAGGTACATTAACCACTGGAACGCCACAAGGAAGCTACTATTACAGATATTTATTACGAATTATACCGACGATGAACTAAGAAAGTTTTTGTGTAACTTTCTTTATAAGTATCATTGTAAACTAAGATATTTTCTGGATTCCATGTTGTTTACAAATGCTTGTAACTTATAACAAATACAAACTGTATTTGATAGAAGTTGTAGAAGAGAAGCGTTTTAGACAACTTAAAATAAATACAGTTTGTATTTGTTATAAGTTGTAGAAGAGAAGTCTTGTAGATGAATAAGCTTTGCCAAAAAAAAATGTTGGATACTCCATAGAACCATTGTTGCATACGCATGAAGGTAGAGAAAACATAATACCTATGTTTAAGTTTGTTTTCTTTTACTCTAAAACATATTAAACTTAATTATAAGACAGTAAAAACATTTATTTTAAGTCGGCGAAAAGTCTTAAAACTGAGTCATGACTAGAAATTAATTAAGCTTCGAAGCCTCCAATGTGTTCACTCGTTGAAAATAATTTGTAATTATTTGAAACTATTCGTTAAACTACATATATTTTTTTTTCGAAAAATAGTACATTTGGCTAGGAGTTTTCTACCAATTGTTGGCGCGGAGTTTCTTTTTAAAATTAATTATAAAGTTTTACACCCTTATTAACAAACACGGAGTAAAGTTACAACAAGAACAGTACCATTCAGATTACCAATATTTTTTTCTTAATATGTTTGGCATACATTTACCCGGCATAAAAAAGAATTTTTAGTTAAATCAATCATCTTAGGTTACAGAAAACCATTACCTTCAACATTTGAAACAAAAGCCGGTTGTCTATGACATAAAAGTCCTGAATGACAATCTTTTTCCATATCAACAGTTAGCCGGAAACAAAGGCAGGACAATGCTCTTAAAAACCATAAAAAAAAGTAATTTTATTTATTAAAGGAAAAATAAATTTGCGTCGGTTATACAGGTAATCTTTTGTGTATTACGTTACTAACTCAGTTGTAATCAACGTTAATGCTTTGATGCGAACATAAGAGTTTAATACTATTTCAGGCGGCAATGAGGCTTTGTCTTAAAGTCATTACACGTGAGGTTTATAATTAAAAACATAATGAAAGCTGGTTATACCTGCGTTATACATCTCTTATACTTTATTGCATAAGTATGAAAACAAAGATTGTATTTCAAAATTGAGGGTAGACAAAGAATATTCAGTTTCCTGTCACGAATACGACAAGATTTCAAAGTTTTGGGTGTAAGGCTCTCGCTGTTTTCAAGCTTCCCGACAATGCAATGCAATTCTCATCGATAAAATCGATTAGTTAAAGGGTAAAACCATCGTTACATAGACGGGAGGTAGTATTTTTTTTTTTCAATTCCTAATGTCACGCGATGTTTGCGACGGGCAAAAGCTGCTTTTTAAATATTGACTGTACGTGCGATCGCCGTATCCCTGTATGTGCGACACGCACAGCTCCACATACCAGGTTTCACCTGCATGCACCTCTGTTCGCTGAATAATCTACTCATAATAAACTATTTGTCTATTATATTACTTCAATTAAACATATATTCTACCCAATAATTAAAACTAGACACAGTTCAATTTCACCACATGCTCCGCCCGGTGCGATGTCACGTTATTGTCCAACACTGACTCACGAACGATTTTTTACATAAAACTCATCTATGCTCACTTAAATGTTTATACAGGCTACTTATAAAAAACGAAATCTCAGACCATCTAATACTACGAAGGATAACAAACCAGTTTGGCGCTAGATACACAAAGGCGGGAAAACAACTCCTAATCATCTAAGAAATGCGCTAGATTCTAACGATCTTCAGCGATTCAAATACTTGTTTTTAACTTTCGGCTTTGATTTTCTTCAGGATGCATGAAAGGAAGTTTTCGGGAAAACTGTTTCACCGAAAACGGCTTGTTGGAATTTTACATGAGTCAGTGGCTCGTGGCGAGTGGGTTCTCACGTGTTTTCGACCTACCTATGTGTTACTGTAGTGTGCGCGAACAGCTGAAGTACAGGGGTGCGCTAGGGCGCGCTGGATCGTCGGCGGGCGGCGCACTAACACTCACATTCAAATATTCGTCTAACCTTGATGCGAATCGGCGCACTCCGGGTTCCATCCGACGACTGTCGTCAATACAGACGGGCTGAAGGGCTCGCTTCAGGTGTAACAGTGAAAGTGACACTGGTGAGGATATTGCGGATCGCGGGGTCGTGTCGCGGCGCGGGCGTCGGCGTGGGGCCGGGCGGCAGGCGCATCGGCGCGCCGCCACCGGCGGAGTGTCGCGGGGCTGCGGCGCGGCGGCCGCGCTACATGTCACTGTGCGGCGAGCGCGCTCCTCGCGCCGTGGTCACCGACTCTCAGTGGCGTCGCCGTCCTACTGTCTGCCCGACGGCCGGGACGGCGGCGCGCGTTGCACCGCCCCGCTGCACTCCGCCTGCCCCCCTGGCGCTATGCCCCCCTCGCTCGGCCCCCCTCCTCCCGTCGCACTACACCCGCCCCGCCCCGAAGAATTTTCCGCATCGGGCGGGAAAAATCGATTGTGCAGCGAGCCCCGAATAATTTCGGCAAGACGCACGGCGCCCTTGCGTCCTCTCCGGCGGCCGGCGCTGCCGCCGCTGCCGCGACGGTCAAGCGCATCGCCTTTCACTGTGCGACGTCGCCGAGCCGCACGGTGCCCGCCGCCACTTAGCCGCTGTGCTATCTTTCGCTACTATTCGTTTATATAATATCACTGATATTATAAACAATCATGTTATTGTCAAGGTTAGATAAAAAGCCACTAAGATATAATACGGCATAATTTTTATCGCTTCCAAAAGGCCGAAGATAAAGTTGTGCATGTGCATATAATAGTCACATTTTAGTTTCGTTTTTAAATACCTTTATATCTAATTTTACTGTATTCAATTCTTTTGTTAGCGGTTCCGGCGCCACTAGCATTATGGCTAAATAAACTGTATAATGCAACAGGAAGAATCCTTCAAAACAATGTTTTGCATGTTTTTCTTAATACGTTTATTGTTCGGTGGAGGCAGCCGAGCGAATTTCAACATACTCAAAAAGTAGTTTAAAATTAGTTATGCCGTAATGATTTGCATTACAACTAAGTAAATACTGTTTTCCACTTACAACAAGAGTGTGTTTGAAAAATGGTAGAGCAGAATTGCATTATATTTAAATTGTTCCTTCTAAAACGCAAGATAATTGTTCTGGCTATACTCCATTGCTTTGGAAAAATCATTACTTAGGGTTTCCAAGGACTGTAGCATACGGAGCTCAGAAATGCATTACATAACTTTATGTAAGTTAAGTATAACAAAACAATTAAAAATAAAGACACGTACATCAGTAGTTTATTACGTGCAAGTAGTAAAAGGCGGGTTAAGGAAATTGTGATCGTAAGCGATGGACTAACTACCAGTTACATGCCTGCAATCTTTGCACTTTACCTTCTGAACGACTGAATTTCAGGAATTTTAAAAATAATGGCGATAAAGTCTATTCTTGATATTCTTATGATATAAATGGATACCCATATTCGAAATGTAAAAGAAAAAGACATGCAGAACTAAACCCAAAATAAATTAGGATAAGGACCGGAGAATAATTCACAAAATCATCAATGAATGACTGAATGTCTCGATGGTCTTGTGGTCGGGCAAAGTTTTATTGGGTTTTTCCATCAGGAATTTCTCAGTAGCAGCCACTAAGACTAGATTTGTGCCCGGTTGATGGCCGCCCCCTTTTACATGGGACCTGGCGAAATGTGGGTGTACTATTAGGTACACCTCTGCCAAACCCTTCGGGGATTACAGGCATGATGTTATGCTTATGCATCATTAATCAAGGGTCCCAAGTTCTTGTTTTCAAAGGTCTACTTGTCGTAGTACTAGACCTTATAAGGGCCTAAATCTTGCCTTAGAAAGCCTAGCTTTGATCTGTAACCCTCATTTGTCATACTTACTCCTTTCTTCTCCTCTTCTTTTCAAACATGTATTTCACAATGGAGGCTAATTATGTTGTTAAAACCATAGACATTATGAGACTTCTAAACTTCATCTCTATGGTTGGCAGCGGCAACAGCAGCTGAAATAAATGTAGCTGTCTTTTGTTTTCCGTAAAGTAGATCACTCTCTCTCTGATTCATAAACAATTCTCGTAGCATTCAGTGCTAGGAAAGGTGGCAAGTTTAAAGGTAATACAAGTAAGGCTTTAGGCTAAAATGATTGGAATTGGGCGAGTCACGTACGTCAGGCTCATGCATGATGACCGCTGAGCAAGTCTCCACACGATGCACGATGGTTGCCGGAAGACGAACGGTGCCACCGGGGCCGGCTCAGAAAGAGCGATCTGGCCACGTACCGCGAGGGCTGGATCGAGGAGGCTCGGGAATAGAGCTCATGGAAGGAATTGGGGGAGGCCTTTGCCCAGCAGTGGGACAGTACAAGCTAGTAAAAAAGTAGTTCTTTATAAGTTACTCTTGTATAAATAATTGCCGCACGCGTCAATTTTCGTGGTTATGCAACGTTTGCCGAGGTAGATCCGTAGATAGGTGACCAAGACCCTGTCAAAGAGACTACTCCGTGCCTCGGAAATCACGTTTCCTAAGGGAGCCTTTGCAAGACTGGTTAAGATTGCCCAACCAGTCTTGCAAAGGGGTTATGAGAAGTATATTAGAAAGCAACATCTTGTCGTGTGTGTCCTGACTGAATTCCTATTTTTTTTTAACGTTTAGTTAAACACTAACTCTTGGTTAAAATATGATTGCCAATAAGCATAATATCGTGAGAAAAACACAAATTTATGTTCGAAGACTAAAATAAATAAAAAACCGCAACAAAAACAAGTAAAGTTAGTTTCGCAACTGCATAAACATTGCAAAACAAACTTAACTTTTGCTAATTTTAAATTCTCTTTCCTAACTCGATATTTTAAAGTTAATTTGTTAATTATAGAGACATCGGTTGCGCCAAGGTCTCCAGTAAAATTGCATCGCTGTTCTCCCGTACATCAGTGTCAGATTGAATCTTATTTCTATTTTATTATGCAAATCATCATCTGCCCAGCCTTTTTTCAAACATGTTGGGGACGGATGCAGCTGAATACCAGTATTTTATCCATAGTGCCTGCCTATCTGACCTCCAGAACGGACCACTAGGTAACTGTAACGACTGTCAAAGATCTATAAATGACAGCCGGGACCAACGGCATTACGTGTTTACCGAGGCACGGAGGGAGCATTATGTAATGGATGATCAACCATCCCCAGACCGATGTTGGCAAGCACATCCCAACGTGAAGATGGACTTGTGCGCCTGTTATTATTGAGCCACGAGCTCCGTCCCGTATTTCGTATAGCAGTAGCCGTAGTTAAAAAGAAACAAAAACTTGCAATGTTATATTTTTTCATAAGCTTTTATTTAACTTGCCTTGTTAAATATGTAAGTAAGTATGTATGTATTGGTCAAATCTTGCAACTGAATTTCAAACCAGTCCCCCCGACAACCGATTGAGTTGAAATTTTGCACACACCTTAGGTTCTGATGACAATACATTTTTATGAAAGATATGACTTGTCACTTACGGGATATCTTCCGTGATTGTTCATTGTCATACTGAACAATCACGGAAGATATCCCGTAAGTGACAGTATAAGTTTAGTTGTCAAAAAGTTACCAAACAAAAAAATTCGTATTATTTGGTGTATGTCTTTGTTGTGCACATTGTCTTACTCCAAGAGTAAGTTAGAATAAAAATCAAAGGAATGCTAGACAAGCTTTCGATATTGAGTTGATTATATCAGTGCAAAGTAGACCGAAGTAAAAGTACGACGTGAACAATATAACTGCACTTTTTTTCAGTTCCACTGCAAGCTCTGAGTGCTGGCTGAAGCGCTTGACAAGAAAAAGTATCAATAAGACCATAATTATTTATTTTAGGGGTTTTACTAAAATACTAGAAACGTAGGTAATAGTGCATTAGGTATGATTACTTTGCATCATAACCGTTTGCGTCAAAAATTTAACATAGTCATAAATTTAAGGCAAGCACATTTCGAATTCTAAGAATATTACCACAGTTGTGTGGTGTTGTGTTTCGTATTTATAGGTAATGAGGTGTTTGTAAGTGCACAATTTTATTTCTGTGTCAATACTAATAAAGGTTTATGTGAGAACTACAACTTGTCTAGGAGCTGATGAACTTAATACCTATTAACACTCGATTTCTGGCCAGTTTTGTTTATTCTGGACCAAACCGGTTTACGGGTTTATCCAAACAAAGCAGTCTACGACCAACTTGGATGTAGCACTCGCCGCTTTCTTTGTTCGCTGTGGTTGGTCGCAGTTTTAACCATTTTTTGGGAAAGGATATCCTCAAGAATGTCCTCCACCGTAGTGGTCCCCAGCGATGGTCGTAGTTTTAACTTAACCTAAACCATTCAGTCTGGTGCTCTATGATCGTCTTTATATGATGAAGCTCCAGCCTGGTAACGTCGGCCTAGAACAAGCTATATAGTTTGGCCTGAAATCGGGATTAGCCGGTAGCATAATTATACCTACAAGCATACTCATTCTTTTATTTTTTAATATTTATTATTTAATTAATAAGTGTACCACTGCAGGGCGCAGCTTTGCGTTTCCTTCAAATATTCTGGAAGCCAGAATAGATTCCTCCTAACTTTCACGTTTGAACTATTGTTATTTAAAAGAAAAACGAAGGATGATTTCTTTTGAAAAGGAATAACATCCGGTTTTCATCCTATTCATAATATATATAAAGTAAGAAACTGACTGGCTGACTGATTCACTGACTGATCTACCAACACACAGCTGAACCCGTTGGGTCTAGAAACATGAAATTTTGCGTAAACATTCCTTAAATGAGGTAAATGTTAACTAAGAAGGAATTTTTGAAAATACATCCCCAAAGGGGTTAAAAGTTTGTATGAAATTGGTAAATTTCGCGAACGAATTCGTGGACAACAGCTAGTTTATAAAAAAATAATTCAAACGAGAACATTTCCTTCGACGGATGCAGTGGGTCGTCAAAAGGCTCATCAGTCATCCATGCTTATTATTATAAATGCAAAAGGAAATCTGTCTGTCAGTCTATCACCTTTCTTACCTTAAGAGTCCCCGGAGACTGCAAACTCTCGGCCGATAGTTTAGTCGGTCTCTTAATCGGTATGAACACGTATCTTAATCAGTATAAATCAGTTTGATGGGCTACAAGCTTGCCTTCAAAGTATACTATCGGCCAACGGCTAGTTCAGTATGACGGTCTTATCCCACGACTCTGCGAGCGCTCTCTTCAAAAGCCTCCTATACTAACTAGCAAATGGTTCTAGTCTACCGACTGTTTGTCTGGTTTCCGCATTCGTCACTAACAACCATTTAGTAGGCCTATTGTTCGCGCTAGCAGCCCAACCCGACTAAAACAAAAAGAAAAAAAAAAGTATAAAAAAATATTTAAAAATAAAATCTGCAGTCTGCGGGGTCTCTTACAGCTGGACAGACTAGAATGTCTGGGATAAGGATGAGGTATGATCCTGGTTCGGTCACAGGATACTTTTTATCGGTAGAACGTTCCAGTGGGATAATTAATTTCCGAACCCTACGCGGGCATAGCCGCGGGCAAAAGCCAGCCTAGAACATTTTCTTCGTAGGATGTAGGGGGTGGATGAAAGCCTTTCCAGTAATTTCTCTATAATAGAAATAAACTTTTCTTGCAATTGAATATTGACGTCTTAGGTAAGTCATTAGTAAGTATCTACGTAGATATTTAAGTGATTCTGGAAAATTTTCCGTTATACAGAGTGTTTGGTTAAAAGTGAGCAATACTTTAAGGCAGTGAAGTGCTCATAAAAATGTGTTATTACCTACATTTTTTCGATTTACGCAACTATGTATGGAGCAGCTGATTATTTTTTTTAGTTTTCTTGGTCGGTTCCATAGTAAGGCTGCGTTTCCACCAGCGATGTGCGAGGATGTGCAGCGAGAGATGTGCATAAAACTAACCAATCACATATCTAGCTTAGCTCAAAATGATAAAAAGAAGCTTTTCTATTCGTTAGTTTCACACACATCATAAGAACAACAAAATAGTGCAAAATTAAAATGAATTATCTAATTTAAACAGGCTGTATGTGCAATCAATTTGGACCATTCATAAAATACTTGTTAGTCTTATGATGTAGTGCCTATTCCTAGAAAATGACTGCAAAAGAAAAGTAGAGAAATCTATGCTAATAGTATAAATCCGAAAGTAACTATGTCTGGTCGGATTTTGATAAACTTTTACTCATGAAATTCATGGCTTGAGTCATACACATAACATAGGTAATTTTTATCCCAGGATAGTGAGATCTCATAGGATAGCTCCATTCTTACACGCAGGCGAAACCACAGGGAAAAGCTGATAAAACATAAAGAAGAAGAGGAAGAAGACTACTTTGAGAACAATAACGGGGTTTATTTATTCTCTAATTGGTAATTATTAAGAGGTTTGTAATGTTAGCTTTGTTTTTGTAAAAAAAATATTTGTACGCCATATTATGGCAGGATATGCTGGAACAAATATTGTAACATCTATTTGTACCATATTCTGACAAATAAACGTATTTGATTTGATTTTGTTTTTTTTCCTAAGTTTTTTTTTAACATTGCCCCACTCTAGAAATTTCTCCTGTATCGTGGTTGCGCTTACAAACATTTAAAACTTAGATACACAAACTGGCAGACACGGAACTACAAACTATAGGTCATACAAATATTTTTTTTCAAGCGGGAGTCGAACCCGAGATTCAGATCTCAGCCACTGCGCCAACCGTACTCTCCAGTTCTTGTTTCTTGCTAGAAAATTAATTCCCAAATCAGATTTACGATTATCTTGGTCTACTTTATCTATCTAAAGGGTGTAAATAGACCCTTAACATAAACGAAAGGCACTTGTTCTCCCCGTCACTGCAATCATTTTCTGGGAACCTTCTAGTTACGGAGATATTGGGGGTCAAAGTTCCAACATTTTCACAAGTTTTTTTTTTTAAATACATCTTTTTAATGTAAGATTTTACTTTACACACCTCCACGACCCTCGTACTATCCAATCCATTCATCAGCACAATGCTATGAGTGCTTTCCATCGAGTCCTACCGTAAAACGTGATTTTTCACCCAAAAAATAAAAAGTCGATTCCCAGCAATAATTTTTGCGTAAAGTTACTTAGTTTGATGTACAGAATGCTTGGTTGACGGATATGTGAAGGGTCTGTTTACACCCGGTATAGATTCACATTGTACACCCCTGTTTACCTAACCCATCCTTAATGGTTTAGTCACAGGGTTGACGATCGCTGTACATGATATTATTAGTTCACAGGTGGATGCTGCTGCCACCCCACTGATGTTACACCCTTAAAGACACCCATGGGACAAGACGGGGGTGGTTCGCCTGGTAACTAGAAACTGCAGACCAAACTTTGTATTTAGTTTGTGTAATAATATGTTAGTTATACCTAGGTACCGTCAGGGAAATAATTGTTAAGCGAATTGACACACTACGTCAATATTTAAAGGGTTTATGACCATTTCATAATGTTTCCCTTTTTTTAACCGACGAAAAAAAAGGATGAAGTTCTCAATTCAACACGTCATCATCTATGTTGGGGTCGGCTTCCAGTCTAACCGGATGCAGCTGAATACCAGTATTTTACATGGAGCTATTACCTATCTGACCTCCACAACCCAGTTAGTGCTGGGTAATACGATACCCCTTGGTAAAACTGGTTGTCAGACTTTTTGGGCCACTGACTACCTAACGACTGTCAAAGATCTACAAATGACACCAGGGACCAACGCCACAACGTGCTTTCCGAGGCACGGAGGAAACTCGGTATGTAATGGGTGGTCACCCATCCACAGACCAACCTAATCAAGCACGGCTTAACCTAAACATCGATCCGAGCGGCTGTTATTATTTAGCCACGAGCTCCTCTCTCAATTCAACACGTATTAAACATTTTTTTTTTTAAGTATGATCACGCATAGCTTTTACGGGGTGGTCCGATTTGAATGATTCTTTTTTTATAAGAAAGCGTATATCTCAAATTAGGTCCCATTTTAAAAATAAAATCTACCCCTAACAGGGTAGAAAAACAGGGTTGATTGATTTTTTTTCTTCTGAATTTTCAATTAAGAACCATTTCTGTTTAAATCTTTGACAGTTTAAGAGTGGCAGTTATTGTTGTGATTTTAATAATAATACAACATTTCTTATAAACTTTACATTATGCCTAATTAGTCCAGTGTGGTGCTTAGTGAGAGAAATGCTCAATAATATAAAAATAAAATGTCTTTCTCCGAAATATTTAATGATTAACATAATCTACCTGCACTCATTAACAATTCAAAAAACTTTCAAATAACAAATTATATTTTTTTAAAGATTTTTGGTATTTTCCGTACAGACACATAAAACATTAAAAATTTTGACATCTTTTTACTGTTATAATCTAGTCTGGTCTGACTAGCTCCGGTCAATGCATTGGGGATTTTTGAATTTTCAAGTCTAACTGACTTGTCGAGGTTGCAAACTTTCTTTCAAACATTCGCACTCGTCCGTATCAAATACTGCCGGAAAAGTAAAAGTTGCAACATCCTGTAGTGCGTAGAGACTTAATATTCAGGATTTGACGGTACCGCCTTTCTTCATCAAGTGCGTGGCACTTTTCCTAATTATGTTACGATGGATAGTCCGAATGATATGGTTATTTTACTAAAAGCTACATCGCACGTCCTCTAAAAAAATGTCGAAACAAAAAATTTCAGTTTTGAGAATATAACACATTTTCGCATTTTAAAGTTTTTTGTGTGCTTTTATCGATGCTGACTTATGTTCGCAGTATGCTTATGGCGGTTTTTTTTTTCAATCATAGTGCAAGGTTAATTGAAGTTGTTTAGGGTATTATCTAAAAACCTAATAGTTTTGTGTTATTACAGTTTCTAGAGGCTGTGAATAATGTTAACATACCATCACGCTTGTTTTTCCGAAGGCTTAGGCAGAGATGTATGGTAAACACCCACATTTCGACGGTATCGTTTAAGCCCCATGTAAAAGAAGTTAGAGACACTAGGAAAAAAAGTTATAAAAATGAAAATATTGTTATAATATACGAAGAAACAATAGAACTTTTTCCACTCGTCTGCTTATTAAACTTAAAGCAAACTGAGAGGTCTGTTTGAATATTATTTTCCCCCACTTAGGGCTTATTATTCGCGGATATTACCTGATCAATACAAAGCGAGAAATATATAAATAAACCTATAGATATTATAACAAGGCAAGGCGATGCTTCAAACTTGCTAAAGCTCTTTTAACGAGGCGAGACCCTACTAAGATGATTTTATAAAATCGTTGTTTACGTTCTCTTGAATTTATGCTCTTTTACTACAAATATTGCATAATATTATACTACCTTTTTAATACACCCTGTATGTTAACATCTCCGTTTTACCATTGTAAAATGTTTGTGATGAATTCTATCAAGAAAATAGGCAGGCCCTAAAGTACCCACCGACAAAGCACTTTACTTGTCTACAGATATCAACTGGGATAATCAATCCATCACTAAAATGATAGTAATGACCATTCATTACGACGTATAAAGGATGTAAATAGACAATTTACATAGCCGAAAAGCACTTGTTCTCCCCTTCTTTGCGATAATTTTTTTGTTCTAGACTATACTTGGGAACCTTCTAGTTACAGAGATATTGGGGGTCAAAGTTCCAACTTTTTCACAAGTTTTTTTTTAAATACATGTTTTAATGTAAGATTTTTACTTTACACACACCTCCACAACCCTCGTTCTATTCAATTCATCCATCGGCACAATGCTTGAGTGCTTTCCATCGGGTCCTACCGTAAAACGTGATTTTTCACCCCAAAAAAAATCGATTCCCAGCAATAATTTTTGCGTAAAGTTACTTAGTTTGATGTACAGAATGCTTGGTTGACGGCTATGTGAAGGGTCTGTTTACACCCTGTATGTGTTAGCACATATGAGGCCGAAACGAAGGAACTCCATGTGCTAAGATATTTACATCTACTATTTTTATAAAGAGGCAAATTTTCAAAGTTTGTATGTAGGGGCCTAGGGTACGTAATCTTCGGAATTGCTGAACCGATTCCGAAAATTCTTTCACTAGTAGGAAACGAACATTATTTACAAATTTTATAAGCTATATTTAAGACGTGCCCGTGTAAATGATTTCCGATCAATATGCAAGTGAAACCGCGGGCAAAAACTAGTCCTTTATAACTTCGCACGCAGGCGTCTAGCCGTAAGACTGCAGAAGATAAAAAATATAGATACGACGTAACTCTTTTACAGTCTTACTAATGGAAACGGAAATGAGGAAAATACCAGTTTATTCCTGAATTCTTTTGCGTTGTCAATGAAAGTCTGCAGATCGTGAAAGTTTTGTCAAAAGTGTAAAAAAGTAGGACAAAAGTGCAGTCTGTAAAACCAATATTTATCTAGGAATCTCTTTCAATTTTGTTGTTCCTGAAGCTTGCTTTTCTGTTGATAAAGCATTTTTCAATCATGGCTATTCATAAAGATCGTGACGGAATAGTAAACGGAATGTTTTATTGAAGAAAATGTCGTGAAGAAAGTTTTTAGTGTGAATATGGATGGAATAGAGAGAGTAGGGAATACCAAAGAAACGATGGATGGACTGTGTGAAAGATGATATGACTAGAAAGACGCCGATTACTGAGATATGTATGGAAGAAGAAAACATGCTCATCCTATACTATTAGCATAGCTTAATCAGCCTATAATGTTCCCTCTGCTGGGACACATGGCCTCCTCTCTATAAGAGGGAACGGGCTATAATCCACCACGCAGGCCCAGTGCGGGTTGGTAGATGTCACATGTCTTCGAATTTTTGGTTCTAGGGCATGCCAGTTTCCTCGGTTTCACCGTTTTGAGAGCAGTGGTGATGAAAATAAATTACACAAAGTAATGCGCCTGCCTGGGTCCGAACCCACGACTTACTGTTTGTATTATTTTATCCTATACTAACTATTCGCGCAAAATGAGTAATATTTTGTAATCACGTTCTCGAAAACGGCTCCAACGATTTCGATAAAAGTTGCAGTATAATAAAATCGATCTACCTGGTCTCTTATCGTGGAAAATAGTTTTTTTATTTACAATCGAGCAGAGCTCGATCGCCCAGGTACTGAAAAATTATTTAATGAAGTTTAGGTTTACCGTAGACTAAATTTTGTAGGCATTTCAGTAAATAAAGGAAACTTGGATAAGGTTTAATAATACTCAATACTCAAGTCTTTATTGCATTCCATATTATTATGTATTACGTAGATGGTGTAACAAAGTAAAATATCAATATGGACCCTGTCGGGTCATAACTTAGGTAACATTTAAATGCAAAATTATATTTTTGACAGTACAGCAGCTCATTATTTTTTTAGGTAAGTAAAAAGAAGATAAGACAATTCGAGACAAGTTCGATGGTTCGTTTTTTCAAATTTCATACGTTTAGGTTTATTTGATTGTAAAAACTGTGTGCCGGAAAACAATAGTTTTAATTTAAAATGTTAATATTTCGTTCGTAATTATAACATGTACCCCTAATGTCACAATTTTTTGTAACTTACTAATGATATGGAAGCGCGGAGTCTCCTAAAACCGGCACTGTTTTGATTAAAAGGAGGCTCCAAACACTTTTAAATGAAATGAGTTATACTATTTGTGACAGTAAACTATATACTTGGTTTTTGATTTGAACTTGGAACTTAAACGTAACTGGCGAAATGCGGTTGTAGGTACAGACGCCAGCACATCAAACTACCCGAAACTGTCAAATTTTCCCAACCAATCTTGAACCTAATTTTTTAGCTGTACAGTTGAAAATCTATTAAAGAAATTTGACACATAGTACTAGCTTGATGTGCTGGCGTCTGTACTACAGGAAATTACGGGTGAAACACTGTTTCGTTATTTCACGGTCATAATAGGCCATAAATAAATGAATACACAGAATTAGTTCATCATCCATTAGCAGCGACAAAAAGCACCCCCTACCGCAGTAAGCACGAATTGGCGGCGCTACGAACATACCTGAAATGCCAAGCATTAGCCGGTGTAAGTTTTCACGATACAGCTTACTACTCAAGAAATAAAGTCGTATATCCACTGCAACGAAGGATGTGAACGGAGAGGTTTGCCACGTTAGTCGCGGGATTCATTTGTTTGCTAGCTACGCATCTGTGCGCTGCCTGGATGTCAGACTCGCAGTGGACGATCCCTCCTACATCTAAGCTTATATTAAAAAAGATAAAAATTGATTCTAAGTTTGTATGCAGGGGTAATCTTCTGAACTACTGATCCAATTTCAATATTTTTTTCACTAACGGGTAGGTACATTATCCCCGAGTGTCATAGGCTCCCGTAGGTTAATTTCCGTACTTACATAATGGGAGCAAACACGCGAGCAAAAGCAAATAAAGTGAAGCTAAGCTGTGTAGCATATCTGTGGGTTGCTTTGGAATGGCGTCTTTAGGCTAGCGAGAACAGACTGCACTTATTCACGGTTTGGTAAACAAAAAATGGCTTGGAATATTATCTGTCTACCTACCGACATTGTATAGTAACTGTAAGGCCTTAACGTCCACGAGGCTGCTCAAGAGTAACGTGTAAGAAACTCTAACCATGAGAATGTCTAAACAAACTACACTAGATAGTATTTCAATGGAGGTTCATGCAGGAGGCGACTTACCAACTAGTGACATTCTATCGTCACTAGTTGGTTAGTCGCGTAACATCACGCCTGTAGTCCTCAAAGGGTTAGGCAGAGGTGCACCTAATAGTAGACCCACATTTTACCAGTTATATTGAAGGCCCATGTTAAAGGGGACTAGCCTATTGCCATCAACTGGGCACAAATCCGGACTCCGTGAATGGTTCTGAAAAATTCCTGATGGAAAAACCCAATAGCTCTTTGCCCGACCTGGGAATCGAACCTAGGACCTCTTGCTCAGCCGCGCTTACGACCACTACACCAATGAGGCAGTCATTCTAGCTACTATTTGGTGATTTGATTACTGTTTACCACTGTTGAGTAGCGTCATGGACCATGGTCCTTACTAAACTGAAAAAGTCAACTCATTGTTTATTGCAAGCACGGCTCCGGACTATGAAGGTTTCAATTCGGAAAAAAGTAAAAAATAGTTTTGCTGTTAATTGCTTTTTTTCTGAATAATTGAGTAGACCTATCAGTAGGGAAGGCTCAATTTTTGTAAAAGGTAAGCCGGAGTACATATGTTTAATGTGATTATATTATTTGTCTATAGAATACGGACTGTGCCATTTTTCGAAGGTAAGCCAGTAGGAACCGAGTTCTATGGAACCTTCGCCACTGAGACCTATGAAGGTCAAATGTTATTTAGTTCATCATCATCATAATTTCAGCCGAAAGACTTCCACTGCTGGACATAGGCCTCCCCCAAAGGGGGGGTTTTGCCATAATCGCCACGCTTGGCAGGCGGGTTGGCGATCGCAGTACAGTTGTTACTTAGTTGCTAAATGTAAAATAGGTAAACACGGTGACATATCAAGTTGTACAAAACTAGTATAACCTGACCTCGCTTTATACAAGCTTTCTGGACAATGAGAGATCAGCTTATACTGGATTTGCATAACTTCATTGGTCGTCCTGTGAACTGGCAATAGTTTGTAAACTACGAGCGGTCATGCCTTGCTTTTCATATTCCTTTAAAGACTTTCCACAGAATTGATAAATACTTTTAGGTAGCGTATGTCAGTCCCATCCATAACAGGATGGAGGAGCTCGTAGCTAAGTAATAACAGCCGCTCGGGTCGATCTTTAGGTTAAGCCGTGCTGGCCGAGGTTGGTCTGTGGATGGGTGACCACCCATTACCAACCGAGTTTCCTCCGTGCCTCGGAAAGCACGTTAAGCCGTTGGTCCCGGGTGTCATTTGTAGATCTTTGACAGCCGTTAGGTAGTCAGTGGCCCAAAAAGTCTGACAACCAGTCTTACCAAGGGATATCGTAATACCCAGTACTAACTGGGTTGTGGAGGTCAGATAGGCAGTCGCTCCATGTAAAATACTGGTATTCATCTGTATCCGGTTAAACAGGAATCCGGCCCCAATATAGTTGGGAAAAGGCTAGGCAGATGACGATGTCAGTCCCATCCATAAATTTTTGACAGATCCATCAATGATAACGATGATAGATATTGCCTTGTGTGCTGCCCTTCGGATCGAAAACCGACTGGATTATGATATTTCTACATTTGCGCTTTCAGCACGAGCTTTGTGAGAAAGCTTACTCGTCATCATCTCTATGTCCTTGTCACATGTTACTTGGGGTCGGCGTAACACGTTTTTTTTCTTTCACGCTCCTCTGAGATAGATTACTCTTTGTTCTTAATTAGCCAGGCGGCTGATGGTAATAAAATTATTATTTTATGAGTAGAAACTTGGCCACCAATTATCAGCCTAGATAAAGGCCTCCTTAACCATCAATATGTTGTGTAAGATCATGACAGTTGTTCTCATTACTGCTACAAGCAGGCACAGCGTTCACTTAATGAGACTTATAGAAATAAATCTTAAAACAAGACAGCCTTAACTCAAAACAACCCCTAAAAAAAAAAAACTGGTCTGTAAAACATAAAACCATCCCCAACATAAAACTATCTCAACAACTCAATATCACGTCAACTACAACAAATAATATAAAATAAAACTGATTCGAAAAAACAAAAGTTATTCAGTCCCAGTAATTGCGCGATGCAGTTTACGTAATCGCAGTGACGTGGATGGCAACGGTGGCAAGCTGTGGTGGCAATACCACGTGCTAAATCAGCAAAACATCTTCAAAGAAACCCCGACGTAAGTCTTGAAGGCACGGACCAGAGGCCCTTACACGAGTGCGCGGTGTAAACGTAACCTAAATACGTCGATTTTTGAATAAAAAATACAATTATCCTGTAGAATTTTAGTTGAATTGTTTGCAACAAGCACAATCAATATCATCTTAAGAAATGAATAAATTCATTAAATTATTAATGGTATAAAAAAATTGTAAATTGTATTGTGTTGTTTGTTGTTGTGTTGTATCGTTGTGTGTATTGTGTTGAATGGTATTTGTATTTTTAATTGAAAAATCGACGTTTTTACGTTACGTTCACTTCACACCGCGCGCTCGTGCTAGGATCTCGGATCGTATTTAGTTTTATAAGATAATCCTGATTACTTCCCTCTCTCGAAATTGAAAAGCACCAAAATGGCGAAATCCTTCCCCAGTTTATAGACTAGATAAAATAAATATTTGTTAGAGAATCTATTTGACGATTTGAGATTGCTCAATTAATATTTCCAATGTCCGCTAAGGGAGCAGCGTTTCTATTTTGAAATATTCTGCTTGAAAGTCCATGTGGGAGTCTCGATATATTTCAAAGTGGCAATTATTTTATAAACACAGTTAGCCCACTTAGGTAAAGATATAGAGCATACATTTTAAAGTAATATTTATGAACGTATTTTCTTGAACGTTTTCAACAAGATCGGTACCAAGTCATGCTTACCATATAATATGATTATCAAAATATGTCGAATTTCCTGCTAATTAAAATTATCGTTTGGGTGGCCATGTTTACAAGTTATTTAAGCAATGTTGTTGCCTGTTGTGGCTTTAGGTAAACCATAAAAATTAGGTTATATTCATAACAATGTAATTCATTATATAATTTTTTGTTTGAGCAAAGTAAATAATTCATAAAAGAATTATAAAATTCTATCGATTCGTTTAAAAAAGCTCAACCATGTATGCAAAGGTGGGTCAGCTAATTGCTATCACTCACTGTACATAGTTATGAATGGAACTTTTGTAGCACTTTTACGTACGAAAATGAAACAGTTTCCTTTTCCTTGCAATCTTGCGTAACTAAAAAAATCACTTTTGAACTAGGTGTAGGTTCACTCCTTACTTAATGTACTTAGTACGTGGGCGACTGCACTCTGCTTGGATGAAAATAGACAAAAAGAATTTTCCTAGATATGAGACCTAGCTACATCGATTTTTCGCTCCCGTAAACACCTATATTACGACTTTCATCGAAATCGTTCGAGCCGTTTTCGAGAACGTGTTCATTATCTTCCTGCCCTTGTCTCATTCTACTTGGGGTCGGCGCAACACGTTTTCTTCTTCCATTCTCCCCTGTCAGACGTCACGGAATCATTTACTCCTTTCTCTTTCATATCAGTCTTCACACAATCCATCCATCTTTTCTTTGGCCTTCCTCTCCCTCTCCTTCCATCAACATGCATATTCATTACTCTTTTCGAGAACGTGATACGTAAAAATTTACAAATATTGCTCATTTAATAGTATAGTGTAGGATAACATAATCAGCCCAAAACCAGACATAATACTGTCTAACCTAACCTTCGGCTGTAAATCATGTTTTCCATAGTTTTACTAACGAAATTATCTACTGTACACAGATCAATAAACTACCACACTAAGTAATAAAATGAACTTTGCAATATTATTATTTTTTTTTATTTATATATTTAACTATTTATGCACACACAGAAGACAACACAGGAAAATAACATTATCATAAATGAGTAAAAAAAAAAAAAAAGGTACTGTTTATTTCAAAAGAAATTTCTGCCAGCAGACCCGCAAAACGGAGAAATGAAAAAGAAATGTAGACAATAGTGTGTAAAAAGGAAGAGAATAATGTGTAAATGTGCCTTAACTAAATTACCCTATAATAAATACTATATAAATATACATATAAGTAAATATTAATATATACTTATATAAATACATAATGCTAAGTTTTACGTAATTTGGTCTATACTTAAATGCTGGTGAGCCAAGCGTACATTCTACCGGTACAAGTATTGTATTTTTTAAATGTTAACTCACAAATGCAGATAGTAATTATTTGCATATGGATGACGTAACTTACAGTTTTGGCATTAGTTTTTGTAAAAAGCAAATTGGTATTGCTATAATGTTACGTGTTCTTCAGATTATCTCTATCGCAATAGTTGACAAAGTGTTTCCTTACCTGATAATATAAATTTTCATATTGAACATTTCTCATACACACAAATCTTTTCTAAATATTAAATCGAAAGAGGTGGCGAGATGATCTAGACGCACATCACGAAGGCTGGTTCGAGGTGGCGCACGAAAAGATTACCTAGAAGGTTATAGGGGCGGCCTTTGCCCAACAGTGGGACATTCAAGTCTTTTGAAGAAAAAAAAAAGTCGAAAGACCTGTAGAAAAAATCCTGCTATTTTTTTTGCATTTACAAATAAACTGTTGGGTCTCCTATAGAAGAAAGAAAGCAAGAAAACCTCTTAAGCCCGCACAACTACAAAACCCGTAAATTATTTAAAAAAAAACAAATTTATAAACACTAATAGTAATATTTCCGTATCGTCGGTTACAATCGTCAACACCAGGTCACCAGAAGTCCTGTAATTATCTGCATTATACACAAATTCATACAAAGTCACCTGATGAATTAATCACATCCATATAATCGGTTCAGTTAACTTCTAAATTTACTTCTAACATAATGGATTCGGTCATTATTGTAGTCGTAACAAACATAATAGTCTTTTGGCTGCATGTATAACCTAGGCAAATACAATTAGAGTTGGTTATTCGTATACATCCGTATGTGTAGGTCGCGACTGACGTTTTCGCTGCACGTCGGACGCCCGTCGGAATCATTTTTTGCGGTGTGTCTACTTTTTACCGCTTAAAAAGCGTGTTAGGCATCGTTTTTTCTACTAGCCCGTCGACTCGTGACCTCGGCTGACATTAAAAATGGTTATGCTTTGCGCACACGTGCTACTTTCTGCTGAAACAAGCTTTGTGAGACGTCTCGTACTCTCGTCTTCTTATCAGCGAGATTCAGACGTTTTCTTTCACGTCACTACACGACTGAGCCGAATATAATGTGCACCTGTCCTAACAAACGCGTTCTACGGCAGACAGAAAAATAAAGGTCCGTTCAGTCTTTGTGTAGACGTTTCCTTATAATCCTTGTTGCTTCATATTTTGACATTCATTACTTCAGACGTTCACGGGTCGGTCTAGACTTTAGGCTTGTTCAATGGTAATGTGTTGTTTCAAAGCGGCCTTGATATTATTTTTTCTTCTTTCCTGTCTTCTTCGCGTTTCCGTCGTAATGGATCCATGTTTTTCTTTTCTGCAAAAGAGTGCGCTTTCTCATTATTTAGCCAAATGTAGTTTTTGGGTTCTCTCGTCTTTGTAAGGTAAGGGTTTGTTAACAGATATTATCCCATTTATACCTGGACAGTTAAAAAATCTGCATACAAAATGATTTAAGCAGGTTATCGGACTCTCTCGCAGTATCTATTCCCATAGATAAAAACGAATTGTAGGAATATGTAGAAGTCCAGGTTACAGAAAATAAAATTTAATTATTTGTTCTAAAAGCTAAAGCAGTAGAAGGGGTTCTACGCTTTGAGCGTGTAGCTGCGATTTTCAAGATTTACTATAACGTATAAAGGGTGTAAATAGACCCTTAACGAAGTCGAAAGGCACTTGTATTCCCTGTCATGGCAATATTTTTTTTGGTCTGAAACATACCTGGGAATCTTCTAGTTACGGAGATATTGGAGGTCAAAGTTCCAACTTTTTCACAAGTTTTTTTTTTAAATACTAGTTTTTAAGGTGATAACTTTACTTTAAATACCTCCATGAGCCGTTTACTATATAAGGCATGCATCAGCACAATGTTTTGAGTGCGTTATATTGAGTTTCTGAGTGATTTTTCACCCCAAAAAAAGTCGTTTGCCAGCAATATTTTTTTGCGTTGAGTTACTTAGTTTGATGTGCAGAATGCTTGGTTGACGGCTTGGTGAAGGGTTCGTTTACACCTTGTATAAATTAAAAAATAAACAGAACCATTTAGTTTTGTTCAGTAATAAAGTAACACTAATTGTTTTGATTGATTTAACAACACGCTGATGACGGGTCGTTTTTTAATACCTATATAGCAAACTTTGAAATCAAACTGTATTTATATCTCAATTCATGATTGTCAGTAAAATATTGTTGTTTAAACGTTGTTGTAATAATTTGCCATTTGGTTGTGATAGTTTTGAACTTTTTTTCGGTTATTGTATTATTATAACTTGTCCATATTGTCCCACTGCTTAACTAAGGCCTCCCCCCCCCATGTTTATGGAGGGGACTAGACGTATAACTCATCAATAATTTTGATTAAAACTACTCAATAATAGATGCATTTGCATAAGCATTAATTAATGCAAATGCATTTATGCAAACAAGTGTAAGTATAATAAGTAGTAGTAAAATAAGTTTATTTTTAACTTCTTGGGTGCTACTTTCTATAATTTTTCAAGTCATTATAATGTTATTTATAGCAACACAAATCTTAAGCGTTAACTTTCAATTTGTATCTTTGAGCTATAAATAGCCTTTCAAATATTATAATAAGTATCGAAATATTTAGAGATGTGCTTTCATTTCAACAAAAATATCATTAAATCTTTAAATATGTAGATATATTAAAGTAGGACTTGATGTTTTTTCTTTGATGATGATGATGACGTTGTGTGCACTTGTGGCATGTGCCAAATAAATATGTTTTCTTTCCTTCTTTCTATTCTTTTAGTTCCAAAATCTACCAGCAATTTATTTGTATCGATTCTCAAGTTTTTAAAAACAGTTTTTTATCTAGGCCTGGCTTGTTAGTACAGCAAACCAGAAGTCAATGACATATTGAGGAAAACTCTTCGATACTTGTCTATAAAGAGCATAAAATCTACGTGACGAATCTGATGATTTAGCACTACGGCTTGAATTACTCCGAGATGACTCATGCAGCGAAATTCACGTTAAACTGATACAGAAACGATAAGAATTACGTTAAAGTATCCTTACTCCTTACTAATATTATAAATGCGAAGGTAAGTTTGTTTGTTACCTTTTCACGCCTAAACCACCGAACCGATCATCCTAAAATTTTGTCAGGTGCATAGAAACGGACATAGGGTACCTTTCAGCCCGAAAAAAAGTACAGTTCCCGCGGAAAACAAAAATAACGTTCTTATGTTAATTTATGGCGCCAAGTGTCTTTCGAATCATGATTGAATTATATTATTACAAGCAGAGTACAACTTGAATTGATTTTCAAATTCTAATTTAACGCGAGCGAAGCCGCAGGCAAAAGCTAGTAGTTAAAGATAATGTTAGTTACCGTGATAGTTTAAAAACTTATAAAAGATACCAGTTTTATAAATATGGATTTTAATTTTATTTATTTTTCATTATGTCTTCATCTACCTTTCTCAACTATGGTGGGATCGGCTTCCAGTCTGACCGGATGCAGCTGAATACCAGTATTTTACATGGAACTACTTCATATCCGACCTCCACAACCAAGTAACTGTGTAATACGATAGCCTTTGCTTCTACTACTCGTAAAAAAAGAAAACATTTTCTTCATCCATCATCATCATCATCATTTCAGCCGAAAGAAGTCCACTGCTGGACATAGGCCTCCCCAAAGTGTCGCCACATTGACCGGTCCCGTGTGTCTCGCATCTATACTTACTATAGACAATTTATTGTGGCCAAGTTGAGACGCCTTATGCAAAAATATACATACTAAGTGAAAATCAATAACGATTTTTCCAAAAGCATTGATTGAAATTAAACACAGTGTTATGCAAACCGCATCTTCGCATATAATTGTATTTTAGAATTAACATAACAATTGTACAACAAACACGGTTATACATATTTCAATGTTATAGTTTTGCAAGTGACTACAAAATCTATGCTTATTTCTTTACAAAGATCTTTGTAAATTCTGTCTTCATGTAGCTTTGTAATGGAATATTTTCAGTACGTATCATGCGTTGTACGTATTACATAGCTACGTATATACTGTGTATAGTACTAGACAAATTCATAGACAGACTTACAAGGCCAGACTATCTTTGCTGGTCAACGACCCCATGTTTCGACGTCTGTAAGGCAACCGTTAAATAAAAAAAAAGAATTAAAAAGCGCAAGTTTGTAAACTGTCTGCATTCAAGCCGAAACTATTTATTTAGTCCAATAAAGATAATTACGCAAATTCGCTAATTAGGTAAGGGTGCCTTGTTTCACGGTTGATTTTTTACGATTCTCGATCAGAAAGTCAAATAGACATTATTTTGTAAAGTTACAATATAATTTCTGAATAAAATTATGTTTTATAATAAGAATAATTTTAAAAGATCAATAGTCTTTATCTTTACAACAGTGTGCACGATGTTACAGTTATACATATTATAGTTTCTCCATGTTTTGCCATTTGGCGTACAAATATACATTAAAAGGAGGCTTTTGCCCATTAAGTAAATTAATCTATTGGCACTAGTATTAAAAAAAAAACATCTTATCCTATGAAAAGTTCTCCATATCTTTTTCAAATATTCCATCAGCGAAATTTTAAAAAATCATAGTGATGGGTAACTTAGAAGACCAAAGATCCGTTCACTGATAAAACCGTGAACCGTGAACTATGATAAAACTAATAATAATAAGAACCTAGCGTACCTACTTTGCTTTATTACACAGCCAACAAAGCATTATGGCTATAAAATCATAACTAGTCATAAAAATCGTGCCTATACTAACAAACATGGGTCGAAAACTGCACTAACGATTGACAAAATTAATGACGTCATAGGTAGGCCTGTGTTCGAGCAGTAGGACCATTAAGGTCATAGCACACATATCAACTCAGAAAGTTTAATATTATTGGCTGTGTTAAGTTTAATATTATTGTGTGCTTTATTACTATTCTACACTGGCGTGCCTAGAGGGCCACAATACGACAAGCCCATAAGGCTGTTCAGAAACCCTAACATCATGAAGAGTAGGTTATAAGGTAGGCAAGCCAAGCTTTTAGGTTTGTAGGTATGTACCGGTCTTTTAAAAGCACCAAAATGTCTTGAGAACATTTAATCAGTGTTGGCTAAAAAATGAATTCCATAAGCGTATTGTCTGTTTGTTAATCGCTATGGTCAAAAATTGTTAAAAATCTGAAGTGTTACATTTTATTATAGAACTACCTGGGCCCCAGCATGAGTTACAATGCCGTTTCTATTTTTTTCAGAAACCTCTCTTGGCGTATGTAGAAGGAGTGTGTAAAATTTCATCAAATTCGTTTCAATAGTTTAGGAGTCTATATAGGGTACGAACAGACGAACAGTGATATGGGGCATTAACTTATCAAATCGAATAAAAGAAACTTATAAAAACCAGCATTTGCAAAGTATTAGTTGTTTCTTAAGCAAATTGTAACTGATCCAATTGGTAGTACGATACTAAGCAAAACTTTAAGCTTGTACAGCTCAGTTAATCTAATAATTGCGGTAATCTAAACACGTCGGCTTCACCATGCAATGACCTTATTATTAATTAGAACTAATAGGATATATCTTTATCTTTTTTTAATTGGCTTGCTTGCAAAACAGAAAAAAAATCTTGGTAGACAAAAAGTTCATTTTCTCGTTTATAACAAAATTTTTAATTGGTACCAATTGTAAGGAAGCCTAGACTGAACTAGAACTTAGGGAAAAGTAAAATAAAAAAGCACAATTTTTTTTCTTTCGCGATTTGTCCGTCGACAAAACCAGTTTCTAATGGTTTTGTCGACGGACAAATCGACAAAATGACAGATTTCTTTTGTTGATCTGTCATTTTGTCGATTCTTCCGTCGACAAAACCAGTTTCTACTGTGGTCATGCTACGCGTGACTAAATTTTGGGATTTTCTAAGACAGACTTTCCTGTCTACGCTAGCTTTTTAAATGAAACAAACGAAAAGCAATATTAATTAGGTACTTAATTATCGCTATTTTCAAAAGTAGCGGTTCTTTTTCGTATTTTCGAAAATTGATTATAATATTTATAATCTTATGTTCTGAATTTTTTGGCATAAAAACCTCGAATTCGACCAAACTATCATGCTTTCTTAGTAGATATATCCTGTAAATTATGAGTTTTTGACCGTTGCCATACAAACAGTTGTTAATTTTATTTATATACATAACTTCACGCGTTTTTTCCATGAAACTTGGTAAAGTCAGCTCCACATCTTATCGTTATCAGTTACCACATCCCGTTCAATCATTAGGTACTAAGTCTTATTAAGCTCATAAAAGTTCACACTAATGTCTGTGTCTGAGACAGACATGCTCATATACTACTAAATACACGTGTTCAACAGGCATGCGAATGTTTTGACACTGGTGTAATCTTCTGCTTGCCTAGTAACTGCGGGACGATAAGTTACTGCAGACTGCAACAACAAGACCAAATATTGTTATTACCTATAATTGCATACATAGATAATATTCCAAGTGGTCTTTTTTATTTACATTTCATTTAAAATTTATGTATTCTTCTTAATTTTTAAATGTCTTTTAAATTACAGATTCAAGTTCCAAGCTTCGAAATACATCACAATTCTTATACTTTATTTTACTATACACTTAAAATATAGACATTTTATATATTTATTAAAACTTTATGGACATAATGTGCAAAGGCGGACTTAATGCCTTGAACATTTCCTACCACATACACACATACACATTTCACATATTGTATCATATCAATTCTTAGTATGTACTGCTGTCGATTCTCGATTTAAAAGAGTGTCCATGGAGTTTCTTGCCCGTTCTTCTCCATAGAGATCTACGTTAGGGAATGGGCAACTACAGTACTTTCACAGTTTTTGTGCCTTGTGACTGGGACTGTAGCTATATTTTACTGTTGTCTTTGTTTCGACAATTCAAAAGTGTCTGTAACTGGCCTACTTGAAATAAATGCTTTGATTTTGATTTTTGTCGGTGTACCAAATAAATAAATAAAATATTGTTGCAATATAATATAGGCTTGCATATCTAAGTACAAAGGCGAGCTTGACCCAAAATTGGATTTAAAACCTCTATGCGTTAGCAAAATTTGCAAATGAGGCGTGTAAATCATCCGACACTCTATACAGTTTTCAGGTTTATAAATGGCGGCCCAGTCTCGAATAATGAATTTGTTTACAGTTAGCCAAATTAAGATGACATTTGACTACAAAGCAAGTTTGCGTCTAGTTCGCGCTGCAGACGCAGACTCCACCGCAGACGCATCTAATAGACTATATTATTAAATAATTTTATAACGTCCGAGTGGCCGCAAATGTATTCAAGTGGGTCGCCAGACGCATTAGCGCGAATTCCTAAAACCGACTAGACGTGTTCATATGGCTTCTTTTGTTAGATGTTTTTCGGTATGTCTGGCCGGCCACAAAGCCTTGAGGTCGACTCACACGTCGTCGGCTCGCTAAGAAAAGCCTGGCTTTTTGTACTCGCGGTAGTAACATAATTATTCTAACGCAATGTTGTCATAGGTAACTGTCGACGCTCATAGGGATCCTAGAGCTCACAAAAGAAATAGCTACTAAAATAATGTATGCGCCAGACGGTTGCATCCATTTGCAAGTGTGAAACCTGTTTCTAACAAAAAACTGATGAATAATAATATCAAAAACAAATTCCTCTTATTATTAAGGCTGCGCCGCGACGTGTGAATACACTCTAACGCATCTACGTTAGCGAATGCGACGCGAAACCCGAAGTAATTAGAAGGCATGATCAACGACTTACCTGCAGACTATAGAAAATAATAGATTTTTTGTTTTGAAAGAGAAATATTTCGAATGCCCGCCGGGCATAATATTTTAAAATAATGAAACAGACACTAAATCCCAGACAGAAATCATTAGACGCCTCTTCATATACAATTGTTTTATTGCCTGAATTCCAAATAAGATTACAAAAAATCTTAGATGAAATCTTTTGTTATTTTAACAGTACGAAAAAAGTGCAGCATCACCATTTCTTAGCGACAGGTGTAGAAGCATTGAGTAAGATAAATGAAAGGGGAATTAACGGGCTTCCTAGCTCTCTAGCACAATCTTGATCAATTGCATTATCTGGTTGAATGCAATACGTGAGTTTCGGCCAGTATCTTTTGGTAGGTAAGTGAGTGTTATCCATGAGCCCGGCTTGATTGTCACTAAAATAGCCACGGAGAACGATAAGACATCGTGACATCTGCGTTCGCGAATAATCTAAGAAGAATAATGTAGCACGCATCCACTTGTAAAGTTTACAAGGCCTATTCAAACAATATAGGCCTTCAGTGCCAGATGTATAGTCTGTAGCAAACAGTTTACTCTTACTTATGCATTGCATATATTGACAGCTGTTTCAAAGAATGGTTATAAAATATGAGATAAATATTTCGACCTTGAACGAAAATTTGGGAGTGCGTACGTGATCGTGTAATTCAGCCGCCTGCGCAGTTAGATAGCTGCAGTAATTAATATATTTTTGCTGTGTCAACTTGAAGTAGAGTTTGTTAACACACTATTTGCACCTCTAGTATCATGACACTTCCAATTTAAATTATTTGAAAAAACAATTCTTGACACTATTGGCCTTGAGAGAGAAGACAAGTAAAACTTTAATAACGGCAATTTGTACATTTTTAACTAACCTACCTCCAACAGAGTGAGCTTTGTAAACTTAATATATATCTAGCCTGACTTGTCCCTATGTAAGGCAAAGGTCCTCCTCTCCTTAAAATAAAACTATTGCGTGTAATTCAAGCCAGAGCTTTCGGTAGGAATCGAGTTCGTCAAACTTCAAATTGAGTTGCGACAGTTTGGGCAAAAGTTCAGTGTGATCCCATATTTTTTCTCGATTTCACCTCCATGTTTAGCTGTCTTCCCTGGTGTGTTAGGTTCGGTTGCCAGTCTAACAGAATGCAGTTGAATATCAGTATTTTACACGGAGCAATCTGCCTATGTAACCTCAACAACCCAACTGGATTAACCCAGTAATTACTGGCTAATCTTTTGGTAAGACCGTCAGGCTTCGAGATGTATGACCGGCTGTCAGGACCAACAGCTATTTTAAAATAAAAGCTAATAACTTGGCCTCGCGAGTTAGAAAACGTAGCATCTCAATATTGTGACCTACTTCCTATTGTGTACGGATATGCAACTATGTAGACTCGGTCTAGTCCGACGACAACAATATAACCGTGACTAACTTTGGGTATCTTGGCGAGATCTTCACCTGTCTGGACTTCTGTCAATCTATGTTCTATATTTGAATGATTTAAGAATATAGAAAGAATAAAAACTCTTTGGCAGTTTCCCGCGGTTTCACTAGCATCTTAGGTGAATTATTTTATTTAGACAAGTGCGAAAAACTATCTCTGTCCAAGATATTACCTATAGTCTACCTGAGAGCCAATTATTATCCAAACCCGTTCAGCGTAGGAAGCGTGTTGATGTGATTGAGTGACAGACATTTAACTAAATTTCTCAGTCTTTTCGTGAAGTTTTTTAAAACGAGTTTTTTTTTTTGAGAAATCACAAATGCATATGTATTTCAGAAACGTTAACAATCATAATTCTCTCACCCATAACTGAAACTCAGAACAATCGTCTGTAGGCCACATAAACAGTTGTCGGTGCGGGAGTCGAAACCGCGCCAAACTGCAGAAGGCAATCACTTAGCTTCTGTGCCAATTGCCTACTACCGAGTCCAAAAGATTCCTTGATGTATCTCACTCTCGGCGATTTTATATACTGAAAATAGGAATAAATATATTGAAAATTTACTAAGTTAACAACTGTTATTAGTTAAGTAAAACACTAACCGCGGAAGTTGGGTCTCTTCTAGTACTTCTTCTTAACAATGGTGCAATCTCGTCTTTGCAAGACAACAAAGCCTAGATGAAGTCTCGTTGGATGTTCAATGACATTCTCACATTTTAAAAAATGAAATTCTCGTCATTAGAAGTCATAATTTAAATACACCTGGTTGAGGAACGCATGGACCCGGGGAGTATAGCAGAAGAAAGTAGAGGAGTTGGTCAGCAAACAGTAGGTGGCTCTGGGCTTCAATGATGATGCTGATGATAACTACTAATTAAGGGATCACTGATCCGAGGTGAGCTCTACAAAATGTACAAACAATAGCACCGAAGTATTTCATACGAGTGGATGCGCGACTGCACTTGTCATCCTATCAGTGACTTCGACTCACCTTGTCCTTGAGCGCTTGCATTTTCAATTTAAGGTACAATCAATAGCACTGAAGTATTTCATACAAGTGGATGCGTGACTGCACTTGTCGCCCTATCAGTGACTGCGACTCGTCTTACTCTTCTGCGCGTGCATTTCCAATTTAAGGTACAGTTAATAGCACTGAAGTATTTCACACAAGTGGATGCGCGACTGCACTTGTCGCCCTATCAGTGACTGCGACTCACCTTGCCCTTGTGCTCGCTATCTCCTAATGCGTGCATTCCCAATTTAAGGTGCAGTCGTCAGTGACCCTACAAATGAACAATCTTTTGTTTTCTGTTTCTTTGTTGAATTAAAAATTGCAAATATTATTGGGTTTTTTCATCAGAATTTTCACAGTACCAGCCCAATGTCTGGATTAGTGCCCTCTTGATGGCAATGGGGTAACCTCTCCTATTGCTTTAACATAACACACATAACATCACGCCTGTAATCCCCGAAGGGTTAAGCAGACGTTTACCTTATAGTACACCCACATTTCACCACTTATGTTAATGTCCCATGAAATAGGGGGTGAGCCTATTGCTATCAACAGGGCACGAATCCAAACTCCGTGGCTGCTACTGAGAACTTCCAGATGGAAAAACCCAACAACACTTTGCCCGACCTGGGAATCGAACCCAGGGCCTCATGGTACTTTAACATAAACGGCGAAAATAATGTAACTATCTGCCTGAGCCGGCGGGGATATACTACGATTGATGTTATGTAATGATATCTATTTTTAGTACATCTTGCATCATGCCATACTAAATGCAACATCTTAAGGTCACTTTCGAATGACATCTTCTAGACTCGTACAATTTTGAAAGTCTTGCCTAAAACTTTCAAAAGTTTCACCTTGTGAAATGTATCTATTTTCAAAGTGCATAATGCAAGATATCGGTAAAGCAATTCGAAAATGGCTGCCAATAAAAGTTGAGTAACGCAGCATCAAAGACATTGTTTTAAAAGCGTTCTCATGAATCGTGTGACGTCACAAGTGAAAAAGCGGGAAACAAAATGCAAAGCTGCGAGCATGTGAGCTGCTCGTATGGAAAACGAAAGTCTTTCGACGCGAGTTTCATTCAGGCGAAGTTGGCTCGCTCGCGGCTGCTGAACGACAATGTTGGAAGCAACTGAGCTCACGAATCTCTTGGACTCGACAAGGAAGGAATAATATTAACATAACATTACGCCGGTGATCCATGAACTATAAAGCGGAGGTGTACCTGAAAGAAGAAAAACTATAAATTCTGCACAAAAAACACGCACGTAAAATGAACAAAAAAATAACATAAGTTGCCAAAATACTGCATATAGTAGACACATATTTCACCAGTTACGTTTAAGTCTTCTTTGATAGGGAGTAAGCCTATTGCGATAAAATAGAGACCCCAAGCTGGTACTAAATATTCCCTGCTGGAAAACCAGGACCTCATGCTCAGCCATAAACAAACATAACCTCCCTTCAACATGGCGGTCTTTGAAGTAATTTATACTTACGCTAAAAGCTAGTTTTTTTTTTCGAAGATGAAGATAGAATGACATTTGTAGCCTTGGGAATTCTTACTTTTTTATTATTAAAAAAGTAAGTAAAAGTAAGTAAGTAAAAGTCGCATGTTATCATGCGACTTTTACATCAGCTTTATGAAACCGTTTTTTAATTGTAGCAACATTATATTTACACAGAAGAACCTGAGTACTGGAGAAAGTGTAACCTAACTTAATTTACAACTCCCAAAATTATTCACTGATCGCTCTGCGATCGGTTTCATAAAGTATTGCAATTTGCATCATACCCTGATGCATAAAGAGTCGTTGAAGAACTGCAACTCATTTTACACGACTCGTAGCACCTAAGCACACTTCTGGCATCTGCATAACTTGAAATGGAAGCATAGTGTAACTAAAACAAAGCCCGTTTTCACTATCAGAAAGGCGTTCCCTAAACGGGCGCATTCGCCAGTAATGAAACAATTCATGATTCGATTTTGTACAGAAACAAGCGAACTTGAACTGTTACATTACATGTGAAATGCTCTCGGTAAGGAAGTGCCTTAAGACAACACCTAAATGAATACCTAAACGATCAGCGCCGAACGTCGAAATACCTACAATGCATTGTAAAACATTCCAATAATTAAGGCATTCATTCCGATATCACTTAATGTCTTGTTTGTGATAACAGTCATTAATCTCCTCCTCGAGCGTGTCAGCCTTTTTGAATTTCATTATATCCGGAGCCTTGTAATAAATACGTGTGAATATCACGCTTTTATTCGTGGGTCAACCCAGAAATCTGAGATTCTGAGCAACCTGATTCTTAGTTACGCTTCTTGTATCATAAGATTTATCGATGACTCTTGAAGAAAAAGAAAATAATATCCAATAAATAATAATTGTGCGTTTTCCTGCTATTTAAGTGTACGACGTCGGGTCAAAAAGACGTTCTGTAGGCTTTTTGTTAAGATCTTCTTCTTAGCGTGTCGATGGCATCTTAAATTGAGATTAAATTACAGGAAAGAAAATGATTTAACCTATAAATAACTTTACACAGACAGTATGTATACAGAGTGTAACAGAAAGGGTATAGCCATATGAAAAGAAATGCTGCAGACTATCAAACTGAACAACTTTTTTCTTGGGTCCAATATCGTAAATGCGAAAAATTATCAGCTGTCCCATACATTTGGATCGAGAAGGTATTGAAATTTTGTGCTGCATATCCTTTCATATGTCGATACCCTTTCTGTTACACCGTGTATATTATCAGACTGTCGTTGTTGAAAGTCTAGATATCTTAGGTTTCCACCCTCTTAGAATTTCAACACAATGGATGTTGGACATCCGATTAATTCATCAAAGAGCAAGATAGAACGACGCACAGTATACTGTTTGAAACATGTTAAATTCTCAGGAAAGCCACAGCTTCAAAATAGATGAGGAGATTCGTGGAAATTCGAATCAGAAACTTCGCTACGCTAACAGAACCATCTGATCGTTAAAATGCAGTCTAGAAATACAGATAAGAAGAGTACTTTCCGAGAAACGGGTATGAATTTCTCAGAATAATTTACTAGATCATCAATGGTGATTATTTGCTGTATTTTTTCATTCTTCGAACAAACAAAGTACACACGACGGCCAATCAAGCTTTACAAAACCAATTTATGCGGATCTCTCGTTGTATAAAAAATCTATATAAAGCGAAGCCAAGTTACATTGGAAATGTACAGCTTCATGTGCCGCCGTGTGTACATTGGTAGTCTACTGAGCAAATATTTTATTTAGAAGCATTTGGTGATTCAAATCAGAATTGACAAAACAATTCGTTAATCAAGCTGTGTAACGAGAAAACAATGTCACTAACTTATAAATCGACATACTGATTTTATCCAAACATTGATTACGTAGTCTATAGGTAAAAGAGTAGAGGAAGACCAAAGAAACGATGGATGGTCTGTTTGAAGGATGATATGGGAAGAAAGGAGGTGTCTGATGAGATGACGAGAATTAGAGAAGTATGGAAGAAACAGACGTGCTGCCCCGACCCTAAATAAATTGGTTTATGGGCAGGAGAATTGTGATGATTGATGACAGTAGAAGACTACTACTCTTAAATTATTTTTCTGTAACTCTTTCAAATTAGTGCTTATCAAACACTGTTTTAAGCTTTCACGGTTTACGACTAAACTTATACTGTCACTTACGGGATCACAATCACGGAAGATATCGCGTTATTGTTTTAGACAGATTTGTCTACTTTTATTGTCCATCCACCTCCATTCTCCAGTCAACGCGCGATCATGGCTCATGCAACAGCGTCGAAATATCAGGAGCTCAAATGAACAATCACGGAAGTTATCCGGTAAGTGACAATATAAGTTTAGTGATTATCTTTTGATGCCTGAAAATTAAAATTCTACACAATTAAACAACAAAATCATCATCCTTATCTCATCTAAGTTGGAGTTGGTTTGTAATCTATATGCAGTCAGCAGCTGAAAATCAGCATTTTCCATGAAGCAACTCCCTATCTAACCTCCACAACCACAGCCCAGTTATTAACACTATACTGTTGTAACAGTTTTTAAACTGTAATATCGGGAACTCAAAACAAACAGTAAACATGGTAAATATCCCGTTTCTAGTATTAATAATAATGTTGTAGGTAACTGCGTTGTGATTGAAACATACGCCCTAAAACTATATGTATTAATTTAAATGATTAAAAGCAACGATGAGGTTTCGTCAATTTAGAGACGACTTATCCTTTCCACAGACATAATTGCATCAATAATAAAAAAAATAAAAATAAAACCTTTTTTAATGTTTTTTTATACTACTTTAGAATGAAAAAATTAAAAATATAATTAATGTGTACAGAAATAATAAATAAATAAATATAATAAATTTAGTTTAATTCAAGTAACAAGACAAAAGGATACAGACAGGATAACAAACAGACAAATAAAAATAAATAAAAGAAAAAAATAACAAAAGAAACCACTTATCCTTTTTCTAAAGTCGAGTCAATCTTTTCCAACATCCTTGGAGTTAAACTTCGCCAGACTCCTAACTTACTGTTTAATAAACCGCCAACAAATTATAGTTGTGAATGTTGCGTCTGCATTGCCCCAGTGCTCCAGTTGATCTTACAGTCTAGGATAACATATTGATGAAGAAAAATAGCAAAAAAATTACTGGGAAGAAAAATCTCAGATAATTGAAGAAGAGGAGAGGACAGAGCACATTGCTCTACTGCTCATCATAAAACTGGCTCATCATTTAGATATTACAGAGTGCATTTTATTAGAAATAAAACATTTTTTTACCATAGACAATGGATGCGGATTTATGAAGCTCGGGTCGATCTTAAGGTTAAGCCGCGCTTGCCTAAGTTGGTCTTTGGATGGGTGACCACCCATTAAATACCGAGTTTCCTCTGTACCTCAGAAAGCACGTTAAGCCATTGATCCCGGCTGTCATTTGTAGATCTTTGACAGTCGTTACAGGTAGTCAGTGATCCGAAACTCTGACAACCAGTCTTAACAAGTGGTATCGTATTACCCAGTGCTAAATGGGTTGTGGAGGTCAGATAAGTAGTCGCTTCATGTAAAATAATGGTATTCAGCTGCATCCGGTTAGACTGGAAGCCGACCGATGGTTTACTTATACGTTATAATTATTATATATGTTATGAAGAGGAAGATTGGTTCTATTAATTTCCCTTCAGACCAGTCCTTAACATTTACTGCTGATCATAAACCTCTACGAAGGATGATCATAATTGAGTTTTTGAGAAAATATCAGACAAATATATTTATATATGTCTGATATTTTCTCAAAAAGGAGGTTCTGTGTTTGACCCGTATTTACGGGTCAAACACAGAACCTCTTTTTTGTGATGGCCAGGATAGAAGTTGAGCCGTATTCTGTGAAGGACCTCCGCACAGGAACTGTGTTTGGGATGGGTTCACGATACCATTATTAATGTATCATGATCTCAACGATCAGCAGTTCAAATGAATTTGAATTTTCAGTGAAACAAAACAAAGTTCAACATGGCCTCGATTGTAATAAAAAATAAAGAATACTTGGAGAGAGAGTTACACAACAAAAGAAAAACGACACTTATGCAAATAGAAGTCTGTTGTAAAAATTGCTTGCGAATGCTTTAATTTTAGTTATTTTGGGCATTGTATTGAACGCCTTGAAAATAGGTCAGTCATGCATACATTAGCGTAGTCTACAAATAGCTCGACCTTAACTCAAAAATATATGTCTGGGGATGTTGTTTAATTCCCAAAGTTAACTTAATTAAATTAATCAATTAATTTATACAACAAACTAACGAGGTACTGAGAGTTAAACATAGTCGATATGTCACTACAACCTGTCCAGCAAAAGATTATTGGTCTATATGGCTTGTCCAAAATCACAGGTTTGCAAAAATATATTATGTAATATTTGCGTTGTATTAAGCCAACAAACATGGCGTTAGGAGTGACAGTGCAGGGTTGTTTCAATGTCACGAATTGGGGTTCCCCATATATTATGTACTCATGCGGTATATAGGTATACATAGATAAGCACATAGCACTATTTCTATGAGCGCACCCCACCGATTGTAATCTGGGTGAGGGGCGAGCGGTTGAGGCGGACGGACCAATCGCTGTGCTCTCGTGACCAGAAAAGGGGGAGGAGTTTCGCACCCCTAGTTTTCTAGGGGTTAGTGTGCTTCCGCGGCCAACCTAGTTTGCCGTAACCCTCCGCGCGCCGCACTCTCCCCGTATCCACTAATTTAGGGTTGATCAATCGGCCGCGCGGCTGGCGTTACGTAAGAGACACCAGACGAATTTCATGCGATGCAACGAACGCTGCGCTGTCGGGCGCAGACCGGCAGACAGGCGGTGAGCGGACACAGCCTAGATAACGAGACAAGCTTTCAATTAAATCAAACCCAAATAGTTTCAGTTCAAATTTTGTTGCTAAGGCTCTTTGTCCAAAGATTTAAATTTCAATGTTCCATTGTTTAATTTAGGTCCTTTCATTTAACATTCTTTGTTTCATCTTCCATTTCAACACAAATACCAAATCGAGGTGATTGTAACACATTACAAATATTAAAAATGGCAACCAAATATGTCACCATTCGTCATCACTTTCATTTTCATTTTGTTATCTTTCACTTGTAGAAGTGTCGAACATGTCTGCACATTTTATTTGAAACTAGGTTAATGAGAATACTCTATTTGAGTGCTAGATTTGCATAGCTGCAAAAAAAAACTACAGTATTGAAAAGTAAAACTGCGTAGCCTATTTTGGCAACGCTGCCAACTTGAAAACTTGAATAGCGTAGTCTCTAATAACCTTTTCATGCATCGATTTTGACGACAGGTACCTACTATTATTTCGTTTGTTAGGTTGGTATCTAGAATATATATGTGTAAGTACTTAATAAAGAGCTGGTATGCCCTAATGACCTATGCCTATCCATTGTAGTCTGATTTCCGTGATTGCTGAAGTATATGAACCGAATTTTAATTAAAATTATTGAACGTTGTTTGTAATTTGTCAATAATAATTTTAGTCACCTAAATATTAGGGTTCATTGTCCAGTGACAGTGAAAACTTATTTGGACTGATTGTTTTTTGTTTGGAATTTGTCAATAATTTAACAAGTTCTACAACCAATGAGTCACATACAATATGGTGGAAACCCCAGCTTTTGTAGAATCAATGAAAACCAAAACCTGGAAAATAAAACCCCATTTTCTGAATTTCGTGAAACTAATTGTTAAAAAAGACTAACAGGAATATTCACGACATGGAAATAAAATGGACGACCAACAAAAAAGTCCGCAGGGTAACCCCCCTCCCTTTACCCCCCGTAAATCTATCGCTCAGACTACCTCTTCGAAAAACAAACTTGGGAGAATGTTCGTGTCCCGCGTTTATGCAAACTATGAACGGACGGCGACCTCAGAGCCACCTATGCAGATCCTTTGATACAGTTTTTATGCGACGTTGTACTTTTGAAAAGAGAATATTTTCTTTTTTTTTCTAGTGATTTAATTTATAAGCTTCTGTATTATTAAATCTAACCTTTTATTTCAAAACTATTTTAAACATAACATGACACCAGTTATCCCCGAAGGGTTAGGCAGAGGTGTATCTAATAGTACTTACACCCACATTTCGCCAGTTATGTTTAAGTCCCATGTAGTAGGGGACGAGCCTATTGCCATCAACCGGGCACAAATCCAGACTCCCTGGCTGCTACTGAGGAATTCTGAAAGAAAAACCCAAAAACACTTTGCCCAACCTGGAAATCGAACCCAGGACCTTATGCTCAGCAGTCACGCTTGCAACCACTAAACCAACGAGGCAGTCAATTATTTTAAATTACTGACTAAACTTTTAACAACATTACAAGTAAGCAAACACGAAAAAAGTTCACTTAAAAAAATATGATGCCCAAACCAAATTCGATCGATTGCTACCGTAAAATCTTTTGTCCTCAGCCAAAAAACTTCAATGTACTTATGTAGCTAACATGTCATTAAATGATAAAGGAAGACCACTAACTGAATCTATTACAGCAGGCACTTGCAAAATCCATATAACAGTTGTTTTTTAAACATTTTCCTTAAAAGAGTGCCGCTACTTTTACAATTGAGCTTTTTGGCCGTTCAAGTGCAAAAAACTTAGTATAAACAGATAAAAAAGTGGCTACCTGCCTACACGTGACAAAAAATAAAAGTAATAGAAAACAATTTTGGTCATCGGACATCACCAAATAAATGTGACGGTAAAGAAATATACAGACATAAATATGCACATAAAACTACCCGAAACTGGCAAATTTTCCCAATCAAGCTTGAACTAATTAATCCTTTAGTGATAAAGTCAAAAATCTACTAAATAAATTTGACATATTGTAGTAACTTGATGTGGTGGCTGGCGTCTGTACCAAGTTTGACAGAACTTCGTGATTTTTACAGTATGACAACTTTAAGTGTACAGTTCAAGGTGGCGCTGCTTGTTAAGAAAAAATGCATTGAGATATCAAACTTGGAACATTTATTTTAGTTCTGTTTTTTTCCGCCTGCACGGATAAGTTGGCTGAAGTGTAGATTCTATGTTTGAACTGCAGCGGTTAGATTTGAATTATGAATTGGGTTCGATCTACTTTCTAAAAGAGTCTGTTTTTGGCGACATGCTTTTTTATGTCAGCTATTGCTCAACTGCATTTGGAACCTATACAATAATAGATGTAGGAACTTGTGTCCCAAAGGAGAACTACCCCTAATTTCAGTTACATTAAGGTCATAATATGGATCGGTGTTTCTAGGTTATTTATCTAATGATGGAATGTCATGGTGCTAAACATGCATAATCATATTAAGTCACTTTACTTGTTGGTAATCTAGTAATGGTTGGTAGGATTTGAGGTACCAGAAGTGAATGGTGGTCTTTTCTCTGGATACAACAACGAACCCGGAGGTGCATCCACACTAAAGTTTTTGTTTGTGGACGTTAACAAGGGCTAACAAAAACTTATACTTGTCGGGTTGTCAGGATTTATTCCATTAAGTTCGTACATCATGTGGGCAGAAGATGGGTTTCGTGCAATGAACTGGGTACGTTACCGGGTACGAACTGTTTCTATTAAACTAACAAATTACTTGAAATTACAATTTAACACAATAACACGGGGCACAATGAATCTCGTACAGTTCTGGGACGTCTCAACTCCGCGGCGATCAGACATTGAATGTCGCCCTCGCTTCGAGCTGTAAACATCACGGCTCTGTAGAAGCACGCTGTTGTGTGTGTAGGCTTGTAAGTAGGTCGCGTAATGTCACCACTGGCGTACGTACTTGCGATTCATTTTATGTCCGTACCATGAACTGGGTCCGACATAGTAATAGTTTTGAAATTTATATAGTTTCGATATGGATGCACCTTTAGGTCCATTCAACAAAAAAGTTTGGTATGCATTTATGCAAGCAAACCTCTGCGTAATTTTATTATTTCTGTTTGGTAAATAACTAAACAAACAAAAGACATGGGTGACAAGATGATTTAATTGCTCAGTCCAATGGGCTAAAATGATAAGTACTAGTCAGTAAAAGTAAACATTTCCTGCACCTGAAGTAGATCTCAAGACTTCATTCACGCATAGTTACCGTAAATAGTATAGTCCTGCGGCTGCCACTTTTTATAGCCAAAATGTAATAATCAAAAGTCAGCTCTAATTTCATTTGCGATTAACTCTACCGACCATCAACACTGAGTAATTAGAAAGGTACAGTCAATCAGAAAAATATACCTAATGACCTATAGTAATTTAAGTTTTACTACCTAACTCGAGCTGTTTTTTCTCACACCTGTTTTTTTCGAACGATTGGACCCAGGTGTACGTCTAGTACATCCAAATTTGGGATATTCCGCAAAGCGCAACTATTTTTAAGCGCAACCAACTAAGCGCAACTAAATTATTCCTCGAAGCGCAACCATGATGAAAAATAGATAAGGGTATGATGGATTAATTATTTTTTTTCAATCATGGTTACGCGCTTAAAAATAGTTGCGCTTTGAGGAATATCCCAAATTTGGATGTACTAGACGTACACCTGGGTCCAATCGTTCGAAAAAAAACAAAAAACAAAAAACAAACATAAATAATATTTTTCCTAAGCGGTCGGTCTTTAGCTGAGTATTTTATATGAAGTGACTGCCTACTCACTCAAACAATTAATTAATTTAAATATAAAATTTCAAGCACCTACTTGTAAAACCGCCAACAGAATTAGTGATGGTGCTACTGTAAAATAAGGATGACAATACCGACAGCTAGATCAAATCTTCGGAACGAAAAATATTCATGGTTAGGATTAAACAGTAAACCTTAATTAGATAAGCAAATTATAAATGACTCAATTTATAATTTAAATCGAATAGACGACTCAATTTCGTTTGCAAGAGGCTACCAATGTCTGTTTACCTGTACTGATAAGAATTTAAATTGATAATATGACATCTCTGTATCCCTGACTGAAATCATCATCATCTGCTTAGCCTTTTCCCAACTATATTGGGGTCGGCTTCCAGTCTAACCGGATGCAGCTGAATACCAGTATTTTACATGGAGCGACTGCCTGACTGAAATGATAAATGTAATTTATTTATTTTTTGACGTCATAATGTAATGTACGAGTATGTAAGGTGTCATTTGTATTAATTATTGACATTCCAAATAAATTAAATTTTAATTTTACTTACTTTTACTCCTACTTTTTAATTAGAGTACTAGTTTTGCACACCTGTTAGGGTAGGATATGGTCCTGAGCTATATTTGTTGTGTTTCATCCTTATGTGTACCCATATTCAAGCAAAATAAATGATTTGATTTGATTTGATTTAATTTGTACTTATTTTAAGTCGGGACCATATTTATCACCTTTTTTTTATTTTTTTTAAATGTTATTTTTAGTATAGGATTAAAATTATTTAGGCTGTATTGACTCACTGCAGGGCAAATGCCTCCCTGTCACTGTTTCAAGCTAGTATGCTTGCCAAAATTCACTAGAATACAAACATACTAACCATAGCTGTTCTCCTATGGTTAGAATGACATGAGGCCACCTTTAAAGCATCAATCTAACGTTAAGTACTTTTGGGCTTTTATTAATATTTGCCCACTTTGTTCTATTTTTTGAGTCTTCTGTGTACCCAAGATAAAAAAACACCACATCCTGCAATTTCATTTATGTAAAAACATACGTGTAACATTACAGCACAGAGCACTTAATTTATTGTCATTCTATTAATATTAAAATACTAGCTGTTGCCCACGACCTCAGCGTGAAATTATTATAAAAATATTACTTCCCTTATTTGAGTCGGATTTTGAACCCTAAACCGTTTTCTACAATAAAAGTAAGCTTTTAAATTACTCCTTATAACATCAGCTATCTGCCAGTAAAAGTCCCGTCAAAATCGGTCTGGCCGTTTCGGAGATTATACTTTCATATACATTCAGTAAATGCCGTTATTTTGAAATTACAAACAGACACTTCAATGTTATTTATTTGTATAGATGATGTATGATATTACACGTGTCGACGGAATCTGTTAGAAGCCTACACTTAACTTTTTTTGAAACTCAAATGTACGATCAGAAAAAAAGTTTGGATTTTCCAGTTGTCATTGAGCAATTATGTTTATGGGTAAATTCAGTATAGGTCGTTGTCTGGTCACAGCGGTTTTGTTTAAGCTTAGACAGTTTAGATTTGAGCATAAGCTAAAAATTTTCTAAGTCCGAATTTTTTTCCAAGTCCTACTTCCATAGCGCCCCTAAGGCTACACTCCAACTAAATAAACTTATAAACACTACTTATAGTCACTAGATATAAATCATATTGGTGGTTTTCTAAAATAAATTATATTATTAAATAAATGATAAATTATATTTTTTAAATAAATGATAAATTACATTATTAAAATAAATGATAAATTATATTATTAAAAATTCTTGAAACTTGCTAACGTTATACTATCTGATCTTCCACCTCATTCTTCTTCCTCTACTTCCTACTCATTACGTTCATCAATTAATGTTGATCATCAGTTCAAGTTGAATGAACGCAAGTACAATTTCACCCTAACAACACAATGCAATCAAGTTATACAAAACCAGTTTATGCGGATCTCTCATTGTAAGAGAGATCTATACAAAGCGAGGCCAAGTTATACTGTAAATGTATAGCTTGATGTATCGCCGTGTGTACCTATCTGTATTTTAGTATATTTTTACCTTGTAACCTTTTCCGGATCATAAGGTATCAGCGTCGCTTATTAAGTGATGATATACTTAGGTAATCTGCACTAGTAGGGTTGCCATGGTAACCTAATTTAAACCTCAGCGAAGAAGCCGCAAGTCACCTATTTATTTTAGATTTTAGGGTTCCGCTGACAAGAATCATGATTGTAAAAACGATTTAGATTGCAATTGGTAAAATAGGTAAGTAGTCTGAACAAAATTCATAATTTTTTTTTATTATTCCATTCATTTAAAATTCATTACATAATATATGAATTAAAATATTCATTTGGTTCTTAAAACTAATAAACTCATTCGTAATAAATGAACATGCATTTTAACAATAATTAAATAAACAAAAATGATTTTTAAATAAACAAACCTTCATAAAACCACAATATTTTTCTACGCTTACTGAATATACATTAATCATTAATACAAATAAGACTGAGAGAATCTAACAAAAACATTAAACTAAGAAGTAGCAAATTAACGTACTCAGCACTTGTGAGAAGTCTCCAAACGTTATTACTACGTGCTACATCCAAATACTATATTCACTAGGTTTATACGTTACGCTTTCGCCAATAGAACTTTCATTATAATCTTTCTGCAGCCGAACTTTCGCTCCGTAAGTTGAATAGTCTGTCTGGGATCTTGTGATAGGTTACAACTGAAATACATATTATTTGAATTCATTTTATTTTGTCGACGTGGAATCCCTCCTTAAAGAGGTAAATTGGACAAGGAACCACAGTTTTAGATTTTGCGGACGTTTGAGTTATCAAAAATAAATTCATCATCATCCTCATCATTTTAGCCGAAAGACGTCCACTGCTGGACATAGGCCTCCCCCCAAGTGTCGCCACATTGACCTGTCCCGTGAAAAAAAATTATAAAATTAATATTTATTTTTTTGTAAGGAACCCTCTGTGATCCAAGACTAAGCAGTACTTGTCCAGATTTTTTTTCTATCATTAAGAGCGAGTTTTTATTTGTTTCGCTCTGTTGGGTTAGGATTTCCCCTGATCGAGTAAAACTTGGGTCAATGACTGTCTACGCAAGCCTAAAATAATTAACCTGCTATCAGCCTCCTAATTATGACTCCACGAGTAGGAGCAATAATCTATAAATGGTTTATGGAATCTATGCAAAATGGAATTACTTTGGTGTTCATCTGTTACAGACGATTTTCTTCTGAAATGACTTTAATATTTCATGTCTAATTGTAAAAAAAAAAAAAATTGAGTAGAATTAATATAGTTTTCACGTAAACAAACCTAAAATAAAAGTGGATTCATGGAAGCTTAATATCAGAGAGTAATATATATAAAAGTATGTCAGTTTGCAAGATGCTGTAACAAGTAACATTTAATAAAGTATCAAAAAACCCGACTACAAATTGTATTATGTACCTATACACCGTGACTTTTTAGTCTACTTACAAAGGTCGTCCACTCAATGTACCCGACATAAAATAGCTCTAGGCTCGATTATTATTTTTTTTATCTTCCATTATTATGGAAGATAAAAAAAATCGAGCCTAGAGCTTTAATTATTAATTTAGCCTTTTGAGTTAAAATTAATTAGTAGTTAATTAATTTTTTTAGTTAAAAAATTAGAATAAAATTATGAAACATCCTGTTAATGATGTTTACGTGTCAAACGAGAGAACATATACCTACCCAGCACTCGAGTCCAGTAGATCATCACTCACAACAGGGTGTTTTAACTACGTCATGCGTCATAATACTGAATAATATTTTAATTTTTAAATTATTAAAATCTCATAAATACCTATTTTTTATGAATGTTTAGTATTCATTGGATACATGAAGTGGTCTGCCGTTGTATGACGACTAAAAAGTCACGGTGTACATAATATTTGTATCCTAATATTTGTCCTTTTAATTTCCTTCATTTTGATAGCCTACTCGACAGGTTTGTATAAAAAAAAATCAATGACTTACAATTTAGCGCCAAAATCCGTGGATTTGTTTTTTTTTAAAAAAGAAAGCATCTTTCTAAGGACACTTTGGTTTTAGATACGAATTTAATGATATCTTATTCGCCGAAATCCACCCAGCCATTTGGAAAATATTCTTATTCTTATTATTCTTATTCTTTAATACACACAAAATAACAAATATTCAGACAAATTGCAATAATAATGCTTATGTACAATGGCGAGCTTAACCCAGAATTGGGTTTTCTTACAGCAAGAAAATAAAAGAACATACGAGGTAATAAAGAAATTTACAAAAAACAAACAAAGAAACATAACTTCCTTGGCAGTCGGGTAAAAAACATCACGTTTTCTAGTATTAAAACTTTTTCCAAAGAACCCTGTTTCCACCATTTCTCTATGAGTGTCTTTTTTCAGGGAAACGTAAATCAAGCTTGAAATAAAGTGACATCATCACTCGTGAAAGAAGAAAGTTGTGACATGTTTTTCACGGTCAAGTAAAGCTATTTAAAAATAAAATACAATAGAATTGCAAATTCTTAAAACGTAAAAATAAACTACATATTTGGACGCTGTTTTTGTGATAAAACTGATAAAATTAAGACCGTCAAGTTGGGAATTTCCGTGAGGAATTTGCCTAAGTAAAAGGCATTTCGGACATTCACTAGGCACTTGAAGATGGCCCATGTCCTCTATTTTTGGGAGCTCGTGCGACCCCAATTATCGGCCACATCTCTAATCTCCTGGTTGCGGTTTTCTAACAAAAAAACGCGTGATTGTGTTCATGTCGTAATCTGATTTAATATATTTTGATAATATTACCGAACTTAATTGCAATCTTTGATCATGATGATAACTGAAGTGCTCCTGGCAAAGAAGCCGCTTGAATTGATTGATTTGTGAGGTTCATTTGCATTATCTACACTCTATTAACAAAAACACCTTAAAGCCATTAAACAAAAAACTTTCCTGGTTTATTTAATTTAGTGGTTGAAGACCTTGGCCTTCTTACGGCCTTGGCCTTGACGAGTACCGTCCGTCAAACTGTCAGTCATCGCTGTCATCACGTCAGTGACAGTCGTTACCGTTAGTCAGAAGACAGAATATTTATGATTATTAATCTCACCTCACAATATGCTTTGTAACAAGAGCAATGGTGTCCGAATACAGTACACTTCAAACAACTGTAAAAGCGAGAAAAAATAGAACTAAAATAAATGTACCAAGTTTGACATATCAACGCAGTTTGACATACGTTGAACTGCACACTTAAAGTGGTCATACTATACTGCTTTATCGAGATTATGTAGGCACATTACCACTGCTCTCAAAACTATGAAGGAAAATATCGCGTGAAAACTTGCATGTCATTTCTATGACAAAAAGTCGGAGGCATGTGACATCAACCAATACTCACTGGGTTCATGTGATGGATTAATTATCCCCCAGTCCCTTTCTCAGAGAGGAGGCTTGTATCCTTACATCCACACTATTCCAAAACCACTGCAAATCTTGAAAGCTAGAATCAATAGTGGCGACCACCACAGATATAGATAAAACTAGATAACGCAAGTATTACTAACCGTATGAAAACCAAGCGTGCCATTTTTTGCCACTACATGCTATGACGTCATAAGCAATATTTAGTTACTATAGAAACAAGTTACTACACAAAATGGACTACGTTTTTGTTCTTTAAATGTCTAGAATTAAGTTCTTGAGTTTTAAAGTTGTAACGTTGTTGTTTTAAACAAATTAGCTTGCTGCGACAGTAGCCACGTTAAGTATAAAATACTTAAGCCGGGCACGCGAAGTAGGTGCTCTTGCGTTATCTAGATATATCTATATCTGTGGCGCCGAGACAATGAAGCTCGGCGAAGTCCCAAAGAAACAATTTAACTGTCTTAGATCCCACAACCAAATTAATCAGAAAAGAATAGCGGAGGAGTAGGAAAAAAATGTGTCCTGTGCCCCAGCGGTGGGAATGTTATGGCCTGTTTGTGTAGACAGTACTATTACTGTCTATGCTGTCTGTCTGTGTGTATAGTTGGCTTTTATTGCCTGTGCTCCACCACCCAATGGTTGCAGAGTACAGGCAATAGGAACCAACCTTACATAGATTAAAACCGGTCCAGTGCCAGTCGTACTCGCAAACGAAGGGTTCCGTCCCACCGTATAATATTTAACACAACTTTTTTTAGGTACAAAAACACGTTTTGGTATGTAAATTTAAGGGGATCTCATCACCCTCATTTTTTTTCGGGTGTGAAATCATAAAATGAGCCCCCCTCCCGCTCTGCGGAACGGAAGGGACTGTCAGACTTGTACTGACTAAAACCCACCCATGTTCCTTCTTAGCCCTTTGTGTTCCAGGGACGCGGTATCACTTTCGAACAGTCCCACAGAAGAGAATCACCCCTATAATTGTCAACTGTTTTACTAAGACTTGTTATGCACGGAACCCTAAAAACGTAATTACTGTAATCAATTGTAACAATATCTAGATTTACTAATCGCATATTAATTAATCAAATACCTATAAGTACTTAATTTATTATTGTTTTATTATCTCACGAGTTATTATGAAGTGTGGGCATCGCAGGTGCATAGATAAGATATATTATTATAAAAATCAGACGATTGTAAAGGTCATCAGAACCTATCTAAAGTAGTGGTTGTAACTTTCTTTTATTTAATATCTCTATTTTTTTTTTTTATATTTACTTGAGTTGTAATTTCTCGATTCTTTTTAACATATCTCTAATTGAATAATTATTTTACTTAAAAGAGTAAAAGTGTAAACACTTTTATTGTTAGGATTTTATATGGTACGTACTTAAAAGATAACATCTTTACCAATATCATAAAGAGGTACGGTTTGTTTGGAAGTTTGTATGTAAGGGGTAATATCCGGAATTAATATCCAATTCTAAAAATTATATTACTGGCAGAAAGCTAAATTATTCGTGAGTGTTATAAGCTATAAATTATATTTATTTCATGCATGTTAGCTGAGCTAACACAATTTTTGCGGCGAAGTGCTAGTTATAGATAAAACCGCCAGTTTAATTAAGCAACTACGTATTTTCTGCGAATTGAAATATATGTCTTTTGGCATGTGGTTTAAATTCGAACTAAGGCTGCCATATTGATTTTTCAATACAATTTCCACAGACAATGTCACGGATGTTAACAACTGCACGCTCCTTTCAAAATAATTCAAGAGGCAAAAGAAGAACCATGCAGCTTTATACACTTCAACCAACTTATGTGTGCAGGCGGGAAAACACAGAACTAAAATAAATGTACCAAGTTTGACGTATTGAAGCAAATTTTCTTGAGAAGCAACGCCACTTTGAACTGCACACTTAAAGTGGTCATACTATACCGATGTCAACTATCTATTTTGTGACAATATGTTTTGTATTCTTCAACTTTAGTTTTCTTCAACATCAGCGTGTATCATTGCTTGCCTAACGTTGCTTGCATTGCTTGCCTCGTTAAATGGAGTTACCTCAATGGTACAGCAGTGGGATGTGGTTGTGGAGCTGTGACGCAAACTATGCTCCACCTCCTATCCTGCCCGCTTAGCCCAAAAACATGCAGCCGAAGTGAGCTTTGCGCTGCCGCCGACGACGCGGTGGAAGTGGCGATGTTTTGGGCTAACAAAATATAGAATTTGTCGTGCAGCGATACGAAGAAGAAGAATATTTGCTTGCCTATGACGTCTGATTTGATCAGGTACTTTCCAACTTGTTATTCAGGTGCTACTAGATGATTATGTAGATGTTTTAGACACCTGCATACATTGAAAATAAGTTTGCTGGAAACAATATTACTAATCAATTTAAGACCCTAAAAAAGTTGCATTTGCATGCAACTTTGATCAGCAGACAGGCATGCCAATGTCGGTCTTTCTGAAATACATCATAAGTTATAGATACTCCTACGTAATGAAAGATGACGACTAAACAAAGACCACGCATTGTGCTAAAACAATGCACACGATAGTATAGACAAATGTTCAGTTAGATTTGTCTAAAAAGACTCGTTCAATACAATATATTAAGACGAGCCAGCCGATACATTCATGTCGGCTCCGGTTTATCCACGCCTGATAACAGCAACATCATTAGGTAACCCGTCTAGACAGAACTATGACTTATTTGTCTAGACATTCATAACACCTAGAACGCCTAGATCATTCCGTACACCTACTCCAAATGATATAGAAAGCATTCAACTGTCAGCGAAATTGAATAATAATATAATTACGCGGCGAACATCCCCAGGCAGCCTCGCACGTCGGACCGAAATCGATTTAGACTAACCCGTATTAGGTCAATAGTCTTTACGTCGCAAACGCTGAGTGTGCACTGGGGTTGTATTTAATAATATTATAGTTCCAATATCGGCATCGGGAGATAGTGGAGATCGTGACGCGGCGACTGCGACGCGCCTTATCGCCGCATCGCCTTCGTGGCCGTCGTAAATAATGTGCAACTTTTCCCGCCACGCCCCCACCGAAGCTGGAACAAAAAAACTATGCAGTCGCTAATAAGCGTTTTCATGCGTAACGTTACAAGTTGTCCTTGCTTAATGCTCTAACGATGCATGCAACTACGTCTGAAGGCTACTGAATAATATTTGTCTGCGCACTGCAATGCCTTAAGCGTTGCAAAAATACTGCTTGTCACTATTCTATTCATGCACAAAACTCACTTTGTTTTTGAAGCACTAAGTTTTCTTAGAATTAGATGTTTTTCTATTCTTTGCTCACGTGTTTGTTTGCATACTAACCTACATATTGCATAACCGAACAGTAGTTATTGTTGATTGCATTGTTTTTCGTAATTTGGTAGCTAGTGTATTTTTCTTAGAGGTTTATAGATTTTTTCTTCAAGAACATACGTGTTTGGCAAGTGTAAGCGAAATGATGCATAACACACATAGGAATTGTAAAACCGTTTAAGGACTCCTTGCCTAAGTGTTCCATATACAGTAGCTAACGTAACAGTAAAAATAAATAATTAGAAAAACTGGACTAAAAAACAGGCCGTCAGCGCAAATGTGAAATGACGGGTTAAAAAAAATAAGTCATAGCAACATAGCAGCATAGCATAGTTTTTATTTTTATTTTTTATAGTAACAGCTAAACTGTAAAAAACACCTAATAAAGAATGCATTATTGCGTTGGCGTTATAACTGACGTAATTGTTCATATCATACTTGGGACCAAGTAAATAAACTGCTTCATTAAATGGTTTAATTATAGCGCTTCGTGACTATTGAAAATGCATTGATTGCTGATCGATGTTAATATTTTCTTTCTACATATATAAGGTCTATCTTTTCATACACGAAATATTTTAAGAGTAACTTCTATAAGTCGTAAAGTCGCCATGCAACGAAAAAAAAAAATATCCGAGTGTTTTTTTTTACAAAATTATTATTATAAAAAAAATTTGAGACTTTTTGCATAAAACCTTTACTCCCATATTCTAACAATGACAGTAGGTAAATACGACGTAGTAAACTAGCTTAGTGGATGCTTATTTTTTTTTTTTTTTAATATTCTATTAAATACAATACAATATACTAGATAAAAAAAAATCCCTTGAAATGGCTTTGTTATAGCCGTTAGATGATTCCCTGAAAATATTTCGTGTATGAATAGTTAGACCCTATATAGCTGTGTCTACATGACAGCCAAGAAGCCTGTTGTCACTGAAATTAAGAAGCCTGAAAGTGTGAATGTGCCAACGAAGTTTTTGAAAGTAATATAATATTTTATATTTATGTTTTTACCAAGGTTACCGACGTAGCCCGAAGAATAACCAAACTTAAGTGGCAGTGGGCAGGGCATATTGCTCGCAGAACGGATGGCCGATGGGGCCGGAAAGTTCTGGAGTGGCGACCGCGAACTGGAAGACGTCGTGTTGGAAGGCCTGGCACTAGGTGGACCGATGACCACGGGACGGTCAATGTGGCGACACTTGGAGGAGGATTATGTCCAGCAGTGGACGTCTTTCGGCTAAAACGATGATGATGATATTTTTTTTTAACGTTGCTATGCAGATCACCGTCAAGTGAGATATTTACATGAATTACTTAATAATTAAAAGAGCCTATAATGCAGTTGATACAAATAAAAGAACTAAATAATAAAACGTGACGGCATTTATTAAATAGCGTCACCTTTTGTTTCCCACTGAATAACTTAATATTCTCGTAAGTATTCAGTCAAACAAGGGTTTGGAATAAGTCGAGAATACTCTAAATTAATAGACCACGTGTACCCAAACTGGCTATTTGACCTGATGGCCTATCATGCCGTCTTAGAGCAGGAGTAATTCCAGTGTGGGAAAGAGATGGCGCTAGACGACCTGTACAGCTCTGTCTCTTTCCCGCACTGGAATTGATCCCCTGTTTACTGCTTGTTGAGCAAAGTTCACAAGGTTTCAGAAACTCATGTCTTGCTTTGAAAATACAGGGTGCAAATGGAACCTTCACGAAGCCGTCAACCTAGCATTCTGTACATCAAAATAAGTAACTCTACGTCAATAATATTGCTAGGAAACGACTTTTTTTGTTGGAGAGAAAAACAAATCAAAATTTGGTGGTCATGGAGGTATATAAAGTAAAGTTATAACATTAAAAACTAATTTAAAAATTACACACACATAATACAAAAAAAATTGTTACAAAAATATTTATTATTAGTTTATAAAATAATTAATTATATTAATTACATTTTTTTTTAACTTGTAAAAAGTTGGAACTCTGACCTCCACAATCTCCGTAACTAGATGGTTCCCTGGTATGGTCCAGAACAAAAAAAATATAACAAGTGCCTTACGGCTTCTTTAAGGGTCTTTTTACACCTATTATACTCCTAACCTATCTATTCGGTAGGCATTTTGCAGCATTCATACTCTGTTTTTTTATATTGAAGAAGACTAAATTACTAAAGCGTGTTGCTCTATAGATTGTATTATTCCTGTTGAGGCGTGCGTCTCCACGTGTTCCCTGTGCTAGGCTAGACGGTGCAGCGGTCGGTCAAACCGCGGCAACACTCGCAGTCGTGGCCATAGCGTTGTTTTTGACTGAAAACGGTGCACGCGCGCTTCATGCTTTATAGCGAGCCACTAAACTTATACGAGCAGCGATCTGTAGTGTTGTGCGATGCGTTTTTATTGTCATTGCTTTGTCTGAGGCGATTGTTGTAATCGAAATTTTGCTGTCTACTTTATACCAAAACCAATTTTAGGTGAAATATTTTTGAATGAGACACTTCTACAAAACAGTTTTTTTATTAACTTACACTCTTCCTTTTGTTGGGCAAAGACAAGTCCTTCCAAGATCTCTTTTGTCATTCCACCTCGAACACACGGTGCGTGACTAGGTTGTCTCGTCGCCTATTTCTGGGCCAGCCTCGGCGTTTGAAATTAAATAATTATGAAATTATACTTCACCATTTTCTAACCTATAGCTAGGTTGGGAAGTTGTGAGACATTTAATCAGCGACAGCAAGGATAGATAAGTGAAAAAGTTATTGAATTAACATAAGATACAGAAAGCATAATTCTTTCAATCCTCTTGAAAATCGCTGAAGAAATGCGAATCGCTTTAAAAGCGATCTTCACTTGTTTAGACTTACGTAGGTGTCGCATTCTATAGACCAGAACTTCTAGACTAGAAGATTACCTCATTATGGAATGTAGAATAAAATATTCTACAAACAACTTTTTTTATATCATAAATGTGCATCAGACGTTTCTGTAGCGGCCATCGCCACAGCATTTGAAACTAATAGACATTTATTATTTTTGCACTCAGCGAGGTCAATGCTAGGCCAAATCTATTCGGGGCGTGGTTAACACAGTGATTAAAAGATATTATTAAGATACATGTTCTATGGTACAGGTCGTATGACTTTGAGAAAAAAAAATATTAATGATGATGAAGAACGAGAATGATCAAGGCCCTTGCGTGGAGACATTTTTTTTCGGTTTGATTTTAATTCAACGGAAAAAATGGTCTTTTTGTCAGCTTTTTTATTATTCTAGAAGTTCTGTAATACATAATTATATTTATTGAAATCCCCATTTTTATCGTTCATTGTTCCTTTTTAGGGTTCCGTTCCCGAAGAGTAACCATCGGGACCCTGTTACTAAGCTTCCGCGTCCATCCGTCCGTCCGTCTGTCTGTCAGCGGGTTGTATCTCTACTCATGATCGGTAATAGGTAGACAGTTGCCGCTATAACAAAAAATAATAAAAATATATTTGAAATTTAAGGGAGCTCCCCTACTACGATTGTACAGAACCCTTCATACGAGAATCAGATTCTCACTTGACCGGTTTTTTTTTTTAATTCATTCATACCTACAACTTTAATTTACGAATCCACCAAATAACTTTTTTGCAATAACTGGCTGACTTCTTCCAAAGAAAAAAAAGAAGCTTCCAAATTCAAATCCTCGCGCGTTATGGCCCTACTACAGCTCTACAACTTGACTCACGAATACGTTCTAGTCGTGGCCCAATGCTCCGACTAAACGCGGCTATGTTTACATGAGGTACTGGCTTCACTGACCACTAGCCAGCGGCTACGAACAAAATTCTGTTCGGATATTAAATTTATATCGACCAGACACCCACCTAGGTCATCCATAGAACTTGTCTATGTAGTTGTTAGGTGCATGACGCATCTAAATGCTGTTTAAACGTTATGCAGTAGGTGGAGTAACGGCTCCTTAATTTAGCTGATATCTATATTTAGTAGATGCAGACCTACGTTATTTCTTTAATTTTTTTATTTCAACAATAAAGTTGTCCGTAGTAACCCCCATGCGTTGAACAAATTTAATGAAAACAAAATTACGAGTATATTAAAGTACGGTAGGTACTTTTATATAATAAATGCATGAAAATGTTGTCGTGGCGTACCATTGCGCATTTTATTTCCATGTGATGAAATACTAACAAGAAGTGGAATAAAACCAGTTGATAACCTCTCTTGTCACTTCACGATCAAATACAGGCCTAATAATAGTAACCAAGGAAATAATCTTAAAATCCCATCATACAAATATTATTTTTTAAACTAAATTGATGCAAAGCTACATAAATCGAATCTAAAGCTAATTATCATTATGAATCATTTTCTCACGAATAGATGGCATTGCATTTTATTACCAAAAAAGTATTATTTATTTCCAAAAAAAAAACGTATTGCAAAAATTAATTCTATGCTACAGAGGTTGAATATTTTGCGTCTGTCGTTTAAGTTTAGGAACCTTGAAAATAGAGACATTTTAAAATGCAAATTAGTGTCTGTGTCTACTAATAATTAAATAAGTAGGTATGTATAATAGGTATGTATATAAGTGACTTAGTTTTTATTTTAAAATCCTTGTGTTTTCGTGTCTTTTTCTTTCTAGAAGGCCTAAAATAGGAAAACAATAATTGAAATATCCTTTCAGTGTTCCTTATGAACCAAAGTAAGCAATCATGATAAGGGTTATGCCGATTCCAACAAAAGTTTTAAAACACTTATCATTATAACACAGTACAAAACAACTAAAAACCAAATAAAAAAGGTGAAATTCATTTTTTTAAAACGTTATCTGCAATTTGCAAATCAGTGTCAGTCTGTTTGTTGAATTTGTTACGGTCGGGAATCATATTTTAATCAATATACTGACCTGCAAATTACAAAAAACGAAAGAAAATTTGAATTTACCTTAAAGGTATGAAAGCTTTATATGTACCATCCAGTTTAAGAGTTGTGTTTTCTAAGTCTATTGCAATGTCGCCTACCTATAAGTAAGCTTACCTTTAGCTATGGTATCAGTATTTTACATGACGCTACTGCCTATTTGACCTCCACAACCCAGATACTGGGGAAGGGACTCCTGGCTTAGTCAGAAGCCAGAAATATTTTCCCCTGTATCTGGGTACGTCCAAAGATAGAAAAATGATAGCCGCGACCAACAGCATAACGTGATTTCTCACAAATATCTTTAAGTACTTTATTCAATTCCGCAAACTGAACTGTAAAATATACTTCGTAACGTTACTCTACAATTACGTAAAAATAATTGAACAAACTTGGTTTTTCGGCAACTACCTGATGACCTTGTTGATCGGTTCGAATCAAACTAGACTAACCAGTCTGAACCTAGGCTGGTTCAGTTTATTTCTTAAGAATGATACGGCAACGATCAAAAATTCAATTCGAAAGCATCTTGTAAAAAAAGGTTAATTGCTAATTGAAGAAGCTTTGACTGCTTGAATAATAAATTCCAATTATAATTAGTGGCAAAATGGCAAAATTGGAACCGTTATAGATTCGTCCTGTCCGTCTGTCGGTCTGTCTGTCCGTTCGTCCGTATGGCACAGCCATTTTACACAGTTGATATTTGGAGAGCGGGTTTCTTTTATAAACTGCTACACAAAAGTGATGTGAAATTACAATTAAAAAAATAGGGATGGCCCTCCATACGTGTAACGGGCGTTGAAAAATAATATATCTGTGTGAAGCGTCTATCGACAGTTCTTAAAAAATGTGTGCAACGCCAACTCGCACTTGGCTGGTCTTTTTCTTGTTGAGCCGAGCGTTGAATATACAGTAGACAGTGCATACATTACACTTTTATTTAGGAATTAATTTGGGTTTTAGCTAGTTGCAGCAGTGTTGATGAATACGGACATAGGAGTTCTCGTCTAACTTTTTTATTGTTTGTAGTTATGAGAAGATTCGCCAGACAGTATAGTTTAAATAAGAGATTAACTGACTAACTAATGCACACTGTGTCCAGCCACCCACACTGGGAACTTCTGTAGGATCGCGGCACAATCCTTGACACAATAAGGAGGCCTGTGTCCCAGCTATGGGAAAATCATAGGTTGATTATGCTATGCCAACTTGCCTCAACCAAGTCTTTAAGTATGTAATATGTTTAGGCCAAAATATGAATTATAAAATCAACTCAATATAATTATTGGGTTATACCTACTATCTCTACTGAATTGAATCGTGTTGAATTCTTTTATTCAGCTTCGTCGCGCGACACAAAAGCCCAGCGAGCATAGTTTGCCCGGCATCCGATTTTAGCCAGACAGGTTCGGCTATTTATATCAACATCCGCTTCCGGCCAAATTAAGCCTTCTGTCTGGCGCTTATTTTCATTATAATTAACCTAATTGTTACTTCTGAGAGGTGAACTCCCGACTTTTTAATTATTCAATTTTGTCAGTCGACAAATCTATTTTAATATGTGATATTAATTTGTGATTCATATTTATTTATATAATAGCTTGAGAAAGGATATTATAAATTATAATTTATATATTTTTGAATTAGTTTCCAAAAATGCCGTCGTCCCGACTAATCTAGCGGTAGCTGTATTGTGCCAGACACTTTGTTAAACTACTTTATGACTACAGTCTTTTCACATTCTTAACCTCTGACTGCTGCAGTCCAACAGCAACCTTATTGCTACATACATAAAGATCACTATGATTCTGACAGTGATGGAAAGTCAAAGGTAAAATATCTGTGAAAAGACTATATTATATCTAAAGGACATAATAAATTAATTCTAGTCAGACAGTTCTACTATCTGAAAGTAGTTTTTAACCCGTAAGTATAATGATATGCACGAAACTATTTAAACAGGTATTCGTGGTACTATTACGTTCATAGTACTTTTGTTAAAACCAAGTTTAACGAGACACACGGTGCAATCCGGTGGAAAAGTATTGATGAGGGTTTTTTTAGTGTTAAGTAAAAAGTTACGGTTATTTTTGAGTCTTTTATTTATTTGATATTGTAGGTCTAACTTTTGTTTAAATTTTTTCACAAGTTAAGAAAAAATTACAAACTTTTAACTTTACTTAACATACCTCCATGCCCACCTGCATTATTCAATGCATCCATCAGCACAGTTTTCAGTGCGTTACATTGAGTCCTACAGTAGAACGTGATTTTTCACTCCAAAAATAAAAGTCGTGTCCCATCAATAATTTTTGGTTCTACGTTGATTAAAATATGATTCTCGACTGTAACAAATTCACATACAGTCTGCATTCAATTTTGAGTACTACCCTTGCACTACCCCCTTAAGGTATTTACTTAGACATCGTTTAGTGTTTATGAAATCGTTCAAAAGACAATGTCGTTCTCAATCACGCGGACAGTCGCGAACAAAACCTAGTAATTTAAAAAAAAAAACTTTTTCCTAAACTACAGACGTTAAATTATACCTCGAACATTGTACGTGTCTAATGACATAATTCAAGATACCACCACAGTTGGCATTTGCTCCGAGGGAAGTACAATCGAATACACACAGCGTTATTTTTTTCGACTTTTCATAGGCAGCAGATGTTGGCAAAGGCCACTAGACTAGGCACGACTACGATTAACGGTTATACCACACGTTTTTTTCGAAATACATTTACGTTTCAATTATTGCTAACATTTGTGTTAACTCCCATATTTGGTTTTCTCGAACGTGAAATGGTTTGTTAGTGTGTGTCACAGTGTTACAAGCGCTTGTACAGAAAGTTGACAACGTCGCAAATTGCTGTCAAATATTTACCTGTTTTAAATAATTTGGCAATATTACTGTATGGAAATAAGAAATATGGCTAGCTAGTGAACTAGAATATTAATAATGAATTACAAATAAAACACTGAATTTGATGTTGTAACCGTTTTAGGTGTAAAAAAGGCATTTGGAAAGTTTACAAATACTGTTTTTACATCTAAACCAAATATTCGGTGTTACGATATTAATTTATTGCATTTCATAATCAATACTTTCGTTCACTAGTTAACCGTATTTCTGATTTCCATACACTAATATTGCCAAATTAATCAAAACAGTGAAATATTTGACAGCTATTTGCGACGTTGCTTAGTTTCTGTACAAGCGCTCTTCATTTGAAAAAAGGCCGACATTCACAACTTGTTCCTATTACTAATTATGTAAATAAGCAAATAAAGATTTTCCGATTTGGCGAGACATTCTGTAGTTTTACGAGTGTATTCGTCTGGTAACAATTAATTAATTTTAGAAACAGGGTTATTAAAAATATGAGTCAACATTTCAAGGTTTTTGGAATACTCAAGCTTGTAACACATAAAGTTTTTGTGGCATATGTTTAAAGTTAAAACAGTAGTTTAAATGCAGTTTTATTTTGCAAGTTATTATAAAACCCTGAAGTTAAATCTATCGTTTTGTAAGTTTGTTCTCACGACTAACCAATGCATTTTATTTAACTTAACAATGATTTAACTATTTATTTATTTCCTAGATTTGTTCTATACCAACCCAGGAAGTAAAAAAAGTTAAATCCTTGTTTTTCGAATAAAAAACGCTTTGTCTATAATCTACAGTAAAATTGAACTCATATTTACAAAAAATAAAGAGGAGCTCGTGGCTAAATAATAACAGCGGCTCGGATTGATCTTTAGGTTAAGCCGTGCTTGCCTAGGTTGGTCTGTGGATGGGTGACCACCCATTACCTACCGAGTTTCCTCCGTGCCTCGGAAAGCACGTTAAGCCATTGGTCCCGGGTGTCATTTGTGAATCTTTGACAGTCGTTAGATAGTCAGTGGCCCATAAAGTCTGACAACCAGTCTTACCAAGGGGTATCGTATTACCCAGTAATAACTGGGTTGTGGAGGTCAGATAGGCAGTCGCTCCATGTAAAATACTGGTATTCAGCTGCATCCGGTTAGACTGGAAGCCGACCCCAACATAGTTGAGAAAAGGCTAGCAGATGATGATGATTTACTAAAAATAAAGTTATGCCTTTATTCCCCGGAAAAGCGTAAGTTACGATACTGAATAGGTATCTGTGGATCTATCTAACGTAACCTAATTGTGCATAGAATAACTTATCATAAAAACAATTTACATGCCTATGTTGCCTAGGTCGGCCTGTGGATCAGTGACCACCCATTACATACTGAGTTTCCTTCATGCCTCGGAAAACACGTTAAGCCGTTGGTCCCGGCTGTCATTTGTAGATCTTTGACAGTCTTTAAAGGTAGTCAATGGCCCGAAAGTCTGACAACCAGTATCGTATTACTTTGTATTAGATGGGTTCGGTTTACTCCATGTAAAATACTAGTTTTTCAGCTGCTAGACAGACAAAGCCAATTAACAAAATTCTATGAATATTTTTTCGTTTTTCAGAGATTTTTTAATTGATAAACATACATCAACGAAAACGTCATTATTATTATCATTTATTTCATAGTTATTAATCAGATAACTGGTATCTATTTGGTTACTAAAAATATATTTATCCTAGGTTAGTACTTGAAATTGTAAACAACGACTTTGTTCAGTTCACTACAACAAATGCAATGAAATCAGTCCTCTTATTCTATTGAAAATGTGTAAAACGCTAAGCTAACGCAAGGTCAAGGTAAGCAATAGTAACAACACATCACGCTTGTAATCCCCGAAGGATTAGGCAGAGGGTGTACCCAATTGCGGGACTGTTCGAAAGAGATACCGTGGCCCTGGAACACAAAGGGCAAAGAAGGAACATGGATGGGTTTTAGTCAGTACAAGTAAAGTTGTTAATTCACAGGGTTTAAAAGTAAAAATGGGGGTACCGCAAGGCTCAATATTGGGTCCTTTCCTCTTTCTAGTATATATAAATGATCTCCCCTATTTATTGAAAAACCAACCTTAAAATATGGTGTTATTCGCTGATGACACTTCCCTAATTTTTAAGATAAATAGACGGGCCCAAAATCTAGATGACGTGAATAATGCCCTACTTCAGGTCCATAATTGGTTCACAGCAAACAATTTAGTGTTAAATGAAAAAAAACGAAATGCGTAAGATTTGCTTTACCGAATGTTAAAAGTAGCGATTGTGTTATAGTATTGAATAAAGAGAAACTTGAATTTGTAGATAAAACGGTTTTCCTGGGGATTACGCTTGATTCAAGGCTACAATGGGGTTCTCATTTAACATCTCTTGCGGGGCGGCTAAGTTCAGCAGCGTATGCTATAAGAAAAATCCGTCAATATACTGATGTAGATACCGCTAGACTGGTCTATTTTAGTTACTTTCATAGTATTATGTCTTATGGCAGTTTAATGTGGGGACGGGCTGCAGACATTGAGTCTATATTTATTCTGCAAAAAAGAGCCATCAGAGCCATATATAATCTTCGTAGGCGCGATTCTCTAAGGGAACTGTTTAAGGAAATTAACATCATGACGGTACATTGTCAATACATCTACGAAAACATAATGTATGTAAGAAAAAATCTACATCTTTTTAATAAAAGAGGTGACAGACACAGTTACAGTACTAGAAATAGAGACCAATTAGTTCAGCCGGGCTTCAGACTCGCTAAAGTAGACTCATCTTTCATGGGGTACTGTCTGAGATGCTATAATAAAATTCCACAAAGTATTCTTGAACTGAATGAAACGAAATTTAAAACATGCATTAAACGCACACTATGTAAGAAAGCATATTACAAGTTGGACGATTATATCACTGATAAAAATGCTTGGCTCAATGCCGGTCCTGCTCCACAAGAACAGGGTCGCCTAAATTGATAGCATTAAATAGTATTGTTGGAGCTGCTGAAGATTGTATAACTATCTTTGCATTGTATAGATTCAATCTCTTTTGTATTATATAGCCGCCTAGCCCATATTGTGTGAGTACTATGTACTAGAAAGCTGTCATTTGCTGGAAACCTGCGTCTTTTCTTGACTTGAATGTGCCCTGGCGGTTAGGAGTATGTCATGCTCACTCAAATGTCTCGCTGATGGTGGCACGTGTGTCGGATCATTTAGTTCCCTTCAAAATGGTTGAGTTTAATGGTGCTGATACATGCGTCATGTTCGTGAACGGGCGCTGTCAGTTGTGACTGGTCATCTCTTATTTGCCACGGCTTATTTGAATTAATTATTTTATTTTTGAATTGTTTTTACTATGGACACTTTTAACGTACACATCTTGCTGCATCGTTCTCACATAATGTACCATCTCAAAATGAATGATGTAACCAAGGTTTTGTTAAAGTATTCTGATTTAAAAGAGTGTCCATGGAGTTTCTTGCCCGTTCTTCTCCATAGAGATCTACGTTAGGGAATGGGCAACTACAGTACTTTCACAGTTTTTGTGCCTTGTGACTGGGACTGTAGCTTTATTTTACTGTTGCCTTTGTTTCGACAATTCAAAAGTGCCTGTAACTGGCCTACTTGAAATAAATGCTTTGATTTTGATTGATTTTGATTTTGAGTCTGACACTCCCTTCCGCTCCGCCCAGAGTGGGGGGGCCATTTGAAGACGTCCCATCCGAAAAAAAAAAAAAAAAAGGGTGTACCCAATTATAGTACACCCACCAATTCTGTTTAAGTCCATGTAATAGGGGGCGAGCTTATTGCCATCAACCGGGTACAAATTCAGACTCCGTAACTTCTATTGAGAAAATTCCTGATGGTAAAATCCTATAACACTTTACCCGACCTGGGAATCTAACCTAGGATCTCATACTCAGCAGTTGCGCTTGCGACTACTAGAGCAACGAGGCTGACTAGTTGATCTAGAAACATATTACCTATAATTAAGAAATAGATTGACCTTTTCACATGATATCAGAAGTTATAGAATATATTTTAACTGAAATTAATTAATCGTTAATTTTTTTATTTTTTATTAATAATAATATTTGCTTATAACATGCAAAATCATGAGGTAAGTAAAAAATGGCCCGTGATATCTCGATAGATTATGCTCGCATCGAGTCCAATAACTCGACATTGATAAAAGAATGACATATAATGTCGAAGGATATCGAATATCTTTCGATGTTATATGCATACATTAGCATCATCCTCAGCCCGACTTCACCACAGGTTGAGCATAGATAGCTTAGTCTCTGGTTGTGCCAATGTCCACACTCCGCGCTCTTGCCAACCTTAATTAGAAGAGCGAGACAAATTGGCATTTAATCGAAAATGATGATCGAAAATTTAAAAATATCCTATATTATATCGGTTAAATTAAGCTACCAAGAAGTTTGTGCCTTTCAGCTTGAAAGTTGTAGAAAGACACGCTTTAAATTAACTCAGATTGTCACTTGTCTAGGTGCTTTGGTGCTCACGATCGCACATCTTCGGTATATTTTAAGTTCTTTTTTTAAATCGAAATACTTATTTTCCAAATTCAAATCACTGTCCAGTGGGTTAACGATTTTGCAGGCGACTCGTATAACACCTCATTCGATATCTTATGTTAGATTAATAAAATATTATACAGTTACATTATTTATATTGACATAAAACAGTAATAAATAATTGCTAGAAAATCCTCGACAGCAAGAATTATAATAAAATGCATCGTTATTACGGCAAAAAGTATAAAAGCATCGCCACAATATGTTTAATATCGTAGATTTTTAGAAATATCCTTATTAACACACTAGACCGGTCGTTGCATCAAGTTTTTGCATAACCGGATCAGTCGATAAGGCAACTTGAAAAGAAGGATTATAAAGATAATAACGATTGTTTATGAATTCCAAACTTAGAAATTTTTCGACATTTAATAATTATTTATTGAAAAATGCGTTAATAAATTAATCTTTCAAAAACTGAAGAAATAAAAAACGTACGGTCTACTTTGTTGAAATGAAAGGTCGGTTACGGAACCCTAAAAACCAGCGAGTAGCGCCCCCTTGAACTGCACACTCGTTTTTAGGATTCCGTAGCCGAATGGCAAAAAACAGAACCCTTGTAAATTCGTCATGTCTGTCTGTCTGTCTGAAGCGATCATACTGTAGCCACTTGAAAAAAGCAGATTCCTGTCTAGGTTAGAGAAGTCACTCAATTTTCCACCATTACCCACCCACACAATTCCATCTATCCGTAGCTACGGATGACGTAGTGAATCTTCGTATAGGATTTCATTAACGATACAATACTCAGTCATACTGAATTATTAATTTCTGCATTTTTACGACTTTTTGTCCGGTAAGTAATTACTGTATTGCGAAAGATAAGTAATCATAGTTCTATTTACGTACGTGTAGGTAAACGATATAGTCCAAAGAATTGCCAAACAGTTGCTCGCAAGCACATTGCTCGGATAGGCTCTGGGGTCTATAGGTTCTGGAGTGGCCACCACGTATCGGCAGGTACAGCGTTGGAAGGCCTCCCTGAACAATGACCAAAAAGTACAAGACCGCAGGATGTGGTGACGCTTATCTAGCACAAAGTCCAGCAGTGAGCGACTTTCAGCTGATAAATGATGATGAATTGATGGTGATGACAATGTGTAGCGATTGGGAGCATATTAAACTAAGCTACAATACAAAAACAGGCATCTAACTATGTTGGTAACTACTACACCAAAAAACCGGATTCGCTAAATCTTCATTATATTATATGTTTTGGCTCTACAACATTATCAAAAAGGCAATGGGTATCTCATTATTTTATTTTATTGTGTTTGGGTGGCTTACAGCTAGCAATACAAAAATTAATAGCGAAGCAAACAACGGCAAGCCATTTACAAGCCTCCACAGTTAGTAATAAACTATTGTTGCACAATGTAATAATTAAGCAAAATATCAATAACTAAGCACCTAGCACCTTATGTAACCTAGTCCCACTTTTCCAACTATCCCTATCTATTCTATCAAGGATAAAGTTTCTAAAGCCCTCCAGGTAGGATTTCCGGTCCTCTCGTGTAAGTGTAAATACACACAGAGATAATTCTGAAGCATCAAACTTCGAAGTCGGAACCAACATTCGTAGTACACAAACGTTCATTCCTTCGCGGGATTCGAATATTGGTCCACAGACGCTAATAGCAAATACCTACTTTGTCAGTAGTTGTGTAACGTTAGAACTCTACTCTTTTGGACGTATAAGATGATAAAATAAAGTTTATTTTTAGTATGTTAACTAATCTTTACGGCCAGAATAATATTATGCAAACGCTTTCCTGATCAGACGTGATTAAGTTTTCAGACACAAAAAAGTATTGATTAAATCCTTCCCTCAAATTGATTCCTATCAATTTTACATAACCTATTGATCCTAATTGATTTCCATACAATAAACCTGCTTATAAAACATTTAAAAATGCGTTTAACAATGTCGTTGGCATTATTTTTAATTGATCACTTCAGACACGGATGTATTCCTACTAGACGAGAGGAGCTCGTGCCTAAATAATAACAGCCGCTCGGGTCGATCTTTAGGTTAAGCCGTGCTTGCCTAGGTTGGGCTGTGGATGGGTGACCGCCCATTACATACCGAGTTTCCTCCGTGCTTCGGAAAGCACGTTAAGCCGTTGGTCCCGGGTGTCATTCTAGATCTTTGACAATCGTTAGGAAAAAAAGTCCAAAAAGCCCAAAAAGTCTGACAACCAGTCTTACCAAGGGGTATCGCGTTACCCAGTACTAACTGGGTTGTGGAGGTCAGATAGGCAGTTGCTCCATGTAAAATACTGATATTCAGCTGCATCCGGTTAGACTGGAAGCCGACCCCAACATAGTTGGGAAAAGGCTAGGCACATAATGATGATGTGTTCCTACTAGACGAGCTATGGCTCGTCTAGTAGGAACACATCATCATAACACAGTTGCCTTGCAACACATTTTTTATTTAATGTCAATAACCTCTTAACTATTTTTTTCAAATTTTAATTTTAGACTGCAATAAAAATATAATTTATTTAAATTGCAACATTAAATGTAGACGGATGACCTGCGGCTAGACATGGCTAATATGGCAATGCTGTTGCAGTACAACCGGATTTAATTCGCTTTTTTGAAAATGTATTTAATATTTCTTCTTTATCAGAGATTTAATCCCACACAACGGTTGTGGTCAAGAATGACATCAATAATGAGCGTCTTCTTTCTAACCAATCAACTCCTTTATTCTGGGAGCCTGTTCGATATGTATCAAAATGTGATGTCGACTTAAACACTTCTATCTATAGCCAAGTTAACGAAACTACTTGAGTTTAAGTAGTAACTTATGCAACCATTTTTATGCAATAGACAAGAATTTGAACGTAGTAAGAACATTCTGAGGAAGCAAATCTAAGAATTATAACTTTTGACAATTCTAACTTCAAGCAATTACTAAACTACAGAATAAAAATCGTATCCTAAATAATTACTTTTACTCAAGTAATCACTTTGCCTTGTTTATAGATACGGGTGTAAATCAACACGCAATTAATAAGCTCTTCGCGGGATCAGTATAGCCTGGTATAACTGGAGAAGTTCGGTATTCTTTGTATGAACCTTCTTACTGTAACTACATCTCCTTGGATCGAGATCAGCACCGGTATCTATCTAATAAGCGTGTATATGTATTTGTGGTGGTTTATATTTTGGCCAGCCAATTCGAACATGGCTAAATTCTCAAACGCCCTTAACTAGGTCAACAACAGAAAAAATACATTCTCGCCTCCATCCTTAGTTTTCGCATTTCTAGCTTTACTTTTTCTTTAAATACGGTAGGTATTATGTTTTCTAACAAAAGTTTTCGCACCGAGTTATGCTAAAAAGCTCTGATTATTTAGTTATAAAAGTTAAAGATTCTTAGTTTATTGGAACCTGCATTTTCCCACTGGATAAAATCTCCATAACTCCCAGTTCTTTCGATTAATGTTATTTTTTTTATCCAGCATATCCTGCCTTCTTTCTAGCGGTCTCCCGTGTTCCAACTGTGCGAAGGCATCAATAAGGCTGGAATCACCCATCTACTTCGGTTAGGTTTCCTGCAAACAGCCTTATTACAGCCTATGAAGTTCCCACTGCTGAGACACGGGCCGCCTCTCTGTGTTTACCAATCCACCAGCGGCCCAGTGCAGGTTGGCGGATGTTACATGGCTTCGAGTTTTACATTTTTGGACATGTTGATTTCTTCAAAACTTTTGCCTTCTCAGTTTTAAAGGCCGTAGTAAATAAATAAATTACACAAAGTAGCCTGCTTTGAATGTATGACACTCGTAAGTACAAGCCGATACCTCTGGGACAATACTGGTTCCTGCAAAGCCGTCACCAGTTCCATCCAATCATAATAATATGATAGAACTGACGTAACTTATTTCCAGCACGGTTGGCGCAGTAGCTGAGCGACTGGCGACTGCGCTGCGTGTCGCGGGTACAATCCCCGCTCGGAACTATGGCCTACATGAAGTTGTTCCGGGTCTGGCTGTTCGTGTGTGTGAGTTTAAATGTTTGTAAACGCACCCACGATACAGGAGAATTTCCTAGTGTGGGGCAACGATTTTCAAAAAAAAATATTACGCTTCTGTAACTTTCCACGTTTACAGCCAATACCTAGGTGTGTTGTAGTAGTTGGCTTGCATGCGAACCCCGGCCGGGTAGACACGCAGTGCGCTACGAACTTGCGTGTGCCTAATGCTTGCATTTAGGTTGCAACCGGGTCAAAGATGGATTTTATATGAGGTAATTATACTCTTTGTTATTTTTTTTTTGTTACTGTTGCGTTTCGTGACATGACAATATTGTTTGACACTTTGGTATTACTTATGGGTAGTTTTAAATGGGGATAAAAGGCCAGTGTTATTGGGGAAACTTAAGTAAGTGCAAGTTCGCCGAAAGTAGTCTGACACTTCGCCTTTAGAGGCTTATAAATAGAGGACTTAAGACTGGGAGACTTCTTATCTTCATTCTTATCTTCATTTCACAGGAAATTGCAAAACTCTCTGACAAACCTCTACGTTCCATTGCACAACTTATTTGTTTGTTTACTAAAGTAAACAAACAAATGTTTTTAATAAGGCAGTTTTTTTAATAAGTGTTTTTAATAAGGCAGTTTTAAAAAACACTGCATAAGTACGTAAACATGCGTCTATGCTCCGGTCTATCGCTTCCGGTAATTACGGAGCTAGCACCAGCACATGACTTCATCGAACTTTTTTTTTAATCGATAATAAATTACACGCCTTTGCATAAATAAAATATGTAATTAAACTAATTAATTATTTTTTTAAACACAGTTTCTCCCTGAAATGTATGCATATGTGAAATAACTGTGCGAAATAATTACGTCTTACGCATCAATAACGATCTTTGGTACCTATTTATTTACACCTGCCTGCTATTCTATTAGAGTTAGATGCTCATTTAGTAATTTCTTCGTTCTAAACTTACTTTAGTGCTAGCGTAAATATACGTAATGCGCGTTCAAGAATGTTGACTTAAAAATATAAAAGTAACTTAGACATAGTCAAGTCAACATTCAAGTTTTTACGATAACTATAACATAAAGAGCTGGTAAGGGCGATGTAAATCTTAATGTAAACTAGGTATTACAAAACAAGAGAAAACCGTCACTAAATACCTCAAAGACCATTTCAGCGAACAGCTGGGAGTTCCACAGTCAGCTTTCGCATTTGAGATGTCCTGCTATTTGTGCACTCCAACTGCACTTGGAGGGACCTGCCCAAAGCCATGGATAACGTTGGCAACATCTTATCTGCAATTACGTTGGGGTCGGCTTCCAGTCTAACCGGATGCAGCTGAATACCAGTATTTCATATGGAGCGACTGCTTATTTGACCTCCACAACCCAGTTAGAACTGGGTAATACGAAACCCATTGGTAAGACTGTTTTTCAGACTTTCGGGCCACTGACTACATGTAACAACTGTCAAAGATCTACAAATGACAGCCGCGACCGGGCTTAACGTACTTTCCGAAGCACGGTGAAACTAACTATAACTTAAATTCGGAAACTCGATATGTAAAAAAGAAGCGCACAGGTCCGCCACCATTATCAATTTATGTGCTAATTATATCAAACTTCGAACTAGAACTCGTATATGATCTTCCATTGTAGCGAGCAGCTGGCGATTCTACAATCAGCTGTTGTGACAAACTAATATGAGGAATCTTCAACTTATAAAACTACAGAAAACAAAAGTCACAGTTTATTACGAGTATACAAGCTCAGTTTTTGTTGACTCTAAACGTCTTATCAAACATCGATGACATGTTCGTTTACTCCGAAACCTCGCTGTCTCATTGAACACTACGCGCAAATATTTGTATAGGATATTTCAACTAAAAATGGAAAATTAAAAAAAAACTTTTTTGAAAAAAATAAAACCGACTTCAAAAACATAAAACAGTGAAAAACACAATAAATAGTCAAAATGGAATCGAAATAGCTAATTCTTTTTCACGATTTCAGAATTCGTCCTACAGTAAATACTGCTACTTATTATGAAGCGTACGATGACCCCTTAAAAAAATTTAGTGTAACAAATACTAAGTTTGTACATTGACGTAGGTAGGAGAGTCGCACCACCCCAAGCCAAGGAAGATGGTCGTGCGCAGTTCCCATGGAGCCTGGCAAGCGCGCACGTCCGCAACCATTATCAATTAGGCGGCGCGCGCGCGTGCGGCCTGTCATTACTGCCAGTGCACGACCACGCACAGGGATGCGCATAGCCATACTGCACGAGGAAAGGAACTGGAAACAGACTGACTTTAGTTACCATTATATTATGAGTTTAGTGTTACGATGGCAGCAAAGTGTTGTTGCAAATCTGTTGAACTGAAATTGTAGAGCAACTGAATGCATGTTCATGTTCTGTTACCTTAAGTAAATACAGTCGTGACGTCACGAGGTTATTTCAAAATATGGATGCTTTTAAAAAACAAGAAATTAGATATAAAACCATGTGTAGGTAATAATCCAGTACCATGTCAATTATTTACTGAAAGCTGTACAAAATTATTTTTCGTGTTAGCATCAAACCTGCGGCGTTGAAGCCAATTAGGTTTCACACCTTTCACAAGCATCTGAATACTTATAACGGGAACTGCGTGGGTTTAAACAAATACAGCCCTAACAAAAACCTAACCGAGTTCAGAGCCTCACGCAGGAAGCATAGTTCGCTCTCTCGCGGCCAAGACGTTGGATGCAAATGGCAAGATCGCGAGATACCGCGCGACCCGCGTGCATTCAGACAGAAACGTGTGCGGTGGCCCTTACAGGGTTTAAGCGACCATCTGATATGAAGTCTAAACCATTTAAATTAAAACATTTTTACGAGACATTTAAATATTAGAAATATATTTATAATGAAATGTAGAGCTGCCCGTGAATTAGCATTTTTTTGAGCATCCAGAAGTTTTTATAAGTGGCATCTGCTAAGGACCTGCCACTTATAATAATTAGTGGACTAATTCAATCTGATAAATGCAAGTTCGATAATTGTGATGATAATGGTGCAATGATGACTGATCGACTGTCTTGGTATGGGCATGTGATGAGGAGGGACGAATCGCATGTGACTAAAAGAGTGATGAATATAAACGTGGATGGATGGAGAGGGAGAGGAAGACCAAAGAAACGATGGATGGATTGTGTGAGGAATGATATGCAGGTGAAAGGAGTAAATGATAGCATGACGGTTGATAGAGGAGATTGGAAGAAAAAAACGTGTTGCGCCGACCCCAAGTAACATGGGACAAGGGCAGGAAGATGATGAATGGTGCAATGATACAAAATTGTAGGGAGAATCAATAAGTCACTTATAAAACTTGACACTGATTTGATTTTCTTGACACTGTATTTCTGATTTGACGACATTGTATTTATTTTTATATTGTGATTTATATTTATTTGTGTCGTAACTTGTGATTTTAATATGGGAGAACCTGAAATAAATGGATTTTATTTTATTTATTTATTTATATTATAACTTACAAGCATCTACTCACGATTTCGACCGTATGATAATCACATTATTTGGTAATCGGCAACAGTGTAACTTTACATCAGTGAAAGAATTTTAGAGTTCCGTACCTCGCAGCAAAAACGGAACCCTTCTAAGAACACTATGTTGTAAGTCTGTCTGTCCGTCTGTCAAGGCCATTTTGCCCAGGATTGCGTAGAGGTATCAAGCTGAAATTAATATCAAATACTCAGGTCTGCTACTTCTTAGAATAGTGAAAAAATAAAATTTGTAAATCAACGCGATCAAAGGATACGGCCATTTACGTCGCATATTTTGTGATTTCACAAGGGAACCAAAATCTACTGCTTGCTGTTGACTTAGAATCATGGGCAAGAAGAAATCTCTTACAGCACATGTAAAGGAAAAAATCTGAAAACCGTAAATGTGTAGTTTAATAACAAAATACCTACAACTTTATACGGAACCCTCGGTGCGCGAGTCCGACTCGCACTTGGCCGGTTTTTTTTTTCAGATAAAAAAAAGCGTTCCAAAATTTACCCCTTCATATTTTTATATAGATTGATATGCCAGTTGTAGAGTATAATTAGCACTACCTCATAGTTTCGTTGCGAACTTCGAAACAAACATAAGCCGAAAGATTCTAACATACAAACGCGAAGAAAGCTTAAAACATTTCTTTTTTTCAATTTTCAGTCGATTCTGTGTCAAAGTGATTAGGGCTAGGTCGCCATACAATAACATGCAGTCAATCATACACACGTCGATAGAACAAGCTAACGTGACAAGCAGAGCAAACAGGGCAACGTTAGCACTTAAAACTAACACTACGTCTAACGTTAAAAAAATGGTTGTGTAACACTGACACACGCAAGTCTGAAATTCAGAATAAAAGTTGAACCTTTTTTTATTAGGTGCCTACTGCATTTTTATTAAAGAGACCTTAAGGCCTGTGTATTTAATGTCTATTATTCATCAGTCAATTCTGAAATAGAACTCATTCGTCTAGTGGTAGTAAGCGCAATCGCTGAGCTATAGGTCCAGGCTTCCATTTCCGAGTTATTGAGTTTTCGAGAATTTCTTAGCAGCAGCTCAGAGTTTGAATTGATTCCCGGTTAAAAACAATGGGCTCGCCCGTATAACATGAGACAACGCCTCTGTATAGAGTACACCTCTGTCTAACCCTTCGGGGATAACAGGCGTGACCTTCTTCCTCGTGTCGATGACTCCTTTAATGTTAAATAAGCATTCAACCAGAACTCTGCGCATTCGTGGTGGCCTCGGGTAAGTCCCTCAAGGGGCAGGTGGAGATGTACAGAGAGCAGGACAGGAGTTCAGTCATCGTTTGCGATGAGATTCTGCAGTCATATTTGGCATGACGTTATGACTATTACAATAATTATTCGTAATCAGACAGGTACCGTCCAACTTTGTCCCACGTTAATTAAATAACTCTCAAATTACAAAGACTAAGCATGATCTAGGTCTGAGGATATTCTAAAACGCAGTTATCTCATTGTTATTATTTGCAAAACAGCTAACTAGTACTGATAATATCAATGTCAAACGAGAAAAGCGTGAGAGCCTGCAACGCGCTGTGGGCATACCGTACACAGAGAAAATACAAGCAGAAGTATCAGTTGGAAAAAATCAGTGTATAAGGCAAATTGATACAAAATCGCTATGAAAAAGTGTTGATTAAGTAAAGATTTATCTACAATAATCGGGTTTATTGAATGTCACGCTGATTTGATAGGTCCGCATGACAAAAGCGCGACTAATGCTTCTGTGAGATGGTTGTCGGTTGACAGCTACATATTTTAAAGTTCAATTTCGTTGATTAGACATCATTTATTTTTACCTACTCTATCATTTTATTTTAAGACAAATCAATTTAGGAACATTTAATAAGATAGCTATTTTATACATTTGAAAATATAAAATTAGTATCCCACCGGTTTTTCGGCACAAACTTCGCTTTACTACACACAGCTATCGGTTCACCAACTTTATTATTATTTCGTGTTGATGGAATGTTTTAAGTATGAATTTGTATGGCTATAAGAGTAAAGGAAGACCAAAGAAACGATGGGTGGGCTGTGCCAGGGATGATATGGCTAGAAAAGAGGTGACTGCTAAGATGACGAGTAATAGAAAAGTATGGGAGAAGAGGACATGCTGCGTCGACCCCAAATAAATTGGGATAAGGGGAGGAGAATGATAATTATGTGTTCTTGCCATTGATAGCAACCGATAATGATGAGAATTGTAGACCGAGTTTGTTTAATAAGTGAGCCTTCTGCAAACACTTCCACTTTGCAAAATTTACGTCCACATTTTACGATGTACGTGTTTTATGGTTTTATGTGTTAATAATCTTTCACTGCGTCGAACAAGGAAGGATCTAAAGGCATGTTTCAGACAAAAAGACCTCAAAAGCAGATTTGTATGAGACCCCGAACATGGGAAAGAAACGTCCCACAACACGTCATTCAATTTTAGACGATCGTTTCTCAAAAAGCGACAAATTGTTTGTTGAGCCTCATTGTCGCAAGCTCGCCATAGAGACCATGGGATAAGAAGATAAACAATTGAGTGTCTATGAGGCGAACAGCCTAATAGCTTACCATAATTGACAAACCGTGGGTGTGATGTTGTTTATCCCGATATGGAATGTCCGATTTCAGTGTTCCTCAAATTCAATTGAAAATAACTAAAGACGCAAACCTAATAGAGCTTGATTATCGATTTGAAAGCTTTAGAATTAGTTATACAAAATTGTTGTGCAGGTAAAATGAATCTGTGATCAACCAAAAAAGTACAGTTTGAATGATAAATAAGTTAGTGTTAGTCACCGAACGTAGCCTAAGTTACATACATTTTCCGTTTTACTATATTTTTTATGCGTGTACAATTTATTGAGGCTGTCCATTAAAACTGTTAGTTTACATTCGACAACAAACGAGTTAACAACTTTATGTAATTCCCCATATTAACAAATAAATTATATTTGAATGGCGGCTCAGGGCACATGACGTTCAACCAATCAGAGCGCGAGGTGCGATCCGTTGCATGCCATTTCACAATCTGACGGTTTCACTTCGATGGATTATAATGTACCGAAAAATAAAGCGTTAAATTGTAATCAGTATTCTACGGTTCACAATCTTTCGACAGTTTACAATCTCGCTATAATCTAACGGTTAGATAGAATCTAACGGTTTTACAATTTTACGGTGACACATATAAAGTAAGGCTCTACAAAAGTTACCCTTACATAAACATACAAGGTGTAGGAAACGGACCCTTCACGTCAACCGAGCATTCTGTACATCAAAACCCAAAAAAAAATCGTTTCTCAACAATCATTTTTGCGTAGAGTTAACGCAAAAATGATTGTTGAGAAACGATTTTTTTTTGGGGTGAAAAATCACTTTTGACGGTAGGAATCAATGTAACGCACTCAAAACATTGCGCTAGTGGTTCATAAAATAGTACGAGGGTCATGGAGGTATAAAATAATAACACTAGAAACTTAAAACAAAAAAGTTGTTGGAACTTTGGCCCCTAATATCTCTTAACTACCCATGGGAAACTATTCCCAGGTATGGGATAGAACAAAAAAGTATCCCAATGACGCGGAGAATAAGTGCCTTTCGGTTTCGTTGAGAGTCTTCATATACCTATTATAACAACAACGTGTTGTGTGGACTAGTGGTGGCAATCACTACTGCTGAGCATGAGGTATAATAATCGAGGTATACCTAGTTTATTATAAATATTGTTATTACCTGTACAGTCACGAGCACCAATATTAAAACACTTAACAAATGTTAAGTGTGTTTTTCTCCTAATGTTCTGATTAAAATTTCATGTTGTTACGAACATAGTCGATATTTTGGAACTCATATTTTTATGAAAAAGATCCTATCTCCTAGTTACAATAGTTATTTTTTGTGAAATTGCTTTTAAATTTAGGAAAGTGTTTACATATGGTGGTCATGACTGTACCTGAATTGAATCGAAGTGCTACTAACTATCTCCTCTTCAATTAGGTAGGATATTAACTACTAAAATTTCTAAAAAAAAATTTTTCTGAAATGAACTTTAAGACTTATAGCATAGAAGCTAATTATTTCCATTTACCATAAACAAAGTCATGCGTGCTGAATAATGTTGTATTACCCAAGGGACTGTTAACTAAGCTATTCAATTTCACTACACCAATGAAACACTATTTAACACGTATCAGAAAGTTAGGGTGTATTTCAACAAAAACAAATATATCATAAGCATAGCATAATCAGCCTATAATGTTCCCACTGCTGGAACACAGGCCTCCTCTCTATGAGAGAGAATAGACTATAATCCACCACGCGGGCCCAGTGCGTGTTGGTAGATAGACAAAAACAAATAATGATCAACTTTTTCTATGGATCCAACATCGCAATTCCGAAAAGATGCAAAAGATAAGCCTGTCTCACCCTTTACAACTTCATCACTGCCTAGCCTTTTCCCAACTACATATGTTGGGGTCGGCTTCCATTCAAACCGGATGCAGCTGAATACCAGTATATTACATGGAGCGACTGCCTATCTGACCTTCACAACCCAGGTAGGACTGGGTAATGGGTGGTCACTCATCCACGGACCGATCTAGGCAAGCGCGGCTTAACCTAAAGATCGAACTCGATTTAGCCACGAGTCATTTATGTGTCTGTAATTTCAACGACACCAATAGTCACATGCAGTAAAACTTTTTTTAATAATTACACGGCACAATACGCCCATATTGAGCAGGCGGTGGAACAAAGCTGCAGATTTCAGTATTTTCAATAAATTAAGATGATCTGCTTCAACAAAAGAACTCTTTTTAGTTAATTTTTTTTTTTCTAATACTCTCTGTCCCACTCTTGGGGAAATGCCTCTCTCCACTCTGTCAATTTCTCGCGAACCCGCGTGTCCTCCTTCCAGTTCTGACAGAACCTGACCAGTTCATCCCACCGTCTCCTTCGTGGCCTACCGCGACCCCACCTCACTGTGAGGGCACCAGTTCCCTGTTATTTTGGCCCATAGTTTGTCCGTCATGGGGCACGACAGCCAGTTGCCAGTTGGGCAGCCTTTTGAGCCACGTCTTTTATATGTGTTTTGGAGCGCAGTATTGTGTTTCGCATACGATCAGAGTTCAACCTACTTGTGCATAAATAAAAGCATAGGCTAACATGGCAAGCGACAGCGCGACAGAGCCAGACGAATTTAGAACTTATGAACTATAGGCCTGGACAAAGTGGCAATCACTTTTGAAGTGTTTCAACAACAACGGTTATTGACATAAGTTTTTTAGTAACTTAACTCTATATTCACATCTATACAAATAAATAAAATTGAAGTGTCTGTTTTTAATTCGAAATAACAGTTTTTTACTAAATAAATATGAAATTATGGTCATCATCATCTGCCTAGCCTTTTACCAACTATGTTGAGGTCGGCTTCCAGTCTAACCGGATGCAGCTGAATACCAGTATTTTACATACAGCGATACGGTACTTATAACAAAATTACTGTTTTTATTTTTTGTCTGTCTGTTTGTTCCGGCTAATCTCCAAAACGGCTAAACCGATTTAGACGGCACTTTTACTGGCAGATAGTGATGCTAAAAGGAGTAACTCATTTTTATTAAAAAAAAAATTGTTAACAAAATCCTATTCAAATAGAAAAGTAATATTTTTATAACAAAGTCACGTGGGCAGGTCGTGATCAAAAGCCAGTCATCAATATAACATAAAATGTCTTTTTTTTCGAAGTCTAGGCCCTCCAAACTCCTTTACTAAGAAGTTACTTTCTCATTTATATAATTAGTATAAATGGAGGGAAGAAGAGGAAGGCCGTTACTGCAATGCTAACAAAACAAATATAACAATCTTCATTCTAATAAGCTGCACTTAAAAGTTGTAACTACTTCAGGTCTGTTCCTAGTCTTCTATATATATTAAATGTAAACTGACTGACTGACTGGGTGATATATCAACACACAGCCCAAACCGCTGGTCGTAGAGACATGAAACTTGGAGGGTGTGTTTTTTGTGAAGAGTAAGTATCCATTAAGAAAGAATTTTTGGGTATTCCACCCCTAAAGTGGTAAAATAGGGGATGGAAGTTTGTATGAAAGTCCGTCAGTTTTGAAGTTAGGATCTACAAATTTTGTGTATAAGCTGACGATTGAAAATTAATTAATACGTGTCTCAGCGTTTTTTATAATTCTACCCCCGAAGGGTTAAAAAGGGGGGATGAAGGTTCGGTAATTCGGATATTTTTGGACATCCACGCGGGCGAAGCCGCGGGCTAAAGCTAGTATTTAATAATGCTGCTAATAACAATATTATACAGAGAAAAAGCGAGTCTATTTATTAATAAAAATATTGAATGAAGCTCATTATTAATATTCTTGTTAGCTCTCGAACAAAGCTTCGAGGAAAACAGTAATTCTTCTGCGAAAGCTTCTTACCATGTGTTATAAAAGCACCTATACTGCTTTACTTCACTACATAATATATAACAAAGTAGGTTGCCGTTGCCTGTCTGTCCCTTTGTATGCTTAGATCTTTAAAACTATGCAACGGATTATGATACGGTTTTCAGTAATAGATAGAGACAATACAGCTCTCGTATACTAATCATTACTTTTTCACGAAGCACTTCTCCATAGTTTTACGCTCCATCCTCGATATCTGCATTAAAATTTTGCAACAAAAACAGCGCGGTAACTAGAAAAAAACGTAATTTAAGCTTTACTTCACTATATAGTATAAAACAAAGTCGCTTCCCCCGCTGTCTGTCTGTCCCTATGTATGCTTAGATCTTTTAAACTATGCAACGGATTTTGATACGGTTTTCAGTAATAGACAGAGTGATTCAAGAGAAAGGTTTATATATATATATATATATATATATATATATATATATATATATATATATATATATATATATTCCACTCGTGCGAAACCGGGGCGGGTCGCTAGTCAAATTATTATGTGAGAGTTATAAATCTTTAACTTTACTCAGTCAGAAATTAAATCCTGGAATCAGAAAATATGAAGCATTTCTACAACCTACCTAATTCTGAAATCTGAGAATTGATGATTTTTATTCATGCATTTTTCCTAAAATCATGAACGTTACAGATAACTACTAACAACACGTAATAAACGAAAAATTAACAAAAAAGGTTTTCTAAAAGTCTTCAAACAAAGTCACGACAGCTGACTTAATAAGTGGCCTATTTTTATTGTCCACCAGTGTATTTTTGGACAAAGTTTCCTGTCATATCCACAGATATCTACTACTATACATCAACATCCTAATCCTTGATCAACAGCTAACCATACTAGCCACATTCTAATCTAACGACAAACCATTTATTTCAATTAGGCCATTAAACTCTTTAGGATGCCAACAAAACAAAATAAAAAAATATGAGAACATAGAATTGATTATTACATAGTTGCCCATTCGCAAAGATAATTTCGTATCACGGCGAAGAATGCACAAGAAACTCCACAGGCTTTTAAAAAGTACATACTCGTAAAAGTCCAGAAAATAAGCTTCCCTAATCCAGTGCATCCGCACTCGTAGTTCTTGCTCGCATCCGAAAGCGGCGCGTGGTCGTGCAAGCTGCGCCGGCGCAGCGCTGCGTCGTGAGAGCGCGCCAGATAAGTGCGAGGTCGCGGCGCGTCACGAGCGGGCCTACCGACGCTAACAATAACGATAGTACGACGGTATAGGGTATGGGGAGCTTATAATTAGAGGATTAAGGGTGAAGGTTGAAAAACTAGAAAATTAACATAATTAGAAATGATAACCCATTTCGATATTTGAAAAATCCTATCAGAATACGGGAAATCCAAAAAAAAAAACAAATATTTTTCTTAATATTCTTTTTTTTTTCAACAGATTTCGATTTCAAATGACATTGCTGCACAAATCCAGACGAACGGCTAAATAATCAGGACGGACGGTAACCCGTTAACAATCCGATAGTACGACGGGTAAGGGGAACTTGTAATTAAAAGATTAATCGTTTTCAGGGATAAATAAAAAAAATAGGAAATCAACATTGTTAGGGTTCTGATTTCGATGTTCGAAAAGAGCTGACTGGAAAGATCATTTCGAAAAAATCTTTTTTTTTTTCTTTTACCATTTAACTTTTTTGAGTTCCTTAAAAAACCTCTTAAGTCGAAAGGTCAAATTCGGTCGGGGTGCTAAAAATCTGGTCATGTCCGGACCAATCCGGACGGATGGTAACCCTATACGGATACTAACAAAAACGATAGATAGTACTGAACAGGGTATAGGAGAAAAAGAGCTTATAATTAGCGGATTTAATCCGCTCAGGGTTAAGATCACAAATGTAACAGTAAGTAATTAGAAAACCGACGTAACAGATATTGTCTGTTGTGAAAAAGCAAACGAACTGTTTAAGAGCTCTTAACAACAATATCATTTATTTCAGGCCATAGATCATCATCATTCATCATCATCATTTCAGCCGAAAGACGTGCACTGCTGGACATAGGCCTGCCCCAAGTGTCGCCACGTTGACCGGTCCCGTGCGTCTCGCATCCAGCGGATCCCTGCAACCTTTACCAGGTCATCGGTCGACCTAGTGGGAGGCCTTCCAACGCAACGTCTTCCAGTTCGCGGTCGCCACTCCAGAACTTTCCGGCCCCAATAGATCATAGATCATCATCATCATTCTATTGCCCTTATCCCAATAAAATTCATTTGGGGTCGGCGCAGCATGTCTTCTTCTTCCATACTTCTCTATTACTCGTCATCTCATCAGACACCTCCTCTCTTGCCATATCATTCTTTACACAGTCCATCCATAGATTCTTTGGTCTTCCTCTACTCATATACCCATCCACATTCATACCCAAACCTTTCCTCACGACATTTTCTTCATTCCTCCGCATCACATGCCCATACTACGACAACCGATTACCACACAACTTTTCAGTCACCGGCGCCACTTTCAGACTTCCTCTTATATACTCATTTCTTATTTTATCCATTCGCGTAACACCACACATCCCCCTTAGCATTCTCATCTCCAATGGCCCATAGATACATACCTTATAAACTAAATATAATTAAAATAAATACCAAACTTTGTCTTGCGTGTGTGTGTAACTTGTGTGCGAGTTCCATCAAGGTAGCCCGTATTACAGCTCTCGCGTACTAATCATCCAGCGGATCCCTGATGACGAAGACGCACGGGACCGGTCAATGTGTGTCGACACTTGGGGGAGGCCTATGTCCAGCAGTGGACGTCTTTTAGCTGAAATGATGATGATGATACTTCACCATAGTTTTACGCTTATTTCCATCCTCGATATCTGTATTAGTATTTTGAAGCAAAAACAGCGCGGTAACTTGAAAAAAACGTAATTTGATTTTTTTTTTTTCTGAATGACTTTTATGCAAGCCATAATCGCAAGAGTTGGTGGAGGTAGAGGTCCCGTGAACTCCGTCATTTTATAAAACAAATGAAAGAAAACGATTGAAATCCGCTTGAGAAGCTTCTTCTACTTCTTCTTCTCCAATTGATGACTCAGATTTTGTACATAGCGACCTGGACAGATCTGGCGTTTGCCTCAAAGACAAAAGCTGAAAATAGGTTTTGGATAGATATAAGAGTCAAGTAAGAAGATGCTCATGACACTTCATAAATTCAAATAACATCATGACTGGTTACCCTGAAGGATTCCGGCTAAACGAATGCATTATTTATCTATTTATCTATTGTAGACCCACATTTCGCCATTTACGATCATGTCCCACGTAATAGGAAGCGAGCGTATTGCCATCAACCGGCCATTAATCCATACGGTGAGAAATTAGTTCACTCAGTCTATGTACGATCAGTTCGCTAGATAAATGCGTGGTACTCCAATGTCACGAACGAGAATACTGAACAACTTTATGTATAAACGTATGTACAAAACTTATACTGACGCTTACGGGATATCTAATATCGGGAGCTCAAAATAATGAACAATCACAGAAGAAATCCCGTAAGTGAGAGTATAAGTTTAGTTGTAAACCGTGAAAGCTTATAACAGTGTTTGAACGTATGTACAACTAGGATACACAACCAATTATAGGTAGGTACTGTCGAGGTTTGGTATTAACGGCTTGTCAACCGACCTTCGAGAAGCGACCAGCACCTAATCGGAATTTTGAAGAGATAAACACGTGTTTCGAATGTGGAATAGAGAAGAATAGATAATTAACTCGGATAGCTGATAGCGTTCAGTCTAAATATGAAGAAAGTAGATTTATATAGAAAAAATGTAAAACCAAGCTTTCATTAAAATAAAACAAGAAAATTAGGCAGGTACCTATCAAATTAGATATCTATCAAATTGAATCCGTATACAAAGTTTCGAGTCCATTGGTATTAACCACTGAGGAGTTCTCTCGTCAGGAGGCTTTCCTAGCTGCAGGATCAAGTCAAGTCTGTGACCAACCGTAGGAGCAAAATTTCAGCTCAATCGGTTGGGGGGAATTGGTTTTAAATTCAGTTCCAAGATTTGACCAATACATACTCACTAACAAGGCAAGTTAAATAAAAGCTTATAATTTTTTTTTTTTTGCCTGTTTTAGTGTCCCACTGCTGGGCACAGGCCTCATGTTTCACCTTCCAAATCTCTCTGTCCTGTGCGATATGTGGCCATGTTCGTCCCGCAAACGAGATCAGATCGTCACACCACCTTCGCCGCAGTCTACCTCGACGGCGATTTCCTCCATCTTAAAGCTTATAATATACTATTTTAATATTTAATAAGCCATTTATCCAAGTAGATAGATCCCAGCTATTATAGTAGGTACCTTAAACGGTGAAGCTCAACCTAGCTCAGCTTAACTTGTAATTAGCGGATTCAATAATTATAGAGATATCATTCGGATTTTAGGGTTTTTGATTAGGGTTTTCAGGGTATTGCGAGGAATCTTTACAGGTAGACAGATGACTTTGTGAGGTTGGGGAAGGACGTGACAGCTATTTTGAAAATCAAGAAGAATATGCATATGATTTAATGCCCAGCGTGAGTTGGTAGATGTCACATTTCTAAGAATTTTTGCCGGTACTGTAGGACATGCCGTTTTCATCACAATGTTTTCCTTCACCGTTTTGAAAGTAGTGGTGTGAAATTAATTACTCAAACAACACGCCTGCCTGGGTTCGGACCCACGAGCTAATAACCTTCATCATCTGTATAGCCTTTTCCCAACTATGTTGGGGTCAGTTTCCAGTCTAACCGGATGCAGTTGAATACCAGTATTTTAAATGGAGCGACTGCTTATCTGACCTCCACAACCCAGTTAGTAATGTGTAATACGAAACCCCTTGATAAGACTGGTTGTCAGGCTTTCGGGCCACTGACTATCTGTAACGACAATCAATGATCTACAAATGACAGCCGGGAAAAACGGTTAACGTGCTTTTCGAGGCACGGCGGAAATTCGGTATGTAATGGGTGGTCACCCATTCACAGACCAACACAGGCAAGCGCTGCTTAACTTGAAGATCGAACCAAGTGGCAGTTATTATTAACCCACGAGCTCCTGCAAAGAGATACGAGCTAAAACCATAGTCTTCATAAAATGCTCGTGCAGTGCAATGTAGTACGAATTCAATAAATACAAAGCTCCTTTCCCTACCTTGTTCCTGATGAAAAATAACATTACAAAAAGTGTAATTTTTCTAATAAAAAATACTCACAGTCCCCATGCCGTTCCCACAGATATCTAGAATGCAGAGTGGCGCATAGTTTTCAATTAGAAGGTAGGAAAGCAGTTGTACACAATGGACAATTACTAGTGTTTGTAAAAACGTCAGTCCATCCGTCCGTCCGTCCGTCTGTCGACGACATTTTACATCTAAATTGGAGGGTAATTTGCGAACCTTTCCTCGATGACAATTTCGTAATTAGCCCAGACTTGTTTATTTTCTTCGTCAGTTTTATTCGCTTCCTCTTTTTGATGAGAGGAAAAAGTGAATTGCAATTTCAGAAACCTCCCTTAACTAATTAAGCTGCAGTACTTAGATAAGGTAGAAAATAATCAAATTAGCATGTTACGCACGATCATCAAATATTGATGTGCAAAGGATATATCATAATCAAACGGCAGAACATTGTAACTTACTTACATATGTTTCAATTAACCTTTACCAGCAAATAATCGATCATTTCGTTGTCACTCACGTAGATACTGGTGAAACTTACGCGCTGTCACACAATAGCGACTCTGATCCTTGAATAATAGATTACAAGTCGTAGACAATTACAAACAATTAGACATTCTTCGTGCTTTTTTGGCCCCTTCGTTCAACAGGAGACGTAAGTATTCAACTGTTTTGCAATTGGCGTCAAGAGCCTTACCAAAGCCCCACTGTCGAGTAAGGGATACTTGGGACGACTTGTGTATGAAGGGCCCCAGGCGAAGGGACATTAGACGACAAAAAGTATTTACTTAGACCTCCAATGACGCTTCCACAACCTAGGTTAATTATAAAAGACGTGTGCAAGTAAAGGTCATATTTTTTCACGATAATTCGCAATTATGCGTGAGTGGGTCTGCTTGTACAGCAGCAATTAAAAGAATTAGTCCTATTACGTTTAAAGTACACGCTAAAGATTATGATAATAAAAATATTTTTCTGTTCAGTTGAGCGTTAAAGTTACCGACATGGCTTACAGAATACTAACTATGTATCTGTTAATAAGACTGCATAAGTGAATGCAATATCTTTTCTTATTATGTAACCTATCAAATTAAATGGAACCGGACCAGTGGTATGAATGGAGGCTTCAAGCGAAATTTGCAACATGAGTGACCATATCACGAGCTGTTCGATCAGAAACCAATATAGACCCATAGAAAGTTCTGCTATAGCCAAACAACATTTGTCATTCGATTCTTTCGATCCAAGTGTCGATCGCGTGCGATGACGGCGTACCATTTAGAAATTTAAGCTTGAGTTGGAGTTGTCGTGTATCATTGGATACATTGCTGGTGTTTCACGTAGGATGTTTTTTAAAGTTAAGTTGTGTCGTCAGTGTATGGCAAAAGAGTAAATTTAAAAGTTTGTGTTCGATTTCAATTTATAGTGTCGCATACTATGCCGCATTGGTACCATGAATCGATTGTCCACTGCAGTTACGACCTCGACCACCTAGTAAACACGCAATCGTCTCGTTCAGGACCGACTAATGATTACAAGTACATTTTTGACGTGACGCAAACGTTTACGCGGCCATTTTCAGTGCGTTTATGTGTAATCATATGTGTTACTTGGTTGCATAGAACTATATTATAAATAACATGTGTGATATCAAGGATATCTGCTAACCACTAATACAGGCATCAGAGTTTACAGGGATTTAAAGAAATATTTAAGAATAAAAGCCAGTAGTAGGGAATGCCGAACATAACTGTAACTTCAACATGATTAAGGAAACAATTACACTAAAACACTAATTTCACAATTTCTTAGTAACGTGTTTGAAATATCTAGACATAGATTTAGGGGAAACGAATGTCTTCACTATATTTAAATATATACAAATAAATAAAATTGAAGTGTCTGTAATTTCAAAATAACAGCTTTTTGCATATGAAACTAAACACGGTAGGTACTTATAACAAAAACTGTCTGTATGTTTGTTCCGGGTAATCTCCGAAACGGCTGGACCGATTTTGACAGGACTTGATAGCTAATGTTATGAGGAGTAACTTAGGCTACTTTTATTTTAAAAAAGAATTAGGGCACCGTACAAAAAAAATTAAAACCCTTGAACTTGTTCACAAAATCCGATTCAAATAAGGAAGTAATTTTTTTTTTATAATCATTTCACGCTAGCAAAAGTCGCGGGCAACAGCCAGTCCAAAATAAAATCGTGGAAGAGTCTGTCACGAAAAAAAATTCAATAAAAAAAACAATCATCAATCATTACAATTAAATTAAAATCAGATGCGGGTAATCTTCAACTTATCTAAGTAAGCAAAGATAATTAGGATTGATACCTGACAGCTTTTTACCAACGAACGTAAAGAATTAACAATAGGCACCATTGTCATTGTAAATATGAGTTATTTTAATAACGGTTAATACGTTCATTAATAACTATTAATTACCGTTTAACGTTTTTACTGTGTTCGCCAAGACAGGTATTTACTCAATTTTAATTTTTAATAATGACTTTATAAATAAACTGAGGAGCTCGTGGCTAAATAATAACAGCCGTTTGGATCGATCTTTAGGTTAAGCCGTGCTTGCCTAGGTTGGTCTGTGGATGGGTGACCACCCATTACATACCGAGTTTCCTCCGTGCCTCGGAAAGCACGTTAAGCCGTTGGTCCCGGGTGTCATTTGTAGATCTTTGACAGTCGTAGTCAGTGGCCCAAAAAGTCTGACAACTAGTCTTACCAAGGGGTATCGTATTACCCAGTACTAAATGAGTTGTGGAGGTCAGATAGGCAGTCGCTCAATGTAAAATACTGGTATTCAGCTGCCTCCGGTTAGACTGGAAGCCGACCCCAACATAGTTGGGAAAAAGCTAGGCAGATGATGACTTTATAAATAAACTCTGCAACTGCTTCGTTGGTCTTTATACATCAGAAATATTCTCAATGCAGCGCCGAGACTGGACCCTTGTGCCCGGTTGTGTTATGGTAACAGGCCCTCTTATTAAAAAAAAAGCGTTGGACCGCACTAGAAATTTCTCGTGTATCGTGGGTGCGTTTACAAACATTTAAAGTTACATACAAACAGCCAGACCAGGAACAACTATCTGTAGGCCATTTAAATATTTGTTACGTGCGGGGAGCGAACCCGCGACTCTCAACGCAGCAGTCAATCGCTCAGCCACTGCGCCAACCGTGCCGTCCTTTGGGACTTAAACATAACTGGCTCAATCTGGGTGTATTCTACAAGTCTACTATCCTACTAAATAGGGAGGATGGATGGATGGATGTTTGTTAATCTTTCTCGCAAAAACTACAGACCGGATGTGGATTAAATTTGGCACACAGATAGTTTGTAACCTGGGTTAACACCTAGTATACTTTTTATCCCGGCAGTACGATCCCGTGGTATAATTACCGAATTCCACGCGGGCGAAGCCGCAGGCATAAGCAGTTCTACTATAGATACAGTTCTGCCTAACCCGTCGGAAAAAGAGACGTTATGTTATTTTATGTTATGCAGTTAATCTGACTAACCTCCTCTGAATCTTTCTGGGTTTAATATCCGGGTTAAGAAAAAAGCATCTGAAGCTGTAAGTAAGTGTAACAAAAGTTGGAAGCAGACGGGGCCCATTTGAATATATAATTATGAAAATGGAATAGGGCCTGCTTCCAACTTTTGTTTAATTTAAAGTGTATTTACTTTTCAGTTTTTTCAGTCGGGTTTTTTAGTTTTTTCAACTACTTTTTTTATTTCCAGCTTTTTAGTTTAGTAACGTGAAAGAATTCTCAGACGATTTAACTTTTTTTATTATACGATTTATCACTTCAAATTACTTTTAAATTTATAAGTTGAATATATTTTTGTAATCACTCTTTAAAACCCTTTATTTTGATACCCCCTCGATGGTACTGGAAGAAAAAAAAAATTCGAACGTTATGATATGGCACCCTAAATCCGCCATATTTCTTTGTATTTCATTTCAATATAACCAGTGACACTCGCGCCACTAAGACGAATCTAACGACGTCTAATTTATCCAAATCCGTTCATCCGTTTAGGAGTTACTAGGTAACACAGAAACAGACATACATACATACCTACATACATACAGGTCAAAAACATAACCCTCCTTTTGGGCTTCGCCGCAGTCAGGTAAAAACAAAAGATCAGAGATAATTTCACCATCATCAAAGCCGGTTTTAGAAGGTCTCATAATACCTACTCAAACCAGCTTTACATACCAACATTATTAAAGAGAGTGTGAACCAAACAATATATTATATCAGTTCCTCTTATCTACAGCCACGAAATAATGATATCATAACATCGTTACCCCGAGCCTTGTAAGTATAGGAAATTTATTATTTCACCCGAAGGCGGTAATATTCACGCCTTGAGAAAAGAGAATCTGCATACAATACATGGTACACGATTATGTCTGGTCGCAAGCAAGCCTACGGGATATCTTCTTGTTGATTTATGTAAATAAATAATTAAATTCTTACACCTGCTACATTGTGTAAAGAACCTTAGGCTTAGTGGAAACGTAATGCTAGTAACTAAGCGATAGAATTATGTATGTTGGTACATCTTTATGACGTATTATGTTGTAATTCACAGGTGGTGGTTGACTGCAAATGCTGAGGATGAGATTCTGGGTTGGATTCCCGGGTCGGACAAAGTGTTATTGGGTTTGTCCTTCAGGAATTTCTCAGTAACAGCCACGGAGTCTGGATTTGTGCCCGGTTGGTGGCAATAGGCTCGCCTTTTACATGGGACTTACACATAACTGGCAAAATATGGGTGTACTATTAGGTTAGGTACCCTGTCTAACCCATCGTGGATTGCAGGCGTGATGTTATGTGTTATGTGGTGAATTCTGAAACTCTTAACAAGAAAGTTTCGAGATGAAGACTTGCCTATCTTTCTTTATCGTGTGGTTAGATCCTAACCTGGTGTCAGAGTTTTTATGCCACCCATGGGCCTCTGACTTGGCTTAACACGCCGTCAAGAAATATCTCTCAGGCATGCTGGTTTCCTCACGATGTTTTCCCTCACCGAAGCAAGTGATGATTATACAATACGCACATGAATCCGAAAAATCAGAGGTGCGTGCCTTAGGTTCGAACTCGAGACCTATGACTTGGCAGTCCGACGGTCACACCACTAGGCTGTCACTGCTTAATACTTGCCTATTACATAGACAGATATCAGGAAAGACTGGAACTTTAGTTCTATGTTAAATGCTGATCTCTTTTTCAAGATCACTTATCATTCTTGGGCGACCGATCTCTGCTCGGGTGAAACAAGAGAAAACAAATTTTCCCAGATATGAGTCCTAGCTATAGATTAGATTCTTGATTTATTTTTTGCACCCGTAAACCCCGACATTGTAACTTTCATCGAAATCGTTACAGCCGTTTCCGAGAACGTAGTTACAAATATGAATATTGCTCATTTAATAGGATACCAGGATTATATACTGCTCCACTTCCTCACCAATCCACCTACTTATCAATTGCTTTCCGCATCAAGCTTATCTATACTTAATACTTATTATAAAGAGGTAAAATTTGTTTGTAAGTTTGTACGAGTATGTAGGAGGTAATCTCCAGAACTAATGATCAAATTCTAAAATAAAATTCACTGATAGAAAGATACATTATTCGTGGGTACTATAGGCTAAAAATTATATTTATGTCATGCATATTAGCCGATGACTCAAATAGCTGATGCTGGCTTTACAGCTGCTAGGTTGAATTGGAACTGGGCTGGTCACGTCTGCCGCATGTCGGAGGAGCAATGGGCAAAAATTTCCACTCAGTGGATACCAAATAGCAGGAAACGACAACGTGGCAGGCCCAGAAGGAGATGGCGGGATGAGCTGGACTCTTTCACAAAGGATTGGCTTACAATCGCACTACACCGCGAAATTATTATTATTTTTTTTTTTTAAAACGTTGCCCCTCACTAGGAATTTCTTCTGTATCGTGGGTGCATTTACAAACATTTAAACTCACATACACAAACAGCCACACCCGGAACAACTACCTGTAGGCCATACAAATATTTGTTCCGTGCGGGGATCGAACCCGCGACACGCAGCGCAGCAATCCATCGTTCAGCCACTGCGCCAACCGCGCCGCCAAATGTTGAAGGAGGGAAGGGAGCCCTTTGCCCTGCAGTGGGACAATATAGGCTTATAATATTAATAATATTAGCGGAGCTATCACTATTTTTGTGGACGAAGTCACGGGCCAAGTGCTAGTAAAGCAACTTCACTGGAATTACCAGTACACCTACCACTCATTCATAGTACCAACTTCCGTTTACCGGACACTTGCCATACAATCCTTTCGTTACTTTTATTGTAACTTAATTCGATGTTCACACGAACATGACTCATGCGCAATGTGCGGCCGGTTCACATACGACACAAGTACAACTCGATTCTCGATACCGAGGTGCTGACTCGATACATTCTCGGATCGCTCGGGAATCGAGTGACACAACACCTGCGCTTGATTCATTGCAGCAGAGATCACGTGTGCTTATAAAGCGTGTAATTTTTTAATTATATTATTTCCTTTATCAGGTAATGAATGGAGATGATGTTGCCAGCTGGTTTGGGGAGATGGGATAAGTGGAGTGAAAAGTAATTAATAGCGGGGTAATGGAACAATTACATGGGTTTGCCGTTATCCCTTGATCACTGCCAGCTTTATAAGTAGGCTAAAAAACATCGGTTATCTACAGTAATTCCTAAATGGCCTTGTTCGGCCAATGGCCAGTTATAATAGGTCATTCTACTGCCTACAAAAAGAACAATCGTAAAACTTAACAGCCATGACTGGTTTTTGTATGGAGTCTATTGGAAAATCTATCGATTTTTGTATATAACATTACGTCTGTAATCCCCGAAGGGTTAGGCAGAGGTGTAACTAATAGTACATCTACATTTTGCCAGTTAGGTTAAAGTCCTAAGTAATAGGAGACGAGCCTATTGCCACTAAGAAATTTCTGATGTAAAAACCAAATAACACTTCGCTCGACCCGGGAATCGAACCCAGAACCTCTTGCTCTACAGTCGCGCTTGCGACCACTAGACGTTCGGTTACCTATTACAACCTGAGAATAAACATTGGCTTTACCACCATATAAATGTGCCAAAAGCAATAAATTCTTAAGTACTAAATTCACACATTGGTATGCTAACTCTTATTATTCCACCCACAAATGAAAAAGTTAAGTTATCGGCTGTTTATGTCGATTTATAAGTAATGAGGCATAAAGCCAGGGAAATATTAATTTCAGTTTCTTATTCGCCATTGTTTTCTATGAAGATAATTTGTTTTAACGCTTTCCGCTTGAGTAGTTTGCACTTTCATACTTAACACCCTCACGTTAATCAGGCAAAACTGCATAATTATTTGAAAAAGTCACGCTAAGCTATTATGTAAATAATATTGAAGATAATTACTATAGTACTACATAAATAACATATAATCACGACGAAGCGTAAGGCAGAGATGTACCTTAAAGTACACCCACATTTCGCCAGTTATGTTTAAGTCCCATGTAATAGGGGGCGAGCCTATTGCCGTCAACCGGGCACAAATCCAAACGCCGTGGTTGCTACTGAGAAATTCTTGATGGAGAAACCCTATAACAATATGACCGACCCGGGAATCGAACCCAGGACCTCATGCTCAGCAGTCTCGCTTCTTGCGATCACTAGACCAACAAGGCAATCACACTATTATTTGAATTGTAAAGTAAAAATGATCTGTGATAAAACTAGGAATGCAATGTATTTTTCCGAATTTACCTAGAGCTAGAGACCGAAGTAGCTCAATGCCCGTTTTCACTAACAAGGAACACCTAAACGAATGGCTAAATAAAAGTGCGTTGGATTTTCAATTCTCAGTTCAGCAACGAAAGTTGTTTTTTGTTTTGACATGTAAAGACCATTTTTAACCCAGTAGGTGATTAACTACCAACCTAAGTGCATAATATGAAATCGTTTTCCTGTTAAATCTGCGCAATTGTCAAGCGAAGTGTAAAATAATTAGGTCGGTTCGGTAATGAGAGATTTTGTCCAATCATCATTCAACGAACAGGGATTGCAAAAACATTATCATCACAAGAATTATATTGATGTCAGGTTATTTTGAGACGGCCACCTGTATCTTGCCCTCATGGGTACTTGCAATACAACCTAATTTATAAAAAAAGGACTTAGCAATAGGAATGGGAAACAGCACCATCTAGCATGTTTCCAAATATGTCAGGGTCGTCTTCATTTGAAGGTTCAAGTAAAAGTTAAACAAATTTTTCGAAAACCCTTAAAAAAAGATATTATAAAAACATATCATTAGATAAAAGAAATTAGTTAGTCAAAGAAAAGATGGATGGATTGTGAACAAATGCTTTTAGGCTTCATTAATGGTATCTTTACACCCATTAGGTATATACGTGGAAGTACGTATCGTCTCTAGAACTAGTACTTTTAGAATTAGTTTGGAGTTTCAGTTCAAAGGTTTGAGTAACGGGTACCAAGAAATGAACGACGGAACAGATAAGAGCTGACTGCATGAAACTAGTGTTGCTATCTGTTTACCACCGGGTAAATCGTCTGCGACATTGAGCAGACGAAATAAAACAAATTGAGAAAAGAGAGAAAACTCATGGAAAAGTTGGAGGAGGCAGTGTTTACCTACCAATAGAATATTTTGTATCATGTAACGTGAAATGTAATATTAAAAGAAATGCTAAATTAAATTAAATGTTAAGTGTACTAATGTTTTATGAAATGTTTTAAATCGCATGAAATGTATGTACTACTGTTTGATAAAATGTTATAAAAAAAATATTGCTACATGAAATGTAAAATGTAATGTACCTACTAATGTTTTATGAAATGTTTTAAATCGCATGAAATGTATGTACTACTGTTTGATAAAATGTTATAAAAAAAATATTGCTACATGAAATGTAAAATGTAATGTACCTACTAATGTTTTATGAAATGTTTTAAAGCGCATGAAATGTGTGGATTACTGTTTGATAATTTTGAAAAATTTTTGTTAAATGAAATGATAAATGTAATTTTAAACATAATAATGATAAATGATAATTATGTTTAAAGAAATTAATTACTAAAATATGTAATGTTAAATGAGATGAAATGTTAAATGTAAGGTTTAATAAAATTTTAAATGAATTGTAATGTAAGTAATGAAATTGTTAAGGCATTTGCCAAAGGCTAAAATAAATAAATAATAAATAATTCGTCTGCGTTTTGTAAGCTATTACATAACTAGGTACTTTCTTGAATAACAAAAGTATAAGAGATAGTAGCAAATTGCTAATGCAATTTCCCCGCTACTCTTTTGTTAGAATCAAATCATTCGATAAGAGATGTTTATTTTTTCACAAAAATACACTTATTACGTCTGTCTGGCCTCAATTGCTGCCCATTCAGCAATATATTGGAATCAATAGAATTGTGTTGAATGTACACAAATCTTCGTGAATTAGGAAAGTTTTCTTTGAATCTGGTTCTTGGAGCATAATGGATTTAAATCATGTTAGTTCGAAACGAATTGGTTTAATTCACCTGTCGGTTACTGTCTGAAAACGAATTTCTTTGACTAGCAGCCTTTATTTTTTTTGCTGCTAGCTTGCTTGATATTACTTCTGAAAACTGCTCAAATCCTCCTTCCATCTATCCATTCGTCGATTTCAACTCATACAGAGTGTACAAAATTTCAACACCTAATCGACCCAAATGTGACAGCTGATAATTTTTTTCGCATTTACGATATTGGACCCAAGGAGAAAGTTGTTCAGTTTGATGGTCTGCAGCATATCCTTTCATATGACTGTACCCTTTCTGTTACACCCTGTATAATTCATTGTCACCATCATTCTACAAATCATCATACAAATTCGATGTCGTCGTAGTTCTAAATAGTAATTATTTTCCTGTTCTTACTCCAATTAATTTGGTCCTAAGTAAGTATGTATTGTTTTATCTTGTATTCTACATGGAGCCACTGCCTATCTGACCTCCACAACCCAGTTAGTATTGGGTAATACGATACCCCTTGGTAAGCCTGTTTGTCAGACTTTCTGGCCACTGACCACCTATAACGACTGTCAAAGATCTACAAATAACAACCGGGATCAACAAGCAACTATCTATCTATCCATCAATCGGTAAAGATTACTTGATATTATTGATACACGCACGTAATTCTGAGTTAAAACGCATTACGGTTAGTTAGTTATAGGAATCTGCCAATAATGTGTTACTGACGGTTTCTTTTACCCAAGGTAAGTGGTAGGAGGTAAATGTCGACGAAAGATTAACATAATTAATCGATGTTTTGCGTGTGCGATGCACGCATCACGTTGTTCTAGTCCAGCTCTCGCTGAAATAGTACGAAAATGGAGCAAAAAAGCATTGTACGTTGAGTAACGAAGGCCTACCTACTAGACATTATTAATTAACAAACATTTAGCTGTACAAAATGATAATTCGAACGTTTTTTTTTTTTCAAAATATTTCGTTGAACTTTGATGTCGCAAGACTCAAGTAAGTGTAAATGTACCTATAAAAACAACAACAAAAATGTGGTTACTAACTAAAAGCCTGTGGTGTCACAAGACCACGCAAAGGCCTACCTAAAGCCCTTACTCTATTTCCCCTTCTGTTTATTTAAAGCTTTTAACGACCAGTTCTTACTGTAGGAGTTCAGCTCATCCTGCACTCTCTGTCTGTGCCTGCTAGCTCACTGAATCATAATTATGTAAAGATGTCAGTGTGACTCCATTTAGCTAAACATGACAACCTAATATAAATAAATGAGAACTGTACAAGAATACTTCCATTTCACTTCTAATCGATTTGATCAGTATTTTACTGCACTAATCAATGACTGACTAATCCGAGTTAACTGATGGTCTACCACTTTTCAACCTTATTACTTAGGGTATAAGGGCGAGAAGTGGTAGACCGTCAGTAAACTCAATAGTACAAACGACAAATTATGTTATTTCCTTTACTTAAAACAATTATCTGTAAATAGGGACTTCTGTACCCATTCCATTTAGTACTAATAAACCTTTAATTCCTGACATGTGCGTTCTTAACTCGATGTACTGTATAATGAAGGCGAGCGAATGATTGAAAGGCGTGAAGTTGGCGCCGCCTGCGCGGGGAGGCGCGTGCGCCGGTTCACGCAACTGCGCCTGCGTCGAGACACACACTACTTAGTTTTATTGACGGGTACGCGCTTCATGATTTATTTATTATGGAAATGAATTAGTGTTGTTTCTTTTTGGTTTGAAGTTTGTTGGGGGAATGGGGTAGGCTGTGTCTTGGCATGCACTGAAGTTATAGCATAGAGTGACTGCCTCGTTGGTATAGTGGACTCCTGGATTCGATTCCTGGGTCGGCAAATTGTTATTGCGTTTTCCCGTCAGGAATTTCTCAGCAGCAGCCACGGAGTCTGAATTTGTGCCCGGTGGATGGCAATACGCTCGCCCCCTTATCACATGGGACTTAAAAACATAACTGGCGAAACGTGGGTGTAACTATTCGGTACACCTCTGCCTTACCATTTGGGGATTACAGGCGTGATGTTATGTGTATGTACATAAGTTCATACATCTGCCTAGCCTTTTTCCAAGTTAGGATCGACATCCAGTATAACCGGAAGCAGCTGAATACCAGTATTTTACATGGAGAGACGGCCTATTTGACCTTGATAACCTAGTTAGTACCCACTAGGTAGCATGATGCCCGGTTAAACTAGCTGTTAAACTGATCTGCAAAAGAAAACCGGGATCAACGGTTTAATGTGCTTTCTGGAGCACGAAGACAAAGAAGAAAAAAATATGGAGATAGAACACACCTCTTCGTGTAATTTTAGTTAATTTGCAGATGAGAGCTAAATTAGTCCACCCAATTATAACTATTGATTGAATTAAGCAACTGAAAAAAATCTGCAATCATCATCTGCCTAGCCATTTCCCAACTCTGTTGGGGTCGGCTTCCAGTCTAACCGGATGCAACTGAATACCAGTATTTTATATGGAGCGACTGCCTATCTAACCTCCACAACCCAGTTAGTACTGGGTAATACGATACGCCTTGGTAAGCCTGTTTGTCAGACTTTCGGACCACTGACTATCTGTAACGACTGTCAAAGATATACAAATTACAGCCGGGACCAACGAAAAAAATCTGCAGTATTAAAGTATAAACATGAATATATTCCATGGCACAACAAAAGCCTGAAAGAAAAAAAAAACATTGGATCACCACATGATTACCTTTGCCTATGTTTAATGCTATAGCTTCCATCTAAGTACATAAGTTCAAAAATGGAACAGTTCCTAATGTACGGCTGTTGGCGGTTGCGTATTTTTTTCTATCAAAGCATTAGTCAGTGAACGTCTCCGTACCTAGCTAAGTTGGGTCTTTCCCAAACACCGTTAAAGAGAGCGGTCTTGAACCCACACGCTACGGTCAGTGGACTGATGATCACAGTATGATGATATTATTATCTTAACCTGATAAACTACTGTGCTAGTCTAGTAATCAACAATTAAAATCATAATCTTTAAAATTTTAATTGTCTTTATTTTTCTTTTTCTACATTGTGCTCACAATATAAGTTTTTAAACTATTATGGTCACTAACATTATCGTTAACACTAGAAATGCGATATTTACCATGTTTACTGATTGTTAAAAAAACGACGACGATATTTACCATGTTTACTGTTTGTAGTTGTTTTTTGTAAGTATCCCGTTTCTAGTGTTAATGATATTGTGCTCACATATAAAAGCAACAATATTGTACTCAGGGTTATGTAATATCTAATTTGATTTGAAAAGAGTGTCCAACTGTCCATGGAGTTTCTTACCCATTCTTCTCCATGAGATCTACGATTTTTGAATGGGCAATTGCAGTCCATTCACAGTTATTATGGCTGGACTGTAGGTAGTTTCTTTCTTACTATGCAAAAATGCCAGTCGCGGGTCTATATTTTGAAATAAAAGCTTTGAGTTTGAATAGCTTAGTATTCTGGTCCATGAGACCAGTGCTTTAAGATTATTTATAAGACTATACCACCTAAAATTAGATATTTGATATATTCAAGTCTTTTTAAAAACGCTTATTGAAAGTTACTTAGACACTTCACTCTCCCTCTTTCATTCACATAAAACAGCCAAATTTCAACGGGGTACCTCTGTTGCGTGTCGATTATGTGCAATGCACTTTAAGAAAGTTCTCGTTACCCCTGGGGTCTAGGCGTTAACGATATAGGACCCTTCAGAAATGACCTTTTAATCATGAAGACCTTAGTTGATTTAAAGGTTGATTCTGAAGGTCGTGAGTGTAACCTCATTGGAGTTTGATAGATGCCTATCAGCCAACAAGTGCATACTTAGCCTTAGCGTTTTGACACACAATTTAAAGGTAAAGATAATAAGCTCCAAAAACAAGCCACGCAAAATATTCAATTAAGTAGGCCATAACAAGATGAACAAAATTTCAAGAATGTGAACTATTTGTTAATTGACTTGCTTCATCAAAAGCTGTCAAATGGCACGCTCGCAGCAGCTGTTACTATACTTCCGAGCGTGATCATGTTTTACTCGCATACTTTTCGACGATGTGTGCGTGAATTGGAACAGCTAATATTCCAAAGATAATTCTATGTATGTATGTGGATGAGGTAAGGGTGCGTGCAGAGCATGCGCGGCCATTTAATTGCGTTTATGGTGAAATTCAAAAGGTTAAGCCTATTAGAGTCGGCCATCCTGTTTTTGTAACATTTTAAGCATAGTTGTAAGCAAACCGCCTTTCTCGTAATCATTGTAATTAAAGTTCTCTCCGATTTGCATAGTGTTATCAAACTGTTTTCGGTAAGGCATAAGTGTTTTTAACATTTGCGCGAATTGAAAACCTTAATTTGCAAAAATTGTAATACGTAACAATAAAACAACATAAAAACGACAACGTAAACAACGTAAATAACACATTAAATGTTATGCAAAATGCATAACATTTAATGTTATATTTAGTTTTAATTCCGAGTTAGAAATAAAACTATATATTTTGCATAACATTAAAAGTCATAGATTTCCGTAAAGTAACTCCTGATTCTATAACTTACCATCATCATCATTTCAGCCGAAAGACGTCCACTACTGTACATATACCTCCCCCAAGTGTCGCTACTCTGACCGGTGTCGTGCGAAATTAACTAAAAGAATGTGAATTTAACTTACCATAATATAAGTTTATTAGACCATTTCAGCCTCCATAAAAGAAGCAAAACAAATATCTCTGAAACGGTGGCTTTCTCCAAAAACTGCATTGTACTAGGTATCTAGATGAGCAGTTTGGCCCACCTTGCCAAAATTAACCGGGCCCGTTAGCAAATCAATAAACAGAGTCCGCCACCACTGCCGCGCTGACCCAGTGCAAACTGGGACGATACTATTTATAAATAAAACGGCTACGTCTGCAAACTGAATGTTATTCCAACGCCCATTCGAATTTTAGTTTTTATTCGATTATTCGATACGAACATGGGCAAGCTTTTATTTTAAACTATGTTAAAATGTTTCATGATACGATATCACTTATAAGTGTTATGTATGCTTGTATGTATTTCATTTCTAGAATTACATTTGCTGCTGATATCATTGAAAGCCTAGCCTTTTCCCAAATATGTTGGGTCGGCTTCCAGTCTGACCGGATACTAACATTAAAAATCTGACCTCTACAAATCAATCACTGTTAATAGGTACAGACGCCATCACATCAAGCTACTACAATCTTTCAAATTTCTTTAATAGATTTTCAACTTTATCGCTAAAGCATTAGTTTCAAGGTCGATTGGGGAAATTTGACAGTTTCGGGTAATTTGATGTGCATTTGGTAACTGATAATAAGATACCTTATAGAAAATATGGAAAGACTTAGATATGCTTTCTCCTTTTCACTGGGCACAAACCCAAACTTCAGGGTGCTACGACATGGAAATTCATCCAACTTAAGGAATCCAACCTGGAACTGCACATCGTTCTTACAAAAAAGGTAGCCATGACATTTACTTAGTTGGTAATTAGAATTTTTATGTCGATACATAAGTATAAGCAAGTTAAAACTTAATGCCAATTTGCTGATGAAGAAAATTGATATAAATCTGTGATAAAATTATAATTTTAATAATACGGATGGGTAAATAGTGTGCTAAAACTATTAGGTAAAGAGATAAAAATCAAATGTTAACTAGTTTTACAGAATTTTATTAAAAATATGCACTACCTAATGCATTAATAAGATTTTGACAAAAAAAAAACTTGTTTGATCAAGAAGTATAAGAAGTCGCATCTTAATAATTTGAGTCTGAAGTGGCATAGTTACTTTATTATAAAATTAATTGCATACTAAATTTAAATAATATCTACTCAATTAGCGAATACATTAAGAAATGCATAAAAAACTGACTCATATTAAAAAAATACACCAAAATTCAGTGTTTAATTCTAAATGAATTATTTAAAATCAGTCAGCCAAACCATTTATTTTAATTAGGCCATTAAAATGCACTTTAAAACAAAGGCAAAAGAATTGATTCTACATCCACGGGCACGAGTACAATCAAGCATACCTTTACCTACCCACATCTACATCGGACACCCCTAGTCCAATTCTCACACAATCTAGATCGAGTGACCTATAATCACGTGTTCCAACCCAATTAGACTTCGATCCCTGGATCAAAACAAACGCGGCTCAGTCGTGTGTGTCCGCTGTTGTCCGCTTGTGTCCATCCGTGTCCATCGGTGTCCGGGGGGTGTCAGAGGGTGTCCGTAAATTTGCTCTGCCGCGTGAGAGCGCCGATCCGGCTCATGCATTATTAAACACATCAAAGGAGAAAAATCGAAATGTGCAACGGTTAGTGAAGCGGTTTTCCGGCCGATTAGAGGCACTCGGAGGTATCAATTATCATGTGCAATCTCGCGCCTGTGTTACGCTTTTAAACTTTGTTTTAGAACTAGTGATCCGCCCCTGTTTTACCTGGTTTCACAATTTGACAAAACACGAAGATTTTTTTATCATTTGTAAGTTTATTAAAATATTTTACATGCATAAACGTTTTGGAGTACATACATTGACTAAAATGATGGTGAAAAAGTTGCAAATTCACTAGAAGAACAACGCGCAGAGCCAGACACAAAAAGCGTCTTCAATTTGAAATACCTATGCACAGATACACACGCGGTGGGTCGCCCTCAGGCTCGGTGGAGCGACAATCTTCGCAGGGTGGCTGGTAGCAACTGAATGAGAGTTGCTGAGAATCGAGTTGAGTGTCGTGCGATTGAGGAGGCCTATGTCCAGCAGTGGACTGCTGTAGGCTGATGATGATGATGACAGATACGCATAAAGATCTATAATTGAGCAGTTATAGCTACTTACACACCTCGACCCGTGACAAGGGTGCCGCTGATCTTCCCGAAGAGCACTAGAGAGATAAAGTTCAAAGTAAAAGCATATCTCTAGTAGAAACTGATCCAATTACAAAAATGAAGTAGTTTACAGGACCGAACCCTAACTCTGAATGACATGTAGAGAAAACTGCGCAGTTCTTGTGGGAATCTCCATGCGGGTGTAAGCTCGGGGAACAGCTAGCATGTAAGCAGTGTAGCAGCCAGTGTAGATACGTCTTTTCTTTCCCGTTTTTGTGATAGATTTAGCATCAAAGGTCTATTTCATCTGCCAGGGCTGCGGGACTGTTCGAAAGAAATACCGTGGCCCTGGAACACAAAGGGCAAAGAAGGAACATGGATGGGTTTTAGTCAGTACAAGTCTGACACTCCCTTCCGCTCCGCCCAGAGTGGGGGGGTCATTTTTATGATTTCCCATCGGAAAAAAAAAGGTCTATTTCTTATTAGTGAGTTTATAGACAGCATAAGTTAGCAATAACCAATGTATCTTAAGAAAAAAAGCTGACACACCCTTATTGTTTTTATTGACTATTCAATCAATAAATTCATAGATCAATCGATATATCAGTGACAGTCTATCAAATGACAAATATTAATGATGACGGACGAATTATGACTCACTTGTCAATTATTATCATCATTGTTTTCAATTGACTATCGCATAAATTATGATACGCAAGTATAATAAGCAATCTATCAAAGAGACAGAAAAACGAAATATGATTACTAACGTTAGTACAGAAGAATATGAATCTTGATACAGACTGTTTTATGACTTTGAAGATAAGGTCTGCAGAACTAAAAAATATCTAATAGCTAGGTAATGATAAATAGTTCATCTTCCACCTTTATAATTACTTATGAAAGGTGTTATGGCCAATATAGCATTTTAATTGTCCAATTAAATACTTTTTTTATCATCTATGTTTAATTGGGTATTATAAATGATCACACGTTGGCCGCAAATGACGCTTATAACGAGCTTATTAATATGTATTCGTAATAATATCTTTTTGTGTTATCATTTGAGCAGCTTAGAATAGAAGATGGCAATCAGGTAGTTTCCAACTGACTTTTTCGACTGGTTTTTAATCTCCAATATCTTCTAAGCTATAAAATTGTGCAAGAATTAATTTTTAAATGCATTAATTTGTCGCATTGGTTAGGTAAGTATTAATCTTGCTTGGACACAGCACATTATGTAACTCTCTAAAACTTAGTGCTTTTAAATTGAATTCGTGTAATTTTGATCATATTAATTTTGCTTATATATTGCTCATATTAATTTTGCGTATTTTTATGTCACCGTGTTAATACCCATATTTGCAAAATAAACATCTTATCTTATCTTAAATTGGCCACTGACTCTTTGGTCTAGTGGCCGCAAGCGCGACTGGTGAGCATGAGGTCCTAGGTTCGATTCCCAGGTCGGGTAAAGTGTTATTGGGTTTTTTCATCAGGAATTTCTTAGTAGCATTAACGGAGTCTGGATTTGTGTCCGGTTGATGGCAATAGGACTATTACATGAGACTTAAACATAACTGGCGAAATGTGGGTGTACTATTAGATACACTTCTGCCTAAACCTTCGGTGATTACAAGCGTGATGTTATAAAATTTGCTAGCAAGTGATAAGAATATCTTAATACGAGAAACAACAAAATATGATTTGTTTTTGTCCTAGGGGTCGCCTTATATCGACATCTGGCTTAGAGGTGCGGAGTTATTCTAGCTAATTAAACTTGACGTTGTATGTGTTACCGGCCAAACCCGATTTTAGACCAAACTAGTTTGTCCTAGGCCAAACTATTCACTCTGACTAAATGGGTTAGGTTAGGTTAGATCTGTGACCAACCACGCGCGAGCCGAGGGTGCGTAGCAGGGCCGATGAGTGTAATTGCTTTGTTTGTGTTAGTATATCCTGAGACGATAAACACGTGAACTGGTTTGGCCTAGGACAAACTAGTTTGGCCTGAAATCCGGTTTGGCCGGCAACCTAAAAATATTTTTCTCAAAATAAAACCAAACTGTATAATTGTAGAATTAAAAACATTACATGGTAAGTAAGTGGCTAAACGCTAATAGATAACACTTATCTCTTCATCTATTCTCAAACATGTATCCATTGAAGCAAGAAACAGCCTTCGATACCAAGAAACAGGCATTTGCATATAATAACGATATGTATTAATAAGCCACTAAAACTCAAAACAATGAGAGAACATTCACATTTTTTACATCCCTTCGCCATTGTAAGGGCAGTTTTACATACATTTTAAATGTAGGGAAATGCGAGGAAGGCAGCCGTCCACATCAGTACCTACGCGAACAGAATTAAGTCAGTAGAATGGTTTATTAGTCCTAGGAAATTGTTTAGTCATTTCAACATTGTGGAAATTATGTTTTTGTCACCACAACCCCACAAGTAAGAACGGGAAGAAGATTTAGATGGACATCCATGCATCTAGACTTTTTACTCTTCTTATAGATGTTGTTATGGAATAAGGAACAATGTAAGTCCACATTATACTCGTTAGACAATTTATGAGTGACGTATAAACAATGCATTTGCAATAGTATTTGGCTGTTGCAAAAATCAGCTGTATGAGGGTGAAGATAGGGTTGCCATCTGCATCCGTCCGATTTTGTTCGGACATGTGCAGCTCTTTGGCTCTTCGTCAGGACTTTGCCCGGTCTTCTAACTTGTCTTATCTCGTCATATGTCCGGACATTGTCCAATTTCGTAATTTCCCCGGACGGACTAAGTTAAGAGGATTTTTTGGAAATAAACAAAGTATAATGACTACGAAAAAAGAATTACTATAAAGTAAAATATTCGGCTTTTAGTTAGTACTTCTCTCGCGAAATAGTAACCCTAGGGAAGATGATATTTTTTATCATTACAGCGAGTTAATCGCTTGCGTGCGTTTAGAACGTGCGTGCGGCGCTCGAGACGCGCACGCCTATTCAATTACGGAAAGGTCACGCCGTTTGTAAGCGCAGGCGCAGCTCGCAGTCCGCAAGATTATCGCGGCTCACCTGTCGGTGCGCGCGCATTGGATTAATAGTTCCACACCAGGGTCGCCAGCTCAGGTTTATAATTTACCCCAAATTATTTTTTTACCCCAAAATAACAAAATGTTGCATTTTGTAACTTTTTCCCCGATTAAATTTTCTAAAAGGGAAATTCTACAAATGTGGTAAACAACTATGTTTATTTTCGAAATGGACGGATCACACGCACACTCACAGTGCACATCACCCCAACTTTTATCTGCCTAAGGTAGGTATCATATTTTGTGCGTGTCTCTTGATTGCCTAATTTTTATATTCTGTTATTGTTGGGGAAATTGTCTCCAAAGATTAAATTTTCCCCATAACTTCCCCAAGAACGATTTATTTCCCCGAAAAAAGGGGAAAAACTCCCCAATCTTTTAACATAGCTTCGCACCGCCACACTACCCCTCTACCCCGCAACAGCACGATCAACGCAAACAGCGTTTAGTTATTAAATATTCTCGTTAGAACGAAAAAAATGCATTTGCAAGTATGCGTGTATATAGACGATATCGATTGAATTAATCTTTATGTTTTTGTCGAATTGTCTTTTTGGTATATAATTTTCTTGGATTTCTCTTTAAGCGTTTGAGTGTAATGAGACGTTAAAAGAGTGTTAATCATTTCAACAAACACCTAATTCAACTGCCAAATTAATGTCTTAATATGACTGCCCTGTTGGAAATCCAACTCACTGCACTGAACATAGCGTTAAAAATGCAAGACTGCATTAAATTTTAAGTGAACACTGGTCTAAAGATTTTAAAAACAATTGATGACATCCAACAACTAGACCTTTCGAACTATAAATAAGATAAAGACAAACCAATAAAATATAATGGGTGTAAAAGTACCCTTAACAAAACCGAAAAGCATTTGTCCTCCCCATCACTTTTTTGTTCTAGACCATAACTGGGGACCTTCTAGTTACGGTGATATTGGGGGACAAAGTTCCAACTTTTTAACTAGTTTTTTTTTTTTTTTAATACAATTTTTTATGTTATAAAACTTTAAATACTTCCACGACCACCGTACTATTCAATGTATCCATCAGCACTATGTTTTGAGTGTGTTACATTGAGTCCTACCGTGAAACGTGATTTTTCACCCAAAAAAAAAACTCATTATCCAGTAATAATTACTTAGAGTTACTTAGTTTGACGTACAGAATGATTTGTTGACGGTTTCGTGAAGGGTCCGTTTACAGATTATATCTTATTGTCTCTTATTCTCAACGATGGTCTTCTTTCCTATCTGACTTCAGTTATATTTCCTAGATAAGTTTATACCTGTGTACCTGTGTTTGTGACACCCTCAAGAAATAAAGCTAATAATAAAATGATAGCTATAACTCTGTAATATAATACTATCAACGTTTGTAAAGACTCGTCTATAAAGTTTTCAAATATGGCGAATGGAATAAGCGTCTCATTGAACTGCGTGTGGGCATCATTCGCTACACTACCGCCACCTGGTTGTTTATATGTGTCTACAGTTAGATACTAAAGTTAGTTGGAAGTCTGCTACTGAGCCTATAGGCTTAATAAATAATACTAGCGATCAGCCTCCGCTTCCCACGACTTTTACGACTTGTCAAAACATGGAGTTTTATATCAAACCGCAACGCATAGAACTTCCGGAATAAATTCTATAAATAATAAATAACGAAAAATCCTTTGCACAGTGTAAAATAACCGCGGGTATATAGACAGATACAAAAAGCTACTATAATTTACACTAATAGGCATATTTTACTAGTTAGACAACGACGCATGGAAATATGTCATTTCAATTGCTTAAAAACTTTCTGATAGAGGGGTTACGTAACATGAACTTCTCCGAAAACCATCCTGTATAAATTATTTACAGCCAAACAGCTCTTTCTAAAGACAAAAACTGAATTTTGGAAACAAGTGTCCTCAAAAATGTAAATAAACGCAAAAATAAATCACGACCCATTATGAGATCATTTTCATTATTAACCATAGACAATTCAGGAATTCGCACACAACAAACCGAGACTAAATACAAAACAGTAGCATTAGTAGGTAAATCGCTGAACCGCAACTGAAATGACTTATAAAAACATTTATAACAATTAAGAATTTGAAAAGATTACATTATACGAATACGTGTAACTAATGAAAACTGTACAATTAGACAGCCTTGGAAGTCTACTGCGTTTTGTGGTGACGGGTAATAATTAGTATAACTTTGCATAGACAATACATTTCGTTCAAGATGTGGGTTGTAATTTTAAAAAGCCAGTCTGTATTTCAATGTCACTAAAATGCATTTAGATAACTGTCGGCTTTAAGACTAAAGAGCCAGAAATTAATATTTAAGGTAAAGTTTGTACGTTGTGATGTAGGGGGTATATTTTTCAGAACCACTGTACTGATTCCAAAATTTTTTTCATCATTAGGAAGGTACACTAACCCTGAGTGTCATAGGCTATATTAAAACGTTTCTATGGGATAATTTCTGAACATAACGGAAGCAAAGCCACAGGCGAAAGCTTGTGTAATACAAAAGTAATTGAAATCACTTTGATTTGACAAGTGTGAAATCGTTGTCCTAAGTAATATTGGATCAATCTAATTAACATATTGACGCTTTTCTTTTACCCACACTAGACCACCTATATCACCATCACCTGCCTAGTCTTTTCCCAACTATTCAAATATATAAGGTCTATCTTTTCATACACGAAATATTTTAAGACTAACTTCTATAAGTCGTAAAGTCGCCATAGCAACGAAAAAAAAAATATCTCAGGGGTTTTTTTACGAAATTATTATAATTATTAAATTTTTTTGATTTGCGTGGAGCGACAGCCTGTCTGGACTCCACAAACCTGTTAGTACTGGGTAATATGATACCCCTTGGTAGGAATGGTCATATTTTCGGGCCTGTAACCACTGTAACCTGTAACAAGTGTCAAAGAACTACAAATGACAGCCAGGATCAACGGCTTAACGCGCTTTCCGAGACACGGTCGAAACTCGTTATGCAATGCTTGGTCACCTATCCACGGGCCAACCTAGGCAAGCGCGGCTTAACCTGAAGATCGACCCGACGAATCGAGTGGCTGTTGTTATCACTAGACCACCTAAATGAATGCTTTAATAAAACCGCTCTGTTTGGTTTTTAAAGTTAGGCTCTGCGCCGACACTTAATTTTCCAACAAAACGGGTATAGTGTTATTTCTTTATCACCAATTAATTTTATTATTGCCATAATAATGAAGTTGGCAGATACCGGTTTTGTTAGACCCTCTTAGTTTTACAGGGTCGGCAGGGACTACATACAGGGTGTAAACGGACCCTTCACGTAGCCGTCAACCCAGCATTCTGTACATTAAACTAAGTAACTCTATGCAAAAAATATCGCTGGGAAACGACTTTTTTTTGGAGTGAAAAATCACGTTTTACGGTAGGACTCAATGTCACTCAAAACATTGTTCTGATGGATTCATTGATTAATAGTACGGGGTCTTGGAGGTATTTATAGTTAAGTTATAACATTAAAAACTTGTATTTTTTCCCAGGGCCATACCTGGGAACTGTCGAACTAAAAAAATATCGCAATGACGGTAAGAACAAGTGCCTTTCGGCTTCGTTAAGGTTACTATTCCACCCTTTATTTATTTGGTAACTGTGACAATTATCCAAAAATAATATGATAAAAAAAATCGCATCGAAGAACATGTTTACTTCACAGAACTTAGATTTGTTTATAAGAATCGGACATTTCATTGTATGGTGGTAAACATGACGTACCAACACGATACGGGAAAATTATTCGCAATTCGTTTCCCATAAATGTTTCCCATTACATACAAATAGTTATTTCACTCGTGTCACGTGCATTTACAACATTTGGTGGAGGCTCACGTTAGCGTGTTAAAATAAATAAAATAGTGGACTTTAACGTCCTCGAAAAACATCAAAGAAACTGTTTTCGGCACGTGAGAGATTTCACGTTAACGTGATTAGATTGTACATACTTCAAACGTTACATTATTATTTGAAACACTACAAAGATTTAAGTGTTAATGAGTAACGTTTCCGAATCCTAATGCATATCGAAGGTCGGAAAAACAGTCTTTTCTCACGTACTCGTAAAATTGACTAAACATACACCTCAGTTAGTATTAATTGCTTTATTAAAAAACGTACGTGATTATTATATTAATTAGGAGTGACGGAAAAGAAACTGACTGTTTTATCCCTTTTTTTATTTTTATTTTCTTTTATTAACTTAAACATGCTACTTATCGATGCTTCGAGATCTTCATTAGTTTTTCTTCGAGGTCCTAGTGCTAACGTGCCACACGCTCATATTGACTTAACAATCATTTAGTGGCTAGTACTTGTGGTTGTGACCTAGGAACGTTATTAATATTCTAGCTGGGACGCTAATATTCTTTATTAATTTAATCATCTTTTTTTTTAACGAAACCGGTTTTGTATGGCAACATTTTTGTTTTTAGGCACGTTCACGTCAGGAACTCAGAATGTGCCTTATTATAAATTTCGTTGTGATAATCTATTGCTACAAGCTAAGAAATAGGTAATCTTTGACATTATTCATAAAAACACCAACAAACATGTGAATAATTGGAAGACCATAATTCATGCATGTAATAAGGTAAGAGCTTTTACTGAATTAGTTTAAACTAACACTTTGTTAAAATTAATAATCCAAGATGAAAACTCCATTTTGCAAGGCGGTTCTAGCTGCGTTCGTTGCTTGCGAGGTCGGGCTCGATGACCCGAAATAAGGCTCGTAGGGTGGTATTGCACCCCACCCCGATGCACCCCCTTACACCCCCCGGGCCCGAGCGCCGACCTCTCATTCATTACGCAATAAAAGTGTTCCGTTAACTTCTATACACAGAGGGACTGGGGACCTTATTTAACTTATAAATTTTATTTTTTTTAGGTGATATTTTAATTAGTAACATGTATGTCTGTTTTAATTACTAGTATACAGGGTTATTTGTAAAACACCAACAACCTCGCAGGAGTAAATTACTAACATCATAAACAACAACATTTGTTCTACGACTTTTCCGAAAACAGACAAAAAAAATTCAACTCTTCATCCATATGTCTGAACAGCTGATCGAGTTTTGTATGAAAAGTCGTTTTTTTTTGTCTGTTTTCGGAAAAGCCGTAGAACAAATGTTGTTGTTTATGATGTTAGTAATCTACTCCTGCGAGGTTGTTGGTGTTTTACAAATAACCCTGTATAAGTACTTACCACCGGGCTGAGTGTTTCGATTTAGCGTGTACTATTTCGACTTCCAAATAGGTATTTCTTTTCTACTGAAAATAGACCTATCATTTACCACAACGTCCCCCCCCCCCCCACACTTAGGAAACTGATTAGTGATGTAGTAATATGTTACAACTAGACAGAAGGTTACGACTGTTTCTTAAACATGAATAACAAACGCTAACTTTCAATTCATTGGCAATCCTTCAAGGGGTGAAAGTGCATAAGGATGGGCAACTTTTACTTCGAGATCCAAGTCCGAAATCACAGGAAAAAAACATCGTTTCATGCATTTTCATGGGAAAAATATTTTTATAGCGATTTTAGATCATTGTTACTGTATGATAGGCATGCAGTAAGTGTGTTTAATGGATAATCAGATGAGAGATAAATCTCAACGAATTGACTACTCAGTATACGAATATGGGGTAAGGGCCTGTCCAGACGATGCGTTGCGGCATGTTTTCGCCGCATTTGGTGGGCTCACGGACGGTGCAGCGTTGCGGTTGTGCGGAGCCTGAATACGGCCTTGAAGGTATGGGTATCGCCGTGTACCCGGTTCAGAGACCGGGTATCAAAATGCTTGTAAGTATTTGGATCGATTGTCTCGTTACGTAAACGTGGGTACGCGTACGAGGTACGTACTTTCAATGTCATGAAGTCTAACCGAGAGATTTGTATTGAGAATTTTAATAAATATGTCGGATCCGGTCGTTAGTACGGACATAAAATGAATTGGAAAGCAATCCTGTGTGCAGTGGTGACATCACTCGACCACCTTACCAGTCTACCCACAACATAGCGTGTTTCTATAGAGGCCTGATGTTCAGCTCGAGGCGAGGGTGACATTCAAAGTCTGATCGCGGCAGAGTTGAGACGTCTTGGAACTGTACCCGATTCATTGTGCTCCGTGTTATTGTGTTAAGTTGTAATCTCAAGTAATTCGTTAGTTTGCTAGAAACAGTGTATCGCACTCGGTGTGTTTCCATAGCGCGAAACCCATCGTCTGTCAACATGATGTACGAGACTAACGGAGTAAATCCTGACATATCCGACAAATATATTATAATTTGGTAAATACATATTTTTTCCTGTAGCGATTTGGTTTAAGTTGTGTAGGTACTACACACAAATACATTTTCACATACTATTATAGTCACAAATATCGTAAAAAACTTCATGGCGACCATAGCACGTTAAAACGCACGATAAAATCAAGGTCAGTAGTTGGAACCAGTTCGCAATCACAACTAACAAAAAATCAAAACATTATAAAGCTTTTGAAAGAATTTTATTTTCCTGTCATGTACTAACGCAATGAGGTAGTCCATCTCAATTTGCTCTTCGTTGGTGCATTTTTTTTGTTTAACTTTAGTAGGTAGCGACTGTAAGTAAAAGGGCTTTCAGCGACTTAAACTGTATATTTTAGAAATTGGTTGACGGTTTTTCGCCATTGTCGCACATTAGTCGCATTTCCAACTCGAGATGATGCAAACGCGCGACTAAAGCGAGATACGGAACCCTGGTTACGTGGGCGGTTTACATAGCATCGCATATTTATACCGTTTTGCGTTTTCTTCGAACTCGAAAACTTAGGAGTCATTGTAGTCAACCACAACAGACTATTTTTTAACCCTTTTATTTTTTTTTTTTTTTTTTTTTCCGGATGGGAAATCATCAAATGACCCCCCCCACTCTGGGTGGAGCGGAAGGGAGTGTCAGACTTGTACTGACTAAAACCCATCCATGTTCCTTCTTTGCCCTTTGTGTTCCAGGGCCACGGTATCTCTTTCGAACAGTCCCGCAGCCCATTTTTTAACCCTTATGCGTGTCTGTAAACTTGACTTTTTTGTCAACTGTACAATTGTACCTACATACATTCATTCACTTGAGCGCATAGCTGTCATCAGCTATTCTACGTATTTAATAACAGAGCTATTTCAAGCTGCAGTATATAGTTACAGGTCGGTTTGATAATTTATTTACAAATTATTTTCCAGTTGACATTATTATTTATTTATCTTCGTTATTTATTTATTTAGAGACATAAATATATTAGTCTTGTTCGATTTGGTAGAATTTATTTCATTAACTTTGTGGTTTGATTGAACTTTAATCAAAACAATCATGTAAATAGATAAAAAAAACAGTAAAATAAATGATCACTAACTGTTGCAATGCTTTACTTTATTAATCTCACAAAAAAAATCTACTGTTCATTTTTATGATGTATGAACAGATAAACCAAAACAGCTATGCGCTTCGGTAATTTTCTTCTTATTTCTGAATTAGCACGAATGTCCCGCCACATAACCCTCACAGAGGCAAAACTTTTAACTTTCGTCGTCCTGCACTTTGGTAATATTACACCAATAATTCTGCCATCGTATGAAGTTTCTTTGTTAGGTGTTCCACTCCAATCGCACATCGTCAACTGACAATCAAAGGGTGTTTTGAATTGCATAATAGAGTTGTTATATCAATAATTAGCATGCTAATACAAAATAAACAGGTACTTTCATGGTTGAACTTGTAACAGCTCTATATTACATCTCAACAGTGAGCGTTCGTATTTCCAAAGATCGACGACGATTTCCGAAGCGCATAATTTTTCTAGGAGTTCTGTAAGTATTCCTACCTAATTCCTCTCAGTTGCTTTCAAAAACGGAATGTTCGAGGGTGGCTTTTTCTTAGTTTGTTATCTACATGAGTAGTTATATGTATGACTATCAATCGTTCCCAACAAATCATTCAAAACTTTATATAACACTAGCTTAAGCCCGCAGCTTCACCCACGTGATATTTGATAACTGTTCCACGAGATCATATACCGGGATAAAAAGTATCCTATGTGTTAATCCAGGTTATAAACTATCTGTGTGCAAAATTTTATCCTAATCCGTTCAGTAGTTTTTGCGTGAAAGAGTAACAAACATCCATACATCCTCACAAACTTTCACATTTATAATATTAAGTCTAAATACAAGTATGCTAAAGTATAAAGTATCAGTTGATTACGTGACGACTCAATGTCTGCCATCGTCAATGCGTTATCAGCTTTATCATTCATAGTAAAAGCGTACAAAGATAAGCAGTTTCAGTACCCTCTCCAATTTCTATAAGGCCTCAAATTACAGTGTCAAGAAACTTTACCAAGTATTGAATACCTACTTGGAAATCCTAGAATGTTTATAAAAGTACTGCGAAAAGAGTAGTGTTGTTCGTTTGTTTATTTTAAAATAAATTTTGTGCACATTCTCTAATGATTTTAAAATGTGTATTAGTTTATTTTACTTGTATATGTGTATTAGTTACGCGTGCCTATATAAATTTTTATATATTTATTTTGTACCCTATCACAATGTTTTCTTATTTAACCCAAAGGTTGACTGGTAGATAATGCCTTGTGACATTAAGTCCTGCTATGTACCACTATTGTATATGAAGTTTAAATAAATAAATAATGATTTTAATAATTGTGTTGCTTTTTCTTCTTATTGTTTGCAGCCAGTAGTCGTAGGGAAAAACGCCGTGCCAGCGACCCAAATGTTCGAGGCAGCTGCTGACCGGACCGTTTTTAAACAGATAACATGTTGGAACCGAAGTATTTTGAATAGATGTTAACAAGGAATCATTTAATGGATGTTATAATCGCATTTCAGGACATATTCTTATACAGGAAAGGTACGAGCGTTGTTGTCCACGTTTGATTACTACCCAAAGACCAGGGGGCTAACCATGATGTCTTAAGTCTGAGTAATTCCAGTGTGGGAAAGAGATAGCGCTAGATGACCTGTATAGCTCTGTCTCTATCCCACATTGAAATTACTCCTGCTTTAAGGCCTTCATAGTAACCCCCCTGGACCCGTCACCATAAGCAAGGAGTAGGTGTCCAAGATTTATCTGACATCGACCGGTGTCTTTAAATGTAGATAAATGAAACAAACTACACTTTTTTACTAAAAGAACTATGAAAATATACGAATGGAAACTAGGTATATACCAAGCAAGCAAACCACGGCACATAGCTAGCCGAGCCGCCCCGCCATCGCGGCAGCGCTTTATTAGAGAAGAATTTCATTCATCATTTACGACCGACTGGGCAAGGAAATGAAAAGTCCTTACATCGCCGCGTGATGTCATACTTCAGTATACTTACTCATTTACAAAACTGAAACAAACAATGAATAATCAAGTAAATCTGACGAAAATAACAGATAGTTTTAGCAGTAAAATCTTCACATAATCGACAACTATTATAATTATTATCCTTAGGTAAATTAAACCAGAAGCTAAGATAAAAAAAATAAAAAATAAAATAAGCTAAGATAGGCAGGTAGGTATAAGTACGCCGGTTCGCCTTATAACACAACGTCAAAAATCGGAGTAGTCCGAATAAGTAACTTGTTAGCAAAACGGTATTTAAAATTCCTTGTTATCAAACATCTTTGATTGTCACAAACCTAACCTAATAAGATGTTATCAACACAAAATTTCAGTCGTTTCGGTCTACCGAATTTTTATGAGAACAATGTAGACGTTCATCTGGTCTGGTCTGGGCTTTTTGGCTAACATTCCAGAATAGTTTAACTAAATAAGTCTAAAAATTTACTTAAAACACAACCCACGGTTCAAAGGTTTAATTAATTTTATTTTAGTGTCTGTTTGTGAATGTTTTATGAGGATTTATATCTGGTAAATAAATATTTCATTTCATTTCAAAGGTACCTAACCGTGCATTGGTGCTAAGTCCAGACTCGCAACAAACAAATTCCTAACGAGGGAACCCAATCTCATTTTTGTCCGACCTAAGCATGAAACCCGGGACCTCACAGCCAGCAACCGCAATGACTTTAACCCTTGTCAAGGTGTTAATCCACGCCTGTCGTTTAACAAATGAACTATGCCCGGCCTAGGGCGCTAGGCTAAAGATCGAGAGGTCGTGAATTCCAATCGTACCTTACTAATGTAGTGAACCCAGTGATGCCGCAAATACTTGCGTTATTGAGCCTAATTGGAGAGGTTAACAGGAATATTAGCAATTACCTACCTTACCTATTTTTCTTTAGAGAAGAAAATATCGAGCTTCACAGAAAATTGGACTTGGTAGATGTTGTTGCCAACTATTAGTAAGATTTTAAACTATCATAGTCACTAACATTATCATTAACGGGAAACGGAACGAAAACGGGAAAAAACGGAAAATGGGAAAACGGAAACGGGATAAACAAAAAACGGGAAAATCGGGACAAAAAAGACAAAAACGGGATATAATATCGGGAACTCAAATCAATCAGTAAACATAGTAAAATCCCGTTTCTAGTGTTAATGATAACTATTAGTAAGTTACTAACTGCGGACTTGTGTTTAAAAGATGCTGCATTCCGAAGAATACTTATTTAAGATCTATCTTATAACCCCGCTATACTGGTCGAAAACATCGTGTCAACACACTGCATGCCACATCTATCATTTAAAGATAAAGCAAGGTGTGAAATAATTTTGACATACCTGACCACGTTGACGTTTGACGAAACCTGGAAGTTTAGGAACCAATCAGATCTTTAGAATTGTCGTCTTAGCTTTTGAACTAGACTTTTCCGGCTGTCGACTTTCACATAGTTTAATTATGGTTAAACTCATAAGTACCGACAGCGCAGATCTCTCAATTTTCGCTGATTTGTCACAGAAATAATTGATTTTTAATAAAGATCTTCAATTTTGTCCATGAAAAGACCATTCACAGATATAAAAAGCCAAACATGGGCATTTTACAACAGCCTGCTGTAACTACTGTTATTAACTTAACAGATAGGTTATAATTATTTAACCACTGTTTGTATATATCTTGGCAGTAGTCATTCCGGTAAAGAAAATGGCTTAATAGACAGTACCCTTACTAATAGGTAGTTAAGAAACCGTGACCATTCTTTGTTCGGACCGAAGTCTGGACCTATCCAGACTTCGGTCCGAACAACGAATGGCCAAAATGTGGATATTTATATATTTTTTTAATAGGTTCAAATAGGGTTACCAATTCGAAATTTGAAAAGCCGGAAATATCCGGTCGTATGGTAACCAATAATTAAAAAAAACAGAACCCTTATAATTTCGTCATATCCGTGGGGCCGTCCGTACTCACCATTTGCACAATATCGATAAAAGATGGAAATACAAAACAAATTAGGCTGTTTTTTTTTTATTTACTACGAAATTGCCGTTTTTTCTAACATTTTGTTCTGTTTGTAACTTTGAAGTACAGTTATATATTTTCCGAATTCCATTTTTATTGGATTAATTGTTAAATTTCGTACCTTTTAGAGTTTAAAAACGGTACTAATGGTTGCATATTACCTCATAGGGTAGTCGTAGTGTCAAGAAACCTGCTTCAATGTGCCGCCGGTTTTACTACTTCAAGTAGGTATATTTTTGTCATAGACTTTGTTTTGAGAATTTAAGATACGCAGTGCAGGGCAACTTTTTTCACTCTAACTATTGCAATTGCATCTTTTTTTTTTTTTTTTTTGATGGGAAATCATCAAATGACCCCCTCCACTCTGGGCGGAGCGGAAGGGAGTGTCAGACTTGTACTGACTAAAACCCATCCATGTTCCTTCTTTGCCCTTTGTGTTCCAGGGCCACGGTATCTCTTTCGAACAGTCCCGCAATCAAAAGACCCGTAATTACCACTCCAAACACTATTTAGCTTAAAACACCATTTGAAATTTATTTTTCCTAACTCAATTAATTTTTGACTGCTTCGTTTGTCTAGTAGTTGAAAGCGCAACTGCTGAGCATGAGGTCCTGGGTTCGATTCCCAGGTCGGGCAAAGTGTTATTGAGTTTTACCATCAGGAATTTCTCAGTAACAGCCAAGGAGTCTGGATTTGTGTCCGATTGATGGCGATAGGCTCGCCCCTACTACTACTGTTACGTACACCTCTGCCTACCTCTGCCTAACTCTGCTATTAATTTTTATAATTTTTTGACAAATAATGCTCCATCTGTCCTTTCCGACCTAAACATATGCCAAGACACCGATTCGTAATGCTATAACAGGACATCAAGGCACCGTAGTGTACCTAGATGCCCCCAGGCCAAACGCTAGGCCTGTTTACGCCAAGACCTAATAGCGTTATAGCGGCCATCCGGACCCCAGGCCTACAATTTGTAGCGATTCAGTCATGGATATGCCTATCTTGTTTAGAGTCTCGGTCTACGAAATGAAAATTATAATTATTTGCAAATGATTCTGATATGGGTAAAATATGTTAGTAAGATAAATTAAAAAGATTTTGTGTTAGTAATGAGAAATGTGGTTGATGAAAGTGAAATACGTGGTTTATTATAATAAAAATATTAAAAATGTGAATAGTACAGATGAGCTCGTGGCTAAATAATAACAGCCGCTCGCGTCGATCTTTAGGTTAAGCCGTGCTTGCCTAGGTTGGTCTGTGGATCGGTGACCGCATTACATACCGAGTTTCCTCCGTGCCTCGGAAAGCACGGTAAGCCGTTGGTCCCGTCTGTCATTTGTAGATTTTTGACAGTCGTTATCCAGTCAGTGGCCCAAAAAGTGTGACAACCAGTCTTACCAAGGGGTATCGTGTTACCCAGTACTAACTGGAGTACTAACGGGTTGTGGAGGTCAGATAGGCAGTCGCTCCATGTAAAATACTGGGATTCAGCAGCATCCGGCTAGACTGGAAGCCGACCCCAATATAGTTGGGAAAAGGCTAGGCAGATAATGAATGTGCCGTCACTTTATACTAGTATTCAGCTGCATTCGGTCAGGATAGACGCCGACCCCAAATTAGTTAGGTAAAGGTTAAGCAGATGATAATGAGCTTAGTCCACTCTGGTCGTAAGCCCGCAGTTTCAAGGGCAAGTAATAAAAATTCGTACCTCTAAAAATGTAATGTCCTCAGGTTTGCCAAGAGATCATCGTCTTCCTGTTCCTGTCCCATGTTACCTGGGGTCGGCTCAACACGTATTTTTTCTTCCATTCTCCCCTGTCAATCGTCACGCAACCATTTAGACCTTTTTCCTTCATATCATTCCTCACACATTCCATCTATCGTTTCCTTGGTTCTTCCTCTCCCTCTCCATTCACCGACATTTTGGTCCGCCGTGAGAATTTTCAAGATTTCTAAATTCAGAAAATTTTGAATTGAAATTGCACACAAGTTCTTGTGACAGTAATTTATTCGACCTAAATCCAAAAATTAACTGCGTCGTTGGTCAAAAGTCTCTAGAGGTCACAACCTCTATTGTTGAGCACAAGGGCCTGGGTTCGATTTTCATCAAGATTGCTCAGTAGCCTGAATTTGTATCCGGTTAAGGGTTCGTCCCCATTAGCTCGGTTTAGTCTTTTCCCAACTATCTTTTTTCGGCTTCCAGTCTAACCGTAAGCAGTGAAAATGTCAGTATTATACATGGAACGACTGCCTGCATGCCTGATCTCCACAACCCATTTACTAGAAAACACGATACCCCTTAGTAAGACTGGTGGTCAGTCAGACTTCCATTGATAACATGAGACTTACAACATAATCGTCAAAATGTGGGGGTTCTATAAGTACACTTCTGTCTAACGCTTCGAAAATATGCAAGCGTGAAGATAGAGAACATTTTTCCAAAATATTTGATACCAAAACAGGGTTCTCCGATTACCGTTCACCCTTAGTATTGATTAGTTTACCAGTCTCGGATCCTCAAAGGTTAACATCCTTAAAAGTGGTGGGCACCTGAGCTATAACATTTCTGTCTATAGGTTCTATTGAAATTGGTTTACTTGGGTAGTTATGTATAAAAACAAATATTATAGTTTAAAAAAGCTAAAAAACACGCTTTAGAGTGACGTCAATTTGTTCCTAGTATTCTTCTCAGCAAAGCCTTTTATTTGATACCCATATTATGGGAATGCAAAAACAAATTACTAGTCCGCCATCTTTGGAAGTCCTCCATTTTGAATTTAGAATGTTGTCACTTAGCTAACCATGCATTGTCATCCAAACTAAACATGTATGCAAAATTTCAGCTTAATCGAAAACCGGGAGGTGGGTCAAATATAACTTCTAAGAATCGTTTACATAGTGAAGCTAATAAAAACGTGTCAATGATGGACTGATGCCTGTTTTTAAAACGCTCTGTTGAATTGACAACCCTCGAATTAGCATCGAGAGTTGACATTTCAACAATGCAATAATATTTAAACATTCATTTAGATGTCACTGTGTTACTGAAAACGGAAAGTATTCTGATTGATAGTAGATTGCTAAGATAATATAAGCCTTATGTTCGTATATTGTAGGCTGTTGTAGGAAAAATTTACTTTCCAGGTAAAAAGATTATCCATAAACCATTTACAGGCCTTTAGTGTAACCAAAATTACGAATTTAAGAAAAACCGCTCTCTTCCCTCAATCAGATCCTACGACATAACAGCTAAAAGAAAAATTAAAACAACAAAAACTACAAGCTCACGAACCCAAAACATCTTACCAACATTTTCAAAATTTCCCTCACAAATATCCACACAAAGGTTGTTATGTTATATAAGGCTTAGTACATAATATAGATGTCAGCTTGCCTAAACTGAGCGTCTAGGTCCGTTCACCTTGCACGCAACTCGATCGGGTGGTATTGCCCCCTATGCAGGAATTTTGGAGCCCCCCCCTTGTGTCAATGCCTTTATGATTCGAGAACGTCGTTCCAATTGCAGCCTGGGCAACGAACTTAGAGTTATCCGTGTATTTGTTTATTGCCCTTTATGTAAAGGAGATTTCCCTTTAGGAATTAGTTGTTTGATTTTCTAAAAAGTAAAATTGATTAAATAACAGAACTTATTTGCATTAAACTTTTGTGAACTATTGTGCAACGTGCTCTTTTATACCTTTGTATGGTAGCATATTACATGGGACTATTAGGGTCTTATACATAACTGGCGAAATGTGGGTGTACTATTAGGTATACCTCTGCCTAACCTTTAGAGGATTACAGGCGTGATGTTATGTTATGGTAGCATAATGCTCCTTGGAAGACTTCAAGGTGCAAGTCCTCTTAACTTCCGTATGAGACTAGAGCCTAGAACATTCGTTTCCTTGACGAAAAATGCACATTTTGGGAGGGAAAATTAGTTTTTTTTTGTTCAATAACGAAATCATACTTGAAAGAACAATGAGTACTTATACTAAGGTGACTTTTTATCTGAATTTAATCTTAATTATTTTCTTTCATTTTTGTAATATGTAAAGATTTGAATAATTATGCAACACAAACGACAATCAAGATACACCAGGGTAGCACAGGAGCTATGTTTGAATACAGTATTCCAACTAAACACTTTCGAAAATTACTGCAAGTTTTCTCCAACATTATCAAGGAGACCTCATTTCTATTTCGTGTGGCGAACAATATCTCGACAGAACACGTCATGAGCTATTTGATGGCGTGCACCGCATCGTGTCGAATCTTATCTCAACTTTTAATAACACCCCTCACCTAACCGTATAAAAATTCATGTAAAACTTAACTAACATGGAAATGTGGACGGAACAGAAGTTACACTGCTTTGATGTGAGGAAAGTGTTTAATTAGGTAGATTTTTTGGCTGGATTTTGATAAAAATTGTTAAGTAAGGTAGTAAGAAAAACACCTAACAATAATTTGAGATTCTATTTAAACAGAAATGAGAACCAATTTACTTAAACCCACAGAGGAAGCGCGAAAAAGGTAGCGCCGAAATGAACCCCTCGCATATGACATGGGTGGCGTCTGGACTAGACAACATAAGGCGATTTCTGAACCAAAACATATATTGACATTACAATACCATAAATCTGGTGGAACTCGTTCCGTTATCCCAAGAAATAGGTACAATAGTAGTACAGAGCTTGTCGGATCTGTGTCCTCTGAGTAGTTAGAGCTGAGGGTAGTAAGGTTTAGATTGGGTGTGGTCGTGCGGCAGGGTCCGCGACCCTGCGCCCTCGCTCCCGATCCAGGTTATCAACTTCATACCTCCCTCTACTTCCACCCCCGTAGTGCACAAATGCTGCAGGGATTTTCTGAAACATTATGTGGAAGACGCTCCTAACATAAGAGAGTGCGTTGACTCCTACCTACGCTTGGAATGTTCTACGATAACTTAGTATTTTCTTGCTCTATTTTACATTTTCTGCACTCAAGTTGAAGCTTTGAGCAAGGCGAATTATTTTCATGAAAATATTTACGCTTTAGGTATTAATTTATTTTAAATTGAATTTAGATGTTGAGAACTAAGTAATTTAAACATCGTACGTAGTCCTCGTTACGAGAAGTAAATTCTCCTTAAGTAATTAATGACTGCCTCTAGCGAAATACTTTTCAGAGTTGTGCAACAGTAAAGGAGATGTTTGATTTTGGGCCACCACTATGATGTACACTACATAAAAATATAGGAAAAAAATAGGAGAATTTCATAAAATACTAACAAATTAATTTAAAGTAGGGTACAGGCGTATAAAAATGATCATTTGAAAAGTATTTAATAAGATAACGTTATTTTTAGGGCACCCATAACAGTTGTGTTTGACATGACGTTTGACGGCTTTGAGAGTTTTAAGAAGTGACGTCTTTGAGTCTTTCCTTGCTTTGAGTTTGAATTGGATGTGTTTCGGAGTTTTTAGTGATTGTTTTTGTGTTGCGATCCAGTTTACTACTACGGACATTGATTGATTGTTTCTCCGCTGACCCCGGCTCTGTTTTATAATTACTGTTTTTTTTTTAACACAGATATTACACATTGGTCAATCAAATGTCATTGTCAAAATGACATTTTTCACATACTGCTGATCTGCTCCGATCCCCCTGATCCCCCCGATCCTGATCTGATTCAATTTTATGTTGTGTTGCTTTCCTTGACCAAGTTAATTTGAATTTACATTGAAACGAAGCGAAATTAAAGAAAATTAACAATAAAAAACGGTTTCTGTACTTTATAGCGATATTTACATACACTGTACAAGTGTACATAGTGCTGGACCAGGCTCCATACATTTCTGAAACATATCCTTTGACAAACGTCTTTCAAGGTCCAAATAAATCTTCCTCAAATAGGAGTATCAAACTAACAAAAGCCTTACAAAGTACAGTAAATGTCTACAAAAATTGTTCTCAATAGGGGTATTCCTGCTGCAGAAAGGAGCAGCTCTTGTCTCTGCAACTTTAAAAGAACGTAAAAATGGGACTCGGTTTTTAAAATAAGTCGACGTTTAACCAAATGCGATTTCCCAAGAGCCTTCGTAAAGTTTCATGATTGATCTATTCCTAATATTCTAACGTATGAAATTTTTCTTACAACCACTTAACTACCGACTCATTACATCGTTGTAAAGTAGTTTAATCAATCAATTTATATTATAAAATGGTCATGCTTATCTATTTAAAATGCAACGTGGAGACTAACAGCTTACCGTATATAGAACAGCACAATTCAATAATTATAATTTATACGGTATTAATTACTATGATCAATCATGAATGTGTTTTTAACCCCTATGCAGGCATGTACATTAAAATGGCGTTATTGCATGACACTAGTTGGGAGCCGCGTGACACTTCGTCGTCCATAACGCGTTAACGACATACCAGTTACATAAAGTAAAAGAATCTCATATATATTAAATGTTGCGATATAAAAAATCTTGTGTGCTCGTATTAAATATGATATATAAGTGCACGCACTAACGATACGCATGATAAAGGTCAGTGAAGGTTACAAGTGCCATGTGCCATGTGCAGGCGCACCCTCGCCCGTGTTACGGCGGGACACGCAGACACCAATTATAAATTGAATAACACTACATAGAATAAACCAATATAACGAATATTCGCTTATGTATCAAGGTAAAAACGTTATTTTATCACAATATCCGTGTTTTATATAGAGGAGCTCGTGGCTAAATAATAACAGCCGCTCGGGTCGATCTTTAGGTTAAGACGTGCTTACCTAGATTGTTCTGTGGATGGGTGACCGCCCATTACATACCGAGTTTCCTCCGTTGGTCCCGGCTGTCATCTATAGATCTTTGACAGTCGTTACAGGTAGTCAGCGGCCCAAAAAGTCTGACAACCAGTCTTACCAAGAGGTATCGTATCACCCAGTACTAACTGGGTTGTGGAGATCAGATAGGCAGTCGCTCCATGTAAAATACTGGTATTCAGCTGAATCCGGCTAGACTGGAAGCCGACCCCAACATAGTTGGAAAAAGGCTAGGCAGATGATGATCCGTGTTTTATATATTTTATTGAGAAAATGAAAAAATAAAATTCTTTGTATCTAAGGTTATTGCTGGAAGTTGCGTTATGTCATTTATATTTCTATTGCTTGAAATTTTTAAGAACTTTAAATGAACGCGATCATCCTATCTAAACCACGGCCAAGGACTCAGTGACAATTATAACGCTGGCACTTCGTGAACGCGGTTTAGATATGTTGCGTTCAGTTTCATTGATAAAATTCAGCCTGATAGTTTGAAATCGAAATTTTAGATTTTTACGGAGATTTGATTTTTTTTTTTTACTATATTCTTCAGTACTTAAGTACATGAAATTAATTATCATATCTGGTGAAGATCTAATTTCTAATGTCCCTCGTTAAAAAGCTGACTCATTCTGAAAAATATGAAATAATGAATTATTAGTCACAGGTCCTGAAATTTAATACCTGTAGCATCAAAATCACGTGACAACAGCCATATTGCGTGACGCGGTATCCGTGCGTGACTCCGAATGCACCTAATGCACACAGAACTTCGGGCTTTTCAGTTGCCTTTTTTTATTTTAATGGCCACGCTATTGTGAAAATTGCTGCACTAACCTATCAGGCTTAGCTTGTTCTGTACGCGAGAATATATTATGTATTTAGCCTGTTATAATGTGAATCGTTTTTCAAATGGATTTATTCACAATTGTCCCACTGCTGGGCAAGGTCTCCACGTTTTCTACGCCATCTTATTACTCCATCAGTATGTAAAATCCTGTAAAATACTTATTATAAAGAGGTCTGTAGATAAGTAAACCTATAGACAATGGGAAAATACAATGACTGAAGCAAGCCGTTCTTTTATAACCACAGTAACTATTCATAAATGGAAGTTTCATCATGTTTTTATTGGAACTCATATATTGTGTAGGTACGAGTACCTATGTATAAATGGTTTACATAAAATATAATTTATCTACAAACTATTAACTATACAACTCGACTGCCTCGTTGATCTAGTGGTCGCAAGCACAACAAATGAGCATGAGGTCCTGGGTTCGATTCCCGGTTCAGGCATCCATCAGGAATATCTCAGAAACAGCCACGCAGTCTAGATTCGTGCCCAGTTGATGGCAATAAGCTCGCCCTCTATTACATGGGACCGAAAACATTGGCGAAATATGGATGTACTATTAGGTCCAACTCTGTCTAACCCTTCGGGGATTACAGGCCTGATGTTTCAACTGTGATGAAACAAACGAAAACCACAAAGGGTATTTTAATAGAACCCAACAAATTCCTTACTTTACCGAGGTACTGAAGAAAAAAAAGAATGTCAACCACCCCAAAAGTTTTCAAAAAGGATATATACCCGTAAATATATAGGTTTATAGCTGGTTATTTTTCGAGTGGAGAAAGAACGTCGCTCGCAATGCACGGCATGATTGCAGTATTGCATGACAGCACTGTGACACCCCCAGCGCCCGCTTAATGTGACGACAAAAAGACACGTACTTTGTTTTTTTTTTTTTTAATAATGCTGTTAAGCTGACAAAGCCGTTATACTTATCCTGACGAAGAAAGAAATGCCATGGTTTTATATGTTTGTAAGTATGGAAGAAGAATACATGCTGCGCCGACTCCAAATAAATTGGGATAATGATATAATTTTGATAGTGTATGTTCGTTACTCAATAGCGGTAAAACTCATGAACAAAATTGGATGATATTTGGCATATAGGTAAGGAGCTCGTGGCTAAATAATAACAGCCGCTCGGATCGATCATTAGGTTAAGCCGTGCTTGCCTAGGTTGGTCTGTGGATGGGTGACCGCTCATTACATACCGAGTTTCCTCCGTGCCTCGGAAAGCACGTTAAGCCGTTGGTCCCGGCTGTTATTTCTAGATCTTTGACAGTCGTTAGGCAGTCAGTGGCCCAAAAAAAACCTGACAACCAGTCTTACCAAGGGGTATCGTATTACCCAGTACTAACTGGGTTGTGGAGGTCAGATAGGCAGTCGCTCCATGTAAAATACTGGTATTCAGCTGCATCCGGTTAGACTGGAAGCCGACCCCAATATAGTTGGGAAAAGGCTAGGCAGATGATGATTTGGCATTTAGGTAAAGTATTTCAGTGATGATGATGATACCATCTAGCCGATTTCGGTCACAGCGACTGAATTCGATGGCTTTCTAGGGAGGTTGTGGAGAGCTTTAGTGTGCTGCCCTATCATGTGCTCTCAAGTGACTAGCATACCCAACTTTTTGCTGAAAAACTCCGAGCACAAAGCGGACATGAAGATTATTTAAGTACAAATAACATGGAATAACGCACATATGGCTTATTCTAATATGATGATTATTGTGGAACCCTGGGTCCACAAGTAGAATACTATATAGTATAAAAATCAATGTCTGTCAGTCTGTACGTCTGTCCGTTCGTTCGAAACTTGAAGAGTCCTAAACTGCTGAACTGATTTTGATGAAATTTTGTTGTCAGTTGTTCTACATACGCCAGGAAACGTTTCTTGGGATGGGTCAAGTAGTACAAAATACAAGGAGGTAGTAGATATGAAAAAGTGCATTACAACGCATGGGGTATATCTAGTTGTGTTCATAAAAATAATGTCATTGTTCTGTCTATTCAGCAACTCTTCAAACAAACAATTGCTAGCCACTTTTAAATTACCTTCCCACTGAATACTATTATTACGTATTTTCATAAGCTTTTGCAAACAGAAGGAAAAACAGGACATACGATATTAAAATTCAATTGAAACTGAACGTAAAATTACATATTTTAATACTAGCAAAATGATGCCTTTTACATTCGGCTGTAAATATTTATAACAACACCTTAATTGTTTATTCATGTTTATTTTAATACTGTTATATTCAATTTCCAATAAAAAGTTATTAACATTACCTTATTGTATCCTTATTATTGACAGTCGTAAAACACATGTTTAGAATGTATAAGCAAATTAAATTACGTCCATCTTTAAGTCATTTTATCATTTTGTTCATGCTTTACTTACTTTTTCGTAATGGCGCTTAAAATATATGTTTTATTCCGATATCCTAATGTACAAGGTGTTTCATATTCTATTGGCGGTGTGGCTTTTCCTATTAAGATTACTAAGTGCTTCACTCCAAAAATGTTCGAAACTACTCGTCTACAAATTACAATAAATTTGTAATTTTGTTATCTTAATTAGTGTTATTTACTATCGTGGAATCTTAGTTAGATTTTAAATAGACTTCTTATTTTGAATTCTATATTTTTATGACGCTTACGTCAACGTTCTCGTTTCGCTTACTACTTAATAATTGATTCTTCATAATTTCCGATGACGTTCAAGTTTGTGAAAGATGACGACAGTTCTCTAGATGGAAAAGTAAGTAAGGTGTTGTTGCTTTCTACCAGTAATATTGGACCGAGACTTCTCTAAATTATACGAATCTTTCTCTTTAACCGTTGGAATGCCAGACATAAACGCACGCGCGTACCCTCCACGCCGAGCCACAATTTCACCTACCATTTTGTCACATATTTGTGTCGTTTGGCGTACAGGGAACGCGCTTGCTAGTCACGTATGTGTGACAATGGCGTTCAAAAGGCTGAAAACAATTTTAAAAAAAAAAAAATTATAAAAATGGCTAATATTACTTTACTTCCGGATGCGGTGTCTTTGGTTGTTTCATTGACTTTTTCGCTTCCGACTTCCGAAAGTAAAGTATGATTCCATCATGCCATAAACATAGATGATGAAGAAAAAATATGTATAGTAGAAGATAACTCATTATTCCATCGTGTTATTTATTTAAGTCAAATTAATAAAATTTATATGGGACCACCGCGCGAGCTTCCTCTAAAAAATTAAAAAGATTCACAAAAATCGGTGTACAAACAAGAACAAAAAAAAAGATGCTGGTGGAATACATAACTTCGCCCTTTTTTAGAAGTCAGTTAAAAATTCAATTCTATTACATTTACTTTCTAAGAATGACTATTTTTTTTATTTTCTTTTAATATGGTTTTCCTGATTATCTCACCCCTGATACCACAATACTTGCCTTTATCATAATATACATGTATTCGCTATCTATTCGTTACATGCCCTGATGCATTTCGTTCGGGTGCGAATTAATTTAGCTAAGCATCCATGTAGACGTCTAGATGGCGCCACTGTGCACAACTTATCCTATGTTACTGAGCTTCTTTACTCAAACCATATAGACTGCATATTTCAACCTTGTTTTGTGTACTTTTTATATGAGATTGTGTTTGGTTCAGTCTGAATTTGGATAGAAAAATATTGTATTTTTTACAAGACAATAACCTAAGTATAAGCTCTGAAGGAGTTAGTCTTCTGGCATCAACATGTGATGCGGAGGAATAAGGAAAATGTAGTGATGAAAATGTAGGGTATGAATGTACATCTACATTCATACCCTACATTTATGCTATAAGAGTAGAGGTACACCAAAGACACGATGGATGGACTGTGTGAAAGATGATATGGCTAGAAAGGAGTGGTGGCTGAGATGACAAGCAATAGAGAAGTATGGAAGAAGAAGACATGCTGCGCCGACCCCAAATAAATTGGGATAAGGGCAAGAGAATGATGATGCTCTGGAGGAGTTAGTGAAAGTGTTTTCAAGGTGTTTAAGCAAATCCATTTCATAAGTTAATTGACAGAATGCTGAAATCAAGTCAAATGAGAAAACAAAATCTAATAAACCAAGATATTAAAGAAGAAAAAAAAACTCGATATCAATTTTCCTATTACGGAAATCAAACCCTCGTCAAAACTCACTAACCGCCTTTCGACGACTAAGCCCAAGAGCTACTCACGTACTTTATTATTCCATCACCTTTATCCCGCGGCTGCGCTCGCGTTATGTCGGAAGTTATTCTACGGGAACATTATAAATATAGCCTACAACATGAACTTCCCAATAGTAAAAGAATTTTCAGGATCGGCGCAGGTGTTCCAAAGATCACCCCCTACATACAAACTTAGAAACTTTGCATCTTTATTTTATACAGTTTATTTTACAAAAAGCAATAACGTGTCTCCATATTTTAAAGGTGAACTGCAAATGTCAAGGGCTTCCGTTCAATTTACAGGCAAATCTAAGGTGCGCCTGCAATTATGAAAATTGGTCATGCACAGCTCAAGCCATCAAGCTATCAAGCTGCATGGCCAAATACCAGGTGAATAGGTAGCTACATACTGACCGTTAGCATGACAACATACATCCACATCTATCCATGTTGTCTGATTGGATAAAAGATTTAAACTAAGAGAAGAAGAGAGAGAGAGAGACAGTGAGAACTCTATACGCAAGTATCAAAATAGGTAAGTATCTATTGAAACCATAAGTCACCGCCTGTTTGAACCTAGTGCAGCCGCTTTAACATTCGACAGCTTCATGTCTTGACATTACTGCGATGCAGTTTCATTCACCGAAGCATATTTGCTAAGGAATAAGGCCACTTAAAATCGGGGTACATTATTTACACAATAGGCCCTGACAAGCAAGCTGACAGAATTTCTTCGCTAAATGAAGAAGAAGCATATTTTAATGGTTATGTAACGAGAAACGTTAGCAGGTGCAAGAGCATTAGGCATTGTTTCCAAGCAATCTGACACGTGTGAAGTTCAACAAAGTATTACAAACAATAAATGTGTAATCACGACTCACGAACATTACACACGTATTTTTTATAACAATGTATTGAAAATCACACCTTCAGCCTTAAGTACTGAAGTTACTAACGAACTACACGTACGCGGTAACCTTTGCAGATAAAACTTGAACGCTTCCAAGGCGAAGTCAGAGTAATAAATAAACAATAGTTTGCAACATTTATGTATGTACCAAGTCACGCAAAAAAATTCAACGTTTAACCATGCCGATGTTACAGGCCGTACATAGTTTTAATATTAGCATAACTATCAGATATTCGCGGCTTGGGCAATAGAAAATAATTGTATCGGCCATTATTTATATGTGAAGCTCGGCTACCGACGACGGTAATTAGCGATTTGCATGTAGTCGATGGTCAATTAGTCGTCTTCGCTCCACTTGCCTCCACCCCCCATTCCTACTTGGCTTAGCGTTCAGATTGCGCTGCTAAACGCTTAGCAACCGCCACAGAGCAAAATAACTTGAACCAACACAGTACACTTACTTGCAGTACGACAACGGCCAACAACGATATTAGTTTTGCACCGGGAACATTTTCCCCTTCTAAGTTCTTACTAGTTTCCTTGTCTACCATTGTGGACAATACGAAAACTGCCGGATTTTACGAGCACTTGCGACTTCTAACGACATTCGTCTCCCATTAAGTAGGGAAATAGGAAGGATAATTCCCGAATGCGCTGCAGTTTGTGGATTTAAGTTTAGGTGGTACCTACATAATTGATGGTAGGTTTAGACAATGACTTAGGACACGAATGCCGCCTATTTATCGTTATAGTTGGTGGAGTGTAAACTTTGAGGGTGTACTTCAACTATGAACTAAGTATCTACGACGAATTGTCACTTAGCAATTTAATAAGCCAAGTCACGGGCAGCATAAAAACTCTGACACCAAGTTAGGCACTAACCACATGATAAAGAAAGAATTAAATATGACTAGTTTTCAGGACAGACAAAAAACTGATTACATCTTATGAAATATTTCTCATATTGTCATATTTGTCATATTTAAGTGGCCCGGTATTGTTACTTTGCTAGTTAAGCGAAGAAATATGACAATGACAGTGAACTAGAGGACGACTGTGTATGACGGCCTAGCAACGCATTTGCCAGCTGATTTGTAGCTGACATTGAATAGAGATTTAGAATATTGTTATGTAATGATTTGGGGGATCACAATCTGCCAAGCCTTTTCCCAACTTTATAGGGGTTGATTTCCAGTCTAACCGGAAGCAGCTGAATACCAGTATTTCAAATAAAGCGACTGTCTATTTATTTGTGCGTATAATTTGTACGTTTCAACGCTTACGTAATTAATATTTAATAACTCAAATATCATCGTGTCTAGCCTTTCCAAACAGACGACTGTACTGTAGCTGGACGCAGCTTAATATTTGCGTTTAACATGAAGCGCCTTAATTTTCCCATTACATTACTTTTCTTTTCCTGCTTAGGGATGCCCAACAAGGCTCGAAGGCCGATGTATCACAACCTATATTTACAACAACCTAATTACATAACTACTTACGTTTTGTAAGCAGACATGGCTCCAACCGCCAGGCAATACTCGTGGAGTCCTGATGCGTTACTAATCGTCTCCGGATTGTTTAATATGCGTGGTTTCCATGAAATCGTTTAAAAAAAATATGTTAATTGAGCGGCTTTTTTATCTCTGTATACTTACTCGTGTAAGCTCAAGTAACTTTTAGCCTGTGTCATCCAACTGCTGGGCAAAGACCTCTCTCATGACCTCCAAACCTTCCGATTTAGGACTTATGTGAACCACTGGCCGTTGGTAAGCTCAAGTCATCATTTAAAAATCGAACAGTTGTGAAAGCCGTTAGTGATAGCCGATCGATTAAAAAGTCTGTAACCATTGCGATTAGGATATCGGTGTTAAGCAAATTCATGAGTTTATAATGCTGAGACACAAGCCTCCTTTGTGTGATGTGAGAGGCCGTAATCTCCGTAATCGTCCCGTGCGGATTGGTAAATGTCACATGTCCTAGAACCAAAAATATAAATATAAAGGAAATATTACCTCAAAATAAAATTCATTCTGTAACACAAAATTTGTTGAGGAATGGCTAACAGTAGACGTACGTAGTCGTGACTTATCAAGAAGCGCACTACACTTCAGCCTTGGTAATCAAAAAAACTAAATTCTTATTCAAGTAAGTGCCTAATTATGTGCATGATTAAAATACTAACACTGTGAATGCGGCACTAGCAGTGACCTTCAAATTCGTTTTAAAATAACTGTGAATAATGCCTAAAACTTGTTAGAAGATATTGCACACGAATATCATTTTGGTAACGACACTTCTCGCGCCATTATTTGGTGCATTTTTTTGTAAATGTCGACACTTTTTGCCTCCTACAGCTGTTCGTCTCTGCCTCTGTATAGCGGCTATACTATAGCCCTAAGCTTGGCAGATAGAAAGTGTGCGTCCACCTCTGTCCATTTCTTATACATGTGTTCTTGAAGTATTCAATAAATGAACCAAATCATTCAGTAAAAAATATTTTCACTTTAATGTAGTCTACTCTAACAGCAATAGTGTATTACCGATCTTTCATAGTTTTATATTTTTATTTTTCAATGAATATGATGAATGATGCAAATATATAAACAAAGCGTTAAAACAAAATATATACAAACAACAAATAGTCTGAAATAAATGTACTTTAATTTATTTTTATTTACAATACGTCGTAATTTTTACAATTTTCTTTACTGCCAAGGAATCTGGAAAGGTTCCCGCTAGAACTGTCTTTTGGACTTTGATTGACAAAATTTTTACTTTCCTAATACTACACCATCATCCCAATACTTTCCTGTCAGTTTTTTCACTGCACGCTACGGGGCATTTTATCGTAGGAAGTTAGACAGTCTGAACGCCGCGTGTTAAGGTGCTCAGGGCGCCATCTAGACGTCTACATTGGCGCCCTGCTCGCTACCCGCTAAATTAATCTCGAGGGACCCAAGGTGGGACATCTCTGATAGATCTACGTTTTTTTATGTCGCCAGTTTCGTAGTTTAAATGTTATTATTTTGTTGATGGAAGAAGAGGGAGGGGAAGACCAAATATGATAGCAAAAGGAGTTTATGATAGCGTGACGATTGACTGGGAATGGAAGAAAAAAACGTGTTGAACTGACCCCAAGTAACATAAGACCAGGGGTAAGAAGATGGTGATGCTTTATAACATGCATGGTTTGATGTTTTTAGTGGTGTTCCGTCGCTTCCACGGGCAAGTGCCACATGAACGCACAGTGACATAGTGCACAAGTGAAGAGTTACTAACATAGTTTTAAGGTTCTATTTACTAACACAATTTGTATTTTATCATATGTATGTTAGTCTGTAAGTTATATATCTATGAGCCTGAAAATAAATGGATATTGTTGTTAAATCAAAGTGCAGTTTCTTTTGTTGTCAAATGTCGTTTACTTACTTTATAAATTCTGGACTTTAAGAGTTCAATATGATATCTGAGAACCCTAATTTGAATGCTAAGGATACTAATGCTTAATTTTGAATAATACTCCACCCTAGAACCACCTAAAATTGGATCTGGGACATTTGCGCGAAAGACATAAGCGCGAAGGACACTTCCGCGAACCCGCTTGCGCGAAAAGACATATGCGCGCATGGACTTTTGGGCGATTAGACTTTTGCGCGAATGAACTTTTGCGCCCATAGACATTTACGCGCATAGACACATGCGCGCAGAGACACTTGCGCGAATGGACACTTGCGCGAATGAACTTTTGCGCAAAAGGACACTTCCGCGACTAGATTTACTCGCGACTGGCTACGGTTAATCTGTAGAGTAAACATAACATCATATTATTTCTTATTTTCAATGAGATAGAGCGAGAGAAGTGGCAACACTGCCCGAGAGACATATCAAATTACTTTTTCGTATTTACCATGAATAGTGTTGCCAGATATAATTATTGTTTAATCGATTTACAATATCGATTTTGAACAAAATTATTTTACTCTCTGTTCAAGCTTTTGGGTTTCATTAATGTCTATTTTTAAGGTCATTCAGTTGTTTTAATGTCTATTATGACAAATGTATATTGATGTATAGAACATTCTTGTTACTTTGTACAAAAAAGATTAATCAATCGATTCCGATTTAGAAGAACCTCAGTGTTATGTTTACTCTACAGCTAACCTAACCTAACCATTCGCGCATAAGTCCTTTCGCGCATGTGTCTTTGTGCGGAAATGTCCGTTCGCGCATAAGTCCATTCACTCAAGTGTCTATGCGCGCAACTGTCTATGCGCCCAAAGGTCCATTCGCGCAAAAGTCTAATCGCCCAAAAGTCCATGCGCGCATATGTCTTTTCGCGCATGTGGATTCGCGCAAGTGTCCTTCGCGCAAATGTCTTTCGCGCTAGTGTCCTGATACCCCTAAAATTCTTACGAAAATAACGGTCGGATTCACACGTCTCACAACAACAAACCTTGCAATTATCAACAAAACAAATAAACACGTTACGTCAAATAACTATAACGCTACACGTGTTTCGAATAAAATTTTATATCCACGCCTGTATTCTATAGGACTATAACTCTAAAAATATATATGCGATTCTTATGCATGCGTAGGTACTCGGTTGTTGACATCACAATGCACCTTATGTAACATATTGTGTCATCCTGCATGACACAATATGTTGCTTACTGCGTCATGGTCACGTTGTTTATAAATTACACGTTCGATAAATGTCCAAATGTCACTTTTCGGATCATATTTGTAGTCGGTGTGTGCCGCTTGCGTAGGTTAATGGCCTATAAGCTACCAATCGTTTTTTATGTCTGTGGTTTAGAGTTCTAAATATCGTAGCGTTGTTTGCAACTGCTTTATTTGTTAGTTGTTATTTTTAATGTTATAATCATCATTACAAAAGGAAACCGAAAGTCACTTGTTTTCCCCGTTATTGCGATCATTTTTTTTTGTCCTGGGAACCTTATAGTTACGGAGATATTGGGGGTCAAAATTCCAACTTTTTCACAAGTTTTTTTTTTTTAATACAAGTTTTAATTTTACAGCGTTCAGTACGTCTAACTAAAGATATCTAAGCAAAAAAAAAAACAATGATTAAAGCGATTTTATTTTGACCTAAAATCATTGGGTACAAACATTTTTACTGTATTTTCGTTAGCTGATTTTTTTACTTGTCATGCGTTTTTATTATTTTTTCTACCTTTGTCCTTATTTTGGTGGTTTGGGTGGTTTTATCCATCTATTTTAATGAGATCTTATATACAGTCCTAGCTACGGAAATATCTGAATTTCAAGAGAAGAAATACTTCAACTCAAACAACAGATTTATACAATTTCAATGTAAAGACAGCTGCATTAAGCAGATATCTCTCACGCACCAACATTTCTCATTAAAGGGGTACCTAGTACCCAAGCAATAATGCAAGCCTTCCGTAGAATTCACTGAAATAGTAATTTATGAAGATTTCCATGAAACATGGTCAGCGCAGCATCTGTTCCGAGGCTTCCGAAGTGCGCCCGCCGCGACAAGACTAATATTGTTTGTGGAAGACACATTTGTTACCGCCTCCACTCATTTAGGATACATTTCACTTGTACGTTTAGTGTGGGACTTATGACTTGCAATCATGTTTGAGAAACGGGAAAAATTGTGAATCGGAATAAATTTTAGGCGATGTTTACACTTTTTAATGAAAGTGAAGTTTCTGTAAACTGTAAATGTCTTTGGCTTCTAAAAAATTATTAAAAGTGACGAGACTGGCAATTTTGAGTGGTTCTAAAATTATTTTGGTTTTTTTACTCAACAAAAAAAAGCCAGAAGGAAAGGTTATTTATAAAAAATAAGGAGAGTATTATTAAAAATCCCCAGTCTTACTTTATACATAGGTAGATACCACATGCAATCTTGTTTTCACAAGCACGTTGGAGTATGAGAATGACCATACTCTTCTCGGTATGATTGAATTATTAAAGACTTATTTGAGTTTTATTTGAGAGTTCAAAGTGATTTCTTCAGAAAAACCCTCAGTTACACACCTAAATGAGGGTTTTAATAACCCTTTTGGAAAAAAGCGGGGTTTGGCATTTATTTGGTACTATGCACAAGAATTAGAATATATCTCATCGTAAAACTGGACTCAGTAAAGTATAAATTACAAGTGTAATTATTCATCCATTGTACGCCCGTCTCAGTCATAAGATTTTTAAAACCCCAGACTCAAAAATTCTCGTATCCTTCTTAGCTCTCGTCATAAGACGTTATCCAGAAAGAAAAAGATCGTTAATGCAAGTATTACATGGCGTGGAGCACCAAGAAAAATCCCGGGCCAGTTTTTCTCCATAATCTCGCGTTTGCTAGGTCCCGCGCCGCCGACGTTGATCGATGCAGGTGAACAAGAAATGCCTTCACTCCTGAACATTACTGCAGCTAACTCTAAAACTGTTTGTGCGAAAACTTGAAGCGTTAGATTTTTTGTGCATTTCTTCATTGCTCAAAAATTAATTAAGTGTACTACAGTACACTTCATTGCACAGATTTTAATTGGTAGCTTATCTGATATACAAGGCAGTCAATCCGTGTAAAGTACAGGTATTCAGTTCCATCCTGTTAGACTGGAAGCTGACTCCAACATAGTTGTGAAAAGGTTAGGCAGATAATGATGAATTGATGATTAACTGATATAATTATGCTTAGATGCCTAAGCCGGAACCTAAGTGCTGTCTAACAACAGTAATGTACTACATTATAATTTCGTGAATATTAAATTATGATACAGTGTCCAGACGAATAATAAATACAACCTTTCGGATTAAGAATTATTTCGCAATTATTGAAATAAAATAGTGAACAGGTACTAAATATTAATATAATTTTAGGTTCTTTGTTCATTAATATATAGCGACATTGAACTATAAGTTAAACCTGCCAACCAAATATCAAGCATATTAAATGTAATATCGTAGTAGGCAACAAGGCGACCTGCAAGTCTGAACAAAGCACCTAGCCTGGTAGGTCCAAGCTTTGACAATGCTTGACGTATCACAAAGTCTTTGAGAATGTGATACGCAGACGGTGCAGCGATGGCCCGACAGACTCCTTAATGAATACGCAATTATTTTAGACGTAGATGCTGTAGTGGTTTTGTCTGGATGGCTCCGGCTACCTCTACTAATATTTTTTATGTTAATGGCATAATTATGTTCATACTAGCTTTTACCCGCGGCTTCGTTCGTGTTAATTTAGAATTTGACAACCAATTCGGGTTGTACTCTGCTTGTAATAATATAATTTCATCATGACTTGAATGACACGTGGCGCCATCTACTATCATAAGAACGATATGATTGTTTTCCTCGGGAAAAGTACTTTTTTTTGGGATGAAAAGTACCTTATCTCCGTTTCTGTACACCTGACAACGTATATGCAAAATTTCAGGATGATAGGTTCAGCGGTTTAGGCGTGAAAAGGTAACAAACAAACTTACTTTCGCATTTATAATATTAGTAAGGATAAGGATGATAAATGAGATAAATACTACTCATATTTAGGAATGGATAGGCAATCAAACCCGGATAGGTGACAGTGCTTCTTGCAATAATTTAATACGACTGAAAAATATAAAAAATATTATTCGTGCAATCAGCTGAAAATCAACAAAGCCCCATAAACGGCATTTGCCACCTCCTAGTTATACTTACGTACAAATAATATCTCAAACTTTTATCATATAATATATATAATTTATTAAGGTACATAAATGTTTTGTAGTACATGAGGGACTTACAAAGTATGCATTAATAATTACATGTTGTAAGGGTACAACCAATTGCTGGGTGAATCGCTGCTCTCCTGGCTAGATTGCTGAGCAATCTTTATTTAGGAGAGACAGTTTTATGTAAATAAATATTCCAATCTTATTTACTTTGCTTTTAAAAACTTTAACTTTATTATTTTACGTAAGTAACACTGTCTTCTCCGTTTGTCAGGAAACGCGGGAAAGGAATCGGAAATGCAAAAGCTACGAAGATTTCCTCGCGAGCGAAATCTGTTTGGGATCGAGGTCCTTAGAAACTTCGTCAGTCTTTCATATTTTATACTCTCAAACACGAAACTAGCAGCCCCTAGACATTTAATAATATATAAATATACAATAATTCATCTCAATACCAATAATTCCAAACTTGAAAATAATTTCTTTCACAACTTTCCCTTTCAATTGAAACTTTTCATTTACTTCGCAACCTCTGTATTCAGTTTATTGTATGAAGAATATTCTCAAGAAAGTTGTTTGCATATTTGTATTGTTGTGTACGTCTACTAGACGTATACATGCGTCCCCGAGACGTATACATACGTCCCCGAGACGTATATGTATGTACAGTCAAGGAAGTGACGCGACCGCGGTGTTTGTCGACGACGGAGGCGGAAAGGAGTGACGTCATAGGTGTCAAACTGTCGAAGACGTGAACGAAGTGGAAAAGTAAGCAACTATCACCATGTTTTATGGATTGAACTCTTTTATGGGACATGTCAGTAGTGTATGTAGGTAATCTAGGGGCGTTGGTGATGTTTTTGTGGTAAACTTGGAGATGGGAAGGGGTGCTAAGGTGTTTCTATTGTTTTAAAGTGTTTTTCCATGTTTCTGCTATATTTTATTCAAATCTGGGTGGCCATAAATAATTTAAAAAAAAAATAAACAGAAAAGTGTATTAACTTGTAGGACGGCCCTTAACAAGTTTATATATTTTATCAGGACCATTTAAAGTTCCTTCGACTAATAGAATTGAGTTTTGCGAATTGAGATCATTATCTTTCTGTTTTTGGTCCATGCTAATTGAGGTAGCGTGCTACACGTTTTCTTGTTCCATTAGCCGTCAGCGTCACCGTCCGGTTTTCCAATACTCACTTTTTTTTTAAATTGAGAAACATAATAAAAAAAAAATCGTGAACAATGAAAACCCTACAGATCTCTTTGCTAAATTAATAATTTTGCTTGAATATAAATGTGGATGTAAGTAAGTAGGTACAAATACTAAGTAGTAAGTACCAACACCGTACTAACTCCCAGAATTAATTTCCTACGAGTCCTCAACATTTACCTTTGTTAATTTATTTACGTCGACGATCTGACTCAGACTGCGAAATCCTTTGCAGCTTTTAAACTTAATTCCTATTCACTTTATCAACTAAGCAAACCGCTTTAAACCTCTCTTACATAAAGGAGCAGCCAAACCGGACAACCCCGTGAGAAATCGTTTTAATACTCAAAATCCGCTTGGAGTTTCAGCGTTTAATGAATTACGTCGGGTGCAGCCTCCGGCGCAAGACGTGCATCGATCAACGTCGCACCCCCGGTCGCACTCAGCGCCCCCCGGGGGGGTAACACCCCCGGATAGGCGCGGGGAGGCGTGGGGCGCGGGGACACGTCCCCGCACTGCCCAAATAAAATATTCGCAGCGCTGCACTCGCAAGCTTAGAGATGACACCCGTTGTCACGTGTCAGAGTTGATGGATGACAAGTTGTATTAGTTTACCGTGTTATAACATTATTGAACTTATTTTTGGAACTATCGGGACCTCCCCGTTGGTGATATAGGGAGTGGATGTTTAGGGTTTCATTACAAACATGGTATTCTATACGTCAAAAACGTTGACACTTGAAAACGCAAAACTAATAATTGATTAAGTAAATTCTTTGTAACTTTGAGATAACTTGAATGTGTATTCGATAGCAGTTTATTTGCGGCAACTTTCACGTCACATATTACAATTACAAACCTTCAAAGGAGTATGCAAAACAAATACGAATAAAATTAAAGTGCAGACAACCTAGTAAAAAACTATGGACTTACCATAACTTAAGTAACACTAAAATAATTAAATATTCCTTTCTCTTCAAAATATATTATATTAAAAACATAGCGTTGAATTCAAACCAATTTTCTTATCTCGCTTTATAGGTGCGGGCGTGAGATAAAAAGAGGTAACTGCAAATTCGCTGGCGTTCTTGTGTAGCCGGGCTTTCAGCCTGGGGCTGCGCTACGTACAGTCTACGTGACGCTTCTGAATTATAAGAAAATGCATTTACGACTCTCTGCCGCAGAGCAGACGGCACCACGTTTTCGTGCCTAGTACTCGGTGGGGTTTACTCTGACATGATTCACGTGAATTGTATATCACGTAGGTATAAAGTTATTTCGAAGGTACCCAGCTGGGATTAATATCAGTTCCAGTTGAAAAAAGTTGGCAATTATTTTATTTTAAAACTTAGCATAAACGTTTATCTTTAATTAAAAAAAAATTAAAACAAAAATGCAGCCATCTTTTTATACATAGAAACGAAAATTATGTAAATGTTCGGCACGTGTAACCTGTATATAAACAATTAGCATAATGAAATGAGAATGACTGCGTTTATCACATACATAGTTGCAAGTGTGCTATATATCTACATAGTTGTAAATGTCACAGCGGCTGCTTAGAGTGGCCGCCGACTTGTAGCCTCCAATTAAATCAATAAATTAATGTAATTCAGATGCAACTTAATACTAATATTTCAGACTGATAAACGATCGTGACATGTGCAATATGGAGTTTAAATTTTATATTCTCTGTATTAGGAATATTTTTGGACCGTCCGTGATTCGTTTTTTGTTACCTCTCTGCCGTGACGTCATTTGCGACGCGACGCTACTCACACCAAGGAGAAAATGACTCACGGACGTTTCGCTTGACTCAAGTAGCGTGGCAAGTCAGATCACCTGTGGTCTTAGACGGGGCGTAAAAGTGGCCCCGGACTAAATTTTGTTAAACTTATCAATTTAGTTGGTCATAAAATATTAATGTAATTCAGATGCAATTTAAGCTAATTCAAACTTCGAATAGGTACGACATGACTGTGTGTAATATTATGGAGCGTGAATTTAATTTACTTTGTATCAGCTATGTTTGTGAAACACCCATGATCTGTTTTTAATAACCCTTTGGCCACCAGTTCACCAATCACGCAATACGCATGCTGCCACAGCGACTGCAGCGAAATGAAATGACAGAGAAGAACGTGCGCCGGAGTCAGCAACGTCGGTTGCCACGCGACGGTACTTTCACGTAGGAAACAAGTGACGAACGCGCGTCTCGATTAAAGCAAGACGCATCGCATGAGGTTGCGAACTGGGTGTTAGTTATACAAAAAGTCAAGGCCAGAATTAAAAGATTATGTTCAGTGCACTAAAAGTGCATATTTAAATAATTTTGTACCTGTTACGGAATACCTGTTACCATACTGGTTATAAAATTTGAAATGACATGAGTAGCTTAAAATATTATCTTTTGCTAGATAAAAAAGTATTATTCGCGGACCAAACTAGACGGTTAGTCTATGTATTATGAATGTAAAAAGCCCTTAACGAAGCCGAGAGGCACTTGTCCTCCCCGTCATTGCGATCATTTTTACCATACCTGGGAACCTTCTAGAGATATTGAAGATGAAAGTACCACAAGTTGCGTTTTCACGAGTTTATTTTTTTAATACTAGTATTTAATGATATACCTTTACCTTAAATAAATTCATGGAACCTGTACACAATGTTTTGAGTGCGTTATATTGAGTCCCATCACAGACCGTTTTTTACTCCAAAAGAGAAGTAATATTTTTTACGTAGAGTTACTTAAGTTTGATGTTTAGAATGCTTGGTTGACGGCTTCATGAAGAGTCTGTTTTCGCCTTGTACTTTGGGGATCAGAGTTGGATCCTTGTACTATTTCCAGGGTAGAGAAATCTAGAGAGGTGATTTCAGGTGTGGCTGTGGAATGAGTGACAATTTACACATCATAATTATTCAGACAGACTAATTGTTTTTAATTTGTTAGACATGGCTGATATGTTAAACATAAGCTACTTTTAAAACAGAGCTTGATAGCCTATTAACGTCAATAAAACTTAATTAGGCAATAAAATATTTAATGGTTGTAATTTCTGTGAAACATAATTTATGATCACCTATTCAATTTTAATTAAAATTTTATACTTTAATTTCTCATTTAAACGTATATGGATTCTAGAACAGAAAAAAAATGTTTGTCCTAGTTTATTCATTAATTAACAACTTACTAAGTTCTTTGATAAGGCACCAAAGTTTTTAAAAAATACGTAAAAAATATTTATTTACTTATTTTACTATTTATTTACACACAGTAGACAACACAGGAAAATAACATAAAATAATAAATAAATATGTGTATGTCATCCTCATAACATCACGCCTGTAATCCCAGAAGGGTTAGGCAGAGGTGTCCCTAATACTACACCCACATTTCACCAGTTATGTTTAAGTCCCATGTAATAGGGCAGCCTATTGCCATCAACCGGGTACAGAATCAGACTCCGTGGCTGCTACTAAAAAATTCCTGATGGAAAAACCCAATAACGCTTTGCCTGACCCGAGAATCGAACCCAGGACCTCATGTTCAGCAGTCGCACTTGCGACCACTAGGTCAACGAGGCCGGCAACGAGGATGTGTGTATGTGTTATGTTATAATATCGATACTAGCATGACTTTTGAGTTTTGCTAGCTAATTTATTTTAACCTCGCTGTAAAAAATAAGCTTACTTTGAATATAATTAAGGCTTTATTCACATCAGACTTTCACGTAGGTGTTCATGTACACTTTTATTATTTTGAGGATTATTTATGCTAATATTATAAAGAGAGTAAAATTTGTAAGTTTGTATGTAGGGGTAATCTCTGGAACTAATGATCCAATTCTACAAATTCTTTCGCTGGCAGAAAGGTATATTATTCGTGGTTGATATAGGCTATAAATTGTATTTATATCGTGCGTAATTAGCCAAGCTATCACAATTTATGCGGACGAAGTCGCGGGCTAACTGTTAGTCTATGGTATAATCAAAAAGGTCCTGATACTTCGGCACCCCAAAATCCGTCCCAACTGTTACCCTTACCCTTAACCTCCTTTGCCTCGTATTTGGGTAAGTCGGTCAAGGTTGTAAACATTTTTGGAGGGTGCGTGGGTCAAGGTCAGCGCGAGGGGTGCGTTGACAATGAAGGGTGCGTAGGCCTACAAGGACATTCGTAGCTTGGCAATAAATATTGTGTGGGTGTAATGAATGAGAATGTATTGTATTGTTTAGTGTATATCAGAAAAGATTGGTCAAATCAACGTCGTTATCGTGAAAAAATCTATAATCAGCTGTCCCATACAAAACTTCAATACCAACTCGTTCTAAATGCAGATTTTTTTGCTATTATGACATTGATCTTATTTCTCTATTTTCTTAATTAAATGTGCGGGACTCTGATCATCAGATGATGAACTCACTGGATAGTCTGCTTTACAAACGCTCCACTACTCCAACACTTGGTAAAATTATAAAAGAAGTTAAACTTACAAATAGCGTCATGTTATTCATTTCCACCCATGGAAGTAGGTCCTACTTCCATGGGTAGAAAGTTACTTAAACCATAACTTATATAGGTATGCTATATGTGTCCAATATGAAATCTATTCGAGAGGATATTGATAGATCCGTTGTTTAGTCATCCTTATCCATAAAATCCGTCGGTTAATTTGAACAAGTCGGAATACCCTGAGCGAACGTTATAAACGGTAAACAAACTAACATCGTGTACGAGAACCACGTGTGACATTAAAAAGAAACTCATACGCATACATAAATACATGAACCCTGAACAAATGAAAACTTTTTTTTTTGGGTGGTCGTTTAAAAAGTATGGCTTTTGCAGCGAAATCTTATCTTGCTAAGGGACCGACCGCTTTAATGAGTCCTCCGCCTTGCCCCGTCAAAGGCACGTTATGCGTTCACAAAGTCCTAACAATATCCCACAGGTTATTTGCTTTAAAATAACCATAATCCACGTAGGTATTACGATACTAATTGAACCAATACGTGATCAACCTACAGAATATTCCATTTAAATTGATACGTTCGCGAGGACTCATTATATATAGCGCTCGGTCTATATACGTAGCGTCGCATCGATATTAACGACATAAACGCACTGCCTATAACAAAAGCTCCGACTTTTAATTTTAATAAACTGGCGAACTAATTAATTTACATTATGATACACAATTACACAAAACCTTTTTCAATTGACTTGTAACTTTTTAGAAGTTTAAATTTCGAAAAGTAAAAAAAAATAGAAAAAAACAAAAGTGGCCAGAAGAAACTGGCTATGGGCATGTGATGCGGAGGAATGGGGAAAATGTCGTGAGGAAAGTTTTGAGTATGAATGTGGATGGGTATATGAGTAGAAGAAGACCAAGGAAATGATGGACGGACTGTGTAAAGAATGATATGGCAAGAAAGGAGGTGTCTAATGAGATAACGAGTAATAGAGAAGTATGGAAGAAATAGACATGCTGCCAGTAGCGAAGGGTCAATTTTTGTAAGAGGTAAGCCGGATTACATATCTTTAATGTAATTGTATTATTTGTCTATAAAATACGAACTGTGACAGTTTTCAAGGGAAGCCTGTAGGAATCGAGTTGTTTGGAACCTTCGCCACTGCATGCTGCGCCAACCCCAAATGAATTGGGATAAGGGCAAGAGAATGATGATGATGGCCGGAAGAAACTGTATATGCATGACACAGACCCGCCAAAGGCGGAGAGATGGAAGAGACCTACACTCGGCATTGGATGGCCAAAGGTTGAAGAAGAGTGAGAGAAAAGACGCAAAAGAAAAATATTACCAAAAAATCATGTTACTTTATCTATACAAATAAATAAAATTAAAGTGTCGGTTTTAATATCAAAATAACACAAACAGCTTTTTACTGAATGCGTATGAAAATATATACGGCACTTATAACAAAAACATTTTTTTCAGTTTTTGTCTGTCTGTCTGTTGGTCTGTTTGTTCCGGCTAATCTCCGAAACGGCTGGACTGATGTTGACGGGACTTTTACTGGCAGATAGCTGATGTTATAATGATAGTGAAACATAACTCTTTTTGATAACACCGTGTATTTACTTTACCTATGTGTCTTTTTTTTTTTTTGTTTTTGGATGGGAAATCATCAAATGACCTCCCCCCACTCTGGGCGGAGCGGAAGGGAGTGTCAGACTTGTACTGACTAAAACCCATCCATGTTCCTTCTTTGCCCTTTGTGTTCCAGGGCCACGGTGTCTCTTTCGAACAGTCCCGCAGCTCTGGCAGGCATCGGCCCATGCGGACCCCTACTCGGTTGCTGACATCTCTTTGAGGCGCGCGTGGAACACGAACGCGCCGTCGACACGGCCTGTCGTCATAAGACGGCCGGACGGCGAGCTAGCCCTTAACTCGCCGTCCACAGGCCCGCGCCTACGGTGGCCGGGAGCCACCACGTGACCCCCGACGCCCAGGGCGTCTCCCGCGGCGGCTGGGACGTGAGGTTCTTTCCCTCTCACGTCCCGCCACCTCCTTCACTTACCTATGTGTCTCAAATAAATATATTTGAATTTGAATGACTTGTTGATGCTTAAGTATAAATAAGTTCAAACTCAAGTTAAAACTGGTTTGAAACAAAAGCATTATTCAACAAGCTAGCTGTTGCCTTCGTTCCATGACATCATTATAAAAAAATATTAGTTCCCTTTTTGAAAACATTGGCTACTTTTATGTTAGAAAAATGATTAGGATTTCGTGCAAAAAAATAAAATCCTTGAAATTGGTAACAAAATTCGATTCAAAAAGGGAACTAATATTTTTTTTGGACGTTTTAGTAAGTGTTTTTATTCGTTTTGTTTGGTTGGCGTCTAAATTGCCATAGCATTTCACGCTTCCGTTTACAACACAGTTTAATACCTTTTTTTTTTTTTTTTTTGGTTGGGAATCATCAAATGACCCCCCCCACTCTGGGCGGAGCGGAAGGGAGTGTCAGACTTGTACTGACTAAAACCCATCCATGTTCCTTCTTTGCCCTTTGTGTTCCAGGGCCACGGTGTCTCTTTCGAACAGTCCCGCAGCTCTGGCAGGCATCGGCCCATGCGGACCCCTACTCGGTTGCTGACATCTCTTTGAGGCGCGCGTGGAACACGAACGCGCCGTCGACACGGCCTGTCGTCATAAGACGGCCGGACGGCGAGCTAGCCCATAACTCGCCGTCCACAGGCCCGCGCCTACGGTGGCCGGGAGCCACCACGTGACCCCCGACGCCCAGGGCGTCTCCCGCGGCGGCTGGGACGTGAGGTTCTTTCCCTCACACGTCCCGCCACCTCCTTCACTAGCATGACTGCTTCACAGAAGGTGGTGACGGCTTCCCATTCCCTCTCGCTCCGGACCATGGCTTGAACCAGGGTCGGACGCGAGAGATCGCCGCCGCCAATCGCCGCTACAAGGACACGGCGGTGCTCCGCCCAAGCGGGGCAGACCTCTACGGTGTGCTCCACCGTGTCCTCCGGACGATCCTCGCAGTGGAAACACCCGGGCGTTTCCTCCCGCCCGATTCGGTGCAGGAACCTCCCGAAACAACCGTGTCCGGTGAGGATCTGCGTCAGGCGGTAGGTGAGGGCGCCGTGGCGCCTCTCTAACCACTCCTCAAAGAGGGGACTTATCGCCACAATGGTAGCGTGCCCTGCACGGGGTTGCATTAGTCGCTCTCTCCATGTCGCCATGAGATCACGCCGGAGGTCTGTCCGCTGAGCGGCAATTTGCCGCGGCAGCGGAGTCTCCCCCCGACGTAGTGCCTCCGCGCGCCATTCATGCAGGCGCGCGAGGACTATCGCCTCCAGATCCCATGGCGGCAATCCGGCAAGGAGGCTAGCCGCCTCGCCGGAGATCGTGCGGTACCCCCGGATTAGCCTTATGGCTATCACCTTTTGGGGCGCGTTCAGGTAGTGGGCGGCTTGCCGCCTCAAAGAACGCGCCCACACCGGGGCCCCGTAAAGGGCCATGGACCGCACGACCCCCGCGTATAGCCTCCGGCAGGAGGCGTTTGGACCCCTCAGGTTGGGCAAGAGCCGCTTGAAGGCAGCCCCTGTCCGTTCCAGTTTGGGAGCCAAACGTCGGAAGTGCTCCACGAATTTCCACCGGCTGTCGAGGACGAGTCCTAGGTACTTCAACGTCGACCCGACGCCGATGGAAACCCCTCCTGCCGTCAGTAGGGATCCCGACGGTGGCGCATTCCGAGGCAAAACACATGGCCTCGGACTTGTGCAATGCCACCTCGAGACCCAACTGCCGGATCCTATCCACGACTATCGCAACCCCGCGTGTCATGTTTTCGGCCGCCGCCTCGTGCGACCTCCCTTGTGCCAGTACCAGCAGTTTAATACCTTTAGTTATCCATTTCGGAGTTTTTGAGCATTAATAATAATAATAATAAAAAAAAAGGTGGGTTTATAGGGCTTGGGAGCGACCCGACCAAGGTGTGGCTGACACGCACCTGCCGGATGATGATGCCATGTGTTCATTCTGGAGCAGCATCTGGTCGGTGCCTGTTAGCCATACCGAGGATGAATGGACTCGGGAGGTCGAGCGAGCGTGCGATCTAGTACCAGAAATGGGGGCAATCACTATCAGCCCCCAAGACGTAGTTCGTGCAGTCCGTCCGTTACCTAACTGGAAATCTCCAGGGCCGGATGGGCTGCACAACTTCTGGATTAAATGGTTTACAAGGTCGCACGCTCGCCTGGCGATCCTGTTCCAGTCAGCCTTAGAGTCAGGGTCGCTGCCAGAGTTCCTGACAACAGGGATAACCCACCTGCTCCATAAATCGGGTAGTACTGCGGAGCCCAAAAATTATAGACCGATTGCCTGTCTTCCGACAGTCTATAAAGTTCTTACATCCATTTTGAGAGCTAAAATTAACAAACACATTGATGACAATTCTGTAATGTCCGCTTCTCAAAATGGATGTAGGAACGGGTCCCGCGGTACTAAGGAGCTACTCCTCATTGATATGGCCATTAGTCAACAGGTTCGCCGTTCCCGAAGGGATCTGTCGACATGTTGGATAGACTATAAGAAGGCCTATGACTCGGTGCCACATACATGGCTCATGAGGGTGCTAGAGTTGTATAAAGTTGATTCAACTCTGCGCATCTTCCTGATGTCATGTATGGGGCAATGGAGGACAGTCCTTCGCTATCCGGGATGTCGGCAAATCCAGAGGAATAGCGAGCCGATAAGGATAGAGCGAGGTATATTTCAGGGCGATAGTTTGAGTCCGCTTTGGTTCTGCTTAGCCTTGAATCCTCTTAGCACGCTGCTGGAGGATTCAGGTCTAGGCTATCGGTTGAGGAGAGGTGGTCAAGTTATATCTCACCTCCTTTACATGGATGACCTGAAACTCTTTGCCCCCAACGATTTGCAACTGATGGAGCTACTGAAAGTAACTGAAACTTTCAGTAGCGCCATCAGGATGGAATTTGGTGTGGACAAATGTGCGGTCATGCATGTAAAGCGAGGGGAGATTGTGGAATCTGTGGGAACCCAGCTCTCGGATTCCATAAATCTTAGATCCCTCTCAGCAACTGAAACCTATAAGTATTTGGGTATGTCGGAAGCGCTGGGCATCAATGTTGCTGACATGAAGCAATCGTTGAAGGAGCGCTTCTTTGGCCGTCTGAAAAAAGTATTTAATAGTCTTTTATCAGGCGGCAATAAGGTGCGTGCCTTCAACGGTTGGGTCATGCCGGTTCTGATGTACTCTTTCGGCATACTCAAATGGACTCAGACAGAACTAGACGCCCTGGATAGGAGGGTCCGTACATTGTTGACGACATATCGAATGCATCACCCGCGTTCTTCTGTTATGAGACTGTATATCCCGCGGAGGTGTGGGGGTCGAGGCTTTTTAAACGCTAAGACTCTTCACAATCGCGAGATATACAGTCTCAGGGAATATTTCCTTGAAACCGACGTGGGGATGCATCGAGATGTGGTCGCAGTGGACAAGGGGCTCACCCCGCTCTCCTTGGCTAAAGAGAACTGGCGCAAACCTGTAGTGCTTGACACTAACGACCGCATGGAAGTATGGCAGAGTAAGGAGCTTCACGGACGGTTTTTCCGGGCCCTGCATGGGCCCGATGTAGACCTACCAGCGTCCGTAGCCTGGCTACGTTCCGGGGACCTCTTTGGAGAAACCGAAGGTTTTGTCTGTGCAATTATGGATGAAGTTATGATGACGAATAACTACCGGAGATTTATTGTGAAGGACGGTACGGTTGACATATGTCGGGCATGCCACCGTCCAGGCGAATCAATCCGTCACATTATCTCCGGGTGTTCTCGTCTGGCTAACGGAGAGTACTTGCATAGACACAACCTTGTAGCCAGGATTATCCATCAGCAACTTGCTCTAAAATACAACCTTGTGGAATCGGAAGTACCGTACTATAAGTATGTGCCCGACCCAGTTCTCGAAAATGGCAATATCACATTGTACTGGGATCGATCCATCGTAACTGACAGGACTATTGTAGCCAATAAGCCTGATATAGTGGTGGTGGATCGATCAGAGCGGCGTGCAATGATTGTTGACATAACGGTCCCGCATGATGGGAACCTCGTGAAAGCCGAGAAAGATAAGCAAATCAAGTATCTTGACTTGGCTCACGAGGTTGTCGACATGTGGGATGTGGACTCAGCGATCATTGTGCCGATAGTTGTATCAGCCCATGGCTTAATTGCCAAGAGCCTCGACCAATACCTGAGGAGGCTCTCGTTAGGCAGCTGGATCAAGGGTTTGATTCAGAAAGCGGTACTCCTGGACACGGCTCGTATTGTCAGGAGGTTCCTCTCTCTGGAGCCCTGACCGCCGGTAGCTTGGACCCTGTTCCCGATACCGGTGGGCTACAATTTTTTATATTTTTAAATGTTTTTTATATTGTTTTTAGTTTAAGAAATATTTAGAAATATATAAGATTTGTGTAAAGATAAATAAAGGAAAAAATAATAATAAAAAAATGTAATGTCAACAGATGTCTTGTAATTTCATTCTATAATAAAATTTTCGTTAAATAATTATTTTTAAACAGTCTGGAACCTAATCTCCCTTTTAATATATTATAATACCTCCATTTCTTAATATAACAATAGTAAAATGAAGCCATTTTATAACAATAAACACATAAAGAAAAAATGTGATCAAGAATGACGTATGTCACCTACATAAGATTGGACAGATAAAAATAATAATGAAATCAAGAGAATGTTGACGAGATCAGCAGCAAGACGCGCACGCCTATCACCTCCGGACCCGTCGCTCAGCTCCGCCTCGCCGTCGCCGGAATCCAGACCCGTCGTGAGTGCTGTGACACCGGCCGTGGCAGTTGCGTCGAGCTCGAGCGACGAGTATTTCTCTCCGCCGACGACGCCACCACCTGTTCGTCGACGAGGAGGACGCCGGCCGCCGGACGGTTTAGGACCTCGAGGCCCACCGGCCTCTGATAGGGTCCCAGCTCCCGGCGGGAGTGTGCCGCGCATGCGATGGACGCAATCCATTAATGCAAATGTCATGCGCGCATACTATGGGGCTACAGAGGGGGGTAACAACCTGACCGCGTACCGTGTTCGGATGCTCTCTCTGTTTCAGGTGCTTGAGCCAGCTGTCAACGTGTCGGCACAACGACTGTCGGATCAGGTGCGAGTCATCCAGCGTAATGGTATGTTGGATGACACCGTACTTGATCGCTTGCGGACTGAAATGCAGAGTAGCCATGTCATTGCCACGCCGCCGCAGACTGTGGTTCCACCACAGTCTACCATAATACCAACTCACGATAACAACGTGAGTAATGACATGGTTACTAATGTAAGTACCCAGTGCAATGAGGAAATGAGGTGTGCTTTGGAGGGTGCGATTCGAGAATATCGGTTCATGCAACCCGATCTTAGACCACGCGTACCTCGTTTGCCCATGCATAACAAAAATAGGGTGCTGGTGGCTGTTCTGGATTCGCAGTTGTCAAACTATTTTGATAACTGCGAAGACCTCACCGATGCTCACTCAGTCCTGTATTGTGCGGCTGTAGCGGCATGTCGTGTAGCTCATGTCAAATTTTCTGATGACAGAGCTACACGACCCAAACCAGCCGTACCGTCATGGCAGTACAGGATTGAACGACGTATTGGTGAGGCCAGAGCACTCATCGGCAAACTGATCTGCTTCAGGAGGAATACTCGCCCTAGAGTGATGCGTTTTGTGAGGCGGGCGTTCTCGGGGACTGATATCAGTGCTCGAGACTACATGTCCCGTGTCACAGAGCGCATCGACTTCCTGAAGCAGAAAGTTTATGCATGGGCAAACCGTATTCGTAGGTATAAGCGGCGGGTGGATCGATACACTCAGAATCGCACATTCCAAAGAGATGAAAGGTGGGTTTATAGGGCTTGGGAGTGACCGGACCAAGGTGTGGCTGACACGCGCCTGCCGGATGATGATGCCATGTGTTCATTCTGGCGCAGCATCTGGTCGGTGCCTGTTAGCCATACCGAGGGTGAATGGACTCGGGGGGTCGAGCGAGCGTGCGATCTAGTACCAGAAATGGGGGCAATCACTATCAGCCCCCAAGACGTAGTTCGTGCAGTTCGTCCGTTGCCTAACTGGAAATCTCCAGGGCCGGATGGGCTGCACAACTTCTGGATTAAATGGTTTACAAGGTCGCACGCTCGCCTGGCGATCCTGTTCCAGTCAGCCTTAGAGTCAGGGTCGCTGCCAGAGTTCCTGACAACAGGGATAACCCACCTGCTCCATAAATCGGGTAGTACTGCGGAGCCCAAAAATTATAGACCGATTACCTGTCTTCCGACAGTCTATAAAGTTCTTACATCCATTTTGAGAGCTAAAATTAACAAACACATTGATGACAATTCTGTAATGTCCGCTTCTCAAAATGGATGTAGGAACGGGTCCCGCGGTACTAAGGAGCTACTCCTCATTGATATGGCCATTAGTCAACAGGTTCGCCGTTCCCGAAGGGATATGTCGACATGTTGGATAGACTATAAGAAGGCCTATGACTCGGTGCCACATACATGGCTCATGAGGGTGCTAGAGTTGTATAAAGTTGATTCAACTCTGCGCATCTTCCTGATGTCATGTATGGGGCAATGGAGGACAGTCCTTCGCTATCCGGGATGTCGGCAAATCCAGAGGAATAGCGAGCCGATAAGGATAGAGCGAGGTATATTTCAGGGCGATAGTTTGAGTCCGCTTTGGTTCTGCTTAGCCTTGAATCCTCTTAGCACGCTGCTGGAGGATTCAGGTCTAGGCTATCGGTTGAGGAGAGGTGGTCAAGTTATATCTCACCTCCTTTACATGGATGACCTGAAACTCTTTGCCCCCAACGATTTCCAACTGATGGAGCTACTGAAAGTAACTGAAACTTTCAGTAGCGCCATCAGGATGGAATTTGGTGTGGACAAATGTGCGGTCATGCATGTAAAGCGAGGGGAGATTGTGGAATCTGTGGGAACCCAGCTCTCGGATTCCATAAATCTTAGATCCCTCTCAGCAACTGAAACCTATAAGTATTTGGGTATCTCGGAAGCGCTGGGCATCAATGTTGCTGGCATGAAGCAATCGTTGAAGGAGCGCTTCTTTGGCCGTCTGAAAAAAGTATTTAATAGTCTTTTATCAGGCGGCAATAAGGTGCGTGCCTTCAACGGTTGGGTCATGCCGGTTCTGATGTACTCTTTCGGCATACTCAAATGGACTCAGACAGAACTAGACGCCCTGGATAGGAGGGTCCGTACATTGTTGACGGCATATCGAATGCATCACCCGCGTTCTTCTGTTATGAGACTGTATATCCCGCGGAGGTGTGGGGGTCGAGGCTTTTTAAACGCTAAGACTCTTCACAATCGCGAGATATGCAGTCTCAGGGAATATTTCCTTGAAACCGACGTGGGGATGCATCGAGATTTGGTCGTAGTGGACAAGGGGCTCACCCCGCTCTCCTTGGCTAAAGAGAACTGGCGCAAACCTGTAGTGCTTGACACTAACGACCGCATGGAAGTATGGCAGAGTAAGGAGCTTCACGGACGCTTTTTCCGGGCCCTGCATGGGCCCGATGTAGACCTACCAGCGTCCGTAGCCTGGCTACGTTCCGGGAACCTCTTTGGAGAAACCGAAGGTTTTGTCTGTGCAATTATGGATGAAGTTATGATGACGAATAACTACCGGAGATTTATTGTGAAGGACGGTACGGTTGACATATGTCGGGCATGCCACCGTCCAGGCGAATCAATCCGTCACATTATCTCCGGGTGTTCTCGTCTGGCTAACGGAGAGTACTTGCATAGACACAACCTTGTAGCCAGGATTATCCATCAGCAACTTGCTCTAAAATACAACCTTGTGGAATCGGAAGTACCGTACTATAAGTATGTGCCCGACCCAGTTCTCGAAAATGGCAGTATCACATTGTACTGGGATCGATCCATCGTAACTGACAGGACTATTGTAGCCAATAAGCCTGATATAGTGGTGGTGGATCGATCAGAGCGGCGTGCAATGATTGTTGACATAACGGTCCCGCATGATGGGAACCTCGTGAAAGCCGAGAAAGATAAGCAAATCAAGTATCTTGACTTGGCTCACGAGGTTGTCGACATGTGGGATGTGGACTCAGCGATCATTGTGCCGATAGTTGTATCAGCCCATGGCTTAATTGCCAAGAGCCTCGACCAATACCTGAGGAGGCTCTCGTTAGGCAGCTGGATCAAGGGTTTGATTCAGAAAGCGGTACTCCTGGACACGGCTCGTATTGTCAGGAGGTTCCTCTCTCTGGAGCCCTGACCGCCGGTAGCTTGGACCCTGTTCCCGATACCGGTGGGCTACAATTTTTTTATATATTTTTAAATGTTTTTTATATTGTTTTTAGTTTAAGAAATATTTAAAAATGTATAAGATTTGTGTAAAGATAAATAAAGGAAATAATAATAATTTATTTATTGGCATAAACACGCAAATACACGGTTGTGAATCACTGGTGCCTCATTTTTAATTCTAACTATGGGGAAGCAAAGATCGTAGAACAATTTAAACAAGCTGTTAAATTCACGAAATGCATTATCTGGGTCTGTAAAATTGTAAACATTACTAAAACTAAGGCTTTGAAGAGCATTTTTAAATTTAAACATATTTTCTTCACAATAATCTCTTTTGAAAGTATACCAATGTGTTATGGTACAGGTTTTTTTAACAGGACATCTTGTGATTTGAGCTGTATGGTCGGATATAGCCAATTCCAATACCTCGCTAGTGCTACCTCTAATGTTGTGTATTATGTTGTCGATACAGGTACCACTATCTAACCGGGTTGGTTGACGAACACTCAATTTCAAACGATAGTTATAGAGAAGATTTTCGAGTTGTGTAGATGATTTCGTAATTTTTTAAACATCAATGTTAAAGTCCCCACAGATAATTACTTTCTTTTTGGAATTAAAACCTAATATCTTCTTTAGCATACCTTCGAATTGGTAGAAAAAGGAATTTAAATGATCAATTTTGAATTTTGGGGATCTATAAATACATACAATAGTTATGTTATGTTCAAGTAATTCTATAGCACAACATTCAAAATCATTAGTGCAACAGTATTCTTTTAAATTGATGATTTTATATTTGTGTTTGTCATCAGCACACGATTAGGCCTACACTAAAAGCTTTCAGTTTTCACAGAAGAAAAGTACTCTTAGAATCAGAATTTCACGTCTAATTTGGTGAAACCCCCGTATCTATAAACAAGTCAAAGTGATTACTTGAGTAAAAGTGATTACTTGAGTAAAAGTGATTACTTGAGTAAAAGTGATTACTTGAGTAAAAGTGATTACTTGAGTAAAAGTCATTATTTAAGGTATGATTTTTATTATGTAGTTTAGTAATTGCTTAAAGTTAGAACTGTCAAGTTAGAATTCTCAGCTGTGCTTTGTTTGACGGTTCTTAATTCGGTTGAATAAGTAATTACGTAAACTTAAGTAGTTACTTTAACTTGACTATAAATACCAGGGACTAATGGACAAACTCACGTGTTTACCAGAAAGGTTCCTAGAAAAATAATTAACATCACTTAATCACTCGCTACAATTAGACAATCTATTAAAAACGAAAAGATTATGCTAGCGAGAAACTGTAGCAAGAAATGTATGCAGCTTACTTGCATCCGAGCTTATCGCATCTATCAACGTCCGAAGGCTTTCACGGAAGGCTTTGTTCGCACGGTGTGAGCGCCCCCCCGCCCGCCTCCCCGCCCGCCCTCAGACGGTACAAACAACTTCAGCTAACTCCGACAGCCGCCCAACTTTCTTTGTGGGTTGATAGCCCACCGAAATGTAGCTCATTTGTTAGTTTGGGTAATCATAATGATGGTATGTTATGGTTTATTTGCATTTTATAACTTTTTGATAATTTTGGTTTGAAATGGTGTATATTTGTCGTGCATAGTGAAATTGGAAGTTGATTATTGTTGACTACAAAAACACCATATTAATATCTCCACTTTGGTCAGATAGGCAGTCGTTCCTTGTAAAAGCTGCATCCGTTTAGACTGGAAGCCGACCTCAACATAGATGGGAAGAGGCTAGGCAGATGATGATGAATATTTCCACTTTCCTTTAATGTGCAAAACCCTATTTAATAATTTAACAGAAGGTAACTTTTTTAAACTTAACACGGAGTTTTTTATCTACAATTTACTAACTACGCATTACAATTTATGATAAAAAACACCCAACACTCCACCCACCTACAATAATTACGTATATTTTTTACCAAAAGCATCGTTGCACAAAAGCTGACGCACGGTAGCGGCAAGAGGGTGCATCTGAACGTTGCAGGGCGTCCATCGATCAACGTCGCCTCGCCGACCGATACTAATGGCGGCTCAGACCAAGCCTTGGAAACCTAGCCTGGAAACTCCTCCCCGGTTTTAACGAGAATTATATTTCAAATGATATGGTGCTAATGCTTCAGGGGAGAATGTTTTTGAAGATGGTTTTTTTTTGATGTTGTGGATGATGAGATATTTTATAAAGGTGAGATTTATGAAGGAATTAAAGATATAATTTTATTTTTAAGGCTGTATTTTGGACTTAAATGACATTATCAGCTCACAGAATGCAAAAAAAAAACAATGCTTTTTGTTTTTGATACAGATTGTGGACACGCTAATAGACTCGCCCCCTCTTACATGGGACCTACACATAACAGGCGAAATGTGTGTGTACTAATAGGTACACCTCTGCCTAACCCTTCGGGGATTACAGGCGTGATGTTATAATGATATGTTATGTGTACACGCTCAAGATATCGATGAGCTCGTAACTAATCAATGCCTGAAAATCAATCATATTGAAATTACTTATCACTGTGGCATTAATAACAAACCCATTACCCATAGCAAAACCCTTATGAACCAACGCATAGTTCCCCCCACAATACACCGCGATATTAACCAATAACACCATATTATTACCACTCCAGGCATCGAATGTGACATGTTCGTACAGACAAGGCCTTGTTACAGTAATAAAGCTAATGCGCTTTACCGAAGCCGTTTCGGATGCGGCGGGGGGTGAAGGGGGGGTTTAGGGCAGTGCGGAGGTGAGGCGGGGTGGCGTCGCGAGCGCGCATCGATCACACCGATACGATCACCACCCCCCACCGCAAGACTACACAGCCGAAACTAGCGAATTAATAGATTACAGGCTTTTTTATTGGGAGCTGATATGGGAAACGAAACTGCTTGTGTTTTACTGTTTTCGAGGTTTTTGGGCAGGTTTGAAAGCTATCAGCTTTTATATATATATATATATATATATATAGTTAGAAGGATTTTTGGCAGTTAAATCGAAAACCAATCGAATGCTAGTTAGATTATTTGAATGGTGATTTGTTGAATGACGATCCACGGAAAAAAAACACATTCCATTTTCTTTGAATTTCTTCTTTTTCTTTCTATATCGATGACAACCACCTAGTTATCAGTGCTCCAGAAAACTAACACTAATTAATCAAAAACACTCATCAAACCTAGATAACACAAACAAATCATTCCACAACGAAATTGGAGCCCCGATAAGGACGCAGACAGATCGCGAACTCTCAGTCAAAGGGATCGCTGGTTTCAGGCGAACGTTTCATCCTTCTACGTCGGGCGGGCGTTTAATATCCGAACCGGCCGTCTCTACCGTCTTTTTACTGTACGCGGAGCGAAAAATAATTGATCGATTTCACCATTCCACCGTAATGGCGGTATGACGTAAAAGGAACGCGTACGCCAGCGGATCCGGATATTCTCTTTCACCTGCTTTGAAATTTTGCTAAATGTATCACGAAACCAATTTGGTTGTAAGCCGATGTTTTTGTGACGAGCTGATGGGTTTTAGTCATCAGCGCCGTGGGAATAGGAAGTCGATCTAAATATGATTTCTTGGTCTAAAAATTAGCTTTAATTTTCCGATTTTTGAATTGATTTTTCTATGCTTTTTTTTTTTTTTTTTTTTTTTCCGGTTGGGAAATCATCAAATGACCCCCCCCCCCCACTCTGGGCGGAGCGGAAGGGAGTGTCAGACTTGTACTGACTAAAACCCATCCATGTTCCTTCTTTGCCCTTTGTGTTCCAGGGCCACGGTATCTCTTTCGAACAGTCCCGCAATTTTTCTATGCTTAAGCTAAGGTAAAGGTAAGTACGGTAGGTAAAGCTGGGAAAGTCAGGAAGACATATCAATGATGAAATGCGGATAAAACACTCTCAAATCATTCAGTTAGCATCATGCACTGGCATGAAAAAATAGATAAAAGAACATCATTGAGATAAACTTTTAAGAGACACGTGAGACACCAACAAAGTTCGAACATGTAGATAAACTAGCTATCGTCCGCATAAAATTATTATAAAAATACAATGTTCCCCGTTTTTGCAACATTTTTCTTTGATGCTCCGCTCCTTTTGGCCGTAGCGATGTTATAGATCCTCGATAAATGTGCTATCCACCAATAAAATATTTTTTTCAATTCGAACCAAATTATTTGCTGGGATTAGCGCTGTCAACCAAACAAACTCTTCAGCTTTAAGTATAGATTCTTTCACCAACGTCTTGTGATGATTGTCCTCTCTCCAAAACACCACAACACTCGTCTTCTCACTACACACCAAACACAAAACATTCAAACAAACAGCACGAACTCACATTCATTACATTCTAATGCCAAGCATTCTCCCCAGCTGCTCAGAAGACATTAATTCCCAGTTAGAAAGGATCCAAATCCAGCATTCCTTAGGCACTAATATAAAATTCCATTGGCAGAAGTGCCAGTGACGAGACGTCTGATGTAAAACGGCTGGTACAAACGCTCGGTATGCCAATATCACAGATTAGAATGCTGCTAGACGTCTAATGGAACAATGATTAGATGTTAGTTATGCTGCCTGTAGGTGCATTGAATTTTACGGCCAATCGTTTAAGACAGCGCAACGCGGGTGTTTTGTTGTACTGTTTCTAACAGTACAGTTCGATCGTTTATACTTTTTTTAGATACGAAAGGCGCACACTTGACAAAAACAAAACTTTCCAAGCATCTAGCTATGAAATTCATTATGAAATCTTCTTCTTTTTCGTTTGCTTAGTGCCTAACCTGGTGTCACTGTTTTTATGCCGCCCATGGGCCTCTGACTAGGGTTTAGATGTTGTCGAGAAATATCTCTAAGGCATGTTGGTTTCCTCACTGAAGCCAGTGATAATTATACAATATGCACATGAATCCGAAAAATCAAAGGTGCGTGTCTTAGGTTCGAACTTCAGGCCTATGACTTGACAGTCATCGGACTGACGGTAACACTACTAGGCTGCTGCTGGTGTCTGCTAGCAATAATTAAATTAAAATAGATTACGGACTAACGTATATATATCTTATCAATAATAGACTACGCGATTGCCAATAGTTATATCTTCTTTCAGAAGTTAACAGATACTTTGGTATTGACAGCGTTCGTTCTGCACTTCCTGAACCTTATAACTGAAATAATACGAAACTCAACGTTGACTTTTCTTTGGAAAACTTTAAATAATCCCCAATTCCAACACAAGGCAACCCAAATAAACATATAAGCACCTATTACCGGCATGACTAGCAAAAGCTCACGGCGCGCTATCGTAGTATCCAAGATACAGCGCCTAGGTCGGGAGCTCGCGGCCTTTTGCGAGATACGGGCCATTGTCGGCCCATTGTCAGGGAAACAATGGCTATTTCAACACCTCACAATGGGGCGAGTTAGCTCCGTGAAAAATTAACGCGCCCGACCTGCGTGCGATGAACGTTGCAACTAGCTTCCGTGCCTTACTACTCTAGCGCGAACTGCGTAGTTTTCGTTTATGACGGCTGAATAATGAGAGCGGGTAAATAAATAATTACTGTTTTTTGGGTTCCGTACCTCAGTCCGCAAAAACGGAAACCTTATAGGATCACTTTGTTGTCCGTCTGTCAAGACCCTTTTTCTCAGGAACGCGTGGAGGTCAAGCTGAAATTTATATCAATTACTCAAGTCTGCTACTCCTTGGAGTAGTGAACACACTTTTAACTCAACGTGATCATAAGATATGACCATTTATTTCGCATATTATGCGATTTCACAAGGGAATCAAAACCTATCGGGTACTTTCCGTTGAACTAGAATCATGAATTTTGGCAAGAAGCAATGTCTTACAGCACATCATCATTCTCTTGCCCTTATCCCAATTCATTTGGGGTCGGTGCAGCATGTCTTCTTCTTCCATACTTCTCTATTACTCGTCATCTCGCCAGACACCTCCTTTCTTGCCATATCATTCTTTACACAGTCCATCCATCGTTTCTTTGGTCTTCCTCTACTCATATACCCATTCACATTCATACTCAAAACTTTCCTCACAACATTTCCCTCATTCCTCCGCATCACATGCCCATACCACGACAACCGATTACCACACAACTTTTCAGTGACCGGCGCCACTTTTAAACTTTCTCTTATATACTCATTTCTTATTTTATCCATTCGCGTAACACCACACATCCCCCTTAGCATTCTCATCTCCGCCACATGCAAATGCCTTTCATTCATCCCTTTTGTGGCCCAACATTCTGATCCACATGTAAAGGAAAAAATCTGAAAACCGTAAATATGTAGTTTAATAACAAAAGACCTACAAGTTTATACGGAACCCTCGGTGCGCTAGTTCAACTCGCACTTGGCCGGTTTTTTTCTATATTAAAAAGCATGAAAGATTGAGATTTTGAATTTAAAACGTGCTTTAAAGCCTACTTATTAATGCCACCGAATTACAGGAAAAACATCGTGAAATCACGTAGCGATAGTCTGGCATTGCAGACACGTATTGGGTAAGTGAAGTGATCAATGATCATTTCAAAATAAATCAATTTGACTTTCTTTGCTGAATGTATCTGAAAATGCATTTGCGCAGCAGCGAAGTCAGCACCGTATCACCTTGGCTTTTCATATATAATTACAATTTTGATCAACTGCTTGAGTTTGATTAATTGACTCTATTCTTAGCTTAAAATAGTACCAAGTAATTAGTGCTAAGTACCGGTTAAACTTTCACTGAATAAATATAAACAGTGGAAAGGACGAATGCTCCTCTGGTAACCGTTTCTCTTGACGTGATATGCCATCCAACACTTAATATAGTTGTCTCCTAACTGTGGTTATACCGTAATACTTTTATGATGCCGACCAAAGATCATAGATACGCATGTCGCCAGTTCTAAAAAAAGTTTTCATTTCAAAACGCGAAGCCTCGGAATTTGCCCTTTAGTGACATTTCTCCTTTTGTAACGGAGACTGCTAAAGACTCCTGCGCACATCAACAGTTGAAATTCATAATAGAACGGGCAGCTAACGAGGAACAGCTGTCAGTAACACAAGTTCTAATTTACTTTATTTATGTTCATTGTCACACTTGTCCTTTTGTCGGTCAACACGTCATGCTATTATCGAAAAGAGGGGGGAAAATGTATGTCAGGTTGATCGAAAAGTAAGGTAAGTTCAATGAAGGTTCAATGGGATCAAAATTGAACTAGGACTGAATTTTGCGCCTTAGAGCTTTCCAACTTACTTCATTTGTTTAGATGGAATGTACTGAATCAAGTGAGATAATGTCATTCCAGCCAATGACCGGCTAAAGCACATACTATCGATAAATAAAGTTAAATTAAATTCTTGCATCGAGTAATCTTCAAAGCCATCAACCTGGTTAAAGCCATACATATATTAAATTAAAATCGAACACAAAAGAGCATCCAATCTTCCCACAGAAAGCCTACATCATCGGCTCAGTGCTTTTCAACGAAAATTTATAAATTAAAGTGACAGGTCACCGGCTTCAGCAAATGAAATAAGTACTAAAGCTCACAATACCTGAAATATCGATACGATAGTGCCGTTGCGGTCTCAATACAGCCCAATTAGTCTGCACTGCCTTCCGCACGTTTTTGCCCCAACACTAATAGGCAAGATCTTGGTTTAAAGACTTTTATAAGAGCCGACATGTGTAAAAAAAACTTTTGTATAAATTTATTTATATTTGTCATGTGTGCGTGATCCGAGAGGAGCTCGTCTCTGAATAATAACAGCCGCACGGGTCGATCTTCGCTTGCCAAGGTCGGTCCCTGGATCATCTTTTAAATAACCGTTTAAAAAGCCGTTGGTCCCGGCTGCCATTTGTAGATCTTTGACAATTGTTACAGACCCGAAAGTCTGACAACTGATCTTATCTAGGGGTATCGTATTACCCAGTACTAACTGGGTAATACGATGCGGAGTTCAGATAGGCAGTCGCTCCATTTAAAATACTGGTATTCATCTGCATCCAGTTAGAAGCCGATTTCAATAATGATAAGAGCCGATCATCATCATCTTCCTGTCCTTGTAACATTCTACTTGGGGTCGGCGCAACACGTTTTCTTCTTCCATTCTCCCCTGTCAGACGTCACCGCATCATTTACTCCTATCTCTTTCATATCATTCCTCACACAATCCATCATCTAATGATAAGGGCCGATATGTATGAAAAAAGCTTGAGTATGTGTTTGTTTGTTTGTGTGTCATGTTGGCGCGAATTGAAAAGGTCACTTGTTTGTAATTGTTGACACTCAGTTTTGTTACTGTTGACACTCTAGTTATTGTTCTGGTATTTAGATACTAAAGATCCTCTTTGAAGATTAGGTCGGTATGCAAGCGCCAATTATCCTATAAATTGATCTTCAACTTTTTATAACAAACACAGACTGGCATAAAAAATGACATGGCTGTTTTCATTACACTTTTCTAATTGGAGTATTTTTGTCGCAATATTTAGCGGCACATTTCGGCCCCCCTTTTCTTCTGCCACACTACAGGCGATTCTGACGAAATCGTCAAACCAACGAGCTTTAGGACAGCCCTGGTTTCTTCTTCGGTCAAACCCTTGCTCCATCAGCCAAACAACAACTCCTTACTTACAACAATACCTAGGTAATCCGTTTCCGACCTGAGATACCTCAGACGTCGTGAGCTCTAAACAACCCTACAGAGTAGTGCGGTATTATAGGCTCGGCTGTTCGGCTCAGCACACAATTACGCAGGTCAAGCGTGCGCTCCGTAGTGCCACAATTCACAAAGCTAACGCAGACGACTATATACACTTTGTACATACGTATTGCTATTTATTGCGGCTCTTCCTTGAGAAGACAATGCTGTGAGATGTTGGGTTGGTTATAATTGGCTGTGCGTGTTTTAATTTTCTGTTTTTTAATGAAAACAGCCGCTTCTTTTTGCGGGTCGTCTATTAATCACGTGAGGCTCGAAGGGGGGAAGGGGTTCGGAAAAATTCATGAAATATTACAAACACAAACCCCACAACACACACAATCACAATTTTTTCTTATTTAACCCAAAGGTTGACTGGTAGAGAATGCCTTGTGGCATTAAGTCCGCCTATGTACCACTATTGTACATGAAGTTTAAATAAATAAATAAATATTACTAGGGGGAAGGGGGGGTTGACTGGTAGAGAATGCCTTGTGGTATTAAGTCCGCCTATGTATCACTATTGTACATGAAGTTTAAATAAATAAATAAATATTACTAGGGGGAAGGGAGGGTTGACTGGTAGAGAATGCCTTGTGGCATTAAGTCCGCCTATGTATCACTATTGTACATGAAGTTTAAATAAATATTACTAGGGGGAAGGGGGGGTTGACTGGTAGAGAATGCCTTGTGGCATTAAGTCCGCCTATGTATCAATATTGTACATGAAGTTTAAATAAATAATAAATAAATAAATATTACTAGAAGGAAGGGGGGTGTAGTGAGATATCACGTGTATTTATTTTTTCTTTGAACGCGCGATTTCTAAACCGAAAAGCGGTGCGTGAAAGGTCACGGACCGCTTTTCGGTTTAGAAACCGCGCGTTCAAAGAAAAAATTTAGCACCGTGATAAAAATGTCATGGTCAAGGGACCATGACATTTTAATCACGGTGCTAAATTTTCCAGAATTAAATTAGACTACACCTGTTAACCTGTATTTAAATAAAATATTCAGAATTTTTTAAGATAATTTGTACGCAAAAAATACACGTGATTTTGGGTAGGGGGAGGGGTAGTCTAAAACCTCACCACGTATAACCATGGGAGAGGGGGGGAGGGGTTAAAAAGTTCCTAAAAACATAACGTGATTAATGGTTGACCCCTTATCAAGAGAGATAATTTTTTTCGCCAAGGCGTACATTTATTTTACTTAAATCAAAATTGACCTAAAAACAAACTTTAAATTAATCCCCTCAATTCCACTGCATTGAAAATAGGCTTATAATAAGTTTATTCAAAAGTTTTAATGTTTGACACTTAAAAACTTTCATCGTAAAAGACGTACTAAATCTGATCCGGAAATAGAGACTCGCTAAATGCAGTCCCCATGTTCAACAAATATCAAAAGTTTGTTCAAAGTCCTTTTAGCAGTTTGAACTTTCAATAGCGGTTGGTCTTTGTAAGCATGATAGTGGTCTAAAAGGCATATTATTTAATTAATCATTGTATTAAGCAGTGGCGAAGGTTCTAAACAACTCGATTCCTATCCTTCCCTTTGAAAAATGGTACAGTCAGTATTCTATAGACAAATAATATAATCACATTAAAGATATTTACTTCGGCTTGCCTCGTACACTAATTGACCCTTCGCTACTGGTATTTAGCCCACTTCATACTATCATCTGCAGCTACTGTTTGATACAAAAACGTCTCCAGAATTGCGAACCAAAACAACCAATTTTGTTTTAGTAGGCCCTGTAGATCCTGGGTTCGATACCATCAGGAATTTCTCAGTATCAGCCACGGAGTCTGGATTTCTATCCAGTTGATGGCAATAGACTCGCCTACTATTACATGGGACTTAAACATAACAAACCATCACGCCTGTGGCTAACCCTTCGGGGATTACAGGCGTGTTGTTATGTTATGTTTTGTAGGCCGCACATTTGTAGTGAGCTGGTTATAATATCAGTAGTTATAACCTCGTCTCGTATTCTATTGAAAAGCTCGCGCCAGACCAGCAAAATAGAAAATGGAAGGGGTCCGCAAGGGCCGATGCCTGCCGGGGCTGCGGAACTATTCGAAAGAGATACCACGGCCCTAGAACACAAAGGGCAAAGAAGGAACATAGATGGGTTTTAGTCAGTACAAGTCTGACACTCCCTTCCGCTTCGCCCAGAGTAGGGGGGGGGGGCCATTTGATGATATCCCACCAAAAAAAAAGGCCAGCTCAAAGTCAAACTGTCACAGCCACCAAAGTGCTGTCTACTGTATATACTTAGTCGTTCAGACTAAGACTAGTGTAACAACTGTAACCAGATCATCAAACGACTTCGAGGCCGTGTTACCTAATATGTCTTCTTAATTTCAGGAAACAGATCAAGATCCCGTTAAACACAGCATAATTTGCGTCCAAATATTAATCAAGTACCGCAACAATGAACTTCAAGGAACCACGCCAACGTGGGAACGGACAGAGCCGTAAGAGTGAAACCACACAGGCGTTGCCGCTGCGCTGCGTGGACGAAGTCCTGTAATTTCAACGCACCGAGTGCCACATGAGCAATGCGGTGTCGCAACGCAATGACGCCGTTACTATGTCGCAACGTTAAAAAACCCTGGCATCCCTCCCCGCTTCGTCTCTCTGGCCCCTCTCCGACAAACAAGCATTGCGCCGCCACACGGTGCTTTAACGCACCTTGAGGCATGCCGTTCTGATTTATATGAGAAACGACGCAGCGTCACCGCTCCGACCTCGCAAAGTCGTGTGTCTTGGCTCCTAGCCTTAACGTCATAACATAACCGTCGATCCATTTCACTTAACTGAGGCGCGTACGCTTAGAAGCGTTCTTGAAATATGCAAAGCGCACTCACGACCGCCCCGCGTAATAGCGCGTGATATGCTCGGAGCAAAAGTCTAGCTCTAAGCTATGAACGAAAATCTAGATTCTAGAATCTCATCGCGCCGCCCATACATTACGAGCTATTCTTTGATGATACACTTAAAGTTGAATCGGGTAATGGCTTTTTAAAATGTGGTGGGATTTATAAATTGTGGTGGAACTTGTCGTAGTATTATCATGAGAATTTTTAATGACAGCCATAATGTTATGGTTTGGCTGTTGTTATATGATGATAGCAATCGCGACAAAACTATCCTTTTTAACCGTCTTCTATAAAAAAAGAGGTTCTTAATTCGTAGAAATCAAGAATTGAGATATTCTTTAGTGTTCAGAAATCAAGAACACAGATGGCTTTATGTATTCAAAGACTTTAAACCATTTAATTCAGAGTACAATTGTGTACACATCTACATATCTCTTTGGAAATTACAGACGTGTAAAAGTCACGTAGACGCAATAACTTAACGAAAGACTAAACGAATGAGCACAAACAGAAAACTAGACCATAGCCTGTCATTCCAAACAGTAAACCAAGGAAGTACAATAAATCGTAGAACATAAATAAGTAAAGAGCAAAGTTCTCGTTTGTATCACGCACGGTGTGGCGTGGGTGCCGGGGTACCTCTCACCGATATGTCTCGGATATAAAACAAATAGCGTGGCTGCGTCCGCGCTGCGTGAATCGTGACAAGCCCGCACACCCGGCGCGGGACCACGACTGTGGGTATACTGGGCGCTAGCTTTTGTAGGCTATGATCTAGTGTTCGCGATTCTGTGATTCGCGAAGATGAGAGTCTGGGAAAGAAGCTTTGATGTGCACATGATTTTATTCAAATTATACCTGAAATATCTGACTGGCTCGTAGGTCTAGTGGTTGCAAGCGCGACTGCTGAGCATAAGATCCTGAATTCGATTCCCAGATCGGGCAAAGTCTTTATTGGGTTTTTCATAAGGAATTTCACAGTACCAGCCACGGAGTCTGGATTTGTGCCCGGTTGATGGCAATAAACCCGCCCCTATTACATGGGACTTAAACATAACTGGCGAAATGTGGGTGTACTAATGGGTACATCTCTGCCTAACTTTTCGGGGATTACAGACGTGGTGTTATACCTGAAATCTAAGATGACGTTGTGAAGTGTGATCGGAACAATGGAAAACCAACTCTGACTCAGACGATCTTGACAACTGAGCACAGTACATAAAAATACATTGCAAGATGTTGCGTAAAAGTACATTTCACTAAAAACAGATAATATCACAAGATCCATATAGGTACATTCAGAATTATTCACGTTCACAATTAATTCAAAATGTTAGTTTATACACAGAACTTACTTATCAACGTTAGTATTTAAATTATAATTCAGTTTTCAGTGGTAATAAAATGCAATATTGAATTTTATAGAACACAAACAAGTTCAAGTCTCTCCAAGTTTACATACCATATAGTCTTCATATCTTTGAAAACGGACGCGCCTCTAAACGAAAAAAAAAAGATTATAACTGTCGATCAAAAAAATAATCGGTAAAGTGTTTGTGTGTGTGACCTGTTTCCAAATTTCTCCAACAAAGACATTCAAATATTTACGGGCTATAGGCGGGGCAAGACGTAGATAATTGTAATTCTATACTTGTTAGTATTACATAGCAACAAATCGGTCTATCTAGTGTCACACGCCCGCTTGACAGGTAGCATTCAGGTGTCAAAATCGAAAATGTTCGGGATCAAAATTTTTGTAGGTATGATTTTATTCCCAATTAATTATTAATTATTATTATTTCTTTATTTCAATCAACTTTGGATCATACAATCAAACTAAATTAAAATTAAAAACAAAATCAAAATTAAATTAAAAACAAAAACAAAATAAAATTTAAAACAAAATTTAAAAAAAAATGTCCGCTCTATAATTCTTTTAAATCTTTTTATTCTCAATCAGAAATATCAGTAAAATATAAGACAAAGTTTTCCCTTGCTTTCATCTCCAAGAACCAACATAATCTACAGATACGGGCAAGTATCAAGTCTTATAGGTTTATCCGGTCAGTCATCCGGGCACTAACTACTTCCTGCTAAACCCTTTGATGTCGTTAATGCACAGCCTCATGTGATAGTCTGCCTTTAGAAGCAAAGGATACTGGCCTTTAGCCTGTGAGGAATATAGAATAATTCAGTTAAGTTTTGTAATTTCAAAGAAATTGATTAATTTTTAACAGGAGCTCCTCAATTCGGCTGTAAATTGTTTTTGTTTTAAAATTCGTTACCTCATTACTCCGTGATTACTGATTCGATTTACGTGATTCTTTTTTCATTTGCTAGAGGAATTTTATTTACATTGCTTGCGTTTATGAGTTATCTTCTACATTTTTTTTCTTCTACGTCCATATGGATGATCTGCCAATAACTTTTAGTAACAATAGAAAATGGATACTCGACAAGAATTTGTGTACGATACCATCATACGACAACTAAAATGGCTGAAATAAAAAAACTGTGGAAAATAATTTTACTTCCGGAAGTCGGTGACTTTTGTTTGATTCTTTGACTCTTTTGCTAAGGACTTTTATGGAAGTCAGTTATAAATAAGAAAGTTTTTATTTTGGATTATACAACGTGTAAGGAGCATCGACGCACAAACTGTTGCCATGAATTCAGTACATGATCCTAGAGGAAACAATTCATAATGCAGTTCATCATCAGACATTAAAAGTTTTCGCCGTTTATGTTTAAAAATAACAGAAACGACTAGAATCATGGGCTGAATGCATGGTCACATGAACCTTACACCGTGTAATTTTAGACCCAAATTGTAATTGACATCCTTTCCTTAAACAATAATAATCATCGTATAAAATCAAAACATTATGATTGTCATCCGATTTTTTTTATCAGATTGTCTTCATTACACCCCAAAGCTTAACTCTCATCAAATGCTCTCTTATCTCAACAACTCTAAACGCTAGCTTAACAAATTTATAATCTCCGATATCGTACTATGTAGCAGGCAGGCAAGTCTACGGCAGTAAATAAAATAAATTAATAAGCTCACCACTCGGTAGTTAGGTTTGTCTTATCGTAGGCAGCGTCTGCGCACAAAATACGACTGGCCAGCGCGCCCGGGGCCTAAATAAAATAATATTTATTTAATTTACCGAGATGTTTATCTGTTAACGTTACTGTTTTATACAATATGGACTTTATTGTATTGTGAATGTGATATTTTATGTCAATGGTTATAATTGTTCAATGTTATTTGGCTGTTGATTTTTGTTTTTGTAATCTGGAGCATTCAACGAGAACATTGAAACAACCTTTCTTTAATGCATGACTAGCTTATGCCCGCGGCTTTGCCCGCGTGAAGTTCGATAATTGTCCCACGGGATCATATTACCGGGATAAAAGTATCCTATGTGTTAATCCAGGTTATAAACTATGCGTGTACTAAATTTCATTCAAATCCGTTCAGTCGTTTTTGCGTTAAAGAGTAGATAACAAACATCTATCCATCCATCCTCACAAAGTTTCGCATGTATAACATTAGTGGGAAGTAGAATATTTGTCTTTTCCATCTGAATTATCCAAATTGATTTGGGGTAGCGCAGCATATATTCTTCTTCCATACTTCTTTTATCATCACCGTTTTATTTTTTATTAACTCGACATTTCATCAGTCTCCAATTCCAATAAAATACCTTAAATTATAATACTTGTGTAGGTACCATTATTGATAATTAAAATCACAATTCGTATTTGATACTTAGGGTTCGGAATCAACTGTGATGACAACATTTTAGACCAGCCAGATTTTTCAGTCTTTAAATTCTAGCCCATTTCTCAAGCCAGGTTCAATTAAAGCCTACATCGAGCGAGTTGCGCGTGCATCGATGGGCGATAGCGCAGAAGGGCGTAGAGGGCGGCGCGCGCGCACACATAGGACGCCCACGCTCCACGCTCCACTGCGCATGCGCCTAATAAACGCAGTTATGACGCCGTATTACCATACTAAGATAGTCGAGGAAAGTTTTTGTTTAATATTTGCGTAAAATCTCTATGGGAGGGGCGTTTGTAATGTAGGGTGTTGTGTAGCTATCATTTATGGTGTCGATGAAACTGGTAAATGTTTATTCATACCCACTCTGTGCAATGGCGGCACGTGTTTTTAAAGGATCTGATCTAGAAAATGATTCTAAGAAGTACTAGAACTCACCCTAAGGGTGTTACCACACCAATCAATCGATCGTCGATCGATGCCATCGATCGATGGTAGAATGAATTAGTCGACGTCAGCCAAAGCTACCACACCAATCTATCAACGTCGACCGATGTGGATCGATCGATTGGTGTGGCAACACCCTAATCTGCAGACGTAATCTTAAAAAAGAAGCAAAAATAAAATCGGTTTCAAAGTTATCCAGAACACTGTCAACTAGTAGACCGTACCTCATTAAGGCTTATAGTTTTGATAAAACTGAGGTATAGCTTAGAGCTATTGGTAAACTTATTAGAAGCGACAATAGCCCAAAGGCTAAGTCGGTAACTGGCAATTGAGAGGTCGTAAGTTCATGCCCTGGCCTCTTGAACTATTGTTGTGGACTACATTTAAGTTAGCCTGAAGATAATAGCCGATACACAAGTTATTTGTAAAGGGTAACATACAACTATTTGCTCTATAAATTGCTATACCAATAAAGCTTATATTTGACAGTGGCAACTTACCTAAGTACCTACAGCTTATAATGCATTAACAATCACTAAATGTTATGTAATCAAAGACGTATTTGAAAAATTACTTTATAAAGGTTAAGTTTAATTGAAGACTAGCTGTTGCTCGCGACTTTCGTTCTCTAGAAATTATTAAAAACTTAATATTACTTGTACTTCCCTTTTTTAATTGGATTTTGTTATCAATTTCAAGGGTTTTATTTTCTTGCACGGAACCCTAATTCGTATTCTAAAATAAAAGTAGTCTAAGGCTAAGTTACTCCTTAAAACATTTGCGATCTGCCAGTAAAAGTCCCCTCAAATCTGTCCAGCCGTTTCGGAGATTTTCGGAAACAAACAGATAGACAGACAAAAATTGAAAATAATGTATTTTTGTTATAGGTAAGTGCCGTTTATATTTTCATATGCATTCAGTAAAAAGCTGTTATTTTGATAATATAAACAGACACTTCAATATTATTTATTTGTAAGATTTAAGATAAGATAATGCATCTGTTTCAAGGAATCAACCTTTAGACCGTCAAAGGGGACAAATTGGGTACCCTACACACATACCTAAGTAAGAGGAGTTATCAAATAATATGTTTTGTCACTATTTTTAAAACTAACTGCCGCCGTACATTAATACTTTTAACAGTGAAGCCAACGCAGCTCGCTACCCCATTGTGGGCCAATTAGTTGGTCGCGAGCTTCTATTAGCAGCGGCCATTTAACCGCCAATTTAAACCTCCACTTGGTCTCGCTAATCTAATAACATTTATTTTTGTGGCTTCCTTAATAATGTAAATTAAGAGCTGGGAAGTACTCTAACGTTTAAGGTTTGAGTTTAGTTTACTCTCTCAGTGCAGTTTTTACTTCAACAAGATTTTTTACGGGTACTCAATAGCCAGAAAGTTTGCCAACCAGTCTTAACATAGGGTACATTTTTTTCCGGGTACCATGTTACCCAGTTATAAAGGTCAGATAGGCAGTCGCTGGTAAATACTGACAGGCGCTGTAAAATACTGGTCTTCACCTGTATCCGATTTAACTAGAAGCCCACCACAACACCAGTTGACAAAAGACTAGATAGTTGATAGTCCTCCCAATTTATTTGGGGTCGGTGCAGCCCGTCATGTTCTCCCATACCTATGTATATCAGTATGACTTCATCTCAGTACCCGCTTCTTCTTAGCCAATATTTTTCTAATAAGTTTTATGCAGGTTTATTTCAAGCGCTAGCAAACAGGTTGTAAAGAAAAGGCGATTCCAATTAATAAGAGAAAATGCGAATGAAAATTAAAATGAGCGTTCAGGTTAATTACAGAGAGGAATTCTGGGAAAACAGGGTCTCATTACCTTCAGTGAAATACCCACCGGGTTTGTTCTAGTGAATTCTTGATAGTGTCTGGAAAAAAAAAGGGTAGCAGAGTAGTTTTCGTTTATAGTTAATTTTCAAGGATATTTATCAATAATTTCTGATGAAACATTAATTACTATGATGGTAAAATTTGCATAAATAAGTGTGCCTCTTACAAATAAATTGCTAATGCTGCTTGCTTCTTCGCAGGATCAGCGACTCAAATGGGTTTTCGCTTTCGATGATTTTGTTGACAATCGTTAAATTATTTCAGAGATACGTGTTCTTATTTCTGAGACAATTTAATTAAAAAAATAAATAATAATAATTGTTATTATTATTTATTTTTTTAATTAAAACGTTGCCCCTTACTAAGAATTTCTCCTGTATCGTGGGTGCGTTTACAAACATTTAAACTCACATACACAAACAGCCAGACCCGGAACAACTACCTGTAGATCATCCAAATATTTGTTCCGTGCGGGGATCGAACCCGCGACACGCAGCGCAGCAGACAATCGCTAAGTCACTGCGCCAACCGTGCCGTCCACTTCGCCAAAAGTGCCGTTGTATTACTGTGATAAAAGTGAATGAATATTTAAAAAAAATATTTCTTTGGGAAAGCTGTTTGTTATTATGAGTGCAATCACGTGATTAAGTATCGGTCACTAATTACCAGTCACCCTATAAATTTCCACGTTTTTAAATAAGTAATACTCGTTAAGTTTCATAAAACGAAGGCTCTATTAAACAGAAGCTATTTGTTTTCTTTTTTCAATTAGTTTTATAGACGTCCGTTAAAATTACGAGTATTAGGTACAGTAAGAGTAGATATGGGTCGGTGATCGCAATCGTAAAAAAGTTAATTTATCTTATTTAAATTGGAAATTATTTACAACTATGCTAGGACAGGAATATCCAGCTGTGCCATTGTTTAATTGAGAAAATAAAGGAAAAAAAAATATTTGTAGTAGTTATCATTGAAATGAAATAACTTCTTGGATAATTGAAATAAAATAAATGTATTTTATAAGAATTCTTGGTGAGAGGACATTAATTTAAGATTCTATTGACCAACATTATAATAAATTGTTTTACTATATAGCCAGACACTCCTGAGGACTTCAATAATTTTTTTCCTTTTTTTATTCAATTTATTTATTTCTTAGAACTTCATTGATCTTAATCATTAGCCTTCTTTAGTTTTATAACCCTCATCACTTATTTTATTTTATGGTACTTACTAATTTATTTTTAATTATCTTTAAATAACTTTCATGAAAGAATGTTAAGATGCCTTGTCCTTTTCGTATTTATATATTAGTTTTTTATTTCGTATATGTATTAGTATATATTTTACGTAGATATTTATACAACACGTGTAATATAACCAATACAAACAGTATTCAGGGTGGTCTACCTTTGCGTAGTTTCAGCTGAAAATTTCGCGACAAAGTACCTACCTAATAGCTGAACATATCTTAAACCATAGGTGCTAAGAGGCTGATTTTCTTGAAACATAAACCTACCTACATCCCGTATTTATATTACAATATTTTTACGAGAATACTGAGAAACTTTATTACTATAAACGCAAAAAAGTTATTACAACAAATCACTGCAATTCACAAAACTGTTCCACTTCTCAACCAATACGCGAGAGTACTAAAACATTAACAAAAAAAAAAGAATGAAATAAAGCTTCATTATAACCTTGTTAAAGAAAGATACATGCTAGCCATAAAAGTCGTTAGCGTTTAAATTGCGAAGCGGCTGCGCGGGCTGCTCCGACCGAACGCGCCATTACCCAGGTTTGTACCATTCTGCAACAATTAGCTGATCTATGGACCAGTTTATAGTTTCGCGCGCTTTTATTCCACTACATCTATATATTCTGTTATTGCCCATAAATGCTCACCATTGAACAAATTAATGTTCTCTTCTACTTGAGAGAAAGGTAAACTATTATCGGCAATGATTTATCGCCACACATTATCACGAAACCTATCTAAAAATCCTAACATCGGATCTTGGCTGGGAAATATGGCCTGCCATTTTATACCCTCTAACTAGACAGTCTGAGACTCTAAACTATCAAGACATCACGTTTTAGTGTGTTATGTGGTGTGAAAATTGTTGTAGGAAAGTTCTAGCTTGAGCTCCCTTTACAAAACTTAGAACAAAGAAGTTTTAACTTCGTAGTATGTTTTCACTTTGTCTGCCGAGATGTCTTCTTTTAAACAAGAAATAATATTTATCCTCGACTTTTGTCTATTGTATAATTGCAGTAGATATTATTTGCTTATAATTTTGCACGGCGTTGGGTGGTTTTAAAAAGTTCCTTGATATACATACATACCTTTATGGGAGAGGCCTTTGCCCGGCACTGTAAAATTCATGGCTGACAAAAAAAATGGCGTTTTTAAAAACAAGCTGCTTTATACGGTTTCACAATACATTCTAGCTATCAAATTGATTAATTTAAATGTTTACTGGACACAAACATTTCTAGATCAAAGAGCTAAAGTATGCCCAAACTAAACAAAAAGCCAAACTAGTGTACAAAGCATCAGTTAACCAGTACAAACAGAAAAAAGTCCATCGACCAAACAGTTGTTTCACCAAAATGCGACCGTAAGCCCGACCGCTTTTCCAACGCAGCGGTTACCTGTAATAAAACTTCGTTACATAGACAACTCGTATTATTTTCGATTCTCTGTCGGTGTCCGTAATAATGGACATCGAATCATAGTGCGTCGGAAAATATCAACTATGGAATCCCGTTGTTGCAGAAGTTGGCAACACTTTGTTCGCAGTTTGTGCATGGTTGTAAACGCACCCACGATACAGGAGAAATTCCTAGAGCGGAGAAACAACAAAAAAATATATTCAAAAAGTTGAAAACTCCTCAAAATACATGCTAACACGCTAAGGTCTTACGTACCTGCATGTCAATATCGCTAGTCCGGTGTCATAAGCCACATCCAAACGAAATGTGTATCAACCTTTTTACAATGTCCTTAAAATGTTGTTGACCACTGCAAGGTAAGATTGCTGTCATCAAGAAAGTTAGTTGTTCGTCATCTGGCCATCAGTATCGCTTTAGTGAACTCGGCATTGTCCCAACTCAGATTGTTAGTTGGAGATAAATTATGTTTGTAGCATTGAGCTTTTGCAAAGCTTAATTTTGTCACTAAATTATCATAATATTACAACGATTTGGACAATGTTTCAGGGGATCATACTACCGGGATAAAAAGTATCCTATGTGTTAATCCAGGTTAAAAACTTTCTGTGTGCCAAATTTCATCCAAATCCGGTCAGTAGTTTTTGTGAAAGAGTAAAAAACATCCATCCATCCTCACAAATTTTCGCATTTATAATATTAGTAGGATAGGGTGATAAATATCCCGTTGTCAGCGTTAATGATAATGTTACTGACCATGTCAGCTTAAAAACTTACATGCTACACCTGATTTACACCAGCAGGTGTGAATGATATTTAGGAAGGCACGTAAATTAAAACACCGGGATATCTTGTCGCAAAAAATCATAATTTTGCTCGTAGCAAACAAAATGCTGGCAGCTTTTATTCTCGTACTGTTTTATGAAAGAGCTAAACGTTATTTTTTTTTTTTGACAAAAACTACCTGACCAATCAGCTTACTTAGATTCAAGCATTTCTTCTTTACGTGTTGATTTCACAAAAATTTGATCAAAATGACAAAATGTCAAAAATGTCAAATGACAGATCAACAAAAGAAATCTGTCTATTTCTCGATTCTACCGTCGACAAAACCCTTTTCTACGGTGGTCATGCTACGCGTGCTGCACGGCTCTATTCAAAAACCAGAAACAAGCAACAAAAGATGCTCTAAAGCTGGACAACAAACAACAACACAATGTGTCAAACAGGACGAGGCCGACGTCGTGCTAAAACAAACTCGGCCTGCAGCGGTGGGCGTGCCAGCGCGATGGTAAGGCACGCGCCGATCCCCTAGATTATTTCGCAGTTCGCTACACCAATCGATGCACCTTTTGCGAAACTAACCCGTTTCAAGCCGACTTTGTAAGTGTGTCGCTTACGCTTCCTGCAACGTGGGCAGATCAAAAGTGTGGACTTCTCAAGAGCCACAGCCGAAATTATTATTTGTTTAATAAAACATAATGCATCAATATTTTACACAATAATTATGAATATAAAATAATGCATAAATTCTCGCTTTAAATTACACCTTGCGATGTAATGTAAGTCTATGTTTATTTTTCAATTAGTAATTAGGTGTGCTCTCATTTATGTCTACTAACTAAAGCTAAATTTATAAAAATGAGTATAAATTTTATTAAGTTTGTTTAGTTAGCACCTGTATCATTTTCTTATCTACATCTTAAGCTTTTACGCAGGCAAGTGTTAATATGGTAATTGTTGAGTACTAAAACTATTGATATACAGGATGTTACAGAAAAGGTTTAGTCATATAAAAGAATATGCTGCAGACCATCAAACTGAACAATTTTCTCCTTCCAATATCCTAAATGCGAAAAAATTATCAGCTGTCTCATACTAAATTTCAATCAACCCAAATGTATGGGACAGCTAATAATTTTTTCTCATTCACATATTGGACCCATGGAGGAAGAGGAAGTTGTTCAGTGTGATGGTCTGCAGCATATCCTTTCATATGACCATACCCTTTCTGTTACACCCTTTATAAAAACCCACTAATATCAATAAACTTGAATATTAACGACACTGTCTACCAGTAGCGTGCCTAGGGGCCAACAATACGGCAAGCCCTTATCGCAAGCAGACTGTTCAGAAACCCTAACATCATGAAGAGTAGGTTATAAGGGAAAGCCAAGCTTTTAGGCGTGTATGAAAGTACCGACACTATAGACCGACCGCTTTAATGAGTCCTCGCAAAGGTATAAATTTAAATGGAATATTCTGAAGGTAGATCACGTATTGGTTCAATTAGTATCGTAATACCTACGTGGATTATGGTTATTTTAAAGCAAATAACCTGTGGGATATTGTTAGGAGTTTGTGGACGCATAATGTGTCTTTGATGGGGCAAGGCGGAGGACTCATTGAAGCGGTCGGTCTATAGTGTCCATTGAGCAGATTCTGTTATCAAGACACCTAGCAACAATGATTTCAATCATTGAGGTTTACTCATTAATAGCTGCTGATAGATAAATGATGATACGCGATTATTTTTCCACACATTTTTGTCGTTTAAACGTCTCCTAACTTTTATTACCAATAAACCCCTTCTTTTGCAACTTTCTTTTAATTAGTACGTTCCTTCCTTTAGTTTAGTGGTTGTCTATTAAGACAACTTACTAAACTATTACTACATCGTCATTCGTCTGCCGTTATCCCAATTTATTTGGGGTCGGCGCAGCATGTCTTCTTCTTCCATACCTACTTCTCTATTACTCGTCATCTCATCATACACCTCCTTTCTTGCCAAATCATCCTTTAAACAGTCCATTCCTATTACATAACTATAACTATAAATGTGATCATAATTTTCGTAATAATTTAGTAACTTCAATTAAGTACTAACACGTTTCCGATTAAGAATATATTCGTCTTAAATAGTCATAATTTTCAGCAAGTAGGTAATATCAATAAAATCGTTAAACAAATTAATTTGATAAAGTTAAACTTAAATTAAATAATTGACCTAAACGCAACGCATAAAACTGCAATTCAAGCGGTCGTTTTAATAACTATTATTAGAACCTGTCTAAAAAATGACAGTTAAGATGATAATCGTTTCGCAGAGGGCGCTGTCGGACCTTGCAGAGTCACTTAATTAATTATAACCTCACATTCGCTGATACGCAAGTATTAATCCAGTGTGGCAAGCTAAAGGAGCTAAGTGCAATCACTAATCAAGATGCAGGTGCCTCCCAGGTGCGTCGGTATACTCATTTAGTAAAGTGCACCTAGTTCGAACGCGGTATCACCAATGGAGTAAACAAAATTAGCGTTTTGAACACTGTTTACTAGTTAATTAGCAATCTGTCTATGTCTAACAGTCGTAGCGGTTGCCTTTTAGATATATAATTGTGTTCTAGTTAAGGAAGTGCTATCAACTATTTGCCTATGTAGATAGACCTTTTGTAGGGTAGTTGCGTATACTAACCATAAGCGGCTCCCGCCAAGCATTTTTACAAAACAATAATCTACATGCGATGACATAAAAAATGCGATAAATAACACTTTTCGTTTTCTTTAGGTAAAACTTTGAATAGCTAAGTGCATAATCATAAAAAAAACAAATTGGTAGGTACATTACATACTAACTTATCAGTAGTCATATCTTACGGTGTCGCATCCTTAAAATAATTTTCAGCAAATAAAGTTACGTGATACTTTACGAAATAAATATCGAAAGTGCAAAGTGTATGACACGAAACACATAAATCAATACAGAACCTTCTCTAAAACATTAAAATACGCCTAGATATTTACCTAATTGAAGTTATAAATATTTGTAACTTTGAACTCTCTATGGTTTTAACTCAAACGGAACCCCATCTAGACAGACCGGAAACACAGTAACGTTTTATTTCACCTTCCAATCGCGTACTGGGAAACAAAGCTCAAAGAATTTCAAAATTAAGCCGTCTGGCTAGAGTTATGAAGACGTTCCACCATACGTCAGTCGCGAGTCGTGTGGAAATCGAATTAAATCAGTCACTGGCTGAAAAGAATCGTTTCTTGGCACGAATGGACAACAATGCCTGTTATTAAAAAAAAGAATGGTGATAAAGAACGTATAATTTGTTCAGTAATTAATGCGGGACGGTGTGACGGGGCGTGAGTAAAGCTTCTCATTTCGCATGTAGAAAGCCGCGTCCGTCCGCATACTGGTTCAAAGTTACGTCGATAATGCTACGATAACAACGTGCTCATTTGTATAATTAATTGTGACTAATTGAGACGTATTTAAGTGCACAAAATGTGTATGGAAATTAAATAAGTAGGGGTTAGGCAATTAGGGGTTGAATGGTCGAGTATCGTGGTTCGGTTACATGTATTTTATAACTGTGCGTATATTGTAACGGATTTAAAACGATATGTTGTTATTGTCGGTGGGCACGCGAGAATGACTGGTGGACAAAAATCGAATCTGCAATGAAGCCGCAGACTGGCATGCGAATTGAATTGCATTGTCCGGTGTCACACGCCTCAACCCTCGCTGACAGTATTCAATATCGCGCACCTATAATATGTGACACAAATAACGTATTTGTTGGCATTTTCTGTAAACTAGTAGGTAATACAAATTCCGAAACTTTAACGATTGGCCACTTATTATCAAAGTATAGGTGCATCTTTTTTCGATACGTAACGAATAGAAATTCTAATGAAACAGTAGCACGTAATGTTACTGCACTTTATCATAAGTTTGTTAAGGGTGAAAGATAACTTTTAGAAAAACTAAGTCTTAAAAGACTTCAACTTACCTAAACATGAATGACTTTTTCATAAAATAGTCATTGATTGGGATTAAATAAACTTAGAGGGTTGTATTAATGATTTTAATGACTATAATTCTGTCCATATTTGTTACGATCGCGAATTATATTTTAATCAACATACTGATGCAGACCTGCAAATTGCACAAAAAAAAAAGAAAATTTGACTTTCGCAGGCTACCCTGGCGCTTTCATCTTAAGCAATGATAGATATAACTCGAATAGCTCTTTTGCTTTTTAACTCTTTGCAACATTAATAAAGAAAATAACAACACCATAAACAAACAACAAAAATTATTGCCTTAATCCAAGAAAACGTGACGCAATTAAACCTAACATCGTATAAAAATACTAAATGAAATATATGTATAAAGGTTGTGTTCATTAGAAGCGCAGCGGCACGTGTACGCACAATCGTCAGTTAGGGCAGTAACAGACAGCATGCGGCATTCGTTACCGCGACTGACATTCCAATAGAGCCTGAGAAGCCGCCAGCTGTCGCGAACCCAGCCTTATGACCGCACTTGTAATACGTACTTTATGAATGAATGTGTTGAGTGTAGGCTAATGAATGAAAGATTTATCGCTGTTTAATTTGATTTTGGAATTCGGAAGTTAGTAACGTGCCATAGTTACAGGGCTATCCATTCTTCTTCAATTCAATTCATTTATTTTTGCAAAAACATGCGTTATTTACGCATGTTTTTGCAAAATTCATTTATTTCAAATAATTTTTAATTCATTTAATGGTGGTTCATTCGTTTTTGAATTGAATATACATGGTATTATAGGTGTTAAAAGGTATTCTTTGGCTCACCATGTTTGACCATGGCAAGACCACAAGATTTCAAAAAAATAAAAATACAAACAATAATGATTTAAATAAATCAATAATTAACATTAATATTACATTGAAAAATTATTTTTTTGTACTCCAAGAAAATGACAAGAAACACGCTTAAGTAAGTAGTCAAGAGAACACAGACTGCATATTTCAAGGAGCTTTGGTAATCGTTTATTAATTTAGAAGTAGGTAGTCTTGTAGCCGACTTTATAAAGCATTCGCTGATTTTACGACAATAACGATGAGAACATAAAATATAATATTACGTCTGAATAATATTAATTTATTCATGTTTATGATTTAAGTACTACAGTTACAATGCAGGTGACGTCACTTCTCAGTGATCGGGGAGTAACCGCGAAATCGTAAATATTGGCTTAAGAAGGTTCTAGAATGACAACCAGCTATAATGTACCTATTGGTTCATATAGCTACCTGTTACACCCGTTAAATGTGGCGTGATGCCATTCCATTTGAATAAATTCATGCCAAACCTGATCTCTATTTGAAAAACTAGACTATAACTGGTTCAAAAATGCACCAAACTACTAGTTTAATTTGAATGAAATTAAAACTAATAAATTGTAGACTTTCTTTTCTATTTTTAAATCTAACGTAATGACATTCTGTCATAGACAACTTTCTTTTAATGAATGCATTAAAAAAATAATTCAATTTTATGTCTCCTTCCGTATAAAATTAATCATGAATTAAAACTCTTGTGCTAGATACAAGCACGTGCAGTTTTAATATTCCACCAACAAAGTCTTAAGTGAGAGCCCTATTTTACTTGTTTCTGCCTCAAATCTGGAATAACTTTGCATAGCATGAATCGCAAAAAGCGCTCCGTACGTAAAAGATGCATGCATAGCCGACCAGCGTCCTGATTTAATAGAATAGAGGGCCATAGATGTAGGGACACACTGTGCTCTTACTCGCGCGTATTTCCCTTTATTTTGTTCTAGTGATTCGTTTGTTTTATGTTGTTTACATTGATGGTTACATTATTCTTTAAATTAAAAGCATTTTCAACGAGTGATAAAACACGACACGACATAAGAAACCTCTTTTCGACTATAACAAAATATTTGCAAATGGTAAGCACATTTATTTGGGAGAATTCATAAATTCTTCATCATCTTTCTTTAGGTGCCTCCCAATTACAGGAGTCCATCAAGATGGTGGCCATTAACACCCAATAATTCTCCTTGTCCTCTGCGAGATGGAACAGCTCAGCAGGAAGATTCTAAATTCTTTATTGTCAATTTATTTACATAATTCGTCTGTTATTTCTAATAACATCAAAATCCACTTCTATTCTATCCCAGTCTCAATGTACACAGTTCTAAACAGAATATCGTTGTAAATGATGGTGGTAGGGGAAGGGTCGCGCGTGCGGCCTCTGTGGTCGTTTTGCGGCGCGCATGCGTCGTGACCGCGCGCGCGCTCTCGTCACGCGTCCCGACCGGCGCAAGCGCACACCACTATTTTATCGCATTAATTATTTGGAAAAGGATTCCCGAAGAGCCAACATTCTTGTGGGCTTGTCAGCTGTGGGAACTTGGTTTAATGATTAGATTTTCAGTTTAATATTTTAATAGAGAAATGGTTTTGTGGATGGGAAACGTGGGTGTGCTATAGGTACACCTCTGCCAAATTCTTCGGGGATTATAGTCGTGATGGTATGATTTTGTGAATAGGTTTTTAGATAGCATGACATGAATTTCAATGTCAGGTGTGAGACTGCCTCGTCGGTCTAGTGATCGCAAGCGCGATTGCTGAGCATGAAGTCCTGGGTTCGATTCCCGAGTCGGGCAACTGTTATTGGTTTTATCCGTCAGGAATTTCTTAGTAGCAGCCACGGAGTCTGTATTTGTGCCCGGTTGATGGCAATAGGCTCGCCCCCTATTACATGGGCCTTGAATATAACTGGCGAAATGTGAGTGTACTATTACGTACACATCTGCCTGACCCTTCGGGGATTAGTGTGGAGGCTTGTGGTATTTAACTAATAGGTAATAATAATGTATAGATTTATTATAAATGTCGCCTCCACAACTTTCAGTTTAGTCTTACATTTATTTTAATTAAGAATCTATTTTTATTTACAGTTTGTTTCTTGCTAAGGCCGTGGTCAGAAAGTAGTAAGGAGCTCGTGGCAAAATAATAACAGCCGCTCGGGTCGATCTTTAGGTTAAGCCGTGCTTGCCTAGGTTGGTCCGTGGATAGGTAACCACCCATTCTATACCGAGTTTCCTCCGTGCCTCGGAAAGCTCGTCAAGCTATTGGTCCCGGCTGTCATTTGTAGATCTTTGACAGTGGTTACAGGTAGTCAGTGGCCCAAAAAGTCTGACAACCAGTCTTACCAAGGGGTATCGTATTATCCAGTACTAACTGGGTTGTGGAGGTCAGAAAGGCAGTCACTCCATGTAAAATACTGGTGTTCAACTGCATCCGGTCGGAAGCCGACCCGAACATAGTTGGGAAAAGGCTAGGCAGATGATGATGATGAGAAAGATTAATTAAATCGTGGAGTACAGACTAGAGATATTCGATTATTTGTAAGCCAGTTACTACAAGTTTAGTATTAGCAGAGCAACTGATATGCCCGTAACAATTAAATACCCTAAACATGTTCAAACCAACAACACGTAACCCCGAAGGGCGTAATGGATTTATTGATTTGATAGGTAGGTAAGTTCATCAACAAACATGAACGTTCATACTGATCTAAGTCAAAAAGTCATTTAGTAACTTCGTAACATACCTTTATGCCTGAAATCCCCGAAGGGTAATTGTACACTCACATTGCACCAGTTATGTTTAAGTCCCATGTAGTAGCGGGCTGCTGAGCATGAAGTCCGAGGTTGAATCAGAATTCAGTAGTCAAATGCTTTCTAACTAACCTTATCATCAGTCACATCATCCATCGTTTCTTTATAGCTCTACTCTTACATCCTAATAAATGTTTTTTTTTTATTTGCATAGCAGTGATAGCCTAGTGGTGTCACCGTCGGACTGCCAAGTCATAGGTCTCGAGTTCGAACCCAGGGCACGCACCTCTGATCTTTCGGATTCATGTGCGTATTGTATAAATATCACTTGCTTCGGTGAAGGAAAACATCGTGAGGAAACCAGCATGCCTGAGAGATATTTCTTGACGGCTAAAGCCAAGTCAGAGGCCCATGGGCGACATAAAACCCTGATCCACCATCGATAAAGAAAGATAAATGATTTCCTGCGATTTTATTAGGTCCGTCTGGAAGTCTTAAAAAGGGGATGGACTAGATAAGAAAAACGGAGGACAGGGTGATTGATTGATGAACATGTTGATATCCCACTGCACTACATGACTTTAAGCCCCATGTAATAGAGGGCGGCGTGTATTCCCATCAACCAGGCACAAATCCAGACTCCATGGCTGTTACTGAGAAATTATCGACGTAAATACAAAAAATAAGAAACACTGTCCGACCAGGGAATCGAACCCAGGACCTCATGCTTAGCAGTCGCGTTTACGACTACTAGACCAGCGAGGTAATCTATAAAATAAATTGCTGTTTAAATAAAGTTTTCAATTTATTTACACTGTACATAACATTATCTACACCGACATGTACTATAAGTACATACCTACACGCTACATACAATAAAAACAAAACTCATTAAATATATACAGAACGTTGCACTGCATACATTGTAACTTGAACCAATATCTGTTTACCAACGTCAGTTTACGTTAACATGAAGCTTTCACCAAGGATCAGTCTGTTTCATTGTTTTCCCATACTAAGATTATGTACTAGATAATAAATTCCGGGTTCCTAAACACAGGCATGGAAAGGTAAAAACAAATAGCTGTTGAGCGTGCGTGTAATTCGCTTATTATTGATTGTAGGAATCGGTTAGGGACTGTCCACAATGGTATTTGTAACAGTCGTTGATTTTGACGTAGATATTTATGATGGCAAGGTTTACTTGTTATTATTTAGTTAGGATTAAAATAAATTATATGTAACGCAGTGATAGCTTAGTGGTGTGACCGTTGGACTGCTAAGTCATAGGCCTCAAGTTCAAACCCAAGACAAGCAACTCTGATTTTTCGGATTCTTGTGCGAATTTTATAATTATCACTATCTTCGTTGAAGAAACATCGTGAGGAAACCAACATGCCTGAGAGATAATTCTCGTCGGTACGTAAAGGCAAGTCAGAGGCCCATGGGCGGCATAAAAACTCTGACACCAGGTTATGTACTATCCCACACAGAAAGAAGAAGATAGGGTATGAGGATTTTCAGTTGCCGGCAATCGAGTCGAAATCTCAAAACGCAGGCTTATTATTTAGGAATGCTTATTCGGTACAGACAGATGGCAATGGCTTTGTTGTTACAAATACTGCCGAATCTAATGCGCAGATATTAACCAGCATTATTATCATCTCATCCATTTTTTTTTTGTGTTTTGTCCTGAGTGAGTCTAATAAATACTTTTTTTTGTTTTTTTTTACTTTTTCTTTTTCTTCTTTTCTTTCGTAGCCATCAGTATAGGACCCATTAATGATAATATTTATCCGTGGTGCTAGGCAACTGGGCTTATCCTAGTTGTAAACGTCCCTTCTTCTGCCTATTGGCCTTGATTCATTCTGACTCCTGCTAATATGGAGGGAAGACGAAATTATGTTTTTCCTACTCCTCCGCTATTCTTTTCTGATGAATTTCGTTGCGGTATCCATGACAGTTAAATTGATTCTCTGGGACTTCGTCGAGCTTCATTGTGTCGGCGCTTTTCTGGTAGTCGCCACTGTTGATTCTGGTTTTCAGGAGTTACAGTGGTTTGGGAAGAGTGTGGCGAGCATGTCCTATATTTAAAAAATAATCATCAGAATCGACGAAGGTCAATTTCTGGCCGAAGCAAATTTTTTTAACCTTTTAAATTAAACTTAACGAGATGATCCTGCCTGACCTGCCACCAGTGTTCTCGCGCCTTCGTAACGCCTCCGAAGGTAGCCGAAGCCGAAGCTTTGGTAGCACTTACTTATTTTTTTCGGCAGTTAAACCACCACTGGAATATTGGCAAGTAGTAGTAGTTTTAACTGCGATGGAATTTAAGTGGTTTATGCTTAAAATACATTTTGTTTGTCGAATCGTTAAAATTCTACTCGTATCATGAATTTTCAAAGACCATAAAATACGGCTGCCTATTTGTACAATTTATTACCTCACTATTAAATCTTCATCAATAATTATGCTCGCTTTGCACATCACTATTACCTCATTAGATATATGAGTAGAGGTGTATGTATTACTAGATATTGCCCGCGATTTTCGTTCGCGTGAAATTATTATAAAAAAACTAGCTGACCCGGCAAACGTCTTTCCATATAAATTTAAAAATATAAAGAAATTAAAAAAATGTCTAAAAATTAAAGAAAAATGTTAAGGGTGGACAACCCTTATCACTAAGGGGTATGAAAAATAGATGTTGGCCGATTTTCAGACCTACTCAATATGCTCACAAAATTTCATGAGAATCGGTCAAGCCGTTTCGGAGGAGTACGGGAACGAACATTGTGACACGAGAATTTTATATATAAGATTACTTCCATTTTTGAATCGGATTTTGTTACCAATTTCAAGGGTTTTAATTTTTTTGCACGGTACCCTAATTATTTTTCTAAAATATAAGTAGGCTCATCATCTCATCTGCCTAGCTTTTTCCCAACTAAATTGGGGTCGGCTTCCAGTCTAACCGGATGCAGCTGAATACCAGTATTTTACATGGAGCGCCTGCCTATCTGACCTCCACAACCCAGTTATTACTGGGTAATACGATACCCCTTGGTAAGACTGGTTGTCAGACTTTTTGGACCACTGACCACCTAACGACTGTCAAAGATCTACAAATGACAGCCGGGACCAACGGCTTAACGTGTTTTCCGAGGCACGGAGGAAACTCGGTATGTAATGGGTGGTCACCCATCCACAGACCAACCTAGGCAAGCACGGCTTAACCTAAAGATTGACCCGAGCGGCTGTTATTATGTAGCCACGAGTTCCTCCAAAAATATAAGTAGGCTAAGTCTTATAACATCAGCTATCTGCCAGTACCAGCCCCGTCAAAATCGGTTCAGCCGTTTCGGAGATTAGCTTGCCACACTTGTATGGAACGTCCCTACTTGTGATTACCAGGGACTCGGGCAAAAAGACAAAAACTCATTTTTGACAACTTTGGCACGGGATACAAAAAACACCAGTAGAAGTATCTTACCGCACTAGTATGGAACGGCCCTAGTTATGATTATACGGGACTGATGCAAAAACGAACAAGTGTGTAGGCCGGTAAGTGGCCGCAAAGTGCAAGCTTACACTGTGTATCGGTTGAAGCATTGTGTGCACTGTGCAGTTACTCCACTTGATGCTGTATTAATGAGGAGTTGTGCACAGGTAATATAACTGTAGGAAGATATGTTTGTCTTTTAATTTACCTACAAAGATAACGCCAAAATATATTTGAAAATTTGAAAATTATTATGAGGTCTGCTACGGTGGTCTCGTCGTCGAAGACGCCACTGCTGTGCATGAGGTCTTGATTTCTATTTCTAGGTCCGGAAACGTGTTACTGTCCAGCCTGAAGTAAGGATTTTCCCCCATTAGAATTGCTTCGAATTAAAGAATAACCGAGATATGTAATGTACTAGATGTACATCTCTATCCTACCCTTCGGGGAAAACAGGCATGATGTTATGTTATGGTAGATTGATTTATGTCTGTTAAATATCTTTTAATAATAAAATAGAAGGTATTCAAAAATATGAAAGGATTCCCTGCACGTGCACCCCATCCCATCATCTATAATTATCACTTGCTTCGGTAAAGGAAAACATCGTGAGGAAACCAGCATGCCTGAGAGATATTTCTCGACGGCATGTAAATCCAAGTCAGAGGCCCATGGGCGGCATAAAACTCTGACACCAGGTTAGACACTAACCGCACGTTAAAGAAAGAAAAATCTATAAATCGACCTCATCATTATCCAAAATAAATATATGTTTAACAAATTCAAACGCTCCATCAATATGAGACTCAAACTGAGTCGTAAACTAACATCGACGATAGACCCCTCAGGCGCTGTCAATCAACTCTTCAATAGTCTGCAACAACAATCTATCGGACAATGAACACCTCTATTCGTAAGACAGAATACACGGTATAGCTATATCGATAACTTTAATTATTGCAAAACCTGAGTCCACTTTGGCAACCCTTCCTTAACCCTAAAGTTAGTCAGTACTCAGAATATAGAAAATAAACAGAGAGCGCTTACGATTATAATTTCATGCCGCTAACGGTGTCCAAAAGCAAAAAAAAGCTACCAGTCCATCTACATACTCTGATAACATGGATAGCTTCGTAATATTTTACGATCTTTGGGAGAACACCTTATCTAACTGCTGCAACTTCAACTGCTAAACTGACGGACACTTAAATAGTGCCTGTTAAGGTGAGAGCGTCATGGTAACTCGCGAAAATCAAATTTTCTGTAACTACATACGTGTTACTTGCGCGACTCATTTTTCATGAACATACAACCTGACATTGACCTTCAAATTGCAAAAAAACGTACGAAAATTTGAATTTCGCAGACTACCCTGGTGCTTCCACCTTAATGCAAATGGTTAAACTGAAATAAATGATGCTGCTGCCTACCCCATGAGAAAAAGGTTTATGTGTGTATGGATGTATGAAGGTGCTATGAGTTTCAGCTGGTTCCGTTTCATACGCCTTCTGGTTTGTTCTATATTCTGTGACATAGTAGTTGCTAACACAAACACGTTGCATACCTTCTCACTGTTCGCAGGATTCTGGAACGAAACGGAACGTGAAGTGCCGACAAGGCGTTGTCGTTATTTCAAAATCAATATCTGAAGATTGAGAAACAATCTTTCTATTGTTTCTATTTTAATTTGTTTTTTTTTGATGATGTTATGTGAGTTCTTGTTACAATCTCCAGCAATGGGTGGAATCAGGCGGTGGATGATGGTGGGGTTTGGTCAACAGTAGCGGAACGTAGCCTTAAAAACACATGATGGTTTGGAAGGTGAAAAAGACAACGTATGCGGAATTAAAAACATGATGATAACGTTAATATTGATGACATATTGAAAGTGCGACTAACGCTAGAAGTGTCGACATTGTCGTATTTTTTTTTTTTAGTGTGTACTGTCCCACTGCTGGGCAAATTCTTCCCATAAGCTCTTTTCCCGTGCCTTCTCAAACCAGCCTTATCGTAACAATGATTTCCAAAACTGGGTAAGATAAGTAAGATAAAGAACTACTAGAATAGCATACTAAGGAGGAGTAAACAATCCAACAGTGTGAACAAAGACTGATAAAGAGAAAGAGCTCAGAAGTAAACTAACACCAATGAGTGCTTCCGAATGCAAAAAAATATCTTCAAAAACAAAAGAAATGAGACACTTGAATAAGGCCAAAATACAAGCGAAGACATGGTGTAGACAAAACACATCGACCTTATCTTAACGAAGACAATGAATAAGATGACCACTTTGTGTTATCAGCACCGACAGCGCCCAGAAACTGCAAAGAGCTTGCCATTAGTACGGCAACAACGAAACTTTTTACAGGTATTAAAATACGAATAGGCGCCAGCATACGCTCATCAAAATACCTTTATAAAACAGGTAACCAATTAACGCAGGCACAACAAGTACCAACAAAGGAAAATCACCGTAAACTTTCACAGAAACATTATAATTACTAGAAATGAAACTCAAGTAATCTTGAGTTAGCAATACCACAAGTAACAGCACTATTACTTGGCCAACGGATAATGCCTCCTAGTCATAACCAGGCTTCATTCCACAATATTTCTTGAAATATATTCGCATATACGTATGTGAAACTGCCGAGGCTATCCGTCTTCAAATACCGCCGTCGCAGCGATAATCATAAACTTGGGACACACGACTAGTTTTAAGAACCACCTAAAGCATTGCACTGCGGCTTCCTTACTATTAAAATTAAAATATTTTATATTTCTCGTAACTTTGGAACGTGCGATATGCATTATGATCGTGCGAGTGTAGCTGTAGGTATGTACGACTGAGGAAAATTCTCTTAGGCATTAAACAGTCTTAGTAAATAATGCGCTATCGAAGCTACACAATTTTGTGCAAAAACGGGTTTCAAATAAATTAAAACCTCACTAGAAAATACTTCAAACAGCATTAACTTAGCGAGGAAAGTCGATCGAATATATGTTTTTATTTTATTTCACTGCACATACTTAAAATGCAATCTCCTCGTCCTATTTTTTGTTGATGCAAAATTAAACGATCCAAAACTAAGTAAAACTCATTATTTATGTATCACTGAATAATTTCGGTTCGAAACCGAAAAAAAAACGAGGGGTAGAACTATCCATTTGAGATAGTAACAGATAATTTGCAAGAAAAAGGTATAATTTAAAGACTAGACCGTTTTCAATTAATGCTAGACCTGACAAAAAGAAAAAAAAAGCAAATAAAAGACGCCAGCTTGGTTATTCATCGTCTAGCTCAATAAATTAATCAAACTGGTATTATTTCCGAAGGCATTAAGAAGTGATCGCTAGCCAGACATCTTTTTTGGGGATTCTTTTTGATATAGTGATACATTTTTTGCTAGTTGACTGCCGATGAATAGAAACTAGTTAAGATGCACTCCTAATGCCTCGAGGACCGAGATATTATAATGACTCCGTTATGATGAATGAATAAGTGGATAGGTACTTACTTCTATTTTGTATTGTTTCGTTTCTAACAAACCTGTCCACGGGTTTTGTGTTTGAAACTTAGCAACCATGACTTCTTTCTTTATCGTGTGGTTAGTAGGTACCTACCTAACCTGGTGTCAGAGTTTTTGGCTTTACATTATGACTTCACAGTTTTGCGACTATTTTTCCGAATTACTGCCCTTTCGGACTACATACATCTACAAGACCGCCATTTTAGACCAGCTTGGCGTGTACTGGCTCCCCTGGAGGCGATTGACCCTCATGCCGTCGAGAAATATCTCTCAGGCATGCAGGTTTCCTCACGATGTTTTCCTTCACCGAAGCAAGTGATAATAATTATACAATACGCACATGATTTCGAAAATCAGAGGTGCGTGTCGTGGGTTCGAACTTGAGACACACCACTAGGTTATCATTGCTTATGCAAAAATGGCTGTTAGCCTAATACATATTTTGGCAGCGAATACCTACCTAGATAATGGAATAGTTACAAAATCTATTAGCAAGGAAAGCTATTGGAAAATAATTTCCTTTACTATATCCGTGATAAACGGATATCCAAGCAGTATGCAATAGAAGACATCCTGTATGTTGCAATTTAAATTTAAATGTCATTAAGATTGTTTTGTTATTTGGAATTCATGCTTCAATGAGCTTTTATATCTAAAAACTATTACCAGCCGGCCGCCTCTGTTTCACACGGTTTTTTATGATATGGCAAAACATCGAGATCGCTTTATGATTTACGACTTATGGCATTTCATACAATCTTTCGAATCCTTTTTTTTCGAAATGATTGAACCGATTTTAATGAAACTTCGTAAATAGGAAACATACGTCTAAAAAAAATTTAGGAGAACATTTTCGAAATGTTTTAAAAAAAAAGATAATTGGAAATTTCTTTTTCTATGGAAAATCGGTCTAATTAGCTGTAACACCAATTTTCGAAAATGGTCTTTGATATCTCTTTACACCTATATATCCTGCTTATGCGTATGAAGTTTCATTAAAATCGGTTCTGGGCTCCGCCCAGAGTGGTGGGGGGGGGTCGTTTGATGATTTTTTTTTCCGAAAAAAAAAAAATGGGTAGACATTAAAAAATGTGTATTTCTGATGCCTCTATAACAACTTAAAAATGAATTAAAAATAAGAGGGGGCTCGCCTACTACGATGATACGGAACTATTCATGCGCATTTTTCTTTTTAACTTTTCTTACATACTTATGTGAGAAAAGTTCATGCCACGGTATAAAATCAAAAATCAAAAATCAAAATCAAAATCAAAGCATTTATTTCAAGTAGGCCAGTTACAGGCACTTTTGAATTGTCGAAAGAAAAACAACAGTAAAAATAGCTACAGTCCCAGTCACAAGGCACAAAAACTGAAAGTACTGTAGTTGCCCATTCCCTAACGTAGATCTCTATGGAGAAGAACGGGCAAGAAACTCCATGGACACTCTTTTAAATCAGAATACTTATTAGACATATAATTATTAGACATTTAATAAGTTAGTAATAGTAATTATGCATATCCCCATTTATTTATTTATAAACGTTCCTCAAACTTAAGTATCTAATGATTTTCGTCTACTTAACTATAAACTTTGTAATTCAAACGTCTCTTAACTTTAATCAACGTTCATAAATACAGGGAATCAAATGCAACGTTTACCGCATCTGTAGTAAATACCTACCCACCATTGTTCTCGAATAGTTGTCAGATCAAAACTGTAATTAATTCCTAGAGTTTCAAGCTACTCTGCCCGCAAAAATGCCAATTTGGAGAGTGTAGTCCGAAGCAAGCGATACATGCGCACAGTACAGGGTAGCTGTTTTACGTCTCACATATTTACCTTCCCCCATTCGAGAAAAACCGATCAATAAAATCACACGTAAAAAAGCTATGAAGGATACCGTCAGGGAAAATAATTGTGAAGCTAATTGACACTCTGCATCCATTTCCCGTGTTGACAATTGCATGAACTGATAGCCAGTTCATGCAGCTGTTCAATGAATGACATTATATTTGTCATTTGAATAAACAGACTATAAAAGTTGGTCCTTAATCTATTTGATTAACATATAACTTTCCTGACTTAAGATAGAACGTTACGACGGTTGGTATTTTTTAAACAAGAATTAGATAGTACCTAGTAGCAGAAGAATGACGATAAATTAAGCCGTACCATGTTGTAAAGGGTGAGGCAGCCTTATCTCTTGCCGGGCTGTCCTTGAGGTTAGACAACACACTGTTCATGAACGAACAACAAAGCAAATCTTAACAAATATATCAAACCTTAAAGCATAGACAATATAGCATTCTATTAGTGATAAAGTTGACGGTTAAGTCAAATATATATTGGATTATCTTAACATCAAATCCGAGCCGATCTCATTAATTTATGTACAACACCTAACCTGTATCCACTTTTATAGCAAATAAAATTCTGATTCTGATTCTGATTCTAACATCGTTGAAGTTCTAAAACCACCGTAAGTCAAATTTTGGCGGTTTTAAAATTTTGATGCCGTTTGTTATAGAATCGGAAGACGCGTTATTTCAGTTAATCAGAAACAAGCAACGTCTTTATCTAATTTGAACAGAACACAAATTGAAAAATGGTTTTGTACTGTTACCTAGATAGGTTCAAGAAGTTTTTTCACTCTCCTGTGGAGTTGCTATTTTTGACTTACGTGATGTTAGAACTTCAACGACGATAACGTGCAGTTCAAGGTGGCGCTACTTAGTCAGTGAAGGAGGTGGCAGGACGTGAGAGGGAAAGAACCTCACGTCCCAGCCGCCGCGGGAGACGCCGTGGGCGTCGGGGGTCACGTGGTGGCTTCCGACCACCGTAGGCGCTGGCCTGTGGACGGCGAGTTATGGGCTAGCTCGCCGTCCGGCCGTCTTATGACGACAGGCCGTGTCGACGACGCGTTCGTGTTCCACGCGCGCCTCAAAGAGATGTCAGCAATCAAGTAGGGGTCCGCATGGGCCGATGCCTGCCAGGGCTGCGGGACTGTTCGAAAGAGATACCGTGGCCCTGGAACACAAAGGGCAAAGAAGGAACATGGATGGGTTTTAGTCAGTACAAGTCTGACACTCCCCTCCGCTCCGCCCAGAGTGAGGGGGGTCATTTGATGATTTCTCATCCGGAAAAAAAAAAAAAAAAAAGGTGGCGCTACTTATCAAGAAAAAACGCAACGATATGATATGTGTTTTCCCACCTGCACAGATAAGTTGGTTGAAGTGTACAGAAAAGCTTGTATCAATCCTGTTGAAAGCCGTAATGTAAAAACGAGTAAAACCGTATCGAACTATTTACTAAGTTATTAAAATGTCAAAATTGTCAAATAAAGTATCACTACAGCGTTAATTAATAAATCAAGACTCATGAATCCCACGAAGAAACCTACAAACAGCAGTTAATGGAAACTTTACTAAAAATAAAAGTCGGTAGATACCTACTTAAAACCACCAACGCCGATTTCTAGGAAACTCACAGGAAAGGAAAACATCATAGGAAAGTACGTAGATACCGAAAGATACCTCCAACTCTCCACAAAATTAAAAAAAATACGCATATTCAGTATCAATGAATCTCCCAAAATCATAAATGCAATCACGCATAAATGGAAAAAAAGGATTAAAGCATTAAAGCAAAATATTCATAAACACGCTGCTGCTGAACTTGTTAAAAACTGATAACTGTCAGCCTGAATACACTAAAAATTCATCAGTATTAAGCACACACTATATTTATAAATAGCACGCCTGGATAATCTATAATTTTCGTGATGAGAACTGCGACGTCTGAATTCCACACATTATACACAGATCTCAAATCGCGTTACGATAATCGAAGCTGTCTTATTTTATATTGTGTCCCGACCATTCTCCTGAGGTTTCATGATGGCATTGATGATTGAATGCATCAACGTCTTCTGATTTCTGCTCAACCACACCAACACACGCCTTAAACTAACTGTCAGTATAGGCCTCTCAAACATACATGTCTTGTTTAGAGAACAACAAATGTAATCTATATAAAAAAAATTCCAACAAACAAAAAATAGATTAAAAGTAAAATATCCTACATGCTTACCAAAAGGGGTATGTCATACAAAATCAGCGTGTTTACGATGAGGTTTAATCGTGTGTAGTCCACACGGGAGCGCTGGTCTACGGCGTAGCTCCAGGTCTACGTCCGGCCGTTGAACTCGACGTGCCGGCGCCGAATTCGCATGCACCCTTCTGAACTTAGTACACCTTAACTTGCGCAGGTCAAAGAGTAATGGACTCGATTCTATCCCTAATATTCGTAGACGATAATTGTTATAGAAATATGAACGTAGCTAGACTATAGCTACATGTCTACCTTCTCGTCATAGCGCTAAGCCCGTAGACATAACAACTAAACTGGATAACAAAGGATAAAGTTATCATGCATCTAAAATTCATATTTTACGAGACCGCTAATCAACGCTATCAAAGCGCCGCCTAACAAAGAAAGCTTTGACAAACATTACTTATCACTTCTACTGTCCTGAAACCATCGATTGTGAGTGTGTTCTAATCGTTCATTTTTATCGAGTCGGGCCTCGGGCGTGATAGATTATCCTTTAGCTTCCTTTTTCCTTTTAGAGAGCGTCGACCGTCGGCTACGAGAGGGGGGCCAGGGGGGGAGACGAGGGGGGGCACGAACCGCTGCACCGAACCGCCAACGTCATTGCCCTGTCAACTCAACAATACTAAGCAGACGATGTTACGTATACCGAACAATACGGAATAGGTGCTAAACTAAAGAGGGATCACTGAACTCTTTTGTGCTAAACACAAAAACACTTTTTGTTTGACACGTTTAACCAACAACGACGGCTACTTGCATACGACGCAAAAACCGTCACAATGCCAGCAAAAACTTTAAGCTTCAACATAGAAAGTTGTCAAACTGATTAATGAGGTGTGCGCGGCAAAATATTTAATTACAAATTGATTGCAAATTATTAGACGGTACGTATATTTAGAACAGTAGTGATAAGGGATTAATTAGTGGTTCGTGTTGAGGTGGTAAACAAGTGAACAGCTGCGGTGCAATGAGGCGCGCCCTCTAGCTTCACTTATAATAACATAATGTCTAGACTACATCCATGCGTCACCCGCGTTCACACGCAACGCTTTGAAAATAACCGCTCTCCGCCTTTTGGTGCGGTCCCAGCAAATATAAATGATTATCGCCGTACTTATGTATGTAAAGATATGAAATACTACGACGGGGACTTCTCATTCATATTCCATTCAAATTGTAAGTTAATGTTATTACAACTAAGCACATTAATCTAAATGTACGGGTACAAGTAAACAGAACAGACGTATTTTTTGTTTGACCACCTAGTAAGTATGCATTTTCAAAATTTAGTAGGACATAAAAAGCAGCACATAACTCAAAAGAAGCAGTAAAGAAAAAGAAACTGCACATCCATAAATAGTATGCAACGACATGAAAGTAAAAGGATTATGTAAATGTACATAAACAGTCTTATCAATTAATCATACAACCGTAGCACGCTCTATTTAATGCATTTCTAAAATCGACTTCCAAGGTACTCTGATATCGACCACCAAATAGAAAAGTGAAAAACAGGTTATTTTCATAATACTCGTATCTACCTGAATATTTCCCAATTAGAGGCGTTTTCCTCGTCTCATACGAAAAAACGAGCATTGATTAAAAAGATACCTCGCCCAGCGACAGCAAAAAAATATCCCTGAAACATGCCTTATTTTGTAAGTAAAAGTGAAAATGATACACAAAACCTGAGTTACATAACTTTAACACTGTTTTAAACCCAAAGATTCTCTCCTAAAACAAACACTGGACAAAATATATCTTGTCTTTGACGCATTGGGATGCGTCATAACAAATTTCTGGAGCCGTAGCTAACTTGGTGCAAGCCCACGAGACCGGCGGGCGTGGGGGGGAGTGGGGTGGCCGCCCCCACCACCCTCTATTTCCCACGCAACGACCTTTGTGCCTCGGCGATGCACTTTGACAGACTTTACTAATTCAATAGATGGACGCTGTGTGGCACGGCTCTTTCCGTTACATAATTATATATTTTGTTTAGCTTAACATTACGTTGGATAAGGGATAGGTATGTACTTACATAGTTTATTAGATAGATCGTTAATCATTGGAGCGTTGAATATTGTAATTATTTTGTAAGTAATTTTGCCGATGGAGCTTTTTTGCCTAACTCACGGAAATTGCATTTTAAAAGATAGTTCAGTAAAAACTGTTGAAATAAAGTAGTTTGCAACTTTGTTTTCTACCTCTGGGTAGGTATCTGATTATCTAGCGAATTGAAAAATAGACGAAGTATATTTCAGTTCCGTTGCTTCGACGAATCTTTGAAAGCAAATATGGCCTATGGCCTAACTATGGCCGACATACCTGATAATATGTAAAACAAAGCATCTGTCTCAGTCATAATACATACCCTTTATTTGTAGAGAGCACGCCAATTAGCAGCGAATTATAACAAGGAGTAATCTAATAGTCGTATCTACAGCGGTGTTATATCTATTTGTTCAAGTAAATTGGTGTAACTACAACGTACGACACACGGGAACGGTGCGACGTCGAATTACGACATATTGTACGTAGCACGTGCGAAATGACTACACAAATGTATTCGGTTATCGTCTACCTGCAAGTTATTTAGACATTAGCTACCTGTTTATCCCTACTGCGACTATGTTTTAGGTAAAACATTGTGTATTCGGTATTTACATCTAGTTAGATAAAGTTTAGAGCTTTACGTCATCATCGTGTCCGTATCTCAATTTAATACCAACAAAGCGACAGGTAACTTCGTTTCTAAAATCGGTTTTATAATCACAATGATTAGAGGCGTTTAGTAAGAATAGTCGTTTTGAAATAAATAAACACATATTAAGGATAGGCAGGAAGGTTTTATCAAAGGAGAATAACCGAATTCTTCGGAAAACAAAAAGAAAAATCAAAAGGAATTTAACCAAAAGGCTTGCAATATAAGCCATCACAGGCGTACCAAAATGCACCGTCACTAATTACATAAGTCGAAACATAATATATGGTGTAAACTAATAATATAAAGCCAAAAACTGTAAAATGTCGAGGCTCCAAACGTTGGAAGAGCAGACGCACCATAGGAAATGGACTGTTGACTGTAATATTCAGAGAGGAAATCGGAACCGGGATCCATACTCCACAGTTAGCAGCCCATAAAAACCAATGATATTTTATTCTTACGGAAATGGTGTAGGAAGTGCAGTAAGGTTGTACTTTCCTGCTCTTCTATTTGCAGAATCTTCGATAATTTGCGGAACCTATGTAAGCCTTTTAAAACTTATTTGAAAAATTGTAAGACGTAAATCTTGTTTCTTCAAAATCAATTTATCAAAACATCTTTACCGTTAAGCATTTGAAACATCAAAGTGAAAACGTGCTTCTGTAATATATTTCATTTGTAATCCACCTCCTTTCAGTGATTGTGCTTTTCTTCACAAGGACGATACCTACCTCCTCGAGGTAGACGGCAGACTAGATACGTATTTTGAAAATAAAACTGCACGTGCTCTGGGCCTTGGCTACAAAAATAATCTTACAAAAGCAAATGAAACAGTAAACCATTTCGAGAATACGTTCGACAGCATAATTAGTAAATCCCCGTACCACGTTCAAAATATTATCATAACATTCCAGTACGTCAAGCTTCAGCGAAGCCTTCGAACACCAATTATGAATAGGTATATATCAAATAAATTGGGAGGGTCCCCCGTACCACTAGACTATCGGAACAAGGTAGCGACAAGCATCGTTTGCGCGGTGGGTTCGGGCGAGGCTCGATCCGTGGGGAGGCTCGCTTGTTTTGGTCTGTTTGGGCCGAGGACGGCCGCCACACAAAGACGACGACCGATCCGCACACTAATTCAAAGGAGATCGATAGTGCACCCACCCAGTATGCCCTTTCATGCAGACCTCATCATGCGCCGCGATAATTAAAATGTTTTGCTCTCGATAAATATTTGTCGTCGCCAATAATTATTAATGCTGTTTCGAATTAATATGAAGGGTTTTTAAGTTTTTATAATCCTTGTCGTTATGGGCGCCCAACATATTTTTCCATGTTGGGCGCCACTAACAATGACCTTACGGAAATTATTTCAGTAAGTAAACTTATCTGCTTTAAAAAGTGACTTATTGATGCTCGATGGATCACTCACATAAAATTATAGAATTAATTGTGTATCATTAGTCAAGGCTTGGTAGATTAAAACATTAAAGTTAACATTACGATATAAAAAGGTACCTAGATTGTTACAACTGTAAAGTCTTCGTAGGCTAGGAAACTTATTCTAAAGTAGTTACGCAGTAACTAGTAACAAGGTTTTAACAAGTGCTTAGACTGTCAACTTATTATTCTAACAAATTACCTGCACATTGAAAACGTAGAAACCACCTGCTTTGTATTTACCCAGCATTACAAGTAAAATGGAAATTTCTCGTAGGTATCATACTAATATTACAAAACGTAATACAAAATGAAAGTGTTTTAGTGCAGCAGATTCATTTCTTCTAAGAACTTTGAACGACCTTCGAGGAGGGTGGTTGTTCAAGTTTCAGTTTCAGTTGTAGAGGGCGCTCTCCCACCCATCTCGGGAAATTTGCATGATTAAACGTGCCGCTTTAAAAGAATGCAAGAACAGTAGATTGAACTAAATTAGGTATAGAACAAAGTGTATGTACCTAAGCTGAAGGATACGTGTTTCAATAACGAGATTGTGTGTGAACAATGAGAAAAGTAAAATGTTACAACAAAACGGAAAACCTAATTCTCAAAGGCTTAAATCCAATAACGTACACCAGTACAGGTACATCAAATTCTACATCGATACGGCAATAAATTAAAGGCAATATCGGCAACATTTTGCTGTTCCAAAATTGGAATCCACAACAAAGGGACGTCAAAGAAACTAGCAAGTGCACGCGTGCAAGCGGGGCCGGGTATAAAGAGTGAGCGCAGCACGGCCGAGGAGCCTCGTGCGTCCATTACCCCCCTCCCAGTGGGGGCCTGGGGGCTGCCGAAAGTGCGGGGTGGCAAGTGTCTCGCTCACACCCAAAGATGCATCGAGTTTCTGGACGAAACCGCACTGCCGCTGCATATAATGGTAATGAATTTCGTCTCCATTTTATTTAGTACATACCTATATGTTAAGTATTGATTTCTCCTGAAATTTCGCCATGTTTTGCAAGCCTTTGAGTCTGTTGCACGCTCACATCTGGGTATGTGACTCATATTTTAATTACATGTTTGAGTTTACGTGATATCTATGTATGTAGCTATTGGTATATTATCACGAATGGCACCAACTTCGTATCTACATATAAGAATTGTGTCGACCTAAGCTTTATAAAACAACAATGCATTTTCCAAAATAATTCAATCCTTGTGCACTATCCTTGTCTCACACAATGACATCAGTAGGTACCTACCTACACATACTTCTATTTTGTTAAAGTACCTACCCTAGTCACGACATGCCCCTGCACCGATAAATCGCATTATGGCCCACGTGTAGGGAATACATTTTTAATCTTGTTTCCTTTATATCATGCGGCTCAGAAAAGCTGTGGGTAGGGCACCACTGAAAACTACTTTCCTAAATACGAGTTGGAAAACACTGGACGGAAAAACGAATTTCCTAACATACCTATCTGTAATCTGATTAATGCAAGGGGAAAACATTTTCTAGGAGCCACTACGGTCTAACTTTGCAGCTGAATTTTGAGGTACCTATCGAATATTTCCTGAAAAAATATTAAGGTATCAAATATTATAAAGGTTACCCTTTGTGTTTTCTTTTATTAAACATTAGTATTGCAAGTAACTACCTACTGGCTGTCTCAAACAAAGCCAACGTGCTACACTAAAATGGAGTGCACATTCAACACGTAAACATATCATCAACGTTACCAAAAACAAACACGTGAAACCAGCGCGGTAACGTTAATAACGCTCACGTTGCCATCCATAGCTCTTTTCATTCGGCACGAGCCGGTGCAGGCTGTGTCAAAGCACGTAATTAGTATTTAGGAAGGTGGTAAGAAAGGCGAGGTCGTGGGCCAGACGTCGGGTATCGATCCGACGACCTACCCCACGCTCTACCTCCCGAAAGGGTGGGAAGGGGAGCCACGCACATCGAGCCACCAATTGACACACTTAAGGTAATACTTGGCACTTACGATGTCGTCTCGACGAACTGATGGCCAGTGGGAACAATGCTGATATGCCAAACTACGAGTACTTCAATACTTCGGCGAATGTTCCGATATTCGCGAGCCAGATGAAAGTAAAGACATCAGGAACAAAGAAACTGCGAGTCACTTCGAAAAATAATCAGATAAAGCGAATCATATTGCATCTACGATTATTGTTAGCTGAATAGCAGAAGTAGCTGAAAATTACAGAAAGCTCGACCTAGTTGGCGCTGAGCCCGCCCGTACATCGGAACATCGCGCACTTGCTTATAGAAGATATGTATCTATTTATTTAACCTTGGAGAACTGTAAACAAATTATTCTGCATTTCTATGACTGCAGCTCGATCAATGTATATGGGATGAATAAATGAAAAGTAGAGATCGGTTAATGGTACGGGACAGAATATTATGATATCATCAATGCAATAACAACTCAATTCTTTGTTTGTAATGTAGGTAGAGATATTTTTTTGGTTCCTTATAACTTTTCAATCAATCTCTAGCCTGAAGTTTCGAATACGTTTCATAAAACTACTGAGGATTTTTAATCAACCTCGAGTTGGTTCACTTGCATTGTTTCATTCATTTAACGTTAATTAATTTATTAAACAGATGGGTAATATGCGAAAGCATAATAAGCTTATTTGTACGATATTTACGTGTAATACCTACGTCTTGACACATCCTATTACGTAGGTTTTCGGTATAAATACCTCTAGAGACATACCTACCTACGCTTCTTGAATAGATAAAGCCGCATGCATATAGCGGAGACACCTTAACCACTGTCTGCATATTCGCAAGCCGGTGCTTCAGGTAGGTACCTTTGTTTCAGCAAACTGTAATCAAGTCTTGTAATAATACCTACTATTTGTCGTTTGTAATTTAATTTCGAGTTTCAGTAAGGTGGTTTCACTAATAGATGTGAAGATATTTACTTTATTCTACAGATCATATTTAGTACTTAAAATTGTCATTTGAAAACGAGTTGTGAAAAAGACAAAATAATTAAGATCGAATTTATATTTTTTTGTGCTGTACTAAGCTGGATTTTACTTTCAGGTAATTTTAATTAAACTTTCGTACTTGATAGACTTCATTAAAACCACATACCTACTACCTACTTAATTCCCACCACATTCCATTCCTTTTAGCTCGCTTTTCTCAAAACTAAATTCTCTGTTCTTTATAAAGGCAATTTCCGCAAAAGGAATTACTGGTGAAAATAAGCAGAGCACGCAGATTGTCCGGAGCGACGTCGCGTCGGCGCTGCACTTTGGGTTGAGGGCCGGGGGGCGCAGACATCGGGGTGGTGGGTGGTGTAAAATCACCCGCAATCATTTATACCCGAACTGCCTGCAGAATTACTAGCCGTCACTAAATTCACGACACCACCCCCTTGCACCAACTTTATTATGGCTTTCTCTTACAGTATAAAATTGAAATTGGTAGGAATTATTATTTCTTTAGAGTTATTAAGGATTCGGTTAACTGCACAGTGCACATAGCAGTGGCGAAGGGTCCATACAACTCGATTCCTACCGGATTCCCTTTGAAAAATGGCACATACAGTATTCTACAGACAAATAATATAATCACATTCAAGATATGTACTCCGAGTTACCTCTTACAAAAATTGACCCTTCGCTACTGGCACATAGGCTTTGTTTGTTGGTCTAAATGTTTTGATAATTGCTCGGAGTTGGTTACCTAATACATAGATATATTTCTATACAGGTATTTTGCATTTACCTAAGTAAACAAAGCGTAAAGTTTTTGCGCGATTTTGAAAGCTTAGAGGCGTTGATGTAGACAGGTATCATAGACTAGAAGTGAATGTTTTTCTGCGATTAGTGCGCTGTACGAAATAAAATAAGAAATGATTACCTACCAACCATCGAGATGTTTTTTTGAGTAACAAACTCAAAATACCTTTCGCATTTGAAAGAAATACTTCGCTTGTTTTTCTTTGTCTTCCTTTGTTTCAAACATAGAGACAAAAGTTAAAGTTTAAAAAAAATCTCTGGCAATATTTAACGCAGACCAACGAAAATACCAAGGCTTTCGTACCTTAGCTGAATTTCAAGTTTTTATACCTCCTAAAATCCTAACCAAACGTACTTACCTATCTAAATTTACACAACTACCCTCTATCTACATAGGTACCGTCCTCCACACAAGTAGGTACCTATGTACCTACGTTTGCACATTGACAGCATTTGAGAGGCAACGCGAGGCCACGTGGTGAGATGCGACGTAGCTATTTGTGTCAGGAACTGTACCCGTGACCCACTTTGCAAACACCCCTACTGCCGCGTACTAGCGAACAGCGAGTACCCGACACTGTCGTATATTTTGGTCTAGGTTATGTCAAGTTATATTGCCGCCATTACAGTGTTTTATGTTATCCTTGGTAATGTGCTGGAAGTGCAATGGAAGTTGAATAACGGTGCATGTTCTAGTGTAAGATTCGAAAAGTCAAGAAAATACGTACAGTACTCTTATAATAGGTAGCTCCTCTTAGTGTATTAGGTACTACAACAACTTTAGGCAATTAATATGAAATTAGCCTAAATAAAAGTACTATGAGAGTCTTTGCCTCTATCTTGGTTTGACACTGCGTTAAAAACTCGTAAATGTTTTTATTTACCTAGTTACGTTGACGCAGCGTAAGCGCAAAGTACGTAAAGGGATCTATGATGAATACCCCACGCTGCTTAACCATTGTTTTCATAAGAGTTAGAATAAAAAATAATTTATTTGGATAGGTATCTAACCGTCCCTAAATTCATTTAGCTTTAGGTAACGAGAATTTTCGGACAATTTATAATTGATGTCTTCAAAGTTTGGAAAAGGTGGCAGAATAACCGCGTACCTAACTTTATAAATAAGGTAACGTAGAATTGCCAGGGTTGCAAATTTTTGTAACTAATTTGTAGATACCTCTAGTATGAAAAGTACATCCACAATTCCACAATTGATTCTTAAAGATAATTGCCAACGTGAAATGGCGACGATATCCGATAAATTAAAAGCAAACCGCCCGCTGAGAATTCAAAATAACAAACGTTTTGTACTGTTTACTTTAATAACCTAAAGAAAGACTGAAATTAGGAACTCTTTAGAATGATTCACAAGGCCTCGCATTTCTATAAACTGAGTTTTGTGCGAAATTATCTATTTCGTGTCTGCCTATATTTGCATTCTGATTTTGCGGTTTTATCTTTAGTTGGGAGAATAAGCTAAATTAAGGTAGGTAAGCGACTTTTGATCGAACTAAATAAGTACTTAGCGAGCGAGCCCGACTCGCACTTCGCCGGATTTTCACTGCTGACTGCACCGAATCATATTTAGCATACAAAATTACACGTCTACTACAAAATCGTGGCAAGATGCACTTTTACGAAGAATGCGCTTGAGCTAACGGTTCAAATTAGCATTCATAATGGATGGTTCGCACCGACAGCGGTGTCACGATAGCCACTAATTGTGATATCTAATTAAACTGAATATCATTATAATTGCACGCGGCTCACACCGGCGGTGATCAGACCGGTAAATTAGACGCATTCATTCGACGACTGGATAATTGATTAATTAGTTGGTAAGTTCATTTATACTTTAATTGAAGTTGACGCCCCCCGCGTTACCGGTTTTTTAGAAATCAAGATGGCGGTTTTAGTTTCAATTTTGGCCACGCGCCAACAGATCCTTGTACAACTTCAGAACATTTCTGACAAATTCCGTCATTCATACATTGTTCTATGGTACAGACCATTTCTGGTATTGAACTCTTCGATCATAAAAATACAAACAAGTGCTTGTTCTTACAAAATATATTTTTAACTAGAAACATGGTCAAGAGTTGTGTCTTGCACAAACATGATTATTTACATAAACTTAAATTGAACTGTACAATCAGAATGGATTTAATGTATGTGTCTTACACATTTCAATAATAATATACTTTCATAACACTGTTCCATTAATTAAATACGAATCAATAATAATAACACTTGTCCACAAGTTTAATGTCAGTAACCTAAACACTAATATTATAACAAGTCCACTAGGGTCCATGGAGTTTTGTCAACAGTGTTTCAATATCAAAATGCTGAATGTCTGAAGGTTTATATAAACACTGATCTTCTGGTTTTGTTTTCTTGCTGTCATTCACATCCTCAGAGCTATTACTACCTTGTAATCGTTTTCTTTTCTTAACGTCATTTGCTTTACCCTTAACTTCCACTTTTTCCTCTTCTAAAACTATTTCTATCTCAGTTAATCTATGTTCTTTACTGTTTGGACTATAAAGCTTTAATGGTGTATCCAAACTTGTGAGAGTAGAGTCAAATATTTCGAAGCACTCCGCCTTGTGATCTTTCATCGGCGTGTACAGTTTTTCTATATTTGATATTGAACTTACAGCTACTTGTGTTTCTCTGAAACTATATCCTAATTCTCCTTCGCCTTCCGGATCATTATTAAATAACATATTGAAGTTTGTTGCTCTTAACCTAACTGAAACTCCGTCTTCGATGCACACCTCCATATTAAACTTATCTTTTAATTGTATAGGCTGTTGCTTGCATTTATCTTTGGTGTCACTATTACATTTAATATAATTATGACTATCTTCATTACATTCATAAGCAGATAATTCAAATTCGTCATCTGATTCAGCGTCTTGCGCTATCTGTAATTCACTAGTAACACTTGTGTTTGTTTCAACACTCTTATCCAATGTACTTTCTTCTTTCCTTGATTCAGTAACCTCATCATTTGTTGGACGTGCTATCTCTGCAGAAGGCGGATCTAGCAAGTCACGTTCTATTATTTTTGCAGTTTCAGCGTCAAATCCTCTTTTGACTAAATCGCCATGCAAAGTGCCTGCATTATCATTGTATTTAGGTTTACTATTAACGGTGGTTTCAATATACTGTTGTATTTTTGATATATCTTCAATTTCAGCTTCTTTTGGCTTAGCGTCTTGGGAACCATCATCAGACCATCGTAGCGCTAGTTGTTCATCTTCATCATGAGAAGAAACCATTGCCGCTGTGTTCTGATCACGGGTAACGTTAGGTTTAACACTGGCGCTAATATCTGGAGATTCGTGACCAGAACTCTCAGAGTTAAATGTTTTAGTGCAGTGAAGTTTTCTGGGGGTCGATGATTTCCTACGTGACTTCGTCGGAGCAGGAGTTATTGCGGTGGTTATGTGAATATTCTTCTCTTTTGCAGTATTCTTTTTACTTGATTGCGATATGAATGATTTTTTTGGGGATAATATTTCTTTTTTCCATCTAGTTCTTTTATTCGAGTTTTCTTTCGTTGGTGTAGGACGTCTTGGTTTTATTTTCATGAATGAATTTGATTTATCCTTTTTCATTGGAGATTTACGCTTTTTAATAGTTTCTAGTTTTTTCTTAGAAGATTCAGATTTGGTAGTAGATTTAAGTTTATTGTTTTTCGGTGTTTTCAAAGTAACTTCTTTATTGGTCTCATAAGAACTATTCGCAAATGTAGTATCACTACTAGATGATGCAAATTCAACTTTATCATCTACAACTTTTTCTTTAGTTTTATTACCTACATTACTACTATTAACATATGACACGTTTTTCGTACACTTTCTTACTGGTCTGGAACTCCTTTTCTCTCTGGCACATGCTGTTTCTTTGGGCAATTCAACATGTTTCACCAGCTCAACCTCCACTTCTTTTGACGATGTCACTGGACATTCCAAATCCGCGATTCTCAGGTAATCTTGGTCATCAGGCTTGTAGTAAGACCCGCCGCTAGAATAATCAGTAGGTCGCGATGAATATGAAGAAGGCGTAGCTAGCGGTTTTGGAGTATCAAAGAAACGGGGAGTAGGAATACTCATAATTTTAATATCCGAAATTGGTTCATCCGACAAAACAGAATTTAAAAATTTTGGCGTTTCCATTTGGATGTCATACAGAACTTGTTTATAAGGAGTTTCAAGAAATTCTGATATGTTTAGTCTTGCACCAATTTCATTGTGCAAGGATAACCTTTCTGCTTCTGGAGTTTCATTATTATCTTCATTATTTGATTTGTTTTGATTTTGAATGACTTCAGAAACTTTCTCTAATGGCTCTACGTAAGTATTAGCAGCCACTATATTGTAAGTTGGTTTAACAGTTAAAGCTTTACTTTCAGTTTGTATTTCTGATTTTGCATATTGTTCTTCCTCCTCTTCTAGTTTCCGTCTTTTCTTTGATTTCTTCGGTTTAGGGGATAATTTTCTCTTACTACGCGGTTTTTTTCCAGTGGCGTTATCTGCTTTAGCGGTTGTTTTATCCGGTTTTTCAGCAGTTACATCGGCTTTTTCTGTAGTTATATCAGCTTTGTCAGTAGTTAAATCGATACTGTCTGAGGTTTTGTGCGTTTCATCAGTAGTTCTTGTTGCCTCATCTGTAGCTGTATCCTGTTCAGTCTTAGTGTCAGCAGCTTTCTTATTCTTCGGTCTTCTAGGCCTTGGCTTGGGTTTAGGTGGGGGCTTGCAAGCATAACCGGCCCCTGTGGCTATGGCACGCAAATCAGTGTCCCAATTAACTTTTTTATTGATAACTGGCTGCTTATTATCATTATCCACTGTTAGGTTACTGTAATGACAAGATTCTATTTTATGCACTTTAACATTGCTCATATCAACAATATTATTTGTACTATTCTCTGTTTCAGAAAACAGTAAATTAGGACTTCTAGCGACGATCATTTCAAGAGGCTTATCCTCAGTTTCGTTAGGAACTACTTCATTGATTGTCTCGTGTAATATTCTCCTCGGAGTTGTGAAGTCCAGTACTCTGATATGCGTATTTCTGCGAGGTGTAGAAGACGACTTCCTCACGGGCGGTAGCACTTGTGGAGTACTCGTTTGAAGAGAACCAGCAATGACGTTATCTTTGGGAACAGATGCATTCTTTATAAGATCAACTGTTTTTACCAAATCTGATTCTTGAACAGGTTGTTTCTGCTCTATAATTTGTAGCTCAGCATCAGGTTTCTTTGTTTCCACTGCACTACTTGACGAAATATCTATTACGAGAGGACCAAGCAATTTTGGGGAAGATTCCGATGTTGTTTTCGGTTTCTGTAACTTGTGTGCTATGACAGGTTTAGATTGAGAATTGTTTGGTGGGGGACCTGAAATGATAATGAATACATCAAACTTTGGTAACTGAATCAATACATAATAAACATAGTTATTATTATTTACAAAAACGACATCTTACCTGATGTTGGTACAACAATAATAGTAGGCATTGCCATAATTTCATCTTTCGTGTAGTTGTTGTTTACTATAGGCAGTTTCTGTTTATAAGCAGGTGTACCATTTATAACAATGGTTTGCATCAGTGGAGTCGAAGTAGTTGCTTTTGCGTTGCTCATTGAAGGAAACGGCTTGTCCACTTTTATGTCCGAAATAATTTTAATTTTTTGGTCCTTACATTTAGGTTTTATTCTAGGATATGGATAGTTGTTATACTGGTGAGATTCTAATTCAGCACTTTTTGCTACCTCATTCAAATTATTACCGAAATCTGTATTGGTATTGTTAGCTACTGAAGCCCTGAAAATATAGAAAGTTGAAAAACTTAATTACCACGTCCCATTAACTTATACACACTCAATTAATATGACAGGATTTTAAATGAAAAAACATCCAAATACATTGCATAAGTATTCAAAAATATCTCAGAGGAACTTACAGAGCTATTGAGTTTTCCGACGTACTCGAATCCGGCACAGGAACATTCCGATTTTCATGACCTATATGAGAAAATGAGAAAAATATTAAAAAATTAAGAATTAGGTGGAATCTGTATTTAATTACATACAGTACCCGGGCATACTGACATATGAAATTTAGAAAGAGACGACAATCTGCAGTAGGGAACTTTAGTCTAAAATTCGACAGGTCATATTTTCAGAGTAGCTTTACATACATACACTATAAAAAAACATACATACCACCAACTCCAGATGCGAAGTCTTGGAATGAGCTGCTAGCATTAGAAATACTTTTGTTAAGACTTTCTGCTTGAGACTTGTTGTTACAAACTTTCTTCAGGATAGTGTTGAATTCTTCAATTTTCTCTCTGCATTCTGGTGTATCGGCGGGTTTGGTCTGCAATGATAAAAGCCACTAATATTTTAAATGCAAGGGTTTTTTATATTTTTAATTCTGTAAAAATAAAAGTAGGTTTCCTACAAAGAAAAGGCCACACACTCTGATTTATGGGTGTTTACGGTATTATATGCATAGGCAGCATTATCATGATATGCTATCTTGACATGTTTCAATAATCAATCTGTTTGTTTTGTGATTCTTGATAATACACTCCTTTCAAGTTTCCTTTTAAGATTGTTCATAATGGCCATTATCAGGGATTAGAATATTTTAAAACTTTTAGAATACAGCGAGGTCTATATGTTAATTACTTCCTTGAAATTTAGGAAAAAAATACTGCTTCTATTCGAATCTCTGATCATTAATCAGTATTGTACAATATTCAAATATTGAAAAGCCAAGTAGAAGTTGAGTTTATTCTGCACAGCAAAAGTACATCAAGTACTTAACATCCAAGAAAGAGGGTTTGTAAAGCTGTCCACTCTCAAGATTGAATAACAAAGACAAGTGTTTACAGAAATGCATGCAACTTTGTCCCTATTGGCAAAGCTCCAAAACATACAATTGTGCAATCATACACAAAAATAGTGACAGATAATCTACTGCTACATTAGCATTGTTAAATAACTCAGATTATCACAACCATACAGACCATTTAAAAAATGAAATATACACATCACATTTCCTTATCTAACTTATTTGATAATAGGTAGTCAATGATGTGGTTTTTATAGGTTGCTTTAACTGATGTTAGCTAAAAAATATAGCACAATTGCAATGAATCTTTGCTATAAGATGCCTTCTCTGCATGAGAACAGGTCCTTGACTATGGCTGGTATTATTATTATATCAATAGCAAGCTATTTAAAAGGCCCCTTCTTTTTTCAGACAAAGGACCAATGTGTATAAAGAAATATTCATGTTTTGACCTTTAAAGACCACAATGGACTTAAGGTACCTTTAAGAGGGTCCAAGATACGAAGGTTTTGTTAGTACTATAATGATGAAATACACTTACAATTGAACTCAGAGGTAATGAAGAATTGTCACTAGGTTTTACTTCAGAACAGTGAGTATTAGAAGTTAATGTGTTCAGTCCATTGCCACTATTAATCAAGGCACTTGAAGATTGCTTTGTACTCCCACTTAAATCTATGTTGGACTCTGAAATAGTATTCTTTTCCAGCACTCGGACATGTTTCTTTCGTGTTGTAACATGGTTTCCTGGAAAGATAAAGATGAAGTTTTAATACTTGTGCTGTGTTGTTATGCTACAGAAGACCAGGGGGTAACACCTGGTTGAGACTCGCCAAAGACCAGGAGAGCATGTAAAAAGAGGGAGAGACTTAAATATTCAGCAGTGGGTCGAACAGGGCTGACAATAACGATGATGAGAATATTCAACTGGTGTTTCTCCATAGATGAATTTATTTGGTTACTAACCAAAATTTGATTATTTCACAAAATAAACATTTGCTTAGGTGAAAGTTGAACTATCAACAAGGACATATTCTCTTAAACATAGACAAATTGCAGTATAAAGATTTTAAAGTGCAAACCTGGTAAATCTTCCAAAGCTGTAGTTTCAACAGAAGTCTCCAAGCTACTTGTTTCCACATAGCTTGGTGAGACATCTGATTTCTGCTTACTTTTGCAGGAACACCCTGACAAACTTGAAGAGTTACAGAGTTCACAAACATTTTGTTTGGAAGTTTGTGATGTATTTTGTTTGACTAGGCTGGAAAAAGAGAAACAACATGTACAAAAGAGATAGATAACTTGCAATAATAGACCTTTAATATAGCAACAAAAGAACTGTTTTAAAACTGCAATTGGTCTGAGCATCAAAAGCCATGTTGTTAAATTTGATAGTAATATATTATAACCTAAAACTGAGACTCAACTTTAACATTTGAATTTGATATCCTTGTTTCACGGAATCTAAATTTAACTTGAATAGGGTAGGAAACTAGAAAAACTTGCAAGTTATGTAGATTATTGTATGATATAAGTTACCTGATATTTTCAATGGAGATGTCTTGCACTTGTATTTTGTTTATATCTGCATTGTTTGCTAAGAACTTGACTACATCTAACAGATTGGTACATTGCACCAGCTTCTTCCTCAAAATAAGAGGTTTACATGTTTCCACTGAAAAGTTTAACAAAATTAAACAAAAAAATACAATGCCATTGATCTAAGTGTGTTTATGTTTTGTTGTATTCTCAATTTTCATCAAGAATTTTATTATCAAGTGTATATCAAGTAGGCTCACTGGTAGTTGGTTAAAAGGCAATCAGTGCAAAAAAATAAAAAAGGCCATTAGCTTAAAATAATATTACAATCAACAGAGATCAGAATAGACAGTTTTCTTTTTTTTTTCAAGTTAGTAAGTATCATGTGGATAATACCTTCCTATAAGAACCCAGAATGAGTTTTAAGCTTTGATATAAAGTTGTTAAATTAGAGGGGAGTGTTACCCACATGTAACTTAGGCAAATAAAATCTAGCCATTCCAATCTCTGATGATCACCAAACAAATGATCAAGCAAAGCAATTCACCTCATTTGTCAGGAGGGAACCTTATTTTATACTGGTATAAGAAAAGCCATGTGTTACGACAAAGAAGCATCCAGGCTTGCTTCTTTAATATGCTTATAGGCTGTGTGGGGGGACAACAATTTTATTTCTGGTAGTTTGTGTGGAAACCCATGTTTAGTTATAGATTTGAGAGGTGGTGCATATATAACAATGACTATCAACAGGTTTTTAGTGGAGGATACTTTGCTTAAGACAAGGTCTTTTCCAGCATTAAGCTATTGAAGTCCATTTAGATAGAATAATCTTTAAAATACACCATAAAAAAAACAAATAGGTTTTCAAGAGTCCTAAAAAACTTTGTATTTATTTTATTAGAATTTTCAGACAAAAAATTCTATGCTTGCCCTTGATTTTATGTTGGTAGTACTTTCTTCTATGACCCTCTGAACCCTAAAATATTGTTGGCATCAAAACAGCAACTTTCTAATAAGTATTGAGATATTGTATAACTGTAAACATTACTGGATTTAAACATTAATTCAGGTACAGCTTTTGCCAGTGGGTTGAAAAATGTTTTAATACTAGTAGTTTAACTGTGAGATGACATAAATTGCGTGTTAGGAACATGTTTTATATGTTATCAGAAGCAGACGAGCACATCAATAATATCATAAGGGGAGGGCATTCAACGGTTAACTAATAAAAAAAAACAATGAACATGGAGGGGCAGACCCCACGGTACCAACCATATATTTTTACAGCCCTATATTCTGCCAGAATATTCCTCAGTGATGTCATAAATATCCTGTCATATTCGTTTCTGAGAGCATCCAAGTAAGGACTCGCTTGCAGAAACTCATCATAAGCAGTCATAAGCTGCTCCTCAGCAAGATATCCTAAAAACACAAAACAAAGAACGTGATCATCAGTCATCCCGTCCGTTAATTGGGATCGCAGTGTTCCCGCCAAATAGAGAACATACCAAGCACTAGTTTTGCCAAATCTTGTGAAGGAAATGGAGGTAACGTCATTTTTACACGAAATAAGAACACTGCACTATCTAATTTGGTGAAAACAACATTAAACTCAAGGTAACTGATTAACAAAATCACAAATTATAAACAGTGGGAACACTTGATCCAAATTCTTGCACAAACACAAAAACACAGTTGAAAAAACAACACACTGAATGAACGGAAATGAACGAATCCATGAACAACGAACGCCTCTCTTGAACAAACTAAATAGAGATGCACCCCATGAATTAAACTCTATGTTCTCAGCTCTCGTAATTACATAAAGTAAAATGTCACTGCCCAGTCTGCTTAACATGCTAAAAAGAACACGATTGCGTAATGGTATGTCCTAGAACCATCAACCCGTACCACTCACAGGGCAACACCCAACGCAAGTGAATTTGTTTCGTTTTATACTTAGCTTACGCAAAATAAGGCCTATCCAACTTGAAGCAAAGCTTGAATTGCACCCAGTATAATTTTTAAGGCGGGGATACACATGCCAGTAAATCGGGAAAGTAGTTGGCATGTACGAGTAACTGGCACACTGCGGATACATTTGCAAGTAATACTGGCATGCAAGTTGTGCCCTTGCATGCCAGTATTACCATCGCGTATACACTGGACAGTTCGTGAGAGTCACTCGTACCTATTCTTGCGCGCCAAAAATGGATAACAATCGAAGTGAATTAAACAAAATCGTGTTGTTAATAGCAATTGAATGTGTAGATAAATAAATGAAAAAACTTGACCTTTAAAAACAAACAAAAAACGTGCGCCTACGGCCACAACGAGTCAGCTACTGGCATGCCCGTAGCTGTCGCGTCTGTTCACACGTGTACGTTTGGCAAGCCCCCGCGAACCCCTCCCTCAACGGGCATGCAAGTAAATCAAATATTGTGCTAGTTACTTGTATGCCAGTTACAGGCATGCCGGTTAGCGTATACACATGACAATAACTGGCACGTGCAAGGAGCTGGTATGCTAGTGTGCAAGCTACGGACATGTGTATCCCCAGCTTTAGTCTATTTAACATAACGGCGTACTCGATAGTTCTAACTAAGATTATCTTAGAGGATCTACGAGTAAACTCACAAACAACATAATATTGGGTTCTGATAAGCATTATTTTTGTAAAAAATTTCGCAGGTTACAAATCTAAAACATCTTTATAAAATATGCATTTCAATATTTTCCACGCGCTTTTAAAAATATGGTAGATCTGCATTGATCTTGGGAATAGGTAGGTACCGAAAAAAAAGGGGCCTCGCCAATGCGACCTCGCCCAATTCTAGATTACGCTACTCTACTGGGTCCAACGATAACCCACACGCTTCTGTATATTGTATTCAGCTACAAATTTTGTTGTACTAATAAAATGCGTATAAATATTTTAATTTTATTACATATATTCAATTCGGTCAAAGGTCGATTGTTCAATGTTCCTCTCTACCGATCCATTTATGTATGTAACAAAGATGGAATCTAGGGGTAATCTTGGGGCCTTGAGGGCATGGGGGACACAAACTGTTTCAGAGCTAGAGAAAAATGTTCTAAACCAACATACAAGCTTAGTAAGTTGATTTTCAAAATGGAACCTTTGTTTAATAAACCACGGAACAGAAAAAACAGTGGAATTGCTAAGCGATGAAAGTATGGGAACCGGTGTCGCCAAACTAACACAAATAAACCAGTAATCATTTATTTTGCTTTAATGGCAGAAATCAAATAGGACGTTTTGTTATCAGCAATAACACTAGAATCGATTAACGAGTATATTCCGAAAAAGGAGAATGTGTGTCCCAGTAGTGGGAACATTATAGGCAGGCCGTGTGTCCCAGCAGTGGGAACATTATAGTCTGACTAGCTTATGCTCGCAGTTTCCCCCGCGTGGAGTTCGGGAATTGTCCACGGGATCTTACTTCTGGGATAATACCAGACTAAAATCTATCTCTGTGCTAAGTTTCATCCAGATCTGTTCAGTCATTCTGGCGTGATTAAGTAACAAACATCTATCCATCCAAACTTACGCATTAGTTTATGTTAGATATATGTGTTATATTAGATTTTATTTTTAAAGTTGAATAGGTAATAAAGAATACTTAGTGTAAGTATTTTATTTTATTTGAGTAATACAGACACACTCGCGTTTTTTTACATGAGCTTACTTATACCTTGCATTTATTAGTTCATAGTAATATCAATTACATTACATAATGTGAAATATTGATAATGATTTATTAGGAATCTATTTATGGACATGATAATTTTACATAATATTTAATATTAATGTCGCGTATCACGAGCCAACGCGAAAATCGAGATTTCACATATATTTACTGACACGTCTGCCTCAAAAAAATCCTACTTACTTACTAATAGGTAAGTGAGCCCGCGCCCCGAACGCCCTGTGCAATACAGCGCGCCATGCACCCGTCTTCGTGAGTTTCGAAGCCCTATTTGACCCTGTTGGGGGATGATTTTGAACAAACTGTGATAAAAATCTTGTGAATAAGTTGGAACTTTGACCATTCAATATTTCCGTAACTACAAGGTTCCCACATCCCCAGGTATGGTCAAGAACAAAAACAATACCGCGATGACGGGTAGAACAAGTACCTTTCGGCTTCGTTAAGGATCTTGTTACACCCTACAGATTATTTATTTATTTATTTAAAATTATGAAATAACACCTTTACAGCTATAACGCCAATGCGATGCTACCACCACCAAGATACAATAACTAACATAAGCTAACAAAAATACAAATAAAACACAATCAGTATACATATCAAAAAAGAAAAATATTAAAATACCTACAATAGGCACACTTCTAAATATTTTCAATGCACTTCAGTGCTACTCCTGTGAACTTCATCAGACTGCAGTGAAATATATCTACCTCCTCTGAGATAATGATGATTATGATGTTATGCTTATGCTATAATCATAGATGGCAGTGTTATCTATGGGCGCAATTTTAAAAAAAAATTAGTCGCGCAAGTAACACGTATTTGGCAGAATTATAATCATTAAAATCATCAATACAACCCTCTAAGTTCATTTAACCCTATTGAATGACTTTTTCGTGAAATAGTTACAGAATAGGGTTAAATGAACTTAGAGGGTTGTATTATTGATTTTAATTCTGTAACTACATACGTGTTACTAGTGCGACTCATTTTTCATCCATTGAACTTACAACCTGGCACTTACCTGCAAATTGCAAAAAACGTAAGAAAATTTGATTTTGGCGGCCTACTCTGACGCTTCTACCTTGAATTCGCGTCATAGGTCTATATTTTTTGCTACTCGCTCAAGGCAGTGACAAATTGTGCTTTGGTCTATATTATTGATATCGATAGATACCTGATTTCTTGTTTAGTTCCGAAAAAAGGTCGTAATATTATAAAAATGGACCAATACGGCATTGCGGCGACTAGCGACTCAGTAATGTTAGAATACGGCCAAGAACCACTAAGGACCAAATAAACGTAACAACGCTTAATCGCGCGTTCTATGCCTAACACTGTTTTTTCCGACACTGTTGTCTGTTCCGTGAAACTAACTATATTACATCATTCAATTAAAAACTATTAAATAATCTAAAATAACAACAACTATTTTGAATTTCAAAATCGACTATTTTCAATAATCTGACAGCCGAGTGACAATTGACATTGGCATAAAACTGTAACGCTATTCGCCATATTTGCTATTGGATTGAATTGGAAGCCATTTTTCAATATCAGTTGTTAAATTTACGCGTTTGTAATTTTATATTGTTTCATTGGACCTAATTTTATATTTTTTTCGAGTATCAACAGTGTCGTTTGTTTTTAATAACCATGAGTAACACGGCATCGACACCGCAATTCGCTTGTTCGCGTTGTTTCTCCAGACACCCTTTCGAAGAATTATCAACTGGTGAACAACTTTGTAAGGTACGTACGTCACAATTAATGAATTTAAAATAAGATACTGATCGATTCATTATTTGCTATGCTTATTGTTGTTTTTTATTGGGGACGGGGATTACAAGAGTGCGTCATACTTTACTGTTATTTTGACGTCAGAAAATGACGCGTTTGTTGTGTGATATTTCAGGAATGTCGCGGATCATTCCCAGTCGTCAAGTGCACGTACTGCCGCTCCGAGTTCCAACAAACAAGGTCAGTGTCAGCTGCCAAGGCATGAAAGAACTGCGTATTATGATGTAGGGTTTAAGTCAAAATAAATTTCAATATATCATAACTTTCTCCCTGAGACAAGTAATATTATATATACGTAACATCGCTATCAGCTGACATAGCAACAGACGTATTTATTTTTCTTAGTGCTGCAGTTTCAATATCCTGCTAATTTTGTCAATCATCCATCATCAGTAATAATGCTTATTGATTTTTATTAGTATCAATTTACAATATAAATAATAATTATTAACATTCTCTTTATTTTTGTAGCAAGTCGAACACCTCATCAATTTGTAAGAAATGCGAGGCCAATGTTAAGGCCTATGGCAAGCCTACAGCATGTGAATATTGCAACATCATAGCAGCATTTATTGGTAAGCTTATGATTCTACATTAGCATTGTTCTTCTAATATTGGGGAATATTTGTGCATAGCTTGCTGTAAATACTATTTTGAGTCAAATTGACAAACACTTATTAATTTAACTGTGAATAACAAGTAAATTGAAAAGAATAATATTTAAATCAAATGATGAAATCCAATCTCACACCAAATACAAACAAGCTAGTGTACAAATCTCATTTACACATTTTCAGTCTCAAGTAGGAGTATCTTCCTACTTTATAGATTGATGGTACTTTTTACTGCCCAGTAGATGTCTTTATTTAGGATTATAATATTTTTCTACATTAATTATTGCCATACTCATTAACATTGTAGCATCTTCAAAGAGATAAGTGGTTCATACAAGTACAAACTTTAGACTGAAGGTGTGGAAAATGCCCCATAGCCTTAAAACAGTAATCCAAGTAGATACTGCAGAATATGTTTTGATTACAGTTTGAAAACTATTTACTGACACTTCATTAAAAATTAGGTAACAAATGCCAACGGTGTGCTAACTCGGAGCGCAAGTACGGGCCAGCTGTCACATGCGAGCAGTGCAAACAACGCTGTGCTTTTGACCGCCATGACGATACTAAAAAGGTATAAAATTCAATAAAGTGTGTATGTTTATTTACCCTTAGATAACTGACAATGTAAACATTATTGAAATGAAAACATCAAAAATACCATGTATGGCCAAATTGCAGTATGCCTGTAGACACTGGACATTGAAAAATATTTCAGGACATTTCTAGGTCAAAACATGTTTTTGAGTAAATATAATAACATATCAATTAACACAAAAATCCTAATTACACTGTATGCAACATTCTCGTTCAGCATTGCAGTGCCATAAGTCCAGTTTATTCATACTTGCTTAGAGCTAGATTGTTTTAGTACTGACCTAGAAGTTTCCTGATTGCATTCAAGGTTGCGTGAACAATGATGGAGAAAAAGTTGAAATGTTTTGAAACTTGACCCCATTTCACATGATGTTGCATATACAGGTTATTTGAATCATTTTAATTGTATACTGTTTCAAATTGTATTGTAACTTGTTTTTGTCATGTGATGCAGAGGAATGAGGAAAACGTTGTGAGGAAAGTTTTGAGTATGAATGTCGATGGCTACAAGAGTAGAGCCCAAAGAAACAATGGATGGACTGTGTGAAGGATGGTATGGTTAGAAAGGAGGTGACTGGACTGACTGTTGAGATGGGGAGTAATAGAGGGCAGGAAAATGATGGATGGTTTCAAATAGTACACAGGTCCTAAAAAATATAAAATTGGAAACGGTTGAGAATAAATCAAGGGCATATAAAAAGAAAAATAATTTTATTATGATGTTAAAAGCATTAAGCTTTAGATCTAAGTTTTCCTTGTTCATCATAACATCATCATTCTACTGCACTTATACCGATTTATTTCAATTTGGTCAATTTACATATAAATAAGGTTTTCCTTATTATAAAAAGCAATACAAGCTACACAAGCACTGGTTCACGGTAACAGTGATATCAACTATGTTTCTTAGTATTTAATCAACCTAGATTCTTTATACACTGGTCCCTTTGTGTAGCCATAAAATAATACTCAGGATGTTAGTCTGACTAGGCAATATCAGTAGGTGACATGGATAACTATGTAATATGGGAATTCCCTTATTACATAGTTGTGTTACAGTGTTGTCATTGTAATAATAACTGGTTATTACAATGACATTTTCATTACAGTCTAGCTGTTGCGTTCGTGCGCGTGAATTTTTTTTTTTAATTAAATTAAATTATTATAAAAATACGACTTATCCCCTTTTTACAACATTTTTCATTGATGCTCCGCTCGTATTGGTCGTAGCGTGATGTTATAGCCTTAAAGCCTTCCTCGATAAATGGGCTATCCAACACTAAAATATTTCTTTCAATTCGATCCAGTAGTTTCTGAGATTAGCGCGTTCAACCAAACAAACTCTTCAGCTTTATAATGTTAGTATAAATTGAGTATCATGACAAGGTTTTTTTTTTGTAATTTTTATATTACTTTAGCGGGGACATTACATAACCATAACAGATTGTAATATTCCATCAAAGTTATGCTACAGGAAAGAAAACATTTATTTTTGTACTGCTTCCTTTTCATAATGTTTTACTAAGAAATCAGAGGTGAGCTAAGGAAAATGTTTAAGTTTATAGGTGTAGGTAGTTGAGTTCAACTTGTACTTCATAGTTTCCTTAACCATCTGATGTTACGGATTTAGAATTATAACCCATTCTTTTGGGCTTTACCGCAGCTGGATAAAATATTGAATTCAGTAATGAATAACGGGTTGTTGGATGTGATGGAGGAGAAAACTATGACCAGGATTTCAACGTTGAATAGAAATAATTTGGATTGGATTGGAATTATTAAAGTTAAATAAAAAATAGAGTCCCTAAAGCTATCAATAACGTTTAATTAATGTGGAAATAGCTTCGTCGGATTCACCCCCGAGTCCCTATTCACTCTATTATACCAATACTAACTCAAAAATATTCACTATTTGTTATTAGATAACGAAATGCCAGAGCCTCGGAGGCATATTATTATAGATTTTAAAACTAGGATTGAAAACACTAGTATCTTTGGCTTTGCTCAAGAGTACTTTGAAGAGATTAGTGACTTTTTCCCAATCTGTAGTAGTTTTGTAGTAAGGGTTTTTTTGGAATGGATAATTGTATAACCACTTCCTCGTGAGTGTATCGTCGTTTGTTCTAAGAACACACACCCAATTTTATCTACTATTTGATGTGTCATGTAAAAAATCTACTTCCAAAAATAAACATTGTTTGAAACCTGGGATGTTTTACGGGTTTTACCAATATAGGGTGGCAATCAAAAAGGTTACTGGAGGTAAAGTACTTTACATATTGGATGGTAGTAGATTTTGCTTAAAAAACATTAATTTTCGTTTTTTAATAAACAAGTACAACATTTTTTTTCTGCTTTCTGTAGTTCCTAATCAAAAGAATATTATTTATGAGTTATAAGGGCAGACCGGATTATATGCAACTTTTAAATGGTCGCTATATGCATGAAAATATGCATCATAAATGCTCGAAATATACAACAAAAGTGTCAAAAATATGCAAGGAATTTTAAATAATGATTAAAAATGTAGTTTTTTGTTATTATTTACTACATTTTCGTCGAGATATAATAACGATCAAAATGTTATTAGTAGTGCAATTAAGCCTTCTAATAGTTAAATTATCTCTAATTTGAAACGATCGTATCATATCCATAGAGGGGGCACTATTTGAATTTTGGTAAAATAAAAGAAAAAATAATGCAAAATCAGCCGATTTTATTTAAAAATGGCTGTAATATGCAAACATGCTTTTGCATATAATCCGGTCTCTGGTCATAAGGATCAAATCTCAAGACCATTGAAACATCATTGAGTCTTTAATTTCCATCTAGCATAATTTCGCTATCCTAAGCATAAAAATCCTTCAATCTATATTTATTTGTTCGATTGCTCAACATCTGGAATGAATAGAAAACTTTTTTCTTTCAAGTCCTCTTAAAACGCAATTGTGTTTCCACTTGAGAAAAGTTTTAAATTCAATTTTTCATGAACATTATGTGTTAGTTTAGTTTTTTTTTATGCTCATCTGTCTGTATGCCAATGTGTCTTGCACAGTACCATCTACAGTAAAAAAAATGATTAATATTGTTGCAGGTGGACGGAAAACTATTATGTTGGCTATGCACCCAGTCCCTCAAAAGGGCACTGGCTAGAACCAAGCAACATCTATCTGTGGACAAACATAAGCACAGGGGACACAAGTAAGTGATTGTTATTGTAAAAATAATCTTTTTTGATAAAAGAATCGATGTAGCTAAGAGCAAGATTCACATATCACTCTTACGCTTTACTTTGATTAAAGTTAAATTAGTGTCTCAAACAAATATGAACCTGGTTTAATAAAGCAAATAAGGTTTGTGATCGTGTAAAACGCTTTTGAATATTAACATTATTCACAATATCAGTAGCTCCATGCTTGTTTTTGATGGTGGTGAAATAATTGATCAGTAAGACTTTATCACCGGCTGCTAGCTCCCCAGGGTGCGCTGGCCGTTTATAGATTAACACTACGCGTAGTAGTTCCTTTCATTGCAAGTTGCAACCCATTGGCCTATTCTAACCCTCTTCTCCATTCTTGCAGGTCTCGGCCTGGTCACAAAGAGAAGCGTAAGTCCGACATGATGAAGTCAATGAACTCCAATGACTCTTCCCTCAATGATTCACAGCCGTCGGAGAAGAAATCTAAGATGAATCCGTTGCAAGGTAAGCATTGCTCTATACGCCCTTTCCATTGAATGATATTGTAATAATTTTAGCAGCCCGCAGATTCTTGTACAATGGACAGTTTAAGCGCGACTACTGAGCGTGAGGTCCTGGGTTCGATTCCCGGATTGGACAAAGTCTTGTTGGGTTTAACAATCGGAATTTCTCAGTAGCAATTTGTGTTTGAATGTTGGTGGTATGATAACCGTGCATTGAAAAGTACGCCAAGTTGTTGGTCCTGCGATTCCGGTCGTGTCGGATTGCAAAAATAATTATGTCAGTAAGGGAAGAAATAGCACCTGTGTTTGCAAAAACTTGTGCTGTGTAATATCTCCCGCATCAATGGCAAGTCTCCGCTGCCATTGGCTGTCATGACCGGAATCCAGGAGGACTTGTATTATTGTTATTTCAATTGCACATTGGAAGTAAATTTAAAAATGCACGTACGGGAGTATTGTTGACGTGAGCGCCGATCAGTGTTTCATGTGTAATGGAATGGCAAAACTGCGTCGATAATATTTGCTGGTCAAAGCAGCTCGGGACCTAGAACCTTCTAATGGGATACGTCGCTGTAAGCATCCTTTGGACAACGCAAAGCGTCACACCAGACGTGCCACTGTAAGTGTAACGTAACTAAAGCTTATAACATAATCAGCCCACATGACATGAGCTACAGGACTTCACTGTGCAGGAGGCAGCAGTGTGGGTTGGTAGGAGCTTATGACCTTTGTTAAATGCTAACATTTAATAACCTTGAAGTACTATTTCCCTTCTGCTCTCGTCTTTTTAACGATAATGAATGGAGATGGCAATGAAGAGTTTCATGGTAATGTCATGTATTGTATTATATAACGGGCTGCAACTCCACGTCAAAGCGCGTATTTTGCGTGTGGTAATGTCATGTTAATGCGGTCATCGTTTTCGAAGTAAGGTGTGTGGTGCAATTACTAGGGACTGTGAATATTAAATGATATGGTTAAAAATTTAGAACTATAAAAAAATTACGTACGTTTTTGTAACCTAAATTCTCAATTGGCAATAAAAAAAAAAACAGTAACTACAAAAGCAAAATTAAAAAACTCAGGCTGTAAATACACAAAAGAAAAATCTTCTAATCTTCTTGTTTTTTGTTCTTAGTTATATTTCGCTCCATAGGTGAACTGGACCCCAACAGTTCTGACCATGTAGTAGCGATGACCCAGCTCAAGGAAACCATTGCCAGTCTACAGAAGAAGGTACAGCAGAAGGATAATGAACTACTTTCCAAAGATAAACTGGTATGTATTAATCAATTCTAACTCTTCAAACTTGTTGAAACTTGTCCCATTTTTGGGCAAAAGCATCATGCTTATTTTTATTTATCAAACTTAGAAACAAAAAAAACAAAAAAATCAGTCGACTTGATAACCTCCTCTTTTTGGAAGTCGGTTAATTATAATGTAATGCAACCCCAAAATACGACGTGTCTGGGTTGTGTACTAATTTATTGCGATGACATCCTGCCCTCATCGGGCGCCCGAATTAATTTCCACATCGAAAAGCGTGCCGATCGTCCGCGTTCCTTATGACTCTTACGTTAATCGTTGGCTCTTGTGATACAGGGAATCCTAGTACAAGAGCCAGAGCTACACTGATGTTACTAACAATCACCTGTTAATAAAGTTTAATCTTGTCTTGTCCAGGCTCAATCAAAGCATCCTTTCTTCATTTCAGATCACGGAGCTAAAAGCCCAGCACCTAAACAGCACACAGGACCTGCGGAATGAAATGAAAAACAAGGACCGCCTCAACGAGACAAAGTTCGGCCTCATGAACAGCAAAATACAGAATCTTCTAAAAGAGGTTGCAACACTAAGCAAGTCGGCTAAAAAAAACAATAAAAATACAAAAATAGCACTAGCTAATACAGAGAACAGCGGTAGTGGTACAGATAGCCCAAGCACCAACTAGAACAATTTCACCCCTAATCAAAACCATTCATTTTAGGAATATTACTCAAAAACAATGGAAACTATTTTCCTCTTATTTTTTTACTCTACAAATGGTTTTATTTGTAGAATTTTTATATGATAAGCGTAAGTAGGTTTCAATTTGATGACATGTTAGTTTTTAATTTATTATGCAACATTTAAAGTTTCTACCGTTTTATCTAAAGTACATTTATGTTAATTTATCCAGTAGCGTCATAAACTATTGTTACGTGTATAAACTGATGCGGGTTTAAAAGGTATTAAGTCTACGACTACTCAGTTATCACAGAGATGATGATCATATTTGGAGATTATTTTTTGTATATTTTTTCATTTTTCTGCTCCATATAAACTGACAGCTTAGCAATGTTTTATAAACCGTCTCATAATCGTTAATAAGAAATTACATAGATTAGAATAGTGCACAACCTAATTCTTAGGTTAATTTTCTGGTTTTTTTTTTTAAATTTAAATCTAAATTAATAATCTGTAAGTAACATTTTTTATTTTTGTATCAATTCAATCTCCGTTATATTTTTTTAAGTAGTTGTACAGTCTTGTGACAATGAATGTAGTGTATACCTAATAGGTACATCAGTTTGTGTTCAGAAACACAAAAAATAAATTATTGGCATAAGTATATTGATGTAAAATAAATGAAAATTATGTAAACGAAAAAAAAATGTGTGTCGAATTAAATTATTGTAATTATGTTAGTCCGATGGAAATAAAGAGGTTGAGAGGATAATCCTAGTCTGAATCTTATTCTTTCTTGATTGTTAACGACCTCAATTTCTACTGGTGCGTTCACATTGCCACAGCACATTAAAATACTAGTTGATATACACTGCGCGGAATTTAAATGAGCCTCGTGTTGACTAATGTATGCGCACCCTTATGTGATCAAACCCCGGACTGAAAATATATATTTCATATCAGTGTTAACAATAATTATGTTTTATAAGTATACAATCTTTGATTCGTATTAGTTTTCATGTATCTGTGTGTAAGATTTATAATTAAAGTAATTCATACCATTTAAATGAGAACCAAATGATTGCCACACACTTGCTATACAAATATTGATGGAAGACTTGATCAGTGTTACATTCATAAAATTGGAATAAGAAATTACATTAAAAATTATGTGCCCTTATACTTTTACAAGTAAATATAAGCTAGAACAATACGCAAACAGCTAGTATGGCAGATTATTAATATGTTGAGACTTACATTTGTTAATAGGCTATAACAATATTTTAATAAAAACTGAATTTTAAAAGATACAAAATCGAGTATTCCTTGACCCCGAAAAAGCGGCAAAGACACTGAATTATTATTTTAAAGTGGGATAGTATCACAAACTAAATAGCTATAAGTAAAGGTGTAATTTGTTTTCGAACTATTTGGATGTGATTGTTTTTTTGCGTGTTTTCAAGCGAACTTAATGTTTGTATGAACAACGTGACGCACAATTATGACAAAATAAGTATTTAACAATATTGAAAATCTACAATTTGCTATATCTGTGAACTCATGGGTGTGTCTCGAACTGAGTAGGTACAGTCGATAATAGAACTATGTATGCAGATAGCAAGTTATAAGTGATTTTCTATCTATGTTGATTACCCACGTTTCAGTGTGTCTGCATACTAAACTCTTTGGCGTATTATACGGTCAAAGAGTTCATATGGCTGCTCCGATGTATAGTATATACGGCCCGTGTGTACTTTACACCTGAGCAACCATAAAAGATTTCACGCGTGCTTACACAAGTGTCTCATATTGAATGTGTAAAGCACTAATGTAAAACATTAAAAACTTGAATGCTGCACTGTTGTTATGTTCACAAATATGTAAATTAAACTATAAAATGACTATAAATTAATCTATTATATTAAATGCAGTAATTAAACTTTCAAATATTTCGGCTAATAAACAAAATAATTAACTGTCAGTCATTTGTTTATTACTTTGACCGTAAACTGAAACATACCAATACTTGTTTTGATTTTAACAATAAACTATTATTGTTAATTTATTGTAAAATGTCACGTCAGTCTTAATATTAAGAATAGATTTAAGGCTGTGAATTCTGAAAATAGCAACGTCGTTGTCAAATGTTTAGCTGCTTTGATGAATTAATACATAAGGTCGCTACCAAACATCTGAATTGAACAATATCATTACTTGCAATAATTGTTGAATATATTTTAGTATAGTTTACTTATAAGTACTACAACTATATTATACTATTGTATGAAAAACAACTGCGCATAAATGTAAACTTTTTAAATAAATTATTCTTAAATTATTCTTGATTCATAATTCTAAGTAAAATGAAATATCGCTCTGTGTTGCACTTAAATATAGTTTTTGAATTGCAATAATACTGGATTAGGTGTTAGGTTTTGAGCTGTAAAATGGCATTTGGAAGATTTTCAAGAGCCCTTTTTGCGCCTACAACTAAAAAACATAAATTCATTTATTCTCAGGCAACTTTGGCCCATAGATATATACCTTACAGACATACACACACACACACACATACTTAAGATAAAATACTGGTACTGTTAGCCTGCGTCATCCCACTGCTGGGCAAGGCCTCTCCCCAAAAAATATACAATGGATAAATATTCACTGTTACAATAAAAGTAATTACAATTCATAATCATACAACACAAAGCGATAAATTAATAATTTACTTAGTAAAATTAATCAATTCAGTGTGACTGACACTGGCTTGGCCACCATCAGGGATTTTTAATTTTAATAACACAAAAAATTTGTCGCTTTATTAGTCGAAATTTGTCGCCAAATATCAGAATTTGTCGGTTTCTGGTTCAAAATATATAAGGGTTTATAGGTGGCCGATCTGGAGTCTCCCCAGCTTGGCCACATTTATATCTCTAAAACTAGGGCACCTAGCGAAGATCTGTTTTGTTCCAAATTTAATCGCTAATTAGTCGCAATGCGTCGCCAAGTTACAGATTCAGTCGGTGTGTAATTAAAAAGATATAAAGAATTGAATTTCTCTAGAAACTACTTAAAGTATTTTGTACTTGCTTGTACCACTGTATGGGGGAATGGGGAAATTGAATCCTTTAAAGGATTCAATTTCACCAGATCTTCGCCTTATATCTTTTGAACCAGTGACCGACAAATTCCGATATTTGGCGACAAATTTCGACTAATTAGCGACTAATTTTTTGTGCTATCAAAATTAAAATCCCTGATGGTGGCCAAGCCAGTGTCAGTCACACGTCAATTCATCAAAACAGTGAAATATTTGACAGGAATTTGCGACGTTGCCGCGTTGCCAAGTTTCAAAATGCACCCTCTTAATACTGTTATACCATCAAGATCGCAAATGTTAGTATTGTAAAAAACAAATTTCTTAATGCTGTGGAACAAATATTCCAATAGAATTATGACCTGAAAAAATTAAGTAAACTTGTTAGTGAAAAATGAACGAAATAAAGTGTAAAAGTATATTATTTTCTTTTATTTTTACATTTTTTCACAAACCGTATATACTATACTGGCGGCCCGCCCTTGCTTCGCACGGCGCAACCTACAGGATCTAAAACTATCCTATCTTTAAAGATGGAACCAACCATACACATTCACATAATTTCATTGAAATCGGTTGGGTGGTATTCTGAGATTAGCGTGTACGCACACATGATTTTTATTCGAGTATATTAAGATTTACACAACTGGACTTTACATAAATAGAAAATAACATACACAACAGTTTTGACTACTAATTTACCCATGGCTGTTTATCCTAATCGTAGTGGACATTATTTTTCAATAGGGGTAAATTTGACGGAAACGTCAGCAATTCGGTGACATGATTACAAAACTAAGGAAAACATGTTTGGTAATGAGTGCAAACAAAGATATCTTTTATTAGAGTAAACGACACGTTCCGCTCGTAAAGAATTAACACGGTGTCCATATTCAGTCACCGTCATACTCATTCTTTTTATCGGAAACGTTTCATACATCCTGCGAAACTGAGGATTTAGAAAAACAAGAAAAAAAACAGTATTGCCAAGTAAAAGTTGCAACATACTTTTTTTTTTCGGATGGAAAATCATCAAATATTACACATTTGATGATTTTCCATCCGAAAAAAAAAAGTCCGCTCCGCCCAGAGATTGGGGGGAGCGGACTTTTTTTTTTAGGGAGTGTCAGACTTCCACTGACTAAAACCCATCCATGTTCCTTCTTTGCCCTTTGTGTTCCAGGGCCGCGGTATCTCTTTTGAACAGTCCCACAGCCCCGGCAGGCATCGGCCCTTGCGGACCCCTTTCTGTGTGCTGACATCTCTTTGAGACGCGCGTGGAACACGAATGCGTCGTCGATACGGCCTGTCGTCATAAGACGGACGGACGGCGAGCTAGCCCATTACTCACCGTCCACCGCGCCTATGGTGGCCGGGAGCCACCACGCATATATAAAAATGTACTCTGTGCCACCACGTGACCCCCGATGCCCGGGCGTCTCCCGCGGCGGCTGGGATGTGCGGCTCTATCCCTCTCACGTCCCGCCACCTCCTTCGCTAGCATGACTGCTTCACAGAAGGAGGTGACGGCTTCCCATTCCCTCTCGCTCCATACCATGGCCTGAACCAGGGCCAGACGCGAGAGATCACCGCCGCCAATTGCCGCTACGAGGACACGGCAGACCTCCTCGGTGTGCTCCACCATGTCCTCCGGACGATCCTCGCAATGGAAACACCCGAGCGTTTCCTCCCGCCCGATTCGGTGCAGGAACCTCCCGAAAGAACTGTGTCCGGTGAGAATCTGCGTCAGGCGGAAGGTGAGGACGCCGTGGCGCCTCTCTAGCCACTCCTCAAAGAGGGGACTTATCGCCACTGTACTGCACGGGGTTGCGACAGTCGCTCTCTCCATGTCGCCATGGGATCGCGCCGGAGGTCTGTCCGCTGAGCGGCGATTTGCCGCGGAAGTTGCAACATACTGAGAAAACCTTGTAGTTCTTTGTTTGTTATCACGTATTCCTTGACAGAAATCCCTGCACGAAGCAGGCAGGAAACACCATGTAAGTTTGATAAGTAATATGATTTTCGCTTAGTGCTCAAGTTAGATGACTGCCAGGGAAAACATGAAAAATGTTTGCTGGCTGGCTCCTTAAATCACCACTCTATCACGCCAGTCACAGGAGTTCCGGATATCTTGGCTAATGAAAAGAAATAAAATAACAGAACATAAAGTATTTTTGCAAGACAAACTGAAAATGCCTGGAAGAGTTACTGGTCCATGAAGGAGTATTTTAAGGGCACTCTGACCATGTCTCTGAAGCGAAAGCTAATGGACATGTGTATTCTCCCCCATCTTGACTTACGGTGCACAAACTTGGTCTTTGACTAACATCCAAAAGCCCAAACTCAAGGTTTGCCAACGTGCTATGGAGTGTAGTATCTTAGGTGTAAAATTAACAGATCATGTACGAAATAGTACGCTGCGCTCCAAAACGCAAATCGTTGACGTGGCTCAAAAGGCTGCCCAACTTAAATGGGACTGGGCAGGACATGTCTGTCGCATGCCGAACGCACTGTGGGCCCGTAAAGCTCAGGATTGGTGCCCTGAAACAGTGACACGGGGTCGCGGCAGACCACGAAGGAGATGGCAGGACGAACTGGATGTCTTCCTTGAGAATTGGAAAGAAGTAGCACAGAAGTGTGACCTTTGGAAGGAGTGGAGGGTGGCCTTTGCCCAGCAGTGGGACAATATGGGTTATAGCTAGCTAATAATAACATAAAAAGTATTTTTGTTGTTATAACTATGATTTAATTAGATTTTTTTCCCGCGGGCCGCGCTTTGACTTCGCAGGTTGAAGAAGAAGCAAAGGTATGAAGCCGTAAAACAGCCTAATATTAAAAATAGAAAATTGAAATAATTTTGAAATTGGTACAAATAAATGTGAATTTGTTAACAAAAGCAAATAATTGAATAAGTAATAAAATTTATCTATGATATTCTATTTATAATCACAATTTAAATATTCTTTAAATAATTGGGCCTATGCTCCTCTTTCGAAGTCTTTGCTGAAATAAAAAAAAAACTGTGGAAATAAAACAATAGAAATAACTGAAAAAAAAACACGACTGAAATACACTGCATTCTGAACCTAATATTAGTGCGCTATGAGCCTGTTTTAGACGAAGTGTATTGAATTTTTTTTATCGCAGTTTATGTACGAAGTATGCGAAATATTTAGAATTATTAGGGCAGCCCTAACAAGTAAATGCGCATATCTACATACCTACTAAACGCTGTTTTTATTAGACCACGCATATGTGATTTTTCAGGATTACCTACGTTAACATAATATAAACTTTCCTAACATATGTAGGTGTACCATATCACATTTGTGTTGTGGTCACTGAAGGTAGGAAGAGGTAGCTAGGTTTCGAAACACCGTCATTTTGCCATGCACAAACCATTATTGTGAGAACCCATTTATATTTCCTTTTTGCATAAACCGCAATCGTGCATTTTTAATGACAGATTGATTGATTGAATTCAGGGCCAAGAGAACAGATAACTCAACACTTGTTAGTGTAATTATTACGGCCTACCTAGGTACTTACGATTAAACTTTTTTGACAAGCTAGACGTAAAGAAGCCCTGGATCAAACTTTTTTGGGGCCCACAACTGAATGCTGCGAAGCCCTAATTAACAACTTTTGTAAAAAAAAAACGTCCTTCTATTTCATGAAAAAGTCATTCAATGGGATTAAATAAACTTCGAAGCGAACCATATTTTGTTCAACATGGTAGCCTGACACTGACCTACAAATTGAAAATAACTGAATTTTGCGGACATTCCGCGCTCTTTTATTGAATCTTCCGTGATAATGTAAGAGCTAGCGAAGCGAGCAAGAAAATTGAGTATCCGTACCGTGGCTTGTAAAACTTACTAAGGCTGCATTGAGGAGCGAGTGATAAGATTGAAGAAATTGTTGATCATCCCGACTGCAATAGCACATATCTTTATTGAAGAACAAGCAGAGCGAGCTCGAAAATGGAACAACTTTCTAGGCATTCATAAGTCAATCATGTCATCATCAAAGAGCGAGCTCGATAATTGGAGCATTCTGGACCGCGACAAGTTTAATTTAGATTGTGAACCGATTGAAAGAGCGAGCAAACACAATTGAAGCATTCTGACTCGGATAGATTAAGCTGTCGTCAAAAGAAATTAAATTAATACTCATATAGGTAGTCATCATTTAAGTTAATTTATGATTAATGGCCTTTTGTCAATAATAAATTTGGGGCTGTGGTTATCACTTCATGATTTTTTACCTCGTAACGTCGCGTCGAGGGCCATTGTTACTCGGAGGCCCCTTCCATTGAAGCGGCTGATGGTAGCTACGTCCCTATTTCTTATACAAAGACAACAATAGAAATTAGCCGAATGGCTCTATTACACTTGGGCTATTTTCACTCTCCCGAATTCCATGGATGGAATTCGGACAAACGACCAAAGTGTAAGTGGACGGAGTCGAGTACGCCTGTCTTCGCACAATCCTGTTCGATTTCATGGTGCGACTTTTAAACTACTGTAGTGTAATAATTGCATCAGGTGCCTGAATTCGAGTAAAGTCTTTCGAGCACCCGAATACGGGCTAACGACCAAGTGTAATTGCGCCGATTTGCGCTATTTTGCGATTAAACGCTATGGTAATAGCGCCAAATATTGCTATTCCAGCGGAGAGGCTTCTTGAGATATTTTAGTTTTAATCTTTGGTCGACTACTTACATACTGCAATGGGTGAAAACGAAATCATGTGTGAAAGCCAAACTATTTCCTGTATACTTATAGCTCCAATTCGCAGTATTGATGAAACCGAATCATGATATACTTAACCCGGTACCCTCCATATCGAGATGATCGAGCAAAACATTACTATCGATTTACTTTTTGCTCTTGACCTCCATGCAGTTTTGAATAGCCGATTCATCATTTTAATTTTTTTCTTTAGTCGACATACGGAACCGTGCCTCCTTTTAAAAACTGTTTGATGGACGTTTGGTCTACATAGTAGTAGTATAAGTACAAGTAGCGTTGTTTTACAATCATATCGCGCTCTCGAATATTAGTCGGTCCACAGTCGGTGTTGCCAGTTGTTGTGCTTATATTTGAACAATGGAATTTAAATTGCTTTTTATTTTGAGTTTCGTAGCTGTCGCACAATGCAAATGTGAGCTTGTTATCAATAATACCGTTGATTTGTTTGAATTTTGTAACTTTTTGCGTAATGAAACGTTATTTTTTTGAGTGAGTAGGTAATTGTTTTAAATTAAAGTTGCTGTTTTCAGTGATATCAATAACTTGTCATGAAATAAAATCATTCGTGGATGGGCACAATGCCAGGCGCCTCCTTGCCGCGAAAGGAAAAGTTCCAGGACAGCCTGCTGCCGCGGAAATGAAGATGATGGTCTGTATCTTCATTAATTTAATAATAATAACTGTACCTACCTAATCGATTTTCATCATCATCATCTGCCTAGCCTTACCCAACTATGTTGGGGTCGGCTTCTAGTTTCAATGGATGCAGCTAAATAAATAAACACATGTCAAACTTAGTATTTTTTACACTGACCTCCATTTTTTTTTTCTCGATGTGGAATCCTCAATGGATGTCCTCGCCCCGTCTGTCAGACTCGTACTGACCCGCTGCCCCGTTTGACCAGCGGGCTTCGTTCCGGGGGGGAGTGAAACGGAAAACTGCCCGCCACCGTTACGTCTAAGGGAGGCGCACGTGGAACAATACGCGCCGCCCTCTAGGGTCCAGTGTGATGGAGGGCAACGGATTTCCCCGAACCCGTCGCCACTGGACCTGTTTAGGCTGGAACGGGGCATTGTCCGCGTTTTGTCGACGTCCGGTGCGTCTGCTGTGAGATAGGCGGGAGCTCATCATCTCCCTCTCCCTTTCCGCAGCTTCCATCTGCCACATGACGGTTTCGCAAAAGGACATCACCGCATCCCAGGCCTCTGCGCTGCCGACCAGCGAGCGAACAACGGTCGGCAGCGACAGTTGTCCTCCCACATGCCTGACCTCCAATAGCCCAACTGCCTAAATAGTTATGTACCTATTGTGTACCGTTCAAACTGAACAAAATGCACGTTGAAAATAAAAAATATTGTATAACATTACCTGTATTTTTCAAATTCGCTCCTTTGTTTCCAGACGTGGGATGAGGAATTGTATAACAAGGCATCTAAGTGGGCTAGAAAACACGTTTACAACCACAATCCAGACCAATCTGTCAGTAAGTATTCTATCTCAAAATACTTATAAATAGCGAAAGTAAGTACAGACGCCAGCACACGAAGCTACCCGAACCTTTCAAATTTTCCCAATCCACCTTGAACCTAATGCTGCAGCGATGTCAGATTGTAGTAGCTTGATGTGCTGGCGTCTGTACCAAACTCTTTTCTGTCTGTTTACTACCTTTACGCCAACAAAAGCCTATCTAGGTATACCAGGGAATCTACCGTCCGCATTGCACGAGCTCACGTGAGTCGTGTGATGTGACATAGGTCCCAGACATCCCTTAGGAGGAGGAAGCGAAAGCCACCGCGGAGGGGTCTCCGAGAAAAAAAGCGGGAAATTTGCAAACACAGCGGAGTTTAGTATGCTCACATAAGCACACCGCCCCCCGGACGGTGTGGTAAGCGGTAGGCATTATCTCCATCGGAAAAAAAAATATCGTTTTATCCCGAGAGTAGGTTCGTTTCTGTGGAATAAAAGCAAGTCTTCTAATAAGGGTAAGTAAAAGTTTAGAAAGAACTTAGGTATTAAGCTGTAATCTAGACCTAGGCAAAAAGTTAACCACTAGCGGCTTGGCTGAAAAAAAAACTTGGTCAAAAACAAGTTCAAAATTGGACCGTTAACTGTAATGTGTGTCACCTGTCTGTTTTGATATGTTACTAGTTACTACTATAAGAAAAAGGTTTTAGACAATGGGACTAGGCGTTAATGAGGATATCCTACTTACCCAACTTGCAAGTGTGTTATATTTTTCAACTTAGTTAACACTACTACTTTCTCTGACCGTTGCATTCATTAATGCGCGATGGTTTAACTAGATGGGTTCAGCTTAGCATCGACGGCAATCTGAATTGATTCGGCCCAGAATTTAAGTAAGATTTTGGCGCTTTAATGTTTTAAATTGGTAGTTGGTACATTCTGGAAAGTAAATTGTACTCACACTTAAGGGAGAAGCGCCAGACTAGCTCGCGAAGTTAAAATTTTCTTACGTTTTTTGCTATTTGCAGGTCAGTGCTTGGCTGTATGTTGAACAAAATATGACTCGCGAACGTAACACGTTCGCGAGTCATATTTTGTATGTATTTACAGAATTATAATCAATACAACACAACCCTCAGTTCATTTGAAATGGGATTTCAATGACCATTTCATAAAAAAATAGTCAATGGGTTTAAATTAACTTTGAGGGTTGTATTGATTATAACGTTGTTACGGTCGCGAATCATATTTTAAAACATACAACCTCCCCTGCCAGGGCTGCGGGACTGTTCGAAAGAGATACCGGGGCCCTGGAACACAAACGGCAAAGAAGGAACATGGATGGGTTTTAGTCAGTACAAGTCTGACACTCCCTTCCGCTCCGCCCAGAGTGGGGGGGACCATTTGATGATTTCCCATCCGGAAAAAAAAAAAAAAAAAAAAAAAAAACATACAACCTGACGCTGTTTTGCAAATTGCAAAAAGACGTAAGTATATTTTAATTTCGCGGGCTACCTCAGCGCATTCTCCTTATGACTAAAAGTATACTCATGCTACGACATAGATCAGTGCGGGCCCGAGGCCCACTTAGTAGTAGTGTGTGTATTTGTGCAGGAATCTCCTTTCTGTTTACAACCGTACGCAAAACACGCCACGGCCTTGGGCGTGGAGTAGCGGATACCAGCAAACAATACATATCTTCTAATATCTATACTCGTTTTGTGCAGGTTCCAATAGATTTACAGCGGGTGAGAACCTATATTGGTACTCAACAACCAATCCTAACTTCGTCCTGCAACCGGATACAGCTCTTCGGTCTTGGTTCAGTGAAAACGTCAACTTCACGTTTGGACCGATACAGATAAGCGACTTCAAAAAAGACTATGATATTGGACATTATACGCAGGTTTGTGTAACTGATTTTCATTGCCCTAACAAAGATATTCATAATTTTTCTGCGTATCCCAATTTAATTGCGCGCAGCATGTCTTGATCTACCATACATTTATATTAGTCCTTGTTTCATCGCCCCCTTTCGATCCATATCATCTTTCGTACCATCTGTCCATCCTTTCTTTGGTCTTGCCCTACTCTACACTAATAGTAATACCAATTGTTCCTCTCTTAATAATCCGTGTTCGTGACTGTCCTGTTGTGTGGTTTTGGGTTCGATTCCCATATTATACGGTAGTGTAAGTAGCCCGATTAAAATGGTGCCCGAAAATGGCAAAAGACCCATCATAAGTGAAATTAGAACAAAAGCAGCGGAATGAGGTTATCCTTATCCCTACACATGGTTCATATTCTGGATGTTATTATTAAAATCAACATTATATTTTATTACTAGATGGTGTGGTCCGAAAGCATTTACCTAGGTTGCGCTATCTCACAAATATTCCAGAATGGGTGGTACAAATTCTTCGTTGTTTGCAACTACGGACCAGGGTGAGTTTCAGTTATTAATAAACTAAGTACCTATAGACATTAAACATTCGTTCTATTGACTTTAATCTAAACATGGAAAGCGTAGCATGGGACACCCCCCAGCTAGATGAACTGACGACCTGGAAAAGGAGGCTGGGCCGGCCTGGATGCAGAAGTCGGAGAATAGGGTTTCTGTCCCAGCTTGGAAGAGTCCTATGTCCAATAGTCGAGTGCGACATGTTGAGTGAATTGAACAAAAATCTCCGAGCTTTTTAAAACTGACTAGATTTGACGAAAATGCCGCAGTGATCAGGCGTGGTCATCAATGCATGTTCCATTTCTGCAAGGGAAGAGGACTGCTCTCTTCCCATCCCAAGACGGATTTTAAATTGTTTTATTGTTTGTCTTTTCAGAGGTAATTATTTGGGAGAAAAGCCATACAAGGAAAGTAATGGCCGTAGCAACAAATTAGTATGTGGAAATAAAAATAAATGCGACCGACTTTATGGACCGAAGTGTAAAAATGTATCCTGATTTTTTGGAGATGCTTTGACTGGATTGTTTAAGGAATGCTGTGAGCATAGTGTTAGGTATTTTAATTTAAGTCTAAAATGTAATTTATTAATAAAATAATGTAATTATTAATTGAGTTTGAATTGAGCCTTTCTCCTGTCCATGTCTATACATTAGTAGTCAAAATGGGCCTGGGTTCTAGCCATCTAGTTCACCATTGAGATCCTTTTATAGTCCGATACTAGTAGATAAATGAGGTACCTATTAGGGCCGTAGGCAGAGGGGCGGGAGTTCAACCCCCCTCCCCCTCCCAAATCTCAGAAAACTCCCTATCCAGTTGGAAAAATTTTTTTTTCGAGCTCGTTTCATCCTATGCTTTCGCTTTTTTTGGATAAGATGACATAGGTTATGTACACCTATTCTCATTTCTGTATGAATGAATATAAAGAACCTGATTTATTCAAGAAACGATGCTACAATTTTCGAGCTCGCTTCGGTCGCTCTGCCATCCTGGGTTATTTCCATTCATAAAGGTTTAAGTACTTAATAATTGACGTAATTTCATACGAAAAGACAAATAAAAAACCTATCAAATTAGAGTTAGCTACATTATTTTCGAGCTAGCTCTTGAATTCTATACTTTCTCCAAGCATAGGCTTTTCTCATTAAGTCTACAAAGCTAAAAAAATAGAAATCAAAAACATCCCAAGAGGACTGCAAAATAGAATAGAATTTTTCTTTAATCGAGTATCCATGACTCAGAAACTGTTAGTAAAACTTACGACAAAAAATAATATGAATGAATGAATGCATTTATTTGTCAGAATATTGTACAAAGCTGTTAGGTTCATAATGTATTAGGATCATGATATTCTGCTGTTTCCGGCGTACAAATAAGGTTTATAAAATTATGGGTCATCATTAAGTACATTACAATTAAATTATTAATCAATAGAATTGGCATTACCAATATTTTAATAAATTGGAAAAATAAAAGAGATAAATTATATAAGTCAAAATTTCAAATAAGTCAAGGATATCAAATATGATTAGGCAATAATGGCAATATTTAGGTAAATTTTTCAGTCATAAAATCTTCAGTCGAGTAATAACATTTGCTTAAAAGAAAGTTAAATAATTAACATTTAAATGTTCTGAAGCTGAGGGTTTTGAAGCCATCAGGTAAAATGTTGTAAACAATAATGGACATGCAGTATACATAACAATTCCTGGCTACGGCTCTGGTACCTATTATACCTATAGTAGAATTCATCTAAGAAGGGTACACACGAGCACTAAGCAAAATTCAAAAAGTTTTCTCGAGGCATAGTGATCCACTCTTTGAGACAAGACTGGTATAAAATGGAAATATTAAGGCTCCCTTTGTATGGTTATTTTTAATTGTGTGATAAGTATAAGATTTAATTTTTTAATAACTCCAAAACACCATGCTCGTGACAGCATAAAATGACTATGTAAGTAATACAGAAAGAGAAAAATTTAAAATAATCATCTCATATAGATATAGACAGCTGATAATTTTTTCGCATTTACGATATTAGACCCATGGAGATAGTTGTTCAGTTTGATGGTGGTCTGCAGCATATTGTTCCATATGACTATTCCCTTTCTGTTACACCCAGTATAGGTATCCTACATAACCTACAGAACAGAATAAATAATAGTAGGTAGGTACTTGCCTACAGTCGAAGATATACATATTCTTAGCTAGGAAATAAACTGAGAATACACACAACACCCACGTGTTTTCAGAAATTTTATTATAAAAAAGTCTATTTTTAGAACACTCAGTAAGATTTTTTGTCGCAGTGGCAAGTATTGACCTTACCACGCTGGCTGGCACGCGATCCCACGAGGAAAACTATTGTAACCGATATAAGCTGTTAGCTTTAATTAATATAAATTCCTGTGCTGGTAATTACAGTAATGAAGGGTTCATTTACAAATCGATTATCAGTTGCAAAGACCTGTCATCACATCTAATTAGGCAATGGATAAATAGATTGTTGATGGAGATTACGATTCACGGTAATTATATTATTGTAGGTTCCTTCCTACCCCTATCTGCCATTTAAATGAAAATACATTAGACCGAAAACTATAAAACGAGTAAAAATAGGTATATTTAGACACCTTAAAACTAGGTTTAAGGTAGTATTCATGTAAGCATAATTATCAAAATATAAAAAAAAAAAGTCGAAAGGCTGACTAGTAGAGAATGCCTTGTGGCATTAAGTCGAAGTTTAAATAAATATCAATATTTTGGGCAGCGTCTCGAAGAACCCATTCGTATTTCAATAACGTAAGTAAGTATGTGAATCTACTTATCACTAACAATGATACTTGTTGATACATGGTGTAGGTATACTTTAATAGAAGTGCCTTGAGAATTGAGATTTATTTAAGAAAGGAAAGTCAGGTTTCGTGTCAAATCCGATTACAGGCCAACCTATATAGTTTGTCTTAGTCCAAACCGGTTTCCTGGTTTATCATCCGTCGTCTTGTCAGGATACACTAACCGAAACAAAGCAATTACCTACAATGCGGCCAACATGGATGTGGCGCTCGCCAGCCGCTGCCGCGGCACCGCTCTCTACGCTTACTCAGCTCGCGCGGGGTTGGTCACAGTTCTAAACTAATCTAACCCATTAAGACGGGGTGTTCTATGATCGTCCTTATGTGATTAGCCCTAGTCCAGACAAAGCCCAAACCAAACCCTCAACACCCCAAAGCCAAACCTAGACAAATTAGTTTAGCTGGAAATCGGGTTTCACCGGTAACATGACATATCACTATAACCAGATGTAGGTATGGACGTGGACGAAGCGAAAGAAGTGTGTGAGGATCGTAGCCGCTGGCGTTCTCCAGTTTGTGCCCACCCCTATTGGAAAAACGCGTAAGTTTATGTACCTAACTATAGCCAGTACAAGGATCTTTTGGCGTGCGGCCGAAAACGAACAGTTGTTTTTTTATTTGAAACAGGTATATAAAATTCAGTATTTCACAAAAAGGCGATTTCCAAAAAAATCTTGTAGATAGCTGTGCGGAACTGTAGAAAAGCTGGTAAGTATAGCCCTCTACCTACTCTCCTAGGAATACAGAGGAAAAGTCACAGCTTTCAGCTGAGATTTAAAAGTTTTTGGTAAAATCTCCTTTGTCATTACGAACAAAATAAGCCAGAGTTTCTGGCTGAATACGGTAAAAATAACTGTAAAATGCCATTTGTTACTTATTTTTAAATAATTTACTTTTCTAAGAATATGGCTTGAGCACCTGTTTTATTTGTTTTTGGCCTGGGTGATAAAGTGTCACACTTTCTGATGAAACCTTTTTGGTTTATTACAGTAAAAGTAATATTTGAACTTCTGTATCCTTTCGAAATAGTTTTTTTTTTGTCTAGGTACTTAATTAATTTAAAAAAAAAACTAATTAGGCAAAAGAATAACAAAAATAAAATAGGTGAGTTCATAATCTGCTTAGTGCAATTTCTAACATTTAGCGCAACCTGTACTAACTGATATTCAGGATAATCTTAATCGTCTCCAATGATAAGGATAAGTACGTATTTGTTATCAAATAATTTCGTAAAGATAGCTCAATTAGGCTATCAAATGTATTGTGTAAAGTAAATGTGTTAAATATTCTTGTGAATTATAATAAAAATGGTAAGTAAACATAATTACGATCGCGTTAGTTTTGTTAAGATATTATTTAGGTAGTAGTTGAGTTTTGTTGAGATTTTCTGCTCGAAAGGCATACCAATGATCCCTGACCCGAAACTTTTCAGATCGTCTTCCTACTATTCTTAAGTTTGTTCTCCCCATCATGGGCAAAAGAACCAAGGGGGGTGTTTATGACAGAGGTGGACATGAAACCGCCTGAAGACTTGAATGAAGCGTCTGCGAGAAACGTCTACGTCAGTTGGATATCAATGCCGCTCGACCATTTCGATCAGCAGAATCCTACTAATTTCTCTATGGTACGTATTAAATCAGATATACTTATTTAAATTAGTAATTTACATTTATTGATTTGAAGATTGGATTGATACACCAACTTACAACAAAAATATTATGCTCACTCTGTGGTCTGTGGCCCGAAACATGCAGTCACTGGAATGAAGTGGTGAAGTTTTTAGCCAATAAACAATTCTGTCGTGCCAGCGTCACGAAAAAGGACGATATTCATGACGAATCCAGCTATCTGTAAAGAGTAGTCACGCGTAACAACAATCAATTTTATACGAAAACATAATATAGCCCAAACTATGGTCCTAATTGTCTGTTTAAATTTCAGCGTTTCATGTTCAATGAAGAATTCTTTGGTGGTGATGGTTCACCGATATTCATCTTAGTCGGTGGAGAATGGGACATACACCCTGGCTGGTTGGTAGCTGGTAACATGTACGAGATGGCGCGAGAGAACAAGGGGTACCAAGTTTACACTGAACATCGGTATTACGGAGAAACTAAAATATTTGAGTAAGTAGAGACTAGACTAGAGAAAAATTCTAGTGCGAGCAGGGTTTGAACCTGCGACCTTCCGATTCAGTACACCGGACGTCTTAACCAATTAGACCATCGCACCCTGCTCACAGCTCTCGAAACCCTGCTCGCACTAGAATTTTTCTTTCCATGTCAAAACAGCTGTAGTTCTCTACGCAGGGTTTGCGTATAAAATATTAAAAATTAGACTAGAGAAGTTTTTCTAATAAAAACCAAAACTTCCTAATCTGTCGTCAGCATCATTTCAGCCTGCTGGGTATTCTTCTTTTCTTATTCTTATCTTCTGGCGTAAGTAGTTAGGATTTTAGGAAAGAACACGAGCGTCACGCTGCCTCCCTGTGACGTAGGTAACATGCGCCGACGTTCCTACTTAATTTTTAGGGTTCCACAGTCAACAAGGAACTGTTAAAGTTTCGCCTTGTCCTTTTTTCTGTCCGCGGCTTAGCTCAGAGACTCAGAAACCTGTAATTAATTAGCATGGCTATTAGGTGCAGGCCATAGGCACATTATATTATTAACGCCGACACACGGTCATAAAATCTTAAAAACATTTTTTAGTTTACCTTCGGTTTCGTCCAGAGATGTTTATTTTTCTAGTAGGATATCTCATGCCCACAACTTGGGATAGACGTGTGTCGTTGGATAGCTCGTTCCGAAGTATTGCCTGTGTGCAAAACCATTTTTCGATTCCGGGATCCATACAAATTTTAGTTGGAGTCAAGTGTCCCCCACCTTTGCCAGCTAAATGTTTGTTTTTGGGTACGTGAATGGTTGTTTTTGGGTACGTGAATGGTTGTTTTTGGGTACGTCAATTCTTCTCAAGCGATACAAAAACCTCCTCATCCCCGTCATAACCCATGTTTTTAACATCTGCCTCGAAACAAATACTTTCCCCTCATGTTTTAAAAAGTCAATTATCCATCCCATTTACAAGAGTGGGGGTAAAGACTGTGTCGCCAATTATCGTCCGATTGCCGTATTGCCTATACTATCCAAGATCCTGGAGCGAATAATTAATAAACGACTGATAAACTTCCTGGAAGACAAGAACTTATTGTCAACCGCTCAGTATGGCTTTAGACGAAATAGATCCACCTCTAATGCAGTCCTGGATCTTACTAACCATATAGTCAAAAACCTAGACGAAAAGAAAAAGGTCCTCACTATCTTTCTAAATCTGGCTAAGGCGTTTGACACAGTCTCTACTCCCCTCCTACTTCATAAGCTGGAAAAAAATTGGCGTGAGAGGTGAATCTATTCTGAGGGACTGTCTACATAACCGAACCCAATGTGTAAAAATTAATAATTATGTGAGTGATGAGCTGCCAATAACATATGGAGTTCCGCAGGGGAGTGTGATCGGGCCGACTCTTTTCCTCGTATACCTAAACGACCTATGCCAGATTAAGTTAAATGACCAAGATAACGGCGTTCGCAGACGACACTGCACTTTCATTTGTTGGTGACACATGGCCAGAAGTCTTTAAGAAAGCTCAATATGGTTTTAATATAATTAAGGAATGGTTGGCTAAAAACTCACTAACACTCAATACTGACAAAACCAACTATATGACTTTCTCACTCCATCAAACCACCCAACCTCCACCCTCCCTGTACCTTGTCGCGCATTCGTGCTCTGTTCCCGACGACCAGATCTGTAACTGTCCCAAATTAGCTCAAGTGACCAATACCAAATATCTTGGCGTAACTCTAGACAATGGTCTTTCTTTCTCACTCCACATTGAGTTATTACAGAATAGAGTTAGGAAACTAATTTATATTTTTAAAACCCTACGTCACGTAGCTGATGCACGATTGTTAAGGCAGGTCTATTTTGCACTTTGCCAATCGTTACTGAGTTATTGCATATCGACCTGGGGAGGTGCGCCAAAAACAAGGTTATTAAAATTAGAAAGAGCGCAAAGAGCTATCTTAAAAGTGAGCAACTTTAAAAATTATATGTTTCCTACTGCCGAACTTTATAAAAGTTGTCAAATGTTGACTGTGAGGCAACTTTTCATAGCAAAAACTGTCCTAATTCAGCATTCTGCGACCCCATACAAAAAAATCTTCAAAAGGCGTAAAGACATAGTTTGTGTAACTAGGAAAAGTAACCTTACCCATTCCATTAGGTTCAATTATTTTCTTGCACCTACATTGTACAACAAATTGAATAAAATACTCCCGATTTACCAACTATCTAGCCGCGATTGTAAAAATCTAATAACTAAATGGCTTCAAGGACTGACCTACCAAGAGACGGAAAACCTCTTAAGTACAATGTCGTAGTATAATTACATACACAAATACACACAGACACACACACACAGACACACACACACACACATATCTAAACGCAATTACACCCACACTTACACATCTCTATTAAAACTCTCGCTCACACGCGCATGCATACAAAGAAAATTTTCCTTTAGTTTTTAATTTCTACTTTATTTTATCTTTTGTTTTCTCGCATTGTTAATAAAATCTAGATTGTATAAAAAAACTTTGAATCTCGTGTGAAATTGTCTTAAAATTTTATAGGGAAAAGGGACTGGTATCTTTAACACAGGTTACTCTGTAATCTAGCTAAGATGCCAGTTGCGATCCGTACTGTGACTATAAAACCACGATCACTGTTATTTTTGTAACTATCTAATCTTAAGGTTTTATACTGTGAGAACAAATTAAGTTTTATTATTATTTTGGAAAACATATTCTGTTTCTTAGCTCTTTGGCTAGTTTAAGCTACGTTAACGGGCCTTAACCAAGTCAACGTAGCGTGTGTGTGTGTGAGTTGTGTGATATTTCATTTTCGTCGATTTGCATGAACTTCCTTACTATTCTGCAGGTGTTTAAAATCGCGGCTTTTTGAAGTGTTATATAAATTGAGTCTTTGAGGTTTAATAATTTGAGGCTATGGTGGAGGTGGTTGGGTATAACACCCGTGGTGGAGACTACTATGGGTACTACGTACACTTTTTCTTGCCTCCAGATTCTAGTCACCTCTTCTTTAAATTCTGTATATTTACTTATTTTATCACCTATTGTTTTTTGTAAATTATGTGTGTTAGGGACTGCTATATCTATGAGGTATGTGACTTTATTTACTTTATCTTGAAGGATTATGTCTGGTCTATTGTAGTGAATGGTTCTATCGGTTAATATGCCGCGATCGTAAAAGAGTTTGTGAGTGGTATTTTCTACAACTGGTTGTGCTACTTGTAATAAGGAGTGTTTGAGTCTTGAATGAGCTTATGTTTGCGTGCTAAGTTTTGATGGATGATATTTGCTACCTGATTGTGCCTATGAGTATAATCTGTTTGTGTGAGTGTTGTACAAGCTCCTGTGATGTGTTGTATGGTCTCTGGTTGGGTGTGACATTTGCGGCATTTATCGTTAGTCATTGTGGGGTCTTTTATGATGAATTTCCTGTAATTTTTAGTATTTATGATCTGATCTTATATCGCAATAATAAAGCCCTCGGTTTCCGGGAACAAAGAACCAATTTTAAGCCATTTATTTGCTGCTAATGTGTCTATATGAGGTTGTTCAAGATCATGCGGATGCCGTCCGTGCAACACTTTCTTCTTCCAATCTTCTAACTTTTGTTTCTGTGGGTCTTCATTGTTGGTGTTTTCTGTATCTGTCTGTTCATTTAGGTTAAGTGGGGTGTAGCTATTGTCGTTCATTACTATAGCTTTATGTATCTTACTTGTGTGAGATTTACTGTTAAAGAATGTTTTTAACCTAGTTATTTGTTTTTGCCAAAGATGATGAATATCGATTAGGCCTCTCCCTCCGTTTTGTCGTTTTATAGTTAGCCTTTCTATTGCAGATTTAGGGTGTAAGTTACTGTGTTTAGTAAGTGTGGTGCGTGTTCTCTCGATTTGCTGGATGTCAGTTTTTGACCATTTAATCACTCCAAACGAGTATGTTAGTATTGGGATCGCGTATGTGTTAAATGCCTTTATTAAATGTTTGCCGGAGAGTTGAGTTTTACATACTGCGACCACTCTTCTCTTGTATTCTGTGTTCAAAGTCTGTTTAATTGTTGTGTTATCTAATCCTTTTAGTTGCCTGTATCCTAAATATTTATACAAATCGGTGGGTTCCATAGCTGTAATAGTGTCAGTAGTGTTAATTGCATAGTCGCCAGGTTTAATTTTGCCTCTTATTATATGTACTGTTTTACATTTGTCTAATCCAAACTGCATGTTTATGTCTTTGCTAAATTCTGTTGTGATATCTATTAGTTTTTCATCTCTTTTTCTGTTTTTGAGTATAATTTAATGTCGTCCATATAAATAAGATGAGAGATAGTGGTTTCTTCTGTTGTTTGTTTAAGGCAATATCCAGCCTGACAACGCTGTAGTAGGAGGGAGTCTCCCTGATAAATACCTTTTTTTATAGCAATCTGGCGAGTTGTGACAGCGTTATTGCGATAATTTAATTAAAGCGTAGTTTTCCATCGGGACATAATATTTCGTAAGAATTCAATGATTTGTGGGTTTATTCTGTATATGTGTAATATTTGGATAAGCCAGGAGTGTGGAATACTATCAAAAGCTTTTTTATAATCAATATAAGTGCAGTGTAAATTTCTATTTTTTGTGGCAGCATGCTTGTGTATGGTCGAATCTATGACTAGTTGCTCCTTACATCCCATGTGTCCTCGCCGACATCCCTTTTGTTCCTTTGCTATTATGTTGTGATGTTCTACGTGTTTATTGATTTTTGTAGTGATTGCTGACGTTAAGATCTTGTATATTGTGGGTAGGCATGTGATCGGTCTGTATTGGGAAGGCTGTGATGAGTAATGAGTTTTTGGCAACATGTAAGTTATTCCTGTAGCTATAAATTCCGGAATGTTTTGTTTTCCTAAAATGATTTCCGTTCGATTTTTAGCTAAAATTTTGTGCAATGATTCTAATTTTTTAATACCAATAATTATGTATTTTATTAATACCAGGGGATTTCCAATTGTGTAGTCGCGCTGTAACACTAGTTATGTCAGACTCAGATAACTCAATGAATTCCATTTCTTCAAGTGAGCTCCATTTAGTTTCTTCGTCTTGAATCCATTCAGATGTTTCCTTATGATGTATTTGTTCTTCCCATATGCCAGCCCAAAAGGTTTCTAATTGTGCCGTTGTTGGTAGTTCTATGTTGTTTTCGGTTGTCGGTGTATCGGTGTCAGTTTGCGGTTTCTGTAACTTTCTATAAAAGTTCTTTTCATTTGTAGCAAACAAAGTGTTATCATTTTTACGTTCTTGTGCTTTCTTATATCTTCTCAACCTGTGAACTTTTAGGGCTAATTTCTGTTTTAAAGTATCTAAAAATTCTTCCGGCCTTCTATTGTGATTCTCGTGCCTAGTATGAACAGCCATGTTTTTGAAATTACTTCTACTCTTTTGACTACTTTGTTTGATCGATTGTTGTTTATATATTTAGTTATTCTACCACAGTCTGCTCTAAGTTTTTCTATATCTTTTTCAAGCCTCTGCTGCCATGCAGGTTTGTTAACATTTGATTGTCTAACATTGCCTGTGTATTCTGTGATTTTAAAATTGAGTTCTTCGGATATAACTAATGCTGTGCAGTATATTAAAGTATGTACGTCTGTGAGTTGAGTATCTTCGCTAATATACTGAGTGAGAATATTTTGATTAAATACATGAATGAGCTGAGCAAGTTTTGGTGTGTACCGGAGTTTTGGTTGTTTTGGTCGAGCTGCCGGGTCCATCCCGGAGTATTGAGTGAGAGCTGTTTTAAATTTATCGTGTATTTCTCGAATACGCGTATCTGTGGGCGGGTTTTGGTTTATATTTGCTAGAACCTCAATGTCATTTTCTAACATTATGGTCCCATTTTCGGTTTGTGTGGATGTATGCGTGATTTGTGAAAATGCTTGTGATGATAGATAATAGTATGGTTGAGATTGTGTGTAAGGTTCTGATTGATCGTATGACTGTGGTTGTTCTTGTTGAATGTTTTCGATCGTATTTTGTGTTACTGCGATATTATTAGTGTCTTCATCATTTACTGACTCTAGGTGTAATTGTGTACGCACTTCTACTTTTAACTTATCTATTTCTTCTTGTGACAACAGTTTATTCCTAACGATAGTTCTTCTTTGATCTGAAATCCTTTGTTCAGAAACGGTAATCTCTGGATATCGACGTATAAAAAGTTCATGCAGTTGTTGTCTGTAGGTGGTCATATCGGTCTCTATTTAGTGATGTATAGGTAAGTTCGCATGATAAATGTGTTTACTTCTTTGCTCCATTTCATGCGAACTCTTGCTTTTCCAGCCTTGGTGGACGCGGGCAAAAAGGTAGATACCCCCCGCGCAGCATTCAAAGTCGGAGTGGGTGAAACAGTATTTAAACTAAAAATGGGGGGTGATAAAGGTGTAGGTGTAGGTGACGATGGTATAGAAGGTGTGTATGATACTGTGCTTGGACTATACGGTTCTACAGGGGTGTCTGTCCTGTCCGTCAGTCTGTCACCATCGTCAATGATTTCGGCTGTAGTATCTTTGTCGGTGGGAGCCCGCCTGTTCAACTCCTCACCGCTGACGGTTCGCATGCTGAGACACCCAGCGTCAGCTCCAGGTGCGCCCCGGAGATCGCCCCCGGGCAGCGGTCCTATACGTTTTTTCTTTGAACGAGTCTCCATTTTTAGTGGGTTTCCAGAGCCACGTTAGCCACGCCAGTAATTTCTCATTCGTGTGTCCGCCCCCCACGTGATTAGATGGTCAATCAGGACGTGTGGTTGTTTAGGGGGCTTATTATTATTATTCACGGCAGTAGTATAAAATCGAAGTTAAAAAGGAAACTATCACAACTTGAACTAAGTACCTAGACTTTCAAGTTAACGAGTAATAGTCGACCAAAATATTATAAAATTTACTTGAATGATATACCTAATTATGTTCTCCCATACTGAATTTATTGGTTTTTTAACTGAACAAACTTACATTTGTAAGTTTGTTCTTGAGATTAAGTGTTTAAATTATACAACCTTTTACTCTGCGTGTGTTCCGTAACGCACTTGGCTGTTTTTTTTGTTTACCTACCACAATATTCTTTTTTCCGAATCGTTCTTCTTTACATCGACCTTGTTTTACAGAGAATTCACAGCCGAAAACCTACGTTTTCTGAACATAGACCAGGCGCTCGCCGACCTTGCGTACTTCATCACAGAGATGAAGAAACAGCCGAGGTTTGCCAACAGCGAGGTGGTTCTGTACGGGGGGTCGTATGCTGCAAACATGGTTATGTGGTTCAAGAAGAAGTATCCGCACTTGGTGGTCGGTTCTGTGGCTTCTAGTGGCCCTATCTTAGCGAAAGTTGACTTTACGGGTAGGTACTTTTGTAACTTACTAGCAGTTGATTCACTAAAGCACAGGCCACACCATCAGCTGGCGGGCGGACGAGTAAGGCGAACGAGACATCGTTTCACCTCTTTTCATATTTTGGTTCACACCGTGAACTATCGAAAGAGTCGCACGAAGTATGAAAAAGGACTCGTTCGCCTCGCTCGCCCGCCCGCCAGCTGGCGGTATGGCCTGCGCTTAATACTACACACGTGTTTAAATGAAAGCGCTTTATTGAAATTTTAACGCTCGGGTCAGCGCCGAGGGTTGACATTACTACAGAATGGATATAGGAATAAAATTATATCGGTTTCGGTTACGGATATTAGATTGAAGTAAAAACTAACTAGTTATGAAAGAGGTTATGATACGACTAGAAATAACAAACAAACCTCAAGATTCACGTGACAAAAACCTGTCGAAACATGTCGCTTTATTTAGACTCCACCTTTATATGTATAAAACTATCCGAAACTTGTGAAACGGATACGGTTACGGTTACGGATATATTTTTATTTCGGATATCCGATAGTTTCGGTTACGGTTACGGAGCTCCATAACATGCTACGAGCAATACCTTATATTTAGGCATTAATTTAGATTTTACTTAGTGAGAATACGGGTACTAAAGAAGATAAGGTCAACAACGAAACGGATTTTAATACATTCCATCAAATTTTATAGTCATACTACTACAACAACTTTAGCTAGATCGAGCATTAAATTTTCCAAAAATACACCTTGGTCTTTATTTTAGGATATTTGGAGGTGGTTCACGAAGCTTTCACGTTGGAGGGTGGTGAGGAGTGCATAGGACACATCAGACGAGGACTAGACGACACAGTCGCCGCGATACAAACTGAAAGCGGAAGGCGCCTCATGGAGGAAACGTATAGGCGAGTCTTAAAACTCCATAATGTATAACTTTTTCATGTTTAAGTTAAAAAAAGAAAATCTAATATTGAAGCCTGCGAAACTCTTGGCATGAGCCGCGAGGAAAAGCTAGTAAGTACATAAGTTCAGATGAAGCTGTAGTGTGATGGTGTTAATGAGTGCAGTGCAGTGATAGCGTAGTGGTGTGACCGTCGGACTGTCAGGCCATAGGTCTCAACTTCGAACCTAAGACAAGACACGTACCTCCGATTTTTCGGATTCATGTGCGTATTGTAGTATTAGCACTTGCTTATATTTGTTTACAAATTCTCTAGTTCGCCCTACAATTGTTTTAATTTGACTACTAAATACAAGGATTTTCATTTGCGAATTCCCAGTACGGTCCCTCAGTTCACACACATAAATATCCTTGAACAGCTATATTAGTTAGTAGGTTGTTCTTCTTGTGTAAGTAGATTATCTAGTATTAAAATCCACAATACCTACTTACCTAATTGTATTTCTTTTCCTGCAGGCTGTGCCAGCCACTGGATTACGACAATGAGTACGAACTAGGTGTCTTTGCGGGACTCATCAGTTGGACTTTCTCGACTTCAGTACAACAAGCAAGTCCTGGGACGCTGCAGGCTGTTTGCAGAAATTTCAACGATCCCACTAGTTACGGTAAACTTAATCTTCTAAGGACAGCTTAAGAACCTATACTACATACTTTAAAGGCCTATTTATAATTTATTTCACATTGCAGGTGCAACTCCAATGGAGAAAATTAGCGGTTACATAGCGAGAATTCGATCATTACCCGAGACCAGCTGCTGGCTAATTAGTTACAATAATTTTCTGACTAACTACGGCCAACGAACAAATTGTAAGTGCACAGTTATTTAGTTCCACAAAATAATTCTGTCAATGGTTAAAAAAAATCCTAACATGTTTGAAAAACGCTTCTTGTCAACAATACCACACTTTCTCATTTAACACGCTGCAACGTTGATGCCGTTGCCGAATAATTAGGACGGGTTTATTTATGGCGCTCTCGCACGAATGATTTCCAGGAACTCGTTATTATTGCAAAATAAACTCTATTCCTTTAAAAGCTAGGTTTACAATTGAATAAGATTTTTTTTGTTCTGGCCAATAAAGAATCTGCTTCACAGCAGCGGCTAATGCTGGTTTCATACGAGGGCAGAACAGTGAGACAGAACAGTTTGGAAGGACAGTGGCGTTTAAATAAAGGACAGTCCGTGAGTGATAGCGATGGAGCGTCGACGACGGCAACGGCAACATTTACGCCACTTACTCAAAATTGCAGCACAAATGGCTTTGGATGAGCAAATTGAAATTGCAAATGAAATAAATAGGAAAGAAAAACTTAAAAAAAGTCAGCACGCGCGCACTCACATTGTCCTGCTCTTTGCACTGCACTGCCCTCGCGTTCACACGAGTCCAGCCACGAGACAGACGAGCGAGAAAGGTGGTGGGGGGAGCAAACTGCCCCGAAAAAATAGATCAGCGAGCTATTAACTGTTCTGCCTTGGTTACTGTCAAGACAGTACTGAACGCACAGAACGTTCAAAAAGTAGAAGTACTGTGCTGCCCTCGCGTGAAACCAGCATTACGTATCAGTGGACGGTTCGTTTTGGAAGAATAATTGAAAACCGTCCTTGTTTACAGCTCGAGCTTGGTATTATCAAACTTGCACCGAATACGGATATTTTCAAACAGCGCCACGGTCTGGCACAGTATTCGACGGTCTAAAGTGGCTCAGCTTGGATTTCTACGTCGATATTTGCAAACAGGCTTTCGATCAAAGGTAGTTGTAAACTTTTATTTGTACGAATTTTAAAGAATACGCTAAGGTTGCCAATGAAATTCAATCTTTGTAAATAGGACTATTATCATCCTGCCCTTGTCCCGGATTACTTGGGGTCGGCGCAACACGTTTTTTTCTTCCATTCTCCTCTGTCAACCGTCATGCAACCATTACTCCTTTTTCTTTGATATCATTCCTCACACAATCTATCCATCGTTTCCTTGGTCTTCCACTCCTCCATCCATCAACATTTGTATTCGTCACTATATTATTAGTTACATGCGATTCGTCTCACCTACATACATGACAGTCGATTCCTTTTCAATTTTTCTGTAATTGGCGCAACTTTCAAACTTCCTATAACATAGGTACTCATTCCTTACTCTATCCGTATTTTTTTAAGGAATTTACAGCCATATAATACTGCTTTTGACCAAAATGTGATATGAAAATTTCCTGTAACAGATTCAACTTGGACTTCGTAAATGCTGCTGCAGAGAGAGTTAACTTGATCTTCGGCGGCCTAGAGCCGGTAGTAAACAATACTATCAACATCCACGGTTACATCGACCCCTGGAGAGCGCTCGGAGTTTACAAGGAACATATCTCTGAGACTTCGCCCACTTACACTGTAGACAGGTAGGTTTGTTAGCAGTGGTTCAGTAGAACAGAAGATTTAGCGAATTAGCGAGCCGGGAGACGGCGAGACGTCTTAATCTACTTCATAATTAACCAAGGAGATTTGTACCTCTTCTTACATGAAACAAGCACAAGGTGATCAAAGGAAGTATTTGACTACAGTAAATATATCCTGATCAGACATCCTTACCAGCACACCAATTGCGGAACACACTTGTCGCATTCCGAATCCGTATTCTAGAGAAAGTCAAAATACACAACCCTGGGTGACATGTTGTTGCATTGGGAATGTGAGTGACACAATGGGGGCTATCGCGCATGAATTCCGCTAGAGGCTTCTTCCGAAATGTCAATGTCATAGTGTTTGCGCGTTGCGTGCTTTTTTAACACGTATATTTACTAATATTCACGATTTTGGTCTAGATTGAGCCATTCCTGATTAATTATGACTTGAAGATTTTGAGTAGCAATTTAGAATCTATTTGTTAGTACTTCGAGGTAGAATGATTTTTGAAATGTTTCATGCTTGCTAATTTTAGGGAGAATATTGTAAATATGCATCTGAACTATATTATAAGTAATAAAATAAACTATTTCTGAAGTTATTGGTACTTTGATGTATAACATAGAATTAATAACAGGACCTTTCTCGACAGTGGCCCCATCTGGTGAGCTCAAAAACCATAGCCCTAATTACCCTGCAGGACATGAGGCATCATTGATTACAAATAGTTCTTGTAAGGGTTAGTTCAGACAGAACGGAATAACCCTCGCGCTCATCAACGCAAGCTGTCTAGAAAAACTGGAATTTGTGTGAGCGCGTCTGAACTTGCTCGCGAGGTCTCGAGTATACTCGAGGAATCCCGAGAATACGCAAGGAGGCGCACGACAGAGTAGCGAACATTCGCGAGGGTACGCTTGATGTCCGCGTCGATAGTCATACATTTTTTAACTTTAAACAATGGTAATACGGACCTATTTTCAGTGCAGCCAGTAAATTGCGCGAGGAATTTTCTGTTCTGACTGAAGTGACCCTAATTCTTTCCCCAGGGCATCCCATTGCTTCGACATGCGAGGCTGGTCTGCGTCAGACACTATCCAGATGACGGCCGTACAGCAGAGAGCCCGGAGAATCGTAGCTTCTTGGCTGTCCGCGTCAAACTCTACTACAACTACATAGAAAGTTATGTATCAGTATTTACAAAATATTTATAAGATTTTGAACATGTTTCTTGTAAAACAGTTTTTTTTTTTGATTTTATTTTCCCCGTATTAGGAACTTTTACATTTACAGCATAACAGAAAAGGAAGAAAATTATTGGCAATGTATGTTGCCTTTAGCATGAATCATAAATTGGGAAGCGAAAAGATAACAAAAACTGCTCTCAATATGTTCAAGGTGAACGATTTACCAACATAAAAACGGCACGAGAGTCCGAGCGATTTATCAGCGGCGCTGTTATGTAAACTATAACTTCAAAGCAACGTAAACCACATGGACAAACACGTACTCGTTAACATAGCAACGCACAGTTTTGCGCACTACTTTTTTTTTTGATAGAAATGGTTTCAGGTATCAGCGCGAGAAGCTGATGGTTAAAATAAAAGCTTGTTTTTTTTTTCTCCCGCTAGTTATCCGGGAAGACATAATTTTATTAAGTTTAAATTCCACAATCTGACAAATTGATAATCCACAGAAGTTAATCAGAAACTTTTAACAGGTGAAGATGAAACAGATCAAAAAATATAATCGGAAATACTCACTAACCGTCCTAAGCAATAGTTTAAAACTATATTAATTCCTAATGTCAAATGTACGGTTAGCATTTTGCCTAATTAAAACTACCGGCGGAATTACAATTACAGTAGGAGTAAATGCACAGTGCACTACTGCCCTGGTCTAGTCGGTGTGTTTTCAAAATGGCTCTTTTCCACGACAATCCTTTTCGGAAACACAACACAAATTGTGCTGCGCGTGAGATGGTACCAACATTGTTATGTACTAACTTTTCACAGTGAGTGAAGCAGTAAATTTCATCTAATATTGGAAAATCCTAAAAGTATTAGGGGAGACGTCTCCACGCAGCACTATAAATATATTTGCAGTGAAGCGAAGGGCAGTGGAACAACCCCGTCGGGGCGTTCTACCGACTCTCGCTCTACTGTGACGGGACCAGAGAAGTAGTCTACTCTACCGATAAATCATAGCACTTACATCGTAAAGCGTAAAGTGAAGAACATTCGAGAGTGTAGGCAGCCCATAATTTAAGTTGTACATAAATATAAAATCATATTACTTCATAATCACTGGAAAGTTCATTTACTTAACTATAAAAACAATTAGGCAGTGTAAAAAGCAAACAAATTTATTTATAGGAAACTGAACACGTAATCTTAAATAAATAGGACTGCCATTAAAACCCCTGAACTAACTCAAATTCAGAAATGACGGCACCATGTTAAACCTATGTGTCTAATAATCTAGAGAATACTTAAATATAGAGTGAACCTCGTAAATGCAACCGTCACATGTTCGTACAGCGTCGCATACAGTTCCACTGGCGAGGTTCGGTCACGTACATATTAATGTCTAAAGAGAGACATCAGCGACATTCCCTGCGCCCTCGCTACAAATACACACGTAGATTAAGTGTTTATAACATACTGGTGAAAATATTTACAATGGTCTAGTGCTTAAGTTGCAAGTCATTCTACAGTCAATGGTTTGGGATTCTCCCATGGAAAGCCTTCTCGTCCGAAGTGACCGTAAGTACTGGTTTTCTGGTAAATTGGTGCTCTGAGGTTCAATTCCCTGAAACGCATAATTGCAAGTTAGTATTATGTTTAATCACAATATTATTCAAAACAACCGCTAATCGGGAAAATGTTTCAACTTCAAAACAATGATGTAACAATAACAACTTACTTGACAATTTTGCCCGGTCGCAGGTCAAAGTTCTTTTGTACAATGGCAAGCAGTTGCTGCTGGGTCTTGTGTGAAGTGCCGTAGTCAAACACGGTGATAGACAGCGGTTCAGCCACACCAATTGCATAAGCGACCTTTAAATAAAAACATACATAATTTAGATGCTGCATCGACAAGACCGTATATGATGGAATAACGTCATGTTTCGTCTTCTCTCAGACTTACTTTCCAATAAAAATCTATATTTGGACACAAGATGAAAAAATTAGATACAAATACTGAAAAGAACATTCGAGATCATCATATGCATCTTCATAATCAATACGAGTCAAAGGACAGATTATTGAGCAGTGTAAAGTACGAGTCGTCGTTAATAGACGGTCGCGACGCATACGTCAACGGAAACACGGCGCCGGCGCCACGTCATCGTGACGTACGATACTCAGCGCGTCAACTTGACGCAACTATTATTTGGGTTATCTACCTACATCATAGCTAAGTGACGGGGATCGTGACTAATTATTTGGTTGGTTCAACCAGTTCATAGCTCCCTGTAAGTCGAGATGACTGTGATAAAGAGACACTACTATGATTTTATATCAACACGGCAATGTTGATTTGCGACTTTATGTCAATGGAAGAAAGGTGTCACTGACAGTTCACATGACTGTGTTGGTTATCGTGAATTTTCTTTCTTTATGTTTCGTACGATTCTTTGTCGATTTGTCGTTAGGGTTTAGGGTAAGCTGTAAATAAGTAGGTACGACCAATTAGGAAGATGCAATTTATATTTTAGCAGAATATTTGTAGACGTTGAGCTAGTGGCCGATATACGCGACTGAAAGTCCATTTGGTTCATTCAAACACTCGTCAGAACGTTATTTAGCTATTTCATTTGGTATTTCTTAGTAGCAGCCTCGTCGGGAACTAAGCCCGGTTGATAGCAAAGCTTGGCTCCCATTACATGTGGCTTAAACGTAACTGGCGAAATGTGAGTGTACTATGAGTACAGGACTGCCTATGCCCATGGGTATCACAGGCTTGATGTTCTGTTATGTAGAAAAAAGCAGCAGCATTCGTCACCTGCACCATGCAGCGGCGGCAGAGGCCGGCCTTGACGAGCGACTTGGCGACCCAGCGCGCGGCGTAGGCGGCGGAGCGGTCCACCTTGGTGAAGTCCTTGCCGGAGAAGGCGCCGCCGCCGTGCGCGCCCCAGCCGCCGTACGTGTCCACGATGATCTTGCGGCCCGTCAGACCTGCGTCAGACTGTGGACGAACAAATTTTTTTTTCTTATTTTTTATGTTGAGACTTCAGTGTACAAAAATCTAAATAATTCTCACTATTGTTTCCTACAATTTAAAAAAAAGCGAAAAGATTTTCGAGCGTCATAGACAACAAAGAGATTTTTATTTTATTTTTACTTGTTGAAAACTAATCTCCTTAAATGCTAATCATGTTTGGTATTTGAATTGTTTATACTTATATGTGAAGGGTATCTATGACAGCCAGCCTAGTTTTCAAACAATTAAAATATAAATTCTTGTCCTTACCTGTGGACCACCTATGATGAATAGACCGCAAGGATTGATGTGGATTACAGTTTTGTCATCGATGTAGTGAGCAGGGATGACTTCCTTGATAACCTTCTCCTTGATCTCCTCACGCAAGGTTTCCAGAGTTATCTAAAAATTCGAATTAATAATTAACAAACATGAATCACTATCATCACAGGTCATGGCCTAATTTTATCAAGCACTTTGTTATTGAAGTATAACATTACCTTCAAAATTGTATCTTTTTTATTACATAAAAGCATGACGTGATTTGTTGATATGTAACCTAAAAAAAATTATCTCCGTGAAATAGTTACATTAGTGATGCTATGATTTAGTTATGCATAAGTTTGATCAAGAAAATTACTCGTGTGCTAAGAAAATTATTCACACATGATAAAACATAAATGACGAAATATTTAATAGAAATTGCCGCGGTATGTATGCTATTATAGGAATAATTGATTTTTCTTTAATGTTCCGTGTCTTGATTGTGTAAAATTGAATGAAAGATGGGAAGAGCTTACCTTCTCTGAATGTTGCAGGGAGACAACAAGTGTGTGAACTCGCTGAGGCACTGTCGCGCCTCCAGCAAAGACGTACTCGCATGTCACCTGAAACCAAACATCAAATTATGATTTTCTTTTTTACTGTTGCCATGTTCGTGAGGCATAAATTGCTGTTATGTAAACCAAGACGCCTACAAGATAAGATTTTAATTCGACCCAACAATTTCTTATCTGATGCGACTCGCGCTACTGCGACCCCCCAGGTAGACCTACTTGAGGGGTACAAACAGAAAATTTGTGTAGACGACAATATTCAAGCTCATTTCACACTTAAATAGCTCCAAGAATTTTAGGCGAAAGGACTTGCAAATATCCCCCTAAATTTATTAGTCACAAAAAAACAATTTATTAACAGTTTGTGATTTATACCTTTATAAATCTCAAACTGTTAATGAATTGTTTTTAGACCCTTAATGAAGCCGAGAGGCTCTTGTTCTTGCCGTTATTGCAATCATTTTTTTGTTCTAGACCATGCCTGGGAACCTTCTGGTAACGGAGATATTGGGGGTCTAAGTTCCAACTTTTTCAGAATTTTTTTTTTAACAAAAAGTACACAAGTCAAAAAGTTTATAGTTTTTAATGTTATAACTTAACATTCAAAGCCGCCACGACCACTATTCAATGAATCCACCATCACAATGGTTCGAGTGCGTTACATTGAGTCGTACCGTAAAACGTGATTTTTCACCCCAAAAAGAAAAGTCGTTTCCCAGAAATAATTTTTGCGTAGAGTTACTTAGTTTGATGCTTGGTTGACAGCTTCGTGAAGGGTCCGTTTACACCTTGTATTTGAGTCCATGTTGTTTCCTATCATTACTTACTAAATCATTCCGATTCCCTCATATCTGTAAGTCGCTGTGTGTGTGTATCTGTGTCTGTTCTTTTTAATGAAGTATTGTTTTCATTAGACTGTTTTTTTTATTCCTAGTACCATTACAGTTGCTACAAATATATGATAACATTTTAATGTTTATAATAAATGTGCATTACTATAAATGAATTACGTTGCTTTTTAGGTATTTGTAACCCAACATGAAGCTTAATATTATGTTTACCCAGAAACTTTTTCAAGGCTTAGCAGCTGAACGGCATTTCTGGGTTCAGACATTTTTTTTCTTGAGAGAACGTCTTCGCGGGATAATTTCCGATCTCCATGCTGGTGAAGTCGCGAGCAAAAAAGCTAGTTCAATAATAAAAGACCAACATTTTTACGTTCTTATTGTGTGTCGCTTATATTGCACCTTCTGACGTATTTAATTGACCGATCTCAAATGTCGCTTGACACTGGTGTCAGTTTTATCACCAAGTCATTAAACAACAATTGATATATTAGACATTGATTGCGTCATGTGATCTTTAGAATGAATAGGAACAGCATTGAAAACGTTATTCTTAGTTCTTTCATTCAGTACACCTATGATTTCACAATAGTTAAAATATGTTACTTTGAAACAGCCTAATTCACGACTAGCGCCCTGTAGGCACGGCTCTATGCGTGAGAAGGCGATATTGTCCACTTTTTTTTTTTTGGAAAATCACAATCAATTGTTCCTTTTTTAATACTGCAGAGTATACAGTCGTTCCATGTAAAGTACTGGAACTCAGCTGCATCCGGTTAGACTGGAAGCCGATCTCAAAAAAATGGGGAAAAGGCTAGGCAGATGCTGAATACTGCCAAGGATATCGCGGTTAGCAACCCTAAAATTTCCCGTCCGTAACAAGTCTGTTACATTGAAGTTTCATCGATTTACAAGGGTTAATTGGTTTGAGGACTAGCTAACAGTCTCGACACCAATATGCATCAATCAAAGCCACTTATAATGTTGCACAGCATTAGGTCAGAGATCGAAACAATGTATTGTTACAATGTAGAAGATTGGCAGCCTCTGGATATTGAAATGACCTGTAGGTCTAGTCATTACAGAAGCTTCAACAAAGCTCAACTGTGTCTTCAATATTTAGCTTTAAAGTGAACCTAAATGTTTACTAGTGTTTTAAGATGTGTAGGTCGAAGACTAGATTAAAGATTAATTTATTTTAATATCTATCAGGTATATTTTGCCATTTCACAAATGCAAAATGGAAAAAAGTCATCTGCCTCCAGTTCTTTCTTGTTTGCGTCAAGATAAACCGTGTGTTAAGTTAACACAAATAAAATAATCTTGAATGAAATAACATTTAGCCTTTGACATAAGTCAGCATACCAAAAAGCTGCAAAGGTCAGATATACTATCTGTTCAAGTTAATCAGTCCATTTTTTACAAATATTGATGAATATTATTGTAAAATATTTTTCAAGTCATTGCCTTATCATGTATATTATATGCATGAATACCTGTATGTAAACAACACACAATAGTCAAGAAATAAAGTGTTAAATGTGCATATTTACCTGTGTCTTAGAATCAGGACGAGCCCACCAGAATTCACCATTTCGTCGCAGCTCAGCGATCTTTTGGTTTAGTCTGTGTGCAAGTACTACTGTCAGAGGCATGCATTCTTCAGTTTCATCTGTTGCATAACCAAACATTAAACCCTGGAATTCAAAAATAAAATTAAATACTACGGAAGAAAATTAATGGAGTACTCACACAATTAGGTCTGGTCCATGCTGGACTATTGCAAAGACAGTTTTAATCTAGTTTTTTAAATTGATATTCATAATGGAGTATTGATCAAATAATTGGGACTGACGTTTGAAAACTCCACAATATGACTTTGACTTTTTATTCTCACCTTATTAGGTATTAGTTAAACAGTTGTTAAAATAAAGTGCTGACAAAAATGAAGGCTGCATTGAAGAAAGTTTCACAAGACACATGCAAGCTAGTTATAAAATAAGTAAATTAAGTTATCCTCAACATTGCACAATAAATAGCAATAACATTTTCACATGGATTTTTCCCAAGTGGAGGTAAGAAAACATACTTGTGAATCATGCTCATTCACAATAAGTTATGTTTTCACATGTGTAACGTAATGTGTAATGAAATAGCAATCATCAAACATTTCCTGGATTTGTGAATGAGTGATAATTGTCTGATAATAATTTTGTGGACGATAAAATGAAATGTAAGGACAATAGGAATTTCATACTTTTAGTACCTAATAAAAATATAAATGTGCTCCCATGAAATGAAAAGTGAATAAATTAATTAATGCACAGCTGTTGTTATTTACCAAAAAATCATTAACTTTTTACTAAAATATGGCTAGTAATAAATTTGGCAGTTAAGACATGATGATTACATACCTGATCTCCTGCCCCAACTTCATCATCATTGCGGTTCTCATGCACTCCCGCGGCTATGTTGGGTGACTGCTGGTCCAAGGCAAGCATCACACAGCAGGTCTTGTAATCAAACCCTGATCCCAACATGCTTATTTTAGTACTTATTAATGGCAGACTTATGTCTATGATTATAGAGTATCAAATGACACGGTGCAGTCAGACATCATAAAGATATTTCCATGCACCACTGTAAATATGCTGTCTGACCACGAAGATGCATTTGAGATTGGCAAGTATGAATTTTATGGCATGGGTGAAATGTAAACCCATAGTTATGGATAACACTTTTCATTCTGTAAATCATGCAGAATGTAAACCCAAGCTAAGTTTTCAAAATAGCCAATAGACCCAAGAGTTATTCCGTGCAGCAAATTCTTATTTGTACCTGATCTCCAGCCCCAATATCTAAATCCTCTCTGTCGGTATATACTCCATTTGCTATGTCTGTACTTTGCTCTTCGATAGCCACTAGTAAATTTAGTGTACGCCAATCAAAACCTAGTGTGCACGGAATAATATTCATCCATTACTATGAGGGAAGTTAAATTAGAATTGAGAGTTTGTCTACACAGTACTGGCTGCAAGCCAAGGAGGTGCATCTGTATACTTCTGGTAACAGATAGTAATTCAAGGATAATATTTACATACCTTTAGAGGAATCATCATAGCCAATGTGCTTCACTGTCTCTCTGACAACCTTCTGGTAGTCAACATTAGCTTTGGATGTAATTTCACCGCACAATAACACCATTCCGGTTTTTGTCACCGTTTCTGATAATAAAACACTTTATTTAGCAAAAGGAATCGCTATTTCTAAATATTACACATCGACACCGTGGTATTTAATGACACTCACCGCATGCTACTTTTGCGTCAGGGTCCTGTCTCAGATGTGCGTCTAAGATAGCATCACTAATTTGATCGCACATTTTGTCTGAAATGAAAGATGCATCATAAATACAAATAAAAGTGCAAGTGCATATTATCATAAATTTCAACGTTGTTTGGCTCAGACCACGTGTTGCGATTATTTTGACAAATGTAAATTGCGATAATAGCTGCGAGGACCATGATGTAACAAAACATTGCCATTGAATAAAGCATGCCAGTCCGTGTGTGTTATTGCCGGACAATCAATGATTTTCGAGGACTGCTACAAGTAATATTGTAAACAATAGGAATCCTATTTATACTTTATCTACGCACATGCTAAGGCGGCCATTTTTCGATGAACAATTCCTGCATTGAGAGTTAGTGAAGAAAACTAACCTGGATGGCCCTCGCCGACGGATTCTGATGTGAATAAAAATACTGATCCTTCTTCCATATCATAGCTATGTCCGTTTGTTTTTGCATATCCATTCATTTTTGAGGTCTCCGGCATTCTGAATTTAGAGTTAGCTCACAAAAATAACTCGAAAGAGTCCCCTTGAATTAACACTGTGGAAAAGAGGTCTGGTTTGTGATCGCGCCGATATTTATAAGGTCGGAGCGGCGCCACAGAGCAATACTTATTCACCAATCAGAATTCTCGCAGACGACGGTGCTGAATGCTGCTATTGGTTGAAATATATTGTTTTGATTTTGTATAATCTGGAATGCAAACGCGGTAAGTTTTGAACATACACTACTGCGACTTTATCACACACTTTTATCCAAATCAAACAATTAATTTGCTCACAATGGGATTTGAGAATAATAATTACATGTTGTTACAAATTAACGCATTAAGTTAAGTTAGCTTCGAAAACACACTAAACACTTTAAAATAAAATAAAAACCGTAGTAAGACCCCTTGTTTTAGATTATTTTTAAACATATCAGCACTACGAGCGGCATAAAAATTGCAGTTGATTTTTTGACTCAAACAAAGATAAACTTTAAGGCTTTAGGCGTGCAAGTTTTAAATAATTGATTGCCAGTTAGATTGATCCTGTGAGAATATTATCGTACACACGTGTGAGGTCTAAGATTATTAACTGCACTTTAATCTGTTTTCAACGTAATGTGTCGCACACTTAAGCAATGCGAGAATTTTTAATCCACACTTGGTAAATTATCTAGGTAAGTACTTTCAAAAGCGTTAATAAATTCATATTACTTTAATTATTGAAGTTATTGTTTTTATACTGTACAGTAAGTAACTAGCTGTCTCTTTTAACCCACCTATTTTTTTATTTTAATTGATAAAATTTACACATTCCTAAAGGAAAAACAAGATTATCTACTGTCACAATTCCATTTAGCACCGAAACAAAAATAATAGCAAATTAAAATAATTTATAAAAAAAAGTATTATATTTAAATTTTTATTTATATCTTTTCATAAAATTTATTTAAATAATAAATATCTATAAATACCTCTTTAGTTCAAAATGTATACGCAGTAAATTCACCACAAATTAATACTGAAAACAGTGCACCACTTTTCAATATCCGTAATTTCTTTGGTAAAGAGTAAGTGCCAAAGATGGGTAGTTTCCCAAAAGAAATCTCGTCGTCAACTGAGGGCAAGTTGTTGATTCATCTGTACTTAAATACGACGAACGACTATGCATTTATTTATTTGTTCAAGAGCCCGCGAGTTTTATCGAATTGTTACGTTGAAAAATTAAGGTTCGTTTTTTTTGTCACTTGTTTTTCGCCACTAAAGGTTATCTTATTAGAGTTCCGTGTTCAAGTTAATAAAACGGGACATTAATTATTTAATCATTTACGTGATTCAGCATTCAGAGTACGGGAATGTTTAGGTTTATTTGTCACAAACGGTATTATCTACATTTAATGCAATTTGTAATTTTAATATTTCTGAATTTAACATAGATATAGAGTAGTGACGCCCGAATATCGTAAAGTAGCTAGGTAGCCGAATTTTGATTCCAGTATGCATCAGACGAATCTGGAGGTTGCCTATGTATATGCTACTTGGGATTACTTGGTATATTGAAATCTTGTTTTTATAGCCTAGGTGCGTTATTTTGTAACTGTTTGTGGTTTAACGCTTTAAACTTTTTATTTTTCTTATTAAGGTGGAACCGTCAACGGTCACGTGACAGTCTTTTCATACATTTTTCGTTAGGGTTATAGGTACTCTAGACATGGACACTTTTTGTTTAAAACGAATCATTTTATCACTTTTCTACAACGAAATGCCCACATTTCGTTGTAGATAAGTGATAAAATGATTCGTTTTGATCAGCTTTTTAGGAAATAACTTTAATTTTTTACTGAGAAAAACAATCATGATCTCGGCAAAATTTGACATTTTCATTTTTTTGACATTTTCATTTGTGTGATTCAGATAACTGTGAAAATGTGTGAGTGACTTGATAAGCAAATAATTCTGAAATATATAGATTTGCCTTTAAAAATACGTATTTAGGTATGAATTTTAATGAACTAGGTAAATGTATCTATCAAGGCGCAATTATCTATTCGACATTAATTTCTTTGGGCCACTACAACAGCATGTACCTACATTTTCTCAAAGCGCCGGAAAGCTTAGCTTTTCGATAGAGCGTAGCGCAGCGAGGCGCACAGTCTACAATGACTAGAGTTTCTGTCTAGCTTGAGTATTCTAGAGCGACTAATTTTGTACGGAACCCGCACGCAGGTAGGACTTGTATACTTGACTTTGTCTATGCTCAGCTTCGAGTTTTATTTGAAAAGGGATGCATACGAGTAAGTGCGCTCACTGCTGTACAGACGGTATTAGTACAGTTTTTTAGGACTTCGACATCATAATGAATTTGAACTGATGACCTCCTAGACCAGATACTTAGTACCTTTGCATTTTCAAACCAGATTCGAGGGCACGCTGTTATAGGTAAAGGTAAGCAACTTAGAATAATAATTTCCTGGTGAACTCTGAAAGATAGTATTTTTTTTTTATTTTTAAATAAACGTCAGAATCGGTTGCAATCTAATAATAAACTTCTGTATCAGTAAATAATGTAAAAAATACCCTTAACAAAGCCGAAAGGCACTGGCTCTCCCCGTCATTGAGACCATTTTTTTTTTGTTCTAGACTCTAGCTAGGCCATACCTGGGAACCTTCTGGTTACGGAGATATCCCTAATATATCCGTAACTAGAGAGTCAAAGGTCCAACTTTTTCAGAAGTATTTTTTTAAATCCATTTTTTTTTGTTAACTTTACTTTAAATACCTGGGGGTATACCCCCGTACTATTCATACATAAACAATTCAGCACAATGTTTTGAGACGAAACGTGATTTTCACCCCAAAAAAATAGTCGTTTCCCAGCAATATTTTTTGAGCGAGTTACTTTGTTTGATGTTGTACAAACCTCAGAATGCTTGGTTGAAGGCTTCGTGAAGGGTCTGTTTACACCTTGTAGATAGATCATCGTGATTTTGACAGTGATGCAAATTCAGAGGTAAAAAATAAATGTGAAAGGATTTAGACAGTTTTGGCGCCGGATTGACGTTGTCAGGAAATTGAAATTGTCTGTGAGTGTGGGAATTGTAATGAAAATCACGATGGAGATGTTAGTTCGGACTATAGATATAAGACGTGTTTTAATATATCTATGGTTCCGGCCTTAACCACGCGCCAATGCAGCACTATGCTTAAGTACTTAAATAGTTTGTTTCCCACACGTCACAGACGATTGTTTTATGTAGATACCAAAAACCGGTCTTTCAGGATAGTTTAGAAAGATACGTAGCATCAAGAATTCTTTAGGTATAAACAGCTGTTTGCTATAAAAGTGCAATAACTACTCAGTCAAAATATATGGAACAGTTGTTTTTTTTTAAATAACCGATGAAAAATTTGTATGTGGCCCCCGGCTCCAAATGATGCACTGAATTTGTGGTAACCGTTTTCGCGTCGGTGTTCCTTCCACCCCGTATACTTTCATATCAGTAAAAAAGCTGTTATTTTGAACTTACAAACAGATACTTCAATTTTATTTACTTGAGATAATTATGTTTCTAGCACCCAATAACATGTTTTGTAAAAATATAATCTCATCTCATTTTGTTGTAAGTTCTCTTTTATTAGGTACATTAGAGATAATAACCGGATCGAGGGCAGTACAAAATAATTTCTGATGTAATTTATTTTATGTTCTGCATAACGTTCGTAAAGAGCCGTTTCAGATATTTTGAACACAAACATGTTTATTATCACTAAGTGTCTACTATAAACTAGGTAAGTGTTGTATGTAAGTAACAATATACGTAGTGTAGTAGGTATGTAAGTATAATAGTATCGTGGCTACGTTATTTTCTGAAAATTTCAAAAAGAAAACACGATTTTCCGATATGTCTTAGATAAAGTTCGTTGCACAGTAGGATATTTTGATTCAAATAATTTGAAAATAAAGTTTTTTTTTCGGCCAAGGATAAGATACCTATATTGCTTTTATATTATTTGTTTTAGGAGATTGAATGAAATTGTAACAACCTGTTTACATTTAAATAGTTTGTTACAATTTCTATTAGGAATTGCATTGACATCATACGCCTTTCGGTAGCAGGAAAACCCCAGGTATAGTTTTTTAAACAGGTCAGTAAATAAATGAGTAACTATACACAGAGAAAAAATCGTTTTTCCTGGTAGGCTGCATGCAAGTGAGAGTATATTAAACGAAAAGATGGCCCTTTGACCGAATTTTAATAAAAGTTAGCTATGTATGAAGAACATGCATGTACATAGGTACTTAGCTTTCCTAATTCAATAAGCAGTTAGCTAAATAAAATATTTATTCAGTTTTTTGAACGCAGTATTACTTAGTTTTTTTTTATTCATTGAGTCTAATTTCATTTGATACTTCTACATTTTCCGAGGCTTCCTTATTATGGTCAGAAATTAACCCACGTGAACGTTTTAAATATAGCCCACGACACTCGGGGATAATGTAGCTTCCCATAACTGAAAGAACTTTTGGAATCGGATCAGTAGTTCCAAAGATTTCCTACTTCCAAACTTTCTACAAACAAACTTTACCTCATTATAATATTAGTACCTACCTATAGAATAAAAGGTTTATTAGCAGGGTCTCAAAGCTAAATTAGTATCGTACGGGTCGCGAAAATCGATAGACCATCGAGGTACCTTCCTATACATAATCCTCCTTACCGATTTCGGTAACGGCGACCCTTTGAAGCTTTCACATTTCCTTGCGTGTATACAATATGCTAAAAAAACCCTATCCGATCCGTGTCCGCAGGTATCGAGATTAGATTCTATTTATGTATCCTTTTTGGAGAACTAAAAAAAATACCCCGATGAAAATTAAATAAAATGTACTAAAATGAGGAATCTTATTCATATATGGCAACACACGGGCGCGAGCGGTCGCTACTAGGGTAGTGACGTCATAAAAGAAAAAAACAATTGACGATGGAACATACTTATGCCGAAGATGGTGTTGTCAAAGTGAGTTAGAATTTACCTCGGAAAAGCGACTTTTAAGAACACCTAAAAAAAAACTCAGAGCAAACTCGAAGCTCGTTAATTTTTATGGAAGAAATGTTTGCCTCGGCTTTTACCTTCTCTAGATGAATTGAAAACTTATGGTGGCATTTCTTTTATGGTGATGATGGGCGACGGCATTCACACCCTCAAGAATAGAGGGGACGGCTATTCCACGGTATCACAGACAATCTAGCGTCATCCATAAACAAATGGTTCATTGATTAAAGTCAACAGTGATAAAACTGATAAACTTTAAACTTTCAAATACCAAGCTACCGCGATTATTAAATATTTTGATTCTGACGCAACTTTATTTGCAATTGATTAAGCTAGCCAAATACTAACAATCTAGGTCCTATTACATGTTAAGTACCTAGAACGGTAGGTGCCTACATTTTATACCTTCCGTGCCAAAAACTCTTGAAGCGCAAGCGTGGTGGGAGAATTCTGATGGCGTTTAAACTAATTACGATATTGGGAAGTTGAATTTTGACTGTTTTTTTGTACAAAGATACTTACTGCGTAACTCGGTCAGATAATAGAAGTGTATCAACAGTAATCGGTCTCTGGTTTGAAGAACATGCGTTTTCGTTTATGCCTGACATGCTATAACACTCGTCGGGTACAGTCAGTCTGAACTTTAGTTTGAATACTGATCTAAATTTAGGATGCCGGTGTCCCCTTGGCGGCAGCTCTCTCAAGGCAATTAGTTCGTTTAGTACGCTGGTTTTCAGCCGCATCCGGTTGAACTGAAACTTGATATCAAGGCACTTTTTCGAATTGATGGCTGTCACAAAAACAAACATTGCAACTTTGGAACATTTGCTTTTTTTTTACTAATCGTGCGATTAATAGACAAACGTTCCCGTTGAAAAGAAGTTTTTACTTAAAACTGTTTACATTATTTTAATAGTTTTGGCGAGTTATCGCTTGAAGATGTTATTGAAAGGGTTGGGTTATACTAAATCATAATATTATATTACGTCATTATTGTCAACTGCTTACTTCTCTAGCTTCGCTAATCGTAATAAGAATTTTTGTTATGGTTCACACGTTGCTATCAAGATTTAATCAGTGCGTCAGCATTATTAATTTTAATATGACGTCGGGTTAATTCAACGATATGGAATGTAATTGAGTTGCGAGATTTAATTTAGTGGGATTCTTCTGTGATCTTCATTTGTCGAATGGTCGGGTTTCATCGCTTACGTATGCAAGAGCAAAGATTGATTGTATTGCTTTTAAGGGGTGTCCCCTTGTTTCGCAGACAGAAATCTCATGGAATTTCGTTTCGCCGAAAATGTTTCATATAATATTTGGTTCTGGTATTTTTATTTCCAATATTATTGTTTTAACGACTATTAACTTGAATGAAACATATTTCACAGAAATACAATTCAATGAATTTTATAATCACATTTTTTTATTTAACGAACTTATCAAACTGTAGAATTATTTTTAAACGAATATTATTTGAGCCGTGTATTTTTCTACGGTATTTTATTTCTAAGAAAATGTAAAAGTAGACGTTATGCTATCCATAATTTTATAAAAAAATATACACACCGTCGAATGCGTCTATCGTACTCCTATTTTTTTTATGTTGTTTTGTATACCTACCCTACACACCACATTAACATAAACAAGACATTGTAACAAGGAAAACTTAGGATGCAAGAGCGAGCGAAGCGAGCTCTGGACTTGGGGCACCCCGACTCCGGACAGGACAGTTAGGTTGGGTACTTTAAACCCTGCAGACAAAAATAGGAACCCCTATTACAGGCTACGTCGACTACGCCTTATTACAATATTTTGATGTTCCGTTCACTCTGACCAAATAGGTTAGGTTAGGTTAGAACTGTGGCCAACTACGCGCGAGCCGAGCGAGCGAAGCGGGCGTTGCCGCGGCAGCGGCCGGTGAGCGCTACGTCGCAATTGGTCGCAGTAATAAAATTAGGACACTCCAACAATTATGGACCGCAAAATAAACACAGGACGTAAAAAAATACTACACCACGTTCACAAAAACAATGCGGGTAATCTTGTTATTCTCATTAATAGTGACTTCATAAAGTGTATATGAAGTCACTATTAATGGAGATTACCCGCATTGTTTTTGTGAACACGGTGTAGTAATTTTATAGGATATATATTTTGTAAAACATTTAGAAACTGTCACTCGATAAAATGTTTTTCTTGGTAATAAGTTTTATATTAACTAAACAATATAAGCCTATAAAGAATATTTGATTTGTTATTCTATAATATGAATATCGAAACATTAAATTTTATTTCTAATAAAAATCAACGATTTAATTTTTTTCGAAGTAATTATTCTGCGTATTGATTATTTTATGAAATGATAATATGAGAAAAAAAAATATATGAAACGAAATTCTATAAAACTTTTGTCTATAATACAGTGTACAACCCATTTAAGGACAATTTCCTGAAAACTAAGAAAAAGGTAGGCACCCGTAACAACTTGTTCATGAGTCTAACCTCAACCTCCTAGGGCGCTTCTCCTCAGGTACTACTACTGGCCTAGCACTCTGCTTCTCTGCGGGCGAATACGCATCCCCAGTGTGGCTTCGATCCGCCCACGCCAAGGAAATAGATGTCGCTTTGAACGAAACTTGCAGAACGATTACAGGCAGCCTAAAAACGACCCCAGTCAGCGCACTATACCCCAGCTGGGATCTCCACATGTGCGAAATGATGTCGCAGGCGCAGTGAAGAAACACAAACAGGAGTCGGACAGCAGACACCCACTACGCGATTTAATTGCCAAAGCAACGGCTTAAAAGCAGGCAGTTTTTAAAAAACCGCAGCGTCCTTATCCCCCTATAACAAACATAGCAGACAGTAGGACCTCAGAATCTTCTTTCTGAACAGTTGTGTTGTAAGGAGGAAAATAATAAACGTGTCCAGTCCACCCCACTGCGCACAAACAGTACCTACATAACAATTCAAAATAGACGTACCGTTGACGCGAAAAGAAGAAATGCTAAAGTGTAAAAGTTATCTAAAGGGTATTAAATCTAAACCAAAGTTCGTTATACGGTTTATCCATTTACCTAATTGACACAATTATCAAGATACCTTGTGTGTTTAAGTTGTTTAACTAATTCCATGCTTCCGTAGGTAGCGGCCGTTTATCACAAAGAAATCTTTGTTTTTCTAATAAGATAAAAACTGTGATGATAAGCAAGTGACGTGTTAAGGATGATGTACTTACACAGTATTTAAAGTCTATATTACGAAGCCGCGTACAGCAGCTTGACCGTGAGCGTCTTCCGCGACACGCGATCGTAGCCGTGAGTATGCTGCGACGCGCAATCTTCGTTCGCCTGTCGTCCTATCCGATCGGATCCTTTCGAAAATTAAAACACGTCAACACGGTAGGAATGAAACTATGTATTTGACTAGGCGCAGAAACGGATAGGTACGTTCGCTAGCGAAGGTACGGAGCCGGTCGTTTGCGTCGGCATCCTGCCGGAAGCGATCATCTGTTGCCGCATCCGTTCGTATATTTTCCGATCCGATGCGATGCGTGCCGTTTCATCCTTTAGTTAGGTAATGATAGAACTCAGAAATCGGGGCCTCCGACGAACATTTTGAACTGTTGACCTACGAACATTTTGAACATTGGATAATATCGTACGTCATAATTCTTAGTAAAAAAAATCGTTCGGAATCAGATTCCGCAATCACATAAAAAAAATAAGAGCAGCTATGTTGTTCCTGAAAGTTCTAACCTAAGCCCGCGTGGAGATTAATAATTGTCCCACGGGATCATACTGCCGGGATTAAAAGCATCTTATGTGTTAAACCAGGTTATAAACTATCTGTATGCTAAATTTAATCCAAATCCGTTCAGTAATTTTTGTGTGAAAGAGTACCTACATAAATAGTGAGTAAGGAGCATTTTCCTTTAGCACAATATGAATGAATAGACATCATTGTATGTATGCAGAACAGAAGGGATATAATTAAATAAATATATAATATTATGTAATGAATTGAAATAAATTAAATAGGTTATAATGCTTTGATCAACACTGACTGACTGACTGCTTTGATTTTAGCTGAACATCAAAAACTTATCACCCGTCAATTTATAGTGAGCTAAAGGAAAATGCTCCTTCATTTTCCTTTAGCACAATATGAATGAATAGACATTTTGAACTATTCATCCACGAAATATTTTCAGGGAATCATCTAACGGCTATAACAAAGCCATTTTAAGGGATTTTTTTTTATCTGTACTCAGACTGTATTTATTTATTTTTTTATAAAAAATAAATAATTTAAAATTACTTGACCCACAAAATAAATACTGGCTCCTTATTTTTAGGCATCCATTACGGTAGTTTACTTCGTTGTATTTACCTACTGTCATTGTTAGAATATGGGAGTAAAGGTTTTATGCAAAAAGTCCCAAAAAATTTTAGAATTATAATAATTTTGTAAAAAAAAAACACTCAGATAATTTTTTTTTTCGTTGCTATGGCGACTTATAGAAGTTACTCTTAAAATATTTCGTGTGTGAAAAGATAGACCTTGTGTACATCAATTTATTATTTTTACATCAAAATAATTATTATAATGCAAACAAATCAAATATTTAACAAAACTAGTAGTAGTACCTACTAAAAATAATCCGAAAATAATATGCATCAATACTATGTTACTTATATTTTTTCCTCAATTGCACGACAAAGAAGTTGTCCAATAGACAAAAATATTATTTTCATATCATATGTTATACTGATTGCACATCAAATTTACCAGAGCGTACAAAATACTCAGACATAGAGGGTGTAAAAACTATTTTCTTCAAAATAATAAAAATTTGAAGTAACTGTTTTCTGTGCAATTTGTATTTTTGATAAGGATTGGGATTTTTTTTTATACTTATAAAAAGGAAGATTATTTTTTTGATTTACAGTTAAATACTAGCCTTGAAGAAATGTGTGTCTAGCTAGTAACTATATAAATAATAACAACATGACGATTAGTTCTTATTATTGAACAGCCTACCTAAGTAGGTATGTAGAGGGATATAAAAGCAAAGCCGCTTCAGTCTAATATTTTCATTTTCTAAACTAGGTACACTAAAAAATCTTTTCTCATTGGAATGTGCTGTGTGTGGTTATGCTATGATCCAGGTCATATAAACAACATTGAACTTGTGTGATGTGAGAAAGTTATTAAAGAAAAATTATGGATCGCAGTAGGAAAGTAAATGTGAACTACAATATTATAAAAATATTAAAATTCAATCAATGACGTAGTTCAAGAAGATGAGCCTTCTGGCGATCCACCACCAGCTGAGTCTAATATTACAATTTAACTTACTAATTATTAATTAGAAAAATATTATATTATAATAAAGAAATTAAGCATAGCTAAGTGCGTTAATAATTTGATTACTTGTATTATAATAAATTCATATTTTTTCAAAACCTCATTTTATTTGCAATCAGTACCCAACATCATTGTTATATTTTGACAGTTGTCAAATGAAATAGTGAGATGCATACTCGCTTCGGTCCAAATCTATTAAAAGCAAACCTGCGTTCAAATTCAAAGACACCTTAGTCCTAGGATATTTCTGTTTTTTTGTGGAACAAGTGTAAATTTGGTTGATTTTAGTTATATTTATTTTAAATTCAATTTTTTGTACATAAAATAGTGAGATTGAAGTTTTCTACTCACTAGTAAACTTTAATTATTTCAGTTTAGATGTGACTGAAGCGTTTTTGCTTTTATACCCATACTTAAATAAATTACCATATGCCTTAAAAATAGAAGCTTTGTTTTAACAAAAATGAATTACTAAGTTTAATGTGCGCTAATTATTATTAGTTAGATACCTACCTATGCGGTCATAAAAAGCTCCGCTTTTCAATAAATTAATAGCGATGCGTCACGAACTCAAATTGTTGCTAGAATAATAATATTTTGAGGTACTTGTCTATTTTGCTGTGCAATCAGTATTTTTGATTAGGATTGGGTTTTTTTTTATATAAAAGGTAGATTTTATGATTTACCTACAGTTATATACTAGCCTTGAAGAAATGTGCTAGCTATTCATATTATTAGTTCATATTATTGAACAGCCTAACTATGTAGGTATGTATTTATAGAGTCTAATAAAAAATCAAAAGTACTTAATCAGCTAGCTAAATTCATTTATTTCATTGGAAATTTTTATTAAGACCTGTGATAACTTTATTTTGTGTATGTTATTTAATTTCCACTTTAGGCAAAAATTGTGGAGTAAGTAGATAAAAAAGTCGTGACCTAGCACTTTGCTTGCAATTTTATGATCAATACAATAATATTTATATTGCAATATTCGATAAAATTTCATTAAACACGTACTTATCATTGTTAGGTAATAACCATTGTTTAAAAAACAGTTTAAGATAAACCTTCTGAACTCAGGTGTTTAAACCTTAAACATATTTATTTACTTTGGTTAGTCAACATATTATTATTTTCCTTAATTCGTCTTTTAAAATTATTGATTACATTTTTAATAATTTAATGAAAATATTAGGTTACCCCCCAACGATATCGGGAACAGGAACCACCTAACAATGCGCGCCGAGTCCAGAAGGACCGCATTCTGAATCAAGCTCTTAAATTAGGTAATCCAGCTGCCTCGATCCTCCAGCTGTTGGTTGAAGCTCCTATTAGGTAAATACATTATTATTAAGTGAACCATTTACTTTAAAAATTAAAATGGCTATTTCCGAGGCCATTCTTTGTCACGTTGTGGTTTTATTCGAAGTATCTAAGCGACTGCTTACAGTGGCGTAGCTAGCTTGGGTGGCACCCAGTGCGGATATTGTAGGTGTCACCCCAAAAATCAATCAGAAATAAAAATAAAAAAATAAAAGTAATAAACCAAGGTAATGTTCAAGATTGAAATTGAACGGTACATTTGCACTTTTCTACATCAAAAGGACTATAGTGGCGGTTATGCAATCTGCCAAAGTTTTACGAAATTTTGTAGGTGGCACTACTAAGGGGTCGTCCATTAATCACGTGAGGCTGGAAAGGGGGGGAGGGGGGTTCGGAAAAAATCACGAAATATCACTAGGGGGAGGGGCAGGTGCAGAGAGATATCACGTGTATTTATTTTTTCTTTGAACGCGCGATTTCTAAACCGAAAAGCGGTGCGTGACCTTGACATTTTTATCACGGTGCTTATTTTTCCAGAATTAAATTAGATTATACCTGTTAACCTGTATTTAAAGATACTATTTTGATTTTTTTTAAGATACTTTGTACCAAAAAAAATACACGTGATTTTGGGTGGGAGGAGGGAGGGGTAGTGTAAAACTTCACCACGAATCACCATGGGGGAGGTGGGGGTTAAAAATTTGCTAAAAAACATCACGTGATTAATGGACGACCCCTAATGTTCACGGTCGGGCGGCCCCCCCTAGCTACGCCACTGACTGCTTAGACACTTCGAACTTATCAGTGAAAGCTCCTGAAAAATCGAGCTCTCGCTATCATCATCATATCAGCCCGGAATCACCCAATGCTGGGTATAGGCCTCCCCTTTCTTATACCACACTTTTCGGTTCTTTGCGTCCCTTAACCAGGTTTTTCCCGCGATTTTGAAGCTATCATCGACACTCGGTCAAAGCCGTGCTTCATCGGCCATCTCTGCGTCTAGCCAGATGTCCTGTCCAGGTCCACTTGAGGCGCACGGCCCGTTCCCCAACGTCGTCATGTCGCAGGCGGATTTCGGTATTACGCACTCGATCTGGAAGGGTTATTTAATAATTACTTCTGCTCTGCTAGAAGTATTCGAATATCTTAATCGACTTAAGTAGTTTTAATACTTTTGATAAGGAAACCATGTTTGATACTAATTACAGAAGGAAACTATGATAATTTTCTCTCGTAATGTTAAATGAGGTCAAAGGTTTCTGCCGACACGTGGCTCTATTTTGTATTTCATCTGTCAGATAGATTAGCTATCTGATACAATTTTAGTTTGTCTATATCCTGCTATTACTTATCTTGTTGATCTTGAAGCGTAGTTTTTCTATTGCCTACAATGTTATAGCTGTAAGTAGAAAGATTCAGATCAAAGAAGTACCTTCTTCTTGTGATTCTAAAATATGAATACATAGTTGAGTTGCAGATCTAGATCGAACTAAAATAGGCATAGGTACCTACTTGTGTGAAGGTAGTTGAAGGAGGTTAATCACGTGTTCAAATGTGGTTTAAAATAAAATACGCAAGGCCTTCTCGCATTTGCATTATATGATGCTTTGTTATCGATACAAAGTAACGTAAAATTTTGCATAATAGATGCCTGGTAGGCACTTTTTATTTATATTTCACTTGCATTTTTATGCGAGATGGAAAAGCCCAGGATCGTTATGATTTTTTCTTAAGTAAGTGTAAGTCTTGTATAGTACCTACATAGTTTTAACATTGAACACGAATACGCCAATGCAAAGGGTGGCTCTTGGGGTGGGTAGGTACTGCTGCCTAGGTTAGTCAGACCATTTTAGCTACGTAGTCCTCAACTAATTTCTGAAAAAGAAAATGGCGGAAATAAGTAACTCGACCTGGCTAACAATATAAGGTACGTTTAGACTATACACTGTATAGTTCATGAGGTCAGGTACCTACCTACCTATACCTACTTGTATATATTACATCACCCCTGTAATCCCAGAAGGGTTGCGTAGAGGTGTACCTAATAGTACACCCACATTTCGCCAGTTATAAAGGGTGTAAATAGACCCTTAACATAAACGAAAGGCACTTGTTCTCCCCGTCACTGCGATCATTTTTTTGTTCTAGATAATATCTGAGAACCTTCTAGTTACGGAGATATTGGGGGTCAAAGTTCCAACTTTTTCACAATTTTTTTTTAAATACATGTTTTTAATGTAAGATTTTTACGTTACACACCTCCACGACCCTCGTACTATTCAATCCATTCATCAGCACAATGCTATGAGTGCTTTCCATTTAGTCCTACCGTAAAACGTGATTTTTCACCCCAAAAAAAAGTCGATTCCCAGCAATAATTTTTGCGTAAAGTTACTTAGTTTGATGTACAGAATGCTTGGTTGACGGATATGTGAAGGGACTGTTTACACCCGGTATTTAAGTCCCGTGTAATAGGGTGCGAGCCTATTGCCTGTGGCTGCAACTGAGAAATTTGTGATGGAAAAACCCAATAACACTTTGCCCGACCCGGGAATCGAATCCAGGACCTCGTGTTCTTCATTCACGCTTGCGACCACACGACCAACGAGGCAGTTACTTATATACAATGAGTCACATTATTGTTAATTTGTTCCGTAACACAATTATTTTAAATGCCTTCTAAAACTGCACATAATAACAATTGTAACAAGAGTAAATGACATCAACTTGTTATCTAAAATGACGAATAATGGCCCGTACGTGATTTTCGATTAAGGAAAACGAAGAGTCAAGACATTGACCCTTGCTTCGAAAAGGTCACTCAATGATACACTGATAATTCTGTTTCTGTTAAGAAGAATGTGTTATCATGCCTATTTGATTTCAAAGTAGGTTCATTAAGATTAACCCAGTAGCAGGAGTAGCAATTGCTACGGGCCCCGCGCAAACGGGGGCCCCGCCTATCCAAACCTGCCCACCGCCGTTGAGGGTTAAAGCCCCCCTAAAAATCCCCCTAAAAACCAATCTATCCCAGGCGAATACTAAAATTTTTCAGCTCGCTTACTACTATACTATACTTAGGGTCTATACCTACTTAGGTGTCAATTCAATATAAGTTGACAGATTTACATTCTTCTTTCGATTCTCTACTTTTAATTCTCATTTCTGAATGGATGAGCAAAAGGAACCTAATTTTTATCCGAGGAAAGTTGTCAAAATTTTTGAGCTCGCCTCGCTCGCTCTTGCTTTCTCTTGGTTCTACAAACTTCTACCGTGCCCCCCCCCCCCCCTCTCGAATCAAATTCCAGGCTACGGCCCTGCCCACCACTAATCCCTTCAATGGCCAACTGGCTAATAGTAGATAGTTTGTGGTATCAAAAGCTACAACAATAAATATTATTTTTAACATATTTCTAAAAGTTAACTCCGGGCACACCGCAAATTATTTGTGAACGAAGTTGGCAAAATACTTTATGGGTTGTACCCTCTCTGCCAGATCAAAGGATAGAATTTGCTACGGGCCTCGCGCTTGTTAATCCGGCACTGACATTAAGTACATTTTTTACTGAGAATATGCAAGAGCTCCTGACTAAATACAGCCGCTCGGGTCCATCTTCAGGTTAAGCCACGCTTGCCTAGGTTGTCCGTGAATGGGTGACCACCCATTGCATAACGAGCTTCCTCCGTGCCCCGGATTCGTCCCGGCTGTCATTTGTAGATCTTTGACAGTCGGTTCAGGTAGTCAGTGATTACCAAGGGGTACGTATCGTATTACGCAGTACTAACTGGGTTGTGGAGGAATGATAGTTACTCGTTCCATGTGAAATACTGGTATTCAGCTGCATCCAGTTAGACTGGAAGCCGACCCCAACAAAGTTGGGAAAAGGCTAGGCAGATGACGATGATCCACCGTAAGTGTGTGAGTTCACGTCGTAAAAAGTTTAAACTCTGAATAGGTTAAAAAGTTTAAACTCTGGGTAGGCATCTCTGTACCTAGGTACAGAGATGCCCACCAGATATTTTGTTGAACATTTCTGCATTTTCCTGGGAAAATCATCTCAACAGCGATTCTAAAACACTATCACCAGATAAAACCTACCTCATTTCATGTATTTTTCCATTTTCCTTCAGGATTGATGTGGCTTTGAAAAACAATGTGTTCCAAACTAAGATGGGAGTGAGACAGGGTTGAATCTTGTCCCCTGCACTTTTTAACATATTTGCAGAGTACATTATTCCGAAGACCACAGAAAACTGGGAGAAGGGCTTCCCTATAGGTGGTAAGAGACTATCAAATCTCCGATATGCCGACGACACCATTCTTCTGGCAACATCCATAAAAGATATGAGCGAGCTGTTCCAACGACTTGAGTCAGAAAGTGGCAACATCGGTCTAGCGGTGAACAGAGCAAAAACCAAAGTGATGATAGTTGATCGAGCCGGAAAGCTAACAAATGGCTTCTGCAACATTCCTGGCATTAATAACGTCGACACCTACATATACTTGGGCTCCCAGATCTACAATAACGGCAGCTGTGTCCCCGAGATGAAAAAGAGAATCGGGATGGCAAAAGATGCTATGTCCCGACTAAGCAACATCTGGAAGAAAAGGGGAATTGGTATCAAAACTAATATCAGATTGATACGAGCTCTGGTTTTCCCCATCTTCCTGTATGGAGTAGAAACGTGGATAATCCTGGCCCGAGAAAGGCAAAGGATTGATGCATTCGAAATGTGGTGTTGGAGACGAATGCTGAGAATACCTAGGACGGCGAAACGCACCAATGCATCGATCCTGATCCAGCTCCTAATAAAAACTCGCTTGTCCACCTTAGACAACGTATTCTTTTGTACTTCGGTCACACAGTGCGCAGAGGCGACGAAAGTTTGGAAAAACTGATTGTGGTTGGGAACACCGAAGGCAAAAGATCGCGTGGTCGTTCACCATCAAGATGGACCGACCAAATTAAAGACTCGGCATCCAAATTTTACACGGTTGTAAGAGACGCGCTGGACAGAAACCGGTGGAGTTAGATCATCCGCTCCAGATGCAAATCTGATGCTGACCACGATCCTCAGACATGAGGGACCGACCCCAGAGAGAGAGATGGCAATAGGCTCGTCGCCTATTACATGGGACTTAAACATAACTGGCGAAATGTGAGTGTACTATTAGGTACACCTCTGCCTAACCCTACGGGGTTTACAGGCGTGTTGTTATGGTATGTTGAGTACATACCTGTACCAACTTCGTATTTTACGTCCCGCGGTCGACCATTGAAATACGTGAGTAGTAGGATATTTTGACGATGAATAACATTTTAAAATCCAAGATAAGATATTGACGCAAATCACGGCACGCGGCTGGGCAAAAGCAATTAAAAGGCTATAAAATGTCACCATAGGTACATAGATCAATATTGTAAAGGTAAATCAAGGGCATCCAGAGACGTCAGGGGTATCTTCTTGCACACTCCTAAGTAATCGTCCTATTACATCAATAGATTCAACAAATAATAATGTGAAATCGATGTATTTCGACGTAGAGTCGAATGATCTCATGCGCTTTGTTTCGGTATTACATATGTTTTCACCAATTTCAATCACAACCGAATATAGAGATAGGTCCATAATTAATCTATAGTTATCAATTTGATTGTGTCTGCAGATAATTTGTAAACAGTGGGTTGTTTAGCACAATTACTGTGGCTGCCGCCACGAATGAAAATACATTCAGTGCTGAAGACAATCAACAAAGCTGTTTTGGATTCTCCTCGTGCCGGAATGTTTGAAATTATTCACTTTACAAACACTTTCGCGTAATAGTGTCTCTCGTGGACGTTCTTAATTATACATTGACAGAATTCAGTGATTCGTTAAGTGGTTGTGCTTCAGAAATAATTAAAATATTCTCAGTTATTCATAATGTTCTATGATTGCAAAAATAATGCTTTACTGAAATTATGCAAGAACGTCATTTAATATTGAACTTCGTTAATTTTATCCTATGGATTTTAATTGCACATGGGACACAGGTATGTTCTTTATTTTGTATAAATAATTAGGCATTAAGAAGGTGGCTTAATGGTGTCTACTCTGTCTAGGTATTGTCACAGAATAAATAGTACAACTATTATAAGTACTGTAATCAGTGGGGACTGGGGACGCGGTCGCGGCTTAGACTAGTTAGTCTTCCTCGCGGGCCCAGTGCGGCTGGTAGATGTCACATTCACATGCCTTCGAATTTTTGGTTCTTGGACAATGCCGGTTTCCTCACGATGTTTTCCTTCACCGTTTTGAGAGCAGTGGTGATGAAATAACTTACTCAAAGTAATGCGTCTGGCTTTGTTCGAACCCACGACTTATTAAATTTGGATACGAATTTTAGATAATTTTGAGTTTTAAAATATCGTTGAAGAGAAAATGAAAACAGCAAAAAGTACAAGTTATGATAGCTTGCAGGCTGTTGTTTGAAAAAAAAAATGTAATTTCTTGTACTGAATTTACTGACTTCATGCTGTTTAGACAGTTTAGAGCAGGAGACAAAAGTGCATAGATACTTTTAGACAGTACCAAGTGTTTTGAAACGTAAAACACCTGTGTACATTTGTACACGTACTGAATTTACACAAATAAACATAATCGATTGATTTTTAATCTTTTGGCTGGGATGATTTCAAAAGGTCATTGTAATTTTCTAGATAAGACCTAGTACTAGTACCCACCTTCATTAAGAATGTCTGAAAATTCGTGATAAGAGGTGTAATCAGGTAGCCGAACGTCCGCCGGAAAATTAAAATAATCTCGTCCTTGAAAACATTCTTCCAAGTATTGCTGTTTGTAATAAATGCGTTCACAATAAAAAAAAAACATGAGTTGATGACTTAATCAAGACCGAGTTAGGTACTCCGGCAGATGGCCTGGCTTACTAACTTAATAACTTATTCTTTTTCGCATGATACTCAAATATAACCACGAATTTAGCGAGTTATGTAGGCCACTCATAAGGTGATAGGAACGACTTGTAGTTCTAGTCTAGCAGCGTAGGTGGTGGACACGTCACCCGACTGACGTGAGGCGCAGGTCATGAATTTGAATCTGACAGGCACATTACCGGGTAAAAACCTAGGTAAAGGTAATTTATTTCATCACCACTGCTCTCAAAATGGTAAAAGGAAGCCAAGTCAATAAAAAAAAACGAAAACTGACATCCATCAATCCGCACTGGGTCCGCGTGGTCGACTTTTTGTCACTCCATGTAAAATACTGTTATTCAGCTGCTTCCGGTTATTCGGAAATCAACCCCAACATAGTGTGTGTAAAAGAAGTTAGGAGCATCTAACGGAGCAATTGAAATGATAATATGTTGTGGAAATCGCGAGCAACACCCGGTCAAATAGAATGCTCACCCGGTCAGCGTCCTTGTTGAATTTGATGCCCGTGCCGTCCTGAAATGTTATAAAAATGTGACTCCGCTACTGAATTTTGAAGTTTGAAATGTCGACGTATGTTAGTTCTAAAGTACAGGATCTCGATGTACGCCAGTTCGAAAGTTCACTGGAGCGAAGTATGCAAGGCCGACGTATCGTTAGCTAGAAAGCATACGAGTGCGATGTACGCCAATTCGAAATTACTCTGTTACGAAGTATGAAATGCCTCCGTACTGTTACTGGTACTCCTAAATCATCATCATAATTATCATTATAATTAGCAAATTTGTGTAAAAATAAATTTACTTCATTTTTTATATAGGGACAGACACGGATATTAGTAATTGTTTGTACCTATTTTTATGAAAAATATATTTAAACGGAAGTTTAACGCAACAATGATAAATAACACTATGTGTTTACTATTTTACATTACAAATAGACAATGCATTTTAAAAACATTAAGTTTACTAGGTACTATATTTATTGCAAAATTATAGAAATTGTGAGGGTAGATAGTATTTTTCCAAGTGTCATTAATTAATTTGCTGTCCTACAACAGTGATATTGCTATAAGATATATCTATTTATGAATGTGTTTTGTTTATTACCTATTACAATTGTTCCAATAGCTATAGTGTCGATATCGAACTCAGAAAGCATACGAGTGCGAATAGTCCTATTTCACTATAGGACTCCTATTGCACTCGTATGCTTTCTAACTAACGATACGTCGGCCTTGCATACTTTGCTCCAGTGAAGTTTCGAACTGGCGTACATCGAGATCCTGTACTTTAGAACTAACATACGTCGACATTTCAAACTTCGACATTCAGTAGCGGAGTCTAAAAATGTTTATTCACGACGCAGTGGGGTTATAGTCTGATTGTGTAAAGTCTAGGACCAAAAAAGTAAATATTAGATTGAAAAATCCAAAAATAAACGTCTCTCGACAATGCATGCAATCGTTTTCATGAGTTAGTTGCATTGATTGAGAACCAATTGATAAAAATAAGTGTCCTGTTCACACTACTCATATTTTAATTCTAATAAAAAAAAAACAGATAAAATAGATTACGTAGTAGATTCTTCGTTATCAGTTTATAGTTGTTGTGTTATCTGAAATGAAATCAAGTGACTTCCGTTTGCGAATATCCGGGGTAGGCTGGTGAGCAATACTGAAAAGGGTGTCCGGCCATCGTATACTGAGACGCTTCTGTGCCTCTCAAAACTCGTCTAGCAGTTGCTCCCGGCAGGCATTCGTAAATCTTTAAAACATGAGTCGTTACGGGTTGTCAGAAACCCGAAACTATGGGATAGGTATAGTGTCCCGTAGTGACCTAACTAACTGGCAGTTGCTCCATGTAAAACGGTTATTCTTCTGGTTAGAATGGATGTTTTAGGCGCGTCGCCCACTGGTCAGTAGAAACGGAGTCGCGACACGGTCGAGTCGTGGTATCTATGTGGAGTCGACGCGCGGGCTATGCTTCCATCCCTTTTCTATACGTTGCTACGCACGAAACGAAATAATAAAATAACGTCACACTTTGGGGCACTTCCACGCCTGCACCTCGACTCTTGATCGTGTGGGCGACGCGGGCCTTAGGGTTCCGTACTTGAAAAGGAAAAAAATCTTCCTATCAAATATTTACGTCTATGAAAAAATCAACCTTCTAGGAAGGTAATTAAAAAGAAAAAGGGTTTTCATGCTATTATGCCGAATATTTTGACACTCGTCAGGAAATCATAACCTATGGGGTACTTCCTGTTTACCTAGAATGATTTGGCAAGACGCGACGCAAGGTCTTACAGCACAAGTAAAGGAAATCATCTATTCTTTTGGCTTTTTGGTTAACCAATAATCATCCTTTTTCGACTCGGTTGTAGGTGGAAGCCTATCTCAAGGATGTCCTGAATCCAGTGAACGTGGACTTTGACATGTGGCACCAGCGCGACACAAGGATTGCTATCCGGGCTAATGATCTTCTTGCTTGCGAGAGGCCGAATATCTACATTTGTGAGGTAAACTATGGAAGGCAATTTAAAAGTTAGATTCCCTTTTAAACTGTCTTCTAAGCTTCTCCCTTCTTAGCAGCATAGAGCGGTCCTAGAGTTAGAAGAACGCCTTAAAAAGTGACTAGGTTATACTGATTGCCGAAGGGCAGAGGACAGAATGTTGTGGTGCAGCTTGGGAAAGACCCTCGTCCAGCAGTCAGAAGGCTCTGTTGAATCAGCATCAATGACTACATTACGATTTCTTTTGATCGTTGACAACGAAGAAACCGCCAATCGCTATACATGGTTAGACACTAGTCTATCATCTCTAAATCCATTCGTAATCATCACAGATATCGAGAATGTCCCATTCTGTCTTATTGCACCACTTGTACGTATACGCTTACATTATAATAGGTGGTGGTTACTAAATATAGTGAATAGGAACCTATTACACAAGCTGCAGCTATCAACGTTCCATTGTAATGAGCTGAAAACTTTCCAGAGGAAAAGATATCAACTCCCGTTCGCTAAATAGTCGTCCATTGACCGCCAGATATTCGATCAGACGATAGGACAGACCCGCATTAAAAATGACATCGAAGTACCTAGTCTGGGATAGTTGTTACGAATCAAGTCTTCGTAAACTAACTGTTGTTTAGGTGCTGCGTGATTTTCGTCGAAGTCTGTTCAAGTATCTTGACACTGTCGATTGCGAAAGATTATCATAATTAATAATACCGTTCCTTACTTATTTAGGAGCCACCAGACACTGTACATCCAGACGTGAGGAAGACTTGCAACTATCGCAATGTGCGGTACCACGAGCAGGTGTTCCGATGGGTGGCAGGTCGAGGATGCTTGCTGTACACGCCTGACTTCCTTTTCGTCGCCGGCTCCAACACCATTAACCTGAACGCTGGATGTTTCTATGGGAACTGGTTCGCGCCTTGTCTGGAAATTGTAAGTCATAATCTTTTTGTTATAACGTATTGGTTTTAAAGCGACTTGCAGAAAAAGTTTCTACAACAACAACGGTCTATGAAGCCGAATTTCCTTCAAAACTTCTTCCCTACATACATACCTAGCTGTCTCTACTTATCATAGTAGCCAACCTAGACGTAGAACAACACCTCACCTGATAGATGCTAATCTTGCGCTTATCGCATAGATAGATCGCTATCGCTTTAACGCAGCTTTTGATAACAATCTAAACTGATACTCGCCTGAACACAGTACCAAAATGAACCACAATCTTGTGTGAAGATTTATATCCTTCAAATCGTCGGTGCATTTCTAGAGTGCTCCTAGTACACTATGATTGTGGAGGCACGAACTTTACTTAAGGACTCTGCTCCAATTGTTTTTCCTGAAGTTATGGGTTAAGTATCAACTTCAAGCCGTGCGCTTATAGAATTGCTTGTTTACGATGCAAGCTATGCTTTACCTGATCTATGACGAAAGCCTGAGTGAAAATATCTTTTACTCTGTTTGTCCCTGATATTTTTCAAAATATGTGATACCTACTTAACTACATAAGTGTTGTATTCGATTAGCTATTATTAGTCTTCAACTCTTTATGAGCCATCAGCGTACAAGTGATTGTAGCGATGAATATCGCAGCGATAGTGGATCACTGCCAAAGATATGAACTTGTGATAGTCTCCAACCTCAGGTGAGTATGTGTATGGTAACCTTGTACCCAAAACATAAATCAGCTGTAGCTGTTGCTGAAGTCAAGCAGCATATATATATGCATACATGCATGATGATGTGGGAGTCTTTTTTTGTTAAATATGCGTCTTTTTAATAAATATATTCAGCATTGTGTAAGCGTCTTAGATTCCATGTAGGCATACCTATAGGGAGCAGCGGTGGCCCAGTGGTGGCGGCCCCGACTTACGAGTAGTAAGTCGTAGGTTCGAACCCAGGCAGGCGTATTACTTTGTGTAATTTATTTCATTACCACTGCTCTCAAAACGGTGAAGGAAAACATCGTGAGGAAACCGGCATGTCCTTGAACTAAAATTCGAAGACATGTGACATCTACCACCCGCACCGGGCCCGCGTGGTGGATTATAGCACATTTCCTCTCATAGAGAGGAAGCCTGTGTCCCAGCAGTGGGAACATTATAGCCTGATTATTAAACCTATACAACGTGTAACAGATTAAGCGCAATACCTCAGACACCCCAATTAGAATATTAAATTATAAGTCTTAATCAAATCAAATCAAATCAAAATATTTATTTGCTAGAATATGGTACATAAGGTGTTACAGTAAATTAGTTTCAGCATATCCTGCCATAACATGGCGTGCAAATGTATTCACAATAAGCGATGTCAATTATTCTAACTTACAAATTACGATTCTATTGACTTGATGTCCTCTAAAATTACAGATTCTATTGACTTGTCTTCTAAGTAGTCCTTAACGGTATAATATATTTTAATTAATAATAGTTTGAAAAGTATTTTTTTAAATATTGTCAGCGGTAAGTCTTGAAGATTATTTGGTAAATGATTTAAAATAATAATCGACATGCAGTATACATTTTTCTTAAATAGTATTAGTTTTATTGGTGGCAGCCGAAGTCTATATTTATGCCGTGTTCGGCTATTTGGTCTGTCAGTGCTAGATTCAAATAAATTGTAGTTTCTCTTAACAAAAACACATATTTCAAAAATATATAGACATGGCAAGAGAAGAATTTTAAGTTTTTGAAATAGTGGCTTACAGCTGTCTAAAAAGTGAGCTCCACAAATTGCTCGGATAAATTTTTTTTGGGCTTTAAAAACTCTGTCAAAATCTACTGAGTTGCCCCATATTACAATACCGTATCTAAGTACGGATGATACATAACCATGGTAAGCCAGCATTGCAGTTTCACAGTTTACTGTTTGTCTAATTCGTTTCAGGACATATATAAAACGATCTATTTTTGCAAGAATCTTATCTATATGTGTTTTCCAATTGCAATTTTTATCTACCGTTATACCTAAGAATACACAATTATCGACAGTGGTCAAGTGAGAATTTTTATAATGAATGTCCAGTTTATCTACGTTTGCGTTATATGTTTGAAATTGTATTATGTTTGTTTTAGTCATATTTATTTTTAAGTTATTTTTTTCTAGCCATACTACTGCATTATCCAGAGCTTGGACGGTTTCCTTTTCTAAGGTTTTGTTATTGTCACTCTTAATCATTATTGTGGTGTCATCAGCGAATAGTATGCAATCTTTACCTATCGTCTCTGCAATGTCGTTGATGTAAACTAGAAAAAGTAGTGGGGATGCAATACCTCCCTGTGGCGTGCCATAATTATTTTGTTTATATCCCGACCTATGGTTTTTCTTTCCCTTTGACAGGTTTTAGTTATTTCCACACATTGCATTCTTTCAGAAAGATAACTTTTTATCCAGTCGTTAGCCTTGCCCCGGATTCCATAATGCTCAAGCTTTAAGAGTAGCGTTTTATGGCAAACAAAATCAAAAGCTTTTGTCATGTCTAGGAACACACAACTTATCTTAGATTTTTGATTCAGACTTTCAGTTATGTATTTTACTAGCGCAAAACAAGCTAAAGTAGTGGAACTGCCCTTTCTAAAACCGAATTGTTCTTTTTTAAGAATATCACAAGTTGTTAAAAAGTTCTCTATTTTAATGCACATAACTTTCTCAAATATTTTGGATAGGATTGGGATTAAGGTTATTGGGCGATAATTGCTCATGTCAGTTTTTACACCCTTCTTATAAAGAGGTTTGACAATAGACCTTTTTAGACGTGTAGGGAATGCTCCTTCTGTTAGAGACAGGTTTATAATGTAGGTTAAGGGAGACACTAAACACCTTGCACATACTTTTAACACTTTAGTGCTCAGCTCGTCATATCCAGTCGAGTTGGTATTTCTTAGACTGTGAATTATTTTATAAATGTCTGATTCATCTACTGGTGTAAGGAACATGTTTTTAGGATTTTGAGGTGTAGTTATTTTCATGTCACATTGCAGGTTTTTATAAGCATTATTGGTCGTCTTTGTTTGAGATATATAATAGTCATTAAATAAGTCACATATTTGGTTTGGAATGTCATACACTTTATCATTAGTATTAATTGCGTCAACTTCCGAGTTACTTGTCATATTATTATTTGTGTTTGTTTTAATCAAGTTCCATGCCGCTTTACTTACATTTTTGGATTTATTAATATAGTCTAAGCTATTTATCTGCTGAGCCTTGTTTATGCATTTTTTCAGTATTTGAGTGTAGTCGTCATATGTTTTTTTATTTTGTTTTTTGTTGTTTGTGGATCCTTACTAAACACAAAACGTATGTGCATCGCACACACACTCATGCAATGTTAGCGGCCGACGCGACACGCACACTCGAGCGCTCGCCAGCTGACCATAGCTAAGTACCTAAGTACCTAAGTGAAATTATCAACACGAATCTAAGACTTTAGGCTTAGTAACGGGGATGCATTTAAAACAGCGACTTTATCTTTCGAGATTGCACCCCCGCGAATCCCTCGATCCCTCTGATAAGTTGTGTTTAGGTACAGTTTATTGTTTGTACTACAAAAATATTCAAAGACGGCGTGTTATAACTATATTTTTTAAAGACTTCCATATCGAATTAGAATGAGGCATGGTTGTCACCAAAGCGGAGACCAGCAATATTCGACCAATCGCATGAGAGATGAGAAACGCTATGTCGATTGCCGCACGACTCCTCTCCCCGCCGCTCCTCGTCTCCGCCTTGGTGGAAACCGGGCCTTACGGTCTGCGTCCGTCCATTATTTTTCTACCTTTTATGTTGTCACAGGCCAAAGAGGATGGTACTTGTGGCTGCTATCCTTTTGACCCTGGCCTGGAAGAGGTGGCTGCGGTGGTGCATGAGGCCCTGATCCCCGCCGCTCATGAGAGGTGGGAGCGATGCTTCTACGCGGCAAGTGACTGCTGCAGCCATTATATGGCAGAAACCTATAATACTTCGGGTAAAACTTATTGATTTCTTACTAGATGTAAGCACGACTGGAGTAGGACGTGATGTGAGAGATTTACCGACTTAACAAAATTAAGAATTCCGGGCAGTTATGACCGAATGCGATATATCCATGGCCGTCATGGTCAGAAGATTCGATGGAGGCTAATTCTTGGTCGCGATCGTCAACAGAGTGATCGAAGAAGAGGAGAAGAGCCAAATTTACTATTGTAATTCTATATTATTTTTCCGGGACATGACAAAATACATTATTTTAATTTTAGCAAATCAATGTGAACCCACGTTTGACGGCTGGACTTGCTGGCAGGAAGCCTTTACGGGAACCACGGTAACCGAAGTTTGTTCAGAATTCGCCTATTCCAGCAGCGGACCTTCGTGCAGTCGTATGGTTTTTTATATTAATTAATCATTACTTTATTGGTTTGTGGGAGGAATGATACTTAAGGGGGGAAAAAAGCGTGACGGTTGACAGGAGGGAAAGGGTAAAAAAAAGTGAAGATGAATTAATCAGCTGTTGATTTTACCGGCGTTTAGATATCAAGTTCTAGTTTATCATCATTATATTCTAACGTCGATAGTGTTATTTTTTATGCAGGCGACCTGTAAACATACTCAACCGATTACCATTGGCTGATATTTCGACCTTTATTTTAGAGATAGATATAGTGTGTCCACACTATCTCTCACGTGCTTAAGGGGAAGCGCAACGGAAGACCGCGAAATTCAAATTTTCTCACGCAATTTTCAATTTTCAGCAAAATGAATTCAAGGGAGTGTCGGTTAGTGTCAGAATAAATTCAAGAGGGTTGTATTCATGATTTTAATTATGTAAATACATACGTGTTACGGCAGCGAATCATATTTGATTTCAAGATACAGCCTGACATAAACCGGCAAATTGCAAAAACGTAAGAAAATTTTAATTTCGCGTTCTACCCTGGCTTTGAGCTTGCTTTGTTTTTGTTTACTTAGGTATTTAAGTAAAATAAGGTACCTCTACCAACTTTAACATTCTCGACTATTTTGTATTACGTGGGCACATCTATGGTTAAGTAGGTATATCTACTATAATTTACTTCATAAGCAACAAACTACTCTCTTGTTGCATAGAGGCAAAATTTCATATTCCCAATTTTCCAGACTACAGTAGCAAAAATTGCTTCGCAAACGCCACCTGGGAGCTTCAAACAGATTACAGCACATGCAGTATCACCCCACGTCTCCTGCGCCGCTACCAGTTCTACATCGCCGTCCTATCCATATCTATCATCGCCTGTTTGCCCGCGGTCTTCATCTTCTGTTTCTATAAAAGACTGAGAATAACCCGCGTGGCCCTACACAGGAATCTTCTCATTGCTATCGTAATCAGGAATGCGCTTGTGATCGTCAGCAGAAGTGAGGTAAGTGGAAGATGATTAAACTAATATCATGGGTACGGTATGTTTGTATTGGAGAACCAAAATAATTAGTGTTTAGTAAATATATTCGCTGGATTGCTTATGTTTATATTTTAATTTACGAGTAGTATCGACCATGTATCGACCGAAGTCTAACTAGCGAGGACCAAAATATTGGTAAACTGTGGGCTCCATCCATTCTTCATCCAGTCCTCATAAACGTTTGTATGTTTTTAGACAATGACTCTCCCAAGGTCTCAAAGAAACCTCATGCTTTGCATGCTCCGTAAGCCATGTTAATGTGTAACCAAGCTCCGAATCTACGTTTTACAAATTAGCAATTTACCTTGATAACACCTGCCGAGTCAGTGCCAAGACAGAGTACTCGAGCCTTAATGAACTTGGGAAGATTGGGAGCTGCATTCGTTCAAGTTCACTGTCCTAGCACTGTACTATGGGCAGGTAATCAAAACATTTATATAGGTAAACTACAAGTATTCAAATACCTCCTTAACAATAGATCTACATAGACGAGCTGACGAGCGCCGGTGAGACGGCTATGTCATCGCATGGCGTTGCATGTCGAATACTCGCGTTCGCTGAACGGGTTGCAGGCAACGCCGTGTTCGTGTGCATGTTGATGGAAGGGCTGTACTTACATCGTTCCATTGTTGCTGTCTTCAAGCGGAAGCTGAACATGAAATTGCTGTATAGTATTGGAGCTGGTATGTTTTAAATACCAAGCTTGACTTTTTTTTTAGTTTTGGTATATCGAAACATCGATTGTGACGAAATAGGCACGTTCTAGAACCAACAATCGAAGATTGTGATATCTAGAATCCCGCACTGGGAAAGAAAAGGGACATATGACCCTGCAGTGGAGCTTAATAGGCTTAAATGCGTTTGCATTTAAGCTTCTTATAAAGAGACCCCTATTTATTAAGAGATTATGATTATATGCGTTTGCGTTACATCTCCTTATTAAAAAATCTTGCCTGCTTTTTAAAACATCATTTCATTGATCTTATCGAAGGAAATAACATTTTCAATATTTTATCCTCAGTTATAGCCCTAGCGCCTGCCATAGCTTGGGCCGCAGTAATGGCAGTGCACAACGACCATTCTTGCTGGCTGATATACACGGTGCAGCACATACAGTGGATACTGGATGTGCCACGCATCGCCATCCTGCTGGTCAACACTGGCCTCTTCATCGATATACTGAGGGTTTTGCTGACGAAGATCCGGAACTCGGAGAACACTAATCAGTTGTGAGTGGTTTAAGCTTACTATTCTAGGTTTGTGTGGGAAGTGCATAAGAACTTTGTCTCTCTTGTGGTGATATCGAAATCTACGATGTCAAAATATATTGGCTAGGGAATATCTGCAGACGGTATGGGTATCGATTTATAGATCTTCATCATCTTCCTGTCCTTGTCCCATTATACTTGGGGTCGGCGCAACACGCAATCGATTTAAAGATAAGAACAACAAAACAAATAAAAAACAAAAAGTACCCATTACTACTGCGGAATATCGCTAGCTAATTTAATTTGATCCCAACATCGTCGCGTGCCATGCACGGAGCGTCAACAATGTCGGCTCGTATATTTTTCGGAGCTGATCGATATGCTACGTGCATGGCACGCTATGTTGTCAAACCGGTGAGCATTATGAGTTATAACCGCGTATGATGACCGTTCTAGTGGGCAAAGCAGTCCGTGTCATGTTTCTTTCCGTCTGATACGGTTATAGCACGATCATGGTATGGTTGGGTGTAGTTGGCAGATACCTTTAATTGTTGTTTTTAAATGATACTGCCTATCTTTGCAAATCACGAAACCGCGGCATATGACTTTCATGACATTGACATTTAATGTTTAAACTGCAATGATTGTCATTCTTGATATTATTGCAAGAACTGCGTCTCTTTTTAGCTAAAAACATTGCACAATCCTATTTGTTGTATTTTAGTATGAGCTTTACGCAGAGATTATCCAAAGCCAGATAATGATAATAACAGAAATGAGGTTTCTGTGTCTAGATATCAAAATATGCATTAGTTAGATACGCATTATAATTTAAACGACTACATTTTTGGTAGTCTTTACAACAGTTTAAGTAATAAAGTAATAGTTAATAGACGTTTGGCTGAGCGAATTAGAGCGGAATTGCATGATCTCGTTGCCGAAAATAAATTGAGAAATACTTCGAAACTAAGTATAATCTAAAAATCCGTGTTTGATATTTTGCGAAGTTCTGTATTATTTATAGACAGCTCTCGAAGTATCTTTTCATCGCTAACCCGTGTTTGTAAGTGAAAAACGTGCAACAAACTACCTTAGCGCAACGACATCCAGTAATAGAGAACCTAAACATAATTTTCCGTATGCTATTTATTTTGCAGAAGCACAGCTAAAGCCACATTGTTCCTAATGCCACTATTTGGGACACAATTTTTGCTGACCGCATTCAGACCATCCACATCAAACTGCAATCAAGAGCAGATCTATTACTACGTGTCATACACCGTCGAGGGGTTGCAGGGACTCATTGTGGCTCTGCTTTACTGCTATGTTAATAGAGAGGTAGGATTTCATATTCAAAAGATAAAAAAATATAACATTGGGATTTGGAATATTTGAACGCTTCAATTTCTATTTTTTCCAGGTCCACGGATTAATCAAAGCAACATACAGAAAAACAGAAACTGCAGTAGTATCACGAATCAGAAGAGATTCCAGCTACCCTAGAATAAATATGCGCCCAAACATTGAAAGAAGAATCACCTGCAGTACCGTTCTACCCAGCCCTTCAGACGACGCCAAAGACCAATACGCTACTATAATACCAAAGTTACATGTCGCTGAAATTATATCGATACAAGCCAGCGAACGACTGGCCGAGATCTTAGAACCTGTCTACGAAACTATAAAAAATGGAGTCACTAACGAAGGATATGACTCGCTAGACAGGTCGGAATTGGACACCGATTCCGGCTTCATAGCTAACCGAGACAGAGATTTCAAAGAGGACGATTACTACGGCTTTACAAAAGCTTCGAGCATTTCGATCAATTGCCAGGACTGGATCCAGTGTGTTTCGTCACCAAGTAGCGTTTACAACAATTCCTTGAATGATTACGAAACAAAATATTTAGAGAAGAAATATCCGAACCATACTAAGCTGCTCGGCATTGCTGAAGATCGCGAAAGGAATTGTTCGGAGTACAGACGTGATTTACCCAATAAAGGTGATAAGAAAGATATTAGCCCTGACGAAGAGCCCGTCACTGAGAAGACGAAAAATGAAGATGAATACAATAATTGTGAAAATATGCTCGATGAGATAATGCATTACCTTGAAACGGATAATGCAGCCAAAGCCAAATTAGACCAGAACATTCTTACGCCGAATAGGTCCGATGAAGACAAAATTGTATTTCCAAATGAATAATTACTTACACCTTGTTAACATTATCATGAAATCACCTTTGTTTTTATATCTGTAAATTTAGACGTCTGAAAATGTTCATGATAACATTTTTATCATAATTTCCTAATCGGAATCAGCAGAACTACAAAATTATTTTTGTAATTACAGCGCCTAAAATTATTAACACATTAAAATGTTGATTTATCTATTAATTTATTACACGGCTAGTAATCTAATAATAAATAAGCTAACAAATAGCTCAGCAAAACGAGTCCGTTTTTGTTTGTGCAATAGCTTGTTGATGCTAATTTTATTCACCGCTTCTGTCATTAAATATTTCTATACTGAATTATATGTAAGCGAAACTTCATGTAAGAATAAGTTAATAAACTAATGTAACAACAGGTAACATATTTATTTAATAAAAAAGTACTGATTCAATGTTAGTTTAATTTCAATTTTCATTCTCAGCAAGCTATTGGCCGTCATATGCGCAATCACAGTAACGATATGTCTATTTCGGCACACCTCAACATCCTACGGCATTAATTGATCTATCAACTTGTTTAAAGATCTAGATCCTTTCGAACTCGGCTTACAAAAGTGAGTGCGCCAACATACTCACGCACAGTCGGGCGCGAGGTGTGCAGTGTTACCTTTCAAATTTAACGAGCATAGAATCAAAATGTTTACGAAGTTGATGTTAGGGTTAATTTTGTGCTGGGGTGTGCAAAGTTTCCCGGACGGGGCTCCGATAGACACGTGTGTGAAGAGCCGTGCTAATCAGCCTAATCATGGGCAACACAGGACACAACCCTTGTCCACCCTACCGTACCGGGTCGCCGCATCGGCGCTGGTTTACGGGCCAAATACTCCCGTCACAGGTGAATACACTTTTAGCGTTATTGTCTGATACGATGTTGTTGTTGTTTTAGTAAGGATTAATATGGTGATAAGTTAGAATGAAATTGTGGTGTGATTAGAACTAGCTATGATATTAAGGTCAATGACAAATACTGAGTATACAGGGTGGAAGGGACACCGACGCGAAAACGGTTACCACGTATTCAGTACATCATCCTGAGCCCATAGCAATGTTGTTCCATACATTTTGACCGTGTCGGTATTGCACTGAAGTAGGAAAAAGCTGTTTTTTTTTAATAACCGATGTAAAATTTCTATGTGGGGAGGCTCAAAATGATGTACTGAATACGTGGTAACCGTTTTCGCGTCGGTGTCCCTTCCACCCAGTATTTTAGATACGGTTAGCAGCGAAAGTCGATTAACACTTCAGAGTTTGAAATCATGATATGAGTTCTATTTAAAAAAGGGAACAGATGTAACTAAGATTTAGTGTTTGTTTCTATTCACATCTTTAAGTATAACAGGGTTGATCGACATTCGTTGCTGATCGTACCTTCTAGTTACCTCTTAGGTTCTGCAGTAGAAGCTTACATCTAAAGGTATTTTGAGGTACGTAAGTAAAACAATTAGGATCTTAGCGATTGACATAGAGAGGCCTTTCCCCAGGCGTGGGCGGAGACATCGATTAGGGCAAGGGTAACCCCAAACACGATAACTACAATATCGTATTCGTCATATATGCTCATCCGTAATGTTTCACTAGTCAATTCAATAAGCCATAGGTATATATTGCTTTTTGTTTTCCCTCCTGCAAATAAACAAATCTTCGGTACTATTAATTCCATTTCTAAGTTATAAGGATATACATTCTCAAGAAAGCTCGCAAAGCTTTCGCCCATAAACCATTTTTTCGGTTTCAAATGCGTTCTGATAGAATAATTTAGCAAAAGATATTAAAAAAGCCGATAGTTGAAAGTCAGTACACGCTCATTGCCTCGATATCTCATTCATCATTTAATTAATACGAACTTACAACGTGCAGACATCGTTTCACAATCGCATCAAGTTAAAACTATTCTCGTTATTTCGTGGCTCTAAATTATTTTTGCAAGCAATTTATTCTGAGTACGTATTACAAAATAACAAAACGGATATAACAAGATCAGATGATAAAGTTACTATGTATAAAGTAGAGTTCATTGATAAAATCTACCGGTGGGCAGCGAGTGCGTAATACACACAATTTCGATTACGCAAAAGTATGCGTATGGTATTGTAGGTCAGACGGCTTATGGTGGTCCGACCGGTCTGTCCCCAAACGAAGTGGGGTAACAGGGTAACAAACGTAAGACCTTGAAAACTGTGTGTAGAAACTGCTGCGGATTTAGAGGGTTGGGTAAATAATATAAGATGCAAGGACTCTAAATTGTAGGTTATCGACGGCAGTTCTTTTTACTTATTTACTTTTAAAAAGTATCGTCGTCGATAATTATAGATGTCGCAACGGTTTCAAAATTATGAATGCCACCGAAATAAGAGAGGGTAACGCTACAGTAGGTATCAACGTTTTCTGAAATGTAGTTTTAAAATGGAACTAATGTGCGGTCACAAGATGTGACTCATAGCTATACCTCTTAAGCTTAAACTTCACAGTCTTAAGTTACACATAACACTTTTCAAAATATTTCAAGAAAATTAACGGCGGACGAGAGAAATGGCGACAACAGGAACATTTTTTAATTATTTTATTGAAGTCCCGCTGTCCCCGTTAATGACACTGGCAGTGGGGACTGCGGGATTATTCTCCAAACTTTCCGCCTGATCAAGAACAACTAAATAAATTTGTCTGTCTAAATTTAGAAAACCTAGGTACAGTCGCCAGCACATCAAGTTATCACATACTGTCTTTCTCCAAATGATTTTAAACCATAAAATGTTGATGGTTAACTTCAAAATCGAATGAGAAAATTTTACAGTTAATGGTAACTTGATGCGCTGGCGATTGTACATACCACGTTATTATGTTCATAAAACATAACAAAATTTCATTGAACATTAAACAAAGCTAACACCTACAAATCTCAACTTACAGTCACAATAGAAGGATCGGAGCCATTCAAAGGGTTCTTCATACAAGCACGATCAGTCGAGCACGACAACTGGATCGGGGCATGGGAGCCGGCCCCCAACACGACCGTGCATCCAGAATGTTCGTCCATCACACACGGCGACCCTGAGTTCAAGACAAGGGCAACGTTGCTGTGGAGAGCACCGCCTGATGGCCATGGAAGGGTTTATTTCACGTAAGTTTTGTCGGAAATTAAGTAAAGCATATCGAAGAGTAGGAACGTTGGTTAACCATCTGTACAAATAAGTAAAATTGAAGTGTTTGTTTGTAATTTCAAAACAACAGATTTTTACTAAATGCATATGAAAGTATTTAGACAGTACTTATAACAAAAAACATATTTTGTCTGTCTGTCTGTGTTTGTTCTAATCTCCGAAACGGCTGGACCGATTTTGAAGGATCTTTTACTGGCAGATAACACAGACATTTCTTTTTTTGTTGGGGTTTTTTGTAAAGGCAATGTTTCGTTACTGTGGAGTATAACTCGCCTGAACTTTCACCATTATGGAAAAAAAAATTCAGGTCACTACTGAAAGTACAATAAGTCCAGTTGATGAATTCAGCCCCTGACACACATAAAAATCAAAACAGTCGCGTGCCTAGGGGCCAACAAGACAGCAAGCCCATAGGGCAAAGCAGACTGATCAAAAACCCTAACATCACGAAGAGCAGATGAGCAGTAGGGTAGGGTTAAAAGGGCAAGCCGAGCTTTTAGCCTTCTATTTAAGTAGGTTAGAACAGCGGTCTAGAACATCAAAGCCATACGATTTTCCTAGGATGTTTTGAAATAGTTAGATTTAATTAAAGCTGTCAATCTAATTCCACAAGTTAATTGAAGTACTTAACTAGACCCATACTTGGATTTTGAGGCAAAACGTGATAATGAGGTTGTCGACCCTTGCCCTAATAGAGCTACTCCTTTCACTGCACATACATATGCACTTACGTAAGATCAATGCGCTGTCATTATCATTAGTCAACGTAAACTGACCTTACGATAAACCCTGGCTACGTAGAATGTGTATCAATCGAGAATGATCACACTACACCGGATCATTTTAAAGCGTAGACATAATTAGCCTTGAATTTATTATTCTGAAGTAATTGCGATGTCGGCCATCCGGTGACTTGCACGTTTTGAATAATCACCATGTTTATATGATACACAGTTTTGCAATGTATACTCGATTATTGGACATTAATCAGCAAGTTTTTTTGGTATTGAAACGTACCTTGGGTGTTTCACAAGCTTTAGCACAAGACCACAAGTGATAACCCGGAGATGATTGTCGTAAAAACTAGATTCAACGAGTGTGTTAGTGGTGTAATAGGTCAACTGCTGTGTAAACGTTTGAAAAAAATATTAAAGTGTTTGAAAACGTGTTACACACGTGTAAAGGGTGGTTCGGCACGGACTAGAGCTGTGTGAAACACTCATTTGACTGTGTTAAAAAATATTTCGTAACAATCTGGGGTTTGGACGGCCGATAAATCAGAAAACACTAAAAAGATATAGGCCTAAGGCAGGTTCCTACCAGAGATGTGCGAGGTAGCTTGGCGGTGCGAAGATGCGTAGCGAGGCTGTGGAACGGTGCGCAGATGAGCGGTGCGAGGATGTGTAGCAGGCTAGTTGCAGTTGCGAGCGGCAACCACACCGTCTAATGACTTATCGCTCGCGTCCATCCTTAGTTCACATCCTCGCCTTGTTTTGTATGTACAAAAACCTCGCTCTGCTGAGCCGTTTTCAATAGAGCTGCGCTAAGCGAGGCTAGGTAAATGAAGTGATTGTTGGTTCTTAACAAACACGCCTCGCTACGGATCCTCGCACATCTCTGGTGGAAGCGCAGCCTAACAGTAATGTTTGCTGGTATAACACAAGCTGTTTTCGTCTAATTGGTAGGTACCGTAAAACGGGGTGAATAGGACCGCAGGGGTGAATAGAGACAAATTTTGAAAGGGATTTTAACGTTGAATTAATATGTTATGTTGCTAGCAAGGTCTCTAAATAATTAAGTATAACTAAGTAAATAAAACAGAGTACTTTTTGATAACATAATAAAATTAATTCAACGTTAAAATCCCTTTCAAAATTTGTCTTTATTCACCCCTGCGGTCCTATTCACCACGTTTTACCGGTATATAGAGACATAAGCGATAATCGTTTGTTTTTTTCGTATGGCCCCTTGGTTGCATAGATTTTGTAGGATTTGAGGCATGTAGGTATCATCAATATCATACGGCCTGTAATGTTGACGTTCGCAGGTGAAGCCATAGTTAAAATCCTTCTCCGATATGTCTAAGGCAGATAATGCAATAGACTGATTTAATTCCAGTCATCCGACACGATATGCACGCGTGGACAAGTAAACAAAGCAAGGCCCAGTCATCTCGGCCGGGCCTAAACAACAATCTGTCTGTCTCATGTAATCTCAACGATTCTGTAAACATTCACTATTACTCTATTTTCCTTGTATGACTTGCATGAGTAAGATTTACAACAACATGTTCCTGTTTCCAGAGGCACCGTGTTGAAGAACTACGGGACTTTCTGGGCGAACCTCATCGCAGATGCTCCTCAGGACCCATCGCAGCTACAAGTACTTGGGTGATAAGGAAATCAGGTGTTGGAAACGTCCCATGAAGTACTTTTACTTTTTGAAACTTGTTGCGTTAAACCCACTTGTTTAATAATCTTAGGCTAAATATAATTGTAAATAAAACTAAATATAAATAAATATATAAGTTTATTAGAACTTTACATTGTAACATAAATGCATCATTTCATATCAAGATCAACTAATACATTTGAGTGAGAATCTCGTAGTTATCATAAATTAGCAAAACGTGTTTAAATCATTATCTGACAACGTGTTAAAATATCATTATTGTGTCAAATGTCGTCTGATAAGCTGTATAAAAATATGAGTCTCATATTTCTGTAAAGGTACGTTTTCACTGGGTAGATCAAAATCATTTTGTTCTGAAGATATTATGTTAGTAGATTTTGCGATAGTTTAAAAATAAGCCTTCATTTATTCTGTGACAGATCATACTTGACTTATTTTTGATAAAAACATTAGTTATTGACAGAGCACGCCTATAGCTAAGTTATCAGCGTAACGAGCAAGCACTCGTTAACAAACACTCCGAACGTACATTCCGCTTGATCCTAAACAAATCTTAGCTCGCTCAGTAAAAACGTACCTTAACGTAGAAGTTCATAGAACATTATATTATTATCACATTAGCAAGTTAATAATTCTTTAGCAGTAAAAAAAAGTGAATAATATGCAGCCACGAAAGTCACTGCTTGCAATCATTCGTCATCATTAGATCCCGGATTATTTGCTAACAAAAAACTGCTGAAATATTCATGAAAATTGAGAAACATTTGCGTCATTTAGACGAACAAACGTAATAACCCAGAACTTCAGTTCACTTTTGCGCAAAGGTCAGTCAAACTAAAGATCACAGAGACAAATTACATTTTTTTTTAAACTGGATGCCTTGATAGAGTGGTGGCTAAGATTAGGCCAAAGAAACCAGAGCCGTCCTACAGCTCGTTGGGTCGACGATATCGGTCGCGGGAAACACCTGGATATAGGACGCACAGAACTGGGAAGTGTGACAGAAAAATGGGGAGGCCTGTACCCAGCAGTGGGTGATTCTGATAAATCAAATCAATCAAATCAAATCAAAGCATTTATTTCAAGCAGGCCAGTTACAGGCACTTTTGAATTGTCGAAACAAAGACAACAGTAAAACATAGCTACAGTCCCAGTCACAAGGCACAAAAACTGTGAAAGTACTGTAGTTGCCCATTACCTAACGTAGATCTCTATGGAGAAGAACGGGCAAGAAACTCCATGGACACTCTTTTAAATCAGAATACTTTAACAAAACCTTGGTTACATCATTCTAGATATGATGATGGATGCTTCTGAATACTGATTTCGAAACAACCTAGAATGTAACAAGAGAGCTAAAAGTCCTTAAAATAGGCCCATAAATGGCCTAATATTATCAAAATAATCCGCCATCTAACTATGACTTCTACAATAAAGCCACTATATCAAGCGTTAGTAATGTCGATACCCGTACTATTTTGTTATAACCTTACGCGCCCGTCTTTTGCTTCATGACTGGTCGCTTGATATCCATGAGGTCGCATAGTTCATTCCTGATGGGCCTCAGTTCTGACACTTCCTTCTCCCAGTCTGTTTCAGCGAGGATTGACATTATCTGTGAATGAAGAATTTTATGTTAGAGAACCTTTCTTAATAGTCACTGCTCACCTACGGGCGGTTAAGACTGCGTTTTTCGTCAGTGAATTAATGAATTCAAGACATTTTAAGCAGATACATAATAAATAATACATTAATAAATGATGCGATGACATAAGGCATACATCTTCAAAATACACTTTTGAAGATGACTTATGAAGAAGTCAATGAACGTAAACGTGTTTGCAATAAGAAAAAAAAATGTTCAAACGTACGATTAAAAAAACCTAGAGAGTTCAAAGTAAGCAACAGGCTTAAAATTAACAAAGGAATGTAAGTAAATGGTCTGTTCAATGTTCATACGAGGCTAATGCTGCTCACATCTTTAAAACGATAAGTACTCCTCTACACGCACTTTTTTTTTGCCGTGAAAATCTACGCTTGTGAGTGTTGTATGGATCACTAATAAAACTTTGTGGCCAGTCACGGGGCATACAATAGTGCTGTATTTGTCATAGACAGTAGACGTTGAAGAAAAAATGATTCGTGTACAACAGGCCCAAAGGACCTGCTTTTTTGAAGCTGGTAGAAAAATAAAGATTCATTAACGATTCTTTTATCGCCAGCCATTGACACATTATATAACAAATGTAAGTTTTATGCGCAATTTATATGTTGATTACGTAAATAAAAACGAGTACAAAAACAATGCGCTATTTCTTTGCGTGTAACCTTTTGACCGGTGACTATAGAAATTTTGGCGAGTACAAATATTTGTTTATTGCTTTATTATATAATATACTACAATCTATGTACGCGTTCTTTCTATTTACTGCACAGCAGACTGGCACGTGTCATTGAATGTAATGTGATTCTCAAAGTTTGTAACTACAAACTATAAGGTCAGTTTGCACCAAAATGAAGACAAGGAGAGATGGATGAAGGAGAGAGGACGTTAATGATTTCTGTGCATCGACCTAAATAACAACGGTTGTTGAATCTTGCATGTCTTTGTACCATTCTCCTTGTCTTCATTTTGGTGCAATGTTCATGAGAATGTTTTCTCATGAACATTTTTAGGCTTGCGCAGAGTAAATACATAAACGTAACGTCTATGCGGAGTCAGCGACTATTCTTGACGTAAGCTTGGTGTCAAAAACTTTGAGGTATCAGGTTAATCCTCCAGCCATTCTCGCTTTTCTATAAGCCTGTCTCAAATACACGCCTCTCCGTGACTCGAAAAGCACGATAAGCCGTTGGCTCCGGCTGTAGAATCTTAGATCTAGTTGGAATTTTGAAAGTTTGGCAACCATTCCTATCAAGTCTTATCACAAAACTGGGTTGTGTAGGTCACATAGGCAGTTGCTTCATGTTATTCAGCTGCAATCTGTTAAGACTGGAAGCCGACCCCAATATAGTTGGGAAAAGGCTAGGCAGATGATGGTCCATCTTGGTAGGCATCTCGGCCAGCCAGCACAGGTACATGACGAGCTAGCCCAGTGCAGGTACACGCCGCTATCAGTGTCACCTGGTCGATGTTATCCTGCGGCACCGAGCAGACGTCTCCGTACAAGGTGAGCGCCTCGTACAGGCGCGCGGCGGCACAGCGGCGCACGTAGCGGTCGGCGTAGCACAGGTAGATGACCAGCTGGCCCAGGGACCTGCTGCACACTGAGCCTCCCACCTACGTCCAATATTTATTTATTAACAAGAGAACCCACAGCTATTACAGATGGATATTGTGTTTACTTTAGAACAGATTTTTTTAAGGAAAGATGTGACAGATGTAGCCTTGGGCGACATCTATACTGCCACATACGCACTAAACTGACATCCTACAACGCACTTTCAAGGTTATCCCGCACAATAAAATTAACATTTTTACAGAAACCCGACAACAACTATCCGGCAGAAACCACGTGACTTCAGAATTATTAGTCCTATTGAAAAGGTATATTTAATTTGCATCGAAAACAAAATTTTATACCTAGGCAATAGGACCACTTATCCAAAATCAAATAAATTGATAACTGATTGTGAATGCAGATTATATATTTTTCCTAAATATATTACCTGAATTAATTGACACAGAACGTTGATGGAATCCAAGAGCTTGTAAATATTTTTCCCTCCTCGCAGTTCTAATTGCAGATGCTTCAAGATATCCAAGGCGAAGGTCGACTCTGGGTCGTCCAGTATCGGCGAAATGGAACCTACAAATTTCATAATTGTAAAAGCAAAACTCGAAAACCACTGTCGTTTTTTACCCGGTATTTTAATACCAGTTGATAAGGTCGATTGTTCGAGAGCACAATTATTATGAAAACTGTGTTTATCAGGCGATTGCTGATCGGGGTATTGATTCGATACTGCTGACCATCTTCATAACTATACGTGTAAAGTAACGACAGGACAGAAAATGTTTTATTTATGGTCTTAAAGTGACGCATCTTTGCCTATTACTTGATCACCGCTGGACATGTGCCTCTTATAGTTCCGCTGTAACGCTAGGTTCTTCAGAACAGTGGCAGCACCGTCGGCCCCGACTTATGTAATCGTGGGTTCGTACCTAGGCTGGTTACTTTGTGGAATCTATTTCATCTCAAGTGCTTTCAAGATTGTTAAGAAAAAACGTTGTGAGGAAACCGGCATTTTCAAGGACCATTCATTCGAAGACATGTGGCATTCCACGATCCGCATTGGGCTTGCGTGGTGGATTACATGTTACAGGGTGTAAATAAGCCCTTCACGAATCCGTCGACCAAGCATTATGTACATCAAACTATGTAACTTTACGCAAAAATTGTTGACTTTTTTTTGGGGTGTAAAATCACACTTTACGGTAGGACTCAATGTGACGCACTCATAACATTGTGCTGGTGGACGGATTGAATAGTACGGGGGTCGTGGAGGTGTTTAAAGTAAAAATCTTACATTAAAAACATGTATAAAAAAAAAAAAACTTGTGAAAAAGTTGGAACTTTGACCCCCAATATTTTCGTAACTAGATGGTTCTATAAGGTTCCCAGGTATGGTCTAGAACAGCTTCGTTAAGGGTTTTGCTATACCCTTTAAATGCTCACTTCTTCGTCTTTCGCAGTTACCCATTAAACGAACTATGTGACTGTACCACCTAGTTAATATCGTCTATCTAGATTTGACAGATTTTAAACAAGAGTGCTAATATAAATTTACCTGAACTCAACAGCCTATCCAAGAAATTGAAAATAGGTCCAGTTATTCTCTTCACATGTAAGTTGTCAGCGAATACTTTGATGATTGTGTCACAGATGGACTTCAGCATTTCTTTGTCGCTGTGCAGTGTGTTGAGATATGCGTAGAGGGATTGAGTTGTGTGTTTTACCTGTGGACAAAATAATACCATTATTCAAATAACAAGCTTATAGTTAAAATACACATTTTTAAAAACGAGCTTTTAAATATTGGTGTGATGTCACTGTATTTTTGTATTCTTCTCAGCAAACCCGTTTATTTGATACCCATATCATTGGGTCGCATAAAAAGTCCGCCATATTTGATTTAGAATGACGTCACTTAGCTAACCATGCATCCAAACTAAACGTGTATGCAAAATTTCAGCTCAATCGGTTGGGGATAGCTGTTTCAAAATTGAGTTGCAAGATTTGACCTAAACAAACATACCAACATTACAAGTTAAATAAAAGTTTTAAGAAAAATAAGAAGAAACGCCACGTTAACGCCTTCGACAGTCCTTATAGAAGTCCAATATAATGCAAATAAAATGCATACCAAACTCTCAGTCAATTCTCCACCGCTGACGACCAATCCCTTAATAACGTTGTATCTATAGTCCGGATAATTCAACAGCTGCACAAATCTCGGCATAGTATGTCCCGGGAACAGCCACAGTACTACGTTAGAGTTCTCGCTCGTGATTGGCTGATCGATGTCTTCCACCTCTTTCGTTGGAGCCTTCAGTTCTACCTCTTCGCAGGGAAAGATGCGTTTCAGTGCATCGTGGTGTGGAATATTGGTGATTATTGGGTCACTGTGGATGAGAAAATTATTGTCGTGTTTGTATTTCATATTGATTGAATAAATGGAACAAAATAAATAGCGAAAGCTTTTGGGCATCTCCGTTAGAAAGCCTACTTTTCAAAGGGTACACATAAATTGAGTATTTTTGTTTATACTGACACGAACGAGGACACAAAAAAAAGAAAAACAAAATGTTCTTTCATTATTTTCAAACCTACGTACATCTTTGGGTCATATGCTTGAAACCAAATACAAATTTTGAGCCTGCTCACGCAATGCAAAGCCAATCCTACACGTGTTTCATTCCAAGCATAGCGTTCTTTTTTTAATTACAACATGGGCCTGTTCTTGGCCTCGATCACGCCTGGCGGTAAAACAATGGATGAGGTCTATGATGGAACGAGCGTGCCCAGACGATGCCTGTTCACTCTTGCGTTTTTATTAGCGCTTAGCTGTCTTAATTATAGCTTATAAAACAAAACGTACAATTAAAAATAAAGAAGTTTCGCATTATATTTTGTAAAGTGAGGGAGAAAAGTAGTTCAGACTACCTATTAGACATGCAAGAAGGAGAAACAAGTCAAGTGCGCTTGAATGATATCTTCAGAATATTGTCGGTAAACATTATTTTGTGAAATTATCTGGGAAAATTGTAAAGGCGAAGTTCTGACGGTTTGTCCACTCGTCATAAGATCGATGCTCATCCATACGACTACTACTTTTCTTACTTATAAATCAAGGAGGTGAATATCCTGCCGGCGTGAGCGCGCGTGCGGTCGATCTTCTCCACAGCTTGCTGCGCGACGCCGCACATGATCTCTTTGATGACTTGCGGAGAGTTCAGCTGAGGAGCCTCCACGGCACACTGGCGGCAGATTGACAGGAGACCTAGGGGTTACAATAAAAATAAGTTCAAGTCGTTGAAAAGTTCTCAAATGAATAACAGCCGCGGAGTTTTATAGGTTTGGATGGGTCAGCTTAGATACCGAGGCAATCCCACTCAGCTTGACTTGTAGAGCACACTAAGTCCGGCTAAAAAACATCTGTCTACGGCTGAATGTAGACTTCTTCAAAGTTGACCAGAATATCCAGATTTAGTGCCTATCCGCCTTTCCATGTCTAGGTCGACAGAAGATCGGGTGACACCCGTAACGATAAGTCAATACCTCTAAAATCTGACAAGGTTTTTTAGAATATTGAGCATTGCTCAGATATTTCATACTGAAGGTCTTATACAATACAGCAGATAAATATACCAATTATTTTTTATCGTAAAATTACTGGTGAAATATGGGTGTACTATTAGGTACAACTCTGCCTTACCCTCCGGGAATCAAAGGCGTGATACTATGTTAATATTCATCGCACTGCCACGTTGGCCTAGTGGTCGCAAGCGCGACTTCCGAGCATGAGGTCCTGAGTTTGATTCCCAGATTGGGCAGTGTTATTGAGTTTTTCCATAAGGAATTTCTAAGTAGCAGCCACGGAGCCTGGATTTGGGCCCAGTTTATGGCAATAAGCTCGCCTCCTATCACAAGGGACTTAAACAATACTGGCAAAATGTGGGTGGGGATTACAGGCGTGATTTTTATGTCATCGCACTAACCTGTCATGCTAGCCTCCCTGACCCACGCCCCGATATCGCCCCTCATGTCAATAGTGTACTCCGACAGACAGTCCAACAGCGCCGCCACTATCTCTCCCACATAGTCCTCCACTCCTCCAACTATTCCTTGCGTTTGACAGACTTCAGTGAGACCGACCACTGCATCCCGACGAGCTTCAGCCCATTTCTGAGTGCCTTCCGTCAGTTTGGTGCAGTTTATTAGTGATTGGATTACTAAAGGTAGATGTTCGGTTAGAACGAATTTTGGGAGGGAACCTGAAAATAACAGTGTTTATAGAATAATAATTTATTGTTGTTGTATGGGGTCACAAATCAAGGTGGTTTTTTTTTTAAATTTTATGTTGTCAGTTGGCTATGAATTGGAGATAATGAAATAAAAAAATGTTTTTATGACCTATCTGCGTTTGTTAAGAGTGGTTTAAAGTAATATCGATAGCATTGGCAAAGCCTTAAATGAACTCTGGCAGGCATCAGAAAAAAGATTTCAAAAATTTTGAAAAAAAAAAACCTCAACGAATAAAGGTCCAACCGAGCGGAGTGGACTCCGCACTTTGACAGTTAATGTAGTGTTGTTTGTAGTTCCTTGGGCCAAATAAATTAATTGTCTATCGTTCTTTACTCACCAACAGCCCTAGCATACCCCATCCTCAGCACCAGTCCATTAACCCCAGTATTGCTCAACTGTCCACAGTACTTGTCCATCAGTTGCTTGCGTTTCTCTTTAGCGGTGAGGTCTCCGTACTTCAAGCTGTCGTCACACAAGTAGTGGTCGAATACTAGAGGGAGAGCGTAGATCGCCTTCTCGCGAATGACTTGCACTTCATGGGATAGACATTCTTCGATTAGACTGAGCCATTCGTCTGAAAACAAAGAATTTGATTAGAAACATATTTATTTTAAAAGAGTTCTTCTTTAAATTTTTTTTTTCTTTAAGATTTTCTATTATTTTTTTTCTAGAATGTCTGTCAGACTAGATTTAGAGCAGAGTTTGTAGAGAGTAATTTACTGGTTTTAATCAACAACAGCCAACCCGCACGTCGCGAGGCATGACTACCCATAATGTGTAAATAATAGTAGTATGTGTAGTGTAGTAATTGTTGTTAAATTGAATATGATATCTTGAAGAGGTGTGTAGAAAACCTGGCTTTTAAGTCAGGGCAAATCTTCCCCATATCTGTAGGTTTTTCCAGGGCTAATGGCTCCCAGTGGTTGTTGCTTTTAGGATAAATGGCTATTTCAATGGGATGACTTGAAACTCACCAATGATGGGATGTCCATGGTAGGGCGCGTTGGCTCTGGACAGTGATGCGATGCAGTGGCAGCACGCCTGTCGCATGAGCTCGCCGCCCAGCCCGCGGAACTGTTGGCGCGAGCGGAGCGACGCGACCAGCCCGCGGACAGATACTGACACGTCTTGTGAGATAAGAGAGTCTGCGGTCTTGCCTGGAACAATGGGAACTGTAAATTGCCTGTTTTGAACGGCTGACAGTTTTTCAATTTTGTTGGAAACCTCGTAAAGTGAGGCTTCCTCGTCGGAACGGATGTAGGTGGAGCTTTATTGGAAACTAAGTTCCACTTCCTACCCTGTTCTCTGTGGCTCAAAAACTGCAGTCAAAGTCACCTCCATGCTGCCACCAATAGCACCATGAAAGAGGCGAAGTTATGAGGCAACGAAATTTAAATGACGTATAAAATTGTTACATAATTATTATACAGAGGATGCGAAAATAATATCCATTGACTGACTGGATTTTATTTTTGTTACTACCTTTTGCCCGCGGCTTAGCTCGTGTTAATTTAGAAGTTGACAATCAATTTGGGCTGTACTCTGCTCGTAATAATAAAATTCAATCATGATTCGAAAGACACGTGGCGCCATCTATTATCATAAGAACGTTAGTGTTACTTCTTTTCGGGATGAAAGGTACCCTGTGTCCGTTTCTGTACACCTGACAACGAATATGCAAAATTTCAGTATGATCGGTTCAGTGGTTTAGGCGTGAAAAGGTAACAAACAAACTTACTTACGCATTTATAGTATTAGTTAGAATGGCCCTGAGTTGTTACCTGCCTTGCTGTCTATCTCAACCACAGATTTTTTTGTTTTAATTTGAAAAGCAGTTAAAAACCTTCACAACATACACATCAAATTGGTTTTATAAGAGCACTCAATGTTTTAAAAGGGTTTTTACATAAAAATGCGAAAACACATACCATTAGCCAGCGTCGACTGTGAGAGCGCATAGATAGCCTCGCCGATAGCAAGTATAGCTCCATGCCGTACGTTCAGGTCAATGGACTCTGTCTTCTTCACCAGCTTTGGAAGTACCTTCGTTGCCACGTAGTCAGGGATCTAAAACAGCATGGTAGAAAGGTGGTAAAGGGATTAGCTACATTATATTAATGCGGGAATCAGTTTGATTTGGGGGTCTAAAATGGCCGAATGAATCATAATAGGATAATAATATGAATTACGTTACAATTCGTAAAATGGCCACAAATCGACAATTTATAATGTTAACTGCGTCTGTACGGTACGGTTGACATATGTCGGGCATGCCGCCGTCCAGGCGAATCAATCCGTCACATTATCTCCGGGTGTTCTCGTCTGGCTAACGGAGAGTACTTGCATAGACACAACCTTGTAGCCAGGATTATCCATCAGCAACTTGCTATAAAATACAACCTTGTGGAATCGGAAGTACCGTACTACAAGTATGTGCCCGACCCAGTTCTCGAAAATGGCAGTATCACATTGTACTGGGATCGATCCATCATCACTGACAGGACTATTGTAGCCAATAAGCCTGATATAATGGTGGCGGATCGATCAGAGCGGCGCGCAATGATTGTTGACATAACGGTCCCTCATGATGAGAACCTCGTGAAAGCCGAGAAAGATTAGCAAATCAAGTATCTTGATTTGGCTCACGAGGTTGTCGACATATGGGATGTGGACTCAGCGATCATTGTGCCAATAGTTGTTTCAGCCTAGTGCTTAATTGCCAAGAGCCTCGACCAATACCTGAGGAGGCTCTCGTTAGGCAGCTGGATCAAGGGCTTGATTCAGAAAGCGGTACACCTGGACACGGCTTGTATTGTTAGGAGGTTCCTCTCTCTGGAGCCCTGACCGCCGGGTAGCTTGGACCCTGATCCCGATACCGGTAGGCTACAATTTTTTTATATTTTGAAATGTTTTTTTTTATATTGTTTTTTGTAAGGAATATTTAAAAATATAATTAATTTGTTTAGAAATACATAAAGGAAATGACTGCCAGTGCTTCGCTGACGTAGAAGTCGGAGATAATCCCAAGCGAACATATTACAGTTATTTTTTCATTTTATTTTCATTATTTATTATTATTTTCAGTATTCTATGTCTTGTCTTAGGTCATGATCTACTTTTGTGTCCAATTTCAATTAAATCCGTTAGGTCATTTAAGCGTGGAAAGATAACATGTAGTTACTTTCGCATTTACAATATTAGTATGGCCACAGTGGATGCAGAACAACGATTACAAGTGGAAATTGGGTCAGAGGGAGGAGGAGGTTTAAAAGACATAGGGCGGACATTAGGAATATTTCATTCAAGAATTTGATCCCGATTTTTTTTTATTTTGACACACGAATGCTACCTGACACGATTACGACTTTCTTCGTCTTGTCCCGTCTAGCGCACGAAAATAATTAAATGTCTTTGAGTAATAAAAACAAACTTACACTACAGTCACGCATCCTTGAATTTATTAATTTAAAAAAAATAGTGAATGGCTTGTTGTAAACTATGGCACGGAAAAAAAGGGTCCGACATCAAACGTAATAAAAAATAAAAGTTAAAAATAATTATAAAATAAACTAATCCTACTTAACCTAAGCAGCACATCAAAATATAACATAAATCTGTCAAGCTATCATTTTGACAGTACTGAATTTGAATGTTACAATTTTTTCAGCATTTTGTAATGGCCAGTTCAAGAAGACATAAACAAGAGGATGCAAAGAGGTTATCAGCATCTATTAGAGTATTTTGATAGAAAGGTGATGTTATTGGCAAATAGTACAAAAAATCGGAAATCTTAAATAGGCCAAATATAACCAGATTTTACGATAGAGGTAAATCCGCGAAAATTCGAAGACATTGTCATAACTGCCAAACCGCACTGGGCCTGCGGAATGGATTATGCTTTAGGAAACAAATAATACAAACCTTATCAGTCAGCTTGTGAAGCGCTTTAGCAGCTATTTCCCGTATAGCGCAGTCCCAATGTTCCACCTTCAAGTCTACCAGATGATCTATGAGCGGCTGGGTGTACTCCGGGTAGGAAGCCACTTGCGGGGCTATGACTAGGTAAGCGTTGTTCCTGGGTCCCACTGACTGGAAGTCGGCGGTAGTCAGCACGTCGATACCGTGCGGGAACATGCCGTGCCGGCCCACGTTCTCTTGGTACGCGGCCGACGCGGCGCGGCGGCAGTTGATCTGGGATGCGGAAGGCAAGCGTTGTTTATTCATTTGAAGAGTACAGACCTGCTTTATAAGAGCGGGGCTATTGTGACTTTGCATTCAAATATGTTTTAAATAAAAATAAATTCCATTTATTTCAGGTCCAAGACCCATTTAAAAATCAAAAATAGACAAAATACAAATACAAACACATAAATTACAGCTAAAACCTAAATATCAGAATTAAACTACATTAAATAAGAAACATTATTAAATTAAATTATAAAGTCAAAAATAAAATAAATACCAATACAGAATAAATTAAAAAATGTTAAAATAAATTAACAAAAGATGAAACAGTTTTGAGGCGCAATCAAAACTAAGACCTTAGAGAAACAACAAATGCAGATGACGTGTGCATTCCTAGATATTAGATGATTTTTTTTGCCTTCTTCTTAGTGTTTATTCCAGTTCCAATTCAAAAAAGTATCTGATTACTATACATATAATTACACGTTACAAAAAACGCCATTTTGAATTCATACATAAAACATACACTCGCAGGCAGAAACTATAGAAATCGCACACTACACCAACTCCTACGATTGACATATTCCTTCTTTTGCATAATCCTTGAGTTCTTTACTATTTTAACTCATGCTAATGGTAAGTAGAAACGTTAAAGAAAGAATTCTTACCTCTCTATCAAAACACGCCGTACTAATCAAGGCGTTAGCGAGCGCCGTGGCGTAGGGCGCCAGTGCGGCGGCGTCGTACGCGCGCGCGAAGGCCCACGCGGCGTGGCACGCGGAGTCCCGCGCCGCGCGCCCCCCTCCCCCCCCGCCGCCCGCGGCCGCGCGCGCCTCGTCCCGCCGCAGCGCGCTCACCACGCTCGCTATGCCGTTGCCCACTTGGATGGGGGACAGGAGGCCGCGACGAGCTAGGGATTGGAAACATAACTGATTAGGTAGATTCCTCCTCCTTCAAGTCCGGTGTGCACCGAAGCGACGGCGAACGAAGCGGGGAATACATCATCTGCTTAGCATTTTCCCAGGGTGGCAGTGTGACGCAATATTCGACAAATCACAGGAGGAACGAGATGCGGATTCCAACCAATGTCGCCCCTCCGCGGCTCCGCTTAACTAGGTCTTAATATTTTCGGACTGTTTTAGGTAAATTTATGCATTTTATACAGAACTCAGAACTTTAATAGTTTTAATAGTCACTAATAAGTTAAAATCGTTTAGAATCATCAGACTTTAACTCCACACAAAGACAAGAATCTGACATATAAAATTACCTAATTCAGCCAACGCCATACACCCTCCATGCCACGCGGTCTCCCGTTCGTTCTCAGCGAACAAGGAGAGCACGCTGTCACACACATCGGCGGCCGCGAGAGCTGGTAACCGCGCTCCGATGCGGCCCACGCCTTTCGCGGCCGACCATCGCACCACGGTGTCGTCATCACGGAGGGAACAGAGTAGAAGTTCTACTACGTCTTCTACCTAAAAAACATGACACTTTAAAAAAACGAAACCCACTTATATCTTGTACAACAATATTGTGAATTACAGCGAAGTTTCGCAAAGGTTTTGTCCAGCATTAGCGTCCGCGAAGATACTACGAAAATACATCTGCTGCCCTTTTTTCGTGTAGTTTTAATTGTATAAAAAAATCCCGATAACGCGGCGAACGACTATGCTGGACGAAGATTAAAGGCACTGAAGCAATATTTTCTACAATAAGATGAGCCAGAAACGTAAGCAAAATACACGTTGGACGAGGAGTTGTTGATACCAGCCCGTTATACAATTACGCTAGAATAAAATTAGCAAATTTTATCCTCAAGCAGTCACAAAACTTATAATACCTCCTGTGGAATATCCTGATCATCATCATCAGGCGGCGAGGTGATGGGTTCAGTGTCACCCGCGGCCGCGACTCCACCCAGCGTCACGGCGAGAGAGCGGGACCCGCGCGTGTAGCGCCATGCTACCACGCGCGGACGAAGGAATGTTAAACCTAGGACAATTTGGGACATAAATTGTTTGAATAAACTTGGCTTGACGCGCTGCCGCGTGTCTGTATAATATGAAAGTGCGAAATTGTTTACTGTACTGTCTGCAAAAAATGTTTGGTTTTATTCAAAATCAAGTCATCTATACAAATCAGAGCTTTTTTAATATTATAATTACATCAGACAGTCCCTTGAAACACGCTCTTCGCCACTTTCTAGTGTTTCAGCTTTGAAGAAGTGGTGGACTTAACTACAAAGCAACATATAAGAACAATAAGGCTTACCTATTCTTTGCACAATCTTCACACCATACTTTCTAACCAACATAGCCTTATGTTGCTGATAGTTCTGTTTAGTAACCCAAGCCAGCAACTTTGGGGCTAACGGTAGAAGATCATCTCTCTTCCCATGTTTTAATACAGCTGCAACTGCAGCCAGTACTCCATAATGAATGGACTCTTCTTCTTGTAGATTGGAATGTAAATCACAAGCCCAGTCAAAGAAAGCGCCCATGTAAAGCTCTTTTACGTCAGACCTACAAGAAAATGTAAATTAGGACTTTGCAAACATAAGTAGTAGTTTATGAGGGGGCCAGGACACTTACACTTACTTGGTTGACGGCCGTCAACCAAGCATTATGTTCATCAAATTATGTAACTTTATGCAAAAATGTATGCTGGGAAACGACTTTTTTTTTGGGGTGAAATATTATGTTTTACAGTAGAACTCAATGTAATGCACTCAAAACATTGTGCTGATTGAATAGTGGAGGTTTTTTAAGTAAAAATCTTACATTATAAACACATATTAAAAAAAAAACTTGTGAAAAAGTTGGAACTTTGACCCCAATATCTCCCTAACTATAAGGTTCCCAGGTATGGTCTACAACAAAAAAAATATTGCTGTGACGGGGAGAACAAGGGCCTTTCGGGTCTTGTTACACCCATTATGATGTGATATAGTTTTTACAGATGCATTCTTAAAAGTTAATACCATACCTTATAAGGAATTTGGAAGCTAAATAAGCACTGGCCTCAGCACATGAATCTTTGCTCATTGCATAAGTCTTACAAATATTGAAAATTCTCTCCATCACTGTCAGTTTCTTTGCTCCCTCAGCAACATCTACAAGAAGTAGTTTCATTCATTATTATTGGTTGCAAATATCTGTTAATTAGTAAGTCTCCTGCATTTGTCTCAATAAAATACTATCTTTTGCTTGCTGTTTCGTTTGCATGGTGGTTGGAAATTACACCACAGGAACATCCTACTAAGATAAAAAGTATCCTATGCCCTAACCCAGTCATTAAGGCATCACAAACCAACTCACAGATCTATCATGGAATTGAATTGTGGAAACCAATAGAACATTGACAAAAATGTTCACATTCTATTTCTATTCCAATTTCTTGCTAGAATAAGACTTGAAATCAATTACCTGGTTGTCCCGGTGCAAAACCATCAAGCCGGCTCATGTGGAAAGGAATGATGACCACTATAGAGAGCCACAGCAGCAGAACAAATCTGCTCCTCCATGTTTCCTTGTCGTTTGGGTCCTGAGCCTCCAGGAATGTTAATACTGTTAGAAGATCTGAAACCTGAAATGTGAAGAGATTTACAAGTTGGTCAGTAAAATTGTAATTGCTGTAGATTGGAATAAAATCAAAATCAATGCATTTATTTCAAGTAAACCAGTTACAGGCACTTTTGTATTGTCGAAACAAAGACAGCAATGAAATATAGCTACAGTCCCAGTCACAAGGCACAAAAACTGTGAAAGTACTGTAGTTGCCCATTCCCTAATGTAGATCTCTATGGAGAAGAACGGGCAAGAAACTCCATGTTCTTCTTTTAAATCAATCAAATAGAGTACTTTATATGGCAAACTACTATTAATTTTATGTTATGAAAGTAGCTTGTACAACTTTATATATCTATCTTATAAAACTGTTATTTGAATTAATAAAGACTGGTTTTAAACTTTTTTAAATGGACCTTACCTCATGTGGAAGATGCCTAATAACAATTTTGTACCCTCTTACTCTGATAATTTGATACATGTAGTCGAATGTAGCATACTTTAACTCAAACGGCGAGTCCTTATCTTTGATCAAGTTCAGAAACTTTGATAACATCTTGTCCAAATGAGGATCAAGCAGGTGTGGTTGCTCATAGTATTGCTTCAAGATAGCATACAGTTTATCATATTCTACTTCAAAAGCTGGCGTGTTATAGATATTTTTAACGTTGTCGATCATATTCAACACATCTTCTATTTCTGAAAAGTGCTCCAAAGCGCACCCCAGGCCGATATTGTCGCATTCATCGTCCCGGTTCATGTCGGTATCGAGCCCAACCATTTTCAAAATACCCTGTTGTGCTAAAATAAAGAACTCGGTTCAAAATAATATTCAAAGAAACTTTAACGACCATAAATTTGTTATTATTACTTTTTATTAATGTAATATATGATTTTTACGATTACTCACACAGTAAACTACAAAAACAATTTTTATTTTGCTATGCGGATGCTTTTGTTTGAAATGACATTGACATTCTAAATTAAAAGTCATCAATGACATTGACAACAGGATAGAAATAAAAATTGTGCCTACTAAGAACAGAGATGGCAATAATTTGATGCTTAAATTATGTTTATTTTTTTTCATGATTTACCATAGACCAATGAATATTGTTCAGTCACCAACCGGATCTCGAAATCTTTGTCAAATTATTATTATTAGTCAAATGTCTAAGCTCACCTCTAGTCGGTGTTACTAGTAACGGGAATAACCTTTAATTCTTTAATCTATGCGCTTTGCTTAGCTTTATAGCTTTAGACGAGGCTAGCAACATTATTTATTTCTTTCATGGAGTATTAGAATCTGTTTTGTGTCTATTATTCGAGAAATAATGATTTTGTTGAACTAAATGTGTTTCATTTCAAATAAATTCATTTAAGAATGAGCAATCGTAAGTATTTTCAATATATTGTTGTTTCATACTACAACTGCACCAACATTAATCGCATTGCATTTCCATTTCTAATAAAACAAAAATGTTTCTTTTCCAGAGACCCGAGGCCCGGCAAAGCGCAGAGTGAAGCCGGTAGAACCCCAGTCGCTTTTAGATTTTGATCTTGAAGGCGAGAGCTCAGATGACTCGGACTTTCGGATAGAAGACCACCCCGACGAAAGCGACGATTATTCGATAAACACCGACGATGAAGAAAAAAGTACGTATTTCTTGCCCTAGTTATCGCTTTTACGACTATTTCTGATTACGCAAATTTTTCACTGCTTTCCTAATAGGTGTATGTCTCTCACATTAATTTTCTAAGTATAGTTATAAGCTAAAATGATATGTCTTTGCCCATATGGTGGTTATCCATCAAGAGCTGGCTCTTTTATTTATGAGCTCTAGCTCTTGTAAACACAGAGTATTCATAAATAAATAATGTGGGTATGCCCACAATGCACAGAATGATGTACAGAATACCGAAAGCAACAAGCGCCACAGTTTTAACTATAATTATAATAGATCGTGTGGGTGTACTGTGGTACACCACTGCCTAACCCTTTAGGAAAACAGGTGTGATGTTATTTTAATACACCTGTATTTTGATTTTAAACATTAAAATTTTTCTTTACAGAAGCAGCATTACGAAGTGAATCTTCAGAAGGATCAGGGTCTGATGATGACGATGACTTTAAGCAGTCTAACAAGATTGGAGAAGATAAACCTGTTAATAATGTCCTCGATAAATCCAAGCATAAAGAATTTAAGGTACTTTTGATTTCAATTATTTATCACACTAGTAATATTTACATAAATTCAAAACAGAACATTAAAGTAATCTATGGTAGCTTCTGCCTTACCCCATGGGAAAAAGGTGTTGTTATGGATAAAGTATAACTAAATTCATATTCTTTTGGTAATTTTTGTTTGAACACATGAATTTTGTTTTTTTTTTTTCTACAGTTTCCAGTTGAGTTGGCGAATTTGCTGATCTGTGCAGGGTGCCTTGGTTCCAGGAGTGATGACTTTAATGAAATCGTTGAGTGTGATGGCTGTGGAGTGACTGTTCATGAAGGTAATTTGAGAAATATCCATTTAAGAGCGGCGTCACCGATGAGGGAGTGGCAAATTATCCCACAGTATGATGAGTCTGAAATCTGTTCAGCAAAGCTGGCTGCATTTATAACACTAGTATAATTTATACACGGTGGAAAGGACACCAACGCGAAAACGGTTACCACGTATTCAGTACATCATGCCGAGCCCCCCCCCCCCTCACATAAAAATTTTTCATCTGTTATTAAAAAAAAAAACAGCTGTTTTGACTGTGTAGGTATTGCACTTTGTAGGAAACAGCTGATTTCTTAGAATAAGCGATGAAAAATTTCTATGTGGCTCAGAATGATGTACTCAATATGTGGTAACCGTTTTCGTGTTGGTGTCCCTTCCACCCTGTATAGATCATGCTACTTATTGTTTCTCACTTCTCAAAGGAAGTATACTCTAAATACCTCTGTATGTGAATGCTCAAATATTGTTATGTATCAGATTTTTATGGCAATCACATCTATTTTGTCTCCTATAAATCTAATAGGACAAAGTTAGGTTACACCACTGGCATTATAATCTAGAAAAAAACCCAGTAGCTGTTATCATTTATGCTAAAATCAGGAACTATTACTACTTACTTACTTACTTACTTACAGGAAAATTGTTTTTATAGCGTAAAAAAAGCAGTTTCAGTGTATATTTTGTATCATCTATGTAGCCTTTTCCCAACTATATTGGAGTCGGCCTCCGGTCTAACCGGATACAGCTGAATACCAGTATTTTACATGGAGCGACTGCCTATCTGACCTCCACAACCCAGTTTGTACTGGGTAATACAATACCCCTTGGTAGGACTGGTTGTCAGACTTTTGGGCCAATGACTACCTAACAACTGTCAAAGATCTACAAATGACAGCCGGGACCAACGGCTTAACGTGCTTTCCGAGACACGGAGGAAACTCGGTATGTAATGGGCGGTCACCCATCCACAGACCAACCTAGGCAAGCACGGCTTAATCTAAAACCGACCCGAGCGGCTGTTATTATTTAGCCACGAGCTCCTCAGTGTATATTTTGGATACAGTATGATAATGCTATATCTTTAATTCAGGTTGCTATGGTGTGTCGGACACAACTAGTGAGTCAAGTACAGTCAGCTCAGCATCCACTGAACCATGGTTTTGTGAAGCTTGCAAGGCAGGTGTGACTGACCCTAGCTGTGAGCTTTGTCCTAATAAAGGTGAGATTTATTTCTTTTAAGAATCGAAAATAGGCCAACTTTTTATTTGGGGTTGGTGCAGCTGTTCATTCATACTTCTCTATTAGACTGAGTCTCATTAGTCACCTCCTTTCTTAGCCATATCATCTTTCACACAATCCATCTATCATCTTTTTAGTCTTCCCCTCTCTTATAGTCATCCCCATTAGTTACAGCTTCAGTTTAATAAGTATGATTTGTAATACAGAATATGCCACACCTTCTCTCCTGCCCGTCGTGCACAACTAATTGCACCCCCCAGGACTTGAATGAGGCAAACGACAGAGCTGTCCAGGTTGCTACGTACTGGTCGGACAAAATCTGAGTCATAGATTTCAGATGAAGAATTCGGAATTAATTTTATTTTCTGGGTTTCAGGTGGCATTTTCAAGGAGACTGAAGTTGGTGCATGGGTGCATTTAGTATGTGCGCTTTATGTGCCTGGAGTGGCATTTTCAGAGGTAATAATGAAATCAAGCACTTGTTGGAGTTCTTAAGACTTAGTCAAGATCTTTGAGATTACTTACTATGCTTAGACTTGGACAAATGTTCCTTTCTTTGTCGTGCACTTGGAGTTTGACAGATGTGCGATAGTGATAGGAATAAACCCAAGTCAAAGTGCGAGCTACGTATTGTCTATAGATCTCAGTATTATATTTATAAGTTGCATTTGGGACCAGTTCATAGAGAAAGCGCTGCGCGCGCATAATGTCACCTTGCACGCCATAACATTGTCAATTGCTTGTGTTTACTATCAATGCAGATTTCGGGCGTGCAATTTTTCTTAACATTAGTAGGGTAGTATGTACCTATTTCATATCGTTTAATTTTTACACTAATTTACTAATCAGATAATAGATCAGGCTTTCTTTGAACGGGGTATTAGGGTTTTTCGTGCCTGCCTGTGACGGCGTAGTTCCTCCTAACTACGCAATAGATTTTGATGCTATTTTACAGAGTTTATTTGGGAAAGTTTATGTGTAATTGTTTTTAAAGCTTTTATATTAGTATCGTAGAAACTGGATGACATGGGATGACGCATGCTAACAGTATCAGTATATTAAACTTACTTATAAAGGAATTAAAATATTTTTCATGTCTTAAAAAATCCGTGTGGAGAAGCGGCGAGTCGAAAGTTTTACCACAAAAAAAACTTAATATCTTTTTATCCTCAGGTGGAGCGGTTGTCGGGCGTAACGCTTTTCGAGATGGCGTACTCCCGGTGGGGGGCGCGCTCGTGCGCGTTGTGCGAGGACGGCACGTTAGCTCGCACCGGCGTGTGTGTGGGCTGCGACGCAGGACTCTGCAAGACCTTCTTCCATGTCACTTGGTAAAGTAATATGTTTTTTTGGGTTTTGGTAACGATCGTTCGATTCAGGCTTCGATTCAAGGCATCATTTCGACTTGGCTTAGCACAATAAGACCTGTGCCTTTTTCCACACTTATCTTTTTAATTATTCAATTTTGACGCAAACATAATTATTGTGTTAAGCACTAGTTAGTTATATCCAGAGAAGGATATAACCAGGCTATGCTAGTTCTTTAATCGTTGTTTGATTCAAATTATGTATCACAGTGGCCAACGCTCAGGACTGTTAGCTGAAGCTCATTCAGAAGAAGCGGAACAAGCGGACCCGTTCTACGCTCACTGCAAATTACATTCTGATAAGGCTCTAGTCAAGAAACGCAAGAGGAACTGGCTTGCTTTGCAGTTGAGAACTGAGAAGAGGTAATTCATAGGAAATGTAGTTTATACAATTAATATTCTGCTAATATCTTCAATTAAAAACCAAAGTCTTCAGCTGACAAGGTAAAAATATAATATGTTCTCCTTTTTTTTTTTTAGGAAATTGGAGTTACAAAACAATTTAAGTACAGAAGAGAAATTAAGAATTCAGCGCAAATTAGTGAAGTACAGAAAAAAGTACTTGATTCAGAAGGAGAATAGGAATCCTCCATGGGGTAAGATAATTAAAATCTTATTTTATGATCTTCAATTTTATACTTTATTAGCCTTACTCTCCAGGACTATCAAAGATCATGAGAATACATAGTCCAAACCAAGTTGTATCTGATCACCAATTCGGATTTCGCGATCAACAGTCCACCATAAAACAGGTAAACCGAATCAACCGCACCATAAGAAAACGCCTAAAAAAGAGGGAGTATTGTTCTGCAGCCTTTCTCGACATTCAACAAGCCTTTGATTAAGTATGGCACAAAGGACTACCATGCAAAATAAAGCAGCTTTTGCCCCATTCGTATCACATGTTTTGCTAATGAAATCATACCCTAGTGATAGGTAATTTCAATTAAAGCTACGAGACCCAAAATACTCTCTCGTTAGATGCCTTGCAGGGGTACTCCAGGGCTCCTTTCTGGGCCGAGTTTTGTATAACTTCTTTACCGACCACCTCCCACAATGTTCTGTTGTATTTGTAGCAACTGTAATCAGGATTCCAATAGAGCGAGTAGCATACTGCAAAATCAATTAGACAAGACCCATGGCTGGCTCAAAAAACGGCATATAAGGGCAAGAGCGCCAAAATCGCATCACACCACTTTTATATTCTGTCATGGAAACTGCGCACCGGTCGATTTAAATCAGGAACTGTTTCCTACCACGGTCACCATGGGTGGGAGTAACTAGGATTCTCTTTGGAGTGTTAAAAACAGAAATAAACTGCCGTGTAAACTTGAGTAACAAACATTTATTTGGATGTCTAATATCGCTTTGTTTGTTTGTTTAGTGCCAACACAGAAAATGGCTCGTCTATTGTACAGCAGCGCGTCAGCCATGAGGAAGTTTCAGCGAAAAGCCGAGTGTATGGGCATCGATACTCATGCACTGGAGTTTCAAGATGCACAGGTAATTAGGTTCACACTGTCTGATTAAGTGCATCTGCATTGTACACCAACTTACTTTTTGTTGACCAACATGACAAAATTAGGTAACTTTTATTTTGCGTTTTCGCCGTTTATGCCAAATTCATTTGCTTATCTTTCTTGAATTTAAAACATGGGCATGCAAAGGGTTGCCTTTGATTCAATAATGTTTTATTTATGAAAGCATGGTTCTACATAATTCAGCATTGTTTTTATATGGAATTCTTAAAATTCTAATATTGTACCGTGTATTATTAATTAAACAAATGGTTTTAAATGAGCTTGGACTTCTTGGCTGTAACCTAGCTACAACTGTTGCTCTACCTACAGCCTACAAGTCGTACTTCGTAGACTGTTTCGTTGGTCTAGTGGTCGCAAGCGCGTCTGCTGAGCATGAGGTCCTGGGTTTGATTCCCGGGTCGGATAAAATGTCATTGGGTTTTTCTATCAGGAATTTCTCAGTAGTAGCCACGGAGTCTGGATTTGTGCTAGGTTTATAGTAATAGGCTCGCCCCCTATTACATGCGACTTAAAAAATATAGCTGGCGAAATGTAGGTGTACTATTAGGTTCACCTCTGCCTAACCCTTCGGGAATTACAGGCAATCTTTCCTTTTTTTTGCCAGGAACTTTTTAGGCAATATCTAATTATATCTTATTATATCTTATCTTAAAAGAAAAAAATTATAAATAATAGTAGCTAAAAAAAAAGTCATAGAGCAAAGGTGTTTCACGCGAGAAGTCTCGCGTTTATTCTGATACACCCTGTATACTATAATAAATGCAAAACTTTGGATAGATTGATGTTTGTTACTCAATCATGCCAGAACGCATGAATGGACCATGAATGAAATTTGCTACAGACATAGATTATAGTTTGGAATAATAGATAATAATCTGGAATAATAGATTATTGTCTGGAATAATAGATTATAGTCTGGAATCACACATAGGGTACTTTTTTTACTCACATGTACTTATCAAAATTTCCACGCGAACAAAGAATATAAATGTTTGTTTGTATTACCGTATGGTTCACCCAATTGACATAAAACTTTGTCAACTTATTTCTTGCGCTTCGCGAAGGTTATATGCATAGAACAATTAACTTAAAAAAATAGTTTAAAATAATAATAACGCGGTTCTTCATTCTAGATGGCAGCTCTAAAAGACGTATCCCGTCGTTGGCACGTCCCGCCCGCATTCTCAGTCGAGTTCGTCGGTTACTATCTGGAGAGGAACACGAGAGTGTCCTCACTAAGACAGTCTCTCGAACGTCTCACGAGAGAGAACGAAAAACTGCTGGGGGACGATGACAACTTGAGGTTGGATTATGATGAGGTAAGGTCAATCAATTTTTAGTTCAAGCGATCTTTTAGAAGTATTTTTCTTTAAATTCAAAATCTTCTAAAATATTTGCCAAATTAATATAAAATTAGTGTCAAATTCGCGAGAGTTTTATTAAAGGATGATGCATTGTATTGCAAGTGTGTGTTTGATCGCAGCCAGGGATCGTCTTCAATGACTTTTTGATTGATATTAAACAAAATGATTGAAAATACGAAACGCGTGGTCGCATGCTAGTACACGTCCAGAGATGGCGCTGGCAGGCACGTAATAAATAAACACTCGAATTTGTATTGCATAGTATTCTACTACATGCAAGTCATTTACCTTGGCGAAAGGATTGATTTTAATCGTACTATATTGTTATCAGGAATGCGTAAAAACCTGCTCCTAATCTAATCGGATGTACCGAATTACTTAAAGCCTTTGATGATACAAGGGATTATTTTTTTTAGGTACAAATATTATTAAAATCTAAATCGATAACAGGATATCGATATTAGAGCAGTGTTGGCTCAGTTGGTTACGGCTCGAGCGGTCGTGGGTCCAAACCCAGGCAGCCGTGCACTTTTCTTTCTGTAATTTAAGTCATCGCCTGCGCATCGCTTCGAAAGATAATATTGTAGATGATGAATATTAGATTTAATCCGCCTTTTTTTCCATTTCATTTTCCTCTTCTAACTACAGGGAAGCTCTTAAATAATGAGAGCGAGTAAGGACTTTAATATTCTTTCTAAAGAGTTCTCATATAACCCAACGTTGACTTTTTTAAAGTGAGCAGTGCTTATTGTACCTTATAAATATTTCTTTTATTTTTGTTTTTTATCGTGCTTGTTAGTGATCTTAAGATTTCTGCAAATTTTTATGTTTTTACCCTTGAGAACCTGTAATTGGCTTTTTGTACACACAAATCTACATGTTATACGTCTGGTATTAGATGTTGGTTTTCCTGTTAATAAATAAATATTGTAAGAAAACCAATTCCCATACCAAAAGATTCGAAATCAGCGGGTTGGATTGCACAATTAACAGAGAAGAGTCCCATTATGTTGATTTTAAATCAATGTTAAATGATAGAGGTCCTACGCACTTTTTGGGCTCGGCACTTTCAGCTTGCATTCGGCCCCTACCGTTCGGCAAACTTCGTCTGGCATCAATCATGTACTTATTCAATTTTGCCCACCCGAAAATGTGTTTAGAACCCCTTAGGCTGACAAAACATCTGTTACCTCGACATCTAGGCTTCAAAAGAAAACACAGACGCTTTGGCAGCATTAACATCGACACGACAAGCGTTGCAGAAGATCTACGATGCTATAATAGCGCTATGTCCGAAGAGGGTCCCTCCTCCTATATTGGAGGACAAGCCGTTGGTCATGCCGGAGTTGCCGCGGTCGACACCCAAAGTAACGCCGCAGCAGCTGCAGAAACGGTTAGTGCATGTCTTGGGAGACTGAGAGGATCTTATTACAAATTATAGGGGGGTGTAGTAATAATAATATGGTTCTAAAGGTGCGTCCTCACCGCGACCATTTGTCGGCGAACTAATAAATCACTTACAAGCAAATTATAGTAATTCAGTCGTCGTTCCCGTATTTGAAAACCTCGTCCACGAATGGTTGTCGTGTTGACGCACCCTTAAAGCGAAGTTGATGCTAATCAAACACTATGACGCCATTTGGAACAAAAAAATTGAGTTTCATTAATAACTATACATATTTTGTACTCATTTGCACTCATTCAAGATACCCTAGTATCCTTAGAATCTTGAATGAGTGCAAATCAATTGGCTATCATTGTGGCTAGATTAATTCACATACATTTAAATACCTATATAAACATCTATACCCCTTGCACGAACATTATGGATCAAGGCAATGTTATTTTCACGTGCTACTTGCGTCGCTAGCTATATTTTCAAGAACTTTCTAAATGCGACCACATGTCGCTGATAATATTTCCTATATAAAGAAGACTGAGTAAAGTTGTATGGGAAGTGGTTTATGAATCATTGTAATTCAATTCATTGTGATGAAAATAATGTACGTCACATTTATTTTTTTCAAAACTGAGGGACTGCACTTATAATGCAATGCCTCTTTTCAATTCGGGCGATGAGCCTCGACACCGCGTCGGACTATTCACTTATTTTGACCGACTAAAGCTGATTTCGCTTTTGATATAAATGTGATCACTCTTTGGGCTCACAGACAAATTTTACTCGGTCTACTTCTGCGAAGCGGTAACACTGACTATACGGTCGATGTTCGTGCTAGGGGTACAATATAACTCCAACTGTTATACGTGATGTACTGTATCGAGGATCGACCAGCAGGTCAATGTCTGTGCCAACTGCGGCTGCACTTAAGATGGGCGTTGGTTTTCCTCTTAGCGACAACCCGGACGCTCGCCAAGGAAAAGTTTTATCAACCTCTTTGGAAGGTAAGTATCATTCTACGTCATTGTTTTTGGTGCAGGTCTGTAATTTAGCTATGGCATCAGATCTACAGTTTCTGAAAGGCTTTTTACTTGTGTTTACTGATCAATGTCATGGCTTAATTAATTTTATTTTACCAATCAGAACATATTACAAGAGATTTTGATTTTGAGAAGACCTACTGATCAGATAAATGATAAGGCTTTTAGACATTGACATATATCAGATGAATAGAGTAAGACAAAATTGTCAAATAAAAAAAATTAAAAATTTGAGGAGATGTGGTGCCATCACTAAATAACTGATCTGAAATATATTAGCTCATTATGTTACTTTCAAATGAAGTATCTAAGTTACCTTATTGCTTTGCTTCTCCTATTAATAATAGAAAGCAAGTAAGGCTTAAGAAATAACGTGTAAGACTTCGTGGTTGTCGATGACGCCAAACTTCCCTAAGCTGATAGCCACTTACGTAAATACATCCTACTATCTATGTAGTATACTTCGATTAATTAGATAGGCATTAATTTAACTGCGCATTGCAACAGTTATCAAAAATCCTAAATAAAGTTTAAAATAGTGCGCAGTAATTATGAAACTATTAAAAAAATGACAATCATCGTGAGGGTGAAATATAAATGGGAAAAATATATGTTTTTTGTAAAGTCATCACTGAATTTTTAAGATGTAGGTATTAGAGGTCGTTGCTAGGGGGAGTTCGCTGTCGTGGTATAACTATAATGCCGTTATCTGAGACTCACAAAGTTACTTAATGTTATTTTTGCTTATTTCACACGTGAGAAATATGTACTTAACGGCATTTTTAAAATTATTATTTCCAAAACTATTCAAGATATTGAAAATTCGCAAACACAGATCGATAGATTTTTTTTTCTTATTAATATAGGCATCAAAAGTTGAAAATCGACCAGATGTTGGATAACGGCATTTTAGTTATACCACGGTAGTATCGATAGTATTGGCTAGGATATTTCATCTCCCTTGGTGTAGTGGTCGCAAGCGCGACTGCTGTTCTTGAGCTCTTGGGTTCGATTCTCGGGTCGGGCAAATGGATATTGCGTTTTTTCATCAGGAATTTCTCAGTAGCAGCCACGGAGTCTGGATTGGCCCGGTTGACGGCAATAGGCTCGCCCCCTACTATATGTGACTTCCACATAATTGGCGAAATGTGGGTACCATTAGGTACACGTTGCCTAACCTTTCGGGCTACAGGCGCGATGTTATGTTATTTCATCTGAATTCAGTGGTAGCTGATTCGCTTGTTGTGATGATGGACACTTGGCCCTCTTTTTTACACCATAACAGATGGTATGTGCGGGTAGAGGTTCCGCCTATTTGTCTTTTCTAGTTGCGCAGTTATCAACAGTTATCAAAAGTTCTAAATAAAGTTTAAAATAGTGCGCAGTAATGATGGTACCGTGTAAAATACTGAAAATCATCGTGAGAATTATGTAAATTGGGGTTTTTTTTTTATAAAAATAAAAGTATTTTTGTTTAGTCATTACTACCTACTCATATTTTAATATGTAGGAATTAGGACAAAGCTTTAATAGTTTTGGGTGGGTTACTTATCTGGCAGTTTTAACTAACTTGTTGGTAGGTTTTGGATATCCATGTCTTAAAATTAATGCTTAGGTTTTTTCTTAGAGATTTGATTAGAAAAACTCTCCTGGGGCCCCCTCCCATCGACTCTAGGTTGATGGTAGGGTAGCCTGCAAGGATCTTCGTCATATTCATGGCATGACGACTTTATAGCTAAGTAGGTAGGGTAGTTTCAGATTTAAGCCCTGTGGGCAGGGAAACTACTTACAAATTTCAAAATAGGACAAAAACTACAGCTAGATTTTCACCAACGTTGATTTTCATCTCATCGAAAGAGGCCTGTACCAGAACTTCCATTAGAACAGAACTTTCATTCCCGTACCATGACAATCGATTACCACACAACTTTTCAGTCACCGGTGGCACTTTCAGACTTCCTCTTATATACTCATTCCTTATTATATCCATTCGCGTAACACAACTCATCCCCTTAGCATTCTCATCTCAGCCACATGCAAATAGGCTTTCATTCATCCCTTTTGTGGATCCATACAGCAGGTCCTGTCATTGTTTTATAAATCTTTCCATGCGATAAGATTGTTCCCGTGACTTGCCGCCATTTATCTATCTTGTGTTAATTCTGCTCTCTCTCTACTACATGGCAATTAAACATAACTGGTGAAATGTGCGTGTACTACAGGATACACATCTGGCTCTCATTCCGGGTATAACGAGCGTGTTGTTTTGTGTGAAGACACGCGAGAACCCCGTTCCTATCACGAATCCGTGCTGTGTTAGGGACAGTTAAACTTGCGTCAGTTGACAACAGCCACCAGCTTGCACGGTAGTATGACTTGCTTTAAAGTTTATCAGCAAAATAGATCACAAAAGAAGTTAAAAATAACTTTTAAGTAGTCTACGTGACACTATGAAATTGCATTGTCATCGGATTTACACGAGTGCGCAATATTTTTCCCTAATCGGATTATGGAAAGTAGCTAGAATCCGTCACACAGTCCGGCTGATAGATGGAGGGTTTGACAAGCTTCTCTTGCAAATATAACTAACATAATAAAATATTCCATATTGATTCCATAAATTCAGAGAAAACCTAAGTCCAATATTAAGACTATGGTAGCAGATATAACTAACATAATAAAACGAGCTAGCGGATTCCATAAATTCATAGAAAACCTAAGTCTAATATTAAGATTATGGTAGCAATAGCAAGTCCGGGGAACTACTACCACCATACTTTTTGCCTCCAAGCTTAGTTCCGTGATTCGATTTAAAGGGTCGCGTCAAATTAAAACAAACAGTACCGGTATAGTTATAAGGCACATGGCTAGGATGTATTCATGTAGGCAGGATTTGGATTTATTTTTTATTTCGGATTTTTAAAATAAATAAATTAATAAAAATATTTAAAACTTAGTTTTGGAAACGGACGTAAGCTGAAAGCTCCTCTCTCCCCTGTAGCTCGGGTTGCTTAAGAAAGCCGTCGAAATATGGCGGCTCAATAGATGATGGTAACGCTTTCTTAGCGAACCCAAACTTCAGATCCGCCCGGATATCACCAAAGCGTTGACGAGTGATGTGGAACAGAGACATGCAAGATTCGACCCGCTTCGATTCCCAAACGCCTCCTATCGCTCCGCTCGTCTCCGATTTGGTAGAAAGAAGGCCTAACGATTGCTCTAAAAAGTTGCTTAATAGGCTGTGGTAGTAGCTAGAAGGAGTACCTAGTTGTATGGTTGCTCTAATTACCATTATTGACTGACTGTAAGGCCTATATAGACTGCTAGTAGGAGTAAGTAAACTAGCTACTCCTCCTATATGGTTGCGCTAAGTGTGTGGTTGTGTCAGCCACATCAGGCTCGCTGGCGGGGCGCGAGTGCGCGGCGTGCGGGCGCAGCTCGGAGCGCCACCTGATGGCGGCGTGCGACACGTGCCGCCAGCACTACCACCTGCACTGCCTCAAGCCGCCGCTGCAGCGCCCGCCTAAGAAGAGTAAGCTTTATGGATGGTAAGATCATGCAATTTGTTATTTTTGCCTGAATTCTCTAGTGTCAATTAATCAACTCGGGCTGAGTTGATTCGCAATCGACTGCTGGACATAGCGCTCTCCCAAGCTACGTCATAACACCCTGTCCTCTACCTTCGGCATCCAGACTGACCCAGCCACCCTTTTCAAAGTCGTTGGTTTACCTAGCTGTGGGGCGTGTCACGCTACGCATGCCTTAATAAAGCCGAAAAGCACTTGTTCTTCCCGTCATTGCGATTTTTTTTGTTCTGGACCGTACCTAGGAACCTTCTATTACGTTCAATAGCTGCATATTCAAGGTCAAAGTTCCAACTTTTTCACACCTTTTTTTATACGTGGTCTTCTCTCCAGGACTCGTTTGCTCCATCAGTCATCGTTCCTTTGGCAGACATGACCAGCCCACTGTTACTTCAGACCCATTCTGTGTATCTTGCATTCAGCGGATTCCCGTTACCTTCAACAACAAGGTTGTTAAGATTAAATAAAAAAAAACTTCATTGCATACTTTATGATGTGTAAGATGGGTAGCGGTGCCGACTGAATATTTCCTTGGTTTATCTTCTCTATGAGCAATTGAACATGTTCCCTTTTTAGTGCCAATCCGTCATAAATGCCTCCTGTGTCATTCGTTTCCTAGACCCATTACAAAGTATGCCTCGCCATCCCATTTTTTTTTTGTTCAACGGTGGCAATATATTCGCTCATTAACATGCCGTATATTTCTTTATTTTTTCCTGAATAGTTTGTCCTGCTAGGTAAACAATACTATCGGCATATCTATTGTCTTTTCATGATATTACGCAAAGCATCATGCGTGGCGTTTTATTATATGATTGTGCATATTTCTAAACAAGCGCTAGGTAATTCCAAATCCTAGCTTTTTTTTAAGTTTCCTTGGTGAGTTGTTGTAACCAACTAATAAAATTATGGTTGCCAATTGACGATAAAATGAGAACATAATAACTATTATAAAAAAAAAATTCCGACATCACTAAATAATCATTATTTTGCTTCACTACTTCACAAATGTAAATGATTAAAAATAGACAGTTAAACCAATTTCTCATGCAGCATTTATTTTCATTTACTTATCAATTTCAATCTACTTCCATAAACTGACACAAAGGTTTCGCAGGCAATGTTCGGAATGCGACAAGACGTCGGATTCTGAACCCGAATTGCTGGAGAAGAAAGTACCACGTCGATCTCGAATCCGCTACAGTAAAGACGGTGCTATTATCACCGAACCGCATAGCCCATCGTCACCGCCTAAACTCGGCTCGGAAAAATATCACAAAGTGGAGAAATCATCGAAGCTGACCACCCCTGAAAGTATATCGCCAATCAAAGTGACCATCAAACCGTTTGAATTCAGTAGCGAAAATGAAGGCTCAGAACTCAAATTGAGAAAGGAAAAGAAAATAAAGAAATCGAAGCAAAGAGATCATGCGTGCGTGTCTGCAGGGGAAGGTGATTCGCCGAACAAGAAGATACACAAGCGCAGCTTCACGTCACCGACCCTGACAAACACTCCATTGATGTCAATAACACCAATCGTCGTCGACAGTCCGAACGACTCTCACAATGAAAACTCGAACGCTTCCACCAATGTAGCCTCCAGTAAACGAGAAGACAGCTTTGTTCCACAGAATTTATCCTTCTCATCCCTTCTTGTTGATGGTAAAGAAGTTAAAGAAAGAGACAGTAAAACTATCGAGAGTTCTATAGAAAGTACATTAGCGAATTTATCGTCGGATATAGCGACGTATAAAGCTAACAGGAAGCGGAGGAAAGAAAAGCACAGATCTCGATATTCTCCGGACCTTTTGCGATCACCGTCAAAATCGCACAAACATAAAAGGAAGAAGAAAACGCAAGATATAGAAAATCCTGAGCCTCCACATCCTAGAATTACTATCAAGGTGATAAGATAATGTTTTACCAAGACTTATTGTAAAGAAACTTGATGAACTTATTTTTATTTTGGCTTTTCCTCTGTTGTAGATTAAGCCTATTCCAAAGCCAGATGGGTCGCTAGACACACAAATGTTTTACGTACCCACGGACAGCAACGATGGCCCACCACCTGCAGTTATGAAGAAATTATCTAAGGTAATTTTAACAAGTATTGGGGCTAAAGTATCAGGCAGTTGTGTTGCTGGGGAATTATTTCTCTAGTTTTTCTCCCCAGCTAAAACACTATGAAGAAGAACGGCGGGATTTTTAGGGGACTGTCTTCAATAATGGTGACATTCAAAAAGTGACTCAAGGTTGTGGTAGTTGTAGACCATACAATACCTAAAATCACACACCCGTATAATGTCTGCAGGCTGTCAAATCGAATTGTTCGTCAACTGGCGACTGTAAAACTCGCACGTGCGCGCGGGTTGACCCGATTTGACAAATTTGACAAATTTTTTGTCGTCAACTCGTTATAAAGTACAGTCAAATAAAAACGAATTGAAACCAATCACTATAAATAACTAGCTATTGCCCGCGCTGGCTGATTCGGTTAAGTACCGACTATCTACTTAGATTTCGGGATACGGCGAGGGGGATGCGGCCGACGACGCATGATACCCAAGCATGCTATCCAGGGTTGCCAGAATGTTACTTTTGTAACGTATTACGTTACTTCTCATGTTACCTCCGTGTTTTATTTTGGCGAAGTCAAGTCGTATAAAATGTCTTATACATTTAAGGTTTCTATATTATACATTTTATAAGAAGTTTTTGTAGCTGACTGTACATCTACGTATTTAACGTCGGATTTTCAAAGTCGAGCGAGTTGACTACAAAAAAAAAAGTAAAATCGGAAGGTGCCAACCCACACACTCGCGAGTTCACACTCGCCAGTTGACGAATAAGCCGTTAAATCACACTGTGAATTTTATTATAACTACATTATATTTGTACTTATTTGGCTAGCATGTGGACCACGAAGCAGCTAAGCAGCCACCCCCACCGCCCCCACTCCCCGTAGAACCAGAAGTTGCTCCTACGACAGAAACTCCCGGAGACGCAGCCAATGTAAGTAACTTTTTAACAATGTTGCTGGGTTTGGCAACTAATTCATGCTAATTGTTAAATGAATACTATTGCGTTTATGAATATCTAGTTATACCTAGACATTAGATCGGTGCTAGTGTTTTTGCACAGATATCCTGGGTAATTTGTTTTTTTAGACTATGCGTGTAGCACATTCTTGATTACAGTCGTACGAGACAAAAACAATACATTTAACAAGTTTTTGTTTCAAACAACACGTGTTGTTTGAACACAGTGTATGTTGAATTAAACGAAATCAAACATAATGAAAGACAAAGTAAAAACGTTCGCAGATTCGATCGCCCAAAAAATCTCTCATCTGCGCTGCTACTGAAAATAACACAAGTTAACTTAAACCAATTATTTCAACTAGGGAGCATTGAATGTCAAAATGTAAAGGAAATGAAATTAATTCCAGTTGCACAAATATATTCAAAACGAATGCTCAAAATTGGCATAGTTTTATTCATGGTAGTACCTGTTAGATTGGAACTAAAGTCAAAGTCATGCTGATATTGCAAAGTTCAATGCCCCCGCACAACATAATATGATAATGCACACCATAGCCTTATAGGGCTTCAGTCGTCTCCCATACACTGCATCGCGAACAGCTTGCCAAAGTAAAAAATGTCGCGAGTGAATGTGCAAAATTTGTTTTGATTACGAACATATTTATGTTAAGTGTTAAAGTTTGCTCGTCTTGGACAGTAAGCGCTAAGACGAAAATATGTATAAGTTAATGTGTATACCCTAAAAAAACTTTCATGACGCACATTTTCTAGTTCTCCACAAGAGCTATGTTCGCCTATTATTTTTGTTTTAAGTGCATCCGCACTAGAAAGAAAACAACATTCCTTATCCAATCCGAAATCGTGCATATTCCCCGGGATTAATAATTGTGTGCGTGTAAAATTGTGTAATGTCATCATGAAGTTCCATTGTAGTTCCCACAGAACAGCTTATTCTGCATGATAAACATTATTTAATAGACCATGTGATTTTGTGATAATTTTGTTTATGAAACTTTTCACGCAAGCTTATAACTGTGGAGGAACAACCGTCTCAACTCATTGAATCAAAACCCAAGGTAAAGTTTCTATTGTTATCAAATTTTTATCAAGATTATGAAGGATAATTTTCCGCCATTTTATTTCCTGAAACGTGATAAAAATTATCATTAAAATAACCTTCATTAAAGTGGGCATTGCAACAAGTATTATCTAATAGCAATGAGCTTAAATATCGACTGATAACTTAAGCAAACGACGATGTTTAATCTTATCAATGAGGCGTGGCAGCTTTCCAGTGATTGGTTCGATAGTTTTAACTTAAATTTCGGGCGTTTCCTACACTTTGAAGTACTTGATAAGAAATTAATGTCATTGACAAATGTTGAAATATTATGATTTCATTAAATAACAGTAAATGTAAAGGAAATTTTCGATTGTACATTCTAGTAAATGCGATTGTAGAGCGTGGGGCCTTGAGTTCGATCCCGCGGCAGGCGTTCCTTTTTCGGAAATTCTCTGTGAAAATGAGTAGCAGCTCTGAGTCTGGTGATAAAATGCTCCACCCCTATTGCAGAAGACTTATTACTTTGACTCCGTGCGTATTTGCTACTTTTGTATGACGCAGTTAACTGCCACGTTGCCGCGTTAGTCTATTGGTCGCAAGCGCAACTGCTGAGCGCAGGGTCCTGGGTTGGATTTCCAGGAATCAGTTGTTACCTATTAGGGGTTTCTCAGTAGCAGCCTTGATTTTAGAAGGTTGTTGGTGGTATGATACCCCATGCCTCAGAAAGCACATTAAGCAGTTGGTGATGCGCGTGATCTCTCTCCGTTGTGTCGGATTGCCGTCGCGTCGGACTACGACAGCGATGGAAGAGAGAGTACACCTGTTTGCCTACACAGTGGTACAGTGTACTATAATATTGATCTATAGCTCGATAAGTCTCCGCTAAGATAGGTTGCCAAGACTGGTAAAAACGGTCAAGAGTATTTCTTTTACGACACAGATGGCCGCGTATATAATATTAAGTATGGTTACGGTCTTCATAGACCGACTGTATTATACTGTTGACCGTAATGTTCTGTATTAATTGAATTGGTTTTGCTTTATTTAAACATTTTGTGAATACGAATATGTATTCGTAGTTATGTTATTAATTTAGAAAACAAAATGTTTTTTTTTTTGTTATCATAATGTTGTACAATTTAACTCAAAGGCTGACTGGTAGAGAATTAGATACTTGTACATGAAGTATAAATAAGTACTGTCCTTAACATTGTCAGTTATGTTAATAAATCATAAATATCTATACACAGCGGAGTCGTACCGAGCGGTCTCGTCGCGGCGGGTCGGGGGTGAACAGCGGCGGCGCTGCGGTCGCACCTTCGCCGCTCACGCACTGTGACGTGTGTATGCAGCCCGGGGACTGTACCAACCTCGTACGGTGAGCTTTGAAGTCATTATCATCAAACTTACATTAATTTAACAAAATACTATTTCACATATTAGCTTGGAAATGCATTATATTATGCTGGGTGATTGGTTAAACTCAAGGGCGTGTAGTACGCACGGCGAGCAATCAAGCTGTACAAAACAAGTTTATGTACTTATGAAAATGTACAACCTTTACTATGAAACCAATCATGAAATCGCGAAAAATATATCATCTGTTCCATGTTTATGGCCGCGACATGTGTAAGCGGCATGGCACGGGACTGAGCACAATGCCTACCGTATGTTCTTCGTCGTCCTCAGGTTTTAAGAGTCATCGACTTGCAAACTGGTATCTCGAATTGAGTACATGATCCTAGAAATCTAGACCCAAAAACGTTAAATTTTCCGTTACTTATTTATAAAAAAAAAACAGCGGTTCATACAAATGTTTACCGTGTATTTATTGCACTTTTGTATGAAGCAGCTAATTCTTTTAACTTTTAATTGGTCGCAGCTAAACGTGACAAAGAAGATCGCACGAAAGGCATTGCAATTAGTCTGGTGCTATACATGGTAGAATTTTTCAACCTCGCCTGGAGGTAAAGTACTCTAAATACTGGAGATAGCAAATTTTACTCAAAGGAAACATTCTTTTATTTTTAAAAAGAAACAAATCTGCATTCAAAGATTTTCGACAATGTGCTTGCCACACTCGGGATTCAAACCAGCTAAAATCCGAAAAATAACACTGTACTTTTATGGCATCAATCGATCGAGTCAATAATAAGATTCAAATCTCTCTAACAAACAATTATCGTTGACGTCAATTATTTATTAAAATGAAGAAGGACTATTTAATAGATAAGATTGCAATTTGCACAAACAAACCCGTGCAAATTGCAATCTTCTTTCTTCAATTGTTAATTAGGTAATAGGTCTTTACCTATGTAATTGGAGATTTAATAACCAGCATTTTCAGATTTAATTATCTGTGGATTGGCGCGCAATTCTAAATTCAAATAAATTTTATTCGAAAGCCGTGTTCTTTTAATTTCAAATTCAGTCATTTGTTTTTAGATAGTTTTTTGTTTTTGTGAAATTGTGGTAGTTATTGGCGCCATGGATAAACTGAAAATTCGTACAATTTTCGAATATGAGTTCCTACGTGGTCATACCGCTACGCAAACAACACGAAACATTAACGACATATACGGGCCTAACACTGCTTGCATAAACACGGTCCATTATTGGGTTCAATCGTTTTAAATCTGGAAATTTTGAGTTGAAGAATGAGCCTCGCGGTCGGCCGGTAACCATTGTCGACAACGACGAATTGAAGGCGGTAGTGGAAACGGATCCAACTCAATCTACGGCTGAGCTTGCTGCGGGCCTTGGAGTTAGTGTCAAAACGACATTGAAGCACTTGCGTCAAATCGGAAAGATAAAAAAGCTAGATAAGCTAAAATAAAATAAAAAATACAAAAATTTTTGTGTTTAAAATTTTCATACAAATCTCCAATTTCATAGGTAAAGACCTAATACTAACATAAGTAAAGTAGGATGGACCTTTGAGTAAAAGTGCTTTGCTTTATTATCCCATTAAATTTATAAGTTTAGATTTCATGGTTTTCCTTTCATTTAATTTATCATGTTTGTTAGAGAGATTTAATTATTTTTATTGACCCTATCGATTGATGCCATTAAAGTACAGGGTGTTATTTTTTCGGATTTAAGCCGGTTCGAATCCCGAGTGTTTCAAGCGAATTCTCGAAAATCTTTGAATGCAGATTTGTTTCCTTTTAAAAATAATGGAATGCTTTCTAAGTGTAAAATTTGCTATCTCCAGTATTTAGAGTACTTTCCCTCCAGGTGAGGTTGAAAAATTCCACCCTGTATACAAGACCGCGCCAGACGCCTAGCCTTAATGCTCATCAGCTGAAAGAACCTACTATTGATTGTAGCGCACAATTGGCCTAAAATTGATAAAAATAGTGAACCACGTCGATGAATGAAATTTGAGAAATGAATATGAAAAAAAATGTTCACTTATTTTTTCGTCAGGAAGAGAATGCCTCCTCTTGATTTGGAAGTTGGTTAAAAAATATTTAACCGACTTCAAAAACAGGAGGAGGTTATGCATTCGACGAGTTTTTGTGTTGTTCTGATATGCCTAAGAGATACTTGGCAACAGTTTTTTCGTGTCATTATGATGTGCAAAACGAGCTACTTTGTCTAAAAAATTTGCATGTCATTGTCATGTGTCTTTTATCGGGTCAAATCTATTATTTTGTATTTACGTATTTACAAACATCGTCAAACTATCAAGATTTAAAGCTTTTTTGATGATGTGGGATGACTTGCCAAAAAGTTACATAATTTTGCATCGTCATTTATTTTGTGAAGGGTAGTTCTCACCTAACCAATGATGTGTAAAATCATTTTTTGAAACAACAATTGTTTATTGTTATGAATTGGGATGTGGGTTCGATTCCTACGTGAACTAAAGATCCACAGATTAATGTGGGTTGTGAATGCTGACTTTAAATGATTAAGTAAAGGAAAATGTATGCGACGAACCCGTCATGAATGAATACTCTAAATTACGTCTGTGAAGGAAAGAGACAGAAAGTTTTAAACTGATTAAAGATAAAAAAAAAGTACACATCCGCTACTGCTGAGCCTGGGGGAGGCCCTGGGTTCGATTCCCAGGTCGTGCAGTGTAATTGGGTTTTTCCGTCAGGAATGGGTCATTGCCCAGTCGAAGGCAATAGGCTCGTCCCCGTTAAATGTGAAATGTGGATAAATTGGTCGAAGGAATACAGGCGTGTGGTTAATGTGTTGATAACATAACATGCCTGTTACATCCAGGCCATATTTATGGTAGTACACATCCAAACCATGTATTCAAATGAATGTATATGTACTTACCTATTTAACAAAAGTAGTAATTAAAACATAAAACTGTATGTGTTGTGTAGGTGCGATGAATGCACGAAAAGGTACCACTTCACGTGCTTAGAGCCGCCCCTGAACAAGAACCCCAAGAAGCGCGGCTACTCGTGGCACTGCGCCGACTGCGATCCTACTGTAAGTTGGAAACTGCACTTGTTTGATATTATTAGTAGTTTTAGAAGTAGTGGTAGTTTACCTAACTTATTGCCTGCATGTAGTATGACTTGTTTGATATAAAATATTTTTTCCTCAAATATCTCTTCGTACTGATATGATCTTTTTTTATAAGAAATATGGCTAACTAGTGAACTAGAATATTAATAATGAATTGCAATTAAAAACTGAATTTGAAGTTGTAACCGTTTTAAGTGTAAAAAAGGCTTTTGGAAAGTTTCCAAATAGTTTTTTTTTTACATCTAGAACTAATAAAAATAATATTCGGTGTTACGATATTAACTATTGCATTTCATAATCAATACTTTAGTTCACTAGTTAGCCACATTTCTTATTTCCATACACCATACAGTAATATTGCCAAATTAATCAAAACCGCGTAATATTTGGCAGCTATTTCCGCCGTTGCCCAATTTCTGTACAAGCGCTCTTAAAAACATGGTATGAAAGATGGTAAAATGCAAAAAAAAAAATTCAAGAGCACACATGAATGCTGATGCATGCATTGCTGAAGACGAGACGAGATTCTGTATATGTTGGTCGAAGCTCTCGTAAGAATGATTTTTCAACACTCGAAAATGTCGTTTGATACGCATGGGCAATTTTGTCATTGCAATTTGCATCAAAATGTACTTTTTAATCTACGACTATTCGGTGGCTTTGAGCCAGTGCCTCTCCTTAAAAAAAATACAAAGACAATGCACGGTGTACGAAAAAAATCCACGAACCATAAATTCCAATAAATTCAAATTGTTTTTCCTTTTTCCCTCTCGGCTAAACAACACTTTTCCGCATCCATTGTAATGACAAGATTTGCACACTTGCATCAAATAATGTACTATTATTTACGTAACAAGGGTATCAAAACGTTAATTTTATTGTTTTAATACATAATTACCTAGATTATGCGATTGTTTTCTGCATTATTTTACGACGATGACGAAGCATTGAAGTTAAGGCAGATTAAATCAATCGAATTAACGTGTGTTGTTGTAGTATCTATCAAAGTTATCGAGTGACAATAGATATCGATCGCTTTGTTTTGGATTAGCACTTGAGACTGAATACCTATTGTAATTTCGATATTTGGTATCAGTACTATGCTACCGGTTTACCCTATCTTTTCGCATTATCATACAATTTCGAAGGCGAGAGTAAACCGCACTGTTTTTATGTAACTCGATGAAAATCGTTCCGTAGATCGTAGATACAGTCGCGTCGCCGCAGTCTGAGGCTCCAGCACGACTGCGCGGTTTAAACATAAGGTAAATACGGCGCTTTTTTAATCGAAAATACAGTTATCTTGTAGCATTCTAGTTAAAATAAAAAACAAACACAATCAGTATCATCCATAGATATGAATAAATTCTTAAAATTATGAAAATACTAGCTAATGCTCGCGGCTTCGCCCGCATGAAGGTCGGTAACTGTCCCACGGGGATCATCCATCCATCCATCCATCCATCCATCCACCCATCCATCCATCCATCCATCCATCCATCCATCCATCCATCCATCCATCCATCCATCCATCCATCCATCCATCCATCCATCCATCCATCCATCCATCCATCCATCCATCCATCCATCCATTTTTATAAAAAATATTATTTTATATTATTTTTTTATAAAAAATCGCCGTAATTACGTTACGTTTACACCGCGCGGTCGTGCAAGGGCCTCTGTTATAGCGAATGGGCGGTTTTGCCGCTGATGTCGGAATTGTACCTGTATTCCAGCGCACTGTGCTTAGAGCTCAAAATCTCGTGACTACGTTATTGACATACTTTTTTCTTCAACAGGATGTCGAAGAGAACAATTGAATCTGCATAAGTATTGTCAACATGGAATAATCTCAAAATGGTATTACTAAGTTTCTGTCTACGTTAAATGTGCATACTTAAAATCTAAGTTGGATCTTAATTTTTATTTTTGTATATGTATTGATTTTTTCTACAATATGTGTTGTATTGGGGATACATGCTGAGGATACTGTTTTATCAGTGAAGATGAACTACGTAAGTCGATAAGAGTTAAATATATAGAAATATAGATAGACGAGGATTAATAGATTGTTTGATTTCTTATTTCCTTCTTCAGGTGCATTAAAATGGAAACAAATTACTGAAATGCTCATTATTAAACCACGGTATGAGCTGTTCTCATATCCACTTCTTGCCCTCTTCCGAAGATTCTTTCATTCTTTTCGAAGATTCATGGGTCACATTTGATGTGCCCATAATACGAGGGCGGGTCAATAAGTCCGTGACTTTTGGAATAAAACACAGATTTTTTGATAAAAAAATAATTTTATTTTTCAACGTAGTCTCCCTTGAGCTCTATACACTTTGTCCAACGCTTCTCCAATTTTTTTATCCCTTCCAAAAAAAATTATTTGTCGAGGTCCTCAAAATAGGCCTTTGTTTGCGAGATGACTTCATCATTGGAGTCAAATCTTTTTCCACCAAGCCATTTCTTCAGGTTTGGGAACAAGAAGTAGTCGCTCGGAGCCAAATCTGGAGAATAGGGCGGATGAGGGAGCAATTCATAGCCCAATTCATGGATTTTTGCCATGGCAACTGCACATGTGTGCACCCTTGCATTGTCTTGGTGGAAAAGAACTTTTTTCTTGGCCAAATGAGGTCGGTTTTTTTTCAAATCGTCATTGAATCGGTCCAATAAGTTGGCATAATATTCCCCATTGATTGTTCTTCCCTTTTGAAGGTAGTCAATGTGGATTATCCCGCGTGCATCCCAAAAAACAGTCGCCATAACTTTATTGGCTGACAAACCCACCTTGGCCTTCTTTGGCGCCGATTCACCCTTAGAAACCCACTGTTTTGACTGTTGTTTGGTTTCTGGTGTGTTGTGATGGATCCATGTTTCGTCCACGGTTACAAAACGGCGCAAAAACTCCTCCATATTGCGATTAAACAACGCCAAAGCTTCCTGTGAAGTTGTTACACGATTGCGTTTGTGGTCGACTGTGAGCAAACGCGGCACCCATCTTGCGGAAAGCTTTCTCATGCCCAAGTGATCATTCAAAATTGAAACCACTGAGCCATGCGAGATCCCTACGGCTTCCACAATCTCTCGCACTTTCAATCTTCGGTCGGTCAACACCATATCGTGAATTTTTTCGATTGTTTCGGGTGTAGAGACCTCAACTGGGCGTCCAGGACGTTCGGCATCTTCAGTGCTTGTACGGCCACAACGAAATTCAGTAAACCACTTTTTTACCATTGAAATCGATGGTGCAGAGTCCCCATAGTATTTATCAAGCTTAGCCTTGGTCTCGGTAATGGTTTTTTTTCGCAAGAAATAATGCTTAATAAGCACACGAAATTCACTTTTTTCCATTTTCTCCTCAAATTAGTGAGTAGTCTGATAAAAATAGCTGTCAAACACAAACTAACTGACGCAGCAAGTTTAAATTTTGACAGGAGTCAACTGACAGATGCCTGTTGACAGGAGCAGTGTTGCTGTTTCAGTAAAGAGGTCAGAAATTCAAAAAGTCACGGACTTATTGACCCGCCCTCGTATGTTTTGGCAAAAATAGGCCTACGAGATTATTTTAACAACACAGTAACGTAGCCTGTGTTTTTGGCTATTCTGAATTATACTCTTATTTATCTTTCATACACAGTTTTGACGTTTTTAAATATTTCTTAAAAAAACAGAAAAGTACATTTAAAAATATAAAAAGTATGCTAGTATCGAGAGCTTGCTTTGTCTTGCTTATCGCGAGCTTGGACCCTTCAAGCTACCGGTGGTTAGGGCTCCCAGTGACAGAAACCTCCTCACAATGCGAGCCGTATAGAGAACTGCCGTCTGAATCAGGCTCTTGATCCAACCGCCTAAGAAGAGCCTGGAAGATGTTCGTCGAGGCTCCTGGCCATCAGGCCATTGGCCGTAACGACAATCGGCACAATGATAGCCGAGTTCACATTCCACATGTCGCCAACCTCGTGTGCCAAGTCGTGATATTTTATTAAATTTATTTTTCTTTCTCAGTATTTACGAAGTTCTAGTCATGAGGGGTGGTAACATCGACTATCATTACGCGGCACACTGATCGGTCAATCACCTCTAGGTCAGGCCTATTGGCGACAATAGTCCTGTCAGTAATGATAGGTTGATCCTAGTACAGCGTTAATGGTCTTTCAATTTCAGTTTCCAAAAGTTTATATTGAATTACTGGATATAAATTAACTAAGTTATGAGCGTCTGAGGCTTATTTGATCACTTAATGTTATTGCTAGATTTTGGCTGTCAAAGAAACCTTTATTTCTCGCTTTATTTGCGCGAGAGGCAAAGTAGAACATTATTATATCTACACCGTTCAGACCACGGAGTTAAGCATTTTTCGTTATGGACACATTAATGAATTCTGGTTTTTCTTCTTTTTTAATTTTTTTTATTTACTCTCGGGTTCCTCTCGTGCGTGCAAATGAAATGCAAATAGCATTCGATAATGTCATTACAGTAAGCGGCAAAAGAAGCCAAATTAAGACCCTTTCTTACTGCATAGCTCAATTAAATTTCATTAAATGATATTACAAATATCTTTGTAACGAAGACTTTTAAAGTACTACTTCCATTGTAAGATTTGATTTGTAAAAGCTATAGAAGCGTTTGCCAAAGTTTATGGATAACGTGAAGAATACTGTGTATACCTAACATTATGACTATAAACCGGTAAGAAACAATGAATAAACACATTCTTGTTGCTCTCCGTGTCTGCCTGTGTCACCATGATGTTTACTTTTCAAAAGTTATGTATTAATTAGGTTTTATGTAGGATATTGATAACGATCGTTGGACTTAACAGCAATGACACCTGGGTTGTCAAGCCGCATACGTAGATACGGACAACAAAGAAAGTCTGGTATTACTTAATTTTACATAATGTTAGCTAAATTGACACTACGGGGTGGAAGGTACACCCACGCGAAAACGGTTATTCACTACATCATTCGGAGCCCCCACGTAGAAATTTTTCATCGTTTATTTAAAAAAAAATTAGTGCAATACCTACACGGTCCAAATATATGGAACAGCTGATTTATTTGTGTAGTTCTGGCTCCATCATCAGACCCTGGACTACACTCAAGGTTATCGTTTCTTTAAGACAAATCCAAGGAACCCAATCACAACAGGCCTAGTTTGCTTAGTTGAGGACTTCATTTCACATTCCGGCTCCACCATGAGACCCTGAACACAACATTAGACTATGTCGTACTTGTCAAGACACAACCTAAAAATTTGAACGCGAACGCAACGGGACTCTTATTTTTTGAGGAGTTCCTAGGATCCCTTCGGGCTCCATAAACTGACCAGCTCCACAGAACCGTATTATTGCGAGGCCCTCGATTCTAATACCACTTGAATGAAAGTAAGTACTTCCTGTACTTAAAAACAATTTTGAATGGTGTTTAACCGGAAACGTATGCGAAAGAAGCAGAAAGTAGGACAGAAAGTAGGAAACGAACATAAAGCTTGTACAAATTGACAATTAAATCGATTAACAAAAAAATACTTTTAAACATGCAGTTTTGTGTTAAAATTCAGTGTTGCCATTATTGGGGCAGCCTTCTTAACTTTTACATAAGTTTTTATTTTAAAATGTCATCAATAGTTTGCTAAAAGAGAGTGAGGCACAAATGGGCCATTTGTGCCAGATGACAGTTTGTAGGTGCGGTCTACGGAAGAACGGCACTTCTTTTTAAAATAGGAATTCTATAGAGGTATTGGGAACTGAGTGGAAATTTTCACATACTCCAAGGAAAAGGTTCTACTCCGACCAGACGTATTGTGTCTGGACGGCTACTGGCCGACGGTTGTTGTCAGACTGTTATATTTATTTACATCTTAATCTCGTGGTCCATAACTTTGGTTGTACTATACCGGATGTTGATTGTTCGTATGCGGTGTTAAAGATGCCGCCACAGTTCCATCTAAAACATCACAGCAACAAACTGTTTTTTGAAACGTAAATTAATCGGATACCTGATAAAAAAAAAAACAATGACTTGTAAGAATCTTGTTTGCAAACAACGAAGTTATTACTTAGGAAATCTCATAAAAATCTGCCATGCAATGGTGATATAATAATAATAAAACTCGTTTGCTTTTAGATAACAATTACAACAAAATATCTTTTGATAACAGCACAGTATATAATCGAGTGTAAACAATTTAAATGTACACTTTGGTTTCATCTCCACACGAACTAAGTATACTTCCTTATTAACTGGCGTCCAAAAACTGAAAATGTTTTTATTACCAGTAACTTTAATTTTAATAGTCATAACGTTAGGGTGGTACTTTTTAGGAAAGTACAATGAAAATTACTGGAGGAGACGTGGTGTGAAATTCTACAGTAAAAACAAAGTAGCGGGACCCTTTTGGGATTTCATCGGAACGAATCGTGCACTGTTCGAGATCTTCGGTGACCTTTACAAAAAATATAGAAATGAGCCAGCTATCGGTGTTGGTCAATTTGTTACACCTACATTGTTCGTCATTGACTCAAAAAATGTGCAAGAAGTTTTATCAGGAAACTTTCAAGCTTTCCACCACAGAGGAATAGAAAGTATTAAAGGAGACCAATTGACTGACAATATCACCCTGATGAATGGGCCTAGATGGAAGTTGATGCGGAAAAACATGACCCCATTGTTCACTGCCAACAAACTGAAGAACATGTACTACATCATGGACAAAAGCGCCCAAGACTTTGTGAACTACTTGAAAAACAACCCCAAGATATGGAAAGGTGATTTCCATAGCACACTTATGACGTTCAACAACGCCGCTGTTTGTGGAGCAATCTTTGGAATTGGATCAAAATCAATCTTTGATTCACCATTTCTTAAACTTGCCAAAGATATGTCGCAGAAGAATTGGAGGAATAGGCTGAAATTTATTTTGTTCAGTTTGAGCCCGAAGCTATCAGAGGTGTTAGGAATTAAGTTGTTCAAAGAGCATGAAGACTTCTTCATTGGTTCAATACAAAACGTTATTAACCAACGAGAAAAGGAGGGAGTTAAGAAGCACGACTTCGCAGATATAGCTATCAATCTACAGAAGAACGGCACCATGAGGGACCAACAAACAGGTTACGAGATGGAACCCACGACTGGATTATTATCCGCACAGGCAATGTTCTTCTTCACCGCTGGCGTTGAACCTTGCGCAAATGCCATGTTCTCAACGTTAACTCTTCTCTGTCGCCACCCAGAAGTATTAGAGAAATTTCATCAAGAAATAGACGAACATTTTGAGAAGCACAAGAACATCATAACTTACGATGTTATTAATGAAATGGAGTATGTGGATAAGGTGATAAGTGAAGCGATGAGAATCTTACCTCCTATTGGTTTTTTGACTAGACAATGTTGTCAAGACACCGTGCTACCTGTTGGTAATATTCGAGTGGAGAAAGGAACAAAAATGTTTACCCCGATTTATCAAATACATCATGATCCAACTCTTTATCCGGACCCAGAGGTGTTTGATCCGGAGCGATTTTCAAAGGACAGGGGACCCAACGACGACATCTACATGCCATTTGGCATGGGCAATAGGACGTGTATTGGCGCCAGGTATGCCAAGTTACAAATAGTTGCCGGTATGGTGCACTTGCTACGACACTTTACCGTTAACTCCAAAGAAGTAAAGGGAAATCATTCGTTCGCTCATGATGCATTTAATGTAAGACCGGATAATGTTGAAATTCTGCTTATTCCTAGAAACGTCAAATAGATTGTTGGTTAATGTAATTTTTTTGATTATGAATCGCTTTTTGTGACCTTTTTGTGCTTCTATGGCCATCATGGGTCCGCGCGCACTCGACCCGCTTAGACTCGACCCGAAGAATAATACCTTGATATTTCTGTTTTGATAGGCGTAAAAACGTCGATGTATGATAGAAAAGTGAGTGTGTAAAATTTAAATAATGCTTGAATAAATAAATTAATAATTAAACAAGTAAGTACTTATCCTTTTTATAGCAGATATAGTATACGCTTTGTACTTTGTGGTAAAAATTACAGAATTTTGTAAATTATACGTGATTATGATTATAAGGTTAACAAGTAGGTACTAACTTTAAAATATAAAAAAAACATGATTGACTAAATTATCCAGAAAACCGGTTAAACGAGGTAGAGGCTAACTATATAAAGCTATTTTTTTTAAACGAAATCACTGCTACCAGGATAAATTATGTATCATAATAAAATATTGAATATTCTATGTATAGTAAGTTATTTAGAATTAAAATATCACTTTGCCTCACTGTACAAATGGCACTGAATTGGTAGTAAAACATCTGGTATTATTCTTCGGGTCGAGTGGGCGCTGACCCAGTAGTGACATAATCATGGGGTTATGTCACTACTTAATAAAAACGATGCATTGAAAAGCCTTGTTGTTTCACTAGAGTTTTTCCTTCTTAAGAACCTTTAACTTACTAGAACTTAATAGTTGTGAAATTATTTAATAATTTGTAGGTACCGTTTCATAGAAACAAATCTTATCCAACAGGGCGATAGAACGCGGAACTATTAATGTTCATGCAAACAAGTATTTTTGTGTATAAAAATGGCGATTGATAGAGTAAGTATTAGACCATAAATGTAAATTGCACTGACTCTGTCGTAACAAAGGCTTACAAAGGCTGTTAGTTAGGCGGTGGTTAGGGGTAGCTTATCTCATCTTCACACACTGCTTTCTACGAGTTAAAGCTAGGTAAGGTCGGCAAGAAGTTCCACACGACAACATGAAAATCGCCCTTAGATATTACAAAATAGCTATGAAATAACGGGTCTGCCCAAGTGAGAAATTGTTACCATCGACTTGCGTTCATTGTTCAAGATATCTAAGTTGAAATGATGATGGTGTCTAATTCTACTAAGATAGAATTTCTTATACATTTACCTATGTACCTACACGCATATTTGTGGTTCCCATAAAGTAGACCGCGCGGTTTTTGGGCTGACTGATCCTTGAGAAGAAATGCCTGCTAAATGGCAACTCTTTATCTCCAGAGCTTATATTTTTGTATAACTAGTTCCAATACGAGGTGTGGGGAAAACCAGGAAACTCAAATTCAAAGCATTTTTTTCAATTGAACCAATCAGGCACTTGTGAATTGCCCAGAAATCTTTCGTTTAGCCAGAAAACTGAAGCTCCAAAACTTAGATCTCTACTGTAGGGCATGCGAAACCTGCTTTCGGTCCCATAGAAAAACCCGAGAAAAACCGGTTCTACTTTCAGCTGAAACCCGGTTTCGCATGCCCTAATCTGTAGGTACTAAGGGGTATGAGAAATAAGGAGGGAGGAAAAAGAGCAAGAAACTCCATAGACACTTTTAAATCAAGTTAAAAGTTAGGTATTACAAAAGTCTGGGTACCTACACTATTCATGTTTCACGCAGAAGGCTTCAGTGAAGGTGACAGTGATACTGAGATAGGTTTTAGGTACTTAAGATAATATCAAGGCGATTAAAGTACTAATCGACACGTAGTGTTTAAGTATCGTACGATGTAACGTTTCCTACTGGTGATATTTTTTATTATTATCTCCCGATTTATGATCGAGCGACCTCTTGTAGTGTGTTTCATAATTGATTTTCGTTGTTCTTTAATACACATCACGTAACATATTTCCTCATGGAGTATGCGGACAGGTGTGCAGAACTATTTCCCGTTAGTCTGTCAGCGAGGCAGTTGTGGCACAGCAGTTATTTTACGGCCATAGCACAGAACCGATATTCGAAGCAGAATTCGAAGACAATTTCGAATTCAAACCCGATACCAAACAAGAAAAAGAAACGCCCGAACAAAAGCATCTAACCTAGTTGCAGTTCTTTTTTGCATCGCTCAATCAAAGCATTTAACCTAGTTGTAATGAACGAACACCCATCAATCGATTTGTTTGCAAGCAGCTTAGCTACAATTAGTACTGCCTTGTCTAAAAGCTGTGCTGGTAATGACGAATTTTAATAGTAGTTACGCCTGCGTGCCTGCTTGTGTAGGTATTTAACTTAATTTTAAGTTTCTATTCTTTGTTACTTGGTGCCTTGTGCTTAGTTACTGATATTTTGCTTTATTATTACTTTGTGCAACAATAGTTTATTGCTAACTGTGGAGGCTTGTAAATGGCTTGCCGTTGTTTGCTTCGCTATTAATTTTTGTATTGCTAGCTGTAAGCCACCCAAACACAATAAAATAAAATAAATAAATAAAATAAAATAAAAGGTCCCTCCAAAGAAAAACCGAAACTAACCGAAAAAGATAATTTCGGAAAATAATCTAGGACGTGTCCCGGATTCTTTATGATGATAGCTTCTCCTGATTCGAAATCTTAATTTATAATTGGATTGATTTGACTGAACTGCGTATGTGCCTGCCCTCTCGGAATATTAAAAGAAGCTGCTTTAGATTTATGTACCTACAGCTCTACAAAGGATCACGGCCACGGCCAATAGTAAGTTTTGAGCAAGGTCAGTCAGTCTACGGTAATTATTCTATTCGTAGGCTGTTGTAATTTTTTTATACTAAGATGTTCTTATACCTATCTAATTGCTTATTTTTTGGCATCAGTGATCCCTAACTTAATAGTCCTACCAAATATCGTCTTTTTTTACCGTAGACGATGAAAAAAATTGCTGTTACGTATATTTTTTCGCTGTCCTGGCAATCCTCCCTCATAGATTCCTCCCGACCAAAAACCCACAGATCTTACCACTACTATGAGTCGGGGCCCGTGATATAGGTACTTGTACATTCGCGCGCTCCCTGACTGGTATCATCCCGCCATGGCCTGCCGGCCCCATTATCTAGTGTGGCAGACCCCACGAACGCATATCCACCGTAAGCACACCAACAGCAGCAACTACGGAACAGGTGCTTTCAAGTGACATCGATCTAAAAGCCGATCGATCTTTCTGCAAGTCTTATACTACTAATCTAGATACTGATTAAGTTGTAATTTCAATCGTAAGTGGATTCATTATAATGATAACAGCTTATCCATCATTTTGTAAAGCTCATAACGCCAAATTCTCCAAACAACTTCTTATATTAAAATAGGCAGCTGTTGGGTTCAAGGACAATAACTGTGCAAGGACATCAGCTATGTAGGTATCTACACATTAATCAGATCGACAGATTAAGGCCGTGTCCAAAAAATATAATCGACACCTATAAGAATCACGTCTATAATCAGAAAAAAATAAAAAGTTTATACAAAAAATAGGTAACCCATGCTCCTCTCGAGCGCATCGGCTTTTACAACAGCATTAGCTACCTGTTTAAGCATTGAGTCTTCTGGTTTTTGGATTATTTTTTATGTTGGGAGTCGCAAGTGGAACCCTATAACTGGATTTTATATAACCATGCAGGGTTTAGGACATTTCCATAGATTAGAAGTTGGTTGTACTGAGATAGTTCCTACCCAATCGCCAGTATACCCCCGAAATCTATGTTGAGCGAGTCTCTTTTGGCTCTACAGTGGTCTCTCCGAGTCAGTCTTCGGCGAGATTCATCCCCAAGTACTTGACGCAGTTACGATGCGGTAACTGTTGACGGACTGGTTACTGGTGATGGACAGTTATCCCTTGGAAGGATAAATGTTATGTAGACTGAGACTTGCAATAACTCTAATCCTCCATTTTTTCATCCAATCTTGAATTTTTTAGGCCTTTTTGCAATGTTCTGGACGCAGCTGTTGGATCTTGACTAGAGCTGAGTATCGCTGCGAAAGTAGCCACTGTTACCCCAGGGTAAGTCTGCTGTGAATATGGTATACAGTACCGGGCCCAGAACAGAAGAATGAGGTACACTGGCAAATGTATCATGCAAGCATGAAGTGCTTGTATGACAGATACGACTCCAGACACCGATAGAATTTCTGAGGAAGGGCTCTGCGTTACTAATTCAATAATTTATCTTTCTGTTATAAATATTATTATTCTGTTTACTTCAATATTGGGGTCGGATTCCAGTCTAAGCGGATGCAGCTGAATACCAGTACTTTACATGGGGCGACTGTCTATCTATCTGACGTTTACAACCCAATTAGTACTGGGTAATACGATACTCCTTGTTTAGACTGGTTGTCAGGCTTTCGGGCCACTGACTACCTGTAACGACTGTCAAAGATCTACGAATGACAGCCGGTACCAACGGCTTAACGTGGTTTCCGAGACACGGAGGAAACTCGGTAGGTAATGGTGGTCACCTAAAGATGAACCCGAGCGGCTGTTGTTATTTTGTGTACATTAATCGAAAAAATGTGTGTAGCTGTTTTTGTCTTTTCGTTGGTTCTATAGTTGTTTAAAGGTTGAACTAGAACCTACCTAAAGGAGGCCCTCCCTACGCCTTACAAAATTACGCCGGTTACAAAATCGGGTGTTTAATTTATTAACCCTTTCGATTGGCACAGTAAAAACTAAAAATGCAGAAAGGTATTCTTTCTTTGCGTCGGTTTGATTAACAACAGCTAAGTTACTTTCCCTCTTTTAGAGTGGAGGCCTGCGTCCCAGTAGTGGGAAAATTATAGGCTGATGATGCTGCATAAAGTTAAAAAAAAACTTTTTTTAAATAAATTATGTTGTTGGTTGCAACACTCTGACTTGAAAATATTGTACTTGTAATGGCAATATTGTGACAGCTGTGAGATGGGAATGGCGGGGAAAAAGTATCTACTGAATGGGTTACTCCTTTGCACTAATTGTAAAGTTTCTAGGAGTTTACTAATCCTTCACGATGTATGATTGTATCGAAGGGGTAACTGGTTCGTTTAGGATAAGCAGAGATTTTCAGAAACCCTTTACGGAAACTCCTTTGTTTGTGTACGTTACGTGTAACCAAATTCCCTGCAGCATTGCTTGCCATCTTGTGAAACCTCGTAAGGTAGAAAATAAATATTATATGATTTGGTAGTTTTTCAATCAGCTTAGGGACTTTAGAATACAATTACTGATATAAATATGGTAGTCATGGCTAAACATTTCAAAACGAATTTGCCGCATTTTAATTACAAAATGGTTAGCAATTAACAGCAATATTTGACCTCAAACCGAAACGGTACATAAAAAAGTTGTATAATTCCAATTCGGCCACCCTATAGGAACTTATACGAAAAAAATGCTGTCCCCTTATCTTAAAATTCTGGTTTAAAAACTGGAGAGTCATCATAAAACAATAAATTAAGATGTGCCGAGTAATGATGACAATCACAAAGCACTAATAACATCCAAGTATAAATAAGTTAAGAGAGACACAGATTTTTATTTAATCAGTTGGTTAAGAATCCGAACACTAAGTGGTGGTGTTAATTCTAAACTGTCCTATAGTTAGGCGTCCGAAAAGTGAAAATGTTGTTTTTACCATTAACTTTAATATTACTTGTGATAACATTAGGGTGGTACTTGTTAGGAAGATACAATGAAAACTACTGGAAGGCGCGTGGAGTGAAATTTTACAGCAAGAATAAAGTGTTGGGACCGTTTTGGGATTTCCTCACATCGAAACGCGCACTGTTCGAGCCCTTCAGTGAGCTGTACAGGAAACATAGAGATCAGCCTGTTATTGGCGTCGGTCAACTCACAACACCGGCTTTGTTCGTTATTGATCCGAAAAATGTGCAACATGTTTTATCAGGCGACTAAAAGCAAGCTTCAAGCTTTCCACCACCGTGGATTAGAAAGTCTTGATGGTGACAATATTACCTTCATGAGTGAAATTTTTTTTTTTCCGTATTGGAAATCATCAAATGACCCCCCCCCCCCCCACTCTGGGCGGAGCGGAGGGGAGTGTCAGACTTGTACTGACTAAAACCCATCCATGTTCCCTCTTTGCCCTTTGTGTTCCAGGGCCACGGTATCTCTTTCGAACAGTCCCGCAGCCCTGGCAGGCATCGGCCCATGCGGACCCCTACTTGATTGCTGACATCTCTTTGAGGCGCGCGTGGAACACGAACGCGCCGTCGACACGGTCTGTCGTCATAAGACGGCCGGACGGCGAGCTAGCCCATAACTCGCCGTCCACAGGCCAGCGCCTACGGTGGTCGGAAGCCACCACGTGACCCCCGACGCCCAGGGCGTCTCCCGCGGCGGCTGGGACGTGAGGTTCTTTCCCTCTCACGTCCTGCCACCTCCTTCACTAGCATGACTGCTTCGCAGAAGGAGGTGACGGCTTCCCATTCCCTCTCGCTCCGGACCATGGCTTGAACCAAGGCCGGAGAAAACCATGACCCCTTTGTTCACGGCCAATAAACTGAAGAACATGTACTACATCATGGACAAAAGTGCCCAAAACTTTGTGACCTTTTTGAAAAACAACCCCAAGACATGGGAAGGTGATTTCCACAGCACACTTATGATGTTCAACAACGCCGCTGTTTGTGGAGCAATCTTCGGAATCGGATCGGAATCAATCTTTGATTCACCATTCCTCCGGATGGCCAAAAATTTGTCCCAAACAAATTGGAATAATCAGCTTAAATTCGTATTATTCACGCTAAACCCGAAGTTATCAGGGATGTTGGGAATTAAGTTATTCAAAAAGTACGAGGACTTTTTCATTGGTTCAATTAATGCAGTTATCAAGAAAAGAGAACAGGAAGGAGTCAAGAGGTACGACTTTGCCGATATATGTACGACACTACAAAAAAATGGCACCATGAGAGACCCAACAACAGGTTACGAGATGGAACCCACGACTGGATTATTATCCGCACAGGTAATGTTCTTCTTCACCGCTGGCGTTGAACCTTGCGCCAATGCAATGTTCTCAACGTTAACTCTTCTCTGTCGCCACCCAGAAGTATTAGAAAAAGTTCATCAAGAAATAGACGAACATTTTGAGAAGCACAAGAACATCATAACTTACAATGTCATTAATGAAATAGAGTATGTGGATAAGGTGATAAGTGAAGGGATGAGACGATTTCCCCCTATCGGACTTTTGACAAGACAATGTTGTCAAGATACAGTGCTACCTGTTGGCAATGTCAGAGTAGCAAAAGGAACAAAAATGTTTACTCCGATTTATGATATACATAATGACCCACAAATCTATTCGAACCCAGAGGTGTTTGATCCAGAGCGATTTTCTAAGGAGACGAAACCTGCCGACGACATCTACATGCCATTCGGTATGGGCAACAGGACGTGTATTGGCGCCAGGTACGCCAAGTTACAAATAGTTGCTGGTATGGTACACGTGTTACGCAACTTTACTGTTAAATCCCCAGACGTAAATGTAAAAATAAAATTCGCTCATGACCCACTGAATGTTAAACTGGGAAATGTTGATGTTCAGCTTGTCCCTAGAAATATCGAATAGATTTTTAAATTATTGTAAATAATTAAGACGATTTACCGCAGATTTTAATTGTGAATTTTTTTTTTTTGTAATAATGGTGTAATGTCACTTTAATAAATGCTATGTTTTTAAAAGATTCGCTGTTTTGATGAGTGTCTTTTACACCTTACCCTAGATCAAAATTTCTTCCAGTCTCTTCAAAATTTTGCCGCGAGATTGTACATAGGTGTTGACTGCACGTGGTGATACGTAATGATTTAACTACATTCATAACATAACATCATGCATGTAATGAGGGAGGGTCAGGTAGAGGTATACCTAAAAGACACCCAACCGGGTACAAATCTAGACTCTGTGGCTGCTACTGAGAAATTCCTGATGGAAAAACCCAATAACACTTTGCCCGACCCGGGAACTCATGCTCAGCAGTCGCTCTTGCGACCACTACACCAACGAGGCACACCTTGGAGACGAGGAGAACTTTGTCGACTTTTACTGAAAAGCTTAATATTACGCTAGCAAATTTTCGTACCCCGCATTAGATAGGTCAGGATTTCTTTTGTCTATTCAAATAGAAACAGGAATAGGAGTAAACTTATACTGTCACTTACGGGATATCTTCCGTGATTGTTCATTATTTTGAGCTCCCGATATTTTTTTTAGTTTTTTTTTTTAAATATATTTTTTTTTTTTTAAGTTATCCTGTAAGTGACAGTATAAGTTTAGTTGTAAACCGTGAAAGCTTAAAACAGTGTTTGGAATAGGAGTAACTTTGTCAAGTTAACTTATGCACAACAGTTTAATAAAAAAGAGAATGTAGGGAAGTGCGAGTGAAGCCAGCTTGATAATTTATAAAACGATTACTAATCCGAATCACTACAACCTGGATCTCTGCAAAGTTCGCGTGAATCCATTTCTTCTAGGCAAGCGTGCTCCACCCTAGGCCGCGTCATCGCTTCACATCAGGCGAATTGCGGCCAAAAGCAAACCTACGGGACCTCGCGTAGAAAAAAAACCCCGTGCTGCTACTGAGTTGATCCTAAAAGAAAAAAAAAACAATGCTGTTTACCAGGGGTCCCAAATCACAAAGCGATCTGAACAACGCCTTACGGGTACTAATCAGTAATTAAGTACCTTACAATCGGAGGACACGGTGGAACACACCGTGGAGGTCTGCCCCACTTGGGCGGAGCACCGCCGTGTCCTCACAGCGGCGATTGGCGGCGGCGATCTCTCGCGTCCGGCCTTGGTTCAAGCCATGGTCCGGAGAGAGAGGGAATGGGAAGCCGTCACCTCCTTCTGCGAAGCAGTCATGCTAGTGAAGGAGGTGGCAGGACGTGAGAGGGAAAGAACCTCACGTCCCAGCCGCCGCGGGAGACGCCCTGGGCGTCGGGGGTCACGTGGTGGCTTCCGACCACCGTAGGCGCTGGCCTGTGGACGGCGAGTTATGGGCTAGCTCGCCGTCCGGCCGTCTTATGACGACGGGCCGTGTCGACGGCGCGTTCGTGTTCCACGCGCGCCTCAAAGAGATGTCAGCAATCAAGTAAGGGTCCGCATGGGCCAACGCCTGCCGGGGCTGCGGGACTGTTCGAAAGAGATACCGTGGCCCTGGAACATAACGGGCAAAGAAGGAACATGGATGGGTTTTAGTCAGTACAAGTCTGACACTCCCCTCCGCTCCGCCCAGAGTGGGGGGGGTCATTTGATGATTTCCCATCCGGAAAAAAAAAAAAAAAAAAAAGAAAAAGTACCTTACAATGATTTAAAATAGTGTCAAAAAGTTCAGGTAATTAAAGCCTCGTCTTCTAGACTTTGTTGCTCAAGATTATGTACTTAGCTATTTACGGGTTCATGTGATAAATTCGTCATCTATCCTGGGTAGTACATACAGTAATGGACCACATTACTTACATGAGATTTTGAAGTAGTTCCTGGTGTACACTGGTACACTCACGAGCATAAATTTGTTTACAATTAGCAAAATTTCTCGTGTTCATAAGGACATGGAAATTCATTCAATACGGAGAAAATTAATGTAGTCAAATGGATATGAATGTGTATAGACGTGACTGTACGAGCATCTTTGTCTATTCAAATAGCCAACAAAGAATAAATTAACGAATACGCCTAGCAATATTGATACGAAGGTTATCAATATTTATACGAGTGGGTTACATTGAGCATATTATGTAACACATTATTTGAGTCCTCTTCTGAGTGTGTGTGTGTGTGTGAGTATGTATAGGTAAGTAAGTATTTACGCTAATCAGTTTTTGTTCTATGCCACAGTCTTATTGACATAAAAAAAATGTATGTTGAGATCCTTGTCCTCACATGATTTCTTAACATAAGTACGTACAGCTCGCTCATAGCATAGCGTCATTATCTACGCAGTTGGCTTCCGTACGTTTTTTCACGGGTGACCACTGAAAACCAGCGGTGTGCCGGGGCCCCCCATAGCACAGCAGCATGCTGAGTGGTAACCTGTTTGTCGCATTCACGACGTGCAAGCTGTTAACTTTTTTCTTTTCTTGTTCCGTTTGGTTGAATTTATAGTTTATTGTTTATTTTTGTCATTTTGTATGATGCACGTCATTTTTTTCTTTCCAGTTTGTCAGTGTGTTACAAAGAGGGGTTATGTTTCTATCTTTTTACGAAAAGCACATATTAAATGGGACTTAAACATAACTGGCGAAATGTGGGTGTGGTTATCTACTATTAGTTACACCTCTGTCTAACCTTTCGGGAATTACAGGCGTGATGTTATGATGATGATGTAATATGTAGATTGTATCTTAAAAAATGCTCTAGTGTCATTCAGGGAGAAAAAACTTTAAAAAGGCTCCATAACAAAAAATTACCAGCATAAAGTTTGAATGGAACAAGCGCCGTCTGCTTTCCCTCATTGAGAACTTACGCCACAATTGACGCACAAGACACATTCTACTATGGTATTCACATATAACTAGTTAGGCACCTAGTTTATACTTTAAAATGTGAAATTATAAGTCAAACCACAATTTTTTTTCTTGTCCACGGAACTTTACCTCTGATTTTATATGTCAGCCTCGGGAAAATAAGAAAGCTTCTAATAAACTAATTCGTCTTTTTTAAAAGCGTCAAGTTAAGAGCAACAATTATTTTTACTTGTCTCTTTGATTATACATCACCATCTAATTTACTAAGTCAGCCACGGATTTTGCAACTCGCCAATATTTTAAGTGCTTTAAAAAATATAGTTCAGGCATCAACTCGAAAACTTAATTAATATAACTTAGCTTTTAAAATATTACATTGTATTATTTTAACATAAAATTAGAAACTGCAACGATAGAGCGAGACGGGCGCCACTACGCGCTAGCACCAATGAGAGAGTGCCCTTCGATTCACGCGGGGACGAGTCGTTTCGTGTAATCAGAACAATAATAGTCCACTAGATTGTAAATCTTTTATTTAGTTAAAATAAACATTCAACACAATTTGTTATAATAAACATCCTTAAAAAGGCATTGCGGCATAGAAAACGTCTTAGGTTCAACAGCTAGGAATAGGAGCCCCGCCAAGCAGGGCTACGTCGACTCCGCCTATCACAAAATATTGTTGTTTCCCATGAACCTAGCTAGCACCTAGCTGAACCTAACTTTTGGTGAATTTAAACACTAGAAAGAGTCTATTCTACCAAAAAAAAACAAGCTACGGTTGTTTTGTTGTTTATATTTAGTGGCTATAGTTAATTTTTTGATGATCATTTTAGGTATATTTTATGAACAATAAATTATAGGACGAGTTATGAATTAGTCATACTTAACTAAGTCTTAAACGTACTAAGTTATAAAATTAGAAGGTGATAGAATTAGTTTATTGGTATATATAGTTATTTTAGAAGCTTATTGCTTGAATATATGTCACAAATATAGATGCTATAAAATAACAACGATTCAAATTCAAATTCAAATTCAAATCATTTATTGTTTGTCACATGTAGATAAAGATGTCATAGTCATAATAATTATAGGAGCAATGTAACATACCTATAAGGTGTACAATATTTTTGGCGCTTTGTTGTTGACTTACGTTAATATAATATACATTTACACTTTATCCCCACTTTATCACTCTTTGCATTAGTATAAAATTGTACCATAATAAAGTATTGTAAAAAAATATTTTGGATTAGTCAAATTATACATGTCAAATTATACATAAAATAAAAAGTCATAATAACATACATTCATTAGTCAAGTTGAAACATTGAAAATATTATAGGTACATGTCAAATTATAAATAAAATATAAGTCATACAACAGTCGTCATGGTAAAGAAAAAACAAAATATTTAAACTAACCCAAATTTTTGTCGTTAAAAAACTCGTTTATAGAGTAGTACGCTTTACTTAACAGGATTTCCTTTAGCTTATGTTTAAAAATATTGATCGCTGAAATACATTTAACATCGTTTGGTAATTTGTTATAAATTTTTACTCCCATTCCAAATATACTAGATTTAAATTTAACCGTTCTACATCTAATTCCCGATAGCACGTTTTTGTGCCGTGCACTTCTAAGTGTTTCATATTTACCTATATCACTTTTTATCATTACTGCCGCTTCAAAAATATATAATGAAGGCAGAGTTAAAATTTTTAAACTCTTGAACACTTCCCGGCATGAGTCAGTCTGTTTCAGCCCAGTTATGCTTCTCAAACATTTCTTTTGGGCTTTAAGAGCATATTCTCTGTTGGAGGAGTTTCCCCAGAACAGAAGGCCATACTTTAGTGTAGAGCCCACATAAGCATGATATGCGTTTAATAATGCACTCTCGTTCACAACTTTCCTAAGCATGTACAGGGCGTATGAATGTTGGTTCAATTTTTTACAGACCTGGTCAACATGATGTTTCCAATTCAGTCCACGGTCAATATGTATACGATGCAGGGATGTATTTACAGTAGCTTACGCCGATGATATATGCTGATTGAGATATTACTATTTAGTAATTTAGAGGACAAGGTAGTTTTTTGGCTATTAAATAGAAGTCGGTTTAATTACTACCCCTTTAAAATTGTTAAAGTGTAGGTACCTAATTTACATGGAAAGTCATTCCAGCTTTATTAGAATACTGGCGACCCGCCTTGGCTTCGCACGGGTGCAATATATATATATATATATATAAACCTTCCTCTTGAATCACTTTATCTATTACTTAAAACCGCATCAAAATCCGTTGCGTAGTTTTAAAGATCTAAGCATACGTAGGGACAGACAGACAGCGGGAAGCGACTTTGTTTTATACTATGTAGTGATATAATATACCTATACTTAGGTACATAATTGTTATACTTACTAAATCCTCGTAAACGAAGACGGCGTAATATAATTATAACTAGTAAGTAACTTAGAACTAGAGAATGAAGTACCTACAGAGGTAGCTTGTTAGCTCTTAAACCAGGGACCAATTCCTCATCATCATCATCAGCCTACAGCACTCCACTGCTGGACATAGTCCTCCTAAATCGCACGCTACTCAACTTTCATCCAATTGCTACCAACCACCCTACGAAGATCGTCGCTCCACCGACCCTGAGGGCATCTCCACTCAATAACACGTCTAGCGTCTACCCTAACGGCCATCGGTTCTACTGCTAATATGGCCGGCCCATTGCCACTTCAGCTTACTTATTCTGGGACCAATTAATCGGATTAAAAGGTTGACCGGTTAGACATAGAATAACCAGTATGTTTGATTAACTATTACCTATATCATTTAAATATTGCTGATAAACCAGGATAAAAGTGACAAAGTACTGAGCGGTAACTAACTCCTTCACTTTCTTGTATATTTTTATGCACAAAAATGAACTCTGTATGAGAACCGGTTATTATAGGCTGAATAACCCTATCATACGGGTTAACCTTTACTCTAGGGTTTTTCCACCCCAACCCTAAAACATAACCCGATTAAAACCTACACGAGTAACCTTTTCGGTCCCTGCCTTAAACTTTTCATGTGTGCAGAGCCGCTGACACAACTAGTAGGTATAAACAAAAACAACCTACTTATCTAAAGAATCTGGTTTTAAAACTGCTGAGTCACAAGAAACAAGAAAATAAGACATGTACGAAGTAATGCTGAGTAGGTTTTAATTATAATCACAACAACAAACGCCAGATAAGAACTGACTATATATAACCAGAGTCAAGGTTTTATATTCATTCATTTGGATAAGAAGCCAAATACTAAGTGGCGGTGTTCATTCTAAAGTGACCGGCGCGGCGTTCGAACACTGAAAATGTTCTTTTTACCACTAACTTTGTTACTAACAGTCATAACATTAGGTTGGTACTTTTTAGGAAAGTACAATGAAAACTACTGGAAAAGACGTGGAGTGAAATTTTACAGTCAGAATAAAGTGTTGGGACCGTTTTGGGATTTCCTCACGACGAAACGTGCGTTGTTCGAGAATTTCGGTGAGCTGTACAGGAAACATAGAGATCAGCCCGTTATTGGTGTCGGGCAACTTACAACCCCTACACTGTTCGTCATTGACCCGAAAAATGTGCAACATGTTTTATCAGGCGACTTCCAAGCTCCACCACCGAGGAATAGAAAGTCTTGATGGTGACCAATTGACTGACAATATTACCTTCATGAACGGCCCGAGATGGAAGCTGATGCGGAAAACCATGACCCCATTGTTCACGGCCAACAAACTGAAGAACATGTACTACATCATGGACAAATGCGCTCAAGACTTCGTGACCTTTTTGAAAAACTACCCCAAGACATGGGAAGGCGATTTCCACACCACGCTTATGATGTACAACAACGCTGCTGTTTGTGGAGCAATCTTCGGAATCGGATCAGAATCAATCTTCGATTCACCGTTTCTCGAGATGGCCAAAAATCTATCTCAATCGAATTGGAAGAACCAGCTCAAGTTCATAATTTTCAGTCTTAGCCCAAAGCTTACGTCAGCGTTGGGCATTAAAGTATTCAAAGAGTACGAGGACTTCTTCATTGGTTCAATAAATGCTGTTATCAAGAAAAGAGAACAAGAAGGAGTCAAGAAGCACGATTTTGCAGATATCGCTGTGAGTATACAGAAGAACGGCACCATGAGGGACTCAACAACAGGTTACGAGATGGAACCCACGACTGGATTGTTATCCGCGCAGGCTCTGTTCTTCTTCACCGCTGGCGTTGAACCTTGTGCCAATGCCATGTTCTCAACGTTAACTCTTCTCTGTCGCCACCCAGAAATATTAGAAAAAGTTCATCAAGAAATAGACGAACATTTTGAAAAGCATAAGAACGTCATAACTTACGATGTCATTAATGAAATGGAGTATGTGGATAAGGTGATAAGTGAAGGGATGAGACGATTCCCTCCTATTGGACTTTTGACCAGACAATGTTGTCAAGATACAGTGCTACCTGCTGGCAATGTGAAAGTAGCAAAAGGTACAAAAATCTTTACTCCGATTTATTCTATCCACAATGACCCACAAATCTATCCGAACCCAGAGGTGTTTGATCCAGAGCGCTTTTCAAAGGACAGAGGACCCAACGACGACATCTACATGCCTTTCGGTATGGGCAACAGGACGTGTATCGGCGCCAGGTATGCCAAGTTACAAATAGTTGCGGGTATGGTGCACGTGCTACGAAACTTTACTGTTAAATCCGAAGAATTAAATGTGAAAATAGAATTCTCTCATGACCCACTGAATGTTAAACTGGGCAATGTTGATGTTCTACTTGTACCTAGAAATATTAAATAAGTGGTTTATGTAAACTAGTAATCGTGTATTCACTAAAATGTAGTAAGTTGATTGTATATATAATAGTATAAGTATAGTAAGTAACTAGGAATTAGAAAATATTTAATGTTTAAATCAAAGACTATGATTATATTTAAGTTTTTTACTTCTCTGTTTTTGTATCTAGTTATAGTTTGTTTAATTTTAATAAAAGCGTTGCAATACAACGTGGCAACGCAGCCAGTCTCTTGGGAACATTACCAGTTGACAGGGTTGGAGAGTTTTTTGACGCCATTTTTTTTTTGTAAATAAATAAAAATTGTAATAAACGAAAATGATTTTATAAATATTTACTGTTTCAATGGATGTCTTTTTTGCCTGAAATTTGAAAATTGTCAAATTTAACTCCCCAAATTTGTTCAAGTAATAGTTATGTTATAACTTGGAATGGTGTCCATTTGCACTTTCTTACTGTTCTGCACCGTTGATGTAACATAATACATAACATCACGCTTATAATTCCCGATGGGTTAGGCCGAGGTGTACAGTCACGAGCACATATCTATACACTTTCCTAAATTGAAAAGCAATTTTCACGAGAAATAACGATTGTGACTTGGAGATAGGATCTTTTTAATGAGTGATGAGTTTCAAAATACTATGTTCGTAACAACATGAAATTTTAATCAGAACAGTAGGAGAAAAACACTTTTTAAAGTTGTTAAGTGTTTACGTAAAGCTGCTCGTGACCCTCCTTCTGCGAAGCAGTCATGCTAGTGAAGGAGGTGGCGGGACGTGAGAGGGAAAGAACCTCACGTCCCAGTCGCCGCGGGAGACGCCCTGGGCGTTGGGGGTCACGTGGTGGCTCCCGGCCACCGTAGGCGCGGGCCTGTGGACGGCGAGTTATGGGCCAGCTCGCCGTCCGGCCGTCTTATGACGACAGGCCGTGTCGACGGCGCGTTCGTGTTCCACGTGCGCCTCAAAGAGATGTCAGCAAATAAGTAGGGGTCCGCAAGGGCCGATGCCTGCCAGGGCTGCGGGACTGTTCGAAAGAGATACCGTGGCCCTGGAACACAAAGGGCAAAGAAGGAACATGGATGGGTTTTAGTCAGTACAAGTCTGACACTCCCTTCCGCTCCGCCCAGAGTGGGGGGGGGGTCATTTGATGATTTCCCAACCGGAAAAAAAAAAAAAAAAAAAAAGGTGCTCGTGACTGTACCTAATAATACACCCACATTACACAAGGTATGTTTAAGTCCCATGTACTAGGAATCCCAGTCCATGGAATCTATCTAGGCTCCGTGGCTGCTACTGAGAAATTCCTGATGGAAAAACCCAATAACAGTTTACCCGATCTGGGTATCGAACCCAGGACCACTTTTTCAGCAGTCGTGCTTGCTACCGTTACATTATTCAAATAGTTCTTTAAATACTTTTACGCACAATTGTAGCATAGCACCACGCCTGTTATCCCCGAAGGGTTAGGTAGAGGTGTGCCTCAGTCCACACTTGCATCTCGAAGTCTCATGTAATAGGGGCGAGCCTATTGCCATCAACGGCATAAATCCAGAATCTGGGCACATCACCATCATCATCTTACACCAGTTCACTGCTGGACATAAGGCTCTCCAATTGCACGCGATCTGCTCGTTTCTCGAAAACTCTCATCTAGCTGCTGCCAGCCATCCTGAGAAGACCGTCACTCCTCCTAGCCTGAGAGTATCCCACCTTACGCCAGAGTCACGAGTGCTGTTAAGCAGATTCATTTCGCAAAGGATAAGGATTAATATTCGAAGTTGATGGCTTCCGTACCTTCAGTAACAAGAGAGACACCAAAAAGAAGAAAAAAGGGTAGAACTATGTCCAAGTCCTACAGCAGTTGACGGCCTTGACAAGTGCGAATCGTTTTCAAAACACTTCATATTTTATCTGTATACAATAATGTATTAGTATTTATATATATCAGTATATGTTAACAAAGTGGTATTTTTCTTAATGTTTGTTTTAACGAAAAGCACATATTACATGGGACTTAAACATAACTGGCGAAATGTGGGTGTGGTTATCTACTATTAGTTACACCTCTGTCTAACCCTTCGGGAATTACAGGCGTGATGTTATGATGATGATGTAATATGTAGATTGTATCTTAAAAAATGCTCTAGTGTCATTCAGGGAGAAAAAACTTTAAAAAGGCTCCATAACAAAAAATTACCAGCATAAAGTTTGAATGGAACAAGGGCCGTCTGCTTTCCCTCATTGAGAACTTACGCCACAATTGACGCACAAGACACATTCTACTATGGTATTCACATATAACTAGTTAGGCACCTAGTTTATACTTTAAAATGTGAAATTATAAGTCAAACCACAATTTTTTTTCTTGTCCACGGAACTTTACCTCTGATTTTATATGTCAGCCTCGGCAAAATAAGAAAGCTTCTAATAAACTAATTCGTCTTTTTTAAAAGCGTCAAGTTAAGAGCAACAATTATTTTTACTTGTCTCTTTGATTATACATCACCATCTAATTTACTAAGTCAGCCACGGATTTTGCAACTCGCCAATATTTTAAGTGCTTTAAAAATATAGTTCAGGCATCAACTCGAAAACTTAATTAATATAACTTAGCTTTTAAAATATTACATTGTATTATTTTAACATAAAATTAGAAACTGCAACGATAGAGCGAGACGGGCGCCACTACGCGCTAGCACCAATGAGAGAGTGCCCTTCGAATCACGCGGGGACGAGTCGTTTCGTGTAATCAGAACAATAATAGTCCACTAGATTGTAAATCTTTTATATAGTTAAAATAAACATTCAACACAATTTGTTATAATAAACATCCTTAAAAAGGCATTGCGGCAAAGAAAACGTCTTAGGTTCAACAGCTAGGAATAGGAGCCCCGCCTAGCAGGGCTACGTCGACTCCGCCTATCACAAAATATTGTTGTTTCCCATGAACCTAGCTAGCACCTAGCTGAACCTAACTTTTGGTGAATTTAAACACTAGAAAGAGTCTATTCTACCAAAAAAAACAAGCTACGATTGTTTTGTTGTAAATATTTAGTGGCTATAGTTAATTTTTTGATGATCATTTTAGGTATATTTTTTTAACAATAAATTATAGGACGAGTTATGAATTAGTCATACTTAACTAAGTCTTAAACGCACTAAGTTATAACATTAGAAGGTGACAGAATTACTTTATAGGTATATATAGTTATTTTAGAAGCTTATTGTTTGAATGTATGTCACAAATATAGATGCTATAAAATAACAACGATGCAGGGATGTATTTACAGTAGCTTACACCGCTGATATATGGTGGCTGAGATAGTCCTTTTTAGATGCACATTGATGGTGGCTGACTTAGTAATTTAGAGGACAAGGTAGTTTTGTGGAGGAAAAAAAGGCTATTAAATAGAAGTCGGTTTAATTACTACCCCTTTAAAATTGTTAAAGTGTAGGTACCTAATTTACATGGAAAGTCATTCCAGCTTTATTAGAATACTGGTGACCCGCCTCGGCTTCGCACGGGTGCAAAACCAGGACAAAAGTGACAAAGTACTGAGCGTTGGCTAACTCCTCCACTTTCTTGTATAGTTACATATTTTTTTGCACAAAAATGAACTCTGTATGAGAAACGGTTACTATAGGCTGATTAACCCTATCATACGGGTTAACCTTTACTCTAGGGTTTTTCCACCCCAACCCTAAAACATAACCCGATTAAAAAATACACGGGTAACCTTTTAGGTCCCTGCCTTAAACTTTTCATGTGCGCAGAGCCGCGGATACAGCTAGTAGGTGTAAACAAAAACAATCTACTTATCTAAAGAATCTGGTTTCAAAACTGCTGAGTCACAAGAAACAAGAAAAAAGACATGTGCGAAGTAATGCTGAATAGGTGTTAATCATAATCACAACAACAAACGCCCGATAAGAAGCGACTATATATAACCAGAGTCAAGGTTTTATATTCATTCGTTTGGATAAGAAGCCAAATACTAAGTGGCGGTGTTCATTCTAAAGTGACCAGCGCGGCGTTCGAACACTGAAAATGTTCTTTTTACCACTAACTTTGTTACTAACAGTCATAACATTAGGCTGGTACTTTTTAGGAAAGTACAATGAAAACTACTGGAAAGACGCGGAGTGAAATTTTACAGTCAGAATAAAGTGTTGGGACCGTTTTGGGATTTCCTCACGACGAAACGTGCATTGTTCGAGAATTTCGGTGAGCTGTACAGGAAACATAGAGATCAGCCCGTTATTGGTGTCGGGCAACTTACAACCCCTACTCTGTTCGTCATTGACCCGAAAAATGTGCAACATGTTTTTGCAGGCGACTTCCAAGCTTTCCACCACCGAGGAATAGAAAGTCTTGATGGTGACCAATTGACTGACAATATTACCTTCATGAACGGCCCGAGATGGAAGCTGATGCGGAAAACCATGACCCCTTTGTTCACGGCCAACAAACTGAAGAACATGTACTACATCATGGACAAATGCGCCCAAGACTTCGTGACCTTTTTGAAAAACTACCCCAAGACATGGGAAGGCGATTTCCACACCACGCTTATGATGTACAACAACGCTGCTGTTTGTGGAGCAATCTTCGGGATCGGATCAGAATCAATCTTTGACTCACCGTTTCTCGAGATGGCCAAAAATCTTTCTCAATCGAATTGGAAAAACCAGCTCAAGTTCATAATGTTCAGTCTTAGCCCAAAGCTTACGTCAGCGTTGGGCATAAAAGTATTCAAAGAGTACGAAGACTTCTTCATTGGTTCAATAGATGCTGTTATCAAGAAAAGAGAACAAGAAGGAGTCAAGAAGCATGATTTTGCAGATATCGCTGTGAGTATACAGAAGAACGGCACCATGAGGGACGCAACAACAGGTTACGAGATGGAACCCACGACTGGATTGTTATCCGCGCAGGCTCTGTTCTTCTTCTCCGCTGGAGTTGAACCTTGTGCCAATGCCATGTTCTCAACGTTAACTCTTCTCTGTCGCCACCCAGAAATATTAGAAAAAGTTCATCAAGAAATAGACGAACATTTTGAAAAGCACAAGAACATCATAACCTACGATGTCATTAATGAAATGGAGTATGTGGATAAGGTGATAAGTGAAGGGATGAGGCGATTCCCTCCTATTGGACTTTTGACCAGACAATGTTGTCAAGATACAGTGCTACCTGCTGGCAATGTGAAAGTAGCAAAAGGTACAAAAATCTTTACTCCGATTTATTCTATCCACAATGACCCACAAATCTATCCGAACCCAGAGGTGTTTGATCCAGAGCGCTTTTCAAAGGACAGAGGACCCAACGACGACATCTACATGCCTTTCGGTATGGGCAACAGGACGTGTATCGGCGCCAGGTATGCCAAGTTGCAAATAGTTGCTGGTATGGTGCACGTGCTACGAAACTTTACTGTTAAATCCGAAGAATTAAATGTGAAAATAGAATTCTCTCATGACCCACTGAATGTTAAACTGGGCAATGTTGATGTTCTACTTGTACCTAGAAATATTAAATAAGTGGTTTATGTAAACTAGTAATCGTGTATTCACTAAAATGTAGTAAGTTGATTGTATATATAATAGTATAAGTATAGTAAGTAACTAGCAATTAGAAAATATTTAATGTTTAAATCAAAGACTATGATTGTATTTAAGTTTTTTACTTCTCTGTTTTTGTATCTAGTTATAGTTTGTTTAATGTTAATAAAAACGTTGCAATACAACGTTGCAACGCAGCCAGTCTCTTGGGGACATTATCAGTTGACAGGGTTGGAGAGTTTTTTGGCGCCATTTTTTTTTGTAAATAAATAAAAATTGTAATAAACAAAAATGATTTTATAAATATTTATTGTTTCAATGGATGTCTTTTTTGCCTGAAATTTGAAAATTGACAAATTTAACTCCCCAAATTTGTTCAAGTAATAGTTATGTTATAACTTGGAATGGTGTCCATTTGCACTTTCTTACTGTTCTGCACCGTTGATGTAACATAATACATAACATCACGCTTATAATTCCCGATGGGTTAGGCCGAGGTGTACAGTCACGAGCACATATCTATACACTTTCCTAAATTGAAAAGCAATTTTCACGAGAAATAACGATTGTGACTTGGAGATAGGATCTTTTTAATGAGTGATGAGTTTCAAAATACTATGTTCGTAACAACATGAAATTTTAATCAGAACAGTAGGAGAAAAACACTTTTTAAAGTTGTTAAGTGTTTACGTAAAGCTGCTCGTGACTGTACGTAATAATACACCCACATTACACCAGTTATGTTTAAGTCCTATGTAATAGGAATCCCAGTAGATGGAATCTATCTAGGGTCCGTGGCTGCTACTGAGAAATTCCTGATGGAAAAACCCAATAACAGTTTACCCAATCTGGGTATCGAACCCAGGACCACTTTTTCAGCAGTCGAGCTTGCTACCGTTACATAATTTAAATACTTTTACGCACAATTGTAGCATAGCACCACGCCTGTTATCCCCGAAAGGTTAGGTAGAGGTGTGCCTCAGTCCACACTTGCATCTCGAAGTCTCATGTAATAGGGGCGAGCCTATTGCCATCAACGGCATAAATCCAGAGTCTGGGCACATCATCATCATCAGCTTACACCAGTTCACTGCTGGACATAAGGCTCTCCAATTGCACGCGATCTGCTCGTTTCTCGACAACTCTCATCTAGCTGCTGCCAGCCATCCTGAGAAGACCGTCGCTCCTCCTAGCCTGAGAGTATCCCACCTTACGCCAGAGTCACGAGTGCTGTTAAGCAGATTCATTTCGCAAAGGATAAGGATTAATATTCGAAGTTGATGGCTTCCCTACCTTCAGTAACAAGAGAGACACCAAAAAGAAGAAAAAAGGGTAGAACTATGTCCAAGTCCTACAGCAGTTGACGGCCTTGACAAGTGCGAATCGTTTTCAAAACACTTCATATTTTATCTGTATACAATAATGTATTAGTATTTATATATATCAGTATATGTTAACAAAGTGGTATTTTTCTTAATGTTTGTTTTAACGAAAAGCACATATTACATGGGACTTAAACATAACTGGCGAAATGTGGGTGTGGTTATCTACTATTAGTTACACCTCTGTCTAACCCTTCGGGAATTACAGGCGTGATGTTATGATGATGATGTAATATGTAGATTGTATCTTAAAAAATGCTCTAGTGTCATTCAGGGAGAAAAAACTTTAAAAAGGCTCCATAACAAAAAATTACCAGCATAAAGTTTGAATGGAACAAGGGCCGTCTGCTTTCCCTCATTGAGAACTTACGCCACAATTGACGCACAAGACACATTCTACTATGGTATTCACATATAACTAGTTAGGCACCTAGTTTATACTTTAAAATGTGAAATAATAAGTCAAACCACAATTTTTTTTTTTGTCCACGGAACTTTACCTCTGATTTTATATGTCAGCCTCGGGAAAATAAGAAAGCTTCTAGATTGTAAATCTTTTATTTAGTTAAAATAAACATTCAACACAATTTGTTATAATAAACATCCTTAAAAAGGCATTGCGGCAAAGAAAACGTCTTAGGTTCAACAGCTAGGAATAGGAGCCCCGCCTAGCAGGGCTACGTCGACTCCGCCTATCACAAAATATTGTTGTTTCCCATGAACCTAGCTAGCACCTAGCTGAACCTAACTTTTGGTGAATTTAAACACTAGAAAGAGTCTATTCTACCAAAAAAAAACAAGCTACGATTGTTTTGTTGTTTATATTTAGTGGCTATAGTTAATTTTTTGATGATCATTTTAGGTATATTTTATGAACAATAAATTATAGGACGAGTTATGAATTAGTCATACTTAACTAAGTCTTAAACGTACTAAGTTATAAAATTAGAAGGTGATAGAATTAGTTTATTGGTATATATAGTTATTTTAGAAGCTTATTGCTTGAATATATGTCACAAATATAGATGCTATAAAATAACAACGATTCAAATTCAAATTCAAATTCAAATCATTTATTGTTTGTCACATGTAGATAAAGATGTCATAGTCATAATAATTATAGGAGCAATGTAACATACCTATAAGGTGTACAATATTTTTGGCGCTTTGTTGTTGACTTACGTTAATATAATATACATTTACACTTTATCCCCACTTTATCACTCTTTGCATTAGTATAAAATTGTACCATAATAAAGTATTGTAAAAAAATATTTTGGATTAGTCAAATTATACATGTCAAATTATACATAAAATAAAAAGTCATAATAACATACATTCATTAGTCAAGTTGAAACATTGAAAATATTATAGGTACATGTCAAATTATAAATAAAATATAAGTCATACAACAGTCGTCATGGTAAAGAAAAAACAAAATATTTAAACTAACCCAAATTTTTGTCGTTAAAAAACTCGTTTATAGAGTAGTACGCTTTACTTAACAGGATTTCCTTTAGCTTATGTTTAAAAATATTGATCGCTGAAATACATTTAACATCGTTTGGTAATTTGTTATAAATTTTTACTCCCATTCCAAATATACTAGATTTAAATTTAACCGTTCTACATCTAATTCCCGATAGCACGTTTTTGTGCCGTGCACTTCTAAGTGTTTCATATTTACCTATATCACTTTTTATCATTACTGCCGCTTCAAAAATATATAATGAAGGCAGAGTTAAAATTTTTAAACTCTTGAACACTTCCCGGCATGAGTCAGTCTGTTTCAGCCCAGTTATGCTTCTCAAACATTTCTTTTGGGCTTTAAGAGCATATTCTCTGTTGGAGGAGTTTCCCCAGAACAGAAGGCCATACTTTAGTGTAGAGCCCACATAAGCATGATATGCGTTTAATAATGCACTCTCGTTCACAACTTTCCTAAGCATGTACAGGGCGTATGAATGTTGGTTCAATTTTTTACAGACCTGGTCAACATGATGTTTCCAATTCAGTCCACGGTCAATATGTATACGATGCAGGGATGTATTTACAGTAGCTTACGCCGATGATATATGCTGATTGAGATATTACTATTTAGTAATTTAGAGGACAAGGTAGTTTTTTGGCTATTAAATAGAAGTCGGTTTAATTACTACCCCTTTAAAATTGTTAAAGTGTAGGTACCTAATTTACATGGAAAGTCATTCCAGCTTTATTAGAATACTGGCGACCCGCCTTGGCTTCGCACGGGTGCAATATATATATATATATATATAAACCTTCCTCTTGAATCACTTTATCTATTACTTAAAACCGCATCAAAATCCGTTGCGTAGTTTTAAAGATCTAAGCATACGTAGGGACAGACAGACAGCGGGAAGCGACTTTGTTTTATACTATGTAGTGATATAATATACCTATACTTAGGTACATAATTGTTATACTTACTAAATCCTCGTAAACGAAGACGGCGTAATATAATTATAACTAGTAAGTAACTTAGAACTAGAGAATGAAGTACCTACAGAGGTAGCTTGTTAGCTCTTAAACCAGGGACCAATTCCTCATCATCATCATCAGCCTACAGCACTCCACTGCTGGACATAGTCCTCCTAAATCGCACGCTACTCAACTTTCATCCAATTGCTACCAACCACCCTACGAAGATCGTCGCTCCACCGACCCTGAGGGCATCTCCACTCAATAACACGTCTAGCGTCTACCCTAACGGCCATCGGTTCTACTGCTAATATGGCCGGCCCATTGCCACTTCAGCTTACTTATTCTGGGACCAATTAATCGGATTAAAAGGTTGACCGGTTAGACATAGAATAACCAGTATGTTTGATTAACTATTACCTATATCATTTAAATATTGCTGATAAACCAGGATAAAAGTGACAAAGTACTGAGCGTTGGCTAACTCCTTCACTTTCTTGTATATTTTGATGCACAAAAGTGAACTCTGTATGAGAACCGGTTATTATAGGCTGATTAACCCTATCATACGGGTTAACCTTTACTCTAGGGTTTTTCCACCCCAACCCTAAAACATAACCCGATTAAAACCTACACGAGTAACCTTTTCGGTCCCTGCCTTAAACTTTTCATGTGTGCAGAGCCGCTGACACAACTAGTAGGTATAAACAAAAACAACCTACTTATCTAAAGAATCTGGTTTTAAAACTGCTGAGTCACAAGAAACAAGAAAATAAGACATGTACGAAGTAATGCTGAGTAGGTTTTAATTATAATCACAACAACAAACGCCAGATAAGAACTGACTATATAAAACCAGAGTCAAGGTTTTATATTCATTCATTTGGATAGGAAGCCAAATACTAAGTGGCGGTGTTCATTCTAAAGTGACCGGCGCGGCGTTCGAACACTGAAAATGTTCTTTTTACCACTAACTTTGTTACTAACAGTCATAACATTAGGTTGGTACTTTTTAGGAAAGTACAATGAAAACTACTGGAAAAGACGTGGAGTGAAATTTTACAGTCAGAATAAAGTGTTGGGACCGTTTTGGGATTTCCTCACGACGAAACGTGCATTGTTCGAGAATTTCGGTGAGCTGTACAGGAAACATAGAGATCAGCCCGTTATTGGTGTCGGGCAACTTACAACCCCTACACTGTTCGTCATTGACCCGAAAAATGTGCAACATGTTTTATCAGGCGACTTCCAAGCTTTCCACCACCGAGGAATAGAAAGTCTTGATGGTGACCAATTGACTGACAATATTACCTTCATGAACGGCCCGAGATGGAAGCTGATGCGGAAAACCATGACCCCATTGTTCACGGCCAACAAACTGAAGAACATGTACTACATCATGGACAAATGCGCTCAAGACTTCGTGACCTTTTTGAAAAACTACCCCAAGACATGGGAAGGCGATTTCCACACCACGCTTATGATGTACAACAACGCTGCTGTTTGTGGAGCAATCTTCGGAATCGGATCAGAATCAATCTTCGATTCACCGTTTCTCGAGATGGCCAAAAATCTATCTCAATCGAATTGGAAGAACCAGCTCAAGTTCATAATTTTCAGTCTTAGCCCAAAGCTTACGTCAGCGTTGGGCATTAAAGTATTCAAAGAGTACGAGGACTTCTTCATTGGTTCAATAAATGCTGTTATCAAGAAAAGAGAACAAGAAGGAGTCAAGAAGCACGATTTTGCAGATATCGCTGTGAGTATACAGAAAAACGGCACCATGAGGGACTCAACAACAGGTTACGAGATGGAACCCACGACTGGATTGTTATCCGCGCAGGCTCTGTTCTTCTTCACCGCTGGCGTTGAACCTTGTGCCAATGCCATGTTCTCAACGTTAACTCTTCTCTGTCGCCACCCAGAAATATTAGAAAAAGTTCATCAAGAAATAGACGAACATTTTGAAAAGCATAAGAACGTCATAACTTACGATGTCATTAATGAAATGGAGTATGTGGATAAGGTGATAAGTGAAGGGATGAGACGATTCCCTCCTATTGGACTTTTGACCAGACAATGTTGTCAAGATACAGTGCTACCTGCTGGCAATGTGAAAGTAGCAAAAGGTACAAAAATCTTTACTCCGATTTATTCTATCCACAATGACCCACAAATCTATCCGAACCCAGAGGTGTTTGATCCAGAACGCTTTTCAAAGGACAGAGGACCCAACGACGACATCTACATGCCTTTCGGTATGGGCAACAGGACGTGTATCGGCGCCAGGTATGCCAAGTTACAAATAGTTGCGGGTATGGTGCACGTGCTACGAAACTTTACTGTTAAATCCGAAGAATTAAATGTGAAAATAGAATTCTCTCATGACCCACTGAATGTTAAACTGGGCAATGTTGATGTTCTACTTGTACCTAGAAATATTAAATAAGTGGTTTATGTAAACTAGTAATCGTGTATTCACTAAAATGTAGTAAGTTGATTGTATATATAATAGTATAAGTATAGTAAGTAACTAGGAATTAGAAAATATTTAATGTTTAAATCAAAGACTATGATTATATTTAAGTTTTTTACTTCTCTGTTTTTGTATCTAGTTATAGTTTGTTTAATTTTAATAAAAGCGTTGCAATACAACGTGGCAACGCAGCCAGTCTCTTGGGAACATTACCAGTTGACAGGGTTGGAGAGTTTTTTGACGCCATTTTTTTTTTGTAAATAAATAAAAATTGTAATAAACGAAAATGATTTTATAAATATTTACTGTTTCAATGGATGTCTTTTTTGCCTGAAATTTGAAAATTGTCAAATTTAACTCCCCAAATTTGTTCAAGTAATAGTTATGTTATAACTTGGAATGGTGTCCATTTGCACTTTCTTACTGTTCTGCACCGTTGATGTAACATAATACATAACATCACGCTTATAATTCCCGATGGGTTAGGCCGAGGTGTACAGTCACGAGCACATATCTATACACTTTCCTAAATTGAAAAGCAATTTTCACGAGAAATAACGATTGTGACTTGGAGATAGGATCTTTTTAATGAGTGATGAGTTTCAAAATACTATGTTCGTAACAACATGAAATTTTAATCAGAACAGTAGGAGAAAAACACTTTTTAAAGTTGTTAAGTGTTTACGTAAAGCTGCTCGTGACCCTCCTTCTGCGAAGCAGTCATGCTAGTGAAGGAGGTGGCGGGACGTGAGAGGGAAAGAACCTCACGTCCCAGTCGCCGCGGAAGACGCCCTGGGCGTTGGGGGTCACGTGGTGGCTCCCGGCCACCGTAGGCGCGGGCCTGTGGACGGCGAGTTATGGGCCAGCTCGCCGTCCGGCCGTCTTATGACGACAGGCCGTGTCGACGGCGCGTTCGTGTTCCACGTGCGCCTCAAAGAGATGTCAGCAAATAAGTAGGGGTCCGCAAGGGCCGATGCCTGCCAGGGCTGCGGGACTGTTCGAAAGAGATACCGTGGCCCTGGAACACAAAGGGCAAAGAAGGAACATGGATGGGTTTTAGTCAGTACAAGTCTGACACTCCCTTCCGCTCCGCCCAGAGTGGGGGGGGTCATTTGATGATTTCCCAACCGGAAAAAAAAAAAAAAGAAAGGTGCTCGTGACTGTACTATCTAATAATACACCCACATTACACAAGGTATGTTTAAGTCCCATGTACTAGGAATCCCAGTCCATGGAATCTATCTAGGCTCCGTGGCTGCTACTGAGAAATTCCTGATGGAAAAACCCAATAACAGTTTACCCGATCTGGGTATCGAACCCAGGACCACTTTTTCAGCAGTCGAGCTTGCTACCGTTACATTATTTAAATACTTCTTTAAATACTTTTACGCACAATTGTAGCATAGCACCACGCCTGTTATCCCCGAAGGGTTAGGTAGAGGTGTGCCTCAGTCCACACTTGCATCTCGAAGTCTCATGTAATAGGGGCGAGCCTATTGCCATCAACGGCATAAATCCAGAATCTGGGCACATCACCATCATCATCTTACACCAGTTCACTGCTGGACATAAGGCTCTCCAATTGCACGCGATCTGCTCGTTTCTCGACAACTCTCATCTAGCTGCTGCCAGCCATCCTGAGAAGACCGTCGCTCCTCCTAGCCTGAGAGTATCCCACCTTACGCCAGAGTCACGAGTGCTGTTAAGCAGATTCATTTCGCAAAGGATAAGGATTAATATTCGAAGTTGATGGCTTCCCTACCTTCAGTAACAAGAGAGACACCAAAAAGAAGAAAAAAGGGTAGAACTATGTCCAAGTCCTACAGCAGTTGACGGCCTTGACAAGTGCGAATCGTTTTCAAAACACTTCATATTTTATCTGTATACAATAATGTATTAGTATTTATATATATCAGTTTATGTTAACAAAATGGTACTTTTCTTAATGTTTTTTTTTACTCTACATATAACAATGCTGTCCTTTTTGGCCCAAAGATTTGTGGCATTAAGTCCGCCTACGTACGACTCTTGTACATGAAGTCTTTTTAAATAAATAAACAAGTACCTACTATAAGTATTTAGTTGTAGTCAAGTTCACAATTAAGATTGCCATTGACTCGCTCTTGTGAATTTTAAAGTAATAAAAAGGACCCAAAGTGAAATTCTATCTGCAATAGCGATGACATAAATTAAAAATAACTATCTTTGGAAGTTCGCCATATTAGATTTAGAATGATGTTACTTAGCTAACCATGCATTGTCATCGAAACTGAACGAGTATTTAAAATAACAGTTCAATCGGTTGGGGATAACTGTCTTAAAATTCAGTTGCAAGATTTGAGCTAAACAAACAAACAAACATACAAACATTGCAAGTTAACAAACAGAAAATAAAACTAAAAGCTTGTAAAGAAATGTCTTGGATTGAAGCTGCTGAAAAGCTTAATTATGTCAATCCTTTTGAAAGGAATCGTAGAAATAATATAATATCTATTAATCATGTGTTTATTTTATTGTTCATAACTTCCCTTGACTTTCAGGCATAACATGATTGGTTGCACGTAGGGCTTAATTAAAATAAATAATATCCTGTTGACCACTTTTAGCTTCCAGGTAGGGATTACTCATCGTCTTTTGCATGTTGCTGTAAGCCTGCAACGCAGGTACCTAAAATTAAGGATCAAATATTCTCTGTTAGTCTGGTCCTGACACTCTCGAACGAATGGCTTTGATAGGATAACAATGAATACTAAATTAAATTAATAGCAGTGATAGCCTACTGGTGTGACCTTCGGACTGCCAAGTCATGAGTCTCGAGTTCGTACCCAAGGCACGCACCTCTGATTTTTCGGATTCATGTGCGTATTGTATAATTATCACTTGCTTCGGTGAAGGAAAACATCGTGAGAAAACCAGCATGCCTGAGTGATATTTTTTGATGGCATGTAAAGCCAAGAGGCCCATAGGCGGCATAAAAACTCTGTCACAAGGTTAGGCACTTACCACACGATAAAGAAAGAATACTAAATTATAGTAGTTAGTACTAGAAAAAAATCAATGAGCGAGAGAGAGTTAGAGTTGAGTACTAGAATGGGACTGAATTGTAGCCCAGGCACTAAAGACATAAAAGGGGACTTTTGCCTTAATAAAAGATTCATCATCTGCCTAGCCGGTTAGACTGGAAGCAGCTGAATACCAGTACTTTACATGGAGCGACTGCTTATCTGACCTCCACAACCCAGTTGGTACTAGGTAATACGATACCCCTTGGTAAGACTGGTTGTCATACTTTTTGGGACACTGACTACCTAACGACTGTCAAAGATCTACAAATGACACCTGGGACCAACGGCTTAAAGTTCTTTCCGAGACACGGAGGAAACTCGGTATGTAAATGCCTTAATAAGAGATTAATACATATTTTTTATTCTTTATTTATATTTATCAGACTACAAAGAGGCCCGCTGTGTTAGTAACAATATAACATATGTGGAAGTTATTTATTTATTATTAAACTTGAACACACTATCTTAACAGGATGACCCCAATACAATAGTATAGTGTAATAGGTTTGCAAATTCACACCAAATAAATTGAAAAATCAACTAATGATACTTAAAATCTATCTAAATATAAAATCAGACTTAACACAGAATATTAATATTTAGATATAACTAACACGTTCTAAGTTCTAATCTACATGCCTAAATGTGATATTAGATACTCGTTGTACAATATTTATGTAGCATTAAAAGCATAATCAGCCTATTAATGTTCCCACTGCTGGGACGCAGGCCTCCTCTCTATGAGAGGGAATTGGCTATAATCCACCACGCGGGCCCAGTGCGGGTTGGTAGATGTCACACGTCTTCGAATTTTTGGTTCTAGGACATACCGTTTTCCTCACGATGTTTTCCTTCACCGTTTTGAGAGCAGTGGTGATGAAATAACTTACACAATATTTATGTATCATACAATATTAACTAGTTTTTAGTTATTGGCTGTGCCCTAACAAAGCCACATGCTCATTCATTAGTTCGAGCTTAACCTGCAACTACGTGCACATTGTGTAATGAATGAATAAATAAATAATTCATGGAATGGTCTGATTAGGTAAGTTCATATGGTTTGGTGATCTCATTGTTTTCAATCTATTGCTGTTCAAAGGTAAAAATAGGTACGTTAAAAGACAGATTTGCTGGTCAACCTCGAATGGGAGTAAATAATTAGTCCATTGTTCCATTTGTTACAAAAATTTCCTTAAGGATATTAATACTTTCAACTAAAACATATTTATTTTTATTAAACACTAGCTTCTGTCCACGACTTCCTCTGTGCCATGTCATTAAATAAAAAGTATCTTATGTGTTCATGAATTGAATGTGGTTATAAACTGTCCGTGTGCCAAATTTCATCCAAATCCGTTGAGCTGTTTTTGCGTGATTGAGTAACAAACATAGAAACACATTTATATATTCGCACTGCTTCGTACGGAGCCACCTCTCAGGTCTGAAACTTTCCCATCTTTCAAGCTAGATTCAACAAACACAAAATTAAAAAAAAAAAACAGTAAATACGGTGGGGTAGGTTTCGGAGATTTACGTGCACGAACATGGTGAAACGTGATTTTAAATATTAGGAAAAGAGAAGGGGTCAGACTGCCTAGTTGGTCTAGTAGTCGAAAGCGCGTTGGTTTAGTGGTGGAGCATAAGGTCCTGGGTTCGATTCTCGGGTCGGGCAAAGTGTTATTATGTTTTTCCATCAGGAATTTCTTAGTAGCAGCCACGGAGTCTGAATGTGTTACCGGTTGATGGCAATAGGCTCGCCCCCTATTACAACATAACTGGCGAAATGTGGGTGTACTATTAGGTACACCTCTACCTAAGCCTTTGGGGAATACAGCCGTGATGGTTTATGTAAAAGGAGATGTAGGATCATTATTTAATAGTCCCTAAGTTTTCTAAGGTAGCTTTTAGGAGAGACAGAATTTAGATTACCTACATAGCATTAGCATTACACCACGCATGTTCTCAGTTCTCAACGGCGAAGGCAGATATTTACCCGTAGATCTTTCCATATTACCCTACTCATATTTGGTATCCTAAAAAATATATACCTCTATAATTACGATATTTTGTAAATCACATTTATGGTTTTTTAGGTATTCATTCATTATGGTTTATTTTACCTTTTTCCATGCCTTTTTACGGAATAAACTCAAGGAAAATATATAGTTTCAGTTTCACTGAAATATTTTCAGTTCAGTTTGGTGTGTCACATGAATCATTAGCAATTTACGTTGTTTAGTGCTCAGTACAAAAAATTATATAAATGTTGGACTTAAATTAAAATTAATAAATGTGTGAAACTCAAGTTTCCCAAACAATTAAGATTTTAGATATGGTAAATCGTTGGTGAAATTGTGATTTAGGGAACCAAGAAAACTGGTCCTTATCTGGCCGTGGCTACCTACGTTGGTCGTCCGTACCATGACGCATCATAGTGCACAGCAAACATACGGCATCGCAGGAAGAAAACCAGCCTGAAGAAAATGAATATGAAACAAAATAACAAAGGGACCACTACAGACACAACACCATATCTGAACAATGTCGAACGAAACCGAAGACGTTATAGCGGATATCATCTACGAATACACGAACGAATATGGATCTCGAATCGGAAACGAAGACGCGCGAGGTGACAATATGCATAATATGGGTCTCAGGGATCGTTCTGTCTACAGCTTGCCTGGTACTGCAGCTACTGCTCTTAACATTCCTGCCGAAGATAAGGAAAATAGACCTGAACATCCTCATACAGCTGACAGTTGCAAGGACGATCAATACCATGCTTGAATTCCTCTTGTATCACAATTTTTTTACCAAGTCCACAAATAACGTACTACTGGTTTTCTTTGGGCATTCCGACGCCGTGTCCCTGTGCTGGGCATCCATCTACACGAAAATATTATATGACAGAGCGGAGTTGGTGTTTACGTTTAAAAGGTGGAACTTACTACTTCTGTCGTCGCTGATATGGTTCCTGATGGTACTAGTAGGTGGTATGATAGGCTTATTCGCGAATGAATATTTTGTTGATTACATTATATACACGTACACGTGGCTAAAATTAATCATTTTGATGGTAAACATGTGGATGTTCTGTAAAATATTCTATGTCATTAAAAATATAAGAGAAAACCGTCACTTTGCTAATTTGTTATTGACAATTCTTATCTCGTTTATTTTGTTATGTGTAACGTGTTTTGGTACTGTTATTAAGCTAATAGTACCAGATATCTTGGCTTATGCTCAGGTCGGCGGGCTGCACCCTGCGATGTATGAGACATTTTATATTTTTGATTCACTTCAGGCGGCAGCACTGACTGTTATATTCCTCGCACGCGTTAGAAGTCTGATCAATAGGCCTAGTACAATTATTTCTATGAATCTTAACGTTAGATTACCATTCATCGAAAATCATTAAAGCATGTTAGTAAATTTTGACGTATTTATTGTAATGGACATTTTTTTTTGTGTGATAACTGTCTTTAAAAATTAAATAGAAAGGCTAAAAAACAGTATTAAGGTTAGCTTGAATGTAGTAACGTAAACGAAGTTAATATTAATAAGAGTAAATTTTGAATTGGAACACTTTTAGCACATAATATTTATTAAAATTAAACTGTTTTAAAATGCCGCTGTAATGTTATGTACACACGGCGGTACATGAAGCTGCAAATTCCAGTATAACTTGGCTTCGCTTTATATAGATTTCAAATACAATGAGAGATCCGCACAAACTGGTTTTGTATAGCTTGATTGGCCGACGTGCGTACACTACCTGTGTCAAGGAAAAATATGTAATTTAATGATAATAAATGTTAGATTACGCTTTGCCTTTTTTCATTATTAAATGTATAAGCCCTTGAAAGAGAGAAAGTGTATTATTAGTACCTTAATAACTTTAGACTAACGTAAGTTAAAATACCAGGGGCTGCAGTCTCGACATACATAGCGACAAAAATCGGTCGTTAAGTCATAACGATGTCAAATTTCTTTAATAGAGTTTCAACCTTAAGATTTCGAAATAAAGTTGAAAATCTATTAAAGAAATTTGACATCGTTGTGACTTAACGACCGATTTTTGTCGCTATCTATGTCGAGACTGAACTCCTGGGTGGAAGGGACACCGACGCGAAAACAGTTACCACGTATCCAGTACATCATTCTGAACCACATAGAAACTTTACATCGGTTATTTAAAAAAAAATCAGCGGTTCCATACATTTTGTAGGAAACAGTTTTTTTGTTTTAATAACCGATGAAAAAATTCATTTAAATTGACACTTGGTTACTATCGGAACATGTTTTTAGTTTTCAGCCACAATGGCAAGCGATAGTAAGATACCCCACCACCACCTCTTATTACGGGGCCACCCATCGGGTCCAAAACAATCCTACCTTTCAAGCTACAAAATTTTATTGAAATCGGTTGAATGGTTTCGGGGATTAGCGTGTACGAACGTATGGATGCGTGATTTTTTATAAATTAACATTCTTTAAAATAATTTCCAGCACCATCATTTACCCACTCTGCAGTAATATCAAAGTCCCTGAATGAAATACTCCTTCGTATACTTTATCGAGAAACACGAAGCACCCCTATTCCGTATTATCTTTTACCAAGAGGTATTTATTTTAGTATTATTTTCTTCATAAAACGCTCCAAGTGTCAATCAGACGTCCAGTTAACTTAAAAGGTATGATGCCTCTCACAATGCATAAATAAATATTTAATCCCGCAAAATTTAATGTTAAATTAGAGGTATTATTATTTCTTTCATGAACTAGACCAGGGGTGTCCAACATAATTTTATGGAAGGCCAAGTTTAGTATTTTTGTAACCGTAGCGGGGCAAAAGAAATGCAAAGTGACCTCATGGAGATGGAAAACAGTGGGCCCAAATGCAATAAGTTGAGATATGGTCTAAAACATTAGTCATATTTTCTTATTTTAAAATATAAAAAATCAGCTCATTTCTCAATCTGGAAGCGGAGAAAAATGAGAAAGATGGATTTCGTGACATTATCGATTTGATTAATCGATTACAGAATTACAATATAAAAGCTTTGCACTAGGTAATTAGTTCAAAGTAATTAAATGCACTATAATACACTTGTATACAAAATTGTGAATTTAATGACAGTTACATTAATAAAGAAAATGTCAATTATTAACTGAAAAACCAAAACAATTATCGATTTCGTATCGATTAAAATCAATCATATTTTTCATGACTGCATTGACAGCCTACTGACATTGACACTTGCCGATTGTTTCTGCTCCACTGGTTTCGTGTTTTCCGTTCCGTTTTGAGTGCTTTCCCGATTGATTCTTTTTATTTTCAACGACCACTGCTTTGTTTATTACGGATTCCGACCCTGCCTACCTTTTACAATACTTGCTTTCACACTGGACACCGAAGATCGCTCACTCGTTTGACTTGGATTTGTATTTTGGATTTTGCCACCGGCTTTAATTGGATATTGTTGAAACTATGGATCGCTGTGTGAATTGTGGGATTGCAACTAATCACTGCAATACCATAGGCCGACGACCCTTGGACGATGAAACAATTCTGTCAGTGGTTCGGCAAATGTTTTTTATCTATTCTGGACGCCTTTTCAATAAAACCATTCCTGTTATCTACTTCAACTTCAACTCATTTATATTCATTCATAATATGACTTTTCAAAGATTCTCCACTAAATAAATAATAGACTGCTTTAAAAACTTGGTAATCAGATCTTATATAGAGATTGTAACACAACCTCACTTTTACTAAACCTCTAATAACTCGGCTCTCAGATTGTCAAAACTTACAGAATTTTCAGCAAAGGACTGATGAGTCTGAATCTATTAATTCATATCATTTTCATCTTGTTACAGGTTCAGGCCCAACAATGTATGTAATCGTTTCCGTCACCTTTTAATAAAACAGACTTCGCCGGTCATGATGATGCGGCCTGCATTCGCGGGTAGGTGAGGTGGGGCAGGTAGGTAATTATATGGCATGGGAATAACTGACTTTATGACATTTTTTAAAACATGTTCGCGCATTATTTACGTCTTAAGTTTTAAATAGCTCGCGGGCCGGATGAAACACCTATGCGGACCGCTTAGTGGCCCGAGGGCCGTATGTTGGAGGGGCCTGAATTTCATTATAGGTTCACTTCATTATTAAAGTCATACAATTTTTATTGGTGAAGTGAACAGTAATAGTATTGTATTTTGCAGAACCGCTGATTTTTTGTAATGTCAAGTTTGACTTTGTGATTGGTTTGGACATAGGGAGGGGAAAACTTTCTCTAAAAGCCGTATTCTGGATAGCCTTGTTATTATTCTGGTCTTCATATGGGTAGGTGTTATAACATAAAAGCATGTGAAAACTATAAGTAGATACAGTGCACATGGAAAAAACAAATGTGACCCTGTGGTTTGTTATTCCATAATGAAGTTTAATAAAGTTTGAAGAACAAACGACAAAAACTCGCACTCAACCGAATGATAAATACTTTAATCAGCCCGTTATTTCCATGGTAGACAAAACTACAAAACGCCACGATGTATATACCTATGTATATTACACCGCTTATATTTTTTCGCCTCGTCTATGTTCATACATCTAGTCACACACACACGCCAGCTGCGAGGATCTTCTACGCACCTAACCTATGAATCAATCAATCAATAGTCTTCTCCGAACTTTGATAAAAGTTTCATATATTTATGTATGCACACTAATGAACATATAGATCTCCCTGTTTGCCATTAATTTTGTTCATCCTCAAAGTGTCATTGATTACCTAACAATCATCCAAAGTAATATCATCTTCCTGCTCTCGTCCCATTTTATTAGGGGTCGGCGCAACACGTTTTCTTCTTCCATTCTCCCCTGACAGACGTCACGACATCATTTATATCATTCCTCACAAAATCCTTCCATCTTCTCTTTAGCCTTCCATCAAGTCAATTCAAACATTAAATCATTCAAAGTAACAAAGTCTTTAAATAGATAGATTTCTACCTGGTATCTATTTAAAGACAGACTGGCAAACGAGATTTTCTACTACTATTTAATATTTTTTAATGCTTCCTACCTTTAAAACTTGATTGAACAAGCGGCTCTTCAAACATTATAAATAAACAAAATGTTACATAACTGGTTAACTACGACGTTTATAAAAACGCAGACGAATATTTTAATAGACCAAATATAACCTAAATCAGCATATTATTCAAATGAGTTAAACGCGAGTTATCAAGTAAGGAAGCGCCTAAAGCCGTGAGTGCTCTATGTGCCGATTATATATTAATTTAAAATGGACGGTCTTCAGTTTATATCATTATAAGTAATTGCGAAACTAGATAAAGGAATCTTTTTTTAAAAAATCAGTGTGGTTCACTGGGCAAAGACCTCTTCTCATACAGAGTAGGCTCAGCATGGACCACTTGGTATCCCTGATCAATGCGGAAGTACAGAGTTATTGTCATTTCACGTCTTACCCGAATTTTGGTGATGATAGACTTGGGAAGTACATAATAACTGTTTGGTTAGGATTAGGTCAGCAATTTCCTTTATTCAGTTCCTTACAACGTGCAGGGAGCTCCATTGCAGAATTTCAGCTTTCTAGGTTCATGGGTAGGGCGGGATGAAAATATCATTGATTGAGGACAGAAATAGTTCATCATCATCATCATTTCAGCCGAAAGACGTCCACTGCTGGACATAGGCCTCTCCCAAGTGTCGCCACATTGATCGGTCCCGTGCAACTCGCATCCAGCGGATCCCTGCAACCTTCACCAGGTCATCGGTCCACCTATTGGGAGGCCTTCCAATGCAACGTCTTCCGGAGGACAGAAATACTTATTTAAAACTAAATAGACAACCTTTTTAAGAAGTACAAAATTCGCATGACAAAAAATTATCTAACTTTCTGAATTCTAGTGTTTTTCCATTAGGAATTTCCCAGTAGCAGCCACGGACTCTGGATTTGTGCCCGGTTGATAGCAATAGGCTCGCCCCATATTATATTATGGAAAAAAAGTAACTGGTGAAATATGGATGTACTATTTGGTACACCTCTGCCTAACCCTTCGGGGATTACAGGCGTGATGTCATGTTTATTCTGAACATACACGAGCTAACAACATTCCACAAAGCAAATAACATGACACCTAAATAAAGCTAAAATTGAGGCATAAATTCTATTTTGACAACCTAGATAAAATGCAGTTCTATAAAAAACTGTTGGCAAGCAAAACTTTTATTTTATCTTGTTAGTACAGAAAAAGCTTTTACGTTTGCATTTAATTAAGAATATACTTAGTTTAACCATTTGTGACTAAAGTAGGATAAGCTGTAGGTAGGTACTATAGTACTTTTTTTAGACTCACAATTTTTTTTTGTGTGCTCACAAAACTAGGTAGGTACTTAGTGAAGTTGTTACTGCTACAAGCACTTTTTGGCGCCCGATTGACGATGACAGGGAGGCACTGAGAAAGAGAGAGAGTTGCATGAAAGGAGCCATAAAGGAGCCCCTCGAGCGTCGTACCCTACGACCTTATGTTACGAGTACAATCTCTGGTGCATCCTAGAAAATTGACTCCTGTCGATTGGCAAATCCTTCTACGACAAACAATGGAAAATATTTATGTTTTAACCGGCCCTTCTCAGGGCTGGCAGGCAGTCCAGTCACTAAACCAGAGAAGCATTGTCGGTAAAATCGTTGCGAGAATGTAAAAAACCAAAATGGCGGTTGTAGTTCCGATTTTGACCACCCGCCAAAAGATCCTTTATACAGCTAGTCAGACACATAAATTCGATTAGGTATATTTAAAGGAAATTGATCTATTTTCCGTCGATTTCAGTCGACAAAGCAGTAAATTGAGTAACTTCAACATATAAAGCAGTTAAGTAAATATTAAACACATAACGTTTTAATGGGTTATGGCGAAGCAAAACAGCTACACAAAGTTTTGGATACGTTATAGTCGTTATAAATTTCCTTAATGATGTGCTTATTCTTTAACGAGGAACTCATAATAACATGTCTTTGTACTTTATTCTTAATGGTTTTAGTCGTTATTCATCCCTGTTATAATAAGGTGATGATGTGAAATTGGTTCACATCCAAGGTTCTATAATTAATAAGTAGTTCTTAGAAAAAAATATAAGTACTTAATGAAATTGTCTGCCAATTTCGGTGATCGAAATAAATATCTGAAATTATTTTGATTGTGACGATATATCCATCATAGTATTATGAATTAAAAAACAACGCTATATGTCTGGTTGTTGACTGTTCTTTCGTGCTTTAATGGCTGAAAAAATTAGGTTTAGGATAAAAGGCACAGCACAGCACTGGGTCGGGATACTGATTTTATTGTCTTATTTCCTATTTAGGACACTAAAATCAGTAAAGTAGATTAGTTAATCAGTTTTGGACGGGATCGAAGTACGTGTGTAATTTACGACGGGTACGCGGGCGTAGCTGCGGGCCTAAGTTAGTGTTGAGATCATTACGAAGCAGTACGACAACGCCTTTATTATTAAGTCATACGCAAACAATTAATGAATAATAATATTTGCATTTCAATGCATTTTGTGATAATGGCACTGAATGAAATTCTGATTTAATAAAATTACACAAAGTTATCGGTTTTTTTATCTGCTCCGCCGTAGGGCGTGAAGCTATCTTATTTTTTCAGGTATTTTCACGGAATTTAATTTTATTCTTCGAACATCACACCGCACAGTGTTGAAACGAGAGTCCATTTGCATATTCAAATACTTCGATTAAAAAACACTTTTTCATCAGAAAATACGTCCATAGGACAACCTAGCGCGCTCATGTGTCTGTGCGCGACTGTCCGTACAGTCGCGAGCAGCTGTTGTTTGTCGTTTATTGGACAACCTTTATCCTTCACCCGACATGTCTAAAGTGACATATTCGATACACGATAAGCTCGGTTTTGTTCGTCGATGACACGATCATTTTCCGACGGGTGTTGAGCTAAATTCTTTTTGATCAAATGGATAGAAAATTGGAAGAAACTGTTGCTTATTTGTTCGCCTAGATCTTGCTGACAGTCGAAATATTTTTTTTTATTATGGCTGTGTTAAATAGATGACAATTTATTTTAAATTAACTTTAAGTAACAGATGTTTTAGAATCTAAAAATGGTAAATAAAAAGCATTATAAAACATGGAAAATCATTTCCAAAGAAGTTGTTTTGATGTTAGTTAAGATTTTTTCAAATTTTATTGAGAGAGCAACATAATTACTCTGAAATCCCTTTGACCGTTAAAGCAAAAAAATATGAAAAACAGCTTTTCAGACGGTAAACTAAAAATTGAAATCCTAAATACATTGTGAGTTCATAAAAAGATAAAATATTCTTTCATTTCTAGAAGTAGCACTAGATTTGATGAAACTTGATTTTGAAAGAACTCGTCTAAACTTATCTTGATGGAATCAAATCTCTTTAAACATTTTATATTCGGTCTAGAAAAGAAAAAGTAAATAATGTGGTAAATAATATAAGTATATAATACATAATTCAATGCTTGCGACCAAGTTTTTGAAGACGTGTTTTTTGAACAAATGATTTATTTTGTCTATTTATTTTTGTCAAGATGTCTTTATAAGAACTACCTCGATGCATGAACGGGTAGTACCGTGTTACACGAAGACATTCAATGTCTTAAGCACCTATAGCTAAGAATCTTTTAGTGCGCGGCCAAAATCAGAACTAATTGTGCCATTTCAATATTTCAATACATTTCACAAATATTTGCCAACAGCGCTCCGCTGTCAACGCCAATCGATCGCCAAAAGATCTGTGTTAATGTGTTCTTTCTACAAACACATTCAAATCGCACCATTACTATTTTTATACGCATTAAAGGTATTTATCTAACAAAAAAACACCAATTTACTCCGAGATTCCAAGTGCTTCTGTGTAACGATGCAAACAATGTTAGCGCGGAGCTATTTACACTTTCAACCCAAAACAAGGACAGAACTAGTCAACATAAATAGCTCGTAATTCCTTTACCCAACTGTGCTATAGTTACAGAAACTATAATACAAAAATGTTTGAAATTTTCAGCCAGAGCGGTACGAAACGTGAAAAGTTTTTTTTAAATCACTGAACAATTTCAATGTTTTAGTAGGAATTTTCTACGTAAGACATAACACAACAAAACATTACGCATGTAGTTTCCTACATTCACATTTCGGCAGCTATGCTAAAATCCTGAACGAACATAATGACATCAAAACTTAAAAAAAAAAAATTGCGTGTCAGCTCCGACTCGTGACTGCTAAATAAAACTTTAAATCTTAATGATTTAAAGTCCACAAATTGACGTTTGAGATTTTACTTGAATTACATACTGGATACTATATTCAAATTATAAAAATATAGGCCACGCTGTTATGCTAGAGCCATGCCGCTATGCTATAGCCCTGCCACGCTTTCCACATATTTAGAAAGAAAGAGAGTAAATGTGTATTTGGCGCTGAGGAGCGGGGAGCGCTATGAGATGCACGAGTAAGCGCAAAGGCTTCACTTTTTATTAACGCTTGATTTTACTACCCATCAATATTTTTCATAAAAGATTCAGGAGTAAACTCCAAAAACTAATAAGGCTTACCCCAATATTTTTTCAATCTTTTTTCCCCTAGTTGTTCAATGCATTCAATGAGGAAGAAGACATGCTGCGCCGACCCCAAATGAATTGGGATAAGGGCAAGAGAATGATGATATTTCAATGCATTGTGATACAGAAAAATCTCAGATGGCGCTATCAGTTCGTTCAAAGGCGAGTAAAATGTTAAATCCAACGATAGGGGGGGGTCTACAGATTTATTAGTTACATGGCTCTAACACTTTGGCGGTACCACGACGGCACAGTTGGTGCAGTGCCTGAGCGATTGGCTGGTGCGATAAGTGTCGCGGGTTCGAATCCCGCACGGAATAAACATTTGTATGGCCTACTGGTAGTTGTTCCGGGTCTGGCTGTTTGTGTATGTGAGGTTAAATGTTTGTAACGCGTTACAGGAGTAATTTCTAATGTGTGGCAACGTTTTAAAGACAAAAAAAAAGCATTTATGTGCAAAATGTGCCTTAAATGATATGTGGAATTAACATGACAACATCAAACCTGATTATTGTTACATCAATTGAAACAGCGGTGTTATGGTTTTATCGAGTTAGATTAATGATACGACACTATTTATGCAGTTACTTATCTAATAAAACAAAATCCCTGATAAAATATCTGAAGTAAAAAACCACTGTTTTGTGAAATATGAATCAGTTTACCTATCTTTGTTCTTTACTTACATTTATGTATCTCTCATATCTAGTAGGTATCTATACTCACGCCACACGTGTCTTTAAGGTTAAGCAACGCTTGTCAAGGTCGGTCCACCTGACCTGGTCATACCTGCGCATCCTGGGTCTGGACGACTCGGTGACCGAGGAGGAGGTGGTGGCCGCCGTCACCAGGACCGGTGGGTGCCCTGCCGAGCAGGTCAAGGCAGGCACCTTACGTCCGGACCTGTCGGGCATGCGAACCGTAACGGTAAGCTGCCCTGTGACGGCGGCGAAAGTCATTGTGGAGGGCCGAAGGCTCTTGGTGGGCTGGGTTTCGGCGCAGGTAAAGCTGCTGGAACCCAGACCTCTGAGGTGCTTCCGCTGCCATGTGGGGCACCACGTGTCGGTCCGGTGCACCTCGGAGGTGGACCGCAGCGGCCTGTGCTTCCGCTGCGGCCAGCCTGGTCACATGGCCGCGGCTTGCTCCGCCGCGCCGCGCTGCGCCGCATGTGCGGCAGCTGGCAAGCCGGCTGATCACCGGGCAGGGAGCAAGTCCTGCGGTACTCCCGCCAAGGCCAGGGGCAAGGGAAGGCCCTCCGCCACCACCGCCAAAACCCCCACCGTCGCCACCACCGCAGCCGCCGCCACTGTCGCCGCCGCTGCCGCTACTGCTGCAACTTCCGCAGCGGAGCCCTCGCAGGGGGCCCGGGAGGGGGCTGAAATGGAGTGCCAGTAACGGCCTCATTACGCCTTCTCCAAGCGAACATCAACCACTGCGCCTGCGCTCAGGATCTGTTGCTCCAGAGCATGGCGCAGTGGTCGATTAACATCGCCGTGGTCGCTGAGCCGTACTTTGTCCCGCCCAGGGATGACTGGGTGGAGGACCTTAGCGGCTCAGTGACCTTAATTGCGTCGGTCGCCGCCGGTACCCCGACCCTTGAGAGTGTCAGGAAGGGTCAGGGGTGCGTAGCAGCACGGTTCGGGGAGATCGTTGTAGTGGGAGTCTACTTCTCCCCGAGCCGAACTCTCGCCGAGTTCCACAACTCCCTCACGGAGTTGAGTGTCGTCATCGGAAGTCATTCCCTCCCCGTGCTTGTGCTCGGGGACTTCAATGCCAAGAACTTGGCTTGGGGTTCTCGTTACACGGACGTGCGGGGTAGAATGGTGGAGGACTGGGCTCTGGAGACAGGCCTGGTCGTCCTAAATCGGGGTTCTGTCCCCACGTGCGTGCGGATGCGGGGCGAGTCGGTGGTGGACATCTCGTTCGCCAGCCCCGCTCTGTCGCCGCGTGTCGTTGACTGGCGCGTCATGGAGGGGGTGGAGACCTATTCCGACCACCGGTATATCCGGTTCGACGTCTCCACCCAGTCCTCAAGCGTGCCGGTCCTACAGGCCCCGAGTGGTCCGCGATGGGCGCTGAAGCAGCTGGACCGGGAGCTCCTCCTGGAAGCCTCGATCGTGCAGGCCTGGGTGTCATCACCAGTCAGGCCTGCTGACATCAACAACGAGGCGGGTTGGTTCCAGGAGGCCATGTCCGAGATTTGCGACGTGGCAATGCCCCGAGTTCGGCCAGGAAGCGCCCGGCGTCAGGTGTACTGGTGGTCGCGAGAGCTGACGTCTCTGCGCAAGGCGTGCGTTGCCGCGCGGCGCCTGTACGCCAGGCATCGCAGGCTCCGCATCCGCCCTCCGGATGCGGCAGCCATTGAGGCGGAGCTGTACGAGGGGTACAGAGCGGCGAAGACCGCCCTCCAAGAGGCTGTCCGGCGGGCCAAGAATTTGGCCCGCGAGGAGATGCTGGAGTCTCTGAACGGAGATCCGTGGGGGCGCCCTTACAAGATGGTGCGGGACAAACTCCGCACCCGGGCCCCCCCGCTAACGCAGAGTCTCCGGCCTGAGCTCGTGGAGGACGTGGTGAGCGCTCTGTTCCCTTCGCGAGGGGAGCATCCTCCCCCGCCTATGGCTCCGCCGCCGCGTGCGGTGCCGGAAGCGGACCACACCGATGACGATGACGACGTTCCGGAGGTGACTGGGGTAGACCTGAGAGTGGCGGTACGCAGGCTGAAAGCCAGAAACACCGCCCCGGGACCCGATGGCTTGCCTGGCAAAGCCTGGGTCCTGGCCTCTGAGGCTCTCGGGCCCCGACTGGAAGGGCTCCTAAGCGCATGCTTGGAGAGAGGCCAGTTTCCGCTTCGTTGGAAGACGGGGAAGCTGGTCCTCATCCGGAAACCAGGGCGCCCTGCGGACTCTCCGTCCGCATACCGGCCCATCGTGTTGCTCGACGAGGTGGGCAAGCTCTTCGAAAGAGTCATTGCCAACCGCCTCGCCGGGCACCTTGCGGGGATGGGGCCGGATCTTGCGGAACACCAGTTTGGTTTCCGCAAGGGGCGCTCCACGGTGGACGCCATCATGCGCGTGAGAGCCCTCACGACGGGGGACGCGGTGTCCCGGGGCGGGGTCGTCTTGGCGGTGTCTCTTGACATCGCCAACGCCTTCAACTCCATGCCCTGGAGCTGCATTGGGGAGGCACTCCGGTATCACCGGGTGCCAACCTACCTTCGTCGTGTGGTCGGGGACTACTTGACGGATAGGGCCGTGATCTACCCTGGTCAGAGCGGAGAATGGAACCGGCGAGAGATGTCGTGCGGTGTTCCACAGGGATCGGTTTTAGGACCGGCCCTGTGGAACATCGGTTACGACTGGGTGCTGCGCGCCGACCTCCCTACCGGCGTCAGCGTAGTTTGCTACGCTGACGACACGCTGGTACTGGCACAAGGGAGGTCGCACGAGGCGGCGGCCGAAAACATGACACGCGGGGTTGCGATAGTCGTGGATAGGATCCGGCAATTGGGTCTCGAGGTGGCATTGCACAAGTCCGAGGCCATGTGTTTTCATGGGCCTCGGAATGCGCCACCGTCGGGATCCCTACTGACGGCGGGAGGGGTTTCCATCGGCGTCGGGTCGACGTTGAAGTACCTAGGACTCGTCCTCGACAGCCGGTGGAACTTCGTGGAGCACTTCCGACGTTTGGCTCCCAAACTGGAACGGACAGGGGCTGCCTTCAAGCGGCTCTTGCCCAACCTGAGGGGTCCAAACGCCTCCTGCCGGAGGCTATACGCGGGGGTCGTGCGGTCCATGGCTCTTTACGGGGCCCCGGTGTGGGCGCGTTCTTTAAGGCGGCAAGCCGCCCACTACCTGAACGCGCCCCAAAAGGTGATAGCCATAAGGCTAATCCGGGGGTACCGCACGATCTCCGGCGAGGCGGCTAGCCTCCTTGCCGGATTGCCGCCATGGGATCTGGAGGCGATAGTCCTCGCGCGCCTGCATGAATGGCGCGCGGAGGCACTACGTCGGGGGGAAACTCCGCTGCCGCGGCAAATTGCCGCTCAGCGGACAGACCTCCGGCGTGATATCATGGCGACATGGAGAGAGCGACTGTTGCAACCCCGTGCAGGGCACGCTACCATAGTGGCGATAAGTCCCCTCTTTGAGGAGTGGCTAGAGAGGCGCCACGGCGCCCTCACCTACCGCCTGACGCAGATCCTCACCGGACACGGTTGTTTCGGGAGGTTCTTGCACCGAATCAGGCGGGAGGAAACGCCCGGGTGTTTCCACTGCGAGGATCGCCCGGAGGACACGGTGGAGCACACCGTAGAGGTCTGCCCCGCTTGGGCGGATCACCGCCGTGTCCTTGTAGCGGCGATTGGCGGCGGCGATCTCTCGCGTCCGGCCCTGGTTCAAGCCATGGTCCGGAGCGAGAGGGAATGGGAAGCCGTCACCTCCTTCTGTGAAGCAGTCATGCTAGTGAAGGAGGTGGCGGGACGTGAGAGGGAAAGAACCTCACGTCCCAGCCGCCGCGGGAGACGCCCTGGGCGTCGGGGGTCACGTGGTGGCTCCCGGCCACCGTAGGCGCGGGCCTGTGGACGGCGAGTTATGGGCTAGCTCGCCGTCCGGCCGTCTTATGACGACAGGCCGTGTCGACGGCGCGTTCGTGTTCCACGCGCGCCTCAAAGAGATGTCAGCAACGAGTAGGGGTCCGCATGGGCCGATGCCTGCCAGAGCTGCGGGATTGTTCGAAAGAGACACCGTGGCCCTGGAACACAAAGGGCAAAGAAGGAACATGGATTGGATGGGTTTTAGTCAGTACAAGTCTGACACTCCCTTCCGCTCCGCCCAGAGTGGGGGGGGTCATTTGATGATTTCCCATCCAAAAAAAAAAAAAAAAAAAAAAAAAAAAAGAAAAAAAAAAAAAAAAAAAAAAAAAAGTCGGTCCGTGGATGGGTAACCATTAACTACATATCGAGATTTCTCCGAGCTTTGGAAAGAACGTTAAGCAGTCGGCCCCGGCTGTCATTCATTGATCTGTGACAGTTGTTACGCGTAGTTAGAAGTCTGAATGCCTAAACTGAGGACGTCAGATAGGCAGTCGTTCCAAGTAAAGCACTGGTATTCAACCGCGCCAACAATATTATCTAGATTTATTAAACAGTTTATAAATGCCAGAGATCGCAAAGGATAGGATGTTTGGAAGGCGAAAGAGGAGGCATATGCCCAGCAGTGGGACATAGGATAGCAAAAAAAAACGAAGATTTTTTTCAAGTTGCATTGTTTACATTACGATTTCATAAGTAAATTAGTCAGCTCACGACACTGTTAAAAGCCAGCTCAGTATCAACAAGGAAATCTTATTACTACGGTAAAAATAATCCTCTGATAGGAGTTATTTTCTGATTGAAATCAAAACATACTCAAAATTAAACACATGACTGACCACGTTAGGTACTAATTTATTGCGTCTTTATTTTTTTTTAAACGGAAACTTTATGAAGTATTATAGGTACTTACGTGTGATAACAGATAATTAACAATATAATAAACACAATGTTACAAAAAGATAATAATAACGATACACGACGACGATACGATTATACTTACGTCTTTGTCATTAAAAACTTTAATGACAGAGACATTTAGAACATTTACTTAAGTACTTACGATAAACGGGACTACACGAACAAAATCTTAATCTACTTGCGATAGCCAACTGGTTGCTGACCGTTACAAGAGTACGCACGACGACCAATCAAAAATAATAAATGGATTTCTCATTGTACGGGAAATCTACACAAAGCAAGACCATGTTATACTGAACTTATACTGTCATTTGCGGGATATCTTCCGTGATTGTTCATTATTTTGAGCTCCCGATATTTCTCGCTGTTGCAAGCGCCATGATCGCGGGTTGACAATCACGGAAGATATCCCGTAACTGACAGTATAAGTTTGTAGTTGTAAACCGTGAAAGCTTAAAACAGTGTCATGTTATATTGGACCTGTATAGCTTGATGTGTTATGGTTAGAACACCATTCCGACACATGTCCGCTTTGCGCTCGGATTTTTTCGGCCAAGTTGAATATACTAGTTACTTGAAATCACACGAAAGAACAGCACACCAAAGCTCTCGACAACCACGCTAGAAAGCCATCGAATACAGAGCTGTGGCCAAAATCGGCTAGTTGCCATCATCATCATCACCCAATGTGCCAGATTTAGTTAATAAACCATTTTGGGAAACGGAGTCATATTTTTACATGACTGTTCGATTTCCGGGTCGGCCAAATTGTTATTGGGTTTCTCATCAGTAATTTCTCAGTAGCAGCCACGGAGTCTGTATTTGTGCCCAGTTGATGGCAATAGGCTCAACCCTCAGGCCCTCTTTTATATGGGACTTAAACATAACTGGTGAAATGTTGGTGTACTATTAGGTACACCTCCGCCTAACCCTTCGGGGATTACAGGCGTGATGTTCTGTTATAAGTACATTATGTTATGTTATCCAAACACTTTTTTGGTGCACGCTGTTTAGTATCATAAATTGCTTTGTAAAAAGACTTCTAGACTAATTTTCCTTTCTTTCTCCTTTTTGCAATTAATCTTGGAAACAAAGTTCTTTCATGAAATTGGCGCGGCCATACAAAAGCCGACAAACTTATTGTTCAAGCCGGGACATGAATTTAATATCGCTGCACTATTACCTACTACGGCTTCGCTGCGTCGTCGTCCTACGGTCTACGGTAATTACTTTTAAGTGATGAGGAGGTACGGCTACGGCCCACGCCGTAGACCCGTAAATCGATTGGCGTAGCAAAATCTACGATAATCCTGCACGGACAATTTTATGGTACGGTGATTAAATTAAAAATATGCACTTTTAAATAAAAATTGTAAGCATGTTTCTTTAGAGTTTATTTTGAAACAGCATTAAAATAACCTGTTCCAACATAAGGGTCTGTGAAAAAGTTTACATTTATATAATAATCGTGTATCATCGAGTTAGGTCAAATGCGATCGTGGCCTTATGTAAGTCAATTAATAAAAGATTATTGCCCAACATGGAAACTAGATTGCATTAAATCTTTTCAACAATGGCTTTCGTTCACACTTTTACATTGGTTCGCACCAAGATAAGCACGAGCGTACGCAAACAGTGCGAATACTGCGATAGTTCCCCTTCTGATTCAAGTTTCACAAGTCCCTTTCATGTCAGTGCCAATGCTATGAGTGATATATCACGAGACTTTACGACTTTCTAAGAATAACACACAATAAGCCCGCGTTCTAACCAAAGCGATCGTCGCGTGAACAAGCGACTGTCGCATTTATTTTGTTTTGCAGAACTGAACGTGTGGTCGAGCCGACAGAGGGCGCCTTCATCTATACATATAATAAAATTGTAACAGGCCGATATCTGTACATTGAAGATATTGAAAAAGAATTATGTTGTGGGTCTTTATTAGAGCAATAGAAGCCAAAACAACAGTTTTTAGAATTTTGGTCTGTCTGCCTGTCTTTCTGTATGTATGTTTGTACGAGAATCATGTAAAAACTACGGCATGGATTTGTACGCAGTTTTCACCGCTCTACTGCTAGATGCTTACTTAAAATAAAGGCTACATTGAATATATTTTGGACACGATAGGTAGCGCTGTGTGCAGCAAGGGCGGGCCGCTAGTTTTCGAATAAATTCAGTGACAAACCGATAATTATTTATTTATTTAACACTTCAAGCACAGAAGTACAGAGGCGGACTTAATGCCATAGGCATTTTCTACCAGTCAACCTTTGGGTGATGCAAAGACAAGCAGTGGTAGGTGTAATTATATGCTTACTTAGGGACTAGCTGTACAATTGGCTACAATATCATCGAGAACGTGCAGCGTCGCGATTTATACAACGATTATTATCGCTCAGTAGGTAATACTTTTATCACTACCCGTTGGGGTCAAAAAAGAAGTTAATTTTCATATCGCGCAAAAATGACAATAAATAAAACAAACAACAAAAAACTCACTCAATTTTATTATGTGTCTGTCCAGTGCGACAACACTGATTTTATCAAGATATTGTTACTATTATATTTAAGTTGAAAGACGTCACAAATACCGAACATAATAATAGAGGGGTGCGAGGGGGAGTTCCCAAAACTTTGCGGCGAAACTTCTTTGTTAAACTTACAAGTAGAGGGTGCAAGGGAGTGAACAATCTCTTAGAAACGCTTTGTTCTAGGATTCGCCGGTACTTAAACTGCTTAACTCGCGAAGTTACCTGTTCTGTTTTGCTTGATTTATTTACATAAGCATACAGCCTATAATGTTCCCAATGCTGGGACACAGTGCCTCCTCTCTATGAGAGGGAATGGGCTATAATCCACCACACGGTCCCAATGCGGGTTGGTAGATGTCACGTGTCTTCGAATTTTTGGTTCTAGGACATGCCGGTTTCCTCATGATGTTTTCCTTCACCGTTTGAGAGCAGTGGTGATGAAATAAATTACACTAAGTAATGCGCCTGTCTAGGTTCGAACACACGACTTACTGTTCGTAAGTCGGGGCCATCACCGCTGCTCCCTCATGATTTATTTATAATTGGTTTAATTTTAATGAAGGTAGTTGTGATGGTGCAGCCAGTAGCACCGTCCAGTTATGTAACGAAGTTGCAAGGAACCACCGATGAGGTCGGATAAGAGTGACTCTGGCTGATGTCTGTCACTATAGCAGAGCGTCGCTTCGGTGGTTGTGTGGCTGCTGTCTTCTGATGACGGATAATGCGATACTTAATTACACCAGACATGGACAAACTTCTAGAAGAAGTGGTTTGATTATGTTATCCCCTTGTATCTAACACTATAAACAAATTGTAATTGTTTGTACTATATTGTAATTGTTTGTTTTTTTCTACAAATTTGATTTTTATTATAGTTTATCTTCTACCTAGCTAGCCTTTTCCCAACTATGTTGGGGTCGGCTTCCAGTCTAACCGAATGCAGCTGAATACCAGTATATTACATGGAGCGACTGCCTATCTGACCTCAACAACCCAGTTCGTACTGGGTAATACGATACCCCTTGGACTGGTTGCCAGATTTTCGGGCCACCGATTACCTGTAACGACTGTCAAAGATCTATAAATGACAGCCAGGACCAACGGCTTAACGTGTTTTCCGAAAAACGGAGGAAACTCGGTATGTAATGGGTGGTCACCCATCTACGGACCAACCTAGGCAAGCGCGGCCTAACCTAAAGATCGACCCAAGCGGCTATTATTATATAGCCACGAGCTCCTCTTTAGCCACGAGCTTAGAGTTAATAGAATAATTTTATTTTATAATTTTACTGTCTCAATCAAATTGTGCTATCTAAAATGATATTGTGTTATCAACCTATTAGCTATGCTACAAGCGGATAACAATCAAAAGGATAATCTAGGATATAAAGGATAATTTAGGAGTAGTGGTGATGAAATAAATTGTACATAGAAAAGGCCTTTAAGGCCTTTAAGTCAGGGCCGTTAATACTGCCGTCCGTCATTGATGTCTGATACAGTACCCTGATCAACTCTAAAACTGATTTAAAATCCATTTAGGGATGACTTAACAGAAATCCATTAATTTGATTAAAATTAAATTTTCCCAATTTACATAACTCTCACGATGATTTTAATTTTTCACACCGCGCCACCATTACTGCGCACTATTTGAAACTTTATTTAGAACTTATTGATAACTGTTGCGCAGGCTAGATAGTTAAGTTGCTTGCCTTAGTTGTCAAGAGCCTTGTACCTTGAGCGCACTCTTCCAAGTATTGGCCTTTACCAATGGGCCACCACAGGTATCTTAATAGGTATCCCTGTTATAAAAATACCAAACGGATTTAAACGACTTAGAAGCGGACATTGGGAATATTTTCATTTAAAAATTGAATGCTACCTGACAAGCGGGCGTATGACACTAGACAGAACGATTTGTCATGCCACTAAGTAGTAACAATGAATGGATTACGATTTTCTTCGTCTTGTCCCGTCTATTGCTCGTAAATATTTGAATGTCTTTGAAACATGCTGAAGCTAACATTAATATGTTAAAATTAAAAAAGGAAAGTTTGAAAAGAAACATTACGATGACGTGTTCATCGGATTGACCTTTAATGAATTCTTCCTACCTTCTGAATGATGACGTGGTGTCTTAGCTAATGAAAATAAGCCAGTCTTTCGCCTTAACTTTCTAACGTCATATCCAGACCTTCACTTATTCGTAGTCTTCTGCTCTTTTCAGGTCATTCTCTACGAATAAGTGATTGGATGGCAAATGAGTTCACCCTCTGTATGACAGCTAAATTCATTACTTACCTCCTTTTGGGAGGAGCTCGTGGCTAAATAATAACAGCCGCTCGGGTCGATCTTTAGGTTAAGCTGTGCTTGCCTAGGTTGGTCTGTGGATGGGTGACCACCCATTACTTACCGAGTTTCCTCCGTGCCTCGGAAAGCACGTTAAGCCGTTGGTCCCGGTTGTCATTTGTAGATCTTTGACAGTCGTTAGGTAGTCGGAGGCCCGAAAAGTCTGACAACCAGTCTTTCCAAGGGGTATCGTATTACCCAGTATTAACTGGGTTGTGGAGGTCAGATAGGCAGTCGCTCCATGTAAAATACTGGTATTCAGCTGTATCCGGTTAGACTGGAAGCCGACCCCAACATAGTTGGGAAAAGGCTAGGCAGATGAAGACCTCCTTTTGGGCACCGCCGTAATTGGATAAAATTCAGTTGAAAAATGCAGCGCATACAAAAAAGAATTAAATTAAATTATATTTATTGACACATACAAGTTAGGTAACATACAAACAGAGAAAACAAAATACAATGAGCAAAGTTACAAGAGTACAAAAGTAGAAGTAGCCGTGGGCCCCAAACTAGGCACAGCCTGTATCTTAGTGGCCCAATATCAGCGGTAAAGGCAGATTTTATTCGAATGTTCAGTGTGTTTACAGCAAAGACACAAGTTATAATTAATTATCAGAAAAGTAATTATAAATTATTCAGAAATATAAGTTTCTAAACTGTCAACTTATCATTAACACAAAAATAATAATAATAAAAAAAAGCAAAAATAAAGCAAAAAAAAATTCGGGAACTCAAAACAAACAGTAAACATGGTAAATATCCCGTTTCTAGTGTTAATGATAATATTCAGATATAAAAATAAATAAAAGAAGTTAGTGGAATATGGAAAAATAATGAAACTGTGTACTTGCAGATGTTTCTTTTTAATTAGTTAATAATTAGGTTGAGTGCGAGAAATGACAAGAGTAAAGTTTTCGCAGACAAGTGCCAACAGCATGCCTCACGTTTGTTCGGTTGTTCTATAAACTTTCTCTCAACTGCATTATATGTTCACAGCTCCTCATGCACGTCCACAGTTTTTGTTACTCTTCATATAACATCACGCCTGTAATCCCCGAAGGGTCAGGCAGAGGTGTACCTAATAATACACCCACATTTCGCCAGTTATGTTTAAGTCCCATGTAATAGGGGGCGAGCCTATTGCCATCAACCGGGCGCAAATCTAGACTCCGTGGCTGCTACTTAAATTCCTGGTGGAAAAACACAATAACACTGCCCGGCCTGAGAATTGAACCCAGGTCCTCATGCTTAATAGTCGCGCTTGCGGCCACTAGACCAACGAGGCAGTCGTTCAGTTGTTGCTCTTCATGTTTATCTACTTATTTAAATTTATTTATTTTTACAGGTTTTTTTAGGAAAACAACAATAACAACATACATTAAAAAACACACACACGTATCAAACACATAAAAAATACATACATACAACACACACACGCACATTAAAAAGGTGCAGAAGTCATAGACGCGAACTATCGCCAGCAACCGTCTAAACAATTTGATTAAATATGTCAGCAATACAAATTATAGTACTCGAAACATGATATTAGACACAACCCACAGTTCGGACTGGCTGCGAACTGCGAACTGCTGTCATTGATATTCACACGACAGCACAAAGCTTAACTTGCTCGCAAGCTGAGATTAAAATTCAGATTTCAGTTGTGCTCTCTGCATCATTAATGGAGTTCAGTATAACATAAATACGATCATTATATGATTTCTACTCCAGTAAAAGGTCATGTTCAAATAAAAAACCGAGTTTTAAACAGACTAATGAAAAACCTTGCTATTTTATTGTCCTCGAAGCGGTTCTCTACAGCACTTATCAATAAATTGGCGTCAAACTTTTCGATAGGTTATGTCATCGTTATCGCTATTAGATAGTCAGTTTGTTGGCTATGTTTGTATGTGAGACATATGATAGTTTGTCAGCCCACATTTCCAAACGCCTATGTAGTTTATGCTTCCCGTGACCCAAGGGCTGGCTTATACCTTGGCCAGAGGCTAAGCCTTGCCATACGACATGGCAACACCGCCAGACTCTTGGACACACTACCAACTGACAGCGTTGAGGAGGAGTTTTTTGATGGCCTTTATAGCTTGTTGTTAATTTAGGTAATCTATTTTAGTTAATTTAATCGAACATACTATTGGCGAAGATGGTGCTGTTACGTTTTAAAAATTAGTTAAGTTTTGGGAAAATTATGGTAATTTGTGCACAAAAATCGTGCATTTAAAATTTCATAAATACGTTTACTTCCAAAACTATTTACAGTTTCTTATTTTATATGGTAATGTCATTGGGATACCTATAAAATATGTTTAAAAAGCGCTTTCCGAACCGAAAGGGGCCTTTCGGTGAGGACACGGTGGAGCACACCGTAGAGGTCTGCCCCGCTTGGGCGGAGCACCGCCGTGTCCTTGTAGCGGCGATTGGCGGCGGCGATCTCTCGCGTCCGGCCCTGGTTCAAGCCATGGTCCGGAGCGAGAGGGAATGGGAAGCCGTCACCACCTTCTGTGAAGCAGTCATGCTAGTGAAGGAGGTGGCGGGACGTGAGAGGGAAAGAACCTCACGTCCCAGCCGCCGCGGGAGACGCCCTGGGCGTCGGGGGTCACGTGGTGGCTCCCGGCCACCGTAGGCGCGGGCCTGTGGACGGCGAGTTATGGGCTAGCTCGCCGTCCGGCCGTCTTATGACGACAGGCCGTGTCGACGGCGCGTTCGTGTTCCACGCGCGCCTCAAAGAGATGTCAGCAACCGAGTAGGGGTCCGCATGGGCCGATGCCTGCCAGAGCTGCGGGACTGTTCGAAAGAGACACCGTGGCCCTGGAACACAAAGGGCAAAGAAGGAGCATGGATGGGTTTTAGTCAGTACAAGTCTGACACTCCCTTCCGCTCCGCCCAGAGTGGGGGGGGTCATTTGATGATTTCCCATCCAAAAAAAAAAAAAAAAGGGGCCTTTCGGTTCGGAAAGCGCTTTTTAAACATATTTTATAATCTCTTAGAGATTATGGCAACTAAACGTCATAATAATGATCTATTACGTCGTTCTTTGTGAGTTCGTGTTTTCCTCAGATGAATATTTGAACATAAATCTCTTGTTATTAGTACCAATATTACGTGAGTATGTAATGTGAGCCACCGCGAGCTGCCAGTAAAACGTAGTCTGCGGTTATGACGCATTAACGTCGATAGCAATAATAAATGCTACATTGTAACATATTTAAATATTTATAAGTTGTACCTGAGAAATAATCAATGAACGAGCTTTTACTTTGTTAAGTTGTATCTACAGGAAGTGGTTTATTCTCTTCCGGAAAACCTGTGTAAATTCCGAGATGCGACGAGACTTCAATTCCTTTTAATTTCTTTGTCTGTGAAATTAAAATTTTCTTCCGTTTTGCAATTTTCAGGTCAGTGTCAGGCTGTATCTTGAACAAAATATGATTCACGACCGTAACACGTAGGTATTTATAGAATAATAATCATTAATACAACCCTCTAAGTTCATTTAATCCCATTAAATGACTTTTATGCAACCTACTGTGCGAAATGTCTACCCCTCACAAGACATAACTGAATTTAATTTTGTTCAAGAAAATTGTCCGATACACCGCGCTAGTATTGTTCGTGAATGGTTTAGTCAGCATTCGGAAATTAAAGTTATTCCATGGCCAGCATGAACCCCTGATCTAAACCCTATCGAAAAGGGAAGCACGAGACGAAAAATGTATTGACAATTCATTATTCGTTGGTCTCTTTACAACCGCTATATTAAAAAAAAAAACTACGATTATATTTATATAAAATCAAAAATCATTTTTAATTCCTAACAAAGAAGTAAAAAAAAAAGAAAAAAGTAAAAAGTATTTATTTGTCTCGCACAGAACAAACTAAATTAATAATAAAACAAAATTATTACTCAAATGGACTCAGACAGAATTAGACGCCCTGGATAGGAGGGTCCGTACATTGTTGACGGCATATCGAATGCATCACCCGCGTTCTTCTGTTATGAGACTGTATATCCCGCGGAGGTGTGGGGGTCGAGGCTTTTTAAACGCTAAGACTCTCCACAATCGCGAGATATGCAGTCTCAGGGAATATTTCCTTGAAACCGACGTGGGGATGCATCGAGATGTGGTCGCGGTGGACAAGGGGCTCACCCCGCTCTCCTTGGGTAAAGAGAACTGGCGCAAACCTGTAGTGCTTGACACTAACGACCACATGGAGGTATGGCAGAGTAAGGACTCTGCCATACCTCCATGTGGTCCCTATAGGTTTGCGCCGCGCTTCACGGACGTTTTTTCCGGGCCCTGCATGGGCCCGATGTAGACCTATCAGCGTCCGTAGCCTGGTTACGTTCCGGGGACCTCTTCGGAGAAACCGAAGGTTTTGTCTGTGCAATTATGGATGAAGTTATGATGACGAATAACTACCGGAGATTTATTGTGAAGGACGGTACGGTTGACATATGTCGGGCATGCCACCGTCCAGGCGAATCAATCCGTCACATTATCTCCGGGTGTTCTCGTCTGGCTAACGGAGAGTACTTGCATAGACACAACCTTGTAGCCAGGATTATCCATCAGCATCTTGCTCTAAAATACAACCTTGTGGAATCGGAAGTACCGTACTATAAGTATGTGCCCGACCCAGTTCTCGAAAATGGCAGTATCACATTGTACTGGGATCGATCCATCATCACTGACAGGACTATTGTAGCCAATAAACCTGATTTAGTGGTGGTGGATCGGTCAGAGCGGCGCGCAATGATTGTAGACATAACGGTCCCGCATGATGGGAACCTCGTGAAAGCCCAGAAAGATAAGCAAATCAAGTATCTTGACTTGGCTCACGAGGTTGTCGACATGTGGGATGTAGACTCAGCGATCATAGTGCCGATAGTTGTATCAGCCTATGGCTTAATTGCCAAGAGCCTCGACCAATACCTGAGGAGGCTCTCGTTAGGCATCTGGATCAAGGGTTTGATTCAGAAAGCGGTACTCCTGGACACGGCTCGTATTGTTAGGAGGTTCCCCTCTCTGGAGCCCTGACCGCCGGTAGCTTGGACCCTGTTCCCGATACCGTTGGGCTACAATTTTTTATATTTTTAAATGTTTTTTATATTGTTTTTAGTTTATGAAATATTTAAAAATGTAGAAGATTTGTATAAAAATAAATAAAGGAAATAAATAAACAAAATTATCAAAAAAATTATATAAGATATAATTAAATACTTTAAACATTATTCTGGTTATAATAATGTTTAAAGTATTTAAATTATTGTTAGTTGTTGTGTAAGGTTGTCTGAGGAACTCATGACTAAATAATAACAGCCGCTCAGGGTCGATCTTAAGGGTTAAGCCACGCTTGCCTAGGTTGGTCCGTGGATGGGTGACCACCCATTACATACCGAGTTGTAGAAAGCACGTTAAGCTATTGGTCCCGGTTGTCATTTGACAGTCGTTACAGGTAGTCACTGGCCCAAAAGTCTGATAACCGGTTTTACCAAAGGGTATCGTATGACCCAGTACTAACTCGGTTGTGGAGGTCAGATAGACAGTCGCTCTTTGTAAAATACTGGTATTCAGCTGGATCCAGTTAGACAGTAAGCCGTCCCTAACATACTTGGGAAAAGGCAAGGCAGATGATGCAAGGTTGTCTGTCTGTCTTCCAATCAATTTCAAACAAATTATGCAAGATGGCTAAGGAGGTTAAACAGGATTCAGGAGCTGGTGGTAGTTCCAAACTATTTGTTGCAGGAAGTACAACAAGAGTTACACGATAATCCATGTTCCGGAGGTCTTCTGGTGTTAGCCAAAACACCGGCCAAGTTCACAGCCAGATATTTTTATAAGGATGCAGATAAGTATGTGAGGAAGTGTTTGTTGTGCCAGGAGCAGAAAAAATCCAGACAGGTGCTCTACTTCAACTGGTGACAGTAAATAATCTGATGGAGAAAGTAGGCATTGATCTATATCTATTAGATGAGAACTGTTGAATTGTGATAGATATGTTAGATACATATGCAATTGTGACTGTCTGTCACGTACTACTAATTATTAAGTAGATATTTTAGTGTTGATTTTTATTTAAAATCATCACACGGTATGGGCCACTTACAATCACATTAAACTTCTATTTTATGGCTTGACAGACTGACAAGTAACCGTAATTAATAAAGATTTAGTGAGCTTTCTTCCTTGAATTGTAAAAAATATTGCATCACTTAGAAACGCATAAATTCTTTATTTAATGGGAAAGGGACTAGAAAAATCTTAAGAAGAGATAAAAAAATTACTGATTTCTAAAGGATACTAACGCCACATCTGCTGAACATGTTTGGGTATCGCACGGCCCGGGACCCTTTAAAACAATTGAGACGGTTGAACAAAAAAGAAACGGATTCTGAAAAGGCGACCCAAGCGTGGTGGTTTTTTGGAGCCTGGGCCGGGGAAAGCTTGGTGGATTCATGGCAGTTGGTTTGAAATCGCGGGGGAGTCCACAGGAAATCGCGGAAGAGTCCACACGTGGAGGCTAGTCGAGCTAAGTCAGAGAGTCGGTCTAAAACGGTTAAAAAGCTAGGACGTTCTAGGTTAGGTTCATGTAGTTAGCGTAATCTTGGTACCAAGATGGACATGTCCCAGGGGACTGTCGTAACAGAGCGATTAGTATTTAATAAGTTAAATATAAGTAGAAGTAATAAGTCTAGTTGAAGTGAGTGTCGAGACGCGGGAGAAGACAAGCTGTGGCAGAGGCGAAACTGGTAATGTGTGCAGTACTCTGTAAGTTAGTCGGGGATTAATCCTCTTCAATGCGCAATGAATACGTGGTAAGTGTTAACTATAATTAACTCCTAGCTTAAGTAGCAGTTTGGCGGAAACGCAGCGATGTTAATAATCATTTATTTCAGCATGACGGCAGAGCCGCTTCATCATCACAATGTATATTATTATCTCATGTGTTCTTTGTCCTAATAACTCCGAACCTTGGCACATATTCGTCATCTGCGTTTGGTTATACGGACGGAGACCGCCTTTCGCAACACTATACACACATTTCATGCATACGACAAACACACTATACACCAACACACCCGACTATTGACGAATGTTGACTTTTATCTGACTAACCACAAAATGAAAGGCAGAACTATTGTTCAACACCGTAATATTCACGGGTTGATTAAGACAAATTATATTGCTCAGTGATATGATGCCGACTTGTACTTGTGGTACAAATCAACCAAACGTTGCTGATGAATACTGCTTCCTGTAAAGGTCTAGCTCAGAAACATTGCGTGGGGATTGTTGGCGCACATTTCAGGGAGCGGGGGTAGGCATCACGAAATATCTCAAACTACATCGATAACTCCGTTCTAAGGAACGCTAGGGACAGAAAGTCAAACCCCGGCTGTTTATCTCGTTAAACCCAAACCCGGCCACTGGTTGGCAAATTACTGAATCGACATTACTAACGAGATACGCAACCACGACATGGGGAAGAGTAAAGAAATGTGAAGTGACGATATATCACCACTTCGGCGTCCACCAATAACAAACGCAATATGTTCTGCTACAGACTGAATCTACGGTGCGCTTGCGCAAGTTGTGTGTTATCTTAGACAAGGGGTAGATTGCCGTAAAGGGTGTTACTAACATGAATACGCGTGTAGGGAGAACTACTAAAACGTGTCTTCCTCAATGGCAGTAGGACTTCTCAGTACTCTGTCTTAGGATTGATAAAGACAAGTGAATAATGCTTAGGGAGCGTGATCGGTTAGAATTCGTAGCAGGATCCTTAGTGGGCCTATGCGCTTAGGTCTAACAGTCACGTACTGAGGCAGTTATTGTAACCGGTTACATGCCATAGAGTTGGGATCGTAATACGTTTGAACCTCCTCTATATATATATATCGTAATACGTTTAACCCTCTTATCTTATTAGCTTCATACTTTATTACTGATTTAGTGTTATAAGATTTGATATTATTCATGTATATGTCTTAACTGTGACCTCCCAATATTAACTACACCTTGTACCCCTCCCTGTCCCCTAGCTTCTAAAGTCGGGACAGGGCTGGAGTTCAGTTTAGTAGTCGGTGGAAAGATGACCAGTTTGGTGCCGAGTCTTACAAGGCCCTGCGGAAGGCGGTGCGCGGCCTCTCCCCCTTCGGGGGGAGCCGACATTAATACTAATATGTGCATGATTAAGGAAAAACGAAAATTTTATCAGCCTAGGGTAATTTACGAACAGTCACACAATCTGTAAGGCGATACCCAGGGCGACAGCACAAGGGATCAGCGAGGTCCTGAAAGAGGCAATTTTCTGTCGGCTTGGAGGAGTTAAAGAAGTAGTGGCGAAATAGGTATTTCTCAAAGTCTGACCCATGAGACGGTTCTGGGCCGTTTATTATCAGCCTTGAATGTAAGTTTACTGTAATTTATTCATACGATGATCATTAGTAATAGCATACTAATAATTGCAATCTAAATTCAGTTGAACACAACTGAATTTAAATTGCAATTATTTAAGCCGAATATCTCACTTTTCAAGCGTCGACTTAACCCAGGTTTAGTGCAATCAGACGTTAGTGATATCGATTTTCCATCCAACAGCTTCATAAAGCACATTCACCAATTGAATGGCCAAAGTCGTATTCAGAAGTGATTAGGTAACGGTAACGCCTGCAATTTGCATTCGAAGCTACCAGAGTGTGCTATGCCGAGATTTGTTTGTCGGTTCAAGAGAACGGGTAGTTAGGTGAAAGGGGCATCCGCCCAACAATGCATTGCTCAGCAAAGAGCATGGAGGTATAATGTAATCAGCAGCTTTTTTATTGGCAGTGTAAAGCTTTGAATGAATGAATGATGAATTAGATGCAACTCATAAACAAACTAATAGAATAAAACCGGAGGAGTTTAAGTTTTGAAAACTACATTCCTTGAGATAAAAGTGATTTGATGTTAAAAGTCTTATCAATGTATTTTTGTTTTTAATTTTAATTTTGCCCTCCTGTGGTTTGTGATAGACTGATTTAACGAACAGAAAGTTTCAGATCAGCATAATATCTAGTATCAGTTTAAGAACAGTCAGTGTCAATATTTCTCAAACGATTTTTACACTGACAGCTATTGAACGCGGTTCAGGAGTGCTCTGTTTCATTGGTGCAATTCGTCCTTAGTTGGCGAATGCTCCAAAATATCGACTTTCAACTAGACGTACCTATCTTTAAATTCCTCGTTAGACAAGAACCGCCACGCGCCGCGCTCACTGCTTGCTATATTGAAATCTCTTTTGTTATTCCTCTGTGTCTGCCTCTCTGCCCTTAAAGTGGAAAAGCAAGGGCTGCGGGACTGTTCGAAAGAGATACCGTGGCCCTGGAACACAACGGGCAAAGAAGGAACATGGATGGGTTTTAGTCAGTACAAGTCTGACACTCCCCTCCGCTCCGCCCAGTTCGGGGGGGAGGGGGGGGGGGGGGGGTCATTTGATGATTTCCAAGCCCAAAAAAAAAAATTGGAAAAGCAAGATAATTTGATCATATTTACGTCTAAATTGGATAATGAAAACAGTCTTATGTGCATTATCTTTTAAAAGTCGTGCACTAATCTACTTCAAACATACAACGGCTCAGGCGCAAAACGTCTCTTTCGCAAAATGTCTGCTGGTAGTAAAATGTCTCTTTCTCAAAATGTCACTTTCTCATAATGTCGCTTTCGCAGAATGACTCCATCTCAAAAGGTCGCTTTCTCACAATGCTTCTTTCGCAGAATATCTCTTTTGCAAAATGTCGCGTTAGTAACTTAGAACAAAATTTAGCCAGGTTTTAAAAAGGTTGTTTTTTTCCAATTTCTTATTCTTAGTTGGTTCTGTTCTGTTCTTTGGTAATATTGTATGGCAACGTTGTAAATTCGATTTTTCGAGTGAAATCAAAAATAAAAAAAACTTTTATTATGAGTTCTTTACAAAATCTGGTATAGTGGTATAGTACGTTAAACATTTAAATAATAAAATAACATATTTTGTTAAAGTCGTATATTGTAAAAAAAGGAAACAAATCATAAACGTCTTCAATTACAAACAAAAAAAGAAACAAAGCATAAACGTCTTCACTTTGGTAAGTAGGTACTGTAATCTACTTATTTTTCATTGATTTAAAAATGGAATAAGCAATAACAAGGCCTACTTTGCATTCACACCTCTCATCTCAAAGTCACCTAATATTTATTTTGAAAGCAGCAGGGATTTCATTGACCTGACCAACGCTATGATTGAAGCAATTCTAGCGATATTTCGCCCTGCTAAAGAGCAGGGCGAAATATCGCTGACAAAAAAAAAATACAAACAAAGGTTTGTATTTTTTTTTCCATTCTAGGGAATAGGCTCATGCAATTTTTGGCCATCTCCTTTGGCATGTCATCTTCATCATTTCAGCCGAAAGACGCCTACTACTGGACATAGGCCTCCCCAAGTGTCACCACATTGACTGATCCCGTGCGTCTCGCATCCAGCGAATCCCCGCCACAATCTTCACCAGGTCATCGGTCCACCTACCGGAAGGCCTTCCAATGCAACATCTTTCGGTTCGCGGTCGCCACTCCAAAACTTTTCGGCCCCATCGTGCATCGGCCATCCGTTCTGAGATTGATCATTTCTGATTCCATCAGGCATGGAAACTCCGAGCATAGCCTCTCCATTGCCCTTTGGGTGACTTTAAGCCTTCTGATGAAGCCCATTGTGAGCGACCACGTTTCGGTCTTGTATGTAATCATTGTATTTTACTAACAGTTTTTAAGGATTATGTTACTAACCCTATATGAGCCTCCGCTCGAATTAAAGTTTTTGAATTTGAATTAGCAACACAAACTAGTATATATATCTGGACGAGAAGATACCGCGCAACTTCCCGAACGCTGCCCAGCCGAGTCAGATTCGACGATTGCATATGTTGTAAAACTTGTAAATATTTAATAAGAAATTGGAAAAAAACAACCTTTTTTTAAACCTGGGTAAATGTTCTAAGTTACTTACGCGACATTTTGCGAAAGAGATATTCTGCGAAAAAGGCATTGTGAGAAAGCGACTTTTTGAGAAGGAGTCATTCTGCGAAAGCGACATTATGAGAAAGCGACATTTTGAGAAAGAGACATTTTACTACCAGTAGACATTTTGCGAAAGAGACGTTTTGCGCCTGAGCCCACGTCAGGCTATGACAATGGGATGATAAAACGTTTTTTGTTTCTTTCATAAAGACAAAATAATTCGGCGTAAATATAAACTTAGAACAAGTAAAACACCAATTTGTCCATAATTAAACATGATCATCATCATAATCAGTCCAAATATTGTTCGCTGTCTCATTATAATGCGGGAGCTTTTGTCTCTATTATATTAATTAGACATTTGATTGACGCATGCGGCGTTTGCGGAGAAAACTGGTACGGGACGTACATTAGTAATTAGAACAACAAATATTACATTTTGTAATAATGAAAGTGTGCAGTTGCTGTTTGTGGATAGTCACGTTATGACCACATGCTCATCATCTGTGTAGCCTTCTTCAAACTATCTGTTGCAATCAGCTTCCAGTCTTACCTAATGCTTTTGAATACGTATCTGACCTCCACAACTCAGTTACTGGGGAATACGCCTCTTGCTGAGAATTGCCAGATTTTCATTTTTAACGACCACATGTTAAAATATATTCAAAATAGATTGGTGTAGCGGTTACAAGCACTACTGCTGAGCATGAGGTCTTAGATTGACTTCCCAGGTCGGACAACGTGTTACCAATAATAGACCTGAGTCTAGACGTGTGCCCGGTTGATGGCAATAGGGCTCGCTCCTTAATACATGGGACCTAAACATGTCGAAATGTTGGTATGGCTAGTAGAGGTACACGTCTGCCTAACTCTTTGGTGATACTTAACAAGCGTGATGTTATTTTATTTATTTAAACTTCATGTACAATAGTGATACATAGGCGGACTTAATGCCACAAGGCATTCTCTACCAGTCAACCTTTGGCTTAAATAAGAAAACAGTGTGATAGGGTACAAAATAAATATATAAAAAATAACTTCTTGCTATCGAAAATTAATATAGGCACTTATAATGATACTAATACTTATATAAAAATAAAATAAACTAGTACATATTTTAACAAATACCAAAATTAAAAACGAGAAACCTAATAATAATTACCATACTCGACTTCTAATAGAGAGGGAGCTATTTATTCTGACTTAAATAGTGGTTACGCACTTATTTTAAGTATTTTGTTACTATGAAAATGTCCAGTTGTTGCCAGCACTAATACAGCCTCGTAACGACCATCGATTGAAAGATATGCGCAATATGTGTGCTGAATGCATTGGCTCGATTGACTCCATAATCCTTCAGCAGTCAAAGTGAATATGCTGAGCATTGAGCATGCATGGTACGCTTCAAAGTCCATGCAAAGCTGCAAAGTAACAACAACCAATAGACAAGATATTGTGGTATATAGAGGCGCTCTATTTTCCCCGATAGTATATTCTGAAGGAGTATTCCAGGTAGGGGCTGGCTTACCATTGCAGCTGAAAAGGTACAGAGACCGAGTGACAGTGTGATCTTCGATTTATAGAAACGAGTCTTTTTTATAAATAGACGCTGGGCTTTGCGTTTAGATAAAAACTTTTTGGTGTATGTAATCATGATGCTTGTGATGATGAAGAAAACTTATTGCGTTGACCCCAACTTACGTTGAACAAGGGCAGAATCACAGTTAGTTGTTGTTTCTTGCACTCTTGTCATCATCTGCCTAGCCTTTTCCCAACTATGTTGGGGTCGGCTTCCAGTCTAACCGGATGCAGCTAAATTATTTTAAGTTTTATTATTTTTTTATTTTTTTTAGGATGCATCTAAGTATTTTACATGGAGCGACTGCCTATGTGACCTCCATAACCCAGTCTTCTTTCTTTATCGTATGGTTAGTTCCTAACCTGGTGTCTGAGTTTTTATGCCGCCCATGGGCCTCCGACTTGGCACAAAACACTTAGTACTGGGTATACCCTTATCTACTACTAATATTTCTAAAATATAAATGAGTGCCCACAAACTGAACCTTTAAAATTCGTTTAAAATTTGAAAAATAGTGTCCATGAAGTGATAATTTTAAGACGGTGTGCATTGTTGTTTTTTTCACCAAAGTTTTACACCGAATTTGGTTCTCGGTAAAATATCCTTGCACTTTATTACAACAAGACATATTTATCGCTCTATTACGAATATTCCTTTAACCAATTACAATTAAGTTCACGGTAATAGTAATGGTAACCAATACAGCTATTTCATGTTAATCTGGAATTTCGGATCTTAATTGGGACTATTATAATATTTAGACACCAGCAAAATTGAACAAAACGTTTTGCACAGATTGTCGATACAGTACTTACTACCTACTCTGTCCTTTATAAATAGCTAGAAGTGTCGCGTGGTTTCAACTGCCGCCGCTGTTGGTCATTTTGCTCAGCTCCTAACAGTCGCAGCGTGATGTTAAATAATCTACAACCTTCCTCAAAAATTGGACAATCAAATGAAGAAAAGGTTTGAATTTTGACCTGCCTAACTTTCGCTTCTTAAAGCTTTATTATCTATACATATACGATGTATACAAAATAAAGCTGATTGAGAGGCCTTGAAAACCACGTTTCCCTATTTTTTATCTAGTTATGTCAAAATAAATGTACAGCAGCTGATTTTTATTACGTGATTTCAGGGTTAACGATGACTATAAGAGATTTCCAACCTATAAATTGAATCAGTATTTATTCAAGTTAACCTAAGGAAGACTGCTCAATTAACTAGTTACTTATCGCACCAACTTATCTTACGTAGGTACGCCTATTTGGTGCCGATAAGGGGGCTTCCTAAATTATCGCAAATTCGCAAGTTTCGACGAGCATCCCAAGTACCCCTAATAGCTATCAAGTGGCAACTGACTTACAATTACTTCTGAATGAGTTTAAACACAATTTCTATCAGCGAGTTTCAAGAAATTGTTGAATAGGTAGGTAAATAAATAGTGTTGGATAAAGAATAAGTAAGTAAGCATCATCTTTGTACCTATTTTTCTGTTTCTTTCTTTATTTAGTGTGTACATAAACACACACTTTAAAAGCATGAAGTACTTAACTATTTTTAAATTAAACTATTTTTGGGTTATTTGCAAAAATATATCCCAAAAAATTGTTTAATAGAATACTTTTGTAAAGGTTGAGATATTGTGTTTGTACAAATATCGTGAAATCGTTTTTAGACATAATGGGTATTTTCTGACTTTGACTTATCAAAAATTTGTGCCGTAGGTAATATTTATGTATACAAGGTGGATATGACAATACGACGATACATGAAAACACTGGTAACAGTTCATATTCGATTTTTTTGATAGTTTCAATAAATCATCATCATCATCATTTCAGCCGAAAGACGTCCACTGCTGGACATAGGCCTCCCCCAAGTGTTTTTTTTCATTGACCGGTCCCGTGTGTCTCGCATCCAGCAGATCCCTGCAACCTTTACCAGGTCATCGGTCCACCTAGTGGGAGGCCTTCCCACGCAACGTCTTCCGGTTCAATAAATAATTTAGATTAATTAAAAAAAAAAGATTTTTTCAAACAAAGTAGATATAGTTAAAACTTTAGCGTAATTATGTAAAGCATCATCAGTAACTACATTATTATGAAGTGTATTAGTGTTAAATTTGACAATATTTTGGTAACCTTTAAGTCAAATAAGTGGCCAAACAAAGCGCAGTTAAGACGATGTAAAAAATAGTATAATATTATTACTTCACCTAACAAATTCGACGTAAAAACATTGATTTTTATATTTGTAGTTATAACGTTACAGCAAAACATTTCGCAGAATACAACTAAAACATGATTTATTTGACCAAAATAGCGAATCTAAACACTTACCTATTTTCAACCTTTAACAATAATAATATAATAATAATAATAAATTTATTCAAAAATAAAAAAAAATATTTGAAAAAAATTTAAAGTACTTCTTTTACAGTTTTTCTTAAATCTATGTCAAGTTCACCCATGATTTGTGCCTGAACTAAGTAATCCTGTGTTTCAGGCAAATAAAAATGACAAATCATCGAAATTAACGCCATAAATCTTTCCATAAATCCATTTCAAAATCCTTTTCAAAACCCAATTTCACTGAACCGAGGACTTAAAGCAGAACACAGTAACCATTTCATATAAACTATGTCCACATTGTTAGCCTAGTCGGCGGAATCAATTTGACATCAAAAACCACTCATTGATTTCCAGCAGCGCGTTTCCTGAAAATGGAACGATTCTGAATGTACGGGATAGTGTCGTTGGTCTTTGTTAGAAATAAGTGCTGCCATGTTTCTCGAAGAGGTTTTAGATTTAGACTTCCTATTTCACTGAAAAAATACTGGTCTTTCTTTTTCGTGTGGTTAGTGCCTAACCTGGTGTCAGAGTTTTTATGCCGTCCATTACCCTCTGACATGGCTTTACATGCCGTCGAGAAATATCTCTCAGGCACGCACGATGGTTTCCTCACGATGTTATCCTTCACCGCAGCAAGTGATAATTATATAATGACATAAATCCGAAAAATCAGAGGTTTGTGTCTGGGGTTCGAACTCGACACCTATGACTTGGCAGTCCGACGGTCACACCACTAAGCTATCACTGCTTTTAAAAATACTGGTAGTACCTAGTGACGGGATATTTTCTTGAAACATCAATCTAGGTAGAATTCCGAAGACGACCACAAATCCGTACAATCACGATGTTGATAGAGCTAGAAATCTGTAGTGTCGCTGCGGTTGCAATGTCAGAACATTGCGGGCAGCAATGTGCACAAAAATGTTTCAATGGAGTTATATAGAAGCCAATAGTGTCGGTGTCTGTCATTACGGTTGGGTGACTATGCCGCTGCGGGGTCCGGTCTGCAACCACATTCAGAATTGTACTTTTAGAGAAAATACTACCGATTCGATTATTGGAAAATGGTGCTGTCCAACGTTTTGTTACATTTTTCGCTGTTATTAAAATATGGTACAAATAAGATCCACCGATTTCGTACTGCTGCCGTGCAATAACAACGTTTTAATTGATTAAATTACATAATAAGAAAGAATTAATACCCTGTTCCCGATGCCTGTGGGCTACTATTTAAAAAAAAAAAAATTACTTTGTTGTCATCATCGTCGGCTTCCAGTCTAACCGGATACCGCTGAATACCAGTACTTTACATGAAGCGACTCTCTATCTGACGTCCACAACCCAGTTAGAACTGGGTAATACGATACCCCTCGGTAAGACTGGTTGTCAGACTTTTGGGCCACTGACTACCTGTAACGACTGTCAATGATCTACAAATGACAACCAGGACCGGCTTTATATAACTTTATATTAAATTGTACAGGAATATTTAAAAATGAAAATAATATGTTAGATAAATGAATAAAAGAATTAATACCTTAATAAATTAGTTTAATTTTATGTCTTTCCTTTAAAATTACGTTGGTACCAGTAGCTATTTACTTATTATAACGTTGCGGCACTGACTGAACAAAATAGCAAAACTTAAGGTTAAAATTATTTCTGCAGATAAGTAAGTATTCTACGGAACAAAATGCACAGATTACTAATTATTCAGTCTGAAGTTTTTCTCCTATTCGCTGTTACTACACAATAATTCTAGGAAGGCGACCCGCAAAACTAAGACGAACAAAGCGAAGAAAAAAACGTTAATAATAAAGAACGGTATTTTTTCAACAGGCGTGCAGAAACTACATAATTTTCTCGAGAAGAAGCAATGCTACGAGTGTAGTAAGAATCCTGAGGTTTTCAGTAACATGCTAATTGCCAGTGAGTTGCATATAACAATAATTATAATATTTATTTCAGGGTTTAATTATTCTTCTTCTTAGCGTTTCGATGGCAAAAATTTTAAATATTTGTAGCCCAAAACTCAGCTACGCGTACCCCGCTCACTGATGCAGTAAATAAATCAGCAAGAGCGCAGGAGATAGGGAATAATAATAAAATATAAATAATGGTTTAATTATCTTCATCATCATTATCATTTCAGCCGAAAGACGTCCACTGCTGGACATAGGCCTCCCCCAAGTGTCGCCACATTGACCGGTCCCGTGCGACTCGCATCCAGTGGATCCTTGCAACCTTCACCAGGTCATCGGTCCACCTAGAGGGAGGCCTTCCAACGCAACGTCTTCCGGTTCGGTTCGGTTTAAATATGTATCTCTTATATCCGATACCACTTAATATTTTGTCTTATCGCGCTATTATTTAGATACTTGAACAACAAGGTCGTATTAAGTACTTAAGTTTCGCCTATCTATTTGATACCACTAGTTTTATCTTGGACATTAGGTAAGTGATGGTCGTTCAAAAATCTAGATATTAATAATGCTAGCTGTTGCCTGCGAAAACTTTGTCTGTGATCCAGAACGATAAGTAACCTATATATCCTTCTCCCCTATCTCTCAATCAATTACATAACGATTGGTTCATCAGTTTAGGAGTGATAAGGTAACAGATATACAGACTAACAGAGTTATTTTGGCGATCATTATTTTAGTATGGATACGATCAGGAAGATTTTGATTAGATACAGTCTGCAAATACCTCCCGGTCCTGATAATTAAACAGCAGATACTCAAACGCTTGATTCGATCAAGTCCCTCAAATCACGAGAATTCTGTCACTATTTGCCATCTGTTTGGATTGCTCTCACACCAAGAGGTCTCGAGATGTCGAGAGCGCAAAGCCGAGAATGAACGCCGAGGCACCGCAGTTCACAACTGTAGCTGAGGTTTTAAAGAATTTATAGCTCTCATACTTTTATAGCGAAAGTATCTTGCTGCGAACGATCGAGGAGAAATAAAAGATGTTTAAGAGGAAAAAGAAAGGTTTTTAAAAGATCTTACACTAGGTAATTTAATTAAATTAAATACTGGCAACGGAGAAGCGGTATGTTAAGAATTTCAGATCACAAAGGGCCTACAAGCTACATACTAGCAATTTCATCATGAAAAGCTTTACAAAGTTTTATCTTGGAACTTTAAATTATTTTGCTTTTTTAATTTGTCTTCCACGTGCTAGGTTTATCTTATAAACTAAATGAATACGTAAATTCGTTTGCCATTTAATAAATGCCGCTGAACGCAAATGATGGAATACATTGAAAGCAAATACCGATCATTAATCAAAACAAATAATTGAATTTCACCTGTTTAACTAGAATTTTGCAAAGCTTTGTCGGTTAGTAAAATAAGCCAATGTTCGCACAAATGATAATTGGTAACCATCAAGTGATTGAGGAATTTGAGGACAAATAATTATCTGTGGGAGGGTTTGTATTGTCTGAATTTAGTGGAAGAGTGTACTGTATGTTGCAATCAAATATAGATGAAATAATGGGACAGGTTTTCAGGTTTGGATCATCAACTATTACGAACGGATTATATGTCTACAGGTAAGAAGTACTTCGGACTTACAAAAATGGTGCTCTACGAAACATTTTTTACTATTTTTAATAAAGATGTCTTTTTGAAAATTGCCATGAAAAGCTTACCTTGCTACAAATTTTATCTAAATGTTGTCATAATGATCAAAAATGTTGATGATGATAAAAATAGTTCTTGGGTGTGACCCAAAAACTATTTTTATTAAAGTCTAAGCCCACAAACACTAAAATAACAAAGAAAACCTGCACAAGTCTTCTTGCTACGAAACTTGCTACGAAAACTCGTAGCTTGCTACGAACTTTAATCTTGTCATAATGATCAGACAGCAGACTTCAATAAATTCTATTTTCAGGGATCAGAATACGGTTGAGCAAAGGAAACTTAGTTCTACCTCGAAACGTGTACTAATCTACAGTACCTTTCTGACGAGTGACTTCACTGTGCAGATATCGACTAACTTTTGAAGCTGTATGTTGCTACTTTTGATGCACCTGCTTGGAAACTTGGTAACATTATTGGGAACTTATTTCTTGATCTGTCAACTAAGATTTAACTTGCCTTCTACCTGTATGAGAACGTTTGAATTTCTTTTTTTTTCAATAGCCTTGGAATTTTATACTTATAAAAAATATTGCATCGATGCTGAGCGTCCTAGGATCATAAAGTTATGTTGCCACTGTTGATGGAGAAGAAGAAGAAGATGAAGCGTACTTCTGGTTCCAGTCCTGTCGCGATTTCCACCCCCGGAGGTTACGACGAAGCTGTCCGGCAGCCGAGATATTTTCGCTAGTATATAATCATCACGACGATAATGATAATATCATACAATTAAGTAATGGTGACTAGAATGAGAAAGCGCAAGCGGGCGGGCCATATATGACGAATACTGGATGGAAGATGGGGGAGTAAGGTGCTGGAGTGAAGACCACGGATTGGACAGAGAAATTGGGGAAGACAACCGACTATGTAGACAGACAATAACATAAAAGTGGCCGGATGATACTATATAGCTATGGCATAAAACCGCTAAAAGTAGAGAGATTTGGAAGAGACCTACATTCAGTATTGGCTGAAAAAAGGTTGAAGAAGAAGAATTACGTCATAAGTAGATATAGTTTGGTAGGATATCGTTTTCTTTCAGTAGTAATAAATAGCAGTTGTAGGAGTCCGGATGTTTTTCCTGCTAACGGCAATAGGCTCATCTAAGAAAGATGGGATGTACTCAGCAGGTCCCAGTGCTTACCCAGCTGCGAACTAGCCGTGATATTACCTATGTCATGTTATAAAATAAGGCGACCAAATGTTGACCATCATAACAAGCAATCACCACGCTTCGCAAACGCTTTTAAATTAGTTATTCTGAAAGCTGTAATAATACGTCATACCGTCAGCCACGACCACAATTTCATAGAAATTATACCGCAGTGGTGCTGTGTTAATTGCTACCAACTATATCGTGATTGTTTTGTTTCGAACTAAAGGGGTGGCCAAACCAGCGCGTTTGACATTCGTCCGCGACGGCGTATAGTCATCAGATTTCGTTGGGATCACGGTAATCACAGGACGCGTCGCATTCTACACCAGTACCTATGAGTTCATAACAGTAGCGAAGGATCAATTTTTGTAAGAGGTAAGCCGGAGTACATAAATCTTTAATGTGATTATATTATTTGTCTATAGAATACTGACTGTGCCATTATTCAAAGAGAAGCCTGTAGGAATCGAGTTGTATGGTACCTTCGCCACTGGTTCATAATATGGAATGCGCTCCCTCAGAGTATCAAGACAGTGACCAGTCAGTTCACTTTCAAAGTGAAAGCTCGGGAACATATACACAAGAAGTTGGCAGATTCGTCTCAGAACTAAGTTGTTGTAGTTTTTCTTGTTTATCTCTCTTAACTTTATAAAGTTTAATATATGTATGTATATAAGTATTTATTCTTATATGTTTTAGTTATAAATATTTTCTAGTCTTTTTTTTCTGTTATTGCATCTACTGTATATTGTCTCTGCATCACCCTAAGGTAGACTGGTAGAAAATGCCTATGGCATTAAGTCCGCCTTTGTACAGTTTTTACTTGTGCATAAAGCTTTAATAAATAAATAAATAAATAATAATTAATTGAAGACCACTAGCACCATGAACACCACTGAACAGGCATGCTTTACCGTTTGGCAATGATACCTAGCGCACTACGCGGCCACCAATTCTAGATACCTAATTATAACTGAGTCGTTCTGAAACCACATATTTTCAATAGACAAAACGCATTTAAACTAAATAAGGGATTTGACTGACGCTAGTCAAAAGTGGTTTTGATCGAATTTGACTGATTAACGTTAGTTTTGGCTGTAACTTATACAATGCTAGCAGAAAACTGGTTAAAAATATTAAAAAGGTCGGATATGTAGGTGTGACATATCCAAAATAACGTACGACTTATTCGTCAACTGGCGAGTGTGAAACTCGCGAGTGCGCGCGAGTTCCTTCCTCCCGTTCCACCTTCTGATTTTACCTCTTTTTTTTGTTGCCAATTTGTGGTTTGTTTCGATTTTTTTTATTCAAAGTTTGGTAACTCATTTGCTAACACAATGTTTTTGACATATCTTTTTTTCTTCAAAGTTTTCTGTTTTAAGAATCTTGTTTAAATGTAACAATACGACCACTTATCAGACCATATAACATACAAAATTCCACAACACAATCATAAACAAAAAGCAACATAAAAGCTAATCGCTATGCCCCAGTAAATACAATGATGAGACGTTATACAAAATGACTAGTTATGTTTAACCGCCACCGCACTTGTACTGATATGTGTAGCTAACGGAGCATGAAATCACATCCCTGTTGACTGCCGAGCTTGACAAAAGGAAATTGTTCTTGCCGTCAAGGTGATTGCTTCAGAGAGACATGCTATTATAATATTGACTTGGAAAACTTACCTATGTTTTAGTCAAATGTTTCCTGAAGTATCTGGTACTGGAGTTTGGAGTTGTTCATTTGGAAATAACAGAACAATCAGGCTTAAAATAAGTATAATATAATATGACTAGCGACCCGCCCCGGTTTCGCACGGGTGCAATATATATATATAAACCTTTCTCTTGATTCACTCTATCTATTACTGAAAACCGCATTAAAATCCGTTGCGTAGTTTTAAAGATCTAAGCATACATAGGGACAGACAGACAGCGGGAAGCGACATTGTTTTATACTATGTAGTGATATAAATCTTTATCAGACCAGAAAAATAGACATATGTTCACACTTTGTCAACAAGATACTTATTATTAATCTTAAAAATATAACCTCTGCAATTGTGTCTATTTTTAGCATCTGCTACCGAAATAGGTTTATGGCTTGTGTTTTATTACGCAGCGCCTCAAGCCCTCGAACTAAGTAAGCAAGTATGAGCTCACGAACAAAAAGTAATAACTAGTGCCTAAATTAGGTACATTCCGTATTTTCAAGCATGGTTGCCATTGGCCAGTCTCTTTTATTTATGATCTTGTTTTTGAAAAAGCAAAGTTCAACGTTGAACAAACCGTTGTTCAAGATTTAGGGTTAAAACCGAATATACTGATTCAAGATAGAATCAATGTTCGGTCCCATATATAGCACTGTGTTACCAAAGATCGCTTCGGTCGCGTAAATACGCGATTATCGCGTCAATCACTAATTAGTTCGGAAAACCGGAAAGCATCTCGGTCAAACCACTCTTTCAGGTTCGCCGAAGAAAATGAACGTGACGCACGGCTGCAATGTCACTTTAGTTACAACGTGGCCTAAATGACACTTCCCTAGACATCAAAATCTGCCTAGCCTTTTCCCAACTATGTTGGGGTGGGCTTCCAGTCTAACCGGATGCAGCTGAATACCAGTATTTTACATGGAGCGACTGCCTATCTGACCTCCACAACCCAGTTAGCACTGGGTAATACGATACCCCTTGGTAAGACTGGTTGTCAGACTTTTTGGGTCACTGACTACCTAACGACTGTCAAAGATCTACAAATGACACCCGGGACCAACGTCTTAACGTGCTTTCCGAGGCACGGAGAAAACTCGGTATGTAACGGGTGGTCACCCATCCACAGACCAACCTAGGCAAGCACGGCTTAACCTAAAGATCGACCCGAGCGGCTGTTATTATTTAGCCACAAGCTCCTCTTGATAATGACACTTCCCTAGACGCCTGCATAAATTGTGTACCTCTCAAACGCACAACTACCTTAGTCAAACGATTATTGCAGGCACTCAAACGTAAATGCGAGATTAACAAACATTTTATTTAGCACAGGCGCTGTATCTCATTTCAGCAGAAAATTAACAATAACCAGCTTCCACGACTTTTTTAAACAGCTCAGCAAGCTTTAAAACATCCCTGTTTTGTTATCCGGAAACGTTCGCACATGACCGGCTTTGTGCTGTATCAGCAATGTGTCTGGCGATGACGCGTTTTATTTCGTGCGACCGAGCGAGGCGCGCTATCTACATGATACATGTCAACCATCAGTATTTTAAAACATCCTGTAGATCGATCACGGGTTTAGGTGTTTGGTCGAAACATTTTCATTGTACGTCTATAGTGATTGGCTGGCAATTATTTTTCAAAGCTTACTTCATTGTGGTCAAAATTTTCTGATTTTTCGTAAGTTAGCCTTTTTTTATCTATAGGTGGCCTACCGATACTGTTAGCCTGCGTCATCCCAAAGGCCATAGGCCTCTCTGGGGCCTTTGCCCAGCAGTGGGATGACGCAGGCTAAGTGGAAGTCATGGGTGACTTCCACTTCCAGTTGCTACGATCCAGGGCTTGTTCTCCCCGTCATTGCGATCATTTTTTGTTCTAGACCACCTGGAAACACACCTTCACGACCCCCGTATTATTAAATCCATCCATCATCACAATGTTTTGAGTGTGTTACATTAAGTTCTACCGTAAAACGTGATTTTCACCCCAAAAAATAAAGTCATTTCCCAGCAATAATTTTTGCGTAAAGTTACTTAGTTTGATGTACATAATGCTTGGTTGACGGCTTCGTGAAGGGTCCTTTTACACCCTGTATTCATCACTCTTTTAGTCACTTGTGATTCGAAGACTCCTACGGACTGTCAACAACAAAAACAACGACAGTTTTCGAAAATTGTTCTCGGCAACGTAGATCGATCACAAAAGCATTACACCGGAGACATAAAATTATCTTAGGGTAATATTTACAAGGTTCTTACTATAATAAGAATGAACGGCACAGAAACCTAATTGGCTTGCTATCCAGTAGCAATATTTGCTGAAACAAACCAAACTTAGGTAGGAAGCTAATTGGCTGAATTCAAGTATAAATTGAACCCGTAATGTCGTGTTTCAGTGAATAGATATAGAAACTAGAAACCTTGCAGTAGTTTCGATATCTTGTTATGGAAATTAGTTAGAAATATTTGTTAGAATCTTCCTCAACTTTATCTTGTGGTTAGTGCCTAACCTGGTGTCAGAGTTTTTATCCCGCCCATGGGCCTCTGACTTGACTTTACAATGCCGTCGAGATATATCTATCAGGCATGCTGGTTTCCTCACGATGTTTTCCTTCACCGAAGCAAGTGATAATCATACAATAAGCACATGAATCCGAAAAATTAGAGGTGTGTGTCTTGGGTTCGAACTTGAGACCTATGACTTGGCAGTCCTACGGTCACACCACTCATCATCTGCCTAGCCTTATTCCAACTATGTTGGGGTTGGCTTCCAGTCTAACCGGATGCAGCTGAATACCAGTATTTTACATGGAGCGACTGCCTATCTGACCTCCACAACCCAGTTAGTACTGGGTAATACGATACCCCTTGGAAAGACTGGTTGTCAGACTTTTTGGGCCACTGACTACCTATCGACTGTCAAAGATCTACAAATGACACCCGGGACCAACGGTATGTAATGGGTGGTCACCCATCCACAGACCAACCTAGGCAAGCGCGGCTTAACCTAAAGATCGATCCGAGCGGCTGTTATTATTTAGCCACGAGCTCCTACGGTCACACCACTATCATTGCTTATTACTGCTTTGTTAGAATGTTAAGTTATGTCATCTGGAATCTTTACACATCCGTGAAAAGGGCTCTCTTATCACATAAGATAACATTATAATAAAAATAATAAAATAAGGAGGGGAAAAGTTAGAAGAAAAAGAAATGAAAGTGAACGAGGTGAAAGGAGTATACAAGAATCGCAGCTAATAACGTTCAGTTGTGTCTGCCTACCTCCATGGGAAAGACCACCAATTTATTAGTATATGAAAATAAAACAAATAAATTAAGACATCATCTGCCTAGCCTTTTCCTAACTATGTTGGGGTCGGCTTCCAGTCTAAGCGAATTCAGCCGAATACCAGTATTTTACATGGAGCGACTGCCTATCTGACCTCCACAACCCAGTTAGTACTGGGTAATACGATACCCCTTGGTAAAACTGGTTTTCAGACTTTCGGGCCACTGACTAACTGTTACGACTGTCAAAGATCTATAAATGACAGCCGGGACCAAGCCGGGACAAAAATTGGGATAAGGGCAGGAGCTTTCAAGCTAACACAGTCTAAAAACAGTAAAAATATAGTAAATTAGACCCTAATCAATAGTAAAATCATCTAAACATTCCACACAAGTGCACCAACCCAACTGATTACGTACTTGATTTGATTTTGAGATCGTCAAATCTTCTGTCTATGCCTAACGAGTATAGATAAAAATAAGACACTTTTTCATTTATAAAAACAAAGAAAACTGTGTGCGTTTTCCGAACAGTAGGTAGATAGTATCTATTGATCCAGATGAAGTATTGTTTCGTCTTATTAAAACTTTATCCAATAAAAAACTTACAGGCAATTTAACTTCTCTCCCGAAGAAATATATTTAGAGAGAGAAAGAAGCGAAGAGAAAACATTAACGGCGAATAAAGCTAATGTTTCGTGTTAAACTGACTTGTTTAAGAAGAAAAAAACGAGTGACTCTTTGATGGTTTGTTTTCAAGAACAAGTATAATCAAATGTCGGCAATCAGGGTAGTTCTTGTTTTCAATCATAGTATTTCTTAAAAGGACTGCATCGTTGGTCTAGTGGTCGCAATCGCGACTGCTCAGCATGAGGTCCTGGGTTCGATTCCCGGGTCGGGCAAATTGTTATAGAGTTTATCCATCAGAAATTTCTCAGTAGCAGTCACGGTGTCTGGATTTGTGCCCGGTTGATGGCAATAGCTCGCCCCTTATTACATGGGTCTTAAACATAACTGGTAAAATGTGGGTGTACTATTAGATACACCTCTGTCTAACCCTTCGAGGATTACAGGCGTGATGTTATATCATTTTTAAAACCTCTTTTTATGGCGAATAATTCATCTACTGTTACTTCATTAAAAAATATCTTGTTCACCTATATGATTTTACATTTATAATTTTAAAATCGAACGCCCTAAAGTATGACCACATCTAAATAGACGCAAATCTCGAAAGACATTCTGGTTCGAAGGCTATTGATTAAAATTGTAATTTTGTTCTTGCAATCTCTAATGAAAGCAGGTTGCCCTCAATAGATAAATGTAGCTGACCGCAACTTTAGACTACGTTCACGACTCGATGACTGAACACGGTTTTGCTTTACGATTCAATCCAGTCGTGGCTTTTCATATAAATAGCCGTCTTTATACAGTGAAGCAATGAGTGAATTGATTGAAACTATAGTGACAATGGACTGGCCATAATAGTCGCAGAACTAACGACTTTTGGCATAGACGTGTTATTGAGCTGAATCAGTTAGCGTGGGGTAGGTTGCCCTCAGGCTAGGTTGAGCGACGATTTTCGCATGGGAGCTTGAGAACGGTCGATTATCCTTAATGGCGTTGTGATTGTGAGAGGCCATCAGATTGCTATAGGCTGATGAAAGTTATAGTTTAAAGTTTTCTGTGTCCATCAGAAAATAAGAAATCTTAATATTAGCACCTCACTCCCCCTGGGACGAGGACCGCAGGTCGGCACTAGTCCGGGGCAGAGGACGTCGCATTAGATGCCGCTGCCCCCCGACGCAAATGTGCGAGGGAAAACCGGTGGGGTTTTAGTCAGTATGAGTCTAACAGACCCCTCCGCTCTTCCCAGGGCGGAGGAAATCTATTGAGGATTTCCACATCAAGAAAAAAAGTCTCGTAGTCTTTAAATCCCTAGATGATAATCATGAAGGTTATTTATCGCTCTTCATCTTAGCTTTGTCATCTGTACCACCGAAAAGCTTGTGAGCATACAAGCTTTTCTGATAAAAAGCTGTGTTCAGATAAAAAGTAAATTTAAACCTAAATCCTCAAAAAATCTTAATATATTCCCAAGCGAATCGCTTTTGTAAATACGCCTCCATTTTTCAACGGATGAACTTCAAGTAAACATAGTTAATATATGAATTGCACGAAACGAGGGGTCGTTAAACTCAAAATAAACACTGCTTTTCAATGGGCAACAAATTGCGAGCAATAAAAATAAGACTTTTGGTAAACAAACCCAGCAAGTTGGTCAACGATCAAGTAAAGTAAGTTTCAACCTCAGTTTTGAAACGGCAGAAATGACGGACAAGTGCAAGACAGAGTACAGTACAGACACACACACGGCACAGTGTGTAGTAGTAGTTGATGGACAAGTGAAGTGCTGCTAACATAGTTTTAAGTCTTTGTTTTTTATATATGTTAGTTTATAAGGTATATATCTACGGGCCATTGTGGTCTGAAAAAATGGATGTTTTTGTTCTTGTCGTTAGAATCAGAAATAGAACGAACTAAAATGGCTGAGCTTTGTATTTTGGTTCCTACTTGTTTTTCAATGCATGATACAAACTTTAAGTTATACTAAAACATACAAGAGCTTTTAAAGTATCAACCTCACATCTACGGATAGTCGCAAGATCTACTCATGCGAAATAAGCAACAGTTCCTTCCAATTTTCCATCCATTTGATCTAAAAGAGTTCAGCTCAACACCCGTCGGAAAATGATCGCGTCATCGACGAACAAAACCGAGCTTATCGTGTATCGAAAATGTCGGTTTAGACATGTCGGGTGAAGGATAAAGGTTGTCCAATAAACGACAAACAACAGCTGCTCGCGACTGTACGGACAGTCGCACACAAACGCATGAGCGCGCTACGTTTTACTATGGACGTATATTCTGATGAAAAAGTGTTTTTTAAACGAAGTATTTGAATATGCAAATGGACTCTCGTTTCAACACTGCGCGGTGTGATGTTCGAACAATAAAATTTAATTCCGTGAAAATACCTGAAAAATAAGATAGGTTTGTGCGACCCTACAACGGAGCGGATTATGTTTTTCAGATGATGCTTTTATTATTATTTAATCGGGATTTTACTAACCACTGATTCATAGTTAAACCAGAATATTAAAATATTGTTAAGATTACTATCTATTGGTATTTCAATAATCTACCAATTGTGCTTCTAAGCGTAGCGAAGTGCATGTAGTTTTATTATTTACGATCGTAATTAAGGCAGACAGAGAGACAGAGACAGACACAGAGAGTTTATTCTTCTTATATTTAATTGGTAGTTACAATCAATTAATATACATACATACATAGCTGGGAAAAGGCTAGGCAGGTGATGGTGATCTTACAGATGGGGATCCATATTCATCGAGGCATAAAGCTTAACTGTTATATTTTAATGTATTAGCACGTGAGTGTGATAGCCATTACACAATACGTGGGTAAAGCTCTTTTAATGGTGCACCGCCGTGTCCTCGTAGCGGCGATTGGCGGCGGCGATCTCTCGCGTCCGGCCCTGGTCCAAGCCATGGTCCGGAGCGAGAGGGAATGAGAAGCTTCTGCGCAGCAGTCATGCTAGTGAAGGAGGTGGCGGGACGTGAGAGGGAAGAACCTCACGTCCCAGCCGCCGCGGGAGACGCCCTGGGCTTCGAGGGTCAAGTGGTGGCTCCCGGCTACCGTAGGCGCGGGCCTATGGACGGCGAGTTATGGGCTAGCTCGCAGTTCGGCCGTCTTATGACGACAGGCCGTGTCGACGGCGCGTTCGTGTTCCACGTGCGCCACAAAGAGATGACAGCAAATAAGTAGGGGTCCGCATGTGCCGATGCCTGCCAGGGCTGCGGGACTGTTCGAAAGAGATACCGTGGCCCTGGAACACAAAGGGCAAAGAAGGAACATGGATGGGTTTTAGTCAGTACAAGTCTGACACTCCCTTCCGCTCCGCCCAGAGTGGGGGGGGGGGGGTCATTTGATGATTTCACACGCGAAAAAAAAAAAAGCTCTTTTAATGGTTTAAGTACCTCTACATTAAACATACATACACCATAATTATTTTAATGGAAGTCTAGTGTCTATAAAAATATCATGGTGCGGTTGAGCTTGCATAAAATATCGGATAGATAAATGGGTCGACTGTTTATTATGTACACCATGAAAATGTAGAAATTTTACATAGGCTGGAGCAATGAAACTTGTCGCTAAAACCAATATTTTAAAGAGGAAGAAGGGAAACAATAGTATATTCTATAAGTATATATAAAGTATTCTGATTTAAAAGAGTGTCCATGGAGTTTCTTGCCCGTTCTTCTCCATAGAGATCTACGTTAGGGAATGGGCAACTACAGTACTTTCACGGTTTTTGTGCCTTGTGACTGGGACTGTAGCTATATTTTACTGTTGTCTTTGTTTCGACAATTCAAAAGTTCCTGTAACTGGCCAACTTGAAATAAATGCTTTGATTTTGATTTTGATATAGCTTTCCATGTAAATACATTCCTACATACGAAAAACATATAATTGAACAAAATACGGTCAAAGGTGAATTACATTCGTTCAAATTTAAGTACGTCATGAATGTTAGGTTTAATATGTTCAATAGGACAATAAATAAAAATAATTTAACTATGTATAAAAAGTGCTAAATTAGAAAAAAATACTAAAAACAAAAGTACACTTTGGCGTCGAGACCTGTTCCGCATCGCTGTCATCCGGAAACAATCATGTACTTATCTAGATGAAATTATTAATAAATAAACAATAATAATATGAAACAATAGCAAAGAACTATTATAATAATGTACAGTTTAATCAAGTATTAGAGACGCTAAAAACCAAAGAGCCGCAACCAACTTAACCAACCGACCTTTTAAATTATTGTTGTCTTTACCATCACAAAGAAAATAAGGAACAGATTTGGCTAATACATTTAAGAAGGACTTAAGTCTTGAGAAGGTACTTAAGTCACAAATGATTACGCTAAGCAGGTTCTTAATTTAATTGCAGCCGTAAAAGCTTCTCTACAAAACGATTTAACTGAATGTTTTACTTTTAAATAATGTCTGTCTACTCTCACCTAACTGTGTTGTTACTAAAATAAAAAGGCTGTGTTTAGTTTTCGCACGCGCAGTTGTATTGAAAAAACAAGATGGCGGTGTTAGTTGCGAGTGTTCCGACAAAGGCCACCTGTTAAAAGAAACATGCATAAATAGGTTATGGGGTTTGGATACGCAGGGGTGAATCGAGACAAAACTTTGAAAGCGATTTTAAAGTTAAATTAATATTGTTTGTCCGTGGTATGGTGTGTTTCATACGTTTTTTCACGGATGACCTCTGAAAACCAGCGCTGTGCTGTGGGCCTCCCATAGCACAGCATCATGCTGAGTGGTAACCTCCTTGTCAGTGTCACAGTCACGACGTTCAAGCAGCCAACTTTTTTGTTCCGTCCTGTTGTATTTGTAAATATTTGTAATGCGTTGTATGTTTAATGTTTATTTTCATGCACTTTTTGTCATTTTGTATGCACATCATGTCCCTGCGACCAATAAATATTTTTTCTTTCTATAGTGGGCTTTGATCCCATCCAGCCTTGCTGCCATCCCCTAGCGACGCGACGCGAAATACTAAGTGACGACATACTAAGGACACCCGCCCTTAGTATGTCGTCACTTAGTAATTGTTCTCTGTGTGGTGGTCTTACACTCAAGGTACCCTACGATAGTCTCGTTGACCTGAAAGATGGCAAATGACAAAAAAAAACACGGCGGGTCGCTGCCCAGCTTGCGGCGTGTCGCCGCGGTCATGCATAGCCTACGTAGGGTTGTCTCTACTACACCCTGTCGTAAGGGGGCGGCGAGGCCCGGTGGCGACGGGCGACCACGGCTCGGAGGTGCTGAGCCGATCCAGTTACGTGCTCATGTTGGGTTGACCACGAGCCGATGAGCTAAGGCGATATCGAACCCGTGAACTCGTTCAGAGCTTTATAGGAGTGCTTCGACCTTTAGACTTCACGGGGAGTCTAGGTTTGTTGTGACCGGAATAACTCCTATATTATGTGAAAATAAATAAATGAACTGGTGTTATAAAACGTGCAGCGTTCGTGAAAATTTACGAACAAGGCATTATGAATGCTCGTTTAGATAGAACATAATAGCATTTTTAAAAAGGCTTCGTCGAAGAGGGCAGTTTTATACTGTCTTTTAGCGAGAACAAATATGTATTGCGGTGAGTCCTAAGTTGCGTCTGGAATAACAATACGATTGTTCTTTAAATGAAAAAGGTTTTTGTAAAGTACATTATCTTATTGTTAGTATCTGTTCATAGCCTCGGGCGATGCGGCTTGCAACGCGACACGCTCGTCTCCTATTTTCAGCAGGCAAACTCGAAACAAGCGTGCTCCACCCCAGGCCGCACCGATTCACTCTAACTTTGAAGAGATCTAGATAATAATGATCGAGGGACAGAGAAGCTGGCAGTGAATTCCACAGACTGGCGGTACAATAAATGAGGAAGGATAGCGCTTTGGTCGGGTCCATTGGACTTCCATACTACGGTAACGCTTAATCTTATATCTGCTCGTCCGAATGGGGATGGGGGAAATAAATTATGTAATTCCAATGCTCAATCTCGGAAATGTTTCTTCGTGTAAACATTCGTCCGTAAGTTGAGTCACGGTGGCGCGAAGCATACTCTAAAAACTTTTTTTTTATATTTTGTCGTCGCAGCGTGCAGTTTGTGTTCAAGCTGTAAAGGAAAAAGGTTCTTATAAAGTAGGTAGACAAAGACAAAAATTCGAAGTTTCTGTTTCGCAAGTGATGTGAAAAATTAGAAACAAATGCTCGTTGCTTGTTGAACTTTGAGCGGGAGTTAATTTGTTTTCTGTTAAACAGTTTGTACCTATCTACACTAACAATATTATAAAAGGGGAAGATTTGTATGTTTGTAACGAATAAACTCAAAAACTACTCGACCGATTTCAAAAATTCTTTCACCATTAGAATGCTACATTATCCTTGAGTAACATAAGCTATATTTAAAAAAAAATGTATACCCGTACGAAGCCGGGACGGGCTGCTAGTAATAGATACTTATGTTGGAATCTTCTTCTTCATCTTCTTCTTTCTCCTTCTCCTTCCTTTCGTACCGTTGTTTTTTTATGTTTTTTTTGGGTGTATTCTTACTGTCGTGAGGTTAGTAGGTAAATGTGACAGAAAGATTTTAAAAACATGCAAATGTTAGAAAGTGTCGTTTGAGTTATTTGAAGTCTTACGTCGGTCGCCCTGGGAATTTCTTGAAAAGCTTTAAGTTTAGCATTCTAAGAAAATTTCTAAGCTAGGGGACGGTTTAAAGAATAATTTTGATTTGAAGATCATTTCCTCAAGGGTATTCATGCAGTACAAAAATTAATTTTGTTTTAATGTTTGAATCCCTACAAAATAGGAATATTATCCATTTGCCTCAATTCCACTTGCTTTCCTTTTACTTTATTAATTCAGTCAATAAATTAATTTTGAGATTTTGCAGCATTCATCACTGTTATTACTTTGCTAACTATGGTTAAACCAATTTGCGCAACGCTATTGATAATTAGTGTAATTAGATTTCCTCCAGTGAATTAATCTAAACAGCTTAATTATCTAGATATTACCTAGGATTATTTACCTATTATTATGTATAAGATTTTAAACTTTCATGGTCACTAAAATTATTATAACTAGAAGACAGGATATGGAACGGGACGGGACAGGATTTTGGGGAACTCAAAGAAAACAATAAACATGGTAAATATCCCGTCTTCTAGTTATTATTATTATGTACCTTAATAATTATTTCAAACCAATTTGTTGATGAATATATTTTGTTTTAAATGATTAAAACTTTATGCACGATAAAAATGATTTTCCAAAGGCCAAGTAAATGGTTTGGGCATTCTCGATTAGTGCTTAGGTCTTATTAATAGATTATATGATCTTATCAGCCGAAAGACGTCTACTGCTGGCCTCGCCCAAATGTTGCGTCAACTGATCCTGTACTTCTTGCATCGCGCGGTTTCCCACGGCCATCTTCCGGTCATCGATCCACTTTGCAGGAGTTCTTCTAATGCTGCGCCTTCAAGTAGGTACGTGGTCACCACTTCAGAACTTTCCTGCCTCATTGGCCATTCGTTCTGTGAACAATGTGCTCTGCCCACTGTCATTAGAAGTAGTGTCGATACTTCATGACGCGAAATCGGCTTGACCTTTATTTACATGCAATAAAAGCGAATACTGATAATTCGGAACGAGACGAAGCCAATGACTCCTTCATTCGCGTCGTCTTGGTTCCGATGATGTGTCTCAACATCGCGTCAAACTAAATGCGACAAATGTGGTGATACGTGATCGGCTATATCCGATTTTGCTCAGATAAGTGCGGTTACTCCAGTACTTTATTAATTCTTTAAAAGAAGTTTCACTCGCTTTGAACACCTACAATTAGAGAAACCTAAGTTAGTTCCTTCAACCCTTATAAAAGAAAAAAGTAAAGTTTATTTGACGACAGTTCATCAAGCACACAGAATAAAAAAAAAACAAAATAAAAAATAAAAGACGAATTAAAAATTAAAAAAAAAGAGAAATTCATTGTATGTTCTGTATGCCTCACGGCTGCGCCAAAAAGGTCCATAAAATAGTAGAAGACTGAAGAAGGTAAGGGAGGAGGAAGAAGTAAATGTTTTTGCGTTACAAAAGTTTTTCCCATACTTCATTAATTCTTTAGATAAGTCACTCACTTTAAATACCTACAATAATAGAAACTTAAACTAGTTCATTCAACCCTTAGATGAAATTGTGTTTCCATTATAAAACGTCTAAAAGACTGTGCTACAGCCAACCTCGTTATTGATGAATTTGCGTGCCACAGAGTAAACAGAAGGCTCTGTTAGCATTTTATTTTCTTCGGTAATTGAATCCAACGACACCGCGGGGCCTCTATTTTCTCTCACGAACGTAAAAGAATATCTTGTGCACTCGTGTTGGTATATCTAATGTGCAGTTTGTTGGTACTTACGGTATTTATTTATGTGGATATTTTTCGCAAGAAAATAATGGGAAAAAAGAGTATCTACTACCACCACTGACTATCCTTTCCCACCCAGACCATCCAAATGCTGTCTAGACGATATCGTTATCACCGATAAGCGAAAGGCACCCAGTTTACCCATAGATTTAAGAAAATTGTAAAAAAACTATGTTACAATTTTGGTGTGCTAGGTACTACTAAATACGTATCTGTTTTCATTTATTTTTGTTCAGATTGGTTATGATTGTGTTAAGAAAGACATGGCTTCATTCTTTATTATACACATAATGTAACTGTGTGATTATTATAGCAAATAAAAAACAGTTGTAAATATATTTACGTAAGGACAATAGCTCGTTAGCAGACGTAAAAGTTTGATGGCTTAGTAAATAAACAATCATTATTTTTATGCGTACCTAATGATAAAACTTCAATAAAATCCTAAAATGTAATACAAAGTCAATTTACTCAGTGATTAAATGTTACGTAAAGTAAAGTTTATCATTAAAACTACACAGTAAAAATAAAGATAATTTTATTCACATGTCAGCAGGTCCCCCTAATTAGAATTTATTTACTTTCCACAAATCCTGAAGCTATTACGAGAAGATAGCAATGACTTAAGCACAGGCTACACCGCCAACTAGCGAGCGAGCGAGCGAGGCGGGTGAGGTCCTTTTCATACTTCGTTCGGCTCTTTCGGTAGTTCGTGGTGGGAACCAAAGTATGAAAAGAGGCGAGACGATGCCTCGTTCGGCTCGCTCGCTCGCTCGGCAGCTAGTGGTGTGGCCTTCGCTTTAAGCTCTTGTCACACTGAAGTGAATCCCGTGGTGACGGTGTTAAAACTGGTGTGAATAGTCGCTTGAGTTTCTAATAAGACCCCGTTGACACCTTCGTGCGATCAGACCTGCGTACAGCGCCACACGTGCACGTCATCTGTGGCCGTCTGTCGCTCGGAAGTCGCGTCTCGATGACTCATGGCATGCTGTCTGAACATCTTCTTTCATTTTTTTTATAAACAGCACGCGTCAGTACGTCGGAACCTCGTGGCCACGGAGTAATCATAAAACAATTGACGTGGTATTAGCCTCAGTGTGACCACGGCGTTATACAGCAGCCTGTGTTTGTAGGTAAGAGCAATTCATGGTTAGTTAGCGAAGCAAACTCACCTGTAGACAATTGTTTTGACCTCAGTCCGGACTGAAGTCCGAACTGAAGGCAGACAAACACCCGAGTTTCTAATTGCCCGGCAGTTCAGAGTTGAACTCGATGTTTAGCAAACTGTGGTCTAACACTTTCGTACGATTCAATAAGCGGCACTCGGCAAGTTAGTTCAGTACTTCTCGAGTGCCTTTTGTTTGGGAATAAGCTCCTCCGGCTTATTTGTGGATGTGTTAGTTTGGAGCAACAATGGGATGTATTAAGATGAGAGTTTACAAAACCTCTATGATATATATTTTAAGTAAACATATTAATTGTGGTCTAAATCCCTTATTATTAAAATCAAACTCAAACTCAAAGCATTTATTTCAATTAGACCATTACAGGTACTTTTGAATGTCAGAAAAATAAAGAAAGCGAAGCTACAATCACAGTCCTAAGGCTTAATAACTTTTGAAAGTACTGTAGTTGCCCATTCCACAGCGTAGATCTCTATGGAGAAGAATGAACAAGAAACTCTATGGACACTCTTTTAAATCAAAATCATAACAATCTACTTCTCTATCATACCTACCTGGTCTCATCCGAGAACTTTTTTCTTTTAGCAATATTGTCGATAACGACTTTTCTGCCAGCATCTGCTCTAAATCTATTTTCCTACCTTTTTAACATAAAATGTATTTTGCATTCATAAAAATTCCCATGAACGTCCCTTACTTTTCAATAATTACTTTTGATGTTGACTGTACTACCTGCAAAATATTATTCCTTTGATAAAATTAAAGATCAAATTATAGGATTTTGTGTTATGTCCTGAATTACAAATATTCAATAATTTATGAAAATGTTTCACAGTGGAGCCATTATTCAAACAAATATGCGTTTGTGGTACTAATAATTAAATTATAATTAGGTGCGTTAGAGTATAATATTTGGTTCGCTTCAACTATCGGTGTAATATCCTTTATTAATTACATCGGTAAATATGTTATACCATGCTTAGTTATTGATATGAAACTAGTGATTTGGTTTAATTAAATGAGCAATCGATATTTTCTACGACGGTAATATAAGGTCTATCTTTTCATACACGAAATATTTTAAGAGTAACTTCTATAAGTCGTAAAGTCGCCATAGCAACGAAAACAAAAATCATCTGTTTTTTTTTTACGAAATTATTAAAATTCTATATTTTGAGACTTTTTGCATAAAACCTTTACTCCCATATTCTAACAATGACAGTAGGTAAATACGACATAGTAAACTAGCGTAATGAAAGCTTAAAAATAAGGAGCCAGTATTTATTTTGTGGGTCAAGTAATTTTAAATTATTTATTTTTATAAAAAAATATACTCGGATAAAAAAAAAATCCCTTGAAATGGCTTTGTTATAGCCGTTAGATGATTCCCTGAAAATATTTCGTGTATGAATAGTTAGACCTTATATATGCGAGAATCGTATGATTTGTCAGAAAATAAGGTAATTTTTATCTGTTGCTATGACGTTTATATTAGTAATTATCATCATAAGTAGTATATCTAACTAATCTACAACTGGACGCCGAGGCACGCAAAACCGATAAAGTTATTGAATCAGATACGATAAACGCTCACAAATACGCCCTAACCGCTTAGCCACGAGCTACGCGCTCAAGCGACCGGCGTTGTGCAAAAAAGGAAACAAACAAACAAAATGCACCGCGCATGAGATGAGCCGCCGCCGCGCCGCGACGCGACTTGTGGAGCGACAATAGTCACGAGAAGGAAATTAGAAACGCGCGAGCGTTTCGCTAGACGCAAGTTGCAAGCATCTCCCGAAGCCGTGAACCAAGCCTAAAAGTGCTGTGTTTATTTCACACCTACACAATCACTAATTACAAACAAACAAACAAAACACTGTTCGGATTACCGAAAGTAACAACAAAGCCGCATAATTGTAAATAGAGCCCGTATTTTCGTATTATATCGCAATCCAGATCATTTGTACCAGGCCGAAATGAGGTTTTGCTCTATGTGCCATTAGGATGAATGCAGGCGAGTCGCCGATCGATTTAGAAACAAAGCCCCTAATGCCAGCTGTGCCGGCAAGTCTGCTCACCAGATATCTAATGGAATTCTAGCCATGATCGCACTAGCAGAGCTTTCGTTCCGTTCTTTTGATTCTCGTCTCGGGAAATGGCTGTAAGTACCGTTATAAATGAGAAGGGTTGAAAAAGTCTTGTAGGATTTAAATGTTTGTGTTCGATTCTTGCATTTAGCGATAGTTAACATAAAACGATGTCTGTAAATCTTACTTATGGGTAAGATTTTTATGTTAACTATAAGTTTCTTATCTTAGAAGATATCCACTAAGCCATAACATTATAGAGCTATACACTAGTAAAGAGAGCAGCGGTGGCCCAGTGGTGGAGACCCCGACTTACGAGCAGTAAGTATATTTCCTCTCATAGAGAGGAGGCCTGCGTCCCAGCAGTGGGAACATTAATAGGCTGATTATGTTATGCTATGCTATGCTACACGAGTAAACTAGCACTTTGCTGAAGCGGTTGGCTTTCTTCTTGTAACTGTTAAAGGCTAAGGCAATTCTTAGAACCTATTTGTATTGTCTAAACATCAAGAACCATCAGACAAGAACCCTCGTTCCCATGATATCAGAAAAGCACATAGCAATAAATCTATAAAAACTGGAAGGACCCGTCCACTCTACGAGGATCAGTACTATTAACTTATTTACTGTATGTAACAAGTTGTGTTACAAGTAGTCAGTGGCCCGAAAGTCTGACAACCAGTCTTACCAAGAGGTATCGTATTACCCAATACTAACTGGGCTGTGGAGTTCAGATTGGCTGTCGCTCTATATGAAATACGGTTAGACTGGAAGTCAACATATGTAGTTGTAACTGCTAAAAGCTAAGCAGATGATGAACAAGTCAGGACCACACGACAACATTGTGGGATGTTCATACTGTTTAAAACAAATGCTGTACGTAACTGGATAGTGATAATTCAAAATACAGTTGCATATTGTATTAGTGGGCAGGTCTGCTAACGCAATTATGTAATTATAGATTCCGATAGTTCTGGTGATCTCCTAATTAAGTAAGGAGTCAATATGATTATCCGATACCGTGACACTCGAAAAATTGTTGGTTTTTGATAATCTCGTAAGCACAAAATTACAAAATGTTAGTATTCTTCTATTATTCTAAGATTTCTGTTGACAACTGACACGCCATTTTAGGAGATTACGAACCTTTGGCACATTGGTGATGCTTTGTCTTGGCATGGTATTCATAAAACCATTAAAATAAACCAATACTTATTGCAAATAAATGATTATGATTAATTAAAATAACAGAATTGCCCCTGATCGTCGTGATGTTAAGGAGCCTTAAGTTAATGATAAAATTTGAGTTTAATACACTCATTATAATTTATAATACAATAATGACCATTTTGAAGTAGATTATTAAGTTAGTAGACTATAATTGTCTTGTTTAGCATGACGTGGGCAATGATCTGTCCGATTTCCGTTACCATTGCATAATTATCTAAACACGGAAATCACATTTATCTGTGAATTATTAGACACGTTATTATAGATTACCTACGTGTAGTAATAGAACAGATAGTAATGTTTCGGCTTAGTTAAGTACCCAAAACATTGATGTGAAAGTGCCGGGGTAGTCCGCGAAATTATTATTTTGTTGACTTTTTTTCAATTTGCAGGTCAGTGTCAGGTTGTATGGTGATTAAAATATGATTCGTGACCGTAACAAGTACGGATTTACAGACTTATAATCATTAAAATTATTATCAACATAACCCTCTAAGAATTTTTTTTTTTACATTTAATGACTTTTTCTTGAAAAAGTACATACGTACGTGTTACGGTCACGAATCATGTTTTGTGACCGTAACACGTACGTATGTACAACATACGTACGTAACACGTACGTATGTACAACATACGTACGTGTACGCGAATCATGTTTTGTTCAAAATGCAGCCTGACGCTGTCCCGCAAATTGCAAAAAACGTAAGAAAAATTGAATTTCGCGGGCTACCCTGGCGCTTTCACCTTAAGACGTTCCTACTAATTTACCTATCATCTTTTTTATTTCAGTTCAAAAGTTTCTTTCATGTTTAATTAAGTATGAAACAAATCCAAAAACAAATTCTCAAACTCAGACTCAAATAGACTTTTAAATAGTCAAAAACTAGAAGATGAAGACAAGTTACAGTCCAAGAACTGGCATAATAACCGTGAAGTGACTATAACTGCCTTTTTCAAAGCGTAGATATCTCAGAAATAAAGTTGCAATCCTAGGAACCGTTTTGTTTAAAAATAATTAGGCACCGAGGTACAGCACTTAACTTGAAATAATTTCGTGTACTGTACGCATGACAGCACTGAAAACTAACTTCAGTGATTACATCAAAGTACATTAAAATATTCAGGTACAATCACGAACAGCGGTGTTTGAAACATGAATTACGCGCTTGTACTTGTAATATAAGACGTTAGCCGACACGTTGCCTCACACAGAGTACATTTCAGTTGCGTCTGGCGCGTGACGAGGGTTGAGATGTTCACGATATCACCCTCTAAACTTTCATAAGGACCAGAATGCAACATAATACGTGTCGTTCACGTAAATGGCCGCGACTGTACTATATTGTACGTAAGTGTCACGCAAATATAGCCCTAGAGGCGGTAAATTGTTTTTATTGTCGTTTTAGTGTGTTCAATGTTTAAGAAATGGAGCTTAATGGGCATTGTTTTAATTTTTGGGGAAATAAATTGAAAATATTTTTCTTGGAAGTAAAATATGGTTTAAGCTTTATTAATATCGATTTCATTAAGGAAAATATTAAAAAAATACGAAAATTTTACCATGTTTTCTGTAAAAAAAGTGGCAAAAACTATGATTTATCTAAAGCAATAATTTCTTGGGGTAGGACTAGTGGCATTCGCTTCCAAAGCGATTCGTATTTTAAAACATCGAGATTCATTAGGTTTAACGTAAGCTTTTCGATAGCTTATGTCAGTTCTACATTTTGACTTTTCCGTAATTGTTATAGATTTCTTTATTTGGAGCAAGGAACTTTTATACTAACTAATAATAGTAATACGAACTCTATGTTTTTGAGATAGAGATAATTTTTAAACGGATTTTTGATATCAAGATTTTGTTTGTAATCATTCCAGTTAAATTTGAAGTTAATTGTTCCTTGATCTGTAGGCTTAGCCAAGTTGACAATCTACAATCGTTAACGGTAATAGAAAACTAACAAATGTATGGGAATGACGTCATCTCAACGTGAAGTCACGTGGTCAAAACAAACGAATAGAAAACTCGTAGGCAAGTTTACAACTTATCTGAGCGTTCAAACTCTTGACTGTCGGCAATCGCTCAGTGGTCGTTCAAAAACTTCGACATCGTTTCGTTAGCGCTTGTCAAAACTATAACTTGGCTACGATTTATATGGAATGTAATGTGAATAATGTAGAAACGATTATATTTCATTCTATCATAATGAAATATAATCGTTTCTACAATGTTGATATTTCTTTCTATCATAATGAAATATAATCGTTTCTACACTGTTGATCGCTAGCTCCCATATAAATCGTAGCCAAGTTATAGTTTTGACAAGCGCTAACGAAACGATGTCGAAGTTTTTGAACGACCACTGAGCGATTGCCGACACCCAAGAGTTAACGATAACAATAGGCGTCTATATGATTCAGCTGTGTCGTGTATCACGTCATTGTTTATGTTTTAAACTTTCAAGTGCCCGAGTATGATAGAGTTTCGAATAACACAGGTAGATATGTAAGAAATAACTAATCATTTTTGTACCTTTGTATGAATTACAATAAGCTGCGAACTTCCTCGAGATCTAGATTCCATCTTATAAACATTATCACTTCACTTATGGTATCTTGGTATCATATCATTTCGAGTCACAATAATGTTTAAAATTACATTCCGCACTGTGATATTATAATAAACCAATTATAAGAAGAATTTGTTCCTTATTTCGCTTACTTTTTCACTTAAAATAATTATTCCTTTCTTAACAATTCAAAACAAAAGTTCAGCCCGCGCACAAAGTAAACAACTGTGACTTTGACGTTAGTTTGACGTGGGTAGTAACGCTCACCATAGACTAAAGTATAGTTTTTTTCTACAAACATTGGAGAACGAGCGATCGACAGAGTCGTGTCTAGTTGGCCACCAACTTAGCGTTTTCTCAAATCGCTTACGCCGAGGCGTCAACGATTGTAGAAAGAGAATCGATAAGAAACGTTTGTAACTACGATAATAATTGTCAAAATGAGAGAGCATTGTTCTGCACAATTAGTGTACCTATCTGTTTCACATTGCATATTCTCTGTATTGTGATATTCTAACTTTTTCACCACACCGGCTATTACTTGTTCAGCTTACTAAAATTATTCATGCAATCCCTCAATTCGAAACTGATTAGTGCCCTTGTTATTAATAGATTATTTTTCTAGTACTTGTGGCTAAATTTATAGCGTTTTACACGCCATCGGACGATAATGTTTATTATTTTATATTATGACGTACTTTTGCGATAAGTTCGTCGACGTCAATAACGCTATGTTTTGGTGTGAAGTACGTAGCTCCAGATCTATGTACTTACTACACACCAAAACATTGAGTACACTTATTAGGTCCGGACCTAATAAGTGCAAAACGTGACTGCGGGAAGGAAGAAGGAATCCTAAAGTTGGCGGACGCGAACCTAGACGCGGCGCAAGAGCCGCACGCGCCGCAAGAGCCGCACGCGCCGCAGTCACCGCATTAAAAAAATCATTGTATGAAATACTGTGCATCGTCGCGCTCCTATCCGCGGCGAACGTCCCGCATTTCAGTAAAATGCTTTAAGGTATACGGATTCCACCAGCGCATGCAGATGACGTCATCAAATTCGTGCGGCGGTTGCCGGACAGAAATACTGTATGCGGAGCGTACGATGCGGATAGGTGCGCGGGACCATCTATGGGACCATCTGCGAAACGCGATAACTAAATCGCGTACGTCTCTTGCATCGTTCACGTCCCTGGCGATTAAACTTGCGACGCGCTGGTGTCACCTGTTCCCGTCTCTCGCTCCACATTTGCATGTCGATGACTCGTGACTCTCTGAACCACTTCTTTAATTTGTTCCCTCCGCAGTCTCTGTCGCAAGACGTGTGTCTATCGCCACAGGATAAGGAGAACTTGTAACTAGTGAGAATCACCAACACGTACGGAGTAAACGTTCTAATTTTATTAGTACCGTGCAGTTAGACCTTACAGAGCAGTTAAGTTCTATTTTTATGTACCTAGTGTTGAAAAGACAGGCGGTTTAATAAGTGGCGTAAAGCTTAAAAAAATCGTTTGGTAGATAGCATCTTTTCACTTTGGGGATCGTCTTTTGATCACACATCAAACAGCCACTCGGGTCGATCTTCAGGTTAAGCCACGCTTACCTAGGTTGGTCCGTAGATGGGTGACCACCCATTACTACCGAGTTTCCTCCGTGGTTCGGAAAGCACGTTTAGCCGTTGGTCCCGGCTGTCAATTGTAGATCTTTGACAGTCGTGGCCCGAAAGTCAAACAAGTTGACAACCAGTCTTACCAAGGGGTATCGTTTTACCCAGTACTAACTGGGTTATGAAGATCAGATAGGTAGTCACTTCATGTAAAATACTGAATTCAGCATCCGGTTAGGCTGGGAGTCGACCGCAATATGTTGAGAAAAGGCTAGGCAGATGATGATGATGTTGCATCTTTTTAAATAGGTATGCCTTTTCCGACCTTTCTCTCCATATGTCTATTTCAACCCGTCAGAAAAGTGGCAATGTGGCACTCGTTTGTGTGACTAAAATCAAGCTTATATAAGACTGATTGCAGTCTTCTACGGGCTAGTTAGTTGACAAGACTGAGTTAAGCATATCTCGGACAAGATGTAACCTTTTCAAATATTCAGTAACCTGATTTGTTTGCCGTCATGTAAGTTCTAACTCCTATCGACTTAGCAAACAGAGAGTAAACTTACAAGATTTTCATTTAATAATTTGGAAGAAACTAGAGAGAGGGTCCACGTTAAGTGTCAAAGCAGATGCGACTAAGTACAACGTCTGCACTTAATGCAATTCCGAGACGCGCAAACCGAAATAATGCATTTAATGTTGGTACTGAAAAGTTTTACCGTGAACAAAATTAAAAGTTAACGAAGTCGCACCAACCTGTTTACATTATTTCTTTTATTCATTTTTTCTCTTATGATTTTCATTTTTAAAAACAAAAGTATATAAAATATTGAAAAATAATAAATAGATGGCCCATCGGCATCAGGAACAAGGATCCAGGCTACCGGCGGTCAGGGCTCCAGAGAGAGGAACCTCCTCCCTATGCGTGCCGTGCCCATGAGTACTGCTTTCTGAATCAAACCCTTGACCCAGCTGCGCAATGAGATCCTCGTAAGGTGTTGGTCGAGGCTCATTGCCATAGGTCCGTTAACCGTAACAACTATCGGTCCTGCCAGGGCTGCGGGACTGTTCGAAAGAGATACTGTGGCCCTGGAACAACAAAGGGCAAAGAAGGAACATGGACGGGTTTTAGTCAGTAGAAGTCTGACCTCCATTCCGCTCCGCCCAGAGCGGGGGCGGGGGGGGGGGGGGAAACAACTATTGGTACAATGATCGCACCGAGCTGTTTACATTATATTATATGCCAGTGCATAGTAGATTCATACTCATACTCACGCCTTTTTCCCGTGGGGATAGGCAGCAACTACAAAACGCCACTTGCTGCGATCCTTTCATAATCTTTTTGCTACATCAACTGTCGTACATCAGTGGGACCTTAAAAGGTAACTTTAGCAGAATCATATAGGATAATAATATGAATATTACGTGACCAGAGGGAATTTGCCTGAAGAAATCTATTTAGTCCGTCAGTTAGATTATCAAAAAATACTACACATGTGTTTTTTCTTTTGTTATGTAAACGAAAAATGACCACGATACAGAGCGTTGAAATCTCGCGTGACGTCACAAGCCTGTTACTTTTTATTAGCCAAGTAGCCAGTGACGTCACAAGCCCCCTCTCTTGAACTTTGATGCGCTGTATCGTCGTCATTTTTTGATTACGTGACAAAACAAAAAATACGTGTCCAACATTTTTTGGTGATCAATAAGTCACCACAAAAAAAAAATATATTTAGTCCGTCACTGACAAAATTTTTCTTTTTCGATGATGCAAATAACCTATTAGTAAAAAGCTCACAAAGTGACATTTCATAATAGTTACTGCGATTGCGATGTTATTATGATTCTGCTAAAGCGGACATTTTAGGTCCCCTTGTCTATTGGTCTTATGTGCATGCCTGTTGAATTACCCACGTTAAAAAAATGTCGTCTCCTTGTGTCCACAAGTCAAAAACGCAGATTTTACTAAAAGGATAGTGCTCTAAGGTTGTTTGAAACATGTTTTACTTTTATATTATTTATACTACCTATCTACTAGATAACGTTTTGAGAATAAAGATACCATAACAAATCAAGCAAGGCAATGCTATACATTTTTTTTTAAATTTTCAACTCTTCGTCGTTATTCAGGGTGGAAGGGACACCGACACTAAAACGGTTACCACGTATTTAGTACATCATTCTGAGCCCCGCTACTTATTTTTCATCTGTTATTAAAAAAAAACAGCTGTTTCCTACACGGTCAAAATGTATGTAACAGCTCATTTTTTTTTTGTAATATCCGATGTAAAATTGCTATGTAGGGGGGCTTCCACCGGTGTCCCTTCCACCCTGTATTATAGTGGTAAATGAGTTTTCATTGAAACTTGATAAGCACATACACTTCAACCAACTTATATGTGCAGGCAGGAAAACACAAAACTAAAATCAATGTACCAAATTTGACGTATCGAAGCATTATTGCTTGACAAGCAGCGCCACCTTGAACTGCACACTTAAAGTGATCATACTATACAGGCAGCGTTTCGCGGTCTCAGTCAGAACGCTGCCATCAAAAGGTTTGCTTGTCCGTACTACATAATTAATGTTTCTTTGTAAAATAGTAATTGCAATCATTGATTGGTTGAAAATCAAATACGAATGTATCAAATGAGATATGCCAATAATTACTATCATGATGGAATACATAATTGAATTCTGAATGCCACAGCGTATCTATTATTATAAAGGTTTATTAATTAATAGTATAGTCGGTCTCATATATAATAATTTACACTTGCAAATATTGTTTTAATTTGACTAGCTTGGCCCGCGGCCCGGCCTGGCCGTACTCTTCCGAATTATGCCCCGCTTCACCCTCAGGCGATGCGAGTTGCGTACATGTCGCTTGATCGTCGGGGTGAAGCGACATGTGTGACCTGGCTTGTTCCTGCGCGTGCGCAGCATGCTCTGGGTAATTTGGTTTACCCGCGGTCGCTGTCGCAGCACGCGTGTACATCGTGGCCATGCGATTTGATAGTGAGGTACTTGGTTATTCCCATTTAATAATAAAATAGTTTGTCCTATTTAATAATAAATAATATATGTAGTTTAAAAGAACCATAATCACGCTTCCTCGTATTCTTCTTAGCGAAACCTTTTATTAGATAATGTTATAATGGGAATGCATAAAAAATAACTAGTCCGCCATCTTTGGGAGTCCATATTGAATTTAGAATGACGTCACTTTGCTAACTATCTATTGTCATTCAAACTAAACATGTATGTAAAATCGGAAACCGGGAAGTGATTCAAATTTAACTTCTAAGATTTTTTAAAGTAGTTAGTTACAGGTGAATCTAGTAAAAGCGTGTTAAAAAGTATTTATATGAGTTTTACTTGTGACATAAAAGCACAGACAAAGAGGCGTCAATAGCATTTTTCACGTTAAAATAATGCTATCCGGTTAAGCGTTTATAAATCTGTTTTTTTATGGCAAATGACGAAGTCTGGACTTATTTAAATATTGTCATATTTAGAAACCATATCATTGGCACGTACGTTTTTGTTATCACAAAAACAAGGGATTTAGATTAATATTATTGTTCGCATAATGAGTATTGTTATTAATTTTGGTACTTTGAATATTACCATGGAGTTTGTTTACGACTTTTCTTATATCTACGGAAGTTTTAAATGGGAGTTGCAAAGAAATGCGAAGTCTGTTTAGCCAACCAAGCCAAAACATAAATAAATCGAGTTAATTAATTTCAATTTGGTCTAGTGGCCGCAAGCGAGCCTGCTGAGCATGAGTTCTTGGGTTCGATTACCGGGTTAGAGGATTCGGTTTTTCTATCAGGAATTTTGCAGTGGATGTGTGCTCAATTGATGGCAATAGGCTCGCCCCCTATTAAATATGATTTAAAACAAAGCTGACGAAATGTGGGTGTACTACAGATCACCTCTGCCTAACCCTTCGGGGAAACAGGTTTGATGATATGATATGCCATGTTTTGCACATTCTTTATAGAACTGTTGTGATAGAGCTATTGGTTGACTGTGAGTTCCTGCCAAACAGCTGTGTTGCTGATTTAAGGGTTACAAAGGATCGCCGATAAGACCTGGAAACCAAGAGTGTCCATGGAGTTTCTTGCCCATTCTTCTTCATAGAGATCTACGGTACTTTCACAAATTATTAAGCCTTGTGTCTGTGAATGTAGCTTCGCTTTCTTTGTTTTTCTGACATTCAAAGGTGCCTGTAATGGTCTAATTGAAATAAATGCTTTGAGTTTAAGTTTGAGTTTGGAACCAAGGTAGCGTGAAGAAGGAGCTACTTATAAAACAGCAGCAGGTGGAACAAGGCTGAGGCGCTAGTGGCTAAATAATAACAGCCGCCCGGGTCAATCTTCAGGTTAAGCCGCGCTTGTCTATGTTGGTTCGTAGATGGGTGATCTCCGTGCCTCGGCGTTAGTCCCGGCTGTCAATTGTAGATCTTTGACAGAAGTAGTTAGTGGCCCGAAAGTCTGACAACCAGTTTTATCCAGTACTAATTGGGTTCTGGAGGTCAGATAGGTAGTCGCTCCATTTAAATACTGGTATTCAGCTGCATTCGGTTAGACTGGAAGCCGACCTCGACATAGTTGAGAAAAGGCTAGGCAGATAATGATGAGGTGGAACAATGCTCCCAATTATTATAATGTCAATATCTTATAGGTGTGAATTAGTCTTCATGACATTGATATCATTCTGTGGTTAAATTAGACTCTGTCATCAAAACACAAAACCAGCGAAAAAGGAACTTGTATAAAAGAATCCAATTTGCCATCAAGCAGAAGTAAATTTGAAGACGGGAATGCGATACGTCAGATCGACCGACCGTCAACACAACACGATTTGCGAAATTGAACGGAAGGGCCCGACGGGCGCAGCCCGACTATTTTGTCGGGTAATCTTTATAATGCCAACAGAGGGAGGCGATTTATATTGTACGTCCAATAAAATACACACTTTGAAACTTTCTCGTTTCGAATAAATCACTGTACAAGAGGAATCGACAACGTAATGGCTAAAATATATACCACTAGCTCATACCAGCAGTTTTACTTGCGTTATGGTTAGAAATTATCTCAAGGGAACGTTTCAAATATAGCCAGTGACACACGAGGATAATGTAGCTACCCATTAGTGAAAGAATTCTCGGAATCGGAAGTAGTTACACATACATACAAACTTACAAACATTACCTCTTTATAATACTTCTTTCTTATATCTATGGTATACATAGATCTTATTTGTCTGCCTCGTAGGTCCTACCTTGACCGGTCATGGGTTCGATTCCCACGTCGGGCAAAGTTTTATTGGGTTTTGACCATCAGGGATTTCTCAGTAGCAGCTACGGAGACTAAATTTGTGACTAAATTTGTGTACAGCCTGCTATCAGCTTACCTTCAATTACAAGGGACTTAACATAACTGGCGAAATGTGGATGTAGCCTAGGTACTATTAGGTAAACGTACACCTCTGCCTTACCCTTCGAGTAACAAGCGTTATGATAAATCATTTATCAAAGTATTACATAACAGTAAACAATAGTACTTGATAAAAATCTTCGAGATCAACGATCAGTTCCAACGATTTAAGATAAAAATCTTCCCAGGTTTATCTAACACCGACAAAGTCACGGTTATCAATCATTTTCTAACAATCTGCTGGATATTGCTATTCCTAGACGTGTGAACACAATGCCGTGATTCTGTTAACAGAATGTAATCATAGGAATGCTAATTACAAATCTCTTATCACTAATTGGTTATTAGCATTGTTTATGCAGTTAGTATAAACAGTTAATTTGAGATTTACATTAAACTTTGAATTGAAAGCAGTACAGTCTTTTTTTTGCGGTTATTTGGCTTCTAAGCCAGATAACCAATTCAAAAAAAAAGAAAGAAAAATTACAAAGTTATAAGCTTGTTCTGTTACCTGGTTGTCCGCACAAAAACGTGGTCACCACGCACCGAGCCCGCGCGCGCGCCTTCAGCGTCGAACAAGGCTTCGTTTTGAGCTCATTGATAATAATAATTTGGCAGTAGGTACCTAAATGATTCCGATAGGTACTTAATGTCGCTCGGTGTCTAACTTGTAACTTTTTTTAAATATTTTTGGGACAAAATATAACATGGTTTAGAAATGATTGGAATCGATTCAGTTACTTATTCTGAACAAACTACTCGTATATTCACATTATTCAGGTTTCGCATATACTAAAATAAAGTTGTATACTAGATTTTAGTATTGATTTATAGTTGCAGAGTCGTATTCAATAGCTAAAATTGTAAAACTATAAGAAGAAATACCGAGAACTGGCTATTGTGATAGATGAAAAATAAAGAGTTATTCAAATACATCATATGAAATCGTAATGAATCGTGCCAACGACACAGTGGTCAGAGTTTGTCTCATCATTTCAGCCAAAAGACGTCAACTGCTGGACATAGGCCTCCCCCAAGAGTCGCCACATTGACCGGTCCCGTGCATGTCGCTTCCATCGGATACCCAGGGCATCGGTCCACGTAGCAGGAGGCCTTCCAACGCAACGTCTTGCGATTCTCGGTCGCCACTCCAGAACTTTTCGGCCCCTTCGGCCATCCGTTCTGCGAGCAATGTGACCTGGCCACTGCCACAGAGTTTGTCTGTGAATACAAAAATAATATATGATCTTATTCTTCTCGAATCGATGAATCAGATTCAGCGCTATCGTTTGCCTTATCCAAATCCTGGTGCAGTTACTTGTGCATGAAGAGCAGGATACAATATTTGTGTAACCTGTGATAAAAAACAAACGAATCTCGCAGTAACAGCGAGCGAAACAAATTGCAACAAAGTAGATGCGTAAATCAAATGCGCAACCTTTTAATTAAGAATTTCTAGAGTCGTTGGGCTAGCTTTTTTTTTTGGTCGTATTTCTAACAGCATCTGCAGGTAGGCTAAGGAAATGTTTTGCACTGTAATAAAAAAGTGTATACGAGTCTATGAACGTTGAGTGTTAGGTATGAGGATACGTTTGAGGTTTTCTAGTATTGCTTGGGATGGAATTCCGTCTGAATAAAATTATCTCATAAAAATAAGTCGATTTCCATCAAATGTTTTGGTGTTTTAAATTATTTTATCATAACTCTCGCAAATTTTTGCTTCGTCCACGTTCATACATAGTCACACAGTCAGACTGGATGTACCACGCACTCGACCATTTTGAAGTACATCACCAATAAGGTCAGTGTATGTTTTTCTAGGGCGTCCCCTCGCGGCAGCGCGGCGTTTCCACTCACAAATGCCTTAAATTTTAGTAATATTATTTTGATGATGAAAGATATCACGTGCTGCGTCTAGGCGTCAGCTATTTCAAAACACCGCGAAATTACACAATCACAATCATTTGCCGCTGACCGTTGCTCACAACGTGCAACGTGTCGAAAGCATTGGTCTAAAGTGAATAATATTCCATATAACGGGTTTTCTACACAAAGAGTGCTGTTGGTACCTATGTATCAAAACCGCTCTTTGTGTGGGAAACCCCTTGATTGTCATTGATGGTTGTAAGGGACACTACAATACAATTATTTCCACCGCTAGGCCATGTTGCTGTAGGTCTAGTTGAAGAGTAGATGGTGCTTGGGTGCCCTGTTGTTCCTAATCTACGTGTTATTAGATAATAGATACTCACTGCAATATTATTAGTTTTAAGTAATCTTGCTGCGCCCTAACAGAGGCATGTACTAATTAGTTTTTAGCCTAGCGTGTAACCATGTGTACACATTGTGCTTTAAATATGAGAAACTTCTCAAACTTCTGCTCTGCTACTACTGCTAGTGGTAACCGCACTTTATTTTTTGAAGTGTCTTTTTGTAATTTCTGATGTTATAGAGAGCAAGTTGGGCTACTTTTATTTTAAATAAAATAAAATAACTTTTATTTCGGACCAGCAACATCCATAGAAGGTTAGTAAATAAAACTTATAAACTATGTTAGTTTCAACTTATTTAGATACAAGCTTGTTGTTTGAGAGGCATCTACGAACAATAGCCCCAAATATCGGGGAGTCGACCCTCCCTGCTATAGTCTTCAGGATGGAGTTGGAGCTGACCCGTATATTAGAAAAAGGGTTAGGGTTTCGTGCAAAACCCCTGAAATTGTTAACAAAATTCAATTCAAATCTGGAACTATTTTTTTTATAATAATTTCGCGAGCAACTGCTAGTTTCTGAATAAGATTGTTATCGCTGGCAAAATGTCACTTTGTCAGGGCCATTCCGGTATTTGCATCGTTTACATACTTATCGCAGTAGGTACTATTAATACATATGACATCATCAATGCCTAGCCTTTTCCCAATTATGTTGGTATCTACTCCAGTCTAACCGGATGCAGCTGAATACCGATATTTCACATGGAGCGACTGCCTACCTGACAGCCACAGCCCAGTTAGTACTGAGTAATACAATATCCCTTGGTAAATCTGGTTATCAGACTTTCGGGCCATTACTACCTGTAACGACTGTCAAATATCTTCAATTGACAGCCAGCACCAACGGCTTAACATGTTTTCCGACGCACGGAGGAAACTCGGTATGTAATGGGTGGTCATCCATCCACGGACCAACCTAAGCAAGCACGGCTTATCCTGGAGATGGACCCGAGTGGCTGTTACTATTTAGCTTCCTCTTCTGAATACCTATGACATAAATGGTCTAAAACATTATCCAAATGAACGCAAAAACTAGACCCCTGTCTGTCTTTTCATGTAAGCATCGTACTTGCACAAGTTCCACTTCAGAGGTACTCTTGTATGCTGTTGCTGAGTATTTCAAAGATCGGCTGCAGCTTGAGTGCCCTCGGTGCTTGTTGCTCTGTCAAGTAGAAAAGGCCATCAGCGGATATGTGAAAAACTTTTTAGAATTTTTTGGTTTCAAGATGTTACTTACATAATAATACAATGCTGCAGGGAACTTTTAGCACTCAAATGATGTTGAATGGGTAAACATTTGTGTTAAGTGTTGTGTGAGAAGTAGAAACCTATTAGTTAACAAGATGGCGGCCTCAGTTCCGCTCTTGGTCAACAGTTCTTTTTCGTATATGTTGATGACATGAAGGTACCATAATAAATTCTCGATACAAAATAATATTTATATATTACAAAAGTTTGTGAAGGATTTCTCAACTAAAATGAGCAATATAAAAAAATATTTTAGCAAAAAAATATATCACACATTTTCGGAAGTCGGTCCCAATAAAGTCAATGAAACAATCAAAGTCTTCGTCGACTTTCGAAAGTAAAGTTATTTTTCACTTTTTTTTGGAAGTCGGTTATTTTTTTTTTAGATTGTTTTGTCAATAATGCAGGTGATTATTTTTACGTCGTAATAGACCTTTATAACAAAGAATGAGAATTTGGCTTTAGGTAATTAACCCTACAAAAAATTCAAGGTTCCAAAATATTGATAAATCATTCACAAAACATGTTATTACAATATTATTATTATTATTACAAACAATAACATGTTTTGTGAATGATTAACCAAACATGGTTGAAGCTTAAAACAAAACTGGTTTTACCAAACTACTTGGTGTTTAAAAATACCTTTTTATTGTTTTACTTTTAATCGGAATGATACCCTTAATACAGTGCTTATTATAAATCTCGTAGTAGCTAAGTAATTAAATGGACGTAAATATACCAGATTAACATTATTTCCAATTTCTTGAAAAGAGCATTCCATGCGGCTACTGGCAGAGGAATAAATTGATACCTGTTTGATGTCAGAGACCTTAAAAAAATATAGATGGGTTATGTGTATACCAGTCGTGAATATACATACTGGTATATATTTTTAAAGATAAATCTGACCTTTCCTGACGACCAAAATTACACTCTTATGAGACTGGTGACTGGTGTCTCTCTGCCTGTGTATAACGTGTTCGTTTTTCTTCGTAACCTCCATTTTCTTTCTATTATTCTTTTCCTTTAACACATTTTTAATGCGCGTAGACTGTATAGGAAGTAAAATGTATTCAACCTTTAGTTAAAATAAAAAATATATCTGATTCAATGTATGATCCACAATGCCAATGAATAGCACAAATAAAACAACTACTTGTTTTATTTTTCCCTCAGATATGATTTCAATATATTGTTAATTTATTTTTTGTTTATTTTGCACAGGCGACACCAATTAGTAAGTTTATTGAAGTTCCGGCGTATGCGTTAATTAATAACGAATAACAGCAATTATTTCACGTCAGTTTTACTTTTTTATTGACAGTTAACGGACTTTTACACCTGTGGCTGAGGTCCGAGACAGATACACGGCGCGGCTTGCAATTGGAAAGAAGTTATGATGGGTAAACTGTGGCGGTTGGAAAGACCATACTCCTGCAGGGTATAGTTATAAGTTAATGGTGATACTGGCGCGCATTAATGTACTAAACGCCAGCACATCAAGCTACCCGAACCAGACATTGTCAAATTTTCCCAATCAACCTTGAACCTAATGCTTTAACGATGACGAAGTTGAAAATCTATTAAATAAATTTGACAGATTGTAGGAGCATGATGTGCTGGCGTCTGTACATCTGGGGTTGGCCTCCAGATATGTCTGGTCTTTGCAATGGTTTGTCATTGAACCCGCACAACCATACCATACCATACCAGCGCAATAATGGGTTCTAAAATTCAAAATGGTCGCTTGATAGTGTTGCGAATAAAATGCGGTGATAAGTAGCTTGTAAAAAAGCCATGTTGAGTACAGTATGGCGTGGCAGTGGTAAAAAGAAATGTCGAAGCAATAGTCAATTTACGGATAATCATATTTACCTCAGACCAATGGTCTGTGGATTAAGAAGTATTTGTATAACACGTACAGAGCACAATTTTTATTAATTGATATAACGGATTACGATAATTGATAAAATACTTTACCTACGACACTACAATAATATCTCTAGATTGTCGGTACACTTGTCTACACTTATATTATAAAGAGTTTTTAATAAAACTATTCTTAAAAACTGCTGATTTGATTCCGAAAATTCTTTCAGTAATGGGAAGGTACATTGTCCCCGAGTCATAGGCTAAATTTAAAAGGTTGCTGTGGGATAACTTACGACAATAACGCGAGCTAAGCTGCGGGCTTAGTGTGTAACATAAAGTATAAATCGTTTTGTGGAAAAGCAGCATGAAGATTCTTTCTACATATTTAATGTATTCTGATTTGGGCGTTGACCCTAAAATCTGAACAAATACCCCTGAAAAATGTTTCGTTGCGTCTATGAACCTTTTAAGAATTTTAACGTGGTTCAAATTATAGAATAACATCATCTGCCTAGCCTTTTCCCAACTATATTGGGGTCGGCTTCCAGTCTAACCGGATGCAGCTGAATACCAGTATTTTACATGGAGCGACTGCCTATCTGACCTCCACAACCCAGTCTATACTGGGTAATACGATACCCCTTGGTAAGACTGGTTGTCAGACTTTTTGGGCCACTGACTGCCTAACGACTGTCAAAGATCTACAAATGACAGCCGGGACCAACGGCTTAACGTGCTTTCCGAGGCACACAATGTTTTTTTCTTGTATTTGTTTATATAGTCTTTTAGGCATAGCGTCCTATCGTATCATAAACACGTTTACTTTCACAAGAAATAACCATTTTAGGCCATTTTAGGCCCCCACTCCCCCCACTCCCCCAGCTCTCATTATGGCCTGATTGCACCACAACTCACTAAATGCATTTAACGACGTTCTAAAAATGTATTTAAAGATATTGATGTTTAAAACACGTGGGCTATACCTACGCATGAAATAGTTTTTTTGGGTGGCAAGTAGGCCATAGATTTATTGCAAAACTATAACATAAATAAAAATTAACGGTGTTTTATTTACTGTGCAATTGCCTATGTAAGCAGCTTTACATGTTAAGCAAAAAAACACGGTACCTTGACCACTTCTGTATTTGTGAGATTATCCATAGATGATTATGATAACATCATCACCTGCCTAGCCTTTTCCCATCCATGTTAAGGTCGGCTTCCAGTCTAAACGCATGCAACTAAATACCAGTATTTTACATGGACCGACTGTCTGCTTCCACAACCCAGTTAGTACTGATAATGATAACATAATTTAACATTAATACTAAGTCCACTTGGTACGTTTAAGGGCAACAACTTACAACTACAGCATAATAGTAATTATGCAGATCAATTAAGGTCATTGAACCGCACTCTGGCAGAACTAGTAATACACATGCATATGACGAGCAGTATTTGCTCTTTGTATTGTAGTTTACTAAACAGAGAGATTATAGTTTACATAGACAGCTGTAATTAAAAGGATCTGGTATAATTGTTAATTACTACTTCAGCTAAGTAGATTAACAATTAATTCTTTGTAATGCGAACCCTATTAAATTATTGTAAGTTTATACCTGACCAATTAAAAAATTATTACATTAAAAAAAAAAAATCTTTGTTTTAGGTATCAAAAGTAAAATAAGAATTATAATAAGAATAAATTTGTTTGTTTTAAGTATTTTCGCGAAAAGTGGAAGGAGTGGAGAGAGGCCTTCCCTCAGGAGTGGGACAGAGCAGGCTAGGAAAAGAAAAAAAGAGTATCAAATACTTAGCCTAAGGAATCAAACCCCTGAATAATTAAAGTTATTCAAAAAAAAAAAATTCACAAAAAGGGGTGATCCTTTTTTTTTTGTTTTTTTTATTTTTTTTTATTTTCTTTTTTTGGCACACGGCGACACATCAAGCTATATATTTTCTGTTTGTTCAACTTGGTCTTTGTATAGATTTCCCGTACAATAAGAGATCCGCATAAACTGGTTTTGTAACACTTGATTGGTCGTCGTGCGTACATTTTAAGTAATTGAATTTATACTTTTAAAATTAATTTTATTCATTTAAGTTTCTTGCACTGTTCACAATAAAAATACCAAAAGATGGAGTTTAACCTTTTTATTCGTCGTTTATTAATATCTACATTCAGAAAACTTACAAAATAAGCTCAATTGTATTTTTTGTAAAAAAGTTGAAACATGTGAAGTGTCATTGACTTCACACAACTTCACATATAAAATACATAATACAGGTATTTTTAGCAAACAGAAGCGAAGATGTTAAAAAAAGACAACGTGGTTCACAAAATAATGAATACAACCGTTTATTCTAACTTGGAACAAAATATCAATCACTGAAACTAACCTAAACCGCCACAAATCATAACGAATTCAAAAACGAGTTAACACGTAATTGTTTACAAAAATAACGATTAAGTTCACAAAATAGGAAAATATAAATCTTACAGTCCTTCGAGCGATATTCCCAACAAGAGTCTCTCGCGACCAGAGACTATATTTAAGTTGTCACACCTTGCCATAGAAATAACATGTGCCACGGAAAACCTCATTTGTTCCTAATACTAAGTAAAACCTCATTTTTTCCTAACGGTATTTACTCAGGGTTCATATAACTGGTCTTAAACTGTTACAACAAGACTGGCTGGTAATACTGAATGAATGACTGGCTACCTAAGAGTTTGGCATTTGCTTTATCCTTATTTTAGAGGTCATTGGCGTACCTATACATAGACTTCTAGGTAGACTGAGCCTATAAGTTTAGGCAATTTGTAAATATTTAACTTTAATTATTCAATAAGTACTTTTAATTCACTGATGTGTATTTATTAACTACACGAAAGAATAAAACAAAAAATGAAACTTTTACTCTTAAATATATTTTCTGTCTACACAATAATGCCATTAATAGATTAGAGCCTCATTAAAAATACCCTTTAGATATACAGAGTGGATTTTTTTAACCTCACCTGGAGGGAAAGTACTCTAAATACTAGAGATAGCAAATTTTAGTCAAAGGAAACATTCCATTATTTAAAAAAAAAAAGATTTCGATAATTCGCTTGCCAGACTCGCGAATCGAACGACAAAAATTAAAAAAAATAACATTCTGTACTTTTATGACATCAATCGATAGGGTCAATCATATGGATCAAATCTCTAAACATAATAAATTAAATGAAAGGAAAACCATGAAATCAAAACTTATAAATTCAATGGGATAAGAGAAAGTTCTTTTACTCAAAGGTACATCCGATTAGAACCTAATTAACAATTATCTTTGACGTCATTTATTTATTAAAATGCCGAAGAACTATTTAGATACGAAGACACAAAAAAACACGTGCAAATTGCAATCTTATTTCTTCAATTGTGAATTAGATACTAACATTTATTAATCGGATGGACCTTTGAGTAAAAGTACTTTATCTTACCCCATTGAATTTATAAGTTTAGATTTGATGGTTTTCCTTTCATTTAATTTATCATGTTTATGAGAGAGATTTGATCCATACGATTGACCCTATCGATTGATATCATAAAAGTCCAGGATGTTATTTTTTCGAAAATCTTTGAATGTAAATTTGTTTATTTTTAAAAATTTGAGTAAAATTTGCTTTCTCAAGTATTTAGAGTACTATACCTCCAGGTGAGGTTGAAAAATTCCACACTGTATATACTTTTACATTTCTAATTATTTTGTATGTATAAATTATTAATATTAATTATTATATCCATATTATATTGTATAATAGTTCAGTCAACGGTTTCTTAGTTTAAATACTATTGGAATCCAATAACATGGGAAATCCAATTAATAGCCTGATTTTCAAGAATTAAATATTACTAATAACTACTTTGTATACCATCTGTTGTAATACTGGTTTATCCATTAAATAAAATCTACGTAATTATGACTTATATCTAAAAACATAATAATCATGAAATTAAATAAATATAACTATCAGCTTAAAGAGTATTGTTTTAAATTACTATCACTATCTAATCTTCGTAATCGTACCAAATAAAAATGAATTGTTCTAAAATATTTAGAACATTCGAAAGTTTTGTTTAAATGTATGTTAATATAAATTAAGATGAATAAGGAGAAAATACTTGGATAATATTTTCGTTTCACAGTCATAACTTTGAATTTTAAATTAAAACACTTCACTTCTCTAGTTTAATCCCTCGCAGGTTTCTTTAGGAAAACGATCTTGTAGAACACAACTGCTATAAGACTGCCCACACATGGGCCGACCCAGTATACCCATTGGTGGGCCCAGAAGCCAGTCCAGACCGCAGGTGCGAAGGTCCTCGCCGGGTTCATGCTCGCGCCGGTCAGTGGGCCTCCCACGAGGGAAAGTCCTACGATTGTCAAACCAAACTTGATTGGGGCACTGTCTTGTTTGCTCGCGTTCACCGGGTCCCATACGCCACAGTTGATGAAAGTGAGTGCAGCTGTCAGCGCTATCTCAATACCCAATGCTTGAACGTCGTTTATGCCCACATGAGGCGCCGTAATACACACTCTCTCTGTCACCACATTCACTGGGGATAAATTTAATAAGATTCCGTAACCCACTAAAGCTCCCGCACATTCCACGAGCACGTAAACAATCCCCACAGAGACGGACGTACTCCCCCAGATGACAGATGCCAATGTAATCGCTGGGTTCATGTATGCTCCAGAGATGTGTCCGAAGATTTGAATGTTGAAGAGAACTACGAAGCCGAATCCAAACGGCGAATATATGGTCGAGTTGATTCCTTCCAGAGGAATGCATCCCATACAGCCGAATAGAACAAGCATGAGGGTGGATAGGAACTCTGACAGGATGCCTCGCCAGGAAGTTCTCCACCATAAACCCACGGTTTGTTTCGCTACTTCATTATCTTGCGACATCTTGAGTTCTGTCACTAATTGAGGAAGCGGTGGCACCGTCATGTTAACTGTTCACTATTACACGTTTTCACAACACAAATTAAAGAACTTGGTTAAACCGTACGTCGTTAGAATACGGTAAACTTTCTTAACTGTGATCACACATTATTTTTATTGAACGCAGATCAATAATTCACTGCGGTGTTGATCCGTCGGTGGACGCGAGTGTTTTGCGTCTGGCTCGAGGTAAAAATATATTTATGTCTCCGGCGCACAATCACACGGATAAAATGATATTAATGCAGATAGAGCGACCGTTATCTATTGTTTTCAGCCCTACAATAAAATATCCGATTATTGTTTATTATCGCGTTTTGTGAATAACGGCTATGGAGTTCTGGAATTCGGATTAATAATAATAAGTGGATATTGTTTTTAAAACTAGGGTGCTCTTTATGGTTATTTAGTTAAAGTTTATTTAAATAGTTATTCAATTTTAATGTAACAGTAACATTTATAAAATTTTGAATTAATTGAAATATTATGTCTTCTTAAAAACTGGCAATAAAAAAAATCAGTTTGTGTTATTAAAAATTGTATTATTTATTGAAAAGAACTGCACAAACATTTTTCAGAAAATATTTATGGAATAGCTAAGTCACATGAAATCTAGTCTTTTCCCATTTTGTCAAACTTTATAAATGAAACTGCAACGGTTCTTTGTTTTACCTAAAGTTTTGTGTATTACGAGAAATGTATCCAAAAAAACAATAGGTGTTTACATATGTGTTAACATGCACATTGTAACAGGTACTTGTGTTTTATCGTAATTATACAACTTTATTTTTAGTATATGCGAAACCTGAATATAGTTTGTTCAGAATAAGTAACTGAATCGAGTCCAATAATGACCACGTGTTTGCGCGGACAACCAGGTAACAGAACAAGATTATAACTTTGTGATTTTTCATGATACAGTTTTGAAATTTTGTACATAAATTGTTTACATAAAAATACTAGACACGTGTTTCAGGTTTCGAATATACTGAAACTAATGTTGTATATATAAAACCGTAAAGTTAACGTATCAAATTCACATATAGGTACATCGTAATATTTATCCACAATATTATCGAACAACACTATTATTTGGACATAATTGCAACCTTCCACGTATTATATACTTGAGTAGTTATACTGACTATACCTAAACGTTTCATAGCACCAAGTTTGGCTAAACGTTGTTCATGTCACTGTTAAAATACAAACCCAAGACAGAGACGAAAACATGTTAAGCACGTGCCAAGTAACATTTATAGATCTCAGCCTGAGTAGTCAGCCCCGCTACTAACCTGCTCGCTGATAACGATAAGCTGATCTTTTAACACGACATTAAGCTACTGTCGTAAAGGCACTTCATTAGGAGCTATCTCAATGTATCGAGGTCTCTGTAATGTTCTCAAGACATAACCACTAAGTCCCAACTTATACAACATTTTTTATTTTTTTTTATTTATACATATTAAATACATTTTTAAATATTCTAATATAAAACCATATAAATAAAACATTTAAAAATATAAAAAATAGTGGTCCGCCGGTATCGGGAGCAGGGTCCAAGCTACCGGTGGTTAGGGCTCCAGAGACAGGAACCTCCTCACAATGCGAGCCGTATCGAGGAGTACTGCCTTCTGAATCAGGCCCTTGATCCAACCGCCTAAGGAGAGCCTCGAAAGATGGTCGTCGAGGCTCTTGGCTATAAGGCCATTGGCCGTCAACACGATCGGCACAATGATAGCCGAGTTCACATTCCACAACAAATTGTCGACAACCTCGTGTGCTAAGTCGAGATATTTAATTTGTTTCTCTTTCTCAGCTTTCACGAGGTTCTCGTCATGCGGAATGGTAACATCGACTATCATTATGCGGCGTGCTAATCGGTCTATCACTACTGTGTCAGGTTTATTGGCGACAATAGTCCTGTCAGTAATGATAGACCGATCCCAGTACAACGTGACATGGTCTTTCTCGAGAACTGGGTCGGGCACATACTTGTAGTATACAACATTATTATTTCCTTTATTCATTCTTTCTCTTATCTAATACATTTTTAAATATTTTTACAAAGAAAAGTAAACAAAACATTTAAAAATATAAAAAAATAGATGTTGGTTGCCGGTGGTCAGGGCTCCAGAGAGAGGAACCGCCTCACTATGCGTGCCGTGTCCAGGAGTACTGCTTTCTGAATCAAGCCCTTGACCCAGCCGCGCAATGAGAGCCTCCTAAGGTGTTGGTCGAGGCTCTCTGCTATTAGTCCATTAACCGTAACGACTATCGGTACAATGATTGCAGAGTCCACGTCCCACATGTCGACAACCTCGTGTGCTAAATTAAGATACTTGATTTTTTTATCATTCTCAGCTTTCACGAGATTCTCGTCATGAGGGACAGTGATATCAACCATCATTGCACGGCGCTCTCGGCGATCTATCACCACAATATCAGGTTTATTTGCTAAAATAGTCCTGTCTGTGATGATAGATCGATCCCAAAACAATGTGGCATGACCATTCTCGAGAACTGGGTTGGGCACATACTTGTAGTATGGTACTTCAGAACTCACAAGGTTGTATTGCAAGGCAAGTTGCTGGTGAATAATCGTAGCTACTAGATTGTGTCTGTGTAAGTACTCACCGTTAGCAAGACGAGAACAACCAGAAACAATATGTCGGATGGATTCACCGGGACGGTAGCATGCCCGACAGATGTCAACCGTACCGTCCTATATACAACATTATTATTAGTATATGCGAAACCGGCATATAGTTTGTTCAGATTAAGTAACTGATTCAATTCCAATAATTTTTAAACCTTATTATATTTTGTTTCATAAATATTTAAAAAAGTTAAAAGTTGGACACCGAGCGACATTAAGTACCTATCGCAATAATTTAGGTACCTACTACCAAATTATTATTATCAACTAGCTCAAAACGACGCTGGAGGCGCGGGCGCGGGCGTCCTGCGTGGTGACCACGTTTTTTTGCTGACAACTACGTAACATAACAAGCTTATAACTTTGTGATGTTTCATGATACAGTTTTGAAATTTTGTACATAGATTCTTTACATAAAAATACTAGACATGTGTTTCAGGTTTCGAATATACTAAAACTAATGTTGTATACAGGGCGAATTTTTCGTTTTTTTTTTCGGATCTCACTCTGGGCGGAGCGGAAGGGAGTGTCAGACTTGTACTGACTAAAACCCATCCATGTTCCTTCTTTGTCCTATCTCTTTCCAACAGTCCCGCAGCTTATTATACCACCTTATTGTAAGGATTAAATTCTGGGAAGTAATGATTACATACGGCAAACTTAAGGAAAATGTTGAATTTTATTAAACTCATCTTTAAAGATGATGGTTAAAATATTGTTATTTTATTCTAATGACGCAGTTGGCCAATAATGGCAGAATAGAAGATACCATAGATTCATTACCAACCTACATCGTTTTATGGTACTGGTGAGAATTGGAATTCTTCGTCGAATAATAAAAAAAAAAACAGCTGTTCGATACATTTTGATCGTGTTAGATGGCAATTTGTATAGAATAGTGGAAAAATAGTGAAAAACCTTCGAAAATTTTCTACACAAGGACAAACATAAGGTGTGTAAATATCAAGTCTATCTATATCTGTGATCATCACTGAATCTTTGGTGAAAGTCTGTGTGGTGATGGTTTAACACCGTGTTTCTCAGCGAAAAATCGGAGGAAAAGACTTTTGATTCGCAGCGTATCAGCGTGTTTGGTGATTTTAATGGAATTCATTTTGAAAGTCTGACAGCACGTCGAAGCACAGCACGCAGCGGCAGCATGTCGAAAGGAAACACTTTTGAAATCACTTATCTTTTAATTTACATTTCACATTTGAAATAGCTACAATATTTATGTAACAATTAAAATAGTTATAGTAACTTAATTTATCAGAAACAATATGGGCAGTTAAAATTAAAACAATGTTACTCTTTACACCAATAATTATTAATATTATAAAAAAAACCTACACGTAAACATGCCTATCATAAAGTATAAATTCTATCTATTTATCGTAGAAAGTTCAATTGGCGTACAGTTAGTTACTTTGCTGAACTAACTGTCCAAACGCCCATTCCTCATGTTGGTTAGATCCATATCTCTTAAAAAATACGTATTTGTATATCACAGCTGCCAAACCACTGCCTAAGAGTGGTCCTACCCAGTAAGCCCAGTGCTGGGTCCACACCCCGGTCCAGACTGCGGGCCCCAGGCTCCGAGCCGGGTTCATGCTCGCCCCGGTCAACGCTCCAGCCACAAGACTAAGTCCAAGAATCGCCACTCCAAACTTTAACGAGGTGCTGTCCTGCTTATGCGCATTGACAGGGTCCCAAACACTCATACAAATAAAAGAAAGCGCTGCCGTGATAGATATCTCAATACCCAAAGTTTGTAGCACAGTCACTCCTGCATACGGCCTTGTCACACACACACCTGGCTTTACTAAGTCAATTGGAGTCAATTCAACCAAAATCCCATAACCAACAATGGCTCCAGCGCATTCAACAATCACGTATATGATTCCCAAACCGATAGACGTATTCCCCCAGATTACAGATGCTAGTGTCACCGCCGGGTTCATGAATGCTCCAGATATGTGACCAAATATCTGAACGTTGAACATGACTACACAGCCGAATGCAAAAGGCGCGTAAATGCTTGTGTCAATTCCGGGTACGGGTACACATGACATGCAGCCGAGTAATATAAGCATCAGGGTAGAAAGGAACTCGGAGAATACTCCACGCCAGTTGGTATTGCACCAAGAGGAGAGGCTAAACCCTGAAGTTTTTGGATGAACTGGCATGGTCTTGACTTCTATTATCCTAGTTAGTAATTGATTGGTCGGCATTACTGTCATATCAACACTGATCACAGTCACTGTAGTCGCTCTTCACTGCCTAAAATAATCCATTCGAATTATACGTCATTGCAATTAAATACCGACGATTTCCTTATTCGTCAGATTACATATACCTACTTAAGCACAGCTATTTATTTAGCTGCTAATGTGTTATTTATCCTTGTTGTTTATAAGGCTTGCTTTACCCAAATAAAATGAGAATTTTCGTTTCGGAAACTCTCTTCGTCATCTGCAGGAAACAAATAAATAGTAAATACAGATACAGTAGTTGAAAATTGACTTGCTCGGAAATACACACCGCACATACTATTTACTTAAGTCAATAATACGTCATGACATTCCTGTATTCACCTACATGGAAATTAAACTTAAGGCTTCATTTAGCCAGCTACTAGCATTCCAACCAATGGACCAGAGACATAGTAACTACGTACAGTGAGTGATAGCACTTACCTTTGCATAAATGGTTGAGATTTTTTAGAAAACGAATTTTGTCATTATGTTTGTATTTTATTTATTTGAGCAAAGTAAATTAAAATACAAAAGAATTATAAAATTCTATCCATTCGTTTTCTAAAAAATCTCGACCATTTATGCAAATGTGGGTCAGATAATTGCTATCACTCACTGGATCCGAAAATCTCTTGGACAACCAAACAATATATCTTTTTACACCCTAGAAACATATTCAAGATCGATGGACCTATATCTTTGCTCAAGATAATACCCACGATGCAACACCATAAGACCCACTTTAGATTTTATCTTAAGTGATGCACATACAAATAAGGAAGGAAAACAGAATACTTAAACTTTTGTTTCACATTAATTATTTGTTGTTATGGCGTTCGGAATATATTTATGTGTATGACTTTGCCCCCGAGTGGTATTCGAAGTTATAAAAACAAGGAATATGGGGTTCTATCAACATAGCAAAAGGAGGATTGGGTTTTGAGATTGCAAATAGTCAAATTGAGGGTAGAAATTCTAAAATAATGTGTCAATATTATGGTAATTTAATACCAATTTGACATGTTTTGTGACAGTCTTTGTTCAAATATCACGTAACAAGTTCCATTATTTTATAGTCTTAAGCCTCGTATTCATGGTAAACATTTGTTTAGCAACAGTTGATCAACGTTGTTGATGAACGGCGAGAATGCTGCTGGAAACTTTGTTTAAATCAATATGGGTTGTCCAGTCTGCGTTAAAATGTTGCTCGAATTAATTGCATAATTTTATCGTTGCTCCACACTACCGCCATGTTTATAAACAGTTGCAAACACGTCCACACACGTCAACATTTTGTTGATAAACTGGATGTTTTCGCTCGCCGGGCGTCAACTCTGCAACATGGCGTGATCAACTCCGCAACACAAGTGTTGCCCGCATTATGTTGACAGCAACTCGGCAACATGTTTATGCAACCATGTTGCTAAACAAATGTTTACCATGAATACGAGGCTTTTTTTTTTTTTTTTTTTTTTTCGGATGGGAAATCATCAAATGACCCCCCCCACTCTGGGCGGAGCGGAAGGGAGTGTCAGACTTGTACTGACTAAAACCCATCCATGTTCCTTCTTTGCCCTTTGTGTTCCAGGGCCACGGTATCTCTTTCGAACAGTCCCGCAGCCCTGGCAGGCATCGGTCCTTGCGGACCCCTACTTATTTGCTGACATCTCTTTGAGGCGCACGTGGAACACGAACGCACCGTCGACACGGCCTGTCGTCATAAGACGGCCGGACGGCGAGCTGGCCCATAACTCGCCATCCACAGGCCCGCGCCTACGGTGGCCGGGAGCCACCACGTGACCCCCGACGCCCAGGGCGTCTCCCGCGGCGACTGGGACGTGAGGTTCTTTCCCTCTCACGTCCCGCCACCTCCTTCACTAGCATGACTGCTTCGCAGAAGGAGGTGACGGCTTCCCATTCCCTCTCGCTCCGGACCATGGCTTGAACCAAGGCCTGACGCGAGAGATCGCCGCCGCCAATCGCCGCTACGAGGACACGGCGGTGCTCCGCCCAAGCGGGGCAGACTTCCACGGTGTGCTCCACCGTGTCCTCCGGACGATCCTCGCAGTGGAAACACCCGGGCGTTTCCTCCCGCCCGATTCGGTGCAGGAACCTCCCGAAACAACCGTGTCCGGTGAGGATCTGCGTCAGGCGGTAGGTGAGGGCGCCGTGGCGCCTCTCTAGCCACTCCTCAAAGAGGGGACTTATCGCCACTATGGTAGCGTGCCCTGCACGGGGTTGCAACAGTCGCTCTCTCCATGTCGCCATGATATCACGCCGGAGGTCTGTCCGCTGAGCGGCAATTTGCCGCGGCAGCGGAGTTTCCTCCCGACGTAGTGCCTCCGCGCGCCATTCGTGCAGGCGTGCGAGGACTATCGCCTCCAGATCCCATGGCGGCAATCCGGCAAGGAGGCTAGCCGCTTCGCCGGAGATCGTGCGGTACCCCCGGATTAGCCTTATGGCTATTACTTTTTGGGGCGCGTTCAGGTAGTGGGCGGCTTGCCGCCTCAAAGAACGCGCCCACACCGGGGCCCCGTAAAGGGCCATGGACCGCACGACCCCCGCGTATAGCCTCCGGCAGGAGGCGTTTGGACCCCTCAGGTTGGGCAAGAGCCGCTTGAAGGCAGCCCCTGTCCGTTCCAGTTTGGGAGCCAAACGTCGGAAGTGCTCCACGAAGTTCCACCGGCTGTCGAGGACGAGTCCTAGGTACTTCAACGTCGACCCGACGCCGATGGAAACCCCTCCTGCCGTCAGTAGGGATCCCGACGGTGGCGCATTCCGAGGCCCATGAAAACACATGGCCTCGGACTTGTGCAGTGCCACCTCGAGACCCAATTGCCGGATCCTCTCCACGACTATCGCAACCCCGCGTGTCATGTTTTCGGCCGCCGCCTCGTGCGACCTCCCTTGTGCCAGTACCAGCGTGTCGTCAGCGTAGCAAACTACGCTGACGCCGGTAGGGAGGTCGGCGCGCAGCACCCAGTCGTAACCGATGTTCCACAGGGCCGGTCCCAGAACCGATCCCTGTGGAACACCGCACGACATCTCTCGCCGGTTCCATTCTCCGCTTCGACCAGGGTAGATGACGGCTCTATCCGTCAGGTAGTCCCCGACCACACGACGAAGGTAGGTCGGCACCCGGTGATACCGGAGTGCCTCCCTAATGCAGCTCCAGGGCATGGAGTTGAAGGCGTTGGCGATGTCAAGAGACACCGCCAAGACGACCCCGCCCCGGGACACCGCGTCCCCCGTCGTGAGGGCTCTCACGCGCATGATGGCGTCCACCGTCGAGCGCCCCTTGCGGAAACCAAACTGGTGTTCCGCAAGATCCGGCCCCATCCCCGCAATGTGCCCGGCGAGGCGGTTGGCAATGACTCTTTCAAAGAGCTTGCCCACCTCGTCGAGCAGCACGATGGGCCGGTATGCGGACGGAGAGTCCGCAGGGCGCCCTGGTTTCCGGATGAGGACCAGCTTCCCCGTCTTCCAACGAAGCGGAAACTGGCCTCTCTCCAAGCATGCGCTTAGGAGCCCTTCCAGTCGGGGCCCGAGAGCCTCAGAGGCCAGGACCCAGGCTTTGCCAGGCAAGCCATCGGGTCCCGGGGCGGTCTTTCTGGTTTTCAGCCTGCGTACCGCCACTCTCAGGTCTACCCCAGTCACCTCCGGAACGTCGTCATCGTCATCGGTGTGGTCCGCTTCCGGCACCGCACGCGGCGGCGGAGCCATAGGCGGGGGAGGATGCTCCCCTCGCGAAGGGAACAAAGCGCTCACCACGTCCTCCACGAGCTCAGGCCGGAGACTCTGCGTCAACGGGGGGGCCCGGGTGCGGAGTTTGTCCCGCACCATCTTGTAAGGGCGCCCCCACGGATCTCCGTTCAGAGACTCCAGCATCTCCTCGCGGGCCAAGTTCTTGGCCCGCCGGACAGCCTCTTGGAGGGTGGTCTTCGCCGCTCTGTACCCCTCGTACAGCTCCGCCTCAATGGCTGCCGCATCCGGAGGGCGGATGCGGAGCCTGCGATGCCTGGCGTACAGGCGCCGCGTGGCAACGCACTCCTTGCGCAGAGACGTCAGCTCTCGCGACCACCAGTACACCTGACGCCGGGCGCTTCCTGGCCGAACTCGGGGCATTGCCACGTCGCAAATGTCGGACATGGCCTCCTGGAACCAACCCGCCTCGTTGTTGATGTCGGCAGGCCTGACTGGTGATGACACCCAGGCCTGCACGATCGAGGCTTCCAGGAGGAGCTCCCGGTCCAGCTGCTTCAGCGCCCATCGCGGACCACTCGGGGCCTGTAGGACCGGCACGCTTGAGGACTGGGTGGAGACGTCAAACCGGATGTACCGGTGGTCGGAATAGGTCTCCACTCCCTCCATGACGCGCCAGTCAACGACACGCGGCGACAGAGCGGGGCTGGCGAACGAGATGTCCACCACCGACTCGCCCCGCATCCGCACGCACGTGGGGACAGAACCCCGATTTAGGACGACCAGGCCTGTCTCCAGAGCCCAGTCCTCCACCATTCTACCCCGCACGTCCGTGTAACGAGAACCCCAAGCCAAGTTCTTGGCATTGAAGTCCCCGAGCACAAGCACGGGGAGGGAATGGCTTCCGATGACGACACTCAACTCCGTGAGGGAGTTGTGGAACTCGGCGAGAGTTCGGCTCGGGGAGAAGTAGACTCCCACGCCGCACGAACGCGCCCACACCGGGGCCCCGTAAAGGGCCATGGACCGCACGACCCCCGCGTATAGCCTCCGGCAGGAGGCGTTTGGACCCCTCAGGTTGGGCAAGAGCCGCTTGAAGGCAGCCCCTGTCCGTTCCAGTTTGGGAGCCAAACGTCGGAAGTGCTCCACGAAGTTCCACCGGCTGTCGAGGACGAGTCCTAGGTACTTCAACGTCGACCCGACGCCGATGGAAACCCCTCCTGCCGTCAGTAGGGATCCCGACGGTGGCGCATTCCGAGGCCCATGAAAACACATGGCCTCGGACTTGTGCAGTGCCACCTCGAGACCCAATTGCCGGATCCTCTCCACGACTATCGCAACCCCGCGTGTCATGTTTTCGGCCGCCGCCTCGTGCGACCTCCCTTGTGCCAGTACCAGCGTGTCGTCAGCGTAGCAAACTACGCTGACGCCGGTAGGGAGGTCGGCGCGCAGCACCCAGTCGTAACCGATGTTCCACAGGGCCGGTCCCAGAACCGATCCCTGTGGAACACCGCACGACATCTCTCGCCGGTTCCATTCTCCGCTTCGACCAGGGTAGATGACGGCTCTATCCGTCAGGTAGTCCCCGACCACACGACGAAGGTAGGTCGGCACCCGGTGATACCGGAGTGCCTCCCTAATGCAGCTCCAGGGCATGGAGTTGAAGGCGTTGGCGATGTCAAGAGACACCGCCAAGACGACCCCGCCCCGGGACACCGCGTCCCCCGTCGTGAGGGCTCTCACGCGCATGATGGCGTCCACCGTCGAGCGCCCCTTGCGGAAACCAAACTGGTGTTCCGCAAGATCCGGCCCCATCCCCGCAATGTGCCCGGCGAGGCGGTTGGCAATGACTCTTTCAAAGAGCTTGCCCACCTCGTCGAGCAGCACGATGGGCCGGTATGCGGACGGAGAGTCCGCAGGGCGCCCTGGTTTCCGGATGAGGACCAGCTTCCCCGTCTTCCAACGAAGCGGAAACTGGCCTCTCTCCAAGCATGCGCTTAGGAGCCCTTCCAGTCGGGGCCCGAGAGCCTCAGAGGCCAGGACCCAGGCTTTGCCAGGCAAGCCATCGGGTCCCGGGGCGGTATTTCTGGTTTTCAGCCTGCGTACCGCCACTCTCAGGTCTACCCCAGTCACCTCCGGAACGTCGTCATCGTCATCGGTGTGGTCCGCTTCCGGCACCGCACGCGGCGGCGGAGCCATAGGCGGGGGAGGATGCTCCCCTCGCGAAGGGAACAAAGCGCTCACCACGTCCTCCACGAGCTCAGGCCGGAGACTCTGCGTCAACGGGGGGGCCCGGGTGCGGAGTTTGTCCCGCACCATCTTGTAAGGGCGCCCCCACGGATCTCCGTTCAGAGACTCCAGCATCTCCTCGCGGGCCAAGTTCTTGGCCCGCCGGACAGCCTCTTGGAGGGTGGTCTTCGCCGCTCTGTACCCCTCGTACAGCTCCGCCTCAATGGCTGCCGCATCCGGAGGGCGGATGCGGAGCCTGCGATGCCTGGCGTACAGGCGCCGCGTGGCAACGCACTCCTTGCGCAGAGACGTCAGCTCTCGCGACCACCAGTACACCTGACGCCGGGCGCTTCCTGGCCGAACTCGGGGCATTGCCACGTCGCAAATGTCGGACATGGCCTCCTGGAACCAACCCGCCTCGTTGTTGATGTCGGCAGGCCTGACTGGTGATGACACCCAGGCCTGCACGATCGAGGCTTCCAGGAGGAGCTCCCGGTCCAGCTGCTTCAGCGCCCATCGCGGACCACTCGGGGCCTGTAGGACCGGCACGCTTGAGGACTGGGTGGAGACGTCAAACCGGATGTACCGGTGGTCGGAATAGGTCTCCACTCCCTCCATGACGCGCCAGTCAACGACACGCGGCGACAGAGCGGGGCTGGCGAACGAGATGTCCACCACCGACTCGCCCCGCATCCGCACGCACGTGGGGACAGAACCCCGATTTAGGACGACCAGGCCTGTCTCCAGAGCCCAGTCCTCCACCATTCTACCCCGCACGTCCGTGTAACGAGAACCCCAAGCCAAGTTCTTGGCATTGAAGTCCCCGAGCACAAGCACGGGGAGGGAATGGCTTCCGATGACGACACTCAACTCCGTGAGGGAGTTGTGGAACTCGGCGAGAGTTCGGCTCGGGGAGAAGTAGACTCCCACTACAACGATCTCCCCGAACCGTGCTGCTACGCACCCCTGACCCTTCCTGACACTCTCAAGGGTCGGGGTACCGGCGGCGACCGACGCAATTATGGTCACTGAGCCGCTAAGGTCCTCCACCCAGTCATCCCTGGGCGGGACAAAGTACGGCTCAGCGACCACGGCGATGTTAATCGACCACTGCGCCACGCTCTGGAGCAACAGATCCTGAGCGCAGGCGCAGTGGTTGATGTTCGCCTGGAGAAGGCGTAATGGGGCCGTTACTGGCACTCCATTTCAGCCCCCTCCCGGGCCCCCTGCGAGGGCCCCGCTGCGGAAGTTGCAGCAGTAGCGGCAGCGGCGGCGACAGTGGCGGCAGCTGCGGTGGTGGCGACGGTGGGGGTTTTGGCGGTGGTGGCGGAGGGCCTTCCCTTGCCCCTGGCCTTGGCGGGAGTACCGCAGGACTTGCTCCCTGCCCGGTGATCGGCCGACTTGCCAGCTGCCGCACATGCAGCGCAGCGCGGCGCGGCGGAGCAAGCCGCGGCCATGTGACCAGGCTGGCCGCAGCGGAAGCACAGGCCGCTGCGGTCCACCTCCGAAGTGCACCGGACCGACACGTGGTGCCCCACATGGCAGCGGAAGCACCTCAGAGGTCTGGGTTCCAGCAGCTTCACCTGCGCCGAAACCCAGCCCACCAAGAGCCTTCGGCCCTCCACAATGACTTTCGCCGCCGTCACAGGGCAGCTTACCGTTATGGTTCGCATGCCCGACAGGTCCGGACGTAAGGTGCCTGCCTTGACTTGCTCGGCAGGGCACCCACCGGTCCTGGTGACGGCGGCCACCACCTCCTTCTCGGTCACCGAGTCGTCCAGACCCAGTATGCGCAGGTCTGCGCATTTGACGGGCCTGGACACTCTGGCCTCGTCCGCATTTAGGGACGCTCTAAGCTTTTCAGCCAGAGCGTCAGCGGACGAGCCACGGGTTTCGCCAGGGATCTCCAGCACTCGAGCCCCTGTTGCGGTGACTCTAAGCCGGAGGCCCCCGGTGATCCCGAGCTCTCCGAGATCCACCGTCGCTTTCGCCTTAGCGAGCACGTCGCGGTAGGTCACGCCCCTCTTTTCCGCGTCCGGCTGTAGTGTAATCACTACAGCTGCGGTCTTCGGGGCGCTGAGCCTAACCGCGACGCCCCGCTCCTTTTGCCGGCGTTTCTGCTCCTGCCTCCTGGCCTTTTTGGCCGCCCTTCGCTCCCTCGCGTTTTCTCCAGCTACCTGCCACCCGGTCTCGGCCACGGAAGTCTTGGGAGGCGGAGGGGGCGGCGATAGCGGCTGTCTCGCGGCTGGCGCTGGCGTATTCGCCACCTTGCCCTTCTTTTGGGCCGCCGCCTTGCCCTGTTTCAGGGCCGCCGCCTTCTTAATCGGAGCCGATTTCGTCGGGGCCGACATAACCCTGCCGGGGGGCTGGCTGGGCGGCCCCGGTGCGGAGGCCGCAGCAGACGCATATGAGGCCGCCCTCAGGCCCGGGGGCGCCTTGTTTGCCGCCAGGGGGGGGCGTAAGACAATGCCCTCCAGGACGGAGAACCGCGCCTGGAAGGCAGCCAGCTCCTGCCGAACCAGATTCAGGACCTGGTTCTCCACCGGCACGTGCTGGCTTGGACGCTTCTGGCCCCCATTTTGGGGCGCCTCGCGAGAGCCGGACTCGCGCAGACTGGCCAGGTCTGCTCGGAGCTTCCTATTCTCCTCTTTGAGAAGCTCCGTGGCGGCTGTCAGTCGAGCGACCTCTGCCCTCAGTTTGGCCACGCCGTCTGGCGGCGGCCCCGCAAATCTAGCCTCCGCTGCCGCCATAATGGAGGCGACCGCAGCAGGTATAGCCCTTTGCCTGGTGGAGGGCTTTTGTTTGAAGGAGACAGCCCTCAGCGCTGCCTCCACCTCCTTCGCGAGCCCGGCCTTACGCTCCGCATCAGAGCCGCCATCTGCGCCCGCCTCGTCGCCAGAATAGCCCGAACGGGCCACCTCGTGACCGGCGGCCTCCCGCGCTGGAAGCACACTGAGCCAGCGCTCACCTCGCTGGATGCGGCACCGGACTCCGACCCCGCATCCCTCTCCTCCCTTCCTTCGCCGTTATCGGCCGTTTTTTGGGTTAAAATATTTTTCATTTTGTTCTCACGAGTATGGGGGAAATAAATAGTCCATCTGGGCAGTGCCCCCTGTACCCAGATAAGCCATAGCCAGGCCCGGCAGTGGTTCGCACTAGAGACTGATTTTCCAAAGGAACCCGTCAGCCATACATCTCCTCGCGGTGCGCCGCCGCTTGAGATTCGGGGTAACTTTTTATAGAGGTTTTCTACCTCGTGGTCCGGGCGGTTAAGCCAAGACCCTCGGTCCCAATCGAAGCCGCGAGACGTGTTCCACGACACTTCGACGGTGGGATTACGATATCGACGGAGACAGTGAAGGACGCACGTCCTTCACTGTCTGCTCGGAGGCAGGGTAAGTGCACACCGAGCCCGTCCTTGCTCCTCCGCTGTGCCCTCTGCTTTTCAGAGGGTCACGCGGAGCAACGCCCCCTTGGTCCATGAGGGACCCCCCATGTCAGAATATTAGCCATGGGCAGTAACATTTCCCGAGGAATAAGAATCTCTTCCCATTCCTCGGGGAAGGATACTGCCCACGCCCAGGGTGCACCGGCCCAGCAGCTGCTATTCCCTCCAGACGTATCGAGAGGGACCGGCAGCCATCAGGCACACGAGGAGGAATTCTGACAACGCACCCCATGAATACGAGGCTTTACTTTAACTATACTTGAATGAACTTATAGTGTCACTTACGGGATATCTTCCGTGATTGTTCATTATTATGAGCTCCCGATATTAAATCGTGAAAGCTTACAAACCGAAATACAACAATCAGGTCTCAGTATAAATATAAGTTATGTACCAGTGCTCACAATACATCTTTATTAAAAAAAAGTATTTTAGGTATGGCGCCTATAATCTATAATAAGGTTCCAAATAGCATCAAGGAGCAGCCTTTGACAATTTTTAAAAAACAGCTTTCATCTTTATTAATTAAAAAATGTTATTATTCTGTATCAGATTTCCTAACAGATAAAATATAGCTGTATTATTATTGTTACTTAATTTTGATTTTTTGTTGAAAGCTTTTAAATTGAAGTTGTATAATTGTTTATAAGTATAAATTTTTGCATACCATATGGTAGAATGTACCAGGAACAAATAACTACTATTGTAACAACTCATGTATGTACCTACATTCAATGCAAATAAATTATTTCTATTCTATTTCTATTCTATTTCTATTCTATTTCTATTCTATTTCTATTCTATTTCTATTCTATTTCTATTCTATTTCTATTCTATTTCTATTCTATTTCTATTCTATTTCTATTCTATTTCTATTCTATTTCTATTCTATTTCTATTCTATTTCTATTCTATTTCTATTCTATTTCTATTCTATTTCTATTCTATTTCTATTCTATTTCTATTCTATTTCTATTCTATTTCTATTCTATTTCTATTCTATTTCTATTCTATTTCTATTCTATTTCTATTCTATTTCTATTCTATTTCTATTCTATTTCTATTCTATTCTATTCTATTCTATTCTATTCTATTCTATTCTATTCTATTCTATTCTATTCTATTCTATTCTATTCTTAAAACAGTGTTTATACTTGAATGGTAGGTATATTTATTTCAAAGATTGTTTATCGTTTTGTAATAAACAAGATTAACTAAAAACGAAAGAAATAACCTAAGAAATGGGAGCACTGTTTCTTGGAGATACTTAAATCATGTCAGCTTACTTGATTATAAGTGGGTTGCCATGGTAACGTGTTCATAGTCCACAATTAATGTATTATTTCCATCTTCAATAGGTGACCAAGTTATTGATTCTTAGAAATTCGGATATTATCCTCTCGAAAGAAAGGTCACCACTGATCAATTTTTCAGATGAAATAATATTCGTTAATGAAATTCTCGGCGAAATATAAATTAATTTTTTTGGTTATTGGACAAGACCGCCTTATTATATTTTATACGATATTTCACTGTCTCATTGACAGCTAAACATTTTTTTTATAAAGCCATGTATTTATCCTATTTAGGTATCTATTGTAGTAACTGCTAATATAAAACCTCTTTGCTTATTTTTATGGTTTTACCACACCTATTAAGCCTATGATTAATGTTGATAACACTCAGTAGAAAGTTGTTAATTTCCGCAAAATGACCGCTTATGTCTATAAGACTTGTAAATCCACTTTCTTTTTCGAAAAGCCAAGTTTATCATAAAATTATCAGATTTGAATACCTAACAACATTATATCGTAAATGCCTTGTGAATAATATTATAATAGACTTTTTGGTAGGAATATTTTGTTCTGCAGCGGGGTAAATCTCTAAATACCTTTTTCTCTTCAATATTTTTAAATAATACGAGGTGTAAACGGACCCTTCACGAAGCCGTCAATCAAGCATTCTGTACATCCAACAAAGTCTCCAAGTAGCTCTACGCAAAAATTATTGTTGGGGAACGACTTTTTTATTTGTTCTAAAAAGTCTGGTTTTGCGGTAGAACTCAATGCAACGTACGCAAAACACTGTGCTGATAGCAATGACGAGACCTTTCGGCTTCATTAAGGGTCTTTTTACACCCTTTGTAAGAACTATTAAATAACGGATTGCCTTTCGATAAAAGTCAAGCTCGTCCTCTCATTTCCGACGTTCGCAAGCTTAACTTGAGTGGGAAGTCTGTGGTTATTTTAACCCACAGTTTATCCGACATGCGACTGATATATCCAGCCCAGTTCCATTTAAGTTTAGCGGCTTTCCGGGTACGAAGAAGTGTATTTTCCACAGAAATAAATCTCTATGGTATTTTCTGACTACAGTCCATTCACACTTATTATACCTCGGACATCTGTATCACTAGTCCAGGTAGTCCAGCTAATATCCTCCACAGAAAGATGTGATCTTTGGCGGGAGCTGCTTAAGCCCCCAGACGGGTTCATCGAGCCCTCTGAAAGCATGCTTTGTCTTGGCCGACTTGGAAGACAAGACTCCGAACCTAAGTCGTTCGTAGCAAAGACGATCTCTACAGATGGAGGTTCATGGACGACTAAGATCTCAAGTGTATATGCGGTGTGTCTACACATACAATGGCCCACCTTCCATCATGTCCTGACAACTGCGCACTTGACGATCTTATGACTGCATCAGCGAGCGGAGTTCGTGTAGCTGAGTTTTGGGTCAAATATATCAGCCGAAAATTTACCATCGACACGCTAAGAATAAGAATAAGATCTGCATCATTGTAAAAAATTACAGTGATCTTTGTTCAGGTTAGGATAAGGTTGCTTTTGGGATTATTGTCAGAGTTAAATAATGTGAAAAGACGGTTATTTTATGCTATTTATAGCAAACAGAAGCGAACATGTTTAAAAAAAGACAACGAGGTTCACAAGATAATGAATACAACCGTTTATTCTAACTTGGAACAAAATATCAATCACTGAAACTAGCCTAAACCGCCACAAATCATAACGAATTCAATTAACACATAATTGTTTACAAAAATAGCGATTAAGTTCACAAAATTGGAAAATATAAATCTTACAGCCCTTTGAGCGATATTCCCAACAAGCGTCTCCCGCGACCAGAGACTATTTTAAAGTTGTCACTCCTTGCCATAGAACTAACATGTGCTACGTAAAACCTCATTTCTTCCTAATACTAAGTAAAACCTCATTTCTTCCTAACACTATAATAACTTCTCCACACACCATTATATGTAGGTAACTAATACAAACAAGTAACATGAACCCGTATCATTTTATTCATCAGCGTACCTAAAATATTATAACCATCTTCTAAATTTCGGTCAAATAATTCCCGTAAAGGGCAGTGTCCCTCGAGTAGCGTCTTGTACAAACACGACCGCAATACATATTTATTAGAAGAGATGGGAGGAAAGCTCGTGGAAACCATAAAAATATAAATAGTAATACACACGACCTACCAATCACGTAGGGAGAAGAATGTTTATTTATTTATGAACATTCGTAACATTATCGCCTTGAGTGGATGTTTGTGAGAAATGAAACATGTTCCAAATTAACGGCCAGTGGAAGAACACTACAAGAATCACGTTTTTTTCTTTCTTTTTTTTATTCGGGCAAGCAAGCCACACTATTCCCAGACCACTGCAACTCTGGAAAGCCAGAATCAACAGTGGCGACCATCAGAAAAGCACCGAGACATTGAAGCTCGACAAAGTCTCAGAGAAAAATTATCTGTCTTGGATCCCGCAACGAAATTAATCAGAAAAGAATAGCGGAGGAGTGGGAAAAAGGAAAAACATAATTTCTACTTCCCTCCATATCAGCAGCAGACAGAATGAAAAGGCCAATAGGCACAGAGAGACGTTTACAACTGGAATAAGTCCAGTTGCCTAGCACCACGGATAAACATTCCCTAACCTATCATTAACAAAATACTCCCACGATCCTACTGAAATCACCTTCCTGACCATTGTAAGAAAACCTGCATAAGACAAGTCACAGACTAAAAAAAACTGTTCTCCAGCGTCATCATCATCTTTCTAAGGGCGTTACAAGTCAATTTTCTATTCTACCATTGTGCCATACTTCATGTAAATCCACCAAGTCGTTACCTTACACAGATCGACTCACAAACATCCTAACGTCTGCATCTCCCACATAAATATCTCGGCTGCTATCTGTAGGAACATTAAGTAGCTGATTGCGTGAAGATTAACTTGTCAGCTTGTATCCCGGAGAGGTCCGCGATAAATCGTGTGTTAAAAATCTAGGAGTAAAAACGCGCGACTCTAATCCGTGCCATTAACTATAATCCTGGCGGGGGAAAGTGGCGGGCTGATTAATTGCAGACAGCCAGCCTGCCAACCAGCCTGGCCGCACTCCGCCATGCCACCACGCGCGGCTTACAACACGTCTATTAAGCACTCCTACAAATTGAACCGCTAATTTCGGAGATGAAATCGTAAAAAAAGACGATTTTTGTGATGGTGCTTTTGTTTTTGGGGAATTGGCAGTCTTAAAGCAGTAGTTAGGGATTTTAATCTTGCTATAATCTAGTCGGTGTTTCCGGATCCTTATCTGTTCATTAAGGGCAATGAAAATATTTAATTAATTAATTAGCTAATTGACAGAAATTGCATTAACTTAACGCACAAGAGTTCCATAAATAACTAAGTTGATCACTGCGACGGTTTCTTAAAAATGCATTTCCAGAACCTTTCAGGAAATTAAATTTGAAAATATATCTAAGTCAGTTTGTATATTCATCAATTAAGAGCGCACAGCTTGTCAAGTTAGAATTCTTCATATGGTAAAGTTTAGTCAACACTCAGAGTAAAGCAATGAATTTCGTCTAGGTGTACCATGTTGGCATATACTCAGAAACACGCGAAAAATTTCACAGCTCACAATTTTGGCGGAGGTTGAGGCTTAATGCCGACATAATAGACACAAAACAAAGGCCCGCCGAAACTGCAAGGAATTCCTCCCACGTTCGTGACATACGATGAAATCCGCGACTAGACGGCTTTAAGCAGTAGGCGGCATACTCCGCTCAACTGAGCCGAACTCAAAACCTTATCATGGCCTTAGAAGCTTATCCTTTGTTTGTTCATCCTTAACTACTACGCTTATTTTATTCAGTTTCAAGGCGGCAGTTTTGCCCCTTGTTTTTTAGTAATGCTCATGTAACGATGTCTTTGACGAATAAGCTTGTGCTTGAGTTGTCAGAAATTGACTGTTGAACATAATAATTAAAATACAGCGAAAAATTAATATTGTAAATCGTATTGCAATGCTATAATTGTAACCAGGGTTTAAAATTATACCCTTGCATGTTAATTGTGGTTATATCAGTCTTTGTGGGCGCAATACGTTTTTTTCTTCCATTCTCCCCTGTCAACCGTCACGCTATCATTTACTCCTTTTTCTTTCATATCATCCCTCACACAATCCATCTATCCTTTCTTTGGTCTTCCTATGAAAGCTACAGTGATATAAGTCTAATAAAAATCATCGTAGTGTGTGCAGTGTACATCGAAAGATTTTCTAACAGAAAACTTTGCATAATTTTGCATATGCCACACAACTTAAGACCGCAGCACGTTAGCGTACAACACACCCATAAACTTCTTCTAGATACACTAAACAAGAACTAACAACAGCTTCGCTTAGAGATGACTATCCAAGTACCTACTTACATGAAAACTGCGAAAGTGACTGCGTCTGTCTATCTGTTACCTTTTCACGCCGTACCAGCCGAACGGATTTGTATAAAAGTTGGGTCAAGGATAGACCATAACCTAGATTAGGACATAGGATACTTTTTATCCCGGTAGTACGTTTCCATGGACGTCCCAGTTGTCAACTCAGCGCGAGTGGAGCCGCGGACAAAAGCCAGTGTAAAAATACAGCGACAAGAAGCCCAAGTTTTATGTGAAGCGGCTACGATATTTTGTGAAACCTCGTTATTCTGGAATTAGATTACAGTAACGGAGACTGTAGCGGCGAAAATATAGTGACCTCGCTCGAGAGGGACTAGAGGGAGACTATTTATAAGCCTGAATCGTGAAAATGGGTGAAAAACTTTAGTTTCACGATGATCAGTTATGGTATCAGGCAGAATTTTTATGCTAAGCAAAACTTTCAGTGTTAATTCCGCGAAAAAGATCCAGGTTTGGATGCAAGATGCAGCATCCGCCAGCATCCCGCCCACGAAAATATGCAGATGCAGGAAAAGCAATATTTTGGGGTTTTTTCACGAACGTTGCATAAAGTAAAGTGATAATTAACGTCAGCTTTAGCCATCGATTTTGTGGCGTTTAAACATCTGTTACTTGACTTAAAACCAGTTTATAAATAAACCTCTTGTACCAACCTCTGTGATTATCAATACGCTAATTACATTATAATATAGAAGCACACTAAAAATCATTAAACGTTACCTTCACAAAACTGTCCCGGAATAATAAAGGGAAACCGATAATAAGAAGCTGTTTTAGTTCTATATTTATAACAAACCTGACAGTTTGCCAATTTCTATTACTGTATCGATACAATTTATATTTGCAACTCCACAAATAGAGCTCACTATTTGTCGTGACACAATAACAATTCTCCCAGAACCACAAACAACGAAGGGACAGAATGACGATACGGCAAAATATTTAGTTACCGGAACTGCTAATTGAGTACTTATTTCGATTTTGTGGTCTTCATCGATCTGTCCTTTTAGAATCAATCTTACATTCGTCACTATCATCAATTTTACATTGAGACTTAAATGAACATGGGCTGTCCGTGTCTGCTATTTTGCAACAGCAACGTACATAAATCTCACCACTGATTGCCTACACACCCTAACAAACTGAAAAAAGAAAGTGTGGGCTATTCTAGAACATTTCAGCTTAGTTCTTAACACTACTTTCTTAGCCTACTGGGGGCTGAAGTTAATTTCTCGGCCCTGAGTCGAGTTTTAAAAATTCAATAGTGCGTGTTTTATTTAGGGATTCATTTTTCTTTTCTGTTCTAATTTAATGATTGTAATAGGTGTTATACCGTTTTGATTAACTGTAAAAAAAAATTGTATTCTGTCAGTGAAATCGAGTTCATCTATAATTATCGTAGCGCTACAATAAATTGGTGATTTGTGAGCAGTGATAGCCTAGTGGTGTGACCATCGGACTGTCAAATCATAGGTCTTAAGTTCGAACCCAAGACACGCACCTCTGATTTTTCGGATTCATTTGCGTTTTGTATAATTAACACTTGCTTCGGAAGAAGGAAAACCAGTTTGCCCGAGAGATCTTACTCGATGGCATGAAAAGCCTAGTCCATGGGCGGCATGAAAACTCTGACACCAGGTTAGGCACTCATGGACACTATACAGGTTGTAAACGGACCCTTCACAAAGCCGTGAACCAAGCATTCTGTACATCAAAATAAGTAACTCTACGCAAAAATTATTGCTGGGAAACGACTTTTTTTTTTGGAGTGAAAAATCACCTTTTACGGTAGGACTCAATGTAACGCACTCAAAACAATGTGCTGATGGATGCATTGAATAGTAAGGGGATCGTGGAGGTATTTAAAGTAAAGTAATAATATTAAAAACTAGAATTTAAAAAAAATTAGAAAAAGTTGGAACTTTGACCCTCAATATCTCCGTAGTTAGAAGGTTCCCAGGTATGGTCCAGAACAAAAACATGATCGCAGTGACAGGGAGAACAAGTGCTTTTCGGCTTCGTTAAGGGTCTTGTTACTCCTTTTATTATCCAAATCACATTACGTATCTTACGTACCTGTTTGTTTGTTTGGTAACTACAATTTAATACCTAGTTAATTACTTACTATTTGCGAACAAATCTTTGATATTGACTTTCTAAATGAAATTGCTCGCACAATGAACGCTTTGTATGCGTTTTATAATTGACACTATCGAAAAGTAAACACGTGGCTGTCAGATAATTAACAACAGTTTAATTTTATAAATATGCTGCCTATTGAGTTTAATAACATTTATACTCATTATATTTACTTAAAGAAACCTAATAACGGTTCGGTAAACCGGCACGGACAGATTGTGGAACGGACTCCGGAGATTGAACTTTAATAGATATGTACCTACTACTGAGTTCACTGACGGAAGAGTGTACCACTTTTCACCCTTATTCCTAAAGTAATAAGTTTGACACATGGTTGACCGTCAGTAGCTATTGAAGTATCTAAGTTCGGTGGCCGAATGCGAGACTCCAGGACTTTGTAGGTGCATAATTATGTTAGTCAAAAGCTCGCCTTTCTCTATTTAAAACCAGACGATTAAGCTGAATCGATTTATTTCAATGCGTTAATTACCTACGCAAATTTCTTATCGAATTAATGATGACATGGCTGGCGCAGTGGCTGAGCGATTGGCTGCTACGCTGCGTGTCGCAGGTTCGATACCTAAACGGAACAAATATTTGTATGACCTACAGGTAGGAGTTTCGGGTCTGGCAGTTTGTGTATATGAGTTTAATTGTTTGTAAACGCACCCACGTACAGCAGAAATTCCTAGGGTGGGGCAAGGTGTAAAAAAAAAACTGGTAAAAAAGAGAGACTTCGGAAAATCCAAGTATACAGGCTAACACTAGTGAGCACAACTTACATAGGAAGACCTGTAATGCTCCAATCTGATACAGAACACTTGCTTGAAACTTTAAAGTAAGACATCTGATTCCTACCACAATTCACAAGTTTGTTATAAAAGATACGGTAGAAGAGTCTTTGTGAGTGTTGTTTACTTCATTGTCGACGACTTACACTTTGAAAATTTATGACCACGTATGAAGATAGAAAGAAACACTTTCTGTAAATTCAGTCTTTGTACAACAGAAAGATTAGTCAAGGGCTTTGGGATAATTTTCTCTAATCAAACGCAAATAAATTTATTTTGGTACATTTTTATACTCACGTCTTGTTTTGCAGTGAGGCGCTTTCATCATCATCATCTGCCTAGCCTTTTCCCAACTATATTGGGGTCAGCTTCCAGTCTTACCGGATGCAGCTGAATACCAGTATTTTACATGGAACGACTGCCTATCTGACCTCCACAACCCAGTTAGTACTGGGTTATACGATACCCCTTGGTAAGACTGAGGGGCTTTATAATTACTAATACTAAATATTATAAATACGGATTTTTAGTTGAATGGACGTTTGTTACTCAATCAGGCCAGAACGGGTGAAAGGATCTGGATGAAATTTGGCACAGTGATAGATTATTTCTGGTATATAGCACATAGGCTACTTTTTTATTTCTCACACATACACCTAAAAATTTCCAAGCTAACGAAGTCGCGGGCAACAGCTAGTATCATATAATTATATCCATCAGTACTTCTAACATTTCTAGGTTTTCTAAACACCTTGCTTGTCTATCGAGACAAGACAAGATGCCTGTTTTTTTAAAGGGTTTATTACATTAAGGGTATATTACAGAAAATGATATTTATTACGTTAATATAATACTGTACCTACTGTGAAGCTGTTTAGAAGTGATTTGGCCTAGCTTGGTTTTATTCAAGTTACTCTTCGTTCTCGCTTCAAACTACTCAAGTTTAAAAAAAAAAACAGGTCCAGGTAACACAACACAACAACAATTATCGGTCAAGAATTCTCAGGTTGAGTTTGCATATTTTCCCATATAACATCAATGTGCGCTAGGTACCTATATCTAGACATACTCTAGAGAGCTGTCGACTGGACACAGGTGCTTGCAAGCTTAGTAAGCTCAGTACATCGTTAATAGCCGGCTATTCCAGGCTTAGTGAATTCTCAAGTGGAGATTACAGATCAATAGTGAATTGTTTCAAGGAATTAACAAATACGGAATTTGAATAGAAATTCTTTAGGTTGTGATCATGTTTGTCATCGAAGTAGATAAATTTATAAATAAGCTTCTTTATTTATCATTAACAGACGGAGTTGACAAAGGAATAACAAATTGAATGAAGTGATCGATAATTATAACATAATTATATTATAATTATCGATCGCCTCTATAATACAACTAATAAAATAAAAACTAATAATATCTATACATATGTAAAATTCAAAGTCCTGACTGACAGACTGACTGACTGACTAATATATCAACGCACAGCCCAAACTGACCTAATGACATTAAATTTTTAAGGCTATATTCTTTGTGAAGAGTAGGTATCCACCAAGAAAGGGTTTTTCAAAATTCCACCCCTGAGAGGGTGAAATGGGGGTTTGAATTTTCTATGAAACTTTTTATTCTCGGGATCGATTGACTTGAAAATGTGTGTACATACTCTTCAGTTAAAATTATGAGACACGTGTATCACAGTTTTTCCAAAATGATCCTCCAACAGAGTCAAGTAGGGCTTCTAAACTCACGTAGACGGGCGCATGGCTCCGTGACTATTATAAATGCAAAATTTTGAGAGGATGTATGTATGGATGTTCGTTACTCTTTCACGCACAAACTACTGAAGGATTTGGCACATAGATAGTTTATAACCTGGATTAACACAGACCAGGATAATTTTTATCCCGGTAGTACGATCCCGTGGAACAATTAGCGAACTCCACGCGGGCAAAGCCGCGGGCATGAGCTAGTTATAATTATATAATACAACAGAAATTGGCACAGGTCTTGGCGTGAGAATGAAAGGCATATCTTCTTATTGTCCTGGGTGTAGGTCGTCGCCATTGCACGTATTTTTACTCGGTTTTGTCCATCGTACATTGTTTTCACCATCAGGGCAATGTCAGTAAGCTACGCTCTTCTTCGAGTCTTTGTGTTTCTGATGTAATTACGCAGATAAAACCCCAGCATTGCTCGTTGAGCGAGTAGTAGTTTGGCGATTACCTTCTTAGTGAGTGACCATGTTTCAACCCTAAACAACATTAGTTTTAGTATATGCGAAATCTGAAACATGTGTCGAGTATTTTTATGTAAAGAATCTATGTACAAAAATCACAAAGTTATAAGCTTATTCTGTTACCTGGTTGTCCGCACAAAAGCGTGATCACCACGCAACGCGCCCGCGCGGGCCTCCAGCGTCGTCTTGAGCTCATCATTAAACATAATTTGGCAGTAAGTACCTAAATTATTACGATAGGTACTTAATGTCGCTCGGTGTCCAATTTGTAACATTTTAAAAATATTTTTGGGACAAAATATAACATGGTTTAAAAATTATTGGAATTGATTCAGTTACTTATTCTGAACAAACTATATTTCGCATTTACTAAAAATAATGTTGTAGATAGATGAATAGAACACTCTTAATTATGACTTACCAAATTACAGGTATAAAAAAGTAGACATTAGACACAATAGTACATCATGATGGTGACGAAACCAAGATAATAGAAAAAAATACAGTGCACTGGTCTTTGATATGGACTGATGGGATATAATTTAATAGTTATCGGCGCTACCATATAAAGATATTTATCAACATTTGATAGTACTTATCATTCAAGGTCTTGTACTACATAGCCAACAACAATAACGTTCTATGCCTCTAAAACATTTATCAGTCAATTTTTCATGGTGCGCGTGGGGTCCTGGTTGCTAGGCCAAACAATGTGTTATGGAGTTTTTCCACCAGGACTTGTTAGGTTGCAAGCCGGAGCCTGAGTTTGTGTACAGATACTTAGAAACTAAGCTAGTGTCCTATCACGTGGGACATTAACACGTTAGCTGTATTACACGGTAAATTAAACCTCGTATGATGTCCGCATACAGAGCGCGGGCGAAAAGGCTGTTCCTCTTGCTCGTGCGTGGCTTGAATTTCTGCTACAAATGTTGCATAAGTGAAATGAAGTCATTTCACTCATTCAAAATTTGTAATAAGTTTAAAGGCCTTCTTCAGTAGTTTTAAAATTTTGAAGAAAAACGTAAAATGCGTTATTTATCTCGTATCGATCGATAGTATCAGTCAATTTCTCAATACTATACAATACACCAACAGGTAGGTAGAATACAATATCAGAATCTTTAGAGAAGAAAACAATTTGTATGAGCAACTTTACGTAATAAAGTACCTAAGTTCAAAGCCTAACTTGATGAACTTTAGTTTTAGTACCAACACGTATTTACAAGTACCGTGAATATTTAGTAGCATGAGTTATTGTTCGTAAACGTAATAATCGATTTTACGTAAACTTTAATAGGTACAACCAGCACAATGGCAGCTGATGATAATTTTTTTATTTGATTAAAAGCCATCACATTACAATACTCAAAAGACTAAGAACATAATAAGGCTTATAACAAGGTCACAATCATTTAAATACTCTGACTCCTAAACTAGGTGTAAATGAGTTTTTTGTTTTTTAGTAGTCAGTGATTCTCCATAGCAAACAAAGCCATGTTATACTAAATCCGGACGTTTCGACAATAAGCAGATGGTGTAAAAGAAAACAATATAATGTACGAGTATACAATCAAAAAACAAAATGATATGAGATTGGTAGGAGAGCAGTTCTGCTAAAGAAATCAATTGAAGCAACTTGACACCTTATTTCAGTTGGCCTTGTTTTATCCATTTCTTACCACTACCAAAGCATGACAGATGTGATTTGTTTATAGGTACGGGCTTTGCAACTTAGTAGTCAATTTGCTTAATAATTCATTTCCCGAGCCTTGTGTTACGATATTGATATAATCTACTAGGCAATAGGTGAACGGCATAAGTACCCAAGTAAGTAAACTGTTTTTTTTTATTACTTTTTCCCCCGATTATTTATTTTTATTTTACAATTTTTGTATCTAAGATTGTTATCAACCATACAACGCAATACTTTTATTGTTTACTTAATTTGTTTTGTTATTTTGAAATATTTGTTTGTGTTTAATGTATTTTGTATTAAAGATTTAATATTTTTAAACTTTCATGGTCACTAAAATTATTATAACTAAAAGACGGGATATTTACCATGTTTATTGCTGCAACAGCGCCGAAATGTCGGGAACTCAAAGAAAACAATAAACATGGTAAATATCCCGTCTTTTAGTTATAATAAAGATTTAATATTGGCTAATTAGCTGTAATAACAGTAGATTTTATACTCATAAAACCTGCACTACTTAATGTGTAAATATTATTTATATGCCTTGCAAGGCAGCATATAGCGAGACATTATTGATAACAGCATGTACCGTACTTACTTTTACCATGTGTCACGAATATTTGAATTTGAAAAGACTTTCCATAAACCAACTAATAATCAATATTCTTGTTTCAAAAAAAAAATCCCAGTCATAAAATAAAACTAAGTATAAAACATACCCTCTCTTCTATTTTCTTAGGAGAAAGAAAAATTGCCAGTGACGTCTGTTAATTGAAAAGAGCAACTTACTCGGCTAGATTAGCAGATAGCTAAGAATGCTTAGATGGAGATAGAGCAGGGGTGGCTTGCACACGCGGGAGAGTGAACCTTATAATAAATAAACTACATTGCTTTTTATATCTGGCAAGAAATTCTTAAGTTGGGAGTAGAATTAAAAAAAAAACTGTGTCTTAGTACACCTACACGTCTTCTGTAGATAATTTATGTGATAACATAAAACTAAGACCTTTTAAAGTTGTATATATTTAAGGCAGAGGTGTACCTAGAGGTTTTTTTTTTTTTTTCCGGATGGGAAATCATCAAATGACCCCCCCACTCTGGGCGGAGCGGAGGGGAGTGTAAGACTTGTACTGACTAAAACCCATCCATGTTCCTTCTTTGCCCTTTGTGTTCCAGGGCCACGGTATCTCTTTCGAACAGTCCCGCAGCCCTGGCCTCAATTTAAATTGTCATCGACACGCTAAGAGAGACGTTTGCCTCGCCAGTCTAGTGGGCGCAAGCGCGATTGCTGAGCATGAGGTCCAGAGTTCAATTCCCAGGTCGGACTAAGTGTTATTGGGTTTTTGCATCAGGAATTTCACAGTAGCAACCACGGAGTCTGAATTTGCGCCCGATTGATGGCAATAGGCTCGCCCCTATTACATGGGACTTGAACATAACTGGCGAAATGTGGGTGTACTATTAGGTACACCTGTGCCTAAACACTTCGGGGTGTACGCCTGTAAAGAAAGCCCTGCCTGGTATTTAGTTTGCCAGTAGGTACGGAAAATCTCTCTTTTTACAAGTGATACCTCTCCAAAAGCAATTAATAAATAAAAAAACAAAGAAAAACACAGATGCTCACTGTTAAATAAATAAACAAAATAAAAAAATAATTTCATTTCTATCACCAATTGGATTCGAGAATGCCATCAATGTTGAATTAGGTTTTTTATTTGTTTTGGCCAATACCTGGAAAGAATGAAAACAAAATAATTTCTCAAATGAATTAAAAGTTATTCGAGAATAGCAATTACATAAGTACAATATTGGTCAATAAATATAGGGTCGGGTTTTTGAGGAGTAGAAAATCTATCATGCTTCTTCTCTGTGATAGATGATATGGCTAGAAAGGAAGTGACTGCTGAGATGACGAGTAATAGAGAAGTATGGAAGAAGAAGACATGCTGCGCCGACCCCGTATGAATTGGGATAAGGGCAGGAGAATGATGACATCTTTTCTTGTTACAACATAGTCCGGTGGGGGTATTCCGATGAATCAGGCTGTAATAGTGGAGCTCCATCACTAACCATGGCCCACCTCCTAACCTGCTCTGTGTGCAACTCCACCTGCAGTTTAAGGGACCTGTTTCAAGACACTACCAACGCCATAGATGTGGGTAAGTTCAGGTAGAAGCTTATTTAATGGGGAAAACCGTTAAAAGCTAATTGTAGATGGTGCGACCATAGCTAGGTCTCATTATGACCATTGAGGTCAAGTTATTTTGAAATTGAAAATGATATTACCAGATTGTCAACCAAATGATGATGCTTGGCCTCCCACTTGGTGGACCGATGACCTGGTGAAGGTTGCAGGGATCCGCTGGATGTGAGTCGCACGGGACCGATCAATGTGGCGACACTTTGGGGAGGCCTATGTCCAGCAGTGGACGTCTTTCGGCTGAAAGGATGAGATGACAATGATGATGCTTGGAACCCGCTATACTATCGCCATTAGTTTCACATAAGATACATAGACACGAGCACGACGAAGAAAGAGATAAAAAACTTCTCACAGTATGACCGCTTCAAGTGTGCAGTTCAAGTGCGCTGCATGATAAACAAAAATGCATCGATATGTCAAACTTGGTACAGTTATTTAAGTTCTGCGTGTTTCCGCTTGTACAGATAAGCTGGTTGAAGTTTACAATATTTAACATCGGAAAAAATATTTGTCAGTAAAACAGTTAGATCACCAAAAATTGTTGGCTACGTACGTTTAACTTGACAAAAGAAAAAATACGTGTCCAATATTTTTTGATAATCTAACTGACGCATTAAATAGTTTTTTTAGTCGAATACCCTATTAATTGATTCACGGACAGTCCATGCACATCCTAAATCGCTGGGTTTAGAAGTATGCCATTTTGCACAAGATTTCCTTCTAGAACAAAGGTGAGCATTAAATAAATATTTCTAAGAATATAAGATCATCTCCTAAAGTGGTTGAAAGAGGATGAACCTTTGTACCGTACCTTTGGCCGATGGGAAAATCTATCGGGCGGAAAATTGTACTAAAAGTAAAAACTCAATACAATATAATTATGATACTTTGTTCCACGAATTTATGAAAATAAGGAAAACATCAATTTACTTCATTAAATTACTGATGTTCCTACATAGATGAATACACTTTATTAAAAGTGTAAAAAAATGTTTCGAATACAGCGTTTTCCTTCGTGCTTTAATTAGAAAATGGCCAGTTTCAAATTCGATCTGTTACTAAGTCATTGGGAAAGGAGCCCGAATTTGTGCCCGTTTGATGGCAATAGGCTCGCCTCCTGTTACATTGGCGAAACGTGGGTGTACTATTAGGTACACCTCTGCCTAACCCTTAGGGGATTACAGGCGTGATGTTATGTTATCAATTTTCATACACATTTTATAAATTTTGAACAATTAATTTAAAAAAAATGCATATAATTATGATAATGCAATTTAATGCACTTGTCTAGCAGCTGGAAGCAGTGGCATTGACTCGCATGGCCTAAGGTTTGAACCCAAGCAAGTACTTGTGTAATGCTGTTAATGTGCTTTGTGTAATTAATTTCATCACCATAGCTCTCAAGACGATGAAAGAAAATATCGTGAGAAGAAGCAAGAATTCGAAGACATTTGTGGCATTCACTGACAGACTCCTGCACACAGAAGGGAGGCCTGTGTCCCAGTTTAGGGGACGTTACAGGCTAAAAATTCACTTAAATTCATTATTCTATTAAGATTTCACTGATATTAAAATAGACATCATGATAGAATTTAAGCACAATATTATTATTACAAGAACTGACATCCCAAATCTGTATCTTTACGTTGGTACAGCCGACCAAATCTCTCAAATAAATTACAGGCAACTTAACAGCACTTAGGGTCCCGTCTAGTCCCAACTGTATGTTTTCTGAGCCGATATATTTGTCTAGGATCCTTCACAAGTCCTTCTGAGCTCCTGATCGAATTTATATTGGTGTGATATTGTCCGTCAGCCGGGAATACTTATAAGTTATACTTGGCACAAAATAATGGTTCCAATAAAATTTGATGATCTGTTCTGTAGGACCATTTTTTTTTAAGACAATCAGGTTTTAATTTTCTGCTACAAAAATTGAACGTCTTTAACTACCAAACCAAATTAACAATGCAGTAAGGAAAAAAATGAGTTTCAGATAGAAGTTGTGGGTTGGATGCTCCATACCGTTTTGAGAGAGAACCTTAAAATACTCGTAATAATGCTAAAGACCAGGTCCTCATTCATATCTTATTCGTGGCAAGTGAGTAGCTTGGTTAATATTTTGGTCAGATGTAAGTAACATGGTTTCAAAATTAGAAAAAAAAAACTTTTTAAATTATTGTTTAGTCAAAATTTGGTTTGCTGTAAGAAAACCCAATTCTGGGTTAAGCTCGCCATTGTACATAAGCTATATTATTGCAATTTGTATGTATATTTGTTATTTTGTGTGCAATAAAGAATAAGAATAAGAATGATTTGACAACCAGTTCACCAGACAGACTTTTGATCTGGCTTTCAGTAAGCATACTAAGGAAAACTCATCGAATTCTTCAGTTTAATGGGGAAAGACGTATATATAGTTAAATAAATAAATTATGCCCGTTTTTAGTTAGTGAATCCGAAAAATCAGAGGTGCGTGTCTTGGATTCGAACTCGAGACCTATGACTTGGCAGTCTGATGTCACACCACTAGACTATCACTGCTATCAGCCTAGAATGAACTTGATGCTTTCACCACACATATTGCCTTAGGGATCAAATCCCTAATAAAGCCTATTGATTACCAAACGTCACATTCGGGCGAGTAAATACTGCGATGAAACAGCCCTTTGACAAGCGTCGTAAATGTTTGTTAATTTAAACACACGTGTGATTCCAGCTCGAGAACAAATTCATGAATATTTACATTTCCTCAATCATGTTTGGGTCCGTGCTTCGGGTGACAGATCTCGGCGATAAGCGTGGGTCTATCGATGTGTGGTCGACTTTGGGTTTCATCTTGATAGGTCTCTTAGACGCAAAGAATGTCATAGTGAGTTTTGCGGCACAAATTGGAAAGAGTTTCCGATTTCAGTCTTGAGTTTAGAGTTTTATAGGCTTACTTGGGTTTGCATCATCGTGGTGAAAGGATTAGCCAGTCAGCGTGGGGACTTGCTGACTGCCCAGGGTGCACCGGACGTATAGAGGTTCAGTGGATACGTCACTCGGGGAGGCTCCTTTCGTGCACCCCAAAACGATGGAACACTTGATATCGTGTCCTCCCTGTCTTGTTGCTTGCACATCACAGGAGCTGACGCTACTGCTAGTGGTCGCAAGCGCGACTGCTGAACGTGAGGTCCTGGGTTCTATTCCGAGATCGGGTATTGTTGGGTTTTAAATCAGGAATTCCTTAGTAGCAGCGACAGATTCTGGATTTCTGACTGGTTGATTTCAACAGGCTCGCGCACCTATAACAGGGGACTTTAGACATGCTTGGCGTAATGTGGGTACTGTTCTATTCGGTATACCTCTGCCTAACTCTTTGGGAATTGCATTCAAGGCGCGATGTTATGTTTGAGTGTGTTACTGTTATAATGTTACTGAAATAACTGAAAACGTCCGTACTTATGTTCTTATTACAAAATATGGTATTAAAACACAATTAATAGGTACACGAGTAAAAAAATATAATCAGTTCTTTGTAGGTAATAGAAGTAACAACAATTGCAGGCATTCAGGGTTCGTAAACATTGCGATATATAATTCAAAACACATCTGAATTATAAACATAATAACACAGTAAGTTATGTATAATCTATCTATGTACCTACGTAAGTGTTTACTTCCTCACATAGATTGCAAGAAAAACGTTATATGATGGCATCGTCTGCCTTCAGCTGTCTTGGTGAGTTATATAAATAGATAAAAAAAAACTCATAACATAACATCACACCTGTTATACCCGAAGGGTTAATCAGAGGTTTACCTAATAGTACACCCATATTTCGCCAGTTAAGTTTAAGTCCCATGTAATAAGGGGCGAGCCTTTTGAAATCCAGAATCCGTGCCTGCTGCGAAATTCGAGATGAAAAACCCAATAACACTTTGCCTGACCTGAGAATCGAACCCAGGATCTTATTGTTAGCAGTCACGCTATCACTAGACCAACGAGGCAGTCATTAAACTCCTTGTTTTGAAGTCACTTATAAAAGACAATCCAATACTTCCGATTTGAATATAGAATCATTGATATCCAATCCAAACTCTGCAGCCGTGACTGCAGTGCCTACGCTAATTAAGGACTCGGCAACAATTCAAAGTGCCACACAATAGGAATAGCAAGCCTATTCTATTTCAGGCTGCACTATCAAGCCATTGTTTTTATACGAGGTGATATCTAAGTTCAATTGAGGGACATTTGTTTCACCATGTAGGGATCCGCATAGGCCGATGCCTGCCAGGGCTGCGGGACTGTTCGAAAGAGATACCGTGGCCCTGGAACACAAAGGGCAAAGAAGGAACATGGACGGGTTTTAGTCAGTACAAGTCTTACACTCCCTTCTGCTCCGCCCAGAGTGGGGGGGGGGGGATCATTTGATGATTTCCCATCCGAAAAAAAACTAAATAAAAAAAAGGGGATATTTTTGTTTAATGTCCTCGGATAATGTGTGTCTAGGCTTTGTATATGAAAACTCTGTTGGCACTGGTTAGCAGTCAAAATAAGGCCGGCATTATGTTTGTTTAAAAAAGTTGAGCAATTATTGTGAGTCAGATTGAGAGTTCCGTACTTGTTAGGTACTAAATTCATCTTCTACTTAATTTTCTCTTCAAATGGTACACCGTTTAAGGGACATTGCAGAAACTGTCACCATGATTAAAAAAAAAAAATACTGAATCTATGGTAACAGTTTGCGCGTCCATGTCATCTAAATTGTGTTGTTTTTGATAATTGAAACAAATATTATGTTATTTTAAGTGTGTTTTCTATCTAGACTCTGGTGTTTATCAACACTGCTTATGTTACAGCTGTTGTAAACGTCTCCTTGTACTTTTAACCTATAGTTATTTCTTGCCGGGTTTTCCACTTGATAAGAAGAAAAGTGGACACTTGGACAAATGGACAGTGTTGTTCTTTGTGAGATAAAAGATACAGGCTGGAAGGGACACCGACGTGAAAACGGTTACCACGTATTCAGTACATCATTTTGAGCCGAACAAATAGAAATTTTTCAACGGTTATTAAAAAAATATCTGCTGTTTCCTACAAAAGTGTATGGAACAGATGATGAACCGATAAAAAAATTCTATGTAGGTGGGCTCAGAATGATGTACTGAATACACTGATGTGCTGTATCTTCACAGCAAAATAGATTGCCCCCAGCTCTTGACTAAGTCTAGTTTTAACCTACCACATAAATACCCGCGACATCCTATCAAACTATTACGTCCCCCATTCCGCAAAACTGTTTCAGAGTCCAACTCTCCAATCCCAAGACTTTGCAAGCTTCTCAATAATTGTGAAGATGATATAGATATTAGTTGCACATCGGTACAAAAATTCAAGCGCCAAGTTCACAAAAAATAATCAAAATAATTCAACACAACACCTAATCATGTTATTCTCAACCTATATATTTAATTTTTTGATCAGTCTAGATACTAAGTATGAATACTTTTTATAACTGTACAACTACCGTAATTAGTTTTAATTTTTTCATGCATGCTGTGTCTTTCGCATCATATTGTACACTTGGTGTGTTTTTTTTTAGCTTGTATTATTAGAGTAAAAAGTGTAACAATTGTAGATAGGCCAATAAATAAATAAATAACCGTTTTTGCAACGGTGTCTCTTCCACGCAGTATAGTTGAACAGTTTCCCGAATCTCTGACTCACAAGAGTGACAGCACAAAAACTGTGGCTGATACGTGTATGCCACACACTTATGTGATGGGGTAGCCGTCAATAAAGACGACCTAGCGTAGTCCACTGCTGGACATAGGCGTCTTATATATTACGTACTGGATAGGCAACCAGTCGGCCCTCACAAAATAACACACAGAAATCAATTCAGCATTCAGAAAAATGGTTTCCATACTTACATTATTGTAAGCGCCCTTCATATGCGCAGTATCACTTTTACGGTCGTCTCAAAACCAACACAGGAAATTAAAGTTCAACCGTTTTAAATCATATTCTGATACGATTCTCGGTTGATAGTTTCGTTATGTTTTACGTTACACCTACATTGATGGTGTTTACATAGCGGTATTTAATGTAAGGGGATTTTTCTCAACATACTATTACTGTCTCTGTCTAGCTAGATCATTATCATCTTCCTGTCCTTGTCCCATGTTTCTTGGGATCAGTGCAGCCTTTGCCTAAATCACAAGTCATCAAAAAAACTGTCGTAACACAGAAATACAAAGGCCATTGCCCAGCAGTGGGACAGTACAGGGTAAAATAAAAAAAAAAAAAAAACAAAAATAACAGTTTTTAGAAATACACGAATTTCAAAGTTAACTTACACGTAAACTTTCTGCTTTCTGTAAAAAATTTCCTTGTTCCACTCGGTGACTTACTTTCGCTTTTTTCAATTACAGAGCAAAGATTAGATTATTGAAGTTGAGTGGGGTGGATCTAAGAACCTATTGTTTTTGTGCTATGACAGTTTTTTAGAGGACATGCGTAAATGGAAGGTCAACGGTATAGTAAATGGAGCACGAGGTATTTATATAAATACAACACTTGCTAAGTACAGATTGACAATTACAGGGTTTTCTCACGTTGATGCTTCTCCTTCTAAACAGTAGCAGCAGCAGATGCAGCAGTGATAGCCTACTAGTGTGAATGTCGGACTGCCAAGTTATAGGTCTCGAGTTCGAAACCAAGACACGCCTCTCTGATTTTTCGGATACATGTGCGCATTGTGCAATTATCACTTGCTTCAGTGAAGGAAAACATCGTTAGGAAACCAAACCAGCATGCCTGAGAGATATTTCTCGACGGCATGTAAAGCCAAGTCCCACCCATAAGCATAAGCATAATCAGCCTATAATGTTCCCACTGCTGGGACACAGGCCTCCTCTCTATAAGAGGGAATACGCTATAATCCACCACGCGGGCCCAGTGCGGGTTGGTAGATGTCACATGTCTTCGAATTTTTGGTTCTAGGACATGCCGGTTTCCTCACGATGTTTTCCTTCACCGTTTTGAGAGCAGTGGTGATGAAATAAATTACACAAAGTAATGCGCCTGCCTGGGTTCGAATCCACGACTTACTGCTCGTAAGTCGAGACCGCCGCCAGTGCGCCACCCATGGGCGGCATAAAAACTCTGACACCAGGTTAGTGCCTTACGACAGGAAAAAGAAGAAAGATTTCTCCTTCTATGATTTAGGTCCAGGTACTACAGTAGGTGAAGAAGCAACAAGTTTTAATCCAATAAAAAGATTTCCATTGGTCTGTGGATGGGTGACCAACCCATTACATACCGAGTTTCCTCCGTGCCTCGGAAAGCACGTTAAGCCGTTGGTCCCGGGTGTCATTTGTAGATCTTTGACAGTCGTTATAGGTAGTCAGTGGCCCAAAAAGTCTGACAACCAGTCTTACCAAGGGGTATCGTATTACCCAGTACTAACTGGGTTGTGGAGATCAGATAGGCAGTCGCTCCATGTAAAATACTGGTATTCAGCTGCATCCGGTTAGACTGGAAGCCGACCCCAACATAGTTGGGAAAAGGCTAGGCAGATGATGATGATGATGAAAAAGATTTCCATATACCAATAGACAACCTTATCATACCAGCAATTAAGTTGCTTACAGTATAATAAGCGAAGGCTTTCACCACTTGTTTGTTCTTCGAAGCGGAAACCACGCTAACGATATTGCTCCAAAGAACTTTTGAACAAGTTTTTGATCGAATTTAAATGTTTATAAGAGATACAAGTGCTTGTGGAAACTTTATCGATTGTATTCTCCCCATTACACCGCTAACCGGTGGTCCCACTTTCATGCACGTATTTTCACCACGCTACTAACTCCTTTGTTACCATATTCTCTTTGTTTCTGTACTAGAAAAAAACGCTATTGAAACGTGAAACAGAAACTATGATTAAAATTCAGTTTGTGAATTCCTTCTGTTAGAGAAATCTCAACGTTTTAAATCAGACACTGCACAGAACTTGCATAGTAATTTAATATGCACTTTGTAATAAAGAGATAAGCACTTAAAATACTACTTAATCTAATCCGCTACAGTTAATTTATTACAAGCGTTACAAGTAGGGTCTAAGTCACACCGGCACACTTCAAACGGAACAGATCCATCAAAGGATTTGCTGTAGTCCCACAGTACCGACACACTGCCACTTTTGCGAGGTTCATGAGACTCGTTACTAAGTTCCACAGATTCACAATATACTTGGTCACCCAGCAACATCGCTACTACTGTCATTTGCGCACCGTTGTAATCTATTTTACATTTCCACGGAGTGAATGCCATATACAAGTGTATCTGAGTAATTTTCACAACAATAATTTGCTTCGCTCCACTCTTTAGAGTCAATATTTCTTCCGGTACCACGACCCTGGGGCAAAACTGCGGCCCCGCCATTATGGCCGAGTACTCTTTGGGGAAAATTATGTTATCGTTGCCGCATGATTGCTTGGTGCATTTACTCTTGGTGACGCACCACGTGCAGAAACTTTTCGATATACACGCCGAACACGAAGGTATCTTCTTACACTCTTCTTGTTTGGGATCAATTGGGTCTTCAAAACTTGGAGATACGACTGCCAGAACTAGCAAAGCTGCTATTCTTGTTTTACACAGCATCATGACTTTCTGGAGCTGAAACAAAAGACGGAACAATTGAACTCAACTATGCTTTGTTACATTCCTTACGTTTGCTCATTGTACTGATTAAAGCTGAACAAGGTTTGTGATTATTTCGTTATGAATAGTGGAACAAAACGACTTACCAGGCGTAAATATCAATACGCAATGGCACTTCAATAATGCATAAACTATTATTAATATAATGCGTTAATTGCCCATTAAGTTAATGTAAAGGTTAAAGCCAACACAGATAAGTATCTACTACACTCCCATCTATCGGGTCATCAACTCTACTGATAAGCGGTCGCGGGAAATTTTCCAACGCATTGTTAAAGCGCTTTGTTAATGTGTTTCAAATTATCTTTATTGAAAATCTAAACATTTTCATACACGTTAAGGACGATTTTCGGTGTGAAGTGTTCAATAAAAAGCTATGGATATACTTATGTGTACGGATGATATAAAGTTACTAGGACACATCTGATTTAAATATGGGCAACCTTGCCGAACAAACAGACTGATTTTAAAGGAACTGTGGAAATCCTTGGATGCATTATTTCATTATTATTATTTTCGCAGAAAAAGCCAACAATCGTACAATAAAGAGGGAAATCTATTGTCATTAGTAAGAAGGCGAATATGTCTTTTCACCTGATAAAAACAGGAAAAAGTTAAGATCCCGCCTACCTATTCGGTAAATATATCAGCAATTATAACTTACCAAAACAATTTTTTTTTCGTACTCGGACTTGTGTCTCGTAATACCAGCCTATTATGGTCTCCTAACATTACGTTAAACAGAGATGTACCTAGTAGTTCACGCACATTTCGCCAGTTATGTTTAAGTCGCATGTAATAGGGGGCGAGCTTATTGCCATCAACTGGGCACAAATCCAGACTCCGTGGCTGCTACTGTGAAATTCCTGAGGGAAAAACCCAATATCACTTTGCCTGACCTGGGAATCGAACTCAGGACCCCATGCTCAGCAGTTGCGCTTGCGACGACTAGGCCACCGAGGCAGTTATTATTGTTTCACTGCACGTCAAAAGCTTCGTTTTATACAGAGAAAGCATGATGACTAATCACACCACTCACCTTACTCAAGGCAGATTGTCTTTTTCAGAATATTACTTTACTATTTTATTTTTTTCTTTATATTATTACTTTTTTATAATTGTACTTATAAGTCCAGGTTTTTTCACGATATTTCCTTCACTATTGTAAGTGAGGTCCAAAATAAACTTAAAAAGTATATACATATGAATCGAATTGAAGTTTTATATTGCTGCTTACACCTTAAAGCGCAGGCCATACCGCCAGCTGGCGGGCGGGCGAGCGGACAAACGACGCATCGTTTCGCCTCTTTTCATACTTTGGTTCACACCGCGAACTATCGAAAGATACGGACAAAGTATGAAAAGGGCGTTGTTCGCGTCGCTCGCCCGCCCGCCAGCTGGCGGTGTAGCCTGCGCTTAACATGTTTCAGGTCAAACTACTCGTAAAAAGCGGAAAGTTAGATCATTCCAAAACCCAATCTGACGTTTTGTACGGAGGGTATTTACCACTTTATAGACGGAACTGTACAAGAAAGTTAGTACTTATTAAATACTTCTTCGCGTGCTAAAGGCTTTTACCTCGCTTAGGTTACTTTAATAGTAGGTAAGGTGCAGAAATATGCCTATGATACATAGTTTTGACAGTAAATAATTAATATTAATCATGTTTCTGGCTCTATTATCGTAGTTTTATCCAAGGACGATATTATAAGGTTAATGGCAAGGACACACGTCGTTTTATATATGTACTAGCTTTTTCCTGCGGCCGTGTGGAGTTCGGTTACTGCTTGGGTATTACCGGGATAAAAATTATACTATGTCTCAGTAGCGATGGGTCAATTTTTGTTTTTTGTTTTTTAATGTGATTATATTATTTGTCTATAGAATACTGACTGTGTCATTTTCCAAAGGGAATCCGGTAGGAATCGAATTGTATAGAACCTTCGCCACTGCTATGTCCTAACCATATGCCGACAGTTTCCATCCAAATCCGTTCAGCCATTAAGATGTGAGAAGATAACAGGCAGACATACAGACACAGAGACTGTTACTCTCGTATTTATAATATTAGTATGGTTAGCCGAATCCACTAGACATGCATAGGTAAAGTGGCTAGTTTACGTACTCGTGAAGCGAATGAGCTTTCAGACATTCTAGAGGCAGATTTTGTTTTAAAGTTTTATCCCACATTTGGCATTTTGGTGTTGGCGCTCAGACTGATTATTGTAAAATCCCGAATTACGGTAAATTTCAAGATTTTCCAATAAAACCAAAGATTTACCAACGCTTAACGGTAAACGCCGGAACTATCCCGTGATCATCGCTCATTACGAACTTTTACTACCATGTACTCGGTAAATCTTCTTCTTAATGATATTAAAAGAACCTAAGAATGCGTATCAACAGGTCCTATATATATGATAGGTATATATGATACACATGCGATATGGTATTTAGCGACAGTTAGTATGGGTAGCGATAGCTATCGTTTCCAATTGCGAGTTTTTTGTACAAGTTCATATTATAGACTCCTCAGCAGTAGGAGAAGCTACCAAAGATGATGATGTCCAGCTGTGAACTTCGATGGGCTGACAATAAACTTTCTCGACCAGATGTATGAACCTCGACGAGGCAAACGAAGTATGATGTGAGGATCGTAGCAGGCGGCGTTCGATGGTTTCTGCCCACCCAGATGGGAAAAAGGCGTGAGTGTATGTACGTAAGTAATGTATGTAAACTTCAACTAACAAAAGCTCAATTAGTTCCTAGTACTGTTCCAAAAAAGCCCAGTTCCAACTAAATGGTTGTTATTACCCGTTCATCATCTGCCTAGCCTTTTCCCAACTATGTTGGGGTCGGCTTCCAGTCTAACCGGATGCAGCTGAATACCAGTATTTTACATGGAGCGACTGCCTATCTGACCTCCACAACCCAGTTAGTACTGGATAATACGATACCCAAGGGGTATCGTATTATCCATGTTATCCAGTACTAAGACTGGTTGTCAGACTTTTTGGGCCACTGACTACCTAACGACTGTCAAAGATCTACAAATGACACCCGGGACCAACGGCTTAACGTGCTTTCCGAGGCACGGAGGAAACTCGGTATTTAATGGGTAGTCACCCATCCACAGACCAACCTAGGCAAGCACGGCTTAACCTAAAGATCGATCCGAGCGGCTGTTATTATTTAGACACGAGCTCCTCTGTAATGGGTGGTCACCCATTTCTTGTTATTACCCGTTGTAGGACAATAATAAATGTAGTATGACATTGTGGCTTATCGGATAATGATAACGTGTTTTAGTGCAATCAACACGTGTTTAGTACATATGGGCTGCATTATTGACCAATAATATACTGTGTGGGTTATCATTAGAACTCTGACCTGGGAACTAGGAATTCCTTAGTGTTGTTATGTTTCGATTATTGAAACGATTAGCGAACGTTTGATGGCCGTGCTAATTAATCAATATGATCTTAAGTACTGTCGCTGTGTGAATTCTAATTATTTTTGCAACGAACTCTTTGAGTGCAAAATCAGACTTATATTAGGCTAAATTATTTTATATAGCATACATCAGCCTACATTGTTCGCACTGACATAGGCCTGCTCTTTATCAAACGAAGCGAAGCATAATCCACAACGCGGACTCAGTGTGAGGTGGTGGATATATCACAGGTCTCCGAATAATTTATAATTTTAATAATTTATTTATTTATTGGTTCGTGTGCACACGATGTTAGGGCTAATCTGGTCCTTTGAGAACAATACCACTGCGGTTGTGATTGGTCGTAGCCGAATGGCTATAACTGTTTGGCCGTTGTTAATTTAGAGAAATAAGAAATAAGAAATATTTTGAAAGCGATTGCCAGTTGTCTGGACCAGGTTGTAACAGGGGAAACAAGAGCGTCTTGGTCTTCCTATGATCCTGGTCTGCTCCTTATGGAATGTATATTTCTTACTTTTGGTACAGGTTTTTTTTTTTCAGAATTCATTGAAAAAATGGGCCATAAAACAACGACATTGAAGCCCCTAAATAATCTAGATCTTCCTGCCCATGCTTGAGCTAATTTTTATGCATTTTTAGTTTAACTTTAAACTGTGTCACAGAGCACTGTACAGTGATAAGTTTACAGGCTGGCCCATTGAGTACAAGAGCCATAAGGATGCGAAACGTCGCCCTATTTGTCACGTTTGACATAACAACAGCGCGGGATAAACTGCGGATATATATCGAATGCCACGCACATTCGCACACCAACCACTGACGCACTGACATGCGATCAAATATATTCGATCACTCCAAGAAACGTACGTCTCATTTATATTACTTTTTTTTCCTATTTGCGGTGACTGTTATTGAACAAAGCATGATTGATAGATCGGTTTTCTTTGTGAAAATAGTGGGATAGTTTTCGTTTAGTTGGTATGTCGTATTCCTGTCTCCAAAAACCAGAGAGCTGTCCTATCACATGAGACCTTGGGATTTTAGGATCTTCAATCCATCGTTTCGATAACCGTTTTGGCATGTCTAGATGAAAAAAGAAATAGTATTTCGAATTTACTCGTAAAACTGCATCTGCAAAAAGAAATGCTTCGAAAAACCATTTATTCGTGTCGCAGGTTTTTATTCGTTTAGTAAAAAAATTTTGTTTAAAAAAGGACATTGTTATAACCTCAGACTAAATAAAAACCAAGTCACAGCGCTGTCAACAGTGACGTGAAGCCTGTTTCGTAAACATTTATGCACTGGGTTTTTTATTTGGTCTGAGGTAACAACATATAACAAACATACTAAAACAAACCTAATCATGGGTTTAACAGCTGCGGTATGCCAGACACGGCAACTTGGTGCCACAACATGTTTTATATTTAAAAATACTTCTTAAGAATTGCATTGTAGACTTCCATAGGTACATAATTCATAAAACACATAATTCATGACACGACTGTACATCAAATTTTGCTGACTCACTTCTCTCATCTTCGTCACTTCCAAGGCTGGCTTCGTCGGTGGCATTGTAGATGTCACTTAAGGCATAGCGGGCAGGATAATGTGTGATATAAACAAGCAAACCTTAAAACCTTTAGGTATAGGTTAGTATTACAGATGTAGGTACATGCCTCGGTAACCAGTTTCGATCGGATGAGCCATCAGTCATCATCAAGGCCTATGGTCTCCTATAGACAGATCACGGATGATAAACTCTTTGTCTAGGCACTTTTCACTTTGTTCGCGTCGTACAATTTCCATTCGTTTAAAATTCCTGTTAATAAAAACACTGTTCGATCTACATTGCAATGCGTTGTATGAATATTCATTTGGGGCATTTATTAGGTATCTCTATTGATGTACAATTCAGTCGCACGGCGCGCTGCTGTAGGCTTGACACGAACACGCGAAGAAGATACGGAAAAAAGAAAAAACACGATTCGCACATAATTAATTATTAACTATACAGTCTCCACGGCAGTGGTTCCCTGTGGTAATGACTCCAACTTACGAGTCGTAAGTTATAGGTTCGAACCCAAGCAGTCGCGTCATCATCAGCCTACAACAGTCCACTGCTGGACATAGGCTTCTTCAATCGCACGCCACTCAACTCGATTCTCGGCAACTCTCATCTGGTTGCTACCACCCACCCTGCGAAAATCGTCGGTCCACCAAACCGGCGCCTTAATTTGTGTAATTTATTTCCTCACCATTGCTCTCAAAACGGTGAAGGAAAACATTACGAGGAAACCATATCAACCATCCTATATTAATCCCGCGAAGTGGGTCATTCCCACTCACCGAGAGCAGTAGGAATGTTATTGAAAGTTTTTATCTATGGGTGATGTTAATTGTGGTTGTCATAAGAATTTAAACCGCAGTGCTTTACGACGGTTTTATCATCATCATCATTCAGCCTCGAATCACCCACTGCTGGATATAATCCTTCTCTTCCCTCTGCCACACCTCTCGGTTCCGCGCCCCCTATCCAGGTGTTTCCCGCGACTTTGACGATATTATCGACTTTATCGACGGTTGTATGTTAGACTTATCAATCGTTCGAAATTACGTAATGTTTAGGTACGCTGCTCGTTTGTGCTAGGGCTTCTAGTTTCTGTTGAAAAAGTAAACAGAGGTCCGGGCAGGTAGATAAACTATTCTATCTACTCAAATAAGAATAATTAATTGACCTGGTTTGGAGTTTATGGTAGGGTAAATACGCCCCGGTCGTGATCAAAAACCGTTTTAACTTTCTAGGTTAAGTTTCGTTACAATAATTAACTAAACGCTAACTTTCGAAGGTGATACGGTTTGATATTGTTATTCGTTTATAAAGGGTAGTCATGTATAACAAAAAAAATATATATAATGGGTTGAAAATCGTAAGCAATTCTTTTTTATTCTTCTTTCTATTTCATCAGGCGTCGCGGCGGACAGGACCTGCGACCTGTGGTCCACATTGGCTTTGGATCGAAACAACTGGAAGTCTTGGGGAGAGATCTTCGCCCAACAGTGGGATGATGCAGGCTAACAGAATCAGCATCTTCGCCATAGGAAGGTACGCTTTGCACAAGTTAACATGGACATTTTAACTTACCGACTCTTTGCCAAAATGTTTACAAAAGTGACTATTGTAAATTAAATAAAAAGAAGGCTTTGAAAGTGCTATTATTTTTTACTGGGAGATCGACTGCCTCTGTATTTCATTTATCAAAGGCCGACTGGACTTGTCACAGACACGACACGAGTCGTCAGACAGTTCTCCGGTCCGTCCGCATACCGTTCACACTCCGTCGACTCCATAGGAACTATCTCGAGTGTGATTTGCACTTGACTAAAGGTCCGAATATTGTTCTACCTATTTGAGTGTGAATTGGATATTGCAGTGGTCAAATAGCTCAAGAAATTCTCGAACGTGTGCCATTTATTTGAATATTGACTTTATTGTAACGATTGAAAATCGATTAAAATGTTCAAAGACTCAGTTTATAAAGAGGCAACCGACGCTCAACGTACCAAAAAGAGAATTGAAAACATATAAGTCAAGTCATTGAATAATTTTTTTGCCCTTTTCGTCAATCTACAATCAGCCCTGTGCAGCCTTGGCAGTTCCAGATTGTTCGTGTACGTGTCATCTCGTTATTATAAGTCGGTGTTCTATAGATTGACGAAATTCATTCTCTTTTAAGTCTGTATGTAGACTCTGAATACTTTTGGAGTGTCACAGTCAGTTAGCTTTTATGCCGTTGGAGTCTTTTTTTTTCCGATGGGAAATCATATCTTTTTAATTCGTTTAGGACCTATCTACAACATCGGTGGTACTTGGGATTTGTGGACTCATGTGCTTTAATGTTTTTTGTGAATCAAGGTGCATCACTCAAGATTTTAAGTGCTTTATTTTGTAATCTTAATATTTAAAAGGCTTGCTAATCCCCAGAGCTCTATGCCATATGTCCATAATAGGTTTAGGAGTGCAAAGTCTTTGACTTACGAAGAAATATTAAACACCATGAAAATCAATACAAATGGATAAAGCAATAGTTCTCGTTATTTATCTGCATAGAAAAGAGGCTTTAATAGGACAGTTACATACCGTGGCCCTGGAACACAAAGGGCAAAGAAGAAACATGGATGGGTTTTAGTCAGTACAAGTCTGACACTCCCCTCCGCTCCGCACAGAGTGGGGGGGGGGGGTCATTTGATGATTAACCATAAGAAAAAAATAGGACAGTTACAGGTAGATAATTATTTTAAAGTAACAAATCGAACACCTAAATATTTATTTAAACACACAAGAAATACAATTATCATTCACTTCGGGTACTATTCACATTCGATTGATCCGAGCACTCGTCAACCGTCACGCATCGCTTGGCAGCTTCGTCGAACACCTTCGGGTTGGGGCACTCGCACCTAGAATAGTCGCACCGGACACCCAGGGAGCGGGCCTCGGGGTGACGACACGTACGCTCCGACAATGTTGGGTCGAGACAACCGGCGCTGTATAACACCATGTCAGAGGAACATGGTGGTGTACCTGAATGAAGAAAAACGTTTGTACTCCCCGAAGAGAATTTTCTAACGGAAAAACTGCACACACTGATTAGCACTAGTCCGGGGATCGAACCCAGAGGGAACCACAATATTTGCTACTTTTACTTTTATTATTACTGTTTGACGCAAATGTATCCCGCCGACAAACTGTTACGCAGTTTGGTGGGTGCATAAAATTTACAAAATGTTTGGTCCTAATTAAATGATATGGTATTCTATCAACCTTTCAACGATAATCATCTCAGATCTGCATGGTCTTCATGTGATTTGACCAAGATTATGTCGGGACTTTAAACGAGACAGTGATTTCTGAGTTTTTTTCGGCTGTTTCTTTTCAGAGTATTCAGATACAATACACCGGCTTTATCTAGTTTTAAAACATAACATAATGTGGCTTGGGTTTATTTATTTCTATAGAAATAAATATAATTTATGAAGATGGAAAACCTAGAAATGTATAAGACTAATGATTAGGTAATACCGAAATTATGTTGCAAGTCGTACCTGGTGTCAAAAAGTACCACATTGAAAACGATTGCCTTTTGACTACACCCTCTGGATTCCACCACAATATAGTGGGAGGTGGTAATCTTAATGGGTGTGAAAAGACGAAGAAGCCGATAAGCACTTGTGCTCAATGCGACATTTTTTTTGTTCGATACCATACCTGGGCATTTTTTGTTTAAAGGTGATTGGGGTTTTGAAATATTGATGTTGTGTTGTATTTTGATTATTGTTCTGTAGTTTGATGGTGTTTATTTTGTTTTTGAATACTGGATTAGCTTGATTTTTATGGATTGGTCAACTGATCCCGATTTTTTGAGGACACCTGGCAGGACCACATTTGCAATTTTGACGATATTGAATTGAGTTAAAGTACAAGTTTTAATACCTTTCATACCTCTATGACCGCTGCCGTACTATTCAATACATCCATCAGCATAAATGTTTTGAGTACGTTACATTTAGTACTACTGTAAAAAGTGAAGCAAAAATATTGCGTAGAGTTACTTCGTTAGTTTGATGTGCAGAATGCTTGGTTGACGGCTTCGTGAAGGGTCTGTTTACACCTTGTGTAGTCCATACGACACAACCTAGCAGGGGGGTTCGTTTACACGTCTCGCATGACGCATTCCGAAACACAGGTCATCAGATATGCCTGTTATCACACTCGTGAGGCTATCTCGGCGCCAAAAATCATTCAGAAACCGGCCGATAGCTACTCATACGCAACTACTATCTTGTAGTACATGTCGTACATCATCTAGTATATCAGTCGTGTTTACTACCAGTGGACGACGAGGCACCTGAATATACCACTTTTTATAAAAGCATTTTGTTCATATAAATCTTATTACTATTATAAATGCGAGTTTGGATGGATGGATGTTTATTCCTCAATCACACGAACTGAACGGATCTGGATGAAATTTGGCACAGAGATAGATTATAGTCTGGAATAACACAGAGGCTACTTTTTTCTCACACATGCAGGCACACATTAAAATCTCCAAGCGAACGAAGTCACGGGCAATAGCTAGTAGTTACATACGTTATGTTGGTCATTTTCAGGGGAAAATTTATAGCTTTTAACAAATTGTGGCTGGATTGAAATTATTTAAATTTAACCTTTGCAGGTTTATCTCATTTTGTATGATTTAAAATAATGTCCTGAAAGGCCAATTCATATTTTAAAACAACACTCATAATTGAAAACACTGGAACATAACTAACTTACTTATTATATAAGGTCTATCTTTTCATACACGAAATATTTTAAGAGTAACTTCTGTAAGTCGTAAAGTCGCCACAGCCACGAAAAAAAAAATATCTGAGTGTTTTTTTTTTACGAAATTATTATAATTCTAAAATTTTTTGACATTTTTTGCATAAAACCTTTACTCCCATATTCTAACAATGACAGTAGGTAAATACGACGTAGTAAACTAGCGTAATGGATGCTTAAAAATAAGGAGCCAGTATTTATTTTGTGGGTCAAGTAATTTTAAATTATTTATTTTTTATAAAAAAAAATATACTCAGATAAAAAAAAAATCCCTTGAAATGGCTTTGTTATAGCCGTTAGATGATTCCCTGAAAATATTTCGTGTATTTATCTAGTTAGACTTTATATTTAAATTATGGTGTGTTTAACATTTACGGGTAACAATACCTACTTATAATGTTTGGTTAGCTAATTTTATTTAGAATTACTATATAAATGAAGTAGGTGTACTCTAGGAATCTAACCATTAATGAAGTACAGAGATGGACACATTTAAACAGCCTTCAATAACTGTCGGTGTCAGCACTTGAACGCGGTGAATACATGCTGAACGTATTTAATTCATTGGCAAATTCGCCCAGAGGGGATCAACTCGGCATAACAGGTGAACGTTAACAAATGATATTTCAATAAAATAAAATGTAGTCTGAACTCACACGATCCCATTTCGTCGTAGGCCTCACAGTCCTCGCCTCTGCAGGTCAAAAAACACGCAAATAAAAAAATGGTTGCAAATAAATTTTTGTGCGCCATTTTCACGTGGATCCGATAGTTTATTGGGGCGACAAAAAGCGGCGGCACCGGTATTTGGTCGTTTAACTGTGACTACGATTAAAATAAATTTTATTTGTTTCTCGCTAGTATCGGCGAACGGTGCTATGTAAACGGAAATTCTTTAGCTGTTAGTGGTCCTGATAATAAGTCCTAAAACGTCGAAATAGTCTGAATAGTTAATTTATAGTGGAGTTCCTTTAGAAACTGAAAAACCCCTAAGACTTTGTTCATCAGTCACAATCACTCCAGTTCTGCAGCAAGGTATAAAATTCATAAATTCTACATGTTGTGTCTGTTTACGTTTACCATTTCCACGTAAAACAAGTTGTAAAGATTAGTTGTATGGAGGTGGGTTCCGTCGTATGCCATTTCACAATTTGACGGTTTCACTTCGATAGATTATAATCTACCGAAAAAAAACGTAAAATTGTAAACAGTATGCTACGGTTCACAATCTTTCGACAGTTTAAAATCTCGCTAGATAGATTATAATCTAATAGTTTTTACAATTTTACGGTGACATATAAAAACTTGTAGAAGAATCCATTAATGTCAAAATTGTGGGCAAAATAGATATCTGAAATAATGTAAATACACATCTTTTTGACAAGTGTGCAACAAGATTCCCACTAACTTGTACATGTAAACGCAGGTCAGAAATAGTTCAAACAATATAATATATAACATAACATCACGATTTTCCAATCTCTCTGACAGTAATACCCTGACTATCAAGTTCATTTAGATAGGTGCCTGACCTTCCAACCACCCATATGTTTTTGATAGTTATTTATTAATTTAATTAGAACTTTAGATTATATTTTGATAGGTTTCCATTTATAGATACGTTAACCTTATAACCATTATACTGTAAACTTATTTATAAATGTAAAACTAGATGTTTTTTCTTAGTAACGTATCGTATGAGGAACTCAACGCGAAATCTAAAACGCACTTGTCTAATTTTCACTTATCAGAAACTTTAAAACGTTTATTTTAGTTTTTTAACTATCTGCAATTAAAGTACCTCATGAAAGAAGTAGGCGCGTAATACTTAGGCACCTGTACTTACTTGCCTAGTGGATGAACTTACGGTTTTAAGACATCAACAACAACTAAGCAGTTTCTGCGTTTTTGTCACTTTTTTTGGTGACAATGGCGATCTCAATGTCACCAAAAAAAGTGACATAAACGCAGTAACTGCTTAGTTGTTGTTGATGTCTTCAAAATAGCCTGAAAAATACCTTTATCCAACTTGTTTCTTTTTTCAACTTCATTTCTTAAATATAAAATATATATATATATACGAGTACCTATATATTTTTTTTCTGCTCGGGTAAAAACAAAGATAACGAATTTTCCCAGATATTAGACCTAGCTAGATCGATTTTTCGCCCCTAGTAACTTTCATAGAAATCGTTAGAGCCATTTTCGGGAACGTGATTACAAATATTGTTCATTTAAAAGTTAAGTATTACACAACACAACATAACATAAAATGAAAATCATTGTGTAATTACTTCATTCATATTAATCAGTAATTAATTTATAATGATCTGGTTATTAATTAGTTTCTAATCATATTTTTAAATACCTTCTTATCTTCAAGATAGCATCGACTGAGCAATTTTGGGATTACTAACAGGATGACGAGATTAATTCTAAAGGTCATTCGTATTTATTAATAATTTTTTTTTTTCACTTACCTATCTTATTTATCTTGTAATTGTCTATAGCATGTCTATAAAGTTTCCACTGTTGGGACATAGGTCACACCAGTCTAGGAAAGAAGTAAGAAAGTAGAAAGAAAGAAAGAAGAAAGGAGAAAGAAAGAAAGAAGAAAGATAGAAAGAAGAAGAAAGAAAGAAGAAAGAAGAGAGAAAGTAGAAAGAAGAAAGAAAAAAGAGAAAAAGAAGAAAGAAAGAAAATACATTTGTTTGGCACATGCTACAAGTGCACGCAGTGCAAAAAAAAAAGTAAACAAACAATAAATTGTTAACGAAAGTGCAGGACAGGAAGTGGTCCCTAATCCACCATGCGGGCCCAGTGCAGGATGTCTCAATATCTTCAAATTATTTGTTCTAAGACATGCCCGGTTTTCTCAAGATGTCCTTCACCATTTTGAGAGCAAATGTATTTTGAAGTAATTGCTTAGGTTAACGAATAATTACTCAACAAAATGGATTCCTCAACTATTTCCATCAACGGTAAAAGAATAATTATTAAACTTTTCCGTTCTATAAAAGTAAAGAATGGCTATTTTGGAGAATTCCCTACCGTCTAATATCCGTTATCCTGTGAGTTCCCAACAGCCAATTTACACGGCCGGAATTATTTTTCACTTAATTTGAACGGTGTACTCGAAAGACAAAAGGACTTTTGTTGAAGGAGTTTAATTTACTGTACACTTTTATTATTTCCGTTGGTTTGTACTGGGTGACCCCAGTTAGTACATTTTATACTTCTACAGAACATTATGTTAATATAACGATGCTTTTTAGAACCATTTCCTGTTCTTCGGAGCGAGTATCTGGGAAGTTAAGATGGTTAAACGTAAGAAAAACTGTTGGGAGCTAAATACGTCACTAACGATGTCAATTAAATAAAAATAAATAAAAGCTAATTTCACCAACGAAACTGAACACTGTTAGCACATTTAAACCACGCTCAAGTACTTTCAGTGGCATAATTACTATGGAATATTTACAACAGCAGCTCTTGAACGTCGTTTAAATCAGCTAATCGCGTTCAGTTATATTGAAAGAAAGAAAAAAATGAAAACCGCTCTAAACAAACATTTATCTATGGTCAGATAAGTTGAATGAGTTTACTGTTGGTGTTTTTACTAAATAAACAGTTAAAAAGTACTCAAAAAAGTACCTATCAATTGTTTTCTGGTCATGTTTTCGTCACATTATAAAATAATACCCGCCCTTACCTTTGTACCGGTACACAATCGTTTACCTGTTTATATTGAAACCTTTGAAGTATTCCGGTAAATAATAAACTGTTTCCTTTTCAGTGGTCGTGACGCATGGACAAATCACTATACAAGTACAATGTCTTTTTTAGAAACTTGGTGAAAAAACGAAAAGTGAATATCAAAATGGTGACGGCAGACTTTGAAAGTCCAAAAGCCTTTTACTTTTAACCTAGTTTTTTTCCAGTGAAAATTACATAATATATTTGAATAAGTTTCTCAAGACTCAAGACTAAGGAAAGCATACATAAGCACTTTATTTAAACGTGTATGTAGAAGTCCCTAGTTCCCTACATAATATCTGCGTCATCCAATCGATCACCCACAAAACAAAACAACACGTCTACGGCTTTTCTAATTTTCTCATTTTGGTTTAGAAACATCTTTTCTATTAACATAATGTCTCATAATCATCTGAATTCAACACAAGCTCACTCCTACAATTAACACTCTCGTAATTCCACTCCACAATAAGCAATTTGCACGTGGTACGGGAACATAATTCGTGGCCACATCCACAGCCTCAATGGCAATCGCCACGGAATGCAGAATGCGAATGCAAATCCTAGACATGCCACTAATGTACGTACGTTATCCCAAGTAGGGCAAGTACCAGACTATGCATTAGTCTACAACTGATCCAGGAAACCATCAAGTGCTAAGTTGGCTGCCGAAGTCTAGGCTATCAGTTGTCTTGGCGGGGCCCAAGTCCAGGCAAAGTTTTATCAGCAATCAGGAGCCTTCCTTTTGCCCAAGTTTGTTGAGGTTGGTTCTCCGTCTAACATGCAGTGTTAGATAAAGTCAGGGATATAAATTGTTAAGCAAATTGATTACCTTCAACTATCCGTATATTCAAATTACAACTGTGATTCTTTCAAATGGTTCTAACAGGACAAATTGTCGTATGGTATCAATTTGCTTAGCAGTACATTTCGCATCTTATTTATTATTGAAGTTTTTCAACCTTTCTGGAAAAAATCAAAACTGAAGCCACAAACTTTCCATAACGGGCTTTATGCTTAAAGATTCCTAGGAATTAAGGAGCCGCAATCCACCAGATACAGGTTAACTATTTACATTCACTCTTTGGTCCCCCATTCATGAGTTTCAATACCAATCGGGAGGTGATTTATCATTCACCCACGAGAAAAGTTTGAAACATTTTCCAAATTTTAGGTGTAAGTTTCGAAACTCCCAAAAAGCCGTATATCTTTTTTGTTCTTTGACCGAAAAGTAAAATGGGAAAAGCCAGTTCAAAATTAGAAATGTTTCTAGGAAAAAATGTCTGTGACTGTGACTAGCAAAGTATGGCTAACAACATTTACAAAAAATTCGAACAACGATAAATGTTGTCTTTTCTCATTAGCAGAATACAAACTGAAGAAAATTTCCTTGTTAAAAATTTTCATCACACCTTAGTTATAATTAATAGTTACCCGTGAGTACAGTGAGCAATATACTCACGTGTATAAATTACAAATTCGGTATAGAAGCGCGCCATCTTCCCGCCGCCATTGTTTCCGCTAGACCTAACTACTTCCGACGACAACTTCCTTCACCGCTGTCGGGAAATACGGTGCATTCAAATTACAGTGCGAAATTAATTTGCTCACAGCTTAGCAAATTAAATAGAAATTATGAAAAGTGTGCAATTGCGGCGAGGAGATTTTAAGACCTCACTTTTAAAGATTTAACTCAAAAGCTTGATGAGGAAAGTAATGAAAACGTCTTGGGAATCGAAACTTGGAAACTGAAAGCTTAAATGTTTTAAAATAATAAGAACAAAAAAAGTGCCTACCAATTTTATTTAAGGATAACGAAAGCTCAATTTGTACTTCGATATAAACCTAATAGTATTTCCTCATTATCCATTTCTCCTTTGTACATTGTTACAAAGTATCAGGCTTCCAGGAAAATTGTTTTATAGATTAAATCCATATTTTTGCCTTTCACAATATGAAAATTATGTTCAAACAGGAAATGTGTGGGTAGAGCATAATATATCGTACATATTGTGTGTCCACATTGTCCCTGAAATCACTTAAAAGCCCAAAGTTTACTTACTCGTGGGGAAATCTTGAAAAAACATCTGGGATATGTAATCTTGTAGTACCTTACTTTCGATTCTTTTGGTACAAAGGGTTGGTCGACCTTCTTTTTTTTTGTTTGGTCAGATTACCTTAGCTGGTCCATTAGAGTGTTAAGTGACCTTTGTGATATTGTAAGTAAGTAGTCAAGCGGACGTCTTATAGTTTTAGGGTGAACTTTGAACCTTCCGTGGTATAAATAAAAAACTTTGAACGTTTCGTTATTTGTTTTATAGATATAACAGGAAGAACAATACTGACCTTATTGGTGAGGTAATTCAGAAAGGTCAGGTGCGTAGTACTCGTAACCGGCGTGCGTGAATGGTTTAATCGTCGACAAGACAAAAGCCGTATGTAAGGATCGTAACGAGTGGCGTTCTGTGGTTTCGTGAGTTTATGTATGTATGTATATATAATGTAACATCTTGACTTTCAAAAATGAGTGGTTTCATGTTATTTCAGAAAATCGATGTTTGTCGACTTTAAATCTAAGTTTTTAAGCTATCATGGTCAGTGGTGGAATTCCGTAACTTCAGTTTATCCGTGATCATGGTGCTTGCAACAGCGCCGAAATATCGGGAACTCAAAACAATCAGTAAACATGGTGAATATCCCGTTTCTAGTGTTAATGACAATGACATTAAATCTCGTTCGATGCACAAGTAGCAGGATTCATTCAAGCTTCAAATGCATCAACTAGACACCACATCCATTTAAAACTTACCTTACCACTAAAAGGCACTCCACCATACCACGCAAAAATCATCGATCAAAACTTTTTAAAAAGCAGTCCGCACGATCAGAAATGATTTTTCACACCAGTGAGCCGTTACGACTATTATCAATCACACCACATTTCGCCATAAAACCGCCATATGTAGGTATCCACAGTTTTCCTTCCCAAGATTCCTTGGGGAGAATCTGGGACGAAACTGAACAGATACCTCCTGATTCTGAGCCCTGTTTGCCTCGTGCCCAAGTTTATTAAATTTATGGTATTAAAAAAACTGATTTATGCACCAACCAGGCAGAAATATCTGGCTGTACGATTGCCCGTACTTTTTATTTCAGTCGTTCTGAAAAATTGTGCTGTAGACTTTTTGGAAAGGAAGAAAAAAAATGCGGTGTTTATATTTTTATAACTGAATAAACATTCTGTAACTTCATCTCCTTGTTTGTTAAGTGATCGTTAGCATGATTATCGAGCATGTCGTGGTACTGGCTTTATTTTAGGCCTGCATAACTAAATACAAAATCTAGCTTTTTCGTTTAAAGTTTGCAAAAAAATAAGTTTTAGAACAAATTTCTTCTAATTAAGCTCGTACCAAGAAGGTAGGAGCTTCACATCCTCATGGAAGGAAACTCATGAGGATTGGTAGCTGAAGAAGACACCTTATACTAACTAAAATCGCCGTCACTCGTGGTTTGACCCGAACATAACCGATTCCGTATATCCGAACACCCTGGGGTGCCTTCGGGCGTCCAGCGAAGATCGTACCAATTAACCGACTGACACAATCAAACAGCAAGCATTGCAGTGTATGCCAGTGTCCTATGAAATAATATCATTCATCCAGCCAACTAGGTCTTGGTATTTTCACTATTAATTGAGTTTACTATAGTTGCTGCTAGTTAAGATGGCAATAGCGGTCATTGAACCACATACATTTATTGAATCTTTTCTTTTAAAAAACGTATACAAACCTGTTAATAGCCCCTGAATTGACATTGATTGTGATCCTGAACATTAACAGAAGAAACGAAAAGTACACGGTTTATGGTTTCAGTTCGTGTAAAGAGATATCAGGGAAAGGGCAATGACCGCTATTGCCATCTTAACTGGCAGCAACTATATCTTGTCTGTGTCTGTGAGTCTAAAATAATACTATAAAATAATTCGGATACTAGCTTATGCTCCGCGCTTCACCTGCGTGGAGTTCCGTTATTATCCCACCCACGGGATCGTACTACCGGGATATAAAGTATCCTAAGTGTTAATCTAGGTTATAAACTATATGTGTGCCAAATTTCATCTGAATCCGGTCAGTAGATTTTGCGTGAAAGAGAAACAAACATCCATCCATCCTCACAAACTTCCCAACTTCCCATTTATAACATTAGTAGGATTACGTATACAGATATATTGTACTGTGTTTATCGATCTTGAGTTCTATATCAGTCTCCTCCAACCTACACGTTTTACTGGTATTAAAAAAAACTGTGGATTTACTTATATATAAATATATATATATATATATATATATACGTAATACTGTTATCAACGCGGTGGAAAAAGACAAAAAACGAAAAACGCATTTCTTCCGCAGATAAAATCACAGACGTTACATCACTGACTGATCAAGTATCCCGGAGTAACCCACTAGGGATATAAGGTGGCGCTTCTTTACTTTTTCTTTTATCGGAGAACTTCGAGATTTGAAACTTGAGGGTCAAAAGGTGGAATCCCTTGCGGTCTTTTAAGTCTTGACAGTTCGAAGTCCCCATTGATATTGTTAATCTATTTGTATCTATGTGTGTCGTCGGAAACCCTTTTTCCGGGTGTTATACCCCTGGGGATCAATGTACCCGGTAGTCAGGTGGTGTGTGTCAGGTGGAAACAGAATCCTGAATCCGTGTAAGTTTATTAAAAGTTTTAAGGGTTTCACACCCGGCAAAGAAAAACTGAAGTAATATAAGTTTACTCATGAGCTCGCCCGTTCCGCACCTCGTTCACTTATCAAGTACCTATGTTGGTCTTATTTTTGTTGTTGAAGGCATGCAAATTTTAGTGCGCATTTTCAGTTTTCTTTTGACTGAACAGTTTTTGTAATAAATTAAAAAGTCATGCAGAAGACTGAATATAAATCAAAGGAAAATGCCCAAAATTACTAAAGACAATTGTGCCCATTTAGTACTAACACTAAGCAGCCCTAAATAATACAGCAACATGCCGAGATAGGGGCCTTTTGACCTTGTATAGGACCAATTTTGTTTATCTTATTTTTAATTTTTACTTGTTTACTTTTATATAATTTTGTTTTAATTTTAATTGAACCATTTTTCGTTATGTTCTGTGCCAGATAAATAAATACGTTTTCGTTCTCTCTATGAAGATGTTTATGAAAGGCTAAATATAATATTGTATTTTTTATATACTGAGCAGACCGTTGAAAATCTAACACTATACTTTTATTTAAGCATTTATTTAATATCGCAAGACTGGTGCCCTGAAACAGCTAGACGAGGTCGCGGTAGACCGAAGAGAAGATGGCGGGACGTCTTGGATGGCTTGCTCGCGAATTAGCGAGAAGAAGCACACTATCGTGAGAAGTGGAAGGATTGGGGGGAAGCCTTTGCTCAGGAGTGGGAAAATACGGGCTAATTAAAAAAAAACAAAATACAAAATTATTTTTAGTATATGCGAAACCTGAATATAGTTTGTTCAGAATAAGTAACTGAATAGATTCCAATCATTTTTAAACCATGTTAAATTTTGACCCAAAAATATTTGAAAAAGGTTACAAGTTGGACACCGAGCGACAATAAGTACCTATCGCAATCATTTAGGTACCTAATGCCAAATTATTATTATCAATCGGCTAAAGACGACGCGAGCGGCACGCGCGCGTCTGTGCCGCGTGGTGACCACGTTTTGGTGCGGACAACCAGGTAACAGAAAAAGTTTATATCTTTTTAATTTTTCACGGTACAGTTTTGAAATTTTGTACATAGATTCTTTACATAAAAGTACTAGACACGTGTTTCAGGTTTCGCATATACTAAAACTAATGTTGTATATTTACATTCCGTCTTGTATAAGTGAAAACGCGCACTAGTATCTATACAAGCCAGCTATTATGCAGTTGGGCACTTCCAAATTGTTCCTGCTAAAATATTCTAAGTTATTAGAAATTCTTGTAAAGTTTCCGTAAGTATCTCTTAGTAGTTAAAATAGTTAAGCGGTCAATCGATAGCGACTGTTAATACACTGTGAGCTTCCGAAAACTCAGGGGAAGCAACCGCAAAGTTTGGCACGGAGCCACTGGCGAACGGTTCAAATTGTCTGTTGCCACTAACATTTACCTAGATGTTTCTCGACAGACGGAGTTAAGTCTTGTCCTTTGATTAAAGTCTTGAGGGATTAGAAAACTGATAAAGCATTTGAGCTGCTCCAGTAGGTAGTGAAACATGATATTAATTCATTCATTTATTTCAGACATAGTCCATACATTACATAAAAAATAAAATCACATCGACACATTAAAATATTACATAACCAATGTCCAGTACAATTAAATTAAATATAAATTAAAATAATCAAAAAAATAAAATTACACAAACACATTACAATATTACGTAACCAATGTCCAGTACCATTAAATTAAATTAAATATAAATTAAAATATCAATTATCAATATCATTAAAACAATCAATAACAAAATTAAACATTTATTTATTTATTTATTTACCACCAAATTATAGCCACGTTACAGACCAAGTCCAATACGGTGCTACAACATATAATAAAATAATATAAACAGTAAAATTACGTTAAAAAAAAATATATATAAATTATAATAGCTACACAATAATATAATCATACACGCATAAACGATGTCGATTATGATGAACGATATGCTTTTCGCGAACGCTACTGTCGAGTGTGAGGTTCTCTGGATTCGATTTTCGTCGGGCCAATAGTTGTTGCGCTTTTATTAGCAGTTATCCATTTATTGGTAACCGGTTGATGGCGATAAGCTTGCCCCCTATGTCATTGGACTTAAACATAACTGGCGAAATGTGGGTGTACATTATGCACACTTTTTTTTAACCTTTTTCGAACACAGGCGCCTTTACGCTTCCGTTTTTGAACATGAGAAATGTCTGTCATTAGCAGCTTGATTGCCAGTGAGGAAAATCGATGGCCACCAACTTTGACAGGCTCAATAGATAAGATAAGTATTAGATCCAGGCATTCTTTCGAAATTGGAGGCTTAGGTAACAGTCTTAAGAAATGTCGTAAAGTAGACGTAAAACTAATTTAAGTATTAACATGGACTTTTCAGCCTTGCCAGAAATGTCTTTTTGCTTAAAAGTTATTCTTTATTCTGAATTTCAGATTTTTCCATACGTACCTAAGTATTTAAGAGTGCTAAAAAGAAAATTGTATTCGCAAACGATTCCTTCCGTATGTTAGGAGACCTACTTTACAAGTATTCTCAGTGGGTGGGCGAAGTGGCTCGGATATGGTTGTGTTTATGAAGTAACAGCGTGCTGAGGGGACGGTACACACTTTTGGCCAAACTCCAAATACGTTGTCTTAGGGAAACCGAACAAATATGGAGTAAGTGATAACTTTACTTACGTAAGTACTGAACGAGACCACGTAGAGGCAAAAGCAGGTGAATAAATCACTGATGCTATCTTTACAAAAATACAACAAAATAGACACAATGGCCACAACTCATAAGGATAATCTTGTGTAACTTTGTTTTTCTGTTAGTTTATCTATCTAGAAAAATTGGAAGACAGAAACATCCACACATATGACCTTAACAGCATTTAACTATGAAACAACACAAATGGGTGATGCAAATAATTTCGATAAGATTATAAAGAAAAAATAGGAAGAAATAAGTATAAGAAGAAGTAAGAATAAGAAGAAAAAAATCTAGTGTTTTTTTTTTAGAAACATTGCCCCACACTAGGAATTTCTCCTGTATCGATTGTACATTATTGATTATAATAATATAATTCATTTATTTTCTCTACACAAGTTACTTAATGCTGGGGTTACAGTGGAGCACGAACATGAAATTAACTTTGTGAGAGACTGGTGCCTGAAGTAGGTCTTTATAAGAAGGTATAGGTGGTATTACAAGTCACTAGGGCCCTCCTTACTGTTTGCTAATGTTTCATTATTGTTTGCCACGGTGAAATTACCAAAATTGTGTTATTAATTATAAATTATTGTTGCAAGTGTGACTGTCTGTCACGTACTCCTAATTATTAAGTAGATATTTTAGTATTGATTTTTATTTAAAATCATCACACGGTATGGGCCACTTATAAACACATTAAACTTCTATTTTATGGCTTGACAGGCTGACAAGTGACCGTAATTAATAAAGATTTAGTGAGCTTTCTTCCTTGAATTGTAAAACAATATTGCACACTTAGAAACGCATAAATTCTTTACTTAATGGTAAAGGGACTAGGGACTGACAGGCCAAATATAAAAAAATATCTAATTTCAATACGTAGTTCTGAATGCTAGTGCGACATGTGGTTGCAATTTACGCCGGTCTTGGGCGTTCGAAGGGAACTGAATATAATTGAGACGTTTGCACAAAAAAGAAACGGATTCTGAAAAGGCGTCCCAAGCGTGGTGGCTTTTGGAGGCTGGACCGGAGAAAGCTGGGTGGATTCGAGGCAGTTGATTTGAAATCGCGGAAGGGTCCACACGTGGAGGCTAGTCGAGCTAAGTCAGGTGGTCGGTCTAAAACGGTTAAAATGCTAGGACGTTCTAGGTTAGGTTCATGTAGTTAGCGTAATCTTGGTACCAAGATGGACATGTCCCAGTGGACTGTCGTAACAGAGCGATTAGGATTTAATAAGTTAAATATAAGTAGTAGTAATAAGTCTAGTTGAAGTGAGTGTCGAGACGCGGGAGAAGACAAGCTGTGGCAGAGGCGAAACTGGTAATGTGTGCAGTACTCTGTAAGTTAGTCGGGGATTAATCCTCTTCAATGAACAATGAACACGTGGTAAGTGTTAACTATAATTAACTCCTAGCTTAAGTAGCAGTTTGGCGGAAACGCAGCGATGTTAATAATCATTTATTTCAGCATGACGGCAGAGCCGCTTCATCATCACAATGTATATTATTATCTCATGTGTTCTTTGTCCTAATAACTCCGAACCTTGGCACATATTCGTCATCTGCGTTTGGTTATAGGGACGGAGACCGCCTTTCGCAACACTATACACACATTTCATTTATACGACAAACACACTATACACCAACACACCCGACTATTGACGAATGTTGACTTTTATCTGACTAAACACAAAATGAAAGGCAGAACCGTAATATTCGCATTCGGACAAAATATATTGTTCAACACCGTAATATTCACGGGTTGATTAAGACAAATTATATTGCTCAGTGATATAATGCCGACTTGTACTTGTGGTACAAATCAACCAAACGTTGCTGATGAATACTGCTTCCTGTAAAGGTCTAGCTCAGAAACATTGCGTGGGGATTGTTGGCGCACATTTCAGGGAGCGGGGGTAGGCATCACGAAATATCTCAAACTACATCGATAACTCCGTTCTAAGGAACGCTAGGGACAGAAAGTCAAACCCCGGCTGTTTATCTCGTTAAACCCAAACCCGGCCACTGGTTGGCAAATTACTGAATCGACATTACTAACGAGATACGCTACCACGACATGGGGAAGAGTAAAGAAATGTGAAGTGACGATATATCACCACTTCGGCGTCCACCAATAACAAACGCAATATGTTCTGCTACAGACTGAATCTACGGTGCGCTTGCGCAAGTTGTGTGTTATCTTAGACAAGGGGTAGATTGCCGTAAAGGGTGTTACTAACATGAATACGCGTGTAGGGAGAACTACTAAAACGTGTCTTCCTCAATGGCAGTAGGACTTCTCAGTACTCTGTCTTAGGATTGAAAAAGACAAGTGAATGATGCTTAGGAAACGTGTTCGGTTAGAATTTGTAGCAGGATCCTTAGTGGGCCTATGCGCTTAGGTCTAACCGTCACGTACTGAGGCAGTTATTGTAACCGGTTACATGCCATAGAGTTGGGTTCGTAATACGTTTGAACCATTAAATTAACGTAACTGTAAATAGTGAATCTCTTAAGCGCAAGCGTAACGTTTCCTTTCACCAACCTTTCATCATATATATATATCTTTGCGCCCTCTTGCCTTATTAGCTTCATACTTTATTACTGATTTAGTTTTATAGGATTTGATATTATTCATGTATATGTCTTAACTGTGACCTCCCAATATTAACTACACCTGGTGCCCCTCCCTGTCCCTTAGCTTCTAAAGTCGGGACAGGGCTGGAGTTCAATTTAGTAGTCGGTGGAAAGATGACCAGTTTGGTGTCGAGTCTTACAAGGCCGTGCGGACGGAGGGGCGCGTCCTCTCCTCCTTCGGGGGGAGCCGACATTAATACTAATATGTGCATGATTCAGGAAAAACGAAAATTTTATCAGCCTAGGGTAATTTACACAAGTAATTGTATAATAATATCGTGATACAGTTAAAGCTTGAGATTTGCATGCCTTTTTTTTTTTTTTTTTTGGATGGGAAATCATCAAATGACCCCCCCCACTCTGGGCGGAGCGGAAGGGAGTGTCAGACTTGTACTGACTAAAACCCATCCATGTTCCTTCTTTGCCCTTTGTGTTCCAGGGCCACGGTGTCTCTTTCGAACAATCCCGCAGCTCTGGCAGGCATCGGCCCATGCGGACCCCTACTCGTTGCTGACATCTCTTTGAGGCGCGCGTGGAACACGAACGCGCCGTCGACACGGCAGCTTTGCATGCCTCAAGGCGTATTATGGTTGAACTATACTCTATTTTTAACAAATTTATGTTACCCATATTAGCAAATAAAAGATTTTAAATTTGAATTTGAAGAAAGAAAAATGGTTCATTCTCTACAAATAAGATCATCATCATCATCTGCCTAGCCTTTTCCCAACTATATTGGGGTTGGCTTCCAGTCTAACCGGATGCAGCTGAATACCAGTATTTTACATGGAGCGACTGCCTATCTGACCTCCACAAGCCAATCATTACTGGGTAATACGATACCCCTTGGTAAGACTGGTTGTCAGACTTTTTGGGCCACTGACTGCCTAACAACTGTCAAAGATCTACAAATGACAGCCGGGACCAACAGCTTGACGTGCTTTCCGAGGCACGGAGGAAACTCGGTATGTAATGGGCGGTCACCCATCCACAGACCAAATAAGATGTTGGATAAAATAAACTTAAAATAAACACAACCCAAAAGTCTAGTATAATATGAGGAAAGAACATTGAAAAATTGACAAATTAGAAGCTAAATGCAACTAAAACTTAGTCAAAACGCAAAGCCAAACTAAACTCTAAACAGTGTGAGGTAATAGATAACACACGTCTGTTATAGACAATATGTAACAAGATCAAGTTCCCAACTCACAAGTTTCTCGACAACACGTGATTGATTATGACTTCATGAATGGTCGAATTTACAAGTTTTGTATTCTCGCATGTCCAGGGTTACCATTGTGTAAGAAGTTTACTTCTAAGAACATTTAACCACGTAGTTTCAATTTAGTGCACTGACTATCATATGAGAAAGGTTCTCCTCCGAACAGGCAATGAAAGATTGAACAGGTTTGAATATTAATTCAGGAGTACGTTCAAACTTACGGCTAGCTATCTAAGGTTTGTGGTTCATTTTCCATAAAACGGCTGCAACTTTAACAATATAAAGTTTATTGATAGCTGAACCTTCAGCAATACTTACTTTACGATCTCGCCAGCTCGTAAACTCGATACAATAGGCTGAATGACCCGCACGTAACAAAGTTGACACCTTCGCATCCATTATTAAAATCTTATTAACCTCGACAGTTTGATGAAACAGGACAAAGACCGTTCTAAAATAAAAATTATCTCATCTTTGGGATATGAAAACAATTCCATTCAGGCTGTGCTCAAAGCAAAAATGTTTCGGGTTTCCGAAACTTGATGAATTCGTGCTTGCACAAACTGGAAACAATATTCCGTGAAATACGTTAAATTTCGGCTGTGCGTAAAGGAAATAAATGCTTGGAAGTAGATCTACATAAGTATAGTCTAACGTTTTGCAAGTCTAATTTAATTACTGATAATACTCGACGTTCACTACTGCTCGCATTTTAAAGCATCAGCAATTTGTTTTACTTTATAAAATGTAAATAAACATAAAACGTTGACCTGAGCGGGAAATACGAAATAAAATGTATTAAGTGCTGCGGCTTACGCATTAGTGTGAGTAGATAAGCTGAATTATAGAAGAGCCTGATAGAAAGAGTCTGATTATCACCATTACGAGGCCAGGTCCCATGGGGTATCATGATTTTCCTGGGCCTAATAGAAAAACTAGGGAAGTTTTAGAGCGAAGACTTTAGGGTCTAAAAAAAGTGACATTTTATCAGCAATAATAACAAGGATGGAAGTATAGAAAACTTTTAACAATTCTGGCACGGCACAGTGGCACGGTTGGCGCAGTGACTAAGCGACTGGCTGCTGCGCTGCGTGTCACGTGTTCAATCTACGCACGGAACAATTATTTGTTTCGCCTAGGCCCTTTGTAGGGCCTCGGTGCTTCTAGTTTAGGTACTATAATCCCATAAGACAAGAGGAATATTATTATACAAAATTAAATGAAGATTCTATTGTTGGACTTCTACATTCTTCAGCTTCTACATTCCTGCAGGAAGTTATCGCGATGACCGTAGTGTTAATTGTTTACACGTCGAAGATGTTAATGTCATTATTCTTTATCGAATTCTTACCAACTTATTAATATACAACGATTAGATGGTATACAATGGGCCATTGAGCTTTTGTGTTCCTGAAAACAATGGCCATGTAAGCGTATTACATCATCAAGGTAAGGAAGGCATTTCAGGAATATGAGATTGTTTGTGCTTCTTATCGTAAGTGAGATCCCGAGAATAAAAGATCATTTTACCCGGCAGTGCACCGAATTGTTGTGTATATACGTAGTTTCTCTAAAATAAATTGCATCTCTGCTCAGATACATGCATAATATAATCGCGCCTGTTTCCAAGATGACAGAACAACAGACAGAAGTTTAGGACTTACAGTATGTTTTAAGTTTCATGTAAAAGAAGGTGATCCCGTTGCTGCCAAACAAGCAGACATTCAGACTCCGGGCTATTACTGAGTCATTCGGAAATGCGGGGTGGATTTTGTATAACATTCTGAAAAATTTCTATGTGGGGGGCCCACATAGATATGTTTAATGTCCTGAGCACGTGGTAACTGTTTTCGCTGTTTTCGTTGATTGAAAATTAACGAATGCAAACACCACAAACGATTCCTTCAATATTCATGATCAAATTATTAATTCCTAGAGGATTATATTTTAACTAAATGTTGTCGCTTTTCCTCTTCACCAAAAGTGCTGTCCTGCTTTTTCATTTGGTAAATGATATGAGATATAACGCGTGTTCTTGGCTCTTGGGGTAAATCTAATCCGTCCTTAACGTACGAATTAGCAGAGTAAGAGCCTCTGACTGAGACTTAGCAGCCGTGTGTAGAAGCTTAACACCGCAATGTTGTTTTATGTAATACATTAGCCTTTTACGAACATGAACCAAAGCTATGTTGTGACCAACTTTGGCTTAACTTAATGGAGTACTGAGTACTACCTGTAATTATAAAGAAATAAAAAAAATACCAAATAAATCTACCTTCGCAGTACCGGGAAAAAAACATGGCGTGAAAATGTCGAACCATTTTGTTTTCCCTAATGTAAGACATAATATTTACAGCTTAAAACGACTTTTTTATCTTCACTGAGCCACAATAGCAACCGTCAAAAACACGGAATGATAATATTGTTCTGGCTGTTTCATGGAAAATGATGCTTGTGGCTTCCACGTAAGGTTAAGATTACCAAGATTGAACGAGAGCATTTTTTGGTGACATTTCGTTTGGTTAGCCAGAGCTTAAAGGTACATTCAAAGTTCGTTAACTTTTAACATAGCCGATGTAAAGCAAATCTACAGGATATGCAAAAATAACATGCTCGAATAGGAATCAGAGCGAATAAATATATTTGACATCATTAAAATATTATGCAGACATATTATTTAACTGACTACCAAAACCTTATTTGAGACCATATCTGACTGCCTCTTCGATCTAGTGGTCGCAAGCGCGACTGCTGAGCATAAGGTCCTGGGTTCGATTCTCAGGTCGGGCAAAGTGTAATTGGGTTTTTCTATTGGAAATTTCTCAGCAGCAGCCACGGAGTCTGGAATTGTGCCCGGTTGATAGCAATAGGGTCGCTTCCTATTACACGGGACTTAAACATAACTGGCTAAATGTGGGTGTACTAATTAGGTAAGTCTTCTGGGATTACAAGCATGATGTTAAATATGTGATAATTATATGAATTATCACTATGTGTTGAATAAATTCAATAATGACAAAGTATTATAATGATAACACTGAATAAGGTGTAGCACTTTACTAGTAAAAAAAGCATTTGGAATTTTCCATGTGCTTTTTTTGCTTCTAAAACTAAATATTCAGTGTAATTATATTAGTTATAGCAAATTATAAGCAATATTCCATTTTCATTTAGTAATATTAAAGAAATTCATCATAACAGCGATAATTATTTGCGAAGTTGCTGACTTTCACAATGCTTAAACCTTTCTTAGTCACGATCGGGTAACAATATAGGTTTTTTTTTCACATGGTAAAAAGAAAAACCTATATCGGTACCTAACCTGGTGTCAGAGTTTTTATGCCGTCCTTTGGCCTCTGACTTAGCTTTACATGGCGTCGAGAAATATCTCTCAGGCATGCTGGTTTGGTTTCGTCACGAAGTTTTCCGAAGTAACTAGTAAGTAGGTGATAATTTACCAATACGCACATGAATCTAAAAAATCAGAGGTGCGTGTCTTGGGTCGACCACACAATACAGGTGATCTAACATTAGTTATGAGATCATTATTTTCTTATCATTCCTTTTAAATCTTTTAGTCTAAAATTAATGCTATAAAAGGGACCTCTCTATCTGCAGAAACAGAATGTTACTCTCACATAAAATTTTAATATGACATAACTGAGATGCTAGAATATGAATCAAATACTCTAGAAAATTTATATACGAGCTTGTTGAAAATATTTGTTTGACAAAAAAATATAATCTCAGCATACTGTTTCAGACGAGTACTAAACAACATTTTTATTAACTACCCTCGCTAGCGTCACTAAAAAATTAATGCACGGATTTTAATGAAATTTTCGCCGTTATGATGCTTAGTACCGCAATATGTGGTCTTGCTTTACATGCTCTTTGTAATTATTTTATTTAAGTCTCTTTGTAGATTCTTTTGGTATTCTTGTGTTGTTGTTTTACGTTGTAGTGTTTTTAATGTAAGTAGTATTTTTAGTGAGTAGATTTAGTATACTGTGGCATAGTCACACCACAGTATTTTTTGAAATACAGGGTCGTTACACAACATAACATAAATAACACCGAGCCTGTAATCCTCGAAGGTTTAGGCAGAGGTGTACCTAAATAGTACACCCACATTACGCCAGTTATGTTTTTTAAGTCCCTTGTAATAGGGGGCGGGCCTTTTGACATCAACTGGTCTCAAACCCAGCTCCGTGACTGCTACTGAGAAATTCCTGATGGAAAAACCCAATAACACTTTGCTCGACCTGGGAATCAAACCCAGGACCTCATGCTCAGCAGTCGCGCTTGCAACCACTAGGCCAACGAGGAAGGCACAGACAGGGTTGTTAGGAATATGATTGTGCATTACGGATACCTTACAGTTTTGAAAAGTTTTTTATTGGATACCTTTCATATTTTTCATGAACTTTGTAATGGATTAAGTGGAATTTAATGGATGTAAGTAAACCATGGTTGATATAGAATTTGTTTATGGTTATGTTTAAGGTCTACAAAAAACCGATTGATCTCGCTTTAACCTCCTTACGTAACAAACAAGTAAAGCCATTCCGACCATGTTTGGCAAATAACCATTCTAAACAATTTATGAATAAACTTCACAATATGCTCCATTTGTATTCGTATTAGGGATACTACACACTACGCACATGTTCGGATCGGCACTTTCGATTCGATAGAATGTAGGTACTTATTCTACCATAACTTATTCTTTTTATCCGAGTACGGCGAAGCCAACGGCGAAGGAAGGTTTGTGATTTTAGCAGTCTATATATGTTTGTATTTACGTATGTTCATAGAACCTAAACTATTCATCCGAATTTGATGAATAGGGTGTCAATCGATTCGTCATTGTGGCCCGGGTAATATAGGCTACATTTTATTCGACTTTAACAATAGGAGGAGCCGATTTTACCTTGTAAACACACAGGTTAGGATATTAATATGCATGCCTTCACTCCCATGTTGCCATGTGTCACTAAACACCGTACTGAAGACTTATCAGAAATAATTAATTAGAGTTTAATCTTCTCCACTGATTTATATAGGACTTTATATATTAAAGATTTTTTTTTTTTTTTAAACTTTGCCCCACACTAGGAATTTCTCCTATATCGTGGGTGCGTTTACAAACATTTAAACTCACATACACAAACAGCCAGACCCGGAACAACTACCTGTAGGCCATACAAATATTTGTTCCGTGCGGGAATCGAACCCGCGACACGAAGCGCAGCAGTCAATCGCTCAGCCGCTGCGCCAGCCGTGCCGCCAAATTAATGTAATAAATAGATGTAATAAATAAATAAAGCCGCCAATTTATGTAGATATAATTTGCCTTCACCGTTTGGTCCGGGTCGGTTTTGTTGTTTAACAAACCGTGCCGAATTGAATTTACCGAACCGAACATATGTGTAGCACCTCTTAACTTTACGGATATACCATCAAAAGTTGTTCTATACCCGTTCAAACTTATCGTCACACATGCCAATATGGCCGCCTTGCGAAATCGAAGGTACACAAGTTACAAGTTAGGATATTAGTATGCATGCCTTCACTTCCATGTTGCCATGTGTCACCAAACATTGTGCCGAGCGTGTATTAGATATAATTAATTATAGATAAATCTTCTCCATTGTTTGTTAAAGGATTTCGTTGCATGGATAGGTGACAAAGTTTTCCTTTTGAACTGATCTTGGAAAATAAGGAAGTCTGTTTAAGTGTCAAGGTACCCCGCGAAATTCAAATTTTGTTTTTTTTTGCAATTTGCATGTCAGTGTCAGGTTGTATGTTGATTAAAATATGATGCGCGTCCGTAACAAAATATGGCTTTACTGAGTTATAAACATTGAATGACTATATCATGAAAAAGTCATTTAACGGGATTAAATTAACTTAGAAGGTTGTATTGATGATATTTGTTATTCTCAATAATTGTCACAAATACGTACGTGTCACGGTCGAGAATCAAATTTTGTTCAACATACAGCCTGACACTGACCGGTAAATTTGCAAAAAAACGTAAGAAAATTTGCCTTCCGCGGGCTGCCCTAACGTTTCCACCTTCATCAACACAACTATGAGAATAGTTATTAAGCAGGTACGGTGCAGTTGGAAGTTTTTGTTGATTGGCTGGATCTCCGATTGTAGATTTTAATAATTGTGTATGATAAATATAGGTAGGTACAGCTACGAGCATAAATACCTTGCATTTACCCAAGATTCAAAAGCGATTACTGAAGTATTGATTCAAATTGTATCATGCTTCGAACTTCAAATTTTCGAAATATTAAAAAGTCTTTTCTTTAATCATTAGTTTGCCACTTTTTGCTGTCTAATATTATTATAATAGTTTCAAGGATACTTTTATTTACTGCCTGAAATCACCATGGAAAATGATAAACCGATCAAATTGATTTATCTGTGGTCTTCACACTGGCAATGCTCAAAGTGGTCGTCCATTTGAATAACAGGAAGCGCACGGTCCGTCGCCGGAAGTGGTCGTGATGCGGGATAACTTCTGGTTCCGGTATACGTGCCTGTCCGGTGACATATTAGTGGGTAGGTACGTCGTGAGCCGTATTGTGAGGACGTGACGTACGTGGTATGTGTCTTGGAGTTGTGTTTAGTATGTTTAATATTATTTATGTTAGATATCAAAGTTCTGTTTGTGATTCTGAGTAGCTATGAGGAAAGATATACTAAAACAGAATGCCATTCTAAAACTGGTTAAAAAAAGTAATGAGCAGTGACTGATAAGTGATGACTGACAGGGGAAAAATCATCTTGTGTTGACTCCAAGTAACATTGGCATGAAGATAATAATTTAAAAAGATTCTTCTGGAAGAACAACATAAAAAAAAAGAAAAACTTAATTTGTATCAGTGGCTTAATGATTAGTTTCACAAAAGCAAAACGACCACAAAGATAATTCGGGTAAGCAGTGTGGATTTGTGTCTGTACAAAACACGACACTTCCGTCATAAAATATTTGCATGCCTCATATAAGGTGGATTGTACAAGGCTCTCCGATTTTAATGATACATTTTTTTATGTACCTGCAATCCATGCAAATAAACTTTTACTTTACTTTAAAAAAACTAAAGGATAATTTCCACTAAACGACTCGCATCGCATCGGATCGGAATGAATTTTACAATCTTTAAACGGTATTAAATCGTGTACACAGTATTTAAAGTCTATATTACCAAGCCTCGCACAGCAGCTTGGCCGCGGACGTTTTTCGCGACACGCGATCGTTGCCGTAGCTGCGACTCACGGTCGGCTCCGTTCGCCTGTCGTCGTATCCGACACGGTAGGAATGAAACTGTTTGTCTAGGCGCAGAAACGGATACGTTCTCATGCGACGGTACGATGGTAGGTATGAAACATACCGGACGCGATCGGCAGTCGCCGCATCCGTTCGTATCCCTTCCGAACCGATGCGACGCGAGCCGTTTGGTGGAAATCATCCTTAAAACTGTGGGTCTGTAAAACGCCACCCTTGTTAAAAACTGCACATTTCACAGTCTCCAATAGTGAATCAATTTCAGGAGAAAACTGATCAGAAATATAGCATAACAGCAGAAACGTACTAACGAGGTAAAAAACTGAAGTTCCATGGCACAGTATGTCGCCGCAGCGAACGGTGTCATGTCTAATGCATAGTAATGAACTTCGCCATCCGAAACCCGAGCACACGCTGACCACTAAGAGCAAAAGATACGAAGCACGGCTATTTCCTCATTCCTATAAGTTACGGACTGTGACTGGAATTTACTCTAATCGGTGTTCTGTAAAAAATACTCAAAACTGAACCTTAATTTGAAGTTGCGTTACCTGGTGAAGGTTGCAGGGATCCGCTGGATGCGAGTCGCACGGACCGGTCAATGTGGTGACACTTGGGGGAGGCCTATCTCCAGCAGTGGACGTCTTTCGGCTGAAATGATGAACCTTAATTGGTATCGTGTTGACTATTCATCACCATCATCATACTCCTGCCCTTATCCCAATGTATTTGGGTTCTTGTCTTGAGTATACTTCTCGTATGGAAGAAGACATTTTACTCTATAGTAGTGTTGACTATTTTTGAGTCATCATTAAGTCAGTGCCCTAAAAATAAAAACATGTTTGAAAATAATTTTTCCGTCACATCGCAAGAAAAGATGGTCATAACCTAGAACAGCTGATGATCACTGACAAGGTCTATGGCAAGCGTCCGAGGGGTCGTAGTCCACTTGGATGGACGGACCAAATACGCTCATCGCTGGTCCAGCGACGCTAGACTCAAAACTCCACGACGCGCTTCACAATGCCAGGGGTAGGCACAGATGGCGAAACATCGTCAATCTGAAGATTGTTTCATGTCGGGGGAGTCATGGCCCTCAGTAATGAGGAACACGGCGCGAGGATTATTATCCAATAGTAAAAAGCACTCGAGGTAATTAATCACACAATCCAACTCCTCACTGACTACCTCAGACTGCCTCATTGGTACTGTGGTGGTCGGATGCGCTACTGCTGAGCATGAAGTCCTGGGTTCGTTTTCCTGGATGGGCAGTTTTATTGAATTTTTATACGGGGTGGGTTAGTTTTTTTAATAAGTGATCTGTCATGCCTAGCCTTTTCCCAACTTTGTTGGGGACGGCTTTCAGTCTAACCGGATGCAGCTGAATAACAGTATTTTACATGAAGCCACTGTCTAACTGACTTCCACAATCCAGTTAAGTGAATACTAAGACTGGTTGTCAGATTTTTGGGCCACTGACTACCTGTAACTATTGCCAAAGATCTACAAATTACAAAATAAAAGTTTGTGCTAAAGTATACTAACAAATTCCTTTGTTTCCATCACCTGAAATAGTGAAGGAAACAAAGGTTCAGAAACAATATTCGATTTATGCTTCATTCCATAACCGTCCTATGAGTCAAGCCTTACAAAGATCCGGGATACCATGATCTCGACACATGTTTTTTATTTTTTGTTTTTTTGGATCTAAAAATTAAATTTCTGTATCCTGATATTATGATAGCAACTATTGTTATTAGCCTTATCTGATTAGGCTAAATGCTTAGCCCTAAGATTAACACTCCGTCATAAAATAAACTAGCTTATGCTGGAGTTCGATAACTGTGCCACGGGATCATACTACCGGGATAAAAAGTATCCTATGTTTTAATCCAGGTTATAAGCTATCTGCATACTAAATTTTATCCAAATCAGTTTTGTAGTTTTTGCGTGAAAGAGTAACAAACATCCATCCATCCTCACAAACTTTCGCACTTATAATATTAGTAGGATAGGATAGGACATCAATTTTATGCTTAGTTCTACATAATTATCACCTGTGGCTGTTTTTATAAAATGGTGATAGATTTTCACGTACTATTTGGTGTATTGACCGACATTTTGTGACATGAAACCTTGTGAAATAAATTTAATGAGTTTTTAAATACTAGCATTGTGTTGTTTGTTTCAGCTTTAAATTTTTCATTGATTTTACCTAAAAATTAAGTATTTTCTATGTTAGAATTTATGTTTGGTATAAATGTTATCGAAATATCGTGGACAATGATAACAATGATAACAATCATTGTCCACGTGATTTGTTTTCAGTGGGTGTTAAATCGTGTCAGTGTTTACAGTCGGTTGGGTCCCAGACTCGCAAATCGCTTTAGCCAAATTATTTTTTTAAATTTCTCGGATTACGTATTCAATAAAAATTGTTGCACAGTTGAAATTTTAACTTTTAATACCTAACAAAATGGCATTAATTTTGGTGAAGTTTGGTTTTAGTGAAAATCGGTCGGCATGAGTAAAATATTGCCAATTTTATTTAACACTGACGGCTCCAGAATTACGAGAATTTTTCCGAATATGTCAGTCAACTGAGTTTTAAACTATTTTCATTTCGTAGAAAATTTAATCCTGTCCCGTCTGATCGAATTCTCGGAATAAAATAAGGACTAGGACGACTGAGAATATTATGACTATTACATTATTAATTAGAGAGTTTGCGTAACTATCGCGTAATAGGTAGGTACACGTATGTGTCTTGATTTAAACTAATACAATAATAATTGAAAACATCATCAGAGTCAAGGATACAAACTGATTGATCACAAATATGTGAAAAACAATTTAAGCAGTTAAAACTACAGAACTCCACGTATCCTACTGCTCCCCAACAAACTTAGCTATATGAAAGGCACCGAATGTGAGTAAGTACAATTTATTAGATTACTCCACTCGCAGCTACTAACATTGTGGAGATAATTTCAAAACTAGCTAGTTTAATATCATCCCTTTATGAAACGACTCCAATTTAGTTTCACCCCAAAAGCCGTTAACTTTAATTCATAATAAATTCCTAATCTAACACATGATACCTACCCACATCCAGACGCGTGACGCGCAAATATACCCGAATACGATATGTTGCGGTAAAATCCAATTTACTTCCTCGCATTCTTGAAATTTAATCTCGCACTTCGTAAAATAGTAACAGTAACACTTACATACCTATATGTAGGCAAGAGTAGCTCCGGATTACTCACTATGTTACCAGAATATGTAGCAGAGAATTTATTACACGATGCTGTTAATAAGCTTAAAGATTTCCAGAATATTTTGCATGAAAAAGCCTAGTACATTGTACCCGATAACGTCACAAAATTAAGAGTATCTACCTCCCTTTTTGTCGGGGAATAATTAAATATTTCAGGACTTCAACGTAACAAAAAGAAAGATAATATTCCTAGAATACTTTAAAAGATTTTCATCCAAAGATAAGCTCCCTTTTTGACCGAAAACGTTGTTCAACGACCCGTGAAATTTCAGTTACCTAGCTGGCTACGAAAACGCAGAGATCCTTTGATTTCTTTCCACACGAACGGCTGGGAAAGAATGTTGAACCGCAGCATCATTTGTGAAAATATCTTAAAGCGACGAGAAATAAATAAAGCAGCCAGTAAGTAGGTAGCTTGAATCTTAAGGCTGTTGATGCGAACGTGATTCGGTTTATGTTTAACTTTTCCGGTTCAAATGTTAAAACCAATTGCTTTGATTTTTGGCAAACACTTCACATGACTTGATGGTTTCTGCTAAAGAATGACTAATAAATTTTGACTGCCTCGTTGGTCTTGTGATCGCAATTGCGACTGCTGAGTATGTGGTCCTGGGTTCGATTCCCGAGTCGGGCAAATTGTTTATTTATTTAACAATTTATGTACACACTAAATACAGAAAAGAAGATAGGAACAGAAAATAGTACAAAGGTGATGCTTATTTCTAAAGAAATCTCTTCCAGCATACCTGCGAAAGGAGATACTAAAAAAGAAATGTAGACATAGTGTGTAAAAGAAGAAGAGAAAATTGAAATTGATATTAGGTTTTTTCAGTAGCAGCCACTGAGTCTGAAATAAGAATAATAAGAATAAGAAAAATTTATTTAAAAAGTATTACATAAAGTGTACATTTAAGCGCAGTAGTATTATTTCTCATACTAATTATAAGTACTTATAAGTAATCTTTAACTAAAATATATTCTACAGTCGCAAGTATTCAATAGTTCAATTTAGATGTCAGCGACCTGCCCGATCTAGGTTTATTTAAACCTGTGTTTCAGGCAAATTGCGCCCGGTTGATGGCAATAGGCTCACCCCCTACACATTCCTATTACATGGGACTCAAACTTAACTGGCGAAATGTGGGTGTACGTTAGGTACACCTCTGCTTAATCCTTCGGGGATTACAAGCTTGATGTTATGTTAATAACTAACGAATCTTTTAGTATCGTTTGTCTTTTAGAAAGTGAAAAGACGTTGTACTTACCAATAACAGTACGTACCACAGAAACCGTACCTTTTAGGAACCGAACATTACTACCTGCAATTACACCCAAGTACCAAAACTAATTACCGACATATTGTTTCAAATCACTTGAGTAGATTGCCCTTAGATTCAGGTTAAGCGTTTCCTGGATTTGATACGTTACCAGCGAACCTATTACGGTAACTACTCGGAGGGTAGCGGGTAAGACTGGGGTAAGTCCGGTAGCCGCAATCTAACCTCGAAACCCTTAATTTAGTTGGCAACAAGGGAGACATTTAGTATGATCTTGATCCTTTAAATGTGAACATCTGTGTATTCATATTGAAATCAGAGATTGGTATGAAAGGTTAATGCCCGTCTTTAGCCGACGACAGTGCGTTTTCATACAATCATTCATATACGCATTGCCAAATGGTAGGTAGTACTAACCATAACTGGGCATAAGTATAATAACAAAAAAAAACCTGTTTTATTATTGGCATAAATAAGTATTGTGTTTCCGTTTTCAGGGTTTGGTAAGCTCATCTTAAATTGGAAGTTCACCTATATTGATTTTTTTATTCTAGGACTTGGCAGGTTTTCCCACGAAAGATAGTACTATTACGACTAGTATTAAAATGCATGTTCTTTTCTTATTAACTTGTTTTGTCACAGATAAATGTTTTGTGTATTGATTCCACAACCAACAGTATAAAAGGCCAGACTGGACCTAGGTTCTAGACACTGCGCCATCTTAACACGACTAAGATAATTATCGATTCAGGAAAGTACGGAAAAGTCAAATTACTAAGTTTTATAGTTTGTCATTCTGATCAAAACTTATGTTTATTAGATACACGTAAGAAACTTTAATCATAAGCAATATCAGGAATAAACAAAAAGTGTTGGTGAAAACAATTTGACAATCCATTGCGAAATTAATACTACTGGAGGTACCGTTGAAACTCTTTTATATCGGCTGAAAATCATTACAAATAATAGTTTAACCATAACACAGCAGGGATCTGCGAGTCAGCTGCTCCAGAAATGGGGGAATCCACAGTTACATCAAGTTAGTTAAAAAATATATAAAAAGTCCTACCGCGTCAAAAACTTATGAGACGATTTTTGTTGAAAATTGTGGGCTGCATGTAAGCGGGGGGAAAATACGTCAGCTGCTTAAATGAACTTGGGTTTTTAGGAGGAATATTAGGCTAAGTTCGAAACTTAAGGTACTAGGTCAAAGCAGTCAAAGAAACCATAACTTACTTTTTGAAGAAAAAATAAAACTAGGTACATTTTTAAATTTTCAAAAAATCTAATTTTTAAATTATCTATCTAAACAAATAAATAACGTTGAAGTGTCGGTTTAATGGTTAATAATACACAACAATAACGAGTACGTACCAATACACATTATAAAATAGGTCTCAAAACCACTTTAATGGACGAATCTATGCGAATATTATAAAGCTGAAGAGTTTGTTTGGTTAAACGCGCTAATCTCGGGAACTACTGGTTAGAATTGAAAAATACTTTTAGTTTTGGATAGATCATTTATCGAGAAAGGCATTACATCACGCTACGACCAATAGGAGCGGAGCATCAATGAAAAATGTTGCAAAAACGCGGAAAATAGTATTTTTATTTTATTTGACGTGGACGAAGGTCGCGGGCAACATCTAGTATAATCATAATACAACTCAAGTGCGCATCTTTATATTAGTTCACAACTCAACACTCATTCAACACTTTGTTGTGGATGTAAACACGCGATAGTGTCGCTGATAAGGATCAAAAATTAAAAATGTACCACGTACTATTTTTTTTTTGCGTTTTTATCATTTTTGTACAACTTTGACTTGCTGGAACTTTGGATCCGCCATGGGTGCGACAGATGAATTTCATTTGAATGATCAGTGCATGTTAACCAACTACTAAAAATTAATTTCATTCAGTATAAAATTGCTTGCAAAAATTTCCGGCTGCCTCCCGTAATTATAACGACGTGGGCACACAGGCAGACACAATACTTTTAATTTATGGTAGGTGTACCATAACGAGTTTAAAAAAAAACAGTCCATAGCGAATGAAATAAAGATAAAAATATTTATTGCTTATCACCCATTTAAAGGCGAGAAACCACAGAAAAATCAACAAAAAACATTTAAATATAACTTAAATTTAAACTCAATGACAGCGTATTCTTTCTCCATTAAAACAAATATAAGAAAGACATTCCCTGGTTTTTTAAAAATAATTTTGTTGTTCCAACACACATTTTACAAGATGATATTACTTATGATAATTTCGATCAGTCTTCAGTTCCTTTTTACATGAAGATTATAAAATTCTCATATATCTGACGTCATGCAAATCGTGTCATCCGTGAGATTGGGATAACCCAATCTACTGTCTACGGTTATTCACGGGCTGTTAGGCCCGCCGTAATAACAGCAGTCCGACCAAAATCAACCGCTGTCTGATCGAAGGATCCTCCCTTTACAATATTATACAACTTACTCCTTTTAGCCCATCGCCATAAACTGGGCAAAAATCCGACGATACATCAATAATATCGCCATTGTACTGAATTTGGACACAAGACTTTCTCGCGTGCCAAGAACCATATTAAATCTTCTGTCAACGTAACTATTTATTTATGTATATTACATATAAGTTGAAAGTTCTACAATGGCAGAATTTTCCTGGCTGCCACCCAACTTGGGTTCCAAGTGAATCCTCTTTTCAAGCTATTACGGCACCAAAGCTTATGTACGTACAGTTGTCTGAAAGTTGGTGTAGGTACCTACGTTAGCAGCTGAGGTTATAGGCACTGTACCTTTAAATAAGATGGCTAAGAAATAGTTAAAAATACTATTTTGCCATTACCAATTAGCTATTTAATTGCAGTCTACTTTTTCCGATATTTTGTCAAAGAAATATCTATCAGCAGAAATGCCAGAGGATAGATTTTGTAATGTTTTTCGCCCGTTGAAAATTGGAAATCATCTCAAGGGAATATACGGCCGGAATAAAAAGTATCCTGTCCATGTCCTAACCCATGCCACGGTTACCCTGAGATTTCACCGAAATCCTCCCAGCCGTAAAGGAAAGGTTACAGACAGACTGAAGTATATTCTCATTTATATCATTAACGAGCTGTTCCCCGGAACCTTCGTCCACATGAAATTATTATAAAAATGTTTTTTCACTATTTGAATCGGATTTTGTTTACAATTTAAAGGGTTTTTTTTTGCACGGTACCCTAATTTTCTTTTCTTAAATAAAAGTAGACTAAGCCTATCTGCCAGTAAAAGTCCCGTCAAAATCGGTCTAGCCGTTTCGGAGATTAGCCGGAAGAAACAGACAGACAAAAATTAAAAAAATGCTTTTTTTATAAGTACCGTCTACTTTAGTAAAAAGCTGTTATTTTGAAATTACAAACATATACTTCAATTTATTTATTTTTATACATTACGTAACAGTATGTTATAGTCAAGATAATTGATAACATAAAATAAGTTTCGCAGATGGTCACAAACAAAACTTCCCAAGTATATTTAAAAACATAGAGCAATCCATCTTTCTCTTAGCATGAGTAATGTACTGAAAAAAACAGTTTTTCAGCGAATAACAAGATGAAAGTAGAGAGCTTAAAATGTCCGTGGTTATGATAGATGTTGTCGTTAAGTATGCTTACTGCGGCTCACGGTAATAGTTATTTCGTTTGATTGATTTTTGTATAAAAATACATACAGGTTGTTGACGACGCATAAAATCTCTTTTTCATACTCTTTTTACCGTTTTATATGCTTTTTTGTAGTCATGTGACCTTCCTGTTTTGTTCTGGCAGTGTGCTTCAATGAAAACTGTAAGATAATTGGCCAAGTAATACGCAATTGACTTTTGTTTCAGTTTCCAAATATCTTGATACCTTATGCAGATATTGTGCTCACTGGATGGAACAATTGGACACTCCTTCTCGAAAGCTTCGCGAAAAACTATAACTTGGGTAAGTTCACTGTTGAATAGGTTACTTCTAGGCAGCAAGCACTAGGCTTCTAGGGTTTACTATCGTTCAATGCATCATTGCTGACCATCAGGTGAAATAGAATTGACTATAAGAGACACAATTTTTAACAACACGAAATAAAAATTGACCTGAGAACATCCTCCATTTTGTAGTCGGTAAAATGAAAAAGGATTTGCAAACATCAGAGAAAACTTAACCGGAGCGTTTCCGGAGGACATGACAGGCTATAAATATCCAACAAAAATATGCAAAGTGGTACAAAACAAGCGCCTTATATCAATAGCTTACAATCTAAAGGACAGATAGGTAGGTCGCGGGTCGTAATGGATAGTTTGTTTCCCTTTTGTTACCTAAACAAATGCAAATTGCATGAGATGAGATACTAACGCCCGCGCCGGCGGCCCATAGAGGCACACAAACAATGCGAAAGTCCAACCGTTTTCTTTTCGTGCCGTCGACCCCGGGTCGAAGCTCTCGTCCTCATGAATTTTAGGTAACTAAACTTGTTTTCTGGAGAAAGATCGCTTGCCTTTGATATTATATTCTGTTAATTTAAAGTAGCTTAAGTTTTCACTGAAAATTTTAATGCTGCAGTTGTATGAATAGTTAGTAGTTAATTACCAACGTAGAATAACTTGAAGGCTCCACGTTACGTACTTACTTAATTTTGATTAGATAACCTCTTATCTTCATCCTCGTAGTTTTCTTTCAGAAAATGTTAGTTTAGTTTTGTTACGAAACACGAAGGAAAGGTAATATAGCTGTTAATTAAAATGTTATTTAATTAAAAGAGAAAAATTAAGTACCTATTTAACAAAAAAAACGTATTTGTGTATATTAACTGAAATGTACCGGGGATTTGTTTGAAAAAAAAAATTAAATAAAGTTAATTCTGACAAATAAAAAATGTGGTCTTTTTGCTAAATGTGTGGGTGGCTTACTCGTGTAACTTTAAAATGTTTTTAACCTCGACTTTGAGAGCATAGAATATTTACTGCACGATTATAAAGAGCGCGCCAGACAGTGCCAACAGAAACCCACGAGGCTTGCATAGGTCATAAGTTCATAACATAAGAGTCTGTTAAAATAATGCCCACATCAGACAGACTTTACACAAGAGACCAGAGGGACTGCAATAGTGGCAATAGTTTTCAAAGCGTTTCTCATTTTCTTCAACGAGTTTCAACAGAATCGACGTGAATTTTTTAGAAGAGTATTTAAATCCAATACATTTTTGACTTGTACGTTCTACCGTGCACTGACGGTCAACCATTTTTCAACCTTATTACTCAGAGCATAAAGGGATGAAAAGTGGTCGACAGTGGTGGTGGTCAGTGTGCGAGGTAGTACATTGTCGTAATTATTATTGCTGATATTAAGATGTGATTTTTTCTATATTATCATCATTATTCTCCCCTGCCCTTATCCCAATTTATTTGGGGTCGGCGCTGCATGTCTTCTTCTTCCATACTTCTCTATTACTCGTCATCTCAGCAGTCACCTCCTTTCTAGCCATATCAGCCTTCACACAGTCCATCCATCGTTTCTATGATGTTCCTCTAGGTGTGAAGTAAATTTAAGTGTTTTGTTACTGCCAGCCAACTCATGTTTTTCTCAAGTCCCCCTTAGAACTTCACTAGATTCACTAAGTACAGATCGTGTCAAAAACAAGCACGAAAGTTCGACAGAAGTAGCACTTAGCATTATGTGTCTACTTCAAACTACAATTAGACACTCGTATCTCGGGGTCAAGACTTCGCCAATTCCAAGTTGCTGTCAGAAGGTACTTAACGATTTGGACCCCACTTCAGGAAGGGAGCGGCTTATAATCCCCGTGAAATGCCTGATCAGGAGGAAAAGGTAGGAAACCGGGGTCCTGTGGTCCCCTGAGGCAACGAATATGGATTAAGCATTAAAAAAGTTCTTTGTTATGCGTTATTGCAATCAAAGAGATTAAAGTCCCTTTGTTGATCTGAGGTTATTGTTCTTCGGTGTAATTGTTCTGTCACATGCACGATGTAGTTTCTGCGGTTTTGTTTGTCCGTGTGTTTTTATGTAACTTGAGTTGATTTAGTTGTTGTAGATAATAAATGTAATAGCCTTTATAAAATAATATGATTGTTACTACAGTTTAAGATAAACTGTTCAAATATTGTATTAATTTCGGTGGGAAATTCTGTAGGTAAACAAATAAAGCCTTTTAGGGCTCTAGTGTTTTTTTTTGTGAGATGTTATGTCAGTTAACTGTTATTATAGTAGGATTAATCTGAAACGTGATTTCTAAACTATCTTTGTTTATTTAACAACGTCACTCCGGCAATTTAGGAAAGGCTATAATTATAGCTAGAGGTTAACGTATTGTAACCGGGCTAAAATTCAGACTCCGTGGGTGCTACTGAGAAATTCCTAATGGAAAAACCCAATAACACTTTGTCCGACCTGGGAATCGAACCCAAGGCCTCTTACTTAGCAATCGCGCTTGCGACCGTTAAACTGTCAACAAAAAAATTTCAGACAAAGAAATGTCTACATATTTATGTAGCAAAAATTATGTATACAGTGCACAGGTACAGAAGTTTCTGACCATTTTTATATATTCCTAATAATATTGACGTACAGCTGCAATCTGATGCCAGTTTTCGAAATCTGAAAATTATGTGGGACACAAAATATACTCTATTGTGGTGTATCAAAAGCCACTGGATTTAGGCTATACCTGTATGAACAATATTGGGTACCGTTGAAGCGTGCATACCACAAATCTCGTGAACTGTAAGTTACTGTTTCAATAAAGCTTTATCTACGTATTTTTTACTAAGTTACATTGAGCAAAAATTGTTACTGGGAAACAACTGGTTTTTGGTGTGTAAAATCGCTGATTACTGTACCGCGAAATGTAATACACGCAAAACTTTGTGTTTATGGGTAGCGGTAAGTCAGGTTAAATTAAATTATAACATTTAAAACTTGTTTTCGTGGAAGAGAGTATTAAGTTGTGACTTTGACCTTCAATATTTCCGTATCCAGCAAATATACAGATTTGTATGGTTATCCTTAAACAAGAACAGATGACTCTCGATTGCGTTAATCATCTGTTAACACCCGTTATTAGTAGGTTTAATTTGCTCAAGCACTACATTTTCTAGATAACAATGGCTTAACCGTACAAAAATGTGAAAGTTTTATCCAAAAAGTTGTTAAAACAAGCGTCGGATAAAGTTGCGGCAAAACAAATATGGCGCGCTGCGGTATTCCCCGCAACACTTCTCGAGAAAGATCGCAAAGATGCATGAAAAGCGACAAGTTGCTTTGGATGTCACCCAAGGCGTTCGCAACTTTGCGTTCTGAAATCCTTGTCTTACTAGGATTTGAGAAATCGACGATACAAGGATTGAGATGAATGTATGTTTGCATTTTATTGTTGAAACCTTGCATTCTATTTGGATAACATGTCAGACAGTGACAGTTAAGGGGATATTTTTTTGTTTATCTTGCCTCCCACATTTCTCTTGTATTGTGGGTGCGTTTACAAACATTTAAACTCACATACACAAACAGCTTGACCCGAAACAACTATCTGTAGGCCATACAAATATTTGTTCCGTCCGGAGATCGAACCGCGACACGTAGCGCAGCAGTAAGTCGCTCAGCCACTGCCTCAATCGTGCCGTCAAAATACAATACCTACATAATAAAATACAATACAATTCAGCAATAAATACAATATAAGCAATGGACATATTAGACCACTGTCGAATTCAAGACTCGTAAGGGTTATTCGCCTTTTTTTTTGTTTTCTGTTACGTTGACTATATCTCAGTGATAGCAGTAGGTACAGACGCACGCACACCAAGCTACACGAAACAGTAAAATTTTCCCAATCAACCTTTTGAACCTAATGCTTTAGCGATAAAGTTGAAAATCAATTACAGAAATTTAACAGATTGTAATTGCTAAGGTTTAAGAACAACTTTATTTCTCATAAGAATTACATACACTTACTGAGAAACACACTAAAATTAAAATTTATAATTAGAGCGCACAGATTATGTGGGTACACAGAAAAATAAAAATATAGACTCGATCATAAGTTTAACAAAACACAACATGGATGTAGTTTAATTTTACTGGATGTGGCATCGATGGCATTGTCAGTTATGAGCAGGTTTGTTACAAATTTGTTTTTAGTTTATTGTCTTATATATTTTTTGGTACATACATGATTTATTGATTTTGATTATAATATACACATTTTATATTTTGAGTAGGTTTTAGTTTTTTTTTTTTTTTTGTTAAGTTTAAGTAATTACAAATGATATATTTTGTAACATGTAGTTAATCCTTTTTTTTACTTACTTATTGTGTGGGCTTTTAGTAGCTTTTTGAACCGGGCATAACTTTATTCTCCTTTTATTACTGATGGTAATTTATTATAAATTGTAACACCTTCAAACTCCAAATTTCTTCTTCCATAGTTAGTTCTAGGAGGGCGGGTCACTAAGTAACTAGCACGCCTTAAGTTAATCTTTCACGTTTGTTGTTTTGTTACAAATCTTATATTAGAATGGAGTTGCTTATTTAATACTTTACGTACTAGAATACATGTGTAGTATATGTAGGTTTGTTTTATATTCATTATTTTTGTTTCCTCGTATATTTTAGTAGTTGGTGTCCGAAATGAATAGTTGAATAAAATTTTAATTAATCTATTTTGAACTCGTTGAATTGGATCTATGTTAGTTTTCACTGCAGTACCCTAGATTTCAATGAGGTAGTCGATATGAGGCTTAACCAGAGAATTATAAATAAGATATCGCACTTTTCGAGGGAGACAATTTGTTATGTTGTGAAGAGCCCCGGTGAGTGGTCTTAGTTTAAGTTTGATTTTTTCTAGATGTGGTTTCCAATTTAGGTTACTATCCAAAATAAGTCCGAGATATTTTTCTTTAGGTTTTCGTTCAAGTAGTTGACCGTCTATTTTAAGTTCGAAATTACCATTTATTTTTTTATTTATTGCTGCAAAAATGATGTAATTTGTTTTTGTAATATTAATAGTTAAAAGATTTGACTGAAACCACTCATTTAAGAGATTAAGATCATTCTGAGCGTCAGCTATTATAGCTTCGACTGAATGTCCAAAATAAAAGAGACTTGTGTCGTCTGCATAAAGGGAGATGTCTCTTTTGAGACCCAATTCACTGATGCTGTTAATATAACTAAGAAACATGAGGGGGCCTAATATTGATCCCTGGGGGACGCCAAAATTCAGGACACAGGAGTTGCTTTCATATTTATCTATTTTTACTATTTATTTACGGTTCTCCATATATGATTTAAACATTTCAAGTGCTTTGCCTGTGACACCGGTGAGTTCTAGCTTCTGTACTAATTTATCATGACTGATGGTGTCGAAGGCTTTTTTAAGATCAATAAATATTCCTAAGGCAACTTGTTTTTGATCAATTTTGTTTTTAATTTTGGTTACGAGGTCAATTGTAGCAGCATTGTATTTGACTGAGCTCTAAATCCATACTGTTTATGGTAAAAGAAACTTTTTGAATTAAGGAAAGACTCTAATCGGTTATAAAGAATCTTCTCAAAGACTTTAGAAATCACCGGGAGAACTGATACAGGGCGGTAATTGCACGGGTCAAATTTACTACCAGATTTATGAATTGGTACAACTTTTGCAACTTTTAACTCGTTGGGAAAATTACCTCGTGCCATATGATAATTAATGCAATATAATATAATAGCTGCAACTACTAATACTAAATATAATACAATACTTACATAATATAATATAACATAATCAGCCTGTAACGTTCCCACCGCTGGGACACCGGCCTCTTCTCCCAGATAAAAGAAAGCAAATTCTAATAATCCTTCAGAAAACTTAACATTTTACCAGTATTATTACAACTCTTCTGTGAATTGCCAAGCACCATAAGTTAACTAGTGGAAAAATATGACACGTGTACGTTTTTCCCTGTACCTACCTAGCGTAAATTGAAATCCATCCACGAAACCTTACAACACACACGGCAATGTGAAAACGTGCTGAATAACATATTGCGAGATTTTCTAAAAACGGGTCATGTTAGTTTTATACAAAAATACAGCCTAAACCTATTGAATCAAAGCTATGGAAAAATATGACATTCGGATGTCATGTTCAATTATATTTATTTTGTATTCAATTTGGCAAAGCTTCCACTTTAGTATACAGCATTACAGTGACTAGAGTTACCCATACAAATTCATACATAAACTCACGCCTTTTTGCAAAATCCACAGAACGCCACCTACTACGATGCTCACAAACTTCTTTTGCCTCGTCCACTTTCAAACATCTGGTCATACGTAGTTGCGAGTTCTACTCACCTGACCTTTCTGAAGAACCTTAGATAAGGTCAGTGTATATCCATGTAAGGCGTCTACTCCCGGTGTTACCACTCACATCTGCCTTGTGTTGTCGCCTTTTATTCATCCTCTCCACATGACCAAACCATCGAAGCATACTCTCTTAAATTTTTGTCACTGCATGTATCTATACAAATAAATTAAAGTGTCTGTTTGTAGTATCAAAATAACAGCTTTTTACTGATTGCGTATGAAAATATATAAGGCACTTGTAACAAAAACATTTTTATTTCCATTTTTGTCTGTCTGTTTGTTCCGGCTAATCTCCAAAACGACTGGACCGATTTTGACGGAACTTTTACTGACAGATAGCTGATGTTATAAGGTCTGACATAAGCTAGCTTTTATTTTAGAAAAAATATTAGGGTTCCATGCAAAAAAAGTAAAACCCTTGAAATTAGTATCCGTTTATTCCGAATTATAATCCGATTCAAAAAGGGAAGCGCGGGCAAGAGCTAGTCTTCTACATGAATACAAATACACCTAGACAGTAGACACCGTTACAGATACATCTCAATTTTATAATTCAGTGTGCAATATACAACATTAGTTTTAGTATATAACCTGAAACACGTGTCTAGTATTTTTATGGAAAGAATCTATGTACAAAATTTCAAAACTGTATCATGAAAAATCACAAAGTTATAAGCTTGTTCTGTTACCTGGCTGTCCGCACAAAAGCGTGATCACCACGCGGCTACGTCACAGCGCCGTCTTTAGGTCATTAATAATAATTTGGCAGTAGGTACTCAAATTATTGCGATAGGTCGGTGTCCAACTTGTAACGTTTTTTAAATATTTTTGGGTCCAAACCTAACATGATTTAAAAATGATTGGAATCGATTCAGTTACTTATTCTGAACAAACTATATAATAATAATGTTGTATATTTTCGTCATTGTACATAATATCTGTTCCATCCCTAGATGATAAAAGCCCAGTAACAAATCAGTAATATTTAATCCTATCTATTGTGTCCAATATTCGATTTGCAAATTTGCAATCTTCAGCAACCCCGTACGTCACACGTTATAGAGATACCTACATATAATTGGACAAGCACTGTCTTTTGTGTTCGATAGTGAACTAAAGGCTCTTTGAGAATAGGTACCTTGCCCGTATTGAAAAGCGATTCCCTGGAATCCATTCGACGAGAAATGAGCGCAAGTAAGTCTCTCGGATAGCTCAGCCTCTGTCGGCCGGATGTAGAGGGCGTGCGCCCCCGGTGACGTGTTTCCGCTGGCAAGCGCTTCCGGCGTCTAACAATATTTGCCACATGTACGAATTCTGAATTTAAACTCGTCGACACTTCATCAAAATCTTCCTTGAGTGCGCATGAGTCAAGTTTTGTAATCATTTGAACAGGATCTGAAATACAAACAATTTCAATAAAAGTAAGTACTTTTTTGTTTAATAAAGTAACTAGACATTAAACACGATTAAATAAACTGAAATAACTAAGCTTATTACAAACTATCAAAAAACAAAAAAAAAAAACTCCTGAACGCTGTCATATGGTAGTGTGCCCAATAGACTGGCATCGTTCAATCAATCAATCATTTATTTATTTGTCACATAATGTACCATCTCAACAATATAAAAATGTGTGTAAAAGAATATCCTTTTATCAAATTTTTTACTCATAGAATAAACCAAAAAAACATCGTTTCGTGTTTTTTTCCGAATATTCGATTACGAGAAAAACAATATTATTCGTAGATGTTTTAAGTTTTTAGAAACATTGATTCATTGAAAATGATTGTGAAATACTTCATAACGTGAGTATTTTATTATTGCCCGTTTTAAATACACCGTGTTTTAAGAGACTTTTTTTGTTGGATTTGCTTTCTGAAACGTGGAAGCCTCAATTTGAAACCATTATATAACAGGTTATATTTAGCTATCGATAATTATGTTCCATGGTAAATACTTGAATTTAGTGTATTTCAATTTATCCTTCGTCTTAGACATTCGTTCATAACCATCATCTGCCTAGCCTTTTCCCAACTATGTTGGGGTCGGCTTCCAGTCTAACCGGATGGAGCTGAATACCAGTATTTTACATGGCGCGACTGCCTATCTGACCTCGACAACCCAGTTAGTACTGAGTAATACGATACCCCTTGGTAAGACTGGTTGTGAGACTTTTTGGGCCACTGACTACCTGTAACGACTGTCAAAGATCTACGAAAGACAGCTGGGACCAACGGCTTAACGTGCTTTCCGAGGCACGGAGGAAACTCAGTATATAATGGGTGGTCACCCATCCACAAACCAACCTAGACAAGCTCGTCTTAACCTAATGATCGACCTGGCTGTTATTATTTAGCCACGAGTAGCAGCAGCAGTCGTTCATAACCATTAACAGCCATTTGCCACCACAAACAGTACGACCCTAGATCGTTTTATTTAGGTACAATGCGGCAGAAATTACAATATTTGGTAATAGCTGAGATGAACACGGAAGAGGATAATTTCGTTTACGCCCCGTTCACGACCTCAGGCGATATGTAACTTGCCTCAAGCAACTTGCGCGCGCGTCTTTTGTTTCATTCTCGTGAGTATAGTCGCCGTCGAAGCAATTCATTTATTTGTTCACTCCGCAGTTAAGCTTGAGTCTGTAACTCGTGGTCAAGCCGTTACCTACATCAAATCGATTTAGGAAAAGCCCAATCTCAATACCTACTTACAGTAGCCTTTTGAAGCATAACAGTTTCGCATATAAGTAGGAAGGCCTTTTAAATGTCAGCCAATAATAGGAAGGCCCAAATACGTTCCAATCTAGCTACAACCAAACCTACCTATGTAAAATTTCACTAGCAATTTGATAGGACAGCGTGTTAACGAAGCTTCGATAGCGAGATAGATATTTGAAAAAATCGGGTGAGCTTTTGAAATGTCAACGGGGCCGTGGTCGAATTCCCGGCGGGGTCTGTAGGCTCGTTACCCTTGCTTGTATTTGTTCATAGCGCACGCTGCATTCGGGGCCATTCGGGGCCGCCGAAACGTGAAACGAGTAAAAAAATGCATTTGTATTGGAACCTATCTAATATTTAGCGGGATCTGATTGGTGCGTTTGATTTTAAGTACTGATTCGTAGCTTGAAATTTTCATGTGGTCTGTCTGTCTAGATTTTACTTTCGACTGTGTTGGGATAGAGCAATATCTAAATCAGTTATGCATATGACGTAGCAATTGCACAATGATTTTAGTGAGGCAGGCAATGTGAAACTAAGCTTAATAGCAACCATAATAATCTCAAACATGAGTCTCTTCACAAACCCACCACAAAACATATTTTTTGACAGATTGTAACCCAAAAAAAATACTTTTTACGATTAAGATAAAGTAGACCGTAATCCAATTGATTCAATGTCGAAGCATCATTAACACACCTTACAATTCTGTGAGTTGACAAAGGGTATAGATATCGAAAATTCGAGATATTTCGTTGAAGGCGTCAATTTAATTAAAGTGCTAACGAGTTGTGAAGATTCGTCGCGGAACACCGAGTTTTATGACCTTTGCTCCTGAATATCTTTGGAATAACTTAAAGAGAATGTGGATAAAGGAAATATTTATAAAATACGAAAGGACTGGGTTTCTTGAAAACTGGAAAGAAGTAGCACGGGGTCATAGAACCTACCAACTGAGGTGCATTTTTGTTCTATCTATATACAGGGTATAAGAGACAGCCCTCCATAAACTGATGGGGTGAATTCAGTACATCATACTAAGATGACTAGTACAAGTAATTATTTCAAGAATGTTATGGGAATCTAATAAAGATTTGTTTTATTTACTCGTACGCAAGTATCGTTACCGTGGCAAAACGCACGTAGCGAACGGCAAGCGCGACGACGAGTTCGATGAACTCTATAACAAGGCAGGAAATGAACAGCTGACTTCACGCGTCGTTCGTTAGAGTATTTCAACATCCATTGTTAGATTTTTGATTTTGGCCGTATTGTTTACTTAAATGGAGTTCTGCGTACAGGGAATGTAAATTTTACATTGAAAAAAAAATGAAAAAATATAAAATTTTCCAGAGAAAAATTCAAATGCCTGTCAGTTTGTGAAGGGCTACACCCTGTATGGATGCTACGTGTTTGGCCGCAACTCGCCTGTTGTGCAGCGATGATGTGGCCTACAGTATTGGTCTTCTTGTTTCTTTTGCTATATACTTCTCGGTTCCGCGTGTCTCTCATATGACTAAGGAGAAAGGTCTTTAAATTCTTACTTTCAGATAACCAATGGGTAGTGAAGGTTCTGCTAAAGTAGACATAATTATCATCAATACGGTAGCGTTTATCAAAGCCAGTGACACAAAGTCCCATAAATCATAATCTCGTGAATCAAAAACCGCTTACTCCGTGTGAAAATTTATGAGATGAATAAAGACAGGTCCCGATAAAAAGTAATAAAATACACCATTTTGCACTCACCCCCACATATTTTATTCTTAGAGCTTAATAGGTTTGTTCTCATGAGGTCGAAAATAACCGTACGGATTAAAAAGTCTCCTCTTAAAGATGATGATGATGATGAGTATTTTGTGTGTACATAAATAAATAAAGATGAAGAAGCCATCAAAGCATGGAAACAAACCGACAAGCAAAGTAACTTTCGTGTTTCTAATGTCACTATAGATTTTAACACTAGAAACGGGATATTTACCATGTTTACTGTTTGTTTTGAGTTCCCAATATTTCGGCACTATAGCAAGCACCATGATCACGAATAAACACGGTTAGCACAGTTAGTTTTCTATCTAGATTTTAATTCATATTATGACATTTAAACGTTAAAGAGCAATCTAGTAGTTAGTAGGTATAGGAAATAGTTACCTGATGTTACGGTTCGCGTTTATTACAACAGAGGACTGCATAAATAGGACAAGGTAGATATCAGAGGTACCTACGTCTCCCGCGAGAAATACACAAACAAGCAACGATTTAAAAATTCAGGAAGCACTTAGAAATTAGTCCACGTTGAATAAATCATTTAAATAATCCATTACCGGGTTCGTTAACAAATTACTGGAACACTTCTAGGTTTTAATATTCCTCGAAACATTTTGTGCAATTAGCAATAGATATAAGTGCACGATCGTCACCAGTTTCGATACAGTGGTTATAACTGGACAAAAACCGCATCGAAACTGCGATACAGGGTGTAAACAGACCCTTCACATAGCCGTCAACCAAGTATTCTGTACATCAAACTAAGTAACTTTATGCAAAAATTAATGCTGGGAATCGACTTTTTTTTTGGGGGGAAAAATCACGTTTTACGGTAGGACTCGATGGAAAGCACTCAAAGCATTGTGCTGATGATGATGGATGGATTGAATAGTGCGGGGGTCGTGAAGGTGTGTAAAGTACAAAATTTTACATTAAAAACATGTATTATAAAAAAACTTGTGAAAAAGTTGGATCTTTGACCCCTAATATCTCCGTAAATAGAAGGTTCCCAGGTATTGTCTAGAACAAAAAAAAAATCTCAAAGACGGGGAGAACAAGTGCCTTTCGGTTATGTTAAGGGTCTATTTACACTCTTTATTCTAATTGGCTTGCAGTGCTAACGCAAAACGTCTACGTAGAAGGCTACTAACGTATGTTCTAACCCGCTGTAGTACTAAGTACTATCTTTGATCGCTTGAATTTCATTGAAAGGGGAAGCCCCCTTTCAATGAAATTCAAGCGATCAAAGCCCCCTATTGGTAAACATATGAGATATATTTGTACATTACTGAAAAACCTGCCTCGTTCGTCTAGTGGTTGCAAGCGCGACTGCTGAGCATGAGGTCCTGGGTTCGATACCCGGGTCCGGAAAAGTGGTATTGGGTTTTTCCATCAGGAATTGCTCAATAGCAGCCACGGAGTCTGGATTTGTGCCCGGTTGATGGCAATAGGCCCCCTTTTTCATGGAACTTAAACATAACTAGCGAAATGTAAGTGTGCTATTAAATACGCCTCTACTTAAACCCTTCGGGGATTACAGGCGTCATGTTATGTTATGTTATTACTAAAAAAATAAGATGGCGGCGTCAGTTCAGATTTTAGTCACGCGCAATTTTTCTTTCCTAGCACATTATTTCTCGTTGACACGCAATTTTCCGATTTGTTAATTTTTATTTTTTATATTACTACGGAACCCTGTTTTTTCTCCAACACGTTCATACTTGGCGAGATAGCCTATTTCATATTTACATTTACTGTTCTATTCACCAAAGTGGTTGTCTTTAAAAAGAAAAGATTGGTACATTACCAAACAGACAAAGATAAATGGACAGAAAGATTACGACGGATTTCTTTTTCTTTTGTAATCTCGAAATTAAGTAAATTGAATCTTGTTATGGGACTATTTGTTACACTACGTACAAGTTTAATGTACATAACATCACGCTTTTAATACCCGAAGGGTTGGGAAGAGGTGCGCCTAAATAGCAACACCCACATTTTGCCAGTTATGTTTAAGTCCTGTGTTATAGGAGGCGAGTCTTTTTCCATCAATCGTGTACGAGTTCAGACTACGAGCTGTTACCGAGAAATTCCAATGTGGTGGAAAAATGTATCAACACCTATCAACAGCCTTACCTCGGTATCGAACCCAGGACTTCATGCTCCGCAGTAGAGCTTGCGATCACTAGACGACGAAGCAGTTTGGCAAGCTTTATTTACTAGTCTACGTTACATTTAAATGTGGGAGTGCAGCGGAGTTTGCTCAAACAGTGGAATACTCGTAGATACCAATACGAGTAATGAAATCAAGGAAATGGAATCGTATTTAGTATCGCCTAGGTCTCGTTTAAATTGCAAATTCCCGCTGCCATTTATTCAAGGCGCCATCTTTTTATTTTTGTTACATTTACATCTTTAATTCTAAGAAATAGAATTAGTTGATTCAATTCGGGTTCCCAATGTGATTGATTTGTGTTTTGTGTTTTTTTTTGTTATTAATTTCTGACATCAACATCTGCCTAGCCTTTTCCCAACTATGTTGGGGTCGGCTTACAGTCTAACCGGATAGCAGCATGCAGCGACTGCCTATCTTACCTCCACAACCCAGTTAGTACTGGGTAATACGATACCCCTTGGTAAGACTGGTTGTCAGACTTTTTGGGCCACTGACTACCTAACAACTGTCAAAGATCTACAAATGACACCAGGGACCAACGGTTTAACGTGCTTTCCGAGGCACGGAGGAAACTCGGTATGTAATGGGTGGTCACCCATTCACAGACCAACCTAGGCAAGCACGGCTTAACCTAAAGATCGATCCGAGCGGCTGTTATTATTTAGCCACGAGGTCCTCGGTATTAAAGGTATTAATTTCTGACATATTTAATTAAAACTCATAATCGGTCATGCAGTGTTTTTTTTAAATGAGACAGCACTGGAAAAGTTGACTCTATGAAAACTTTTTAGGAATTTTAAGTTATTTTTTCATGAAAACACCTGATCTAATTCCATTGTCCAGATTGTTTTCATCCGTTACAAAGAGCGCAACCGCAAAAATGGTTAACTTGATCAAAAAATTAAGTACCTTTGTCAAATTGACAGACTCCATGTTAGTGACGCATGACGTATGATTGACTGTTCTTACGTTCCAAGAATCTTTTAACCGAATATAATTCATTTTCATCCCGTAAACCTATCACACTTTTGATATTGCCAACTGAAAAGAGCTTAATGGAATTAATGAAATTCCAAAAATTGTCACGAAAACAGACGCGCCTGCTAAAAAAAAATAGCAATAACGTAATAGCACGCGTGAAGAGAATTGTCGTAGGAGCAGAAAAATGTAGTTACTAAAAAGAAATTGTATCTAATAAGTAATACCCTTAATCTTTACTTTCAATATATGTCTAGAACGATGTAATGTCATATTAAACTTATACTGTCACTTACGGGATATCGTCCGTGATTGTTCATTATATCGGGAGCTCTAAATAATGAACAATCACGGAAGATATCCCGTAAGTGTCAGTATAAGCTTTGTTTTAAACCGTGAAAGCTTAAAACAGTAATGTCATTTATTATGTTTAATTTTTTTTTGCAAAATGTTTAACTTTGTATTGTACGAACACGGTAATGTATTTTGCGCTTGTTTCAGTTGTTTCTATGGAGTATGGTTATCTATTTACTAACTAGTACTTATTAAAAACAAAGTAGTAAATGAAAAAATCAACACGCACATTAGGTGAGTGCCTATAGTGCGTGCTACGGCGTAGCAAACAAATCTTCGTCGTCGCGTAATTCGTAGTTTCTTCCTTCATTTAACTATAATGTAGGTTACCCGAACACGGTGGTACCAAAAGGAGGATAAAATTTCATACCTAACATCAAGCCTGCAATCCCCGAAGGGTTAGGCACAGGTGTACAAATAGTAACTGCACCCACATTTCGCCTGCTATGTTTAAGTCCCACGTAATAGGGGGCGAGCCCATAACCGTGTCTGCTGCTGATAAATTTCTGATGGAAAAACTCAATAACACTTTACCCGACCAGGAAATCGAACCCGGCACCTCCTGTTCAGCAGTCGCGTTTGAGACCACTCAACAACCGAGCCAGCCCGTCGAGGATAAAATTATTTAATGCAGTTATATTCTATCGTTACTCACTGGACGCCAGTCGGAGGAAACCGCCGTAAAGGTAGGCCGAAGGAGATAGAGGAGGCCTCAGCCCAGCAGTGGGACACTCAAACAGGATAAAAAAAACAGTTGTATTGTGATAAGATCAAAATCACTTGTACAAACCATTTCGGAATATCCCAAAAGTTCAAGATACACCTGTGTCATATGCCACTTACACGGCTCAGTTGATCGACAGCTCTCCATGAATTTTGCATACATATAGGCTTGTCGTGAGGATGACGACATAGGACGATTTTGATCCCGGTAGATCAAGTATGAAGTGTCAAGTATATGCAAATAACTCATACCTTTGAGAATTCGCCTAGAAGCTGGTTTAATAAAAATGCGTGACGTGTCAAACGTCAAACGCAATACTGGTCCCAAAGGCTTTGGAGAGCTGCACTGTTGAATGTTCAATTTATTCTGTCGAAGGCTAGTATTGAGTCACATTTGGAATGTCCATCAATTCTTAGCCAATATTGTTAGGCCTGTTTTTCTCATGTTTGGATTGAATTTTAAACCTCGAGCTGAAACTAAAATTTTCTTTCTAAACCTTTGAATCGAATTGCACTCCATCATTCTAAGTAATTTTATCTACTATTCTTATTGAGCATGGTTTTTCAAATGTCCCACTGCTGGGCAAAGGCCTCCCCCATATCCTTCCAGGTACTCTTCTCCTGCGTCACCTCGAACCAGCCTTCTTGATGCGCGTCTAAATCATCTCGCCACCTCTTTCTAGCCCGGCCTCCTATCGTATTTCGTTCCCTGCTATTTAATTTTGACAGTCTTTCACTTCACCGATAGTACAGTTCAACTAGTTTTCCCTTAAGAGCGTTTGTTTAGAGACTGGGCAACGTCGCAAATAACTGTCAAATATGTCGCTGTTTTGATTAATTTGGCAATATTACAGTACGGAAATAAGAAATATGGCTAACTAGTGAACTAAAGTATTGATTATGAAATGTAATAATTAATATCGTAACACTGAATATTAGATGTAAAAAAAGTATTTGGAAACTTTCCAAATGTCTTTTTTACACCTAAAACGGTTACAACATCAAATTCAGTGTTTTAATTGCAATTCATTATTAATATTCTAGTTCACTAGTTAGTCATATTTCTTATTTCCATACAGTAATATTGCCAAATTAATTAAAACAAGTAAATATTTAACAAGTATTTGCGACGTTGCCAACTTTCTGTACAAACGCTCTTAATAAAAATCTACAACCCAAGAACAAAGAAAATGACGACTGGTCAGTTCCAGACTTTGATTGAGCAAATAAAAAAATAAACATTAATCAGATCAAGGCAGTTTGAAATAGCAGAACTGTGTTTTAATTCGATCGTTTTCTGTATTTCTGCTCACAGCGTTAAGATAAATCGAGTCCATAAAAACTTTTATTTTTTTCTTTTTCCCTCTCCGATGGAGGTCGTAACAGCTTGCATTTATTTTGTGAGAGATTTAAGAGGATGTGGTCTACAGACAGCGACGCTAAATAATTATGTGTTCTACCAGTTCATATTTCTCGTAGAAATTGATTTATGTATTTTCAAAGCAATATGCTTGGCTTACAGCAGTTAAAATGGGTTGCATTTGCCAGGTTATTCAAAAACCGTGAAAAGATATTTTTCATTTGAGTTGTGTTATGAATGAAAACACATGGATTTTGGACTTTTCAGGATTATTCGTAAGTAACAAACAGTTTTCATATTTCTTGAACAAAATTTTGACCTTTCATGAAATGTTTTATTCATTGTCCTTTCTATTCGGGTCACTGTGCGTGAGTAAAAATATGACAGGGCGCACCTGTTTATATTATTTTTTGTGTTGGGACATCCAAGAAACAAATCTGTTTACTTAGTGAAAATAGTGGGGAGACATTTATTCTCTGACAATGCGGCATTGTTCATGCGGCTGCCGAAAAATCCGAGCGGATTTCTCTTTTGTGTAAAATGTTTCCAAAACGGAAACAAGAGTAAAGTCGCTACCTAGAATTAACTCAGGTGAAAATAAAAATATGGAACTTTTTCTAGGAAATTCTCTGAACTTTAATTAACGTAACGCTTTTCTGCATCGATGAAGGAAAATAGAAAATACTTCAAGCAGTTTATGCTGTATTTAGTTTATGCTGACAATACGGGTAGTAAAAAATTTATAAGCGATCTATTAATTGTAGCAGTTTTCTAACCAAAATCTATCTGTCTTTACAAATAGATTTCTCCATGCAAACTTTATTTAAATGACCTCTCGTTTATCCGGGTCGCCGTCGACAAAACCCCCGATTTACTGCAACTCACTTCATGTGGACATTTTAGTCGAATACCACTTTAATTGCATTCAATCTACGCCTATTGTTTATAAGGGCGGCTGTTAACATATCAAATTGTTTATTCGCAGTGTTTCTGTTGAAACGGGAGGTAATTACAAACCACAACACGCATTACTGGCTCGGGGTGGTGTCCTCCAGTAATGGGATGGTCTCAGAGAAAGGAGTTACTCGTGCTATCCATCAAGGGGATTAGCGAGGCAGGGTAGCTGTGTCGGCGCACCAACCTTATGGGATTAAGAGAATGACTACGACCTTTGCAGCGTTGCGTTCAATTATTCCGTTAAAACCGAGTGCCAGCGAAACTGTGCGGAAATATATTTTTCTTTTTTTTTTTTGTTTACCGAACGCTCGAATCGGGAACCGAGGAGTCGTTGAATAAAACTATGAAATAGAAGTGAATGATATATGCGTAACTAGCGAAATAATCCCGAAATACAATCAACACATTTATAATACTTACATTTCCTGCCATTTTCTGTATGTGTGTGTTGTTTTCCTGTGTGTGTTTTCTCTTAATTGAAGCAAAGCCGACAATCCCCGAATTACACAAAAAGCACATTTATAGGCATTACGGGTGAAATTGGATTCATAACAACGTTTCAACTGCAACCATACATCGGTTAATTAGGTCGATATTCGTTCGTGCAGCTGAAAATTAATGAAACTGTAGCAGCTGCTGATATGCTTCCATGAGAGTACATCTCAACACATTTAATTGTTATTGTTGTTAATTTTGTTTTAGATTTTGTTGCTAACATTGTTATTGCAGACTGTAAAAGCGGCGTGGCGCACGGTCTGCTATGGCCGACATCCCTGTACCCAAATTTAATTTGACACCTTCCATACACGTGACTAGACTACGGGGGACATTTTTGTAAATAAAACCAACACGAGAAGTTCAATATGTATATTTTACACATAAATTCTTTGTCATTAAACACTTCCCCATAACGTCTTCACTAATTTGACATAGATTTTATTTATTTATTACACCAAAACATTCACTAATTAATTGAATTCCAATTTCGTACTTAACCAAATATTTGGTTGAATATTTGGTCAGAATTATATTGTCTCGGGTCATTCCCCACGTAACACTAGTGTACAGTATTAAAAATGCAATTTTATAATGATCGCATTCATGAACATTCAAACCTTATATGTATCGGCTATATGTCAATCTAACATCTATTGTTAGGTAATATTAAAACCTTACACAGTACATATAGGAAGGTAATATGATATCAGTTGAAATAGCGATTAGCTTTGGCTCAATATAGACATCACTTGAATGTTTGCTTATAAAGTTACTAATGTAAATATATCTATTAAGCGACAGATAATGTTTCTATTACACTGATTTCAACAGGATACTCGAGTACATTAATTAGTAAGAATTCCCTAATAAATGCTGTCTTATGGTTGTAAATATCTACTCCAAATATGTTTCATGTATATTCAGTATAAAGTGACTATTTGTAAATGTAAGTACATAAACAGTATTTTGTAAATCACTTTTATAGAAAACTTCAATGTTTTGTTAAAGTTCAAAGCGCGAAAGCAGCATTTCTGTTTTAATTAACACCTTTCAATTTTCCGATAGTTCATGTATGACAACGTGATAAAATTTCAGTCGTATTCAAGTAATAGCTACTAAATTATACAATAACTATAATGAACTATGATAACTTATATAAATTATTTACATCTGCTTAGTAAACGTAAGAGAATCACAAATGCACCATCATAATTATAAGCCCATTCATTCCTATTTACATTTATTATAATATGATCGCTCTCAATTTAAGAATACTTCTATTTAAATACTTTACTTTCCATTGCTTATAATAATGATAGAGAGACCCGCCGAGCTCGAACATAGCGTGCATGCTAAAGCGGTCACTTCTTAAGATACGTTATTAAATTCAAATGATCGTAAGTTGGAAATATTCAATGAACTTAAGTATAATGATCGCAGTAAGCGCTTCTCGGTACGATTCCAGATAATCTTTTCACTCCAGACATTTTAATTTATAGACCAATTACTTTGACACGAATGAATAACTCTACCTACATAAATTAACGCTTTCGAATTTCATTTCTATAATCATAAATTTTTCAGTCGAAGATATTTTTTAACTGAAAGTTAAATTGGGTACTTCAGTGGTAACAACGATAAATATTTAGACATTATTAGATCTTTAAGATACTTATAACATGGAATGTATAGGTTTTATGTTTTAAAGTAAATATTATATACTTTTTGTAAATAATAATTTGGATAGGTATATTTTGAATTAATTTTAGTACTTTGGTTTTTAAAAAAGGCACAAGGGACCCAAAATTTAAAAGTGGAGCGTAAGATTCATTCATTCATTATAATTAATCTAAAAAAACTTTAACAACGGTTATTGTAGAAATAAATACCTATACGACTATAATGCCTTACTTAAATATTCATTTTATTAAATATAATATACCTACATATATATTTCAGATTATAGAAAATTCAATTTAGATTGATACAACAACAGTTTCGATTTAAAATGTAAATACTGATATATAAAATTTAAAAATGTTTTTATTTTACTTAAAACGTTCTTATATTGATGGCAGTGTTATAACTCGAGTCATTGGTTAACATCTTACAACGGACTTCATTTTCAACGAATCAGTGCAAATCCCGCATATTATTCTTAAACTATATCAAACACTACGGTAACATAAAATGAAGGTACACGAAACTAATTTATTAATTCACATTCAATGCAATAGAGTAGCAAACATTGTCCAAATAAACTGTTTCGCAGTAAAATGAGAATTCGGAAACAGAAATTCGTAGCTCTTTGGCTAATGATACGAACGCTTTTGACTCAACAAAAACCGATGGACGTTTAATTTTCCAAAATTCTTACGAAACAGAAGGACAGGAGAAGTACAAAGTACGTCGAGGCGATGCTCACTCTCTGAGCGGCGCCGGTGGCGCGGATGTCACTCTCCAACACGAACGGCTCGTCGATGACGTGGATGATACCGTTGGTGCACTCCACGTCAGGCCTGAACACGTGGATCCAATGGCCGTTCCACTCAACGTAGTAGTCTGTGAAAATAACAAATTAGTTTAATCTCAAATCTAGACTCTAAAATCCCAACATTGTAAATGAAAACAGATAACAATGTAAATGAACCGCTAAAAGCTTACTCTTATCAGATTCCTTGACACGCAGCCGGAGTGGATCGCGTGAAGTCGGCAGAACGAAGGGATGTGTTTCGTTCGCGAGAAGTTTTAAATCAGATACTGTGTACGCACGCCCGGCCCGGATAACATGCCGCTCTAAAATTTGTTTCGTCTGGAAAATGACAAGCGAGATAAAATAATGATTAAACACACAGCCGTAAAGGAACTTCTGAATTATTATGGAAATTCTGAAACTTACGAAATAACCAAAGTCTTCCCTGAATAGAGATTTGAAGGCTGAAGGATGCTTGATTTGGAATTTGAGCCAAGCATGATCACGAGGGACGAAGTACGTATAACGATGTTCCATATCATTGAGCTGCTGGTTGAACATCTGTCGCTTGCCCAGGTTGTAGGTGATGCTAAAACAAAAGATGAACTTTGTTACCAATACTAACGAAGAAATTGTTTTTGGTTCTTATTCAGAGTAAACTATCAAGTTCGCATTTCTGGTAAAGTAAATGATATAAGTGAGCGATAATATTTTAGCTTACTTCAGCATAGGATCTGTTTTCAATTTCTCAAAGACGGTGGTGTAGGGCACTCCCAGTACTCTATCGATGATGTGAACGAAGCCGTTGGTGGCTGCAATGTTGGGAAGGGTCACGGTTGCGTTCACTCCGCCACCTTCCACCGTCAGGGTCTGGTTCTGACCGCGCGTCAAAACATTGAAGTACAGGTATTTGCGAGGAGAGGCCGTCGGTGCTTGGTAGATCTAAAATTGTAGAAAATGTAAAAAATGTACGTTCAAAATGTTGTCGTAGCATTCGACACCCATGCTATGATGCATTTACAATAATATCTATAGGGTCATTCAAAATATAAATTGCACATTCCTGGAAAATCTATTCGAAAGAGAACATCCACATAAATCAACAAAATAAATCTCGTAATAGTAATTCATTTTACAACCATGCAACCACAGTAATGATGGAATAAAATGAACAGGTACATTAATTAAAAATAATAACAAGTACGTTTAAACAACACCGGGCTGTAAACGATTAAAAATAAATTGTATTTAAAAATGATTAAACATACAGTTCCAGGTAGCTGATTCCAAATAGCAGCACCAAACCAGATAATTAAAACCAATATACGACAATAATTTTAATTCGAATCGAATTTTATAATTCGTGGCAATTTCAGTTCTCCATTTACAGTTTTGTATTCGTTCATAAATTAAATATTCGAATGGAAACATCAGAATGTAAATTAACATTTCAATGTTTACCTGATTCATGTTGTTGTGGATAATCGCGTCCATCGGTAACCTCTCACGAACCAAGTGCAAGTGCAGAATGTCCCGCAGCTTTTGATGGTTTCTACGAAAATAAAATACGATTGAATTTCGATTACAAACATCCGAATAATTTCGCACTTCTGAATTCTAAAAATACAAAATTTAAGCCAGTAAAGCTCATCAGAGCCGAACATTTTGGCAGCAATCACATCAACACAAAAAGCTCGTAAAAGTAAAGTGAAGTAAATAACCTAATGATATTTTGCACGCTGAAGTCGGCCCACGCTTCATTTGAGGGCGCAAATAGAGTGATGTCTTTCGCCAAAGTGAGTTCGTTGAAAAACTGGTTGTTTGCTCCCAAGTCCATGATTACTTCATAGAATTTACAAAGAGGTCCATCTTCTTTTTCCTGTTTAAACAATTCTTATTTTACTCTCAGAGAAAATAAATAGTACAGCTAAACAATCTTGGTAATCTTTTATCTGGATAACGTTGTAAAGGCTTCTGAGATCCTTTTTAAAGCCACCGTTTATCAAGTGACCGTTGTAATTAATTTATGTACTGTTCTTTGTAATGAAATGCGTAATTAACTTCACTCTTTTAGCTGTAAGTCACTGAATATTGTTTGTACCAAAATAATTACGTCTACGTTTAAATACTGGTCGTACTTTACCTTTATTACGGGTTATCCATTAAAATGTTAATAAAATCTACAAAGTATATTAGAATGATAGGACAGAGAAAAATAAGTATTATAAAGAAGACAAGTGAGGTAAGTTAGTCAGGTAGTCATGCGTATAAGGCGACAGTACTTACAATTCCCTAAAGTTGTCAAGATCATGCAGGAACGGCAGGATCCAACGGAGCAGGGATGCAAAAACAAAAAAAGATAATAACAAATATTCATTATATCCCTACCTGTACTAGGGGGTTATTTTGGTATTTGTTATATATCATGTCAAAATTTTATATTTTATTTAAAAGTCTGTACCTACATTTACACACAAAATACGCATTAACAATAAATACTTCTAAGTCAAAATCTACAAATGTTATTTCCAACGTTTTTACATTTTACACTTTATTACTTTACTAAAACTGCGTTAACTAATGAATTGGATCTTATTTTTGAATCTAATGATCAAATTACTTACAAATCAAAGTTAGGTTGGGTTCTACCAAACAATATTACTATGGCACCAAATGAAGCTTACCAGACTATCACAGTACTTCAAACTTACGCTCGATTGCACACATAAAAACTTTTAAGAACGTGCTCAAATTGATTATACCGTAGATTCTATGAAACGGAAAGGTATGTAATAAAATAAAGGACACACAAAGATGGATATAATAAAATAAGAGAGAAATAAAACGCTTCATTTTACCTTCATGGCCTGGGTTCCCATTAAAATGGAGCGGAAAGTCAATTTTGTGATTGAAATTGTGTTTCTATTAGCTTATAATACTAGTAGAAATGTAAGGTAATGTGTAGAGTATGAGTCAAGTAGCAGTACTTCATTATGTGGACAATACAGGAAGTGAAGAGGTATAGAGTAAAACTAGATTATTTTGTCAAGCGTATAGTACTCTCTCCTTAGCGTTTAGCTGTAATATCGCAGTATATTAAAAAATCCCTCCACCAGTATGCACAAATTCAAATGAAGAGCATTACAATAGAAATATACCTATAGTTACGATTGCTTTCTCAGAGTCCACTCACCTTGAGGAAATCGATGACAGTCGTGTCCACGACCATGAGAGGTCTTTGAATGAGATGGACCACTCCGTTCTTCACTGGGATGTTGGCTCTTACGATGTCTGCTAGAACCACACCTCGGGCATGCTTCGCGTCGCCAGCAACGGTGTTAGACTTTACGTAGGCTAAGTAAGAAATAATTTAAATAAATGTAGTGAGGATTTTTAGAGTATGAATGAGGATGGCTATAACAATAGAGGAAGACCTAAGAAACGATTGTGTGAAGGACGATATGGCTAGAAAAGAGGTGACTGCTACGATGACGAGTAAAAGAGAAGTATGGAATAAGACGAAAGGCTGCGCCGACCGCAAATGAATTGGGATAAGGGTATGAGAATGATGATGAAGTAGGAAATAATAGAAACAAAGAGTTACTTTGTGTAATTTATTCATTACCACTGCGCTCAGAACGGTAAAGGAAAATATCGTGACAAAACCGGCATATCCTAGAACCAACAAATCGAAGACACGTGACATCTACGAGGAGTTAACCGTACCAGGCCCGCGTGGTGTATTAAAGACTCCTCCCTCTCGTAGAGAGGGGCTTATGTACAAGCACATTAAACATTACAAAACAGCCTCTTCCGAATGTTATCTTTAGAAAGTTGTTTAATTCGATGACAAGTGATTTGGTAGGCTCTTTGATTAATCTCAGAAATCAATGAAACTTAAACACCGTATTTGAATTCATGAAACTCTTCACGCTCATTCATACCCACTGTAAGGACCAGATTTTCACGAAAAAGTCTTAACACATAACCACACAGAAAATAAAATTCAGTACTAGAATTAATAATCTACAAGTCATAAACAAAACATTCCACGGTATAAGACATTTAAACGCGCAAGGCGGACGCTTGGGTGCCCCATTTCATTCGTCATGCCAATTAGCGTCATACATCACAATGGAGAAGTTAGATTTCCCTGACAGACGTACGGACGTATGCCTTCGGCGTTCCACCATACAAGCTATTACCCTGTTAGAGTTTGTCATTGAATAATTGATTCACTGCAGTGAACACGATGCAAGCTTGTCAAAATTTACGTTGAAGTCAATGTCTTCACTAGTTTTGTAATAATGACTTCGATAGCTAGTCATTCAGTAAATTCTTAATTTATCATGTGCATTCTGATACTTGAATTAATCAAACAATGGACGGATGTGTTTGGGAGTTTGTTGCGCAACTTCTTCACATAAAACAGACTTGGATGTCTTAAGTTATTCCGATATTTTTTAAACGCTGATTCTCAACCTAAATTAAAAGATTTTTTTTTTACATTGAATAACTTGTTATTTTTATCCGTAGGACCTTTTCCCAAAAATTTCGGTTAAAATGAAAACATTATTTCATAAAAGTTCAAAGCCACATTTCTTGGAAACGCGTTTAGGTTTCCAAGGAATTTTTTTTGTTACAAATCAGGTTTGAAACTACTATCTGCTTTTTACCGACAATATAAAAAATAGAGTATCTAATGCTATTTCAAGAAGTAAATTGATAGTAGCTTTTAAGTCTTGGAGGGTAGGCAAAGTATATCTATCAACTCGATCAAATGTCAGTATCTGTTATCGCGAGGAACGCTTGGAAGCTTGCCCTTTGCCTGCATTTATGTCTAGCTAAGGTTCTACCAGGGTTCAGGTAAAAGGTCACAGATTTTCGATCTATTATTAAATAGAGGATTTCTCGTTCCCTGTGGTTATAGATTCTGATGAAGATTGTGTAACGTTTTCATTTGTTGTGGGTGACTGATAAGCATATTATGGACTTGATATACTGATTGATAATAAACCGTGACTGCATGTATCCTACTAGTATGACTACTATTACTATTTATAAAAAAAAATGATAGGTATTTTTATAAGATATGAATAATTTAAAATTAAAAATATTATTAATTATTATAACGTAGTCAGAAACACCCTGTTGCGAGCGCGGTTCGTATTTTTTTTTCTTTAAAATAATGGTAAAATAACGAATCGACAGCCATTTTATGTCGGATACATTGAGCGGACCATCTTTGTAAGACGACTAAAAAGTAACGGTATACTAAGCTCAAAATGACTGCTATTTGCGATAACCAATCGTGATGATCATAACGATAATGATGTTATAGAATAGGACTGTTTTTGTGATGGTTTGATCTGACTGTTGTTTTAGCCGTAGGTACATAAAGAACACTTTGATAACAAAAAACTTTAGTAAAGTGTTGCAATGTTTCAATACTCACTTATCTCGTCGTTCCCATTCATAACGGTGCTGAAAGATATGATGACCTTGACATTGTCTCCAAAAGCCAGGGTCTCAAACTCCTTGGTATCAGGCGTGGCATGGGTGAACAACACATGGTGAGGTATGACATGCCCATCTATGACTTTCTCGTCAATCAAATCGGATCTTGTTGTTGGCTAAAAAGGAAAATAAACTTTACTCCTGTGTCAATAAGAAGGCTTTTTGAAGTCTGTGTTCGGAAAGAAGTATACCTTTACCTTAAACCCTTCGTCGACAGGGATAAAGAACGTATGCCTGCCGTCGGCGTCGAATACTTTGCTCTTTTTAAGCTGGTTCACTTTCTGTCTGAAGGATCTGTGGAAAAATGCAGCACGGTATAGAATTCGTATTGTCCTTCTATTTTTACCCGACTACGGCGAAGCCAAAAGGAAGGGTTATGATTTTAGCAGTCTATGTATGTTTGTAGTTACGTATGTTCCTCCGTAGCGCCTAAACTATTCATCCGATTTTGATGAATAAGGTGTCAATCGATTCGTTATTATGGCCCGGGTAACATAGGCTACATTTTGACCGACTTCAACGATAGGAAGAGTCGATTTTACCTTGTAAACCCCGAATTTGATGAGGCGCTTAGACTTAAGTTTGCAATGTACAAATTATAATGTAACAGCGTACTCATTGTTGAGAAGCCTAATAAATAAATTTAATTAGAGCCTGATTTTTCAGTAGTCAGGTTTTTTAGCAACAGCACAAATTCTTGTTGTTTACTGGACTTATTTGTACAGTTGTGTTGTTTGACAGAGACTGAGATTAAAAACTTTAAATAATACTAGGCTGTGATGTTTTTTTAAGAAGCGTCGTCCATATTCACTCTCATTTCGATTGGTACATGTTCTTGGCACATATGCCAAGCACAAGTTTCGTAAAATGAATGTCAATCACTGATTTTATCCTAGGCTTTAAAAAGAAAACACAAAACTATATCTAAAAACAAACATAACTTTAGCTCACGGAAGGACTATAATCGCATGTTAACATGAATGATGTACGCTGTAATACACTTTAATATAACCTTGACCCAAACGCAATAATTCACGAACTCAGAATAATTTCAAATTCATTAAATTCACTACAGAATTCAATTAGAATTCCTTGCGTGTACTACAGCCTTAGTAGCGATTGCACAACGGATAGTATTCCGTAATTGTGTTGTTTGTTTTGCGAACTCAACGTGCAAAAGTTCAATGCAACGATAATTCGGTTCACCACGAGTTTGGCGGTAATTGAAACACTCGCAAAGTAATTAAGGTTCAACCTGTTTCATTTTCAGGCTTATTTTTCAGTCCTTTTACTAACACTTCATGTATATCGTGTACTTATCGTTTAAGGACAATTACGATGCAAACCAGGCCTGTGTAATTGTTGCATTAAATGGAAATTTTATGTTCGAATTAAAAGCCAATTTGCACGTTATTTTCGACAAATAAATGCATAATTTGAACTTTCAAGTAGTATTTATAATTATTTTTCCCGTAAATTATGCAGTATGATATACCTCATGCTTAAAAGTTACTGCTTCTAATTATTTAATTTCTCTCTTTTAATATTAAGCATAGTATAGCATAAGTATAATCAGCCTATAAAGTTCCCACTGCTGAGACCTCTCTTTAATTTTTTTTTTAAGATATTCGTCTTTGTCACGCCTTCACATCTTAACGACTGAATTGATTGCGATGAAATTCCGCACAAAGATAGATCATGATCCGGGTGAGGCCCCGGGATATTTTATCCCTGTAGTACGTTTCCATGAGATAATTCCCATCCGCACGCTAGCGAAGCCGCGGGCACAAGCTACATTATTAATATATATAAGCCTGTTGTGTCCTACTGCAAGACAAATGCCTTTCTTCTTTCCATTTATCTATTACATTTTTTACTATGTATTTTACAAGCTACAATGTACCTATTAGATTATTTAAGTCAATTACCTTAGACGATGCTGTCCAATATTGAAGAGGTCTGAATGTTCCAGGAAGTGATAGGCATTAGGGTTATAGACCGGCGAGCTGATAGAACTGGGTCCATGAGGCTGCAGCGGCAACAACACTTGGTCTATCACGTGCAGGACCTAAAACAGACGAACAAAATAAAATCATGCTCATAATGACACTTTCCAAGAGAACAAGAGTGCATCGATCTATTTTCTAATTTAAATTCAAAGTATTTTATTTCACACTAGCGACCCGCCCTTGCTTTGCTCAGCGCCACCTATCGGGTCCAAAACTATATCTAAAGCATCTATTAGAGCGGTGAAAACTGCATTAAAATCCATGCAGTAGTTTTTGCGTGATGCGCGTACAAACATACAGACAGAAAGAAAATTCTAAAAATTGTTGTTTTCGCTTCTGTTGCTCTAATAAAGACCCCTATATTTACATATTTTTTCAATATCATTAATGTACAGACATCGGTCTGTTACAATTTTATTATATGTGTAGACAAACCTACATAGACACTTATGTAACGTCAAAACATAGGTGCTAGGATCGGACTAGTCGTTTCCTATGAAGAAGAACCAGTAAGAAACTCCTTGGTTCTTCCTATTTTAAAGGAAATTAGGAAGGTGAACTACTTTTCTCTAAACAAACATAGTATGATCACGTCGCAGATCGTAGGTAATTAATTAGATTCCTCTTTAGTTCTTCAATCATTAGATAAGATTTACCAGATCTACTTCTCTTGGTTATCTCCCAATAACCAGGAAGATCTTGTACGACCCCAATTAAAGACGAAAATAAACTTCCAGTAGCTTATCGCACTAATACCTAAGTCTTGGTATATTTAATCTATCCACAGTCAAATACGTTTAAAGTAGAATACGATGGGTAATAATCATACTTATCCAAAGCTATTTTTAAAATACACGATTTAAAATCTGTAGATATATCTGTTACGGCTAAAAACCGAAGTAAGGTTACACCTAGTTCAAGCCGGCTATACCTAGATGCGGCCTTTTGGAGGTTTGATGTAACCAATTTGGATGAAGCGCTTGCCGGCCGCTACCGCGGCACCGCTCGCTGCGCTCGCTCGGCTTGCGCGTGTTTTGTCATAGTTCTAACCTAACCCATGTGGTCGGTGTGTCCTAGCAATAAAAAGGATACACCTAAGTATAACAAACTGTTACCGGTCGCACCTAGGTATAGCCGATTAGAACTACGTGGAACCCTACTTCGGCTTTTAGCCGTAACATATCGATCAACTTTGAAAAATAAAACTTGTTTTTCCTTTTTAAGACGGAAGAGATACAAACAAATGATTTACAAGGTCTTGACAGAAGAAATCAAAGATAATAAAATAATATTATATGAAAAGAAAAAAAAGGCCAAATTATGCTGATAAAGTTCTGCCTCGTTAGCATTTTGTTCAGTCACCGTGAATAAAATTGTTTGAGAAAAAAGAAGTTTTTGTTCTGAAGAAAAACTTTTCTAGTTCCTAAACGGTTCTGGCAGGGAGACGCCATTATTAGTGTAAATAATTAGCGTGTCAGAAAGCCCTTTGGTGCCGTACTGGGTCCTCTTGACCTTTGACCCTGATGTTGTTCCTTCGTCAATATCCTCGTCTAATTAGTCTAGCAGGAATTTGGGTTAGGTACTTGGTAGTTATTGCTTCGACAGTTTTGTTTATTTATTTGTTCGCACTCGGTGTTTTTGTTTTCGTGGGTCTTCTCGTATTTTTTTCTCGGATAAAGTGATGTTTTGAATTATTTGATTCGTTTTATTGCATCCCAACAACAATTTGACTGCTTCGTCGATTGCTGATCATTAAGTCCTGAGTTCGATGCCCGGGTAACGCAAATTGGTATTGGATTTTTCCATCAGGAATTTTTCAGTAGTAGCGACGGAGTCAGGATTTGTGCCCGGTTGATGACATTGGCTCACCCCCTATTACATGGGACTTAAACATAACTGGCAAAATGTGGGTGCACTACTAGGTACATCTCTGCCTAACCTTCGGGCATTACAGGCGTCATGTTAAGTTTATGTATATTATGTCATAGATATTATAATCTAGTGCCTCTTTATTCGATGTTGCACGGAAGCATTTCGCGTGTTTCATGCAAGTAAACGTAACGTAGTACGTAGTATTATCTGTGACGCAACTCACTCGCAATGTGCAAACGTGTGTAAGAAAAAATAAGAATAAGAAAGAGTATACACAATACAAACACTGCTGGGTTATAAAATGCCTCTTTATGCGAATTTCTCTCACACGGCGGGGTCTAATAAAAATATTTTTTTACCAGCAATCAGCCAAATGTTTTGGTTTCCGGAATCAGAGTAATCACGTCGTTTCAGTTTGCCTGGGTTCAAATGTACCCTGTATATTATTCGTATAAGAAACGTGCCAAAACTCTGTGGCGATATTGATCGTTGCGGACTTATTGGCACAATACTTGTAAAGGCTAAACAGAAAATGTAACACGCTTTGATTTTTACAAATAACCCGAAAAGGCCCAATGTTTGCTTGATTTGGGTAAGGCTGTTATTGAAACATTACATATTTGGCGCTTTTCGTTCAATGTATCGAGTCGCTGGTTTTCGAAGGTTTTTACATTTTTGTAGATAGTAGAGCGCCAAGAGACCTAAGCCCTCCTATATCTACACCTATAACTCCACCGGTCAACTCTACTGCTTTAGTTGCGACCGAGTATTTAAGAGCTAATTCGGTCTGGCCAGCCATATAAGGGCAGACGCAAGGAAATAGCATTACAGGGTCGCCGTTACCGAAATCGGTAAGGAGGACTATATATATATATATAGTCTAGTATTGAAGCACTGATTAATTGGCCAAACAGCAATATAATAATTTCGAGAGATGTAATAAATATCGATTTTTCCGGGCCACGTTCAGAGCAACGCTTTTTTAGTTTTAGTGTACCACCAATTTTTGGACGATGAAGTAAAATAACAACACGCCTGTAATCCCGAAGGGAAAGGCAGAGGTATTTCTAATTAAATAGTGCACCCGCATTTCACCAGTTATGTTTTTAAGCTTCATATAATAGGGGGCGAGCCTATTGCTATCAACCGGGTACAAATCCAGACTCCGTGGCTGCTACTGAGAAATTCCTGATGGAAAAACCCAATAATACTTTGACGGACCTGGGAATCGAAACCGTGACCTCATTCTCACCAGCCGCGCTTGTGACCACTTGACCAACGAGGAAGATGTTAAGTAATGTTATGAAATAAAATACGGTTACTATGGAAACGATCTATCTACTTATCACATATTTTGATTTTCAGGAAGAAATGATGGAAACTTATCACTGAAATTGGAGAAAGTCTCTCTTTCGGCTGTTTCATTGTAAATAAACTAATTTCTATATTTTGATAAACTAATAACTCACAGTGACTCGATTATATCAGACATAACCCTAATCTAGTTGCTAAATCTACTTTATTAAATTAAGTTAAAGGACTTATCGAAGTATCTCCCCGAAATAATAATTGTGTTACGTCTTTACCAAAGACACCTGACGACAACTATGAATCCCGAGAGAGTGTTATTGACATCCGTAATACAGTGAGGTAAATCCAGGCTTAGTTTGTGAAAAAAATCTTGAAAATCTTACCACCTTGGGACGTTAGTTTCTCCGTAGATAGGTTCTTGGCTAACAAAACATAAATACTGTCGAAACAGAAGCACGAAGAAGATTCAGAAGTAAGTTGGTACTGGTTCGTTTTATAGAGACACGTATAAGACATATGGGACACAACGTCATTTGGTAAAGAGTATGTGGACACAGCGGCCCAGCTAGATGGCCTGAAAGGTGGCTGAGGCCAACAGGAGGCAGAGGGTGGCGAGCAAGGTACTGTGGCTGAGAAAGAGCCTATGTCCAGAAGTGGACTGTGATAGATGTCTACAACTATACTAGAGATGTTTTGATACCGCAGTAGCCAGGATTGTCTCCAAGTGCACTTTTCTGAACCGAATTGTACTTTTCAAAGCAAACTTCATAGTTTGATTAACATTAGTGTCATTTGCTAGCAGTTCCTATCAAAATGCTGGAAATTTGCATTCGATTTTCTTTTAAAAAACAACTAAGTAATCAGCTAATTGACTCCAAAATTCTGCTTCATAATTCGAATATCGAACAGATCGAAACAAACGTTTAGTACCTCTGCATACATGTACCTAAACACATACGCATACACATGAATATAAACTCACGCCCGTTTCCCATGGGGGATGGCAGAAATTACAGAACACCACCTGCTACGATTCTTAGGTCGATATTTACTCCTCTTGTTTCGTCACGTGCAAAAATGCGGTCATACACACACGCCCGCTTGAGAGTTCTACGATACAGACCTTTCTGAAGAACATCACCAATAACACGAGTTTTAAAGAATCTTACCTGTAACTTGTTATTTCTGTTGACGGCCTGGTAAGACCTGGTAACGTAGACCTTAGCGTTGTTCACATAGATGTCATCATGCATGGCTCCCCGCCGGGTCGTCACCCACAGAGGGGGATTGCCGTCCAGGTCCGTCGATATCGCGTAGTCCATGTTGGAGAGGGTTGTCGCCAGATTTGCTAGAAGAAAAGATTCAGTTAATTCTTGATAATAGGCCTTTGTCCAGCAGTGGGACGCAGGAGAGTCCAATTCTTCTTCTTTATCGATGAACTCAAGTTGTGTTAAACCAGTATGTAGCCACCTGCACAGCTCTAATATTAGCTTCGTTTAAATCTAGAAAGGTGCAAGTGGTTGTGCAGGATGGGCAGGACAGGAGGTGGAGCATATCCTGCAGATGGGTTCCACACTGACAATCTGTTTGCCCTATTTGGCCAGATCATATCTACAGCGGCCAACCTGGGCTGGCATTCGGTTAAGAGATTTCCAGATTGGCCGCTGCAGATCGTATACGCGTTCGGCAGGTGTTCTTCCGGGAGTCTACTAATAATCTACTAATATTTTGGTTTAACCTGCTGTTATATTTAAATTCTTATCGAAATTATTATGAGCTTACTGTGTAGGGGTAGACGGTATTTCTAGTTTCTATTAACTCTTAAATTACTAACATTAGGCAACATTTTTGTTTTTTACAATCTTCCCTTGTCTATAGACTTTATTTGTCTGAAATAAATTAAGTTTATTTATTTTCATAGTGCGCATAACCGGATGCTGTCGAAGAATAGGTCGTAAAATACATCAACAACCATTGGTCATTACTCAGGTAGTCATTTACCATGTTAAATGCAGTCTTATGTCGTCTTGTTAAGAGTTGCCGTGCTATTTTACAATGTGTTGTATGTGTGTGTTCCCATCCTAGTACTGATTTATGAATTATTTTGTAGATCCACACAAAATTTACGAAGTCCTAGTCATAAAGCAAAAGAGCAAATCTATTTGTGTTTTAAGCATAGCATAATCAGCCTATTAATGTTCTCACTGCTGGGACGCAATCCTCCTCTCTACGAAAGGGAATGGGCTATAATCCACCTTGCGGGCCCAGTGCGGGTTGGTAGATGCCACATGTCTTCGAATTTTTGGTTCTAGGACATGCCGGTTTCCTCACGAAGTTTTCCTTCACCTTCACCTTGTTATAAGCAGTAACAGGTTATATTTCTTGAGTGGCACTATTTAACTGCTGCGTTGATTTTGCCTGCGTTATATTCGGCAATTATCCTACCTATGACACTCGAGGATAATGTAGTTCTAAAGAATACCCCTACATACAAACTTTATCTCTTTATAATATTACTAGCGACCCGCCCCGGCTTCGCTCGGGTGCAATATACATAAACCTTCCTCTTGAATCACTCTATCTATTGCTGAAAACTGCATTAAAATCCGTTGCGTAGTTTAAAAGATCTGAGCGTACAAACAGTGGGAGCGACTTTATTTTATACAAATTATTTTATACTAGCTTTTGCCCGCGGCTTCGTGGATGTCGAAAAATATCCGATTACTTACCTTCATCCCCTTTTTTAACCCTTCAGGGGTAGAATATATCAAAAACGCTGATACACGTATTCATTAATTTTAAATCGTCAGCCTAAACACAAAATTTGAAGATCCTAACTTCAAAACTGACGGACTTTCACATAAACTTTCATCCCCTATTTTATCCCTTTAGGGGTGAAATTCCCAATTATCCTTTCTTAGTGGATACTTACTCTTCACAAAGAACACACCCTCCAAGTTTCATGTCTCTGGGATCAGCGGTTTGGGCTGTGTGTTGATTTATCACCCAGTCAGTCAGTCAGTCAGTCAGTCAGTCAGTTTACCATTTTATATTGATAAAGATTAGTATCGTTATGGTGATCTATCTTTTCCCAAGCATTTTAATGCAAACACCAATCTCTCACAAACTTATGTACCTTAATTTTAAGCTGTATATAATAAGTCATCGTTTGTGAAGAGATATTAAATGATTTGAATTTGATTTTAATATAATGGTTCAGCTAATACTGAAATGCCTTGATTGTATTTAATAACAATGGCGCGGAGCTTTAGATTATAATTACATTCAACCTGTACAAAGCACCCCGGGCCTGTTGGTTATTGAATTTACCTACATATAGGTAGCCTTTAGTTATTCAATATAACATAACATCACGCCTGTAATGGGTTAGGCAGAGTTGTATCTAATAGTAAACCAAAACTTCCCCAATTATGTTTAAGTCCCATGTAATACGAGTAGGAGGCGAGTCTATTACCATCAACAGGGCGCAAATCCAGACTCCGTGACTGCTACTGAGAAAATCTTGATGGAAAAAACCCAGTCGCGCTTGCGCCCACTCGACCAACGACAGTTCTCCAATGGTTAATCGATCGAATTGATTACTAGACTATAGTCGTACAATTTTGATGGATTGTGATATGAATTATTACCATACATTGTACCATTAAGGTCATGCACATTAAGTAAATAAAAAGCTTATGTCACGATCAGAAACATTATTTGTTAGAAAACATCGCTCTAGAATATTGTGTCGTTTCTTAGGTCACAAAATCTATTTATCTTCCTGATAAATGACACAGCGTTGCCATTATTAATATTTTATTCAAATAATGCGCGGGCGAAACCACGTCTGACAGTTAGCTCGTTCTCTGACAATTATAATCGGATTATGTCAGCCAATATTGAATTAGAGCGGCTCCTTTATCAATCTACGAAAGGGATAGGCGTTGAATTATAAGAAGTTGTGGACTAAATCTAATTCTAGCCTCGCCTTTGCTGGGACGTGACTAACGACTAAGGGTTTTTGTTACCACGCACCCACAATTCTCTTCAATCGATAACTACTTTCATATCTTCAGCTGTCATTTCATTCGAAGTTTAATTTTATGTCGACTAAGCTAACCCGTGCTTGACATAAAACAAAGTTAATATTGTAAACAATAAGCAACGCGGTGACTCGTAGACATGTGGAGTTAAAATTAATGAATGCCTGGGTTCTCACGTAGACACAAGGTGAAAATCTAGCGGAATTGCTTTAATTTAGGAGTTGCTGTACCCGAAGTAAAGTCTAAACTAAGCTATAGTTTAGTCTAAACTACAAGGAGGGTTGACTAATAGGATAAGTTCCACAAGTTTGTTCTTTGAGCTTGGATAAAACAAGACGCGACTTTGATGTATGTACCGAAATACCTCAGAGAATGTTTTATGCAGATGCATTATTACCTGAAATATCTGTAGGGTCTCTAATTCTTGGAGGGTTGGGTTGATTTTCTGTTGTTCCAACACATATTGTATAGCATAATCTTAAGTCTAAGAAGAGACGTTTTTCATTTACAAACGTAAACACCAACTATTTTGGTTACGTAATATTTTTTTTGAATTTATAAAATCTATATAATTTTGACGCAATTGGATACCTTGGACTGTTGTTTAAAACAAACTGAGTTTGCCAGTAGTCTTAAGAAGAAGTCTTTCAGGATACAGTACTCTCCCCCAGTGTCACTACATAGTTTAACATAGTCACCTAACATATTCACTTATTCATTAATATAAATACTTATAATGTTCCACAGTCTATATTGCTGTCCACTTATCTCGGCCCATTCACTAACCATTTACCGACAACACCCCTAGAAATACAAAAGATAAACGTACTATCTGCGGACCACACGACTTCAATAGAAAGGCTGTACACACGCACACAAAACACACCCAACACATACCCTAACACTTACGGAACAAACATCGCACATACCTATATGATAGAGGACGAGTGAGTCGTCTAATTCCCCGTTGAACCTCTGGAATGCTTCGTTGGTTGGCGCGAACAGAGTCATCTGGCGGTAGTGGAGGGTCGTGTTGGCTACCACATTGCGTTCCAGCAGCGATAGGAACTGGGGACAAGAGAGAATTTGTTTTAAATTAGTGTTACGCAAGAATTAGATTTAAGGTGATTCAATTTAAGCGTTTATCCTTCAAATGGCTGTGATAATGTTGAGATTCTGATTAATAAAAGATTTTTTAATTATAAAATTACGAGGGGGACCATCGAGAGAAGTGGAAGGCATAGGAGAGGCCTTTGCCGAGGAGTGGCACAAAACGGGCTAAATAAAAAAAAAACGAGTGCAAAATATAACTCTAATTCGTTCTTCTTCTTTACGTGTCGATGGACTCAAATTTAATTCGAACAGTAAGTAAAGACACCTGCACAGCTCTATAGATGACGTCGTTTAAAAAAAATCGTAGAGAAAACGCTTTGAGTAACAGACAGATGGACCATCCTCATTCTTTATTCGTTTAAGACACATTTCATTATTCATCTGAGCAACGAAAGCTTAAAAATAAATAATGTATCATTTATTCTATGTTAGTTATGTTGTTGTTAAGTGCTGGCTATACAAACTTTCTGAGCTAATTTTGAATGTAGTTTAAATCCACTTATGTTTTGTAGCTGACTTGATTGAAAACTGTGGTACAGTTCGGTCAAACTGTTACTGACAAATTGCGGATCGTATATTCGGATACCGGACAATGACATATACTTCAGTACATTATCTGTTAGTGTCCGGTGCCTGGCCATATAACTGGTCCGGTTTGACCGAACCATTAATGAGGGACAATTTATCCGCGAAGAATTTGCAACAACCCATACACGTCAATAAATATAGATATATGAAAAAACAACAGAACAACCAATGAACAGGAACGGGATTTCTATCCGGCGCGGCCGATAAAAGTCCCTCGTCTGCGCAGGCCCTTAGTTTTTAAAGTTGTTTTAACGAAACTGTTCGTAGTTTGATCAAAAATACAGAAGTAGTAGGTGCCTACAGATAACATAAAAGGTTTAAAATACCCTTAACGAAGCTGAAAGGCTTGTGTTTTTCCTGTCATTGCGATCGTTTTTTGGTACAGGTTACCTTCTAGTTACGGAGATATCGAAGATCAAAGTTCCCATGTTTTCACTAATTTTTAGGGTTCCATACCTCAAAAAAAACGGATCCGTTATAGGATTACTCGCGTGTCTGTCTGTCCGTCTGTCACAGCCAATTTACTCCGAAACTACGGGCCCGATTGAGTTGAAATTTGGAACGCATATGTGAATCGGTGACCCAAAGACGGACGTGTGACGTAAATTAGTGAATTTTTACTTTTGGGGGGTAAATTAGAAAATAAAAAAATAAGTTTTGCAAACTATGTATATTGTGTATATGTAAACTGTGTATATTGTGTCATGTTTTGCGTTACACTGGAGTCCTAAAGCCGTGATTTTCACCCCAAAAAAGAAGTAGTTTCCCAGCAATATTTTTTGTGCAGTGTTACTTGATGAACAGAATGCTTGGTTGACGGCTTCGTGAAGTGTCCTTTTACACCTTGTATTTCCGTATACTGTAATTTATATACTATTCGGATCAGCTGGTCCAATAAAACTTTCAATTGTAGGTACTACAGTGAGCTGTATAAAATCGAAGTAGTTGAACGGTGGGTAATAACGGTAGCTATTGTCTGCGAGCTACACAATAAACAATTCCTTTCACTCGACTCTTGCAAGTACCTGCTGGATGGAAACAACTGATACCAATGTATGTTTTATGTTTCCAATTCAAGCAACGAATGCTTTTTCAAGGGCTTCACCGTTTATATTCTAGCACATTTTATGAGTTTCATGCAGCGAGTTTTCTCGTTGTATTCCTAGAAAATTTTGTCGTTTCCATATTTTCTTGTATGTCTTTTTCTAGCGCCTACAGAAGCTATTTTTCATAAACGTTGCCATTTATGCAAAGTTAGAAATTCTTTCTTGTGATTTTATTTTGCGTTTTTTGTTTTGTAAGTAATACATTTTAGGGGATTTTGTTGACTGCCTCATTGGTCGAGTGGCCACAAGCGGGACTGCTGATCATGTGGTCCTGGGTTCGATTCCCGGGTTGCACAAAGTGTTATTGAGTTATTCCATCAGGAATTTCTCAGTAGCAGGGACGGAGTCTGGATCTGTGCCTGTCTGATGGCAAACTGATGGCCTAAAAGATAACTAGAGAAATATGGGTTTACTATTAGGTACACCTCTGCCTAACCCGTCGGGGATTACAGGCGTAATGTTAATTTATGTCTACTATTATGTTTTCCTCCCTTAAAAAAGCCAAAGGTAAGATTTTTTTTTGAGAAAATATACTTAATTCTTACTTTTTACATGGAATTCTACTATGTTTACCTTTAACAACGAAGAGTCACTGCACAATGCACATGTCATATAAAGTTTTAATTAACATAAACCCTTTTAGTTCTTTTCCTGACAAAACCTGAAAGAAAAGAGTAATATTGTATTATTTATCTTTACAAAGCAACCTCTTTGCTCCGGACTTCTTGTATTGCTTTATTTTAAACCCTAAGGCCTACAAATAAGGACTTGTTTGAACAAATTTGACTAATGAGTACACCCCGTTCTGCCCGAGGGTAACGAGCTAGCTCTTCCATTCCTATATTCATTATAAAATAAAAGGTTGCTAGCTAATCCTTTTTTAATCTGTGCTATGCAGTAAATATCTCGTCGCAAAGATATTTCTCCTTTGGATAAGAAAATACCGTCTGAATATAAAATGCGTGTACAATCTTTTAAGTAGAAAATACTGGAATATTTGCACAGTGAGATCACAATATGTTGACTTTATAATAACATCACGCCTGTAATTCCCGAAGGGTTAGACAGATATGTATTTTCCTAATGGTACACCCACGTTTCGACAGTTATGTTGAATTCCATTAATTTAAGGAGCAAACCTTTTACCATCAACCGGGCACAAGTCGGGGCACCATGACGGCTATAGAGAAATTCCTGTTGGAAAAGCCCAATAACACTTTGCCCAACTTGGGAATCGAACCCAGGACTTCATGCTGAATTAATGGATGGCAAACAGTAACTTGCTTCGGGATATTTTGTGTTTTGCTCAAGCATCAAGTTAGTTTCCACGCTGTTTCGCGTAGAGTAACTTTTAGGATGATGTATATGAAAGATAACTTCGTCGACCAACCGGAAAATGCATTAGTTATTCAATGCTTCCCGCGAGCGCTTTAATAATCCGATTTTAACGGAGCGTTCTGCGATCTGTGTTCTGATTGACTTCGGTAGCGTTACGATCTAATTGTTAAATGAAACAAAGATAATATTTTATTAGTAGTGATAAAAATGCCTAGACATATTATCCCTCACCTAGGAGTAGGGTTTGATCAATAACGTAAGAGGCGAACTAAAACTTTTTATGTACAGTCGCCAGCGCATCAAGTTGCCACAAACAGTCAAATTTTCTCATTGTATTTTGAACTTAACCAACAACATGTTGTGGTTTAAACTCATTTGAAGTAATTTGACAGTTTGTGGTAACTTGATGCGTACACTGTACACTAAAAACAAAGCATTTTTATTCACCGTATCGAATACCGTGTTGTTTACTTAAACTAAACAAATCCCGGTATAAACACAAAGCTACTACCGACACAGTTATTCAATCAGCTCACGCGTATTGTGAAGAAAGTGAAACACTTCAAACAATATAATTCATACAAAGAAAACTCGGAAACGGTAATAGAAATCACATCGTCGTTTGGCGTTGTGCGTAGTTTCTGCAACAATGATTCCCCTGTGAGCTCACTGTTCGCCGACGTATGTACCGGCCTTAATGTCCATGAAGGTGAGACTAGGAAGCCTTTTTTTTTAACTTAATACGAATATAGACTGTAAGCCGATCAGAATATTGACAGGGATAATCTCTACTCGACCCTCAAAATTTACTCAATGTTAAGCCACTTTATTTATGGATACTGAATCACAGATTACAGGCTCGAAAAAAAGGTTCGTCGTAATATATAAAATATGCTTACGGCAAAATAATTGGGTATCGTAATCAATTCCCAGTTTTTTATTCCGCCATCGTTATAATTTGTTTAAAAAATGGCTGTTGGCATGTCACGTTGTCACGTTTTATATATTCGACGATAAATTATTTAACGGATTCCGTTCTAAAAGGCTTGACATTTACTAAATATGATTTGAATACTTTTTAATGAAAATTCTGTCGGACGATTGTTGAAACCTGTGATAAAAATTAAAACGTTGTGTGCAAAGTGCAACTCAACTGACTTCTTAAGGGCCGGGGTAGACTGTAGAAAAAATACGTATTAAAGGAGTTAACTCATAAACTACTCAAAGTTTATGAGTTTAATAAGTATTTTTTCGTGTTGGACTATGTTGATCATGATGGCATGATGGTCCGTTAATAACTTCTGGTTACAATGTAAAATTAATTCAAGACAAGAAAATTAGAAAACAAAACGACAAAACTCTGGTTCAAAGTGCATTGATTAAAGTTATGGGGGCGAGTTATGGGCTAGCTCTCCGTCCGGCCGTCTTATGACGACAGGCCGTGTCGACGACGCGTTCGTGTTCCACGCGCGCCTCAAAGAGATGTCAGCAACCGAGTAGGGGTCCGCATGGGCCGATGCCTGCCAGGGCTGCGGGACTGTTCGAAAGAGACACCGTGGCCCTGGAACACAAAGGGCAAAGAAGGAACATGGATGGGTTTTAGTCAGTACAAGTCTGACACTCCCTTCCGCTCCGCCCAGAGTGGTCATTTGATGATTTCCCACACGAAAAAAAAAAAAAAAACAAAAAAAGTGCATTGATTAAATTCCTAGCTATGAAAAGGATGTCAAAAGCCGATACATTTTTGGAAGCCACGACGAATCCATTTGATACAACGATCAGGTCGGTCACCGGGAAATGTCAAAGCAGAAAATGCGATGCAGCATCGAAGTGCACATAGCCTTAGCCGAAGTTTTGCCCCGTGTGTGCTAGGCTTTAGTGCTTGGGATAACGTACCTTAGTGTTCAAATACACCTAATACCTACTCCAGTATTTGTAGTGTAATAAATATTTATTCGAAGACAACGGCTCGTGGTTGAGCTCGCAATCTGTCATTACGAATTCAGAGTTGCAATCTTTAAACCAATCTGTTGTTACTCTTCGGTGTGTGTGTGTTTGTGTAGGAGGGGCTCGTGGCTAAATAATAACAGCCGTTCGGATCAATCTTTAGGTTAAGCCGTGCTTGCCTAGGTTGGTCTGTGGATGGGTGACCACCCATTACATACCGAGTTTTCCTCCGTGCCTCGGAAAGCACGTTAAGCCGTTGGTCCCGGGTGTCATTTGTAGATCTTTGACAGTCGTTAGGTAGTCAGTGGCCCAAAAAGTCTGACAACCAGTCTTACCAAGGGGTATCGTATTACCCAGTACTAACTGGGTTGTGGAGGTCAGATAGGCAGTCGCTCCATGTAAAATACTGGTATTCAGCTGCATCCGGTTAGACTGAAAGCCGACCCCAATATAGTTGGGAAAAGGCTAGGCAGCTGATGTGTGTGTGTTTGTGTGTTGGGAACGATATTATCACACTATTTTGGACCGTAGATTATTAGGGGCTAGCGAAGCAGACAAAATATACTTTACTGCTATATACATACATGCTCGAATTATACCAGCTTGGAATGTTGTTGTGGAAAGTTGTGTGGTAATCGGTTGTGGTGGTATGGGCATGTGGTGCGTAGGAATGAGGAAAATGTCGTGAGAAATGTTTTGAGAATGAATGTGGATGGGTATATGAGTAGAGGAAGACCAAAGAAACGACGGATGGACTGTTTAAAAAATGATATGGCAAGAAAGGAGGTGTCTGATGAGATGACGAGTAATAGAGAAGTATGGAATTCTTATTTGTTACTCATTATTTTACTGTAGTTTATCGATAAATTTGAGTAAACTTTGCTTCATCGACCTTTGTGTTAAAAACTAAAAAATAATCTTTCCAAAACCTGGCCTCCAATAACACACTATTAAACAAACCTGAACTCTTTATAACAAAGAAACAGTTCATGCAAAAGCCGAATGAAGTTTGAAACAAACTTGCTACGCCACCGCAGCCGCAAGATATGCTAAAACATGGAAGCTATGCCACCAATAATCCTACCTTCGCGGCGTCACTGATCTATCGTTCTTCATTCGTTTTCCAAAGTGCGTACCAGCCTTATGTTTACCGGTATCCTGTCTGGCAGGATGTCAAACAAAACACAGACAGCATTATTATATAATAAGACGCAGGAGTGTAAGGTCGAGTCAGAGGTCTATATTTGGACATTAAGTAGGACGAGTGTCGCAATGCCGCCGGACAAACATCGTGCAGCGTTGACCGTTAGTTCCTTTTATCGGATTTACAGTTTGAACTGTGGAAGTTTTCTTTTATAAACTGTTGAAACGAGGAATGTAAAAAAAAAGAAAATTCTTTTCAAAACCGATGAATGGTGATGACACACGAGACAACAATATCTCGTGTTTCTGGTAACAGATTTAGAAATGACGAAAAACTTGAGTTCCGTACAAAATAAGTCGCAGTATTTTCTGTATTTATTTCACTACGAAAGAATAAAAGAAAAATGATTGTTATCACAAGATAAAAATAGAAGATAGTCGAATAAAAGGGCGATGTTTTAACATAGAATACCCGAACGTTTGGACTTTCTTTATAACTTACGGAATCTCGTTAAAACTTTTAGCCTTTTTATTTCAGCTAACAAGTTTTTATTGAAGGAGACACAATAGGCTATATAGTTCCTAGTATATAAGTATCGATTCGACATGTAAAGTCTTTATATAAAGGTCTAAGATTAGCCTGCCCTTTGGACGGGAAGTTTTATATTTATTATTTTGTTTGTCGTATCCAAATTGTGAACGACACAATATTTTGTTTTCTAAAATACGAGGTTCTTAGACAAAAGTGGCGAATAAGCAAAGCTCGGTATTATTTTGTTGTGGGAAATGTAAATGGATTCTGTCAACTTTATTTCTTGAAGTGAACGGAAAGAGTATAAAATGTTTTCTTGTAATTATTCCTAAGTCAGGAAGTAACACAAAGCTTCAAATAAGATTCGTGAAGTAACGATTTATTATTATGGAGATGTTTTGTGTCATAGATTTAAGGGGTTTATTCCCGTCTACCCCCATCGGTCTGTCCCCGCTGGTGGCAGTTATGCAACTATTTGTTGCATCTACCACCACTGGTGGTAGATGCGTCTGTTCAGTCGCATCTGCTCCTACCTTTGTCCCCACTGGTGGCAGATGACACCAAGTACCTATTATTTCTTGATTTTTATTTTTATTTTTATTTTTTATACCTACTTCCCTCGTAATATTCTATTGTGGAGAAACTATCCCTATAAATAGAGAGACACTATGAAATTCTTAACATTTGTGTATGAAAATTATAGAAGTCCAAAAAAAAATGTGCAAATATGCGAGAAAGTGACATAAATATACATTGTAGTAATGTCCACAAAACCGGGTAGGTAATGGTCCAGTCCCATACACAATACACACACAATATGCTCGCTCTGACACTTATGCCACCAGGAAATAACCATAATTTCACCGCGCTCACAGCCCGCTACATTTCTTTATTTCACTATATTTTATGCAGGGAAAATATGTTATCATCAAATGTGGAACATGAAAATATTTTCAGCTGAAACTAAATTAATTGATGGTAACGGACAGATTGACGTGATGTTGTGTTTTTTATTTTGTTGTATTGATTTTCGGAAAATGTTTATCCAACAAACTAACTAACTACGTTTTGCATTTTAAAACTAAAAAAATAATAAAAATATGTACCATAATTTTTTGGGTTTGTCGAAAGAGGAAATGGAATAGAACATAAACCTAAACTAGACTACAGCACCACAGAGTTTACAAAGTGAATTCGTTACATTTATAATAAGAATCTAGCACTTCGCCCTCGACTCGGAGGAGCTCGTGACTAAATAATAACACCTGTCTGTGGGTCGATTTTTAGGTTAAGCCGTGCTCGTCAAGGTTGGTCTGTGGATGGGTGACAACAGATTACATACCGAGTTTACTTCATGCGTCGGAAAGCACGTTAAGCCGTTGGTCCCGGGTGTCATTTGTAGATCTTTGACAGTTGTTATGTAGTCAGTGGCCCAAAAAGTCCGACAACCAGTCTTACCAAGGGGTATTACCCAGTACTAACTAGGTTGTGGAGGTCAGATAGGCAGTCGTTCCATGTAAAATACTGGTATTCAGCTGCTTCCGGTTAGACTGGAAGCCGACCCGAACATAGTTGGCAAAAGACTAGGCAGATGATGATGACTTTGCCCTCGACTTCGTCCGCAAAAATTGTGATAGCTCGGCTAATATGTATGATATAAATATAGTTTATAGCCTGTAGCTTTCTGCCAGTGAAAGAATTTTTAGAATTGGATCATTAGTTCCGGAGATTACTCCCTACATACAAACTTACAAACAAATTTTACCTCTTTATAATATTAGTACAGAAGTAGAGATATGCACTCACATCTATGTAACCAATTGTCAAAAACCTGATACCAAAACATGCTCCAATAGTTCCGATTCATTTGCAAACCGTTTTACTCTAATACCCGAACAACAGGTGTACGGAGACAATCACAAAACATTCAATTTATTGCGACATAATTCACCCTATTGGCAGTTCAAATAAGCCTATGAATACAAACCATTTCGAGTTCATTTCGCGAACAATGCAAAACAAACTAGGTACAGCACAGGTGTTCTCATGTACGCACATTGCATTACCATCGTCCGGCCCCTAAACCATATAATGCCCTGGAGACTATAATTTAAAATTCATGCTACTCCATGCTATAGTGAACCAATTAAAACTCTCATTAATAATGATCAGAGTTAGTTGTTCCATGTTCTACTCATGATTGCATTCACAAATGAACGCAGCTGGATTAATTTCGTTCGCATTGTGCGGAAAATAAGCGATGAGAAATGAGAAACAACTCTTGTAGATTTTTCATCCGTTATTTTTGCCTTTCTTTTATTTTTTTCCAGACAGACAAAGGACGACCGTGTCAATTGGCTATTTCTCTTGGATGTTGCAACAGTCGGTCGCTTAGCGCACTTCTGTAGTTTTTAAGTGTCGCAAGTTCGGAACTTTAGAAGTAAATTCGCGAGATGTGTACTTAGCCGTTAGGGGGGAACTTTTGGCTGCATCTGTTGTGTGAAATTGTTTCTGAAAGACCCTAAATGATTTTTGTGTTATTGTTTCGCTTTTGGAGGTAGTTGCACGTTGCACAGTTGTATTTGTATGGAATTTTGGTGTCGTTTTGTGTTACATTCCATTTTTGAATATGTATTTATTTCGCTGTACTTATCCTAGTAAAACGGTCTCACTATAAAATGAAACACAAGCCTTGCAGACCAACGTGTACGCACGACCAATCAAGCTAAACAAAACCAGTTAATTCGGATCTCTAATTGTGTGGAAAATCTATACAAAGCGAGGCCATGTTATACTGGAAACGTATAGCTTGATGTGTTGCCATGTGTACCTACTACCATGTTATCTTCTTTACAAAAAAAATGGAAAGAGAGCATCTGCAGTGCGTACAAAAATCTACCTAACGACATCGTACACCTACGTCATTTAACCAACACAATTAGCATGTTGCATTAGTTTCATTCAACTAACATGTCCCACAGCATCTCCAAAGCCAAAACAATAAAGAAGAACATGTCTAAAGCGACGGGCACGACAACTTCGTCAAAGTGGATGTTCACATAGTTTTAACTGACGTATTCCTCTCCAATCACTGGCGAACAAACACGAGACTGATTTCAATGAACGAATTTAGGACAGCTGTTGTAGTGTTGCCATAGTGTTAAATCGTTCTTTGGTGTGGCCAACATAGACTGTTGGTAATTAATTTTTGTGATGTTCCTCGTTTAGAGATAAGTGAACCGTGAGTGGCTGTTTAAATGAAGATGATGCAACGTTCTGAACATTTTGCTAAGAATAAAAGTTGTAAATATTAAATGCGTGTATCACCAGATGTGCCTGAAGACTGCCGTCGTAACCGAGGCAGGCCCAAGAAACGCTGGCGTGACGATCTGGACTCATTCTTAACGGATTGGTCGGAGAGGGGAAATTATAAACAGGATTTGAAAGCTATGGGGGGAGGCCTTCGCCCAGCAGTGGGACAGAGCAGCCGTGAAATAAGTGTCGAGTATTTTTATGTAAAGAATCTATGTACAAAATTTCAAAACTGTATCATGAAAAATCAGAACGTTGTAAGCTTATTCTTTTACCTGGTTGTCCGCACAAAAGCGTGGTCACAACGCAACGCGCCCGCGCGCGGGCGTCTAGCGTCGTCTTGAGCTCATTGATAAATATAATTTGGCAGTAGGTATCTAAATTATTGCGATAGGTACTTAATGTCACTCGGTGTCCAACTTGTAACTTTTTTTAAATATTTTTGGGACAAAATATAACATGGTTTAAGAATTATTGGAATCGATTCAGTTCCTTATTCTGAACAGACTATATTCAGGTTTCTCATATACTAAAACTAATGTTGTATATAAAAAAAAACAAAATCATCAAATGTATGAACGTGGATGAAAAAGAGTATGAAAGGTTCGTAGCAGGAGGCGTTCTGTGGTATCTGTCTACCCCCCGTGGGAAAAAGGCATGAGTTTTTGTATGGGAGGGGGTGTATGTAAATATTAAAGCCGGAAAAATCCTCACGTATAGGTAGGTATCTTATTCTGGTCACGATAAAGCCATAGGAACTCTTGTAAGTTTTTGTAGATATTATTTACTTAAGCAAAAGTCTTGAAAAGAAACCTTATTAGTTTTGATTATGTTATCCAATTAGTATACAGCTTACCTGAACATGAATTTGATTTCATAAGGCTGAAGAAAAAAGCGAATTCATGATACCGATGTAAATATTCTGTTATCACCTTATATACGAATATAATTCGTATAGAATATTGATCGTGTAATTAATAATTATGTATAGGAATGGTAACTATAATATAGGAATACGATTCATAAATTGAACATAAATTATTAATTATTTATAACTTAATAACCAAGTACTTAAAATACGAAATGTTTATTTATTTGAAATAGGTACGCTAACAGTACATAATTATCTACATTTAACATTTAACATTAAAAGTATACAGGTAAGGGCTCTTATGTAGGTACCAATTACAGATATACACAACATTCTCTTAAGTCCAATAAAGCTTTATTATCGTAAAGTTATAGAAATAAAATGTAAGATAAAATAGAAAACAAAACATAGAAGATTTTAAACTATCATGGTTACTAACATTATCATAAACACTAGAAACGGGATAAATCAAATCAAATCATTCAAATCATTATTTATTTGTCAGAACATGGTCGGTATGTATATTACATGGTCTTTTTTTTTTTTTTTTTTTCGGATGGGAAATCATCAAATGACCCCCCCCACTCTGGGCGGAGCGGAGGGGAGTGTCAGACTTGTACTGACTAAAACCCATCCATGTTCCTTCTCTGCCCTTTGTGTTCCAGGGCCACGGTATCTCTTTCGAACAGTCCCGCAGCCCTGGCAGGGTGTATATTACATGGTCTTGAGTTAATGTAGGTTGTCTCATCACATTCTACCACACGGGCGTACAACTGTTACTGGGCGTTATCATTAACACTAGAAACGGGATATTTCCCAAGTTACACAACCACACCATAACACCACCACCACCACCACCATAACTTCAGTTTATCCATGATCATGGCGCTTGCAACAGCACCGAAATATCGGGAACTCAAAAGAAATCAGTAAACCTGGTAAATATCCCGCTTCTGGTGTTAATGATAAAACAAAACATATTTGGCTTAAACTAAAAAGAGATCAAAAAACTGACTTACACTAATAATAATAGTAATCAGCCGAGAAAGACAAGCAAATCAAGTATCTTGACTTGGCTCGTGAGGTTGTCGACATGTGGGATGTGGACTCAGCGATCATTGTGCCGATAGGCTTAATGGCTTAATTGCCAAGAGTCTCGACCAATACCTGAGGAGGCTCTCGTTAGGCAGCTGGATGAAGGACTTGATTCAGAAAGCGGTACTCCTGGACACGGCTCGTATTGTTAGGAGGTTCCTCTCTCTGGAGCCCTGACCCTGCTTGGACCCTGTTCCCGATACCGGTGGGCTACAATTTTTTTATATTTTTAAATGTTTTTTTATTGTTTTTTCTACGGAAAATTTAAAAATTGCATTGTGTTATAAAGATATAAATATAGGAAATAATAGTTATAAAGACAAAATAACAAAATATCCAAATAAAACTAATTATTTAGGTAATAGGTGCCTTTTGATAGTAACCCTAATCATATCTCTACAAAAAAACACTGAAAGCAATTTTATAGACATAATTACTTTTAACCCGGTTCGTACAATCCTGGAATCGTGATAAATAATATCCACCAGATTTGTTATTTCAGGCGACCTTTTCTATTACATTACATCACAAGGGAATACGTGTGATAGGGTTAGTTCAAACGGATGCCTACGACCCCGCGTAAAACAGTTTTTTGACCTGGCCAGACGAATAATTATTAATATATAAAGGTCAGAAAATGAGGGTTTTATAAACGAGTGTTGGAAACAAACTGGCGTTTTAAATATTTTCATCCCTATCAGAAGTAATGTTTCAACGGTATGTATTATTTATGTTCACAAATATGTACAGTACATCCGTCGTACATAAGGATGTACATTGTACATTGTACATTCTGAACTTTTCCAACTCATGTTCGTGCTCCACTCTCGTGTTATGCATAATTTTCAGCCTCTGGCAATTGTCCCAAAACCCTGCCAATTGATTTTTTTCGTTTATTATAAAGTTGTATCTTACATCTAAGGATTTACTTCAAAAACATAACGTATGACAACCCCGAAGGGTATGGCAGAAATGTACGTAATAGTAGTTACACCCACATTTCGCCAGTTCAGTTTAAGTCTCATTTAGGTACCCCTATTACGAGCCGATTTCCATCAATCGGGCACAAATCCAGATAATAACACTTTGCCCGACCTGGTAACTGTACCCAGTACCTTACACTCGGCAATCGCGCTTGCGAACGCTAAACAAATGTGTCAGTCCGTTCTTAAAATAAGTAAGTAAAATTTTTATTGCAAAAAGAAGTCACATCAAAGAGACTGGGAGATAAATCAAAGTCTTTGATAAAGAGATTTTCATTTTAATTGATTTCTAAGGCCACCCCACGGCACTTCCTTCCTGACCACAAACTAATTGATTATTCAAAGAAACTTAAAGATAAATTCTATTTTCCCATTCACTTATTTAATTTAACCATTTCATTAAACCTATTATATATCTCGGAGGTCTTAAAACCTCTGTAAATCATACACTAAATCACCTTAAACCGAACATCATTTGTGTAGCCTTTCCCCAACTATGATGGGGTCGGCTTTCCGTCTCACCGGATGCAGCAGTATTTTATATGGAGCGACTGCCTATCTGACCTCCACAACTCAGTTAGTACTGGATAATACGATACCCCTTGGCTAGACTGGTTTCGGTCTGAATATATCCTGTCAAAGATCTACAAATGACAGCCGGGACCAACTTCTTAACATGATTTCCGAGGCACGGAGGAAACTCGGTAGGTTATTGATGGTCACCCATCCACGGACCAACTTAGGTCAGCGCGGGTTAACCTCAAGTGACCTAAGCGGCTGTTATTATTAGGCCACGAGCTCCTCTTATCATACAAATTCTACATGATGGGTTCACTGCCTATAACATTAATATAAATATTATATGTATGTGGGGTCAACGTATCGGGTTTTTGGCAACGGAAAATAGGTTGCAAGTACACTGGCTTGCAAAATAAGGGTACGGTTGTAGAGTGGCGCCAACGGGTCGGTATCGGCGCCGGCAAGATTTGCCAGCGTATCGCATGGGGTGAGCCGGTGCCCTATTTGGGGGCGGGCTAATGACCCCATAGTTGCGAACTTTGGCATAAATCGACTTGATTAGATCATGTTACAGGTAAATCAAATTGGCTTTGGCAAACAGGATCACAGTAACATGGAGAGCTTTAAAAGTACTGATTGCATGTTGTAGTATTCTTTTTGGACAAAATATTTCAAACTAGCTTGTGTCCACGACTTGGCCCGCGTGGAGTACTGAAATTGTCCCATGGGATCGTAAAGTATCCTGTGTGTTTATTCAGGTTATAAACTATCATTGTGCCAAATTTGATCCAAATCCATTCAGTAGTTTTGGCAATCATTCAGACATCCATACATCCTCACAAACTTTCACGTTAATAAATATCAGTAGGACTTTATGCATCATTGCCCATTTATATCTTTGATAATTGTGGCGTTCAAATATAAATTAAAGATAAAATTGTCAATTATCCGCTATTAACTCAGTTCCTGTAATAATATTTCAACGTATCGGTACCTTCATGATAAATAAAGGTATGCTTTATAAAATCATAATACATGAAATATACAGCCCCATCTCCGTCACTGTTCTGCATTAATGTGCGCCATATTGTTATCTTGGGTCCTATTACGCGGTTAAGTACAACTTTTATCAGTATGAATGAGTGCACATAATATACTCATCCCGTATACCTACCTGTGTAGGGTCGGCATATAAAATGCTTTGTCTCCAGCCTGCGGTAGACGTTTTTCGTGTAATTACTTCAGAAATCCCGACGCCTGTTCATGTTGACATGACGGCTGGGTTTAATACGACACTCATCCCCAAAGCTCATAATGATGAGTACATATGAGATTTTCAAAGAGATTTTTATAAAGCAGGTGTGATATAAGTACCTGGAAGTAGTTAGGTATATAACGCTTTTTATGTGACACTCTTATGAAGATCTCGTAATAAAAGATTCATATTTTCCGTTCCAGTATTTACTTTGAATGGGAAAATCGGTGAAACTAAATTCTTTTCAACGTTAAGCAGTGGGGATAGCTTAGTACTAGCCTTTAATGTCGATAGAATTGAACGTTTATAATCCCACGGGACGACAGCTAGGGTTTTGGACAAGCGATTGAATTTATTTTAAATCCAATGAAGTTATTATTATCACTAGAAACGGGATATTTACCATGTTTACTGTTATAAGATTTTATAGGTAGTCAGTGGCCCAAAAAGTCTGACAACCAGTCTTACCAAGGAGTATCGTATTACCCAGTACTAACTGGGTTGTGGAGGTCAGATAGGCAGTCGCTCCATGTAAAATACTGGTATTCAGCTGCATCCGGTTAGACTGGAAGCCGACCCCAACATAGTTGGGAAAAGGCTAGGCAGATGATGATGACTGTTATAAGATTTCAAACTTTCATGGTCACTAAAATTATTATAACTAGAAGACGGGATATTTACCATGTTTATTGTTTTCTTTGAGTTCCCGATATTTCGGAACGATATTTCGATATTTTGTTTTTTTGTCTGCTCATAAACACCCACCCGCAATAACTTTAGTTTATCCGTGATCATGTTGCTTGCAACAGCGCTCAAATATCGGGAACTCAAAGAAAACAATAAACATGGTAAATATCCCGTCTTCTAGTTATGTTTACTGTTTTCTTTGAGTTAATAATGTTAGTGACCATGATTGTTTAAAATCCAATGAAGTTATGTCTGAATCGTTAAAAGAAACATCTTTCTTTAGGGTTAATACTTATTTTCGTGGATCCGTTTTACATCCTGAAATAAAACTCATAACTGCTTAGGTTAACTGCACACAGTTTACTGTTTACGCTAGCACTTCCGTTGAAAAACACAAAATGGAACCCGAAAAAGCTTAAAATTCCGTTCAGTCTACTTAACTTGACCTGAGTAAAATTCTCGTGAAATGTGCAGCGCAAAGTCTAGACGAAATCTCTTTGCGACCCTAAAAACATGGGACCTCGTTGAGCTAACGAAGAGATCCGACCTCCCCCGACTGTCCCCGAGCGACGGCGAAGTGTACGACTAAAGTGCTAATTCACCACTTACAAATTATCGCTGTCATTATTTTCACAAAGACAAAGCCTTTGTGTTCTATCACTGTGTTAGCCTTATAACGACTTATTTACGATTGTCCGAGCGATAGTTTAGCCTTGTTCCCTGTATAACTGAAACATGGCCTGCCCTACTAATTAGGGAGCGCAATAATGGTTCGGCAGCATGTGGCCACAAAAGGGAAACCGCAAATGGTACAGCACTTGAACAATAGGGTCTAATAAGGTACCGCAAGCGAAGTTTTCTGCAACTATACCTTAGATGTACGAGTTTTGTGTTTAGCACGTTGACATACCGTAGTTAAAACTTCCTAATTAATCAAAGTTTAATACTGTTTCATTTGTCATTTTTTACAAACTATTAAGCTTTCAAACAAATAAAGAATTCCAGTAAAAAATGGCAATTGGAAACTTTTCTACATCAAGACGATAAAATTTATCATTACGTAATACTTCTCCAGGATAAGAATACTAATGAACACTACGCAGATATTATAATACTTTTAAAGTTAGTCTCCGAGAACTAAATAACGATGTCCGGGACGACTAGGCAATAGGAATTCAAAACTTCCAGTTTGCGAACATTTTAAACTAGGCATAATTTTTTCTTCGGAAACTGAAAGTTGGTAAAGTAAATTCGTGAAAACTTCATGGTATACTACTCGTTTGTGAACTATTTAGTTCTTCAACATAACTTTATGGAATTCAAACCTAAATTATATGTTCTTAAAATAAATTTCTCTGTTTTCTGTTGCATCTGCAATTAGTGCGTTCAATTTTAGCAGGTGTGTTGCATGCTTCACTCATTCAGAGTGAGTCCTCGCGAAGGTATAAATTTAAATGGAATATTCTGAAGGTGGATCACGTATTGGTTCAATTAGTATCGTAATACCTACGTGGATTATGGTTATTTTAAAGCAAAATAACCTGTGGGATATTGTTAGGACTTTGTGGAATGTGCCTTTGTTGGGGCAAGGCGGAGGACTCATTAAAGCGATCGGTCTATAGTCTTGACGTTAGTAATTTATTCTCTCACTGTGAGCATTTCCAAGGTGTTCGTGGATCTCAGCAGTAGTCACATAAAATAAACTGGAAGAGAAAAGTTCCCGTTTGTTTTAAGTACTTAATGAATGTCTACATTTGTTGCTCTAATTTTTGTCCTAGATAGGTTCTACGTTTGTTAGGCACGTTACACAAGGCCGCTGCTCACTCATTGCTAATGACTGGTCATTGAGGGCTCACAATAGTGGACATATAAACACAAACGCGGTACCTAAGTGTGTACTAAACCTTTGAAAAGGCTAGGCCAGTTTCGGAAACCATTAACAGAATATGAAGACAGTATTAGGATAGATTTTTATCGTCTAGATGTACAAGGATCTTTTTGCACGAGGCCCAACTAATCGCTCCATCTTGTTTTTTCAATATATTTCCACAAAATAATTTTACAAATGAATACTGAAACAAACAATTTAAAAGAAATATAGGTTTGAATAAATCCTTTCTGAAACTGCAGACTATTCAGCGCTAATAACTAAAATTGTCCGGCAAATCGTTGGATAATCTCACCACGACCCGTCTACATTTCCCAGAAATTAAACACACCACTACAATATTCCTGTCCGTGAAAACTTTTTAAAAATTCATAACAGGCCATAGTTGGTTCCCGCGGGGCGTCCTTGTGGAAATAAAATTACATAATACTCTACTTTTTACTTCTTTTTTTATTATCTACTCGTACCTATATTTTCGTCTCGCCCCAGTTGTCACAACGTGATAATTCGACCCATTTTTAGGATAACTCGTGTACTAAAGCTCTGCTATGTTCGGTTCAGTGGTTTTTACCTGGTTGTCGACAAAAAGGGTGATGCTTCTTTATATTGGTAAATCGGTGATCGCATGATTTAATCAGTGTATAGGGACGTTTTTTGTCTATTGAAGTCTATTCGAGATTGAATTATAGGTAGACGTAGGTATAAAGATAAGAGCTTAGAAATAATTATATATTATTGAGCGCTTTTCCTTAAATTTTTTTGATGAAATATTCTCGACATTATATCATGTCGAAGTGTAAATATAGCTTTATCTTATAAATATATTTTAAAATAAAAATTCAAGTTCCATTATAACATCATGAATTCATAGGGTAAATAATATACAACGTAATATCCCGTAAAATAAAAAGAAAAATAATAGAACATACATTTGCATGTCGGATCCATTAAAAAATAAACTCAGACTCGATATTGATGAAAATTAAATGAGTTTCGACCGTGAGTATTCCCTTTCAATTAAGAGAGGAAGCGAATCGATCGCGTGGTATCCAATTAATCGCGAATAGATACTAATATATAATATTTTTATTTGTTTTCTTTTTCTAATGTTAAGAGTCTTATGGATTAGATATGAAAGGTGGACGACTGGGTGTGGTGGTGCAGCTGTAGGAAGACCTGTAGTGGACTGCAACAGGCTGAGTTGATGGAATATTAGATAAAAATATAGGGTGGAAGTAATACTGATACACAAACGGTTACCACGTACTCAGTACCTCATTCTGAACTCACATAAATATTTTTCACTGTGTAGGTATTGCTCTTTTGTGGAAAACAGATGTTTTATTTTTTTTAAATACCAATGTCTGTGCGTCGGTATCTCTTCCTCCCCGTATACTTAATATTGCGAGTTCTAAAGATTGGATTTATAAGAAATGGGTATATCTATAATAGAAATTCTGAAATAGCACCAATGGCAGGAAAGTTGTTTGGTAATCGGCTGTCATTTTATGGGCATGTGATGCGAAGGAATCGGGATGAATGTTATAAGAGTAAGGGAAGAGTTAAGAAACAATGGTTGGGCTGTGTGAAAGATGATATGGCTTGCAAGGGGGTCAGTAGTTACCCCCATAGATGGAGACTAAATAGAGAAATATGGAGGAAGACATGCTGCACCGAACCTAAATAAATTGGGATAAGGTCAGAGAAGCACCCAAAATACGCGCTGGGACGTGGAGTTACGGACACCAGCCCGTTATACAAAATAATAGAAGAGAATTATGATTTTGCGAATTAATTAATTTTACTTTTTTTTTTTTGACCTCCAAGATAACTCGCCTGAATTGGCGGATCAATGTTAACACTTAGTTTTACTAATATTTTGGCAGTAAGTATCTTTATCTCTTCCATCAAACAAAACACATAAAAATATATCATACCTTTGTATGAAAAAACTGGAAAACGTGTTACACGTTTGTATACATAATGGTTGCAATTATGTATACAAACGTGTAACACGTTTTCCAGTCTGATTGTCTGTCACGCGTTTATTGACATAATAATAACGTGATTAACGTTCGATTAATATATTAGCTATACAAACTCCCCTGTAGCTCGCCTCATATGTCGTTGTTTATATTTGAACCCAAGCTTGGCCGAGATTATTGTTCTGATTCTCATCATGAAACAATGATAGTCTTCGTTCTCCATTGATATATAAATATTTCATAAAATGATACCTTTTAGGCAGTTTTTGTCAGTTCTATTTCTTTTCTTAATTTTTCATTATTCATCATCATAACATCATCCCTGTAATTTTCGAAAGGTTAGGCAGAGGTGCACCTAAGATACACCCACTTTTCGCCAGTTATGTTTTTATGTCCCATTTAAAAAGAGGCGAGCCTATTGCCATCAACCGGGCACAAATGCAGACTCCATGGCTGCTACAGAAAAAATCTTAATGGAAACACACAATATCACTTTGCCCGACCCGGGAATCGAACCCTGAACCTCATGCTCAGCAGTTGCGCTTGTGATCACTAGACCACGAGGCAGTCTCTTTCATTTTGTCTTTTTTCATTATTGTTATTGCTAATAGAATATTACTTGATCTGAGCCCTCTGATTTGGGAGCTGGTTCATCAGTTCGTTCTCTGTCTCAAATCAAGTTGATACAAACTGGAGCCGGTTGACCAGGTTCTAGTTTTGAGCAATTTTGTACATTTTCTTACCCAAGTACCACAAATAAAATAAAAAAACCGGTTAAGTGCAAGTCGGACTCGCGCCTGAAGGGTTCCGTAACATCGTACGTTAATTTGGTGTTATAGCGGGCACAGAAATACACATTCTGTGAAAATTTCAACCGTCTACCTATTACGGATCATGAATAAAGCCCGCTGACAGACACACGGACGACCGGACGGACGGACGAACGGACAGCGGAGTTTTAGTAATAGGGTCCCGTTGGTTACCCTTCGGGTACGGAACCCTAAAAGTAAATCCACCCAAATCATTTTTGCTAAAACATTTGTTCCAAAAATATCACACATTCACACAATATTTTGAACATTATCACGCCCATCGAACAGAACAATAATGTATCCATCAAAGAACAATGAACTAGTAAAAGCGAAGGGTACTAAAAACCCCACGTTTTAAAATGTAAACATGTCTTCGCCATCGATGTCGTATGCAAAACGCGAATTGTCACTTCGGCAACAATACACTATACAGGATGACTTGCCATTTGAATCTCTTGTGAAACATATTCGTGATAAAAATATGCAACAATGTGTAGACAAAAATTACAACTCCTCAGTTTTTTTTACATAATATAACAAATATCACACCTCTGCGGTATGGTGTTATTTTTTGGGGACAGTCAACAGATAGGGAACTTGTTTTCAGGATGCAGAAGAGATGTTTGCGATGTATGTGTGGTCTAAAAACAACTGATAGTTCCATTCCACATTTTAAAAAGTTAAAAATTTTACCTCTACCGGCATTATACATCCTGGAGACAGCATTGTTTGTAAAAATACATCCCCATTTATTCAAAAAACTATGTTCTGTTAAAAAAACTCCGATGCGTGCTCAATATATTAACGAACTATGCCATTTGAAATGTAAAACTTCTCTAATGAAGAAAAGCTTCTTTGGTGTTGCACCACAAATATATAATAAAATACCCGATGAAATAAAATGTATGCATTTGCAGAAGTTTAAAAAAACGCTTTACTCGAAAAATGTTATTATACTCTAGATGAGTTTCTTAATGATGATTCTCTATGACTATGTAATGTTGACATTTATTTTAATATTTTAAATTAATCTTTTAATCTTGCGAATTGAATTGACTTTATATTTTGACATTGATTATGAATAATAAAATTTTAATTGTTTTATGTATTGACACAATCATATTATGGTACTCAAATATTTTCTTTATTAATTTTTTTCTTTTGTTTAATTATTTGTATGTCAATTGGCAAAACATAGCGCACAACCTTATTTTTAAGACCTTGTTTGTAATTTACTACCTATGTTTATGAATAAATAAATGATTCTGATTCTGATTCTGATTCTGAAATCACCGAACGGTTAGACAGAGGTGTGTTACCCCATTTCGCTAGTTATGGTTATGTAACATGTTATCGGTAGCAAGACTATTCAGTATCTTAGAGTAGTCAGCTACGAAACACCGGGCTCAACTAGTTTTTTTTTTTTAAATGACCTGTAAGAGTTTTTGTAAAAATGTATTCGCAAAATAAACATAATTTATCATTGCCATCATCCGGGCGCAAGTCTTGACTCCGAGTTGCTACTGATAAATTCCTGTTTTTTTTTCATATTCAAGATTCGTTTAATATGCTATTGAACCAAAAATAATTAATGTTTTGTTTTGCTTTCCAATTTCATTTATAGCTGACACTTTAACCAAAATTTCTAAGCACTCAAAAGCTTACCACCCGTAAACAATAATAGTTCTGATTGTGGGCTCATCATCATCTGCCTAGCCTTTTCCCAACGTGCTTTCCGAGGCACGGAGGAAACTCAGTATGTAATGGACGGTCACCCATCCACAGACCAACCTAGGCAAGCAAAAATATTACAGGTACCAAATAATAAGTGTAGTCACCCTGTATAAGACATAAGGCACACACATAAGGTGAGTCACCAACAGCCGCCGTAACATAAACAGGGTGCAGGTTATATGGCTTTCAAACTGACATTTTATTCGCTCTTCGCTGTTACAGGAAATAAGTACAAAGACCTGAGTTTCTAACTTTTGTAGGGCTGTTACGTCAACGGTAATGGACAATAGTTTTCTTTTATTTCACTTAACTAGATTGCTCGGCTCTCATGAAGATATTTAAAGTAGATTAGGTCTGTTTATGTGCTAGTTTATTTTCTACTTTTAAAATGTAGTAAGATACTTTTTAGTGGACGTAAAAACTCTGCATCTATTTATTTACAACTAGCTTATGTTCGCGGTTTCACGGTACCTACTACCGACCGGGATAAAAGTCTCCTTTGTTATCACATCCAGGTTACAAACTATCTATGTACTAAATTTAATCTAAATCCATTCGGCAGTTTTTGCGTAAAAGAGTAACAAACATTCAGACATCCAGACATCCACACATTCTCTCAAACTTTCGAAGTTAGCAGGATAAGTAAGATTTGGAACTAGTTTTAGATTTTTTAATAATTTACTACAATTTATCATACAATATACAGTGCGCACAACCTAACATTCAACCAAAACAAGTTCTCCTCATAATGTAAACTGTGAGTGAACTAGCAATAGTAGCAGTAATAAGAATAATCCAAAATAAATAACCGTCGTGATCCCGCTGTAAATGTTAACCCATTGAAATCGTCGATAACATCAGACAGCGCAGTAGTCGCAGCAGTAGCCAGCACCCTAACAACGTGTGAAATTGTTTATTTCCAGTCGGATTTAGCGCGCCTTTTGTTGACGACGAATTTAAATGTAAAGAATTACGTTGCGACACCCCTAATCTTGATTAGAATGAATCTACAAAGCGTTCCCTGTAGTAGTAAGTGTTAATCTGATTTAATTCATTGTGTTTACACAGCAGGAGAGATGCATGACATTTTTTTTTTAATAAAGGTTCGCTTGATCGAAGTTTTAATGAAAGGACGAGCTTTATTGTAAAGTTAATAGCTTTTGACAGGATAATATGGCAGAGGCACAGTCCACAATACAAGTTTATATCCCCATTATTATTTTAATGAAAGCCCAAAGGATTTCAAATATAACAAACCGTAAACCGAACATCGAATGTAAAACACACATTTACCTTTAGCCGCAAACGGAGTAATCGTAAAACGTACAAAAAGTTTTGTAATAAGTATAAAAAAGGGAAAACCATATTTGACGGATTTCACATTGGTACGAGTATCTGGTTAAAATGAAAAGTTTACCTTCACTACAAGTGATTAAAATGCATAGTTAATTATTTTCTCATTACTAATTTATCGGCTCGTTACATAAACAGTCGTTGTAAGTGCGTTAGAGAATTGTGGACGTTGGTAAACATAAAACAAATTGCCTTAAAGCTTGGACATAATCTGAAAGGCAAATTATTATGAATGAGTGTCCGTCCAAATGAGTGGGATTAGCTTTGTAGCGAGAATTCTCATTAAAATATTTATGGCGGCCGCGTCGCAAAAATGGCCTTGTTTTGTATAAGATATGCTGAAAGAGTTCATCATCTGCCTAGCTTTTTCCCAACGATATTGGGCTCGGCTTCCAGTCTAACTGGACGCAGCTGAATACCAGTATTTTACATGGAGCGACTGCCTCTCTGACCTCCACAACCCAGTTAGTACTGGGTAATACGATACCCCTTGGTATGACTGGTTGTCAGACTTTTTGGGCCACTGACTACCTGACGACTGTCAAAGGTCTACAAAAGACAGCCGGGACCAACGGCTTAACGTGCTTTCCAAGGCAAGGAGAAAACTCGGTATGTAATAGGCGGTCACCCATCCACAGACCAACCTAGGCAAGCACGGCTTAACCTAAAGATTGACCCCGAGCGGCTGTTATTATTCAGCCACGATATGCCTCCTCCTCTATATGCTTAAAGAGTTATACAAGCCTTTTTTATGTTTACTTATTGTAAGTTTATGATATATTTACATAGTACCTAAGTATCCGATATTAATGAAAAGTGAAACCCTAGCTATAAGCTAAATATTACTACTTTCTTCAGGGTCATGTAAGTTAGTCGTAGCACGGTAATTGTGCATTGTGAATAAATAAATAAGTATCCATTGCATTAGTTTTTTTAAATTATCACTGACTTGGTTTATTCTACACTGCACGCTGAAATTCAATTAGCAGACTGTGTCCCATGACATAACGACTCGGTCGCCTGTTACGACACCGAGTGTGAACTATTTTTTAGTCCGGAACCACACGACAAATATAATTTCTCGCTCTCTTCCCTAATTAGTCTGTTTCAAACATTTTCTAGTTGGCTCTATGCCGAAGGGACATGTGTTTTCTATTCTAGTCAGAACCGTTTGCGACAAGCGGTAATGGTGCGCGTTCATAGCCTAACGACTTAACTTTTTGGCGTCCGTTTTGAGGAGTTGAAAATGTCCGTAAAATTTTATGGATGTTGCAAAATCTTTGTCTATTCGAGAGATGTTGTGTTGTAAGGTTAAAATTGAATAGTAGGTAGTAATTAAGTTCAGGGGCGTCTAAAATGGCCACTTTAGCTAAATCATAATAGAATAATAATATGAATTACGTTTCAATTCGTAAAATGGTCACAAATTGAGAGAGAGATATAGTTTAGAATCTAAACTATATGTCTAGTTTTTCGTTTGAAAGTTTTCTCAATACATTTAGATACATGCTTGAAATAATCAACATCTTTCTCAGTCAATTCAATTCTTTCTCATCAACATAATTTCGTCCTCTTGCATACTGTCCTTTTCTTGAAGATTCACTTGCATTATTAAAAAGCAATTCATGTGTTAAAAGTACATATTTTTCGCTCGAAATCCGGAATGTATAAATACGTAATAACCACTTTCAATGAGACCCACAGATAGACGTGACGAATTTTATACATTTCATGTCATTTTTCTTCTCGCATTTTAATGTGACTCTTTTTGCCAAAAAGCACTTGTCGACAGCCTTTATTTATTCAATGTTTATGTGTGTTTACTCGGATTTTATTATAGGGTCAACAAATATTCGTGTCGCACTCCATCTGTTGTTTACACACGCTTTTTCAGAGCTTCAACAGACACCGTTTTATCCCAATAAATTGACACAATAAAGCTCTCGCTTGGATTATAATCTGTATTTGTAAAATCAGTATTGTGAAAATTCTACGCACCTTAAAAAAAATCGTAATTCTATTTGACAAATTCGTTTTCACAAATTCTCAAGACAGAATAAGTGACGGCGAAAATGAAACGTAAGAAATTCAGTGAAAACTCTCTGCCACATTAAAGAGATAACTCACCAAAGAAAATTTTCGCTCTCAAACATTGCTTTTGGAAAATTTTGAAGCAATTCTTTGATGGAAATCTTTCGAAGAGCTCCTGTCCCAAACTACAGATGATAAGTTGACATTTTCGTACTATTCCTCGAGCATAAAATTTCAAATGGTATTTTAAAGTTGAATGTAGGTTTAAAGCTACTTCGAGGTAAGTTTTCGGAAAACGTTTAAATCGTTTCGCATTTTAAGTTTTAGAAGTTTTGTGGAATAAATAAGAAATTGGGTGTAGGTACATGATCATAAATTCAACGAAATCTACCGACAAATATTTTGACTTTAGTGCGGTTGAGCTCAGTCATCATAACAATACCTACTAGCACTACGAATAATATGAATTCCTGAATGCGGTTCGTCGCCATCCTGTGATAATTATTTTACGTGTTGTTTTCAGTTTATAATTACGAACACGTAAATTGTTATTTTACAAGTATCGTAAGTGCCTGTCAATACGAAATCATCTCTGTGACAGAATAAAGTGAAATAAGAGCTTAGTAGAAGTGGTGGTAGTAACCAAGACTGCATAATTAAGCTAGTTTGGTAGTAGAGTACAGTAATTTAATTTACAATAATAACAAAAAGTCTATCTAGCTTATTTGCAACCCTGTCTTATTTGCTTCTATTGATTTTGGTTTAAATATAGCCAACAGCACATTAAGTTTCAACCAGAATCCTGATGTTATTGTTATAAACTTCGTGAACACGGACTGCTAATAAATTATATGCTCAATTAAAATGAGAAACTGGGCGCGGATTTTCTGGCTTGTTAGCCTAATTTGTATCAGGAATCTGTTTCAAATTGCATTATTCCGTTTTCCGTTTAATTAATTGTTCACGGCTTCCGTTACGACACAAAGAAAGCTTCTTATTCAAGGATGTCCGATTGAAATGGAATTTAAAATAAAGGAGTTTTGTGTCGCAATCTTCTTCTATAAACGTTTTGAACTCGTTGTTTTGATGATGCTTTTGCAAAATTATTCAAAGATTTCTAAATTAGGTACCTACTGCTGTAACCAAATTATCTGCGTATTTTTATAAGCTTTTATTTAACTTGCCTTGTTAGTTAGTAGGTATGTACTGGTCAAATCTTGGAACTGATTTTTAAACTAGTTCCCCCCAACCGATTGAGCTGAAATTTAGCATTTCCCTTTGCTTCTGGTGACCATACTTTTATAACAGACATGACGTGACCCTGCAGTCAGGGTCGTCTCCTGACGAGAGAACTCCTCAACGGTTAATAGTACGGAGACGAAACGTTGTTACCTGCGCGTTCAGTTTTTATAGATAACCATGTATTTTTTTCTTTTCATTTTATTAACAGGTTGTTTTTTTTTTATTAAATGTTAAATTCTATTATTTTTACTTAGTTTTAAATTATTATAGCTTTCATTTTTTCTAATTAGGAGGCTGTCATGTTCACTCATAGGCAACGTTTTCTAGCTCATTGGTCAGTTTCAGGTTCCATACGCGTTAGTTCGTTTGAAAGCACACGACTAGTTTGGTCATCCATAAGGCAAGTTTGTGACGTCACAGGACCGATCGTCGTCTGTCTACCAAAGTAACCCCTGACTGTGTCTTCTAAAGACACGAAGATGGATAGACACAAAATGGCCTTATCGAAAACTACATGGGGCAAGACAGGATGAGCTCCGAAACATGGTTCGTCCAAATAGTCTCGATTTATCAGACCAAACGAGTACTCTTTTCATATATTGCGTAGCCAACCCACTGTTATTTAATAAATACTAAGTGTTTGAAGATAACCACTGCCACAGTGATTTGTCGTGCGTCACTTTAACTTTTGCAATAGGAATCCAAACCTATGCATTTATCTTGTCTACTACCATATAACTACGTTGCACACAGATATACGTACATTGTATAGAGATAGTGCAACGGCCATCACCAAGTAAAACAAATAAACATTTTCGGAAGTTCTAACTTCGCTGTGAGCGTTGCAGTACACTCGCGGCCAAAGAAAACTGGTCATTACGAAAACCCTTTTTAGTATTTTTTTTTTTGTGTTTATCCTGAGTTGTTAATGTTAAAATATAAAATCGTGTACCATGCCTGCCTGGTATCATGGATGTGGGACACGCCCGCTAAATCCAGTTAGTTTAAGTGGAGCTTCTAATCGAGTTTCCAAGTGGAACAGTCTGAATGCGTTAAAATGTACGTGTGTAGTAAATACATGTACGTTTGCGGGATAATCACGTTCATACACAACTGCTTCATGTCAGAGCGGTTGGATAAGGATGACTTTTAGCTTAAGAGGTTTGTAAACGCACACTGTTGGTCACTTACAACACAGTATTCGATCACTGTTTTAATCTGTCACGGTGTATAACTAAACTTACACTGTCACTTACGGGATATCTTCCGTGAATATCCATTATTCAGAGCTCCCGATATTTCGGTATCACGGAAGATATCCCGTAAGTGACAGCATAAATACAGTTTTCGATGTTATGATGCTGTAGCTCAGGCATTCTTTTTTGCTCGAGCCAACAGGAGTTATTATATAAAAGCTCATGCTTTACTTTATCAGTTAAGTAGGAAGATTTGTAAAATTGTGCTGACTATATACATATAGTATGCGTCAGTGTCCCTTCCACCCTGAAAGGGACACCGACGCAAAAACGGTTACCACGTATTCAGTACATTATTCTGAGCCCACATAGAAATTTTTCATCAGTTATTAAAAAAAAAATTGATGTTTCCTACAAAAGTGCAATACCTACATATACGGTGAAAGTTAATGGAACAGCAGTTTTTTTTTAATAACCGATGATAAATTTGATCAACTTGGTTTAGACATATCAGGTAATAACAATCTACTTGATGGACGTATACTCTTCTCATCTTTATATTTTTTAGTGAACTTACGTCATCATCTGCCAAGCCTTTTCTAACTCTATTGGGGTCAGCTTCCAGTCTAACCGGATTCAGCTGAATACCAGTATTTTACATAGAGCAATTGCCTATCTGACCTCCACAAACCAGTTAGTACTGGGTAATATGGTACCCTTTGGTAAGACTGGCTGTCAGACTTTCAGGCCACTGAATACCTGTAACGACTGTCAAAGATCTACTAAAGACACCCGTAACCAACGGCTCAACTTGCTTTGCGGGGCACGGAGGAAACTCGGTATGTAATGAGTAGTAACCCTTCCACGGACCAACCTAGGCAAGCGCAGCTTAACCTGAAGATCAACCCAAGCGGCTGCTACTGTTTAACCATGAGCTCCTCTTCAAGTAAACTTACCTATTTAAACGAGAATACTTTTATATTTTTCAGGAAAAGTAAACCCACTCGGTAAAAACATGGCTTATGCATTAGCTGCTAAGCTTGCGAGGTTTCTAAATTCAGTCTTCGTTTACTACCTTCAGTTTTAAAATATGACTCTTGCATAAACCTTAAAAATATATTCCGTGTGGTTTTTGTAGTAGATTAAAATAATCCCTCCTCGTTATTAGGATGCTACGAAAACTTAAAGGGATATATTTTTATTATAGAATGGGTCGTAATCGTAACGCAACTTCTTTGTGTATTTTTGTGTATTTGCTTACTGCTACTACACTGAAAAGTATTCACTTTTTTTTTAATCTTATTAAGAACTATGGAAGAGGAAGACATGCAGCGCCGACCCCAAATTTTGGTACGGGCAGGAAAACGATGATAACTTTTTTTAAAACCTTTAATTTCACAAGTTTCGCCAAAAACTATATTTTTTTAACTAATAAAAACATAACTTATACTGTTACTTACGGGATATCTTCCGTGATTATTAATTATTTTGTGCTCCCGATATTTTGAAGAGATATTTTTTAACTTATTTATTTTAAACCGTGGAAGCTCAACGCTGTGTTTATTAAAAATAAGTTTATCTATTGAAAAGACACTTAAATAACATGCAACATGATTTAAATCCATAAATATTGTTAAAAGTACTAGGGCAATATAACAGCGAGACGCCTTCATGTCAATACAACCGCCACATCGTTTTATTACCCATCAGGTTTGTCCCGCTACCGTCTGGAGATAAGTTATGGGTGCACGGGAGAATGATACCAAATATAAAAGACATTATATAACATGTCCCTTGGGAATTATTTTAGGAGCGAATAATAACCGGCAGTTTATTTTCTATGTAAACAAACTGTTGTCATAAGGGAGTTAGGAATATTAGCTTCTTGGTGGCAAAGAAGTTGGACCCCCAGCTTGATAAAAATATGTTTTCACTAAATTAGGTACCCGAGGCATTACCCTAACAACAACAATAACAAAGCTAAAATGTGATAATTATGCATAAGAGAGTATTATACTAGTATAATGGATGTAAAAATACCCTAACAAAGTCAAAAAAGCACTTTTTATCCCCGTCATTGCGATATTTTTTTTGTGTTGGACCATACCTGAGAACCTTCCAGTTACGGAGATATTGGGGGTCAAAGCTCCAACGTTTTCACATTTAATTTTATAACTTTACTTTAAATATCTCCACAACCCCCGAACTATTGAAAGCATAAATCAGCAAAATATTTTAAGTGCGTTACATTAAGTCCTACCCTAAAACGTGATATAACACTCCAAAAAAATACCGATTCCCTGCAATATTTTTTGCGTAAAGTGACTTAATTTGATGTACAGAATGCTTGATTGACGGGTTCGTAAAGAGTCCGTTTACACCATGTATACAAGACTTAGATTTGTTGTATTTTCAGTGGTATTCAGTTGTGAATTATCCGTAGCAAAGTTTGAAAAATAATGCTCGGAAGAAAAGTTGATAAAGTAGTAGAAACCGGGCTTTCCGAGAAAGTATCAATATCCTGTAGGTATCGTTACCAACAGAATGGTGATATATTACACAGTCGACACCTCACCTTTTCTAGGAACCGTCGTCACGCTCATCTATTATTTCTGTATAACTGACAACCTTCTTTTTAACGAGACAGTTTCCTTGTTTTCGCGAATATAAATAACATTATAATTCCCAGTTAATTGGTTGGTATTGAGGGCACTGTCACACTTTGTTAAACTTTCTTCTAGGTTCATAAAGTATGGTCCAATCAACACTTCGCCACTTTCCTTGTAATTGTTTTAATTAGAAAAAAAATATTAAAGTAAAAACACGACGCATCATGAAAATAATTGGCATAGCTCTGCTCTGGGAGATTTTTGTAAAGAAAATTGGTCGTTTCCGTTCAAAAACCACCAGTTAATTAACCAACTAAAAAGTATCTAAGGCCTGTCAATTTTAATCTATAATCACGGTTTCCTCGTGCTTTGAATAGAGTTTTGTTTAAACTACAATGAATAAGTTATTATTATAACGCTATTTAATCGTCATATGGGTAAACTTAACCCCGAACCGGAGGAGGCGTTGGAAGGCCACCCACTAGGTGGACCGATGACCTGGAGAAGGTTGCAGGGATCCGCTGGATGCGAGACGCACGGGACCGGTCAATGTGACACTTGAGGGAGGCCTATGTCCAACAGTGGACGTCTTTTGGCTGAAATGATGTTGACGAGTAAACTTAAAACAAACTGAAACATTTTTCTGGAAAAGTATCTTCGAGTTTCACCTACAGTCATTAGTTAGATATAAACATTTCTCAGAACGACATTATTTTCAGAACACCTTCTAAATATAAATAAGCTCACACTTCAAAGCACAATAAAATACGTACCTACATTATTTATATCAAAGGTACGTTCGTGATTTCTGAGAAAAAATATAGTTGGGTTCCCGTCCCCGTACATACAAGAGTAGGGGACATGTACCCTGGTCTCACCTGCCGCGAACTCGTAAAATAAATCACTGCGGAGTGCCTTTATATCACCAAATGTACACTATTGGCACAATTGAGAAGAGAAATAAAACCACAGCACAAATAGACTTACGAAAAAACGATATAAAGTAACATTTCAGTTAAGTTGTAAGTTATTTTTAACCGACTTCCAAAAGGAAGGAGGTGTTCTTCCAATTGTGAACTGATTTTGATGGTTGTTTTTTTGTTTACAAAAATATGATTCCGCGGTGGTCTTGTTTATGTGTTTTTGAAGTCGGTTTTATTTTTTTCAAAAAAGTTTTTTTCGCTATATAGAAATAGTGAGTCTAATTTTGTAAATATATCAAAGATTAATAAAAGAATCATGAACCCATTCTACTGGCCAGGGATATTAACGACTTTTCTTTTGACAAAAATAAATAAACAAACCAACACGAAATAGAATAATCATCCCTTGCAGCTTCTAAGATACTTATGAATAGCATCCGCTTCTATTCATTGGCATCTCCAAAATGGGATAGTTGTACCGTCCGCAACGGTGACGTCATTGTTCGTCACTGGCTCGAAGTTTGCGCCGGCAAGATAAACAGTTTCGCCGCTATCTATTCGTCGACAGCACCTCATTTGTCTTACCCAGTGCAGGTGAGATTGACGTTTGGTGAACCTGGTTTACACAGCTCCCCAGTTACCCTTTCACTCATGTGGGTTATTGCTTTTCGAACTTTATTTTATTACACCTAAAAATAACTGAAGGACAGAAAGACGGAAAAAAAAACGTAAACGTAAAAGTTAATGTTTGGTTTTTTACCCTGAATGGTATCATTTTCACCGTTCAACCAAAATGTCAGGCCTATCGGATATAAAGTTATAGATAGGGCTGTTAGTCGTACGTGCCAATCGTTCAAGTTGCGCTGAATCAGCCCATAAAATAAGCGCCGGCGCCGTAGAGTAAATATCTAGAAATCATTCAAAGAACCAACGCCGGGCGAGCGCATATATAGTTTTATTTTATTATACGCTAGTGCCAATAAATTTGGGCCGAAGGGTTAAGTGTTGTGTCAGAACGGGTAAGGCGTCAAATCAGTCATTTTGATGTTTATTGGGGAATACATGTAGTTTTCGCGCGAATGTTTCCCACAGTCTGCGCGAATTGTGTTTTGGTTATTTTCATTTCAACAACGTCATTCATTCATTACATTTTAAAGCAACTGTCAAATTTTCATGGCATAAAAACGAGAAACACAGTGTTAAATATTATTGAAAATCCAGGATTTTTAATAAGATTCTAAACTGTGTTAAGCAAGATAAATTATGTAAAAGGATTCGGATTCTCGATCTAAAATCGGTTCGGAGTCAGACCGGACCTGTATTATAGGGGATTTTTACGATTGTAACATGTTCATAGAATAAGTATCAAAAGAGACGTAAAGTGGATTGGAATCGCCCATAAAATGTCACTTATTTTATGATAAGCTCTCTCTTTCTGTACTCGATAGTCAGCACAATTCTAAACGACACTGACTGGTGTTTAACGAGCGGAAAATGTCACTAAACACTATAAAAATCTCGCATCCGTTTTTGATTGCATATCAGTTTATGTAACCCACTTACCTTCATAGGGGTCGCTATATATATTCTGCTTAGACTCGAATTGAAACCCATCCTAACATGAGATGCACAAAGAAAATATTTGCTTTCATCATATCTGAAGGAAAAATCGCGTCGGAATATCTTATACCAAATCAGGAAATCTTGAATATAAAGCTTGTTGTAGATAAAGATGAGCTTTACAGTTCGATCTTAAGTAGAAATATTTTTGCTACAAGCTTTGCATATAATATTAGCTAACGCTACAACTACTTGTTATCGTAACTCGCTTAATTTCCGCCTCGGTCTGCTAGATAGTTGCGTGTTCGTTGAATTGAAAATCAATCCTCCTGAATTTCCTCTCATGAATTTTTCGCTAGATTTGTGCCTAACCTAAATAGTTCTTTCGTTGTTCTGGGGCTCTAGACTATTTATTTAAGTTAGTTTTGCGGAATAAACAAGGTAAATAGTTAGACACATTTAATTAAAAAACCTTTGTTTCAAATGTCTAAAATTTAACATAATATCACGCCTGTAATTCCCGAAGGGTTAGGCAGGGGTGTTGGTGTACCTATTAGTAAACCCACAGTACATCCAGCTATGTTAAAGTCCCATGTAATAGGGGCGAGCCTATTGAAATCAACCGGACACAGATCCAAATTCCGTGACTGCTACAGAGAAATTCCTGATGTAAAAATCCGAGAACACTTTGCTCGACCCGGGAATCAAACCCAAGACCTCTTGCTCAGCAGTCACGCTTGCGACCACTAAACCAACGAGGCAGGATTTAAAACTTAACTGGTACAAAGATTCCTATAAATAAATCACAAAGAAAAAAGTAATTTCTAATCTATGAGCCCAATGACGAAAAGAAATAGCAACGTAAGCAATACCGTCGCTATTTTCAGAACGAATTTCAGAATAAATTATGCAAGGGCCTTCCCATACATTGAAATCGAGTATTTTTCCTTTGAATCTCATCAAGTGGGGTTGCGACGAAACTTTGCTAACTCTTCACAAATTATGACCCCAAACTTTACAATCAAAGGAATCGGAATAAATTACAGGATACCCTTAATTTCGTTCGAAATACTTAATGTTCAAAGATAATAATTACAGGCTATCCCATTTAGGGTGGTTTATGGATAGCTTTTGAAAATAATTGAATTAGATAAGCAATGTAAATGAGATTGGCATAACCCTAAGGACCCGATAGATTAGACAGAACTGATGATGATGAGAATCTATAATGGTGTTGGTAAGTTGTTCTTTTCTAGACCTAGGGCGGCTAGGGGCTAATTATTATCTTAAGTATTGGACACCATTATATTCGAGGCTAGACAAGCGTCATCATCATTCTCGTGTCCTTGTCCCAATTTATTTGGGGTCGGCGCAGCATGTCTTGTTCTTCCATACTTCTCTATTACTCGTCATCTCATCAGAAACCTCCTTTTATGCCATAGCAGCCTTCACAGTCTATCCATAGTTTCTTTGGTCTTCCTCTGCTCTTATACCCATCCACAGTCATACTCAAAACTTTCCTTACACTATTTTCCTCATTCCTCCGCATGGCATGCCCATACCAAGCGTGTGTTATTTATTAATTAACACCGCGAAATGTCCTTAAACCAAAAACACCGAAAGATGTCCTTCTCTTAGAGAAGAGGGCTGTATCCCAGCAGTGGACACATTACAACAGATAAATAACAGTCCAACAAATTAGATTAAACTTTTTAATCAAAAGCTCCTTGTATTGTTATTTTAATAGCAGCTAGTTTTCGGTAACATTTACTAGCGCGTTAATCCTCACCACCGCAGTTCAACTGGACTACTAACACGGCATTCAACAAAGTTCTCGACCGCGTGTTTGCAAACTACCGAACGGATTTTCAAACGTTCCGCGAACTTCTTAGAACGTTTTTCAGAAAGTTTCTAAAGCAGTTCACAAGTTACAAGAGTGTTTTAATTATATTCAATGCTTACGGCATTGCAGTTCCAGTTCTACAAGTTTTCTTGTGCAAGGAATGTTCTACAAATTCTTTAGCCGTACCGTTGGAAGAACGTAGAGTGAAATAATTAAACCATGATCTGATTCACATTAAATACGGATTAATGATAATCGAATACCCCACGACTTCTTAAAACCCCAAGAACATCTGGCTCCCGCCAGTGAACTACAGTGGCCTATTTGGAAAGCTCTGAATCTATTGCGTACCCAAGTAGGCCGTTCCAAACTTAATCTGGCAAAATGGGGTGTTATTGGTCCCTCCAACACCGAGTGCGAGTGCGGCACTACGGATCAAACTATGCCCCATCTGCTGGAGTGTCACAGGTGTCCGTTTACCTGCACTCTTGACGACCTGAATAGCGCCTCTGCCGCTGCAATAAACGTGGCCACCTACTGGGCCCAAACCGTCTAATATGGAAAGAACATCGATACGATAACAAGAAGAAGAAGAAGAATGATAATGGAAGACAATAACTACGGTATAAGGAAGGTTAAGTTGACCAAAAGAATGGCTAACTAATCTTTAACCACAATTAAACTCGAAGTGTCTCCTAGTTTAACTAACTGTAGTTAACTCCCATTTCACATCTAGAAATGTTCTTAAACTCAAGTTTTACGCTCAGTCTAAAAAGCGATAACTGTTAAAATTCCAATACGTATAACAGTATGTTACCAAAAACAACACCATCTCTTAAACAACGTTCAGATTTACTGTCATCACGGGACATAAAGGAGTTGTCTTAATACACCGATTCGGCGAGCGGCGCCGGTTTGTCGCGACGACGGGATCCCTCGCAGTCTACTTGGCGCCATCCGAAGATGGCACTGCCACTATAAACATCTGCAAGTCTGCTACAGTCAACAAGGGGTCACTAAACCCCTATGACCCCCGAATTGGCACACAAATTATATAACCTAAGTAATGTACAAGTTCAGACTTTGTAGCGTCGCGCAATATATTTTTATTGCTATGATAGTGTATTTAATTGCAGAGTAGAGCATCTTTCTCGCTGTTTTGATGTATGAAGTTATTGCAAGTGGAGCAACTGTTTTATTTTACTAAGTATTCTTATTTTTAACAACTTTATCTTTGTTTTGCAGTGAATGTTTTTATTTTAAAGTCATTGGGATTCGTTTTAACACGATAGTCTAATCTGTAATGTGACTCTAAGGGTCAAGCTATAATTAAGATCAAATTATGTTTTAAATCACTTTCATTACAGGCGTAAATCGACTATCCCTTGCTTAGTAAGCCGATAATAAGGTAAGCAATATAAATTACCCAGTAATACCCAGTTAGCCACAAATAGCCTAAATGTGTTTACAGACAACCCTAAAACAGGTCGCCTGAATTTTAGATTATTCTCTTGAGCACTGAAATAAGCAAAAACTAAGAAATTTTTATTAAAAATTACCTTTCTCTGCGACAATTATTAATGTTATTGCACTCGAAGAGAGAAGAATCAACAAAGTTTTTACCGGCTTTTGAGGGTAACTCCAGTTATTCTACGATAAAGTTCTGTTTCAATTTGTCAAGCTTTTTCTCGACTTGTCTTACAAACAACGTCCAGCGCTCCAGCACAAGGTGCATTCAGACTACTTAACAAGTCTTCAATTTAATCCAACTAAGTTGTGTTGGAAACGAATTGACAATTTGAAAGAATAACAACATTATTACGTAAGCCACCCCATCTATCCATCTATGGAAATAATAGAAAGAAACTCATCTCACTATCGCTTGTAGAAATCGACGAAAAATCAGAACCCGCATTGCGTAACACACTTACATTGTCTTTTGAAAGCTCTAGTACCTACCCACTCAAACGTACTATGTTAGTAAAAATGTCTTCTCGACTACTACTCACCAATGGCTTTTGTCGAATTGTCACTAGGATTTCTCCTTACAGTGCAATAAAACCCGTCTTCAGAGCGATTAATCAAAGCCTTTTAAAAGACGGATTTCATTATAGAGATGACTAGCTACCACAAAATTGCTGTTCAACCATTTTTTTCAAAACATAACCTTACGCCTGTAATCCCCGAAGGGTTAGGCAGGTGTACCTAATAGTACACGTACATTTCGCCAGTTACGTTTAAATCCCATGTAATAGAGGGTAAGTCTACTGCCATGAACTTGGTGCAAATCCAGACTCCATGGCGAAATTCCTGATGGAAAACCCAATAACACTTTGCTCGATCTGGGAATCAAACCCAGGACCTCATGCTCAGCCACTAGACCAAGGACGCAGTATTTTTTTTCATTTCTGTCAATATAAAGTGCTTACAGAGAAAGTTTCTTGATTTCGTATCAAACTGAAAAGATATAAACAAATATTTGACATTCTCTTTTTTGTGCAAACAATAATATTCCCGGGAACAAATCGACGTGAACAAATTTGCTTAATCCCACCCCTAAAGGTACCTTATTTATTCAATTAATGTGGGACTCCAAGGCAAACATTCTGGAAAAGATTCAGTCCTCTTTAATGTACCTATCTAAATAATATTTTATAACATGAAGTTACTTTAAATACGAGTGAAATCAAGAAGTATTTATGTAACTACACATTAATATTATTTATTTCGATCTTGGAAAATTGTTTAACAGGGAGTATAGGTATAACATAGGAGCTCGTGGCTAAATAATAACAGCCGCTCGGATCGATCTTTATGTTAAGCCGTGCTTGCCTAGGTTGGTCTGTGGATGGGTGACCACCCATTACATACCAAGTTTCCTCTGTGCCTCGGAAAGCACGTTAAGCCGTTAGTCCCGGCTGTCATTTGTAGATCTTTGACAGTCGTTAAAGGTAGTTAGTGGCCGAAAAAGTCTGACAACCGGTCTTACTAAGAGGTATCGTATTACCTAGTACTAACTGGGTTGTGGAGGTCAGATAGGCAGTCGCTCCATGTGTCGCTGCATCCGGTTAGACTGGAAGCCGACCCTACATTGTTGGGAAAAGGCTAGGCAGATGACTATGAAATTGCCGTTTTTCTCTCACATTTTGTTCTGTTTGTAACTTTGATGTATATTTATATTTGTTCCTAATTCCATCTTTATTGGATTAATTGTTAAATGACGTGCCTTTTAGAGTTTTAAAACCGTACTAGTAGTTGCAATTGACATCATAGGGTAGTGTGAAAACACCTGTTTCAATGTGCCGTCGGTTTCACTGCTTCAAGTAGGTTTATTTTTGTTTGTCATAGACTGTGTTTTGAGAATTTAAGATACGCAGTGCAACGCGGCTTTTTTTACTCTAACTATAGTTTGCAATTGCATCATAATCGGTTCATATATTTTTAAGAAAAATAAAAAAATGTTAGTATGGAAATATCACTTTTCACGAAATCGTCCATACAAATCGGCAATTTCTACTTTAACCCCTAATATTTTAAGTGCATTATTTTTTTCAAAACTTGCATTTTGAAATCTCACGAAGAACTTGTAAAAAGGACAGCACAAATAGAAAAAAGTTGAAAAGTGAAGAAGGCGTGAAAAGATTTTAATCACATAAGAAAGAAAGAAAGAAAGAAAAAATATTTATTTGTCGCAGGGACATGACGTGCATCATACAAAATAAGGACAAAAGGTTAAAAGGCTTAGGGTTAAATTATTTACTGTACGAATACCCTGAAAGACTGAAACAGTCTCTCACAATAAAATATTCCAATTTCAGGTACCTACAGACTGAATCCACCCACCGTTACCCGGTAAGGACGTGTGCCTACAGGAAACTACTGACTTTGAATGTGAGAAAAATGCTCTCACATATTTACAAGCTACGTACTTGTAGCCCTTGAAGTAGATAAGACCATTGTTATTTATATTAATAGAGCCTTTTCTATTTAAAGATCTTCTTCAATATTTTCTCATCAATCTTGTTGAACTCTCGGCGGATTTCTTAGAATAAAACTGTTATTAAAATGTAAATAACATGAAACTGACCTGTCTTGCGTAATAAATGTTTATATTTTGAAGTCTGAGGAATTATTTTTTAGGGTTCCGTAGCCGAACGGTAACCAACGGACTCTATTACTAAGCCTGCATTGTCAGTCCGTCCGTTCGTCTGTCTGTCACCGACTCAGCGGGCTTTATCTCATGATCCGTAATTGGTAGGCAGTTTAAATTTTCACGGAATATGTATTTCTGTTACCGTTATAAGAACAAAAATAAATTAAAGGGGGCTCCCTACTACGATGATACGGAACCCTTCATGCGTGAGTCCAACTCGCACTTGGCTAGTTTTTCTTAATACATCGGACGAAAGAGACGGTCAGCTGGAACTTATGTAAAACGACCATTTCGTTATAATACAATTATAGTAACAAAAGGTTATTAGACTTCGAAAAAGATATAAATGTATCTAGGATTATATACAAAATAGTACCAGTTACAGACAAAACTAACACAAATTAACAAAGCAGACTAGACGAACATCCAGATGCTAAAAGCATTCCTTTTCTACATTTAATAAATCTAATCTTAATTGGCATATCTACTCTACGAATCCAAAAGGGGCTTTCTAATATTATAATCTCTGTCAATAAGCCGTCAATTCAGACATTAATGCGCCATATGCCACGAATTACAGAACGCGGCATGCAGTCCGGACAGTGTGTTTATTTGTAAAGCTTAAGCTGCACCCGGACTCTCCCGGTCATGGCGGGCAATGGCCAGCTACTGATTAAATCTGCATGAAAAATCGAGCTTTGTCCGATACTCGGATAGCTAACGGCTTCCTACATCCGGCCTGAATGAAACATAAGTATGCTGATTCCATCGTCATCGATATGTCGCCCCTCTTTTGTTTGTTTCGATAGCTATGTTTTCTGTTTTTAGATTTTCAGGGCTTTTTCCTTTGGGAGTATCAGTCTGGCGCTTGAAATACAAGTCATGATGTAGATTGTAAATATTTTCGCAAAAGGGAGTTAAGACGACGGCCCTGTTGGCCGGTTCTGGCTGTTTGTGTATGTGAGACTAAATGTTTGTTAACGCACCCACGAAACAGGAGATATTCCAAAAGTGTGGGGAAGATTTAAAAAAAATGATTCCTGGGGATAAATAAAGGATCTCTATCATCATGTTAGCAGTATTATCAGAATTATTTCATCCTACAAATTAAATACAAATAATTTTAGATCCAATGTATTTTAGCCAACGTACATAAATATACGACCCTGTCCAGGTGTACCTAATAGTAATAAAATGAACAATTAACCTTAATCTACGTCTATAAAAAAATCGAGGCCTTAAAAAACTAAATATTAAACAGCTAAACCAAATAGTCGTGTCCTCGAAAATCGATTTTTATAACACTAATAATCCGTCGGCTGAATAAAACTGTCGCATGTGTAACGAGGTCTCGAAAACTAGACAAAAGGAGAGCAAGTATCAAGTGTTTAAACGAGAGACATTGGAGGGATGTATGAACAATAGGACCCGCATTCTGACGACGCGACATTTCGTGTCTACCACTGTTCTAACTCCTATAAAGTTACGAGACCCTAGTCATTTCCTCCGGCCATGTTTATAGTTTGTTGTAACAAAATCTGAATATAAATGAATATGTAAAACGGATAAACATAAAACTTTATCCACAATAAAAGCGATTTTGCTTTGTAATTGAAAAATGTGTCGGTTCAGTAATGGCCGCTGTAAATTATAAAGGTTTTATTAATTAACATTGCTTCAGTACGATGATCCTTTTTGTTCAGATTACTGGCTGAAATATACTGGATGATTGTTGAAGTATCCGAAATTTGGCTACACCAACCGAATCAATGAATATTTGATACATTGCATACGTTACCAAATTTCACACACGATATAAATGTACGTAGATAAAAGCTCTTTACAAACAATATGGCAGACGTAGAATATTGATAGGTGTAGCGTGACTGCGTAGTATTCGCGACGCTCTCCGACTCCTTTTAGTCATGTGTATTGGATTTGAATTTACGATCAGCTTGCTACTTAAAGCTACATTTAGTTTTCATGCTATCTTATCAGATATAACCCTAGACTATTATTATTTATGATGGCGATGTTCAATGTTTAATAACGACTGATTTGACCCTGCAACCGCTACGCTCGAGTTGTTAGTTCGTTACGCTTTGTTCGCTTTTCATTTCAAAGAACCTTTGAGGGTTGTCTTATTTGAACAACTAACAATATTATTCATGCTAATTTTATGCGCCAAGCCGAATCTCAAGTGATGGAAATATTTACATAAAAATGTAAGACATAATTTGATTCAATACAAAAACCCTCTAAAGCCAAAAAGATATGAAGTTATTTTCAGCTAGGGGACCAAAACCATTATTAAAAAATCATATTCAGCAAGAAAATTCTCAACTTTAACGGATTATATTCAAGCTATTTAATTTATTAGAGACTTTGAAGAGAGCTTTGTGGAGGTACTTTAAATGATTAATAAGGTTATTCTCAAGTTCAAAACCGGGGCGAGGCTAGTTTTAGCAATCACAGAACAGATTAAGGTGTCTGAAGCGGGTCCAAAATTATACATCAAGAGTAATGCCCGGCACATCTGACGGAAATGGCCAACTGTGGTCCCACAAAAATGCTGAATTTCTCTTAATTACCTCCCGTGACTGTAGCTTGGCCTCATTTGGCGCAAAAAACGTAAATGAAATTAAATACAATTAAAACGAATTTTGCATAAACGAAGCATTTGCATAAAATTTCTAAGATCCTATAAAAAGTAAGTATCTATTTGGTTTACCTCTCCTAAGTCTAAAATCTGAATAATATCAAGCACCACTGAGCGTAACTTAGAAGAGAATCTCAATTACTAATACTATTAGGTAAAGCGAGCGTTTAGAGCAAATTATTTTTAAAATCCTCTCCGAGACGGAGCTCCTTTGCTGCAAGCTCTTTTATTATATTAAAGCGGCTATCTGATCCAGGCTATCCGATTATTACGGAGACTGTGAGTAGTATGGAGTATAGATATAAGACCACCGACTGAGAATATCCTGCGTACTTTTTTGATTTGCCGCTGGGTGCGGCGCCGCGCGCTCGCTTGCATTCAATATGAGCTGGCTGGGACAATACACAGCTTTGTGCAAGATTTTGATAAGTAAGCTGGTTTGTATGCAACAACAAGTAGCTAAGTTAGCTGAAATTAGAATATTAGTAAAAGTGGTTTAGTTTGAGCTTCCTTTCAGGAATCTTTATGAAGTTCAAATATTTGCACGTGTATTCGCTGTTATTCTAATTGAATTATCCAAAGCAAGCTCCTTTACAGCCTCCGTGCATCGTCATCATCATCTTCCTAGCCTCCAGTCTAACCGGATGCAGCTGAATACCAGTATTTTACATGGAGCGACTGCCTATCTGACCTCCACAACGCAGTACTGGGTAATACGATACCCCTTGATAAGACTGGTGGTCAGACTTTTTGGGCCACTGACTACCTAACGACTGTCAAAGATCTACAAATGACAGCTGGGACCAACGGCTTAACGTGCTTTCCGAGGCACGGAGGAAACTCGGTATGTAATGTGTGTTCAACCATTAAGGACCAACCTAGGCAAGCACGGCTTAACCTAAAGATCGATCCGATCGGCTGTTATTATTTAGCCACGAGCTCCTATACAGTGCATCGTACACTGTAAAAAATAAGGCATAGTATGCATTTTCGCCCAGCAGCTATTGATGATGAGCTTAAAGGATTCTACCTAGTTACCCTTGTTATTCTCTCGCAGACTGCCCTGAAATCCGATGAAAAGCCCAGATTCACATCAGACGTTTTAAGACTTTATGCTGTAAGCTATAAAGTCGGAAGCGGAATTTCCAATCACTTTAGGATTGTTTTCAACAAAATTTGTTCATCAATTTACAAAATGCTTCTCGTGCAAAAATAAATTTCAAACATTGTCATTATATCTATCAGAACTGTCTTAAGTTTGGTGAGTGATATGTTTGTGAACATTTTATTGATGGCTTGATGGCAGCGCGTCCATTTATTTACAACTGGACCCGAATAAATCAGACTCGACGGAGTTGGAAAACTGCGATCATTCATTTTGAGCTTGTAATATTTATACTGTGACAGGTATTGCGGTAGCTCGATCCAAAGTTTAAAAGTATGTAAATTATTCAATGGAAATTGTTTTAATTTGATACAACTGTTGTTATTATTTCATGAGAAGCGCCTCTTCCTGTTGGGCAGTGAATGCCTTGGACTACGTAATGAATCTTATCATTAGTGTCACATTACGTTTAAATTAAAATTCTCGAGAGCGCTTCTACACGTCGGATCAATGTCCGCGACTCATACAAAAGGCTGGGCTCTCCTTACACTTGAGGAGCGATCACTACAAATGAGAGTGTATATTGTTTATTTTGAACTGTAAGGTAAATACAAACATCAGCTGTATTATTATCGATGCTAATTACCGTAAACAAACAAGGAAACTCTTGATTAAGTACGTTAACGCTCGTACAAATTGTTTATCAGTACTGGTGTTCAAACCAACTAAATATTAACGCACGCTGCTTTGTTTACGCTGTTGTCATTGCATTTACATGAATGAGAAGATCCGTAATATTGCGCTCAGTTAAACGGAATACCTTCAACCAAGATAATTATATAATTAAATGTCTAGTGGGCTAAATGCCGCCGTTTAGTAAATATTCTTGACACGCAGCTTTGAGATTTGTAGACCGAGTACGGTGAATAACTTTCAGTGAACAAAGGCCTCTGTATAAGCAAGTATTCCATGAATGGTTTAATAAATGAGAGTGTTCTGAACGTCGGTAAACTCTCTCATGTATCGGCGTGAATTATTTGCTATATTTGATGTTCGGGTTTGGGCGGAGTTGTGTTACAAAAGTGTCCGATGTGTACCGAGCGGTGCGCGGCGGTGGGTACATGCTGCGGTCAGTGAGCGGAAGCCATAACGGTGGCCGGTCGGCATTTCGCTCGAAACCGGAACAGGCTCTTGAAGTGCTTCCTTCAATTTACCTAGTTTACACACCAACATCGTAGTCAGCAACCTACCTTTGCGTTTTAATTAAATAATTTTAATTTTCTTCCTTTATTTTGCTCATTTCCCTATTGTCTAAATTGAGTTAACTGGGACCACTGGGGGAACTAGTACCTCAAAGTTTAGAGACTGTTTAGACGGTTGAGTGAATATCTTCCTTCAAAGGCAGTGCCTTCCCCCCGGAGACCTGCTCGAATGTCTGAATTTATAGCCAACAGTGCTGGCCAAAATATACAGAAGCACTAACAATTTTCCGGTCCTATGAATTGGCATAACATCAATTTGCTTTTAGTAACAAAACAAACTAAATAACAATGTTACTTAGGTTTAAATTATTCGGAATGAAAATTAACACATCGAATAAATTATCGGCACCAAAAATCACGGTGTGTCGAAATATTACAATAACATAGAAAGCATCGATTATGCCCGCATTTTCAATTATCCGTCACAATGGGGCCCCATCTATTGTTGATGCTCTCAGCTAAGCGATTCACAAAAACCATGTTACACAACACATTATGATTTTTTGTACACAAACATCAGTCGAAAAAAACTAGGGGATTATTACCTAGAGTAAAACCATTAGCTTTGACAAATAAGTTGGCGGATTACATACGAAATTCCGTGTTTTTTGGCACGCATTTTGCGGGTAGTTGGCATTTAATGGTATTATAATAAATAATGGTAATCTGCCAGTCGGACTTTAGAAATATTTGTGATATATTGCAAATACATCTGCAGAATGAATATTTTTGTTTGAGTACATCTACATATGTTTTGAGGTTTATTCTCTCAATTTATATTTTTTCGTAATAATATTTAGAAAAAAGACATTAGAATAGTATCTATATACCCAGGATACCCAGTTTTCTATTTGACTTGATCCAGACGCATCTATTGATTAGATTTTCACGGGGTATGACTTAGTTGACTACCAGAGCAATGTCTAACAGCGAACTGCAATAAGCTAAGTTAGTTGCCAGGCACCTGTCCTCCATAATCCAATTACCACCAAGACCTAATTCCACTAACTTCTGACTATCATGACGACTGATAGATTTACACGACAACCAAGCGACTCTCCCCACTTGATTCAACATACCTATAAATAAGTACGTTCCTTAGAACCTCATTAATTTTAATCGTAAGTTTTGTTCCCAAATTGTCTTTGAACCAAGTTCTAAGAGGCAAAGTTAACAACTCGAAAAGAAGTTCGTTGTCGGGTAGGTTGTAACACTTGTTAGACAAAGTTGCGCATTTCTTCATACATGACGTAAATAAGTCATAGACAAGTATGGGTGTGACACGATTACGGTTACGCTACGATAAATCCGGTTAACGGCCCTAATTTATTAATTGAATCAATTGCTGCTGATGTTTCTGTTAGATTGAGGTGTTTGTTCAATCATTTCATCTATTGTGATGGTTATACTCATGATATTTTTATTTTTACAATTCTACGTTTTTCTTTTTATTTGTTTAATCGCTTTTTCTCGACAAGCAAATAGGTTGGTCTGTTAGAATGAGGTCTAATGAGATTATTTAATTTTAAGTAATTAGAATGTTAGACAAAAAAATTAAAAAAATGTGGCGACACTTGGAGGAGGCCTATGTCCAGCAGTGGACGTCTTTCGGCTGAAATGATGATGATGATGAATGTTAGACTCAATCATTGTGAGATGCTACCGTAAGTTATACTATGCAAATCAATCGAAGTTTACTGTGGTAAATTAATACCGGTAAAAGAAAAACGTCATACACACATAGGGTACGCATATTACATACGAATACTCTTTTGTATTTGTTCAATAACAATAGAGAGAACTCAACGACATCGCAGTTTCTGCTTGAAGACAACCATAAAAGTAATAACATAACCGTAACGTTTGTAATTCCCAAAGGGGTTTCTCGAAATGGTAAACAACGGTATTACCAGTATAAGTGTGGTTCGTACTTTATTAGAACCATAAAAGGCTAGCATCTATGCATTTATTGATGTTCAGACGCTAGCACATCAAGCTACTACAATCTGTCACATTTCTTTAATAGATTTTCAACTTTAACGCTAATGAATTAGGTTCAAGGTTCATTGGGAAAATTTGAGGTTACTTAATGACTTGCTAGTGTCTGTACGTCACTCTTGTTTTTTTAAGAACATCCATGTTCATTCCAAAGCCAGTAAGTATTTTGGACCAAGACAGTACTTTTAACAGACTTCGTTTCGCCGGAAAAACTGTAAATAAAATAAAAACGTTTTTACTTTTTTTAATGGATTTAAATTCCTGAGAAGCATTCATTCGAAACTATGTTTATAACAGAAGTGAGACGGTGAGGAAGTGGAAGCCAAATGTTTAATTAAATAAACATTAAATTGAACTTAATAATATGAGAATTAGGTCTCTTTATTAGTTTATACTGTATGTATTTAACAGAGCTAATCAATTGTAAGATAGTGACGTCACTAAAGCAAACACAAAAAGTCTTTGATTAAACCGATCCTGAAATTCACTGTTCAAGTGTTCAGAAACTCTCAAGGCTTTTTTTATGTTCGAACACGAATCCAAAGCGGATTGCTTTCGTATTTAAGAACTTGAAATAAGGAGGAATGGATCGCATTAATTACGTTACGAATACCGAGCATTGTCAAAGTTAACTCTCGTAATTAAATCATTGACAATTTAATGCCGTATTGGAGGAGATTGCGCTGAAAATAGACGGATTTACGTTTAAATCGAAGAGCGACGAAGCTTATAATTAATAAGTAGATTCTTTGTTACATATTAATGTTTGACTATTTATTTCAGACTGCCTCGTTGGTTTAGTAGTCGCAAGCGCGACTGCTGAGCATGAGGTCCTGGGTTCGATTCCCAGGTCGGGCAAAGTGTTATTAGGTCTTTCCATCAGGAGTAGCAGCCCCAGAGTCTGCATTTGAGCCCTGTTAATGGCAATAGGCTCGCTCCCTATTACATGGGACTTAAACATAACAGGCGAAATGTGGGTGTACTAATAGGTACTCCTCGGTCTGACTCTTCGGGGATTACAGGCGTGATGTTATGTTATTCTAAAATATGGTCACTATGGTAGCGTCATGATTCGAGCATCGTAATTACGAAAAAAAAAGCGGTCGGGAAAAAACACCCTCCAAATTTTTTTTCGGGGTTATTTTCACACCACCTTTTTAAAAACCTCTGATGTTGTGAAACATAACAAAGAGGTTTGTGTCACGTGCACAGTAAGTATCTCATTACCACTTCTTGAGAACATTATAATAATAACCGATAGAAAATGAATTTTTATTGTTGTCTCGGGAATGTTTCTAGGATCGTGCAGGTTCATCATCTGCCTAGCCTTTTCCCAACTATGTTGGGGTCGGCTTTCAGTCTAACCGGATGCAGCTGAATACCAGTATTTTACATGGAGCGACTGCCTATCTGATCTCCACAACCCAGTTAGTACTGGGTAATACGATACCCCTTGGTAAGACTGGTTGTCAGACCTTTTGTCTTTTTGGGCCACTGACTACCTAACGACTGTCAAAGATCTACAAATGAAACCCGGGACCAACGGCTTAACGTGCTTTCCGAGGCATGGAGGAAACTCGGTATGTAATGGCTGGTCAGCCATCCACAGACCAACCAAGGCAAGCACGGCTTAACCTAAAGATCGACCCAAGCGGCTGTTATAATTTAGCCACGAATTCCTGCGGTTGTCATAAATATTTCATTACGTTCAAGAACACACCTATACGTAAAGTTATGTATACCTACCTACGTAAACGTATCAAAATAGATATGAACAGAATTCCACTCGTGAAACTTAAACCAATTTAGTTTCCACCTATTCAATATCGATGTTTCCATAGGCACGCCGCACACCACTATTTCGAACTAGGTGTCTATTTGCATAAAAAAATTCATGTGAATCGTGTGAAATAACAGGCTTAAAAATTTAAAACCCTAGCTTTTATAGGAACTGTACCAAAAAAATTGTAGAGCCGTGATCGTCATACAGTGTTCGATTTTTTATTTTATTTTATCAACTCGAACATAATACAACATTAGTTTTAGTATATGCGAAACCTGAAACACGTGTCGAGTATTTTTATGTAAAGAATCTAAGTACAAAATTTCAAAACTGTATCATGAAAAATCACAAAGTTATAAGCTTTTTCTGTTAACTGGTTGTCCGCACAAAAGCGTGGCGTCGTCTTGAGCTCATTGATAAACATAATTTGGCAGTAGGTACCTAAATTATTGCGATAGGTACTTAATGTCGCTAGGTGTCCAACTTGTAACAATTTTAAATATTTTTGGGATAAAATATGGTTTAAAAATTAGTGGAATCGATTCAGTCACTTATTCTGAACAAACTATATTCAGGTTTCGTATATACTAATAATAATGTTGTATAAACCCGTCGTTGGTTTTGATTACTGTAAACTATTCTTAGTAGTAATCATCATCAGCCCATAGCAGTTCACTGCTGGACATAGGTCTCCTCAATCGCACGCCATTCAACACAATTTTCAGCAACTCTCATCCAGTTCCTATCAGCCACCCTGCGAAGATCGTCACTCCACCGAGCCTGAGGGCGTCCCACCTTACGTTTGCTGATTCACGGTCTCCACTCAAGAACACGTCTACCCCAACGATCATCGGTTCTACGGCTAATATGACCGGCCCATTGCCACTACAGCTTACTTATTCTGTGAGCTATGTCGACAACTCTGGTTCTCTGTCGGATCACCTCGTTCCGGATGAGATCCCTGAGAGAGTCCAAGCATAGCCCGTTCCATAGCTCGCTTAGTGACCTTAAATTTATGGACCAGCTGTTCCGTGAGTGTCGGGTTTCGGCTCCGTAAGTCATAACAGATATGACGCACTGATTGAAGACCTTAGTCTTTAGGCTCTGTGGAATACCCGACGAGAATACCCGAGAAGACCCCTTTTTAGTCTATAGCGGTCTTATACTAGATTATTATTTATTTATTTACCACCAAATTATAACATCGTTACAGACTCGTCCCATACGATGCTATAAGACACAATAAAAAATACAAAAAAAATAACTATAATTACACCCAGTAAAAATAATAATACCTCAATTAATTAAACATGACAATGTATACAGTTGTACGCCTCTTAGATAATTATGGACTTCTTAATTTGACAGCTATTAAGTCTTATTCAGTTAGTACCGATAATAGAAAAATCCTTTTACTTAGAGGTCGTGGGATTCTACGAGGGAAGTAGATAAACTATTTTATCGGCCAATGAATGTCAATATTTTGTAAGATCTCTTTCTGGTTTACCCAGGAGGGAACTAATGTGTATTTCATGTAACTGTCGAGAGGATGGGAAGTATGACAACTAATGGGAATAAGAGCTTCCGCTTACGTTTGCAGAAACTGATATACCTCATATTGTTGTGTATAAAAAAAAACCTGCCAAGTGCGAGTCGGACTCGCTCATGAAGGGTTTTGTACTATCGTGGCAGGGGATCCCACTTTGATTTTTATTTTATTTTGTTTTTTTTTTTATACCTGCAACAGACACATTCTCATACACATTCTGCGATAATTTCAACTTTCTACCCATTACGGATCGCGGGTGAGGGCTGTACCCGCTGACAGACGGACGGACAAACGGACAGAGGAGGCTTAGTAATAGGGTCCCGTTGGTTACCCTTCGGGTACGGAACCCTAGAAAGACAAAACATAACTCCATAGTATATGAAAAAGTACATGAAAATTACATCACAATATATAGTAGGAAGCACCAGTCATCACATAAAAGTTCAGTCGAGCACACTAGCCGTTTGTGAATAAAATTATTTAATTGAAAGCTCCACAACTCCTCTATAAAGCACGTTGTTGATTGTAAAAATACTTTATCTGCATCGTTAAAAATATGGAACGCAATAAATCATACGATATTTAATTAATCGGACGTTTGTAACGTTGGCTCACAACCCTCGCGGATGCATTAAGACGCACGGTGCGTAATAAAACCAACTTATAGAGCTATTGTGGAACTTTTGGCATACAGATCACGGCTCATCGACTTTTATTAGAGAGGGGCACTGAACAACACTCATAAATCCACGACGATGACGGATTAAATGGGCCATGCAAGCATTTTAAAATCAGTTTGTAAGAGATAGAGCGACGTACTTCCCATTCATTCTAATCATTCACAGTCCTATTTGTCAATTCAGTTATAGACGGCTCAGTACAGCCACTTGCTCCAATTACCACCGAAAAGAGTCAAATCAATTGCTGCAAATGGTATAATAAATTACAGCAATTTAGAGCCCTGTTCCACAAAAATACTTCTGCTAGTTAAAACGAAAGAAAAAAACATTAAAAGAAAAGAACAAAGCCTGCGACGTCCATTGGAGAACATGTCTAAAAAGCGAGCAACATTTTCTTTTACAAAAATGGGTGTACGATAAACAAGCATTTTGCGAGGAGCGTAGTTCTTAGGGATGCAGCCATATAAAGGGGAAGGCGGGGTAACGCGATAACGCCACGGATGCCCTGTAGACAATAGAGGAGAGTGTACGCCGACTTTAGCATGTCACGTTCAAACGAGGCCCCTCACTACGGGCAGACATTTTAGAGACTCAAGTGTGCTTCACGCTTGGCGCACCTCTACCTATTAGTTCGTTAACATTCCTTTTCAATAATTCATTTTATTTTCCTGAAGCACCGAGAGGTAGACTCGCACTTCTGATTTTTTTTTATTATTGAAACGGCTTTTGTTTCAAATTGTTTTTCTCATGGACAGTTGTCGTTCTAAAATTAAATATTTATTGATACACGCTTGTACGTAACAGATCAATATTCGTCAGAATGATTAAAGTGGTGTAACTACCATCTAATTCTGTACATAAAACACAAACGTACGTGATGAAAATAATTATACGGCTGGAATTTGTGAAAATACCTCGAATCGACCATTTGTGGAACCATTAAAAAATAAGCCAGTTTGAAATTACATCGCTACGTGTGTAAAATTCTCTTCAAAATTGTATGTTTTTAAAAGGGTTGAATTTTTAAAACGTGTAGGTACCTGTGGATCCATATCCAAACAAGAACAATGATACTGTTCAGATATTCTGTGGAACTGTAAGCAATTCGGCGTGTGGGCTCACTGCGTTGAATATAAAAGAGCCTATCTTTCAGCCAGCTGCTTGCATCCGTGCCTCGAACGCGAGATGTTCCCAGACTCCCGGAGCAAGCAAACGTTATTGGATTCATTCGTTTGTCGTTTACTCACATTTGTGATAACGTTTAGATGAAATTTACTGTTGCGGCACATTACTTTTGATTGCAATCTTTATAGGATTGGAATCATGTTTTTTGCTGCAAATGCATGTAGGATTTTTGCTTTTGTTGTTCTTGAAGATAGTTTGGCTAAGTCGTAATAGAAGTTTGTTGTGTAACATTACAGCTAAAGCAGCCACGGAGTCTGGGTTTGTGCCCGGTTGATGGCAATAGGCTCACCCCCTTTTACCTGGGACTTAAACATAACTGGCGAAATGTGGGAGTACTATTAGGTACACCTCTGTCTAATCCATTAGGGATAACAGGCGTGATGATGTGTCATGAGACATTATACATAATTAACAAACTTCAAATAATAATAATGTTGCAAAACATTTCGTTACTCCACATTTTTAATTATATTGGACGGCAGATGCGAAAGTTATAATTAAAACAGTACCTACAATTTCAAAGGGTGTTGTTACAAGGTTCGTTTCGGCAAGTCGTTATACTTGATCCGATTAAAACCACCTGCTTATTTCAAATTTAGTCCGTCGTGTACTTTCATCATAATTTTGATGTAGTACCTTCAGAATATAATGAAGAACTTTCTCTATAAATCTTTCAGGTATATTGTGAAAGTTTTTCCTTTCGTGTTATAACGGGCATTCAATTATCGGGACATCATAGATGACGGGTCAATTTTCCCGCGTTGAAAGCAGTTAATTTCAAACAACCTCTTTGCTTTTTTATCAGAGTCTGTGTGCGATTGTCGCTAGAAAAAGTTCAGCATAAAATGCGTTTTTCATTCCTTCCTTCTTTGAACACGATCAAAACAGTAAGTTTAATAAACTTCGACCAGACATTGCCTTTTTTAATTTTCTGCCTCCTCTTTGAGTTCAATCGATTTCATTATTACATTAACTGGCAAGTTAGCGACGAATTGATCTACTTTATTTCATTATAACAATGATGTTGTTTTGTTGAGGACAGTGTTGTAATCATTTATTTCTTGTCCGAGAGAGCAAGAGTTCAATGACATTATAATAATCTCAGGTCACAGTAATCATTTAGATGGACTAAGTAGGTATTCTAGAACATTGAATAAAAAAAGGTTACGATAAAGCAAACTACACCTCGTGATAAAACATTATATATAAAATATGTGAATATATTGTTTTGCAGTAGCCATAATAATATTGATAAAAAACCTAAAAATTAATAGTAATTAGTTTTATAAAGCAAGTAATTTCTACAACACTATTTTAGGTCAAATCACATAGAAACCGAAGATACTAAGTGTTGATATCCCAGCCGAAAAGAAGAGAGATAGATGTCGCCATGAAAAAGCGCATAAATCTGTATAAGAGCTATCACTTTAGTATCACCCGCATCACTGTCAGGAACTCGGACCCCACCATTATTTGCATCAACGTACAAACCTATCCGACTACCCACATTCTTCAACGGTACGAATTTAAATAAAATGGCTGCGATAAAAATGTAGGAGTTGGTCCTCGCTCCTCGGTGTTATTTGTAGATCTTTAACAGTCGTTACAAGTAGTCAGAGGCTCGAAAGACGGACTACCAGTCTCACCATTTATCGTGTTATCCAGTTACGTGTCCTAGAGGTCAGATAGGCAGTCGCTCCTGTAAAATACTGAGCTATATCCTGGCAATCTAGAAGCTGACTCCAATTATTTGAGAAAAAGCTAGACGACAATGATGAAGAACAACACAAAAACTTTTAGTATTGAATACAAGATTATTTTGTTATTGGCTTCACTTTGAATTCTCAAGTAATCCAATAATTATAATAGATAACAGATGTTTTGTTCGAGAATAAAGACAACACACTACCCATAACAATTGCTTGTAGTTTTCCAATTCAGGAAAAAATCTAGTAGGATTGTAAACATAAATAATCAGTCTTCAGCAGAGACAGGTGATGAGACTTTAACTTTTAAGAAAGGGCAGCATTTTTAAATAGGTAAACAAAAAAACCGCCTTCCAAAAAAGCCTAAATAACTTTACTTTCGGAAGTCAGTGACTTAGTTTGTTTCATTGGCGTTTTTTTTCCACATTATAAGGGACCACCGCGCGAGCTTCCTCTACCAAATGAAAAAATAATCACGTATATCGACCCAGTAATCACGGAGTAATCGGTATACAAACATGAAAAAAAAATATTTTGGCGGTATACATAACTTCCTCCTTTTTTAGAAGTCGGTTAAAAATTAAAAGTGCTGTATTCATGACATAGCCTTCAATTATGCCTATATGTAATTTTGGGGATACCTAATCCTCACTAGACACCAAACACCATCTTCAAACACCGGTATTAGCCCCCTTCAACATCACGAACATAAAAGTAATATCTGAGTTGCAGGAACATCAAACAGTAATTTTCTCTCAACAGCAGCTATTAAAAGCAATAATTATTATTACATAATTAAGTACAACGCGGCTTTGTCTTAATTGAAAGTAAGTTCAGTACCCCCAAAGTTAAGCTTTACTACGTAATATTTTAACACATTTTGTGTTTAATTTAGTAATTCCTTAAAACCACGAGGCATTCTTCAAAGAGAACCGCGCGATCTAAACATGATTAGTTTAACTTCAGACTGAATACTAACTTGTGCGAAAGTAATCTAAAATGTATAATTTCTGAAATTTTCAGAGTCCAGCCATTTGTGAAGTCAAATGATAAAATAACACGAAGTTACAGCCTAACTCTGTTTCTATATAATTGTTACAACCCCTTTTCGGTAAATAGTCTAACTCTGTACCTATATTAAATTATTAACTTTAGCAAGAAAACTTTGAAGCGTTACCTGAAATCCTTTTAGTTTCATCTACAAAACCAGTAAAACTCTAAAGACATAAGTGGCATAAAAACTACCTTTAGCAACAAATACGGCTCGTCTTTGTAAAACGGACCGTACAATTACCGGCCGGTAGCTAACCCAGTCGAGGGTCAGGAACAGTAGTTAAATATTTTAATTGAGGTAATTATTTGCGAAGTGAAATATTACAGCTGTCGACTGTCGAACGGCAGACTCAACGATCGACTAAACGTTAACTATTAGTGATAGAGTATCGGTATCAATATTGGTATCTTTGGAACAGAATATTTAATATTAAAAGGCTGAACGGACAGTTTTATTCACGAACAGTAACTTTATTTATTTCAAAACGCCGTGTGACTCTTGCTTTATGGAGCAAGAGTCAAACGGCGTTTTGAAATTCCTCAAATATTTTGCTGGCTTTAAATTTTTAGAGGGCAAAGTTATTTTATGTTTTTTTTTAACAGCGGAGTCAATTAACTTCATTTTAAACATTCGTGATGGAAAAGCTCATTAAATAATTTGAATTATATCGTTCGTGTCGTCAAATAGGCGATCAGATCATCAGAAACAATGGCTAATGAGTAAATAATTGCTCATCAATATTTAAATAATTGATAACCATGAATCATTGCTACATTACCCAAGGAAGCAACAGGCGACAATAGGATCATAGATACCTAATTTTTTAACCAAGTCGACCTTCACAAAAATACGTTAAAATTCGTTTGGGCATTAGGTATACCTGTCAGGTAGGTGTCACTTCGTCGTGCACAGAATACGAAAAACGCTGGGCGCGTCTCGTGGCCCGCATAATACGCCGTAGTACGCGGCACGCGGTACGCACATATTGAATTCCCTATCAATTGATACTTCGTCACCTACAAGAAGGCAGGAAGTGGTGACAGGATGCGTCCTCAGATATTGTCACGTCGCGCATGTATTTAACTATGAGTTAGAGTGTAAAAACGTGGAAAAATTTCGGGGGTTTAAGTTTTTGGTTGTTTTTGAACACGGTTGGCGCAGTGGCTGAGTGCTCAAGCACAGACTGGTTGCTATGCTGCGTGTCGCGGGTTCGGTCCCCGCAAGGAACAAATATTTGTATGATCTACATATAGTTGTTCCAGGTCTGGCTATTCGTGTATGTGTGAGTTTAACTGTTTGTAAACGCGCCCACGATACAGGAGAACCTTCTATTGTGGGGCAATGTTTTTTTAGAAAGAAAGAATAAATCTTACCATATAGTAATTTATTAAACCTAGTACAGAATCTTGGAATCTCAGAATCTTGGAATCTTGGCATCTTGGAATCTTTTCTTTCTGGTAGAAAATGCCTATGGCATTAAGTCCGCCTCTGTACTTTTGTGCTTGAAGTGTTAAATAAATCTTGGAAGAAAATGGGGAAAAATCTACAATTGAAATCCTAAATGACTTAAATCTTAAAAACACTCTGTTTTAAATTCAGTGCGGTTTTGCTGTCTTTAATAAGATTAAAATCTTAATACCAGTAATCAAATTCGCTTATTGTTATTAGTTTACGCCAAGCAATAGTTAGTACTTATTCTGCTTTATAAAGTGCGTAGGTACTAATTATTAAGCTAAGAGCTGTATTTATTATTATAGTCATTGGATTTAAAACCTCTTCCACAAGTACTTAAATAATTGAACCTACTAATTATGTACTCACATTATACATTTAACTAAATCAAATGATAAAATTTCAAACATTCAGAAACAATGTTTCTGACATTGTTTCTGAATGTTTTCGTCTTATCCTGCTCACCCAACTTAGCCAAAAGGAAAGCTAGGGAATATATTTTCCACGCGAATCGTTCTAACAACCTATTTGTTAAACCAAATAGGTGTAATGAAAGTCCAATAGAAAAGCAATATTGTCCATTACCCAATAAAAAAAAGTTAACGAAGATAGAAAGAAAATCCATTTTCATAAAATAACACTTGAGCGGTGAAACGGGAACGGGGCGACATTACCGGGTCTTATCAATTGTTATAAGTAACTTTTATAGAAACATTTTACATCGACGCCATATTGTAATTTCCAACACTTCAACCGACTTTCAATTAAGGTCGCACCTTAAAAACAAAAGCGAGTGAGAAATCGCTCCTTGTTTTTTTTTTTTGTTGTATAAATATTGGGAATTTATTCACTTGTTTTAATAAATTCGATTTCCATTTTATATTGTGTTCTGGCTTGGGAATTATGGAAATATAGCAATACTAGAATGTACAATTGTACATGTTATATATGGCTAAGAAAATAAATCAAATATAAAAATGATGCTACAGGCCGCAAAAGTACAGTTTTCACAGGCACCAATGGCTTAACTTGTTTTCCGGGGCACGGAGGAAACTCGCTATACGGGTGATTACCCATCCACGGATCAACCTAGGCAAGTGCGGCTTAACCTGAACATCGACCCGAGCGGCTGTTATTTTGTTAGCCACGAAAACGCACGTAAACTGCAGATTTCCAAGAATTTAATTTTGAAGAACATATTATTCGCATGCTTAGCAGTTCAGAAGATAAGAGTTATTAAAATACTTTAGATTTGCCATCCCCGGCTGCGCTACCATCTCCTTGGAACCTCGAATGCCGGTCACGGCACACAACAATTTTTCATTAAAGCATTTTTCACCAATTGTGAAGGAGAGAAACAGATGCCATAAATTAAAAGTAAACGCATTTTTCGGTGATTTATATGAGATAATATTTACCAATAAATCCATTCTGCCGTCCATTTTGGGATGAAAGCTTACGCTCACGTAATACATAAAGTTAGCATTCATAGGACAGAGTATCTACATAAATGAAACATATAATACACTGTATAGTATTATATTATTTTAAATGGGTAATGGCTTACTTTTTTATTTTTATACTAACAAGTTTCATGTTAAACGAACAGTTGCTGTATCCTAACTAATCGATGATAATTGACATAACAACCCACATGACAAAGTTTGTGGAAGGTAAAATAATATTCATCGTGAGTCGTTAGAACTGGTAACCTTCAGAAAGGAAGTTTAAATGAAATTTAACTGTTCGTTGATTGACGAAGGGACCCATTGTCCACAATAATTATCTTGGAGGAAGCGGGTAAGATGAGCGCTCGTCGCGTGCTCCTACCACTTATGTATGCCTGGTACGAACGTACGTACATAAGGACATCCGTAACGTAGACAATACAACAACTTATCTAATATTTCATCATTCACTGCGGGTTGTCGGTTTACAGGCACGTAGCTAAATAAGCGCCAAGGCTAGAGAAGCTCCGAATATATAAGTTTTCATTCGTAAGACTGACAGACACCCAGATTTATGAATAAGTAGATTTTGTATTTGTCTCCCAAAATAAGCAAGAACTCACTATTCAAAGAGATCAAGATCGAAAATGATGCTTCACTGGAACGGTTGGCGCTTACTAATTTGAAAATTATGCCAAATTCTGCCGAGGCTTCGAGTAAGTCGCCTGTATTTTAGCATCGGGCATTAAACCACTTTCAATTTCAAACATATTATAGAAGCCACAATTCGAAACAGAAAGCAACTCTATGTTTGTATAGGACTTCACAATGAAGAGGTTCGGTAACATAAGTACATAAACGGTCCAGGCTACCTCGTACGTACCCTGTTTCAATGGATGTCTCTCCCTAACTCTGTGAGGACTAATTGCTAAACGTTGCTATAGCTATTAATAAATCCAAGACCATCCTTTGACAAAGTTGAACCACAATTGAAACGACATAAGACAAACGGATGCAGCTATTTGAGACGTTCGATTAAATTATGAGCAGTCCTTTATTAACATTTGTAGTTAGTAGTAGTAATGGCCTACGTGGCCTTTGATTAAATTATAGATTATTGCCTAAAAGCTAATTCAATTACGTCGAAGACAAAGTCTAAGTGGGTTTTTGTTTAGGAAGAAAATAAACACTTATAAGTAAGTCTTTATAACCGAAATGGGTATCAAAACAAACATTAGCAAAGTTTTATGAGTTTTCCCACTCGGCCTGAAATACGAACGAGTTTTATGCATTCCTGGGGGAGGTACTACCTACTACGCATTATAGCTTAATACGTTTTTGGTCCTTTGGGTCTGATGTCGATGACGGGCTCAAATTAAAGCTCCAGTTCGGAGAACTCTTTAGTTATTGAGTTTGTATATTTTGGTCGTTTCTTCCGCCCTCGAACAAATTATGTAAATTCCTCTGTAACCCGGCTTGGACCGGGACTAAATAATATCTTTAATAAGAAGATTTTGTCCTAGCTTATCGGCCCCGAGCGGGCAACCGCTTCGTAAATAAAAGAAAAAAATTACAAGCTCTTTTAAACTCAAGCATTCAAGCAAGATTTGCTCACTGGAATCGGCTTTCGTGACACTTGTTTTGTATTAGGATACTTATTATGGATGAATAAGCTTTTATAACAAAAAGTTTCTTGTGTACATCTAGTCGAATCTATAGGTAAAGTGGTCGGGAGCTCGCGACGGATGCGCGCGATCTGAAATTAATTTTCAGGTCAATTTTAGTTTAGTTTTCAGTATATTTCCTGCAGCGACTTTTGATGCCTTTTTATACTAAATAAGCGTGCGTTTGGCTGCAACTCGCCAGATGTGAAGCGATGATGCCGCCTAGGGTGGAGCACGCTTGCCGAGAAGAAACCGATTCACTCGAACTTTGAATTGATCCGGATTCCACTGATCAGGGATCTATTAGATCTCATCTCACCTAATCAATGCAACTTAATAAAATCATGTTCTGATGGTATCATCATGATGAGAATTCACAATCTGAAGATTGAAAAAGAGAAGTAAATAAATTTACTTCTCTTTTTATTTGCGCTGTCTTTATTTGTTCCACGGCTGAGTAATGGCTAAGTAGTCTCAATTACTGCAATTGCAGTTCTACTTAGCTGACCAGGAAATATAACAGTAAGTATTTAAGCAAACACATTAGATTAACTTCTTGCCCTTTCTCTAATTGAACCACTGCAGCTTTCAAACTTTATTGACATGCACTTGCGACGTCGTTTGATGACTCATACACGTACTTAAAACGGAAGCTATCTAGCCAGTTAAAGCTCAACGTACACGTATAAGCTCAGCGTCGGATCAGTATTGCCTCAACTTGAGCTGCTTATCATTATATGTATTAAATTCCATATTTCTTCTATTCCAATCGATGGTACTCTTCAGATCGGATGTGGATGGCTAGTATACATTAGTTTTAGTATATGCGAAACCTAAAACACGTGTTTAGTATTTTTATGTAAACAATCAAAACTGTATCATGAAAAACCACAAAGCTATAAGCTTGTTCTGTTATCTGGTTGTCCGCGCAAAAACGTGCTCACCACGCAACGGGCCCGCGCTCGAGCCTCCAGTGTCGTCTGGAGCTCATTGATAATAATAATTTGGCAGTAGGTACCAAAATTATTGCGATAAGTACTTAATATCGCTCGGTGTCCAACTTGTAACTTTATTTAAATATTTTTGGGACAAAATATAACATGGTTTAAAAATGATTGGAATCGATTCAGTTACCTATTCTGAACAAACTATATTCAGGTTTCGCAAATACTAAAAATAATGTTGTATATAGTGATAAGAGCAGGAGAATGAAGATATGTTTAGCCCAGTAAGTCTCGTGAAAAGCAGTGTCAGTGGCGTTCATTCACCAACTCCATACTTCTGCTATTCTAGAATCGATGGCTCAAATTTGACACCAACTAGTACGCAGCGAGCATCGACCTGTCCAGCCCTGTCATTTGCCTCATTAAAGTCCTGGAAGGTCCAGGTAGTTGTGCACAACGGACAGGAGAAGAACTCCATACTGTGACGCATACTTATAAGTACCGTAACAGCACCACCTCTGATTACAAAAGAAGAGGTGCTGTTGGTATATGTAATGCACGTACATTGGGTATTCGTGTGCTATGAGCTTAAAAGACGACCATATGCACGAAGAAGTGACAGGTTTATATCACAGCTATATGGCTGTACTATAAAACTAGAGATAGACAAGATGTAGTGTGCATATTATGCACGCTTTATCCACACTATGTCTTGACCCGTCTCTTTAATTAGCCATATCTTTCTAGCTTGCAATCAGACGGCTTTTGTTTTCTGGCTTGTTATGGATACTTCCTGGTGTCGAGGTAATAGCGTCGATCAATGAATTGCAAATTCGCAAATTGGTACTTTGGGTGTGCCGTTTACGTCACTCTTCTTCTGACAAACCCTTCTAAGAGCTATGTAATAATTTTGGCTTTATTGACGAGAATTTCCAGAAGTCAGAAGATGTTGAAGGACAACTCCAACCATTCTGGTAAGGAATCATCATTTTCTCCTCTTTTGAAACTGCGGCATAGGTTTATATTGTCGTCCCGGATTTCAATGCGAAGGATTGCTCCAGTTCAGAACCTCAGATCTGGACAATGTAGTGACACTCGGTCAATTTGTTCGGTAGGAACCAAACCCAAGACCAAGCGAATGGTTCGTCGTTTGCAAAACTTAGATAACAAGGGCAGAAAGTGCGGCAACCCTTTGTCTATCCCAAATGATTGAGCGACGAAAATGTCAAGCATTACGCGTGCTCAGACAAGTTCCTCTTCCCTTCTAGACAATAATGATGGTAACTATTCGTAAGTACGACATTATGTCGGAAACAAAGGAAATGCTAATGTCGAACAGTGAAAGTCAAAAGGCACAAATCAGTGAAGCATTGTCCCAAGTGGAAAACTAGCTAAGGGGTATGACCACATGACTCACGACTCCGCCAGATGGCTAGCGATTAACATTTGCAATAATTTATCGCAGCTGTTATTATTACTTAACTTCTTAGTATGTAAACTAAGCTCAATGAATAAGGAAATATACTAAACACAAAACAAACTTGTACTTAACATTTCTCCATACAAAAACAACTCTATAATGTGGAGTCATCAAAGGTAGAATGCTGATAAGGCGGCTGCTGCAATGTGCCAGTTGAAAATAAACAACTTGGTCCGTACATAAAGACCAATAAGAACTTGTATTTATTTGCATATCTGACGTTGGTACTTGTTTTATTGTACTTTTTTATCACGCAAAGTAGCTTCTTATGCGACGAGCTAGTTCGTCGTAGCACTAGTAGCCGTACCTTACCCCCACCTTGAATTAAAATAAAGTAAAGCAATAGTTTTGAATGCAGTATTCACGTCGGGACACCAGATGATTACGCTAATAACACAAACTTCGGCCCAATTAAACTACAGGTTCAACGTAACGTACCCTTCTCTCGCCAAACTTACTACGTAAAATAGCCGTGACTAACTTTAGCACAACTAAAACAGTTCTAGCACCAAAGAGTGCTCTTAAGAACTCCTTAAAAGTAAAACAAAAGACTTTTAAAACTATTTAAGTACTCGTTAGAAAGTTTGGAATACCTGCGAGAGGTCCCCGTCTCCTCTGATTTTCTCGACAACGGTAAGTTTCCTGTCGGCGGACACGAGTCCCGTGCACATCACAAACAACAACACTAGTCGTCCACCCATGGTTGCACGCAAAACATCCAGAGATCACACGAGAGGTTCACAGAGATACACTCGCGGGATACATGTGCGGGATATCCGAGCAGGGAACGCGCGCTATACGAGAATGCGCCGCGATAAATGCCGGTTGTAGCGCGGGAGGCACTGACGCGTTGACGCTCCGCTATCGCCATCTCCCTCACACACCAACTGGCGCGGCAACTAACTGGCCATAGTGGTCATCATACCCAGCGTGACCGTTAAAGCTTCAAAAAATTACTAAAAGCATGATTAGCATAACAACTTCACTTTAAAAGCACGAAATAGATTCCTTACTTTTCGGTGTCAATGTCAAGGTTCCGCGGTTATTTATGAGGCCTACTTAACATTTAATGCGTTTTACCTGCTGTTTTAGACAACAACCTTTTGTAACTGTCAAGTTCAAAAGCCTTTGTACACATACGAACGGCAAGCTTCTCACAAACTGCGTTGATGCAATCTTTCCGTTACGTGTTTGAGTTGATTGTTAAATAATGTTACCTGTGTGACGGAACGTAAACATGAACCCGTCAAGCTAGCTTGTTTTGATTGTAGGGCTATTTAAAAACTCGTTTTGGTTTTTGCAAATAATACTCTGAATCTTCTCGATATTTAATTTACCTATATTTGCATCATAGATGTCACAAACGATAACGCACTTTTTATCGTATCCTGCGTGTCCTGTTGTTTGCTTATTGCGGGAACTTATATACACTACTAAAGGCGCCAAACTAGAAGCCAAGTTCTGCACCGCTTCATTTAAATTGTCATAGTCATTCATCATGAACTAACTATGAAACAAAGATTGACACGTAGGGATGTAATGTATCTATATTTCACATACTCCAATTATTTTGCAAACCCCGTTACGTTCGATCGAAATCAGGAATCCACATAAAAAAAAAAAATACAAAAAAAAAACAAACCTGCAAACGGCGTAAAAATTGATATGTGCCGATAGCACAACGCGCTTGTTATACGACGACACATGACAAGATTTGACGTGTAACGTATAGTTCTACCTGTGGTACCTGAGACCGGCCGGTGTTCAGGGTACGGTTCGTCGTTCGACCGAAACGTGCCGTCAAATCATGACGGTTATGGTCCATTGTATTTTGTATCATATCGCCTATCCATCTTTGCCTTTTACCTTTCTATGCGCTTCACTTTTTTTCACCTTTGTTGCCCTTTCGATGTGACAAAATGTTTTATTTTGAGATAACATTTCATTATGACAGTGTCATCATTTAAAATTCTGAAGCAGATTCAGAAATGGTCAGCGCTAAGCTTGAGGCATGTTATAGAATTAAAGATTTATGAACAAAAGTAACGACCAGTCCACATTGGCCTTGGATCGAAGAATTTGGAAGTCATGAAGAAAGGCCTAAGCCAGCAGTGGGATGACACAGACTAACAGTCTCAGTATGATTTATGACAAGTTCATAGGTCACTGAAATTAAATAAATATTCCATTCATTTGCTATTTAATAAACAGGCTAAGCTCATCAAGCCATATCATGTTGAACAAGGTAGATTGCACGAAACGAACAAAAGCCTTTAATTTTTATATATAAAGCTAAAATTAAGCTTGTAAAATTTATTTCATTATTTTGCCTACAGCTGTTTGGGCTGCATCTGTTTTTTGCTATTACTCTAACATAAAAGTTTTAACAAAATCTTTATTTTATCCATTAAATACCAGATTAACAACAGGTCATTAAGATGACCGAAGTGCACATTCTTGCATTTCAACCGACTCTGTATAATTTACGCCATTCTCGCACGTCAGCTTTTCTGACAAGTTACCAAGTAGATTTATTTCACTTTAATTAAGTGACATAACCATTTCAATGTTGTGCTTTAATTTTACTCTTTCAAGCTTCTTATATATAATATTATATTTGAGCAAAAGCTCCAGATATTGACGAGACGTATCCAATTAGATACTTTTTTATGAAGTTTGTTCGAAATTCTCTGTTTTGTTGACAAGGAAACAAATCATTTTGAAATGAATAAAGTTTTATTGATAGTACAATTTCATAAAAGTAATTACTTTGACCAACTATTTCATACTAAACACTTTATTAGATTGACCTTAATGTTCTAAATTGACAATAGTGAAAATAAAATAACGTCCCTAAGTATAACGCTAATGAAAAATAAATTAAAGTGTAAATAAAACAATTTTGTTATTAATATAAACATTAGAAAAGAAAATTATGTGTCAACATTCATGACTACAATATAGATTGTTCTCAATCTTGATTCAAAATAAGTCACAAAAAGTTGCTAAAACGTAATTTGTGTTCGACCTTCACCTTTCCATGTTACCAAAAGGCAAATATTTAGATAATCAGTATATTAGAGAAAGTTGTACGTTATTTGTGTTCGAACTTCGAGTGTGTTAGTGAGCTTACTGTAAATTCTGAAGCCGCGAACTTTTCCATTTCGATACCGACGTGTTTTACGAAGGAAAGTGAAAATTCTGAGAAGGCCTAACAAAAATAATCGAATGTTTTTAGCATTACAAGCTTTTCTCGCAGTTGGGCTCGCGTAGAGGTCGGAAGTTATTACAAGGAAAGAAGTATGGTATCTTCTGGTCACGTCATGGACTCACAGATCATGGTCTACCAGCGTGAGTGTGCAGAAGTTCAACGAAATAAGGCGTGAGAGGGTAACAGACAGACGGACAGACTTTTTCATTTTTATTAAAGTAGGTATATAATATAGTACATACGTATACTATACACGACTGAGATGGAATGGAACGGATTGTTTCACTTGTGCTACAATGTGTGGCAAAAAAGAAATAAAAGATACAGACAGACCTACCTTCTATAAAATTTTTCGAAGGTAAGTTCTATAGGTTCTTCTACTAGTTATACCATAATATTGATTATAGAATTGATTACATTCATACAGAGGAACTCATCATCTGCCTAGCCTTTTCCCAACTATATTGGGGTCGGCTTCCAGTCTAACCGGATGCAGCTGAATACCAGTATTTTACATGGAGCGACTGCCTGTCTGACCTCCACAACCCAGTTAGTACTGGGTAATACGATACCCCTTGGTAAGACTGGTTGTCAGACTTTTTACATACAGAGGAACTCGTGGGTAAATAATAACAGCCGCTCGGATCGATCTTTAGATTAAGCCGTGCTTGCCTAGGTTGGTCTGGGGATGGGTGACCGCCCATTACATACCAAGTTTTCTCCGTGCCTCGAAAAGCATGTTAAGCCGTTGGTCCCGGCTGTCATTTGTAGATCTTTGACAGTCGTTAGGTAGTCAGTGGCCCAAAAAGTCTGACAACCAGTCTTACCAAGTGGTATCGTATTACCCAGTACTAACTGAGTTGTGGAGGTCAGATAGGCAGTCGCTCCATGTAAAATTCTGGTATTCAGCTGCATCCGGTTATACTGGAACCGACCCCAATATGGTTGGGTAAAGGCTAGGCAGATGATTAAAATTGATTATATAATAGGTTCCTTTGATATACGAGTACATCCTTATTGTTACTTACCACGAATAGTCAAATGAATATTCAGAAACGAAAATCAACAACTATCTTTTCCAAACTATGATGGGGTCGGCGTCCAATCTAACCGGATGTAACTGAATATCTCTATCCACCTCCACAACCCAGTTAGTACTGGGTAATACGATATACTTTGGTAAGACTGATTGTCAGACTTTGGAGCCGAAAGAAACAGAAATCTAATTTAAAATTAACTATCTAACCAAAAAGTTCTTAATGGTGACTAGGGTAACATATGCTAGGCAGATACTTGTAGGATTCGCGGAACGTCGTAAAAGAGCTCCTTCCCCGAGGTTCATTAATATTTGCGTTTCTCGTTAGCTGCCAACTAATTACATCGTCACTAATACTGTTAACTTGATTTAGAATTAGAAGCAAAACCTTGTTTGTTTACAGATGACAGAGATAAATAGACATCAACTAAGCTATGCTTGATGTAATACCTATCCTATACTATTAAATAAGCAATATTTGTATAATACAGGGTGTAAACGGACCCTTCACGGAGCCGTCAACCAAGCATGGTGTAAATCGAACTAAGTAACTTTACACAAAAATTATTGCTGGGAAACTACATTTTTTTTGGAGTGAAAAATCACGTTTTACGGTAGTTCTCAATGTAAGGCATTGAATAGTACGGAGATCATGGAAGTATTTAAAGTAAAAATCTAACATTAAAAAGTTGGAACTTTGACCCCTAATATCTCCCTAACTAGAAGGTTCCCAGGTATTGTCTAGAAAAAAAAAATGATCGCAATGACGGGGACAACAAGTGCCTTTCGGTTTCGTTAAGGGTCTTGTTACACAATATATACATATGTATATTTGCAGATTACCCTCTGGAAAACGGCTCTAACGATTTTGATGAAAATTGCAATATTGGGGTTTACGGAGGCGAAAAATCGATCTAGCTTGGTCTCATATCTAGGAAATTCGTTTTCTCTATTTACATCAGAGCAGAGCTCGATGCCCCAGGTACTAGTAAACTTTAAATAATTTATTGATATAGGTTATAGTTGAGCTTTTTCACACAAAAATTAAATAACAGTCGGGACGAATGACTTAACGAGTTTTCCCGAGGCCCAAGGAGTCGCGATATGTAATGATTGGCCTTGTCACCCATCTACTGAACGACCTCGGCAACCGTAGCTTATCTTAAATCCAACCGTGCTGTTGTTATTTAGCCTCATCACTAAGTAACAATAGGTATTAAAACTCAAAATGATTTTACAATTAAAATCGAGTACCGCAGTGGGCGACATTTTATTTTTAAAACCATTATCACGTTCCATCTGGTATAAATCTATTACCAACATAAGAAACTTTTATCTTTCTACTTTAACTATATTAAACTTAGTTCCATCACGTTCTTTTCAAGTTAAGTCTTGACAACGTTATCTGTTTAAGACTAAGTTAGAAGTGGATTAGCTAAGATTAAATCTGTTATAGGATTATGTTTTTATGCTTACATATGCTGACTTTTATGCCTAGTTACTAACACTAACCATAATCCATAGACCGACCGCTTTTATGAGTCCTCGCGAAGGTATCAATTTAAATGGAATATTCTGAAGGTTGATCACGTATTGGTTCAATTAGTATCGTAATACCTAAGTTGAATATGGTTATTTTAAAGCAAATAACCTGTGGGATATTGTTAGGACTTTGTAGCCTTTGATGGGGCAAGGCGGAGGACTCATTAAAGCGGTCGGTATATAAATGCCTAGTCTTTTCACAAATACGTTGGGGTCAACTTTCAGTCTAACCATTTGCAGCTGAATATACATGGGACGAGTGCCTATTGGATCTCCATCATAACATAACCCAGTCACTGGGTATTACGATACCCTTTAGTAAGACGGACAAACGCACCTTAATAAAAGCGCTCTAAATGATTTTAAACGCTTGGCTCAACGTAGAGAGTTAAAATTCCAACAGTCTTATAATTATTTATTAATTTTGGTCTTTTTTTTTTTTTTTGGATGGGAAATCATCAAATGACCCCACCACTCTGGGCGGAGCGGAAGGGAGTGTCAGACTTGTACTGACTAAAACCCATCCATGTTCCTTCTTTGCCCTTTGTGTTCCGGGGCCACGGTATCTCTTTCGAACAGTCCCGCAGCCCTGGCAGGCATCGGCCCTGGCGGACCCCTACTTGTTTGCTGACATCTCCTTGAGGCGCGCGTGGAACACGAACGCGCCGTCGACACGGCCTGTCGTCATAAGACGGCCGGACGGCGAGCTGGCCCATAACTAACATAACAGGCCCGCGCCTACGATGGCCGGGTACCACCACGTGACCCCCGATGCCCAGGGCGTCTCCCGCGGCGGCTGCGACGTGAGGTTCTTTCCCTCTCACGTCCTGCCACCTCCTTCACTAGCATGACTGCTTCGCAGAAGGAGGTGAGGGCTTCCCATTCCCTCTCGCTCCGGACCTTGGCTTGAACCAAGGCCGGAAGCGAGAGATCGCCGCCGCCAATCGCCGCTACGAGGACACGGCGGTGCTCCGCCCAAGCGGGGCAGACCTCCACGGTGTGCTCCACCGTGTCCTCCGGACGATCCTCGCAGTGGAAACACCCGGGCGTTTCCTCCCGCCCGATTCGGTGCAGGAACCTCCCGAAACAACCGTGTCCGGTGAGGACCTGCGTCAGGCGGTAGGTGAGGGCGCCGTGGCGCCTCTCTAGCCACTCCTCAAAGAGGGGACTTATCGCCACTATGGTGACGTGCCCTGCACGGGGTTGCGACAGTCGTTCTCTCCATGTCGCCATGAGATCACGCCGGAGGTCTGTCCGCTGAGCGGCAATTTCCCACCGCATTAATTTTACCTTGTACACCCCGAATTTAATTAGAGCGTGATTTTTTAGTAGTCCGGTTTTTAGTTGGAATAAACAACACACATTCTTGTTAGCTTACCTGTTTATTTGATCTAATTGTCCTTATCATCAACATGTATTATTAATTTACATTCAAGCACTAATCTTAGTTTTGACTAGCTTTATTTCAGTATCTAATTCCCCTCGCGATGATTCAACATTACTGTAACACAGAAATGTATCCCGTCGAATTGGACCGTAACGTATTCATGCGTACAAATCGTTTAGCACGTCCAATCTGTAGGTAATCCAATTGCTAGTTAGTAGTGATGTATTTACGACGTTTCAGGCCCCACACCCTTCCTTGCCTGCTTAGATACTTTGTGCGTTTCGAATTTAGACTAAAATCCAACTATTTTGGGACTGATTTTGACTACGAAAATATTTCCACATTCCTAAACCACCGTACTCACGAACAATGATAGCAAAAATAGCTTCTGAAATTAATATCTACATTTCAAGAAAAAGGTATGTTAACAAGCCACGTTTACAAATAGAAGAATGGACTTCATCAATGGGTGAAAGATACGGAAGAGCAAGTAAAATAAAAACTCGCAAAAAAGGAGCAAAATTTCAGAAAAAAATCGTACAGAGGCGCTCTGAATGAATGAATGGAACCGTTATCTGTACACTGAAAGTTCATTTTATTGGTGCCATTGTCTGAAAAATAGGTCACCAAATATTGTTGTTCGTGAGATAAATAATGATATTGCCAAATGAGATTATTTTTTATTGATATATAACTTATTTTAAATATTACATTGTTGTAATTTAACTGCTGAGAGTAGTGTTGGTTAGTCGTTTGAACTCATGCATCGCTATAAGGATGAACCAGACCAGACAGCCAAGCTACCAATCTTGATAACCGCCTAATCTTTGTTCCGAGCGCGCCGTGACTTTTATTCTCGTAGCCTGTTCCAACACTAGGAAAGATGATGAAAACTTCTACTTACAAAATGTAAATCCTGACCATAAATATTGTTGTCACGTAACTTTGACAAGTTTGAAGTGTTTTAATTATTTCGACGTAATCAGGAAATGCCAGTGCCAAGTGCCTCAAAAGACCAAAGTATAAAATAAATAACTTCCTCTCATTTAACTATAACGAATTTATACACAACTAGCTCTCACCCGCGGCTTCGCTCAAGTGAATTTAGAATTTGACAATCAATTCGGGTTGTGCACTGCTTGTAATAATATAATTCAATCTAGATTCGAAAGACACCTGGCGTCATCTACTATCATAAGAACGTTATTGTTTTTTCCTCGGGAACAGTACTTTTTTTTGGGATGAAAGGTCTATGTCCGTTTGTCCTGACAACGTATATGCAAAATTTCATGATGATCGGTTCAGTGGTTTAGACGTGAAAAGGTAACAAACAAACTTACTTTCGCCTTTATAATATCAGGAAGGATAAAGCTTACCTACTGAAAGTCATTTTGCCCTCGTTAATTTCATTCTTGTTATATAAGTCTCAATTTGTGGGGTAATTTATTAAATTCAAGGATTATGTCACTTTGCGAGCTTATGAAAGGACCGTTCCGAGCTTTTATTCAAAAACATAATGTAATTAGAATTTTGTACGTGGAACGGAAAGTTCCCTATTCGTCGATTCGAATTGGATACCTCAACGGAGACATTTCATGAATATGTAAATGTAAATGATAAATTCATATTTATAACTTAATCAATACCTACGTTACGGAATTTTTGTATTGAATAAATTTTCCTTAATGACAATCATGTCGACGGAAAAATGTTATCTACAACCTATGGTTTTTTTTTTCATAGATTTAAGAGCATTTATACAAAAAATGGTCAACGTCGCAAATAGCAGTAAATATTTCACTGTTTTGATTAATTTGGCAATATTACTGTATGGAAATAAGAAATATGGGTAACTAGTGCACTAAAATATTGATTATGAAATGCAATAATTAATTTCGTAACACCGAATATTTAGTTTTAGATGTAAGAAAAGTATTTGGAAACTTTAAAATGTTTTTTTTACACCTAAACCGGTTACAACATCAAATTTAGTGTTTTAATTGCAATTCATCTATACTGATATTATATAGCTGAAAAAATTGTGTGTTTAATTGAACGCGCTAATCTCAGGAACTACTGGTTGGATTTGAAAAAATATTTTAGTGTGGATAGCCCATTAATCGAGGAAGGTTATAGGCTATAAAATTTCACGCGGACGAAGGTCGTGTCAACAGCTAGTTATTAATATTCTAGTTCACTAGTTAGCCATATTTCTTATTTCCATACAGTAATATTGCTAAATTTATTAAAACAGGTAAATATTTGACAGCTATTTGCGATGTTGCCAACTTTTTGGATGAAGTTTTTTTTCTAATTATAATGGTATTCTTTAACGTAGCTACCATTATGTTTGCTAGTTAAAAGGCGACATTAAGAAATATAATATAGAGATACCATTCCGGTTCGCAGCTTTACATTATTATTATCAAGTCACAGATATTATGTTACTTACAACTTAGGTACATGTGAAACATTTTTTATTTTTGTATGAAAAGACATTTTTTATTTTAATCAACCTAGATAGAACACGTCTGATAATGATACGACACAGATCAAAGGTAGAAGAACCTCATTAAAGCTAAAATATAAGCAGTGAAATTATTATAATCAATACCGTTCCGCGTAGGTATATATTAATTTTAGCGTATCTTAATTTCATACATAATTATAACTACTTATTTTTACCTTAAGCTTAAAAAAACGTAATCAACTAGTAAGACATTTTCATATTAAATTTTTGTTTCTAATTAGATAATCCTAATCCCTATTCCATTGTTTGGTATTTTATATATTTAAAGACTGCCTCCTTGATCTAGTAGTCGCAAGCGCGACTGCTGGACATGAGGTCCTGGGTACGAATCACAGGTTGAGCAAAGTGGTATTGGATTTTCCCATCAGGAGTGCAGCCACGGAGTCTGGAGTTGTACCCGATTGATGGGAATTGTCTCGCCCCCATAGCACATAAACATGACTGGCGAAATGTGGGTGTACTTATAGGTACATCTCTGCCTAACGCTTCGGGGATTACAGGCGTGATGTTATGTTACATAATGTAGTCAAAGAGTTTTCGTTACTCTGCATTGTTCTGAATAAAATATTTTTTTTTTTTTTTAAATTAAAAGCATGTTGTTTGATGAAAAAGTCCCATATCTCAAAAACTAAACATCAAATCTTATTCACATCAATTTTTGAACTTTCCACCTCTTACTTTAAAAATTGGGAGAATTTTACCACTTTGGAATTGTTCAAACGATTGACTTTGAGAAAAAATGGTTTGAGGAACCTCAATGTCATTTTAAAGACCTATCTATAAACACCCCAAACATACAGGGTTGATAAAAAAAAAAATGTTTCAGTTCCATGTTAAGGGATTTACGAAGATTACGGGAGGCTCCCTTAATATTTTTTTTTTTTAGTTTTTAATAAAAATGGTACAGCGGTTCATATAATCATCTACCTACCAAGTTTCAACTGTGTAGTTCTAGTAGTTTCGGAATAAAGTGGCTGTGACATACGGACGGACAGACAGACAGACATGACGTATCTATAAGGTTTCCCTTTTTTGCCATTCGGCTACGGCCCTAAAACACAAATAAAAGTAACGAAACATCTGAAGACAAAAGTAGACGGAAATTGACAATAAGACAAAAGACAGTTTTGTCACATCTGTATTCAGTTACGAACCCTACATTCTATCTATCTACGAGCTAGAACTAGATGCTACAAACGATAAAACGACCTACAAGGCTACAAGGCTACATTTTAGTATTCCCAACGTAAAACGAAAGTTTCACATATTCCCCGTATAAGGTATTGCGGTTTTCTAAAATGCACAAATTTTATTACGAGTTATGAATGTTCAAAGGAGTTTGCAAGGTATTCCCACGTCCCGCGGAACTTACTAACTAGAGAGGACCTCAAATTTACGAAGAATTCTAACAAGAACGAACAACTTACAATCAGATAATGTGGAGATGTGTAGAAGTTTATTTTGGTCCTTAGAGTCTAAGTTCTCTACGAGTGCTGAATATGGACTCGCTATTTTGGTGGACAATAGGTTTTCGTAATGTTCGACTGACGGAAATCAATGTACACCAGCAAACTGTCAAATTTTCACAATCAACCTAATACTTTAGCGATAAAGTTGAAAATCTATCAAAGAAATTTGACAGATTGTAGTAGCTTGATGTGTTGGCGTCTGTACCTATCAGCAGTATCGTCATTATCATCATCTACAGCCCGACTTCACCCACTCCTGGTTATAGGCCTCTCTTTGCTTGTGCCAAGGTCCACGTTCTTGTGCCAGCCTCACCCAGGAGATTCCCTCAATGGTATTAAAAGAATCAGCGTTATGGTAATAATAAGCATATTAAGGACAGTCTTTAATTTTTTTTTTTGTAAACGAAACTTGTTTCAAGACTTGTAAGTGAATTATTTTGAATTATTTGGTTTCACTAATCTGTGTGTATATTCCAATAATCGTTGGCTTGGAAATGGCTGTACCAGTAGACACATTGTTTTTAAGACGCAGTAGTCTAATGATGTATATTTATAACTCACATCATATCACGTTGCATCAATATCAGTCTCTCACGGTATAAGAGAAACCGTACGCGCCGTGGGCAGTTTTATGTGTCTGGTGTACATTTTTAATACGTTTACATCTCAATATTGAAAGTACGCAAACAGAATCAAGACCTTGAAATAAATACTAGATTAAAAGACGCTAATTAAACACAGATGGTCTTATAGCTTCTGTAATTAACTATTACCTAAACTTATATGAACACCACATGTAGTGGCTAAGCGCATTACTCTACGGGTAAGGACCAGACGGTCTTTCGCACTTTGTTGTGCCATATGCAAGCACATACGTCTTAGCTATATATGTCCCTCAGTTAGACATATAACCTAACCTAAATCAACTCTAAAACATTAATTATTTTATAACTTTGAAAGATTTTGTCAGTTAGTCGAAAAGTTGAACTTCCCTGACAATGGGCGTTCATAACACATTATAAGTATTTGAGTGGGCACAACCGGACGCCTTGTCTACCCCACGATCGTCTATATATTGCACTTTGCTATGATACAGCAGATTTGGTTTTATAACCAACGGAAAATGGCTACGCTGTCTAGAATCATCGGCTGAGTTTGTATTCCAGAACCTAGCTACGAGTTTGGCGCTGTCACTAGCGCCCATCCATTCCTATAGCGCGCAGGCAACAGGGCACACAGGACACGATAGCAGGTGTCGCATTGTTTGTGGAACGCACGAAAAGCGGAACTGGCTCCACACTTTAGACTGGAATCGTCGATAAATCTCCACCTAGGTGTATGTATACACGTAGACTGAACAGTGGTGATAGGTGCTTCAATTAAAAGCACGCTGTAGTGCTTGTAACTGAAGTGACGATCATTTGCATCAATAAAGCTGCTGCATGGATTGCCACGAGCTACAGGCTCAAGCTACACGCGTGTTGCGACAGCAACCACGGAGGAAATAAATCATCATCATCTGCCTAGCCTTTTCCCAATTAAATTGAGGTCGGCTTCCAGTCAAACCGGATGCACCAGTATTATACATGGAGCGATGACCTTTCTGTCCTCCACAAACCAGATAGCCCTTGGTTAGATTGGTTGTCAGATCTTCGGGCTAAATGACTACCTAGCTGTAACGACTGCTAAAGATCTACAAATGACAGCAAGGACCAACGGCTTAACGTGCTTTCCGAGGCATGGAGGAAACTCGGTATATACTGGTGAGTCAACCATCCATGGACCAACCGAGGCAAGGGCGGATTAACGTGAAGACCGACCCGAGTTGGTGGTTGGTGTGTTACTAACACACACAACAAATAGAGCATGCATGAGTCACCACGCCGTGATTTTCTACACAAAGGTACTCGCGAAAAGGATACAAGTGATGGACGCGCTAGTCGCTTATGGCTGATATGGAAAAAAAATTATATATATATTTTTTTTTTTTTTATTGTTATTTGTTATGAAATATGTATTAGTTTATTTTATTTGTATATAAGTATTAGTATCATTATAAGTGCGTATATAAATTTTCGATAGCAGGAAGTTATTTTTATATATTTATTTTTTACCCTATCACAATGTTTTCTTATTTAACCCAAAGGTTAACTGGTAGAGAATGCCTTGTGGCATTAAGTCCGCCTATGTATCACTATTGTGTATGAAGTTTAAATAAATAAATAAATATGGTGAACGGGTCTTTAGACAGATTTAAATGCGTAAGTTAGTTAGTTTAATGAACTGTCATAATCATATTACTGGTATGGTTGACCGAGTGCAGATCAGGGTGACATCTGATTACCGACAGGTCAGCTGCACCGGCCACCGAACCGTGTTGATTGACAATTAACAATGACGGATTCTTTAAGGAAGCTGGAGTAGAATGGGTGCATATTGAATTAATGCGTAGGAGTAAAGTATCACGTTTTAATCCCAATTATGGGCCCCAACTTACGAGCAGTAAGTCGTGGGTTCGAACCCAGGCAGGCGCATTGCTTTGATGATTTCAAAACGGTGAAGGAAAACATCAAAACATCTTGAGGAAACCGGTATGTCCTAGAACCAAAAATTCGAAGATATGTGACATCTACCTACCCGCACGGGCCCGCGTGGTGGATTTATAGCCCATTCCATCTCAAAGAGAGGAAGCCTGTGACCCAGCAGTGGGAACATTATAGGCTGATTATGCTATTTTTAATATTTGACCAGCAATAGGTATTGAAAACCATCCTGGAATTATAATCGCCTGAAATTGGCTCACCGGGAAGAAGTGTCGTGGTTACTGGTTATCACTGCGCCTTCATCTTTGAAAGGAAATAAGTTTCCCCCTTTGGTAGTAAATCAGATCAACATTATTGTCACACTTAGCTTTTTTCACTTAGCGTTTGGTCTAGTGGTTTCAAGCTCTAATGCTGAGTAAGAGGTCCTGGGTTCGATTCTTGGGTTGGGCAAAGTGTTATTAGGTTTTTCCATCAGCAATTTCTAAGTAGCAGCCACGGAATCTGGATCTCTGGTCGATTAATCACAATAAGCTCGCTTCCGATTACATGGAACTTAAACTTCACTGGCTAACTGTGGGTGTACTATAAGATACACCTTTTTTTTCGGATGGGAAATCATCAAATGACCCCTACCGATCTGGGCGGAGTGGAAGGGACTGTCAGACTTCTACTGACTAAAACCCATCCATGTTCTTTCTTTGACCTTTGTGTTCCAGGACCGCGGTGTCTCTTTCGAAAAGTCCCGCAGCCCCGGTAGGATTAGATACACCGCAGCCTAACTTCGGGGATTACAAGCGTGACAACAGACATAGATCCTACTATCAATTGGCTCTCCAGATTTTGTACCTAAATGATACGATCTATTTTTAATCTTATTAATCCAACACTCATCCAATCTCAGGAGCCGCTGCTATCACAAATTATGCTCTAATATCACACGCGTTGACAGACCGCCATCTAATGAAAATGTAAAGCCAAAACTTGGCAAGTGAACTGTTGCTTATTTAGGGTTGACGCGCACCCGGTAATGCATAATAAAGTTGTTAGGAACGCAGGCTGGCGCGATGCCAGTAGTTGCCAGCGTGCCATCCCCGATGGCAATTCGCTGATAAACTTCTTCGGGACAAAAATGCGCACTCCTTTGTTCCTTGGCCATGCATGCAAATAGAATCACGCTTTATTTGCCAACTGTGATGTTATGGGGACGTTATTTTACGGTTGTTTTCAGAGTTTGGCAGAAATGTGCCTACTGCTTATATTTACACACATTTGGCAAATAAGTACTACTTACTACTACGAGTACATATTATGAATATTGGATACTAGCACTTCGCCCGCGAATTCGTCCACAAAAATTGTGATAGCTCGGCCATCACAATTCGGTCATCCACGAATAATGTATCTTTCTATCAGTGATAAATTTCATAGAATTGGATCATTAGTTCCGGAGATTACAGATAATATAATACTACGGTAGGGGTACCGTAGTATTATATTATCTGAGCCCCCACAAACAAACTTACAAACTACAAACAAATTTTACCTCTTTATAATATTAGTATAGATAAGCTTATGACAGTAATTCCTTGCATGATTCTGAACTTGATGATTCTTTTGACAGAATAAACACGTAGGTAGAAACACTTCTATCGACTATCAACTGGACATGACTAATACCTTATCATCAAAACTCAAGACAAAAAGCATCAGAAAGACATTTCAGTAACAGAGTTCAATTATCATCACAAAAAAACACCTCAGAAGCGTAACTAGTCTGTAGATTTCAATAAAGAGGAGTGAAATAAAATAAATAGTGCAGTGTACAATGCTGATATCGATACATTCTCGTTCGGATAAACTATTTTTACGGGATAAACAATGAGAACATTCACAGTATCGATACCGCGCCAACCCTTTAGTTCCGAATAAATAACAGTCGAGAGGAAACGTAGGTGTTAGAAGTTTAGCGCGCTGCGATTCGTCACTGTTGTACTCTTTTTTTAAGTTTAGAGATTCCGCTGGGTACTGATGTTGGTAAGAGAATAAATGAAAACTTATTAAATGGAAAGATTTCAATCCTTGCGAGATAAACATAATATAATATTTATTTATCTTCAGGCAACTTTGGCCCAGACCTTATGATAAAATACAATTTGTGTAAACGTAAACGTGGATGACAACTTTTACTAAGCAACGACACTAATATACTGAATTTGTGACTCAGAATTCAAATAATGCATGAATTTTGGTTGAATTAGTTACCTTTTTTTCTTGTTTTTCAGATATACACCTACCACTGTCTATCTTGTCTGTTCGGTAAAAAATAACTATGGCATTAAGTCCGCATCTGTACTTTGTGCTTGAAGTGTTAAATAAATAACCTGTCGAAAATTTCTTAAATCCAATGTTGTTATCTTTCATTCTAGTTCATGGCCGTCCATTCCGACGTCTTTCTTTCCCATTCAGTAAAACCTTGTTCAGTTAAATTCTTGTTGTAGGCGAGTTCTTAATTAATGCTAACGAGATGTCTGCTATAACCATAACCATGACATTTCATTACTCTCCCTTATTGAAAATAATTTAAACTCACAGAAATGAATATTAAACTTGAACGACAACCTCATGAATAAATAATGTGAACTTCCATCATTAAAAGTTGGCATCAAAACTTAGTTAGTCTTCTATTCCTTGTGTTTTTCTGCCTCAATTCGCGGTTATTCAGTATAAGAATGGTGTACAAACGAAGCATCGTATATTTCTTGTCGGGTGTTAGATTAGAGGGCTCTCCGACTCAAAAGATTTATGACGCCAATACTAAGTCGATTCGAAACGTTTGGGTAGCGTAGTCACAGTTCCTGCTATCAATCCTGATTTAATGTTCCTAAAGTCGACAATTTTACAGACACAAAGGGAATTCGGTTGAGATTTTCTGAAGGTATTATCTATTTAATTTACATACTGATTCGTGTAATCAATTACAAAGCGGCTAGCCTTTTCCCAACTATGTTAGGGTCGGCTTCCAGTATAACCGGATGCAGCTAAATACCAGTATTTTACATGGAGCGACTGCCTACCAGACCTGCACAGCCCAATTAGTACTAGGTAATGCGATACCCCTTGGTAAGACTGGTTGTCAGACTTTTTTGCCACTGACTACCTTGTAACGACTGTCAAAGACTGCCAACGGCTAAACATGCTTTCCGAGACACGGAGGAAACTCGGTATGCAATGGGTGATCACCCACCCACCAACCAACATAGGCAAGCACGGCTTAACCTAAAGATCGATCCGAGCGGCTGCTATTATTTAGCCACGAGCTCCTCAATAATAAATTAATATGTTGGAATGTAAAACAATTAAAAAATAAGATACATTGAAGTGGCCATGAACTCACAATACAACCCTAAAGTGCTTACTTTGTGTAAAGAAACGTAACGGTACTCATCCTCACATTTCATAAATACCTCATGTTTTCGTCGGTATTATTTTCTGGCAGTAGTTACGCGAAAAGATGTTGCGATGAATATTAACAAGAAACATTAATCTAAAGGAGGACTATTTTTATTCGAAGTTATGAATAAAATCTTCAAGAGCCTTGTTTTGTTTCTTTCGAGGTTTCATTCAAATTATAGATACTACTCCAATTGGAGCGAGCGCTATACAATCTTTTATTCATGACACATTATTCTGGATCTGATTCGTAAATCACAGATTTTCCGATAAATAACAAGGTCCAGAATATAACTATTCCTATCAATAAATACCTTTTCATTCGTCATTTATATTTATAAAGCAGTATAATGGCAAATGTCCGAAATATGATCAAACTTCCTCTAAACATTATTATTTCGTTAGTCCCTTACGCCTTTTAGACGTAGATGGATGTTGTTATTTATTTTAACATAATAACACAGATGCTCTTTCAGCTATGCGAACCCAAAAAGCTGACCAATTTTCCTTTTTAATGCACGCCTTGATCAAAGGGCGGGCGGCGAACCGACGACAAAATAACTCGTCGGCTCATAAAATTCATTATTTCGGCCTATCCAAGTCATCAAGCATGTTTTAACAACCCTTTCATTAATAAAAATATAAAACATGTACAAGTAAAGGGACAATTTTTTAATAATATTCTGATTTTGATTATTTTATTTATTAAAGGCCTATTAATAATTAAAACGAGAATATGCTAGCAATGTTCTTCACAAACGCGTCGGCTGAAACCTGTACATAATTTGTCAAACCTTCCTTAAACGCTTTGAGATTGAAATCCACTAAATATTGTAGTTCGCCGACGGAAACTTGCAAAGGAAAAGACGGGAATGCCTGTGAAGCCTTTGATACATTTTCTTCGTTATCAAGCCACGGGAGCCAAATAAAATCGTGAAGTGCGGGATTCGCTCTCGGGTCTAGCGTTGGCCTCTGTCTTGGATTTATTGCGGACCAGTACATTCGCAGTCGAAGGATCATGTGCTGCACGAGCTCCGGATGAGAGGACCACAAATCATTTGTTTCTGCTGGATCCACGCTCAAGTCGAACAAACATCCTTTTGCTGTAATTGATAAATTGATTATTAGTCGGTCATTTACACACGGTCTTTCGGTAGTTCATTCAGTGAACAATTAATTATCACTTTTATTTCTTACCTTTGGTTGGTACGCAAAGCTCTTCTGTACTTTTAGTAATATTTATATTTCGATATAAATTCGAATAATTTCGCTTCATAGCGACCATATTCAGATCCATATTTATAAATAATGTCTCCTTAAACACTAGCGCTGTATCTGAACTTAGCAGCACATTTTCATACGAATATCCAGCACGCCTCAACTTCTTTAACTCCAAGCCATAGAATCCACTTTTCTGTGGCTCTACGATGCCAACGATTATTTTATAATTTCCTTGTCTGAAAGCTGCCCAGTCCTTAAGATCGTCTATTGTTATTAACGCGTCGCGTCTAGGAGGTGTCTCATCTTTTGTTATAGCATTCCATTGGTTGATACCGTCTATTGTATCATTATAATTGCCACCTGCAGCACTAATTAGTGTTGGCATCCAGTCCGTTACGTGAAATAGACCTGGCCAAATGTTGCTTGGTATCGATGCGTGCCATACAACCGCTGTCGATCGTACCGCTCCTTCCCAGGGCGTGCCTTTTGTGCCTCGCAAGGGTAAATTTGAGCCGAAATTTCGGTTTAATCCCGTTGAAGGTGCACCATTATCGGAAACCAAAGCGATGATAGTGTTGCTGAGGAGCTCCCTCTCGGCTAGTGCCGATATAACGTGACCAACGCTCCTGTCTAAGCCGGTAACGAGACCTGTTGAGATATAGGAGCCAGTTAATTGAAATGGGAAGTTGCAATTGTGAGCACTGTTGAGACACACGAGCTTAATAAACGGTATATACCTAGCTTAGAAACTTGGCTTATGTTATTAAAAAAACATACCGTGCCATACAAAAGTGCAACACGTTCCGAGTACATGGAACAACAGATTCTTTGTTTAATAACTTTTGAAGTTTGAGGTGTGGAACCAAACTAATATTATAAATGTGAAAGTAAGTTTGTTTGTTACCTTTTCACGCCTAAACCACTGAACCGATCATCCTAAAATTTTGCATATACGTTGTCAGGTGTACAGAAACGGACATAGGAAAACAACAATACATTCTTATGATGATGATGTTCGCTCTTAGATGGCGCCACGTGTCTTTCAAATCATGATTTAATTATATTATTACAAGCAGAGTGCAACCCGAATTGATTGTCAAATTCTAAATTAACGCGAGCAAAGCCGCGGGTAAAAGCTAGTGAAAATAATAAATTTTAATCCTTGACAAAAGCTTATGATCTTATACGGTTTATAATATCTTCAAGTTGTATATAACAATTACAAAGAATATAAAGTGAGCTGGTATCCATGATTGCCTGTAATCGTTTCTCTTTAGTGTCTTTCAAGCTTTGAATACCCTGAGCGAGCAAATCGTCCGCCATTGATGGAGCAAAAAGCTCGTTCTACAAAAAAGTCAATTACGCGATTTCCGATCTTAGCTTAGCCTTAAGACCACAAGAACTAAGTATCACTAATGAGATTCTGAGGTCTTTCTCTCCCTAAACTCTCCCATTAAACTGATTATAAGTACGTTAGAAGTATCGTTTTTGACGTACCTAATCGTAATAGAACACTTTCAATAAAAGTCGCAGAAATAATTGCGATAATTATGATCGACACGGCAAGGATTTACTCCTCAGATTTGGTTGGTTTACCGAAAATTGTAACCGAACCGTATACCTAGATACTTCCGTCGTCGTAGCAACTGAATTGGCAATTACACTTCAGTTTATAACGGTAACCTCAGTTCCCAATATAGGTGGGTGGATATAACGGTCATAAGATTTGATTCTGTTTAGTTATATACCGTATAATCTCGGTGCCGGGTGTGCGACGGGATCGTTTATCCAGAGCTCACAAGCGCAACTGCTGAACATGAGGTCCTGGGTTTGATTTCCAGGTCGGGCACATTGGTAATTTCTCAGTAGCAGCTTCGGAATATGGATGCCCGGTTGATGACCATAGTGGCAGCGAGATGAGCAGATGTATTGTTGCCAGAGCGGGTTAAACCTGGATCAGTCTAGCACATGAGCGAGGAGACTGGCACAATCAAACAGAGGCTTATGGATGACTATGGCAGTATAGGCTCGCCTTCTACACATTTCGCCTGTCGACTTCAACAGGTAAACATTAGACACACATCTGCCTAAACCTTCGTGGATTACAGGTGTGATGTTATGTTATGCTGTAATATTTGAATCTGTTTATTACCGGCGTACATTCTCCGTGCTGTGTGTGCAATGTGATCATTTGCGGCGATGAATTCTTCGGGTGGCTGCAGACTAACGTAGCCCCCTCCGAGGTGGGGGGCTGCGTGGGATATGTGGAGGTACAGCGGCACTGATGTGTCGTGATTCCTTATCACTGTAATGAGAGAGATGATTATGTAGACCCGTCTAAAGAGGACGTAATACAAGCTTGACGAATCAAGATAGGATAGTCTTAGGTCGAATTGCGTTAAGTTTCATGGATGACCATGAAACTTAACGCAATCAAGATATGTTTTAAGAGCTATCAGTATCGATATTCCTAAGCAATTATTGTACACTTCAGTTCAGTTTCAATGTCAATGAGGACCTCGTTTGGGTCGATCTTTAGGTAAGCCGCGCATGCCTTGGTTGGTCCGTGAACGGGTGACACCCATTACTTACCGATTTTCCTCAGTGCCTCGAAAATCACGTTAAGCCGTTCGTCTTGGCTCATTTGTAGATCTTTGACAGTCGTTACAGGTAGTCATTGGCCTTAAAGACTGACCAAGGGGTATCGTATCGTATTGCCTAGTACTAACTGGGTTGTGGAGGTGAGCAGCCAGTGGTGGAGGCAGTTGCTCCAAGTAAAGGAATGCATGTGCTTACGGGTCTAGAATTCTATAGAGTACTGGCTAAATCAAGAGTAGTCTAATGAATTATGTAACTGTAATAACAAATACTACTCAATCCTGGAGGTTTCCAGGTTGCCCCTGACCCCAACCTATTTGCTTAACCCCAAGGGTCAAGTGTTAACCCTATTGACATACAGCTTTTGCAATATTTCATTTATACATAGGTCATTAGTGACCACATTGCGAGTTGGAATTATTAATCAAATGAGTGATTAACCACGCACGCACCATTTCATTTTATTCATAGCTTGAAAATTCTGTGATGTCCTAACGCTGTATAAATTAATAAAAATACGTGCAACTAATAAATGTTCATCAGTATACGCTACAAACATTTTAATTGCTAAACATACGTACGGTTAACTGCCCTTTCTGTTAGTACTTCAGTGAGGTGGCCTCTTTGATCTTCAATCGGGTCCAAACCATTAAAAAAATCGAGTCCGTAGAACACGGTATCGTTCCACGTCTGGAAATTTTATAAAAGATTAGTTTCATGCTTTCATAATAGATCAAATACATCCTCTTACAGGAAATTAAATTGTTGTATTATCATGTTATCTAAAGAGGCAAAACAACTAAGTTAGTTAGAACTACTCGCTTTTCAAACGATTCCATTAGTATGTAGTGTCAATTACACGCTCCCTGTATATGTACCTACTGTACTGGGGGCCCAAAAAGGCCACTTTCGCATAATCATAATAGGATAATAATGATTCTGCTAAAGCGGCCTTATTAGACCCCCTGATTAATAACATTATAAACGGCACTATTCTCTCTCAAGCTTAAATAAAAATATGGTATTTGTTGTTTTGACATGGAAAGAAAAATTCTAGTGCGAGCAGGGTTTGAACCTGCGACCTTCCGATTCAGTACACCGGACGTCTTAACCCATTAGACCATCGCACCCTACTCACAACTCTCGAAACGGTGTAGTTCCCTACGCAGGGTTTGCGTATAAAAATATTAAAATGGTATTTGTTATTAAATACTTAATCATATTTCGTTCATCTTCGTCAAAAATCCCAGATAATCACAACGTCTATCTAAAAATACAATTCAAGCAAAACGCAGAAAGGAACTTTCTATTCTATACCTAAGTTCAAACAAAAGATGGATTCTTTTCTTCCCTCCAACAATACTGCTTTGTGTTCCAAATACCTTAACGTTAAGACATAAGTATACGTACCTCTACGTGGTTATACGTGTAGTAATCCACACTGCAGCCTAAGAAGCCGTAGAATGTACCAAAGCCTCTATTAGTGGGTAGATAATGTTGCCTGGATTTACCGAGACCCCATTTCCCTATCAAATGTGTGGCGTAGCCCAATTCTTGTAAATACTCGGGCAGTAGGCGTTCCGTGTGTGGGAGGCCGCGCTCCTCCGCAGACTTGATCGAGATTCCTTGAGTACCTTGTATATCAAAGTTTAATTAGTGTACGTTGTTGAATAAGTCAATGGATAATTGTACTAATAACAATAATTGACACAGACCAAGTACAATAGCAGATAGTAGATGTGTTTTGAAACGGAATACCGATTCTAGAAAATAATTAGGTTTATGTTCCTTTTGAAATCTTTCGTTTCACAATAAAATGCTCCATTAAAGGTATAAAGAACTCCAAGGAACCTCATTTTTGTTACCTGCACTTAAACCACAATCAGTTTATTGGTACAATATAATAAGAAATCACGATCGTTAATTTTTTTCTTATTTTTAGATCATTTTAAATGGTCTACATAGGGAATTTCACATTATGAAACTTCAAAGAAATAAATCGAGAGTAAATAACTTTACAAATCGACATGAATAATGATTTTGTATTTTATTGAATTAAATAAATTAATCTTTGTTGTGGATTTTATAAGGGCTACGTAAATGAAAATAATTGGGTTGCCTTGATAAGCAGGCACTTCATCTGTTAATATTTTTGTACCAAATTGCCAGTTAATTTTATATCTTATTTATAAGTAGTAATAGACAATAGTTAATGGACCTGTGTTAGAAATAAGAGTGATAGCCACACTGTCGAAGTAGGTTTAAGATTACCTGTAATGATAGTTGTAAGTTGAATAAATAAATAAATAATAAATAATATTTTAAGCCCTGTGTTTAAGCCCGCATTTCTTCTCTTTTGTTGTGTATTCAAAGAGAAATTGCTAGAAATGTTGACTTTTCATGTAACTAATCTTCTACTGGCACTGTCAATTATGATGACACACCACAAGTCAACTGAACTAAAGCGAGAAAATTAAAGTTGGAAATAAGAATATAATAGTGTCTAGATTAGATACAGTGGTGCTACATTCTATATTAATCCTAAATGATCTTATCCTTTGGCCTTGCTAAAAAAGGCTTGCTTTTTAAATATTCTTCATCTGATAAATGTTGTTCTAAATTGTAGGCTCCTAACATAAAAAGTATTACTAAAAGCAGTAGACTTAACTCCATATCAAAAAGCCAAATAAACAGTCTCGTTTAAAATATTACACAGATAAATTCATCCGAGCTTCGTATAAGAAAGCGCTTTCTTCGCTTGCAAACGTACCCATCCTCATAGGATATTTTCCGGTGAAAAGCGCGCTCATTGCTGGCGTGCCGCGAGCGTGGGTATAGTACTGTGGTATTATGACTCCCTGGTACGCGAGCACGTCGATGTTAGGCGTCATTATTTGATCCGAGCCGTGGAAACTCACGTCGCCCCAGCCCTGTTACGGTTGTACAATAAAATTATTACGTCAAAAACTTGGTAATGGAACTAAATCTGTAGGTTGGAGTTCCAAGGTGAGACGTTATTATGTAGGCGTATTTTGACTAGTGTTTTACTTTGGTGAATGATAGACATTTAATGGCAATTTTATAAAAAATAAAAATTACGTGTTACTGTTGATGATAAATTGTCCGATAGTACAAACAACAGACCAAGTACTAAGCTACAATTACTATATTTTGAATAGAATTTATTCATTTATTTTTCTTTTCTATGTTGAAGACATTGAGCTCACACAAAGATGAGACCAACTAAAAACATTCGCATTTTTTATAAACCAAATTATGTACCAACTAAATAATAAACAACAATGTAACTTACCAAATCATCAGCTACAATAAACACTATATTCGGCTTGGAGAAAGTTTCACACTTAATTAAAACCACAAGTGACGTGAAAATACTGAAACAAAGAGAAACTTTGAATAGATGGACGCCTATTGTAGAGCAGACCCAGTATCGTTTTACAAATAACTTACTAAAATGTAAACCTCATTTTAGCAAAATGTATTAGTCGGAAACAAATTTCATCCAAAACCCGTCAGCCAAATGAGTTACTTGATAACAATAGTACCTATTTGTAGCTACAATACATTGGCGCTCGGTTAGCGAAGCAAAAGTATGGACGGAAATGCAGAAATAGCGGGGAAACTGAATGAAAACTAAAAGAAAAAATATGAAATTCTCAAAGGCAACGACAACATTTTTATGATTAAGAATGGACGCATTTTAAAGTGCTTTTTGAATTTCAAAGACTACCTCCACTTCGCGATGTGAGTTGATTTGTACCTCGGCTGCAAGAAACCGCGTCTCGACTTGGACAATTTCATTTTCTTTAGATTGGATAATTCCGCATAGACAATATCGCGGTAGGTAGCATCGAAAGATTGAACGATATTGATTCTTATTTACATCGTGGTAAACAAAAAATAGTAAGACTCAGTTTAAACAGTAAAACTTAAATTAAGGTACCTAATTAATTGCCGAATTCATTTAAATATTTTGTTTCGTCCAGTTTCGGAATTAAGGAAAACACTCATAACTGGAAAGGGCCGTTAAAACAAGTTATAAAAATTAAAAAGAATTTTTGCCGAAATAAAGTAAGTACCTACTGAAAACCGCATCACTTCATGTTAACTCCCAATTTTCCACCGCTTTTCCGCTTCGCTTATCAATGAGCCATCAGCTTTAGTGCCAGGCACCTGTATCAATACTAAAATTACCAATAATAGGTACATTTGCAGCCCAATTTTGCTCACAGAACAAAACCGCTACATGACGATTTATTGTTTTAGCTACACTTCGTTTAAATAATTATAATGTGAAAATTAAATAAACGGACGCCGCGTTAGGCTGTATGCCGGTGGTAACACTGGTAACAGAACCAGTATAGTCTGGCCTCGCATGTTATAGAAGCTCACATGCTATCTACACTACACCATCACCAGCTCGATTTAATTTGTGTACATTTTAGACAAATCTGACTGAAAACAGCCTAAAAAACTGAAAATATGTAACATTACTTATTTTCCTTTTTACCTGTTTGGTAATCAAATTCGAATAGGAAACGATCATTTTTTAATGATAACCAGTTTCAGACTCGTCACCAATTAAAACTTCGTTAACTAGTCAGGGATAGTCAGGGATTAGTATCATTATAAGTGCCTATATAAATTTTCGATAGCAAGAAGTTATTTTTATATATTTATTTTGTACCCTATCACAATGTTTTCTTATTTAACCCAAAGGTTGACTGGTAGAGAATGCCTTGTGGCATTAAGTCCGCCTATGTATCACTATTGTGCATGAAGTTTAAATAAATAAATAAATAATAAACGTGATTCTATGTAAAGAAGCATGCAACGTTGACGACTCCTGCGGGAGGTCATGACCCGTCTGATAGACTCGAAATTGAATGATACTTTTTAGGAAACCTTATTTCCATTTATTATTCTTTATAATAGATTCTATCACAGATTTAATAACATTTGATTAACTTTAAAGGTAAAAGAAATACCTATTTGGTTTCTTTAACGTGAATGAGATGAAGACATAGAAATAAACTTTGGTATTAATCTTGCTGACGTTGCAGACAGTTATTAAGTATGATGAAAATAACTTCAATAACCTTTTTAACATACAATTCAACAGTAAGGTATTACGAAATCTGTTTTGAAAAATTCTAGTGCGAGCAGGGTAGTTCCCTACGCAGGGTTTGCGTATAAAAATATTAAAAATTAGGTGTTACTAAGTCGTTTTGATTATTAAGATATCATAATATGTAGCATGTTTTTAATTAAACAATTTATTCTTTTGCAAACATAAGTAATGTAGGTACATAAATATTTTACATATTTGTTCATTAGTTGAATTCACACCTGTTTCCTAACTTGTCAGATACCGTTAAACGTAACAGGCGGTATGATATGTAACGCGGGCGAAGGGCCAAAACAGCTTTAATGTGGAAAAGCATATTCTGCATAGCCCCGCAAGTCTTTAACAAAATCCCAAGACAAATAAAAGAGTTAAATTTAAATGCGTTTAAAAAGGAATTCAAAGACTTGTTATGTAAAAAATGTTATTATAATTTAAACGACTATTTGAATGACACTAACAGGCTAATTGAATTGTAATCTTATTAACTTTGACATATCGTATCTCTTTAATAGTTTGACATTAAATAATATTTTGAATATAATCCAGATAATATTTTTAACTGACATGCCACAAATTGTTATTGTTTTATTTTTATTTATTTTTTGTCTTGTAAATTTATGTACCAAATATTTGATGAGACCACTGATTAGAAAGACCATTTATTGTACCACATTCTAACAAATAAATGAATTTGAATTTGAGTCTCCATATTGTACTGTGACATGGGCATGTTAACTTTCATCAATTATAATTATTAAATTGTCGTGCAAAATAATACAGGGTGTAAGAGAAAGATCTTCGCAGACTGAAGGAGTGAACTCAGTATATGATACTTAGATGACCGGTACAAGAAATTATTTCAGGAACATTACGGGAATCCAATAAATTCAATTTATTTTATAGCCTCATACACAATGTATCGTAACCATGGCAAAACGCACGTAGCGAATGGCAAGCGCGACGACGAGTTGGAACTCTGTAGCTTGGCAAGAAGTGATTTCACGTGTCGTTCGTTAGAGTATATCAACAAACATTGTTGTTTTTTTTTTAGTTTAGCCGTATTACTCACATAAATGGATTGCTGCATACAAAAAATATCATTTTACATTGAAATAAATAGATAGTATCTGTAAAATCGATAAAAAAATTCCGGTGGAATATGTTTCAAAATAAGGAGCTGAATGCACCCTGTCAGTTTTCGGAGGGCTGTCCCTTACTTGCATAGTTACAGTAAACTGAACTTATGTATTACGAAGAAGAACCAGCATATCACAAATTACAATAAATAGGTTAACTTGCGGCTTTTCACACTTTAATGTAGGTATCTACTGCTAATCAAGATGCCGCAGTCTAGATTCGTGACCGGTTGATAGCAACCCTCTTCCCGCTATTACAGGCGTGATGTTATGTTACTCATAAAAATTAAACGTTACAAGCAAGCCCACCTCTAACATTACGACGAATAACTCCAACAGACATAACAAAGTTACTAAAAAACAAAGCTTATGGTGTTTCAACTTGAAGAATAGGGCCGTATAAAAAACAACAGATTTCGCCAAGTTTTTGCTATAAAACAACGATTTGCATGAGAAATGAGAACAGCTGGCTCAGTTGCGGTATCAGGAAGGCAATGTAATTAGTTAAAAAACTCGTAAAATAACAAATTATTGTTTAGAATATAAAAATGTATGCCTACAACATGTTACTTTCAATTTTATTTAAAACTAGCATCTGCGCGGGATTTAAATCGCGTCGTAGAAACATGTCCCATGTTATTTGGCAATAGTGTAGCTTACCAGCAGTGAAAAATGTGTTGAAATCGAAGAAATAGTTTCTTAGATTAACTCCCACAATATACAAACTTTTTTTTATTTTTATTAGCCTTTACTCTCCCTGGGTAAAGGCCTCCTCCCATGAGCTCTTTGCCCATGCCTCCTCGAACCAGCCCTCGCGTTACGCGTCCAGATCGTCTCGCTACCTCTTTCTGGGCCGGCCTCGGCGGCGCCGTCCGTCTGCAACCATCGTGTCGAGACTTTTGCCCAGCGGTCGTCGTGCATGCGACTGACGTGACCCGCCCAATCCTATTTTAACCCAGCAGCCTTCTTGCCCACATCCACTATTTTACGTTTTTTTTCTATGTTCCTCTGTAAAATATTACTAGTTATTACCCGCGGCTTCAGAATTTAACAACAATTCTGGTAGTACTCTGTTTATAGTAATATAATTCAAGTATGATTCGAAAGAAACGTGGCGCCATCTACTATCATAATAACGTCATTGTTCATTTCCTCGGAACAGTACTTTTTTCGGGATGAAAGGTACCCTATGTCCGTTTCTGTACACCTGACAACGTATATGCAAAATTTCAGGATGATCGGTTCAGTGGTTTAGGCGTGGAAAGGTAACAAACAAACTTACTTTCACATTTAAAATACAAAATAAAAAAAAAATAAAAAAAAAATTTAATAATCAAAGTAAGGAAGTAAGGATAGTGTATAGGTACAGATAACTAATTTAATTGGATACCTCGAACGCATTTAATTAGGAAAGTGTTGTGAATTAAAGGCTAGCGATAAGTTAGAGGGTAATTTTCATTAGAAGCACCCGTTCTTAAGTTATTCACAGCATCAACAGCATTTAGTAAATGCATTAACTGGCACTTTTAAAAGTCGAACTTATGTATTTTAGATTATTTTCTCTGTAAACTATTCGTATCTTTTACAAAATTGACACATTTTCAACTTAGTTTCCACTCACTAATTATAACGAAAAACATTATAATTAAAGAAACCATCTCATTCATGTTAAGTTTTTTTACTGAAATTTCCTTGTTGCTCATCTTGAGTAACTTTATGAAGTAGGTTAAGTAAAGGACTGTGAAAGCTCGTAAAAATAAACCCGTTCATTTCACCTGGACTGTTGTTTTCTAAGTTTGGGAGTACAGAACACTGAATATTTAAATCGTAATGCATTTTAATTAAAAAATAATTAAATACTACAATATTACCTACTACTATAAAACAGTAAATGTATGCTGTAATGCCTGTTTAACTTTAAATAATTCTATGTACTTTTGTTTGTTATTTTATAAATATAAAACAAAATATTGTTTAAAATTTATTAGTGGATTGAGTCTACTAATCCCATGGAGAAAAGACCCAAGAAGTGGGAACATTATTATATGTCGATTTTGCTGCCTTGTGATAGGTATGTTATGAAAAAAGCAGCTACATCACGTGATATTCATATCTCTCAACCTAATATCTTACGCCATTTGTATCCTATACATTTAATCTTGTACATGTATACACGTACGTGTAATGTACGTATAGACAACGTGTTGGCAACTGTATAATATGACTATTTGCCTTGGAAGCCGTAAGGCATTAACTCTCCACTCCTGTATATTATGCCCATAAATCTCACAAGCAGCAATTCCAGGTTTGGAAACCCTCTCTTTTTAAGAGGCATTGTTTTTCGGGAATTTTCTATAAACAACCATGATAAGAAGTTTATATGTATAGTGAATTTACTGTCTTACATCTTGTATTGGACTTATTCATAACAATTTATGTTCTTTATCTAATTTACTTATCTGTTCACTCAGTTTTGAATTGAAACTTTGGCCAAACAATTATCTTGTTCTCTGAAAATCTTGCTTCCCTAATCTGAATTCTAGAAATATAGATACTTCGTGTCATATTTCAACGAAACCCAATCCTGCACCAGACAAGGATTTCTTTGACGAAAGAATCGACTAATGACAGTTTGTGTCGACACAATGACAGATTTCTTTGCACTATCTGTCGTTTTGTCGATTCTTCCGTCAAAGAAATCCTTGTCTACGGTGGTTATGCTACGGGGGCTGAACACCATCTACGCGTATGCGTAGGTAACCAAAAATCAATGTGTCAAAGCCAGTTACGACAAATAATCCCAGCTTTAAATTAAGTTTTCTTTTACAATACATGTTTTAATTGCACTATAACAATATTACAAAACAAGATCATAACTTTGCTTAATTGCGTACTAAAGTTCGTACAATATCATGTTTTGTGGTTTCAACGATCACACAGCGAGACCACAATTCAACATTTTATGCGTGCCAAATGCCAGATTAGCCATGACCTATTGAGGGGACGTGCCTTGCTGGACGCGTACAGTCACGGGCACGTTTACGTATAACATCTAAATGGATCTAAAGTTGAGTTAAAATGTTAGCAGTATACAGATCTAAACATGACGACTGAATCTAGCTGAGCTGAGCAATTGACTTAAGACGGGTCTTGGAATACAAATGTGAGGCGTTAAAGTACTCCACTATAGCGCTGTCATCAGGACACGTGCCAAAAAGACTGGCAGCATTGCTTTGCTTCGCTGAAGGGCACTGCCAATTCTATGGAGAAAATGCCCTGTTACAAGTTGGTACATGTATATGTTACGGCTAACAGCCGAAGTACGGTTACACCTAGTTCTAGCCGGCTAAACCTAGGTGCGGCCAGTAACAGTTGTGTATCTTTTTTATTGCTAGGACACACAAACCAAATGGATTAGGTTAGGTTGGGTTAGAACTGTGACCAAACGCGCGCGAGCCGCGGGAGCGCAGCGAGCGGTGCCGCAGCAGCGGCCGGCGAGCGCTACATCCAAATTGGTTGCATGTTCTAACCGAAGATAAGTAGGATACATCTAAGTTTAACCGCCTGCACCTAGTTATACCCGGCTAAAACTAGGTATAGCCGCACTTCGGCTATTAGCCGTAACATATAAATAATTCTGCTCGTGACTGTACTATAAGCGTTCCGTACGCTATGCCAAGTATTTAGCGAGATAACTGACCGTCATTAGGTATGTATCCTATCAGGTTTACTGCCTTCCCTTAATTTATTAGGGATAGTTGGCACTTTTTGTCTGCGCTTATTATTTCTTTTTGAAGGCACTTTTTCATTGCGGGACTGTTCGAAAGAGACACCGTGGCCCTGGAACACAAAGGGCAAAGAAGGAGCATGGATGGGTTTTAGTCAGTACAAGTCTGACACTCCCTTCCGCTCCGCCCAGAGTGGGGGGAGCGGAATCATTTGATGATTTCCCATCCAAAAAAAAAAAAAAAAAGGCACTTTTTCATGGTGTTTGTCTGTTTTTACGTACTGTGTCCTTTGTGGTTCTATGACAGTCGTTCGTGTAGTGAAATCCCGAAAGTCTGACAACCCGTCTATTCAAGGGGCATTGCCCAGTCAGACAACCAGTCACTCCATGTTAAATACTGGTATTCAGCTGCATCCGGTTATACTAGAAGTCGATTCTAACATAATTGATAAAAGGTTAGGCAAATGATTTGCCCAGATTTTTTTTTTTTTTTTCCCAAAAAGTAACTAAATCTGTAAACCGATAATACTTTGATACGAAACACGTTAATAAAACGGTGCAACAAAATATAACGACGCGGGCTGAGCAACAATAAATAATTTAAAGAAAACAAAACAATTATTTATTCAAATTACCAACATAGTCTAACTTCTAAACAGATTCCTATGCAAGATGTATGTATACATACAAACTCAAAGTAATGTAAGGTTTACGCAATCGTAATGTGTTGACAATTGCAAAAGGCATACTCAGTATTACTACGCTGAGCAAACAATCTGGATAGAAAAAGAAAGAAAAAAAATACTTATTTGTCGCAGGGACATGACGTGCATCATACAAAATGACAAAAAAATAAACAAAAAGAGAGAGATAGTGATAATATTATTCTTCGTATCTATATATTTAATCTCATTGTTTGATCTTATTAAAATTTCAGTTAAGTATAATTCACCATATATATTTTTTTTTTTGTTTATTCAATCGTATAATTTCTTGGTCAAATTACCTAACATATTAAAATGCTACCATTCACGCCTACATATTATATTAATTACTTAATAAATAACGCATAAGACCGTACCTAATTCGAAATAGTAAGGTAACAAGGGTAATAAAACTCTGCTACAATTTTAATAGCACTTTCGTGTTGGGAATGGACCAAAAATAGAACTAACATAGTTAGAAAAGGACTTTTGGCTGTCGGGGTCACATCACTAATTCTCCTGGTAATCCCCCCAAGTAAGGTCAGTATATTTGTATCATGAGACAGGAGTGGGTTTTGGTTTTCAAAATTAGAATAACTAGTTCCATGAAATCAGCTGGCAGTTTTTTGTTCAGTAAAAATCTACAATTCAGTCGTCGAAGTTCTCAATCGGCTCAAATAAAACAGTGAGCAAATATCAAGTTTCAGCAAACTAAAAACTATATAGCAGGCATTGTTAGCAGTAGCTAATGCAGTAAAGTTTCATCGCCTGAATTTCGTACCAAAAATCTCACATGCAACAGCTGTCGATAGAATATTTTTCGAAAAATTCTCATGTTGGTGGTTGTAGCCACATTTTTGCAAATCTTATTTCGCATACCTACGTTTTCCCCGTTCAGCTATTCGGGTTTTGGGCTATCCTTTCGTGGGATATTTTAACAAAACCTACACGTTCTGCAACAAAAATAAAAGTTCTATAAGTTAAAGTGTCCTCATTGAAAAATCCCCATTGATTACAAAGTGAAAAACAAAAGGTCGGGCTCAAGCGACCAGGAAACCTTAATGCTTCTTTGAAAGTTGTCGAACTAATTAAAAGTTTAACACCTCTTGTTGCCAGCGTTTCCGGCCGCATGTTCCGTGGCTCGCAAATTGCCCCAACTTTTCATATCCGCACTGTTTACTTATTACGAGCTTTTATTTAACCTGATGCTTTAACGTTCATCATAGTTATCATAATGTTAGCCTCGACTGCGCTGAGGACGAGTTGCGATTCATGTCACGCGACTTGCGTTCAGCAAATGTTTCTAACATTTTACTTCGTCGGGTACTTTATGACGCCACTTCGAATTTCGCTTCGTTTAGATATGACAGCATTTCTTCGCAAAGATAGTCGGTTTTGCAATGACGATGGATCTCTATTGAAAAGTTGGAGAAGCCTGCTTAGTTAAATAAACATCGTCTCATTTAATCTTATGACAACACTTGAAAGTTATGCTGCTCACAATGAAACTCACAAGTAACCGTCATGCATGACCGGAATCTATAGAATGCTGAAATTGGCGAGATGGTAGCATCATTCTCTATTCATAATCAAGCCTGATCATTACTAAAAACAACACAAACTCCGGCTTTTGATCTTGTTAATTAAATTACCTATAACTTAACTTCCATATCTCCTATTACAGAACTAATAATTATTATTAATCAAGCCTATGAGTTGTTAAATAAATTACGGATCTATTCTAAGACGGTGTAGCGTGGTGTTAATTACTCTAGGAGTATAAAACGATAGACAAACCGGGAGTGACGTGAAACTATCTGTAACAGTGAACTCAATTTAGGTGATTGCATGCTCCGTCGCATCTTATTCGCTGTCAATACGGGCCCCTGCTAATTTGTAAATGCAAATAGTTTAGGATATTCGTTGTTTGTTTTATTTATAGAGGCCAGTAGATACTGTAATCCATACTGATATTCATCATCATCATCATCATCTGCCTAGCCTTTTCCCAACTACATTGGGGTCGGCTAACAGTCTATCCGGATGCAGCTGAATACCAGTATTTTACATGGAGCGACTGCCTATCTGACCTCCCCACCCCAGTTACTAGGTAATACGATACCCCTTGGTAAGACTAATCCATACTGATATTATAAATGCGAAAGCAACTCAGTTGGTTTGTTACCTTTTCACGACTAAACCGCTGATCGGCTTGTAATGAAATTTGACAAAGAGATGGATTATATCCTGTAGAATGGCATAGGCTATCTTTTTTTTCTCACACATTGTTATCAAAATTTTCATGCGAACAAAGTCGCGAGCAACATATAGTAAGTTCATTAACTGTTGTTGCAAGTGCAACTAAAACTTAGTTTCAGAATAAAAAAGTGTTGAAAAACTAGAAGTTTACGAAATCGTTTATATTGAATTGATGAGTGGGACTGTGGGATTAATAATTTTTACTGAAACTAAATTTACTTCTTCACCTTGTTCAATGGGTTCAATTAATATCGATAAGCTTAAATGGAGGTAACATAGATACCTAAACGCTGAATAACGCCTATTATTTCAAACTATAAAGATTATATTTTGTCCTGGCAAAACTTTTATTTTAAAGAAAACACTTTTCCCACTTAAAATAAACGAAGCCGACTAGAAATCCACCTTACAGATTCTAATTATGATGAAGCATTTAAAAAAATTTGATTTAATGAATGGCGAGAGCTCTTCAAGAGCCGAGAATAAGGAATGATTTTCTATAAAATCATTCCTCATTCTCAAAAACACTAAAAAAAAAAAAAAACAAAAAAAAAATCTCTCTCTAAAATTATTTATTCTTTTTTTCTCATTCCTAAATAGACATAATAAGTACCATACTATTATGGTAGTTATTATGTCTATTTTAGTAAAAACAATAAATTAATCACTGTTTTGCTGATATTTGAATATGTGTCCGCAACTTCACGATCAGTCGTCTAAGACGAGTCGTTGGGTTAGCAAATACATACATTTATCTGTGTTAACTAATTATATTTTAAAAAAAGTTATACGCGCTGTGCCTTTTCTACCGTCAGAGTCTTGTTCTGTAACTGAAACCATCAATCATTGAAGCTTAATTAATAATAATGACTAAAGAAAATAAATACAAAGCACCCCATGTTTGTTTCCCTAATAAATAAATAATAACATCACCAACTCGTTTGTCAGTTTGATAGGCACATTGTGCTATGTTTATTCCGAGTAAATTACAGAGCATCCAATTTGACATCACAGGGTGACAATGTGCGTAGTTGGTAATTTCAGGATGACTCTACACATTGTAATTACCGTTCTGTAAAGGCTAGTTTAGGCTATATAAACATAGAGAAACAACAGAATGTTAGAATGTGTTCCTAGAAAATTGTTTGTATGAAGAGCAGTAAACAGCGAAATGGACACTAAAGGATGATTTCCACCAAACGGCTCGCATCGCCTCGGATCGGAAAGGATACGAACGGATACGACGACAGACGAACGGAGCCAATCGCTCGTCGCGGCATACTTTCGGCTACGATAGCGTGTCGCGAAAGACGCTCGTGGTTTGCTGCTGTGTGAACCTCGGTTAATTACTGTCTACACGATTTAATATCGTTTAAAGATTGTAAAATCCGTTTCGATCCGTTCCAATGCGAGCCGTTTGGTGGAAATCATTCTTTGGTATAATTATGACGAAATCATTTCGTAGGATATTCTGTTTCAGCTAGTCTTGAATAGCAATCTATTATCCTGAATTTCTAAAAAATTCTGCAGACTTTCTTAGCACTGTACATTTATTGTTTTAATATGACTTGTTGACTGTTTTCTGAACAGTAACATCTACATAGCCAGAAAACCGTGTTTGCGTCTTCGTTGTCGAAATCGTGAAACCGTTGTAAACTCAAGTTTACCAAATTCATGTCGATCGACTCCGAAACCTACCTACCTATTACCTTTAGCTCATAACATCTCACCGTTCCCCTCACATAATGCGATGAGCAACAAATCACATTCTCGAGATTTGTTAGTTTGGTTTAAACACACCTTTACACTTTACTATTTTCCGGGCTAGAGATTATTTAATGGAAAAGTTGATGAAGGATTTAACAGAAGCCTGGAGAGAAGTGACACTTGCGTTGAGATGTTGAAAGTGTCCTACAATTTCAAGCTCTGCCTTTTGTGGATTGTTAAAACGTGGTCTTTTTACACTTGAGCAATTAGTCAACGAATGTGATGTTGCTCTGTAGATATCTTGTAGCGCCGGCTACACATTGCTATTTATTATAGTGTTGTGTGAAAACATCCTGTACATATATTTCGGGAATTATCCTTTATTCTTAGCATTTTTCAAAGGTTAGGCAGAAGTATACCTAAAAAGTGTGTTCCTGTAAATGAATTCGTCAGTCAGCTTGATTCTAATTCAAGCTAATACATATCAGTATATAAACCTGAAGTATTAATAGACACTCCCTAAATAAATAACCTTTATACCACCGGCTCACAGATTTAAAAATACTCCTACCTAACCAAGTTGTACCCCAAAAGCGTGGCTACCTGTCTATATTTAGCGCTTAAGGTTGATTCAGTACATGATCTATCGGCGTCGCACCTACATCGGTTGTCACTCCATCATTATAGCGTTGCGTCTGCTAGTGACATCATTATAACGAGACGTGTACTACGTCCAATTAATTAATTGACTACACTAAGATGATCGATTTGACTGCTATCGTGTCTGTCCGGTTCTAAGTATATATAAATAAATAGGCTATTATAAAAAAAGGTTTACGAGTAAAATTTCGCGTTTGATAAAAACGTAACGTATATTTTAATCCAAAAAACTTTTCACGACACATGACTCTGGTAAAACTCTGTCGTACAACAATTATATAGGCTCGACTCGAGGGAAATCTCGAGATATAATAATTCATAGAGTTGCCTAAGCGAGGATACCTCTTACCCTCTTCAGGTCAGGCACCCCTGGCCGTGGGTGGAGGGAATGGCGGGCACACGACTCACTTTGACAATGTTCTGACGCGCCGCATAGCGCAGCTGCGTACAATCTTCATCAATTTAATCACTGAACGCCGACTGTTTTGATTAATTACGTTCTGGTCGGCGGTAGACATATGGATCCGACTAGTTTGAGCAGACAACACGAGACAATGCCGCATTCTATGGAATATGAACATTGGACGTGTATGGGACATCGCCTTTCCTGTTTTAGAAAACAAAAGGACAGTTGGAGTATGGTGTAGATAAACGAATAATAAATGCATTACGACTTGGTGGTCTTCGGTTTCCAATCGTAGATAAAGAAATTCGATTTAAGTTTTCTCTTGAAAGTTGTAAGTAGTTGGTAAGTAAGAGGTAAGTGCTCTTTATTTCAGTGCTTGAGAAAAACCTGTGATATCTCAATTAATGTGTAGTGTGTGTGACATTTCCGGGAAGAGGCTTCACAGTATCTGTAGTATTAAGGCGCTTGCCTAATGTTTCTGAGAGCTAATCAATTTAAATCTCCTGTCATGTAGTACCTCTTAATTGTTCATTGATTCATCAACAATTCATTGTGGTTGACATACATAGGTAGGAATTGGATAGGACTTGAAGAACAATAATTAAGATTCGGCTCTGCTCTTGGTGTGTATATCGTCTACACCCTGTTTGCAGTATTGTAAAATTGAACCACCCACAGTATACCTACTGAATTTCGCAGTTTTCCAATTTAGTGAAGTGAAACACTGCCTTCATAGGAAGCCGGGATGCGACGCTCCTTCAACAAATTAAAAATGCCACAAACCATTTGCGTGTTATTTCGTTCCAGTGTTTATGTGCTGCAACTTAAGGTTGTACCCATGGTATAATAATATACTTCGCCTGGTATTCTCTTCCCACGTTGGCCCAAAACTACGTCATGATAAGTGTTACCATTGATTGTCCTTTTCAGTTAATTTAGGGACTCTCATTTACTGAATGAAAATAAAATAAATTACTAACTAGCTGAACTATTTAGTAACTCGTGTGATTCATCTATTTAGTTTTAAATTAGATTCAATCACACACCGTTGCAACACATCGACAGCATCGCAACTGATGACGTATTCTTGGGTCAATCACGTGACCAGCTGTCACGGGAAGAGAATACCAGGCGAAGTATATTATTATACCATGGTCGTACCCACCTAGGTAGGTACCTAGTTTAATGTTTAGATACAGTAAATTGCATTTTCCTTTTTCGAATTAAGTAGTTAAGGCACTCATTTCGATATAGTTTTACGAGTCGTTGGATATCAATATGAACACCATGGAATGTTATGCATTCTTTGAAGATACAGTTAGCAAAACAACCAGGAGAAAACTACATAGACGCCTGACTGATATTATCATGACTTTAACGGTATAAAGTACAGGGTGTTCAATCAGGTTGGTTTGCGAGGTGAACATGTCTCCTCGCTGGAGAACATATTCCCAAAAGACGAGCACCAATGTTAGGCTGTGGCAGTTTCTTTATAAATTCAGGTGTGACATAGGTAAGCTACACGATGTCAAGTTCTATTAAGTTTTAACCACACGAACGTGAATTTTGGAGAAGAAAACTTTTTATTTATATTATTTATGTGCTTAATCCCAGTGGGGGAAAAGAACGTGAAAAACAAGTTAATAACTTGGAAGATAGGACCGTTTGTAACTTGTTAACGTGATAAAATGTGTTTATTTTTTCATGCCTAGTTATTTATGAACATTCTTTCATAAGTAGAATTGGGGGAAACTTAGTTTTTATCCTACATTTAGGTTAGCTATTTGTTCTACTATGGTTATTTAAATTAACTTTTATATCTTAATATACTTAAGTTCTATCTAACTTTTGTATATAACATTTATGCTTAAGTACATGTAAACTATCTTCTATAATAATCTAACCTGTATCAGGTTGAGAATTATCTCAATTATCCCTGTATTCGCTTATACTTTGAATTCTGTAACTTGTGACGACAATCATCACTTTGAGCGCAGGTAAACTTTTCAGATTTTACCCCAAAACAAAATACAGAAACCTATTTATCAAAAGGTAGAACATTAGGAGCTGTCAAAAACCATGCTTGTGCATTCAACCGTACAAAGCAGATAAGATATTTATGTCAATAAACAACAACAACGTGCTCTAATTTTTTATTTATTCTTTAAATAAAAGTTAAAAACATTGAAAGTATCAGTGGCATGACAAGAAAACACAAGATAAATTCAAAACATTAACTTGTGGTTACAGTTAACACGGTTAACGCTGTCTTATCTTTGTAACGTAGTTCAATGTCAGACGTAGTACTCGTATTTAGCACAGTGACCCAAAGACCATGTATCAGAAATTCAGAAGAGTTTATCGGTTAGACATGGTGTGTTTAATTTGTTAGCGAAACTTTACATAGGTACGTGTTAGGTAGGTATTGGTAGGTACCTAATGAGTTTTTTTTAACCGATTTCCAAAAGGAGGAGGTTAACAATTCGTGTTTTTGTGTTTGTTTGTGTGTTAAGCTATATCTTCGAAAATTGTGAACCGATTTCGATGATTCTTTTATAATTTGGAAGAATATTTTTATATATCTCTCTTTTCTAACTCTCCGTCTACTAGTTATCTTTTTAATGGACCTGTTACACAGTTACAGAGCACTTTGTATTATAGTCGATATTTTATCATTAGGTACAATCAAAATAAGATTTTTTCTTCTTTACAACACAGTTCTTAGCATTTCTCAAACTGTCTCACGTAAAATATAAGAACAAAGCACAGTTTACTCGGTGGAACTCCCCAGATACAAGATACATGTAAACGTTTCCGAATCTGTTCTGTCGGAGACGAGTCGGATGTGAACTGGGTGCCTAATTATAATAACGTGTTGCGTCATCAGGGAATTCGGAATGGAACCCCAAACACGTAGGTACGTAATGCTAAGTGAGATGTGATGGCATTGTTTTGTCTACAACTTAATGGCAGCAGGTAGTGCACGGTTTTGCTCTTATGTGGTAAATTATTTATTAGAAATGTGCTGTTTTGATTACGCCAGCACTATTTCAGAAAGGTCAGGGGCGTAGTAGTGCGTGTATTACTAGATGTATGATCGTGGACGAGGCCAAAAGAGTATGTTAGGATCTTAGCAGATGGCGACACTTGGTCTCTGCCTACTCCCATGGGAAAATGGCGTGAGTATGTATTTTATTGAAGGTTTAAAAGTGCCCATAGCATGCTTTTGGCTAAAATGACCTCTTATGTCAGGAAACTTTAATTTTATGCAGATACTTTTTCTTTAAACAACAGAACAATTTCATCTGTCGCAAGAAATACATTGAACAAATTAATAGATCGGACCACCTGTTACTTCCTTCTTGTACTGCCGGAGCACGTACCAAAAGGTTCCAAATGCTAGCCAAGCATTTATCACGCCAACTGACAGAAGAATACATTTCCATTACCTATTCTGAAAGAAAAATGACTACGACGCTGCATTCACTCACTACTATTAGTCTTCACCCTTTCTATTTAACTTTAGACGTCCAGTTAGCACGGGTGCAGCCTATTTCTAAAACAAAACAGCTAATTCATCCCATTCGCAGCCCTCGTCAGGCGAGACGATTGCTACAAAAACCTATTTCTACCCTTTGTTTTCCCATCGTGTTGCAGTTTTTCCCCGACGTCCGGCGTCCGGTTCAATTAGTTCCCGTTGTGACGTACACACCGCATATCCATCAAAGAGTTCCGCAAATAACGATTGCAAATACACAAATCATTTTTTTTCTGTCCAGCCAACAACCTTTGTCGATAGCAATATTTATGTAGATGAAAACTGAAAACAACGTTATCCAGATTTGTATGCATCATAAATAAACTCTTTCAACGATACAGAGTTTTATTAAATGGTTGAAAAAGTATTTTTGGTCCAGTTATTCCAGTTTCAATTGGTTACAATTTCATATCTATCTGGAAATAAAAAACCAACTGAGTTTCTGATCGAAATCCTTTTTGATTATTGTGTGAAGTGTATAAAAAGGCTCCAAATATAGTATCTGTATTTGGAGCCGTTTCTATCTCGACTTTTTGAAGTGACTTCTTATTAATCAAAACAGATATTTAAACAGAAACAGATTTTGTTTTGTCTCAAATTTTATTTCCATGCTATTTTATCCATTTTTGATTGCTATTAGTCTCTTTAAGATATTCCAATAGAACAAGGTGGAATGTTTTACTAAAATCAGAAGCAGTATAAAATATTTCATATTATTATGAACATGAAAGATATGCCTAAGATTTACGTGATAAATTTCTTATGCCAAGATCAGTCAATAAGATAAAATTCGCTACAAATTTTTGGCATTCCGAAGGGCTAAAAGAAAATGGAACTATCGGGGTCGTAGTTTTTTTAGCCTTGCGGTCACGATCTCCTCTCAATAATGTAACAGTGAAAGCATGGTAATGCCCTCGGAATGAGTCAGCTGCTGCCCGCTCTCCCAGACCGACTAAAGGCGATCCATCAAGCTGTCTGTTTGACGAGATGACCCATTTTGCCTGGTCGACGACCGTCACTTTAGGCGAATTGGAACAAGGTCTAAGTCGAATCATGATACGGATCAAGTCTAATTGATTTTATTTGACAAATGCTTGAGAAGGGTACCCATCACTATTTCAGAAATCCTAAACCAGAAAACTACAACAATACACCTGAAAATATACGAGTTCGAACCGTAAAATAAATTCAAGTATCTACGACATTAGGCGAATTCACAAAGCAGGAAATATTATTTATAAATGTAGGCAACATGCGAGGCGTCGGCAATAAAAACTTTGTAAAAGCAAAGGCAAAATATTTTTCCCAACTTTGCGCGAACACATCGCTTTTAAAGGACATTAACAGTTATGCAAATGTCGAATCCGCTTAACGAAATTTTGGTAAAGCGTTTTTGCATTAACCTTAAAACAGCAAAATAGGGGAGGATGTGGTTTTCCACCTTCCTTATGCGTATGTAGGTGCGTATTACCTATGTACCAACCATCATAGAGAAAATTACATAAGATGTTTACTTTAGATACCACTCCTCATTTTGTTATCTTTTTCATAAATTGGCTTAGAGATTCTAAAAAAAAGAGAGATGTCGAGATTCAAAATAAGGAATTCAAGACAGCAGCGGGTCTTTTGGGCCGCGGCCGGAATACAAATGAACAAATATAAAGTAGAATATCTCGGGGACTTCTGAAAATGGACTTTGAAATGTTGACACATTTTTTTTGTGTTTACATAGAAGCTACACTTGTTACTGAACGACTGAATGATACAAAAATTCCGGAGATTTGTTAATTAACTACCGTCCGTGATAAAGGTCATAACTTTGCCTGAAATGTGCTTTTGACCATGTCATTTTGTTAAAGTAGGTATAAAAGGCCACATCTGCATTTGGACTATGACAGCAGAATTGCTATAAAGTAGCGTCATGTGATCTAGGAAGGTATCTACTAATTACAACACTCGATGAACAAGAAATCCTTCTGCCATATGTGGTGATAATTAATGCTAACAGCTCCTTATAGCCATCCACAAGGGTCCTTACCGTGCCAATGTGTAGTGAACTTGCGATAGTTACTACAAGCTGATAACTCATGACCCACATTTCTTCCGAAGGTCTCAACGGAATATTGTGCCCTTTTCGATCCTGATCAAGTAAATTGACGAACAAAAAATATAGAGCCGCCTTTCTTATGATAATCCGATACCTACGTGTTTACAATCTCTGATACAGTTTTATAGGCCTATCAAAAATAAGCCTCCGTGCGTTATCTTGCCATTTTTATGTGCCTAGCTTATTGTAAAACAGACGGTTGAACGACCATTAAAATGTTTACCATTCTTAAACTTAAACAATATCTATAAAGTTGTATATTAAAATTGCGAACGCTTCCAGTAAGACAAAAAATGTTTAGGGTACTTTACGAACAGTAGGTCAACTGTCTATAGAAAACTTTTACCTACACCTTTCATGCATGGTCAACGTATTATTAATGATCGCAGTCCCTATATTATTTTCCAATATGAGAAAATGCTGCTGAGCAGAATTCCCTTTCAAACCATGAAAGAATTTACCCGGTCAACACAACACACAATACAAAAGATGAACCTACCTACACACGCTGTGAAAATTCTATAATACAAGCCATTTCCCATAATCAGTTTGACGACAAAATAAGAAGTTTCAGTAATGTTCCCGAAGCTTGATTGATGACAGCCATAATTCAATTGAGCACCTAATGCGGGGGTGCGTGCCGTAACGTAGTAGGGACGTAGTTACTGTGTCAGATACAGGGTCATGAAACAAGCTTGCAACTCTACTAAGAATGGAAATGATTTAGTTGTCCTCTATATAAACGAAATCACTACGTTTAAAATTGTCTATAAAGTTATTAAAAAAAACTTTCCACATTTTATTGTGACTATCCATCCACCTAAATTTAAAACTTAAATGGTATTTAGGTACGACATTTGGTTTCGTTTTACAAAAATTTTAATTAACCCGCAGACACTTATTGTTTGTCTGGCTTTATTTCTTTTGGGAAGCAAGGTAGGTAATCAATTCCTTCACCTTCTACTTCAAAGATATAACTAAGTTAATTAAATTGTAGTCTACCGCAAATAAAACAAATCGTAAAACCAGGAGAGCGAAGTCGCAGGCTTAGGGTAGACTTTTATTGAGTATTATTTTGCCAGTTAATGTATTATTACTATGTCAATAGCATGCCCTGTTTCACAAAGAAATCACTTCAATTCTTACAAGTTCCATTATGTTTTCCATTTCATAAAGCTGCATATTCAAAACGGTTGTTTCTTGCAAGAATCGCACAGTTGTGGTGGCAAAATGAAGGAAGTTGATTTAAATTTCGAAAAAATGTTTAAAATTACAACAATGTCTATGCGTTTGAATGGATCTCATCCATCAATCGTGCGGGATATGCGGTGGAAAGTTCGATTCTCAATCATAATGATAAATACATTCTTCTGTTGCATTTGTCTCTTGTATTCCATCTTTTATCATGACATTAAAACTGGAAAATTTGCTGAAGCCAGCAAAAACGGCACAATGGTTATCGTATCTTTTACAATTACTCTTAAATATATTGTGCTTCTGTATCATGAGGCATCTATTATAGAACTGATTGACATCCTAGAAAGGGACTATAAAAGGGCCCTGGATTCTGTAGAGGACAAGGAAATAGTAGTCCAGCATGCTAAAAAAGGTGTTACCGTATGCAAATTTTGGCTCGTGTTCGGTTTTGGCACTAGTGCTATCTTCCCAATAAAAGCTTTTTTCCTAATGTTATACTATTACTGCAAGGGGAAATTCGTTCTAGTTCCTCTCTTTGACCTAACGTATCCTGAGCCAATAGAAGGCTATAAGAACGAAACGATAATGTTCTGGCTTTTATTCACGTTCACTTTTATATTCGATGTGTATGCCTCGTCGATGTACGTCGGATTTGATCCTATGGTACCTATATTTATGTTACATGCATGTGGACAACTTGAGTTGCTTAGTCGACGTATCAGTAAATTATTCGTTGAAGCCCAAGATAACAAAGAAATAGAAGAAGGATTGAAGAAGATCATAGCCAAACTTCAGGATCTTTACAAGTAAGTCTTGTACAAGTTACAAGTAGTTTTGGTGATGTGATAAATCATTTTTGCGGAACTTTAAAGATTAATAGAAGTACTTCCTTACAGATTAGTTGATCGCGTAAAAGCTAACTTCTCTATTTTATATGAATACAACATGAAAGCGACTACATTTTTATTACCACTGACTACATTTCAAATAGTTGAAGTAAGTAAATAGAATTAATTATCCTAAATGTAGGAAGGTATTATATTATACCTTTCCATAGCAGAAAATCAAGTCTTATTTTATTTCATTTAATGTTAAAAAAAATCATTACTTAAACAATGAAACACAGATTCTAAACATTAAAATAATCCGACAACGCGGAATACAAGATGAAACAATAATTTATCATTAATTCTTGCAGGATTTGCGAGATAAACGGATAAACATCGAGTTTATTTCATTCTTTGTTGGCTGTATTTTACATTTTTTCATGCCTTGTTACTACAGCGACCTCCTCATGGAAACGGTAAGACCCTACTTCGTATATTTTTGCATGGTTATCTCTATAACTCCATTTTTTATGTTAAATTGTAATGTAATAGGAAACTAGTATAAAGCTGTTTTGATATGGAAAGAATAATTCTAGTGCGAGCGGTTTGAATCTGCGACCTTCCGATGCGAGGCGACGTCCGGTGTACTGAATCGGAAGGTCGCAGGTTCAAACCCTACTCGCACTCGAATTTTTCTTTCCATATCAAAACAGCTGTAGTTCCCTACGCAGGGTTTGCGTATAAAAATATTAAAACTAATATAAAGCTCTACTATTTGCATCATTGTAGACGTCGTGTCTATAGCTAGGTCCCAATCTGGCGACTGAGATGAGAATGACAAGTTTTCAGCGGTATTTAGAACTAGCAATACTAGCACATTGTTTCAGAGTTACCTTCGCCATTGTATCTAATCTAAATTGGTTTTAATGTTATTTCCAGAGCGAAAAATTTCGTCAAGCTATATATTCGTGTAGCTGGGAGAAATGTCCCGATAAGCGAATTCGACAGATTGTGTTGTTCATGATGACGAGGGCCAGAATCCCCATGGGGATCACTACGGTGTTTTACGTGATTAATCTCGATACCTTCGCTGAGGTAAGGTATTGTCTGAAAGCATTCTTTTGGCGCAGTCGTGTGAAAATGGCTGCGCGCTTTCCCGATGCTGATGGCAAAACTACGGCCAACACAGACATTTTTGAGTACTTTTTTCATAGAAAATTTATATTATGGTTAAGAATCTTGCAAAATCAACTTTTTTTATTTAAAAAAAAAATGATAGGATAATCTAGGTCAGTAAAATGACTCTACTATGTAGTTAATCTTCGAGTACATTAGTTGCTACACGTCTCAAAGGTTCGTCTAAGAGTAATTTGCTTGCAGATGTGTCGCCAGTCTTATACACTCCTTAATTTGATGAATGCAGCTTGGGAGTGATCAGAAGATCGTGAAAAACAACATACATTTTATAAGTTAATGCACTTGCACGTCTGTTTTGTAAATAAAAATTGCTTAATTATAATTATCTATTTACAAAACATTCATTGTCACCACAACCTGTTTTTCATTAATTAAACATTCTGTACATGAAATAAATTCCTTATCGTACGTTTTACTTTATTATTACACATCCATTGTCATAATTGGGTATAAATTCTGCGAAAATCCAATTATACAAGGCCATTTAAAAAGGATAAGCATTGTCTACTTCGGTGTTTTAACAACATAGGAGAGGATTTCCGAATAATTGTACAAGCATCGACCTACAAAATATATGTATAGGTATGAGGGTTGAATTAATATAGACACTGCTGCGTAAACTAGTATTTATGACACTTAAAAATTTATTCGAGGTTATAAATACAATGTTTTTTTGTTACTTCATAGGGTGGAGCGTCAAATTTTTTATTTCTTTTCGTTAATTATTGTTTCTTTTTTTTTGTTTTTTCTTTGCCTTTCTTATATTTAAAATACTTCGAGACATTTTCCAAGGAAAATAAAGTCATCATCATCATCATCATCATCATCATCATCATTTCAGCCGAAAGACGTCCACTGCTGGACATAGGCCTCCCCCAAGTGTCAACACTTTGTCAATAAAGTCATTTCCATTTAATTATGATTATCCACAATATCGTTATTTATAAGATTTTCTGAAATCTTTGTAGAGGGCTAAGTAAGTTCGAATATATACAACATTAGTTTTAGTATAAACGAAACCTGAAACACGTGTCTAGTATTTTTATGTAAAGAATCTATATACAAAATTTTAATACTGTATCATGAAAAATCACAAAGTTATAGGCTTGTTCTGTTACCTGGTTGTCCGCGGTAAAAAACGTGGTTACCACGCGGCGCAGCCGCGCGCGCGCCTCCTGCGTTGTCTTGAGCTCATTGATAATAATAATTTGGTAGTAGGTACCTAAATGATTGCGATAGGTACTTAGTATTGCTCGGTGTCCAACCTGTGATTTTTTTTAAATATTTTTGGGGTAAAATATAACATGGTTTAAAAATGATTGGAATCGATTCAGTTACTTATTCTGAACAAACTATATTCAGGTTTCGCATATACTAAAAATAATGTTGTATATTATTTTTCGTGTTCCTTATGACCAAATGCAACTTTCCGTAACTGTACAGATTTGAAAATTTAAAAAAAAATTGAGGCTCCACCTTATTTCATTTATTTGATAACAATTATGATAAGTACCCACGTATTATACCTACGTCACTAACGTTCATATCTACGAGGAAAAATCACCCTACCTACTACCTACTATATAGTATTATCTTCTGAATAACCAACGGCATTTGCATAGGTTTTAATTTCTCACGGTAAAATATTTAATGAAAAGCGAATGTTTTTCATATAAATGACAATGTTAACTGACTAACATAGGCTTTTTATTATTTTTATCTATTCTTCATTTGTAAATATAAAAAATATTCAAGTACTTTCTAGATTAGGCCCGCGACTTCGCCCGCGTGGAGTTCGGTAATTGTCCTAAGGGACCCAGTCCCCTATGCCAACCCGATCAAGCACCCGATGTCGCACTGTAAGCCAGCCACACGTCCCTATATCTCGATGGTACTCCTAACGTTCGAGCTAGCTTGTAGCAAGACGTTCCCAGGTGCGGGCTCCATGGAGGGTGGGAAGCCGGAGAGACGAATTTTAAAAAACACTGTGATGGACAACTCAAGCCCATTCGACACCACACACACACACACACCAAGCACGCACACAACAACCACACATATACCTACACCCCCCACACACACACGCCACACACATACTCACTGGCACACTACACACACACACACCGGAGTGGAGGCGAAAGCCAAGGATGCTCCTAAGGGGGGTGCTTGCAGCACCTCTCTAGCCCCCGGATGCTCTGCTGCCATCACAGCGAGCTCCAGTGCGGGTTCCGGTCCGGCAGTGGCGAAAACCGCTGCTAAGACCAAAACCAAGTCCCGTAATAAACGGAGGACACCGGCGCTGCTTGGGACCAGTACCGCTCCTCCTTCTTTTTCAGGCGCAGAGCCCCCCACGACGGTTAACTCCGGTGGCCGGGCTCCCCTTATACATCCTCCTCCGCCTAAAGCCGCTCCCCCCCAGCTGGCCGTTACTGGTCAGTCGGTGGAGTTATGCACCACAGGCGACGCGTTCGCGCTAGCCTGGCAGGTGCAAAGGAGTAGGCACAAGGGCAGGAAGGAGGAACACACTCCGGCAACACCTAGCCACCGCGCTGACTCGTCAGCGCCAGCTGCTCCGGCTTCTTCAGCGTCTAAGACGAAGAGGAAGAATAGGCCGTCCAAGAAGCAGCGGCTTCAGACACTGTGGAAGCGTAAGTCTCCACAAAATATACAGGCTAATGCCGCGGGCCGGGTAACACCGACCAGCGGTAATGTCAACTTCTCCGCAGGCAAGCGGTTGCAGGCAGAGGCCGGCACCAGCCGACCAGGGCCAAGCCAACCAGCAGCCAGCTGCGAGAAGGGACGAGGCCGGCAAAAAACACAGCGACCCGTTCGGAGAGATCAGGCCGCGGCCAAGCGGGCTCTAAACGAGACCACTACACCTCGTGGAGAGCGTAAGCGGCCGCGTCTTGATAAATCCAAGCGGGACGCCAACCGAAGCTACGCCCAAGCTGCAAGCTCCGAACTCGACGTCGCAGTCACCTGCGGCCGCACGGGGCTAATCAGCAGAGAGGCGTCGAACCAGGTTCTCGCGGCGATCCAGAGGAGGATAGTCGCCGAGGCCTCTTCACCCATACAGGGCTCACCTGCACCGACCTTCAGAGCGAAGCCGGTGTTCAGCGGCGGGGCCCTCAAACTGTGGTGCGGCAGCGACCACACTTTGTCATGGCTGGGAACTCTGGTCTCCGAGCTGGCTCCTATCATTGGCACCTCGCTAGTGATAAGGAGGCAGACGGAGATCCGGCGTCGGATAAGGTGTGGTGTGCTCATTCCCGACGAGCAGGGAATCTTCGCAGAGCCGTCCAACATTGGGCGTGCTCTGTGTTACCAGAATCCCTGGATAGACGTCAGGGGATGGCTAATGCTGGGCGCCAGTAAACGGACCGACGCATGGTACGTGGTGGTCGGGGTCCCTGAGGACCAAATTCCGACCCTGATGCAAGCCGGGCGCCGTCTCTCTTTTGGTGTAGGGACGGTGTACGTTAAGTTCCAGGGTCCGAACGGCAGATTTGTCGACGTCCCTCAGGGTTATCCGGCCGCTGTAACCAGCGCCGTGACACAGGAGGTGGAGGCAACTCCCCCCAATACAAACACCGCGGAGGCACCCGCGGTTGTGCCTGCAGCTGCAGCGCCGGCCGCCCCTGCCATCGCCAGCGTGGGCGCCGACCCCTCGGGTGGGGAGCCCGATGACAGTAGCCTGTCCTCGGCCTCTGACCTTGAGGAGGGCGGCTTCGACGCTGGCGACCTATTTGCCGGGCTGCGGCTTGAGGGCGACGAAGAAGGAACGTCCTGCGATGGCGTCCCCTTCGTTGACCTGGTGTAAGGTCCTGCAGGCCAACCTCCACCACAGCCAAACCGCGACGGCTCAGCTGCGGAAGTGGTTGGAGGTTCAACATACAGCCATTGCCTTGATCCAAGAGCCGTGGATTAGGCATGGCCGAATACAAGGTCTCTCCAATCTTGGGGGTAAGCTCCTAGTTAGTACAGATCACGATAAGCCAAGATCGTGCATCTATATCACACGCAACATAAAAACACAGCCACTAACAGATTTCTGTTGCAGGGATATCTCTGCAGCTAGGCTACTGATACAGCGAGGGGACACAGAAGCAGCTGTAGTCTTCGTCTCCGCTTACATGCCCGAGGCAGAGGAGCCGCCCCCGCATGACCTCGCCCGCCTCGTGACCTACTGCGAGAGCACAGGGCTGGAGGTTGTCATAGGCGCCGACGCAAACGCTCATCATCCTCTGTGGGGCATGAACACGCAAAACGCAAGGGGTAAGGCTCTAGTGGACTACTTGTTCACAACTAACTTAACCCTACTTAATACAGGTTCCGAACCAACCTTCGTAAACAGACGTAGCCAAACAATCATCGACCTCACTCTGGCAACGGAGGGCGCAGCGGCCACCATCACCGGCTGGCAGGTCTCTAAGGAGGCCTCCTGCTCGGACCACAGGTGGATCCGCTTCGACATACAGGTCGGTGTGACTCCAATACTGCCACGGCGCAACCCGCGCAACACTGACCGTGCTGCCTATACACGCATCCTCGAAAACAAGCTTGCGTCAACAAACTACTGGATGACCTACGAGGACACGCCGCAGATCGACGAGCGTGTAAGTCATCTCACTAAATCAATGCTAGACAGCTACCATTCATCCTGCCCGGAATCCACTCCGCCCACAACACCAGGTAAGCAACCATGGTGGGGAGCGGATCTGGAACGTAAGCGCGGGAAGGTTAGGGCAGCCCTAAACAGAGCCATGAATACCTGTGCTGATAAGGATTGGGATGCGTACTACGCGGCCAAATCTAGCTACAAAAAATGCATCAGATTCAGGAGCTCAACCGGATGGCGGAAATACTGCGGCAACATCGAATCCTGCCAGCAAGCAAACAGGGTAAGGAAAATACTGGCACAGCAGAGCCCGTCTGGGCCCACAGTTCTCCGGAAACCCGACAACACACTTACCACCTCACCAGAAGAGGCGATGCGCGTCCTTATCGAAACTCACTTCCCAGGTTGCGCTTTCGCTCAGACCATTGACTGGACAGAGGTAACCCAAACGCCCACAGAAAACGACTGGCGCTACGCACACAAAGTGATATCACTGGAGAAACTCCAGTGGGCGATCAGGTGCTTCCATCCCTTCAAGGCGGCTGGTCCGGACGGAGTCTTTCCCGCCTTACTGCATTGGGGAGGATCCTCTGTCGCCAGTAGACTGGTACCCATAATGAGAGCGTGCCTGGCCGTCAGATACGTTCCAAAGGGATGGAGGGAAGTGAAGGTTATATTCATTCCTAAGCCAGGTAAGAGTGACTATACCAACGCCAAATCCCACCGACCGATCAGCCTGACCTCCTTCCTCCTTAAAACCATGGAGAGAATTTGCGAGAGAGAGCTGAGGGATGGCGTGTTAAAAACTATCCCATTACATGCTAATCAGCATGCATACAGCTCGGATAAGTCCACTGAGTCCGCTCTCTATCTAGTGGTCGGCCGGATAGAAGAAGCGATACATCAGAAGGGCACCTGTCTGGGTACTTTCATAGACATCGAAGGAGCCTTCGATAAAACAAACTTCTCCAGCATTAGCACCGCCCTCTCTCGACACGGAGTAGAACAGGTACTGACTGACTGGATCACTAACATGTTAAGTAAACGAGTGGTTCGTCTTGCAGAGGAACAGCAGATGGCCATGATAGCCAGAGGCTGTCCCCAAGGAGGCGTACTATCCCCCCTCCTCTGGAATCTGGTGATTAATGATCTTATCACTAAACTCAACGCGAACCATTTCTACACAATAGGGTACGCTGACGACCTCGCCATCCTCATCTCGGGGAAAGTGACGGGCACAATCTGCAATCTCACTCAACAGGCGCTACGCATCGTTGAACGGTGGTGCAGAGATTTCGACCTATCAGTAAACCCCACGAAAACGGTACTAGTCATGTTTACCCTAAAACGAACACTAGGCCTCTATCGCCTACCCAAACTTTTCGATACAGAACTCCAGTTAGCCGACGAGGTCAAGTACCTGGGAGTCATCCTGGATAGTAAGTTAAACTGGAGTAGTCATCTAGACAGCAAACTAAACAGGGCCTGCATCACCTTTTGGCAATGCAGAAAGATGATAGGTAAGAAGTGGGGCCTATCCCCTAAAATTATACTTTGGTTATATTGCGCGGTGATCCGACCCATGATCACCTACGGGGCAGTAGTCTGGTGGCCCCGCACCTGACTAGCCACGGCCGCCATTAAACTGCAACGCATGCAAAGGCTTGCCTGCATGGCGATTACAGGTTGCATGAGGACTACTCCGACCGCAGCTCTCGAAGCCATGTTGGGCCTCCCACCGCTCCATCTGTTTATACAGCAGGAGGCGACGATGACGGCAGTACGCCTTAATACACTTCAACTTTGGGGTAAGAAAGAAACACAGCACACTGCCGTACTGGAGGGATTCTATAAAGAGTTCCCCCTGGCAAAAGCAACAAACGATCGGATACCCAAACAGTTCGTATTCGACAAAAAATACAAAATCCAACTCCATGAGGACCACCGCTGCGAGGGATTGAGGCCTGCGGAACTACGGATCTTCACAGATGGATCTAAAACAGGTACTGGCACTGGAGCTGGAGTCTTCTCGGAAGATCTCAACATCCATATTGCCACACCACTGGGGGTCCACAACACGGTTTTTCAGGCAGAATGCATGGGCATTTCCCTGGCGGCATCAGCCATCTTAGCCAGGGGGGTTGTGGACCACTCTATTCGTATACTATCAGACAGCATGGCTGTTCTGTTAGCACTAAACAACCATATAGTTAACTCTGGGTTAATACACGAGTGTCACCAACGCCTGAACCAGGTTGGTAATCACAATAATATAACCATCCAATGGATCAAAGGACACAGCGATTCCCGAGGCAATGATGCAGCGGACGAACTCGCTAGAAGGGGATCGAGCATGGCAGCAGTGGGTCCCGAGCCCATTGTGCCACTCCCCTTCGGGTACCTACGCACATTGGTAAGGAAACGAACCAGCGAACAACACCACTAGCTGTGGCTGGACCATGGCGAGTGCAGGCAGGCCAAGGAAGCACTTCCTACTATCGATGGCCGCCTCACCAAACGAGCGCTTAGGCTGTCCAAACTACAGCTGCGCACACTCACAGCCGCCATCACTGGACACGGCTCTTTTAATAAACACCTCTTTGTCATAGGAGTCACAGACAGCCCCCTGTGCCGAGCCTGCATGGAGGAAGACGAAACAGCAGCCCACGTGCTTCAACATTGCCCAGTGGTTGCAACATACAGGGCAAAGTACTTCGGTACCCCAGGTACTCTCCGCGAGATTGTCAGCAACACCAAGGCGCTGCTGGCCTTTCTCGGGGAGTTAGGGTGGATCGAATAGATTTCCCACCCGCACGCAAAATACGCGCTTTGACGTGGAGTTGCGGACACCAGCCCGTTATACTATACTATACTATACTACTTGTCCTAAGGGATCGTACTACCGGGATAAAAAAGTATCCTATGTGGTAAATTGTCCAAATCCATTCAGTAGTTTCTGCGTGAAAGACTAACAAACATCCATCCATCCATCCTCACAATGTTTCGCATTTAGAAGAAAGACAAACAAGATAAAAATATCCAATTATTTTGTATCTAGAAAGCACACAGTTTTTGGTTATATACTACACAGTCAAGAAAAAAAGCATAGGTAACCAAAGCAACGTTCTACATGTTAACACCACTGTTTTTGGGTTCGTAAGGTAAGCTCCACAGATTACACTTGATTACAGTGAATGTTTATATATTAGCATCTTCTAAGGTGCTGGTGACATACTAATTATTTCTCAACGCTGCTCGGGATAACGCTAGCGTAATGAGATTCTCTTGAGGGTGGCCGACACAATCGCCGACGGAGGCTGCACCAAGCCAAAACTTTCTCTAAAACTAACACTGTTTTCATCTCATAACCCTGGGACGCAAAAAGCATCTACGTATAACTTTGTAGAATAGAATAGAATGCTTTATTTACAAAGAATGTTGGTATTACAAATAAGGTGTTAAAATGCTTAAAGACTCCTTCTACATGCCTTAAAGGTAGAAAACCTTTAAGGCATGCAAAATTAATGTAAACAGTATAACATTAAAAACAAAACAAAAGTAAACTGAAGAGACGTGATGATGAGATTAAGAGCCTTTATTTTAAAGTAGGTTAGATTTAAACAAAAAATTCTGACTGTACATTATTCTAGAATTCGGGCCTAAAGCTGGCATAGATAGAGAATTAGAAATCTGTATTTTTCCTCCACGACTTTCACAAGATTGGAAAATAAATGGGGTTCCTTTAAGAAGACTCATGATCATGACTCATGAATGTCGATATTTCGGTACGGCCGCTACGAACCTTGCTGACTGGCTAATCTTTGCATCAAAGCCACTCTTGTTAAGCTTCAAGTGGCATCTTAAAAACCAGAACCGAAGCATTTTTTAGGTTATAATGTATTTTAGGAAAAAAGTATTTTAAAGTGTGAGAACAAGGATTCTTTTAAAAAGTTACTCAAGTTCCATAACAGTGACTTTTTTAATACTATATCCTGTCATTTTACAGCGGGATAAAAAAAGGAAATGTTTATAGACGTTACTACCGCCAGAAAATTAATAAAACTTTAATTGTAAAATGTTTCAGTAACGGTAGGTACGTACCCTCTATTATTTTCAAAACTTTATCACTTATGTAAGACTTATCAAGTAATAATCGTAATGTACTAGTTCCCTAGTACATTACGATTATTACTTTTGATTATTATTTAATAAAAAAAATCAAAAAATTGTCTAAGGAGAAACCATGTTTATCAAATAAAACAAAAGATAAAACATTTCATATAATATACTCAGCATATTCCTTTTTTTAACTTCTCACACAAATAATATCTAACGATAACAACCATGAACATATGTCTAGACTATATGCAGACATGCAGACAGATAACAAAAGATATCAGTTGTGTAATACAATTAAAATACATTACTATCTTTTTACTCATTATTTGACTAACCTTACACCTATGGTTAATTTAATTATTTCTAAACAAAAATATTCACACTGCAAGCGTGAAAACCAGAACAAATTCAGTTTAGCAAAGTTAAGTTGCGAAATCCTTTCTTTTCCGCGTTCACTGAGACAACAATACGGCGATAAGTCAACTGGTTTATTCAGCTTTCTAAGCCACTTTATACACAATAATAAATTCTAGCTTAATTCGACAAAATAACCACGATTTCTGTGATACCCTAAGTAAACAAAAAAACACAGATTTTGCGAGATCGTTATCTCTATACATGGCAAGTACGCTTATACAATCAGCGACAATGAAAAAGGTATGGACAAAGCTCTAGCAAGACCTCGCCAGTTATACTCGTATGTAAATATTTGAACAATCTCTGTCCGGGAACTCACTGCGAAACTGAACTACGAGAATTATTCATTACATAGCCACGCTTCTATTCTTTCGACGACAAAAAATCAAAACTAACAGTTTAGATCGACCTAACCGTCTAATGATATGATTCTATGAATACCTTCAAGTACATTCGGCCTCAGTTCTTCATGCTGCAATTCGACATCAATAAATTATCACAGTTGTTAGAATACAGGCCTAATATAAACATTTCTAAAACTACAGATTCATTGAGTTACCTCAATTTATCCAAACGTCCCACGTATAGTTAAACAGTCTAGGAGCTGCTAAAGGGTTCCTGAAAACTGGTACAGGTCTAGGAATTATTTTGTCCACCTCTGCTACCAATAAAGCTTGCATACAAGTTACTAAATTAGGATAAACGTCAGACAATTCCGTTATTTCACAAGGGTCAGCTATGATGTTGTAAAGACATACTGTGCCTGAAAATAACAAGCAAAACTATTAATTATAAATAAAAGCAAAAGCATAATTGCTACTTCGGTTTTAGTCTGTGTTACCATAATTGTTACGGAAGAACTATCTATCGCTAAACACTAAAATACTAACAAAACTATGGACTGTAGTCTGGAAATAAAGTTTCATTTAATTTTAAACATTTGAGGGTGAGGGTAGATTAAAAAATCTTAGCTATTTAGTAATCAATTTGTTTACTACTTCGCATTAAGCGTTTTATTAAACAACTCACCGTTACCAGGATAACATGTAGTAGCCGAAGATGTATCGCATTGTATTGTTGTTTTGTTTCTTAGACTCAAGTCATCGGTATTGAATGTCCTTCCAATCGAGTCAAGTACATAGTACACACTACTGCGCTTAAGAGCTTCTACATAAGATGGTGGACTCCCTATAATTCCGGTGAGATTAGTGCCATGGTATGTACTGTAGCTCCGAGTGACGTTACCCATCACCAACTTATAGTCTCCATATATCATCGAAGCATATCCTACCATATCGTCGATCTCATACATTTCTTTTCTTTGAGAAGGTAAGTTAGAGTTAATACGGTCCCACTGGTCGATACCATCAATGTCTGTGGGAGCTTTTACACCAGCAGCACTCAATAAAGTTGGCAACCAGTCTGTGACGTGCATGTACCCGTCCCAGTAATGACTAGTATTGTTCAGGTGGGTACTCCACACCAACCCAACCACTCTCACACCACCCTCGTAAGGTGTCGCTTTAATTCCTCTCAGGGGATAATTAGAGGCGTAGTTTTTGTAGTCGCCAACTGTCATGCCTCCATTGTCTGATGCAAACACAATTATCGTGTTTTCTAAAATTCCCTTATCAGATAGAGCTTTGACAATATCACCGACGCTATCGTCGAGTTTTTTTACCATGGCTGGAATGTAAAGCGAAATATAAGGTTGACCATAAAATACACGGATGTGAAATATGTGTGTACTTGTGTTTTTATTTCCCGTTTACAATAAAGAATATTTTGAGAATTGTGTATTGAATATCTTGTGAGAGTCTCAGTGAAATTATTAAAAACAGGAAATGTTAACTGTGTGTCAGGCCCGCATATGCCTTCAAATTCCTAAGGAATGAAATTTACCTGCAAACATTCTTCTCTCAGGTGACTCAACATGTCTCATCGCCCTGATTTCTTCTGGGGGTGCCTGCAGAGGGGCACCCTCATTGCCAGAATGCGGAGCGTTGTGCGCAACCAATAGGAACAGGGGAGACTGTGTATCGTGATTCTCAATCACTGATTACAAAACAAATAAAGTTAGTGCAGATTGTAGTATAAACCGGATGGATGATTCCCGGTTAATTGGTATGAATATTAATGAATATACAAGGTGGAAACGAGAATAAATAAAAACACTGTAATAATAATTAATATTAAAAAATGTGTTTTTAAATCAAACTAAATAGCATAATACTATTAACGAAATAGAACACCATTACGGTTATTAACATTTCTAACGGTAATAAAATTTACCTGACTTGGCATGTTCTGTGTAGACGTCGGTGATGTAACCCTCAACGTCCCATGCTGGGGTTTCGTTTCTAAATAAGGACAAACCAGAAACTTGGACGCCCGACCACTAAAAACAAGTTGGTACTAAGTAATAAAAAAATGTGTGTTACAATCATGTCGTAAAGTGTTTTACATACTATATAAACCATGCATGCACAAAACGATAGTTACACCTGGACCGTGTATTGAGAGAAAACTGATCAAAATCAGTCCCAGTTTACCACCTTGGGAAATACCTACTTTGAAGGGGCGGTAATTCACTAGTGTACAGCATTCGTTTTTATTAGTTGTTATACATTGCAGGAATAACTTCAAACAACACAAGTTCCTCGTTCGCCGTGTCCCTAAACCCATTAAAATTGTTCACGAGGTATATGAATATGTGTCGAAGGTTTTAACTAGATCTGATTTATTTTTAAGTGGTCTACTCTGTTAATGACTAGTTGCTATTCTATTGAAAACAATATTAACTTATACTTACTTCTTCTTCGTAAGTGTATTCATAATAATCCAAGTAACCACCTCTATGTCCAAAATGACTATCAAAGCCTCTTCTGGTTGGTAAATATTCTTCCCGGGATGATCCGACATGCCACTTACCGACCAAATGGGTTGAATAACCAGCGTCTTGGAAATACTCAGGCAATAGAATCTGACTGGTTGGAATGCCTCGATCCTCACCCATTGTTATAGGAGGATAACCTTGCATTCCTAGTAGAGAACACAGTTTAGATCATTGTACAATTTAAAAAAATAATGCCCAACAAAATTAAAAATACTCCTACTCTTCTACTACGGGTACTCCTAGCCTTCTACTACGGGTTAAATAAAGATAAAGACAGTTAATGTTTGGCTGAAGATTTGCTGATTATTGACTCAAGAGATCAAACATCTTGATAATAGCATTGACGTCAGACAAGCTATACGCGGGTTAATAAACGTAACATCCACACTTTTGGATAGAGACTTTACACTATAATAGTTTTAAATAACTGAAATTTAAAGTAATGTGTCGCAAAATATAATACCTGTCTTATACGAATATTTTCCAGTGAGAAGCGCTGCTCTAGATGGAGTACACACTGCATGACTGTAGTACCTTCCTAGTGTGACTCCAGAATACGCCAACAAGTCAATGTTCGGTGTCAAAATCTGATCAGATCCGTGGAAACTGACATCATTCCATCCCTGCAAAGATAGATATCATATGTGTCTATAGCTTCGATTTATTTTTAAACAAAGCTATGATAATTCAAAAAGAAATGGTAATCGATTACATAGAACAGTTGACACTGTCTATTGTTATCTTTAAAGACTTGTGTTACATTTAGAATCTTAATTATGTTAAGGACATTACATGTTAGGACGTCGTTATATAAATCTCATAGAAGTATCTTGAATTCTTAAAAACATATTAAATACAACTTCATAAGCCCCCAGACTATTTCAGGATAAAAATTTCCGATAGACTAGTTTTTAGAGTATAGTACCTGTTCCGACTGCCAGAGATAACTTAGTATTACGATGAATCTATAAACTAATTTATGATCATCACACTAAACCAAGGGATATTATTATAGCATTACGTAATAAATTATTTAATGGTCTACAGAGAGTTGGTTCCTGGTGACATTATTTTATGTTTATGGGGAGAAAGAAAACTCGACTACTGGATAAAACAGGTATTAAGCGTTAAAATAATTTAATTACGACTTACCATATCATCAGCCAATATAAAAACGATATTAGAATTATCCTCTTCACTAGATAAACCAATCAGTCCGATGGTCACAAATAAAGATAACACACTATAGGTTCCCATTGCGAGGAAATAAAAACTAGTAAATTTTTTAACTAAAAATATTACTATCACTGAAAGTATGTGTTTTAGTTACCTTGATGGAAATGAGACTAAAAATAAACAAATGAAGTAGCACAAACGACTAGATTTGATATCTTAATCACAGTAACGTAGCACGTGTGTCCACGGGTAACTGTTTGCTCTGTGTGAACACACGATGACACGACCCGTCATTGAACGATAACACATGTCATTTTAATGCATTTACTTGTATATTTATACTGTTTTATTATATACTTCCTGTAATCAAACTTGCTGTTTTGAATATTATTATACGATTAATCAAGTGTGTGTTGCATGCAGCAACAGGATAAAAGAAGAAAAAAATACTAAAAAACAATACTTCTGTATTTTTCAGATTTTAAGAAATTGTGTGTATGGCATCTTGTAGGAGATGGTGGGACGAGCTGGACAGAACCACCAGTGGTCCACATTGGACCTGGATAGAAAGATTTGGAGGTCATGAAGTTAGATGACACTGGCTAACAGTATTGTATGGATTTTAGTCTGCGTTCGAAACGGAGTTAAATACTTTCCACGAGTAACTGACCGTCTCATTGGTCTAAGTCTACTAGTCACAATTAAACGCTATTGCTGGACGTGAGGTTTTCGATTCCCTGGACGTGCAGTCGATTTTTGCCCGATTGTGAGCTGAGCCCCTTTTTTTTTTTTTTTTGGATGGGAAATCATCAAATGACCCCCCCCACTCTGGGCGGAGCGAAAGGGAGTGTCAGACTTGTACTGACTAAAACCCATCCATGTTCCTTCTTTGCCCTTTGTGTTCCAGGGCCACGGTGTCTCTTTCGAACAGTCCCGCAGCTCTGGCAGGCATCGGCCCATGCGGACCCCTACTCGGTTGCTGACATCTCTTTGAGGCGCGCGTGGAACACGAACGCGCCGTCGACACGGCCTGTCGTCATAAGACGGCCGGACGGCGAGCTAGCCCATAACTCGCCGTCCACAGGCCCGCGCCTACGGTGGCCGGGAGCCACCACGTGACCCCCGACGCCCAGGGCGTCTCCCGCGGCGGCTGGGACGTGAGGTTCTTTCCTTCTCACGTCCCGCCACCTCCTTCACTAGCATGACTGCTTCACAGAAGGTGGTGACGGCTTCCCATTCCCTCTCGCTCCGGACCATGGCTTGAACCAAGGCCGGACGCGAGAGATCGCCGCCGCCAATCGCCGCTACAAGGACACGGCGGTGCTCCGCCCAAGCGGGGCAGACCTCTACGGTGTGCTCCACCGTGTCCCCCGGACGATCCTCGCAGTGGAAACACCCGGGCGTTTCCTCCCGCCCGATTCGGTGCAGGAACCTCCCGAAACAACCGTGTCCGGTGAGGATCTGCGTCAGGCGGTAGGTGAGGGCGCCGTGGCGCCTCTCTAGCCACTCCTCAAAGAGGGGACTTATCGCCACTATGGTAGCGTGCCCTGCACGGGGTTGCAACAGTCAGCTGAGCCCCTTCGCATAGTCATCTCAAACAAAACTAGCATCATAAAGGCACACATCTCTGACTAAACTTTAAGGGGTCATAGACGTGATTTTTAGGTTTCTACGAATAACTGTTCTAACACTAATGCTATGTGTGAGAAATACACAAGTAGGATCTAAAAAATAATTGATTACCTACTCTATTGTTATGTTTTTCGTTTACACATTACATTAGTATCTGTTTGACGTTAGTACTCATCCACAAACTATATAATAATACCTATATGTAGATACGAATAAACGCCATGAACAATCTAACAAATTGTCCATGAACTAAATTAGTAGTTAATGCGTTTTAGATTGATTTGATACTATTTGCAGATCTGTCTAGTAGATGGTCAATGAAATGAGTATTTTATTATTAAATTCAGGGTGACACTATTGATAAGTTATCGTAAACATAGCCAGTACACAATATTTACAAAAGAACATAGATTAATTTATAATTTAAGTCATAAATTGGAAAAAAAATAATCTATTTATATTTCAAATATATACAATTATACAGGGTGGAATTGTTCAACCTCACCTGGAGGAAAAGTACTCTAAATAAAGGTGGAAGCAAATTTTGCTCAAAGGAAAGATTCTTTTATGTTCAAAAACAAACAAATCTGCATTCAAAAATTCACTTGCCATACTCGGGAATCGAACCACCTAAAATCCGAAAAATTACTCTGTACTTTTTTGCATCAATCAACAAGGCCAAGATTAAGGATTAAATCTCTCTAACAAACATGATAAATTAGATGAAAGGAAAACCATGAAATCTAAACTTTTAAATTTACTGGGGCAAGATAAAGCACTTTTACTCAAAGGTCCATCCGATTACTTATTTAGTACCTAATTAACAATTGAAGAAACAAGATTGCAATATGCACGTGTTTGTTTGTGCAAATTGCAATCCTCTTAACTAAATAGTCCTTCATCATCTTAATAAATAAATGACGTCAAAGATAATTGTAAATTAAGCACAAAGTGTTTTAAAGGTGACAGCAAAGGATTTTAAAAACAAGTTATTTACGTAGATAACATTTTAACAATGATATTCTAAAATATAGGTAAGAGGTACGACATTTCCTTCTCCCACTACAGCAAACTCTAAGCAATATCCTCGTACTACATAGACTTAGATAACGCTTTGAAAGTGTCCATGGAGTTTCTTTCCCATTCTTTTCCATAGAGATCTACGCTTTGGAATGTGCAACTACAGTACTTTCTCAGGTTATTATGCCTTGTGACTGTGACTGTAGCTGCGCTTCTTTTTGTTTTTTTGACATTCAAAAGTGCCTGTGATGGTCTAATTGAAATAAATGCTTTGAGTTTGAGTTGTTGAGCTAGCGAGTTCTTTCCTAAACTGTGAAAGGATTTACCTATATTTTGACATAGAAACGAATCTCTTTTCTATATAAGCACGATTAGACAGTCATTAGAACTTGGAGTCGACCAATTTGTATTGTAGAAAGGTGATATAGAAAATGCTTCTTTGCCAGCGATCGCCATTCATTCGAAGCATTTTAGTCGCTTATATAAAAAGAAGCCGCATAAGGTGTAGCCGAAGCCATTTATAACTAACTGAATGAATTTATAGATAAACTGCTGAAATAGTGAACCTTGACCTACAGGCTCATCCGATATATTGAGTCCACGTAATAAGGTTTTTTTGGGTATAATCTACTTAGCCTTGGTCAACAACTCAACATATCCTTACCATCAGTTCGTGAAAGCAAAGTACTTAAACGAGTTAAAAAATTTGATGAGATGAGAACGTGAGATAAGTAACTGCATATTATTCCCACCTAAACTGGTTAACAGGTAAACAGTGAAAATCCTAGCAAAATATTAAGTGGCTTCCGAGGAATATTTTAATAGATACTTAAAAGGTTTCACAGAGATTCCGTTCATGTTATAAGCAGCCGCTTTTGTAAGAAAACGTTTGTAATACGCTCCTAAATTCCTTTGGTACAATGAGGAGTGTTTGAAAGGTGCCTCAAATTCGTGCCATCGCTTGGTACATTGCATTCGTCTTGAATCGTCTTTGCGGAGATTATAATCTTACAGTTTTTAATCAATATTTTTATTAATAATAACATATTTTTGCTAAATTATTATGTTTTACTTTTATTTATTTTTTTGTAAAGTAGTTGTTTTTGTGTAATTTTTTGGTAAAGATTTTGTGTTGTTGCAAACCTTGTCGTAACAAAGATATTAACATTTTATTTTCTTGCTACTGTTAGATTTATTGCTTACATAAATCTTGACGCTTGCCGGAATAAAGAATTTTGGCCGTGTTCAACTCATTGCCAATCTCAGCTTTTAGTCTTAATTGGTTTCGATTTGCAATGGAGCACTAACGGATTATCAGATTAAGCAAAACTAAGGCTTGCTGAAGTTGAAGGCGTATGTATGATCGAGTATCTAGAGCACTTACGTATTTCGCTGCTCTGTTATTTTTGACGATAAAGTTAAGCTTAAACTGGAGATGGGCCGACTATGATTTTGGCCAACTAGCCCATAGGCTGACTAGTCAATTGTTAAAAATGCCGACTAATGGGCTGACAATGGCATCGGCAATGTTTATGGTGTTTCATGTAAGAACTGAGTTGCTCGCAATGTGTGTTTCATACGACGCACTCGCTCGCACCCACCTTTCGGTCACAGAAATTATACAAGGTGTAAACGGATTCTTCACGAAGCCATCAACCTAGCATTTAGTACATCAAACTAAGTAACTCTACGCAAAAATTATTGCTGGGAAACGACTTTTATTTTTGGGGTGCATATATCCTTATAACCATTGGAAATCAACTTCTGTGATACAAGTGGTTTTTCATTGGAGGAATGATCAGTCTATCAGGATATCTCGTGTTGAACGTAACAATGTCTCCAAGACGTTGAAATAAGTCGGAGTGTGTTTTGAGAAATTTACAACATTCAAAAATGTACATTCTAGGAACTGTATATTTAGTTTTTTAAAAAGAGGTTTACATGAAGTCAATGGCAGCACATCACAAAGAGCACATAATAAATTATTTTTGGACTGTAAGTATCCTATTTATGTTTATAGAATTCCCCCATAACACAATGCCATATCTAATGTTAGAAGCCACGAAACCATGATAAGTTAAGAGGTCTGTTTTGAGGTTGGCTATTTTACAAAGTCTCCATAAAGCAAAGGCGAAACAATTAATTTTCTTTGTAACCTTTACGCAGTGAGGTTTCCATGTGCAGCCACTATCCACTGTTATACCAAGAAAAGTTACTTCGTTGGCTTCGTTAATTTTTTTATTGGAATAAGTGATCGTAAGGTCAGATTTCGATTTTTTATTGTAAAATTGAACGAAAGAGGTTTTATCTATGTTCACTTTTAAATTATTACAAAGCCATGCTATTATAATATTAACCGTCTCATTTATCACTACATTATAATTAAATATTTTGTTTTCCGTAATAACCACCGCAATATGATTCGCAAACAGTGAATAATAATGATTGGTAGCATTTGGGAGGTCCTTAATATATAACAGAAAAAAGAACGATCCTGTTACACTACCTTGCGGCAGGCCTGTATTGTAAAACCTTTTTTTTTTTTTTTTTTCGGATGGGAAATCATCAAGTGACCCCCCCACTCTGGGCGGAGCGGAAGGGAGTGTCAGACTTGTACTGACTAAAACCCATCCATGTTCCTTCTTTGCCCTTTGTGTTCCAGGGCCACGGTATCTCTTTCGAACAGTCCCGCAGCCCTGGCAGGCATCGGCCCATGCGGACCCCTACGTGGTTGCTGACATCTCTTTGAGGCGCGCGTGGAACACGAACGCGCCGTCGACACGGCCTGTCGTCATAAGACGGCCGGACGGCGAGCTAGCCCATAACTCGCCGTCCACAGGCCCGCGCCTACGGTGGCCGGGAACCACAACGTGACCCCCGACGCCCAGGGCGTCTCCCGCGGCGGCTGGGACGTGAGGTTCTTTCCCTCTCACGTCCCGCCACCTCCTTCACTAGCATGACTGCTTCGCAGGAGGTGACAGCTTCCCATTCCCTCTCGCTCCGGACCATGGCTTGGACCAGGGCCGGACGCGAGAGATCGCCGCCGCCAATCGCCGCTACGAGGTCACGGCGGTGTTCCAACCAAGCGGGGCAGACCTGGCGTGCCCTGCACGGGGTTGCGACAGTCGCTCTCTCCATGTCGCCATGAGATCACGCCAGAGGTCTGTCCGCTGAGCAATTTGCCGCGGCAGCGGAGTTTCCCCCCAACGTAGTGCGAGGACTATTGCCTCCAGATCCCATGGCGGCAATCCGGCAAGGAGGCTAGCCGCCTCGCCGGAGATCGTGCGGTACCCCCGGATTAGCCTTAGGGCTATTACCTTTTGGGGCGCGTTCAGGTAGTGGGCGGCTTGTATTGTAGACCCCTAACGTCAGACTTACATAAAATTTCTTCATTTTTTTTATTGATTTTGGTAATGGCTGTATATTGATATGATTATTTGAATGATAACTTTGCAACCATTTCAACGGTAGACCGCGTAAACCGTACATTTCACATTTATTGAGCAGAATATAGTGGTCAACAAAATCGAAAGCCTTGCTTAAATCGAAACGTGTATGATTATCCACATCTGCTGTAATTTTTGACATTTTTAGTGGCCGAAACCTCTTGAAAAGTTTGTATGCAAATCAACAAAATAGTCAACAAACAGACAGACAACGAAGGTTGTGAATAAGGAAAACAAATTCTTTTGGCGTAACTGGTTATACTTTTATTTCAATCACTCAAAGCCGTTTGGCGTCTAGTCGGTACATCTCCAGTTGAAACCAATAAAAGTATACGACGTTAACATTTTCAGATTTCATCACAGTATTTCCTTGAATTGTGCGCCTTTTGCCAGCGCATGAGCTCTGAAATATTAAATTAGGTAGGATTGAACAAGTTAAGTTCACAAAATAATTTAATGTACACTTATTTGCCTTTATCGACTCGTTTGGTCCATATCCATCATGAATAACAGCCTCTAGTACTCCTGTCTTTATTTTACGATAGTACAAAGTATGATTTTGTTGGATTTATGCACAATAATTTCATTTTATAGAGCTGTAAAAATGTAGAGTATCCTACTTTGGTCCTGACTCTACCGCTGCACGTCGGACATTCAATCATTTTTTTTTTATTATATCGCGTCATTTTACAGCGGCATAAAAAAAGAAAATGTTGTTATACGTTACTAGTACTGCCGCCAGAAATCAGAATGACATGGCAAGTTTATGAAAAACCATGCAAAAATTCACATTATGTACTTTTAGAATAATATTATCTCAAAAAAACTTCTCACGCATTTAGCAACGTTACAACAATAACCATAAATCTAGACTTTATAAAAGAATAGCTTTTGCCCGCGGCTTCGATCGTGATAATTAAGAATTAATTTGACAATTAAACTCTTTAACACACTACTAAAGTTCCCATAATAATATAATTCAACCATGATTCGAAAGACGCGTGGCGCCATCTATTTTATCATAAGAACGTTATTGCTGTTTTCCTCGGGAACAGTACTTTTATTTCGGAATGAAAAGTGTATGCCCGTTTCTGTACATCTGACAACGTATATGCAGAAATTCAGGATGATCGGTTCAGTGGTTTAGGAGTGAAAAGGTAACAAACAAACTTATTTTCTCATTTATAATAATTATTATTTATTTATTTAGTAAGGAAGTAAGAATAACATAATATATTTTCAACTGTGTAATAAAATAAAAATACATTATAATCTTTTTGCTCTTACAAAACTATTATGTATATTTGACTAACTAAATACATAAAAAAATACATAATTTAATACAAATGCTCTTCGAAATATTATGCTAATGTTATATGACTTGTCTTAATTTTATAAAACCACCGTTGCTAAAACACACTACAAGTGTAAAAAACAGAACAAAATTTAGTTTAGCAAAATGCTAATTAAGTTGCGAAATCGTTTCTTTTCCGCGTTCACTGAGACAACAAGACAGCGATAAGTCAACTGGTTTATTCAGCTTTCCAAGCCTTTATAATCTGAATACACCATCACAGATTTTATCGTAATTAGACACGAAATAACCACGGTTTCCGCGGTATCCTCAATAAATAAATAAACAAAATATACAGATTTTGCGAGCTCGCTATCTTAATACGCACGACAAATACGCTTATGCAATCAGCGACATTGAAAAAGTTAAGGACAAAGCTCTAGACTCTTGCCAGACCTCGCCAGCCCGGATCTAACCCTCTCTGGCTAAGATTCAATGAACACGTTCGTAACAGACCCACCGTAACCGCGGCCATACCGCTGATAGTACGGTGCTCCCTGACCATACCCATACCACTGGTAGTAAGTTAGGTAGACCCACTATATCCCTGGCCTTAACCCTGGTGGTACGATGAGCTCCTGGTTGTGGTATTTACGTTTTTCAAACAATACCATTAACTAAATTCTTAAAAAGTGCATGCTTATTTCTGTCTGTTCCCAGTTGCCACCACTGGTGAGCTAATTGAATTGTCTCGTTAATTATAACGCAGTAAAAAGTACTAGCACTAAAAATAAACACAATAAATTATCAAAATAAACATTTCTAATAATAAACATTTATTCACCTTAATTAATAAAAACATCCCACGTATAGTTAAACAGACTAGGAGCAGCTAATGGATCATTATAAAGTGGTGTAATTCTAGGAATTCTTTTCTCCACCTCTGCTTCCAATAGAGCTTGCATACACGTTACTAAATTTGGATAAATATCAGACAATTCCGTTGTCTCACAGGGATCATCTATTATATTGTAAAGACATACTGTGCCTGAAAAAAATACAAATGCAATTTTATTAACAGGTACACAGACATTTAGATAGATATTGGGAACCAAGGAGAACTAAACCAATGCATAAAAAAACATAAATTTAGTTGTGGTAACAAACCAAATAATACTACTACGGTTGTAATAAGTTACTCCTAACAAATAACTAAGACTAAAATTTGAGGACGTGTAGTTTAGACTACTTAAAAGTTGTAAATATTCTTAATTTCATCACGAAACTCACCGTTACCAGGATAACAAGTAGTAGCCGAAGATGTATCGCATTTTATAGCCATTTTATTTCTTATAGTCAAGTCATCAGTTTTGAAAGTCCTTCCAATCAAGTCGAGTGCATCGTACACACTACTGCGCTTAAGAGCTTCTACATAAGATGGTGGACTCCCTATCATGCCGGTGAGATTAGTGCCATGGTATGTACCGTAGCCCTGAGTGACGTCACCTGTCACCAACTTATAATCTCCGTATATAATTGAAGCATATCCTGTGATATCGTCTATCTCATACATTTTTTTTCTTTGCGAAGGCAAGTTAGAGTTAATACTGTCCCACTGGTCAATACCATCGATGTCTGTGGGAGCTTCTACACCAGCAGCGCTCAATAAAGTTGGCAACCAGTCTGTGACATGCATGTACCCGTCCCAGTAATGACTAGTATTGTTCAGGTGGGTACTCCACACCAACCCAACAACTCTCACACCACCCTCGTAAGGTGTCGCTTTAATTCCTCTCAGGGGATAATTTGAAGCGTAATTAATGTGGTCGCCAACTGTCATGCCTCCATTGTCTGATGCAAACACAATTATCGTGTTTTTTAAAATTCCCTTGTCGGATAGAGCTTTGACAATATCACCGATGCTATCGTCGAGTTTTTTTACCATGGCTGAAAGATAAAGTGAAAAATGAATTTGATGAACACAAAAAAAAAAATTACAGCCATAACGCACTCTGAACAGTGAGCAAAACGGAAGTGAAATCTGTTTGTCTTAGTGTTTACACAAAAACAGAAAAAAATTGACCGGGTGAAAACCAGATAAGGCATTTCCTTTTTTTTAGAATTTACCTGCATAAATCCTTCTTTCAGGTGACTCAACATGTCTCATCGCCCTGACTTCTTCTGGCGGTGCCTGCAGAAGGGCACCCTCATTGGCAGAGTGCGGAGCATTATGCGCAACCAATAGGAACAGGGGAGACAGTGAGTCGTGTTTCTCGATCACTGATTATGAAAAAAATAAAATTATTGCAGATTGCTTGTTTAAGTCAATGGATAGTTTTCGATTGGTTCTATAAAGGACTTTTACACAGAATATCTGATTTTATTTCGCTATCTGTCGGAATGATTCCAACCTTTCTTATAACCTATTCTAACAAGTAGGTAACGACGTACAGCAAAGATTACATAAACTTTAGTCTTACCTGCATAATATGAACTTCCGAGTATTTGACAAGAGATTTAATCGGTTTAAGTCATAATTCCATTTACATACGAAAAATTACAAAAAAATGCCATTAGTCTTATCTTGCTTCGCACGGGTAGCAGAGAATATATGCTTACATATTTTAGACATATAGCTTTGCTACAGTATATTAGATCTAAAAGATCAAAAGATCAAAGAGGAATAATTCCGATTTACATTGTTTTCATATCAAGTCTATTGGTTTACGCGGCGCTCACCAGTAAAGATCCCAGTCGGCATGATTTTTTTTTTGACATTTTCAACAATTATCATATTTCGCCCAATTTACACGAAATATAATGAATTATACACTTAAACCTTTCTCATGAATTTCTTCGTACATAAGTGAAAACCGTATGGACATCCGTTCGTAAGTTTTTGAGTTTATTGCGTTCAGACAGACAGACAACGCGGCGGGGGACTTTTTTATAATATCGAGCCTGTTATGGAAAAACATCGTAAACGACAAAATATAGGTATTTCACTTTTTTATCGTAACGTTAAGTTAAAATTATTTAGACTGTAACGCAAAGACCCCTAAACACATATTTGCATAAACGTCAAAATTATAACAGGAAATAAATAGTATCGCAAACGACAAAAGTTAAAGTTTCAAATATTAGAACAATCAGAATTATCGTAACCAACTTATCGTAAGTAACGCTTGTCACTTGCGATAAAACATAATTAAATGATCTGCCCAAAATCTGTGTTGCGTTTAACTATCATTATTATTATCAAGCATTTTGTTTATCTGCAGGAAGTAGGTACACACAGGAAGTAGGTATATACTCTTAAAAATATAACTGCTATAAATGTCTCTAAGCCAGATGAAAGAGGTAAATCAACACCTTCTAAAAAAATATAGTGAGTCGGTTATTCAATCAGTAAAACAATTTATCCAAAAACTTCCAGCCGTTAAATCTCACTATTGCCGTTATAAAGGAAATAAATTGTATTTGCCTTCCGAGTTCAGAAATTTGTCATTCCTGTATAATAAGGCTTCAAGATGAGACTGAAAAAGAAATAGGTTCCGTGCAGAAACAAACATTCAAAAATATTTTTAGAAATGATTATAATATAGGATTCCATGTGCCGAAAAAAGATAAATGTGCAATGTGTGAGCGCATCAAAAATTTAGATAGTACAACTCAAAATGATGCCGTAAATTCAGATGAATATGAAAAACACGTAAAGGAAAAGGATGCCGCAAAAAAAAAATTTTTGGATGATCAGGCTCGCAGCAAAAACTCAAGTGATTTTTTGTGTGCGAGTTTTGATCTTGAAAAAGTCCTAACTACCCCGCACGGAGACAGTATAAATTTATATTATTCAAGAAAATTGGCCTATTTTAATGAAACTATTTAGGAGAGTGGAACCAAGAATGGATATTGTTACTTATGGCATGAGTCTGAAGCCAAAAGAGGCTGTAACGAAGTGTGCACGGTGGTTTTTAAGTACCTCAAAATGATTGATGAGAAGGGCGAGTATTCATCTTTAGCTTTGTACTGTGATAGTTGTTGCGGACAAAATAAAAATAGAGCGATGCTTTCGATGTTGTCGTACTTCATAAGTAATGTTGCAATGTTCATTGAGAACATAACTATAAACTTTTTGATTCCTGGGCATACAATGATGCCGGTAGATTCGGTACATGCAACTATCGAAACCTTCATAAAAGGAAGGACAGTTTGGGCACCATCCCAATGGCCCACGTTAATTTCTAATGCCAGGACAAATCCAAAGAATTATGAAATTAAAATGCTAGAAAATGCCGACGTCTTGGATTGGAAAAAATTTGCAGATCTATATTTACCAAAATCAATTAAAATTCCAGTTACAAAGCTAAGATCAGCTTGCGTTAAACGAGAGAAGCCAAAAATAATTGAACTTAATTACGGATTTAGTACTGATTGCGAAAACCAATGCGTGGATCTGAGCTTTTTAATTAGATCTCGCCAAAGTCAACAACGTCTTCAGTCACCCACGGCGGCATACTCGGCAAAAATACCTATTGCTAAACCAAAGTACATGGATCTGAAAAAAATGTGTGACAAGGGTATAATTCCTGCACAATATGCGCAGGAATACCTTGCCTTGCCTTATGATGACATTACAAGAGACTTACTACCGGAAGAAAGCGACGACGAATGATTGATTCTATTGATTTATTGATGTTAATGAAAATTATTTAAGTACCAATTATTAATATAAATTGATTTATGATGTTTTCGTTTTATTGTGAAAAATCTTGATATTGATTTACCTGATATTATAACGAAAAGTCATAGCGTAAATGACGATTTTTGATAACAAGGTGAAATTACGACCTTCAATTTTATCTTAAGCGACAAAAGTACTCATTATTTAACTCTTTCTGCAATGATTTAATTAATTATACGTCGATCCTAACGTGTTTTGCCCATAATACAAAAACCGGACATGTCTGATTAACCAGTAAAAAATAAACAGTAAAATATCTCTCCTGTAAAATTGTATGTTTGTCGCTTACGATGTTCTTCCATAACAGGCTCGATATGTAAGTGATTTTCAATTAAAAAAATGCGGTAATCAACATTTCTAGCTGTAATGAAACTTACCTGACTTGGCATGTTCTGTGTAGACGTCGGTGATGTAACCCTCAACGTCCCATGCTGGGGTTTGGTTTCTAAATAAGCAAAAACCAGAAACTGGGACGCCCGACCACTAAAACAAGTTTGTACTAATTAATAAACAAATTAGTGTTACACTTCGTTAAGTGTTTTAGATACTATATAAACCATGCCTGCACTATACCCATAGTTCACACCTTGACGGTTATCAAATTGGGTGAAATCCGATCAGAGTCAGTCCCAGTTTGGGGAATACCTAAGTTGAAGGGGCGGTAATCCACTCATAATGCATTCGTTTTTGTAATTAGATGTAAATAACTTCAAACAACACTAGTTCCTCGTTCGTTGTGTCCCTAAGTCAACTTACGAGTGTATGACTTATATGGAAATGTGTCGAAAATTTCAGTAAGATCTCGTTAGAGCTACTCTGTTTTTGACTAGGTACTATATTGTAAACAACCATAAATATACTTACTTTTTCCTCGTAAGTGTACTCATAATAATCTAAGTAACCACATCTATGTCCAAAATGACTATCAAAGCCTCTTCTGGTTGGTAAGTATTCTTCCCGGGATGATCCGACATGCCACTTGCCGACCAAATGAGTTGAATACCCGGCGTCTTGGAAATACTCGGGCAACAGCGTCAGACTGGTTGGAATGCCTCGATCCTCACCCATTGTTATAGGAGGATAACCTTGCATCCCTAATAGAGAACACAGTTTAGATGATTGTACAATGTCAAAGAGTAAGAGTAACGTAACATCATCACTTTTGGACAGAGATTAGAGACTTTACACGATAATACATAGTTTGTAAAGAACTGAAATGTAAACATAAGATTACATCAAGCCCTTACTACCCAAAGGGTTAGGCAGAGGCGTACCTAATAATACACCCACATTTCACCAGTTACGTTTAAGTTCCATGCAATTAGGGGGCGAGCCTATTGCCATCAACCGGGCACAAAAGCAGACTCCGTGGCTGCTACTGAGAAATTCCTGATGGAAAAACCCAATAACACTTTGCACGACCTGGAAACCGAACCCAGGAGCTTAGACTCAGCAGTCGCGCTTGTGACCACTAGACTAAAGAGGCAGGAAAGTGTTTTAAAATAAAATACCTGTCTTATACGAATATTTTCCAGTGAGAAGCGCTGCTCTAGATGGAGTACACACTGCATGACTGTAGTACCTTCCCAGTGCGACTCCAGAATACGCCAACGAATCAATGTTCGGTGTCAAAATCTGATCAGAACCGTGGAAACTGACATCGTTCCATCCCTGTAAAAATAGATACTTATGTGTGGCAATGGTTTCTATTTGTTTTAAGACATGGCAATGATAAAATAAAATAGTCATCGGTTTCATAGAGCAGCTGATATTGTCTATTGTTTTCCTTAAAGAATTGTGTTAGTTTCATCTAGAATCTTAATTAAGTATGTCGAGGTAGTCAAGTGTAATTAGACAACAACGTGGAACGATTTTCTAGTAGTCGGATTTTCATGGGACTTCTTTTATTGAATTCGGAAGAGGTGTGGAAAAGAATGTTTAAAAAAAAATTCACCACTCGCGGCTTTTTTAATTTCCTTTCGTATGTAACATAACATCACATATATCAGTATAAACCATATAACTTCATAAGCCCTTTTTATTTCAGGATGGGAATTTCCGACAGATAGGTTTTTATAGAGTATAGCTTTCCGGTTACCTGTTACGACTCCCATAAATAATTTCATGACAATGAATCTATAAACTAATTCACAATCATTACACATAACCAAAGGATAATAAAATAGCATTAGGTCATGAATTATTTCATGGTCCAGAAAAAAAGAGTTGGTTCCTGCCCTACTAGCAAAATTTTCCTATAACAGAAGCTAACATCTCAATAACGTTGTAGAAAAATTGTATAATAAGGTTATTGGTTACTTCTTATTGTATAAAAACGTAAATCATGAAGTTTTAGCACTACTAGCTTATAGAACCGAAAAGTTCTTAAGTGAAGTGATAAAAACGTTTATCACTTTTTTTTTTTTTTTTTTTTTCGGATGGGAAATCATCAAGTGACCCCCCCCCCCCCCCCACTCTGGGCGGAGCGGAAGGGAGTGTCAGACTTGTACTGACTAAAACCCATCCATGTTCCTTCTTTGCCCTTTGTGTTCCAGGGCCACGGTGTCTCAAACGTTTATCACTTCACTTAAGAACTTTTCGGTTAATACGTACGTGCGTACGCGTTCGCACGTATTTTACGTTTTTTTTTTCAGCACTTTGTACAACCGTAAAAATCCGGTACTACATGTGTTGAACTTAAATATAACTAGTAAATACAAACTTACAGAGCGATTTTACTCTATAAAAGTGTTGAATAATTGCATTTACATCTAATTTGCGCAATAAAGGTTACACAGTGACTGCTTAATACAGAACTGCGATTTTGTGAAAAAAGAATTTATTATTTCTGCTATACTACATAATATTTTAGTAAATATCTTCGATAAGAATTGGATCTTTATTGTTCAAGACGTTTTGGTTCAGACTCCGTATGATGAGATACAAATCAACGTCGCCCCTGCTCGAAAGGCTCCTGTCACTATAAAACGGGGATTAAGCGTTAAAATAATATAATTACGACTTACCATATCATCAGCCAATATAAAAACTATATTAGGACTTTCCGTTTCACTAGATAAACCAATTAGTCCGATGGTCACAAAGAAAGATAATACACTATGGGTTCCCATCTTAAAAAAAAAAAAAACTAAAAAATCTACATGAAAAAAATCAATCACTGAAACAATGTCCCGTATTACAGAACGTCACTCAAGACTCAAGTATTATTTATACCTAGTTTTAACCAATCAAAAGGCAATTGTAAGTAATGCTGGGGTATTATTGAGTGAGGTTCTGTAATACGGGCTAGGTCTGTAATGTTTAGTTACCTTGATGGAAATGAGACTGAAAACGAACCGTCATTGAACGATAACATACTTTGATGCATCGACTTATATATTATACATATAAAAACCATTTTATTGTATAATTACTGTAATCAAATTATCACTGTTTTGAATATAGGTATGATTATGCAACGTGAGTTATGGTTTGTGTTTGGAATAGGTATAAAAAAAATTTGAAAATCGATTTAGGAAAAAATACTAAAATCTATTTCTGTATTTTTTGAGAAAGGCTACTTTACGGATTTAATTCTGCTTTCGAAACGCAGTTAAATACAATCGATTTCGCAGAAAAACTAACCAGCTCGTTGGTCTAGTCTTAAGACTAGACCAACTGAAAAAGGTCCGGAGTTCGATTACCTGGTCGATCAGACGATTTGTGCCCGGTTGGTGGCTCAAGCTCAACAAATTCGTATGAGACTCAGACATAGCTGGCGTCATAGTTACACCTCTGACTAACATTTGTTTATAGTTCTACGAATAACTGTTCTAACAATAACGCTATGTGATTTAGATTGAATTGCTGTTCCATACATCATTGGTCTGTGGATGGGTGACCACCCATTACATACCGAGTTTCCTCCGTGCCTCGGAAAGCACGTTAAGCCGTTGGTCTCGGATGTCATTTGTAGATCTTTGACAGTCGTTAGGTAGTCAGTGGCCCAAAAAGTCTGACAACCAGTCTTACCAAGGGATATCGTATTACCCAGTACTAACTGGGTTGTGGAGGTCAGATAGGCAGTCGCTCCATGTAAAAATACTGGTATTCAGCTGCATCCGGTTAGACTAGAAGCCGACCCCAACATAGTTGGGAAAAGGCTAGGCAGATGATGATGACATCATTGGTCGCGTAACTCGAAAAAAATGAATTTTTTCGCGATTTCATGGTCGGTCACATAGTAAAATTTGTACATTTTCATGAGTCCTACACGTCCTTAAAGTATTGCCAACGTTCAAAAAACCTCCCTGTATACATAATATGTACCTACCAGTGTATTACTTGAAAAAATATGCTCACATTAATAGTAATATATTAAAGTGTGCTTTCTTCTGACAATGTGATACCTAATGTTCTTTATAATAAAATCATAAATTTAGATAATCGTAATAATAATCGTCTTTTTATAACAACGGTAAAACATAAATAGGTAGATTATAAAAGATAGTAATTGTGGATAAAAATATTAAACTATTTATTACTAAGTGCGATAAGTCAATTTATTGCAATTTCCGAACACTGCCACGTAACTGTATCTGGGTAATTTTCATCATCTCACTCTCCAGCAAAATACTAAGCTTACTAGGCTACATCCGGTTGAAATGGAGGCCGACCCACCATAGATGGCTTTTCAGCGACACATGCAATCGTCATTCGTTTACCGTCAGCTCTCGATTCAGAACCCCATTAATTGCAATTTCTTATGATTTATATTAATCGTAATGTTAGGATTCTCAATCGTATTGTAATTTAATTGATGTAGAACTGAAAATTTACGTTAACCGATCGTGTATTTTTCAGTTCGGTTAGGTACCAAGAAGTATTGAATTACAGGTCAACAATAAGCCTTAACCTCAATAACAGTCATTTTGGAAATAAAATTAGCTGGCAAAAACAATTGATTCTATGACAACATAATCGACATTGAGGCAGGTCCAGGATGGTAAAAGGCAATACGAGAGCAGAAATAAAGTTACAAGTCCACGAGGATAGGTTTATCGTATTTCTACTATAGCTACCATCTGAATAATGATTTCATAGGAATGAATGTTTGGGATGAGATTCCTGCTCCACTGACGGATTGCCAATTCATTCCTATCAACTGAACAACTGTAACTCCACGATTGCGTGGGATAGCAACCAACTGCCACATTCTCTATACGATTTTACTCCGATCCGTTCATTCCTATTGCTAAAATTTGCGTGATTCCTGAGTTGTTGTTTTAAAAATTCGAGCTTAAAATTAAATAACCTATCTGCAATATTTAACTGCAATATTCAACTGCATGGAAAATAAGACAAAACTAAAACAGAGGCGACAAAATCGTTGTGCAGGCTAAAGTGGAGGTGAGAGGTGAACTTTAGACTTTAATTATGCAACTTAGCGCTGTGAACATGTGGGTCACCCAATAACTCATCAACAACATTATCACACGTTAAACTTCAGTAATTACGCCGAACACGGTGCCAACTTTGGGAGTTTAGATGTGGGTAAAAATACTTTAAAATAGTACACTTTAGATAAATATGATAACGTCGATTTGTAGCGCCTAGTTCTGCTGCCCTTTCCTAAAATGTTTGCGCTTTACCATATTGGAAATTAGATTAAAACGTGCTTATTAAACATCGTGAGGAAACCTGTGTGTCCTAGAATTAAAAATTTGAAGACATGTGACATCTACGAACCCGCATTAGGCTCGCGTGGTGGATTACAGCCCATTCCCTCTCATAGAGAGGAGGCCTGCGTCCCAGCAGTGGGAACATTAATAGGCTGATTATGCTTATGCTAATGCTTATGTGCTTATTGATAATGCAATGTCCCAGTCCAAGTAAATTAAGTTTAGTGTTTCCCTCAAATAAAAAAAAAGTTCGTAGTTTAATTTGTCCTAGATTTGCTCCACTCAAAGAGCAATACTTCTAAACGCGCAAAACTCTACCCGCCGCAGACTGAAAAAGATTTTATTTACCCGTAACAGTTTGAAACGGTTCGTAGAAATAGGAATGGACATGTCGGCCGTCCACCGCAACTTTGCGTACATAATGTAGTTGTCAAACGTTCTAGTTGAGGCCAGTACCGCACATTTTCATACTAACCGGAATTGCCGCTAACGACTCCTATTTCAACGTTAAACTTACACGCTTGGCTTGTCACGGTTTTATAAATTATTTAGGTACTGTTTTGACAACCCTGCGGAATAGTTAACAGTGCTCTCATTAACACTATGGACTTCACCATTATGTACGGTCTAATATCTCAAAATAAACAAGTGCATACGAGTGAGGTGTTGTCAGGTGCGTTGTAGGTACTCGCAACGGACGTACCGTGACCTGTTATGGCTAAAATTTCTACCAACACACCGCGAAAAGTGTTACTTAAGACGCTCAACAAGAAAAAACGTTTAAAGAGAAAGAGAGGGGTCGTCGTAGAGATGTAGACCGTACCTATTTAAATAAGGTCCAAATGAACACTAACTAAAATCAATCCGCTTTGATTCAGACTCAAAGATATCGGGACGGGAATAAGCCAGCTTAATAGAACTGTGGCTATCTAGTTTCTAAGCTGATTGATTACAGGTTCTATCCCCATGGCACAACTTAATTGGGATTTCAGATATCTATTTGATTTGAGCAAGGGCGTTTGTGCGTACGTAATTTGTGTTTGTAAACAATCTTCACTTAGGGTTTGGGAACGTAGAAGTGGAGAATATTATTTTAAGTTCGGATTGGACTAAACGGTAAAAATATTTATCTACAGTCAACTGACGTAGTCGTCAAACGTGGGACTATAAAAATAAGAATAAGCAATTGGCGACATTCAACACAATCTAGTCGATATTAATTTCTAGTGAAGCTAATGTTTATCGAATTTAATCTCCAGTATTTACGATTGAAATCAAACCATTTCGATGCAAAACTTGATCTTTATTGTTTACTTAGGTATTAGTTCTTACTAGTAAGTATCACAAATATTTACATTACAAGTTTACAACAACGAACAATCTCGTTACAAATATTACAATACAGTTACACAGAAATCACACAGGGTCATATAAACCAACGAGTCCCCAAGAGCTGTAGCACACAATGTACACCCGACACACGCATGCATTGGTCAAAATGACGAAACATGGATTTTACGACACGCAATTCGACCAATGAGCATGTTGCGCTTCGTGGCGCCTTTAACTTCACAAGTCTGTTGCAGCCTTTATGCGCCGATTTTTAAAACCTATTTAAATCTATGATCGTGTCAAGTGACATAATTAGATATTCTTGTTTTGTAACCAATCACATCAGCTTACACAAGATTTAGTCTGAATCTTGATTATCTTTTAGAAGCTTTCAGACATCGTACAGAACTACGAGATTCCTTCGAATAATTACACGCAGGAATTGATAGATTATTCCAAAGATTTAAGTCGTTAGATGCGCCCTCACCTTAGGTCACTTAGGTCACGCGAAATAGTACATTTTGATGTAAGTGGGGAAACTTTGTTATTGCATTCGAGGCAGAATTCACACCCGAGCCGCAGGAGAGGTTGCTATGGAGCCGAGAACTGCAGTAACAAATGCCCACGTGTATCAAACATATTTTACTTACAATTTAAATAATCAAAAAATATTGACGTCGTAAAGATGCATATCTCTTTGCTCTCTTTGCTTTGGAATTGAACCAATTTTTGACTTCGTATAAGTATAGTGGAAATTTTTATTTCCGCAAACGTTGTTAAAAAGAAAAAAATCCACGTATTTGAAATACAATGCAGTTGAACCTAATCGTAGTGCGATAAGAGCCAGTTTTCGAAAAAGTGTATTGAAAAATTATTTACACGGAGAATTAAGTGCAACTTGCTTGTGTGAGCGAGACAATACTATTCAATTTTCATTGTCAACGAAACAGAAACGTAAATCAGTTTTCGACGGTGCAGGGTGAATCTTATGATTTAAATCTTTGGATACAATCTTATTCCTAAAGTTCTCTAACTCCTGCTCAATCGTGGGTGGATAAGGCACTTAATGTCAAGTGATTCTTAAAAAGATTTCGACGAAAAAAGACTTTTATCATACCAGTCCTTTAACGTTGGAAAAATCTATTAAGAATATCTCAACGTTCGGAATCTGTTGGCGAGTTAGATTAATCTACAGCTATTTATTATCTACAATAAATAACAGATCAACAATATAAGGTTACATTGGGTACAACTACACAACACTAATTCTAAAAATACTTGCACTGACGAACCTAAAACTCATCATGAGTCATTTTTACAAACATTTCTATGACTACAGACAGACGAAAGTAAGTTCAGAACAGATTCGAAGTCATCGATACATCTAAAAGTAAAAACATTCTATATCATACCTTATTTTAAAGTTCTCTTATTTCAATCTTGAATCGTATTGTTTAACATCAATAAATGGCATCTTAAAGACTTCTGACACATGCATAGTAAATCCAGGTATTGAAACAAAAAATCCTTCAGAACATTCTCGAACAAATCTCCTGAATAAGAGTAACGGCAATGGTTACAAAACCAACCAACTAGAGGGAACATATATGTTCCCACAGCTGGGACTGACGTTCCTCTAAATAAGAGGGGACCTAGTACTGGTAAAAACTACTAATTAAAACACACTTTTCAGAATACACAAAAAGTTTCTCAAGCCGGTCGTACCATCGCAGTTGATGACGGCTGCGACTGTAGTGTTTCTGCTCCCAGTCATTTGCTGGTTGAAGTTAAACGATAGGTTGAAGTTCTCATTTCTTTTATTATCATTGGGTTTTGGTCTAGAGTTGTTGTTACTGCGGGTTGTGTTAGGTTGCAGCCAGGGTGTCCAGACATAGTTGAAGTTAGCTGGGTCGGATGCAGTATTCAGTCTGGGTGCCCCTCGTCTTTGCTGTGTGGCCCACAGTCCCCTTAACCGGCTCGTTAGCAAGGTGGCTATCTTATTAGCCTTTCCCCATAGATTGTTACTTTCCATCGGATCACGACGCACGTTGTAAAGGCAGCCACGAGCTGAAATTAAATTTAAAGTTTTGTAGTAATTACTCCAAGTTCCATAATCTTTTTTTAATTAAGACTTTATCCTGCACTGAAGGAATAAGGACAATGCACATGCATATACAACACGCGAAAATGCGGGCGATGTTATTTTTTTACACACTTTTGAATTGATGAAGGTCAAAAAATACGCTGTTTAAAACCCAGTTTTCTGAATGCGGGCTGTCAGGCAAAGGATTCAATATTTTACACATTTTACGGATATGTGATGATACAGATAAGTAAAAAATCGGTTTTCTGAACACAATCATGTTAGCGTTATCTAAATTAATATAAATAGCCAATATTTATTCAACTGAAACTTCCGATTTCATGTTCAGAATAGCAATAAAGATTTTAGAATAATGAAAAATCATAATTTGTTTCTGAAAAGGAACACTCTTAGGAAATCGTGAAAAGTAGGTTAAGTGCTAAAGGAATCTCTTGAAACTTGAAGTAACAGAAGATTTCTATGGATGTCGTAAAAGACGATTAATGTCCTTTTCATGGTCGGGGGACACTGCTTCCACCATTTTGGTTTCACACAAAACGTACAGCTGTGTTCAATAACATGAAGTATGGAACGTAGCGAAAACCTCTTTACTTTCTTTAAAATAAATTTTGATCCAGTTGTACAATTACCTACAAACTTTATACGTATTTTGGCAAAGGTAGGGGAGCATGAAATCGCAAAAAAATATCAGAAAAATATTATATTTCATAGTTAGTCCCTGATATTGAATTGCCTTCAACCCTGTATTCGACGCACAAACGAATATTCAGTACATCATTCCGAACCCCTACATAGAAATTTTTCATCGGCAATTTCGAAAATAATCTGTTTTTCCGTACATTTGAACCGTTTAGGTCATTTTTGAACGAAATAGATTTTTTTTTTTAATTGCCGATTTAAAATTTCTATGTGCCCATAAAAATTTTATTCGGTTCGGAATGATGTACTGGCCTCTGTTCTGGTATTTGTCTCCACCCTGTATAGAACTATCAGTGACAAGGAACACTTTCAAAGAATAAATTTTATTAGCGCCGAATATTTATTAAAAAAAATGTTTATATTCCCAAAGTCAGATTCTTCTGTTTTATTGGAAGGCCACAAATCTTCGAGAAGTTTTGCATGTTTAAGCGGTTTTGGTTCGTGCCCCGTACAATGAGATGAGAAAATCCACTTCGCTAAACAGCCTGTTGTTAGTTATTAGCCCTTTTTGAAAAATTGTTTTATCGTTCTCTCATCACGCTCTACATACTCAGCCATCAAGTTTTCGTGCTAATTATGCTTGCTGAAAAACCCTACCTCAATGTTTTTACGTCCCCCATAGTTTTACAACATCATTTTTAAAACAATTTACTAGTACCTACAACATAAATCATTTTGCAAAGCATGGTAATTATAGCCTCGTAACGCCCTACGTAAAAATTTTGGACTGGATTCCAAACATGATTAATCTATCTATTAATTACAGTATGCATGAACTTACTTAGTGAAGGTATACAAGGCGTAGCATCCCTCGCAGTATCCACTTGCTTGATAGTCGCTGCTCTTCTAGTCTTTCTCACAACATCCAGATCTAAATAAACGCCTATATTTTCAAAAGCTCTCGTCACTTCACAAGTTCTTAGAGCAGGATAATATTCTGGAGGAGTTCTTTTATTCACCATGAATTCAGTTCCATAGTAACCGTTGCTCACTCCGGTGACATTACCAACTACGATTTTATAATCGCCTGCTCTGTAAGCTGCCCAGGAGTTGGTGCTGCTGTCTTCTAAGGCTATTAAGACTTCATTGCGTTTCGATGTTCCGTCTTGTACTAAGGAGTCCCATTGATTGACTCCGTCTATGTTTGTTGGTACGTTGCCTCCTGTTGCGGCCATTATGGTCGGTAGCCAGTCTGAGATGTGCATCAGTCCTTGCCAGACCCTCGGTCTGACTGAGGACTGCCATATAAACGCTGGCACTCGGACGCCTCCCTCCCAAGGCGTGTATTTCTTTCCCCTGAAGGGTAAGTTCACTCCCCAGTTTCTTAACTCTCCGACGGTTGGTGCTCCGTTGTCGGAAGCGAATACGATGATAGTGTCGTCAAGGATTCCTCTGTCTGATAAAGCTCGGACTATTTTGCCGACGCTACGGTCTACGTGCGTCACAATTTCTGAAAAGATTTAATATAACATGTCATAGAAGTTGAATAGTTGTTGTTGTCCATAATACAGGAAAAATTCTTAGTGTGGGGCAACGTTTAAAAAAAAAAGTAATATACGAATTTCACCTTTATTTTATTAGATCCTAATCTTATTCGATACTTTATTTAAAAGTCAGCTGAAAAATAAATTGTTTATTTATAACATAACATCACGATTGTAATCCCCGAAGGGTTAGTTAAGGAGAGGTGTACCTAATAGTACACCTACATTTCGTCAATTATGTTTAAGTCCCTTGTAATAGGGCGCGAGCCTAATGCCATCAACCGGGCACTTATGCAAACTCCGTGGCTGCTACTGAGAAATTCCTGATGGAAAAACCCAATAACACTTTGCCCGACCCGGGAATCGAACTTAGGACCTTATGCTCATGCTCAGCACCCGCGCTTGCGACCACTAGACCAAAGAGACAGTTTGTTTATTTGTGTAATTTATTTTTGTCATTAAAATTGGTACTATGTGATCTCGATTTTATGTCATTAGTATGTTGCACTGTAGATGCACACAACACCAGATACCAGTGAGATTGTGCGTATTTTCCTAGTGTGCTAAAATCCCTCTGTGCAGGTCGCACTAAGCCGAAAGCCACATCCCGCACCGAGCTCTCAAACAATACCTGGAAATGCATATCGTGATTCTAACAACTGAAGTCACCATTCTCCCATATGTGTAAAGAACGGATATTCAGGTACAATGAAATTCGTCCAAACGTTAAAATGTTTCACTATTTCTCGCTAACGTAATAAATGGATTTGCTAAAAATACTCGTATGTTTTCGACAATCCATTTTTAGTACAGTAAATTCGTATTGGTCGTGTTTTCGGGTATATTGATAAAATGTTTAGGCGCAGACGTTTTACGTGGTGGATAATTTATTTCATCACCACTGCTCTCAAAACGGTGATGTCCTAGAATCAAACTAGGCTGATTTATGGTAAAATCTCTTAACATTCTTGTGTTAAGATTCTTAAACTGCCAAAATTGATTTTATTTGTTAGTTGCTTAATTTGTTAGCTTGTTTGTTAACTTTATTGTGTATGCTGTGGTCACCAATAAGTGAAGGAGTACACATACCTAATACCTTTTTTTTGTGTGTTCCAGGGCCACGGTATCTCTTTCGAACAGTCCCGCAGCCCTGGCAGATACCTAATATCTTATGTTGTCCATTATCTAATAATGTTTTGTGTATAATTATCTTTTTTACCTGCATATAGTCTTCGGTTAGAGTTGGCGATGTGCGGGTGTTTCACTGACGAGTACAGAGGTGGTTGTAATGCTCCGCCATCGTTGCCCGCGTGTGGAGCGTTGTGAGTCACGTGGAGGAACAGGGGCTGGGACGAGTTGTGATGGTGGATTACTGTGGAACAACATACATACATAAACTCACGTGTTTCCTCAATGGTGTAAGCAAAAACTACAGAACACCAACTGCTAGAAAAAAGGAGTATGGAGGATCAACATATTCCTTTTGCTTCGTCCATGTTCATCATACACGGACACCGGTTGCGAGTACGACGAGATGCATCTGACCTTCTTAAATAAAAAATTAAAGAAACATAGTATTTAAACAAATAAAATTCATATAATTTGTTTAAATACAAAATTATTTTAATATATTGTGCGTCAAAATAATTTTAGCAGAATGATGTCCGCTACCGGACATAGGCCTCTCAGAAGAACTTGCTACAGCTACCGGTGCTGCACCGGCCACATTAAGAAGATTCCAGCGACCTTTGCTAGATCCACGTTGATCCATCTTTAAGGGCTTCACAGTAAAGTACCAACCGTGTAGCCACCAACCACATCAACAGCAAAATGAATCCTGTCTTGTAAGAGATTATCGAAGAACTGTACCAAATCTTTATTTGGACAGTCTTGGTAGCTACCTAGTGAAAGGAGTTAAAATAAAGACACAGCTACAGCTACAATAGCCACCGGTACGCCGAACATCGAAGGACTCAACAGAAAAACAAACACCAATATTTGTAACTATACAGGGTGTATGAGAAAGGGTATATTCATATGAAAGGATATGCTGCAGACCATCAAACTGAACAACTTTCTGCATGGGTCCAATATCGTAAATGCGAAATAAATATCAGCTGTCCCATACAAAATTTTAATAAATACTCGACCCAAATGTATGGGACAGCTGATCATTTTTTCGCATTTACGATATTGGACAGAAGAAGAAAGCTGTTCAGTTTGATGGTCTGCAGCATATCCTTTCGTATGACTGTTACACCCTGTATAAATGTATTAACATAAATTGCTTAATAATGAACAGTTTCTGCAACTTAAATTAAGATTTGTAAATGATATCTCTAATTGGCGATTTTTCAATTGGAGTCCTTCAAGTTAAACAATAGGCCCCATTCGCAATACGAAATTGAATTCAATCAGAATTTTGGATTACATTGAGTAATGGATATTTGCATGATTGCAATAAGTTCTAGCCATACGGTATGGGTTAGTGCTGCAATCATGGAGATACTTTCCATACCTAAATGAGCGTTGCAGAACTTTACATTACACCATTCGTTCCCAATTTTGAGTGCCTATTGAAGATGAAATCTTGCGCATTTCCAACGTTATTGAATTCATAAAGAGTGTTGCAAAACGTAATACAGAATACAATGGCATTGTAAATGAAACTTCTGTACAAACTTACTTTTAACTGCTTTCTCGGTGAGTGCGTCCACAATGTACCGTTGCTCGCAATCTTGTGGTATTGCATCATCGTACAGATCCAGACCGAACATTTGTCGTCCAGTCGGCCACTGCGAACAAATAACGATCTCGTAAATACAAACGTTATTCTAATAATTAACTTAACATTTGTTCTTGCAAACAAATAGTGCTTAAAACCGTTCCCTTCAAAGTACTTTCACGCCTAACAACGTGACTGCATATCCGCGTTGCTTGGCCTTATAAAATTTCATGGCTCGGTTGCTGGCTGTCCACACCTAATTACCTACATCGACGAACCTTTTGTACTGCCGTCGAACGTCGGTAACTTACCGTTTCCACTTTGTTGTATGTGTAATAGTCGACGTAGCCGCCTCGCATGCCGTAGTGATGGTCGTAGCCGCGAGATGTGGGAAGGTACTCCGGTTTGGACATCCCGACGTGCCACTTGCCCACCAAGTGTGTGGAGTAGCCCAACTCTTTCAGGTACGATGGTAGAAGACGCTCCGTCAATGGTATTCCTCGGTCTTCAGAGTTGAATAAAGGCTGGCCGTGCATGCCTGGGAAAATGGGAAGGAAACCGTCACACCTCTTGCTTGATGCAATTTAGTAAATTAACACAACATTTAAGTGACCGTTACCGTGTTAATTGTGTGAACGTATTATTACATCCATTTATTTAAGTTTGAGACCGAGATCATTTTGAAATTGATAAAGAAAAACATTTCAATGTCGCGTTAAATCTCTAATTTTACAGAATATATTGCAAAGTAAACAATATTTACATAAACATTATAACAAATTATAAAGTAGAACCATTTAATGTGATGTCAAAGGTCTCATCCTAGCGTTAATAAACCGCGGTTTAAGCAGGTAATCAATTAAAAGTAGGTAATTATTCCGTCACCGCCCCGCACGCGATCGCGCGGCGAACGATGGTAATCACTGTGTCCATCAAATAATGAAAATCATTATGAAATGAAAAGAGTATTTATTTTGCCATTTTATCCCAAACTACTCCTTTAATTTTCTCGGCAAATTACTTTTTAAGGTATCCATCTGCTATCAAAGCTTTGCGGCTTGTGACATAATCTTTACAGACAGCTGATTTTCGTTTCGCAAAATTATTATTAACCTCTTCATTGTGGAGACTTAAAGGTCACCTTCATTCATTTAATATCACTTAGTACAAGGAGTAACTGAAATAACTGGAAACCTCCCCAACATTTTGGCAATAAAATCAGATGTTCCCTACTTTTTGCAGAACTATGCAGACACATAGAGCAAAAGATTTATTTTTTCAAATTCGGGGCAGTTACAATTGTAAACTTTGTTTATAATGATGAGAAGCCGTTAGAGGCTTTCAGTTATTTAAATTACACCTTACATTATCTACACGATTTTGCCAATTAACTAGGTACCTACCAGAATACAACGCGTTTTATGACTGAAACAATTAAATCAGTATGGTAGGTATTTAAAGTTATAAAAATTACAATATAATTGCCAAAAGCCCTAGTTTTGCGAAAGCATACCTACACAAAATTGCGTATCGCACGACTGAAGGTTAACAACTCTCATTCGGTCGTTTGCCTTCGGCTGCATTACACTTTCTTGCTTGGAAATTAAATTCTTACAGTTATATAAATTAATTAGAGTAAATACTATAATGTTGACTGCCTTGTTCTTCGAGTGGTGGCAAATGTTATGCCCATCAATGCTCCTCGAGAACCTCTCTTGGGCTCACCAAGTTAGGTAAAGTGTTATTGGGTTATTCTATTTTCATTTTTTCAGCAACAGCCCGGAGTCTGTATTGTGTGATGGCTATAGACCCGTATTCTTGGAAGGTCCTCCGGGAATTTAACTGGTAAAATTAGGATGTACCTAAAGTGTATAAACCCCACAACCCCAGAAAAAGAATGTGCCAGTGATATACGGGACAGGCAGGATAGGCTGGGATAGGTACTGCACTGGTGTTTACCAACATCGGGACCTATCCCAGCCTATCTTATGTACAAGACAGTACAGGTCTTCGGACCCTACCTCCAGATGTAATAACGATGTATACAAATATTCCTTATTACTATGGCTTTCTTATATGTATGGTATCGTAAAACGTTCTTACCCAACCGCATGGGGTATTTCCCGGTGAGTAGTGCTGTCCTTGCAGGCGTGCAGATTGCTTCACTGTAGTATTGTTGGAGAATGACGCTCTGATAGGCCAGGGTGTCGATGTTAGGGGTAAGAATTTGATCTGACCCGTGAAATGATACATCATTCCAACCCTGTGGAAGAAACCATCATGTTTAATATAAATTTTCGACTCAAATAGATCCTAAATAAATATTAGGGAGGGTACTCAATGAGCATTCGCTTTGCAATTTGCTTTGTGAACATTCGCTGCGTGAGTTTTTATCATGCTCCTGGGGACGAGGCTGCGGAAACTGACACATACAAATTCTTCTGAAGTTTCGGTGAGTTTCCGGAGTCCATAGTCGGTCCACATTGTGTCCTTACCAGTTTGACTGAACTTAACAGCATGATCCACATTGGAGACATCGGTCATAAACTGGCCTTATAACGCTTTCGCTAAAGTCTTTGAACTCTCTAGGCAAAGGACTATCTCCAGCCAGCATAAGACTTCTAAAAGCCGGAGAGATAAATGGTCCTTCCAATTAGCTACTCGGGCACTCCGCTCAACACATCTGACTTGCGCCCTCATGATTCAGTCTTGTGTAGGACATGAGACATGACCAAAGTTATCTCAATCGACTGACAACTTACGACCTGGCTCAGTAACATAATTCCAGTCTAATGCAGACAGCCATTCTAGATGTGTTACAGATTTCCCCATAACTTTTAATAGCCTGTATTCGGTCTCTCTCTTACTTGGATTTACTCCGAGTATAAATCAATAGTTTTGTAGCAAAAAAAAACTATCGAAAGATTAACCCTATCTGAATTATGTAAAAAACACAGATACTCCATTTTTTTGGTAATGGCAATTAGATAAACGTGACAGTGTTACGCACGCGAAAGATTATCGCGCTAAAGATATAACCGGATCAATGACAGCGTAATAATAATTTTAAGGCCAATGACAAAAACAACGTGGTCAATGAAATACAGAACTATTAAGAAATAATGACAGTATTGTTTCTTTTCATTCACTAGAGCGTGAAATTAGTTATGCAGTTATGAATTTAATGTAATATTTGTGTTAATGTAATATGTAATGGTTCTAGCATGTAGTTTGGCTATTTGGAACATTTGAATACAAGAAAATTAATTGCATTAGTGGCCAAGAAAAAAAAAAAAAAATGCATGCATGAAGTAAAATTTGACTGAGGTTCTGGTTACTGGCCAATAAGCTAGTATAGTTTGATCATTGAGTCATTATGTAAATATTAATTGCAGTAAAAGTAGTTCTTATAGTAATTATTCGTATATTTAAGCCATCATGTCTATTAAATCATAAAGATAAGAATAAGTAAGAGGTATTTTATCCTTTTACGTTACGAAGATACGATACATTTTAGCTTAATACGGAACAGAACTACATACGCCAATAGGAAAGTTCTTGTACATAGTAATGAAAATTGCGCAGTTACAATTTAAACTCAGAGCAAATCCAGTTGTTGATTAAGATATTTATTGCATGAAACAGCGGTTGCCTGCCATTTCCAGTCGTAATGGTTTAAAATACGACAGATTAGTAAATGGGCCACCTAAACGGCCGCCGATACAGAACAATACGGCCGTCAACAGGGAGCGATACCGGTGTCAACCCAATGCGGTTTTACGGACTTTACAATCGAGATACTCAATCCTGGCTTGTATGTTGCAGTAAACCTTTTTACAGATTATTGTTGGCAACATTAGATAGGGTAGGTTTATTTGCCAAAAATATTAGGTTCACAATTAAACTATTTAAGTACTTGAATTAATAATTAACTGCCATTTGACAATTCTCAATTCTCCCAAGTTATTAAAACTTTTCATACAGATTTTCACAAGTCTTTTTCTTCAAAAGATTTACTTCTGTAGGTTATTGTAATTTTGTTAGTAACATGTCATTACATGAGATGTTATTTTACATGAACTGAAAAGATTATGTAAGTACAATGAAGTTGTTCGAGATTTCGGAGACCAAAGCCAGCGCCACGTCTAATATAATGAAATCAGTTTACAACTAATTCTAAAACAATTAAATATAAAACGCGGAAAACTAAATAAATTCTTCTAACAAATTAACTAAACTAGTGCATGAATATAATTTCCTACATTTCAGTGAATGCTTCATCCTGTCGGAATAATTTTGTTCAAACAACTTTCTAAACTTATTCGTTCTGGGCATTTGCTACGCGTAGGTTATATGTCTTTTTGGAGCTTTTGGTAAATAAAATACGAATACCTAATCAAACTTCAAAAGCAACAGATTTTAACAACAATTTCTTTCTGAAAAATTGAGACGTTGCGTTTCCAGCTTAGAACTCTTTAGGTCAAAATGGCTAACACCAATAACGACTAAATATCTGAATAATCATTATTAATGTTTTTCATGACTTCATCATCATCATTGTCTGGCCCCACTCCTATTTATTGTAATTTACCATCATCTTATATTTATTTGAGGTCGCCGCAGTATTTCCTCTTCTTCCACTTCTCTAAGAAGAAAAAAAACAAAAATTTCCTAAAAAAGTAAGTAAGGTGAAATGTCACAGTATTAAAATTATGCATAGACTAGTAAATGCCAAATTCTACACCATAGTAGTAGGTAGAATGTGGGCAGTCATAATTTGGCCCCTGAAGGACAACGGCGTTCGTCACATCCTGAAGGATCAATTCTAAAATGTTTCAAACGTCTGCAGGCATAGTTATTAATTTACGTCTTAAATTAAAAACCTAACTTTCAATTTGTTACTTATTTCAATTTCAACAGTCAACAAAATTGATTGAAAACTTTTTTGACACTTAATTAAAACATTTTACATACAATGGACACATAATTACGTTGTGAGTTTTATAAACACTACTATCGCGTGTTAGGTGTTACTAGGTCTAGGGGGTATACGTACTTGCCGGTTTACAAGAAACTAACTTGTAGGAACTATATAAAGGTACATTATGTATCTAATCATTGAATGTTATGCAAAATATTTAGTTTAAATACGAATATCCTGAGGACTCCTCGTGTAGGGGTGAAACACGTAGGTTAGATTGCATGCACCGGCTATTCCAAAATTTCAATTTATAAAAGAGAGCCACCAACATTGTGACTAACATTCCGTTTTTGGAAAAACCAAAATTCTCACATCCTTAAGCCTCGTACACACTTGGCACAAGGTCTCGGTGTAAAATTCTGATTTACCGACATTTATCAAAAACGCAACAAAATAATTTCAGCATCATGCCAAGACACAAGAAACATGTTGGTATTCGACCGTTATGCTGTTCTCATACTGAGTTTCTCTTCGTCATAACCCAGGGGGGTTAAAGCAGGAGTAATTCCAGTGTGGGAAAGAGACAGAGCTATACAGGTCGTCTAGCGCCATCTCTTTCCCACACTGAAATTACTGCTGCTTTAAAACGTCATAGTAAAAAAAAAACCCCCAAGTCAATTGTTATTATTTTTAAAACTATGACCAAATAAATACAGTAACCTACCACCGAGTTAAAATAAAGATTAAGCCCGTGTAGCAAATGACGGTTCTGAAGGACAGAAAAGCCTCGGATAAAACCATGGAAACATGCGATTCCGTGCTACTAGATGAGGCGTAACCCTAAAGTATCATCATGTAGGTTTATCAATGCTTATTATTGCATTGTTTCAGCTATGTTTCATTATTACTACAGTTATTTAACCAGCATGACGTTAGTTAATTTGAATAAATGCAGTTTAGCATGAAAAATATAATGAATTAATTTAAATTAACGTGTTTGATTTGTTAGAATTTTTTTTCTAAAAGCTTATATTTTTATTGAAACTGAAGAAACATTTGAGTGTCTATTTTTTCTTAGTATGTTCCTTCTTTTATGTTACACTATCGTTCATCATTATCGATCAAAAGGGCAATAATAAAAAGATGAACTAAAAAAATTATATAACGTATTATTTACCATATCATCAACCATGATGAACACGACGTGCGGTGGCCCCTGTCGATACGCTGATATCATAGTAGATATCATTGCCAGGATGATCCACCACTGTTTCCTGAAAAATAAATGTTATTCTGTTATACTTGTGTTACAAGTGTCTCCCAGCAAATAAGTATTATATAAAATATAAAACGTGTATCAGACAGGTATAAAGGTGTAATTTAGACCATCAAACTGAATAAGTAATTGCATATTTGACAGTTCCTGCTTATTTAGATGATACTGTTTTACTTTACTTAGAAGTACCTCACCCAAAAGGGCGGTAAATTGTGAGTGCAAATTATCAAGTTAACCCTTAATAGTCGAGTTATGTTAATATGGAATAGTCGTATTTACAGACTGCCTCGTCCTGGTCTAGTGGTCGCAAGCGCGACTGTTGAGCATGGGGTCCTGGGTTTGATAACCAGGTCGGTCAAAATGTTTTCATCAGGAAATTCTCAGAAGCAAGCCACGGAGTCAAGATTTGTGCCCGGAGATAAGCCCGCACCCTGTTATGAATTTAAACATAACTGGTGAAACGTGTAGATACTAATATACCTAAAGAGTGTAAATAGACCCTTAACATAGTCGAAAGGCACTTGTTCTCCCTGTATTTGCGATATTTTTTTTTGTTCTAGACTATACCTGGGAACCTCCTAGTTACGGAGATATTGGGGGTCAAAGTTCCAACTTTTTCACAAGTTTTTTTTTAATGTAAGATTTTTACTTTACATACCTCCACGACCCCCGTACTATTCAATTTATCCATCAGCACAATGCTTTGAGTGCTTTCCATCGAGTCCTACCGTAAAACGTAATGTTTCACCCCAAAAAAAAGTTGATTCCCAGCAATAATTTTTGCGTAAAGTTACTTAGTTTAATTATTTTTTCGTAAAGTTACTTAGTTTGATGTCTGTTTACACCCTGTATACTAATATATTATACATACAATACTGCCTAATCCTTCGAGGATTACTGGCGTGATATTATTTTATTATTGTTGTTATGTTTAGTAATTTCAATGAAACCGTAGCGCAGATAACATAAAAAGCTCAGAGTGCCTCGGACATATGGAAGGTGCGGTTTTCCCGAAATTATCTATTTAACCTTCCTTCCACCAGGCTTCACTAATTACCATGCATGCATGTTGTATTATATTCAACAGCAAAACTACATTTGTTTTTCATAGTATGTTAGTGAAAAGCAAAGTTACTGCTGCAGTTTGATGAAAAAGTCCCATATCTCAAAAACTTAACATCATAATTCAAATCAATTTTCGTTGAAAGTTTTTTTACGTCCTACAATCCTAAATTTTTCAGAATTTTCCTTCTCTTTCTTTAGAAATTAGAGTGGCTTTATTTTTTTTTTTTCACAGAATACATCTACCTACCAAGTTTCAACTGTGTAGTCCTAATAGTATCGGAATAAAGTGGCTGTGACATACGGATGGACCGACATACATGAATAATCTATAAGGGTTCCATTTTTTCCATTCGGCTACGGAACCCTAAAAAGGGATATCTTTTCTACATAGCGAAAAATTACAATAAAAGAAACATCCTAGAAATCTTTCCGTTTAATTTAAAGTTATGAGACTTATATCTCTAAAATCACCTAACTAATTTCAATGATTTTATTTTTAATGTGAATGGATTCCAGCTTGAAAGATAGGATAGTTTATGACACGATAGGTAGCACCTTGCGAAGAAGGGGCGGGTCGCTGATTGTTTTATTATGCAAGTAGCACTTGGCCCGCGACTTCGTCCCCAAAAAATGTGATAGCTCGGCTAATATGCATGATATAAATATAGTTTATATAGCCTAAAGCACCCACGAATAATGTAGCTTTCTGCCAGTAAAATATTTTTTAGAATTGGGCCATTACCCCACATTTAAATTGACAAACAAATGTTGCCTCCTTATAATATTAGTATACAGGGTGTAAACAGACCCTTCACAAATCCGTCAACCAAGCATTCTGTACATCGGGACGTGAGAGGGAAAGAACCTCACGTCCCAGTCGCCGCGGGAGACGCCCTGGGCGTCGGGGGTCACGTGGTGGCTCCCGGCCACCGTAGGCGCGGGCCTGTGGACGGCGAGTTATGGGCCAGCTCGCCGTCCGGCCGTCTTATGACGACAGGCCGTGTCGACGGCGCGTTCGTGTTCCACGTGCGCCTCAAAGAGATGTCAGCAAATAAGTAGGGGTCCGCAAGGACCGATGCCTGCCAGGGCTGCGGGACTGTTCGAAAGAGATACCGTGGCCCTGGAACACAAAGGGCAAAGAAGGAACATGGATGGGTTTTAGTCAGTACAAGTCTGACACTCCCTTCCGCTCCGCCCAGAGTGGGGGGGGGTCATTTGATGATTTCACATCCGGAAAAAAAAAAAAAAAAAAAAGCATTCTGTACATCAAACTAAGTAACTTTACGCAAAAATGATTGCTGGGAATCGACTTTTATTTTTGGGGTGAAAAATCACATTTTACGGTAGGACTCGATGGAAAGCACTCATAGCATTGTGCTGATGGATGGATTGAGTAGTACAAGGGTCGTGGAGGTGTGTAAAGTAAAAATCTTACATTAAAAACATGTATAAAAAAACTTGTGAAAAATTTGGAACTTTGACCCAAAATATCTCCGTAACTAGAAGGTTCCCAGGTATGGTCTAGAACAAAAAAATGATCGCAGTGGCGGGGAGAACAAGTGCCTTTCTTTTATGTTAAGGGTCTATTTACACCTTTCTGTGACATTTTACATCGAATTCTCCATAACAATAGTTCATTTTGTTCACATAAAGGACAAAAGAGCCATGTGGGTAAACTAAATAGGAAGACCGATAGCAGATAGATCGACGAATAATAAGCTGGAGGAGACTGGCACAAAATAAGAGAAATTAGCGTAAAAGAGAGATGCCCAAGATTGGGACAAAAAAAAATCTGTAAGTAGACGATAATGAATAAAAAGAAACATATATATGCGTGTTTTTACTGACCTGTTGTATCATTGATATTTCAATGCTTGCATGACTACTGATTGATTTAGGTACTTGTGTAATTTAGACAATGGAATTAGAAAAAGGTTTTGTATTTAATATCATCACGCCTGGAATCCCCGAAAGGTTAGGCAGAGGTGTACCTAATAGTACACCCACATGCTAGTTATGTTTAAGGCCCATGTAAAAGGGGGCGAGGCTATTTCCGTCAATCAAAACTAAGACTCCGTGGCCGTACTGAGAAATTACTGATGGAAAAGCCCAATAATATTTTACCAGAGCTGGGAATCGAACCCAAGCTTAGCGCTTGAGACCACAAGACTGCAATATTGATTATGGATTGCAAAACGATTCATTTTAAAAGAGTCCATGGAGCATTTCTTGCCCATTCTTCTCCTGTTCTCCATATAGGGAACTACATTTTGGATTGGCCAATTAAACACAATGATTAAATTAACAATTTAGAACACTATCAAAACACTATATAACACGCCTGTTTTCCCCGAAGGGTTATGCACTAGGCAGAGATACACCCACATCTTTCCAAATATGTTTAAGTCAGATGTGATAGAGAAACGAGTATATTGCTATCAACCGGTAATACATCCAGACTCCCGGTAGCTTCTGAGGAATTCGTAATGGAAAAAAGCAATAACACTTTCTCTGACCTGGGAATCGAACTCGAGACCTCAAAGTAAGTTACACTTGCGCTCACTGGAGCAACGAGGCTGTCCGAGTCTCAAAACTATTTATTAAATGACTAATTGAAATTAACGATTTGAATTTAATCAGAGAGTAAAAACCTAATCAAAACAGTATCTAATTTGTTACTAAGTTTTACTTACCCTTACTAAAATTAAAATAATAGGAGCATATTAAATTAGTTTTCAAAGGCTCGACATAAATCTGTAAGTTACGTATTTCATTTGTTCTTACTAAAGTAAACCCAACAACGAACGAACTGATTAATAAACAAAATGAAAAACTTACCAGCTCGTAAACATATTCAATATTTCAAACATTTTGAAACGAAATATCGTTAAACAATACCACTAACACACACCAAATTCGTTAAACAGTCCACCAAAAATTATTTTGAACACCGCGAGAAACCGTACATTGAAAGAGTAGAAACATAAGTATATAGTACGTACAGAGGTCTATTCTCCACGAGCGCTCAACCTGCACAAACCTCTGAAACCAAGTGAAGGCTGTATTCTATTGTAAATTGCTTAAGGACGCCACTGAGAATTACCGAAGGTCATATTTACTTATATTCGTAGAAAGAACCAAACACGTGGTTCTCATTCAAAAGGATCCAAAGCAATAGGTGCATTATTTAATGCTTAATGTCTGGTAAACTGGTAAAGCATGTTTCTGATTGATATTTGCTAGAAAATATCATCTAAGTAACACTGTTTATGCAATGCTGTTCTGTGAATATTGACATTTTGATTGCTAGATCACAATGGTATTGTTAGAATATCTAAATGGGTTTCGGAAATGTTACGTAAGAAGAGTGTGCTAATAAACTATTTTGTGTTTATCACTGCTACACACTTAAATACACTTCAAATGTCTATCAAAATATAGTGTCAAGTATCATAAACAATGGTAGATATGCAAAACCTCATTCAAAATCTTACCGTCATTGGCTTTCATTGAGAAAACTTTTTATTCCTAGATATCAAATTCCCGATTGATTCCTCACAGGTTTTTGGAATCGGGTCATCTATTAAGAATATTTAAGTCATACTTAAATGGTGTTCCGGATTCCGGTTCATTACTTAAATAGTAAGAACTTCTAAGAACCTTGCACTTTTTCTCACACACACAGATTTCGACATAACCCGTTTGATTTTATCGCAGAGCATCTTTTCAAGTACACAATTTCAAATTAGGAAATGTCAAACTTGATACTGAGCCACCGTACATGACTGGAATAATAAATTAATTATTAGGACGCCAAAACTACGTTATAACACGTTTGGTAACATACCTAATTTAAACAAACATTCAGTTCGGGTCCAAACAACAGTTAAAAAGTAACCCAACGGACAGATGGCTCTGAAAGCACCATCAAAGTATTATAAACACAGTACAGGCTAATTTATTTTAATCTAAACGTCTGACAACCAGTCTTACTAAGTATAAGGTATTGTATAACGTAGTCACTGGGTTGAGGAGGTCAGATAGGCAGGCGCTGCATGTAAAATACATGCAGTGACTGTATTTAACAGGATCCGCCGAACCGGATGCTGCTAAATACAGTCACGGCATATATTATAAGTATATTGGGAAAAGGCAAGGCAGATGTTGTAGTTCAATATAAAAAGGCCCCTAAGACGGCCAAGAATGTCACTTTTCATGAATGCCTTCTGGAAACTAAGGAGACAAACAAAGCTCAAACCCCGCAGTTTTATCGTCGATGGTTGTTGTTATAAAATATTATTTATCTATTTAAACTTCATGTACAATAGTGGTACAAAGGCGGACTTAATGCCACAAGGCATTCTCTTCTAGTCAACTTTTGGGTTAAATAAGAAAACATTGAGATAGGAACAAAATAAATATATACAAAAATAACTTCTTGCTATCGAAAATATCTAGCTCTTCCTGAATGTTGGTAGATACCTATTGATTTGGTCACGTTTTTTCGATTTTAGTAATTAGAATCGCTTTAGTAGGCACCATCACCACCACCAGTACCATAATTACCATAATTTTATTTTATTTTTTAATATGAGAGTAGTGAGAACTTATTTTTTTTTACGCAAAAGAATATATTTATTAGGTAAATATTACCTACATACATTTATAAATTAATATAACCTAAAGTACTAACTAACTTAAAAATAAACTTAAAAAATGGCGTCAAAAAATCTTCAACGCTGTCAACTGGAAATGTACTCAAAAGTAACTTAATTAATTTATCAACTATACATATCAGTTCAAAAATCATCAGATAAGGCTACATTAAAATAATAAATTAGCAACACAATTCACAATACAGTAGGTATCTATAACATTTAATACTGGATTATTGCATTAATTAGGATATATTCCGAATTCACACAGATTATTTGTATTCTTACTCATACCTACTTATACATCCTCTCGTGTTAATGCACGTGCATTAAACATTTAAATATATTTTTTTTTTAAATATCACAATTACGCCCGGTAATCCCCGACCGGTTAGGCAGAGGTGACCTACCACATTTAGCCAAATATGTACCTACCTGATAATTCAATTTGTAACAAAATACCTTCACTGACGGTAGGCAGTCACGGATTTTTCACCTTTATGCATTGACTGTTAAGGTTGAAAAGTGGTCGACCGTCTGAGAGCGGAGATACCTCAGTCAGTACCTATCTCATTTCTACGTGAACGTTTAGTTTCGATAACAAAACTATTGAAATGCCCTTGCTCCACTAAACTTTTTCTGTCGTTATCTCAAAGTGCCGGATACCATGACTTATACATTTTTCTATTATTCTGTTACATTGGTGTACGACAATCACCTTATCTCTCTTTTGGCATGGCCAATATTGCGTGAGATCACGACATTCGTAATAGGTAATTGAACCGATTATCTTTTTGAGAAACGGTCAAGGTGTCCTAAGCCAACTAAACTTATTAAAAAAAAAAACATAAAAGCATTTTTTTTTTTAAATATATAATGTCATCGTTTTGTATTCTAATTTATTTAAATGTTCCTTTCAATAACAGTAATAAATTAGGTAATTAACTCCGTCTTTATCAAGTAATTTGATTTATTAAATGTTCATAAAGAATTAATGATTTATAGTCCTTTGAAACGAAACCTGATTCATGTAATTTCATGTTGCGCAACAGCGATTGTTACATTTTCAAGGAATTACAACTTTTATTATAACAAGGTTAAAGTCTCGTATACCCACATATTGGAGGTATTCCAAACGAGTGCAGTTCGGGGACTTTCACCAAAAATGCGTTAATTATTTCGTAAGGGGATTTTAGTAACAAAACCAGTTTTTTGCATAAGCTGCACTGAAGAATTTAATCTAAGTAAGGTTGATGAATAAAATTTTATTATTTCATGCCGTTGCATCTCCGGACGTAGACAAATATGAAAAAAAATATCATCTACCCCTAACTCATTAGCCTAGTTGCTTAGAAGTAGTATGACTTGGACTAGCTTAGACATAGAGTAGAGTGTTAGATTCATCGACCGGAAGCCCATCGAATCCATCGATCTACCAAAAGTCGTAATAGCTGATAATGTAAAGCTATTACGCTAAACTATCGATAACAACGATGTCACGTCATCATTAAGGAAAAAAATGGGGTAAGGTAAAAATAAAATAAAACGGTGTAAAGAATTTGCTTGTGCAGACTTTGAAAGAAAATGAACCCCATTTCAACAAATAAGATTATGCCTGTAATTATAAATTTATTCGAAAGCAACGATTAGTTTGGGTATTTTCTTGAATCTTTGTTATTCTTATTTGATATTTAATTGTCTGCATTATCTACTGACTACGGAAGGTAATGATTTTCTTATCCTGCTTTGGGAAACGAAATTAGTGGTTTATTTGGGTTATCTTGCTAAATATCAAACCAAAAACCCAACCAATTGACATTAAAAGTGAGTAGGGGAAATCCTGCCGCATAAAATAAAACTCTTAGCACTTCCGTCTCAGAAGGCAAAGGTCTTTCAGTTAAAATAAATAAAATAAACAACAGTCTACCTGTTCGGAACTAATTAATTATGGGACAATATTATTTGATCCACTAAAATCTAATTGATCACTATAAAAACAAATGATGTATTTTTTATGTTTAATCTTAATATTAATTATTGAATCTTTATTATTTGATCTACGGATAAATTATGAATGAACTGCATTTAAGGTAACATGATAATTATGTTTAATCATTAACTCAATTAATATTTGTTGCGATGGCATCCTCTTCGTGTTAGGTTACTTTAAACCCTGTAGACAGAAATAGGAGCCCCGCGTAGGGGGGCTACGTCGACTACGCCTTATTGCAACATTTTGGAATTTACCTTGATGTTGATTTTATTCTCAATTTGACCTTCAAAAACTTTTATTACTTGTGTTCGACCTTGACTTCTCGGTGAAATTTAAATAGACAAAAAAGTAATTTAGATAAATCGAAATGTATAAAAAGTATATTAAATATTTAACGCTCATTTCTCTTAGTTTTGGGGCCCAACAAGTAACTATCAGACGTAATTTCTACATTTCAAACATTTTTTTTTAACAGATTGAAATATCGATTGATTTGGTTTTTATTTTATGACTCAAATAAAGAGGATCAATCATTAAAAAAGATGACTGTTTGGATTTTTTTGCTTTCTGTTTTTGCTACTATTGCCCGGATTGTGACACATAGGTATAATCATTTTAATTATGAAACGACATTACAAAGTTTTGTTCTTGAGTAAGTATCTAGAAAATATTTCAAGATATTTGGTTGCTCGAAACATAATTATACCATGGTAGAGTACCTAGTTCACAGGCAAATAGATTTTTTAACTGCCACTTTAGTATCCTAGGGCAGAGATTTGAGTACCATTTCCAAAGAAAAAAAAAATGAGACTCCATAAACTTCATCACAAACTTTACCGTCATTTGTTTTAAAGTCAACCTATGTTTTACTGATTTTGCACTTAGTGACAGTGGGTTTTTCACTCAACTTCAGTGGTTTTAGATGTATTTAAACCGGCCCGTAGTTGTTAAGTTACTATTAGTCACAACCACACACCTTTTATTATACATTTGCGTTGCCGGGAATATCATAAAATGTTGATTCAGTCAAGGTCCTCGCACAAGGTTTCACAAATCAAGGGCACTGAAACAAAAGAACGAAAGAACAAGAAAGCAGGCTCAATATTCAGCGAGCGTTATAAATTACTTTGACGAAATCGAAACTTGAAGAAATTGCCTTTTTATAAACATACACATAATTGTTATACAACAAAACAATCAACAATTAATCATTATTTATGCTTTTTTTAAATCTGGGGCACATTTGAATTTAACAAATTACGTGCATGTTTGCATTACTGAGAATTAACGTTGCTCGTAACTTTTAAATAAATTGAGTTTTCAAGTTCAGATATTTTAAAAAGTATTACGTGGTGCTAATGAAACTACGATGACTAAGGAAGCTTTTTCGTATAGATTAAATGGCGAGTTTGTAGTTATTTGAGTGCTGTACAGTACATAAATACTGACACACTGAACTTCAGATGTGAAGATTATGCTGATTCATAAATGGTACTTCATTTACTGCTTGCTCCCAGATAGCTCTGACACACAAGATCAATTTACACGAACACGTTTGTACGAACAGCGAATAGAAAGATGTGTCCAATTTTCTCAACAATCTTGTAAATCCACATCTGTTACAGCTGCTATTGCAAACATCGTGTAAGACGCATCACGTGAGTAAACGTCATTATCAGCTGTTATGCAAGATGGCGTTACATCAACTTGCGTCTATTACCTACCTACTACTGCTTAGTATGAAATAAGGTGGCGACGGAGTTTCTTTACCATTGTCGTGGCTTAATGACCCTCAAGCAACACGCAAATTAAAAATGTACCTAACGAAGATATTATTAGATAGAGTTACCATAATTTCTTGCAAGTTGTAGTGACAATGGTATTTCCGGAAGGAAAATTGGTAGGTGTGACAACCTAGTATTTTATTTGTAGGTAGCTAGCTATTTCATTTTTCATAATAGAGAGGTTGATTTTGACGCTACGAGGTCGGAAGTATTTTTGTTTGTTTATTTATGTAATTACTAACACAAAGCTACTTTATTAAATTACTATTACAGGAAGGATATCATTAATTAAGCTTTACCTACATTTTAATTTTATACATAAGGTAATTGAAATTTTAACTTCATAAAGATTCTATCTTTATAATAATATTATGTTAAACCATAAACGGTGAATGGGGTGTTAGCCTGTAAGTGATTGTTGCACTTATAAAAGTATTAATAAGGAATTTACGGTAAATGTTTTGTGTAAACAATTGTTGGCTAACCGAAATAAATACTTGTGATAATCATACATACCAACTTACTTTATAATTCTTTTCGCAAACCTTCATTCCTATGCCTGCCAGTGGCGAAGGTTCTATACAATTCGATTCCTACCGGATCCCCTTTGCAAAATGGCACAGTCAGTATTCTATAGACAAATAATATAATCACATTAAAGATAGGTATATACTCCGGCTTACTTCTTATAAAAATTGACCCTTCGCTACTGGTGCCTACTGTATTGCCTTAGGTTATATGTTGACAACTTCTATGACATTTCAGAAGTAGTTACTTGGTATTATTTATTTCAAGATTTGTCGTACACAAATAAAACTATAAAAGTAATAATAAAGTTGATTTGATGTGGTTATTGCTAAATCCAATGAGTGCGAGTAACGAGTTGTCCACAACTATTGCTCAACAATTTTATTACTTAGTCGACAGCTTTTCTTTGAAGAACAATATTTGTTTGGCTTTAGACATTTTACTAGTTTGAAGGAAATATTGGTAGAAAGATAGCCATTACGTAAGGGGTAAAATATTGAACCTAAACTAACCACTTGCACACACACATAGAGACAACAAGAGATGGCCTAAGATGGCACTTGCAAAGAGATGTCTATGCTGTGGGTGAACCACTTCAAAACTGTTAGGTAGGCCGCTGCTGTGCTACCCTACAACATTAATTGATAGGTACATATAGCGAGCTACATTTTCATGGTGCAGTTGGAGATGGTGTTCCGCCTAGTTTCCCTGTATTGACATATGCTATTAAAACTGCTACATTTGCCACTATTTTCGGTAAAATATTGATACCAAATGTGATCATTACGAAAGTGAGACAGAATAGAGGTCGTTTGTAGGAACATAAAAGAATAAAAAATAAATCAAGAGAAACCTATTTAGTCCACTGAAATAAAATTGGTGTTGAAGGATTTAATTTTATTTGATCGATCGCTTGCTCAACAACACTTTACAATCTCAAATGAAGGATCTGAGCATTTTCTAAACCTTTTACACGAAATAAAGAGAAGTGCTCGTTTTCAGAGGTAGGTAGAAAGAACACTATGCCGTGGTACTGTTATAAATTTTGTAGATACCTACTTGAGTACCTACATGGTGTGCTTGCTCTTAAGTACTAAATCATGTGACGAATAGGTTTTTACTAATTATTGCGATGATAAAAACTGATTGTTGTGCAATTTTAGTGTAGGTTAGTAAGTTTGCTATTTACTTTTATTAGAATTATTAATCATCATTAGAAGCTTTATCTGTTTTTAGTTGTAACATCCTCTAATGAACATGATATCTAAATTAAAATTTTATGACTTGCAATGTAACATCGGGGTATAACTATAGGTTACCTACTTAATTAAGATAAATAGGCTGGTGTTTAAAAAGAGGAGCAGGCTAAATTTTGTTATTGTTTTCTGAAGAACAGGTCGTAAAAAAATGTACGACTTAAGTAAATAAAGTGGCTTGTGCACTTAACAATTTTGTGCGACTAAGAGTGCCTTATTTCCTCTGAAAACCAATGATTAAGCGTGCACCAGTCACAAGGTCTTTAACTCCGAGAGAAAGGACACACAAAGCAAAACTCGGTCAAAATAATGCCTAACCAAATATAAACATGCTCTTTCATAACATGCTCCCTTCGAATATGGAAGTTAGCAACAAAGATCATTCACAGAAATATAAGGTCTATCTTTTCATACACGAAATATTTCTTTTTTAACTTCTATAAGTCGTAAAGTCGCCAGAGCAACGAAAAAAAAATTTATCTGAGTGTTTTTTTTTTTTACAAAATTATTATAATTCTAAAACTTTTTGAGACTTTTTGCATAAAACCTTTACTCCCATATTCTAACAATAACAGTAAATAAATACAACGTAGTAAACTAGCGTAATGGATGCTTAAAAATAAGGAGCCAGTATTTATTTTGTGGGTCAAGTAATTTTAAATTATTTATTTTTTATAAAAAAATTACTCAGTTAAAAAAAAACCCCTTGAAATGACTTTGTTATAGCCCTATGATATAGACCCTTTTAGCCCTTTGTTATAGCCCTTTTATGATTATAAAAATAAATTCCCTGGACATATTTCGTGAATGAATAGTTAGACCCTATATATTTGGCAGTAAAAGCTGTTCGAATCATTGTAAGAACGTGAATTAGGGTACAGTTTATTGAAATAAAATTTATCGGTCACGACACGAGTCAGATTGACACACCCACAGTTTACCTCGAAGTAAGTACTTATGTACCTACCCGCTTATTCAGAACTCGTGATTTATCGTTACAATTTGGCAACTTACATAATGACATTATTACCTTTTGGTATTTTTTCCACCTTATCGTCATATTGGTTTCTATAAATAGGTAGGTAGTTTGTAGTTATTGGAGTAGATAAACGTGTGGACGTAAAGATCGTGGAAGGAGGCGCTATGTGGTAGCTGCCGTCCCCATGAAATTGGCACTTCACTTGTCAAAATTTTCGCGATATTAGATTAATCCAAAATGTTTTTTTTTTTTTTATGCCTATTGCCTAGTTCACTTTGTTTTAATGATAGTAGGCGAATATTCGCCCAGATCTGCCAAGTGTAATGCCACCATTATGTATGTTGTTTGTCTCTATAGGATTATACGCAGTGGCAACCTATGTTAGCGCAATTGTGGTGGTAACTGCAACGAAATTCAATTACCATTTGAGTATTTTTGCAGGCTGTACCTAGTTTCCATTCAATTTGATATTCCCACGGTAGGTACCTGCGTAGAATACTGATAGCATACAAGGTTTTTTGAAAGTCAGATCCAAAATACTGATTTATAAACTTATCAATCCAGTCAAATCTACTAATCAATAAAAAAAACCAGCCCATGGTCTCCCTTTCTAACTATTGTGCTGACTGAATTAATCGTGAGCTTTCTATCGAACAAATCTGTAAGTAATACTATTCGATAACAATTTGGAATCTAGACGGCCTCTGAAAGATAAGGCCTTTAATATGTACCTAATAAATTAAACAACGAGTAGCCTAATAATTATAAATTGCTAATCGCTCCAAATTTCATCTAGATAAATACGTAATAGCAGGTACCTATAACACCACCAGAGCACAAAAGAAAATCGTTCATACTTAAGCTACACAGCGTTCATGAACTACTTTGAAACAGCGACATGTCTCGAGAAAATTACTTTATTCGGTACTTTATTTAATTTACCAGTGATTTAACAAAATAGTTCGATCGGCACGCGCCCCTAAGGTCGAGCACGCACCGTTTCACGACAAGTATCACGCATTCATGATGGTGGCTACCGTTGCACTTGCGCACCGATATTTGGCAACCTTGAACACTTTGACTATGACAAAACAATTTCATGCTGACAACTGAGAGAGAACACCTAGGTATTTTTTTTATATTTTAGGGTACATATATACCAGCTACATAATCTTTAAACACAACACAATTACCTACCTACCTCGGTGCAATCCTACGATAGGAGTATGGTGTCTCTGAGTTTTATGAAATAAGTAATCATTTTTGCATGGTTATTCAAGGTCTTATGTTAGTTATAAACATGGGACCTGCATATGGCTACACCAATTTAGAATTAGAAAAAAAGTCTGCAACAAAGCTTTGACTCTGTTGATGGGTAAAGCCTATGTCGGTTATTGGTACGAGGCCAGCGTTGCTCATCATTCACTGGGCTTAAATTTTATTTCAATAAAATATTCAACAAAGAAACAGCGGATAAACAAGTTTGTACATCATCATCATCATCATTTCAGCCGAAAGACGTCCACTGCCGGACATAGGCCTCCCCCAAGTTTGTACATACCTGAATGTAATCATTTTGAATATTGAATTTGTTGCACCTTTTCAATCATCATTTCTATATTATTTCTTTTTGAATTCGGTCATTTCGCGTCACTTATTTTACCGCCATTGCCATCCTCTATGGTTTAGTCTTTAATAGACTATTTGACTCTATGATACATTATGACATCGGCGTACCTGTTTAGCCTTAAATATTTCAAAATCCTAGTCGATTTATGATTACGGTTCGCACAGTTCTTCACAGTCCCATCCCTATTGTTATCGATTAAAAAATATAAACAAAATTGACGTTGACAGATGACAAATCTATTTTTAGATCCAGAATCAGAATCTCACAGATCTTGTAAATTGAATTATTGATTTCATCTAATGTGTTGATAATCCTGACAAAATGACCAATATTTTAGAGACTCTAATAAACGCATCCGAGAAGGCTGCATGTGTAGCTCGGTCCTGTTGTGCAGGAGCAACAAACGAAGTGTTATTGGTCGCAGAAAAATTCGAAGGCGATGCCAACGCCCGTTTCGAGAGAGACTTCAAAACCATTGCGGACGTTTTGGCCCAAGAAGCTGCAAAAACTGAAATATCAGGTCATTTCCCAGAACTTTCAGAGCATATAAGGGGCGAAGAGTGTATCGAGATTGGGGGAGTGAGGATCGAATTATGCGATAGTGTTGAAGGCACTGCGGATATATTACAGTATTTAGTGGCACCGGCTGTTGCGAAACGAATGGCTGAAGCGGCCCACCAGGACACGAACCATACGTTCTGTGATAATTTACCAAAAGGTATTCCAGAGATTGACACTTCTGATTTAGGCATTTGGATAGATCCAATTGGTAAGTAAATTCTTATTTTACACCAACTTATAAAATACAGTTTAATAGCATTCTCTCACACATAAAGTGCTGGATACAAACTACAACACCTGACCATCTTCTGTTATCAGATGCTACTGCTGAGTTCATAGCTGGTGTCCAGGGGCATGCTGATGCAGACCATGGTCTTCCATGTGTGACAGTTCTCATTGGTGCCTATATGAGATCTACTGGAGAGCCTGTCCTTGGAGTCATCAATCAGCCATTTTATGACAAGTAAGTTTGCGTTATATTTAGAATTCATATTTAGATTGTTACATTGTTTTTCCTTATACACAATGATGATATAAAGTTAGAAAATATATTCATTTTCTTAAATTCCAGTGGTAAAGGACGAATTGTTTGGGGCATTAACTACAAAGATATGCATGAGTGGGGTAGTAGTTACGCTGTGAACAACAATGAAAGGAACATCTTGCTCATGAGTTCAGCTGAGAAGCCAGAAATTGCTGATAAGTTCCGACAGGCTGGTTGGGAAGTCAAATCTCTACCAGGAGCTGGGCATAAGCTTCTAAAAGTTGCTTTAGGTGAGAAAACTTGTCTGTTTTAATACAACAAACTTGTTTATAAACTTATTCCAGGGATATGGATAATTAATCATTCTGCAACATAGAGTTATGATTACAATCATAATCCTATGTTGCAGAATGAAGAATGATTAATTTTATATTTCCTCCTCTGTAATGCATTTGCAGAACAAAAATCCTTTTAGATTAAAGTTACCCTTATAGGTATGGTCAACACATCATACTTACCACTGAAAGGAGAATCAACTAGTTACAATTAATTTTGATGATATTCATCACTATTTTCTGTTACAGGTGAAGCAACAGCATACATCATGTCCCAAGGAACTACTTACCGCTGGGATACCTGTGCTCCCCACTCTATCCTCAAAGCAAAGGGTGGGGATCTTATTAGCTACTCCACTCAAAATCCTATCACTTACAATGATGAGATAGATCTGGAGTCGCAAGACTATAGCAACAAAGAAGGCATTATAGCCTATAGTGATGGGACCACAGCAGAAAAGATTAAGAAAATTCTCAATAACTAAACAATTTACAAAAAATTAATGTATCTCCTGTATCTCTAATAGTTGATGTAGAGAAACCTACGATTTTAATATTACTATCTATTATTATACTAAAAATCTAGTCTTACGTCCTGTCATATCCAGTGCTAAACCAAGTTTCATGATAAGGTCATGAAATGACCTTGAAAAAGAATTTTCAAGTTCTTCTCAGGCATTCCTACTATTTCTACATAAACTGATATCATAACTATTACTTTTTAATGTATGAGGCCAATTTTTTTATGAAATATTGCTGTTTAGCTGTATGTAAGTAAAATGTGTTTGATTCTAAGATTTTTTTGTATAATACGTGATTATCTTTTTACTTGTGAATGTAATATCGAACTTTATTAAAATATATCTAGTCAGTATTAATCGATTATATTATTAATTTTAAATATTATGATCTCTGTGTTGCATGTTATTGTAAACTGTGATGTATTGTTTCGAATTAAAGATATCATATTATATAAAACCTTTTATTATACAAAACTTACATCATATCACTATGAGATGACACAGAACTTAGTTACGATTTTGGTGTTATCACAAGCATCTATCAAATGAATGCTTGATCAAATCAATTGGTATTCACATCATAGTATTGCTTAATTACTAGATTCTGATTCTGAACTAGAACTTTTGCTCTTCTTCTTTTTCTTTTTTTTACTCTTCTTATCTTTTTTCTTCTTTACCTTGCCAGTCTTTGTTGATTCTTTTTCTTTGGATTCTTTTTCCTTATCTTTTATCTAAAACAAAGATATTAAAGATTAAATAGCAGTAGGTATAAAACAATAACAACCAAAAACTATTAGATGTATTGACTTTTACACAATATTGCATTTCTAATATGTCAGACTGAGCACCCCCATGAAACATGGTCAGGTTTAGCTAGTTTATAATAATTATTATGAATATTAAATCCAACTAACCGGTTTTACAACAGTCTCTGTTCTAGTAATAAGTGGTTGAACTTGTGGTGCGCAGCCTTCCATCCTAATTGCTGCTGTCACTTCATCAACCTTTGACATATCAGCGTTAGGAGCACGATATTGTTCACAGTGGTCCACTCTTACTGTACGGCCCAGGATCTGTGAAAAGTTATGCAATCAGTAGTTTAGTAAGGTAATGTAGATGTGTGATTGATTAATAGTGATTGTTGTCCATTTTGCGGCCTATTTCAGTGGACTGTGGAGAATGGTTATCGGCACGGGAGATTTTATAGTGCAGAGGTGTGTGATCAGACACAGGTGCACTCCCTCTGTCTCACAAAGCCAACAGCCTCTAAAACATGAAAAATAACATCAAAAGTGGTCCTTGAATGACATACTTTGGTTCCATTTAAATTATCAACAGCTAGGATCGTTGACCGCTGATCCTCATAGCATATAAATGAGAATCCTCTTGACTTTCCAGTGGCTTTGTCTCTGACCAAGTTGATGTTCACTATTTCACCATATCTGCAATAGAAATGCAATTAGTTAAGTTGTGAATTACATCTGCAGATGATATAATTACAATTTTCTTGTTAGATCAATTTTAGAAAAATCTATTGTTGGTGAAACTTTAGGAGAGAATAAGTCCTTAAAAAGAAGCAGCTTAACAGCATTTAAAGCTCAGAGCGGGGCCGACACAATTTAGATTTCCTTGGACATGCTAAGAAGAAGCTTCTCAACAATACTTTCACCCGAGTAAAAAAAAAAATATAAAAAGAGTATGCCGTTACATTAAGATTTAGACAATATAAATAAATAGCAACCACTTTATTTGGACTTGTAGTTGCAACTTACTGTGAGAAAACGCAGATAATGTCGCCTTCAGTTAGATCATAGGGTAAACCTCCAACAAACACCCAAGCACTGTCCTTGTACTGATCATGCCAAGATGTCTTTGATTTACCAGACAGCTCACGTTCACTTAGCTTTAGAACGTTCTTTATATTTCTGAAAGAGATACAGAAATTCAAATGAGACCCACACAGGACAATTTTATCAAGAGATTATCTAAAACATTAACACAAAAATTGTACTTACGTCATAGGATTCATTTCGCTGTTTTTTTAAATTGACTTCCGTGTTTGTTTACTATTACGCTTGTTTCTAATTCCTCGTAAAGCAAATCATACTTAATTATGTTTTCAAACACAAATAATCAAAACATAACCTCATATCTTCTGCCACAGACACACTTTTTTTGTTAAATCTACGGTCATTAATTAATTATTTATTGTGGCTGGCAATAACTATAATAACAACACTGTATCAAATGAGAATAAATCGACAAAAATATTTATTTATTTGACGAGAATACCATTTTCTTGTCAAAGTCAAGTTGATGTTGACATTTGACATCAAGACAACAAATTTGTATTTGTAGAGTTAGTAGAATTCTTGTCTTGAACAATCGAGAAAATTAACACGCTGCAGGAAAGTACTTTCAATAATCAGTTTTAAATTACTGCTGTTAAAATGACAACCCCTCCAGATGCACCAGATAACTACGACCAGGTTCGTAAAACAGGTCTCAAGCTTTCTTCACTACGACACCGTTGCGACTTGCGTTGAAATAAATGACCACCTTTTCCTTACAGTTTGATGAAGAGGAAACCGAGCAGCAGCTTGGGGCGACTGCATCAGGACGGAAAAGGCTATTCAGCAAAGAATTAAGATGCATGATGTACGGATTTGGAGACGATCAGAATCCGTACACGGAAAGTGTCGATTTCTTGGAAGATTTAGTTATCGAATTTATAACAGAAACGACACATAGGTAGGTTAACTTTCTGAATCTTTTTACTCGACCGTAATCTAGTCTTGATTTGTGTTTTTAATTAGATGCTGATGATTTTTCAGGGCAATGGAAGTGGGACGAACAGGCAGAGTTCAAGTCGAAGATATCATTTTCTTAGTCCGAAAAGATCAACGTAAATACGCTCGTGTTAAAGATTTACTTACAATGAATGAAGAGCTCAAGAAAGCTAGAAAAGCTTTTGATGAAGTTAAATATGTTGGTGAGTAGAAGTCAGTTGGTAAATGAAGCCTAGCAAAATCTGTTCCTAATTTTGTTTTAGATGTAACTGAAGTGATGCTGTATATTTTCTTTAATCAAACATCTCAAATTACATTGTGATCTATTTATTATTAATGTCTAATGAAATAAGAATAATAAACTAAATAATTAATGTTGTGATAGTCTGAATTTTTAAATTATGATGTGTGTATGTAATAATTGTGTTTTTATAAAATTATAGAAGATCAACAATAACATAGATGATCAAACAAGGCTGCCATGCTTCTAAGACTGATGCAAGTAACAAAATTTGATTATGACACATTGCTTTTGTGGTTGCACAAACTAATATATTTTTATCAACCCATGTAATCTAACCACCTTGTTATGTTGCAAGTTAACACTGCACTTGCTATACCTTTTAGTAAGCTTACCTAAGTTTTGTGTTTTATCAAGTCTACAACAACAATGTTTGACCATACTGCAAATTGCCTTTTTATCATAAGCCTGAAGTATATAATTCTTTAAATTTCAGTATTTTAATTACTGCTCTTTGATCATTACATTATTATAAATTAAATATATTTAAAGAAATTGAAAGATAAATTTTAAAAAAAAATGGTTTTCTGCATAAACTAAGAACAATAATATTTTATACAAGATTTATGAAAAATAATTTTGTATACAAATTATATTTTCATTCCTCTCTACTCCTTTCGCACATGTTAATGAAATAAAAAGCTAAGAAATAAATCAAGGTATGTTCAAAATAGTATCTGAATTTATATTTATTCAAGATTATCATTATGATTTTGTTGTACTTGTCATTTCTCCCCTTCCAGTCCCCATTTGTCCAGAACGGTGGCTTTGTCATGAAATATTTCACTGTAATATTGAGACATTCTGCATTTTGTTGGAAGCGTCAGGGTAGCCTGTGAAATTCAAATTTTCTTACGTTTTTTGAAATTTTCCGGTGAGTGTCAGGCTGTTATGTTGAATGAAAAATAAGTATTTTTCATCAAAAAGTCATTCAAAGGGATTAAATGAACATGAGAATTGTATTGATGATTTTAATGATTATAACTCAGAACCGTCACAAATCATACATCAATTATTACTTGCAATTTCTTATGATTTATATTAATTCTAACATTAGGATTGTCAACGGTTCTAACTAATAATAACCATCACTCCCACACATAAATTTTATATTAATTTTGTTAATATAATTTACAATTGAATGTTTATCACCAAGTATGTTTGGAAATGGTCCATAATATATTCAATTGAAAATAGAAGATAATAAAACAATTTATATTTCAGAATAAATCAGAAGTGGATAGGCTGGAAGGACGTTACCTTCATGCATTATCAAATAGTGATGTATTTTCACTACTGCCACCAAGAAATAATTTAAAGATGATGTTTTCATATTTTTTTTACATTTCTGTTCTTGAATACTATCTGTAATTATAAACTGTAAAAGACATTCCTCAAAACCCAGAACCTCAATGTATAATTTGTAGTTCTTAAAAATAAAGTGTTTAATTTTACATCTTGTTTTTTTTTTTTGTTTGCCATGTACTTACTTCCTTCAGTACTCTGTTTCTTTCTTCTGGTATTCAGCTGCAAACCGGACTCCCAGCATAGTTAAGAAAAGACTAGGCAGCAGATGCTGTATGAGTTCACTGACAGTAAACCACTTTTCAACCATATTACTTATACATATTATTATCTTTCTTTTGCTGTGCCTGACAGGGTCCACGATTGTTTCTTTTAAAAAAATGTCTACCACCTAAGCCTACATTGTAGAATGCAATAAAGAATTGAGTACTTAGGTCATAAGGATGGAAAGTGGCAGTCTGTCAGTGAACTCTGTAGCAGTAGCTAAGGGTCAATTTTTGTGAGAGGTAAGCCGGAGTACCTATCTTTAATGTGACTATATTTTTTGTCTTTGGAATACTGACTGGCATTTTTCAAAGGGAAGCCGGTAGGAATTGAGTTGTATAGAAACTTCGCCACTGCTCTGTAGTACCTTCTGCAATTCATAAATCTGTATCTTTAGGCGCATAGACAATCATATTACTAATTTAGTAGACCAGGCAGAATCGCAGCTTCTTGATTTCCCCACAAAAAGAAGAGATTTATATTTTTAAAGACTTTATTTGTGCGATACAATAGAATGACAGTATAATAGCTTGCTAACACAGTACTTAGACATAACACAACAGCGGTTATGAAAGAAATTATAATATCAAACAATTAAAATAATTTAACATGATTTTATCATTATTGAACTAACATAATAACACAATACACTACAAAAGAAAAGTATACAATTATTGTTTATACATACTCAAATATCAACAGGATTGAAAAGTCCTGAGAATAATATGGCCCCAATGAAGTTTTAGTTTGTTTAGAAAAATTATAAATATGGAGGAGTGTTCAAATTCGAACATGAAAACATTTTCACAAACATCAACGAGGATAAAACTATGTGACTTCACAATTTATACATAGATCACTGATTCTTAAGAATTACGTGTAAATAAAATATTTCAACAAAATGTTCACACTTTAGGCGACTAGACCAGGTTGTCAAAAAACAGCCAAACGTCTAACTTTGGTTTTAAAATATGTGTTACATATTTTTTTGATACAACATCGTCCAATAACAAAGTTAATCTTATAATATAAATAGGCCATGGATGGCAGTGAGTTAGTATTTTATAAATAATATAATAAATTACTTGTTGAAATATTAGATACATACTTATAATTTATTAATTCTAAGGTAGGTACATACTAAGCTCGGGCAAAGTGAACAATTTACTATAAATATTGGCATCACACTAATTTCTTCAAGTGAATTGGAATTATATGGAATACTTTGAGGAATATTAATCTAAAATAATACGAGTGTATTATAATAATAATCTGGAAACTGGTAACTCTTCTGTTTCTCTATGCAAGTAAAATACAATCAAAATAGTGTAAAATTGTTTAAAAAATGTAATTTCAACCTAAACGTAGGAAGACGGAAAATATTTGAGCCCTTTATTAGCTAATATTGATTTGGCAAAACACAACACAACATAAAAAGCGGTAAACTTAAACATTTTCAGTATTTTCTAAGTAAACTAGACATTCGAAATAGTACCATTGAATTAGAAATCTGTTTACAGTCTTACCCATTTAGTTTTAGTCTAAGAATATTCTGTTCTTGTCCTTAGGACGTTTCCAAGTGGAAGATTCTCCTACAAACCGTGTGTTTTCCACACAAATAACGTTTTTTTTTCATAAAGGCTACCATGTGTACTTTAGCACTAATAAAAAATACCCTATTATTTTGTAAATATCTATAATAAGACAATATTATTATTTTTACTACTTTTATAACAGCCAACGCTAAGGCAAGTAAACCTGTACATTAGATATAAAAGCTAGATTAAATACCATATCAATAACTACCACAGATTAAGAAATTTTAATCAACAATTCTCTTACTGAGAAAAATTACCAGTAAAGTTGTTATATAATCCTTGTAGTTGTTAATACTAAGTATAAAACCTAGCCAATAATTTTAAACATATCAGATTGATATTGAAACATTATAATTATTTATTAATCTTGCAACACTTTCAAAACATGCATCCATTTTATTCTAAATACTTTTCTATGTAATCAGATTAGGTTAAATATTTATTTTGGAATGATTTATATCTACCATGCTGAGATAATAATCAAGATCAGTAATATCATTTTACCCGACTGCGGCGAGGCCCAAGAGGGTACATTATTATGAACATTGTGAACTACCTACTTATTTAGGTACAACAATAAGTCGTTAATCATAAAGTGTAGAATATAAAAAGAGTCGTAAACACTTCTTACCGTGAATATACGCGTGTCAAATATTAAAATTACGTGACACGGAGTAATAAACAAATGGAGTAGCAAGAGGTGACGAACAAAAGCGCGTTTTCACTGGCCCCCGCACTTCTGACATTTACAGTATAAATTAAACGGTGGTAATTTCGTATTGCTTGTCAATAATTCAAGCGGATGAATATTCTTTATCTAATTAATTGAAGTCCGTTTCAAAAACTGGGTAAATTTTAAACTGCTCTCGCGAACATCAAAAAAATTAGTAAGCACTCCATTAGATTGCTACTCCGTGGTAAGATCAGCCGATCAGTGATACATATAGATTTTGTAAGTAAATGCCATATAAATACTTTATATAGGTGCTGTGTGCGTTTCGTTTAGTCGGATGGCGGCGGCATGGCGGCTACGATAGCCTTCATTACGGCTGCGGCTGCTAAAGCCGCGTGAGGCTGCCATTCCTTGCCGCGGGTTCCGTCGCGGTAGTCGGATATGCCTGGGGAAAAGAAAAAACAAATTTATAATCTCTAAATAGGAATAGTTGCGTTAGAACATAGTTTGTCATTGAAGCACATCAGAACTTAATATGTATGTTAATTCTTGGTATATTAATTATTGTTACCTTCACCAAGATACAAACCGTCAACTAAATAACAGCCTATCTCAATCTCAATAAAACGATGTGAAAAAAAAAATATTTTGTATTCTTCGCCTGTTGAGCAGTTTTTTTTTTACTTTAATAAATGTACCTTTTTTGTTTCATTAATGATTAATGATTTTATATCGGCTTCTATCAAGGTAGGTAGACCGACGAACTTAAGAGGTGGTTGGCTCAGAATGGGTGCGGAAGGCGGAGGGCCGTTTTGTGGCGCAGCTTGGGCCAGGCCTATGTCCAGCCGTGGACTTTGATAGGCTGAGTTCACTGATGTGAAGTTTCGTCAGCTAATTGCCGGCTCTATATACCCTATTTCGAATAAAATACTCATCTCAATCTCTCTTTGATACTCATCTGCATCCGGTTAGACTTGTAAGCACCGACATAGTTGAGGAAGGCTATGCAGATGATGTTGATAACTTACCTCTAATAGAAACAAAGCAGTCCTTCCTATTCCCGATGACACTATCGAGCACGGCGTCCAGCTCACAGTCATAGGCCAGCGCCCGCGCGTGCGCAGCGAAGGCGGCGCGCGCCTCGCCCGTGCCGCTGACGGCGCGCCCGCCCGCTACGGGCGACAGGTGCACGCGGAGACCGCTGTCTTTCCTGTCACTGTAAGACGAAATGGCATAAAATATGTTATTTTAATTCTTCAAATAATTTACAACTATAGGGATAGGTAGGTAACATTGATTTGAAGAGATAACATTGGTGAATGAACGAATAAGTGTCAATTACAGGCTTTTACAGATAATCTATATCTGTAAAAAAAGTAGTCATGCAAGGAAGTAAAACATTCACTCAATGAAAATCTTAAATTCGTTATTTCACCGACAAGCACTGCACAGCCTAAACCACTGGGTCCAGAAGCATGAAACTTATTTGATAATACAAGGGGTGTATTATCAAAAGTGCTAAGTTTAAGGGGTAAAATAAGGGTAGGAAAATGGTACTCCCTTCACAAGGCCGATGACAATGGTTTGTATGACTATAAGAGTAGAACAAGTTGCAAAGCCGACATGAAAACAAAAGCACTCTGAAATAATTTAGATAAGACAGGTTTCAGGCTGTTTTAAATTAAATCAATATTCTCAACACGGACATCAAATTGCAAATGTCCTGGGACTTCCACGTGAAAGTGTGTGTTGTAGAATGACGTACTCGTACTGAGCACTCCATTTTTCAAACTACATTCTCAGTTAAAAAGATAAAAGATCTAAACAATTTATGAAAGTATCGAATAGAGAAATGAGACAGTCTGATGTTTAATAATTCGTTCCATTTAGCAGTCGAGAGCGCAATTCCTGAGCATCAAGTTCATCCTGGCAGATTCGATTCCCAACTCGGTAAAGTTTTATTATGGTTTTTTTTTTTTTTCAATAGGAATTAATAAGTAAAAATAGGAAATTCTCAGTGGCAATAGGCTCGCCCCTATATTATGGGAATAAAACAAACGTGAAAAATAAGGGTGTAGGTACTATACAGTAGGTAGGTATACAAAGTACTACATACTGCGTTCTTACTACTCAGGTCACTAGCCTACTCAAGTGCATAGGTATGGTAAATATTGTCGAGTAAACACAATAATCTTTACATTACGCGCGAACTGACTCAAGTGCGTCATGAACACGGATAAATCTGTCTAAAGTCGTCTAATCCTAGTGTTTGGTTAGCCCCAATCGAACTTTGTTGATATGATTTTCCTGTAAGATTAATTATTTACCACAATACCTTTTGCATTTTCGGGGTTATCTTAAAACAACAACCTTATTTGTAAACATAGCGTATGGATTATTCCGACCGGTATGAATGGGTTTTCACAGGATATTCTTAGTAATTTATACAATTGCAGGAATATTGTTGTAATAATACAATTCAGTGACATAACGAGTACATAATGTTGGGAGTGTTGGGACTGGTTCGGAACGTGATTCATATACACAAGAGTAGAATAAATACAGAATTAGCTCAGATTTTCTATCTGAAAACCTCGACCCGGTTTGATGAGGAAGTTATAGGATTATTGCAACTGTTGTTGTAGAGAATGGAATATTTTCAATTTATTACAAGGAAGTCGCAATTTCAGATTGTCGTATTGTGTTCAAAAATCGACTCACCTTTTAACCCCGAGTGGCAATTGAAAGCGTTATCACATCACTAGCGAATCATATGTTTTTAGTAGGTAAAATAAGACTCGGCCTCTGTGATAAACTTGATTTAAACCGACCATGACCCGAAGGCATATCAAGGCAGCTGAGAATTGTAGCAAATGGTTTCACCAGCAGGTGTCTTCGCACAGGTAACCTAAAATAACATGCACGGCCTACTTTGTCCTGATCGGCGATTCCTTGTTGACTGACTAATATTTCGATCAGATCCTGTCACATAGATCGGTCCGATACGAGCAAAAAGGAAGTGGAATTAAGCTTACATCATGTTGGAACGCAGTAGGTACCTACCTAAAGTATCAAAATGTATAAATCGAAATGAAGCTGAGATTAATTTTGCTCTTTTAAAAACGTGTAAATTATTAGTCCACCCAAACGCCCGCCCTTAACCATTTCCTAGTGTCAATATAATAATTATACTGGTGTCAGTTAGTCATTATACAGGGTGTTTGGTGCATCGTTTGCCAAATTGAATTGGCCGAATGGAGAGGTCATTTGCTATCTCTTCAGGCCCAAGAACTCACTCTTGGCCACACCGGTTTTTTTATTACAACTTTCTAATTTTTATTTTGAAAACTACCCAAACTTAAAGCTTAAATTTAAAAAAAGTTATTAGTATAGTCTTTAAATTACATTTTAATTTATATACGTACTGTTGTATGGTTCTATCAAATTCAAAACTACTCGCTAGTAACATCTAGTTTTTTTTTAATAATTCTCAAAGCTTATGCGTATGCTCCCTGAGTCCTACACTCAGGGAGCATACTCCCTAGCAACACATCTATCTCTTAAGTTACAAGAACTAGTTCGGATACATACACTTGGTCTCCCTGTGGCGCCGGGTGCGACACTTCGATAAAGGCGCCTTGCCCGATGTCTACACACAAACGGTCCGTGGCACCTTCAGGGGGCTCCCATCTACCGGGCACACCTCGAAGTCGCTCCAAGCCTGAAAACATAGATAAGCCGTCACGCTAGTGAATTCAAAGGATAACACAATGATTTCGGCTAGAGATATCATTTTAACAGACAAAGAACAAGAAGGAGAAATAGCATGAGCACCAAATCGCCATATTGTTTTCTTTTTTTTTTTCATTTTGTTTGGTTCAGGCATATGGTGCATTAAAATGCACTTTAATACACCATATGCCTGGATGAAAACATACCAGTTTAATCGTGCCCAACAACAGAAAAATCAAAATGACGATGGGGTGACTACGCCAGTTTCCATAACAAAGTTCAACAGCCCCTTTCAGAGCATTAGGCAATCGAGTTATTTCCCGAAGCCAGCTACAACAGACGTTTCTTTGAGGACTTTAACCCCCGTGGTTTTCCCATTACACGTGCCAGTAGTAAACGTGAGTTGACTTCTTTGATGTCGTGCCAAACAGCACTGAATCACACTACTCCAGCGCTTAATTACTTCGAATCTGCATCATACCTAGGGGGGTATCCCGTACCCGACCGCACGATTCACCTTCGATCGGTTTGTAAACAAAAGCATAAACACAAAATAAGCAAGCACCGCCCTCGTTTACCCGAATGATTGGGCAGAGGTGTAGGTACCGTAGTACGCCACATTTCGCCAGTTATGTTTAAGTCCCGTCCCGTAGACTATAGCCAACCAATCGAGCAAATCGAGACTCGGGGCTGCTATTGAGCAATTCCCAATGAAAAAACCCATTAATTCTTTTAATCGAACCCAGGAACAGAAATAGGGATTTTTAGGCCAAGACCTAGGTTACACAAATGTGGTCTGACGATGCTATGCATCTCTTTGACGCAGACAACCAATAAACTCACAGGAAACAGACCAAGCCTATTCTTTGCTGTGCTAAAAATATGCAAAGAATTTTAAAACAAACACCATTATCTTTAATAGCTTTGTTTAGAACTCATAAAGATATTTTCGTAACACATTTTCTGCATAATTTTTAACACAAACATTCATTTTTTGAAGGTTACAGAAAAATAGGCCACGCCCACGTTTGCATGGACACCTTAAATGCGAACGTTAGATGCCTTTAAAAAGTGTTTGTGTACTGATAATGGCATGGCATTTTAGCCATGGCATGATGTTTACCATGCCATTTCGGCCAGTACCTTCTAGACCAAGATAAGACAGTAACATTTAAGTAAGGCAACATTACCAGACTATCATTTTCACCCTCTTTGGGTATGGCGCCTGAGACAGCACCTTCATCACGTCAGTTATGCCTATGAATAATATTCTGTCCATTACTCGACTGGTAGCTGTTGACCTTACCACGCATGCGTTAATTGAGGTGCCCAACAAACAACTGAACAAATTCCAAACTAAATATATCGTTTTTGTCTTACCTTCGCTAACGAACGCGTCCCAAAGAGGCTTAGCATTGCTTAGTCGCACGGCGATATCTTGGAGCAGGAAATCAGCAGGCTTGTAAGGTTTCACCTCGTAGTCCCAGCCTCCTTTCTCGTTCTTTTCTGCCTTCTCGCAGAATATGTATACATATCTGTAAACAATCATTTTTTATTTAAAAATCTGCCTCGCAAAATTTGGCCACAAACTACTGCGCTTGAGGTCCTAGGTAGTGCTCAGTGGGTACGATTCCCGGGTCGGGCAAAGCGTTATTGCTGTTTTTTTCATGGTTTATGGAAGTTCTCAATAGCAGCCCGAAGTCAGGACCTGTGCCTAGTTGATTACATCTAGATATTATACCGTTTCGGCCCAGTAGGCGGCCACATTTATTGCGGGGTCAGAGGTGTTGTTCAGATCAGCAAGAGCATTTGGAACAATCCAGCAGGTAGGTAATAATTGAATCAATTAATTTACGACTAATGTGGTGTAAAATAGTGACTTTATAATTAATCAGGTAGGTAAAATAATAAACATGACATTACAAATTAATGACTACTTAAAAGGAATGGCTTTCGCAAATTTTAACCGCAAGCAATTTCTCACGCACTAAGTGACAAAGCGCTGACTGCCCAAGCAATATTATGATTAATGCAATATCCAAGTACAGTCACGTGTACACACTGAGCAACTTCTAACAGTGATTTTCTCCTTCTACTCTAGTATAGTACTTATGTAATAGGTCTTCAAACTTGCAAAAGTTATTCACGAGAAAATCGCTTTTGAAATTTTCTAAGTGTGTAAACTGCTGAATCAAAACACTCAAAACTGTAAGTTCAATAAAACAAAAAGATTTTTTTGACTGTAACCTATTACTCCCGTGACTATGCCTACAATTGAATCAACTCAACAAGAGTCAAACGATGTCAGTGGTCAATTACCAATCATAAAAAACGCATCCCACTCGTTGTTACAAAATTTGAATCTCCCACGGTTATCACCGTATGCAGAGCTCTAGAAATATCAATAGGATTTTTACTATCGTTTCAATTTCCTAATTTGGTATGGCCTGAGATAATGTGTGTGTGATTAGGCCAAATATAGCGAGTCTGCGGAAGTATGGAATTGGACGTACAACTCGTAAATTGGAAGTCTTGGTTTAAGGTAAGGTAAGGAACGAGTATATTCGAGGAAGTTTAAAAGTTGCACCAGTTACAGAAACGTTGGAAGGGAATCGACTGTCATGAGAAGGGACGAATCGCATGTGACTAAAAGAATGAATTTAAATGTTGATGGATGGAGAGAAAGAGGAAGACTAAAGAAACAATGGATGGATTGTGTGAGGAATGATATGAAACAAAAAGGAGTAAATGATAGCGTGACGGTTAACAGAGGACAATGGAAGAAAAAAAAAGTGTTGGGCCGACCCCAAATAACAAGGGTAGGAAGATGATGATGTTTTTGAATCGAGTAGGTATGTGACGTTTGTTACGATGGCGGCTTAAACACGTATAGTGCTACAAAGATCTTTTAGCTCCCTAATGACATTGAAAAGAGGGCGTTGTTGGTAAAAATTTCTAATAGAACAAAATGATGCCGTTAGTTCCGATTATTGCCACGCTTCATTAGATCCTTTTGCCGCTGTACACACGGCGACACATCAAGCTATACATTTTAAGTATAACATGGCCTCGCTTTGTATAGATTTCCCGTACAATGAGAGATCCGCATAAACTGGTTATGTATAGGTTGATTCGACGCCGTAAGTACACATGTGGTTTCTATCCGTACAAGGTCGCCCCCGACATTGTTCGGTTCAGTATTAGCCAAGCCGTCCGTACCTGTTGTATTAAGGCTACAACGATGACTGATGACCCACATTTTCGCTATAATAATGAACTTTGCCCTCAAAGCCAATAATTTTAATATTCAAATTATCGCAGAAATATTCCATTATCCCATAAAAGTTCCTCTAATTCAGTGTAAAGGGACTTTCCTTACCTTATTCCCCTCCCACTAAATCGAACAGTGATTACACCATTCTGAAAAAATATGGTGACATATTCAAGGGTTTTCCAGAGTTGTCTACTTGACGTCAATCTTTAACCTTATTCCTCCTTCGTAGTAAATATTTTTACAAGATCATCACCGTCTGCAAAATTTACTAGGAATTATTACAGGTAAAAATTACCTAGCTAAATTTGCAGGTATTTAGTAGCAGGCTCTTGTTTATAATTGAGTTTGAACGGAAGCGGACTCGCTTGTTTTCGCAGTTTTGAACGCTTTTGACGAACCTCCTAAGTTGAGTCTGTAATCATAATCTAGATAGCCGTATTCCGTATTCAAAAACGCATCGTTTCGATTTGAAACGTCGTATGTCTATCTCGCTCGTTTTCGTAATGCCAAAAAAAGATAGACATATGACTTGTCGAATCGGAGTTGAATCGGAGCGATTGTGAATACGGGGGCTGGTAGATCATTTAGTTATACGCTTTTTAACTCAATAACTTACTCAAGCAGGCATTGCATCGCACTTCAATTCAAGACCTATCCCATTCAGTTTGAATGCTTAAAAGACCAATGAGAGATAATGCCGCCATCTTTCGAACATGAATACAACAGCAGCAAGATATATAACATAGTCATGTTTCCAGGTAAGTAGTTACCTGTGCTACATTATAAACTATGTAAATGGTAAAGGTACTCTTATTTTCCCTAACACATGTATATATGCGTAAATTCCAAATATTTACATAATAAATTGTAAGATGTAACATGTTAGATGTATATCATTTAAGTACAGGCTAGGGATGTTACGAAAGTGGTTATATCGGAACCGAATTCGGAAGCGGAGGTTTTAAATTTGGTTTGTCGGAATCGGAATCAGAGTCGGAGGCGGAGGCAAAAGAGAGATGTATTAAGTGTAAGTCTAATAATATAAAATTACATACTTTAGTATGTTGATCGTTAATCAGTGTTAATCAGTCATATTCTTATTATCAGTTCAAAAATTAATACAGGAGTACAGCTGGGTGTTGAAAATAAAAACAATAGAATTTAAAAACTTGAACAATGAAAAATTTGAATCGGAAGTTATATCGGAAGCTACACGCTTCCGATATAACTTCCGATTCAATTTTTTCGTAACCGAAATCGGAATCGAAGGTGCAAACTCAATCGGAAGGAATCCGAATCTAACCTCCGTAACATCTCCAGTACAGGCTGTGCATAAACTACATTATGCGCTATCTAAATGTAGGTAGGTACTTAAAAGTGCATTTATTTTTTCCTAGCACTTAAATATTCGCGTAAATCCCTAATAATGTGCATATTTAACTGTAACATGTTGTATGTAATATGTTGCATGTTCCATGTAAATTCAATAATTAATGTGTTAGAAGGTTGGCAAAAAGGCTGCTAGACGTCACGTCAGCCGCATTGCACGATGACCGCTGGGCAAAAGTCTTCACACGATTGTTGCCGGAAGACAGACGACGCCGCTGAGGCCGGCCCACAAAGACGTGGCGAAACATTTTGGTCGGGTACCGCGAGGGCTGGCCCGAGGAGGCTCGGGAGAAGAGCACATGGAGGGAATTGGACGAGACCTTTGACCAGCAGTGGGACAGGGAGGTCAAAAAAATAAATGTTATTCTACCTAATTTGTGATTGCGTTTTATGATCACAGTTCGTGATTCTTGGATTACAGATTCCCACCTTTCCGTATAATAGGTATTCCGTATAAAAAATACGCCAACATAGGGAATGTTAGCCAGCAAACTTTTCTATAAATATTTACTTGAACCTATTATAATATTATTACAAAGTATAATATCGCCGCATATTTCAAATACCGCTTAGCTTATATGGACCTATTTAAGAAACAACATTTTTGATTGATTTTGTAACCTGAATTTACATTAAAAGAGTCAATTCATCGTCTAGTTTTCATCACCATCGTATCTGTCGTAACAAATCCACTACTGGGGCTGTAGTCTCGACATAGATAGCGACAAAAATCGGTCGTTAAGTCATAACGATGTCAAATTTCTTTAATAGATTTTCAACTTTATTTCGAAACCTTAAGGTTGAAAATCTATTAAAGAAATTTGACATCGTTATGACTTAACGACCGATTTTTGTCGCTATGTATGTCGAGACTGCAGCCCCTGGACACTATGTTTCCTCCGAATACCGTCACAGGGACCAATTCTGCACTTCCCGTTTCAGGTTACATCGTCAGTCTGCCTCGTAGGGGGCTTATCTACACTACGCCTTCCTGTTCGCAACTCAGTTTTAATATCGACAAAAACAGAACTGTCTAATAACTCTATATAATTATCACATTACACAACAGGCCGGAAAACCTTCCTTTTAGTAGTACGCTAATTTATGAACAAGGACGTAACAGCAAAATAGATCATACTCAATCGTGCGCATGGGCAATGACAATACGTAATGGCCACGTCACAGACGGGGATAATCATAATATCTATTCAGTAGTATAAGTAACCGCGTTTATAGAAGTCACGTACACCATGTAAGTATTACCCATAAAATATTTAGTTTAGGTACGTTTGTATGGTTGTTTAGTCACGACCCTAAGTATTGGTATTACCCGAGGATTATGATTTTAGTACAACGAACAGTAGATCTTTGAGACCCAAATCATGTCAAACGATTGGTTTTTGGTGTCATTTTTAGGGTTCCGTACCCGAAGGGTAACAAACGGGACCCTATTACTAAACCTCCGCTGTCCGTTCGTCCGTCCGTCTGTCTGTCAGCGGGCTGTATCTCATGATCCGTAACAGGTAGACAGTTGACATTTTCACAGAATGTGTATTTCTGTTGCCGCTTATAACAACAATAAATTAAAAGCTAAAGCGGGCTCCCTCGGAGGGGGGAGGAGCTCGTGGCTAATTAATAACAGCCGCTCGGGTCGGTCTTAAGGTTAAGCCGCGCTTACCTAGGTTAGTCCGTGGATGGGTGACCGTCCATTACATACCGAGTTTCCTCCGTGCCTCGGAAAGCACGTTAAGCCGTTGGTCTCGGTTGTCATTTGTAGATCTGACAGTCTTTACAGGTAGTCAGTGGCCCGAAGGTCTGACAACCAGTCTTACCAAGGGGTATCGTATTACCCAGTACGAACTGGGTTGTGGACATCAGATAGGCAGTCGCTCCATGTAAAATACTGGTATTCAGCTTCATCTGGTTAGACTGGAAGCCGACCCCAAAATAGTTGGGAAAAGGCTATGACGGCGAGGGGACCTCTCCTACTACGATGGTACGGAACCCTTCACGCGTCAGTCCGACTCGCTCTTGGTCGGTTTTTATTATAGCACTCAATTTTAATCGTGGTTTACGTCATCGTCAGTTAAAAGTGAATAAGAGTTTAAAAGATATGATTGATGGATAGGTAATGGTACGCATACTGAAATCCCCATCATCACTCTCTTATCCAAATTTATTTAATAGTATGGGCTGCCAGGCTCAAATGGGATTGGGCGGGTCACTTGAGCCGCATGCATAACAACCGCTGAGCAAAGGTCTCAACACGATGGGTGCCTGAGGATAGATGGCGGCGCCGAGGCCGGCTTAAAAAGAGGTGGCGAGATGATCTGGACGCGCATCACAAAGGCTGATTCGAGGTGGCGCAGGAGTAAATTAAAGGCTGGAAGGATATGGGAGAGGCCTTTGCCCAGTGTGGGACTTACAAGGCTATTGAAAAAAATGTGCGCACATACTGGAATTCTCGATCGTTTCATCATTGGGAGTGACGTTTGTAATGCTCGTGAAAGGTTTTGTTATTGTAAATGAGCCTATGACTCTACCTTTTTTTTCTGTGTTTGGATTAATCATCATCATCATCCACCGCCTGACTTCACCCAGTGCTCTCTTTGCTTGTGCCAAACTCCACGTTCTTGTGCCAGCCTCATCCAGGATATTCCCGCGATGGCAACGATGTCGTCTGCCGATCTCATATGGATTACCAACTTACATTCACATATTAAACAGTCACTTAGTTGTACTGCCTACGCAAGTATTGTTCTCGATAGAAATGAGGCATCGGGTGTGCGGTTAGCTAAACCACAATGAAATTGGTTACTAGGTGGGGCAATATTTACCATTCTTATGAATGAATTACAATGTTAACAACCGAATAATGTATAATCTTTATATTTTTCAGACTGTGAAAAGAAGTCATCGTTGCTGGTTCTTGGAAGGAAGGCCAAAGAAGAGATGGATGGACTAGGTTAGGAATTACTTATATGAAAGAAAAAGGAGTAAAGTAAAAGGAGTAGCGTAACGGCTAGGCGGCTGACAGGAGATATTGGAAGAATATCGGGGCAAGATCTGGGGTCTGGCTGCAAATAATAACATTACCATACAATGGCCTTTTCGACATGAGAAATAAAACTTATGGGTATTATTTGACTTGAATGTTGTGACCTTTCATATGTTGGACAAAGTTTTGCAACCAACAAGTCGGCCGCACGAAGAAGTAGCGATTTAGCAACCTAAGATTGGGCCGGAGATGCGAATTCCCCTTAAAAACCTATGTTGACAGAGGCGGCGCTAGGCGTAGGCGACGTGGGCCACCGCCTACGGCCTCGCGTTACGAGGGCCACCTCGCACCACCCTGGCACCTCGAAAACCCATTGCCAAAATTGGGACCGGAACGAAAAAATACTCTAAACTGTACATGGCCAATTTTGGCCAACAAATATTTTTTGTTGACAGCACGCTGTTTTATTTTTTTTCGATTTTGCTAACACAGCAACATTCTTCGTTCTTATACTGACAGAAAGGTGTGCGTTACGATTGCTCCGCCAAGTTATCAAAACAGAAAAAAACTTCGCCAAAAAATTTGTCGAAATTTGTCAAAATCGAAGGGTGCAAACCAAAAATTTGTCAAAGTAGAAATAAAGAAGTTATAAGGGTTTTAAGTTGGCCGCGCGAACGTAACGTGGAGGATTGCGCGGCCTTGGATATCTCAGCAACTACTTGGGTTAAAGATCTAATTCTTTTTGTCAATTGAAGACTGAATTTGTCAAAAATTTTCGAAAACAGAATTATAAGCTCTGGATCAATATTTTACGAAATATTCACCTTGGAAGTTATGGCCGTGCAATCCTCCACTTGTTGTTTCTTTATTGTTGATTATTTCTTTAAACCTAAGACTTTATACATTAAAACTGTTACAAGAAGAAAGGTCTTAATTTGTCAAAACATTAAATACTACTAAAGTTTAGTTAAACAGACAAAATAAGTCCAAAACAAAAAATACGTGGCTGCGCGATCGAAACGCTACTTTATACGCTGATATCTCATTATCTATAATTGCTAGGATTTCGGTGTGAACATCTATTTATTCGACATTTTAACCTCATTAGAATGACATATCGTTTTGCCTATCATGCCTACCATGCCTATAAGTCAGTTTTTCACTATATACAAAAGTTATAACTTGAGAAAAAAATATTTAAATCCACTTTGTATGAATAAAAACTGCGGAGCGTTTACAAACACGTCAACTCGCACCAGCGTCGAAGCGGGGGGCCTCATTGATCCAGAGCTTATAATTCTTTTTTCGACAATTTTTGACAAATTCAGTCTTCAATTGACAAAAAGAATTAGATCTCTAACCCAAGTAGTTGCTGAGATATCCATGGCCGCGCAATCCTACCGATTTTTGTCTAGCTACAATAAGCTGAGCACGCGTACAAACAACTTGGACATATTTTCGAACAGTCTAAATGAATTCAGAAGATACGTCCTCAGTTCTTGATCGATTTGTTGGTTTATTTCTTTTACAAAATGTTAATTTGTGTATTTGCGTGACTCCATTTAATGTATTTAATATTGTACAATTTAATTTAATTTAATTTTTTACTCAAATTTTAATCTATCCTATTCTTTTAAAATGTTATTATAAATAATGTAATAATTACGCCCTAATTTATTTGTTATTTTTAAAGTTTTAATTAATAATTGTTATTCTATTCTAATTTAAATGCTGTTTTTTAAAATTTTGGAATTGTACTGTATTTTAATTTTTAATTTAAAAACTACTTTACGTTTTAAATCCAATGTAAACTTTATAATTTTAATTTTGTTATTTTCATATATTTTCATTCCAATTTTTATTTCTTATTTTATTATACAAGTGCTGTGCACACCTATAAGTGACGAATTCACCGCAAAGCTGTTGAATTAGAAAATATTTAATGTAATGATTTAGTGAATAAGTCGTTGGTGTGTCAATAAATAAATAAATAAATAAATAAATAAATCCTCCACGTTACGTTCGCGCGGCCAACTTAAAACCCTTATAACTTCTTTATTTCTACTTTGACAAATTTTTGGTTTGTACCCTTCGATTTTGACAAATTTCGACAAATTTTTTGGCGAAGTTTTTTTCTGTTTTGATAACTTGTCGGAGCAATCGTAACGCACACACAGAAAGCCATTGTAGTTTCTGATATTTTACCATACCATTTAGCTATGATTTCGAAGTTGTGAAATGATTTCTTTACACTCTGCGTCGCGCCGCTGTAGGTATATATTTTGTACTAACGGTGCGGACGAATTTAGTCCACGCGATTTTATTATTATTTGTATTTCCAAAACTTTGTTTGAAGAATGGTAACTATTATATTATAATGTACTGAGTTAGGCTATAATTTATGTTAAAACATGCATCTAAGCTTAATTACGGTACAGTCATTAAGGAGTTTAGTAAGGTTAAGAGCAGGAAATTTCTGTTTCTTTAATGTTAGTCTAAGAAAATAGTTTGGATTGCAGTGTCTTTGTTATAATAAAGTAGTAAAAACTATTTTTCAACTGTTTTTTAATTTATAACATTGCTTCTTGCGCCACCAGAGGGCCTCGCTAAATGTACCTTGCCCACATAAAATTGTGGTCTTGCCCCGCCACTGTATGTTGATGCGAGAACATCTAAGGGAATAGGAACTTGACAGCAGACAACAAAAGGATTCAGTGAGTGGGTGTGGCCAATGAAGACCTCGATTTGTGGGTTAATGCCATCATAGTCCAAAGTATCATTTCTAAGGTTCTCATTAAACAATGACGAATAAGAATTGACGCAGTTCTTCAACGTCACGACTCGACAGCTAATTAATAAAAAATGTTCCAGTACTAATTCTCAAGAATATTTACAAGCAATTGCAAACTCCCACGTGAATCGAATCATGTATAAAAAACACATAGACAGTATTATGTGCTTATCTTTCCAAGCGAGTCATAAAGTTAACTGTGCTAAAGATAATCACTAATTTGTTTTTTATTTCTCTACATAACTACATTGAATAAGATGAAAGCTTATTTCACTTTCAATCAGGGCGTTAAATTTTGAATTTGGGACTGGGATCAGAATAACAGCTGTGACATTTATATTGAATGTAAATGTCACAGCTGAGATAGGCCTTTGTTTGTTTTATTTTTCCCTTGTTTGGATATTTTTTTGTTTTTTTTTTACTATTATTTGACCTGAGTAAGTATAAATGGTTTTCTTTTTTTCTACATCAACGTCAATAATCATTTCACAATCAATCATTATAACACAGGCGTGATTCTGTTTTTGAGATTGAGAAAAATTAAGTAGGTACGAAAATATTTAAAATTCTGCTATCAGGATTTATCCATTTAGCAACTCAAGTTTACGGATCAATTCACTGAACTCAGTTCACTGACATGAAATCGATTTTGAGAGGAGATTACCCCATCAGTTCCACGTCACATTGACACCAAACGAATGACCAAACGCCAAGTGCTACGCTCTTTGCATACCAAGTTTGATGGATGGGCGAATAACCTTTGAGTCGACCAAATAGACCAATCTTTTACCACAGACTTTCTACACGAAGAAATATTCTTTTAATTTACCTCTTTAGCGTGTACAGTCACAAGCACTAATATGTAAATACGAAGCCACTTTTAAAAGTAATTTTTCTCCAACTGTGTTAAATAAAGTTTTTCGAACATAGTAGGATTTTGAAAGCCTAAAAGGCAAAATAGGTCTTAACTCAAACTAAAAACAGTTATATCACGAGAAAATCGCTTTTGAATTGCTAAGTGTTTACATATCAGTGCTCGCGACTGTACACCAATAAGTTAAAATTTATGTATAGTTGTACGATATTCTGCGTGAGGCCAAAATTAGAACTTACGCCGCCATTAATTAATTTATCAATACAATTCCACGAAATAACTTCATAAACGTTTCCCAACAACGTCCCTGTCAATGTCATTGAAGCGCCAAAACATCTCTGTAGCACTGTACGCATACGAGGCACTAAATAGGTCAAGACCAATGAGGTCACTGTACCGTGAACGTCTGTCTAGCTAGGGCGTGCCCTTCCGGAATTTCCAGTTACATTATAGGTGACATATTCAAACCACAAGTCGAAGTGTGTGCCTCTTGCCCGCTGACGCAACTTCGTCTTGAATATTCACATAAAACCTTATAAGGCAATATTTTTTGGAAAACCTGTTTTTAATACGCGTTGTTTCCTACAAGCAACTTTAAGGAATACTTACTGAAATTTCATTTTTTTTTTCAGTATCAGGTCTGTCTGTCTATGACTATGAGTCAGCTATATGTATGTATGAAAGCCCTTTTATAGAACTAATAGTGCCTCTGCTTCGCTCTGTTTTTACGTCTTGACAACAGCGAGATTTTGTATCATTATAGACAAACATTCAGAAATAAATTCTTGAAATGATGTTGTTAACCGTATCAAATTGCATAGTTTATAAGAACTAAGCGGTTAAACCGGCAGTCACGAAAATATCGACTTTATTTTATACTATCTCAAGATCATCATCATCCTTACTTCCCTGACTTTATCCCAATTTTTTGAGGGATCCTCCACACTTCTCTATTAGTCGTTAACTTGTGAGTCACCACATTTTAGCCATGTCTTCTATCACACAGTCCATCCATTGTTTCTTTCGTCTACCCTTACTCATAAAGCCATCGACATTCATAGACTATGGATCCAAATAAGATAGAATAGACACATACTTGTCGGGTAAATCCGGCGCGGGTGACGAGACGACTACGTCGCCGAGTCGGACGTGCCTCGCATAGTCCGTGTAGTGTGGCACACCGCCGCCGACACCCACTAGGAACACGTACTCCACCTGTGAATAGAAATGTCTTGCTGTTAGTCACTTATTGAAACATGAGAAGAACGTTGAAGATCGATTTCTATACATAAGACCAACCACTACCAGATATCTGTAACATCGCGCCTATACCCCTACGGGTGTTACAGGTGTTAGGCACAGGAGGTAGGGGCACATTTCGCCGGTTTAAGCCTGACGTAATAGGGGGCGAACCTATTGCCACAAATCCTGACTCCATGGTTGCTACTGAGCTATACCTGATGGAAAAACCCAATAACCCTTTGCCCGACCTGGTCCTCGAACCCAGGACCGCATGCTCAGCGGTTGCGACCACTAGAAAAGAACGCTGATGATTGCTTTTAGTGACTGGACCGCCCATGGTGATACCCGTTATTTAAAATTATTATCTATATACCTACATTATGATGGTCTCCTTTTCTGTCAAAGGTAATTTGGTTTTATTACAGGTAAGTATTGTATAAGCCCAGTAGGTTGCCAAAGCCGTTAATTGCAGCATCAGTGTCATCCATAACGTGCAAGTATACGGGTACTTAGGATTAGGACACTGCAAAAAGTGGGACATGGACGGTGGGTCATGGACATGGGTATTGGACAGGTTATTAATCCCCCACTTCGTCTAGTTTTGTTTGCAGAGGCCTATTGGGGTACGCAATCCATTGAGAGCTTTTCATACAGGCCACTGCACAGGGCAAAAAATACTGGGGTTTCACGAAGTCCGGTGATGAGTGCTACTCTTCCCACAATTTGTTCGGTTGCTCCTACTGTATCTGGGTGCTTAGCATAATCAGCCTATACGCCTATATGGGTGCTTACTTAGCTTAAATGGTATCCTAACTTAATATTATAAATGCAAAATTGTTTGTTTGTTTGTTACCTTTTCATGCCTAAACCACTGAACCGATCATTCTGAAATTTAGTATATACGTTGTCAGGTGTACAGAAACGGACATAAGGTACCTTTCGGTCCCAAAAAAAATACTGTTCTCGAGGAAAACAACAATACCGTTCTTATAATAATAGATGGCGCCACGTTTGTTTCGAATCGTGATTGAATTATATTATTACAAGCAGAGTACAGCCCGAATTGATTGTCAAATTCTAAACTAACGCGAGCCAAGTCGTGGACAAAAGCTAGTAAATAATGAAGAGTACTATTTCATCTCTAGATAAATATCTAGCAATTATGAGTAAGCGGACGGGATCACGGGACAAACTGCCAAGGTGAGTTGTAAGTATTGCCAATTTAATCAGGAAGTGGACATTTTACACCGATTCTTAACGCTGACGCTTCGCTGATCTTAGGAGACGAACACTGTTATGTCCAGAACAAAAAAATAAATAAAAAAATTCTGCTACTCAGAGCACAGACTTTTTTTTTAATGTTTTAGCACCATGCTGAGGCCTTTTGGCATCGTTTAGGACCAATTAAGTTTCGTGTCTTATTTTTTTACATATTTATTGTTTATTTTCTTTTTATTTAGTTTTGTTTTGTCCTGTGCCAGTCTCATAAATACATTTTCTTTCTTTTCTTAAATTATTTCATATCCAAAACCTGGAGCCTTGACCGATATCCATCAACATATTGATTGTTCAGTGGTTTTGGCGTGAATAGGTAACATGCATATTTATTGAGTTACTTTCTTATAATAAGTATGACTTAAATGATAAATAATAAAACAAAAACAAGTCTTATATGACATAACTAATTAGACACTTGTATATACCGTCCCGGCTTGATAACAAAGTATTAAGGAAATTGCTTCACCTAAATGATTTAACCAGCAACATAATATTCACATTATCTCGCCACAAAATTAAACTTAAAGGCGTAAATACATACTGTTTGATGTGATTTAATTACAATAATTAACCGAATAAATCAATTACCTTCCTTATGCAAGTTTCCTATCATGGTAGCTACACAACTGTACAATACATGTTAAACAAAGGTAAGGTAATATTGAAAATAGTATTTAGTGACAGAAATAGCTGGCCTATTTATCTAAGTAGGTACATCCGATTATCCTCAGTCATCATCATCATCATCATTTCAACCGAAAGACGTCCACTGCCGGACATAGGCCTCCCCCAAAGTGTCGCCACATTGGCCGGTCCCGTGCGACTCGCATCCAGCGGAGTAATTCAGAAATTCAGGGAAATCCTGATCCTATTTATTTACAGTTCATATTTAAAATAGGTAATGTACTTACATTACCTCTTTTACGTCTCCACAACCTCCACAACCCAGTAGGTACTTACCTAATGGGTTGTGGAGATCAGATAGGCAGTCGCTCCATGTAAAATACTGGTATTCAGCTGCATCTGTTTAGACTGGAAGTCGACCGCGGCATAGTCGGGAAGAGGCTAGGTAGATGATAATGATTGTAGAATGGGTATAAGAATACAGATGGTCCCAGGTCCAGGTAATTTACTCCATCGGACTCTGGAGAAAAATCGATAAAATGGCACTGTTGCAAAGATGCGTGTGGGGGAGCTGGCTCCCTTCTAGTCTAGCTGTTTTCAGCGTGTGGTTATGAAGTTGTCCACGATTTCCTATTCCTAAAACCGAAGTTTCCTTGAGAACATACGAAGAAACACTTAATAAATTCCTGACGATAACAATAAAGTAAATCAAATTCCAAGCCAGATACTACATGCAACATATGGCCACGAAGTTATTCCAGTAGTTATTTCTACTGAGCTAATTCTGTCCTTACGGTAACCAAACATGCCAATCCCATGCAATCATTTCTATTTCACGCATGGATACAAAATAGAACAAACTCAAGGCCACAAATAAGCTCTAAATATCAATAGGATTATCGATATTATTTTAAAAATAAACTGTAATGTTTTATTAGCAAATATTACAATTTATTCATGAGCATGCAGCATTTAAAATACCGACTGAACATTGAAAAACATGAGGTGTGCTCAGTGGATGTAGTTCTGCGAAGGGACAAGCCACAAATATTTTATTGACGTCTTGTACTGACGCCTAAGTGGTACTGATGTTGTTGTAAATTGCCTATCCGAGATCATAATGTACCTAATACTTTATTATATTCTTGTATCAGTACGAATTAGGAGGAGCTCGTGGCTAAATAATAACAGCCGCTCGGATCGATCTTTAGGTTAAGCCGTGCTTGCCTAGGTTGGTCTGTGGATGGGTGCCCATTACATACCGAGTTTCCTCCGTGCCTCGGAAAGCACGTTAAGCCGTTGGTCCAGGGTGTTATTTGTAGATCTTTGAAAGTCGTTAGGTAGTCAGTGGCCCAAAAAGTCTGACAACCAGTCTTACCAAGGGGGCCGTATTACGCAGTACCAACTGGGTTGTGGAGGTCAGATAGGCAGTCGCTCCATGTAAAATACTGGTATTCAGCTGCATCCGGTTAGACTGGAAGCCGACCCCAACATAGTTGGGAAAAGGCTAGGCAGATGATGAAATCAGTACGAATTCATTTCTTAGGCACTTAGAAAAGCACATAAAAATCGTAATAGCAGTCTGTTACTGTCCCTTGTAGGCCGCTCTCTTCTCATAGTAAAGGCACGAGCATTAATCATAGCTTCACACCAGGCGAATTGCAGCCAAACAAAAACCTCGCTAGCTCAAAAACCCTTGCCATGCTAAAAAACACTAGCCCATCAACAGGTTGGTAGTTAAAAAAATTACCCTGGCCGTTCGGAACGTCCAATAAAATAATAATTTGTCTCTAGTGTAGGCCATTTTATTTTTTTTTATTCAGGGACTATAAACAGCTAGATTATGTGTTGGAACAGAGGAAAGATAAAACAAAATATTAACAATACTGCAGCCCACTGCATTATTCACATATTAACTAAAGAAAATATGATAATGAGTGCCACGAGATAGGTAGTAAATAATTACATTACATTAATAATAAATAATTATAGAGATATCAATTATCAATTATTAAATAAACGAGATATTAATTACATCATGCAAAATAGAGATTCCAATTGATTTGATTGCTTGGCAACAGTAATAATATCTAGACTAGCTTACATTCCTATGAAATGCATAAAAAGAAAGTACAAAACCGCACAATAGTACGTAGTAATCGTTTATGACAATTTTCCCACACAATTGTGTGAAATAGTCTGGTCTATTGTCTTTTGTATGAATCATTTCTAGTCTATAGACCGACCACTTTAATTAAAAAGAGTCCTCCGCCTTGCCCCATCAAAGGCATTAAGCTTCCACAAAGTCCTTACAATATCCCACAGGTTATTTGCTTTAAAATAACCGTAATCCACGTAGGTATTACGATACTAATTGAACCAATACGTGATCAACCTTCAGAATATTCCATTAAAATTGATACCTTCGCAAGGACTCATTAAAGCGGTCGGTCTATAGCAGTACTGCTTCGTTGATCTAATTGTATCGAACGCTACTACAGGTCTACTACTACTATGAGGTCTTTGGTTCGAATCCCAGCGCTATCGGGCAGTGTTATTGGGTTTTTCTATCAATTTGTCGTATCGCAACCCGGAGGCGAGAGTTGTGCCCGGTTGACGGTAAGACGGCTCACCCACTGTTACATGGAACATAAACGTAATAGGCCAAATATGGCTGAGCTAGGCTTAGTCATTAGGCTGTCTAGCTGTACGTCTAGCGGCTGTACTGGTATGATGATATGCGCAGCAGGTGTAATCTATCTCAGTCGGGGGTGCGCGCGAATGTACTCGTATCTCCCGGGCCCCCGACACATGTTATAAGGAAGAGTGGGTTTTTAGTCGGTTAGAGTCCGACATAACCCTCCGCTTGCCCCAGACGGAAGGTATCCATGAAGATTTTCCCACTCAAAAAAAAGGTTTATTCTATCTAAAATCTACATAGGTACGTTAGACAACATCATTTAGAGAAAATAAGTTTCGTTTTGCTGTTCATCGCAATAATGTTTGTAAAAAGTATTAATAAAGTCCGAAAAATTCGTGAAATCCGTATGTGATGAATGTTCAAAATATCATTTTAAAAACATGACTTAGTTTAGGAACACCATCATCATCATCATCATCTGCCTAGCCTTTTCCCAACTATGTTGGGGTCGGCTTCCAGTCTAACCGGATGCAGCTGAATACCAGTATTTTACATGGAGTGAAAGGAGTTAGTATAGGAACACCATAAATTAATAAAAAATATTAGTACCTCTTGCATTTTAGGTAAATCATGAAACTTGAAAATCGGAGGACCTACGTCCAGATGAAATTATTTCAACCTAAATAGAAGTCTTAGAATTACGGAGGTCAGACGGTAGTAATTGTGTAAAATATTGGAATGCTTGGAAACCGATTCCAAATATAGGTAAATATCAAGGAAAAGGAATATATTGTATTAATATTCCATTTTACATAATTTAAATGCGACGATTTGCAAATCCTGTGATTTTGCCTTACTGAAATTTTATCCTGAATCGTTTAATTTTGTACTGACGACATTGGAAAAACATATCGCATGTGACTGTTGTATAGTCACATATATAGGCATATGATGAGCACATCAAACCATAAAGTTTTTTTGCTTTGGGACAAGCCCGCTACACTATTCCCAAACCACTGTAACTCCTGAAAACCAGAATCAACAGTGGCGACCACCAGAAAAGCGCCGACACAATGAAGCTCGACGAAGTCCCAGAGAAACAATCTAACTGTGTTGGATGCCGCAACGAAATTAATCAGAAAAGTTGAAGTTGAGTTGTAGTTTTTTTGGCTTAGTATTGTACTACAGATAGGTACTTTGCAAAGTCATTCCTGTAGTATGATATCATGAAAAAGGATTACCTAGCCTTAATTGGACTCCACGTTAGTAATAATTTCAATAGACTGTGTCAAATGATTTGACGGCAAATTCTAAACTGTAAAAAAGCCGACAATGCGCTCGGCAGCTAGGCGAGCTTTTCCAATGGTCTCATGTGACAGAAAGATGATATCGTGATGGCTGACAGGGGAGAATGGAAGAAAAAATGTAATATGGACAAAGTCAGGAAGAAGATGTAATATGGCGTAACAATCACCCTTAAATTTTTCAGGAAAGGTGATAATATAATTTAATTAAACTATTTGATTGACTATGGCATGTCCACTAGATATTAGATGTTAGGATGGATTTAGATGTCTATTCGGTATATTTTATGGGACTAAACAAAACGTGCTAGACTTTTATGTGTTGACATAAATCATAATCCGTGACGGGCTTAAGAATATAGGCAGGTACTCGCCCAATGTTCCTACTCGACCCGATAGTATCTAAAATAGTCACTAACATCATCTGCCTAGCCTAATCCCAAACTACGTTAGGGTAGGCTTCCAGTCTAACTGGATGCCACTGAATACCAGTATTTACATGGAGTAGTATTATTGGGTAATACGATACCCCTTGGTAAGACTGGTAGTCAGACTTTTGGTCTTCTGACTACTCGTAACAATTGTCAAAGATCTTCAAATGACAGCCGGGACCAACAGCTTAACGTGCATTCTGAGGCACAGAGGAAACTCTGTATAACGATAGTCATCCATCCACCGACCGACCTAGGCAAGTACTGCTTTACTTTGAAGATCGACCCGTGCGGCTGGTATTATTTAGCCACGAGCTGTTCCTAAAATAGTCACTAACACAAAGCACTTAATGTGTTCCAGAAAACGCATTACAATGTAAACAACCTCGAGATTATCACTATGTCTAGGGACTTTACTGGAAGCTTACATTATCATAATGGACAGTCTTCCATAAACTTTTATGACCAGTGCTGGCCAAGAGAGTTTTAATGTTTAACAGCGAAGTGTCGTTAAAAAACCAGATATTAATGCGTTTCTATCAGCTAATGCCAGAGCAGCAAAAAGCGAATCTCAAGTCTTTTGAATATCGAGTCATAGATGATTTTCATTGTAGAAAAATATATGGCAGTAGATCTTGATCAGAGTTGAAGTTCTTGGGCATGTCTTAGAAACAAACATTCGCAACCATTAGACATTCAACAACACGCAATGGACGCACTGGACACAGCTCACAGGTCTGTGTCCCCGTAATAGGAACATGATGTAGGTTACCTTTTGGAAGATCCCTAGGAGTCGTGTGGTGGTGTTGCCAGCAGCAGTCATGGCTTCTCGAGTTCGACCCACTGATGGCAGTTTTGTAGTCACCACCCGATGGTTGCCGATTGTGCCCAGTGTGTACACGTTCGATTCCCCTGGGGAAAAAATCATATTGAGATATTCTGATTTTGGTAAATGCATTATTAGGATTTACTGTCCAAATACTAAAGTTCATGTTACTTCAGACGAAAACAAACCACAGCAGTATTAGATAACTAAAAATATTGAATAACATATTTATTTAATAATATGAAAATACACGTTATTATTTTCATACATTTAAGTTTCCAGGATGAACTTTATCCTCCCATAAGGGATCAAAGGGAACTCCCCAACAAGGATAGTGGAACCATAACAAACAAATACTGTCAATTAAATCCATAAAAACAGACAATATGACGTATTTACGCGATTCGCTACTAATGATTCATTTAAACCAGCATTTAAATAAAAGGATCATTGGATGGAATCATTAGTGTCAACCAACTGCAAATTGGTAATAGTCCTACAATTGGGACGACCAATAAATAAATTAATTTAGTAATTAATTAATGTGCAGTAAAATCATCACCTTAGTTGACGTTCGCCTTTCATAACATACAGAAGTGACCAGTTCAGTTGTTCGTTTGGACATTAAGTGATTTAATTTAATTCAGAAAAATGGCAGTGACAAAAACGTCGTTGGTATCGGTGCTTGTTGTGCTTGCGATAACTTATAATCAAGGTGCAGCACGTCCCGCGAGCGGAGAACAAAGTAATAATGTGTAAGTTATTAATAAAATAAAGCGAATTACAGATATCTTTGTTCATCTGCATACACTTTTAGGATGTGTCGTGAGAACTCTAAAGTAACCACTGTTTTTTTTTTCTTCAGATTATCGAGTTCAGAACAGTCCGGTCCTCTGAAGACCTATATGCTGCCAACAGCTATAGAGAAAGGTCTAATCATCACTATAAACGGCACCATTGATACGAACGCTAAATGGTAGGTGTTTTTAAAGTTAAATTTAAATTAATATTTTACTTTCTAAATATATAGTTCAAATTAAATTTACATTCTAAATATTAGTTAAAAATTCTTATTACTGCGCTGAAAATAAAATATGTTGTGTTCGATATTATATCGGAGTCTATAATTATGGTTTTGTTTATTTCAGGTTTATTGTGGAGTTGCCTTCAATAAGTGGCAAAAGAAGTTGTAGAATCGAATTCAACTACATTGAGGATACCATGATTTATATTACTCCAGCTCTTGTTGGTTATGAGAGTGCGGAATACGAACTTAAAGTTTCACCTGGATCCACCGGTTGGTATTCTTCTCTATTTTTATATTTATTTAAAGAATTTTTTGTCACAATTTTTTTTTAAATATTTTGTTTATATTATCATCCTTGCCTTTAGCCCAATTTATTTGGGACCGGCACAGCATGTCTTCTACTTCCATACTACTCTATGAGCCGTCACCCAACCTATATTAAGTATATGCGTTTTCTTATTGTTTCTTTTTTGTTCTATTACAGAAGGTCCATCGTTTTCCTTGGCGATATTTGCAAGAGTTGATAAGCACAACAATGACATGTTGGCCATGACTTTCTACAACGAAGACGTTGGCCCAAGTTCGCACCTGATTTGCGAGATCGAAAACTTCAACGACATCAACCAGATCGTAATTAAATCAGGTGTAGATAGTGTGGACACTTTACAATTTGAGTTTGAGTGAAATAATTGAGAGTGCATCAGAATAACTACGTCGGTACTTAAATGAAGGTATGGTAAGCACACCCGCTTCCATCTTGCTGCCTGGCAAATACTTTAACAAGGGCATAGGCTATGCCTACTCTTAGTTTTCCCCGATACAAGAGAAGAGGTGAAATCATCAGAAAATCATTAAGTGTGTTACTATCCTAATGATCGTCGTTACCTGTCGTTTATAAATGCATGTATTATCGTATTGTTATGATAACGATGTTCATAATTGAGATTCTTAATTACATCTAGAATTCCTGCACACCTTTCTAAACAGATGGAAAACATTTTGTAGTGACTTTTTAACTAAATTTTATCATTGTTTTGTACCTTTTGCTATGATTTGTAAATGCGTTTTCTCTCTGTTTCGATCGAGCGACCAAATAATTAGATATAAGTATCAAATTGTACAAAATAAGTACTTAACGCCCGTGATAAGTTAGGATTAATATCTGACGTGGTCCAGACATTGTAATGGACGTTACATATCGCCCTATAGGCAAAAATTGAAGCTCACTAGAAATAATTATAATTGTAAGTTAATTTTTTCTAGTCAGAAACTTTCAACGGCTGGTTCCGTGTCAAAGTTATTTTTCAGTTGTATATAAAGATGTATTAGAATAAGTGCCTAAATATAAATAATTTAAATTATAAAACAACTTTGTTTGATTGATATTCGTCCCACATTTTATTCATCAGCCTAGTCTTTTCCATGCAGCATACAGATTTATTACTTGACATACCTAGGTAATATAATTATATTTATAAATTAATCAGAGTATTAGCACCCACGACTTTGGGCGTAGGTAAATCAAAGAGACAGAAACTTCTGCATTTAGTTTATTAGGAATCTAGGAAAAGTGTTTCAAATGATAAATAATAAAACAATTGATATTGGCCCCGTTCCAACAAGTACGGCTGCTGTACAGAATCACCTTCTTCTAATTTATAGAACATTATTATGTTAGTAATGTCTCTATTTAATTTCTTCTAGATGCAGAGATTGCATGGATATTGGATATTTTTATAATTCAGACTCATCTTAGATCTCATTCCAACCACCACTGCGATTCATCAGCGGATTTGATTTTGTAACTGATTTAAATACGAATTCGTTAAGTATCCAGATAGAAAACAAAAGTTAGGACTTGGCTATGTCATCATCGACAACGAATCTTAAAATAAAGAACTTAAGCAACCAATTTTAGAATAATCTGGCTCTAGCTATATTTTGGGTGCAGAAATTCGTTAGTTAACTACAATATCATAGAAATGCCAGCTCAAACTTCGATCAAAAACGTTATGCCTACGCAAAATATCTTCTGCTGGACGTGAGGTTTCCTGTAGCAATTTCTGTAACTAAACAAACATGTATCCATCATCACCCACATTAATCTATCGAAGATCTATCTGGCTGTTTTCTGGTTCGCGGTCGGCATTCGGTACTTCGGCGAACTTGGCAGTCCTAGGTAGGTACTTCATGTTAGCAGTACCTGCAGTAGTACTGCCATTCATCCATTAATTGGAAATTCTGAATATCTTTATGATTTTTTATTTCTTAACATTCATATTAGTGAACCTTTATTCTACTGCCCCTTTTCAATTATGTTACCTCTGCATCGCTGTCAAAATCACACTGATCTTTAAAGACGTTGAAATAAGGTTCCCATTGGATTGCTGCTGTCAGAGATAAAGTAACTCTATTCCTCCTCCAAAGATTATCTTAAGTTCAAATATAATTTAGTTTACTTATCTAACACGATCGTGTTCTACGAAACCTACGCAGTCACGCCGCGCCTTAAACGCAATTACATTTATGGGGCTTGCTCAATGCTGTCACACTTATTGAATGAAGTCTTTTGTCTCGCAGCATCTTAAGGCACCAGGAGATAACAGCTATAATCGTAAAGCCGTCCCTCTCAGTTGTACGACAGTGAAGCCCACACAAATATGGACGTTTAGAATCGATGATAACTAAAACTTTTTAAACTCTCAAACTTGCCGTGCTGTAGATTTAGCCTTGATTAAAGCACAATTCTAATAAAAAATATGAGAGTACTTGTGAAGGTATTAAATTTTATTAAAACATCATTACTTCCTGGTCAATAAAGAGTATATTATTTGGTATTTGTATATTATCTTTGATATACAATTAAAACCAATTTTCATCATCCTTCACGTTAACCGTGACAGGTAAGTCCAAACTCCACCTAGTTCATGTGAACTAGTATTTGGCACCCCGGGACGGCAATACGAGACAAATTCAAAAGAACCTACCCATAGGTTCTAACTAAAATTACCTGTCGAAGTTAACCTTCACAGACATTTAACCGTTAGATTACACAATGCCTTGTTGTATTTTATTATTTACAAACATGACGAACTTCGGAAACCATAAAAAGATACTTTATCTGATTTACTGATAAAATTTATGACACATTCATTCAGTTTAAGGAAATCTACCAATATGTATTGGGAGGCCAGTACAGTACTTACCTATTCCATGTTTAGTTCGTGTTCGAAGTGGCCACAATGAAACGTACAGCAGTGAAAACGAACGCAGAGACAACCACTGTTAAGAAACAGCCGATTAAAGTCAAGTAAGTTTTTATTGGGTATTTCTTATAGAAAAGGAAAAAAAGGAAAATCCGAAGGCCGCTATCTACGCTCATACGGAGAAAACAATGAAATTGGGTGTTTTTGTTGTTGGTGTCGTGAACGTACAGATCTGCGCATTACATACAGCTACGAAACACTCGAAGGAAGGAGACATCATGAATTCAAACTTATACCTGTGAAGACACGGAAGATATCCCGTAAGTGACTTTAGTTTTAGTTTTAAACCGTGAAAGCTTAAAACAGTGTTTGATCATGAATTCATGGCACAAACGTTTAACATGGATACGGTACCTAAAATACTTGATTTAGTCAATTATTTAAAAAAATACGATTTATGCGATCGTGCTAAATTGCAAACCCAAACAACTTGAACAACTACTACTACTACTACTTGACATGTAATGTCTTGTTAAGTATTTTGTGTGTACATAAATAAATAATTAATAAGCTTGTTTTTGGTTGATATAATAACCGAGCACAAAAGCATCAAGCACCTAAATATGTGAAAAGTTTGTGTCACAATGAGCCTTGAGTTCTTTCCACTGTGGACATTACCATACCAACAACAAAACCACCATCTAGAGGCTGGATTTGTGCCTGCTTATTGGCTATAGGCTCATATCGGAACTTTAAACATAAGTTCTGCCTAAATGTATTATTGCCTCACCTCCGCCTGTCCTTTCTGGGAATTCAATAAAAATTCTATCTACATAATTTTCTGTTCTTAAAGAATAGATATATTCTTTCGAGCAGAAAATATGTAGGTACTTAATTTATTATATTTTAAACAATGGTGTGTCAGGCAATTTTTGAAACGATTGTATACCTACATTTTATTAGATACAGCATAAAGTTTAGTTACACCTAATCAGCAATAATTACAAACTCAACAGTTAATTGGTAAGTCTATAACAGCCGCGGCTATGGTTATCTTTTATCAATTCTCAAACTAAGTATCAATACCTACATAATATATGCACGTGCTGGCTTATAAAATCTAAGCGGGGAATTCTCTAACCAGTTTTCTCGCAGCATCTGTTCCAAGTGCTACACGCTCTTATACATAGCGAGTGAATGTATTTAAACAGAAAACGAGTAGCAGTATCAAGTGAAATGTCGAAGCGAACCTACGTGTCGTGAAATGACGTAGTGCGAGCTACGAGACGATTTCGAGGTCGGTGGGATCAGTGCCTGTGTGTTTGTTTTCATCATTACGTCACCGTAAAACAACTTGAATCTCAGATTCATCTTAGCAGTCAGTAGTCATCATGAAACACTGACGCGTGTAAACGTTTGACGTGTAAGAAAAATCTTGTGTACCAAAATAAACGAAGATGTTGAAATCGTGTTGGGATTGCCTAGCCGGGTATGAGTTAATTAACTAGGTATCTTAGTATTAAATCATTGTTTATGACCTGTGTATAAAATGATACACTTTAATGTAAAAAGGTGTCATGAATAAATTGGTTAATGAACGTGTCAGAATAGTATCGAAAATATTCCCGGACGCAGCTTTTTGTTTGTCAATGTCATCATTTTGTCTAAATCTTATGTCATGTCAGTTTATGATGAAATGAAACGTCAAACAAAAAATAATACGAAAATATTGTTCCCGATTGCTATGCGAAATAGTAATGTAAAAAAATAATAAAATTACGCGTGAATTGAATTTTAATCACCATTCCTTTGACTTGGGCAGAAATTTCACCTGAGTAAACATTGCGTCATGTACTTTTGATGCGTTGTTTGAAGTTTATATAGGTTATGATCGAACTAATTACGAAATACGATGTAAACAATGCTAGATCTCATCATATCACTCATTACTATATCGTATTGAAACGTTATACCTGGAATTTTAGATAGATAAGACGTAGAACTGTATGTAAGTAACATATTTGTTTAATAAATTAGTGACGGGCCGCGTACTGAAGAGCCGTATAGTGCCGTTCAGCTAAACGGCAGGAACGTCGGGAACGTTAGTAAAGCTCCACCGTGGCCAACACCACAGCTGAAGAACGAAAAAATGTTTCTATTACCAAAACAATTGGTATCACAAGACAGAATCACTGTCAACTGCGAGACAGCAAGTCAGCCAGGCATGTATGTATCATAAACTACATAATATTTTACTTGTTATTGTAATGAGCCTTTCATCCCGACTATAATAGACAGATACCTGTACAACAAAACAAACTATTCAAGAACCATCAACAAATGGTTGCTAATAGAACTGCTTTAATCACACAAAATGTGATGACTCATTTATTTGCGTTAATTACAGATTGAGATTTGGATTAGTAACAGGTTACAATACCCCTGATTATAGTAACCTTGCCTGTCAATTAGAGATGTATTTACCGCCTCAATATTCTGATAAGTTGGCAATTACCACAATAGTGAATGGAGAACCTAGACTTGTTCATGAAGAATCCGCTGTGGATAATTTTGAAGGTAAAAGTATGTACTATATTAGTTTTTTAGCATGTCGACTTCCAAGTCAACTTCATAGGCATTTAACCAGGTTTGTGGTTCTTATTTAGAACATTCATTGTGCTAACCCAATCTTTGGACTCCAGGAAACTTTTTATTATCTCATGATAAAATAATTTATATAATTCTTTAGTCATTTTTAAAATAAAGAACACTGCATATATATTTTTTTAATATAGGTGTTTGAATTCTGATTGTGATGGAAATAGCACCCACATATTTTAATTAATATTCTTTTAACCCACAGTACTTTATACAGGACCCTTAACAAAGCCGTCAACCAAGCATTATGTTCATCAAACTACATTTTTTTTTGGGGTGAAATATTAGGTTTCACGGTAGGACTCAATGTAATGTACTCATCATGCTGATGGATGGATTGAATAGTACGGCGGTCGTGGAGGCGTTTAAAGTAAAAATCTTACATTGAAAATAAGTATTTAAAAAAAAACTTGTGATAAAGTTGGAACTTTGACCCCCAATATCTCGGTAACTAGAAAGTTCCCAGGTATGGCCTAGACCAAAAAAATGATCGCAATGACGGGGAGAACAAGTTCCTTTCGGCTTTGTTAAGGGTCTTGTTACACCCTTTATATTGACCAGTATCTCTAACTGTGATGGTTAAGGAGCTATGTTATATTAGTTTATTCAATATAACTTTTTTTAATTACTTGATGCACCAAGAAAATAATGTATCCATTTTGTAGAAACTATTTAATCGGGTTAAAAGGTTAACCATTTAGACCTAACCCATATGTTTGATTGACCGTGATACGGGTTAACCCTTGTAATATATTATATTGCTGATTAACCAGAATGAAAGAGCATTGAGTGCAGACTAACTCTGTCACCTTCTTGCATATTTTGTAGGTGCAAAAATAAACTCTGTGTGTGAAATGGTTATTATAGGTTAACCCTATAATAAAGCTTAACCTTTTGGGTTAAGTTTTTCGATTAAAACTGGTAACCTTTTTCAGTCCATGCTATTTTGGGCTCATATTGCACTACCATAACCATTCTACTGTAACTGTATCTCTTTCAGGCAGCGATTTCAGTATGACATTTCGAATGAGGGAAGATGGATGGATGGACATAAACATAGGACAATCTCACTTACACACAATGCAGCTAGTGCATGATATACAGAACATAAGATTTTTAACTGTTAACGGTGACATTAATAAAGTATTAGGACTTGATTTCCAATTTGGGTAAGACAAGTCTCAGGTCCTTATTCCAGAATAATACTGATTATTCAACTTTTTCAATATAAGTCTCTAGTTTAATCTGACCGATTAATATAATATCTGTCAGATTTAAGTAGAGATAATTTTTTAGAATGGACCTTCTGTCAGCCTAATATTTTTAACAATATGGGTATCCATTAATTCCGTGAGGCAATTTTGGCGATTCAACCCCCCCCCCTTTCCCCTTGATGGGATGTCGCGAGATTTATCAAAATGCGTAGTTTAATGTAAATACGTGCATTTATTTAAAAAACAATTTACTTAATTATTTTCATTAAATATTATTTAATATTATTATTTTAGTAGAGAAAAATTTGTTTACTTAAACCCCGTTTTTTCGCAATTGTACACTGTTTATTGCGGGGAAAAGAAATACGTGATATTTGCCGAACCCCCTCTCTCTCTCGTGTGAGATTCGGCTCAACGCCGTCCCCCCCTAAACGTCTCACGTAATTAATGGACGCCCCCTATGATTACTATTTAAGTGTTGTAAAACCTATTGTATTTGTAACTAAATGCTTTAGGCTGTCTGACATCACAAAAATGTATTATGAATCTGTCCATATTTTTATTTATGTTGTTGATTTTACTGCAGCTGTTGTATTCACCTGTATTATTATGTTAATAACTAAGGCAACTAAACAGAAACTATAGAAGTGTATACATACTGTTGAAGTATTTATAAGTAAGGTATTAAGATAATCATAAACGCCGGCAATTGTTAAAGAACAATTATATCCTAATTAAGCATTTAAAATGTTTTGTTTTACAATATTAGTAAGTAGATGTGCATGTGATTATAATATAATTATTACGTTTAAATGACCTTGTGTTGGTAATGAATACAGCTTTCCATTATTAATCATTCTTCTATTTCACTGACTTTGGAATCCTAATGGATTCAAGTGATTAGTAAATCACAAAAAAATCCGTTTACGTAATTGTATAAGAATAAATTTGGTTATTACCTGGTTTGTGAGAATGAAACTAATGTTTTAGTAGAGTCGCGTAATTTTTGTGTAAATGAACGATATTTTTAAGAATGTTTAAATTGTAGATGGATTTATTTACAGGAGTTCAATATGTCTTTAAATAAAACATAATTCAATCATTTACTTGCAGCAGGCTGCGCCCACGCAATGACTGGTCAGACCATAATTATAGTCGTCAAAAAATGTAAATCTCACCTTGATGGCTAGACCTTGTCTACATAGTAAGAGCCCTGAGCGTTCAAAGTTAATTAAATTATGTTTCTTGATACTCGACCTATAACTGAAACCATATGATTTGTTTTCGTTTGATTGCTTCATCCTCAGTAATGAGACGTGACTTGTCCGTAAATAAAACAAATTAAATATTTAAAAAAAATGAGAATCACTGTCTGTCATGTTAATGATTCAACATTTTTATAAAACTATGAAAATTACGCGTCTTCAATCTTTAGTCAAGATCCCACCATTTAGCTTATATACATTTCATTATGTAATAGTCACTGTTATTTCCTTAGAATTTAAATACATATTACTATGTATGTTTATGAACATGTATATTGTTGTTTGTGTATGCGGCTTGTGGAAGTATTTGCTTACGCACATAATGTGTACCTACACTTTGTGTCATTTATTTTGAATATGAAAATACAATTTTTCACTATCTCTAATTTTGTTGTTTTATTTTATGACCGAATCAAACATTACTTCTAAATATGTAAACTGTCTTATCTTATGAAGCAACAGTCGTGAGAAATGGGAGAACTTGAGGAGGGAGACCCTGCAGTGAAAGAGTATGGGCTGTTATAATAATTAGGTAGAAGTAAAGGACCCATTTTTTTTTTCGCGTGGTTAATCATCAAATGACCCCCCCCCCCCCCCCCACTCTGGGCGGAGCGGAAGGTAGTGTCAGACTTGTACTGACTAAAACCCATCCATGTTCCTTCTTTGCCCTTTGTGTCCCAGGGACACGGTATCTCTTTCGAACAGTCCCGCAGCAAGTAAAGTACCCTTTCCATAGACTACTTCAAAGTTTTTATTGCCTTGATCATAGCAAAGAAGTTACTATAAAAAGGGAAGTACAAAGTTCTAAAAATAATTATTTTCAGTACCTACGTGTTACGGTTTGTAGGTAAACATTGAGTGTTATGCATCAACGTGGGATTTTGCCCACTACTACTGTATCTAATATTGTGTTGTAATTGACGTAAATGCAATTACATTAATGAGAACATTATCGTCCGTTTCCTATATTTTTGTTTTGTTTTCCTGTAATATTTCATTCATAAAATACATTGCACTAGGGAATTGGAATATTTATAACAGAAATTAAGCGGAATAATACCATAAATAGGTAAACGGACTCACGTATCTATTTCTAACTTAGAAATATCCCATAACAATTACAAGAATAATCACACTATCATTTACCTTCCTTTCAGAACTTTGTCGTAAGTTATAATTCGTGGAACGAGGATTCCTAGGACCTCGAGCCACGAATACAAGTGCAGAAAAACAATTTATTTTAATCAATAAAACAATGAGTATTGATCTAGATCAATACCTTCTTAAATCTGACACTGGCAACCCTAGTAAATTTTTCACACCAAATTATATTACTTGGCGGTTTTGAAGACTTTTTGTTATGAAACGATGCTAATATCGATAATTTCTTAGGTCCTAGCTTGGTTTACGTTTATGGGAGTGTTATTTATAGGGCTGCGCAATTTATAGTTTAAAAGGGGGCTGCGATTCTCCGTACAAATGTCTTCCCCTTTTTTCTTCTTGAATAATGCCACTAGACTAGAGCAATTTTTTTTCATAAAATCAAGGTCTACTGTAGACACTGTCCTGTCATTCCTTTTTTCAGCAACTAATAAGTAAGGAAAATATGACCCTCCAAAAATGACAAAAAATGACCAATTTTACGGCCGTGACTAGAGATTAGATATTAACATAATGAAATTGATAGGAACCTAGACATAGGTAAAAATTTTAATGTCAAAAATAATTGAATCGGTTCAGTTTTCAAGGAGAAAAAAGGAGAATACGAAACGTTGATCTCGTCAAAATCTTTGTGATATAATTGGTCTGAGCTGCAGCTGCTAGACACAGCACGACGGCAAAAGTTTCTACACATATCTATTTTTCAAATTCCTCGTAGGCCCTGTTCCCTCTTAAGAAGGGACAGAAATATCCAGCAAACTGATTCGAATCAAGTCAATAGATACCTGTCCTGTACCTGTCTGTAATCTATTTAATTTTATGAGTTCTTGAGTACTTAGTAAATATTATAATTATACAGTAAATTGACGTCATTTATTTATTAAACTATCTTGATAGTGGTGACTATGACTATTGTAACATAGCTATCCAGTGAGTCATTGTAGTCTTGGACTTTTTTAATTGATGCAAGAGTTAGAAAATTAGCACCTAATTAACTGTTTTGATTCACATGTGCGTAGAAAGGTTGTAACAGGATAACATTTATGCCTGTTTTCGTTTAAGTCACATGGTACTGCATGAGTTTCTATAAGATACCTATTTGAGCGACTCTTTTTTATGTATGTATTTTCCTAAAACATTAGGTAATCAAAATAAAATAATAATAAAAAACATTGTAGTATTTAGTAATCGATATTATCTCGTCAACACACAATATTTTGTTATTATTTGGTCCACAAATCGGAAGAATTGACATTAGACGTCTGATGACCAAGCATTCAGACAACGTAGGACATAACAACTTTCAAATCCTGTTTCTCATCTTAAACCAATCGTGACTCTAAGGCTTAGGCTACTAGTCAACGTTTTAATTTTCTACAAACATACACCTTTCTAACTTGCATTCCGATGTTGAATACAAATTTTAATTGAGTACCTACTTCTGTTGTTTTTTGGATTGCCTCGCGGAAAGGAAATAAATTTGTTATTACTACTCCACCGAGCGAAAAAGGCAGGACCCCTTGTTGAGTGTTTTCTGATGATTTTCGGTATTCGATGAAATACAGTGTTCTTTTGGAACTGCCGCTTGAGTTTCGCATGATGTTCGCGTGTAAGAACGTTCTGTGATTAATTTCAATGTGAATAAAACGTAGGTAGACAATACCTGTGGTCGGAAATGTGATAACCCAAGATTTTCTTTTAGTGAATCATGAGTAGGATAACGCAAGGATATGTGTCAAGTTTTGTAGTACACGTAATACTTATACCTACATTTCAAGGTTGACACATGCAATGTAATATACCTACAATATTTGACGTGAATAAATTATGCATGATTAATGCACTTGTTCGATAAACTATTATCTATCAGCACATGGTCAGACAGCAAGGCGGTGAAGTAACACATTATAAATAAACATTTGGCATGTTATTTGCTCATCCGTCTAAAATAGGTATATTCTAATCGTCTTGTATGTTGTAAGAAGATAATGGTGGGAACTACAATCTTCAGTTTATTCACGCGTTTTTGGCATTCACATAATTACACATGCATTGACAATGGTCACGCGCCTAGATTTATTTCAGCTTGATTTTGAGGCCCACCATAAAGTTCTGTAGGATTAAATGTGTTTCAAACGGATAACTAAGCAGCCAAATCGTGTACCTACAAGTAATGATAGTTTTTAAGCAGTTATGTCTGTTTGCCAATTTTTTAAGCAGTTATGTCTATTTGCCAAAAAACAGAATGCCTTTTTTTAAATTAATTATAATATTAGCTCGTATTTTTATGAAAATCTCTCAGCTTTATGCCGAGAATGGAACGCTCCATTGGCCTCCTGCGTAAGCGTCCACGTTTCAGAACCGTACGTAAATTTCTCTTAGTTTACCGTTATATGGTCCTTTGCAAAATCCTTGGATTGTAAAAAAAACGATGTTTCCTGTGATATACGAGTATAATGTATTGTACAATTGTAATTACGTACATTACGTAAAGTTAGAGTATCTCGTAATTTGTACTGGGCTAGACTTATCAATTTCGCAATGTGACGTGGCCTAGTGGAAGATAACAGATATATCTGCTGTTATTATAACAAAATCAGGAAGTTTTTAAAGGGCTAACCGTGACCTCACTATGTCTCATTTCTCTTATTACTCACCCTTTTCGCTTACGTAGAGCCAACGTGAGCGGTTTTTGATATTACCTTTTTGTACTCGTCGCAAAAAACCGCATGACGTATGGACGTGACTTGGGAAAACGCGTGTGATTTTATGATTTTACAATTGTGACACGCCTTTTATGGAGTGGAATTTTCACTTTCAATTTCATTATTTCAACGCGTTTTATTAACGCGCTATTATATTTGGAAACGTCGTGTCGTACGGTGGTGGACTGGAGGAAGTAGTGGTTTTTAAATTAAATATAGAAGATGGCCGCTAGATTCTTAATTTTGCTGTATCTATAACATAACATCAAGCTTGTAATCCCCGAAGGGTTACGCAGAGGTGTACCTAATTGTACACCCACATTTCACCAGTGAAGTGTAAGTCCCATGTAATAGGGGGGCTTATTGTCATCAATCCGGCACAAGTTTCTGAATTTGTGAACGATTGATGGCAATAAGAGAGAGAAATTTCTGATGGAAAACCCCAATATCACTTGGCCCTACCTGGAAATCGAACCTAGGACCTCATGCTCAGCAGTTGCGCTTGCGACCTTTAGAACAACGAAGCAGTCAAGTACAACGAGATAGTCAGGCAGTGTTGTAACTATAATAAAACATATTCTATCTATATGTAGATAGATGATAGATATCTATGCAATGTGGACCGCACCCTGACTACAACAGCCGACTTGCCTCATCGCGGCTATCCTGCCTACCGGTGCCCTGCCCTGAACGCGCTTTCTTTCTACCTGGCTCAGTATCATAAGTCTTTCCCGACAATGTTGAGGTGAACGAATAACATGTCTGAAAAAGCTGAGGATGCGCTCCGCTCCTATTGTAGATAGCCTTTTGAAAATATTGAGTTTATACAGTATCGAACTCATTCGATCTCATGTTGATCCATGGTATTTGAACCAGTCTCCGCCAGCACCATATCTCGAAAATATCGTTAGGAAAGTTCGAAAAAACTAGCACGGACCTGTCGTATTTTGGTGGTACACACGGCGACTCATCAAGCTATAAGAAGAGAAGAGTAACCATGGAGTTTCTTGCCGGTTCTTCTCCATAGGAAACGACCAACCCGAACCGTGCACCTTTTTGTGGACGTTTTATAAGTGCCCATCTAGGCCTATGTGAAATAAAATATTTTGTTTTTTTTTTTTGATAGATTTCCAGTACAATTATCCCCAAAAACTGGTTTGGTATAGCTTGATTGGTCGTCGTGCGTACTACGTCGGGTTCCACGGTTCTTCAATTTATTTTTCCGCAGATTGGTCATTGCACTGTTGGCCATACCAGTTCGACGGCGGATCCTCAAAGCAGCTGCTCGGGGCCTGTACCACCACCTCTTATAGCAGTATTACTTTAATGTCACTTCAGTGTGTGACTATGGCCCACCTTCCATCTTGCACCGCATGCCCTATCACCTGCGCACCTGATGACCTACTCACTGCATCAGTGAGCGCGGTTCGCGTCGCTGAGATTTGGGCTAAACAAATTTGAACTTTTTGCCATTGATACGCTAAGAAGAAGTGTGTGAAAGAGCTGGAGCTTTACAGGTTTAGCTCCATCTTGCTCACACTGGAATATTATTATAAAGTTAGACTTACCGACAGTGGTGTATCGTACGTAGGTCTCCTGGTTATCCATCATGGCGTCGACGGCTTGTTTTTCGCAGTACAGCGCCGTTATCACGGCTATGCTCGGTTGGCGCGATGAACACAATTGTGGCATTTGTTTCACAACCTGATACAAAAGGATTTTTATTAGTAATAGTTTGTAAAGAATCACTTTTTTTTTACACGCTTCTCTCGCTAAATAGTGATGTGAAAACTATTTGCAAACAAAGTTTTAATTCTACAAGGTCGAAATAAATTTGCTAGCGGTACTATTCGCAGATATCATTTGTATCGAACTATTGATATTTAAACAAGACATTAGAAAAAAAACAGTCTGTGTAGTTAATTTCAACGAATTAAGACAAAGTAACAATATATTAGCGTTTTTTTGCTTATTTTTAGACTTTTTTGGTTTCATTTCAATACTTTTTATTTTTGCATCGTCGTTATCGAATGTCAGATTGTTACGTTTTTCAAAGAAGTTTTTTCACATACATAACATCGCGGCCAGTAATCCCAGAAGGGTTAGACAGAGGTGTACCAAACAGTACACCCACATTTCAGCCGTTATGTTCAAGTGCCATTTACTATTGCCATCAGCCGGGCACGAATCCAGACTCCGTGGCTGCTACTGAGACATTTCTGATGGAAAAAACCCAATAATACTTTGTTCGACCCGGGAATCGAACCCAAAACCTCATGCTTAGCAATTGCGCTTGCGACCACTAGACCAACGAGGCGGTCACGAAGTTTTCATCTTTTAATTTTTACAAAGTTATTTATGAACAGTAACAACTAGCGCCATCTGTGTCGTTATACTACACTCCTAACAGATGGCGCTACTTGTTAAAAATATGTGGTCTTTGGGGTAAAATAATTCGTGAATCGTTTGGTATTTTCCTTTAGTTTTGATTTCAATAGGTGTGTGTTTATACCGATTATTTTGAAACATAGGGTTGTTTACTGGAAACGTCGCCGCGTGAGATCGCTAGTGTTTTTCACTTGTCAGTCATCTTCATGAGATAAAAAACACTTAGCGCCATCTCTCGACAAAGGATTCAGAAAGGAATTGTAATTAACAATTGCTGTAAGAATTAGCTACAGTTACGCAGAACTTTTTGACAGTATATTTCGTCATTGCGCGCTAAAAGACAAAGTAGAAGAAAAAAACTTTCTAGTTTAGTTTTACCTGCGTGTCTACACTATGCTGTCGGACGTAAATTCCTTCTGACATAGCACGGGTCAGCCCCTTCTCTTCTAGCGATTCTAACGCATCCTTTACTTCCGCTTTTGACCACTTTCCAGCACTGCAATATGAATTAAAATATTAGCCTTCAAATATCATTATCTGCCTTTTTACATGGAGCGACTGCCTATATGACCTTCACAACACAGTTAAGTACTGGATAACGCGATACCCCTTGAGAATATTAGCCTTCTAATATGACTATCTGCCGAGATTTTTCCTAAAAGGTTGACTTCTAGATTACCCAGATGCAGCTGATTAACAGTATTTTATATGGAGCGACTGCCATCTGACCTTCACAACCTAGTTACGTACAGGGTAACGCGATACCCCTCGACAATATTAGCTTCAAATATGACTATCTGCCGAGCTTTTTCCTAAAAGGTTGACTTCTAGATTACCCAGATGCAGCTGATTAACAGTATTTTATATGGAGCGACTGCCATCTGACCTTCACAACCTAGTTACGTACAGGGTAACGCGATACCCCTCGACAATATTAGCTTCAAATATGACTATCTGCCGATATTAGCTTCAAATATGACTATCTGCCGAGCTTTTTCCTAAAAGGTTGACTTCTAGATTACCCAGATGCAGCTGATTAACAGTATTTTATATGGAGCGACTGCCATCTGACCTTCACAACCTAGTTAAGTACAGGGTAACGCGATACCCCTTGACAATATTAGCTTCAAATATGACTATCTGCCGAGCTTTTTCCTAAAAGGTTGACTTCTAGATTAACCAGATGCAGCTGATTAACAGTATTTTATATGGAGCGACTGCCATCTGACCTTCACAACCTAGTTACGTACAGGGTAACGCGATACCCCTCGACAATATTAGCTTCAAATATGACTATCTGCCGATATTAGCTTCAAATATGACTATCTGCCGAGCTTTTTCCTAAAAGGTTGACTTCTAGATTACCCAGATGCAGCTGATTAACAGTATTTTATATGGAGCGACTGCCATCTGACCTTCACAACCTAGTTAAGTACAGGGTAACGCGATACCCCTTGACAATATTAGCTTCAAATATGACTATCTGCCGAGCTTTTTCCTAAAAGGTTGACTTCTAGATTAACCAGATGCAGCTGATTAACAGTATTTTATATGGAGCGACTGCCTATTTGACCTTCACAACCCAGTTAAGTACAGGGTAACGCGATACCCTTTGGCAATGTTAGCCTTCAAATATGTCTGTCTAGCCTTTTCCTAAAAGTAGGGGTCAATTTCCAGAATAACTAGATGCAGCTGAATACCAGTATTTTACAAGGACCGACTGCCTATCTGACCTCCACAACAGTTACTGGTTAAAGCGTTAAACCGTTATCCCTTGGCAATACTGGTTCTTGTAACATCATAAAAATCAATTTTTCAACATAAACATAACATACGGTCACGCTTATTATGACCGAAGGGTGAAGCAGGCACATTTCGCCTGTTATTTTTAAGTCCCATGTAGTAGGGGACGAGCCTATTGCCATCAAGAGGGGTCGAATCCGATCTCTGTGGATGCTACTGAGAAATTCTGATGGAAAAAACCAATAATACTGCCGAATATTCAACAGAATGAACATTATACCTTCATGGAAAACTGTAGACATATTTTATTTAAAGACCATCCTATTTTTCTTCATAGTATAAAGTTATTTTATAAGTACGTCACAGCACATACTAAGTAACGTTTATAAATCTCGGTCTAAGAATAATTGCAACACTTACGTGACAAAATCGTCCACTCTCAATGGATTAGGATATGCATTCTCTATCATGTCCAACACTCTTTGTTCTGAGATAATATTATCTTGAGTCTGATTCAATATACTGTCTTCAATATATGCTAAAATAAAACCATTATGTATTAAACACTGTGATTAGATGATTATTTCTTACGTTATCAAATTCTTATAGATGACATGAGATTTTGATAACGTAAAAAAGTAACTTGTATTTCGAGATTTTGGAATTCTCTTCGTAAATCAATCATAGAGCAGGTCTTACATACCAAGAGTATTTATAAGTTAGCTGAAGTCTGCTAGTCAATCATAATCTCTTTGACATAATGCCTTGATTACATTTAACGAGTACAGTAAGACAGAGCAGTAACAGACTACTTGAACAAATGTACCTCTCAAGCACTATACTGTGGTCTGTGTATTGGTACTGATTTGCCACTAAATCAAATCAATCAAAATATTTTATTTCACATAGGCCTAGATGGGCACATATCTTCGTCGTTTCCTATGGAGAAGAACCGTCAAGAAACTCCATGGTTACTTTTTTCAAATCATTTGGTATTACAATATTATCTTGTTACAGCATTTGTACTTAAGTATGGGGGGACAGCGTAGGCCCGACAATAAGTCGTTGCTTACTACACAAAAAATGTAGAACAAAATAAAAAGTTTAAAAAGTTAACAAGCAGCTGGGAATCTATCACTATACTTACCCGTCACATGTCAACAAGACATTTTATTAAAAAAACAAGACGTGATCGTTTTACCACTACTTCCCGTTTACTTAAGGAATGGTGGATGATATATTTTGTTATTTGAATTTCGATTGCGTACATTAATTGCCAGCAATCGAAACACGGATATCAACAGGCATCGCTATTTAAACAACATTCGTTAAGTAAACAGTTAGTAAGTAGGTGAAGGATAAATATACGATTTTGAGCCTTAAAGACTCTTCTTAAAATTAGTCTAATCTAAATTTCAGTTCAAACAAAACTCATACATGCAATCAGTACGTTAGTGGATTGCTTCGAAAAGAAAATGTGTTCGCTAAAATTAAACGACTTAAGAATGGTTACTATGAGTACATTCATATCAATGGCGCAATACTAATGATTTTAGCTATCTGTTACGTAGGTATAATAAATATGGTTAAGCACAAAAATACATATTAAGGCAAAATACATGTATTATAACTTAAAGAAAAATATACTGAAACAATTTTAAGCTGCTTGTATAATTAACAAACAATAAAGTCGTATATTTTTTTAAACCAATCAAACCATTTGTTATTTTTATCACTCATTAAGTTACATACAATTGACCAATTTCTAATCCTAATGATAACTAATGTGATGCTACAGGCGGGTCCACACTTGCGCACGCGCACGAACCGTGCACGCTACGCGCCTCGAATGGCTATAGACACACATGTCACATTTAAGGCACCCGCGCAACGGTTTGCGTGCAAGAAACGCGCAGCTCGGATGTGAGGAACCCACACCTATGGAATTAAAGCGCGAATGAATCGAATATTCCTAGTGTTCGCGAGAGGACGCGAACTACTCGCTAACCACTCGCGAACATATCCAAAGGTGTCCATACTATGTTCCTAACATTCACGCGAACTGCTCGTGCGCGTGCACAAGTGTGGTGCCTCAACGCAGTGTTCCAAATTGTCAATACCAAGCCGGCTAGGGCTTCAATTCCAAAATTCCGTATGATTAGATTTTATTCGACAAATAACTTATTTTAAAAGTTGTTTTGCGCCAAGCGACAAGCGTCATCATAAGTCACGTCCCGGTGACTCGTGGCAAGTTTAAGCAATTTCTTTCATTAGTTTTCTCCGCAGGCCATTATCGCAACGCGCGTCTCCTTTGGGGGAGTCTATTCAGGTTACGGTTTTTTTTTCCTAAGTTTGCGTTCGGCCGCAACTCGCCTGATGTGAAGAAAATAAACTGATTCTCTCGAATCATTTTTTAATCCTTTTAAAGCTTTATATAAGTGGTTGATCCACTTCCTTCAATTTGGTTTCGAATTTACGGTCCTTGTAACGCACTAGTTACAATTGTGATACTGTGATTTGGTCAACTGTAGGTACTACGCAAGATATTACAGATGAACAGATACATAATTCAAATAGTCATAGAATACAGTACATACATGCATAATAGTAATACATACTAAAATAATATACATACAGCCATTAGAATAGTTGTATATAACGCTCTTACTCGTAATAACGCCGTTTGCTTCTGTACCATAAAATTAAAAACAGATACTTATTATTATTTGTATTAAGCTTAGTATAATAATTATAAATTGCGCTATTTTTGGCTAGGTACAGACTGGATCATTATTCATTAAACATTCACTGTAATGTTAACTAAATTTGTTATCTATTCCTGCTGTTGCAAAAAAAAAGACTTCTTTTACAAGCCCACAATTTCTAATAGCCAGATAAACCTCAAATTCCTACAGAGGTCCAAGAGATCATTGTTTTAAGTCCCACATTAAAGGATACGATTAAAGGCAGCTTTGGTGTTCATCAGTCTGTACCCGGCTGTACAATTCGTAAGTTCAAGATTACTAAGTACACCCTTTACTAAAGCATCCCCATATTAAAGAATATGCATCATAATATTTTTTTTATACTATTTCTGTTATTTATTAATAAATAAATTCCATTTATTTCAGGTTTTATTTTTTATGTATCCCCAAATATTGGTGCAATAAATATTATGTTTTATAATTAGGTATATATGTTTTAAAGGTACTTACCAGGTAATGGGGGTCCAGCTGCTTCTTGTCTTAATTCAACTTCTAGAAGTTTTAGTTGATTGTATTTGTGCTGCATTAGTTTCATTATCTTTTTAATGTAGCCCACATAATCTGAAATGTTATAAACAGTAAACATTAAGTAAATATATTTATTTGTATAAAATGTGGTATATACAGGATGTTATTTTTTATAACATCCTGTATATATGTTTTAGAGCAGGACACATTCTGCCATAATAATGGCATGCAAATTCAAAAACATCATGTATCTACATTAAGCATACTGACATAAGTTCATAGCTTCTAGATGGAACAGAACAGCATAAGTTTTCGCCAATATTGTCACATAATACCAGGCACCTCTGGCTGGTTCCTTATTCTCTTTTAAGTATTTGTCCATTGTATAAAACAAACTTAGATATTGAATAGCATTCTCTGATTATTAAGAGGATGCTTAAAAATACAATAACTACATGATATTATCATTACTAATTTTTACAGATTTCTTAGAGACAGAAGTGTTTGCAAAATAAAAGCTCGAAATCACCTTTAGGAAAATCTTGTGGACTGACAAGTTCCCGAAAGAAAGCCTGTGCTTCATACGGCCTTTCATTAGGAGTCATGTTGGGTTTGAACCAGAAGCGCAACGCGCGCGCTTCCCTAGTGTGGGTCCCCGTCGCGCCAGACACCAAATATACATAGAATTCCAACTGGGCATGGCAAGGCTCTGTCACTCCATTCTCTGAAACATGAATACATAATTTATTATTACCAAATAGTGCTAACAATGATGATGGGCTGTGCAATCATTAGATCATACTTTGAGGTCATCCTAACAATACTTTTGTCTTGTAGTCATAAAAATATAAATTCAGTCTGAGTGTTATAAAACTGTCTTGTTGATGTAGTAGTCACAAGCTCTTTTCGGCTGAGCATAAGGTCTTGGAGCGATTCCCTGATTGGGCAGTGATATCGTTTTTCCAACATGAATTCCTCAGCAGCAACCTGGAGTCTGGATTTGTGCGAGGTTGAAGGCAAAAATCTTGCCCCCTATTACATGGGACTTAAACATAACTGGCGATATATAGGTGAACTATAGGTACAATTTTGAAGGCATGGACCATGGTTGCCGCAGTGGTTGAGCGATTGGCTGCTGTGCTGCGTGTCGCGGGTTCGATCCCCGCACGGAACAAATATTTGTATGGCCCACAGGTAGTTGTTCCGCGTCTGACTGTTTATGTATGTGAATTTAAATGTTTGTAAAAGCACCCACAATACAGGAGAAATTTTTAAATCTCTATTTCTACGACAATGTTTAAAAAAAAACAACTTTGTCTAACCCTTTCGGGATAACAGGCTTACAGGCAATGTTTATGTTATAAAACTATAAATTCACACCCAGTACTACTTCCACAAACTACATATTTTGTCAAGTGGGCAAAGCTAAAGTATTAATTGACAGGAATGAACAAGTTATCATTGATAATGATTTGACTGGATTACCTTACTCATATGATAAAAGAAAGAAAAGAAGTTTAAATAGAAAAGCGCCATGGCAACACAGTAATCCTATTACAGTTCCATTAGAGCCTGAGCTGTATTAGAGCAATCATTTGTATGTTTGCTCTTGACATACTTTTGACTCATGACCATTAATGATATTATTATGGTCATGACTCAAAGTAGTATTTATAATTATTTTGTGTTCAAAACACACCCTTATTTTGAACACAAATTATCAACCAGTAACATTAATTTTCTTATCTAACAAAACATTGTTTCATTATAGCACAAAGCTCATTGTCTTAATGAGTTGATAAATTTAATGAATGATAATTTTTAATAGCAATTGAGGAATAGGCTTCATTCTCTGATTGTCTTAGTCATAGACTTACTATTTATGTCAGCTTATGATGCAGGCTATTATGAATTCTATTAACATACACTTAAGATTGTTTATACTTTCACACAAAACTTACTTTGTTTTTATTTATATTTTTGGCATTGTTATTATGAATAAAATTAGAAAAGATAATGGGAGTTTCACTAAAAAAAAAAAAATTTCAATAGAAGGAATTCATGCTAAAAATATGATATGGGAAAACCAGGCAGGAAAGAGTTTGTTTATACACAAATACTGTGGTAACTATATAAGGATATTATACCTACATTTGATTTTATTTTTATACTAGCCTACAGGAAATAGCAAGGTCAATATATTGATAACCTTTTTGTGTGGTTGGCAAGATAATGTTAAAATTATGTTGCGTGTATGAATTTCATTCCTACACAGCTTTTTGCTACTAATGTAACAACGTTTTGTAAATGTGACCAAGGTAAATGTTCCTCCCAAAAATTGAAGCAATTAAATTTCAAAATTATTTTTATTCTTGCTTTCTTATACTGCACCAGTACACAAGCTGAGCACACAATACACAATAAAGTAAAACCGATGGCTCTGCAAATTTTGGTTATTATGCAAAATTCAACAAATTACCATGCAGTAGTGTGTGACCTTCGATGACAAGCAGTAACATGAAAGAAGGATTTATGAAATGACTAAGAGCACTCCCAAAAAATTGTTCAAAGCAAGGTAGTATTTAATTTATAAAAGTTTAAAAACATACCATAGTTTTTTTCTTTATTTATTATAATGCCAGTGTGGTCTCCACCAGCTACATGGATCTTATCACTGGCCTCTGCTTCCACTGCTTTCCTCTCAATCACTAGGGTTGTTGAATTAGCAGTCTTGGATTTTGGTGTCATCACCACTTTTTCTTCTACTTCCGCCATTTTTTTGAGAACTCCTTCAAAGAAAAATAAACGAATGCAATAGCTACACAACACTGGTAAGGATTAGATCAGCACTACCAAATTACGAACTATGACTCATTCTTTCCTCCCTTTTGATGACTTTCTTATTCTTACGAGAATCTTATACGAAAAGCTCCCTTTCGATACCGAACATGGCTTGAAATAGAATAGTGATATTTCTAATACTGTGTTACTTTGTTAGATCGAACTTTCACAAGGTAATCATGTTTAGATACCAAGGGAGGAGGTGGGTCAGTTAAGGCTCTGTGACATTGAAATTATAATAAACCTTCACCTGTTGATGGTTTTCTTCAATTTCTTAACTTAAAAATATCTAGTAACAAAGCTAAATGTCTACCGATTGCTGCAAAATCGTTCAATATACACGTATAGAATAAATTCAAACTCAATAAATCTCACAATAATATTTTTGTTCAAATCCTGTTAATCGCGGACCTCCACCACAGACTAAGAAATAATAAAATATAATATTTGACAGTGACATTTACCTCTATGGACAAAATCCTGTAGGAGGCATCCCATTTTTTTTTAAATCATCGACTAAATATCCCAGAAATATAATGAGTGGTTCACAACAAAGAGTGTCTGCAACGAGAAAATAAAAAAAAAAAACAAAAAAGTGTAAGATTTTTTTGTAAAAAACCATTTTTAAATCATTTTTGTATCATTGGCGAGTTATACGGTTGATGTTGGATATCTTTCATCTAAATCAAGCAATGGACATTTAACAGTGAGTCAATTTTACTTCGTTTATCTATCATGGCCACGTTGAAGTCTGTGGCTCTTTGGACAAGTAGTTGACTTCTGAGTTAGGGATGTCAGAAGTGTAAAAAAAGTATCGACACATATAGAATAAATTTATGAAATTTTGATAGATGTAGCTTTCGTTAAATAAAAAATATCATCGTCTGCCTTACATTTTCCCAACAACATTGGTGTCTGGATGCAACTGAATACCAGTATATAACATGGATGGAGTGACTGCCATCTGACTTCCACAAACCAGTTTCGAAACCCTTTGACAAGACGGGTTCACGTTTGTCAGACAGGCTATCGCCTTAAAATGCTTTTTTTCCGAGACGCGGAGGAAACTCGGTACGCATGTACAGACGCCAGCACATCAAGTTACCCGAAACTGTCAAATTTTCCCAATCAACCTTGTACCTAATGCTTTAGCGATAAAATTGAAACTCTATTAAAGAAATTTGACAGATTGTAGTAGCTTGATGTGCTAGCGTCTGTACATACTATGTATTGGATGTTCACTGATCCACGGACAGTCCTTCGCAAACACTAGTGCTTAACCTTGCAGATCAAACCCGTGTGGTTGTTATTATTTATAAATTTAAAAACAAATCATAAAATCTGTTATAGGTTTTCACGGTTTTATACTAAACTTATACTGTCACTTACGGTATATGTTTCGTGATTGTGCGCTGTTGCAACTTGCAAGTGCAATGATCGCGGGATGATCGGGAGCTGAAAATAATGAACAATCACGGAAGATATTACTTAAGTGACAGTATAAGTTTAAATCACAAAATATTACATGATTATTTTCGGAGTATTGTTTATCCGACTGCTAAACAGGAAGAAAGAAAGTTCTCTATTTTCATCAAATTTTCAAAAGCATGAAAAATGGTTGTTAGTTTTGTGATATGTTTTCCATAAACTTTATTAACAAAAAAACATAAAAAAAACTTTTTCGAATCTAATTTTTTAATAAAGCGATATTTCTTTGACAAGCCTACTTCGTATCAAGGTACGTCTCTAGTTCACAGGTGAAGGATGTACGCGATGGACTAAATTCAATGCGTTTATTTACGGAATAGGTTGATTTCTTCATATTTATAAGTAGTGCAAGAAACATTTAGTGATATTTATACAAGACAAGGACTAAGTATAAACAAAATGCAGCTCAAAGTGTGTTTCATAGTTTTGCTTTTTTCATTCATAAAATCAAGCAGCGAAACTTTGCAAACTGTAAGCGACGATGATCTCCTTGAATTAATAAGAGAGAAAGAAAAGCTTATTGTTTTATTTAGTAAGTACTTGAGTATCCAGCTTTTGTAGATTTGTTGAAGTTAGAATCTAGGTCGAACTTTGTAAATATCTCCCTAGCCGGTATTTTGATGACACATTGTTTGATAGGTAATGATGTAGCATACTTTCCTTTGTAAGTTTGCACTTGCCTAGTAATTGGTGTACCTGTAGTGACATCATTCAACATCATTGTACCTATAAAAACTTAATCATGACCTATATTAGAATTGATTGCTTTTCAAGAGGTTTTGAGTTATGAGAAACTACAGTTATTGTAATTTTTTAGACGCAACCTGACAAAAGCTTTGTCTAACTGACCCAGGAAGTACATTGTGTCAAATTTGTCCAATACACTTATCTTTCTTGACCTGCAAACTAAAGTAAGTCAACTTTAGTTAATCAATTCATTATATTTTTTTCAGGCAAACCAAACTGTGATAAATGTGATGAGTTTGAAACCCACATAGAGAGTCTACAGGATGATTTTAAAAAGCATATGAATGCTGTGAGCGTGAAGACAGTAAACAGTCATCTGAGTAGGCTGTATAACCCTGCCAAGGATCCCGCACTTGTGTTCTTCAGACATGGTGTCCCTTTACTGTTTAGTGGTGAGATATCTTTATTTTCAGGATGTTTTTTGGGTCTCACTTGAGTGCCACCTATAAATTATAATAGAGGATGCATTTTTAGGTTCTGGAACAATGCTTCTTCCAGTGTGGGAGATATGAAGCTAGTGGTTGCAATATGGCTATGACTTTTCTCTGCAATGGAACAATGATGGCTTTACCACATCTTAGTAGTGTATGGAAGTGTTCTACCTTTGGCTTGGCACGATCATGGATTTCAGAAACTTAACAAAACTTTCACATAACAAAATCCTGAAAGATTGAACCCCCTTAGGCAACCAATCCAATTTCATGAATTTATAGAAATTATTCTCATTCAGTCACAAACTAATTTTGAATGCTCAAATTGTTATTTTTTGTTTTTAGGGGAACCTGATGAAAATGAAATATATGGATTCTTTGAGAAGAACCAAGCTCCTGCGGTCAAAGAGCTTACAGACAAAATATTTGAACATATCACTCAGGCAGCCACTGGGGCTACCACTGGTGATTGGTTTGTCATGTTGTAAGTATGTATTTCATAAAATTATTAGTTGTTATCAAAAATAGCAGTTACCCGTTGCAGTCAACAAAACCCCAGAATATTATTAACATTTACTTTTCTAACCTTTATTAATTTGAATCGAACAAATTATTTGGACTATTAAGTTGAAATAATAATAAACAAAGTCTCCCTAAAGATAAACAATTCAAATATCTAGATCTGGCTTGCCAGGTTGTCGACATGTGGGACGTGAGTACAGCAGTCATTGTGCCGATAGTCGTGTCGGCCAATGGCTTAATAGCCAATAGCCTCGACAAACATCTGAGGAGGCTCTCGCTTGGCAGCTGTATCAAGGGCTTGATTCAGAAAGCAGTACTTCTGGACACGGCGCGTATCGTTAGGAGGTTCCTCTCTCAAGAGCCCTGACCACCGGTATTTCGGACCCTGTTCCCGATACCAGTGGGCAACTATTTTTTATATTTTTAAATGTTTTTATTTGTATTACTTTGTATAGAAATATTTAAAAATGTAAATTATATGTATAAAAATGAATAAAAAAAAAAACAAAGTCTCTCTGTAGTAATAATGTCAAGGATTTCGAGGAAAACATTGGGTTCTTGTTACCCATATACTTTCTTTACAATTTCCAGCTATGGAGCTTCCTGTGTAGATTGTCAGAGGTTACATGCAGTGTGGGAGAGTGTGGGTGCCACGTTAAAGGGCCGCATCAACGTCGCGCGGATGGACTCCAACCAAGCAGGTCTGAACACAGCCAAAAGATTCAAAGTCAACAAACTGCCAACTTTCCTCTTGTGAGTATCAAGTTTTATATTTATTGCTCTATGCATAGTCAAAGTCGAAAATCAAACTACAAGGAAATAGAATAGATTCTGGTCCCCCATTTACAAAGTTTTGTATGGAGGAGAACAGGCAAGAATCTCCAGATTCTCTTTTAAAACGTTTTAGAATAGTTATTTGGTAGTTAAAATTATATTCTTTTCCTTAAACATTTAAGGATTTGTATTGATCAGAATCTTGTATGGATCAGAATGTTGGCCCACAAGAGGGATGAATGAAAGACGTTTGCATGTGGTGGAGATGAGAATGCTAAGGGGGATATGTGGTGTTATGCGAATGGATAAAATAAGAAATGAGTATATAAGAGGAAGTCCGACAGTGGCGCCGGTGACTGAAAAGTAGTGTGGTAATCGGTTGTCGTGGTACGGGCATGTGATGCGGAGGAATGAGGAAAATGTGAGGAAAGTTTTGAGTATGATATGTGGAGGAAAATGTGAGGAAAGTTTTGAGTATGATATGTGGATGGATATATGAGTAGAGGAAGACCAAAGAAACAATGGATGGACTGTGTAGAGAATGATATGGCAAGAAAGGAAGTGTCTGATGAGATGATGAGTAATAGAGAAGTATGGAAGAAGAAGACATGCTGCGCCAACCCCAAATGAATTGGGATAAGGGCAAGAGAATGATGATTCAAGGATTTGTATTCACGATTGTGTGTGTAATGCCGCAGTGTACATGTGATAATAAGCAAGTAGTTAGTATTCAATTTACAATACATGTTGCAAGGAATATTTAAATAGGTTTTAAATTAAACGATAATTTATCGTTTGTGTATTTATTATTATAATTAAATGGAATAGTAATATCATAAAATATAAAACTTTTTCAGCTTCCGCCTCGGAAAGTTCTACCGTTTTGATTTGCCCAAGAGAGATGTGAAATCTTTTGTTACTTTTGCTCAAGACTGGTATAAGAATACTAAAGGAGAACCTGTGCCATTGCTGGCATCTCCATTGTAAGTTGAACATGAAATAAATATCTTTTAATGAATTAACTTAATTATTTTTTCAATGAATAATGAAATTATCTGATTTTGTTACAGCGATGAGCTAGTGGACTGGTGCGTACAAATGATCAAAATAAGTGTTGCATTCGGACTAGACATTCTAGCACAACATCCTTGGATTTGGCAAATAGGAGTTGCAGGGTTCGGTTTAGTGGCTATAACTGCCATCATAGCTCTTCTCAAAGCAGGAAGATCAAGGCCTTCTAAAGACCCTAAAAAAGAAAAGAAGAGTAAATAAACTTCTATGTTCCATAACTTAAAAACCTATTTTTTTACGCATTTATCTTTTATTTTATACTTACTTTTAAATAAAATTTTGCATTTACTTAGTGTTGTGAATAAGAAATGTGGTGATATTGGGTCTGAATCATGGGTAATGTTGTTGCTAGATGTTTGTAGATTTATAAATCAGTAAAGTTGCAGATAATTTTATTTATTATGTGTATATTCGGATAAAAGAAATAATAAATATGTGAAGGTCATAAACACTTCAGTTTTCTTTGTTTCCATCTACATTATGTACCTATGTGTATGAAATCTTGATACAAACATTATATATTATTGATGATGACAAAATAATAGTAAACCAATGTTACATACACTATTTAAAGTTCATAATAATTAATCTTGTTGCTCTTTAAATCTTTAATACTACGAAGATATCATCATTATCCTGCCCTTATGCTAATTTATTTGGGATCGGCGAAGCAAGTCTTCAAGATAATTTTAGTTAATAATTATCAAGTCAAAAAACGCAAAACTTTTGTAGGAAAAAAAAAAATTATAGGGAATTAAAAAAAAACATCGAGTCTAATGCTTTTTTATTTCTGTGCATTTTCTTAATAAATAAATAAATAGCAAAAGCCACATACAACACTCATGTTACATTATAAATTAATTATTGCATTATTATCTAGTTAAAATCCACCAACAAACACTAAATTGCAACATTTGATTTCTAGTAATCTATCTAGTCACTTGTTTTGGACTACAATCCATAACTAAATACAATTCTTCTAATTTTTGTTGTTTCTAATCAAACAACAAGTTAAATACATTAAAACTCAGTGATTTTCATTAAAAATTATAAATAACTACCCTAAGAAATTATATAAAGATTGTGATATACCTATCACAATTTTATCCAGTCAAATTCGAGAGGTATAATAACCAGTACCACTATCTATGCAAATTAGCAGTTCAGGAAGCATCATACAATAGCTTTGAAGAAAATTAATAAGCATAGTATTATGGTAATTCAAGACTTAAAGATGACTCAAGTAGAACGATTCAATATTATGTAACTTCATAAGTAGCTTATCCATGCCTATGAGGCATATTAATGAGTATATAAAAAAAAATGTACCTAACTATAAAAATGCATTAATAAACCATATTACCATGTTATACTTATATACAAAAAGTAACCAACATAGTCCTAGATATTGCGCTATTTTTTAAATATTTATATCAACAGAGAGATCATAAAGCTTAATTAATGGCCCACAAAATATAATTACCACTCTTACAAAAATATTTTTTTGTTAACTTTGAGAAGATAACAGTTTTGCATTGTCATTCAGAAATATAGTAAAAATATAAATAGGTACACCTGTATTAGTATTTAACACTGGGATATTAGCTTTCAACAAGTGAGGCGAGGTGGAGCGGACTGAGGCTCTGGAATAGTGAGAGTATTTCCACCAGAGATGTGCTAGGCCACTGAGCGGTGCAAGGATACGTAGTGACGCTGTGAACCGTAGCTCAGATAAGAGGTGTGTAGTGGGCTTGTTTCAGATGATAGTGGTAACCACACCGTCTAGTGACTGCGTCCCTAGCACACATCCCTCTCAACACATTCTTCGCAGATATTGGTTCGTAACAAACACATTCTCGCACATCTCTGGTGGAAACACAGTCTAAAACATATTTGATATACTTATTACAATAATCAGATGATAGTGCAAAACAATTGCATAACTTTTCCTTTTAAAATATCATGTGGAAGCCTATTGAAAAACCTTTAAGCAAATTAATAAGGCGAGCAAGTATCACACTTTTATTTTCACTCAGTCTTTTGTGCTGAGCCTTATTCAATGATTTTGTGTAATATTGTCAACTAAATATTGTGAATTAAACTAGCATTGGATATACCACTATACATTATCAACTTCAACATTTATCCTAAAAACTGAAGCAGGGTCTGCCAGCTCAATACGCACAGAATTTTCAAATTTCTTAAAAATATCAGAAAACTCCATGATATTTGCTGGTTTCGATTCTATCCACATTTTATCAAATTCATAGAATAAATAGCAATAGAATTTATGAAATAAGTTTACATTCGGCAGATATTGTTTTGAATTAAACATGTAAGTTTTGGCAGACCCATCTTTTAGTAAATAATAAGCCATTGATGTGATATTAATACCTACTATGGCAAAGGTGTAGCCATATTTAGGGTGTAGTGAATGACTTAGAACATGGCTCGAAACTTGAGGATACTCCATAGCAAAGTATAATAGATTTTCTAATCCAAGGAGGCCCATTCCACGAAAATCAGTTTTTGGGTCATCACCCTGAAAATATACAGAAATAATAATTAGAATTAAAAAGTTCAAAACTTGAACTGTCACTTACGGGATATCTTTAGAAAACTCCTTACTTCTTTTTTATTTCTTCGAAATATTGGGAGCTTGAAATAATGAACAATCAAAACATCCCATAAGTGGCAGTCTAAGTTTAGTTATAAACCTTGAAAGCTTAAAAACAACAAATATCAAGATTGAAATCTGTGTGACTGTTTAAATAATCCTTCCTTAGTCCTAGGGATTATTTAATAAGACATATAAATGTTGAGTTTGAATGCATCTTTTACTGTTACAATATTCTGACAAAGCTTACCTGGAATCCTATATACTGCCATTGCTTTGTGACTCGTGCCTCAAGAGGGGCATGGGGCACCAGTAAGGACCACAGCTTCAGTAACTTATCCTCATGTTCATTACTATTGCTATCAAAATGAGTCTGTCGAAGGTGTTCTACCTGGTCCATCAAGCATCTGTAGCTCCAAATCTGTTCTAAGCATCGTCGAAAAGATCCCACAAAGGATACATGAAGCTTGGGATTAATTTTCTTTACCCTTAGTATGATTCCAATTGACGGTTCTAAGAATTCACGAAAATTGCGAGGAACGAATCTTCTTTCATATACCACACTGTCCAAAAAAGCTACTACCTCTTTCACATCTCGTGTACGAGAGAGCATCAATGATTTCTCCACATTACACGTTCTTTCGGCTCCAGCTTTATCACCGTAACAGATTCTTTGGAGTTCACACAGTTTCGTCGTTTTTCTGAGAAACCATTTGATGAAAGGTCGTAGATACCATTGAAGAACTGACCAAAGGTTAAACATAATCATTTCTTTACAATTTTACTATTATCACGCTACTCCTGCATCTCATACTCCTATTTAATATTAAAATTATATTTTTTCGATCGTTTCGGTTTCACATCGGTTGTCATGACCACAACTTTTTTAATATTTTCAAATAGTGATGTAACTTTTTATTTCGAACCATACTTCTGTCAAATATATTCTTTTACGGTTTTCACATCTTTGATTATTATGAAATATAGTGAGTAATGAGTCAACTTGAGTTTAGACTAATCATGATTACGTTTTTATCATGTTAAAAGTTAACTGACTACAGACTTTCAGCCTATAGAAAGTCTGTAGTCTGCGGGGACTCTTACATAACAAAATCCAAAATTACAAGAAATTAAGTAATATGATAAATTAATTTATCGATTTTAGTATTCATTTATGCGACTTTTGTTTTATTTTGATGGTGAAACCAAGAAACTTATATACTAACTGGAATGAGTACGAACAAAATTTTGATATCAAAAAACCGTTTGAAAATGAACTTTATCTCAAACGAATAGAGTACTTGTTACTTTAATTAATTCAAAGGGGGAAGAATACTTCAGAGCGAGAACGCGATCAAGAGTGGATTGTGTCCTTGTCTAATAATTGCAAGTACACAAAAAAATTTTTTTTTTTTTTAGTATATTATTCGGTAATCACGTTGATAGCTAAACTAGCACATACATCGTATCGGGATTAATTTAATATTCAAATACTAAATATTAAAATAATAATTTCTTGCTAAATACAGTAAGCTTAAATAAATTAAATTATTTATGAATTATGTTATTTCTGAATGGCAACATAGATGACATTCATGTAAACAAACAATATGGCCGATACAATTTCGCGCTGAAGTCATATTTATGCGTTATCAAGTTCTTTTTACATTACTTAAGTGAAATCTTCCTCTTTATATGTCGTGAAATCGAGTTGTGTGAAGGGTTTGCTGGATGTGGAATTTCTTTTTTCAGGTAAGTTCGTATAACTTTGTTTACAAATTACGACTAGGGTGACAATGTTCTAGATATGTAAACGGCGATCAATAAAATATAGTAAAGAATACGCCTTTTCTAAAATCCATATCAGTATTTATAGTCTTGTGAAAATGCGTACAAAATACATCATTTATAATGCAGTAGCAAAACTTAATCAATTACTCCATTTTAATAATAACAAAAATAACTTCTTGAAAATAAACGAATTCTATCTTTACTTTTTCAAATACTGTTTATTGTTTGTGTATTAATAATACTGTTTTGTTTCCACGCAGACTCCCTAACAATAAGAATCTTCAGCAACTGGCTTGAAGTTGTCCATTTAAAGAAGAACCAACCAAATTCAACCTATTGCCTAGTTTGCAACTGTCTTCCATCATCAGCATCTTCGCACTTAAATTTAAGATTACTGACTCATACTAAAACCAACAATAACATTAAACCATAAGTTTTATAATTTATAGTGTGATTAATAAATTTATCAAATACTACATATTATGTTGTTTGAAAATGCTACTTGCTCATGCTTCATCTATGTGAATGTTGCAGCCCTGTACGCATTAAAATCTCTTTACAAATGAAGGATGTAACATAAGTGTCACGTATTCTTCACTTCATAGACTTATCCCATTACAGAGTTTTACAGTATGCGTAGGCTTCGGCTTCGCCCTATTTTTGATTATAAAAGAATAACTGTCCCAAAAATAAACAAATATATCCAATATTTGTTTATTTTTGGGACAGTTATTCTTTACCCTATTAGAAAGGGATGATATCCACTCTCGTAGTTTTCTCGCTCGGAACGGCTTTCCGCTGCACGTCCTCATTCCATTGGGTGAAACATAAACCGTATCACTAGCTTTGAAGTTGCCAGTTTTCAAAATGAATAGACCGGAAGTGGAGCAGACACGGATGTCCGGCTAGCTTGACACCAAACTTGAAATTGGTTTGGTCGAACGGAACCAAGGTAACACCCATATAAATGACAGGTACAGCCAATTTATTTTATATATATTAGTCTATGAATTTAGTTTGTCAGAGGTAGATTACTGTCATAAGTTTTCATAGCGTAGTGAGGTTGAGTTCTGGTTCAAATAAATTTAATTAAATAACAATGGGAATCATCAACACGAAGAAGAAAAAGAAGATAGCTTACCGTTAAGGTACGAAAGGGAATACCTTTTTATCGTTATTTAAAAAAAATCTTTAATTGTTTTGGGGGGTTTTTATTTTAACAGGTACCTATGTGAACCGGTTCATTACATTACCAGTGTATTCTGGAACAGTACCTATAGGTGAATAAAAAAGTTAGGTGGGTATACAAGCGTTCATTGAAAACTGTTTCATGGAGTTCTAGTTCTAGGTACTTACTTAGATATTCCCTTCTTAAGGTGGAAGCGTCAGGGTAGCCCGCGAAATTCAAATTTTCTTAGCTTTTTGCAATTTGCAGGTCAGTTTCAAGCTATTTGTGAAACAAAATATGATTCGCGACCGAAACACTTATGTAGTTACAGAATTATAATCATTAAAATTATGAACACAACCCTCTAAGTTCATATAATCCCATTGAATGACTTTTTCATGAAATAGTCATTCCATGGGATTCATTAAAATTATGAACACAACCCTCTAAGTTCATATAATCCCATTGAATGACTTTTTCATGAAATAGTCATTCCATGGGATTCTATGAACTTAGAGGGTTGTATTGACGAGTTTAATGGCTATAATTCTGTATAGCTATATTTTTTACGATCGCGAATCATATCTTAATCAACATATAAACTGACACTGACCTGTAAATCGCAAACAACATAAGAAAATTTAAATTTCTCAGGCTACCCTGGCGCTTCCACCTTAATAGAGATTTTATAAATAAAACTTCTATATCGAATTTGTGTTTTTATTTGATGAAAATTGTAATTCATAAATTTTACATTAAAATTATTTACAATGCCATAATACAACACGAACGGGCGGTCAGCGCGCTGACATAGTATCTTATTATTTACAAAAGCAAACGGGTTTATATACTGCAAATTATATAATTACGAGTAACAAAACTGTGACTCCAAAAGCGCCAGGGTAGCCCGCGAAATTCTAATTTTGTTACGTTTTTTTTGTAATTGGCAGCTCAGTATCAGGTTGTATGTTAATGATTGAGTGATTTTCGAAATTTAAACATAAGAAAATTTGTATTTTGCGGGCTACCCTGACGCTTTCACCTTAATGACTTTCTTTAAAAGAAAAATACCGAAACAGCTTTAGGTCGGTTCCTATAGGTACAAACGATAGTGAGGCATATGTGGCAGGTACAAATCTATTCTTAATTATGTAACTACAAACCTACCTAAAAATATAATTATTTAGCTCCTTCCCTTATTAAAATTTAATTGCGAACGAACACAATACTTAGTGTCAATGAATATTTTTTTGAGATTTTTTACAATAATAATATTTTATCTAGTAATCATGCTTCATCATTACACATTTTCAAAACTACGTGTTCGTTTTTGTAATAATTTTATGCGTAAGAACTGCAACATGACGGATTTTATTATGAAAATACCTATTAATTGAATATTTACCTAATTTAATACCTAATTATTTGCTTGATACAAAATATCAACTAAGTAATCAAAGCAAAGTGTTGACATGAATGTCCAATAAAAATTGAAACGTCACTAAGGTTGAAACTATTTATCAATTACATCGGTCTTGAAACCAGAGTCTTTTTTTTTTTACGCATGTGAGGTTCAGCCTAACAAAAAATGCTGCATATGTCTCATGCCGCCGACACGTCGCGGGCTATGGTGTGACTGTATGTAAAGCTAGAAGTCGATTCGTGCCTGCGCAGACGTGTTCTAATCGAGTTTCGGACCAGCAATTTTCTTTCTCACCTATGTATCATCAACGTTTATAATAACCCTTAGAACGCAGATGGTTATCTCGCTTGATCTTTATGGGTTTTACGTAATGTAATTGGGAGCTTTGGCTAACTGACGATCGTAGCATAGGACCCCTTTTAGGCCACACTCTGATTTCAGCACATATGTTTTAACGAGGGGAGGAAAAATCCCATGTTTTTTTAGGTAGGTATACCTACCATAAGATAAGACGTTAGTTTTGGTGTACCGAGTTGAGCTTTTCGAGTGGCAAGAAAATTGTATGTGAAAATTATTATAAAGGTATCTCCAGAATTCCATGCCTGTGATACAATGATTTCTTCAGAGCCGACTTTTATAAATATTTTATTTAATTTTAGGTTCTGAATCTTTTTTTGTCATCTTCTACTAAAGAAGAGTGTTGAAAAATATCGTTTAATACGCGTGATCATCCCTTGCATTAAAATTCTTTTCTGTTAGCTTCATGTTTTTAATGCTCTTGAATTAATTTAATCATTTAGTCACCAATCTTCATCTTACTTAGGAGGTAGGAAAAACATCTCACATATTACCTGCCGTTATTTCGTAAAAAGATTTTCCAGGATGTAGTTTTCAGGTATTATTATAAAGTAACACTTTTTTCAATAGTGCATTTTAAGTATGATTATGTAACAGGTTTCGAGGGAAGTTTTAAAAGAAAAATTAAAATTATGTTGGTCCCGGGATTTAAAATATTCAGATAGCTAAAAGTTTTTAGACGTTCGTAGAGCCAACAAAATAAGTAAGTTTTTGTGGAAGGGTCTAGTGTTACTGAAATTTTAAATCTGTATGACTGAAATCCCATTAGGTATTTACAAAAACATGTAAATATATACTGGGATTTCAGTCACTATTGTAAGTATAAGCATTAATAATCCTACCTAGATTACAATCAAAATCTTCATACATTGTAAAATTTAGGTAGGTATTCGGCAGGACGGACAAAGAAGATTTAGAATTTACATTCTATGTCCTCTCCTTAAAGTTGACTTTTTATTGTTCCTATATTTTATGTACATGATTATTCTTGTCCAAAAAAGCAGTTTACTTGGTTAAGTGGATACTTATCTTTTGTTCACCAATTGTACCTAGTGGCGGTTCTTTTATGCTTGGCTTGCCCTTGTAACCTAGGTACTACTCTCCATGATGTTAGGGGTTCTGAACCGGCTGCTTAACTCTTATGCTTGCCGTATTGTTGACCCCTAAGCACGCCACTAATGTACCTACGAAATTTATGTGCTGACTGCCTTAGCGACAAGCGTTACAGCGTAGCGGCTAGCTTGGTTTAAGAACATCAGTTTAACAATATGCATCTTCTAGACGTAGAACAGTTACCCACGCCTAACCATTTTTCAGAAGTACTTTTGGTCATTAAATTGGTAATATTACATTTCTACCTGGTAAGGCTACGTCTGTCCAGCGCTTGACGCACATTTTGTTGATAAGTGTTTTCCATACAGTGAGTGCATATTCTATTCATTCTTGACAAATTCTTGTCTATGGTGACCATATCTCTCATTTTGATACTCGTAATCAGTCAAAGTACATAAATCTGTCAAAATGCGCGCCAATCGTGAATTAAGGTTTTTGAAATGTTCGCCGATAATGAACTAAAAAAAAGGTTTATTAATGTGACTTGACGACCATTTGAAGCAGTCATTTTATTAGTAACTATGAACACGTGGAAACTACTATACAACAGCAAAAGAACAACATTCAAGACAACTATCGTCAGTCATTTTTCAAAAGCCACTTTTGCCAAATACATTGAAATGATAAAGATTTATTTATTATGTTTACAATTTTATTATTATAAACAATGACAAACTATCACTTTTAAATACAGAAGAGTTTCATTGTTATTTGTTAGGTATCTCACTAATGTCTTTTCATGCATCAAAATGTTGACAATCAATTCTTATACATTATACTAAGTAATTAAAAATAAGCTATACAATGTATCTACAATTATACATTAATATTTATAAGATGCAAAAACCAGCAACGCAATGTGCTAGGGTTTGTCATAGAGTTTGCTTACCTAGTCTATACTTTGCAAATTATTATTTTTGAACCCTTCCTAATTAAATAAGTTGCAAGAAAATTGTGTCTTAGCTTTACTTGTTGGTTTCAAAATCTCTTAATTTAACAATTTGTACGTTTTAAATGTGGAGGTTTTATTACCTAATTATAATTTAATTTTTGTTGTTTAATTTATATTCAAAATCAGCTCAATATAAAGAAAAATAACTATTGCATTGGAAATAAAACTCTACTGTAGCAATTGCTTAGGTACACAATTTTTATTTAGGATTAACTATGAAATAATGGCAAAATTTACCTAATGCACAGTGAAATTATTTTCGGTTCTAGCTTCGTATTTATTACTATTCAAACTGAGGTTAATCGTGAAGTTTCTATATACATATATATTAGTAAACATATACTTAGGTAGGTAAAGATGTTTACTGAAACCCATGCGATGTAGGTTGAACCTACTTGCTGAAATCTGAATAATTCTGTGATAATTAACATAAGAGGAACTAGAATAACTCTGCCTAGAATTAGTCTAGATAGCAAGTCAATTTAGAATCTGGACTATAACCTGACTTGTCCACAAATTTGACCTCAGTTTGCGTAGAACTTTAATGCAATCTAAATCTAAAAGTGGACAACACTCGTCCGCGATGACAATCTCAGATATTAACGAAGTCTCTACTCATATTATTGTTTTTATGGTACAGCATATATGGTACATACAACTTCCTATATATTAATTAAAGTTGCTTATATTTACTTATAATTAAGCGGCTTATATTTAAGCTTAATCTCTCATATCCAGCGAAGCATTAAATAGTTGCTTTACAACAGGACTTCACTAGGTTCAGTTATATTCATTGACAAAAATGACTAGAAAATGTGAACAAGATATATGATAGAAAAATAAACGTTCATAGATATTTATAATTGTAATTTATTTATTTAAACAGGAGGTGTAGAAACTTATTGTGTAAAACACTTAACAATACCAGGTGTTTCTCGTTTTTTACCTAACACAATCTTAGATACTTTAAAATTAAATATAAACATATTTTACAATTATTTACGATAACAATAACAATTCATTAGAACAAGAAGTTTGTTTAAATATTTCAGAAAAAAAAACAAAAAGTATATTCAAAGTCAACAGCTTATATTGTAGAACAATTTAGACTCAATAGATAAAATTAACATTTTATATTTTGGACTTGGCCCAAATAATAAGTGATATAAATTAACAAGATATTTGAGAAACAAGCACCGAAGTATAGGAAATACAAAGGGTACATTTGCCGGGTGTTAGGGCGTGACTATAAGCATAGATAATGGAGGGAACCGAGCCTTAAAATAGGTAACAGTAAGTAGTCAGTTCCAAGATTTAAAGATATAAAAATAATAGGTACATGTTACAAAATATGATCAGCAATTTAAATGTCTGCCATGAATACATTCTCTCGACGCGTAATGTACAAAAACGAAGTAGTGCTTAACAATATAAATAAATAATACCTACCCATATCAAATGTATAACTTATACGTGTATATATATGTAAAGGCAGCATAGAATATATAATATATTTTTAACAGGATAGCACAATATTATAGGTACAAGGTTGAATCTTATAAAGCGAATGATATGTAACTTTTATCTTACATTTTAAATCGTACCTATAAAAACGTAGCGAATTTAAAATAGTATCACTTTGTATCTATCCAAATATTTAGGGAATGGTCTCATTGTTTCAACATTTAATGAACTTTAAAATACTGTTAACATAGGACAACAGTAATAATTACATATCAGGTAAAAAGAGATCATTAGCAAAATATTAATAATAAATATTATCTTTGTAAGCCGTGACACTGAAAGAAATAAGTTTGCAGTTGTTATTTGTACAATACTTCTTGTTGACTGGTTTCATTGGTTGGCTGTATTACCTAACACGTCTTCAATAATGTAAGATACACTTACTTATAGGTACATAAGGCATCCAAGCTTTAATTTAATATACAATTATGGACACCTCACGTTTTCCAATAAAAATTGATCGATGCATTTAATTTTTACGCACAGCCCAAAGCGTTGTTTTTTTTTATTCAATCGCAGGTACTCAGCATTTGACCACCCGTTACATTGATTGAAAAGAAAATTAAATTATAACATTATAATTATACATAATTAATTCAATCAGGCATCCCTACATTTTTCAATTATATAATTTGATTTCAAAGCACAGCCAAAACGCTTTTTCTTATAATTTATTGTTTTATAATAATTTAGATATAAAATCTATATGTTTCAAAACAGTTGACTCCTTGGTCCACTTTTTAACAAGCAAAAGGCATAATATCAATGGTGGTGATCAATTAAACTTCAGTTGTATTTTCATGAGATATATTACTGGATTTTTGAAAAAGGAAATCATTAACAGGTTATATCTATATCGCTTTCTATCAACCATGCACAGGTAGGTATGGTAATGAATAAATAACGTATATCCTACAGACATACGGGAACTAAAGCGCTGCGTTGCAGTTTTGGACAAAGATTTCGTTTTTAATATATTATTCCTAAATACAAACGGCTTCTAGCATTTGTGGACACTACGTAATATCTAGAGTGTGATGATAGAGGACAATACCATAATAATGTTACAAATATGTTAACGTGGTGAGGATCCTACTTACGCAACGAATAAGGTGACGGTATGGTCTCACAGCACAATATTCACGATACTTATACTCAAGTATCTAGTTACAATATCTCATTAGGTTAGTATACCTTACGTATTGATAGGTGTAATTTAATTTCATTATTATTTACAGCCGGCAATATATTCATCAATTTCTGTATTAACCACTAATATTATATCAGGCAAAAATAATTCTTTGACATGTAGAAGGCATGTTCATGGTAGAATATTAACACAATCGGTATACACACACTTGTACACCTCTGGAATAGCGTGAACTCATTGGTATTATATATTTATATTAGAATTTAAAGATAATAATGACTTGAGCTTCATCTATGCATCTACAGCTATTTTTTACATTACTCCGAATTATATTATTTCGAAACTTAATCACTTTAGTTCAAATGATACAGCGATCATTGCCTACGTCTCACCTCCACAAAGCAATAAGTAAATATTATTATAATTATCACAACATATTATGTAGGTGTTGGTTTGGACAAACTAATAACTATGGTGATTATATTCTAATCATAAATATAAAAGTAATCATGTCTTTTGCTATCTTACTATTAATAATAACTTAAAAGCAATAAAATACGCTAAGTCTGTCTTTAGGTTTGAAATAGATTTCTTTCTCCTGCGCGTCGAAGGAGCTCTCCGTATAATAAACCCCGCCGTTCGATATATAGACGATCTCTCTAAATTCATACAAAATCCGATGTAATCATGTTGATACAAGAATTTCCATACAATTACATAAGTTGATCCCTCTTTATCCTATCATAAGTTTTCGTGTATTCACAAGAAAATAATTCTTACGCGTAGATATACATTATAAACGTCCGTCTTTGAACTTGTAGAAAACTATTTCAAAACCTGTCAAAAAACCGAAAAATCGCACATATCTTTCAATTTATTGACGTTAAACCATGGAAAGCTGCGACGTTAGCTTTCTGCTTCAAGTCTCTTAAACTATAATTATCTTAACAGTACGATCACTATAAACGGGTATAATCACAATTCTCGACCGTCGACAATCATCAAATATGTATTATAATAGAGTGAGTAGCTTAATCTCATACATATTTGTGACGCAGTAAAAGAATAGTAGAAAAACACAGTAAATGTCCGTTCACACGAAGCGGCCAGCGACAGCGGTAAGTGAAGGCAGCATTAAGAGAACGCCTTGTAGTGAATGAAGAAGAAGATGAGAAACACGGCGTAGGCAGTGGGGAACGTGATCCGCGCAATCACGTCGATGGTCTTCGCCACGCGGATCGGGTGCGGCGGTTCTTTTTTGCGAACCTGGACGAAACATGGCTGAAAGAGATTATTATGCAAAATGAATGATGATACCGAAAGCCGCTACTGTGTATAACAGGCTAATGGAACTGTGGATCTGTGTCTCTGTTGTTATCGTATCAACCCTACAGCAGATGATGGTATCAGTATTAAAGTTTTCTCCCATTCAGTGTGATGTACTGGCTATCTACGCATCAGCGTGAAAATAAAAAGTTGCGTATTCAACCCTACTTTCATGGAAGCTGCAAATAGTTACTTGCAAGCTGTTACTGAAGTGCTTTTTCTATATAATGTTGTACTAAAATAAATGGGAATGTAGGGTCATACGCAAAATATTGGTAAGTTTATGTTAGCGTCTGATGGAGGGACAGTTACCTCCGAGACTCCGCCATTGTTGGCGGTGTGTGAACAGGCGCCTGGGCCAGTGCACGCGGTGCAAGACACGAGGTCGGCGCCGCCTGTCGACTCGCGCTTTTTGTCTCCCTGTAACACCAGTTGGTTTATTTCTTTTATTTTACTTGATTAAATATGACCACTGGCCTATTAGACAAAGACGTGCAGAGCACATGACAGCCTATAATGCTCCCACTGCTGGGACTTCTTCACCACGTGAGTGGATTCCCACTGCAATGGGATTAAAGTATGTAACAATGTACCAAAAATATATGCCGTAAGTGGTAGACCACTGGAAAAGTCAACGTCATGTATTTGGCATTGTGCATTTTGAATTGAGTAGAAAAACAATAAAAATCTAAATGATTTCATTATCACTGCAAGACTTTTTATTTGTTGACGCGCAGTCGCACACAATTGTATCACAATTCCAAAAAAATTGTTTTGATATATTTCATCAATCACGAACTTACTAAAACTTATATTAATAAAATTAGTAAACTACCTACATAAAAATTATTTCTTGGTTTTATCATAGTTTCGAAAAAAAGTCACTCTGTTTGGTTAATACGTGAGAATATCACAAAACTAAATACAGTTCTACATGTTTAGAGCTACTCAAGAAAGAAGTGATATAGCTGATAATGACAGTATACTCACAGGCTGGAGCGATCCGAAGCAGCGTTAAGAAAAATAATGCGTTAGTTTTCATGATATCAGACTCAGAGATGATGATGCTGATGACGTGGGGCTAACTAGTGTCATTGTCGACGTCACTTACAGCGCCGCTACTCTCCGCTTGGGGCTCTTGTCGTGCCCGTTGGAGGAAAGCCAGCGCCTCCTACGTAAATGTTCAACCAGTGGTTAGCCGAAGCATGACTTAGTATCATACCGCTAAAGCTGCAGAATCAACCTAGTCTCAAGATTCATACAAGCAAAGTGTTCGATGTAAAAGAAGTAACTATAAGCGTTCTATTGATTACCAAAAATACTTTTGAAGTTTTTGAATCTGAGTAAATAAAGTTAAAAGACCCTGATATAGAAGGGATTTCTATTTTAGTTTGATCAACTTGAAGTATCAATAATGTCGGAGTATGTATGGGTAAAGAGGAGGAAGTTGGTAAGATAGGTGTGCATGCATTAAAAGTGGACGTTTCAGCTTTAGAACTTAAAGAAAATGTAAATAAAGTTAAATAATGCCAGGAAAAATAAATGAAATTAGTACAAATTGAAGAAAATAGATGGATAGAGGCCAATTCTACTGAAGCTTGTTAGTAGGATTACAGCATGCAATTTCGATAACCATTTTGTGTTTGAAGATGATGACTAAAGCTCCGCATATTTCATTTTTACTTCAACTAACGAAAACGTCAATTAGATTTTTACCATGATGGAGATACCATGTTTTGTCAAAAATATGAAAAATGTTCTAAGAAGACCGATTTTTGTCAATCTAAACTTAAAACTAAAACTTACGTGCTCTATCCTAGTTAGAAGCAATTATTGTTAGGCTAGTTTCTACAGCTAATCAGCCTTCCAGAAAAAAGTAAAAGAAAAATACGCGAGCAATGTCTGGATAGTGCCAATGAATGCGGCGAATGTTCTTACCAAAGGGCTGGCCAGTATAATGCCAATTCTGCTCAGAACTGCAGGCAGTCGCTGCGAACACATCACACACAGTTTGTTCACTCGTGACAGATGGTCTAACGATGTGCAATCGTGAACGTAGACTAGATTGTAGTGGCCACATTTATAATGGATAGTATGCACTTTCAAAAAGATACGGTACCCATCAGTACCACTTCACAAAAGTATGAACGTAAAATCAATCACACAATACAAGTCAATATGCATCTTTGCAATGTTTTCTAATATATGTTAGATACACAATTTCAACTCAGAATTATGGAATTTATTATGAAAAGCAAGGAATGATGGCTAAGAGACACGAACTGTACGTTATGATGTATGGCCACACAAATTAGTCTTATTTTGGTGAAATGACGATTGCCAATGATACAAAAATATGTGATGAATTCTTGCTTACCCATTAAATTTTGTAAGTATATGAGCCAAATACATGCAAAGACGGTAAAAAGACGGTGAAGCATGCTGTAGGAAGAAAACAAACAACACGACATTGCCATTTTACGTATGAAATAAAGTACGTACTCGTTTACCAAGCCATGTCTTGTTGTTGTAAGATTGAAAGAAAACATTGCAAAGAGTAAAGATAGAAAAAAAAACAATTCACGACGGAACTTATTTGTTATTCTGGCTAACTAATTTATGTCAGGGATCGATACAAAATGTTGTTTGATATCTTGGGCTTACGAAACTTCTAAATTCCTTCGTGAATGCATTGTTGGTTTTCTAAGAAAATACTCCTAATACCACCATAAAATTACAAAGTGCTTTTTTTAAGAATCTAATACCAATTGCTGGCTACATGGACCACAGTAAGGAGAGGGAGCGTTTAGTAGCGTAAACATGTAGTGAGTGTATGTACAGGGCTTTGGACATGTAGGTAGGTACACTGAAACTTTAGACATATGTTAAATAGGAATTCAAATGATTTTCCCCATACCCACGAAGCCTTTCAATAGACGCTAATAAACAGATTTTGAATTTTGCACAAATAATAAAACAAGAAAAACCACATCGATAACACGATTCACGAAATGTAACTTTGAAACAGAGATTTTAAACTTGGCAATAAAAATACACGTACAATCTCAATTAGCTAAATAGATCGTCATCAAAGTAACTTTTGAAGTAAAGAAAAAAATAGAAAGAAACACTGATGACGTTCTAGACACTGAAATTGAGGGAGATAAAAAAGAGTATTCACCTGTGTGACTGGATTTTCTCCGGGTCGGTACACAACATTGTGTAGGGGTCGTTTCCTCCCCACGTAGTTGACACACACGAATTCTAGTAACGACGCATAGATAAAACACATGCACACGCCGTCCCACACGTTCATCGCCGTCAGGTTCGACACGACCGGTAACGTCGATCTGAATCCATTCGATGTAGTGAAAAAATTCAACATTGTTGTAACACCTGCGTAAAAACCAAAGCAACATAAGAATCTTAACACAGTTATCAACAAATATTTAAAAGATAACAATTACCTACAATTAACAATATTAGTTGAGAAAGAAAGCGTGTTCATGATACAGTTACTAGAACATTGAGAATGTAAATTTTAAAGCTCTACAGAGAAACGTAGAAAGATCATGCGATTACCAAAGTACTAGAACATATAGATCTACTTACGAATAGCCAATCTTTTCAAGCAAGGCTTGTACTGCGTATAAAATGATTAAATTTTTGAAAGACCCCGGTACTTACAGTAATTTTCTGTCAATTTGGTAACCGTAAAAGGGCTTATTTTTTAAAATATTCTAAATATTCACAATGTTATTAAATTTTATTTATTTTTTATTTTATTCTGATTGAGCAAATAAAACAGTGAACCAACCTATCATTACTCTAGCAGGCACTGCATTCCATTCCAGCCAAAAAGTAATAAACGATGAAGTCACCAAAATGATCCCCGGAATGAAAACTGTGGTGAAGTAAAATGATCTATCCCTCGTGAAGATAAGATCCACTTTGAGGCAGCTGTAATTACCTAAAAATGTCAAGCATAATCTAAAAATAAACAAAAAGAAAATTGGCAGGTGAGAATGAATCGTCGGCTTTATCTACGAGTATTATATTTACATAAAATAAGCGAAACCTGCAACAGATAGCGTGTCATATCAACAGCCGCAGCCAACATCTACGAAGAGTAAGATATATGCAGTACGCAAGACCGAGAGCATTCCAGATACCAGCCACTTTTTACCTATCATGGAACGGGCTGGTACTGCGTTCCACTCCAGCCAGAACGTGATGAACGAGGAGGTCACCAGAATGATTCCAGGGATAAATACTGTTGTAAAGTAGAACGCTCGGTCTCTAGTAAATATTAAGTCGACCTTTAGACAGCTGTAGTTACCTGTGGAGTGAATATCATTAGGTACAATTGGAGCATCGCAGCACGCGAAGTGTTTGTCGTTTAATTTCAAAATAAAAATAACCAGGATACAAAATTCCAAGTAACTCAATTCAGAGGCCTTGTTAAAATTAAAGTACATATGAACAGCCAAAACATCATCTAATATACTAACTACGTTTTGTATGTATGAGTAATGCGTGTTGTGTTGTCGTGTCATATCATGTTTATGAACATACATCGTAGCGTTATGACGTCCATTAAAAACGATACAGCGTACTATTTCAAACGCATGCTCTCACAGTCATGTATGTAATTTATATGTGCATGCATGAAAACAATGAAGAAAGTGATGAACTCTTAACTAAAACAACATGAATGCTTGGTGAGTATAACAAAGGTATCGTAAAGAGCAAACCTTCGACTTTCCATCATCACGGCCGATTTGACAACACTATACAACACTTTATTATTATAACACAATAACGCATTTACTCACACATAAGCAAAAAATATTTGAAATACGACGACACCGGACAGAACGGTGCCTCGTCCGGTGCAACTTAAGTACCTTGCTCCTCAAAGCGTCTCTGGCAAAGATTACATGTCATCTCTTCGTCTTCCTCGTAAAGTGAATTACCCTCAGCTGCTTGCAAAGACGTTAACAAATTCTTACACTACATTCTCAACAAACTAATGAATACATTTAGATGTTAGGAATAGCAAAATTTGAATCAATAACTGTACACTACATAGTCACAATGTATATAAAGACTAGTGATCACTGTATGACCAGACGGACAACCTAGATGAACATGCTAGTTAGCTAGGGTTACACCTAATGTATCGACAACGTGTGATCGCATAACGTACACTATCAAGCGACTACTATATATATTTAAATAACACACAAAATAAATTAATTATGAAAATTAACCTTTTACATAAATCAAGACCAAGCTGAAAAGAGTTAATCAGAATTTCAATATAATTAGGCATCCTTTGACCATCTCTTGTGCAAAATATAAGATGTGCTTTAACAAAATATCTAATTTTGGTTACTAAGCTACCGTATAGGCCCAACAAAATATATGATTTGGAGGATATTTTTCTTTTATATAACGTTTTAGAAGCGATGTTGGTATGTTGTATGTATGTAATATGTAGGTATGAACAATCGTATATTTTACCTCTCCAACTGGCTTTGATAGGGCAGGGAATGGTTTGGTTCTGGATGAGGTACGCATTGAGCGTGGTGAGCGACGGCGACTTGCGCAGCGTGTCCTCGTCGTTCTTCCACACGTACGTGATCGCTGACTGCTCGTACGATACTGGCGAATACAAACACTGTTACAGCACTGCCACTTTTTAAGTCGTTGAAGCCAAAGGATTTTGGGGAGTGACTATAAACGTGTATGTACTATTCAAGGAATCGAACATAACAGTGCGTACTTTGTAGGAAGAGATGCATAATAGGACCAAGTAACTTACTACTTTCTAAGGCAAATGAACACAATGGGTCATCAAAAGGAAAGATGTTGAGCCGTCCCTGACACGACAGGATGAGATGCCGCCGCATCAAATAGTTAATAGTACCATTGCGATAGATACGCAAAGCAAAATGCATTGGTATTATCGGGTCCTGAAAAATAAGCATAGTTAGAATATCATCTGGTGGAAGAAGTAATCAAAATAAAGCATTTGCACTATAAAAATACGCTCCTATCCTAAATACTCCTACATGGTGTTCACAAATATTACTTATCACCAAAACCACCGGACCAAATGTTACGATGAAACTACGAAAATCAACTCCAAACGTCTAGATTGCATTTTAAAAACCAGAAAGAAATCGAGGCGAGCATGAAGTGTCAGCTATAAAAAATCTGTATGTACAAATAATGGTCCTTTTAGATCATGAAGCATTGTATGTAGTTATAAATACCCATGAGTGCTGGGAAAACTCCTTCAGAAGAAAGCATGGTGGAAATAATTATGTATAAAATTAGATGAAAATATAATTTATAATTTTGTAATCTGTATCTTCAGATAAGTAATCAATCATGTAAGTAATCTAGGATAAGTTCGATACGGACCTTAAAGTCGCCGTGCATTATGAAGTACGTATCCGGCAACCAGATGTCTTCGTGATGATGGATGGCGTTAAGGAAGTCGTAATGAGACTGGTTGGAGTAGCGCAGGCGAGGGTCGTACCACTGCTGCTGAAGTAAGAACTCCACTTCGTATTTCTGGAAGCGGTCAAGTTAGAAAGAAATTGAAACGAGAGAAGGGAGATAGACAGGAAGAAAATAAACTTAGTTTACTAAATACTTACAAGACTAGATTCGTCCGGAGAGGCTAAGCTAAGAAGTAGTACGCTTACATTAACGGTGAGGACACCTGAAAACAATATAATAGATGACATTCATATCTTGGATACATCTTAATTGGTACAAGACACAACAACGATATACACTTAAAGTACATGCTTACTAACAATTGTGCTGGAGTTCAGTAGGGCTCTACCTTTCTTAACTTATCTAGCAGTTTTCTTTTTATTTCGCTTTATCAGATACATAACCTTTCTTATTATTAAGGTTTCGATTATGAGTCGTCTTGTGAACGAAACAAGTTAGAATGTAGTAGAAATAATGATTGGAAGGTAAGTAGGTATAATAAAATCAAACAGCGAAAATTAATCGTAGGCTACACATGTTGCAATAATAAGGAAAATTGTAAATAAGAAGTTGGCAGATCCGATTTCTATTGGAAAAGAAGTATGAATTTACGACAGATAGAATTCATAACTTGTGTTTGATGTTTGTGAAAAGAGAAAATCATTTTAGGCAAAAAGCATGGCGTAAAAAGAAAACTCGTTATTCAATGTTGAGTGACTGAACCATTAAACACAGTGTTGTTATTTATGAGGTAGACATTAATGACTAATGTAGCTTACCGACGACTATAAAATAATCAGTTGAAACAAATTCAATAATAAAAGTGGGTGTTTTCTAATCTAAAACATCAATGTTATCAGGTGCATACTGGTAGAAATAATACGTGACTCATATACATAGGTATAAAATTATTCTAAAGCATAGGACCAGGTAGGTATCTACAGTTGCGTGAGGTAAGAGAAAGATTGAAGTTGCGTGCAAGGAATTAATTACAAAGTTATTGTAGCTACGATCCAGGTACATGTGGAAGGATTTCTCTTTTCATAAACATGAACACAACGCACCACGATTGTGCGACCGAGGCCGCAGAGACGGGAGCCCCACATTATTTTGTGCCAGAGAGTCGTTGGGCGAAGTTAGACCACAACAGAATTCTGGATCTGCAATTTACATCAATTTTCAATGACCGACTTGACCCTTTTATTCATACGCAACATCATCAAGTTTTCAAATTATATATCAAATCAATGATGCTATGAAATGTTATGATATAATTTGAAGACTTGGTTATATTTGATATAAGTAGGGATAAAAATGATGACATTTACCATCCACTGGTGGCAGCAGTCTTTTGTCATAGCGGGAGTTTTTCAGAAGGTTGTCCAGTATCTCTTTGTCCGACTTTCCCGCTGCGAATCTGGAGAATGGTGAAAAGACTTTTATGTAATAACTGTGAAGCAATTTTGCATTTCTAAAGAACCTTTTAAATCATCAAAATAATGGCCTGAAAGCGAGTACTGCAGAAGATTTATGCCGTAACATATGTCATGGCAAATTAAGCGTGTGGAAACTCACAGCAGTACGCTTAGTATTGATTTTAGATTAACACTTATTACCTTGCTGCTACAAAAGCCGTTCAATAAGCTAATAAACAGAGCAATGACACGGTCTAATAATAAATGTCGTAGTTTTAATAGTGAGTTGTTAATAATTGAAACTGGCAAGTGTATTGAGTCATCATTTCAAAATACAGCCATTAACTAACTACTAATCAAAGAAAATTTCGAACAACAGTGTTTACTGACTACTTTGTGAAGTTCGGTAACATTGAACCACAACTGAATCATATCGAAACACGTCAAAGACTCAAAGCTAACTTTTGGTAAATGTGTGCGGAAACAAAAGCTTTGTGGGATGCAAGGAGTAGCTTACTCGTGTTAAACTGATTTGAAAGTTAGTCCAAAGTTAAACAGAGGACTGTATGCAATCAAAATAATCACATGAGCACAACGTAGAGAGTAAGCAACTTAAGCAAGTTATGTTAAGGGAAAGTGATAATGTAGACGGGATAATAAACATACTGGGGGTATAACCCTCGCCACAGACAATTTGTTTTGCATAGTGCCGCAGGGCGTATTAATGGAGCGAGGAACTTCACGCTTGGCTGGCGTGGGCCGGCTGGCGTGTTAAATACGCTTCGCCGCCTGCGCTCGCCTTGTGTCCTTCCACGCTCTACTCATTACCATCTAAATCTATCGTTACTATGAATCCACAGAACGCTGCTTTGTCGGTATGAAATTTTGAAAAAGTGTTTAATTAAAACCAATGAATGAATTTGACAGAACAAAAGAAAAGTCTTCTATTGTTTAGTGGACAGTAATAGAAAATGTTATATTCATGAATTGCCATTGTTACAACTTGAATGACATAAACGACGGTTTCCCAAAATAATTGAACTGCTGTCATTTGTCTTTTAGTCATGCCCACTTACAGTGATTGGTTATTGTTATTCTGGACAACCAATCACAATAGCTCGCGAGATTTGACAGTAGATGTATTAGCTTTCACGAACTAGGGTAAAAATAGCTTTAAAGGGTATAAAATAAAAGTGTTTTTCGCTTACATGTCTGATGTGAGAGCTGATGCTCGACTGAGCATGAGGAAGATGGCCACAGCGCGTGCCACGACGCATGACCAACCCATATTAGGACATCTGGAAATATTATAGAAAAATCTTGAATTTTTACACAAATATTTTAAATAAAACTTTATAGACAGAGGTTTGGATGTTTAACTCAATCACAAATAAACTGCTGAATAAGTTAGGATTAAAATTTGTACATAAATCTGTCATGCATGGTGTCATGGACCAGACATGTGCTCCCAAGTAGCATAAACTAATATTTTATGTAGTAAATACGCCACTTGGGAGAGGTTAACGTATGTTTCAGGTTTCATGAAATAGAGTGAAGCGGTTAGTAACACAAAATGAGAGGTTCTTGCCAAGCGCGCAGTGTAAACGTAACGTAAATACGTCGATCTTTGAAACGCAAATATAATTATCCTATAGCACTATAGTTAAATTGTTTGCAACAAGCAGTTTGCATCAGTATCATCCATATAAATAAATTATGAAAATATTGTATGTGAAAAAAGTATTTTTAATTCTTAAAATTAACGTATTTACGTTACTAAAAACACTCAGAATTTCAAAAACCTCTATATCTGGCTTTTGTAGACTACACAAAGGCTTTCGACAGCGTTAAACACAGCGCAATATTTTCAGCCCTACGAAGCCAAGGTATGGAGGAAATTTATATAGAACTTTTGCAAAATATTTATAACTATATCACGGCCAATGTTAAATTGGATTCTATAAGCTCAATATTCAAAATCAACAAATTTGAATATTGAGTAATATTCAAATTTGTAATATTACTCAATTTTAATATTGAGTAATATCAACAGCGGATCACCTTAAACAAGGTGATCCGCTCTCTCCCAAACTATTCACCAGCATCCTCGAGGAGGTCTTTAAAAACTTGCAGACCGATGGATGACTCAAGGTATTCCGATCGGGGATAAAATGCTATCGAAACTTCGCTTCGCAGACGACATTGTTGTTTTGCTTCTGAAGCAAATCAACTGGAACAAATGCTCCAAGACCTGAGCATTGCAAGCCTTGAGGTTGGAATGACGATGAATTGGTCAAAGACTAATGCCATGAGCAATGCCGCTAAATATAGGGTCGAGGTTGATGGGCAGAAATTACACTATGTCGACGAATATATCTACCTGGGCCAGCTAGTTTAGTTCAACAACAGGCAGGACAAAGAGATCGACAGTCGAGTCGAAAATGCCTGGAGGAGCTACTGGTCCATGAAGGCATTTATTAAGGGCCGCCTTCCTATCTCACTGAAGCGCAAGCTCGTCGAAATGTGTATCCTGCCTATCCTAACCTATGGCGCTCAGACTTGGTCTTTGACTGAAGCTCAGAAGTCGAAACTGAAGGATTGCCAAAGAGCGATGGAACGTAGCATTCTAAAAATAAAGCTCTCCGATCGAATGCGCAACACCTTAATACGGTCTAAGACAGGCATCGCCGATGTTGGCGAAAAATCTGCGAAGCTGAAATGGGACTGGGCGGGTCACGTTTTAAGGAAGAACCCGTACAGATGGGCGAAGATAGTCACACAGTGGGTGCCTGAAGACGGCCGTCGTAACCGAGGCAGGCCCAAGAAACGCTGGCGTGACGATCTGGACTCATTCTTAACGGATTGGTCGGAGAGGGCAAATTGTAAGCAGGATTGGAAAGCCATGGGGGAGGCCTTTGCCCAGCAGTTGTTCAGAGCAGGCTGATTAAAAAACAAAAACGTTACGTTTACATCGCGCGCTTCTAGGGCCTTAGTTATGGCATTTCACGTCCTGAGGCTATTAGAAAAGTGTCAGTTACTGATAAATAATATAATCGATCATCAAATACAGAAAAGCTTATGCCAGTCCTTGCAGAAAAATAAAACGCTTCCAAAACAATTGCCACCTGTCGATGCCCTCCGGTATTATGTAGCTGCTGGATACAGGCACTTCAAAACTGACCAACGCCTGTGTGGCTATGACGTACATTTATAACTATTTCCTTTTGACTTTGCTGCTGACATGTATAGTAGGACCACTCTTAGTGTGCAGTTCAAGGTTGCGTTACTTGTCAAGAAAATTTGCTTAGATGTGTCAAACTTGGTACATTAATTTTAATTCTGTGTTTCCCCACCTGCACAGATAATATGTTGGTTGAAGTGTATTGTGTAGGTGACGAGGCTACAATGTCGCTAATGAAAGTGATTGGTCTAGAATATTAACCCTTTGGCGGCCAGTGACGACTTTAACATGTCATTCATATCTCTGGCGGATAGTATTTGTTACATCTATTTTGTTGGTAAAATAAGGTTTGATGTCTGGGTTATGATTGGCCGTAGCGGTCAGTGAATTAAAATCTGTGTTGACGCTTTCGGATTCACGAAATTTTTCGAAGTCGTTTTTCAGTCTTAGCAGCAGGGCCTGAATATTTCTTTTTAAAACAATTTAAAGGAAATCGATACTCATTTGACGTTCAAAAATTAGTTTGAAGACAATAACGCAAAGGTCAGACTGGTTGGAGTACCTTTTTTGATTCATTTTGATGATTTTCATGAACACATAGTTGCTCCCTTGTGGACCATTTAAAAATAATTACAACCCCGTCTTATATTTAAATGGGTAAGATTAACCCTCCTTTACTTAAAATTTTACAGTGGTAAGCACTCAAATTAACCCACTTTACAAAGCTAGGATTATTAAGGCTAATGGCGTGTTTTTGTTGCACGTTCTAACCGTCTGTAAAATTAACCGGTATTATTTAACTTATTATACTTAAAAGGAATTCGTAATATATTCTTGTATTTGGTACGGTTTTCATGTTGAAGAAATTCTGGATATTAGTCAATCAAATTAATATGGTTATTAATTATGCTTATTACTTTGATTGACCATTTTTTAGGATTTTAAATCGCATTAGAATAGAATAGAAAGTTTTTATTTCAGACCGGAGTCCATAGGGTTAGTAACAATAGGTTACAGACACAGATGAACATTACAATTAAAATCCACCTCCGCAACATCGGGGAATCCCACCGATCTGCAAATACACTGAGAATACTGTTCGTGCTGCCGCGAACACGAGTCATCACATCTATTCCTAATAATGGCGACAAAACCATTAATATTATAATATCCCCAACGCACTACCACGCCACGGCAGCCGCAGCAGTACTCTCAGTGCATTATTATTTTGAACGCGTAGGTCGCTGTATGTCCGCTGAGTGAAGTTGACCCACAGGCTGCACGTGTAGAAGGACTGACAGTAAGCTTTGAGTAGCGTTACCTTAACTGGTTTCGTACAACGTGCAAACCTGCAGGCCAGCTTGTTAGCGGGCCAGCATTGGAACCTATGTTTAGGTTTACTGTTAAAACGGGTATATGTATCAGTGTACGTGTTTTAACGAAAACCCTTGAAAGTTCTTGAAAAAGTCCTCGCATTTCTGCATCTATAATTTAGAACAATCCTTCATCATCTTTCTGCTCCTGTCCCATTCTACCTGGCGTCGGTGCAACGCATTTTCATCTTCCATTCTCCCCTGTCAGACGTCACGGCATTATTTACTCCTTTCTCTTTCATATCATTCCTCACACAATCCATCCAAAATTTACAGCAATCCTTATTTTCGAATAAGGACAGGATACTTAACCTAAGTATTCTTCGTAAAATTTTCACTATTACCTACTTAATGTAAACAGTGTACCTATCAGTGGCGAAGGTTTCAGTTCCATACACTCGATTCCTACCGGATTCCCTTTGAAAAATGGCACAGTCAGTATTCTATAGGCCAAAAATATAATCACATTAAAGATATGTACTCCGGCTTACCTCTTACAAAAATTGACCCTTCGCTACTGGTAGCTGTGTATATCAGTCAGTATTCAAAACAAAGAAACTTGTTTAGAAGGACAAACAAAGCCCTCGGCGGAGTAAAGCGGATTACTGAAGGTAAATAAAATATAAGTTGAAATATCCGTGTAAGGGAAATAGTTTCTTAGAATTTTCCTATAACATGCATAAAATGGATTCGCATTCCGGGGTTCTACTTCATCCTTTCAGATTGGTTTACAAACAAGAAATAATGTTTGTTTGTGAGTATTTTGATTGCATGGCAGTAGTTTATGGGGTCGGATTGGACCCATTCATTACGAGTACAATGTAAACTATGCGTATATCACAATGAAAGTCCATTCCGTAAGTTTGCAACGTTGAAATAACAATAATTTATCACTGGCATATTTGTCAAGTTCGCGAGCAAATATCCGTATTGTACTTATTTAGTTTACGTACTTAATTTGCAAATAAAATGTACCACAGTAGGGCCATGCGCGCGGCGTGTTGTTGTTACCGGTTCCGTACCCAAAGAGTACTGTCTGTCCGTCTGGGCTGTGTATCTTTTGAACCGTAAGCAAGTTGCAGTTGTAAAAGTTTTAAGTATCTATCTAAGATACTTAAAACTTTTACAAGAGTTTGTCTTACTATGACCGCTACGAGAACAAATAATAAAAATAAAATAAAATTATAATTAGAGAAAAATGGATCCCATACAAGAAACATGTTTTTTTTATGGAACCCTTCGTGTGCGATTCCGAGTCGCACTTGGCGGGCTTTTTTCGCTCCTCCACCACATGTAAGCGCAGAGAACACATGACCTACTTTCAAAAGTTGTATTATGGTTATGCTTATGACGTCAATAAGAGTCGGCACGCGAAACATTGGCGCGAGCGACAACACCTACCTACCCCTATAATTGTTTTAACTGTATGTGCAGTTTTATGACTACATTTTTAATAAAATGTTGTGGTTACATTTTTCATGTTTTTCGGTAATTGGATTTTTCATTTTCATCGTCGGTTTGATGAGTTTTCTTTCGTGTTATGATCTTTTTTTTTATTATTCGTATTTTTGTCTCTGAATAAAAATACCAATTTGTGGCAAAGGTAAAAATTAATTATGTGAAATAAAATTGACAAATATTGATACTACTGTATCATTATCTGCCCAGCTTTTTCCAAATATGTAAGGGTCAGTTTCCAGTCTAAGCGGATGCAGCAGAATCCCAGTAATTTGAAACCCCTTGGTAACATTGGTGCCTGTAACGGTTGTCAAATATCTACAAAAGACAGCCGACACCAACGGCTTTTGATGCACGGACGACTCTCGACATGTAGGGATCAATCTTGGTAAGCGCTACTTAACCTTGGAGACCCGTGCAGCTGTTATTATTTAGCCACGAGCTACCAAACAAATGTGTTCCTGGTCAAACAAATGAAAATATGGAAACAATCGAGAAAAAAAACATTTACAAAAGGTTTGCCACCCCGATACTACTGACGAATGAAGTTAGGAACGCTTTGTCTGGGGAAATATCGAAATTTATGACTCGGGGCCTATTTTATACTCGTTCCCTTTTCAAACTTGGCCAGATGCCGGCAACATTTTCTTTGTGATTGTGTCTGTGCTGCCCAACGGTCAAACTTATTTTTATTTTCGGAAATATAGGTTCTGAGAAGTAATATATTTTATTTGACTTCTCTGCTATGTAATCTTGGAAATATCATAATGTACGGCTTCGTTCTATTCATTTTCTCCAGAGAGAGCGCTAGAGCAAAGCTCTTTGTAGTTTTCGCCGATAAAATGCTATTCGCATAAGCAGATCTGCTAGATATTTTCTTTGGAATTGGATTCTGTTCATAACCTACAAATGGGAGGATATTTATGGCACCTAGATGAAAGTTCATAAGATTGATGCTATAAAATATTTGTGAACGATGTAAGACGATTATTAGCTAGGTGTAGTATTTTGTTCACTCAATTGTTATTGAATAAATGTTATTAAGAATAAGCCTTTATCCGCGGCATCGCCCTTGCAGATGTTGAAAATAACATCATAACATCACGCCTGTAATCCTCGAAGGGTTAAGCAGAGGTGTAAACAATTATAGTACACCCACATTTCGCCAGTTATGTTTTTTAAGTCCCATGTAATAGGGGGCGAGCCGATGGTCATCAACCGGGAGCAAATCCAGATTCTGTGGCTGCTACTTAGACTGCTTCTTTGTAGTGTCGCTACAAGAGACTATGGCTCGAGCGACAATTCGACTTCCAGGCACGGCCAGCAGTCTATGCCTCGTCATGGGTCCTAACCCAGCTCATGGAATATCCGAGTGCCTATCCAAATCCATTCAGCAGTTAATGTACGCAAAGATTACTTTCGCAATTAGAATATAAGTGATGATGATGTCATCTAGCCGATTTCGGTAACAGTGAGTGCATTCGATGGTTTTCTAGGATGGTTGTCAAGAGCTTTGGTGTGCTGCTCTTTCTTATCCTACTACTACTAGCCTATTATATCCAACTTTTGCCGAAAATCTCCGAGCACAAAGCAGACATGTTCATAATATAAACTTTATGGAAGTATGAATAAGGTTAAAGTTTGTTACAAATATAAACTAAGTCATACCTTTCTGCTGACTGCAGAGCTTTGTCGGCATGTGGAGAGATGGATCAACCCGCCCGCGTGCCCCGCGCCCGCCACAACATGTCCGCTGAATATCTGCAACAAAAGAAAATTAAACTTAAAATAAATAAGCTTTTATTAAAATAAAAAGAAAAGAAATTGGTTTATCTTCAACCTTGAATGCGTATACAAATTTTCGTGTTCGTGCTATTAACTGTTGAGGAGTTCACTCGTGAGGAGGCGCCAGGCTGCAGGATCAAGTCTTGACTGTCATAAAAATGTATTGTCATTCTATTGTTGCTCAATCGGTTGGGGGAAACTGGTTTGAAATTCAGTTGCAAGATTTGACCAATACATAGTAATTAACAAGGCAAATTAAATATAAGTCTTTAATAAATAAAAACAGTCATGAAATAAGAAATCTTAAGAATACATGTAAAACTCGCTAAAACTCGCAAATTCATACCTATAGAAAAATGTAATTTTATGTATTAATAAAAATGTAATTTTTCTATAGGTATGAATTTGTAGAGCATGGACATCTTATCACCCTGTTTGTGAGAAGTCAGTAAATCATATTTTGGTCATGGCATGCACGATGCTTTCCTTTACCATTTTGGGAGTTGTCGTGATGACCAAAGTAACGACTGCTCTATCTTATGAACAGTAACAAATACTGACGCTAAATAGTGGGTATTACCTCAACACACATCTAAATGAGATATTTCTATCAGTATAAATTCTTAGAAACATAAGCTACCAATTTGGCAACAGAAACAAAGAACAAAAGAATCACGATCTCAATAACATCCGGAGATTTTATTAATGACCACCTGTGTAATTTATTGCCAATACAATTACCTATTTCACCCATAGCAACATTATTTTTTCACCCCAAACGCGAAGAAAATACGAAAAATGCGAGAAAAATTTAGGATCACCCAAGAAAGCTGAGCTAATATACGCCTTTAGATTTATTTAGATAAATCGTGCTTGAAAAATAGCGGTAGGGCTCCCACTTATTACGTTGGAACAATAAATTGGAACAAAATGTTACCAGTGCGACCAGAAACTTTTTTTTATCCTATTAACTTATGTAACATTACACCTATTGATTCGGGAATCCCCGAGATAGAATTTGATACTTCACGTTATAGAGGAGTGAAAATTCCTATTATGTTAAACTGCTCCTCTAGTCCTACTGCAATTTGTTTCTACTCGTAACATTTAATGCGATGTCGTACCACCGCGAGATGGCGCCACATGCGACCTTGCGGTCCTGACAACGAAAAAACTAAGTTACATTACGAAAATTAAAACGGGCCATTATCAGTTATTTATATTCACTTCTATTTACGAGCTAATTTAAATGCGAATTATGTCCGAGGGTTCTGTCGGTTCTTTGTGAAACTTGTTACAAGGTTCTTGAGAACGGTCCACATTGTAGCAAGAATAATGGCTGACATAAAAATATATTCTCATTCAGAGCGACAATATTGCAAAATGTTTGGGCTTCAACCTCTGGGTGAAAATAAGTTGGAATGTTATGGTTTTTAATTTAGATCTTAATTTGGTGTGCCCTCAAAAATGTCGAGGGTTGCCGCATTTTCCACTCTTCTATTTGCCGACAGTATAAAACCCTTTTTTCATTGGCGCCCTCTCTCGTTTAATTAAGTCAACAACTGGCGGCCATTTTAATAATACTCGCTGTGTTTTGTTTTTATAAAACGTAACCCCGAAATAAAAATATATTCGTGGGATCAGACACAAGTAACTGGCAAACAAAAACGCGTTTTGCCGCCATTAGCACTCCATTGACAGGCCCCAATGTTTTTTGTTTTGGAAATGAAAAAGGGAAATTGACATTGAGCCTCATTCATTTGTTTACTTTTGATTTATGCATTTGTTTTTTATTGTTCCCTAAATGGCGAAACGACAGATAAGGGTGGTATTAGCAAGTGAAAAGGTTCGGTCAAATTGGTTCGGACAAAATTGTGGTCACGTATATGACAGATAACTGTACTGTAGTATCTCTTAGTGTCTGGCCGTCCGGTGTACGCAATTTGTTTATCCGTGATCTTGTAACAGCGCCGAAATATCGGGAACTCAAAACAAATAGCAAACGTGGTTAATATCCCGCTTTCAGTGTTAATGATAATGTTAGTGAACACGTCAGTTTAAAACATTATGTCATTATGTCAAACAATAAGTCAGTTAAAGTTAATTATGTCATTATGTCAAACATTATGTCAGTTTAAAACATTATGTCAATGACTGCAGGAAGTATGTTCTCGTTGTTCTTCCTTGTAATTATTTTAAACTATTTATCTTCAAGTTCAAGTAGGCGGTCGCTCCATGTAAAACATGGTATTCAGCTGCATCCGGTTAGACTGGAAGCCGACCCCAACATAGTTGGGAAAAGGCTAGGCTGATGACGATGATATCTTCAAGTTGCGTGTGAAACAATATTGCGTCTCAATTATAAGAAATGAAAAAAAATCTTACAATTACAATAAAAGGAAAGGAGTCTGACATAAGCTAGCATTAAACTCGAGAGAGACCCGGGATTTTCAGGCCCAAGGCCTAAAGAGGGTTGGGAATCATTGCATTTACAAAACGCTGTCATTTTTCCCTAAATCCGTGCCGTGGTGTCACATTATGCTAATTTCTGTCTCGTTCGTAAATTCCGGAGCAGAGACTAAATCACCTTCTTAGGAGAATAATCTTTTTATGCATTATTTTTTATGTAAAAAGATGCTCTGTCCCGAATTGGATGTTTCGTTTTATTTGTATAAATGGTCTTTAATTTGAGTTGTTTTTCTTTTATGTTATTATTTCTTTATTTATTTTTATCTTTGTTAGTGAAGAAATTTTGTTCTAATAAAATCGAATGTCGAGCCAGCGACACAAATAAGAACGGCATAAAGCTTAGGTACTTAGGTATACGTAGCTGAAGAACAGTTGGTCATAGGACTAATGGAGCAAACAAGTCCTGGATGGCAAGCATGTGGGACGCGTCCCTGTTAGATGGACCGACGGAGGACGACAGGGTGTTGTGATGCAGTTTTGGAAAGGCCCATGTCCAGCAATGGACTGTCATAGTCTGAGTTGATTGATTTAGTGCATGCATGTAGCTAACTACATATTTGTTGATTGCCTCAATGGTCGAGTGTCGCAAGCGCTACTATTGAGCACGAGGTCCTGGGTTCGATTCTCAGGTCGGGCAGTGTTATTGGATGTTACCATCAGGAATTCCTCAGTAGCAGCCACGGAGTCTGGATTTGTGCACGGTTGATGGCAATAGCCTTTGACATGAGACTTAAGACATGGCGAAATGTGGTGTAATACTATTAGATACACTTCTGCCTAACCCTTCGGGGATCACAAGCATGATGTTGTGTTATGTTATATTTGTTTATAACACAGGAAGAGAAATAACACCTTTCAAAAGTTCAGCATGCATAAAGCCACTTACACACATGCAATTACGTAAATATGTACGTAAATATATAGGTGTAATACAGGGTACAAGTTAATTACCCGGTGTATTACGTATGACCCTATTCCACCAGTTAACACGTACGAGAAATGTAAAACAGAGTTGTTCCATGTTTCCAAGTTTTGAATTAATTAACGACATTACTCGATTCACTGGGTCTACGTACATATCTACCTGTTAAAGTAGGCACCTGATTCGTTGAACTTTACACTGAAGTTTGAACGGCAGAAATATGTATTCGCACTTAAGTATTCTATGTTTAGTTAGCGAATAATCATTTAAATGAATTTAATCTAGGGGTTAAGTTAAATCAATATCGCTCTAATAATAAAAATATCGCTCTTTTAATTTTATTTATTTTATAATAATTAATATACCCTATTGTATAAGCCATTTCTTGTAAATTTAATATTTTAAGGCAAAAAACTTCTATTTTCTAAATTAAGTTACTACTACTTTTTTAGCCTAACATTTTTTTTTTGTACGCTATTCCTATATGACAAAACATGTAGCAACTTTATTTTTATTTATAAGACCTGTATAGTGCATAACATACCCACTCATGTTTTACAAAATAAATTTTATCTTTATCTTTATCTTATCTTTATCTAGCTGAATTGATGTATAATACGATTAGAATCTTCTTCTTTTTCTTCCTGCCTTTGTCCCATTCTACTTGGGGTCGGAGTACCACGTTTCCATCTTCCATTCTCCCCTGTCAGATGTCGTCGTTCATATCATTCCTCAGACATTCTATCTATCTTTTCTTTGACCATCTGCTCCCTCTCCATACTTCAATTTGAATTCATCACTTTTTTAGTAATATAATACAATTAGAATATACCTACATAATGAGCCGTAACAAGATGACTTTAAATATCTCCAAAAATGTGCTTCAAATCTAAAAACAGAATCACATTTATCATTTGAATACCCAGAAACATCCTCATTTCCATTTATACCCGGGACAGTTAATTTTAATTACAAAGTTCTAATAAAATTAAGCACCCATTGAGTCCGTCATTGGTGCAAATGAGGGTATTGTTTCGCGGCTTATCTGCGGCTGTAGCCGTTAACGTAATTATGAGCGGGAGAGGCCTCGTAGCCCGTAGCAGGTGTAGCGCCTACGCGGCTACGCTGCTACGAGTTTAGAATATATATTCTCGTAGCGATTGTAATGTATAGCGAGAGAAGTTTTTCATGTGATTTTAGTGGCTTATGTGAAATTGGTTACATAAATTGTGAAGTCTTTATCTTTATAATAAAATTTAAAATAAATTAAATAGATAAATTATTATAAAATTTAAAATAAATAACTTTAAATGTGTATATTTGTATGTATGTTTATTTTATATAGGTATAACTTTGTTTTAAGTTCCAATTTCAATTTTCCTGTCTTGTCTTTTCTACACACTGTGTCTACATTTCTAATCCTACTTTCCTCTCGCAGGTCTGCTGGAAGAGATTGCGCATGAAAAAAGCAGTACCTTTGTGCTTTTCTATCTTAACGTAATGTCTTGTTAAGTATTTTGTGTGTACATAAATATATAAATAAATACATAAATTAAATTTATAAATTATTATAAAATTAAAAATAATTTAAATTGTGTTTTATTTCAGGCAAAATACCCATATACAACAATAATAATACTTAGATAATAAATTGAGACGAATAAAGTAGTAAAAATAGTAAAGAAACGTAGGATATCATTAAAAATAAATCAACAAAATATCAGTAAAACCATTAATCATAATGAACTGACATAATCTTTTGGTCATTTTAAACCGTTATTGACAATCAGGGGCTTCAATGAAAGCCGCGAAAGAATAATGGCCGTTTCAGTGTAATTAGTCAAATTGTTAATAACAATAAATCACTCAGTCTGTTATCGACGGGTAACGTTTATTCTTCACTTTTTTACCAATTTTCTGAACGTCGAAACAATTTACTTTTTACCAGAACATGGGTTCTATTATCGCAAATTGTTTTTAAAGTTTAAACCGTTCATATTTATTTTGTTTCAGTTGTTTTTTAAACATTGGTTATCCCTAGATCAATTTATATTCAATTATTAATTTTTTGTTTTTTACGTAATTTTAAATAAGTCTTATATGGCAAGTTCTCTAAGGATCTGCAATACATACACTCGTATTCCAAGACCCGTCTTAAGTCAATTGCTCAGCTCAGTTAGCCTCAGTCGTCATGTCCACAGTTCAAAGCGCCCATAAAATCGTTTTCTTAGTCGCAATTGGCGGATCCGCAACTTTGACAGATTATTCCTTATGAAAATCTCCAATCGTGGGCATTTATGACTATTTATAAACAAATTAATAGCTGTCGATATGTCTAATGGGCGTCTCGAGCTAGACTTGAGCTGAGTCAGTGACTCCGAAAATCAGTAAAAGAAACATAAGTTAAGTGCCTGTAATTTTGCCGGTTCACTAATTAGTTATGAAATCTTTAATACCATAACATCACGCCGGTAATCGCCAAAGGGTAAGACAGAGATGTACCTAAAAGTAGACCCATATTTCACCTGTTGTGTTAAAGCCCTATGTAAGGGCTAGCCTATTGCCATCAACTGGGTACAAGTCCAAAATCCGTGGCCGCTACTGAGAAATACCTGATAGAAAAATCCAAAAATACTTTACACAACCTGGGATAGAATACAGGAACATAATTTGCTCAGCAGTAGTACTTGCGACTACTAAATCTAGTCTTACTAGACCAAAACTAAATATATCATTATGCACCAGCTGAACTCCAACAAACATATTTGAAATTGTTCTTAAAATGAAAAATTACATTCAAATTCCAAGCCGTACGATCCGGGTCTCAGTCCGGGTCAAAGGCTCACATTGTGAGATGCCTCCGGTTCTCTTCAGGAACGTTCCGGTCTCATCATCCCGTAATCCCAGCCCGCATCGCTTATGCCCGTTTCCGGACACCGGGATTTAGGTCCCGTATTACTTGTCAAGCTTTTATTGTTGCGTGTGTGAGTGAGCAAGTGAGCTTGTGTGTTTGTGTATTAGTGATGTGAAAGTGTGTGTTAATTGTGTATTATGACGGTTTATGTTAGCTAATTAGGTGGATGTGTTTTGACGCTTGAAAGGGTGCTGGATTAGCTCTGAGGTTACAGGATCGCGGAATGTTTGGTGTTTTGACGTAGAGCCTGTTTACTATACCTATATTGAGTTGCTATCGTTTTTCCAAAGTGTGTTTAAATTGTTTGTGACGTAACTGACATAAAAACTTAAATAAAGAATGATTTCATCGAAGGTCGATGAATCTTTGGTCTATTGGTCGCAATCGTTACTGCTGAGCATGAGGTCCTGGGTTCGATTCCCGGGTCGGGAAAATTGTTATTAGGTTTTTCCATCAGGGATTTCTCAGTAGCAGCCACGGAGTCTGGATTTGTGTCCACTTAATGGCAATAGGCTCGCTCCCTATTGCATGGGACTTGGACATAACTGGCGAAATGTAGGTGTACTATTAGGTACACTTCTGCCTAACCTTTCGGGGATTACAGGCGTGATGTTATGTTGTATCATGTGTTTATCGAAGTTCAGTGTTAATACAGCAATGTGTCGCAATGAAATAACGTTATCTACTTTAATATGATAATTTATTTTCCCACCAATTTAAACCCCGTAACGTATAAAATTAACTCGGATTCAGTAAGCTATTAGTTGGATAACAAGCTCCGAAATCACTCCAATCAACACAATACAATCGCCAAAGTAATAATCATCAACAAGACAAAACAAAATACAATACAATAACATACAATAAAATAACTTACATTTATTTACGGCACCAATTATGGGGCATATTACGTTGCATGGCGTTCAATGGACCGTGGTTTTATTAACTTTTCCAATATAGCCCGTATTATATTCAAAATCAATGAGATGCCAATATAACCTTAAAAAGGTCGGGCTATATTGTTATTACACAAGGTTATGAAAACCCTTCTGCACCTGTTGTGAAAATATGACTCACCGATGCATAAACGAGTCGCGTGTTTGAAAAAGGTAGAATTAAAATTTAAACACTCAGTTCTTTTTTTAAAGTTTGTTGTTTAAATAGATCTAAAATGATTACAGGTGGCACGACGTTCTACTGTTGTTTTAGTACTGAAAGAGGTTTATTACCTTTTTATGTTATTTCTGACTGTGACAGGTTAATGAGTTATAAAATATTTGGACTATACCTTGACACAAATTAGTAATGCGGATTGATGTCCCTTACATTGATTTGCAACCAGTTGCCATGAATTTAGTAGGTTAGGTACATAATTCTAGACCTCTCAACGTTCCCTATGTTGTAACAGCTGATTTTTTAAACTGGTGTAAATCCTAAACTCTGGAGGGTTCCACCTCATGTGATAAATTTATGGTAAAAGTTGATGAAAGATGTCCCTTACGCCATGTATGTGTTACGGGTAATGCTAGAAGTAGAGGTAATCCTAGGTTTACGCGGGTAAACATAGTATTACCCAAGCTTTTTGGGTAAAGTTCGAAAAGTTCTACCACCTTTACTGCCGGCTATACCTAGGTGTGGCCGGTAGCAATTGCTTAAACTTAGGTGTATCCTTTTTATTGTTAGGGCTCACCGACCATTTGGGTTAGGTTAGGTTAGAACTGTGACCAAACGCGCGCGAGCCGAGCGAGCGTAGGGAGCGGTGCCGCGGCAGCGGCCGTCAAGCGATACATCCAAATTGGTTGCATCAAATAGCCAAAAAAAAAAGGCTAGACTTCCAAATTAAATTAAATTTAATCATTTATTTTAGTGAGTATTCGAACTTTACCCAAAAAGCTTGTGTAATAGTATGATTACCCTAGTAAAACTAGGTTTATTTCTTCTTTTAGCATTACCCGTAACATATACATTATGAAAAGATTTTCTTTCATCTCATATTCTAACCAGCAGCGGGCGGTAGCAATAAATCATAAAAGATACAATCTTCCTTCAAATGAAGAAACATATCGTATGGTCAGCTCTCTTGTTACCCACGAACAAATAAATATCCGTTGTTATTTCTTTGTGACATGTCAGTATTTTTATTGCTCTATATTTTCTTTATTAGGAGGAGTGTGGCGTCGCGTAACGTTATTAAAAATCTGAGATTTTCGTGTGAGTCATAAAAATATGATCGCCTTCGTTATTTCAAGTGTCTTAGTAGGTAGGTATTACTTTATATTCATTTTTATGGGAAGTAAGAATTATTAAAACCTGTAAGAACCTATATTTTTTTTGTGGCTTTAAAAATTATGCGCAAAATACGTGGTTTGGGTGAAGAGTTGAGGACAACAGTCCCTTTACGAAACAATACAATTGTTTTATTTATGACTATCACAAAAAATATTTTGAGAATGATTCGGTTTATTAGAGTTGGGCTCTTTTCTCGCTGAATGTGCAGAAGCTAATTTCATGTTAAATTTAACTTCAGTTGATATACATTAAGACAAGCTGTTACATCAGTTAGAAAGACAAAGGGTAAAATGACATTAGAAGTACGCACAGTGATTAATAACTGCTATGAATCGTTTTCTTCTCCATCTGCGTGAAAAAGCTTAGTAACATACGTTAAAGTAGTTCCTAGAATTTTCTAACAAATCCCGTCTGACGCGTAGTTTTCCACGGTAAAAGGTTACAGGAATATTATATAAAGTTTTACAAGAATTCTCGTTTAATATTATGCAATTATTTCAGCTGAAAAATAATAAATGGTGAAGGTATTCATTTTGTTTGCACATTCCTTGCGAAATACAATTTATGTGAAACATTCATTTAGTAGATGTTCCGTGTTTTTAAACGGTTTTTCTTTTGGGAAAATTAATATTTATTCTCACTTTAAAACATGAATTTATGTTAAGACTGAGTACATATTTACACTGGGTTGATGCGTTTTAATAAAGAGATTTACCAAAAATGTTGCGAAAAAACTATTAATTTACTTTAAAGTGTAAAATGTTGGTTTGAAATAAACAGACGACTCCACGGGTTCATGCAACGGTGAATTACATTTGTGTATAAATGACGGAAATGACCGTAGTCGACGACGGTAAAAAATGTTGGTGGTTGGTGAAAATCTTTCCTTTTTCATTTAGGACGAAGAGTTAATATGTTATGTTATAATTGTGTATTTTGTGCAGACATTTTAATGCAATATGGAATGTCTGCATCTTGGATTAGACGTATTAAGAATGAGTGTCTGCTATTGTTGGTTTAACCTCAAAATCAGAATGGAGATTTAAAGTGGACGCGCATCTAAACGCACCGCAGGAGCCGAATGCGCCGCAGTCATCGCAATTTATAAATATTCATACGAATACCTTGAGTCACTGACAATCGTAAAGAGGGTAATTCTAACTGTCATATTAAACTACTTTCGCTATGAAACTCAACTAAAAACAACTTTTCATACATACGTAGTAATAGTCTTTTAAGTTTCACAGCGAAACTTATTTAGTATGACAGCTAGAATCACCCACTAGACGATTGCCGGTGACTAAATCGCAACCATGTATTACATTTTATCCTAACAAAAAAACTAACCTTTGATACAACAATACGAGACATGAAGACAGCACATAACTAAAAGGTACATACCTACATAAGTAAGTACTTGTTTATTGCGGCATGTGTTTAAGATGCCTGATGGCTGATGCTCTGAGTGCTCTTAATGTTCGCATCTTGAATTCGTGCTGCGTAAACTTTGTCATTAGCACTGCCAAGCAGGCAATTATGGCCTCCTACTACTGACGTGACACTCGGCCAGATTGTGGGATGAGGACGGGGACACTCACCCTGTTTGAGTTTTAAATTCAGAAATGGTTTAGATTTTTTTTTAGATATTGGACGACAATTGCGCCAACTGTCTTTAAATTTTTGGTGAAACTGTTAGGTTTTCTGTCAGAAAAATTTGCCTATAGGTACTTAGTGCGGCATCCAGTTGTTGAAAGGCTGTTGTCGAGTTAAGCGGGATGTTAATCGATAATTTACTGTGTACATTCGGAAACACTTTTCAAGTTGTGTTGTGTGATCACTTAAGACATGTCGGCTTTAAAGTTTAAGCTATACGCTAAAGTTAAACTGGATTCCCAAACAAGTAATAACCAAGCTTGTTCTGTCTCTTTTACCAGAAACATAGTATGGAGAATTACAATATTTGTACGTCTAATAATTTAGCAATTATTATGTACTAGTTTTAATTAAATTGCCAGCAACTAGGGCGAAAGTCGAAAGTCCCGCCTAAATACATACAATGCGCCTCGCAGCTACCGAGAACTTCAAACTTCGAACCCTTTCATTCCAATTTCAAAGTCCCGTCCGTTTAAAAGGGCCCTTTCTTATCAAGGGTTAAAATTTTATGAGAAGCTCAACAAGGAACCTTGTTGATTGTTGTCGATTATTTTGATTAAGTTTGGACGTTTGGTAAACAGAAATGCAGTATACTTGTTTTAATTTTACTTGTTCTAAGTTATGCCATAACATAAAATTACATCTCGGCTGTAATCCTCGAAGGGTTAGGCAGAGGTCTACCGTATGGTACATCCACATTTCGCTAGTTATATTTAAGTCCCAAAACATACCTTCTAAACTGTCAATATAACTCTTTGGGGTATTAATTCGTAGTAGTTTGTTTCCAGTTCTTCTCCATAGGAAACGATCAACCTGAACCGAGCATCTTTTTGTCGACGTTTTATAAGTGCCCATCTAGGCCTATGTGAAATAAAATATTTTGATTTTTGAGACGCGAAAACATACAATTGGAATATTAGTTTTCCCGTTCAAAACTTGACCTAATAAACCGCACAAATTGATCGATTATATTTTGGCATATCTGGCACTATGATTAACACTGAAATGTAGCTATACTTTAAACATGGACAACGGCCAGACACACAAGTGACATTTTAATGAGATGTCATGAATTACAGTTGCGGTCTTCTCCCGCGAGACGAGAAGAGTTCTATTTTTGGTGAACTGTGACAGTGTGTGCATAATATCTATGAATAATAGAAGTGTTTGGACGTCGTAGGTACCTCACTCTTATACGAATAACTTGCAGAATACTTTAGCAGTAATAAAAATGCAAGAACTTATGTAGAACTCGTAAAATTAAATACACTGACGTCTATGTTATAACAAAGTACGATGTGATGAAAATCAACGGCGCTGATCATCCCGTTACATTCATCATCATCTTCAACATCATCATCAACCTCCTGCCCTTTTCCTATTCTACTTGGGTTCGGTGCAACACGTTTTCTTCTTCCATTCTCCACTGTCAATCGTCACACTATCATTTACTTCTTTTTCCTTCCTCACACAAATCATCTATATTTTCTTTGGTCTTCCTCTCCCTCTCGATCCATCAACATGTTTATTCCTTGACGGTATCCAAACACACAGCACTAGGTTCTTCGTACTTTTTCTCTTTCATATCATTCCTCACACAATCCATCTATCTTTACATTATTGTCCTTTTTAAGACCAGTAAGTGGGCCTCTGCCCGCAGGGCTTCAATCTGCAGGGTTCCACAGGGTTTCAAACATAGTATTTGCGTTCTTTCATCTTTCGGGACCTTCTCAGCTATCAAAAACTTTGATAGCTGAGAAACTCTCTTTACAAAGTAAAAAGAAAAACAAAAGAAGACAGCTTAAGTACGAGCACTAATAAATATCGCCCAGTTAGGCTAGTAAGTAACGCTGGCCGGTGTAATGTAAGCCAAGTAAAGTGGACCTCCTGGAGAGAACGAGGTTTATCGTTCACCCTCCGCTTCACACCACTAGTGATTCATCTAGGAATATTGTTTAGATTTGTAGAGAAAGTGTTGTTGTTCCATAAGGGGTTACATTTTCAAGATTGTGCTAAGTTTAGATTGATTTCTCTTCAACTTTTTCTGTCGCCTTCGACTTTTTTTCTCTTCTTCTCGTATTTGCATCGTCTCCTTTAGAAATATGTATAGGTAATGCATTATGTTCTTAAGAGGCCTCGGCGACGCCGACTTTTTATATCGATACTGTCGCGCGTGTGTATCGATACAGCCGCGATGCTGTCGCTAGCTGTGTACCTTCGCCCAATTCTGTATCGCTACTATCGCGATGCAGAAGAGGGTTTACAAAACGCGCGACAGCATCGCTACAAAAAGTCACCGTGGACGCGGGGACTTTTGTTTTCACAACTCTGTAAGGGTTGAATTTTATTCGCACTTATTCAGTACCGTTCTAAGGTAAATAAATACAATAAATTGTTTTACTGAAACCGATGTTTTATCTATAAAAATCATGTTTACGTGGTATTACGATTGTAATCAAAGTATCAACGCCCACACCCGGTCTGGAAGCGATAATGTAAAAATGCTTCATTTTCCGGATGGAAATAAATCAAGAATAATGTAATGAGTTCAGTTCAATAGTCTCGGCGGAGTGAGTTACTTCAGGGTAATGGTTAATTGCCAAAGTTTTCTTTAAGAATGTTCTTTCATTTAGCTTTGTTCACAATTTCATTTTAAATTCGACGTTAGGACGGATAAGGCTTATAATATTATTAAATTATGGAAAACATTAAATTACTTTAAATCCTCCTGGGTCGAGTTGTTTTAAAAAGAAAAGTGAAATAAAAAATGGTTTTTCTGAAAAAGAAGTAATGCTTCCACTGACAGGTTATTTGGTAGTCAAATATTGTTTCACCTGCTGGAAATAGGACAGTCTGGTTGGCCCAATTTTTTTAGAGTTTACAATGCCTTCTTATATTTTTTTTTATTTTAAAGCTGCGGTATTCAACTTTAATCATTAACTTGGTCGTTTTATTGTTTTCATTACTTGGGTCTGCCTTTAGGCCAAATTAAACTTACAATCAATCAATTGAGAGGCTAATCGCACTTTAAAGTGGGGAAGCACTTTTCTCCTCACTTTGGTCACCTTTGCACTTGTGAACGCATGTTTGCTCCACCAAAGGACGCCTTTACGTGACGGAATGCGATAGATATACTCGAAAACGCGGATCCGTGTGTGCAAATGTTATTTCGCCCTAAAACAACATTCCTTTTTTGTCATTTGCAAACGAATGATATTTTAATCATGATTAACGCTAAAAGCATTCAATTATTTGTGGTGCCAGTGGGCCTAAGTAATCTACGCAAATTATATCGCGACTAGAAGGTTAAATCCGACGTTAAATCAGAAACGTAGGCGGAAGATGTCAATCGTATAATTCTGGCTTACCTGCCTTCCAAAGCGTAAAAACGCGATTAAACGATTAATTCAGGTGAATGGGCAAAAGCAACCGCCTACACGCCTTATAATTGGACTTATTGGATCCCAACGTACGTACTCAAGTAGTAGGTATTACAGACAAACCAATCGATCAACTTACCCTTTTCGATTTGGATGATAGACCTCAATAAAATTAAACCACTTAAGGTGGAAGCGCCAGGGTAGCCCGCGATATTCTAATTTTCTTAGTTTTTTGCTATTTGCAGGTAAGTGTCAGGTTGTATGTTGGTTGAAATATTATTCGCGACCGTAACAAATATGGCTTTACTGAGTTATAATCACCAATTCGGTCTCCAAGTTCATTGAATCCCACTGTATGGCTTTTTCATGAAATCGTCCCCTGGTGCGTCCACCTTAACTCTGACTGATGGTTATCTAAGGTAAGGGGAATGACTTAAGCGGGAACAGACAAATTGGAATCGCTTTCAAAGCATTTCACACATCTACTGGGACTTTCAACAGGATTGACATAAACTTTTCGGGAGCTTATGTCAGTTTCAAACATTTTTGACTTTTCTATAATCGTTTTCGCTAATTGTATGTTACCGTATCTAGGCCCTATAAGATCCCTGTGGTAAACAAGATCGAGTATGCCTAACGACGAATTTTATCGGGATAATATATACCTAATGGTAGGTAATGTACGCACACTGGAAATGCACACAAAACTGATGGCGTATGGTAAATATTGTGATTAATGTGCAAAGGCTGGGTTTTACCTTGGCCAGAGGCTTAGCGTTGCCATACAGCGTGGCAACGCCGCCAGTCTCTTGGGGACATTACCAGCTGACAGTGTTGAGGAGGAGTTTATCGACGCCAGTTTTTAAGTTTTTTGTTAAGTTAGTTAGTTAAGGTTATTTTAATTTATAAATGTAAATAATATTTTTACTATAAAATAAATATACATGTGCAATTAAACAAAGACTAAACCGACAAATTGTATCACAAAATAACAAAACAATACAGCTAAAAGCGATCGCTGTTTAAAGTTAAAGCGACTAATAATACCGTCAGAATACAAAACCCAATCCTCTTATGTAATCCCGAGATATTCACAGTTATTTCGGGGATAATCCCGGGATTTAGCATGACGTAAAAAGAGCAATAACAAAACCCGGCCGAGTGCAACTCTTGCCTTGAGCGCGGACTGTATACGTCAAAACAAGATGCTAGTTTTTTGTGGCGCTCTGTGTCTTTTACTTAAAATGAAGAACAAAAAGTAATACTGTCTTAAACGAGGACTGGGTACTTAATGAAGGACAACGAAATGGATAAAGTTATTCTGTTGTTACTATCTTTATTAAAAACTTTACGATTAAGAATAAAGTGCTCCATAGTGTCTATGGTGCTTGGCCTGAATAGAAACTTATGCGGCCATCTTGTTTTTGCAATTCAGTTTCACAACTGTTTACCAAACTCCCTCCTGTCAATGTCATTTAAGCGCCAAAAGACCCATGCAGAAATGTAAATACATTTTGAAAGTGTCCAAAAATGCAGTGGAACTTTATTCGCCTGTATTTTTCATGGAAATAGCTTCCAATTCGTTCCCATATTTCGTATCACTTTCACAGCTCTATATTTTATGAAAACTACAATATTCTTGAATAAACGAGGATCAAAGTTCTAAACGGTCCAGACAAATTGCAAACGAAGGTTCGGACACGTAACTCTGACAGATTATGTACCTAATAAAGAATCTGTCCTTGTCCGATATACGCAGCGATCCTCAAACTTTCCGTATAGGTGATGTGAAAGAACCATTAAACCTAGCTCAAAAGAAATGTCTAGACATTTCTTAAACACACGACGTATCTCGACAAAAGACAATCGTCTTCTCAAAGAATACGGCATGCAGTAAACATCGGCCATAGTAATAAAATGCACTCAGGTACTCGGCATCCAATTCAATCTAACTTATTGCGGTCGGTAGGTGCTTGAACTTACTGGTTTTCCTTCCTATACATACATGTACAGGGTCGACATAGATTGAGGATATAAAAAAACCGAAACGGCGCGCGTTAGAGTCGTTTTGGGATAATTAAATCTCGTTTAAGAGGGACAGTATTTTTTCAGAGAACCCGAATTTTTGAATACATTACCTGTGTAAAGCTGCGGAGCCGCACTGACGAAACAAATTATTTTGGAAGATAGGCTAATAGGAGGTAGGGAGCTCTAAAAAGACTAAGGTCAAGATCTATAACCGTTACTTAACACGAACTTTGACTAAGCTTTATTTCTGTCACTGTCGAGTGTCGCACAACTATAGAATTACAAGAGCAATACTCAGAAATGTCTTGGCCACAGCACGCGCCAAGTAACGTTTACAGATCTTGGCCCAAAAACTTTTGATCAGCTTAACGGGGATAAAATATTGTTTGCGAACAAAGTTAGGGGCAACAGCTAGTACTAAACAAAAGCTCTGTTATGTTATAAGTTTGTTGAACACGGCTGTTACAAAATTCAATAAATAACTCGCGCCGCGGACGAAATTACTTTGATTCGTGACTTGGGGTGCTATTTTACTTTCTGAAAATGAAAATAGAGGAATTGCCGGCTATTATGTGCCTAAAATTTGATTTAGGACAAAAGTTTTTATATATTTATAGCCACCTTCAGGCTTTATTATAACAAGCACTGTAAATGCTAATCTTTTGGTTTTACAACTGTTATTGGTTTTTAGGGCCAAGAAATAACATGCTAAGTTCTGTCTAAAACTTAGTATGTTATTTCTTTTTTCTGTCCCTAAAACGTGTTGGAATCTCAATCGGAAATTTGCAGCAAGTCATGAAAAGCGATCGTGTTTTGTTTATCTTGTCGCAGCCAACCTAACGGCTTAAATAAGCGGCAATCGCTTTCAAACCATTTCGTTCTTCTACTGTTTACAGTAATTGACATGAGCTTTTCGGTAAGTAGTTTAAATAAGTCAGTCTCATTTTTGACTTTTTAATCACGTTTTTGTTTTCTTTCTTCCTTTCCATTTATGAATTTATTGTTTTTTTTTTTGTGTGAGGAACGTATGAAACCGAAAGGAGTCAATGATGCCGTGACGTCTGACAGGGGAGAATGGAAGAAGAAAGTATGTTGTGCCGACCCCAAGTAGAATGGGACAAGGGCAAGATGATCTATGAATTTATCGCTGCCAGAATGCCACTTTGCACTTTCGGATTTATTTGAATGATCAAATAAATCAAATTAAAAATCGGAGTGTTGACCTAGTTAAGTGACAGTGCCTCCGTCTTCCCATGGATCTAATCGTAATATATTCCACCAGACAGTGCGGAGGCATGTCGGGTCGCGTGCAGGGAGTTTGGGACTCTGGGGCTCAGGGCAGACGCCGCAAACCTCGAACGCGACCGGCAAACTAATTTACCAAATCAATATCCGACTTGGCGTGATACTCGCGAATTTCTCGTTAATTATTTATTATGAATTGGGCTGTAATATGCAGGTTTGTTTTGTGGATTATTAATGAGTAACGGGACTGGTAATAATTGTTACGTTGCAATGTTATCGAGGCTTGAATATTAGTATTATGTTAGGAAAATATTATTTTTCGTGTGGTTCAAAGAAAACCTATAAACCAACGTTGAGGAAGTTGAGACAGGCATAAAAATAATCTCACCCCCCCGGGACGAGCCCCGCAGGTCAAGCAGGCTACTAGTCGGGGGCAATGGAAGTCGCATTAGATCCCGCTGCTCCCCGACGCAACTGTGCGAGGGAACACCGGTGTGGATATAGTCAGTACGAGTCTGATAGACCCCTCAACTCACCCCAGGGTGAGGACAACCATTGAGGATTTCCACCTTGAGAAAAAAAAGGCATATGAATAACCATACATCATAGCAAAAAAATAATATGGCCGTAATTTTGTTTGTCCAAAAACAACATATATTTGCCGACGTATACAGACAAAATAAATATAAATAATACGATGGTCGTAAAACTTTATAGATAAAAATAAGCTCAACAAATATTTACTGAAAGTTCACAAACAGTGCGGCGTTCCATCCAATTTAATAAGAACAAATGAAGTTATGTTCGTGTTCGTTTCGTGCCCCAACCGAACCATTTCGTTATTGAAAAATGTTTTCAACACACGGCGGGAGAGTTTTCCGACATTAAATAATTTTATCGAGGTAGACAGTGTGTATACACGGAGTATACAGTAATGGAGCATGTTTACACTTTACGGAAATACATCTGAGAAACTCGTTCAGCGGAATTGCGAGGTGTGGAACTGTTGAGAAGGACGAGTCATTTGCATTTGAAACTACATCACGCTATTCGAGTGTGCAGACCAAGCTCCATAATGTAGTCTTTTTCACGTTGATATTACTCCATGTTCGCGATCGAAAGTAATGATGGCCAAGTGGCAACGACCCGGACTTACAAATTGTAGGTCGAACTCAGACAGGTGTGTTACTTAGTGTAACATTATTTCATCATCACTGCTCTCAAAACCGTAAAGTAAAACATTGTGAGAAAACTCGCAGGTCCAAGAACCAAAGAAAACGAAGACATTTGACATCTACTAAACCCGATTCTTTGGTAACATCCCACTCCCTCTCATAGAGAGGCGGGCTGTGTCCTAGCAGTGGGAACAATATATGCTGATTACACTTTTAATACTCCACGTTCTCTCTACTCCATGTCACACTAGTTGTACAATGTAGCAGCTTTATAATTTTGTGTCGCTTCACCACACTAATTACACTCGGTCGGATGCCCACGACGCGACGGACCGCTGCAGTAGAATGTAAATATTGCCCTAAATCTTGTTCGCACTAGGCCAGTAATTAAACCGACGGGATAGCGTCAATTGAACAGTTTCTGTTCGACATAATTATGCTGATTTAGACACAGACAGCCTGATTAGATTGGGAATGAGCTTGCTTAATATGTTTTTGCCGCAGTTGTTAGTTATTATGCTTATTTTAAGCGACTATCAGAAATTATTCAAATTTTTTTTTTCGTGTGGTTAGTGCCCAACTCGGTGTCAGAGTTTTTATGCCGCCTATGAGCCTCTGACTTGGTTTTACATACCGTCGAGAAATATCTCTCAGTCATGCTGGTTTCCTCTAGATGTTTTCCTTCACGATGCAAGTGATAATTATAGGTACAATACGCACATGAATCCGAAAAATCAGAGGTGCATGTCTTGGGTTTGAACTCGAGACCTGGTAGTCCGACGGTCACACCACTAACCTATCACTGCTTTTCTGCTGTTTGCTGTATTCTAATGAGTAACAGTGGAGATTCTTATCGATAGGAAACGACCAATTGTTGATTGATTAGTATAAGTAAGTTTTTTTTATTTTTTTATAAGAACGTTGCCCCACACTAGGAATTTCTCCTGTATCGTGGGTGCGTTTACAAACATTTAAATTCACATACACAAACAGCCGAATCATCAGCATCTTCTGCTGTTTATTACTAATACTAATAAACAGCAGAAGTATATTAGTATTAGTTTTGGTAATTAGTAATATTAGTAAATGTAAGCAAATTAGTAAAATTTAGTTAATATTAGTAAATTAGTAATTAGTATTTAAGCATTTGTTAAAAAGTAAAACAAGTGAAAATTTAGTGTCCGCACTTGTTAACTTTTCTCTATACTGTTTGTTCCGTTCCCTCAGACAAACCGTGAAAACGGTTTTGTGGGGCATAGTTCTTAAGTTAAGATTTTTGTAAACCTTGTCTTGATAAATAAATAAAAAAATTAAAAAAACCGTGCACCCATTTTGACGTTTCATAAATGCCCATGTGTATCATGTGCAATTCAAAATGCTGTATGTACGTTTATTATAAGACCATCTGCAAGCGCCAATAAAAAAAAAAAAAATCTTTAGATCCTCTTTCGAATTTGCAATGTCGTCAACGATGAAACAGTGATTCGATACGAGTTCTTTTTTCCAATTTGGCATCGAACACTAACAAGAAATGACGCCAGAAAAAAAACCTTTGGCAAAAACGAACGTGATTTTAACTGCAACGGACTAGAACTTTAAAAATAGTGGAGAAGAAAATCTAGTTCTCTGGCTTTCTGGATAGTTTATTTTGGCACCGAATAACAAAGGTGGACAGAAGAAAAAATGTTTGATTTTCTTGCTATATTAGGTAGGTATCAGAAATGGGAAAACAATCTTTAATGAATTTACTTACTGCATTTTATCAAAAAAAAAAGTACTAATGGTATTTCCAACATAACTCATACTTAGAAAATATCAGCGGCAAATAAAATATAAAAACATAAGCTACAGTTTCAGCTTAATTATAAGCACTATTCTGAACATTTTCAGAAACGGCGATAACCTTTCGTGCATTGACTTGAGTATTGCGTGCTGAAACTTATTTAGTTCGTAATCCTTCCACGTATACAATAAAGAGAAACCGATATTCAGAATAGGTACGTTCATCGAAAGTACTTGTACTCAATATTGAAGAAAAACAAAAGGGGAATGGGACTTTTCGATGGGAATAAACCGTAAACTCGGTCTATGAAACGACAACACAATTTACTAAGAAAATAGATGCTGTTTTGTTATGTTGAAGGTAGCGATATTTTCGGGGATTATTCCAAAATTTACATAAGTTTTCTGTATGCAGTAGTTATAACGATTTTTTTTCAGGACAGACAGTTTGTTTTTTATAGAGTTTCATCGTTTTCAGTCTGATTTTCACAAAACTAATTCAGTCATTAAAGCATTTTTATTCAACTACGGCAAAGTCAAAAGGCCCTTCCTTTTGACTTCTTCAAATAACGGAAAGATTTAATTTCCCACTAATTATTTCTAAAACCGCAATTATTCCAATTTCCTATATAAAGTTATTATAATCCATTATAACGAGTACTCACGTCGCAGTGGAATTGATTAAATAATTCATAGAGAGTCAAATATTTTCGTAGCTATGGTAAATCGATGAGCTCGTGAATATTTGATAACAAACTGTCTGTCATGGTACTGTGTCAGTAACCTACCGATTGGTTTATCGCATTGCTCGTAGTTTCATCTGTTATTGCTGTTTAATTTAAATACTTTGGATATTTAAAAACTCGATGTACTGGTAATACATTTTTAATTAAATCTGGAACTAGGCTGTTAATGATTGAACAGAAATTGTCTATTATGAACAACTCGGTAATGATAAAGTTGGCAGTAGAAAACTTTTATAAAAAAATAGCTTTTTAAATGATGACATGTGGACTAAGGCTGTCCCCGAATGGCGTTCAAGAACTGGGAAAAGTAATGTGGGTCGTCCGGCGGCGAAATGGGCAGACGACATAGTTGCCTTTACGGGGAAAAACTGGATGAGCCTGGCACAGGACCGTGGAGATTGGCACAAGAAAAGAGAAGCCAAGTAGTGGGTGAATCAGGCTGTGGATGATGATATGATGATGATTCTTTATAAACGTGATAAAACAAAACAATTGAATTTACAGGCACTTGATCCCTCTTTACTTTGTCCAAATGATCAGCTTTGCACCTGATATACCGGCTATGCGAGCGATCAAAAATAACGGGGCTCTTTTCCATTAAAAGGTGACTATCGAAACAAATCCACAGTTAAAAATATGAAGGACGAACAGAAAAAAGATCAATAAGTACATATCTACTCGTTAAAATCAATCAATTAGTGGCACATGAAACAAATTAAAGTCAAAGGTACGAGTAATTGATACTTGTGTTAATCATTTCATTCGAAACGCTCATGTTTGTTGGAAATTTTCCGATAAAAATTCGTGACTACGTAATTTTGAAGCACATTCCTAAAAGTAATTTTAAAAATTCATTACTAATGACGGCTCAGTGGTTTTATTTAACTTGTACTATGAAAAAGTATGTTTGGTTGGAAATGTTTGAAAGAATTAACTTATAACTTCCTTACTACTACTATTACTTATACTTTATTTATTTAAACTTTATGTACAATAGTGGTGCATAGGCGGAATTAATGCCACAAGGCCTTCTCTACCAGTCAACCTTTGTAGTACGAGTACTTTGGTAGTGTGATGTGATAGGGTACAAAATAATTAAAGAAATATTTAAGTACATATATAAGCGTTATAGCTGTTAAGGTGTTATTCACGTAATTTTAAATAAATAAAAAATATAAACAAATAAAACGAAATTGTATTACAATATCTGTATTTCCGGGTATTTCTCATGGTTAAAAACGTTTCCCAACTTCTCTGTTTCAGGCAATTTAAGAGATGAATTTGTTTGAAAACTTTTTCTTATAATTCTATTAGAATTAACGCAATTTTCATTCTGAAAAAAACTGTAATAAAACAGGGTGAAATGTAATAAAGGAACGTTTATTTATAGCCACAAAAATATTTAGTAGGTACGCGTACTGAGCATAAGTTCCTGGCGTCGATTATCAGGTCGGGCAAAGTGTTATTGGGTTTTTCCATTAGGAAATTCTCAGTAGCAGCCACGGAGTCTGGATTTGTGCCTGTTTGATGGCAAAAGGCTCGCCCTCTGTTACATGGAACTAAAATATAACTGGTGAAATGTGGGTGCACTATTACATACATCTCTGCCTAACTGTTCGGGGATTACAGGCGTGATGTTATGTTATGTTAAAAATATTTAGTGGTAGTTTAATACAAAAGAAATCGACTAATTTAAAATTATATTATTGTGTTTAACAATTTAGGTCAATGTCAAATAATGGCGAAAACAGCGAGCTACTTATTAAATGGCGTCAAGTAGAAGCAAGGCCCACGATTGTTTGCGTGACTGTATCCATTTGTGGGCTATGTTTGGCGTTCTAGGATATTTTCGGCATTAATATATGCATTGGAGGAGCGCCTAGCGGTCTGTTAAGTTCTTTGTAAATACATATTCATTTAGTTAAGAATTTGACACGCACGCACTGGTTTATTGAAATAATGATTGTACGGATCTAGATTGTACGGAGAATAACTAATGGTAAAGGCGGTTTTTGGACGGTGAGATTTTTTTTTTTATCTTACGCTACTCTAGGAACTTCTCCGTCGGTGCGTTTACAAAAAGTTATACTCTCACATACACCAACAGCCAGTCCCGGAACAACTACCTGTAGGTTATACAAATATTTGTACAGTGCGGGGACAGAACACGCGACACGCGGCGTACCAGCCAATTGCTTAGCCACTGCGCCAATCGTGGCGTCTAATTGACATTTTTACAAGTTGCTGGCATGACAAGATAAACTCTATTCATATTTAGAATAAGAAAGAACCGATGGTAAAATCTAGACAGTAGTGCTTTGAAAGTATCTACCTGATTCCGAGCAATTGTACACGAGTGAAACCCTTAACAACAACAAAAAAGCAACTTTATCCAGTTTCTGAGCCTTTTAAGAGCGCCCCTAAAAGTAGGTGTACGAAGAAATCTAATCACAAACTTCAAACTCAAGTGTCTCTTGGGGCCCATTATGAGAAGCGAGTGTTATATTTTTGCACAAACTTTCCAAATAATTAGGCTAGTACACATTTGGGAGAGAATTATCTCAATAATTGCGAGCTTAGCTCTCCCTCGTGCGCTCTTTGCACAGTCGTAACTTTGTTTTTCTTTAGACTAGGGAATCCGGCTCGAAGGACCATATGTTTAAATTAGTGATAAGATAATTTTTTTTTGATACTTTCAAAAATTCAACAAGTGTGTTCTATGCAAAGCTGTACTGGAAACTAAAATCTATGAACTATACAACATTATTTTTACTATATGCGAAACCTGAATATAGTTTGTTCAGAATAAATAACTGAATCGATTCCAATAATTTTTAAACCATGTTATATTTTGTCCCAAAAATATTTAAAAATATTTAAAGTTGGACACCGAGCGACACTAAGTACCTATCGCAATCATTTTGGTACCTACTGCCAAATTATTATTATCGCAGGCGCAGCGTGGTGACCACGTTTTTTTGTGGACAACTAGGTAACAGAACAAGCTTATAACTTTGTGATTTTTCATGATACAGTTTTGAAATTTTGTACAAAGATTCTTTACAAAAAATACACGTGTTTCAGGTTTCGCATATACTAAAACTAATGTTGTATAATGAGTGTGTATAGATTATTATTATAACAAAGTCAGTCGACACAGTTCTTAATTAAACAAGGTTTCTCATACAGAAATACTCATGTCCGTTCTAAATATAGATTATTTAATCAAGGCTCATACAGTGATACAGAACAATAAAAATAATATCCGTCTTGAACGAATCTGAACCTTACTTCCTGGTGATATGGAATGTTATTGCTGATCATATATTTCAATCAGGACGCTTTTAATAAACGTGGTACATCACCAATTGATAAGTCTCGAAATAGCAGTTATTAACGGTTTCTCAGTTTGCCGTCTGTCTTGATTAAAAAGTCAATGTCGTAGGGCAAACTACGAATATACTATGACAGCCTCGTTGGTCGAGTGTTTTTATGCGCCACTGCTGAGCATGAGGTTCTGGGTTCGTTTCCCAGATCTGTTAAAGGGTTCTTAAGTTTTACATCAGATCTTTCTCAGTAGCAGTCAGAATTTATTGATCAATTTGTTGATTTATTGTTTTTTTGGCAATTAGCTTGTCTCGTATTACGTGGGATTTATTCATAACTTTCGAAATGTAGTTGTACTATAAGTTATACCTCTGCTTGACCCCTCGGGAATAACAAGCGTGCATGTCGTAGGACAGTTTTTATTAGGAAAACAATGAAAACAAGCGACGAACGAAAGATGGATGAGAAACAGAAGCACAGATCATATTTCTTTTCCGCCAATAGTTGTAACGTCACGTTACGAATATAGAACCTCTCCACACAGAAAATAAAACTGATATTTCATTTATATAAAAGCCTTCTTACGTCAAGGACTAGGGATTTATTTTTGTAAAATATTTGTACGGTCAGCGACAAAAGTCACGTTACTACGTTTACACAACATATAAGTTAACACAAATTGATTGGATATATCGTATTTCAGCATTTCACATAAAACTTAGAGTTAATATTCTGTTCCGATTTTAATATAATATTTAGCATTTTAAGATTTTTAAAACTTTCTGTCGCTTCACTTACATCACATGAAATTTTTGGGCAAAAAAAAATGATTGACTGATTGGGATTGTATTGTAGGTACCTACAACATGCAGATAACTTAACAAAGATAAAAAAGCTACGGCGTTCCTAGAGGTCACTCCACGTTCTAAGTTCACTGACCTCATGGTATCTAGAACTTCAGTTGACTACGTCACTGCTACCTGCTCGCTATCGATCCGACTACGCCTAGGTAGAGTGGAACTCCTGCAGAACTCGACTAAACGAGTCCTTTGGCACCGGATACTCGGGTTACGTCGTACGTGTCTCACACGTTTGAACGTGACGCGCCAAAGATACAGGCTGACTTTTTAATGCTCTTAGAAAGCCGTGTGTGTGAAGCTTGGGTCTCGAAAGAAAAGAGGCTGAATAGGTTTAGGAGTCAGGTCCGTGTAAAAGTAAATCGGTTTTGAATTAGTAACATAACAGAGGTTGATATTATATGGCATAATTACACGGCTATCATACCCGAAGGGTAAAAAAGAGGTGTGTGATGAGGTACATATCGCTCGTTTGCGACAAGGACGACATAACTCAAAAATTTAGGTTTTTCGATGTTTTTTGTAGTTGAATATAAAATTAACGAAAGTAAGAATTAAAATTAAGTAACGTGATATGTAAAATAAACCTGTATTTCTTATTTTTGGAGTCATCTGCCTAGCCTTTTCTCAACTATGTTGGGGTAGGCTTCCAGTCTAACCGGATGTAGCTGAATACCAGTATTTTACATGGAGCGACTGCCTATCTGACCTCCACAACCCAGTACTGGGTAATACGATACCCCTTGGTAAGACTGGTTGTCAGACTTTTTGAGCCACTGATTACCTGTACCGACTGTCAAAGATCTATAAATGACAGCCGGGACCAACGGCTTAACATGCTTTCCGAGGCATAAAGGAAACTCAGTATGTAATCGGTGGTCACCCATCTACAGACCAGCCTAGGCTTAACCTGAAGATTGATCCGAGCGGCTGTTTTTGTTTAGCCACGAGCTCCTCTTCATTCTTCCATTTCTTATTTTTGGAGTAATGTTATTTATTGTCGCTAACAAGCGCTATTGTCACCCACATTTCACCAGTTATGTTCAAGTCTTATGTAACAGCCAGCTTATTGCCATCAACCGGATACAAATCTAGACTCCGCACTCTGAGTAATTGGTGATATTTCTTGAAAAAGAAATCGTGAGGTACCTAAAAGTTAAACCACTTTCAACGTTATTCATCAATGAGAAAGAGTTACTTCGTCCCATTTATATCGACACTAAAAAGGGAGGGTGCATGACCACCAGGGCTGCGGGACTGTTCGAAAGAGATAACGTGGCCCTGGAACACAAAGGGCAAATTTGGAACATGAATAGGTTTTAGTCAGTACAAGTCTGACACTCCCTTCCGCTCCGCCCAGAGTGGGGGGGTCATTTGATGATTTTCCATCCGAAAAAAAATAAATAAAAAGGATGCATGACCACTTCACTGTAACAAATACAAACGGGTGTCAAGTGGTTACATTTGTATCAATACAAAACCAGAAAGTCTGACAAGGATATAACATTTATTTTCACAAGGAGTCGTTTCTTAACGTCAAGAAATATTTATTCGTCCCATCACTCAATGTAGGCTTACCACGTTTTATGTTAACTCCGGGATTGTCTATCTTTTATTTTCGCTTGTCCTGGGAATTGCGTACAGAGTGGTTATGCGGTCGGAGATAATTGCAATTTTCGTACACATTTACGTCATTGTCAGCGAGATTGGCTCCCATACTGGATTGCCGCTGTTGTTTGTCTGGGGCAAATTATATTTTACAGTTTCGGACGCCATTTTTACATTATTGTACAAAATTGGAAATATTTTATATTTCTTCAATAAGAAGTTTATGTTTTACTGTTTGTCTTTAGTCAGTCCTATTGTTTTTTTTTTTAAAAAAAAAGTAGTTGATAAACCTAAAAAATCCGACTAAAAAAACTGAGAAGCATAAAACAAGCACATTTTAAATTAAACAAAAGCTGAAAGCAAGCGGGGCCATTCCTTTTTCTTAATTTTATATTCAAATGGGCCCTCAACACATCGCAGCAGTCGGGTAAAAAAGACTAATTTATATATTTTTTAAAAAGTGCCAGTCTAAGATATTTTAATTGTTTTAAACCAAAATAGCAAAAAAATCCGTGAATCCCAATAAACACATAACTTTACATACACAAAAGGAGGCCCAAATCACTAGTTATTTGTTGCTGTGATCAAAAGGCACACGATATCTAAAGTCTAATAACCGTCGAGGCACCCAAAAGCTCATATCGTAAAAATATTTCAACAAAACAAAATGTTATTTAATGCGGGCAAAGATCCTCGAGGTCAATGCCCTCGCGATGCGTGCTATTTTCCTTTCATCAACAAAAAATACCGCCAACAATGAAAATGTAACTGGTAACATGACTCGGCTGTGACCTTTCCCCGTGCCTAAGACAAAGGGCGCTCATTCTAGCGAAATAAGTTTCTGGGGCAGTTTTTCTCCGTCAACTAACTTTTGACAAAGGCAAAGATAATCGTGGCACATGTGGCGGAAAATTTGGAAAGAAGGTATCTGTTGCTGGTTATCTGAAGATGGATTTATATTGTGCAGTAGTTTTCTAGGAGTTATTATTTTGAACAACTTATTTCTATCGCGGGATTGATTTACAAAGGACTCCTCACCTAAAAAGTTTGGAGAGTAAATTGTAAGAACAAAAAAAAAATGTGTGTTTGTGAACAATAATAAAAAAAGTTACTGCTACATACATATATCTAATTGAGATACCGTCAGTGGGTCGAATGTCTTCAAATATTGTCTTAAACATCATGGCACAGTCAGTATTCTATAGCCAATAATATTCTATACAGTAAAGAGATGTACTACGACTTACCTTTCACAAAAATTGTCCCTTCGCTACTGTAACATGGCATTCTTATTTAAAATTGATCGGTTTCGACCAAGCTAAAATCATCTCTCCTTATTAAAATCCACAAAGCCAATTTGTATGCTAACCAGCACAACAAAATACGACCCGAATTGCGGTATATTAGCTAGATATCTCCACTTATTTGATTAGTCCTCAAGGATGCTTGTCGCAGATGACGGTCTCTTATTCTTCAGACAAAGGCCAGTTAGACTCTTGTCACCACTAGTTTCACAACGCCTCTCAAGCCCTTTTAGCGGAGAGGCCACTTAACAGACGTTTTCTCTTAGACAAAGGGCTCTTGAGTCGAAACTTTTGCTAACAATCAGAACTCAAAATAGAATGTCGTGCAGAGCGTCCACGTGTTTGTGAAAATTATGAATATGCGATCAAAATTTTTATACAGTTGCCTTTATGTGCGTGACTATACATTTTATTGTTATAAAGCAAGAAAATAAAATCACAAATACTAGTTCCTTATTTGTTTATGTAAATTATGTAACAGAATGTAGGACGATGTAAAATTGCGAGGGCGTTGTGTAGATGAATTTAAATAAATATTTCAAAGGGATATATAAAAATACAGCTCTTCCTATCTCCTTGTCTTTGTTTTGTTTGTGTTGATAAATAAAACAATATTATTGGTACGTTTGTTTTTATTGAAGTGTTGTGTGTACGTTTGTTTGTTGTCTGAAGTATAAATCCGTTGATACCTTCAGGGCTTCGTCTCGATCGGGATAAGCACGGTTAAGGTATATGTGACGACATGGTTGGCTTCTGTTACTACATATTTATAAGTGTAAACCCACATACGCAATAACCTTTATTGCATACCTGTACAGATAAAAATAAAGGTTATCTATACTTATAATAAAATTGTAACAGGCCGATATCTGTACAGTACATTGAAGATATAGAAAAAAATAATATTATGGGGGTCTTTATTAGAGCAACAAAATCCAAAACAACAGTTTTTATAATTTTTGTCTCTCTGTCTGTCTTTCCGTCTGTAGGTTTGTACGCGCATCACGCAAAAACTACTGCATGGATTTGAACGTAGTTTTCACCGCTCTACTTCTAGAATATAGGCTACATTAGATATAGTTTCGGACGCGATAGGTGGCGCTGTGCGAAGCAAGGGCGGGTCGCTAGTTCAAAATAAACTTGTACTGGGATTTTTTTTAAAAAACATTGTCCCTCACTTGGAATTTCTCCTGTATCGTAGATTACAAATTGAGTGAGTTTAAGTTTGAGTCTTCTTTAATAATACACTTGGAAAAGTATTTTTGCTGATCTATCTGCATGTATGGTGGTTATGTTGCCATATACTTAAAGATATAGCTTACAGGAACATATGGTTGTTACATTTTAGTACGTAGAATTTAGGGTGATTAGTTTTAAAGAATGCTTTGCAAAGAACAAGTAATTAATCTTTACATCTTTTAGGGTTCTGTACCTCAAAAGGATAAAACGGAACCCTTATAGGATCACTCGCGAAAATTGACCATTCCCCCCCCCTTAACTCCGAAACTACAGGGCTGAATTTAAAAAAAAAAATACAAAAATAGTTCTTTACTTTGAAAAACTAATAAGGAAGCTATAACAAAATATAATAAATCATCACTGCCTAACCTTTTCCCAACTAGATTGGGGTCGGCTTCCAGTCTAACCGGATGCAGCTGAATACCAGTATTTTACATGGAGCGACTGCCTATCTGACCTCCACAACCCAGTTAGTACTGGGTAATACGATACCCCTTGGTAAGACTGGTTGTCAGACTTTTTGGGCCACTGACTGCCTAACGACTATCAAAGATCTACAAATGACAGCCGGGACCAACGGCTTGACGTGCTTTCCGAGGCACGGAGGAAACTCGGTATGTAATGGGCGGTGACCCATCCACAGACCAACCTAGGCAAGCACGGCTTAACCTAAAGATCGAACCGAGCGGCTGTTATTATTTAGCCACGAGCTCCTCAAAATATAATAAATATAAATTAAAAATTAAAGGGGACTCGCCTTCTACGATGGTAGCACCTTTCATGCGCGAGTCCGACTCGCATTTGGCCGGTTTTTTTTAATTTAAAAAGACCCTAACTAGTACATCAACATAAACTACTAAACAATCAGATGTCCCTATTTAGCTCATGTCAGGGCCAGCTCAAGTGAAGTCCCAGCCTCACGGAGTCAAGATTCTCTTTAATGTTTTTGTTTGACCTCGCCGTGTATAATGAGGTGTTAGTACCGGCAAACACTCCAGGCTGAATGTCACACCCGCTGTATAGTACTTACTGAATAACTGAACATTTATTTTTAGTCTTTATAACCTTGTGAATGGGAAGACCGTGTTTAAGATTTTAAATTGTCATGGTCAATAACATTATCATTAACACCCGAAATGGGATATTTACCATGTTTCATCATCTGCCTAGCCTTTTCCCAACTATGTTGGGGTCGGCTTCCAGTCTAACCGGATGCAGCTGAATACCAGTATTTTACATGGAGCGACTGCCTATCTGACCTCCACAACCCAGTTACTACTGGGTAATACGATACCCCTTGGTAAGACTGGTTGTCAGACTTTTTGGGCCACTGACTACCTATAACGACTGTCAAAGATCTACAAATGACACCCGGGACCAACGGCTTAACGTGCTTTCCGAGGCACGGAGGAAACTCGGTATGTAATGGGTGGTCAACCATCCACAGACCAACCTAGGCAAGCGCGGCTTAACCTAAATATCGATCCGAGCGGCTGTTATTACTTAGCCACGAGCTCCTAGATATTTACCATGTTTACTGATTGATTTGAGTGATCACGGATAAACTGAAATTATCAGTCTTCAGTTTATCCGTGACCATGGTGCCGTAAACGTGGTAAATATCCCGTTTCTAGTTTTAATGATAAGACCGTGTTTATCTCTAACATTATGTAGTCAAATATTTTTTATTTTGTTTGTTGGTTATCTTTATATCTAAATTCCGTTGTGCGTTTGTTCGTAATTCTTCTTCTCCTGAACGGTTTGGCCGAAGTTGCACTTATGGGGTTCACCTGGATGGTTATTTGCTGTGGTTGAACCTGGCTGTTATCGGCAGCCAGATTCTCAGGTCGGGCAAATTGTTATAGGGTTTTTCCATCAAGAATTTCTTAATAGCAGCCATGGAGTCTGGATTTGTGCCCAGTTGATGGCAATAGGCTCGCCCCCTATTACAGGGGCCTTAAACATAACTGGCGAAATGTGGGTGTACTATTAGGAACACCCTTCTGCATAACCCTTTGAGGATTACAGGCCGGTTATGTTATGTACAAAAAAACAACACAAATTCTTTTTACATTTTAATGAACAAAACGCGTGATTCCATACAAAAACAGGTTGCCTTAGGGCTATAATAACTTAAAAAGAACGCATTTACCCCAATTCGTCTCGTTGGCATGAAATTTGCGGCTCGATCTAACTTGGTGACCTCCAATTTATGAAAAGAATAATTTCCTTTAAATATGTCACACGTCCTCCGATCATACCTAATTGCTGAAACTCCATAGATTAATTTGGGAAGAAAGCTCTTGCAGGACAATCCTTTGAAATCGTTCTCATAGATCATTTTCCCAGATTTCACGTATCCATTTTTGAATCTCCAAGAATACCCGGATAAGTTTTCGTTGACACTAAAGTTAGCATTGTAATAGAATGCGTCACTATTGTTCACTGCGACGATGTTGACGTTCACTTTTCTGTGTTCATCGTAGGGTGGATCCGGATGGGGACAGTATTCTAGACCTTGGTATATCATTTTGTACTTCACGCAGAACAAAATTGATTGGAGGTCCAAAATGATTATTACACCAAGAATAAATCTCATTTTCTATACTAACATGTATGATTTAATACTATTACGCGGAGTACTGATTTCCAACTGGACATGGTTACTCTGATTGAGCCTTGCCAATCAGAATGTCATTAATGTCGTAGTAGTTAGATGCTCATTATCAATAAAATAATTTTACAGTCACTGAGCATGTAATACATTATAAATGTAGTCTATTTTAGTATTTTTAAATCATTTATGTCAATGACAATGGTAATTATACCCTCGATAGGAGAATGTACAATACAATAATTTGAAATCCAGCTGCAGACGTTTTACCTAAATATTAGTTTTACAACAAGGAAAGGACAAATAAACATAACATAACATCACGCCTGTAAATCCCAAAGGGTAAATATAGGTTAACCTTACACAAAAGGACGGAGGTTTGTAGGACAAATAAAATACAGCTAAATTCACTTGTCCCGTCATACAATACTTATTTTAACTAGGAATGGCTGGATAAGGATAGAAGGAGATGATGGCTAAGAAGGAAGCGAGCACGAAAATGACGGCTGATAAATACCTGCACAAATGAATTGTGGTAAGGGCAGATGAAGTACATCTTCATCTAAATAGTCAAATATAATAGCCAAATATTTAACATTTCTAAATGAAGAAGTATAGATCATTTTTTCCATACAAAATTTTACACAGTTATTATTACAATGTTTTTTTTTGTGTAAAGAGCCGACTTGACAGGAGGTTATAAATTCATGAAGTTACGCCGTTTGTCATTCACGTTGACACCGACATTATTATATTGTTCACGTGTTCCTTTATAAATGTATTTTGTTACAATCGTATATACAAAAAATAATTGAGTCAGGCCAACTTTTTGGTATTCAAAACGATTTGTGACTAGTGAAACCTTCATGGGGCTGGGCTGTCGGAGACCGCAGTTTGTTATAGTTCGGCCATAAACCGCGGCGGTACAGATAAATTGCAGATCAGCTACGGACATCGGATACTGACAGATATTTTAGAGGTATTTTTAAAAGGTTATTTCACCGTTTGAAGTATCCTTGAGTCGATGTTTAAATAAAATAGATAGCAATAACAGCCGCTTGGATCAATCTTTATGTTAATCGCTTACCTGTGTTGGTCTGTGGATGAGTGACCACCCTTTACATACCGAGTTTCCTCCGTGCCTCGGAAAGTACGTTAAGCCCTTAGTTTCGGCTGTTTGGCTGTTTCATTTGTAGATCATTGACAGTTGTTACAGGTAGTCAGTGGCCCGAAGGTCTGAGAATCAGTCTTACCAAGGGGCATCGGTTTACGTAGTACTCCATGTAGAATACTGATATTCAGCTGCATCTGGTTAGACCGGATTCCGACCCCAACATAGTTGGGAAAAGGCTAGCCTGCTAAGCAGATGTTGATGGATAGGTAAAAAAAATAACATTGACGCAACTTTTAAGCCGTAACATATCTACCGAAATTCGTATGTTAGAGGAAATTCGAAATCGGTCATTCGGACTTCGCACTGATTCAACAAACGCCTCGATCGATTGCTGCCGTGGCAAAGAAATAGTTTGTAACACTAAGTCAGACATGTTTCTATCGGTTTTATTTTCTGGAGAGCCTCAGCGCCCCTATAAAGCACTTCGCGATCAAGAAATAATATGTATAATAATAATACATTATTTATACAACATTAGTTTTAGTATATGCAAAACCTGAAACATTTATCACATCCTGATTGTTATGTAAAGAATCTATGTACAAAATTTCAAAACTGTATCATGAAAAATCACAAAGTTATAAGCTTGTTCTGTTACCTAGTTGCCCGCACAAAAACGTGGTCACCACGCGGCTCCTCCGCGCGCGACCCTCGAGCGTCGTCTTGAGGTCATTGATAATAATAATTTGGCAGTAGGTACCTAAATTATTGCGATAGGTACTTAATGTCGCTCGGTGTCCAACTTGTAAGTTTTTAAAATATTTTTGGGATAAAATAAAACATGGTTTAAAAATTATTGGAATTGATTGAGTTACTTATTCTGAACAAACTATATTCAGGTTTCGCATACACTAAAAATAATGTTGTATATAGACAAAAACTACTTACCTCTTTTTCATAAGTAGACCTGACCTGATGCTAGTATGGTGAATGTTTAAAAAGAAAACTAAAATGTTTTCTACTGATTTTTATTATGATTCTGTTCCTTAAAAACGACTGCTATTCACAAGTTACTTTACTTATGTAACGTTATATCTTTATATCTAGCACGTACATGTTACATATGAGTTTCTCTGTGAACAAACGCGGGTAGCAATATATTTTGCACGCTTCAGCGGCTTTACGAGATCAAATATGACGGCGCGGTGTATCTAGCAAGTGCTCACTGAATGCACGCTCATAATAATGGAATATTTTACTACTCGGATATATGGGAACATATTGCTTAATTGAGGTAGTAAACGTAACTATAAACGGGTCGTAATTGCATAGTAAAAGAAGACAACAAAAAGGTAATCAAGTTTTAAATACCTTGTCATATTTTTGTACGATCGTGGGTGTCTGCTGTGTGGTAAGAATATTGCCTAGGTTCTTTATGACAAAGGCAATTCAAAAGTATGCATATAGTGGTCATGTGAACGCGATATCAGCCATGTTTTCAGGTCTATGATACCATGAACTATATAAAATTTTATTTTAATATTGTATATTGCTGTACCCTAACAGGATTCATAATTGTTCTTAGCTGTTAGCCTTTTGTAACACCTATTTTAACATTGTGGAAAGCAATAAAATGAATATGAAAATGAATACTTAGTTTGTGCTTTTCAGATTGGTAGGTATGTCATAAACTTATTCAGTTAACTCTATGCATCGATAGTATTAGAGCGTTTCCTGTAGCGTTTGATTCAAAACATTTTTTTAATAACAAGGTTTGTCATCCGTTTCTTTATTTTAAATACTAACAATTGTAATTGAAACGTTTTAAGCACAGTAAAACACTGAACAGCTGTTTATAATTCAGTTAAATCCGGCTCGACGCGGCCCGGCCTGTATAATTGTAAGAAAATAGTAAATAGCAGGTCCGAGCTCTTAGTTATTATTGTGAATTATTAAAATTCACGGTCACTTGGCCTTAATTACATGTGTGGTACGGTTTCTTTGATTATTTATTTATTTATTTATTTAACACTTCAAGCACATAAGTACAGAGGCGGACTTAATGCCATAGGCATTTTCTACCAGTCAACCTTTGGGTGATGCAAAGACAAGCAGTGGTAGGTGTAAATCTGAAAATAATTTTAAATAATAATAAGATTAACTACAAGATAACTACAAGGATATATAAAATACTATAAATATATATCAAATACTATAAATATATATCAAAATTTAAATTAATGTAAATAAACATTTCCACGAATATACCAAAATAAAAACACAAACCATGGGGAAAACATTACCGTTGTGACGAAACTGCCAGCTTCTTCCGAATGTACTCACGAACTTTAATTTTAAAAGATAAGCGATTGGTTGCCATCCTGATTTCCTGGGGAAGCGCATTCCACAGATAAATAGACTGGACAAAGAAAGATCGGTGAATGAAATCAGTGCGGTGAGAGGGACATTGAAGCATACGGTTTTGCGATGATCGCAGGCTCCTATTATGGTTGGCACAAATATACTGAAAGTGGGGAGCAAGGTAACTAGGGGAAGTGGGAGAAACAAGAAAAGAAAACAAGGTGGTAAGCGCCCTTTGCTCCCTACGCTGACGTATGGGCAACCACTTAAGAAGAGTCCGGTGTTCGGAGACATGATCATATTTACGCAAATTGAAAACGAATCGAATGCAGTTATTTAGAAGACGGTCAAGTTTGTTTGTGATTATAGCTGTGTAGGAAAATTAAATGTGTCAATGTAAGACTGGGGGGTTACTATGGCGTCTTAAAGCAGGAGTAATTCCAGTGTGGGAAAGAGACAGAGCTATACAGGTCATTTAGCGCCATCTCTTTTCCACACTGGCATTACTCCTGTTTTTAGACGTCATGGTAACCCCCCTGATGTTTGGTGTGTCGGGTTCAGTGTAAATCGGCAATTTCTGTTTTTTTTTAGGTAGAACAAGTGTTTAGATGTAAATCCAAGTAATTATTATCAGACACAGAAAAACGTAGACATACTGTAAAAATATAGAGAACATTAACATCATCTGCCTAGCCTTTTCCCAACTATGTTGGGGTCGACTTCCAGTCTAACCGGATGCAGCTGAATACCAGTAATATTTTAAATGGAGCAACTGCGTATCTGACCTCCACAACCCAGTAAGTACTGGGTAATAAGATGGGGTATCTTGGTAAGACTGATTGACAGATTTTCGGGCCATTAGCTACCTGTAACGATTGAATTGATCTCAGTACAAATTGAAAAGTTCAATTAGGATAATAGTAAACCTTCCCCTGTTTGCATCTTCTTTATCGTGTGGTTAGTTCCTAACCTGGTGTCAGAGTTTTTATGCCGCCCATGGGCCTCTGACTTGGCTTAACATGCCGTTAAGAAATATCTCTCAGGCATGCTGGTTTCCTCACGATGTTTTCCCTCACCGAAGCAAGTGATGATAAGTGATCTCTTGTTTGCATTAAATCCCTAAACAATATAGGAAACAACATAACATACTTTTAAGTACAAAGGCATATGTGATTTCGTAAGAAAATTCTAACAGAAGATCTGCGAATGGCCATATTAGACTACGAATGCCACGGTGGACATTATGTATACGCCTAAAAACATACGTAGTTTTTTTTGCTGTATTTTGTGTTTCATGACATCCGATGATGATGATGATGATGACGATGCCATCTAGCCGATTTCGGCCACAGCGACTGCATTCGATGGCTTTCAAGAGAGGTTGGCGAGAGCTTTGGTGTGCTGCTCTATCATGTGCTCTCAAGTGACTAGCATACCCAACTGAACGGCCTGATATATTTTGTTTTATTAATAATAGAGTATGTTACTCAGGGATAATGTAGCATTCTAATGGTAAAAGAATTTTTTAAATCGGTCCAGTAGTTTTTGAGTTTATTCGTTACAAACATACATAACTACAATCTCCTCTTAGTAATGTTAGTGTAGAAGACCAATATATCCTTAAAATCATACGATCTATGAATTATGTAACGATAAAACTAAACCGAAGACACCATCCTTTACTCAACGTCCAACTATCGTCCGTGATGTATTTACAAAAAAATCTTTTCTGAAAGCAAAAACTGTCTGCAAAAAGCCCGATGTTACCCCTCCCTTAAAAGGGGGAGGAAACATGGATAACGTTTCCGTGGAAAGCTTAATGTGTCCGGATTCACAGCAAAAAAATCTTCAAAGCCATGTTGTTAGCAGAAATTACCTACCTACTTTCAAACTTTTACTGCTGTAAATTATTATGTTGCTTTTCTTGTTTACTTTGTATTTTTTCTTTTATCTTTGTGTGTACATCTCCTGTCTGCGAGTACTTACTGGCCGAGGTCTCATTAACGAGTTATCTAGAAAACTCGCTAATGAGCACTGGTGGTACGAAGCTTAGTACCTAGTCTAATGCGCCGACAAGCTAACAAGTTCCTAATGGGTGTCTCTTTATAAAAGATTTTTCAAAGTTCAAGTTATTGAGAAATAAAGGATGCTTTAAACACCGCTGGCGTTAATGTTATTATTGAAAACTAGTGGTCGTAAGCGCGAATGCTGAGCATGAGGTCCTGGGTTCAATTCTCAGGTCGGGTAACGTGTTATTGGGATTTCTTTCATGAATTTCTCAGTCGCAGCCACAGAGTATGGGCTTGCGGCCGGTTGATGGCAATAGGCTCGCATCGGCAATATTACATGGGACTTTAACATAATAAATAAATAAATAAACATAACTGGCGAAATGTGGGTGTACTATTAGGTATACTTCTGCCTAATCCTTCAGGGATTACAGGCATGATTTATGTTATGTATTTTATATTGGATAACTGTGGTCGAATTAATTGCAGCCTCCGACTTGTGGATGTCGTTGTGTGTCAGGAAATACATTAGTGGAGATTGGCCAGCAACAGAAACAACAACTACAAAACATGCTATTATGTCATGTGCATAGTATGATATCAAATTGCCGAACTTATAATTCCACAGGACAGGATAGGAGTGTGTAGGTGTATAAAAATATTTTGAAAAAAAATGAAAAATATTTTTATTTTCAAAAAGCTTCAAACAATGAATTGTGTTGGGAGCCTCCTTTTAGGCAAACAATGCCTGTGTTAGGAGACTTCGCTCTTCCATATCTTAGATATAGTGATACATTCAAATATATTGTTATTTTTATCGATATTCTACATCTTGAGTATGTATCATGTGGTAAGAAGCGTGGTGTGCATTAGTTTGGTGTAGTGTGTGTGTAAGATGTAGTGTGGTTTGATGTGATCTGATGTGATGTGATGTGGTGAAGCGTGGTGTAGCGTGGTGTGGTGTACAGTCGTGCAGTGTGTGGAGTAGAGGGAGGACATCGTTATGGCGTGTGATTATATTTACTCACTAGCTTTTGCCCACGGATTCGCCCGCGTGGATGTCGAAAAACATCCGATTACTTACCTTCATCCCCATTTTTAACCCTTCAGGGGTAGAATTATCAAAAACGCTGAGACACGTATTAATTAATTTTCAATCGTCAGTCTAAATACAAAATTTGACGATCCTAACTTCAAAACTGACGGACTTTCATATAAACTTCCATCCCCTATTTTACCCCTTTAGGGGTGGAATACCCTAAAAATCTTTTCTTAGTGGATACTCACTGTTCACAAAGAACACACCCTCCAGGTTTCATGTCTCTAGGACGAGCGGTTTGGGCTGTGTGTTGATATATCATCCAATCACTCAGTCAGTCAGTCAGTTTACCATTTTATATTGACTCATGATACACCAGAAGAGCTTCCGTATCCTCATAAGTACTAAGTGTGTGAAAAAAAATGTAACGATCGTAGGTGGCGCTATGTAGTTTCTGCTTACCCCCGTGGAAAAAGACGTGAGTTTATGTGTGTATGTAGAAGTTTAACTACAATTCTATATTTATGTGAAATTTCGTATAATTACAATGCAGGATTTAAAAATTAACTCTACTTAATTATTTTTTTACATTTTCATGTTATTTCAAGATAATATACTAAAACCGTGTTGGTACATTTCTGGTTGACCCCTGCCTTCCTCGGGGATTCCGGATCCTGCAGTATTATTTCTCCGTTCACGTGGATAGCGGTGGTTTTCCACTTGGTGTAATCCCTGAGAATCTTACGACGCCCTAGGGAGGGGCTTACCTGCCGGTAATGAAATTAAACAAAACTTTGTTTGTGTGCTTTGCGTACTCAATGGGAGAGGAATAATCTTATCAAATTGACGGCTCAGTATTAAATGAGGTTTAATTAAAATAAATAGACATGTATCAAAGTAATAGTGTTGTAAATTATTTAGGCAAATGTTGTAGTGATATCTTTTTAAATACATCAGAATTGCGCTTCTTTAATTTTTGTGTTATTGGAGCACACATCTGCTTTGTTTATACACCGTGACTTTTTTTTTAGTCGTCTTACAACGGCAGCCCACTTCATGTATCCAATGAATACTAAACATTCATAAAAAAATAGGTATTTATGAGATTTTAATCATTTAAAAATAAAAATATTTTTTAGTATTATGACGCATGACGTAGTTAAAACACCCTGTTGCGAGCGATGATCTACTGGACTCGAGTGCTGGGTAGGTAATGTGCTCCCGTTTGACACGTAAACATCATTAACAGGATGTTTCATAATTTTATTCTATTTTTTTATTATTATTTTCCTTTGTACCTATTATGGAAGATAAAAAAAAACCGCGCCTATAGCTATTTTGTGTCGGGTACAGTGAGTGGACGACCTTTGTAAGACGACTAAAAAGTCACGGTGTATATGCAATAAACAAAAAGTATGCAATGATAATTCCTTTAATTTCTCTTCAATTGTATTGTGTGTTTCGTTTTGATTGATTTCAAAATATTATTTATCCACTTCTTTCAGTGTATTTCAAGCTTTATTTAGAGAGGCACCGCTTTATACCGTATTTTTTAGGAGATATCCACCATAATAAAAATAACTATAAATATTACATTCCAAGTTACGAAAACCCTTCATTATGTAACGTAAAATAAAATCAGACCGTTTCCTTTTCCAGAAATAGTGAGCGTGTCATTGCATGTCTTCATTTTCACGCCGAGGTACATTAATCATGAAAGGTTGTGATCTTTCCGCTATCCGTCGGATTCCGACGTAGCTACATTCGTACTGCCTTGTAAAAAGGCCTATCGATCACTTCCGACTATGTTCGTCATTATGTATGAGATTTGTGTTGTATAAAATGATGTGGATGTTGAAGATTTTTTGTTGGAGTTTCTCCTGTGTGGGTCTTTATTATCATAGCATACATAACATCACGCGTGTTATCCCCGAAGGGTAAAACAGAGGTGTAAGTACCTATAGCATAGTACACCCACATTGCGCCTGTTATTTTTCAGTCCCATGTAATAGGGGGCGAGTCTATTGCCATCAACCGGCCACAAATTCAACCTTCGTGGCTGCTATTAAGAAATTCCTGATAGAAAAACCAAGTAACACTTTGCCCGACCTGGGAATTAAACCCAGGACCTCATGCTCAGCAGTCTCGCTTGCAACCACTACAGACTAGACCAACGAGGCAGTCTCTATCGAGACGTTTTTATTGTTTTTAGAAAATATCTTTAATGGGTTTTAGACGTCTTAAACAGCACATCATTTACGTGTGGAAAAATGATCTCGCTTTCCACTTTCATTCATAACTTTTATTAACCCACCATCACTATTTCATCGGGACATATCAGCTGATGTGCTCAGTGACACATCGTGTTACGAGCGCCTCTCTATCGAACATCTATTGTGTCCCCACTCAGCCACGATGGCGGACACATCAGGCAGATTGCTTAGCGCTTAAGAAGCATCCACACCGAAGTCATTTTGGTTAAGCAACTTTTTTGCTATATGAAAACATTAAGTAACTTTTGCGACTTTTGCTAGAATTGATAACTTTTGCTGATTGTGTTATCCGTTGTTATCTACTGACACTTATAAACGTTGTTCCATAAAAAAGTAACGTCTGTGTGGGTGTACCTTTACCGTGACAAAGCATTTCTTGTAGGTTTTGGGCTTCACAGTACAAGCAGGCGGCCATGGCAAAAAACTGAACTCTTTTTTAACTTCTTCTTATGTAAATGACTGCTCAGTTGGTCTCGACTGCAAAGCTGGGGGTCCTGGGTTTGATTCCCGGGTCGGGCAAAAGTGTTCTTGGGTTTTTCCATTACCAAATTCTCAGTAGCAGCTCGGGGTTTGGAAGATGGCAGTATGATACCCCCGTGCCTCGTAAAGCACGTTAAGCTGTTGGTCCTGCGCCTGATCACTCTCTGTATCGGATTGCCGTGCTATCAGAGATTGCTCCTGTGTCTGCGCATACACTTGTGCACTATATAACCTCCCGCGCCGATGGCTACTCCCCGGCTGAGACTGGCCGCCGGTCAGGAGGACTATTATTATGAAAATTATTTGAATTTTAATAAATATTTTACTACTGTGGATGCCGTTTTCGGTGAAAATAATTAAAAAAAACAAACCATTTTGCAAGTCAAAAGTACCTATAACTAGTTTCCATTATATATTTCATGTTTTATTTCCTAAAATTGATTTATTTACCAGATCAATTTACGGCAGTTTTACCGGCACGGCCGCCGTATGGACATCAACCCTTGGGGAAATCAAGCTATCTGCTATTTTCAATGTACTGGAGGTAGCTGATATGATTAAAAGTCTGTCACTTTTGGTGGTGATGCCGTGGGATCACTCTTGGTTAAGTACCAAATTTTAAGTTAAGTGAAACTTTTAATACACAGGAAATGAAGAAGTTTAAGAAGCTCATCATAAACATAAAACTAAGAACAAGAAATAACATAACATAACATCACACCTGTAATCCCCGAAGGGTTAGGCAGAGGTGTACCTTATAGAACACCCACATTACTCCAGTTATGTTTAAGTCATGGGGAGAGGCCTTTGCCCAGCAATGGGATGCCGCAGGCTATGCAGGTATTAGTATCAGTAGGGGGCGAGCCTATTGCCATCAACTGGGCGGAAGTCCAGACTCCGTGGCTACTACTGAGAAATTCCTGATAGAAAAACCCAGTAACACTATTCCCGACCCGGGAATCAATGACCACGACCTCATACTCAGCAGTCGCGCTTGCGACCACTAAACCATCGAGGCAGTTAGAGAACAAGCAATAATACAATACTGGAAATAAGAGGATTGTCGTATTATTTTACTTATTAATTTTTCACAAACAGTTAAGCCTACAAAGTACAGCAACTCGGATTACGCCTACGCATCTTAGCACCGTGCTGGCTACGCCGTAGCACGTTACGTAGCAAACCGAGAACGTCGTAGCCACGGATTTCATTGCGTAAGTGAAAATCAAATATCACTTTTTTATCTTAGTCTTCTTCCATTTTTCTTCTTACCGATGATCTTCATCTTAATGAAGATAGATACTTACCTTTTAATAGGTAAGTATCTATCTTCATTGTGAATAAATGATTAAATCAGCTATTTAGTTAAGAGAAAGTATTCAAAGTATTTTTTTTCTTATTAATTTTGTATGTTAACCTACAAAATTAATAAATACGTTCAGTTATTTTTAAATTAGAGCAGCTATTACTCGTAAATACAGCCGTTCTTCGAATAATTAAGTTTATTCAAAGGTACATTGTAATATCTACAACACAGTTAAATGTTAAAATGGCATGAAAAGTGAGTGGAATGTTCACACACAAATTAAATACAGAAGTATTAAAAGCCAGAATAAGAAAAAAAGTATATTGCACAAATGACAATGTAATGTAATAAGTAAAACAAAATACAATCATAAAATAATGCATGCATGTATAATCAGCCTAGGACACATGTCTCCTCTCTATGAGAGGGAGTGGGCTGTAATCCACCACGCGGGTCCACTGCGGGTTGGTAGATGTCACATTTAAAAAATATAAATATTACAAAATAAAAAGAAAAATAACAAAATAAAAAAACAGTAACGGTCGTGATTACATAACTGACCAGAGAAACAAAATAGAGATTACCAGTGAATGTTTTTTTCCCCCTCACTTGACGATGCACTCTGTATGTACCCCTTTTTTTTTTTTTTTTTCGGATGGGAAATCAAATGATGGCGGACCCACTCTGGGCGGAGCGGAAGGGAGTATCAGACTTGTACTGACTAAAACCCATCCATGTTCCTTCTTTGCCCTTTGTGTTCCAGGGCCACGGTATCTCTTTCGAACAGTCCTGCAGCCCTGGCAGGCATCGGCCCCTGCGGACCCCTACGTGGTTGCTGACATCTCTTTGAGGCGCGCGTGGAACACGAACGCGCCGTCGACACGGCCTGTCGTCATAAGACGGCCGGACGGCGAGCTAGTCTATAACTCGCCGTCCACAGGCCCGCGCCTACGGTGGCCGGGAGCCACCACGTGACCCCCGACGCCCAGGGCGTCTCCCGCGGCGGCATGTAACCCTTTAGTAGTCCTCATTTGCGTTTTCTTATGAGTGCAAAAAGCTTCACACAGAGTGATACTTCTGCAACCCATTCATCACATTCCTGTTTTCATTTGTTATTCTAAAAAGTTATGCGCGTTGTGAAAGCCTTTTAGCTGAAATGGGTTTGGATCGTCTGCGATTCGCTCGGATAGTAGGTACACATTCTAACGTAAACATTGACCTGTTTGGACTGAAAACGAAGGGTAAAATAAAGTTTTTAGCGCATATTTTATAGTGGGTTGAGGAATGGACGGAATGGTGTCGTAAAAATATTGCGGGAAACTTGAACTTTTCATTTATGATACAATATAATGCAAGTTTGTGTAGTTTGGTTCGGAAGTAGGTGTTGAGATGGATGTTTTTTACTTCTTTAGTTATTGAAAATTCTCAAGGCCAACTGAGCTTGAGATTTCGTTTGATTCCCCAGCAAATCGGTCATCATTATCGGCATCATCTGCCTGGCCTTTTCCAACTATGTTGGGGTCCGCTTCCAATTTAACCGGATGTTGCTGAATACCAGTATTTTACATGGAGCAACTGTCTATCTGACGGTGATATTACGATATCCCTTGGTAAGACTGGTAGACAGACTTTTGGGCAACTGGCTACCTGTTATGACTGTCAATGATTTACAAGTGACAGCCGGCACTAACGGCTGCGCTGCACAGCAGTGTGCTTTCCGAGGCACGGAGGAAACTCGGTAGGTAATGGGCGGTCACGATGCATTAAATTAAAGATACGATCCTTTGCTGGATTACGAATTTTTATACATTCTCTTTCTATCTCACGAGAAGATAAAGGACCTTCCATTACACTCTTAACATTTTCTACAAAACTGCGTTCGTAAGTACTCCATATAAATCCTTAGTTACTTTCCTTCTAACGTCAGAAGCCATTTATCTAGCTGGTCCATTTTTTATCTTATTCCGGTATAAAGTTCCCCGAGGCGAGCTAAAAGTGCACGGACGGACAGACCTCTCTCTAGCGTGTTGTTTTATGAATTAAAAATAGAATAAAAGAAACGCTGCTACCGCGAAATATAAAGAGACAAAAGATGTACTTTTAGCAAGATTAATAGCGTCAGGAACTCGGATGGATGGTTGGTAAATGTATTACTTCAAAAACACGGGTACATGCGGAGTATAACGTAATATTTTATTTAAGTCTAAAACGAGAAAAGTAGAATAAGTATGGGGAGACCATTATACCCAGCAGTGACATAAAAGAGGTTTATTGAAAAACAAAAGCAGTTCTTTGGTTTTTTTTCTTTGCTGTTAAGAATCTTAATAAAAACTAACGGTAAGTTTTAGTAAAAGCAGGCAAAGGTTTCAGTTTCATCGTAGTATCAAATTTTTACTATTCTTTGTCATAAATATCAAAGAGTTCACGTTTTTTTTTTTTTTAGTTTTGGCATCTCGTAGGTCAACCTGTGAGGCTGGCTTTTGCTTAACCGGACTATCCTGTGGGTGCCTTGAGTGTAAGGCCGTAAGTAGTGTAAGTTCACTGAAGAAAACTTTTATTATTTCCTACTAAATAAATCGTTACAATATTTTAACCAATCTTTTGGGAATATTTTCAGGTGGGCCGCCGTGATTGGTCGCCCTCATTTCGTCCATGTTTCATTTAGGGTCGTATGCGTGAGATTGTAATCGCGTGTTTATGAAGTGCCTTGACCTTTTAAAGAATTTTATTTTGTGGCTAAGTTGCAAGGTCAGCGTAGGGAAATGCATTCGTTATTTACAAATAGTACTCCAAACTATCCATCATATTGGTAGTTAGTGAATGTCGATACTCGATAGTGTCGTGTGATTAAGTAAATTGTGAAAAGCTATCAGTATGTAGTTAATATTTGTTTTTAATGACACTGTCGGAATTTAGTGCTAGTTTTTATCACGCACAACACCTACTTGATTGCGTGAAAGTATTCTTCATTTTGTGTGGAATAATCGAGTTTACCATTTTTGTCATCAGATGGCGCACTTCTTCATTCTTCTTTATCGTGTGGTTAGTTCCTAACCTGGTGTCAGAGTTATGGCGCACTGATCAAACAAGAACTGGTTGTAAAAATTAGAACGTTGTTTTGGAAAAAAAGATAGTCGTATTTTTAGCTACAGTAGAATGTGCTTACGTCATTTATAAGTAAGTAAGTACGAACAGAAGTTCCTTGTTAAACCGTAGAATTTAGGGGCTTTCCAGAAGGTCGTTAACGTTAACGCCCGATAAACGTTAAGCCTTTCAACAAAAAATAAATGGGCATCAGGAACACCAACGTTCATGTGAACAGGCTTTTAATTTAGAATTTCCTGTACCCAATAATCTATGACGAGATCGTGTAATCATAGATATTCATGCCTATAATTTGAAGCAATATAGTGACTGTCATTTGAGTTCCGTTCACACAAATATTATGCTGACAAGTCCTCATTTCCCAGTAATCGGTTCACTGTTAGAAACTTGTGTTCATTGGCTATGTTCACGCTACAACGCGTGCGGCCAACGTTGGCCAACACAGACCAATATTAGTTGGTCATGTCATATTGGTTGTTCCGTCGATGTTTAGTCAGCTCATTGGCTGCCAAAATCATCCAATGAGTTGGTTTGTTTATTTACTGGCCGAAATTTGGTTCATGATTTGACTGTGACAAATCAAATAGGTTTTAGATGTGTGTTGGGCTCCGACCATTTGGAAGAAACGCAACGTGTTTTAAGGTGGTTTCGTGTAGGTGTTCCTTTAGATTGCCATTTTTCGTCTTGTTGTCAAACTACTTATTCTGTGTTAGGCCTGCGAACTATCCTATTTGGTCGTCTATTATCACTACTATCTATTATCTTTTCTCTTTCTCGTCGGGGCAAGGTACCAGTAGAGAAGGGTCAATTTTTGTAAGAGGTAAGCCGGAGTACATAATCTTTAGTGTGTTTATATTATTTGTGTATAGAATACTGACTGTGCCATTTTTCAAAGGGAAGCCGGTAGGAATCGAGTTGTATGGAACCTTCGCCACTGCAAGGTACACTAACACGGCATTGTTATTCGCTTAGTTCAGTTTTCTCTTGCGCATTTCCGCAGCAGGAAGATGCCTTGCCTACGATTTTATGTTTTCAAAACTTTTATGATTTCTTCAGGTATTTTGAATCTGTTGTTTAAAGTTACTAAGAAACAAATAGTTAAAAACCTAAATCTGTGTGTTCATAGTTTAACTTCCCTCCAACTAAATCCTTGTCATTGGCGTTAGTTCCAAGTTCCAAAACATCGAAACGTAAATCCACGGAAGGTATGACAAGTAAATATATGTCAAGGCCGGTTGTAACACGCATTAGTGGCTGAAGCAAGGCATGGCGTGGGTAGGAAGCGGTCGCGACTTACCCCCCCCCTCCCCTGCTCCCTCCCCTTCCCCTCTCATTTGTATTCATCAGGATAAAACAGTTTTAAGGCGGCAAAGTTCCACACAATTTATGAAAGGTTTAAGGAATTATAATTATTATAGTTTGCCATTTGAATGGGAATTTTTCATTAAATGTGATGCGTTAATTAGAGAGTTTTCGGTTGGGTTGTTGTGGAAAGTAATTTCAGTTGTGTTGTGTTAGTTTGCTGCAGTTTGCACAGCGGGATGAAGCTTTTGTGTGGAGTAGCTAGCTACTATTTGGCTTGCTAAGCATTCGTTTGTAATACGTCGACTGGTATTTAGTGTTTTAAGCCGGATTAGGGTTTTGCCAACTACTGAGGGATATGACCATACTAATTCGTATAGTAATTATCTTTTGACGGTTATGAAACCACATCATCGTCAGTGGAGTTGTGGTTAACTCGCTGCGCTTTTCAGAATTGCCTATAATATTAAAAGTCAATTTAGTTGACATAACACATTATAACATTTCAAATAAAATTGCTTACTCAGTTTCAGGTCATTTTCGTTATAAAAAGCAGTCCAGCAAAGAGTAAGGGTGTCCCCACATTGATTGACCGCGACACAAAAGACTACAATTTTTTTTAACACCGTACTGATATTTGGATATCAGCTATTCGAAGTAGGTGGATCGTGGTCGTTTACGATCTGCCTGCACATCGAATATTGCCACAGTTTAGCCAGGAGCTGGTATGATGAGGTGGCGTGTCTTATGCCTGTGTGATGCGACCACTGTCTTATAAAACCCTTTGTCTCCTGCTCGCAAGCGTATTTAGAAATCGGACGTTTCCTTGCCGGTTCATCATCATCATCATCATCCACTGCAGGGTATAGGTTCTCTTTGTTTGCGCCAGTGTCCACGCTCCTCATCCATGTTTTCCCCGCAATGGCAACAATGTCATCTGCCCGTTTCGCCGTCGGATGACCAACGATTCTCTTACCATTCCGTGGACGCTACTCGGTAATAGCTTTACTCCACCGGCCATCATCGCACCTTGCTAGGTGTCCTACCCAACTAACCTCGTCGGTTAGTGTGGATAAACCTTTACACCTTCCGTGCCAGCCGGAATCGATTAGTCATTTAGCAGCAGTCAACTCGATAAGGTCATACCCTGCCGGTCGACTTTATAAGGGGTGTTTAAAAGCGTTTACATTGTTACACAAATTCGTCCCTTTATGTTGTGACTTCAAAATTAATTGCTGACTTTGATACGTTGATTTTATAGAGTTGTAAAGTTTAATTTTTATTTAGATGTAACTGATTGAATAGGTATTGTTAAAGTCCCTTGGCAATGATAGAGTAATTATGAAAGAGGTATAACACGCAAGACTAATCTATTTGTATTTATGTGAAGTTCAATTGATTGAAGTGCATGCAGGGTATGACATGACTGCAGCAAATGTAGTCTACAAAGTCAAGAGTATTCTAGTTGCTGTTGCTATCCATGTATATAAGTGAGTTCTGCGTCAAAGTTTGGTTCTTTAGACTTGTTGTCTTTCTTGCGTCCCTCAGAATACAATACTACTAATTACAATTAAATAATTACAAATGAAAAAATGAAAATTTGCTGTGTGTTGCAATATTTCCCGACAACAAACGGACTCAAACGGATACCTAGTATACTAGGAAAGTAGTGTTACATTATGTGACGATGAGCCCTTAATAAGCAAGTCATCCGCAAAACAAACAGACATAACAGCATTTTACTAAAGGAGATGTGAAAAAAAAGTATCCAACGCAATCCAAACCAGGCATTATCGTTGACAGCCAATTTATCAACAAAATTAACCGTACAAACTTAAAGATGATCTCCCGAAAGCTGTTTGCTTCAGTTCGAAGTGTCGGTAAACGATAAATTAATTAGCTAAGCCGTCTCAAGTCTCATTGGGCATCAATTAATATTGATTGGATTGCACAGCCACTGCTCGTGTTTAGCGGCGAACTACTCTGTTGTTATGATGCTCATCGCTTAGTATTCAGACCGAAATTGCTTTCATTATAGAAGGTTGTTACTTGAAAATGGATATTTAAATAAAATAGATATTTTTGAAGTTGGAACAATAATATAACATAACTTCACACCTGTAATCCCCGAATGGTTAGGCAGAGGTGTACTTACTAGTAGAAACACCCACATTTCACCAGTTGTGTTTAAGTCCCATGTAATAGGGGGACATAAACCACTATTGCCATTAACCAAGCACAAATCCAGAATTCGTCGCTGCTACTGAGAAATTCCTGCTGGAAAACCCAATATCACTTTTCCCGACGCGGAACCCAGGGCCTCATGCTCAGCAGTCGCGGTTGCGACTACTAGACCAACGATTGAAAAATAAATTTAAAATATGTACTATTATAAGATTAGTTTTTGTGGTCTTTTGCGCGTTGGCTCCATCTGGATTGTTCTATAATGTCACTTCCGTAGGTAACTAACTTTCCAAAAGATTATAATAAACAAATTACTTTTCCTTACAACGTAAAATAAATTGGGTGAAACGACCTTGACATAGTCTATTAATAGAATGAATTTTCCCCAAAATATACCTATTGTTTAGTAAGTAATAACGTTCAGAAAACAACACTGAAAATATTATAAATAGCAGTTATTTAAGTATGATGCAAAACGTGGTCATCCATAAATACATTCGCAAATACAGGCAAGCAAAGGGCGTAACACTATAAAGTCTTGTCAATTTTTTTTCATACGCTCATCTTTGCAACGGCTAAATTCGATTCATCCGTCATCAGTTTTTGGGAAAAAACTGCTGTAAAAGAGTCCAATCCGAAAATTCTTATACTGAATTTGTTTTTTCTGAAAGCAAAGGCAATTATAATTCTGTGAAATCAGCATTCGAAGGTAAAATAAGAAGGTATTGCAACTTTAAAGATTATTTGCTCACTAATGTAATGAAGGCGAATGTTTTACCTTGGCGCTTTCATATTAAAATGCTACTGTTTAAATGCCAAGAGAAGTTTGCATAGGTTAGAAAAATTCATATTTGAAAGTATAAGTTTTACTTACGAACGTTGTGTTTTCAAAGAAAAGTACCTGGAAAATTCAAAAATCGAAGTTAATGATTTGCTTTGGTTTTTTTTTTTGGATCCTACCAATAATTAAGGGTGAATTATTTTAAAATTACATTTTCGTCGACCAATAAAACACGAAACACGCTCGCACCTCTAAAATCTCCATGCCAAAAAGGATTCGCAAGAAGCAAAGGTAGAGGCCCCCTAGCGAATGTGTGTGAACAGATGTGCTGAATAATTTAGTTGGCAACACTTTGAGCGCGGTTCGTGCTTGATGAGCAGCCTGGCCCCTTACCCATTTGCCTATTATACGTACGTCGTACAACCTCCCGGGAATGTGTGTACATTTTTCAAGCGACTCAATTAGACAGAACGACTTACTACGCAGCGTTGAAGCTAATTGGTCGTGTGGACATGCTATTATTATTTTTTCCAGCTTTGAACACCAAAAGCTGTTATTTCGCTAGCTGTTTATTCTTCATATTTGTACTACGTAATAACTAATTATTTTATTTTTATATTTTAAGCAAAACTTTAGGCAGCAAGCTAGCGACCTCGTAGCTTTTTCTTGAATAAGGTGTATGATTGCCACATCGCCACTGCGTTTAGTTTTGAGCCGCGAATGTCATTTTAATGAACGCATCGATTCGTTAGTCTAGTCTGGCTGACAATAATTATGAAGACATTTAATGGACGATTTTAAAAGCGTTGGCTTTTCAAATTTTGAAATTGGAACGTCATAAAATGCTCACAAAGCGAGCGCAATGCGGTAAAAAATAAAATGTTTTTTTTTTGTGAATAGCATAGAATTAAATAATTTTTATCTGTGTTAAAACATGGTACATTAAAGACTTATAAATAGAGTTATATACATAGCTGTTTTTGACATGGAAAGAAAAATTCCAGTGCGAGCAGGGTTTGAACCTGCGACCTTCCGCAGGGTTTGCGTATAAAATATTAAAAAAGAGTTATGTACATGTTTCACCGGGGACTGGCATACAAATATTAGAACATGTTAAACGTAATATTTAAATACTAAACATGAATTTCTAATTATTAAGATAATAAAATGTCTAAGTAATACTATAATAACACTTATAATATATGGTTTCGTATATATTCAAATGATAATAGATAGTAAGTAAGCATAATGTAACTTTACTTTACTTTATTTTATTAAACATACGTCTTACTTTCGGTCAAGTAAACTCGAGATTTTAGCGTTATGTATTTAGCACTAGAATAATCTTACCTACTTATACATATAACTAACACTATAATTAGAATTAGGGTAAGTACCTACTTTATTACTTTCAACAAATAGACAGAGATGTATATTGTCATTGTCATATCTACAGTTGACAGTCTCTATTTGCTCGTTAAGATAAAAAAAGGTGTCAAAAGACCGTTCTCCCCGTCTTTGTGTTATTTGTTTCTTCTAGACCATATCTGGGAAACTTGTAGTAACGGAGACATTGGGGGTTCAAAGTTTCAACTTTTTCAAAAGTTTTTTTAAACAATTTTTGAATGGTATAACTTTAGTTTAAATACCTCTATGACCCTCTTAGCTACATTCCATGCAGCCACGAGCACAATATTTTGAGTGCGTTACTTTTCCGTAATTTTTCACCCCCAAAAATAATGTCGTTTCCCAGCAATAATTTTTGCGTAGAGTTACTGAGTTTGATGTACAGAACGCTTGGCGACTTGTGGACGGCTGCGTGAAGGGTCCGTTTACATCTTGTATACACCGTGACTTTTTAGTCGTCTTACAAAGGTGGTCCACTCAATGTACCCGACATAAAATAGCTCTAGGCGCGGTTTGTTTTTTTTTTACCCACCATAATAGGTACAAAGAAAAATAAATAGTATATTAGAATTAAATTATGAAACATCCTGTTAATGATTTTTAAGTGTCAAACGGGAGAACATACCTACCTTGCGCTCGAGTCCAGTATATCATCGCTCGGAACAGGGTGCTTTAACTACGTCATGCGTCATAATACTGAATAATAAATTTATTTATAAATTATTAAAATCTCATAAATACCTATTTTTTTTATGAATGTTTAGTAGTCATTGGATTCATGAAGTGGGCTGCTGTTGTAAGACGACTAAAAAGTCACCGTGTAAAACCTGTATAGTTTGATTAGTTATACTAGAATACTATACTAGGTATGAACCACCGTACATGAAACATCGTAGCCTCAATACTGTTCCAATTTCTCCGAACGCTAAACAAACGCGCTAAAGCCTAAATTGCAGGAAAATGTCGTTTACTTACGTACGAATTTTATATATGGCCGATTAGGTTAGAACGTGACTCCGTTCGTAATATAAGGATATTTTTGCTCCTACAAACATTTCATTTAGTTATTTCATCATCTGCCTAGCCTTTTCCCAACTATGTTGGGGTCGGCTTCCAGTCTAACCGGATGCAGCTGAATACCAGTATTTTACATGGAGCGGCTGCCTATCTGATCTACACAACCCAGTTAGTACTGGGTAATACGATACTCCTTGGTAAGACTGGTTGTCAGACATTTTGGGCCACTGACTACCTAACGACTGTCACAGATGTACAAATGAAATAAAAAATAAAAAATAAAAAATAAAAAAAAATATGAAAAATAAAAAATGAGAATGAAATATGAAATATGTATTAGTTTATTTTATTTGTATATAAGTATTAGTATCATTATAAGTGCCTATATAAATTTTCGATAGCAAGAAGTTATTTTTATATATATTTATTTTGTACCCTATCACAATGTTTTCTTATTTAACCCAAAGGTTGACTGGTAGAGAATGCCTTGTGGCATTAAGTCCGCCTATGTATCACTATTGTACATGAAGTTTAAATAAATAAATAAATGACTGCCGGGACCAACGGCTTAACGTGCTTTCCAAGGCACGGAGGAAACTCGGTATGTGGGTGGTCATCCACAGACGAACCTAGGCAAGCACGGCTTAACCTAAAGATCGACCCGAGCGGCTTTTATTATTTAGCCACGTGCTCCTCATTTCATTTAGTTATTTGATGATGTTATAACATGGCTTTTGTCCCAAATATAAAAACGTTTGACGTTTAATTAAAAAATTGGAGCGAAACTGAAGTGTCAGCAACCGCTGAATGAATGGGCATTGAGTGTCACCGAAATTTAAAAATAAAATGTTCGATTTTTACTTTCAGCTGCCGTGGAAAAGTGGTAAAGGTTTTCGCATACGAGCCAAATCCAATCGCATAAAACAACGAACAAGTTTGATACCGTTATGGAGTATTTATGCAGTAATGGGTGGGTAAATAAAACACCTTGTCCTAAAACTGTATGCATGAGTAAAAAGGTTTCATGTTTACTGAAATTAAACATGGAACTTCTTACACATGCATACATGGCGGTCGATGGTCGGCCAGTGGATAACAATGGGCCATCTAACCACCTTCATAACTCACGGCTCACTGCATTAACCGGTTCATTTCACAAACCACGAGCGCACTCGCTGTTCAAATCGATACAACTTCTTTGTGCTACAATATGTAGAAGTTGTATGGGCTTTTAATTTTTAGTAACTAGATTTTTTTAAGTTTGAGCTGTATTTTATGTCTAGTGTCTATACTATCTATACTAATATTATAAAGTTGAAGAGTTTGTTTGGTTGGTTGAACGCGCAAATCTCAGGAACTACTGGTTCGAATTGAACATTTATTTTAGTGTTCATCACGCTACGACCAAAAGGAGCCGAGCAAAAATAAAACAAACCAGAAGCGGCGGGTGAAACCGCGGAGCACAGCTAATAATATTATATAGAGGTAAAATTTGTTTGTAAGTTTGTATGTAGGGGGTAATCTTCGAAACTACTGATCCTGTTTAAAAAAATCTTTCACTCACGAGAAGCTACATTATCCCCGAGTGTCATAGGCTATATTTAAATCGTTCCCGTGGATTAATTTTCGTACATACCGGGAGCGTAGCTGCGAGTAAAAGATAGTTAGTTATAAAGTCTCTGTACTCTAAGATTTTTCTTATATTTTCTGCACTATCTAACTACATCTAACTACAGTCATCTCTGTACCTTATTCTTTAAACCGTTTTGAACATCATAGGTATGCTTCATTGTAGGTATATCCTCGGTACAGTCACGTACGCCAATATGAATGCGCATATTTAATGGCGATTTTATTGATAAATAAACGCTAATTATTGCCCTTTAAAAGCTTTAAATATTAAAAGAGGAGCAACCTATTTCATAATAATAATGGTTTCCAGAGTACTATGTTTGTAACAACATGAAATAGAAATCAATATGTTAAAAAAAAACTGTTTTTAAAGTTGTAAAGTGTGTTTCTGTAAAGATAGTTTGTAGATAGATATTTGTGTAAATAAACAAAGTCGGACCGGTCGTTCGTTTGTAGTTACGTAATTATTCTATTTATACTCAACAAACAAACACATCCGGAAACACCGAAAAAACTTACAGATCAGAAATAGTTATGAGATGCCAAAAGCTCTAAAGTATGAATCATGAACAGAAAAAACCTGGACTAACAATAAGTATGTTTTTATTTAATTAAGGTGGAAGCGCCAGGGTAGTTACCGTGGCCCTGGAACACAAAGGGCAAAGAAGGAACATGGATGGGTTTTAGTCAGTACAAGTCTGACACTCCCTTCCGCTCCGCCCAGAGTGGGGGGTCATTTGATGATATCCCATCCGAAAAAAAAAAGAAAAAAGCGCCAGGGTAGCTGGCGAAATTCAAAATTTCTTACGTTTTTTGCTATTTGCAGGTTAGTGTCGGGTTGTATGATGATTAAAATATGCTTCGCGACCGTAACAACTATGGATTGCCAGAGTTATAATCATTAAACTCATCAATAACTTATTTAATCCCATTTCATGACTATTTCATGAAGAAGTCATTCAATGGGATTACATGAACTTAGAGGGTTGTATTGATGAGTTTAATAATCATAATTACTGATTGTATATTAATATTTTTATTTTAATAGTATTGTATCTACATATAGCTTAATGTTTCATATACAACATAAATTACGTATATAAGTCCAAAATCGCCAATGCACCTTGAGCAAGTGTGGTGATGCTCATGCTTTCGGTCGCTGAGAAGGGGTAGGACAGTTAAAAGCTGATATTATTAGTATATATACCTACAAAAAACTGTTACAATACACAACTGATTAATCGTTATTTATTTACACAAAGAAATAATTTCACTTCACACACAATGGACTTACAATAGCCAAATTACAAAATAAATAAACTATTTATACAATGTAACAATTTAAAATTAGTGTGGTGGAATAACGTAAGTACAGTCATGCCCTCACGTGGTTTTTAGGTGTCCTTAGATCTCACGTGGCCGCTGCAATACAATACTGTTCGATTAAAAAAATGCAATCAGTGCTGCAAGAATGTTGTAATTACACTTTTGTGGTTCAATGTACTTGGGATCACGTGAGCTTGACCTTTTCTACTTTTTTATTCGTAAATTGTTGGTCATGTGGTGGTTGGTCGGCTGGGAATTTAATATAAGAGATGAACAGAGTACGAAAAATGCTTTACTTTTTTTGGACACAGATAATAATGACAGAGTTGTCTTAGTTGCCTTCACCACACAAATGTAGAAGTGTGGCACCTATCCCTAATATTGCTGACGCAAAGTTTAATTGATTAGCAAATTTACTAGGTCCAATTGCCGTATATTCAAGTCACGCTCTGGTAAAAATGCAAGGCAAATCGGGCAATCGACGAATTGTCCCATATGATATAGAACTAAAAAATACACGCAAGCAGAGTAAACAGAGAGACTAAAAAAACACATAGGTAGGTATCTCTTTTTGATAAAACAAACAAATTGCCCATTTAGACCAGCAGTTTCACGTTTTTCAATAGCGATCGATATCAACGTTCTTTGACTTGACCGCATTTAACTGCATAGTTAGACTTTAATTGATCTGGCTTGCACCAGTACAGTGCAGCACGAACCGTGGTCTGCAATAGAAAATTCCTCAAATAATCTAGCTGGAAAGAGAGGACCGATTCTTTTATAATATGAGAGAAGGAGACAGAGATAGGTAATTCTGTTTGAATTGACCAGAGCGTGCCATTTCTTAGAATTTATGGTACTAGTTTCGCGTATTCCCTTTATTGGTGTTCCTCGTTCATTAGTGAGGTGAGATACACGTGTCATGTGCTATTATTGGACGTATACATGTACTATAATTATGTACTAATTACTCGTATGCAGTTGAACATGTGATTATGTCCGGCTGTGACTGGTTGATTAACGTTATGATGAGTTGTTACTCAGAGTAACTGTTTTATGTAGCCTTCAGTCGAAATCAGAACTGTTTTTTTGTGTTGGTCGAGTAGTCACAAGCGCGACTGCTGAGCATGAGGTCCTGGGTTCAATTCCCGGGTCGGGCAAAGTGTTATTTGGTTTTCCATCAGGAATTTCTCAGTAGCATTTGTGCCCGGTTGATGGCAATAGGCTCGCCCCCATAACATGGGACAGAGAATAACTGGCAAAATTTGGGTGTACCTACCTACTATTAGGCACACCTCTGCCTAACCCTTAGGGGATTAGAATCGGGATGTTTGTCGCGCCGCAACGTCAACTTTAAAGCGTTCGTGGTGCGAATATCAACGTGTTATGTGCACCTCGTCTTGGAGGAGGACTTTTGGCTGCAGGGAGTAGTGTTTCGTCGCTTCCACGAGCAAGTGCCACATGAACGCACAGTGACATACTGCACAAGTGAAGTGTTACTAACACAATTTTAAGGTTATATTTTTTAACACAGTTTGTATTTTATCATATGTATGTTAGTCTGTAAGGTATATCTATGGGCCAAAGTAGCCTGAAAATAAATGGATGTTGTTATGTTATGTAAATCCAAAACAAAACAAAAGAAAGTTTCCTATCTAATAAATAACAAGAAAGCCTTTGCCGCTGTCCTATGGTAGGTTATACATTTTATTACCCGATTGTACCCTACGCCCACTGTATGTAAGATGGCGGAACGGTTTTTATCTAGACCTTAGAAAGTAATTTCCTCTATTAGGGTGTGATCTTACTATGTATACATAGGTAGAAAGCAGCCAAAACAGAGAGGTTCAAGAACTTTGGGTTACCCTTAGGGTCAATTCACACCGAGACATGACGCGGCACGACGCGGCGTGCACTGTCAAGCCATTTTATACTTTATCTCCATTAGAAAATGCATAGTATTGTTTGAAAGACTCGGGCCGCGTGACGCCTCGCGGCGCCGCGAGCGGCCGCGCGTTACTTCCAAATTATAAAACGCTATAGTATTTTTGTTTTAATTATTTTGGGTCATTTATTTTCTTTAATATAAAATCAAAGAACACATCCGCATATATGCTATTCATCTTTCCTAAATAAGGAAGTATCATCAAGTAATACGATACGAAAGTTTAAAATGCTTCTTCTGAAAAAAATACTTTTTGCATAAGTGACAGTATTGCACCGGTGGTGCGATATGGAAGCATTGTGGTATATTTATTTTTATGTCATCAATTGGAAAACATATAGGTGATTCACCCGCCTGATGATGGGTGGTCACCGTCGCCTGTGAGACATAGCAATGCCTGGGGGTGCGGTGTCAATCTATGAACAAGGATAACGTACACTCATACTTACTCTTTATAAAGTTCTTTCTCTGTAGGAAGGTGCAGGTGACATTAGATGTACCGTTCCTTTTCAATCTTGAACGTTACCTTGATTACAATAATGACTGAATTATTTTAGCTGCACCCTAAATACAATAGTCGTAAAATACGGAATCAGTAATAACTGTAATAAATTACCCTGCAAAAATGTTATTGTCTATAAATGAAATTAAATTGAAAGAAAAATGAAACAACGTGAAATGCGTGTGACATGACGCCATTGACATGTTTAGTGATGGGATGTATTGCTAGGATGGATGGTCGATATTTTTTCTACCTCGAAAGTGTGGGTATGTACTTCATTCATCGATCAACCTTAAATTCATTAACTCATAGACAACGCACTTACTAAACATAATGATACAAGACTTCCTTATAAAAAGTAGGTGACCCCTAAGGAAGGATTTTTGAAAGTTCCCTCCCCGATAAGGTTTAAGGGCATGTAAGTCTATATGGTAATGTCTTCAATAGCCGTTGGGAAACCCCATTGAGCTCACGACTGGTCTATTAATAATTTACTAACATATTTATTTAGCAGTCATATTTTCTACTACAACTAACATAGGTAAAAGTATTGTGTCACAAAGAACTGCATTATTAAAGTTTATAAATACGACAGCGGTCGATATCAAGAGCAAGGTTTTTCTTCGAGACACGATATTTCGCGCTTACGAGAATATCAAACGTTTACCTACAAGTAAGTTAGTTTACAACAATTTTTAAACTTCAGTTTGTGTTGGTAATAACCGTTCAACGGAAAGTGAGCATAAAAGGTGTAAACAGACTTCACGAAGCCTAATCCTGTACATCAAACTAAGTAACTCTAAGCAAAAAATATTGTTGGGAAACGACTTTTTTTTAGGTGTAATATCACGGTTTTGGTAGGACTTAATATAAAGCACTCTAAACATTGTGCTGATGGACGCATTGAATAGTACAAGGGCCATTGCGATATTTAAAGTAAAGTTATAGCATTAAAAACTTGTATTTTTTCAAACTTAAAAGTTAGAATTTTGGCCTCCAATATCTCTATAACAAGAAGGAACCCAGGTGAGGTCCAATGCAAAAAAAAAACACACTGACGGAGGGTACAAAGTACTTTTCGGCTTGGTGCAGGGTCTTTTTACACCCATTCTACGTTATTGATTCTATACCATGATTACAAAAAAAAGTCACTAGCAGAATACAAAAAAAGTTGTGCACTGAAAAGATCAGTTCTTTCACAAATTCAGGCTTTGTTTATTCTTTTCTTGGTAGAGGCTTCACATCCTTATATACCAGCCGTCACTAACTGTACGTAGACCTTCTTTCATCGTATTAATACGATCTTGATTAATTATATTTTCTACTAAAAGAAAATTGAAATCCCTCATTAATTTTCTTATGGAAAATGACCGATGGTTTTCCCATTATCCCCCATTTTCCCACCACAAAAGACGAATCGAGAGAAATCTCATTTGTCAAGCGGCAGCAGGTCCTACAATAGACGACAACGATTTATTACTGCTTATAATGGGAACAAGAGAAAATTATTTGAAAATGGGTTTTGGAATTTAATATGCAGCTATGAATACGGAATGGGAAAAACCCTTTGGAAATCTTTAGATCAAAAATAGTCTATCTTTGTTGTAAAATCATTTTATAGAAATATCATTAACAGTAAAAACGGGTTACTTACCATGTTTACTATTTATTTTGGGTACCCGATATAAGCTATACAGGGTGTAAATGCACCCTTCATGAACTAGCCAAACAAGCATTCTGTACATCAAACTAAGTAACTTTACGCAAAAATTATAGCTGGGAAACGACTTTTTTCTTTGTGGTAAATAATCACGTTTTATGGTAGGACTCAATGTTAGGCACTCAAAACATTGTGCTTGGATGGAATGAATAGTACGGGGGTCGGTAAAAATCTTACGTTAAAAACATGTTGGTATTAAAAAAAAAACTTGTAAAAAAGTTGGAGCTATGACCCCTAATATCTTCGTAACTAGAAGGTATTGGGGGTCAAACTCAAAATTCATGTTTTTGTAAGAGACCAAAACGTTGTCCTTTTTCACGTCATGCTTATTAAATCAGCCCCCTAAAATGGTACATCCATCAAATTATCATACAAAATCCTAATTAGAAACGTAGTCTCGCTTTAATTAACTAATAGAATAAAAGTTCTCTGCACAATGGAAGAAATCAGCGCAATCACAAGAACGTGACCGGGGTTCCAACAGGGAGGACTTTGCAGCGCTGCTCGCTGGACCACAGATAGATAATCAGGCACACACAGCACTACCGAACAGAAGGGAAAAGTTCCACGCTTATTACGAATGGATGTACGACTTCGTAGTCTTTATATCTTTTTAGATATTTGAAGGATGTGTTTTGATAAATTATCTATAAAATACAAATAAATAAAATTAAAGTGCCTGTTTGTAATATCAAAATAACAGCTTTTTTACTGAATGCATATGAAAATAATTTCGGCACTTATAACAAAAACACATTTTTTTCAATTTCCTGTCTGTCTTTCTCCGGTTAATCCAAAACGGGTGGCTCGATGTTGACGAGAGTTTTATAATAGATGTTATAAGGTCTAACATAAGCTACTTTTATTTTAGAAGAAGAATTAGGGTTCCGTGCAAAAAAAATTAAAACCCTTGAAATTGGTAACAAAATTCGATTCAAAAAGGGAATTTATATTTTTTTTAATAATAATTATTTTACGCGAACGAGGACGCGGGTAACAGCTAGTGTCTAATAAGACTGTAGACAACTTTTTCTGATCTTGAGACATGTACCAAACCATTAACCAAGTGTTTCATAATGGTCTACATAACATCACGGATACATTTAACCCCCGAATGCTTATGCAGAGGTGTACTATAGAAGTAAACCAACATTTCGCCAGTTTATTTTTTTATTTTGAAGTAGAGAGCGGTTGAAGGTCGGGCTGATACTAAGAAATTCGTAAAGGAATTCGTGGTGAATTTCGTGTGGTCAAAGTCAATAACACTACGCCAGACCCAGGACCACCTGTCAAATGTCTCGCTATCATTTACTTCTTTCAAATTTTCAGTTTGAAACGTTAAAAATGAGTCAGAAATATTGATTTTCTGCCCAACTAAACTGTTTATCCATAAATTCGACTCCTTATTACCGTAATTTAGAAATTAATTTACCTTCCAGCACAATTTTTCCTGTGTGTGTAACTTTTTAAAAGGCTCCGTCGCTCGGTGGCCTACAAAGCGATAAAATAAATATAAATCGTCGACCCGCACTCGTTCCGTCGGGGTAAATTAACCGAGACAACTGCCACTTACCTTGTTAGTTCATATGTACGTAATGTTTATGTACTGGAATGTAAATAGACACGTATATAATGAAGTTATATGTATTATATTCCCTGAGAAACTCATGGGCGTTGAAATTCTATATGGCTGTGTTATAGCGTAGGTAAATGACGAGGTATAATGTTTTGGTGAAACAAGTAAATTAATACTATTACCTCGTGTTCTAGTCGTCGCAATCGCGACTGCTGAGCATAAGGTTCTGGGTTCGATTCCTAGGTCGAACAAATTGTTATTGGGTTTTTCCGTCAGGAATTTCTCAGTAATAACAGAGTCTTGATTTGTGCCCGGTTGATGGCAATAGGCTCGCCCCCTGTTACATGGGACTTAAACATAACTAGCGAAATGTGGGTGTACTATAAGGTACACCTCTACCTAACTATTCGGGGATTACAGTAGTGTTGTTACACTTGTTACGTTAAGTAAATTAATGTATTGTCATTTTGACTACTCATCTACAGATGAAGTAAACTAAATAAAACTCAACAGGAAATAAAACTGTAACTAGGGTGTGGAAAAAAATGGAAAGAAAATATTGCTCTTTCAATTTATATCCTCTTCTGACCCGGGCGTGTAAAAATAGAACCGGGGAGGGAAAATAGTTACGTAACTTTACAGAGTAGTGCCTTTTACAGCACGAAAAAAGATGGCTGTTTCTGTCAATCAGCATTACAGGCACTAGCTCTTAAGGGGTCGTCCATTAATCACGTGATGTTTTTTAGCAACTTTTTAACCCCACCCTCCTCATGGTGATACGTGTTGAGGTTTTAGACTACCCCTCCCCCCTAGCCAAAATCACGTGTGTTTTTAGTACAACTTTGTACTAAAAACACATAGAAGATAGACGGCGCGGCCGAGGCCGGCCCAGAAAACGGTGTCGAGATGATTTAGACGCGCATTACGAGGTGGCGCAGGAGAAGAGTACCTGGAAGGATAAATGGGGGAGCTCTTTCCCAGCAGTGGGACATACAAGGCTATTAAAAATATATCATCATCATCATCACTATCATCATTTCAGCCGAAAGACGTTCACTGCTGGAAATAGGCCTCCCCCAAGTGTCGCCACATTGACCGGTCCCGTGCGTCTCGTATCCAGCGGATCCCTGCAACCTTTACCAGGTCATCGGTCCACCTAGGGGAGGCCTTGCAACGCAACGTCTTTCAGTTCGCGGTCGCCACTCCAGAACTGTCCGGGCCCATCGGCCATCCGTTCTGCCAGCAATGTGCCCTGCCCACTGCCACTTAAGTTTGGTTATTCTTCTTTAAAAAAATATATATATATATCTTTAAATAGGAACAGGTTAACAGGTACAATCCAATTTAATTCAGGAAAAATGTCAAGGGCACGCACCGCTTTTCGGTTTAGAAATCGCGCGTTGAAAGAAAAAATAAATACACGTGATATCTCACTACACCCCGTCCTCCCCCTTCGTGATTTTTCCAAACCACCTTCCTCCCTTTCGAGCCTCACGTGATTAATGGACGACCCCTAACCAAAATCCATTACATTGTCAATTAACGTCTTTCACTGCGGTATTTTGTTTGTTTGGGCCGTCGAAACCTGACAATAAGGATTTAAAGTAGATGCTAAGCATGAAATTACATAATTAATGGAGGTCTATGTAGTTTACCAACTAGTAAGTAACCCACCAACCAAAACCAGTCTTACCAAGGGGTATCGTATTATCCAATACTAACTGGGTTGTGGAGGTCAGATAGGCTATCGCTCCATGTAAAATACTAGTATTCAGCTGCATACGGTAAGACTAGAAGCTGACCCCAATAAAGTTGGGAAAAGGCTAAGCAGATAATCCAGATAATCTAAGGGTAAGTGGTAATTCGCTCTCAAAGCTTGTCATATTTCCACAACAACTTTTGGCAGGATAAACGAGCATTTTGGTAACTTAGTCAATACAATACATTTATTTGTTCCCGTCATGGATATCGCTAATTGATTGTCACTTTGTCTTTGCCCTTTCGTTTTGTTGGTTTCGTAAAACGTATCGACTACGCTACGCTATCATCTATCTTTTATGCGAAAGATGAACGTGCTAATTTTGTTTCTTTTAGTCAGATCTTGAGTCTGAAAAACTTAAGAGCGTTTACGACTTACGGTATTTCATACAAACTTTCAAGCCCTTTTTTTTCGAAGTGACTGAACCAATTTTAATGAAACTTCATATGCATAAGCAAGATACATAGGTCTGAAAACTTGTCACCGAACATTTTCGAAAAATATTGTTACAGCTAAACTAAATTTTAGATTTTCCATAAAAAACAGAAATTTCCAATTATCTTATCTTTTAAAAGACATTTCGAAAACGTTCTGAAAGTTTGTATGAAATGCCGTAAGTCGTAAACACTCTTAACTAGGACAAACTAGCAATTCTTACCTAAATAAGTAGGTATCTATAAAGCTAAGTCCTGTCACCTATTTTATGTAACAACAACACAACACAACTTCACTTTACCAATCTTAACCCTTTGGCTACTCCCATATTCACAATACAAACCCGTGTGAAAGTAAACTGATCTCAATAACTTCGTGAGAAAGGGTCCAGCTTTCTCCCGTCTTTACGAGTCCTGCATTAAGCTTGATGCCTCGGAAGTAACAGTGGCAGGGGAGAATATGACTAGCAAATATTGAATGTGTGAGGGGTGAGGATATGAGGGTTAGATGGAGGTAAGTAGTTGTCTATGGGAAATTAATGATGCCGGTAATCAGCTGTGTCATGGAACGAGAGATGTTTCGTGATAGGTTGGTACGGTATGTACTACATAACGTGGTGGTTCTGCATTTTGTAGATAAAGCAAAGTTTGGTAAGAAGAAGAAAGAAAAAGATTATCCCTTCGATTAAAGATTGACATTACCTGACATTACCTAATGCATTATATTAAAATTGATATTGATATTATGAATTAAACTTTTACCTCTTTATAATACTAGTACCACCTATAGATTAATTTACCCAACTGGCAAAAGCCTCCTTTAAATGTATATTTGTACGCCAAATGGCAAAACATAGAGAAACTATATAATGTATAACAATTATTGTAACATCTTGCACACTTATAACCTATGTTTACAAATAAAGACTATTGATTGATTGATTGATTGATTGATTGAGCTAAAACAAAATATGTTCTCGTCTATATCTATGGTTAATTTTTTTTTTAAGTGCATTCGTGATTTAAGCATGAATATTAGTGTATGAGCTTTATACTAATATTCATACAAATCACGAAGGTTAATGTATTTAAAGAAAAGTACACCATTTGGGGTTTTAGGTACTAGCGAAATGTGTTCCTCTTTGTAATATGTAGTCGCTCTGCAAATATCACCTGAATAAAATAACACTCCCTCATATAGATAACGCTCGATTTAGGTAGGCATCCTACAGGCGATATCTCTATAAGTGATCTCTCATATTTTTTATGATGATACGAGTTTTGTTAATTTTTATTGTTATTTCATTGTGTTTATTCTGTCTACTAAAAATATTTTGTTTATTCTTCGCGCCTACCATATTGTTTACTTAATAATTTTATTACTATTTTTTATTTTTTATTCTGATTTTTATGTTCAACCAATAACTTGTATGTGTGGTGTAAACTGTAAGTATAAGTTGGTTTTAAATAAAAAAAAAAATAAAAATAAAAAAAAAATCCAGATTTCGATCAAAGGGGCAAAATATATCTCGACATTCCCATTTCCTCCACTCGTGGCGTAAAAAAGCCATTGCTGGGCGATACAATTTTACTTTATTATCCCCAGATTATCCTCCATTTAATATGTTCCTTGATTGGAATTGTGCTTGTTGGAATGGAAACCTATTTGACTGGGAATATTTCCCTTTTCCTAGTCTCCTTCGTGTTCTGAATAGATTAATCTGGCCTTGTCTTAGTTTCTGTGTTTCTTTGTTCCTTTGCGATGTCCTGAAGGAAATTGGCTACAATTAAAAGGTTTAATCTAATGGCTGTCTGGGTGGGGGCCTTTGTACGGATTTAATTGATCTGATTTGCAAAATATCAGATGTAATCCTTTACATATACATACATAGAGATAGGCGGGTGCATCAGGAATCCGATTTGGGAGTTGAATAATATCGATTAACGACCCCCTAATAACAAAAAATCTTCTACAAAACGCAAGAACCGACTTATCAGAGAGCAAAAGCTGGAGTGTTTCAATTAAGGAGATTACAACAGACATTGCCATTTTAGGTACAATTTATCTAGTTAGCAAATCGCTCAAGAAGGAAAGTAACTATTCATTATCTTTTTTTTTAAAACCTTGCCCCGCGCTAAGAATTTCTCCTGTATCGTGGATGCGTTTACAAACATTTAAACTCACACAAACAGCCAGATTCGGAACAACTACATGTAGGCCACACAAATATTTGTTCCGTGCGGGAATCAAACCTACGACACGTAGCGCAGCAGCTAGCTGGATCGCTCAGCCACTGCGCCACAAGTGCTGTCAACATGGACCTGCACGGTTGATTTGATTCCTACTTCTCGCCTTTCTCGATACTTCTAGCATCAATACCTGTAGCCTATTAGTATGCATGGCGTCCTCCCAACACTGACATGTGTGGCGGGAAACTTACGACGGTCATCTTTCACGTTTGACATAGGTACGACCCAAACTATTGTTACGTCCAATAAGATTTAGGCTTGTAAAAGTTTATGTGGCAGTAATACTGATTAAAGTGTATAGTTTTTTGGACTATCCTCTTTGTTATTTCTTAACACAACAAGATTTTTGCCAAATTCTGATGTGTATTGGATATATTTTGATTCTGTGAGTCTGATTTATGATAGTGGATGTGAATTCGATTGGAAGTAGGTAGCAAAGTGGTGTGACTTCGATTGAAAATAGGTGTTTGGTAAGTGTAAATTTTTAAATTTACAAGCAAACAAAAATCAACATGACATACCATTACGCCTGTAATCCCCGAAGGGTTAGGCATAGGTGTATCTAATACCTAATACACCCACATTTCACCAGTTATTTTTAAGCCCCATGTAATAGGGGCGAGCCTATACCGGGAACAGTTCCGGACACCGCGGCTGCTACTGAGAAATTCCTGATGGAAAAACCAAATGACACTTTGCTTGGCCAGGGAATTGAACCCAGGACCTCATTCTCAGCATTCGCTCTTGCGACCACTAGGCCAGTCACAAAGAAACTTTTTTTTTTAACAAAATTAATTTACCCCTACCACTGTTCGTTTCTGCATTACCCTTAGGTTGTATAGTAGAAAATACCTCTGGTATTAAGCAGTAGTGAAGCGTCAATTTTTGTAAGAAGTAAGCCGGAGTACATATCTTTAATGCGATTATATTATTTGTCTATAGAATACTAACTGTGCCATTTTTCAAAGGGAAGCCGGTAGGAATCGAGTTGTATGGAACCTTCGCCACTGGTATTAAATACTTCTCTGTACTGAAATTGCCAAACTATTACATTTCAATTAAAATATTTCACAATTAACAGTTCCTCTACCATAGTAAAGATACAAGGACGAAACCCATAATCCAGTAATTGATTACAAAACTAAAAAACAATAATTAAATTCCGAAGATCACACAAAACAAATGACTATCGCCATACTCGCTGCGTAAAAGAACGCGTATTGGTCTCTCCTCGATCAGCTGTTCTGTTATCTGCGCCAATAGACTGAATAAGACATTCAGTCGAAATATCTCGATTAATAGGCGCAGACAGTAATTGATAAATCTTGTCAGTCGAGACGTTTTAGTGGCACTTTTATGTCTATGGACCATTATCGTTCAGAATCCCATAATAATATAACAACGAATAGAATCGTCGAACGATCTTGATACTAGGTTATTTTTTTGTCAGCTCGGAATCTGGGTTTGGGCCTGGTTAGGCTAGCCTTGGGACATAGGACTTAAAATATATAAATAGCGAAATGGTACTATAAAAGAAAGAAAAAGCATTTATTTGACTCGCACTGGACAAAAAACAACAAAATAAATATATATATTTTTTTATATCAGCCTGCTCTGTCCCACTGCTGGGCAAAGGCCTCCGCCATGGCTTAAAAATAATATTATAAAAAATAAAACATACTTAAACTAAACTGGTCCTGTACGAGGCCAAAAGCTCAGCATAGTGCAGTAATATTTAAAAAAAAATGTCACAGCGCTGGTATTCTGATAGGGCCCAAGTGATACACGCGTAGCGAGTCTATAGGCACGCATCTGCCTATTTCTTCGGAGAGAACAGGTGTGAAATAAGGTTTATGTTATTTTTTTTTGTTTTGAGTAAATTAGACCAGTGTTCCGCAATTTTTTTGTCTCCAAGGTACATTTAGGAAATCGGAAAATTTTGGAGGTACACCATAAATAAAAAAACAATTTTCACATTATGTTAATCAACATTTATTATTAAAGTTTTGCAGCTGTTTAAGTACGTATTTTTCTTACGTCTTTCTATTTAACTATAAGACATAAACTTATTTTTCCGAGGCACACCAACAATGACCACAGTACACCAGTGTGCCGCGGCACAAACTTTGCGAAACACTGAATTAGAGAATCATGTCCGCGAAAAAAGGAAAGAGAGAATTGTCGATCTCACAAGACAAGTCGGCCACGAGCAGTCTGGCCAACTTGGCAACGAAATACTGTTTAATTATATCGATCAGAAGCCGATAGCCTTGTTACGAGCCCTTGGCCTAGGCGACGCTTCCTGACTTCTGGCATTTAGGCTCAACGTGTAATTGGGTAGGTTAAACATGTACCAAGACTTGGCGGAATGTTTTTGGGTTACATAGGGTATTAACGAAATACCTAGTCTTCTGGTTTAACGATTAGTAGAGGACAGAGATAAAAGCATACCTATATATTTTACCGGACTGCCTCGTTGGTGTAGTGGTCGCAATCGCGACTACTGAGCATGAGGTCCTGGTATCAATTCCCGGGTCGGGCAAATTGTTATTGGGCTTTTCCATTAGGAATATCTCAGTAGCAGTTACGGATTCTGAATTTGTGCCTGGTTGATGGCAATAGGCTGGCCTCCTATTACATGGGACTTAAACATAACTGGCGAAACGTGGGTTTACTTTAAGGTACACCTCTGCCTAACGCTTCGGGGATTACAGGCGTGATGTTATGTATGCCATATATTTTACTCAATAAGGAAATTGGTCTCGGTACAAAAAAATAAATGATCTCTTTTCTATTGTAAGAAATATTACCTATGTCTAATATTAGGTGAGGGCGGACGACTAATGAAAGACAATACCCGTCACATTATTTTCCCACTCGGTCACTGAACTATCTTTAATTCTTATCCCAGAAAATTGCGAGGCAATAAAAAAGATAGCTCATAAATCTGTCTGAGTGACAAGGCTTATGATAGTAGACGACACTCAACTCAACTATTTTGTCTGGCGGACATCAGAAAAACAAAGCGTATAAAGTGTCTACTTTCACAGTTTTTTTAACGTTGACTTCGGATCTCTGTCAAAATCAAAGTGAACTTTATTTCCATAGCAGATAAGGTGCCTGTTACGTCGCTGTTTCTAAAAAGTCTGTCAAAATGACAGTGAACTTTATCATCGTAACAATACGGTTGATGTTGGACTACAGCGGTCAGAGGAGAATATCTGTGAAAGGACTGTAGCTAGATTTAATTTGTTTGTCTACTTTACGTAACCTATCACAAAAGGTAATAGAGAACAAACAAGACGATAAAAGTAAAAAGTTTCCAGAAAATAACAGTTTCTTACTTCTCTACTCTGTTATGTAAGTCAAATATTTTCTTAAAAAAGAAATAGATATGTTTTCCCTTTTGTTTTTGGACTAAGAATAGAATTTTACATCTTATTTCGTATGTGTCGAGATAAATAAAGAATGACGTCACGTTCAATTCATTTTTGTACAGGTTTAAGTGTATTGCTAAAATACTAAAACTGTTTTCTCTGAACTTATACAGTCACTTACGGGATATCTTCGTTTATTATTTAGAGCTCCCGATATTTCGACGTTGTTGCAAGCACCATGATCGCAGGTTGACAGTATAAGTTTAGTTTTAAACCGTGAAAGATTAAAACAGTGTTTTCGCTTTTCTCTGACAATAAATAAGTATAAAACTGTTTACTCTTAGGATTCTGTTGCCCTATTCGTGTTCGGATGACGTGAAGGGACATAAATATAGGTGCTGAACTATAAATACTAGGTATTATAAAAAATATCACAAAATCTAAAATGCATAGGTTCGAGCGATACCAACACTGATACTGTTCGTTGTCACGAACTTTACGCTATGAACTTAAAAGCAATGACAATATTCACCCTAAGGTAGATTGGTAGAAAATGCCCAAGGCATTAAGTCCGCCTTTGTACATTATGTACACAAAGTTTTCATATATAAAATTTTCAGGTTACTAACTTCGAAGATACTTATGATTTGCACCAGTACCTACCTATAATATCAGGAGGTCGTGGCTAAATAATAACAGCCGCTAATACATTACATACCGAGTTTCCTCCGTGCCTCGGAAAGCACGAAGCCGTTAGTCCCGGTTGTCATTTGTAGATCTTCGACAGTCAGTCAGTGGGCCGAAAGTCTGACAAACAGTCTTGGGTCACAGGTAACAGTCGGTGCTGGGTAAGACGTATCGTTTTACCCAGCACTAACTGAGTTGTGGAGGTCAGATAAGCCGTAGCTAACAAGCGTAGTATAAGCGCTCCATGTAAAATAATGGTATTCAACTGCATCCGGTTAGACAATAAGCCGACCCCAAGTTAGTTGGGAAAAGGCTACGCAGATGACGATGACATATCAGAAGTGCCCAGCCATTTTCCATTTTCTAACTCACAGAACTACCTATATATCTTCGAAGTAGAATTTTCATGACGGAATTCGCTCATCGGGAAATTATCCACTTGTCTAATAATCCTAAGGTCTCCGTCCGATAGAAGACCTCAATAAACCCAGTAGTGTTAGCTCGTAATCCGCCTGTAATTCCCAATTCACCACAATAGTGTAGCCAAACGAATTTAGGTCATCGTATTACGAGTATTCCGAACAAGTTTTTTTCGCATCAGCTTTAATTAGTGCTATTTTTATACAAACGATCGATGGAACTGATTGATTGGTGTTGACTAGCGAATGCGCTAGTCATCAATATTCACTTCAATAAGTCGTTAGCAAATTTTTATTTATTTGCTCTATTTATCAAGTTTGGCGAATATTTTTGGAATAAGTTATCGTGGACGGATAACTTTCGGTGCCAGCAGAAGTTTGGGGTGATTTTTTCTATTAGAAGAGGGCATTGACCTAGTTTTATTAATAGGCTGTGTTAGTTCATCGTGTTATGTGCCATGACAGCATGTTTACTGGCTGGATAGAAGCCTGCTTCGCATTCATCTAGGCCATTACATAAATATGTTATCCATCCATTTTCCCTGTTCTTTTACTACGACTACTTTGTAATGTTACAAAAGAAGAATTTTGCAACATTTTATGTTGACTTGAAGGTCAGGACAATACCTAATTGGTAACCTAAAAAACAAAACTCCCACAGTGTTTTATGAAATGACTTGGAACGCTCCAAAACTCAGACAGATAGCAAGACAGCGATAATAATTTACATAAGACGTTTCTTTTGTTCCAAGACACATTTTTCACACAGGCTCATTTTACACCCTTACGCAAGGGAGAAAGCTAAGACATTTGAGAAGACATAAAGTGGTAGGTTGGTTAAAATTTAAATATTTTATTAGTTGAGTGCTTTAGTATGTATGAAACAACGAAGACTGAGGCGAGGCAATCTGGCCGCCACTGAATGGCTTCAGGGTTCAATATACTTATGTACATAAACATATATATACATCTATACGTTCTCCCTGACCTCACTAGCAGAGGGTTAATGTAAAAACTAGTGTAGACGTAAGTATAATAAAAGTGCTTACTGAAAGGTTTATGTATAGTTACAGTTTTTCAATAAAGATGTCGTGGCTTAGTTATATAAGATAGTTTAATTTAGGACCACGCTAACGCATTAAGAATTCCCTGTAATATTAGTAGTATTTGTGATAAATAAATAAATCAAATAAATAAATGTCAGCCTGGAAAATAATTTGTAAGAAATTAATAAGAAATAAAAAACCGCCAGCGCTACATTATGCACCTCCTCATTCACTTTTGCAATAGGTCAACCCAACAACCACTTTGCTGTCTGGCTGGAAAATTGTTAAAATAGCAAGATTTTTTGCATATAATTCGTGATAACTACGAGAAAATAATCTAGCAAAGTGAAGGACGCATCTACCAGGACGCATCTACCAGGACGCATCTAACAGGACGCATCTACCAGGACGCATCTACCAGGACGCATCTACCAGGACGAATCCATCATCATCGTTCTCCTGCCCTTATTCTAATTTTAGGGTCGGCGCAGCATGTCTTCTTCTTCCATACTTCTCTATTACTTGTCATCTTGACTCATATATACACGAATACCCTGTCGAAAAAACATAAATCAGTCGTCATCTATTGAATGTACGTCCAGGGTTCCCGGTACAAATATATTTTGATTCTATTTCAGTCTATATTTGTAGATACTAAAGTTAAACATAAAAATCTGCGACACTCCGTGGCTGCTGAAATGTGGTAAATACATAATTTGCTAAATTAAAAGCGGACTTATCCCGGACCCTTAAAAACCTTTTTTTAATTAAACAAGTGCCAAACTAATTTATTTTATTTTAATGTACAATGTACATTACAAGAAAGCGAAAATCGAAAAAGATAAACACATTAAACATGACCCCCCCCCTCCCCCCCCCTCCCGGACGCAATATCCGCTGATGTGTAGGGCGAAGATGCGCCAATGATTTCCGCGATAGGTAACGCAATCGACGAACGACGCCGTAATGGCACAGAGCCTTTATCAAACGGCTCTCGTTAGTCGACCTGTCTTGTTACGCACGTCCTCTGAAGGGCTCCGCATTGTGTGGAGGTTTCTCGTTCCAAAGCTATTGTACTACCTAGTACCTACGATCCACCACCAAAGTGCGATACCTAGAGGGTATCGTATCGTGGATATATTTTCGGCGTATTTCGAATCTTTAATGATTTTCGAGTGCTTTTTGTAGGTGTGTATGAAAAGCTGAAGATATGTTAATTCAGAGTGAGCGTCTAGGTAAAAAGAAAAGAAAAACAAATTATTTACGACTAGCTTTTGAACGCGGCTTCGCTCGCGTTATTTTAGAATTTGACAATCAATTCGGGTTGTACTCTCGGAAGATTTTACTCTGCTTGTAATAATATAATTCAATCATGATTCGAAATATACGTGGTGCAATCTATTATCATAAGAACGTTACAGTACTTTTTTTCGGGATGAAAGGTACCTACCCTATGTCCGCTTCTGTATATATATTTCTATCTACCCGGTTATATAGAAAAAAAAATTCATCATTACATTCACTGTCCCTAATTGACCCAGGAAGGATATAAAAGAAAGTTCAATCAAGGAACCCTTTTTTTGCCCTCGGATCCGAGCTCTAATCTGCAGTGTAATAAACTAGCTGCAATAGAAATGCTGGTACATTAAACAAGAAATAGATTATCTGTGTACCCACCTATTTCTGGTTACATTCTACATCTTAAAACAAATTGTCTTTGTTTGCCAATGTTAAGTTAAATTTGGTAGTAGTAATGTGGTTTATTCCGTTGAAATGGCATCTTACCATATCATTATGAACGTAAGTTGAATCATGAAGAAAAATCAGGATCCATGGATACCCACTGATGTGCCGAGGGCGTAAAATCTATACTTAATATTATGAAGCTGAAGAGTTTGTCTGTTTGGTTGAACGCGCTAATCTCAGGAACTACTGGTTCGAATTGAAAAATTCTTTTAGTGTTGGATAGTCCAATTATTATTATCGAGGAAGGCTATAGGCATCCGCTCCCATCATGCTATGACCAATAGGAGCCAAGCAAAAAAGAACAAGTCGGAAGCGGCGGGTGACACCGCCGGGCACAGCTAGTCTATCATAAAATTGAAAAACTGTACCTATACATTTTATTATTGAGAATAGAATAGAATAGAATTAGTTTGTATTTGCTTAGAATGTAGGTACATAAAAATAGGTTGTTAAATTATAAAATAGGATCCATGTAGATTCTGCCTTAATATAGCATGCAAATGTAGTACTTAACAAAGGATATTACAAAAAATATAATTTAAGAAATCCTGCACAGAATAATAACATTTGTCTACAAGTTATTCTGTGTAACGTTTTTTAAATTTTTGTGACGGTAAGTTTTTAATTTGGGCAAGTATTTTATTAAAGATTACAGGAGCCATACAAATCACATTTTTTTTTAATGAGCTCGTTTTAAATACGCCCGTGCATTATAGATTCTGGTATTGAGATCACATAGCTGTACTTCGTTTTCTAGTTTCTATTAAAGTGAAAATGAATAATTTTGAATGAATCAAATTCCTTTAAATATTTTTTTTTATGCAAGGAGTTGCTGATACTGTCTTATATGTCTAAAAGTACAACAGTTTGGAAAAAGCGAATTATTTTTATTTCAAAACCATTTTCAATGAAATGTGCACATTTTGCGAAATGCTCTAATTAAGAAGTGCCGTTTTTGAGAAGTGCAGCAATTGCGAAGCGCAGGTTTTTTGCCCAGTACCTATACATTTTGAGAAGTGCAAATTCTGCGACGGAGCCGCTGAAACCAATGTTACTCTTATCTAAGACATATTTTTGTTATGCATCGTTTCTTCAGGCAATTCATCTACAAACGCATTTGTGTCATTTTCAATTGTGAAACGAGTATGTCTCTAATAAATCAAACGCAAGAATTCATTACAATGTGTAGGTACGGTAAATAGAGACGAGATATCAAAGAACAATTTATTGAAAAGGGCAAAAATAGTACCAATCATTTGTAATTCAAAATAAACACAAGAAACTTCAATAAATACGACGTTATAAGATGCTTACAGTGCTCTTCGCGTTCAGTATAATAACGCGTTTAGGATGCTGGTGGGGCTGCCTCGCTTCTGTAGTGCATCGGGGATGTTCGCGGACGCGCATGTGGATTGTTTTTACGCAACAATGCGTAAAAGATGCGCTTCCCTGGTGCGCAGGGTGTGGGCCAGCGCCAACAGTATCTTAAACATGATTGCCAGTCGTCTGGACTGTGTTTATGTGGGTCGCTGCTGTGTTATCACTCATGGGTTGTCGCAGCAGTGATCCACCGTTATTTCTTGTGTTGTTTTGTTTTTTATCAGTGTTTACTAACATAGTCGTAAGTTATACTAACAGTTTTTGAGTCGTGGATACTCGATTGAAGAGAAATTCTATTCTATTCTATAAATAGGTAGGATTCGTTTTTTTGTGGTACACAATTAATGATAACGAGTCTATTAATTATACAAAGAATGTAGCCAACCGTTCTTTTGTTTGCTTACAATTTATTTTCATGTTAAACTAAGGACTTACCATTAGGTTTGAGAATGTGAAAATAAGCTTTATAGATAGCTATTGCTGGATAACACTGAATTTATAAGAATCCGAAAACATAAGTAAGACAAAAATACAAGATTTAACTGCGAAGACCATTCGCTAGATGGAACACATGAAAATATCTTCTAACTAACCTTTTCCCGACCATGTTGGGATCTAGTTCCAGTTGTTCTAGTTTAACTACTAACTAACTAGTTGTAGCTGAGTAACAGTATGTTTATTTCGTGAAAGCAGCTACCTATACAGGGTGGAAGGCACACCGATGCACAAACGATTACCACGTATTCAGTACATTGATATGGGGGGGGGTTCAGAATGATCTCTGAATACGTGGTAACCGTTTGTGCGGCAGGGTCACCCACATATGAAACCAAATGATATCCTTGGAAAGACTGGTTGTCCGAATTTTGAGCTGACGAGTACGAAGATACGAACGACAACCGGGACCAACAGCATAACAGGCTTAGAGAAAACAACTAAATAATATAAATAAATAAGACAAACAGTATTTGCGAATAATTTGCCCCACACTACACTACTAGCCCAACATACATGACATATGCATCAGCTGATTGTGATAGGGCATGATTAATCGATTGAAATCGTGCAAACAGCACTCGACAGCGACACTACTTATCTATCATTTACAAACACTATTATAGCGCTACGTTTCCACAAATTGACTTTAAAATTGAATTTTAGAGTTGTACTGACGAAAATTTTCATTTCGTTTACCAGATTTTGCAGAAGCTGGTCTAGTCTCACCTGTGTATATTATACTTTTGCGGTTTCAGTGTCTAAGCAGCTTTCTACCACATGGAATGTGCAGACAGCCTCCTTAGTCCAAGAAATGGTAATAACCGCAACCGCTGAACGTGATTCTTGGGTTCCCAGGTAGGTCCAAGTGTCTCTCCTTCAGGATTTCGGAATCTGGACATTTGCTGGCTACTCCCACGCCATATTTCAACGGACTTAAACTTTACTGGCGAAATATGTGTACTACACCGCTTAGCCCCTCGGGGAATGCAGGTGAGAATCTCGTCTGCAGTTTCTTCAAAATAATGTAACATCTGACGTAATTTTACAGAAACGAGTTTCGTTTCATCATCAGCTTAACTGCATACCATCGTTGTTTCACTGCAGTCTTCGTATGAATATTCAATGCGAAGATCATTTTACAAAGCACCCCCGGGGTGGCACAATACTTTGATATGAATATAAACCGTGTTTCTCCGAGTTGTTACTAGTATACTAATAAAGATGTTAGAAACTCGGTTAACTATCTTGTAAGTTCGAGAACGTACGTACGTGTACAGAAAGTGTTCACAGTTTGAAAGCTATACAAGGAGGTTTCTGTTTTGTAACAAAATTAGTGTTGTGGAGATAAAAGTTGTAGTTTTGGTCTCTGATGTATTGGATAATACTTTATACGTTTATGTCTTTTTTTCACTTTTATTTTAAACAATATTTTATACGGTGTGGGACACCGACGCGAAAGCCGTTACCACCTATACAGTACATAATTCTGAGCCACCCATAGAAATTTTTCATCGGTTATTAAAAAAAACAGCTGTTTCCTACAAAAGTGCAATACCTACACTATGTATGTAACAGCTGATTTTTTTTTTGGTATGCTCATAATGTATACGTGGTAACAGTTTTCGCGTCGGTATGGATTCCACCCCGTATCCTCAGTTTCAATTTTAAAGGTAAAATTCGTCGACCAATCGCTATGATAATATATTGCAGGGGCTGCAGTCTCGACATAGATAGCGACAAAAATCGGTCGTTAAGTCATAACGATGTCAAATTTCTTTAATAGATATTCAACCTTAAGCTTTCGAAATAAAGTTGAAAATCTATTAAAGAAATTTGACATCGTTATGACTTAACGACCGATTTTTGTCGCTATCTATGTCGAGACTGCAACCCCAGGCATTTATGAAAATATTTAAATGTATCGCAATTTTCACCGCACGTAAAATACGCGCTTGACGTGGAGTTGCGGACACCAGCCCGTTATACAATACAGACAATGGCAATTTTCACAACTCAATTAACAACATAACACTTTACACGACTTCAGTTCAAGAAACCCGTGTTTCTGTTCTGAAAACAAAATCGTTTTAACACTCACAAAATGCTGATGAGAAGTGCTTTAAACTAAATAAAGGATCAACATTAAGAAAGTTAACCTGCTTTTTATTACAAAAATGTTTATAACATTACTTTCATTGTATACTACGGTTCGTACATTGTGTCGGGTGCCATCTAAAATGTTTATGTTTCAAACAGCGATCTCCCCGGAATACAAAATACTATTCTAAATTCGGAGATGGAAATGTGAACTGAATACGTTTGTGGATACTTTCAAAATAGTGCTGACTATCGATTTTGTCTGTTGGACATATTTTTATTTGCAGTAATAAGTTAGCTCGATGTTTAAGATATATTTGACGTCCAGATGCTTTTTTTTATTTTTAGTATATATAACAATCACACACAAACAAACATATCACAATCACACACAAACAAACATATCTAATCACACACAAACAAATATATCACAATCAGACACAGATGATAATTCTTTTTATTATTTGTCTTTGACTGTCTCGTTGGTAAAGTTGTCGTAAGCGCGACTGGGCGAGGTCCTGGGTTCAATTCCCAGGTCAGCCAAAGTGTTATTGAGTTCTTCCATCAGGAATTTCTAAGTAGCAGCCACGGAGTCTGGATTTGTGCCCAGTTGATGGCAATAGGCTTGCCCATGACTGAAAACATAAGTGGCGTGTAATGATGGGTAACCTCTGTCTAACCCTTCAGGGGTTACAGGCGTTATGTTATGTTTTTATTTGTCTTAAAAGCATTTATCTACATAACCTAAACTTCAATTGCAAAACCCACTTTTAAATCAAAATCCAAGAAATTTTGAAGGAAATTCTTGAACCTGCAAAAATTCGTTTGCTCGACAACTTGAGTAACTCAATGAATGTTGCTGAACTGTCAAAAGATCCCGCAAAAGAAGCTTCTAAAAAAACTGTATATAAGAATCAAAACCGCTTGACAAATAAATGACTATTGGAATCTTGTTCACAGTACAGTCAGTCACATTAACAGAGAGCGTCAACATTTGTAAGAATTTAACATCTAACGGAGCGTATCATTTTCTGTTTCACAGATTGTCTCGGGTGACATTGCTTTCCACCGACAATTATTATTCATTAGGTCGGTTCGCAGCGTCCTTTCATTACAGGCTCGACTCAACTCGTTATGTCTTATTCAAGCCGAGGCTTGTGTATATTTTAATAAAAGACCGCCTCGGGCAAGGCAAGTTCTAGGGTGAAATAAATAAGTGAGACATTCAAAATCTTACGTTTTCAGAAACAAAACTTCGGTGCAATCTGCGTCTGCGTCAAGGGTGACTTTTGTTTAGTTGAATGTAAAATTAATATAAAAACAGATGTGTTTTTGGTTAGATTCTTTAAAGCTTTTTGTGTTTGATGAAGCATTCAAACATTTCTGAAAGTAAAAATAATTCTATGTACATCATCATCTGCCTAGCCGTTTCCCAACTATGTTAGGGTCGGCTTTCAGTTTAACCGGATGCAGCTGAATACCAGTAATTTACATGGAGAGACTGCCTATCTAACCTCCACAACCCGGTTAGTACTGGGTAAAACGATATGCCTTGATAAGACCGGTTGTCAGACTTTTGGCCACTGGCTACCTGTAACAACTGTCAAAGTTCTACAATTGACAGCCGGGACCAACGGCTTAAAGTGCTTTCCGATGCACGGAGGATGCTCGGTATGTAATGGGTGGTCACCTATCCACAGACCAAACTAGGCAAGCTCGGCTTAACCTGAAGATTGACCTGAGCACCTGTTATGATTTAGCCACGAGTACCTTCGGAAAAAAAGAATCCGGAAAAATAATTCTATTTACAGTAAATTATAAATTACATGACATGAAAATTATGTCGCACATTTCAAAATACCAAAATTCTTAGTTAAAATCAACAGTCAGCACACTAGGCAAATGTAGGCACAGCTCGGTTACTAGCACTAAAGTAATTAAAAGTGAAAAGTAAATTAATTAAGAACTTACATTAGGCTAAAAATAAACGTACGTGTTTTCATAAAATTAATTGGCCTTGACAGAGCCTTAAGTGTATAGTTACACCATACCTACTCGTAATACTTAGTTAAGTTTCATTTTCTTTAAGTAAAAACGATAATCCATAGGTAGTACACTACGTGCTAATATCACATTACAATCACACAGACATACACATCACAATAAAACTCACATATCACATTCACACATACACATCACACTCACACACACACGTATCACATTCACACACACACACACATTAAAATTTCCAATTCACACCCTAATCTTTTAACGCCAAGAGAGCTGAAATCGGAACAATATTGCTTTGCATAATTCCCAGTCGGATAACAGCGGCGCAATCGGAAATATCAGAATTTATGGTCGGATACAAGTTGAAGGTAAGCCTAGCCTATCGGAGGAATCGATTGCAAACTTTACTCAACCTGTACAAGTTTCACGATTTACTGTTACGAGAGATTTATTGTGTTACAGATTGATTGATGACGGTGGACTTAACTTGAGTTCTGTTGGTTTTAGAAAGATAATTGCACTGATCGATGCATAGATTTATTAAATGCTTATGCTCCCGGCTTCGCCCGCGCCGTGTTCGGTAATTATCCCACGGGATCGTACTACCGGGATAAAATGTATCCTATATGTTAATCCAGGTTATAAAGTAGCTGTGTGCAAAATTTCAAATAAGCTCAACTGTTTTTGCGTGAGAGAGTAACAAACATCCATACATTCTCAAAAAATTTCACATTTATAATAGTAATAAGATTTTAGAGTGCATACAATGCAATTGTCGATTGTGTTTTGGTTTATTCGGAGTAGACGGTGCGTTTGCGTAGCATTTGTGCAGCGTATATGAAGCGTAGCGTATATACTGTGCCTACGATGTGTAGCACCTGCGAAGCGAAGTGATTCTACTTCGCCTACGATGTACAGCACCTACGAAGCGAAGCAATTCTACTTCGCCTACGATGTACAGCACCTACGAAGCGAAGCGATTCTACTTCGCCTACGATGTACAGCACCTACGAAGCGAATCGATTCTACTTCGCCTACGATGTACAGCACCTACGAAGCGAAGCGATTCTACTTCGCCTACGATGTACAGCACCTACGAAGCGAAGCGATTCTACTTCGCCTACGATGTACAGCACCTACGAAGCGAAGCGATTCTACTTCGCCTACGATGTACAGCACCTACGAAGCGAAGCGATTCTACTTCGCCTACGATGTACAGCACCTACGAAGCGAAGCGATTCTACTTCGCCTACGATGTACAGCACCTACGAAGCGGAGCAATTCTACTTCGCCTACGATATGCACGTTTGTGCAGCGTCTACGTTACAAAACAGCTATTTTGTATTTTTTGAGTACATTATTATAGACTTAAATTCCCCGTTAAAGAGAGTTTACGATTGCTGTATTCGGTTTAAAAAAACTTTATTCCCAATAAAGACAAGTCACTCACTTGAGAACAATAATAAAAAACATACATAAAGGGTGTAAATAGAACCTTAACATAGCCGAAAGGCACTTGTTCTCCCCGTCTTTGCGATATTTTTTTGTTCTAGACCATACCTGGGAATCTTCTAGTTACGGAGGTAGTTGGTATTGGTCAAAGTTATAACTTATTCACAAGTTTTTTTTTAATGTAAAAGAAATACATATTTTTAATGTAAAAAGTTTACTTTACACACCTCCACGACCCAGTACTATTCAGTCCATTCATCAGCTCAATGTTTTGAGTGCTTTCCATCGAGTCCTACCGTAAAACGTGATTTTTCACCCCAAAAAAAAAATCTTTTCGCAGCAAAAATTTTTGCGTAAAGTTACTTAGTTTGATGTACAGAATGCGTGGTTGACGGATGTGAAGGGTCTGTTTACACTCTGTATATAGATTACAAAAAGTTCGTCATCAGTATTACAAGTTAATAGTTACCCATCTAATGCATTCATTTCTCCAGAAGTGATCGATCCGCAATTATGTACTGGCTAAGTTTTGAATGCATTGAAAGAGTGTAAATTTCTTATATAGGACGGTAATTTTCTGTAGACCGTCAATTGTCAATTAGAAATATTACGACACTTAACCCAAACCCGCGTTATCTCTGAGCCACACTCAAGAACGGATAATTGAAATGAACTCGAATGTCATACACGACAGTCGTCCTCAAGGTAAGAGTAATAAAATAGATTAGGGACCGACCATCTACAAATATTTACTGTTACGAGCTAAGGATGGGAACAGTGTCGGCGTTCCACGCATTCCCAAGATAATCCGTGCAATGATAATATTATTACGTCGGATTTGGCGAGACTTGATTACCGTAACGTGTGGGGACGGCCTTACTTGTGAATTCGTTATGAGGATGAGTGAGCTTATGTACTTACGCTGTGAAGCCTCGTTTGTGTTATCTTTGGTCTACATATGTTCCTGAATATATTTCTTCCTTAATATAAACTTCAATCTCCATTGTAAAATGTGCTGGATGGCTTTGGAAAAACCTTTCTTATTTTTCTTCCTATTGTTCCTAAAATCTTTTGTGATGGATGATGTTGTGTAAGATGAGAGAGAAGATCCTAAAAGTCTCTAAGGATCGTCTCCTTCAAATTAACGTCATGTTTATGTCTTCAGTGTTTTAGGTTGTGCGCGATTTTTTGATAGCCTGATAGGCTATCAAAAAAATATCGTATGTCGGACAGGTCATATGTTTCATTCAAGTCAGAGGCCCTTGAGCGGCATAAAAACTCTGACACCACGTTAGGCACTAAACACACTAAAGAAGACGTGTTTCATTTATATAATGTAATGTAACTATCCTAAATTCATTCTTTCACTAACACACTGTCCGCTGTATGCTCGAAGTTTTTCGGCGAAAGGTGGATATGCTAGTTACTTAAGAACACATGAAAGAGCAGTACACCAAAGCTCTCGACAACCACCCTAGAAAGCCATCGAATGCACTATTGTGGCCGAAATCGGCTAGCTGGCACCATCATATAAACAGACAGCACAGCTTTACCGCTGGGTCTACAAGCATGTTTTGTATTAGAGTTCTTTATTTATTTAACGAAGGCGAACATTAAGAAAAAATTTTGTAAAATACATTCCCTTCCCTTGGTCTAGTGGTCGAAACCGCGACTGCTGAGCATGAGGCCCTGGGTTCGAATCCCGAGTCGGGAAAATTGTTATTGGGTTTTACCATCAGAGAAAGTTCTCAGTAGCAGTCACGGAATCTGGATTTGTACCCCAACCGGGTATGGCAATAGGTTCACTTCCAATTACATGAGACTTAAACATAACTGGCGATGTAGCTGTGGATGTGGATGTACCACTAGGTGCACCTCTGCCTAACCCTTCGGGGATTACAGGCGTGATGTTATGTTATGATGTTATTCCCTAAAGCGGTTAAATAGGCGATGGAAGTTTGTCATCATAATTTCATATCATTCTTTAATCTTTATTCTCATAGGCACTTGCACCTCCAGTCAGACTTAATAGACTACAGAACTGCTTCATGTATCTATAACGAATATAAACCATGAAATTGATTGCATTCCGGCCGCTCAGTGGCTGCGGTTAGGTGCAGATAAATCACGCTGCTATTTAATTACTCTTGCTGCTCTAGCTTCAAACTATTCAATCTGTCTAGATTCCTGCTATCTGGGACACAACACTTTGTCTTGTTTTTATTGTTTTTCAGTATGATTAATATTGGTAGTCATTTGTTTGTCCGATACAAACAAATGACTATCAATATTAATCTTACTGGAAACATTTTTAAATGGAAAACTATAGAAAATTCAGGACGTTCAAAAGAACGGTTGAATTGTGTAAAAGTTATGAAATATCTACAAGATCACTGTAGCTAAAGAAGTAGGTATCTACTTACCCCAAATTAATTAGTAGTAAGATATACACAACGAGGATTATAATGAATTAGATCGGTCGACTGATAATGACTGAAATTTGAAAACAATATTGTTCCGGCCTTTTTAATATCTCTTTGTAATTCACCTCAGAGATTCTTTCAAAGCGACCGCTTAGGCATAATTTTTTCAAATAAATTGTTACAGAGATCACTTTGAGTCTTACAGGAAATCTGAATCGTCAAAGTTTTACCGACACCTTTCAAAAGTTGTTACATCATTATGTTTGAACAAAGTTGTCTTTCTTGTTCGATCATTTTGAAAATCTTTTTGCTGAAACCCGATATTCATTTATGTGTTTGATTTCTAATATTTATAACGGTATGAAATAGTTTTTGCAGTGGATTTCACTGACAAGAATTGTATACTTTGCATTTTAACCAAAGTCAAAAATATAATATTACTTTAGAACGTTTTATAATTTACTAGCTGATGCTCGCAACTTTCGTCCGCGTAAAATTATTATAAAAATATTACTTATAAATTTGAATCGGATTTTGTTAACAATTTCAAGGGTTTTATTTTTTTGCACGGAACCCTAATCTTTTTTCTAACGTAAAATTAAATTTAAGTTCTGCTAGTAAAAGTTCCTGCAAAACCGGTCTTGCTGTTTCGGAGACTAGCCGGAACAAACAGACAGACAGAACAAATTAAAATAAAAGTTTTTTGTTATTAGTAAATACCGTATATACTACCATAGCATTTGCACCACACCACCATAGCACTAATGCCGTAGCATTCAATAAAAAGTTTTTATTTTGAAATTATGAACAGACACTTCAATATTATTTATTTGTATATTTAATCGAACTTACACATATTTCATTATAAACAATCTATTCACTCTACTACTCTCTTCTGCTTTATTATTGAAACATAGAACCTTTTCAATAACTTAAGGAATATCCGAGCTTTGTCTGTCTGTACCGGTTATGATCAAAGCAAGTAACTATCTAGCCGTCGTCGGTACGGTAATGACAAATAGAATTCCTTTGTGCATTGTTAAGTAGGTTTATTCAGATATCTGCGGTCGTATGCAGATATCAAGCTCATGCTATATTCCTTGTAGTTTTTTTATTTTTATAGAAAGCTTTACAGTTGGTCGTAACTGTGTGGAGTTGATTTCGGTGTTTGTTTAACATGAATTTTATGCCAATTTTTAAATCATTTTTGTAGGTAGGTTTTACAATACCGATCTAAGGTGTTGTCGGAAAAGTGTTGTAGTTGGAAATTTAAAGATATTTATTTATTTAAACTTTATGTACAAGAGTGGTACATAGGCCGACTTAATGCCACAAGGCATTCTACACCAGTCATTCTTTGGGTCAAATAGGACAGCATTGTAATAGAGTACAAAAACAAAACCCAGTAGTTGGTTTTTGGATCTTAACATAATAAGGAAAATGCTACACAAGCAGACATGATTGTTAATCGCTTATTATATTGCTTATTGTATTTGTACAAAAAAAAACGTTATATTTTGGTATAACGTTTTTTTTTTAAGACATCGCTATCATAATCGTGGATTTCCTTTACCAAACATTCGTTAAGGGAGAAGCATTTGAAGAGCCTCCATAAATGTGATTTCCACTTTTCAGCCTTGTTGACTGTCTTTTCTTTTTACTACGGTACTTATCGTATACTCCTGTCGACATGAGCGCGAGGAAAGAACAAAATACTTAAAATCAAAAAAGGAAACAAGAAAGAGAGATCATAAAGATTTCGATTTTTTTTTGTTTGGAACCCTAAAAAGACACCTACCAAAAACAATAGACAAAAAAGGTCGGTAAAGAAACTTCAACCTTGCTACGCTACAGCAAAGACATATTTATACGCAGGTACTTGCTATGACAATATTTGTCATAACAGTGACGCGTTGCGGTCTCCACGAACTTGTATTATGAAAGTATGAAAGAAACCCTAATTGTATTTATTTGTTCACGCGACGATGGCATTAGGGGAACACAAAGCGAGCCGCCCTGCGGACATTTCGTTATTAAATTAGGTGATGTATAGCGTTTAGGAAGACCTTACTAAGTGTTTCATTCATCGCACAGACTAAAATGAAACTAAAATGATGGGAGCTTGCCAAAAATTTGTTAGTGTACGTCTAAGTATACAAATAAAACAGTTCCGTGGTTGATAAACAATGCATTCCAAGCCGCTGAAGATGAATACGTGACATTTGGAAGATTTCGCACAATAAACAGTCATATGAAAGGTTTTCAAAAACTCCAACTGATTTTGTTTGGTCATTATAGGAGTTGATGGATGGCCGACTCGATTTAGATTGCCATTAAAATGCCGAGAAGAAGAAACTCTAACCCTGAGTGAGGCTTTAGGATACGTGGTCAATGCTACCTTCGAGCCGTCTCACACGTTCGAACCCTATACGAAAGAAATCTATGTTTCTCGATCATTATAATTTGGATCTTTTCGAAACTCGAGTGAATCGGTTTCTTCTAAGCAGGCGTGCTCACACACTTCACTTCAGACGAGTTGTAGCCGAACTTAAACCAATTTGGTGTGAAATAAAACTAAGTTTTTCGCTTTTGTGCACGCTGGCTGCACGCATCATCTATAACTCTATGTATTGCTACTCTTTGGAGCTTTCGAATGCCACAGTCGGCCATACCCGCCAAATTAACAAGTGCCCTGAATGTCCAAATGAGAGCAATAGCTGTCAAACCCTCTTTTTTGTGCGGGTGTGTCTATGCATAGGTAGGTAGATAATGTGGTATTGAAAGGGTTAAAATAAGTGAATTAGCGGAGGAGCTGCGGTTCAAAACTAGTCACAGAATGATTACGGAAATGCGTTGTCATTCCGTGAATATAATTTTGTAATGAGCAGTGAAAGGGTTTCCTTTGCGAGTAAATTAATTGTTTATCAAAGGTAGGCAATGTCTAATACCTTTGTCAGCAGCCTCTTTACCTTCTTAATTATTACTGAAGGCTCTTATTTCAGTTTCTGGAATGGTTAAAGTGATTGTTTGTTTGTTAATCTCTTTCTGAACCAGATCTACTCGTTGAACACATTGTAAAACAGATAGATTACTTAAACTGAGCTTAGACGCATTATCACAAACGATTAAAAGCAAAAAATGAATTGATCGGTAACCTGTTCGACGACACGTTGGATTTTTAGACTTGAAACCATGCATTCGCGGAATAATGATCGAAAATTGAAATGAAACGGGCAGATGAACGATAATTCCTATGCATTTTTTTCTTTGTCGTGTGAACATTGAATGAAACAAAAATGAACAATTACCGCAGTAGCAGTAACCCGATCACAACAACACAATTGTCAAGGATTCAGAGTATTATTAACTTGACACTTTTAATAGGACTTTAGGTATACTTATGGTGAAGTGTTAACGAGTAAGAAAATTAATTCTTCAGAATTTAAATAGTTAGCGGCATTAATTAAGTCTTCAGCGTTGGGAGGAGAGAACACGCGCTCGCTGGCTGGTTGTTTAGTTAATATCATAATGATATTTACGTTCCCAGCTTTACGTATTCTAATTATATCCCTGTTCTTGCTGTATATTTGAATTATTTGAGTAAAAAGCTAACTATGTTGATCTTATGAATTCATAATATTTTAATTAGACTGGAACAATGGTACGAGTACCTAGATCTACTTGAATATGTAAATAAAGATGTGTTGTTGAAGTTATTTTTTGGTTTTTAGTCAGAGATAGTTATTATGCTACATTTAACTGGTGGGGTTTAAAAATGACAAACCTCGAAATGCAATACATATTAGGGGTTTTTTTTTTTTTTTTTTTTTCCGGATGGGAAATTATCAAATGACCCCCCCCACTCTGGGCGGAGCGGAGGGGAGTGTCAGACTTGTACTGACTAAAACCCATCCATGTTCCTTCTTTGCCCTTTATGTTCCAGGGCCACGGTATCTCTTTCGAACAGTCCCGCAGCATATTAGGGGTTAAAGTATGAAATTGCCGATTTGTATGGACGATTTTGTGAAAAGTGATATTTCCATACACAGTGATTTTTTTATATATTTTTATTTTTCTTGGAAATGTCTGAACCAGTTATGTATGATGCAATTGCAAACAGTTAGAGTGAAAAAAGCTACGCTGCACTGAGTATCTTAAATTCTCAAAACACAGTCTATGACAAAAATATACCTACTTGAAGTAGTGAAAGCGACGGCACATTGAAACAGGTGTTTTGACACACTACCCTATGAAGTAATATGCGATATAGTTCATAGTTATAGCCTTATTACTTAATACATAGAACTTTATTATCATTATCAGCCTAGCCTATATTGGGTTCGGCTTCCAGTCTAACCGGATGCAGCTGAATACCAGTATTTTACATGGAACGATTGCCTATCTGACCTCCACAACACAATTAGTACAGGGTAATACGATACCCCATGGTAAGTCTGGTTGTTAGACTTTTGGGCCACTGTAACCTGTAACGACTGTCAAATAACTACACATGACAGCCAAGACCAACGGCTTAAAGTGCTCTACGATGCACGGAGGAAACTCGTTAAATAATGGGTGGTCACCCATCCACGGACCCACCCAAGCAAGCGCGGCTTATCCTGAAGATCGACCCGAGCGGCTGTTATTAATTAGCCACGAGTTTTTATACTTAGAGGTAACTTGTCTCGTGTTCACTTGACACGGGTAGCGTAAAATGTTGGGCAATTTTCAATTATTTTCTTTTCCCATATAGTGGACGCATGTCGCTGTGCATGTCACCGTTTCGTACTGACATTTCCATTGGAAATGCTGGCAACAAGTCGTCGGAAAAATAAGAAAGTATTCATATGCATATTCATGTTCATTTATTTTGCATTCCATAGCATAAGCATAACATAACATAACATCTCCGGCGAGGCGGCTAGCCTCCTTGCCGGATTGCCGCCATGGGATCTGGAGGCGATAGTCCTCGCGCGCCTGCATGAATGGCGCGCGGAGGCACTACGTCGGGGGGAAACTCCGCTGCCGCGGCAAATTGCCGCTCAGCGGACAGACCTCCGGCGTGATATCATGGCGACATGGAGAGAGCGACTGTTGCAACCCCGTGCAGGGCACGCTACCATAGTGGCGATAAGTCCCCTCTTTGAGGAGTGGCTAGAGAGGCGCCACGGCGCCCTCACCTACCGCCTCACGCAGATCCTCACCGGACACGGTTGTTTCGGGAGGTTCTTGCACCGAATCGGGCGGGAGGAAACGCCCGGGTGTTTCCACTGCGAGGATCGTCCGGAGGACACGGTGGAGCACACCGTAGAGGTCTGCCCCGCTTGGGCGGAGCACCGCCGTGTCCTTGTAGCGGCGATTGGCGGCGGCGATCTCTCGCGTCCGGCCCTGGTTCAAGCCATGGTCCGGAGCGAGAGGGAATGGGAAGCCGTCACCACCTTCTGTGAAGCAGTCATGCTAGTGAAGGAGGTGGCGGGACGTGAGAGGGAAAGAACCTCACGTTCCAGCCGCCGCGGGAGACGCCCTGGGCGTCGGGGGTCACGTGGTGGCTCCCGGCCACCGTAGGCGCGGGCCTGTGGACGGCGAGTTATGGGCTAGCTCGCCGTCCGGCCGTCTTATGACGACAGGCCGTGTCGACGGCGCGTTCGTGTTCCACGCGCGCCTCAAAGAGATGTCAGCAACCGAGTAGGGGTCCGCATGGGCCGATGCCTGCCAGAGCTGCGGGACTGTTCGAAAGAGACACCGTGGCCCTGGAACACAAAGGGCAAAGAAGGAACATGGATGGGTTTTAGTCAGTACAAGTCTGACACTCCCTTCCGCTCCGCCCAGAGTGGGGGGGGTCATTTGATGATTTCCCATCCAAAAAAAAAAAAAAAAAAAAAAAAAAAAAGCATAACATAACATAATCAGCCTATTAATGTTCCCACTGCTGGGACGCAGGCCTCCTCTCTATGAGAGGGAATGGGCTATAATCCACCACGCGGGCCCAGTCGCGGGCATTCCATACGCATGTTGGAGGAGCTATAGGCTAAAGTAATAACACAATGGGTCCCAAACAGCAGCAAACGGCAACGCGGCAGGCCCAGAAGGAGATGGCGGGACAAACTCGACTCTTTTCAAAAATATTTTCAAACAACAGCACTGGATAGGGATAAGTGTAAATAGGGAAGGAAGGCCTTTGCCCAGCAGTGGGACACAAATGGCTGATAATAATAATGTATGTTAGTATGTACTGTCACTTTTCTAAAAGGTGCAAGTAAAATTAATCTAAAGGTGTAGAACATTTTTATTCCTTCATAATCTTCCTGATCTTGTCCCATGTTATTTGGGATCGGCGCAACACGTTTTTTTCTTCATCAATCATCACGCCATCATTTACTTCTTTTTCCTTCATATCATTCCTCACACAATCCAACCATCTCATCTTTAGTCTTCCTCTCCCTCTCGATCCATCCACGAACCATCAACATTTTTATTCCATGACGGTATCTAAACACACAGCACTAGGTTCTTCGTACTTTTCAGTACCAAAACAAGGAATTACTTGTATAAACAATTAAAGTGTCGAGAACTGTTAGTAAGGAAGTGTAACATTAAATATTTACAGTGTGTCAACTGAATCAATTAGACTTAATGATAGATTACGTCATTGTGTGTGAACACTAATCTCCGGAATTACTGAGCCAACGTCTTTACGAATAATTCCTAGTAATGTCTGAATCTAAAAATGTTTTATGATCGCTGTCAAAAATACTGTGTTTGTTTTGAATGTGTGGATGGATGAGTCATGAGGATAAGTCGAAAACTACGGAAACAATTTTTACGTTCAGTTTTAGGTAACGTTCAGTTTTAGGTAGCTGAATAAATTGTGGAAAACATTTTTCCAAGATTTTAGTACAAGAATTCCAGGAATCAAAATAGCTCAGTTAGCGTTTACGTAATGCGTGGCATTCACCCCGAGCCCGGTTCACCGGAAGCAGTTAATGTTCGATGGTAAGCTCAAACCGGTTAATCCGGATTATCCGGGCAAAGCAAATTATCCGTTTGAATCGGTGATTAGTCACCGACTACCGTGTGTTACTTACGGTGTGAGCCTGAAACCGCAATTCGAATAAAGGTGGGTTTGTTGTTACTCAATAGGTGTATGGCTTCACTTAGACTCACACTTCCACAACCCACTGTTACTGTGCAACAAGATAAGCCTGTAAACATTCTTCGCTGAAATTAGTAAATATTAAGCTAGGTCTCCGCATAATCATGATGTTCCTACCCTTGTCCATGTTAATTGGGGTGGGCGCAACACGTTTTTTTCGTCCATTCTCCTCTGTCAACCGTCACGCTACCATTTCATCCAGCCATCGTTTCCTTGGTCTTCCTCTTCTTCTCCATCAATCCGCATTCATATTCATCACTATTTGAGTCACATGCGACTAAAGCTAGGTCTCTGCGTAGTTAACCAAAATATTTTACCCAGTATGCTTACAAGCAGAAATTAGTAACATTCGTGTTATTTAACACAAAAGTCGTTTGTACAACATTGTGTATTAGTACTGAGTGACTTTTAAAACACGAAACAGCACAAAAGAAATGGCGGAACGGTCGAAATTGCAGTTTTTGAGTCGAGCGGAGCGTAACCAAAAGTTAATTCTCTGAAGTCGGCGGAATTCTCGCTTTTGTCCCGGCTTAATTCCTTTCCGTTACTTTACTTTTAGAGGGAAATGTGACAGCTAACTTCAAACTTCGAAAACTTTGTAGTTAGAACAGAAGCTTTGGACGGAGATGACGAAAATATATTTGATAACCTATAAGAAAATTAAAGTTTTGGGGGCCATGTCCACTGTAGATTAGTGTATAAAACTCAAATAAACAAGAAATTAGTAAATTGGAGGAACGAATATGTAAGCACCTTGCTCTTTGCTAGGTCTTCTCTTAAACGTCAGCAACTATCTCCAAAAAATAAAGTCAAAGCTATACCTAATCAACAAACTTTGCAAACAGATTGGTGGCCACTCACAATGAAGAAATAAAGAAGATACTCTTCTACAGTTCTACCCATACTGACCTAATTGTATTACTGTAAATGGCCATGAAGAAAAAAAACTGCCACACTACAAAGTTGCCAGTTATGTAAGCTTTAATATGTCGTTAAACAAACGTGGTAACTAAGTTGTTATACCATTTGTATCGATCGCCTAGTACAGTAATATAGCCTAGTTAAGTTCTTAAGTCGGGTACAGTGAGTAATAGGCGAAATGAATAATAGAGGCCTGGGCAAAATGCCGCATTCATGTCCTTGACTCCATCATGTATGGCGGTGGGCGAAATTATACATGTTACCATAAATATTAAAATTATAGTAAGGTGCAGTTTATTTTATGTGTGAGAATGATTGAAATGAAATAAAATCCAGCACTAAGTTTTATTTCATTCCTCTTGTAACTAACTCATTATGAAAATACTTGAAGGTTTTATGGATTTAGACATTAGAACGAACAAATAATGTATAATTTTAGCCTAAGCTTTGTAATTTTCTTACTTTTTTTTTAAATTTATTAGTTCAACATTTTTCACGCACGTTTAGAGTTGAGTATGAGTTAGATTCGAACTGGATGATTAGACTAGAACTCAATGAGGGTACTGGTAACTGATAGATTGCTCGAATAGCTACCCTTTGCTGTTGAGAATTCGACAGAAGAGGTTATTTTATTTAACCAAAAATCACATGGTAGATACAATTGACACCTACCTACCTCTCCCTCCTGTTCACTTTGATCAAAGTAAATAGGTAGCGTAGATAGGCGAATGTAGGTACCAAAGAGGCACAAAAACCGAGCCAACTTGATCAAACGTTTGTATCGTCCGTATTCAAATCGAATCGATAGCGTTTCCGTCGCATGTTTTATTAAAAGCTAGCCTGGCAAGCAAGCGCGGCAGTAGTACAGGTGGAGTGTGACCGACCTCAGAACTGACTATTAATAGGTGCATGTTGATCAATAACCGCATACACTCTATTATTAACGGTTTACGGTTTATAACCTTTGGTAGATATTATTATGAAAAGCAGGCAAGTATCGATTGGTGTGTTATTTGAAGGAAAAGGCAATTCTGGTAAGACTGTAGAAAGTTAAAAGACAGAGATAACTCATAGATCTATGGCGATAACGACGGTGGAAAAGTCAAAAATGTAAAACTATGAAAACCTTATGTCAATCTTCAAAAGTCGCTGTAAAAATATGGAACTTATATTACTGTGTTTAGGCCTTTTTTTATTAGCCTGTACTCTCCCACTGCTGGGCAAAGGCCTCACCTATTTCTTTCATGAGCTCTTTTCCCGTGCCTCCTCGAACCAGCCCTCTAGACCTTCTGATTTTCATCATAAATAACACTAAACTTATATTGTCACTTACGGTTACGGGATATCTACCGTGATTATAAATTATTCTGAAAGCTTAAAATAGTGATTGAAAATTACGCTAAATAAGCCAACGTACAATAACATTGTCCATGTTTTACGCAGTGTAAAAAGAAAAATACGGCATAGCTGCATCTGCCAACAAATTCGCACAGTTTGGCCGCAACAGGGTAGTTATTTGTCACCGATGTTGTTTTTGCTGATTAAACTTTTAATTAATTTTTCTTTTCCATTTGAACAACATGATGGTCCAATTTCAATTGTTCAATTGTGTTGTAACAAACAAGAACTCGATTGTCTTTTATGAATAGCCTTTGTTGTCCTCTCATCTAGGTTAGGTACCTTTCAGGGTTTTCAGTCACCGATGTACTGCTTTTTATGTACAAGATGCAAACTGTACCATGATAACTTGAAATCTTCTCATTGTTTATAGAGGTAGGTAAGTGGAGGTTGTAACTTGTAACAATAATTTTGATTTAAAGAGTTATAAGTAGCACTTACTTCGGTGAAGGATAATATCGTGAGGAAACCAGCATGCCTGAGAGATATTTCTCGACGGCATGTAAAGACAAGTCAGAGGCCCATGAGCGGCATAAAAACTGACACAAGGTTAGGCACTTAACACACGAAAAAAAAAGAAGATGTAAAGAGTGTTCAAGGAGTTTTTTGCCCATTCTTCTCTATTGAGATCTATACCTTGGAATTGGCAACTAACAGTCCTTCCACAGATATTGTGCCTTCTGACTGGACTGTAGCGTTTTCTTGTATATTTTGGGTTTTAAGCGCCTGTAACTGGTAAAATTGAAATAAATGCTTAGAGTTTGAGAGAGAAAGACTGCTTTCAGGCAACGTTTAGTATGTTTGCGCTGAAAATAGCTGTCATAAATAACAATTTATGTGCAATATTGTAACATTTTTGTTTGAAAAATGTTCTGCTCTTTGAGCTTTGCCATAATTTGACTTTTTCAGTGACACACATAAATATTAATAAAATCTGTGGCTTACATGCATGGCTGTGACACATGTCAAGAATTTATTAAATTTATTACGATATTCGAATACAATGTCAAGCTTTTAGTTGTAAATAGTATCCATTTTTAGGGTTCTGTAGCCAAATCGCAAAAACGGAACCCTAAATAGGATCCGGAACCGTCTAGTTTTTTAATAGAAAATCCTCATGCCTTCCGTTTGAGGAAGTCGACGGAAAATGTCGGACTCTAACTAACTGATAACATAACCAAGACAGCAAAGAAAGAAAATATGTTTATTTGGCATGTCACACCTCAAAAACACAGTATGAAGCAAAAGAAAAAGAAAATGTGTCACAGCAAATCACATCTCATATCAATTACAGTGGAACACAAAAGCAATGCTACTAACAAACTGCGTGCTATACTAATTTATTTCCCACAGAACAAACGTTAATGAGTAATCCAGTTTTAACTAGTTTCGTTCGTCGCGTCCCAAAGTCCCGCACACTATAGATAGAGGATGCGCGGCGATGTATTTATAACCCATAGGTAGCTCGTAAATAAATATTATAATACAATGGTCGCGTACTATGGGGAGTATGGAGCATGGGGAACAGAGTATGTCACACGACTCACACGCAAGGTCGTTGACTGTCGCTATATGAGGTAGTTTAGTGACGCGACGACACTAATGAGCATTACCGGTTATAGATTTTCCGTTCAAGGTATGCTTTTTTATTGAAAACTAATTGGATAAGAAATGGGTTGCTGGAAACTGTTGTGTTTGGAAAAACTTTCGTTTCCACGAAATGAAATAGGTAGGTACCTGAAATACTTTGTAGTTTTAAGAACCTATCCATTAATTTATTTAGCATAGTGTATAACATAACATCACGCCTGTAATTCCCGAAGGGTTAGGCAGTGGTATACCTACAAATGTAAATAAGTGGTGTAAATGGTTGACCATTATGCAAAGGTGGTCAGCTAATTCTTATAACTCACAGTACACCCAGATTTCGGCATTTGTGTTTAAATCCTATTAATAAAGGGCGAACCTATTGCCATCAACCAATCCACAAATGTAGCATTCTGACACTTCATTATTGAAAAGAGTCATGCCAACTCTTTCGAAAATAACATCTTGAAATATAAACTTACCAAACAGTTCCAACCATGAACTATGTAGTAACTTGTAAACCCATGAATTGTTAAACAATCGCCGAAGTTAGCAATCGCTCAATCAATCATTGATTGATTAATCAAATTATATACCTGAAAGTAAGTAGGTGCTTCTAGCCCGTAATCAGTTCCTTGAAAAAGAAATTATCCGTATTGAACAAAATGTTCTAAGAAAGAGCGGAATTTCCACAGTTCCGTCCAATCGTAGTTGCGAACTAGGTTATCGTAGACAAGAGAGCAATTTATTCGAATGTATAATTTATAGAACGAAAAATAATCCTTTAAGTGTATTTTCCGCTATTTGCCACAGCCCACAACATCTCGTTGTCACCACTGAACTTAATATGACAAAAGTTCTTTATTTTAGACGATGCGACGATTAAACAAAATTGCAAGTGGCATTGACACGAAATGACATCCACTCAGCAGTTTTCATGGTGTGAAGATTAATACTCGGTGGAATCCCAGGACACACGCTAAAACAGTTACCACATATTCAGTATATCATTCTGTCTGATCAATCCAACATAGAATTTTTTTATCGTAATTTAAAAAAAAAACAGCCGTTCCATACATCACGACCGTGTATTGCAGATTTAGTAGAAAACAGCTGTTTTTTTTTAATAACCGACGGAAAATGACTATGTGGGTGGGTTCAGTATACCTACAGGGTGGAAGGGCCACCCTGTATACACAGACTAACAAACAAGATATACCAAAAACATCGACTTGGTCTCTTTAACGATATCGTTAACCCTGTCCGACCTCTTCATATTACTGTGTCCGAAAAATAACCCACTGACCACGGTATCTTTACAACATTTTTATAGCTGTCATAGAAGGAAAACTGCGTATGAAAACATCATTGCTTGTACCTACGCAAAATCTCGACATCGGCGAACAATTGTTAGAAGTCGTCGGGATTTAGGACGCTGTGTTTACGATCCCTCAGTTGTTATCACTCTTGAGGACTTGAGAAAATGGCTGCGGTAATTTTATTATAGCAGTTACTCTTAGTCTATGTTGATACGAAGTGGAATACTGATTCAAATATTATTTTCGGTTAATTTATAAGGATTTCCTTCTCCTAGAATGAATGAGAAATGATATGAGACATGAATGAGATGATAGGAGGATGGTGAAGCTTGGATGGAGAATTTGAGGACAGTGTGTGAAATGTTCATCAATGCTCGTTTCTTTTGACCTGCAGTGGGACATTTTCAAGCTCATAAGTTTTTTTTTTTTTTTTGTTGACCGAAGTTGTGTGACCAAATCTATGAACGTGAACGAGTATGTTCAAAAGGAGTATGTAAGTATCGTAGCGGGTGGCGTTCTGTGGTGGTTCTGACTACTCCCATGGGAAAAAAGGGTGAGTTTATGCATGTATATGTATGTAAGAAAGAAAGAAAGAAATCATTTATTTGCTGATAATGTAGGTATACATATAAGTTGGAATATTTGCTAAGTGTCCCGATACATTTTACCTTACGGCATGCAACATATTAGGTTTGAATTTAAATATAGTACTATAGATACAGCTATCGATATGATCATTATTAGCCATAGTCAAATTTAATATGTAATTACAGATCGGACTAAAACAAAAAATAATAATAATAATAGCAATAATAATCAAAATAATCAATGAATTAAATATAAATCTCTCGCAAATTATATAATGAAGAATATGTCATAATGTGTAATGTTAAAAAGCTTAATGTCAAAATAATCCAAGACATTAACTACAATCACAATTACTACCAGTTATAATCTAATAATGTAATCTGTTTGTCAAATAACTATATAGCTACAACCATAAAAAACAATAAATAAATAACAATGTCATTATTATTTGTATGTAAGTTCTAAAACCATACCTATACATTAAGCAGGAAATTAGTAATATATTACGGCGGCATTTCCGCGGCTGAACTTATGCGAAAAGTTTGCAATGCGTTGAGATTAACAGTTCTAGACTGTTAATACCGGCTATATTTTTGTTTTGTTTCTGTTGCCAGAATCAGGAATGGAAGACTAAGGATTACTAAAAATAATTTAATAAAATTCGTAATATAATCGGGTCTAAGAAAATATTTTTTTTGGGAAGACCTGGAGAGGTAAACAAGATAGGAAAAAAAAACTGTATTTAATGGTGGCGAACAGATGTGCAGCTTGACCACATAAAAATCAAAGTGAAAAAAAAACCCGACATACCTACGTAGGTTACGTAGGGTATTGTAATGACATTATTTATTTTCGTCAAGAGCAAGGTGGCACCGTCACGCCTCACGATCTAATTTTATCACCTTTTTGACAGACAACACCCACCGTGTGGATAGTGAAAGGTGAAACATTTCTGGCAAGCAGGTAGGTACTGACCTGAATGTTTCAAATTAATTATTGTTTTACTACGTTGTTGAGAAGTATTAAACATTATTAAAATTTTGTTTATCGATATTATTTTGGACACAAATCGAATTTTTTTTTTGGAAGCTACTTTAATCCGTCATCCAGGTGAAAAATACAGTGGACTTGAAGAATATGCGGAAGACCTTTGGCCAACAGTGGAACAACATGTTCAGGAACTAGATAATGCCTGCGGCTGCACCCGCGTGGATTTTGATAATGATCTCACGGGATCATATACCGGGATAAAAAGTGTTAATCCAAATCATAAACTATCTGTATGCAAAATTTTATCCAAATCCGTGCAGAAGTTTTTGAGTGAAAGAGTAACAAACATCCATCCATCCATCCTCACAAACTTTCGCATTTCTAATATTAGCAGGATGAATAGATGAATGTATGAATATTACGCATCTATGTTTTTACGTACATTTTGTGTTAAATATTTCTACTTTGGATTCAACCGGAGTTCACATAAATGAGCTGGTCAGCCGGTGTAGCCAGATTGTGGCAAAAAAGCTTTCAGCACAATGGTAAATAACCACGGATTTTGAACATGGCTCCCTATTTGAACATGACTTTGCGATAACCATGCATCATCACAAAATTAGGCGTGCTGTTGACAAAATGGCAACAGCGTGTTAAATTAAACATACTTATACGACGACGCCTCGGATTTACATGTGGAGTTGTGTCAATAAATGTTTGTAAAAGCATCCACGATACAGGAGAAATTCCTAGTGCGGGGCAATGTTTAAAAAAAAAAATGTTTCAAATAATTATAATTACTCTTGAAAGCATTAATTGTTGTACTTATGTTTAATTTTGTCTCACTGCAGCTTGATCCACCTCCCCTGTACCGCATATACCGACGATGCTCAACGCGTTCTTGGACACCGACCCTGGATAAGACTTCTTTGCTGATGAATGGAAGACGATAATGTTAGTGGTTCTATGAGAAGACCGTAAAAGGATTACATAACTTAATTTAGTAGGGACTAAATGTAATAAATAAATTAATCACAAACACTAGCTGCATTTTTAGATTTACTACCAAGCTGCTATAATTCCAACACTATCTCTAATATTAATGTAAATGGCGTTGCTGCCTACACTACTAACCCAGCAGACATTCCTCTACCTAATCCTATTAACAAATTGTACTACAAATGAGAGAGCCTTTGAACATTACCATTTCAATTACCCGTTTATGAATTCTCAAGTATTTTAACCTAGCTAAACAAAGAACCTACTTCGTCCAAGACTCGATTTCATTTTATGGTCTAAATAATAGGTCAGGAGGTTTTCGCGGCATTATTGGCACTACTCCAACAATTTTATCTTCATAATGATATTTCATATAAGGCCTACATTGAGATTTATTTTCTACGATCTTACCTTTGTTTTCGGCCTAGGACTAACGACTTTCTTGAATCGATTAACAAAACAAATGACAGTTTGGTCTGCCGTAACAGTCTGAAGCCTTTTAAAGTCATTTTTGTTATGAAATGTTGACTGCATTTCTTTTGGACTAAATAGACACTACAAATGACCTATTTTTGTGGAAATTTCATTGCCCTAGTAATAATTTACGGTAATGACACGTACGTACGTGACAGTCTCATGTGCCATTGATTTTACCGGCGCTATGCTTTAATCTGGGGAAAAGCAAATGCTGTTTGTTGGCGGAAATAGGAAAGAATAATACTCCGGACGAGATCGTAATCAAAGTCTTCTGTACCTACTGGTAAATCTGTCTGTTTACACCAGTAGAAAATAACACCGTTACCCTCTCTTTTGTGAAACAAACTGGAACGTAAGTCCCGATTGGAAGTGCGATAATGTACAGAACAAATTGGGTGTTTGTAAGATAATTTCCCTCTTCCCTCGAGAGGTTTTCCCTCTGGGTCCTTATCCAATAAATGTCTAGCTACGTGCCTCAGCTCCGGCGATTTTAAAACGTGACGCGGGAGGCGATCCTTTCGAAGACGAATTGGTTCGAAGGTTGGGAGGTTTTAGACCCTATGTAGCTATAGGTATGTAGGAAAAGAGGGTTGCGACACGCATTTAAATGAAACATCTATCGTGATCTTCTAGAAGGATGATCTGTCATAAATCTCGATTTAACTAGATTGCAGTCGAGATTATTAGCAGAGGTGTCAGTTTTAATCGAGATGCATGCACTCAGTCATGAATCTTCAATTAAACATTCTTGTGGAACAAAGTCTTAATATTATGTTTGAAAATATTATCTAATTTAACGTATCGTATCGTGTAGTTTACAATTTATGGTGTTAGTTATGTTTAGCCGATTCGAGAAATGAAATCAATACAAACGAGAGAGCCTTTGAAAATTACATTTGGATATAGTCGCAGCGTAAATGACTATTTTTTTCTGATGCCTTAGCATAAAAAAGAACTATCACGGTTTCTTCTCCCCTGTCGGTACCAGCTTTTCTAGAATATTCTGCCACTCATTTGACTTTTTCTGATCTATGTTAACATGATTAGCTGAACAAACATAGATGTTTTAATCAACATAAAGTCGCATATAGTGGCTAGTTGTAATCTCAACGAGTGTCGCCTGCGGTTCAAACAGAGCATTAACAATTTTACGAGGTCGTTCATCAAACTGATTCAGGGGGAAAACGGCGCCAAACTGAGGTGTTATTTCTGTAATACGAAACAAGAGTGTCCCTCGCATGGCTTATAGTTGGGTTTAGACATCATTATGATATAGTATGTGTGGTTCATTAAAAGAGCTTCTAAGAAAGACTATAGGCACCCTAATTTATCCAGGTTACCCTGAAAGACAAAACGACAAAGGAGAAAAGTAAAAGCTTATGACAATCTTGTTGAAAAACTTTGTAGAAATAATTAACGCTTCATCATCGTCATTATTTCAGCCGAAAGACGTCCACTGCTGGACATAGGCCACCCCATGTGTCGCCACATTGACCGGTCCCATGCGACTCGCATCCGGCGGATCTCCGCAACCTTTACCAGGTCATCGGTCCACCCAGTGGGAGGCCTTAAAAAGCAACGTCTTCCAGTTCGCGGTCGCCACTCCAGAACCCCTCCTATGAAAAATTTGCGCAACACATTAACGCTTAGAAAGTGGCTGAAATGTGTCTAGTCCTCTGGGAAGTCGGCTCTTAGACCAAGTGGCAAATTCTGTACCGTCACAGGATGAGTTATTTTAGTAGGAATAGACCGTGGATCCATAAGGCATGGCACGGCATAGTCAGAAAGCAATGCTTAGCGCTTTCCCAAAATGGCATCATTACGACGAAGTGTTATAAGTTAGGAGCTAGGAACCTTTAAAAAAAAGGGTCTGGGTATGTAATGTGTTTTAGGTAAAAGTCTTACTCGGTTTTGAGGTTTAACAATTGACTAGCGTATAAAAGTAAGTTGAGAATGAAACCGGATGTCCATAAAAGCCGAGCTTTCTTTTATCAGTTTCCTCTGTAATTACACCCCAATACTTCACCGGAAAATAAATTAATTTCTGCCCAACCCTTTCGCTGAAATTAAACAAATAAATTAACACGAATTCGTTCGCACCCCTATTACGTTTGATAAGGTATTGTGTGCGCATAAACCACGTAGCTAACCGGTGCTTGTTATTTGTTTTATTCATATTTTTACAGCTGAAGTCGCAGGTACTTTAATGAACATTTTATTGAGTCAATTTTACACATCACGTTCTTAAGAATACCAAAGAAATGTAAGCTTGAACAAAGGAAAGAAACTTGTACAACTTATTACGTCAGTCGAGCTATGTAGAAAAGAAATTCATACTTTCAAGTTGGTTATAGTGTTACTTTGTATGTAGTACGTACGTTGTAGTATATAATGAGTTACGTTTTCACAGAGGTGCAATGAAACGACAAAGGAAGTTGTGTGCGCCAACTATTTCAAATACATTTTATAAATAGACAAATAAATACATCTAATTAATATCATAGTAGGTACTTATGTTCGGTAATATTTTACACATGGTCGTAAAAGAAGTCTAACTCCAGACCTATATTATGTGACCTAGTTTGTCGAAGATATCTACGTCATTGGTTTGGCTGTATCCCAAATTTGGGAATAAAATTTCGGCGTGGAAAGTGTAAGCGATTGGTGAATGTCGCCGGCAGCCAGGCTGGCTAGACGAACCGTTTAGAACCACATGCTACATTAGACAGGACAAATAGAATATTTTTATTGGTACTTCTTCTGCGTAAGAAAAGTTATTGAATATGTTATGTGCTTCGCCTGTGGAATATGAGAGGTCCAAATCTTTTCCAGGCTTTTCTAAACAGTTTTGCACTCGAAAAGTTTATTTGAGTTTTACTAAACTCACGTCAAAATTTAAATAACGTGTACCAGAATATTACGTTTAACTTCATGTAAATTAAATATCAACACATTACTAAGTTATTAACTTACTTACTAACTTACTTTACAGAATGGGCAGTTAAAGTGAAAATTTACAGCGCTACCCGTATATTTTCAGCCGTAACGATAAAATATAGAGTTACTGGCACGATCTCTACTTAGAGCTACGGCGCTATAATTTAATACAAAAGGTAATAAAAAATAAATACCTTCGCCGCTCCCAGCGCAGTATCGATTCCCAGCACCACGCAGACCACCGTCAGGCCACCACTCGAGCAAAGAAAAACAAAGCAAGTGAACACAACACTCGGAAAGTCCACACTATTATAAAAGCGGCCGGCAAAACCGCAACAGTTCACTTTTCGCCACAGTCAACTTCAAGAGAAAACTTCAACAACTTAAAAATAAGCAGAAGCGACGATCCGACCACGGCCAAGACTATCCAATTAGATAAGAAGAATTTTAGCGAGTCTAACGGCGCGCTCCGCGGAAAAGTTTTATTTGAATTTACGTATCTCCATCCCGTAGGCGCGGGCCGAGCGGCCGAAAGTTTTCAGCGTAGCGTTGGGAGCCGAGTGTGCTTTTGTTACGCAACTCACTGCGGCGCCGCGCCGCCAGGGGGAGCGCGCGCTCAGTGGCGCAGTGGCGGGCATGCGCACTGCCGCGCGACTGTCGGCCGAGCCGCTCGTCGCCGCACGTTACACGTACACCGACTCCTCGCCAATCTTTTCACTCCTCACCACTCGCACTAGCTGCTCCTTTCAACTGATATGAGCGACTGGCCTAATTAGTAAGTAAAGACAGCACGCTACACATAACTCCCTAGCGCATGCCTTGAACAAACTTCCAGCGATACATCGCTGGGGTATCGCTGTGTAATCAAACGGAATTCATCAACCTTCCTCATACATCCTGACCCACTTTTTGGCTTAGCATCAGAGGAAAGTCAATAACAAAACAGAGGTCATGGTGCCAAGAATCGCGTGAAGCCGCGATAATAGCAGGACGGAACGCGAGCGCTATCTGCGATCTCAAGTGAGGCAGGTAATGTAGCTAACCAAAAACTGCGAATAGCGCTTACTTAAGTGCCGTGAAAAAATAAATACATACTCGTAAATGGTTAAACTGTACAGGATAGAATAAGCTTTGAATAAAAATCCTTGGTTTAATCTGACAGGGTTACGCAACGCATTCGGCTGTCATTTACCTACGAAGGCTCATAGAATATTCACCATTTGACTAGACATGGGAACACCTAAATAAGGAAAAGGTCTCCGGCTGTGATAGACACGCGACCGAGTGGAAATACCTGAAAATTACTTCATACGATGTCGAATCCTACCCAAAAAAGTTCGATTCTAAGTAATTCGGACCCAACCTTTTTACCTGCGAACTGCGTATTGCGATTTTAAAAAATTGTTGTTTTATGTCGATTGATGACAATTCGTATCGGTCTTTCCGTAGCCACAAGAGGGAAGACATCCTTAGGTATCAGCAATGAGACCTATTTTCAGAAGTGCAGCAGGGAAGGAGTCTTAAAATCACTAGTTTTAAAATTCCCATTAGACGGCCGACTAAGACAATCTTGATTTTGACGCAAGCAAAGACAAGATCCTCAGTCACGTGGTGAAATTTAAACATTCTAAGAGGACCATACATCCAAAAGTAAATTTACAACTAAAGTAGCTTACCAACTTCCATATTAAGATAATCGTTTTCCTGGAAATTGCGCCATCTATCTCCTCCGTTTGCAGACAGAGTGGGCAAACTTCTGAGCTAGACGTTAATTGTCATCTTCTTAGAACTAATGCTGTGGATACAATATTATCACAAGCAGTGATTATGAGCCGTGTGCACACCTGTGGCGTAACCAGCGAGATACTATTAGGTTCTGTTCAGATTGCGGTTAAATATCGCGCGGGAGTGATGCTGCGGCAATAAAAATGATAATACTAGTAATACTACTCTCCCACTGCTGGGAAAAGACCTCTTCTCATGTAGAGAAGACATTTGTATTCATCACCACTTTGGCGTTTTGCCTGGAAATTGTATTTATGCGATCTACACCTAAATAACATGAGTAATTTAAAAAAAAAATATCCTTGTAACGTGCGTTATAGAGAAAAAGCTATGGTACCTACATTATTTAGGTTTTGAAAAATGTGAGGAAAATTAATGAAAATTGCTTACAGGCACAAACAACAATATTACCACAAGCGGTGCAGGGCAGTGCAGTGCACACCTGTGGCGTACCTAACCAGCGAGATACAATTAGGTCCTGTTCTGATAGACGCGCTGCGGTTAACCGTCGCTCAGGTGTGATACTGCGGGGTTAACAGTGAATTTTCTGAAAATAGGATTTCTGCGAACCACCGATTACTCGAATTATGCATTATACATAAAACTCATACAGGTAAAAACCTTTTTAAGTTTCGGAAAATGATGTGTTCTCGTTTTTAGGCTAGTGATAAAAGAATGCTATTCATTGCACAAGACGTGTTTTCTTTATACCGGCTTTCTCATTTTGTAATTTATAGCCAGACCTAAATGGTGTTTTGATTTAAATGGGCTGGTCGTGCGTGGCTTATTGTAGCTATTATAGGCTCACACGTCTAGCACATTTATCTATGAAAATGGCGACATTCGGCTACTCAGAGTGGATTTCTTTTTACCTACCAAAATGTATCTTTGCTGGGTTTATATTTTTATCATAACATAACATAATGGTACCATACAGTACCTTTGTGCTCTTCTATCTTAATGCAATGTCCTGTTAAGTATTTTGTGTGCACATAAATAAATAAATATTAACGCTTGCATCTCAAAAGGTACCTATGTTTAAGTCTCATTTATCTAAGGGGCAAGCCTATTGCTCTTAACCGGGCACTAATCCAGACTCTGGGCGGTTACTGATAAATTCCTGATGGAAAACAATTTTTTACCTGAATAAGAAAGCTACCTACACCAAAAACAACAATCCAAAGTAAGTAAAATGCAAATCTTCTGTTGACGAAACAAAAAGTAGGTAACAGCGGGTTCCTCGCGCCCGTCTGTCGCGAGCCTTATGTAAAACAATTAACCGGCACATCTGGGGTAGCACTACACCATGTAACAATTACCAGGAATTTCCGCCTAACATCCAGATGTAACTCAACTACCTACTTGGTATTATTGTAGCTGTAAGATAAGTAGGTAATATTTTCGCGTCAAATGTGGATCATACACACAAGATTCAACCCTTTTTCCCATTGGGCGTGGACAGAAAGTAAAACTAGAACGCGACAGACGTGGAGGAAGTTCTGCAGTTTTGTAACCAACGAGATTTACAAACTTGGCTCGTTAACTTAGACCTTAGGTAGTTAGGTACCTACTCTAAGCTGTCTTTGTTTTATTTAGATCTTAAGTAGATAGGTACACACGGCGGCACGTGAAGCTGTACATTTCCAGTATAACTTGGCATCGCTTTATATAGATTTCCTATACAATGAGAGATCCGCATAAACTGGTTTTGTATAGCTTGATTGGCCGTCGTGCGTACCTACTTTATGTATACGCAGGCCTTACTTATGTACCGCACGTACCAACATGTTACGTATAATACCTAGTGTAGGTAACCTGTTTATTATTTACAACCACCAGAGCTGGTACCTACCTAATTGAGTCTTTAGATACCTGATAATCAAGTATTTACCTAGTTGTTAGCCTGAGCTCAAGTTCAATACAAATTGGAATTCGGTAGCTGTAAGTGGTTTCAAAGGATTAATCAGAGCGAGTCAATGATTCGATTTAACCTTCTGTCAGAGGTAGCAAATAAGTTAATAGAAAGGCCAGTTACTTAATCGAACAAAGCTACATTTATTTCAATTCAACTTCTTTCGACTTATTAATCTATGTGTACTACCTAGAATCGATCGACGTTACAATACATTGAACACTTACCTCGTGAACTCGTTTTTATTTACCACATTTTTCATAAATGTTTCAGTAAAATAACATTACATAACATATCACGCTTGTATCTTATTTTCGATGGGTGGGGCATAGGTGTAGGCAGATAGGTACCTACCTTTAGCACTTACCTACGCCTTCATTTTGCCAGAACGTTCTGTTTAAGTCTCATCATCTGTCTAGCCTTTTCCCAACTATGTTGGGGTCGGCTTCCAGTCTAACCGGATGTAGCTGAATATCAGTATTTTACATGGAGCGACTGCCTATCTGACCTCCACAACCCAGTTAGAACTGGGTAATACGATACCCCTTGGTAAGACTGGTTGTCAGACTCTTTAGGCCACTGACTACCTAACGACTTTCAAAGATCTACAAATGACACCCGGGACCAACGGCTTAACGTGCTTTCCGAGACACGGAGGAAACTCGATATGTAATGGGTGGTCACCCATCCACAGACCAACCTAGGCAAGCACGGCTTAACCTAAAGATCGATCCGAGCGGCTGTTATTATTTAGCCATGAGCTCCTCCGTTCTGTTTAAGTCTAATGTAGGTGAACCTATGGTGGTGAACCTATGGAGGGAAGTGGGAACCATATTGTTTTCCTACTCCTCCCGCCTCCGTTATTCTTTTTTGATTCATTTCGTTACGGGATCCAAGAAGTTAAATTGTTTCTCTGGGAATTCGTTGAGTTTAATGTCTCGGCGCTTTTCTGGCGGTCGCCACTGTTGATTCAGGCTTTCAGGACTTACAGTGGTTTGGAAATAGTGGGAGGCAAGTCCATAAAAAATAGACGACTGTCTTATTGCGAAATATTTAGTATAATGGTAATAATCCAGTCTCTGGGCTGCCATTGATAAATTACTGATAAAAACCCAAATAACATTGCCTGGGAATGGAATCTAAAATACCTCATGCTCAGCAGTGCAGCGCTTACAACTACCAAGCAGACGTATACCAACGCTAAAACAAACTAGAAGTACATACATAGATACTACCAATTTATTATGCAAGTTCTTTTGTTTTGCTACATTTTTTTAGAATATTCCGAGATGGATGATGCATTTTGCTGTTTCCGTATACCTAGCAACGGGTAAGGAGAAATTCGTCGGTTGTTTTTTAAAATGGTTTGAGTAGGTGTATTAATTCCATTCGCCAACTTTTAAACTCCACTCACCCTGCTTTATCGCGTAGCCACTGGCAGCCGATCTGGTGTCCTCATTATGCTTCAGTTTGTAACACAACTTCAATAAAGTTTAACACAACTTTTCAGTCTCTTAAAAGTTAAAGAAACTCACTCATTTATACTTGGCAAACTACGTAAAGTTTTTATTTTTAGATCACAATTCTGCCCAGCGTTTTCATGGAGATATTAAAATTAAAACATATTTTAGGCCTGCATACGAGGGGTAAGTCCTCTGGACATGACGGCATTAGCATTGAGCACCTGAGGCATGCTGGTGTAGGTAACATTTGCCTGGGCTGCGGAACTGTTCTAAAGAGATACCGCGGCCTTGGAACACAAAGGGAAAAGAAGGGACATGGATGGGTTTTAGTCAGTAAAAGTCTGACCCTCCATTCCACTCCGCCCAGAGCGGATTTTTTTTAATTTCGGATGGGAAATCATCAAATGACACCCATTTGATGATTTCCCATCCGAAAAAAAAGGTAACATTTGCCTAGAGTGTTTACTTTTCTATGAGACACTCCTAGTTATATACCGGATGAATGCGAGAAAGATGTGCTTGTGCTAGGAATCAAGAATAAGACAGGGAACCCCTCAGATGGCTCCAACTATATACCCATATCGCTAGCCATCACTGTAGCTAAAGTACTGGGCAGTATGCTAAATCAACAATTATATAAACATCTAAAAATAAATGTTATAGAGTTCGGTTTTGAAGCTGGGTTGTCCACCACAAATAGGTCGGGTGGTACGGGTTGTCAAGCACACATTCAGACTACGTTTAGGTTTGTAACTTTGTTTCTGAGATAATCATGGGCACACACACAAACGTGTGTGTGTTGTGATTGGCTAGTTCGCAATAACACTTTACCTAAGCTGGGCATCGAACCCAGGACACCACCGTTAGAACGATACGATATTTAGTTACACCTGATCTGCGCAATGTGGTAGTTAGGTAGGGATATTGTTTTGTTGTACCAATAAAAACTGCCAAAATATAAAGCACTATTTATTTGCAATACCTCGATACATCATGTGAGTGGTGCTGGTGTGAAGCAAACACAGCACCAATTGTTCTTTGTAAATAAAAAATTACAGTCACTAGCAATGTGGGTACCTACTTTCCTGCTCACCTCGATATCTGAAAATACCTAAACTGGATTATTTTCATCCACTCTCACAGTTTTAATGTTTTGTCAGCAGATTTTTTATGTTTATGACTACTTAAGAATACTTTTCAATGTGTGAAAAGTATTGTAAGCATTAAAACTGCGAGATATAGATAAAGATAAAGATATATTTATTTTGTAAAAACATGAGTGGGTATGGTATGCACTATACAGGTCTTATAAATAAAAATAAAGTTGCTACATGTTTTGCCATGAATGGCGTACAAAAAAAAAATGTTAGGCTAAAAAAGTAGTAGTAACTTTATTTAAAAAATAAAAGTTTTTACCTTAAAATATTAAAACAAGAAATGGCTTATACAATAGAGTATATTAATTATTATAAAAGATATAAAATAATAAAAAGGCTTAGACAATAGGGTTAAAAAAATAGACGATAATAACTAAAAATATTAAAACAAGAAATGATGTCGTAGGTACCTAACTTAATTGCCGATGTACCTATTGGTTTTTTACTAGTTTAAAAATTCTTATAAGCTGTAGTAGCATTTGGCTAAAAGAAATTTTTTAAGCTGTATTTTGTAGTCTAATTGGTAACTGCTTAATAAATTTAGGGATTTTATTATAGATAATTGGTGCCAAATAGAAAATAATTTTATGCATCAGTGCCGTGCTCGGCCTAACTATTTCTAGCTTATGATTGTCACGACGACTGCGGATGGTAACTTCTGACATTTTTTTAAATAATTTTGGATTCATTTGAACAAAATTAGCTACTTCATATACAAATAAGGAAGGCAAACTTAAAATATTATGCGTAATAAAATATGGTTTGCAGCTATCGGTAACTTTTAGACCGAACATAGCCCTAATGCACCTTTTTTGGGACTTAAATATTATTTCTTTATTTACAGAGTTTCCCCAGAATATAACGCCAAACCTTAATATGGAACCGACAATGCCATGTTAGGCAGTAAGTGTCGGTGCAAGATTGTAAAGTGCGTAAGCCGCGGAATTGATTCGTTTGTTCAATAGGTCTGCATGTTCTTTCCAATTAAGACTTTTATCAATCGTTAGGCCTAGAAATTTTGTACTTTTTATTGTCTACTTTTTTTAAAACTGATCCTTGATAATTGATATTGAGGTTTGGTGATGCTAGACGTTGACTAAAAAACATAACTTTTATTTTATCTAGGTTAATTTTTAAATTATTGTTATTTAACCATTTAATTATTGATGTTATTGTTTCATTAATATCGCTCTCATAATTATCTTTATTGTTAGAGTTTATGGTGACCGTACTGTCATCAGCAAAAAGTGATATTGGATAATTTGTTATTCTGGATATTGATGTAAATAATGAATAGTAAGGGACCCAATACACTGCCCTGTGGGACTCCGTATTTCACTATTCGTTCTTCTGATTTATATATTTTTTCTTTTTTAGTTGAGATGTTTATTTTGGAAATTTCTGTATACTGTTTACGATTTTTCAAGTATGTTTTTATGAGTTCTTGTATGTTTCCCCTGATGCCATACGCTTCTAATTTACTAATCAGAATGTCATGATTAACGTAGTGAGAGAGAGAATAAGAAAGTGGATGAAAATAATCCATTTTAGGTATTTTCAGATGTACCTAATACTAAGTAAGTACTAGTGATGATCAGCAGATTTTTAACTTAATTATAAATAAAATTAATTATTATAAATAAAATTAATAATTACAAATATAATTTATAATTATAAATAAAATTAATAATTATAAATTAAATTAAAATTAGTTAGGTTTCCTAGCTATTGAAATAGTTCCCTTGATAAAGGCATAAAGCGACTATTTGCATCCAATACACTTGACATCTTGGTATCCATAGTAGCCAAAGTTCAATGAATGGTCAGTAAACTTTGCAACCGTATAACATAATTATACCTATCTGCGTGTTACAGGAAAATACATACCTACTTACACAGATATTTAGACCCTTACAACCAACATCATTGAAATACCTATATATCGATATCGAACGCTGCTCTTGGAGTTACTTGCCTATCTTCATGCCGATCAATTGCTAGACATGGCTAGCATAGCACTTTATGCCTCGTTTATAACGGTATTGTAAAAGATTTTGTGTGAATTGGTTTCTTTTATCACTTTGTCGTAATACCTACCTAGTTGCGAATTAAACATAATGTGCCATTGAAAATTCTAAGTTCACTTATGCAGCCGACTGTTTTTTTTAGGTCGAAGGTGATCCCAAAAATCATTCGACGCGGTATGAAATTACTTTTATTGTATTTTTTTTTAAGAAATTTGATTTGCTGTAATTTGCCGCGTGGACCCAACACTTATTGTGGCAACCCATAATCCGAGCGCACTCGGATGGGTTGGTATGGGTTGCCAAAATAGGTACGAGTTGCGTCCGAGTAGGTATCCGAGTCCACTCAGTCCGAGCATACTCTGATCGTGTCAACGCGGCTTTGCGGAGCAGCTGACGCGTAGACCTCGGCTGTGATATTAATATCATTTTCAGCCGGTATGGAAAGATTTCGTCAGATTAACGTACCTTAAGTACCGTACAAAAAGGCTACGTAAACACATTTAGCGTGCAAATCTATCATTTCCTACTTAGCTAACCTAAGCAGGAAGTGAAACGTTAGGCTCAAATTAGGGCCGTTAGAGGTTATTGGGTAGTTAGTTAGCTACCGAGTTAGTACCTATGTGTCAACGCTTAAATCTGACTAGGTACCTACCGTCTTCAATTGCATGTAACTACTAGTAGCACTCAGTCAGGAAAAACTCTGAGGCGAAAATATTTAGGCTTCTGTCTCAACCCGAACTTGCTTGATGTGGCCTCGATCCTTTAACTTTAGGATACATGTGATCTCTTCATAGTCTTTTAGTCCGTAGTGTTCCTCATCAAAGGGCAGTGGTAAACATATCGTAGCAGTTTCATCTTGAGTAGGAGGCATGCCCTTTACATACACTGCTCATAAACATACGTACCTGACAAACATGCCGCCGTTGAATACTGTTCTTCGAAGAGATCTATCTAGGAAGTGAGCACATTGACGCTTTTATTTCAGTACTTATCGTGTTGAGGACACTTGACCCTACCTAAGTTTGATCTTAAGGTACAGCAGTCTGTTTAAGTAATGATTAATAATGTAGTGGCACCGAGTTGCCGTGTCTGGCATACCACTGTTAAACCCACGATGGCTTGTGTGGTATGTTTACGTTTTGTGAAAAAGTTGCCGTGTCTGGCATACCACTGTTAAACCCACGATGGCTTGTGTGGTATGTTTACGTTTTGTGAAAAAGTTGCCGTGTCTGGCATACCACTGTTAAACCCACGTTGGCTTGTGTGATATGTTTACGTTTTGTGAAAAAGTTGTAACTGTGTTTATAGAATAATAAAAAATAAAAGTCCTCTACATATGACTGCTGCAAGTAAGTCGGTAGGTACTTGATTGAATTTTATAAACCTCCAATTGACAGAAGAGTTGACACAAATTTTTTTTCGGATTCAACAAAACTTCCTGTCATTCTACTACTTCAGGACTTTCAGGGTGTTCAATAAAAAAACTCAAAGTTTATTTACACACTTTATTGAATTAACATAATGAAAACAAACATTAATATCATATTGAAATGAACCTCATGACAGTATACTGTAACCGTGAGTACAACATTTATATTCATAACATTTAATCAATTCAATACACAAAACGATTAGATATGTAGATAATTACAGTGATATTCGAAAGATATGACATGTGAACATCTAGAGTTGTGAGAACATAATATAGATTACACGACATCTTGCATCTGCAGTACAATTACAAGCAGTAAAGAATAAACCATCATTTATCAGATTTGATAAAAATATGTGCAAGTTATTCTTTATTATTATACTATGCACATTCCCTATCTATTCTCGGCGACATCCGGGCAAACGACGCTACGTGAATTATCCGCACAACCAATTTATTACTATGATAAGCTCTCACTCTCAACGACACGTTAACACAGTGCTCGACTACCGAGCTCTCCCTACAGCCTGCCTCCACGTCAGCTGCTCATATCAATATTATTGAAGGCCTGTGAAATCCAATCAATAAAATTGATTTCTACAGGAAGCAGTGTTTCCCCACGCCAGCCCACTTCGCTAGAAGTGTACCGCAATGTCGCCCGACGCGTGTGAATCCAATCGTCAATTGCTTCTAGTTACATCTAATTTTTAATTAGGTACCGGGTATTATTGCATGGCATATTATGATGTTGGTGGCATTCAGCGCCATAAATATATCAACATTGAAGGGACTGCCGCAGCAGTATCGATAACATTACGTTAGATTGACTAGACACATAGCCGCGTTAGAGATCACAATACACACTTTATCAATCATCTTAACCATACTCTCCCAAACTTAAATGTCAGTATATTTATGTCATTGATAATAACCAATAAAGTCTATGTTTATATCCAAATAACATTTGTAGAACAATAGACTTTTATAATGTTTACTAATTATAGTGAATACAAAAATTAAATGCTTATTGAAGTAACAGCAGTGAAACAAAAACATCAGATATTCTTGTTGCTTTTTGATATTACAATTCTTAACTATACTCAGTCAATAATTACTATTAACTTTAATACTAAACAGGTGTCGAAACTTTCAAATTAATAGCCTACGCACATACACAATATGACAGAAAATAAGATAGCAGATCTACTTTGATAAATTTTGTAAACAACACACAGTACGTGTGTTCGTATACTTTTTAGAACATGCCATACGAATGATATTTTTTACCATACTTTTTATTTAGTACGATCCGTCGTACCCGCATAGTCAATTATTTATTCACAGTTGAAGATTTAAAAACAATTGATAAAAATATCTTCTATCATAAAGGGTATTCGGAATACATACAATTGAACTATATAGCTGTGTAGATAATGTGAAGATATGATGAAATCCTCTGTATCATGTTACCCTGTTAACTACGAAAGTGTAGTATTAAAAAGATGAATATTTTGTCTATATGATTGTAGTGTACTTAGAAAGGGATGAAGCGAATATAATATTATTGGATATTGTATAATATGGATAATAAATTACACAACCTTTTTACCCAATTGTGTTGAACCTGTATATGGATAAATATGTATTAGAACATAGCAAAATATTATGTATTATGAATGTAATCATAGCAATATAATGTCACCAATAAACTTGCGAACGAAGTGGATCGTAAGCATTTATCCAAAATATTTAATTAGAGAATGTAGTAATGTCAAATTTTAATATTATTAACCGCAAAATTCAAGGTATTCTCGAAAACGGTGCAATAAGAACTTCAAATACATGTGCTAACACGAAAATTGTAAAGAAATTCACTATTACATTTATAAATATTTGCTAAGATTGAATGTAATTACACTATACAGCGCTGCCTGACCCTGTCAATAAAGGCTATATAATTCATAACACGATCCAAAAGAAGTCCACAATCGTACAACTTACAGTTTAAAATAATTTGAAGAAAATCTAAGAACAAAAGGCACTAACTTTTAGTTTAGTGACTTAATATATTACGAATATTTGAAACATACAAATAACGAGGATAAAACTGATATCTGATTATATAGTAAACAATCATTTAATTGAAATCTCATATATCATGCGGAATCATGGACTAACTATGTATCTTCATCGTGAGTATTCGACATAGTTTCAACCATGTTATGCCTGTTTAGAGTTTCCTAGCCCTTACTCAATCTCTTATCCTTTTGATGGCACAGTGATACTATTCTCAACATTACCTAAATAAACATTCCTGTATTTAAAAACCCCTAATTCAATAAAATCATTGATATTTAACTGTATGTTAAAATTAATTATTAATTTATATGTTATACGGCACGATACGCAATAGACAGAGAATTGAAAGAAACGTCGAGCAAGTGATCAAACAGTAACAAAATTAAATTTATTTAAGAAGTAAGTGATTATTATACATACAATAAGTAATGTAACGAGTTACGTATCTTGCCTATAGCATATTTGGTGCGACTAAAAGTAAGTAATCAAGATGCTCCATATGTATGTAATATAATGTATTCTTACGTCGCACAAATTAGTACGATGTGCATAGCACACTAAATTATAATATTGCTTATCGAACAACAGAAAACAAATTAAACTTCATTTCGCATCCTAGCTTACATCAACATTGACAAAATTGAGCAAATGAAAATAACAATAACAATACGAATTATAATAATATTGCTAAGTATAATTATATAATGAGTATAATAAAGATTATATCGATTGCCGTGATTACTATTAATTACAACTGAACGTAATAATACAAGGATATAATGAAAAATTATGACTAATTATTATTTTATTCACTAATAATTTAAAATTGCATTGACCTAAATTTTATTAATATGATTGACAACACCGATGAATTGATACTTCCTTATCTGAAAGTATTTGCGTTACAATAACCTGTCACTTTGTTATATAAAACGTGTTTCGCTTGTGCGACGCCCTCCCGCGCGCCTCGCTGTTCCTCTCTGAACTATACAAGCGTGCACTACGACTACTTCCTGCTTCACTATCCGATAACGCGATAAACGACTTCCTGACGTAGCTCTTGCACAAAAGTGCAACCCCCCAACGTTAATCACAGCTATGAAATCTCTTCTCTTCAGTAAATTACTATTTTTTTTTTCAAAATCATCTCTTCACAAATTTATATCTATAGAGTAATTCTATGTAACCTGTGTGGTACTTAGTTTACGAAGCTCTATACATTGTCTTAATTGCAATTTAATAGACTATAAATAATTGATTTTATCAAAAATTTTATTGCTACGTTAATTTACTTCAAGCACACAAAAATAGTTAAAACTTTGAGAGATGTGTAAACAAAAATAAAATTAAACTTTTAATAATTTTACATAACGCAAAAACACCGATAGAAAAACAAATTTTGACTAGCATTATAGAATTTCTTAATTTTTTTTTCTACTTTCAGAACAATTTGACTAGCATACCGACAGACGATTTTAACAAAATACAAACTAATTTTCAATACTATCGACGTCACATTAAAATACACATAATTATGTAAATAAATTTTAGACACAACTTTGGCACAATCATTAATTACTGAAATACTGCAGGGGAAGACTTGGGAAATATGTTTTCGGGATATGTTTCGAGAATATAGTCTAATCGCGTAATCTTATAACTAGGGTGCAAAATTAATAAGTAGTGGATAATACAGTAATCGCTTACGTAGTTCCTATTAACTTGATACTTTTACTGTTATTTTATTATATATCATGTTTAAAATACATGCATAGTTGACACATATGCCTTATTTACGAAGTTGAAATTCAGATATTTTGGCACTCGATATTCCTCGTGACTTGGCACTATTCAACTTTTAAGCATTTCCTGAGAAATTTGTCAATACAGTGGTCCTATAGTTATCTTACCCTACATTACTCTAAGTGTATTTTTTTTTTTACTTTTTTGGAAATATTTGATTACCACAGGACTATATTTGATCTAAGACTAAATACAATGAGCAGTCTGGAGAGGGTGATAAAATAAATCAAATTAACCTTTCTACATTACATTACTAAACATTAACTACTCTCAGAATAATTTAGCATAAATCCACAACATTATTAATGTTAAACAAACTTTAACAATCTTTGGCTTTGATCCCTAGACCAATATTAATAATTCGACTTAAATTTTCCAGCAGCCGATGTATCCTACACATTGTGTATACGTTAGAGATCTTAATAGTTCAAATGTAAAATAAATTAGAAGACTATCACATTTAGCAACACTATTTTTATACCTAACGTCTTTTTTTGTGATATTAGACGATTTTAAATGATATACTGAAATGTTATCTTCTCCTCTGTCTTCGTTTTTAAAGTAAGTTTTCTTAAAGGATTTGATCCCATCGGTTTCGTATCGCCGCGCCGCGTCCGAGCGCCGCAACTGTTACTGTAACACCTAATTCTCAGGTAATTACGATTATTTTATTTACAAATATTGTCTTTAAACCCTCTCGCTCTGTTCGCTACTCTACTCTACGCTACGTCAGCGGGTCCGAGGTCGATTGTAACGCAGCTACACCTATCTAGTACGCCGACACTCGATTAAACTTACTTTGAACATTATTACTTGTGGTCGGTACTGATCATAATGGAAAACAAATCCAATAGACAATTGATACACTCAACCGCTTAAATCCATAGTAAATTCGATCAGCTTAGCTAACTCCAGTTGCACACTTTGTTATAAATTCATAAGCCGTGACCAGTGAACCATACAAATTATTATAAATATTTAACTATTTAAAATAAATGTTTTGTGAAGTTATATTACATGTTCACTGTTCACGGATTAGCAAAAATTTTAAAATGTCAGTCGCAAGTTTTTTTTTTAATAATAATACTTTTTTAAACCCCATCCCCAGGTCTTACTGATATATAAATCACTGACATGTTCTGCTCCAATCAATCATACAGTGGAGAATAAATATAAGAATATCTAAAATACTTATAAACTCGTAACAAATGTAAACATACATTCAGCGTGGATCTAATGTCTTGCCAATAGCGTCACCTCGATTTAGAGAGATTGTTTTGGTCACGTTCATTTGAAGAAATATATCGGAGCCAGAGTTCCGTATTGCGGCTGCATCAGAAAGGTGCGGTCAGTGTTGTACCATTTGTACGCAACGCCGGAATTCTGGCCGCGGAGCCCCATTCAATGGATCGGTGCCTTCACGATGTGGTTCGGAGCGATGTAGTGGTAGCCCGGCAGCGGCAGCCCGGCTGTCTCCATCGTGATCCTGGAAAACATTACAATCAAACGTTAATTCCCTTTAATCACACCACAACACTACGTCACATTTGTTCAAACAATCGTCCAAATAACAATCAGTAACACCTCATTCATTGGGACATAAACGAATTAAACTTTCGTGTTGGGTTTCAAAATATCAGTTTCAAATAACAGCTTGGATGGAAATGGAGTTCATAGGATAAAGCAGTAACAGGTTCAGTTGGTAAACCCGTTTATAGAAACAAGTAAGTTTAAAATGTGGAAACACTAGGATTTAAATTATATGTAAGGAAATCTCTTACCAGGATATTGGATGATCCATTGAGCAGTAGGATAGTACGCGTGGAGCAAAGTTCAGCATGTCAGGTATCACGGGAATGTTTGGTGCCGTGGGTGGGCAGGATTGTGGCGTGGGTTCTTCAAGGAGGCTTTGTGTTTCGGAACATTTACTTAGACATGGTTACCTGCACTTAAGACTAAGCCGCGCTCTGTCAGACAAAAGTTTTATCAATGAAAAACACACGCGTACTATTATTATTTTTATTTAGTATGTACTTTAAAACAATACACTTTTGCTTAACGATTCTAGCGATTAATATAAACCTGAAACGAATACGAAAACGTTTACTACCTTAAAATTAACATGATTTTTATTACAAATAGAAAATAATGTTGACAGCTAAATAATCTGCATTCCCTACGGAACTACATTTAGAAACATACGAATTGGACCTCAATTTTAAATTCGCACTAATTAATAAAATAATGTAGTGACAAGACAACGCCATCACCTAATCTAATCTTGCTATAGCTTCGCTATGTCTAACGTAGTGGCGCTGCCTGCCTTATACTTAATAAGGTCACCTAAATATAAAACAGTCCAAACTACTTATAATAATCTTGAGATAGAATCATAAGTAGCTACAAATGTATAATAAATAATAAAAAAAAAACATTCAACATTCCCATTCCTGTTGGAATATATTTGGCGTAAATAACGACTCTAACGGACTGCAAACAAATCTTTTTCTTGTTGTTTAACAAAATAAAAGCCATACATGATCGGTCAGCGTTATAAAACTATAAACTGTATCGTTACTAAGTAAAAACATCATTCATATTAGGACTTTTTTTTTCTTATTAATTTATAGTTTTACAAAGCCAAGTTCATTCATTTCTAAAATGTGTCGATAAGTTTCAAGGAATATCAATTTAGCAACAAATAGTTAAATTCGTAAACTGAAATAATTAAACCAAAATGCGATTTGTTAATACAATGGTTCTGTCAAAAATCTAATTTGATCTTCCATTTAAAATGTGTATACAGAGGTATGTACAGTTATCAAACAATACTTCTTTATTATGTTAAAATGCATGTGTACAAATGAGGCGAGTTACAAAATAACTAGAGCATCAATTTCCTAGAATTTCTGGAGTTTGAAGTATCGTTTGATGTACTCTCTGATTGTGACACCCTGTATTTTGATTCCAAATAGACATTTCATTACATCTGAACGCAAAGCACTCTGTATATTCTACAGCCTTTAGCTTCTACGTACTTCTACTATTGTCAAGATCCTTAGTTGTCGTATTAATTTTAATTTTCCGTCGTTTAGTCCATCATGTAACTTTACATAACTATTATGTACTAAGTAATTACCATCGCGATTTTATTTAATTTTAGTTGCTTAATTTTTAATGATGATATTTTAATCTTATTTTAATAGTTATAAAAAATCGAGGTCTTTTTTACAATCATTTTAATTTAGCTTTTTCGTCATTTCAAAAGCTGTCTCTAGTTCAGTCATACATATGAACAGAAACAGAAAAATTATATTAATTAGTACTGATTTTATTTTAAATAGAAAATCAATATTTTGTTTACACAAAATATAGTTAAAAATGTGTGTACTGAAAGTGGTTTAAAATAATTTAAACTTAGAGCGATATATTGAGTACAAAGTATAATAAAAAAAGATAGTTATATTGAACAAAGAACCATTATTCGATTTAGTATTTTAGTTACAAAAGTGTTTTAAATATCTTTCAATATACTGAATAAGTGATGATGATACTGAATAAAGTATAAAAGATGAAAAAAGTTATCCCATAATAATAAAGAACTTCGTTTATTTACTCTTAAAAATAATATAAGGATGATAAATGACGGTGTCTTAGAGAACTTAGCGTTTCGACGGCTATAGTCTTGTTGCGAGACGCACTTAGCTCCATCGAGTCCCGTTACCCAGCCAAGTAGTGGGCCCCTACAGCGACGATTAACTTCGCTCTTACATATCAATAAAATCTTACGATGACAATTCTAGTTACATGATTTCAAAGTAACAAAGGAGAATGTCCAACACGAGTGCGGACCAAAAACCCAGTTATCGATACGAAAAAAATGTGTTCCATTGGGTTTCCGGTGATGAAAGCAATAACGCTACTCAGTTTAAGCACAAAATTCAAGTTATAAACTTTGTTACGCCTCTCGTTTGTTTTTCGCCTTAAAACATGTATTAATATTTTAGGCAAAAATTATTGTTAGTACAAATTTCAAAGATTCACGATTGACGATTCATTTATAAATTTGCATACATACTACAAAACCTCCGTGAGAAGTAATTTTGAGACACTTTTTAATTTAATTGGGTAGTGTTCGTGCCAAGTTATTAACTTGTGGAATAAGATTTTACAAACAAACGTCAGCAATCTGAGTAGGACTATTTATTTCACCATGGTACGTTATTGGCGCACATTTTATTCGCATCGATTACTATTTCAATTCGATATTATCCTCATCATTCTTTCCTGTCACGATCACTTCGATTACAGTCCGAGCCGGGCGCATTCGAAGCCGCCCGCGAGTACTCGGCTAGTACGGGTTGTACTTCCTTTCCTTAGAGGACTTTGCGGGCGCTTCGTCATCTTGTCGGCGACTGAAAGACTTGTGGCTGCGGTGCACGCCCGTGGTCTGCACGGGCTGCGCACTACCGCTCAGCAAGTCTGTGAGCCCGCCGAGCGCGGACAGCGAGCTGAGCGCGCCCAGTGCGCCGGTCTTGCTGAGCAGCTGCGCGAGCGGGATGGCGGACGCGAGCGGGCTAGCGGCCGTGGACGAGGTCGCGGTGCCACTCGTCGAGCTACCCTCCAGATTCGCCTTCTGAAGCTCCACACTGCCGGAGCGGGACAGGAATGTTGTACAGGGTCAGGCGACCTCTGGGCCTATTCGAGTGCACGCGGACGCGGAGGCGGCGTTGGCCCGAGTTTTACAGCGGACGTTTTAGTTATTAAATTATTTTTGCTTTTTTTATTCACACAACTCAGTTGCGCTAATAACCGTTTTTACGATATATGAACCATAAGGCGTCATTTGTGCATCCTCCTTTAAAATTGGGAAAGATATAGCCGCAACCTAACATAAATTTCGATTATTTTTATAATAAATTTGTATCATTGACAAACGCTCGGTAAAAGTATTACGACACAAACCAATGTTATTTATTTTTGTTTGAAAAAGTGATTTGAAAATATTCGACCGAAAGTCAAGAGCAAAATTTTTAATGTTCTTTCCCAGTCAGTTCATTTAGTTTGTTGAAAACGAGCCACGCCGTTTAAAAAATATCCGTAACTTGATACAAATCAAGCAACTCAGCCGTAAGTCTACCACAGTCTCCTTTTGGACATAGGCCTATTCCCAAGTTGCGACACAGCACTCAGATGTCCCAAGTTATTTGATCCTTGTAGCTGAGGGACTGCTAACGCAATGTTTACCGATGCGTGATCTCCGCCACTCCAGGACTCGTCTGGTTGAAGAGTCATCGGTCCTTCGACAAACATGGCAAGTCCACTGTTGTGTGTCCAAGTTCAGATTACTATCCCAGTAAGTTGCGTCGGTAATACTTCATTTCGATGTTATCGTTCAAAGAACCTCCAAACATATGCAACTCAAGCGCGCTCAGTGACCTTTAATTTGTTGGACCAAACAGACTCTCAGTGACAACGTCTCGGCACCATACGTCGTAAGAGGCAAGAGGCACTGGTTAAAGATTTTGGACTACAAACATTGCAACGTAATTTTGAGCAGACACGCCGTATATTCATTTTTCGAAATGAATTTGTCCTGTCCCAGGCAAAAACGGTCGGTATGGTTTTGGGCTGGCCCAGTAAAAGCACGCTATGCCTATGAATTCATAGTGAATTTTATATCACTATGGATTCATCTGTTACCAATCGGCCAATAAAACGTTGCATCGAAATCTCAAATTGATACTACGATAGCATTAAAACAAACAAAAAATAATGTAACTAACAATCCTATTTATTGCTCGGGTCAGACGCCATTTTATTTTCAACTAAAACGAGATCGATTTCGTGCCCAGTGCGCAGGTCTTGCTGAGCAGCTGCGCAAGCGGGATGGCAGACGCGAGCGGGCTAGCGACCGTGGACGAGGTCGCGATGCCACTCGTCGAGCTACCCTCCAGATTCGCCTTCTGAAGCTCCACACTGCCGGAGCGGGACAGGAATGTTGTACAGGGTCAGGCGACCTCTGGGCCTATTCGAGTGCACGCGGACGCGGAGGTGGCGCTGGCCCGAGTTTTACAACAAACCTTTTATTATTATTATTTTAGCCTATGACGTACGCACTGTAGAGTTACCTCTTCATTTTAACCTTTTTTGGTGGAACCTCTAGACCAAATATTTTTTCTTTTAATTGTCAATTCTAAATTTGAAATAACTGTCTTTGGAGAGGTGATCGTTTTTTCATTTTTTCCATTCGTGTGCCAAGCTTCAAAGAGCAACTATCGATTTTGAAAATAAACCCATAATTTTATGAAGAATTAGGAGCGACGTGAGCGACGTTCAGGATCCAAATTTAAAAATTTATCTCTGGAATCGAGGTATTATTTAAGCATTTTATAGTGAGCAGCGCCACTGCGCATTGCACACGGAGCCGCGTCGCTCATTTCAGAATCTCTTTCACAGGGCGTGCATCGGGTCGCAGGACACGCAAACAACCTCGCAATTAGAAATTTAGAATTGACAATTAAAGGAAAAAATATTTGGTCTCGAAATTTCACCAAAAAAAGGTTAAAATGAAGAGGTAACTCTGCAGCGCCTACTGCAACGTAAGGGCTTCCTTTATTCATTCATCCCTTTCTCCTCCCATCTGAGTCCAGTCCTTTAGGCCATCCCGCCATCTGCTTTTTGCCTGCCGCAAATTATTTACTGCTGTACTGCGCCCACTGAGTTTGAGTTCCACTACAACACAGCAGCTGTGCGGCTCAAAAAAAATGGGTTTTGCTTGGAACGCAGTGTCGAGTTCAGTATACGGTAAATAAGTTGCACTCTTAAAATACTGCGGTCCATTGCAGGCTTACTATGAGGGTGGTGGATTTTGACGCCATGTCTGTCTGTTTGATGAGGGCGGGGAGAACGCTCATGCCATGAAATTATCGGTCCACGGTGTTTTACATCGACCAATAGCTCTTGATCTTTGGTGCATCTAACAAAATCATTATGTTATTTTATTTGAAAAGAGACTATTCTGTCGAAGTGTTCATTCACATTTTTAATCGCCACGTCCCTGACTGCTGCCATGCGTCTGGTGCTGTTTGTCTTCCTCATGAAATCGCATGGTCGACTCCGAGGCTTGCTTGGCTCAGTCGTAAATTTGTAAAGTCGACGCACCACTGGTTGGGTAGGTTTCCCACGGTAGCTATGCGGTTCATTCGTATGTGAGTCACGCATCCGTGTTTTCACTTCATTGCCGAGGAGGAAAAATGATGTTTTCTTAGTCTACTTAAATACGGCCGAGTTCGATAATTGTAGTAACGCTATTTTACTGCATTGCGATTATGGTCTTAATAACTAACTTTTTGCTGTCATTCCGAGTTAAGTTCTAACCACATTCTCGTTTTGCGACATATGGCGTTTGTTTGCGTTTATTTCAATAATGTTTTTATTGTTATAATAAGTATCACTAACAAACGCTCGGTAAAGGACACAAAACATAGTAATTATTTTCGAATAAAATCACTAGCGATTCCTGTATATATATTCTTCGGAAAGGCGCATAATTTCTAGTATTTTAATATAAAAATTATAATATATACAAAACTCAACATAAACATTTAACAATGTATAATAAGCTTAGTGCGAGTTTTAAATTGAGAACTCCCTTCTTTTAGAAATCTGTTAATAACGTATCATGTCGTCACTTAAGAGTTAGAATATAAGTAGAAAGTAAATTATTGCGGCTTATTTAAATGCAGGATATGAAAAGGTATAGGATCAGGATTTTTCCAAAAGGTTTTCATATCAGATAAGTACTTTCCAAATATCGACGAGACATACGAACCAAAAATTATTCTTTTCAAACAAAAAAATTATAGTGTTGTAAAGAATGAAGCCAATTAGTGTTCTATCAAAGTAAAGATAGTGGCTTTCCGAGCGCTTGAGAGTAAAAATAAAATTGAATTCCACCAAAGGTAACTGCAAATTCTTTAATCGGACAAATAACAATGGTTTGCATCGAATATCATGAATTATGATACGATAGCATTAAAATAAACAAAAAATAATAATATCCTATTTTATTACTCGGGTCAGACGCCTTTTTTTTTTTTGTTGAAAACTGTTTTTTTTTTTACGAAAACGATTTCGAAACGGCCCATAAGGTTGATAAATCAGAGGAATATTGAGGGATTACAAAAAAAATCGACCTTAAGGGTGGACTAGGCAAGAGTTCACTGGACAAAATAATACTCCTGAGGAGTTGGATGGATGGGGGAAAGAATTAACGGTTGTTTTGTTGTTAAGTGTCGACTTACCTCATGTTGATGAGATACTGGGCCAGGGCCACGGAGTCAGGGTTGCCAGAGATCGTGATGGTTCGGTCAGTGCTGCCACCTTCGCGCTCCTCGCAGTTTGATATTCTGATCATAGCGCCGGAGATTTGTCGGATTTCAGCGATTTTGGTGCCGCCCTGGTGATATACGTTAGTTTAGAACAGATTGGTAGTTGAAACAATTTGTGCTGATATTGGTGAGAAGCCTGTCTACATCAAAGTTATATTTTGTGAGTGTTATGCAACAAAATAGAGGAACATAACTCTTTTCCAAATGTAATAAGGTTCAAAATGACGAATAGCTTTCTTTCCTCCATATAGTAATATCGATAGGCATTGAAACTTTTATGAAGTTGTCAAAAGGTTCAAAATGTCTTGAACACGTCATCGCATAACTCAGAGGCAACTGGGATGAATTTAAAGCGATCTACATATTTTCAAAGGGATATCTGTCAAGGCAAAATAAACGTTGTTTACCTTGCCAATGATGCAGCCTATCAGTTCGTTGGGCACGGTCATTTCATGCGACTGTTGGTTGGTGGCGGGCTGGTTGCGCGACTGGTTCGACGTGCGCAGTTGCGAGCCCGCGAGAGCTGCTAACGCTGCAAACAATACATAGATTCGATTAATAATAACAGATTTTAAGTATGAGACTGTTCATATTGCAAATAAATGTCCTTTCTAGAATGTTCTGATAAGCTACAGACTCGCATATGAAATGGCTGGGGTAATGATTGTGAGAGGCCATGTCTTGAATGAAGACCACATTTCACGTGTAGTTTTTTGAACTGTGATAACGTTTATGTAAGGGAATGACCACATTTTTTGACGCGGTACAGGCTGATGACTGTTGAGGTAAAAGTGTTCTTGAGTAGAGACCGCGAATTGGCAAGCGTAAGGTGGGACGTCCTCAAGCAGGTGGAGCGACGATCGCCGCAAGATGACTGGATGCGAGTTAAGGATTCTGCTCACTACATCGTACCATACCATGACCGTGTTAAGAACACACCCACATTTCGCCGGTTATGTTTAAGTCCCATGTAATAGGAGGCGAGCCTATTGCCATCAGGCGAGCACAAATGCAGACTCCGTGGCTGCAACTGAAAAAGTCCTGTTGGAAAAAACCAATAACACTTTGCCGGACCTGGACATCGAACCCAGGACGCATGCCTGTATGCATGGACTCATGCTTAGCACTCGCACTTGCGAACACTAGACCAACGGGGCAGTCGCATGCGCATCTCTGTCCATTATACCAGACTAGACCCAAGCCACAGCCAAAGGAAGTTTATGCTAAAGAAAAAAAATTATGACAAAAACTAAATGCGAGGGTATGGTCAGGTCATACGTAATCAGCCCAATCCAGATTCCGGGTCGAAAAATGTGATCACTCCTATAATGGGACTGTTATTTGTGTTATCTAACACTACTAGAACTAACTACTGAATGACTTGTAAAGCGCGTCGTCCCCGACATGCCAAGCGTACAGTAATATGTAGTTGTACTGCGCTTGATTCATAATCGTTTGGCACCGAAAAGGTTACCCGTATAGGGATTTTTATCGGGTTAGGAGAAAGATGAACCCGTATTAAAGGGTTAATCAGCCTATAATAACCGGTTCACGTCAGTTCATTTTTGTACATGATGACGGAGTTAGCCTGCGCTCGGTGCTTTGTCTCTTTCATTTTGGCTACTCAGCAATATTTTAATGGTTAATTAACCCATATGTTACCAGTTAACCCGTATAATGGTGAACTTTTAACCCGATTAATCGGTCGCTGTTTGAGACTAAATGTGAAACATTGGCAGTGTATGGTAAGCCCGTGCAATATTTTAATGCATAGTTAACCCATATGTTATAAGGGTTAACCGTATAATGGTGTTCTTTTAACCCGATTAATCGGTATCTGCTTGGCACTTAATGTGAAACATTGGCAGTGTCTGGTAAGCCCGTGACCACTAAAGCTTGATAAATGTATCTAGAACAGATTCTAATTTCTACGTACTAATTACAGAACTATTATAAATGCATATGGTTCTGAAACTTTTTACAAGTGATTATTGTTATAAGACACAATCTCGTGGCCGAGACGCTTTACAAGTCTTATGAAAAATAAATAATACCAAATACATGTAACAGCAAAACTGCGCGTATCACACTCTCCAAAATTAACAATAGGTGGTATAAGGATTCGAATCCTGCTTTTTGGCTTTGACTATTATATTTTAGTCAAATAAGGTTGTATTTATATGTGTTAGTTTATTATTTTATAAGATTATTTTGTGTATTTTTATCTATAGGCTTCAGTTGCCTGACAATAAAACCAGATTGATTGATAAGCCAGTGTTTTGCTTCTAAAGTACTATTTATTTTTCTCTAACACTATAAAAACTTTATTTATACATATTTACAAATGGTAAAAATATAAAGTTAATAGCAATGATATTATGAGTAAAAAGAGATGGATGAATGTAACCTACATACACAACATTCCACCTTCAAACACGGCACACAGACATAAGTGACGTAATATTGTAACGTACTAATGTCACACTAATTTAGATCACACGTGGAAGTAGGATAGCATATCGTTATTATCGGGAGCGAAAAAGAGACAGGCATATGTTGCTTCCGTTGATGGCGGCACGACACTAAGTTCAGGTTTGCTAATTTCAGGTTTAACGAAGTTTTAAGGTGCCACCGAGCGCGTATAATGTATCTACCTATTTTGACTTATAATATCATTGGTTGTTAGTATGGATTTAAAAATAGTAATACATACTTAGGCTCTGTTTACCTGCAGGGTTTAGTCCGGTAGCATTGGCTGGCCCCAGGCCGCCTAGACCGAGTGCGGCCAGACCGGCCAGTGGTGACTTAGCCAGCCCTCCCATCTAGAAAAGAATATCAATGTTTAGTCAAGTTTCTAGTTCGAATTTTATTACCAAGCAAGCTGGTGTATGATTGTGTATCTGAGTTTAGCTTCGTTTAGAAAACTGTTAAATATTTTATTCGTTGGTAAATACGTAAGTAGACAGGCATCCGTGCTGTCATATAGCCAGTTCACAAAGCTGTCCGAAAATGACAGTTGAGATTTGAATATACGAACATTCTTTTTTTATAAGAGTCAATTTGCTAGACAATCAATTTGTAAATGCCCGACATGGCTTTAGCACGCGTGCATCATACCACCTCATAAAAGATTTCTTAGCTGCATTAAGATGCACAATCAGCATAGTTGTCACCTTGCTTGGGTTCTAAAATTATTCCTTCAAGTTTCCCAATCCAAACATTAGATCTACAATTTAATATTGCGTTCCATACAAATGTTTTAGTAAGCATACTTACTAAAATAAATGTAAAATAGGTATTATACAATTTGGAAAATTATTATTTTTTGTGTATGGTATGGACCAAGTGGGCGAGATACGAGAGGGCAATTTGATTATAACTGTTTATATAATTTTCGCGGGCATTATGAATAATGTAAAAATACATACATAATATTAAATACATGTTTTATTACTTTTCTTTTCAACATGAAATCCAAATGTTTAGTACGAGAATGACTAATTTAAATCAATAATAATTGAAGGGGTATCGTATCGTAGTCTAGGACTCATCTCAAAAAGATGATTATAATCCCGAATAAATGGGTTAGGTTAGAACTGTAACCAATAACGCGCGAGCCGAGCGAGCGTAGCGAGCAGTGCCGTGGCAGCGGCCGGCGAGTGCTACATCTGAACTGGTCGCAGTGTAAACCGGTAGGCCTAAGAAAAACTAGTTTGGCCTGAGATCGGGTTTGGCCACTAAATTAATTTGTAAACCACAAAAAAATATAACGTTGTTGTATTAATTACAATTTGCTCTCTAATCAGTCAGTGCATGTCACGTGTTTGTTTCTTATCTGCGCATCCTGACAAATATACCTGTATTATTAAATTGCCCAATGATAGCATAGTTTTGGTAACAATTACTACTTTGCCCAATTCGACTTTTAAGTATTCATAATGCCCAATTTTGTGTAATGCCCTCATTTATCACTTGGTCCGTAACATATATATACATACTACAAAAACAGTTTATTTTACAAGACCATACAAGTTTCATACAAAGGAAGAAGAAATCATACTACACAGTGTGATACTTCATTCTCTGAAAATGTTTTTCTGAACAAAATTTATAACAGTAGGTATGCTAAGATTAATTTCAAATATATTTAAGAGCTCCAGCTGCTTGTTTTCATCTTCTCTGACATAGCCGGGATGGGATCGCTGGATAGGGTTACCTGGGTAGAAACTAGATTTTACAAAGTAAATATTAAACTCTAGGAAAATTCGCAATTTTCGCTTCAATTTAGACATGACGTATGATTAATTCAGATTGTGAAAACAGACGACTATAAGTAAATATTCCAACACCTGAATTAAACATACTAGACCAGTGAAGACCATGGAATCGAATTTTCATCTCATTTAGCGAATTCTCAGGAAAAATTAAAACCACGTCGTGAGTTCTTGAATGGTGCTGCCCATAAAATGCACCGTTTAAATAACAAAAAGGCAAAGATTACTGTATTCTAAAATATAAATTTGTTTCACGTTAAGCCATGCGCGACCATGGTTAATCACCATTATTATTTTTCGTGTAAAAATAAAAGAAAAACGATGGAATAGGCAAGGCATAGGCAAAATAAGGAGAGGTGCAAGTACAGGAACGTTTGTAAGAACTTGAACATCGCAGATAGGTGCGCGAGCTGTTGAAGTACATACGCTCGTATCTCGGCAATGCCAGAAAACAAACAGATAAAGCTTTGAATGTGAATGTGTTTATCACTACACGACTATTATAATTACATTCGGTTCAAATGTGCTAAGATTAAATGCTATACTACGGAACGATAAATGGAAAACATATTGGAACAAGAATGATTCAGACAGATGTAGGATACGTGCAAACAAGAAAGAATATATCGATGAGTTTCAAGCGTAAGGTGCAAGAGAGCAGCGCAAAATAATATGGATATCATTCCTACACGCCACATCACCGGGGTTCTAAAACTATAGTTTTATAGTACAGGGTTAATTCATGGCCGCTACGGGGATTCGACACCACACATCCAATTCGAGGGGATTCTGGGGCAGCACCAATCACATTACGTCACTCAGTCCACACAACCTCATAGAGAAGAGTTTTAAATACTTGTATCATGGAGTTCTCGTCATAGGTATTAACTAGAAGATCTTCGTATGTACTAACAGGCAAAGTAGAACATTCTGGTATTTTCAAGTCTACGGGGCGGGTTTAGCATGATCGTGTTTTTTAAAGATTCTATATCCAACCGGTTCAGCATTCATTACGGACGTGAAGATCTTATGGAAGGCCCTAGTTTTTGGTCCCAGCTAGGCAGGCAGTCTTGGATTTCTGTTGTTTATCCTACATGCAGACAGACTTATTTCACACATGGAGAGTAGTAAAAAAATGAATCGCTAGAACGCCTTTTCTACCAGATTGGCCTGTATATACACCGTGACTTTTTAGTCGTCTTACAACGGCAGCCCACTTTATGTATCCAATGACTACTAAACATTCATAAAAAAAATTGGTATTTATGATTTTATTAATTTAAAAATAAAAATATTTTTCAGTATTATGACTCATTAGTCATTACGCAGTTAAAACACCCTGTTGCGAGCGATTATCTACTCGACTCGAGCGCTGGGCAGGTATGTTCTCCCGTTTGACACGTAAACATCATTAACAGAATGTTTCATAATTTTATTCTAATGTATAATTTATTTTTCTTTGTACCTATTATGGTAAGTAAAAAAAAAAATCGCGCCTAGATTATTTTATATCGGGTACATTGAGTGGACCATCTTTGTAAGACGACTAAAAAGTCACGGTGTATAAATGAAGGGCCAAAACGTGTAGATTTTTATTAGCAGACGCGAGAGGCCCTTGACCTACCGACACACCTGCCGAAGTTTACGTTGCGTAAGTCAGCGTTAAAATGTACGTTTTGACATCCCAAAAATGACACGTCGTAGTTCCTATACGAAATGTAAAGGCGTTGTTTACCGAATTTCTGCGACCAATTTTTACGCTTAGAGCGGTTTTCAGACTAGCGTAGTTTTCGTCGCGTATAAGCTCGTATCGGCTTATGTGCGTACACGCGCATCATATTTTGTGCTTCAAAATAAAAACGGGCGTACACGCGCTCTTTCGCTCGAACAGATAGGTTCTGTCAGTATCTCTTGCGGGTAGCGCTTAAAAGTGCGTCAACGCTCGTATGAGTTACGTGCGCTACAAAAAATCAGTTTATACGCGTCGAGAATACAGAAATTTGAAACCTTACATCTATGCGTGAGGTAATTTCGCCGTTATGTATTGTTGGGAAAATTCATCGCAGTTATAAGCACGACGTAGTTCAGCAGATGTGACGGCGCACTGGCTAGATTAGCAGTCCATTTGTTTACGTCTCGTCGCACTAGTCCGCCGCCCAGCCGGGAGCGGCTCTCTCTCTATGCGGCGTGTGGCGCACTCACTGCGTGGTGGTCGTGCAGCGCGGGCAGCAGCTGGTGCGGCGGCAGCGCGCCCACCAGCGGCGCCTTCACCTCCAGCAGCGGGAACACCGGCGCGCACGCCGCCCACTGCGCCAGGCGCACTCAGTACGGGCCGCGCCAGTGGGGCTCCACGGCGGCGGGCAACAGTGCACTCAACTTTTTGGCCGCTCTGAATATAATGCCAGCCGGAATCTTTTTTCTACCAGGTGATGCTGGTGACGCGTTGAATGAAGCTAAATTTTTACATGCGCCTTTAAAAAAAAAGGCTGAAATGTCGCCCGAGATATTTCGATCGTATTCTGCGTGTAGGGTTGTCCGACACAGCTTATACACACAGACCTTGCTTGATTACGTTCGTGATAACATCACTTTATGTAGCGTATGATATGTTCTGAATATTTTTGTGACTATCACGTACGTCCAATAAAAGTATGTGTGCATCAGCGTACATTTTCCCGTGACTATTTTCAGGTCGACCAAGAAGTTTAGCGCACTTTGCAATAATAGAGAGAAGACGCTGGATATAACCATCGCAGCAATATCATTATGTTAGAACCTCGATCGTCAACCGACCGAGGCCGACGACCGGCTCGTATATCACTAAAGATGATATGCGTACCAATAAGACAATAGAATTTCTTCAAAGAATCAAACGATAGCGCTGGGCACACATTAGTTGCCTGTGTTAACTGTACAATCACCTTATGAAAACCTTAAATATAATGATCTGATACATTTGACAGACATACTTTTGTCAGAGTATGCGAAACAAACGACGACGTCAAAATAGTGTTGAATGCGACTAATATCTAAAAATATTAACGTTTTCGTAAGGTGGAGGTAGGCGAATTCCTGAACGTTTGAGCGGTTGCTAAATAATGGTGTAGCTGATACCTAAATTCATAACATTGTGTAGCATTTGTGACGCTTACGTGATTGCAAAATCAGATAAAGATCTCACTGTCCCACATTTTAGCTTATTAGTAAATTATTGTCACATCTTATAATCGATAGTTCCCAAAGTCTGACCTAAATTCTATCCATTTTCATTTTACTCAGATTGTTAACAATGCAAAGCTGAAATATGACACACACAAATGACACGAACAAATGGTATAGCCAGTTAAAATAAATATAAGTAATGTTGCCAGTTTCCGTTAAATTTTAGTTTTCATAAAGCTTGAAAATTAAGACATCGTGGTTTTTATAATTAACTTAAAAAAATCATAGTAATTTTCCTATAAAAATTACTTCAAATACTTTAAAAAAAAATTAAAAGCCAATTATTCGATTAGCAGTTTATTAAGTTTAAGTATTATTAGTAATATAACAAGTTAGAATATTTAAAACTTACATCTTGCGCTGGCACCGCGTAGTTGCCTTGGATTGTGTACGCTTGTCCGCCGGCTAGTATGACTGGCCCGGCCACGTTCGGCTTTGGTCTGTAGGGAATTGTGGCGCCTTTTGGTGGGCTCTGAAACAATTGTGACTGCATTAGTTCGGTGATTAAACTACTTATTACTGATTGTTTAAGTATGGCTTGCTATCTTTTGCAGTCAGACAAGGAAGGAGAGAGAAAGACAATTACAGTTGAAGAATACCGCTGCTACGACTTGGTAGCCCTAACCGTTACTTAAATGATCAATTTTTTTTGGCCATTTTCTTCAATCTTTTACTTTGCTATTATTTTGGTAGTTTGACTATTTGCAGAATAGAGACAAAACAGGCCAGCTATATGCCGCGTAACTACAGCAATTAGTCTCGCGAATACGCGATCTTCATATTTATTTTGTATCTCTTATTTGGCAAGTAGTGGCGAAAATTGAGATATTTTCTTTAGCAATTTCATTGTAAACGATTGTGAATTCTTGATAGGCTTACCTCAAGCATGACACAGCAGATGTGATAAATGCACTGTGTGATAGCGTCGCAGGTCCCACTGATTGTCACGGCTCGCTCCGTGGAGTTCGGTAGCATTTCACTTGCCACCTGAAAATTAATAACAATAATATGAGTTGATTATTATTACTAACTAAGTTATGTGGTTTTGATAATGTGAATATCCTATTATAGAATGTGGCTGAAATTGTGCCAATAATGAGGTTAAATTTTTGGTCAATTTCCAATTTCGCGTTGGGATTTGCAATTATTACCGTATTGAGAATGCTAACGTATTTATGCATGTCATTTCTGGTATGACCAACAAAATGTGGAACGCCATGGATTGTTTTGGAAGAAACGATATTGGTGTCATTTACCGGACTGTTTTATATTGTATTTACACCTGATAATACACACGAATTTGTATAACGGTGTAGGCTCATGACTGCTCTATGAAGAATGCGGTTGTACTAAACTTGCGGCTCGAGGAAGTGGGCGGACCTGCGCCCGCGCATAGCCCCAGGCTTTTATGGTCATGAACTTGTACTGTTCTTATTTAGAAACGTTTACCCTCGATATATTTAAATGCTTTAGTTTCCGGCGAATAGAAGGTTAAGGTCTTATTTTGCGTGGCTGTCATTCATTAATGCAAAATGGATTAGGGCATAGATAAATTATTTATTATTATTAGATTACTGTCCAAGTACCATGCGTGGTGTGAGTTGCCGACATTCCTATTTAGATTATTATCAAAGTGTGTTCTCAATCATCTATTTTATGATTTGCTCGACGACATTAATTTATGAAAATTCGCCTTCCTATGCTTAGCGACATCGACCGGTCCTATACCTCTCGTATCTAGCGGATTGCCACTTGCTTCTACATAATTATACGAGATGAATTCAATTAATTTTCTAAAAATAGTAGTCAGGTACGGTCGTACAATCACGATGGAAACGGTATCCATGAGGATATTTCGTAAAAAGGCGGGTGGGTCGAAATAATAAATAGTCCTGACAGTTTTCGATAGGCTGAGCAGTTTATCTGGCCAATCTGAGCGGAGAGTAGCTACCGATGAGGGAGATATAGTGTACTAGTGAGTTACATACAGGGTGTAAACAGACCCTTCACATAGCCGTCAACCAAGCATTCTGTACATCAAACTAACGCAAAAATTATTGCTGGAAATCGAGTTTTTTTTTTGGGGTAAAAATCACGTTTTACGGTAGCACTCGATGGAAAGTACTCAAAGCATTGTGCTGATAGATGGATTGAATAGTACGGGGGTCATGGAGGTGTGTAAAGTAAAAATCTTACATTAAAAACATGTATTTAAAAAAAACTTAAAAACTTGGAACTTTGACCCCCAATACTCCGATAGGACGGTTAAGAAATAGTGTCTCCAATTACCTGAATGTTAGCACCGGTGACATCCCGGATCTCCTTGATCTTGGAGCCGCCCTTGCCGATGAGCGAGCCGCACTGCGAGGCCGGCACGATGAGGCGCAGCGTGATGGGTGCGCGAGACCCGCCGCCGCCGCCCTCATTGAACTGCGAGCACCACTGGAATGTTACAAGTGACGGTTTATAGAATGATGGTCTACTGAATAAGGCTACTGAAGTATTACTTCTTCTTCTTCGTTCTGCCGATGATTCCATTTATTATTTAGGCAGAAAGCCGGAGCAAAAAATGCGTGCGAGTGGCGTGTTTGCGCACGCACCGGTTGTAATGTATATGTTACGGCTAAACGCCGGCTACCGGTACTAGATATAGCCGATTAAAACTAAGTGTAACCGTACTTCTGCTTTTAGCCATAGCATATGCTACTTTATGGTGGCGTGTGCACGTGGCAGCCGATCTGAAAACTTCCGACCACGCACGCTTAGTTGGTCTGCTCCAGCATTAAATTAGCTTCGACCGGAACTCTGCCACATCGACGGCATTGGTAGTGGCTTCGGTCTGGTCCCTCAAAGTGCAGATGGAGTTAGTTGCACAAAGGAAAGGAGGTGGTCCATCGTTTGTGATGTGACTTAAAGAACAGGATAAAGAATGTTTTTTTTTAATTCCAATTCCTTTTCCTACTTAAGCGAAACGTCAGCCCGTTTTTATTACACCTAAATTAATGTCCTAAACACTTGGTAAGTAGCACTTAGTTAACTTGATGTAGTGCAAAACACCAACCGAGTCAGGAATGAGAACCACGTGGTTTCTAGAAGGTACTTTTCATAGTACGTTAAAATATGTTGGGATATTATTTCAATAATTATTCCATTGAAGCTTGGCAGTCATGTGACGCCCGCGGTATAAACATTGGCGCATGATTCGTTCTTTTTGGCAATTCAAGACACGAAAATAGTTGCTTCATAATACTTTCAAATCAATCAATATTAGTAAACAACATTTTAAATTGTATGATAAGTCGTACAAACCTCTTCAAACTTTTTGCATATAAGTGTGAATGCTTTAAATATAGCACTAGTGTTGCCAGTAACAGTGACAATACGTTCTGGGCACGATCCATCGGATATGTTGATTTTAGCTCCAGACTGAAACAAAACATTATAAATATTAATGGACCGTCGTATTTCGCTGATAACCCGAGTAGTTATTTGCAAGTTTGCTCTTATTTTCATAATAAAAGTTTTTTTTCTTTTTTGTTGAATTTTTCAGAACTGTTTGGTTTTGACTGGTTATGATTTCCACATAAGACTCACCTCTTCTCTGAACCTTTTAACAATCTCTCCCTTTTTGCCAATAATACTGCCAACTTCCTGCAAACAAACAGAAACTATGTTATACTTAGAACAAGTGTTACATTCGATTTAATTAAAATTGTCGTCCAAAATAACCAAAGGGATTGCTACATTGGCAAGTATTGTGCAACGGTCGCACGCACTTGTAATTAATGTAGTCGCGTTGAGATTTATAGTACAAAAGATTTCCTGTCTGGTCGCCAATAATAGTCACTACATAGAGATTCTTTACTGCAGGCAGACGCATCGGGGTTGCAATGAGACGGTTTTAGAGGCTTGTTGTATCAGATCGGTGCTGGCAACTGGGCATCATGACTTCTGTAGTATGTGAACGATGCTATTGCCCAACGCCGCCGCTAACACGACACAAATAGCGAACATAATCTAAGAAAGCAGCCAGCACAAACTACTAGTGTGACGATTGACAGTGACCAATTTCACTGCAGATTAATCTATGAATTATTTACTAAGCTAGTCGTAAATAATTGATTACATGCCGAGAATTTCGTTTCACTTTTACGTTTATTGACGAATTGTAGCGTGAAGAGAAGTCGGTGAAAAAAAAAAGTAGGTAGTTTACTCTCGCGGAAACCTGGAATTCGTGAAGGTATTCGGGACTTGCTATGTTACTTATACAAATATAAATAAAAACCTATTGTGAAACGTATCTCATAACATTTAAGCAACTAATTTATTGGAATGTTTACACAGTTAACACAATGCGGGAGCTAGTCTGCGAAACAAAAATATACCGATCCCAGACTGCGATTAAGGAAGTGAGCAGAGGCAAACACAATGACAACATTAAATATCAAACATTACTCCAATTAGAAAAAGGTACAAATCGAAGTTTGATGAACAGGGCGAGTGCCAATAGTTGGCCGGTTGCCAAATGTACTTTGTATTGGATTATAGCCAATTAAAAGTACCTAAATGTAAAAGTAGACATAGGTAGATGTTAACATCAATACATCTCACATGTCAGAGCAATCTAGCGACATCTAGGTGTGCTAAATTAGTGACGCTATTGAGTAATGGGAGCTTAAATAAAACAGTTACGATGTGATGTGAATTATATCATGCTAATAAACTGTTATGTCAAAAACATGCAACTTGATACTATTTATACATGTTTGTAGAGTAGGTTGACCCGAAGCAGTAATAAGGGTTTGTTAGAAATAATAAAATGAAAGCCTAGTCGTTAAGCAAGCCTACATGGTTAACAAACAGGATATTGCGTTGGGCAGCCTTACAAGTGTGTGTTCCCTAACAAGATTGAAATAAAGTCATATTAGATTACCATATGTTCAAACAAATACAACTCTTTCAGATTATGAGTACAACAATAAATTATTTAAATGTTAATTGTTGCTGAATATTTATTATAAGTTTATAAAAATTCTATTTGTACAATTGCATTTTAACCTTTACAGGTGGGGGGTGTAATGTAGGTCATAACATTAGTACAAAGAACATTGTTTCAAGTTTATTGAAATGTGTAAAATAAAACTATTACGTAATTCTAGTTGTGAGCAACTGGCGACTAGACTATTTGGAATATAAAAATATATTTTTTTGTTTTTTGTTAGGCTCTACTGTCCCACTCCTGGGCAAAGGTCTCGCCCCGTTCCTCTCACTTTTCTCGATGTTGCGCATCTTCTCCATGGTCTGCCGCGACCCCGTCTAGCTGTCTCAGAACTCCAGTTTTGTGATATGCGGGTCCACAGCTTTGCATCCGGCAGACATGGCCTGCTCAGTCCCATTTTAGTTTGGTAGCTTTATGAGCTACATCAGCAATTTGGGTTCTGGAGTGCAGTGCGCTGTTCCTTATTCAATCAGTAAGTTTAACATTAAATATGCTGTGCTCCATTGCCCATTGGCAAACCTTGAGTTTGGATTTTAGTCAAAGAGTCTGCATCATATGTCCGTATGGGGCGAATATTCCAAAGTAAAATAAATTAATTTGACTCAGTATTTTACTTATTGTCAATTAATAAGCAATCATAATGAACAAGATCAAATTGGAAATTGCTATAAATATAAACACTAGGCAAGACAGACATTTTAATGATAGAATGTGGGCGACCAAGCTCTGCTTGGGTGAAAATGAGAAACTGAATTTTTCCAAATATGAGACCTAGCTAGAATGATTTTTCACCCCAGTAAACCTCCATATTACAACTTTCAACAAAATCATTAGAGCCGTTTTCGAGAATGTGATTAAAAATATACAAATATTGCTCATATATTAAGATAATTAGTTAAATATTCAAACACAGCGGGATAATACTGGGCTATTATTGCAAACTTATAGATTGAACGGATGGACAGTCTATTATTTGATCAGTGTGTGGCTAAACTAACCACTGTGCTTTACAAAAAATTGAGTTTGCTTCTTTTACTGTACCATTTTTATACACTAATCCTACTTGATTATAAAAATGTTTTTATTTTCTTATACATCAACAACTACTTGTGAATAGCTTTATTTGTTGAGCTGTAAAAAGTAAAGTATACATGTTGATATTTTGATAATATCTTTACTCTTTTTTATTAGTTTCATTCGTTTAATTTTAAAGTGTCTATCAAACAATATAACTGTCACATGTATACAATCATACAAAAAGTCTGACCTAGGAATTATTAAATGAATTGTTTATGTATCTGGCATTGAAATTAAAACAATGAGCAACTAACTGCGGTAGAGTTTATCTGTTTCAGGGGTATTTTAAGTGTGTAAATTTTTAGTAAAGAAACCTCTTAGGACATAATAGGTACATAGGATAATGATTCTTGTTATTGACTTTCATAAGGTATTGCTGTTTCAATCAATATCTGAAAGAGTTTGTTTATTGAATACATAAAGAAAACTTTAAAAACTTGTTTTTTTGGGGTCTAACTGAGATTCTGATTACAATAAAAATTACCACAAGTAAACCTGCTTTATTAAATAGCACTAATTGGTTTTAATGCTTGCTAAAATTAAATTTCTAACACGGGAACTAATTACTACACTATTTACTGCTATTGGGAAACAGACACATTAAATAACTACTTTGATTACAATACATTAGTAAAAATACCACATTACTTAAAGTGGATTTAGAAGAAGGTAAAGTGTACACTTTCACAATTTGAAAAATATTTTGAAAACAGTGCCAATTTTGAAAATAAATCAAGTGTTCATTCTCTTACCTTCCCCTGCATAATCAGTCTGATTGTGAGGGTAACTTTGGAGTCTTCCTCGTGGAGAGTAGGGGGTTTCTCCAGATCCATGCTGGAGGAGGTGTCCGATGTGTCTCGCGGAATTTTGGCGGCGTACAGGGCTACGTGTGGGCACAGGGGACACTCCACTCAATCTAATGGCTGGGACTCTGGGGCTCGTGGCACGCACTGCAGGCAGGGTAAGCTGGAAAACAGGCGCACATCTCAAAAGGAACGTCCATAGGTCTCGAGCGAACTAAAGGTACAGGGTTTATGGGCACTCGGCGATTTTTAATAAGCGAAGCCGATTACCGAATATTTATTTACAGTGACGGTCGATGGCAAGCGTAACGGAATGAGGACGGCAAATGAAGATCTAGACGCTATTATGAACTAACTGGTCTTAGATACGACCGGATTCTGAGGCTGTAACGTGAGGCGGCCCGCTCCGGACGGAGGGACCGTTACTTGAACTCCGATACCTGTTCGCGGCTCGCGACATAACCTCAGCGTCGCGCCTCATGGCTAGCCGACCAGGTTATCGATCCCAGTAATCCCAAACAATTCTCCCGACAGTCGAGTTTTAACAACTTTCTTACCTCGTTTGTTTTCCACGTTGCAACAATAACTTAACAAATCTTAACACTAATATTATCACCAAGATGTGTATAAAAATCACACTTATCACAATTTTCTTTGTCACATATAATTATAAAATTAAAATAAAACCCGACAGTGACGCGTCGGTGTTAAGCTTGTAATTGTCATAAACAATACAATAGAGGATAGAGGGAAAAGCTGACCACAGCGCTCCTGGTGGCAGAGAGGAACTAATTTTGACAGATGAAGTTTTTGTCGGTAAAACAGTCCATATTAGTGCCTGTACAGACGACCTACCTATCGATAAAATTATAGAGATTGTTGATGTTTGTAAATAAAGTTGTAAGACTTGACCTGGCGCCAGTTTTAAATTTTAGTTCAAGTATTAATGTGTCCATATTTTATTATTTTGCTTTGTCAATTTGCAAGATTCTTACATCATCACATTTACATTTCCTGAAGATGTAGACCGTCTAGGTAGACTTAGGTAATGTCTCTACTGTTGCATATCCCACGTAATTAGGGCAAGTCTTTTGCCATTTATTTGGCACAATGCCAAACGTTCTGCTACTTACCAATTATTGTAAGTTTTCGAAGAGAAAACCCAATACCATCTGACCCCGGCCTAGCAATCGATTTGAGAATTCAACTTTCGGTAGCAGCAGTATTTGCTTTAACTGAACTGTTGAAAATGATTTTTTACAAAAAAGCATGGACTTTTCGACTAACATCGAGGGTGTGTAGATATAAACTTGTAGACAGTTGTGTGTTTGTGAAACCGTTCACCCATAATCCGCATAACGGTAAACCATAAACGTCCCACAAGTATTTATTATTTATTAGGATGTGTTCGCGGTGACGTGTTCATCGCTTAAGTATAGTTATCATCTACGGTCTGATCATGTTTGCACTTTCGGCCTACTTTACAGTGAAATGAATAGTCACAATAGGTATGTGACTTTAGAGCCCGATTTTTTTTATTGCTGAACACTCCGCTCAGTGTTCTGATAGGTAGGCATTCTACCGCTCGCCAGGAAATGCAACTTGCGCCAAACGACACGCGCGTTTCTCTTGATTCCTTTACGTGAACACGACCCATCTGACCGAGTACTTACCGTCGCGTCGTTCTGTTTAGTCGCATCGCGATGACTTGTGGTATGCTCCAAGCAACTGCTTTCATTTGTTTTCTCCGCAGTCACTGTCGCAACACTCATGCGTTTAAGTCGTTGCCAAGGGGTACTATCTAATATTAATTTCTTTCTCGTAGTTACTGACCCGTCCACTGATAAACATAGTGTCACCCTGAGACTGTTACTACGAACGTTGACTCTGCTTGGCAGACGCTGAAATGCCACCACGCCTGGCTGATGGATGAATGTAGTGATTTATAAATAAGCAGGTATTTTGTTTTTTTAGTACCTAATAAACACCTACTAAATGTTAGGAAATTGAACTAGCTTCCAAAGGTGATTTTGCGCAAAATAGGGCTACTGAAAAGCGTCTTATATTAAAAGAATAGAAAATGAAGATTATAGGGCTTGCATTTAGACTGTCTGTCTGTTCTGTCTGTTCTGACTTTGGAGTTAGACTGTGCCCTCTGTCGAGCTACCGAGCGACGATGTCAGGGAAAACAGTACCATAGTGGTCACGAGATGAATTGAGGGGAGGCTCAGTTGAGACTCCTTTAGTTATCCAGGGTACTTATACTTATCGTGACCTTGGGTTGGTTTTAGGGAGTTAAGAATAACACAGACCCATTATTTATCCCCAAAATTAGGACGCATCTTGAAGCTTTCCCCCCGAAAAAAATGGTTTAGGTAGAGGTAACTTCACGCACTGATTTTTATATGAGAGTTTAGCAATTTAGGAGAGATCCCTACTAGCCACTTCACCAAAGGAACCCAGTTTGGTCACAGAATAGATCATATAAAATCATACATCGAAATTCATCAATTCTATAGAGGTTGATAGGAAGAGTTGAACAAAAAAGCTCGTTGGTCCTCCGCACGCCAATATTGAAGCTGAATGCTTTGTCCCATGCAAATTCGTTCCCCGTTTATTGTCGGTCGACGGGAAATTTCCTGAGGTAAACTGCACATAAATAGATCTAACTCCAGACTACTTCGGGACAGCTATGTGTAGACATTTTATACCGTTGATTTAGAGGTAGACTAAATACATAGGGACTTTAATCAGATAATAATTAACGGCCCTCATCAAGTCATCATAGACTTTTCGCTTTCAAATGCTGGTCTGCATTAAGGGTATAATTTATTATTGTCGGCAGTTTTATATCAAATAGTACCAGACCTAAGTCTATACTTAGGTCTGGTACTATTACTAGTACCATTACTAATAATAATATAATAATAGTACCAGATCTAAGTATACATAGCCATAGGGCTATGTATACTTAGATCTGGTACTATTATTATTAAAAAAAAGTGAAATTTTCCTCATCTTTGTAAGACTGACAAAAGTTCCAAGTAAGACCCTGACTAACTCTTGAAACCGTGGATAAAACTTTAAGAAGAATATAAGTGAACAAACAATCTTCGATTATAGAACTGGGAAAACGCTCACAAGTTCCCGTGAGACATAAAAGAGTAAAATTGAAAAGCTTTTAATTGAAAATCGCCTAAGGTCATGAAAGGTCTTTGCTTTGTAAAAGTACCTACTTACTGAAGTAGCCATTTTTTACTTGGCTGTTGTCGAAAGTTCTTTAGTTTTTTGTCAGGAAAAAAGGAAAATATTATAAGTAGGTACCCAGGTACCTCAAACAAAGAATGAAGTCAGTTTTTGTTATTGGCAACAAAAATATCTATGATTAAAATAGTCGGGATAAAGCCAAGTCTAGTAAAAAGGCTCAGACACGTAATTAACGTTGTATTCCAGGTTATTTAACTCTTTCCCCAGAACCACGATTAGCTACCCAACGATTCGTTAATTATTTGTGAAACCTAGGAAAAAAATCCTTTTTTTTAAATTACCTAAATGTGGAAGAAAATAGTTGCCAGTGTGTATTTTTTCATTTGAATTCTGAACGAATTTGTTTTCGTTTTCGAAGTGAATAAAATACAATTTGGGAAGAATGTGCAAATTAAATGTTCCAGTTTGTAGCTACTATTGCAATAAAAGAAAACAGTGTTGAATAAAATGTGCAATGTAATTAATGCTATTTTACCTCTCATTTAGACACGGTGAGAAGGTATAGGTTACCTATGCTTAAACATTTTGCTAATAAAACACATTGTAGTAGCATGACGTTATCGAATGTTTTGCAATAGATTTGTTATTTGCTTATGCAGTTCTCGAATGTTATGTTTATTTTACTGCGTCAACAAACCATTACCAATACGATCTATTTTTCATGTTATTTTAAATCACTTACTTCTTATAGCGTTATTACGACTATTGTCAAAAAAAAGTAGGTAATAGAAGTGGCTAATAAATTCCCGAGAACTCGTTACCTAGGACCAATTTGCTAATAGTTTCAAAGTATGTACCTATTTCAATATAGTTTTTTTAGTTTTGGTACCTACAATAAGTCTTGGTAGGTAAGTCTTAGCAGTTTTGCAGTAAAATCATGTAGGGTCCCAGAAACATCGCTGTTACTCCTTACTCTTAAATTATATAGGTACCTACCTACTAAGAACTTAGATTAAGAACCAACTAAATCGAGTTCTCACGAAGATTCCCAACACTAATGGACTACTTTTATCTTTTGTTTGTTGGTATCTACGTCGATGACAAGCGTAGTGTAGCACAAGCACATAACGAACAACTAACGAATGCTTCGTTCTGCCCTCGTCTCTTCGCTCAAGTTCGTTGCACTTCGCAGGATTCGCAGGATAGGTCGTACATTTTAGCAGGGGAAACAAACAAATGTGTGTATGGATCTTTTGGCCTTTGAATGATATTGAAAAAGGCGCTGTTGGCAACACATTAACATTTGTGCAAAAACAAGATAGTTCCAATTCCATTTAGTTCCGATTTTGGTTACACGCCAAAGATGCTTAAACAACTCTATAAATTGTTTATGATTTCCTTACGTTCTGTCACCCCGACCCTTGGTCGAGCCAGCCCGCGTGGCTGAGCTTGTAGTCCAAAATCAACCCCCAAATAATGACACCACTCAGATCCAGCCTGTTCCTTTGCTGATCTCCCCGAGCGAGGTCCTAAGCCGAGGCTCGTATCCGGCAGGGGAGGCAGGGGGTGCCCTTAGCGTGTAGTCGCTTAGTTAGTAAGTTTTTTTGCCGCGGCTGGAGGCCTTACACTCAAGGGTCCTACAGGATAGTCCGGTTAAGCAGACGACAACCTCCTAGTTTGAACTGTGAGATGCCATTCACAAAAAAAAATACGTTCTGTCACTTTTACTTACTGGTAAAGTAGAAAAGTCGTGTCGCTCATTACAAGATACTGATAAAGTTTTATCTTCATTTCGTTTAAATTATCGTAAGGAGTATTTATAAATAGCAATATTGTTCAATAAATAATATTTATGTTTGCTTACTAAGTACACATTTCTTAGCTCCCTGATAAGAAGACTTGATTAATAGGTAACAGGTTATTTATAGTAGATCTTGTTACCCCCTTGCTTGCAAATTTGGTCTGATATTAGAGCCAGTCCTAATTAGACCTATGCATAAGTGCCTAGCATACTGAATGTATCGGAAAAGTGTGGTCATAGAACAGTAAACTGAACAACTTTCTCCATGGGCCAAAATAATAACGGCGAAAAAGAAATCTGCTGTCCCTTACATTTAGGTCTATTAGGCAATGAAATTTTGTATGGGACGATTTACCTACACGCTGTATACCTAGGTGTTAGAGCCAATGACATCATACGACTATACACGTACTTACTACGCAAGTCTAGTCGTGAAATATCGCGGTACATTTTGAAATATGAAAAGTAATGGATCACACGTCACAGGGGCACATAATCTCCTGACAACGGTCACCGCGGCAGCCAACAATTTATTTACAACGATATTCTCACATGACACCGTTCTGACGCCGAAAGCCGAGGGCCGAGGGCCGAGAGCCGACGAGTCGAATCGTCCTCTCGACCCGGCGTTTAATTTTAATGATGATTTCGGGTTGTATATCCCTGGATATTTCGAGTTTGTTTTTCGATATTTTCGAATTGGGAAGGTGGGATATGTATTGAAATAAAGCTTGACGTTTTTGGGGACAGAATGTAGAGATTTTTCAGAGTGAATGCGCAGATATTTCGTTGAAAATATTTTCAAATGCTGTATGTAAGTATACCTGTAGGAAAAGTTACAGATATTATTTGTTTGTCTGTACTATAAACTCTGATTTGTTTCAAGATTTATTAATTTATTAATTTTTAAATTTATTAGGTTATTAATTTTTTTAGGTTCATACCCTATAAAACACTACCTACGTCTAGAGACAAAGGTTGCAATGGGTGGCGTTGTCGGTTAAGGGCAAAGTGCCAACCTACGTGACATAGCAAATTTTTTGCTTATTACCTACACTCTTACAACTTTTCAAAAATAGAACAATTGGGTAGATCAACAAAACAACCAGACCTAAAAAACAAAACAATTAGCCCTCAACTAATCTACCATTACAATCCCAGAAATAAGGTCTTCATCCACATAATGATAAGGATTATCCAGTACAAGTGCGTACATAGCAACAACAGCTGAGAGGATAATCTCGCGTGGACGGATCAGCTTAAGTGGGCTCCATTGTCATTTGTCTTGTGATTAGGTAGGTATCCTCCAGCTATGCTTATGTATACGTAGTTGAGGTTATTATTGGAGTATACCTACCTCATAAGTAAGTAGTATTTGTGCATGGGAACGTGAGACGGGAATTTGGAATGTGATGGTAAATTGTTCAGTGTGGTTTTGAGGATGTTTGAGAGCTTTTTGTTTGTCTTTTTCTAAGAATCACTATTCACCAGTATCTACAGAAGATTCAGTGGTTTCTAAAAGCTTAACTTGTGTTGTCAGGAGGTCTGTTTGTTGCTAGTTTTTCGATTAAATAACGAAACATCTTAAAAAGAGACCTAGATCAACGAGCTTTCGGTAAACTTTATAGAGACACCCCTTAAAAATGATTCATCACTAAACCAGGTCTTTGGGTCAAGTTTCAAACATCGAAAACAAACAATCAATAAAACGCATGAATTGAAAACCTAACCCTTAACCGGTCGAGTTATTTGCACGTTACTTGACATTGAAAAGTTTACGAGTAACATTTTGCCTCGCGAGTGAAATACCGCTTCGCTTCGGACCGTTTTAATCCTAGTTGCGGGTTACATTAATATTTCTGTGTGACATATGACGAGACAGAGTTGTATTTCATTCAAAATTCACCAATTCATCCTTTGAATTGTTTCTAGAAACCCGTTACATCGCATAAAGATACATAGATGGGGGAATTATTCGCATGTCCATTCGTTTTATGCAAATTTATTCGAATATCGTGTTCAGTTCGTGATAAAATACGAATAAAAATACGACAAACGAGCTATGACTTTTATGTTTGACTAAGTATTTTACGGTTAAAGGGTTTTGTTGAAAAATATAATTGATTTTCGATCAGGAGACCGACTTGTTATCTACAAATAAGTATGTATTTTTTATCAATTTGTTATATGTATGTTATGTATTTTTATAGGATGCTTTATTTTTCTAAAAGCGATATCTAAGGGATATGGCATAGCCGTAGGCAGTCGATAATAAGCATGTTTATGCCAATTACCTGTCTTTCATTTTGAACTAGCTATAGGTAGGTACAGACGCCAGCACATTAAGCTACCCGAAACTGTAAAATTTTCCCAATCAACCTTCAACGCTTCAGCGATAAAGTTGAAAATCTATTAAATAAATTTGACAGATTGTAGTAAGCTACTACAATCTGTGCTGGCGACTGTACATAATATATCTAATATTTACGAAAAACATTCAGAAGTTTTCTTATACTCACATGTTAATAAGGCTGCTTTGCCGATGTTGTGTTCTTTGCGAATAAATCTGAAAGCAAAAAAAAATAGATTGAATAAACACATTACTGCAAAGGTTAGCATCATAAATCGGTCAAAATGAGTCCAGTTTCAGAAAAACTTAATTCGCATAGCAAAAATATTGCTGAGTAGAGAAGAATACCTACTTAAATAAAACTACTAAGTAGTCACTACAACTTCCTTTTGAAAATAATAAAACAATCTACGATATTCAATTACAAAAAAAATATCAGCTACTTTTATTGCTGACGGTAGCTACTTCCAATTTCCGTTGATTCAGCACATAAGGGTTAATTCCTTTCCTTGATTTATATGTGTTTTGCTTAGTAAATAATTGTATCAGTGATTTGTTGAGCTATTCAGAGAGTTTCAGGACCAATTAGGAAGGTATGTTCGTGAAGGGCTTTTCTAAAACTCCTAATTGAACCGTTTAGGCCCTTACGTGAATCAATCATTTTATTGCTAGGTATTAGGAAATGGGTTCGGTTTTGTATGGACGATTTCTTTGAAGAAATTACTTACAAAGAGTTTTGTGAGTCAAATGTTTTGGTAATTGACTTAGAAATAGACGGTTGTTTGCGAAGATTTTGTTATCACTGAAGATTTTTTTTAATAAACGATGAAAAATGTCTATGTGCTCCAAATGACGTGCTGAATACGTGGGAACCGTTTCAGTGTCGGTGTGCTTTCCACCCCATATGGGTCTACTGTAACAGGGAACATACCTACTTATTTATAATTTGCTTTTTTAATTACGAAAGACGATTTTGTACCTATATGTTAATAGATTAACAGAAAACTACCTACTGCTTTTTCATTAATGCTGGGGTCGAAACTAATCAAGCTCAGCTTAGATCTAAACTGAGATTGAACACTATTCAAAACCTCCCCTAGCAGATTACCTACCCAATAGTATTTTTTTCCCGACCCGTATCGAACCCATGATCTAAATAATAATATGGGTTTGTTAGGTACCCAAATATTAGGTAGCATTACATATTAAATTTTATTTGTGTCGTGTTTCAAAAGCCGGTCTGACGGACAGATGGACCAGTAGCCATGCGTAGGGGTGTGACAACAAAGGAGTTCCGTTCCGACCCTTTCGTTACTCTTATCAAAAAATGTTTCACTTCCGACTGAACGTATAACTGCATTCAAAAGATAATTAAAAACTGTTCAAAATTAACAAATCCGCAAAAAATATTAATTCGTTCTTTCGAATAAGTATTCGATCAGACCCATATTTATTTTATTGTATTTTTCTTGCAACGGAGAACAGACGTTATCATTAAATTGCATGCAAATATTGAATAAATCTTATTAAAGTGTAAACAGAATGCTTCATTAAATTTAATAATATTATTGTACTGTACACATAATCTCGTTTGAGCTCCATCAATTATGCGAAGCAATCAGTTTGCTTCGACTACAGAGTTACGGACCCCTCCTACTTCCTCTCATAGAATCTCTTTAAATTAATGACGGACTAATTAAAGGTATTTATGCGAAAATTATGGCTTTATGTAAAAAATATCTACTTAAAACTTTGCTGACTTGGTAACTTTATTATTTTAATTAAAGTATTCCGATAGGCCCGTGAATTATACAGTTTGAGGAAGCTTACAGTGAATGTCATCTCAACCCACGGTCGGAAACCAATTAAAGTTAATAATCCTCTAATATAAAACAATCGGTTTTTAAACGAACTTCCAGATTCCGCCGCTTTATCTCAGTTGACATTCCCTCTCGCCATCTTAAGACATACTTTTCGAATACGTAATTAAAGATTGTCGAAAACTTCTAACAAATCGACGCCATTTTCTTGCATTATTCACCTGTTCATTTTAGCAGTTAATCAAAGTACGGAGATATAAAATGAGAAAGTAGGGTCCCTGTAAATTGACAGTAAATAAATAGATTAAGTCGGCAAGGGTAATTGATGATGAAGACCCCTTACCGCCCTGAGCAACGAGAGATTATTATCTGTACTTCACTTATAATAACAGAATAACAAGGATGGTTAATAAAGTGTAATGGCTTAATGTTGGTTTTCTTAGACATAAGTGTTATGTAGAGTTTTCTTTATTGTTTGGTATCTTAATCAATATTTGGTGGCTGTAGCCACACTAGCCACCAAATATTAAGTCTCATGTTTTCATCTCTATGACAGTGACGAGAACAATGCTTAGCCAAAGGACGTGCTAAGTATCGTTTATAAATCTCGGCCTAGGTATATTTACGTTTAGCTTTTCAATATAAGTAATTCTAAATATTAAGGATTGAAACTAAGACCGGCTAGCACTCGTTCCCATCACAAGGGACCTAATATTTTCGTTGGAAAAGTTTGGGAGTATGACAGTTCAACTTTTCCTAACCTGTCGTGGATTACAGCCCTAATGGTTATTTATTATGTCACTTCTACCCGCAAAATGGGGCGGTAGGTCTTTATTTGTGGTTAGGTATTTCTGTATTGTTCTGTAAACAGATTTATTCAGACATACCTGCTCAAGTTTGCCCCTATGTCGCGAGCCGCATGCGTTATTATTATTACAACAGTATTTGGAAGATATATTTGGGCTAAACCTGCCGAAATTTGTCCAAAGGACACAAATCATAACTGAAAGAGGTGTCCAACTGTAAACATTGTCATGTTCAATTAATTTAGATATTATTATTTTTACTGGGTGTAATCTAACTTATTTTATATTGTAAATATGTTTTTTATTTTGTGTGTTTATATTGTATGTTTTTTTAAATGGTATGTCTTATAGCATCGTATTGGACGAGTCTGTAATGATGTTATAATTGGTGGTAAATAAATAAATAAAAATAAATAAATAAAGATAAAAGATGAATGGATCTGTACTATTGTTCCCTATACTTAAGATATTTTAAACAGAGAAGCTGTTGGTTAGAAAAAAAAAATGGAAATTTCATCAGTCCACAACAATATCAATGATTTGGTAAGTTTAGTATTTTCTACGCAAAATACCTACTTCACGGAGACGTGGAGTTGCGGACACCAGTCCAATATACAAAGTTAGTAAAGGTGCGGACAAACAGACCGGACAGTCTGGCTGCGGACATCGAGCTTCGACAGATATTTTTATACATAACATCACGCCTGTAATCCCCGAAGGGTTAGGCAGAGGTGTACCTGATAGTACACCCACCTATCGCAAGTTATGCCTAAGTCCCATGTAACAGGGGGCGAGTCTATTGCCATCAACCGGGCACAAATCCAGACTCCGTAGCTGCTACTGAGGAGTTTCTGATGCCCAATAACACTTTGCTCGACACGGGAATCAAACTCGGGATCTCATGCTCAGCAGTCGCGCTTGCGATCAACTCGACCAATAAGACAGTCATATTTAATACATTACCTGTCAACGTCCGGTCGTCCATATTCCGGTCCGGAGACTGGTCCGCTCAGTTCGACCATACCCGTATGGTATTATTATCTGTTGCGTATTATCCAATAGTGGTTGACACTGTCAGTTACAGACATCAGAGAATACATTTAACATAGTACGTTTGAATATCACTTTACTACCACACTCAAACACTCTATAATCAAACACAATTGCGAGCCCACATCTGATCTGATCCACCACCGGGATATTAGGTGTACGTCTTATACCGCAGGAATTCATGTGAGCAATCCTACCAATTAGGTATACAGATATGCACTGGTATACCTATACCGATTGCTATAAAGCATTCCGTAGCGATTGATTCAGTTCCGTGCGGGTGTTATCTGTGAATATTCTAGCTGTATACTACACTTAAGTTAAAGATGCATACAATATGTAGTTGCATTATAGTCAGTAGATAACTATTATGTATGAAGTAAGATATCGTGTATGTAAGTTTATTATAACCGTATAGCCCATATTGTGTGAGTACTATATACTAGAAAGCTGTCATTCGCTGGAAACCTACGTCTTACGTCTTGACTTGAATGTGCCCTGGCGGTTAAGAGTATGTCATGCTCACTCAAATGTCTCACTGATGGTGGCGCGTGTTCGGATCATTTAGTTCCCTTCAAAATGGTTGAGTTGAATGGTGCTGATACATGCGTCATGTTCGTGAACGGGTTGTAACTGGTCATCTCTTGGTTGCCACGGCTTATTTGTTTTTTTTTTTGTTTTTACTATGGACATTTTTAACGTACACATCTTGTTACATCGTTCTCGCTTATTGTACCTACCATCTCAACATGAATGAAGTAACCTAGGTTTTATAAAAATATTCTGATTTAAAAAGGTGTCAATGGAGTTTCTTCCCCGTTCTTCTCCATAAAGATCTAAGCTAAGGGAATGGGCAACTACTCAACTTTCACAGTTTTTATGCCTTGTGACTGGGACTGTAGCTACATTTCATTGTTGTCTTTGTTTAGACAACTCAAAAGTGCCTGTATCTGTCCTAATTGAAATAAATGCTTTGATTTTGATTTTGATTAGACGCTAAGGATATAAACAGATTGTTTAGTTGATAACATCTTACGTTATGTCACTGTGAATTTGATATTATTTTGTTACCTATGGATTATTTTCAGAAATGATTTTGAAATTGCTTTTGTTTATCTTTTTGCTCTCTTGTTGGATTGAATATTAAGGATTGATAAACATTCCTTTTTTATTTTTTTAACATCGAAAATTTGCAGTTACTGCAAGCTAAATCCCTGACCGAGCTTTTTCCGTTGTTTGGTCGTATTTATAGAAATAAATTTAGTCCTCAATGATTGTGAATCCAGAAGGATTCCATTGAACTATTGATGGTTAACTTCTACCAAAGTTAAATAAAAAAGTATTGCAGTAGGTAAGTTATAGGTAGATACACCAAGGTATATAAGGAAGAAGGAGGAAAGAAGAATAAGGTAAGTATTTAAATAAATAATAAATCACATATAGTAGTATAGCTAGAAGTTGTACGACCTTAAAATGTAAGTTCCTTTTAACACAAACAAAGAAATATTCTCAACTATGAAGTATTTTTAGTCAGATATACTGTTTTCATGGTTTCAGCCTTTTGTGTTACGACATATTCTCAGAGCGTCAGGTCTATTTGCTCTACTGTTTACATTTGCTGCCGTCCGCGGAATGAAAACCATGGAAAGAGTCTACAACTTCTGAACTTATTTATACAGTCCAGCAATATAGCAGAGGAAAACAAACACGAATAAAATATACCTACGTTTAACCCCAGGATGGGTTATTCACGTTTTGGCGTATTCACGGCTGAGAACACAATGTACCTACAGTGAAACCAATTATTCCGTAGAGAAAGTACGTAGTATGTATATTATTTATTGCAAGCCCGTTGGACCATAACGCGCAAAGCCGTTGTACAGCAACGTTCAACAATATTGGAATAGTTTGTTAGTGTTTACCTTTCGACAGCCGGTATACAGTGTGTACCTCCCCGTTTCGTTTTCGGACCCGAGCCAATTGTGATACGAGCCGAATACCCGATATTACGAGCTGTGATGTAGTCCATGATAACTGTCCATGTCCGGGTTTGTGCGAGTAGCCCACGGTTAATTTCATACGAGACCAGCAATGATGATGGAGCTTAATGACTAGTGCAGTTAATAATTTACCGTTGTGCAGCCTGGGTGGGCTGTAGAAGGAAGCTGCTGGATTATATGACGCATCATGGGATTATAGAGAAACAGAATGGCATATGTAGCCATTATGTGAATCGACTGCAGGAGATGAATTGTGAACGCGTCTGAGGCCGGCATTTGGTATAGTAGCATGTCTATCGGAGAACCTATTGTCTATCGAAGGTAAAGCGATTAACAAATGATCAAGAGCTGGTAGTTACTTGTATATTGCAATACCAACATAAAAGCTGTTGTGAAAACACCGCAGCAAAATGTTGACCCATAGGCGCTGAAAAATTGCAAAAACTGTTCAGCCAATGAAAGCTTTTTCGACCTAGAAATGGAACTTAGAAACTCCTAATCGATTTAGTGGTCCCCTGATAGACTGCAATGCTTTACTGTGTTTTTTTTTCTTAAATATCTGTTCAAGATATCCTCTTGAACGTATTTCTGGAAGGTTGCAACAGCGGCAAAATATCGGGAGCTCAAAATAATAAACAATCACGGAAGATATCCCGTAAGTGACAGTATAAGTTTAGTTTTAAACCGTGAAAGTTTAAAACAGTCTCTGGAAGGTATATATGATTACTTTTGGTCAATGAAATTATTTGTATCTTAGAATTTACCACGATTTTTCTATCTGTAACATTTACTAATTTCAAACAAGGGTAAATTCGCACTGGTGCGAGTTTTTACCTAATGACTGTCCACCTACGCCGTTTTATTCACTGAATCCAAAATAAACAGGTATGTAAACAGGTGAAAGAAGAAGTTTTGAGGGTATAGGCTTAACTAACCGAGATAAAAGCTATATTAGTAAATATCATCCCTTACCAAAACAAAACTGCACTTTAACAATGTATAGTGCAGTTTTGTTTACCAAACACAGTTGTTTGGTTATAATTAAAGATATAATTTAAGCTCCTCAACACAAAACATCACGCCTTACATTCCTGAAGGGTTAGACAGAAGTACCAAACAAGGACGCCCACGTTTCGCCTGTTATGTTTCAGTCCCATGTCATAGGAGGCGAGCCTAATAATTGCCATCAACCGGGCATAAATCCAGACTACGTGGCTGCTGCTTCAAAATTCCTGACGGAAAAACGAAATAGAACTTTGCCCGATCCGGGAATCGAACCCAGGACCTCATGGTCAGCACACGTTTTCGCCAACCAATTACTAATTTCTGTAGAAATATAACATACGCTCTCAACATAACATTATACGAGTATACAGGTGTGCTTCGTTAAACCCGTGTTGTTTATACGAGGTCAATGCTCTTACTCAGAGATCAACTAACCTGAAATTATCATGGTCGGACATTGTAGGTAGGTAAGTATTTATGAAGTAATGACGTGGGCGGTTAAACCTCTTAGCTCTGGATTAAATCCCTAGGCTTCAAAGTAAGTTACTTTTTTTGTACAAAATACGTCTTTGTTGTTTTTTAAACTGATAAAGTTCAAGATTTTTAAAATAACTTTGCCTTTTACAAGTTTGTTTTAACTATTTTTGGTCCTCTTTTGGTGGTCTAAAATAAAAATTTGCAGTCTTGCTATAAATATGCAGACGAACTTCTAGGCGATGCTTTTTGACCTTTATCTTCGGTGGTATGACCAGCGGGGTAATTGTGAAACGCACAATGGCAAACCCATTCATTTTGACACCAATATTCATTACGTTATTTGTGATGTTGAGCAGGCGAATTTTTCGAACACATGAAGCAATGGATTAAGAAATTTCTTCATATACCGATAAACTTAATCAACACTGCCGCGTGACCTGAAACCTGCGCTAGAGTTGACATTATTCAGACTGCATCAGTTAACGTGGTTCGCGTAGCTAAATTTTCGGCCAAACATAATAGGCTAGTGGTCACATCAATCAATTGACATACTTTTTATGAGCTGTCAAAACATGATTCACCCATAGATTTTGTCTATGGGAATAGCACGCTATGACGTCACCAATTTGTTAACTCAATGACTCTACTATTTTTTTTTATTTCAAAGCATTTTGAAAATCGAATTATATAGTTAATTGAAAACTTATCGGATTAGAGCCTAAAATAAATTATTTATTTAGAGAAATTGTTTCTTGGAATTATTGGTTAATCGCCAACACCGTCCTGGCGATGATTGTCAACAGACTGGATTGCGCTTAGGTATATCCGGCAATGCTGCAGCAGACATATTGTTACCTTGTGAGTGTTTGTTTTTGTCTGTGCTTGTTATCCAGTCTGTATCCTTTTATGTATCTATTTGAGTCTTGTTCCTTGATTTTTTTTTTTATATAACGTTATCTCACAGTACGAATTTCTCCTTTGTCGTGGGTGCGTTTACAAACAATTAAATTCACATACACAAACAGCCAGACCTGGAACAACTACTTGTAGGCCATATAAATATTTGTTCCGTGCGGGAATCGAACCAAACAAATAAAAAAAAAACAAAACATTTAAACAAATTTAATTTAATTTTTATTTATAATATTACTACCCCACTGAACTTTTCTACCATACACACGCTAAGAAAAAGAAGATTTCTACCAAAATTCTCGTCAAAACAGTTGAAGACCGTAGCAACAACACTAATTACGTTTGTACACACACGTGCAAGCAAGTTTTAATTGCTTCGTGAGTCTCGGCGTCATTCACGGTGTCTGCAACGTCGCATCTTCTCATAAAAGAACTTACGCTTGTAAAAGAGATGCAACGCAAAGTTTATGTTGCCGTGCAAAAATTCACAACGGCGTCGACGTCCGCCTTTCAATCGGAATACCTTGACATGCATGGGGCAGCGTTTTAAATAGAATATTTTAGTACAATGCGTCTTTTTTCTGTGTAAAGGTTGATTTTGTGGCGTTATGTGACAATTATGATGAGAACTAGATGGAATGGATTGTTATTATTATTTATTTATTAACTAAATTAAAATCAAAATTAAAACATAATCAAAATAAAATTAAAACAAAATCCAAATTAAAATTAAAAACATAATCAAAATAAAATTGAAAACAATATCTAAATTAAAATTAAATACAATCAAAATAAAATTAAAAACAAAAACAAAATTAAAAATCAAAATTAAAACAATATCAGCGCGTGAACTATGCAGCAGTGATTAGTCGTATTATAAAAAACAAAACATAACATTATGTCTGTAATCCCCCAAGGGTTAGGCAGTGGTGTACCAACCATGAGCAGTAAAATGTAATGTAACTTAACAAAATTTAAAAGCGATTTTCTCTAACTATATTGATTTACAATTTTATATTTTCACGGATATAGTATTTTGGAAGCCAGTATTACGAAATAGGTCGTCATTTCACAAGAAAATCACTTTTGATAAGTGTATAGGTACATTTGATTGTACCTACACCCACATTTCAGCAGTTATAATTTTAAGTTCCGTGTGATTATGTGATTCTTAATTACAAACTTCTGGGTCTAAAATAGAAAATAACGAGATAACTTTTCCTCAAGTGGTTCTAGAACGAGTCAAGTTTAATTTCCTTTATATTGACTGTCATTGAAAGAAAGTCAGGATTTCATTTATGAAGTAGTTCAGCTGCTTCTTCATAAAACAAAACATCTGATCTGTAAACATCAATTGATTTTTCAGTCTATAAATGAGCCGGTTAATAAATGATGGTGCTAGAAATTGTATTTAGCAAATGGCGGTAGGCTTGTTACCAGGGTTTACAATCCCTCGCCTAAGGCTGTTGTGTTATGAAACTATGTTTGTAACGAGAAATAAACATAGGTAGATACGTCTAATGATTTTCAGAAGCGCAACGGTTATGCTTATCACTAGGGGCCTAAAATGGCCGATTTAACAGAATAATAATATGAATCACGTTGAAATTCCTAAATTTGTCAGAGACGCAGTTAGTACTATGGAATTTTAACGTAATTTATATTATGATCCTGTTATGATTCTGCTAAAGCGGTCATTTTAGGCCCCTTGTACCGAATGGGCGTATGAATCCGGTAACAGAGTGCAATTTTGACTGGTTTTGATATATGTTATTCTATCTACCATTTACCATCCATCTGCAAGCCTGCCAAACTACCTTCCTACGGCACTAATTGATTGATGACGTCAGCATTGCTATAAGAGCAGCATTGCATTATGAACCTACCTACTAGGGCACGCTACCATAGTGGCGATAAGTCCCCTCTTTGAGGAGTGGCTAGAGAGGCGCCACGGCGCCCTCACCTACCGCCTGACGCAGATCCTCACCGGACACGGTTGTTTCGGGAGGTTCCTGCACCGAATCGGGCGGGAGGAAACGCCCGGGTGTTTCCACTGCGAGGATCGTCCGGAGGACACGGTGGAGCACACCGTAGAGGTCTGCCCCGCTTGGGCGGAGCACCGCCGTGTCCTTGTAGCGGCGATTGGCGGCGGCGATTTCTCGCGTCCGGCCCTGGTTCAAGCCATGGTCCGGAGCGAGAGGGAATGGGAAGCCGTCACCACCTTCTGTGAAGCAGTCATGCTAGTGAAGGAGGTGGCGGGACGTGAGAAGGAAAGAACCTCACGTCCCAGCCGCCGCGGGAGACGCCCTGGGCGTCGGGGATCACGTGGTGGCTCCCGGCCACCGTAGGCGCGGGCCTGTGGACGGCGAGTTATGGGCTAGCTCGCCGTCCGGCCGTCTTATGACGACAGGCCGTGTCGACGGCGCGTTCGTGTTCCACGCGCGCCTCAAAGAGATGTCAGCAACCGAGTAGGGGTCCGCATGGGCCGATGCCTGCCAGAGCTGCGGGACTGTTCGAAAGAGACACCGTGGCCCTGGAACACAAAGGCCAAAGAAGGAACATGGATGGGTTTTAGTCAGTACAAGTCTGACACTCCCTTCCGCTCCGCCCAGAGTGGGGGGGGTCATTTGATGACTTCCCAAACAAAAAAAAAAAAAAACAAACCTACCTACTTCATTATTTTCGTACCAATTTACAGGCCACTTACAATTGTTTGATATGTAGATCTTTAACTTAATAAAATATCTGATGGCCTTAGCCGCTGGACTTGCACAAGAGGTCTTAATAGAGAATAAGAAAGATAAGCATTAAGAAAATATTTTTGAAAATTCTTCCCACTAATAGGTAAAACAATGGAACTTTGTACGGAACTTCGACACTTATGTCAATGAAAAATAGCATCATTTCATTCTTTCATTTGTTTCTTTTTTTTAACTTTGCCCCACACTAGTAAATTCTCCTATATCGTGGGCGCGTTTTCAATTATTTAAACTCACATACACAAACAGCTACACCATCGCCAGCATCGCAGCATCGGTCACACGTCATGTTTTATTTTAATTTGTGACTCTAGAAGTCTGGACCGTCAGTGTGTCACAGAGAACCCAGTTATACAAAATATTGAAACCCTTCTACAAGGCAATGCAGCATAGGTTTTACAACCATACACTTTAGTTTCCAAAAGTTAATTGAATTGTTATCGTAGCGCAACATAGAACAAACAATAATAGCAAAGTTATGACAAGTTTCAATAAGGGGTTAGAATTTGAGGTTAAGTTTATATCCCTCTGTCTCGAAACGGGATGGTTGCACCAGACAGCCTAGCAGGAACGCGCGACATGAATGAAACATTGTTGAATGTCGTATTAAGTGCGAAACGAGTATTATTAATTTGAAAAGTGTTCGAATTTATGGCATGACCACGAACTACAAAATCAAAAAATCAAAATCAAAGCATTTATTTCAAGTAGGCCAGTTACAGGCACTTTTGAATTGTCGAAACAAAGACAACAGTAAAAAACAGCTACAGTCCCAGTCACAAGGCACAAAAACTGTGGAAGTACTGTAGTTGCCCATTCCCTAACGTAGATCTCTATGGAGAAGCAAGACACACGGCCAAGCAAGACGCGTATACAAAGTTTTGTGTTCGTGCTATTAACCGTTGAGGTGATTTCTCATGAGGAGGCGATCCTGGCTGCAGGATCAAGTCATGTCTGTAATTAAAATAATAAATATATTTTTTCACCACGGCGGCGCGGCACCGCCGGCGGCGCGACTTGCGATGCGAAGGAAACAAGTAAACACGTGCGTTCCATTGACGCTAGTCGCAGCGCCTAAGGGGCGTTTAATCTGCACGTTCGTACTAGGCCCACAGATTGTATAGGTAGTGTTCAGATATATTTCCCTCGTGGAGTACTCTAATATTCCGGAGTGAAGTAATCGGATTATGCAAGTATCTCGTTGGTACTCGCTGCTTAGGCCGCCTTAACATGTTGGCAGAAGCGAGATCTGTGTGAAAGAGAATGCTCGATCCGACTTTAAGACAATTGGTTTTGTATTGAATTTGTTTAGTTAAGTATAAGCAATTTGTGGAGTAGGTACAGTTTCTTGGAGTCATGATTTATATCACAGGCGAATGGGTTAATTTTTGACGGTTCGGTCCGTGGATGAGTGATCATCCATCACACATCGAGACCCCTCTGTCTTGGGAAGCCATTAAGCTTCGCATCCCGACTATCATTAGTAAATCTTTGACAGTCGTTACAGGCTCTCAGAAGCCCGAAAGTCTTGGGAAGGGGTATCGTGTTACCCTGTAACTAGTTACCTGGGTTGTGGAGTTCAGATAGGCGGTTGTTCCATGTTAAATACTGGTATTCAGCTTGATCTGGTTAGACTGGAAGCCGACCCCAACGCCGTTGGGAAAGGCAGTTGATGATGAGTTGACGAAAATGAAGTTAAAATTTCATTAGGTATAATAATATCGAAGAAGTCACTAAGAACGTTTCTGGGAAACACGGTATTGAGGAAGAATAATAAAAAGGATGGTGCAGAAGAAATTATTTGCTATAAAAACGGGTATAAAATGAATTGTCCAGACCTGATCGGATAATGGATTAAAAGTTTATTGTGAGTTTTGATCTAATAAAATAGTTTCGTTTGTTTTATTATCTTTCTTAGCTTACAACCTTTAAGTCAAAGTGATGACTTAGGTATGGTATGGTACAAACAGTAAGGAACCAACCAATAATTTAAGTACTTAGACTACTGGGACGCGCCCGCCCCCTGGGGTGACACATTACAAACCGAGTTTCCTCTGTGCCTCGGAAAGCAGGTTAAGCCGTTGACCCGGCTGTCATTTATAGATAGACAGTAGTTACAGGTTGTCAGTGGCCCGAAAATCTGTCAACCAGTCTTACCAGGGGTATAACTTATTGTATTACCCAATACCAACTGAGTTGTGGAGGTCATAAAGGCCGTCACTCCATGTAAAATACTGGTATTCAGCTGCATCGGGTTAGACTGGAAGTCGAGCTTAATATGGGTGGGAAAAAACGCTAGGCAGATAAGATGATGAGACTACTGGGACACAGGCCTCCACGAGACAGGGAGGGGTCTGTAATCTACCACGTTGGGTAAGTGTGGGTCGGTGGATGTCACGTAGCGTCGAATATTTGCAACATTTTCTAGTGATGTTACTCCTTTACCGTTTTGAGAGCTGTAGTGATAAAATAAATACCCAAAATACTCAATACTCAATTCTTTATTGCATTCCATATGTATTACATAGATGGTATAACAAAGCAAAATATCAATATGGACCCTGTCGGGCACAGCAACATTAAGAGAGAGGAAGACGGCTAAGTAGCAATTCAAGCAATTCAATAATATAATTCTAAATTATTAGGTGTTTTATAGGGTGTCCAATTATGTACTGATATATATATATATATATATATATATATAAATTATTAGGTTTGTGTTTAGAGGTATAGTATATTAGTTATTCTTGTAAATAAAGCACTTACTTCGCAATTAGTACCTACATTTGCTCTGGTGAATAGTTACCTCCGATATTAATATCCATTTCTAAACATCACACCAACTGAAAGCATTTGCTTCAAAGTAACCTACCGTCTGCCTCAAGTCAATTACTAATATGTGGTAAAACATTCCTTAGTGAGGGTCTTGTCAATAGTGTGAGGCAGGCGTGTGCGGTTGACTCGCCTACTGGAGTTCTCAACACAGGAATTTCCACTCTGCTCACAACTGTCGCTTGGTCTTTGACAAATTTTCAGAAGTCATGCCAATCACTTATTCATATGACATACTAGCTTATGCCAGCGGCTTCACCCGCGTGGATTTTCGGGAATTGTCCACTAGATCGTGCTTCCGAGATAAAAAGTAGCCTATGTGCTATTCCTGACTATAATCTTTCTTTGCGCCAAATATCATCCAGATTCATTTAGCCGTTCTGGCATGATTAAGAAACAAACATCTATCCATCCATCCAAACTTTCGCATTTATAATAGTAGTAAGATCCGTTAGCAACAGTTTGACCTTGAGCTGGTCTAGTAAGGAGTTTCAATAAAATAAGAGTTCAACTTGTACTGGTTTTGTTGCCATTCACGTCGTACCCCAGTCTCTCTCTCTCCCTAAGTTTACGAAATTGTATAGTAGGTACTCTGTTGGTACTACTCTTCGTGTTTCGGAAGAATCCTTGTTTATAGAACTTTGAAAATCTAGGGAATTTAATTTTAGTTCAAGAACATGAAGGCATGCATATGATACCGCTGGAACAAATATCTCAGCTGCGTAGACACGACTTTGTGAGACCACCGTTGTTTTATTAGATTTACGTTGTTCGGAATTTCGACCGCATATATTAAAAGGAAATTTTTGCTCTATGGGGTGTAAAGGGTACTTTTCCGAGGGGTCATAGGGGTCTAATTATACAGTCAAAAAGTTAATTTGCGTGAGTCTTGATTAAGACGCGGGTAAATTAGGGGTTGATTTATTTCATTTAACATTTACTCGCAACCTTTCATCACCGAAGTCGGTACTTCCAGACGCCTGTCGTATACAGCTGTCAAGAACTTAAATCATTTTCTGTTTTACGTACGTTTAATTAAACGTATTTTATTTCTCTGACAGTTGTTGGGGTTGTTATGAAAATATGTACGTTTATTACAAGTGGTAAAATAAAGCCTTGACCTTTACAGGTCGTCGGAGTAAGAGTCAGAGTTCAACTTAAGTATATCATTATAGTACAATCAAATTTAGGCGTGCTGCAAAAAATTTTTTAAATACAATTTCACGAATTCTCGACTGCCTCGTTGGTCGAGTGGTCGTAAGCGCGACTGCTGAGCATGAGGTCCTGGGTTGGATTCTTGGGTCGGGCAAAATGTTATTGGGTTTTACCATCAAGAATTTCTCAGTAGCAGCCACAGCAGCATGGAGTCTGGATTTAGTCCCGGTCGATGGCAATAGGGTCGCCCACTATTACATGTGACTTGAAACAGAAATGATTAAAAGTTTTGCCAACAAAGCCCCTTTGACAATGTCCTAAAATCGAAAAAAAATCTCTCTGTAGCTAATGGTCAAAATTTATTAAAAACAAGAAAACAATTTTAACAACTTACCGCTAAGTACTATTTTATGAGCTTAATAATGCGAAAAAAACCCTGAAAAAATAACACTAATAACATAGCGTTTCTTTTTGTGTAGCAAATAATAAAAATGATTTTTTTTTTATATCTTTCGCTCATTTTCTCTTATTAGGTGGCAAAAACTCGTAGCGCCATCAACGTTAATTCCGCTCGTTTCACACAAAGCCAGGTTTAGTGGCGAGCTGTTAAAGGTCGGAGCTCGCATATTTAGCGGTTGTTTGTTAGCTCATTGCCACTAGGCACAACACTAATCCGTTTTCATTTGACTGTGACGGTTCGGGGTGAAATGCTGGTTTAAGAGGGATGAAAACGGTTTTGATATACATCAATCAATTTAATACTTCTGAGCCGGTGTTTGTTATTAGGGTTTTGATGTTGATGTCGATTTTGATTAGTTATTTTGTCATTTTGCTATTGATACATTTGTTACCTGGAAGAAAAGTTCGAGACATTTTGCAGTATTTAAAACTAAACTAGCACTTCCTCCGCAAATATTGTGATAACTCGGCTAATATGCATTATATAAATATAATGTATAGCCTACAGCACTCACGAGGAGCTCGTGGCTAAATAATAACAGCCTTAGGTTAAGCCGTGCTTGCCTAGGTTGGTCTGTGGATGGGTGACCGCCCATTACATACCGAGTTTCCTTCGTGCCTCGGAAAGCACGTTAAGCCGTTGGTAGATCTTTGATAGTCGTTAGGCAGTCAGTGGCCCAAAAAGTCTGACAACCAGTCTTACCAAGGGGTATCGTATTATATTATTATATCCCAGTACTAACTGGGTTGTGGAGGTCAGATAGGCAGTCGCTCCATGTAAAATACTGGTATTCAGCTGCATCCGGTTAGACTGGAAGCCGACCCCAACATAGTTGAGAAAAGGCTAGGCAGATGATGATGATGGTTGACTGGTAGAGAATGCCTTGTGGCATTAAGTCCGCCTATGTATCACTATTGTACATGAAGTTTAAATAATTAAATAAATACACAGATATTATCGTAACATCATGCTTGTAATCCCCGAAGGGTTAGGCCAGTTATATTTAAGTCCCATGTAATAATAGGGGGCGAGCCCATTGCCATCAACCGGGCACAGATCTAGTCTCCGTTTCTGTACTGAGAAATTTCTGATGGAAAAACCCAATAACACTGCCCGACCTGGGGATCAAATCCAGGACATCGCGCTCAGCAGTTACGCTTCATAGACACAGATATTATCCCTTTAAAAAGGCTGATGCACACTCAGTATTTCACTATCTCAGTACTTCATCTCAAATATAACTGTACCTTTATCTTACCTATCATCTAAGTTAGGGCCACAACTCAGTTTTATAGTGGTAATCGTTTACCAACACCCTAAGCTTTAACTTTCCAAGTTGATCATATATATTTGCTAGGATAAATGTTTTCAATTGAATTGCTTGAAGTTATGGGTCTGAAATTGAGGTAGCCCCAAGTGTGCAGATTTGAGTTCAGATTCATGATTTATATGAATCGGTTTGTAGGATTTATTTTTGAGTTTTTGTCTGTCGGATTCTATAGGTGCGACAACGATGTATGTATTAGGTTTATCTAGGCTCTTGGCGCTGATTTGCAGATTAAATTAAAATACTATTTAGACTTGTATGGTTCTCACAACTACCTATGTGTATTGTTGCAACGCTTTCAGACTAAGCTAAGAGTTTGCGAGGAATTGAATTTACGACCTCTTGCACATAGTTTGTATCTTCTATACTAATATTATAAAGAGTTAAAATTTGTTTGTAAGTTTGTATGTAGGTGGTAAACTCCGGAACAAATGATCCAATTCTAAACATTTTTCACTGTTAACTAGAAAATTACATCATTCGTGAGTGCCATAGGCTTATCATCATCTGCCTAGCCTTTTCCCAACTATATTGGGGTCGGCTTCCAGTCTAACCGGATGCAGCTGAATACCAGTATTTTACATGGAGCGACTGCCTATCTGACCTCCACAACCCAGTTAGTACTGGGATATAATAATATAATACGATACCCCTTGGTAAGACTGGTTGTCAGACTTTTTGGGCCACTGACTGCCTAACGACTGTCAAAAATCTACAAATGACACCCGGGACCAACGGCTTAACGTGCTTTCCGAAGCACGGAGGAAACTCGGTATGTAATGGGTGGTCACCCATCCACAGACCAACCTAGGCAAGCACGGCTTAACCTAAAGATCGATCCGAGCGGCTGTTATTATTTAGCCACGAGCTCCTCCTCTACCAGTCAACCTTTGGGTTAAATAAGAAAACATTGTGATAGGGTACAAAATAAATATATAATAACTTCTTGCTATCGAAAATTTATATAGGCACTTATAATGATACTCGTAGTAATACTTATATACAAATAAAATAAACTAATACATATTTTAACAAATACCAAAATTAAAAACGAGAAACCTAATAATAACCCTGTGTATTTGGATGACTGAAAATTTACGGAGCCAGATAAAATGTCAGGCTAGCAGAGCACTGTAAAAACTTTAAATATGTCTTCTAGGAATCGGCAGTTATGTCTCAAAAAGTTAATTAATTTAAACTTGTTTACGACTTTACAGTTTATATTGTACAAATAGAGTATATAGACTTTGTAGATGATACTTGGTCATGAGACGTCAGACTTCCAATCAGCACGACGTTTTCTAATTAAAAATAAACACGCCCAACTTCTATAACAAAGTTTAATAAAACTTTACGTGCTTGTCACATTATATCATTACGTCAGTCATAAACCATGGTAACCCTACGTGATATTTTCTAATTACGTCACAAGCCGCGGTAAAGGCGACTTCTTTTAATTTTTAAAGCGCGAAGGAAGCTCACAATTGCCCATAGACAAGTTTAATTCCTCCCTAAGCGGAAAAGAAATGATCAGACACCTCTGCCAAAATGAAAAGAGGCCTGATTTATAACCTGCGTAAAACAGGGCCCGGCTCTTATTAACATTACTTTTTATAACATGGCCGGCGTTAAATTGTTACAATGTAGAGTAAAATTTAATTAAAACGTCTAGTTAGGTGTTAACTAACGCCATTAAGGTGTATGCTTTATGTACAGAACCAACTGCAGCTGTATTTATTATTTTTTCATGTTTACGCTGCGTGGACTGGAAGCTTTATATTAAATCTTCTATGATATTGCATAGCATAGCATAATCAGCCTATTAATGTTCCCACTGCTGGGACGCAGGCCTCCTCTCTATGAGAGGGAATGGGGTATAATCCACCACGCGGGCCCAGTGCGGGTTGGTAGATGTCACATGTCTTCGAATTTTCGGTTCTAGGACATGCCGGTTTCCTCACGATGTTTTCCTTCACCGTTTTGAGAGCAGTGGTGATGAAATAACTTAAACAAAGTAATGCGCCTGCCTGGGTTCGAACCCACGACTTACTGCTCGTAAGTCGGGGTCTCCACCACTGGGCCACCGCTGCTCTCTATGATATTGAGTTCTTAAATATTTTGTTGTAAGACTTATTACTTGCACCGTCTATTATGTTTCCTTAAGTATAATATTCTTAGCTTCGTCTATTATGCTCCTGACTCCGTTCAAAAACTCGTTGACCCGTTTAGGGGTGAAGTTTGGAAAATCTTCACACCCTCTCGACACCCTCTAAGAAACATATCTTTCGAATTTCATGCTTGTCAGTCAATCAGTCAGTTATTCAGTCACGAAAATCTTTTATATGGAAAACGGGTTTTTGTTGCAAAAATAAACAGGTCAAATGCTTATGTTTTCTTTTGTTACCGACTTTTTGTAAGGTTACCCTGTATAAAAGGGCTTCTGTGACTATCTATTATGTGAACATTTTAGACCGAAGAGCTCCAGGGCAGACCATATCCTATATTACGTAGCCTGAGCTTACAACGCTTTAATTGTATATTTATGTTTCCTTCTAAATCCCAGGGTTGCTGAATAAAATAAAAACATGATATCTCTGGTAGCGTTAACATTATTTTTAGGGTTGCCAAATAAAAATGTACATACCTACGTTGTAATTTTAGGCAGACAGACCCGAATAGGTAGGTTCAATTGCCTTATTACATAAGCAAAATTCTTCAAGCAAAAATATCAATAATATCTTTTGCCCGCAACATGGTCAGAAATTATCCTTAAAATTATTATTGATTATGACCGCGGCAAAAGTGGTGTGACGATCTGATGTCATTTGCGGAGCGAACAAGGCCAGATATTGCACAGGATAGATGAGGTATGGAAGGAGAAAAGGGAGGCTTTTGCCCAGCAGTGGGACACTGAAATATCCTAGGCAACAAACTGTTTTTTTTTTAATATAGCCTATGACACTCAGAGATGTAGCCTTCGGTTTAAAAAAAGAACTTTTGGAATCGGTTCAGTAGTTCCGAAGGTTACCCCCTACATCTAAACTTACAAACTTTACCACTTCATATCAGTGTAGAAAAAAACATTATTTTATAACGATACGTTGATATATCGTTGTCAAAAACGCGTTTATTAAATTTGTATGAGAGTTTTCCGGTCCTGGGTTTCCGTAAGGTAATGTGATGTTACCTTTCGGTCCCCAGGGGCGCCGCATCACGCGTCTCTACTTCACGGCTTGAGAGCATCGCCGCGGTTAACGCAGGGGTAACCAACCATCGGAGCGGAAAACATTTGTATCTGTACGTGTACATTTATCGATGTCACTGAGTGCCTGTGCGGTCACTGAGTGGTTGGGACATTTATCTGTGGTACAACACTTTTGACGTAGTTTTATGAAGAAAGATATTAACAGTTGAGGCAAATAAGGCTTACCTAATGGGTTTGGTCGAATAGAAAAATAAAAACCTGTACATCTTTAATACGAATGATAAAAGAGTAAAAAAAAATGTTTTGGAATCGAATTTCGCGGCTAAAGCGAACATTTTTAAGACCTTTTTTGCAGATTCTTAACGTACTCAATTGTAGTACTTAAACCTACTTGTTACAGTACCTTTTACGTCACGCTAAGAAAAACCTAGGCTTATATAAACCTATTTCTATATTTTGTAGGGGTAGCGAGGAATTCGCGAAGCTACCCTCGTGGCTTTAATCCTTGGCTACACTTGACGTCTCCGAGTGGGTTCACGAGGCAAAATGTCTTTGTGTTACACCAAAAATTTTCTTAAGAACCTCTTTTAGGAGCCTCCTCCGATAATAAGCGGCCGTGTCCCAAATATAATATTTTTTTGTACAAACTTCATGCTGGGATTAAATAAACAAAATGTCAAAAGAAATATTTACTGTTGGAAATATTTGTTATGTTTGTAGGTACTGGTTACTATGGATAAGGTAGGAATTTGTTTATTTTATCTGTGTATTTTGTATCAAAAATTAAAGGTTTTATCAGGAGTTAAATCTCTTCTGTTATCTGTAACCAACGTATGCCAAGTACATAATCACTGTGAATCTCGAGTATTTTGTAAATAAGTCGCTATATAGTGCATAAATATGTTTTTTTAGCCCTACTAAATAAGCTTAACAATACATTAAGTTCAAATCGTTACACGGATTGAAATAGTCTACAACAAACTCATAATATTTCAACAATTTGCATTGAATTTTTTCAAACACATTCAAAAGCAAAAATCAAACCTTGAAAACTGAAATATTGACAACAAACTATGAAGACATTGACAGGTAAATAGTGCCCGGACAAGGGTACAAAAGGGTCCGGGCGTCGGGCGTCCGGGAAGTGGACAGATGTCCGGGAAATAAAAGAAATAACCAAATAGGAAAGTTTTGTGTTAAGTGAGAGAGGATTGGCTGAATTACTGATTGTTGAGATTGTTTCTGGGTGTTTGCGTCAGAAGAGGGCGAAAATTAGTCTTGCATAACATAAAATCACGCCTGTAATCCCCGAAGGGTCAGGCAGAGGTGTACCTAATAGTACAGCTACATTTCACCAGTTATGTTTGAGTCCCATGTAGCAGGGGGCGAGCTTACTGCCCTCAACCGGGCACGAATCCAGACTCCGTGACTGCTAATGAGAAAAACTCAATACTACTTGGCCCGACCCGGGAATCGAACCCAGGACCTCATGCTCAGCAGTCGCGGTTGCGACCACTAGACCAACGAGGCAGTCAGTTTATGTTTCAAGCATTTCTACACTATCATTTTAAGAGATCGTTCATTTGAAGAGAGATAATTTCTTTCAAAAGATAGGAGGAGCTCGTGGCGAATTAATAACAGCCGCTCAGGTCGATCTTTAGGTTAAGCCATGCTTGCCTAGGTTGGTCTGTGGATGGGTGACCACCCATTACATACCGAGTTTCCTCCGTGCCTCGGAAAGCACGTTAAGCCGTCGGTCCCGGCTGCCATTTGTAGATCTTTGACAGTCGTTAGGTAGTCAGTGGCCCAAAAAGTCTGACAACCAGTCTTACCAAGGGGTACCGTATTACCCGGTACTAACTGGGTTGTGGAGGTCAGATAGGCAGTCGCTCTATATAAAATACTGGCATTCAGCTGCATCCGGTTAGGCTGGAAGCCGACCCCAATATAGTTGGGATAAAGCTAGGCAGATGATGAATTTCTTTTAAAAGTTGACTTAAAATTTACCAAAACATAAACTGTTAAAAAAAATACTCACACCATATTATAGCGACATCGTTTAACCAGCTCATTATTATACGGCCTATTAAATCCCCATATTTAACACCGGACGTTTAAAGCTAATACAATATAGAAATTGATTTGAATGATAAAGCTCAAACGTCCGGATAGCTAAAAGCAGATCACACTCGGACATTGTCAAATAATTGACTTACTCCATTTACGTCCAATGTTAATGTCAATTCAGAGTTGTGAATAAATAAACATGAGCGGAATGCACGTGGTGATTAGCATAGCGGAATAGACCTCACAGTTTGTCTAAGGGAAATGAATGAATTGGAAGATAAATAGGGTATTACGACATTATTATTTTAATTTAAAGCTGATTACTGGAACTATTTATAATCAACGATGTTCCCACAGCTGGGATACACATGCCCTCTATCCGTATAAGGGACTGGCTCATAAAATACGAAGATCCAGTGCCGTTTGATGAATGTAATAATACATAATATCACGCCTGTAATCCCCAAAGGGTTAGGCAGAGGTGTACCTAATAGTACATCGACATTTCGCCAGTTATGTTTGAAGTCCCATGTAATAGGGGGCGAGCCTATTGCCATTAAACAGGCACAAATTCAGACTCCGTGGCTGTTACTGAGAAATTCCAGATAGATTTCTCCAATAACACTTTGCCCCACCCGGGAATCGAACCCCAGCAGTCGCGTTTTCAATCATTCGACTAACGCGGCAGTCTAAATGATGTTATAATGTCTTTGATTTTTTATCGTAGTACATGCCCGTTTTCTTCACTAAGAGAGCAATTTTAATGAAAAAAATGTGAGCAATACCTGTCTAGTTTCGCGCCTGCAGAAATTTTACGTCGTGGTCGACTTCACTGGACCCCACCGCTCTAAGATTCATAAACATCGTTATTTTATTCGTGTTTTTCAGCGTGATATGCTTTCAAACGTTAACTCCGGCGGTTTATCCATGAACTCGTCCAGCTGCTCCTGCTAAGCCTGAAGTGTTACACATCAGACTTGCCGATTTGCAACATGACAAGTGAAATCATTTGACTATCTACTAAGCCAAAAACGATTAATACAGCCGAGCCTTTTCTTCTGCTCAATAGGCTTTGTATTGCCTTTATAATTTAAATGACTCAGTAAAATGCTTGAAATTTTATTTGAGTTCTGCATAAAAATCTAAGTTTTCCAATAAATACAGGGAAGACGAACGAAGATTTAATGTCCAATAAAAAGATCCCTTTTTATTATTATTTTCTTATGTAATCGTTCACAGGAGAAAATAAAAATAAATAACGATTTTAAACGCAGTCAAGTATCCAATTACGGGAGCATTATTGGTCTGCACTAGAAAAATAATAAAATACAGCCATTTAATAAAATTACTATTTTAATTCAAGACTTTTTAAGTCTGGCGTATATGTATTATATCCACACATATATGAATGTATCAAAAAAAAACACGCTGCTGAATTTTGAAAACTCTGTTTAGTGCTGAAAGTTACAAATCCCATATCGCGATTATATTTAGTGAACATAAGTGAAAACAGTCATATGGAACATTCTGTGACCGCGTTCGAGGAGGCACGACCCATAATTGTTAACAAGTACAAACTACAGAACTATAGTTACAGTGTACACTATCAATATTATTCAAATACAGTCGTCAAAGATACATTTTGTTATGAAGTATAACAAATATAGAATATCGGATAGGGTAAACGATAAGACAAGGGTATGAGAAAGAGCAGATGTAACCCGAATAAAAAATATTTATACAATGGAAACGTCGCGTGATTGCATCGTGATTTTTTGATAAGAAAGAAATGCGAAATGTGGATATATACGGAGTTTAAGCTAAAAGCTTTCACAGTACCGATCATTTCGAAATACATTTACATACCTTTTTGTAAATGAACTGTTATTTACGTATTTGAGAACCGTGCGTGCTTTAAAAACATTAAAATGTGTTTATTATTGACAAGTGCTAAAGGATCAGTTACAAAAAAGCTTTTATCTTCTTATGTTCGCATACTTCCGTAAAATTAAGGGATCACCTTAACGGAGACATTCTGTTACAATTTTTTATGTAAATTATTTTTTTCGTTGGGAAATTCTACCCAACAACAAGGGGAACGTGCTATAAAGACAAGACAGGGGATCGAATTATAAAGTAATTGATCGAATCATAAAAAAGTAAGGATATTGTAGCACATTTCAATAATGAATGTAGGCATAGTTACCATAATTATAATGTGATTCAACAGTAATAATACACTGGAATTTTCGAGAAGCATCACAAAGCAGAGAAAGTGCCGACAAATACAGGCGGGCGCCACCCGCTGTGTCAGTGACGTAGCAATGACATAAAATTTAATCACAAACTCACAACTAAATGAATTATCAAATACCGTCTATACTTTTACAAACAATTACAGTTTTCTAATCAATACAAACAAGATCAAAAAGGTTTCTAATCTAGATGATAGCCCTAAAGAAATTGGTTCCGACGACGTAAGCTCTATTGCTTTCGAAAAGACAAGTAATTTCATCTCAGTCATCTAAGCTGGTCGCGAAACATTTTATCTGTTCTACAATATTAATAATACCTTTCAGGTTCCCGTAGTTTGTTGTGAAGTGCTAATCTATATTGTTTGAAACCGGATCAAACGAAACATCCCCTTTTATTAGCCGAAACGAAATGCCTGTCGAATCAAATTTCGTCATTCGCTCCCCCTCGGAAAGTGGCTCGGTATTCAAAGGGTTATTTTTTGTGGACATTTTGTTCGACTTTTTGGATACTGTTAGTTCAGTGGGAGTTTTTAATACATTTAGTATCTAGGTATTAACCTACCTGTAGGTGAATCTTTAAAACTTTTTTTTATTTGGCGTCTCTAAACATTTTTTAACAAACCACTATGGAATGTTTAGATTGATTCCACTATCATTCAAAGCTTTTCATCCAGTACGGGTGGATTTGGTGGTGAACCACTCCAAGTTTTTTCAAACTGAGTTATTTTAACATATCCACCACAACTAACGTTGTTTTAACATAACTAAAACTGAGAGCATCGGCTGTGAAACTTTGTACCTGTGTTTGCAGATTTTTTTTTATAAAAATGCAACTTGCAGAGCTGTTTAATCCTGTCTATAGACGATAAATGCTAATTCTATCCCAACTTTTGTTACAAACAGAAAAATTCGCTGCAAGAACTGGAAGAAAAGCCTTCTTGTGCAAATATTTAAGAAAGCTTGGAGCTTATAGTTTCCATCTCAGCACATCTTGCTTAAGTTTTAATACTTGGCCTTTTGGTGCAGATCTAAACGAATGAATTTTAATAAACATAATAAAGCATAATATTTTTGAAACAAAACTTACTTATGTTTTGGGAGTGAAAGTACAACACACATAACACGTATTTTAAATATCTCGAGGCAAGACCATAAATTCCTCCATTACTTGTAATTTAAAGCTCATTCTTCTGTACTCTATCAAACGGTATTTAAAAAAAAGTCTCCAAAGAAAGAAAAGCGGCATTGTTTAAATTCTACAGCATTACAATACCAGGCTGCCAGGCTAGACAATTAACATTGGCGCGTAAACTGACGAGCCGTTTGCAGACAACAACGTGCTGCTCTCTCGTAAGAATTCGAAGTGCTCCGAGCATTTATGAAGTCCTGGTACCTCGAAGTTAATCGTGAATGAAAATGCGTTCCCTTTTTTGTGAATGCAGTTTGCTCGTTCAATATTGACTTTTCAAGCATTTCGAAGGTGAGACAGTAAACAGATTCGACGTTTCATTTTTTCGATTCTTTAGTCTGCCTGTGATGACAGGTGAGAGAGATTAAAGAGGTAAAACTAAAAAGACCTTTGTTGATAAAGAACACATTGTAGATCAAATTGTATTTTCCGTGTGGAAGAAATAAATCGCTAAGAAGTGGGGTACCCACAAGAGAAATGGTAACATGCTCATGACATGAGGAGCAAAAGTTACACCCCTACCTTCATACATACAAGAAACATTCATAATTATATTCAACACCAACTAAGTAATTGATTAAAAGATAAGTAGAATTTGCACTGGCATTACGTGTCAGCGGCCATGTTAACAGCTGAGATAAGCCAGTGACGTCATACACTGAGGTACGAGGCTGACATGTAGGTCAGCCTGCTGAATTTAGTGGCCTGACACATAGGCCATGTTGGTTAACATCGGTTCGTACGTGAAATGTTTTTTCAGCAACTAAACTCTCACGCAAAATGCTGGAGCCATTTCGATTTTAATCTGTCAACGCTTTTAGATAGGAAAAAAGCTTGCACACTTGCACATTGTATAGGAACGTGATTAAAAAAAATCTAGCATCGACTGAGCTTAAAGGTGAACTACTTATTTTAAGTCTCTGTCAGTGGTCCTATGTGGTTCCCTTCTGGAAGGTTCATATCTGGAAGAAACCACTTTTATTGGTGCCTACAATGAGAAAACGCCACTACTGCAAAAAGTTTTTTCTATATAAGGTCTAACTATTCATACACGAAATATTTTCAGGGAATCATCTAACGGCTATAACAAAGCCATCTCAAGAGATTTTTTTTTATCTGAGTATATTTTTTATAAAAAATAAATAATTTAAAATTACTTAACCCACAAAATAAATACTGGCTCCTTATTTTTAAACATCCATTACGCTAGTTTACTGTCATTTTTAGAATATGGGAGTAAAGGTTTTATGAAAAAACTCTCAAAAAAATTTTGAATTATAATAATTTCGTAAAAAAAAAACACTCAAATAATTTTTTTTTTCGTTGCTATGGCGACTTTACAACTTATAGAAGTTACTTTTAAAATATTTCGAGTATGAAAAGATAGACCTTATATAGAAAAAAAGATACCGTCATTAAGCAGTGCAGAAGGTTCCATTTCCAACATGTTATACATGATCTACCACACCTGACGACGATGTAAATATTTCGGCACGAACGCTCATTTTCGCGATAATTTCAGGCCTAAACGAACCATGTTTACGGGACTAAATAGACACGTCCTTAATTTTCCACTCCATTCTGAAATCACTACACAAAATAATAGATGTTAACGGCTAACAAAATTTTATCACGACATTTACATATTAAATCAATTAAGCGTTCCACATTAATGATGCAAATTGGCAAATAAGCTATCGCTGGCCGCAACTCTGCTCATCCCGGGAGGTTGCTAAATAAATAGGTACCCTCTTAACATGCCGATCGTTTTCAATAGCTGCCGCAAACCTATCCGCAAACATTTGTAATCCCTGCCAACTAATGTTGGAGGCCTAATGCAGGATTGTGGCCTGGAGTGTAGGATTGCGCCTGTGGGGCAAAGTGTGTGGGGTCATGCGATCCTCTTCGGTACCTTAGTGGAATTTCGGATTCTGGGAGTTGATCCAAAAATCAGACAACAGACGAGTAGCCTCCAAGATTCTCCTTTAAATGGTGTTACATGGTATGAGGCGCCTACTGAAATGTGTTATGCAAATGAAAACTTTTCTTGCACCTCTTTTTCGAAATAACACGACTAGAATGAAGTTTACGTATTTTAATTTATTCCTATTTTCCTGAGACTTGTACATGATCCGGCTCGAAGGACCAGAATAAGAACCAACATTCCTTCCTCATCAACGTGCTAGAATTATTTATGAGTAACAAGTAACAACAAACTGAGCAAAATGATTGGGGTATAGGCATCATGCTGACAGTTTTCAATGTTCGCAAACATTTGCCAACCCTAGAGGATTGCGTTTGCTGTAGGATTGCGTCTACAGAGAAAAGTGTGTGGGATCAGTCAATCCGTTTTGACGAGAAATATCTGATAGAAATGTGTAACGGTAAACATTGTTGTTTATCCATTAAATCCCTTAGAGGAGAGAAAGAGAAGAGGACATTAAATCCGTTTATCGGGAAAGTGAATTTCGTTTGGTATTATCGATAAAGTAAGTAGGTGTAATAACTGTTACAAACACTACAGTTGCTGGACGACGGAAATATGGTTTAATACAGTCTTGAATATTAAAATAATAATAGGTAATTATTAAGAATAGAGACGATAATTATCCCAAAAGTGAGATAATTCTATCCGACGATGATAATATGACATGCGGACACAAATCGATTCAGATTATCAATATTATGGACATTTACGGATTTCTATTCAAACATTCATGTTATTGATCAAGCAATTATACGGTGAAAATTAACAATGCAAATTGGTGAATAAGCTATCATTGTGAAGGTATATCTATATAGGCAGGGGAACCACAAAATAAACAATGAACAAAATAGGAGCTTATTCTCTTTATAAAATTACTCACAAATTTTCAGATTGAAAGATAACATTCTCCCGGGTATCTTGGGAAGTTTAAAAATATGCACGTTATTATACAGACGGTTTGGAATTATGAAGATACTTTTAGCTAAGCGTGGCCATTTTGGTTTTTCTTTTGTTTTGAAGCGCGGGAAAATAAATGTGGTTAAGTTGGACGTGGCGGGATTTAGATTAAATTGTTTTTAAAATGTGAGTTTTCTCTATGTTTTCAAAAGTTCTCTCCTTTATTAATGATGTTTGGAAGAAATGCACATATTCCATACAAATTATCAGTAAATTCAATAACCATATTTCGGGACTTAACAGTCGTCAAAAGTCTTCTTTTTTATTTAAATTCTCTTGTCGTAAATAGTTTAAGACATTTTTATTTCTGACATATTTTCTGACATTATATTCGTTTACATAACAAATACATAATGTACTGAGTTACAGAAAATAATTATATAAATATAGTTTATATGAGAAATCGTTTCACCTACATATCAAAGATTCTAATCACAATTTTAAAAAGTTCCTACATTTATTATATTTTTAAAACACAAACTAAATACTTAAAAGTTAAAGTTGTTTACTTCATAAGTTACTCAGTTTTTACTTACAAGCATTACCATAACACACAAGTTCTCATAAGGATGTACTAACATAAGCTCCAGCAGAGCCGTAGAACCATTCTTGCGGTTCAAACAAGCGCCAAATATTGCTGCTATTAATCAGATTCCAAGACTAGACGCTAAGAAGAATGGCTCGCCAAACAATAATTCGACCTCACTAGCGCCCCCTCTGATGTTGGGTAGGTATAGCTGTGCAGATGTGTATTACCTGCTTAGTGCTTATACGGGGTAGAAAAGAGACCGACGCATAAATGGCTACCACGTATTCAGTTCATCATCCCCCTACGTAGAATTTTTTTATTGGAAATTTAATAAAAATCTGCTGTTTCCTACTAAAAACCTACCCGGTCAAAATGTGTGGTATGGCTGATCTGATTTCGATGTGGGGGGGGGGGGGGGGTCAGAATGATGTACTGACTACGTGGTAACTGTTTGTGCCCTTTACTTATTTAACTTTACATAATATCACGCCATGTGATAGGCGGCGAGCCTATCCTGCCCTTTTAGCCCAATAAAATGCAGCCGAAGTGACCTCTGCGCTGCCACCGACTACGCCGTGGAAGTGACGAAGTTCTGTAATGTGCCAGCGACACGAAGAAGAAGACAACAGGTGCCAAACACTAAAGCTGAGATGTAAACAAAATTAGAGCAATCACAGGAAAGACGCTAAGTCCATTTCAACCAATTTGATTGTTCGGTTTCTGCACGTCTCCGCTCCGCTCGGCTCCGCTTTGACGGAGTCCGGCCCATACTCCTACGGGAAATACGAACGTTGTGTTACGCGCGTTATGTTACATTTTAAGCAAAATTCAAAGCTCAGTTAGGTAGGAAGGTTTCGTACCTAAAGGTCAAAGGTAAGCTTCTGATTAACCCTAAGCAAAACATGGAAGTCAACTCTAAAATTCTGAAAAGGATATGCGAAACACTGTTTCTGCATTTAGGAGATATTTCAGTATTACGTAGTAAGGATTATAAGTTTGAAAATGTATTTTTAAATGGAAAAATGGCTCATCTATTTCACATAGGGTTACCGTCCATCCGGATTTATCTGAACATGGACGGACTTTTGGAAAAGGAGTTTTTTTAGAAAACATAAAATTGCACGAAAAAAAATATGTTCAGTTTTTTTTGCAGATAATCTGGTTTTTATCAGCGCTTTGAAAATATAGAAATGGCAAACCTAATTTCACATGCTTAAAAACGTTATAAGCTCATGTGATGACAATATTATAGTAGGTACCTATCTAAGCCAAAGCTGCTGTCTGTTTTAAGAAAATCCTCTGTATACACAGGTAGCCATTAGTTTCATATTCATATGCATTACATGTCGCTTCGGATAAAGCTTAATCCTGAAGGATAAAACGTGACGGCAGGTAAATGCATGTCCGCATCCATACATTTTATATAGGCTACCCCACACTGAGCCCATCTCTATACAGGGTGTCTCCAAACTTGAATTATTTAAACCACTTGATCGTCTATAAAAATAAGAAATGCGAATTGTTTCTGTTTTTAGTATTTTGAGAGTTAAATCTCATTATGTTTTCATAAGATAATTTTTAAATATTATACGTAGCAAAAAATATTTAATGCTGATTATTACCTATTATGAAAATGCACATTTTAGAACCACGAATAAAAAGCTCGGCTTATTAATGGATAAGAAATAATACGAATTTAGAAAACCTGTTTCATACAAAAGTGCCACACTAAGTCAAAATGAACGACCAAATATTTCATCGCTTGTGCATCTATCATCTGACAGAATCCATGACAACAGTGCACGCGTCCCTTACAAGCTGTATGTCCTCGGTCGCTAAATGGGTCATCAGTCTATTTACTAGATAAATAATCATTACAAAAGTTACACACGAACTCGAGGGGACTCACAGAATGTTCGATTGAACGAGCACTCCCACATATTGGCTCTGAGGAATCAATTAAAGTTTTCATCGAAATTTGGAAACTAATTTTCGGTTTGACAGAGTCAGCCGTTCGACGGTTCGACCAGCCAGGTGACACCGACCGGCCAAACTGTACTTTAATTAGTATCGGCACTTTTTAATTGAACCCGTTCGATAGAATTTAGGTTACCACGACAGTTTTGTAATAACCTAACTTTAACTTTCGTTGCTGTTTCAGACATGTTTCAATTGAAATATTTTGGGAGTTGTTTGTTGGGAACCTACCTGTGTAACGTGTCGTTTTTGGGTCTGAAATGTTTTAAAAAAAATCACCTGAATTTACAAAACTAGCCTCTTACTGTCCCTTTGGCAGGGTTAAGATTATTATAACACTTTATGGACCTATGGTCTGAATTAAATAAATATATGAAATTAAAGTCCTCTTTTAATATAGAGAACTCATTGATCACATGTAACATCTTATAATCTATTTTAATTTACGGCATTGTCAATCATTTACAAAAATCTTATAAATACGAGTATTCCCAGAATTCAAATAATTTTTATACTCCAAACGTGTCAAGTTACAAGATGAGGATAAAGATCAAGAAAATGACACGTGTAGATTCAAGGTTGCCTTAAAGTTATAACTTGAGATGGAAACTTTTATAATTACATTTATAGAAAAAACTCAGACAACATATTTGTGAGTCTCTGCACCTTTGACAAAAATATCATCCCTCTGCTCCCATTCATAATTAGTAGACTGTCAGGTAATGCGTGGTGGCAGTCTGGTTGTCAATAGTCAAATGTTCATTAAATGTCAATTTCTAACAACAAATAAAATTGCACGTCAGGTGATACTGAAACCCATCTGAAACCCACCCTTTCAAAACTATTCACATACTTTCAGGTCAAATATAAATACACACGCAAAAGTAATTTAAGTTTCCACAGCGCTGGGAACAACTAACATAATTTATGAAAGATCTTGAAACGAACTGTAATACTGTATTTACTATTCAATATCATTTTACCCGAATATTTGGCGCGAGTCTGCGAACTTTGATTCCGATTTATTGAATCGGAAAGCGCGAACTGATTCTCGTTATCATGGAACAAAGCAAAGATAAAAATGTTCCCGTGAACTCTGAAATACAGCACTAAATTAACTTCTCAATAGCAGGTCAAGCCCGTCTCGTATTTCGGTTGTTTTGTTTCAATTAAAATTGCGCAGTAGTTCGTTGAGGCTAACAAATAATTATGAACTTGTTCCTTTGCTGCAATGAGAAAACTTTGTCTCTTCCAACTTCAAAATTATTTGTCACGGTTTATTATTAACATGAGACAATGTTCCGGAAAATTTAAATGGAAAATTAACCTTTTTCCTGGAACGCGTCAAAACAATTTCGGTGCAAAAATTATATCGTTTCGCAAAAATTACTAACAGCTACTGCTGCTTATTTAGTGGAAAATTCGCACAAAAGTTAAAATGTTTGAATAGCCGTTCTTTTTGCTTACTTTGAAGTTCGTTTTTAATATCAAAAAGAAATTCTTTTTTTTCGGAATCCTATATTTTCGTTTGTTCGTTGGTTTGAATTATTTCGAGATTTATACAATAAAAGTTTCTTTGAATAAAAGCTTCGCCACGACTAAATCTTATTTTTGAACTTTACTTTTTTATCAACTGAGAGAAACTATCGAGTCTCAAACCCAATATTCCATAAACTTATCACGAATACTGTTTATTGCAACGTCTATTCAAGGAACAACATTTGATATAGGACAGGGATAAATCAAATAGTGTACAAAGCCCAAATAGATTGACAAACTAAAGTTCATTGATTCGTCAAACGTCAAGAAGATACGGAACATTGATAGTGGAACGGAACCCTTTAGAAATCATAGTACAGAAAGAGACTAGGAGATAGTGCGAGAAGAGATGTAGGGTAGAGGTATCCTATTGTTAGGCATAACGGTCGCCACTCACGGAAACACTTGTCACTGTCGCAAGGCAGCCTGTTCTGATAAATGTGTATTATACCTTACACCTTACTGCTCTAGATATTACAATGCTTTTGTGAGTCGACAGCTGATGGACGTGGCCATCTTTATGAACGGTGCTGGGGTTTCCTAACTAACTTTAAAATGAGGATGTGTTATCGACATCTCTGTGGGATCCTGTGGCGTGTTCTGTCATAGTTCGGTGACGAAGGTTTCAGGCGCATGCTTGTGATGTCGGCTTTTGTAACTCGTGTGTACTGGTATTAAGTTTGTGAAGGTAAAACTTGATAGTAACTATTTGTGTAATGGCAGTTAATGGTTTTGCTGTTTTCGCTCTAGACGTAATTTTGGAAAATTTATTGAATATTAATTTTAAAGCACAAAAAGTAAGTCAGTAGAAATTGTTTCTTTATTATTATATTGGAAAGTTTCCCAGGCATTTTGTCCGCCAAAAAAGGGTGACATTCGGACACCAGAATCTCTCGATTAATTTACAGTTTTAGATTGAAAAATGTTATTAAAACAAGTTAATTTAGGAGAAAACAAAAACGTCTGGCCACGACAGCAAAAAGAGACGAAAATATTTGTTAAATTTCAGTCTCTAAGCAAATTGGAAAAAAATATTATCGACGGTACAATTTTCAATGCTTTTCCGTTGGTTTTACGGATGTGTAGTAGCAGTAGTTGGTTTTACAGGAATCAGTTGACAGGTGGCGCTGCTAGTAAATATTTATGAGGTTGTTTTGAAAAACCACGTAGATGGCGATAGTTCAGATTTTCGCCACGGGCCTCAGGATCCTTGTATACCTATATTATAGCACTAGTATTACCAGTTCTGTAAATAATACGCAGAAGCTTAGATCTATTGAGTTTCTAGTAAAGGTATACATTACGAATGCCCCAGTGATTCTCCTGGGACGCTATGGGGCGGCCCATTCTTATTTCTTAGTGGACCGTAAAGCAATATACATGATGCTCTCTAACCTCGTGTAATTTGTTACAGTCACATAAGGAAAATGTGTTATTTATTGTGGTGTTAATGGACTGCTAGTAATACACTTTATTTGTAAAAGACGATAAAAAAATAGGAGGTAAAAACCTTTGTGTAGTCGACGAAATGTACAAAAGTAAGATGGAGTTTTCAGTTTTGGGTTTTTATTTATTTATTAAAACTTTATACATTTATTACTTAATTTTTTTTCACAAGTAAGTAACTGTACAAAAGCGGACTTAATGCCATAGGCATTTTCTACCAGTCTAGTCGAGTCTTGTTATTTTTGAAATTCGAATATTAAATTACCTATGCACGTAGTAATCCTCCGCTATACTGCTCAGAATTCAAACAGAATGAAAAATACCCAATGTTCTTTGAATAAAACTCACCTTTGTCGCCTTTCATCAAATTTGACTCGGCAGCTTACCGTTACACAGAGATAAACTTGCTCACGCATTATTTTATTTGGAAAATTTCTCTTACTATGCATATTTATTAGAGATCGGTCATTGTGGCGTGTCACGGGGGAGTCCTAATACCAACAGTAGACGTTTTTTGGATGATTAAATATGCCTAAATAGCTAGATAATCTTTAATCACAAACTACAATAGAACTCAACATTGTTCACCAGTTAAATATTTAACTATACGCTCATAAGCATCAAATTAGTTAGTTATGCAAATTCTTTGAGCTCAGCATATTATTACCGCATCCTTTTAGGGTCTAATAAATAAACATGAACCCGATTGAACCCACGGGAAACCAATTTGATCTGATATCCACTAAATGCTAATTTAATTTTGAAGATCTACCAAGCAGAAACATGAAATTTTCTGTGAATTTCCCGCTCTTTTATTATTTTATAAACTCGAGAGCTGTCGATTTGCCCTTATATTTTAAGTTATAAATTGTCTCACTTACGCAAATTTTGTTATTTGAATATTTGAATTCGTAAAGAGTTTTTTTATTTTAATATTGATATTGTTTCAGAAAACAATAAGGTTCATGTTTTATTTATGAGAAAATTTTATTGTAAATCTACGGAGCTATACTTTGATTTGGTGAATAAAACTTATTAGAAGTTGACTTAAATATTATAGTAACGTACGTATGGGTAGGTTTATTTTTGGACTTTGAAAAGCGGTCAGTCTTTTTAAAGAACGTAGAAAATTTTGTTGAAAAGTTGGTGGGCCGTTAAATGAGAATTTAATCTTTTGACATTTTAGCTTATCTTGGCTACTGTTTTGACGTCTTAAAATTAGGTTTACCTATCTACCCCGCATTAGGTATCTTAACTATGTCATAAAATTGAACAAATTCTACCTAATGTGGAGTAAGAAAATGGCCGTTCACATGGCGCTGTTCCGAACGATATGTAACAGTAAAGAGTTGTTAGAGCAGCGGGGCCCCAGTGGTGGCGGCCTCGACTTACGAGCATCAGTAAGTGGCGGGTTCGAACCCAGGCAGGCGCATCACTTAGTGTAATTTATTTCATCACCATTGCTCTCAAAAACGGTGAAGGAAAACATCGTGAGGAAACTGGCATGTCCTAGAACAAAAAATTCGTAGACACGTGACATCTACCGACTCGCACTGGGCCCGCGTGGTGAATTATAGCCCATTCCCTCTCATAGAGACGAGGCCTGTGTCCCAGCAGTGGGAATATTATAGGCTGATTGTGCTAAAGAGTTGGGGCCATATCCCACCATTCATACTCTAAGGTTCATACGGCTTAAAAAAAGTCCCCAAAATTATAACGCAGTGGGAAATGGACCTGAGTTTTACCAAAAAAATGTTACACACGGACCCGGAATTCCGGACACAGAGTAAGCGAAGTTCGCAGCAGTGCAACCCGATTAATTGGTGTGTGACATAATTTCCTGAGGTTTGTTACAAGTTGACTGAACTGTTTGCGTGTTTGTGTGCACGCTTCTTCGAACACAACCACTCCTGCTCAAAATTATGAAATAATTTGACGTAGCTTTGAAAATTTTGACTTACGTACGGTACCTTGTGGGGACATTTATAAGTTGACCATGTATGATTACCTAGTAGTTTCTCAGTTGGCTGGTGTAAAAGTTTATTAAAATGAAAACTGTCTTTACTTTTTAACTTATAGACCCGTTTAGAGGTTGCCGCATGATTGATGACAAGAATATAACTGTCAAGCTTACTGTTCTGTTGCAATTGTTTATCAAATTGACACACTTTGCCAATTTATTGTTTTCTAGAATAAACGGACAAGTTAGTAGTCAATTTGGAAAACGAATAATTTTCTTGCTTATGTTTGGTAAGATTAGTATCTATTTTTTTCCGCACGGAAAATACGCGTTTTAGATGTGGAGTACAATCTATTTATTTTTTCTTGATCTTGATGGTGGAGGGCGCCAGCGCCGTGATCTCCTTCTACATGCGGTCGGCAATACTGGGGTACATTATGGTGCCACCCTACAGCACCGTGTTGGCGTACAGGTCTTTACGGCTGTCCACGTTGCACTTCATGAAGGAGTTGTACACGATCTCGTGGATGCCACACGACTCCATCCCCAGGAACGAGAGCTGGAACAGCGCCTCGGAGCTGCGGAAGCACTCGTTGCCGATGATAATGACCTGGCCGTCCGGCAGCTCGTTCGACTTCTCCAGAGACGTGGCGCCGCCGCCGCCGTCTGCATCTCCTGCTCGAAGTCCAGCGCCACGTAACACAGCTTCTTCTTGATGTTTTAAATATTGGGTCTGCTCTTGATCTCGACTTTGTCCGTCCTTATAACATTTTCCTTCTATTTTTCTGCGGCAAAACCTAGTATCTCGTATCAATAATAATTTATTCACAAAACAAACATGGCGTTACATTCTTTCTTTCAAAATATTACCTACATCTGACATAGGTACCTACATGACAGATCTACTACAGGAACCACTCCATCAAGAAACACTTCAGAACATTCTCCAGGGACTCACGGAGAAACAACATTTATTTATGCAGAACAATCTAACATGGCGTTCCCTCAAATAACTTTGGAAATAATTAACGCTCCCTTATTGGTTGTACAGTCTACGATAATGATAACCTTTGATATACAAAAATCATCCTTATTGTTCTGAAATAGAGGTCTAGTAGTAACAGTCGAGTCTGTGGGTTCGAACCCAAGCAGACATTTTTTGTAATTAATTTCATCACCGTCATTGCTCTCAAAATGGTGAAAAGTCGGCCTCGCGCACAAAGGGTTTCTTAGCACCAAACAATATAATAACAATATTTTAACACTCGTTCGTATGTCAATTGACACTTAACAGCAAAAAAAAAATTGTTTTTCTTAGTATGTTAATTAAAAACAGTGTTACTGCTGCAGTTTCACGAAAAATTCCCATATCTCAAAAACTAAATATCAAATCTTATTCAAAACAATTTACGTTTGAAAGTTCTTCAAATTGTTACCCTAAATATTTACAGTGTATCACTGATTGTCGTTACAATACTGATGAGATGCACTTATGTCATGAATTTATTATGACATCTGATATTCAGTTTGTGTATTGAATTTATAATTTTAAGCTGTTTACGCAATTAGGCACTAGCTGCTAGTATTATTTATTCAGTATGTTGATATTGGTATTGATTAATTTTAATGGTCTTCAGGCTAAATTATCTCATCAGCCTTCTCCCAATTATGTTAGGAGTCGGCTTCCAGTATTTTCGCATGCAGCTGAATACCAGTAGCTATTTTATATGAAGCGACAACCTATCTGACCTCCTCAGCTCAGTTACTGCGGAGCACGCTAAATTATCTCTTAAGAGCGTTAACGTCTTACGGCATTTCATATAAACTTTCAAGTTATTTTTTTTCGAAATGACCGAACCGATTTTAATGAAACTTCGAACGCATAAGCAGGATACATAAGAAATAACTTTACGAAATGTCTTTAAAAAAAAAAAGATAATTGGAAATTTCAGTTTCTATGGATATTATAAAAACGGTCTAATTTAGCAAAAATGTTATCTGTCAAGTTTTTTGACTTATTTACATAAGTCTGATCACTTCATATTCATATTGTATGAAATGCCGTAAGACGTGAACGCTCTTAAGTTTATATTTACGTACATATATACGGTACATAGGTATGAAACAATCAACCAAAACCAAATGAAAATAGTTACGTACTTATAACACCGAATTCTTAGTACCAAAAATCTGAGCTAGACCCAGGAATACAAAGAAAAGATCCTTTTCATATACAAGTAAACCTTTGTAAAAGTCGTATAATAAACAACAGATAAAGATTGTAAAGTATCGCATAAAGTGGGGACAACGACGGGAAAGGAAAGAGCAGTGATGGAAATCGCCGCAGACCATTTGCCCGGCGCTGAATTGCCACCATAATAGACACAATCTCCAGTCATCTCCAGCTATGAACGTTCAATCGAGCCATCCATCGGCCCCAGTTTATATTCAATATCCTAATAAAATAAAGAATTCTGCAGACAGAATAAAGTTAATAAAGAGTAATTTTTCAACCTTTGTCTGGAATCTGAAATTCAATACTTTCCAATTATCCTCCCATTGTTTATCTTCATTGTTCAAGTAAGTAATTATTCATAATCTATACATTATGAACATAGAACCGATTAGGAGTATATTAGAGTACTTTATTTAATAAAAAAGTAATCTACTAGCCATGCATCAACTGTTACACAAACTAAGTTATGCCGGTTTAATAACATTACAATAGCATCACGAAATATTTAATATTTCATCTCCTAAACAAAACAGATAATTTGATTTCTGCTGGGGCAAGTATACAAACAAGCCACGGGCCAAATTCTCCAAGTTATTTCTTAATAAAACAATAAGCTCTATGACTTTTTCTCCAATAAAGAAATGCTTTGAATTAAAGGAATGTGCGACGTTCTCCGCAGGGAGCGCGAATATTTATTCCTGTAGCGTAACTGAGGACTTGCAATTATTGGGCAAATGTTTACCAAGCCGAGTGGCCTCTTGCTCTGTGCTCCGTACATGTGCCAAGTGCTTTCCCATTATAGAAAAGTACTAGTTGCTTTCTCAGGGACTCGCTGCAAGCACAATGAGCTAATAAAGCGAGACTAATAGTTAATAGTTGCATTACGTTTCTGATGAAGCGCTCTTTGACTTCATTAAACTTATGGACTGTGTTTTATACGATTTACAGTCTCAAAGCAACATCGCACATAAATAAAACATTCTATTTGAGAAAGAACTCACGCGAATAAAACAAACATAAGAAAGAAAGCTCACAAAACATAATAGTTCGCAAATAAATGTCGACATTCACAAGCTTCAAATATGAAATTTTTTGCAACATTCTTGGAGCAAACCTCTGAAAAAGCTCTCTTGTGAGCATATAAATCTCGACGTGGAAGATAATCGGGTTGGCGGAACTGATTCGCTCACAAATTGAATAAGAGGCACGGAATATACCCCCGCGAGAGTGGGTGCGGGGTGCGGGGTGCGGGGGACGAGGACGATATCCCGCTTAAACTGTAAAACATTTCACTTATAACTTATAAGCTATTGCTTTATACTAATAAAATGTTAAACTTTGCTCGAACTAGTGTTACGTCAAAATTGTACTCGACTGGATAATTGAGACGCATGGATTTGAATTGTAAGTTTTTTTGTGGGGTCTTATTGGGTGTTCAGTAACTGTGTGACTTTAGGGGTTATAATATCCGATGTTTATTGAATCTTCTTGTGTATTAAATGGATTTCATCTGCTAAAAGCATATAAATTACTATAAAAACATTAAAATAACACTTTGCTACTGTTTTCTCTTTAACCTTCTGACCGCCAGAGTATAAACATACGCGCGTGCCCTCCACGCTAAGCCACAATTTCTCCTACCATTTTGTCACATATTTGTGTCGTTTGGCGTACAGGGCACGCGCTTGCTTGTTACGTATATGTGACTATGGCAGTCAAAAGGCTAAGGTGATAGACATAGAACTGCTTCATGGGATTTTCCAAAAAAATATTCCTTGCAACATTATAACTTTTATGAACACGCAAAACAAAAACGTGTGAACATTTAATAAGATCAGTGTAAAGTTCTTTCAATGTCTCCCGGTTCCCGGGATCCCGGGAAAGTATTTCATTACTTTTATGTAATTTAGCGGAAAATCAAATCTTTCAATGAGATTATCCCGACGTCCGTAGTCGGCGTCGCTTCGATGAGTTCGCGCCTTGCTGTGCTGCCATTTTATTACTGTACAGAAATATAGAAGATATAATAAAAAATATACATTCGCGTGTAAAATGTATGCAATTGATACTTTGGGAGAAAATCGTATTTCACTTTCCCTCTGTCACGTATACATTAGAAAATATTGGACTGAGCATTTATAACTAGATACTGGTTATGATGGTTTCCTACATTAAATACAAACAACTTCATCATCTTTTCCCAACAATGTTGGGGTCGGCTTCCAGTCTAATCGGATGCTGCTGAATACCAGTATTTTACATGGAGCGACTGCTTATGCCTAGTTACTACAGACTTTCGGGGCACTGACTACCTGTAAAGACTGTCAAAGATCTATAAATGACAGCAGGGACGAACGGCTTAAAGGAAACTCGGTAATGGGCGGTCACCCATCCACGGACCAACCTAAGCATAAGCGGATTAACCTAAAGATCGACCCGAGCGGCTGTTATTATTTAGCCACGAGCTCCTCAACATCCAAACAACTTGATCCCTCTTAAATGACCAGCTTAAAACCCAAACAAAAACTTCAAACCACGAATATAAAATTAATCGGTGCAGATTAACCAAAAAGGAATCAAAGGGAGGAAAGAAATGGTGAGATTTCTAAACGGCTCGCCAATAGAAATTTCATTACTTCATTCCGATTTTCGCGCGTCTTTGACTTTTCTCGCCAACAAAAAGGTTAGCGGACCGCCAGTGGTGGCTTTGACGGAATTAATTGAAGTTTTCCCGCGAAAATACCTAACTAATTAGTGCTAGTTTGACTACGGACGGCGGCCGGTTGCTCCACGCAGGTAACTATGCAACTCCGTCTGCGAATTTCGGTTTTTCGCTCTCGGTTTTCCGGTATCGGGCTGATACCCGTAAATGTTTTGGTTTGGATAAAACTCGGGATTTTATTAACATTCCAGACTTGAAATTGTTGTATTTTGAGTAACCTTTATTACACTGGTTCATTATTTGCAATAAACTGATGTGATTTGATTAAAGGTGTTGTTAAGTTCTCAATAAATATCCGTAACCAATATTTCAACAAACCAGCCAACTGATTTTGGTAAACCGAATCATTGAAAGTTAATTAACGATATCTATATTTCACGGCAATGAATTTCAAAAGTTCAATTAAACAAATACAAACAATAAACCACTACGACAAGTAATTAAAAACTACGTAAACGACGTCTGATTTATACATGGGTCTAATTTTATTTAAAATCTTTTATAAATCGATTTTCTAGATAGTTGAGCATGAGGTTCAGGGTGCGATTCCCAGGAAGGACAAAGTGTTATTGGGTTTTCCCCAATAGGAATTTCTCAGTAATAGCCCGGATATGTCAATAGGTTTGCGCCCAATTACATGGCACTCAAAAATAACCGGCTGGAACCATACTGTCGTACCTTTTGGAAAGATTATGTTACGTTCAGTTGAAATCGTTTATAAACCCATCTTTTTCCGAAATATGTTTAGTATCCTATCGATTTTATAAATTCAATTACATTAAAGGATCAGGGCAGTAAATTCCTCACATTATACGGGTATAAAAAAGCCCAGAGAAAAGGTTCTGCTCATAAATATTTTACCAACTGCTAAAGCACTGGTTCTAAAGACCGCTAAATATGTTACGAGAGGTTTGTTTCAAACTTAAAATAGTTTTTCTGGTTGTCAAACATTTTATTTAAAAATTTATTTATAGCTGTACAAAGATCCTTTAGGGCGTGGACAAAATACATAATAATGCACGAATAAAAATTCCAAATGTTTTACCAACAACGTAATGTCAATGTCATTGAAGCTACAAAAGATTTCGTAGCCCTGTAAAATAGAAAATAGAGTTCCAGAATCCACTTTATCACATTTGACACAAAAGTGTTTTAAAACTTCTGTCAAACGATCTTTGACACTTTGTGTAAAAACGAAAAAATGCCTGACAGCAACTTCATTTAGTTCGAAGTATATTCAGCTAGTGCATGGTCCCTACTACTTTTGCAGGCGTTGAAATGCACATTCTTTTTGAGGGAATGTAATGTCACACCCCTACGCATGGACTTCAAACAAAGTTTTTGAATAGCAACATCGCTTAAAAATATTCCAAATATTTTCATTGAAAGTTTTCATCATGAAGTAAGACTCGCTTGCACCATGAATCACTGAATGTGTTTAGAAACCTGGGAGTCTAACCTCATTGAATGACTTTTTCATGAAATAGTTATTGAATGGGGTTTAATGAACTTGGAGGGTTGTATTGATGATTTTAATGATTATAATTCTGTTACTACATACGTGTTCCTACCTGCCAGGCACGCGAGGTAGGTGTTCTTACGTTATCTGTGGTAAAAGTGTTGTGCCGGTAAATCTGTATATTTTCCGATATCACCACTCATTTTTCCAACTTCTCCATATCACTTTACAAACTCATGTGCATTATCGAGAAAGTACTGAAGATTATTGAAACATGGTGCTGATTATAAACTGTGGTCCCCGAGGAAATCTTGCTTAAGTTCCCGCCAACAATGGCGACATAAAATATTTCTACTAATATTCTCATTTATATGAACGCTCTCGGGAAGTTTTACTATTCAATATCGCGCGTAACAGTTTTATATAGGCTATTCCTTTATATATCGCGGTATTGCCTTTCAAGCATAGTGCTTTCATTTCAGTTTTAAAGCATAATTTCATCGTTGATGGTAAAAGGAACTATAACTTCTACAAATAGCTTTGTGGTATCCATTCTTCTGATTAAATGTATCTGGATTCTTTGACTGGGTTTAAACCCTGTCAAAGAATCTCGATACAATCCAATCATAGAAAAATAACTGAGTTTCTTTTTATCTTTACTCAACAAATATTAAGATCAATGTATTTATTGTTTCTTCCTTATTCCGTAGAAATCGAATGAAATAAAGCCTTCGGGTACTTTCTTATTTACCTCTACCAAAAAAACTCAACCGAAAGCCAAACATCTAGAACTGACCAATTTCCTCGCCCAATTCTTTTCTTTCCGTTTGATTAATAAGAAATAAAGCAGCAATTTTAAACACTTTCACTTTAAGAGTATAACAAAAGTAATTTTACAGCAACTTGAGGAACATTGTCTGGTAAAACAAAGATGGCGTCCTCGTTATTACCGAGGGTTAATCATCTTTATCGAGTAGGCACTAAAGTAAAGGGGAAAGTGATTTAGGTACTTTAATATCTTCTTTAGTTCACAAATTGTGAAGTTTTGGCTCTAGTTTGTAATTAGGCATTTTCTTGCTAATGGCCAGAAGTGTCGCATTTAGTAGTACCTACCATGAAGTTAAAAATAAACTTGGATTGAAAGCGTTTCTGATCTCGGAAAAAGGTCATACGAAGTCCCGTTAAATTTAAATAATATGAAAAGGTATGTAGGTGCCTAATAAACCTAGTAATTTATTACTTAACATGAGTCTCGGATAGGTGTTTCATTTTATTTTTTTGTTTTTGAAAAGAAGCTTATCCTCTTCTTCTTCTTAGCTTTGCTAGAATAGAATAATTTAAACTTATTCTTGTATTTACAAGCTACAAGAAAGAATAGACCTTTTAACAATGCTGAACACAGATGTCCCTGATTGTGATGTAAACATAGTATCATGCCCTCATTATCATCAAAAGTACATCAGTCATGTATTTTAAATATTACCGAGCCCGTATTACTTTCAACAATGTGTAAATTTCAATTACATCGTTATTTTTACGCCAATTAACCCCGATGCGGTTTATTTGCAGTGCGGGATTGAGTTAAAATTTCGATTCACAATGTTAGTTCAAAAAGGTTTTTTCATTAATCATTCTTTAAACATTTTCTACATTAAACGTCAGATACTCCAACGTTTTTGTTTGCATTAATGAAAAATTGATAAGTCCGTAAAAGCGAACGCATGAGGTGTTTTACAGAGTAATGAATTCTGTATAAAAAACTCCGTAGTCCGGTGGTTTTATAATGATTTTATGTGTACGCTACTCATTTTATGTAACATAAAAAAAACTGTTGTAATAAGTATTTTTATTAAACGACTGTTGTGTAGATTTAATGTTTAGCCTCATATACATATTAATAAGCACTACAAAAAATCAGCGAAATTCAATTACTTTCTATCTAAACCTAATTAACTTGCTCAAAACTTTCCAAAAAGACAGATTACACAGCTGTTTATCTTATAACACGATTAAAAAAACGGTAACTTCTTTCCATTTTACCGTAATATCCAGCTAAAATAATAAATGCTTGCTCAGTGGGCGCTTAAGCTGTTTTAGCGGTAAACTTACACAAGGTAAAGTAGGTTTTAGTGTCGCACTGTGCATCCTTGCGTAAGTTTGACCGTAGTCTAACTTTGTACTTGTGCTTTATACACTGGCGGCGCTTAAGTATCGTGTTGTCGTTATGTGCTTAACTTTGAGGGGTTTGGTACAGTTTCATGGGAAAATAAGACAAAAATTCAATACCTACGTCTAAAAATTCTCTGAAAAAATACGCTTGTTTGGTTTTGATGAAGTGACGATAAAGTGTGAATAAATTAAGCAAATTAATTATACTTGTCATTACTAAATTAACTTAGTGAGATTCATCAACAAAATTTTTGTTAGAAAAATATTTTAATTACAGTTCGTAGCAAAATGTTTCAATTTGATGGATTCAACTTTGTCCGGAAATAAGGAATTACACTGACACAAACAACTAGACTAAGCTCATATATAAACACTAGTTTAGACCCCAACCCCGGACTAATTGAGCTAGAATTACACACCCCGTAATATTCACGTTTCACCCCCCACCCGCTGTAAAAGTGGGGTAATTAGGGGAATTAATAACTCCTGGTGTATTTGGTAATTGTTCCCTCCGTGTCTAATGAAATAAGAGCTTTGTACTGAGCTTCCGACTGTGGAGTACGAATTTATGCAGTAATTTGATGTTTTAATGCTGAATATTATAGTTTGATTATGCAATCAGAATTATATTAACGTTATTTCACTGTGGACTATTAAACTGGTGTTTAATTTTAACAGATTCATAAGTTTTATTATGATTTTAATTTGATGGGCAATAACGCTGCCAAATGTAAAATAATGCGGTGGTAAAATAAATGATATTTCATTTCATTTATTTCAGTAACAATTTTTACATTATTTCGAAATTTTACATTAAATTATAAAATTAAAAGAATTACAATAGAAAGCATTATTAACAGTAACCAAATGAATTAATTTAAAAGTAAAACATTTGCAATTACCCTGTATGTTAAATAGCAAAATAAAAACAATTTAAGATTCCACCATTACATTAATGTCAAAAGTATAATATAATGTCAATAAAAATAGTAATGTAAAAATCAATTAAATCAGATTCATCAGTTACAAAATAATAATCAAAAATAATAATGAGACGCCAAACAGTTCCTATAATATTTAGGGTGAAATATGAAATTGGTCATAGCTGTAAGTTCTTGTACAATACGCTCCTAGTCAAAGCAGAAAACCGCCTCTATTTTACCCGGCTCCCTAGTTTATTATCTTTGCATTTATACCCGTTTATATCTGCATCTTGCAAATTCAAAGCAAGTTGACTTCCTGCAATTCGATAGCCGTCCCAAGGCCGGCTGCCTTGCATCGACTCCCAAATAATTGATATCGTCTCAACCGTACCGAAATGAACCAGATACCGGGCGTTCAGATTTCTGTCAGACATCAGGTAGAATGGTCCGTAGGGCTAAATATTGTAATGGCTAGCTCGTCTTAGTCTAGATGCAGCCGTTATTTACTTACTGACGCCCGCAGGTAGCTGAATAATAAATGATTGCATTGGATGGGAATCTTGTTGGAGGTGAAACTTTGACGGTCAGTCCGGCGTATTATTTATGTGGTTCCGATTAGATTTTGTGTTGTTGAAGTCTTAGTTGTGAATAGAGATTAGCTGTTTGTTTGGCATTTTGAATATAGAAATCTTTTTAGTTGAACCATTTTACTTTACTCCATTTTATCTTTTTTATTAATTGGCATGATCCAAGATTATGTTTAGACTTAAAAAAAAACTGTGATTTCGTTTCGGTTTTACTGGCGAGGGTAGCCGGATAAGAAAAACCGATCTCATCTAGTTTTTCCATAAATTTTTTGAGTTGTATCATAAGTCATAACACATAAATAACATCACACTTGTAATTCCCGAAGTTGTATAGTGTTTGTTAAAACCAATTTACGGAATAAAAATTTATCATTTAAATACAAGGTTTAAATGGATCCTACACGAAGCCAAGCATTACACAAAAAATATTGCTGGGAATCAACTTTTTTTAGGGAGAACTATGGAATCAACATAACGCACTGATTACATTGAATAGTATGGAGGTCGTGGAAGTATTTAAAGTAAAGTTATAACATTAAAAACTTGTGAAAAAATCGGAACTTTGACCCCCCATATCTCCGTAACTAGAAGGTTCCCAGGTACGGTCTAGAACAAAAAAAAAATCGCATTGATGGGGAAAACAAGTGCTTTTCGGCTTCGTTAAGGGTACTTTAACACCCGTTTCGCAATCGAAAATTGAGAACCTTTCTTCCAGACAATACGCCATAAGTAAACCAAAAACTACCCCCCTAGACTCACAAATAAGTATATTGTAAAACAGCCGCTTTTCTTTAATTCCCCCCTCCCCCTCCCCCCCCTCCCCCCTGCCGTACAATAATGTTGTCGCGCTTCTGCCCGGCTTATCCCATTGTCATACGAAACTCCTGTGATGTCGCCGCAGACGGTTTAAGCCGACAGTTCGCCGGCTGTCAGACACCATATACATATAAACAATTGCGAAGTGTGATCGCAGGGACACCTCTAAAAGCAATGATACATGGTTCACTATTGCATTTCAATTTGGATGAAGCGACCAAAGTGGATCGTGTACGTAAATGTGTAGGAGCCATTCTTTTCATTTTCTCGCCTTTAAAAAAATATTATATCTACGGTTTAACCAAAATGCACCTTTTGGTTAAACCGTATTGTCATAAGCATGACATTACATCATCATCTGCCTAGCCTTTTCCCAACTATGTTGGGGTCGGCTTCCAGTCTAACCGGATGCAGCTGAATACCAGTATTTTACATGGAGCGACTGCCTATTTGACCTCCACAAGCCAGTTAGTACTGGGTAATACGATACCCCTTGGTAAGACTGGTTGTCAGATTTTTTGGGACTTTTTGGGCTTTCTGACTACCTAACGACTGTCAAAGATGTACAAATGACACCCGGGACCAACGGCTTAACGTGCTTTCCGAGGCACGGAGGAAACTCGGTATGTAATGGTGGACCAACCTAGGCAAGCACGGCTTAACCTAAAGATCGATCCGAGCGGCTGTTATTATTTAGCCACGAGCTCCTCTCATAAGCATGACATTACGATTAGTGATTTAGTTGAGACGGAACAATAATGACGGATGGTTGATAGTAATAGGCTTGCCGCCTTTTCATCATTGGAGACATGTGAGTGTATATTAGGTACACCTCTATCTAACCCTTTGGGGATTACAGGGCGATGTTATGAAACAATAATTCCTAACTAAATAAATTATTGAGTTAGTTTAAATGTCTCAGTTAAATGTTACGTATAAGAATAGAACAATAAATCTAATTTTAATTGGTTGTCATTTTAATGTCGTATGCTTTTAAATTGTTCTAATTGATCGTGAGTTTTAACTGGTTTATATTTAATGTTTTGTTGGAACCAGGTATACAGAGGCAGAATTGCTTAGGGCAGGTTTGAAGCACCAATGAAGTGATCGGTACCTGCATCTATTCTTTCAGAACTAGTAGCTCAGCTTGTGAGACTTTGTGTTCCTCCCAAGCCCAAATAGACGGCACGGTTGGCGCAGTGGCTGAGCGATTGGCTGCTGCACTACGTGTCGAGGGTTCGATCCCCGCACGGAACAAATATTTGTGTGGCCTACTGGTAGTTGTTCCGGGTCTGGCTGTTTGTATATGTGAGTTTAAATGTTTGTAAATGCACCCACGGTACAGGAAAAAATCCAAGTGTCGGGCAACATTTTTCTTAAAAAAAAAAAACACCACGTGACACCGCGTGGACACAGATTGCTGGACGTTCAGTCTGCACGCACAGTTTCTCATTCTTACTCTTGGTTCGCGCCCTAGCAATGCTGAATGTTCTAATAACATCGACGCCGGAGTGATTTATTTGCCTCGAGATGGACAGACGTATATCGTAGGTATTTGAGTTTCTGTGAAAGGATGCACGAAAGATGACCTTCTCTTGTTATATCAATTATTTTATTTAATACTAGCTGTTGTGCGCCATTATTTTGTGTGAAATTATTATAAAAAATAATAATTCCCTTTTTAAATTGGATTTTGTTACCAATTTCAATAGTTTAAATTTTTTTGCACGGATCCCTAATTCTTTTTCTAAAATAAAAGTAGCCTATGTTAGACCTTATAACATTAGCTATCTGCTAGTAAAAGTCCCGTCGCTCCAGTCATTTCGAAGATTATCCGGAACAAACAGATAGACAAACAAATGTGTTTTGTTATAAGTGACGTATACATTTTCATATATGCATTCAGTAAAAAGCTGTTATTTTGATATTACAAACAGACACTTCAACTTTAGTTATTTCTATAGATTGATTGATTGGTTTGTTTTGATTGTTTTTTTTTATTGATTTATTATCATCATTATTGTAAATAATTATTCTTTTAACTGCGTAATAATAGCTTGGATTTTTCCGTTCAGTTGTATCTTAATGAATAAATCCAAACAGCATTCAAACGCTGTCAGGGTCATAATTGTGATGGAATATTGAAAATGGCTCTTGAAATAGGTTTAGTTGTGCTGTAATTTCTTTTATAAAATCCGTTTTTAAAAAACAGAAGATGTCACTTAGTTCGGTAACAGGACGCGATAAATTACGAACACGTAATTTGATCATTAATTAGGTGAAAAGTACTTACCTAATTAGATTACTGAACCGTATTGAATGCGGGATGAGCTGTAGTCTGAAACAAGAAACGTTGGAATTATTTAGAATCCTTTAGAGACTCGAGGATGTAGTGAAGCGTAGTTATTAACAATTAGTGCCCCCAAAAGTGGGCAATTTACCTTGTTTTGTAAAAGGGTATTAAATTGCTTAGAACCATTAAGGAGGCCGCATTGCGTGGCTATTTCATACATAAATATCTTCGGCCAGTATGAGTAATTTTGAAAATAAAAATATGGTTTAGTAAAATTATTAAAAATATCCATTAGTATAGTTTTATTCTAACATACATGTAGGTGGTTAACAATTATGTATTTAAACGAATTAAACGAATGACCTAAAGGTAGTTCACCTCTGCCTAACCCTTCTGGGAAAACGGGCGTGTTGTTACGGTAATATTTAGAATTATCTTACCATATTTAATTTCAAACAAAACTAAAGTGATAGTGACCTACTTTTATGTTTTCCAAAATCATTTGTTTGTTAAAACTTGTTTACATCACTTTGGACAGTAAAATTCGATTTTATTTATTCGAATTTCCCGCCCAGTTTCGGTCCCGACCGCGCTCAATCATGAACTCATCTGAGAGCGGTTTCACTAGCCAAACTATTTTGGAAATCCTGTATTGAACTACGCCAACAAAAAACGTTAACAATGAGAGTGAATTATTAAGTAGTTGGGGCACTGTAAAAGGTTAATTGTCTTCCTTAGAAGTAACCTCACATCATGCCGGCTAGTAGAAAAAAGATGCTGGTTGAAATCGATCAATCAAATGAATTCTAATAAGAATTTTTAAATAATGAACGTGTAGTTTGTTTTATTTGATTCAGATTTGTTTTTGACGCAGAAGCAAACCGGTTTTCTTGAAAATAAATTGATATAATTCAGCAACGCTTTTCTGTAGATTTCGGTGAAAGGGAATTTGTATAAGTCCTAGAATGATAAGTGATCTTTACTAAAAACCAAACGTTCGACGGTTTAAAAAAAGATACAGGCACAAAAAAAAAGAAAAACCTACAATAAATAACATGGCTACAAGTAAAATCTGAAACACGATACAAGTCCAGTGGGTCAGAACACGATAGTTAGCTGTCTATTAGTTTGGTGTTATTCTAATAATTTAGATAGTCTTTGTCTCATTTTATGCCATTAACATGATGTGACCATAGAGGTTAAAATCTCTACAGTACATAATGACAACGATCTTTATTACAACCTCTGACGTTTCGAAAGCCGATCCACGGTTAGAAAAAAAGACATATGCACGAAAGAAAACATCCAAAATACATCTGTAGCTCTCTGTGTGTTTGGTAGTATTCTAAATATGAACAGTGTTTGTTTCATTTAATGCCACTAACTTAATAAATGACCATGGAGGTTAAAACCTCCAGAGTACTCAATGGAGAAACGACCACAGATTAAAAAAAAAGGCACAAAACAAAAAACAAAAAAACCTTCAAATGATATAGCTACAAGTAAATCTGAAACACGATACAAGCCCAGTGGGTCGGAACACGATAGTTAAGTGGTTAATCTAGCTGTCTATTGGTTTGTATCGACAGTCCTAAGCAAACTCCTCGTGTAGAATGATGTTTGCGCTCGACCAATAACGTTTGAGAGTTCTTTTTGTAAATGCGTAGTGTTAGTGTATGTCTTAATGAATGTTTAAACTGTTTTATTGGTTTTGTGGGTGTTTTCGGTGAAGATCTTTTCTTTTGAGGAGAACTAAAAATAGATCACTAAGTAAATTGTAAATTGGTTTAAATATTTGATTTAAGAATAGAATAGATATCACTTTAGAAATGGTTACGTTTCTGTCTCGAGCATTAAAATTTCAAGATTCTTATAAATCAAATTGAAAATTGGCTTGATATGGGCATGTGATGCGGAGGAATGAGGAAAATGTCGTGAGAAAAGTTTTGAGTATGAATGTGGAATAGATGTACTATGTGAAGGATGATATGGCAAGAAAGGAGGTGTCTGATGAGGTGACGAGTAATAGAGAAGTATGGAAGAAGAAGACATGCTGGGATAAGAGCAGGAGAATTATAATGATTGAAAATCCTATCTGAAATTACATGGAGGATGTCGCTTTTCTCAGAGTAACTTTTTCACGCGACCAAAGTACGGTGACAGTACATCTAACTATCAGTGGGTACATCGAAATAAATCCTTGGTTTAAGCAAAGTTATATTTACCTACCTAGTGTAAATCTGCTGTCAAAACTGAAGCTAGCTGGTATGATAAGTTAATGATCGAAGAAATAACTACGGCTACCTAATCAGATCACTGGACATTCGAACTGGCAGCAGATTAAATTAGGCTTTCAGAGAAACAGGTTGAATTAGAGATCTAAATTCAGCGGTAGTAGAGCTTCGACCCTTGCGCAAACTGTGTAAATTTATTTAGGTAGTCTAGACTTTAGTGCTGGTTATTTAAGGGTTGTTTTAGAGCTAGAACCAGTGTATAAGTACTAACTAAACTAAGAACAAACATAAAAAAAAACTATTATAAATAGAAAAATAATATTATAATATCCGAACTCTATTATAAAGGTCTTACACAAAAGCTTATTAACTTTACAAAGGTAATAGTGTACAAGACTTGTAAAAAAAACTAAGATACCTTCCATGACTTCATAATGAATATTTTAAACAAACAACTTTTGCAGCTTTTCCTTCGTTATGTTCTGGTAAAAGAAGGAACAATTTTAAACCAGCCAAGTGCGAGTCGTACTCATATGCACACAGGGTTCCGTAGCACCAAACAATATAATAAAAATATTTAGAAGGCTCATTCATAATTATGTTGTATTGACATTCAACAGCAAAACTAAATTTGTTTTTCATGGTATGTTAATAAAACACAACGTTACTGCTGCAGTTTGATGAAAAAGTCCCATATTTCAAAAACTAAACATCAAATTTTATTCAAACCAATTTTCGTTGAAAGTTTTTTTTACGTTCTACAATTACATTTTTTCAAATTTTTTCTCCACTTACATTAGAAATTAGAGTTTTTTGCGATTCAGCGACGGAACCCTAAAAAGAAATGTTCTGTAGTCAGTCGAGGCACGTAGCGTAGTCGTTGGGATCAATCCATCAATCTCAACAGGTCGTAAACGTCCACTGCTGGACGTGAGCCTCCGTCATAGTTCCGAAGAACGGTCACAGGAGGGATTGGCATAATCACCGTAGGTTCCACACGAGTGGATACGGAAGAGGGCGCTGATATGAAAAATGGGGAACTGCACTTTAAACGCGTGACACATATTTCTATCACGAGCCTAAGAATTCTTAAAAAAAATCGTAATTCATGTTTGAAAAATTCTTTCATCATCAAAAACGCAGTGAATATTGTTGAATTGTTAAATATAAAGCATTGAGATTGTGAGAGTAATTCGTCATTACCCTGCTGGTCTTTTAGTATGCACTTTGAAATGTTCGCTTATAGATTGATAGCACTCTGTACGTGCCGCAGATTATTACTTCTGTCTTTAACGAAGATTCTGAACGGTTATAGCTTTGATGACGATTATCCGTTGTGTACCATTCTGTCGGTAAAAGTGAATTTGTTAAACGTTCTAGAAATTTATTTAGCAATATGGTTGCTGTGTATTTTCACTGTGACCTTTATGAACGTTTAGAGGCTAGACTACAACAACCTCGGGAGGAAATAACCACAATCCACCTGATATGGTCCTCGGTTCCAAGGACAAGTTATGGCATGTTGTGCTCGACGCTGCCGCTTCCGTGCACATATTTTGGAGGTAAAAAGCATTCTGTTTAGTTACTCTGTTTTGGCTACCTTCTGGGATAAACACTTTCATTTATTCAGCGATTATGGTGAGATTAAGTAACAAGATATCAAATTATAGATGGTAGGAATTTGATGAAAATGTAGATAATGTTTACTTTAAAATAAAAATCTACGTAATGTGTTTTTATCGTTAGAATTAATTTAGAAAAGTACTTAATTGTAACTTGGCTCAGTTTCAAGTGAGCAGTCATTATTTAAAACTAACTTAATTCGTGAAATGGTGAAAAGCTTTCTTGATCAGTGTAAATCTAAAATACACGTTACGAGTCGGTACGACCACAAACCACACACACGGTTGTTCTCGACATTTTCGCGAGTAAATAAAACGGGAAGTCGTCTATCTTAAGAATCGTTTTTCTAAATTACTTAGGTTCGGCCGGGACCCCATTAGTCGGTCCTCGTTACCTCCCGAGACAAATGGCGCGAAACGCGAAGAGTTGGCGCCTTTGCCGAGCCGTTTATTAGTATTAACAAACTTTGCCACCGAGATCATTTATACGAATGAAAAAATAAACTAAAGCGCGCTCGCCTGAATTGTGTTTTAATTGAGAACTATACCTCCTTTATTTCTCTCGACAAGTCTTAATTTATAGTTTTAATGTGAAGCAACTTTGTTTAAACTTTGTTGTTTTATTCTCACTGAGTAAATAGAATGTGTTGAAGCGACGTAAACGTCCACAATGAAGCCTCTGACAGTAAATTTTAATTTAAGTGAAACTCATCAGCTACTATCATGATATATCGAAATTAAAACATATTCCGGGAGGTTGGTATTAATTTGTGTGCTCTCCCGAGCGAGGGCGCGCGACGAAAGGTATTACGAAAATTTAATTGAAGTTTTGATTAAGCACTGTTGCACATGGCGGGCTCATTGATCGCGATGTTATAAAGCATAGGCTTAAAAATGTGGTCGACATCATTACCGACAACCTGATATTATTATGTTTAGCCGACTGGAAACTCACGTTTAATTACTACAAGGTCCATTTTAACTTAATAAAGTAACATTCTAAAACAAATTTAATGTTACGCTCACCCCTTTGTAAAATTGAAAGTCTTTTCCTCGGATTTACGAAACGAACGACCTCGACTATCCGAAAATCTGAGCATTGGATACTCCTTAGCTTGTTTTGGAGTTAAACGTGGGTCTTAAGGGCAAGGGATTAAGGTGAAAAGTGTATTGGATATCTGAGTAGATGTGACGTTTCGTTTTTAGTTACGTAAACAAATAATGGGAGCAAGGGATTGATGGAAGTGAATGAGTCCACGTCCTACGCAAACTTGTGCAGTATCGAACTAGGGGCATTGTTGTATTGAGGACGTTTGGGATGTTGAACCACTGGGAAAATATTGATCTTTTATAGTTTATTCAATATCGAATACCTGAGTGGATACCTTCTCAGTTGGAAAATTGTAATGTAATGGAAACAACAGTCGCATTCCGTGCTATTTCACACTTTTATTTTCAGATCGCGTTTCTTTTTATTTCGCTAGGTTGTGATTTTATGAATGGGAGTGTTACTTATTGATTTATTTTCTAATTTGAATAAACAAACTAAATACATTATTAATTAAAAACTATTAAATAACCTGGCTTTTACTTTGGCCAGAAGCTAAGTGTTGCCATACAACGTGGCAACGCCGCTAGTCTCTTGGGCACATTACCAGCTGACAGCGTTGAGGAGGAGTTTTTTGATGCCCTTTTGTAGTTTGTTTATTTATTTTAATGGTAGTTAATTTAGTGTTCAGAGATAACATAAACAAATGTTATTTAGTTTTCTGTTATGACCTTGAATTATCGAAATATCGACTAACGGAATCCAAAAAACATTAGTGAAGCTTACATTTTATTCAACTTATTTCGTATATCGGGAAGCATCGAAAGCGAATTTTACAAAATAATGTGCCATATTCATAATATATTAGGACTTACTATGTAGAAATTTTAGTCTTTCGTAGGCTGGAGTCTTCCTCTCTCTGTAAAAAACAGGCTTTACCTCAGATTCCCTGCAATGGGACTCTGGTAGGTACGTAGACAGTAGCTTTGCCTTTGGTATTGGGTTCGATCCCCGGGGCATGCAAAGTGGTATTGGGTGTTTCTGTCAGCCCGGAGGTGCAATTGCGCCGGTAAATAGCGTTAGGCTCGCCCTCAATCTCATGGGATCCAATTCCGTCATCGACGTGCTGTCAGTGACGGTAAGCCAAAACATTGCTGTCTGCTGGAATTAGGGTCGGGTTGGAAGCAGGTTTGACGTCAATGTTGAATGTAATAATGAGGAGTAGAGAACATTAGCGAAGGGTCAATTTTTGTAAGAGGTAACCCAGAGTATATATCATTAATGTGATTATATTATTTGTCTATAGAATACTGACTGTGCCATTTTTCAAAGGGAAGCCGGTAGGAATCGAGTTGTATGAAACCTTCGCCACTGGTAGAGTAACCATTTATGTTAAAACATATCATATCAACATGGCTGTTTTTTCCAAAAGGTTAGTCACGAGGTTTACCTATTTAATCCCAGTTTTCGCTTGTTATAAAGGTTGAGTCTATTGCCGTTGCTGGGGTACGAATTCCAGACTCAAGGTAGTTACAGAAAATCTGGAGAAAAATGCCTACTTTTAGAGGCTGTCAGGAACTAATTATCTGAATGCTTCTTTAATTTCTTATTTTAAATTATTTTCTTCTCTTTAATTATTTCAGATTCTTGTACTACCTGTTTTGATATGGAAAGAAAAATATTCGACTGAGAGCAGGGTTTGACCCTGCGACCTTCCGATTCAGTACACCGGACGTCTTAACCAATTAGACCATCGCACCCTGCTCACAGCTCTCGAAATTTTCGTTCCATTAATAACATCTTACGTCTTCTTCGTCTTGTACTACCTGCTGAAAACGACGAGGTTGTCTAATCTTAATAAATAAAAGAATATGGCTGTATGTGCAGATAAAACGGCAAACAACATACAAAACATTCATTGACAAATGCTGACAAGCAACAAATAAAATAAATTCCTCAGTTACTAAATAAAAGAAACCTCTTTCATTTAAACTGTTAGCACTTCGCAAACCATTGCATTACGTTAGCAACAGAACAGAACAAAACGCCATCTTTTAAAATTGCGAGGGAAAGTATAATAATTCGTATTATTATATTCGTGTCTGACACTAATATCTCGTCTCGACCGCTTGGGGCAACTGCAAGCAAACAATGAAACAACTTTAATAAAAGTAAATCGTATTAACACCTAACTCGCTAAGCTGTGTCATTGTCGCCTGGAATGATGCGGGTGAGAAACTGTTTTAACGTTTATTTGTTACATTATTATTGAGGGTTAATTGATAGCTATAGCAACTAACACAAAAAGAGGGTTTTGTGGAGTTCTAAACACATCATCATTTATCATATTTATTGATATTTGTATTTAATATTTTAGTTTAAATTAGGTATGACACATAGACACCTTATTCTCTTCCGTTTCTACATTGTCTACATTTCTTTATAAACAGTAAAATAAATAAATAATTCTCTTGCCCTTATCCCAATTCATTTGAGGTCGGTTCAGCATGTCTTCTTCTTCCATACTTCTCTATTAGTTGTCATCTCATCAGACACCTCCTTCCGTACAATATCATCCAGTCCATCTATCGTTTCTTTGGTGTTCCTCTACTCTTATACCTATCCACATGCATACTCAAAACTTTCTTCACGACATTTTCCTCATGAGTCAAACCCTAAACACATGTGATCACTGAATGCGAGTGTATTTTCAGCTGGACTGATGAATAAAAAAATATAAGAAAAGAATTTCTTTGATACTTTGGGATTCCTAAAGTATAGGTACGACTGGTTTTCCACCTGGGAATGTTATTATTGACCCAATTGGAAGATAATAACCTAACATCACGCCTGAAATTCTCGAAGGGTTAGGCAGAGGTATATCTGATAATACACCCACGTTTCGCCAGTTATGTTTAAGTCCCATGTAATAGGGGGCGAGTCTATTGCCATCAACCGGGCATAAATCCAGACTCCGTGGCTGCTACTGAGAGTCAAAGTCAAAGTCAAAAGCATTTATTTCAATTGAAGCATCACAGGCACTTTTGAATGTCAAAAAAACAAAAAGAACCGAAGCTACAGTCACAGTCACAAGGCAGAAAAACTTGAGAAAGTACTGTAGTTGCACAGAACTATTAAACAAACCCTGCAATACCTCAAGTGTTCTTTTTTAATTCCCACGTTATGCGCCTAAAACTAGGTTAAAATTTCTCGGAATTACAACTGGTACTAAAACTTAGGTCAAAAAAGAAATTATTGGGAAATTACCTTAGCTTTGTTTAAAACTAAGGCTTAAGCCCAAAAGGAAGAATTTTACTTAATGAAATAAAGATTGTTTTAATAAAATTAAAATATTGAATCTTCTCATAAAGAGTTTTTAAGAAGAATCCGAGCTGAAGAAGGTATTTAGATCTTTTAATAAAAGACCTAAAACCTCGATTGAAAAAAGGCTTTTCAGCTTAATTTTAGATTCTGGGAAGGCGCTGTCAAAATGGTAGAACAAATATTTGAAACAAAATAGATAATTTATTCTACTAAGAGTATAATTAAAAATGATTGATGAATCTGTCATGTACGAGTAAGTTGCCAAAAGTCTGAGAGGACGTCGTTGGTACTACATAGATTTAGTAATTAGATTCCACAAGCATTTACATTGAAAAATCCTTTGGATGAAGACTGTTTAGATACCATTGTGAGATTAACTTATTTGATACGCCTTTCTAGTTTACATAATTCATATGAGTATTTAAACCGGCTAGCATGATAAATTTCGTAACTAAATAAAAAAACCATCGTTTTTGTAAAACAAAATACAACAATTACAAATGTAAAGCCCATCCACATTTTCTTTTCATTTAAATACCCACTTTCTGTATCGTATTATAGAACTTAGTTTTCATTCAATAACTTTAGATATTTATTTTCGCTCCTCGCTGCGGGCGCGGGATTCTTTTTACGCGAAATTGTAAGTAAACCTCCTTTAGACGAACTGGCTTAAATTGCTCGAGTATAACATCAACAGAAAGTTTGGAATAAAATGGCGTATGAAGTTAAAAGAGCCGATCCTGAGAACTTGGCGCAAATAAAACGACTTGAAATGAACGAATGAATTAATTATCAACTCTACTATGTTTAATAATAAATAAAGTTTATTTGCAACCCAGTTCAGCCTGTATCTGAAAACGCGTTAGTATTTTATACAGGTAAATTTGATATCGGGCCGGGTTCCCGCTCAGAATTCAGTAGGTGGCTCCGCCTAACGTGAACAACAACGGGATTTCTGCCAAATTTGTTTGCCCGAGAGGAGTTAAAATATATTCAACTATACGATAGAAGTTTCCGAGTTAGGGATAGCTTATTTTTTCAACTAGCCGCAGCGGTGCGCCGTGAAAAGTCGTAATTAACGTGGCTTTCAGAACGACCCCAGCGAACAGTGGGCTCTCATAGGATTGTCATGACAAGAATACAAAGCTAGTTGCATTGTTACGCGAATAAAAAAAGCCCTACTTTTAAAATTACTCGTTTTCTAAACCTTGCTCTGTGTAAGCGGTTCCAAATTTTGATAGGGAGCACTTGTAATATGAGCTTGTATTGGAATTTGCGTACAAAGTTTGTTAGGAGGAGATTATCTCGCAACTACACAGCTTCTAAGTTTCTAAGTTTTATCAAATCGGATAATCTGTAACAGCGGTGGCCCAGTGGTGGCAGCCCCGGCTTACGAACAGTAAGTCGTGGGTTCGAACCCAGGCAGGCGCATTACTTTGTGTAATTTATTTCATCATTCTCAAAAATGGTGAAGGAAAACATCGTTGGGAAACCGGCATGTCCTAGAACTAAAAATTCGGAGACATGTGACATCTACCAACCCGCACTGGGCCCACGTGGTGAATTAAAGCCATTCCCTCTCATAGAGAAGAGGCCGTGTGTCCCAACAGTGGAAACATTATAGGCTGATTATTCTATAATCTGTAACACCACGTTATGTCGCTGATTGCTGCAAAATTTTTAAATAAAGAGTAATAGCGATCTTTTTCGAATACGGGTGATAAATTGTGGGTTAAGGGGTGTTACCTGTATGTGGAGATGTGAAGTATTATGAAAATTACGCGATTTTTTCATAAAGTTTAACGCAGCTGGCGGGCAGGTGGGGGAGGGGCTATACCGCTCTAATGAAGCCAGGATGCGCCCGCACGTTATTAAGGGATCACTCCCAGCCTTTTATGCGCTATGAATAGTGTGTTTTATTAACTTTATTTTAATGCTAGACGAATTTTTTTTTCAGACTTTCTACAAATATGAATGTGTTTTTTTAGTGTGTATTTGTTCGTGTGTGGGTGGTAGACACTTCATTAACAATGTTTGGGTTAAAGTAGCGTATAAAAGCTAGATGTATTTTGGCATTTTTACAACGTAAAAATAAACTATAGCCATTAGTAATCGCATTTGTTATGTATATGGAAATAAAATAATTTACCTATTAGATAACCAGAAATTACCTTGATCGTGATTGGGCAGTAACCTTTATATTCTAAAGACATTGAACACAAAAACTTAAAACTATTTACATAGTAACCTCTGTGAATATATTCCCTGTAATAAAATCTCACGTAAATAAGTAAATAGCAGGCGTAGTATCTCATTTAAATGTTCAGCAGGTGTACATTAAGCCGACTGGATACAGGACTGTGGCTTCACCGAAATTGAATTTAAAAAATATTACCGACTCGCGAGCTTGGCTGGACTCCAAGAGACAATACCTACCGTCGTCTTGTATATTCATTTTAGAGGAATAAATACTTACGGCGCACAAAGAGTAGTCACACAGCCTTGTTAGTAAAAGAGCCATGTAAATGATTATAGTGCTCTGTTCTGAAGACGGGAATAAAATGTGAAATGCATAGCGGCTTGATTTTCTGTGGAAGTGTAGTGAGAGAGGACATTGAGGTTTTTCACGAAAAGTATAATTTCTAACTTGTTGTCATTTTTCTGTTACTACCTAGGAGTGAAATAGGTAATCGTCTCAAACACTAATTCACGAAGTTGGAACCAGAATGACCTCGGGCAACAGTATGTAAGTGCACCTCATTACGTAATCAGTGTGGCATGGACTTCACTTTGCAGACCACACCAATTCTGTAGTGAAATATTGTGATCCCTCAAGGAAGAAAGCACTGAAGAGCACTTAGATCAGTGTGGCATGGAAAAATTATGATTTTTCTATGCCATTGTGTAATATGAGGTTATTACACCATAGCATTATTGGTAAAAATGTCACTTAGACCACTCTGGTTTCAATGTCGTCAATTTAGGTAACAAACATTTTAATGGCATCGTAAAACAGAGAGGACATTATCGCCTTTATCCCAAAAAATACAAAGTCAAAAATCAAACGCTTCAGCCAAGTTCTGGTTTCCGTGAAAATATTTAGATGATCGTCGCACAGGTCGGTGTTTTGTGTGCAAACAACAGCGTTACCACCTCGTGAAACTTTTTACATTAGCCGTACCTACGTCCCGGCTCTGTTTGTTTCGTGCCTTCGAACCTGGGAACTCGGAACTACGGCGCACAAGTTTTGGGTCTCATTTTAAAACTCCCTACCCTGCCCCGGGTAAATTTTAATCATAAAGAGACAATAGAGGTGAAGGTATACGGTAAACTTTGGTCAGACTGATTTACGCGATATTTTTGCACCGTATCTCAACTGCTTGATTTTATTTGCGGTTATTTGCAACGAATGCCTTTAATAATAGTCCGCACAAATCTTCCCCGAGGCCCGATATTAGCACGAATGGCCGTTTTTAGGTAATGGTTCGGGGGCAGCGGGTTAAGCGAGGGCGAACGGCTAACTAATGAGAAATGTTGGCTATTTAATAGCGTGCAATATGGAATCAGGTGTTGAAGTATAGCGGGGTTATACATTTTTATGACGGAAAGTGTTTTTAATATAAGACATTAACAGCCCATGATTCATTTACTGTCGTAAAATCTATGAACCTACTTCTAACAAAAAATACGGCCATATTAAATAAAATTTTCAGTAATTTATGACATTTCCATCTACAGCACTCCGAAAGTCAGGTATAATAAAATGATGTCTTATTTCCTTTTACTCTGAGCAGTCGTAACGTAAGGCAAAAATGTGGCACTGGAAACTGTCCAACGAGCAGTATCTACTCCGGAGTCATATATTTTACATTCAATTTGAGGAAAATGGACTTCGTGTTTATGTTTTATTTACAGTCGTAATTTTGTTACGGATCGTAACATTGAATTAACGCAATTTAGATTCTTGCAACATCATTAACAAACATGAGTTTTCCTCCAAATTTACATTCAAATTGTAACGTTATTATTTCACTGGTCTGTTACACATAGTTTATACCCTACTTTCTCATGATTTCTTATTAAGTAAATGGAATAGCTGCGAAAGAAAACTTGCAGGAAGAACGAGCAAGATGAAAAAGCTTTTGCTCCAAATAATTTTAATATTCAATTATTCAAGATTTTCAATTTTCAAGGAAAAGATTATAAGATTTCTTAGCTGGTTTAAGCCGTAATGAGTTTCCGGTATAACAGTTTAGTGGGATGAGGTTTCGAACCACTGCTTCATTTGAGCAAGGAATCTATTAACGGAATTACCATCAAGTGGGCCTCTGGCCCTTAAGCGCCATCGCAGGAGAGCGCGTTGATTCAAGATTAAAAGAGATTGCACTAATGAAAACAACTTTAGAGCTTGAGCTCTTAAGTTTTTAAACACTGTGGAAGTTTAAACTATTAGCTCGAACTTGCTAAAAGAGAAAATAAATCTTGAACTGTTGAGAAACGTAAGTAACACTTAGCTAAGAAATACACCTTGCTATTCTCCACACTGTGACCCAGTAAGTACGTCACTTTAAAATACCACTTCCAGTTTCGTTGTAACCCGAAGTCAGACAGTTCTTAATAATGAGGCAATCCACCTAGATGATAAATACGCGAATAAAATAACGAGATCAGACGTAAGGGCATTAAATCAGTTCACGTTCAACAATCTGTCTCCGAGGAGAAGTTAATGTGTTTAATTATTTACCAAAACAAAAGTTTTAATCATCGTTTATTTGAAAATTTATTGGCCAACTTGTAAACGGTTACGATAAGCCGCGGATTGGAGGATATGAAATCAGATAATGTAAATAAATGTGAGAAATGTGGGCATTTGCCGGCTTCTGCGGGCTTTATCCACCAATTATTTCCATAAGGCATTACGGGGAACCGTTTAATATATTCAGTTTGGATTAAGGGACATCAAAAGATTAGGGCTTGACAAATATGGTGATTAATAAATCAAGAATTCAGCCTGTTTATTATGGAGCTACGAAATTACTGTTTGAAGTTATTTTTCACTCGTATACGAATGAAAATGTACGTCGGTGTGTGTAATTTCTCTCTTGAAAGCAGAATCTTGCTCGCGTTCCCAGAAACGCGATGCTCGAATATTGTAATAGACAAGACAGAGTTGTAGAATAGGTATGAGCACTTTGAGCATCTGTTAGGTAGGAGGAAATGAGCTCTTAAAACATTACATCACACCAAAAATGTGAATAAAACACCTTATATTTGAACGAGTATTTCATAATGTCAAAAATTCAATAATTCGTTACCCAAATACCACTAAATAAAGTGATTGAATAATGTAAAATAAACTCAACCATAAACTTTTATTATTTAAATAAGCAAGGTGGCTCAAAGCTGTGTTTGCAATAAAATGAGTCGATGAAAACAGAAATGCAACCGTTTTTATTGAGTACTACGGCTAGGTACCTACTTACTTTTTCACAAAACATTATTACTGTTCTGTGGTATTTTCAGTCTAATAATAAGTTACATTTTTTAGTAATATAATTTTTTTAAAACGTTGATACCCTAGTGGTGTGACCGTCGTACTACCAAGTCATAGGTCTCGAACCCAAGACTCGCACCTCTGATTTTTCGGATTCATTTGCGTATTCTGTGATTATTACTTGCTTCGGTGAAGGAAAACATCGTGAGGAAACTAGCATGCCTCAGAGATATTTCTCAATGTAGAACCAAGTCAGAGGCCCATGGGCGGCATAAAAACTCTGACACCAGGTTAGGCACTAACCACACGATAAAGAAAAGAATACAAAGATGAAGCCTGAAAGCAACCAAGTCAGACTTAATTAATAGTTTAGATGGGTTGAGGTAGTCCATCACTTTTTTTGTCGATATTTGACCATTTCTGGTAGTCTAAAAATATTTGAAAAGGCATAGGTTTAGGGTTCAGAGGTGGACTTAGGGCTGATTTCACTAGTAAAACTCAATACGACCAGCACATTTTTGGTAGATGTGCTGGTCGTATTGAGCATATCTAAAGGGCGTTCAAGTGCTGTCAGTGTGAATATTTCATAGCAATTAAGACAATTTGCTGCGTTGTGCTGAAGATATTTACTTTCATTGGTATGACACAGACATTTTCTTATTTTTAACGATTTACCAAAATTGCAAACAGAATAATTTCAGCGAAAACACTATTATGTTGAAGTATCCAATTAGGCCGACGTCAAAACAAAGTGAAGTTATTGAGAAGCGAATATTTAATGAATACAGGACCTATTTGTTTGTTGTACGTAGATACCTAGAAAGCGAACACTGCCAATTAATGACAATCTTACTTTGATTAATCACGAGTTGCTTCGATAATTAGGTAGCAAAGATATGTATAATGTTAATTAATTGAAAGCGTTTATGTGTATGAAGGCGTGAATCTGTAAAAATCAAGTACTATAGGCCGATAAAAAAATTGCTAAAAGTCTTTGATAGGCGACAAACCTTTTCTATTTCCAAAGTTACCAATACAGATGTAAATTAGGTAATTTAGTTCCTTTAATGATTTCTTTAAAATTAAAAAATAAATAAATAAATATATGTCGGATCCGGTCATTAGTAGGAATTTAACTCGTGGTGATATCACACGACCTACTTACAAGTCTTCCCACACCACAGCGTGCTTCTACAGAGCCGTGTTTACAGCTCGAGGCGAGGACGACATTGAGTGTCAGCTCACAGCCGAGTGGAGACGTCCTAGAATTGTACCCGATTCTTTGTGCGCCGTGTTATTGAGTTAAATTGTAATTTCAAGTAATTTGTTAGTTGAAGAAACAGTGTATTTTCATTGCACGAAACTCATCTTCTGCCCACATAATGTACGAGCCTAACCGAATAAATTCTGACAATTCGATATAAGAAAAACATTAAAAAAATATAAAAAAATGCTTGCCCACCGGTATCGGGAACAGGGTCAAACCTACCGGCGAGGGTCCGGGCTCCAGAGAAAGGAACTCCCAAACAATACAAACCGTGTCCAGGAGTACCGGTTTCTGAATCAAGCCCTTGATCCCGCTGCCTAACGAGAGCCTCCTCAGGTATTGATCGAGGGCCTTGACAATTAAGCCATGGATTGATACGACTATCGGCACTATGATCACTGCGTATTTTGATAATAATTATTCACGATTTTTATATTATTGAAAAAGACAGCGTATTCACACAAAGCACATGGCCATAAAATTCACATTATCAGTACTAACATCAGCATCTAAAATATACCCTGTCTCGCGTCAAGAAAAGTCTGAACCGGTTTAAGTCTTGAAAATTTTTCAAATTCAATTCCTCCGCGACCTGTTCTTCTACTTTGTTTAATGTTCTGCAGGTGTATTCTTACTTGAGTAATAGCTTTAGTGTTCCTTGTTCTAGGCAAAGTAATGTCCGGCATGAATGTTTAAGCAAGTTAAGTTAGCTCCGTCTTATGAAGACAGGGGCGATGTAAATCGGGCCAAGTTATGTTAAGAAGACAGAATAAATGGTTGAGAGTTTAGTGGGTAAGTGTTACTTTAGAATGATTCATTTTTTATTTTATGAATATCTTTTGCTCGCGACTTAGCTGACGTCATCATCTGCCTAGCCTTTTCCCAACTATGTTGGGGTCGGCTTCTAGTCTAACCGGGCGCAGCTGAATACCAGTATTTGACATGAAGCGACTGCCTATCTGAACTCCAGATCAGTTGAGGTCATATAGGCAGTCAGCCCGGTACGAACTAGTACTGGGTAATACGATACCCCTTGGTAAGACTGGTTGTCAGAATTTTGGGCCATTGACTACCTGTAACGACTGTCAAATATCTACAATTGATAGCTGGGACCAACGGTTTAACGAGCTTTCCAAGGCACGGAGGAAACTCGGTATGTAATGGGTGGACCCATCCAGGGACCAACCTAGGCAAGCGCGGCTTAACTTCAAGATCGACCCGAGCGGCTGTTATTATTTAGCCACAAGCTCCTCACTACTACGAGCGACTTTGCTAGCGTATAAAGGACGGAAATTATTCCACTGGAACGTAATACTAGGCTAAATGGTATGTCTGACACTCCCTTCCGCTCCGCCCAGAGTGGGGGGGGGTCATTTGATGATTTCCCATCCAAAAAAAAAAAAAAAAAAAAAAGGCTAAATGGTATCCTACACTTCAGCCGACTTATATGTGCAGGCGGGAAGGCACAGAACTACAATAAATGTACCAAATTTGACACATTGTTGCAAATTTTCTTGACAAGCAACGCCACCTTGAACTACACACTTGAAGTGGTCATACTATTGTTGTAACCCTATGGGTCTAATTTATTAAAATTCGTTCATCCATTGAAAAGGCAGAGATTTGTATATCTGTGATAAGGTAACAGACAGACATACCAACAGACAGGCAGAGTTACTTTCGCATTTATATGTAGTAGAAATAATGTTCACAAGGAATTTATTTACCAGCAAAAAGGTCTAGATTTCGTTACGTCGGTAACACAGCAATTTGGAAGAGCCTTATAGGCATTCGGCAAGCCCTAACTCACTACGTTTGGCACATTTTATCTCTCCTTTATTTACACCTAGGTCCAAGATACCCACGTTTTTTTTTCACTTTGATTAACCCCTTTCATCCCTTATGAGGTCAAATGTAGGGTTGACCCCTACCCTTCGGCCAATTTGTGATGATGCTTTCCACCCCTGATTCACCTTTTAGTGTACCATCTGTAAATTGGAACAATTAAACCTCAGAGTACAATTTGGGGAGAGATTAAATTCAATACTTTTCGCGATATTCATCTGTTTTAACAAAACTACTGCGTAAATTTTAATGAGGCTTATGTTACTATTGCGCAAAGCTTACAACAATAGGCGTTTCGTAATGATGTAAATACACTAGTGTTTATTGAATAAAAACATAGTAATATTATAATGATGAGTTAGTTTCTTATTTATTAATGTTTCTGTTATTTTTTACCTTCGTATTGATATAAAAGAACATACGAGTACTTAGCTAGTCTTATGAGTTTTTCTAACATTCGCTTTTATCAGTGAGCATTAACAATGATTCATTGAATATTTCTGAGCATGTGGTAGCTAGCCAATTGGGGATTAAATATAGTTTAATTCATTAATTTACATAATGTAACCGCTTATCCACAGCATCTTTTCGTAATCATAACTTATTAAGTACCTATTAAAGTTACTAAATCAGCAAACTCAACTTAAGCTCATAAAGCCTTCGGATATAACTTGGTGCTCTCCTTGACCCTCTACAAAATCAGACGAAACGATATAACAGTTAAGCATCCACGAAACATAGTGCAACCTGATGACAGGCAACAAGCCAACTAAAACGTATATTAACTAACCTGACGGATGGCAGGCTGCGTTAAGTTATCCGACGCACACACGCCAGCCGGATTGCCTGCCGCAGCCAAGCTGAGCATAAACTTCAATTATCCCTCGATAATTGTTAAGTGAACCAAAATCAAACCCCAAACTGATATTACATAATTAAGTATTCTAATTAATATTGAATTTGGGAGAAGATGCCTAAATCAAACATCAAAAATGAACCTTTTGAATGACCCAATTTTTGGAAAAAATACCAAACATACATACATCCCTGAAGGGAAAATATTTACTTTTTGCCTCAGACCCCTACGTTTTATCATTTGCATTTTTCATGACCAACTCAATTTAGTAGCTACCCACCGTTTCGGGTCCGCCGTATCTGCTTGAAAGAATCCTATGGGATTTCCCAAGTTAGTTTTTCGACGTGTAAAGCGTTTGAAATATTCAAGAAAAATGGAATTTTGATATAGACCTTCTGATTTCATTAAGAATTTAAATCTCTATTACGGTGCTAAAATTCGAAAAGTTTTGGAAATGTCCTGTTTTGTTTAAGCTTTGGCGACGCAATAAAAATTTATGGTTGAGAGGATACACTTATTTTCACAGCGGTGAAAGCATGAAAATAAAAAGCAAACTGGAAAAACCAGCGTTGGAGTCGATAAAATACGTAGTCTTGACACAAGCGGGGTAGACATATTAAAAGCACATTGACATAAAAACAGGCTCCCGTAACCAAAAGCCCATCTAGTGAAATTGCCATCCGCTTGCTCATTACCGACGGAGCCAACCGCTGGATCCGATATCCCGGCGCACGTGACTAAAGGAAATTGAAATCTCTATCGGTTAATCGAAATATTGAATGGAATTTCTAAAAACAGAATTTTAATTATACACTCATTTTGACTTGATCTCTTCAAAGAATTGTTTGTGTCACGTCAATGTTGCGGGCTTATTGATGGTGACTAGGTGTCGGTATTGATTAGATGTTGTCCATCAGACCCACACCATCAGTGCAAGTCTTCACTCTGCAGTCTCTCAACCACATTATCTTGGTTTTTCTACATTACAAACAAGCAATTGTTTCCTTTTAGACGTGACAACCGACAAACTTCGCTTTTTCCTGTTTTAGCTTCTGTATTTACAAAAAATTAAAACCATTTTTCAAAAACGATGAAAGGCTATTCTTTTCATTTACCTTTCTTACATATTATTTAACATTTTTAAAAACTATTTATTACTATTAACTACTTCTTGCACAGGAGCTAAAACATGAAAAAGAAAAATCGGTGAGAAAACCCACTTTTGTTTACTGGTAGGAATCTATACTCAAGTCTACAGACACATACGCATTGTACACAGAACCTCCTTTTAGAAGTCGGCTGAAAACAGTAAAGGTGGAGATTTTATGATTAGAAGATAAGGTGCGAGGGTCGCAGCGTGTTCCGAAGCTGCCCTGATGAAACCCTCTTATTATGAGCCTGCACGACCTGCTACTTGAACACGTCTGCTTGCCACAATCTGGAGAGTCCTTTATTCCACCATTCGTTTAATTTCGCTTTTTTCCGCTAAACATGCGTCCGGGTCACAACTAATATGAGCCGATACTGATCCGACAAAGTATAACGTACTAATTATTCCGATCAGTTCATTAATTTCTGTGCTTGGCAGCCAAATAAGGCTCCTATTAAATACACACGATAATAATTCTTGCGTAAAATTTGGGGTCTATGTTTGAAGTACTTTGTTTGTACGAGGTTAAATTCTTTACCAACTTAATTATTTGCTTTTCTATGGTTTGATTATTTAGCTTTCTGTGTTGTTCGTAAAAGTTGTTTTAATAATACGGAGCAAGGATCTCGTTGTATGAGCACGGTATAATGTATGCTTTTCATGATGAGGGTCTATTTTACGTCCGTAGCCTGTGAAATTAGCTAGGAAGCATTCATGTGTATAATCTGAAACGATTATAAATTATTAACGAGCTAGAGCTCAGAGAGAGCGGCCTGCATGACAGCAAGGTGTAAATGGAGGCAAATTCGTCAATTTATATGCGAACAGGCTGCCTTTGAGAAGCGATGACGCCTTTGGCACCTCCAAAAATTCTATTGGTTTTCGCGAACTATAATTTAATGTAGTAGATGAGACAATGTATTTAATTAAGATCCGTCGAGATCGTAGCTTTAAGAACTATTTTGGAGAAAAAAAACAGCCTCTTCAGCTATTCTTGATACAGTCGTCTTTGCAGGTTAGATCATCATTGGTATCAATATACTTGTAAGAAAAGAAGCTCACTCAGTTGAGATATTTTTCAAAGTAAATAGTATCTGCATGCATTAACAAAACATTCATCGAATACGTGTCATCGTATTCGTGTATCTTTCAAACGTAATTTCAATATCATCCAAGTACATGTTGATCGAAAATAATTTCCCTTGACGAATCACAAAATATTTATGTCAAAATGTGTGCCGAAGCATTTCTTCCCCATCTTTATTATTTAATTACTGGATTTTTTACGGTTATAATAAAGTCTTATTACGTGGCAAACGTCGGGGCTCATTAAAAATCTCTTTTCTCGTTGCTTGGCTTTAATTATCCGTTTTCTTTGTTCGTGAGCGTTGGGTCCATGTTGGTACACTGGCGAATAGTGCGCTGTTGTGTCCTAGGCTTAACGAAATTAACGTGAGGAAATGATTGTTTGTTTAATTGATCTTTTCTGATGACCCACTTGATTTAAGGTTATATTTTCCACAGTCATCATCATTATTTGTCTAGCATTGTCATATTGGGGTCAGCTTCAAGTCTAACCGGATGCATCTGAATACCAGTAATTCACATGCAGCGACTGCCTATCTGACATCCACAACGCAATTGTGTTGTACGGACTATCTAGTACTAGGTAGACCCTTTGGTAGAACTTGTTGTCAATATTTCGGGCACCTAGCCGACTATCGATTTATCTATTCCTCTAAACTTAAATATTAACTCTTTTTTATTTCGCTGTGACGTGTATTCCGGGTTGAAAATAGGTCAACCATTTTAAATCAGTGGTCTTGAACGTATATTATGCTTTCGATGTTTATTTTCCAAAAATGTAAACAATATGACGTGTATTTGGAAAAATAAGTTTAATGTATTCAAAAAAGGTCCACTTTGCGCTTCAATTTCAACAAATCCTATATTTTTCAATAGCACTAGACACTTTAAAATCAACTAACATTGAGTTGATATTTGTTTGAGCGATTATGCCATCAATTAGAAACAAGGATTTGAATAAATTTAACTATTCACGATCAGCACGCTACTGTAATATTTAACGAAATTTATTTTAGTTATCCTCATAGTTAGTTAACACTTAATTGGTTCTGTGTCCATATATTTAACCATAGGTCAGCTTTGAATGGTTTTAGGTTCTAAGTTTTATCCACTTAATAGTTTTCAACTTTTAGTAGATTTGTTTAAAGAAATAAAAAAAAATAAGTGATTTATTTACTGAAACAAAATTGCTCCAGTATGAATCAAATAAAATGTAAAAAATAAGCTTTTCTGTCTCATCGATGAAAACGAACATTTTTCCTTAACAGAGTTATTGTTTTTCAATCTATAACAATACTTAATGAATTGAATATAAGCCTTTCTTTCTTTCTTTGTGTTGCATCGGAACACTTTGCATTGGTCAAATGAGAAAATGTCAGATTAAATCGGTACCTACTTTAAAATTACGAATTTCAAAGTACAGACGCCAGCTCATCAAGTTACCACAAATTGTCAAATTGCTCCAAATGATTTTAAACCATAAAATGATGAGTCGAATGAGAAAATTTGATAGTCTGTAGTAACTTGATGCGCTGGCGACTTTACTTGCTTTCATAGTAAAATTGTTATTGGTTTTATATTTATTTATTTATTTAAATTTCATGAACAAGAATGGTACATAGGCGGACTTAATGCCACAAGGCATTCTCTACCAGTCAACCTTTGGGTCAAATAGGACAGCATGTTACATGCATGCATGCATGTTGTGCATGTTGTGGACTGCATATTGAATGCATGTTGTTTGTTGTTTGTGTTGTTATATGTTCTCTAGAGATGAAAACTTTAACAAATTCAAAAACCGATCCAAGTAATATCTAAATACTAAATTCAAGGTAGCCTTGTATGTGCGTGTATACCTACTTAGTCTTATTTGATTATTATGACCCAAAAGTGTTCAAATATTTTGATACATTTTTCTAAATAACACATAAACCGGGGAGTTTGTTTGTCAAGTGTGTTGCGACACGCCAAGAACACACTCTTTTTCCTTGCGTGTCGATGGACTCAAATCTAAGTCGACCAAAGCTTACCTGAATATAGTTTGTTCAGAACAAATAATTGAATCGATTAAAATTATTTTTAAAGCATGTTCTATTATGGCCCAATTTTTTTTTTAAACTTTCAAGTTGGACACCGAGCGATATAAAGTACCTATCGCAATCATTTAGGTACCTACTGTCAAATAATTGTTATCAATCTGAGATGACTACTGAGTGATGTACGAAAGAATAAAAGCAACAGTCATCCCAAATAAATTGGTGTAAATACAATAATAAAAAGAAAGAAAGATAATGAAAGATAATGACTTTCTGATTGCCACTACTTACGATAGTAATTGGATGACCTAGGAAAAAAAGTACTGAAAACAAAACAAAAGTCATCCATCATCGTCTGCCTAGCCTTTTCCCAACTATATTGGGGTTGGCTTCCAGTCTAACCGGATGCAGCTGAATACCAGTATTTTACATGAAGCGACTGCCTATCTGACCTCCACAACCCAGTTAGTACTGGGTAATACGATACCCCTTGGTAAGACTGGTTGTCAGACTTTTTGGGCCACTGACTACCTAACGACTGTCAAAGATCTACAAATGACACCCGGGACCAACGGCTTAGCGTGCTTTCCGAGGCACGGAGGAAACTCGGTATGTAATGGGTGGTCACCCAACCACAGACCAACCTAGGCAAGCACGGCTTAACCTAAAGATCGATCCGAGCGGCTGTTATTATTTAGCCACGAGCTCCTCACAAACAAAAACAAAAGTATTTAATCAAAATAAAGATCAAATGTGAGGCCATTTTCTAAGAGGGCGACGACAGTCTAGCGGTCAAAGTTTCGAAGTCACTCTGGTGTTAGGAACTATAAGGAACCAACGCAAAGTGCGATTGACCGCAACACAACAAATCACTTAGCTGCGGTCTAATACTATTTGCAACCGACCACTTTTTACCGCCGACATTATTTCTCTTCCGTTTTCCTTCCTCTTACCATTTTATAAGATTATTATTAGACCACTTCACCACGATTCACTATCGTTCTTTCTTTTTCTTTAATTTCTTTCGTTAATTAACTGCGGCAATCATTGAATTTGAAGGAGAAAAGAAAAGATTGAAAGAGCGTCGCCATTTTATTTTTTGTCATTTCATGCGACGTTTAGTTATTGAAAATGATTGATCCTCGAGGGGGATCCGTGATAAGATATAGCCCCTCGACTCCAATATATCACGGAGTTTTATATTTTGTGAAGAAAACACGTATTTTAAATTCATTCGAACCTGTATCTTCTGAAAAGAAATTTTGATTTAGAAGCAGATTGCGAGGAAACGCTTATTTTTATTTTGTCTTCAATATGATGAATCTTCGAGGGCTCATTACTAACTCTCATAAAAAAAAATATCAACAGTGACCATAATAATGCAAGAAATGTGAATTCTGCGATCAATGTGCCGATATCTTCTATCTTATCAACCAATGGCTTATTTGCTAAGAGCCTCGGTCAGTGCCTGAGGAGGGTCTCGTAAGGCAGCTGGATTCAGAAAGCGGTACCCCTGGACACGGCTCGTATTGTTAGGAGGTTCCTTTATCTGGAGCCCTGACCACCGGTAGCTTGGACCCTGTTCCCGATACCGGTGGACTACAAAACTTTACATTTTTTTTTTTTTTAATATTGTTTTTATAAAGGAATATTTAAAGTATTATTTAACAATGTATGAAATTTCTATAGAAATAAATAAATGACAGAATAAAGAACTGCAGCAAACCATCAATAAATATTCAAAAAGACTCCACCATACAGGATCCTATCTCCCGAACGCAGACAAAATCGCTCGTTAAATCCCACAAAAGGTTCCTACATTTGTAATAGACAACAGAATTATGATAAAAATGTTCATGTAACGCCCCTGAATTTGAGAGAGCATGAGATAATTTTCGGCTCCATTTACTTTATTACATTTTGGTGGGTAACAAGCACGTACGAGCTCAGTATCAAATATGTAGACATGGAGCTCCACATCGGAATATAATCGTTTGTTACTACACTTCATGCAGGAAGTCGTATTCTACCTGTGGTATATGCCATTGTATGTTGAATGTACAGACATACACGCTTTCACACATGTTTAGCTTTTAGGAAAGACGAGGATTTATTTGACGCTAGGGAAAATGACAAAACTTCAACCTTGTGATGCCATGTACCTTAAAGATATATAAAGATATATATAAAGATAGACGGTGTTTTAGATTTAGTTCGGCTGAAACTTTTCCTCTTCCACGACGTCGTCAATAGGAGCGCTCCACTTATACATTTTGTAGCTCAGAGGGCTGAAGGTCCTAGAGTGAACTTCTGGGCCGAAGTAAGAAAGAGCTCATTGTATTCCCCATCTTCAAACAGTTACCTACAGATATTTGCTTTCAAGGCAGAGAAAGCTGATATGTTCCTTGCAATACACCATTACAAGGAACATATCAGCCGAAATAATCACCACGAATATCGAAAGTATTGCGCAACGGTCGATACCAATAATTCTCTTTAAATCCGGACGGGTCAATAGAATGAGTACTAATATTAATATCTAACATTCAGAGTCCAATTTCAGGCAGGTGCATTATTCGGCGGTGGATACGTCGGAACGATCGGCAGCCGCTTCAAATCCATTTGTAATTGATTGGGCCGACCGTCTGTCCGTTCTTTCACGGACCCGCTTTTAGGGCCCTCACCCACTGCGACTTTTTGCAGCGATGCAAACGCCAAAACCCGGACACAGTCGCAATGCTGTCATTGGCTGTGTACCTTAACTCACGTAACCACGATTCTGTATCTCTACCGTAGCGATACTATCGCGATGCAAACGCGATACAGCATTGTTACAGAAATGCATGTGTACGCTACAGTTGTAAGATGGACTCCGGCGAGACAACAGTCGCGCGTGTGCATCGACCATCGCATCGTTTCTGTCGCGCTTTGCAAAAATGCGTGATAACAATGCTACAAGGCGCTTTAAGAAACGCGCGACCACATCGCTATAAGTAAGTACGCCGTGGGCGAAGGACCTTACTCTACTACGGATCACCGAGATTGCTGAACCACGGCCACTAGATCAGTTAACAGCCAATGGAAAAAACCGATATCCAAATGACAACAAAGCCTTTAAACGCGGATGATTCGATGAAAGAAAAAAATGTTTTATTGACATTGCCTGCTGAGATATCACAAAGGGGAAGGGCGAGTTGTTTTTTTATTTCTATGGATGACTGGAAACTTACTGCAGTATAAAAGTTTGTGTTTCCAGACACTGACGATATAATGGATTGTTCGAGATTTTCAAATTGTCCTTTGCAGTAATGTCATGTATTCTTCTGTTTCATGTTTTATTTTTTTGTGTGCGTACTCGTAAATGATACATAATATGGCCGTTACTTGTGCAACTGAAGGCTGCACCGGCAATCATAGGCTCTAAATTTTGGGACAATTATTATTTGAATAACTAATTATGTTACAAATACCTAAGCTAAGATTCAAAGGCATGCCTCAAGCTCAACCGTACTGCCATATTCACAAGACAAGTCAAAACATAGGTACATCCATTTTGATCCACAATCAGTTCTCATGTTCTCCCTCTCTAGGATTACCAGGTACGTGATTACAGCAGTAACTAGCGGGTCTTATTGCGCTATTAGTTAGGCAGCATCGTGCTTTAAAACTTAATTATGGCCGTATGCGGTCTCCTGTGGTAACTGGGCATTCAGATGGTTTAGTTTGCAAATAAATTACAGCTAAACAGTGGTCGAAGGATTATGAAAGGGTTTCGTGAGGTAAAAAGTGGTGTTTAAATTCATGATTAAAAGGCGATTGATTTAAAATAATGATTTCTTATCTTAACTTGGATTTTTTCACGGTAACGGCCACTTTCTCAAATCAAACGCAATGTTGTCTGTAAAGTTAATAAATTTGTTTCTCAAATCAGCGGCAAAAAAAAATGTTTATCCTTAATTTTGTTTTTACTTTTTATTATTTCTTCCCATGTAGGTGTGAAAGTAGAATTTTGCTTTCAGATATAATTAAGCGAAGTCCTACTTCTAATTCTTGTTTTTTTCGTTAACACTAAGCGATACCTAAATGAATGCATAGATAAAAATGCGCTGTTGGATTTAACTTTCGACATTGAAAATCGTACAATGTTCTTTTAGGTGATTCTCACACAATACTGTTAGTCCGCGCGGTCAGTCGGAGGCGGCAAAGATTGTGTTGGCGGTGCTCCGCGTGGAGAGGCGGTGAGCACCGCTCGTCCGCGCGGTCGGGCGGTGTATCTACATGTGTTAGACATCGACGAATTTCATATAAGCCAATGCGACGTGAGATCCGCTTCACCGCCCGGACGCTCGAAAAAGCGGCGTCGTGAGGTAACTGCCTTACTTAGGCATTGTTAGTAAAACGGACATTAGCATCCTTAGTTTACTTAGACCAAAGCTCAACCTTAATACTTCTTCAAACATGTACGAAGTTAGAGAGTAAATAACAAAAAGTAGTTACCTACCGAAGTAGCATGTGGCGTGTTAGTAAAGAAGCTATCATGTCAATATATTATGATGACATGGGTTTGGGTAGTCCATTCATCATAATTTGCCACGATCGTTCAAGTTTGTACTCGCGGTAAGCGCCGAAATTGATACGATGGGGCAAATATGTCTGGAAATGGAAGATCCCTTTTATAAGTAAGAGGGAAATGTTTACCAAAAGTAGTAGGAACTGAAAAATATGAAGTTATATATTTTATAACTTATGCCCGCGGCTTTGCCCGCGTGACATTCTTACTGGATAAAAAGTAGCCTATGTGCTATTCCAGACTATAATCTATATCTGTGCCAAATTAAGTCTATATCCATTCAGCCTTTTTGGGGTGATTGAGTAATAAACATCCATACATCCAAACTTTCGCGTTTATTATATCCGCCTTGCTTTTTTGTAGTAAGATTAATAAAGCGTTCGACCCTGAACATTATCCGCCTATAATGTTTTCTCTACTGGAGGAGCTCGTGGCTAAATAATAACAGCCGCTCGGATCGATCTTTAGGTTAAGCCGTGCTTGCCTAGGTTGGTCTGTGGATGGGTGACCACCCATTACATACCGAGTTTCCTCCGTGCCTCGGAAAGCACGTTAAGCCGTTGGTCCCGGGTGTCATTTGCAGATCTTTAACAGTCGTTAGGTAGTCAGTGGCCCAAAAAGTCTGACAACCAGTCTTACCAAGGGGTATCGTATTACCCAGTACTAACTGGGTTGTGGAGGTCAGATAGGCAGTCACTCCATGTAAAATACTGGTATTCAGCTGCATCCGGTTAGACTGGAAGCCGACCCCAACATAGTTGGGAAAAGGCTAGGCAGATGATGGAATGTTTTCTCTACTGGGACACAGGCTTGTACTCTGTAAAAGGATCGTAATCCACCACGCGGACCAAGTGCACCTTGGTGGGTGTCACAAAGGTCTTTGAATGCTTCGTGTTCGATTTCGAGACTACTGGTAATGGGATAATCCTTCACCATTTTGGAGTGCAATATTGCCTATATCAAATTATGTTCCTTTTAGTTTGTTGGTAAAATCGTTGAGTAAAATTAATTCTTTGATCTTTTTAAACCCATTTGTGCGAATGGAATTTTCCACAATACGAATTTAATGTTTGCTTGTTATTAATACCTGCATGGATAGCGCATTGTTGTTTAATTACTGCATGGACCTGCATGATAGATGATAATTTTGCCATGTAAGTATCCACTAATGCTGATTGACTAATGAGTTTGTATGTCCTGGGGTGCATTATGCCCCCACGGGTAAGGACACTTAAGTACCGGTCTATGTTTGGCGGTCTCTGGGCTGGCAACACTATTGTCAATCATGCTGGTTGAGACAGCTTAGTCGAATAATGCTTAACATCTTGAAAAAGGACTAAGTCGCTAAATATCTAGTTCTGAAAATTCCACAACTAAAAAACCTTGTAAGGAAACATCAGCTAGCCCCAATATTTGTTCGTATTGTGTGAACACAATTTTATTGTAGGAACGGCTCACTCTTTTGCAATCGATCGATTTGTAGAAATGACACTGATCGATCTATTGGTATAGTCGAAACTGTCGATCGACGTCGACTTATCCATTCTACCATCGATCGATGGCCTCGATCGAAGATTGATTTATTGGTGTGGTAACACCCTAAGGCTGGTAGTAAAACTTATTCATAATGATGAGTACGATGAACTTTCAAGTTTTCCTTATTTCAACTATATTTTGTTGACCATAAACTTCCAAAGTCATTAATTATAGCACTCTACATGTTCAGCACAACACTCTGACGCCAAGATGCTACAACTATCGACGATCAAGTATATATATTAGCTGACAAACCGCTGTGGGTTAAACTATTTAGTGCATCGTCAACTTCCCTACCAGGGTATCATAGTTATTAGGAGTTAACCTTTACCCTGCGAACGTAAACTTTAGTGCCATAATATCTTAACATGGAACTACATTCTGAGACAATAAGTCAACTTATTATCATCAAATGTTGTAAAAATGTATGATTTTAATAAAGGCAATGTGTCATTATATCAGTGAAAACAATAAGTTAAAACTGTATTGGATTGACGTGATCTAACAAAAATTTAATTTGACAATCCTGAAGAAGTAAGAAACGCTTTAAATGCGATTGCCATTTGTCTATTCCTCTTGTTTTTTTCGGGTCAGTTTATTTCATTTAAGAAATGCAATTTCCCTTCGTTGATGCCAGTCTAGACGGTATGTAATATCAGATTGGCAAGATCACCTGCATTTTCAGATGATATCTTATTGCTAAGAACTAGAGAATCTTCTTGCGTCACTGCAATTCCGAAGCTCATTTTCTTCTCAGCAGTACTGGAAGATTTTTTGACATTTAGGTATCATCTTAACAAGCGGTCAAAGAGAAAACACTCATAATCACCAGTCACTACGGTTGGCAGTCCGTTGATGATAACAGAAAAGGACAATGCTATCCATCGTCTATACTCATTCTCATAGACATGGTTACAACAACAACGTTCTTGGTTTGTAGCCAGATGTAACTATTACAGTAACAATTTCAAGAGACCTATGTTCACATTCTGAAATAGGCTACAAATACCCGATACTATTAAAGATATAAACACGAAATGGTTAAACGGAGAAAACTGGTAATGGCACAGGTCAGCCGCGCGGTGGTCCGAAACTCTGTCACATTTTGGCATCCCGCCAGCAACACGCTAAGATTTGTACCATATCTTATTCATATATTATAATAGCGCTCCGTAACTTGTATGAAACATGCGAGACAAATTGTAGCGGTCTAATATCAAGGTATCACGTTATGTAGGCAAAGTACATCAAGATCCACTTACTGTCAGTGTGGAAATGGGCTAAACCATGTTATAAATAGGTAAGGGACGAGAAAACTCTGGTTACACAGTTCGTGTTACATGGAGAAAAAAATGCCAGTAACGCGATTCTCTGAGTGACGGAACAATACGTTTAATCTTCACGTTGTAGAAAATGTGACACGAGATAGAAAGCGCCCGGGTAATAAGAAAACTTCACGGTTTTTTATACTTCTTCTACGTATATTAAAATACGCAGGACGCTTTTGATGCATTCGTTTAGTAAAATGAGGAGCTTTAGTTGTTTGTCAAGCTATCTATAAACTGTGGGACTCATTAAATTAGAATTCTTCTTTTTAGTGTTTCGATGGCAAAAAGTTCAAATATGTTTAGCCCAAAACTCAGCCACGCGAACCCCGCTCACTGATGCAGTAAATAAATCATCAAGAACGCAGGTAGAACGGTGGTAGGTTTGATGGTGGGTTCCATCTTGCTTCGCGGGCATGCGAAGCAAGATGGAAGGTGGGCCATTGTTTGTGGGGAGACGCCGCATAAGCACTTGAGGTCTGAGCCGTCCATGAACCCCCATCTGCAGAGATTGTCTTTGCTCCGGCCGACTTGGGTTCGAAGTCTGTTTAGGGATTTCCAAGTCAGCCGCGGCAACTCGTGTCCAGGTGGAAGATTTTCTGATGGATCGTTGAAGTTGTCAGGAGGTTTAAACCGCTCCCGCTAGAAAAATTAGAATTACAAAACATCCTTTTAAAATAGTAATTAGCAACTGACGCATTCATAATGTTCAGTCAGGAAACTGCGAAAACAAATTAGCATTTCGTGGAAGCAATTCGAGTAGGTTAAACAATTCTAATGAAGAAACTTTCAGGGCTTCTGCTGTTAAGTACACGAACAAACCATAATATCCAGTTCATCTCCCCGATTGTCCAAATACATGGAACATTACGTAGATTTGTACTTCGTGGCTATTCAGTTCAGAAATCGTTCGTGTATTATCAACGTTTGGTAGGTTTGGTTCACGATATGAGTTTCCGATAAAGCCCTTAAAAAGTAAGTGTCCTGATTGGTCGGTGTGTCTGGAATGCAAGGAATGCTTCGTCAAACAGATGATTATGACTTTGATAGGCATCAAGTAGATACCGTAAAGAAGTTCTTATGGTAATACATGGTTGCAATATAATTGTCCAGTTTCCATTGCATCAGGGAGATGATACTGCTCATCCTCTTGGTATACTCTTCACCTTTTATTGAGTCTAGACAAGACTGTTGCCTAACTAAACCTTGAGGCAAACCGCTCAGAAATAATTTACAAGTTTTATCCCGACTATCATAGTACTTAACCCTCAAACAGTCGCCAACCTATTTCGTGGCCATCCACAAATTAGGAGCCCAAACGTTTACACGCAGGTCCTATAGCCAACACTTCCAAATTAACAGGACGTTTAACCGTAGTTCACGTGTTGAAAATAAACATGTGTAATATCACAGTTGATAGTGTATGCCGTCCAACCGCGCATTATATATACACCGGCTCGACGGAACCATTTGTTAGGGCCCGTTCTTTGTGAGCGTCTCGCTTTGTGATTCCCGTGTACATAGCGTGAACATTTTGACAAGTGGAATTTGTTCTGCAAGAGAGGGTTGGAAATATACATCTCGGCAATGATAATTTTGCTGCTGTGAAACTGTGGTACTTTGATTAAGCTTCAGTTGTTAGTTCACTTGGTTGAGGTTTTTGTGTTTGCGTGTGTTTGTTTAAGTCACGGGATTAAGTAGGTAACTCTGTTTGAAGGTTAGGGATTTTATTTATTTTTTTAGAGAAGTTACCGGTAATAATTAATAGTGAGTAAATTTTTCCGTTAAAAGTCTGTTACTGATGATGTTCTGATAAATTTAGTTTATGTTATCGAGCTGTTTGGGGTTGAAACTCTGGGGCCGTGGGGTAAGATTGCTCATAGCCTGATTAAGAAAAATCGAAACGCCTAGATGACGCTTCCCGTGACCCAAGGGCTGGCTTTTACCTCGGCCAGAGGCTAAGTGTTGCCATACAACATGGCAACGCCGCCAGTCTCTTGGGCACATTACCAGCTGACAGCATTGAGGAGGAGTTTTTCGAAGCCCTTTCATAGTTTGTTATTAGTTTATTTATTTTATTTTATTTAATAGTTTTTAATTAATGATGTGTATGGTTAGTTTAATCTACTTAATAAATAAACCCTAAACTAAACCCTACAATAAATAATTAATGAATTTTTAATTATATATTTTTTTGTTCTTATTTTATTTTCATTGTTCATCCTGTCCAATATATACTTTTTCTTTCTTTCCTTCTAGTTATAACAAAGCCTAAACGTCAACTGTCAGGTGCTACACCCCTTCATAGGATATTGACTAAACGATGTCTCCACGCGAACAAGTTAGTCCGTATTCGAGCGAGTCACTTGTACGCGAACACGACTGTGACAAAAAGTAGGTTCAACTCAACCCTCCCGAAACCGAACAACAAACAGCCCGTGAGTGTAACATGCACAATTTTTCGGACGTTTAATTTCCTCCTTTAAAGTTTTAATTCGAGACATAAAGCGTGCTTAAAAGCGTTGTCTGGCAAGTTTCATCATCGCACAGATGCTTCGGTAGGAAGCTTACTTTGCACACAAAGCCTACAAGTACAAAAGGCCTTGCCTCCGCTCCATTTTGTGTCTGACAAGCCGGGAAGTCGCGGAATGAGACGCGTCAACTCTGTTATGACGTCACCCGTTTAAATGTTTAAATTTAGAAGGATCGAAGAGTGACAGGCGTTCGGATTTTGTTACTCCTTGAGAGCAGCCTTCTTGGAAGAACTTTTTAAAAGTTTTATGTTTCGAAAATAATAATAAATTCATTTCTTTTTAAATATTGAAAGGAGGATACGAAAATCGTATCGGCCTTTTCAAGTTTTACGACTGGAATGAATTAATTGCTACTTATTTTTGAAAATAGGTTGTTAAAACCCTTTTATAAACTTGATGGCGTCCGAGTTTCCTATGTGACTATTCTGAGAAGAAAACCGAAACTGAATAGATTTTTTAAAGTCCAGACATTGTTTTGGTCAAATCGTGTGAGAAACATGCTGATTTGCGACCGAGATAGTCTTTTGAAGAAAGAACCAAACAAATTTTAGTCAACTAGGATCAAAAGACCCGCCTCATTTTCAGTAACTAACTTCTACTATCGTCTGCCGAGCCTTGTCCCAACTATGTTGGGGTCGGCTTCCAGTCTAACCGGATGCAGCTAAATACCAGTATTTTACATGGAGCGACTGCCTATCTGACCTCCACTACCCAGTCAGTACTGGGTAATACGATACCCCTTGATAAGACTGGTTGTCAGACTTTCAGACCACTGACTACCTGTAACGATTGTCAAAGACCTACAAATGACACCCGGGACCAACGGCTTAACGTGCTTTCCGAGGCACGGAGGAAACTCGGTTATGTAATGGAAGGTCACCCATCCACAGACCAACCTAGGCAAACTAACTTCTAGTATTAAACAATAAACTGAAATGGTAATGTAAGTGCCACCATAAACGCTAAATTGATAGCTCGTGACGGATACTTAGCGGGAACGCCGCTAACTGTAGCTAAGGGCAATAAATAGAATCCGATAGCACCCACCGACCGGTCATGTCACACGCACCTGTCCGACGATTAAACTCTGCCGTATCGTGCCGTCCACTATAATCTATGACGTTTAATTTTGAAGTCAATCTTCAGGGATGGTATAGCTGTGTACCGTATTTAATTGAACCGTTTCGGCATTTAAGCTATTGAAAAACTTTTTATTTTTTAAATATGGCAATACTCATGATTGACCAGTGGTCCGCGTTAGCCCTGGGTCGAAAGAGCTGGAAGTCATGGGGAGAGGCCTTAACCCAGCTGTGGGACGACGCTGGCTCATAGTAACGTTAGAAATAATAATTTAGGATAAAAACAGCATTTAAATCATAAAATAATTTCGAAACATACGAATGTAAGAGTTTCGGGATTCACCCACATATACAAATGTTACTGTATTACTTCCAAAATGAACTGACGTACGCAACTCAGCCCTAACAGGGGAAGATGCGGTGTTGTCTACTCCGTGATATTATTTTGGCAATAATATCATATTATGCTTTCAGACGTTACTTCCCCCCCTCCCCCAGTCGGCTCGTCCCGACACCCCCTCAGCTGGCAACGACGAGCTACAGAAATAGTATTAGAAATTCATAGTCTATTATTGAACGGATACTTTCGTATTTAGAACATTGCTTTTGTGTTTGTAAATGACTTAACTTCTGGTTGCGTTGTTCATTGGTGGGAAAATTTCAGGTTGAAACACACAAAATTGCTCATCTGTTAGTTGATTGTGTACGCTCTTTAAGTATTTTTTTTTTGTTTGTTTTTTATGATGTAAGCATCTGGCTTTTGCCTGTAGCTTCGTTCATGTTGATGTTTAAAATTAACTCATGTGAACGTATTACCGGTATAATAATATACTATGCCCTAACGTAGGTCATGGTCTAGGTATCTGTGTCAAATTTCACTAAAATTTGTTCAGACATAAAAGGGTAACAGACAGACTGACTGACTTAATTTCACAATTCAAATACCGGTCTGGATAACAACAAACTACGCCTTTTAGACTTCATAGAATGCGAAAGACAGCAATCAAAGTTAAAAGCTATTAGTAAATTAACGAATAAATCAATTAAACACTACTTTGGAAATTCTTATAAAATACTCACTATTAATGTCACTAGCTCTACAAGCGAATATCGAGCGAGTTCATAAATTAGAAGTGGAGTTATGTTTTGGTCGTTTAACGTGACAGATAAGAGGTGCGTCGTAAACAATACGCTTCCGACTGTGACGCCGGGTGACGCTAAGCGTACCCGTAGTAGATCCATCGACGCTATAGTGCGCTTAGTCGTCGCAAGTTGCATCGCGGTAAGCCGTGGCATGCTCTTCTTTCATTTGTTTTTTTGCAGTCTTTGTCGCAAGACGAAAAGTGTAGTTTTGTGGATTTAGAAAATACATTGGTTTAGGTCGTTCAGCGTGACAGATTAGAGGTGCGTCGTAAACAATACGCTTCCGACTGTGACGCCGGGTGACGCTAAGCGTGCCCACTGCCAAAGTACATTTAGACCTCGTTCACGGTGTCGGGAAAAACGACTTGCATCAACGACACGCGCGTGTGTAACTTGTTTCCTTCGTTTGAGTACTGTCACGTCACTGTGACTCGTTGGCCGTGGCACGCTCTAAACTATGTCTTAGATTTGTTTTTTTCCGCATTCGACGCTGGTCGCTTGAACTTATAGAAACATCATTTAGTTATTAATATTTATAAAGTCGTTTTTTCCTATCAGTGAAAAAAGTCTATCGTTGAATATATGGTTAAGTCTATTATCTAGTACGACGCGACCAAGTGTACAAAATACGACAAAATCCGTGACACATATCTCGTCAATGTTACGTAGTGCGTGCTCAAGCTGCCGTAAGGAAGTGTTAGCGAAGTTTAGCATCCAAACTATCTGATAAGACGCGCGTCGTAACAATACGCCTACCCCCCTCCTTGCGACTCACGCCGCGTGCTACTAAGTTACGGCGTTTTAAAATGATATGCGAATATTTGTACAGTTGTAAACACTGAGTGGTGAATAGAGTCGACATTGTTACGCCGATTTCGTGATGGTTCTTGATTACGGTTACGTTTCCATACTTTTTCGTGGTGATACTAGTGGTAGACAGGGTAACAGCCCTCCTTACTTATGAGTTGTAGTGGTTTCGACACCACTTTGTGAAATTTATTTTATCAACACCACTCTTAAAATGGTGATGAAAAAGTCATGAGGAAACCAGCATGTCGTAGAACCAAAAATTCGAAGACATGTGGCATCTAACAACCAACATTCGGTTTGGTGGATTCCGGCCTAGTCTCTTTGACAGTGTGTCCCAGCAGCAGGCACGTTCAAGACTTAATCAATTTACTGCTCGTGTCTTTCTTTATTTACCCGATTGATCTCAAACACGCTCTTTAGAAATTCATCAACTAACACTTTTTTATGTAAGAGATAGGGTAAAAAGCCCGCCGTCTTTCTTAGTCTTTGACTTAGATAAAGGTCAGATCTATTTAAAGAAATATCATTTTAAGTTCAAGACGGAAAGCAAAATTTATAATTCAAGCCTTTCAGCCTTTGTTAAATGTATTAAGAACTGCCAACCTTTACTTCGTCATTCGGAGATCGGAAGTTGAAAAGCGTTCAAAAAGGTCTTATCCAAAGAGATTTCATTATAAAATTCTTTGGTTTAGAAGGAAAACCTCATTTTAAATTTCAGAAGTTTTAAACGCGGATATTTTAATACAAGAAGAATGCCGACCCGCGTCACTCCGTATAATGCTTTTGTAAATTCCTTTTCAGATATAAAAGTAGTAATTGCTTTCTTAAGTTATGATAGATACTTATCTGAGTCGTCAAGTAATGTCGAATATCTGTGCTGAAAGCCTGTTTTCCATTCCGAAGCTTCACAACCACTCTAAGAGACACTTTAAATAGTTTATGATTCAATTTAATAGAACACAAACATTCACATAATTCCAAGTTTCTTAGTATCTTAATGAAATGTGCGGTTAATTAATTCCATGGCTTAAACTCGCCAATCGACGTTATATTTAAATAAATTTCGACATTTATTGTGTTCAATATTGCTTCATTTAAAATGTGATGAAAAGCTCATTCTAAGAATTTCCCGATATTAAGAGTTAATACTGTGATAATACTATTTAACTAACGAAAGATCAATGCCCTCGTAATGTTTCAGATTTCACAATTCTTTAAATAGTCTTTCTTTGTAGCCCGAACATCCATTTGATCTTCTATAGTCGATCAATATAGGCGTAGAACGGCCTAAGAGAAAATCGGGCCGTTCTTTTTTTGAAAATTTTTGACAAGACGTATTACGATTTACGGAGTAAGTGCAAATTCACTTTTTTTTATGAAGCCTAACTTAGTTATTTAAGTTTACATTGATTTATTCATAGTCCCCAAAAAACAGGGCTCAAAGAAGTAAGTTACCAAATATTTTAATAATTACAAAACCTGTATTAAACTTCTGAATTCTGAGAAGGTAACTGGCGAACGTGTCTTACCTGAAACAAAACAAAAAAATATTAAGAAAATTATGACAAAACTAAGGAAAAAATACATCTTTGAGTTGAAGCAATCAGTAAGTAGTCAGGATAAAAAACTTCCTTTTCAGTAACAAGCTATGTAGAGCAAGTGATTTTTGTCATTCCACCATTTTGTTTCACTGAAGTGTCAGAGTGGCAACCACTCTCGCGAAGGATGAAACATTTTCAGACAACGACGGATATTATAACTGTCAAACCATCAAAAACAAGACGGTAACCATACTCCCGACATTACAGATTATTACAGATTAAAGAAAAAATGTTTCGGGATTTTATTTTTGTACGATTTTCAGATACGACTGTTTTAGACGGCTTTTACTTCAAAGGCCTAATTTATGTAACTTTTAAAGGTATTTTGTTTTTCAATTACAATTTTGTCGTGTTGGAATTCTGTATAGAAATTGTTGCCAGCTCGAATTGTACTTTATAGTTGTTGAGGGTAGGATTGTTTTAATGGGTTGAATTTTTATTTTGTCATTTAATCAGCCTATAACGTTAGCACTGCTCGGACGCAAGACTACTCTCTCTACGAGGTACACTTCGGCCTAAACCGGGTGCTTACATAAAGAAGTAAGTTTCCGGTACAGACAAATTTGTGCGGGTCGGTACCGATCGGTGCACATAAAGAAACATGTACAGTAGAGACCATAAGTGCAGTAGCAGTTTCACAAAACGATCGCATCAAAACAAGTCGCACTTACGACCTTTTTCCATAACAAATATTTTGCACACATTCACGATCTCGTATATCGCTCTCTTTCATAATTATCTAGTCAGAAAGAGTGCGATATAATGATCATTTGCCTTAGTGACAAGCCTGTCATGTCGCGACGGAGTATTAAGTTAGTGATATTTAATTTCAAACAAACAATTATGTGTCTATCTGGCTTAGCGGTTAACGCTATAGATAAAATGTCTCGCACTGTATACTCTGCGTTCGAACCCAAGTGACATTACTCTTTTTGTGTTTTAATTATAAATGATACGTTAGACCCGATGAGATATGTTTTTCTAAATATTAGTTGGAACTTATTATTAACAAAAAAGATGAGGGTGAATGTGAAACAAAATAAACTTCTGGATTGAACAAAGTAGTTAGTTATGACGTTGTTAGTTGGTGAACTTTGTTTCGAGCGTTTGTGTTATTATTACGATTAGCGTATTGTTTGATTGTCTTTATTCAAGATGCAAGCTAATATTAGTATTGATGACAGGGCAAATATTGTCACTTTGCGTAAAAATGGGCTTAATATTTCTCAAATTTTAACTGAAACTGGCTTAAAATGTGTAAGTTATTTTTAAAAATTATAATTATTATGATGATAGTTGTGGTGTGTGATTTTCTTATTATTAAATAAATTGCTAGTTGCAAGTGTGTAATCATATTTTGTTTTTTTTTAGAAATTCTGTTAGCCGTTGGGTAAAGAGGTTTGAGGAAGAAGGTAGTCTGAAGAGTCGTCTAAGAAGTGAAAGGCCGCCGCTTATTAACCCGACTCAGCGACGTTTTATGGTGGAAGAATATGAAACAAATGGTTTCATTCCAACTATAATGTTTGCAGAGCAATTGGATACTACATTACAGACTGTTCGCCATGCATTCCATGCTGAAGGTTTACATCATCGGAAGCCAGCTAAAAACCATTTTTGACACAAAAACACAGGGAGGAAAGACTACGTTTTGCTCGAGATTATTTACATTTTAACTGGGAGGTGACTGTATTTTCTGACGAGAAGACTTTCAAGTCTTGCCAAAAGGAAGACTTAATTTATGGCGAAAAAATAATAATACTTAATTTAATAAGTAGACCGGGTAACTAAATATTTAGTAATATTAACATAACCGTAAATAAAAAAATAAAAAAATTAAGAAATAAATTTTAAATTTAATGATCTTAAATTGGGGTTTAGTTTCAATATTCTTTTCGTCAAGAAAATGAACACTTAAGCTATAACCTCAATACATTCAATGTGACGTTACATTAAAAAAACACGTTCATAAAGTCTAACTCATATATTATACTCATACTCATAGTATTCAATTAACTCTGCTGAATACTGATACCTATAATAAGCGGGTATCAACAATTATATTTGTGTTATTAGAATATCCTTTCCGTGTTATGTTATTCTTATTATGAATTGACTAAGTGGGTATACAACAAAAAATCTTATGAACGGTGATAAGAGAACTTTTTTTTGCCTAGATAGGAATGTGACGTCACATTCTCATAAAAGTTTGTTAATTTTATAAATAAATAAAACGAATAAACATTTTTGTTATCATTCAGCATGATTTTTTTATTTCCACCTTCCAACACCGAAATCATAAAATAAAAATCATTTAATGAGGTTAAATAATAATACAATAACTATCTAATATTTAACTTCTTATAAAAAATAAATAATAAGCATAACTATATCATAAATAAACATAAATACCTAACGACTTTCTGCTTAAAATACAAATATAATTAAGGTTTCAAAGAAACAAAAAACAGCCACACATTGTAATAACATGGATTCGAACTTGGACTTCATTGATCGTGAACCCATGCTCAGCCCAAACAGCTACCAACTCATGTTATTACTACGCGAATTTTAACAATGCAATGGTAAGAACAGGTCATCACTATGATGTGTATTCTAAATGCAACAGAAATATAATGCTATTTCGCGTAGTGTGACGACAGTTCATTAGTGTGTGTTATGTGTAGAATGTTGAGACATCACTCATACACGCACACGCACACACACTGCTGTATCGCGCTCGCACAGTTCATAGCAATGTAATCTTTAGCATGGTGCTGCACTTTTGAGGTCTACTGTACATTTGTCCGTATTGACCATATGACTTGAACCCGTAGGACTCGTACCAGGTAGTTGGCACCGACAAGTGAGAGATAACATAGAAATTAATACCTGCACCGATCGGTACCGACCCGCCCGTACCAGAAACCTGTTTGTTTATGTAAGCACCCTAACATCTAAATAAGCATCCAGAGATGTCCGTCCATTGAAATATTAAGGTGTATACTGTCGTACGTCGATGTAAACATTTGACTACATGTCAAGTACCTATAGAGCTACGTCGCACGATGGATGTAGGTGAAACGCTGAGAGGGTTCACAACACAAATGTTCAGAGTCGTCGCTCGGGGCGCCACTCCACGAGACATCCTCTGTGCTAGCACCGGGTAACTGTAGGTACCTACCTATGTTAGTTGGGAACGTTAAATAACTCGTAGAAGGCCTGGTTCTAACCTTATGGTGTTCGTTATGGTATGCGGTTTTGTTTGGGATCCACCCGACTAGTTTCCAAGGCCTGTGAGTCATTTCAGCCAATTTCAGAGTGCATCGTGTCTGGTAGATTTTACAAAGAAACTGGCCTACTGTGAAAAGCGGGTATAGTGAAATTCAAATTGACATTTTTGTATGGGACATACATATTTTAAAATTTTTCAGAAAAATTATATTATAATTGAAAAAATCCTCATTGCAGACATCGTTGTTTTCAGTAAACAAAAGTCTATTCGCACTGTTAATTTGATTAAAATAATTAGAAAAGATAACTTTTCTAGAAACTTATCAAGTTTACTGTCTCCTGAAAATTGTCTAACATCGTAGCGCTACCATTTTTTAAATAAGGCGTTATAATTATTATTCGGCATACGAGTGTAGGTAGGTAACATGGTTACATCGCGATGTGAACTTTCTACACTTACAATAGAAATTGAAGTTCTCTCATTTCCGTTCACTAACATCTACGACGAGAGGTTCTTGCCCGCCGTGAATTAAATACTGTTTAAATCTTAAATGTAAAAACGATATTTTCCGCGAAAAAACAAATTGATTTATCTAAAGAAAATTCTTAGTAATGGAAAATATGGTAAGTAAATAACAAGGAACCTTTAAAATACAAGTCTAGAAAAGCAAGCTTGACAAGGAAACTTTTAGTTCATTATTTTTATTGCCTGACTTATTCAATGCTTTCTCAGAAATCGGCGAGTATTCTACAGCATGAAAAACTGAACCGTAACATTACAGATTACAACGTAAGAAAGTCTGTAGGCTAAGTTGTAATAGCTACTTATGAACTAAACAATCAGTCAGGGTAATTTAAACACGCTTTAATTAGGTTCCCCTATAAAAAAAAATAATTTTATAAAAAAAAAGTTTTTTTTTTTGTTTGATTTGGGTTCCGATTGGCCGAAATTTTGCTTACATGTTTAGTTGGGATGACAATGGAGCTTGCAGCTAAGTTACATCATTCTAAATCCAATATGGAGTCCCAAAGATGGTAGAATAGTTTTTTTTTTTGGCATTCCCAAGATATGGGTGTCAAATGAAAGGGTTTTCTGAAAAAAATACCAGAAATAAAATAGCGTCACTTTAAAGCGTGTTTTTTTTTTAATACAATATTATTTATCAATGAAACTGGGGGCAATGAGAACATTTTAACTCCATTTAAGACCTCTCAGTATCACCATTGCTACGGAACATTAACAGCGACAGCCCATGAAGAAATCGGCTATCAAGAATTAATTATAAAACCTTAAAACACCCACAACTCACTTCTCCAAAATTCAACTTAGAATAAAGAATAAATCAAAAAGAAAGTTGGCAAAACCGGCTTCATAAACTGAATATACCGAGCAATCAGTCTTCATCATCGTTCTGCCCTTGTACCATCATGTTACTTGTCTTGTATTTCTCCTTCAATCAATTAGTATTGCAATCAAAAATATGTTTTGATTACCTTGTTACCTTAATTTAACCGAGACCTTTCTTTTGGGAGTATTTTTACGAATGTACGCGATCTCCAAGTTTGGTCCCCAGATTGCGTGAAGCGTTGCCATCCTTCTTTAAAACCCTAAAAATACCTACACCACATGTCCTCAAAATCCAACTAACTTGCCTGAACATAACTTAAGAAAATCCTTAAGCAACTTGCCGAAACCTGCTCCGGTATATCGCGTCACTTACGACATTGATTTTTAATCTAGTCCATTAAAGTTAGAGTGTCGGGCTGATTGCTCCATCAGGACGTTTAATGCGTTTACCAGTACATCACCACTGCTGAGAGCAATTTGTGCCTACGTCTTCGACTTACCCTTTGTATAACTGCTAAGTAACCACAGCATTTCACTCACAGGTATGGTGTGTAATGTGAAATGTGGTAGATGTGAGTTACGATGTTTTGCGTCGTGCGATAAAATTTACAATTATTTATTAAAGAACATGACATCACGCCTGTAATCACCGAGGGGTTAAGCAGAGGTGTACCTAATTATAGTACACCCACATTTTAGTTCTGTTTAAGTCCCATGTAATAAGGGGCGAACCTATTGCCATCAACCGGGTAACTCCGTGGCTACTACTGAGAAATTCCTGATGGCAAAACCCAATATCACTTTGCCCGGCCCGGGAATCGAACCCAGGACTTCATGTTCAGCAGTCGCGGTTGCGGCAACAAGACCAACGAGGTAGTCATACTTATTAGAGAACAAAAATGAGGGTTTTCGGTTATAAGTTCTATTTCGAAGTTGGAACTGTTACTATGAATATTTATCACATACAAAATACATAGAAAAACCCACTATTTCATACATTTGAAGTTTTTGAAGGTGTATGGTATTCTTTGGTATAAATAGCTGACTTTTTTTTTATAACCAAAGAAAAATTTCATCAAATTCAGGGTAACAGTTTGCGCGTTTATGTCCCTTACGCCGTATGTTTTCCAGGTGTCACACACGAGACTTGACAAAGACCTGAAAATAAATTGTAAGGGTAATTGCCACTTTCTGAAGCCCTGACACAGCCAGAAGGCGTCGCGGCAGACCTAGTAAAAAAATGGCGAGACGAGCTGGACAAGACCAGCGACCAGTGGTTCACATTGACTTTAGATGGGAACAACAGGAAGTCATGGAGAGAGACCTTTGCCCAGCAGTGGGGCATGCTAGCAGTATCTCTAGTAAGTGTAATTGAAGCAGTACCTAACTTCAAACAAAGTTTTAAGCTTTCACGGTTCACAACTCAACTTGACCAGTCACTTACGGGATATGTTCCGTGATTGTTTATTATTTTGAGCTCAACCCACGATCATGGCGCTTGCAACAGCGTCGAAATATCGGGAGCACAAAATAATGAACAATCACGGAAGATATTCCGTAAGTGACAGTATAAGTTTAGTACCAACAATAGTTAGCAAATGACAAATGACCGATCCGACATATTCACTTAAGACTTAAACTTGTAACTTCATCAAATGCGTTCCATAAAAGCTTAATCAGATAATAAGTTAAACTCAAGTTAGCATATTTCCATGTTCCCCACATTGTAACGAGAATGCAAAGTTTCTAGACTTACATGCATGAAGTGGAATGAGTTCCGTAATCACTTTACAAAACCTATTACGTACTGAATTTCAATCGAGAAATCATTTTTGGGAGCTCGTTCTTACAGGTAATGCAGATATTAACTATAATTATATAAAACTATTTATTTTTTATTTTTTATAATGAATGGGCTTACTCTTGACCACAATCTAGTCCAGAGGACAGAGAAGAGGTCGACGAAGGAACGAGCTAACCCAAAAGAAGCCTATTAACTCGCGACTTAAATAGATTGGGGACTTGAATATTTTTAATATCTGTGACCGCACTGCCCGCGGCTTAGCTCACGTGAGCGCGTATTCTTTTGACATGATCAGGGAACATTACATGGGGACGTGAACTCGTAGTATATTTCTAACATCGTCTACAGAATAAAATACTAATATAAATATAATAAAATGTACTACATTTTATACAAGTTATGTCTAAGTCCAAGGGGGCTAGCCTATTGCCATTACCCAGGGTACTGATGCAGACTCCATGGTTGCTACTGAGAAATTAATGTTTTAAACTTGCGTTTACTGTAAATTGCAATCTGACTGTTTGTAAGCGTAGTTGAACACGGTCTGGTGTGGTTTTCCGTTATCCAATTGAGTTTTCGACGCTGTAATTTCATGAATTCAGTTTCGGCTGCTTCTAAGAATGTTCAGAGTGCTGTTTACCTCCATGCAATAGTATTTCATTGTCAATAATTTAATATTAGTTACTTTGCTAACTTTATTATGTCTGTTGTGGTCTCCTACAAAAGAAGCACCTACGTAATAATAATTTTAATGTCCATTATTTTTAATGGCATGTTTTCTGTTTTCGTTTTGTTGGAGATCCTAAAAATGTAATTTAAAAAAAAGCCCTACAGACTTGAAAATTAGTACTCATACATTGAAAACAGAAACCTAGGCGTCTTTTTTTTCGTCAACCTTCATTCGCTGAATAAACGCGAAAGAGTGGCCATATTTTGCCGCACAAGAAAACACAGCCATAATTCAGTTCAGTTCGAGATTTTTGCCGAAAGTCAGCTTTCACAAAGTAAGTTTGAAAACGTTGGAAACTTTATTTGCTTGCTTTGTGACACGGCTTCACGGAAAAATCTCATATTTCCGATTGATGTGCGTTTCACAGAGCAGATTGGTATCGTATAGGATGCTGCACAGAACACGTCGGACCAAAGCCGTGCAAAAAAATTAAAGAAACAAAATGATTGCAGTTTATCGTATTAGACATTCAAAGGGATGTGTAGTTTGTTAGAGAAGAAGTATAAAACAGCTGGAGCTTTTACTTGAGTATTAAATCGACATACAAGGTGTAAATGCACCCTTCACGAAGACGTCAACCAAGCATTCTGTACATCAAACTAAGTAACTCTACGCAAAAATTATTGCTGAAAAAAAAAGAACTACTTTTTTTTTGGGGTGCAAAATCACGATTTACAGTGAAACTCAAAGTATCGCACTCAGAACATTGTGCTGATGAATGCATTGCAATAGTAAAGTTATATCATTAAAAAATCGTATAAAGAACTTGGGAAAAAGTTAGAACTTTAACCCTTTTAACCTCCAATATCTCCGTAACAAGAAGGTTCCCAGGTTTGGTTTAGAACAAAAAATGATGGCAATGACGGACGAACAGAAAAAGTGCCTTTCGGCTTCGTTAAAGGGTATTTTACACCCATTATAGCTGTTTATTAATAAAAATATTTGCAACCGTGGCATTTAAAAACCTCATACGTCGACCTCAAGCCATCATAAGCAGTCAGAAGTCAGAAGTCTGACATCCAGTCTTATCAGTACCTAACTGGGTTGTGAAGATCTGATAAGCAGCTTCTTGTAAAATATTGGTATTCAACTGCAACCGTGTATACATTATTATGACTATTAATAGAAAATGATTAAGAAAAGTAATCGTTTGGGAGCTTCTCTTACGTGATTTACTTAAGGAGGAGTTTAATCCGTTAACACAGCAGTTATCAGTTTTGTATTTAATAAATAAAACTAAGATAAAAAATACAAATAGTTTGAAAAATACTTTAAAGTCAGTGATGTTATTCTTTGAAACCTGCATCCGTTGTTAAAGTCTCGTTACGCCCGAACATGATCCGACTGGGCGCACACCTCGTAGCTTAGCTAACAAATCTATTTCAACTTTTATCAGTTTCAAAGTATTCCGATTTATAATGTTCTCTTCATAGTTTACAGTGTACAAATAAAATGTTGTTTCCAGATATTCTGAATGTAATGTTTGTTTTACGCGAATCAATAAATAACATTTGCTTTGAGTAGTGGATTAAAAGTTTGATTGGGGTCATGTTTTGCTTTGTAGTATTTTATCACTGAATGCAATAATGTTTTTTTTTAACGTAGAGTATCTAACTGTTAAATATGCAAATATAATGGTGGTTGCATTCACTCCTGTTGCTTGACAAATATAGGCATTTAGGCAGTGTGTTTCGAGCCACCCGGGCACCCGTTAGTTCACTTATTAAGTTATTACCTACGTTCGCATTTCTATCACTAACTTAATATGAAAAAAAATTAAAGCTTCCACAGTTTTATCTTACAAAAAGGCATGCTATATCTAATAAAAAATCGGTAAAAAAAATACAAAAATAAAACTTCAAAGATTTCCGAAATGGGTACTTAAATACCTGAATGTACAGGAATGTATAACATTAAACATCTCCAAAGAAAACAGTGATCTTTTTGATCCCAGCCTTCTTTATGCTCCATCGGAAGGACTGGCTGATAACATTTTTCTTTTTTTTATCTCTTTTGTTTGCTTTACATTTCATCTGTAAACCTTTTTCGATTATAATGCGAAACACGTAAAAAAGCGAACAGGAAACTGATTTTTATTATTAATAAATTCCGGAATGAAGGATTTAGGCCGATTGGCTGCATCGGTCGCTCTACCTGGCGATATTTCAGTTTTTCAGCATGTTGTAAAATATTTTTAATTCCGTTGTGAACCTGTGAAAGCTACTTCCATAAAAATATACCTGTCCGTTAATTTTTAAATAGCAAGAATAATTCCTTTACGAGGATAAACATTAATAGAAGCATTATCTGTCTGAACTTTTCACAACTAGGACATGGAGATCGGCTTGGATTTAAAGGGATGCAGCTGAATATCAGCTTTTTTTATTTTTTTTCTTTAAAAATACTGCCCCACACTAGGAAGTTTTCCTGTATCGTGGGTGCGTTTACAACCATTTAAAGTCACATACACAAACAGCCAGACCCGGAACAACTATCTGTAGGCCACACAAATATTTGTTCCGTGCGGGGATCGAACCCGCGACACGCAACGCAGTAGTTAATCGCTCAGCCACTGCGCCAACCGTGCCGTAATTTTACACGGAGAAACTCTCAAAACCTACACAACACAGTAACTGGTAAATAGGAAACCCCGTTTGTGACACAAACACAAATATATTATGTAGACTAAACATATCCCGAGTATTTTCAACTGTTCCGAATGTATTGATTTTTAATTTGGGTTGTTAATCTCGATTGCACGATACTATTATTAATGGTACAAAGGCAAAGGCCGGCTCGGCACTACATTAAACACCTCGAAAGGAACCGTCAAGGGATAATGGACCTTATTTACAAAAAACCGACACGTACCTAAGGAAGGAAACTCCCTTTAAGGGGCATAAAATATGATTTTACCTGGCGTTACATTGAAAGATGAAAGAAATGGGGATATAATACGGATTTTATTTTATGTTGATTTGTTAAAGTACAAAGTGTAAAAATTGAACGTAGAAACGATTTTGCGAAAATTTCTTATCATAAAATAATTTCCGCAACTGTGAAAAGCAATGTATTTCTTGTTTAACTCAAACTCAAATGCTTTGTCATTTCAATTAGACCATTACAGGCACTTTTGAATGTCAAAAAAAACAAAGCTACAGTCACAAGGCATAATAACTTTTGAAAGTACTGTAGTTGCCCATTAAAAAGCGTAGATCTCTATGGAGAAGTATGGGCAAGAAACTCCATGGACACTCTTTTAAATCAAAATATTTTTAGGCTTTCCTATCAATGACTAAACTCAAGATCATTAGATAATATACTGCTTCTTTAAAGATTTAAATGAAACCATGCATCGTATATATAATAAATAGCTACCTACCTATTTTATCATAACAAATAACTTAAACCTATATTCACCAATTCTGTTACATTTGTTCGAGGATAACACCCTTATTCGTAACATAAAGCTTAGCAAATGTCAAGGAAATCCGGAACTATTTTAATGTAGAATTTATAATAAGCAAAACCCTTGCAATGTGGCTCGGAGGATTACATACCGTGTTTATGGCCCACCTTCCCTTTGATTGAATTAAATGTATGGAAAATAGACATCAAAAGGATATAAAGTAGGTAGTTGTTCTAATATTTATCAGGCTCTGGAATTAAATATTTTAATTCGTGGGGAGTGAATCATGTGGTTGACTTGGGACAAACTATGCATAGACAATATCGCAAGTCTTAGTACTATTATAAATGCGAAAGTTTGTAAGGATGTATTGATGTTTGTCCCTCTTTCACGCAAAAACGGTTGACTGGATTTGGGTGAAATTTGGCATACATATACTTTATAACCTGCACTAACATAAAGAATACTTTTTATCCCGGTAGTACGATCCCGTGGGATAATTAACGAACTCAGTTCGTGCGAAGGCGCGGGCATAAGCTAGTATTTCATATATTTTGCCTCAATTTAGGTTCTTTTTTTAAAAGGCTCAATAATTATTTTAAATACCTACTCATTTCACCAAATTGTAGAAACCATTAAAATATTGCTTCAAAAGCAAGGACAATACATGCCTTTGCGCCATTTTATTCTGCCCAAGCTAGATCACTTCAATTTTCCGAGATCAAAAGTAAGTGAAGTTTTTACTTTTGTACGAAATTGTAATTAAACCATTATATCTCTGTCTGATTGAGTAACCAATCAAACATCTAAACTTCCATATCAAATAGTAAAGTCAGATTTGATAGCAGTAGATATAAATATGTAAATATTTACCAGTTGAATAGATCGGGGATAGTAAGGAATATTTAATAGCCAAATGTAATAACAGTGTTAAACCAATTTCAATCCTCCTTGGAGTCACTGAATTATCACTGTGTATCAATTAACGCCTAACGTGATCAAACCCGCCGGAGTATTCTCAGCTAAAATTAAACTTAAATAAACTAAAGTTAGCTTAAGAAACCCACCTGTTTAACAGTAAATATTGACCCTTTAAACACTACATTACTGTTTACAAAACTAGCTTTGTTGATTTTAGATACAAGTTTCATCCAACTTTGCAGAACTTGTTTATTTTATCTACGAATTGCCTTGCAGACTGATAGCCATAAAGGTTGAGATCATAAACATTTCAATTAATTAGAGTTCCTTGTTACAGGGCCATCTGACGGACGCCTTTTGATTGTCCCTTTTGACGAACTTAATGTTTACATTCAAGAGTTCCCACCCTCATCAGTACCTATCTCAATAATTGTACAGTCATTTGTAATTATATTAATTAAAATGTTTGTGTTACGTTCATAAATCGCGGATAATTAGCGCTGTAAGGACAATGGGCGAATCACTGTGATTATCTTGTTCACTTTGTTATTAGAGTACTTCTGGAACAATAGGAACAATTACATAGATGTTTCGAGGCTGATTATTTTGTTTGTAGATAATTTTCTTTAAAATCTTGTCTCGTGAAAGTAAGGGCTATTATTAGATCCTAAACATTAATATTTCGGGATTTAAACAGGTTAAATGATCATGAAATAGACGTTTAATGAATGTAAAGGACCTCGATAAAAACCTGTTCTTGTGAAGTTGGCAGAATCCTGTTTCGTTGTCGGTATTTATTTCGTTTTAACTACGATTTAAAATTTTAGTTTTACATGACATCACGCCTGTAATCCCTGAAGGGTTGGGCAAAGGTGTACCTAGTAGTACACCCACATTTCGCCAGGTATGTTTAAGTCATTTGCATTAGAGAGCGAGCCAATTGCCATCAATCAGCGTTTCCTGATGGAAAAGAACACTTTCCCCTTACAAGGAGTCGAACCCAAGGCCTCATGCTCAGCAACCGCGCTTGCGACGACTAGTTTAGTTTTTAGCCATTTAATACGATGTTTTTACAAAATTTGTTTGTTTGTACAGATAAATCAAAGTTAACAGACAATGTGACAAAGTTAACAGACAATGTGACAAAGTTAACAGACGATTAATAAAATTACAACTTATTATCCTAACCACACATACTTATTGTTTCTCACAAAAAAGACTAAGCTGTTCATAAACGTCATTACTGCGACTAAAGTCCACAATAAGTTCTCAAGCATTGACACGTCACAAGTTAATGTAAATGAACTGAGGAGCAACTGCAGGTGTGCGACTTGGCAGAAGTTTAAGCAATCTTACGCCGCCGTCAAACTAGATTTGTGTCTTGAACGTAGTGTCGTTTGTGGTGCCTTTATCAACTTTGTGTATTGGTTTGAAAATGTTTACTGGTTGCTGACTGAGTACCTTTTGTAAGTGAGAGAATCATCATCTCATCATCTGCCTAGCCTTTTCCCAACTATATTGGAGTCGGCTTCCAGTCTAACCGCATGCAGCTGAATACCAGTATTTTACATGGAGCGACTGGAGCGACTGCCTATCTGACCTCCACAACCCAGTTAGCACTGGGTAATACGATACCCCTTGGTAAGACTGGATGTCAGACTTTTTGGGCCATTGACTATCTAACGACTGTCAAAGATCTAAAAATGACACCCGGGACCAACGGCTTAACGTGCTTTCCGAGGCACGGAGGAAACTCGGTATGTAATGGGCGGTCACCCATCCACAGAACAACCTATGCAATCACGGATTAACCTAAAGAACGACGCGAGCGGCTGTTATTATTTAAGCTGCTGTTTTTTTAAGTGAGAGAATTTTGTTTTGAAAATAAAAATGTATCATAACTATAATTTTTCTATTCTAATGTTATAAAGAGGTTAAAGTTTGTAAGTTTGTATGTAGAGGGTAATCTTCGGACTACCTAACCACTGATCAGATTACAAAAAATCTTTAAAAATTGGGAAGTTAAATTATTCCCGAGTGTCGTAGGCTATATTTAAAACATTTTCGTGAGGAAACCGGCGTGTTCTAGAACCAAAAATTCGAAGACATGTGACATCTACGAACCCGCACTGGGCCCGCGTGGTGGATTATAGCCCATTCCCTCTCATAGAGAGGAGGCCTGCGTCTCAGCAGTGGGAACATTAATATGCTGATTATGCTTATGCTTATGTGGGATAATTTACTACTATAAGGTAAACGAAGCCGTTGGCAAAAACTACTTGTTACCAAATATGGGGATCGTATTATTTTAGTGAAAATCTTTCAAAATAAACAATTGTAGAATTGTATCAATCTATACTGTTGTAACCACGTTCATAATTAAATAGTTGAATGTCCTATTCAGTCTACGTCTGCAATAATACTTCGACATAAAGTAGCTCATTACTTACTCGCGGATCCAATTCCTCCCAGATGGCTCTTATCAATTGAGCGGAATAATAACCAGCTGATCCTAATATGTTTTACCTTCGTCCCCACATCAGAACGATCCTCCAAATATTTGATAAGTGTCTTACGTCATATTTTATTTATATTACGAACATCCGTACGTCACTGTTACCACGAAAAATGCGCGCGGAAAGTCGAATTTTCTTCTCTTACATTCCAGTTTTCTTTTTCTCCGTGCTCTGTTCAGCAGAGTATTTTATACTTCAGTCAATGTGTCATGGAAATATAATAAAGTGAACTAAATTCATGATTCAATAACATACAACAATAGTTTTAGTATATGCGAAACCTGAAACACGTGTCTAGTATTTTTATGTAAAGAATCTATTTAAAAAATTCCAAAACTGTATCATGAAAAATCACAAAGTTATAAGCTTGTTCTGTTACCTGGTTGTCCGCACAAAAACGTGGTCATCACGCAGCGCGCCCGTGCGCGCGCCTCCTGCGTCGTCTTGAGCTCATTGATAATAATAATTTGGCAGTAGGTACCTAAATGATTGCGATAGGTACTTAATGTCGCCCGGTGTCCAACTTGTAACTTTTTTTTAATAGGATGGGACAAAATATAAAATGGTTTAAAAGTTATTGGAATCGATTCAGTTACATATTCTGAACAAATTATATTCAGGTTTCGTATATACTAAAAATAATATTGTTTATTTCAACATAAACAAGAAACCAGAAATGGGCAAGCATAAACCGTATAAGTGGAGTCAAACCATTAACACTTTGCGTGCTGAAAACAAAATAATTTATCCAAAACCGGCCAAGCGATCAGTAACGAAATGAGCTGCTCTGCTAGAACAGCGGAGTTCCATTACGTTTGTCTAGCGACACTTTCCGAAAGCGAGTCGATCGGTGGCGCTAAATTAGGATTGACGCCGACAGGTTTTGTAAAAGCATTGCACTGTTGAATTATTAAGGCAACTCCGGCTGCCTCTATATTCGTACCGTCGGCAGTCAACGTCTGACTGTATACCTACGTATGTAGTGCTCCATAAACGGAACCCGGCTCATTTTCAATTCTGACACCCGGATAAAGTGGTCGCTGAATGAATATAAGCCGTAGTGGGCAATTTAGATATAAAAAAGAACCTTTTAAACGATTGAATGTTTGAAGTTAGCCAACTCTCAACGCAGATTTTGAAATAATGACTTAACTAGTTAACTAAGCATACTTATACAACGTAACCAGGTAAATTAATATACAACAACGAACTATGTGATCAAAACTATGCCTTCGGAAATTGAGTTTGGAGCTTATTGAGAGGGGAAAAGTTTGAAAGCAATTTCGTGAAAATTTAATGCTCTTGCGAACTTATGAGAATGAGGAATTTGAGAAATGAAGCCAACACTGAGCATAGCTAATTTGTTGCGAATTTTTAATGAGGTCCACCAGGCCGAGGTCCGGGGTCCTGTGACGTCACGTTTAAGCTCCTCTTGATCGGTTTGAAGCGCTATCTTACGGCCTTTTTACCTGTACATTGTAATTTTCTTTGATCATTTCCTAACGAAGCCCCCGGGGTGAATGACTACGCAGATCAATCTTGCTACACCGACGACACTGAGGTCAAATGTTGGTTTATGACTTCTCGCTTCAGAGAGCACGTTAGGCCATTTTCACACGAATATTGGGTAAAGCCTGAAATTCTGAAAATCGGTGCAGGCCTAGGATATCGGTATCACTTAGTAAACGGGATGTTTTGAAATGTTTACTCTGGAACATTCGTACGTAGCTTTGAATTTTGTTCTACTGAGATTCTTTTGTTTTTATTTGAAAATATGGTTCCAAATTCATTTGTTATTTAACAAAATATAAAATAGTGATGTGACAGTGACACGAAAAATACTGGCCGAGTGCGAGTCGGACTCGCGCATGAAGGGACCCCGTACAATCGTAGTATGGGAACCCCTTTAAATTTTAAATTTATTTTTATTATATTTGTTTTTTTTTTTGTTGTTATAGCGGCAACAGAAAAGCACATTCTGTGAAAATTTGAACTACCTACCTATTACGGATCATGAGATATAGCCCGCTGACAGACAGGCGGGCGGACGGACGGACGGACTGGGGAGGTTTAGAAATAGGGTCCCGTTGGTTACCCTTCGGGTACGGAACCCTAAGAAATAAATGTTGCGTGACTCCAGACAAATAATGTACCAGTTGTAATGACCTAATGTGCCCTTTTGTAAGCAAGTAAAGTATACACAAAAATGATAAGTACATCAATTTGAAACACACTGAATAAGCCTAATTTTATTGTTCCATTGAAACGCAAGAACTTACGAATACCTACACACTTACACACATTAATCATGTATTGTACCTATTATAGGTTTATAAAAGGGTAAATTAATTCTATTGTACGGTTTTGAGGTATTAGTTTTCGATTAATAAAACACATTGGGGTATTAAAATTACTAATTAATTCGTATACAAAAACATAGCATTACAATTTTCAGCATGGATTCTCTTTGTAATTATAGAATTTCCGATATCTGTGCTTTGAAACGTTATTATTTTATTTTGAATATATAAGTTTCATATTATTATTTTTATTTATAATACGAACGAAGCTTTTTTTATTTTCTCCTAGAGGTACGGAAACAGGTTCTACCTACCTACCTAACCTAACCTAACCAAAAACAATTATTTGCAGACCATACAATATTGATACATCTGGGAAATCAACCCAAGAATGCGTATGTAGGAACAAGGTACTGACAAAATTGGGCCAACTCAACCCATATTTTTTTTTTTTCTTGTTTGAAATCATCAAATGACCTCCCCCACTCTGGGCGGAGCGGAAGGGAGTGTCAGACTTGTACTGACTAAATCCCATCCATGTTCCTTCTTTGCCCTTTGTGTTCCAGGGCCACGGTATCTCTTTCGAACAGTCCCGCAGCCCACCACGTTAACCCTTCAAAACTGGCATGATTTTATATTCCAATTACCAATTTCACTTGAGGCAAGACAACTCAATAAATGAATTAAAGACAATGTCTGTTTGTTTGTACTGTTTGTGTAACAGGTATAGACAGCTGAAGTAGATATGCGTCATGGAAGGGGTAGATGGTGTGCCGTGGATGTTCCGAGAGCAGGGGTGTAACACTCGCGTGCCCTCTTACGATAGAACAAACTAATTAGCCGTTTAGACTATTTGTTTTAACATCGTGATTGCTTTGTCGCCTCCGGGCATTCGCGAACATTGAGCAGCCCTAACAAGCACCGAACATGTTACTCTAAGAACAGGCTATTGTTCCCTTAGGACTGTATTTATATACAAGGGCACCATTTATGATTTAATTAATAATAATTAATAAGTTTCGAGAATTTTCGCTGTTTGGACGTGACTTGCGTGATTGTTGCTCGGCGAAATTTTTATTCGGTTATTTTGTGTAAAACATTTACATTTTGATATCTGGGCTTATAATTTAATATGAGCCATTTATTTTGTAATAAAACCTCCTCGATGTTGATCGACTTTATGCTTTAAATGAAAAGCCAAAATATTTACCAGCCAGTGAATTAAAAAAAAAGAGCTGTACATTAAAAAATGCCTCCCATAGCGCATGCAAGATAACGGCATAACTTCTGCCAGCAAAGGTATTTTAACCACGTAGTTAGTTCACCAGGTAGGCCTTCCCTTTTACACTGACGTAGTTGTGATTAAGAGCAAGGGAGCAGGCATAAATTCCAGCCGCATGAATCAATAGCCCACACACACACACACGAGTACATTTGTGTGTTTACGTCACACAGTGGTACCACAGACGATATTTTGACGGGGAGTCTGTGCGTTCTGTTTAGAAATTATACGCCACGGATACCACTCGCGAAATGACGATGTAAGCGAGTTGGTAGTTCGTACATGATATAAATAAACGTACCGATTTGTATCATTACTCTGTCACTAAACGTACGTAATAAACACGGTAATGATGACGTATTTTCCGTGTAACAGGTACTGGAATACTGAGTACTTCCCGTTAAATTAATTAACATTTGGAAATAGCCTCTAATGCCTTTAAAAAACGTTGTGTTTTTCTGTGAACATTTCCTTAATACAATTGAAATTACACGTTCATAAGGAAAATGTGGAGTCGGGTAGTTACATAAATCTCTGAGTGCGTTCTTATTACCTGGTGAAAATTCTGTATGAATAGGGAGGTCAAAGTCAAAGTTTTGTTGAGAAAAAACGCAGTGAAAATTCGCTATGCTGAGGAAAATACGACAAATCTTGGAGTGACCTCGGAGCTCAATTCAACCCTCTTTTTATTACATTTGAATTTTATTGTTGTTTTAACTTATTAAATTTTATTTTATTTGACTGCCTCGTCGGTATAGTGGTTGCAATCGCGACTGCTGAGGTTGAGTTACTGGGTTCGATTCCCGGGTCGGGCAAATTGTTAATGGGTTTTTCTATCAGGAATTTCTTAGTAGCTGCCACGGAGTTCAGATTTGTGCCCGGTTGATGGCGATATACACGCCTCCCATTACATGGGACTTAAACATAACTGGGGAAATGTGGGTGTACTATTAGGTATACCTGTGCCTAACCCTTCGGGGATTACAGGTGTCATGTTATGTTTATTTTAACTAGACGTATTCTGCGGTTTCACTCGCCATTTCTGACTTTTTTCTTTTTGTTCGGATGCTACGGTGAGTAGGGCATTGTTAGATAGCTTATTACCTTCCGAAATCTTCCTCCTAAATCCGACTGGTAGTTCGAGAGATAAGCGCGACCAAACAAACAAACATATAAAGTCTACATCTTAATTATATTAGTAAATAAATCATCTTAATCAGTTTGCATAACCAACTAATTCCACGATAAACAAATCTAATATTTCTAGGTTTTATTTAATGGTTTCTTGGGAAAATTATTTCAATTTCAAAACTCGTAATTCATAATCGCGGCTTAATTTAGATTTAGTTAGAATAGAGCAGTTAAATGTGACACCTCCACTCATCGAAATGTTATTTGTGGTTTATCGACATTCACAGTTTTTAAGTTGTGGAATCGAACAGGGTAGTTTCAGTTTATTGTTTTCATTTTTAGTAAATTTTAATGAAGTTATCTACTTTTTATAATTGAAAATCGTACAGGAATCTTTATATCAGTAACAAACATTTCATGACGGCGCGGTTGGCGCAGTGGCTGAGCGATTGACTGCTGCGCTGCGTGTCGCGGGTTTGATTCCCGCACGGAACAAATATTTGTATAGCCGATAGTTGTTCCGGGTCTGGCTGTTTGTGTATGAGTTTAAATGTTTGTAAACGCACCCACGTTACAGGAGAAATTCCTAGTGTGGGGTAACGTTTTTTTTTTTTTTTTTTTTAAATAAAACTTTGTAATTTGACAGCACTGGTTGTTTGTGTATGTAAGTTTAAATGGTTGTACACGCACCCACAATACAGGAGAAATTCCGAGTGTGGGGCAAAGTTAAAAAAAAATACAGATGCTTATAAAAAACCGTTCCTAAAGATACAAAAACATTCTAACATAAAGCATAAAATCATAAATAATGCTCCTTACAAATAGCAGAAGAAAAGCATCTCTTTTTATAAAATGTTTAAAATAGGGCGCTATTATGAAAACCATTAGCATTGTTTAGCATTGTTACCAAAACAAACTTGAGCTGGTCTTAAAATGCACGACAATAGACTAGAGGTGCGAAACCCCGGACATTATACAAAATATACATGTATACTTGTGTAGATGTATATTTTATTTCCATCACGTTCCTCAGTGTTTGAAATATTCAACAGAATCGATTATCGGCTCACTTTATACACAAACACATTTTTATTCAATTTAACGAAGTGAGAGGAACGATCGCGACAAGTTTAGAATTTTTTAGTTGTTTCTCAAAGACTTTCCGTTTAAGAGCGTTTAAGAGGTTTCTAGTTTGATTTTTCTTCTTCAATCTTGTTTTTCTCGGTCTATTACTTGTTTTTTAATCCCCGGCGCAAAAAGAGGGGTGTTATAAGTTTGACCGCAATGTGTGTGTGTGTCTGTCTCTGGCACCGTAGCTCTTAAACGAGTGAACCGATTTGTATGCAGTTTTTTTAATTTCAAAACTAGTTTCTTGGTAATGGTTCTTAGGTACTTTTTATCAAAATCGGTGCAGCCATTTACTAGATATGGTTGATGAAAGTGGTGATGAATAATCGAATATTTTCAAATATACCCAAATGGGGTACCTATCAAATGAAAGGTGTATATTAAAATTAGACATGTTTTATCAAAACCAACTCAGCCATTTTATTGACTTTTCAAATGTTTGTTCGCTTTTCTTTGTTGCGATGGGGGTTTTTTAAATTTTAAATTTAATTTTTTATCTGGTCTATTACTTGTTTTTGAACATGATGTTTGCAACAGGGACAAGTTGTTGCCCAGGGTGTTACCCCACCAATCGATCGATCGTCGTTCGAGGCCATCGGTCGATGGTAGAATGACTAAGTCCACGACGATCGAAAGTTTGTACTACACCAATTGATCGGTCATCCAATTTTCAACCTTATTACTTTTAGCGCATAAGGGTCAAAATTGACAGACCATTAGTGAACTTTAGTACCTATTAGTTACATTTAAAAAGTATGAATAAAAAATGTTGGTACTTTAGTTAATAACGTGCTTGCAAACAAAGAAAAAAATTCAAAACAACGGAATATCCTAAGAAAATAATTTATTTATTACATTGCCTTTGGATTGGGTGAAGGCAACGTAACAAAAAAATATTTTTGCCCCTGTGCGATTATATGATGATATAAAACAATGTAATGCTGTGGGTTTCCTTGGTATTGGATATTTATCATTCAATTAAATTGAACACCACGTTAATACGAATCGAATAAAGTCGCAATCGACAGATAATAAGACTTAATTCATTAATATTGCAGATAAAATCAAGAGCATTTGCCCGTTATTAACTGGATTTAATTTTATTACTAATCCTGAAGGAAAATTAATATCATCCTGGCTGTGAGTTTGTGACTGAAGCTTGCCTTTCCTTTGCGGTTATCGTATACTTGGTATTAGATTTTCTTTTGCTATCTCATTTAATTTTATTACCTACATTTACTTGATATAAGATTTTAAACTATAATGGTCAGTAACATTATCATTAACACTAGAAACGGGATATTTACCACGTACGTGTGTGTTTTTTTCCGTGATCATGGTGCTTGCAACAGCGCCGAAATATCTGGAACTAAAATCTATCAGTAAACATGGTAAATATCTGCCAGGGCTGCGGGACTGTTCGAAAGAGATACCGTGGCCCTGGAACATAAAGGGCAAAGAAGGAACATGGATGGGTTTTAGTCAGTACAAGTCTGACACTCCCCTCCGCTCCGCCCAGAGTGGGGGGGGTCATTTGATGATTTCCCATCCGGAAAAAAAAAAAAAAAAAAACATGGTAAATATTCCATTTCTAGTGTTAATAATTACATTTACTTGATACTTGTAGTTGTTTTCGCAACATTCTTTCCATCCTTACATTTTCATCACAATACGAGGAGTAAATAGAAATACTCATTTCTGTCAGAATGAGGTCTCGAAAACGGAGCCATATTAAAGATGAAATTACTTATCAAGGAAATTTCTTTGGTAGCACAACTTTTAAGCATCACAAACAAAATCAAATATTCATTTATGTAGAACATACGGCTTCATTGCCATACTGATTTGAGACTTGTTTGCACAAATCTTGTTAGCGGGGAACATGACGCTTGCGCTCCGGACGAAAATGAGCTCGTTACGTGTATAAAAATATATGGAGGAAATCTCCAATATGTGATGTTATTGACATTAACAGGTATTGGCAAACACTGCTCACACTCACGAGTGGGCAAATGTCGTTTACCGCGACTTACATTAATGGAATTGAAGGGAAATCATTGCTATGTTTGTTTGGTAATCGAAATAGGTCTTTAGAAAAAAAACGCTGTAAAGTAATTACTACTACGTATCACAATTCAAACAATTAAGTAATAGTATTGCTTAAAATTAAAAGAAAAGTATTTTAATCGTAAGAATAAAACCAGAACTCGTCATGTTTGTTAGTTTTTTATGTAACTTTTATTGTACATATAACGCATTGCGAAACTGTAAAATCTTCAGCAGCAAAACCGAATTAAAATAAAAATAACATAAAAATAATAATTTCACCCCCGTAGTCTGCAAAGCGTTAGGAGTACCTACGTAATAGTAGGTACACTCAAATTTCATCAGTTATCTTTAAATCCCATTTAAAAAGGGGCGAGCCTATTACCATCAATCGGGCACAAATCAAGACTCTGTGACTGCTACTCTGCTCTGTGTGAAAAACCCAAAGACACTTTGCCCGACCTGGGAATTGAACCCAGGATCTCATGCTCAGCAAGTAGCACTTGCGACAACTACACCAATGAGGCAGATGAACAAAAATGACGGCGACTTTTTTATTCATAATCGATTTAAGGGCCGGTTCTGACAGCCGAGCCTAATTCGCCCCGTTTTTAGTTACGGATACGATCAAACACTAAATCGAGTTTATCGTCGGGAATCGGGATTTCAATCAGCAAGTATCGAGTGTCGAGTCCGCCGTCAAGTCAATCAGAGTAAATTGAACATGTCACCAAGCACTCTTATCAAATGGACGAACGTTTTACAGCGGGGATTTTTTTTCAGTCCATTTTTTTGAACGTATGTTGTGGTCGGCTGGTTGATAAAATTTTATGTTTCAGATGGAAGCCTATTTATTTTAATATTCAATTTCTGCGGCAGAAATATTTATTTGGAAAAGCTGTTTAAAAACTTAATGGGATTTTGAAAGAACACCTAAGTTATATTCAAATTATTACGTACCTGATAAACATTGAGACTCACAGAACATCAATTTGACAGCATTTCATATAACTTGAGTTATCATAACTTAAGTCAAGTGATAGTTACTTTTAACTAACCTTACACGATTACTAACTTATACGATTTCTGCCTCGTACCTAGCTCTAGTGGTCACAAGCGCGACTGCTGAGCAGAAGGTCCTGGGTTCGATTCTCGAGTCGGGAAAAGTGCTATTGGGTTTTTACATCAGTAAATTCTGCCCAGTAAGTAGTAATTTGTGCTCGGTTGATGGCAATAGGATCGCCCCCAATTAAATTGGACTTAAAACATAACAGGAAAAATGTGGGTGTACTGTTAAGTACACCTCTGCATAGCCCTTTGGGGATTACAGGTGTGATGTTATGTATGATTTTGCAATGTAGTAACCTGATTGACCTAATGTAGTCAGTATCCAAAATATATTTCTTTTTACAATCTTGATAGCAATGGATAATAATACCTACAGAAGTTGAATAGAAGAAGATATAAATCAATTTGCTACAAAATAGTATACTAAATATTCTCGGTATTATACGACCAAACTTGTTTTATGATCTTTGTGATTTCAAAGATCAATTATTATTGGAGTGAATGAACCTCTCTTTGATTTCAGTAGAACTTCTAGAAGTTAGTTCTCTTTGTAACATAACTTATCGACTAAACAGCAAGACCTAACGAAATAACAACAGACTTCAATCAAGATCTAAGAAATACAGCCGACTTTGTGTACTTGTTCCTAGGTGATAATATCCTATTTCATAACATAATACTTATTGAAGAGTCATACGAAAGCCAACTATTAACACCAATATCATCATCATCATCCACAGTCCGACGTCACCCACTGCTGGGTACAGGCCTCTCTTTGCTTGTGCCGAGCTCCAGGCTCTTGTCCCAGCCTCATCCAAGATACTCCCGCAATGGCAATAATGACGTCCATAGAATATAGATGTTGTGTTTGTTTTACGTCATATTACCGTATAACGCAAAACCATTAATCTACGTTGCTGGGTACAGGCCTCTCTTTGCTTGTGCCGAGCTCCAGGCTCTTGTCCCAGCCTCATCCAAGATACTCCCGCAATGGCAATAATGACGTCCATAGAATATAGATGTTGTGTTTGTTTTACGTCATATTACCGTATAACGCAAAACCATTAATCTACGTCAAAACCTTCGGGCGAAAGGTAAAGTGACCAGTTCCGAAGCGACCCTACTCCCAGACATTAGCAAAATCGTTACTGACTTATACATTTACCCGCAACACTTGATGAGAACCACTCGTCTACCAGACTCACGGCTAATGGAATTAATGCAGATTCCACTACAATTTGTTCCTTTTTAACAAAACCCTCGTCAAAAGATATCTTGATAACTTTCAGCTTTCACAAACTCATATCATTTCGCCCTCGTCATTGTAAAATTCAACCCCATCTCGAATAACAAGTCAAAAACGGTGAAGTTGGCAAGTTTCAACAAAGTTCAAACTCGCAGGGATGAAACTCAACCCCAAGTCCGACAGTTCCTCTGAAAGCAACTAAATATCAATGGTAGGACTCTATCAATTTTAATTACTTGTGGCAAATTTCTGAATTACAGACCATTATCTAAATGAAAGTGAAAACGCTCGGCTTGCCAGCATTCCGGGCACCGGAGCCTAAACATTAATTTGTTTCATATTCTTCGTCTTCAATGTTTCACTTTTTGTTCGAAAATTACAAAACAAATTCCATTTGTTCAGCACTACCTGACGGAGACATATTTTGTTATCATCACACGCCATGCGTCGACTAGGAAGATAATTAAAATTATAATTACACACGTCTGGATCTGATGGTCTAATAGCAAGTTGGAAACTTAACGAGTTGCTGGTCGCGGGACCATAATACCCGATTGTTTTTACTGGTATTCAAATTAATTTTAGTCCCGAACATAATTCACACACGTCATTCACTTACTCAAAAGTTTACTGTAGTACTGAAACACCGAAACCTACAGTAAACACACGGTAAACGTTTTTGCGAGAATTTTGAACAAGTAAGTACATTACAAAATTACTGAAGCGTGTGAGTTTGGGGTGCCATAGAACCAAGAAAAGTTTTACATTAAAATTAATACAGATTGCGTGTTCTATGAAAAACTAACTAAAAAACAAATTAAATAAATATAATTATGTTAGGTTACGTGGGTTTAGTAAATAATGGCGAATCCTAATGTCCCAATTCAAAAGAAAAATCTCATCACAAGCTTACTTTTGTAGGACGTAAATATTCCCAAGAAATATCATCGTTCACCATATATTTTAACGAAATGAACAGGTTACATTTTCCTGAGCTTTGAACAGAATAAAACAAAAACATTTTAAAAAGAAAATGGGGAATCGCCATTAGTGCAGAGCCGATTAGCACAACATTTCTCGGTATTAGTGTTTGTTCGAACGGGCGAGCTGCTCACTCGAGTACTCGACTGCGACAGTATTTGTTATCTAGTGTCGTCGAGACGAGTGCGGTACGAAATAATACGATGTACCGGTAACTCGCTGTTCTCGTGTACGTTATATGGTCTTCTATGTTTGCATGTTGGCTTTATATGTTTGTAACTAAATTTATTATGTACATATTATTTGTTTTCGTTTATGCTGTTATGTTTTTTAATTCAACTGTCACTGTTTAGTTTGTCTTATTTTATGTAATCAAACAAGAGATCAAGCTGACGGAAAAGTTTGATTAAAAAGACATTTTCAACACCAGGGGATTAGCGATGAGTTGCCAAGTTAGAATGCCCCATGGTCCTCGACAAATTTAATCAGTATTTCCCCTGATGGATATTGTTTCACGAGAGCTGTTAACTGGTTATTGAAACAGAGATAATATTATAGGTATAATTTAATAAATTAAACGTAATTTGTGTATTTACATTAATTATATGACATGTTTGTTTATTGATTACTACTATTAAACGCAGCATTACTACTAGCCGGTAGCTCGACCGTGTTACACCACTTAACAGCTACATACTGAGTGCTTATTCGTTTTGTTTTATTATACTCAACGGTTATTCTCTTTTACTATTTAAAAGTAGAAATGTATATATACTTTATTTTACAATAGCCAAACGGTAATATAGCCGTAATAATGCAGACTTGTAAGTAGAAAAGGCAATGTTTTATAGAAAAAACGATGCTAGTAAGAGGACTGGGAGCATTTTCTAGGGAGTGTATGTTTTCGCATCAGAGGGCCATTGCAAAATGCCATTAAAATAATCTATTAATTTTTTTTATCAATTTGTTGTCGATTTTGACATCCTACACTTATCTGTAAGTTAAGTCCTCATCATCCTTCTCCTGTCCTTATCCCAATTTACTTGGGGTTGGGGCAGCATGTCTTCTTCTTCCATACTTCTATATTACTCGTCATATCAGCAGTCACCTCCTTTCTAGCCATATCATACTTCACACAGTCCATCCATCGCTTCTTTAGTCTTCCTCTACTCTTATAGTCATCGAAATTTTCTTCACTACATTTTTTTTTTTCGAACCTAGCCAGGCGCATTACTTTGTGTAAGTTATTTCATCACCACTGCTCTCAAAACGGTGAAGGAAACCATCGTGAGGAAACCGGCATGTCCTAGAACCAAAAATTCGAAGACATGTGACATCTACCAATCCGCACTGGGCCCGCGTGGTGGATTATAGCCCATTCCGTCTCTTAGAGAGGAGGCCTGCGTCTCATCAGTGGGAACATTAATATGCTGATTATGCTTATGCTTATGCTTAATATTTAACCAAAAAAACATTCAATAAAATTTAAACCCAGGAACCGTATTCATTATTTTTGAATCACACCAGTAGCAATTCGTGATCAAGATTCAAAGGTAGATCCTGCGTGAGACTGTAACCTGCGTGTGTGTGTGTGAGCAAGTAGCTTAATGGACTGGAACACATTGGAAATTTGCACTTACCCCACCTGATTTCTTTTTTTAAGTTTGCAGTAGCAACCGCAAGCTCAGTGCGATTGTGGTGTTTCTTTTGTCTGTAGTAGGATAATTACTAAGGACACGGGTTTTTTTTATTTAAAAATTGCCGATTCTTCGTCGAATTTGAATAAATAACTTTTGATTTTGAAAAACATACCAAGAACATTGTTGTTCTAGCAAGTTTGTAAAAGCGCGGTTAAACTGGATGTTAGTTGGGTTCCAGTCACATCATTTGTGTTCCGACTTCAAATCACTTCTTGTTTAGATTTTTCTATCACGAATTCATCAGTAAATAGCCCAAGGCAAGAAATGTACTCGGTTATTAAATGTCTATCTCCGTGCATCCTTTCGGACGATTTAGAATTGATATTATGAATTTCTTCTTTGTTACAGCGGAGTCTTGTAGATTTCTGTAACAAAGTTTGCAATTATATTTAGTTTTTTTTTTAAGTAACGTTTTTATTAGTTTAACTTAATAAAATTAAATAGTTAACTTCATCTTAGTATGACAAAGAGCAAAGCAGCTTTTTTTCGTTACTCTTAATTAAGGAAGAACTTCTTATCCTTTTCTTGTTCATCCTTTGAAGCAATATTATAATGCAAATCGCATCTTTCTTGCGGGTTAGATTGTGACCGTACTCTAAGACCAAAAACGAAGGATTATCTTATTTTTTAATTTTAATGTGCAGAGGAATTACAACCAGTATAAGTAGTTTAAATTAAAAGGAATGGTTTCGATGCGACATCAATTCCAGTACGGAACCCTCTCGATCACTCGATTCGCCATTAAAATAATTCTAATAAGTTCATAATAGATAAGGCCCGCGCCTGGAAAGAGGGCTCTAACCTGCAGTGTAGATAATACTGTAAGCAATAAGACCAAGCAACACATAGTACCGACCAACAATCAAGTTAATTCAAGCATACTAAATGCAAATTATATCAAAGGTACAATGTACGCTATCCATCTGGCAGAGCTTACAGCTTCCAGTTATCAGAGGGCAACCTTTACGTACCCCCACGACATTCGCAGACGATTTAGTGGCACCAGGCCATAAGATCCCTTGACCTTCTGACCGGTGTGTTGCCCAGACGTGACTCGGTTCACAACTCAGTGTTTACCCGCCTGTTCATAACACTTTGATGCAGACACTCGTTCATATTTAAATAGAATCTCTCTTTGCTGCACACGTTAGCGAATAATTAACAAAGATATACTCATATGTACCAACGTGTTTTACAGAACGCAATTTAGGTTTATGTGAAAGAAAATACGCTTACAAAGAGACTGCTAGAAAATGTATTTCGATACTTGTGTATAAATCTAAGTATGAATATGAAATACGTTGCGAGTGTTGCGACCCGAATAAGGACCACAAGCTTTGTATGCTTGTACAACAATTTCGGTAATTGGATAAAAGAGAATAAAAGCACGATCCGGGTTTTAGAAAAGAGGTTCCCCAAAAATAACGTTTTGTTTGGAATAAGTATGTTGAAATATTTAATGTTCTACAATAAGGGAGAATTTTTATTGTATTACTAGCTTCTTCCGCGACTTTGCTCGCGTTAATTAAGAATTTGACAATCAATGCGGGTTACCATGGAGTTTCTTGCCGGTTCTTCTCCATAGGAAACGACCAACCCGAACCGTGCACCTTTTTATCGACGTTTTTTAAGTGCCCATCTAGGCCTATGTGAAATAAAATATTTTGATTTTGATTTTTTGGTTGTACTTTGCTCATTATAATTAAACAATTTTAATTTTAATTCTTTTTTATTTTTTATTCGAAGGACACGTGGCGCCATCTATTATCATAAGAACGTTATTTTTGTTTTCCCCGGGAACAGCTCTTTTTTTCGGGATAAAAGGTACCCTATGTCCGTTTCTGTATACCTAACAAAGTATATGCAAAATTTCAGGATGATCGGTTTGGTGGTTTAGGCGTGAAAAAGTAACAAACAAACTTACTTTCGCATTTATAATATTAGTATAGTAAGTATGGAAGTATTATGGATAGAAAAACCTGCTATAAAAATCAGATTCTAATTTATTTTTAGTAAAAGAAAGTTGTTCGATCAGCATTTTAGCTAGCTTATAAGCATAAAAGGGTGACTGTAGGGCTGAGGGGTTGTCTTAAGTATTCTTATCACTGCACTTTAATAAAGTATTCATTGAGCAACCCTTAAATTTTGAGAGCAACGTCTTTGTCTGCAGATGACCTAAACGGAGGTGTGAAATAAACATTCTTCCAATTTACCTTTAAGGTAGGTAACATCCGCAATGTTCCCGAATGTGTCATGTAAGAAGATACTTGAAAATGAACCTAATGGCTACCACCAATACTTGGAAATGGACTGACAAATAAAAGAGCCGAATTTCCGAAAAGTTTAACAAAACTCGTCTTGACGTGAAAGAACGGAATGCAAGTTTCATGAGGTCAGATTAGCTAGTCTCTTAGAAAGGCATCACGACCCCGATATAATTTAGTTATAACTTTTGTAAGAGCAATGCTTTGTCGAAGTAATTTAATAAATTAGTAGCTACTCTGTATTAATATTTGATCAGTGCCGCGGCATCAGAGATCGAATATCGTGAATAAAGACGTTCCTATTGTGTAGTAACGTTATTTTATATTCGCAATTCCCACCATTTTCTTATTATCTGAGTGGTATTTGTTACTCATGTCATAGAAAGAAAATGACGAACTCGTGGCTAAATAATAACAGCCGCATTTTCGACCCGGGCCGATCTTCAAGGTTAAGCAACGCTTGCCAAGGTCGATCTGTGGATGGGTGACCATCATTACATGCCGAGTTTCCTCCGTACCTTGGAAAGCATTGGTCCCAGCTGTCAGGGGTCGGCTTCCAGTCTAACCGCATGAAGCTTGCATGGAGCGTTTGCCTATCTGACCTCCACATCCCAGTTAGTTGTTTGTGTATCTCACAACAAAAAGAATAAAAGTGTAGTGCAAAATTATCAATGACCACATTGTTTTCGCGTAAGCAAACCATGCAGTGGCATAGGGAGAGTCTGTTATCGTTTGTGACTGTGTGAACAAAAACTATACATAGTTTTAGATGTTGTCAAGGGCTCAAAGCGGCCGTGAGAGAATTTTAATGGCGTGAATATTAAATTGGTACAAAGCTAGCCTACAGCCCTGTGATGACAACTGAAAATTTACCTTTACCCTTTCTATTTTTCTTAAAAGGTAAAAAAGTCGATCCAAGGTCCAAAAAATATTTTGCATAAAATGTCTAGGCAAGACATTTTTCAGCTTATCATTTTCGGCTTCGGAAAAAAACAAATAAAGCCCAGGAATAATTTAATTACCCGAAACTTCAACAGTAAAATAAACACTTGAAAAACCGATCGCGTAATCTATCTACTGTCATCGTTATCCTACAGCAATAAAGTTGACAATTACTTCAGCAGTATTAAATAAGTAATTACTTTCGTCGCGTCAAGCATAAACAATGAACTGGGATGAAGGTAAAAGCGGCCCAGTGCGTGTTATTGGTCGTCTAGGGTTGCGCCTTGTTCCTTGTGTGGTAGGGTTGCACCTTGGTCCTTGTCAGTAGGGTTGTAGGGGTTGGCCGTACGTCGTTTGCTAACGAGCTTGCTTCAAACAATCAGAAGTCAAGCAGAAATTGATGGGGTGTTCCAAACGGCGTGCACTGACGTACCACCCCGCCTTAATTAAAAGACTTCACTCAAGCGAAATTCGCAATATCGGATCGTCTGTCTCACTGCGATGTTCTCAACCCTATGGATTTCGATAAGACGGATTTCACAATTTCGTTGAGTGAAGTCCGCTGTGTAAATAATTATTTCGTTGTACACTCGAGTTTATTGGAGACATTACGGCGTCAAGCGCCACAATTAAGAATTAAGGAAATAAAGTAAAATTGTTGGTTATTTTGTTTTCGTCAACATCTCAACACAATAAACCTACCCAAATCTTTATTATAAACAGAGTGATCAAGTCACAAACCAAACAATAGCTAATTATTCAACGGAATCCGGATCAAAGAACCATTTTCCATTCGGATTCATTCAATGAATGTCATAAAATCAATCACAAACGGGCACATGATTTACATTATTTATTGATTAACGTTTTGAAATATAGTGAAGACGCAGACCGTGTGAGAGATAATAAAACATCTATTGACGTCCAGGCTTGCTTAGGTATTGCGGTTCTATCAAGCAACAATTGTTCTCTCGCTAGTAGCTCACGTCAGGACTAAAATTTTCTACATATAATTCTTGAACGAAATCCGGACCGTTTTAACCTTTCATAAGGATTTAATTGGTGAAGATCAAAATCAATAACAAACGGGCACACAATGTAGATTAATTGTTGATAAACGTTTGGAACTACGTGAAGATGGATATTGTCCCAGAGGTAATTAAACATCGAACGTCTATTGAAGTCCAGGCGAGCTTACGGCTCTATCAAGCAACAATAGCTGTCTCGCTAGCCAACCACACGTCAAGACTAATGCCTTCATACCGTTACGTCGTCAATGTGTTGTGATATTAATTTAGTGATAAACGTTATTAATTGTTAACAGGGCAATCTTAAATGACTATAATACAGGGTGAATGACAGGGTTCTTTTATGACTTTCAGCTATGTTCATAATCGTAAGTGTATTTTCATATACGGTCGACTATGTAAACTAACCATATTTATTTTGATTTTTTTTTGCAGGAAGCTTAGAAGGGCAATAGGAACCCGTTCAAAGTTTTTCTTTTTTATGTTTACATACCAAATCTTCATATGAATAAAAATATTAATTAATTAATAAATAGGTACCATAATCTTAAATAAATAGATTTTCTGAACATTGATTAAAACGCTAGAAAAAGAATCCTAAATCAATTTTTAATTTCTACATAAGTAAACATTTACTGCATTTTATTGCCACGAGCAGAACCGAACCGTTTGAGAAAACGTTATTCTGACTGCGTTAAAAGGTCGTAAGAGAAAAAAAGGCGCTTGTATAAAAGCAGTAAGTTTCTCTCCAGTTTCTTTTGCTCCCGTTCGTTACTCGCTTGCAGTGATGTATAAACACGGATGTTACGACTCATTGCTTCCGTGACTACTGATCTTAAAGTTTTAAGACTTATTATTTACTTCTTGAGCAACCAATCGAATTTGTTATTTATTTTTTAAAAGAACGCGAGTGTATTGAAAATGTTAAGAGTTTGTTAACTACCTAAAAAGATTATTGAAAGAAAGAAAGTTATGGTGGGATCTTTGTCCAGCAGTGGGAGGACGCAAGTTAAAAAACAATACGGCCTATAACCTTAAACCCTTGCAAATTATGATGAGCCTTTGCTCTGCAATCAGATAGGCACTAACAGAAATAATGCAGCTTTCTTACATTAAACCGTAAGGTTGTCTTTTCAAAAAATAGTCTAAAAAAAGTCCAGTTCAGACACTGGCAAATAACAAAAAAGTATCGTAAAATCAGTCGCGAACTCCATTATGTGCCATAATGTGTTTCCACAGACAGATGGAGACAAATGGTGGAAGTGGCAAAAACTGGCAACTGTGCACTATGACTTACACGTTAATTGTCAACATTTGTGGGCAAAGATGCCATTTATATTAATGTTTTCGTTTACAGTTGGCAGTTCATCCTTTAAAGTTGGAAAGTGTTGAAGACAGAATTTATAGTTCAAAGTTTATTCGACGGATTTGAAAGTGAGGTTTATTTCACTTAGGTCTTTAGGTTCAATTCTAAAACCCATGTATAATTTTAAATCGGTTTAACTTCCACAAAAATAGATTAACTGTCATCATCATTATGCATAGTCTAACTTTAACCGATGTTCAGCTGTTTAATTTTAAATGGGAAATAATATTGCCACCGAAAAAAATTCTTCCAACGAGCTGTGGTTGACTGTAATACTAAGTTTGGTTAAAATGAATTACCGAAAAATTTCTACAAAATAAACCGGCAAAATATTTTGTGTTTAACAAAATTTTTGTTGTTATTTTTTGTTTATTGTTTTTTGTCAAAATATTTTGTACTAACTGTGCACTAATTAGTACCAAAAAGTAATTAAATGATCTAGCGCAATTAATTGAACACAACTACAGCGGGCCATCCAACGTTCACAAGACCATCAATATTGTTGATGAACTAATCCTTACGTCAATTTCCGTGAACATGGCCCTAATACGGCGTTGCCACTTCATATGGCATTGCCACATAATTGTGGCACTCGGCTCGATCACATCTCGACCAAGCGTATTGAATAGCTGTTAGCAGCTGTGTGAAACTATGTATCCTTGTGAGTTTGTTTACATTGTTTCAATGTAGGAAACAAGGCAGACAAAATTTCAGTAATCGCTATAAAAGAATAACGCCGACTTTCTCTAAATTCATGATTACGTTAAATAGTTTGGGCTGATATAGTTACATCTTTTTTTTTTATCTTTTCTCCACACACAGCCGATCGCTCAGCCACTGCGCCAACCATGCCGTCAATTTTTATGGGTCTTATTTTTTTATCATTAAAAATTGTACTTGTTTCCTTAAAATAAAAACATTCTAAAGTACACTCTCGCCGAGACAGTCCGAGGCAGGGCGAGTGCGAGAGTTTAAAATATAAATTCTTTTGGGTTAGCTCGTTCCATCGTTGTCCTCATCTCTGTCCTCAGGACTAGATTGAGGTCAAGAGTAGTTCCATTTAATATTTAAAATAAAAAACAAAAGTTGAAAGCTGTAACTGTGTTTAATTATTATTCCTCCAATAACATACTTGGTGTATAACAAGCACGTTGATTTCAATGTTAATATTCAACAGAGCTTTCATTATTTTATAGGTATTAATTTTCGCATTTATTCATAACATCATGCTGCAGTGTTTTGTTTTGATCTCACAATGGCAACATCTAAATTTAATGCACATTTCAATTAATTAAATCAGCATGTTGATATTGTACTTTATAAGTCAATATTGGAAAGGTTTTCTTTACAATAACAATACTAAAATTCATCATCATCTGCCTAGCCTTTTCCCAACTATGTTGGAGCCGGCTTCCGGTCTAACCGGATGCAACTGAATACCAGTATTTTACATGGAGCGACTGCCTATCTGACCTCCACAACCCAGTTAGTACTGGGTAATACGATACCACTGGATAAGACTGGTTGTCAGACTTTTTGGGCCACTGACTACCTAACGACTGTCAAAGATCTACAAATGACACCCGGGACCAACGGCTTAACGTGCTTTCCGAGGCACGGAGGAAACTCGGTATGTAATGGGTGGTCACCCATCCACAGACCAACCTAGGCAAGCACGGCTTAACCTTAAGATCGATCCGAGCGGCTGTTATTATTTAGCCACGAGCTCCTCAACAATACTAAAATTAATCGATTAAATAAACAATTTAAATTAATCAATTTAATCTTAAAATAACAATGTTCTGCTGGCTTAATTCGTGCCATTGATGATGTTTCTTGTAATGATGTTAAATACACTGTGCAAAGACATCGACGCGTAAATTGTTCCCAACACTTCATTCATCTGTTCCATACATTTTGACTACGAAGGTATATGAGACAGTTTTTTTTTAATAACCGACAAAAATCTTATGCACACTGTATAAAACACCAGTACCAAAGTATTTACTTTCACATCTTCAAGTAGAATAACACGACGATTATTTTCAAAACACAAAATATTTTGTTTAAATTCAAATCCTCCAAAAAGCTTCGGGCTAAAAAGTCCTTACCTTAACAGTAAATCCCGTCGTCCAATCTGTAACAAAAACAATACATAACGTCAGTAAGAGGCAACGTGACCCAAAAACTAATGGCGGGCAAAGATATAAGACAAGCAATACACTTATCATGTCGTAAAACTGAGGAGGTAACAGTTTATTGACCCTTAAGGCGTGTTATCGTTACATTTGCATACGGCCAGGCATACACACGACCCCTCTCACTAACCCTCCGTTTTTACGATCAAAGTACGCGTATAGGATCTAGGTTTTGAACGTAAATATTTTTCATGTTCATGCTGTGAGATCTATTTTAATTTATTAGTTTTGACAGAGTTTTATTAATTGAAAGCTCCTTTTAAAAAGGTTTATCGGTCAAGGGATGATACGACAAGGATCTATTATTGGTACCTTAAAACTTCATGGAGTCGGGGTACTCCTTTATTTTTAAGCGAAACCAACTAAGCACAAATAAATTATTTCTCGAAACGCAACCAAGATGAAAAATAGAGAGGGGTATTGATGGATTCATTTTTTTTTTCAATCCTGGTTGCGCTTTCAGTAATAAACATATAATATTTTGAATTCGAATTTGTAAGCGCAAATAATGGTTGCGCTTCGAGGAATACCCCATGGAGTCTGGTAAAGTTTCACCAAGAAACTGCCTCTAAGAACAGCAAGGTATTAGCTTTCGATTTCACTGATTTTATTGATTCGCTCTCCTTCAGGTAGGTAGCCAGTTCTCTAGTTCCCCATAAAGAAAGGTACAGGAAAACGATAGATCCAATGGCCCACTTACAACAGCCGGTCTAATAATAAAACAAAACAAGGGACATTGAAAAGTTCGGTAACTTAATAAACGCGCCCAATTGTATTTGAGTTTTATTTTTAAGAAATTCTAAACGCGTTTCCCAGAACAATAATCCTTGTTTGAATGATAATTAATTTGAATTAATTTCACACTTTGAAAAAGGTATAATCGAATAGACAATGCCGAATTACTTTTCGACGAATCTTTCGGAATTTGTAAAGGAACCTGCTATTATGTAAAATTTTGTTTTAGAACGTATTATTTAACTTTTTCTGAACAGTTTTTTAGACTTAGAAGTCCTGTGTAGCTCAAGTACCGTAAAACTTCAGTTGATTGCATTCAGACGTCGAATTTGTACTTCTTACGTTGCGAAAGCACTCATTCAGTAAACTTGGCTGACTCTAAGAAGTGAGTTTTCGCAAACAGAATTTTGAGCAGCATGCTAATTTACAAGATATCGTATTCGCATTAACAATACAAGTCAATTACGAGCAGAAAATATTACACTTTGTTCCGTTTGAATTAAGTTGGCACAACAAGGCTTTTATTTTACATTTTTTTCAGAGAATAATTTCGGAAACTTTCATATTTCTGGGTATCGAATCTAGGTCATAATAATTACGTTGAAGTTTATTATTCTGAAGATAATTGCTAGATGAAATGGAGCCGACAATTTGATCGGAAGTCATTAAAATAATAATTGTTTATATTATTATATATACAATTTACCAGACAAGAAACCATTTCATTTGGTCCTATCGGGTTTATTCTGATGGCCGATGGGGCCGGAAAGTTCTGGAGTGGCGACCGCGAACTGGAAGACGTTGCGTTGGAAGGCCTCCCACTAGGTGGACGATGACCTGGTAAAGGTTGCAGGGATCCGCTGGATGCGAGACGCACGGGACCGGTCAATGTGGCGACACTTGGGGGAGGCCTATGTCCAGCAGTGGACGTCATTCGGCTGATATGAGGATGATGGGTTTATACTAAAATAAAACTTATGTACTATAATTATTAAGTCATCTACTTATTGACATTACTTAAATAATATTCAAACATTTTCATAATCCTTATATTTATTGACATGACATTTATTTATTTATTTATTTGACATTATTATTATTGCTCGCTATTTTTAATATAAATTATTATTCTAAATGAATAGGATTGTATTTCAATCTAAATTAAAATTGTGAAATTGTTCTGTCTAATTACTAAATGTGTACTGCATGCTAAATATAAGTATAACCAAGATGTAAAATCTAAATATTTTCACGGCAAAATGCCGAATGTAGTGAAACTCATAGCTCATAAGAACTTATGTTACCTACCTATATTCTTGTAAATAAATATATCATTCATTCATTCATACTGGTATTGCATGACCGATTTTCTATACACTAAGGCTAAAACAGTACTAGTACCGGTACGATATTCACAGTATCGGTTCCTTGACGTGAGTGAAGCTAGAATGGTTGAAGCGTGTTCCTTCTCTATAGTAATGGAGAAGAAATACGAGGAATAGTTCACCCATATTATACCTATGTATATGCGGGTAACTGAGAGAACGATACAAGTGGCACGTGATTACCTTAAAATATGGATATCGGCGACATGTGGCGTGCGTAATGAAACCCAAATATTTTATTCAATAAGCACTCATATTACTTTTTAACGTTTTCTGTCGTAAATATTTTTGGGTTAGTACCTATAATTTAAAATAGGCAGACGTTTAAAAAAGTGACTGGTTCGTTGGTCTAGTGTGCTTTCCATCAGGAATTTCTCAATAGCAGCCACGAAGTCTGGATTTGTGCCCCATTGATGGCAATTATAGGCTCGCCCCCTAGTACATGGGATATAAACTAACTGGTAAGGCAGAGGTGTAAATGCCCTACCCTCCGCGAATTACAAGCGTGTCATTTATTCTGTTAGAAAAAAATGTTTAGTCTACAAGAAACGATGTTTGAATTGGACTTGAGTAGACCCGTAGCAAGAGAACCAAGGTTACTGATGTAGCTCGAAGAATAGCCAAACTTAAGTTGCAATGGACAGGGCACATTGCTCGCAGAACGGATCGCCGATGGGGCTGAAAAGTTCTAGAGTGGCGACCGCGAATCGGAAGATGTTACGTTCGAAAGCCTCCCACTAGGTGGACCGATGAAATGGTGATGATGAGACCCGAGTTGTTTGAAATGCATTAGGCTAATTAACAATGAAGTTTATTAATAACTTACAGTCTTAACTTATTCACTTTTTATATTAACCTAGTGGAATCTATTGCTGGACATAGTTGTCTCTGAAAGTAAAGCTGTCACCGTCGCCCTGGGCTTATTAATTTGCAACTGTCCTGTCCTGTGATAAGGTATCAAATAGAAAAACTTATTTTACTTTCGATATATAAGGTCTATCTTTTCATACACGAAATATTTTAAGAGTAACTTCTATAAGTCGTAAAGTCGCCATAGCAACGAAAAAAAAAGATCTGAGTGTTTCTTTTTACAAAATTATTATAAATCTTTAATTGTTTGAGACTTTTTGCATAAAACCTTTACTCCCATATTCTAACAATGACAGTAAGTAAATACGACGTAGTAAACTACCGCAATGGATGCTTAAAAATTAGGAGTAGTATTTATTTTGTGGGTCAAGTAATTTTAAATTACTTATTTTTTATAAAAAAATATACTCAAATAAAAAAAAAATCCCTTGAAATGGCTTTGTTATAGCCGTTATATGATTCCCTGAAAATATTTCGTGTATGAATAGTTAGACCCTATATATATTTCTTATATATAACATTTGTACGCCAAACGGCAAAACATAGAGCACATATTAAAAAGTAACATCTCGCATAATCTGTAACTACCTATGTTAACAAATAAACACTCTGATTCTGATTCTGATATTACATAAAACAAAGTTGCAAGTGACTGTTCTCCAATAAAACCGATCTAACCTAGTCGATTTCAAAACACTGAGAAAATAAACACGTATTTATAAGTCTCCATGCAAATATACGGAGTGTGTCATATTTTCAGAGTATTCCGCCCCCATACAAAGTTTTGCCGCAGCTTTAAATTATATTAGTATACACAAGCGGAAAAGCTCAGTTTTCAATTGAAAGTTAAATTTTGCAATCACTAAACGCAGTGCGGCAGTCAAACTTGAACCTCTGGGGGCTTAACGATGCAATTTAGTCTTTCCTGGGGGTAATTCTGTAGTTTGTGTGTTTATAACCTAGTTGAAGGTAGGTAATAGGTATATTGATCTTTGATTAAAGCCCCATGAGGAACTAAACAGCTTAGGTTTTGTTTTTTAAGCAAGCGAATTTTAAATTACAGGGTGTAAACTGACCCTTCACGAAGCCGTCAACCAAGCATAATGTACGTAAACTAATTAATACAAAAATTATTGCTTGGAAACGACTTTTTGGTCTGTGGATGGGTGACCACCCATTACATACCGAGTTTCCTCCGTGCCTCGGAAAGCACGTTAAGCCGTTGGTCCCGGGTGTCATTTGTAGATCTTTGACAGTCGTTAGGTAGTCAGTGGCCCAAAAAGTCTGACAACCAGTCTTACCAAGGGGTATCGTATTACCCAGTCCTAACTGGGTTGTGGAGGTCAGATAGGCAGTCGCTCCATGTAAAATACTGGTATTCAGCTGCATCCGGTTAGACCGGAAGCCGACCCCAACATAGTTGGGAAAAGGCTACGCAGATGATGATTTGATTTGATTTTTCGGATCCATGTGCGTATTATACAATTATCACTTGCATCGGTGAAGAAAAACATCGTGAGGAATCAAGCATGCCAGAGAGATATTTCTCGCGCATGTAAAGCCAAGTCAGAGACCCATGGGCGGCATGAAAGCTCTGACACCAGGTTACACTCTAACCACACGATAAAACAGAAGAAGAATGATTATTCCGAAGAAAATTCAGTAAAACGTATGAAACTGATATCGTAGAACCACAAAACATAATATCAATGGAGCGGTATTATTATGTTTTACCTAAGGTAAACAAGGTAAACTGTTTACATCGATTTACATATTTTACGGTAATTATACCGCAAACTCCACTGAAAGCTTTCAATGTCTTTTAGTAAGTCCATAATTCAGTGTTTTGGTAAAAGGTAACTCGACCAAATTGAATTTTGTCACTTAATCGTTTTTGGTACTTCAAACCTAGGATCTTAAACTTTGGTGACGAGATAACTGTATTGTCATCAATGTTGTTGTATTATACGACTGGTATTTTTTACTTTAGGTTAGACGTACTAATTATGATTGTATCTATAAAGGGTGTAAAAAGACCCTTAACGAAGGCGAAAGAAACTTGTTGTCCTCGTCATTGCGATCACATTTTTGTTTGTTCTAGACCATACCTGGGAACCTTCTAGCTACGGAGATATATTGGGGGTCAAAGTTTGTAATTTTTGGCAAGTTCTTTTTTAATATGTGATTTTTACTTTTAACACCTCCACGACCCCCGTACTATTCAATCCGTCCATTAGCACAATGTTTTGATTGCGTTTCATTGAGTCTGGCAAAGTGGTTATTGGGTTTTTTCCTTCAGGAATTTTTCAGTAAGAGCCACGGAGCTTGTATTTGTGCCCGCTTGATGGCAATGGGCTCGCCCCACTGCCTAACCCGGTACACCACTGTAACCCTTCGGGGATTACAGGTGTGATGTTAAGTTATTAATTAAAAGTAAGAATTTGTGGAAATACTCAGAATGTAGTGACTTTGTAAGTACGCAGAAGTAAGCTTTGTGTTAAGTTTGAACTATTTAATTAACTACAAAATATATCTCTACTAGTATTACATACATAGTGCCGTCACATTATTATCCGCCTTCCACAACTCATAACATTTATTTCCTTAATTTCCCAGACAGCTAGCTGTCATCAAATCCAAGTTGAGAATTCGTTATGAAATTCATTGTAATGTTCCGTAACATTACATGCCACCACTTTAATAAACGTGATGTAAACGGACAACTTTACAAAAAGAAAAATTACAATAATAAAAATGTTAAAGAATTTTCTTTGAAATAAACAGGGCTAAAATTCATCAAGACTTTTGTAAATGATTTTTAAGGCAGACACAGCGACTGAATGCCTAATGAGCCCCCGCATCGGGCTCTTTGTTTCAGCATATTCATTACCTGCTCCCATCGCCTCTTGCTTAAAAAAAAGTATTCATTGTTTCCCGCCTGGCCTCTGGAGAGTAAACAAACAATATCTCTAACAATTTTGGGGTCAAGTGATTTCGTTCCGTGAATATTCAGGAGATAATTAGAAGAGAAAACAAGCTTAATTAGTACAAATCGCGTTGAAAGAAATTACTCTCGAGGAATTTTTGATGAAATTAAACAGGTGGGTTAATTGGGGGAAGCATTTTAATGTGTTAAAAAAGGACAATGAATGATTTAATAATCCTACTTTTGCAAGTTTGTTTATTGCTGCTGTTTCTCACAATTTTGTGCGTCTACCCTTATCCCGTTTTATTTTGGTGATAAAATTATGAAATTGGTGATGAAAGACAAATCTTTTCATTAGAGAGCGATGATGCTGTACAAGGGGTAAACGGACTCTTCACGAAACCGTAAACCAAGTAGTACATCAAACTAAGTAACTCTTTGAAAAGTTGTTGCTGGGAAACGACTTTTTTTTGGGGTGAAAACTCACGTTTTACGGTAGGACTCAATGTAACGCACTCAAAACACTGTACTGATGCATTGAATAGTACGGGGATCGTGAAAGTATTTAAAGTAAAACAATAGCATTCAAAACTTGTATTTAACTTTGACCACCGATATCTCCGTAACTAGAAGGTTCCCAGGTATGGTCTAGAACAACAAAAAAATATCGCAATAATAATTGGGAGAACTAGTGCCTTACTTAATGGCTTCGTTAAGGGTATTTTTACACCCATCTCCAAAATCTTCCACTATTAAACCAATTATGTAAGAACAAGACGAAAGACAATGAATTCAAACACACACAACGTTAGCTAGAATATTAGATGAAGTAATGTTTGAATGCAACTTGGTAACCGAGTATAAACTAGCGACTTCGGATCTGGTAGCTAGGAATCAAGTTGCAGTTAGTTACAGTAAGTTAGTGCCGTGGCTTATTGCTGTACCCAACAGATTTAATAGTTCACAATCGCTATGAATAATGCAGTTTTGATAAGTCTGTTGTTTAAATCGAATTTGGTCGGTGAAGTGAAAGTAAACAGTGCGATGATTTAGTGGTATTCCATGCAAATTAAAAACAGTTTAACAAAATGCTGCAAATGAAGTTTTTTGAAGCAGGCTATTCATTACTTTACAGATTTTGGAGTCTCTCTTGGCTATATTTTATTATTGATTCCCGTGGTTTTTGCTCCTAAGGATCCTAGCGCGATGACCTACCTCAAGAACTGAGCGATTAAATGCAAAAATATTTGTTCAAATCAATCAATGGGACTCCAAGTACAAGACTCCAACTTAAACACAATTAATATGAACGGCGGCATTCCGAAACCGTTGTTTCTAACTGAATATCGAATAGAGTGAGACGGTTTGTTTGATCTGTAACTTTGTTGTATTAATGAGGCTCAAATATTAATTAACACTAATTTTTTAATATTTTTATACGCAAACCCTGCGTAGGGAACTACAGCTGTTTTGACATGGAAAGAAAAATTCGACTGCGAGCAGAGTTTGAACCTGCGACCTTCCGATTCAGTACACCGGACGTCTTAACCAATTAGACCATCGCACCCTGCTCACAGCTCTCCAATTTTCAACTTTATTATATTAGGTGACCTTTCAAGATTGGTGTTATTGGAGACTAACCCAGGACAGCTGTTAGCAGATAGACGGAATGATTTGACGTCTTAAGAGCGTTAACAGCTTACGACATTCCATACAAACTTACAAGTTCTTTTTGTTCGAAATGACTGAACCGATTTTAATGAAACTTCATACGCATAAGCAGGATACATAAGTCGAAATCGAAAAAAAAGGACTTGCCGTACCCAAGTCGTTAACGCTCTTAAACCATTCTAATCATAGAATATAACCCAATAAACCCATTAAAAACTCACCAAGCAAAATGGGTACAATAACCACTAAAAACCTTCGCCATAGCACCAAATCTTCTAGTCTACCAAATATGGCTGCCAAAGAGAATTTTTCGATATACAAAGCACCTTGGCGGGAGTTTGTGGACGAGGTAAGTGTTGTCGAGTAAATCCGATCAAATATGGATAGGGAAATTCTAGCGGCAACCAGTTCCCCGCCGAACGGCCTTTTGCATCGAAAACTGACGCATCACTGCCTAGTGTTGTGCCGCCTTTCATATTTTAGGTTGTTGAGTGTTTTACGTGGAAAAACAACGTTCGATAATGAACTGAATATTGCGAAAATACAGGTGAATATTGGTCGAGACATGTAATGAGGAGGGAGAAACGCATGTGAGTAAAAGAGTGATGGACATGATTGTTAAAGGATGGAGAGGGAGAGGAAGACCAAAGTAAAGATGGATGGATTGTGTGAAGACTGATATGAAAGATAAAGGAGTAAATGATACCGTGACGTCTGACAGGAGAGAATGGAAGAAGAAAACGTGTTGCACCGACCCCAAATAGAATGGGACCAGGGCAGCAAGATGATGACACGTGTAATATTGGTATCATATAGGAAGGAACCTTGTGGGTGATTTGTGTAAAAGATGATGTTACTAGAAAGGGATAGCAGTGATAGCCTCATGGTGTGACCGTCGGACTGCCAAGTCATAGGTGTCGGGTTCGAACCCAAGGCACGCACCTCTGATTGTTCGGAATCATTTGCGCATTGTATAATTATCACTTGCTTACTCGGTGAAGGAAAACATCGTGAGTAAACCAGCATACCTGAGAGATATTTCTTGTCGGCATGTAAAGCCAAGTCAACACCAGGTTAGGCACCAACCACACGATAAAGAAGAAGACTAGAAAGGGGATGACTGATGAGATGACAACTTATAGAAGTGTATGGAAAAAGAAGACATGCTGCGTCGACCCCCTATAAATTGGGAAATTGACATAAGGGCAAGAGAATGATGATCAGATCCTATATTAGAGATCTATAAATCATTGAAGGGGCCTACAAAAGTAATTGTATACAGCAACCCGAAGACGAGGTTAAATTTGATTAGGACGGATCCTATAACCAATCATTAGGCACAATTCGTAACTCGCTACCCTCCCCGATTATACTCAACCCGACCTAGTTGACCCAATCTGAATTAATTTTAATCCAAAAATGTAAAAAAGTAACAAGTAATTGCCGAAGGGTTGGTAGATGTATATATAATGCCTATAATGCATTTACATTTCGCCAGTCTTATTTAATTAAGTCCTATTTAATAAGACCAACCATCAACCGGGTGAATAACCTGATTCCGAGTGCTACTGAAAAATTCCTGAGGAAAAACTCAATAACACCTTGCCTGACCTGGAAGTCGAACCCAGGACCTCATGCTTAGCTACTGCTTACGAACAGTAGACCAACGAGGCGAGGAAATTGTCATATAATTCATACATATTACATAAACCCACAGATATATAAACCTAACTGACGATGTTTTATTCCCATTTGCTGTATTAACAAAATAATAAAAACTGGCACACTTTTGAATTTTTATAAGCTTTTCATATGTTTTACAACAAAACATGACACGTGCGTGACACAACAAGCGCTCCAGTAGTCATCGAAAAATTATTGTAAAAACAAAAAAAACAATGTCAAACGTGTTGACGTTGCGAACATTTTTGTATCTAGAGTTACCAATTGCATGTAACGTGTAGTCTGTTAACAAGGTTTTTTTAATGTTGCCTTTTGTTCTATGTTGGTTATGTCGACGCGTTGAGCTTGTGACACTGTTTTATTTATTTGTTTATTATAGAGACTGTAGTTGTGGTACTAAATTACATGGCAAGCGTGATATCTAGGTGCATAGGTACATTCTTCGTTAGAAAGCATAGTGTTTTAAGTGAGCTGAAGAAACATGAAGAAGATTTGAAATATAGCAAAATAAAAAGATATTCTAAAGCCTAATTATCTGCCTAGCATCTGCCCTTTTTCCAACTACAACGAGTCCCACTTCTAGCCTAACCAGATGCAGCCAAATATCAGTACTTTACATGGAACAACTGCTTATCTGACCTTCACAACCCAGCAACTGGGTGCCCCTTGGAAAGACTGTTTAATCAAACTTTCGGACTTTTGACTATCCATAACGACTTTCAAAGATCCATGCATAACAGAGCGTGCTTTCCAAATTTCTTTCCTTTGGCAAAATAAAATATTTAAAAAAAATTGAAACACTCACTGCTCTCGACATCATCATCTGCCTAGCGTTTTCCCAGCTATGTTGGGGTCGGCTTCCAGTCTAACAGGATTCAGCCGAATACCAGTATTTTACATGGAGCGATTGCCTATCTGACCTCCACAACCCAGTTAGTACTGGGTAATACGATACCCCTTGGTAAGACTGGTTGTCAGACTTTTTGGGCCACTGACTACCTAACGACTGTCAAAGATATACAAATGACAGCCGGGAGCAACGGCTTAACGTAATTTCGGAGGCACGGAGGAAACTCGGTATGTAATGGGTGGTCACCCATCCACAGACCAACCTAGGCAAGCACGGCTTAACCTAAAGATCGACCCGAGCGGCTGTTATTATGTAGCCACAAACTCCTCCTCACTGCTCTCAACATCAAAAACTAAAAAAAGACTTATCCCAGTGATAAAGAAACAATACTCAAATAAAAATATACCTAAGAGTAATAGTAATGAAGTCCATTTGAGCGAGTACGTGCCGTAGCGACGGGTCATCTAATATTGATGGTATAACGTTTTAGTGCTCATGGCGGTGACTCTTGACCGTAAACCGTGTGTTGTGGCGCATGTGCATAGTCAATAAAATATTATAGTGGGTTTGATAACTGCAAAATATTTTTGGTGAGGAAATTATGGAAGTAGTGTAAAATTTTGTGAGTTCACATCAATAAATACTTCGCAGTCAACTCAACACCTTTCAGTAGCCCGTTTCGTAATGTATAGGTAAATACATAAATCTATACAAATCAATAAAATTGAAGTGTCTGTTTGTAATTTCAAAATAACAGCTTTTTACTGAATGCATGTATATGAAATATACGGTACTTATAACAAAAAATACTTTTTAATTTTTTTCTGTCTGTCTGTTTGTCCGGGGTTATCTCCAAAACAGCTGGACCGATTTTGACAGGTTTAGATTTTACTGGCAGATACCTTTTAAAAATTAATAATAAGGAGTAACTTGGGCTTCATTGACTTTAGAAGAAAAAAATAGGTTTCCGTGCAAAAAAAAAAAACCATGAAATTGTTAACAAAATCCGATTCAAATATTTTTTTATAATAATTACACGCAGACGATGGACGCGGGCAACAGCTAGTTTCCACTTTAATAAAAAAACTTTTCTCTAAATGTTTCTAGACATAAAATAAAGTTTATCTAACTCAGATTGAGAAATGAAAAATGGGAGTTGATAGTTGCGAACTGTGTTAGGCTTGCTTGTAAACGGGGATTACCGTTAATGGCCAATTTAAGTGCTAATAAATTTTGTTTACGTACATCTTGAAACATTGGGTCGAGCCTAATTGGTTATTGGTAGGTCAATAAACCCAAAATACTAAGAAACGGTAAGTACTGTCTTTAGTTAGGAACAGATTGAGGGTATGGGTACGGGTATTCAATTAGAAATTTGAGATGATTAGTAAGCTTCTAGAATTTACAAAGAAATGTATTTAATATAGGATTGTGTTTATTAAAATTGAGAAGCAATATCAATGAAAACCAAACCAAGTTATACATATTTTCTGAACACCCTACTAGCTTATTACAAAGGCCTTTGTCGTAGCGCTTGCGCATCCGCCGTGCTACGAAAGTGGCTACGGCGTAGGCTTGCGTAGGTAGTGCTACGACCGCGGATTACGAATTTTTCTCGTGTTTTTTTTCTGTGTGTTACTTTTAACTGATCAGTTTTATTTAATACCACATTCATTTGTTTTGATGCGTTTGAATGGCGTCGTATTAAACAATGAACGTGAGCGCCGAATTAAAGGGTCACAGAAAAACCACGAATGCGCCGCGGACGCAAAACACAGTACAGTAACAACTTTTTTGAAGCAAAATAAACCAATGTTATGTAACGATACGACTCCTTCTACCTACTCTGAATACAAATTAACATTGAGGAATATTAGACAGAGAACATTGAAGGTTTGACTACCTCATTGGTCTTGTGGTGGCAAGCGCGACTGCTGAGCATGAGGTCCTAGATTCGATTCCTAGGTTGGGGAAAGTAGTATTAGGTTTTTCCATCGCGAATTCTCATTAGCAGCCACGGATTCAAGATTCGTCTCCGGTTGATGGCAATAGGTTCGCCCCCTATAACATGAGACTTAAACGTAATTAGCAAAATGAGGGTGTACTATTAGCTAGACCCCATGATATATGTCATGTTATGTAAGATCGAGATATCGCTACAACACTAAATTATAGTAGTGACTAACTCCTTGTTAGAATATCTTCAGCAACTGATCTTCAACCGTATCGAGTTAGTCTATAAACCGACTCAAACGTGAGAAAGGACTTGTATGCAGGTGCCGTTTCTATTCATGATTTACGAAGAAGTTGGTAAATACACAAGTGGATTGAGATGTTGTTACCAATGTGTGTCACAAGTTCAGTTTGAGAAGTTTACAGTCCTTTAGCTAACTGCTTGACTAGTTGCCGTCGATAGCTGCTGAAAACGTTGGTATTTGAAAGTGTATTTCGTTTTTTTGGCACCAAGGTTTAAATTGAAATAACTCGAAGCCTCATTACAACTTTTTAGTAGTAATACTTAGATAAATTGATGTGACCCGTGACAGATTTTTTATGTAATGGTGTTTATATAAATACAATATTCAAAGTGTAAACGGACCATTCACGAAGTCGCCAAGCAAGCATTCTGTACATCAAACTAAGTAACCATATGCAAAATTATTGCTGGGAAACGACTTTTTTTTTGGGGTGAAAAAAGTTTTACGGTAAAACTCCATTAAGGCACTCAAAACATTGTGCTGATGGATGTATCGAATAGTAAATGGGTCACGAACGTATTGAAAGGAACTGGTATTAAAAAAAACAACAATATCGTACATGCGAAAAAATTATCAGCTGGTCCCATACATTTGGGTCGAGTAAGTATTGAAATGGGACAGCTGATAATTTTTTCGCATTTACGATAGTGGACCCATGGAGAAAGTTGTTCAGTTTGATGGTCTGCAGCATATCCTTTCATAAGACTATACCCTTTCTGTTACACCCTGTATAGTTGAAGGTTGCATAGTTAAGTGAAACTGCTTGATTAGTTGCAAAACTTTGGTGCTTGAATAAGTCCTTTGTTTAAAATAATTTAATGCGTCACCCCAACTTTTTCCACTGACTGTAGTTAATTGATGTAGCAAGTAATTGTAATTAGTGTTTAGTGCAATGCTTTTAACTTAAGAGCAGTATGGACGATGGAAGCATCCACAATATTCAGTTAGTAAGTTTCGCTCGGCAGGTTTGTTTTGCAAAAAATAGTGCGGTATTGAATTCTCTTTTGTATCTACAGTGAACACGAAAAGTTTTGATTCTGACATTGACACCTGACAGTGTGGTAACTGAAGCAAGTTCGAAGGTGGATTGTTTTCAGAATTGCCTTTTTTGAGGGATAAAAAGGGAAGCATGGAAGTGTTATGCCTCCTGTAATATTTGAGGCCGTAAGCTAGGCCTCTAACTTACGTCCAGTAGGTTAATTTTTGGTGCTCAGGCTATTTTACAAGCCTATGTATTTAAAGCAAAGAAGGTATAATTATGTGGAATTGATAATAATAAGAGCACAGTCAAGTAGTTTTAGACAAAGCCATTACAACACTACTATTAAAATATTAAAACTTTACTATCTACTTCTTTTTTTTCAGGTTATTTTCCTTTTTTTTTGCAGGGTATGTAATTTTTTTGGACTACCTAGCAAGGCGCGGTGATGGCAGGTGGAGTAAAGCTGTGACCGAGTGGCGTCCAAGGACTGGAAAGGAAACTGTTAGTCGTCCGAAGGCAAGATAGGCAAACGACATTGTTACCATCGCGGGAATATCCTGGATGAGGCTGGCACAAGAACTTGGAGCTTGGCAAAAGCAAAGAGAGGCCTAGACCCAGCATTGGTGGAAGTCGGGCTGTCAATGATGATAAGTAATTTCTTCCATCATCACTGCTCTCGGCATGTCACATGTGCCATCTACTAACCCACACCGGCCCGTCCTACTTACCGAGAGGAGCCCTGTGTCCCAGCAGTGGGAACATTAAACTCTGATTATACTAAACTGGTCAAGTACCTAACTTCATAACTTGAACAGTTGATCTAAATTAAACCATACACCAGATACCCGTGTAAACTGTCCCATACATACATAGATAATGTGTTTGAACTTGTTCAGCGGAGTAATATAAATTTACGAGTTATTACAGCTGGGAATTGAACACTGGCATCCCAACGAGCTGTTATCAACAATGCCGTGTTCCGCTATTGATATGTACGTTCACGTCAATGTGGGAAATGGTATTTTTTTGGAATATTTTACAGCTATATACTACACAAGTACACACATACCATTTTAGATTATTTTTTGTTATATTGGACAGTTTATTTATTTTATTTGGCTCTTCAACAATGAGTACACTATTACATATAATAAAGTAAAACATTGCAAACTTAAGTCTAAGTGGCCCATTAATTAAAGAAGAGCACTGCATACAGTTTTTCATAAAGAGTTGAAAATAATTTGTATTCTATCTACATACCATAACATGACGCCTGTTGTTACCGAATTGTTAGAAAGAGACGTGTACTACTACATCCACATTTTGCTAGTTATGTTTTAGTTCCATGTAATTAGGGGCGAGGCTATTGCCATCAATTAAGCACAAATCCAGACTTCGTGGCTGCTACTGAGAATTTTGTGATGGAAACCCTAATAACATTTTGGTCTACTGTGGTAAATTGGACAAACATCCATAATGCTATTAAAATATGAAAGTTACTCATTGTTTCTATCCTTCTATTACTCATCGGTAGAACGTTCCTGTGAGATAATTTTTGGCCTCCACACAGGCGAAACCACGGGCAATAGCTAGTACTATAAACATTCATGTTAGTTTTGTTTTTATAAAATTTAATAGTCATTTTTTGGCTAGTTTTTGACAGACTTTAAAAAATATTCCGCCTTGTTGTAGTTTGTTGAACGAACATAGAATTTTCTAAATAAATGACGCAGCAAGCCTAAGGTGACCTAGTCCGACATTGCAGTACAGAAACAATAATTTCTTCTTCTTCTCTTCTTCTTCTTTTTCTTCTTCTTCTTCTTCTTTCTCTTATTTCTTCTACTTTTTCTCTTTATTATAAAAAAAACTTTTTATGGCTTTATTTTTATTACAGAGGCAGCTTTGAATTTCGATAACGATACTACTTTAGCCTAGGACCTACCTTCTTATTAGGGCCTGAGATTTTTATACACATGCGAAACCGCAGGTGGTATGGTGGTGTGGCGTGGTGGTGGCCGTTAGTTTCACTATTAAGTATTTTCAGATCCGGTAGTCATGTAAATGGCTTTTCTATACAAAACTAAATTTACGCATTATTTTATTTTTCGACTCTGTATGTTTGCTAGGTGAGGATTCCAGCCCTAAATTGATGCCTGACCTATTCAATATTTTGAGGAGAGGAATTTTGCTTACTAGGAAAATGTTTAATAGGAGATTGGGCATGGTCTTTACAGCTTACAATTTAAATAATTATGTTTTCTACTCACTGCTGCTTACGTTTAAACGAATTTGTTTTGAAATGAATATTAAATTGTAATTTTGAGGCACTTAACAAAACTTTTAGTATAAAATTCTAAAAAAAAATTAAAAGCATTCAATTAAATTCTCAGAAGCCTAAATAATTAAAGTTCAATGCATAATATATCTAAGTAAATTAAGGGGCCGTCGCAATGTTAATAATTATATGCAAATAAATTCACGTTTAGCCAGGAGATGCGTACCTCCGTCAAAACTGAGATGTGGGTCGTCTTTGCTCACGTATTAGTAAGCTACAAAATGGATTAAGTCCCCTCACGGGAGCGATTTAATTAATAAGAAATTAGAATATGTTTGAACGTAGAAAAGTGAAGTTACTTTTTTGTTTTGTAGGTAAAATTATACGATATCGTGATGGATTAGAAAATTGCTAAAACACAGTAGAGAAACTAAAGGCACGTATTTTTTTTAAGACGATTATGTTAGCTCGTAGCTAAAACAATAACAGCCGCTCGGATTAATCTTCAAGTTAAGCCGCGCTTGCCTAGGCTGGTCTGTGGATGGGTGAGCACCCATTACATACAGAAAATTCCTCCGTGCCTCGGAAAGCACGCCTTTGGTCCCGGCTGTCAATTGTAGATCTTTGACAGTCGTTACAAGTAGTCAGTGGCCCGAAAGTCTGACAAACAGTCTTACCAAGGGGTATCGTATTTACCCAGTACTAACTGGGTTGTGGAGGTCAGATAGGCAGTCGCTCCATGTAAGATACTGGTGGTATTCAGCTGCATCCGGTTAGACTGGAAGCCGACCCCAAGGACCCCAACATAGTTGGGAGAGGCCAGGCAGATGATGATCGTTAGTGGCGGTACTTTCATACAAGACTAGAAGCTTGGCTTGCCCTTATAACCTGATACTCTTTATGATAGGTTTTCTGAACAGTCTGCTTGCCTTATGGGCTTGCTGTATTATTGGCCCATAGTCACGCCACTGTTAACCGTTCGTTACCGAGAGAAAAGTATTACGTTCTTACGCGTTCCTTATTTTAATGTAGGTAAAATAGCCAATAAGGTAAATACTTTTCTTTTAACTCGTTAAAATAGAGTAAAAATATGTTTTCGTTTAGTTAAAAAAATTGCACTTTATAATCTTTTCTTTTTTTTTTCTTCCGGTCAATGTGGCGACACTTGGGGGAGGCATATGTCCAACAGTGGACGTCTTTTGGCTGAAATGATGATGATGATGAATCTTTATGAAACTCAGTGGCTGCTTGAAAAGTTATTTTATTTTATTTGGCAGTTCTATCGTGTTCTAAAAACTTATTTCCCGTTACTCATTCAGCTAATGCAAAGGTAAGTTCTGATAGAAAGTAATGAAAAATTGCATAAAATGTTTGTGTAATTATGTGAATTGAAATGTTTGTAAACGCACCCACGATACAGGAGAAGTTCCTAGAACGTTGCTGGTCAGACGACCCCACACCTAACCTTACTATATTTTTTTGTTTTTGTTTCTGTGTTTGTTTACTAAAAATAGTTTTTAAGAACAATGTTACTAACAATTGGGCCTAGTTGCCATAATAAAGAAATATTTCATTTAATTTTAATGATTAGTAAGAGAATATCTTTTGCCTTGAATATATTTAAAAATAAAAATCAATAATCGCATGTGTGGATCAGATTCTGAAGTGATGAACAGACCGGTTCGATCGATTTGGCAGATTTTTTTTGTAGTGTTCGTAATTGTCAGGACAAATTTTGTATGAAAAAGATGATTATTTGTTTTATTCATTTTACTGAGCGCACTTTCTATTTTCTTTATTAAACAAGCAACATTGCAAGCGCTATGATCGCGAGTTGACTGGAGAATGCGGGTGGATGGAAAATAAATTGTTAGGAGCAGACCAAACCACCACACTCCACAAAACCTGGTGATACTGTGAGTGTGTTTTGCCGTGACTTAGTGTCGAGTTCCAGTAGTGCGGGTAGCAAAAGACAAAGAAATAGGGTACGAGGGTAGACATATATAGACACCTACCACTGCTTGTCTCTAGAAAATGCCTATGGCATTAAGTCCGCCTCTGTACTATACAACATTATTTTTAGTATATGCGAAACCTGAATATAGTTTGCTCAGAATAAGTAACTGAATCGATTCCAATCATTTTTATACCTGTTATATTTTGTCCCAAAAATATTAAAAAAAAAGTTATAAGTTAGACACCGAGCGATATTAAGTACCTATCGCAATAATTTAGATACCTACTGCCAAATTATTATTATCAATGAGCTCAAGACGACGCTGGAGGCGCGCGCGCGGGCTCGTTGCGTTGTAACCACGTTTTTGTGCGGACAACCAGGTAACAGAACAAGCTTGTGATTTTTCATGATACGGTTTTGAAATTTTGTACATAGATTCTTTTCATAAAAATACTGGACACTTGTTTCAGGTTTCGCATATACTAAAACTAAGGTTGTATATGTGCTTGAAGTGTTAAATAAATAAAAATATACCATTTTTTTGTTCGTTTGTCACCAGTGGTACCTTAAGTAGGTACTCGCACTAACGCTGGATGGAGAAAGAGATTATTCAAACAATAACAGAAAAGTAACAGATCCAAACATACAAAATCACGATCAAGGCTTGCTACTTTAGTTTTGCTTAATTAATTAAGATTTTAATATTACATAACATAACAACACGCGTATATTCCCCGAAGTATTACGCAAAGGTTCATCTATCGTACACCCACATTTTGTTGCGGATTTCGCCAGCTATGTTTGAGTCTCATGTAATAAAGGGCGAGCCTATTGCCATCAACCACAAATCCAGACTCCGTGGCTGCTACTGAAAAAACCCAATAACACTTTGCCCGACCCGGGAATCGAACCAAGTACTTCATACACTGCAGTCGCGCTTGCGACCACTCGACCAATGAAGCAGTCAAATGTCCAACACTCCCGCTAAAACAACTAAATTAATTCTGGCCAGACAACGTCGTAATAATTACATTGTTTAAAACAGTTACTTACATTTCGCCAACTAATCCAACTAACTACTTCAGCATATAATGAGCGAAGCGTGAATTCAAAGTTTGGTCTCATTTATAAGCATATAGTTAAGGTCGGACGCTTCGAGGTAGGTTGTATGACGGGGCAGAACAGAATTATGTTAGAAAACTGGACATGGAGAACAAAGGATCATGTTTTGTACTTATTTGGTGAAGTTTCGAACATACATACTGTTAATACATTGTTACTTTGTTGTGTTATTTATGATTCAATATATAACAATATTATATACACTTATAAATTAAAATAACCTAAAGTAACTAACTTAAAAATGCCTTCAAACGCCTCAACGCTGTCAACTGGTAATGTCCCCAAGAGACTGGAAGAATAAAAATCAAATAATTTTGACACATTAATTCAATATTGGTTTAATTATATGTTGTTAAATTGTTCAAAAAACATAATATTATTAAGATATACTATAAGAAAGAAGAAGACGTTGCGTTGGAAGGCCTCCCACTAGGTGGACCGATGACCTGGTAAAGGTTGCAGGGATCCGCTGAATGCGAGACGCACGGGACCGATCAATGTGGCGACACTTGGTGGAGGCCTATGTCCAGCAGTGGACGTCTTTCAGCTGTAATGATGATGATGATGATTTAGATATAATTGCAGTAAAATAAAAATATGCCCTTAATTAAATTAGAAGAGAAAAACTAAAAACTCTAACTCTGGCGATGAACACAGCCGTGATTGGCATGTAATGTTGCTAGTTAAAAAAAACTCGGCTAAGTGCGAGTCCGACTCGCGCATGAAGGGTTCCGTGCCATCGTAGTAGGGGAGCCCCCTTTAATTTTTAATTTATGTTAAATTCATTATTTTTTGTTATAGCGTCAACAGAAATACAAATTCTATGAAGTTTCAACTGTCTACCTTTTACGGATCATGAGATACAGCACGCTGACAGACAGACGGACGGACGGACGGACAGTGGAGGCTTATTACTAGGGTCCCTTCGGGTACCTACGGAACCCTAAAAACTTGTCAAAATTGCTTTCATCCAGACTTTAAAGAAAGGCAACAGTTTGATAAAAAGATAAGCAACAAAAAAACGTCAAAACAAAAGATGAAATGAAGAACTTGATCGTAATAAATACCTGCAACTCAACAACAAAACGACAGAAGTGGAGCAAACTCTAAGCTTTCGCTAAAAGACATTAAGTAAGACTCGCTTGAGAGCAGATATCAGGTACCGCATTCAAATGAGATATTCAAAACGTTAGGAATTCGTCCAGCATGAAACTAGCCCTCTCGTCTAGCAAACTGACCTGCCCCTAACGTGATTATCTGGAGAGCTCGACTATATGAGATGCTGGATATGACAAGGTAAAGGAAAATGTAGAAGCTTTACTTTGAACCGCCTAAAAGCATGTGGGTTTCATAAGTATTTTTTTCCAGTAATAGGTAAGTTTCCATGATTTAATGGGGTGACAACAAGGAGGGAAGAGTGGAAGGCTATGGGGGAGGTCTTTGCCCAGCAGTGGGACAATACACCGTGACTTTTTAGTCGTCTTACAACGGCAGCCCACTTCATCTATCCAATGAATACTAAACATTCATAAAAAAAATAGGTATTTATGAGATTTTAATACTTAAATAATAAAAATATTATTCAGTATTGTGACGCATTACGTAATTAAAACACCCTGTTGCGAGCGATGATCTACTGACTCGAATGCTGGGTAGGTAATGTTCTCCTGTTTGACACGTAAACATCAATAACAGGATGTAATTTTTTATTATTATTTTTCTTTGTACCTATTATGAAAGATAAAAAAAAATCGCGCTTAGAGCTATTTTATGTCGGGTACATTGAGTGGACGACCTTTGTAAGACGACTAAAAAGTCACGGTGTATAGGCTAATGAAAAAAGAGGGAGATATCATTATGAGATAGTGCAAGTATTTGATGTGCTAGTGTATTTAATAGTATATTCGTAATTTACCTATTAAATAAAATACTTAGATTAATTTAAACATATACTGTCACTAACGGATATCTTCCGTGATCGAAAAAAATTAACAATCACGGAAGATATCCCGTACGTGACAGTATAAGCTTAGTTGTCAACCGTGAAAGCTTTAAACAGTGTATAAATTAATTTGGTCACTGACTCACAACAGACAGTCTGAACCAACTGGGTCTAGAAATAGGGAATTTTGCACAAGAGTACTACGGTAGGTTAATTGAAAATACTTTCACATCGTAAAGGGGTTAAATGGGAAATTAAAGTTTTCAGGGCAGTTCGACGTTTTTGACAGTGGGAAAAACAGCCAAGCCAAGCAGCTGCTTTACAGCCAAGTCAGAGCCTCATGGGCGGCATAAAACTCTGACACCAGGTTACGCACTAACCACACGATAAAGAAGTCAATGGAAAATCTGTAGGAAAAGCTAAGAATAACATGTGGAATGCAATAAAAGTATTGAGTATTGTAGCTTATCTATACAAAAAAATAAAATTCAAGTGTCTATTATTATATTCAAGTGTGTATTATATTTGCTATTTCAAAATAACAGCTTTTCACTAAATGCTTATGAAAGTACATATTCGGTACTTATAGCAAAAACAACTTTTTGTTTTAAAGATATGTCTGTCTGTCCGTTTGTTCCGACTAATCTCCGAAATGGTTTGACGGCAATTTTACTGGCAGATAGCTGATTTTATAAGGAGTAACATAGGCTGCCTTTTTAAGATAATTAGGGTCCCGTGCAAAAAAATTAAAACCCCTGAAATTGTTAACAAAATCCGATTCAAATAAGGATCATATTTTTATAAAAATAATAATTTCACACCATCGAAGGTCGCGGGCAACAGCTGATTCTAAAATAAAATAATATAGAAAAGACCTAAGATAAAAACGGGTCTATTTCAGTTTCTTTTGTGAATTTCAGAAGATAATCTTAACTTCAAGTGGCTGCTTTTATTGCTGGGTAAACCTTTCACAATTGAATTATACTTACTTACGTCTGTTCCTGTATTCACTTTCCACTGCCGTATCTAGTACAATTTACATCGATGTCGAAGCAAAGACGTCGTATGTCGCAGAACACTCATTCAATAATCTGATTCAATTCCGAGCGGAGGTATAGTTTCATGGTTACCGACGACGCCTTATTAAATATTCCTCTCTTGTGTTCACTCGTCTATGAACAACTATTTTAGGTAAATAATAAACATACCCATACATGTACCTGGGTTGTTTTACTTCAGATTATTTATTATTACGTCAATATTGATTTACTATATGACGTTACACGAGGCTAGATACCAATAAAGTGCTTTATATTAGAGAGAAAATATTTGGTCGAAAGATGCTTAATTTGTGTTGATTTTTTCCTAAAATACCTTTGCCTGTTATCGATAAATGATAGTCTGTGGATAGAATATAATTAAACGCTTCGCTTTGAAGGGGTGCCATGTCAAGTCACCGCTATTGTATACTACAGGCAAGCGGTAAGGCCTGTCACAGAGGTGTTGGTTGTCAAAGGCCAAACAATTTTGTTTAAAATCAAGAGCCTGGCTAGCCCAGTCTACAAATCGATACACGCATTAGTTTGCCATCTGAGCTCGGTAACTAATGACAAACAACCCCTGGCTAGCAGTCTGTAGTTTTCACACCTCAAAGCAACGGTCTCTTTACCAGGAGGGGAGGGGACCAGCATTGAACACCACATCGTCTAAAATCGCCTATAACTACAGTGACTTACCGTGATATAACATAACATCACGAGTAGAGTAGAGCGCTGTATTCTATTATGTAAGGTTATTATTTTATAATGTAAGGTTAGACAGAGTTTTATCTAATAGTACCCACATTTCGCCAGTTATGTTTTTAAGCCCCACGTAATAAGAGGCGAGCCTATTTCCATCAACCGGGCACAAATCCAGACTCTGTGGCTGCTACTGAGAAATTCCTAATGGTTTTCCATCAGGAATTTCAAGTGTTGTTGGGTTTTTACCCAACAACACTTTGCCCGACCTGGGAATCGAACCTGGGACCTCATGCTCAGCAGTCGCGCTTGCGAATAATAGACCAACAAGGCAGTCACTTAGCGTGACGCCTTTTAAATTAGCATTTAAAGCAGACAGGCCTTCTCTCTGTAAGAAGGAGCGGGCCATAATCGATCACGCGGGCCCACTACGGGTTGATGAATATCTCATGCCTTCGATTTTTTGGCTCTAGGACATGATGGTTGTCACATAGTCTTTTCCTGTTATACCATTTTGAGAGAGGTGATGTCATAAATTACACTAAGCAATGAATTTCCTTGGAATCGAAGTCATGATACCTTAGTTGGGGCTGTTGTTACCGGGCTACAGCCCTCACTATTACATATTCAGTAGTCATTTGTTTACAGGCTACAAAAATGAAATACTTTCTTCAGTTTGAAATAATTTTAAAAATATGCTCTGCTAGTTAGCAGTGCAGTAAATGAGCACGTTGGCATTGCCCGCTGTTTGCCGCTAATGGTCCGGGGAGGACGTGACGAGGCTGCGACGAGCGAAATATGGAGGCAAGTGTCAAATAGTAGGTGAAAATGTTTTTAAAAGCTTGTATCTATACTTTGGTGACTTATTTTAATGGTTCCTAATGCTTACATGAAGGTATAAAAACTTGGTTGTTATTTAGCAGTAAGTATTGGCTTTTTAGAGTTAAAATTAAAATCAGTAAGTGCTTTATTGAAGGTAAGTCAGCTTCTAAAATATAAATAACTAGCTTATACCGGCGTCTTCGCCCGAGTAGAGTTGGGTAATGACCCACGGGATCATACTACCTGGATAAAAAGTATCCTATGTGTTAGTCCAGGTTAAAAACTATCGGTGTGCCAAATTTACAATATACAATAAACATGATTAGCTATTTTATTCTAATTAATATCTACCGCTAACTTATACCAGACAGTTAAAAGAAACTAAGAAAATATTACAACTAAAATATTAATTCACAAGAGACAGTAACATGGCCTCTATATTAATTCATAGGATTGTTAATACTTCCTTTATGTACCTAATTCTAATAAACCCCAGATTATTACAGCAGCTGTAAAGATAACTAAGCTATGATGACAGCTTCGGATATATTTTATACTAGATACAATATAATTGTAGGGCCCGTTAATAGAGGATTTTCCGACATTTAACCCCAAAGGGTAAACAGCCGTAAAATATGTCTTCACGGGTAAACCGAGGCGGTCTGTCGTACACAGTTATATTACCTTACATTACGTTAAACATGAATTTTGTATAAGGATTTTTTTTTCAAACATCGCTGGTCAAAAAAATTTAGGCACCATTTTATGATTTTGCTTCGTGACAACGATGAAAAATCAGTCAAGTGCGTGTCGGGCGCACAGTAAAGAGTTTTGTGATTAATATTACAAAATAAAAACAAAATAGCTGCGTAATATTTAGACGGACAGGGCAGACCGAAATTAAAAGGATTTCATCTACGTCATTTGGGGTATCAGGACACTAGCGCAAAAGACATTTGCGCGAAGGACACTTGCGCGAATCCACATGCGCGAAAAGACATATGCGCGCATGGACTTTTGGGCGATTAGACTTGCGCGAATGGACCTTTGGGCGCATAGACAGTTGCGCGCATAGACACTTGAGCGAATGGACTTATGCGCGAACGGACATTTACGCACAAAAACACATGCGCGAAAGGACTTATGAGCGAATGGTTAGGTTAGGTTAGCTGTAGAGTAAACATAACACTGAGGTTCTTCTAAATCGGAATCGATTGATTAATCTTTTTTGTACAAAGTAACAAGAATGTTCTATACATCAATATACATTTGTCATAATAGACATTAAAACAACTGAATGACCTTAAAATTCGACATTAATAAAACCCAAAAACTTGAACAGAGAGTAAAATTATTTTGAAACATACGTTCAAAATCGATATTGTAAATCGATTAAACAATAATTATATCTGGCAACACTATTCATGGTACATACGAAAAAATAATTTGACATGTGACTCGGGCAGTGTTGCCACTTCTCTCTCTCTATCTCATTGAAAATAAGAAATAATATGATGTTATGTTTACTCTACAGATTAACCGTAGCCAGTCGCGAGTAAATCTAGTCGCGGAAGTGTCCTTTCGCGCAAAAGTTCATTCGCGCAAGTGTCCATTCGCGTAAATGTCTCTGCGCGCATGTGTCTATGCGCGTAAGTGTCTATGGGCGCAAAAGTTCATTCGCGCAAAAGTCTAATCGCCCAAAAGTCCATGCGCGCATATGTCTTTTCGCGCAAGTGGGTTCGCGGAAGTGTCCTTTGCGCATATGTCTTTCGCGCAAATGTCCCAGATCCCGTCATTTGGTTACGGAACCCTAAAAACTCGTTGAAAATAATCGTAATAATTTGTTTCAATCTTGGCGTTTTTCTAGAGTTTTATGGGAGAAAAGATTTATTTCTACTCTTATTGAGGTAGTATTAAATAAGAAACAGCTTTATAAGTAAGAATCATGTATGAAAAGGAAACATTTGTAAAAATATACACTTTCGACCAGAAAAACTAATCAACACCTTCTAATTTCAAAAGCACTTAACCGTACCAAACAAATCCATGAATTTCGCCACCTAATCAACACTTTCTAATTTCAAAACCACTAAATCGTACCAAACAAATCCATGAATTTCCCCACCCGATGGAAAACACCTGAACTATAACGAACATCCATTGATATGTGTTAACAGTCACATAAATCAAAAATTATCTCGCATGCGAGTACATAAAACGAACAGCACTGTATCTCTCTATTCTACAATTCTAGCGTACCTCCGACAAACGTTACGTCATAATAAATTGCCTGTTTACCATTATGTGGCAGATACGCTTCCACGTTACCTACGAACTAACAGATTGTAAATGTTATTATATCTATCTATTTGGCTTTTGCACCTGCTGAAAGCATATTTTCAGTATTAGTAGAAAACATTGGAGTGTCTTTTCTTCTTTCTATGTTTCTTAATGGATGACTACATTAGGATGGACGTGAAATAATGAAGAAAAGCAAAGCATGCAACATTTCCTGGGTATCAGGACACTAGCGCGAAAGACATTTGCGCGCATGGACTTTTGGGCGATTAGACTTTTGCGCGAATGGACCTTTGGGCGCATAGACAGTTGCGCGCATAGACACTTGAGCGAATGGACTTATGCGCGAACGGACATTTACGCACAAAGACACATGCGCGAAAGGACTTATGCGCGAATGGTTAGGTTAGGTTAGCTGTAGAGGAAACATAACACTGAGGTTCTTCTAAATCGGAATCGATTGATTAATCTTTTTTGTACAAAGTAACAAGAATGTTCTATACATCAATATACATTTGTCATAATAGACATTTAAACAACTGAATGACCTTAAAAATCGACATTAATGAAACACAAAGGCTTGAACAGAGAGTAAAATTATTTTGAAACATACGTTCAAAATCGATCGATCGATCGATTAAACAATAATTATATCTGGCAACACTATTCATGGTAGATACGAAAAAATAACTTGACATCTCGTTGAAAATAAGAAATAATATGATGTTATGTTTACTCTACAGATTAACCGTAGCCAGTCGCGAGTAAATCTAGTCGCGGAAGTGTCCTTTTGCGCAAAAGTTCATTCGCGCAAGTGTCCATTCGCGCAAGTGTCTCTGCGCGCATGTGTCTATGCGCATAAGTGTCTATGGGCTCAAAAGTCCATTCGCGCAAAAGTCTAATCGCCCAAAAGTCCATGCGCGCATATGTCTTTTCGCGCAAGTGGGTTCGCGGAAGTGTCCTTCGCGCATATGTCTTTCGCATAAATGTCCCAGATCCCATTTCCTGAAATATCAGCTGTTAACTCTTGATTTAATTAGTCATGAAAAAATCAAATGAGTTCTTAAATTGACCCAAATTTTTTGGCACGGAGTATTTCCCCATATTAAATTAAATGTTTGGTGTCTGCTTAGGAGGAAGGTTTAAAAAATTAAAAAGCCTCCTCATTTCACGAGATGAACGTTAAGGGGATGACATGATGATAACGAAAATTTATATGAAAGGTACGAAAATGGACGAAAATATATGAAAGGTCCAGGCGGACCCCTTTGTTGGCTAACAACATACCATTCTTTATAATCGCATCAAATCCTTTCGGAGGTATTAATTTAATTAATTTTACTTGTCATAAAATTAGCCTGTTTTGAGTTAAGGGTAGGGACATTAACTTCGTCAAATGAGCGTGTAAGAGGGCCGTAATGGTTAATAAACATGATTATGTAGTGTTCCCTGCAACCGCCGGGAACTTTGTGACTTGCATTTTAATGGCGGAGTGTTACTTGGTCGTGTTTAGGCCTTTATTTTGGTACAAGGAAATTGTTGTTTTTAGTTTTGGTGTGTTGTTCCTGGTTTGGAGGGTTTATTATAAGTTAGTACAAAAAAAAACACCGTCAAATACTACGCGTTTTTACTTGTATTTTTTTTTTGGTTGGTAACCTGGCAGTTCATCATCATCTGCCTAGCCTTTTCCCAACTATGTTGGAGTCGGCTTTCAGTCTAACCGGATGCAGCTGAATACCAGTATTTTACATGAAGCTACTGTCTATCTGACCTCCACAATCCAGTTAGTACCGGGGTATACGATACCCCTTGGTAACCTGGCAATTGTTATATATTATGTTAGAAAAAAATAGGATGCCATTAGTCAGTAAAAAAAAATATTGTCTTTATTTTGCGGTCTTCTTTGATATGCGTATGAATTCCATGATGGATTATGCAACTCTATACCATAAATATGAAATTTATTTTGCATCTTCTTTGCTTTATTTGGAAACATAAAATCTCACTCCACTTCCCATTTACGGCGACAAAAATTCAAAAATGCTAACATCACTTAAAAAATAACCAACATTTATAAACGTGGGGGCAACCCAGAAAATTCCATTTACACAAGGCAAAGTGCTCCAACGCGGAACGTCAAGATGCATCGTCGAAAATTATGCATCACAGCAAGTACATACCGAAATATTGCGAGCAACAAATAGCGAGGTCGGTGCTGCCTTCCGCAGCATCCAGAATTTCACGGATTATTTCGTATAACGTATTCTTAACATAAATAATGTTTTACTGGAATTCCAAAGGCGAATCGAGAAGCTGCTTTAAATGTTTTAGAAAAATAGATCTTTGAGACAGTACGTATGTAGATTGATCTTTAAAATACGAAGACCCAAAACTCTTTAGTGACGATGAAACAATTTAAAACAGTTTTGATGAAAAATTGGATAATGGATGGTTCCATTATCCAATTTTTCATCAAAACTGTTTTAAAATTAAAAAAAAAAACTGTTCTAAATTTCCTCGTTCGAAGTTTAAAACTGAAAGTGGAATTATTTGGAGGCGATAGAATGAAGCCATAAAATGGCCGGACACTTTGGAACGTGAAGAATGTTCATAGCTCAGCGCTTAAACCCAATCACATATTGTAAGGTCGGCTTCATTTCTAGACTGATATTAATGTTTTGAGATAAATATTAAATAATACCCGCGGTTTTGTCCAGGTCTACGAAACATTATCCTATTTCACTCGGAAATAGTGTCGCCATACATCAGTGAAAGAATTTTTGAAATCTGATGAATTGTTTCGGTAATAAAAAATTTTTTTTTTCTTTAGAACAGAAGAATTGGTTTTCAATATTAATAATATTTATATAAAATCTGAGAATTTTATTATAACGATAACAATTAATTTCTAAAAAGAGAAAAAAAATTGCATGTGTTGTAGAGCGTGGTGTTTTTTACTATTTAAGAAATCAACTACTTCGGAGTATCAAAACGCTGAACCGATTTCCGTTGCCCATCTCTTTGAACAAGAATAGTCTGTAAAAATCTCAAGCACTCATTCAAATTATTAAGTAAATATAGGTTATGCTTTCCAGCTCAAAAACCTGCGGCTTTTTTTTTGAAAAAAGGTAGGAGGAAGATATGTTGTTCAGGTCAAGGTTGAGTTTTCTCATGAGAGAAAAGGAAAAGAAAGCTCTCGACTTGAAGAGGGATCATTGTATTGTACGAAAGTAGACAAAGACAATTCATTATCCAGTTTTATGGGAAGTATTATTCCTATTGAATTGTCTCATATATTTTAATGGAAAATTTTACGTCACAAGGATGTCCAGTCCACAATATACAATATTTATTCTTTGTCTAACGTATTATTTCATAAATAAATGTGTTTAATGGCAACATTGCTTTCCATATTTCTAGTAACGTATCTAAGGACTAAATGTAACTGAGCGTTATAACTGTCACGATAGGACATCTTCCAAACTACAAGAGTATATGGGAACATGTCCAAGCTAAAGTAACGTTTCCAGACCTTGGCATGACACCTCCGCGAGAAATTTAAACCAATGGATATTTTATTTAGGTAAGTACACGTGCCAGCTCAAATTGACCGTACACTTAAACTTTATTTTCTCGCGTGAGACCTCATAAATGTCAGTATTATTTGAGAGCCAACGACAAATTCAACGCATGAAAAGGCATTAAACTATAGTCGCGTCGCCTTATAGCACGTAGCTATTCAGGCGCGCCTTTTCAAAAGCTGTGCACTCGGCTTTTCAATAAATGCTCAATGAATACCTCCAGTAACCTACCTGCTCCCTCAAAATTAATAACGTTTTCGATTCTTGTAGATCGATATTTTGCTCGGAATGGTTCTTGAGATTATTGTGTATGGATAAACAGATAAAACCCATTTATCTCAAAAGATGGTCTTTAATTGGTATATTCCATTTATTGTACGGACAGCTGAATTAATTTGTTAACCACCCTTTCAAAGACATTTTAATGTTGTGATGGGTATCCAATTATTGCAGCTGTCTTAATGTTATTTGATATTCGCTTATAAAGAGCAATGAACATTTCGTCAGAAGCGTTTGTTGTTAAGATTAGTGTGAGAAATTATATTACAGCAGCAGACGTCTTTGAAAGCAAATCCGTCCATCAGCACAATGTTTTGAGTGCGTTACATTGAGTCCTACCGTAAAACGTGATTTTTCACCCAATAAAAAGTCGTTTCCCAGCTATAATTTTTGCGCAAAGTTAATTAGTTTGATGAAGAGAATGCTTGGTTGCCGGCTTCGTGAAGGGTCCTGTTACACCCTGTATAAAAATGCACTCTGCACAAGTTCCTACCCAGATGATTTAAACGAAAAAAAAACCTATTATAAAGTAAAAACAAAACCCATGTCCCCCGCACCTGCCCAAAAATTTTCTTTTCACAACCCTTGAACCGCTACGCATAAATTACGAACGACAAAAAAGGCCAATTAATTAGTTTCTTGAGAACAATATACGAGTACGTATAACAATAAAATAACAAAAGGGTATTCGTTCATGTTATTTCGAATTAGCGGGATAGAACAAAGGTTCGGTGGTCATAAGAATGGAATATTAATGAAATGGAGTAAAGCTCGCATGATGGCGAAACAATCAACTTGTTTGTGTTGGCATTAACAATATCAAATTCCAACCGGCGCGGCGCGGCTATGAAGATTCAGTAAACTGTGAATGTTTTAAAATTTGATGCTTTTGTATATTCATTGTTTATGTAGATATAATTTTATGGAAATGGAGGATATATATGTGTCCGTAGGGTTACGTAGATTGATTGATGAGTACAATTCGATTTATATCCAATGACAGAGTTTTATTGGGAAATTGAAATTAAATATGGACTTGTAATTATTTTCACATGTGTAAACCACGTATAGGTTCCGATGTACCGTATTGATCAGTCACCACCCCCATTGTTAACCCTTCGGAATCCATAAAAGGGACCACTTAGTTTGTATTATTACCCTTCGCAATTGAGTAGCCACCAATCTGTGTCCAATTTATCCGTATACGCTCACTTGCAACCTTTAAACAATTAATCATTGAATTTCCCAACCAAAACAAAACGTATTAACCAACTTGACATTGACAATGAACCAACAATCATTATGTCCTACAGGTGTACTCTAACAGCAACGAGCTAACATTATGTGTTGCCTACTGCTCATTATTCCTCCCTAATAGTTGTTTTTCCCCACCCGACGCTAAGTGCAATTTATATTAATGCCGTCATATTTTCACGTTGGTTACCCGCATTTTCATATTAACCGTGGACCGAGCTTCCATCGTAATGTGTAGGTCCCACCTTCGTCATTTGTTTGGAAGCTGATTAAATTTACAGGGCTAACGCGGTTCGCTGTAAAATTAATTCCCTTAATACGTGTGCTGTGTAAGATTTAAAAGAATAATCCAGTGCCGAGTCCTGCGCGTGTGGAGTGATGACGTCACTTGATGTAGTACGTTCGACCTTTGTGGTCAGGATTTGTAGTTTATAGGCGTTTTAGTGAAGAGTGGTCATTGTGTGTAGTCGTAAAGTATATTGGGTACAAGTGGCGCGGTTTTTTGACGCATTTTCTGTAGTGGATTTGCTTGAGACCTTACGTTGTTGATTTAGGTAATCAAAATAAACGTTTTAGCTCATTATTAGTAAATTTATTTTTGTATACTTAATATTGATTAAACATTGGGGAAATTGATGGAGATTCCTATTTAATTTTCCAAGCTTTCTTGGATATCTAAAATTACCATATTGTCTTTTTTCTTCAAGCAAAATAGAGACATAATTTTTCAACACTTCAGACCGTGCTGACCCAAAAAGCGTCCTTTACCGACTTTACATAAGTAACAGGATGAATGCGTAAATAAATTCTTTACGGACACGAGCTCACGGTTTTCTTCAGAAAAACAAATATACATGAAGGGAAAAAAAATCGTGAACAAAGACCGGCCATAATCTTCGTCCCACTCGACGGCTTGACGAGGCTTGCCCGCATCACACTAGTAAACCGGATCCGCAAAGCGTATTTTCTTTGAAAACTGATCCCCTGAAATGCTTTACTCACACGGGTTGAGGGACTGACGTCAGACTTTATGAAAACAACCCCCGATTTAGATGGAATTTACACCGGCGATGCGACTTAGTTGACGCTGTCCGTTGCAAAAAATAGCTTTGGAAATTGGTAGTACCGTTATGGGGGAAGCACACGAATGTTGAACTCCATAAAGCATCGTGAACTGGCAATTTCTGGTAGCAAAACGGTGATACTGATACGTATTCCCAAACACTAGTTACGGCTATTGGGCGATAATTGACCTCCGTTTAGTCTCAGTCTAACACATACATCGATTTAGTCTGCCTTTTGTTTTATGAACATCGTTGGATATGCGAAACCTTGCGACTTGTAAACGTTTGTAAGCCGCGATGTAAAACGTTAGTTAGTGTGTGTTTAGCGTTATTTACATGAAACGTAAACTCCCCCTGATAATGACGTGTCGGCGGCTCACAAAGCTCCAGATGTAAATGTTAGCGGACCAACCCATTAAATGAAGTGTTATCGAGTTCCTTTCAACTAAATTTAATTTTGAATTTACGATTTGGTTCATGAAATTCAATAACAGTGCTCACTAAATGATGAAATTCTAAAGGTTCTAATTTATTTGGAATCCAATTCGGGAAGGCTTTTTGACTGACAACGTTTGAGCGACGCTATTTGGAAGGTTTAACTATAGGGTGTATTTTGAGGCTGGTTCTGTTTTGCCCAGTGCGGTCCTGGCAAGGGGTCTCGGGACTCCCCCTTAGTTCCCCTGGGCGTCGTTAGGGGTGAGAAAGGGATTATGCCATTTGAATGGGCAGTACCGCTCATCTTACTTTAATGATATACATGGTGATCACCAGTTCGCACGCTACACGTTCGACACGGTGATTAAAGAATTTGCACTTCTAATGAGAGGTCTTTGTCTTCGTGTTAACTGCGGTTAGATGGCTTGTTATAATTAGGAACTGGTTCAGTTCTTTAGTATTTTACATTGAAATGAAAACGGACGGTAAAGCTTTTGAGATAACTTGCTTTCAAATAGTTGCTTTAAGGCCCGGTCTCCGTCCACTTACATACCTATGCTTCATTGATATAAAAATAAAAGTTCAAAAATATATAAAATAAAATTATTTCATGTATATGTCAAAACAACCTCTAATTGGGAATTGATTCCGATGCCTTGTTTGGCCTACAAATGCGAGGTAGGCGTCGTGTTGCCGCCGATAGTCTGTGGTGGCCGCCGCAAACCGCAGCCTGACATACTATATGCGTTTGTGTTTACCGACAGGTAATATTATTGTACAGACGGATTCGTGTTTAGTTAATATATTGAGTTGCTGGGTTACACGTTTTGACGGGTTTTGGGTTATAAATAAACTTGTTTTGTAAATGAACTTTTTCTTAGTTTTGAAAAAACTGATTTACCAGAAGTTTAAATGAGAATTAGAATTAGAGGACGTTTAATAGAATATGTAACAGGGTGTCTTCATGGCTGGAACATTATTTTGAAATTAATCTTATCTAGATAAGCGCCACTTCATCATATATTTATTTCTCCCGTATTATGTAAAAATAACTTGTACAATGAACATCCCCTTCCTAACCTCATCATCTGCCTAGCCTTATCCCAACTATGTTGGGGTCGGCTTCCAGTCTAACCGGATGCAGCTGAATACCAGTATTTTACATGGAGCCACTGCCTATCTGACCTCCACAACCCAGTTAGTACTGGGTAATACGATACCCCTTAGTAAGACTGGTTGTCAGACTTTCAGACAACTGATTAACTGTAAGGCCTGTCAAAGATCTACAAATGACAGCCGGAACCTACGGCTTAACATGCTTTTCGAGGCACGGAGGAAACTCGGTATGTAATGGGCGATCACCCATCCACGAACCAACCTAGGCAAGCGTGGCTTAACCTTAAGATCGACCCGAGCGGCTGTTATTATTTAGCCATTCCTCCCTTACCTGTTCATCCTTAAATGGTCGCTGATACGTACAGGCAGTTCAGATCCTTCTTTTTGATTCTTCGATGTCGGCTCTTCCTATCATTGCCGTTGCGATGCGAGACGTTTGGTGGAAATCATCCTTTAGTTTTGTCGTTCTCAGCCGCGATTAGATTTAGATGTCTATGGAATATTCGAGAAAATTCTGCGAACCTCTAACGGGTAGCTAAATGTTGATCAAAAACCCAATTACACAGTGGTCAAATTCCACGTATGTATTGGCTAGGCATGAAACAGCTGGTAACGTTGTGTCAATTTCGATTTCAGTCTTTTGTCCGTTTCAGTTTTCTGGGAACTCGATAAATGGTACTCGTAGTTAAATAGTTATTATTAGTTAAATCACATGTAACTAAATACCATTATCTGCTTCCATTGAATGGGCGAGTGTCAGTATGTAGATCCCGTCTGGAAATGTGTGTAACTAACATAACACTATCACGGCTCATTCGCTGGCTGTCATTCGCTGGAAACCTGCGTCTTTTCTTGACTTGAATGTGCCCTGGCGGTTAGGAGTATGTCATGCTCACTCAAATGCCTCGCTGATGGTGGCACGTGTGTCGGATCATTTAGTTCCCTTCAAAATGGTTGAGTTAAATGGTGCTGATACATGCGTCATGTTCGTGAACGGGCGCTGTCAGTTGTGACTGGTCATCTCTTATTTGCCACGGCTTATTTGAATTAATTATTTTATTTTTTAATTGTTTTTACTATGTACACTTTTAACGTACACATCTTGCTGCATCGTTGTCACATAATTTACCAACTCAACATGAATGATGTAACCAAGGTTTTGTTAAAGTATTTTGATTTAAAAGAGTGTCCATGGAGTTTCTTGCCCATTCTTCTCCATAGAGATCTACGTTAGGGAATGGGCAACTACAGTACTTTCACAGTTTTTGTGCCTTGTGACTGGGACTGTAGCTATATTTTACTGTTGTCTTTGTTTCGACAATTCAAAAGTGCCTGTAACTGGCCTACTTGAAATAAATGCTTTGAGTTTTGATTTTGATTTTGCCCCTAAAAGATAGAAGTTCACCTACCTATTAATTACGTGTAGCCTGTCTGTGTTAAATCCCATTTAGTAGAGAACATTCCTTTAGCCAACCCCAACATATTGTTGGGAAAAGGCTAGGCAGACGATGATGATGATCCACGAACAGCTTCCGAGATAATTCTAATAACACTGCCTGTATTGTAATCGAAACTAGGCCGCGGTCAGCAATTGTTCTCGCGAGCACTAGGCCAGTGAGACTTTGTTACTATTCCGTAGTTAGTCATGAAAATATAAAATACTATCCGTTGCCCATGACTTCATTCGCAAAATTGACCAAGTTTCATACAAATGTTCAACCCTCGTTTTAACCCCTTAGGGGATGAATTTTCAAAAATCCCTAAAAACCTTCTTAGTGCACACTTGTGCACTAAGAAGGTGTGCGTTGTGCAGTGAATCAGTCAGCCAGTCAGTTTCTTACTTTATATTTATGTATATATATAACATATACGATTAGATTACGATTACAAAAAACGGATTGGGGATAATAAGTTCGAAGTTCAACGTCGGTTTATTGGAAACTAATAAGGATCCGCCTTGTATCGAATAACATGGGTATCATCTTTATCATATTATTTAGGTAAGTATTTCACTGTAACAATACAAGGTTGACACAATATAAAGATATTTTTTTTACATTCTGAATATTTATTAGGTTTAGCATTTTATTTCTTGTTATTCAGTGTAGTTCTTACCTGACATTTAAGACGTAATTATATCAATAACTTGTAAAAGGAAAATTTTAATATGAAACTTGAATTCATAACATCATCGTTTGCAATAAACAGATTCACCAAAACTCAATAAACATGATTTACCAAGAAAAAACGTATAAACCACACTGATACCATGCCAAATCATGCAATATTGGGCAGAAATAGCTGTCAACAAACCAAACCTGCAAAAAAGAAACGTGATATAGCGCAAGGGTAAGAAAAGGGATAACCAAATAATCTATAGGTACAAAATAAAAGTAGAAAGCGGCCATTTTAATCCCCAAAATGCAATCCCAATCTGAATAATAAAATATTTACACACTTGTCATTGTAACGACATATGTACGCATCCCTACTCACTGTATGGTCCCTTTTGCTAAAAAATAAATGTGAAAAGGGCTTTTTTCCACTCGCCCTTAGCCGTATACGTGGAGGATAAAGCTATGGAAGGTTGTAAAGGGAAATGTGATCATAATCCGTTACTTCCATATTTGTTTGGGTTGTCCCCTAATACACTCCCGAGATGAAAGAATCTTCCAGATTTTTCTATCGAGATTGATTCGTGTATAAACTACGTTGTATGTAGATAGGTATGCGATGACAATATATCTTCGTGATGACATTCTTGAGCTTAAGATTCTTTGCTACTGAATATGAACCTGACCTAATTATCTTTGTCGATGACAAGAGAAAAACTATTATGGTCGGTTTTCAATCATGAATGTCTCAGTAAAAGCCAGGAGTTAGGGTAACTGTCCGGTTCCTGGCCAAAGACTAGTTCTTTACTACATTACATATAGGTGTACTTAAGGTATCCCTCAGCGTAAAGGCGCAAACCCACCGCGGTGCAAGCTGTGCACGGGCACGCGGCGCATTTTAGCTGCGTGGATTCATTTGTTTGACAACGTTGGTCTACGTTTAACGTAACAGCTTCTGTGTACAACATAACCTAATTAAAGGTTTCACAGTCTTGGACTTACGCAGTCGCCAATTACTGGTCAACCAGCATTCACAAAACAAGTGATAAAATGAAAAGAATATAAAATTAAAACGAATGGCTCTAAAAATGAAATACAACTAAACTAAACAACTACATAACTATGAAAGACATAAATTTAAAAAAAAATGACAAAATATAGAAATTAGTAGTACCACAACAAATAAAAATGAGATCAAAACCAAGATCATTACCATTAATAAAAAAAAAAGTAATAAGTAGTAAAATAAATATGTGTTTTGAGAAAATATTTACGAAATCACTATGCTGGGTATTTGGGTAAGTAAATTGGTGAACGCTGTTATTAGCTCGTAAATGCTGCACATGCCAATAAACACGGCACTCGCAGTTGAGAAGGGTCAGCCCACTATTTGCAAGAAATCAAACTTATTTCACTCTCTCTCCGATTCAGAAAGAGTGATAAAGTGTTTGCTTAGTAAATCTAATTAGATGCATTGATAAGTCGATCAGCAATTAAGCAACTAATCATATAAGGGTAACTTTATATAAGACTAGCTTTTCCACGCAGCTCTACCCACGTAGCAGTTCGATATAAAGTGTTAGACTACCATTGTGTGCGAAATTTCCGGAATCCGTTAATTGACAAACAGACTGACAGAGCTATTTTCGCATAGGCAGATAACATTGTTTAATATGTATTAGACAACAGTATTATTAACACTATAAACGGGATATTTTCCATGTTTACTGTTTGTTTTGAGTTCACGATATTTCGGAACAAAACGAACAAGAAAGAGGGTAGACCAATTTGTCTGCTCATAAACACCCACCCGCAATAACTTTAGTTTATCCGTGATCATGATGCTTGCAACAGCGCCCATATATCGGGGTCTAACTATTCATACACGAAATATTTTCAGGGAATCATCTAACGGCTATAACATAGCCATTCTAAGTGTTTTTTATTTTAAATTATTTATTTAAAAAAAAAAAAAAAAAAAAAATACTTGACCCACAAAATAAATACTGGCTCCTTATTTTTAAGCATCCATTACGCTAGTTTACTACGTCCAATTTACCTACTGTCATTGTTAGAATATGGGAGTAAAGGTTTTATGCAAAAAGTCTCAAAAAATTTTAGAATTACAGTAATTTTGTAAAAAAAAAAACACTCGGATAATTTTTTTTTCGTTGCTATGGCGACTTTACCACTGATAGAAGTTACTCTTAAAATATTTCGTGTATGAAAAGATAGACCTTATATAGGGTGACTAGTAATTAATGACCGATACATATAAACGTGATTGTACTCATGATAAAAACAACTTTCCCACAGAAACATTTTTTTGATAGTCATTCACTTTTATCACAGTAACACAACAGCCGTCTGAAATTCGCGCGCGCGCGAGTGATCTATCAGCTGTTAGCTGCGTGACGCCGTTCTGTCTCATTGCTATCGTACCGTGCAACAGTGAGTAGGCAGAGTCACGCGGCTAACAGCTGATAGGTAACAGGCGCGCGCGTGCGAATTTCATACGGCAGTTGTGTTATTGTGATAACATTTAATGGGTATAAAAAAAAGTTTTTTTAGGAAAGTTGTTTGTTACCACGAGTTTCACGTGTTTAAGTATGGGCCACTAATTACCAGTCACCCTATATAATGTTAGTGACCATGACATTTGAAAAAGTTAGACAACAGTAGGCTTCAAAACCCTTACTAAAAAATAGTAAACATCTATTTTTTTACAAATTGACATTCTATTATGTTTTACGGTTGTATGTTACCTGGGCAAACCGGTGGATGACGCCAGAACTTTACACAAAGGAGTTTACGCTACGAGCAACAACACAGGCATACTCCCCCGATTAGGTGGCCAGGATAATAGCATGAGCTCCCCGACTTTTGACCAACTTGGGAACCTTGTTTGCGGATGAAACAGTTCCGAAAAACATTATTTCATAATATTAAACAAGCATTTGGTGGGTAAAGAGAATAAGAAGTTAATTTCAAGTAGGTACTTTGTTTGGGCTATTAGTCGATAGAAGAAAGATTAATTAGGTAATTTTCTTAGAGTTAGGTTAGTTTATCTAGGGCTTATTCATATACCAAGTTAACATAATATAACATTACGCCTGTAATCCCTGTAAGAACGAAGGGTTAGGCAGAGAGGTATATAATAGTACACCTACATTTCTAATAAATAGTTAAGAGAAGAGTGAGATAGCCCCAACACAAGTATTATCAATTACTTACTGGGGATGTTTCATTTATAATCCATGTAGCTTTTGGGAAAAAATAAACAATTGACATTTTTTTTACATTTCGCCAGTTATGTTTAATTCCCATGTAATAGGGGGCGAGCCTATTGACATCAACCGGATGCAAATCAAGACTCCGTGGCTCCTACTGAGTAATTCCTGATAGAGAAACTCAATATCACTTTGCTCAAACCGGGTATCGAACCCAGGACCTCATGCTTAGCAGTCGTGCTTGCGGCCACTAGACCAACGACGCAGTATACCAAGTTAATTTATAAAAAACTACGAGAATTCATTGAAAAGGTCATGAAACAGTCTTCAGTAATGGACGTTAATGAGCTTTGGTAAGATAATAAATATTTTTCATCTACCTAGCCTTTTTCCCAACTATGTTAGGGTCGGCTTCCAGTCTAACCGGATACAGCTGAATACCAGTATTTTACATGGAGCGACTGCCTATCTGATCTACACAACCCAGTTAGTACTGGGTTATATGATACTTCTTGGTAAGACTAGTTGTCAGACTTTCGGGCCACTGACTACCTGTAACGACTATCAAAGATCTACAAAGGGTAAATTTTGGAACCAACGGCTTAACGTGCTTTGCGAGGGAACTTGGTATGAATAGCGGCTGTTATTATTTAGCCACGAGCTCCTCTGATAATAATATATGTTATTTCTTCTACCACCGCTGACAAAATACTACTGGCTTTCAGGTAAGGAAATTCCTAAATTCTACTTTCTACTAATATTATAAATGTGAAAGTTTGTGAGGATGGATGGATGTTTGTTACTTTTTCACGCAAAAACTACAGACCGGATTTGGGGGAAATTTGGTACGCAGATAGTTTACTCGTATAAACTGGATTAACACACAGGATACTTTTTATCCCGGTAGAACGATCCCGTGGGACTCTTACCGAACACGCGTGGTGTTCGGTAATAGTCGCAGGGCAGGGCGAAGCCGGGGGTATAAGCTAGTATTTTATAATATTCAATACATAAAAACACACACAACACAGCTTTTCAAACTATGACAGCCAATCAACAACTTTTCCAAACACGAAACGGTATTTCCGTCTCCCCGTTCACGAAAGGAGTTACGGAATCCCCATGCATCACACTACCGACGCACGTTCGGTTCAAACAGTTTAGTGCAATTAGTCTGAACGTTGTACAGTCACGAGCATCAATATGTATACACTTTCTTAAATTTTCAAGAGGAATAACGATTGTAACTTGGATCATCATCTACCTGGCCTTGTCCCATTCTATTTGGGGTCGGCGCAACACGTTTTCTTCTTCCATTCTCCTCTGTCAGACGTCACGGCATCATTTACTCCTTTCTCTTTCATATCAGTCTTCACAAAATCCATCCATGTCTTCTTTGGCCTTCCTCTCCCTCTCCATCCATCAACATTCATGTCCATTACTCTTTTAGTCACATGCGTTTAATTCCTCCTCATTACATGTCCATACCAAGACAAAAGACTTTCTTTAAATTTTTCTATAACAGGCGCCACTTTCAAACTTCGTCTAATATACTCATTCCTTACTTTATTCATTCTTGTCACTCCACACACCCATCTCAACATTCTTATCTCCGCTACATGCAATTGTAACTTTGATATAGGATCTTTTTCATAAAAATATGACTTACAAAATACTATGTTCGTGACAAAAAGAAATTTTAATCAGTACAGTAGGAGAAAAACACTTTCAAAAGTTGTTAAGTGTTTACATATTGATGCTCGTGACTGTACAACCTAGTGCAACATTCTAGAACATAGTGCTCGGTTTTAAAGCTAGAACTGAAGTTGGACTCCAAACAAGTTGTTAATGACAACATGTCGTGTTCTGTTGAGTTCCGTACCTTGTTCTTCAAACTCTTGTTGTCTTTTGTTAGAGAAGTTTTAATTTTGTTAGACTTGTAATATGGTGTTGGGAAATATTGTTATAACATAATAGTTAAGTCTTGAGAGGTCGAGTACAGTTATATAAATTGTATTCTGAACATTTTAATTTGGCATTCACTGAGAAGTTTCTTTTAAGATGTACAGACTGCGTTTTTTGTGAAAAAATAAGTTTTCTGGTGTCAACAGTTTGGGGAATGAAGAATAGGGTGTAAAGTTCTTCATCCTCCATAGAAAAGGGAGGATCCTCCGACCAGACGGGCATTATGTCTGATGGGCCACTACCCGACAGTAGTAGTCGGGTTCTCTTATATAGTCTTAATTCGCGGATAACTTTACTTAACTTTACTTTTAGGTGTATTTCGATGTTTAGTTCATCGTCTGTGACATAGATGGCGTTGTAGTACTTTTTGTTCTATGTTGCTGTAGTACTTTTTGTAGTGTCGCTACAACAGTTTACAAGATAATGTTGGTAAAGAAGGAAAGTGCAATAAACATAACGCCTATCAGGTTACATTATCTTATTAATTGGGAGCAGTTGAATTTCAGTACTTTATATGGAGCGAGTTATCTGACTACCACAATCCAGTTAGGTAATACGAAACGCTTTGGTGATGCTGGTCTAGAACAAAAAAAATATCGCAAAGACAGGGAAAACAAGAGCGTTTCGGCTTCGTTGAGGGTATATTTACACCCTTTATAATGGATGTCACCCATCTACAGACAGACCTCTTCCAAATTGACCCGCGTGGCTGTTTTTACTTAACCACTAGCATCTTTTTACTTATAGAACAATGTTCATTAATAGCTGTTTTGATATGGAAAGAAAAAAAATAAATATCGGAAGGTCGCAGGTTCAAACCCTGCTCGCACTCGATTTTTTCTTTCCATATCAAAACAGCTGTAGTTCCCTACGCAGGGTTTGCGTATAAAAATATTAAAAATTAGTGTTCATTAATATTTGAACCTCATGAATACAACAAAGTTACAGATCAAACAAACCGTCTGACTCTATTCGATATTCAGTTAGAAACAACGGTTTCGAAATGCCGCCGTTCATATTAATTGTGTTTAAACTAAAGAACTATTTATTGCGCCTACAACCCTTCTTGAAACAATCCGTTTTGTACTACAATCTCGATATGCCTGAAACTAGAAACTTTTCCTAACTTTGTGATGATGTTTTGGGCGAATAGAGCTTTGTTGGATTCTGCGTACAGCTCCTAGCTGAAGACCGGGATTAGGAAAGTTTCAGGTTCCTAAAATGTTATGTTTACTACAGTTTTAAGCAACAATAAACTTAACTAATAATCATTTACAGCATTCATTTCATTTACATTGTTGAAGAGCAAAGTTGACATTCTCCGGGCAGTAATAACTTTGCCCAATGCCACCTTTGACGGCGCGGTTGGCGCAGTGGCTGAGCGATTGACTGCTGCGCTGCGGGTCGCGGGTTTTATTCCCGCACAGAACAATTATTTGAATGGCCTACAGGTAGTTGTTCCGGGTCTGGCTGTTTGTGTATGTGAGTTTAAATGTTTGTAAACGCACCCACGGTACAGGAGAAATTCCTAGTGCGCGGAAAAGTTTTTAAATAAAAAATAAACTAAAATCTTTGCTCATTTTAATACGTATTTAAATTCCCTATAAAAACGTATTTAAATCGCATTATTAGTCATTGTAAACAACGAAACAGCAATGCGAGCATTGAACTGTGAAACCGAACCACCTAAAAATATTTTCCATTCAATTACTTATGCAAACAGAATCGTGAATTTTATGCAAAATCATAATATACGCAGCCACCGGAAAATTGGGGGATTTAATGTTATTATATTATATTGGTTAAATAACAATGAAATTGTGATAGAAGCACTTGATCTTTGGTCAATAAAATCTGTTGTAGCGTAATTTATAGAAAAACTATTGAAGTCTTTACTATTCTGTAAAAAAAATGTTTACTGAAATTCTGATACCATGTCATTGATTTTGGCATATGATATATTCGAAATTTCTGCAGCTTTGAAAGGAAACAAGAAACCAATATTTAAAGAATTTTAATATACATAACCCCATTCGAGAACGGTTGTCATTATTATATCAGCCCATGCCGTCCCACTGCTGGACAAAGGCCTTGATAAACTTGAAAAATAAAACAATTTTTAATTATTAGTAGATTCATGAGTCAACTTTACAGACACATGATAAAATAAACAGGCAATTTACCCATACTAGACGGTAAAATACATTTGAAAATACATTGAAACGTATTGAAAATTTACGATCTGTTTTCAACGATAAGAGTTACTCTAATGTAAGAGACAGTAAATTTAGTACGCGCCGAATATATATCTAGTAGGAACAAATTAGTCACCGCTACAACCGGGTATTAATAGTTCGAACCGTATGCTATTAGCATTGAGTACCGGTACGAATAGTTATTGCTACTCAAATGTAGGTAATGTATTGCGGTAAGAATGTGGCTGATGTTCGGTGGCCAGTATTTTTTACCGTTAGTGAATTTATTAAGCAGTGTTATTTATGTTTATTTTAATTTTTTTTTAAATTTCACATTTATATACTTACTAGCTTATGCCCGCGTGGTGTTCGGTAATTGTCCCACGAGATCGTACTCCTGGGATAAAAAGTATCCTAAGTGTTAATCCAGGATACAAACTATCTGGGTGCCAAAATTCATTCAAATCCGGTCAGTAGTTGCGTGAAAGAGTAACAAACATTCTCATCCATCCATTCTCACAAACTTTCGCATTTATATTATAGTAGGATTTATCCGACCTCATCATTATTACAAAAAAATAAAGGGAATGTACGTCTTACGATATAAATAAAGGAATGCACAGAAAACCTGACAATAAAATCCATCGATGCTTACAAGTGACAAAAGGTACCTAGGTGCTTTATTTGTCGTGAAAATACATTAAATCCATCGATCCTTATAAGTGATAAAAAGTACCTACATAATTTGTCGTCCCACCGAAATAGTGATATTTCAGCAGACTACTCAACAGGTCAGCCTATCTTCCTTAAAAATAACGCATAGGTCATAAGGTGAGCTACTAAAATAAAGTCGTCGACAAACTCTAAATCGGAACGACAAGGGGCAAGATTTATTTAAAACTAGTTACTGGCCACGATTTTGTCTGCGTGGACTTCAGAATTAGGTCCAGAGAGAATTAATGTAAAAGTGTGTGTAAGAGAAGAAGACAGAAGAAGATGTGAAGAGAGAGATAAAAAGTGAATAGGATATAATTTCATCCTAGTTTTAACATAAATTGATGACGGTCATTAAGCCATGTCATTTACCGAGATAAAAAGTATTATATTTATTAATTCAGGTCTATCTGTATGCCAAATTGCATCCAAATCCGTTCTGTAGTTTTGTAGCATGAAGGAGTAACAAACATCCTCACAAACTTTTGTATTTATACATTTTTTTTTAAGAATACGTTGCCCCACTTAAGGAATTTCTACTTCTATCATGGGGGCGTTTACAAAAATTTGAACTCACATACAAAAACAGCCAGCCAACTACCTCGAGGCCATAAAAATATTTGCTCCGTGCGGGAATCGAACCCGTGACACGCAGCGCAGCTGACAGTCGCTCAGCCACTGCACCAACCGTACCGTCAACATAATAGTAGTAAGATTAATCTAAATTCCTGAATACAAGCTCATGGGACATAACACAGACGCGATTAACATTTTCCTTATTCTGAAAAGCCATAAAGAGAATTATAAATGTGAAGTCTAATCTCTAATTTACTTAGCGTTTGAGAGCTGAGAGATTATAAAATATAATTCTCCTTTATGTATTCTCAAAGGTGTTCTTCAAACGCGTTTCAGTTTAGACTCTTATTTATCTCCCTTATACAAATTAATGGAGAATTTTGTTGGTATGTTTGTTATAATCCATATATTTTTTAATGCAACGGCTGACCATTATTATGTATTTATCATTAACACTAGAAACGGGATATTTACCATGTTTACTGATTTGTTTGAGTTCCCGATATTTCGGTGCTTTTGCAAGCACCATGATCACGGATAAATTGGTTGGATCGGATCGGATCGGATGGTATTGATTTATTTAAAATAAGTACCTACGCCAACAGTACACACATTTTACATTTAGAAATCAAAATATATCGTTTGGGGTTTTTTGTAGATACCAATAACAGGTGTACACAACATTCTCTTAAGTACATACAATAAAGCTATGTGTATGAAGGTTAGGGTATGTAAGGTTATATCTAGAAAAAAACTACATAGATTACATAATCTATGTAGTTTTTTTTCTAGATATAACCTTACAAAATAATCAAATAACACTTATTTAGGACTTTGCCGCAGTCGGGCAATAGTGTGTGGTATATTATGCTGCGTGGTTCCCGAAAAATAATTAAGTAATCGTCAATTTTAAAAAAGTACCTAACATAACAATCAAGGCTAAATATATTCAGAAGCGTGAACAGAATCCTAGCAGTTGGTAGGTACATAAGATAGCAAAACAGCTTAAAAATATAACCTATAACTGTGAAATAATCTGCTACCGGTTGCTTACCAGACCTTGCTTGGAAAAGTCGCATTGCATCTGCGTCGTGTCCAAATAAAATAGGTAGGTTATGAAAAAATAATCGTCAAAATATTTAAAATTGTAATACGAATAACATTGTAGAGAGTGTGCTATAGTTCCCTACGCAGGGTTTGCGTATAAAAATATTAAAAACTGTAGATACTACCAGCAGACACTGGCCAGCAGTAAAGCAAGCCCAAAGTCCGTTAAACAGTTCTTGGAAGCCATAAACAAACTCTAGGTGGGTATCGAAACTAATCAAAAGTTTTCACACAAAGAACTCGAATGCAGTCAAAGCAAGCAAGACATTGCTGTTTTATTGAAGGTAGTAGGAAAACTTATTGAATTGGTGTAACAGAAACTTTGAAGCGGTGTCGGGTTAAATATTGACTGAGATGTGTCTCACAAACTGCAGATGAAACTTTCAATATTGGGTTTTATTTTTCAATTTACCTTTCAGAAATGTTTTGAATCGGCTACTCTATTCCGTTATTAAATGTAAACGATCCTGTATTTTAATATTTTATAGAGTACTTGTCATCATCATCATTTCAGCCGAAAGACGTCCACTGCTGGACATAGGCCTCCCCCAAAGGGGAGGGTTTTGCCATAATCGCCACGTTAGGCAGGCGGGTTGGCGATCGCAGTACAGTTGTTAAAAAAAACACAGAGAACGCTGCTGCCCAATTCTGCCCATAGAGTACTTGTACTTAATCCTAAATACTTTGTCTCTGGGAATTACTGCATGATATAGGTCGCTACTACACACATTAAGATTAAAATGCTACAGTGCCTCGTTGGTCGCAAGCACGGCTGCTGAGCATAAGGTCCTGGTTTCGATTCCCGGGTCGGGCAAAGTGATATTGGGTTTGGAAGAAGCCACGGAGTCTGGAATTGTTCCCGGTTAAGTTCAATAGGCTCGCAACCTATTACATAGGACTTAAACATAACTGGCGAAATGTGGGTGTACTATCAAATACACCTCTGCCTAACCCTTCTGGGATTACAGGCGTGATGTTATGTTTATGCTACATCCTAGCGTTTATAATAATAGTCCGTTACTACGATTAGAACATGAATAATCATGAGTGATCAACCTAACAAATAGCACCAATAGTTCTCCAAACTCACTTAATCCCAAGTAACTTCCGCGAATTTAGCATATCCCTCGTTCAAAATTAATAGTTGTCCATTTATTTCAACTAACAATTGTAATAAGTCGACAATAAGAGATTGTTTGAAACTAATTCCGAAATTATCTTGAGGTCTCGTCTCAAAGATGGTTCTAAGGCTGGGTGTAGACTGTACAACGGACTTTAATTTCGCACCTTCTGTGCGCTCAGTGAGTCGTGCATCCCTAACTAGATCCAACTTATTAGCATGTCTATAGCCACTCGTGTCTACACGCCCTATTGAGCTGTATTGGCTCGATGTCAGGGCTGTGTTTTTGATGGCAATTGATTGTTTAGAGTCGGTGACGTCAGCTTACAAGGACGAGTCGTAATAGGCTCGAGGACTTGTTCAATTGTTTATTTATTTGTTTATTTTGAGGAGAATCAACACCTATAATAGAATGATAACGATTATGCGACTATATGATTGCAAAAACCGTCGAACTTTCCTCATATAATTTGACTTTATACACTCGGCACAGCCATCATTATAGCTTGATTTACAATCGCTCCGAGTGGTCTAGCGTAATTTTGTTCACTGTTTTATGTAGACGATAAGATAAGAAAAAATTACCTACACACAGTAATACATTAAACTTATACTGTCACTTACGGGATAGCTCCCGATATTTCGACGCTGTTGCAAGCGCCATGATAGCGAGTTGACATTTGCAACAGCGTCGAAATATCGGGAGCTCAAAATAATGAACAACCACGGAAGATATCCCGTAAGTGATAGTATAAGTTTAGTTGTAAAACGTGAAAGCTTAAAACAGTGTTAGTAACACACATAGTCTATTACAGGTGAAAATAGGTGAAAGGCAGAGAAAAATAACCATACTAACCACCCCCACCGTGTCGCTGTACCTATCACAGCGAAAGCAAACAATCAACAAATCTGTAATGTATGAAAAAGAATCACGAACCGCGGCTGTGAGCGGTAGGGGTGTAAACCGCCACAAACGCGCTAGAAAGGTGAAACAAAATTTTAATTAAATTCGAGGCGTGTCTATCCGGGATTAGCGCATAGACTTCCCACTTTCATCCTCTAAAACCTGCCCTCAAATTCAAATTTTTGAAAGTCTTTAGCTGTTGTCATGACAACTTACAAATAGGATGATGAAAGAAAGAGTTTTAATTCTGGGTTTGCGTGGTTGAGTTGTAGATTTGTATACTGATCACAATCTTTATCGGGATGAATGTGCGGGTACTTATCGGTTATCATTACATTTACCGTTACTAAGAGAAACATTATCTACAATCAGACCAGATAAGTTAGACTTCTAGACCTTAGAAATATAATCCACTAGTTTATGCCCGCGGCTTCGTTCGGTGCATAGAGTTGGGTAAATGTCCCACTGGATATTGACAACAACCGGGATAAAAAGTCTTCAATGTGTAATGAGTGTTAATCCAGATTATAAACTATCTGTGTACCGACACAAATTATTATTCAGTAGTTTTTGCGTGGGATATTAACAAACATCCATCCATCCTCACTAACTTTCGCATTTATAATAGTAGTTTTAAGATTGAGACTGATAAACAGACTCAGCCAATAAACCAATCACATTCGCAACCATTTAATGTTAAAGACTGGCAGAGTGGCAGTATACTAGTCTCTTAATTAGCCATGTTCGTGGCTTGTTTGTACCCAAGCGTAGTTCCACACGAGCGCGTAGCGACGCGGCGACACGCGGCAAGCGTCCCTTCCCACCTACTAATAACATTTGCAAAATTAAACAAGCGGTTACTCGGGACGCCGCATATGCACAATTACAACGGGCAAGCCAGCTTTTAGCACCTAGCCACCCAATAACAATTACATAAACAAACCGTAAAGCCGACTACAAAATGTTATTAAATAAGTACGTGCGCTACATGAATGCCGAAAGTTTTACAAGCTTTGATTCTACCTTTTGTGGGTTAAGTCTGTTTTCATTTTTGGGTTAAGATTTTTTCGTTTGCGTTTGATAAGGTAAGATTCAAAATATATACATCAAGTTGTATAACTGTAATTAGCTTAGATTTTCACTGTTTTAGGATTGTAAAGTAAATACAAATATAGGCAAATTGATTCATCCCTGACAACGCTATGTGGACAAAGTTGCAACTCACAATAATCAAAGAAAATTGTGGAAAGGTTTCCAACTAAATATATAAAGTAAATCGTGTAACTGATCGCACGCTTGAAAAACTCGAGCATCGAAGATTTCTTATAAATATCGAATGTATCACACTGAAACTAACTGAAGCACTAGAAAAATAATTGGCATGAATCGTCCATATTGTCTGTGAAGCTCTTTACAAAGGCAACTGACTCAATCTTTTGTAGTCAAAGCTTGAAAATATTGTTAGATTATTGGACATAGTTGTTTTCAGCGAATGTTTACTCTCTATGAGCTCTAACGGCCTGGTAACTTAGACCCTGTTCCTGATACAGGCTATGATGTTTAAAGGGTACCCACGAACTATAGAAACCATGCAGAGTAAAAAAAAAAAAAAATATAATGTTTATTTTTTAAACCTTTATTGAGCCTTGAGAATCGAAATTCATAATTTGATGTATAATAGTTATGAGAAAAGTAAAACAATTAAAAAAAATACACAAAAGTCATGAAGTTGGCAAAACGTGGAATGCATTCTATTGTTTTCCGATGGCAGTCGACAGGAGATGGATGCCTACCATTGTCTGCATATACGCATTGAGTGTTATAGAATCATGCTCGTAAGCCAATAGCGTAGCAACATTGTACGACATCCTGATTTAGATTGAAATTTATTTATAGAGCTATTTAGAACTCGGCGAGTGTGCAAATTGTATACGCTTGTGAACGGGTTTCCGGATGACGTTATGAAGTCCCACGTAATGGGCTTTTAGATATTGGTTAGAAATTCCAACCACAAGAAATAATGTACTATATATCACACATAATTACTCAATAACACAAAAACTTGGAAGATCAGACATACTTGGAAGAGAGGAGGAGAGATTAGATCATCCGAAATTGAGCAGTAGATTTATTTGGGTCGACGTCATTTTTTCCTAGCAGTGTTTTGAATCAATCGCGTTTTTTTCGAGCCGAGGAAAGCTCTGCTTGCCACACAGGATTTGTACGGATTTGTCGGCTGCCAATCTGTGGCGCACCCGCTAGAGGCGACCGAACATTTCGACCGGATAAAAAGGTCCTCTTATTCCTTGTTAACAGATTTCTGAAAGAACTTTCTAACAAGGAAACACAAAAAATATCCGCCATTTTATTTAGAACAACAATGAATGCGACAGGTGAACGTTCCCAGTACTTATTTTGCTACCCACTTTGAGGTACAATCATTTACAGAATCTTAGATTTACACTCGACCGCTTGGAATATAAATAGGGCCACGAAAACGAAAATTTAATTCGGCTCGTTTTCCCCCGACTTTTATTTCGTAATCTAAACAAGAAAAATAATGCTCAACAAAGTACGGTAGGATTTTTTTCGAGCGGCTATTTTGTTTGGTGGGAGGGAGACAAAACAACAAGGGCACAGGTGGCAGCACTCAGCAAATTATGCAGAACCATATGGGCGCTAATCCATCAAGCGATCGGGATCGTGTGCCGGCTTTCATTAATCATCCTTTATTGATGAATGTGTCTCCACACAAAGTAAGTAATTTACTCGGCATCAACAAATTGATGAAGTGTGCCTTGATTTTTTGGTGCCATCGAGCTTTTGGTGATTAGTGATACTTGTGATTTTTTATAATGGCGTAGTTTTGGGCCACGCCTTTTACGTCGGACATTCCGACTTGGACCTTCTAAAGATTTGTGGAGTAAGACTGTCTCAAAACGTTCCCATGATATGCAATAATCCCACCCTCGGACATCCATATTTACGGCAAAACACAATTTAACTTCCGCGATTTTCCTCATAATATTTTCGGGTAAAACGCTCATTATTATAAAATCTGGGTGACACGTATCACGAAACATTTTTGAGGGCAATGTGTGTGCCACATTAAATAGTTACGGCAGACATATTGTTTAATCCCGATGCCATCCCGAATGGTCTGGTTATTAACCCGGAACATCAAGCTGGCGGCTCGCATAATTAATATTGCAAATGTTGTTAGCAGTTAGGCTACGGATTGTGTGAGCGAGCGTACCTATAGTAAGCACTGTACTGTATGTATGGATGATGTAGTGACCGGGTTGGTTGGTCGATGTTTGGTAAAAGCATCGGCGCATTTGTGATGGTAAGCGGGGTTTAGATAGTAGTTATTATTTTATTATTTGTGTTCTATTTTTAAACGTGCTAACACATTGGACTTTTTTAAAACCTTTCTGCTCGCTGTGGAGGTTAGTAAATATTTAAGGTCAAGTTAAAACAATAATTTGATTTTATTTATTTCTTATTTGTAACACTAATAAAATCTCCACTATTAAAATAAGTATAGTTTTTAATATAAAACCTAATTTTGAGCTTTATCACAAACTAACAACAATTTTATGTAAAATTCCACAAGGATTCCTACACACCTAATATCATGTTTAATGTATTCTGTTTACAAGGGTTATGTGTTTATTCATAATAAATATATTAATTACGATTTATGTCGACATTTTCACTCGCTATTAAAATTCAGAATTATTCAGAATAGTTAAAACTTGTTGGTATATTTCGTATGAATGTAAAACTAGTAATAAACAAACATAATATTAACTACTTAGTTTTAAAGCTGACCTTCTATTAATTAGTAATTAAATTATGAATGAACTACTCGCGGTTGACCCAACGTGGAGGTTATAAATTAACCCACGGGAACGTACAAGCGGGATAAAAAGTATCCTAACCTTGGTCTACTTGTGTACTAATTTCGTCGAAATACGATCAAAAATCAACAGACAGACTGACAGACAACTGTTAGTCAACAGTTCGACAAGTATGTAGGCGGACGACTTACTTTCTCATTTTTTATATTTGAACGGATATTGTGGTTATCAATGTTCATTCTTACTCTGAGGAGTTCGTGGCTAAATAATAACAGCCGCTCGAGTCGATCTTTAGGTTAAGCCGTGCTTGCCTAGATTGGTCTGTGGATGGGTGACCACCCATTACACACAGAGTTTCCTCCGTGCCTCAGAAAGCACGTTAAGCCGTTGGTCCCGGCTGTCATTTGTAGATCTGTGACAGTCGTTAGGTAGTCAATGGCCCAAAAAGTCTGACAACCAGTCTTACCAAGGGGTATCGTACTACCCAGTACTAACTGGGTTGTGGAGGTCAGATAGGCTGTTGCTAAATGTAAAATATTGGTATTCAGCTGCAACCGGTTAGACTGGAAGTCGACCCCAACATAGTTGGGAAAAGGCTAGGCAGATGATGAATGTTCATTCTTTCTCTGTGTGAAAAGAGGTGATATGCATACTTTAATGGAAACTCTCTGACAAAATCTTCAAATGTAGTTTACCTATGTTATGCTCATACATAGTAACTAATTTGCTATTTAACACAACTTTAAAAGATACTACATATATACATATATCGCTGACCTTACTAAGAATCAGAATCAATATATTTTATAATTAGGTATCTTTTTTTGACATGCAATAATGAACAGTTACGAAGTGAACAGTTACGAACTCATTTCGCTGTCCTCATTACGATGCCTCATTAATTTGGATTTATCAAGTTCAGATAGAGAATTAAAGAAACTGTTATCACCATTAATTACTGTTTTCACATTTAATGAAGTGATACGTTTTTAACTAGAAGTACCAGGAAGCTAGGAATGAGTGGAATGTTCGCTTTCTATGAGCAGGTCATTAGTGGTGAAGGCTCATTGATCTGTTGGATATACGCACTTGATAACATTATTAGTTCATTAAGGGCCGGTTTCACCACTTACGTTTAAGTTCCCGTTAACTTACTAAGCAGATAATTTCATACAAATTCTGTTCCATTTTTGAATTAATTCAGTAAATAGTGGCTATTCTGACATCGTGAAATAGGCCCTAAGTCTTAGTAAACTAAGACTGCGATTAATTCCCGATACTAGGTAATTGGTTAGTTATTTGAGGTGTAAATATGTCAGTATTCAATATTAATTAATATTAATACAAATAAAATTGGTTTAAAATCAGATATCAATAGGAGATTCGTATCATATGCAAATACGTATAAATGTCAGTAGTTAAATACATACATTTAACTCCAAAATAAACCGATGAATGTTATTTAAAATGTTGAAATCAGTTGTTATTGGAACTGAGCTGTTTCTACTAAAGCCGTTTATAAAATTTTATTTGGTTATTATTTATTTCTACAAAATAATAGGTTATGATTGGGCTTGTTAATTATCAATTTTTGTCGCATTTTAAACACTATCTTCGTTTTATTCAAACCTTCAAAATATAACTTTTCCGTACAATTCTGTATCATTTACTAACAACTTTTTTTATGAAAGCTTGAAAAATAAACACGTGAAAAATCTACTAAAAGAACTCAAGAGTCACATCAAATTAAATAACCTAACAGTACATCCAACAAGAAAAACCGTACCTATGGCACAGCAAAATACCTTTGCCTCAGCTAACAGCAAAAAAAGCCGCCTCTGCTATTCCAGTAGCGGTATATCTTAGGCTTTATACTGACAGGTTGACGACCTATAAAAGGCTTCATATGTACTGCGAAGCCAGGAACTCTCCCTCGCCTGGAGAGTAGCGTTAGTCAGTGCTGTAACTGGATAGTCGTGTATTCCTACTAGTTGATTCTTGCCTAGTACATATATGGCAGTATGATGCGTGTGTTGGCTATTTTATAGATATAGATTATGAGTTTAAGGGCCAATTTCACGATGTCCGATAGCCACTACTTATCAAATAAATTCAAAAATAGAACAGAACGTTACTCTGACAAGTAACGTTAACGGGAACTTAATCATAGGTGGTGTTAACAGGCGTATGTGTTAGTAATAGAAGTATAAAAAATTATAGGTTTATGTTTTACCTTACTTATGCGATAGCTAAGTTGTGTAGTTCTCATTTGGTGATGAATTATAATCTTACCTGTAACAAGATACAAGAAATTTAATTAGACATTGAATATAACATAATATCTCGGTTGCATTTCTTCGAAGGGCTTGACAAGGGTGTAGGCGTTTTAGGTCCCATGTAATAGAGGGTGAGCCTATTCACATAATAAACATTTCTATTGTACATGAAGACACTAATTCACAGTTATAATCGCGGTTTTATGACATGTATACAAATATAAGTGTTTAAACTGTCATGGTCCTAACCTTATCATTAACACTGAAAACGGGATATTTACCTTGTTTACTGTTTGTTTTGAGTTCCCGATATTTCGGCAAAAAATACACAAACACTCTTCGTTTTCAAAACCAATAGCACCTTTTAAAAGAACTACAAATAAATTTATAAATAAAATGCCACATCGTTAGTTGTCATTTACTTTAAAACAAAAATCACTAGACCGTGATTTTTAAATCATTTTCCCAATAACGAGTAGGGGTCTCTTGTGAGATTTCTAGGAGCTCCAACAGTGCGTGAACATCGAGACATCCCCCTCCCCCCGCCCTTTCAGTCGTACACCCCTTAGCAAATCGTAGCTCCATGTATGTTCAGTAAAAAGGTTGTTTACATCGACGGCTGGTAAACAAACATCAATAACGTTATAGGCTGTAATGTTACAAGTAGTGGGCTCAAGGGATCAGGGCTTGAATTAGGTGTAGAGCGCTAATATAAATGATAAAATAGTCGTTTTTTTTTACTTTTTCTTTTTCTTTGCGTGTCGATAGACTCAAATAATACCCGACCAGTATATAGCCACTGGCACAGCTCTGTCGTTGGCTTCGATTAAATACTGGAAGTTGTAGATGGGCAGGATGGCCAATAAAGGAGGTGGGGCATATCCTGCGGAAGGCTCCACACAGACATTGTATAACATTGTATAACAAAAAAAATTCAACTCTCCATACATATGTCCGAACAGCTGATCGAGTTTTGTACGAAAAGTCGTTTTTTTTCTGTCTGTTTTCAGAAAATCTGTAGAACAAATTTTGTTGTTTATGATGTTAGTAATCTACTCCTGCGAGGTTGTTGGTGTTTTACAAACAACCCTGTATAATACATAAAATATAAAAATACAAAATAAAATCCATAAATCTGATGTCACATGTTTCACTCATTTTACTGAAATGGTTTTCTGAAATGCCCGTTCATTTTTGTTTCATTCTTCGTTCACTTCTGATCCTTTTTATGTTGACAGGTTTCTCTTCAAGTTATACCGAATAAAAGGCAAACATGAACGCAGATTGAAACGTCTAATATCGGTTTAAGAGCTCTATTATTATTCATACTCCTTCAAAACACACAATCTTTATGAAGTCGGAAGAGAATCTCCAGCTCTATTGAACAGATTTTATTAGCTGAGGAGCACCACACAGGTCTCGTAATCCAATAACTGTCTACGATGGTGTACAGAGGATTCATATTTCAAATAACCAAAGCGTAAGTAAGTGCAGAAGGATCGGAAATAATACGACAAAAACTAGCGATTTTCTGTGACAGTACTAAGATGGAATCTTGATTCCAGACAATTACTCCCGTGGCAGAACGCACAGGCTGTTTGCCGTGCCTCCTTGTCGTACTGCACGTGCTAAGTCGCCAATTCCTCGAACTCTGGCCGCGCTTAATGATCTCTTGGATTCTAATCCAACAGACGATCTGTTTGCTGATGAATGGACGAAGATTTTATTGGTATGTCAGAAGTACTGTGAGAGGAATTTATGAAAGTGTTGTTAACCTTCTTTTATTTACACTTAAAATTTTTTTTTACTTTGTTATTTTGTATATTTTAATTTGTGTTATAATTGTCTCTTTTATTTTTATCATTTTAGTTACTGTAATTGGTTTTATACACAGCCGTTGTAATTAAATAATTAATAATAATAATTGATTATGAATGTAAACTTAATACCAACCCGCACTGGGCCCGCGTAGTGGATTATAGTCCATTCCCTCTCATAGAGAGGAGGCCTGCGTCCCAGCAGTGGGAACATTAATAGGCTGATTATGCTTATGCTTATGTAAACTTAATAAGAATAACTTTACGAAACGATAGTTTGGATTTTGTGGAAATTGGTAAGATTTGAATACCTACTGAGATAGCGGCTCATAGAAATGTATTACAGAAGAAGAATTGCTGCGTCAACTCCAAAAAAAATTGAATAATTAGAAAATGATAACAATTTAGAATCGTCTGGCCGATTTCTTTTTTTTTCCTTAGCCTGTATTGTCCCACTGCTGGGAACTCCCCATAGCCTTCCACTCTCCTCTTCGTGTGGTTTTCTCCAGCCGATTAATTTATGTTATTTAGTGAGAACAACTGGGCAGTTTAGACAGGTGCTCTGGCTATGCTTTGTCGTGAGATTGGCCAGCATGTTTAAAGACTCTGCATTCATTCCCTAGCTTCAAGAGAAGTTGTTATAGTTTGTATATCAAAACTCTTTGAAGGTGAAGCTCCTTTATAGATAGATGAAAATAACCATGGGCATCCTTCAGAAAGAATAAAATGAAGATGTCACTTCTTTAAATATTTTTCCTTGTAAAAACGCTACTTGTCCCGTTTTATGATGCAGTTCTAGAAAAACAGATTTAAGAAAATTTTGTCCAAATAACTGTCAAGTCTTGTTTTGCCAGGTCGTGCTAGTTTCGAGAGTGGTGTAAAGATGGCCTTCGTTAACTTCTTTATGACGGAACATCTTAAATAGTATAAATATGAGGGCGGTGGAGTTATTATGTCGGGACTTATTAATTTCATCTATCAAAACGACCTAGGTACATAATTGAATCAGAATTAATTTAATTTCATAATTGAGTTTTATCATAATATTTACTGTTGTTATAATATTAAGATTTAGTTATTAATCGTTAAAATAGTCTTGTTTCTTAAGAAATATCAGAAAGCGTTTAATAGAATTGAAAAAAAAGATTAAAAAACTAGTTATGGAAATTAATTTTATTAATATTTTGCTGAATCTCAATATCTACTTTATTAAGTTAATAATTTTATGATAAATATTCATCATTATTATTCGGTTTCGTGAGTTTTCATTCTAACAATATGATATTACATTTAAATCTTCCAACAACTGCTCTGCTAGTAATTATCAGAAGTATCCCCCACGCTCCTCTTCAAAAATCATAAATCGGCATCTGTCCTCTTTACATATCAAAATAAATCAAAGAGGAGAGATTGCTGGAGCATGCACCTCTTTGTATAACAAGACGACACAAAATCTATCTTTCGAGCAAAAAAACATTTACTCGACTTAGCACTCATATTTTCTTTATAAACAATACATACAGCGTCGGATGTCAGCTTCTTTTGTCACTACGTTTGTAGAAACTGTATTCACGTTATCTTTTATCTTTCATCTTTATTTTGCTGCTTCACTAGACTTTTCTCGAGGATTGTTGAGTTATTTAAATGGTTAAAGGACTTTAAGGAGTGATAAGAAAAGCCGTTCGTTTGTAAGGTGAAATCTTTTGATATATTTTTTGGTTTTCTGGCCGATAAGTGTAAACAAGTTTACAGTTACAATAAAAAATGCCTACGAAATGTCTGTCATAAAAATTATTATCATTTTTATAAACACAATTTATGTCAGCGAAGCAAAACAGGCATTCCTGTATCTCTCTACCAACGTAGGTAACCAATAACCATTTGAAGATCTCAAAGAAATAGCCAACTACAGCTAATAATTACATGTTTCACAATTTAAGCGCAAAATATTCCCCGAACATCCGTTGTATTCATGAGTATTTCAACACAACGCTCGATCTCGAAACCCCGTCATTGTAGTAGTCGATTTATACCGGTTCAAACACTCGAATGGATCCGGCCGGTCACTTGTCATTGGAATCGAATCGTTTGATTAACTAGAACATCCCTATGTTGTAAAAGGTTTTAGATTTGATATAGGCAATTTTGTCATCGCAGGTTTTTTTTTGTAAGTCCTGTCCACATTGCTGTTTGAGTTTAAACTGTAGTACCAACTTCTAAGAATTATTTTCTTCCTGTTATTTTTAAGCGTTTATACTTTTAGTCTTTAAGTGCCGTTAGGGAAATTAATTGTAATGAAAATATATTCCATATATTAGGTTACTATTACTTATTACTTTAGGTTAATTTTCTTTGCAGATAATGAGTCACAATTGTAAAAGAATAAAAGTTGTGATTTGTATATACGAACTATTTAAGATGGTAGCTCGGTTACTTAAAACTTGACTTGAACTTGAATTAACAAGAGCCAGTTTAAACTGCACAAACACGATATCGCAAACTGTTTTTCTTCCTTAAATCTTTAAAACTATGTGTGAATCACACATCAAGTCCGTAGCTGAACTCTGTTCACAGGTAAATAGAGCAATTTACCACCTACTGAATAAAATACTAACACGAGAGGCCCGAATGACTAAGTTACCCTAATTTGCTAGTGGGTACATAAAACTGTTACCCATTTGTGGGTAAATGCTGTAAGAAAACAATGAAATTTCTCCATTTGAGGTCACGAACTTGCGACTCAAGATGCGTGCTTCATGTGACGACAATATTATTACACTGCTTGATTTTCAAATGAATAAACAAAATGCCTTAACTAACAGTAAATAATTATTATTCTAAATTATAATTCTCAGTGGTAAATTAACGAAAATAGAGAAAATAGAAAAGTTTGAAAGGAAAAAATTAACGTATTATTAGTTATTTCAAAAAAAAATTAATTTATGTTGGCAGTTAGAACATTGACGTTTATAGTTATTGCGTAACAGGAATCTGGTTTTTGTAGATACAAATGCATCAAGCCGACACCAACGAGAAGATTAACGATGCACACTGACAGCTATCTCGATTCTGGAAGACACCTGCATAAAACTACCACACCAGTTTGAATAACAATGAAATCCACTCGAAGTCGAGACGTTAACGTCCCGAAGCGGCGACAAACGTCACTCACATACACTCACAAACACTCACTCCCATACAGCACACCCCACAGTTGCACACTCACACACCCACATATAAAGGGTGCTCTCAGATATTGAGACGAACATTCGAGTCTCATATTGACACGAAGTGCACCTTGAACCGATAATAATGTGATCCGCGGAATCGCATTGAATGGCGCAAACTTTTATATGACTTTAAATGGCGGAGAAGAAGCGAAGTATAGTTATTTTATTGTATGTAAATGTACAGACAATATTTAAAAATTGTGCGAAGTAGATTTGCTGTATTTCAAATACAGGAATGTCATGAACCTATAGTTACAGTGACGAGCTTATAGACGTATACAGTAGTGAAGTTCAAAAGTTAATTTCTCTAATAACAACTGAAACTCTGTGATAAGACCTGCACGCGTAGCATGACCACCGTAGAAACGGGTTTTGTCGAAGGAAAAATCGACAACATGACATATTTCTTTTGTCGGTTTGTCATTTTGTCGATTCTTCCGCGTGCTGTTTCATAATAGCATAGGTTCCAGTGGCGAAGGTTCCATACAACTCGATTCCTACCAGATTCTCTTTGAAAAATGGCAAAGTCTGTAGTCTATAGATAAATAATATAATCACATTCAAGAAATGAACTTCGGCTTACCTCTTAAAAAAATTGACCGTTCGCTACTGATAGGTTCGAACATCCTTTTCTCGTAACAACTTATAATTTCAATCAAAACTTGAGGAGAAAATACTAGGTATTTGCTTTTGAAGTTTGCTGGATATTATCATTAACACTAGAAGCGAGATATTTACCATGTTTACTGTTGGTTTTGAGTTCCCAATAAAGCCAAAAGTTCATCAAATCAATCGGTAAATATGGTTAATATCCCGTTTCTAGTGTTAATAATAATGTTAGTGACCAGTTTAAAATCTTTCTTTGCTGAGTATAAATGTATGTGCGTACGTATATTGCTCGTAACTGCATCTCTGACTTCTTTACACAAGATTAAAATAATTCAACTGTTTTTAAGAAAATAAATAATTGTTTACTGTTTCCGCCAAATAATAAGTAAACCACAAAGTAAATACAAACAGATTAACAAAGCGGTGTAAGTTATTGTTTTATTTTAATAATTTCCGTGACAGTTTCATTTGTACACAAAATGTTGTTTGAAGCTGTTATTTCAGTAGGTAACTACCGTAAAGAAAGCCTAAGTAAATCTGTTTAGCTGTTTAAGCACTAAAATAATAAGTAGGTTGGTGCTTATCTTCGTAACACAACGCGTTTTTAAGAGACCGAATGTAGTTTGCATGTTGTAAGCAGGTTGGTGACCTGCTTACAATAATTTATCATCTATATGAAATCTTAGCTAACAAATTCTATAAAGCAGTAATTAAAACCCAGAGGATCTTGAATATTGATATTCTATGTATTAGCGGTAACGATTCATATTAATAGTGAAAAAGTTAAAAATGGGTGTCATAATCTACCGAAAAGCTCATGTCAATTCTGTTGAAAGACGTAGAAATACGAAACATTAGGAAATCCATTGTCATCTTGGCTAAGCCATCTGGTGTCAGATTGACATTACCATCCAGAAAACAAGCTTTTCATTTTACGGGCACGATTATAACATTGGGTTTTGTAATTCGGATTGTCTCCATATTAAATACTGCTATTCAGCTGTATCCATTTAGACTGGCAACCGAAAAGGCAGAGCAATGATATTGAGATAATCTGCTCTCATAAGGCCGAAAACCGCTATGCCTAATTATCAAAAAAATTCAAATTCTGCTTTGTTTTGCAATTAACAGCTTGACACATATCGCAATAGACTTACTTAAAAGTAAAACAGTTCTTTATTGCAACATTAACAAAATCCCCAAAAAGATATGCATAATTAAATAAATTAAAACAAATACTTTCATATAATTCCCTCTTTTCTCGAAACACACATATTTGTTGAGTGACCGCTTTTTGTGTGATGGCACTGTCCGACGTCCGTGTTTAATATTATGGCTCATACTGACCCGATAGGAAAAGAATGACGTTTCTATGAATACAGGCCTTATCTCTCTCTCTCCCTCTGTCTCTTTCTCTGTCTGACATACTTACAATACAGTGAACATGTGAGAAACTAATACTGCCTAAACAATATTGCAAACAAGTTGCACGGTGTTTAATTGGAAATCCCAGGTTCATAAACTAAGTTCGTTCATTTGAACTTGAAGTGCGAAGTGTTCGGGAGTTACATAACTATAATCAAGATAAGTACAGCAAGCTGCGCCTATGTAAAGATGGTTTTTCTTTTGAGTAAAAAGTTATTTAAGAATAATCTGTCTTTCTTGTCATCAAGATGATGAGTTGAAAGAAGTGCGAGGCTTAAATGGGCTTTTCTCAGAAATTATCACAGCATCTTTCGAATTGTCGAATGTATAAGTTTCTTTCATATCTTTTCAGCGATCAGCACCTAACGGAGTCTAGATTTATGCCCGTTTATGATATGATAACAGAATAATCTCCTTATTTACATAGGAATCATAAGTTAGTGTATACTTGAAAATTAATATTATAAATGGGAAAGATTTTTTTGTTTGTTTGTAAGAAATAAGCTCCGAAACTACTGGACCGATTTTAACCATTTTTTCACCAATAGAAAGCTAATTTATCAGGAAGTAACATAGGCTATAAATTATATTTATATCGTGAAAATTAACCGAGCTATCTCAATGTTAGCAGAACTCGCGGGCAAACTGCTCATATAAAATAATTAGTGAAAATGTGAGTGTTCGTCACAACACTTTGCCTAGAAGTTTTTGAGAAATAAGACTGTAATGTATCATCATAAAATCCTTTATTTACACAATAAAGTAAAGAAATACGGAGAAAATAAACGTCTTATCGCCCATCAGCGAAGTGGAAGTTTATCGTAAAATCCCGTGAATTTTTTCTCATGTTAATATCAATAGGTTTAGCAGGTGGGGCACATTTTGTATGAATTCGTCGTAAAATTTACGCTCCTTTTGATCTTTCACCTCAGATCGTAAAGGACATGTAAGTAACAAATTTTGCCGCTCCGTCAGTGTTCAAATATCAATTTTTGTATCAAAGCAACTGAAATGTTTTAACGTAATAATTCGGGGAACATCTCTCAAATTATTTTAGTAGACAGAATATTTTATTTCTAGCGTTTTGATTGGAGTGAAGTAAATAATGATTTATGATAGAGTTTCGTTATTGAAAACTATCAGAACTGGAATAAGTAATTAAATATTTGCTTTTTAAGTAATTAGTTTATTAAACATGAATGAATATGAATATGATTTCCAAAATGAATTGATAATTTTCCATCAGGAATTTCTCAGTAGCAGTCACGGAGACTGGATTTGTGCCCGGTTGATGGTAATAGGCTCTCCCCCTTGTACATGGGACTTAAACATAGCGGGCGTAACGCAGGTGTACTATTAGGTACACCTCTGCCTAAACCATCGGGGATTGCAGACTTGATGTCATGTTCCAAGTTGTTTAAAGTCATGGAAAAAGGCAAAACTATACCAAAAAGGACATAAAGCATGTCTCCGTAAGGCGTGCCCAAAATAACCTTAGTTACCATAGACACGACAAGAAGATGAGGGCATAATAATGTCCCAACTTAGGTCAAGCTGATCAACAATGCTACCTTCGGATTAAGGTCAATTTTTAAGAAAGTATTTCTAAAAATTATTGGATTCACACAGGGCAAACAATAAAATGTAAAACTAAAATACAATTTAACTAATTAATAGATCCTGTACGACGCCAAACGCCCCCATCACAGAATGCCTGGTGCTAGACATTAAAAAAAAAATATTTTGATGGGGCCCCTATTGATGTTCTAGATCATCTTCATCTTCATCATCTGCCTAGCCTATTCCCAACTATGTTAAGGTCGGCTTCCAGTCTAACCGGATGCAGCTGAATACCAGTATTTTACATGGGGCGACTGCCTATCTGACCTCCAACCACTAGTTAGTACTAGGTAATACGATGCCCCTTGGTAAGACTGGTTGTCAGACTTTTTGGGCTACTGACTACCTGTGACAACTGTCAAAGATCTACAAATGACAGCCGGGACCAACGGCTTTACGTGCTTTCCGAGTCACGGAGGAAACTCGGTATGTAATGGGTGGCCACCCATCCATAGACCAACTTAGGCAAGCACGGCTTAACCTAAAGATTGATCCGAGCGGCTGTTATTATTTAGCCACGAGCTCCTCGAGTTCTAGATCATCTTACGGTACATATGAGAGCACACATTACATACTGTCATTATTTGTATCCCCCGAAGTCTCCAGAAACCACTTCCATAGTTTAATCCCAAGAATTCGTTTTACACTTACCGTAATATTAAATATAAATTCGACGATGCTCTTTTAGTCTTAATGGCTCAATTGCCAATATCGAATCAATACAGTCATTAAACATATTAAGAGTGTACCTTTAATACCTTTTCGGAATATTGATATCAATCGGAATAAAAGCATTCTCGCCACAGACCAATGTTATGAAAGTATTTTGCGATTCGGTCAAGTTTAATCATCAAAATATTTATAGAGACGACTGTTTTCTCCATGGTTGTTCGATCACTAGTGCTATTCCTTTAAAAAAATCTGCGTTTACTCATATACTTTACGCTGTGGGTAGCTATTGACAACTTGGGGTCGAACCACACAGACTTTTTTATAGATTTTTTTAGGATGGTTTTTAGTGTTCCTGCATAAAGTAACATAACATCACGCAAATTTTCACCAAAAAACTAGGCAATCAGTCATGTTTATTTAAGTCCCATGTTATAGGGGGCAAGCTTATTGCCATCAGCCGCGCTCAAATCCAAACTCCGGGCTAAGAAATTTCGAATTTAAAAATCTAGTAAAACGTGTTCCTACAGCATGGATGCAAATGGTATAAATCGTGTAATCGCCTCTTAAAGTTAACTAAGGAATGACTACAACCGATACTGGAGGAAAAAGCTGTGCAGTTTTACTTTTAAATTCAATGTTAAAACGTGCGATGAACGCGACGTACGAATGCGACGAACAGTCTGAATTTCATAGTAATTAACTGAGTTGGTTATGTCATAGGTAGGTATTATGAATGACATCAGTCCAACGACCAACTTTTAGGTGTAGAAGCTTGTTAGAACTTTAGCACTAATTAGTTAGCCAAATACAGTCCCAGGAAACGATGTGTGAATGTGGGGAATTTGTAGATGGTAGTTCTGACTCTAGAAGAAAGTTTTACTTTGTATACAGATTCAAATACTATAAAGGGCGTGAATGTTGAAATGACGACTGATAATGATACTGTTAGCTTGCGTCAGCCCACAGCTGGGCAAAAGCCTCGCCCTATGACTTCCAGTTTTGACCTCGTATAGCGAGACGACCTGGACAAAACCATGGACCAGTAGTCCATATTAGTCCTGGATCAAAAAAACTGGAAGAGTAATGATGTAGGAATGAAAAAGGCATGCTGTGACTGTCCCTAATAAATTTCTGTAAAGGAGGACAATGATGGTTTGCCAAAGAGCGATGGAGCGTAGGGCCGATGCCTGCCAGGGCTGCGGGACTGTTCGAAAGAGATACCGTGGCCTTGGAACACAAAGGACAAAGAAGGAACATGGATAAGTTTTAGTCTATACAAGTCTGACACTCCCTTCAGCTAGAGTGGAGGGAGGGGGAGGGCGGGGGTCATTTGACGATTTCCCAACCAAGGACAATGATGAAGTTACATTACTATTTAATTATCTGAATTAAATCAATGTAACTCAGGAATTTTCAGTTTGGAACCATGATAGAGCTTCAGACAGTCTGGGCAAATGAAGGCCGCTTTTAAATCGTTTTTTTAGGAAGATTTTCTACGGTATTGTTTTTTGGTAGCTCATGTCAGTCCATTACATTTTTATTTCACTATCATCGTAATCGCGCATAGAAGCATCTCTCACGGCTCACGCTTATTCTTATAAGTGCGCCAACGCTCGCACGAGTCACTCGTGAATAAAAGGCGCGAGTACACGCGCTTCCAAAAACGAGCTTATACTTGCCAAAAATACTCCAATCTGAAACCACCTTAATGAAGCTAAGACAACGATTAAATAACCTGTTAAAATATGCAGCAACTAACTAAACCGCAGTATCATTTCAGTCGTTAAAGCGCCGATTACACCATAAAGCTATGATAGTTGGTTTAACAGTTAATAAAAAGTCCCTTGTGGCCGTTGCATTGTGCGTTCGAGTGAACCAGATAACGGAATGATAAAATATGCATTAGTAGTTTATCATAGCTATCTCAATACCTGTGGAAGTTCCCACAAGAATTCTGTTTAGTAAAAGTAGACTGTGCTAAGATGTTTGATATTAATTGTTTCATAAATTAGCCTTTTATGTCGTATTTCTTTTCTATAACTACTTAATTTACTATTTAATTTACGTACTTAATTTTTCCATACTTTTCGACAAGTTAAGATTCGATCCAACGAGTACATTCAAATTGTAGACGGAATTTCAGAATCTGACACAACCACAAATTACACTTTCTTTTTTTAAGAAATCAATGTTTAATTGTTTATATTAATGTTTCTATGGTTTTAGCACTGTATTCAAATTTACCAACATTGTACAAGCGTTAACTGTTATAGTCTACTACACAACCACCACCAATTTCCCCTTACATATCGCACAAGCAGCGCAGGATGTTAATTCATAAGCAAACACATAGTTATCTCCACAGTGCTTTCCTCTGCTTACCTTCCTTGTTCCTTGTCGTTTGTTCGTGAAATTGCACAATAATCGTGTGTGGTGTCCTACTCTAAAATGGAGCACGACTGTAATTTCTGAGCATGTGGACAAATAAGTAAAAATGTAAGGAATTAGGTATGGAGTAGATGGATTATTATTATACTACTATGACTTCACCCCAAGTATATTCGGAGATGATGATATTTTATATTCTTACTAGCTTTTGCCCGCGGTCTCGCCCGCGTGAATGTCGAAAATATCCGACGGTAACGTTCGGTACGTTACTTACCTTCAAACAAACAAACATAGTTACTTACCTTCGTCCCCTTTTTTAACCCTTCGGGGGTATAAATTAATTTTCAGTCGTCAGCCTAAACACAAAATTTGAAGATCCTAACTTCAACACTGGCGGACTTTCATATATACTTCTGTCCCCTATTTTACCCCTTTTAGGGGTGGAATTCCCAAAAATCCTTTCTTAGTGGATACTTACTCTTCACAAAGAACACACCGTCCAATTTTCATGTCTCTAGGATTAGCGGTTTCGGCTATGTGTTGATATATCACCCAGTCAGTCAGCCAGTTTACCATTTTATATAATATAGATTAAGTTACTAAGTTAAACATATTTTTCAAAACTGTGATACCTGGAACCTTATCAGGAGTTCAAAATCATTAATTGCTAAGATAAAATAGTAGAGATCATTTCTAGGATTTAATGTAAAAAGGCCGTTTTTCAGTAATGAGTGTTTCAAAAAATATCTAACAAACTCACAGCGAAACACACATTCCATGTTATGAAGAATCTTGAATAAATATGTAATGAAGCGATCATACTTCCGTAAGGGTTGTGTTCGAGCTACATCGCGTCCGCAACGAACGAATTTGATCCCGGGCCCATCGAAAAAACGTGTAGTCAGTCACGCGAAACTGATTGACAACTGACAGAAATACCGGCACGAGCGAGGGACACATCGACGGGGACTCCCGGAGAAATTTCGATTATGTAGAACAAGGGAAATGAACTTAACTGAAATATTTTCGGACTGAGTTGCTGGTAATTGTTGGGATAACTCAAAGTAAAAGTGGACATATTTACGAAATACTTCTTTCATGGTTCTGGGATTTCGTGCTCTGAAAATGGATTGACGAAGAGGATGAAAATTAAACTTTTAAACTCAGAACTATTAAAATAGGAAATTACAGAAAAATACCTAGTAACAAAGAAAAACTAATAACAATATCACAATTTGTGTAAGTAAATAGTAACTTGACTTTCGTGCATATCTACATTCAACATCTAACATACTGCGAATCTAATAGATACATAACACACCCAAGAAAAATGAGTTTTATTGTTTAAAAAGTTTCACATACACCTGAATTACAAACATTCAAACGCAAAGGAAAAATGTCCCAACAATATTCACATCGCCATCGCAAAATTAAATCGTATCAAAGAAGTGCGCATTTTTCTGCAGCGTCGGTTGTAAAAAGAAATAATAAAAATCCCTTCAGTCTGTAAAACAAATTTATTTTGATGTTCTTTGAATCCGTTTCGAATATTTAACGAAACACTGAGAGCAAACGACAGACGTCTAAATATATAGTTATGTTTTGCTGTTGTGACGATTGCAATAAGCCCTGTGACAATGTTTTTGAAGACAAAGGTAGGATACAAAGCTTGCTATGTATTACAGAATTGTAGGTGTCAGTTGTAAGAATCTACACGAGCGTAGTACGCACGACGGCCAATCAAGTTATACAAAACCAGTTTATGCCGATCTCTCATTGTACAGGAAATCTATACAAAGCGAGACCTAGTTATACTGGAAATGTACAGCTTCATGTGCCGCCCTGTGTACTCATCTTGGTTTACAAATTAAGAATTGAAAATGTCAAGAGCACAGAAAGATAAAGCCTTCTTATAGAAAGAAGCTGTAGTTCTATTAGAACATGTACGTATTGTTTAGAAATATACAACGTGTAACGTTAAATGCGCAAAACCTGAAAATAGTTTGATCAGAATAAAGAGCAGAATCATTTGAACTGAAGAATCATATACTACGTGAAGCCGACAAACGGATGTACGACAAAACTGTATTGTGACTCAACATAGTTTGAATGAACTTAAGTGTGACAAACTAAATCTCGACATCACGCTAGTGCGACAAATGCCTGTATGACATTAGTTCGACACTACTGAGGGCCGACTAACGCTTATGCGACACTGTTGTCTATACAGAGTGTATAAGTACCCTTTTCGTCAACGAAGCATTCTGTACCCAGTGTGACACAATGCTAGGTTTTTCAATAAGATTTAGCTATTCAACAGCTTATTGTAAACCCTATACATTTCCCACTTTTCTGTCATCGCCAATAAAATGTCATGTTTTCTAAGCATTTCATGCTCCTAAATCATCGTATAAGTTTGTATTGGTTTGAAGACTCGTCGTTCAGTTCAATAGACAGACAGATAGCTACTGCAAACAGTCCAATAACTAAACCAGTGATTCCGAATGGAGCGATCTCAATAAAACGTGACTTGACCGTTCAGAAATCCAATTTGAATTTGACAATTGATGCATAAACCTTTGATTGCTCGTGGACAAACTTTAAATTCAGATTTGCGATGAAACGATTGAGTATTTCAGTTCTGGATTATTTTTTTACCAATATGAGGAGCAGTTGATGTTTACGGATTCTAGCTGGGTACATGTCAGTGAATGTCAGTAGCATTTAGCCGAAACATTTTTTTAGGGCCTTCACTAAATTATATATATCGAGTAAACAAGTACTAACTTAGTCTATTGGTAATTAATGGGGCGTGTGTAGGTACTACTCAAGTGCATTTGGAGTTGCCATAGTACTTTAGTAGTTTTGTACTAGAGATTTTATTTACACATTTAGGTATAGAGTGCACTGGACATTGGGATATTGACCCGTAAAATATGATAAATTATCTAAATCTAATTATTATTGCTTTTCCTGCATGAGCATATTTTCATGGGCGGCGCTGCATCCTGCATCCAGGGGCTGGATCTTTTTTCGCGGAATTAAGACTAAACATTTTGCTTTACTTTTAAATATGCTCAACATTTGAAAGAATACCTACAACCAGCGGTGCACTGCACACGTGTACCAAGAATATGAGAGAGGTATTTAGTTTGAAATGAAGATATTTATTCACGTATTCTCGTCTCCGAACTACAAAAGCTCATACAATAAACAGAATTCAACGAAAACAAAGGAATATGAAATTCGTTGTCTATTTAAAACAATTTGAAAAGTCATCTCTTTTAGTTTTAAAACAACGGCCGAGTTTCCAAATAAATTTTAATGCCTTTTCTCACCGATGTGCCTGAAAATAGTTGCCAGAAATACGACAAATCAATATCGGCTGCTGAGCCCGGCCCACTAAGTTATTTAAAATGCAGTTGACACTTCATTCGGGTGGAAATGCAATATTCGCCTTGCTCATGCGGAAACACGGTTATTTTCAATCGCGTTTTTGTCCAAATATTCGGTACATTGATTTCGATGGCTTTTTAAATAATTTTGAATGGTTATTAAATTATAATATTTGGTTGCATTTTCAGTTATTTCATAAAAAAGAAATCTTTTTTTTGTTTTTTTGTTTTAGGATCACCGTGGCGGCGACGATGACTGTTGAAATGTTGACTCGGATATTGTGATGAAGAGAAAATAAGAGAAGAAGGTATGTCCCGCACGCAAAATACGCGCTTTGGACGTGGAGTTGCGGACATCAGCCCGTTATATATGGGAAGTAGGTATATAATCGGGGGTTGGAAGTATTGTGACACCCTTAGTGGCTGCTATTCCAGTGTGTAAGACCCGGTTGAGACTAGCGCAAACCTGGGAAGTATCGCCGAAAAACAGGAGGCCTACGATACTCAACAGTGGTGATAATGAAGAACAACAAGTCCAATTTATAGTTTAAAATAAACCCTTAACATAAACGAAAGGCACTTATTCTCCCCGTCATTGCGATCATTTTTTTGTTCTAGACCATACCTGGGAACCTTCTAGTTACGGAGATATTGGGGGTTAAAGTTCCAACTTTTTCACAAGTTTTTTTTTAAATACATGTTTTTAATTTAAAATTTTTACTTTACACACCTCCACGACCCCCGTACTATTCAATCCATTCATCAGCACAATGCTATGAGTGCTTTCCATCGAGTCCTACCGTAAAACGTGATTTTTCACCCCAAAAAATAAGTCGATTCCCAGCAATAATTTTTGCGTAAAGTTACTTAGTTTGATGTACAGAATGCTTGGTTTACGGATATGTGAAGGGTCTGTTTACACCCGGTTTTATAACTCTATTACTGCAGCAGCTACTGAAGTTGCCATTTAATTTGTTTGTTACTACTTCAAGCAGTAAATTAAACGTTAAATGGAATGGAATCTGAATATCTATTCTGATACCAATAATTACTGTAATTGCTTTAATTATGTGCATTTGTATGTAATTTAACCATCAATGATTGGCAGATATAATAGAGAGCTGATTGTAGGATTAAAATTAATTTAATGCTTTGGAAATATTTAAATGGACTTGCTAAATTAATAATTACCGTACAGTACTGATGAATTAGACACATTATATAGACCAATTATAATATCTAATATAATATCATCATTTCTAAAATAATATATCATTTGGTAAGATATTTCTTGTAACGTATCAGCTAGCCTAGTGTGAGACGCCCGCCAGCTAGGTGCACCGAAAAAGTGGCTGGGGCAAGAAGGATGAGGATGGATAGGATTTTGTGCCGAGAGAGTGTCAAAAATGAATAAAAAAGATAACTTCAATCGAGAAGCTGAGTTAATTGAAGATCCTTTGTTTTTTTCAAAATAATTTCCATTGCGATTTTTTTTTTTTAGAATTAAGTTATTTTCGCGTAGCTCAGTATATTTGCTGGTAAGTAGAAATTATCAGAGCACTTAATTTGAATCTATGACACGTAAACATTTATCATTTGGCTAAATGACATTCCGACATATTAACTGAAAAAGATTCATTTCATTTATTACAGTCGAAAACAATGTCTTCTTTGTTTGTTAAATATGAAGATCTCTTTACATGTTTTTGTTAGATAATTTAGCGAACTTTGAGCTTAGAAGCCTTCATATCTTTTCATTATGAAAATGTGAAATGTCATTTGATATTAACGTGAGCGCTCTGTTACTTGTTTGGAGATTTCAGAAGAAAACACGTGCCTTTTATTTTAAAAGAAACGAAGATACATGTTTGCCTTGTGTATGACAAAACTATGTGTTACGTATAATATGATGGCAAGGTTGCCGCAGTGGAAGAGCGATTGACTGCTGCGCTTCGTGTCGCGGGTTCGATTCCCGCACGGAACAAATATTTGTATGGCCTACAGGTAGTTGTTCCGGGGCTGGCTGTTTGTGTATGTGAATTTAAATGTTTGTAACCGCACCCACGATTTAGTAGAAATTCTTAGTGTGGGGCAACGTTTTATATTAAAAAAATATATATATTAGGCATCTGTGAAGAGCAATTCAACAGTTTGCTGATCCTCGATGCACTTGCACATCCGGTCATGCACAGATTAAATAATGTAATTAACAGACATTGCAGGGTTAACTGTGCAAAAGTCACTAGTCTCTATTAGGTTAATACGTTAGCTCCTAATTTGAAAATTGGGGTATTTTTAAGCGCAACCAACTAAACGCAACTAAATTATTCCTCGAAGCGCAACCATTAGTTGCGTTCACACATTCAAATTACAAATATTATATGTTTATTCCTCAAAGCGCAACCATGATGAAAAATAGAGAGACCCCTCTCTATTTTTTATTATGGATTCATTAATGATATCGATAGACAGTTCTAAATCAACTTTCCTTATTGTTTATTTATTAAAATGGACAACCAGGCAAAAACTGGAACTAAGTGTTTAAGCAACTTTTTGTCAATAATGTTAAAAATATGTACAGGTTCATTAAATTGAATTAGGACAGTTGTTTTGAAAAGTACCAGGGTAACAGAAATGAACAGGTAATAGACGCCTATAAACAATCTGGTTACAAAGTTATCAATTAGCAATAACACACTACAGGGCATGAGTAAAAAAAAAAAGAGTATTAAAGCATCTACTCTTAAAGTTCCACTCATAATTTTGATTTCCAAACAAAACTAACATATAAAACGAGCATTCAAACTAACAAAACAATCTCAAAGACAGCCGTTCTTAAATCAAATCTCTCTCTATCTCACAAAGTAATGACATGTTTCCCTCCATGAGGTAAAGTCTTGTCAACACACGGAACCGGATGCCAGCGGTTGTTGCTCTGAGCTTTACAAATGATAGCTTTCCTTCACACAGGTCATAGGTGGTTTGTACAAATCCCGTGCAAATTCTGTGACGTTCGTTGTATTTTCGTTTTTGAAGGACGACGGTTTAAACGTTGGCGTTTGTGTATGGTTATGAAAAAACGAGTTTGGCATTGGCAGTATATCGAGCGACTTTTGCTGGCTGATTTTTAAGGTAACTTTTTTTTCTGGAGGATTTCGCGTAAAATGTACACAGACCTCATGAGCGTTTCTGATGTTTTGTTTTTTCTAGAGTTATTCTCGGTAGATGTACCTTTTATCTATTTATGAATACACCGTGAGTTTTTGGTCGTCTTACAACGGCAGCCCATTTCATGCATCTAATGACTGACTAAAGATTCATAAAACAAAAAAGGTATTTATGATTTTTTTATAATTTAAAAATAAATATATTGTTGATTAATAAGACGCATGACGTAGTTGAAACACCCTGTTACGGGCGATGATCTACTCGACTCGTGCGCTGGGTAGGTCTGTTCTACCGTTTAACACGTAAACATTATTAACAGGGTGTTTTATAATTCAAATGTATTATTTATTTTTCTTTGAACCATTATCTTAATTAATGGTAATAAAAATAATAATCGCGCCTAGAGGTATTTTAGGTCGGATACATTGAGTGTCAGGTCGGTCACAGAGCTTGTTTCAATGAGAAATACTTACTAATATTTTCTTTGAACAACAGTTAAGTGTAGTTGTATTCGTACAGTAAAAGCAACGCAAAAAAATCTTGCTTGCATTTTCAATAGAAAAATACTAATAGGTTTGCACCACACAAAGGTGACCTATTTCTCAGTGTGCATATTGAAATGTGGGTAACATTCAATTCAGTAAAATTATTCATTTAAAGTGCTATTTGTTGTTTTTGATTTTGTACTGTTGTATTCAAAAGAACGTAAATTTTACTCTGAAGCTGACAATTTAGTTTTTGTATACGTGTAGATAGACCTCATAGAAGATGGCGGGACGAGCTGGTCAAAACCAACGACGAGTGGTACACATTAGCTCTGGATTGAAAAAAACTGGTGACGGCGGCTAACAGTATCAGTATAGGTTTATGCTATCTTAGATACTATATAAGAAGCTCGTGGCTGAATAATAACAGCCGCACGGGTCGATCTTCAGATTAAGCCGCACTTGCCAAGGTTCGTCCGTGGATGAAACCGAGTTTCCAGCGTGCCTCGGAACTCAAGTTACGCCGTTGTTCCCGGCTGTCAATTGTAGATATTTGACAGTCGTTACAGGTAGTCAATGGGCCGAAAGTCTGTCAACCCGTCTTACCAATGGGTATCGTATTACCCATTACTAACTGGGTTATGGAGCTCAGACAGGCAGTCGATCCATATAAAATACTGGTATTCAGCTGCATGCGGTTAGACTGGAAGCCAACCCCAATAAAAATGGGTAAAGGCTATGCAGATGATGGCTACGTGTAAGCATGAGCATGATACCCAATAATGTTCCCACTACAGGGGCACAGGCCCTTTTTTATGGAAGATAGTGTGCTGTAATCCACCACACAGGCCCAGTGCGGGTTGGTAGAGGTCACATGTCTTCGAATTTTCGGTTCTAAGGCATGCCGGTTTCCTCACGATTGTTTTTTTTTTACCATTCTGAGAACAGTACTTAGCTTACTCTAAGCTTTTCGTTCTGAGAAGCTCTTTTATTTTAATTAAACACACTTTCCATATTACTAAAGTTTCCGGAATTTACTTTCAACGTTTTCCCACAAACGTTTGTCTATTTACCCCTTTTCCAGGAAATAATATTTTATCAAAGCTGTGGAGTCTGTTCTCAGTATTCCAGCTACCAATTAAACCATTTCAGTCTGTCAACAGTAACTGTTAAACGTAAATCTGATAATTAATCGTAACATAATATCAGGCCTGTAATCCTCGAAAGGCTTGACAGAGATTCCACCTACATTTTGCCAGTTATGTTTAAGTCCCATGTAATTGGGGGAAATTCTACTGCTTTTAACCGGGAACAAATCCAGAATGCGTGGGTGATACTGAGAAATTCTTGATAGAAAATCCCAATAGCACTTTGCCGGTACCCGAGAATCCTGTTCAGCAGTCGCGCTTGCTATCATCTAGTGATCGCAACAAGCTAGTAAATATTTCGTTGCTATTATGATTGGTTGACTAAATCAACAAAAACCAAACGATAGGAATTTAAAAGCATTTTTTCAGCAATCATGTTGATTCTACATCAGAAGAAACCACACTTTAAATACTAAACTATGCACTCTCAGTGTATTGTAAGCTTATAAATATTTGTTATTTATGTCTCAGGCGCCACATAAAGACTCGAGCCATACAGATGCACAGCGGGACGTAGGTTGGCTACCCCTGCATTTATACATGCGTTTGTGAAGTAAATATTATTTTTCTTTTCGTTTCGAATGATTTTTGTTCCAAACCCAAATTAAAGGTCTGTTGTAGATCATTAAGAGTTACGGATAGTAAGCCTGAGAGTCTGACCTAGAGAGTATCATATAACTAAGTAACTTATGCAGTCGCTCCATGTAAAATACTGGTATTAAGCTGCGTTCGGTAAGACTGTAAGCCGACCCTAACAGAACTGGAGAAAGGCTAGGCAAACGCTGAGTAACTTGCTGCCAGGACAGCTTGCACGAAATTTTAATGATACCTAAATTATTATCGATCGGTATATACATACGACCATGTACAAATTGACTGACTATTTTACTAAAACTGTTGACTAGCACAAATGTTAAACAACATTCCATTCTGTGTTGATTTACTGATTACTGACCAATGCAAACCTATTATTTATTAGAATTAATTACGTAGTCTAATTAACTTTAGTTAATGACTGACTAGTCACACAGAAACGATTTTTTTTTTAGGGTGCAAAATCACGTTTTATGGTAGGACTCAATGTAACGCACTTAAAACACAGTTACTGATGGATGGATTGAATAGTCGCGGAGGTGTTTAAAAAGTAAAAATCTTACATTAAAAATATGTATATAAAAAAAAAATTGCGAAAAAGTTGGAACTTTGACCCGCAATATCTCCGTAACTAAAAGGTTCCCAGGTAGGTATGGCCTAGAACAAAATAAAATATTGCAATGACGGGGAGAACACTATTATATTATCTGTGAAGGGGTGTAACAAGACCCTTAACCACAGAAAATAATAGTACTACGTAACCCTTTAATATTATTGAGTTTTATAACGGCTTTTGATAAGACAAACAAAACTAGCGTGTAAAATGTTGTGTGATTCCTAGAAAATATTACCAATTGCGAACAACATTACCATCCTACCAACATCGAAATATATACCAAATAGCTATATAATGCATGACCGCATGCATTATATAGCTACTTGGTATATATTTGCCTCATTGGTCGAATGCTCGCAAGCGTGACTGCTGAGCATGAGGTCCTTGGATCGATTCCGAGGTCGGGCAGGAATAGTCATATGAAAGGATATGTTGCAGACCATCAAACTGAACAACTTTCTCCTTGGGTCCAATATCGTAAATGCGAAAAAATTATCAGCTGTCCCATACATTTAGGTCGAATAGGTATTGAAATTTTGTGGTCTGCAGCATATCCTTTCATATGACTATACCCTTTCAGTTACACCCTGTATATGAAGGTATGTGTTATTCCTATTACAATCTCCCAACTATCTCACGAGGTGCTTCTACGTACATAATGAATGTAAACGACCACTCATACAAATGTATCACTTTTTCAGCCCGTGGAGGGATACTTACTTAATTTATTCCCTCAGTTACCGTAACGCGTGTTTGTCACGCGCGCCGTTTTATGACCCAAGTATCTCCTATGACACCTTGGTTTAGTACCGAGTAAAAGTTCTTGAAGGCCTTGAGTACTAATGGGTATATGGCAGGTATAAAAAATACATAATCGAGGATAACGTGGTCTCAGGTCTGATGCAAAAGGTTGAGGGAGAGAGTATGAGCAAGTAGATAACAATGTGACTTTTACAATTAACATCTCGCGTCGCTCTTCGGGTTCAGCCGCGCTTTCCTAGGTTGGTCCGTGGATAGGTCCACGGACCAACCTAGACCCATTACATACCGGATTTCCTCCATGCCTCGGAAAGCACATTAAACCGTTGGTCCCGGTTGTCAATTGTAGAATTTTGACAGTCGTTATTGGTAGTCGAAAGTCGGACAAGCAGTCTTACCAAGGGGTATCGTATTGCCCAGTACTAATTGGGTTGTGGAGGTCAGATAGACAGTCGCTCCATGTAAAACACTGGTATTTAGCTGCATCCGGTTAGACTGGAATCCGACCCCAACATAGATGGGAAAAGACTAGGCAGATGATGATGATGTACGCTCAAAGAGTTGTAGTCATTTTATTAAGACTTAAGTTGATTCTAATCGAAAACAGTCTAAGATAACCCTTTGCCTCTAACCTTTTGAACGCCATTGTCATATATACGTGACAAGCAAGCGCGTGCCCTGTACGCCAAACGACACAAATATATAACAAAATGGTAGGTCAAATTGTGGCTTGGCGTGAAGGGCACGCGCGTGCGTTTCTGCTCTGGCGTTCAAAAGGTTAAATGTAACTGCAATCATTGGCCATAATGTATGGTTCGTCACTAATCAAACGGTATTTTTTGCAAACGCCCGTTGTTTTGTAAAATTCCAAAGGCATTTTGGACGTAATAAAGTTGCAAAAAGGGCGATAGCGACATCTATGACGTAAATGAAGAACTAAAATCAAAATCCTGCATCGCGTTATTAGAGTTCTACACGAGTCAAGAACATAATTATAGAAAAATTCTAGTGCGAGCAGGGTTTGAACCTGCGAGCTTCCGATTCAGTACACCGGATGTCTTAACCAATTAGACCATCGCACTAAACAGCTATAGTTCCCTACGCAGGGTTTGCGTATAAAAATATTAAAAATAATTATAGAACTTCCGACAATAACTATCGGCTGTAGCCCACCAGACACAGTACCCATATGGTCGGAGGATCCTCTCTTGCCAATCGGGGATGAGGAACTTTACACCCTGTTCTTTATACCCCCAAAGCCAAATTGTAAAGTACATCATTTTTAATAGTCCATGAAACTATTATCTATAACCATCAACCAACACATAAAGGATTTTTTTTTTTTTTTCGGATTGGAAATCATCAAATGACCCCCAACAAAAAGGGTTCTATCGTCACCACTAAACAAGGTGGAAGGGACACCGACGCTAAAACGGTTACTACGTATTCACTACATAGACAGAAAGAAAGAAAAAATACTTATTTGCAATTTTTATTTGTTTTTTTTTTTTATTTTATTTTTTTTCGTTTTTTTACATCATTGTGACAACGTGGAAATTTTTCGTCGGTAATTTATAAAAAAACAGCATTTAAAAAAAAAAAAAAATTAAATAAAAAAAAAAAAAATATAAATTACCGACGAAAAATTTCCACGTTGGAAGTTTCTGAATACATGGTAACCGTTTTAGGCTCGGTCCTTCCATCCTGTATATATAGTTACAGGATGACTGTTTAAAAATGTAGGTAAATGAAACCAAAGCAATGCAATAACCGTACCCCTAATATTTATATTAAACCACCGCTCAACAGTCAGACATTCCGTCTCGCGACAGTCGCTATCCGGATTATGACATACATACATTTGAACAACTGGAATACACGAATATATAATCCAATTACAATAGCAGGCGATGTTATACGCTAGTAATTAAATTAGTTACATAAACATGTTTATATAGGGAATCTTCACTTCAGTACTGGGAGTTTATGCTTTCTCTGCTGGCTGTCGTTTCAAATTAAATTATCTAGGTATGTAGGTAAAGGCTGTTTTTTAGAAGCGGAGAACTTTTCATTGGTATAAAACACATAAAAATAGTTTTAATATCAATGAATGATCATTTTATGCAATTTATGTTTCAATATGGTTTCAGGTTCAAGATTTTAATATGAATTCTGAAGGTTCAATTTGTACATATTCTACGCTATTAATCAAGCTGTATTTCGGCAATAATGTGCTCAATGTTGGCTTCTAATTGCTCCAAGTTTAAACGGAGAAATGCGACTTTAAATAGGTATTACGTTTTCACTGAAATATCCTGTTCGATGATAGCTGTGTACATAAGAACCTTAACGGGTAAATAAAAGTAAATACCTCACTAAAATTACATGATTTATGGCTCATTGACATCAAATTACCTACCGCAAAATGGCGACAAGAACTGTTAACCTACAATTTTTTTTTAATTCTGTTGATACAGACGTGATCTGCGGTTCAGTCTAAGGTTGCGGTTAGGTGTTAGATACCTAGGTTTGTACTCAGTAATATCAACTGTAGCCCCATATCTATTTCATTGAAACAGCCAATGATATGCATACAAATGATCAGGCTATTATATTTCTGATGCTGGAACACTGGCAATTCTCTCTATCCACTAGTGAGGAGCTCGTGGCTAAATAATAACAGCCGCTCGGATCGATCTTTAGGTTAAGCCATGCTTGCCTAGGTTGGTCTGTGGATGGGTGACCACTCATTACATACCGAGTTTCCTCCGTGCCTCGGAAAGCACGTTAAGCCGTTGTTCCCGGGTGTCATTTGTAGATCTTTGACAGTCGTTATCTAGTCAGTGGCCCAAAAAGTCTGACAACCAGTCTTACCAAGGGGTATCGTATTACCCAGTACTAACTGGGTTGTGGAGATCAGATAGGCAGTCGCTCCATGTAAAATACTGGTATTCAGCTGCATCCGGTTAGACTGGAAGCCGACCCCAACATAGTTGGGAAAACGCTAGGCAGATGATGTTTTCCTTCACCGTTTTCAGAGCAGTGGTGATGAAATAAATTACCTCCACAAATTAGCACTTTTATTTCAAAGATTGGCCACGAACAGCACTGGATGGAGATAAGTGGAAGGAGGGATGGGAGGCGTCTGCCTGCGGACAGTGGGACATCTCATCTCATCTGCCTAGAGTTTCGGGCGACTGTAACAACTGTCAAAAATCTACAAATGACAGCCGGGACCAAGACTTAACACTTACTTTCCGAGGTACGTCACCCATCCACGGACCAACCTAGGCAAGCGCGGCTTAACCTGAAGATTGTTCCAAGAGTCTGCTATAGTGTAGCCAACACAGATAGCTAATAAATAATAACGCCTTGCACTTGCCTGGGTTCGAACCAACGGCCTGCTATTCGTAAGCTTAGCTGGTACTACTGAGCCACCACTGCTCTAGACTACAGTCTAAGGCTAGATAGGGACCTACTCATAGTACAGCCTCATATCTATTTCATTGATACAGCCATTGGTGTGTATGATCTATGCACAAACATCGAGCCGCCAATATCGCTAATTGTGCATATCGTGACTGTACTAAAGCGTAATTATATTAGTCTGTAAACTTGTATTGCTGAATATTCGCGATTTCATTCATAATTTTTCCTTTTTGTTTCAGATGAAGAAGTAACCGCATTTTTAGATAAGAGCACTGTGTTAGACGTTGACGGAAATGATTTATTATTAAATAGTTTAATCTTCCTATAGTCCGTATAAAGACTATCTGTCCTGTTTGAACTCAAACTATATAATATTAATATTAAAGTCAACAATTTTTGAATTACTACTGGAAACAAAAAGAAAGGGAAATTGAGTACCTAACATTTATACAAAAAACTTTTTCAAATACAGTTTTTTTAATGGAAATTCCTTACTGATTGCAGTCACTAAATTCTTCTTCCGATGCCAAAAAATGAAATGTTTTGGACTCAACAGGCCCGAACTCCACTAAAGCGCAAGCGAGAGGACCGGAGTGGAGATGTTCAAGATTCGACTCACAGGAGAGACGAGAGACGCGATGTAGACTTGGAGAGTCTACATCACGTCTCCTCTTTAGTGGAGTCCCGGCCTAATTTAGCTACGCGAACTCAGTTCACTGTTTAAGTAATATGGTGACACAGCACTGTTCTGTAGTGTATATCAATTATCTTTATCCAATACAAGGTATACCTATAAGTACCAATCATAACGGGCTGCAATGCAAATACTCCAACATAATTACCGAATACCAGCCCACAGGAATCTGGACCTAATACATAAGTGTATTATCAGTATGACGTTATATCGGGTGACTGGTAATTAGTGACCGAAACTTAAACACGTGATTGTACTCATGATAACAAATAACTTTCCCAAAGAAACATTTTTTTAATACTCATTCACTGTTATCACAATACTATACAACATTACTGTTAGTATATGCGAAACCTGAATATAGTTTGTTCAGAAAAAATAACTGAATCAATTCCAAATTAATATTATCAATAAGCTTAAGACGACGCTGGAGGCGCGCGCGCGGCTGTGCCGCGTGGTGACTACGTTTTTGTGCGGACAACCAGGTAACGGAACAAGCTCCAACTCTCAACAGGTAATTTCAAAACTGTATCATAAAAAATCACATAGTTATACTATGTGATTTTTTATGATACAGTTTTGAAATTATAAAAATATATATTGTATTATATTTGTATCATAAAAAATCACATAGTTATACTATGTGATTTTTTATGATACAGTTTTGAAATGTTGTACTTAGATTCTTTACATAAAAACTAGACACGTGTTTCAGGTTTAGCATATACTAAAATTAATGTTGTATACCTATGTCAACAACAAAAAAACCTTTATACACACAGCCACTTCGGAATCCGGAGCCAGTATTATCAGTAATCAACATGACGGTATATGACATAAGCCCTGTTCACAAGGATTACCTTCTAGTCCTAAGAAACCTGTTCGGGAAGACTGCGCTAAGACCTGTCAGGTTGTTGACACTATCGCGCTCCTACGTTAGTCGCGAGCGCAGTTATGTACTGTTGGTAAAAAAATTATTTGACTTTTTTAAGTAGGTTTTTTTGCAATGTGTGTGTATTTTGGTAAAGCCCTGCATTACTGATTTATTGGTTTTGATTATAGTTAGTGTCAGAAAATAAAGTGTTAAATGAAATAAATTATTATTATTCACATGTTCTTCAATCTTTATTTAATTGTTTTTAAATTTCGGAAAGTGTATGCTTTTCTGATTTAATGTGTTCCATTAGATAAATATGTTTATTAAAACGTAAACTATTAGCGTGATTCTGATAAATAAATAAAGAATGAAGAACATGTGAATAAAATATTCTTAGTCCTCTCATAGTTTGCACAGATTTTGATTGATACTTCAGTTGCGTGCAATCAGAAAATGCCAATTGCGAAAGTACAGAAATGAAACTAATGACTTTGCAATACTTGGTTCGCAAAACTAAGTTTTGCAAATTCATTAGTTTCATTTTTATTTCATTACTGGGTCATACAATGACTCAAACTCGACTGTAACATTTACTTTTCTTCTAAAAACCTAATTCGGATTATTTTAACCAAGTCAGTCCAGCATTAAGTTTTTAGTTTAATGTAATATTCATTTTTCCACGTCCTTATTCATTCATAATTTCTATACAGTAAAAAGTGACGCAGAAGCTGCGGTCTTGCTTAATAGCATAAAATGCCCATAAAACATGGGGCGGCATTGATGATAACAACGAAACTTGCTCAGAGCACTTCATAAGTACTATAACGAAGGAAGTCGGTACTTATCTAGGTACTATCGATGTAAAAATGCGTTCGAAACTTTATGATGTGAAAGCAATAAAATCGATTTTACAACTCGCTTTGAACTCAGATGGAATGGAAATTTCTTATTTTACGGCGTGCTTTTCTGTTCTAATGTGTTCCATTAGATAAATAGGTTTCTTAAACGTAAACTATTCGCGTGATTTTGATAAATAAAAACGTCAAAATTGATAAAAAATATCTAAGTATCATGAAGCTATTACGAGTTTTTCAATTGGTTCAGATTTAGGAAAACGTTTTTTATCCCATTTTTCAAATCGACTTGAATATTATATTACGCCCCCAATTATTTTACGCTTAGGATGGGGATTCAGAATCTATAATATCGTATCGCTTTATGTTATTAAGTATGCATTTTCCGTAAAGCCGTTCTGGGATTTTAAAAATAAAATCTATTATGTTTTCCATTCCAGTTTCCTTTTTTCGTAATAATAATGTAAAAAATGTGTTTTTTGTAGACGAATTTTTTAATCGCACCAAAATACAACACTACTGAGTATATTATGTATATCTATATACTGATTATCAGGCTGCTTTAGAAGACCTGATTATAAATTAAGTAGCATAAGTAATTGAACTTTTCACTGAACATTTTTATTACAATTTTTTTTTTTTTATTCGACACGGATATTTTATACCTCTGTCTTATTTTTGCTGTCGTTACAAGCGCTTAGCGACACATTGCTTAATAAAAACTAATCTAAGCTTCCATTGCGGCTTTCGTTTCGCGGTAGTGAGTTTCACTGGCGTATTTTACTTGCCACACCGGTATCTTGGGCCCTGACATTACACCAAGCTTAAAGTAACATTTAAAAGAATACCTAGAGTTTTCTTTTCTTTAACTTTTTACCGATTTACGTCACTCATAATTTTTCTATTCTCCGACGTGTATGTTAAGGAGTTCAAATTCATTTTCAATTCTCAATCCTTTTCCTTTATAATGCCATTCCTTTTCTTTCAATTATGTCGACGGCGGGGAAGAGGACGGCCACCAACGGGCTTGGGACCTCGAGGCCAACAGGCCCCGGGCAGGGTGCCCCGCTGCCGGTGAAAATGTGTCGCGCATTCGATGGACGCAGTCCCTAAATGAAAATGTGATGCGCGCATTATATGGGTCTGTAGAGGGAGGAATTAACCTTACAGCGTACTCTCTCTGTTTCAGTGTTTTCACTTAGGAAGTTTCATATTAAGCGTCGTTCTTGATCTTTTTATACTAGCTGTGAACCCGATTACTCAATTGAATTACTAGATCAAACCGTCATCAACAAATATTGGAATGGCCCTTTCCACTGGTTGAACACTGCGTGGGAATAAAGCAACGGGCACACTTTGTGTTTTTCTTCTGCTCAAAGATCAGAGAGAAAACAAGCAAAAGCTTATGTCAATAACAAAGGGATGTTGATAATTCCTTTACTAGAAGTTCTCCCATTATTCTTTGAGCAATTCGTTTTATGTCGTCATCGGTATAGCCTGGAGCTAGACATTGCCCCTAGTTACTGCGACTGTTTTATTTATTAACTTATGGCCGCGGTTTTACTTGCTGCTTAGAGAAACTATGTCAGGTACTCGGATAAAAAGTGTTTAATGTAGGTCTTGACCTATCGTTTTGCATGTTTTAGTTTTTTTTTTTACCGTGTGTTTAGTGCCTAGCCTGGTGACAGAGTTTTTATTCCGCCCATGGGCCTCTGACTTGACTTTACATGCCGTCGAGAAATATCTCTCAGGCATGCTGGTTTCCTCACGATGTTTTCCTTCACCGAAGCAAGTGATAATTTATACAATACGCAAATGAATCAGAGGTGCGTGTCTTGGATCTTGTTTTAGTTAAATCCGTTCAACTGTTAGTGAGTGACTGTATATTATATCAAACAAACTTTAAAACGTACTGCAGTTTACCGTTTTGCTTGTGAATTTACGCCTTAGGCAAAATAGCCACAAATGTATTGCCAAGGTTACCACTGCCTCTCGTATATAGTATGATTTATTGTGCACCTAAGCAAACCTGTCTTAGGACTGTATAAGATCAATGTTTGTTTTAGTAACTGGTAAATTATTAATCAGTTTATTTCACACAAAGTTACTCCATACAATTACAAATTATAACAATACAATGAAAAAATACAGAAAAATAAATTATTACGAAGAAATACAGAACAATAAAATAATCATGAAAAAATACATAATAACAAATAATAAAGAATAATAAATTAAATTAAATTATTTAAAAAAAATACAGAATAACAAAATAAATAAAATTATTATGAAAAAATTCAGAAAAATTAATTAAATTAAATTATTATGAGAAAATAATAAAAAATAAATAAAATAAAATTATTACAATTATAATACCTATCGTGGTTTTAAAACCTTCTACCCCACTATGTTAGTCAACGTCAAAATGACGTTTTTTTTCCGTTAGAACTTTTTCTTTTCATACGTTAATTCTATTTTCTAAAAATATATTTTTTCTTTTATTCCAAACATTTTATGTCTTTAAATGACTCACTGGTTTGCTTATTGTCGAGGGAAACAAAATTAAAGTGACATCGTCTCAAAGAGCCTTTGAAGGCCATTATTTTAGACAGGGTATTATCTTACTTAAAAGTTAAGGTAGCAACTGTAATTATGTAATATAAAATATGTCACAATAAATTATTATTTACGGTGTAAAATTATATGAAAGTAAGTTTTGTTGTGATAGAATTAGAGTTTCATTTCTTACGATAACAGTACTTTGTATGCATGAGTTTGGGGCTCCTCTTTTAAGGGTGACGTTAAGCTTTATGCCCTTTGGGTTTTCAAAGGGAAGCAATTAAAATGGTATTTATATTGAATAGCTGTAGGAACTACAATAAGCGTCTGATGGTAGATACGGTTTATGACATAATTATCTGGATCGGGAATCAATAATGATATGGATATCACGCGATACAGACCTAATTTTTATATTTTATAAATTTCTGATTCAAAGACAAAAATGTTTTGCTTAAATATAAAATAACACATCTTCTGCTTTCTTTTTCGCGTGGTTAGCGCGAACTGGTTTCAGAGTTTTTATGCCGCCCAGGAGCGTCTGACTTGGCTTTACATGCCGTCGAGAAATATCCTTCAGGCTGGTTTTCTCACGATGTTTTCCTTCACCGAAGCAAGTGATAATTATACAATACGTCCATGAATCTGAAAAATCAGAGGTGCGCGGGGTTTGAACTCGAGACCTATGACTTGGCAGTCCGACGCTCACACCAATAGACTATCACTGCTATAACCAAGCATCAAAACTCAATAAACACATCACTAAAACTAATCCACTAACACTGCCCTCAAGCGCTCAAAGTAGCCGTTAACATGAATACCAGTACAGTGTTAGTCCATACATCACTGGCTCCATCCCGAACCATTCCCACGTCCGACCAAGAAAAACCTATGTCATGAGCTTGTAATTTTTCTCCCAAACCCCAATAGATTGTATCGAAGTACCTATGTCCCGTAAAAATGGCGGCCACAGCCACCTATTCAATAACCCACAGTCTCAACTAATGGAATATAAAATATGAATAGAGCAGCACTTTCTAGCCATGTAGGTCGCCTACAATAACTCTCGGGTCCCTACTGTGGCATACGTCTCCATTTTTGCACCCCAAGCGTATATAATTTAGCCTTTAAAAAGCCGAAAAGGGGAAAGTTGGCGATGTATTTATTTTATTTGCAGAAATAAATAACTTTGTTGACGTTTGTAGTACGTTTTTGTTGGTTTTCAGTGTGGTTTATATTTTATAAGGTTTAGCTTGTTTATGTTGACGTTTTATCAACCAACGTGTTTTTGGCGGAGTCGAATTTTCCCGTTTTTCCGGATGGAGATAAAGTGTCAAATAATACTTTTGAAGACAATTTCCGGTGGTCTATACGAGTTGACATTACTTGGAAGTAACAGAATGTTAACTATGATTGAAAAAAATATATAATAGGTTTCTACATTATTTAATTTCCGATACGACATCTCAAAAAGAGATCAATTTCCAGACGAATACGAAAATAGGTATCCTATTCGTAAATCTTCAGTATATTTTAAAATTCAATTTAAAAAAAAAGAATAAAATTGAAAATCTCAACAAATAAATCCGCAGACAGTAATCGAATCAAAGAGTCATCAATTTTCATTAAGGCCCATTACAATAATGACGTGGTGGCGGAATGAAACAAACTCAATGGGATAACTTTTTATCTCAATGAAATTATCTTTATACCCTTGACAATATAATCAGAAATATGTATGAGAATCCAGGTTTTTTAATCCCATTTTTTCGTTGAAAAATGGTGGAGCTGAGGTGTTATTACAAAGGAACTGTTGCAAATGTATTGAGGAGCTCGTGGCTAAATAATAACAGCCGCTCGGGTCGATCATTAGGTTAAGCCGAGCTTGCCTAGGTGGTCTGTGGATGGGTGACCGCCCATTACAGACCGAGTTTCCTCCATGCCTCGGAAAGCACGTTAAGCCGTTGGTCCCGGCTGTCATTTGTAGATCTTTGACAGTTAGGTAGTCTGTGGCCCAAAAAGTCTGACAACCAGTCTTACTAAGGGGTATCGTATTATCTAGTACTAACTGGGTTGTGGAAGTCAGATAGGCAGTCGCTCCATGTAAAATACTGGTATTCAGCTGCATCCGGTTAGACTGGAAGACAACCCTAACATAGTTAAGAAAAGGCTAGGCAGATGATGATCCTTCATATTCACCAAATTTTATGCAAATACAAATTACTTACTTACGTACTTGCTAATCTGTGCTACTGTCAAATTATACCTTGTTTCGTAACTTTAACCATTATGTTTTGGCGACTTGCAAAAGTTTAAGTGTTTATGTTACTGGTAATGGTTTAATGATGTTTGTCAAATCTTTACGAAATTATTAAAATGTCAATTGTGACATTTTAACATTTTTCACAACCGGAGTTGAAGCTTTTTTGCTACAACAGAATTATGACAAGAATAAAAGATGAAAACATTGAAAACAACTTATCATCGAAATATGTATGAAATCTGAAACCCAAAGAATTTACAGGGGTGACAGTGTGGTGTTCACTGACCCGCCTTAATACCAATATGGAAGAGATCAGCTTACGTCCATACATGTATGAGCCACGCGAGCCACACAAGCCACCCGAGCCATCTGAGCCATCTGAGCCATGAGCCATGCAACCACACGGGACTCGTGGCTCTCTGTCTAATACGAAAACTCTTCCGCAATGTAATATCTTAGCCACAAACGTACGCGGATTGGATGACAAATACCATCTTGGTTTCTGAACAAAATACTTTAAAACAATACCAATGTAGAAAGCTTGTACCTACTGGGTACAATATTACCCTTACTCAAAGAATAAAAGAAAATTAGAATCGAGCCAAAGTCAACAAAACTTTTCCTTATTAAAATCGTCGGCGAACAATTCCGACTGGAATTGAACCAAAACATTGTTCAAACGTTATTTATTACCTTTTAATTAATAGTTGCAAAGACTAGTTTGTACCCAAATTAGAGGAAAGTTTCTAACTTCCGTAATAATCTTATCCCTTTCCCGCGCTTTTACGCAATTTATAGCGTTTCGTATAGAAACTAAAGTTGTATGTGGAACTAGGTATGTTACTCTATTTGAAATAAACGTAAAGAGAAAGAAATCAAACGAATTTATGCCAGACATTTTTCAATAAACATAATTACTTCACCGTTTCAGGAGAGTTCAGACTAATATGAAAACTTCAGGCACGAATTGTTCCGAAACATGTTATTAAAAAAAAACGTGTTATAAAAAATTCAGTCGACGACAATGACGGAAATAGTTAACATTATAGACAAACATAAATCTCGTTAGTAATTAGAAGATCTTTAAAATACCAAGACAACATTAAAGATCCACTTTTAAACAAAGAATTCCAGACAGGTGAAGATTTATATAAAATTTTAATTACACAGATTGCCCACCGCGAGATAATTAGAACGATGACAAAATAATTAAAGTTGCTACCCTCCGTTTGTTTAGCAATCACGCTGTGTCAAGATTAAAGCTATCCAAGAAAGATCTCCTCAAGGACTCTTAAAAAAACCAGAAGGATTTTAAAAAGCAGACGCAGCAGGTACTCACCTAGTGCTTGACAGATGCAAATGAGACCGGGCGGCGCGGGGCCGGCCGCTTTTCTATACGGACGCTTTTCCTTTGCCACAATCCAAATAATCCTGTTTTTGCACCGACCTACAGAATTGTACAATGCCGACTAACCACGTGTAAAGCCTTAAATATAACGGTCCTTTATTTCACTATGAAAAGTCCAAAACAAAAACTTAATAATTAAAAGAAACTTTACTGACCGTAGGCCGGAGAGCTGGCGATGGGACCGTGGAGGGTAATTCACGAAATAAGGGATATGTTGTTGATAAATTGCGCTCGATTTAGTACCGGTAGATTTCGGAGAGATCGTACGTCGCGGGTAGGAGAGGATCGGACACACGATCGGGGAGACCGAAACGATGTGAGTGACGCCGGGCCGGTGCGGGTGCCTCCCGCCGCCGGGCCGCGTCCGCGAGCAAGAGGGATGCAGCGAGCGAACCCCCCAACTCGCGAATATCGCCACTCGGATCACCTCGCCAGAGTCTCAAGTGCTCTCCGCCGCCGGCAACGCTCTCTCCTAGAGGGAGGGCTCCCGACGACCCAAAACAAAAACGCCACAACCAACGACTACGATCACACTCCCGTTTGAAACTTAAAGCGGTTGTTTTAAAATAGAATTTGATAACTAGGTCACGAGATGAACACCTGACGTTCGGCGTCATATCGAAAAACGTATGCCCTCGTTGGCTAGGTGTAGCAAATACCATAACGAATACTTTGGCGGAACACGCGCCATATTATGCAACGTTACGTCTTGTATCCAACGTTACGTCTTGTATCCTACGGCAGAGCTTTTACTCAGTTCAGATGCTTTGTAGGATATGGGGGAAGTTGTGCATTGTTTTAGAAAATATTGCAAAGTTTTTCTAGTAGCAATTGAAGTTATGTCCATGATGTAAGATTGGCAACCTGAACATTTCTGTTAAGATGATTAAATCGGCCCCGGAACTCCTTCGATGTGTGGGGTACGTTCTCGAAGTACGCAAGAGCTATCCATCAATCAATTAGGAAAGGTTAACTCCTGTTATTTATTGAACATAAACTTCTAATGTTATGCTTTTGTTTCTTGCAGAGTTTCCGTGGAAAGGAAAGTTTTTCTTCAAATGATATTGTTGTGATATTTTTAGTTTGTCACTTTGGGTCAGTCACATCCGGAAAATATGAAAAATTCAAGAAATCTTTGCAACTTTTTTTATCTGGAAAAGAGGTTTATTATTTATGAAAAAAACCTGACATAAATTCATTCTTTTAATAAGTTTGTGTGTATTCAAGTTTACTCGTCTTCTTTTTATGACAATAAAACTACTTTTCTTTCTCTCGTTTCTGTAATTAACTATATTTTTTTAAAGAAAATGGTGGTGAGTGAACACTTGTAAAATAATATTTTATTCACATTACAGCACAAGTGTACAAACACAGGTAATACAAGCTACTCGTACAACGCTACTTCAGCCGGAAATCATTTTATTTCCGAGCGCACGGAAATAATTTTATGCGAGATCTGTACTTTAGAAATAGATTTTAAACTGAAAAATGTTGATGTTTGATTGTTATAGTTATTTACCTTTACTTTTACACAGCCAGTTTCTTTGCATTTTGATAAAATCGATGATAGTTGTGGTCAATAAATTCATGTCAATAAATCGCAAGTATTTTTGTCTGAAATTGTCCTATACATCCTAGTATTCATGTATTCCATTCTAAGTTTTGACAGCATCGACTTATTACCTACCATTTACACATAGCTCATTTAAAATATGTAAATTGGACATTTCAGTTCTAGTAATTGGAGTGAATAGCAATACAACACTATTAAAATAACTTGTCATCGATTTAATCTATGTAATCTATTTATGTTCAAAATATCAAGACGTTTATTGTATGTCATAAACAATCATGCCGTCGCGTCTCCGTTAAAAGCTACATTAACAAACAGAGTAATAAATTCTAAGACTGCCCACGACCATATTCAGATAAATTCCTTTCCCAAATCTTATAAAGGAAATTATAGGTAATAAAATAAGTAATTAAAGAATAATTCGAACATTTCAAATGCCTGACTAAACTATATATGAAGCATTTAAATTGAAAATGGAAGCTCTTGCTAGCCACACTAAATCGTGGTTGAAACTAGGCAGGTGTCCAATTCGTGGACTCGGATACGTGGTTAAAATCAATTTTGTGTTGAGAATAAACTAATTAGGAGAAAGCATACCTGGAGCTTTCAAATAATGTGCGAGGTCAGTTTTGTTTTTATTTAATTTTAGGTCGGAAAATTTTAAATAAATGTATACAGGGTGTAACTAGACCCTGAATTAAGCCTTCAACCAAGCATAACGCATGGTTGAAGGCTTAATTACAACAGTACAACAAACTAAGCAACTTTACGCAAAAAATATTGTTGGGAAACGACTTTTGTTTTGGGGGTGAAAAATCACGTTTTGCGGTATGACTCAATGTAACGCACTCAAAACATTGTGCTGATGGCTGCATTGAATAGTACGGGGTCGTGGATGTATTTAAAGTAATGTTATAACATTAAAAACTTGTATAAAAAAAAATGGGAAAAACTTGGAACTTTGACCCCCAATACTCCGTACCTAGAAGGTTTCCAGGTATGGTCTAGAACAAAAAAAATATCGAAATGACTGGGAGAACAAGTACCTTTCGGCTTCGTTAAGGGTACTTTTACACCCTTTATGACGCTCGGGGATAAGGTAGCTAACCACTATGTTAATGAATTTTCGAAATCGGATCAGTTAATAGTTCTTTCCGTTTACCCCCTCTTTAAACTTTACTCTTCATGTTATTTGTATAGATAACGTAGATAAGCATAAGGTGTAGATAAAAAATTACGTTTGCAGTTTTGTTACAATAATCTTCAATACTACCCTGGGTCTACTTACGGGTTTTTAAAAAAAAAGGTATTATTACAAATAAATTCAACGATTATACTAAGGGCGGTAATATAGGTTTAATATCAGTTCTTGCCATGTAAGCCTTTATAAACTTCCATATACGGAATAGACCGGTTTTCAGGACTTGTCCCGAAATAGTTAAAAATTGGTTGCAAAACATTCCACTTGATTTTACAACCGATTTACTGATCAGTGACTGCATGCTCTTCAGATTATTCTAGAAAAATCGAACCTTCTTTTAAAAAGGAAAACATCATATTTATTTCCATTTCAAAATCTCAGAAGCTTGAATTTCCGCGTGAAATCATAAAAGTAATTGCTTTGAGGAGGAATCGCCAAAAGGTAAAGATGTGAAAATATCAGATAGTATTTTATTATTTGTTGTGTTTGTTATATTTCCTGCTGGTACGGAATAAACGTTTGAAGGAGATTTTTTTAAGCGAACTATGGCTGGAACTTACCGACAGAGAGGGCAACGGTAAATATACGAGCTTCACCGAAATATTTTTCAAGCTTTTTCTCAATTTTCTTTCAATGACCGTCGATATTTGGTCCACTTTACATTATATGCATAAAGAGGAGCTCGTGGCTAAATAATAACAGCCGCTCGGGTCGATCTTTAGGTTAAGCCGTGCTTACCTAGGTTGGTCTGTGGATGGGTGACCGCCCATTACATACCGAGTTTCCTCCGTGCCTCGGAAAGCACGTTAAGCCTTTGGTCCCGGCTGTCATCTGTAGATCTTTGACATTCGTAACAGGTAGTCAGTGGCCCGAAAGTCTGACAACCAGTCTTACTAAGAGGTATCGTATTATTCAGTACTAACTGGGATGTGGAGGTCAGAAAGGTAGTTGCTCCATTTCAAATACTGGTATTTAGCTGCATCCGGTTAGACTGGAAACCGACCTAAAATACTTGGGAAAAGGCTAGGCAGACGATGTTACATTATAAGTATAGTTATTCTATTGCTAAACCGACTTTCGTTTTGTTGAAAGTTCCAAAAATGTTTTAGAGCCTTTTCACACGTTCTCTTTCAACGCACGAATTCTCTATTGGGAAAAGCTTGGACTGTTCATAATGATGGCGATAACGCAGCGAACGACACATAGCTGAAAGGGCTTTTAGGAAGTTGCTATGACCCAGACCATTTTGCAGCATTTTTTTTTTATGTCGTGAGGAAAGTTTTGAGTATGACTGTGGATGGGTAAACGATGTTGACTGTGTGAAGAATGTTATGGCACGACAGGAGGTGTCTGATGAGATGACGAGTAATAGAGAAGTATGGAAGAAGAAGACATGCTGCGCCGATCCCAAATGAATTTCGACAAGGGCAAGAGAATGATGATGCTATGAACATTTTGCAAGTTTTAAACAAAATATTTGTTTAAATATTTTGATTTGACTTTTACTTTAGAGTAAACAACAATAAAATCAATAGCATAATAAAATACTTTTGTTGGTAAGACTTTCTTTTAATAAATAAATAAATCGCCTTGCCAGTATTTTATTAAACCCTCCAAACCGACGAAGATCTGACATGAATAAAGTATCGAAACAAATTATATCATAATAATCTTCACGGTTATAATTCCCGAGGGGGCACGCAGAGGTATATTATCGAATACCCGCAGTTTGCCGATGTATTGAGTCCCGCTGGGATAGGGGTCCGGCCTATTCATTGGGAACGTTCCAATCCTCAATAACTGGGATTTTCTTTTGTAATAGAAAAACCCAATTACGGGTTTACGGTAGAAAGTTGAAAAGTCGTGTTTTTCATCGAAAATCATTGAATTGGAGGTTTACAAAGATGTGAGTAAATATTTAGGTTTACTTGATAATAAATATTTAATGAAAAACAACGAAACATGTAAAAGCTATGATAGAACAAAATCCAATCAATTTTTAGGGTTCCGTAGTCAACAAGGAAAGTAACCCTTATACTTTCGCCATGCCCGTCTGTCTGACCGCAGCTTAGCTCAAAGACCCCTTTTTTTTTTTTTTTTTTTTTTTTTTCCGGATGGGAAATCATCAAATGACCCCCCCCACTCTGGGCGGAGCGGAGGGGAGTGTCAGACTTGTACTGACTAAAACCCATCCATGTTCCTTCTTTGCCCGTTATGTTCCAGGGCCACGGTATCTCTTTCGAACAGTCCCGCAGCCCCGGCAGGCGTTGGCCCATGCGGACCCCTACTTGATTGCTGACATCTCTTTGAGGCGCGCGTGGAACACGAACGCGCCGTCGACACGGCCCGTCGTCATAAGACGGCCGGACGGCGAGCTAGCCCATAACTCGCCGTCCACAGGCCAGCGCCTACGGTGGTCGGAAACCACCACGTGACCCCCGACGCCCAGGGCGTCTCCCGCGGCGGCTGGGACGTGAGGTTCTTTCCCTCTCACGTCCTGCGACCTCCTTCACTAGCATGACTGCTTCGCAGAAGGAGGTGACGGCTTCCCATTCCCTCTCGCTCCGGACCATGGCTTGAACCAAGGCCGGACGCGAGAGATCACCGCCGCCAATCGCCGCTGTGAGGACACGGCGGTGCTCCGCCCAAGTGGGGCAGACCTCCACGGTGTGTTCCACCGTGTCCTCCGGACGATCCTCGCAGTGGAAACACCCGGGCGTTTCCTCCCGCCCGATTCGATGCAGGAACCTCCCGAAACAACCGTGTCCGGTGAGGACCTGCGTCAGGCGGTAGGTGAGGGCGCCGTGGCGCCTCTCTAGCCACTCCTCAAAGAGCGGACTTATCGCCACTATGGTGGCGTGCCCTGCACGGGGTTGCGACAGTCGCTCTCTCCATGTCGCCATGAGATCACGCCGGAGGTCTGTCCGCTGAGCGGCAATTTGTCGCGGCAGCGGAGTTTCTCCCCGACATAGTGCTTCCGCGCGCCATTCATGCAGGAGCTCAAAGACCCCTAGTACTAGAAAGCTGTAATTTGGCATGAATATAAAAATCATCGTTCGGAGGCAAATCCGCATATTTTGATGGTCAACTATGGAACCCTACATTGTGCGTGCCCCGACACGCACTTGGCCGGTTTTTATCAGCTAGGAAATATTAAATTTATTTTGTAGAAATCCTTTAAATGCACTGAAAATTAAGCAAAGCGAGCACTTTTCAAAGCTAATGAGAGATTAATAAAGATCTATTTCGAGTCAATGAAATATTATGACATTAACTTACTTATCCTTAGTTGTATGTGCCTTATTGCATTAGGTTAATGCTAGTAGGTGAACCCAAAATGTAACAAAAATAAAAATCAAAACTAATTGTAGGCAACACAGAAACATTTTCGCAACAAACATGATCTATTCCTTTCCTGAAACTAAACCGACCTTCTCGAGATGAAGGAATGAAGAAGAAAGTGTGTTAAAAGTTGCTCGGATTCATAAACATACTGGAACCGTCATTAAGGTTTTTACTACTAGACTACCTACTGCTGAGTATGAGGTTCTGGTTTCGATTTCCGAGTCGGGCAAAGTATTACTGAGGTTCTCCCTTCAGGAATTATTCAGTAGCAGCCAGGGAGTCTGGATTGGTGTTGATTTGTATCAACACCAATACTTACCGCAGTGTCTCAAGACGAAAGTCTATGACCAGTGTGTGTTGCCAGTGATTACATACGGGACCGAAACGTGGTCGCTCACAATGGGCCTCATCAGAAGGCTTAAAGTCACCCAAAGGGCAATGGAGAGGGCTATGCTAGGAGTTTCCTTGCGTGATTAAATCAGAAATGAGGAAATCCGCAAGAAAACCAAGGTTACCGACGTAGCCCGAAGAATAGCCAAACTTAAGTGGCAGTGGGCAGGGCACATTGCTCGCAGAATGGATGGCCGATGGGGCCGGAAAGTTCTGGAGTGGCGACCGCGAACTGGAAGACGTTGCGTTGGAAGGCCTCCCACTAGGTGGACCGATGAGCTGGTAAAAGTAGCAGGGATCCGCTGGATGCGAGACGCACGGGACCGGTCAATGTGGCGAGGGGAGGCCTATGTCCAGCAGTGGACGTCTTTCGGCTGAAATGATGATGAATGATGTATCAACACAAATTCAGACTCCGTGGCCAAGCCTATTGAGGCTCGGCCTTTCGGATGTATTAATTATACTTTCTCTGATACTTGTAAAAGGACAATGTCAACACTTATCAAAATTCAAAAGAAATTAGTCCGTGGTATACCGATTGCAAGAAATCTATTCAATAATAATTTGGGTTCTAAAATACTCTTCATGACAAAATAAATTTACAACAAATATCTTTTGTTATGAACATAGGAGAAAATCGCTTGGAAGTATTTTTTACACGATATGGCGTTTGGTGGTTTGGCAGCAACTCGTCTGATGTGAAGCGATGTGTGGAAGACACTTGCCTAGAAGAAACCGATTCATTTGAACTAAGAAGAGACCCGAGACTAGTGAGAGCAGTGGTGGTCCAATAGTGGCGGCCCCGACTTACGAACAGTAAGTCGTGGGTTCGAATCCAGCCAGGCGCATTACTTTGTGTAATTTATTTCATCACCACTGCTCTCAAAACGGTGAAAGAAAACATCGTGAGGAAACCGGCATGTCCTAGAACCAAAAATTCGAAGACATGTGACATCTACCAACCCGCACTGGGCCCGCGTGGTGGATTATAGCCCATTCCCTCTCATGGAGAGGAGGCCTGTGTCCCAGCAGTGGGAACATTATAGGCTGATTATGCTATGCTTAAGCTAAGAAGAGACCCAGAATATAATGATCGGGGAACAGAGGAGTTGGCAGTGAATTCCATAAATTCTATAGAATTCTAAGGCGTTCCGTCGCATGCCATTTCACAATTCGACGGTTTCACTTCGATATATTATAATCTACCGAAAATTAATGCGTTAAATTGTAAACAGTATGTTACGGTTCACAATCTTTCGACAGATTACAATCTCGCGAGTTACATTATAATCTAACGGTTTTTACAATTTTACGGTGACACAAACAAGTAAGCGCCCGTGACGGTTATAATAGTGCCTGGGTCATTTTTAGAGCTTTTTTCTTTTTTTTTAGGCTCCGCCCTATTTACAAACATTTGTTATTTTACATCGCGCCCGTTGCGTCGTCGCCCTTACTACATACGGCACGTTTATGTTGCCGGCACGCGTGACTTTGCATGACACAGACCAATATGTCTGACGCCGATGTGCCACAAATCGATCCTGATACGGTTTGTCACCCCTTTGATGGATGGATTGCTGTTTCATTTACCCAATTCCCTGTTTATACGTAGTTTTTCCTGTTAGGTTCATAACCTAAGTGTAGATGGGGTGGGTGTTTCAATCGAGTGTATTTCCCGGGAGGTTGGGTACTTCACTACCTAACTACTTTTCTTAAGAGCTACCCTTATCAGTTTTAAGTTTCATTTAATAATCATCAACATCGATCGCAAGCGTGACGGCTGAGCATGACATCTTTAGTTCGATTCCCGGGTCGGGCAAAATGTTATTGGGTTTTTCCATTAGGAATTTCTCAGTAATAACCGCGGAGTCCGGATTTGTGCCCGGTTGATGGTAATAGGCTCGCCCCTATTACATGGAACTTACCTAAACATAACTGGCGAAATGTGTGTGTTCTAATGGGTACACCTCTGCCTAACTCTTCGGAGATTACAGGCGAGATGTTATGTTTTTAAAAGTGTTTTTGTAGGAAAGTGGAAATGTAGTCTAATTAAGTCATCAATATCAGCCAACAGGAATCAATACCTGGACATAGGCCTTGCACGCCATTCAATTCGATTCCCAACAACTCTATTCCAGCTTCTACCAGCCACCCTGAAGATCGTGGATCCACCTATCCTGTGTACTAGTTTCGTCAATTAAGCTACTGTTACTGACCTACTAGTGTCTGTGCCAGCCAATCCGAACTCGCACTCCATTTTAAGTTTTTAAACTGTCATGGTCACTAACTCACTCCATTCACGCACACTCTCACAGTAACTCACTGGAACTCCATTGCAATATAAATTTGAGATTGTTATATTGTTAAATCACCTAATAATGAGCCGCACGCACTGGTCAAGTTTTCAACTGGTGTTTTACAAAAAAAAAACATTTTACACTAATATTTATGAATATTCTTAAAATATCCATGAGAATCTGGTAAACCAATAGAAATTCCAATTTTTTATCACTTATTTAGGTAATTTTAAAACAGTAAATATTTATCTACTCAATTTGAGACATGTATATAAAGAAAAATGAAACTAAATAGGTACAACTATTCCAATTCTTTATTAGATCCACAATTACGATTAAATGTTGTATTGCCATTTAGAAATTAAGCTATTCGTCATTCGATTCGTGGCTAAGTCACTGCCTTAGATAGAATTTGTCCAAAGACGAAAACAGAGATTACGTACGTGTCATCAACTAGAATCACAACATGTGGGGTTCCTCAAGGAAGTTTCTTGGGGCCCATACTCTTTATAATATATATTAATGAACTTCCAAAGTGCACTGCGCTCATCAAACTATTCTATTTGCCGTTGACAGCACAGTTATTGTTCCATGCAAAAATATAAATAATTTTGTAAATGTTATAAATAATACCTAATTCTTTACAATTAATAATTAACTGGTTAAAGGAAAAGAAATTTAAAAAAAACCTGGAAAAAAACTAAAACAATGTCATTTTATCAATATACAAACACACACAGAAAATCACAATTAAATGTAGTTTACGAAAATATAAAAATATCTGACACCAGCAATGGTAGGGTTTGAGCATACACCTAGATAGTCAACTATCATGGAAATAGCAGATAGAAATTATTTGTAAAAAAACTTAAGCAATACTCTTATGCTCTTTATAACTTTAGAAAAATAGTAACTAAATCTGACGTCCTAGTAGCTTACAATGCCTACGTAACATTCACTTTACGCTTCGGAGTATTATACGGGGGAAATTCCATAGACAAATTTCTCAAATTTAAGGGGCAAAAAATAGGGTTCTGATTTCAAGCTGAAATCAACTGACAGTTGCTTGTCATTATTTAAAAAGTATACGTTACCCACCCTACCGTGTATGTATATGTCGGATCACCGGTCATTAGTACGGACATAAAATGAATCGCAAGTACGCTGGTGGTGACGTCACGCGACCTACTTACAAGTCTAGCCACACCACAGTGTGGCTTCTACAGAGCCCTGATGTTTACAGCTCGAGGCGAGGAAGACAGTCAATGTCTGATCGCGGAGGAGTTGAGATGTCTTGGAACTGTACCCGATTCATTGTGCCCCGTGTTACTGCGTTAAGTTGTACTCTCAAGTAATTTGTTAGTTTATTATAAACAGTGTATCGCACCCAGTGTATTTTTATTGCACGAAAGCCATCTTCTGCCCACATAATATACGAGCCTAACGGAACAAATCCTGACAAATCCGACGTATATTTATATCGTGTCTTTAGTTAGATTAGATACAAATTTATGAACACTTTAGTTAATGCTAACCTAAAAAAAAAAATGTTATTTTTTACTAACAGTTTATATGTTTAACGAAAAACAAAATTGACCGAAGTTATTTTTAGTTTTAAGAAATAATTTATGAAAACTTGAATTTTATACCTAGAAATAAGACATATTATTAAGAAATAATCATAATCATAATCATAAATCTCTATCTCAACATTAGAAATAACAGGTACTGGTATATGCACAATCTTAAATAGAGAAAGGTGTCTGAAGTTGATATGTCCTGAGGTACAGATCACCTCTCCGGTTCAGATATACTATTTTATTTACAGCAAAAATTTAAATCGAGATTCTAGAGTTACAATTGGAAGTAGGTAAACAAGTGCTTAAAATTAATTATTTGAAATTTGACATTCAAACAAAAAATATGAAATTGAGATAAAAAACAAACTACTGGAACATTATACACTTTTTCTGATAATTTTTACCTACACCACAGGATTTTCTATTGAAATAAGCTGTGTGGATTGCTGTTTGGTTTTATTAGTATACGTTATATTTTTAATTGCTTCCCAAAGTTTTTTATTATTTTTCCCTGCCTTTTTAATTATGTCTTGCTCGTAATTTTGTCTAACTTTCTTTAAAATATCGTTACAAAAGTTCCTGTATCTTTTATAAACGCAAAGCGCTACCTCATCATTTGGATTCTTTAAGGTTTTGACATGTAGTTGATCACGATTTCGCATGCATCTAAGTTGGTCCGGTGTTATCCAGGGCTTCAAAATTATTCTATGTCTAGGTGTCGGGGTTTGTTTTGGTTGACTTAGCGAGTGTACAAAAAAAATTGTAGCCTCATTTACATCTGCCATGCTGTAAATCTTATAAGTCCTACGTCGTCTAATCGTTTGATAGTTTTGAGACCTTGGTTTTTGTTTGTGGTGCGATCTAAAAATAGAATATATAGATATTGTGGTCTGTAACCGAAGTTTGAGCAACATAACAGAGCGCCGATAATCTTGTCTTTCACATTATGTGATCTAGGCACGTGCGACTATGAGTAGGAATCGTGTGAGCTGGAAGCATACCATGAGAAGCTATAATATTAAGATATTCATAGGATCTATTGTCTTGGCAATTATCAACAATATCAATATTAATATCGCCAACTAATACGATATTTTGAAAGGATGATAGTTTACTTAAACTACTAGTTAACTAGTTTACTTTTTGAGGAGCTCGTGGCTAAATAATAACAGCCGCTCGGATCGATGTTTAGGTTAAGCCGCGCTTGCCTAGGTTGGTCTGTGGATGGGTGACCACCCATTACATACCGAGTTTCCTCCGTGCCTCGGAAAGCACGTTAAGCCGTTGGTCCCGGGTGTCATTGGTAGATCTTTGACAGTCGATAGGTAGTCAGTGGCCCAAAAAGTCTGACAACCAGTCTGGGTTAACTGGGTTGTGGAGGTCAGATAGGCAGTCGCTCCATGTAAAATACTGGTATTCAGCTGCATCCGGTTAGATTGGAAGCCGACCCCAACATAGGTGGGAAAAGGCTAGGCAGATGATGATGATGATAGTTTACTTAAACAATCGTTGAGGGATAATAAAAAAATATCTATATTTTTATGACTAGGTGGTCGATAGACGGCAAAAGTTGCTTATTTTCATGAGTACTACAACCCCCTAGAGTATTCGACACGTTTAAAAAAACCCCTAGTATTAATACTTTTTACGCCTATGTTTTGAAAAAAAAAAACTTTTACTTCACCTTTGACTAATACTGGCCGTCATGTCATATTAATAGCAAATTGATAAAGAGCTTTGATTTGCTACTGAATTTGAATAATCCGACATTGAGCATTTATAATATTACTATTTTGTATCAAATGCATATCTTTTTAACTTTAATATTGCATTTGCAACAATTAATCTTTTAAATGACGTAATATTTTATTGATATTATTGATGTGTATTGCAAAATTTTAACACACCAATCAATTTACATTTAATGCACTTTTAATGTTGCAAAAAAACACAATGTTTCTCAACATGATATTTTATTACTATTTTTTTTACATCTTTACTGTTACTTGATCTCAGTCAAGTATCATGTGTTATTTGGAAACCTAGTCGTCAAAAACTTCACTACGGAACCCTAAGGCAGTAACGAAGTTGCTTTAAACCCTAATTCAAGACTGCCTTTGGACAAATTTCACCAAAACTACACAACAGCGCATTCGAAAGCCTGATGTTACCATTCTTATGGAATATTGACACTAACGGCTCTTGCATAATCAGCCTATAATGTTCGTTCTGCTGGGACACAGGCGTCCTCTCTATGAGAGGGAATAGGCTATAATCCACCACGTGCTAGATGTCACACGTCTTCGTTTTGGTTCTAGGACATGTCGGTTTTCTTACGATGTTTTCCTTCACCGTTTTGAGAGCAGTGTACCGTTTTGAAAGTAATGCGCCTGACTGGGTGCAAAACCCACGATTTACTGCTCGTAAGTCGCTGCCGCTACCACTGGGTCACCGCTGCCCTCTGCTTACTGTTCTTGAACGTGGTTTAATGTGCCAATTGCGCTCAGTTTCCTAATATGTGCAATTCGCTCTTAATCACAATCCCCGAAGACAATCTAATACCACATAACCTTATCAACATAACATAACACAACGCCTAATAATCATGTGTCCATACCGCTACAAACCGGATAGACCACAAATTACCAGTAATATTAGCCTGGCTATAGTCTATATCTAACTATCTGGATTTAGACATTCTGCACTGAAACTCAATAACCAAACGACCATGACTAAACTGTATCTAAGTAGGTAATAATAATATACCATCGTCTGGGTGTTGTAGAGTAGGGAGTGAATGGAGGGAAAGGATCTTTTTAATTTTTATAAGTTCAAAAAAAAACGACCATGGTCTTATTGCCAGTTGGTTTACGTTGTGCTTGCTTAGTACCTGGTTTGGATTTTCCTTAGAAAGACAAGAACTGTTTAAGCATCTTCTTTACATAGTTTAAAACAAAGTCGCTCCCGCTGTTTGTACGCTTAGATCTTTTAAACTCCGCAACGGATTTTAATGCAGTTTTCAGCAATAGATAGTGATTCAAGAGGAAGGTTTAATGTATAATGTGTATCCACATTGGGTCGCTAGTTTGTAATATACTATATTACAATTTGTTGCATATGATTGGCAGACGCGGCATATCAAGTACTCACTTGAAATCCGTACAAATCATGAAAAGAAAACGTACAAAAATTGAAAAAAAGGGCATTAACTCTTTTAATACATTTAACTTACCATTAGACGTATTTTATTAGATGCTACAGCGACTATTTTATTAGATGCTACAGCGACTGCTTAAAGAATGTTTGTACCAATCGTCGCTCCATTTATTTACTACTCCATGTTGTCCACGTAATGCGGATGTTTCCCGCGCTCAACTTAAACTAACTTCCGGTTCCGGTGTAATCGCATTTCCTTTGTTTCTGGCGGCGGCGCCGGTGAAAATTTACAAGCTAGAATGTTATATAGAAAGTTAATTTTGTCGATAATGTGGTTATATTGATTGTATTACTTGTGAACTATAATCAATATTGGCTCTTAATAAAGGTATTTTAAAAAATCTAAGGAATTCCTTTGCTTTAAAATGTAGTTGCATGACTGAAAGATGATTCAAAGAATTCTGAATATAACAGCATCTTGTTACTTATTATTCAGGATAATTGCTGAGCATTAAGTCTTTGTTTGGATTGGAGACCAAGGAAACGATGGATGAATCGTGTGAAGAATCTTCTTCTTCTTTATCGTGTGGTTAGTGCCTATCCTGGTGTCAGAGTTTTTATGCCGCCCCTGGGCCTCTGACTTGGCTTTACAAGCCGTCGAGAAATATGTCTCAGACATGCAGGTTTCCTCACGATGTTTTCCAAATCAATCAATCAATCAAATCATTTATTTTGCTTGAATATGGGTACACATAAGGATGAAACACAACAAATATAGCTCAGGACCATATCCTACCCTAAAAGGTGTGCAAAACTAGTACATATTATAATTAAAATTAAAATTTAATAAATTTGGAATGTCAATAATTAAAACAAATGGCACCTTACATACACTTACTTTCCTTCATCGAAGTAAGTGAAAATTATACAATACGCACATGAATCTGAAAAATCAGAGGCGCGTGTCTTGGGTTTGAACTCGAGACCTATGACTTGGCAGTCCGACGGTCACACCACTAAACTCTCACTGCTTTGTGTGTGGGGAATGATATAAAAGAAAAAGGCGTAAATGATAGGGGTTAACAGAGGAGAATGGAAGGAAAACTTTTTTTACGCCGACCCGGCACGAAGATGCTGATGATGATGATGAAGTCCTTGTGTGGTTCCCGGGTCGAGCAGAGTGTTATTAAGATTTTCCACCATGTATTTACCATTAAGTACTTGTAAAGAAAGAAAAAAATATTTATTTGTCGCAGTGACATGACGTGCATCATGCAAAATTAAAAAAAAATAAACAAACTATAAATTCAACAGGACGGAACAAAAAAAAAAGAAAAAACGTTAACAGCTTGCACGCTGCTTGCAGTAAACTTAGTGTGTCGAATGGAAAATTTTGAAAATGGAATGGAATGGAATTTTTTAAACTGTCGTGGTCACTAACATTATTATTAACACTAGAAACGGGATATTTACCATTTTCACTGTTTAAATATCGGGAACTCAAAGCAAACAGTCATCATCCTAGCCTTTTCCCAACTATATTGGGGTCGGCTTCCAGTCTAACCGGATGCAGCTGAATACCAGTATTTTACATGGAGCGACTGCCTATCTGACCTCCACAACCCAGTCTATACTGGGTAATACGATACCCCTTGGTAAGACTGGTTGTCAGACTTTTTGGGCCACTGACTACCTAACGACTGTCAAAGATCTACAAATGACAGCCGGGACCAACGGCTTAACGTGATTTCCGCACTCAAAGCAAACAGTAAACATGGTAAATAACCCGTTTCTAGTGTTAATGATAATAATCATATTGTACGTACTTGGTTCACTCAGCAAACTTATAAAAATTAATTTATGACAAAGCATCAAAGTTATTGGTTTAGACTGTAATGAAAATAGTCCAATTCACCAGTTTATACTCAAAACTTTTCATTAAACCGGTTGAATACGTCATTTCGATGCAATGACTGTTAATTACAGCAATTGATTAGTTTGTGACGCTCACGCATCTAATTATACCGCTGATACGCGCCCTTCATGTATTTTGTGTAGATAGACTGATTCCAATGATATTTACTTTATGTCCTGCGTTGTTTAAAGTACAGATACATGTCGATACAAGTGGGCAAAGGAGTTTGAATTTAATGGCCGGCCTAACATCCGCCATTTTTTTATTTTTTTTAAGTTGCTGCCATACAAAAAAACCTATATCAATCGATAGCTGGCATCATTAATAACTAGCTTTGTAAATGACAAAATGTTCTAAAGTGTCACATTTCCGAGATATGAGCCATCAAAGTAAAAGTCCATTCACTGATGGCGTCTTCAGCACAACTTCGATTTGATCAGCCACGCATAAAACCTGTATCAATCTATAGCTGGCATCAATACAAACAATTTTTGTATGAGACAAAATCTTGTAAAGTGTCACGTTTCCGAGATGTAAGCTATCAAAGCTGTGCTGCAGATGCCATCAATGAATGGACTTTAACTTTGATAGCTCAGATCTCGGAAACGTGACACTTTAGAACTTTTTGCTTCAAACAAAATTTATCTGAATTGATACCGACTATCAATTAATATAGGTGTTATGCGTGACCGCAACTTTGAAAAATAAATAAAATGGCGGAAGTTAGGCCGGCCAGGTTTCATACAATAATCTTCCAAGCCTCATTGCAGCCGAGGCGGAATTGCAGTCACAAATGCTCACGTGTAACTAGGCAGATGATAGTGTACAAACCAATCGCGAATAATCTAACCTCTTTTAATAAAAACTTGAATATATAAGTAGTGGATTGATATCCAACATATATTATTTTGTCAAAAAAATAAAAATAAAATTCATTTATTTTGGGCAACAGTGATCCATATTTTGTTAGTATTATACACAGCTTATATTCTAGTGTTAGTAACATTGATATAAAATATAGTAGTTGTATTAAAACAAAGAACGACAAGGCAGAAAAACATGCTTCCTATCAAATCAACCTCCGTACAAAATATTTAATATTTGGAGTATAGCTCTGCGCCACAGCTCTAAGTATTTTATTTTTTTTATTTTTTTATTTATTTATTTAATGATACTATAGTACAAAGGTGTTGCTTAATTCTAAACTCGTCAAACTTTTACGTTTGATGGCGAGAGGCGCTCTTTTACATAACAATGAACCTTACTTAAATAGCTACTTCTTATAAATTCTACTGTTATGGTTTAATCATATCATAGTACATTTTGATATATGTGAGGAAACCCTGTTACTGCATTCGAGGCGGAGTTAGCGTAAGTAAACAGCCCAATATGAAAAACGGAAAACACTAATACAAAACTGTGCTGAAATATGAAAAACAGAAAATTCAAATATTTTTTAATTTAAACACAAATAAATAAATAAACATGTTAATTTGTTCATAAAAGTATTTTTTTTATTTTTTTTTTATTTAGCCACGTGCTCCTCGAGTTTGCTATCCTGTAAAATGTTTTTTAATTTTGTCTTTAGTGATCCTTTACTTACTTTTATTTTGTATATAGTAATAAGCGAAAAAAAGGTCCTTTACATATCATTAAGTAGGTGAGTACTGACTTTAAACAAAACATTATAATAATTACAGCCTAAAGCAACTTGTGAAAAAGTTACGAAAATATAATATAAAAACAAAAATCTGCCCCTGTTATAAGATTCCGAGAACAATCGCTAACCAAATAAAAATGGTTTTTGATATTACGAAGTATCTCTACAATACATACAAAGTAAAATAAATTTGGGATTTATTTCGTGGTAAGCGAAATAGATTCAAGCGCCCTATTACAATAAACGCGGTACTACAGGTACAGAATCTGTTATTAGACTTAGAAGTCAAAGCATACACTGAATATCTATGAGTCGGCGCGTTCGAGATGCTCTATTAGATCGCATTATACTCGAAGTAACTCCTCACAGTTGTGGTCTATGTATATGAATTGTAAATAGAGCGCTTATGATATGGGAACTTGTGCCGATTGTAATAAATTAGCGTTCGCTGTTTTTTTATTGCCTTTTAGGGACCTGTACTTCAGTCGGGTAAAACGGATCACTTTGTTACCCGTCTATCAAAACCCTTTTTCTCAGGAACGCGCGGAGGTATCAAGCTGAAATTAATATCAAATACTCAGATCTGCTACCTCTCGGAGCGATGAAAAAAATAAATTTCCCGTTTACCTAGAATCATGTAATTTGGCAAGAAGCAATGTCTTACAGCACATGTAAAGGAAAAAAAGCGGTAAATATGTAGTTTAATAACAAAATACCTACAAGTTTATACGGAACCCTCGGTGCGCGAGTCCGACCCGCACTTGGCCGGTTTTTTTTCTCTCTTGAAATAGCGCTCTGGGACCACTTGTTGTTATTTAAGGACAACAGGAGCGTCTATGGGCTTTAATTAGCACATTACATACAGCAGTAACGATAAGGTTGTATATACTCACACGTTTCCTTATCCATTGTCAATTTGATAATACGGGTTTCACATTTACCAACTACCTGTTAAAACGCGGTCTAAGAGAATGAAAAAAAAATGAATTGATTAAATGGACTGATGATGAAAGAATGTTTATTTCTGTACGAGGATCTTCTAAGATACGTTAACAAGTCAAATTCGGTCAATATTTTTTTAAAACCAGACAGGGTCTACATTTTCTAGCTGTGAGCTTCCTGAAAAGAAATACTAAAACAATCTCAAAAGCTGGTCATGGAATGAATATTATTATAATACAACATTAGTTTTAGTATATTGGAAACCTGAAACACGTGTCTAGTAATTTAAGTAAAGAATCTATATACAAATTTCAAAACTGTATCATGAAAAATCACAAGCTTGTTCTGTTACCTGGTTGCCCGCGCAAAAACGTGGTTACAACGCAACGAGCCCGCGCGCGCGCCTCCAGATTTTTTTTATGATACAGATTTGAAATGTTGTACTTAGATTTTTTACATAAAAACTAGACTCGTAAAATTAATTTTGTCTAATTATGTAATGAACACCTGCATGTAACCCATTTATCACAAATAAAAGATCTCATTTGATTTGAAATAAATGTCATGTAATGTTTAACAGTCCAGGTACATTTTCTTTTTGTTGCTGACTCCTTACTTCTCCTAATTCATACTCCAAGACACATTTAACAGTAGTATAGCGTCACTCTGGGAAGCGTTCGACCCGTCATGTCAGACAGACGTCTTTGAGTTCTAACGCGTGTGTTACCCTGATAACAGAGGAAGGGATAGGTGGTTATACAAATAATACGAGCTAAGGATACTGAAGAATTTGTTGTGGAAAATTACCATTTTTGTTTACAAAATGATGTTTTTGTTGTCTGAAACTTGACGGTGTCTGTCAAAAGTTTTTGTTGAGTCATCTGTACTTTAGGGAAAGTTATTACTTCATTTTTATAAAAGGAATATTTTTTTTTATATCACAGTATGTTTATTTTTGGTTTTTATCTGTGAATTTTCAATCAATCATTCATTTTATTGTCAGGCAACTGAGGCCCATTGATAAAAATGCACAAAATAATAATAAAATAATAAACTAATACATATAAAAACCTTATTTTTGCTTTTTTTTTTGGCCTTTTTTTATTTGCACTAAGCAGATACTTATTGGTGCAATAGGAACCAGGAATGAAACCAGTTACAAGCTACTCCTTATCATTAACACAGTGGGGTCTATTTCACTCGTGTTATGTCCACTGCGCACAGAATGGAGGTAATGTAATTGTTGTAAGGTGTGTCCAGGGACAGGAAAACATAAAAATAAACATACATAACATCACGCCTGTAATCCTAGAAGGGTTAGGCAGAGGTGTAGGTACCTAATAGTTTACCTACATTTCGCCAGTTATGTTTAAGTCCCATGTAATAGGGGGCGAACCTACTGTCATCAACCGGGCAATATTCCAGACCCCGTGGCTGCTACTAAGAAATTTCTGATGGAATAACCCAATAGCACTTTGCCCGACCCGGGAATCGAACCCAGGACCTCATGCTCAGCAGTCGCGCTTGCGACCACTAGACCAACATTACAGTTAATATAAATAAAACCATATCTTCTCACTGCCATTTTCCATTGCTCGGAGCTGCCAAGGATCAAGCTTTCAGTTTTTACCGCCATATACATCTGGGTTTATTTTATGTACCTAGTCAAGAATTTCGTTGCCTAGAATAGGTATTAAACTCCAGCTCCAAAATTCTCAGTACAGTTATAGGGTGAAGACAAATTATGATGCATCTCCTAAAACATATTTCCCACATCAAATTATACACAGCTCGAGAGCGTATATGATGAATTTTGAACTTGGAATAAACTTGCAATCTAAATTCATGGGACGCCGGATCTGACCGGACGGTGGCCAGTCTTACTTATTTGTACATTTGCACTACGTTTGTTTGGGAGCGAAAATATTGTAGCTGGCCAGTACGTGACTTCTAGGTTGTTAAATGATAACGGTTTGAACTCCGGTCAATCGATTTAAAAATAGAAATCGAGACTGTTCTTTTTTTGTTAGGAAATAAGGTTACTAGGTTTTACTGAGACTCGTTTTCAAGTTCCGTATTCTGTCCGTTGGTATGTCTGTACGTCTGTCACAGGGCCATATCTTTAAAACTGTAATAGGCAAACACTCGAAATTTTCACAGAGTATGTATCACTATAGACGCATTAACAACAAATAAAAAAAATTTTAAAAATTAAATATCACCATACAAGCAACGTATTTTTTCGCCGTTTTTACGAAACTTTGTGTGCGACTCGCACTTGACCTGTTTTTTGGACATAATGAGCCTAATCGCGCGTTGGTCAAAACTTGTGAATATGGCGTGGTAATACAACAAAGAGAAACACTTAATATTCTGTTCCTATAAGCGCCATTTCTAATTTAAGCGAAACTATTCCGCTAAGCTTTTCAATGCACCAATTTCCCCAATAACACAAATAGGTATTTTGGAGTACCTACTCTATCTGGCTAAAAGCCCATTTGTGTTCGCCATTACCTACTGCACCATTAACCACCTGCGGTCATTCAGATATAAGATAATACATAACCAGCAATCAATAACCTTGTGGTATCCGGCAGAGAATAAACTATCCATTTTCTGTGGTTGTAATAAAATGTGAAGTGATTTAATAGGTACAGACAGCTGCAACTTCCATCTTGATCGTCCTTCTTTTCTTGTCCCATTTTATTTGGGAATGGCTAAATATACAAAAAGAGTGTAACAAGACCTTAACGAAGCCGAAAGGCACTTCTTGTTCCCGTCATTGCGATATTTTTTTTGTTCTAGACCATACCTAGGAACCTTCTAGTTACGGAGATATTGGAGGTCAAAGTTCCAACTTTTTCATAAGTTTTTTTTTTTAATACATGTTTTTTATGTAAGACTTTTACTTTACTCTCCTCCACGACCCTCGTACTATCCAATCCATCCGTCAGCACAATGTTTTAAGTACGTTACATTGAGTCCTAGCGTAAATAGTGATATTTCACTCCAAAAAAAAGTCGTTTCCATTGTCAATTATTTTTTGCGTAAAGTTACTAAGTTTGTTGTACAGAATACTTAGTTGACGGCTTCGTGAAGGGTCCGTTTACACCCTGTATACTTACTTTTCTTAAATAAAACACAAACACAATGTTGTTTGCAACCCATTGTAGAAAGAAGGTTTTAAGCTGACAAGGCAATTCAATACACAGATCCTGTATTGTGATTCATTAGCATAAGCATAGTATAATCAGCCTATTAATGTTCCCACTGCTGGGACGCAGGCCTCCTTTCTATGAGAGGGAATGGGCTATAATTCACCACGCGGGCCCAGTGCGGGTTGGTAGATGTCACATGTCTTCGAATTTTTGGTTCTAGGACATGCCGGTTTCCTCACGATGTTTTCCTTCACCGTTTTGAGAGCAGTGGTGATGAAATAAATTACACAAAGTAATGCGCCTGGCTGGGTTCGAACCCACGACTTACTGCTCGTAAGTCGGGGTCTCCAACACTGGGCCACCGCTGCTCCCGTATTATGATACGCGTGCAATATAATGTATAGCGACAGTTAACATAGGTAGCGGCAGCTATCGTTTTCAATTGCGAGTTTTTGGTACAAGTTCACATTCAATTGTTTTTCTTAGACCGTATTTAATATTTTTAAAACGTACTCAATTAAAATCTTCTTACATTTGATTTTTAATGGCAACAGTCGTGACAAATGGAAAGAGGGGAAGGGGGCTTTGCCCAGCAGTGGGACACCCTGGGCTGATGTAATAATAACAATTGATGCTCATTTCGCTATCATATCTTTGCTCTAGTTCCCACTCAGTAGGTATTGAATACCATTGAAATCATTGACCAAGTGTGTCACACCCTTCATCTATTTCAAGCGTCAAAGGCGCAATTGTAGTGTTATCTAACTATCATCTCGTATCTAACAGGGATACAACATTGTCACGAGCTTACGGAAGCCTCTCGAAATAATAGGCGTTTCAATATGAACAAAATACACGACAATGGCGGTGCTATCTTATTGTGACGTGCCAGAGCGTACGCGTGATTGAGCCTCGTTCAAATGTAAACATGAGCCACTACTATGGCATGGAGTATGTTAAATGAGTTGTGGTTTAGTTAAGAAGTCCTTTGTTAAGGAGCTGGGCCGAGAAAGGACTGCCAAAGCAATTTCTGGCTGAAGAAGAAGTTCTGCTGTGTACCAATTTCAGGGGTAATTTTTCGAAGAAATAATAGGCACTATGGTACTGTAAAGGAACACCTACGCCGCTTATGGTCGTGGTTGTCTGCAACAACCTCTGTCGTTGTAGGAATAAAGAAGACTTCTAAGTGTCTTATCTGCCTATCCTCGTAACCACACGGTCACTCACACACGGTTCTACAAATACCTTGATAGAACCGGATATACCCGGTTCTAAGCGGTTCTTTGAAGGCATTTGAGAACCATGTAAGGATGCAGCTGAGTAGGTAATATTATTTTACATAGAGTGACTGCCTATCTGACCTCCACAGCGCAGTTAGTACTGGGTAATACGATACCCCTTGGTAAGACTGGTTGTCAGACTTTCGAGCCACTGACTACCTGTAACGACTATCAATGATCTACAAATGACAGTCAGTTACAACTAAAAACACAAAAAAATTTGTTAACTCTTCGACCCATTTAGTAATACTCGATCGAACATCCGTGGTAGGACCTCTGAACATTCAGGTGTGTAACACGATAACGCTTCTGTAAAATTTCTGTACAAGCGTTGATTTTTGAATGGAAATGGTATTAAAGGGTGCTTAACCAAATGTTGTTCTTCCCCTTTTGAGGTAATACAGGATACTAACAAACCTCTGTAACTCAGCCAAATATTGAATTTACCTTAATTTTATCGTGATTTTAGGTTTTATTCTGAAGTTGACTACCCCAAAAAAAATGAAAAAAATGTTTTCATTACTAAATTGTCGATCAAACAAAAACAGGCATACTCCGAGGCGGCACTTTTAGACTTTTTAAAAGCACTAAACAAAAAAACTAGTTTGAACTTTTAGCAAGACAAAGAACAAATCAATATACTAAAATATCAAATATATCATCGATTACTTCTCAAAACTACATCAGAAAACCAGCTCTACAATAAACTAATATTTACACACAATTGTACTGAAGTACACTTTCGGTTTCAGTTACCTCAGTGTCATAACGATATCTCATGAGTAAACGTACTCGTCTAACTTCATTAAAAGTTACCTCCGTGATCTTTTCTTCGCGTACTACCCTTTCTACCCTTACGTAGGTAAGCTAGCTACAATTTCTGTTGGAAACTTTAAATTTCATGTCCATTATAACTATTACATTACAAGATAAATATTAGTTTTATAAAGTTTACATCCATGCATTGCTTACTTTTTTGATAACGCATTTTTGCATTAGGCAAAAATGCGTTATCAAAAAACTAAGCAAAAAAACATGTCGTTAATTTTTTACATTTCTTTCACCATCAGTGAACCACTCTATAGTAGAGGAGCCAGTGTTTTTTATAACAAAAAGAAATAAAATACAATTTTAAAACCAAATAGCATTTTATTTTAAGTAGGTAACTTGTTTGCCAATATTAGTCTTATAAATATACACACACAATTAAATACAAAGACAATAAACCTATCCCTCTACAAACTAATCTTACTACCGTGACAGATTTAACTGAACTTTAATCGTACGTGATCAATTAAATGAGGAAACGTCGGCGTCGTTACATCAGTCAACGTTCAGACAGAGATATAACAAGAATTAAATGTCAACTAAATGATGTCAACAGTAATTGACATCAAGTACCTGTTATGAGAAGTAGAATTAACGTTATTAGGTTAAATAGGTACCATAAAAAAACGTTACATGTATTATCCATTGGTTGGTACCTATTTCACAAACAGCAAAATCAAAATCAAAGCATTTATTTCAAGCAGTTACAGGCGCTTTTGAATTGTCGAAACAAAGACAACAGTAAAATATAGCTACAGTCCCAGTCACAAGGCACAAAAACTGTGAAAGTACTGTAGTTGCCCTTTCCCTAACGTAATAAGCTGCATTAATTAGGTAGAATATCCCTTATTGAATTACATCACCTGACCTAAAGGAGTTTACACAAGTCGCAGCGACTGACTATTTTTATAAAAGTTTGTCTTTCATACATTAAATATAATTTATCAGATGGTTGAAAAAATTGGTAAACAAATGAGAAAATTAAATACAAATAAAAAATAAAAAAATATGAATGCAGCCAACCTTGTACAGTATGACCACTTTTGAGTAGTTCAAGGTGGCGTTTTTTGTAATCATGCATCGTTATGTCAAACTTGGTACATTTATTAAAGTTCCATGTTTTCCCGCCTGCATAGATAAGTTGGTTGAACTGTACATGAATCTGTTGGTGGTGGGTAAAATCGGAATTAACACCGCCATGTTGTTTTTTTCAATACAATTTCTCCAATGTTTACTAACGTTCCATTGTCAATATCACTCAAGCGCCAAAAATAGAAAAGCGCTGTAAAACAGAACGTTTTTAAAGGTACTAAAAACTATTTAGTTTTTCACCAGAATATTATGAAATATGAACACGCCTTTAGAAGTGATTTTGTGCATGCCCGCCGTAGACCACTACCTCCCGGACTAAGTTTTCACATAACATAATACTACGCGCGTGTTCTCTGCACTATAAGATACATTGTGTACTTTTAATAATGCTACGAAATAGAATAAAGCGTAAATTGTAAGTTTTTGGCCATTAAAGTTTATTGTTTGATACAGGAGTTGGCTGTAAGTTTATCGAATTAATGTTTACAGTTTATGTAGCCTTCTTAAATACTTAAAAAAATCCGTGCCTCGACACGTTAAGCCGTTGACTGTCGTTGCGTAGTAAAAAGCTAGTTAGTAGTAACTGTAAGAAGCCTGAAAGTCTAACAACAGTCTTATCATGTGACTGCGGCTTAGGGGGCCAACAATATGGCAAGCCTGTAAGGCAAGCAGACTATTCAGAAACCCTAGCATCATGAAGACTAGTAGGTTATAAGGACAAGCCATGCTTTTAAGCTTGTATAAAAGTACCGCCACTAAATAGCGAGTAGGTACTGGTTTTACCCTTTTTTTTTTCGGATGGGAAATCATCAAATGACCCACTCTGGGCGGAGCGGAAGGGAGTGTCAGACTTGTACTGACTAAAACCCATCCATGTTTCTTCTTTGCCCTTTGTGTTCCAGGGCCACGGTATCTCTTTCGAGCAGTCCCGCAGCCCGCTGGTTTTACCCTGCATCAAGTTAGTTAATCTTGAAGCCGAGCCTAACGTACTTTGAAAAAGGCTAAGTAATAATAGTAATATAAGATTTAAGTGGGACATACAGGGCTAACAAAAAAAATAAAAAATCTTTATTAGAACCTTCCCTTAACACATAACGAAATATTCAATTTATACTCAGCTTAAGCCGAAGACATAAACATTAAGAAAAGGTCTAATTGTTTCAGAATCATCTTTTTTACAATCCATCGTTTTCCACTACCTACAAGCAACGGTGTTGTATAACTAACACAAACTTTTTTAAAAATTTCTTAATATAATGTCACCACAAACCAACCCAACCCAACAACCACCAACCCAACCACCCAACTCTGACACCAGGTTAGGAACTAACCACACGATAAAGAAGAAGAAGAATATAATATTTCTTAATTTAATCTCACAATCCAAACAAAACGATTTCTAAGAAACATCAGAATTCGCAATCTTTGATCGCCCCTCTTATATCTACCTTCGAAGGAGTTTGTATGTGTTTGAAAAATATCAATTTGTTGACTAACTGGAGACGGTTGGATCCCGGTGTACGTGACCGCAATGCTGAAGATACAGAGCAGATTTTGAAGAAACAAGTCGGGTTGAACGCGACATTGATACGGTAAGAGTGTTCGGAAAACTACGTGAATTATTTGTCATATTTATTTAGGTGGGAACTGTTTTGTGTAGTTCGTCTCTTTTTCTATACACGCATACTTATTAATCGAGAATATATCAATATTTATTATTTTATTTTGTTATTATATTATAATACTAGGCAAAAGTTTCCCGCAGTGGTTGCCTGAGGATGGACGTCGCCACCGAGGCCGACCCAGAAAGAGGTGGCTAGATGACCTGAACGCGCACCGTGATGGCTGGTTCGAGGTGGCACACGAAAAGAGTACCTGCCAAGATACGGGTGAGGCCTTTGCCCAGCAGTGGGACATTAACGGCTAATAAAATAAAATATACTAAAATTCGCAGCCTATCTTCAATTTATAGGTTCCTAAGAGCTTTTGCCCGCGGCATCGGTCGCGTTATGTCGGATAACGTTTTTAACATAAGATATCTTTCGTGATTATCCATTAGCGCCATGATCACGGGAGGTCGAAATATCGGGAGTTCAGAATAATGGATAATCACGGAAGATATCCCGTAAGAAACACTATAAGTTTTTATCTCAATTACCTATACAGTGAGAATAATTGAAGTCGAGTGTGGTAATTTTTAAAAACCTTATATTTTTGTTGTATGTCAGTTTTTTAGAGGATATGCGATAAGGGTTCCATGTTATTCCATGTTTTAGTTTATCAGTCTACAAAACGCATTCACAGATACATAACTATGCAGGTAAACAAATCTAGAGTGTGAGTTTTTCCAAAACTTGAACAAGGCAATTGCAATGCAACTCGCACGGAACCTAACCTTGACTTACAAAGTTCATATCGTTAAAAGTTAACGTTTGAAACGGATTATACGTTTGATAACGTTCGTATCTTTGAATGAGAATAGTTTCTGCTACAGATACCGAAACTTAGTTAAACGACAAAACTTCTGGAAACCTAATGAAGTAATGCTATCCGTTTAAAATACCCTACAAGTGTATGATTAAAAGCGATAATGCATACTAAAATTTATTTTCCATGGAGGTAGACAGATACCATAGAGCGCCACCTGCTACGAGCCTAACATACCTTTTTTTTTTTTTTTCAGATGCATAATTATCAAATGACCCCCCCCCTACTCTGGCCGGAGCGGAAGGGAGTGTCAGACTTGTACTGACTAAAACCCATCCATGTTCCTTCTTTGCCCTTTGTGTTCCAGGGCCACGGTATCTTGCGTCTCGTTCACGTTCATACATATGTTTACAAAAGCACTCCGGGTGCGACTACTATGCACCTATTGTAACAAAAAAACGGGATATTTACCATGTTTACTGTTTTCTTAGAGACCATGATAGTTTAAAATCTTATACTATGCACCTGACATTAATGAAGAATATCGCAATTAAGCCTTCCGTCCGTCATATGACGACAGGCCGTTTCGATGGCGCGTTCGTGTTCCACGCGCGCCTCAAATAGTTGTCTGTACACAGGAAGGGTTCCGCAAGGGCCGATGCTTGCCGGGGCTGTGGGACTGTTCGAAAGAGATACCGCGACCCTAGAACACAAAGGGCAAAGAAGGAACATGGATGGGTTTTAGTCAGTAGAAGTCTGACACTCCCTTCCACTCCGCCAAGAGCGTGACGGATCATTTGATGATTTCCCATTCGAAAAAAAAACCTTACGGCGTTGCCACTCACATCTGCCTTATATATACCTCCTGTTAGTCGCCTTTCACTCATACTTTCCACATGACAAACCATCAAAGCATATCACTCTTTTAAATTTTTGTCACTACGTCTTCTTTTATTAGCAAATAAACGAACAATACGCTAAAGCCGACATCTATTGTTGTTTTTTAATCTTAAGGTGTAACCATTTTTGTTATAACGCCAATAAACAAATATAAACAAACATTTACTTAACCCGTACCTACTTGGGCTTAGCGTTATTTTTGACAATTATCTAACTGTAAGGACAACGTAGAGAGACTAACATGTCGAGGTCAAAGCATATACTGAGGCATGCTATATTGTCATGTGAGACTCGACCCCACGACTCAGGGTATCCTAGTGTGGAGTCCAGGGCATATGTAAAAATCGTAAGGCTCATTGTTTTTCTTTGTACTAGCTTTTAAAAATTGTATCATTTTATGTGGACTGAATTAAATTTTATTTATTATTTTTATTATATACAAAGTAAAAATCTCAGCCTCATAAGAAATATTCACCCAATGTTTCCTTAATTTTCTCCATCACCGGTATCAGAAACCATAAAAGTATCCAAAATTAGATATTTAATTAGGCAATTACTCCCTTGTGGGATAAACGACGTATTACAAGGTATAAGAAGAAGTAGGTACCGAAGTATATCGGATAACAGAGAATGAGCCCGTGGAAAAGATAATGGTCTTGTTTTTTTCCGCTTTTAGATGTTTTATTCGATATGGGTACTCGTATTTTGGACTTCGAGGCTAATAGAAATTACCAAAATAACGTGAATAATACGCCTTGTTAATCGAAGAATACTTTTTGCGTAAATAAAACTGTAGTTTTATTTATTTATTTTGAATGACTAACAAGTCACATTAAAATAAAATCAAAACTATCACAAAATACATGGTCTTGTAACGCACAATCAATTACAGGTAACCACAGCTTACACATTATCGAGTACACATGCTCTAAATACATAATTTAATAGAAATTAGAATTAGGAATACAAACAATCATGCTATTAATAATATCAGAATACAGTCTAAGCAAATTTAATTACGTAGTAATGTCATGATGGTTGAAAAAAATCGAGTCTCGGTCGCTCGCAACAGGGTGTTTTAACTACGTCTGCGTCATAATACTGAATAATATTTTTATTTTTAAATTATTAAAATAATAAATACCTAATTTTTTTAATAAATGTTTAGTATTCATTGGATACATGAAGTGGGTTGCCGTTGTAAGACGACTAAAAAGTCACGGTGTATAGTTATTTTAGAAGCTTATTGCTTGAATATATGTCACAAATATAAAATAACAACGATTCAGGGATGTATTTACAGTAGCTTACACCGCTGATATATGATGGCTGAGATAGTACTTTTTAGATGCACATTGATGGTGGCTGACTTAGTAATTTAGAGGACAGGGTAGTTTTTTGGAGGAGAAAAAGGCTATTAAATAGAAGTCGGTTTAATTACTACCCATAAATTAATTATTGGAATGATAATTCAAATGTCCTCTAAATGAAAGTGGTTATATAATTTCCTTTTAAATACGTTTAGACTATCGTGATTAATGTCGGATTCAGCTTTGCGCAATATAGCGTTATACAATTTGGTTGCTCTCGAAAGGGGAGAGTTTGTCACCTAAGTTGGTTTTGTACATAGGTTGTCTGAACAAATTGTTGGTATTTCATTTATTTAATAAAAATTACCTACATTGTGACTGAACGTTACATTAAAAAAATATATATAGTTAAATAGCAAAAAAAAAACATACATAAATTGATTAATAAGAAATATAAAAATACACCATCACTATCACAAATTAAATTATAAAAAAAACAATAATAAAACAATGTCAGCATAATAAATTCATTAAAATATTTAAAAATATCTCATATAAAATAATAAATAATCAACAAATAACCAAAAATGTTCAAAAAAACTAAAATAAAAAAATCATACAATTTGAATTCAAATTCATCAAACGTCACATTTACATTTCATCTATTGAATATAGGTCTTTCCAATAGCTCTTTCCTTTAGCAACGAAGTTCCAAAACCATACTTTACAGGTTACTATGTAGGCTAATATAATTAAGGGAAAATCCCAGCACTTCAACAGCGTGGGAACATTAACCCAAAAGTGTTATTGTTTATTTTATAACTTGTTGGTCTAGGATAACTAGTTTAACAGTGCCTGTTATTAAACTACTAGCACGTATAATTATTTCCCGGCGTAGCTACATGCGAATGAGATGGTATTTTAAGCGCTTTTTGTACTGAATTCTTGGCATTTTAAGCTGAATTTTGCATTATTTTCAAAATTTTGCTACTACACTAAAGGTTAGGTAATCACTGAGGTAGTTAAGTAAGTGACTAGTTTCTAAAACAAGACCACACAGATTAAACAGCCAAACAGTTTTTAAACTGACACGGTCACTAACATTATCATTAACAAAAACGAGATATTTACCATGTTTACTATTTATAACTAGAAGACGGGATATTTACCATGTTTACTATTTATAACTAGAAGACGGGATATTTACCATGTTTACTATTTATAACTAGAAAACGGGATATTTACCATGTTTACTATTTATAACTAGAAGACGGGATATTTACCATGTTTACTATTTATAACTAGAAGACGGGATATTTACCATGTTTACTATTTATAACTAGAAGACGGGATATTTACCATGTTTACTATTTATAACTAGAAGACGGGATATTTACCATGTTTACTATTTATAACTAGAAGACGGGATATTTACCATGTTTACTATTTATAACTAGAAGACGGGATATTTACCATGTTTACTATTTATAACTAGAAGACGGGATATTTACCATGTTTACTATTTATAACTAGAAGACGGGATATTTACCATGTTTACTATTTATAACTAGAAGACGGGATATTTACCATGTTTACTATTTATAACTAGAAAACGGGATATTTACCATGTTTACTATTTAAACTAGAAGACGGGATATTTACCATGTTTACTATTTATAACTAGAAGACGGGATATTTACCATGTTTACTATTTACAACTAGAAGACGGGATATTTACCATGTTTACTATTTATAACTAGAAGACGGGATATTTACCATGTTTATTGTTTTCTTTGAGTTAAAAAAAATAAAAATCATCATCATTGCATGGTAAATATCCCGTCTTCTAGTTATAATAATTTTAGTGACCATGAAAGTTTAAGATCTTATATGTTTACTATTTGTTTTGAATATCCCGTTTTAGGTGTTAATGATAATGTTAGTGACCGTGTCAGTTTTAAAACTGTTAGCCTGTTTAATCTGTGCGGTCTTGTCTTAGAAACTAGTCACTTACGGTACTTAACTACCTCAGTGTTTACCTTGTTGTAGCATATTATGAAACATAAAATTAAGCTTAGAGGCACCAAAAAGCCGTCCGTTTTCTAAAGTAAAAACGTGTAATTATAGCTTTGGAAAAGTACATTTATCGAATTTTTGTGTTTTTTGAATATTCATGAAGTAAGTAGCCGTTCATAGTCCTCATTGGTCGGCCCATAGTGTTACTCCTCAATGGTCATTTTAGATTCATAGCTAAATTCTTTAATTTAATTGCGTAGATAGCCAACTAAACATTAATAAAGTAATTACCAAGGAATAAAGGATTTATTTTAAAAGTAAATAAGGTGTTTCTGAGTAGATCAAATCAGAGTGTAGATTTGTGCTACCTATTTCATGGGACTTATTGGTGTTGTGACTGTTACTATCAGAAAATAAAGACAATGTTACATGGATATGTTGCCCAAATGTCCACTTAACAACATTTGACTGCACATAACATTTAGGAGCTGTGACATTAAATCACAACAAAGATGTTTACGTATGTAATAAAATAGTAGACAATGTGGGTGTATGTCTGTTTAAACGACATTATAATTTGATAATTTACATCGTAATTTTTCCCTTCAGCTGGTTACGATGGAAAGTTATCTATTATTCGCCTTGGCACGAACTGAGTCAGGGAGATTTTGACATGCCATGGCACATTACTTACTAAATGAGAAGACATGCTGCGCGGACCCCTAATAACACAAGGACTAAGACAAGGACAAGAGAAACGATGAACGTACTTACTAAATACAAAGTATCATAATAATAATAATATAGCCTTTTATTCAGATGTAACTACTACATAACTATTACATATAAAAATTTGTAAACTTAAAACCAGTCTAGTATTCTAGAATTTGATTCTTAGATACTCTCTGCATATCTGTTTGCCGGACCGGAAGACATTGCGTTGGAAGGCCTCCCACTAGGTAAACTGATGACCTGGTGAATGTTGCAGAGATCCGCTGGATTCGAGTCGCACGAGACCGGTCAATGTGGCGACACTTGAGGTCTATGTCCAGCAGTGGACATATTTCGGCTGAAATGATGATGATGGTGATCTGTTTGCCAGTCGGCAAAGGCCTCCTGCAACCTTTTCCATTCGTGTTTTCTTTGGGCCACTCTGTTCCACATCACTCCTGGCACTTGTGTCATATCATTATCTCACCTTTTCTGTGGTCGTCCTCTTTTCCTTAGTATTAGTTGTTAGCCATTTTCTCGGTTCAATTCTGATATTTGCAATCCAAAGTAATAACCATTAACATAATCAGCCGTTAACGTTACACAGGCCTCTTCTCTTCGAGAGAGAATAGGTTACATACAAAATAATAAAGTAATATTCACAGTCGGTTCACTTGTAAAAAAAAAAAAAACAAGTAGGTACTCGTATAATTAGAGAACCGATGCGCTGTGGATAAAAATGTAAATCCACATAAAAACACAGATCATTTTTCAGCAAATAAGTAACACGTAATAACAAGTCAAACTGGTTCACGTCGACAGCGTCTATATAACGAATATTGTAATTAATGCTTTTGTTAGAATTAATTATGATACATTTGGTAATTAGGCCTAGTGGGAAGGCTGTGTCCCAGCCGTGGGAACGATATAGGCTAATCATGCAAAGTTTTATTTTGTGAATAACATTTCAGTGAAGTAAATGCATATTTGTTCAACTATAAAGTAAGGAATCGTCCTCATTCATTCGTCATTCAAGAATGCTATAAGTATTTAATAATTTTCTTACTTGCAGCACACAAATAACACGCCATAACAAGCGAAACTGATCCGCGTCGAAGAGACACACGGCTGATCATTATGCTCAGAACTTGATGCCTCACGTGATCGTTCAGCGGCTGAAAGCGTGCAAGCATTCAAAACGTAAGCGCCGCCGTGTCAGCCTGCGCCTCGGAGATAAGTCACGTTTTCATTACACTAACTTTGGATTAACCAACATACGTCGGATAGACGTAGGGACGTAGCCTATATGATTACTTGAGTCTTAAGCGACTAAATGTATGGTTATTAATGTTTTTGTTTGAATTAATTACCTAATTTGTGACAAAAAATAAGTGCATGTTAGTGTACAGTCGTATAGAAGGATCCGTCTGTCGTCATTAACTTGCATACTTAATTTACTAGCAGTAAGTATGAGCTGAAAATTAAAAGCTCAAATGGCACTGTAACTTCATGCCTTCATCTACTTTGGCTGGTCCAGTGTGGACGAGAACAGCGAGAGACGGGCAGAAATGAAAAACTTTAGATGAGGTCTTTTTCGAAGGATAAACTGTTGATTAAAACCGATCGTCTTAGATAAATAAATATTTGTACTGTAAATACTCTAAACATAGGGCTGCGGGACTGTTAGGGCTGCGGGACTGTTCGAAAGAGATACCGTGGCCCTGGAACACAAAGGGCAAAGAAGGAACATGGATGGGTTTTAGTCAGTACAAGTCTGACACTCCCTTCCGCTCCGCCCAGAGTGGGGGGGGTCATTTGATGATTTCCCATCCGGAAAAAAAAAAAAAAAAAAAAAATACTCTAAACATTGTAAAACAGATTATCACATTTATCTTTTCTACACATTAGTTACATTTTTAAATATTTCTAAAAAACAACCATTTAAAAAAACATTTAAAAATATAAAAAATTGTCATCCGCCGTTGTCGTGAGCAGGGTCCAAGCTACCGGAGGTTAGGACTCCAGAGGCAAGAACCTCCTCAAAATGCGGGCCGTATCGAGGAGTACTGCCTTCTGAATCAGGCCCTTGATCCAACCGCCAAGTTTCCGCTGACAGTTTCGGCAGATGTTCGTCGAGTCTTTTGGCCATCAGGCCATTGGCCGTAACGGCAATCGGCACCATGATAGCCGATTTCACATTCCACATGTCGTGCTAGCCAACCACGTGTGCCAAGATTGTTATTTGTTTCTCTTTCTCAGCTTTCACAAGGATCTTCGTCGTTATTTTATTTATTATTTACTCTCCTGAGTCTCCACGTTTGCGTAACGTTAAGCAAGACACAAGAATCCTATGAGAATATAACCAAAGCTTTCATTTATGTCTAGTCCCGTTATTTTTCCCCTGAGAAGGAAGAGCTTATAGCACAAGTGCATTAACAAAGCTTGAAACCACACGTGCATAATAAACGAGCGTGGAATAGAAAATCTAGCTTAGAAACAAAGATTATAACGTTGTATGCATAGCTGATCCCTTTGTTATTCATCATTGGGGCTTATGCAGTTGATTGGGGAAATCCAGCTTTACTTAAGCTTACCTACTTAGTTTTGCTGTAAAGTTTAATTTCAATAATCACGTCTAAACATTGTTTATAAGGGTGAAGGCTCTTACAGGCAAACAAATCCAATTAGTGATCAGAATGTCAGGAATGTAGTTTCCAGGATGTCCACAAGAAAACACTAATAGCTAACAAATAATTACATACCTAAAGTTCATCAATTTAGCCAACAGCACTCAGTAGTCGCTGGTAAAAAGAAACATAGCATTACTTCATACATACATTCACACAGAATTATTTGCGTACCCTCAAACTTAGCGGTTATATTTTCTTCCCCCAATATCATTGCACTAGGTCTCCACACCAAATTCTCCCCACAAACTCCCTTAATAACGAATCAATCTAAAAAAAATCAAAATATCATGCAACACATAACACATGTCGTTTTGATTATAATTGGTAGTAAAACGGACCAGGCGATCGCTCTCTGCCACCGTTCCGGTCCTGACCCCATTACGGACACATATTAATTTTTCGCATCCGGCACCGGACGCGGTCCTAATTGAGCTCTTTCACCTCCGCTTAACATTGACGATGATTAGTAGAAACTGGTTTATTATAGCCGGAATGCATGTGTAGCCTTATTTTTTTGCATGTTCTATACACATGCCAAAGGACCTGGCTTTCTTCACTTCTTTTATCAGCCAAAGAAGAACCCTTATCATTATCCGCCTAGCCTTTTCATGGAGCGACTCATAACGAATAACCATATTTATGAACTAATCATGCGGAGGATCGCCATCCATAAAATCTAGTTCTGGGTACAGTTGGCGTCTCAACAAACTGTGAAATGGTTTCTAAGTTAAAGTTACCAATAGACAATTTTAACGTTAATTTTAACCAGGTCAAAGGTCGGTACTTCCATCACTACAAAGGTAAGAATATAAGTTTTTAAACTGGCATGGTCACTAAAATTATCATTAACACTAGAAACGGGATATTTACCATGTTTGCCATGTTTGTTTGTTTATTTGTAAAGGTAAGAATGTGTGCAAAAGTGTACTTGAAGTTTTAAAAACGTTATGAAAAGCAACAGTAAGTCCCAATACAAATTCATTAACGTGCTTTACGCCTCCTAAAGCCTCCAACATATTATCGAAATCTGAAACCGAATCAGATCTTACAACAATAATTGAGCAACATGAGCAACAGCAAGATTTTAAATGTTAATATAATCACTTTCACTACATACTCGTAGTATAAAACAAAGTCACTTCCTGCTGTCTGTCTGTTCCTATGTATGCTTAGATCTTTAAATCTACGCAACGGATTTTGATGCGGTTTTTTTAATAGATAGAGTGATTCAAGAGGAAGGTTTATATTTATATATTGCACTCGTGCGAAGCCGGGGCGGGTCGCTAGTATATCATACAACGCAGCACCTTTTATAGAACCAAGCAATAATGTGAGGAAAAGCCACACGGTAGATCAACTTGCTTTGAACTATTAAAGACAAATCCATGTTTACTGCTTGATATTGAAAATATTTCAATTATGACACTTTACGTCTAGTTTAGTGAATAAGACTTTAATAGGTTTGATAATCATATCTGCTTTTTTTTTACATACTTTTCACTTTCAAGAACAAAATGAAAAAACAATAATTACCCGTAATGTGCCTCGACCGGCCAACACCGGAAGCTCTCATTGCGCGGCTCAGTCAAGGGCTTGATTCAGAAAGCCGTACTCCTAGATACGGCACGCATAGTGAGGAGGTTCCTCTCTCTGGAACCCTGATCACCGGCAGTCTGGACCTAGTTCCTGATGCCCATTGGTTACTATTTTATTATTTGGTTTTTATGATTTTGACAAGAAAATAAATAAATGAACCCGTATACTAATGTGTAAGGCCTGCTTACATCATAATTATGTTCTCAACAGTGTATTTAGCGCTCAACACACCTAATTAAATAAGGCCCAATTGCACTCTAACGCTAAATACATTTAAAACATCATTCGACTTCAAAATATTGAAAAACAGAACGATTTTTAAATCGTTTTAGTGAATAGTAGTGCAAGTGGGCATAATTATCTTCTACTCTTAAGATAATGTTGCAATAATGTTGTTAAAACGCCATAAACAAAATAAAAAAGCCAGGAAAATATTCACATTCCACTGCAACAAAAGTGATTACCAACAGTGAGCGTAACTAGCTCACGTTACGTACGGACCAACGGAATGTAATTGCAAATCAACAGCCAATCACAGCTTACTGGATTACTAATCAGCCAATAGTATTACGCGTAATGAAATTCTGAGCTGCTTTACACGTAGGTCGGAGCTATTAGTTCTTTTTGACGTCGGATAGTGATACCACTAGTTAGCTTTTTCCGTTTTACAAAATTGGTAACGTGAAAAAGTGAAGAGGTATATTGATTTTATGGAAACAAAATTGTAACTCCGTATTCATATTTTTAAATTCATATTAATCCTAATGGTGCACGGCTGTGGGGAAGTGCTTACAACTCCAATTTAAACATAATGCAAAGGCTCCAAAACGGCACCTTAAGAACCATTTCAAATGTTCATCACCAACACAGAGATCCTTGAAGCTCTGAACATAAGAACTGTTAAGGAGGAGCTGACAGGGAAATCGCACAAATGACGTAGCTACTGCGTTAACAACTAGCAGCTACACTAAACAACTGAAACGCCATGACATACGGAAACTTGGTGACAGATGGTGAAGGATGAGGTGCCTCCTGCTGAAGAACTCCTTGGACACGACAACAATAATAGGGAACAAATCTGCTTATAATTTGGAACGGATTGCAATAAGCACAAAAATATATCCTATTTATTAACAAAAACTAAACTTCACTATTGCCTATTAGGACAAAATTCCCCAACAAAACTGAACGCGATCAGCACGTCTAAACCGTGTTCAAGAGCAGTCGGTATCATCATTTTTATTAACGAATAAATAATCATTTTTAATAATGACCTTTTACCAACTCTTTGGAGTCCACTTGACGTCTAACTGGATGCGATTAGATACTTGATTACCTACTATTCAATCTTTACCAAATACACCGGAAACATCATTCATGTATTGAATTAGTAATTAATCCGTCACGCCTAATTTCGGCACGAATTCCTCCATGACAACAACCACACTCCATGTCAAATAATCGTACAAACCCCTGAATACCAATCAGACGCTTCGAAAATATAAACTCACGCGGGATACTCTCATACTAAACTCATATCAAACGAATAACTCGAGTTCACAGACTGTGAAATACTCCCGACTGGCGCAGATACCAGCAGATTAAATTGTTACAAATTGTAGGTAACAGTAATAATTACGTGTAATAGAAGCGTCGGTACCTAAGGGTAGTAGGCTGCGTTTCCACATCAGATATGGCAGAGCTAGGCGGTGTGCGCGGATAAAATCAACCAATAGGATTACTTTATTTTCCAAGCCTCTCTTAGCGCAGATCTGTTGGAAATGAGTGCTAGCGGAACCAGGTATTTAGGTACATACAAAAAAGAGAAGAGTGCTAAGGACGCAAGCACGGAATGCGGGCGAGGAGGGTGGCCAAAACGGTGTAGAGGTGAAAAGAGGCGAATATGAATTCTCGCACCACTAAGTTTCATACCGTTTCAGTGCTTCGCTACGTATCCTCGTACCGTAAGCTACCTCGCAAATATCTGTGGAAAAACAGCTTTTGGCTGCCTGTCCACTGGAGCAGAGAAGAGCGAAGCAAAAACCCAATAGAATTTCATAAAATCTAAACTCCGCTCCACTCATTTTATGCAATTCTATTGGATATTGGCTCCAAAGCATAGAACTTTTGTGTTTCCAAAGATAGGAGGAATCTTGCCGTCTTACCCAAAATAGCTTAGATTTTATGGGACAAAAATGATAAACTATCGCAGCAATGTAAACGGATTGTCTTGTAATACTAGGTAGCAAACGACTCATGATACCCACTATTACTACCACCAAAATCCTGTCCCTCCCCAAAATCCCTATTTTACTTTTTGCAGCTTGGTAAAAAACAGTGTGTGTTACGATTGCTCCGCCAAGTTATCAAAACAGAAAAAAACTTCGCTAAAACATTTGTCGCAATTTGTCAAAATCGAAGGGTACAAACCATCTCGTTACACGGACGTGCGGGGTAGAATGGTGGAGGACTGGGCTCTGGAGACAGGCCTGGTCGTCCTAAATCGGGGTTCTGTCCCCACGTGCGTGCGGATGCGGGGCGAGTCGGTGGTGGACATCTCGTTCGCCAGCCCCGCTCTGTCGCCGCGTGTCGTTGACTGGCGCGTCATGGAGGGGGTGGAGACCTATTCCGACCACCGGTACATCCGGTTTGACGTCTCCACCCAGTCCTCAAGCGTGCCGGTCCTACAGGCCCCGAGTGGTCCGCGATGGGCGCTGAAGCAGCTGGACCGGGAGCTCCTCCTGGAAGCCTCGATCGTGCAGGCCTGGGTGTCATCACCAGTCAGGCCTGCCGACACCAACAACGAGGCGGGTTGGTTCCAGGAGGCCATGTCCGAGATTTGCGACGTGGCAATGCCCCGAGTTCGGCCAGGAAGCGCCCGGCGTCAGGTATACTGGTGGTCGCGAGAGTAGACGTCTCTGCGCAAGGCGTGCGTTGCCACGCGGCGCCTGTACGCCAGGCATCGCAGGCTCCGCATCCGCCCTCCGGATGCGGCAGCCATTGAGGCAGAGCTGTACGAGGGGTACAGAGCGGCGAAGACCGCCCTCCAAGAGGCTGTCCGGCGGGCCAAGAACTTGGCCCGCGAGGAGATGCTGGAGTCTCTGAACGGAGATCCGTGGGGGCGCCCTTACAAGATGGTGCGGGACAAACTCCGCACCCGGGCCCCCCCGTTGACGCAGAGTCTCCGGCCTGAGCTCGTGGAGGACGTGGTGAGCGCTCTGTTCCCTTCGCGAGGGGAGCATCCTCCCCCGCCTATGGCTCCGCCGCCGCGTGCGATGCCGGAAGCGGACCACACCGATGACGATGACGACGTTCCGGAGGTGACTGGGGTAGACCTGAGAGTGGCGGTACGCAGGCTGAAAACCAGAAACACCGCCCCGGGACCCGATGGCTTGCCTGGCAAAGCCTGGGTCCTGGCCTCTGAGGCTCTCGGGCCCCGACTGGAAGGGCTCCTAAGCGCATGCTTGGAGAGAGGCCAGTTTCCGCTTTGATGGAAGACGGGGAAGCTGGTCCTCATCCGGAAACCAGGGCGCCCTGCGGACTCTCCGTCCGCATACCGGCCCATCGTGTTGCTCGACGAGGTGGGCAAGCTCTTTGAAAGAGTCATTGCCAACCGCCTCGCCGGGCACCTTGCGGGGATGGGACCGGATCTTGCGGAACACCAGTTTGGTTTCCGCAAGGGGCGCTCGACGGTGGACGCCATCATGCGCGTGAGAGCCCTCACGACGGGGGACACGGTGTCCAGGGGCGGGGTTGTCTTGGCGGTGTCTCTTGACATCGCCAACGCCTTCAACTCCTTGCCCTGGAGCTGCATTAGGGAGGCACTCCGGTATCACCGGGTGCCGACCTACCTTCGTCGTGTGGTCGGGGACTACCTGACGGATAGGGCCGTCATCTACCCCGGTCGGAGCGGAGAATGGAACCGGCGAGAGATGTCGTGCGGTGTTCCACAGGGATCGGTTCTGGGGCCGGCCTTGTGGAACATCGGTTACGACTGGGTGCTGCGCGCCGACCTCCCTACCGGCGTCAGTGTAGTTTGCTACGCTGACGACACGCTGGTACTGGCACAAGGGAGGTCGCACGAGGCGGCGGCCGAAAACATGACACGCGGGGTTGCGATAGTCGTGGAGAGGATCCGGCAATTGGGTCTCGAGGTGTCACTGCACAAGTCCGAGGCCATGTGTTTTCATGGGCCTCGGAATGCGCCACCGTCGGGATCCCTACTGACGGCAGGAGGGGTTTCCATCGGCGTCGGGTCGACGTTGAAGTACCTAGGACTCGTCCTCGACAGCCGGTGGAACTTCGTGGAGCACTTCCGACGTTTTTCTCCCAAACTGGAACGGACAGGGGCTACCTTCAAGCGGCTCTTGCCCAACCTGAAGGGTCCAAACGCCTCCTGCCGGAGGCTATACGCCGGGGTCGTGCGGTCCATGGCCCTTTACGTTGCCCCGGTGTGGGCGCGTTCTTTGAGGCGGCAAGCCGCCCACTACCTGAACGCGCCCCAAAAAGTAATAGCCATAAGGCTAATCCGGGGGTACCGCACGATCTCCGGCGAAGCGGCTAGCCTCCTTGCCGGATTGCCGCCATGGGATCTGGAGGCGATAGTCCTTGCACGCCTGCACGAATGACGCGCGGAGGCACTACGTCGGGAGGAAACTCCGCTGCCGCGGCAAATTGCTGCTCAGCGGACAGACCTCCGGCGTGATCTCATGGCGACATGGAGAGAGCGACTGTCGCAACCCCGTGCAGGGCACGCCACCATAGTGGCGATAAGTCCCCTCTTTGGGGAATGGCTAGAGAGGCGCCACGGCGCCCTCACCTACCGCCTGACGCAGGTCCTCACCGGACACGGTTGTTTCGGGAGGTTCCTGCACCGAATCGGGCGGGAGGAAACGCCCGGGTGTTTCCACTGCGAGGATCGTCCGGAGGACACGGTGGAGCACACCGTGGAGGTCTGCCCCGCTTGGGCGGAGCACCGCCGTGTCCTCGTAGCGGCGATTGGCGGCGGCGATCTCTCGCGTCCGGCCTTGGTTCAAGCCATGGTCCGGAGCGAGAGGGAATGGGAAGCCGTCACCTCCTTCTCCGAAGCAGTCATGCTAGTGAAGGAGGTGGCGGGACGTGAGAGGGAAAGAACCTCACGTCCCAGTCGCCGCGGGAGACGCCCTGGGCGTCGGGGGTCACGTGGTGGCTCCCGGCCACCGTAGGCGCGTGCCTGTGGACGGCGAGTTATGGGCCAGCTCGCCGTCCGGCCGTCTTATGACGACAGGCCGTGTCGACGGCGCGTTCGTGTTCCACGTGCGCCTCAAAGAGATGTCAGCAAATAAGTAGGGGTCCGCAAGGGCCGATGCCTGCCAGGGCTGCGGGACTGTTCGAAAGAGATACCGTGGCCCTGAAACACAAAGGGCAAAGAAGGAACATGGATGGGTTTTAGTCAGTACAAGTCTGACACTCCCTTCCGCTCCGCCCAGAGTGGGGGGGGTCATTTGATGAATTCCCATCCGGAAAAAAAAAAAAAAAAAAAAAGGGTACAAACCAAAAATTTGTCAAAGTAGAAATAAAGAAGTTATAAGGGTTTTAAGTTGGCCGCGCGAACGTAACGTGGAGGATTGCGCGACCATGGATATCTCAGCAACTACTTGGGTTAGAGATCTAATTCTTTTTGTCAATTGAAGACTGAATTTGTCAAAAATTGTCGAAAAAAGAATTATAAGCTCTGTATAAGCTCTCCAAGTCTCCTTATAACTTCTTCATTTCTACTTTGACAAATTTTTGGTTTGTACCCTTCGATTTTGACAAATTTCGACAAATTTTTTGGCGAAGTTTTTTTCTGTTTTGATAACTTGGCGGAGCAATCGTAACGCACACAAAAAAAAGATATGATATGGAAAGAAGCCTCGTTATTGCTTCATATAGTGCACATACTTACTTTCATTAATGAACACTTCTGAAATAAAGAGGGCCCCTAAATGGGATCTTTTTTGTACAGCTCCGCTCGCTTCCTCACCTCCGCTCTAGTGGAAAGGCAGCCTTAAGCTACGGTTTAACTGCAACCAGCTGTGTCTCGGCAGTTGTAAACGTTCGGCGTATCGTTCAAGTGTTACTCTAAAGACAATTTGTTTTAACTCACTTTGTATTAAAGGATTGAGAGGTAATCAATGGTTGACAAATGTTTTGGTATGAGGGTTTTAATGCTCGGTCATCTTAGATGGATTTTTATTGGTAAACATCTGGATTTTTTGTCTAGTCCTAGCATACATAGATATAGCAAAAGATACCTGGATCTGGCTTCGTTTCTTTTGCATGAAACAATCACCGTCCTCCTCCTAATGTTTTCCTTCACCTGTTTGGGAAAAGAGACGTTAATATTGAATCAGTCGTTTATTTTGCAAATTGTTACCTTATACAAGCGGAAGGCACATTGACGCACAAACGGTGGTGACCACGTGTTCAGTACCTACATAATACCAAACCCTCCCACACAGATTTTTTCTATCTGGGGGGTTTGGTATGATGGACGTGGTAAACTTTTATTTATAAAATTCATGCTCCTCCACGGCTCCTTTTCATGGTGACATTTTAAAATTGTAGGTATATCTGAGAATTTATTTTCTAGTTTTTCGTTAAAAATTGCCCAGAATCCGTACTATTCTGAGAATTAAACAAAAATATATTCTGCAAGTACCTGAGACTCGGAACTCGAAAACATTTAGCGGAAGCGAGTTACAAGCACTAAAATACAGAAACCAGTATTTGCCTTTATTTGATTACGACAGTACATACTCGTACCAAATTTGACTGCATTTTTATACAATATACCATGATTGTGTGGAAAGTTTTACCAAAATCCATAAATTATGCTTCTAGCCTCGGTACACCCACTCATGTGTTAAAAGGTCAGTATCTAAGGGCCTTTGTTAAGGCCAAGGACAGCAGCATTCTTTGTTTATCTAGTTACAAGTTACAGCATATCTACTGTTATTGTCAATAAAATTGTCAAGCGTGGTGATTATAAGAATATTAACAATTATTTAAAAAATCGCTGATATAACCGTACGGTTATATCAGCGATTGTGTTAAATGTTAACACAACCGTGTGGCGCCGACAATACGACAATAAATTATACTGCGTATACCTCATGACGTTCCCAGTCTGCATACAAAAATTCAATCGAATATATCCAGTAGTTTAGACACAGGACATTATTTTTCATTTTCAGCATTTTCTGCATGATGTAGATTAATAGGCTAGTACCCCGTATCGCTATTAAATACTAAACACAATGCTGCCAACTCGCTACTTCTAAAGCCTTTTCAAAATTCGTTCCTTAAATTTTATTTGATTTTATTTGTGAAAATTATCCCTAAGGTTTGTAAAGCAATATAATATTTCTATTTCGTTAACAGTTATATGCTGTTTTAGATTGTTTTTTTTTTTTAATTTCGATGTTTGGATTTATTTGATAGTTTAAAAATATTCCTATAAAGTGTTTAACCAGTGTTTAACCAGTGTTTTCATTTATTGTCGTATTGTCGTCGCCACCTGGTATACCTATCCTATACAGTAGGCATCAGAAAGCTGTGCTTATATTTAAGGGTCTGGTATAGACCATCAAACTGAACAACCTTCTCCAAGGGACCAACATCGTAAACGTAAAAAGATAATTATGAAAGTTTTGTATAGTATAGCTGATAAAAAAATTAACAATAATAACAGCCGCTCGGGTCGATCTAAAGGTTAAGCCGCGCTTGCCTGTGATGGTACCGAAAAGGTTGACCACCCATTACATACCGGGTTTCCTCCGTGCCTCGGAAAACACGTTAAGCCATTAGTCCATTGTTGGTTGGTGGCTGTCAATCTTAGATCTTTGACAGTCGGTACAGGTAGTCAGTGGCCCGAAAGTCTGACAACCAGTCTTACCAAGAGGTATCGTATTATCCACTAACTGGGTTGTGGAGGTCAGATAGGCAGTCGCTCCATGTTAAATACTGGTATTCAGCTGCATGCGATTGGACTGGAAGCCGATCCCATCATAGTTTGAAAAAGATTAGGCAGATGATGATGTAGGATGGCTGATAATTTTTTCACGATTACAATGTTGGGCCCATAGAGAAAGTTGTTCAGTTTGATGGTCTGTACCGCCAATATGTCATATAAAGTGTGTAACAAACTTAACGAAGCCGAAAGGCACTTGTTCTCTCCATCATTGTGATAAGTTTTTTGTTCTAAAGCATAGGGAATCTTCTAGTTACGAAGATATTGGGGGTCAAAGTTCCAACTTTTTAACAAGCTTTAATATAAGATTTTTACTTTAAACACCTTCCCGTACTATTCAATTCTTCCATCAGCACAATGTTTTGAGTGCGTTACATTGAGTCCTACCGTAAAACGTGATTTTTCACCCCCAAAAAAACTCGCTTCCCAGCAATAAATTTTGCGTAAAGTTTGATGTACAGAATGCTTGGTTTACGGCTTCGTAAAGGCCCTGACCCTGTATGACCACGCCTTTCTGATACACAGTAGAGATACTATTATATACTGTGCAAGAGACATCGTTGAACAAACTGTTATCATGAATACAGAACAAGGTTTTACACCCCAGCATAGAAAAATATTGTCGGTTACAATAAGAAATAATCTGTTTTATACAAAAGTGCAATATCAACACCGTCAAATTGTATGGAACAGCTTACACTCTTCATAGATATATCACTACATAGTATAAAACAAAGTCGCTTCCCGCTGTCTGTCTGTCCCTATGTATGCTTAGATCTTTAAAACTTCCCAACGAATTTGATGTGGTTAACAGTAATAGACAGAGTGATTCAAGAGGAAAGTTTATATATATATATATATATATGGCGGGTTGCAAGTTCTTAATAAAATATAGGTTTTAACCTGTGTATAAAAATAAATTAAAATTATAAAACACAAAGTTTAGACACAAATAAGTGATACAATATAATCTGAATAGTGTAACAACCAAACACAATTGTTATCTCAGATTAATTTACGTGATAAATGCAAATAAACAAATAAATAAAGGACAGTGACCAGAAGCTTTGTTTACATTCAGAAATATCAAGAATTGACTTTGATATAACTTTTGTTGATTAGTGCAGTGTGGTTTAAATATCAAACAAGGACAAGAGCTTTAAATGAAGTTTAAAAGAAACAAAAAAGTGTTCCCTACCACAAACTCATCCTGCTAATTGTAAGTCACGAATACTTTAATAATCATCTAAACAGTGCTCATAGTGCATTTCAATAATATAATGTAATAGTAGAACATTAAAGGTGCTAGAGAAGTGATAAACAGTAGCAAAGGGCAAACAAGTGTGATCTATCAAAGTAAACAAAGAAAACGGACTTTGAACTTTTGAACATCAACATTCAAATCCGTCCAACGGATCTTCACTACTGGAGCATACAATAGACACCGTAATTTCAAGACTTAGTTGTATGTTCGAGTGGCGCGTTGCTCTAAGAAGCGCTTAAGTAGCTAGCAAACAACAGTCGGCAGATCGACTCCCACTATCGGTTTTACTTTTTGTGTTTTTGTTTTTTCTTGTTTCTTTTTTTTTTTTTGCTTTATTATTGATTAATTGAACAATACGCATTTAATAAGTACAAATAGTAATACATTATAAAATGACACCTAAAACTGGTACAAAAACCGACCGCAAGATGCCAGAGAAAACTATATGTTTTAAATGCAAGAAGTCGGTAGACAAAAAAAAAACAGTTTCATGTTCAATATGTAACAACCGATATGAATTGGATTGTGATGGCTTCCCAGAACAAACCTACCGGCTAATGGACCGAGAATCTAAGGCAAATTGGAGATGTAAAACATGCAGGAAAAATACTAAAGTACTGACGACTAGCCGTGTATCTAACATCACAAATAGGAAACGAGGAAACCAACACCTAAAGAGCTCCTCTCCGGGAAAAAGTGTGAATGTTCAGAAAAGTAAGCAACCAGTAGCAATAAAGTCTGCCGTACTAAGCAGTTCCGACATTTTGGATTCCCACATACTATCCGAATACGAAACTTCAGATGAATCATTCAACACACCCAATAAACTCTCTCATAGCGTCGACGGCACAATTTCTGAAACATTGACCGTTCTAGAAATGAAAGACACCATAAAAGCGCTTACACATAAATTGGATAGTACTGAAAATGAGTTAGAAAACACGATACTCGAAAATAACAATCTTCATCAACAATTAAATAAGTTAACTGCAGAAATCAAAATTTTGAAATCACTTTGTAACTCTTCGTCCGTCATTGGAAATAGCCCAGACATTAAACATAAAAGAAAAAGAGACACTCTGCTACAACAAAACGCCTTTTCCACACCTTCTTCTCCCGTGGGGAATAAGTCGAATGTTAAATGTGGCAAAAGCATAGAAATAATGCATCTGCAACAAAAAATCGCGGATCTGCAACAAGAATTAATAGAAGCACAGCAGCAGATTGTAGCTCTCACGAAAATATTAGACACAGTAAAACAAAACAACAGAATACCTAAACAACCCTCGGTATCAAAAATCTACATACCAACGCCTAACCATACCGAAGAGAAGAAACATGAATCGACAAGTAGAGTACTGATATTCGGCTCTCAACAGTGCGTCGGTCTAGCAGCTGCCATAATGCACTCAAGACAAAATACAAAATATGAAAAGTATCGGATTATCGCGGACACAAAACCAAATGCACCAAGTAATCAAATAATAATGAGTTGCCGTCATGCCAAGTTGAACTACAATGATAAACTTGTGATTTGTGTAGGGGAAAATGATCACAATTTAAAATATATCTTATCCCAACTACAAATTGTACTAGATACTTTTTATAATAACCTCATTATTGTATTAAATGTGTTTAAAAATGAGTATTTAGATGTAAGTAAACTCAATTATTGCATCAAAAATGTATGTCTTAACTTTAAAAAATGTAAATTCCTAGAAAGCCAGACCCATAAAATGTCTGAATTGTGTACTAAAATTAATTACCTTATAGATTGTCATGACTATAATGAGAACTATTTAAATCCTAGAGAACTTGTAAAGCGGATAGCGAGTAACAGGTCAAGTCTTAAAGTAAATACAAATTATAACAAACCCAAGAAAGGAACAATTCCTTTCTATTTCGGTCAGAAAATCTTAAAACAACAAGAAACGGATAACGTTTTAAATTCCACCGATAAAGCAAGACAAGGAACAATTCCGTATTATTTTCCTATAATAAAAAAGGACATAACGTTTTTTCGGGCCCAAAACTTCGCCATGTAGAACATATAATTTCAAAATACTCCATCAAAATATTGCTAGTCTCTTATCAAAAAAAGAACTTCTCGAAATAACCTTACAAGAACTACGTGAAGTACAGAATAACCCAGATGTAATATGCCTCTCCGAAACTTTTATAAAAAAAGGCTATGAATCTTATATAAAAATTCATGACTATGAAATGGCTGCCAACTTCTGCAGGGAAAAACAAAGAGGTGGGACCTGCATCTTAGTAAAAAAAAACATTGTATTCAAAGAACTCCCATTTATAAATACCCACGCTATTCAAAATACGTTCGAAGCATGCGGTATAGAACTAAATTATCATAAGTTGATAATCATTTGTGTTTATAGAACTCCTCAATCCGACCCCACCCAATTCCTATTTAAGTTGAATGGTCTTTTGGAACACGTATTTCATAAATATAAATCAAAATTAAATGTTGTTTTGGTGGGTGACTTTAACATTAATACTCTCAAAAAGGGCAATATAACTAATCAATTAATAGATCTGTCATACAGTCATAATCTAAAATTACATATAAATGAGCCAACACGTAAGTCATCATGTATCGATCATATTCTCAGTAATATTCCGGATGCTGTTGCTACAGTAATGCCACTTCACCTATCCGACCATGATACAGCCCAAATGTTGAGTATTCCTTTAAGACATAAGATACAAATAAAACAGGCAGCATACTATATCTACAAAAGAGACTTCAACTTGAATAATATTCAGAAGTTTAAAGAATGTTTACAAAACGTGTCATGGTCAGAAACTTACGCAGAAAATTATGTAGATGTTGCATTCAGTCATTTTCACGAATTATTGTGCCTTTTCTATAATTTGTGCTTCCCGAAAATAAAAGTAAAAGTTAACACTAATCAAAAGAAACAAAACTGGATAACCAAAGGCTTGAAACGAAGTTGTCAAACAAAACGGTCTTTACGCTTTCAATATTATAGAAATAAAAATATCGGAAATAAAACTAAATATATGCAATATTCAAAAATCTTACAGAAATGTATCTACACTTCGAGAAAAAACACAAATATTAAGTTTATAAACGAACATGAAAACAAATGCAGAGCCGTATGGAAAGTAATTAGGGACGAAATCAAGAACAATAACTTCAAGGACAGTATAGATAACATTCAAATTCATAACACTGTAGTAACGGATCCTTTTGAAATAGCAACGGCATTCAATAACCATTACATTAATATGGCGCATGCTTCTAGTACGGATATAAAAACAAGCCCTAGGAAAAATTCAGCAGCTCATTCGATGTTCCTCAAACCAGTATCTGAGAATGAAGTTAGAACGGAGATAATATCATTGAAAAACTCAAATTCTGAAGGATACGATGAGATTAATACGAAAATTATAAAAGCATGCACTATTGAACTAAGTGCAATTGTAACACATTTAATTAATTTATCTTTCTCACTTGGTACTTTTCCTGAAGCATTAAAATTATCAATTGTTAAACCGCTTTTTAAAAATGGAGTAAAATCTGATGTTAATAATTATCGCCCAATAACATTAATACCTATCTTATCGAAGATATTTGAAAAGTGCATGTACAAAAGATTGATCGAATTTTGTAATAAATTTAACATAATTAAGAAAGACCAGTTCGGCTTCCAAAAAAACAAATCTACAACACTAGCTATTTTCACCCTTATAAAAGATATAATAACGAATATTAATCAAAACCGTCTTACTACAGGTTTGTTCTTTGATTTAACTAAAGCCTTTGACCTAGTGTCTCATGACCTGTTACTACAAAAACTGGAGGCAATTGGAATTAGAGGCATAGTACTTCAGTGGATATCGTCATACCTAAATAACAGACGACAGCGGGTTACCATTACAAAAGTAGATAGAAATAATGACATGATACCACACTCATCCGAACTCAAGTACAACAAGTATGGCGTCCCACAAGGAAGTGTGTTAGGGCCAATTTTATTCCTTTTGTACATAAATTCCATTATTAATATAACCAACCATAAATGTATATTATTTGCTGATGATATTTCAATTATTGTAACAACTGATAGGAAGAATAATACGATTGACGATCATGAGACTGATATTAATAACACTATTGAAAGTCTAATTGAATATCTAAATAGAAATAATTTAACAATTAATCTTAAAAAATCAGTTTATATTCAATTTAATAAATCTAATAATGCTAAATACAATGTTAAAATGAACATACATAAAATTGATGAAGTAACACAAACAAAATTTCTAGGTGTAACTTTAGATCAAGACATAAACTGGAAAGCACATATTGATACCGTCTCCAAACGAATAAATAAGTTCGTATATGCAATTAAAAAAGTCAGAAATATAACGAACATTAAAACGGCAATAACGTCATATCATGCATACGTAGAATCGGTGCTCCGCTATGGCTTGATAATGTGGGGTAATAGCACAGATCAAAACAGAGCATTTATTGCACAAAAAAAATGCATTAGAGCAATTTACGGACTTCGACCTGAAGAATCCTGTAGACCGATATTTAAAAAGCTTGGCTTGTTACCACTACCGTCTCTTTACATATACGAAACATGTATGTTTGTGAGGAAGTATAAGGAATTGTTTAATAATGCTAATGATTTATATCCTCGTAACCGACGAGACCCCCACAGGCTAGTATTGGATGTCCTTCCAAGACTAGCTAAATATAATAAAAGTTGTATATCTATGTGTGTACGTGTTTATAATAAGATACCAAGTAATCTCAAGAATCTAAATATGAGATTATTTAAAAATAAATTGCATGAATGGTTGTGTAGTCATAGTTTTTATAGTGTCAAAGACTTCTTTGACAATAAATGTTAAATATTCTCGTGAAATTTTTGCACGCTTATTACTGTTAAGCAAAAACATGTATGCTCTTTCTTTTTTGTTTTTACCATCTTTTATACCATGTTTTTAAGCAAATAAATATTATTCTTATTCTTATTCTTATTCTTACCTAACAAACCACAAACTAGAAAGATGTCATCCCCATAATATTTTATCATTTAATTTCTTCCAATATTAGCAGCCATCTTCAAACACTAGCGACCTCCCATTTGATAGCCGTTTTATCGTAGCCAAGGACGCTTTTTACTAGGCACTTCGTAGCTTCTTGAAGCGATGCAGCTAAATGCCCGGCCGTAATTGGCCATCGAAATGATAGCCCAGAAAATGTCAGGCTATAAAAGAAGACATTTCCAGTCATATTTATTGTCCCACAAACATTTAGGCCTTAAAGAATGACCTAATTTATGGAGACGAATTATAAAACAAGCAATAAATGATTTTGAACCCTAGTTACCTACCTCGTTCCTGCGGACCGTTAGAAAAAAAAGAGTTGAATTCTAAAAAGATTACATATCATGGGTTTATAAATGATTACCTATATTTGCTATCCGACACATGGAAATCTCTAAATAGACTCCGAACTTAAGTCGGCCGTAGCAAAGACAATCTCTAAATATGGGACTTCATGGACGGTTCAGATCTGAAGTGTGTATGCGGCTTGTCTCCACAGACAATGGTCCACCTTCCATCTTGCGCTGCATGAACTGACAACAACTGCGCACTTGACGATCTTATGACAGCATCAGCGAGCGGAGTTCACCTAGATGAATTATGGGTCAAATATGTGTAATGGAAATTTGCCATCGACACGTTAAGAAGATTTTAGTTTCTGTCACACATCGAGACGAAAGAAAGAGACGAGACCATGTCTGAAACAAAACACGTGTCAAATATTAATGTTAATAAATCTCGGCCTTATGCCCGGTTCACATTGTTCCAGTCCAGTCATCGAATCCAGCACTGAACTGAGATAGCGATTGTCATTGTTACGACAAAAAACGTACTATCCGCAGGAAAATAAAACATCGTTCGGATGACGCTTCCATCAGCACTGAATTGAGCGTCTACACAATTTCAGTTGACCTGGTTGTTGTTAATTAGCAATTGAAATTCTTCTTGGAGAAACGTAATTAATGGCGTTGATTCATCTTTTGCAAAATTTACATTGAAATCCCCAGCTAAAATCAATGGTAGTTTGTCTTTATTGGTTTTGAAAGTTATTGAACCTCTGTGCCGGTAAAAAAAAAAAAAAAAAACAGGTTATGTGTACACTGTAGTAAACAACACTGTATACTGTAATGCCTCTAGATACATCCATAATAACAATTTATTAATTTGCAATTGAAATTCTTCTTGGAGAAACGTAATTAATGGCGTTGATTCATCTTTTGCAAAATTTACATTGAAATCCCCAGCTAAAATCAATGGTAGTTTGTCTTTATTGGTTTTAAAAGTTATTGAACATCTGTAACGGTAAAAAAAAAAAGAAAAAAAAACAGGTTATGTGTACTGTAGTAACAACACTGTATACTGTAATGCCTCTAGATACATCCAGCAGGTGACGCACCGTACACACTACTGCATATAGACTGTATATATATACCATCATATAGCGTGGCGACGCGTCGCCACGGCATGCGTCGCCACGCCAGAAATCGGTTTTACGTGCGGCTATAGATGTTTCACATCAAAAAACAAAATTACTACGACTACTTATTCAGATTTAATTAAACTCAGACTTTGTAGTATTTGAATTATCTAGATGCTCATCAAAAACATTAGTAGCGACAGTATAAAAAACCGAGCCGGACTCGTACACAAAGGGTTCCGTAGCACCAAACAATGCTAATTTTTCATCGGTATTTTTTTTTTAATCTGCTGTTCTATACATTTCGACCATGTAGACCGTAGAGATAACACTTTTGTAGAAAACAGCCGGTTTTTTTTTAAATTACCGATGAAAAATTTCCATGTGGAGTTTGAAATGATCTACTGAACACGTGGTGACCGTTTGTGCGTTGATATTTCACCGTATATAATTACAATATTTTTAACGGTCATTCATAAGTCAATTTACACTCAACAGCAAAACTAAATTTGTTTTTCATTGTATGTTAAAGAAAAACAAAGTCACTACTGCAGTATCACGAAAAAGTCCCATACCTAAAAAGCTAAATGTCCAATCTTAGTCAAACCAATTTTCGTTGAAATTTCTTTTTACGTTCTACGAACTCACTTTTTTTCAGATATTCCTTCTTTTACTTTAAAAATTAGAGGGGGGGGATAATGTTACGGCTTTGAACGAATATCTTATCAACCATAACCTTAAGATAAAAAGTATTTTTAGATCCCCGATCTATTTTTTGAAGAGCTGACGATAGGACCCCAGACAGATAAAAATGTAGTTTTTTTTCAACCTTGTGTAACATGTTTGGAGGGCCACCCCTGTTTTTTTTTATCGTATTTTCACATCACTTTTGTGTAGCGGTTCATAGAAGACACCTGCTCCCAAATTTCAGATGTGTAGTGCCTACAGTCTATGAGTAAAACGGCTGTGCCATACGGACTGGCAGACCGACATACAGAACGAATCTATAAGGGTTCCTCGTAAAACGGACTAGTTTGTCTAAAACCAGCACAACAGCAGCTCTACCTTTCTTTACGCTACTACTTACTACTTCTCCAAGGAAACATGCCGTTGAATTATAAAAGCCTATTAAATTTTACCTAAATTGAAATCTCAACTGCCATTAAAAAATTAAATATTATAGGTTTCCGCAAAGTGCCACCTGATTCCTTCTTGCCATTCTAAAACACATTATCATCATATTTTTATTTCAAGTGTGTGCTTAATTACTTTCATTAGTATTAAGCGTTATCTTTTTATAAAACCGTTTCATTTTCGTAAATGTATCCAGATTTTAATTATTTTGCCATAAAACGGTACAAAATGGCTTTTTCACAATCAATTAGCCAACGACATTGCCCGAAGCGATAATACAGCAAATACGGGGTTATTTGGCTCACGGAATTACTAGTCAGAAAATATCGGGCACATAATAAAAGACAAGGCATCGTCTACTCAATTGAACTATCATCGGATGTGTTGTATTCGTGTCGTGTTCTATATTTCTATGACATAGAAATTGATCAAAAAGTAACTATCAATACAATCCTGGACAAATCACGAAGTTTGCGTTTCCGGATAATTGATCATTACAGAGTTTCTCTAGAGAAACCGATAAGAAAATATTAATTAAAATTACTTTAATGAAAACTATTATTCCGTGATTGAAAAAAAAAACTTCAGTACGTGAACGAAGGTCCATCATTACGAATCGAAATTCTTGTCTGAATCTATTTGATTGAACCCCTAAAATTGATAGCAATTCTTAAAGCAATAGCAATAAAAACCACATTTCTAATACAGAATAGGACGCTTATAAAATGCATTAGATGGTGGTTGACCCGTCATACAATAAAGTTTCTTTATACCAACTAGTCGCCATGTGGGAAAAATTCAAATCATTTTACAATAAAGACCAATATGATTTGTCAAAAGACTATGTCGATCCTTTTGAGTTTCATAAGACCTTCTACAAAGTATACGTCGCTTTTAAAGTTGCAGATCTTGGAAACAAAAATCCACCATCGTAAGTTTTTTGGAGTCAAAAGATCCACTTAGTAAAACAATCAGAAAGACTTGAAATGTGTCTGTTATTCTCTTGCCCATCCAAAATTCAAAGACCAAAACGTATGAAGCAGTTTAAACATGATTGTGGTAGAAAATAACGTGACTAACGAAATTTTGTATTGCGGTAAAGCTCAAAACTCAGTCCGAACTGACCTGAATTAGTATAATTGTATAGAATGATTTTTACGTTAGTTTATCAGTTAACTTTAAATTTTGGGTAGTGGAGCAAAGTGGTCAAAGGTGACTTTGATTTTGGAGGAGAATAAAACCGCAGTTTTTGTTTTTCGAAAAGGTTTTCTTCTTCTAAAACAACTTTCTATATTCCTGTATTAAACAGGCTGTAAACGGACCCTTCACGAAGCCGTCAACCAGGCATTATGTACATCAAACTAAGTAACCCTACGTAAAAATATTAATATTTCCGTAACGAGAAGGTTCCCAGGTATGGTCTAGGACAAAAAAAAATGATCGTAAAGACGGGAGAACAAGTGCTTTTTAGCTTCGTTAAGGGTCTATTTACACCCTTTAGAGTAGTAACAGACTGTGTAGTTTTTAAGAATCAAATATCTATAAATATCGTACTTTGGTCTACTCCAGCTCTTAACATCCATGTGATATAATACGAGTATCACCCACAAATGAAGCAGCCGCATATGATCAGTAATGATGACAATTTGTTGATTTCCAGGTACTTCAATCAAAATGCTATCCTCTTTATCACGGGGTTCATGGCTACAGTGTTTTCATTAATGTCCTTCTATCATGGTATCCAAACATTAGACTTACCTGATATTACCGAAGCTGGCACCTATACTCTTTTACTGAGTTACGAGTTGCTTATACTCTATTGTACAAGAAATAATTTACCGCAATTTCACAACCTTTTGCGAGCTCTGAAACAAGATTTTCATTTTATTTGTACGGATGGAGAAAAATACCGGTACGTATAGTAGCTGCAGTTTCATTATTGGTTCCGTCATGTTTGTAGTTTTGCCAATAAATGGCACGGATTCTTATCGTTATCTGTTCAATAATGTTTCTTATGTTTCTAACTTTAAATTTCAGAGCCCGGTATTTTGAGGAGCAACTGAAAACTTGGAAGGTCTGCATATTCGCGTGTATAGTCTCTGCTTTTGTTCCAGTTGCGATGAATGCATTCGCTTATCTTTCGCTCTTCTACTTTTTGTCTACTCATGGTGCCGACACTGGCGAGAGCAGACCTCTTCTGTTTCCATTTTGGATACCAGACGTCGATATTAACAAGTCTCCGATTTATGAGATTTTTTTTATGTTTGCTAATATTTGTGCCCTACTTTATGCCTACAACTATACCTGTAAGTTGAGTATGATGATTATAATAGCAACTTTCTTTTATAATTATGTTAGTGTTAAATATGGAATGACGATTTACTTTCAGTTATGATACAAACACAAATAATATGGATCAGGCAGATAACTTCAAAAGTAGATATTGTAATATGGAGTCTCCAAGATCTTCTCGTGGACATACATCCAGCCACTAGTAAAGAGGAAAGTAAATATTTCTCTTATTTGATTGAGACTCGAATGAGAGACATCGTGAGGCATCATCAATCTATGTACAGGTAAAAGGTTACGACCCTAACCAGTGGCATATTTAAAGATTTGGCGCCCGAAAATTGTAATACCTTGCATAGTTTACATATACATAATATTTAGAGAGAGAATTTTTTTTAATCGATTTATAACTTAGCGAGTGAGCAGTGCGAGATTGAAAACTTTCTTATAATTTATTTTTTTACCATCGATACAGATGATAGTTTACTTACTTATGCATATAAGTTTCAGAGTAATTAACTGAGTTACAGCTGCAAAAGCGAGAGAAGCGAGCTTTCAATTTTTAGAACCCCGTTTCAGAAAGCAGATTCTCTTTTATTCTCTTTATAAGCTACTGGGCGGCAGGCTAGATAATATAGCACTTGTATTAAGAAAATACTAGTGGCAGATCAGAAGGTACATAGGGCTTGTATAAAAAGGACAAAACCTGCAGCCCCTCGCAGCCTGCCGCCCCGGGCCATGGCCCTCTAAATACGCCACTGAGCTAACTCACGAAAAATTTTTTAAATATTTGTTTGAATCTCATTCTCTCTACTAGCCTTGTCCTTATTTATTTAACTTTATTTTGTTTTAGCTTAATGGAAGATTATGCTATTGTCTACAAGAAATTACTGTTGTTCGAACAATCAATTTCTTCTCCTGTGGTTTGTTTAACAGCCTACTGTGTTGCAGAAGTATGTACTTGTATTTATTATCAGTTCACATCATTCTACATAGCTGCATAACATCATTTCACAGAATAATGGAACATTCATAAATGGAACTTTCCTATTCTGTGAAATGATGTTATGCAGCTATGTAGAATGGCTGCATAACATCATGTGGCTGGTCATATGGCATGGTTTGCCTCGTATTGGGAAAAGATGTGCGCAAATAACCACTTCGTGGAACTGCCCTAACTGGAAGAAAACGACAACGTGGCGGGATGAGCTAGACTAACATATTTGAAGCATAGGTTTGCAAAAACGCTTGATCGAGAAAATTGGTAAAACACATAATTTTTATAGAATGTTTTTCTTTTTTTCAGAAATTAGACAAGGGCGAGTTTCATGTTATACTTTTTCTATTATGTGTTGCTACTTCCTCCTTGTCTTTTGTGCCATGTTATTTGTGCACCTATCTCGCTTACAAGGTACGTACGTATTGATTCATTCGAAGGTATCTCAATAAAAATCGGCAATTCTAAAAATATAAGGAAAAAACTACCCTCAATTTATACTTTCAGGTACAATCAGTTTGTGACGCATGTTGGAGCATTCCTTTCTGGAACGCAGGCCCCCTGATACGTCCTTACTTGGTTCTTATGATACAGCGCTCGCTACGACCATTGCCACTTCAGGCTCCTGGTTTTCAAGACATTTCTATTGAAACATTTTCTCAAGTAAGTAAAAGAAGATTGTGTAGATCCCAGAAATAACAACGTCTCTAATAATATTTTAAACTTTCATGGTCACTAACATTATTATAACAGCGCCGAGATATCGGGAACTCAAAGAAAACAATAAACATGGTAAATATCCCGTCATCTAGTTATAATAACGTCTCTAATGTCGTAATTTGTCCTTTGTTTCAGAAAATGACCTCTGCTTATTCGTTATTCAATATGCTGCGTCAAACTTAATCTATAGGAACCTATAGGAATTTGAAATTGCAATTTTACAACTACTGAGTGCACTGGCTTATATAAATAAATAGAATACACAGCACGAAAATTATGTATTACACAAATAAATGATTCTTTAATCAGTATTTGTTTTATTATCCAACTTGTTTTCTATTTTAACTTTCTGAACATCCATCGAAAACTGTGTTAGGTTATATTGGCTCCCATAGTGGCACCAAACAAATTTACATTATAAAAGTATGGTTTTACCAAGAAACTGAGAAAAATAAGACGGTTACGAATGGAAGAGAAAAATAAATATATGAAGCTATTTGTGTTATCGTCCAACTTATTTTTATAAGAACTACTCGAATATTCCATTTTGTGGCCAGTTAATGATAACTGGAAGGTCCTTCGTGCGCAACGCTACGCAAATCTCCGATACCTTGCAACTTTTGTATCTAGACGACTATCGCAAAACAAACTCACAGAGTTTCGAACACAGGCACGCGTCGTGGACATGTCGTCCATTTGTCGCGCATTACCCACCCGACGAGATCACTACTAAAATGGTCGAAATTATCAGCATAGTGAAAAAATAAATTGAATATGAAGCTAAATGCCAAACATATTTATTCTCATTTATTTATCCTTTCTGAGATGGAGAAACATCCTTATTTGTATAATTATAACAAACTGAAAGAATATTCTAAAAAATAAATTACAGAAAAAGCTAGGGGAGCAAGAGAAGCCGTTAATTAACGGCTAAAAGTTAAAAAAGAAAATAAAAAGCGGCTAAAATTTCGAAACAGGTAAATTTACCTGTTTCGAAATTTTTGCATTGAACTATTTGCCTTCAATACTGCAATGTCCGAATATGGCAACTCGCGCCTCGCGACTCGATGCCGTATGTACCAACCGTACACTACATTGTTCGCGACATAAGCATACAACATTAGTATCGGAGATATTGTGTAGCATACATAAAAAAAAAAACAAAATATCAATAATTTTTTACAACAAATAATGGTTGGTACCGCACATACAACACAAAACCAAATGTAAAACAAAATAAAAACGTTTTATTGCCTCCACGGGCTCTTCTCACAACTGCCGGGCAGTTGGGCATGCTGTTTATTAAGTTTCTTATGCGATATTGCGGGATATTGGTCCATTCTTCCACTAACGCATGTTTCAGGCCTCGAAGTGTAGCTGGGGAGGGGTTTCGATTTCTTACATACCTCCCAAGCTCGTCCTAAGCGCGTTTAATTGGATTCAGGTCCAGGCTTCTCGCGGGTCATTTCAAACCACCATGCGATTGATGCCAACGTCTTGAAAATACTTATTTACAATTCGAGCTGTATGTGGCCTTTTTTTTTTTTTTTTTTTTTCCGGATGGTAAATCATCGAATGACCTCCCCCACTCTGGGCGGAGCGGAAGGGAGTGTCAGACTTGTACTGACTAAAACCCATCCATGTTCCTTCTTTGCCCTTTGTGTTCCAGGGCCACGGTATCTCTTTCGAACAGTCCCGCAGCCCTGGCAGGCATCGGCCCTTGCGGACCCCTACTTATTTGCTGACATCTCTTTGAGGCGCACGTGGAACACGAACGCGCCGTCGACACGGCCTGTCGTCATAAGACAGCCGGACGGCGAGCTGGAGCTGTATGTGGCCTGGCGTTGTCATGCATGAATATTAAATTTTCACCCACATCAATTAAATATAGGCCGACATGCTCAATAAGAATTTCTTCCACATATCTTGCACTAGTTAGCTTACCATTTTCTTTAAGCACTAACTCCGTGCGACGCTCTGAAGAGATTCCAGCCCAAACCATAACACATCCATCGCCAAACGGCACGTTTTCCTGAATGCAAGCTGCAATGTAACGTTCCCCTGGCTGACGGCAGACTCTTTACCGACTATTATGTGCTTAGAGCATAAATGTGGACTCGTCAGAAAACATAACGCTTGCACATTCTTCGCCTCCCCATTGCGCGTGTTCGCGGGCGTAACGTAATCTTGTTACCAGATGTTCCCTTTCAAGTTTTGGACCATTTGCCATGCGGTAGACCCGCAAAGGGGGTCAAATTAGCTTAAAGGAGCCGCCGCCTTACAGTCCGCTAGCTTACGTCGGCAATTAAAGTAACAAATCAACTTCGGGAGATCCGTAGTCTCACGAAGTTGATTTGTTACTTCAACTGCCGTGAGGTGCCGATTTCGGAGCATGGTCGTAACAATGCATTAGAGCAATTGACGGACTTCGACCAGACGAATCCTGTAGACCGATATTTAAAAAGCTTGGCTTGTTACCACTACCGTCTCTTTACATATACGAAACATGTATGTTTGTGAGGAAGTATAAGGAATTGTTTAATAATGCAAATGATTTATATCCTTGTAACCGACGAGACCCCCACAGGCTAGTATTGGATGTCTTTCCAAGACTAGCTAAATATTATAAAAGTTGTATATCTATGTGTGTACGTGTTTATAATAAGATACCAAGTAATCTCAAGACTCTAAATATGAGATTATTTAAAAATAAATTGCATGAATGGTTGTGTAGTCATAGTTTTTATAGTGTCAAAGACTTCTTTGACAATAAATGTTAAATATTCGCGTGAAAATTTTACACGCTTATTACTGTTAAGCAAAAACATGTATGTTCTTTCTTTTTTTGTTTTACCATCTTTTATACCATGTTTTTAATCAAATAAATATTATTCTATTCTATTATATTCTAATAAATGATCCTCTCGACCGTAGTACATCTCGGTCTGCCGGTTCCTGGTCTTCTAATGTTCTGCCTAGCTTCCTCTAACATAGTGACGATACGTGTACATTATTCTGGTGTTAGCGTAATGGTAGTAATTCAAAACGAAACAAAAATTAAACGCCTTTTATCACCTTGATTGAAAACAAAAGTGAGAAAACAAGGAAAAGTAAAATAACCGCAAATTGAATTTATTTCTAAATTCGAGGTTTTTTAAAATTTAATCTTTTTTTAATTACGTGGTAGATTATTTAAGGTTTCATTTCATACGATATTAAAATTCTCTGTTAGTTGCATGTATGTCATCATCTGCCTAGCGTTTTCCCAACTATGTTGGGGTCGGCTTCCAGTCTAACCGGATGCAGCTGAATACCAGTATTTTACATGGAGCGACTGCCTATCTGACCTCCACAACCCAGTTAATACTGGGTAATACGATACCCCTTGGTAAGACTGGTTGTCAGACTTTTTGGGCCACTGACTACCTAACGACTGTCAAAGATCTACAAATGACACCCGGGACCAACGGCTTAACGTGCTTTCCGAGGCACGGAGGAAACTCGGTATGTAATGGGTGGTCACCCATCTACAGACCAACCTAGGCAATCACGGCTTAAAGTTAAGATCGATCCGAGTGGCTGTTATTATTTAGCCACGAGCTCCTAAGTTAGATGCATGTATGTACCAGTACTAATTTGCAAGTTACAGGGATTTTCGTCATCGACCCGTATTATTTGACCGCGAGTGCACATCATTTACATTGCAGCCATCCGCAATGAGCAACGCTTTTATCATAATTATCCGGCCCATTTAGATCATTGCACGAAAACGTCTTATACCAGGTAGAAGGCCCTAGATTTCTTACCACGGCAATCTACACCGAACAGCATCGTCTCCAGTACGATGCGTACTGTCGCTCATTCCTCATAGTAAGATGCATGTTGTCAATAATAATTAGTCCTTGGGGTGTAAGTTCGCCATGTCTCTGACGCATTCTGCACGAAACTGAAAAACTAGTTTTAGCTCGAAAAGACTCGACCACAAACAATGCAAAAACTAAGTAATTACTTGTCTGTAACCTTTTATCTTTACTATAATGATCAGTCATAATTAGCCATCGAAAATGCCAGGCAGTAAAGAAGTAATTTTTAGTAATTTTTAATACAAACATTTTAGGCCTAACCTAATTTAGTTAGACGAATTAAAAAAAAAGTGGTATTTAGCGAAGTAACGACTAAAGGAAAAAACGCATAAGTTGCGCGGCTGGTGTTAGTGAAAACGGACAAATATTGGAATCTTAACCAAAAAAAAAAATTCTCCGCGTCCATCAGAAATAATCGTGAGTAAAATTGTTTATTCACCGAAACACAACCATAATTAGAAAATACCGACTGCAATCGTTAACAGCAACAGAGCACTCTATTTCGTGGAATTAAATACTACAACAGCACATTTACTACTAAACATGTGGACGAAAAACATAGGTCCAACAACTATTTAATTTTAATTATACTCAAACTATGCAGTATTTGAAATACCTCAAAGCTCAGTATAAACTCAAACTCAAAGCATTTATTTCAAATAGACCTGTGATAAGCACTTTTGCATAGTCAAAAATAAGCTACCTACAGTCCAGCTACAGGCATAATAACTGTGAATGGACTGTAGTTGCCCATTCGAAAATAGTAGATCTCATGGAGAAGAATGAGCAAGAAACTCCATGGACACTCTTTTCAAAATCATTTAGTTCATAAAATAACAGATTATATAAACATCGCACGGGACCGGTCAATGTGACGATACTTGGACGAGGCCTATATCCAGCAGTGGACGTCTTTCGGCTGTATTGATGATGATGATGATGATATAAACATCTCTCCATTTCCTATAAGCTTGATCTTCAACAACCTATAAAAGCATATTCAATTTGACCAGAATTTCAAATCTCAACGGCTATTCAGAAACATTTCTCTTCTTAATCATTTTTGCACAAGTGTGTGCTTAATTATTTTCAAAAGTATTAAGCGTTATATTTTCAAAATGGCGTATCATTTTTGTGAAAATGTATCCAGATTTTAATTATTTTGCCGTAAAACGGTACAATATGGCTTTTTCACAATCACTTAGTCAACGACATTGCCCGAAGCGATAATACAGCAAATACGGGGTTATTTGGCACTCGGAACTACTTCTCAGAAAATATCAAGCCCATAATAAAAGACAAGGCATTGTCTACTCAATTGAACTATCATCGGATGTGTTGTATTCGTGTCGTGTTCTATATTTCTATGATAAAGAAAGTGATCAAAAAGCAACGGTCAATAAAATCCTGGACGAGTCCCGAAGTGTCCATTGCATATATGTATAAGATCGGATCAATGAGCATTATAGTTTGGCTCCAGACAATGCCAGAAACAAATAATAATTAATAATACTTTTGTAAAAGAGACAATTTCGGTAATAAGGTCATTAAAGCTGAGCTCCAGTCCGGGACAGAGTACCATTTTTACAAACCTTGGAATATGATTGATTGAACCCTAATATATCAGATTCTGGTTGATACTTCATACATTAAAATTTCTTAATACCAAAGAATTGCCATGTGGGAAAAATTTAAATCATTTTACAACAAGGACAATAATGATTTTTCAAAAGGCCATGTCGATCCTTTTGAGTTTCATCAGACCTTCTACAAAGTGAATGTTGCTTTTAAAGTTGCAGATCTCGGAAACAAGAATCCACCATCGTAAGTATACATAGAAGTCAGAAGATTCACTTAACAAAATAATCAAAAAGATTTGTTTGTGTGTTATCCTCTTACCCTTCCAAATGTATTCGGGGACGGCGCAGCACGTCTTCTCCTTCGACACATTTCTTGCCTGCTTCCTTAGCTGTCATCTCAGTAATCACGCCCTCGACAATCTCATATTTCACCCTTCGTCCTTTCGTCATCTCTTTCTTTTAATCCACAAGTGTAAGCAGACGTTCATGATCCGTAATAATGACAATTTATTGAATTCCAGGTACTTCAATCAAAATGCTATCCTTTTTACCACGGGGTTCATAGCTGCAGTGTTTGCATTTATTTCCTGCATTCATGGTATGCAAACATTAGACATACCTCATATTACCGAAGCTGGCACCTACACTCTTGTACTGAGTTATGAGTTGCTTATACTCTATTGTACAAGAAATAATTTACCGCAATACCACAACCTTTTGCGAGTTCTCAAGCAAGATTTTCATTTTATTTGTACGGACGGAGAAAAATACCGGTACGTTTTTGAAGCTCCAGTTTCTTGCGTTTACCAATTGTTGTCGTCATATCTATTTAGGTTTAAAAATTAAAGACACGGATCCGAATTGTTTATTATTTTTTCAATTATTTTGTTTCTAATGTTTTAAACTTTACGTTTCAGAGCCCGGTATTTTGAAAAACAACTCAAAACTTGGAAGATCTGCATATTCGCGTGCATATTCACTGCTTCTATTGTAATAGCGATGAACTTATTTGCTTATCTTTCGCTCTTCTACTTTCTGTCTACTCATGGTGCCGATACTGGCGAGAACAGACCTCTTCTGTTTCCATTTTGGATACATAACGTCGATTTTAGCAAGTCACCGGTTTATGAGATGGCTTTCATGTTTGCCAATATTTGTACTCTGCTTTATGCATATAACTATATATGTGAGTTGCATTCCAATAATAGCAACCAAATCTTGTTACTCTTTTAAATAATAATCCGAGAGTGAAATAACAACCAGTATGATCTTTACCAAAAATTATAAGAAATATAAAGGGGTACCACTTTAACATGAAACCAAGAAATATACTAAAACAGTAAGCAATAAAAATAAAAAAAATGTGTGCATGAACCAAAAGGGAAAAAAAATCACAGGGCGTCAAAAAATTTGTCCACATCGCAGGCGAAGGGGAAAGTGCCCAAGAGGCTGGCAGCATTAACACGTTGAATAGCAATGCTATGCACGTGAAAATTCGACCAATCGATTGGCTATGTCTCGGAAATTACTCCCCAGTTCTAATAATGGTCTACTCTTAAAGCTGTAACGATGACTTATTTCAGTTATGATACAAACACAAATAATATGGATCAGGCAGATAACTTCAAAAGTAGATATTGTAATATGGAGTCTCCAAGATCTTCTCGTGGACATACATCCAGCCACTAGTAAAGAGGAAAGTAAATATTTCTCTTATTTGATTGAAACTCGAATGAGAGACATCGTAAGGCATCATCAATCTATGTACAGGTAAAAGGTTACGACCCTAACCAGTGGCATACAGATTTGGCGCCCGAAATATTGTAGCACATAATAATTATTTATAATATGTCCCATTGACTAAGTATTCGTTCAGGTATAGTAGTTTTTCCATCGATTTATGTATTACAATTGATGCGAGAGCGAGCAAAGCGAGATCTAAAATTTTAGCACCATCAAATGCGTTTCTTTTTATCATTGATAAAATATACATAGATAGATTGATAATATAGATCTAGAAGCAACTGGGCGGCAGGGTAGAAAATACCTAGGGCTTGTATAAAAGGACGAAACCTGCAGCCCCTCGCAGTCTGCCGCCCCGGGCCGTGGCCCTCATAGGCTAAATACACCACTGAACCTAACCTAACTCCAGATAAACTTGCTGTTTTTTATAATATTCATTTTTTTACCATTCACTCAGCTAACTTTATTTCTTTTTTTTTGTTTTAGCCTAATGGAAGATTATGCGGTTGTCTACAAGAAATTACTGTTGTTTGAACAAACAATTTGCGGGCCTGTGGTTTGTTTAACAGCCTACTGTATGGTAGAGGTTTGTACTTGTACCACCATGAATTTTCGTTACCTATTTCTATAAGATTAATAATGTAATGGGCAAAAATTACACGTTAGACCCCGACTAGCAGAAAACGACCACGACCACGAGAAAAAGATGGCGGGATGAGCCTAACTCAAATATTTAAAGGATAGGTCTGCATTAACGTTCGATCGAGAAAAGAGGAAAGACGGAATGGAGGCCTTTGCCTTGTCACACAAGACCTTACCCTGGACAAAGGAAACTTATAATAATAATAAAAAACACAAAATTTATACGAAGTTTTTATTTTCAGAAATTGGACAAAGGCGAGTTTCAAGCGATACTACTACTTTTATGTGTTGCTACTTTCATACTGCATTATGTGCCAAGTTTTTTGTGCACCTATCTTACCTACAAGGTAAGTTTGTATTGATTCATTCGAAGGTATAAAAATGATAGATCCATGAATTTATAACTACCCGCAATTCAAATTTTCAGGTAAAATCAGTTTGTGACGCATGTTGGAGCATTCCTTTCTGGAACGCAGGCCCCGTGATACGTCCTTACTTGGTTCTTATGATACAGCGCTCCCTACGACCTTTGCCACTTCAAGCTCCTGGTTTTAAAGACATATCGGTTGAAACATTCTCCCAAGTAAGTAAAAAAAGATTTTGTAGATCCCAGAATGCCCAGTCTCTAAGTAATTTTTCTTTTGTTACAGAAAATGACCTCCGCTTTTTCGTGCTTCAATATGCTGCGTCAAACTAATCTATAGGATGCCTTAAAGTCCATTAAAATTTTAAATTACAATACTGCAACTAGAGCGAGCACTGTCTTTAATAAATAAGTAGGATGCACACAGCAAGAACGTTTTGAACTATACAAAAAATAAATAATTATCTAATCGGTATTTGTTTTAATGACCAACTTGTTTCCTACTACAACTTTCAGCAGGGCTATTGTGTATCTCTGTTGACAGTTCATAGTTACGAGTTTTGATATACAATGACAGTTCTGTACGGGTAGCGTCAGTTGAAACCAACATGAACGGTCATTGTATATCAAAACTCGTAACTGTGAACTGTCAACATAGATACGGAATAGCAATACTGAACATGCAATTTTGTACGTGTGAAAAAGCAACCCTTGAATACGGTGTGATGTAATAGTGGCGCCCACCGTGAGGCCAAACAAACATGAGTGTTACCTGCTATTATTTAGCTTGTCAAAGCCAAAAACAAACGAATAGTGGCGCCCAACATGGTACTAAAGAAACACATCGATGTCATCATTATTCGATTGTTTTGAATTATTTCAAGACTTTTTATTACGTTAATTATGTTTTATTGGTGTTTCTCACAGTAAAACATAAATGTTTTAGGAAATAATAATAATAGTAATAAATTTATTTGCCAGAATATTGTTGTTACATAGGTGTTACACATAATATGATGTCCATAATATTCTGCTGTATTTGCCAGCGTACAAATATTTCAAAGAATAATCATAATAAAAAAAAATAAAAATAAAAATTATAATAATATTATATTTTTAAAATTAAAAACTTACAGTATACCGGAAGATTGAAATCATACGACATTTCATAATATCCATTTTTATTACAATAATCAATGAAGAAACAATATGAAAATGCAAAAAGTAAATAGAATAAGAAAAAACCACACCACCACCATTGATTTGACACAATGTCTCTCAATGTCTATCAAAAAATTTTAGTAAAGATTAAAGATATGAAGAAATGTTGACGAGATCAGCGGCACGACGCGCACGCCTATCGCCTCCGGACCCGTCGCTCAGCTCCGCCTCGCCGCCGCCGGAATCCAGCCCCGTCGTGAGTGCTGTGACACCGGCCGTGGCAGTTGCGTCGAGCTCGAGCGACGAGTATTTCTCTCCGCCGACGACGCCACCACCTGTTCGTCGACGAGGAGGACGCCGGCCGCCGGACGGTTTAGGACCTCGAGGCCCACCGGCCTCTGATAGGGTCCCAGCTCCCGGCGGGAGTGTGCCGCGCATGCGATGGACGCAATCCATTAATGCAAATGTCATGCGCGCATACTATGGGGCTACAGAGGGGGGTAACAACCTGACCGCGTACCGTGTTCGGATGCTCTCTCTGTTTCAGGTGCTTGAGCCAGCTGTCAACGTGTCGGTGCAACGACTATCGGATCAGGTGCGAGTCATCCAACGTAATTGTATGTTGGATGACACTGTACTTGATCGCCTACGAACTGAAATGCAGAGTAGCCATGTCATTACCCTGTCGGTGCAGGCTGTGGTTCTACCACAGTCTAGTACAATATCTAATCACGCTAATAACGTGAATAATGACATGGTTACTAATGTAAGTACCCAGTGCAATGAGGAAATGAGGAGTACTTTGGAAGGTGCGATTCGAGAGTATCGGTTCATGCAACCCGACCTTAGACCACGCATATCTCGTTTACCCATGCATAACAAAAATAGGGCGCTGGTGGCTGTTCTGGATTCGCAGTTGTCAAACTATTTTGACAGTTGCGAAGACCTCACCGATGCTCACTCAATTCTGTATTGTGCGGCTGTAACGGCATGTCGTGTAGCTCATGTCAAATTTTCTGATGACAGAGCTACACGACCTAAACCAGCCGTACCAGCATGGCAGTACAGGATTGAACGACGTATTAATGGGGCCAGAGCACTCATCGGCAAACTGATCTGCTTCAGGGAGGGCAATACTCGCCCTAGAGTGATGCGTTTTGTGAGGCGGGCATTCTCGGGGACTGATATTAGTCCTCGAGACTACATGTCACAGAGCGCATCGACTTCCTGAAGCAGAAAGTGTATGCATGGGCAAACCGTATTCGTAGGTATAAGCGGCGGGTGGACCGATACACTCAGAATCGCACATTTCAAAGAGATGAAAGGTGGGTTTTTAGGGCTTGGGAGCGACCGGACCAAGGTGTGGCTGACACGCGCCTACCGGATGATGATGCCATGTGTTCATTCTGGCGCAGCATCTGGTCGGTGCCTGTTAGCCATACCGAGGGTGAATGGACTCGGAGGGTCGAGCGAGCGTGCGATCTAGTACCAGAAATGGGGGTAATCAATATCAGCCCCCAAGACGTAGTTCGTGCAGTCCGTCCGTTGCCTAACTGGAAATCTCCAGGGCCGGATGGACTGCACAACTTCTGGATTAAATGGTTTACAAGATCGCACGCTCGCCTGGCGATCCTGTTCCAGTCAGCCTTAGAGTCAGGGTCGCTGCCAGAGTTCCTGACAACAGGTATAACCCACCTGCTCCATAAATCGGGTAGTACTGCGGAACCCAAAAATTATAGACCGATTACCTGTCTTCCGACGGTCTATAAAGTTCTTACCTCTATTTTGAGAGCTAAAATTAACAAACACATTGATGACAATTCTGTAATGTCCGCTTCTCAAAATGGATGTAGGAACGGGTCCCGGGGTACTAAGGAGCTACTCCTCATTGATATGGCCATTAGTCAACAGGTTCGCCGTTCCCGAAAGGATCTGTCGACATGTTGGATAGACTATAAGAAGGCCTATGACTCGGTGCCACATACATGGCTCATGAGGGTGCTAGAGCTGTATAAAATTGATGCAACTCTGCGCACCTTCCTGATGTCATGTATGGGGCAATGGAGGACGGTCCTTCGCTATCCAGGATGTCGGCAAATCCAGAGGAATAGCGAGCCGATAAGGATAGAGCGAGGTATATTTCAGGGCGATAGTTTGAGTCCGCTTTGGTTCTGCTTAGCCTTGAATCCTCTTAGCACGCTGCTGGAGGATTCAGGTCTAGGCTATCGGTTGAGGAGAGGTGGTCAAGTTATATCTCACCTCCTTTACATGGATGACCTGAAACTCTTTGCCCCCAACGATTTGCAACTGATGGAGCTACTGAAAGTAACTGAAACTTTCAGTAGCGCCATCAGGATGGAATTTGGTGTGGACAAATGTGCGGTCATGCATGTAAAGCGAGGGGAGATTGTGGAATCTGTGGGAACCCAGCTCTCGGATTCCATAAATCTTAGATCCCTCTCAGCAACTGAAACCTATAAGTATTTGGGTATGTCGGAAGCGCTGGGCATCAATGTTGCTGACATGAAGCAATCATTGAAGGAGCGCTTCTTTGGCCGTCTGAAAAAAGTATTTAATAGTCTTTTATCAGGCGGCAATAAGGTGCGTGCCTTCAACGGTTGGGTCATGCCGGTTTTGATGTATTCTTTCGGCATACTCAAATGGACTCAGACAGAACTAGACGCCCTGGATAGGAGGGTCCGTACATTGTTGACGGCATATCAAATGCATCACCCGCGTTCTTCTGTTATGAGACTGTATATCCCGCGGAGGTGTGGGGGTCGAGGCTTTTTAAACGCTAAGACTCTCCACAATCGCGAGATATGCAGTCTCAGGGAATATTTCCTTGAAACCGACGTGGGGATGCATCGAAATGTGGTCGCGGTGGACAAGGGGCTCACCCCGCTCTCCTTGGCTAAAGAGAACTGGCGCAAACCTGTAGTGCTTGACACTAACGACCGCATGGAGGTATGGCAGAGTAAGGAGCTTCACGGACGCTTTTTCCGGGCCCTGCATGGGCCCGATGTAGACCTATCAGCGTCGTTCCGGTACGTTCCGGGGACCTCTTCGGAGAAACCGAAGGTTTTGTCTGTGCAATTATGGATGAAGTTATGATGACGAATAACTACCGGAGATTTATTGTGAAGGACGGTACGGTTGACATATGTCGGGCATGCCACCGTCCAGGCGAATCAATCCGTCACATTATCTCCGGGTGTTCTCGTCTGGCTAACGGAGAGTACTTGCATAGACACAACCTTGTAGCCAGGATTATCCATCAGCAACTTGCTCTAAAATACAACCTTGTGGAATCGGAAGTACCGTACTATAAGTATGTGCCCGACCCAGTTCTCGAAAATGGCAGTATCACATTGTACTGGGATCGATCCATCATCACTGACAGGACTATTGTAGCCAATAAACCTGATATAGTGGTGGTGGATCGGTCAGAGCGGCGCGCAATGATTGTAGACATAACGGTCCCGCATGATGAGAACCTCGTGAAAGCCGAGAAAGATAAGCAAATCAAGTATCTTGACTTGGCTCGCGAGGTTGTCGACATGTGGGATGTGGACTCAGCGATCATTGTGCCGATAGTTGTATCAGCCCATGGCTTAATTGCCAAGAGCCTCGACCAATACCTCAGGAGGCTCTCGTTAGGCAGCTGGATCAAGGGTTTGATTCAGAAAGCGGTGCTCCTGGACACGGCTCGTATTGTTAGGAGGTTCCTCTCTCTGGAGCCCTGACCGCCGGTAGCTTGGACCCTGTTCCCGATACCGGTGGGCTACAATTTTTTATATTTTTAAATGTTTTTTTATATTGTTTTTAGTTTATGAAATATTTAAAAATGTAGAAGATTTGTATAAAAATAAATAAAGGAAATAATAATTTTAAAAAAAATCATTAAAATCAAAAAAAAATAAAAATAATAATAATTATAATCATTTAGGTAAACAAATATGAGTTATTTTAGCACAACTAAATCTTGAGTGGGAAAAATTCAGATCAAAAGCATTTACTTTGCAAATACAACAAAATGTTCCAAAAGCAAACCATTTCCATTAATAAAATCAGTCTGCTTTTACGGACAAAATATTGGATTTAATACTAATTTGCCCCTGATACTTTGCAAATACGTTAAGCCAGTTTCTGTTAAATACTTGAGCATTTATCCCTCCCTTGGGTCAAAAGATTTGGAGAACTGTAGTTAGACCAAGCTTTGCTGGAGATGGTACGTAAACTGCTAATCTGATTCATTAATTTATAATATATACTGGAGGTAGTTGCAATGTTAACCCAACTGTTAAGGCACATAATAACGAGTTGTATGTCGTGAGTGCGAACTCTGGCAGCTGCATTACTTTGTGTAATTTATTTCATTAAACGATGAAGAAAAACCTCGTGAGAAAACCATCAAGCCCTAGAACAACAACAATTCAAAGTCATGGGACATCTACCAACTCACACTGGGCTCTCGTGGTGGATAAGCCCACTCCCTCTCATGGAGAAAAGGCCTGTGTCCCAGCAGTGGGAACATTGCTTTATAGTTCTCTCTCTCTATTATTCAGAGGAACCTGATTTTGTACAATAGTGTGTAAAGTAAATAGTGTTATGTCTGAAAGTACCCAAAAAAAAAAATATAACACAATTACAGAAATAAATAGGCATCATTAATCTCTCTAGAACGTTTAAGATTGGGTAAATTCATTTTAAGTGTTTGTCAGAAAGCCTGCGCATAAATATGGACGGTACAACACACAACACGGTAAAAAGTTCCACTTCATCAGATTAACTGTTAATGAAAAACAGGACTCACATGTTGTAAACAACTTTAATGTTTTCTGCGTTTTAGATAACGTGATAAACATGAACCGCTTAGATGATTAAAAAAGGAATGTTTTGGATAATGTGTTTTTACATTACTCTAATACTGTTCGAATCTTCAATTCTATCGTTGAATGTTGCTCATATGTTCGTTTTGACTCACACAGAGCGCCTTTTTAATGCGTAAATATTGTTATAAGAGTATTGGAATATCGGCTCTCATCGCTGAGTCGAACGTTCAAAATCTGTCAGTGCGCTTTTCTTAAGGCATGCATTTAGCCTTATCCTAGAGATATTTAAAGCAGTCATTCTTATTCTTAGCGTGTCGAGTTTGACGCCTTCAGTAGCTTCCATCAGTTCCTGTAATGAAAATCTGCTGGTTTTTTTCATTAAGCGCATAAAAATGGGATTGCTGAAAAAAAAGATTAAATTAATCCAAAAATATCTAATTAATAGTAATGGTATGAAACGCCTTACTGAAGTCGGAAGAGTTTTGACTTGAGCAAAACGATGCCTAATCGTGGCGGTACACGAAACAATAATAAGATCTTCCATTTACAAAATATGTGGACGTAGCTACGGTCTCTTTCTAGTTTCTCCATTCAACAACACAAAATAAGTAGGTAGCTTTTATTCTCAACCACTTAACCGATGACATTGCCTCTAGCGATATACATCAATGAAAATACTGAGAAATTCGAATCTAAAAATTACTGGCTAGAAAAATATCAGAAAATTGTTCCATAATAAGGGGGAGGACTTCTACGAAACCGATGACTACGTATTAACTTCGTGTCATGATAAAGGAGACTCTATTTTAGTATTTTTGTTAGTGAGAAATCTAAAAATATTTAACATGAAAAGCGTAATGATGGAAGTGATTGATTCATTTATTAGTAACTGTTTAAAGATGTAAGACAATTTTTATAATGAATTGTGTTTCACAACGTCAGTTCCTTTACATCATTACTTAATGCAATAGCAAAAAATTTTGTATTCCTAATACAATACATGAATTGAATGATAGCTTAATAACAATTCACTTCATACGCTTAAGGTTTTGTCAGCCAAACAATCATTATGATTATAATTTTTTTTTATATTGAAACCACACCGATGTCTCTACAGGATATGTCAACCCTTATGAGTTTCGTCTGACCTTCTATAAATTGTTGGTCGCTTTTAAAGTTGCAGATCTCAAAAATAAGGATCCACCATCGTAAGCACCATCACATTATTTTGTACAAGTGGACATCGTGAAACAAACTTATCATATACCTAATGAAATCGTGGCAAAAGTTTGTATCGCGGTGTAGTAAACCACGCCACATTCTACTATTTTAACTAAAAAGGGCAAATCTAAATCTTCTCCTAAAAGTGTACAGACAGGAAACTGTCTAAATATATGAATAAATTCCAGGTGCTTTAATCAAAATGCTATCCTTTTCATCACACAGGGTTTGTGGCTTCTCTTATCACATTCACCTCCTTTTGGCATGGTGTGGAGTCGTTTGACTTCGTTCTTATAACTGAAGCTTGAACATAAAGGGTGTAAATAGACCCTTAACATATCCGAAAGGCACTTGTTCTCCCCATCTTTGCGATCATTTTTTTTTTATTCTATACCATACCTGGGAACCTTCTAGTTACGGACATATTGGGGGTCAAAGTTCCAACTTTTTCACAAGTTTTTAAAATACAATAAATACACGTTTTTAATGTAAAAATTTTACTTTACACACCTCCACGACCCCAGTACTATTCAATCCATCCATCAGCACAATGCTTTGAGTGCTTTCCATCAAGTCCTACCCTAAAACGTGATTTTACACCAAAAAAAAAAAAGTCGATTCCCAGCAATATTTTTTGCGTAAAGTTACTAAGTTTGATGTACAGAATGCTTGTTTGACGGCTATCTGTTTACACCCTGTATAAAATTGTACTGAGCTACGAATTGCTAATATGTACTTTCATGCACAAAATAGAATTTGCCACAATTTCATAACTTTTTTCGATCTATGAAAGTAGATTTTGAATTGATTTGTAGAACTGCAGGTGAAAAATATGAGTCAGTATTTGGATGACCTTCTGATTTTTTTCAGGGTTATTTTGTGATTGCATAGTATGTTTACTTTGCTTGGTGTATTAATTGTTTTGTCTCTTTTGATTTTAGAGCTCCGTTTTTTGAGAATCAACTGAAAACTTATGGATGGTCTTGTTTGCATTAGTATCGCTCTTTTACTCTCTGGCAACTTATGACGCCAATGTTGGAGGGAGTAAACCGCTTTTGTTTCCATTTTGGTTCCCCGACGTAGATTTTGGCAAATCACCGGTTTATGAGTTTACTTTTATGTATGCTAAACCATGTGTCGTGCTCTATGCACGACACATGGTACAATAATACCTGTGAGTTTAGTTTAAGTTTTATTTTATATGTTTTATAAAATACATTTCACTCACATTTACTGCTGTTATGTTTACAAATAGTCTGGATCAGGCAGATTACTTCAAAAGTTGATATTGTGACATGGAGACTCCAAGATCTTTTAATGGACCCAGCAAATAGTGAAGAAGAAAGTTTGTACTTCTCTTATTTAATAGAGAGTCGAAAGAGAGCTTAAAAAGTTTAGTAGTTTAGTTTAGTAGCCTTCTGTAAAAGGCTTCAGACAATGTAATAAACCGTTGCCTAATGAAGGACTTGGCTCATATGTTGTAAACAGCTTCCATGATACTAATGCATTTTGTATAATGGACGCCATAAAATAGAAGTGACACAGTATACACTACAACGTATCATCAAGTTTTGATTTGTATTTCTATATTTTTATCTTCCTTTGATCTTTCAAGCATTTCTGTTGATCCCTTTCAACTACCCACTAATTTTCATATGTCGCCGAAGTGGTCCAAGAATCTTGACTGGCTGGAACAAACTAACTACTACGCAGATTCAGAAATCCGATATAGCTTGTAGCGTCTGCTAAAGGGCGGTTATCACTGTTGAATCATTGGTGAATGTATGTCTATACATTCACATGAAAGGTAAACAAAACATCAAAACATCTGCGTAAGTAGCATTGTAAATTCACTTAGAAAAAATATTGATTCAAGTAAAACAAGAATATGGACTATTATTACAACATTGTTTGCCATTTCTTGTTTAATTTCCTTAGTGCATGAATTTGTTTATGGTGCAAACATGCTTGGACAGAACACTATGCCTAGAAATGTGGCTGCTAATTCAATTAATGCTCTCCGGCCACTAATTAGGTCATGTTCAGTGGACATTTACGGGCACTCATGGTATGGTATGGACCAACTAATTATTGCTTTCTCGAGGTTATTATTGGAATTCGAATATTGTGCTACTTTGGTTTGTTACTTAATACTGTGGTTGTTGTTTCTAGTTGGATTCACATTTACAGAGCTAATTTGACCTAATCTGTGTATTATCTTATCTTGATAGAAAACGGACTGTAACTTTGAGATAAGACCAATTTCATAATAATGTGGGTTCCAAGTTACTATGTTAGTAACAACATAAATTAAAATCAATACGATAGAAGAAAAACCCTTTTAAAAGGTGCTTAGTGGATACATATTGGTGCTCGTGACTGTACCCAGTGGGATACCACTTAATAAAAAAAATGTAATAGGTAAACCATCAAATTATTTAATTAATGTTTTTTAGAAATTAGATGAAGGCGAGTTACAGGCTCTCTTAATGTTCTGCGTTGCAACAATCGTGGTGCATTTTGCATCCTGTTTGTTATGCACTCGTCTTGCCATTAAGTTACTATTATGAAAATATTTTTAAATTACAATACAAAATGTATGGTCATTTTGATTTGATATATTGATATTACATAATTATTATTTCCAGGATAGTAATTTACATCTACCCTCAATTTACGCTTTCAGTTCTGTGTGTGAAGCATGTTGGAGGATTCCTTTCAGGAATGCAGGCCCCGTGATACGTCTTTATATCGTCCTTATAATGCAACGCTCGCTACGACCTTTGCCACTTAAAGCTGCCTGCTTTGAAGACATATCTATTGAAACATTCTCCAAAGTAAGTCTAAGAAAATAGATAATTCAAAGTTTCTACGGAATAACCTTTATTTAAACTTTTACGTATTTTTAATAAAACGTGTTTCAGAAAATGACAAATGCTTATATACTCTTCAATATGCCGAGGCAAACTAATCTGTAATAAGATTGCAAGAATTTTTATTAAATGGAGTCACAATCCTGCACCTAGTAATTAGCTTGAAGAGCACTGTATTAATTAATCCGATTAGTTGCCTAGAGAATTATAAAATGCTACTGCTGTATTTATTTGTTTTACTATCCAACCTGTTTCCTATTTAAACTTCCTGAACGGGCCATTTTGTACGAGTGAATTCGCAAACGTTGGCATTCGCGTCACGTAAAAGTGGCGCCCAACGTGGGACAAACAAACACGCTGGTGTTACCTGCTAATCTTATTATTTACCTCTTTAGTTGCTTCGTGCTATTTTACATCCAGGTTCTAACAATGAAACATTTGGGAACATTGTAACAGTAGGTTTTATGTTATTTAGGAATGTATTCAACTTAAAACTACATTACCTAATTAGTAGATGAGGATTTCGTATAGTATGGTCGATAAGGTAAGTACATCAATCATTAAAACCACTTTTGATGATAAAACACAGTAGCTGAAAAAACATACAGATCACTTAATAATTAAATCAAACGCTCATAAAGTCGTACAGGCGCTATAGAGCACTTTCACAACGTAATATCCAATACAACACGTAAATTATTACACTCCACCGGACACTGAAAATAGACAAGAAGGAAAGAGGCGAGCTTTATCCAATAATAATTCTCACTTGAAACGCTCTATTTGCTCGCCGTCGCACGATCTGATATTGAATATGGATAAAGTGAATTATATTTCAAACGGCGAGCGTCGACTCGCAGAGTTTCAGATAAGCGGATTACTTACAAGTTATAATTGGTTCTCGCTATTCGAGTGACTAAGAGAAAAACCCGGAGTCATTTCAAGCACCTCTTAAGTTCTTAGATAAAGGCAGCAATTTAATTTTTCCCCCTTTTTTAATTCGTTATCTGTGGTGAACGCAGTTTTGCGCACTTTGTAATTTATCGCAGTCATAACAGAGATTAACGAAACAATTAGGGAGTTTCATACGGTTTCTATTTTGAAAAGCGTAATTTTAGCGAGAAGAAAATGGGAGAAAAGAAGAAAGAACATTTAAATTGGGGTATAGGAATAAAGAGCAGTTAAAGGTAGTAGACATGGCAAGGGTAAAAAGGCAATGAGAGAATACTGTTTTTAACAGTAAACTAGCGACCCACCTTTGCTTCGCACAGCGCCACCTATCAGGTCCAAAACTATATCTTATGTAGCCTATATTTTAAGTTAAGCACCGTGGCCCTGGAACCCAAAGGGCAAAGAAGGAACATGGATGGGTTTTAGTCAGTACAAGTCTGACAATCCCTTCCTTTGTTTCTTGACGGCATGTTAAGCCAAGTCAGAGGCCCATGGGCGGCATAAAAACTCTGACACCAGGTTAGGAACTAACTACACGATAAAGAAGACTCCCTTCCGCTCCGCCCAGAGTGGTGGGGGGGGGGGCGGGGTCATTTGATGATTTCCCATCCGAAAAAAAAAGCATCTAGCAGTAGAGCGGTGAAAACTGCCTTCAAATCCATAGAGTAGTTGTTTGCGTGATGCGCTTACAATTACACAGACAGAAAGACAGACAGACAGTCAAAAATTCTAAAAACGGTTGTTTTAGCTTCTGTTGCTCTATTAAAGACCCCCAAATATATATTTTATCAATATCTTCAATGTACAGACATCGGCCTATTACAATTTTATTATATGTTAAGATTACCGCCCTTGTGAATCGTAAAGGTTGGTCAAGGTTTGCAAAAATTTACTCAATTTTATAAAATAAATAAAATGCCTCAGATAAACGACGACTACGAAGTTTACACAACATTACAAACACAATGCCCACTCAGATTACAACTTCTTACATTTACATAATAGAAATCCGAGACCAAGGCCCAGAAGATTTTTGAGAGCCCTAAAACTTGATTACGAACTTTCAAGAAACACTTACCCCGATTTCTGAAAGCTTAATCAATTTAGGCTGTTGTAGATCTCATGTCAGTGAAGGTTCTTGTTTTGGTCAACGAGACATCAAAATTTACAAGGGCATGGTGACATGCTTTCAGACTCCGAGAGTTAGCTCCAAATTTCATTGTTTTGAAAGCTGCATTCCTAGATACAATTCATCCACACGTCGCATCCATTAACAATAAAACTCCCATCCAGTTCGTATGTTAAAAATGGTCACATCGAACGAGCACAGTTAGAGGGCTGGACATGTTTGTAGCTAACGCAATTACCAGAGCCGCCGACAGCGTCCTGCAATCTGAAGCCAATTCAATTAACAGCGGCTTTTAAGTTCATCTATTGTACGTATGCGTGTGCTGCCACTCGTGTGCTGTCTGTGGGTGTGAATGTCAATACGTGTGTATCATGTTTTAGAGAGTTTCTTTATTTTTTCTTGATATTTTAGTCTGTTTTAAATTGACAATGAAAACTTATATTGTCACTTACGGGATATCTTCCGTGATTTTTCTTAGTTTTGAGCTCCTGATATTCCAATCACGGAAGATATCCCGTAAGTGACAGTATAAGTATAGTTGTAAGCCGTGAAAGCTTAAGTGAAAGTAAAAGTATAGTTGTAAGCAGTGTATGACAATGAAAATCTGCAGCGGTTTTATTAACATCTTTATGATGGTACCTATTGGCCTTTTGTTTTATCTATTAAATTTCTTACTTACATTTTCTTTTTTAACCTAGCAATCATTTTAAGGATTGCCTCAAAAAAATATGGTCTATTTCAGACAACATTCTTCCGTTAAACTTTTTGCGTACTTGTAGACCAAACAATAAAGCGGTACTTCTTTCGAACTGCAAACCACAACACGTAAACAATCACTACCCTATACTGAAAACCGAGGTTCGCTACGGGAAAAAATTGAATAAAAATCTGCATGGAGTCCAGCAGGGTGTAGGGTGTTGCCAATATTTGATTGTTTCCGCGCTCCAGCGGTGCGAGCCGTACCTACTCGCGCCATTCATGTATGGCCGTGCTATGTACTCAACCCAGTTCGACCCACGTGTTAACTTTGGCTAAGTAAAACGATTTTTGCACACAATTTATATTTAATTTATAAACTATGGTGATCATCATCATCTGGCTAGCCTTTTACCAACTATGATGGGGTCAGCTTCCAGTCTAACCGGATGCAACTGAATACCCGTATTTTACATGGAGCGACTGCCTATCTGACCTGCACAACCCGGTTAGTACTAGGTAATACAATACCCCTTGGTAAGACTGGTTGTCAGACTTTTTGAGCCACTGACTATCTGTAACGACTGTCAAAGATCTACAAATGACAGCCGGGACCAACGGCTTAACGTGCTTTCCGAGGCACGGAGCAAACTCGGAATGTAATGGGTGGTCACGCATCCACAGACCAACCTAGGCAAGCACGGCTTCACCTAAAGATCGATCCGAGCGGCTGTTATTATTTAGCCACTAGCTCTTATAAACTATGGTGATCTGGGATTAAATTAATAAACATTAGAAGGAGACCTACTTTCCTACACTTTTCTCTGCGTCTTCGTCTTTCATGAAAGGTCCTTTACAGCCTAACTTCCGAGGAAAGTTTGTAAGATTTACAAGTCATTCATATTTCTTGGTGCTAGTTTCAAGCCAGAACATACAGTCACGGTTAGTAAGTTGTAGTATAACCAATGACAAATGGGACTGAAAACTACCAGTAACTAATAAGTGCGTCCTCAAAGCCATCAACATAATTAGAATGAAAAAAACTAAAACGTGTAAGTTATTTTTGCCTGAAGGTCTGTGCCACCGCGTAGATCAATCCGTCACTAGTTTACGCTTTTTATAATATACGCATAGGCCTATTTATTCAATGAAAACAGAATCATGAAACTATAAATATTTTTTGCATAATTAACCTGTTCGACAGTCGTTTGGACAAAGTTTTTGCACGTTCATTTTATTCGGCTGTTATGGTTGAGTGAAGACGCTAAATGAGCCCACGCCCCACTAGATATCAATTTACGTCAAATTGTCTATGAAGTTACTAGGAAAAACGTTTTTGATGTTAAAATATGTAACGGAACTATTGCTATGTATTATGTAGTTTACTAAGAACGACACCTAATGGTTTAAAGTAATTGTTTTGTCACTTTTATCAGGACCTGTCTTATACCACATGATTGTTTTCTGTTTTTCTTTAAATAATTTGAGTTTACAGTCTAAATACAATCTGTAATTTATCTAGAACAACCACCTCCACGTACCTACGTACTACTCACCTACAATTGCTAACAAAAATAAAATTCGTTCAAAGCACATTGTAGAAAAATTCTTTACAAATCAACCTGTTTAAATGCCACGTTTAAATTACATTCAAGATATTAAACATTTAATGAATAAACCCCAAAAAGGTGGTCCTTTCTGGCGCCTTTGAGATAAAGAGGAGTATTACAAAATGTTCAGTTACATCTGCATTCACGAGTTGTCGACCGCACTCGGTCAGTTGGAACAAGGATCATAGAAACAAATGAGCTGGCTAAATGATAATTAGCAAAGTTTTTTTTAAAATTGAGTTTTCCATATATTGAGTAAAAGAGAGAATCATTCATGTACGTTAAGGTTAAAAAGGGATTTTGTACCCACAAAGAAGCTTTTTATACCATTGAACGTATAAAATGCTTCGAAAATATCTCAGAAATTAGTACAGTCATCTACACAGTGGTGGTAACACCTACTACCAAAATCGCCCTAATTGCGACTACGTAAGGGCACTGTCATAGTCAAATTGTTAACTCCGATGTGTTAACTGTATTTACGAACGAATGCAGATGGAATACATCGTACAGTAACTCATGTCAAATATTTTTTTTCAAAAGAATGAAATTCTTAAATTTTTTTAAATTAAAAATAAACTAGCATAATTATACACCACAAAGAAAGCCTAATCTATACTAATAATATAAATGCGAAAGTTTGAATGGATGGATAGATGTTTGTTACTCAATCACGCCAGGACGGCTGTACAGATCTGGATGAAATTTGGCACAGAGATAGATTATATAGTCTGGAATAGCATGTCGCGAATTTTTTTTTTTTCTAACGCACATCTAAGTTCCCTCGCGAATGAAGTCGCGGGCAATAGCTAGTAGTGCCATAAAACCAATTCTGGTCATGCAAAAAAAAAACGTCGCTTGTCGTATCCTCCGTTCGTCGGTCTCCGCTGAACCTATTTGCCGGACCGACATTATCGGCTCGGCAAATTTCTACAATCTCTGGCCCTTTGTGACCGCTACTGGCTATGACATGTCAATTACGATATCCTGTAAGCCCGCTCTTGATACATTTATAATCACTTTATTTTCTCTCCTACAGAGAAATGCTCGATCGTATTTTTTTGGTTCTGTAATGATTTTAGGTCTCCCTGTAACAAATGTAGTGTTAGTACTGAATTTGCAATGGTGTTAGTTTGTGTACCTAGGTACCAAGTAAGGTACATGCGAAGGTGTAAATGATAGAGAATTGAAGAGATCATCGATAAAAAAACCTACCTGTAAGTGATTTAGATATCGGGAATTCGGGATGATATTTTGTTTGTTTTGGCATTATTAGTTTTGTTTGTTTATTTATTTTGTTATTTTTTTAAGGTGTTTTTGATTTTAATAATGCCGAATAAACACGAAAAATGAAATACAAGAAATAAACATGAGAAAGGTACGTTTTTAAAAAGGAATTAATAAATGAAGGAAGTGGATGTTGAGAGCCATAAAGTTAAGGGACATTTTGAAACTGTAAAGCTTGTTTATGCTCTATGTTTGCTACATTTAGACCTTTAGTTTGATGGTAAGTAACTGTTTGTACTTAGTTTGTATACAGAAGAAAAACTTAAGTTAAACTAGCGCTCCAGATTGTTTAAACAGTTTATTTACTCAACAAAAATTTAGTTGTCATAGTTTGACTTCACTTGAATAACTTGACGACAAGTTTTTAAATAATATACAAATCATATACATACGTATCCTTTAATGTACAGGCGCCAGCACGTCAAGCTACTACCATCTGTCTAATTTCTTTCATAGATTTTCAACCTTATCGCTATAGCATTAGATTCAAGGTTGATTGGAAAAAAATTACAGTTTCTGGTAGCCTGCTGTCCGTTCGAAATAAAATTAAATAACAACCAAGAGAAATAGAGATTTCAATATTTCATAATAAGTATGTTTCACCAGTGAGAATAAATAGGTTAGCCATATAAAAAATAAGACAACAGAACAATTCTATCTATACACACACCAAACCTGTGTACACCCTCCATTATAACAGCAATCACAGTTTAATGACGTCATAGCCTAGTTATTGGCGACGCCGACGTCACCAATCCGCCGGGTGTCAGCGACGCAACGACCCCACTTAACGAATTCGGACGCAAATCCCGCCGCCGACCGATCCGATTAAAAGCGTCCGAATTTTCTGATTATATGAGTATCTATGTTTGTGGATTTAGGGTTTATAGTTGATATGTTGAAAGTATTGTTTTTTGGTAAGCTTATTTTTTCTTCGTCTTACCTAATACTATATCTACTGGGTGTTAAGGGACAGCCCTCCACAAACTGATAGGGTGAATTCAGTATATCATACTATGATGGGAATAGTAACCGAAAAAAAAAAAAGAAATAATCCGGAGAAAAATTCCGGTGGAATATGATTCAGAATAAGGAGCTGGATGCACCCTATCAGTTTGTGGAGGGCTGTCCCTTACACCCCATATTCTTTACACAGGTAAGTACTTTTTTTTCTGTCTCAGTAAATTTTCTTAGGACAAAGCTCAAAAAACCACAGAATACATAATAGTACGAAAAACTCATTTTTATAAGAAAATAATTATTTGTAGAATTGTCTCGGCTAAAAGTCGCGACCAACTGAAAGCATCTAGAGTTGGTATTTTTGTTTCTAATTCCGAGGAGTAGATCGAGCTAGGTGAAAACAAACTGATGGACTGTAAGAATTGTTTGAGCATGTCCAAAACATTATTTGTGCTTAATATTGTTATTCTAGTGTCCGTGAGTTTACTGTGCCGAACAGCCATGCCATTAATAGTAAGTAACATATGGATACCTCCCCATAAAATCTCGAAATAATTTTTAAGCTCCGATTTACACATACAAATAACTTTATTGTTCCAGTGCTACATTACATCAAAAATAGGTCTCTGGTCTCCACGCTAGGGTTCCCTGTGTCGTGGCCATTTATGGCTGCTAAATTAGAAGGAGGCATCCAAACGTTGCTTACTTCCTTGAAGTTTAAGCAAATAAACCGTATCTTTTCCGATCTCTGTAAATTAGTTCATATAGAATCTGTAAATCTTCTACGAGAAAATGCAAAACATCAAGCAAACTTTGCTATAGCCATTTTCCATTTGCGATATTTCCTACCAGTCAAAATTCAGCCTTAAAAATACTCATCTATCGACTAACTAGCTCCAAAACTGAAAATAGAAAGACTATAATACCTCGGAAATGTCACCGCGACCTGGAAGCTGAACTTCAACATTTACATTCTATTTATACAGTGTGCTGCAAGCCTGAATTTAGCTTAACGTAAAAGCTTTTCCCTGTATATGCAGCAGCAATTAAAAACCTTTTTAACATTGTCTTATGGATCCGATAATGGCCAATGATGGCGTTGTGGATGTAGGTACGTTGATAGATCGTTGTTGGGCTTTGATTGGCTTTTTGAACATGGCAACATTGTTTTTGGATTGGGTTTTTGGACTTAATTTGTTTGTTATTTTGGTTTAGTCTAGTTCATGTTCTTGTTCATATAGTTTATGCCTCAGCTAGAAACCACAAAATATCTTAATTTAGCATCAGATTAAAATGTTTAGGAAACAGCTTCGCTTTACTTACAATATTTAAGTATTTTAGCGTTAAATTAGCTTAAAGTAAGTAATTACGCGTCACAAACATATTATTAATAACTTCAAAACAGCCTACGTTTGTAATTCCATCCACACATTAGAATTGTCCATTCCAAAAATACCACTTTATTTGAAATATCAACAATTCAAAATAACGGGACCGACAGTAACACGCGTGACACGTCCGCTAGTCACCGCTGCCGAGTTTTGAGTGACATCTTATTTCCTCGGCACACTAGCGCCACGTCTGTGTAATAGCCACGTGCTATTCTATTGAACGTTACCGGAACTACCGTCCTACTTTACATACTACATAAACGTCATTGTTTTTGCATTTCAACTGTTGTATTAACATGTCATCTGTTGTGATAAGTTTGATGCGGGTCCAATTGGTAGTTTATAAAGCTAGGGAGGGGTTTTAGAGGACATCATTGATATGAGTCAAAAATGTCATCATTGATATGAGTAAAAAATGTTCGTTAGGAGTTACTAGAGGATAGTAGGACCATTGTGGTTTGCGCCACTCCGGCTCATCCTTATTATTTTTCTATTGTAGAATTTCATCTATATCTACGCACCTCATTGTCTTTAGAAGTTTCAATAACTAATCTCAAGAAAGGTGATAAAACTTACAATTCATACTTACTACTAGCCTACACGATCAGAAATATTTTGGGATAACTAAAGGCTAAAAGCTAATTTATCCAATTTCGTATTACACTTTACCTGAAAGGACAGAATGGGTTGGCAAACGCCCCGTCCGCCCCGGGTTTATCCAAACCGAGTTTAGGCTTCCGAACTACCTTCGTCCAGTTAAAAGTAAACACGTCTGGCGCGTCTGAGCGGAGTGTCAGAGTTTTATTTGTTTAAAGTGGAAATTCTAACAAATTGTAGTCTAGTTGGCTGATCATTGTAACAGAAATAGAATTATAGGTTTTGTGTGAACTGTCGAGTTTCATTCACATAATCTTATTTTCTGCTCTTTCAGATTTATCAATCGTTAATTTGTAGCCACAGCCACGAGCATAAATGTGCGAACACTAAGCTAACGATTAAAAACGATTCTCTCCTTATTTATTAAATAAAATTATATGTACGAACGCGATGTTTCAGAACCGTCATAAGATAATGTTATAGGTTTTAAAGCAGCAATCGGTTTTCGCGAAAAAACCGCTGAATTTGATAGATTTTAATCAACCAACACCCGGACCCCAAATCAATCTTTTTACACGCATTTAACGAAACATTTACAACCGTTGCCATTTATAATTCAAATTATAAGATCGCTTGCGGACATAAAGGCGAAGGCTATAACTTCCAGGTCCCTTGGAAGAGCTCGTAAGTAAGGAACTGTTATTACGGAAGCAGGTTAACGTTTGTAGAGAACGACTTCACAGACTGTTGACTAACCAGTGCACTGAGTGAGCTACCTACTCTAACAGGGGTTGATAGGCTTTGGTTCATGATTTTAACATTGTGGATTGAGGTGTGCGGGGAACGAAATTGCATAGCTAAGGCCTGTGGTCGGCGAGTTATGGGCTAGCTCGCCGTCCGGCCGTCTTATGACGACAGGCCGTGTCGACGGCGCGTTCGTGTTCCACGCGCGCCTCAAAGAGATGTCAGCAACCGAGTAGGGGTCCGCAAGGGCCGATGCCTGCCAGGGATGCGGGACTGTTCGAAAGAGATACCGTGGCCCTGGAACACAAAGGGCAAAGAAGGAACATGGATGGGTTTTAGTCAGTACAAGTCTGTCACTCCCTTCCGCTCCGCCCAGAGTGGGGGGGGTCATTTAATGATTTCCCATCCGAAAAAAAAAAAAAAAAAAAAAAAGGCCTACCATCAAGTTGAGAGCATTCACTCAACTGTGATGATTTAATTATATGCAGATAGGTTGATTACTAGTTACTACTTCATGACATGAAGGTTTTCTAAATTTGTTAGTTTATTTGTTGGTATAATTTAATTATGTTAATTCATCGTGTATGCTTATTAAATGCATTTACAATTATGCCATTAGATAAATGTCCGACGGAAGGTAAGCCTGGTGACCTGTTTTAGAGGTTATACCCAAAACAGACATCAGTTTCTATTTAGTGATAATTTGACTCTGTACTGATTATGATGATGAGAGAAATATTATAATATATTAGTAAAATTTTATATTATTATATTAGTAAAATATTATATTGTTATATTAGATACTTTATGCTCAAACCGACGGATAAAATACTCTTTCCATCAATTTCGTACAAGCAATATTATGCTCAATGACCTGTGTGTCTCCTGTGTAACGGACAGATAATGGAGATTTAAATTATGCCGAAAATGCCCGACACTTGCAATAAAAACCTTTGTTTACCTTGACGGCAATAAAGTACTGCAGAGCGTTGCTACAGTGTAGTGTGTACTAGGTATTACATGCAAGGGCGTGTGAAGGTGTGTTTTTTATTGGAGACTGGATAGGTCCAGTAAAAAATACAACTATTAAAAAAAATACGCGATAACAGCCGACGATCATACTTCCCAAAGGGAGATAGCGATGCCTTAAATCGATTAAAACAGATTAATGCTTTAATGGTTTGTCAACTACATATTCAAAAAAGTATCAAAAACTTTATTGAACTACATTATTTCAGCGTAAAGTTTTTATAAATATTTATAAAAATACCTCAGAGGACTTGCCCTTTCCCAAACATTAAAGACTAAAAAAAAACATTCCCTTTACCTTTTGCGTTTCACATATAAATTACATAAAAAGACAGTTTTTTTTTATATCTGAAAATCAAAAGGTTCCGTATCTCTGGCTTGTCGTACCTACCTGAGCATAGGATTCGCGACGAGACGTTCAAACGATCAACTGTCGTGCAATGGTTTTAAGGTTATAAAAGACGTTGACTGTAGCAATTACGGTCACAACCTTTGCCTTGAATAAGGTAGTTTACAAAAACAATAGAAATTAAGTACGAGAATTTATCTAAAACGTTGACAACATAAGTAGTTTTGGTTGAATGGGTGAGAAATCTACATAAGTTGTCCTAAACAAACCTTTTAAAAATAGAATTCCGAATTCAAATAATAATTTTTGTCGAAGTTTTTTTGGATATGGAACCCCGAATAATTTGTTTCAACATATTATTATATTAATAAAAATAATAAGAATGTATAAATGGTAGTTTTCTCACGCGATTCGACATTCGTGTGTGAAAACCTCATTGTTATGTCTTTGTTTTTATTGTAATTTAATCAGATTTAATTAGTAGGTACCAACCTACCAACAAAAAGGCACTAGAATGTTAATTCAATGTTTAGTTCACTGTACACAAAAACATATTTAGTTAAGCAACATAAACACGAATTTTCTCAAGTATGAAAAATTACGTTAGTTGTTTTGGTTGAAGTTCCTAACACCTATGTCTAAAAGAGAATAATTGATAAAGTATTTTTGAGAGAGAATTACTTAGTCACAACCCCAATGATTGATAAAACTTTGTACAGACGCCAGCACATCAAGCTACTACAATCTGTCAAATTTCTTGAATAGATTTTCAACTTTATCGTTATAGCATTAGGTTCACGGTTCATTGGGAAAATTTGACAGTTTCGGGTAGCTTGTGTGTGTTGGCGTCTGTACCTATATACCTATGACTCGGCATGAGTTTTCTAAATTTTAATTTCCGTAATTCCCCCTCACCATTCGATATCTTCTCAATCATTTTGTACACAATTTCCTGTCGGTGACTAAAAAATAATTCTGAATTCAGCCATCCACTCGAAAGTTTTTCAAAGCGGTGTCAGTAATAAAGGTGCATGCAGACTCATCGGCGCGACGGCCGTTAATAATTCATGAACATGCTTAGCGTGCTCTCGTCATGCCACACTTAACCTGGCGATCGGTTGCACACCCTTCATGTGAAGTTCACGGAAAATTCTCGTTTAATTCTTGCGAGGATGAAATTTTGTGGGGTGTGAAATGGTCAGATTTTATAGGCTAGGCTTTGGGGGTGAATGTTAAAAGATATTTATTTCTGTACGTGGATCGATATACAGGGTGTAAACAGACCCTTTACTTAGCCGTCAACCAAGCATTCTGTACATCAAACTGAGTAACTTTACGCAAAAGTTATTGCTGGGAATCAACTTTTTTTTTGGGGTGAAAAATCACGTTTTACGGTAGGACTCGATGGAAAGCACTCAAAGCATTATGCTGATGGATGGATTGAATAGTACGGGGGTCGTGGAGGTGTGTAAAGTAAAAATCTTACATTAAAAACATGTATGTAAAAAAAAAAACTTGTGAAAAAGTTGGAACTTTGACCCCCAATATCTCCGTAACTAGAAGGTTCCCAGGTATGGTCTAGAACAAAAAAATGATCGCAAAGACGGGGAGAACAAGTGCCTTTCGTGTATGTTAATGGTCTATTTACACCCTTTATGTATAGCTTAAAAAAAAATGAGTCGGAGTTGAATTGGTCGGTGTTTTCTATATGACTACAACGAGAAGTGCCAAAACAAAACTCAGAGATCGCAGTGTCTATTAAGTTCCTGACATGGTGAAATCATGTGAAAACCACACAAATTAGAACGATAGCACTTATGGTTTTTCTTATCACACAATATTCTGATTCGTATTTATTATGTTCGAAGGATGATATGACTAGAAAAGAGGTGTTTGAAGAGATGACGAGAAATAGAGAAGCATGACGAAGAAGACATGCTGCGCCGACCCCAAATAAATTGGGATAAGGGCAAGAAAACCTGGTGAAGGTTGAAGGGAGCCGCTGGATGCGAGTCGCACGGGACCGGTCAATGTGGCGACACTTGGGGAAGGCCTATGTCCAGCAGTGGACGTCTTTCGGCTGAAATCATGATGATGATGATTATGATTCGTGTTTAGTAACGAAAACATCTGATTTTGCAACCGTAAAAACCTTAGTTTCCCTCTTTTTGAACAAATAGTTACCTAGGTACCCATTTATAAAGCGGAAAATAGCTGAGTGCGCACCTCTATGTAGGTACTTAGTTGCTATACTTCCCGCTTTATTATCATATTATACTTATTACGAAAATTATGTTTTACCCTATTGCGGCGACGTCAAAACTATTTATAGCTATGTTATGGTGACTCGCCAAGTCGTCACTCAGTAAGGCTAAGGCCGCCATTACGAATTCATAGGAGTCAACTTATACACAAGATGAAGCAACTGTTGTTTACCGACGCCGTGATCTGTATGCTAATTTGTCTAAGCATTGACAATGTAACTACAATTGGTAAATAAGAATTCAATACAAACACTAAATGTCTTTAGAGATAAATAAACGAACGTGTAATCATGTCTATGAAGCATTGTGTATTCTGATACACAACGATTTTAATAAGTATAGAAAGTAAGGAGAGAAAAATAATGAAGAAAAAGGCTTAAAGACAAGTTGCTTGTAAAGTTGTAATACCTATGAAGATGCGACTAAAAGGACTGCATTCATGAATGGACGAGAGAATTAGAGACTGAACAGAATAATGATTTTAAGTAAAGTAAAGATTACTTTAAAAATCTCATCAATTGCAAGAGATTTCTTCGACATAAACATATTTTACCTTGAATCGAATAAAAAAAAAACTAATAGCTTCCTCATATCATAACATACATTGACCTTTAGTGGCCCGCGACGTAGTTTTTATCATACACTAGTTGTGTATAAAGCGGTTATCCGGCAGGTGAAAAGCTTTTAAAACAATTAGTTGTGATGTTCGAGGCCCAAAGCACTCAATATAATTTACGCAGATTCACAGTGAAGTATTAAACTTAAACATGTAGATACATTGTTATTGATACGAGGGATTATATTGTACGTAATCATATTGAAATAGTGTTTAAGTTAAGTGCTTGTTTTTGGTCTGAATATTATTTGGATACTTGTGAGCATCACTCTAGGTCACGACGTATAAGAAGATATCATGTGGTGGGGTGATAACAGTTAAAATTAACGACTAATCTATACAAATAAATAAAATTGAAGTGTCTGTTTGTAATTTTAAAACAACAGCTTTTTATTGAATGCATATGAAAGTAAATACGGTACGGTGATTTTTATTTTTGTCAGTCGGTCTTTCTGTCTGAAAAAACATAGAATCTGTAAACTGAAAACAAAAAATATAAGGGTTTTGTTCAAAAATTAAAACCATTGACGGTGTTAAAAAATCCGCTTCAAATAGGGAAGTACTAATGTGGCACGGATGAAGATAGCGGGCAATAGCTCTTGCAAATAAAATTGGTCATACTCGGAAACGCAATAGTTACATTTAGGATCTTGAGGTTAGACGTCAATTCATAGTAACATCTTCATTGTTTGCACGAAAATCAAGCACACTGTTGACGTCTATTACCCCTACTTGGATATAATAATTTACTCCTAACCTAACCTATCTATCCGCTCAAATTGCTTTAACACACTCTGCTCTCACAGCCAGTGAGCAAAACACATAAGCAGGTGGATTTAAAATAGGTTGTTACCTATTCCCCACTCCTAAATATAACACTTGAGTACATCCCAGCAATAGATAAACCAACGTTTTGAAACATATTAACCTAAATGATTTACTCCACTTAACACATTAGCCTAGCAGCGCCCCGGTGAATTTTATTTATACTCATCACTTTGAAGTGAACCAGTCCCTCGAAAGGGTTAATTAAGTGAAAGATTCTCACGGCCTGCGGACTGAATGATCATGTTAGACAAATTAGAACGTATTATTGAGCAAAGAACCCATATATAACCTGACAAATATAACAATGCTGCAACCTTTTCACATCTCATCATTTTTCACCTTTAGCATAAAGGGGGAAAGGGGGAATTTTCAATAAACTTTGGTTATTGGTTTTTTGTTGTTTTTGATAAATAAGGGCAGGCTCGATCAATAATAACATATTGGTTTGGAACAGTATTCACATGGTCATAAATTCTATGGCATAATTTGACCTTACCTACAGGACGTCGTAAGGACACGCCTTTAGAGGCGTCTTTTTCTTTGAATTAATAGATAGGTAATTGAAAATAAGGATTGTTGGGTTCTTATTTTAAAGATATCGTTGATACAATTATCGTGATTAAAGACGTAATTTAGTTTTAGTTAAAAATCTTGGTCCTTCGAGCCGGATACTCCACTCATAAAACTGCATTTCAGACAACGGTCATCGGTTGGTAAACGGTTCATAAAAACTACCCGTATTAAACCAAAGACAGTCAAATCAAACATTAAAACCATTATTTAATTATTCTATAGTGATAAACTCGGCACGTTTTAGTGTAACAGTAACACAATATTGTTGTAGTTAATAGCCCGAAGTCTTGAACAGTATAATGTTGATTGGTTTGTTCTATATTCGCCGAGTTACCTCCGAGCTATAGTTTTCGGCAGTATTTGGCAGATTTTGGTAACGCGTTAGTAAAATACGTCGTACTTGAAATTAATCCTTATATGCACAGTTTTACGTCTCAAATTGTGATGATTTTTATGTAGTAACTTGCTTTTGCCCCCAACTTCGTCTGCGTGGACTTACTTTACCGGGAATAAAAGTTTTCTATATGCTAATCCAGGTTATAAACTGTCTGTGTGCCGAATTTAATCCAAATGCAAAAATCTAAACATACAACAATATATCATTTCAAACTTATAATATTATGGTAGTATAGGATGGTGAGACAAAGTTGTCAAAGAAGCAACCACCGAGGATTGAAGAAAATGTCATCATGTGGCGTAATAAATGCCAGCGAAGGAAGCAAAATCCAAAGTCTAAATCAAAAAAATAGCCGATATATAATACATATGTCAGCCCATACTTATGTCACAGAAACTTCGAAAATGTCTAGGTAAACCTACTCACAAATTCTAAAGGGCCTTCAACCATTGATGAACAATAGCCGGCATTGTCGGCACGGTTGGCGCAGTGGCTGAGCGATCGGCTGCTGCGCTGCGTGTTGCGGGTTCGATCCCCGCACTGACGTATGATCTACAGGTTGTTCCGGGTCTGGCTGTTTGTGTATGTGAGTTTCAATGTTTGTAAACGCACCCACGATACAGGACAAATTCCTAGTGGCTAAAAAGGCCGTCACTTTAAATTAATAACAGAGAAAAATACAATAACAAACTAATAATATTTCCATCCTGTACAAAAACAGCACTCGTTCGAACTTGGAAGCCAGCCACTTCATTTTTAAACGCTTTAACTAAGTTGACAGGAGGTTTATAGCAGTTCTATTTTTAAAAAAAGATGCCGTTTAATCAAATAGCACTCGCAAAGGCAGCGCGTATTTGACTGAAGCTAAATTTTGTTAATTACGGACGTAACTGAGAGGCAGTCTGCATTTTTAGCTTGATGCAGTAATGGAAAAAACAACGATTACAACAATGTTCTTTGTTAAGACAGTTAACAAAGAACATTGTGATATTACTCCTGTTATTAATCTCTGTTTCAGCATCTACTGTTGACTTACTAACACATTCATTGTTTAATTTATCTGGTCGATGGAGTCATACCGATCATAACAAATACACCTTTTTTTTTTTCGGATGGGGATCATCAGATGACTTCTCCCACTCTGGGCGGAGCGGAAGAGAGTGTCAGACTTGTACTGACTAAAACCCATCCATGTTCCTTCCCCGCCCTTTGTGTTGCAGTCCCACGGTATCTCCTTCAAACAGTCCACAGCCCTGGCAGGCATCGGCCCATGCGGACCCCTACTTGCTTGCTGACATCCTACGTCTTTTTGAGGCGCGCGTGGAACACGACCGCGCCGTCGACACGGCCTGTCGTCATAAGACGGCCGGAAGGCGAGCTAGCCCATTACTCACCGTCCACAGGCCCGCGCCTACGGTAACCGGGAGCCCCCACGTGACCCCCGTCGCCCGAGCAAATTCACCCTTACACTGATTCTTTGTAATGTTTATAAACTTTAAACATGAAATTCAAAAGTTCCTTCTGTAGCTAGCAGAACCCAGAAATAGCAAAATTAAAATCAAGTCAGTCCACTTAACCAATATAGACCTATATATCGAAATTTAACAGAGAGCACTTAAAACCGACCGCATGTAAATTACGTTATATGAAAATAGGAAGCTACCTCCTCATTCACTTACAGCTTGCACAAGTAATACAATATTCCTATTACTGTAATCACTCGCGAAAAGTCAATCATAAGTTCACTTAGAACCCCTACCGGGGGAGGTAAAATCATATATCTTTTAAAGTCATATTTTTCATTTTTGAGTTATTTTCGTTTATTGGAAGGGGAATCCCTGTAACTTTGTACAGGTGTCATGTTCCATAAGAGAACCTGGTTGAAGGGTTATCCTTTATGCAGTGTGTTGCTTATTCTTAGGATTAGCGAGGGGAAGCACAGACGAAGTTCCGATTTATTTCTTAGAAAATTATTGTTTGGTAGGGGAAGCTGTCTAGTGTAATAAGTAGAGATCGGATATTCGGATGCATATTTACCTAAAGTACGTTTTTTCCCTGCATAGGGTATAAAAGTATAGAAGTGCGTTTTTTCCCGGGATCGCGGAATTTCATAAAAATAGCGTTTTTTCCCTACGATTTACAATTACATATTTTTAAAAACTTAACCTGTTAAGGGGTCATCCATCTCTGGATTAGAGCCTCCTCCATCTGCTTCCATTTATATTCTTAAATAATACAGCGTGTAAAAAATGTAGTAATCATAAGGATAATGAATATTTAAAACATATAATATATAACCAGGCAAGAAATATGTACTATTTGACTTTTTGTTGCTCAATGTTTGAATAGGACAAAATGGTAAATATGACAATTCATTTGAACTAAACAATAAAACGTACGCGTAAAAGGCTTGTTTAATTTTTTTTCTAAAAGATGACTTCTTTTTTCAAAAAGCTTATAACAATTATAGACACAAAACGAAAAGACTCGACCAAAACACGAAACTCCAAATACAAAACGACGCAAATATGATACGAAAAAAAAAATTGTTCCATGAAAATTTTGAATGAAATTCAATTAAAAAGTGTGGTGTGTAACAGACGTTCGCTTTTTTAACGTTTTCTATTTACCCGGTTCGTTCTTTTGTTCGCAGCGGAATTTGACAGTTCAATTTTTGAGAGAAAGGTTGGATTACCGTAAAACCTTAGGTAAAAGTAGGAGACGTTAACACAAAGAAGGCTCGTAAAAGTAGGAGTGTAAGATGTTACTTTATTAGGTTTATTATATTCTGAATAAGTTATGGTGTAAAAGTGCGAAAGAGGTTTTTAGGGTTTTATAGGGAAGTAAGAATGTTACGGGTGTCATGAGCTTAAGCAGGACTTTAAGGACTTTTTTGTAGTAACACCAATATGAATTATTTTTAGTAACTACATAATACAACCACAGTTAGGTAATTAAACACTCCAAAGCACGAGTAATTCCAGTGTGCGAAAGAGACAGAGCTATACAGGTCGTCTAGCGCCATCTCTGGAATCTGTTTCCCACACTGGAAGTACTCTTGGTTTAGGACGTCAAGGTAGGCCACCATGTAAAGCACGAAACAGACTACCTAATACGATTGCAGGAACAATACGAGACGGCTTATATCCACATAACAAAAGAGCAGCAGAATCGATTTTAAAAATAAAAAAAAGAACCCGTGAGCCCATCGCCGTATTCGGACACGTTTCACAAACGCAGGAGCCATGTTTCTATTTCGATTACCGAAATATTGGAAATAAAATATAACCGCTATCGTATTTCATACGACAGGCGGAAATAAAGCTTGCCGACAAATCGACACGGCACCGCATCGCGGTAGGAGCGTGCCGTCGCAGCACACAGCCCTACGCTGACGAAATTGTATTAGACTGCAAACTCTGGGCTTTCCAATTCTGGATTTAAACACGACAGGTGAAAAAATCAGAAGGCCAGGTGTTCAGATAACAACGGGATAAAGAAACCCAAAACATTAAAGGCTTGAATGTGCTACGTGTAATTTGTAATGCTTAAATTTTAAAATCGAAGGTTATGAAGCTATTTTCAAGTTGTTCCTCGGACTTTTAATTTAAAAATTACCTGTTTTATCACTAGTTAATTTATTTAAACTTCATGTACAATAAGCGTACTTAATGCCATTCTCCTAATGACATTCTCTACCAGTGAACATAAACCAGTAAATCTGGTTCAGTATTCCTTATCGTATTTTCGAAAGCACTGATTTCGGTCCATTATGTATACTCACAGTATTATAAGTTCTGCTGCTGCAGCGCCCTATCAGTGTAACAATGCCTATTTCATTCTACAAGACCTGGTGTCACTCTCTAACTAGATCTACACCTGCATGACACCTAACTCCAAGATATTTTGCTGATGAAACACTGGTGCGTTCCATACCTAAAATAGTTCGATTTATTAGTATTTCATTCATCCTTTGACATCTTGGTGCATTGTCTGCGCTTGCGCTTGTGAGTCAACTTCTATATTATTCATTCTACGCCCGCTTCATAAAGAACTATTGTAAAAAAATATAATAATAACTTGGCTCTGAGCACCTGTTTATGAAATTCACGCCTCCCCGTGCAGTTTGTAATATCCTTTTATTAAAATGGGACGCCGAAGCTGGTTTTTCCTTCATATTAGCTTATTAAATGCTAGCGTCCAGTCCAAGATTTGGTCAGGTTTCCAGGAAACAGCTTTGCTCTTTTCAAACATTATTTTCTTAGAATATGGTAGGTACTTCGAGTCGACGGAAGACATTTTTCACGAGAAGTAAAAAGGTAATAATTTATAAATTCGTGTATGTGTTAGCAGGAAGTTGTAGAATGGTTTACACTGATCATTTTTGTTAAATAAACAATAATTCTGATTTTGCGGTACTAAAAGGATCCAATCAAACACGGCACGACTTAAGGATGATTTCCACCAAACGGCCCGCATCGCATCGGATCGGAAAGGTTACGAATGGATGCGACGACAGCCTATCGCGTCCCGTAGAATGTCGACGCAGACAATCGGCTCCGTAGCGTCGCTTGCGAACGTATCCGTTTCTGCGAATGGTCAAATAGTTTTATTCCTACCGTGTCGGATACGACGACAGGTGAACGGAGCCGATCGCGCGTCTCAGTATACTTTCGGCTACGACCGCGTGTCGCGGAAGACAACCGTCGACAAGCTGCTGTGCGCGGCTTGAAAATAATATGGACTTTAAATACTATACACGATTTAATATCGTTTAAAGATTATAAAATCCGTTCCGCTCCGATGCGATGCGAGCCGTTTGGTGGAAATCATCCTTTAAACTAAAATATGCAGTAACTGTACTTGATAAAAGAAATAGTTCGTAAAGGTGATAGTACCGGTAGGTAAGTACTTCTCTGGACGAGCTCAATGATTGAAAAATAAAATAATAAATAATAAATTCCATTTATTTCAGGTCAAAGACCCATATAAAAACCAAAAATAGACAAAAATACAGATACAAACACATAAATTATAGCTAAAACCTAAATATCAGAAGTACATTACATTAAATAAGAAACATTATTAAATTAAATTAAAAAGTCAAAAATAAATTAAATACCGATACAAAATAAATAAAAAAAAAAATGTTAAAATAAATTTACATATTATTAAAAAATTATCATCATTCTCTTGCCCTTATCCCAATTCATTTGGGGTCGGCGCAGCATGTCTTCTTCTTCCATACTTCTCTATTACTCGTCATCTCGCCAGACACCTCCTTTCTTGCCATATCATTCTTTACACAGTCCATCCATCGTTTCTTTGGTCTTCCTCTACTCATATACCCATCCACATACATACTCAGAACTTTCCTCACAACATTTTCCTCATTCCTCCGCATCACATGCCCATACCACGACAACCGATTACCACACAACTTTTCAGTCACCGGCGCCACTTTCAAACTTCCTCTTATATACTCATTTCTTATTTTATCCATTCGCGTAACACCACACATCCCCCTTAGCATTCTCATCTCCGCCACATGCAAATGCCTTTCATTCATCCCTTTTGTGGCCCAACATTCTGATCCATACAAGACAGCAGGTCTAACCATTGTTTTATAAATCTTCCCCTTAAGTTTAAGGGGAATGCGGGAGTCGCAGATTGTTCCCGTGACCTGCCGCTATTTCATCCATCCCGTGTTAATTCTGTGCTTTACACTACGATCTATTTCGCTATCGCTTTGCACGAGTGAACCGAGATACCGAAAGTCGGATATTATTAAAAAATTAATTACAACAAAAAGTGAAATACCCAATGATTAGCATTTACATAAACAATTGACATTTACAGGTTGATGTGATGATGAATTATTTTAAATGGTCTGTAAACCGACCCACAAAATCCGAGATAGCCTCCTTTAATTTCTATTAACATAACCAAATATCTAAGTTGTTTTAGCGCAATGAAATACTGTGTAATATCGTACCTAACATAATAATATATAGCGCTTAGTTGGAACGTTTGTTAGTTTAAACTTAACTGGTATTTCATAGAATCCGTTAACAATAATAAAAAAACATTGAGCTAGCCCAAACAAATAGCTTTCAACTGAATTGAATTGAATTGTTTGAAATTAAAATGGCTAGAAAGAGTGGAATTTTGAACTAATACCTATTGCTTTTATCATCAATTTAAAACATATTGAACGTGCTAAAACAAGCATAGTTATCATTTTATTAAATAAAAACTGTGGATCGGCTTTGATTACCTTTGATGCAAAAATCAGTGATAGTTTTTTCTCTACGACCGCTTCAAATCACGTTGATTTAATTATATTCCAATATTTTTAACGTTTAGTCCAGCGTGTTTTTTTTTTTTTTAATATTAGTTAGTAGATCAATTTTACGATACCCGATTAATGAAATTGAAAATTAAATCAATTTCGAAAAAAAGAATACTAAAGCGAAACCGGGTAAAAGTTAGTTATTTTAATGGAATCCTTATCATTTACGTGGAACACAAGCCATATATTATACAGAGTTCAGGTTTTTGTTTCAAATAAATACGAGTTTTTTGGTTTACTTAGCTGGTATTCTTGCATTAATTTTTCGTTGTGAAAGTATTGTTACAGTTAGTAGGTACAGTGCGGCTGTGTTGTGATGCAAGGTAGGTACTAATATTTAAAATTAAGTTAAGAGGAAAAGGCTAGGGTAGTCTTGACCTCAATCTAGTCCAGAGGACAGAGATGAGGTCGACGATGGAACGAGCTAACCCAAAAGAAACCGAATTTCTAAATAGATTGGGGTCATATGAACTTGGGAACTCCGACGTAGGCAGGGAATTCCACTCCTTGGCTGTGCGCATAATAAATTTAATATTTCTAACGTTTTTTTGTAATTACCAGGAGCTGCAGTCTCGACATAGATAGCGACAAAAATCGGTCGTTAACCTTAAGGTTTCGAAATAAAGTTGAAAATCTATTAAAGAAATTTGACATCGTTATGACTTAACGACCGATTTTTGTCGCTATCTATGTCGAGACTGCAGGCCCTGGTCAGCTTCAGGCTGTATGTTGAACAAAATTTGATTCGCGGCCGTAATACCTACGTATGTTTGTACGGAATTGTAATTTAAAATCATCAATACAACTCCTTGAAGCTCATTTAATCTCATTGAATGACTATTTCATGAAAAAAATATAACAACATTTGAATTTCGCGGGCTGCCCCGGCGCGACTTTAAGAACCCTTTTAGAAACAGAGATAAATCTTGACTTCACTCTGAGAATAATATCATCAATGTATGTACAGACATTAAGGTTGAGGATAAAGTGTGTTCATGTGTTGTGACACAAATAGAATAAGTCTTAGATTAAAGAACCGTGACTTAGTAAAAGTTAACTGAGCAGAACGAGAACATAATAAAGTTTTAGGATTACATAGTAGCCGCAAGCGACTGCTAAGCAAGAGGTCTGGGTTTGGATACCCGGGTCGGGCAGTGTTATTGGGTTTATCCATCAGGAATTTCTCAATAGCAGCCACGGAATCGGGATCCGTGCCCGGTTGATGGCAATAGGCTCGCCCCCTGTTACTTGGGACTTAAACAGAATTGGCGGAATGGGGTGTGGTTACTATACGATGGCACTTTGCCCGACCCAGCTACCGAACCCAGGATAACTTGGTCAGCAGGCGCGCTTGCCAACCAACGAGGCAGTCATTTACAAAACACTTACCTACAAATATTTTTTCCTAAAATAATTACCGGTAGGTACATCTCTAAACGAACTAACCCCTTATCCCCCTTGTCCTCTTTCGCACGTGGCGCGTGTCGTGCCAATTCACCCATTCTACCCTCGACACATTATCGCTCTTCTGGAAGTTTACCATATGATGTGTTCACGGATGAATGGCAGCATTTGGGGTGTAGTGAAGTATTGTGAATACGTGGGTAGTGTCCGTAATTAATGTGACCAAAATATGTTCGGTTTTAACCAAAGAGTTGTTACTAAGGAAACGTTTTATTTGATCATTAGGTAATTAATCAGCGTAAGAGTATCTGAAGATACTCAGCCTAAGAATATCTGTCCTATCCTGTCTAATTGAAAAAGTATGTTTACTATAGAAGTTCTAGTAAACTCTTCATTTGGAATTGGAACTCAATTAAAGTTTATGTTAATAACAAAGGTGGTTACCTTTGTTCTTAGAAGATGAGTAGAAAAACGTTTCCGTGTCATCATCTTCCTCCCCCCGTAGCACGACCACCGTAGAAACGAGTTTTGTCGACGGAAGAATCGACAAAATGACAGATTTCTTTTGTTGATCTGTCATTTGGTCGATTCTTCCGACGACAAAACTCGTTTCCACAGTGGTCATGCTACGCGTGCTACCTTTCTCCCATGTTACTTGGGATCGGCAAAACACGTATTTTTCTTCCATTCTCCTCTGTCAACCGTCACGCTGTCATTTAGGTACTCCTTTATCTTTCATATCATTCCTCACACAATCCATCCATCGTTTCCTCGGTCTACCTCTCCTTCTCCATCCATCACCATATTCATCCAGTAAACCTCCCGTATAAGGCAGAAAAATAATTTTAAGATCAATGAGCCTCCACTTTAAGATAGAATTAAACAGCATGCTCTCTTTCTTAGCAAACAAGTAGGGGTCCGCAAGGGCCGATGCCTGCCAGGGCTGCGGGACTGTTCGAAAGAGATACCGTGGCCCTGGAACACAAAGGGCAAAGAAGGAACATGGATGGGTTTTAGTCAGTACAAGTCTGACACTCCCTTCCGCTCCGCCCAGAGTGGGGGGGGGGGTCATTTGATGAAAAAAAAGCACATCAAATCACCTGCCTGCCTTTACCCAACTATGTTGGGGTCGGCTTCCAGTCTAACCGGATGCAGGTGAATTCCGGTATTTTACATGGAGCGACTGCCTATCTGACGTCCACAACCCAGTTAGTACTGGGTAATAGCATAACATAATCAGCCTGTCAGTATCAGATGTCACATGTCTTCGAATTCTTGGTTCTAGGACATGCCGGTTTTCTCACGATGTTTTTCTTCACCGTTTTGAGAGCAGTGGTGATGAAATAAGTTACACAAAGTAATGCGCCTGGCTGGGTTCGAACCCACGACTTACTGCTCGTAAGTCGGGGTCTCCACCACTGGGCCACCGCTGCTTTCACTGGGTAATAATATTCTTGAATTCAAATAGGAGCTCGCGCGTAATCTACAGGAGAGCTCCTTTACGTTTACGAAACAATTATTTTAAGCTAAGTGTTATTCATTAATGTAACACATAATTATGTAATCAACTATCTCGTTTCGCAAGAAAAATAAAGATCAAATACTCGAGGTTATATATAATTACTAATAACCAGTCAAGGGCGACCAGTCTACAAAATATGCATTTTATATGTATTAAGTACGTCTACGTAATTAATATGTTTTTGCGGAACAGGAAGTATTATATTCTAGTATTTGAATGCCTTTTAAATGTCTATTTTTATCGAATCTATGAATATCTACTAAGTGAACGACCTCAGTTCTTTAAAATATTTTTATTAATTATTTAAATTTAACGTGAATGGTGATAATGAATGCATCTCAAGGATTCTGTGTATACAGTTACTTAAAGTTATAAATATATTTTGCATTTTATAAAAAAAAACCTTGAAAAACAAAAAAAAAACACATTCTCTTTATTATAATATATATTTCGTAGATTATTCTTAACTTCACTTTAGTCTTGAACAGAAGTAAATTATTACAACACAAGGAACCCTGAATCAAAACCCACAACCCATTACAAAACGTCCCCTTAACTCCAATGTTCGCACATTTTGTTTTACAACAAAAGTACCAAAGTGCTCATTGGTCCAGTATTTGCGTTAATCGTGATTCGTTAATGAAGAGCTCGTTGACTGTCCCAGGGCTCCCAGGCCAGGTAGCCGTGTTCATTACCTAGACAATGCAGAGTGTTTTTCACGATTAAATTGACCGTAGAGAGGCAATTTGAACAGGGCGTCTGTTCGTGACACCAGCGGTTCAGTCAGACTGAGTTTTTTTAATTTTTCGTCTCTCCGTTCACGAACCTACATAGCTAGGGGTTAGAGTTGAGATATTTTTCGGTTTGTATTCTGCATTTTTGCACTCGCTTTGTTACGTTAATAGAAACTTCTGAAGCTGAAGCTGTAAGGTATTTATCTGAGCAGAATTTAGAATTGTTTAAAAGTTGTTTTTGACATGGAAAGAAAAATTCCAGTGCGAGCAGGGTTTGAACCTGCGACCTTCCGATTCAGTACACCGGATGTCTTAACCAACTAGACCATCGCACCCCGCTCACAGATCTCGAAATTTTCGTTCCATTAATAACGTCTTAGGTGACGTTAGAGCCATCTATTTAAGAAAGTATCGAACTAACTTAAACCAACACGTTGACATTGCAGCCAAATCAATGTTGTATAGAAGTCGCCATACCAAACTAATTTTTAATATTTTATACGCAAACCCTGCGTAGGGAACATAGCTGTTTTTGACATGGAAAGAAAAATTCCAGTGCGAGCAGGGTTTGAACCTGCGACCTTCCGATTCAGTACACCGGATGTCTTAACCAACCAGACCATTGCACCCCGCTCACAGATCTCGAAATTTGTTTAAAAGTTATTGTTTCTTCTCTTTGGTATTGAACCGAGTGTAAAGTCAGTCAGTCATTAAATTTTTACACTAGGTAGTAGTGCTATTTTTAAATTATCGTCGTCTACTATGTCAGTATATCAATTTCTGTCAAGATGGAAGCGCCTGAGTAGACCGCGAAGTTCAAATTTTCTTACGTTTAATCCCATTGAATCACTTTTTCATGAAATAGTAATTTAATGCTTAATTTTAATGACTACAATTCTGTTAATACGTTTTACGGCCGCGAATCATATTTAGTACAACATAAAACCTGACGCTGAAAGGACAATAGACAAAACACGTAAGAAAATTTAAATTTCCCGGGCTTTTTTTTTTTTTTTTTTAACTATGCTGATCTACAACAAACAGTAAAAAACGCTGCTATAGTTACTCCACGTCCACGTACAAAAAAACGAAAAATCATTTTTTTTTCGGAAACCCTAACCTTTGATACATGTGCGTACCTGTGTATACATACACAGTGAGTACACACAGTTATGTTTCAGTTTGCGTTAGCTTTGAACGATACAGGAGCGTTGTGTTCGACTTTTCATTTAGGTATGCCCGCGGACTGCCGATATTTATAAAATGTTTTTCGACGAAACCTATTCAATATTTGGCGCAGATGGTCCAAACAAATGATCGCTGATGGACAGGTAGTTATTAAAAATTTTGTCGAGTTTCAATGTAGGTGTATTCTGAAAAAAAGTGAAACCCACTTTGTGGGTCGAAAGCAACATTCTCTATCGTCAAATTGGATCAGCATTGTGGTCTACCAAACGTAGTCGTAGACAACTTGATGCATTCAAATCGGTTATTAATTTACTGGAGTGCTGTCGTACAAAATGTTAAAATAATAATATAGTCAATATAGTGTATTAGATTTTAAACTTTCATGGTCACTAAAATTATTATAACTAGAAGACGGGATATTTACCATGTTTATAAACAATAAACATGGTAAATATCCCGTCTTCTAGTTATAATAATATAGTGTATTCATTGTCAGTTCTCTACCTACTTTCAGTTATTTATTCTAAGTACACACGGCGGCACAACAAGCTATTCATATCCAGTGTAACGCGACCTCGCTTTGTATGAGCTTCCCGTACAATGAGAGATCAGCTTAATTTGGTTTTGCATAACTTGATTGGTCGTCGTGTGTACTAAAAATAAACTAGGAAGGGATGTGTCAAAATTATACTAACATGTTTCCTGCTTGTTAATATTTGATTAGTATGTACATTATAACGTTTCCTGGGGGGTTACTATGACGTCTTAAAGCAGGATTAATTCCACTGCGGGAAAGAGACAAAGCTATACAGGTTGTCTAGCGCCATCTCATTCCCACACTGGAATTGCTCCTGCTTTAAGATGTCATGGTAGGCCCTCTGATCAGACGACAAACAATTCCGCGTAATTTTATAGTGCAGCTGTTTAACACAACTAGTTTGTGTTACAAAGTCGAGAGCGAATTCTCACATGTCCAAATTGTTACTTTATAAACATGATATTTTAACACATTGGGTTGAATGTATAATAAATTATAATTCAAGCATTTGCATACGTAGTTAATAATTTTAATTAAAAAAATATGACATCTAAGTAGGTATTTATGTCTCATAGTAGGTATTCTGTTTGCATGTTTTTTTACAAATAACAATACAGTTGACCAGAAAAATCACACTACTTCCTATTTTCATACTGAGAATGCATTTAATTATACAAAATAAAATCTAAATAAATGTAGAGTATAAAAACAATTTTTTTTTTAAGTTTTTAGCCTGAAAAAAACACATTGTATCACTTCACTTCTTATTTTTCTACCGAAAATGTATTTAAAAGTACATGAACATTTTTTTATGTTAAAAACCTAAATAGATACAAAATACGTATAAAGAATAAGTTATAAATAAAAAAAGTGATACACCAGAAAAATCGCTTTTATCATTTCACTCCTATATATGAACATACATACAAGAACAACCTACATGAACATATTTTACGAAAAATCCTAAGTTTATTGTATCAAGTTATATCCAATGACCCGGTAGTATAGTCTGCATACACAGTCGATCGGAGGCAAATTAAACCATCCGGTCGAAAGCACCGCCTCGGGCTTCAGTGCCCATGGAATATTTACACCCTAAACTTAGAGGGTCGTCCGGCAGCGAGATGGCCAGACAGCATTGTTGGCGTCGGGAAAAACCTGGATGGCACAGGAGCGTGGAGCTTGGCACACGCAAAGAGAGGCCTAGGACCCAGCAGTGGGTGAAATCGGGCTGTGGATGATGATGATGAAGAAACTGATGAACGATACCAGTTTATATTAGACGACTGCTTTCACGCTGGATAGTTTTAAAGGTCCGTAACTAATGGTACAACTGTGCCTAACCCTTCGACAATTACATATATTATATTTATTGATGTTATCACATATTTAACATAATAACTTATGGTAATTATGTGACATCACATACAACATACAGTCTACTTTTTTATACAAAGTTTTTTTTTTTACACAGCTCTTGTACCTATTATATTATTAAATATATGAGTAGATACTATGTATGATGGCATTATCGCTAGCGATATCTCACTTGGTATTGTGTAAATAATAATAAAAAATGGAGATGCATTTAGGTATATACGTACTACACTTGCTTTAAAAAGTAGGTAGTTACTAAAGCATTTATTTACAAACGTTGATTAAAGTTAAGAGACGTTAAAATATGAAAACTATGTATCGTTAAGAAGGCATTGTTTAAGTATTCTTTAACTTTTGACAACGTTTATAAATGAACAGAAAAAACACAAATTAAATTATGAACTTAGAACTAAGGTACAATTTATTCGGTGAGTTAAAATTAAATCACAAATTAATTACCTACGCAAACCTATAAAAAAGACAATGAGCTCTCATAAAGCATTTTTGTAGGTAAAAACTATCACAATATTTAAAAAATTATAACCTTATTATATTTTTTTTAAATTTTAAATTCAAATATTAAAAAATATAATTATAATAAGTATATAATTTTTTAAAAATTATTTATATTACCTATATTATTTTTATATTAGCTACACTTACAATAAAAAAAAAATATTCTGTACATTAACATATTTTGTACCCTTATTTGATTGTTAATTGGCAAGTTTGATTCGTAAACTAGGTCGTATTGTTAAAACAAAGAAACTTCGTTCAAATATTATAATATTGATGTTGGCTGATTGTAATTTCACAATAGTTATATACCTAGTATATGTATATAATAGTTATACAATAGAGTTATTACTTAGGTATTACATGTATTGTACTTACAGAGGTTTGAGCAAAAATAACCACATATTCTCCAAATCTTCTTCAAAATATCGCATTGATTGCAAAATTCTTTGGTTTCCCTTTTCGTCCCCTACGCAAACCCCATTTTTACCCCATCAATGTACCCTTTGGTCCCATACAGAAAACCAAACGTGTTTATTTTATTTTTCAATTTTTAAAACGGCGTGTATTTTTTCCTTTTTTGCCCCTCTTTTATTTGAATCAATAGAGATTCTATTGATTTACAGGTTCTCATAAATTTTGTTTTTTTGGGGTTCCTAAACAAGCCTACGCAGCCGTTTGTCTGTCCATTTGTCTGACACAGAGCTAGGTATACCTTTTTAACCGCAACAGGCAGCCGTTGGTTTTACACAATGTACCGGGTCTCTAGGTCTTTATTTTGTCAAATAATGCAAATATATTATACTTTTGATGGTATGGAACCCTTACTTTGCGTTTCCGATTCACACTTGACCCGTTCATTTTTATAATTATATAATGAATGGTCCAATAAATACCGGACAATACACTCGCAATACCAGCCGTAATAAAAATAAATAATAGATAATACTTGGAATGTTCCAAGTATGTTGTTTGTTGTTTGTGTTGTTAGAGAGCAGCGGTGGCCCAGTGGTGGAGACCCCGACTTACGAGCAGTAAGTCGTGGATTCGAACCCAGCCAGGCGCATTACATTGTGTAAGTTATTTCATCACCACTGCTCTCAAAACGGTGAAGGAAAACATCGTGAGGAAACCGGCATGTCCTAGAACCAAAAATTCGAAGACATGTGACATCTACCAACCCGCACTGGGTCCGCGTGGTGGATTATAGCCCATTCCCTCTCATAGAGAGGAGGCCTGCGTCCCAGCAGTGGGAACATTAATAGGTTGATTATGCATATGCTTATGCTTGGAATGTTTAGAAAACAAAAACCAAGATACCCAGAGTAGGAAGAGAGAAGGCTAAGTATATCATTAATTCATCTACTAAGGTCCTACCAGATCTATTAATTGACCAACGCCTTTTCTACCTACTTTCTTAAAGAGTTAAGCACGGAAAATTGATGATGTAGGCTATACAATTATCGGTATGTTTAAGCGTACAATAGTAGTCTGGTAGGTAACACTAGGAAGGTGAAACATTACTATTATTCAAATGCTCACTAAAATCTTTCTATTCTCTCCAATAATGTTATCTTTTTTTTTTCTCAATTTAATACAAGGTCCTTGTTATCACAGGTGATAGAAAACTACATAAGAACATTCTAAAACATTTATAATTGTCCGCGAAGTATTCTTTTGATATCATCATTAACTACTTCATTTACTCGAGAGCCATAAACAAACTCTAAATGTGTGAAATCTATGGATTTGTCCAACTTCACGTGCCTTACAACATTAGGAAGTCTAGCTCTTAGTCTTTCTACATCGACAGGGGTACTAAACCAGTCAGACTCGCTACTAAACATATAAATAGGAGCAGTTATCAATGAGAGCTCGAAGGAAGGGGGCTGCATAGAAGAATACGTCTCCTGATTTATTTTAGAACCATAATCAAATCTTTGGAACCGTTTACTCAAGTAACTTTGTAAGTAATGAGCAAAGGTCTTCGTAGACACACCAGCGGGAATATGACTAGCAAGCACCGGGAGCCTTTCTGGATACAGATTTGTAATATTTCTTAATCCATAACTTATATAATACTCTAATTTACACAAAATATTTTCAGGTACATCATCCCGACATACTTTAGCGTGATAAAGATTACTTAATACATTATTAGCAAACACGTCGTACACTCCGATGTTATCTAAAAACGATTTTAAAACGTCCATGTTTCGCGCCACAATATCTATAAACGGGTACTGTGTTTCAGTTATCCATGCTACTGGAGCTAATAATATCGCTTGCTGAATTTTCGCGTTGTATTCAGGCCTCATGCTACACATCACGAAAAAAATGGCCGTTCCTTGAGAAAACCCAATATAGGATAGGTTACGTCGAGACGTTGTTTGGAGAATATAATCAATCACCGCAGGTAAATCTTGCGTTCCCATCTCTTCATAACTGAAATTCCAATATTCATTTTCAGGGAGGTTTTTGATGTGTCCTTTACTGTATTTATTTCCCCGAGCGTTATATAACCAGACATCGTAGCCTTGGTCGGCTAACTGAAACGCTGCAGACTTTGCTGGTCCCAGGACCAACCACGAATCAGAACTGTCACCAATTCCATGAACTAACAACACTGGAGGTCCACTGTTAGGTATTCTGTATGAGTTCACTTTATAACCATCTTTCGTAATCACTGTATGTCTTTCAGGCCTATGGCCGTACTTAGCTATTAGTTGCAAAGAGTTTAAATAGATATCCGAGTTCCGGTTACGATAGTCTGCGTCACTACTAAGTTTTATTTTACGGCGGTTCTGTACGTATCCGAAGCAAAACACGAAGATAACACACTGAAATATGTTCGCATTACCGAAATGCATCGTGATTGCGAAACGTCTCGCGGTCGCAAAAACAAAAATTCATCTGTAGTTAAATACATACGACGGTGTTATTTACTTGCTTGTTGTCAGTCAATGCCATGCTGCGGACCACTTACTGACTAGGATCAGGCAGCTTTAACCTCGGACAACGACCTACAGTCCAGTTTCCGACGTACCGGTATGAAACAAACGATTTGATAAACACCAATAGCTTGCTAAACTAGTTTAAGCCATTGACTTTTAGCGCCTAATAATGATTGTAAACACCAAAACCAGTTGCGTATAGTAACTACGCAATGTCAACAAATTAAGTAATTTATCATCATGTAAGTATCTACCTTGTCTCCATGGAAAACAGCTATGATTAGCATAAATTCCAGTAGTTGCAATTAATAATTGTCACTAGCGGTTGAAATTCAATTCGTATTGTAAACATGAGCCGTAGAACATGATCCTCTTAAAACAGTTTCAAAGACCGGTCATAAAGTTGATGATTATTTAAACAACCACTTTTTTAAACTAAAACAGGACGTATCAAATTGTAGCCAAGCGGAATGTAAAAGATACTCTTACTCCCACGGTCGATTTCTTAAAGATTAAACAAGGTTATTTAATTCTACACAACGTTTTGCTAGTAATTAACAGGATTGTGTACTTACATAATCACATAAAATACTTCTCTCCTTAAACATAGGTACTATAATTGCCATAATCGTATAAGTGATATGTTGCAATATCCTCTAGCAAATTGGTGATGAAGAGTTTTGTCGGAAGTTTCACAAAGGTCTAGGTCACAATCTTGTTGCACCTTGTAACACTACTCCAGTAGCTACTGACGATAGCCGAAAGAATTATTGATGGAAACAACTAAATACGTGACGAAAATTAGGAGGTGCTCTTGGCAAAAAAATTCAAACCTATTATAGAACTCTCTATAATGCAAGGTTAAGATGTATTCGTAGCAGTCAGTCTGTAGATATGTACTAGTTGTGGCAATTTCTCATTGAGGCTACCTGTGACCCTGTTCATTGGAAAAGAGAACACAGCCCGTAATAACTGCAAAGTTATCCTTGAAGCCTCCACAAACTCTCGGCCCGTTTCTTCTTTTTCTGCTTCCTACTGTCCCATGTTTCTTGGAGACGACACAATTGCTTCCTCTTCCATTACGTACGTTAGCTATCACGTAACTTTTGTTTTCTTTTCATTTACAAATTCATAATAGGCTCTCACACAATTCATTCTCATTCGCTATATTCTTATTTTTTCTATTCATTCTAATAAGTCGCTATTAGAAGGAGTTCTACGAAATCAACAGGAGTTCGCTATTGTCTTAGGTAAGATGTGATGGTTCTTATTTTGCCAAAAATGTGAATATTTGCTATAGAGTGGCGAATCTTACGTGTGCTGATCTTGAAGTTTCGTTTTACAATAACAAAGGTTTTATAACAGACACAGGAGAGATTCGTAAATATTTAAAACTCAGCTTAAAAATAATAATTTCATTCATCAATATTTTTCAAGAGCTATTCTATTTATCCACACCCTATTCTACCGCTATTCTATTTATTATAAAATTCATTGAGTTTACCAGTTTTGGACTTTTGGTACATACTATGAGTATAGTGCCATTATGGTCCATGGACAGTTCATTATTTCAGCCGAAAGACTTCCACTGCTGCACATAGGCCTCCCCCAAGTGTCGCCACATTAACTGCTCCCGTGCGATTCGCGTCCAGCGGATCCCTGCAACCTTCACCAGATCATCGGTCCACCTAGTGGGAAGCCTTCCAACGCAAAGTCTTCCGGTTCGCGGTCACCACTCCAGAACTTTTTGGCCCCGTCGGCCATCCGTTCTGCGAGCAACGTACCCTACCTACTACCACTTATGTTTGGCAATTCTTCGAGCTACGTCGGTAACCTTCGTTCTCTTGCGGATTTCCTTATTTCTGATTTGACCACGCAAGGAAACTCCGAGCAAAGCCTTTCCATTGCCCTTTAGGTGACTTTAAGCCTTCTGATGAGGCCCATTGTAAGCGACCACGTTTCGGTCCCGTATGCAATCACTGGCAACACACACTGGTCATAGACTTTCTTCTTGAGACATTGCCGTAAGTTGGACGAGAAGATGCCACGCAACTTCCCGAATGCTGCCAAGCCGAGTCGGATTCGACGATTAACCTCTTTTTCGAAGTTAGACCTACCTAACTGGACCGTTTGTCCCAGGTAGAAATAATCGTCTACATCTACAACTTCGAGAGTAGAGTTTCCGATCTTGATAGGAGTGGATGTTACATGGGCATTCAAGATGACTTTGGTTTTGTCCATGTTCATTTTCAGACCCACTCTTTCGGAAACTCTACTGAGGTCATCGAGCATTGTACTGAGTTCCTCCGTGGTGTCAGCCATGACCACTATATCGTCGGCAAACCGAAGGTGAGAGATGTACTCGGCATTGACGTTGATGCCTAGCCCTCTCCAGTCCAGAACCTTGAAGACATCCTCCAGTACAGCAATGAACAGTTTCGGAAATTTGACGTCTCCCTGTCTCACACCTCGCTGCAGAAGGATAAGTTGCGAGGTCTGGTCCTGAAGTCGGACTGACATGGTGGCGTTTGTGTACAAACACTTCAACACCTCGATGTACCGATAGTCGATTTGGAACCGTTGCGCGTTGGAGAGCCTGATTTATACTCTTCGGTCTTCTGTATAACTTGCCGCAGCGTATGTATGTGGTCTACGGTGCTAAAGCATTTTCGGAATTCGGCTTGTTCAGGAGGCTGAAAATCGTGAAACCAGCGCGCGAGATTCGTGATAACTCTTGAAAATAACTTATAGACATGGCTTACAAGTGAGATGGGCCTATAGATCTGCAGCCGGGCATTGTCGCCCTTTTTGAAGAAGAGTACCACCACATCCCTGCACCATGCAGGCGAGTATGACAGAATCAAACAGCTTCTGAAGGGCCTTTAAGTACCTGTTTTCCACCCGCCTTTAGGAGTTCGGCCGTAACTCCATCGTCACTCCGTGGCTTGTTGTTTTTAAGCTGTTTCAGAGCCATCCTAATCTCGTACAGGCTGACATCCGGGATGTCTTCGGTATAGTGTCGGGTCAGTCTGTCTTGGGTCTTTTGCTAGATTTACAACGGGGTTTACTGGTTGAAGTGTACAACTGCCCATAAAATCTCTCGATCTCCCTCAGTAGCTCCGGTTTCGCGGATACGATCCTGCCATAGTCGGTCATCAGTTTCGTGAGCTGGCTCTGCCCAATAGCCAGATATCTTGCAAATACCTTGGAGCGGCGGTTTTCAAGGATTTAGAGATCTGTCTATTGAGCTGCCGGTATTTCCAAGCCTCGTCTGAAGACTACAGGATAATCTCACGCCGCTCCTTCAAGAGCTTGAGAGGACAACATCGGATGCGGATGCACAACACGAATATAAAATTACTTGCTACAAAATATGCACCTACCTGTTTATTTTAATTCAGAGCATTGAACTTTAACTTTTTCTCAATGTCATTCTACTTGATGGCAAACAACATACTTAGACTTGAGGTGAGCGCGATGGGCATCCAAGAATGTAGAGGATTTACGATTTTTTACAATTTATTCAATATTATCAGGCCCGATGATCTAACAAACAGTTTGAGGGATCAAGGTCGAGTTAGGCTTGCTGGTATCGGTCTCTGAAAAACTAGTGAAGCCTTTGATTCTGGCTGTAATTCGAAAATCTTTGACTGCCGTTACTGGTAATCAGAAGATCGAAAGTCTGACTGCCAGCCATATCAAAGGATTTCGTGTTAGTTGCAAGGTTGTGGAGGTCAGATAGGCAGACGCTCCTTGTAAAATACCGATATCTAGCTGCATCAAGATATATTTGAAACCCGGGATGGGTTTCAAATATATCTGGATGCAGCTAAAGGCTAGCCAGATAAAGATCAAACCAGATGTAATACATCAACAAAGAGTTACAAGTTCCGAATGACTAACTAACTTAAGTATCGAATTTACGATTGGATAATCAAGAGCATAAGATCCATAACCACAAACAATAAAAACATTTTTATTGACATTATGTCATCATAATATAAGATGACTAACATTACCGAGCGTTCATAATGGAATGGGATAACACTTATACCATAATATTGACTAATAATTTCGTCATATTTGTAAACAACGGGTTCAGGATCGTAGGACCATGACAAACACTTTCATTCAGAGAGCGTCTCGCGTAGGCTATTTTTTTCTTTAGGTATTGTTTGTGGAAATTCTATGTGCATAGCTAAAAACAATAGTATCGTGTTACCGAAGGCGATATGTGGTGAATAGGGCGTCTGGACTCATTTGTCACTCGAGTAAAATGAGATCAACCAGGGGTCAAAGTTGAAGGTTCGTGACACATTTTATTTATTTTTATATCTTTTACGGAAATTAAATTAACTTCCTTTTTTATGAGTTTATAAAAATGTACTTGTTATTATTTTTATAGGATTAAATATTTATTTAAATTACTTTTCTAAAATTATATTTTGAAGTAGGCATTGTTGTTAAAGCTGGAAGCGGGTGTATTGTCTTAGAAATTAATATAAAAAATAAAAAAATACTTGTTAATAAAATAGTTATTTATATTCAACATATTAAACTTTATGATTGGATGTCAAATATACTAAATATATTATATAAATAATTAATTTCCTCATCAATAAATTGAAATGTAAAGGAATAATCATACTATATCTACAAAATGTCAGTATCAAGCTGCTGCCTCAAATCCAAAATGATATTATTTAAATTATTTAATAATATTAAAACCTAGTCGCTAAAATAAACATTTAAATAATTTTGCAAACAAAGGATTTTTTTAAAATTCACTGTTATAGTGAGTTTTATGGCACACGTTATTAACAAAAATCAATTAAAACATTCGACAAGTCTGATTTTTATATAATCTTCTTCTTCTTATGTACTTATAATTAAAATCATTCTTCATGACTCATCATCATCATCATTCTCCTGCCCTTATCCCAATTTATTCGGGGTCGGCGCAGCATGTCTTCTTCTTCCATACTTCTCTATTACTCATCTCAACAGTCACCTCCTCTCTAACCATATCATCCTTCACACAGTCCATCCATCGTTTCTTTAGTCTTCCTCTGCTCTTATAGCCATCTACATTCATACTGAACATTTTCTTCATTTCGCCGCATCTCATATCCATACCACGATAACCGAATACGACACAACTTTTCAGTCACCGGCGCCACTTTCAGACTTCCTCTTATGTACTCATTCCTTATTTTATCCATTCACGTTACACCACACATCTCCTCTCACCTCCTTAGCATTTTCATCTGAGCTACATGCAATTCTTCGTGGTTAATTAGGCCGTACTTAAGAATTATGATGACATATTTAAAAGATACCGTAGGACGGTTTTTTAAGCGCTTAACAAAATGTTTATCATCTTACTTAACCGTTTCCCTCATATTTTACTCAGGCAAATAATCATGCATAATAGTTTTTATGCAAAAAACACGTTGAACAAACGAGCTCTTTCACATTTTAAAAAGAACCACTTTTCCCGCCATTTTCAACGCGTAATTCTGAAACTTCTTCGCCACTAAAGTAGTCGCTTGTCAGAACGTCCTCTAGGAAAAGTGTAAAGCAGTAAATGTTCTCTGTCATGGCCGTCAATTCACTTAGGGGAAGTCGATCATGTCCCGCTTGATACTAAAAGCTACTAAAAGCCCTCCATAAAAGCAATAATTAAATTTGTGTAACTCAATTTAGTAAGGCGATGCTGCCGAAGGTGAACCTGTCTATGTATGCGAACCTCTTTTGTGCAATAGACTTAAAGTATTAGTGCCTGTGTCAGTTCTATTAAGTACGTTTTTTTTTCATTTTGTGAGTCTCTCTTGAAGTCTTTCCTAGAGTAGAATTAGATTTCCTTGTTAGAATCAAGGTGTATTTACATAGAATTCCCTTTTTTATGAAAGTTTATAATCCAAATAGATACATTATTTATAAGTATGTATTCGTAAATAAATGTTACAATTATTTACTTCAAACTTTTATGGGGTATATCGAGATAATATCAGCGGATTTAAAAGCGGAGCTTTTCTGGCGTAAGAGCGACTGCTAACGCCATCTTCCGAAATGTAAGTGAAGCTTTGTGACCTGTGGTCTCGAGAATGTAGGATTGAAATTGAGTTAAAAATGTCACTACAAGACAGTGTAGTAAGGTACTTTAGCGAATAAAGGGTTTTCAGGGTTTAAATAATTTGTTTGTGGTCCGTGTGTTTTGTCTTGGAAAATGAGACCGCGCTCAAAAGCAAGTAAGAGAAGGCGTTAATGATGTTCAAGCAAATATTTCGCGCCTACGGTAAGACAATGGCACAAGTGCACTTTTTGTGATTTTAAAGGACGATTTTTTTACATTCAATACTGTATTAATCTGCTCATAACACCTTGAAGTGATTGATCTTTGCATGAAATACCTAAGCCCTATACTTTTGTGATTCAGTGATTAGAGTTACTTTACAGGAGATAATTATTTTTTATTTATGATTTTTTTAGGAAAGAGGTAAGTACATTTGTGCCCTTGTTCCACCAACATTCATAATACATTTTGATTTTGATATAAGTGGGGAAATTAACACCCGAGCTGCAGGCGAGGGTATTATGGAGCTTAGAACTACAGTAACAAATCCTCACGTGTATCAAACGACGTTTTTCAGTACACTTTCGAAGAAATGAAAATATTGGAACGGAAAGTATTTACGTCAGGAATTATTCGGAATCTACGAAAATCAAACAGATTAAGCCTACCAGCAGTCTCTACACAGTTCACACACAGTTTTAGGATCAGAGAAACAAACAATTATAATTGTGATCTAGGTCAACTGAGGTCCACACACGAAACTAAAAAACAATGTTCGTTTTCGTGTATTTGTAAAATCCATAGCGGTTGGAACACAACGCCAATACAGGAAAATATGTTTGAGTAAACAGTGAAAAACTAAACTAATAACAAATTCTTTCTGCTAAAGGATTATTTATAAACACTTGCCGACAATTTATAAATATTCGAACCAATTTAGACTATTTTGTAAACTACGTGGGTAATTTTGCATAAGTATCAGGTAACACAAAACAATAAATTATTATTACTCTGTGGTAAAAAGTCAAAACAACCACAGCTGTCATTCAGACAGCTGTCTGCAGTGACTTCAAATGTCAGTCCATGAGTCCAGTCAGTTGATCACTTTCAGTGAGCGATGTTTTTGCGCTTATTATTTTGAGATAATAGTTTATTATTACGAACACTTGTTACATTACCAGCGTACAAGGTTATACAAACGAGTTGTGACTATATACTAAGGTTCATCATTACAACCGAGTGTTCATTTAGTTTTTTTTACTTTTATTTTGCGTTGCGGGAGTCGTGAGTTCATAAAGTTTTTATTATTTAAACGTCTGTTTATCGGTTGGTTTAACTATGTCAGGTTTCTATGAAGAGCCCCCCGAGATGAACCCATTGAGTCAAGTGATTGATACGGAACATATGAACAAAATTACATCGAATTTCACAAGGTTAGGAGGTAAGTGGTTTATAATAAGTTTCTTATTAGTTTTTATGACTTAAATATCAGGTACTTTTATAATATTTTTTATTGAAGAGACACTTATGTAGGTTATCTATTCATTATAAACTGGAAAGAGATGAGAAAGTAACTACTCTCATTTGGTGCAACAACATAAAAAGTATCACACTTTCCTTTTTCTTTAAGTTTTTTTAGTAACAGAAGTTACCATGTGCACTCTTGTAGTGTAAATTATAAACAATGCTAATGCAGGCAGTTATAATTATTTTGACAACTTTAGATAAATTCCTGCCACAAGATTGAATAATAAACAAAAGCAAGAAGTTAATTTTTATATTCATTTTGTATCCTATCACAATGTTTTCTTAGTTAACCCAAAGGTTGACTGTTAGAGAATGCCTAGTGGCATTAAGTCCCCCTATGTACCACAATTGTACATGAAGTTTAAATATATAAATAATAATTTAATGGAATTATTAAAAATCCTGAATAGTATTGCCATAATAAAGCAAGCAGTAAACATTTATTTGAAGCAATGTTTCACTAAGTAGTTTGTAACTGTTCAGTAATTATACATAATACGATTTCTCTATCCTTCATGAACTGTTTCCTTGCTTCATTTAGTGTGATAAAGGCTACTTAAGAAGTGGTTTCAGCTGTGCACATACTACACGTAAATTTTAATAAGTTTATTTACATAAATAAATTATATCTTTATTTTGTATCATTACAGACAAATGTTACTTGGAAAATGCTGGAGCCGCATTATATCCACAATGTTTACTTACTCTTGTACATCAAGATCTTATGGATAATGTCTACATGAACCCTCATTCTGACAAATATACTAAAGACTGTGTGGAACAGATCCGAAGTGACATCCTAAAGCATTTCAATACAGATCCATCTGAGTACACAGTAGTATTTACTGCGGGAACTACATCTGCGTTAAAACTAGTTGTTGAGTCATTCCAATTTTCTCCAGATGAAACTGAAGATGTAGCATGTACCAGTGGATCATTTGTGTACTTGACAGACAATCATACATCAGTTCTAGGTCTGAGAGAAATTGCTGCTGATAAAAATGCAGATGTAATACATATATCACACAATGATTTCTTAGAAGCTTTGAGACGGAATTATGATAAGTCAAGCTCATTGCAGAGGCCAAAATTACCAAGCAATAATGAAGCTAACACATTGCTGGTATACCCTGCCCAAAGCAACTTCAACGGATATAAGTACCCTATTGACTGTATACACCACATAAAAAATGGGTGCCTGAAAAGCCATTTAAAAAAACAATTATGTAGAATAAATAATAGCTGGTTTGTCTTGCTTGATGCAGCTTCGTTTGTATCAACAAGTAGATTAGATTTATCTAAAACACAACCTGATTTTGTTTGCATGTCGTTTTACAAAATATTTGGGTACCCAAGTGGGCTGGGGGCAGTTTTAATCAAAAATAGTAGTAGCCACACACTTTGCCAAAAGAAGTATTTTGGAGGAGGGACTGTTGATTTTGTGTTAAGTACAGAGGATGTTCATGCTAAGAGGAAAGTCTTGTACGAAAGGTGATTACAAAATTATATATTTTTTTACTAACCCAATAACAGCTACGGATTTTTTAAATTTTATTTAAATTAAAACACTAATGGCAAACTAGGTTTGAAATTCTTTTGATGGTGGATCATAAGAATTTTTTTCTGAAGATATTCCAATATTTTCGTTTTATTGATTTCCATCTGAATCAATACTCTGGAAACATCAATAATATAGTGTGAAATAATAAGCATCATCATGTAGCATATTTGGAACAATATCTACATGCCACATTTGATCAGTTGTTCTAAAATTTAAGCAATAATTACCTATTCAATTTTCAGTCATTTCTTTAAGCAAATTATTTTTAAGCAGAAAAAAAATAGTTAATACATATAAATAATGATTATCATGTTTTTAATTCCAGGTTGGAGGACGGAACTATACCTTTCCTAGCTGTAATTTCCTTGAAGCACTGTTTTGATACAATGAAAAGATTGATACCTAAAACAATTTACCTTGATTGGATAGACACCATTTCTTACCATACATATTACTTAGCTAAAGACCTTTATAATCAGCTGAATGAGCTAAAACACACAAATGGTAACAGGGCTGCAGTAACGTACATGGATTCCGATTTTAGCGATATTAAGACACAAGGTGGAATTGTTACATTTAATCTTCTAAGAGAAGACGGATCTTATATCGGGTTTGTTGAGGTAAGAACTGTTATTTAAAATATAACTAAATATCTAGTCTTAGCTGGTAGAAACCTCTTCTCAAAATAAATTATATTTGAGGTTGTAAACCGAACATTTAGAATGTATGACGTTCTAAATCTTCGTCTTTTCTGTCCAATCATAATATATATATCAATATCAATCCATCTAAGATCTAACTAATCTAAGTGGGTTTATATCGGTAGATTCGAACTGAAAATCTTTCGTTCGCCATATTGACCCATAAACTTCATATCTAAGAACAAAAACTTAAATTTCGACTCATGAATGACGTTTTTGGAGCTCTAACAAAGATACCACTCAAAGCGCAAATCCTGCTGCTGAGGGACATTATTGCGCGGGTTGGGCGAGATCATGAAGCGTAGCCGAAGAGATCGGCAGGCATAGAATCGGGAACATAAACAGCAATGGTCTACTACTTACTTAGTCTCTTCGTTCAATTTTAACTGAGCATAAGAAATACCATGCTTCGACGCCCTTCCAAGTATAAAACCGCCTGGATGCATCCGAGATTCTAACATCATCCCATTTTCTTATTCCTAATTACTTTAGCTCTAAATAACTTTATCCATAAAAATCATCATCATCTTCCTGCCCTTGTCCCATGTTACTTGGGGTCGGCAAAACACTTTTTTTCTTCCATTCTTCTCTGTCAACCGTCACGCTACCATTTACTCCTTTTTCTTTCATATCATTCCTCACACAATCCAGCCATCGTTTCCTTGGTCTTCCTCTCCCTTTCCTGCCATGAACATTTATATCCATTACTCTTTTAATCACATGCGATTCGTCCCTCTTCATCACATGCCCATACCAAGACAGTCGATCCCCTTTCAAATTTTCTGTAACTGGCGCAACTTTTTAACTTTATCCATAAAAAATACTAGCCCGAAATCATGAGTTCAGAGCACAGAACGATACGGCTCAATTAGGTTCTGCTTTTGTACCTATACCAGTTAGACGAAGCTACTAAACAAAGCCGCCATGTTCGTAATGATTTCGTCAAACTTGTCACGGTCTACGGAACTATCAAATTATACCGTAACACAAAGTAATGGTTCGGACTAAGGCCAAAATTCATAGACTGGTCTTTGACCATCGTTTGCCAAGTAAGGTAGCCGTTTCATACGACTATCAGCATCTTTATCAACATAAAAGAACATTATGCCTATCATCCCCGAAGGGTTAGGCGGAGGTGTGCCAAATAAGGTACAGTTTCCACCAAGCGATGTCAATGAATGACTGTTTCAATATTGCCTTTAAGTATAAAATTAGGCGCACACACATTCTCGAGCACGCACAAGGAGGCGCCAAATTTTCCGCTTAGTGGAAATTAACCCTAATAATGTAGTACACAAGTCCCAAGTAATAGGAGGCGAGCCCATTGCAACCGAGAAATTCCAAATAAAGACACCCAATATCCTTGCCCGACCTGGGGAAGTGGGGATTGAACCCTACCCAACCACTGGAGTAGTCAACGAATAAGATTCGTATTTGCATGAAACTCTTATCCACATTCACTCATAATATTATTTTATTTCTAGACTTATTTATCAATCTTAGAATAATTTTACTTAATATATTACAACTTTCTATTTAGTTATTTGACACCGGTAACTGAAGTTTGTCTTGCTTCCCAGCGCTGGTCTCATCCAAGTATTACCCGCTGTTCTTATAACGTCATCCTGCCATTTACGACGCTGTCTCTCTTTCTTTCTTTTGTATTCTGTATCTATTCTTAGACTCATTTCTTAGATCATTTATATTTTTTCCCCTGCCCCCCCGCTCCCTCCATTTAAGTTTCTTAATACAGTATCTAGTTTTATTTTATTTTTCTTTTAATATTCAGTATGCACCGTTCTATGCTGTGTTGGCAGGTTTCTAGTTAGCGTATATTAAGGTTGGTTAGGCTCCATCTTTGGCATCCATACGTTAGCACAGGTAAAATACACGAATGAAGTATTTTCTTCTTAGCTTTGAGAGGTATATGTTAATCCTTCTTAATCTCCTTGAGGGACCAGTATCTTTTCCATGCTATATTTATTGTTATTTATTTATTTGTTAGGTCTTTTGGAGATATGATCTGTCCGAAATAGGTCTATTCTTCCACATATTCTATTGTGGCGCCGTTGATAGTTATTGGGATATTCCGAGGTTTGTCATTAATTTAGTTTTGCAGTATTCATTGATTGTCCCACTTTATCGCTTTTATACACAAGCTCTTCTAGCATCTCTTGTAAGCTGGATCGTAAGTAGGTACTTGATCGTAAACAAAATGACGAAAGACTGTGTAGTGACCATCCTTATCTTATGACGTGACGCAATTTCTTAAATATTACCAACTGTTTACAGACACGTGTTTGTTTTCATTCGAGAGGTACTATGCTATGCAGTTACGCTTTGTTTTACTTTCATTATTGTTTATGCGGTTTACAATATTTACTTATTATCTATTATGCACGTGGTAAGCGATATTCACGAAGCCATCATCGAATCATCCAATAACTATCTATCTAAGTAGGTAATCTAATCGTCTTGTTGCAACTGACCCATTTAAGTTTGAGTTAGCGCAACATTCTTTCGTTCCTCCGTGCAGACAATACATCTCTGTCAGTTTTAGTCCCTTTTACTCACATCATCTCTATTTTTAGTCGCTTTGTTGCCAAATCAGCTCACACACACAACACACATACATCCATCATTTATGTGGGTTTCTGTTATTCCATAGCTACATTCTCATATATTATGTAGACCAGGTACCTAATACTATATTCCCAAGTGTGCTGAACAAGAGTCTTAGTTAGTCAATTCAATACGTAGAGGGACACCTTCACGAAAACGGTTACCACGTTTTCAGAAGGTACATCGTTCTGAAACCCCCCACATAGAAATTTTTCATCGGTTATTAGAAAAACAGCTGTTTCCTACAAAAGTGCAATACCTACACGGTCAAAATGTATGAAATAGCAGATTTGTTTTTTTCCAAATGATGTACTTACTGAATACGTGGTAACCGTTTTCGCATCGGTACCTATCTCTTCCACCCCGTATAATTGGCTCATATAATAGTGAAGTGAGACTTAGGTAATCTTATGTAATTTCTTTAAAATAGTTACGTACCTATTAATTTTCATTACGTATTGTAACGATTGAATTGATAATGTTAATAGTTTCAAAAACAATTTTTGTTCAGTTTCAGCACATGGCCGACCTATTCAACATAAGCGTCCGAACGGGATGCTTTTGTAATTCCGGATCTTGCCAGCGCCATCTACTAGCGACAAATAAGGAATTGAAAGAAATGTTCAAATCTGGACACGTGTGTGGTGACGAGATTGATCTTATTGATGGAAGACCAACTGGTGCTATTAGAGCATCATTCGGCTTTTTCAACACATACGATGATGTCGACAAACTTTTAAATATGATATGCCGATGCTTCGTTAAAACGAAAAGGAAACCAAGGAAACATTTACTGTCACACATTATGGAGTCATTAAGATCTAGCAAATTATATAACGGCTTAACAAATTCACAGAAAATATTAACAGAACAACAAGAGTTTATTATGGAGGACGTTGAGGATATTTCGCAGAATATCGATTCTGCTATTGTATTAAAAGAAGCAGTTATATTTCCTATTAAATCATGTGGTGCTTTTAAAATTAGGTCTACCTGGAAAATTGGACCGAAAGGGTTCGAATATGACAGGGATTGGATGATTATTAAGGATAATGGTGTATGTTTAACACAAAAACAGAACACAAGAATGTGTATGATACGACCAAAAATAGATCTGCATAAAAGAAAAATGACGTTATATTTTGAAGGTACGTAGTAATATATGTTTAGCGCTAAACGCACTTGGCGATATGTGGTGCAAGGGGGGGACCTAAGCACCCGTAAAATACATCCCCATTATCATCTGAGGCTTTACAGCCGTGGGTGGCTCTTAGCCTGGTAGTATTTCGCCATTGTGACCTAATTTCTCACTCCAACGGTTTTTAAATCTACCAACCAACTGTTTTAGTAGCTAATAAACATTGATGTGCTCTATTCTTACGGAAGTCTACGAAAATCAAAAACCATTTACCCATTTCAGGTAAAACCCCAATATCGGTAACTTTGGATATTCAGTCTGAAAATAAAACCAAAAACACATCGCTCTGCCGTAGCAAAGTTTGTACCGACACAATCGCTGGCTACGATTGTGGTGATGAAGTAGCAGACTGGATTTCGGAAGCGTTAGAAATTTCATACCTAAGACTTATCAGACAATCAAGTGACGACAATAGAACTCAAAAGAAGAAGCATGACGGAGACACAAAACTACTTTCGCTAAGTAATCAGGCACAGTTCCTTTTGATAAATAAAGCTACAGTGCGGTGGTTGAGAACGAAGATTCATGATCCCCTATTCACGGACGATATCGATAATTTAACAGATCGTTTCAGAGGAAACCTCATTATTGAAATGGATGAGGAACTTGCCGAACGAGATTGGCATCGAGTTATCATTGGGAATCAAGAATTCAAGGTAAACATGTGCTTCAACATTGTTTTAAATTTAAACGAAGAATTTTACTAAAAACACTTGTAGGTTTATCAAGTGAGCCTAGCTTCTTAACTCTTTTATAGTGTGGGTGGTTGCTGCGAATATCATTACGAAAAATAGTAAAATAATTGTTTTAAAGTTGCAATGTTTTTTCCAGGTCGAAGGACTTTGTCCTAGGTGCCAGATGGTGTGCATCGATCAAAACACCGGTGAAAAAACCGTAGAGCCTCTGAGAACTATATCCGAACAGTTTTCCGGAAAATTACGGTTTGGTATTTATTTAAGTTACGTGGGTGCGGCTGACGGGTCAAAAGACCGTATCCTCAAAATATTTTCACCTGTAAAACCTGTAATCAATGATGATAATATAAGTAGATGAAATATTTAGATGTAGTTGGTTTCAAAGTTATTTTATTTTAAGAAAATATATTTTCTTATTTTTTGGGGTACTTAAATATGGGTGGTGGGGTATAGTTAATTGCGATTTATGCTTCGGAACAATAGCGGAAGGCAGATACATATAACAGTCATATTATTAAGTTATACTGTTATAAGTAACTCTTTTTACGTTTTGGGGATATGATCCGTATCTCATAAAGTAGTCATTATGATATGGCGTGTTTAACCAATATTTAGTGTTTACCCAATCACATGCTATCATAGTAAAATGACAATGATAGTATCATTTACCTACACATTGAATTTAATTCATCCAAACAGAAAGACACAAAAAAAGAAAAACTCATTCTTTTTTATTAATTTATTACTCCATATTGCAAAAGTGCCAGCGCCGGTCGCCGCAGCAAAGCTCTTAATTGATATGCGTTCGTCGATTGTTATCTGACCCGGACGAATCTCAAAGCTTACAGGACAGAATAATGATCATTCCTCAAGCCCTAAGCTACTATACTTACAGTGTTTCAATACATTTTTGAAAAATGCATTTTTTACCATTTTTATCGATTCACATGCGCTTCAGAAGTAAAATTATTACATCTGTACATCCTGTAACTGACTGATATTGAAGTTTCTTTAACATGTCGTGCTTAATAAGTAAACTTTTAGAATATGATCTGAATGTAAATTATAGAAGGTGTAATGAGTACCTAAACATAATAACAACTTTTTAACTTATTTACTGCATGTCCCTCCCTTAAATATATTTTAATATCGTACATACAAAAGCAATGCAATAATTGTCACGGCACATTGAGAATAATCCCATGCTTTAGTTGGACTTAACCAGTAATACTATTGTAATAAGACCTTCATGAGATATGGACTTATCCATAATTATTTACATTACTTATACTTGACAGGTACTAATATTTTATTTTTATATAGTTACCTACTTACGCACATAACGTATTTTATATAAAGTTGATATAAGTATTTATTATACAAATGTATAATGAGTCCAGAATTTATATATGGCTGTGATGTATTTTATATAGAAATCAAATAAAATTCTAAATTGGGTTAAAGTTACTATTTTAATGAATATTATTTAGTTGTGGATAAAAAAGAGGCTTATTTTAAAATGTTCAGTGATATTATTGATTTTATTAATGGAGTCATTTTAACCATATAGGTACGCAGCGCAGCTATTTTCGCTAATTTGAAATAAATGTATTATGTTTTATGATATTAGTCAGTATACCATGTTGCCAATTCCCGTAATAAACATTAAGTAGGTAATGCTTTTAGAATTTATAAAAGGTTTTTATCACCTCTATTATTTTGAGGCTGACTACTTATTATGTTTTAAATAACCAATTAATTAGTTAAGAGACTGAACCATTTCATTTTTGCCGTAATGAGAGCTCTGAAAAACCATTTTATTATAGTATTGGTATATTTTAAAATAATCTGCCATTAATATTCCATTAGCATTTTGTGTTTCTATTAGAGTAGATAGATTGTTGGAATTATAAATAGATCTCTAGACCAAAGCGAACTTAATTTTGTTACACTGTTATACAGGGTGGAATCTCGACTCCGGCGCTCAAACAGTTACGCTCTAATGTATGGAACAGCTGTTTTTTTTAAATTACCAAAGAAAAATTCTATGTCGAGGATTCTGAATGATGTACTCAATACATGGTAACCATTTTTGCATCGGTGTCCCGTCCACCCTGATAATGATAATGTAAATACTTTGTTTTTGATATTTTTTTTTTATAAATATGCATTCCAATTTAAGTAAAAATTTAACATGAACAGGCAGTGTTACATTGAAACAATCAGATGTCTTATTTAAAAAAAAAAAAATATTTATTTTCTATACAAAACATAGTTATATCTTTGTTTATATTTATTATGCTATGACTAGTTTTATATAACAGTTGTTTGTGATTTAATATATTTTATGATATTGCACACTTTATTGGTTGTTCTCCTTTTATTAGCCGAGGCTCCTCACCTAGCGACACATTGTTGACTACCTCAGCTACCTCATCAAAGTCTGGCAGTGCCATTGTCTTTAGCTTTGAATATACTAACTTATCATTTACTTCAACCTCAAATGCACCTGAAAGAGAAAAAATAACTACTTATTTTTACTTGATAAACAGTCTAGTATCCAAAGGATGATTTTTGGCCAAAGTTCGATCCAAATAATCGGCTATTGCCACAACTAAAACCGAAGCCATGACCCAAAAAAGTTTAGTCCAAGATTGGCTAAAAGTGAATAATACTATGATTTTTTTAAACTTTTGATATAGAAGTTTATTAATAAAATTACCTTGCAACTTGTCAAAAACAATAACACTTCGTAACCCTGGCCCTGCAGGTTGCTAGTTCGTTCAATTTCAGCACTTGCTAGAAACCTTCGGCTTCAGCCAAGCTTCCGGTCTCATTGGACCAAAGTCGAAACTGGCGGTAACGGAGGCTTCAGTCGGACACTAATAAGTAATCAAAGATCCAATAATAAAAAAAAGGCTGGCTATAGCTGCGAGTACATTTCTTTTTACCTAACTTTAATACTCTGACAGATAATACACAGCCAAAACTAGGAGCATCAAATCTAGGGTTCTTCCTCATGTATTAAGAAGGCAAGCACTAAAGAAGGATTTGGAAATTCATCCCCCGTAAAAGAGGTTAGTATGGGTTGAAAGTTCGTCATTTTAGCCAGTAAGACATCCCAACGGGCACACAGCGTATTACTCATATCACTGAACTATAGCTTAAAAATAGGGAAGGTACTCAATGTTCTTTTCAAATCATCTGGTGATAACCAACCTGATTGTCAGTGAGGTAGGTAGCATTATGCACATGTACATTACTAGCAAATTCAATGCAGGTAATATACAAGCTTGCTGTTAGCATCAAGAATGTTACATTTGCAGTGTTAGTAAATATAATAGGGATACCTAATTGATTTAAAAGCAGTACCTTGCCGTCCACGAGCACAATTCACTGTTGCATTAGGAGTAATCTTCCTAATAGTTTGTCCAAGTGCCAAGCAGTGGCCGCCATAATCACAAACACCACTGAAATATAAAGAAAATTGTTACATCTATACAATTTTCATAGTGTGAATGTTACAGAATAGTTATTAACCTAGCAAGTGGCATGCTGTAATTTCCGCTTATACTTTGGAAAAAAGGAGTTTATATCTATTTTTATGATAGGCCAGGATGGACGTAAGTATTATTTTTTTGCTCATATTAGGCCATCTTGACGATACGTTTATTGGCACGGAATTGTGTATACAACCGCATACAATGCCTTTACGTAAACTAACCTCATTAGATGAATATTGAAACGCTACATAGCTAGCTAAACCAATAAGATACAAGAACTAAAAAGAATTCTTTGGCTTTTTTAAAGCATATGGCTTTAAAAAAAAGCAGTCTTGGATAAAGTTCGATAGCATTGCAGATTTTCAGTGTGCAACTCCTCACATTCATAAATTCTACAAGAGATGATTACATACCAGTACTCAACCTTGACTATTGGATGATTCACCTTCACAGTTTCATTGCTGGCCATGTTTATAAGTTTTAATAGTAGTTTTCTCTCATATTCCTCGAAATATCTAACAAATAAATTGTGAAATTTAATTTATCTAAAACTTCACTTCATTGACTTTGAAGTTTGACTTTTGATATGACTGATGTTGTTTGGTAAATAAACAACTCAACAGCTGATTGCATAATGTTGCCAACCAAACCAACCTTTATTGCCATTCAATGTCCAGTCTTGTTCATAATTCTGTGGAAGCGTTTATAAAATGTAATAAGATATTTAGTTTAGTAGGTAGACGTTAAATCATTCATTTATTTTAATAAAATTAAAAGTAATAATCATTTAAATATAACAAGTAAAAACAATCAAATTCTGGCCCCGCCTGTTATCTGATAAGAGTAGATGTCAATTTGTCATTATCAATTTGACAGTGACATTTAATGGAAGCGATCGATTGTTGATGTTTTTTTTCTATTTGTTGTAATTCACGTTATGTCCAATTAAACGTATACAATGGATCAGTATTATTAATAAAATAGCATTTTGTGCCAATAAGTCCTCAAGTACCGGTAGGCGGCTTATAGGGGGTAGTAGACTGATGCAACTTTCCTGCAATTCCACTGTTGCACTCCCATTATCAATATGGACTACGATTATCTCATTAAACTTCTGTGTGTTGGGGACTCAGGCGTCGGGAAAACAAGCTTCCTGTACAAGTATACTGATGGGGTATTCCACACTCAATTCATTTCAACAGTTGGTATAGATTTCAGGGAGAAAAGTGTGGTAAGTTCATAATGATTTAATATTTTATCGTATTCATTTACCTAGTTTATCTCAATTGATTGATACCGATAAAATTAATTAACGATGGGAGCTTTTTGAAGTGTATTTTAATTAAGTGCTTGAATTGATTGGTAAAATTCTGCCCATATAGGTATATGTAATTACCTAATTTTTTATGACGATTGATTATTATTTAGTTATTATTTTACATTCAGCTCTACCAACAAAACGGGAGGCAGCACCGTGTGCATTTACAACTATGGGATACAGCTGGACAAGAACGGTAAATAACAAGTTTGTTTAGCTTTGTAAATTAAATAGGAATAATTATTATGTTTCTTTTTAATATACTCTTGGTTGCCATCACCAGATATATTTCAATATTTATTCCTGTCCTTTACAGATTTCGAAGCCTGACAACAGCCTTCTACCGAGATGCTATGGGATTTCTTTTGCTGTTTGATCTCACCAATGAGGCCTCTTTCCTTGAAGTCAGGAATTGGATTGAGCAATTAAAGGTAATCACGAATTTGTAACTGTTCTATGAGAAACATATTATCAACTATTCTTGCTTAATTGACTATTCTTACTGAATTAGATGAGGGTCCATTCACTTTTTCTCTTGATTTGAATAAGCACCAACAATTCTGCTAACAACCTAAGATGAACAGTCTTTGTCAACAATCTATTGATAAATAATGAATATTAAATTAATGTAAGAAATTAAAATATTCACCTTTAAATTTCAGACTCACAGCCTGTCCGAGGACCCAGACATAGTGCTATGTGGTCACAAATGTGATTTACAAGAGAAGAGACTGGTTAACCAGAATCGTGCCCGGGAATTTGCCAAAAACTATAACCTTCCATATTTAGAGACCAGTGCCAAATCGGGACAGAATATTGACCGTGCCATTGAGATTTTACTTGACCGAATCATGAATAGGTAAGACATGATATTTATGATAGGTTTTAGTTATATTTTGGTTAGTGTTTAAGTATTTTTCTCTTCTTAGCCTGATGGTCCGGGTGATGGCAACAGACTAGCTGCCATCTATTGCTTGAGACTGAAACATAACTGGCAAAATGTTGGTAAATAATAGATGCCTCTGCCTATTCCTTCGGTGATTACAGAGTTTAACTCCATTCTAGAAGCAAACAAAGCAAACAAATGGATGATACAAATTAAAACATATCATATGCAGTCAAATGTTAAGGCCCTAAAACAAACTGTGTGCCATCTGGGCATGAGTCCTTGAGTGAGTTAGGTTTCATATTCCTATAAAAAATCAAACAAATGCTACCTTCAATAATAAGACAATTGTTTCCTTTCAGGATGGAGTCTTCAGTGGAATACGCGATGCTCTGCGCATCAGGACGGCGCCGCCAATCTCTCCAAAAGTTACAGGCAAATAAAGACAAGAAGTTTTGTTCATGCTAAAGTTCTATGGTCTGTGATTTTTTACTGTCTTATGACACTATATTAGTCTACTGTCTTACCTTGAAACTAAAAAGTATTGGCTATACACTTTTTAAAAAAATTTTGAAAACGTCATAAAGGTTTTTTCATATTTTATAACTTGGAACCAAAATTATTTATTCCAAAAGGGTCTATGGTTAATGAGACTGATTTTTGTTTTCTAGTTCATGGAACTAAGTATTTGTTTTACATTCCATCCTTGTGTATTTTTATCTTTTGGGTTTTTATGAAAGTCCTTGCCAGTTGCTTTTTCGATATGTTTAAAGAACTTTTTATTGTATTTTAACTTATGATTTGACTTTTACAATATTTTCTTAGCTTTAAAGATTCCGGAACATAATTTGAAAATGTGATTGTGTTAAGAAATGGTCTGAAAATAATTTCTGCAGGGAACAACAATGTTTCAACAATATTTCAATGAAACATTATTATGTACTGGTCTGACCACTTTTCGTTTTGCTCTTGCTGAATTCGAAATGTCACAGTGCTCAAAATTGTACTTAGGTACCTTTGTATTGTGGCAAATAAATAATAGTTTGACCATTACCGAATATTCCTTATAATTATGCGCTGAATAAGCGCGCCATATTCGATAAAAATGTCGAATATTAAATTTAAACCTTCAGTCCATCTCATTCTTGCTATTGTTCCTTATGATAAGTGCAGGGTACATAATCCTAGTCACATGGAAGTTGAAGAGAGTTAAACTTAAGTTATTGTTATTCTAGTACACAGTGATAGCATAGCTCTGTCTCTTTCCCACACTGGAATTACTGGTTACAGTAACCCCCAGAATTATGATTGATGCATCCTGGACTGAGCCGATTATTATTGCGGCTAAATGTAGACGTACTACTGAGCTCACTGAGGGTCTGCCACTTGTCACCCTTATGCTCTAATTAATAAGGTTGAAAAGTGATCGACCGTCAACAGTCAGTGAGTTCGGTAGTATTTCAAGTTAGGCTCAACCTGGGTGTAGATTAAACTTACGCTAAAGCGTTTTTCGGTTAATAAACAGATATGTATCAGTGGCGAAGGTTCCATAGAACTCGATTCCTACCGGCTTCCCTTTGAAAGACGGTACAGTCAGTATTGTATAGACCAATAATATAATCACATTAAAAATATGTACTCCGGGTTACCTCTTACAAAAATTGACCCTTCGCTACTGATATATAAGCATGAGTCATTGTGTACTAGAAGCCTATTGTTATTAGCTTGTTTTTGTTGTTGTATGTGTTGCACAAGTGTGATATTTTAGTAGCACAAAGTAATTATACAAAGTATACCCACTGAGTTTTGATCTGCTGATGTATTTGGGAAAAATCTTATGATATTTGATATTCATGATTTAACCCTAGTCTATTGAAGTAAACATAACCTGAATGAATTGTTATACACTTTTACATTTGAATAATATTTAGATAGTAAGTGAATATTATCGTTAAGGTGTGTTCAGACTAGACGAGCAGAGACCAGAAGGTTTAGACAAGTGACAATCGCTATCGCATTCGACTGGACTGTGCAAAAAAAACAAGCCATTATTAAAATGAAAATAGGAAAAAATTTATCCATCAAAATTGAACGCGTATACAAAGTTTCGTGTCCGTGTTATTGGCCGTTTAGGTGTTATCCCTTGAGGACACGATCCTGGCTGCAGGATCAAGTCATGTCTATTATAAAATTGTATTGTCACCAGAACCAAAGGTGTGTGCAAAATTTCAGCTCAATCGGTTAGGGTGAACTGGTTTGAAATTCAGTTGCTAGATTTGTCCAATACATACTGACTAACAAGGCAAGTTAAATAAAAGCTTAGAAAAACAGGGTTGGATTGAACAAAACTTTTCAGTAGCTTAATAAGTCCATCCAATGTTTATTTGACTATTCCATGGTCGTATATCGCTGATAGTTAGCTGACAGAACGTCACTTTGTCTAGGCTGGTAGGTGTCCGACTAGAATTTGCCTGTTTTTCGTCAAGTCTAAACACACATTACGTTGTAATATAAGTATACTTGATCACGAATGTGTTTTGTCTATTTTTAAGTCTGTGTATTGAAATAGTGATCCCCACCGATGCTGCGGTCCCCTAGAAACAACCCATAGAATCCGAAATCATGCTCTTAGATGTTAAGTCGTATTGAAAACCAAAGAAAAACCCCTGTAAAAAGCTCTCGGATGCATTACAAGCACTGAAGTTTCTATTCAAATCTAGTTTCCGATACAGATATCGTTGAAACCAGAGGGAAGAGTTTACAAACTAGAGAAGTCCCGAAAACCTCGATGATCCCAACTTTGTTTTTAGTCTAGTTATTAAATCTACATTTAATTAAAAGTCTTGCCATAATCATTAAGTAAATCATAACCAATTCTAGTCATATTTAATCAAATTTGTAAAAGCGCAAAATTAAAAATGGCGCATAAAATTCGAACGAAAACTTTTTGTAATTATTGTGATCGGCTTAAATATTTATTACTTATATAATAATATTTTATATTGTATTAATAAAAATATTGAGATTTACCCTTGACCAAATTGCGATTTATATACATACCTATTATAAAGTGTCAATTTTGTGTACAATTATTATCTATTTGATGTTTTCTGTGTCATTAAATTAATAAATTATTAAAAATTGTTTGAATTAACCTGAGTGTCATTTCATAAAGCGGCTTAGGAAAACCACATAATAAATTAATAGGTAGGTACTAACCTAATGTCAAACATTTTTTTATTACCTACCCAGTGCAGAATTTTCCTTGCATAGTGTGGACAAGCCTTTATCTTTAGCCAAATCTTAAATTATTATTCTAACGGTAGATTCTGCTTGCCCGGTTGAGTCAGTGGGTATAGTGGTCACATGCGTCAATGACTATCCAAGGCTGAGGGACTGTTGGACTGTTGACTGACGGGAAAGAAATACCGTGGCCCTGGAACACAAAGGGCAAAGAAAGAACATGGATGGGTTTTGTCAGTAGAAGTCTGACATTCCTTTCTGCTTCGCCCAGAGCGGGGGGAGGGGGGGGGGGGGGGGATGATTTCCCAGCCGAAAAAAAAAAGCGTCAATGACGATGGTCAGTCTAGTGTAGTCGAAATAAGTAAGTTTTGATGGGTTTTCTTGGGACTCCTTCATGGGACAAGAAAGACCTTCATGAAGTAGTCAAAGTCTGGGAAAATGTAAAAAAAAATCGAAATGTAGGCAGATAATATAAGTACATAAGTCTACGAAGAAAATAAAAGCCGTGTGGTTTCATGGTTAACATGGTGTAATTGAAAGGGGGTATAGTCATATGAAAGGATATGCTGCAGACCATCAAACTGAACAACTTTCTTCTTGGGTATCGTAAATGCGAAAAAATTATCGCTGTCCCATAAAAAATTTCAATACCTACTCGACCCAAATGTACTAAACCCTTACTGTTACACCCTGTTTAGAAACTCTTAGTTTAATTTAAAATCAAATTGACTTTTAAAAGTCAAGTAGGAACTTAGGTAGATAAAACAATAGCAGCCCAGCCTGTCAGTTGACAGTCTCTAACCTACCCACGAAAACAATCCATCATAATGTATGGTGAAATCAAACCAAATCAAAGTTTATTTTCAAATTGTATTTAGCTCTAAACCGTACACCGAGGGGTCGTGGGTGAGTTCACCAAACTGCGATCATCTGGCCCCCTTGCACGCACGTGATACCGTCTGCCTGCAGTATTATGTAAAACAGCCACGCAAAACTGAACCAAAGCGCGCGGAGACAAAGCTCACAATTCCGTGGCTGGTACTGATAAGCTGCAATACACAGTGACAATGCCTCTCCACATGGACTCTGTTGCAAGGACATAGTGTCGAGATTGGCCTCTCTGAAGGACGCGACCCCATCACGCAGACGCGGAAGCTTTAGTACTACGTCACACTAGCGCTAATCTCGCTCATACTTAGCGTTGTTTTCGTTGTTTCTACAACACAAAACCATCATGTGATCTTTTGTTTTGCTTATAAATTAAACCTTTCTTCATTTTTTGTTCTGTATGTTTTGTATGTTGAAGTTTTCGTGTGGACATGTCTTCTCCTGAAGCTAGAGTGTACTGTGAAATAGTGGACCGTCCGCGGCTAGCTTCATTCCGTTTGCCAGTTTGTTTATGAGTTCGAAGACAACAGATTGGTGCAGCCGGCTTCCGAGCTCCGTAATTCGAAGCAGCGTGTTTTCAGTAAGACGCGAGTTATCAATGAAGCCGCCTGAAACGGCGATCGAAACATGAACAGTGTGCAACATCTGCATGTACTGCGAGTGAATAACATAATATCCGCGTGGTTTCAGTGATGTGTTGACATTTTGTACTATCGAACTGTAAACGATACGACCACGATATTGAGAATATTTCGAGAATTATTCGTAATCAAGTAGTAGTATTGTAAGCAGTGATTAATAAGGATTATTAAAGGGTAAGTTAAGTAATTAATTATTTTATTAAAACTAGCGAGTTTAATAAATATTTTGCTTGAAACTTTACCGCTGTTATTTAGTTACAATAATAACAGCATCATATAATAATCCTATGAGTACTTAAATACCTACCTGTGTACCTCTTTATTTTTTTTTTATTATTTAAGTCAAGTTGCAAAATCGTGAACAAAACAAAGTTGCACCTCTTTTAGATTATTATTACTAGACACTATTCCGACCTAAATGAATTATTCACAACTACGTAACTACTACGGTAACTAATAGTAACTATTTATACCTATGTCACATTATTTAGGAAAGTACCTAATTGGAATTTAGATAGGTCCCTACACGTGTTCCTTATTTTCACTTTTAATTTAATGCTACGATTCTCTTGTGCTACGTACTCGTCGTCAGAAACCGTATTTACCGGTATTTTCCTCGTAACATAAATTCTAATGAGTTAGTGTTTTTGTTTACTAGGCAGATAGTACCTACCTAGATAAGTACTTAGGTATAGGTTGTCTAGACTCTTTAAGGTGCCTACTTAAGAACGTATGGCGTGTATTGCATGCATGGTTACAAAGCCTACGGCGTTGTACGCCACTTTAAACTTATGGTTCAGCCTAGCCCTTATAGGAGACTGGGGTGAGAATATTCTAGGCCAAGCCAAATTATTGTCCTAGAACGTAAACATCGGGCCAACTGTTATTGAGAGTTTCCATTAGAAATTATGTAGCAGCTCAGTCAGGATTCGAGCCCAGTTGATGGCGATAGGCTCGTTCGATTTACAAATTTGGGTGTACCTACTATCTTCATCTAGTAGATAAGTACACCTTCGCCTATCCCTTCGGCGAAAACAGCCGTGATGTTATGTTATAACTGTATCTAACCTACGATTGTAAAATCGACCCACACTATTTTCGAAACGAAAATTACCCAACACAGGCTTACGAGTATTACTTCGAAGTTGAGAGCGGTGGAGTGTGAAAACAAATCCCGATGTGGTTTACATTTGTCCCACTGAACGAGTTCGCAATCAGAACTCAGATTCCTTTCACACTACCGTAAACTAATATTAAAAATTCAGGGTTTAATCTCGGGGAGGAGTAGGTAACACTGAATTTAACTTTTATAATGAAATCGTATTAGATACAAAGAAGTTTACCTAAGCAACAGTAAAAAAATGTAATAATGCAGTTAGAGGTACCTAAGTCGGTTGCTGTTTCAAGGAAATGCTAGAATTCTGCATTATCAAAGCTGACATTTAATTTATTTAAGTAGATCCCCGTGACCTACTTGTAGAGCTACTTTCTAGTTGTTCTTCCTTTACTGAATTGTAAAGTGTTTCAGGGGCTTAATATTTCCCACTATTCGACTGGTTTATTATAGGTATATATTCTGGAGAAATAACTTTCTTTAAAATGGTTAACCTTTGAAATATATCAAATCTGCAATTACTTAATTCTACCATACATAGTTTCATTTTGTAAATTTTTCGGTTGATGGCAATAGGATCGGCCCTATTACATGGGACTTAAACATAAGTGACGAAATATGGGTGTACTATTAGGTACACCTTTATCTAACTCTTCAGGGATTACAGGCGTGATTTTATGTTTTACATAAATAATTATTTTGTTGGGCGGTAGGTAAGTACTTACTCAGGCTCTTCTTCATTAAAAAATCAATTATTGTAGAAGTCATTGGATACCCACCCAGCCAATACGGTTGGGAAACTTTTAACCGAAATCTAAAGCTTTAATAAAAGAAAATTCTTTCTCTTCCATTTAATTTGTAGTTACCCAGTTCATTATTTAATGCTTCCTTATGCCACATCATATCCTTGACGATGATAATTAAAGCATTAATGTAGGGTGGGAGTTGTAGATCCTTATGTTCTATTACAGCCAATTAGTTTTAATTAATCTTAATAACTCGTTAATATAAACGCAGCGTTGTTGCCAAAACAAGCTAGCAACAAACGTGGAGGACAATGGAAATGTTTAGAGCATTCCTACTAAGAGGTATGAGGCACCGGCCCTCAGAAAACGGGTCAGGAGTTAGAACTAGGTAAGTACTTGAAAATCTTCCTTGTTCGTTTTTCCTCAACACTTCCACAGCTCTTACAATATTATTGACTGAATGAGAACTTTCGGAACATTTCTAGAAAAATTGGGATAAGTATGCAAAAAAATTCGCCAGCCCATTGACTGATAGACTTTTGGGTTGACTCTTGTCTCGCTCGTGGCTAAATAATAACAGCCGATCAATCTTCAGATTAATCCGCGCTTGCCTAGGTTGGTCCACGAATAGGTAATCATCCAAAACATACCTCAGGAGTTCAGTCCTTGCCTCGGAAAGCATGTTAAGCCGTTGGTCGCGGCTGTCATTTAAAGATCTTTGACGTCGTTACAAGTAGTCAGTGCGCCGAAAGTCTGACAACCAGTCTTACCATGGGGTATCGTATTATCCAGTACTAACTGGTTGTAGAATTTAGATAGGCAGTCGTACCATGCAAAATACAGATATTCAACTGCATCCAGTAAGACTGGAAGCCGACCCCAACATAGTTGGAAAAAGGCTAGGCAGATGATGATGACTCTTGTATCCGACGAGTTAATGTCTATACAGTACTAAAGCAGTAAGTTTTCTATTTAGCAGGACTTGACTTGGTCAAGTTCAGGGCCAAGGGTTTCAAATTTTCTATGATATTGCAAGAAAAGGTAATGCGTTACAATCTGTAAAACAAGTCTTTCAAGAGATTTCCCATCAAAATTTTCTTCAACTGGGATAGACAGCTCAGGCAGGATCCAGCTAAGTTTACCATTGGTATCTAGGCCAGTAAAGCAATGGATGATTGAAATATAGACTGTTTACATTCCTCGCAAAAACCGAATAATTTATAACATTCACGTGGACGTGATTCATGACTATACATATTTTTGGTTTTTGAACGATTACCTTGTAAAGAAATCGGAGAAGAATTTTGATGGAGTTCAAAACTGGCTGACGTCAAAGTTTGATTGACTGTTCCTAAAATACGAAGTTTTAAATGCTTACGTTATTCTATTTGTAGTTGTACCTACCTGGAAACATTATTTATAGCTTCGTTGGTCTTGTGATCAAACCCAAGATGAAGAATCTGTGAAGGTGAACTTTACTGTTAGTAATATGAAATAGTTTCATCAGAATCGAGTAGATTCTGATGAAACTATTGGATGATGAACAGCTGAACTCCTGCGATGAAATTGACGACGCGGTTGAAGTGGCGAAGTTCTGGGCTAACAAAATATAAAATTGGTCGTGCCAGCGACACGAAGAAGAATTTGCATTAAATACCATCTTCTCTTTTTTCCGTGTTTGGGGAAGGAGCCTGAAATACTTAGGTACTTAGTTAAATGCAGAGCAATTGTGGCCCCGACTTCACACATAATTTATCATATTCCTTCCTAGTGTCCTTGACAAGACTTCTGCAAGTAAGATTAATTCTACGCAAACAAAACTCTGACTTACTATTTCCATACCGCAACAATAGTATCTACAACCGGCTGTTCTATTTTGATTCTCCAATCTAAAATCTCCATAATAACGCGTCGTTGGTGTTGGCAGTAACCGTGGGCTGCATAGTTTGATAGTCTTCAGATATCAGACGTAAACAAACGTATTTCCATACAGCTGTCATAGTTATTTCTGTGAAGTAAACTTACTGTATGGATGTAGTTATAAATTGTTTGCGTCTGCGGTAATCTCTCCTCTTTGACGTAATTATAATTAATCTTTCGTAAAACATGTGTAGACGTGCCAACTAGAGCATAGGTACATTAGTAATATTAGTATTAACACGTTCCCTGAAAATTGAGTTTTCGTTAGTAATGTTTATCTTTAATGACAAACGACAACATACAATCCCAACTTTTCTAATATGGATACTGACGGACAGATATTGATGGAATCACGGGATTGTAAACGGCGTCATTCACAGAGTTAGGTACTATTCTGGTCTGCAGGAGCCCAGATTTTCAACAAATACATATACTCACCACGAAACCTTGATATCTGATGATGGGCTTCTATTTAGACGCTTTCAAATATATATTTGACGTTCTCTCATCATGCCTCACCTGCTCAGCTATCAAGTTTTCGTGCTGGATAAGCCTTCTGAAAAGGCTTCTGTGCTCCCCTGTCATTAACTATGCTGTAGACAGCATAGGCTAGAGCCTAGATGGCTATTATAATTTTGCTGAATGAAAGGTGTCCAACCAAATATACTTGCTATGTTACCTGTAGATACCGTAGCTGATATAATCTATTTACAGCAGCTCTTCAATTAATTATCATCAAAATTATTCGGGTGTTGTTATCTTCACTGATTGAAGATTATCCTCTTCAACTGATACAACCCTTTTTGCGTAATTCTGTGTAATAATATCTTGAGGCCTTCCTTCATAAGTACCTTCCTATCTTTCTATCTAATACTCTTTGGCACCATAACCGAGCCTCCCTCAATAATATCTTTACTCCTGTTTCTTTACGTCTTGACTGTGAGAATTATTTTATTCTTCAATTCACAAACATTTTAACGTAGGTATTCTTGAATGAAAAGCTCAAGCCCTACATTCATAACATTATTTTCTCATAATTTTCACCTACCATTTGTCAACTAGGTATGCTGTGTTCGTCTTCCAGACTAACCGAGCGAAGTTGAATACCAGTGTTTTACATGAAGTGATTGCCTGCATGTTCCCCCAGTACGACTTATCTGAATTTCACCACCCGCAGAGACTGTCAAAAAGCTACAAAATGCCAGCCGCGGGACCTTTCAGGACAAGGACGGGTCTCCATATTTAAATGATGGTAACTCATCCAAGAATTATCCTTGATCGCGCGACTCCTGCGGTTGTTATTATTTTGCCACAAGCCCCTCCTTTAGTTGACATAACAGTTCTACATTTACAATTCGATCATTCCGAAAATAGATTTTAAAATCGAAACTAAACAGAGTATGTACGTAGCTTATTAGATCTCCATTCACATTCCGCTGGCCATTCAATCATTGTTACCTCACACTCCATAAAGCTTATTGTACAGTCATCGCTAATTTAAGCGTTCTCTGTTCCGCCATACTTAATCAAAATGGTGGAGGTCGTACTATGTAATTTGTGGATATTATTTATAGCGGTCTAGATTTCATGTTCTGAAATATCGCGACCTGAAATTAAGGTCTTATTTAAAAGTCATTTTGTATTATTTGCTGGCTAATGGTGTTTTAATCATACCTACTTATGTTTTGGAAATGATTTATTAGATAAGGTTGTAACAGGTCCTCATATATTTTTAGATCTATATTTTAGTCTAGAACCAAGTCGATTTCAAAACCTCAGATTTAATGCTTCCTGCAAAACTTAAACGTCGGTGAGCATTTTCATATTAAAATAATTTCCTGATGAGATGTCTTCAGTTTCCGAAACGAAAAGTTTGATGATCAAACTTTTACAACAATACTGTCTCATTGTCTAAGTGAAAAAAAAAAAAGAAAAGTCCTTTTATAAAAAAGATAAAACAATAATGGAACTACAAACACTCTTTTTATTGACAAAGGTTACAGTTAAATAATAAATGATAAAATAATAAGGCATTTGTACACACGGCGACACATCGAGCTAAAAATTTCTAGTATAACATGGCCTCGCTTTGTATAGATTTCCCGTACAATGAGAGAGCTTGATTGGTGGTCGTGCATACCGGGTGCTCCCACGCACATTATAGGAGTCAAATAAGGGTCAATACTTGAATGAACGCGACTAAATGCTTTCTGTATCGTTTAGAAAGGGCGTGGAATATGATAATCATAACTGATGGCTTTTTAAGAGTTTTTATTAGGAACTTTACTGATGATTATTTTATCATTCATGTAATACACATTTTTTTCTGGATTCTTATTCTGATTGACGTGCCGTGGACGAGGCGAAAGGAGTATGGAAGGATCGTAGCACAATTTTTCGATAGTCTGTTCTCCAATGACTAGTGTGCATAAATAAGCAAATGTTTTTGGTTGGCACGTCACGGCCTCGTCTTCTTTCAGAATTATCACTACTGTAACCATCATCTCAGGATTGCGCAGGATCTATATATCCACCTCTTTCTAGGCCATTTCGTTCCAATCCGAACTTTGGCCCCCTTCGGCCCTATCTTTCTTATAGCTAGAATCTTAGGTCTATATTTTTTCACTAAAAGCTTTCTTACTACAAGTCCCGCATTTGTTCATATCATTTGCATCCTTACTCCCTAATTGTTGCGCCTTATTTACATTTTTCTTTCCGTTTCTGGCCAGCATTGTAATAGTCTAAGATAGATTGACGTAGGTCATAGCGTGACTATCACAACTGACGCACCCTCCACCCAGGATATAAACGTCAGCTGTTTACCCAACGCTTGCACATTCGCCAAGCATTCGCACTTATGTATGCAACCTAAGATACATATAATTACACAAATTAACATACAGACAGACATTCCTCGGGGCACTGCAGCGAATCACGTAATGGGACTGAACATTATCATTCTGGGCTGTCCTTAAAAGATGCATGTAATGCGATATTTAACAGATGGTAATTTGTTAATTTGAATGCAGCACTGTTAGAGAGTTTTATCTTTGAGATCGTTTAACTCTCGCTAATTAGTATTTCTGGTTTATGTTTGCACATACCTAAGTGAATTTGAGATTTTGCATGCAAGTCTAGAAGTGAGACAAAGGAACATTAAAGAGACTAATGAATATCTTCAGAAGTTGTTAAAAGATCACTGCAATAAAATTTTCTCGACTCGGGGGAAAAAAATACGTCACCCCAAGCAAATCAAATAAAATGCGTTTCCACAAATTGCGGAAGCTGTGTCGACGGCGCGGTCTTTTAACAGTTCTTCATTCCAATATCCGTCCGCCCTGATGACTGACGTGAAACATCTTAAATAAAAAATAACGTTTCAAATTGAAATTTTCTAAAAGATCTTGATAATGCTGGGTCTTTTGGGCTTTATGGGCTGACAATGACACGGCCAACTGTCCGGCGGCGTCCGGCCTTATCTATCGGTGACCCAACCCTTTTCACCGCCACTCCGAGCATTCTATGCCTATCTACTTACGTTGATGCCCTCATGAAGTCGTGAGGCACGTATGTACTTAAGTGCGAAGGTACGTACTTGAGGACAGTTGCGAAAATTCGAGAGCATTTCGTTTTTGGCGGAACGAAGACGTGAATGGTGAAGGGCTTCTAAATGTATTGGCACAGGTGGTAAGAATGGCTGTGTTAATGTTTCAGGTATTGAGGTGGTTAAGACTGAATTTTAAGCTACTTTGAACAAAAGAGGAGGCCATTTTGATTTGATTAGAGAATAAAAAGTAACAGAGTTTGCTTTCCTTCTGATGATTTACAAAATAAAAAATTGAATCTATCTAGGTATTTTACAAAAATATGGTCGGTCAGTCTCCGGATGCAGGACAAAGCTTTTTCAAAAAAAAGGTCCCATTTAACCCTCAATTAATTTCAGGGTCATTAACATTTCCCCTTAAAAATTACCATCACAAATACAATGACCTTCTCAATGTTTCATGATATGTAAATGTAGAAACAACGAATTCTAGACAATTTAATAGGTCATCATCATTTTACGAGTCCCAATTAAGCTGGGATGACGTAATTTTGAACATTATACTCGAATTGTCTGAATTAAAATTTTATTGATGCTTATGTCGTAATGACGAGTTACAAGTAGGTGTCGGATTGTAAGATGAAACACCCTGTTTCTAATTTGAATGTTTAGTGGAGTTAACTGTGTTGTAGTGACTTTACACTCTCGCCGATACACTCCGAGGCAGGGCTCGTGCGAGAGTGTAGGTACATAGGAACGCTCGTCTAGCCGCGGTGCTCCTCGCTTGGGTGTACACTCTCCCAACCTCTCTCGTCTCGGAGTGTCTACCTTTAAATTTGATCTCTTTTGTGTGTAAAGACTTTTTGTTCGTGAAAGTTTGTTAGAAATAATTATTCAGTCTCTTGGGAAATCATTAGGTGGGTAGATTGGACACCTAAGTTGTAATTTATTTATTTAAATCTGGGGAGAATACTACTCACATATTAATTTTCAAACTAGTTTCAGGGACATACTACGATATGACTTCTATGATTCGAAAGGTTTGCCAAAACACGAAAATATTTATGTGAAAAAGGAGAATGTGAAGTGTGTAGATTAAAATTTAGTTTACATTAAAAAAAAACTTTTTTTACTGCATACAAAGCTCGTCTTTTTATATTGTTTCATGAAGTAACTTCGTCATCGTTATAGATAGTTTAATTTAACTTTGATTGTATTATTTTGTTTGATGGCAATAGGCTCACCTATTATTACATGGAATTTAAAAATAAAAGCCGAAATGTGGGTGTACTATTAGGTACACCTTTGCCTAACCATTCGGTAATTACAGGCGTATTAGTCACTCAGCATATTATGAAGCCAAATTACCTGGTCACATCAACGAGACCACAGAATTACTCGTGACAAGAGGACGCCAAACTCTTGGAACGCGGAACAAACTTACCTAATTTAGGCTAAATACATCCAGGAAAAGTAAAAGGAATAATAGGATGTTAAAATTAAAAATACAATGTAGGTAACACGACGTAGGTTACTTAATAGGCACTAATTGAATATAATAAATAAAGGTGCAATTCTAACCGCAGTGGCAAAACTGCCTCATCACTAGCGATCGAATTATATATAAATGCAAACCAATTTTATAAGAAAATTGGTTTGCATTTTATTGTATTATATATTATTTTATTTCCTTTTATTGTAACTGTTTCTAACTAGAAAAATGCAAAAATGTGTCAGAGGTGATATCTATTGGATGCAGACAATCGACTTCATGTTATAAAAATATTTAATTAACAAAACGAAAAATGTTGTTTAAAAAGTAATTGTATTTTTATTTCAATTTTATGTTGCATCTTTTTGACACTTTTGTTGCATATTTCGAGTATTTATGACGCATATTTCAGATAAAACGTTGCATAATTATAATCCGGTCTCTACTTATCACTATGTCAGAGCATAGTTTGATGAGGCTGGTTTCAATGCACGACTGCAATGTCACCATCTTCGGAAACATTTTCGTCTCTCATTGAGATTGGGCGACTGCCGCCGTGGATGCTGTCGCCTCAGCTTCTTCAGCTTATCAACTATTTTATTTTATAGTATAAGGTTTATTCCATCATGGGCTTAGGTATCTTGAGTAACAACATCTATATGTTTAATAATACTTACTTACCCACTTTCTGTGGAATGGAATATAAAAAAGATTTACATGTTAAAAAAGTAGGTAATAACTGCGCTAGTGGTTCGAAAATCCTATCCACACTGAAATTTAATTGGTCAACTGCAATGATGCAATTAAGCTCTTAATCCAAGTAATTGGTATTATACGTCGATAAATGATTTATTAATCCATAAATTAATTAATGTTGGTTAAATCAATTTAAAGTTTTCAATACCTAGTATACCCTTGTGATATTTATTTTCATAGTCATCAATCTGTGAGTTTTTCGTCTATTGTGTACTGTCTTATCTTACAATGTTCAGATTTAAGAAACCCATTTACTCACCGACCGATTCAATATTTGGGCAGCTCTTGGAGCAAGTTTAAGTCCCAAACAACGTGCAGGATCTAGGTTCAACTACACTAAATCTGGAGCATTTAACAGGTAGACATTTGCATATTTATTTCTGAGCACAATACAATTTTGTCAACTACTTTTGAAACTATCCTTCTATTAGTATGAAACCCTTCGTAAATCTGTTGACAGATGCGTCTCCAGTTATCGTCTGACCGTTCAACCCTCTGCCCTCGCCCCTACGATACGGACCCGGTTTGTTATCGACGGCTTTACTTTTTTTATTGCGGGCTCTAAGTTCCCTTGCCTTATCCTTGAATTTATTGCAGACTGATGCGTGATGTAGGAATAAATTATTTTATTATTAAGTTTTGTAGTAGGTACTTATCTATTCGTTTATACATGGTCGTCCGGCGGCGAGATAGGCAGACCACATTATTACCATCGCGGTTAGGTAAACCTGGATTTGACGGGCACAGAAACGTGGAGATTAGTCAAACGCTATAAATGTATACAGGGTGTAAAGAGACCCTTCACATAGCCGTCAACCAAGCATTCTGTACATCAAACTAAGTAATTTTACGCAAAAATTATTGCTGGGAATCGACTTTTTTTTTTGGGTGAAAAATCACGTTTTAAGGTAGGACTCGATGGAAAGCACTCAAAGCATTGTGCTGATGGATGGATTGAATAGTACGGGGGTCATGGAGGTGTGTAAAGTAAATATATAGACATTAAAAATAAGTATTTAAAAAAAAACTTGTGAAAAAGTTGGAACTTTGACCTCCAATATCTCCGTAACTACAAGTTTCCAGGTTCCCAGGTATGGTCTAGAACAAAAAAAAGATCGCAAAGACGGGGAAAACAAGTGCCTTTCTGCTATGTTAAGGGTCTATTTACACCCTATAGAAACCATAGATCACCATCCTTCTCCTGTCCTTACCTCAATTTTCTTTAAGGTCGGTGAAGCAAGTCTTGTTCTACCATACTTCTCTATTACTCGCCATCTCAGCAATCTCCTCCTTTCTAGCCATATCGTCCTTCACACAGTCCATCCATCGTTTCTTTGTCTTCCTCTACTGTTACAGCCATTCGCATTCATACTCAAAACTTTCCTCACGAAATTTTATAGAAACCATAAAAATATTAGAAGTAATTGCATATGCAGACACGTTGTCCTCAATCGTGGTTAAGTTTTTAAAGGACAAAGCCAATTACATTAGACAGACCTTACAGGGACCGAATAGGCACTCATCACTAGAAAACTAAGTAAATTAAAAGATGAAGCAGAATTTGTATGAAACTTACATGCTCAAGCTTTATCAACCGGATCTTGTGGAGTGACGAAACTAGAACCTGAAATTGGATGTTCATTCGAACAATCGAACTGCGTTGGTAGGACAAGCAAACTCACTTTGCGTAAAGTTAAATTTCGGATTTGGGGTAACCCCCTTTCGAGCTTACCCTAGTTACCAACCTATTCGAGTCTTTGTTGTTGTGCTATTTCCCGTAATGTTTTAGCCTTTTTAGTCTTCCCGGGTGCTTAGTAAAAACAGTGGCATTCGAGCCAGAAACAGTATTACCTTACCTTCTTTGTCTTATTGCAACTTTCAAGACGGAGTTTTCTTTTTTAAAGGCAATGCAGTTGAAGCATTTTAACAAAAATTGTTTACGAAGTTTTGCCGTTAAGATATTTATCTTTCCCCATTTTTTTCTTGCGCTTTCTTTTTTTTATACCGTTTGTTTGTTTAATGCTGTATCAAAGAATTTTCTGTCCAAGAGCTTTGGTACTTTTTTTTCGAGAATTAAAAATATTTTTAAAGTTCTATTGTGAATGTGGTGGTATCACAAAAAACCATTTATTTCTGTGGCGTTTCCACGTGGATACAAAAACCGGAGTGTTTTCAGCTTGAAAAGCGTTAACCGTTGTCGACTTGTGAGTAATTATGTGCGTGCGTGTTAATCATTTTCGTCCACACTTCACACGTATTTGGAACGGTCTTGTTCAATTCCTGAAACTTGTCGCCGAAACGAATCTCGTCTTTTGTCTCGGAAACTAGTGCTGAAACAATATACCGATGTGTCCTATTGTTCTTTTTCCTGGAGTTCAATGAACCTCTATAATTGATTATCACTCGGTTCTGTTGTTGTTACTTTTAAAGTAGGTACATAGGTACTCTTGACTACTTACTTATCTTCAGTAATCTTATTGTAACCTACTTTTCAGCTTAGAATATGTAAGCTAATTCTATTCGTAACATTATTACTACCAAAGATTTTCAATTTAATCACCCATTATCCATTGACATAGTTCGCTCTTTTCAACTATCCTTGAAAAAGCTTTAGTGCCATAGTTAAAAGCTCAACTATCTCGTAGGATAGAGGACCTAACATCCGCGTCCATCAGATTCTAGATAGCAATGATTGTCATCTCTTTACGATTGTATTGCCTTCTCAAAGCTGACCTTTCCTTTATCTGCTACTGTTATATATGTTTGGGTTCCAAATTCTTGGTGTCTACTAAAATGAATTTGAAAATGGTTTTTATCATCATCTGCCTGGCTTTTTCCTATTATTTTAGGGTGGGCTTCCGGTCTATCCGGATGCAGGTAGCTATTTCACTGCTGACTTTTAAATAATTATGGTTTAATAAAAAGAATAGGTATGACCATATTGTGGTCTCACTTTACAAATTTTACACAAAGGCAAATCCAATGTATGCATATTATTCCAATGGTGTTTGCCACAGAAATAAATCTGATGTTATTTCATAGTTATACTCGATTTATGGAACCAAATATTTATGGTTTTCCATGATAAAATGTTCGAATATACATAATATTTTAAAGGATATTTGTCAGTGGTGACCAAATGAGGAGTTGGCAAATATCCAATGGAAATAAAATTCTCGTGATTTAAAATATGTGCTTGTTACGAAACCAATACCCTGATCAAATGGCCGGGCGACCTATAAACCTATATCAGGGCAGCATAAAACATAACCGCGCTTAAATTCCACGTTCTTTTGAACTATTAAAGTCAAATGTTTTAATCAGAAAATCATCAGTGAGGGGTGAAAAGGAGATCACTCACTTTATGTCAATGAAACTGAAGATGTTAAGAGATTCCGGTGCAACTGGTGCATGAGCAGTTAGCTCCATTTTTAATGCTATCCGGTCCAAACATTTCACAAACAAATACATCTGCAAACGTGGCTTAATCTGAAGATTGATCCGAGCATCTGTTATTATTTACCTATGAGCTCTTCAAACAAAAACAAAAGAAAAATTTGGTCGTTCAAGCCATTCACCAAAGTCCGTAAATATGTGGTTAGAATCCAATCGTATAAAAGGATTATTTCCTGATACTTATCTTCAGTTGATTGCCTCTTTGGTCCAGTATCCACAAAGCGCTTCCTACAGTATCAGCCCGGATTTGTACCCGGTTCATGGAAAGAGGCTCATTCTTTTCGCTATTATAATGATACTGAAACAGAGCTGCCGATATGTGGGTGTCCACTGTAGTTTAGGTACACCTCTACCTAACCCTTCGGGGATTATAAGCATGATGTTATGTTATCTACAGTTCCAACTAAACTTCACGCTTCAGTAGAAACACAGCTCATTTTATTTGCATTGCAAGCTCAATACAGTAAAGCATTGTAATGCTCAAAGTGCTCAGTTTAATATACAAAGTGAGGTAAGTACATAAGTAGTCGTTCACTAACATTATCTTGGTCCAACAAAGTGTTCTTTGAGATGGAGCAGCTGACTGTAGTTAATGCCACAAAAGCTCATAGAGATGCTACTGTTATTAATTATTGCATGAAATGAGATGTTATGCTGTGTTCTTAGAAGGCGTTTTATGTAACCTATAACTATAAGTTATTGCTTTTGTAGTTGTTTAGTTGTAGTTGGGTTTCAATAAACTTTGAGGGCAACCGTTTTGGTTAATCTCTTAAAAATAAGCAAGTTTTTAAAACGATTGTATTATTTCTGCAAGGACCTTTTTTTTTTCCATCCATGTTCCTTCTTTGCCCTTTGTGTTCCAGGGCCACGGTATCTCTTTCGAACAGTCCCGCAGCCCTGGCAGGCATCGGCTCTTGCGGACCCCTACTTATTTGCTGACATCTCTTTGAGGCGCACGTGGAACACGAACGCGCCGTCGACACGGCCTGTCGTCATAAGACGGCCGGACGGCGAGCTGGCCCATAACTCGCCGTCCACAGGCCCGCGCCTACGGTGGCCGGGAGCCACCACGTGACCCCCAACGCCCAGGGCGTCTCCCGCGGCGACTGGGACGTGAGGTTCTTTCCCTCTCACGTCCCGCCACCTCCTTCACTAGCATGACTGCTTCGCAGAAGGAGGTGACGGCTTCCCATTCCCTCCGCTCCGGACCATGGCTTGAACCAAGGCCGGACGCGAGAGATCGCCGCCGCCAATCGCCGCTACGAGGACACGGCGGTGCTCCGCCCAAGCGGGGCAGACCTCCACGGTGTGCTCCACCGTGTCCTCCGGACGATCCTCGCAGTGGAAACACCCGGGCGTTTCCTCCCGCCCGATTCGGTGCAGGGACCTCCCGAAACATTCTGCAAGGACCTTCAACTAGTTTGATATTCGATTATCAATTTATGTCATTTCAATACATTTTCGACTTTTCCATTATCATGGTCGCCGATGAAATGTCACTTTTTTCTCTTTTCGAACTCTGGTTAAACTGAAACAAAATGCACGTCGGATGCGAAACATCGCTCACACTGATTGTGCTAAAAGCTTGAATGGAGGAGATCAAACTGACGCGAATCGTCGCATGATCTCCTTATAATTAAAAAACCGTCGTCTCGCAGTCACGTCCCGCATTCTGCTCTAGATTCGCTTCTCTATGGTCTTGCCAGGAACACTTTAGTGATTGAATCGTCAAAGATTACAAATGGTCGAATAGAGAAGTGAGAAAGGACCAATATTCATTAGCTTGGTAGGAATCATAATAATTGCAGAAAGATAAATAGAACAATCACAAATTTAATACCTATATATACCTAACTCATTTAATTTATTAATAAACAAATAATAACGAGTCTTGAAGTAGTTTTAAGACGAAAATAACTGTTATTCCAATAATCCTTTATCTAATAATCCTATAACACAATTTGTATTGGATCGTAAAAGAGACTGTAAACAGAGAAAACACACAATATTATGTAAATAATATTGACAACATTATAATATTTATTGGCTTCTCATTTCTATGTAAATTGACGTGGGACCCGATATATGGAGGGGGAGTTTTTAAACACATGGTAGCAAGGCAATAACATGGTTAATATAATACTGTTTAACAGTATTGGTACGATCAGGCACGCCCAAGGCAACACGCTCCACATCGGCTTTATACAGGGTGGGTAAAAAATCGTGGATCAAACGAAACAGCGCGTTAGTTGGGGTTATTTTCAGTAAAAACTATCTCTGTGGCAGAGTCCTAACTTAATCCTTAAAAGATTACTTGACTATGATTACTCGAGTGTTTTTAAGAAAATGACAAAATTTTTACTAAATAGGCAATTACTGGTGTTTAGTTGCTTCTAAATTGTGTTGTGTACCATGATTTATGAGTATTGGCACCTTATTCAATATCTTTTAAGTCTCACGAAAAATTATTTAAAACTGCAGAACCTCACTAAAAAAATTAATTACTACCAAAAAATGACCCTGATAACCCCAACTATCGCCCTGTTTTGATTGATCCTCGATTTTTTACCTACCCTGTATAGGAATAAGATTTCCAATCAACAAGACCGATATGGTTAAAATGCTAGACTGGGTGGAAGATAAACGCGCTCAAGATAGAGCACTAGCAAAAAGATCAGACGTGGTTTAGAAGGCTGATGGAGGCAGCATGTAACGAGCGGTTAACACTGCAGAAGACCGCATGACTTGGAGATGCGCTTTATTAGGTCGCGATCCTGAGCATTGAAGAAATGATGAAGAAGAAGATGAAGACTGAAATTGCATTCACAATGGTCGATCATGATCACTCAATAGCAAATGATGTTCACCGCGGGATATTGAGCCACTAAGCTTTCATTGTTCATACAATTATAAGTGGTTGATCGATGAATAGATAACCACATGATATTGAATAATTTGACTGAGCTTGAGCCCTCACTCGGGAGTACAAATAAGGCCCTAAACTTCCGAAAGACAGTATCCCAGAACTTGATATTAGTTTTAGGTCTACGTTTACCGTTCGATCCTCATGTTATGGCTTAGTTCAATAGATAAAGGGATATTGGAATATTATCAAATATGAAGATTGGTTACTATGCAAATGCTCATAGATCCTTTGTGTGTCATCCTTTACCTTAATTTTCAAGATGGTGGAGCTAACTTAAGTCTAACTAGGAAAACGATTGAGCTTCTTTGCGGTGCTACTCCATATAAAACGACGAGCCGGAGACGGGACCTTCTCTCGATGTTTTATAAGTGCCCATGTAGGCCTATGTGAAGTAAAATTTTGAAAATCTACCTACTGCTTTGAACTCATAAACTCTGTTAAGGTGTGGTCAAATCACCAACCGAGCCAGACCCCAGACTTTGACAGATATCTGTCCATGTCCGGTGTCTGGAGTCCGGTACGGACCTTCCCTTTAATGACATAAATTAAGATTTATGTAAGGGTATTATTCCTATTTCTGTGCTAAGGCACAAAAATAGGAATAATAGGCTTGCCCCCTATTTCATGGGACTGAAACTTAACTAAATAAAACTGGCGAAATGTAAGTGTATTGTTAGGTGCACCTGTGCCTGTCCCTTCGGGGTTTGCAGGCGTGATGTAATGTTACGTTATCTTAGCACAATAAAAAATCTGTTCTCCCACTAAAAAAACCATCTCATGATAACAATACACTCTCATTTCCACTTAGTCAACGTAACAACATACACATACGTGCCGAAAAATATATCAACCGTTCCACGCGTTGTAAATCCGGGCAAATGAAAAGTGTCGCATTTTATATTTCCAGCGGAAAGCCGTGCAATAAAGTATGTTAGCGATTTGAGTAGAATATGCATTTAGTGGGCCGACAGCCATAAATTCAGGGGCAGCGAATGAACGAGCATCCGCTGCCGCAACATTTCGCGGGCCTTTGTTACTAGGTCGCGAGTTCCCGAGATATGGACTGGGGAAATGAAACGAAAGGCTTGAAAAAACTTGTTTTTGGTGAGTCGTAATTTAAGCACAGTATCCTGTTATGCTGTTAATGTTTCTACCAACCCGCACTGGGCCTGAGTGATGGATAGCCCACTCCCTCTAAAAGAGAAAGAAGGCCTGTACCAGCAGTGGGAACATTATTATGCTGAAATGTTGATTAATTTTCATAGGTGTATACTAAATGATTTAAAAAAAATCTTAAAAACCTTAGGATTGTGAATGATGAAACCCCAATTATCGTTCTATGTTTAGTTGTTAGTAGTGCAGCTTTTTCGACTATTAAATGTAGTCAGTGGCCCGAAAGTCTGACAACCAGTCTTGCCAAGGAGGCAGGTACTAACTGGGTTATGGTGTTCAGATAGGCAGTCGCTCCATGTAAAATACTCGTATTCAGATGCATCCGGTAATACTGGAAACCGACCCTTATATAAGAAATTGGGAAAAGGCTAGGTAGATCATGCAATAAATTCCTACATCTTAGCAAAATTAATTTGTATATAAAGAAAAAATTAAGTAGATCAGATAGATACTTTCTCACGTGCTATCGAATAAAAGCAACTGCAACATAAACGAAGGTCTACACGTAATAAGCTTCCAAACGGCAGACGAAGAACCTAAACGAACTCCCCAGCTTTTGGCGACAGAGCTTAAAAATATAAGTAGGTTATTTACAGCAGTATTAAAAACTTTTCAATACTTATATTGAAACTTACCAGCTGACAACGCAACGAAGTTCTTTTTATTTATTTGTTTTCGTAAGGCGATTAAAATTTTAATTTCACCTCGCCGTACTGACAAAGAATCTTACAATAAATCAAAATGTTTACAGAAACAACCTCCAGTTTTAAACTTTCAGGATTACTAAACTGACACAGGGGACAAGCATTTAATATCTTGTCTAAAGAGTCTTCTTGTAAAATTATTTATCTACTGGGGCTTTATAGCGATGTGTCAAAGTCATCATTATTTCAAGGCAGAAAAAAAAGTGTTTTAGATAATTTTTGAAAGGTCCATCTCTATTTCGTCCCCTGGTTCTTTTCAATAGTAGCAGATTGTGTTACTAAGCTTGTAAAGTCTTTCGTAATTTTATTAGAGACCGGATTATCTATAATATAAAATGAATCCCTGAATTTGTTGCTAAGCGCAAATCTCGAGAGCAGCTGAACCGATTCCGTTATTTTTTTTTATAATATTCCTTGAAGTACGAGGATGGTTCTTAAGGAGAGAAAAATTTTAAAAACTGCCTGAAAAAAATAAAAAATTAAAGAATCGACTGTTAGGCGGTACGAAGTTCGCCGGGTCAGCTAGTATGCAATATAATAATGGTCGATATATGCATCTTAAATACTCGAAATATACAACCAAAACGCAAAACTTGCCAAAATATGCAATATAAAATTTAAATAGGTCATGTATTTTTCATCATCATCTGCCTAGCCTTTTCCCAACTATGTTGGGGTCGGCTTCCAGTCTAACCACATGCAGCTGAATACCAGTATTTTACATGGAGCGACTGCCTATCTGACCTCCACAACCCAGTTAGTACTGGGTAATACGATACCCCTTGGTAAGACTGGTTGTCAGACTTTTTGGGCCACTGAATGCCTAACGACTGCCAAAGATCTACAAATGACAGCCGGGACCAACGGCTTAACGTGCTTTCCGAGGCACGGAGGAAACTCGGTATGTAATGGGCGGTCGGACCCATCCACAGACCAACCTAGGCAGCACGGCTTAACCTAAACATCGACCCGAGCGGCTATTATTATTTAGCCACGAGCTCCTCATGTATTTTTGAGTATTAAAAATCAGCTACATAATGACTTGTGCAAATTATTATTTTTTAGACTAGAAATTATCATTTATGTCCCTGAAAACTTCAATACTCGAGTACTGATCCAAATTGTCAGTAGCAGCAGTATTGAGTCTTCTTTCAATATTTTGATTGATTAAAAAGATTTGAAAAAGACTATTTTTGAATTTATGTTCTTTATTTGAATTGCCTTTGGAACTTTTTTGCATTTTTCTAATTATAAAGAGAGAAATATAAGAAAGTACGCCCAAATTATGAACGATCAGTCGATTTCAGCTAAAATATACTATTTCTTGAAAAACTAGCCATAACATGCAAATGCTTATGAAAATGTGCATTTGCATATAATTCGGTCTCTTGTAATTATTAGGGAGTGCTCTTATCGACTTGGAATCAGCTTGAGCCGAACACGAAGAGTTTTATCTACTTACATGCAAGAAAGCCGAATAGTCCGATGCAGATTGCAGCGTCGTCCGAAACGAGGCGGTTGAAGTCTTTTCTTGTAAAAAAACAATTTTTGCTTAGTTTTGAGGGCAGATATGACAGTAAAATTGTTTTGTGTGTCTGGAAACTTGCCTGCTGTTAAGCAATATTGCTCGACGTTAGAGTGGCAGACATTAGCGCATTTCCGATTAGCATTAATAGATTACACACCACTTTGATGGACATGTGGTGTAACACACAGGAAAATAATAACGGCGTAGCAGTAATGTAAGCTACTAATAGATTTATACATAATCTGAAAAATATCAAATTCGAATTTTAATCAAAGTTGTTAACAAATCACAACAAATCACACAACATACCGATCTTTAACGGTGTTCACATATTTCTTCTATTTGGAAATAGAAGAAATATGTGAACACCGTTAAAGACCCACGATTGAAACATAGTACCTAATACAAGCAAATGACTGTAACTTCAGACTTACTTTCGTCCTTTACCTATTTTATAACAGTATCAACTTTCGCAGTACCATCGTCAAACAAAGGTCGGTCACTCTCTTAACGACATCTTGTTGGTACTGTAATTACCTGATCTCCGTAACGACCCTCAGGTCTCATTATTTCCTACCTATTACGTAATTATAGTAAATTGCTGACTCCAAATTGCATCAGTCACACGATGATTCAATCCATCTTGAAATAATCAGTGGCTTTGTTGTTTAGGCATTGAGAACTAGCCAACTTTATCAATAGAAATGTCTCATAGGTAATGCACTTATTCATGAACGGAGCACATTAAAACGGGTTGATTGCGTGTCCGGCTCTTAAATACGTAAAGTTTATTTTTAGACAATGTAATATACGGACCGATCTCATGTGGCGATCCGATGAAAGAACGTTTAGCTGGGAACATGCTGACCTCTCGTAAAATTGATAGGATACTTAACTCCTCGAGAACTATAACGCTATGACGTAATGATATTTCACGTTCCTAGGTACCCAGCGCCAAACTATGGTATCAACGTCAGATATTTACGAACGCTGGTAGCTCGTGCAATCACATTGACCTAGATCTTATGATCCAACATTATAACCCAGCCACATGGTGTGGGTTTAAACGTAAATTATAAAACAAATTTGAAAAAGTTCGGAAACATCTGTACTAACATATCAATCGAGAATTCCGATTGGATGTTTTATCGTTGAACATTATACAACTGGAGCTATTAGCAAAATTAGTAGTGCTGAAAATAATGTCCGACATACAATGTACGTAGCACGAAATAGATATTGTTCATCGAGATGATATTGGAACTGAACTCAGGGACGTGTTGTGAATGAACGCTAAGTAAATATTGTGCAATGCTGATGCAGTACGTGCTTCAGTTACATAATTGTTTCAGTAGACGCGGAAAAACTAATTAATTTGAGTAGCTTTAGCTAATTGACTTTCATGTAAAGAAAGTAAAATTGGGAGAGTATTATACCCTTGGAGTATATATAATTTGTTAAGTATTTTTGTCAACCAGTCTCTCTGAAGGAATACAATTGATGGACTTGGAGATACCCTGGTGGAGTTTCTACATTGTTAGATTCCGACGACCAAAAGTGTGAAGTACTCGTAGCTTGCAAACTAAGAATTTGTTTCTGAACTATTTGTGACCTTCACTGCCACTGAATTTATCAAGGACAGAGAAGAAAAAAAAACCAAAGCCGAATGATAATGGAACAACGAACAAACCACAGGTGTAGGACCACGTTAACATATATTTTCAAGTAGGACCCTTACAATATTGAGTATCATGTATAAACATGGTATTGTATCGAGGGAATAATAAAGTGGGATCGAATAAGGCGCCTCGTATAAATCAAGGTCCCGAGGCTGCCTCACCGCAACCTCCTCTGTCCTCACGGCGTTGGATGGAGGTGTATATTAAGTCGCTGAGATTAAATTGGATAGGAATAGTGAAATATTGAACAGAAACTGTTTAGAAAATCTTTTGTGTGAAGGAAAAATAAATTCAAGAAATCTTAAGAATTACTATAAAGATTGCAATGTGGTAGACACAAGAGATGTCAGAGTATTGCAATGCATAAAATGAGAAGATGCTTTCATTAGTTACAAAGTAAAATTCTTCGGAGCATCCAAGTTTAATATGAAGCATACGTACAAACATGCTCGAAGTACCAACATGCTCTGCGGTTGTCGGCTTTATAATAAGGAATCCCATCTGGATGTCAGATGGCAGTCGTTCCGTGTTAAATATAATTTTGAATCTTAAACGCAAGAAGACACTGATCAAATCACTTGCTCATGAGAATTTACAAAAAATGTGTTGAGGAATAGAAAATTGCTATAGATTTGCTGCAGTTTACAATAAAACAGAGATTTTTATTTAAAGTTGAAGTATACTAAATAAAGGGGAAACATCTCTTCAGGACAATGTATCTAACCTGTCTAAAGAGGATATTGAATGTAGGCCAAAGGTAGCAATTTAATTACCAATATCTTCCACATTCCATTAGTCTCGTCATCGTGTGTTTTCATTGGTCACATTGTTGACTCTTACGTTTTCACAACATTCAGCCAACGCTTCCCAGGCCTCCCACGAGCTCAAACTTCACCTTATACATAATTTTGTATAAACCCAAATGACTCACCTAATAATTTATTAAATGGCTCTCAAACTTTGCGGGACCTTGGATTTGTTAGAATCGTAAAATTAACGCTGAAATACGAAATGTTTCTCTAATAACACTAAATATAAACACGTTGCCACACTCCAGAAGAGGGATAAACCCACTCCCTTAATAGCAGACCCTTTAGGAATCACTAGGTGAGCCGTTCGAACTAATAAATACGAAATTCTTGGACACTCCTAATTCTGACACGGAAACAACGAAAATAAATTTTATCGTAGAGATTTAAAGTTCAAATTGGATTGCGTGCTGGGTGTTTGGGTGCTTTCTGTGGTCCAAGGGTAAGGGTCAATTTAATTAATTACAGAAACCACGACATGCGCCCTATTAAACCTTTGTTACGCGGTGCTATTATTTTACGTTCTACGATTGTTGTTAGTAATTCATGTTATTATTTTTTCTTCTTTTGTAATTGTAGCTGGATCATTAAGTACAGCTATTTTTGTACTTACATCATTAAGAAATACTTCATTATTATCATGTATCTTACTAAGTACTTTAGTATCTATCTGATTGATTAAATTTCCTTTAAGAGTAGAGTTAAGCCCCGTACTTTTCTTCCAAATATTTGGGATATTTTTAGATTATTTTACTATTCGCCTAAATTGAGCTTGATTACAAGCAATTAAACGTGGCTAATTTTACCGTAAGGTCAGACTGTAATTTACATTTTTGCCGACCTTAATCTTAATTAATCCTTACCACTATTAAAAATACGAAAATGAGTTTGTTCATTCCACTTTCACGGGTCGAATATTAAAACGATCTCCATAAAGTTTTGCATAGATATAGCCTGCTAACATGTTGATGTTGCACTTTAGTTTTTTGCTTAGCACAGGGTTGTATCTTTTTGCCTTTTTGAGTATTATGAATTTTAGCAGTAAGACTGCCCCGTTGGTCTAGCGGTCGCAATCACTACTGCTGAGCATGAGGTCCCGGGTTCGATATCCGGGTTGGGCAAATTGTTATTGATTTTTTCCATTAGAAATTTCTCAGTAGCAGCCACGGAGTCTGGATTTGTGCCCGGTTGATGATAATAGGCTCGTTCCCTATTACATGGCACTTAATTGGCGATATATAGGTATACGTTTAGGTAGACGTCTGCGTAACCCTTCGGGAATTACAGGCGTGATGTTGTGTGTATGTTATGAATGGAAGCAACTGTGTTTATTGTGTCCCCCTTTTTGCTAATAACTATAGCAAGCGTCGTAAGCAGCCATCACCAATTTGTGGGGGCAGTTTAGTGGTTTTCGTTTTTGCTATTTATTACCTATTTCGTTTCTTTGTCAGCCTGCCTTAAATGGGAATTCTTAACAGCTGCCGCGTTTTTTTTTTTACTTTTTCTCATCCAAGGAATTCCTACTGTACCGTTGGTGCCCTTGAAACATTTAAACTCACATACACAAACAGCCAGACCCATAACAACTACCTTTAGGGGCTGTTGGCCATACAAATATTTATTCCGTGCAGGGATCGAACCCACGACAAGCAGCGTAGCAGCTAGTCGCTCAAGTACTACACCAACCAAAACGCATATCAATTTCCTTGGCTAAATTATGTAGATTTCAGAATTACTATTGAACAAACACAGGCTAAATCGCGAACTTAGATAGGTGCATCGTCTGTGGTGTAATGGGGTAAGCGACAGCGTGCCTGCCCTATATAAATGGTGTAAGAAGACCCTTAACGAAGCCGAAAGGCACTTGTTCTCTCCGACATTGCGATAATTTTTTTGTTCGAGACCATAAATGGGAACTTTCTAGTTACGGAGATATTGGGGGTCAATGTTGCAACTTTTCTACAAGTTTTTTTTAATAACTACACGACCACGTCCTCCACGACCCCCGTATTAAACAATCCATCCATCAGCACAATATTTTGAGTTACATTGAGTGCTACCGTAAAACGTGTTTTTTCACCCCGAGCAATAATTTTTGCGTAAACTTACTTAGATTGATGTACATAATGCTTGGTTGACGAATTCGTGAAGGGTCTGTTTACACCCTGAATTCCACAAAATCAATTACTCTGGCAACCATAACTATGGTCTAAAGTGGGTAGTCAAACATTTTTAAATTAAAAAACTGACATCAGCAGCTACACAATCAACTGATAAACATTACATAATATTAACGTTATATATAACCTTCGATTAACCAAATGCAGGATGAGTCAGACTGCTGGTCTATTATAAGACCAGTCTTTGTACCGACTCTTGGTCTGACGGCGATCTATTTGCGTCAATAATGTCCTATGTGTCGATTATCGATTGAAGATCTAATTTTGAATGGATCGGCGTCAATTAAGGTTCAATTCGAAACTCCAACGGCAATATGGAAGCGCTTAAATACCTACAGTGTGTACCAAAAAGGTGTGGTTAATTAAGTTTTTCATTGTAGGATTTTTTTTATTCAAGCGACACTTGCAAAATCGTTCATTATAAGTATAATTTAAGCAAATGTCCGGCTTTATTATCAGCTTTTTTAATATTTTTTTTTTTTTTTAACTTCATTACTATATTACTATAAGTTTTATATGGAACCACTGATTTTGGCACTGATATCTTCAATTTTTTGCCATTACATATAAACCGATAAAAATATGAACCGCCCGAAAGTGTTTGGAAAATTCAGTCGATTTACGTAATGAAAAAAACATCGTTAATGGTGACAGGTCTGCACTGGACAGCTCCATTCCCACGTCAGCCACACTCTTGACGTCATACTGAACCTTTTAACTCAAATAAAAATAACAAACAGTATTCAACAGTTTTACCACAGTTTTATAAAATCACCTAAAAATTCACAAACAAACAATTTATTCTAAAAGAAACGCTTGTATTATCCTAAAGTAAGTGGGAGTTTTCCTAGAAACACTACGAATGAAATGGTGGCAGGCCGTTTCAGAGACGATACTTTTTGCATCTCGAGCACACCCTGGACAGTCAGCTTAGTTAGCTATTAAATTTGTGCTCTAATCATAACAACATACAAGATATTCTTGCAGAAATAAATTTATCTTCTTTAGGCTGAGGCTAAACGAGCGTAATTTTTTGACCTGTGAGTCGCGTAAAATGAGCCGCGGAATTTACGCTGCATTCAGTTTCATACTAAAGTCCTGAAACCACACTGCGACGCAAAATGAGTTGTACAAACAGGACTTTAGTATAAAACCGAATGCAGCGTACATTCCGCGACTCATTTTACGCGACTCACAGCTCAAAAAATTGCGCTCATTTGGCCTCAACCTTGAGGTCAAGCGTAAACTTTTTAAAACTCATTTCATTAGTTTCGCGAATCGATTAGCGGGAATCGACATAAAGGGAATAATTGAGCCCAACACCCGTGTCGTAGTGAACAATCATCATCTTTCCTAGATAGTCTGACCGGATGCAGCAGAATACCAGTATTTTACACAGAGTGACTGCCTATCTGACCTCCACGACCCAGTAACTGAGTAACTTGATATCATTACTCATCGGAATTAATAAAACACATCAAGAGACTTAAAATAGCCTTTATTTACTCTGACCTTCCTTTACACAATTTTTAATAATTTGTATAAAACTAGCTTTCGCCCACGGGTTCACCATCATTGAGGTCTGAAATAGTCCCATATTAACGTAGGTAGCTTTGTACCTATCCTATGTCATTACCTACATCATATACCTGTAGGTCGGTCCAAGATAGTTAAAAATGGAAACAGATGGAGGAGGCCTTCATTCAGAGATGGATGATCCCTTAATAGGCTAAGCATAAGCATAATCAGCCTATTAATGGTCCCACTGCTGGGACGCAGGCCTCCTCTATGAGAGGGAATGGGCTATAATCCACCACGCGGGCCCAGTGCGGGTTGGTTTAAAATGTTAAGTTAAAAAAAAAATAGAATTGTAAATTATAGGGAAATTAAAGGCATTTTTTTATTTTATATCTGAGTGTTTAACATCAAAAGTCGTTCAGGCATGAAAAGGTAACAATCATGAGTTACTTTCGTGGTTAAAATATTAAATATGGAGAACCCTACTGGCCATCAATTTTATCTCAAGGAGAAGGGACGGGAAGAATTCCAAAGCCTACCGTATCAACATGCCTCCCCATAATTTCCGAAATGCTAGATGTATGATACTCGTAGCTGACGTGCGGTTGGCAGGGCTATTCACGCGTCACTCACGCCTCCGACAGATATTGAGCCTTGTTCTCGATATCTGTCCTCTGTTCCTTATGTAGCTATACGTTGTGTGAAGATGTGGAAGTCTATATAGGATTTCAATTTGTTACAGCGACAGCGAAAAAAAACAGAAAATGACTTTTTCCAAGTCCAACCTCAATGTTATACTGCTTTAACCAAATGGCCCAACAAATTTGGATGGCCACACAGCTGAGTTAGGTCATCTAAAGTTCAAGGTCAGGCAACTGTGGGTTCAGGTCTCTGCAGCCTTTTCCTTGGAAATCGCAGATATCAGCTAATACATCTTACCTATACTATTACTACTAATATTACAAATGCGATTTTTTGTGAGGATGGATGGATAGATGTTTGTTAATCTTTCACGCAAAAACTACTGAACGGATTTGGATGAAATTATGCACCCAGATAGTTCATAACCTGTATTAACACATAGGATACTTTTGTCCCGGTAATATAACTTCGTAAGAGAATTATCGAACATCACTCGGGCTAAGCCGCGGGCATAAGCTAGAATACTATACTATGTATTATAAATGCGAAAGTTTGGATGGATGGATAAATGTTAGTTACTCAATCACGCCAGAACGGCTGGACGGATCTGGATGAAATTTGGCACAGAGATAGATTATAGTCTGGAATAGTACATAGGCTACATATTTCCTCGCACGTACACATCAAAATTTCCACGCGAACGAAGTCGCGGGCAACAGCTAGTAGATCCATATTCTGTAAAATGTTGTACAAACGCATTTGATTTGACTGGAAGTCGAGATCAACATTCGGTGACATGCTTGCAGTTGGCAGTTCCATTTCCTCTGCAGTCAGTCACAGCTCTTACATACTATTGGTAGACGGCAGATAGCCTAACACGGTGAAAAGCGCAAAACTAATATTGAAAACTTCGGGCTAACAAAATTTAAGCTATTGTACATACAAGCATAAACTCACGCCTTTTTCCTATGTGGGTGGGCAGAAAACACAGAATGCCACCTGTTATGATCCATACATACTCCTTATGCCTCATCCACGTTCATACATCTGGTCATACACGCACGCTGGTTCGAGAAGTACACACCCTGACCTTTCTGAAGATCCTTACCAAGGCTAAGCTTATTAAGCTATTGTGATTATTGGATTGTCTTCTTTTCTTAGATCCACTATGTATATTACTTAAGCTTTTGGATAATAATAAAAATAAAAAATATTAAGAACCCCCATCGCAACAAAGAAAAGCGAACAAACATTTGAAAAGTCAATAAAATGGCTGAGCCGGTTTGATAAAACATGTCTAATTGTAATATACACATCATTCTCTTTCATTTGATACCCCACTTGGGTATATTTGAAAATATTAAGTTTTTCATACCCACTTTCATCCCCCATAACTGGAAAATGGCTGCACCGATTTTGATAAAAACGTATCTAAACTTCCTTTCAAATAAAAATAATTGCATCCAAATCGGTTCACTCGTTTAAGAGCTACGGTGCCAGAGACAGACACACACACACATTGCGATCAAACTTATAACACCCCTCTTTTTGCGTCGGGGGTTAGAAATTTTCTAAAAACCACGTTTTACTAAAAGGAATCTAAATTAAAATTGTTTTACAGGAAGCGACTATCGGTCTAATAAATGTAAACAAAACACTACATTATAAACCTCAATAACGGTTCATTAAAATTATCATAGTCACCTTGTCATTTATTATTGCACAGATGGATGCTCTTGCCTTCAAATCGATAACCTTTAGTAGCCCCTTACATCACCGTCAGGAATGTTGATGATAGCTCCTACATCTTAGGTAGGTAGATAGAGAGGTAGGTATGCTTCATTAAATGGGTCATCATTTTATGAATACCTATTTCCTTGTTGAAAAGTACCGAATACGCCTTCAACCAATTGAGTGATTAAAAGTTTATTGGTTAATCGTTGTAGTCATATCAGACTATGAATCTACAACTCATCGTACACACGGCGATACATTAAGCAGCATATATTATCCAATATAACGTGACCTCGCTTTGTATAAGCTTCCCGTACAATGTGAGATCAGCGTATAATGGTATGCATAGCTTGATTTGTTGTCGTGCGTACGAAGTATCTACGTTCCGTGAGACCACTATGAGTTGCTACAGTTCGCTTTGTATATGTTACGGCTAAAAGCCGAAGTAAGGTTACACCTCGTTTTAGCCGGCTATACCTAGGTGCGGCCGGTACAGTTGTGTATCCTTTTTATTGCTAGAACACACCGATCTAATGGGTTAGGTTAGAACTGTGACCAAACGCGCGCGAGCCGAGCGAGCGCAGCTAACGGTGCCGCGGCAGCGGCCGGCGAGCGCTACATCCAATTGGTTGCATTTTCTAACCGAAAATAAGTAGGATACATCTAAGTTTAACCGGCTGCACCTAGTTGTACCCGGCTAAAATTAGGTGTAGCCGCACTTCGGCTATTAACCGTAACAAATACAAAATACATATGACTTTATTGTTTCAGAAGTACATTACATCAAAAATAGGTCTCTGGTCTCCACACTAGTTTTCCCTGCGTCGAGGAGGCAAGTCTCTTTCGTTGCAGCACAGCACAGTGTGTCGTCATCTTCCTGCCCTTCTTATCTCATGTTCCTCGGAGTCGGCGTAACATGATTTTTAGGGTTCCGTACCTCAAAAGAAAAAAACGGAACCCTTATAGGATCACTCGCGTGTCAAAGCAAGCAAATCGGTGACCCAAAGATGGACGTTAACTTAAATTAATGAATTTTAAACAGCAGCATCTCAAATAATTTTAAGAAAAATAGTTTTGAAGTTATATAGGAAAATAGGCGAAAATTAACCATCCCTTCCCCTCTTAACCCCGAAACTAGAGGGACGAAAATTTTGTAAAAAAATTCAAAAATAGTTCTTTGCCTATAGATTACAGAAAAACCTATAAGAAAGCTATAACAACAAATAATAAAAATAAATTTAAAATTAAGGGTGCTCGCCTACTACGATGGTATGGCACCCTTTATGCGCGAGTCCGACTCTCACTTAGCCGGTTTTTTTTCTTTTATTCTCCCCTGTCAAGCGTCACACTATCATTTACTTCATCTTTTTCATATCATTCGTTACACAATCCATACATCTTGTCTATGGTCTTCCTTTCTACTTTGAAAGGTACCGGTTGAAAACAATTTTATAGTAAACTGATCTAAGTCAGAGTCAAACATCGATCAGAATCAGAATCATCAAAAATAGATAAAAACTGTTTCACTAGGAGTAATTAAAACTATGTCTTCCTTGCAAGGCTTGCAAATTCCAGGTCCATATTTCAATTATTTTACAAAATCAAATCCATATGAATACGCAAACTTTCATATTACCTATTTGAAACCCAGCTATCATAATCCGTTACACGACAAACCACAACACGACAGCTGACGAGCTTAGTATCAATCACAATTTAATTCTGAAGAGTACCCTCCATCCACCACCCACCACGTAACCAGCATCGTGTCACATAACATGTTCCACGTTTACGCATTTGTGCAGCCGTTCACTGTTCGCTTGCAGGTCAGACGGACAGACCGCAACGTTTCAGTTAGATCACGCTGGAAACAGTGCGGTCACAGTCATATTTGTGGTTATCTGCGTTAGTGTTGCGTTACGTGTGCTGCGGGAATTTGAGCTTTAAGGGAATTTATTGACTATATATTTGTTTTGTTATGCAAATTGAAATTAAGTTTATTTAACCTGTGGTTTTGTAAGAGAAAATTAAGAGGGAACAGTGGCTGCGATTCTCCATACAAATGTATTCCTCTTTTTCTTCCTGAATAGCAATCATTTTTTTTGTGTCTTTAGAGCAATCATTTTTTTTTTCAAAAAGTCAAGGTCTACTGTAGACATATCTCTGTAATTTCTTTTTTTTTTCAGAAACTAATAAGTAAAGAAAATATGACCCTCCAAAAATGACAAAAAATGCCCCCGTTTTACAGCCGAGATTAGATGACTACTAGACTAATTCGAAAAGTTTTTAACACAAAAAAAATTGATAGGAAATTTTAAGGAAGAGTATGTCCAGGACACTCTTCTTTAAAAAAAATATGTCAAAAATAATTGAATCGGCTCAGTTTTCGAGGAGAATGATCGGGAATTCGAAACGTCGATCTCTTCAAATTTTTGTGTTTTAATTGGTCTGAGCTGCAGCTATCCCTATCGCAGTCTACGGGGGCAGGCCTGACGCAGCGCGACGACAAAAGTTTCTTCAAATACCAACTTTTTGGCCCTGTTCCCTCTTAAGTATCCACAATTTACGGAACAGACCAAAATGACTGCGCCTCTTTGCTGCTATCCGTCCAAGTACTGGCACGCAATGGCACTCAAAAGTACCAAACCCTGTCCCTTGGTGATTGTACGTCCTTTTATGCCTTTAAAACTGGCGGCGTACAAGAGTATTGGTGACCAAGCGTACTTCCTGAATAGAACAGTTATTTTTTTGGTTTTCCTGGGGGTCTAAAATGGCCGCTTTGGCAGAATCATAATAGGATAATTATATGAATCCCGTTAAAATTCTTCAAATGGTCACAGATGCAGTTCATATTATGAATTGTCACTTTGTGACTATTTTGAGAATTGTAACGTAATTCACATTGTTACCTTATTAAGATTCTGCTAAAGCGGCCATTTTAGGCCCCCTTTGTTTTTGCAATTTACTGAATGACAAGAGTTTCATCAACACAAAAAAATCCTATCTTCATTTCTATTTCCATCTACAACCAAAAATCACTGTAGCCCCCAGAAAATTCAATTAATTTCCTCCCTTAGATCAAATTTAGTACCACAAAATGCCACGTTTTCTCCCAATAGACCAGTAGCGGCAGTAACCAGTTATTACACAATTTGTTAAGAGTAAATTGAAAAATGATTCATACAAGAACATTCGACCTTCATAGTCCATGGAGTGCATCATGGTCTGAAAATAATCCAGCTGTTACACACTGACCTCGATTTAAACAAAATAACTTTTAGTTTACGACACTGCTCTTTACCTAGTTACGCTTTTATGTTATACTGGGAATTTTGGATCTAGTGTTTGATATTATGGTTCTATCGGAGCTAGCTGTGATAAAAGATTAACAAGCTTATAGTTCAAAAAACAAGTTTTTGAATAAAGGTGTTACGTAATTTTTCGTTTCGTATTCTTCTCAGCAAACCCTTTTAATTGATACTCATATCATGGGGTTGCGTTAAAAATAACTAGTCCGCCACCTTTGGGAGTCCGCCACATTGGACTTAGAATGACGTCACTTATCCAACCGTGCATTGTCATCCAAACCAAACGTATATGCAAAATTTCAGCTCAATTGGTTGGGGATCACTGTTTTAATATTCAGTTGCAAGATTTGACCTAAAAATAGTCTAATTCTTTATGGCAAACAAAATTAAAAGTTATACACACAAAATTACAATATATAGCTTATGTACAACGGCGATGCTTATGTACAAACTTGACAAAGAACATTTTCGAAAAATAGTGTTACAGCTAAATTAGAGCTAGAAACAGAAATTTCCAATTATCTTTTTTTTTTAAAGTCATTTCTAAAAGTTCTCTGTCAAGTTTTAGACGTATGTATCCTGCTTATACGTACGAAGTTTCATTAAAAGCGGTTCAGTCATTTCGAATAAAAATCACTTGAAAGTTTGTATGAAATGCCGTTAGACGGGAACGCTTTTAACCCAGAATTGGGTTTTCTTACAGCAAACCTTACTTCGATTGCGAGATTTGCAGAAGAGACATACATACAAACATTGCAAGTGAGAAGAGACATATATGTATACAAACATTTAAATAAAAGCTTGTAAAAAGAAGATCACGTATCTTCTTTTTACAAGCTTTTATTTAAATGTAAAGCAAAGGTATAAACTTTTACACCCGTAGTCGTTTTTTACGTAAAACACGTTCATTCTAATAATATTTATCCTAAATTAAAACAAATTCCTTTTATAGTAGTAGCTATGGACAATAATTTATCAAACACAATTCATCTCGCATTTGCAACAACACATTATGCAAAAGCGACAATCAAATGTTTCGATCTACCAAAACATTAATTAATAAATTATGATCGCTACATCAAAATGTAGGAAATCGGATGTTTCATAAAACTGATTTAATTAAACCGATAATTCTACTCGATAGTACAAAGCACCCTAAATAGGTTAATCGATTATCGTTCAAATCGAGTTCCGTTTAACAGAAACTGTGGAATAAGTATAGATTATTTTATGAACTTCTTTATGGGGTATTTAAAAGATCCCGAAGACGGTTCATAAAACTAAATTTATACCACCCAACTTGTTAGAAGTGATTAAGTAACCGAACCATTCAATAGATGTATCTTATTCCCGTCTTCCAATATCGACAGCCCACAACTGCGGCCGCCGAACTCAACAACGTAATTACTCACTTTCAAACCACTAAACTGCTTCCAGTAATTAGTTATGTCAGTCAACATGTCTACTACCGTATTACTAAGTCAAACCGTAGCAAATAATCTTGTTACTCATTTAATTTTATTTGTTACAGGCTCAAACCCCAACGCTCAAGCTTCCAGCGCAAAATTGACTGAATATAACGAAATTGTGATATAAAAATGACTACGGGCTTCCACTTTACGCTTTAATATTTTGTACGACATGAAGAGAAGTTGGCAATCCATTGACAGTTAGGTCGGAAGTGAAGTTGTGTATTGTGAATTTGTGAGGCAATGGTGTGAAAAGAAAGCAATGACTGCGAGGGAGGTGGACCTGACAGGCGGCGCGCCGTGGGGCTTTCGCATGCACGGCGGCACCGATCAAAACCAACCACTCAGGATCTCAAGGGTACGTTCAAAATGCTTTCTACTTTATACTGAACATACTTCCACGCGAGCGCGATGCTTACAATCTGTGCTCGCGAAATATTAAACGTTGCAGCGGCTTCCACTTTAGCACACACGGCTCCAGTTTCATAAATTGTCTCTAAATTCATTGCAGACTGTTCCATACACTTTTTACAACATCCGCTGAACTCTTTTCCTATAAATCGGATTACGTCAGACTTACGCTTTATACAGCTAAATGAAATCAATTGGTGTGAAATAAGTCTTCAATAATAAAGTAGATTGCAATAGGAACCGAGTTCGTAATAAGAGGAACGAGTGTTTCTTCAAACTCCTCACAGGATCAGATTACGCAATTAAAGTTCGTTGTAAATGGTGAAACAGCTCGTTCTCGTCGAAAGCACTTTGTTTGTGGGAACTCGGCACAATTTATCAAGAGAATTGTACTGTTGAAAGGGAACTACTTGTTATATTATTACTCGGCTTGCCGGCAGTAGTAGCACTATCTGGTTATTTAGTTCTTTGAGAAAAAATAATTAGTTATAACTGATTTAATGTTCGGAAAGTTCACCACCTGTTGTGTTGTTGTTTTGTTACTATGAAACTTCTTCTGTTGGATTAGTTCGAATATGTATTAAATTATTGTGATGGATCACACTTACTAATTGTTAATTTGTTAACACTTGTTAATTATTTCTTCTAAAATCCTTTGTTAGAGTATTCAATTAATATACAAGGTGTAAACGGACCCGCCTCGCCGGGCACCTTGCAGGGATGGGGCCGGATCTTGCGGAACACCAGGTTGGTTTCCGCAAGGGGCGCTCGACGGTGGATGCCATCATGCGCGTGAGAGCCCTCACGACGGGGGACGCGGTGTCCCGGGGCGGGGTTGTCTTGGCGGTGTCTCTTGACATCGCCAACGCCTTCAACTCCATGCCCTGGAGCTGCATTAGGGAGGCACTCCGGTATCACCGGGTGCCGACCTACCTTCGTAATGTCGTCGGGGACTACCTGACGGATAGAGCCGTCATCTACCCTGGTCGAAGCGGAGAATGGAACCGGCGAGAGATGTCGTGCGGTGTTCCACAGGGACAGGTTCTGGGGCCGGCCTTGTGGAACATCGGTTACGACTGGGTGCTGCGCGCCGACCTCCCTACCGACGACGACACGCTGGTACTGGCACAAGGGAGGTTGCACGAGGCGGCGGCCGAAAACATGACACGCGGGGTTGCGATAGTCGTGGAGAGGATTCGGCAATTGGGTCTCGAGTTGGCACTGCACAAGTCCGAGGCCATGTGTTTTCATGATCCTCGGAATGCGCCACCGTCGGGATCCCTACTGACGGCAGGAGGGGTTTTCATCGGCGTCGGGTCGACGTTGAAGTTCCCAGGACTCGTCCTCGACAGCCGGTGGAACTTCGTGGAGCACTTCCGACGTTTGGCTCCCAAACTGGAACGGACAGGGGCTGCCTTCTTGCCCAACCTGAGGGTTCCAAACGCTTCCTGCCGGAGGTTATACGCGGGGGTCGTGCGGTCCATGGCCCTTTACGGGGCCCCAGTGTGGGCGCGTTCTTTGAGGCGGCAAGCCGCCCACTACTTGAACACGCCCCAAAAGGTATCCGGGGGTACCGCACGATCTCCGGCGAAGCGGCTAGCCTCCTTGCCGGATTGCCGCCATGGGATCTGGAGGCGATAGTCCTCGCACGCCTGCACGAATGGCGCGCGGAGGCAGTACGTCGGGGGCAAACTCCGCTGCCGCGGCAAATTGCCGCTCAGCGGACAGACCTCCGGCGTGATCTCATGGCGACATGGAGAGAGCGGCTGTCGCAACCCCGTGCAGGGCACGCCACCATAGTGGCGATAAGTCCCCTTCTTGTCTTTGAGGAGTGGCTAGAGAAGTGCCACGGCGCCCTCACCTACCGCCTGAAGCAGGTCCTCACCGGAGCCGGTTGTTTCGGGAGGTTCCTGCACCGAATCGGGCGGGAGGAAACGCCCGGGTGTTTCCACTGCGAGGATCGTCCGGAGGACACGGTGGAGCACACCATGGAGGTCTGCCCCGCTTGGACGGAGCACCGCCGTGTCCTCGTAGATCTCGCGATCTCTCGCGTCTGGCCTTGGTTCAAGCCATGGTCCGGAGCGAGAGGGAATGGGAGCCGTCACCTCCTTCTGCAAAGCAGTCATGCTAGTGAAGGAAGTGGCGGGACGTGAGAGGGAAAGAACCTCACGTCCCAGTCGCCGCGGGAGACGCCCTGGGCGTCGGGGGTCACGTGGTGGCTCCCGGCCACCGTAGGCGCGGGCCTGTGGACGGCGAGTTATGGGCCAGCTCGCCGTCCGGCCGTCTTATGACGACAGGCCGTGTCGACGGCGCGTTCGTGTTCCACGTGCGCCTCAAAGAGATGTCAGCAAATAAGTAGGGGTCCGCAAGAGCCGATGCCTGCCAAGGCTGCGGGACTGTTCGAAAGAGATACCGTGGCCCTGGAACACAAAGGGCAAAGAAGGAACATGGATGGGTTTTAGTCAGTACAAGTCTGACACTCCCTTCCGCTCCGCCCAGAGTGGGGGGTCATTTGATGATTTCCCATCCGAAAAAATAAAAAAATTAAAATAGGTGTAAACGGACCCTTCACGAAGCCGTCAACCAAGCATTATGTACTTACATCAAACTAAGTAATTTTAATACGCAAAAATTATTGCTGAGGACCGACTTTCTTTTTGGGGTGAAAAATTACGATTTATGGCAGCTAGGACTTCATGTAATGCACTCAAAACATTGTGCTGATGGATGCATTGAATAGTACGGGATTCATGGACGTATTAAAAGTAAAGTTATAAAAAAAAAAACTAAAACTTAAAAAAACTTGTGTAGGAGTTGGAACTTTGACCTCCAATATCTCCATAACTAGAAGAATCCCAGGTATGGTTAGAACTGGAAGAAAAATTGACTTTCGGCTTCGTTAAGCTTCTTTTACACCTATATCAGTACACCCACATTTCGCCAGTTATGTTTAAGTCCCATGATGTAACAGGGGGGAGTCTATTAGCTATTAACCTGGCAAAAATCAAGATTCCGGGTTTTCTATCTAGAATTTCTTAGTATTTGCCTTTCCTGAGAATTGAACCCAAGACCTTATGTTTAACAATATCTCTTGAGATAACTATCTTTCTTTCTTCTTCTTCCTTTCTTTTTTTTTTTTAACGTTGCCCCACACTTGCAATTTCTCCTGTATCGTGGGTGCTTTTACAAACATTTAAACTCACATACACAAACAACCAGACCCGGAACAACTACCTGTAGGCTATAAAAAATATTTGTTCCGTACGGGAATCGAACCCGCGACACGCAGCGCAGCGGTCAATCGCTCAGCCACAAGGAGTTAGTGAATCAATCATAATTCATCATCTGCCTAGCCTTTTCCCAACTACATATGTTAGGGTCGGCTTCCAGTCTAACCGGATGCAGCTGAATACCAGTATTTAACATGGAACGACTGCCAATCTGACCGCTACAACCCAGTTAGTACTAGGTAATACGATACCCCATGAATCAATCATAATTATAACTACCATCAAATCTCTAACATACTTATTAACTTCGTATTTCTTACGTTTTGTTATTTTTCCAGCGCTACAGTGATACTCTCGAACGGTGCCTCTACGTAAGTAACACTGCGCCAAATCGTTTGTTCACCAAACAGTAATCAATCATCTCTGTAACGAGACCGATATCTTCTTTAATAAAATTTGTTTTTGTTTACTAAGGAACGATAACGGAATCTGTGACATTTTTCTCATTTGTCTTGCTTTTTATTAACTTAGATATCTAACCACATAATTGATGAAGTCTTGAATGAGATTGTGCATTGACTAATGACTAATGGTTTTGATTTGAAAATCTAATAATAATTTCTATTCAGTTTCGAGGCTTTGAAGAAAGTTGAAATTCTCAGGTTAGTCGTGGTGTGAACAAGATTCCAAGTGAAGTTCTGGTATGATCTATTTTTTGTGACCTACAAAAATACCTTCGTTCCAAAATCGAATTAATAACTGATACTCCTTATACACAGTTTCAACCTAGCACTCTATGTAAAAAGCTCTTTTCAGTGCCACAAATTTATGCTAGCAAAAAATGCCTTTGACGACACCTCTTTAAAATTTTCGGGAGTTCACTTCGAATTAAATTATAGCAAGTTCAAAGAACAAAATTGTAAGAGTCCTCAATTTTAAAAGTCAACGATTTTTCAACCAATATGGAAACCAATATCCAACTAATTTATGTGAGTGAAAGCATGTTGGCACTTTATTAATATCCAGTTCTAATGAAAATATCATGAAAAGGATTACTTTTCATGATATTGGTTTCATTCTGATCAAGTGTTGATGTAAGTGTCTTCAAGAAAAACAAAGAAACTAACATTACTTACTTACGTGTTTAAAAAAAACATTATATTCTGTAGGTATCTAACATTAATTTATTTCAGAAACAAAAATGGTTTATGTTACAAAAACATCAATATTAACAACGGCATGGTGTCCTTACTTTCCAACTGACAGTTCCTTGCTTTTGTTTTTTTTTTCACACGCAGCTGGAAGGGCGAGGGTCAGTGTATCAAGTTAGCTCTTGAGTGAATGTTGGAGATTTACAAGTATTTCCCTATCACAGAGGAGGCTGGTGCCCCATCAACAGTAAGACGTTATAATAACATGCTAGCCATGAAGCTTTGCTTTGCATTTACTTATTCGTTCCCTATAATCTTTTAGGGCATTGCGTTGGGCTCTTGTTGGATTAGGATTACTCCGAATTTCCTCAATTTGTTTTTTGTAGTAACTGTAGAGCATTTTGGTGCATGTTGTACTCTGCCCAGCAACTGAAAAATAAACTACATGTTAGTACATGGCAATAGTGGACAATTCCCTGTCCCTGATATCGCTTCGCAGAAGTCTTATATCTGTGATGAAATTTTAAAAAGTCGTAATGGTCCATGTGCCATGTGACAATTTTTTAACGTTGATTTGGGAAAGGACACCGGACAAAGACCGCACCGTAAACAAAATGATCATAGTTATATTCTATAGAGGTTACATTAAAAAACACTGTCATAAGTATAATCTGCCAACTGCTGGGACACAGGCTTCCTCTATATCAGAGGGTCGCTGTAATCCACCACGTTTGCCCAGTGCGGGTTGGTAGATGTCACATGTGCTCGAATTTTTGGTTCTAGGACATGAAAGTTTCTCGATGTTTTCCTTCACCGTTTTGAGAGAAGTAGTGAAAAATTAAGTGAGCAAAGTAATGCGCCGCGCCGAACTCATGACCTTCAACTTGTATGCCAGGGCCTTGACAAAGAGTGGTTTAAAAAAAAATTTTTGCAAAAAAAAACTAACCGACTGCCAAAAAAAAAACACCGGAAGTAGATGATTTTTGTTTGTTTTATTGACTTTTTTGCCACCGACTATAAAAAATACTTTAAGTTTGTATTTGTTAACACCAAGTTAAAAAAAATAGACCTTAGTTCAAACTCACCTGTATGAATCAAATAACAAAACAATAAAAGTATCAACGTCACATTGAACAACTTCATTTTGTAATTAGTATTTAGAATTGCAGCTAATTAAATAGAATTAAACGTCTGCACGGTCTGGTGTAACGTTTTGAATAATGGAATAAGTTATGGATACTATATGTAGCTAATTACTCATCAAAGATAGTTACATACTTAAAGCCAATATAAATACCATTCAAAACCACAGAGTTTTACGTGTATAAAATAGACCTAGTTGGGTTAAGGAGATAGCAGGTTTGCTCGATTTTTGACGATCCTTCATCTTTTTCGTGTGGTTAGTGCCTAACCTGGTGTCAGAGTTTTTATGCCGGCCATGGGCCTCTGACTTGGCTTTTTGACGATCAACAAGTGTTATCGAACCAATGGTAGGATGGGATACTTGGCGGAACAAAGCATATGAATGAGATTAGGTAAGCACTGCACGGGATCATCACTTCAACTCGAGCCGTTTTTTCCGTTTTTCTTTTATAAGCATCGTAACGGCTTTACCTCGTCTCAGGATCAGCTGATAACAGTCATCAGCGTGCTTACGGCTTGGCGTCATCGCCCCGCAAACGCCGAGCTTACTACCCGCTTACGGCGCCGGCGAGCAATCTCTTTGTGGCCACCGTAAGGCTGAATTTCCACCAGAGATGAGCGAGGATGCGTAGCGAGGGATGTGTGTTATTTCGCTTCTTTTTCACAGCTTGAGGTATTCTAGCAATGATTAGTTGGTTCCAAACACATCCCTCGCTACACATCCTCGCTCAGCTCTGGTGGAAACGCAGTCTCCATCAAATACGGAGATGAGCAGAATGGAGAGAAGACGTACAAGAGGCTGACAGATCCAAGCGATCGTCAAAACAAAGCAAAACAAATGACTATAACGGTGTCAAACCAATGTGTAGACACCTTAACCTAAAATAACAAGGAAAATGAATTGTTTTGCGTCATGTCATTGTCTTTTTTTTCAGAATAACATGGCGACATAATCTATATTATTATGTATATCGACTACCACTAATGGGTAACATCATCACGCCATGTAATTCCCGAAGTATAACTAATAGTACACCCACATTTCCCCAATCCCATGTAATAGAAATTCCTGATGGAAAAATTGAATAGCACTTGGGAATCGAGCCCAGGATCCCGTGCTCAGCAGTTACGCTTACGACGATTAGACCAATGAGACAGTACTACTAATAGGTAGATTAATAAAGCGTCATACGTTGATACATTGTGTCAATATTGTAATAAAATACAAATTGACATTTAAAAGGCACTATTTATCATTTTATGCGGTCACAGTATTAAATTACCGTGAAAATGCAAACGTATATCACCATTATTTTATGTCTTAAGAAAATACACCAATATTTTTTCTTCTAACCATAGTTTCTCCCGAATATCAATAGATGTCGCTGACATTGGGGGACAAATCCTCCCCGCTTAATGGACAAGATACTGTAATCCCTTTGTATAGCCTGTATAGCCGAAGATTATTGTTTGATGGCCCGATGAGTAAGATAGGACCTAAATTAAAGGTCTTTTCTTACCAATGTTTATTGTGCGTAGAAGATACGGAATGGTTTTCTTACGTTTACGACTGTGGAGAGGAAATAGAATTGGTTTCAGGAAAGTTGTGTGGTTAACAGATTAAGGAAATTAATGTTATTTGACGGGAATCTCAATGTAATTTGTAAAGCGATAGGTATCGTTCAATTGACAAGTAGTAGGATGGTAGTCTCTATCTTGCATTGGACGGGGATAACATAAGCATAGCATAGCATTGCAAAGTAACCTTTAGAGATCTTGGTCTAAGTTGTCCGTTTTGTAACAAGAATTTTATCCGAATCAGAACAAGGTTCCGAATAAAAAAATGGCTTGTTAGGTTTAAGCTATTGAAACTGAACGCTGTCCAATTTCACCTTCTTCTTCGTGGTCAAAGCAATCAGCACTAATGCATATTAGTTCCATTATCAGTACATCTAAGCCGGGTGCAAGAGTTGTCAGTGGCATTTCGTTATTCATTTTCTTACATACAGGGTGTAAACAGACCCTTCACACAGCCGTCAACCAAGCATTCTGTATATCAAACTAAGTAACTTCACGCAAAAATTATTGCTGGAAATCGACTTTTCTTTTTGGGGTGAAAAATTACGTTTTACGGTAGGACTCGATGGAAAGCACTCAAAGCATTATGCTTATGTATGAATGGAATAGTACGGGGGCCGTGGAGGTGTGTAAAGTAAAAATCCTACATTAAAAACATTATTAAAAAAAAAACTTGTAAAAAAGTTGGAATTTTGACCCCCAATATCTCCGTAACTAGAAGGTTCCCAGGTATAATCTGGAACAAAAAAATGATCGCAAAGACGGGGAGAACAAGTGCCTTACAGCTATGTTACACCCTTTATAATATTTGAATATAATAAAACCTCTCATAGAGAGGAGGCCTGTGTCCCAGCAGTGGGAATATTGTAGGCTTATGCTTAAGAATATAAAAAATAAAAACCGTTAAAAATATTTAAAAAAATGTAGCCCACCGGTATCACGATGCCAAACTAAGGTCAGGGCTCCAGAAAGAAAAACTCCTAACAATACGAAACGTGTCCAGGAGTACCGCTTTCTGAATTAAGCCCTTAATCCAGCTGCCTAACAAGAGATTAAGCCATTGGCTAAAACGACTAGACTATAGGCACAATGATTGCTGAGTTCACATCCCACATATCAACAATCTCGACACTGCTATGATGTGAGGATTTCATTCAGATACATTAGTGTTATTCGTATTCGGCCTAAGGCATTTAACAGAAAACTATCAATGAAACTTAGTAGCTTCCAATTAAGCTGCGCTCAGCTTGAAGATGCAATTTATGGCACATCCCTGTCATAGAACCATACCCTGGAGACGCTAAAGTAGTCTTTGTATGCACTAGATCTCCTGAGACAAGCACTAAAACCCTTTGAGAGGTCTCTGTGTCAGTTCATTTCAAAGACGACGTTTTAGACAGCTTTGTAAATCTTGGTCATTCGATAGCCTTGATGGTTAATGAATGAGCTGAGCTTCCTTATCTAGCGGTCTACCATGAGTCCATGATATAAAAGGTCCTAAGATAAGTATCAGTTTAATTTATTAGACCATTAATGTGACTAAGAGCTCGTGGCTAAATATTCAAAGCCACACGGGTCGATCTTCAAGGTTAAGCCGGGCTTGCCAAGGTAGGTTTGTAGATGGGTGACCATCATTACGTACCGAGTGTCCTCCGTGCCTCGGAAAGCCGTTGGTCCCGGCTGTCATTTGTAGATCTTTGACAGTCGTTATAGGTAGTCAGTGGTTCGATAGTCTGAAAACCAATCCTACCATGGGGTACCGTATACCTCAGACAGATAGGCAGTCGCTTCATGTAAAATACTGGTATTCAGCTGCATCCGGTTAGACTGGAAGCCGATCCCAATAAAGTTCGGAAAAAGGTAGACAGATGATTGATGTGGCTAAAAAATGGATCCTTGCTTGAGGATTCAAAATAACCTCTATGTCTGTCGGGTCAATCCACCAACTCAGCCTATCACTGAACAGACACAGCTCTCTCTCCAGTTACGGCACAACACCCTTTCGGCTTTTTGCACCCAGTTCGCGTCTGCCACTTTTTTAAAGTCCATCTAGTTGGGAACCCCAAGCTACGCTTCCTCTAGCTGATTACCACAAATGCAATAAGTTAAAATCCGCGTTTGTGGTTGTCGTTCGATGCATGACAGAGATGAAATCGAAAAGACAACCATAAAATTCCCAAAAATAGCACAAAACTAATTTACAAATCTGCTGAATCAAATATTGTTAAGTACTTACTACTTGTGCCTGAAATGCCTAGGTTCTGTAATTTTCATTTATTGAATTCAAACGAACTGCTACAATTTATGATCGCAATGTAATATGGCAGTTGATTCAATTAATATTCTTAAGTAAAGCCAACTCTAACACGGAATACACTTCCTAATTGAATATAGCGTCATCACTTAATCAACCGGCCGTTTCGTCGACATATTCGCGATCCAGAGACAAACTTATCAGTTAGCCAGGCTCGTTAGCAGGCCAGTAGCGTCGTTAATCTTTTTTAATGTCGTGGTACCCATTTCAGCCGTCCAGTTGATATGCAAACTGTACTGCGCGGAACTTGAGTGGATTGTTAGGCCGCGTTCATAACATCGGGTGATACGACTTGCGAAGTTGCGACGTGATTTGCGACCGACTTCTAAAAAAGGAGGTGGTTATGTATTCCACCGGCATCTTTTTTTTTGTCTTTTTTTTGTGGCTTGTTGTTGTTTTTTTTTGTACACCAATTGCTCCTTAATTCTTTTTTCATTCGGTAGAGCAAAATACGCGCGGTGGTACCATATAAATTTTACTAACGTTGCTTGAGGCGTTTATGAGTTAACTCCTTTATTGATGGCATGGTTGCCTATGTTGATGGCATGGTTGTCCTTAATAACTTCTAGTTATAATGTAAAATTAATTCATGTCAAGAGTTTCAAGAATTTGTGTGGGATCCTATAACTAAGTCGGAAGTCGGTGTCTTTGTTTGTTTTATTGACTTTATCGACACACAATACCGAAAGTAAAGTTATTTTTGATTTTTTTATGTGCTTTTTTTAAAAAAAGTTTTTAAATTTACCCCATTTTCTTTCGAGTTAGTAACGAGGCTCGTGGAAAGCTGTAAAAAACTTCTTTCATTTGTTTTCGCTGTACCCGCTGTCACAAATCACATGTCGCGTGAACGTGTAGCCCGTGGCCAAGGGGTTAGAGAGTACCGGTAGCCACTACCGGGTGAAACTACCGGGCAGTGGAATGTCCATGTTTTCTGAAAAGTCACCAACAATGAGGGTGCAGGAAAAGAGGTTTTCTTTTTGCGAGTTCTAAAAATATCTTAGTTTTATTTGTAACATTCACAAACTTAAAACTATGTATTGATATTTTTACAGTAGGTAGGTCTCTCTATAAATATACAAGATGTGCGTCAGGCAGTTCTTTCCCTACAAATTCAAACTTGGAATTTCCAAAAATGTTACAAAACCCATCAACAACTTGACTCACAGTTTGGTTTGAAATACACCAGTATTATCTATTGTTTAGCAATAACGAACTGCGTTCAATTATTTATTTTAAGATCTCAATTTTAAAAACAGGACGAATGATGAATCTATTAATAGATACAATGTCCTTGTAGCACTAATGGACTGTTATTTCTTGCACCAATTTTACTGAATGGCTCCAAAACAGCTGGTGATAAACTTTTTGGGTTCTCTTGAATATTAATTCAAGCCCTCCCGTTACTCAAGAACATGAAATTTTCTTTTATGTATGATTATACAGCCTAACAAGGTGTGCGTTCAGCCAGATATTGGGTAAAACCGTAAAAGTCACGGAATTTCGGTTTCGTGACCTTTACCTTTAAATTATGTCGGAAAGAAACAATACATGAAGCTTTTGACATTTTCAGGGCACCGGGAAATATCAATTTTCATAATTTTCACAATACCTTATACTAATTTCCCAGGTCAGGTAAAGTATTCTTCGGTTTTGGTTAGAGTTGTGCCTGGTTGATGGCAATAGGTCTCTACACAGGCGAAATTTGGTTGTATGTACCATAGGTCCAGTTACTGTGTCTAACCCTTCGGGGATTGCAGGCGTGATGTTATGTGAGACATACCTATTGCAAAAAAAATGTTTTGTCAACATAATAGTTTTGATGAAACCGGGATTTCAGCAAAAAAGATATATCGATCTGCTTACAGTGAACCAGAACAAAATTATGAAAATTTTTGTGTCATTTTGCAAACAAAATTGCGGGGAAAGCGAGTACGTGTTCTCTGACATATTGTGCTTAAGATGGCTGTTTCAGCATAATAATATACGATTATAATATAAAATTCAATATTTGTGACACGGACCTAGTTCGTGACCAAATACTTTTTAACAAGAATGAATTGTGTACCACAAGTTTCTATCAGCAGCCAAATTAAACCTTTTATCCGATAAGAATACAGATCATACTGATTTTGATAGACTTGCTTGTAGTAGCAACCCTAACGTTAAATGATAATATCACTGTTATTTTGATTGTGATACAAAATTAGTGCAAGTACTGTAAGACTAATGTCATCTGCCTAGCCTTTTCCCAATTATATTGGGGTCGGCTTCCAGTCTAACCGGATGCAGCTGAATACCAGTATTTTACTTGGAGTGACTGCCTATCTGATCTCCACAACCCAGTTAGAACTGGGTAATACGATACCCCTTGGTAAGACTGGTTGTCAGACTTTTTGGGCCACTGACTACCTAACGACTGTCAAATCGATGTACAAATGACACCCGGGACCAACGGCTTCAAATCAAATCAAATCAAAGCATTTATTTCAAGTAGGCCAGTTACAGGCACTTTTGAATTGTCGAAACAAAGACAACAGTAAAATATAGCTACAGTCCCAGTCACAAGGCACAAAAACTGTGAAAGTACTGTAGTTGCCCATTCCCTAACGTAGATCTCTATGGAGAAGAACGGGCAAGAAACTCCATGGACACTCTTTTAAATTAGAATACTTTAACAAAACCTTGGTTACATCATTCATGTTGAGATGGTACATTATGTGAGAACGATGCAGCAAGATGTGTACGTTAAAAGTGTCCATAGTAAAAACAATTCAAAAATAAAATATTTAATTCAAATAAGCCGTGGCAAATAAGAGATGACATACTCCTAACCGCCAGGGCACATTCAAGTCAAGAAAAGACGCAGGTTTCTAGCGAATGACAGCTTTCTAGTACATAGTACTCACACAATATGGGCTAGGCGGCTACATTATAATACTAAAGAGATTGAATTTATATAATGCAAAGATATACAATATATAATGCAAAGATATAATACAATCTTCAGCAGCTCCAACAATACTATTTAATGCTATCAATTTAGGCGCCCCTGTTCTTGTGGAGCAGGACCGGCATTGAGCCAAGCATTTTATCAGTGACATAATCGTCCAACTTGTAATATACTTTCTTACATAGTGTTCGTTTAATGCATGTTTTAAATTTCGTTTCATTCAGTTCAAGAATACTTTGTGGAATTTTATTATAGCATCTCAAACTGAAGCCTGGCTGAACTAATTGGTCTCTATTTCTAGTACTGTAACTGTGTCTGTCACCTCTTTTATTAAAAAGATGTAGATTTTTTCTTACATAAATTATGTTTTCGTAGATGTATTGACAATGTACCGTCATGATGTTAATTTCCTTAAACAGTTCCCTTAGAAAATCGCGCCTACGAAGATTATATATGGCTCTGATGGCTCGTTTTTGCAGAATAAATATAGACTCAATGTCTGCAGCCCGTCCCCATAACAAAATACCATAAGACATAATACTATGAAAGTAACTAAAATAGACCGGTCTAGCAGTATCTACATCAGTATATTGACGGATTTTTCTTATAGCATATGCTGCTGAACTTAGCCGCCCCGCAAGAGATGTTAAATGAGAACCCCATTGTAGCCTTTAATCAAGCGTAATTCCCAGGAAAACCGTTTTATCTACAAATTCAAGTTTCTCTTTATTCAATACTATATCACAATCGCTACTTTTAACATTCGGTAATGCAAATCTTGTGCATTTCGTTCTTTTTTCATTTAACACTAAATTGTTTGCTGTGAACCAATTATGGACCTGAAGTAGGGCATTATTCACGTCATCTAGATTTTGGGCCCGTCTATTTATCTTAAAAATTAGGGAATTGTCATCAGCGAATAACACCATATTTTGAGGTTGGTTTTTCAATAAATAAGGGAGATCATTTATACTGGAAAGAGGAAAGGACCCAATATTGAGCCTTGCGGTACCCCCATTTTTACTTTTAAACCCTGTGAATTAACACCATTTATTTGCACATGTTGTTGTCTATCACTCAAATAAGATTTTACCAAACTAAGTGCAAGTTTCCCTAGTCCGTAATGCTCAAGTTTCAAAAGTAATGAGTCGTGATTTACGCAATCAAATGCTTTGGAGAGGTCACAAAATATTCCAATGGCGTCTTGGGACTCTTCCCACGCAGTAAATATGTACTTTAATAAGGTTACCCCGGCGTCAGTTGTACAACGTCCCTTGGTGAAACCATACTGTTGATGTGTAAGATTCTGTTGGTGTTAAAATGATTGAGCATTTTATTCAGCATTACCTTTTCAAACACCTTGTTAAAAACTGGCAACACGGATACAGGTCTATAATTATTTGTATCTTTACTATCTCCGGATTTAAACAGAGGTATGACTTTACTGTATTTAATTAAGTCCGGGAAAACTCCTTGATCTACATACAAATTAAAAATTAAGGCTAAGTATGGTGCTATAGTCTCAACTATGCATGAAACTTTGATAGACATTCCCCAAAGATCTTCGGTCAGTTTGACTTTTATTTGCCGGAAACCTTTAATAACTATCATAGGGTTTATGTGTTTAAATTTAAATTCAGCCGGGCAGTCAGACACATTCGCCTTTAATAAATCAATTGAGACTTCAGGAGAGGAATTAAGAGCCTCCGTAGTTTTTAACGGTATATCGGTAAAGAAATTTACAAACTCATGAGCTACTTCCTGATTAGAGCTTTTAGGACCACATGCTGTATCTAATGTGTAGCTACTGTTACGTATTTTCTTCCTGTTAGTCTCGTTATTTATGACTTTCCAAACTGTCTTAATTTTGTTTTCTGCTGTTTTGATCTTGTTGCTAATGTGCAAGGCTTTGGCAACCTTGCATGTATTTCTAAAAAAATTTGAATACTTAGCAACATACTTGTTAAAAGTTTCAGAGTTTATATAAGGCTTAAGGCCATAAAGCTCAAATAGTCTTTCCCTACTTTTTCTGATACCTCTAGTTGCCCAATCACTAAATATAAATTTAGGGCAAATACATTTTGTCTTCTTTTCAAAAGTTTTGTTGAACTCAGTGTGAACTATTGAAAAGAAATTATCATACAATTGATTTATATTAATATCGTCCATATGATGGCTCATAACACTTAACTTGTTCTGTAGGGAAATATTATACCTCTTTAATTATTAGTAGTTATAGGTCTAAATTGAATCTGAACTTTTTGCAATGGTATGTTACATCTAAAAGTTACAGTTTGTCCGCTATGGTCAGACGTCAAACAATTTACTATGGCTTTATCTAAGTAATCACAATTGCAGAAAACATTATCTATACAAGTAGCAGAAGATGAAGTGACTCTCGTAGGTTCAATAAAAATGTTGGTCAAGTCAAATGACTTGAAGAGATTTAATAATCGACTGCTATTAGAATTTTCTTCTAAAATATTGATATTGAAATCACCACAAATAATTATAGGTTTATCACTGGCTGCAAGTTTTGCCAGGACATCTTCCATTATTGATTCAAATAAGGGAAAGTTTTGATAGTTTGGGGGTCTGTACACACACACAATTACATGCTTATCTAGCTCAACACAAGACAGTTCGACGCTATGTTCCGCCGAGAGAATGTTCCGCTTAACGTGCTTTCCGAGGCACGGAGGAAACTCGGTATGTAATGGGTTGTCACCCATCCACAAACCAACCTAGGCAAGCACGGCTTAACCTAAAGATCGATCCGAGTGGCTGTTATTATTTAGCCACGAGCTACTCTATACTGTAAGCCTATAATAGATCAGCTGTAGGATAGACTGACAGGAGACCAATTAATTTACCTTGGTAAACGAGTGCATGTTACTCTGCCGTTATTTTTTAAATATTCCCTCCAGGGTTCCAATTTTACTGGAATGAACTCAAAATTCAAAGTGATTTAATTTAAGGTACCGGTAACATCATTAATGATGAAATTCACCGAATTAATGATAGGATATTTAACTCTTTTACGTTTCGTATTTTTAATGAAACCATCATTTACGTAACGAAACATAAATGTAGATTGAAAAGTTGAAAATTAACTGGGCTCAACAGAGGCCCCAGCACGAGTGCGCGGTGTAAACGTAACATAAATACTTCGATTTTTTAATTATAAATACTCGTTTCACATACAGGATGTAACAATACCCTTAACAAACCGAAAGGCACTTGTTCTCCCCGTCATTGCGATCATTTTTTTGTTCTAGACCATACATGGGAAACTTCTAGTTACGGAGAAACTAGGTGTAAAAGTTCCAACTTTTTCACAAGTTTTTTTGTACTTTAAACACCTCCACGACCCCCGCACTATTCAATCCATCCATCAGCACAATATTTTGAGTGCGTTACATTGAGTCCTACCGTAAAACGTGATTTTTCACCCCAAAAAAACAAGTCGTTTCCCAGCAATAATTTTTGCCTAAAGTTACTTAGTTTGATGTACATAATGCTTGGTTGACGGCTTCCTGAAGTGTCTGTTTACACCCTGTATAATATTTTCGTAATTTTAAGAATTTATTCATATCTATAGATGATATTAATTGTGCTTGTTCCAAATAATATAATTAAAAGGCTGTAGTATAATTGTATTATCGATTAAAAAACCGACGTATTTACGTATCGTTGACACCGCGCGCTCGTGCTAGGGGCTCAGGTTCTGAATTATTTGAAACTCTCGTAATTTGGAAGTTTTCACAAAAGTTTGGATATTAAAATTAATAGACGAGAAAAGTCAACTGCGGAAATGGTTATGTTTAAAGCGGTAGCTGACAGCCATAGGGACATTATTTCTGAGTTATAATGTGCTTATGTATTTTGTTGAGGGTACTTATAACTCATACATTCTAATCATCTGATGGATGCAGTTAATTTTTTATGTAATCTGATCGTTTTTACCTGTTTCCTTTACAGCTCGACATTTTGTTCTCCCCGTCATTGCGATCATAGTTTGTATTAGACCACAACTGGAAACCTAGTAAAGGAGATAATTGTCGAAGATCAAAGTTCCAACTTTTTCACAAGTTTATATAAAAATACATGCAATGCATCCATCAGCACAAGGTTTTGAGTTACATTGAAACACTGTTTTAAGCTTTCACGGTTTTTAACCAAACTTACACTGACTACTACATTACTACTACCACTACCATTACTACTACTTACTTATACTTATACTTTTAACATCGGGAGCTCAAAATAATGAACAATCACGGAAGATATCCCGTAAGTGACAGTATAAGTTTGCGTTACATAGAGTTTTACCGTAAACTGTGAATTTTCGCACAAAAAAAGCAACATTTTCCTGAAAAATTTTTTGCGTGGAGTTACATAGGTTGATGTACAGAATGTGGTTGACGGCTGACAGCTTCGTGAAAGATCCGTGTACACCATGTCTTCGCATTTTTGACTGTAGGATGTGCTCTACAGATTTTTTCACGGAATTTTCCACCTACCTAAAATTAATCAGTCTTGCCAATTTTCTATTGGTTACTTATTTCAATATATTATCAAACGGAATACTATGATTGGCAGATAAGAAGATAGATATTACTGTAGATTAGTAGAATCATCCGCATCATCAAACTACAATGCAATACGAGACAATGTATCGATCAAAGCTCGAGTTAATTCCGGTCAGCGATGACATCTGACTGCGCACACATGCATTAACAAAGACACAGTAAACTGTGATGTACTAGGTAAGGATTAGGAAACAGTCACAACAGGCTGATAGTTGTTATCTAATGGATAGAAGAAGGTATCTGCCAATAGTCTAATTATTTAAACAACATAATATGACATCACGCCTGTAGTCCCCCAATGGCAGCCAAGTGTTAGGCAGAGGCTTACACAGTAGTACAACCGCATTTCAACAGTTATGTGTAATAAGGGGCCTAATGCCATCAACCATACGGGCACAAATCCAGACTCCGTGACTGCTACTGAGAAATTCTAGAAGGAAAATTCCAATAACACTTTACCTGACCTGGGAATCGAAGTTCGAACACAGGACCTCATGCACAGCAATGGCGTTTGCGACTTATTAACCTATGGGGTCCAAAACTAAATCTAATGCAGCCAATATTTTAAGTTAAGCATCTAGCAGTAGAGCTGTGAAAACTGAGCTGTGCATACAAATTTTTAATATTTTTATACGCAAACCCTGCGTAGGGAACTATAGCTGTTTTGACATGGAAAGAAAAATTCTAGTGCGAGCAGAAATAAATTTGAATAATAATATATATTTTTTTTTTTTTTGTGAATTTTTCTTTCCATGTCAAAACAGCTGCAGTAGTATACAGTAGTATGCAGACAGGAAAAATATAAAAAACTGTTGTTTTGGCTTCTGGTGCTCTAACAAAGACCCTCCATTTTTTTTTTTTCAATATCTTCAATTTACACACATCGGCCTGTTATAATTTTATTATATGTATGTAAACAAAGTGCTTGACACTTCATTTAAGTATGTTTGAATTTGCCGCGTAATGACTTTGATGAATAAGTTATCTGTGAGTGAACTTGGTCGTCTCTATGGAGCTGTCTGTCAGATTGACATATTGATACAGCATGCGAATTAGGTTATGAAAATTAGATTGTGGTTTGAATATTTAAATAATACTGATTAAGAACTGGTGAAGCAATAGCTTTAAATGTTATTTCTCTTATCAGAGCAACTCAATTTTAGTTAGAGTTTTACTGTTCACCATAGTATCCAAGGATACATAAACTCATTTGTATACGATTCGAAAGTAACTCTATCCGTCTATTACCTTTTTACGTCACACTTAAATGTTTGGCACACGGTTAGACCACCCTAATTGCATAAAAAATCCGAGAGATTTGAAAAAATTCGTAATACATTGCTACAAATGTAAGGAAACTTCGATGCTGTCAAAGATTGCAATGAATGTTGTTGAATTGTCAAAATGGATAGCATGGTTACAAGCTAGTTCACTGCATAGTATGACCTCTTCAAGTGTGCAGTTCAACGTGGCGTTGCTTGTCAAGAAAATTTGCATCGACATGTCAAACTTGGTACATTTACTTTAGTTCTGTGTTTTCCCGCCTGCACCGATTGGTAGGTTGAAGTGTAACAACTAGTCAAGCATGCTTGAAAGATTTAACGTCAGAGGAGGATTTCGCTTCACAAACGTCGAAACGTATTATGTCGGGACCTGGATTTTCGTTCTATAGAAACACTAGCTTATAGTTTTAAAACCCTATCGAATTGTTTTCTAGTTTTATGTGCCAGCCGTCATGCGAAAAATCGTGTATTTTGAAAAAACACTCTCTGTCACACTACACCGGATTCAAATAGAGAATTAACAAACTGTAAATTGACAAAAAAACCTCACTAGCACCGCGACGTATGTACATACTACCAGTTTTTGATTTGAGTATTTGCCAGAACTAGTGATGATTTCAAATTATAGTTGATCAACACATTATTTTGAGCTCGATTATTCATCAAAAGAAAAATGCCATGCAAGTGTCGTTAGAGGGGATGCTATCCTAACTTCCTTAACTAATATTAGGTCTTTACCTATGAAATTGGAGATTTGTATGAAAATTTTAAAAACAAAATTTTTTGTATTTTTTTTAGCTTATCTTGCTTTTTTTTCTTTCCGATTTGACGCAAGTGCTTCAATATCGTTTTGACACTAACTCCAAGGCCCGCAGCAAGCTCAGCCGTAGATTGAGTTGGATCCGTTTCCACTACCGCCTTCAATTCGGCGTTGTCGACAATGGTTACCGGCCGACCGCGAGGTTCATTCTTCAACTCAAAATTTCCAGATTTAAAACGATTGAACCAATAATGGACCGAGTTTATGCAAGCAGTGTTCGGCCCGTACACGTCGTTAATGTTTCGTGTTGTTTGCGCAGCGGTATGTCCACGTAGGAACTCATATTCGAAAATTGTACGTATTTTCAGTTTATCCATGGCGCCAAAAACTACCACAATTTCACAAAAACAAAAAACTATCTAAAAACAAATGACTGAATTTGAAATTAAAAGAACACGGCTTTCGAATAAAACTTATTTAAATTTCGAATTGCTCGCCAATACACAGATAATTAAATCTGAAAATGCTGGTTATTAAATCTCCAATTACATAGGTAAAGACCTATTATTATAAATGCGAAAGTAAGTTTGTTTGTTTGTTTGTTTGTTTGTTACCTTTTCACGCCTAAACCACTGAACCGATAATCCTGAAATTTTGCACATACGTTGTCAGGTGTACAGAAAGGGGTATAGAATACTTTTCATCCCGAAAAAAAGTACTGTTCCCGAGAAAAACCACAATAACGTTCTTATGATAATAGATAGCGCCACGTGTCTTTCGAATCATGATTGAATTACATTATTACAAGCAGAGTACAACCCGAATTGATTGTCAAATTGTAAATTAACGCGAACGAAGCCACCGGCAAAAGCTAGAAGCTCACTTAATAATTTACCTCTAGCTCTAGCCAGTCATGTGGCGACACCCCTGATCCCAGTCCACCGGTTGACGCTAAAAGTCAAAGGGGTTAAGCGTCATTACGCAGAGATTGCGACGCTCGCAACGCTTTGTCGTTTGTTCGCGCGTAAATTATACTTAGGCGCAACAATTACACGTGCTCATTTAGAAAATCGTCATGTAACTTTTACGTTTACGCGCTTTATCGCGTAAGGCGTAAAACGGAGCCGTGAAGGGTTGTTTAAGGTAGCTTTTTGAGACTGAATTAATAATTAAGGTTTGTAATGTAATCTGTGCTTAATTTTGAAAACGGTATTGTTGTTTAATTTCAGGAACTACCTTTAACTATGAACAGTGTGATTTGTAAAATAAACGTCCCTAAATAAAGACACTAAACTTTAACCATTTTAATATTTATTTCTAAAACGACTTCTTCTAAACAATCAGAATTTCTAAGAAAAACTCTGTCTGGCATTTCTTCCTAGAAAACCGGGACGCATTCCGTTTACCGGGAATCCATTAGATTGTATTGATTTATACCGGCAGCGTTCCCGTCGAATACAAAGATAAAACATGATAAAAGTGCACAGAATATACCGAAATAAGTAGGATAAATTGGGCTTAGGATTCGAGTAGTATGTTGAGTGTGCGATCGTGAAGCCACGCACGTGCGTCGTGGAGTCACGAGTCACACGTGCCCTGCATTCGCCTCCAGAGTTAAGTAACTGCCCAATAACGGTAGACCCTTGATAGTTTCGCCAGTTATACGTTTTTTGGTGGGCATTGGTACTGATTCAGTTAGAGATCAAGGCTCAATTGAATTGGTGGTCTTGTCTTCTTGAACTCTGAGCCTGCAGCATAATCCTTTATAGTGAGCGTATTGTTTTAGCTGATTCGGCCAAATTGTGTTATTAGCCATGCTTGATTGTCATTTATTGTCATCCATTTATTTGTCATACTGGGTAACCAGTGTTAATCACAAAACATACTAGGAGTTCATATGAAACAGTATATCAAAAATCTTAAATTCACTGCTTTCTCATACGCAGAAAACTATGTTCTACCGTTCAAGGGTCTATATTTATTTACTTGAAAAATATCTCCAAATACGTCATCTGATGGACATGCCTCCCCCAAGCGTACCCTGTACCACACCAAGCCGTCTTGCGTTTTTAGCATAAAGTGGATGCGAGAACACAACTCTTAGCCTACATAAACCAAACACAAAATGACACATTCGAAGATACCATAAACAGTCTACCCGATTTATCAAGTGATGATATTAATGATGCACATCAGCAAATAACTAAGTTAAAAGAACGAATAGATAAGCTTGTGTTAGAATTAAACAGTGCACATCACGAAATCGAGTCGCTGTCTTTGGAGAACAGTGACCTTAAGCAAATAAATATTGTTTTACAAAGCAAAAACAACCACCTTACAGAACTGACACATAGCCCGATTAAAAAACACAAAAAGTCAACTCCAATTAAGAAATGTCCGAAAAACAGCATACAAACACAAACAGATCCTTCGTTTATATCTAACCAGAAAGAAGTTACGATAACACCCAAAGCCATACAAAATAAAACAAACAGTAATAAGGCAATTCCAAAACAAATCCAACAACCCATCAACAGCAATGCTCATCTAAGCTCCAACCCAACTCCAAACATACGAGCCGCAACAACTACGGAACAACCTTCCACAAAAAACAAAATATGCCTGATAAGCAGTGAGACATCTAACAGATTATATACAATTGCCGAAAGAACTAATTTACGTAATTATGAAATCTGCCATTATCGAAAACCTACATGTGGATTGCGGCAAATTCTTCACAAAATTGAGGGAAAAGTGCAAAACTTTACGCACTCAGACTTCTGTGTTATTTACATTGGCGAGGAAGACTTTCGGAAAACACACAACTATTTAGAATTAGTCATGCTTGTAAGAGAAAAGTTAATGGAATTGAGTCATACTAATTTTATAATTTGCCTACCAACTTTTAAATATATGATAGATGCTAACTTAATGTATAACAGCCGGGTAGAAACATTCAATAACCTTATTTACTTGGACATAAACACATGTAACTATGCATATTTACTTGATTCAAATTCTAATCTATCTTATGACTATGATACTTACAGCAAACGATATGGAACCTTAAATAACAGTGGCTTAAATATAGTTATATCAGATTTACAAGACCTGATTCTTAGCCTATGCAACCTGAATGCTACGCACTCGGGGGAGGACTGCCACCCTCAAAATCATAGTCAACACGAATTTTCTAATAATTCACAACAGTCAAATTCTCAGTTTTTTCGTTAACTACCTTAACATCTTACACCAGAACATAGCTGGTTTGATCAATAAATCCGATACACTGACTGTAAAATTGGTAGAATTAATCAACAAGGGGACAGGTATAGATGTCGTTTGTGTTACAGAACACTTCATACAAACGGGGTATGAGGATTTATTGCATATTCCCAATTTTTGTCCAGCGGCTTTCTTTTCGAGGAATACAAAGAGAGGAGGAACAGGTATTCTCGTAAGAGTAGGATTACAGTTTAGAGAAATATCGGATATAGCAAAGCAATCAGTTTCAGGCATCTTTGAATGTTGCGCTGTGGAAATAGTAGCTTATAAAATTATTATTATTTGTGTCTATAGAATCCCAAAATATAATTACGAAATATTTTATGATAAGTTAGATTATATCTTAAATAAAGTGTGTCTATCTTCAAATAAGAAGGTCGTCTTGTGTGGAGATTTTAACATCAATGTATTGATTAGAAACAAAACTACATTAGAACTTGAATATTTTCTTATGAAGTACAATTTAAAACTGGCGCTTTATACTCCCACTAGGTTAAAAAGTCAAACCTGTATAGACAACTTTGCTCACAACTATCGGAACGAATGTAAAGCTAAAGTTGTAGATCTGGTCCTTTCCGATCATACTTCCCAAATACTTAAAGTCCCTATAAACAAAACTTGCAAATTAAAATATTGGAAAACAAAAAAACAGGACATATGCATGGAAAATTTAATTACTTTCAAAAGACATCTCAGCTCGCTTTCATTTATGCAAGTAAATAATGCTAAGGACGCGAACGAAGCTTTTGACATTTTCATGGATGATTTCTCCCTTTTATATAGATTATGTTTTCCTGAGAAAATTATAACCATTCCAACTAGCAAGAAAACGAAATGGATTTCTCACGGAATAAAAATGTGTAGTAATAAGCAAAGACAGTTACTTTGGACATACCGACTAAACTCAGACTCAAAAAATAAATTAGTCCTTAAAAACTACACCAAACGTTATAAAAAAATTATAAACTTAACACAAAAGGCACAAAACAATCATTTCATAAACACAGCCCAAAATAAATCAAAAGCCACCTGGCAAATAATAAATAAATCCAAATTTAGGCTGCCGCAGGAACCTATAGTGTGCGTGAATAGAGACAATTTGACATTTACAGACCCTATTGACATTGCAAACGAGTTTAACAATTACTTTATTGACACAATTGAGAATAATATTAAAACTGACATCACATCGAATAATACACATTTAAATAATAAAACCTTAAATTCACTATTTATGCAACCCGTTACCGTCGACGATATAATAGAAATAATTTGCAACCTTAAAAACACGAATACAGTTGGATACGATGGAGTTTCCACAAAAGTATTAAAATTTACCAAAGAACTAATAGCATCTCCATTAGCTCATATAATTAACCTGTGCATAGCTGATGGCATTTTTCCGGACAAGCTGAAAAAAGTTATTATAAAACCACTTTATAAAAAGGATGACAAAACTGATTTAAAAAATTATAGACCGATTGCAAAAATTCCGATTATTTCAAAAATTATTGAGAAAGTTATCTATAACTCTTTGTATGCCTATTTCGAAAAGTACAAACTATTTTGCAAAGAACAAAAAGGTTTCCGTAAGAACACTACGATTAATATGGCACTATTTGACTTCTTGGCTAATGTCATGTCATCTGTGGATGGGAGAAATCCAGTCTGTGCAATTTACACTGACATGACAAAGGCTTTTGACTGTGTGGACCATAATATTCTGTTGCACAAATTACACAGCTATGGTATAAGAGGGAACATCTTAAAGTTAATAGAATCATACCTAAGTAATAGGGTTCAATGCTCAGAAGTTTCTAGGATATGTCCAAAAAGCAAATTAGAAACCATATATGTATCAAAACCAAGACACGTAAAATATGGCGTCCCACAGGGTAGCGTACTGGGTCCGCCGCTTTTCTTGATATACATAAATGATATCCCGAAAGCAACAACCAACCAAATGGTTATTTTTGCAGATGATAGTACCGCTATAATAAAATGTACTGATCCAAATAATTATCAGAATGACGTCAATAATTGCTTAAAAGACATCATAAATTGGCTAAATAATAATAATTTGCTTATAAACCTCACTAAAACAAAAGTCATGCATTTTTATCAACGATGTCCAAACCCAAAGGATAACATTTCCTACAATGGCTGTGATATTGAAGAAGCTAATAAAGCTAAGTTCTTAGGCTTTATGATTGATAACCAACTTACATGGAAGCCTCACGTTGAAGAATTATGTAAAAAACTCAGCAAATCCGCATATGCTCTATTTCAACTCTCAAAGAAGGTTAACAGTCAGGCTCTTTTAGCTGCGTACCATGGACTGGTTGGCTCTGTATTGCGGTATGGCATTATTTTCTGGGGTCGGTCCACTGATAGAGAGCTGGTATTTAGATTGCAAAAGCGATGTATCAGGTCAATGTGCGGTCTTAAGACAACTGATAGCTGTGTGCCCTATTTTAAATCATTAAAAATTTTAACTTTGCCCTCTTTGTTTATAATAGAAACGGCTTTATTTGTTAAATGTAATCCAAATCTATTTCAAAAATTATCAGAGGTCAGGAAAAATCCAATACGGACTCAATACGTCAATAAATTATGTCAAGTGAAATGTAAAACTGCACTAATGAAAAATAGTTTATTTGGTATCGCCCCACGCATATATAATAGATTACCCAATGTTATAAAAAACATGAATGTATTAAAATTTAAAAGGGCGCTAAAGGAAATTTTAATTATGAAAAGCTATTACTCAATTGACGACTTTCTAAATGATGATTCACTGACTGATTGATATATACCTATTGTTATTGACCGATTTATAATATATACCTACTTTTACTCCAATTGACATATTGTTATTCAAGTTGGCATAATACTATTCTGTTTGACATTATTGATAATATTTTAATTTTTTTTATTACTTTGACCATATCGACATTTTTTATTTTTCTTTTCTTTTATTGTATACAATTCCAATGACATGCCACTTATTTTAAATTTATATTTGTAAACAAATTATTTGCATGCCCATGTGACGGCAAAATGTGGAGAACCTCATTATAAAAGAACATCTATGCCCTTAATACCCATGTTTGCAAAGAAATAAATGATTTGATTTGATTTGATTTGATTTGATAAATATTCATCAGAAACTATTAAAAGAAATTTTAAAAAAAACCGACATACAGTCCCAAAATACATACTAACTCAATTCCACATTAAATATTCCACACAAATCTAAGTTTAAAACGAACACAGTTGTAGTTTGGAGTGCGATTCTTGATTTAATTGTACTAACTGCAAGAGACCGTTCGCAAGTTGTGCATTTAATTATAACAATCTGCAAGACGGGACGCTGAAGTGAGGAGTTTGCCTCAGATGTGTTCTGTGTTCACCGCTGTTTTGGGACACATCTAGTAACGAATCATTCATGATTTACTTTAAAGAAGTTGGTAGGAAATTAGAATAAAATAGGTAATAATTTAAGGTATTGAGCGTGGAGGGTTAATATTCAATAAAATGGATGAGATATGTTAGGTTGTCTTGGTAACTAATTCAGCAATACTGCATCTGTGCATTATGCAAAGCGTATTGTGTTTAAAACCCTTACGATTATTGACAGTACCACAGTGCAGGGTTACTTACTGGTCTTTATGACGATCTTGTAGGTTAATGAGTCTTATGTCCAGCTGTCGATGACAATGCTTGAAGATAACTTTTTTTTTTTTTTTCTTCGGATGGAAAATCATCAAATGACCACTCTGGGCGGAGCGGAAGGGAGTATCAGACTTGTACTGACTAAAACCCATCCATGTTCCTTCTTTGCCCTTTGTGTTCCAGGGTCACGGTATCTCTTTCGAACAGTCCCGCAGCCCTGGCAGGGATGCTTGAAGAATACTTAGGTACTAATCATTCATATAAAAGATAGCATTCCTGAAGCAAATATCATCATCATAGTCATTCTACTGCTTTTATATCGGGGTCGGCCCAGCATATCTTCTTCCATACCTCTCTAAATCAAAATCAGAAATGATAACGTTCTTATCAACATTAAACTTCAAGAACAATCGACATAAAACTCCTAACATACATAACGAACTTCAACCGTAAATAAAATTATTGACACCGCGATCTACAATTTCCATATATTGAGGAAACTCTTACCGTGTCGAAGAAACGCCATTAATCTATAACGAAGCTCGAACGTTTGCTACATGGTTAAGCTCTTTGTCCTTCGACTTACGTACATATATAGGCTTGAGACAATGGCTTGCACATGCTATTTGAATTTCCCTTACATGAGCGACGCCTTTTCTTTTCCACATTCATTCATCGCTTGACTGCAATTATTCTACCTTCTTTTGGTTCTCTTTTATATTACACTACCTTTTCCCGCGGCTTCGCTCGCGTTTATTTAGAATTTGACAAATAAGTTTTTTTTTAAATATAATTCAATCATCATTCGAAAAATAATAGGAGCTATAATAAATAATAGCAGCACCACTGCTCTCAAAACGGAAAAAATATCGTTAGGAAACCGGCATGTCCTAGAAACAAAAATTCGAAGACATGTGACATCTACCAACCCGCACCGGGCCCGCTTGGTGGATTATAGCCCATTCCCTCACATAGAGAGGAGGCCTGCGTCCCAGTAGTGGGAACATTAATAGGCTGATTATTCTTATGCTTATGCATCATTTGAAAGACACGTGGCGCCATCTATTATCATGAGAACATTATTGATATTTTCCTCGGGAACAGTACTTTTTTCGGAATGAAAGATACCCTATATCCGTTTCTGTACACCTGACAACATATTTGCAAAATTTCAGGACGATTGGTTTAGTGGTTTAGCCCTGAAAAGGTAACAAACAAACTTACTTTCGCATTTATAATATTAAATTAGGATTATAATTTATTTTGTTTAGTATAGAACCAACAACATGTAGGTATCAGAAAATAAGGTTTGATCGATCAACCTGAGCAGGTTTATCCTTAAGACCAACATTGTAATAAAAAAATTATACTGATGTGGTCACTAAAATTATCATTAACACTGAAAACAGGGTATGGGTTTACTATTTAGCCGCAATAACTTCAGTATATCCGTGATCATGGTGCTTGCAACAGTGCCGAAATATCGGGAACACAAAACAAATAGTAAACATGGTAACCGTTTTCAATGTTAATGATATTGGAATAAAAATCTGCTGTCCCTTATACATATTAGGATCGAGCGAGTACGTATTGAAGTTTTGTATTGAACACTTCGGTTTAAAGAAATTTTATTTCTCAGAAGAACATACAGTCCGCTTATAATGAGATACAAAGTTAAAAGTTTTTAAAAACAGTACAATACAATTTCCTCCAGAGTATTAGAAGTTATAATGTATTTATATGTTCCTTAAGTTTATTCTTAAATGTATTCACGTAATCGCACTCTTTATTATCGTCCGGTAATTCATTGAACAGATGAACTCCTTCATATAATATGGTCTTTCTACCGTATTTAGTGCGTACGCTGATGACTTCAAGTTTGTTTTTATATCTATTTCACAGGTTATGTGACATTGTTTTTTTCTTTAGTTGTATGTTAGTTTGTATTGAGTTTGAAGTTATGTTTTTAATAAGAATGCAGGTGTAGTAAATGTATAGCTGTCTAATATTTAAAGGTTTAGTTTTTTCGTATATGGTCTTTGTTGGAGTAAGATAATGATAATGAAACAAAGTTTTAATTATTTTTTTCAAAGTTTTTAAAGTGAATTTAAATTACGATCGCACTTCGATCAACAATACCAACATTGATGATTTTTTCGTGATTACGATGTTGGTTTCATCGAGAAAGTTGTTCAGTTCGATGGTCTACCACACTTTTAAATATGACCAATCTTTTCTTCGTCTTTGTTACGTTTCTTTTGTTCAGTACAGAATCTATTGGGTCTTTAGTAAGAGCTTTTCGGGCCATTAATACAGAAACGTCATTATCAGCCCGTAAAGGGCCGAGTGAGCTAATAGACCGCGACAATTAGAGAACGTGTGTACATATTGCCATATTTCAGTTACGAAATTGAATTGGTGATCGTAGTTTTGTTGTTGGTAGTGTACCAGGGAATATTGTCGCATGTGCTGCTAAATGAGTATCGCATTCGCGCAAAATTTCGTACCCACGAGTATTGTTTGATACAGCAAGAGTTTAATTCTTAAAATATTTTCTTTCTCATAGACTACAGTTACAGTTGTCCACCATATTGGTATAATCCTTACCTTTTTAATTTATCTTTGATTAGTTAAAGTCCAACTATTTATCTCAATTAAGCCATTAAAAGGCACTTTTGTACGTCAAACATTACAAAGAAATTGAGTTGATTCTTGTTTGGAGAAGAATGGGTTAGAAATTCCATCGTAACTCTTATAAAGAAGAGAATTTTAATGTAATAGTTACTTTAAATAGTAGTGAGAACTCCTAAATGACAGCCCGTATTCCATTAATACAGCAATTTGAAATATTCGCCTGTATCCTAATCTCATATTATTTCCATACAATGTAAGTCCACAGTTCATTGCCCTATCGGGAATCAGAGTCCTTTAACACGATCGCATGACTTAAGGCGGTCTTGGGGCTCCGTCGCGCCTTCCACAAGATTAATATTCGAGGCGAGTGTGATGAGCAACATAACAATGGGTGTGTGACCACCGCGCATGCATTTTCTATAATGCCCATATAATGTTTCTATAGAATTGGTTAGTTCGCGTGCTACCTTCTCAGCTTTAGTATCGTTCACGACTTTCTTCGGGCATGTCTCTGTTTTGGGCAAAGTTTTGACCTTATTTTGTGTTTCGTTTAAAAAATTGAGCTTATTACAATCATGGTTAAGTTTCTGTAATTTATTCGTCTTATAATTTATCAGTGATTGTTTTTTTTGTGTCGTGTCGCAGTTTAACGTAACAATGACCTTTCTCAACGTAACGTCGCGTGTGTAGGTGGTTTAAGTGTTTTTGTGACCCCGTGATTGTTGTGTGCGAAGGGTAGATCCCTCCAGGAAATGTTGAAGTTCTGTTCACCCGCGGCCAGACGGAGGGAGCCCAATGCGGTTTGTAACTTTACCTTGCCTTGTTCAGTTCACCAATAAAATTATGGAGGTTACGTAAAATCAAATATGTAAAGGTTTTGTTTACAAGCTATCTGTCTCTCTCGCACTCCCTTTTTGATCGAGTTCTATGAGTTCTCTGTTTGTATTGATGTTTAGCGGTTTTGATAAAGTTTAATGTAAAAGGTATTTGACGTCACCTTAATATTGAGTAAAACCTAATTTTTCTTTGTACCTATTATTGAAGATAAAAAAAAAAACACGCCTAGAGCTATTTTATGTCGGGTACATTGAGTGGACGACCTTTGTAAGACGACTAAAAAGTCACGGTGTAAATGTATCAGACGTACCTTGTGTTAACTATTTCTCAGTATATTTATGCTATTCCATACAATACCAAGTACAATTAGGTAATATGGTAACTGAAATCCTTCGTCCAACAGCATATTTTTTAAGTAGCTATATACATTACTTATGCACATACAAACTTTTTTTAGTGAATATTTAAGAAGGGACAGTTAGAGCAGGTCCTAATAATCGGTGTCCAAGAAAACATGCAAATAAAACTGATCGATTGGCGCCATTAAATTAAAACGTGTGAATTGTCGTTTCTCTAAATTATCATACCGTTTTTCCAAAATGTATAAACATAATAAGCAGTTACTCCATAACTTAAGGACATTCTCTTTTGAACATTTTCCTTTACATACAAAGGTTAAGGTACCTCATTGCAAATTGTCAACCGCAACAAATGTTTATTTGTTTAATACTGCTGACAATCATATTAGTATTAGCAAATAATTGCAACAAATTGTTTTCCTTAGATTTTATATACATGTGTGACCTTAATTATTTTTGTTCGTATCTTATAATAGCGCTTAAGTACATTCATAATATATATTAACCCTTACTAACTTATTTCACTAAAATGTTAAATATTGTTAAGAAATCCGTTGTCCAAGAATAGAAGAATAGAATAGAATTATTTATTTGTGTAAAAACATGGTATATTATGGTCTTATAAATAGGTTTGTGAACTTACATGTTTCGCCATAAAATGGCATATAAATATTAGAACATCTTAAACATAGAATTTTGTTACAAAAACATTTAGTGTAAATATTAATATTATTATATGTCTAGGTAATAAAAATAACAATAATAGACTCTTTTAATGAACGAAAAATTAAAAAAAAAAACAACTTAAGAACTCAGAAGCCATATCTATCGGATACTTTTTTTATCAAGAAATTCTTTTACACTATAAAAACAATTGTCAACAAGCCATTTATGTAATTTGGATTTAAAATATTTTAAAGCGAGTTCTCTTAATTCTTTTGGTATGTTGTTAAAAAAAAGTATTGCAGTGATTAAACTATTTTTTTGGCAATATGTGCTTTGATGTGAAGGTATTCGCAATCTTGTGGGATCTCGACAAGTGTATTTCGAATGCAGGTCTGTAATACAACCAACATTATTTCTAAGATTTAAATTGTATTTATTGTGCCAATTCTAATTTTTGAATAAATATATCCTTTATTTATTTTTATACATATAATTTACATTTTTAAATATTTCTATACAAAGTCACCACCCAAAGGTTGACTGGTAGAAAATGCCTATGGTATTAAGTCCGCCTCTGTACTTTTGTGCTTGAAGTGTTAAATAAATAAATAATATAAAAAAAAACATTTAAAAATATAAAAATAGTAGCCCACTGGTATCGGGAACAGGGTCCGAGATACCGGTGGTCAGGGCTCTTGAGAGAGGAACCTCCTAACGATACGCGTCGTGTCCAGAAGTACTGCTTTCTGAATCAAGCCTTTGATCCAGCTGCCAAGCGAGAGCCTCCTCAGATGTTTGTCGAGGCTATTGGCTATTAAGCCATTGGCCGACACGACTATCGGCACAATGACTGCTGTACTCACAAAAAAATTAATATATTATTATTTTATTGGCCCATTTTAAAAATTCACCTTGTATCACCCTGTATAACTGACATAACATAGTGTACAAACAGTGCTGTTCAGATTCTGGCAGGCGCAGTACTATGCGTAACAGATACTGTTGAACACGAGATTGCATTGAACGCTAGTGCCCACAGTCTGGGAACCACAAGCTCTTTGTGTTTATGCCAAGCCAATTGTGCAAGCGTATAATATTATATAGGGGTGTTAAGCTTGAGGTTATTGAATAAATAGAGCGGTATTGGAAAATTAGTCCGGTTAGGAAAATTCATCATTATCCTCCTGATTATTATATTTTAGTAATTAGCACAGCTTTACCTCCTTTTTCGATATGTCGGATCCGGTCATTAGTACGGACATAAAATGAATCGCAAGCGCGCCAGTGGTGACATCACGCGGCCTGTTTACCAGTCAACCCACACGACAGCGTGCGTCTACACAGCCCTGATGTTTACAGCTCGGGGCGAGGACGACAGTCAATGTCTGATCGCAGTGGAGTTGAAACGTTCTGAAACTGTACCCGATTCATTGTGCCCCGTGTTATTGTGTTAAATTGTAATTTCAAGTAATTTGTTAGTTTAATAGAAATAGTGTATCGCACTCAGTGTATTTTTTTTTTGCACGAAACCAGACATCTGTCCACATGATGTACGAGCCTAATGGAATAAATCCTAACATATCCGACAGATATATCTCTATTCGGCGTCATCTCACGTCTCATAGTCAAGTTCTTTCTAGCCATACTACGACACACGAACCATCGTTTTGTTAGTCTTCCTCTTTTATTACCATCAACATACATAGTTACCTACTCAAAATTTCCTTACGACACATCGTCATCCGAGCCTTTTCCCAACTATGTTGGGGTCGGCCTCTAGTCTTACCAGATTCAGCTGAATACCAGTATTTTGCATGGAGCAACTGCCTATCTGACAACCCAGTTGGCACTGGGTAATACGATATCCCTTAGTAAGACTGTTTGTCAGACTTTGGGGCCACTGACTACTTGTAACTATTGTCAAAGATCTATAAATGACAACTGGTACCAACCTGCTTCCCGAGGCAAGGAGGAAGCTCTGTATGAAATGGGTGGTCACCCATCCATGGACCAACCTAGGCAAGCGCGGCTTAATCTGAAGATCGACCCCGAGCGGCTGTTATTATTTAGCCACGAGTTCCTCAAATTCCTAACCACACGTTTTAACCAAAACTAAGAACTGAAAGAAAAGTAATGAAGGGGTCATTCATATTTTTAATACCTAATCTCAGCAACTTTAATAGTGCCGGATAGAAATCTTGTAATTCTAGCAAGCCATGGATCGGCAGGCAGCCATTTTTATGAGTCATAAAAATAAAGTTTAATCGCATGAGCTAAGCTAATTTCTTGCTCTGAGCACGATGTGTGAAGTCCGGTCGTACTTCCGATACGTATTACACAATATGCACAAGTCCCTCTTGAATTTCCATAACTTGTGGTGGATTCGACTGACAGCAGATTTCACTAATCACGAACGTCATCAACGCATTTAAACGGCGTTCAAGTGCAAATATACCACATGAAGTTGGTTTAGACACGCTGGTATTTTTCAGTTTCATGGGTAAAACACGGTACAAAATGCATACGCCCTCCTTTTGTGCCATGCCTTCCTTGTCGTTTTTCACTCAAAGCTTACACAGTAGGTATCTTTAACTTTCTTTTTCCTCGTTCCAGGTGAATCCCGGACGCAAGGCCTCACTGAGCGGTATCCGGGAGGGCGATGTAATATCCTCAATCAATGGCCGGCCGACCAAGAGCATGAGCAATGCTGATGCTCACGCTATGCTCAGGTCAGCTGGCCCCGTGCTGAGGCTTGGATTGAACGAGTAAGTAGCTAAATCTTTGACTTATTGCAGTATGAGGAAAGAGATAAGCTTCAAGACTGTTTATGAAGAATGGTGCGCGTTCTGCTGAAATCACAACAGAGTTAATTGAAATCAAACCTTAATTTAAACCCCCGTAGGTCTAGAGTCTTGTGCTGAATCCATAGTAAAAGTTTGTCGCAAGATCTCAATAGCACCGTGTACACAGGGTGGAAGGGACACTTACGCGAAAACGGTTACCTCGATTTAGTACATCATTCTGAGCAGAAAACACACATACATTTTTCATGGGTAATTTAAAAAAAAACAGCTGTTCCATACATTTTGGCTGAAAGTGATGTACTGATTACGTGGTAACAGTTTTCAAATCGATTCCTTCCACCCTGTATAACTCTTGAAAGTAGGAGCTTTGATATTTCGGTGCACCACAAACTATAGTAGTTGCGTTTTAGCATGGCAATAGCGGTCATTGAACCACATACATTTATTGCATCTGTTCTTTTAAAAAAACTTATGCAAACCTGTTAATAGCCCCTGAATTGACATTGATTGTGATCCTGAACATTAACAGAAGAAACGATAAGTACACGGTTTATGGTTTCAGTTCGTGTAAAGAGATATCAGCGAAAGGGCAATGACCGCTACGACCTACATTCGCAATTCCTTTGCAGTAATCTAATTCGCAGAACCAATGACTAAACTGCTAAAAAGAAAGCAAACATCCCCAAATATCCAACTCTCAATGCTAACGTGCTCCACTCAAATTTCCGCCGGCATCTCCGGTTCTCAGACGGTTTCGATTCTGCACTCCGGTTTTAATCCGATCACTCTTCGGCGTTTCACACGAAGATCGAACAGTGGTCCGTCTGTAGATTAGTCATGACATAAATTGGACCACTTACGTATCTCACACAGACTCGCAAAATGGGTTCGGAGTCCGTTCTACAGAAGTCTGTACTTCTAATCTCTGAGGGCATTGACAGGTTTAATTTTGTATGTGGAGTGTAGGTAGGTTACATAAATTCTGTGTCTGTTTGAGTACAATTTAGTTTGATGATTTTGGCTAAAACAATAATCATAATACATAAGTAAAGATATTTTGTTCTGAAGGAAAGAGATGAGAGAAGATAATGTTTCAGTGATTGGCTGGACCGATTTAACAGTCTATTAACCCAGCAAAATAAGACTATACAGTGGAAATAAAGTTTCGTAGCATAGCTACGAGCTACGATGTTTTGCCTCCAACTTCTGTTTCTGTATCTGTTAAACTATAGGCCTATTAATGATTATACATACTATTTAATAACCATTTACATTTAAAATCTACAAAAGTTAATTTATGTTAATGGCGACACTAGAGATTCGCAAAATGAAGATTAACGCAACATGTTTTCCATTTGTTGACACAGCATTTCTAGGAAACCTAAAAAGTAATACTAAGTTACATTATTTGTTAAAGTTTTTACCTTATTCTCAAGTTTTAATCTAAGTTTTCTTGTCGCCAGAGACAGGGAGGTGTCTCCGAGAAGAAGATCAATTGGCAAAGGCTCCGAGTTGAAAAGTAAGTTTTAAGTAGATACATGACATACTTGCTTATTTGTCACTACTTAGGTACTCGACTTAGGTGGTACTTACAAGGCTCGTGTTGGTACTTTTTAGGTGGAGAGCTCTGTTATGGATTAGTTTGACGAAAACAATCGATAGTGACTTATTATCTCGGTGAAATACAGATTTATTTTTATAACCTATCAATATAAGTGTAATGGTACTCTTGTCCTGATATGCCACTTGGATTTAGATTGACTTCTATGCTTATGGGAGAATTTTTGGATTTGACGATTTCTAGAAATGATGTCTGGAATGATAAAAGTTTTTTATCAAACTTCGTAGTTAAGGGGTTTTAGAAACAAGGAGTTAAGATGCATCTCCTCCTTTGGAAAGGGAGGGTTCACCGACGAGTGTTTTGGTTAGGTTATTGCATAATAGTAGTTGTCAGGCTATTGCACAAATCCTAATCTCGAAGATAGCACTGTTTGCGCGATGTAGGATTTGCGTGACGTCAGCTACGGCGCGTGGTTCATTTAAAGAAGTCGTAACATTCAGGCGGTTTACACACAACATCGCTCATCCGCGCGGTGGGGCGGAGGCGGTAAGCGCCGCTCAAACGCGCGGTTGGACGGTGTACGTGAGTTAGACATCAACGGATTACATACAAGCTAATGCGCCGTGAGGTCCACATACGTAGGTATTCGTTATTTTTGTTGCTTCTCGGGAGTCAAGATAGTATTGAAGCAAGATAAGACCAAGATTAAAGAATCTTGGTCAGTTGCTCCTATACTATGCTTACAATTATTTAGGAACAGATCTTTTGAGAAAATAATTTATTGTGACTATGCTGTAATAATCTTGCATCATGAAGGTTGGAAATTATCCCACGTGATCGTCCTATGGGGATAAAATACCCACTGTCTATCCGTATTCCAAACTTCATCGAATCTGTTAAGACGAGAAGGCGTTAAAAATAAACAAACTCACTTTCACATTTATAATATTGTATAGTTTTATCTCATTGGGTCCACTCTGACTTGGAATATTTAAATATCCCAGTAACTAAACATGACCGCTCAGCTGCAGTAAATTTTTCGATCGCTGTTTCACATAAAAGTACTGTGCGGAACATAAAATATAAGCTTTTAATGGATGTTGAAACAATATCAAAGGAACTGTCTTTTGATACATTTTTTTTCAATTTTTCGTTAGAGGAGTGCATTTACTCATAACGAAAAAGCATAAATTAAATTAAAAATTCTCATACATACTTACGTAATTGTGATACAAAGCTGCTTTTCGTGTCTTCTGTATGACAGAGATGTTCTTCTAAACAGTGCAACCGAAAACGATGTGATATTTATAAATCGATATAGATATTATCATTACTTACATAAATGTAATAATAAACTGCCTGTTGTTGTTTGTTGAGTGGTCGCAAGCGCAACTGCTGAGCATGAGGTCGTTAGTCCGATTCCCGGGTCGGGCAAATTGTTATTGGATTTTTCCATCAGGAATTTCTCAGAAGCAGCCACGAACTCATGAACGTATTGTGTAACGGATTTGTGCCCGGTTGATAGCAATAGGCTCGCCAATTATGCCAGTTTCGCCAGTTATGTTTTTTAAGTTCCATATAATAGGTATATGGAACTTAAAAAACATAACTGGCGAAACTGGCATAATTGGCGATAGGCTACAACGTGACACACTTCGCCTCTGTGTCCACCGAACATATACCGCTTTAATGCACAAAAGTGTATTTCACATGGCTCCTGTAATTTTCAATAAATCACCTAAAGAAATAAGGGCAATGAATACTGCCTTATTTAAGAAAAGTCTAAAGAGCCTTTTAGTTAGTAAATATTACAATAACTTGAACGACTTCTTAAACCTATAATTTCTCCAAACTTAAGGCCTTACAGTGACATCAAGTAATAACAATAATTATGTACTGTTTCATAGCTATCCATCAGAAAATACATGAACAAGCATATTGCGAATGGACTCAGGTTTAAGTGGTATTAGGCTTCCTAAGTATAACCGGTCAAGATTCACGGTTGTCTCAATTTACAATTATAGTCTTGACGAAATTATATCTGGAAACGAGCTTTCAAAAAAATACTTTTCATTCGGTAAACAGATGAGTAAAGCTCGGTCTCACAGACCACAAAACGGAGTGCGCTGGCAGCGAGTTCGTGTTCGCTGACGCGCACAGCGCGCACAGTGGAATCGCGCCTTTACAATCCGAAATTCGATTTATTACAGAAACAAGTGAATCTAAAGTAATACGTTGCAAAACAAGCACATTGCGTATGGACTCAGGTTTAAGTGGTATTAGGCTGCCTAAGTATAATCGGTCAAGATTCACGGTTGTCGCAATTTACAATTATAGTCTTGACGTAATTTTATCAGGCAACAAGCTTTCAAAAAAAGACTTTTCATTCGGTAAACAGATGAGTAAAGCTCGGTCTCACAGACCACAAAACGGAGTGCGCTGGCAGCGAGTTCGTGTTCGCTGACGCGCACAGCGCGCACAATGGAATCGCGTCTTTACAATCCGAAATTCGATTTTTTACAGAAACAAGTGAATCTAAAGTAATGTGTTGTAATACGTTATAGGTGAATGCTCCGGATGAGGAGCTCGTGGCTAAATAATAACAGCCGCTCGGATCGATCTTTAGGTTAAGCCGTGCTTGCCTAGGTTAGCCTGTGGATGGGTGACCACCCATTACATACCAAGTTTCCTCCGTGCCTCGGAAAGCACGTTAAGCCGTTGGTCCCGGGTGTCATTTGTAGATCTTTGACAGTCGTTAAGTAGTCAGTGGCCCAAAAAGTCTGACAACCAGTCTTACCAAGGGGTATCGTATTACCCAGTACTAACTGGGTTGTGGAGGTCAGATAGGCAGTCGCTCCATGTAAAATACTGGTATTCAGCTGCATCCGGTTAGACTGGAAGCCGACCCCAACATAGTTGGGAAAAGGCTAGGCAGATGATGATGATGCTCCGGATGAGGGAGTGTCTTAACGAGGACCTCTGAATATTTTTTGATCAGTCATGGTATATTGGATAACACAACAATGGACAAAGGACAATTCTAGAATAAACTGTATGCTTAGTGTCATATTTACTTCGACGGTGATACTTGCGAAACAACTTTAACTCATTAAATTACATTTTTGGTGGTTCTTGTTCACTTGGAAACAAAGATACCCCCCTCAAAAAATTACACAACACCGTGCAGACAAACCTACCATTTAATTCTTTTTTTAAAACACGCATTTTTTAAATTTTATGTTTTGCCCTGATATTTTTTCATATCCAATATGTCTGAATCAAATATTTAAAAAATATTCTTTACAACAGTTATATTAAAATAAGTGGAAATAAAAAATAATAAGCGTATCAAAAAAAAAGCTATACTTTTTTTGTATTTCAAGTAACGAACACTAAAGGTTTTACACAATAATTCAGATTCAGTATTTTAATTCCGAGTTTATATTAAAGGCCAGCATTATCCTTACATCTTTAGAGATCAAAGCCATGAAAGCAATCTAGCTAGAAAAACAGTAGCTATTTGCCTGCAGTAATGCAAAAACGCACTTCTGGACATTGTAATGTGTACTATACTATACTGTAAGGCACAGCCCACCACAAACTGATGGGGTGAATTCAGTGTCAGGGGTGTGTGGGGTGTTCAGTGTGTGTGTGTGTGTGTTCGGGCGAAAATCAAAAATCCAACAATGGATGTTGAAATACTGAACGAACGATGCGTGAAATCAGCTGTTAATTTCCTGTCTATCCAACAGAGTTCATCGAACTCGTCATCGCGCTTGCCGTTCACTACTATGCGTTTTGCCACGCTAACGATACATTGCTAATGAGGAAATAAAACAAATCAAATTTATTGGTTTGCCATAACATTCCTCAAATAATTTCTTGTACCGGTCATCTTAGTATGATATACTGAATTCACCCCATCAGTCTACGGAGGGATGTCACTTACACCCCGTATACCTTGTTGGGGTAAGAGTGCGTTACTAGCGACGGATTCCAATCAGTCGGCCTGAACGGGCGTCGCAGTGCCTTCGTAAAACTGTTTATTTCCTACAAACTGTCACTAGTGGTTCCAAGCCAGCCTTGAGCGCAGCAGCGACGCCACTGTAATCACGTCGGCTCGTAGACAAAAGCTAGTAGAGAGGCCTAAGTGTTTTGGCTTGTATGTATATTGCACCTAGAGTTTTTTCACCGGCGGTGGCGAACTGGCGAAACAGCTAGGCATAGTGGACGGCCTTAAAGGCAGCGATAGGGAACATTATAGCTGTCCTTCTTCAACATTACAGCGGTCCTATCTGACACATCGCAAGTCCTCTAAAAAACTGTCATAACTCAAAATTTGTAGGTTTTTAGATAATACCCTACTTGACTTCAATTGTCCTTGCTCTATTATTTAAAAAAAAAAAAACGCCATAAGTATACAAAAATAAGTCGCCGAATGGTACAAGCGAAAGTTTTTGACGCAAAGCATCGTTAAGAACACAAAAAACTTTAAATGCGTCTATCTCAAAACTGCTATTTTTGTGTTATGACAGTTTTTTTAGAGGATGTGCGACATCTGTCCTGTTTTAAGAATGGGTAGAACCATGGTTTTCATCAGCGAATCCGGTGAGCAAGAGTGACCGTTACACATTAAAAAACATTACTAGTACACAGTACACATTACTATGTTATAATGTTACTATTAAAGTTAATTCAGATCTAAGACAGTGTGCGGCGCTCGCAAGTATACTTGGCTAAGGGTTGATCTTGTTAGGATTCTTCTAGAAGTTTGAAAAACCGATGGAGATTCGCAGACCCTATTCCCACTTATCTCCTGTCTGCTGTATTAGCGGTTATTTTAAACCTTCTGGTCCATATTTGCGAGTAGATAAACTCTCTAGTGTATCAAAGCTTCGTCGTCTGGATTACCCGACGACATCGCAAGTTTAATGGGAAAACTTTACCATATTTGCGTATTTCACCATTCACTATCGATTTGTATTTAAACCTCATTTTGTTTATGTATTCATAGCGGTTTCATTATTTACTGCGCAAATGTGTTTAGCATGAGTAAAGTCGTAGCTGTTTAGCGTTTGGTCCTTATCTGCTATTTGTGTCACAGAGTTTTTGGTTATTCTTTTTTTTTTCTTTTTAAAAAACGTTGCCACTCTAGAAATTTCTCATGTATCGTTGGTGTATTTACAAACATTTAAACTCACATTCATTCATTTAAACAGTCAGACCAGGAACAACTATCTGTAGGCCATGCAAATATTTGTTCCGTGTGATCGAATCCACGACACGCAACGCAGCAGTCAATCGCTCAGCCACTGCGCCAACCGTGCCGTCTTGTAAATAAATAATGAATAAAATTTATTAACAGACAGAAGTTAGGTTACATACAGCATAGATAGACAAATCATCCCAACCTACCTGCCCTTTGTTTTCCCATTGTGTGTTCGTGTCGTAATTAACATTATGTTCTAACCATACAGTAGTGGTCAGAAGACCAGTTGAAATTGGAACCTTTTTTTTTGAGAAGGTGAATCAAAAATGTAGTACCAACTTATGCCCGCGGCTTCTCTCGCATGGAGTTCGATCATTGTCCCACGGGATCATACTACCGGGATAAAAAGTATTCTGTGAGTTAATACAGGTTATAAACTATCTGTGTGCCAAATTTCATCCAAATCCGTTTAGGAGTTTTTGCGTGAAAGAGGAACAAACATTCATCCATACATCCAACCATCCATCCTCACAAACTTACGCATTTATAAAATTAATAGGAAGTAGGATTGTCACAACAGCAATGCGTTCATTTATTCTGGAGCACATTGTAAACAGCCCAATTCGTAAGTTTGTCAATACATCGACTTGCCTATTTTCACTCATTCTCATTCATATCGGTTCGGCAAAGTGGTTGCACGTGTTTCCGCATATCCATTTTACATAAAACGCAAAATTCAGCGTTCCTAAGGTACTAAAACTACAGAAATCTCTCACAGTTATCCCATTAACCGTATGATAATCATGCTATCCTAGTATGCTAATCCAAAGAAAAGATTCGCGAAATCTACATGCACGCAAAACTAAAGCAATAAAACTTGTTTAGTAGACAAAATATGAGCTTGCGTATAAATCAAGGAAGGTGGAATACTTCTCCCAGTCTGGAATATTCCTTTTGTGTAGTAGACATGTATTACTTTATCGCACGTCTGCATATGCAGAGCCCCATTGCGAAGCGGGGACTTTATCGCTCCTCAGCTTGCCAGGAAATGTTGAAAGGCACTACATCACTAACTCAACTTTAAGTTTGCGCAGCTAGGTTCAATGTCGAGTGACACAACTTCGTTTAAATGTATTGACAGGCTGAACTTTATGCCGCGATGTTCGTTTTTAGTTTTGTAGTTAGACTTTAAGTTTTATTTACTTGGCGTAGTGTAACCTGTTTTATTGGTCTTTCAGGGCAAATAATGGCTGAAGTGCAAGGAGGCAGAGCAACTCCCCAGGCTCCTGTGTACGCTACCATACGGCCGCCTCAATCACCGCAGAATCGGCCTTCACCAACATCTATTCGGGCTTCATTAAATTCCTTACCGGCGGCGCTCAACTCGACCCCACTAGTAAAGTCAGTGGCACAGAACGAAGAACCACTAAGATTTCATCCAACGAATCCATTTTTTACGACCTTACCCTCGAATTATTCAAGTGCGTCTAAACTACCAGTACCAAACGGTAGAGCGTCGCTTTCCAGCTTAGATAGAAACAAATTCAGAGACAATTCGTCAAATATTGAGTACAGCTCAGACTTGAAATCTCCTTCTTTTTTTACGCAAACATACGACTCTGGGCCTAGCAGTCTTCCATATTCTTATCACAACGAAAACAGTAATGGATATCATACTTATACACCGACAACCACATCCAACGAGAAATCTGACTTCTCTCATAGAAATAATGTAGATCATTTTCAAAATCAAAGTAATCCGACCAACGCACAAAGTAACACTAAGAATCCTTTTGAAACGAAAAGAAATAGTGATCCTTTTGAAAAATACTTGCGACCAGATAGCAAGTTGAATGGCAAATGTGAATATGGAAGTAAGACTATGTCGAACTCCATCAGCGACAGCAATTTCCATTCGAAAGAGGAAATTACAAAGCGTTCGACGATCTCTGAACACAAGATTAGCGAAGTCGAAGAAGTGAAGACTATAAAGAAGATAGTGCTGAATGGATGTGACGATGCAGGGGATAGTGGTGAACGTAGTTTTAAAGCTGAACCACGATCAACAAACAAAAGTAATATGAATGGTTCTGAGGTTCCCCGTTCACATATAAAGAACATTAGTTCACTGTCGCATCAGTCACTGAGGAACGAACGTGAGCGAGCCACTCCGATACAACAACAGAATGACTATTACAGTGCATTCAATCAGGATGAAAGGGACAGCAGATCCACAACTAGGGCGTCAGCGTACGAAGATAACAGATCAGGTAAGTGTTTTAGTTAAGCAGTACCTGGGCGACCGAGCTCTGCTCGGGTGACAATAGAGAAAACGAATTTTCCCAAATATGAGACGTAAACCGCCACATTGCAACTTTCATCGAAATCGTTAGAGATGTTTTCGAGAACGTGATTACAAATATGTATTCAAATATTGCTCATTTAAAAGTATAGGATACCTACACAAATATTGAACATAATTAATTCTGTGACAATATGGCTTATTGTTTTGGTAGAAACTTTCATCAATAAAGCATAGGTTGTTATTGATACTAACTTTATCTTAAAATAGGCATGAGAATTATAATTAATCGTGTCTGCAAAATTGTGTCTCAATCTTAAGTTATAAAATGTCATAATTTTATGCATGACTTTCTAAACGTAAAGTATATTCTCATTTATTTTCATTACGTAATTATATAATTGGATAATTGGATGTGACTCGCACGGGATCGGTCATTGTGGCGACACTTGGGAGAGGCCTATATCCAGCAGTGGACGTCTTTCGGCTGAAATGATGATGATGATGAATTATTTAATTAAAGTCGAAAACTTTCATTAATCTGACGAAAATACTAATAATTATGTATCTTGATCCATTTATTTTGGATCAAGATACATAATTATCTTGATCCAAAATAAATGGGAATAGATATTGTAAAGCATAGAACAGACTTAACTCTCAAAGTCTTACATAAATACAAGTCAGACGTAGATCGTTAGAGCAGCTTATTTCGATTCGAACACAAGTTTACGAAGATGAGTTTCGAAGACTTACATTACCGTATGCAAACTTCAGCGTCATGTACCAAGCATTATCTGATGCTAATTTGTTTACCTAAACATGTGAAAATAAGGTTTAGTTGTGTGATTATTTTCCCGTTTTTCATCAACGAATACAGGAGTTGATACGTAATAGATAGTAAGAACACATTTTCTTTTGAGAATATACAAAGTGTAAACGGACCCGACGTGTCAAGGATCCTGTATATCAAACTAAGTAAAACCGCACAATTATTCCTGGGTAACGACTTTTTGTGTGCAATCACAGTAGCACTCAATGTAACGCACTCATAACATTGTGTGTGCTGAAAGATGCATTGAATATTACAGGGGTCGTGGAAGTATTTAAAGTTAAAAACCTAGTATTAAAAAATAGGAGAGGAGCTCGTGGCTAAATAATAACAGCCGCTCGGGTCGATCTTTAGGTTAAGCCGTGCTTGCCTAGGTTGGTCTGTGGATGGGTCACCGCCCATTACATACCGAGTTTCCTCCGTGCCTCGGAAAGCACGTTAAGGCGTTGGTCCCGGCTGTCATTTGTAGATCTTTGACAGTCGTTACAGGTAGTCAGTGGCCCAAAAACTCTGACAACCAGTCTTAAGTACTAACTGGGTTGTGGAGGTCAGATAGGCAGTCGCTCCATGTAAAATACTGGTATTCAGCTGCATCCGGTTAGACTGGAAGCCGACACTAATATAGTTGGGAAAAGGCTAGGCAGATGATGAAACCTAGTATTAAAAAAAACGACTGCCACGTTTTCTTGTGGTCGCAATCGCAACTACTGAAAACGAAGGCCTCGGTTCGATTCCTAGGTCGAGTAAAGGGTTATAAGGTTTTTAGATCGGGAATTTCTCAGTAACAGCCACGGAGTCTAGATTTGTCGCGATTTGAAGGCAATAGGTTCGCCCCCTATTATATGGGACTTAAACATAACTGGCGAAATGCGGGTGTACTGTTAGGTACACCTCTGCCTAACCCTTCCGGGATTACAGGCGTGATGTCATGTTATATTAAAAAAAATGTGAAAAGTTGGAACTTTGATCTTCATTCCTCCATAACTAGAAGGTTAATAGGTATGGTCTAGAACAAAAAAATATCGCAATAACAGGATACGCCCTTTATAGTAAAACGTATAATATCTACCGAAATATAATTACAATAGTGGGTTAGGCTCAAGTATTTCTTAGTTTCTGCTAAGCGCCTAGAAAATAAAGTGTGAGTCATTAAAATATTCCATTTCAAATCAAGATAGGCACAATTTATTATATCCGATATAATTATGGATAAGCTTTTTCACTAGCAAACACGGATTTGTAATGGTCGCAAACGCTACTGCTGAACATGGTATCCTGGGTTCGATTCTCTGGTCGATCAAAGTGTTATTGGGTTTTTCTGGTTGTTATGTTTCTCAGTGTAGCAGCCAAGAATTCAGGACGTGTGCGCGGTTGATGGCATTAGACTCGTCCTTATACTTAAACACATCTGGCGAAATCTGGCCCTTTGGCTGATGTTCAAGTTATGCAACAGTAAATTCACCTTTGCTAATATTCAGCATTATAAGCAGAGTAATATGTTATGTAAAATCACTAGGCAGAATAAATTAAATGGAGCTAGGCCAACAAAATTGTTTTTGTTCATCCCTAACGTAGGTAATAAAGATTTAGGTACGGTTATTTCCAGGCAGACTCATATATTCTGAAAGTAAGCTTAATTTGTATGACACAAACATGTCCCGAACTCACGTTTATTAAACGGAAAAATTAAAAAGTTTATTATTAAAAGGTTCTGTAGTCTGTAATGTTAAGCAACAGCACCTGCCCGGGTCGGTCTTCAAGGTTAAGCAACGCTTGCACAGGGTCAAGTCATGGATGGGTGACCGTTGATTACATAATTATAAAGCAAGTTATTTGTAGATCTTTGACTGTGGGTAGTCGGGAACCCAAAAGTCTGACTCAACCAGTTTTGCCAAGGTAACTACAGTACTTATCTGGGTAGCCGAGGTCAGAGTAAACGCACTATGTAAAATACTGATATTAAGCAGCTGCATGCTGCATGCTTGGTGAAGGCCTATGTCCAGCAGTGGACGTCTTTCGGCTGAAATGATGATGATGATGATGAAGCAGCTGCATCTGATTAAACTGGAAGTGGACCCTAATATAGTAGAGAAAAGGGAAGCTGATGTGAGTGTGTCTTGATGCGAGGCAATAGTCAAGTTTTTCTATGCTTGTGCAAAGTAGTAAACGACAAGAACTTTTGTAGCTTAACTCCATTTCTTAGTCGTTTCCAAGAATATTTCATCTCTGTAGGGAAATTCTCAGGACTGTAGGAACATTTTCAATTTGTTTTTCAAATTTAGTAAATTTAACGTTGTACAAGAATCCTTTACAAACAACTGCTCTTATTAAGAGCTTTGGACCTACTTATAAAACACAAGCAAATTCAGGCAGGTAAGCTATTTATGTTTGTTCCTAACCTACTTAAAACAATAACAACACATTACGTAATGGTTGGTGGCTGTACACTCTTGCCGAGACACTCCGAAGCAGGGCGATTGTGAGAGCGTACCTGCCTCAGACTGTCTGGGCGAGAGTGTTCAGCCACCTTTACTTTTTCCACAGACAACATATACACACACATAGAACATATTTTTATTCCGGATTTCTGCGTAACAGTCTGCGACAACGTAATGTATCTAATACCTAAAGAATTAGCGCTGTTGTGCAGTGCAAAAACCCACAACTAAATCAAAAAAAATATCCACGTAAATATTATAATACAATCAACATCCTTTTGCATGTCATTGGGCGAATTCTTGATTAAATTCTCTAAGTTCTAAACTTGACGTCATTAAAGCAACTGTCGGGAACCATTTTACCTAAGTTTGAAACTTTCAAGTTGCTAAGAACAGTTCCAGCGTTATTGAAAGAGCTATCGACATTTTTGAAGAAAGCTTGAAGACTGAACTGTAGAAGGATGATTTAAATAAGTACGAAGATATTATGAAATTGTAAAATGGAGTTTTACACAATTGAAGGCGATTATAGTTCATTCACGCATGTGTCTAAAAGAGTGATGAATCTATGGTCTAACTATTCATACACGAAATGTTTTCAGGGAATCATCTAACGGCTATAACAAAGCCATTTCAAGGGATTTTTTTATCTGAGTATATTTTTTATAAAAAATAAATCATTTAAAATTACTTGACCCACAAAATAAATACTGGTTCCTTATTTTTAAACATTCATTACGCTAGTTTACTACGTCGTATTTACCTACTGTCATTGTTAGAATATGGGAGTAAAGGTTTTATGCAAAAAATCTCAAAAAATTTTTGAATTATAATAATTTCGTAAAAAAAAACACATATAATTTTTTTTATCGTTGTTATGGCGACTTTACGACTTATAGAAGTTACTCTTAAAATATTTCGTGTATGAAAAGATAGACCTTATATAATTGTTGATGGATAGAGACGGATAAGAAGACATAGAATATACAGACGGTTTTTTGAGAAAAGATAATGAAAGAAAAAGAAGTACATGATAGCGAGACGACTGACAGGAAAAAGAAGATGAGTGCACTAACTTCAGGTTTTTCCATGTGCTATTTTCAATGTACTTATGAAATGAAAGAAATGTAAGCCACATCGACTGATTCTGAAACAGTAATACTTAGATTGCAAGTTAAGCCTTTGCTTAGATTGCAAGTTAAGCCTTTCCTTTGGCACTGCACAAGTCCGAGGCCATGTGTTTTCATGGGCCTCGGAATGCGCCACCGTCGGGATCCCTACTGACGGCAGGAGGGGTTTCCATCGGCGTCGGGTCGACGTTGAAGTACCTAGGACTCGTCCTCGACAGCCGGTGGAACTTCGTGGAGCACTTCCGACGTTTGGCTCCCAAACTGGAACGGACAGGGGCTGCCTTCAAGCGGCTCTTGCCCCACCTGAGGGGTCCAAACGCCTCCTGCCGGAGGCTATACGCGGGGGTCGTGCGGTCCATGGCCCTTTACGGGGCCCCGGTGTGGGCGCGTTCTTTGAGGCGGCAAGCCGCCCACTACCTGAACGCGCCCCAAAAGGTAATAGCCATAAGGCTAATCCGGGGGTACCGCACGATCTCCGGCGAAGCGGCTAGCCTCCTTGCCGGATTGCCGCCATGGGATCTGGAGGCGATAGTCCTCGCACGCCTGCACGAATGGCGCGCGGAGGCACTACGTCGGGAGGAATCTCCGCTGCCGCGGCATATTGCCGCTCAGCGGACAGACCTCCGGCGTGATCTCATGGTGACATGGAGAGAGCGACGACTGTCGCAACCCCGTGCAGGGCACGCCACCATAGTGGCGATAAGTCCCCTCTTTGAGGAGTGGCTAGAGAGGCGCCACGGCGCCCTCACCTACCGTCTGACGCAGGTCCTCACCGGACACGGTTGTTTCGGGAGGTTCCTGCACCGAATCGGGCGGGAGGAAACGCCCGGGTGTTTCCACTGCGAGGATCGTTCGGGGGACACGGTGGAGCACACCGTAGAGGTATGCCCCGCTTGGGCGGAGCACCGCCGTGTCCTTGTAGCGGCGATTGGCGGCGGCGATCTCTCGCGTCGGGCCCTGGTTCAAGCCATGGTCTGGAGCGAGAGGGAATGGGAAGCCGTCACCACCTTCTGTGAAGCAGTCATGCTAGTGAAGGAGGTGGCGGGACGTGAGAGGGAAAGAACCTCACGTCCCAACCGCCGCGGGAGACGCCCTGGGCGTCGGGGGTCACGTGGTGGCTCCCGGCCACCGTAGGCGCGGGCCTGTGGTCGGCGAGTTATGGGCTAGCTCGCCGTCCGGCCGTCTTATGTCGACAGGCCGTGCCGACGGTGCGTTCGTGTTCCACGCGCGCCTCAAAGAGATGTCAGCAAATAAGTAGGGGTCCGCAAGGGCCGATGCCTGCCAGGGCTGCGGGACTGTTCGAAAGAGATACCGTGGCCCTGGAACACAAAGGCAAAGAAGGAACATGGGTGGGTTTTAGTCAGTACAAGTCTGACACTCCCTTCCGCTCCGCCCAGAGCGGGGGGGGTCATTTGATGATTTCCCATCCGGAAAAAAAAAGAAAAAAAAAAAAAAAGCCTTTCCTTTGATGAAGAAAAGTGCTTAGCGGTTCTGGACAGAAATAAGTATAAGTGCAAATTAAAAGGGCTTATAAAAACCTTATTTGGTATTTAGTTACGTAATAACTTCAGTTATTACTACCGTTTTTTTAAAATAAATTTAAATTTAAATTCCGTACTTAAAAAAAATAAAAAACCTCGACCATAAATTAAACGTTTTTCGATTCGGGAATTCAATCTCATCTAAGCGAAAATCAATTATGAAAACTTGCCAAAAAGTAGGTAAATTTGAGCTATTTTTCAAATTCAGACAGATTATAATGCGACCGTGCTTAAAAATGCGGTAAAATTCAGTCAGAAAACTGCTAAAATCGATTCTCTCTAGCTGTGTGAAGTCAAGTCTTTTTGTTCTGCTTTTTGTTTTATGCTTTATGGCGGTATATACGATTAGTACTTCGGAGAACACGTTAAGCTGTGCAATCCGACTGTTTTACAGAGACAGTAAATATAGTTTTAGAATGTCAACCGGTCGTACTTCAGGGACTGGTATGTTCCGCTTTACTTCGATTTAAAGAAGATATAGCTGCAATTCCTGAAACTGACCGACAAGACAACGTGACCCCAAAATAGTAATTAATCATTTTGGAAAAGATTACGATGATAGATATCTCATTTATTTCATTTCTGTTCATAATTTCAGTAGGAACAAACAACCAATCCTCACCATTATCTGTCATGAGCACATTACCATAATGAGTTTTCGTTTCTTGTGTTTTTGTGAAAATCTGCAGTGCTAATTAATTCACTGAATATTTTCTTCAAAATTTCGTTAGCAAGGTCAAGGAAGCTTAAAACCAGGATTAATTAAGTGAAGAATATTTATTAACTAAGTAGATACTTACCTAATTAAAAATCTTTCTAAATGCTGATCACGTTTTTGGTAGATAGGTTTTTATGCGAAGAAATAATTAAAAAACAAAAGGAAATATTGAAATACCAAGAGTGTATCGTAGTCTAATTACTGTTAAGTGTAGATGTTCATAATGACCAAAAACTTTTTATTCGAGACTCTCCTTGCAGAAATGTAATAGCAACGTGTAACCCCGTTTGTTCGTGTTGCTATCATGTTTTAGTAGGCGCTTAGAGTTCTCTATTTTTAAAGACTCATAAATTGGATAAAGTTCTTGAGCGGTGTGACGGAAACAGACATTTGACCTATTTTTTGACATTCAAACGATTATCTCTTGCCTTAGTAGTTGTAGTTTTTTATGAGTGCTTCCTTTGTAACTGAAATCGGGCTTCCTACTTTAAAACGCGCCCGGAGAAATTTAACTTTGATCTTAGATACGTACCTAATTGGGTATCTAATCGTATTTATTAGTTGCTCAATGAAGTCCCGCCATTAATTTAACAGTTTGAATGTTTTAATTTATCGTGGTTTATTTTCAGTTATTATTAAACATTGATAGTTACACGTTATTCGTTATTACTAGTTCGTTAATAATGTTTCTACGGTCTGGCTTCATAAAATTATTAAGAAATTGACCTTAGGTAGGTATTTTTATTTAAAGTAGATCTGAACCGCTTAAACATCACTATTTCCATCTATGTTGTAGCAAAAAATATGTACATAGTAGCAATGAGATCTCCGAAAAACTAATACGTCGCGGCAAGAACTTACTTTAATAAGAATAAAACAATTGCTGAACAAAACAACAAAAACGAAGCCCAGTAAACTGAATTCAGCCATTCACAGTCGATTACTTCAGTCGCAGTCTGATTACGAGACGTTTCCATGCTATTTGACATTGAACAGTCATACGGAGCCTAATTCAGATTAATTACAACATCGTAATAAGTCGGGCCAAGGTCCAAGAGGCTTGTCCTAAGGAGCGGTGTCACGGTCTACGGCCCTCCTGGATAGAACATCATAAGCTTCAAACAGTCCCGTCGCCGACTTTGCACAACGTTCTTCTAGACTTCACAGTGAATAGTCGTTTTGAAGCAACTTATTAATTTTAACATGGTTAGTCCCCTCGTGAGTCGGGAGTTGTAAAGCCAGTGAATTTCAAGACAAAATGAACTCGCCCTGCTTTACGGGCAGCCCGTATATATTTCACCCCGTATCGGACACTTCGGCAACTGAATCGGAGGATAGTGTGGACTCGGGCAGAGAGAAAACTGTCGGCGATGGTACACGAACGAAGTACACCGATCCGAAGTTTAGAACGATTAACAAAGTCAGCATTAAGATACTGAAGGCTATTGAGAAGTTGACTTGTAACATTAAGATTAATAAAAAGCCGAAGAAAGTTGCTGTTCCGGCCGTGGTCAGGGGTTAGTATGGTGTAGAATAAGATTTTGAAACCGCTGTTGTCATTGCCTTAAAAGTTTTTGGTTTAGTTCATACCAGTGACAAACTGGTATGAACAATAGACAAGGATTTCTTTGACGGAAGAATCGACGAAATGACAGATAGTGCAAAGAAATCTGTCATTGTGTCGACACAATCTGTCATTTTGTCGATTCTTCCGTCAAAGATATCCTTGTCTACGATGGTCATGCTACGGGGGCTGTTCAGCACTGCTCTTGTTTAGAGGTTGATTTCTGTTGTGCACTCTCAAGTATATTTCCTTCCGAATTTGACGTTTCAAAATACCAGTATCTTATTTATTTAATTACAACGGCTGTGTTTACAACCAATTACAGCAACTAAAATTATAAAAAAGAAAATTATAAAACATTAAAATATACAAAATAACAAAGTAAAGCATTTGAAGTGAAAATAAAAGAAGGTTAACATAAATTTCATAAATTCCTCTCACAGTACTTCTGCCCCCGTAGCATGACCACCGTAGACAAGGATTTCTTTGACGGAAGAACCGACAAAATGACAGATTGTGTCGACACAATGACAGATTTCTTTGCACTGTCCAGTGGTCATGCTACGGGGGCTGCAATTCCAATAAAATTTTATCTCTATTCTATCTTAACAGCCGGTCCGGAAACCGTTTTATTAAAATTTGTAAAAACATATTACCTTTAATAGAGAAAAGCACTTTACCAGCTGAACAGATTTTCAAGATAATTATAACTTTTTTCAGCCTCGCAAATAAATCGCCTTCTAGGCACTCTATTAATTATCTTGTCGTAACAGCCGAGTAATACAAAGTATGAACATTTTAAAATAACTTAGGCGCTACAGGTTTTACTGTGACCCAGTTTGTATAAATAATTTACGCTCCTTAATACACTGCCGGCTCTGCTATCTCGGTTTAGGTTTTCTATTTTTCATAACCAAGAGGGTCATATTTTCACCAGTTTCGACACGAGTGCAAATAAAATGTTTTTCACATTTTCGTAGTTTTACGTACTAAAAATCAGCATTTTATTGTTTGTAGTTTTAATCTGGTTTTACCAATTTACCTTTGTCAAACTGGCTTTTGCTAGCGACTTCGCCAACTTTCAGTTTGAAAGTTATCCCACGGGAACGTAGATACTACTTGGATAAAAAGTATCCTATGCCTTTAACCAGGTCATTTTCTATCCGTATGCCTAATTGTGTCCAAATTCATTTAGCTGTAGGTAAGGCGTGAAAAGTTATCAATCGGACAATCAGAGTTACTTTCGCATTTATTGTATTATTTTGCATGTAGCACGCTTATAAATTCTTTTTAGCTTACCAAAAATTTATCAAATATTGTTTTAAATGTTAACAGTCAGATTTAACGTACCTACTTACGCGGGTCTTTAACCACACAACAAACAAAGTAATCGCGATTTCTAAACAATTCGAATGACTCTTCAAATTCCACTGTCCCTTTAAAGGTAGGTACTTAACAAACATTAGCAAACAATTTTACCTTTTTGGAACAAATACGTGAGTGTCAACTTTCCCTGAGGTCAAATACCTTATTGACTCTCTGATTAAACTGTAATACTAATCAAACGATACATGACACCCCAGCCAATCAGGGTTGTTGTTTCGAACGACTTTAGTACTTGAACGTACGCTAAATAGAGCTCAAATTGCTGCGTATGAAACTTTAGTGTGATGGCATTATTTAGACGAGCTCGATGGGGCTTTTGTGACAAATAAGTGTTCGCATACGTTTACCTACCATGTGAGATGGTGTTCCACAGAGACCAAGTTTCATGAAATTACGCTGTTATTAGAAGGTCTCTATAGTTACATGGCACGGGTATATCGCTGTACTGTAAGTACATCGGGATGATGCAAGTTTTATGTATTTTGCGTTCGGCACAGATAAAGGAGGCACCATTTTAGTATTTTTGGCCCGCGATACTATTCGCACCACACCACTGCAACCTCAAAGCTAGAATCAACAGTGCGACCACCAGAAAAGCGCCGAGACAATGAAGCTCGACGAAGTCCCATAGAAACGATTGAGCAGTCGGATCTCGCAACGAAATTAATCAGAAAATAATAGCGGAGGAGTAGGAAAAACATAATTTTTGTCCTGGCCAGCCGCTCAGGTACGGATTTTAGTATTTGTCGTAACCATCGAAATTCTTGGTAACTTATAATGAAAGTGTGCTTACAAATTATCGGGACCATCATTATTTTGCCGGGCCTTACTTCATCGCAGCATGTCTTTTTTTTCGCAACGAGGGTATAAACGCAACAAGATAAGACAAAAAATCGTTCTCTGTAATCGACCATTGTACTATTAGAATTGTATATTTTATTATAAAATCCAGCGGGTGTTAATTCGTGTCATTGACATGATTTTCCACTCACTGTCACCGAAAACGTCTGCGAAACGCTTCGCATGTCATAGGCACCTAAGCTCTTATGTGAAGTCTCTGTCAACCATCTACTCATGTACCTACAAGTACAGAGTACTTATCTACTAAACGTTTCCCGTTTAAATGTAGCAATTACAAGCGGATATAGTATAATACAGCGATGATCATAAACCACACGACGAGTTTGTTCTAAACAATCAAGTTTAATGAGATGGTTCAGGAATGTGGATGGTACGGAGTATTAGATACAAGTATTGAAGTTTTAGGGTTATATTGTGTTGTGAGGTGAAACCTTAACAGGGTAATAGGTACCAGGAATCTAGGAAGTAGGAGAATATCAATAATATTCTTCGAGTCTTTGAACGTGATTGCAATATACAGGGTGAATTTTTCAAATGGATGGTCTGGATGACCAAATCCAAAACTATGAGGAATAGCGAAAAATATTCAAAGGAGTCTCGAACCCGATTTTGATGAAAACTAAACCTGCATCATTAGAAATTTGAAAAATCAATATTCCTAGCAAGGAATCGAACCTTGATTTTGGAAAAAAAACACTGTATTATAACACCATTCGATAGTGTCGCTAATAAGGATCAAATTGAGAACCTGTATATTGGAATCACGTTCAAAGACCCGAAGAATAATTGATATTCTCCTACTACCTAGACTACCTACCTATACCTAGGTCATGTACTTAGTTTTCTACCTCAGAGATAATGCCACTTCTGATGCAGAGAGAGAACTTTGATCACCACACTTACTCATTGGGTGTACCCAAATAGTTTATTTAACTATTTGCACGACTTGTCCAGCTATTAAATCTTAATTCCTTGTAAAGCACCTACTAAAACAGCAAAATAAATTAGTGCTTTCGTGACTAAGGGCTTGCAAGCCCTTAGTCACGAAAGAGAATTGGAGACCTCTGCTGTTGTAAACCAGAGTGTTTCAAAAGCTGAAGGTAGCTTAACTCCTGGAAACATCGACATTAGTAATGCTTCATAATTCTTAGAAATAGTTCACGTGGCATGACCTAGATCTATGTTCACATGACGCCATTGTAAAATAATTAGGTTTCAGTCCAACGGCTGATTTTGGCAAAGATACGATTTGTTTTGGCTCATTTTATTCTAGCAATTTGGCGAAAATACCAACTACTGATTGAATCAAGTTGCTGTCAGGAATGCATTCTTGTTGTGTTTTAGAAAACATACCACGAGTGTTTTTGTTTGTGGAGTTTTAAACCAATTTTTTTTGATTGATCATACAATCAATTCTCTCTTCGAATGAGCCCTTAAAATGGCTAAGGTTTCCGTAAAATACATTAATACACGATAATACGGTCTACTTACTCCATTTATTTGGAAGAAGGAGGTTTTGTCTTTTCTACACACTGTGTCTACATTTCTAATCCTACTTTCCTCTCGCAGGTTTGCTGGAAGAGATTTCGCATGAAATAAGCAGTACCTCTGTGCTCTTCTATCTTAATGTTATGTCTTGTTGAGTATTTAGTGTTTACATAAATAAATAAATAGATAGACTGATCTACACCATAAAAATGAACAGATATCTATAAATGTAAGAAATGTATACAGGGTAACACAAGTCTTTGAAGTAACCAAATTGAATCGTGTAATTACGAGTATTAAAGTGAATCATTCGAAGTCGGGAACACCTTTTATTTCTGTGACTTTCAATTGAAGCCAATTTAGTTGAACAGTGTATTCTTGCCATAAGATGTCACAAAGTGGAATTTTCAACTGTATACATATATAAGGTCTATCTTTTCGTACACGAAATATTTTAAGAGTAACTTGTCTAAGTCGTAAAGTCGCCAGAGCAACGAAAAACAAAAAATTATCTGAGTGTTTTTTTTTTTACAAAATTGGTATAATTCTAAATTTTTTTGAGACTTTTTGAATAAAACCTTTACTCCCATATTCTAACAATGACAGTAGGTAAATAGGACCTAGTAAACTACCGTAATGGATGCTTAAAAATAAGGAGCCAGTATTTATTTTGTGGGACAAGTAATTTTAAATGTTTTATTTTTTATAAAAAAATATACTCAGATAAAAAAAAACCCTTGAAATGGCTTTGTTATAGCCGTTAGATGATTCCCTGAAAATATTTCGTGTATGAATAGTTAGACCTTATATACTCTGGGCTCCCCTATTATTACGCACTCGAGTCTTTTTGCTACAACCAGCGAAAAGATTAAAAACATGTAAAGAGGATAAGGAAGTGAATATTATTGACCCAGATATTTCTAATACTCTCGCTGCGTTCACAAGTTTGGCACCGTCTGTTACTTAAACTTGATTTTCAAGAACTGTCGTTGTTGAAGGTCTCTCCAGTTTTGAAGATATTGCTGTAGCATTGTCTGTCAGCAATGTGCAGGAAATAATTCAGTATTATGTACTCATTTTATTTTGTTTGTAAATAACTACATACCTACCGCCATCTGAAAAAAGATCGGAGCGAAGAGGTCGTGGCTAAATAATAACAGCCGGTCGGTTTGATCTGAAGGTTAAGCCGCGCTTGCCTAAGTTGATCCCTGGATGGGTGACCCAATACATACCGAGTTTCCTCTGTGCCTCGGAAAGCACGATAAGCCGTTGGTCCCGGTTGTCATTTGTATGTAGATCTTTGTATGTTAAAGGTAGTCAGTGGCCCGAAAGTCTGATAACCAGTCTTACCAAAGGGTATCGTATTACCCAGTAGGTACTAACTGGGTTGTGAAGGTCAGATAGGCAGTCACTCCATGTAAAATATTCGTATTCATCTGCTTCCGGTTAGACTGGTAGCCGACCCCAATATAGTTGGGATAAGGCTGGGCAGATGATGATCTGAAAAAGAATATTAGCTTACGCATTAACATTTTGAAAAAATATTAATATTTTATGTAAAGCCCTGTCTAGAATGTTGTGTGGTTTCTTGCGTTCAGTTTAATTATTTGATAAAACAATATGACCGCTACGGATAGTTATTGAATATTCGCCAAATAACTAACATTCTACATACATACTTTGGCCTTTTTTCCCATGAGAATGCAGAAACTACAAAACACCACCTGCTACACATAACATAACAGCACGCGTGTAATCCCCAAAGGGTTAGGCAGAGAGGTACCTAATAGTACACCCACATTTTGCCAGTTATGTTTAAGTCCCATGTAATAGAGGGCGAGTCTATTGCCATGAACTGAGCTCAAATCCAGGCTCCGTGGCTGCTACTGAGAAATTCCTGATGGAAAAACTTAATAACACTTTACCCGACCCGGGAGTCGAATCCCGGATCTCATGCTCAGCAGTCGCGCTTGCGATCACTAGACCAACGAGGGAGTCAACCACCTGCTACTATCCTTAAATACTTCTTTTGCGTCATGTTCAGAAATTTGATCGTTACTACTGTCATTTTATAACAGTTACACCACTTTTACTCACAACAGTGACTCCAACCACTTTATTAAAATATGGCCGAGGATATACAATGTAATGTTTCCGTGAATGATCGGAAACACGCATTGGTAATACGGGCCGATATTTATTTGGAATGGGTCATCGCACTCTCACTATGTTGCACAGAAATGCACATGGTTCGCTTCGGACATTCCTGGCCAGTCCCGGCCATTCTCGGCCATTCTCAGGCCATTTGACCCGTTACGGCTGTGCCTGTAAGTATGTGTGTTTTGCTCGAAATAGGCAACGCGTAATTACATTTTGTAGCTAAGCCAAACAATTATTTTTAGTCTAAGTCTATATTTTCACAATGAAACCTAGGACTAGCTTATGTCCGCGGCGTCGCTCGCTGGAGTTCCGTAATGGTCCCACGGGATAGTATTCCCGGGATAAAAAGCATCCTATGTATTAATCCAGGTTATAAACTATCTTTGTGCTAAATTTCATCCAAATCCGGTTTGTAGTTTTTGCGTGAAAGGGGTACAAACATCCATCTATCTTTCCTCAAAAACTTTCTCATTGAGGACAGTATTTTTGTAGTAATTTAATAAAATCACCATCGATTTAAAAGATATCATGCTCTCCTTTGATGCTAGTTTGGTTTCATCAGACACAAGATTCTCAGATCTTTAGGCCAGATGAATAATATTAGGCGTCACACGATCCGAGATACAGGGTAACACAATACCCCAAGGTCAGTTGTCAGACTTTCGGGCATCTGAAAACCCGTTACGATTGTCAAAGATCTATAAATGTGCTTTTTATTTTTTTTACTTAGCCTGTTTTGTCCCACTGCTGATCAAAGGCCTCCCCAATTCCTTTCATGTGTTTTTTCCTCATGCTTCCTCAAACCAGCCCTTGCGGTACGCGTCCAGATCGTCTAGCCACCTCTTTAATGAATGTACTGTTTCTTAATACCTTATCTACAATTTCCGTACCCCTAAGACTAATTGATGTAATGTGTTTTATAAAACATAACATTCCAGCACAAGCCATAATAAACGTTATGCAGGAAGTTTGGTTCAGTGGCCCATTTAATGAAAAACAAATTTCTCTGTTTACATCGGTATGGCACCATGTGGCCCTTGTGGATCGTATTTTCTGTAAATACCTAGTAGGTTTTATGTGTTGTGTTGTGTTGTTGGTACTGACATAGATTATGCAAAGATGGAGTGATAACATCTTATTCAGTAAAACCAAAATTATGCATGAATGTAACCTAGTTTTTCACTGGCTCTAAGTACCTATCATCTTCTTGCCACTATCTTAACAATACTATACAATACAAAATATAATATGGACTTATTATGCTTTTCATATAATAAACGTGCAGATTTTTTTGTAATTGGGAGTAAGAATTTTCAAAGAAATATGCATGGAAGCTTCTTTGTTTTAGAAAAATTAATCATTCATAAAACTTAAATCGATATGAAACTGGAAATTTCCTCAGAATAAAACTAAAATTATTGTCACCAATACCACAAATAATTAAATAGGTACATAGTTAAATATGATTGTCTTGTCGCACCATGATGGCTTATTTCCTATTGTCGACATACGCATCGTTTGCGCATACATTAACACTCCATTCTTACTGTACTTCATGTCACCATATTCAAAGATGGCGGATGCTATCTTATCGTACCTACCTAGACTAACAATTTCCTAGGAAATGTAAGTCCCTTATCAAGGTGGGTCAAGGTTGTAAAGATAAGAGGAAAAGATTGCTCTTCTATTTATTGTTCTGCTTTCATTTCTGATAAAATGAACTTGGGTTGGTTGAATGAGACGGTGTTTCGTTCCGGGTTTCATATACAAATATGTAGAAAGAGATGTGTTTAGTTGAGCTACGTGAATAGGTTATTTTCTCATCTTTACGTTTTTGGCGTTCGAGCGCTTTCAGCGCTGAATGCTTCAGGACGAATAGCGCTTGAAAGTACAGTAACGAATTGAGTTTTAAATTCTCTCCGGTGTGCGCAGTGACAGGTTTCTGCCCCATTGCGTATACACAACACACCATTTCATCAGTTGATAAACAACTATATTAGTTACGAAAAACATAATACCCGTAAACTTTATGTAACCACCGGATGGAGTACAATACCTTTTCGTTGATCTCACATAAGGGTGCGGCTACGCATTGCGTTACTGTGATACCCATAGTTCCGCCCTTTTGATTGGTCAAACGCTTGACTCGTCACGGTCCAATGATACCGTACATTTACAACGCTTGCATAACTATGCTATTGAAGATTTTTCCCGCGCAAATAAAGCTGACCAGTTTAGTTAGACTTTTGTTGAGCTAATAGATGTATTGGTGTGGTTGTTTTGTGTAGGTCATGTTATGATTGTGGTAGCAGCTGGATGAAAGCTATCGAAAGGACGCTGCGGACGCGCCTTCCCACGGCGAATGAATTGCCGTGATGTAATTGGGACTAGAATGTAGTACATTGAATGTTTACAATCTGTAATATGTACTCTATTTTATTGCCCCTCAATTGGCTTTGTTAAATGATTTGTAAGTCTATGGTAGCTTTGCAAACTATACGTAGAGTGGGGTAATTTTACTTTAGGACAGTCGTTTCGAAATAAATAGGGTGTATCAAATCATTGTTATTTTTATTCTTGTTTAGTTAAATGAAAGTAGATCGTGGGAGATCTGAGTGTTCCTTTTTTTTGCTATCACTTGCAGTAGATTACCAAAAAAACATGCCAAACTATTTGTGGGTAGTTAAAAATAAAACAAATATACGGACCTAGATAAGTTAACAGTCATACAACATGTGGTCTTTAAAAAATCTGCTCAGATTTTTATTGGTTTACACAACGACATAAGAAGAAAACGACTATCAATGAGCGGATTCAAAGAGACCTCATCATCATTCACAGTTCGAATTCGGCTGTTGGGTATAGCCTCTCTTTGTTAGTTCCAATCTCCACGCTCCAGTGCCAACCTCAGCCAGGTTTTACCTGAGATGGCAACAATGTCATCTGCCCATCTCGACGCCAGACGACCAACACTTCTCTTTCCATTATTTGGACGCCACTCGGTCTCAGCTTTACTCCATCCATCACTGCGCCTTGCGACTCCTTTGGAATTCCATAACGCGATTTCCTATATCGAAGGTCTGTTTAAATGCCAAGTAATATTTAAATTATTTAGCCTTATCGAACGTTATAGTAACATAATATAGTGTTTATAATTAATTAATGACAGAAAAACCTTTTTTGCAATAAATAAAACCGACTTCAATAAACACCAAAAAGAGAAAAATTATTTCAGAAGTCGGTGAATTTTTTGTTGTAATATCCTATATTTTTTTTTCCTATGCATTAATTTTAAATTGATAAAAATACATTTCATACTAATAGACTTATCACCAATGTGAACAAACACAAAAAAAAAATTCAGTCGACAAGATAACCTTTTTGGAAGTCGGTTAAAAATGAAACTTTGAGGGTTAAAGCAAAAAGACCCAAAGCATAAAGGCTTAATGTTATGTTATGATATTGTGTAAACAATACATATCCTAGTGATTGCAGCAATTACGACAGACATGCTATCTATTATTGAAGAGTTCCATTGTATATCACAGAAGATCAGCATCAGATCTTCACGAAATTTAAACGAGACCACAGCGAAATAATAATCTTCCCAAAAAAAAAAATCATCGAAATCGGTTCTCAATTGGCGAAGATAGCGCTGAACATACAAAAAAAAACTCCTCCTTCGTTTGGAAGTTGGTTATAAATAAACTGTTCATATTATGTTTTTTTTTTTTCTATATTATTGCAAAATAACAAACACGCTGTTTAAAAAAAGAACGTAGCAAATATATGCAAGACAGTATAATTATAAAAAACAGCCTGAATAAAAAGTGCTACAAAAAGTTTTGTGTTTTTATTAAAACAGGGACGACACGTTTTTCTTAATTTGTCCTAATTAATTGATTGGGTCAATTTACTTAATTAAAGATTAGCATATTGCCGTGGGTATAAATCTCAGCACAAGGAAAATACGGTACAAATAAATATTTATAGGGAAAAGAGCACTTGGGTGAAATAAAGTATATTATCAGAGGCTCGTGGCTTAATAACAAAACAGCAGCACGATTCGATCTTCAAGGTTAAGCAACGCTTACCGAGGTCGGTTCGTGGATGGGTGGTCATCAGAAACTACCGGCAGATAAAAGCCCAAAAATGTGACTACCGTCTTATCAAGGGGTATCGTTTTAGATTGTGGAGGACTCTATATATAGAGTCCTCCACAATCTAAAAGGAGTATTTTACTTGTATTGACTGCTTATATATAAGCTTATATGTATTGACTGCTTATATATAAGCAGTCAATACATACAAAAAATATATAAAATACTCCTTCGTATTCAGCTACATCCGGTTAGTCTGGAAGGCGGCCTCAACATAGCTAGAAAAACCGGCCAAGTGCGAGTCACACGCACACAGGGTTCCGTAGTACCAAACAATATCATCATCATCGTCACTTCAGCCTAAAGACGTCCACTGCTGGACATAGGCCTCCCCGAAGGGTCAACACATTGACCGGTCCCGTGCGACTCGCATCCAGCGGATCCCTGCTACCTTTACCAGGTCATCGGTCCACCTAGTGGACAAAAATGACCAAACAATATAATAAAAATATTTTGAAGGCAATGAGCCTTCAAAATATTTTTTACAACATGTGTTGTATTGTTACATTCAACAGCAAAACTAAATTTGTTTTTCATAGTAATGTAATGAAAAACAAAGTTACTGCTGCAGTTTGATGAAAAAGTCCCATATCTCAAAAACTAAACATCAAATCTTATTCAAACCAATTTTCGGTGAAAGTTTTTTTACGTTCTACAATCCTACATTTTTTCAGAATTTTCCTCCTCTTACTTTAGAAATTAGAGGGGGGGGGGACACATTTTACCACTTTTCAAGTGTCTATGTTTCAAACGATTGACTTTGCGAAAAAATGTTTTTAGAAACCTGAAATTCATTTTAAAGGACTGTTTATAGACACCCCGCACATATAGGTTTGATGAATTTTTTTTTTTAGTTTCAGTTCCATGTACGGGGAGCGAATTTTTTTTTTTGTATAAAAACCTACCAAGTTTCAACTGTGTAGTCCTAATAGTTTCGGAATAAAGCGGCTGTGACATAAGGACGGACATAGTCTGACAGACAGACAGACAGACAGACATGACAAATCTACAAGGGTTCCCTTTTTTGCTATTCGGCTACAGAACCCTAAAAAGCTAGGCAGAAAATGTGATTTTGTACGTTTCCGTATCCGTATTCCAGCTAAAATGCATTCTGGTAGCCTTTGCCGCCAATAATCGAATATTAGAGAGCTTTTTAAAAGGTTTCAGTGGAAAATACCGCCCGTGCTATTTTATTTGAATGCTTTTATTTTACTTTTACCGGTTTTAAAAATAATGACATTACACCTGTGTCGACTTATGTCTTCCGGTGGCACATGAGTATTTATTTATAGCGAAAAAGTACGGAAGTTAATAAAGCTTTATTAATATAAATAGGTGAATTTACGAGGTGGGAGGGGAAAAACGGAGATAAATAGAGAAATAAAACTTTGCTCGATTCCCCCTGGCTGGCTGGCCTGGCTGGAGGCCCTACACTCAAGGCATCTACGAGATAGTCCGGTTTAGCAGAAGCCAGCCTCATAGGTTGACTAGCAAAAAACCATTAGCGAAAAAAAAAAAAAAGGTCGTTTATTTGAAAAAGCTCTTAGAACCAAGAATCAAAAGAATGAAGAATCAAAACTGTTCTTTACAAAATATACCAGCCTTTACTGAAAGTTCTAGCTCTAAGCCGTAATAAGTTCTTTGTTCGTGAAAATTGTTGGGTGATTCAGATGTTTTTGTTAGACAATGAAATATTCATTTCGAATCTGAAAAAGCAATAACAAGCCTCCGTTATTAAATCATTCGTTGATAGGTTGTCATTGTACGAGCATGTAATGCGAGGGTATGAGAAAAGTGTGGCCGTAAGACCTGCGGGAAGACCTGGGGTCTGAAATGGCCGCAGAATCATGATAGGACAATAATATGAATCCCGTTAAAATTCTTAAAATGGTCACAGACGCTGCTAATATTAAATAATTGTCTTCGTATTTTGTGACCATTTTACGAATTTTGACCTAATTCATATATCCTATTATAATACTACTAAAGCGGCCATTTGAGGCCCCCAGAAACGATGAATGAATTGTGTGAAAGTGAAAGATGATGAACAACCTTCACCAATGACCTGGAGAAGGTGCAGGTATCCGTTGGATGCGAGTCGCACGGGACCGGTCAATGTGGCGGCACTTGGGGGAGGCCTCTGTCCAGCAGTGGACGTCTTTCGTCTGAAATGCTGATGAGGATGATGAAAGATAAGATGACTAGAAAAGGGAATGACTACAGAGATGAAGTATAGAAGAAGATAAGACGCACGAGAAGTCGTCCCAAATCGGAATAAAAGTATTATGACTATGTTTATACCTCTGTAAGTTTATTTCAACATCTAACTAGCCGTCCAACAGCTATTTAACAAATAATACATGAGTACTTTGGCTCCTACACTACCCTAAACTCATAACAAATGCTCCAGGGAGTGTTGCCATAACCACCATGGATTAGTGATCCAAGTATGATTTTATTAAGGTTTTCCGGGTATTTTATTAGGGACAAACGAGAACCGATGAGGTGCTTGGCTTCATTGAGGATAATAGCACGATTTATATATTTGTACGTTATATAAATTGTTTATCGTTTGTTAGGAAGCCTTTGCGCAAATTGTACTGGGTAGGTACAAGTTGTTTCCGCGCGTGTAAAAGATTTATTTTCCAACTAATTGTGGCCCGCGACCTTGAGGAGCTCGTGGCTAAATAATAACAGCCGCTCGGGTCAATGTTTGGTTAAGCCTTGCTTGCCTATGTTGGTCTGTGGATGGGTGACTACCCATTATATACCGAGTTTCCTCCGTGCCTCGGAAAGCACGTTGAACCGTTGGTCCCGGCTGCCATTTATAGATTTTTGACAGTCGTTAGGTAGTCAGTGGCCGAAAAAGTCTGACAACCAGTCTTACCAAGGGGTATCGTATTACCCAGTACTAACTGGGTTGTGGGGGTCAGAGAGGCCGTCGCTTCATGTAAAATACTGGTATTCAGCTGCATCCGTTTAGACTGGAAGCCGACCCCAGCATAGTTGGGAAAAGGCTAGGCAGATGATGATGATGTGGCCAGCTTCGTCCGCCAAATTCGAACAAAATTCGATTCAAATATGAATCGAATTTTGTTAAGAATTTCAAGGGTTTTCATTTTCTTTTTCTAAAATACTTACCTCAATACTTCTTATTACACCAGCTATCTGCCAGTAAAAGTACCGTCAAAAAGGGTTCAGCCGTTTTGGATATTAGCCGAACAAACAGTCAGACAGACATACAGACGGACAGACAAAAATTAAAAAAAAATAAGTTTTATGTTTATAAATACCGTCTACATTTATACTTTCATAGGGATTTAGTTATTTTCAAATTACAAATAGACACTTCAATTTTATTTATTTGTATAGATATGAAAATGCTGATCTTCATCAGGTGTCAAACTTATAAGTTACCAGATTCTATGATGTTTTTTTTTGTGTTTTATGTTTAAATTCGCATTCTGAATGTTCTGTTAAGTAATTTAATTTGGGAATAAATCGGCAAATACATAGTAGAATCAATTCTATTTTTTTTTTATAAACTTTGCCCCTCACTAGGAATTTCTATTTTTATGTAAAGTTTCACGTTCATAAATGCCTTACTGAAATAAATGGTCTGTCTTTGTTCTAATTCGAAATGGAAATGTTTATGAGTAACATACGCCTCACTTAAAATAAGGCTGCAAAAAATCATATCAATGATAAAAAAAAAAAAATAGAACTTTAGTCCTCTGTTTCTATCAATCACACTGACATAATCGTAGACGACCACAGACCGCAAACAATTAATAAACAAGTATACAATGACAAATTATTTCGCGTTTCCGTGTCCCAGTTTTTGGTTGGCGTTGAATAGGCCAGACATGTATCAAAGTGATGGATGGTCCTAACTAAACTTTGGTCTCGCACAATTAGGCTGACAATCCACCACACCTTGCCATCGGACAATATATTGTATGTCAATCACTGCGAACACGCACGGAATTGTGCATTCGGTTTGTAGACGATGGTCTTTATGTGACACGGGACGATAACGACACGATAATTGTTCACTATTGTAATTATGCTTGAATCAGCCTGTAAACGTTCACTGTTTTGCATGATTACGATCCTTCCAATGATCCCGTTGGTAACGGAATTGGGAATCAGAATGTGTTGTCATTGGTTCTAACAGTTTGCTTTCATGACACATAGAAGGATATAGGACTTAGGTACTTAAATGAAGTTATGTGAAAGTGCTTTTGATTTTCGATGAAATTAACACTGTTTCTGAAAACGTGAGCAATTGCTTACAAAGTGCTTCGTATTTCTGCAATTACTTTCAACCGGCTTGATATACAGTAGGTTATGTCAATCCAATACATTTTTGACATTTCTATCATCTTTATCGCTGGGGTTTTTTTTTAGGAATTTCTCAATAGCAGCCACGGAGTCTGTATTTGTGCCCGGTTGAAGGTAATAGGCTCGCTCCCTATTTATTTGTTTATTAAAACTTCACGTACAATTAGTGGTACAAAGACTAACTTAATGCCACAAGACATTCTCTACCAGTCAATCTTTGGATTAAATAGGACAAGTATGTGATAGGGTACAAAATAATATCTAAAAATAACTGCTGGTTATCGAAAATTACATGGGAATGAAACATAACTGGCGAAATGTAGGTGTACTAATGGGTACACCTCTGCCTTACCCTTCGGGAATTACAGTCGTGATGCTATGTTATCGCTGAAAGATTGTCACTTTATCTTGATCCTCTAGTCAGCCTTCATTTACAATCAAGTTAAAAGCCAGGTGCAAGTTCTGTACTCATCATCTGCCTAGCCTTTTCCCAACCATGTTGGGGTCGGCTTCCAGTCTAACCGGATGCAGCTGAATACCAGTATTTTACATGGAGCGACTGCCTATCTGATCTCCACAACCCAGTACTGGGTAATATGATACCCCTTGGTAAGACTGGTTGTAAGACTTTTTGGGCCACTGACTACCTGTAACGACTGTCAAAGAATTACAAATGACAGCCGGGACCAACGGCTTAACGTGCTTTCCGAGGCACGGATGAAACTCGGTATGTAATGGGTGGTCTCCCATCCACAGACCAACCTAGGCAAGCACCGCTTAACCTAAACATCGATCCGAGCGGCTGTTATTATTATAGCCACGAGCTTTTCGAATTCTGTACTATTATATTATTTTACAGTGCACACTTGTCGGATGCTATAAATTGCAAAAGGGCTCTTCAGTTAGGCGTTCATGTAGCTCCTATAGTCTTGAATCTGATGCTATCGCCTTTGTTAAGTATCGGTTACATTCTATAAGCTGCATTTATGCGCAGAACCTGATCTATATCTCCCTGGTGTATTGTTCATTGATATTGAAAATAGGTGGTATAGCTGTGTTTAGGTCTAATTTTCCTATGTTATGGTTAGACAACGTACTGCAATATTGTGTTTGGTTTGATTGAAGAGTTTATCGATCGTGGCTTTATTTAAGTCATCTTTTTTATTATTTCCTTTAACTGGCTTCGTTTTTAAGTCTTTCTGGTTAAAAGTAAACCACAGTATTTATAAATATACTACGTGTACGATTGGGCCGAATAGGTTTGAAATTTTCTAAGGGATAGCTAAATATTTTTTAGCAATTACTATACCGGGTGTAAACAGACCCTTCACATATCCCTCAACCAAGCATTCTGTACATCAAACTAAGTAACTTTACGCAAAAATTATTGCTGGGAATCGACTTTTTTTTTGGGATAAAAATCACGTTTTACGGTAGGACTCGATGGAAAGTACTCATAGCATTGTGCTGATGAATGAATTAAATAGTACGAGGGTCGTGGAGGTGTGTAAAGTAAAAATCTGACATTAAAAACATGTATTTAAAAAACAACTTGTGAAAAAGTTGGAACTTTGACCCCCAATATCTCCGTAACTAGAAGGGTCCCAGGTATGGTCTAGAACAATAAAAATGATCGCAGTGACGGGGAGAACAAGTGCCTTTCGTTTATGTTAAGGGTCTATTTACACCCTTTATTTGTGCTATGGAAAAAAGTGTTCAGTTTGATGGTCTTTGCTCATTCTTAAATATAACCACCCCTTTCAGATACTTGCTATTTAGGGATGTCCTATGCTTTAATAGATCTATTCATAAATATAATATCATGTGTACCTAGTTACCGGTTGCATTTTCATCCGAATGTTGTCGCATTCGTCAAATGCTTCATTTCGAATTCCCTCAACCTCTCTGTCGTACGGTTTTTGATCCCCCCATATTTCAGCCATCAATACTAACGGGTGACCGTATCATGCACCAAATAGAGTCAATATTCGCTTATAAAAACCAACTGTACCATAGATGACGTTCGGTGTTTAGTTTAGCGTGTCGCAATCAGAGCACAAAGCTGGTATTTTATTGTGATTTACATACCGAAAGTGCCCATTGTGAGTGCGCGCCCTGTCACAGTTGCCCTCTGGCCTCCGTAGGCCAGCGTGGTCTACTAGACCGTCGCCAGATTAGGTCTATTTAGACCCGCGGTAATTTGGACCCGGAATTCTTCGTGTTCTATTGTCTATCATCTATCTCTCTAGTGTTGTGATTCCTTTTCGCGCATGCGTTTTCATTACATTTTCCAAGTGACGTTCAAACTCATGTAATCAGAGATTTACATACGTAAGTTTTGTTTATTATTTGTTGTTTTAATTAAAAGCTTCTGCGGTTACGTGCGTAATGGCAGCTGTGGGAAGCTATAAAGTATAGTTTATGAAATAGGTGGGACTACACAAGTTTCACAACCGCGATGAGATAAAATTAAAAGCGTAACACAAATATGTTGAATTTAATTTGCTGTTGAGTCAGTACCTACTTTATATTTTTAGCGCTAATTGAGCCAACATGAAGTTAAGCATCCACTAACGAGATTTTAATTAAATCTTCTTGATTGGGCATTAAATCGAGCTAAGATTCGAAATCAATGTATTTCCTTTAAATTGGACAGATGAAAATGAGTATTAATTGAAGAAATTCTTTTAGATAATGTTACTGCTTACAATTAATACAAACAATGATTTATTGAGTTGAGATTACTTTCATCGAATCGGATCTTCCTCAATACTCAATCAGAATTGATTGCGGCCTTAAGCATCGTTCAAAGATGATCTGTTGGAATTTGGCATGAAGGGTTGGCATTCTGACTTTATCTACACTAATACTATAAGGTTTTATATGTTTGTAACGAATGAACTCAAAAACTACTAAACTGATTTCAAAAATTCTTTCACCATTGAAATGCTACATTATCCCTGAGTAACACAGATAATATTTAAAAAAATGTCCACCCGTGCGGACATTTTTTTTTTTTTTTCCGGTCGGGACGGACCGCTAGTAATTTTATTTTAGCGGCTTGGCTTACTGTTACTATATTCCTACTAGTTTCTGAGACTCTACCACGAGCACGCGGTGTAATACGCGCGTAAATATGTCGATTTTTGAATCGAAAATACAATTATTCTATATCATTTTAGTTAAATTGTTTGCAAGCACAATCAGTAACATCCATAGATATGAATGCATTCCTAAAACTATATAAAAAAATACTTTATTGAGAAATGTTTACTCACAGACATCAGTGTAACCCTGACTCTTGTATGTACTAGGAGTGCCTGTATCACAACAGCCAGAAAATATGAAAATATTTTACGTATAACGGGTATTTTAAATTTTAAAATCGACATATTTACGTTAGGTTTACACCGCGCGCTCGTGCTAAGGCCTCTGGCCTGCCAGGGCTGCGGGACTGTTCGAAAGAGATACCGTGGCCCTGGAACACAAAGGGCAAAGAAGGAACATGGATGGGTTTTAGTCAGTACAAGTCTGACACTCCCTTCCGCTCCGCCCAGAGTGGGAGGGGGCATTTGATGATTTCCGATCCGAAAAAAAAAAAAAAAAAAAAGGCCTCTGGTTACAGTTTTCAATTTAATTTTATCTGGACCACCCTAAATTTCATAACACACTTATAAGCACTGCACCAGGTCGTCATCACCTCATTTTAATTTTACCAGCTGATCCCGAACCGAACAGAGGCTATTGCTGACGGCAATAGCATCGGTTCGGCGTTGCCCTCAGATGAGCAAATCCTCTTCCATATAATATCCTTTCGTAATTGAATAACGTTACTTACCCTTCCTCCATTCCTTTCATGTTTTTTCATTCATGGCAATGTTATAAATAGACGCGCTAGTTTTCGTTTACATGGATAACAGGTTGTAACATAATAAACGCAAGAACTCTCGTGTGCTGTCTCAGACCATGAAACTGAACAAATTCTGTTCCATAACTTCGGAAATTCATAACTTTTTTTTTCTAGTTTTACTATACATATTGATCAGCTGATCGCGTCAGTTCCTATACAAAGTTCAATTTTGTTTTGCGAATTTCAAGAATCGTAGAACAAAAGTTGTTCAGTTTCATGGTCCAAGAGACCACACGGTAGTTCTTGCGTTTATTATGTTACACCTTGAAGATACATAAATACTTAAACTTAAGCCTTTTTCCATTGGAGGTAGGCAGAAACTATTGAAAGCCTCCTAAGATCCTTACTTCCCCTTTTGCTCCATCTACGTTCATACATGTAGTCATACACGTTACAACGTCGCCATTTACAAGCTTAGATTCCTTTCAAAATTAGGATTGATTGTTATTGATTTCAGCATTGTGTAAAGATTTGATTAAGTCCCATTATGAGAGGAGTAAATCGCAATCGATCCGTCTTTTATTTTAAACTCAATGATTGATGAAGCACCATTCAAACCTCCTGAAATGATGGAGGTTTAAGGAAAATTCTAAGAGCTTCATAAACAACCGTTTAAATAAGATTTTCTTCTAAGAAAGATAAAGTATTTGGTATCACTAAGCGCTTACCTAAAGTCTCAGCCGGAAAGAAAAATTGTTGCTTAAGAAACAAGACTGACTTTATTTTTAGTTATTTATATTACGGTGGAAGCGCCAAGGTAGCCAGCGAAATTCAAATTTTCGTACGATTTTTGCAATTTGCAGGTCAGTGTTAGGTTGTATGTTGATGAAAAATGAGTCGCCCAAGTAATACGTATGTAGTTACAGAATTATACCTAACTAGCTTTTGCCCGCTGCTTCGCCCGCGTGGATGTCGTAAATATCCGATTACTTACCTTCATCCCCCTTTTTGACCCAGTGGGGGTCGAATTATCAAAAACGCCGAGACACGTATAAATTAATTTTCAATCGTAAGCGTAAACACAAAATTTGAAGATCCTAACTTCAAAACTGACAGACTTTCATACAAACTTCCATCTCCTATTTTACCCCTTTAGGGGTGGAATTCCCAAAAATCCTTTCGTAGCGGAGACCTTCTCTTCACAAAGAATACACCCTCCAAGGTTCAAGTCTCTAGTACCAGCGGTTTGGGCTGTGTGTTGATATATCACCCAGTCAGTCAGTCAGTCAGTATACTATTTTATATACATATAGATTAATTCAAATTAAATTATTTCAAATTATTTATTAATAATCATGTACATTAAACATAGAAATTTGAACGTTGATCCCCAAACTAGACGTTATTCCGTATCTTGGGGATCAGAGTTGTACATTTTCGTTTTATTATACAAAAAGGTCGTATACGGTGATTATTAACAAAATTAAACTAAAAGAAAAATAAATAAATTGAAGTAAAAATAAGGAAAATATAATTAAGAGAGTAAAAAACAAAAACTTAGGAACAATACTTATTCACAAACAAGATTCAACTTAAATGTGTGTGTGCGTGGGTTTGTGTGAACGTGTACGTTCATGTGTGTGTGCCTGTGTGTATCAAAGTGAGATAAGGAGCGCTATCAGTTTGTGTAGTCTTACTTCTTGTGTAGCTATTTGTAAATAATCCTTTCTTACAAATAGCTAGTATCATAAATACAATGTTCATTTAACCCCATTGAATGACTTTTTCATAAAATAGTTATTAGATGGACTCCTCTGGCACTTCCACCTTAAGATTTCTAATGGATACACGGAAGTGTAAAAATAGCATAACCTGTACTATTTTTTTTTCTCAAAACTTTTGCTTCATGTTTGGTTACACTATGTAGTTATGTATATCTAAACCAAGTTTAAGAGCTGCCAGTGTCATAATTGTTATTAAATATTAAGAGCGCCGTTTAGATATGGTAAACGCCCTAAGATGGCTTTTATAAGGTCTAAAATTAAGGGTTTATTAAAAATAAGTATTATTTTAAAAACACTGTTTTAAACGTAGGTTTCGAGACTTTACGATCATTATCAATTAATTGTAGGTAGGTAATATTATACCTATGCAATAATGCTAAGGTACATAGATGATATTGGTAACACTGTTATTTATACTTCACGAGGTCTCACAATTTAATTACTGAAAATATTCGTAAAAAGGAATTCTTATTTTATAGGCTTCCCATATCAACTTGCTATTCGCGGAACGTCTATTATAGGATTCACATTATTGTATTTTCTAAAAATATCAAATATTTCAATTACGTAATTTAATGAAGGGGTTGGAATATTTTGGCATGCCTGCTTTTACGCCATAGGTACGTCTGTCAATTAACTGTCATTAATACAAAGATGTATTTTATTAGACAAAATCTTGCAAAGCGTACACGTTTCCAAAATATGATGCCGCACTCAGTACCTATAACTTGGACTGCTTATATTTCGTTTGGTATGATGCATACATACATACAGGGTGTAAATAGACCCTTCACATAGTCGTCAACCAAGCATTCTGTACTTCAAACTAAGTAACTTTATGCAAAAATTATTGCTGCGAATCGACTTTTTTTTTTGGGGTAAAAAATCACGTTTTACGGTAGGACTCGATGGAAAGCACTCAAAGCATTGTGCTGATGGATGGATTGAATAGTACGGGGCTGGAGGTATGTAAAGTAAAATTACACTAAAAACATGTATTTAAAAAAAAAGCTTGTGAATAAGTTGAAACTTTGACTCCCAATATCTCCGTAACTAGAAGGTTCCCAGGTATGGTCTAGAACAAAAAAAATTATCGTAAAGACGGGGAGAACAAGTGCCTTTTGGTTATGTTAAGGGTCAATTTACACCCTTTATACTCAAGCCTTTTACCATGGTGGTAGGTAGAAACAACAGAACGCCACCTGCTACGATCGTTACATAGGTACTCCTTTCGCCTCTTTTGCGTGGCCAAAATTTTTAAAAACTAAATGCCGAAAAGTAAGCAAACCAGGCTCTATACTAAAATCTTCGAACCTCTTCAGCATTTCAGGTATTACGTTCAAATACTTATAAAAGAACACACCTATGATCGAAATAAGTGATTTATTTAAAGTATCGTATCAATAGGTTGTTGGGCACGAGCACGTTATAAAAACATTGTTATTGCTGGAGATTTTAACATAGATATGCTTAAAAAAAATAATCACACAAATGCATTTGAATATTTATTAATGAGGTATAACTTGAAATTGGCATTAAGGCAACCTACTCGCATGGCAAGCATGACATGCATAGATAATTTTGCGCATAATTTTAGTAAATCTTGCAAAACTGACGTGCTAGAATTTGCGTTGTCCGATCATACGGCACAGCTCCTTCACTGTCCTGTTCAAACTAAATCTATCATAAACCATTGGTATGCGGCTAAAAGGGATTATAGTATGGAAAACATAGCTAAGTTCAAAGGCCACATCAAAAATCTTACCTTTTCCGAGATTTATGACACGGATGATCCGAATATTGCTTATACTCATTTTATCGACTCTTTCAAGCTTTTGTACGATTTGTGTTTTCCAATAAAATTGATCAAAATTGATGTCATTAAAAAACCTAAGTGGCTTTCAAAAGGAATTAAATTGTGTAGCCAAAGAAAAAGAGAGCTTCTGTGGCAGATGAGATTAAACCGAAGTAGAGAAAGTAGAACTAAATTCACTAATTATTCAAAATTACACAAAAAAATTATACACTTGACACAAAAGGCACAAAACAATCATAAAATTAAATTATCTAAAAATAAATCTAAAACTACGTGGCAAATTATTAATCGCGCAAACCATAATTTACCCAAACAAAACATTTATAAAATTAAGGTTGGAGACCGTATTCTTTCAAATCCCAAGTGCATAGCTGAAGCGTTTAATAACTACTTTGTCGATAGAATTCAGCCGAAACATAATGACACCGAGGACCCCAAACGCTGCAAAGTAAACACGAGCGCGAAATCAATGTTCATGTCACCTAGTGTACCTTTAGAAATACATAAAATAATAATGACATTGAATAATACAAGTAGCGTAGGGTATGATGGTATTAGTACAAAAATACTCAAGCACGTCTCAATGGAAATATGTGGTCACTTAAGTCATATAATTAACCTCAGTATCAGCGCAGGCATCTTCCCCGATGCATTAAAAACTTCAATAATAAAGCCAATCTTTAAGAAAAATAATAGAGAATTAATGGAATTTTACCGGCCAATCGCACTCATACCTGTGATCTCCAAAATTTTTGAGAAATTCATTTATAACAAACTGTATAAATTCATTGATAAAAATAACATTTTATGTGACGAACAGAAAGGATTTAGACAACATAGAACTATCAATATGGCCGTTTATGACTTTATTTATAATGTTATGCAGAATGTTGACAAACGAATACCCGTATGTGGCATATTTTGTGACATGACACAGGCCTTTGACCACGTGGATTATGAGATTCTCTTAAGAAAACTTGAAGCTTACGGAATTAGAGGCAATTTACTTAGTCTTCTTGAGTCTTACCTTAGAGATCGAAAACAAGTAACTGAAATTTGTCAAATTAATCTAGTGAGCAAGCGCGAAGAGACATTTCGATCCTCAGACCGTGAAGTTATGTTTGGAGTACCGCAGGGGAGCGTATTGGGTCCTTTTGTATTCATACTGTACATAAACGATCTACCTGAATGCATTGAACAACCAATAACACTGTTTGCGGACGATAGTACTGTGACAATACCATGTAAAACTGTGGAGACATATGAAAGCGACATTAATAGTTGTTTAAAAAATGTTGTTAATTGGTTAGAGGCAAATAATTTAAAAATAAACATGGAAAAAACAAAAGTTGTACATTTTAGTCAACGTATTCTTAGAATTAGCCCTAATATACAATACAACAATGAAATAGTAGAAGAAGTAGAAAATACAAAATTTTTGGGACTGGTAATAGATAAAAGCCTAAATTGGAAAGCACATACCGATACTTTATGTAAGAGAATTAGTAAGTCCGCATACGCTCTACATTCACTATCCCCAATAGTATATATGGACGCACTTCTCACTGCTTATTATGGTATAGTAGAATCCCACCTACGTTACGGTATAATGTTCTGGGGTAATTCAACCGAAAGAGAAACAGTCTTTAAAGCCCAGAAAAGATGTCTAAGGGCGATGTTTAAGCTTAAATCCACTGATAGTTGCATGCCATACTTTAAACAGCACAAAATATTAACACTACCTAGTTTGTACATAATGGAAGTAGCTGTGTTTGTGAAGACGAACCCAAATCGTTTTAAACGTCTGACTGACGTAGTTCCACGTAATAGACGCGACAATAACCTAGTGTGTTCCCATCCCGCCAAAACGGCACTAATGCGCAAGAGTGTCTACTGCATGGCTTCGGTCATTTATAATAAATTACCTAAGCAATGGAAAGTATTGCCGCTATCATTATTTAAAAGCAGGCTCAGAAGCTTTTTAACGCATAAAGCGTACTATACTGTCGGTGAATTCCTTACCGAGAAAGAATTCTGAAGAAAAAAGATTTTCTGCCTTTCTTAATAATTTGTATTGTGTTTTTAGATAAGTTGTGATTTGAAACTATTTATGCTGTTACTACTAATTGACATATTATTATTCTAGTTGGCATAATGTTATTCCGTTTGACATTATTGATAATATTTTTAAATTTATTTTATTTTATTTTTTTACTTTGACCATGCTGACATTTTTTATTTTTTTATTTTATAATTTTTTTATGTAATTCCAATGACATGCCACTTATTTGTTTGACATTATTGATAATATTTTTTATTTTTTATTGTTTTGACCATGTTGACATTTTTAATTTTTTATATTTTATATAATTCCAATGACATGCCGCTTATTTTAAATTTATAATATTTTGTAAACCAACTATTTGCATGCCCATGTGACGGCAAAATGTGGAGAACATTATTATAAAAAAAAAAAAAAACATCTATGTACCTATTACCCATGTTTGCAAAGAAATAAATAAATGATTTGATTTGATTTGGGACACAGCTCCGTGCCAAACGTCCCGATCACATGCACTTCCTGGTGCAGCTTCTAAACAGAGGCGGCGTGCATCGCATTTAGTTTTAACTCTGTAGTTAGTGGTCAGCTAATCGCAACGCACTGCCGGGAAGTGCTGTGGTTTCATTACAACAACACCCCTTATAAATAACAGTGTACCGTGCCTAATTTTAGAATTATCGGAACTGTAGCGAAAATTAATCCAGCTGTGCTCATTAAAGTAGATGTATCGGATACCGATACAGTTGTTTTTTCGTCAGTAAAATCTTCGGCAGCTGCTGAGCTACTGTTTCATTGTTCGAATGACATTTCCTAATCGTATCGTTTTACTTGATTCGATATTATGGTAAGTGTACTACTGTTTCTCGGAACACGTGGGTGGCTATTTACGTTAACGACTCGACTCTGCAATTCATTATATGATTCATTTACATACAATAATGTGTGTAGTTATTGTTACGGGATTTATATGCGTTTTGGGTTGATGTGTTTAATTTGCTCTTTGTTATTTTCTTCATGCTTTTTAATAATTAATGTTTGTTAAACTAATTAATAGTGTGTATTGTTAACTCATTAAAGGCACGAAAAATAAAAAAACAATGATTGTCAGGCGTCCTTTATTGTGTTTCGAATAATACGACTGTTAAATGCCCCGTTACGATTGATACGTTATGCTATGCTACGAGTATGAATGTATTGTAGGTTCATCTACTTCTTTATGTTAAGAGCTATTGAAGAGATGTTTTATTAAAGTGTCTTATAACAAATAACGCAATGGCATAAGATTAATTCAACAATGCTCTAAGGGGCATCTGTTTATTGAAAACTATCAGTCTCCCTCTTAGTTATTCCACGAGCTTCCATGAATACTGAAGTGTCTTTTAATTTTTCATTTATATGACACGTCACACAGACATCTCCCTTTGTGTCTAGTTGTTTAATGCTCGTCCATTAATTTACAAAAAAATGATTTTCATGTCTTATATAAGCTTATTTCTTGGGACAGTCATCAGGAAATATTATCCACCCTTTGCATGTTTGATGCTAACACAAATTTTCCAGTAAAATCCTCTCTTATTCAAATAGTGCTCGGTAATATTGGGACAAGTCTTAGGGTTGTCCCGCAAATATAAACAAAGTGAGCACAATTTTCTGCTTCCGAATAATTTATCGTTTCTGAAGACGCGTCTTCAATCCTCATATTTGCTTTTATTTTTTTTTCTCCATCTTATGTTATAGTGCCGTCCTTTGTGACAACGTTTGTTCAAACACTTTGTGCGATTACGAGTTTGCCCACTGATGCTTTCCCGTTTAAATAAATATGACTAAACTCTTTTGTTGTGTTTTTTGGGACATAATATGAGATATTTTAGCTTAGGTACTTACTTTTAAGGTTATTCAGTATTTTTCGGATTAAAGGATCCGGTTTGATCTCTGAATTGATTCTTATGGTCATCATTGCTTAGTCATCATACCTGCCTTTTACGAGAACATTATATAGGTACTTATACGCAAAAGTAGATACTTGATAAGTGATCAAACTTGGAGATATTTTCTTTACCGCCTACTTAGATTTGTCATTGGCAGTAATACAATTATTATCATTATGATTGTGCGTATTTAATTGAAAAATAGGATTCACTGAGTTATAAATAGAATCAATGAAAAAAGAAGAGCGTAGGTAGAAGGCGAGGATAATCTCTGAATACTGAATTTCCAAATCTTATTAAAACTAAAAGTTAGATTCTAGAAGAATATCATTAGTAATGCGATCTTTTTGTTTGTAGCGGAGACGAAAGCGGCCGAGGTGGTCTCGAACGAGGCTGTGAAGTCGCCGAACGCGCCGACAGCTCCCAGCTCGTCACCGAAACGTGAGTAAAAACCTTTTTGTACTAAACGACCCGTTGTTTTCAACAAAAAATCCCATTGTTTTTACGTAACCTGAAACTTTGGAACAACACACGACCTAAACACTGAGTTATTTTGTTTTGAAACGCAAAAAGTGTGAAGCTTAACACCTACACTCTCGAAAACGACAAAAAGGTACGGACAACAGTCAACCACACATCACAATGGCAAAACGATTAAGCTTAGACAGCGACTTTATGTTGTAGCAGTAAGGTTAATTTTCGTAATGCAGGTGTAACCACTAATTAACGGGTTACCAACATTGACAAAAAAATCTTTAAAACTATAGACATACCTGTAGCATCTTTTTGAAAGCCTAGATTATGCAGATGTAGGTATTAAAGATTACCTACATTTAAATGTTATCGACAAGAATATCCGTTTAACCGATATCGCTAATCATTACCATCCATAAATTCTTTGACGCAAATGTTGACGTTACGTAATGAACTACTGCAATATCTTATCTGTTATCAATCTCGGAGATCGTTCCGCATAAAATATTACGGCACATCATCATACTACGTCAACTTTATTGAATTTATTTTTCTACTTATTTCTTTCTATCAGCATCATTATTAGGTTGGATCAGTCCGCTGTTAGGCATCATGATGTGCAGCCTTTGTTCCATACAATGCTAGGTATAGGCCTCTTCCATATTGCCATGCTTGCCTAGTCTGCGCAAGTGTCATCCAGATTTTCCCCGCTGTCATCTGTGGGTCGTCCATCCATCTAGCGGTTACACCACCACAGTACAAGTAGGTAGTAAATTAGGTCTTTGAGAAGGATCTCTTTCGGAGAAATATAGGTGTTACACCAACCTGCCGACAAACAGCGTTGATGTTTATCGTTTTGTATGAATTGTTACCATAGTAATTAGGTACAGGCCCATGAGACAACGCATCAACGTGCCTCATACTCAGTCTACAACATTATTTTTAGTATATGCGAAACCTGAATGTAGTTTGTTCAGAATAAGTAACTGAATCGATTCCAATAATTTTTAGCCCATGTTATATTTTGTCAAAAAAATATTTAAAAAAAGTTACAAGTTGGATACCGAGCGACATTAAGTACCTATCGCAATCATTTAGGTACCGACTGCCAAATTATTATTATCAATCAGCTCAAGACGACGCTGGAGCGCTGCGTGGTGACCACGTTTTTGAGCGGACAACTAGGTAATAGAACAAGCTTATAACTCTGTGATTTTTTGTGAGACAGTTTTGAAATTTTGTATATAGATTCTTTACATAAAAATACTGTACACGTGTTTCAGGTTTCGCATATACTAGAACTAATGTTGTAAGTCGTTCCCACTTCTGGGACACTGGCATCCTCTCAGTATGAGGGAGTGGGCCGCAATTCATCACCCAGGGTTTTTGGATCGTGCTTCGATAAGGCATATTGCTGTAGGCTGTGATGACCACTTGCCGTTAAGTTGACTGCGTTTAGTCTTATTATCCACTAAGAAAAAATATTTTAATTTATCAGCAACAAAATTATCTGCAAGGCCGTCTCTTGCACATAAGGCGTGTAATACGAGTAGTACATTGTTCAGGAGCTAGGCTTTATCGAGATACAACACAAACATGGCAAGGTACAAGATAACAGGATACATTATGCGCTGGTCAGTGTTATTAGCAAGTAAAATGGCACGATTGTCATGCGCCGACCTGACTTACTTGCCCCTGTTTTGGATGCATGCTTCACTCAAATTTTGTAGAATATAATTTCGTTTTTGTTGCATTTAAATTTTAATAAGTTTGTACTTAACACAGTTCAAGCGACCAAAAATTCGTGGTTTTAAAAAAGATATGATGAGGTGCAACTTCTAGTGATTCTTTTTAAAAAAACGGATCCCTTTTGTGTTTGTAGTTACAAGGAAGTCTGATATGTCTGGTCCTAATGCTGTACTTATGTATCAAAGCAAATGTTTAATAACTCAAAGATCCATAAATTCTGTAGATTTAACACTGTTGTTCAACGCCAACGCCAGTAATTCGCAACAGTAATGGATGAGCCGATCAAACGCTAATAAACACACACAGTTGCACTGTACACTTTGGCAATAGGCTGAAAATACGCAGCAATGAAAGACAAGGTGCATATTCCAACTGTTTTAACAATACAGAAACAAACACGTATGTTCATTACTGCACAAACATAATTTAACCTTATTACTGTGCAAGCTTCAGTTCAGTTTGCGCGAGTTCCTCGCCCGCTCGTAAATACCGGCCTAATTAGAAATTGTTAACATGTACCGAAGCATCGAAGACGAGTCTATTTTTAAATGTAACAATAAAACAGGTCTCGACACATTCACCTTATAACCCTTTGACTTGGAGCCAGAAAAGCGGGCGGCGCCAGAGTTAGCGGTCGCCGTGTTTTGGCACACTAGCACGGATCTATGAGGCGATTATGTCATGCATCGTGATCCCAGTTTGTTATTTCGTTCTCGCAAACAAATATCGGAATGGCGCTTTATTGTGGAGAAAGCAGAGGACGGTCGGTTATATTTCTGGAACTTGGAAGGTCGTTGCATCGCCGTATTGTTGCCAATTGCAGTTCGCATATTTGTCTCACCCACGATGTTTATTATTGCATTCTAGGATGCCGGCGGCGGTCTAGCGCTTCAGTTTTCTCTTCAAGTGTTCTTGCACCTGGGTTGTTGGAAAACTGCATAGTTACCAACATATTATTAACTTTACCTACATTGTCGTTCGTAGGGCCTCGTAATAGGTACGAGTACAATATTAAGACCTAATAAACTTAACAATGGTAAAAGTGACAGAAAGAAAGAAAGAGAGAAAAAAGAAAGAAAGAAAGAAAGAACACATTACTGTTACTGTTAACCTGGGTCATCCTACTGCTGGACAAAGGCTCCATGACTTCCAGTTCTTCCGGACCAAGGACCAATATGGACCACTGGTCGATGGTTTTGTTCAGCTCGTCCCGCTATCTCCTACGAGGTGTGAGACGTTGCATTTTACATTAAGGATACGCTGTTTTACAACACAAACAACCAACATCCGGCAGTGTTCTTCAATAATCCGTATTGATTGATTTGATCTGAGACAGCTAAACTTGAACACGTCAGCTGATCTAGATTGCGGTACTGAAAATAACCGAGTATTTTGAATGAGAGTGAAATCTCGATTTAAACACGTTTAATATAAGAGTGAACGTGTTGACCTATTTGCACGGATGTGTTATTCTTTATGACGTTCGGCTTCTTGTAATATGATGTTTAAATATGTTTGTGTTGTAACATAATTCATGTCGCTACAGTTTTCGAAGATTTGACTTAAGACAAGTAAAACTTTTAATTATTTCTTTGTTGACTCCATTTCTTATTATCTGATCACTATGAATCACGTTTTGAACTATCATTGCATGCGAATTACAAATCATGACTTAGAAAATATGAGTTCCTGCCATTAGTTTCACAGTAGGAAGCTAAATTAGCGAGAAAATTTCATAATTACATCTGTACGTGACTTGGTGAAATCTTCGAATCATTTCTATTGAAAAACTTCACGTTCTTTCTAGAACAAATCTTGACTTATTGTTTGAATCTTGAACCCGTGTTTCATGCTCAATATATTGTTTTATATATAAATACTTTCAACACACGAAAACTATTCTGAATTTTATTAAAATTACCCTCTATTTCAAACATTTGATGACACACAGCGTAAATTCTTTCACGTAAGAATTTTCTTTTAGTTGGGAATGATGTAGGTACTTATGTCATCGTCAAAATGTGAATATTTGTTCCAGATAGTTTGTAGGTATAATAGTCTCTAACTACGTATTATTAAAAGCTATTATAGAGCGTTACCTCACCTCGGGCGTTAGGCGATTCGGCATCGAAAGATACGGCTCAGTGGCACACTTGGGCGCTATTTTGGGAAAATTACCTAGGTTAAAGATTTTCTCTTATGTAATATGTAATTTTTGATGAAATATGGCTATGTTGGTCATGACTTATTCGCATACAAGCTTTTTGCAGCCGTTTGATATGCGTGAGGTTGGCTTAAGAGAAAAAAAAAAGAAATAATCTGTGCATTTCGACGAGTTCTAAGGAACAGAGTTTCCAAACTATATATGTTTCTTTAACTGGTTGTTTGGGTTTTGCGTTCCTTGTCAGTCATAGATAACTGGAAGACAATCAGTTAGTCAGCACAGATTCGCTACTATACAAATGAAATTGACAACGTTCACTTCAGAACAATTTACCGAGTTTTAAAAGGTGAAATTTAAAGCCAAGCGAATAAAAGCACTAACGACTAATGGCCAGGCCAACCAAGCCTCCGTTTTTCATAAAAATATCGGACATTTTATTGATTCAAGCATAAAGTGACGTCACTGCTGATAAAATAGGTAGGTAGATACATACTCTAGGAGCCAGTCTTAGGTCATTAGGTATGAAACATGATAAAAACAATTGAACTACGCAGTAATTGCAAGCATGATCAATTCATTATGTTAGTACCCACTGCGTGCATAATATTCATCTTAGGTAGGTAGTGACCTAATGATGACGTAGGTACATAAATAAATAGTAGAAAACGGACTAAGTTTTTAGGAATCGATAATGACAAATAGGCAAGGTGTCTGTTATAAAACTTTGCGTTTTAGGGTTTTTTTTTTTGAGTAATGATTTTTTTTTTAACTTATAATGACAAAAAAGTGCATTTTTTGGGGTTCCGTACCTCAAAAGAAAAAAAACGGAACTTCTTATAAGTATCACTTTGTTGTCCGTCTGTCTGTCTGTCTGTCTGTACGTCTGTCTGTCAAGACCCTATATCTCGGGAACGCGTGGAGTTATCGAGTTGAAATAAAATCCATATACACAGGTCTACAGTCCCTTGAAGCTGTGAAAAAATCAAACTTCTAAGTTAACGTAAAAAAAACATCGCCGTTTGTATGTTTCGACACTCCCAAGGGAATCAAAATTTATAATGTACTTTCCGTTGACCTAGAAATATGAAATTTGACAAGAATCAATGTGTGACTGCACGTGTAAAGGAAAAAATCTGAAAACCGTAGTTTAATAACAAAATACCTACAAGTTTATACGGTACCCTCGGTGCGCGACTCCAACTCGCACTTGGCCGGTTTTTAATGATACATGTCATGGACAACAAACACAACCGACGTCTCTATAAAGATCTCAAAACTACTTGATCCAAGTAAACGTTTTGTAAATCTTATCACACAATCGGACAAGATCATTGAATAAAGTAAATATCTACGTCAATGTCTGCAGTCTTATTTACACAGATCTTATGTACAAGTTTATTTGTTCTTCGTATGTGCAGCTCGATAGCAACACGTTAGTATTCTGTACTATAGTTTTCTTTGTTACATCTTTTATTCTATATCTTTGCAAGCCATTGCATTTTCTATAAGTACGTGCTTCTTTGTGAAACCGCCGCGAGGTTTCCGTGAGAGAAAACATTATATCCATTGGATACTGAAGGTTTTATATTGAAAGTCAAAGTGCTATATTTTTCCGGGAATTTTACACTGAAAAGCTGCTTGTTTTGAGATATTCTTTATTTAAAATTTCACATCATGTGTAAGATTCAAGTCATTGTTATTAACTAAGTTTAAAACTAGTTTGTAGGCCAATTGCTTGTAAGGTGTGCCTGCCCAAAAACTTAATCATAAATAATCAATTTCCGAGTCAGTAATTCTTCTCATCTTAACTTTTAGCAAACTGAAATAAATAACACGAATCTATAGTTCACTATGCAGTATAATCAAATAGTTTATTAGTTATTAATAGTCATAATAAATTATCCTTATATATTTGTTTATTCAAATTCAGTAGGTAAACCATTATCAATTTCTGAGTCAAACGAATCCAACATCCAGGCAGTCCATCTCAGGACAAAAGCCTATACGCAAATATCAATTCTCATATTGGAATTTATATTAGCTCGCTGAAAAACACGTACATATGTAATAGCTCCGGATGCAAATAGCACATACTGATTGGTTGTAACAGCGTTGCGCCAGTGGAAGTGGTCAATCAGTCCACATGACCCGCAAGTCTAGATAGTCTAGTATTCTAGATCCAGGCTAGGCTACCTAACCTATTACCTAACGCGTAATATCCCGTCTTGACTTGTTATGTTATTACGTACACAGATTTGATAAGAAACTGGCTTTTTCCTGCGGTTTCGTTCGCGTTGATGTTGGAAATTATATGGGAACGGACCTACTACCGGTATAAAAAGTATCAAGTGTCCTTACTCAGGTTATGGTCTACCTGTGTATGCAATCAAACACACAGTACACAATAAAATTATATTTCGTACCTCGGAAAGCACGTTAAGCCGTTGCGTTGGTCCCGGCTGTCATTTGTAGATCTTTGACAGTCGTTACAGGTAGTCAGTGGCCTGAAAGTCTGACAACCAGTATTTCGAAGGGGCATTCGCTCCATGTAAAATACTAGATTTCAGCTGCAGTCGGTTAGACTGGAAGCCGACCCCAACATAGTTGGGAAAAGGCTAGGCAGATGATGAGACAATATCATTATAATAAAGAGTATTCTTTAAGTTTCCTCGAAATTTGTTCAGTAGTGTCACTTTTTACCGCCATATAAGGGTTTTCGAAGTATATGTCAAAACAGACAGAAAGACATAGTTATTTTTGCGTTATTGTTACATATTAACATGGAAGTGTGGATTAAATCAGGTCACGTTTTTGCTGACGTGGGTGGTACGTAATAGGATGCAATCTAGTAGGTACTACCGCGCTCACTGGACGATCGTCAATCTTATTGCTCAGGGTTTAAGGGTGAAAAGTGGCTGACCGTCGGTTGCGGTAGTAGTCGCTAGCGCATCTAGTTACCCTAAACTGTCAAATTTTCTCATTCGATTTTAAACTTAATCACAACAAATTATGGTTCAAAAAGTTCATTTTTTTTTTGAATTTGAAAGTTTGTGGTAACTTGTTGTGCTGGCGACTACAAATTGGTTTCTGAAACTTGTGCTATATTGGACTAATTTTACCTACTCACAGTACCTACATGTTGCTTGTTGGAAACTTTGATAGTGTCCAGTGTCTTGAGATTGTCGTTAGTTATGTGTTGGCTAATAGTTTGAGATTCTGTTCGGAATGTACAGGGTGGCGATTTAATCACCTGCATTCGTCAAGGGGTGACACGTGTACACGGTGTACACGAAAACTTTCCCTGTATGAAACTTAAAACTTTTCATTCATGCATCAAGTAGTCTGTCTATTAACTGTTGTATATGAATTTAAAGGTAATAAAGTGAAGATTATTTTGTTTGTCACCAGTATTGGGCTGGAAAAGTATTCAGAAACACGATATTTTTACAAGCTTTTTTAAACTTGCAATGTTTCTATTAGTTAGGTCAAATCTTGCAACTGAATTTTAAAACAGTTATCCCCAGCCGATTGAGTTGAAATTTTGCATACATGTTTAGTTTGGATGACAATGCATGGTTAGCTAAGTGATGTTCTAAATCCAATATGGCGGACTACCAAACAGGGCCGACTAGTTATTTTTATGCATGATATGGGTATCAGGGTTTGGTGAATGGTACACAAAAGAATATGACGTTACAACTTAAATTGAAAACTTGTTTTTTAAATTGTATTTTTACTATGAGTTTGTTATTCTAAATTCCTGCTACAACATGTAGTTTAAATATTTTTAAACGTATATCTCTAATACGCTATTATATTTAGTTATGCTATCATCGAATTTTGTATAGATCAGCTCTTTGCCTTGTTTTGCTTGACTGCATGTGTCATTTGTTTTTTTATGTATTTTAATAGATTTGAACTCAGAAAGTGTTCCGGAAAATGTCATCGCAACCCAGTGAATCAAATCAATGTCATCAAAACTGTACTTGTGCACTGAAAAATTGATTATTTCACTAAAAGAAGGCATCTAGAAAAAGTTTCAAGTCTACAAAATGAAAATAGGTTAGAGATCTTTAGATAGGCATAGTTTTCAGTTTTTATAAGACATTTCCGTAATGAGGTAATGATAAGATTATTTTGCTAAATAAATCGTTATCTTTAGTGATAACAGTACTATGTTTAAGCAAGTTTTGAATGTTTTTAGTTCACTATTTAACGAAATTTTTAGTAGTTTTTTTTGTAATTAAATATAGTTTGCTTGTTCCCAAGACTGATTAATTGTATTGGTAGGTTAATCTGTTTGCTAGAAATATCAAATATTTTACTACACGTCAGGCACACATTAAGTAATAGTTAATATTCTTGTAAAACGAAATCTTTGTTGCTACACTTTGATTGTGATCTCAAGGTAAACGAGATAAAATTGTTATCATCGATTACTTTTCATATAATCATTGATGGCTATCAAATTGAAAACCGTACTTTACATATAAATACCGGTTTCAGACACAATACCTACACAAAACGTCACAAGCCAAGGTCGTGATTTCCTCTCTAACATAGAGGTTTTTCCAAGTAGTTACACTATAGGATTTTTATACGAACCACAGGGATAGATACTGGCTGACATAATATAATGAATGTAGCACCACAATAGCATAACTAAATACGTTACTGAAAGAATGTCTTCACCTGATTCAATATTATTTTCAGTGTCGAACCTATTTTTCAGTTTAAATACTGCTCAGTAAAACCAAAACACAACACAATACAATTTAACTGCATCACAAACAACTAATTCCATGGTTACCTAAGAGTTTTATTGTTTAGCAAATTAAATTTAGAATTTTGTTTGCGTCCTCACTAAATCCTAATAAGTAAGAGAAGCCATTGTGTTTTAGAGTTCCTTCCCCGTTATTCCTCCCTAAAATGGTTAAGATGCGTGTGTGCAATATTAATTAGCAATATACGATTTGAAGTGCGCCCGATGATAATTCAGTCGGACAGTATTGGTAGCGGGCGGCGGCGCGCGGGCTCCCTTCGTAGTGTACCGGCGCGCGCGCACCACAAGCGTACACGTCTCCGCGTAAAAATAAAGTCCACGGCCCGCGCTCTCGCACTTCAACCCATTTATAATTATCAGTAAATCGCCGCGCGAGTGCATGACTGCCGCGGCCGGCGACCGCTCGCCTAAAAGAAAATCACAATCGATAACCTCGAACCCGAATCTCACGTCCCTGTACACCGGGCCCTAGTTCAACAAACGACGCGAAAACCCTAAAATACGCTTAGACGAACCTCGACGAATCGTTACTCCTACGCAATATATACCGGTGTCGCGAGACGCGTGAACCGACTGTGAATGGACCGTGTGTGTTTGTGATATGATTACGTTGTGCCAGTGATAACAGTGTAGCGATCTCCAACCATGCCTGAAAGACCGAAGCGCCGTAAAAATAATAAAAACAAACGTAAAAATAAAAACAATAGACCTGAAGCGAATAAAAATAATAGTGACGAAACAAAATTAGACAACAGTGAATCGTGTAACACTCAAAATGACAACGAGGAAGATTGTGTTGCAAGTGAGGTTACTGTAACAAAGGAAATAAAAGTTGAAATTTTGCAACCTTCAACAGATAATCAAAACACGGCAAGTAGTACTTCTAGCGATGTAGTTAATTTGAACGGTGATTTAAATAATAACAGCAATCAAATAGTCGACGATGTGTTGCCAACACCAGTTGAAAAATGCCAAGATACTGTTCATGAGATCGTAGATACTAAAGCTTACGTCGTAGAAGCTCCCGAGCAATCCCATCAAAGTAAAGCTAAGTTAAAAAGCAAAGTGAAAAGTAAAAGTTTGGATGATGATGACGCTACAAAAATTATTGAAATCACTGATGATGACACTGATGTTGAGCCGGGAGTTGACAATGCTCTGGCTTTAATAGATAGTCAAAATGTTGTAGTTACTCATGTCGAATCTGATGTAGAGTGGGAAAGTGCTGATGACCTTAATGAACTTAACGTCGCAAAACCGCAAGAACTTGCTACTGGAACTTTATCAGTTACCACGATCCCTCTTAATGTAGCACAATGTGACCAAACCAAGTCATTGACACCAGATGAAGAAAAATCTTTGAGAACTTATTTGAATACTCTCAATCTAGCAACACACCCGGAAGGTTTAAACGCTATTGAAATGAAAACGGAAATTGAGGAAATTATAAACCAAGAAATTAAACACAGGTTACGCAAAAAAGCATCAGCTGATGACTTTTTCTTGCATCGACTTGGACCTCCAAGAATGTTGGACGTTATTGATGAAGAAGGCAGTGGAAGTGGATCATCTATGACTTCACGTCGTCAGTCTTATCTGAGTGATAAGAGAAGTGATGTGGAAGATTTAGATGACGATGTATTTGAAGATAATAAGAACAAATTAACTAAGCAAAAGAAAATGATGTCTGTTGCGGTCCACAAAAAAACCTTTGGACAGTTGGTTCCTCAAGAATGTGTTCTAGTTGGCGCAAAACTAAAAGAACCTGAAGTTTCTGAAGCACGAGGTGACTGGACTATGAAAACCGTTGAAAAAATGACCGGAGCTGAAGTAGTATATTTAACAGATACGTCTAGTAGTTCTAGTTCTCTTCATGAGATTGAAGATGAAGATGATGGCGTTGATACTGATGTATCGGTGCGCATGATCACACCGACTATAGAAGTTACTGATACAGAGAATTTCCTAAAGAAGACATTTATTTCAAATGTTGAAGACAATAAACAAGACATATTAAATGAAAGACAACAGACTAATCAAAATAAAATCAATGAAACCACTGGAAAAATAAATATTCCCGAGAAAATTCATGAAGAACTGACAAGTCAAAATATAAATTCTGAGCATATCATTAAAGTGGAACTAGAAGACGGTAAACGCAACAATCATACAAATTCGGTGCCTGTCCCAGCACGTACTGAAAAGATTGTGGAAATAATTGAAGACGCCGAAACTAAAAACAAATGTCAAAACTTAATTCAGAACAATGATGAACATATCGTAAAAATTACTCGTGACCAAGACCTAAAAGAAAAGGAACTACCTCCTAGTGGCAAAACCAAAGAAACGAAAAAAGAGCGCATTATAAATATTGAGTATGAAAACAGTTCCACGGAAAATAAAAGGGATTCTGAAAAGGTTTCTAGTCAAAACTCTCATGAAATAGTGGTTTTATCGACAGATAACATTAAAACTAATTTGTACGTCAAAGATATAGATGATCCTATAAATAAAGAGGAAAATAAATCAGCAACAAAACAAAGCAAATACGATTTAGAATCAAAAGTTATAAAATGCGAATTTAATGATGCAATTAATAACTTAATAAAGGAAGTGGCCTCCGAATCAGAAGAAACTAATGAAAATTTAAAAGACACATTTACACGCCAAGACTCTTCAAGCAGTGTGGATTCCTCTCAGTGCACGGCAAAATATAACCCCAATTATTCGTCCCTTAATGATATATCTAACATGACGCATGATGACACCAGTGTGAATATTAAGATAAATTCAGAACAATTGTCTTCAACTATGAGTCATGTCAAAGATGTATTTGAATGTGTTACAGGAACTACTGCCCAAAGTAAGACCAAAACTGACGATGACCCAAAAGAACCCCTAAAGCTTAGAGATATATGTGTCAGAAATATAGCAACATTGCCTTATGGTCAGAAGATACTTGAAGAATTAGCATCTGTATCTGAACGTTTGCAACACATCGCACTTTACGGCACATCTACAAAGACAGTCGATAATAATCAGGAAAACATCGAAAGTATGCCACATTATCAGTTACCTGATGTTTCATCTATTGAAACGATATCTATTCCAACGAAACCAAAGGATCCAATACCACCACCGATTAAACCTCGTCGTTCATCTTTGAGAAAATCATCACAGGAAGACGAGCACTGGACTGGTATACCAACTAAATCCGAACCTGTATACGTTTGTCTATCTCCTTCTCAAAAAATGCTGATGGAAAAAACGAACACTGTGATAACGAAAGATGACGCCAGTCACCTTGTGGACATGCATAGAAAATATGTGGATCGCAGGGGCTACAATGAACAATATAAAAATGAAAAAGAGCGAGAGGAAAATGAAGTCGATACTACTCCAATTATACCGTTTAAATCACAGACTGGAAGTCGCCTGCTTGCTTTGATTCGTGATCCAACTCTAACAACTACTATTAATTCTTTGAACCAACGATTAAATAGTAGTTCAGACGAGATTCAGAAAAAGCACACGACTACAACATTTGCGAAAAGTAATCATAACCGGTTCCCAAGTCGAGATTTTTCATTCAAGCCGATTCCTCCACCAAGGCCAAAAAAATACTCATCTTCATTTTACGAAAGTGACGAAAGTTCTGATTTTACCGATAGTTCTATGCGTTCAATGAAAAGTGAGAGGAAATTCTTCCATTACTCTACTGGCAACCTAAATAAAGAAATTGAGAGTGACATTTCTTCAATACAAAATATGCATCGGTACTTTACCGACACCAGAGATGAGATAAGTGACTACAAATGTCCGAGAAGGCCTTCGCTTCCCAAAGATTTGTGTGAACAACAAATGGAATATATCCGTCAAAAAGAAAAAGAAGTGGAAGCTAAAATTCAACGTCTCGAAACTTTAAAAAACAATATACCTCAAATGCAAAAACAAGGACCTAGAGCACCATTAGTTTCTGAAAAGGAGGTAATTAGTGAAAGGATAAAAGATTCAAATAATTATAGTATATCACGTAAAAAAGATGTGGTAATGAGTTCACACGGATCCGAAACCAGAAAAGCAAAGTTATCGGCATTCAGCAGTAGCCAGGAAGAATTACTTCGCGAGAAAATGTATTCGGAATACGTATCTCAGATGGCGGAACGTGAAGAAAGGAAGCAACACAAAGTCATTAAAATTACAAATGCTCCAGCGTCAACAAACCACATAACTATTTCCAAAAGTATGCCAACACTCGATATTCTTGACGGTAAGGTCAACAATAGAATTGAGAAGGAGTTTATATCGAAAGCTAGGGAACGGTGGGACAAGTTAGGTATCAAGGATCCCGAAACTGAAGACGAACGAGAATCTAATAATGTATATAAAGAACCCAAAGTGATTGAACATAAAATTAAAGTGATCGAAGGTGGTGAGGAAAAAGACGTTAAAAAGTTACCGAGTCACTTACAAGAGTTCGTTCGGTTTACGGCCAAAGACAGTGAACAGGGTAGGAGCAGCTCTGGTGAGTCCAACAACGGACCAGCATCCCCGCATCTTGTGATTTTGTGTGCAGTGATTATAATTGTGATAGCAGTCGGCAAATACTTTTTGCGATTGTTTCGAAACAAATGACGACTAACATAACATGTACATTGTGACTGATGCCCTAAATAATTCGAATGCTTTAGTGTGTATTGTTGTGTGTAGCATTCATTGCATGAAATGTTAAACCAAAATTGTAACAAATTATTTATTTTAGTCTTATCATTAATCTATGTAGTTACTGGACACTTCGCCAACACTGTTTTACATCAACATATTAGAATAAACAGGTAAGTTATTTACATAATTTATAATTACGTATTATGCTTAACTTGTCAAACATAACGCCCTATACAGTTTTTAGATTAAGTACCATTTTACGAGTAATAAGTTCCATTTGCTAAATGAAACTGAGTCAGAATACTACGCATGAGTATTGTGTTATAAATGTATCCAATAATTTAAACCACAATTTATTTAAAAAAAACACACCCATCACACAGATATTATGTTCATTTTCATGATCTCTGATTACTGGATTATACATTTTTATTTTTACTCATTTTATAAACGAAAATAAATTATAAATGACCTATATCAACGCTTGTAAATTTCATTTCTAATATGCAACCACGTAATATATCTAGCAAATTATCACAACCGAATCAAATTCTAATGAGAGCATGAATGAATTTTCATTTTGGATCTGTTTCAAATTACTCCAGTATTTTCGTTTTACGATTCTAATAATGCCCCTCTGGTCTGACTGGCTGGTATATTGGTCTGACGCAGATAGAAATTATACACTATTCATGTATAGAAACAAAGTTAGGTACATGTATACGTTCCTGACATTGTTAATGTTACATGAATTGTTGGCAGAATATTACAATTTCACGGTGTAGTAACGGCAGTGGAACAGGTGACAGACAGCTGTTTGTTATTCAGAACCGCCGCGGGCTACGGTCAATAGATAACTCTTATCACAAATGCACACAATCACCAACATGATAATTAGATCGAGACCAAATTATATCGGTCGTGTCGTGCGTAATTATTCGATAAACATGTTTATTGCAAAATGATCATAATATTTTTTATCAGTTAATTTATTGATTTTGGTATACTGGAATATGATAATTTAATTGTATGCTTAGACGGTTTAAAAAAAAAGGAGCGTATTTTAAAGAATTAATCTGCGTGTAAGCAAATAACTGTGTCATGTACAAATTTCGCTATATCAGACGAGAATAATTTGCTTGCCGAGTGAGGCAAGAGCGTCGTCCGTGAAAATATTTGGATCGTCTAAATCGGTGCTAAATGGCCTTTGGTGACTCAAACTCGCTAACGCATACCTTGTTATTTGCACTGTCTTTAAATATGAATGTAATAGTCCATTAAAGAGTTTTCAGAGAACACATCAACAAGCAACGTAATTTATGATAAACTTTGTTACGGCTGTAATTGTAATTCCTACATTATCAGTCATAACATACTCATGTTCCAACTGATAATTACAGAAATAAATCTGAGATAGATTTACGTGTACCTACTGAAATAATTTGTTCGTATATTGATTCTCATTAACTTCTCGTAGACTATGTTTTCACACACGGTATGTTAAAGCCACTAAACTTATCTGCTTAATTGAATCCCTTAGTCGTTTTGTATAATAGTGTTAAAGTACTTTATAGCTTCAATTTATTCTGCTATGCGCTGCAATTACGAGTAACAATTATTTCTTCTTTTACACAATTGTATTTTCTGTGTTGTTGAACTGAAACGATTCTATTGTGTTTACTTATGTTTTGCATAGTAACTCGTGTTGATGTCTGCTATTTTAAAACATCTGTTTATTTAAATGAGGGCCTGGATTCGATTCATTGGACTGAGTGTTATTGGGTTTTTTCATCAGGAATTTCGGCACGGAGTCTGGATGGAACATATAATTGTGGAAATATCGGTGTACTATAATATTAGTTACACCTCTGCCTAACCCTTTGGGGACTACAGGCGTGTTGTTAAGTTACGTGTTTAAATAATGAATCGTCGACGTCAACGTCAGTGAGGGTTCTGTAATAATCTCTATCTAAATTATCAATCAGTGTCAATTAAATTGTCCAATCACGAACGCTCGGCAGGGCGAGGGCAATAACGATGGCATTTCAATTAACATCAGCCGCCGCTATATTTATCCGATAATGTAATCAACTTATCCCTGTCCATATACTGACAGACAGACGGAGAAAGGGGGTGGAGCTGGACCTGCTTTTGTGTACTTGGCAGAAACGATAGATGAACTGCTGAGATGACGAGTAATAGAGAAGCATGGGGAAAGAAGTAACACTGCGCCGACCCCAAAAAAAAATAGGAAGAGGGCAGAAAAATGTTGCTGGTGGCCCTGGCCAGCTTGCTAGCAGGGGTCGAGGCTAACAATACTAGCCTGATAAGCAGTCTTACCAGAGGGTATCAATAACTGAGTTGTAGAGGACAAATAGAAGGTAACTCCGTATAAAATACTGGTATTCAGATCCATTCGGTTAGACTGGAAGCCACTATATCCCACTTTGGTGGGGAAACACTAATGAGATTATGATGGTTTTTGGCAGCTGTGGACAGAGAGAGCTGGAAGTAGGGTAGGATGTCTTTGTCCAGCAATAAGACGATACTAACCAGTAATGTTAAACAAGAAAGATGTTTTGAATTCCACAACATGTTTGGCAATCGATGTGATTAGTTCCTGTAATCGATTAGTTTCGAAATCGGATTTGCGTCGAGGCAAAGGAATTTTCTTTTATGGGAATGTTTGAGTTGCCAGGCTAAAATTATTTCTGTCCAATATGGCCGTGTGTTTTGCTTTTAAAATAAAACTTCAGTCGCTATGAATTCGACACGATAGTTTAGTAAATGTATTGCGAAGACGCGGTGCACAGAAATAGTTGTGATGTTTTTCGCTTTACTGAAGCTGCAAGTGAAAACACACGTGAGCGAATCGCATATAATGCTGCATCCGTTTACGTCGAATACTTCACATTTTATTTATATTGCCAACCAGCTGTCTGTGTATTTTCTTGCATATTTCAACATACACTTATCATCCTACATTTGACTCGTTTTGCAGGAAAAATGTTTGACTATAAAGCTAGACATAGTCTGGGCTAAAAATACGTGTGATCCAGATATAATGTCGTTTGCCAGATTTCCTTTAGGTACGATTAAAAATCGACCAAGGGGGAGTCGGACTCGCGCCTGAAGGGTTCCGTACCATCGTAGTACCCCGGAGCCCTCTTCGATTTTTAATTTATTATAGAAAACACATTCTGTGAAAATTTCAACTGTCTACACCTATTACAGATCATAAGATACAGACCGCTAACAGACAGACGGACGGACAGCGGAGACTTAGTAATAGGGACCTGTTGGTTACCCTTCGGGTACGGAAACCCTAAATAGAGTGAAATGAAACTCATAATTTTAGTTTTCATACAAATAACTACGCAATTCACGGAAAACAAGAATATAGACGTGTAGGTAATAGGTACTGCCGAGTCTACTGACGCCTGCCTCTTTTCACCCTTCTGACCTAAGTAATAAGGTTGAAAGTAGTCGATAGTCAGTGAACTCAATAGTACCTACAGGGTGTTTTTTTTTCAAATCATTTAAATGCTAGAATATGGGTATAGTGTGTTATTGACACTATCTCAAATATGAATCGCTCTTGTAGCTGTTTTACCGATATGCCTAATACATTATCAAGTCCAATCGCACTAAGTCAACCTTTTGTGTACCTACATAAAGTTCATAACCCACTAACAGACGTTGCTGTCAAAACGAAACCAACAAAATTGTTTGCCACTCAATCATAAATGTAGCAGCTCAAAACTACGGATACACACCGCATCACTTTCCAATGAGTTTCCGAAAATATCTGGAAACTAACAAACACGCCTTCCATCTTAACATAGATGACGTCGGATGCTGTACGTCTTACGTAATCGAGATCTATTAGATAAGTGAACTTGCTCAGCATCCAACAATAAACTTTTACTCATCCTGAAGAACAAAATACGGTTTTCGTATTCGTAAATTAAATGTTCGATGTGAGGAGCTCATGGCTAAATAATAACATCCGCTCGGGTCGATCTTTAGGTTAAGCCGTGCTTGCCTAGGTTGGTCTGTGGATGGGTGACCGCCCATTACATACCGAGTTTCCTCCATGCAAAGGAAAGCACGTTAAGCCGTTGGTCCCGGGTGTCATTTATAGATCAACAACCAGTCTTACCAATGGGTATCGTATTACCCAGTACTAACCGGGTTGTGCAGGTCAGATAGGCAGTCGCTCCATGTAAAATACTAGTATTCAGCTGCATCCGGTTAGACTGGAAGCCGACCCTAATATAATTGGGAAAAACCTAGGCAGATCATGCTGATTCGTAAATTACATTTTCCGTGAGTTCCGTTTAGCTTCGAGATAAATTATTCACTAAATAAGTTTTGTAGGCGACCTCGCTCGGTGAATATCGTAAATTATCAGACTTTCACTCGGCTGGGGTATTATCATATCAGTTTAATGTCCTGACCCAGGTCTTGGTCAATCCGTATGCCAAGGTTCATCCAAATCCGTTCAGCCATGATTGCGTGAAAAGGTGACAGACAGACAGACACACAAACCGAGTTTCGGATTTACATTATTAGTATGGATGGTTGCAAAAGAATTAGAAATCAAAACATTTCCATTTTCGTTCTTATTGATCTTTGTTGGTAATATTTTCTGTCTTTATAAGTACAGTGTTTAAATAGGTGCGTGGGTTTATTTGCTATTTTTGGTTAACTTTTTTTGTCCCGCTTGACATTCGTTGAACTCTTGGTAAATTGGCATGAATTACAACAATGGTGTTTTAAGGTAAATAAAAAATGTAGGTACGACTCATGTTTCAACCGGATTTGATTTTAAAATATCCAATTATCCATGTTGTTATGTCACACAAATCAACGGGTGGAAATTTCAAATATCGAATAGGACATTTCCTAAACGACATTTGAAACCACCATACAAATGAAAAAACTACCATCGTGTTTAAAGAAAACTGTGTCAAAAATGCCGTGCAGAGTTTTATTATCAATAAACTATTTATAGTTTTGGTTAGATTTATCTGCCTAAAAACACGAATAAACACTTATAAATATGACATCATTTAAATAAGAACGCAGCGACCTTGTACCTAAACGTACTCGTTTGTGGTCAGGGCAAAACCCAAAATTGATCACAAGAATCATTTGTATGCAGAAAAGTGTTAGGTACGGTAGTTGTAAAAATTGGTGGTTAATGCACAATTTGCATTGTGCCCTAAGGCGTTCACACAAAAACATTAATATATTCTAATGCTTACTTAATTAAAGTAAAGTACAATTTTATTTGTTTAAACATGGTGTACATGATAATAATGTGATACAGAAAAGTTCTAACTTATTCAGCCGCATATCGTGGCGTACAAATTGGTAGGAAAAAAATAAAATGGCGTACAAATTGGTAGGAAAAAAAAAATTGTAAAATGTACAAATATTTTCAAATATTCATTGTAAGCTAATTAATTAGTTGTAAGATAATTATTAAATAACACAATAGGTAGTAGTAGGTATCTATATTATAAAGAGGTAAAGTTTGTATGTTTGTGAGTTTGGTTGTATGGGTTAATAGTCGGAACTACTGATCCGACTCCGAAAAATCTTTTACACGCGAAGTTGCATTATCCCCGAGAGTCATTGGCTGTCTTTAAAACATTCCTTTGGTATTATTTCCGAAGATTAAACTAACAAAGCCGCGGGCTAAAGCTAGAAACAAATAAAACTATCATCATCATCATCATTTCAGCCGAAAGACGTCCACTGCTGGACATAGACCTCCCCCAAGTGTCGCCACATTGACCGGTCCCGTGCGACTCGGATCCAGCGGATCCCACAACCTTCACCAGGTCATCGGTCCACCTAGTGGGAGCCCTTCCAACGCAACGTCTTCCAGTTCGTAATAAAACTATACCGCCACCAAATAAATCACTATATTGAAAGTCCCCACAGCTTAGTTTCTCCATGTGATGGCTAACTGTACTAAAGGTACATTTTCCACGTGGCTAATCATGGCTCGTCATCCAGGAGATAATTTTACGTGTCAGTCTCCTAACAAAGAGAGAACGTCAAAGCGCCCGCAGGCGCGCCGGAAGTGATTTGACTGCGGAAGTGACGTCACTGGGGGACTTGCGACGCACACACACGCGTTTTTACATAGGGTGTATCGGAATGAAGTGTAATTTTTTACCTTTTGAAATTCTCAGTCGTCATCATTTTAGTCAGGATTCACCCACGCCCAGTCCTGGGTACAGATCCTCTCGTTTATTTGCCAAGATTCCCTACGCGATTCCCGCTTCCATACGTTCCTCATCCAGGCATTTCCCGCGACTCTGACGATATTTATTTATTTACTAGCTTTTTTTCCTTCGCCCACGTGAGGTTCGATAATTGTCCCACGGGATCATAATACCGGGATAAGAAGTATTTTTTGTGTTAATCCAGGTTATAAGCTATCTGTGTACAAAATTTCATCCAAATCCGTTCAGTAGTTTTTGCGTGAAAGAGTAAAAAACATCCATCCTCACAAACTTTCGCATTTATAATATTAGTAGGATAGTAGGATTAGTAGGATTAATTAAGTAAAATGAAGTAATGAGATGGTTGCGCGCGTTAGCTGGAGCCACTTTCTATAACAGTATAAACTTATACATAATTCAGAAGATAAAACATATTTAGTAATTTATTTACAAACGTCAACGAAAAAGACAAAGTATTTCGAAAGCTTTTTTCCCAATTCCCGCTCGGATAATTTTAGTAAATTAAACAAAAAATACCCAAATACTCAGGTACCCCAAGCGCCAAAGCTGACAGGTCGCATAGTTTGACAAAGCAATCCACTAAAGTTTATTCTAGTTTTAAAAATGGAACGCGTTAAAAAAATAAAAATATTCCGACCAGTAAAAATCGAGCACCTGGAAGTAATAATTTCGAAACACTCTGTATGTGGCTCTTTGTGTAAGTTATTTTTATTGACATTGACTTTTGATTCGTTTGCGTACAAATGTCGTAGGTCATTATTTTGTTAATAAATGACACATGTGTCATGTCCCACTTTCAAATCGGTTTTTGCGTACCTACAGGGCCGGTTTGTATTAAAAATGATAGGTAATACTTAGCTTACTTTGTATTTATGTACGTATTTAATTATAACATAATATCACACCTGTTGTTCCCGAAAGGTTAAGCAGGGACGTCGAGTGCCAATGCCCATATTTAGTCAATTGTGTAGTCTCAATGTAATAAGGGGTGAGCCTATTTATCATGGACCGGTCGCAAATCCTGACTCCAGGCTACCTAGGAGAAAAAAAATGCTGATGGAAAAAACAACACTGCCCGACCTGGGAATTGAACCCAAAATATCAGCTTCACCTGTATGTAGCACTTGCCATGACTAAACTCCCCATGGTCGTAGCGGTGTTTTTAATTAGATAATAATTAACAATATAATAGAAAAAACCAAGTTCTAGCAATGTGTGAGATAAGATAATAAGGTACAAACTGAAGCGTCCATAGTGCAGTAAGGTGAGAGATCGCGAGTTTGAGGTCGTGGCATCAATCACAATTTTTTTATTAGTGATCGATGGGTCGTGGGCATTAAAATCACGACCCGTGATCAGTGGGTAGTACTTTAGGTACCTACTAAAAATATGAAACCACTCATAGTACAAGCACATGCTCAGTCGGAGATGACCTAACATAATTTTGATGACCTAAAACAAAAACATTCCGCCTGCTTTTCTGTTAAAAGCATTACACAATAACTAAAATGAAAGATACATTTGGCACACTCCGTGTAAATTTATATTCATTTTCCGTTACTCACGTACCTAATTTTTTCGCAAAAGTCTTAGCACTGAAATATTTTTTTCCGTAAATATTATGTCACGTCATGATGAAAGTTTCCTTCCGTCCGTCCCAAACTTTTTCATTTATAACTTTCTTGTATCAGCGCCATCTATGTCTTGAAGCTAGAACTAAAGTTATAAGTTCGATCTATCTCCGCCAGATGTCTATTCAATGTTGATTTGTTTCAGGAGTTTTCAGAAACAATGATGACTAAACTTTATTGGAATAGAAATCAGGTCAAAGTTATTTCAGCTCTTCTGTGATGTGATATAATTTGACAGTTGTCTTGGTATCCTAATACATATTATACTGTATTTCACATTACTATAACTTAGGCTTTTATCTACTGAAAACGTAAACTTACTTAACTAGCAAGATAGTGTTTTTTTATTGTTATTTTGTAATGGTCACAAAGGGCATCGATAAGATAAAAATAACTGAGGCGATGTTTTATAAAATTAATCAAAGAAATAACTCTTAATAGGTATGGATCATTCAGTAATAGATTAGATGCATAGATACCTAAACTGTCTCATAAACGAACTACTTACTTAATTATAATATTATGAACAGTGACACATATTTCGAAACTAGTGTGGAAAGTGAGTCGTGTCGTATAGATAAATAGGGAAAAGGAATAGTTTCCACAGTATTCGCTGAAGTGTGTTCCATCACACAACACAATGAAGCAGTAGATGAACTCGTCTGTTATTTATCTTTTAGGTGGAATAATAACTTTCTTGTGTGAACAAGTACAAAGGTTTTGTATCTAAAGCTTTAATAAGTTAGGTTACTAACTTAGATTTTAATTAGGTACGGGGTATTTTCTTGTATTATCAGGAGATGGGCAATCTTTTTCTTTGTATATCGATGGCAATCTACAGCGTCTAAAGGAGCTCCTTCACCGGAAGAATGCGCCTGTAATGAAGCAATCCAAGATTCAATTTTGTACAGAAACAAGTGAATCTAAAGAAAGAAAGAAACAGTATTTATTAGACTAGCACAGGACAACACAATAAAATTAAATAAAAATACAAAAATAAGACATAGGTACAAAATTATAGTATAAGGCGTATCTCAGCCTGGTGCTGTAACATTAAAACAAAAATGTACTGTTCATTATAGTTAGTATCTAGTTGAAGTTACATAACAGGCCCCGATGAAGGAGCACAGTAACAGAAATAGAATAGTTATACAAAAGAGTGTCTTGATTTAGCAGAGCAGCTGCTGCAGACCATCTAACTGAACAACTTTCTCCATAAAGAACCAACATCGTAATCACAAAAAAGTAATTAGGTGCCCCATACAAAATTTCAATATCTAGGTACTCGACCCAAATGTGAAATGAGTACATAGGAAGACCAAGAACTTAGCTATTCCTACGAGTCAGTAGCATGCCTAGGAGCCAAATATACGGCAAGCCCATAAAGCAACCAGATTGTTCAGAAACCCTAATATCATGAAGAGTAGTAGTATTTAGGTTATAAGGGCAAGCTTGTATGAAAGTACTGCCACTACCACCAGTGACTATCGATTTATGTAGTGTGCAGGCACCAGGGTACGCAGGAAATGATATCAGGTTTCCCATTGTCGTATGAGAGTCAGAAAGGACGCTCGACATAATGTAACTCGGATGTGCCATTATTTTCGGTCAGGTAGGTACTGTAATTTGATGATACCCAAGACTATCTAGCGACTTTAGTAGCCAGCAAATCACTGGTGTTCTTAAAATTTGCCGTGCAGATGTTGATGTGGCTTGCGACAAATCTGTTTGTGGGTTTATAATTTTAAAAATCGCCAGAGAGTCGCTGATTCCTAGCATTAGATTAAATAATTATATTTCTTTTTTTTTTGTATTAACTTCTTTGAAGGTGCCCAGTATTTCGTAACTTTACTTAACGTAGGTACCAGCAGACACACAGCTTTCGTCGATGATGTTTTTAATTACAATGTGATGGGGGAGCGCCTGACTACATTAAATTCTGGACACAGTATGGCCCCGGGCTGTGATTCTGATTTACCGGTCCGCAGCAAACTAACATGACCGTAAAATATTTACTTATTAAAAGTTAAAACTGTGAAACTGATCTACTAGTTGGGTAGAACCAAATTTTGTAACAGATTTTTGTTGGATCATTAACACTGAAAACGGGATATTTACCATGTTTACTGTTTGTTTTGAGTTCCCGATATTTCGGCGCTGTGTAAGCACCATGATCATAGTGCTCTCAGTGTTAATGATAATGTTAGTGACCATGTCTTTTGAAAAACTTATTTTTGTTGTTTTCTTTTGGAGCAGTATTCGATAAATAAAGGAACAGTTTTTAACTGTGATATAGGTACCTACCCACCTTTTGGTATTTTCTTATAAATGTTAAATTGTGTTAATCGCCCATTTGCAATGCTTCTCTGACGTTTAAAATGTGTAGGTACCTGCGCGTACTTTATTAAGAATTTAATTAGTACTTTTTCCAATTACATTAAAAATGCACAACGAAATTTCAAATATTAAAGTAACGTTTAAGATTACAAAGCGATAAAAGGAGGTCATAAAAACTCTTTTTATTAAAAATGAAACGTAAAAATTAACCTCCTTTTTTAATCAAGAAGAACTGAATTCTGATAGGTAAAATTCGTATGTACTTACTTCATAATTCTTGATGGACTATTGACAGGGTATTCCGATTATAACCCCACGTGATAGTCAAAGAGCTAATACACAGGGTAAATTATCAACTGTCCCATACATTAGGGTCGAGTAGGTATTGAAATTTTATATAGGACAGCTGATATTTTTTCGCATTTATGATATTGGACCCAAGGAGGAAGTTGTTCAGTTTGATGGTCTGCAGCATATCCTTTCATATGACTATTCCCTTTCTCTTACACCCTGTATAGGTAGGTACAGTCACGAGCACCAATATGTAAACACTTAAAAACTTTTAAAAGTGTTTTCCTTCTACTGTTCTTATTAAAACTTCATGTTGAAAAAATTTCATGTTGTAAACGTTCATAGTATTCTGGAATTCATATTTTTATGAAAAAGATCCTATCTCCAAGTTACAATCGTCATGTCTCGCGAAAATTATTTGCTCGTGACTGTACTTGAGACAAGCTCATACATAACAAAACTTTCTCATAACATGACTGGCGCAATGTGGATGCACCATAGGTCACCTCTGTCAAACCCTTCATAAAAAACAGGCGTGATACTAGCCTTAAATCCAGCAATGACAGACGGTTCAAACTTAGTTACGATACACAATCTCTTGCAATTGTCATTATAAATTCCACACTTCGTACAATATGTGGCATTTGAATCAGATGAGCAGACAGATTTATGCGATATGATAGCGGGCATCTAGTCTCTAGTCCTTTGTCTCCAGGGTCTTCGGACACCTTTGTGGAGCGACGGTGGGAGAAAGGTTGAGAGGTCAACGACCGAAAGGCTTATGTGCAATATGTAGATGAATCGTACATCAATCGTACTCCGTTCAAGTGACGTTCGAATAAATTTTTAAAAAGAGATTGTTTTTGTTAACTAATCAAATTTGGTACCAAATTTGATTAGTTAACAAAAACAATTTCTTTATTTAATCTATGCAGTAAGCCTGACAATCAGTCTTACCAAGGGGTATCGTATTACCCAGTACTAACTGGGTTGTAGAGGTCAGATAGGCAGTCGCTCTATGTAAAATACTGGTATTTAGCTTTATTCGGATAGACTGGAAGCCTACCCCAAGGTTAGACAGATTGATATTGTTCAGTGTGATTGATAATTCTTAATGCGATAGATGATCAAATTTATTTACTTGTTTATTTTTGGTTCTTATATCTATATTAATTTCTTGTTTTAATTATATTGCATGTATTTCTTTTCTACACCCTAGAGGCAAAATGAATTCATTTTTTTTAAATTTAATGTGTGTTACTTGGGTCGGTGGCTAAGGTTCCCAGTGGTCGAGGCACCTGTGGCCGATGCCCCCGATTCGATTAATTTAATTCAATGCAATTTTTGATCAAATGTACTGTCAGTCACAAAAATGTTTTATAATATCTATACGCATACCTATAATAAAGAGGTAAACCAGGTATAAAGTTTGAATGTAGGAGGTAACCTCCGAAAATAGCTACTCATCCGATTGCAATAGTTCTTTGAGATAGAAAGCTACACTTAGGGCCGTAGACAGGAATTTGGTTCGGGGGTACTCTAAATGAAAAAAGATCAAAAAATATTGGGGGTTTGAACTTCACCCCTCCCTGCCTACGGCCCTGGCCACACTATTACCGAGTACCATAGGATATTTTTTTCTTCTGACAGGACTGAAGTCGTGGGCAGAACCTAGTGTTTCTATGAAAACTGCTTCAGTTGAACTCTTATTCGAATCGCGTGTGTTTCGAATCTTCTAATAGAGAAAATCGAGAAACAAAGGGCTTTGGTTTCGTAACAATAAATCTATTACGGCTCGTATTGTTGGAGGTTCCTTTCTCTGGAGCCCTGATCACCGGTAGCTTGGGCCCTGTTCCCGATACCGGTGAGCTAATTTTTTTTATATTTTTAAATGTTGTTTTTTTTTTTTTTTTTTTATAGTAATATTTAAAAATGTAATTGATTTGTATAGAAATAAATAAAGGAAATAATCAATTACGGCTCGTATAGTTAGGAGGTTCCTCTCTCTGGAGCCCTGACCGCCAGTAGCTTAGACCCTGTTCCCGATACCGGTGGGCTAATGTTTTATATTTTTTAAAGGTTTTGTTTTTTAATAATATTTATAAATGTAATTAATTTGTTAAAAGATGAATAAAGGAGATAATAATCTATTAAATCTCTATGAAAGAAACCATTTAAACTGTACTTGATTAGTGCAACCGATCACATAATGATTTCAAAGTTATTACAGCTCTTATTTCGTTGAACATATAAAGCCAGAATTATGTTTTAATCATGTTTCCCACAAATTTTATTTTATTCCTTGCAATCAGCCCGCAGAATTGGAATATTCCAAATGTCGATATTAGAATCCAACTGCGCTGTTGTTTAATGCATTAACACAATAAAGGGCGCTGGAATATATTACTGTTAAATTGGGTGGGAGCTAGAATGTTATTAACAACTTAGCATTTTGATGATGGCCTCTAATCTCTATGCATTAGTGACTATATCTGTATACATGCAATGCAACGTATATCCACGCCGTTTTTAGACGGGTAGAAACTATGATAATAGAACATATTTAAGAGGAGCTCGTGGCAAAAAACTCGCTCGGATCAATCTTCAGGATAATCCGCGCTTGCCTTGGTTGGTCTGCGGATGGGTGACCCCCCATTACATACCAAGTTTCCTTCGTGCCTCGGAAAGCACGTTAAGCCGTTGGTCCCGGCTGTCATTTGTAGAGCTTTGACAGTAGTTACTGTAAGTCAGTAGCCCGAAAGTATGACAACCAGTTTTCGTCGTCGAGCTCAGATAGGCAGTCGCTTGATATTAAATACTAATATTCAGCTGGGAGCCCCCTGTATTCAAGTCATGAACTATGCGATATGTTTGATTAAGAGCGCTTTGGAATATGGAAGAAAATTGTAGAGAAAATTATAGATTTTTGGTCCAACTAAGGTCATTTTCTAAATCAGTCTTTCAAAATTTTGATCGCGGGCGCCATCTGCCTTTCTGCAAATACCTAGCTAGGTACTGTGGTTTACAAATTCAATTTCAACATGGGTCAAATATTTGTACGGTCTACAGAATAAGTTACAGTTTGGCTGTGATTTGTAATAATACCCACAACGTTGTGTAAGTAAAGTCTAAGTGTAACGCAAAATTAGTTTCAAAGGATGTACGTGACTTTGAAACAAGTTTCTGAAGAACGGTCTCTTGAACAGTGTCAAACTTGCGACCATGTCTTCAACTGTTGTTGTTGGTCATTATAGTCACCATTGCTATCTCGAACTTTGCATTATGTTTATAAAACGTAGCCTTGCATGTACATTTCCAATAGGAAAATGATGAAGACAGTTAGATGGTTTAGTCATGTGGAGAGGATGAGTAAAAAGCGACTAACACGAGGCAGATGTGACTAGCAACGCCGGGGGAAGACACCCTAGAAGAAGGTCATACACTGACCTTATTGGTGAGGTTCTTTGGTAAAAAGACACTTGCGTAGTACTAGCAACCGGCGTGCATATGACTGTCATCATCATCATCTTTTCAGCCGAAAGACGTCCACTGCTGGACATAGGCCTCCCCCAAGTGTCGCCACATTGACCGGTCCCGTGCGTCTCGCATCCAGCGGATCCCTGCAACCTTTACCAGGTCATCGCTCCACCTAGTGGGAGGCCTTCCAACGCAACGTCTTCCAGTTCGCGGTCGCCACTCCAGAACTTTCCGGCCCCATCTGCCATCCGTTCTGCGAGCAATGTGCCCTGCCCACTGCCACTTAAGTTTGGCTATTCTTCGGGCTACGTAGGTAACCTTGGTTCTCTTACGGATTTCCTCATTTCAGATTTGATCATGCAAGGAAACTCGAGCATAGCCCTCTCCATTGCCCTTTGGGTGACTTTAAGCCTTCTGATAAGCCCATTGTGAGCAATCACGTGTCGGTCCTGTATGTAATCACTGGCAACACACACTGGTCATAGACTTTTGTCTTGAGACACTGCGGTAAGTTGGACGAGAAGATCCCACGCGTATGACTGTAGATGTGGCAAAAGAAGTGTGTAAGAATCTTAGCAGGTGGCGTTCTGTGGTTTCCGCCATGGGAAAAAGGCGAGTTTATGAATGTATTTAGTATAAATTAAATATTCAAGTTCAAGACATTCGTGGGTTATCATTAAATTCTACTCAAAACACCAGGCGCAATTACTGTGGCGATGTGAGTGAAAAACTTTATAATGTCGCGCACGAGCGGTCGAAATATTTTTCTGTCCTTTGTAATATACATAATAAAACAAAATTTCTAACAGTTCATTAAAGTAATTATTGAAGAAACAAAATTCGCAATGATTCACCCCTTTGTGTCGTAATAGACATACAAATTTACAGGCTTTTATCGAGGTTTATCTTCAATCTTTATTTTTCCTCTCCATATAAGACATTATGTTTTGAGGACTAGTCACCATAAGGTACTGGTATGTCAAGTAAGAATTCAGCACGTCTTTTCAATAGCTCATAAACTTTCTATACTTGGAAAGTTCTGACTAGTTAAATCTTCGTAGGCACGGCCCACGCAAGGAAAATGTGAACTGTCCACTTTCCTAATAATCCATGGGAAATTCCTTGATTTGTGCAAGTTTCTGGAGAATAAGTTTGATTGACGGCACGGTTGGATCAGTTGCTGAGCAATCGGGTGCTGCGCTGCGTGTCGCGGGTTCGATCCCCGCACGAAACAAATATTTGTATGATCTACAAGTAGTTGTTCCGGGTCTGGCTGTTTGTGTATGTGAGTTTAAATGTTTTTAAATGTACCCACGATACAGGAGAAATTCCTAGTGTGGGGCAAGACTGTAAAAAAAAATGAATTTTAGTAATTGATTAGTCAAGTTATCATGCATGTTTCTTGTAGATCTTTTTACCAGGATACTGGGACTTATCGTCACTGAAGTTCTAACATCACGTAAGTCAAAAATAGCAACTTTACAGCAGAGTGAAAATCTGCAACCGCCTAGGTAACACAGTACAAGACCATTTTTTAATTTGTGTTTACTCCAAATTAGCTAGAGACGTTGCTTGTTTCTGATTGGCTGAAACAACGCGTCTTCCGATCCTCTAGCAAACGGCATCAAAATGTGAAACTGCCAAAAATTGACTTACGTGGTGTTAGAACTTTGCCTTGCAAAAATTTTTTCGTATATCATATTAGTTACACAACACTAACCCATGCTGTAGTGTAGATCATAATAAAAGATGTTCAAGTCAGCGAGGTTTGACATTCTGACTGCCCAGGAATGAGAGATCTTTTTAAATTAAATTTTATTTTTTCTTCATTAATTCTATGTTCACCTGAAATGCTGAATTATATTCGATTATTCGTCACATTACGTAAATATAGATAGTTTTGATAAGTAGGAGGCAGGTAACACATTATATATTATGCTGAGTGGAACCCTTTGCGGGCCAGCGTCGGTAAAGTACGACATTAATCAAACGTATTCTGTCATCATTATAATACGATCAGGTTAACAGTATCCCATCCTACTCTTACAGTAATAAACCAGACTATACGTATAAAGACTCGTCTACACGACTCCAGTAACGTAGGTATACAACATTAGTTTTAGTATATGCGAAACCTGAAACACGTGTCTAGTATTTTTATGTAAAGTATCTACGTACAAAATTACGAAACTGTATCTTAAAAAATCACAAAGTTATAAGCTTGTTCTGTTACCTGGTTGACCGCACAAAAACGTGGTCATTACCCAGCGCCGCCGCGAGCGCGCCTGCTGCGTCGTCTTGAGCTCATTGATAATAATAATTTGGCAGTAGGTACCTAAATGATTGCGATAGGTATTAGTGTCGCTCGGTGTCCTACTTGTAGCCTTTTTTAAATATTTTTGGGACTGACTTTTTTTTTAACATGAGTTAAAAATTATTGGAATCGATTCAGTTACTTATTCTGAACAAACTAAATTCTGGTATCGTATATACTAAAAATAGTGTTGTAATTTCGTTGTAGGACAAACTTTTTAGCAGATATTTATGCCTAACCAGAATCCAACCTAAAAATGTGTATGAAGGTAACCAGACTGGCGTACCTTTCTCTGAACTCAAACATGAAATAGCTTTTTGCTAACGATGTTGAGGTCGGGTCCCAGTTCAACCGAATGCAGCTAAATGCTAGAATAATACATGCAGCGACTGCAGTAAAACATGAAGTCTTCTATAATAATAAAGTAAACCAATATGCACCCGAGCCAGTTCTCGATGATGGTAATTTCACGTTGTATTGGGTTCAATCTATCGTCACAGGACAGGACTATTGTTGCCAATAAGCCTGACATTGTGGTGATAGATCGATTGGAGTGTCGCGCAATGATTATTGATATAACGGTTCCGCATGACGAGAACCTCGTGAAAGCAGAGAAAGATAAACAATTCAAATATCTCGATCTGGCTCGCGAGGTTGTTGACATGGTGGGACGTGAGTACAGCAGTCATTGTGCCGATAGTCGTGTCAGCCAATGGCTTAATAGCCAATAGCCTATACCAACATCTGAGGAGGCCCTCGCTTGGCAGCTGGATCAAGTGCTTGATTCAGAAAGCAGTACTTCTGGACACGGTGCGTATCCTTAGGAGGTTCCTCTCTCAATAGCCCTGACCACCGGTAGCTCGGACCCTGTTCCCGATGCGGTGGGCTACTGTTTTTTTTATATTTTTAAATGTTTTTTTATATTACTTTGTATAGGAATATTTAAAAATGTAAATTATATGTAAAGAAAATAAATAAAGAAGTAAACTATGACTAGAACAGTTGCTTTCAAAGTAAGACTAATAATAATTCTCATAAACATTTTGGGGGTAACTTTCCGCGGTGGTAATACCGTCATCAAAATAATATAAATTATTAAGGGCACCTTCTCCCCATGGGTACCCATGTTAACCCTCATTGATAACATGACACCCTTTGTTCTTTTCAGATATCTGATATTTACCGTATTGATTAACATTTCGACTTACCCCTCTCTGCTAAACAATGGAGATGTGTGTTTGTGTAAACAGAGTTCTATGCTGCCTTTTATAGATGAGCGAACGATGTGCGTAAAAATAAACCAATCACAGAGCTAGCTGAGCTTAAGCTGTAAAAAAGAAGCGATAGTATTGGCGATAGTATTCACACAGATCCCTCGCTACGCTTTCAAGCATATTTCTGTTTCAAACGTAGCCTTAGGTTACGTCCACATTTAGTAACATTTTTGTAATATAACACGTCTATATTTCATAATATTGCTGATCTCTGTATTGAAAATTGTTAATAACCACGTTTTATAACAGGAGGAGCTCGTGGCTAAGTAATAACAGCCGCTCGTATCGATATTTAGGTTAAGCCGCGCTTGCCTAGGTTGGTCTGTGGATGGGTGACCACCCATTACATACCGAGTTTCCTCCGTGTCTCGGAAAGCACGTTAAGCCGTTGGTCCCGGGTGTCATTTGTAGATCTTTGACAGTCGTTATAGGTAGTCAGTGGCCCAAAAAGTCTGACAACCAGTCTTACCAAGGGGTATCGTATTACCCAGTACTAAATGGGTTGTGGAGGTCAGATAGGCAGTCGCTCCATGTAAAATACTGGTATTCAGCTGCATCCGGTTAGACTGGAAGCCCATGTTGGGGTTATATATGTTGGGGTCCCAACATAGTTGGGAAAAGGCTAGGCAGATGATGAACCACGTTTTATAACATGTTGCGTTACATAGTGTGGTCTCACCCTTAGACAGGACATTATGTAGTAGAGTTTCTAGTTTCTAGGTAATGTCATTGCTATCACAATCAACAACGTTCGTCGTACTTGTTGTCACAGGTACCGGAGCTATATAAATCACCGTCAGAAGGTTGTAGGCAATATATTGCTCCTCCGCACGCCATAAACATCTCACTGAAGTGAGCTTTATGGAACGATGTGGAGGAAAATTAAATATTTTTGTATGTGTCGGTTTATTATATGATTAGTTGAGGCTTTTAAAACGAGGAGCTTGTAGCTAAATTATAACAGACGCACGGATCGACCTTCAAAGTAAAGCAGCGCCTGGCAAGGTCGGTCCGTGGATGGGGGACCATTCTTGTCATATCGAGTTTCCTCCATGCCTCGGAAATCATGTTAAGCCGTTGGTCCCGGCTGTCATGTCTTTGACAGTCGTTAAAGGTAATGGCCAGTGACTCGAAAGTCTGGCAACAAGTCTTACCATGGGGTATCTTATTTCCCAGCACGAACTGGGTTGTGGAGGTCGTTTAATGTAAAATACTGGGTATTCAGCTGCATCCGGTTAGACTGGAAGCCGACACCAACGTAGTTGGGAAAAGGCTAGGGCAGATGATGAAGTGAACTAGATGTATATAGTCACTAGTTTTTTTTTTGCGCATAAACATCAACTGCCATGTTTCTTGCGCTCAGGGTCCCTAATTTCTGCAAAGATAATGACAAAAGTAGGTCAAGGTAATTGTTAAGTTAGTGTATACTATACATGGTACAAAATCGCATGATACTTCACTTAGCCTCTCATATTTACTTACTGCAAGGGAGTATGGCATCTCCTAAGCGCCCATTGATTCATGTATCTTCAGTCATTTAGGTTGCACATTTGTTGCTAAAGTCACGAAACTATTTTGAACTGTATTTCTATCATGTGACGCTTCCTAATACAACATCATCTAGCTACCTAGACATAGGTGTTAGCATTTCCGAGTAGACTGCAGCTGATGACAAAGGGATATCAAATGAATGAGCAGCCATGCTGTCTGATAGAGGCATCTAGTATCTACGTAGATACAATACAGCCTACATCGTTCAAAGAAATCATGTTCATTTCACAGTTTATATACGAAATATAATCTTTATAATATTGTAAATCAATTTCGAAATTTCGGACTAATGTGGAGACCTTCCTATTATTCCTCGTAGTTAGCATGGTTTATCAATTTAAGATATCTCTAAAATCTGGGTAGACTAAAATTACAAGTCAAACTCGACCAATTAAGCTTGCTATAATAAAATAAACCACTTTCCTTTACCCTATGTTTTTACTCAGTCTTGGTTATAATCATGCCGTTTTCGCCTGCTTGCCTAGTCGCTTAATTACTCCTTTCTTCTTCTTAGTTGTTCACTCTTGGCTGGTCAGTGGTTATGGTCATGGGGGGACGTTCACAACTTCTGTCGCTACCTTCGCCATCCTTTTCCACCGGTCTCTATTGGCTAGCACATTCTGCCACGGGGATCTTGGTGACAGATTTGATGGAGTCTGTCCACCCTGTCTGCGTCCTTCTTACCCGTGTCTAAAACATGAACTGGTTTTTGAGACCTAGAAAAGGTTCTGCCCAAAAGGAGCGAGATACCAAGAGTTTTTTCACGTTATAATATCATAGGTCGAATATTGAATAAGTTATTAATAGTATATCCGATGACACTTGATCTTCCTCACTTATGCTCCAGCTGCTTGATCCATCAATGTACAATGTTCCGTGAAAGCGCCTCACGAAGTGGATGAGAGAGGAATATTTTTTCATATCGCGGCAACATTGTGATAGTTCATAGCATTGAAGTAGACAACCAGGAGGAACGAGTTTTACAAATATTTTGTTGAATTATTGTGCTATGGATTACTTGTACTTGTGAAAAGTCAAGTAATTAAGGGATTGATTACATAGTAATAAATCTAAAATATATTCATGTAATTATGAGATCAAAACGTCATAGTTATATAGGTCGACATCAATCTAATTGGTAGTTAGCCGACGTATTCGAAACCCAATGCGATGAGACTTTTCTTAAAAGTTAAATATTTTTGATTAAAAAAAATTCTTAAATTTTTTGTTTAACTCACATAAATATTACTATCTGCTCACTTATACCTACTGCAGAAAAGGAACAACAGGAATAAGCACGGAAGAAAAATACAAGCTTTAGAAATCTAAGCCGACGTCGTCGGTGGCGAACATGTGCAATGCTCTGCGAGTAACGATCGATGATCACCCGAGAGCTGACACCTTGGATAAGACCTATGTACGGACGCGACGAGGTGTTTGTGTACGACGTCGATACAGTTGATTGTTCTCCTTTTATAGAAAAGGTGTTTGTAGTTCTTTTGGTTAAAGATAAAGTTACATTTGACTTTCAATCTAATCAAAATAAAGTTCATTCTTAAGCCTTCAAGATCATACAATTGGATTTATTTTATGTTGCTGTAACAAACTACAAATCCAAAGGCGGAAATCTACAGATACCTAGGTATAGTTGTATGAGCGACAAAAACATTTTTCCAGCGTAGAGCAGCTGAAAATAAAGTCAGTGAACTTTTTGTCTTTCAAATAACAATAAAGGTCACTGGGGCAGACAAACAATCGACAACATCACTTTGGCCATCAATGTTTAACTTGCCATTTGTGCACGGACGATTAACCACGACTTTTCCATAAACTGACTGCTACACAAAATAGATGCAGGCTTCTCGACAGGCTTAAACATAGTTTAATATGACATTTACACGATTTAATTTAGGTTGTCAGATCGTCCGGCAGGCTGTATGTAATACAAGTCATGTCAGTGGAAATTTGGTTGAAATGTGGCCACTTGGAATCGTAGTGCGGCGGGAATCCGCAACGGACAAGATTAATTAGAGTTGCGGTTAAATTAATAACAGGGCAAGCACGCACCCGTCCGGCCTTCAGACAACCCTACACAATGGCTAATCAAATCGCATTATTGTTCATGAAAGTGCTTTGCAGGATTATTCAAGAGATTATTTTCGCTTGTTATGATGGAAACTGCTTCAAAGTTACTCATGTGTTCAGAAGATTACCGTGATTGACCGACAGTGTTGGTTCTCGCGTTGTAAAGTATTCTTCTGTTTGTATAGTATGACACAAAGGAATTACAATCTTATATGACTTTGGTTTAAGTGTAAGTTTCATAAAAACGAATGGGTTGTAATAAAAGAACGAGTGACGATTCTTGAGTACGTCTGGCGCACCCTGGGCAGACAGTTCCACTACCAATCTTGTTGATTGGTCAATCTTTTCGCCGTGTCTTGAGCTGTCTCGTGGTTATAGCTGGTGGAGGCTAGAATTAAAGCAACTCTGAGCTTTTAGGATGATCAGAATGTCTCTGTTAATATTGCTGTCTACGACATTGGCTCTAAGAAAAATTTGAGAGACAAACAACTGGACAATGATGCTGGATTGATGTTTTTATAGACCAAAAGGTAAATGCGTAATAATAATCAAACATGACATACGGGGTCGAAACTTGTACGATCACGAAAGACACTGTGTAAAAAGTTAAGATTGCACAAAAGGCTATGGAGAATGAGAACATTCTCACAGTGGACTCATCCACACCTTTCATTATTTTATAGGGCGAGGTCAATCTTTAAAGGGAAGTTGTATAGTCCAGCTCGAGCTCGCGTGACTCTTCCCTAAAATATTCATCACTTTTTCTATTAACACCCACACACGCGATAGACGAGCCCGTCACCAAACACCACACAATAAATTTTATAAGCATCTGCAACAAACTGCATAGTGAATTAGCCTTGCATCTTTCTACGTAGGTTGTCAGAGTCAATTGGCAAATTGGATCATTTGAGCGGACAGAGGGGTTCCGCTAATCTGCTCTAGTTATGTAGTACTAGCCTACGCCCGCGGCTTCGCCCGCGTTTAAAAATCCTATACCTATTCCAGACTTTAATCTATTTCTGTGCCAAATTTCATGCAAATCCGTTTAGCCGTTCTGGCGTGATTGAGTAACAAACATCCATCGATCCATCCAAGCTTTTGTATTTATAATAATAGTAAGATTGAAATCTTTCAATTTAGTTAATGAATCCTGTAATTGTACCGTACAATCTTTTATCTGCGTGTGAAAAAATGGGTTTCCGAATGGATGGTTTCAGGAAAACTTTTAATAATAACCTACTTTTGCATTTGAATTTGTGATCGCCATTTCTAATTCTTCGACGGGAGATTGCTCGCCTTTGTCTATATCTAGATATAGTCCTTCAGTTGCTTTGCATTTCTTGACTTCTCCTTTTTGAATCGCTGGTTTTGTTTTTTATAATTACGACCCAGTAAGTCTCAGTGTCTGATATCAGTGGTTTTGCAATCATCAAAAATTTAAAAACCTAGTGTTTCTTTTTCCGTTTAACCTCAATAGGTAATAAAATTGAACTCATTCAACCGACCCGGAATCCTATCTATGCGAGTTTAAACATACGTTCATTAAACATTAATGCAAGGTTTGAACTGAATAATGATGTGCAAACACTATGGGAACCACTCTAATGGCCACTATTACTTTCTCTCATCAGAAATTACTTATTCCTCATCGTTGTACCATTTTCCCATGTATTACAAATTAGCTGTGTTGTTTCCTGCTACTTGGTTCGCATACAAACTTCTGCCCGGTAACCGCCGCCCTAATTACGTATGGCACTTCTAATGACAATCGCTTTCGTTTTGACGGCTCAACAACATCGTTTGCGGTGATTTGGTTGTCTTGAACATTGATTTTAATTAGAATATACCGGGTGTAAACAGACCCTTCACATATCCGTCAACCAAGCATTCTGTACATCAAACTAAGTACCTTTACGCAAAAATTATTGCTGGGAATCGACTTTTTTTTTGGGGTGAAAAATCACGTTTTACGGTAGAACTCGATGGAAAGCACTCATAGCATCGTGCTGATGAATGGATTGAATAGTACGAGGGTCGTGGAGGTGTGTAAAAATCTTACATTAAAAACATGTATTTAAAAAAAAACTTGTGAAAAAGTTGGAACTTTAACCCCCAATATCTCCGTAACTAGAAGGTTCCCAGGTATGGTCTAGAACAAAAAAGTAATCGCAGTGACGGGGAGAATAAGTGCTTTTCGTTTATGGTAAGGGACTATTTACACCCTTTATAGTACCTACAATGACTATTGGTTCATAGAAAATAATTAAGGGTTTTTCTTTACTACAGACCTTTCGCAGTTATTTTTCCTTTGATACTCGTAGTAGCTACACAACATCGATCATTTTTTAACAAAAATAAAAATTTCTGCTATTCTACAGTATTTTCAGTGGAAACAGTCAAACATAACTCTTAACTTTTTTTTGTTCTCTAGCCCTTTCTGTCCTAATGCTGGGCAAAGACCTCCCCCAAGTCTTTCCATGAACTCTTGTCCCCCGCTACCTCGAACCTACCCTTGCGGTATGCGTTCCGCGTCACGACACCTTTTTCTGGGCCGTCCTCGGCGGCGCCGTACATCTGTAGACACCCGTGAGTGAAGACTTTTGCCCAGCTGTCATACCATTACCTTTAGTTAAGAAAATAAAGCTCACCGTGGTTCTATTAATTAATCAGAGGTAAGATAACTCGCATTGAATCGTAGAAGTGTGCGAAAAATCTCTTCTTAGCGAAAATTTTTCCCTCATTGTCACCTTTCGTTGCGTTGTCAGACGGTCAGTAACTAAACAGTTTCATATAGATAAACATTGATAGCCGAGTTTCCAGTCTAATCACCGTCGTACGATTAATAATATTCACGTAGAGGGAAGAATTTAATCTCCGCAACTCGGCTAGAGGGATACGGTATCCTAAAGTTAGCCCAGTTACTGACTTCCAGGCGTCAGATACTACCAATACTGACGGAGTTGAGTACATAGCTGGGATACTGGATAGCATTTCATGTGGAAACGTTGAATCAATACAAGTCAGTCGACAGTGCAGTCGAGTTATTACTTATTTAATTGAGCTAATTTAATTTGTTTAAGTATTTTTATGCTGTGGTTATTATAGAAAGGGATAAAGAGAAGAGCTGGAATAAAGTTTTCAGATTTCATTTGACATAAACATATTTCTTGCGGTGCATTTTAAAATCTTTTTCTCATTAAGCAAGATTGATATTAAAATATCAATGGATTATTTAACTAAAATAATGTTGTCTTCCTTATTGATATGTCAAAATAAAAAAATTAAAAAAAGAATTAAAAAAAAATTAAAAATATCTTGATATTTGTAAAGCTATAAATTGTACTGGTACTTTTATATTTTTGAATATAAAAGTACCAGTACAATTTATTTTCAATATCAATTTTTTGTGGCTTGGCGTGGAGGGCTCCACGCCAAGCCACAATTTCACCTATCATTTTGTCACAAATTTGTGTCGTTTGGCGAACACGGCACGTACTTGCTTGTCACGTATATGTGACAAAGGCGTTGAAAAGGTTAAACTAAACAGCTGATTTATTAAAGTTTTAAAATGCATTCAAATTAAATTAATTTACTCTCCCTTACGAAGCATGAGCAGTATCAGCTAGTTTCTATAATATAATCAGAGTCCGCTCGACACGGCTCTCATTCGTATGCAAATTACATTATAACATTCAATGATTATGAATGAGTTCACCGTGTTCATGTTCACGCTGGCAGATGGCAATGACCCAAGGTCATCGGAATTGACACTAGTTAATATATTACTGTTGAATTACGAATATTATGTTTTCGGAAAGATTATGTTAATTTTTGGTGGCGTCATTTTTTGTTAATTTTATGGTCGAGCATAAACTTTATTATCTTCAAACATTTTAGGAATAGGTAACGCGCATTTTCTCTAACACTAGGTTAGTAGGGTCACGGGCGAGAGTTCAAATTCCAACAGACAAACAGAGCAATCATATACAGGGTGTAAACAAACTCTTCACGAAGGCGTCAACCAAGCATTCTGTACATCAAACTAAGTAACTCTACGCAAAAACTATTGCTACGAAATGTATTTTTTTACATTGTGCTTGTTGAGGTATTCAAAGTAAACTTATAACATTAGAACCTCCATTATTTAAAAAAAAGTTGGAAATTTGACCCCTAATATCTCCGTAACTAGTAGGTTCCCAAGTATGGTCTTGAACAAAAAAACAATCGCAAGTTTGGGGAGAACAAGCGCCTTTTGGCTTCGTTTAGGATACTTTGACACCTATAGCATTCATTTCGGTATTGCTTAACAGCAGTGAAAACACCCATGAATGTTGAAAAATTAGTCGATCAGTATTTCTACACAGTATTGAAAAATACAAAAAAAAAATAGGTTGTAACAAATGATTCGTTAGCCTTCCATTATATTACAGTGAATGTGTAAGGCCTTGGAAAGGTGGCTCGATGACGTGTTACATTCTGCAATATTGACAGGAGAAGGTCATGCAGGGAAAAACCTATGCGAAGTAGGGAGGGAAAAAACATTTTATAACTAGTCATGCATAGACATTTATATCAAAGCTAGCATTTGCACCCACTTATTGGGAAAGAGATGGCGCTAGATGTCCTGTATAGCGCCATCTCTTTCCTGCCCTGGAATAAAGTTAAAACAATACTGCTTATGACGTCATGCTAAACTCCGAGAAGCAGGACCACCGCGGAATAATATTCCCAATAAAAAAATTATCATTGAAATCGGTTCACAATTGGCGGAGATATCGCTGAACAAACACAAAAAAAAAACGAATTTTATTGATAACCTCCCCATTTTGAAATTCGAACAAAAAAGGATTTACCAATATTTCATAATCATGGTGTATGCTATATATTATGAAATGCCGTTGTCGTCAAGGCGTGAAAGGATAACAAACAAACAAACAGGGAGACAGACTGACAGACAGACAGACAGTCGGACAGAGTTACTTTCGAATGTATAATGTGTGTACGGAAGTATGGATTGATATTATTGGGGACATTCATATCATAATAATTAATCAAAATGACGTATGCACTTTTCCCAATCAACCAGATTAAAAACTGCACGTAGTACATTAAAAGTCACCATGAGTAGCAGAGTAGAGTAGTAGCAAAATCGCTCGCAATTTGGTGAAATCAGACGAATCTGAAATGAATAATGCAGTTCATTTGGTGACCGAATGCGATGCCATGTTTCTGACATCAATATATAGGATGTGGCTAATTTAGCCGCGGCAACTGCAATAATAGACCAATTTATTTTAACCTCTGTTGCATTTTGTGTACGCGTTACGAATTTAATGAATGTACAATTCTAATTAGCTCGCCATTCATTTTGCTGGCTGCCATATTGACAGTCGTTTATGGAGCAGTAAGAAATATGGCGGAATTGCATTTTGTATGCTGCAAAAGCTTAATTATAATGTAAAGATTTGAAAAGGTAAGCTGGTCTAATTTCTCGGTAATACGGTATTACTTTTTACATTTTACCTTTGAAGTAGTTTTTCGTCGAACTTGTTTTCACTTCCCTTTTAAAAGGAAAAGCTAATAAAATCTCGTTTTACACATAGGTTTCAGGTAGCGTTATTGGATATTTTTTCTGTTCTTTTTGTTACCAAAGGTAAGTGAGGATACGGTTTACTTACCTGTCATATAGATAGGTAGGTAGGTTGCCCTTCAGATTTATATCTTATTTCTCTTTGAAGACGGATTGCACGAAGTTTCAGAAAACTTATCATTTAATTTATTACCAATTCTATACATGCACGGTAGCATACCGGCACTTTACCCGCGACGTCATTAACAAAAAACTTGATAGCTTGGTTAATATATATGATATAAATATAATTTATAGCCTATAGCACCCACAATTAATGTAGCTTTCTGCCAGTGAAAGAATTTTTAAAATTGGAGTATTAGTTACGGAGATTACCCCTTACATACAAACTTACAAACAAATTTTACCTCTTTATAATATCTATAGATTCTGTTATTTTGCATGACGATAGCTTTAGGTTACGACTTCAAACCCTTGGCTGACTTCAATCCTAAACTTTGCCTATTTCCATTGGGAGCAGCCGTTTTTACAACAGGGAAACTCAAATAAATTCTACTCGGAATTCCATTGAAGTGCAATTCATGCTCAATAGATGTTGGGCACATGTAGGTAAAGTCTTTTGAATACAGTGCGAGCATACTAAAATTTACTGGCTAGAACTGTGTAAACAATAGCTTTACTAAAATATAGTATAATTGCTTTTTCGTTTTGGCAACGACATGATAATCGTCAGTCTTAATGGGCAAACTTTATTGTCGATAATTATTATTATTTTAACACTAAACAATGTTAGACACCGAAATTTTTAACAAAAACATCGAAATCATTTGAAAGAAATTTAATTAAACTGCTCAAAGATAATTTATTTCCTCCCCTTCACTCATTCACTCATTCATTCATGATTTGTCTACGGTTTGCCTAACTGTCTCTAGCAACTCTTAGTGGATTCGGTCGAGTTTATTTCCAGATATTTTGTTCCAGTTTATTTTGGGGGCTTCCTGTCGCGACCAACGACGTGCGAATCTAAGGGCTAAACACGTCTAAAAGCATCGGTATAAGAAGAACTATGTAATATTTTTTTATTTAAAAAAAAAACTATCGCTTAGTATTTCGATAGATAGTTGGTAACCATTTTCTTGTTTTGCGTAAATTAGGTGAGCATTTTCCTTCACAGAAAATGTGGAAGTAAGTGTTGGTACGTCAATTATGATTAACGAGCCATTTAACAGTACAATAGAAAATCATCGTTCTAAGTATGCGGTCATGAGATACATACTTAACATAAAATTGGAACACATAAAGCAGCAACGAAACACATCAAAGGAATTGCATTTTTAATCGACCCCACTAAATCCCAGCTGAAGTGAATCGAACAACAAACACTTCAGACGTTACAAGCGCCTCGAATGCTGCAACATGATGGCCACTCCATTATACAGCTCTTTTCCAACTCCTGTCCTTAATCCGATGCTAACTGGAGCAGCGAAAGGAATTCTTATCACATTACATAACAACTAAATCAAACCACGTATAATCTCATTACCGTTATCTCGTGAAATAACCATAACACGTCGCGTTTCCATTGTTTTCCATTTTCCGCGGAGTGTCGTCGCGTTATCAGTGTGTGGGTTTAGTTGGCCGGCGGCCGCCACGCTCGACGCACGCTCGCTCGCCGCCATTTTCCCGTTTCCCGAGTTTCCCGCGCGGCGTCCGAACGTCGGCTCGTATCGAACCCGCGCCCCTCGCCCTATCGTGCCGCATCGGGATATGTCACCCTGATATCGAATTAACGGTGTGTATAAACAAGCAGTGTTTATTCCTATAAGTTAATCGAGTTAATGATAAGTTAATGTGTGTCGGCCCCGTGTGTGGGGCACGTGATCGGATTACTGAATCGAGGGATAATATTGTTTTTACTGACGTAAGTAGGTACCTTTAGGGATTTGTTAATGAATTAGATCGCGATTGTGTAAGATTAGTGATAAGGACGGCGGCGTGTCGAAGGTCGCACAGATTCACTTGTTTATCTTTTTATCGGTGTGTACCGCCGCTATCTGTATGCTGTTTGTCGCGAGTTTTTATTATTTTAGTAAGGTTATTTGCTTTGACAGTTTTCGGTTGTATATTTCCTGTTATTGAGACACGAAATTTACGATTTGATCATGTAATAAATTATTCGAAAGACCCTGAAAGTAATAGACATAAAAAGGAAGAAAAAAAATACCCAATTTATAACAATACGGAGGGTTAATAAACCTCACAGAATGTGGAGTCCTCTTTTTATATGTCACCCTCCCTACATATTGGTCACCCCCACACCCCTCGCCGCTTCCACCCCATAATGCGTATGCATATTTGGTTTATTGTATACTTTTGGTCGTACATCAACAATATTTCTTCATTTCAAACGCCTTTTTAAATGTCACCCTCGTTGCCAACAAAATAATAGAGATGAGGACAATTTTATGATTATTTCTTTACGATATCTACCAGGTAGGGGATATATTAATGTCTATAGGGGTGACATGGATCTTTTCACTACGATAACTATTAAAATTTGAATGTATCTTTTATCAAGGTGTATTAAATATAGCACTCAATGTTGTTTATTTGGTCGAGCTTGTATTATATCTAATAAGCTCATTAATATCAACGTTTATCGAGCTTTCATGCAAATCACACTACAACTATTAATAAATTATACATCATAACTGCATATCTATAGCATTCGATGTATATAATTGTATTTTATTACAATCTCTAGCTAATAATAAATTCATTTAAATGAAAATAGATTGGAATCAAACTCCAGGTTGGCATTAACCTACATAACATGAATTAATTAAAATGTACAATTATTTATTTATCAGAGAGGTAAAACATCTGTATCAACATGTTGTATTAGTCACTTCGTTACGCCATTTTATTTAAAGGAGTATAGCAGATGTCTTGGTTCACTATTTTTTGTTGATGATTGTTTTCTGTTTTTAGGTTATGAAGTAGAGCGAGCTTTTTGCCATTTATTAATGACTACTGATCCTTTTTTATAAATAGATTACCAAAATGATTTTGGAGTACCAGGGCTTAGATAAAGAAAAGGCAGAATTTATACTATAACTTGATATTTCATACATACAATAGCCATAATATAGTGGCAGTGTGTGTCATACTTCAGTTATTTTTTTCCGTATCATCCGACTCGAATTCGTATTTTTTTTTACCTTCCATGGGTTTTTAATATTTTCACGTTTGCTTTTCTTTTACAAGGACATCAACAACAGCCATAAATAAATAATGTCTTTTAATTATCATTTGTGCTCACAAATGATAATTAAAAGACATTATTTATTTATCACAGAATAGAAAAACAGCTGATCCAACAAAGAAACTCAATAAAACCTCAACAGTAGGTACTGAGTATTGCTTAATTTATAGATACGTAACCTTACAAAATTACGTTACAAATGACGCACCACGTAATATTCAAAGAAAAACAACATATTCTACATTCCTATCTCACAATCTCGCATCTATTATATACTAAAAAGGAAAATACATTGGAGTCTGTCCAGTTAGCGGGTCGTGGGCGATCAGTAGCAGAGATGACAACCGGTGGGTCAGGGTCAAGACACTCGGTAGCTGTAGGGTTGGGTGGTTGGTCTGTTTGATTTAAAACAAACGTGTAGTAACCTGGCCAAAATGGAAGTACCTATACAGGGTGGAACGGACACCGACGCGAAAACGGTTACCACATATTCAGTACATCATTCTAAGACAAATCCGATCCAAAACACAACAACGAATCAACACATGACAAAACAAACACACACACACAAAACACACAACAAGACAAAACAACAAAAAATAAAAAGAAAAAAAAAAAAGAAATCAGCTGTTCCATACATTTTGACCGTGTAGGTATTGCACTTTTGTAGGAAACAGCAGATTTTTTTTTAATAACCGATGAAGAATTAATTTAAAAGAGATTTAAAACATTTAAATAGAGCGGACTTTGGGAATATTTTCATACAAAAATTTGATCCCTATTTTTTTTTATTTTGACACACGAATGCTGCCTGACAAGCGGACGTATGACACTAGACAGAATGACTTGTTACTAAGTAGTTACAAGTATGGAATTACGATTTTCTTCGTCTTGTCCCGTCTACCCCTTCTAAATATTGGAATGTCTTTGAATACCACTAAGTTTATTATATATTCTAAAAAAAAACAATCCAGAAGAACATGGTTTTTTTTAAATAATTATTTTAACTAACTAAACTATTACAATGCACAATGGTTAGTGGAATGCAAAATAGGAGTAATTGACTATTTAAACATTTTCTTTCTAATAGGCAATATGACATGTGTCATACTCATATGACACTTTTCATTTCAGGAAATATTATGTTAATTGGTAGGTAGGTTCCAAAAAATAGATACAATTCAATGGTATATGACAAAATTGGTTATATACCTATGATGCTAATCAAATATTGTTAAATTTTACCTATTTGCTAGTACTAAATACTTAATAATGTTTTCCAAACTCGAAAAAAAAAAAAACTGTCCTAAACAAAAAATAATGGACCCATCCCTGGTGAGCAGTGTTATCATCCATCTAGAAGAATATAGACCTACTTTATATTATACCTATCTTTCATATTATCTACCTTGACAGCCCACGTCAATGAAAATTGAGATAAGTGGGCGTCATTTGCAACTTGTGACAACTGAATTAATTTGTCGTCTAAGATTTAAGGAACCTGATGAAATCGATTCTTCCAAAGATGGTCATTATTAATTAACTAATAAACTTAGCAGAATTAATTTAGTTTATAATTATGTGGTTGGTCATCGATTATTTGCCTATGGTCATTTAAATTAACTGATTCCCTCATTTTTTTTATTTTTATATCTTCCTAGCTCCCTATTTGCAGCATTAACTTATTATTAGCCACTGGGATGGTTTCCTACAGATTTTGCGATTACATCCTCCTGACCTGCCATAGTATAACTGGGCCTAGGACTAGAAGGCTAAGTCATTATAATTGGATATCTTTATAAGTACTGGTAATATAAATAACATTAAACTGGCATAGCTCTGTCAATACTGTAAGTAACGATCCATTTGTATGAACTACACAATTATATTACCAACTATTAAATTATATTACTACGAAAATCATTGGTGACTCGCTAACACCTCGATTATTCAATATTATGCCATAGTATTTTTATAGTTGGTTGTATTACTAGAATAAAAAGTATCTAGCAATGACTCATATTTTACTAAGATATGAGTCATGTCAGTAGGTTGCTCTACCAGCAAGGAAAACCTCAGATACATTCATAATACGCATAATATTACTTGGACCATCTAAAGGACATTAATATGCCTATTTCTTATGCCATAATTTAGTGACGTGTGTAACTGCAGACAAGTGAACAGTCATAGAAATAATTCCACTAGTGCAGTAATACCTATTTGTTTCTTAGAGATACACCAATATTGATTTATGAAAACTAACTTTGGTAAGTGTTTTTGGCCCAACACAAACCAATGAAAACATAAGTTTTATTTCTCCTAGCAACGACGAAGTTTACCCCAAAAATCTTTTGCCAAAGTAGAGTAATAACTAAGTACTTTTGGAACTTCTACATAGTTACAGCCACTAAAAGCCGCCGTTTGGCCCTTTAAAACCTCTTGTTGAAAAATTTACGCATCAATAATAATTTAATGAACAGTTTTTTTTTAATCTTAGTTAAATGAAATTTCAAACGAACACCATTATCGTACTGCTGCTACTAAATTAAAACAAAGTCATCAAAAATGACAACGAGCTATCACAAATAATTCCAAAGTAAAATTATTAAAACATTTCGTCCCCACGGACCTGAAATCTCTCACTATATTTCACAAAATTATAGCTTCATTTACCAAAATGATTGTGGAATTATTCAGTACACACCATAAGTGCATTTATGAAATAACGAACGGCAACTAGCAACTCGTTAGTCCTTACAAACAATTAGTTGGACATATAGTGGCCGTACTCATGTTCATTTGGGACATGCAAGCACGCAGTTATTGTGAAATTGACTGGAAATATTGTATCATTCAATACAGCCATTTGTAAAACAAGACAGTTAAAATAATCACAAATAGAAAGACAAAGATGAAAGTAAAATTACTAAATATTTTAGATTTCCACAGGGAAGTATTCTTGGTCTCCTCTGCCTCTTAAATGTAATTTTTCCCAATGCATTTTATTTAAGGAAAGTGCTTCCGTCATTTTGGTTATTAAACGACTGAAATCTATTTAAACTTCAGTGCATTTACAAGCTTAATTTTTATATAGTTGATATACACACAAAATTCCGCCTCTAACCACAAAATCAATACATTTTCATTAAACAAAATTCCAATCTGAACGAAACTACTTGAAATCCGACTTATCGGCCATTCATTAGAGAGATTGAAGTTCTGTATCACGGTCCACGGACGAAAATAAATATATTATCGGTGTGTTTGGTAAACACACGTTGCAGGCAAGACCATCACGGAGTATTTGGGTCAGGGACTCAGCACGTGGAGTCGCGGACTACGCCCATCCAACCATTATAGCCGTATACTTTGTTAATCCCTGTCCACACTTGATCACTGTGGACATTGTGTTTTGAACTACCCATTAATTGAACATGAACGGGTATTAAAGAATTAATAAAGGTATGCCGCTTTTCAAGAATTAATTGTTTCAAAAATTGATTGGGCTTGGTCATGTTTTAGATTGGGTAGTAAATGTGGTTGAGCTCTTGAGCTACGTCTTAGCTTGTGAGTAGTAAGTAAGTAATTAAGTAAGTTGTAGTAGTGAGTAGTGCTTTATTATTTTAAATTCAAATAAAACCATTTTCGATCATCATTATTATATTACTATCAAAGCAGATAAGGTTATTGCCCTCGCGCTTAATTACATGGAAACAAAAATTCAACTACGTACCAGCATCTGTAGCCAAACCATTCAAAGATCAAAAGCATGACTAAAATCTTCCATTATAATCTTATTATCCATGACTACATAAACAATAGACCTTATTTCACGGTAATAAAGGCGATTGATCTTCCCGGCGCCTTTGACCAGATGCCGTTACATCATAAATTGGCGGGCCAATCAATTTCCATGCCTGTTGTAGTAAATTGTAAGTCCACAGTGCCTCACAAGGCTTTGAGGAACCTTTTAAGGTGTTCAAGACTAGGCTTTAGTCATAGGCTTGTCCTAATATATGAAACTTGTATTGGCACATATGGATTGTGCAAGCCATGGTAATATTAGATTTTCTACCTTGTGTTTATTGAATGTGAGTAATTCTAAATTTATGGCTGTCTTTATTATAATTAACATCAGTATCGTTTACATGATTATTTACAGCTTCCTCTCTCAAAACAAAAGACAAAGAGACGACTTTATATAAAGAAATCGACTGATTTTGAATATCGTGACTATTCGGAACCTCATTACAATATTGTTAACACAATAATTGGGCGTTTACTCTCATTTCAGTATATTTTCTATTCTCGAGTACTGTAAAAGTTTATTGTAATTTCTCGTATAAAGCAGATTTTAAGTTTATTTGTTTTTATGAAAGCAAGGGTTGTAGCCCTTCTGTTTTCATTTCAAATAATGACCACAGTAACACTATTGTTATCTATGTAAACCTAAACAGCCACAACGCCATTATGAGTAATACCTAGCTGGCAATAATTACTCCAGTGCAGTGCACTACGGTAATCTGGATAATTACCCGGACGCATTAGATGATCATCTATAATATCTGGGGATATAAATGGGGTCATACCGACCATAGATAATAATTTTCCAGTAATGACAGTAGTTGTATATTTTAGTGTAATTAAAGTACCAGTAGAAATGTGGAACATCGAAGGGTTAGCTGAAGGTTAGACAGCCATTAACGATGTTATGATAGGTCCAAAGTGAAAGGGGACTGTACATTAAAGTCAATAGTCGTATTTGGTAATAACTCTCAATTTCTATGGTATGGTTATGCTAATATAATTATGTACGCACGCCTTAAAAGATGATTGAGAGAAATTGGGCGAAAATGCTTGTGCATGCGTTATGTGCTAATGCATCAGTGGTTTAAAGTATATCATTTGGAGTCAGTTGTGAAGGATGATATGGCTAGAGAAGAGGTGACTATTGAGATGACGAGTAATAGAAAAGTATGGAAGAAGAAGACTTGCTGTGCCGACCCCAAATAAATTAGAATTAGGGCAGGAGAATGATGATGATTATGATTTGGAGGCAGCTATCACCAAGTACCGAAACCGACTTAAAAAAAATGTATAAGCAGAACATTGTCAACTTAAACTAGCTGCTTCTGAACGTGACCATTGTAAAGTCGTCTCTTTCGACGCAAATAGACTAATGCAGTTTATATTTACCGATCACTTACCGTTGAAAGCAATACGCTTCAGACTAGTTCACTATTCTCGATAATTGTTAGGCAAATACTCGGCAAATATAAGAAAGATCAACAAAACTGGAGAGGCCCAACACTCAAACATCACGTTCGCATATAATTTTACAATCCCATGTCGGATAATTACTCGTAACAAATTCTTCGAACCTGAAATTGTAGGGAAGAGAATCGTTACAATAATTTGTTGTTCACTCGAATACAATTCAAATTCGTGGTAATTTTCTAACATTAACACACTTTAGGTTTGTAGGTGTTAGATTAAACAACACGTTCATACTAATTGTGAAATTCTCTGTTACTAAGTAACCTTAATGGGTGAGTCAGACTTTCGTTTGAGGTAACGGAAGCATATCGTTTAGGAGATTAAGAAAATGCTATTCAATTTATAAAAAATAAAGTAATTGGGATTGTAGATCAAACGAAGACTTATGAAGGAAAAGATTATGAAGCAATGGAAGTTAATAAAGAAGAAATATTGTTGGAAAATATTGAGTTAATCCGTCTTTATTTTGATTAAAAGCAAGTAAATAATCCCGAAAGGATATAAGAACCAAAAGGTTATCTGCTAGTTAATAAATTGCTGCTATTAGTAATAGCTACACAAATGTTCATTTAGATAGGTGTAACTAGCCGATAATCGTGACCCGAAAGCAGCCATTTTTGGTCAGACGAGAGCTTTCATTAGCTTTCACGTTTATCCATGCCTACGATTATCTCTTGATAGCAACTTAATGTAGGCACAATGAAAAAGATTGGATTAAGTGTTACGTTCCTTTACTGAACATTGGGTTTTTATTTCTGAAATAATTTCTGTAATGGTGTTTTTTATTTTGTTAGTAGCTTTAGCTCGTGGCTTCACTTCTGTTATGGACGGAATGAATTCATGGGAACGTTTTAAATGTAACATATAACATCCGGGGATAATGTAGCTTCCTGATAGTGAAAGAATTTTCAGAATTGGATCAGTAGTTCCGAAGATTATCCCCTATATACAAACTTACAAACAAGTTTTACCTCATTGATTAACACTGAAAACGGGATATTTACCATGTTTACTATTTGTATCGAGTTCCCGATATTTCGGCGCTGTTGCAAGCTCCAGTGCTGTTGCAGTTCAGTGTTAATGATAATGTTAAAGACCATCTCCGTTTAAAAAAATCTAAATTTTACTCCATTATATAATTAGTAAAGATTTGAAGTATAGATTTTCCTTCCAAAGCGTCAATCATTTCGCCAGGGTGTGCCTTATCATAATGTGTTTTGAAATTGATTGAAGATGAGTTTGTATTTTAAAATGTATACTTTCCAATGCTATTGTTTCCCAAGTAAGTTTTTTCGTTCCAGCTTCAATTTAATTAAGCCAGTCAGTTTCTTAGAATGAAGCTTCGTTTTATTTTATATTTCTACTTCTATGCTTCTGTTTGCATTTCCTAATAACCTCGTCTTATTTCCCTTGGCGCGTTCACATAGGTAATAAGAGGAATAGCCATATGATAAGCCACAGTCAAGAATATCATAAGCCAGAGCACTATTTAATTATAAACCAAGAATTAAAAGGAACGGAATAAAAATTAATTCCACTGTTACCTTAAGACAGAATCAATAAAGCATCAATTAGTGATCAGTTTTAACTGCGGTTGGTGAAGTTACGGAATTATAGCAAAGTTTTCCATCCTGTTCTGTTTCCTTAATTTAGCTCACTTTATGGTAATGATTCAGCTCATTCATTAGACTGACTATTATTACGTCGACGGACGTAGTGTTGTGACTCAATTGTGTTGTAATATTATATGTATTTTTGTAGCTGAAATTTACGTGTGTCCTTTATTTAGAACATGTGTTTAGTAATCTGTTCAATTTCTGTATAGTACGATATTAGACTGTTACTAGTTCATGGGATTGGCCTTCAAAGATAATAGATAGACATAAACTGTAGATTTAAGCATCTTTGATTATCTGCTCTATATAGACTCTGCAATTAGGATATGACTGCCTTGTTGGAAGAGTGGTCGCAAGCGCGACTGCTGAACATGAGGTTCTCGGTCCGATTCCCGGGTCGGGCAAAGTGTTATTGGATTTATCCATCAGGAATTTTTTCAGTATCAGCCACGAAGTCTGGTTTTATGCTCGGTTGATAGCAATAGGCTCGCCCCCTATAACATGAGACTTAAACATAACTGGTGAAATGTTTGTGTTCTATAACTGGTTACACCTCCGCCTAACCCTTCGGGTATTACAGGCGCATGCAATTAGGATATTCAAACAATAGGTAGTTTGTAAAACGACCTTCGAGTGTTATACTAGTAATTAAAATAACGTTAGTACCTAACAAGGTCCTTCTAGTACAAATATTAGAACATCTGCTACCAATTTAACCAGTAGAGTACTAAACTAGACAAACCGAACCATAGTTCTTCGAAATCATATACAAGTGTTTATAAGATAATAATTAGCATATGCACGCAAATCGATATTATAACTATATATAGTTTAAATAGTACAAGAAGAAAATGACATCCTGAAACAGAAAATATTGAAATTAAAGTGCACCATACAAGAGAAAGCTTTTAGGCGTACATCGATGATACGACAAAAAATCTATTGTCGGCTACTCAATACGGTTAAAGTTAATAATATAAAAGTCGATACTGAATATTGCTTTAGGGTAGAGCGATCAAGAAAAAACTGAAGATTGTCGTATACGTATCGGTTATACAATCCATCTAAAACCAAAACCTTTATAACTTCTTTATATTTATTTTCATGGTTGCAGCTCATCCCCTTGGTAATTTACCCTACCACCAAACTTTGTACAGACGCCAGCACATCAAGCTTCTACAATCTGTCAAACTTTAATACATTTTCAACTTTATCGCTAAAGCATTAGGTTCAAGGTTGATTGGGAAAATTTTACAGTTTCGGCCTTTAGCTACAACTATTTCTCAAATGAGCCATTTTTCTTCACCCTTTCGTAAGTAAGACACCCTTTCGCATAATTTGTCCGTATTCACAGACTGAAAGTAGATATGTAAATCGATAGCTATCCTAGATATCATAAAATTGGTCATCTATCTCCTTTGGATTTAAATAGGATTCAGCTGTCTTGTATGGATTACGTTGAATTGCCCAGGGAGATTTGTTGCTTTTTTACGTGCACGGAGAAAGGACGAATCGTATAGGAGACTTGGGTACCTAGTTTTATTTGTAGGTATTCTCTTTTGAAACGAACTTTAGTTAGTGTTGTTGAATAGTTTTTTTATCATTTAAATGCTTAATTGACTGAACAGTTAGGTATTGCCATTGCTAGCCTGCCTCAGTCATCATCATCTAATTTATTTACAGCCTTCTTTCTTCCTTATCGTGTGGTTAGTGACTTGGCTAGAAAATATGCCGTCAAGAAATATCTATCAATCATGCTAGTTTCCTCACGGTGTTTTCCTTCACCGGAGTAAGTGATAATTATAGAATACGCACATGAATCCGAAAAATCAGAGGTTCGAACTCGAAGTCTATGACTTGTCAGTCCGACGGTCACACCACTAGGCTATCACTGCTATTCGCGGTTGATTTGGCATAAATATGTTGTTCTTTTCTCATCATCTGCCTAGTCTTTTCCTAACTATGCTGGGGTCGACAAGGCATAGTCACGTTTACGTGGAACAACTACTTATCTGTCCTGTAGAGGTCTGCTGGGCAATACTTTTATTCCTCAATTATTCCTCATTATAATCCATAAAATTAATTAATGAATTCAAAAAACCTCTGCCACATTTTACTCCATCTAACATATTCAATTTACAGCAGACTATAGTTTACTATCAAACAGACATTCATGCAATAAAAGTGACATCGCAGATAGTTTGATTGTGTGTGCCAACAGGCGCGGCATAGATCACATTCTATTCAGATTCTCAACTTCCACCAGTAGCTGCAAGAATACACACACTCACACACCAATTACTAACTGGACATTGCTACGGAATCCCCCTTATTTCTCTTTCAAATTTCGTATTCGTGTGTGTTGTGTATGTCTGCGTGGCTGCAGATCAATGTAGGAACTAAAGTCCACGTAGTGTGATTGTGTGTGATGGGCGCGGCCGGTTCACACAGTGCACAGGATCTGGGCTCTATTAGGTGCGCCGGCGTCCACTCGGGTGTGGAGACTCGCCCTGATTCATAAAAATAATTCCTGTATCAATGACGCTTGGAGCTACATAACATGGTGGAGGCGCCGGAAGTTTTTCGTTCGGAGTATAAAGTTTCCGATACTTAAGAATAGATTGGCAGATTTGTCATCGTTAGGTTTTGTGAGCGATCTGTCTTCTTTGTTAATATAGTGACGGAATGTGGTATTAAATAAGTATTTTGCATGGAATCAAGAGGAGCTCGTAGCTAAATAATAACAGCCGCTCGGGTCGATCTTAAATTTAAGCCACGCTTGCCTAGGTTGGTCCGTGGATGGCTGACCGCCCATTAAATTCTGGTTTCCTCCGTGTCTCAGTAAGCACGTTAAGCCGTTGGTCCCGGCTGTCATTTGTAGATCTTTGACAGTCGTTACAGATAGTCAGTGGCCCGAAAGTTTGACACCCAATCTTACCGTATCGTATCACCCAGTACTAACTGGGTTGTGGAGATCAGATAGGCGTCACTCCATGTAAAATACTGGTATTCAGCTGCATCCGGTTAGACTGTAAGCCGACCCCAACGTAGTTGGGAAAAGGCTAGGCAGATGATGATATGGAAAAGGTTGTTTTTTTTTCTGAAATCTTTGTCAGTTTCATAATGATGGAAGGAATGAAAAAAATTTTTATAGAATCTTTAAATGTTTATTTCTTCTTTTGGTTTAGCTCGTTCCATCGTCGACCTCATCTCTGTCCTCAGGACTAGATTGAGGCCAAGAGGAAGCCCACTTAGCATAAAAAAAGTCTACAAGATCTTATTTAGTTAGCTCTTGACTTGAACTGAAGTCTATAATCTGTCTAAGATATTGATTGAGCCTTTGGCCCTTTTTTTTTTTTCCGGATGGGAAATCATCAAATGACCCCCCCCCCCCCCCACTCTGGGCGGAGCGGAAGGTAGTGTCAGACTTGTACTGACTAAAACCCATCCATGTTCCTTCTTTGCCCTTTGTGTTCCAGGGCCACGGTATCTCTTTCGAACAGTCCCGCAGCCCAGGCAGCAGCAGGCATCGGCCCTTGCGGACCCCTACTTATTTGCTGACATCTCTTTGAGGCGCACGTGGAACACGAACGCGCCGTCGACACGGCCTGTCGTCATAAGACGGCCGGACGGCGAGCTGGCCCATAACTCGCCGTCCACAGGCCCGCGCCTACGGTGGCCGGGAGCCACCACGTGACCCCCAACGCCCAGGGCGTCTCCCGCGGCGACTGGGACGTGAGGTTCTTTCCCTCTCACGTCCTGCCACCTCCTTCACTAGCATGACTGCTTCGCAGAAGGAGGTGACGGCTTCCCATTCCCTCTCGTTCCGGACCATGGCTTGAACCAAGGCCGGACGCGAGAGATCGCCGCCGCCAATCGCCGCTACGAGGACACGGCGGTGCTCCGCCCAAGCGGGGCAGACCTCCACGGTGTGCTCCACCGTGTCCTCCGGACGATCCTCGCAGTGGAAGCCTTTAGCCCTTAAAATCTACGTCAACAAAAGCTGCGATTTAGCATTAAATTCCAAGGATACTCCAGACAATGTTGATTTTTATAAGTCCTTACCATTTATAATTCCAGAAATAATATTACCAGCAGAATAAGTCACATATTGAATGGTGAATAAAAGTATTCAGAAAGTAGATTTGTAAGTTTTAGACGATTCCGCACTATACAAAGTCCGTGTTAAATTATAATTCTCTCAAATTAATTAAATCTAACTTATCTTTACACCGAAGAGGTGTGGCTGCTTAATTCCATGTAGAATACTTTGATTATACCAAACGAAGCGTGCTGAGATTATCAAAGTGATATTTGTGTATTTTCAACTCAACTAATCCCAATTTTCACAGGTCAATTCAAAAATTATGTTCAATTTGCTCTGTTTGTGTAGCAGCATCTATATTATCCATGCTTAAATATTTAACTTATTACATGTAATTATTATGATTCATTGACATCCGACACACCTGCAATGTTGTATCGGATTCTCGTATCAACGAACAAGATATTATATTCTGCTTATTTTAGTATCTGACAGTGAGCCAATTCGATTTCACGGACCAGCCGCTGCGAATAGCAACACTGGTGGGCTGATTTACCATTCCAAATCATATTTTGTTCGCACAGTCGCACTACCCTCGGCTTAGGTGTAACTAAACCGATTGTAGTCAGCATCAATGGTGAATTGGAATTATTCCACCTATATGTAAGGTAAGGATTGAGACGGATTAAATCTTGCTACTTTATTACTTTGTATATCATCGTTACCATGTTTATCCCAACGTATTTGGTATTAGGGCACCAGTTCTTCTTCTTCTTCTTACTTCTTAGGTAAACGGTACGGCCTCTTTGCCGTCATTTTCATTTTAAACCTACATAATGCCTTCAAACAATAATCATAAGATGTTCCGCTACTCTTCAAAACACATTTATAGAATACGGCTTTACCTAACAAGAATTTGTATACTTCAACTAAAAAAACTCGACTACTGAAAAATCACGTTCTAATTAAATTCGGGATTTACAAGGTAAAATCGAATCAAATCGGTTAAAATGTAGTCTATGTTACCTGGGCCATAATAAAGAATCGATTGACACCTTATTCATCAAAGTCGGATGAATACATACATACATAGACTGCAAAAATCATGACCCTTCCTTTTGGCTTCGCCGTAGTCGGGTAAAAAGTCATTGACTTTTGCCTTTTGTGTTTCCATTTCACCCGTGCTTACTGCCAGTTCCCTATTTCTACAATTCCGTAGTATGACGTCAGATCTATAAGGTCGTCGGCAACTATTCGGCTTCACAAAACTAAGCTATTTTAAGTACTCGACCAGAAAAGGTTCCATTCAGTGATGTCCTAAAATAAATTATATTCACGTTCGGTGTGTCTGCGACCTTTACTTTCTCGATAAAAGAATAGTATAATGATGTAGCTGTTATCACAAGGAGGTGCTTCATATCTTTTTTTAGACCTGTTTGAGAGGGTAATGAATGCTTTGAACAGGAGGAAAAGAGCTTTACAATCAATCAATTGAGAATAGATACGACCCACGTTAAAAATCTTTCGAACCTCTTTAAGATTTAAGATTCTTTATTTTGCATGAAATATGGTACATGATGGTCTTATAAAATAAAAGGTTTCACACATTTCGCTGACTTCTTTCAGCATGCAAACTTAAAATTAAAATACCTAACACAATGTACTATTGGTTTAGGCACCTAGTACATCATGAAGTGATCAATAACCAATTCATGAAATAGTCGGCCACATCATGAAATAGTCGGCCACATCATGAAGTGATCAATAACCATTTCATGAAATGGCCGGCCATATCATGAAGTGATCAATAACCATTTCATGAAATGGCCGGCCATATCATGAAGTGATCAATAACCATTTCATGAAATGGCCGGCCATATCATGAAGTGATCAATAACCATTTCATGAAATGGCCGGCCATATCATGAAGTGATCAATAACCATTTCATGAAATAGTCGGCCACATCATGAAATAGTCGGCCACATCATGAAATAGTCGGCCACATCATGAAATAGTCGGCCACATCATGAAATAGTCGGCCACATCATGAAATAGTCGGCCACATCATGAAATAGTCGGCCACATCATGAAGTGATCAATAACCATTTCATGAAATGGTCGGTCACGTCATGAGCTGTCATTCTAAGATCTGGATATCTAATTCATTTTCTTTTCTTATGTATTTTAAAGACAAGAAATTGACGCACCCACCAATTCTTCCCAGACCCTTTTCCAACTTAGTAACAACAAGAATACACGCAAGAACATCAAAGTGTCCCCGTTATGACAAACACAAAAAGCATACAGATAGTTATAAGGTCCCGTTGCGTTTACCTAAAGCGTCCTAAATACATAAAGTGATGGTAATGAACTCAATTTTAAACACTTGCTTGTCTCAGCTAGAGTTACCATTTCGAAATTTGAAAAGTCTTGACGTTTAAACAAAAAAGTCCAGGCAGGCCTACTATGTCAGAAAGTAAAGACTTTTTATATCAATAAGTTCTTTATCAGTGTTTTTTTGTTGCTAGACAGCATAGTGATACATATTTTAACAGTTAAAAATAACAGATTTAGCGTCATTTGTCTTTTTGGGTAGGTAGTTACGTATTTTTTTTTTTATTCCGAAAAGTTTTGTAAAATTACAAGGCTGGACAAAGCCCGCATGGAGGGCCAAAATGCCTGACATGCCCGAACAAACTTGGATGGATGGTCACCCTAGTCTCAGCTGATAAATACTCGGTACACTTTCTCTGCAATTATTCCGTGCGCGTTAATTCAATATTAGTTTAGTACCATCCTCGCTTTGCCTCACATCATTCGCCTTTACCCTGATATTGCTAGGTGGGATGTAGATGTCCGATTTTTACGAATCCGATTTTTTATCTGAGGAGACAAATTATGGGAGCCACACACGTTGGCTTATTATAAAACTAGGCACACATTTCATGTGGTTTCGCCGTCGTAGCGTCGTTCCAGGTTTATCTTGTTCATCTGATGTATGTAACCATAGAATGTGATAATCTTCAAAAGTTCTCCAGATTTGGTTAATTTTACGTGGGGTCGATCTATGGGTTCACGTATTCAGAAACCCAAGAACTCGCATGGTCATATCTTCCATCGTCTACACTCTCCCCTAAACGTTTCAACAATTTATATTTAACTTACTTTATAGACAAGATAACCTCACATTGTTAAATTGAACGAACAAATGAAATATGTATGATAATGGACACTCGCATTCCGAACTCGGATGGCCTTGCCCGAGGCTCGAGATATGAGCGTCTTGTAGATAACGATGATATAATTTACTTTGTTTACATACATATGCATATAAACACTTTCCCCTGTAAAGTCACACGTACACTCGTAGCTTTATTAAAGAGGATTTTCTCGTTTCTTTTTCTGTTTTTTTAATTTAAGTACATTTTCTTTTTAGAATGTATTTATTGTGTTGTTACCCTATTTATTCGTATAGTAATCGCAATATAACCGTACTGAACCAATTTTATGAACTCGATTTTCAAATACATTTTTTTTTAAAAGAACACAATATGCATCTTACATTTCCATCCGCCATTTTGTTTTAGTGATGACATTTCTTATGGATTTTGTTTTTCCTTAGAAGTAGTACATTCATAGTTTATTTTCATCAATGCATTGTGCTACACTGGTTTTACTCCCTTATATTTTTCTATCGAGTAGAATAGCATTGGTGTGTAAAATTACTCAATGTAAATATTTATTCAACTGTGAAGGAATACAACGGAAAATAAATACCGTAATAAAGTATTCACTTAGAATATCTATCTACTTGTAGTAGGTATGTGTTATACAGATTGTTTTAATAAGGAAAATGTTGATCGTTTCTATGGATTTATCGAAGATGTTTCGTGATATTTGAAAATAATTAGAGATATTAATAGATACTACACGTGGATACTTTACCTCCTTGCAATAGAGATAGCTAACTTGAAGTTTTGGAATTGATTCTCTTCAAAAGGTTTTCACCTGATTATATTTTCATAGCTAAACGTCAAGCCAATAATATTGTTCATCATAAAACTTGTGACAATTAACGTCCAAGGGGTGTGGGTGTAAACAAAAATAATTTTGATCGATAGCGGCCGAACTTTGCCACGATTAGAGGCTTCCCAGTTATTTATATCAAAATATGGACGTTGTCCAAAAACAAAAGTTACACCCTTGTCTTTTGTGAAAGTCTCCACCAAATTTCCGAGACTGGAAGCCGACCCCAATATAGTTGGGAAAAGGCTAGGCAGATGATGATGATTTGGGTTTTTTTAAGCCTTTTGAGTGTTCCACTACTGGCCAAAGGAAAGTAAAGAAAAGTGGAACACTACTGTTCCACTTTTCTTTAAATGGTGTTAAATGGAGTCGAGAATTTTTAGACTTCAGGCCAATTTTATAGGCCAATTATCACGAAAATGGCCTTTGAAATGCGAATCATGAAATCTGCGCAACTATCTCGTTGGTCTAGTTATAGCAAGCGCTTTTTAGCATCTGGAGTTCTGGGTTCGATTCCCAGGTCGGGCAAAGTGTTATTGGGGTTATCCATCAGGAATATCTCTCAGTATTGCAATAGGCTATCGACATGATAGCTGGCGTAATGTGAATGTAAAACTAAAGAGTACACCTCTCCGTAACCCTTCGGGGATTGTAGGCGTGTTTAATCTACGTATTAATTTACATTTAATTTACTAGTCTAAATATAATATTTCATATATTTGATTGTAATTTCCAGAAACTGTCATGATTGCACCGACCTTCAAGGCGCGCTCGACCTCCCCAGGTACCGCTACAGTCCCCGGCGACTAACTGACCTGATCCTGCTAGTTTATTGTACCCTGGTACCTATCGTTCATATGCTTTGATTGTTTTATATGGTGTGTAGGGAAAGCAGTAGCGAGGATGTCTCACAGGAGGCTTGAAAGTAGGTGTTAGTAACGATACATGCCATCCTAACTTTTTGAACGTAGTTGAAAAATAATAGTAAATAAGAGGAAAATAATGGAAAATATTACTATTGAATTGAAATTGAATTGAAAGTAAAACGGAAGATCTAAAAAAAAACGAGAAAGACAGTCAAAAGCTAATATTCACAGGGATAAGTATTAAGTAAGTTTTTATTACTGTCTCGTATAAATTGACAGCCATCATAAGCTATAAGCTGTAATTTGAGAAGACAATGTCTGATCTCTTAGCAATTCAAATAAAGAATCTCTTAGTAGTAATTTTCAAATAGTTTTTCATAGCTTCACAACAGCTTAGTTATACACAAGTATGACTACGTGGAAAATACTGATACTTTAACAAACCCAGCAAGATTGCGTCTAAGCCTTACCTGGCTAGACGGGTTGAAATATAAAAAGTAATATTTACATTAGAGATAGTAAAAAAAACTCCCTAATGGGTGCCATTAGGCGCAATTTCATTAAAACTCTACGGACTACTAATAGTGCAAAAGTTTTTTTCTTTCGCGAAATAACGAAAGTTTCTTGCAATATCGGCTCTGTCTATATAAATGAGCTCCATAGCTCTGAGCTTAAGTACTAAGAAGTTGGAGTATTAAGCCTTGAGTTTATCAACTTTGTACTTAGGTCAATGAACGAAAATACTTAACAGCGATTAAGAACAACAAAACAGATATCGCAAAGAAGAATATGGTGGATTAAAGACACTTAAAATAATAATGAGTTAGAATTCATTTCAAACACTATTTTAAGCTTTCACGGTTTACAACTAAACTTATACTTAATTTTTTTTTTAAAACAATTTAAAAAAAATATCTGGTACTCAAAATAATGAACAATCACGGAAGATATCCCAGCTTTCACGGTTTACAACTAAACTTAAACTTACTAAAAAAAAAAAAAAAAATAACATATCGAGAGCTCAAAATAATGAACAATGACGAAAGATATTCCATAAGTGACAGTATAAGTTTAGAATTCATTTCACCAAAATATGTTCGCACCATTTATTTTTTCATCAGTCATACGAAATTATCCCGTAATAAAAACAAATCCAACAAAAAGAAATTTATAAACATGTTGGCAACAAAATAAAACATGAAAATGTTTTCATTCGCAGCTTTTCCTTTCCTACAATGTTTGGAAAAGTGGATTCTATGAAATCAAAGCTTATATGGAAATTGCTTTTTCCAATTTCTGTTGTAGGTAGGTATGTTCAGGTTATTAAATACATAATTTGTTACAAAACATCAGAAACAGGTTTATGAATATTTATTTTATGTGTGGAGAAATTGGTACTTGTTTAGAAACAAATCAAAGCATATGAAAATTATGTCAATTAACTAAAAATGTTCTTAAAAAAATTACAAAAATGTCATTAGCATGGTAAAATTAGTGTTTATATACCTTTTTTACCTTGCTAATGTCTTGAAATACCTAAATTCCGATTGACAGCGTTTTTGGTGTCGAGTGAATTGATGTTAACAGTGTTTGTGTTCTCTTACAGAATTTATTTTTATTTTTATTATAACAACGGTGTAAACAAAGTAATATTATGAAATTGTTGAATGATCTAAACGTTTTTTTTTACGATCAAACTTTAAAAATATGACTGTTTTGACTAAATTTGATCTAGAATCATTAGATCAGTCAATTTAAAAATATGTCTTTGTTTACATTGTCGGCAAATTTTCATTAGAATCGTACTTGATTTATTTGATGTGAATATGTTATACTAATTTGATGTCGGAATGGAATGTCGTGTGCAGTGTGCCTTAACTAAATATTTTTCGGTTATATGTGTTCTTTTTAAATTAACCACTTGATGTTGTATTTTCTTTACACTATTTGTAATGACGTAAGTACTTTACATTTTATTGTTAATAGGTTTTACTTATTTTTAACTTAATGGGTTAATACCACTTGAGCATTTCGTCGGTAGGTAACAAATTGTATTTCCCTGCATTGCCGGGAAAGTTAATTCCAAAATAAAGACAGAAAGAAAGAAAGAAAAAGTATTTATTAGACATACAGGACAAAAACAAAAAAAAAATGGATGAGATACACTAAATACAAATTTTTTTTAAAAACGTAAACTTAAGTAAACAAATTAAATTGGTCCTGTACGAGGCCAAAAGATCCCAATCTCAGCATGGTGCTGCAACATTTTTAAAATACTTGAATTTGTCAAAAAAAAAAAAATGCAATTTGCCTCAAAACAAGTTATTTGAAAGAATATACAAAAGTCCTTGAAAGGGTAACTTAAACGCTGATCCATATGAAAACGTTTATAAGAAAAGTTCTTTTACGAGTGTCGACAATCATATCCGATAAGCCATAAAAAGAGGGGAAAGCCGTAAAACGGGCATTAGTCCCTTCATGGTACCGCTGACGATGCGAATTTCGGACAGGCGGATAGAAATGTTATGTCTGACCACGAATTTGCATAACGTTGTCATCCTTATTATTAAAGTGGTAGAGTCTTTTATGCTAGTCATGTTTATTGGCGCATAGGATTTTTAGATTATGATATTTGTTGAAATGATTTGACTATTTGGATAAGTGATCACGGAATTGCTCTAGATACTTTCTTTTTATAGCAACGTATTAGAATTTCTCTTTAAAAACTGTGATAATATAATCGACGACATTTTTAAGTTACCCATCTAATACAAATACTCATAATTCTATTTATAGAAGGATCTTCCGAAGGAGCATCCCACGGCATACATAAAAATGGCGAACCAACGTATAGGTCCAATCTTTTCACAACAAACCAGCATAAAATTAAGGGCGCCACCACCATTTTATAAAACTCAAAAGCACAACTTTCCACTGAATAAAAAACTTTATGAATATTCCTGAAAGTCACGTAAAAAACGTGTTCACGGTTCCTATGAATATAAAATGTTGTTACGACATCGTCACATTACCGTGACAGCCCTGTAATGTGGAACTTTGCGCACACGCCGCGTGTGGCCTCTGCCTTACGTGTAAAATGTAAATATTACGTTACGGTGTGATAACGATAAAACCATGCACTTCCTGGCTCAGTAGTCTTTGAATATAAATATTAATACAAGCGTAGCTACTTGTATGGTTATTTCATCAAGTAGGTAGTTAGTTTGATAATCAAAATTTAAGTAAAAGTTAATATAATTGTCATCATTTGTTGCTAAATACCAATACTTTATATAAAGCTGTTGCCTATCAAGAGTCGACAATCCTGTTACTAGCTAACCTAACACGATGCCCTTTGGGAAGACTGGTGGTCAGACATTCGGGTTTCTGATTACGCGTTACGATTTTCAAAGATTTACAAAGCACAGCCGTGACCAAAATCTTAACGTGACGTGAGACACGGGGGGCTAACTTTATGTAATATTTGGTCCACACCGGCTGCAAAGTCCGTAGCTGAACCTGTGATCGAGCCGTGCGGCTGTTATTTTTTAGCCACCAGCTAAAGCCAGCCAGCCAGCTTAAGTAAAATTGATCTTTGTCGAAAAATCTGTAATTTTTGACCGAAATACCAATTTTTAAACAAATAAGTGAGACATCGAAAATAGTAACTTTGTAGTTTTTCTGTAAAGTCCACATTACAGAAAAACTACAAATTAAAAATATCGTCCACAACCACGTCGAACAGACTTATAAACCTCGGCTACCTTGAGATTCTGTAACCCTGGTACAAGCATATAGTTAGTTTTACGACATCCCACATTCTGGCGATGACAGACACACTACCACTAACATGAAATCATCAATGTAACCATTAACCTGACTACTATTCGTGATATGTTTGTTTAATGACACATTTAGGAGGTTGTTATTGTAACTACAATGTCATTTATTTATGTCCTTAAGTTTTTGGACACAATTTTCCTCGTTATATTTTTGTTACCGGAAAAATTGTTCGAAGTGATTAAGAACAAAAAAATTTCATAATTGATAACTCTTAAACGGAGGTTAGAAACCGTTGGCTTATTTTAAAATACTAGGCTTTCACCAAAACGTTAAAAGTTAAAAGTTATTATTACACTAGCTTATGCCCGCGGCTTCGCCCGCGTGGAGTTCGATAATTTTCCCACGGGATCATACTACCGGGATAAAAAGTATCCTATGTGTTAATCCAGGTTATAAACTATCTACGTGCCAAATTTAATCCAAATCCGTTCACTAGTTTTTGCGTAAAAGAGTCACAAACATCCATCCTCACAAATATTCGCAACCCCTTGCTGAACAAAGTTTTTTCTCAAATCATTTGTTACCAATTCCAATTCCTTTATAAATGGGGCATGTAAACAAATATTCATTGGAATGGAGAATTCCCATAAATCCTGAAACCCAATGCTCTTATCAATTTCAAGGTGAAAGAGGTCCTATTAAACATTTTATACCCAAATCGTATACTTTGATCAATCAATTCAGAAGTACCTACCAGTGGCGAAGCGTCAAATTAGTGTAAGGGACTACCAACAGTTCTCGTGTTACTTTAGGAACGTGAAGTAAATTATTCATTGTTAATGAGAGACACTTCATGACGCCGTCGTATCAATTAACCTTTGAGTTAGGTATTTCCTTTCAAGGTGAAGGCTTGATGTTGTATACTTTGTATAATCAAGGATACGAATTACATATTTATGCAAAATGCGAGATAAATGGCTTATTGGATTTATTTAGATGACGGTTTTTATTGGCGCCGAAAATGATCGATTTGTTGCTCCGGTTTGGATCACTCGTTGCTGGTTTACATTACATTTGGATCGTTTTTTTCATATAATATTATCATGCCTCTGTAAAAAAAAAAAAAAATTTGAGGATTAGCGCCCTCCTAACGCATTTATCAAATATAACTTTCGAAAATCTGGAAAAACACATCAAAATTGCTACACGAACGAAGTCGCGGGTAACGGCTAGTTGACCATATAATATACCGTAACTTATCATGTTACGGTCTTTGTACGGTGTTAGTACCTACATTAAAAACCGTAACGTTACCCTTACGAGTCTAATTAAAACGAAAACTGAGAGAAACGACATGCTTATAATATCTAATGAATTAACTTTTTGCCTCTATTTTCTTTTCTTGTAAAACGAGTAACTGGATAATAAAAGGGGTGAAAAATTTTTCGATGTTGTTTTTTAGCGAATTTAGGGTAGATTTCTCGAACGGGTTAGAACATTCCTAAAATAACCAGTTTAAACAGTCTGACTCATATGGATGATGGTGTATTTCTAAATTTTTTGAGGTATTTGTGCCCGATTGATGGCAATAGGCTTGCCCCTTATTACATAGGTCTTAAACATAACTGGAAAAATTTGGGTGGGTGTATCAGGTAAACCTCTGCCTAACCCTTTGGGGATTACAAGCGTGATGTTATGTTATGTATGTACAAATATCCTCATGACTTTTATCCAGTCAAATCTCTAGATTGTCCAGAGCTGAGCTGAGTACTTATCCACGATAATGTCAAGTTATAAAGACCTTTAAACAATAAAAAACGACGTAAAAACAACAATTGGATAAAGTACTGCATTTCAAATATTACATAAACAACAGTATTTATTGTAATCGTTAGCATACGTCTGACAGACGTCAGTTCGACAAGTCTCGATAATTCACACTTACAACATCGCAATTTACGTAGCAATATCTAAAGAATTAAAGGCTATTAAAAATGGCTGCGTAATTGTCGAAGTCGTCAAACACTTGAATATTTAAAAAGGAAAACGTAAAGTAAAAATGTCAAATTATTTATTTAGTTCATACCAAATTGCTTCCTTGAAAACATCAGACGTCCTTTTTTACACTCTGTATAATGTATACATTTGACAGGGGTGTCAATTATTGGCTTTTAAATGATATAATTATTCTAATGCATAGACAAATTGAATAATGTCTATTGTTTAAGTGACTGTCTTCACGATGAAGAGGGTCTAACTTTAATCTCGCTATGACATTGGGTAGCGCCTTGACACTTAAATGTAACACATTAGTTGCTTAATCCTTATCAACGAATAAATCATAAATTCCAGCCATTTAGGCCCCATTCACAGACTAAGTGGTGAACAGAAAAGGGTTTTTGCTTTCACCAGAAAACATTTCCTCGCCTCATACAAACAATAGACTCTCAAAAAGGAAACGTTTCCATTTGTATGAAATCCTTTTTTTATATTCCTTTGCCCACAAAAGGTGAAAAATTGAACGTCTTATTTTTCGAATACAGCTGGGAGCCGTCTGTGTGTCTCGTCTCAGATTATTTAGCCACAGCTTTAAGAAGGTAGTCGTTGAGTAAATATAATAATTCTTTAATTTGTAGCGAATAACCGGAAAATTGGGAATTCGGAAAAGTTTTGTATTTATTTATGACCCAATTGATTTTATAATTGGAGAAATAAATTCAATTTTAAGGAATAGCGTGACTTTATATTAAGTGCTTTTTAGGTAAGCACCTTCTTTAAAAAAAAAATCCCAGTAATGCCATTATTCCTGGCAGGGTGAAGCAAAAGGCTGCAATTTCTGTCAAAGCCTCGACACGTTCGTCACACGTGCTGAAAGTTACAGATTGATTTGTGAAAGCGACACAAAAATCCTTTTACACGAATGTTCATCTTTCAACATAAAAGTTCCGACTATACAGGCTGAGTTTTGTGAAATTGGATCACAGTGCCGACATCTTTTTCTTCTTTTTATAAAAATAAAAAAAACGAGTATCCGTTCTTTTCGTTCTTTCCAAAATACCGATCACAATTCCATTGGTTTGTCTTCTTTATTCCGTAAAAGCACAGTTTCAAGCCCTGCACATTCATCTCAAAAACACAACCTGTATACGCAAGAACGCAATAACACGTAAATATTAAAATTATAAGCTACCGCCATGTTCGTTCATTGAACTTTTATAGGGTTACCAGCGTCGGGGACTCGTCAGAATATTAATGGCACATAATATGTTCGAAATACTTGTTACAACTTTTCCCATTACGCAGCTCAGATTTACACCAGGAAAAATGTGTTCGACGTGCAAAAGGCGTTCAGTGAAACTCAATGAAAGTTAGCCGTGTTACGAGATGTAAGCGAGGATTACGAGGGACTGACAATTTTTTTGATGCCCTTGTCGTTTTTATTTGGTGCGATTAGGGTCTTCATTTTTTTATCGAGTGTCAGGGTTATCTGTTATTCGTCACTTTAGACTGATAGACATAGGACATTTCGAAGTCACCTTTCACATCTTGTCGGATTTCAGTGAATCTGCTTTTAGAGTCATACATTAAAAACAATGATAACTTTAATGATTAAAACGTCACTCTCCAGAGAACTCGTAAACAATAAGAGTTATTAATGCGTTCCAAAAGAAAAACTTTTGACATAAACCCGGTGAGATGAAAGTTGAATAAATTTTAAAATACTCTGAAATGACAGGATTCGAAATTAATTTTGAAATTGTTAGTTATGTACCGCTTTATTTGCAAACGACGATATACGTTGAGGGCCTTTTTATTCCTGGCTAGCAAACGAAGTGTATGTCAGATAGCAATAAAGCCTTACAAAAAATCGATAAGGAAAGAAATCAAAATGGAAAGAACTTGTTACAATATTTCCCTCTCAATAAAATACTCTCTTTATTTGCATTCGTATAACTCAAGAGCGCAAATATGTTGGCGTAGTCGATAACGCACTTACATGAAGTCGCGCGGCTGCGGAGCGCAGACAAAAGACTCAGTTTACCTTAAAAGCCCCATTGTACCTGCATTGTTTGGCTCAAGCCCACTAAAAGCACGGTAATCGAAGGGCTGACCTTTTTCTAGTATTTATTGCGAAAGTTATAACGATTTCAGGAACAGGTTTTAATTTGCGAAACCTCCACCATGTTATGGTTGAGGGATCAAGTTGTTGGTAAATGGTGGATTGTGGAAACAATTTTCGATTGATAAACTTAAAATTCAGTAACTAACTTTGAAGGAGCAGGTATACACTTCATCGAATATGTAAGGGGCTTTTCAGTCCAGTGACGGACGGTAGGTACGCTAATGGGTCACCTTACTTTGTGTCTTAGAAACTTACAAGAATCTGAACCTCATAGTAAGATCTTCGATACGTCATTTGTGTTTCCAGATATTCTATGGTCTCAGTACATGTAACTGAAATGGGTAAATATGCACCGTGACTTTTTAGACGTCTTACAACGGCAGCCCACTTCATGTATCCAATCAATACTAAACATTCAAATAAAAAAAATAGGTATTTATGAGATTTTAATAATTTAAAAATAAAAATATTATTCAGTATTATGACGCATGACGTAGTTAAAACACCCGTTGCAAGCGATGATCTACTGGACTCGAGTGCTGGGTAGAACATCATTAACAGGATGTTTCGTAATTTTATTCGTTTTTTTTTTTTTTTTTCTTTGTTCCTATTATGGAAGATAAAAAAAAATCGCGCCTAGAGCTATTTTAAGTCGGGTACATTGAGTGGACGACCTTTGTAAGACGACTAAAAAGTCACGGTGTATAGAAATCATAAAAGACTACCACCACACACGTGAGTGTGGGCGGTGTTTGCAGTTTTTTCCGATACTTTGAAAAATACAAATAACAGGTGTTATGTACTGATATATACACAGAAATATACAAAATGTTATCAGCTTCATTGACATTGTCTGTTTATTGTACTCTTCATGTTTTGGAGGCGTATACAATTTAGGGTCAACGCACAGTTATAAGTGCTGTATGGGATGAGTATCACCTCAACTCGTCCCGTTCGGGATTATTTTGTTGAAACTCTGTACTACAACGCACACTTGTATGCACCTTAACCGCATTGCCATAGATCGGGATTAGCTAGTATTTTAATTTTATCAAAATCGTTTTTTTTCCTTTTGGAAACTACGACGCTCTATACAAATATACAGTAAATAATTCGCACGTTAATCTAAAAGTTATAACCAGCCCCTTTTTTCTAAAAATGAGATAATGCGAAGCCGATCTAGTACTGTGTTTATAAGTGTGCTATGAGCTTTAGTGAGCGATATCAGAGCGTTGAATGGTGGCGATAAAAATAGCGAGCACATGCGCTCCTACGCCAGATGCCCTGTGACCTTACGCTCGGCGGCCCGGCCCGTTTTATAACCAACATATGCACCACACACACTATAAATATTGGCAGCGTTTCCCGTTTTTCACACTACATTAACATTTGGAACTAAATCGCCCATTGTCTTTTTGACAGCGACAACCTTGAACGTTACAATATGAAATTATAAACTGATGTCAAACTGTTCTTTGCGACTGATGGAGCGTTACTGTAATATTAGTCTTTGGCTGGGTATCGAGTATTCCATATCTATACATTATTATTATAAATAAGTCGCTTTTGGTGTCTATCTGTGTGGTTTTCAAAAGAATCAGTTCTACCAGTGACATAAGTGTAATAGAATGTGTCGCCGAAGCCATTGTCACTAGATGGATACCATACAAAGTAAATTAATCGAATGTGGCGAGAATACTGTGGTCAGCTCTCGGATCAGTGACCTTTCTTCATACTCTGAGCTTTTTGTGTCTTCACGGTAAACCACATTAAAGGGTTCAGCTGAGCTGGCAAATGTCAAGTAAAGGCGGTTGGGCAAAACAATAATATGGAAGACTGGCGACTAAATTAATGTTGTTATAAAAATTTACCAGACCCAGTCTGGAGACCTCAAAAAAATCTCGTATTAAATAACAAGCCGTATGGATGAGATTTCCCATCGGCAGAAATGGTATGAGCTTCCATAAAAAAATTCACGCTCTATTTAACTTGCCCTCTAAGAAATGACTGCCTCGTTGGTCGAGTGGTCGGAAGCGCGACTACTGAGCATGAGGTTCTGGGTTCGATTCCCGGGACGGGCAAAGTGTTATTGGGTTTTTCCATCAGAAATTTCTCTGTAGAAAGCACGGAGTCTAGATTTGTGCCCGGTTGATAGCAATGGGTTCGACCCCATTACATGGGACTTAACGTAACTGGCAAAATGTGAGTGTACTATTAGGTAAACCTCTGCCTAACCCTTCGGGGATTACAGGCGTGGCGTTATGTCTAAGGGATTTTTCGAAATTATTCCTTAGTGTTCATCTTGAGGAGGCACTTTTGTGCAAAATGCCATGCTTCTAGATATTTTTTTCTTTTTAAGTCGGAAATGCCTCACGGATACCGTCCGTCTGGGGCAAGCGGAGGGTTATGTCGGACTCTAACCGAATAAAAACCCACTGTTCCTACTACAACCATGTGTCGGGGGCCCGCGAGATATAAGTACATTCCCGCGCACCCCCGACTGGTATGCTTCTAGACCTAGACCAGTTTAAGCTGTGCGATGTCCGTCCGATAATTATTTTAGATGTTTATTCAATAGTTCATACGGATATAAAACGTGGTGAAGTCGACGGTAATAATAATGACGATGATGATGGAGCTGCCCAAAACCCTTTTGAAACAGTTTATAGTAAAACTGTGACTGGTAGTGAACCGTCAACCGCTAGTTAATTATTCATCAGAGCAGAATATTGAATGGAGTTCGTTTGCGCGCAATATTTTGGTTTTATTCATCCGTTGGACAATGAAATGCTATGCTGGACTTTTGAATATTCAAATTTTCGGTAGTATTCCGAAAATGCATATGGATTTAAAAACAAAGGATTTTTTATGGGCACTAACAGGTTTTTACAATGTAGATACACAAATAGACTTTCTTTCTTTTTTAGCCTGTACTGTCCCTCTGCTGGGCAAAGGCTTCCCCCAATTCCTTTAACAACCTCTTTTCCTGTGCCTCTTCGAACCAGCTCTCGCGGTACACATCCAGATCGTCTCGCCACCTCTTTCTGGACCGGCGTCGGTGGCGCCGTCCGTCTTCAGGCACCCATCGTGTGAGACTTTTGTCCAGCAGTCATCAAATAAATAGATTATTTGAATTGCAACAAATAATAGTATTAATTTAATTGCAACAAGTTACAAATTAACCGCTATATAGCTTTCATAGCTATACAAGGGTAATAGCATCTCTACATAAATAACTAGCTGTGCCCCGCAGTTGGTCCCGTAGTTTTTCTTTTGGCCCCTAATTGGTTGTAGCGTGACGTTAAATGAGGTATAACTGTCCTCAAAAATAGGCTATCAAATACAAATGGATTTTTTCGAATCCACACAAACAAACTCTTCAACTTTATTATATTATTATAGTAAAAAAAAACGATTTATGCAACACTAACAATATGATTGTGGCCATAGTAATGTCACTATTTATCACGGACAGAAATTAGAGTTCAGAGGCAAAGTAAAGGAATCAATTACTTTGTTTCTCACGTCTAGTAGATAGATTAGAATTCCGTCGCATCTCGCAAATCAATGCTTACAAAATACTAGTTGCATTATGTCAGTCTCACTACTAATTGCTCTTTGCATTTGACAAGCATAAAACAACATACCTACCAAAAAGCTCTGATAATGATGAATGCAGAAAACACCGAAGCACCGAGCTTTTCTCCCTTAAATTACGAGGAAAAGTATTAAGCCTGCCGTATATCACTGAAAATACAACTATGATTAAAGTGTACGCGGCCGACATGATTATTTATACCTTCATTCATCACATTTTTCTTTCTTAACCCAGTGTAGCAACGGTATGTTTACACCTTAACACTGCCACACGATTTCCACACTTATTTTAAAGAAGTAAAGCGTATTTTCTCGCGTAGGATATTTTTACAGGAGCTAATTTGTAAATGCTGTATATCACATTTTATTCTAGTTTGATAATGAAATCAATTCTGATATATTGCTTTCGTAATATACATAGATAGCTAATTTAAGAAGAAGGATGATTTTGGTTCCTATATTTAGAGGAATAGAAACACATTAAATCAGAAACACGTGATGAGTGAAATAGTACTTTTAGACGTGTATAGCGCCATGTTTTGAACTACCAGATGGCAATCGGCTGAAACGTTTATTGTGTGACCAGATGTGTCGCTTTTACTCCTAATGATAAGTACAGACAGCCTGCAACCAGAAAAAAACTCTTTATAATTTTATGTTTATTTCGTAAATTAATTTAATTTGAAAAAAAAGGTAAAAGATTTTTTTTTATTGACAAAACTGTGGCAAAATGATAATAACTTACTTTGCTTTCAAATAATATAAACTGACATAACTCAAACAACTAATAAACAAAAATCACGAAACCTTTTACTACTAATTGCTCTTTGCATTTGACAAGCATAAAACAACATACGTACCCAAAAAACTCTGATAATGATGAATGCAGAAAACACCGAAAGCTTTTCTCCCTTAAATTACGAGGAAAAGTATTAAGCCTGCCGTATATCACTGAAAATACAACTACATTTTTCAGTACAACTCTAAATTATAAAACCAAAATTTATCAATGCCGAACAACTTACATAATAAATACACGAAATATACAACTGTAGGTATATCGCCCCGTCATTAGGAGACCGACAGACAGAAATAGAGTTCGAGAGATTCGAGAGCCACAGATGTGTGTCAACACCGGCTTATTTTAACCGTCTATATTATTCATAACGCAAATTAAGGGCTCGGTGTTCTCATGGAGATAAAATATGAAGTTTGTTAAAAAAAAAGTTTTAAAATATAAAAATTATGAGTTATTCATAATTTTTATATTTTTAAACTTAGGTACTTGTGCCAAAATGATGTCAATCAGCAAAATGGTTAAACTGCCCTTAAAATTGTCAGTCAATCAACTTATTTATTCTTTTATCTTTAGTTCAGGTAGATTACCCACTTTGTTAGTATTCGTTAACCTATGTTAGTTTAAACGTTATTTAGCTAGAGGTCAACAACGAACGATCACTGTTTAAAATGATTTTATTTTGACCTAATTGTTTTTTTTTTTTTAAGGTATGCTCCCCAGTTTAAATTGGACGAAACTGAGATACTGAAAAGATAGTTTTCCTTAGAAGTTTTCCTTGTACTATTTTAAAATGGATTGACTAAAACAAACAATAAATAACTTGCAACCCACTGCTGCAAAAAGGCCTTTAAAAATGGCTTTTAAATTATCAGCCTGTCATAAAATTACAAACACCCATACTATTTTGTATAGCTACAGGGTGTATAAAAATTGTAACAAACTTTAAGCTATAAATTGTAATCATTAAAACTTTTCTTCTAGGTACAACTTTTAGAAATACAAAAACGAAATAAAAGACCAAATTGTTTGGGAAATTGAATGTAACTTGATAGTTCCAAGAGTTTACTTATATTATTATGGGGGAAAGTATTAAAATAAAAATTTAATTGGCGAACAATATACTGAATGGGCAACTATTGTACCATGTAAGTAACTATTTATTCGGTCATTGCGGCAAGGAGAATATATGAAGCAAGAGCGAGCGAAGGCTGAGAGAGACTTGTGGCACCCTGACTCGGACAGGTTAGGTTCGTGTTAGGTTACTTTAAACCCTGCAAACAGAAATAGGAGCCCCGGGGTTACGTCGAGTACGCCTTATCTACAATGTAGTGGTTAATAATCTTGTTATAGATTTTTTTTCAGAGTCCTTGAATTATCACACAAATTTATATTTTCAAGTCGCTGTTTTAAACATTTGTATTCGCCCACTGTTTGTCGCTTACTTAGTATTTCAGTAGCCCATTATCTATATTTTAGACACCTTTAATTTGAATTAAGTTTCGCTCGTTTAAACACTACCCTTATTATAATAACCTTGTAGATTCCTACTCACTTAATATATGTATTATTATCACTACTCCAATAATTTACGTTAGCGCTAACAGTGGACTCCGATAACTTTATCATTTAATTTACTAAGTAGGCACTTAAACTAAAGTATTCATGAGAAGTTATGACTATCGTACTGATAATATTCACTTACAATTTCTGTACTATTAATCGTAACGAATGATAAGAACTGAGTAGGCGTAATCATTATTATGTTATGAATTAAATAACAAGATACTCCGTGACATTTATTTCTTTAAAATATCTAGTTATAAATATAACGCTATAGAGAAATATATTCGGATCAGATCGTGGATAAATAATAACAGCCGCTTGGATCAATCTTAAGGTTAAGCCGTGTTTGCCTAGGTTTGTCTGTGGATGGGTGACCATCCATTACATACCGAGTTTACTCCGTGTCTCGAAAAGCACGTTAAGCCGTTGATCCCAGCTGTCATTTGTAGATCTTTGACAGTCGTTGCAGGTAGTCAGGGGCTCAAAAGTCTGACAACCAGTCTTACCAAGGGGTTTCGTATTACCCAGTACTGAGTTGTGGAGGTCAGATAGGCAGTCGTTCCATGTAAAATACTGGTATTACTGGTATAGTTGGGAAAAGGCTTGGTGGATTATGCCATAGAGAAATATATTCAACAAGATAAGTATGAGTCAGATTTTAAGATTTGTAATACTGATAAGTATTGCAAATCTTACAACTTACCACACGGTATTTACATACCAGTCGCTATTGTCATATTATTTAATTAAAATAGCCAAACTTCTTTTTTTTTTTGTCCCTGGAAGTCAACTGATTTCTAAGATACAGGTTCTTTACCTAGTTTGGAACTCAGGCGTCCATTTAAATTTCTTGCAACATTTTTTTCCATAGACCATAATAGATGAAATTGTATTAGGCTATATTTTATTGAGTCCAATAAACGATTTATTAGTTTATTTATTCTATTTATACATGAACTCATGTCTTTCTATCATGAGGACAGGCAGAAACTTTAGAACGCTTACTTCTACAATACTCACATACTCTTTTCGCATCGTTCACGTTGATACTTCGGATCACATAGAACAAAATATGCGTGTACGCACGCATATTTTGTTCTATGCGTGTACGCACGCATATTTTGTTATAAAGAGATGAAGTTAATAAATTTAGGTTTACAGAATAAAAGACTCATCACTTTTTCACTTTTAAAAAGCACCTTTATTGCCCACTGCTATAGGATTTCTTTTATGTTAAAACAACTAACTTCTCACAAGCCAAATCGCGGGCACAAACTAGTCCTGAATATTTATCTAAACTAAAACTAACACCCATTTTCTCTTATGTTATTATTTAATTAAAACTGTAATTGTTAGAGCCGTTAATTACTAGGTTTGTGTAACGTAAACAATGGAAGTAATTAAAGAAGATGAAATCTTTTGGATTTCACAAATACTTAGTTAGTAATTGTCGTTGAACGTTTAATGAGGTCGCCGAAAGACTTATAGGCAAGATAATTTTAATTAAATTCAATTACTTCTAATCTTTCATTATTGCAATGTTCATTGAACTATTAATTCTTATCTCAAGTGTTTAAGACTGCGTTTTAGCACAAAATTATTGCCCATATTGTTATTTTAGAGAACAAAAAATAATCTATTTATTTATTACTAGCTTTTGCCCGCGGCTTTGCTCGCGTTATTTTAAAATTTGACATTCGATTCGGGTTGTACTCTGCTTGTAATAATATAATTCAAATATGATTCGAACGAGACATGGCGCCATCTATTATCATAAGAACGTTATCATTGTTTTCATCGGTAACAGTACTTTTTTCAGGCTGAAAGGTATCCTATGTCCGTTTCTGTACACCTGACAACGTATATGTAAAATTTCAGGATGATTGGTTCAGTGGTTTAGGCGTGAAAAGGTTATAATATGTAAGCATAAGGATAAGGACTAGTAAGGATAATGTTAGTAAGGACATGAGAGCCACTATAATTTCCACCTTTGTAGATATTTTTTCTATTTAAAATACATATTACTTTCCACTTTGCAGAATAGTTTCCCAACCGCAAATCGGTAAATACACTAGCGAATGGTTAAACACGCCAACTTACTTCACTGATGTTCATTTCAATTCGGCCGATATCGTGTGATACATTACGCGATATTTGTAATATGACCGCACGGGGTCGCACCGAATCGCACGGCATCGGTCCGTACCATGCCGCAAATGAGCCCATAATGCGCCTCTTTTATTACACTTCATTATCTGTCCAGTTATTTTTCCATTAACGATTCCCTTAATGCGACCAATAAATTCAACCTGTCACAATTGTTAAAAGAAACTTTACGAGAGCCATATAAATGATATCAATTTATCAAGTATCCATATTTTATTAACCGCACAAAGATTTAAATATGATCACTTATCGGATGCCGATCAAAATAATAACCATTTTGCGTAAGCTGGATGCCAAATTGAATGATATTTCGATACAAACGAGATTGCATTTTATTATTATATTTGTGGGACGCCCTTTTATACTACCGTTTGTTATATTAAATCTAGGGCAAGTACGACTGTAACACTGTTTGAAGCGTAACCTTAAGCCGTAAAAGGAATAGATCAGTCGTACGAGATCGTGGCATCACGTAGGGACATGAGTCACGTCATGTGTCAGCAAGCCGCGTCACTCCTGAGGTCACAACACCTGAACACTTGGCAGAGTGACAAGTTGCATAACCGACGAGCGTTAGCCGCGAAAACAGGAAACACAAACTATTTAAGTAACCATTATAAACCTCAACACAAATATACGAACGGTCTAAGGAAGACGGCACGTGATTCATTTGATTGTTTTTTGTTTCAGGTAAGTTCACTTCTCCTCTATTGCTTGCTTCGGAAAATTGGGTAAAAGGTCAAATACGAGTGGGATGTAAGAACGCCGGAAAACAAGAAGTTTCAGGTCAACTGTTGAAAAGCTCAACTTTTCTAGAATTATTTTCAAGCATACTTCTTGTTTTTGTACTAATACTATAGTATCGTCCCTGCTTCGGACGGTGCCACTTATTGGGTTCAAAACCATCCTATCTTTATAACTGGAACCAACCATGCAGATTTACAAAATTTCATTGAAATCGGCTGGGTAGTTTTGGAGATTGGCGCGTACGTGTACAAACATGATTTTTATACACCGTGACTTTTTAGTCGTCTTACAACGGTAGCCCACTTCATGTATCCAAAAAAATAGGTATTTATGAGATTTTATTAATTTAAAAATAAAAATATTATTCAGTATTATGACGCATGACATGGATGGTAGTTAAAACACCCTGTTGCGAGCGATGATCTACTGACTCGAGTGCTGGGTAGGTAATGTTCTCCCGTTTGACACGTAAACATCAATAACAGGATGTTTCATAATTTTATTCTAATTTTTTATTATTATTTTTCTTTGATTATGGAAGATAAAAAAAAATCGCGGCTAGAGCTATTTTATGTCGGGTACATTGAGAGGACGACGTTTGTAAGACGACTAAAATGTCACGGTGTATATTAATAAGAAATTTCAAAAAACACAATTCATACTTGAATCAAGTTCGTAAGTGAACACCATTCTCGATCCCGATTTCACAACAAGAACTTGATAGACAAAGCCAAGGCCAATGTCAGATTATCTCCATAGCTACAGAAAAAATGTCTTTGAGGCTCTGGTTTCGCCACTGAAATTTTATATCCTTTTAATTCAATATTTTTTTTAAGGATTTCGTCATAAAAAATGTACTGTTGTGAAAGAAACGCCGAGAGCTTTCTTTTGGTTTGATTGAGTTTATAGTTCATAAAAGATTTACGATCGCACAAGATAGAGAGGCATGAAAGGAGAAAGGAGAGGCCTTTGCCCAGCAGTGGGACTCCATGTAGGCTAGCAAAAAAAAAAAGATTTACGAACATGGATGGCTACAGGAGTAAGGGAAGACAAAAAAAATAATGGATGGACTGTGAGAATGATGATATAGTTAGAAAGGAAGCGACTGATGATATGACGGCTAATACATGAGGTAGTATGGAAGAAGATGAGATACTGCGTCGACTCCAAATAAATTAGGATAAGGGCAGGATAATGATGAACAGACTGTTGTTGGGAAACTATAGCCGTTAATAGTAACAACTCTTGTGACACCGACACGAATTTATGAAGCAGAAACGATTTTAGAAGATCTAGAGTACCGATTGTAGAATGTTTTAGACTAAAGACTAAAGTCGAGTAGAACATCTCATCAGTGGCCCTAAAACGACCACGTGCGTGCAGTTTAAACCTAACGTAAATTCGTCGGTTTTTTAATAAAAAATACAATTTTCCCATAGCATTTTAGTTTGTTTGCAACAAGCACAATCAATAACATCCATAGATATGAATATATTCATAAAATTATGAAAATATAATAAGTGAATCGGGTATTTTTAATTTTAAAATCGACGTATTTACGTTACGTTTACACCGCGTGCTCGTTCTAGGGCCTCCGGTCTCAGAACACTAATTTTACCCGACTACGGCAAAGCCAAAAGGAAGGGTTATGATTTTAGCAGTCCATGTATGTATCTATTTACGTAGGTTCCTCCGTAGCACCTAAACTATTTATCCGATTTTGATGAATACAGTGTCAATCGATTCGTTATTAAGGCCCGGGTAACATAGGCTACATTTTAACCGACTTTAACAATAGGAGGAGTCGATTTTACCTTGTAAACCCCGAATTTATTTAAAGCGAGATTTTTCAGTAGTCGTGTTTTTTAGTTTTAGTACACCACACAAATTCTTGTTAAAATGGTAGGTAATTTTTTTATAGTCAATAAAAACAGTGTGATATACCAATAGATTAATAACTAGATGTTGATATACACCCTCTCACCGCAATTGCATTTACCAAAAACCGAACCTATCTAAAAATTGATAGGTTTGAATACTAACAGGCAGCTGTAGTGAAATATCACAAGTTTACCTTTGCATATGGAATTTGATACGTGTGATGCGAACGGTATGCCTCGTCTATTTTTCCGCTGAAAGAGGAATATTTTTTTGGGAAAATAACCCTGTATACAAGTACTTTGAAATATGGAGCAGAGGAATAAAAGTTGTGGGAACATCAAAGTGCTGTCATTTCGAGCTACACTATGTCAATTGCATTCATATTAAAGTTTACATTTTTTGCATTCGTAATATGAGCCCGGAAACTAATGAAAACAGGCCTTGGTTTTCGTGATACATTTTATATTTCTATGGTAAATAGATTGATGAAAACAGCTTAGCATTGTTCGTAAACAGAATTACACAGTTGCTCTTCTTTCCATTGTGCCCTTTTGTCTTTGGTTATAATGGAGAGGTCTAAAACATAATAAAATAGTAGCAAATATTTCGGACATGACACTACGTCAATTAATGTCTGCGTTTTTCACCATTCTCGTATTACACCGCAACATAATTTGACTATTTAAATTATAAAATTTCGAATTCCACAAAATTAATTAGTACAATCAACAGAATTCCACATCGTCGGAATAAATATTCGTGTCTAATTTCTAGAATTTTGGCGACTATGTCAAGCGAATTAATCTATAAAGTTAGGCTAGTAGGGTGCTAAAGTCTGTTCCAGACGTCTGCGGACATTTGAACATTGTCTTTGATTTAGAATTATTTGATCTTTAGGCCTGTAAAAGCCGCTTAAAGCGTTAAAGCCTTGTACATGAATGAGCAATGAAAATGGAGAACTTCTAGATTAATATAAGATTCATTCCGATAGGAGATTGAATCCCTAACTTGAAAACTAAGAAGTGTTATAACAAACCCTACGCAAATTTATAAAAAAATTGTATATTTTTTGCGGTACTTGGGAGACCTACATCCAACACTGGCTTTAGGCTTTTGAATAGATCACCCTTTTTAACCGACTTCTAAAAAGGTGGGGTTTCCAATTCGGCTGTATATTTTTTAAGAGCGATGGTGGCTTATTAGTTTGTTTTATCACCATGTGCTCTGAAAACTGTGAAGGAAAAAATCGTGAGGAGACCAGCATGTTCTTGTAACAAAAATTCAAAGACTTGGCACCTCGGCGTGTGTTCGAGTAGTAGTGGAATATTACAGGCTGATTATACTTCTGGTCTTGTATCTATTGTCAAGTTTAAGTAATAACTTAAGTTTAAGTAATTACTTACGCAACCATTTTTATGCAATAGACAAGAATTTGAACGAAGAAAGAACCGTCAAAGGAAGCAAGCTTTGAATTCTATCTTTTGACAGTTCTAACTTCAAGCAATTACTAAACTACAGAATAAATAAATTTGAAAAACCCCCATCGCAACAAAGAAAAGCGAACAAACATTTGAAAAGTCAATAAAATGGCTGAGCCGGTTTTGATAAAACTTGTTTAATTGTAATATACACATTATGCCCTGATAAAACGTATCTAAGAACCATTACCAAGAAACTAGCTTTCAAATAAAAAAAAACTGCATCCAAATCGGTTCACTCGTTTAAGAGCTACGGTGCCAGAGACAGACACACACACACACATTGCGGTCAAAGTTATAACACCTTTCTTTTTGCGTCGGGGGTTAAAAAATCGTAGCAAGTTATTATTTTTACTTATGTTATTACATTGACTTGTTTATAGACACGGGTGTAAGTTTTTCACCAAGTAACTAAACACAATCCGTATCAAAAGCTTTGCAACTTTATCTTAAGTTTTTGAAGCCAGTGTGGCTACATAAAATGTGTATATGTAAAATATCACCAAAACCCAACACAAAAACAGTAAAGAGATTAAAGCTTTACCCTGTTAATAATTAATTTACTTATAGTAGGCTTAGCGTGAAAATTCACCTAAGCGACCTTTTATTATTTATCTAGGCGGATCATAAAAGGCCGTTGACTTACAAACGACAAAAAAGTAGACCAACATTTACTTAAGTATAGCACTAAACGCTATTTGTTTAGCTAAATTAGGTCATTAAGTTTATTATGATACCTGCTACTTTATTAGCATACCGTATTACTTATGCTCGTTTTCAGTAACACTAAGCGTCACCTAACGAATGCCTAAATATTTTTGCACTAATGAGATTTCGCTTTATTAACTCTCGAGGTTGAGGCTATCGTCGAAAAAACAACAGTGGGCTTTTGTTTAAGCGCTCATAAGGTCACCTAATGAAAAAAGGAATTAGACTAGTATGAAATTAGGATAAAAAAAAATCACAGGTATTAAAATAAATTCTAAGCGCCGGGCTGTCGCAAATCTCCCGAAGCATAACAAACCATTAGTCTGCCCTCAGTTTTTGCTTCTTCTTTTAAGTGATGACCTTATTAGCATTCCTTAGACAATAATTTAATATCTCCATAGTCCTTTAGCAAAACGATTTGCGATGACATCTTTCTTCCTTTTTCAGAGAATTATTCTTGACACTCTCATTTGTTTCTCGTTTATTTTACGTCTTGTTTTTTTTTGTTTTCTTTGTCCATTATGAAGGCGATTAGTATTCGTGATTTGAGAGCAAAATTGATGGGACAAAAAACGAATTTTATCCTCTCAAATAAGGTATGTATGAGCATTTTAGACATTTTTCTGCCCAAATTCCGAAATGTTTATGACTAAACAGCCTGCATCATTCATTTGTATTGAGATAAGAACATTTCCAACATTCATAGTCTATTTGGGGAGCTAATATGGAGGGTCTTAAATCGCAGTGACCACACTGGACAGTATTTTATTACTAATATTTTATATGGAGCGACTGCCTATCTGACCTCCGCCACCCAGTTTCTGGGTAACAAGACTGGTTTTTAGACTTTGGGGCTCTACTTAGAAACTGTTTGTATACAAAAATTAATACCATTAAGTTACCTTCATGGTCACTATACAAACTAACTAATTAATTACACCAAGTAGACTATACGTAATAACGTACTCTTGTCGCGTGATAACCTTCCTACGTACAATCACGAGCATGTAATTGTTTACACTTATCAAGTTCAATTCACCCACGTTCTAACTACAAGCATGAAATGGTATAAGTTCAAAATTGCAATCATAATTTCACGGCAAGTTTTCAATGTTGTAAAATCTATAGGCAGGTACATAGTATCTCTTCTCAGTGTCGCTGGCACGACAGTTTTATATTTTGTTGGCCCAAAACAAGCACATATTGACGTTCGTGACTTTACATAAATAAACATATAGGTAACGCTACTGAAATTTCATTTTAATGAAGTTCCATAACACATGCCTAGATATGTAGGGTACAACATTGGATTTTAATATCGGCCGGTCCCGTCCGATAACTAGATTGTTATCGTATGAATACCCGTACCGGAAAATGGGTGAGCCGGAATGTTGGCGGCGAAAAACATGCTGGCATCCGACCCCAGCTGATTTAATATCGTGTTCGGTTGAATTCCTATAATGATATCGATAGGCTCTCGACAAACATCTGGTAATGATCCCTGAATTGGAAGTTGATTTTGGGTCCACTTATGTTCCACTTTTGGGTATGTTGGGCAGTAGAAAATTATTAAGACCTACTTTAGCTTACTTGAGCTGCAGTGACTTCGATCTGGGTTGTTAGTGACTTTTAGTTAGATTTAAAGTTGATTATGCTTATAATCATCCTATATCGGTTCCACTACCAGAACAAAGTGCTCCTGTCTGTGAAAGGGGGAAATAGGACCGGTTGGTGGATTATGTAAGGGGCCTTACATAATCCACCAAGCGGGGCCTATTGCGAGTAAGCGATGTCACGCATCTCAAAATTTTTGGTTCTAGGACATCCGTTCCGTTCCGTTGTCCAGCCATTTTGAGAGCAGTGGTGATGAAAAAAATTGCCTACCAAGGTTCGACTTACGACATGTACTTCGTGGTCGTTACCACTATACCATCTGTTTGTGGGTTTGCGGGTCAGACTTCTTCAATGATTCGATTTATTTTTTATGGTGTTAAGACGTTTATTAAAACGAATTTACATGTGTATTTAATTATGATTAAGGTGAACAATAATGGTGAACCGACTACCATGTTGTTTCTTCTGTAGTGATCTATATATATTGACGGACGCGCCGTGGAACGAACGAGTAGAAGCTTCTCGGCGCGAGTTCCTCAGCGCCGACCAATCAGCGCTCCGCGCACCGTCGTTGCTCCGCTCCTATTCGCTGATTCGCTACCGCCAAGCCTCGGTCCACTCGACGGTAGAGGGCCACACGTAATTTAGCGTCCTCCTCCACTAGATGGCGTTAACATATGCCCCCGGCCTTGGAAGCTCCTGCTTTCCAACGAAGTACCGATGACGTTGAAAGGTTTTGAATGGATAATGAATGTTTATTGTGTATCCGTCTTCTTCTTCTCTTTTGTCTTCCACTTCGTTCTGGTCTGTAGCTCCGCTATGTACTCCTTTGACCATCTCTGCCAGAACTGCTGGCGCATCTGTTCCACACGGTCGTAACGGGATAGGCGATGTGAAGCTGTAGCTGTCAGGTCTGGGCTGGCATGTGCGGTGAGCGGTCGGCCAATCAGAAACAGAGAAGGGCTGAGGGGAAGAAGGTCAGTTGGGTCTGTGGACAGTGGATACATGGGTCGAGAGTTTAAGACGGCCTCGATTTGGGTTAGTATCGTGCTAAACTCCTCATACGTTAAGTTCGCGTTGCCAATAACACGACGGATGTGATATTTGCAAGACTTTACTCCTGCCTCCCACAATCCCCCGAAATGCGGAGTATATGGTGGTATGAAATTAAATTTAATATTATCCTCAGCTAAGAGCTCTATAAGATTATCACGATTATACTTAAGAAATTGTGTAAGTTCCTTCATTGCTCCAACAAAATTCTTACCATTGTCAGAAAATATTTCAGCAGGTTTACCCCGTCGAGACATAAACCGTTTTAGAGCTAATATGTAAGCGTCAGTTGTTAAATTAGTAACTAATTCTAAGTGAACTGCACGCGTTGAGAAACAAACAAATAGACAAATATAACATTTCTCCAATTTAGCGCCCCTCCCTTTACGGTTCAAAATAAACATGGGTCCTGCATAGTCTACACCGCACCTTAAAAACGGATAACCTGGTTCTAGCCGCTCTACAGGTAAGTTACCCATTTGAACTGAAACAGTTTTACCCCTAATACGTGTACATGTCACACATGTATGTACAACGTTTCTAGCCAGATTACGGCCTCTGAGGGGCCACCAATTTTCTCGTATGCTAGCTAACAATAATTGAGGACCGGCATGAAGCTGGCGCTTATGCTCATATTGAAATAACAAGCGTGTAAAAGTATGTTTGCTACACAACAGGATGGGGTGTTTTTTATTGTATGAAAAGTTTAAAGAATTATCTAATCTACCCCCAACTCTAATAATGTTATTATCATCAACAAATATGTTAAGACCAGAAATATTACGGTTAGCCTTTAAGGTGACATTCCCCTTTGAAGAAATATCAAGATCAGGAAACGACTGGTTTTGTGACATTTGAGTTAATTTATTAATAGATTTATTTAACTCATCTACTTGAAGCGGGCCGTATTGACGATTTACCTTTATTTTATTACGAACGTTATCAATGAAACGCAAAATATAAGCACATACACGCTTCATGCGAGTAAAAGAAGAGAATCTCTCGAACGGAAAAGTATTCTCATTAGTATGATGTACTAACAGTGTAGTGGTTACTTTAATATCTGGCAATTCGTTAAAGTTGACATTATGACAACTGTGATCATAACTGAAATCACAGCCGTTCGTGTAAAAATGCCGGGCCGTGCCACCAAATATCAGCTGTGCGCAGCGCGTCAAGCGTGACCCCGCGTGACACCAAGTCAGCTGGGTTAGATTTACTTCCTACGTGTAACCATGGTAAACTTCCCGTAAGTTCATTAATTTGAGCCACCCTGTTTTGTACAAACGTTTTAAGAGTGTTAGGTGGCATTCGTAGCCATCCCAGCACAATTGTGGAATCAGACCAAAGATAAACATTCGTGAATTTTGAACGAAGTGAACTTATAATTTTCGAGTACAACTTTGCACCTAATAGTGCCCCACATAATTCCAAACGCGGTATGGTTATCGGTTTGACAGGCGCGACCTTCGACTTAGCGCATAACAAGGCTACGGATACATCAGTATTGTTATCCGAGTACATACGCACGTAAGCACAAGCGCCGTAAGCACTTTGAGAGGCGTCAGTAAATATATGTAATTCTATATATTGTATTTTACTGTTTATAACCTGACGTGGTATACGTAAATTACCCAAATAGTCAAGAGTGTCAACGAATTTTTGCCAATTAATTAAAATATCATGAGGTACCGGATCGTCCCATCCGATTTTATACATCCATAATTTTTGTAGTAATATTTTTGCAAGTATTACAATAGGCGCTAATAGACCTAACGGATCGTAAACTTGCGAGATTGCTGATAACATAATGCGCTTAGTAACGTGACTCCCGTTTAATTTAAGTTTAGTCGTATAATGTAACTCGTCTGTATTTGCGAACCAACCTAAACCTAACGTTTTACTTTGACAGGTTTCGCCTAGAGATAAATTCTTTGACACGTTTAAAGTTGACAAATCGAAATTAAATAACCATTTTCGTAAACAGAAACAACCCGATTGTAATACCGTAGAAACTTTATTACAAATGTCTAATAATTCCATTTTATCGTCACAACCCGATATCAGATCGTCAACGTAAAAATCTTTGTTTATAATATGAGCGATGTCGTTATCAGCGCATTCCGACGCCAGCTGTTGTAAACATCGCATACTTAGGTATGGCGCGGACGCCGTACCGTAAGTTACTGTGTTAAGCCGGTACACACCGAGCGCATCTAACGGGTTTTCTCTCCATAAAATTAATTGTAAACATTGTTGATCGGGTTGAATTAATATTTGTCTGTACATTTTCTCGATGTCTGCACAGGCAATATATGTGTACTGACGAAATCTTAAGAGAATGGCAACAATATCATTTTGTAAAGACGGGCCAATCAATTGTATGTCATTTAGCGATTGACCGGAAGTAGTTTTAGCACTAGCGTCAAATACTACTCGTAATTTCGTAGTTGTACTATGTTCTCTAAATACACCGTGATGCGGTAAGAAGTAATGTGGAGATGTATAAGTATCTATTTTTGTCATATGACCGAGTTCCAAATATTCACGCATAAAATCAAAGTATAATTTTTTATAACTCGGTGTGCATCGACCCAACTTGCGTTCGAGCGCGAGGAACCGACTCTCGGCTTGTAAGTATGAGTCGCCTAGTTGATCAGCTGATTCGCGTAGTGGAATGCGCACAGAGAAACGACCGTCACTATCACGCGTAGTTGTTTTAATAAATAAATTCTCACAATCATGTTCTTCTTTAGACATAATATAACCGGTTTTTGAACTTATCTGCTCTAATTCCCAAAATTTAGTTAATTGAGTATCTAAGTTGTCGTGCGTGTGCGTAAAGTTGCATTGAACTCGATTAACGAATGAACCTTTTATATTATGTATGACACCAGATACAACCCAACCTAACTTAGTATTCTGTAGGTATGGGCCGTTTGTCAGTCGAATTAATCCTTCACTTAAAAGTTCCCAAAACTTATCTGCGCCGATTAATAAATCGATTCTGTTAGACATAAAAAATTTAGGATCGGCGAGTGATACATGACTCGGAATCATAAACCTTGCGATATTATGAGTAACAGAAGGTAACGTTGCGGTAATGCAAGGTAGGACGAGACAATTCAAGTGTGTGTTAAATTCACTATTTTTAGATCGCAATTGCACTTTGCATGATTGTGTAGATTGGGTTACCGAATTACCTACCCCTGCGACTTGTACTGTGGACTGTATCAAAGGAATTTTTAATTTTTCGCATAACGATTTTGTGATAAATGAATGTTGACTACCATTATCTAGAATAGCACGAATAGTGTGATGCTTATTATCACGATCTAATACTTCTAATAATGCAGTCGAAAGAATAACGGGTTCTTGAAATGAGTACTCGTTGTCAACTTGTTGACGCGTTGAAGTTGACGCACTGTGTAGCGCTGTACTATGTGCGCCGCCCGTAGCTTCGGACTCGCGACACGATGTGGACGCCGGCGCTTGCGCGTCGTGCGGCCCTACAGGTTTTGACATGTTGCCGTTATCACAGCACTCACCATGAAGAAGCGAATGGTGTTTACGATTACATAACTTGCAGGCGCCGAACCAGCAATGAGACACTGTATGTCCAGCACGCAAACAATTTTTACATAATTTGTTCTCGTCTACGAATAATAATTTGTCCTTCATAGAAAGGTCATTGAACTTGCTGCACGAATAAAGCGGATGATTCTCTTTGCACATAATACACCTTTGGTAACGTTTTGAATCATTGTTCGAATTAGGTTTTTGTGATGATTTAGACGAATTATTATTATTACGTGTTGCGACGTAACTATGCGAGTTAGCATGCTTTGATTGATTGGATGATGATGATGATTTCCTTACGGAACCATCGGAGGTTTGCTTACCAGAATCATGTGTACCTTTAATAGATTCTAACATGTCCGCCCTGTCAGTAAGGAATGTAATCATATCGTTTAGAGTTAATTTTTTATTAGCGTGACTTGGTAATTTAGAAAGTGCACTTTTATGTTTTTCCCATTCTTTTTCAGTAGTTGAATCCATCTTAGTAACAATAAGGAATATGATTAACGTATCCCAATGATCTGTGGGCTCATTTAGACCTTTAAGAGCACGAATATTTTTTAGTACGTTATCTATCAACTTACGAATGTGAGATGCAGATTCTTTGTGTAAAAACTGCAATGAGAACAGAGCTTTAACGTGGTTTTGAACCAGTAATCTATTATTATTAAATCTGTTCTCCAATAAACTCCAGGCTATTGTGTAATTTTCAGCAGTAAACTGTAACGATTTTATTATTTGACTAGCAGTGCCAGTGAGCGCGGAACGTAAGTAATGGAATTTTTGAATACCGTCTATAGTTTTAGAATTATGAATCAAGGATAAGTAGGTATCTCTAAATTCTAACCACTGTTCAAATGAACCGTCAAAGGAAGGCAATGAAATAGTGGGTAATTTGATGCTAAAGGTCTTGTTGGAACCTTCAACATCGTTATCAATAATTTCTTTACTCTTAAGCGTGCATTTCGCCTTAGATGTGATCTCATAGAATAGACTTTCAAAGGTTTCTCTTTCAATTAATTGTTTTTCTAACTCTAGTTCAGAATCCTGTATGTGAAATTCTATATCATCCTGAATGTTTGTAAACTGTTCTAATAGTGACATAACGTTATTACAACGATCTTCTAGAGCTATCTTTTGAGAATCTGTTATTTCTAGATCTTGTAACGATTGCACATATTTAATGAATACAGTAAACTTTCCTTTCACTACACCTCTTTTCTTAACCAAATCTTTATAATCGTCGAGTGGCATTCTGGGAGATTGCAAGAGAAAGAAGAAAGTACTTACAGATTTTAACTCGCTCGATCGAACTCGAAGCAACGCCGCTCAAAATGGCGGTAGTTAGGTACTCGTGTTTCAAACGCGGGCTCGCGGCACGTCTATGTAACTGGAATTTTGCACAAGAATACACGATATTAACACAAATGATCCTTGAGGATGGGTTTGGATAGGAACACTGAATGGCCTGACCGTTTTATTTCCTGCTGGTTGCCGACTTCCACCTGTACGTTTTCTTGAAGCCGCTCCGATCCGGCTCGAAGGTCCAATATGTTTGTGGGTTTGCGGGTCAGACTTCTTCAATGATTCGATTTATTTTTTATGGTGTTAAGACGTTTATTAAAACGAATTTACATGTGTATTTAATTATGATTAAGGTGAACAATAATGGTGAACCGACTACCATGTTGTTTCTTCTGTAGTGATCTATATATATTGACGGACGCGCCGTGGAACGAACGAGTAGAAGCTTCTCGGCGCGAGTTCCTCAGCGCCGACCAATCAGCGCTCCGCGCACCGTCGTTGCTCCGCTCCTATTCGCTGATTCGCTACCGCCAAGCCTCGGTCCACTCGACGGTAGAGGGCCACACGTAATTTAGCGTCCTCCTCCACTAGATGGCGTTAACACCATCAATGCTCAGTTTTAAAAGCATCCAATTTTTTTAAAGATTATATTTATAGATTTATTTAACTGCCTCGTTGGGTGACTGCTATGTTAGTCTAGTGACTGCCATGTTAGTCTAGTGACTGCCTCGTTGGTCTAGTGACTGCCTCGGTAATCTAGTGACTGCCATGTTAGTCTAGTGACTGCCATGTAGTCTAGTGACTGCCATGTTAGTCTAGTGACTGCCTCGTTGGTCTAGTGACTGTCTCGTTGGTCTAGTGACTGCCATGTTAGTCTAGTGACTGCCTAGTTGGTCTATTGGCAAAGTGTTATTGGCTTCCTTCAGGAATTTCTCACTAGAAACCACGGAGTCTGGATTTGTGCCTGGTTGATGGCAATAAGCTTGCCCCTTTATTACATGGGACTTAAACATAACTGGTGAAATGTGGGTGTACTAATCGGTTCAGTTTTTTTAATAAATATACCTTTCGTGTCCAGGCTTACCCTTTCTTCATAAAACCCGTCACTCGATAAACTTTTTTATCTCCATAATAATATCATTTCTTTGACATACAGAAGCTCATATAAGCATGTTCTAATGCGCGTTGATTCGCGCATAGCGCTTGTCCGGATAAAACGCTTTATGTGTTGCCTTCGATATAAGCGATCGGTAATGGTTCAATGCGGACAAGGTTTTAGGAGTATTATTAGAACTATCTTTTTACATAACACGTAATATCGCGCTTGTTTTCCCCGAAGGGTTAGGTAGAGGGGTCTTTGTTTTTGAGGGTTCTTTTTTCTTTGTTGGACGAGTGAATAAATTGATTTCAAACGGGCGTTTTTATTATGCCTGGACAACTTTTAGGAACCTAACTCGTAGATTTACACATTTGCACAACAATTTAGAAGAAATTAATTGACAGGCTTTGCGCCTGATGCGATTTCCCATCAGCAAGTGATGACCTCCAAACTTTAACCCCTTTTGGTGATACATTTTCAAAAGCGCTATGCATCGTTGTAAAAGGTACTCTTGTACTAAATTCTCCTAGACCCATAACTGTAGGCTGTTTGTTGCCTATCAGAGAATTTAAGATTTTTATTAAGTCTAAAAAAAACTTTTTTTTTTTATTTATTTATTGTTCACTAACACACATATTTTTTTGAATACAATTTACTCGCCAAACTTAGACATGCATACTTTTATTTATACAAAGAATATTACATAGTTGATTGAAGGTGGAATTCAGAGTTACTCAAATATTCAAATAGAAACGTAGCTTTTCAAACAAATTAAGGAGTAATTAGCTACACTGAGGCAGAAACAACTGCATTTTTGTAAACTACCGAACAAATCTCCTATAGTTGAACAATTACCAGCATTCTGCCAATTAAGTCACTACCCAGCCGCCGTACTTTACTGAATAATGTAATTATTGCAACCCAATTACATTGTTGAGCGTCGGATACTTCTCAGTGTTTAATCTTATTCCACGGTTTAGGATTCCGTATTGAACCAGAAAATTATGGAACCTTAGTTTGGTGAAGATCACAAAAATTATTATTTTTTTGGTTACAGGTAGTCAGTGGCCCAAAAAGTCTGACAACCAGTCTTAACAAGGGGTATCGTATTACCCAGTACTAACTGGGTTGTGGAGGTCAGATAGGCAGTCGCTCCATGTAAAATACTGGTATTCAGCTGCATCCGGTTAGACTGGAAGCCGACACCAACATAGTTGGGAAAGGCTAGGCAGATGATAAGTTTGGTGAAGACCTTATCTATCCATTACGCGAGATTGAGGTCAAAAGGAAGCCCATCCATGCTATCCATACTAATATTATAAATGCGAAAGTAACTCTGTATATCTATATGTCTACTTTTTAAGTTATAACAGCTGAACGGATTACGATAAAAGGTACGCAGGTCAGGCGAAGACGAGGACAAAAGCTAGTTTATAAAAAAAACAAAGAACTCTGGTCAGAAACACAACTCCAAACATAACACGTTGTTATAAAACTTTATAAGCAGAAATGTCAAAGTGCAAAACATTTTTCAATATTTGCTCACAAGCTTAAAAACTCATGCCGCACGTCGCGACGTTGTTGGTATTTGCGTATTTAAAGCTTTGTCTGGAGCCAGCTTTACTGTATGTTCTGAACTACAACTCTGTCCCTTTGTAATCTGTTTGAACCCAAGACTAATAGAAGCTTTTGTTAGAAAAGTTGACCTATTTCTAATAATGTCCGTCAATGTTCTAACAGATCATCATCAAAGTCTGACAGAAACAATAACTTTCATCACTGCTTGCCTATCTTTTATCAATTTATTTTTAGGTTAATATTCAGTCAGATCGATGTACCTTCTTTATGGAAAAATTGGAAGCAACGAAGAATGCTTTTTATTGAAAATGGAAAATGTAGTAATGAAAATGTTAAAAAGAAATGCTATAAGAGTAGAGGAAGACCAAAAAAACGACGGATGGACTGTGTGAAGGGTGATATGGCTAGAAAGGGGGTGACTGTTGAGATGACGAGTAATATAGAAGTATGGAAGAAGAAGACATGCTGCGCCGGCAACAAATAAATTGAAATAAGGACAGGAGAATCATGATGACTCTCCGTTGCTTTCCATTCTTTTCAACGATTGTTTTCACCAACTTAACTGGGGTAAAAGAACATTCAACTGTAAAAATATGTACACTAAAGTTTTAAAGAATGTCGCACTTATTCTTCTGTCTACGGAACCTTAAATTCCTGGTATTTTTCCCATCTCTAGCCGAAGCAATGTGCCTTGATTATCTCGGAGTAATTAAATCACTGAGTGGATAATGTGGGTCCAAGAATGCGAAGTAAAAGACGCCCTTCTTTGGGAAAAGTGTTGAGATTGAATGTTGGGGAACGTGGGATGAAACTCGAGGATAAAATTAGATGTTATTACGCAACTTAGGGCTTTTTAAACCGTCCTTGTACTAAAATATTGGAGATATTTTTTTTCTAAGAGTTTAATGCTCAAAATACAAGTTGTATAATATTTTAGACAGGGCATTTTCAAGACAATTTCTACCTTTCAAAGATGTTAATGCCTATAAAAGTATATAAATTGCGTGAAAGCGAACTATTTCTATAAAGTAAAGTTAAGATAATTTTACTTTCAGGCCGTTTTCACAAATTACCACTTCAATAGAATTCCTTAGTATTCTCCAAAGACTGTTCTCGCTTCTCTTCTAAATCAAGTCCCGAAATGTTTTATGCTCCATATATTACAGTATACAGGGCGCTCCACATATTAACAAGAACTATACCAAAGGAAACGTAATTGTGTCACAATTACTTTTCTTTTATGTACACTACTGAGAGTTTTGTTCTTATTTTTTTCGATACAGTTGTTATTTGCACACCCTTTACTTTCCAAACGAATACGGCTTTTAAATGCTGGTTGCTAAAGTTTTGTTTACATTTAAAACGCGATGTAGTGATACAGGTTGTATTGTTTTTATATGCAAAAAGACTTATGGAGTATAGAATCATGAACTGATTTAATAGTTTGCACTTCGATATTTCTTGAACCGAGTATTTTTATTGAATTGATAACTTTTTGCTGAGAATTGAGATTTATTAGTAACAATAAAATAATTTAATTACGTAATTTAATTCGTTTAAAATAATTAAATTTCGAAACGCCTAGTTGACGCTTTCCGTGACCCAAGGGCTGGCTTTTACTTTGGCCGGAGGCTAAGTGTTGCCATACAACGTGGCAACGCCGCCAGTCTCTTGGGCACATTACCAGCTGACAGCGTTGAGGAGGAGTTTTTTGATGCCCTTTTATAGTTTGTTGTTAGTTTAGTTTATTTATTTTAGGTTATTTAATAGTTTTTAATTAATAATGTATTTAGTTAGTTTATTCAAATTAATAAATTCTACATATTTCTATTAAAAAAAAACGTAATTTAATTCGTTTATTGTATGATTACTGTCTTGACCTACCGAATAACCACAGCATAAGCAGTAAACTGATTTCAGTAGCTGTATCTAAGCCAAGACCAACAGTAATGATACCCACACACATTACACAAGATTTACTTTACACCGTGACGTCATATTTCTATTGTCTGGCGCGATAATGGACGACAGAGATGCCAGGCAACGTGGCAAGCTACAAACTTGCCATACTTTTGTAATGCCATTCTCATTTGGGTGGTGTAAATACCACGGCCTTTGTGGATACCCCATTGATGTCTCGTAGCTGTCTGCAAGAATGCTTAATAGATCAAGTATTTTTGGTTATGGTAATATTGCGATAAGTGTATTAGGTCCGCAGAAAAAAGGATTGAAATAATATTCGGTAACACGGTATTTTGGAAAACCAATATTCCCTGAACTCGTACCGCAAGTCAAGTTTTCCGCATAGTGTTAGTATTCTCCGTACTTTGACATTATTGGCATAAGCCAGACAAACTCCAGTATAGTAAGCTTTGGTTATTAGTTCGAACTGTATTTGATATATATTTATAGTATTTTATATATCCTTGTAGTTAATCTTATTATTATTTAAAATTATTTTCAGATTTACACCTACCACTGCTTGTCTTTGCATCACCCAAAGGTTGACTGGTAGAAAATGCCTATGGCATTAAGTCCGCCTCTGTACTTCTGTGCTTGAAGTGTTAAATAAATAAATAAATAAATAAACTACATAGAGAGTGATCTTAACTTCGAACCCGTTTCACTATTGACGAGGTCCTTCTGCTAAAACATAATATTTAAAGGTTCACAGTACTATGTATAACGGATTTAGTAAAACTTTAGTATTGTAATAACAGTACAGCAAGGTTGCTACAATAAAGCTCTACGGCGTAGCAGGATTCAACATTGTCATAGACTTCAAACAATACAAATAAATAAAATTGAAGTGTCTGTTTGTCATACCACATAACAGCTTTTTACTGAATGCATTCGTAAATATTTACGGTACTTATAACAAATACACATTTTTTTCTGTCTGTCTGTCCGTTTCTTCCGGCTAATCTCCGAAACGGCTGAGACGACCGTCTAACATAGGCTACTTATATTTAAGAAAAAGAATTAAGGTCCCGTGCAAAAAAAATTAAAACCTTGAAATTGGTAACAAAATCCGATTAAAAAAGGGAAGTCATTTTTTTTTAAGAATAATATCACGCGCACGAATGTCGCGGGCTACAGCTAGTCAACTAACAAATAAACTTAAATACTAACACACAAACGTAAATAAACTCACGCCTCTATCCCTTGGGAGTAAGTAGAAACTACAGTACACCTTTAAATTACCTTAAAGTGAACCAGAAATAGCAATGCCGCCTCGTTCACTTTGTTTAACAATTATGAACTTACGATAAGTATTTTAAAGCTATTTAACTAATTAAATCTTAACGCTACTAATACTGTACCAACCATTACAGACTCAGTAATATTTTAATATTAATTTATTCATTCGCAAAGTTATCGTAGTAAATACTGAAGTGCCTAACAGACTATGACTGGACCGGTAAACAGACTACCCCTTAACGAGAAAAGTTCGAAGAACTCCTACTAGAAGCTGCATTTGAAATGTGTTATGCTTAGTTGTAGTACAACATGTATTTTAATGCGTTTTGACCCAAAACTAAGTTAAATTTTAATAAAAAATTAGATAAAATTAAAAAAATTGAAGTGAATAGACAGTTTGTTCAAAAACAAACGTGATTACCTCCTTTACAAGCTTTTTCAGAAGGTAGGTTGAATCTGTTAAAGTGCTCTTGCAGTTTCTCATTTTTACTTGACAGACAAACGAAATGTTTTTTAGTTAGCCCGTATTCTAGGCTTCCCCCAATTCTTTTCACTTCTCTTGATGGTGTGCTTGTCCACGCCAATTCGCGAGGAAGCCATCCCAGGCGTAGTATTTAAACCTATTCAAAGAACATGAATCACAGATGTTGTGTTTATGAGAAATTAGCCGGAGAAAACCGCACAGCGGAAAGAGTGGAAGATTACTTTTGCCCAGCAGTTGGAGCACTATGGGTTCAAAAAAAATCACAGATAATTATTATTAGTATCTATTATACAGGGTGTAAACAGACCCTTGACAAAGCCGTCAACCAAGCATTCTGTACATCAAACTAAGTAACTTTATGCAAAAATTATTGCTGGGAATCGACTTTTTGGGGTGAAAAATCACGTTTTACGGTAAGACTCGATGGAACGCACTCAAAGCATTGTGCTGATGAATTGATTGAATAGTACGGGGGTCGTGGAGGTGTGTAAAGTAAAAATCTTACATTAAAAACTTGTATTTAAAAAAAAAACTTGTGAAAAAGTTGAAACTTTGACCCCCAACATCTGCGTAACTAGAAGGTTCCCAGGTATTGTCTAGAACAAAAAAAAATATCGCAAAGACGGGGAGAACAAGTGCCTTTCGGCTATGTTAAGGGTCTATTTACACCTCTTATTTATTAAAGTTTTAAACTTAATATTTCAAAGCGCCAACAATTTATACTTTTGCTAACTGTTACTAAAACATGTAATAAATAAATAAATAATACTTTTAACGAGAAAACTTATCTACTAAAGAATATATCACGTTCAGTTGAACAACGTATTTATTTTATCCTTCGTATCAAGGAAGTAACAAGTTCCGTGCGATATCCGCTTAAGTTTTTTCTAGTTTACTTACTTTCTCATCTTCATTTGAAAAAGAAAAACTGTTTGTAACTCCTGCAGTACTAATAAAAATAAACTGAGGTATTCTCATGAATACTGCTTGTTCAAGTTAGATGAAAATTATTATGTAAAATCTAACGGAATCGTGAATAAGTCATGTGCATATTTCGGCTTAGTCTAAAAAGTTTGCCATTGGATCGGTTATCTCCTCATTCATGAGCCCGATTCGGAGTTATTCAGCTTACAATTTTTGATATCCGCACTACATCACTTTATCATTCTGCCAATAAAACTCTCAAACCAAAAGACAAAAACCCGTAAATACGAAAACAACAAAAATATACCAAACAACAGAAAAAGAAGGCCATATAAACAACAATCTGTTGTCCAAAATACGAGCGTGGTACCAGGAGTTCATAACGCAATTAGAGGTAAAGGCTGTAAGTTAGCCGGCGGCACGACCACCGCTCTGATTTGAATCCCTAATGGTCAAACGGAAAAATAAAGCCCCTCTGTGAGACGCAGAAACGTGACGTACGAGAATTTTCGCCATTATTTTTTTAAAACAAGAGGATTTAAGCTCCACATCATTGGTCCGGTCATGTAATTGGGTTTGTTAGAACTGTTAGAAAGCTCTCAGTTATAATCCGGGGTTGGAATTTTGCCCAGTTCATGTCCTTACCTGGGTTGCCAGTGTTTGCACAATCCGGCTAATACAGTCGGTGGTAGGTTGTGAGCGTAGGATTTCTATTGTGTTCTGTTTAGATTACCATAGACATTTATCCTAAACATCCATAGTCAGGCGATTTGTTTAGGCGATTTTCTACAGCATAGATAAACAGTATTCAGGAAAGCATTTCATAGCTACAAGTAAACAGACCTACTAACTAACAACTCTACCATATTAGATTTTGTGTAATCAGCAGAACAACTGTGCAGAGCGGAACAGTGGGCAGCCGCTGTTTGTGTTGAGCTTTCTGCGACAGTGACGCCGCCATTCATCAGCGTTATAACAAATACATTCACTGCCTCCGAATTTAGACGCATATTTGTATCGCCCCAATCAACAAAAAACTGGCCAAACCGTAAACAATGTGCAGCCCTGCAATGGATACCGTAAAAAAACTATGAGTGGCCTCTCACGAGCTCGCAAATCCAACACACACATTTCACCTGTACACTGCAATAGACGGGGCGACTCCAACACCGACGAAAAAACTGAATTTTTCTCCGTTGTGCCATAATTGGATTCGTTTTCAGCACACTTTTAATTTTATTTGCGTTCACTTTCTCACTTTGATGTCGGCGCACGGTCCCAGGGCTTTTAAGATAAATAACCAATTATCGGATACGATTTAATCCTCACTGACTGCGCCACGTGATTTGGATTCCAGAGCATGTTGTTGTTCTGTTTTAATCCTTCTAATCATGGAAAGCAATCCGTTGGAAAGCAATGTTAATATGAAATGAGGATAGAATTCTAGTAAACGTTATTAAAGGCATATTGACATTGACGCTCGGTCCGGAACAATTTCAATTTTGATTAGCAAACGTGTGTGCGAACCTATCAGTGCGCGAGTGAAGGTAAATATGTGAAGATCCGAGTTGGGCGTGATCACATCACAGTCCTAACAGGCTAAGCGATTACGTCGACAGCAGGGCGCGGTACCACTAACCCAATTTGTTGAAAACGACCGAGTAAACACACGTCGATTCTACGCCCCACCGAGATTTATTGCAAGATCGTAAAATGCAGCTCTCTGTGTAAAAACGTCCAAATTGAATGGAGTAGGTATATCATCCAGCCTTCGAATGGAGGTGCTCGTACTACATTTTATGGAGCTCGTATTGTTTCGGACAGTCTTTAGACAATGGCAAATCTTGGTGATGTCATAAAAATAAATGGCCTCCAATGAGCTTTCATTCCCAGTTTGAAATATTTATCTACTTTAAACGAAAGCTTTACTGAAAAATTATCAGATTTACCTTAATGCCAAACTGCCTTTCTTTTCTCAACTTTTATCTTTAATAGCATTAAGTACATCATTCAACCTTCCCAAAGGTACTATTACTAGTTTTATTGTGCCTGAATTGTTTTAGTTCGTCTTCGGATTGACATGTTGGCAGAGAGCCTTGGCAGTGTGAGGCGAGGCGAAATACACTATAATATTTTATGAGCCCTATTTTATGATTGCCACGAAAGAGCTCTTTACTTCGTCTAATAATATTAATACCTGTTACTTTAATGAATAGTATTACTGGCATTCTGCCATTGGTCTTTAAAAATATATGTACCCTAGGTAAAATGTACTTAGTTATAGTCTTATGACAGCTGTGCTAGCTTGGTTACACTTACCTATTAAAATGTTAGGCAAATCGCGCCGTCCCTTCGTAGTAATTAATTTGATTTGAAATGAAGATATGCAAATTATTCGAATAATAGTTACGATTATAATGAAGGAAGCCACAAACAACCGATTTCCATGTCAAATGTGTTAACCATCAGTAACTATGAGAGTCTTAAATGCATTTTATAACCCATATCACGCAAGATTCAAGCATAAAAGTCATATACGGCAGTAACAAAACCAAAAACTGAAAAGACATATCCCCAGTAGTATCATAACTTCAGCTTCCTTAACAGTGAAATAAGACTACACCGACCCACGTCCATATAAAATGTAAGGTCAGACTGTAAATGAAACTCAACATCTAGATACACGATCGCACTAAAACCAAGCCAAGCGGGACTTGACTCATACCTAATTTAAGAATGACTGAGCAACTGCACCTGAATCGAAATGCATCGTGACGTGAGGGAGAACAGAAGGCTTACTTGTAAAGTTGTAACGGTGAATAAACATTGTTTAATAATAAGTAGTGGATTTAAGCGAACAAGGCCAAACGGTACAGTCTAAAGCTTGTCATCTCAAGGAGCAAAACATTTAGTAATAAGACGACACTGAAGGGTTCCGCCAAAGTTCAAAGATCAGCTATGGACAAAGTGTCGGATCGTACTGTAACAGATATTTAAACTAAGATGTCTCTTTTCTGTCTTCTTTTTCAACCAGTATCCAGCCAATGCTGAGCATGTCTCAGTCTGTGACTGCCATTCAGACCAGGTCGTACGCCACCTGACTACCTACACTCATATGCTCAGTTACTGTTCTGGTTCATAGGCTAAGATATTTTAGACCTTAACAAGTACTTCAAAAATCAATGTTACCAGGCAGTTCTATCTTCCTTGTACTTGCATATCAACTTACCTTTTGTACCTAATCCAATTTCTAATTTTACAGCCATTTGGAGGCCGGGCGCGCCGCCCCCGACACCTGGCAGCGCCGCGCGAAGCCCGGGCGCTCCGCCCCCGCCACCCCCGCCCCCCGTGTGGACGCCGGGCAGCGCGGGCGCTTCGCCCCAGACGCCGCGCAAGTCCTTCAGGCCAGTTCACTTCGAAGAGACGCCACCCACCCGCCGTAAATTCCCGGTATGATTTATGTGTTTATTACAACGTTGTAAGAAGCGCGTAAAACCCAAATTCTACTCATGAAGTTTCCAGAGATGTCGACTAAAGGCGAATTTAACCAATGAAACTGAACGCAATCAGCACTCCAACTGCGTTCAAGAGCCGTTATGGTCATCATTGTTATGGTATACAGGGTGTAAACGGACCCTTCACGAACCCGTCAACCAAGCATTATACATATACATCAAACTAAGTAACCCTACGCAAAAATTGTTGCTGGGACACTTTTTTTAGGTTGAAAAATCACGTTTTACGGTAAAACTCAATTAGCATACTCAAAACAACGTGCTGATGGATGCTTTGAATAGTAAACGGGTCATGGAGTGGACCTTAAAAACTAGTAGTTAAAAAAAAACTTGTGAAAAATTTGGAACTTTGACCTCCGATATCTCCATAACTTGAAGGTTCACATAAGGTCCAAAAAAATTATCGCAATGACGAGGAGAACAAGTGCCTTTCGGCTTCGTTAAGGGTTTTTTTACACCCTTTATTGACGCTGAGTTATTTAGTTCTTGAACGCAGCTCTGTGTACCTACTGTCTTCGGTTGCGCAGCCACTGTGAGAACAACTGACGTCTCATTATTCGACAAAATAACTTAAAAGCATTTGCAGTCATCAAACTCCACGTTCTTTGAAGAGAACCTGTAATATATTGTTCCTTAATTTAATTCGTTGACAGCTAACAACTAAACGTCTAATATATCCTTTAGGTACTCTATCTCTCGGGACTCGTTACTGTAATCGTCTTACTGTGGATGTCACCGCTTAATATATGTATCTTAGACTTAACCTTCAAGCACCGCTGGAGATACGCCTGTGTTTGTGACTCGTAAAATATATTTAGGGCCCATTAACTACGCAATTCCTCTCCATAGATAGGACTAGGCTCCTTTAATTTAATATTATGCCAACTCTGAACCATCTAGGGAAATCAATGAACTTATCAAGCTTCATTGTATTAGAAAACTCAAATAATGTTCAGATATCCCACCCAAAAATCTAAAATTAAAGCCAATATTTGATGGAAGCCGCCGATATTATTTGGTTATACTCTTTTCTAAGAATTTCGACACGGAGTAAATACCTCCTCTCTCATATATTTACTTTAGGCTTTTCTCAAACTATAAATCTTTGAATAAAACCCCAACGCGTCACTGAAAGTAGATTTCATCAGATCCCTTTTACAGTAAATGGGTTAAGAATAGAATCTTCTTAGCATTCTATGGAATTTCAACCGAAAAAATCTTGATTTCATGACTTAATCATCATCCTGAGCATGATGTAAATAAGGGACGGAAGGAACTTTAATAAAATAGTCTTAATATGACCAAAATCAAAATCATTTATTTGCGTAAATAAGGTATACAGGGATCTAAAAACATAAAATATATGTATCTCTTATTCTCTCATTAATGTCGCCGTGCAAATTTTACATAATTATTTAATGTCATAAGATAAATTAATTAATCTGAATCATGCATGCAGTTAGTAATTAAACATAAAAATGTAGAAATACCCCTAATCTTGGATATAACCTAATGGGTGCAGTCTTTAATCCCCTGGATGTAGAATTAGTAGTGGTAGTATATCGAAACATAAAATATATAATGCTATTTAGAACTTACAATATTGAATAACATTATTTTTATTATATTTTACCTACAGCGGAAAACGACTCAGGCAATTTTGCAGATTTTAATGTAACATGGACATCAAAATTAACAAGTCTTTAAAAACTTCTTTAACCATATTTAATACTGGTAATTATTATAACAAGTTTCATTAAAGAAATGGCCTATATTTCCTGCCATTTCATTACAGAATCGTAAAATCTTAGAATTTCTTTAAGCAGTTTCAACCACTGAGTAGAAAGTTAAATAATTGAATTCAAGTACACAGAACCAACATTTTTATTTTACAAGTTTAATTTTTTGCCACATCTCAAAAAGAAAGTATCATCAAAGCCACAAAACTTTGGGACCATCTTATCTTCTGGGAATATTGAAATCCAACGAGTGGTCGGTCTCTTGTACATATTTTATTAAGTTTCAGATCTCCTTTTAGTTAAGTAAATGTTTTGATAAGGACTTCGGCGTATTGGCAAACATAGGTAAGCTAATAATCTGAAAAAAAAAATTGGAGTTGAGATAGTATTTTTCAAAGACTAAATGTGGAAAAATTTACCAAGCAGATGTACCTCAGAGGCTCAGAGTTTTATAGAATACCTAACGAAGACATTGTCATCATTCTAGCTCGCTCTTCGATAGCCATCTAACCCTGAGACTAGAAACGTTAACAAGAGAAACGTACAATAACCTCCCAACAGCCACTCATGCATAATATATGTTTGATATATATTTATAGTATTTTATATATCCTTGTAGCTAATCTTAGTATTAATTAAAATTATTTTCAGATATACACCTACTACTGCTTGTCTCTGCATCACCCAAAGGTTGACTGGTAGAAAATGCCTATGGCATTAAGTCCGCTTCTGTACTTTTGTGCTTGAAGTGTTAAATAAATAAATATGTATGGGTATCTTAATCTACATAAACTCGCACTTTTTTCTCATTAGAGTAAGCAAAATTTAATACAGAACGGTATCTGCGGAAATTCTTAAATTCTCCTTTTGCTTCTTCAATGCTTTCTTTACAGCCCCATTAAAAGGGTTTGGCACAGCGATACTTCTCCTCGAATACTTCTCTATTACCTTACAGCCAGTCATCTCACACATAGTTACTGTTCTTCTACAGAATTCAGAACAGAACGGTTGCACCAGTGGATCAGAGAACGAGGGTCGACTGAGGACGTCGCACAGCGCGCCGGTCACCGGTCTGAGCACCCTGGGCAGCGCCAACCTCAGCAGCCGCTTGCCCAAGGCACAGAATCCCACCGTTACTCTACTGCAGAAGGCACGAGGTAAGAAAATTTGAGACTGACAGAAGCCATATTGAAGATAGAAACAAAAAAGAATTATAATTTTCTGAAAGGTTCAATTTCGAAACCGACAGCAGTAAAGCCGTACGGTCACTATGACTGCCCGCAGCACCATATTACTCTATGGTAACGCTTCCGTACTCATTGCTGCCTGTTGCCGTTTTCTTAGAGAGACATTAAAACCATTCGTGGAGGTGGCGAACATTGAGATTAGTAAACTAAAAAATAAATAGCTGTTTTGACATGGAAAGAAAAATTCTAGTGCGAGCTGGGTTTGAACCTGCGACCTTCCGATTCAGTACACCGGATGTCTTAACCAATTAGACCATCGCACCCTGCTCACAGCTCTCGAAATTTTCGTTCCATTAATAACGTCTTACGGTGACGTTAGCGCCATCTATTTAAGAAAGTATCGAACTAACTTAAACCAACACGTTGACATTGCAGCCAAATCAATGTTGTATAGAAGTCGCCATACCAAACTAATTTTTAATATTTTTATACGCAAACCCTGCGTAGGGAACTATAGCTGTTTTGACATGAAAAGAAAAAAAAAAATATTAAAAATAAAAAATAAATGTTCATGAACTGAACTCTCGAGCTACAAATTCATTATTCGTGGAATGAACTAGTTTAATCTTTACTTCTATGGAAAAATTAGTAAATTTTTATTAATTATTGGCGGCCATCGTAAAGAAGAAAAATCCATTCGATACTCAGAAAACAGCTTAGTTTTACATATATCTTCCTATTGTCTACACCCAACACAAGTAAAATTCTTTCCAAGAAAAAATAAACTGAACTAAAGTAATCCGTTCAGATACTTACGAGTATACCTAAATCCTTTCACAAAAGTTTCCGTAACAACATACTTTTAATATGATCGTCAGAACCCAGATAAAGTTCTTTAACGCTTAGCTAAACAGGCTCTTAACTCCCAAAACTGCTCCGAAAATACTTTTAACTACACGTTAAGAAATCTGATTCGTCAGCTCGATATTAGTAATGCCGAAAAAATCTTTCGTCTTGTAATATTTTTAGAATGAATTGATAGGACTTACTTTGACGGAAGACTACTTTGACGCCTAAGTGGCCTATTTTCGTCGTGGATACGGGGTGGAAGGGATACCGACGAGAAAACGGTTATCACGTATTTGGTATATCATTCTGAGCCAAACATTGAATTTTTTCGCCGGTTATTAAAGAAATAAACAGCTGTTTCCTACAAAAGTGCAATAGCTAAACGGTCAAAATGTAAACCGTATTCGCGTCGGTGTCCCTTCCACCCTAGTATAGTATGTACTTAGTTTCAGTCTCAGTGAATATTTTGTTAATACTATTTATATAGCTTTTTCATTGATAACAATTTAGAACGTGTAGGTGGCAAACAATAATCAACAATCGGTGAAAATGCTCGTTTTCAATAACGGTAAGTCACACCTTAATGAATGCCTGAATAGAAACGCACTGTTAGATTATCAACTTTTCAGTGCTAAGCTGGCCGTTGAAAATCCAGTAGCACGCTTTCATTTAGGTATTTATTTTGTATTTGTAAAAACAGGCGTAATGCCAAGACCTTACAATGAACACCTGCTCTTTGTCATTAAAATACCTAATGCTCTATGCAAGTCGTACTTTCCCAAACTCTCAGGGAAAACCTAAGAACCTCCTTACATCGAGTAGAAAAACAAATGTAAACGACTCACAAAAACAAGTTCCATATCTAAATTACATTGCAATACTTTCACAACTATTTCGAATTTGAATTTCGAACGGCCTTTAGCGTTGTGTTAATGAATCGCCAAGGACCCTTATGTCGGCTTGCCCAAAATTATATTGCTCGTTTTATACCCCAAAACTTCGCAGTTAATACTTACTAGAGATACTGATGTAACCGTCGTAAGACTATAATTAATCCAGCTTAAGCTTAAGAAAATTTTAGCTAAGTTAAATGAAGGTAAAATGTTTGAATGGTTTACGCTATTTGGAAATGGAAGTACTGATTTCATTGCTTGTCGTTTTTAACCGACTTCTAAAAGAGGAGGTGGCTATGTATTGTTGTAGTAGCTTTTGATAGTATGGTATCTAAGTACTAAGCGTGACTTCTGGGCATGAGGTCCAGGGTTCCAATCCCGGGACGGGCAAAGTGTTATTGGGATTTGATCACGAATTTCTCAGTAGCAGCCATGGAGTTTAGATTTGTGCCCGGTTGATGGCAATAGGCACACCTTCTATTACTATGGGACTTAAACATAACTAGCAAAATGTATACTATTAGGTACACCTCTGCCTAACCTGTCGGGGACAACACGGTTGCTACCCTGTCTGAAAAATGTGCCTGCAGTGAGTGGTTCTAATTCTCTTGCCCGGCAGTGTTTTGTGTATTGCATTGGTATGCTGGCTGAGTATTATGTTACACCTCCATTCTTTCGCTGTGACAGACTCATATCATCATTCATCATTCTCTTGCCCTTGTCCCAATTCATTTGGGGTCTGCGCAGCATGTCTTCTTCTTACATACTTCTCTATTACTCGTCATCTCATCAGACACCGCCTTTCGTGCCATAGCCTTCTTCACACAGTCCATCCATCGTTTCTTTGGTCTTCCTTTCTTTCTTCTTTTCTAAGGGTCTTAAACGATACGAGAAAATTAATAGATATCAAGTATTTGAATTCTCATCCACATACTACTATCGTAATAGAAGGTGGAAATATCATCCTTTATAATGGCCTGTATCACATTGATTCAGTAACTAATAGGACCAATTTTTCACTTTTAATAGTTACTGTAAGAACATGCTAACAAGTGCCGTTTCTAACAAAAAAGAAGTATACTCTAGACTTCTTTTCAAGAAATATGTATTAAAAAGTCTGAAGTTTTCGTAACCCGGTGACCTACTGAACTGTTTCCCACAGAATGTTGATCATCCGAAAATTCCAAGTATTTTTAATGAAACTTTAGCTTTCTTATGTCAGAAACATTTACCAAGTTACCGAGGGTCTTTACGTCGTGTTATTTGTACTTCGAGTGTTATTTTTAGGTTAAGTAGGCATTATTTTGTTTTTGTTTTAGGTATTATTTAGTTATTTTACTCGGAGTAGCTTTTATTTTACTAGTTTGTTAGTACTGGCTTCGTTTACAATAATTCTCCACGACAAACGGTTTCCTCGAAAATATTCGGAAGATAAAACTAATTAGATTCCCTCATTCAAAGAATAATTTAACTCAAACGCTGCCATAATTTCTTCAAACATTTAGATAAACACAAATAATATATTCAAATTGCAATAACACTTCCTTCGCAGCAGTATACTTTACGAGAGAGAACGGGGTACACCGGTGTGCTCCGGGGTACTCCCGGGTAGCTGGATCAAGTACCATAGAGTTTATAATTTATTCCGAGAGCCGGCAACGGGAACCGGGGCTAATTGCCGCGAAACTTTCATTAAATGGCTTACGCATAGACAACAGGCCGAATTTTTTATGCTGAAAAAGTCATAATTATGCCTTTTGCTTCAGGGACAGGCTTCTGTCCTGTTGACTGCTATATGTATACTGATGACGATGAGTATTTGTGTGCTAGCAATTATTTACTTTAAGCCATTTTAATATTTTATGCTCTAAACAGCTTAGAGCTTCAATGCTGAGAAAGTCTTAATTATGCATCGTGCCTCAGGGATACATTGATCAACATCTGCCTAGCCTTTTCCCAACTATGTTGGGGTCGGCTTCCATTCCAATCGGATGCAGCTGAATACCAGTATTTTACATGGAGCGACTGCCTATCTGACCTCCCAACCCAGTTAGTATTGGGTAATACGATAACCCTTGGTAAGACTGGTTGTTAGTTGTTTTGAGCCACTGACTACCTACCTGTAACGTCTGTCACAGATCTACAGATGACAGCCGGGACCAACGACTTAACGTGCTTTCCGAGGCACGGAGGAAACTCGGTTTGTAATAGGCGGTCACCCATCGACAGACCATCCTAGGCAAGTACGGCTTAACCTAAAGATCGACCCCGGTGGCTGTTATTATTTAGCCACGAGCTCAGGGATACATTGATAATGAACAATAATTATTAAGGTAAAAATTGACCTCACCTGTATTTTTGAACAATAATAATACCAAAAACAGATACCAATAGGTACTTAGGAAAAGAAATGTATCCACAATACACTGATTATTTTAATTTGATAACCGAATGAAAGTATGTATAATCTTTTGTAATGATTGTATACTCGAACTGTTATCAAATGTATCTACAAATAGACATCGGAAATCGATAGTGTTTGATGCGTTGTTGAAGGACAGTGCTTAATGGATAGTGTAGTAAAGTATTTAAAAAAGCAAACATGTATTGCGCATTTCTTTAAAATATAAAAAAAGGTGAAACTAGGAAACGGGAAGACATGCTCATGTACTCTAATAGAGGTATCCATCTCTTCTTGTCTTTTCGGAAACACTAAGAATAGGAGGCCATTCCTAAGGTAAAATAATTTGATACATAGGTATTCTAGCTTCTGGATGGCAATAACGATAGGATTCCATGTTATCGTTATCATCATGATTTCAGCCGAAAGACATCCACTGCTGGACATAGGCCTCCCCCAAGTGTCGCCACATTGACCGGTCCCGTGCGACTCGCATTCAGCGGATCCCTGCAAACTTCACCAGGTCATCGGTCCACCTAGTGGGAGGCCTTCCAACGCAACGTCTTCCAATTCGCGGTCGCCAGTCTAGAACTTTCCGGCTGCATCGGCCATCCGGTCTGCGAGCAATGTGCCCTGCCCACTGCCACTTATAGCAACATGGAATATAATCCTATGAAAGATCGAATATTTTCTGTTGAAAAAAAAATCTAAACTAACATAAGCCGCTGTATGTACAGACATGGCAGAAGAAATATTTGCCTTTCAAAATAACACGTCAACTTCGACTAACAAGCACCGAAACAAACTATCACGAAACCTTCAAACTTAAACATAATGTTCCCTTCATAAGTCAGATAAATCCGCGGTGTCATATCAGATACCTGCCTCACCCATCCAAAAGATGACACATCCTTATTTATACGAAGCCAATGTATAAATTCGAAAAAGATATGTCTTCCATAACGTTGGTGACGAGGGTCGGGCCGTGTCATAAACTTTGTACACGTGGAGATGACATAGCGAAGGTTGCAACTGTTACAGTTAAGGAAAATAGTGCTGATTATTTTGTTGGTCGATAAGGGATGGGTTTGAAAAAGATATCGGGGTGTATAGTGAACTTTTTGCGAACAAGTTCATACTTGGTAGTAAGTTTTTAAAAGTAGCTTTAGTTTAGTATTCAGTACAAAACGTATAAGCTTGATAAAGTCAAGGATGTGACCACCAATGCAACTATTGTGTCGAACTGTTGTCTATATCACAGCCAATGTTGCATTAGGTTGCTACAAACATTCAGATGCGTAGATCCTCAACGGGCGCCGCTACTAAATTTAAGACTTCATTCAAATCAGTTCTTAAGATATTAAATATCTAGACGCTGACAATGACAAAAAAAAATGTGTCTAAAGGACACCTTTTTTGATGAGATCTAAAGTAGAAAATCCCACAGATTTTCAAGCCTTATAATGTACATGATGGTAACAATACTGATGGTATTTTTTCTTTCATTTGCAGAAGGTCAACTTCCCCGTGGTTCTAACTATTTCCAACAAGAGCGTGACGCAGCGCGACTGCCGCGCGATCGACCATCTCCACCTAGAGGCGATCCAGGTAAAAAAATGATCTAGTCTTTAATGTTAGTCATATAGATGTAACAATACAGTATGAATTATATTGGTAAAATGCGAAAATACAAGAACGTGGGAGGCCTCTAAGCGCTTACGTACATAGCGTTCATGCTGCTTGTTTTCAAAACTACGTAGTAACTCGTGTCGCTACGGTTCTCACTCACTCAACCAGAGTTGAGTGAGTGATAGAGCGTGTTAAAGAGAGATAGAGAGTGGCTTTCCCGCTGCGGTGTGCGGTAGCGGTCACCTTTCGAATTGTACCTTAACCCGCCTAGGTGTGGGCAAATATGCAAAAAGTTTCACTGTTGTAGTTTTACTGTTATTCTTAAAGAAAAAAATAATTTGATTAAATACCTAATTTTTTCTTTTACGACTTCTACAAAAAAAATAGTCGAGTCAATATGCAAAAATAGAACACAGGCAACAAACAACATTTGATTAAGCCCTGACGGCCCTCAGACTGCTATAAAATGTTAAGAAGATAATGAAATAAAAACTGTTTTCACAAGGAGTAAGAAGTATATTATTATGTTAGATGGGAAAAGTAATTGAAACATAACAGCAGCTCGGGGTCGATCTTCAGGTTAAGCCGCGTTTGCCTGGGTTGGTCCATAGATGGATGACCACCCATTACATACCGAGTTTCCTTCGTGCCTCGGAAAGCACTTTAAGCCGTTGGTCCCGGCTGTCAATTGTAGATATTTGACAGTTGTTACAAAAATTCAGTGGCCCGAAAGTCTCAAAACCAGTCTTACCGGGAGGGGTATTACCCAGTACTAACTGGGTTATGGAGTTCAATTAGGCAGTCGCTCCATGTAAAAAAACTGGTATCCAGCTACGTCCGGTTAGACTGGAAGCCTACCCCAACATAGTTGGGAAAAGGCTAGGTAGATGATGAGATGGGAAAAGTACGGATTAATTCGAAATAATCCAACGTTACATGCTAATATTTTTTTTCTATTTTCATTCCAGTTCATGCGCTTCGAAAAGAATACGCAAGCGAAGGTGAGGCCGAGAGAAGTGATTACGAACGCGGAGGGACCCGGAAGATGGCGGATGCCCACAGGAAAGTTGAAGGAATAGGACCCATCACCAAAGACGGCATGCCTGTCGCACTCAGATCTGTAAGTTTGTTTTGTTATGATCTTAATAGAATTTTTATAACACCAGAACGAGTATACATCAAGACATAGTCGGTGAAAGAAAATGTTAAGCACCTTTATGGCAAATCTGACTTGCCCAGTGTAAGTTAGATGGATAAATGATTCTTTCGCCAATATTATAAATGAAAATTACTTTTCAAAAGGGTTACAAGCAATGATATTATAAAGAAAGATACGCTACGTTCATACTGAACGGCGTTCAAATATCGTTGCGTTATTACGACTGCGATAGATAATACGGAACGTATGATACAGAAAGAGATAGCTATTGCGCTTGAAGTACTTAAATTACGACAATTGTCTGAATTGGTCTGCAACAATTTGCGCGGCCTAGTGCGATATCTACCTCTTTTTATTTATAATATCATTGTTTACAAGTGCCTGTTTTATGGTTAGAGATTTGTGTGAAAATTGCTTAGCCTCTTCTGTTCTTGGGTAGGTACACCATTGTTAAATTATATAGACAGGGTTAAAAAAGTCCCTCAGTTGTTAGACGCAAATTGACATACACACCACAATGTTTGCAATAAAAATCATTACCAACACCAGCACAAACACGTGACAGCTGTTCTGCAAAGCTAAATGAAGACAGACAGGTTATATTATTGTAGTCACCTATTGTTATCGAACACTGAAAACTGAGAACTCTGTGCTGCTCATCAATTCTCATCCAGGGCCTTACAACGTTATATGACCATTTGTTTATGATGTTTTAGATTCCAGTGAAGATGTTTTTGCAACTGCTTTGTCTTAAAAAGAAATCCCAGATGATAGTAAAAAAATGTTCGGATGATGATAGAGTGATTTTTTGTTGTGACAGTACTTAGATTTTTTTGTTAGCCTGTTTGAGTGTCCCACTGCTGGGAAAAGGCCTCACCTTTCTCCTTCCAAACTTCTCTGTCCTGTGCGATATCTGGCCATGTTCGCCCCGTAAACGAGATCAGATCGTCAGACCACTTTCGCCGCGGTCTGCCTCGACGGCGATTTCCTCCGACAGGCGCCCAGTTGGTGACGATCGTTGCCCATCTCTCCGAGCGCATTCGTGCTACGTGGCCAGCCCACTCCCACTTCAGCTTGGCTGTTTTTTCTCCAACATCTGCTACTTGAGTAATGGAGCGCAATATTTTTTAATATTTTGATTATATTTTATTTTTTATTGCAGGAAGTCAAAGATCCCTCGAGGTGGTACAAAAAGATGTACGACACCATACACAAAAATAAATACGATGGTAAGCATAAAACATATTTTCAGTTTTTATTTTATACCTTTTATTTTATTAGGTAGTACCCTTTTTTACAAGATCCCCATGTTATTAATTTTCTTTTTCAGACGATTATGTGACTATTCGGTACAAAAGTCGTCGAGGTGATTATTCGTATTTTTTTTCCAAATTTTTTGTTACATCGGTGGCTGAAACATCGCATATTTTGTGCCGTTTAAAAACGCTTTATTTCATAACATTTATCCGCCATTTTGTAAATACGTCATTGCTTTTAAAACATATTGAAAATAAATTGTGTCGTGTCAAATTGTATGTACATATTTATAAGCAGTAACTAATAAAATCAACAATACGTCTGGTCAAAATTGCAACGATTTGTAATGCAACATTATAGAAATTTCTAACAAGTCATAATAAAACTATAACATCAGCTTTACAGCTTAATAAGTTAAAATTAATATTAACAAATTATATTTTTTCTTGTATTGATTAATCGAATGAATTTTTTTCTAATCGTCATAATTTCAAATTAACGCCTGCTCAAAATCGGCACTCGCACTTGACTCCTATTTGTTGCCATATGAATACTGGCAGGCTCTTAAGATTATGCATTTAAACACCATCTTATTACCCGACTGCAGCGAAGCCCAAAAGGAGGGTTATGTGTTTGGTTTTAACATTATACATTAACAAAGAGAAAATTTAAAAAATAAAAGGAAATAAAAAGAACCAAATCATGAAGATACGCGATGGTGGGTGATTATGATGGGCGAGCGCAAACATTACCGTCATTAACTCAAACATTTCTCTATAGGACAACCTCCGGAGAGGGTGCTCAGCAACAAATCCCAGTACGCGTACTTTGACCCACGCTCTGGATACCTGAGCGAGCCCGAGGGAGGTCTAAGTAGACTGGGCACCAGCACGTGGAGCGATGCCTATGACAGCGATGTTACCACTGGTCCTAGGAGACGAACAGCTTCGGTACAGGAAGATAGAAGGTTCTGTGAAGTTAATTCACAGTATATACCTAATACTAATAAGTAAGTACATATCAGCTATGAACATCAATGATTACAAAATGCCGTCAAAGTATAATTTGTCATTGAAACCTGCCTGCACCTTAATTGCGTAACAGACTTTGATTTTGAAGCAAATACGTAATAAATTTTTCATATGTTTGGAAAATTCTACTAACGCTTTTTTCCCAAGGGGGTAAGTAGAAACTACAGACCGCCACATGATACGACTCTTTCATGATCGTATATTGATTAATGCCATTACCATCGTAAAAGTGTTTCCTGTTAAACAAAGTACAACAGTGGTCAGGAGTTAATTTCAAATGAATGACGTAAATTACAATTCTTATAAAACAGGCAGGTTCACACCAATATAAAAAGATGTAAGAAAAGAACCAAGATCACTAGTCTTATCCTTTCTCAGATACAGCACCTTAGCATCAGCGAGGGCAAGTCAAGAAGTATACAAGACCCAACCAGGAAGGATAGAGAACTATGTGCCCGGGAAGTCGTCAGTCGTTGACAAAGAAGCGAAACAGGTATCGTTCTTCTTTCCAAGCTTATTGCATCACATTGGATTCACCTTCATCATATCAAATGGGATCATCATGAAATGCCTCAAGAGTTATTCACACACTTCCATAATATTCATCGTTTGATTGAGCCATTAATTATTCATTAGTATTAGTTACGGTTAGAATACAAATATTCTACGTACAAGACACGCTATTACAATAATTGATTTGTAAATCTCAGATAGATAATATGGGCTTAGGAGACGCTATGGCATCAATAGCGACTAAGCCCAAAATAAATTGTCGTCTTGACAGTTTTCGGCCATTTGCAACAGCCTTATCAGAAACGAGGCGATGGGAGAGAGATGTTATAGTTCACAAACATAACCTCACTCTCATTGTCCCATAGAAAGGTCAGAAAGCTCAAATTGAGAGAGGTTAAACCAAATAAACAAGTATGTACCGCAGGACCATATAATGGTAGTAAACAATATGATAGGTCCAACGACCAAAAAGTAATAAAAAGAAATACGTAAGGACAAAATAGAAAAGCACGTCTAGTACGTAGAGATGAGAAAGTTTTCATTGGTTATCACCTCCATTCGGACTAACTGCCTGAATCTCACATTCATGAAAATCAGCAAAAACGATGTTTTTTTTTTCTTTTCTAGTGGTGGGACGAGGTCATGGACATTTTTGACGGGGTACGATTTTTTTACTATTGCTATGTGTGTATTTGTTATAACCATTAATATTTGTAACATTTTTTCTTTCGTTGATTTTGTATTGGTGACTCTTATTACCAGGAATAAAAAATAAAACAAAATTATTAAATTACTTAATACTCGTGTCAAAATCAAATATTTGTTGATAAAAAGTACTACTTTGTTTAAATTATTTGCTTAGCTAACAAAATTGTGATATTAAAATCGAACTATATGTAAATATGCCGTCATCTGATGTCCCAAAGCCTTAAGCTTCTAAACCATTGTACTATGATCCACTAACGTATGTTTTCCATCGCTGTCCGGTGCGCGTGGTGGTGGCACTAACAGTGGCTAGATGACAACTCTCCCCTCCCCCCGTACACCACCTTGCTAGCTCGCGCGATACAGAAGAGTGTAAGGCCCTTAACATGAATGTCTGCCTGTGTATTGTGAGCCTCTGTGTTTGCATGCACGATATTTATGAGAATACGGATTTTGCGTTCGAAATAAGATTTGGGCTTTGGCCATTCTGTAGCGTTCGGATGTCTTCTTTAAGGATTGGCCAAAACTGTACGGACAAATTTTGAACCCTGCGCCAGACACCTGGCAGACACCTGGCATTGATAGATCAGGCCAGACACCTGGCATTGATAGATCACGACTGAAGTATCTGTCAAAGTTCAGTGTCCGTAGAAGGTCCACAACTTGTCTGTACTGAGTTTACTAAGCTTTCGTAGAATTTTCTAAGGGAGAACACGATTCTCTCCTATTTTTATGTCAGTAATATCTTGGCTATGGTCAGTTTTATTCTTATTACGATCGCATAGTATCTATCTTTCTTTGGTATTATTACTTTCTACCGATGAGATTGGTTTATTGGAATATTAAATACCCGAGTAAAAATTTTCTGGGGTTATATTTTTTGGGTTCATTTCTTTTTATTGGTGGTGGTTGTCATGTTATGTTTTATTTATTTGCATGTTTTTGGTGTATTGTAATCTTTAAACATTTGCCTACAATGAATAAAAATGATTTAAAATCCGTAATATGTTTGGGTAGTAAAATTATACAGATATTAATTTTTTATATCATTGTTTGTAATCATCAATGGTTCTTCATCTTATACATATTTTGATAGCATGTTACAAGTATATTTATGTAAACATAATGGAATTATTACTTCTTTGTGCATTATTACCATTGTATAATTTCTTATTTTGTTGAATTTTCAAATATTTTATGCTTTGTAGCATGTTTTTTTATTAATCTCACCAAATACTGTGAGTTTTACCATTCTGTCTAGTCTGAAAATTATTGTACTTATTATAAATAGTTTAAAGTAGATAATTCTTTTACAGCAAAACATATCAAGTACTACATCTCTGCCACAATCTTCACCGAAAGATAAAAAGGATCTAACGACGACAATCCTGTCAAAATCGAACATGGCAAGGTAAACATCATTAATATTTTCCTAATAATAAACTGTACCATTGATAAATCTAGTGCCTAGACTTCTTTGGCTTTTACCACCTTCTCTAATGTCTTTACCAAAAGCTTTCGGGAGCTCCTCATGCCTTTTGGAAAGCCACTCTACTTGTTTTTGATTCTCGAAACGTGTTTTTTTCAAAACTTTTGAACTCCTGTATGAAATTTGTTTCTCAGTCTGTTTCTCTTCAAATATCAAAATACTTCAAATATAAACGGTGTAAAAAGATCCTAAACGAAGCCGAAAGGCTCTTGTTCTCCCCGTCATTGCGACCATTTTTTTTGTTATGGACTATACCTGGGAACTTTCTAGTTACGGAGATATTGGAGGTCAAAGTTCCAATTTTTTCACAAGTTTTTTTTTAGTACTATTTTTTAAGGTTTTTACTTTACTTTCTTTACCTCCATGACCCGTTTACTATTCACAGCCTCGATCAGCACTAAGTTTTGAGTGCGTTACATTGAGTTTTATCGTAAAACGTGATATTTCACCCCAAAAAAAAAAAGTCGTTTCCCAGCAATAATTTTTGCGTAGGGTTACTTAGTTAGGTGTACATAATGCTTTGTAGACGGCTTCGTGAAGGGTCCGTTTACACCCTGTATAAAGTGCTATTAAGGCTGTGTGATAGCTCCATGGCTGCTACAAGAATCTTGAGGCGCTTGAATGACAATGGCAGAAGCCCATTGTTGGTAAACATTAGCGAAATTGTTTAAAAAAAAAGTATTGTGTTGGCGTTAGTATCAATTCGCAAAAGATCCTTTTTCAACAAAATATTCATATGGTTTTATTTTTTGTCTTAGGGCTCTAAAGGAATCCGGATACGAATCCGACTCGACACTAGTATTCCGTCGTCGCGAGGACACAGAGGCACCCCTATCACCAGCAGAAAGGCGTGCTGCTTATAGAGACCTGCAGGCTGGCGGGGAACCTCCAATCAGAGGGTTCCGATCTCCAGCACCACCAAGACAAGGTAAGCTTAGTTATAGTCACTCTCTGTTATGTATAAAAAGAGATATGGCCTGTTTTCACTTAGATTAGGCAACAACAATGTGAAAAATCAACAATACAAAAATATTAAGGCTATAATTTATGTTACTTAGTATTGGTGAAAACATGCATTACATTTTCCACTAATGATACATTACTTAACTTAAGGCTAGCCATCTATTACGATTATAAAAAAGAAATCAATTTATAAAAAGTAGGTCATTCAAAATTACTAATAAGCTATTGCAGTACTGCCTTGAAAAACCCTTTAAATAATGCTTAAATTATTTTTATGAAACCTATCTACTTTAGATATAAGATATGTACTAACGACTTAATTTATAAAATATACTAACGTATCTGCGACGGGTAAACTAATACAGCATGGTTTTATACATAACTCGGGTATTTCGGTGTCAGCGTAATTATTTTTAAACTTAAAGTGCTTAAAAACCTTTTTGACTTATTGATCGGCTCTATGGTGCTTATATTTATATTTAATCAATAAATAAATCTCACAATCAATGGAAAATCAAATTTTCCATAAACTCGGTCAAGGCAAATGCAGATGTACACATGGTAGCAAAACACACATGCATACAGTCGCATGTACCAAGTCAAGGCCGCCATATAATGACAATGTTGCTTTCAATAGCGCACATACTAGTCTAAACTGTTATACACGAGAGGTAAGTCGAGATTTTTGCCTTTGCATGCTTACATCAACTCTATATAATAAGGTGCTGGGTCTTCAGGCTGCTGTAATACCAGGTAAACAACTTGCATGAGCACAAATTGACTCCAAAATTAAACTAGCACCGTAAATAGTGTTAAACACGTTACAAGTTTTATTTGCGGCACAAACGTAGTTTCACGGTTAGAACTCAAACATCGCTTACGAGAGACACAATTAGAACAGAAGCACGGAATCACGTTTTCATCACATCTAACGAGTGCAAACGAAAGAATATCATCACTGAAAAGTGGTTACATTTCACAGACGAATCGGAAATCGAATACATTCCGATTTCTTCGACACTGACGAAGATAAGAGTTCATAAGAAAACACCTAAAGTGCACGAAGTCATCTGCTACCCAATAACCAGCATAGAAACCGGAGAGCAAGTTAAATTCAAAAGACTTGCTCCATCTTTCCTAGGCATTGATGTGCCAAGTACAATATCTGACTATCCTCCTGCTCCTCCACGAAGGATTTCATCTAAAAACAGCCGGACTCTTAAGTTAGTGACTTCAACTAGACCTGTATCAATATCACCAAAAAGATCAACTGCATCATATTCTCAATCTAATGTGGATTTCTTGAAAGATAAAATAAACCACAAACTTTCTCGCCAGAATACCCAAATAATTAACAGAACAGGCTCTGCAACAGATAAAAGATGTGTAATAGTTGATCAAAAATTGCCAAAATCAAGAATAATGTCTACATCAGCACCTCCGGCTGTCAATAGAAAATATAATTCCACAACTAATTTAAAAAGCTCAATGAAAACTATGGGAATTGAGACTAGAACTGGAGGCACAAGTAGTTTTGGCTCTTCGCGTAGGATGCTGTTGCCTACTGAATACTCCAACTCTATCCATAGCAAATATGGTGATCCACACTCTTCTGTAGTAATAGAGGGAGGAGCTGGCAGAAAAACACCCATTACAAATATTCTTGACAAAGTTACATCTTTAGACAAATTATGGAGTGCAGAAAAAAGAAATGAACGTATTGATGTAACAAAATTCAGAGCCAAATCGTTATCTAAAGACAATACAAATAAACCTATTGTTGCTAGACCAAGCACAACGTCCAGTACGAAGTCTCTTTCGCCAACAAGCACTCACAAGAGTAGAGATATGATCCGTACTGCTGAAAAAGTACAAAAACTGAAGATATCAAAACTGCACACTAAATCCAATCCTTGTTTATCAACCAAAAACGAAACGAAAGTACTAAAACCCAGCTCACTTCAATCGGCATCAAGTATATCTAAATCTTCATCAAATATTGCATCCGGATTAAAGAAACCGAACCAAGTGAAAACAGCAGTAGTAACAAACTTAAAGAAGAAAAAGTCTTTAGAGAGCGTTGTTATTAGACCCCGCAGCGTACCCTGTCATGAGTCATGCAGTAAAAAGGCTAAAGACAATGCCAAAAATGTAAAGAAAACACCAAAACCTAAAAGTAATAAGAAGCCTAGTGTAAAAACTAATGAAGAATCTGAATCTGGTAGTCAATTTGGCGACACTTCAAACGAAACGTCTAATTTTGGCTCTTATGAAAACTTGGGTGCTCGACGAATCAGCTCTAAAGATATAAAAAAGTCGCATGATGCTATTGTCTCTGACACTTTTTTCCAACATCTGTTTCTTGGAAGAGCTTCTACCCCAACATTGGTGTATCCGATGGTAGAACAAAATACTACCGTGCTTCAGAAAGCAAGAATGTTCCAATCTCTTCCTCAGGATAATACATCTCCGAAATCCTTGAATACTTATTTAATACATAGAAAACCAGTTTCTTTATCTCGCTTTAAAATGTGGGATAGGTATCCCAGCCCATCACGAGCATGTAGTCCTAGATCAGTATCTTGGCCGGGCCGAATGCATGATGAAATTCGTAAATTCGATAGTTTATCTAAGTGTGATGATTTTGGATCAACTTCGTCCTTGGCGACAGTTAGAAGTAAGAGTGAGCCACCGTGCAATAAATTATATTTTTCACAAACGTCTCGTCCGAAGTCGCCGACAGTAGTATTTCTTAAAAAGGATAAACCGAAAGAAATACTGATAAGAGGCCCAATATCACCATCAAGACTGGTTTTCACACAAACAAGAAGACCTGTTTCTCCTAAAGTTCTTCATAAACGTGAGGCATCTCCTGCGCCAGTGCTGCGTAAATCATTATCCCCATCAAAAATTATATTTACTGAGACTGTTCGTCCAGTGTCCCCAATAATTACCAGACGTTCGCCGCATTTAGAAATAATGGATTCGAAAGCTGATAACGAGAAATATCCCTCTACAATATTTTTTTCTCAAACTTCGAGACCAGTATCCCCAAAAGTGCAAAGGAAAAGCACAATGACCAGTGTCAGTAGAAGTCATTCTACTTCGCCAGTTTCCATACGATCACCATCTTATCGTCGCATACACAGCGCTCGCTTACAACTCAGTAAGCATTACGCTGACACTGTACCAAAGAGTGTATTTCGCACCCGGAGTGCTGGCGATGCTGAGAGGAAAATATTCTTAGATAGCTTTCCGATGAAAACAAAAAGTGATTCTAATTTGCATGCTGCTGACCCAGATTATGACGAATACGTTCGCGACATGCAAAACACAAAAATGAGGTCAGAACGGTTTCGGGAATTAAACAGATATTACACTTATTTAGAAAGAGTGGCAGAATTGGAAAAAGCTACTTCCACTAGCGATTTACGACACAGAAGGAAAGATGAAGAAATAATTGACTTTGACCGTTGGAAGAAAATAAGAGCAATAGAAAGGGCTGAAGAAGAATTAAACCATCTCTATCGTAAGTTGAAAATAGCTCAAACCGAAAAAGATGTTTTGTTTTATCCTCGTGACTTAAAAGATTTTCGTTGGAATTACGATACAGACAGAGGTCTACGAATCAAGGAAAGATCTGTAGAAGATCTAAAAGATCATTTTCAGCAAGTACCCCAGTATGATTCCATGGAATTAGATCAACCACAATCCAGGGACTCTTACAAACCTTTATGGCGCGGTACAAGTGTTGCAGAAACTGCCTTTTACATAAACAAAAAGAATGACAATGATAGACTAGAGCAGCGGGTTACCGTGAAACCTACTGTAATGTTGCAGCAAGAGACTTCCTTAAATGATCTTCGTAAAAAAATTGGCCTCGGCAGCCGCTTATGGAGTAGTTTGTCTATGGATCAAGTAAACGCCCTTAAAAACCAGCTGAATGCTATTTACAGCAAAGAACTAGAATCAAAATCTAATAAAGAGCCAGATGTGAAATATACTATTGATGTCAAAGACGATAAAGTAGAAGCAAACCCATCGTTACATGTGAGATGTAATTCACTGATTACTTCGGCATATAACGCAGAAAGGGAAAAACCAGCTAAATTAACCAAGTCTGACTCTATAGCCGCGATTTCTTGCCCAATCACGTCTGTTAAGGAGCTCAAAAATAATGTGAATAAAATTCAAATGACTCTCAGTGAAAACGAAAAAAGAAAGATTTCCCAAACGTTAAGTAAGGAGATTTTAAATAGAATAAGTAAATTTGATAATCAGCCACAGGCTCCCCTGTCTTTAAAGGAAGAAATTGAAAATACTGAAAAGAAAGATGAACTTATGACTGAACGAAGTGACGTAGTTGTCCACAAAACTACAGAGGGCAGTGTAAAGCAAGCAAATATCAGTAGTGTTGAAAATGATCAAAAGAGACACGTCGTTTACACCAATGAAAAGACTGAAACACCTTGTCAATCATCGGCAAGTGAAACCGAGACTGCTAGTTCCGATATATCCAATAAAACTGCCATATACAAAGGTCCCAGTAAGGAAGTACAAAAAAAAGTTCAATATTTTGAATCTGTAAAAAACACGGCTGAACAAACTAAAACTGTTTACCATGCCAGAGAAAGTTCCGATGAAAAAGAAAATCAAGTCCAAAGCAGTCCGAACACAGCAGTAGCTATCAAAGAAGTAATACCAACAAAAAACGAAACAAAGACTAATGAGCCGCAGAAAAATCAAATAGTGCAGTCACAATCATGCACAAATTTTAAGGAATATTTTGGGGAAAGCGAAAAAAATAAATTTCTATCGCTTCCCCTGAAACCTGATCTACATTCTAGGTCAGCTTCGCCTCATTCAGAGTTATATATTGCCGATAGACGGACGCCCGACACGCTACGTTGTTCAAGCGACGAGACGATCTGGCGCAGTCGGAGCCCGTCACCCGACCCGGAGAGGTACTGGCGCGCGTACCTTAACCTGGCGCGAGCGGGCGAAGTTCGCCGCCTGGCCCGGCGCTTCGACTCGCCCACGGCGGCCGGCGCCGTACTGCGGCGATATCGCAGCGATCCAGAGCTTGCACGAAACGCATTCATCAGCAGTTGGTCATCTTTTGAAAAGCTCTCAACACGACGAGACAAATGCAGAGCAGTACTACCCGTGGCAAGAGTACCCTTACGAACAACAAATCGTTATATGCCCCATATTGATATCATATCTAAACTAGCGGCTCTCCGTAGACGCACGACTACTCGATCTAGGTCTGCAGAAGAAGCATTAGAATGTCGCCAAGGAGAAGTGGATCGTATTCGGCGCAGGTTCGAAACAATGTCGTTACTTGGACAGATATACGCTTCCGCTCCTGACGTAAGTGAGTTACATGACATGGCCCCGTACTTAGCAGGCTCGTGGATAGCACATCGCTACCCAAAACGTAGTGATAACAATAGATCTATAGAGGATCCCAATGTTTTGGTTCGCGGACGAACATCGCCTGTAAAAAAAGAAATAAAACGATCGGTACCAAAAGAATCCATAAAATTGAGCTCTATCCTGAAAAGTGATACATTAGCGAAGCAAGAATTTAATCCCGCGGCACATCGGCCAGCGAGTCGATACGAGCCGCCGAGAACTCCGCCCCGGCCACCGCCAGCTTCATGGCCCTACAGGTTCTCGCCCTACGTCACGCCATCACGACATACCGTCACTTTCCAAGGTTAATTTCTTTAATTTCTAAAGTTTTCTTACAACTCAATTTAGTAGACGCTAATTCGTGTTTAATTTTGGAGTAAATTTGAATTTTGTAGAAGTTCGCATCCCTCGTAAAAGATTTATTGATCATCGTTATGGGTTCCGCTGTATCGCGTTTCTGCTATGCGTGTCTACTTTGCGTGATTACTGAACGCAAACAAGGATGGTTTGCAGTCCTGCATTAAATGTAACATTGTCACTTGATTTATTTTTGCGATCTTTACTGTACATTATCAGGAAATAGACATAACTATAATGTATAAATTGTAAATATTTCGTCTAAGCTTTTACTGTTAACACATAACGATTATCATTGTTTCTTTTATTGCATACAATTTTCATTTTACCATGTTTTTCTGTTTGGTCCCTTACCATGTTTTGTTACACACTATTAGAGGGCGACTCAGCACCGGAGCCTCCACGCAGAGCCTCGCACGGGAGCTACTCAGACACAGGCAAGTACATGCTCAATACTCATACACCGTAACTATTCGTGAAGTTAGTCGTAAATAACACTACCTCGAGACGTTCGTCTCACAAAAACAAATTAAAAAATGATCTAACCTACTTTGGTACATTAGGTAACACTTTGCGCAGTTCACTTCCGAAAAGCATTCAGTGTAAGCATCATGAGAGCCAACTCACTTATATTCCTTAAGATTATATGCGAATAAAAAAAGAAACAATAGCCTTTGTTCGCAAGAATCGGTACCTTAACTTATTCCCCTGACCATCGCCGTCAACACACGTAGTCTGACGCGAATAAATATTAGTCAAATTAGTTATTATTATAAGTATATTTGGAAGTGATTAGTTTTTTTTTAATAATTTACAACATCAGTGCCATAACGACCTTAAAAACTCATTCATATCGTGCGATTATCAGTCAGCCTCTCGCGGTTTACGTCATTAGATTGGACTTCCAAAACCTGTTGGTTGAGTTTTTTCAATTGTAAATAGTTCGGCTAGCCGCTTGATCACACGCGGTCTGCTTGTTGTTCGTAAAATATAATAAATAAAATTGTTTTGACGGAACTGACGTTTGGGTTATAATACCGGACAGTATCGACAAGTGTTATCGAATATTACTCACTGATATAATACTTTATCTGTGTTATCGCGGCTTCAGTTTAACGTGAACCATCTAGGTGTGTGCAGTGCTAATATGATATAAAATAATAACTGAACTGTGTACCGCCAAAATGAGCGTAAATTTTGCAAGTGACACTGGAAAAAATCGTAACAGCAATATTCCAAGCCGCGAAGATATAAATTACGAAGATGATGGATTTTTCAGTGACGTGCCAGGCTCAGGATCGTTATCTAGATCACTTCTCGCTCTAAACAAATATATGAAGAAGAATTTACTTTATGATGAAACTGAAGAGTATGAAAGTGACAGCGCCTATTTTTCAAAAGAAACCAGCCCTAATGAATCTCGAACTAAATACGATTCCGACAGTTTAAAAAGCAATGAATCTGTTGAAGATAAATCTGTTGCCAAAAAGACAACAGCTTCTATTACATACGGTGCTACAAGTGTCACGCAGCTAACAGACGACTACAAGTCTATGCAGTTACACGATAAATCGTACAATGACTCTGATAACGATACAGTTTCAGATAACGCTGACACACAAAGTATAACAATATCCGAAATAGTTTCAGAAGCGACTGACATTCAAAATGAACCCAAATACCAATCAGAATACAATTCTACTTCTATGCACAATTTAACGAATATAATAGAACCTGACATAGAAATAAACATAGGAGATCAAGTAAAATACCGGCAAAGACCAACGAATTTAAAAAATGATGATTATCGTCACACGCTACATGAATTTTCCGATTGGGGAAACAGGACAGATATATATCCGGATGTTTATGCTCCATTGCCATACAGTGAGTATACAGACTCATTTACAATTTATGTAACTTTTGTATTACTATTTCCTATGGGCTTGTCTATGGTAACAAATAATGCCATTGTGTTTTCAAGGCTACTATATAGAGTACATTCTACTTATTAAACAAGCGGTAACTGCTTTTTCAAATAGCATCACATCATTATTGTTGTTGTTTTCATCGATATCTGTAATAACGAGTATCTTATTAATTACCAATGTAACCTTTTTGTCTACTTTACAAGTGCACATTTACTGGAAGAGATAACGTTATCTATATCATCACAGACTCATCGTTGAGCAACGTGAATTCTTGACATCGTTAACGTGACCAAGTGATTTCAAATGTGATATTTATAAACTGACCGACCTTATTCATTATATGAAATACTTGACCTTAACTTTTAGCTTGTGATACAAGATACAACACAAATATTCACAAAGTCATTAATAAAATTTTGATTACAATCTTCGAGAGCAATTGTAAAAAGTAAGTAGAGTAGAGAAAGATGAATATCTATAATACGTTTCGCTGTTATAATTACTCCCGAATCTCAATCGCTCTAGTAAATTCATTCATCATTTCTATAAGTAAGAAAGGCAGACACATACAGCCAATTTTTCAATAACATGACATCTCAGGTTTATAAATTATCGTCTATTAAAAATTGATTCAATAAGAATTAAAAAAAAAAAACTGTAAGCGCCTACGGAAGCTGTAAGAACACATAAATGTACGAGTAGGTATATGTTTCAAGCAAAACATCAAAACAAACGCTACCAGAAACGACATAACCGGCTGCTCTAGCGTCAGCAACCAAAATTGTTAAATAATATCTATGTTGACAACGCGTGCGTGCAAAGTGAAAGTACAAAACTACAAGTCAGCGGGTTTGGCGGGAGATGAGGTTGAGCCGTCGATTCGAGTCGAAAGTGCATCTGATCTATCGCCGTCGACAGCCGGTGACAGACGTCGTCCCCGACGTTGGGAGTGCGTGCTGTGTTGTGAATTTACTGTGTACTGTGATCGTTCGTGTATTATGGGCATACTCAAGCAAATTAAGAAAATGACCACTCATGGTTTGTTCATCATCATCATCTTTACTATTTCCATCTCCACCATTAAAATTATCGTGTTCAACTAAGCGAATGATAAATGTTAATTTATGGCCATGTTTATTATGTGTGTTAATACGGGTTAGTTCTCAATTATCTTCGTAATAATCAGTGTTTACTTTCTTAATCTCTTGTGCATTTGATCTGTGTCATTTTACCTTTGATACGTGATAACGAGGTGATGAAATGTAATCATGGATGTGTCTAGTTACGTCCGTTAATTAATTAGATATTGATCTTATTAATACATATCCAATTAATATTATATTTACGCGTTCGTATGACATTCAGAAAATCATAGAACGATGGCCAAAGTATGGCCATAATTTTCCGGAATTTGAGCAATTTTCAATGACACCTGCAACTACGCAAGATTAAACCAGCCGAATTGATTATATTCGGATTTTAGTTCAAAGACATTTCGTCCAAGTTCTGCTTCAATGACGAATATTACGAAATATTCGGAGAGGTCGAGTTGAATTAAGATACCAACTTACCTAATTGTAACTTGAAACGGTAATTAAAAGCGAAGCTTATTGCAAAATGTCGCGTAGATATACGAGTATTACAAGTACTTGGCTCTAATGCAACTTAACGAACTTCGAAGCAACACTGGTATATGAGAAATTCTATGTGGGAGATAAAATTTCTCAATCAGCTTATTAAGACTTCAGAAAATTGCTATGGAATTCGCTTATATTATACTTATTCTCGTTGCCAATAATACTAACGGTTTTCAGTGTTCAAACTTGTATCCGATAATTAGACTTCGCAAAAAATTATAAGTACCCAAATCATCATCATAAAATATCCTAAAATCTAAAATGTCAATGTAGTTACTTTACCAAAATTCTGTGATTACAATACTATTATAGAAGTAAAAAACTGCCAATCAAGTGTGTGCAATTATGCGGAATTCGAAAATAACTACCCAATTGAAGAATGACAATAATCTCAATTACTATAAATGCTGTTGTTTTTTTATGGAACGTTAATTTGTTAACTTGTACAGTCAGCCTGTGAATCTAAACAATGTCTTCTATTGATCTGTTTGTTTGTAAATATGTTCGCAAAGACACACTAGACATTATGCCAGTCTTGATTCTATAGACATTCATTGTTTTGTTCCTCGTTGTTTCTCTTAATTCTTTACATTCTCGTCCTCTTTAAAGCTTCTCTTCTTTTAATGTGTGTTTCTGTTTCTTTTTCTAAATCATGTAAGTGCCACTTTTTCTAGTGACTTCTTCAATTATTCATTTTTGCCATCATATCCTAGTCCGTCACTAATTGAGTATAATACATATCAACAGCGACCTAGATAGCAAGATTCAAACCAGTCCGTTCGATAGATAGGCCTAATTAGTCAAATAATTTGCAATACTACTCGTATCAATCTTAGCGACACCAATACACCTGATTCGCAACCAGGTACTAAAAACACTAAAAACTACTCTGTGTTGTGCAAATGAAATTCCTCAGAAACAGCCCACGACATTTGCTTTTACTTCGCAAGTGTACCTTTAAGAATTCAGTTTTCTCCTAAGAATAAGGTACGGAATCCAACGGATACATATTTGTCCATTGTAATCTTATCGTTGGTACTCTGGGCGTGTCGCAAGTACGTGCCAAGCATGATTATCCGTATTGTAGTAGAAAGTCGACGACAATTGTTCAGTTATTCTGTCGAGTGTCCAATTCGACATATTTGATGGCAGATCGGCATTTTGCGTAGGAATTATGTGCGTGCTAACTGCTGTATTTGATAGGGACAAGAATATGAATGGACATGTGATAGAAATATCAGTGGGATTTAAAAATAGAATGTTTTCTATTGTCTTTATTATCTAAGATTTAGAATAGAATTATGAAATTACTTTACGATAAAACTTCCTTGACTGATAGTTTCAATAACGGCATCGTTAAAATGATTCATTTGTTAAAAATGTCTTATATTGATTGAACTTTTGTTTAACAAACGCTACCTATTTTAGATGCATACCAGACGTCCGGTTCTACCTAAACAATTCAGGTTTTATGCTTTTATATAAATTTTTAGACAAAAATATAAAAACACGTCCGGTCTGACCGGAATTTCGTCCGCTTGAACGTTAATTACCTTATAAGCATAATCTCATAACAGTTTAAAATAAAACACGTGCTTTTGGTTATAAAATCGTGCTCTTCCGTTACTAGGTCAAAATGTCTGGTTTTTTATTAATAAAGTTTTAATCTGAAAATATCTCATTGAGTATAATGGTTATCTGTTTTTTTTTCATTACCATAAAACATAAAAAAGGTGTCAATTAATTTTGTGATCAGTGTGATCATCATTGGTAGAATCGCAATATTAATAAAAACAATTTTCCCCTTTAGTCTTTTCCTGACTACTTCAAGAGTCGAATTCCAATCTAATAAAGTATAATAACACGTTGAATCAATATTTTACATAAACCGACAGACATTTATTTTACAATATATCAGTTACTGGGTAATATACTTATTCTGGACCGGTAATCTGAGAGTCTTAAAATACTTCTAATAATAAGTTTAGTGTCAGATCTGTCTAAAGCTGTGTAAAGATCTACTAATCTGTTGTTTTAATGTTCTATATTTGAAAACTCAATTCTATAATAAACTATTCATACATTTGTATACAATAACGTCTATTCAACAACATTAATACTAAGGTACTAAAGTAGTGAACAGTAAAGAAAAAATAATAACCCAAAATCATAGATTAAACAGAGCTCCCTCCTAACACGCCGCCTCTTACTTCCGCCGATATATTACAAAATGGCTACAACCGGTTCTTACGTGTCATCGCATAATAACCACTTAAAGAAAATCGCCAATCACGGGGCATTACATCGATGGCGAGCCATAACATAACGTTGGAACACTTTCTCTTTCTGTGGAAAAGATTACTCTTCATATTTTTTTTAATAAAAGGTTTGCTACGCCTGGTGAGTTGACTTAGTTGCCAGTATTGTCTTCTTTACGAGAATCGTGAATTTTAAATTCTGTACGAATAAGTTTTGTTGCATAATTGAAGAAATTGTATGAGGAATCTGCAACATTTCTAATAGCAAGATTTCAATTGCTGTTATAGATTTGTCTTTACACGTCGCAATAATGTTATATATTTTATTTACTAGGTTTTGCCCGCGACTTCGACTCCATTACCGGGATCAAAAGTATCCTATGTATTAATCCAGGTTATAGACTGTCTGTGTGTCAAATTTCATGCACATCCGTTCAGTATTTCTTGATTGAAAGGGTAAAGAACATCTTATACTTGCAAATATGCTCATATACTTTCGCGTTTATTAAGTAAGATAAATTTCTATCTAAATAAAAATTTGTACGTTTGCACGGAAAATATTACGAACGTAGTACCAACAAAACTTTTCCTTTTATAACCAACTAAAGTGTAGACCCGTCAAATAGAAAATGCTGTTATTTTCCAACCAAGCCCTTTCCACGAGAGCCACTTATTGGCTATGTACCGATGCGTGTTAGCGTTTTCAAAGGCAATATTTGCAATCAACTGGGTAGGTACTCGTTATGTGAAAGCTGGAAAGTATATAATTACGAGTATATTAGAATGTTACGTGTATAGAAAATGTCCGGGAATTGCTTAAATGCAACAGAAATGTGATTTTTAGTACCGTTTAGTAATTTTATGTTTTAGTTACTTCGCGTTGCGTGATTTATATTTCATTTGCGATTTGATAGGAAAAGAGATTGGTGATTTGATAGCAGCCCTAATAGTACTTTAAAATGTAATAATCCATAAAAATCAGGCACCTTGAGCGTTGTTTAAGTAATTCTAGCACCAAAACATAAAGCTAAAACAATGGTAGATCCTGTAAATTTCCACAATGATAGTTATTCATTTGAGCAGAAACCATATTTCATAAATATTATTGTAATACCCAATAACAACGTCTTCTTCGATATTTAGATTTGTATACAAAAACAATATTTTAAGTCTGTAGGAAGACCTAAAGCCTCAGTCTACTACATCTCTACGTTTCCCCCATAGAATCCCCCCGGCGTTACGTGGAGAGCGACGTGAACATCCACTACCGATGCCCCGTGCGCCACGACCCGCTGCCGCTGGTGCCCGAGCGGGAGCTGGCCCGCCAGCAGGCAGAGCACATGAAGAGGCTCTACAGGGAACAGAAGAGGAACAAGTACTTACAGGTATGTAACAACCCCCTGCGTTACGTCATGAGTGGATGTTGACATCCACTACCGATGCCCCGAGCGCCACGACAAGAGCAAACTTTTATGGGTAGGTACTGGTTGATAATGAAACGTGGATTAGGTACGCTGCAGCACTCAAGAGTTTGGGTAACACATTGAATAAAAGTCATAACAAAAACTGCGAAGCTGAAACTTTCTATGCCTCCCTGTAGAACCCCAGGACATGAGTAGGCATTAAACCAAGCTGGCCACTTCTTCTTTATCGTGTGGTTATTGCCTAACCTGGTGTCAGAGCTTTATGCCGCCAAGGGCCTCGGACTTGGCTTTACATGCTGTCAAGAAATATCTCTCAGGCTTGCTGGTTTCCTCTAGATGTTTTCCTTCTCCGAAGCAAATGATAATTATACAATACACACATTAATCCCAAAAATCAGAGGTGCTGCCTTGGGTTCCAACTCGAGACCTATGACTTGGCAGCAGTGCCGAAAGTTCCATACAACTCGATTCCTACCGGCTTCCCTTTGAAAAATGGCACAGTCAGTATTCTATAGATAAATAATATACTCACATTAAAGATTACGTACTCCGGCTTACCTCTTACAAAAATTGACCCTTCGCTACTGCTTGGCAGTCCGACGGTCACACCACTAGGCTGTCACTGCTATAACCTAACTGCTATATGATTGACCATGTTAGTATAATATCATGATTTGCCTCAATTTATATCAATCACAGATGTAAATATCTAAATAAATACAGCAGCCTTTCCTATGTTATTATATTTCCTGAATCTATAAATACGTTCCTAGATATTTGCATCGGTAACAATAGTTCTTATAAAAATAAAATCTATTTCAATGTTATAAGATCTCGATCAATCATAGATACAGCTGATCCGAATCAGTTACGATAAAAAACTATGACATTTTTATGTTCAAATCCTTTTGCGGTTTGTTTGAGCTCTCGTTTTTATATCATTGTATACTTAGACTTATCTAATGCTTATATATTTCGGTAGACAAACTGAAAACACGGCTTAGCTGCCTTATAGAAATTTTCGACCTTAATAATTAACCGTATTTTTTATTCGTAATTACCTAATGCTTTTCTCCGAGAATGAAATGTCCACCAACTTGTCTATTCAATGCCCTGAATTCTTTGAGATATTAATTCAACAATGCAAGTATTAAACAGAATATCTGAGCATAAGAAAGACTAGATGATACTGCAATTTAATAGAATGAAAGAGCAGCTTATGGTTTTGATTTTTTTCAGATTTTTATTGCGATTCTGAAATCTAAAAACTTATTCTAGTCTAGGCCTATTGTATTGATCTTTCTTACAATCTAATACAGTGAAGCACTAGTAATCCACATTAAACCTCAATACAAAAGACTATAAAAATAAAGTAGGTCATAACAAATGCAACAAAGAAAAGTCATTACTTTCAATACGTTTCCATCAGACAATTTCTCATCACATTACGTCTCGTTGCATGCGATCTCGGCAATCGATTTTGAACTGAGCATCGATATGCGCAATAACGTAAACGATTTAGGCGTTAAGCAGACTGTGGACTATTTGTACTCCGAACAGACACAAAAAATTTGGAACAACCAATGAACGTTTCATTCAATTCTCTTGCCCTTATACCAATGTATTTGAGGTCGACGCAAATTGTAATCTGATGATCTCTTCCAAGAAGACCATGAAGTCTTCTTCTTCTTCTTCTTAGAAGTATCTCTTTTACTCGTCATCTCATCAGTCATCTCCATTCTAGCTGCATTCATATCTTCCTTCGCACAGTTCATCCATCGTTTCTTTGAACTTCCTCTACTTTTATAGCCACGACTAATACTCAAAACTGGCTCACGACGTTTTCCTCAATCCTTCGCATCACGTGGGATACCATGACAGCCGATTACCCCACAACTTTTCACTCCATGTAAGTCAACCAACGGATAAAAAAACAACGCGACGAAAACTGAACTGGATTCATTTTTGCGGTAATTCTGTCCCACAGACAAATAGTGCACCGTCTGCTGCTCAGAGCCTTATCGGAATACAATTATCGCGTCAGTCAATGTTGCTGCGATTGCGATTAATCTTGTTAAACTAGGCGCCGGCACGCGACTGCAGTTTGATCGATATCGTGATATCCGCGAATTTATTGAACATAGGAACGTACTCTGTAATGTGATCTTCTTAATAATGAGGTGTTACATTACATCAAGACTGTAATCCCCGAAGGCTAAGGCGGAGGTATCCGTACACGACATTTTGCCAATTGATTCCAGGCTAACAAGAAACTTAATTGCAATTATATCACTTTATTCTCGGTTATTTTGTCAGGGATCATTCTTATATCCAGTATAATGGCTGCATGGCAATATTTTCTATCTTAAAATACAGGAATTCCTAATATTTATACGTGTCATTTGGGCGTAAACTCTTGCAAATGTTAAAAACAAAACGAAATGATAAGTACAAACGTGCATGCTGCGCAATTTATTGATTACTTTGATTGCACACTCGTAGATAAACTATATCTATGCCACTATTACCACAAGTACCAACTGTCTAATGTTTCCTATAACGCAATATCCATACCATTACTGACAAGTTATTTAAGTGAGCGGTTTGTTGCCTTACTTAGAATTTAATGTAGGGCTAATAACAGGAAATGAACGGACATTAATTATTTTAATAAATAAAGCATAAAGATCGTGCCTTAGAAAATGCTTCAACAAGTCAGGAAATAGTCACTATTGTGTCTTTAAAACAAGCTTACAGTAAAAAAAAAAAACATTTTTAAAAACAAGCTTTTATTAAACATAGGTTCGACGTCATATTTTTTTCGCATTCTTCTCTGAAAATCCTTTTAATTGATACCTATATCAATGGGGTTGCATAAAAATAACTGGTCCGCCATCTTTGGGAGTTTGGATTTGGAATAACGTCACTTAGCCAACCATGCATTATCATCGAAACTAAACATATAAGCAAAATTTCAGCTCAATCGGTTAGGGATAACTGTTTTAAAATTCAGTGGTAAGATTTAACCTTTACAAACATGGCAAGTTAAATAAAAGCATGTAGAAAATGTAAAGCTAAGAAATATTCAGTGGCAGCTGAGGGCAAAGACAAGTGAGAATCGGTTTCAAAAAGTTTCGTATTTCAACAACGAGTTTCAACAGGACTGACATAAGTTTTTCATAAAAATTTTGACTTTTCCCTAGTCAGTTTCGCTGACAGAGTGTCCCCCTGTATACTGCTTGTATATTTAAAAGAGAAATGTAGTCAATCATCCAACAAAACTACAAGCGTCCTTCAAAGAATCTGGAACTTGCATGATAAATTATAATAAAAATAATTAACACTCTACATTGGTCTATTCATCCATTCAACCTTTCTTACCGATAGGTATAATTTAATCATAAAACCATATCTAGTGTTGCAACATCCGCAGAAATAGAATTCCTTTTCGACATAGTGCGTTTCTGACAACTATTTTGTCAGCAATCGGTTGCCTCTCGTTACATGAGACTTAGACGTAATTGGCGACATAATGGGTGTACAATAGATACTGCCATACCCTTTGGAAGTTACAAACGTACCTAATGGTATGTGATGTATTTGATCAGCTAAATAATGAAAGGAATTTAAAGAATTTTTTTTTATTTTTTTTTGTAATGATTGGGCTTACTCTTAACCTCAATCTAGTCCAGACGACAGAGATGAGGTCGACGATGGAACGAGCTAACCCAAAAGAAGTAACTTTACACACACATAAAGTTTTTTCTTTAAATTCCTTTAATTATTTATTTTATCTCTGAATTTAGTACAGCATAACCCATTAAGTAAAGTAAACTACTAAACATCCATAATTACTTTTTCTTTGGCCAAAGACTAAGTGTTGCCATACAATGTGGCAACGCCGCCGTCTTGGGCAAATTACCAGCTGACATCGTTGATGAGGAGTTGTTTAATGCCCTTTTATAATTTGTTGTTAGTTTATTTATTTTAGGTTATTTAATAGTTTTTAATTTCTTTAAATAATCTGAAATCCCTACAAGGCCGAAATATTCGCATTTTTTTACAAACTGCAGTTTCCACAGCAGAAAATACAATTTGTTTAGCAAAACAGATATCATTGAAACACATGACATGTGCTTATGTAGCTCCAGATTTCTATAAGAAATATATACAAACAATGTTCGCAGATGGCATTGTGGTTTCTGTGTTTATTTCCATCCGAGTTTCCACAAGATACTGTATTGATTTACATGAATCTTATTCGTATTGACATAATAATATTATCTTTTATCTTCTCATGCTTTCCTAGTACGTACATGAAATTAACTTAAAATCACGTACATATTATACATTCACGTAAAAATGCCAATTACGTGATTAACGACCTGTTAAATTAGTGTTTTGAGTTATAAATAGTAAATTAGTAGATAAGAAAAGCATACATAAGAATATTGAATTAAAAAAACTGTAATTTTCCTTTTCCCCAACAATCTGACTATTTCTGAAAACTGACCAGAATTTGACCCACTTTCAAGTTTCTCCTTATTTTAGTGTCGACGACGGTATATTTCTTTTGTCCATATTCTTTGAATTTCTTTGAGCTATTATTGGAACCCAATAGTCAAGAGGAGGCTACGTGAAATGCGATATCACTGTCATTCATCATGTTCAAGTCATTAATGTACTCGTACCAATTAGGCATCATAACTAGTTTCCTAATAAACATATCTCACTCGTAACATAAGTCACGCGTAATTAGTAGGTGAAGTAGGTAGTAAACAGGATGGCCGGATACACTTTTACGCATCCCGAACAAACGACACCGCTACTCCGGATGCGCACACGCAGCGTTTGCGTACGACCCAGTTGTAACAGATTGAAACATTTCACTGATTTCACTCTAAAGTACTCGCGGTGAGAATATCCGCAAATTATCGAAGAGCCAGCGATCGCGCCCTTGAAGAGAAATCTTCACTTTGCCTTCACGTAACTGTGGTCATTCGAGTTTTATTAACATACAAGAAGTGCCGCTTTTACCATAAATATCTGCTAAGTTTAATTACATTATTACTACTGGGTAAAAGCCACGAAGGTTCCAGCTCTTTAAATCCAGGGCTAATGTGGACCAATGGGCGTTGGTTTGGTCCAGCTCGTCCTGCAATTTTGCGAGGGAATTCCGCGAGGCCGACTCTGTCAAGGCTTTGATTATGTTGGATAAAGTTATCTATCGTAAAATCTCTTATATCCAAGCTTTTTCAGAGCGAAAAACGTATAAGGTTTTTTCCTAGTAGAGCGTTTACCATTCATACCAGCTATTATGGTAATATCAACCAGTTTCATTAAATAATCAAAAAATCCAAACGACCTTGTCTCCGCATACCAACAAAAATCCGTTGACCAATTGACCACAAGTATTTTTGACACCAACTCGCTTATTAAAATTTCGACCTTAATGACTTTTAATAAGGCTTGTTTTTATAAAAGAAATGTAGATGTTAATGTTTTTGTTATATAGAGGTATTCTTGTATTGTTATGAGCATGGCGCGGTTGCCGGTCGCCCCAGTGCGAGCGAAACGTGCGCGAGAGACGATCTTGATTTGCGTGCAAATGATTTTCCAAACCGATTACGTTCAATGAGTGTGTAATTACGTAAATAAGTTCTGTGAAATGATTGTTACTCTATAGTGATATTAGATTTACTAGTCTAGCTAGCAATATTAAAATAACTAGAAAATACGGATATGTTAAAAATGTATTCAACGTCGGAAAATAGTGAGTTCCACCATGTTATGGAGGTAAAGTTTTTCAATCAAATATTAAAACTTTTCAGGAAAACGAAATACTACCCGCAGACATAGAAGCATTCGATGCCTCAATGAAGGTGACGTTTGAGAGAGTGTGTGAAAAACTGTTCTAACTGATTCTACTGTTTGGATTTACTCTGTTCTCGTTGATTACCAAAAACATACACATGCTGTATAACAATATTCGGCCTAACTCATTTCTAAATTTACTGTCCCTTGCATTCGTGTCGCTAAAGTGTAACGGACGTGTGTTTTTGACAATATTCAAAATTTTCAAAATAAATTCTGAGCTTTGTATCGTACGCCTTTACATTCAAAATAACCGAAACACCACACCAATAACACTTGAATTATTACAGGAGCTACAAGACATGCAGAATCGTCGACATCAAGACAACTTCACACCTTCGCAAAAGAATATACTGCCTCTAAACAGATACGATGAAGCTGAAAAAGTGATCGCTAAAGCCTTGTACACATTCAACGGACAGACTCCGAGGGAACTGAGCTTCAGAAAAGGAGAGATGATCCATGTGAGGAGGCAGATTGATAACAACTGGTACGAAGGAGAGCTGCATGGCAGGATAGGATTGTTCCCTTACAATTATGTTGAGGTAATTACACTTACTTAAAACATTTGCAGCCCTCGAGCGAATTTCACCAATAAAACTAGAACATCTTCATTTCGCTATCTTCCTGCCCTTGTCCCATGTTACTTGGGGTCGTCGCAACACGTTTTTTCCTTCCATTCTCCTCTGTCAACTGTCACGTTATCATTTACTTCCTTTGACTAAACTTAACAGCTTCAAGTGCTGTCAAAATGAATTTCATGGCATTGATGACACTGCTAGCTTTTGAAAGCTGTTTAATGTACTGATCGAGTTCAGTTTCTTTGATGAAGTTCGTCGTAAGCCTAGTCGAAGTGTTTGGCGCTATTTTAATTCTAACACTCATTATTTTTATTAAAACTAGGAGATTGTTTACATCTTTTTTGATGTTTTATATGCATTAGATCGTGAAATCAAGTTTCTTTTATAGCCAAAAAACTATACCGGCTTGATTTATTATCGTATCCTGACCATCGTTACAATTTGATCGAATTGAATACTTACCACGCACGGATAAGTTTGTGCGTCTTTTATAACAAATGCTAAAAAATCTTCAGAAAACTATACGCCTACTAAAACGTCGTTTCAGATACAGAAAGGCGATGTAGTACAAGCTCCCAAGAAGCCCGTGGTCGTCGAAGGTCGAGCTCGAGCGAAGTTCGACTTCACAGCCCAAACGAACCTGGAACTGCCTCTGAAGAAGGGCGAAGTTGTGGTGTTGACGAGGCGCATCGACCAGAACTGGTGGGAGGGCAGGAACGGCACCAAGACGGGGATCTTCCCTGATAGTTATGTGACTATCTTGCAGGAACCCAGTCCGAGTAAACCTGGTGAGTATTTTTTTGGTTAAGATCATTCTGCAATACACGATCAAAAATTTGCGAGCGAAACTCCGCGGGCGTTAAGGCTGTCAATCAGTTCAAACACGATAAAGTAAAATCAAAAACATATTTTATTATTTTTTGGGGTCAATGACCGCAGGTGATGTCAAACTACCATAATAAAATAATACATTCTTGAGACAGATTCCCTTTATGTTTGGAACAATCATAAGTCAGCACTAACACAAAATGAGAAGATTATATAATATAAAACTAAAAAATACAAGACAGCATTTATGCCACTAACAGCCATCTCAGGAAATGCAAATTAATACATTCGATACGCCCAATTTCGAAGAGAAACATTGTGATTACGACATAACATCCCATCTTATAAATTGTGAGCTGTCAAGACCATAATAGCATGTTCGCGCTAATACGTCAAATTACGTAAGTTAATAAACAAAACGTTTTACTAATGAGGTTGACTAACTGCTTCTCAATGTTGGCCAACATTCCATAATTTTATCTTATCTTGGAGTTTTGATGATTCATTATAATTATTGAATGGAATTTCCCACAAAGCCCTTTGATTGTGTAATCAGGAGGATCTTTTGGCATCCCTTTGTCATTCAGATACCGGCATAATTATTCCGATAAGCTTGCATTGCAATACTACCATGTTCAAAAATTATGTAAAATTGTTAAATATTCTCCTAACACGCCAAAATATTTCACACTCATATGTAACCGAGCCATTTTTAAATAATCACTTCATTCACTTTATCATCCACTGTATGTATCATGTTTGTTTACAAACAATTAATTCCGATCGTGTCTGGTTTTCAGACCCTCAACCGATACTGAACAGTGACAAGCCAGTGGCGTCGCCAGCTGCTCATTGTCTTCTCAACGGCTCAGCTAAAAGAAGCATGGGCTCCCATAGCTATACACCTCAACAGAATAGTCCTGCGCTGTCCAATGCTCCACCAGCGACGCAGCCACTTCCAGGTTGGTTTATAAACTGTAATGTGATTGATTTGACCACAGATGTTAAAAATAATGGAGTGATCACAGAAAAGCAATATACTGTCACCTTTTAACGTTATGTCTATATATTTCTATTGATCATTCGTGAATCCTTAAAAAAAGATTGTTTTCCCTCTTTCCTATAATGGACAGTTATACTACTAAAGTTCTGACGTATAATTATGTACTGGTACTCGGGTGACGTTATTGTGGCCAAGGTATTGTTCCTGTTCCAGTGTGTGACGTACGTATATCTCAGGTTACGTAGCAAAACCGGCACAAGAGAGACTCTAGTGACCTACTTTAAGTATGTAGTCTAATACGAAATTCCAAACGTCATAATATACTTTCTTTCGTCTTTATTATAATAACGGCTCGTCTTCTTATTGTTACTACTACCTACCGCAAATGAGTTTGTCAAGTTACGTCACCAAGTTAGCAACTAGATATTTATCTTTGATTTAATAAGGTTCTACAAAGGATAACAGACCAGAGTATTGTTTCATTTGTAAGCTTTAAACCGATGGTCACGGCTGTCATTTGTAGATCTTTGCCAGTCGTTACGAGTAGTCAGAAGCCAGATAATCTGACAACCAGACTTACTTTCGGGTATCGTTATGACCCGGTAACTGAGTTGTTGAAGTCAGATAAGCAGTCGCGCCAAGTAAAATACTGGTATTCATCTGCACCCGGTTAGTCAGGAAGCCAATCTCAACATATTTGGGAAAAGACCAGGCAGATATGTCTTTGTTCCTCTCATTCTAAATTGTGACTTCACATCGCAGGTTACGTGGCGAAGCCTGCGCAGGCGACGCTGACGCCTTCAGAGCGTGGTTATGGGCCGCCGACGGGCGCGGGCGTCGACCTCAACAACACTGAGCCCTTGTACGTGGACACCAATGCGGAGGCCATACCGTTAGTATTAACAGTTTATATTTTAATAATTTATTTTTAGCACTTGTTGAGTAATCTGGATACAAAAATTCTCAGTAGCAGCTACGGAGTCCGGATTTCTGCCCGGTTGATGACAATAGACTCGCCCTCTATTACATTGGACATAAAACATAAATGGCGAAATGTGGGTGTACTATAAACCTAAGCTACACCTCTGCCAAAATCTGCGGGGATTACAGGCGCGATGTTATGTTATAAATAAAAAAGAGCTATAAGACATGGGGAGAAGTCTTTGCCCAGCAGTGGGATGAAGTAGGCTAACAGTAGCGGTAATGAGTAATCAACGACGTGTGAAAAAAAAACATTAAAACAGCTTTGAAATTAATTAACATACTAGTTTAATTACCCTACAAAAACAATTAACTTTCAATGTTTATATAAATACATTTCTCACGCAACGCTAATATTTGGATACACGAGAATTGAATGAATAAAGATAATATTAAGCATAACCTACGCATTTCAAAACATAAATCTTGTTTTGCTTCCAAAGATATTGAGTCATTCATCGTTTAGATTAACTTCCTTTTGTTTAGGCATATTTTGCTAACCGATGAAGAGTAGGTATGGTAAAAAGGTAGAAACAAAGCAGATGTGAGTGGAATCGCCATCGTCAAGCCCTAGAATGACATGCACTGACCGTACTGTTCTTCAGAAAGGTTAGGTACATCGTACTCGTAGCTGGCGTGAGCCTGTGAACAGATGTATGAATATGGACGAAGCAAAAAGAGTATGTAGAGATGGAAAGTTCCTATCTGACTCCATGGAAAAAAAGACGTTAGTTTGTGTTATTTTTATAACAATTCAAATATAATCCCAATTTCAGATACCGCGCGATGTACAAGTATCGACCACAGAACCCCGACGAGCTGGAACTGAATGAGGGTGATACGGTGTACGTATTGGAGAAGTGCGACGACGGCTGGTACGTCGGCTCCAGCCAGCGTTCGGGACGCTTCGGTACCTTCCCAGGTACGTGATACTTGTGCTGGGCCTTGTTTTGGGCTCGACTTTCAGAATAAAGGCACTGATGAAGTCTCCGGTGATCATCGTTTTGCTAGCTTCACATCAACATTTCCACATTAGTGTACTGTCTTAGAAGTACCACCACCTGGTATCCCCCGGACGTTTACATTCAAAACTGAAATGCTGAGTTGTTGAGTAGAAATCTTTTGCCCACGCGATCCAATGCTCTTAGCTGCTTGTACCTTTGCCATTTCTTTCAGTTCATCTATATGCAGTTAATTCGGCATAAAGTACAAACATCTTCTTTCGCCGCTCACGACGTTCTTTAATAAAAAAAAATATGGCTATATAGTTTATATTTAGCGATTCCAGTTATTAGTTATGCGCTTTGGCACACTACATAACACACACTACACTTTATTTATTTACGATTACATTCCATTGCAATAAAAAATGTTTCTTTCTCTGCAGGTAACTACGTGGAGCGCATCTGATAGCGCGAGTCGTCGCTGTTGCGGCGCCTGGGCCGCGCCACGCTGTGCGCGCGCCGCCCGCGATAACACTCCACCGCACACGTATTCACTGACCATACTGCATTGGATAGACACACTTGACACGGAGTAGTCAACAAATGAAACGCTAATGTGTAGTGACGTGGGCAAACTGTGTTTTGTTACCAGGGAAACGTGTTCTGTGCAAGTACGAAAACTTAGCAATCCATTTGTTTACTATTCCGTGACCAAACGTAGCCAGTGAATATTCATAAACATTTGAGTGTAACAAAATGAAATTGAAAAGTTTGTCACCAAAATATAATATTAGTTCATTAAAGCTATCCCAAAAATCCCTCAATCTACCTTCTATAATAATAGGTTCGTATACCGCGCCCTCGATTTCTACCTATTTATTACCCAATGTAGTAACATAAGTACATGAAATAGTAGTGGAGGTCATGTAAGCTCTGCTTTATGTTAAATATAACCGATTATGTACCTTAGAGTCTATAAAATGATACCAAAATTACGCCATGACTTTTTATAATATTTTGTACAAAGGATATAATCTAAGCTGATACTACGGGAAGAGTTGGCCTTCGGTGGAACTCGAACGTGCTGACCAAAGTGTACCAACATGACGGCATTAACTCGACAGCCTAACATACTAACAGTAGAATATGAATGTATTATCGGTGTACGTATATTTTAGCTTCTGTCATCTGTGAACTATATCTAACCGCATCACGTCAATGTAATCTATCCAAAGTTGTTTTATGCGTCCCAAAGAGTATGTTTATCTGATAATTATGATGTTGTATAATTGTAAAAAAATAATAAAAATACTTATATACTTGTAAAATTGTTTAGTGTAGTATTTATTTATAACTTAGGAGTGAGTTGTTTGGGCTCGTCTTTTAAAAGTGATATTTTATAAGAACGAAGCTAGATTACTAATTCTAAAATACTAACCGATTTATATACATCAATACATAAAAAATACATATCTACAAAAGTCAAACTTTGGAGTAATACTTTTAAAAATTTCTGGCGAGAACAAAGTTTCGACATTTTGTGAGCATTGGCATTACAGTTGTACCTATACATAACGTACAGTAATATATAAGTATGGGTATTAGTTACCGCATTAATCATATACCTACATATAATAATACTCAAAACTATGCGATGGTTAGTATATATAGGGCGAGTAATTATTTGGCAACGGTTGACAATATTGTATGCTTAATTTAAAATTAGCTATATCGATACTAAGAAATACGCGTGCTATGTAATCTGGTGTCAAATGTTCAGGCATCTGTTAATTCGTTTTTTATATAACTTTTTGTCAAAAGTATTACGTTAATGTCTAGTCATGGCTCAGATTTTGTAACTATATTTTTACAAATGTTTTTTCGTTTCAGTATATCTTCTATCTGATGTCGTTTATGTATTCAAGTAGTGGTATTAGTAAATTGAACGTTTTATACTCCTTTATGTTTTACCAAAGTATTCCCTCGCCCTATGTCAATGCTTCGTTTGTATAGATGCAAATTCTTTCACTATTTTTTTAACCTATTGTATTGTTGTATTTACTTTTGTTAATTTATTTTTAAAGCACAAATGTTTTATTTTTGTTGTTGACACCTCGACATACAATATAACATTAACTGCTATTGTTCGATATCATCACACCTAATAAAATAATCTTTGTATTTATGACGTGTTTTATTTCTTTAGAAACTCTTCATTTCACTACTTCATGGAACATGGTTATTAATACTTTCTCAGCAAAGTAATTTCTTCAATAACAATTTACTAACGAACTTAGAAATAAATAGAAATAGCTTTCAGGCTTTCATTATAATAACATAATCTGTGAAGATTTTCTACAGGTACTTTAAAGTAAATAAAACAGTATAGAAACTTCATTGAACGATAAATAAATCGAATAGCCACTCAGTTAAAAACAGCCGTTGGAAAATTAAAAGAAAAACCTATCGCTTCTTCAGTATCGCAAATGGCCTTCCGCAATTTTTTTTTACCGATCAAACCAATTTGTAGAGTGTTGTAATTTTCCTTTTAATTAATAGATAAATAATATTAATATTTACATGCTCATGTAATTAATAAAATATGATTTAACTCATTTGCACCATTAATGGTTCTAAAATTACAACCAAACTCTTTTGTTATTCCTTTGTCTATGCCTTACGGCAACAATGGTGTGTTGCGTTGCCAGGCAACGGTGATTACAAACAGTCTTGTGTTGGTTCGACAGTGAGTCATACGCGCATTGCATTTTTAAAAGTTATCAACTAAACTTAACATAAAAGATAAACTTTAACATCAAAAATGGTGGAAACAGACTGGCGAGAAATTCTAAGTTTCTCACAGAAGGAACTCACACAGTCAGACAAAGAGAAACTGTGTGAAAGTTTGTGTTGGATGGAAGCCGATGACATCGAACTCAATTTTACCGACTTAAAAACTCTGTTTCGACTCTCACAAGATATTCTGAAATTGAAGAGTGAACAGGTAAACTTTTTTATACTTATTTCTCAAGTTGCCTCCTTACGTAGCAGAAACATAGCAGTAGCTAGTTGAGTTCCTAGATTAGGTAAAGTTACTGAAGCCCTACACCCGTATTCCAGAAGCCGACTTAGGTCCATTTTTGAACTTAAGTCGACTTTTGTTGTCATGGCAACAGGTGAAGAACGCCCACCACGGCATCAGCAACACCCACTCAATGATGTTCATAAGGTGAGGACAGACTATTTGTAACAAGACATCGAGCCACTTGACACTTTGTTAAAACTTGATTTTGATTTGCTTTCATCGAGCAAAAACACGAGCGCGGGCAAATCGTACAACATGGAATGATGTGCGTGGATTGAGGGGTCGTGCTGGTCGTTTCTTCTCCTAATTCGGTCAGTGTTTTTTTTAATATAACTCATCAAGATAAATTGCAGCACACGCGACTTGCAAGTCCAACATATCAACGAAGAGTAAATGCCACACAGTAAGGACAGTCACTAAAGAACACCACCGGCTTACACCTTATGCTTCGTTCACGTTCATACATCTGGTCACTGCCACCTGACCTTTTTGTAGAACAATACTAATAAAGTTTGTCCTTCTAGGGTGTTCTCTTTCGGGTTTTGTTAGTCGCCTTTTACTCGTCCTCTCAACATGACCAAGCCATGCAACATATTCTTTTAATTTTTTGTCTCTACATCTTCTTTTCAACCGCAACCTTGCATTATATCATTCCTCAATTTATCAACCAATGTTACAATACGTGGAAATGCTCATATGAGTACTCACCTTAATCTACCTTAAAAACATGCTGTCCATTTCAAACCCAAAAAAGTATGTTGCATGAAGGTTGCAAGCTGCTTTGTATGCTAAAAATGTTGTATTAAAATACGTCACAATGCTAGAGTTATCATAAATTGATGTTCTACCGAATGCTCTTGGTTGACATCATTTGTCAAAGAACTTAAAACCTTTAAACGGATTTACTTGAAAATAAATATTTATTTTTTCGTGGTTCATTTATAAGATTTTCACTTAAAATAATGGCATCAAGAATTTTCTTTTCGGCTGGTGAAAAGTCGTGCGTACAGAAACTTGTCCGCAAGTACAAGCTCCATCAAAATACCACGTTGTCGGGCAGCCCATCAGCGAAAATATGTGCTTGGGCTCGCCTAACCCAGCGAGCCCAAGCACCAGTTACATCTGCTGAAAATGGAGGAGCAAAAGTGGCTGGTGAAGGCAGCAGAAGAAGCATACCAAAAGGCAAAACTCGAACGTTTTCGAAGTGCCGCCCAGCTACTTCAATTCAGCGAGGTTACAAGGGACGAGGCCGAAAAAATAAATTAAATTATTATTATACAAGCCAACTGGTTTATATCTATTTAAAAGTAGTATCACGTATAACAAATAACAAAATTATCTAAATTACACAATTATTGACAAGCAAAGGAAATTTTTAATTTTCATTCACGTAGGACTACGTTAGACTGGATCCAGTCTCTAGGTTAGTAAAACCCAACAACACTGCATGGCCTGGGAATCGAACCCATAACCTCACACCATGCAGATGCGCTTATAACTAGTTGACCAACGAGAGAGCAAAAATATAAATATGAACATCACACAATTATAAACATACTAGCTGTTGCCCATGACCTTCGTCCGCGATTATTGAAAGCTGACAAGCTACATGGTTTGTTGAAGAAATAAGGCATCCGAAGTGGCTACGTCACTACCGTTATTATTCCATTTTTGCCAGGGACGATTGCCAAGGATGAATGACTGTGGTCGCGTGGCAATGTTTAATAAATTTTACCCTGCTGCCTCTAATCCGTCGCGGGTACATGGTGGTCTCTCCAACCCAGCGGTGATAAAAGAGCTCAGTAAGCTTCGAGCTTTTCTTCGCCAGTTCGCTCTATTAGAAGGTTCCGGTCGTCCAGAGTTGAGGGAAGAATTCAGTTGGACGATGAACCGAGTAGCCTTGAATTTCTTTGGATTCGTTCACCCAACATAATGGTGTGTTTCATATCGGCCTTTCTCTTCCTCCGTTTAACAGTAGCAAGCCGCCTGCTCATGTTTTAAGCGCGTTTTGGTCCCAGTTCTAACATAACGTAACTCATTTGATGGGGATGCTCTAGCTTACACCTATCCTTACCCATATCATTTGAAAAAAAAACCTAAGATACCTAAACCCCTAGCGCAACGGCGAACAAGAATTCGACTTTATTATTGCAATATAACAGAAACTGGCCACAATACAGCGGCCGGCGAGCGCTACATCCAACTTGGTTGCATCAAATTTTTATTTTTTTCTTTCTCTTTCTATTTAAGATCTATACAACTGCGATAGTACCGCAAAGGCAATGGGATTACCCGTATTATTACGGGTAGTAGGATTGGTAGTAACACGGGTAATTCACCCCCTACTATCGCTTTATTGGCAACTAGTTTGTGCCCGCGGCTTCGTGGAGGTCGGGAAATGCCAACGGGATCTTACTTCTGAGATAATAAGTTATCTATGTCCTATACCAGACTATAATCTATCTCAGTACCAAGTTTCATCCAGATCTGTTCAGCCGTTCTGGCGATTGAGTAACAAACATCTATCCATTGAAACTTTAGCATTTATAATAGTTATGTAAGATTTATAAGTTTTTACTTTTAAAGTTGAATAGGTAATAAATAATAGTTAATGTAAGTATTTCATTTTATTTGAGCTATACAGACACACTTGCGTTTTTCTTACATGTACTTACTTATAACTTGTTTGAGATTGGACACCGGTGACGACAATCAAATGATTCATTAGGAATCTATATAGACATAATACTTTTACATAATATTTAATATCAATGTCGCGTATCACGAGCCAACGCGAAAATCGGGTTTTCACATATATTTACAGACACGACTACCTCAGAAATATTCCTCCTACTTACTAATTGGTAAATGCGCCCCGCACGCCCTGCGCAACACTGTGCGCCATGGCCTGTCTACGTGAGTTTCGAAGCTCTATTTGACTCTGTTGGGGGATAATTTTGAAAAACTGTGATACATAATTGTCTCATAATTTTAATTAAAGAGTGTGTACACCAATTTCCAAATCAATCGATACCGAGAATAAAAAGTTTCACAGAAAATTCAACACCCCATTTCACCCTCTTGGGGGTGGAATTTCAAAAAACCCTTTCTTAGTGGATACATACTTTTCATAAAGAATACACCCTCCAAATTTCATGTCTCTAGGTCCAGCGGTTTGGGCTGTGCGTTGATATATCAGTCAGTCAGTCAGGACTTTGAATTTTTTAAGTATAGATAGATGATAAGAGCGACTTGGTGGTATCGTAGGTATAAACAAAACAACACGAGTATGGGCAAGCTCGCTCATAAGCACCATTCGCACCATTTTTAATGTCTGAGATTCAAAATGGTTCGTTAGTTTTCTCATGCTTTAGAAATATCACGTAGCTTGTATTATCTTTTATGTGTACGATATTTGTCGTATATTACGACTATTTGTCACGACTATAATTTATTATTTTCGCGATCTTAATTACTAATTCAAACAATCCCACGATAATGAACATTTCCAAATACCTACCGATTTGAAAAAGAAACCGTGCTTAATAAATATTTACCACGGATAATGCAAGTGCTCGCAATATTAATAATAGTTCATTAATAATCCCGACTACAGACTAGCTGGCTTCGAAATGAAAGGCGATGGAAAATAGTTTTTATCAACAAGGGTCGATGGCCGTCCATGGGCTGTAGGTCAAAATTTCCAGAACGAAAACGTTGGAACCAAAAACGAACAGTGTTTTCTTCTACAGTATCTTCCCTATTTTATTTAATATCAGCCCTCTATGTCCCTCTGCTGGGCAAAGACCTCTCGCATGGCTTTCCAATTTTTGTACGGTTTCCTTCTGAAATCGAAAGTGTTTTTAGAACTGTTTATTGTTGTAACATTCTAACGGGTTGTCGGCATCGGGTCACGATAAATAATTGTATGGCGTATCGAATACATAATCGACATATTCCTCAAAATTCATCTTGCTTTGGCTATAAAAAGAAAACAATTTTACACACGTCGATTCACTTGAATTTCAGTAGGTATAATATATATCAGCCATAACGTAAGTTTCACGGTTTCAAGGATCTTCTGGCGCGGGCAAACATCGGAACTAACGCAGCCATCTCTTTCTTTTCTCAATATTTTTTACAAAACAATTAACAAAAGGTTTGCCAACAGCGCCTCCCTGTCAGCTTCATTCGAGCGCCAAAAGATTCTTGTACTACAAAACTCTTAAAAAGTGGGCGTTTATGTCAAATTATAAACAAACTGTAGCTGTCAATATGTCTAATGGGGTGGAAAGTAGGCGTGTCAAGTCCGACTTAAGTTCAGTCCACGACTTAAACTACGGGTGTTAGTTTAGCAATCAGAAATGAACTATACAGATTCTAAATAATAGATATAATTTTAGTAGGCTGTGGTAAACAGCCTGATTGTGGGCAGCACTGACTGGTTTAAGTTTATACTCAGACCAAAAAAAGAACGAAGACGGCGCGCCACGAACATCAAAAGTGAAGCCACAAAAACCGTGTTCATCGCTCCTACGTACTACGGGGGTTTCGGGGGTAGGGTTACGTAGCGATGAGCGTACTATGTACGAAGCGATGAGCATGGTTTTAGTGTGTAGGTGTGTGCGTGAGCGTCTATAGTTACTTGCAGGAGCACGGTTTTTGTTTTTTCACTTTGATGTTCGTAGCGCGCCGCCTTCGTTTTTTTTTGTTGGTCTGGGAGCTTATATCCTAAAAATGCTAAACAGGATTACTGGTAACTCGCATTCCTTGCAGAACGTCATAGTATGGTTAAAATGCAACAAATTAAGCCTGCAAATGTTCTACCGAAATTCAGTAGTTTTTGAATTAGTTAGATTTTTAGATTTCTGTGAAAAATCCCAGATAACTCGGATCTTTAGAGTCGTAGCGTGATGTAAAATAGACTGTAACCTTCCTCAAGAATTGAGTTATGAAATGCAAAGAGCTACGGCAAAAATAATTTTCAAATCCGACTGGTAGAAGATTAATTCGTACATTCAAAAAAAAAACAACTCTTCAGTTTTATTATTTTAGTATAAATAACTCTATGCAAAACTTGTCTAGCTATCGCTTTGAATAATTAAATAGATTTACGATTGTGTTTATCTATGGTAACGGTCGACCGAAGCTTACCCCACATGTTCACGCATCAGTGAATATTTATAAGCTAATCTATATAACACAATCGTAAAAAGACCCTATACTCAAGTGCAATATAGCGTTGCGGAAGCTTATTTTGTTTTTTTATGAATAACAAAGAATGCAGGATATCTTTTCTAGACGTTTACTTACCGATGAACCACTCGTAACATTCCGAAAACTAGAAACTGTCAATAGCAATTTAAACCTCCAATTGGAGTTGTAGAACCTAACTATTGTAGGTAGGTATTCCTGTAATGAACAAGCAACCAACATTTCTTTTTTTTTTGGTTTCTTATTTATTATTGTATTTTTCTAAATCAAAATGATCTGAATCGACGGCACGATTGGCGCAGTGGCTGGGCGATTGACTGCTGCGCTGCATGTCGCGGGTTCGATTCCCGCACGGAACAAATATTTGTATGGCCTACAGGTAGTTGTTCCGGGTCTGGGTGTTTGTGTATGTGAGTTTAAAGTTTGTGAACGCACCCACAATAGAGGAGAAATTCCTAGTGTGGGGAAATGTCAAAAAAAAAAAACATTTATTTGCATAAATTAGATATCTGTATCTAATTTATGCGGTTCTTAAAGATTTTCTTTTACCCTACATGAGATATCTGCTCATCAAACTGAGCTACTTCTGGAAAACTATCTTTTGCCTATAAAACCCCCTTTATGCATGCTCAGCATTTTATAATGACACCATTTGTTACTGCAGGTAAACAATCTAGTCGGCCAACTAAAGTCAACTCAAAAGAAAAGCGGTAAAATGAAAGTAGAGAGCACATACGCAGGTAAACAGAATAAGTACTTTCTTTATTAGCCATTGCGGTAATATTACCAGACAACGACATTATGGCATGGTGTAAAAAGACTTTCCCATTTAACAGCTTAACCATTTTATTATGACGTGAACATTTTCCTTTATCATTTATCTGCAAGCAGAGAGAAATTGGATAGAACTATTATTAAATGGTGGATTTATAGCGGCTCATTCTTGTATTTTCAAAGGCTAGGCAGAATCTTAATATTGACTGGGGTTAAGCCTAATTGAAGCAAATATTCGCAGTCACTGTCTCATGTTCGACTAGATATAAAGTGGTCTACCCCCAGCCTAGCCCCATTTATATGATAAAGTAATAACATGACACAATTTTATATTCAGTATCACCAACCCAAAGTAACGACAGTGCCCTAGAAACGATAACTCATCAAGAAGAAATAATAAAAGCAAACAAGGAGATACTAGAGCAACTGTACGCTGACATCGCGGATTTGGAATCGAAGAAAAGTAAAAAGGAAGAAAGTAGAAGTAATTTCGATATGGATAGTGATTCCAGTCGTGATGTACTATCAGAAATGAATGCTGTTGCTGAACTAGAACAGCAAGTTACTATGAAAAATAAACATATAAGGAAGTTATTAAGTGATGTTAAAGTAATTATCAATCCTTTTATTGCATCAACATGTTTGACATCTCACCATATTAAACTTTTGATGTTTCCTAGATATTAGAAGAGGAAAATACTAAGTTGAAAGATAAAGTATCAGTTCTTAAGGATAAGTTAACTGAAGCTACTCAGTTGATCGATAATCTGACGGAGCAAATAATGGCTATCAATAACGAATGCAGTCAGTTAAAAGGTAACAAGGAACTATAAATATATTTTATGTTTACTGGTTACATTAGCCCTTTACTGAGCAAAGTTCTTCCCATTACTTCCAACTTTTTGATCCAGGGATAATGTTCTTAATTCTTCCATATACTCGATGTTTATTTCAAAATATTGAAAGACAGGAAGTAGACACATAGTGCACATAACTGAATTCTTACTAAATTTTATTCTTATTTTAGAAATCTTAGGCAAATCGGAACAAGCCAAAGCTCAGCTATCATTTGAAATGGAAGCATTGAGGAAAGAAGTTTTCGAGAAAGATTCTAAAAAGGAAAACTTATATGAAGACATCAAGTCTAAAGTCCAACATTGGAAAGTAAGTATCCACAGGCAAAACAAGAATACTCAATAGTTTTCGGAGTACATTTCCGTACCTGCTTTAAATTTATAGTTTTGTACATTATTTTTAATCCTTGTATTGATATTACAAGTACCTACCTTTATTTCGTCAACATTTGAAATTTAATCAAATATGCCTAATTGTTTTGACTACGTTAGAGCATAGCAAGATCGAAGAAAGCTGAGTTAGAAGCTATATCTAAAGAGAATACGAAATTAAAAGAAGATTTGAAGGATACTTCAAAAATTACTTCATCACCTAAGGTGAGGATATAAATATATTACGTTTTTATTAATAACTAGTTTTTACCCGCGGCATCGCCCGCGCTGAGTTCGATAGTTGTTCCACGGGATCACACAACCGGTATAAAAATGTCCTATGTGTTAATCCAGGTTATAAAATATGTGTGTGCTGAATTACATCCAAACCCGTGCAGTATTTTTTGTGTGAAAGAGTAACAAACAGCCATCCATCCATCCCCACAAATTTTCGCATTTATAATATTAATAGGATAAGCTAAGAATATCAAACATAATATGCAACTTAAAAAATTCGTTTAGAAAAGTGATGCAGAAAAACGTAAGATAAAAGAATTACAAGACAAATTACTAGAAGCTTCAAACGAAATTGATCAAACGGCAAATCTTATCAATTTACTCAGAGCAGAAAATAAACAGCTGAAAGCAGTTATAGAAGAAGTACCAGATTATTCTGTGTCTGAAGCTAAGAACATCAGCGATGATAACAAAGAACGATCAATGATCAATAAATTGAAAAAGAAAGTAAAAAGTTTGACTGTAAGTCTACAAGACTCTGAAGAAATGATCGGGGTCAGAGAGAAAGAGGTAACATTTAAGAATCATATTATATAAGTACACATAATTTCAATAATGTTCTTTACTTACAATATCTTTATCATGAAGTTGACAGAAATAACATCGCAACTGCAACTTTTGCAATCAGATGAAGGAATAAATGCACTTCTTGAAGGCTTAAAACATAAGAAACGACAGCTGAAGTTTAAAGATGAGGGTATCAAAAGTTTAGTACAAGAAGCAAACACTTTAAATAATTTAATTAATGAACTGCAGCTGGAAAATGAAACATTAAGGTGAGCAAACACTTCTTTTTTTGAGCCCGTATTCCCCCATCTTTGAGACATGATTTGAGATATATAAACTAGTCTACTATGTGTACTTATTTCTATCTACAGCGTGTATCAGAAAGGTGTGGTCATATTTATTAAGGGTGTGGTACAGACCATCAAGCAGAACAACGTTCTCCAAGGGACCAATATCGTAATCGCAAAAAAATATCAGCTGCCTCAAACATTTGGGTCGAGTAGGTATTGAAGTATTGTACGGGATAGTAGACTACAAGACCACACCTTTTTGATATATGCTGCATAATCTGGATCTATCCGTGATTTTTTTTTTAATATTTCAGACAAAAGTTTAACATACCTGTTGAGGAAAAGATACCTGTCAAAGGTATTATGAAAGAATATCGTAATTTACAAGAGACAAATTCACAAATAAGTGAAGAACTAAAGAGACTTGAAAATAAACTGATTGGACTAGAATTAAATAACCGTAACTTGAATATTAAAATTAATAAAATGACAAGTCTGCTTACTAAAATCGGATATACGAAAGACAAAATACATGAAATTATTGACGACAGTGAAAGTGATGAAAATATGCCTAAAGATGAAAAAGAAAAATCAACAGGGTAATTTCATATTTATTCATATTACGGTCATATTTTCAGTAATTATGTCGATAAAATTAAATTATCTTATGCATTTTAGAGCTTTAGCAAAAGAGTCTGAGAATCAACCAAGCGTTTCAGAAAATCAAAACCAGGAAAAAGAAATGCTAGCAATCATAGAAGAAAATAAAGGACTTCGGAAAGGCCTTCAAGAAATACTGGATTTCTTAAAAGATAACAGTATGTACTCTCTGTTAATCCAACTTTTGTCTAAATTATATCACTTTAGTTTAGTGTTTTTTAATTTTATTCTATTTTTCTATTATTTGTAACCCTCAGGCAAGACTTCTTCTGGTGTACTGACATTACAATGCCCAAGTTTGGAAGCAATATTATTGTCGATGGAAGCTCGAAACTCGGCCGGCTGGTTCTCGCCACACATGTCAACAGTGATGGAGTTAAGAGCTGCTTTAGGCGGTAAAGATGCACTTTTAACTGCTCTACATGAAACCAGGTACTGAACTCATCTTAAAATATACTAAACACATTCCGTGGTGGTATATTTTCTAACTCCGTTATATTTTTACAGAAAGGAAAGTTTCGTTGTAATGGCTCAATTATCTGATGCTACCAAAAAGACATCAGAGCTTGAAAAGAGGCTGGATGAAATAGAAGTAAAGAATAGAGAAAAGGAAGCCGAAGAAAAACTTTTACAAGAAAAAACTATAGACGTAGGGGAGTTTGGATCATGGATGTCAGAAAAAGAACAAAATGACATTGACTTTTATGAAAAATCACAAATTGACAAATTAGTAGAATCAGGAAATTTGTTGTATGAATCTCAGCTCAAAAAAGGATTGGAATACTTCCACATGAAATTCATAGAATTATTTAATAAGTTTACGTCAATGGGCGTTCGTGCCAGCGATGACGCCAGTCGATGGTCAATTCAAAACGAACACTATAAAGCAGAAATAGAAAACTTGAAACTGCGACTGACCTATCAAGGAGATTATGGAGATGATAGCGACCAATCACCAGGAATTATTCCTATTCCAAACGTCAACTACTTGGAAAGGAAGTGTTCTTACTTGCAAAAATCATACAAATATATAAGAACCTTAAACGAGAACATGAAAAATGAAATTTTGGAGAGTAAAAGAGATGCAATGGAGGCGGCATCAGAATACGAGACACAAATTCAGAAATTAATACTGGCGGTCGCTAATTTAACTGATAGATTACGTAACTCAATATCACTTGAACTGTTTTGGAAACAGAATTTTGCTCTCAGTGAGGTTCTTTCAAAATACCGGAAACTTGTGGAAGATGATTTTAGGAATCAAAATCATTTGCTACGCTTGTTTAATCGTTTAGACGAAGACAAAAGTTATATAATTAATTTTCTTCGGTTGGAGGTCCACCAGCAAAGCGGTAATTAGTATTTCAATAAAGTCATTAAATTATTTAGATTATTATCAGTCTTGCCTTGTATCCCCTTGCGAGGGAACTCGTCCGGGTGAGCAACATATCTATTTCTACCGCGAAGACACACATGATAGCGACTGTAAAAATACGCCTGTAAAGCATCCGCTAGTGTATTGTGCTGTGACCCGGTGCGGCCGAATTTGAGAAACTGTCTGAAACAATTAATTATTATTTTTGAATCGTTCAACGATTGTTTCATTAAGAGACCATTGAGGAATGGTATTATCGGCGAACAGTGCATCTGTTTACTGTAATTTGTAGAACCGCCTAAAAACGAAGTTTGTTTCGACAAACAGTTCTTCGGTGAACTTAAATTTGTAGTGGAACCGAGACAGGGTGGAGGGTGGGCCTGTGCAGCGTGCTTTCGGTTTAAGTTAATTTGGAATTCGATTCGGCTCCGACAGTTCTTCATCAACTGAACTAGTGACGTGCACACCGCGTTTGATTAACTCGAGACGACAGGTTATCGATACACTACTAACAGTGACCATAAACATTTAACATCAGTTTGTTTGCGATTCAATAACATAAGTCATCATAAAATTGTTTAATCTTACAGTGGCATATTTAATTGAATGAAACGGTAATGACTAATAATCAACTATTTTTTTGTAGAAAATACACAGCCAGAAATAGTGCAGAAAATTGAATCAAATATAGAGCAGATGGTATTAAAGAAACAAATAGAACAACTGTGTATTGAAATAAACGAGAAAAACAAGAAAGTTGAGACTTTAGAAAGTATAAACGCAGAGCTGCAAGAGATTCAAGTTAAAAAAATGTAAGACTTTATTTATAATACGTGAACTTCGTTTGTACCTACTTAAATATTTTTTTAACTATTTTCCACCTGTTTCAGTGACAAAAGCTTGGCTTCAGCAACAGAACATGATTTTGATTTAATGAAGGAGCAGCTTCAAAAGATATCTGAAGATAATCAGTTATTCAAAGAGCAATATAATCATATTAGCAGTCAGTTAGACATTGCGCTCCTCCAGGTATTTATTGCTTGACAAAACAAAAACAGATGTAGGTATTGTACGCACCTGTCCTATCGCTGATGAGGAAACGACTAACTATTGAAGCGAAGGTCCCGTGTTACTAAAAGAGATAGATCGTCATCATCTACCTAGCCATTTTCCAACTACGTTAGGGTCAGCTTCCGGTATAAACTATACGTCCATAATCTTATTACTGGGTATACAGATACAGGTACGATATCCTATGGTAAGACTGGAAAGACTTATTATTCATATAATGTGAATATTAGTAAAAGACATTTATATTATTATAGTTTATCGCTGCTTTTTCACGTTGCTAGCCGACGAGAAGTCTTTCCACTAGTTTGTCGCAGTGATAAGAACCATCGAATAATAAACTTGCTCAGAGACGCTCGCATGGTGGGCAGAACACTCGCTTGAAACATACGCATACGAACAAGAGACTGGGCGCGAGTGATCGCAACTAGAGCTAGCAACTACAATGCAATACGCAAATTGTAAGCGGTGGGACACGTCTCTATGGGTAACTAGTTGATAGTTCTGATTTAAATCATCGTCATCTGCCTAGCCTTTTCCCAACTATATTGGGGTCGGCTTCCAGTCTAACCGGATGCAGCTGAATACCAGTATTTTACATGGAGCGACTGCCTATCTGACCTCCACAACCCAGTTAGTACTGGGTAATACGATACCCCTTGGTAAGACTGCTTGTCAGACTTTTTGGGCCACTGACTACCTCACGACTGTCAAAAATCTACAAATGACAGCCGGGACCAACGGCTTAACGTGCTTTCCGAGGCACGGAGGAAACTCGGTATGTAATAGGTGGTCACCCATCCACAGACCAACCTAGGCAAGCAAGTTCTGATTTAAATATATTTATGATTTCAGCTAAAAGACAGTGAACTAAGACAAATCAGCAATGATATGGAAATTAACATGCTACAGCACCAAGTATTAGATTTACAATCTTCTAGTGACAATAAAGCCATCATTGCAAGGTAATATTAAAACAGCATAAGTTACTTAGTCTGTCTGACATCGCTACACGCATAAACGGCTGTACAGATTTGGATGAGGCACACTGACAGGCCGTGACATGCGTTAGGATACTTTTTACAGCGGTAGTTATAATAATAATTATAAAAACGCGCGGTATAATTTGCGACAACAGCACGAGCAAAGCTGCAGGCAAATCTAATTTTAATAAAACAATCTCAAATATCACAACCTTCTTGAGAGTTATATTTTTGAGCCGTTTAAGGATTGAGACACTTTCGCCATCGGGTCCGAGTCTCATCGAGTTTTTCAGTGGGTACATCGCTAAGCCGTAGCCCAGCTGACGTATTCACCGCAAACTAACAGCTTTTACAGCTTTTTTTTTTTCAGTTTTTTTTTTTTTTTTGCTTTTGCATTTGACTGCGAAGCAAAAGTTTTTTTGATGCCCAACCCAACGGGCTCTTTTCACCTTGTAATAATTTAATGTTCGATAATTTACGATATTTCTCTTAAAACTTTCATTTACAGACTTAGTGGCGAAATACTTGTCGCCCATCTTCAAGTTTCCGAAAGCCAAAATAAAATAGAAAGACTTCACGCAGCTCTCAATAAAGAAAGAGAGTTAAGAATGGAAACCGAAGACATGTTCAGAACACGTCAGAAAATCTTTGATGTTTACTCCATGAGATACGAAACTAAATTCAGGTTGTATTCAACTAGTTTTAATATACAGGGTGTAAACAGACCCTTCACATATCCGTCAACCGAGCATTCTGTACATTAAACTAAGTAACTTTACGCAAAAATTATTGCTGGGAATCGCCTTTTTTTTGGGGTGAAAAGTCACGTTTTAAGGTAGGACTCGATGGAAAGCACTCAAATCATTGTGCTGATGGATGGATTGAATAGTACGGGGGTCGTGGAGGTGTGTAAAGTAAAAATCTTACATTAAAAACAAGTATTTTAAAAAAAAAGGAACTTTGACCCCCAATATCTCCGTAACTAGAAGGTTCCCAGGTATGGTCTAGAACAAAAAAAATGATCGCAAAGACGGGGCGAACAAGTGCCTTTCGGTAATGTTAAGTGTCTATTTACACCCTTTATGTATGCAGATATGTATAAAACAGTGATCTTGCCAACTGCTGATGGCACAGATTCGCTACATTTTAGTTCTTATTACACTTTAGAAATACTTCAAAACAGGTATAAAGTGTACATAAAATTGTCATTTTTTGGTTTATAGGCACTTCTATATTTTAAGGCATTGATATCCAACTATTAGAAAATATTTCATAAAGAAGAAGGACGGTTCATACAAAATTAACCCACGTCCTACAGCATAAAAAGATTAAAAATATGTATAAAAAGATGGCATACTTCCAAACTCCATCCTTACAGTCTAACATTAAAAAAAATTGCTAACAAAATTAGTTCAGGGGCAGTAATATCTATAATGAATGTACTACAATATTGAGAAATACTTGGCCATCTTGACTTGACCTCAATTATTGAGTTCCATCATCGAGCAAAAGAGGTTTTTACGTATGACACACTGCCCTCGTGCCATCAAGCGGGATCTACAAAACAAATAATTGTGAATAGTTTCTTACTCAAAGCCTATGCCCAGGGTGTTTTCTTCATGGCCATCACACAAATGTGTGCCCTGGGCGGGATTAGAACTCGCGTTCCATTGAGTCGGAGGCAAATACACTACTACCAAGGCTATGGAGCCGTCAGGAAATAATTATATATTACCTCCTGTTGTGGCTGTACATCACGTAGGATGTATTCTACAATGTCTCGTCGTGCTTCTAAAACATCTGCGTTAAAAAAGTGGCTACGACGTCGTCGCAGTGAATGCTGACATGAAACACAATAACTGTCCGCTACTATGTCATGAGCAGTTGGTGGTCCACCAGGTCTTTAATTTTATTTATTCAGGGACAATAAACAGCTACAATATGTGTTGGAACAGAGGAAAGATAATACAAAATATTAACAATATTGCAGCCCACTACATTATCCGCATATTAACAAAACAGAATATGATAATGAGTGCTACTAGATAGGTAATAAATAATTACATCACATTAATAACAAATCATTATTTGATTAGCGATTATTAAACAATTAATTAAACGAAATATTAATTACATCATGCAAAATAGAAATAGAATAGAAACCCCAATTGATTTGATAGCTTGGCAACAGAGTAATAATTAGCACTAAAAGCAAATAAATAATAAATAATAGGCAATAAAATCTAGACTAGCTTACATTCCTAATAACATTTTTGGTTAATAAGAATTTTCAACGTTAGATTTAAATTTGGATTTTGAGCATACAAAAATATCAATATTAACAAAACTACAATTATATGATTCAACAATTCGACGGATAGGGCAGCGCAAACCAGAATTAGTTCGACAGGTATTGACAGCAAATAGGGTACCCGCACGTGTACTACGTATATTAACGGTGCGTGGGACTACATAACATAGCTTGTTCGTGAGATCGATACAATCAAAATCACCATGAACAATACCATACAGTGCAGAAGCCTCTAGATACTTACGACTAGATTCCAGGTTGACCTGCCCATATTTATCCAGTAATTGTGGGTACGACAAATACGTTTTATGGCATCTATAATGCATGGCTCGTAGAAACTTACGTTGGACTTTTTCAATCTCGTCTATGTATTTCTGGTAAAACGGGTTCCAGATAGGGACGGCATATTCTAATTGTGATCGTACAAGGGTCTTATATAGGTAAAGGTATGTGGAAACCCGCTTGAATTCAGTGGACGATCTCATAACGAAACCATACATCTTAAATGCTTTATTTACAATTTTTTCTACGTGTTGGTTTAGGGACAACTTATCATCAATCAACACACCAAGATCTTTAACAGTAGATACATTACTGAGTGCTGTGTCGTGCAATGAGTATTTAAAGTTAATAACTGTTTTATTCTTTGTGAAATTGATACAATTACACTTGGAGAGACTAAGGTGTAGTTTATTGTTTAGACAGCAGTCAGTGAGTCTGTCTAGATCTTGTTGGAGTAGTCGACAATCCTCTACAATTTGTATAGACCTATAAGCTTTTCGGTCATCAGCGTACACAAGAAACTTAGTATTTTTAAAACATTTGTCTATGTCATTAATATATAGAATAAACAATAGTGGTCCCAAGATTGAACCTTGTGGAACACCCGAGGTTATTTGCACTGCATCAGACTGATGACCACTCACGACAATCCTTTGTGTTCTATTTTTAATATAGGATGAGAACCAGCGAAGCAAATTTCCGCGTATACCATTAAACGCAATCTTATTCAGTAGGATTACATGGTCGACCTTATCAAAAGCTTTCTTGAAATCTGTATAAACCGCGTCAACTTGTAGTCGTCTTATAAGATTTTAAACTTTCATGGTCACTAAAATTATTATAACTAGAAGACGGGATATTTACCATGTTTATTGTTTTCTTTGAGTTCCCGATATTTCGGCGCTGTTGCAAGCACCATGATCACGGATAAACTGAAGTTATTGCGGGTGGGTGTTTATGAGCAGACAAATCGGTCTACCCTCTTTCTTGTTCGTTTTTTGCACTCAGTACCGCTACCACTGTCACTCACAACTCGATTCTGTTCCCGACACACGAAACTCACTGTGTCTGCTCGCGAACTTTTTTCGGCACTATTCCGCTTTTTACACAGCTGGACCACTGGTTTCCAGGCTTTCGACAGTTGAAACCCATCCTCCCGATTGAAGTTCTTATATTTGGTGATTTCAATAGCTTCTCTAACGAGTCTAGGGATATAGTGGCGTTCTGTTGAAAAAAACAAAACAAAGATCAAAGAAAACAATAAACATGGTAAATATCCCGTCTTCTAGTTATAATAATTGTAGTCGTCTGTCCATATTTTCAAAAAGATAATTGGAAAAAATTAATAAATTTGAAACAGTCGAACGTCGCTGAACAAACCCATGTTGCTCTGGGATGAAGACGCTGTATAAGATTGCATAGATTTCATTGTGTACGAGTCTCTCAAAAAGTTTAGACAAGGTCGACAGAATCGAGATAGGCCGGTATTGCTCTACATCATGTTTCGAGCCATTCTTGTGTACAGGCGTGATCGTCAGCCCGTTTCCATTCATCCGGGAAAAAACCCTCGCTTAAACATTTATTGTAAATGATAAAGAGTGGCTTACAGATACTACCAGCGGCGGCCTTAAAGAACAGAGCTGGGTACCCATCGGGACCTGCTCCCTTGGATGGATCCAGTAATTTTAACTCTTTATATATTTTATCTTCTTCAATATGCAAGTTATCGATCAAGCTAACATTGGGATTACAGTGTGTCAGGTCGTCCGTTTATACGATTATAAATTAAATGCCAACGAGCATTACACATCGATCTCGTCCCATCCATCGGTATCTGTAAAATGTAATCAAAAGTGGTTTACAAAAAAACAAATAATAAACTTCACTGACTTTTTAATAATATATGTTTGAATATTCATTTCTTACCTACTACATCAATTTTTGTAGTTAAGCATAGCTAAACATTCTGTAAACAAGTACACAACCATTGTAAAAAAAAGTACTTACCGCTTGGGGAATATGTTCTCGAAAGTCCGGTCGTGATAGTACAAAATGTTCATTAAGAATGTGTCTATGACGCCGTCGCAGTGAATGCTCACACACAACACAATTGTTCTATATATCATCGGTGTCCAAATCACAAGGCTTAATCAATTCCGGTAATGACTTGGCACGTAATAAAAAGCAACAAATCACAATAGGTCAACAAACTAGGTCATTTATTAATGTAAAATATGAAAACCTACTATTAATAACCTTTTATTTTTTAGCAATTCCATTGACGGCAAGACATAGCGCTCATTTTATTAATATTGTACTTTTGTTTACCTATGTTCTACAAATAAAAATATTTGAATATGAATTTTTATTTAAAAAAATCTTAATATAATAACTCTTTAAACATCTTACAATTATAAAGTAATAGCTTCCTCTTAAAAATAGCTTCTACGGTCAATAGAGCTTTATCACAAGTCAGGATAGTTGGCTAACACTAAACTTTTAACTAACCAAAAGAAAAAAAAAACAATAACAGTATTGGAAATGGGATTACCATATCGATTATTGTGTGGAATTAATCATAGTCTACCCTACTCTAACTTAGTCTACTCTATTCTATTCAACAATGCTAATGATCAAACAATCAAGTTATAATTCTGACTAGTTCGATGTTCGGTGGTCGAATAAGTGAAAAAAACCTTCGTTGTTCGATGATAGAACTCAATAACAGAAGTCAAGTAAAGATAGCCAAGTATTTGTTAAATAATAAGCATGTTGTATGCTTAGGGGAATATGTACATTCATTGTAGATATTCCCCTGAACGAATTTTCATAGCAATTTTTTTATATGTTAGACTGTAAGGATGGAGTTTGGAAATATGCCATCTTTTTATACCCATTTATATCTTTTTTTTTAAATACTTTTTGTTGCTGTAGGGCGTTGGTGAATTTTGATCCTTCTTCTTTTATTCTATATCTTTATTAGCCAAGTACAAATTAGACAAAAAATACCCAAAAGGTGGAACGAAGTTTATAGTGGTCGGATTTTCATGGGACTTTTTTATTGAGTTCCTGGAGGAGTGGAGAAGAAAGTAAAAAAAAAAATTTTGCCTCTCGCGAATTTTTTGTTTTTTGTTTTTATTTCCTTTGGTATATTTTTGAGAAAAATAACCGTCGTAGAAATATTTTGAGAAAAATAACCTTCTTTAACTTAAACAAAGACGATTTCCTGATAATTCTGAATTAATTTTTAGTCACTTCACTCGTAAAAGTGGTTTTCTTGAATATTTTTACGTCCAGTTATCTGTGATTAAGCATCAGTTACCAATTTCAAAAAGAAATTTTAGTCTTAAAATTCGATATTTTAAATGCAGAAAATAAGGAATTTTCTAAAAATACTTGAAATATGCATTACTTCGACAATAATGAACAAAGAAATAGACAAAATTGGCGTTTAATGGATGCACGCAGATCACACTATTTATTACACCATAATATGAATCCATCGAATTTGAAGTTATTCATAAAAGATAAAGAAAATACACCAAAGGAAACTTAAAAAAGAAAGGTCGCGAGTGGCGAAAAATTTTTTTTAAATTTCTTCTCCACTCCTCCAGGAAATAAAAAATAAAGCCCCATGAAAATCCGACCACTATAAACTTCGTTCCACCTTATTGTCTAATTGCTTTCGACTATATAATATCAGAATAGCCAAAGCGAAGAATAGCCAAACATAAGTGGCAGTGGGCAGGGCACATTAGTCGCAGAATCGCCGATGGGGCCGAAAAGTTCTGGAGTTACCACCGCGAACCGGAGGACGTTGCTTTGGAATGCCTCCCACTAGGTGGACCGATGACCAAGTGAAGGTTGCAGGGATCCGCTGGATGCGAGTCGCACGTGACCGGTCAATGTGACGATACTTGGGGGAGGCCTATGTCCAGCAGTGGACGTCTTTCGGCTGAAATGATGATGATGATATATTATCATGTGCTCATTTGGTTTTACCCAATTAATTCTTTTTTGAAAATTTTAGATACATATACGAAGTCTTGCAGGCTTTACGTCAACAATACCAGGGAAGTTTACCGCTTTTATCCGTTGAAAATTATTTAAATAAACTAGAAGAACTTACGCGTAAAAACCAAGATGTTGACGCAAAACTCCAGGAAATAGAAGACCTACGAGCTAATTTAATTATAAAACATAGTGTATTTGATCAAATCTTAGGTTTATCTAAACATAAATGTTTATTAGATGAAGATAGTTGTCCACATAAACTTAAAAATATGATGTCGGTAAGTCTGACACAAAATAATAAATAAACTGTGAGTAATACATGTCTGTGATATAAAACTTACAAATTTTTTTCGTATTAGGAATCTGTTAACACGCGGAAATTACAACATATCAACAAAAAAATGAAAGCCATGGAGTTGTCACACGAAAACTTAATAAAACACTGTAATGATATAGAGAAAACACTGGTGTTAGTGAATCAAGGGTTTGAAAAGATCGCTATGAATGGCCAACAGAAAAGTAGTAGCAAGGAAATCAAAGATCTATCTATCGAAGTAGAAGATGTCCAGTCTGACGATGGATCAGAGTCAAGTGCTAGAAGTAAGACACATTTATTCATTTGATTATTTTCAAAAAAAGTAACCAACAAATTAACCTATGCTTTAATTTCAGGAAGTTTAACTATAACATTGGCAAAACCAGAAATAGTCAAAGAACAGTCAAACCGTGCAACCAATTCACCAGTGAAAAATGAAAAGAAAAACTCCCCAATTAAAACCCTTCAAAGAAAGCAGACAATAGACTTATCTGATGCAGTTGTTCAAACTATTCCGATTGAAACAAGCAAAAGTTACAAATTAGTACAAACAGATGAAAATAGCAATGCTATAGATGAATTGTATGGTCAACTTAAATTACTTAAAACGGAAGTTGACAGAAAGACTATGCAATTACACGAAGCCATGACACTAGCGCACAAACGTACTGAAGAAATCCTATCTCTGAACAATGAAAAAATCATTTTCGAATCTACACTAAAAAACCTGAAGGCTTCTGACAATCAAAAAGATATTATGAATGAGAAATTACGATATACTATAGACGATTTAACAAAACAACTTAACGAATTTCAAATGAAACAGAATTCAGATACGAACCAAAAGAGGGATAGCGCCAATGAAGAAAATAAAACTTTGTTGTTAACATTGAAACAATTAGAAAATGATAAAAATGCTATAATGGCAGAATACAAAGAATTACTGAGAAATGAAAGAGATGAATATTCCAAATCTGTGAAAGAACTTCAAGTGAAAATAATGGACTTGCAGTCAAATTTAGATAGGTAATTTCAACGGATGTTTGCATTTGCTAACACGTTTTAAAAATATTTAAATCCATCATTTTTAACAAGCTGATAACAAGTTAATTACGTATGATGCTAATCATACCACTAATCACTTATTTATTGCAGACGAGCTAGTGACACTAGTATCTCCAGCGGAGAAACATTGAAGGAAGTGGTGACAAAGTACACAACGCAAATCGCTGAATTAGAAAACAAGTGTTTTAAACAGCAAAGTGAACTAGATGAATGCAAGTCAGAATTGTCAGTAACAATTAGTTAATTTAAAATACATAAAGTGTTAACTGATGTTATGTGATATTTCTAATAATGGTTGGTTTTTCGTTCAGGACTATGTATAAAACTGAATCAGCGCGGTGGAAAGAATTGGCAGCAGAAAGACTAACTAAAATGGAGCAACTGCATTCTCAAGTTGAAGAACGACATTGTCATGAGGTGACCTTTACTTTTGATAAAATTAACGAAGTTATTATTATTGAACAGCATTAAAATGAGAATGGTGTTCTGTTGATAGGTGAAGTCATACAAGGATGAGAATGAGCACTGGCTGTCACAGCTCAACGAAATGCAACGTGAGCACATGGATTTGAGGACAAGGCTTACTGAACAGAAAACTGTTTACCTGAAGCAACTGTCGGACAAAGATACACAAATTGAACAGTTACGCCAGATCATTAATAATTTGAGGGTTAGTTGTTTTTATGATTTTACCTTACAATAATCATTTGGTTTTTTATTCGGTGTGTTTATCTACAAGCGCAAGAAGAGAAAATTATTTCGGAGAATGAAACCAACCATTTTCGAGAACAGGATGACAATGCGACTCTTTTTTGCACATCACCTTGAAGTTGTGATTTTAATTCAAGATAAAATATTATTTACAGACTCAAGTGATGAACATGCAGACTGTTATCTCGGTAAACGACCCTAGTTTCGATTTGTCCGCTATAGTGGAGGTGGATGAAAGCGATGCGTTGTCTCAGCACGGATCCGAACGACTTGAGCTGAAGTTTGAGTCTACAGTGGATTTGCAAGATTCACATGACGATGTGGCCAGGATACCTGCTTCTTCTACGACAATTTGGTGAGTTTTTCATAATTACAAAAGAAGACATTTGATAGACAAAATGAAAGGACAGGGATGTGAGAGGCCTACCATTCAATCTGTGTATGGATGGACCTCGTGTTTGGATGCAACTGGACCACAGTCAATCGACAAAATTATAGGTCGTTTACTCTGATTATACATTTTGACACAACAGTCGTCGTCGCAAATCGATTGCGGGCTGGTGCACCCTAACTTCTTAATTAGGCATCGACAAAAAGCCCTTACAGCGAGGTTACTTAACTTTTCATTTGGACAAAAATTCTTAGGTCATCCTTTACAAAGCATTTAATTTATTTTATGTACCCACAGGAAAGGAACATTTTAATATTTGAGTACAAAGGTACTGATTATTACTTAAGATTTTTTTTCTAATATGCCAAGTTATTTTTTCAGGCAAGAGCCAGTCATCGAGCGTCTTCGCCGGGAGAAGCAACAAGCTACCAAGCAGAACGCAATCCTTCGCCGACAAATCAAAGTACTCGCTTCTAGAGAAAGGCGTGCACGCTTGGATGCTCAGAACCTGAAGAATCAGGTTTTTAGAATGTATGTACTATATTGTCCGTCATCATCATCTACAGCCCGAATTCACCCACTACTTGGAATATGGCTCTCTTTGTGTTAATATTCATTTTCCTGTGCTAACCTCAGCCAGGATTTACCAACGATGGCAACAACGTCGTCTGCCTATCATGCCGCCCGACAACTGTACACTTCTCTTACCAGCCCTTTGACGACTCCGCCTCGCTATATTGTCCTTATTTCCAAAAAGTCCCTGACCAACTGCGCACTGTCTACTTTTGATATCAGAGGACTTTTGAATGACGAGCACAAAAACAGCTTTTGAAGCACGTAAATATTGCTTTTTTATAACCGAGCAGCGCGAGAAATAACTTTTTAAGTTAAAATCCGTTATGACTGCCGTGCTTAACGATTTCTTAAATATCTAAAGAGAATGAATATAAATTTTGATGGATTCAGAGGGATAGGTAGATTAAAAAAAAACAGGGATGGATTGTGAGAGGAATGTTATGACAGGGGAGCATGGGAGGATAGAACGTGTAGCGCTGACCCCAAGTAACATGGGCCAAGAGCAGTTAGATGGTAATGAAATAGCTTAGAATTAAGTTGAAAAATACGAGTATTTTATATACGTTATTTTTATGACTATAGAAGCACAACCGGCCACAAAGTGACGACAGCCGAGACTGCGGCGCTGCACAACAAGATCGCAACGCTTCAGGCACAGCTGATGAGTGCTCGGAGGGACACTCAGTCCAACCTCGCGCTCTGGGACAAGTGGAAGAGGTAATACAATTCGGGGCTATCGGGTCCCAGTCCTTCGAACGACGTATAAAGTTGAAAAGCCATCATCAGTCAGCCACTGCTGGACAAAGATCTTCCCCAAGTATCACCGTAATGACTGGTCTACTACAATACAAGGTGTTATTGGAGTAACTGAAAACCTGAAATGTGGTATCATGGTATCATCATTATGAACAACTGAGGTTTGTCTTTACAAAATGGAAGGAACAGCAATCTATAGGGGCCCCCGATGCGCTTATTTCCACTATCCATTTCTCCCAACAAAACATACCGCTCATACTTGGGGGATATGGGTCATACTTTCTCAATTTGAATTCAAGTTCATAACAAATGCATTCGATGATGATGAATCAAAGTTGTCTACGTCAAATTCTTCTATTCTCCAGAGCACAACAAGCAGCAGAGCGTTGGCAGGCACGCCACGATGAGAAAAGCCAAGAAATCGTGAAGCTGGAAACTTCCCTGAGTTTATCAAAGTCAGGTGTATCGCGACTAGAGAAGGAGAAACGAATGCTGCTTTCGAAAATTCAAGAACTTAAAGGTAATAATTTCTGTCATTTTGAAAATGGGTGCAATGTTTTCAAACTTTGAGATTCAAATACATGCATAAAGGAAAAAATAGTCGTAGGTATTTTGCCCTGAATTTACAGTTTCCGTTTGTAAGGCCAACACTAAATCATTACAACCTCTGTATTAATTACACCCCTAGACTATGACCTCATTAAGCGAACAGTAAGCGGCTGACTGTTTGCTTTCAGTTCGCTTTAATAAATATTTTAAGTGAATTGTCAATACAGCGCGTACTATACACAGGTAGCGCTTTTGCACTAGCCGACCCATTCAGTGAGCGGTGGATTCGCTGCGAAATTTCTACGCTAAGTATACTCGCTAAGCGAAGTACCTTATTTGCCGGCTAATTTGCTACAATTCGCCGCTCACTCGACATTTAGTTTACGACCGATTCGTCGCTCAGTTACTCAGCGGACAGTCGTCGCTCACTTTTTGCTTTAAGAAGCTCTAGTCTCACAGCTTTAGTATAAATACTACACCTGCTTAACTCTTCGGGGAAAATTGGGAAATTCTATACTAAGGATTTTCTCATGTAGTTTAAAGAACTATCCCAAATTTAAGTTGGTAAGTATAGCATTACGGGTATAAAAACACCCTTAACAGTGCTGAGAGGCGTTTGTTTTTTCCGTCATTGCGATAATTTATTTGTTCTGGACCTGAGAATCTTCTCGTTTCGTAGTTTCCCAGCAATAACTTTTTGCAATGTTACTTAGAATGATGTACAGCATGCTTGGTTGCCGCCTTCTTGAAGGGTCGTTTAAAACCCAGTATAACAAAACTTATTTTCAGATGACAACCATCTAGTAGCAATAGAGAAGCAAGAGGCTGAAACTCAGGAGAAGCCATCCCACTCCAAGGAGTCCTTGTTTTCCGACGCGGGCTCTCTGCCTGTTTCCTCCCAGGCGTTGTTGGACAGAGTGCAAGCGCAGCAGAGGAGAATTGCGGCCTTGGAGATAGCTGAAAAGGTACTTATCGGATCATACCTGATGTCATGACAGGATCAGGAACCACCCTGTTCCTCATTTCTCTAAATTGAGAATGGCAAACAGAAGAATCATGTAATAAGTCATTGAGAGTTATTTGATTTAATGAATGACTTTCCACGATCACATCCATAGTTTCTTGTTTCTTATCTTAAATAAATAAATTATCCAGATTCAATGTTAATCAACCAATAATACGGCAGTAACTACATGAAGCAAACGCAATATTGGTTAAACCGCTGGTGAAGAACTTTCTGAACCAAGGTCAAAATATTTATTAACAGTTACGTAGAATTAGGAGTTAAGGGTCAACTTCCTCGTTAGTCTAGTGATGGCAGGACCACCAGTAGACCAACTGGCTAACTGACTGGTTCGATTCTTGGGTGTTACTGGATTTTTCGACTAGGACAATCCCAGCAGTTGCCCATAGTCTGGCTTTGTGCCCGGTTTATGGCACCAGGCATCATCCACTATTACTTGAGACTGAAACAGAATTAAACTAATACTCTCATTTACTGGATGTCTTCCGTAATTCACACTCACAGTATCACCAGGTTTTTTGGAGTCCTTGTTGACAGTATAAGTATAGTTATAAACCGTGAAAGCTTAAAACAGTGTTTGAAACAGAATTACCAAAATGCGGGTGTACGGTACATATCTGCCTTACCCTTTTGGAATCACAGGCGTCATCTTGTATTGTGGATGAAGTACAAATATTTTAAAGATAATTCGCACACCTTCACTTATTCTTCTTTATTATTTCAGGGCAACGAACTTCTAGTATCCGAATACGAGAGGTCACTAGCAGAAATCACATCGTTGAAAGGACAAGTGTTGAAACTGGAGTCAACCTTACTGGAGTCGCAGATACGAACTCCGATCACAGCCACGGGAGATACACAACCTGAACTAAACTACTGGAAAAGGTCCATTTATCCGTAATACTGGTTGTGTAGAAGCATTTAAGAATATAAACCGACCTTCAGTATGGGAAAAGGGCGTACGCTAAAACTCCCGCGACACGGAGCGGGTGCCCGCTGTCTAAATATCTTTAGAAAACTCGTCGCACGCGCCCACACATACTCATACTATATTTCAATGCAGACACGCGACCGTGAACCTGCACCAGCACCTGTTTTAGTGGAAGTTTCAAGACCAAATAAATAAGCTTCTCGATTCATTTGAATAACGATCAATATTTCTCATAACAGCACATCTCGACTCTCCATCTTTTTATCACATCTTGTACTTATATCACATAAAGGAGGAGCCTTTTAGATTACCATGCCGTCTATAGAATACCAATCTTCTATCCAAGGCTATCAATATTATTTATGTCTTTAACTTTGAATACACCAACAAATCTTAAATTCTTGAGCCAACTAAACATGCATGTTACTCCATCAGCTATTGCGAGATGTTAAAAGAAGAGAACGTACAGCTGACTCAGAAGATCAACTCCATCGAGACGCAGCCGATCACTGCACATCAACACAGAGTCAATGATCTTGAACAAACCGTGCTTACGCTAAGAGGTATGTCCAAATTGTCCAAGCATGTTGAAATGCCCTGGATCACTATAGCACATCATCTCGCCATCTAGGACTGGTGATCACACTGCACCAGACAGTGGTCGCTCGACATCGATAGTCGCTTCAAAATACCCTGTTCGATCCGAATGGGGCATATAGGTATCAATGACATTACCAATTATAATAAGAAACATAATATTCATGAAAGTAAACATATAATGAATTTTTAAACGTATGATTTTTGAACCTTGATCGTCAATTGTTTGTTTATGACGTCAGTACTCAAAAAGCGACCGGAGTGTCGCCGCCCGCGCCCCAGTGTTGCCATGTAAGTTTCTTCATTTTTAGTAAATTTTATTTTATTTTATCGGGGTATTTTTTTAACTTGTAGCCTAAAAAGGTAAAAAGATAAAAAAAAACCTTCACGGATCGGACAGGTTTTTTTTTAACATATTGTATAATTCCCATCTACCATGGATATTTGACCTCTGACAAAAGCACAGCTACCTTTTTGTTTAAAAATAAAGATCTCCATCTAAAAGGACTACTACTGTTTATACGTTCAATGTCTGATGATGTCAATCGATCACAGTTCGGTAGCCTACTATTATATCGTAGACGTCGAGTAAATGTTGTCATGTGATTTCATATGGGTGCATGAATGGAATGGTTTACAATTTTAAGTTTTCGCCGTTATCGAGTTTTTTTTTATTTTATTGAATCACCAAACATAGCTACACTTTTCACTCTTAGGATATGTTTACTAGCTGCACTCAGTACGGTGTTTCTCACAATTTCTTTCAGGTGTGATCAACAAGTTGCAAGCAGAGCAGAAGTCAGGGGTGGTGTACAAGAAGATAGACTCTAGGCCGAGTAGCAGCCGTAGCAACCGTAGTAGTAATACGGAGAAGGTAAAGAGAAATAATTAATTGGTCCTCTGAAAACTACTTATTGATCTCTTAACGATATTCACTTTTAAGGGTTCCGTAAGGGACCCTATTACTAAGCCTCCGCTATCCGTCCGTATGCCTGTCAGCGGGATATAATTCACATAATGTGTATGTCTGTTGCCGCTATATCAACAAATAACAAAATTTTGTTAAAAATCAGTTTATTTTTATTATATGATCGATGGAATGGAACCAGTCTAACCAAGAGGTATCGTATTACCCAGTACTAACTGGGTTGTGGAGGTCAGATAGGCAGTCGCACCATGTAAAATACTGGTATTCAGCTGCATCCGGTTAGACTGGAAGCCGACCCCAACATAGTTGGGAAAAGGCTAGGCAGATGATGATGGTATGGAACCCTTCATGCGCGACTCCGACTTGCACTTGACCGGTTTTTTGATAAATGTGCCTTTTCCTCTTTCTGGCACATTCGCGGGCTACCCTGGCACTTCCACCTTAAGGAATGTTTTAACTATTAAGAAATCGTATAGACATTTCTCTCTCTAACAAACGATCTCTCCCTAGTGAAAGAAAGAGAAATTCAGAAAAACGCTCATCTATGCGCATGATCACGATTAACTGCTAAAATCTATATTTTCAGGGACGTACTCAATTGGAATCACATCGAGTAGAAGTAGCAAATCTGAAAAGGACTATAAATGACAAAGATTTACTTCTAGAGAGATCCAAAGAAATGCTTAAAATTGCTGCGGAGAGAGAAGATGGGTTACTGAGAGAGGTATGAGAGGGTTCAATTTTATTCCAAATATTATGTTAGCCATATTTTTCTATTCGTCCGTCATCAAAATTTTGAAAATCAGTCTGGATTCTGGAACCAGTTATCGTAAACCCAGAGTATTGACGAAAATATTAAGCAGTTATTGCATCTGCATTTATTTTTCAGAATGCTTACTTACACCGGCAGTTGGAAGAAATTACAAGACCTAATGGTGGATTTTTGTCAGCATAGAATTTTTGTCGTGGGCTCTTTTTTGTAAATGTACTAACGGCTAATTGAGTCATACAATGTGTGGCTGGAATTTGCTGCCACTACTGCCTGCAGAATTATATAAGCGTTTTACCTATAAATAAAACACATATTAATTTACTTACCTTATTCGAAGATTATTTCTGCAGGGCAAAGGCAAAATACTTTTTGTCAATTCTATAAGCGGACATCAACCTTACTTACGTACCTTACGGTACTTGAAGATGAGGTAGAACTGTCCGCTTACTGTGTTATTATTTTAATCCTGTTGAGTGATGTTGCTGACATTGTGATTAATAAATATAAAACAATTACTTAATTAAACCAAAAACTCAAGATGTATTTATTTCATTCAAACTGTCAATATAACCAGTTATATCTTATTTTACTAACAAGTCATTCACATTTGCGTTCGTGTAACCACCACCAGCCCCCGTAGCATGACCACCGTAGACAAGGATTTCTTTGACGGAAGAATCGACAAAATGACAGATAGTGCAAAGGAATCTGTCATTGTGTCGACACAATCTGTCATTCACACACATGTCACAAGAAATCCTTGACTACGGTGGTCATGCTACGGGGGCAGGCGATAACAAACAGGTCAGAAATTAAATAAACTTCGTATAGGTAACGGTCAAGTCAAAGAAGCATTTTATCAACCAATAAAACGCATACTTATTTTAAAAAAGAAAAAAATCAATTCAAAAATATTTATTTTATCACAAAACATTGTGTTATACATAAACTGAGCCAGCCCCAGTATGTTACTTGTGTTGGAGCTGTCTCACTCTTCCCTTAAGTGGTATCTTTGCTATGATATTATATTAAGTATGATTAAGCTACTGAACAGGAAAAAATACAAATAAAAAATAAAATAAAATATTTAAAAATGAATTAATTAAGCAGCTCTCGCTGTTTGAGGAGTGCACGTATTTGTATTTGCGGGCGTAAGGTTCTTGTGTGTGCGTGTATGAATGTATGTGTGTGTATATGTGTAAGTATCCAGCATGTTAGGTTACCCTGATCAGAATGTGTTCTGTTTCTTCGTATGTCAGAGATCTCAACCAATCACTCACCGTTTTTTTTACATTCGTATAACAAGAGGGGATATATTTCAGACTCTAGGTTCAGTTTTTATACATGTAGGAGGATTGTGTAACAAATTGACGTCTGGCAAACGTTGATTGAACCCCTGGAGAGTAGGCCACAATATCTCTGCGCCTTCTGCTCTGAGTATCTGGGTTAAAAGGGAGACATTTATGCAGGGTTAAGGTCACATTTAGTACATAAAGTTTTCTAATCGAAAACAGATTGCCGACTTTATAGAGGTATGTTGTAGGGAACCTAGATGGTTTAAAATACATCACCTTGATAAGTTATCGCTGAGCTCTTTCCAGATCGAGGAATTTCATTTTGGACGCTCCACCCCATATCGGAATGCAGTAAGTTATTATGGATTGCGCCAGAGCTATTTATATTTTGTTCATTAGTTGCGCGGACATAACATGACGTAAAGGTTTGAAAACCCAAATGATCTTCCTGATCCTTTTCATGAGGATCTCCATGTGAAGGTGCCATGACAGTCTTTGGTCAACAATTATGCCCAGATATTTTGTGGATCTGACTTGTTTTATATTCTGGCAGCTGCAGTTGTAGAGGGAATCATTTTGACAACAATGAATGGTAACGCCAAAATCAGTTCCAGGTTGTGATCTTTGGCTTGGGGAAAAACAAATAAAATTAGTTTTAGCGGTATTTAGGGTTAGGAGGTTTGCTCTAAGCCAGCTACAGTTTTGACATGTTTCCATGAGTTTTCCGATAAAACAACCATTGACCTGCGTATTGCATAGGCTGTTTATATAAATTAAAAACATTGGCGGACCCAAAACGCTCCCCTGTGGAACTCCGTAATAGACATTCCCCTCGATCGATAGATCGGGACGGAAAAGGTGTCAAACGCTTTTTTAAGATCTAAGAAGACTGTTAATCATTTATGACCCCTCTATCAATAATTTCAGATGTCAAAGCCGAAATAGCGTCTTGAGTTGAACGTCCTCGTCTAAACCCATGTTGTGCGTTAGATAGAATATTGTATTTATGTAAATAGTCTCTTATTAATTAGTTTTTCAAAAATGTTTCATATTGCTGACAGAACTGATATGGGCCGCTAGTTATTGACATTTACGTTCCCGCTCTTGTGTACAGGAGTGACCACTGATCGCTTTAAATCTTTCGGGAAAAACCAGTTTTGAAACATAAGTTAGCCAGCTGGCTTATTAGTGGAACCACAAAATCCCTGGATCGTTTTAAATATTTTGAAGGAATACCGTCCCAACCAGGTGCACTCTCAGAATCAAGACTCATTAGAATATAGTCCACTTCCTGCGGATCAGTCTCTAACAACACAAATGAGGAAGCCCCAGAATCACAGCAGCACCTGGTCACAACTAGCATGCCAGTTTGACCTAAGATGTTTTCTGCTAAGGATGTATAGTGATAAAGAATAAGTTGACTCTATTTATTGAGTTTAGAGGGTGTGAGGTAATATTAAGGAGATGAGTATCGAGTAATACCGAATGTGAGTACGGAGCTTAATTGATGTTTGATGAGCAGTTCTTAATTACACAAGAATTAAAGAAAATGAAAAGAAGAAACATAAAAGGAGGTACTGGGTTAAAGATTGGTTAGGTCGCCGCTCTGATTACAGCCACGTGAACTTGATTAAAGAGCTGTGTCCCGAAGGTTATAACAATTATTTAAGGATGCCTGAAGTGCTATATGAAAAATTACTTTCTATGATTACCCCATTAATAAAAAAAAGATACTCATATGAGACAATCTATTTCGACTCGCGCCACTCGCGGAGACGTACACTCGCTTGAGTCAAGCTCGACGGCTCGCTTCGAGTAGGTGCGAAGGAAATTACTTTTATTTAATTCCATCGAGCCGGCTCGATGCGAGCCTTCGAGCTGTGAGTTTTGCGGTCCACACGTTAATATTTACTCGTTTTGGAGTAAAACTATCGAGTAATACCGAATGTGAGTACGGAGCTTTAGAGGTTTTCGGTGGTTTATACTGTGCGAGTTCATTTATTGTAGACCAAAGCTGTCTCGGGCTTTTTGTTGAATCTTCTATTTGTTTTTTTTATAATATTTTTTCTTTGTCTTTTTTATCAAATTGAAACAAAAGTTACGGAAGCGTTTAAAAGTAACTATTAAAATTAAGTTGAAGGGGTCTAATCTTGTTTGGTGCTGCATTTTGTTCCTAAGCCTTATGGACCGCAGTACTCCTGCAGCGATCCAGGGCTTCAGTGTTCTCTTGCCACAAGGAGAGCATATAATTTTTGAATTGTTTAGGAGGGGCGATCTAATCACCTCCACAAGTTTATTGGCAAAGCTATCTGGGACCATGTAGGTATCAAAAATTGATATATCTATATTTATAAGGTAGTTATACGACTTTTCAAAATCTATAAAGGTTTTGGGTTTTAAACAAGTTGTTTGTCTTTTACTTGAGCTCGTTAAAAGAAGAACCATTGCATGATCCGTAATTGTTGTATTAAGTACTGCCACAAATGCTGAGGTTTTAGTTTTAATCAAGCTTCAGAACGGTATGGTCAAGGCAGTTTTGTTCTCTAGTGGAGAAGCAGTGTCCCGGAAGGAGGCCGTGCACAGATAACATATTTAGGTAATGTAGCCTATTTGATCTTTGTTGTGTTATTTCTGTGGTTTTTCGATTATATTAATATTTATGTCACCCATGACAATTTTTTGTGTGTACTACAAGATTCAATATGGCTGTTTAATGAGCTAATGAAACTGTCAGCAAATCCCTATAATAGTAAAATTAGACACGATGATTTGGAGAGCAGACGTATGTGTTAGGGTTAGTTCTGTAACGAGAGAATGTTATTTACTTACCTTATTCGAAGCTTATCTTTAAAGTCTGCTTGGTGATTTTCGACTCAATGAGGCATAATGATGGCGGCTCGCTCACTGCGCCCCTACTCTGCCAGGTGGTGGGGTTAGAAAGAGAAGGATACAGAAAGAAAGAGAAGTATACAGAAAAAAAGAGATAGATGGGATATAGATGGCGGGAAATGTAGTGCCTATCTCAAATTAAATAAGCTTCGAATAACGGTCAAGTCAATTATTCTGAAATATGAAGCTCTTTAGCTATAGTCGAAAGTATTATAGCCATATAGGTAGTATAGTCTTTTAAATGTCCGTCATTAAGTATGTACGTCTGTCTTTCTTTGTCATTTTGTGTTTTTAATAAATAATACAAAAATATTAATAGTTCATTTATTTCCTTTCGATAACACATTTTTTGCCACCCATCCTTACAATATTCATTTGCAACAAATTCGAAAAGCGAGGCGTAATATAAGAACAATTTACAGTGTTTTACACACTAATATTTCGTGCATTATTTCGTACATTATTATATTACACAGCCTATTTATTGAACTATAAATCCACTTGGTGGGTCCTGGATACCTGGTACACACGCCAGCACATTAAGCTTGACCCCCAACATACCCATAACTATGCTACATTAAATATAGAGAATCGTCGGAAAGGGACTAAGCATCGTGGCATCGGCCAATCACAGTGCGATAGCGTTTAACGCTTTGCACTTACACACACAGTAGCACTTTTTTACATCGTACTACACACAGTCGCACTTTTTTGCATCGTGTTATGTCGTCCGTCAACCGTTTCAAATATCGCTTGGCTGGGATTTAATGTGCGTCAGAATGGCTGGTTGTTTGTATCGGTTCGCGTCAGACTAGAGACTAAAAATTGCTACCTATAGTAGCAAACTATAGTCAATTAATTGCTACCTAACTTGGAAACAAAATAAAGGGACTTCAAAAATGACGAATAAAAAGAAAAATTGTTGTAATCGTTATAAATTGCTTTATTCAATAATAAGGTTACCTCACACCCTCTAAACTCAATAAATAGAATCAACTTATTGCTTTATTCAATAATAAGGTTATTGAATAAAGCAATTCATTCATCCATTCCCTGCAAAAATTTCAAATGATCATAACTTTTTACTTGTTATAGCTACAAGGTGGACATTGAAAGACGTGAGGGTAGCAATTATTCAAGTTAAAATAATAACACGAATTAAAATAGTTTAGTTAGAAGTCCCTTTATTTTGTTTCCAAGTTATGTAGCAATTAATTGATGTAGGTAGTAAAAAGTAGCAAAAAGGTAGCAATTTTTGGTCACCAGCCTGACGCGAACCGATACAGAGAACCAGCCATTCTGACGTATAAGGGACTCACGGTCATTACGAATAATCACGTCGATTGTTGTGACGAAAAGAAGTCACAAACAAACAGTTTAGTAATTTTTTAAGACAAGTATTAGGATTTAAATGATTACACAATGCAGGTCTTAGATGAGAATCGTCATTCACAGAAAGGCAGCATTCGAAGACAATTAGGAATTCTCCTGGATGGTGCGTGCGTTTACTAACTTTAATCTTACATACACAAGCAGCCAGACCCGGAACAGTTGGACAAATTTTTGTTCGCTACAGGAACGAACCCGCGACACGTAGCGCAGCAACCAATCGCCAACCTTGCCGTCTTTTCATCCAGTGTATAGGTAGCTCTAACCATCTATTTTGTCTAAACTGCTTGGCCCAATCAATGTGCCTCACGAAATTGTAAAACTGAAATACCTTTTACTATTTTATCAAAAACCATACCTAATAGTAATACGATTAAATTTCACAGTAGTCATTTATATGCCAGTGTGAATGGAAAAAAACATTTATAGTTTATTTTATTTTTTTCATAATTACCTAGCTTCAACTTTTTTATTTAATTTTATGAGTAAAATCTAAAACATGATTACTATTGTACTCTTAAACATACCTTTTCTTCAATAGTTATCGTTGTTAAAAACGCTTATAAAATAATAACTTTTAATAATAGATGTATTAGTGCACAGGTGCAGCGTAAATAGAAAAATAATCTACCCATAACAATCATTATGCGACGAACTCAACTCGCTTACAAAATAATATTATTAAATTACCTACATGATACTTACGTATGGTTAGAATGCGGCGTCGCGCTTCCATACCATACGGTCTGCGCGTGAGAGAGACGAAATAACAATAACATATCGGACCCTCTTGTACTATTCGCAGCGTTCAACTTCTAATAGTTCAAAGTCCAAACAGTCGAGCTTGATGAGCGGCCGTGTGTACCACCACCTCTTAAACAAGACAACCTAAATCCTACTTCAGTGGGGAAAGACCTGGAGCTACGCAGAACTTAAAGGTAGTACTCTGTTTCCCGGCAGAAAAGTAAGATTTAATAGAATACTGTTAAATGAGGTGGTGTATTCTTTGGAAAACACAATACCACGCAAATGTAAAAAAAAAAATTGAACAAGTCTGAACTAACAATGGTGTTAGATTGGAAAGTTGTAGCTACACTGTCATTATGTTTATCGAAAGCCTGTCACAGTGCAAATAACTAAACTATACATTTCTAAAATGCAACAGCTATCAACAATTCACAAAATTTACAATACATATTCGGTTTACCGAAAAATGGAAGACATTCAACATCATACTTCTATAAATATTATATTTAAGTTTTACATATTATAAACAGACATAGAATTATGTATAACCTAAGTTTTATAATAGTTTGTGCCTAATCTCGTGTTCTAAACGAAAGTAACGTCGCGTGACTACGCAATCGTTGATTGATCGTAATGTATTTATGACAAACAAATTAACGCACTTTGATTGATCGCGCGTGTATGTCATAATTATTTATACCCTGTATCCCAACCAATCGTTGGTCACGTGTTTCCGTGACAGTCGCTTTGGTTAAGACAGGTATGTATATGAACGAAAGCGACGATCGTTTTCGAAACGGCCTTATAAGGCATTTTGTATACCGCGTCTTTATAAGTAGAATATTATAAGTACGGTATTTTAACTGATATTTATTTGGTTCGCAGGTAACGAATATTCTGAACTGCATGTCAAAACAAGTGTGCTCTTATTAAAAACTCCGAAAAAAAACACAAACTTAAGAATTGGAATAACTGTATAAAAAATAGGTTTTTACCTTCGTGCGTAAAAGTACTAAAAAAGTAATTGATTAAGTCAAAAAATATATTAAAGGAATAGTGTGCTCTGCCACTCTATTTTATTCAAACATTTTAAAGTCTGTAAGTACAATATAATTATGTACTTAATCATTTTCACGTTCAATTATTCCATTTTACGACTAGTAATAAATAGGATACTCGTAAATAATTTAGAATACATGAACATCACACCTAGATTATAAGTACTTATTTGGAAACAACTACCAATACACAAAATTTTAAGGCCTGAATAATCATTATTATCAGCGTATTTCGTAGTCAAATATCAGTTGAGGTACCTAATATCTCGGTTTTAATTTCCAGGGCGCTTACTATGACGTCTTAAAGCAGGAGTAATTCCAGTATGGTAAAGAGACGGAGCTATACAGGTCGTCTAATGCCATCTCTTTCCCACACTAGAATTAACCTTGGGTTAAGACGTCATGGTAGGCCCCCAGGCCGGACCAAGTGTCACTGGGCTTTTCCCATAAGTAATTTCTCAAGAGCAATAATTTATGAATTACGCTAAAATTTTTCAAATGGCCAAAGACGTAGTTCATAGAACTGTCACTTTGTGAACATTTTACGAATTGAAACGTAATTCATACTATTATTCTATTATGATTTTGTTACAGCGGCCATTTTAGGCACCCTGGGGTCTGCATTACTTACTATTCTTCTATTCACTCCCCCTACTACATGTGACTGGCGAAATGTGAGAGTACTTATTTTGGGCACACCTCTGCCTTACCCGCCGAGGATTACAGGCGTGATTGTATGTAACACGTACCGTTGTACACCCACACCAGATCGATGGTATTTAGTCCAATGTCACGAGGTCGTCCTTGCCAAAAAGTCGGTCAACGTATTGCCCAATTCTATTCTATTTTAGTTGATCCAATTCGGGCCTCCTACAAAAAATAGCAGTCGCACTTTCCCTTTGAATTTAATTATGAGTCAATTTAAATTTTAGAATCGTATTCTAAACGATACTCATCGCATTACAAACATTCATTTAAACATAACAATTTGATAAGTAGGTACGTGAATCCAAAATAAAACCAAAATCCAATCGCTTTTCTCGTGAGCGAACCTTTGTTTCGCGAATGAATATTCGTCGTGTAACAAAAGATCGCGTAAAGGTGCTTCTTCACCGGAGCGTTCGCCTGTAATGTAACAATCCAAGATTCAATTTTATACAGAAATAAGTATATCTGAACGGTTAAATTACAGGCGAATGCTCCAGCTTAGGAAGCAAGCTAAGGAATGTTTTGCAAAACAAATTCGTGAAGCGAATGCTCGCGATGAATAGGTTTCGTCGTATTATTTTGTCTGTCTATTCGTGGTCCACTTGTATTTTTTATTAGTAACAGTATTATGGTATATTATATCTACTGTTACATTGGTACTTTGAAGTAACTCCAAAAAGAGTATTGTCAAAAGTGTAATATGCTCGGTAACTACACACAACACAACTAATAATTTAAAATAAATACGGTTATAAATAATAATTTATTGCTAATTTTAATACTAATTTTGCCGTTATCATAAACCAACAGTATTTGTATTGTATTTTATTGTATAACGAGCTGGTGTCCGCAACTCCACGTCCAACCAACAGTATTCGAAATATTTGTTTACCTATAACTAAGTAACTTTTAGTCTGTTTTAGGTATTCAAGCTCAATTATTATTCTCTTCAAAGTGAGATGTAACTATGTACGTACAGACGCCAACACATCAAGATACCCGAAATTGACAAATTTTCCCAATCAACCTTGAACCTAATTAGCGATAGCTTTAGCGATAGAGTTGAAAATCTATTAAAGAAATTTGACAGATTGTAGTAGCTTGATGTGCTGGCGTCTGTACCTAAAATATAAGTACAAAATCTCGTAAGTTTTACTTTTCATTCCAAAACAAGGACTATGAAAGTCCTTGTCTTATCGAATAGTTTATGGTTTACAAAAATATCCACCTGAAAATATACACGTATGTAATACAATCTTCGTAAACTAGGAATGTAATAAACAACAGCACTAAATTAAAGAAAAACAAATCACAAGTAAGTATTTTTTAAAAACCTATTTCTTAATTTAAAAAATGTTGTTAAAAATAAAAATTGTCTATTTATATATAATTTTTATAAATTTATATAATTTTTATAAATTTATATAAATTGTCAAGCAATTTATATAAATTGTCTATTTATATATAAGTACAGTATTTTAATCTTGAACGCCGTTCGAATGCAAGAGTTTACACTGAAAAAATGCAATAAAATATGATTACCTATTTGTTAAAGAATTAACCACCACTGTTAGCAATCAACAATAACAGTTAAAAATAATATAATCATAAAAAATACCATAACAATTTAAAACCGATTTTTTCACCCATACAAATATTACTTTAATATATAATTTATTAAAAAATATATTCGAAACTTTATAAAACATAATTTTAAAAACATAAAAAATTTGGTAATTAATGGCACAAAATTAAAGTCCATCATGCATCCATGATAATCAAGTAACACTAAATCTAGACGGGTTCCGTAGTCGGTATTAATGTTTACCATATGTACGGTAGGTACAACAGTAATAAATAAGTTTACACTTCACACGGACAGCCGCTAGTTGGCGGACAAACAGACGGTTCCGTTTTTGCCATTTGACTACGGAACCCTTAATAAACAATAGATAATAATGAATTATTATGCTGTACGCACAACGGCCAATCAAGCTATACAAAACCAGTTTATGCGGATCTGTCATTGTATAGGAAATCTATACAAAGCGAGGCCAAGTTATACTGGAAATGTACAGCTTCATCTGCAGCCGTGTGTACAAATGCTGCGACTAATAAGGATGTTTTCATCACTTGTCGATACCACAGATAATATAACACAAACTTTCAGCGAGATGAAGTAAACACAAGTGATGAAACAACCTACCCTAATATTTAATATTGTTATACGCAAACCCTGCGTAGGGAACTATAGCTGTTTTGACATGGAAAGAAAAATTCTAGTGCGAGCAGGGTTTGAACCTGCGACCTTCCGATTCAGTACACCGGATGTCTTAACCAATTAGACCATCGCACCCTGCTCACAGCTCTCGAAATTTTCGTTCCATTAATAACGAAACGAACTGAATCGGAAGGTCGCAGGTTCAAACCCTGCTCGCACTAGAATTTTTCTTTCCATGTCAAAACAGCTACCCTAATATGTTGTAATATTAGGGTAATAATGTAATGTTAATATTATAAAGTGCAATATTTTACATTTAGGTAGCAAACAGAGAAACATGCTCATTGCTCATGCAAAGCCCCACTATGTATCTACCATGCAGCATGCATTAACAGGAGTATACAAATACAGAGTGTAAACAGACCCTTAACGAAGCGATAGGCACTTGTTTCTCCCCGTCATTGCGATCATTTTTTTATTCTAGACCATACCTGGGATGCTTCTAGTTACGGAAATATTGGAGGTCAAAGTTCCAACTTTTTCACAAGTATTTTTTTTAAACTAGTTTATAAGCTTATAAGTTATAACTTTACTTTAAATACTTCCATGACGCGTTTACTATTTAATGGATACACTAGCACAATGTTGTGAGCGCGTTACGTTGAGTTTTACCGTAAATTGTGATTTTTCACCCCAAAAAAAAGTCGTTTCCCAGCAATAATTAGTACAGAATGCTTGGTTGTCGGGTCCCTTTACACCTTGTATACAGGGTGTATGGGACATCGTCGCCCAAACTGTATAACTGTGTTCCCTGGTTCATTGAAAACTAGTAGGTTATAAAAAAAAAATGAAATTGCAATAGCTTCACAGTTAAAATGTATAAAAACACAGTTAATGAAAGAAAAAGAGGTCTGAATTATTTGGCCTGCCTAAATTTCTCCATTTTATTTTTTTTTTCAAAATAACGTACTCTAAATTTGATAATCTCGGAAACGTGACGCTTTAGAAGATTTTATCTCTAACTATCGATATTATACAAGTTGTATGCGTTTTCTGCAAACAAAATAAAATGGCGGAAGTTAGGCAGCACTGACTTCGTAGAAAAATATTCCAGCCCCTTTCTTTGATCCGCAACATGTCCTGATTTCAGGGTAACAGTATGGCGCGTCGATGTCCCTTAATTCCTGTATGTATTAACAATGTAAACAGATATAACAAACCTTAAAAAAGTTTTCTCACAAGAGATGCGCTACAGTAAGAGGTGTCAAAGCACACACGGTGTCATCTAGAACACAAACTACCACTCATAATAATCACACGAAACTTATTTAGTGATAACTTACTAAGTTAGTAGATGCTATAGCATTTGACTTTTCATTTTATCTGATGTAAGTGTCATTAAAAGAAATTTCGTAGAACTGTCGAAGAGGCCAATTTTAGCAAGCCCTGTATTTTTGTTAACAAATATTAAGAAATATAGAAAAATATACTTCGTAATGAAATATTTGTCAGTTTAAAGAGAGAAAATGTGTTAAATGTAACAAAATGTCGACTTCATTAGTAAAATAGTGTTAAAAAGTTTTTGTACTTAAACTATAACAACCGCATTTTTAAGTACTAAAATAGTATACATAAGCCACTCCGTTACATTTGCCGTTAGACATAAAATAAGCATTTCTAAAAATTATGAAGCGGCTATATTATTAATATACATAATATTAAGTAAACTAAGTACACCAAGTAACGAACATGTGAAATGATCATTGTTTACAAAATGTGCATTATTTTGATAATATCGAAAATAAACTAAACCATATGAAAAGTAAAAATAGGGCTTATTTATAAACGCTACTTAATTTTAAGTCATGATCAGCGACTGTTTAAGGGGGAAGCTCCAGGTTAGCCCGCGAAATTTAATTCTTCTTAAGTTTTTTATAATTTGCAGGCCAGTGTCAGATTTTATGTTGATTAAAATATTTTTCGCAGCCGTAACAAATATGGCTTTACAGAGTAATAATCATAAAAATCATCAAAAAAGTTCATTTAATCCCATTGAATGACTTTTTCATGAAATAGTCAGTAAATGGAATTAAATGAACTTAAAGGGGTTGTTTTGATGATTTTAATGATTTTATAATTCCGTGAATACATATTATGTACGGCCGCGAATCATTATTTTAATCAATATAAAACCCGACACTGACCTGCAATATGTAAAAAACGTAAATTTGAATTTCGCGGGCTACCGCTGCACTTTCACCTTAACCAAATTTTTTGACGTTTTTTTTTTATTGTTTATCAGCGTTTATGAATAAACCCCGAAATATACAAGCGCCAAAACGAACAAAAAAGTTCTTATCAATCAAGCCAAAATCTTCTACTCCGTTCTCTACAAACAGCCATGCATTCTACGTTGCTGCTAAGCCAGGATAAACACCGCTAGGCACCATGCACTATTCTACTCTTTGGTTACCTGCACGTCGGGTTTCTCCCCGTGCCTAGCTCTGAGAATCTTGGCTAGAGGGGGTGTGAAGAGTTCTGGGTCCGGATGGGACCGGCCTGCTTTCTCCCAAGGCTGCTGTTGTCGCCATAGAAGAGATATCACTGTACCCCAGAACATAACCCAGATGAAACCGATCTGTAATGTTGAGAAGATATTTCGAAGTTAGTTTAAAGAAGGAATATGGGGGACTCCAAGACCTAGAAACAATAATTTAATGATATCGAAAAAAAAGCGTTGGGGAAGACAAAAGAAACAATGGACGTCTCGTGCGAAAAAGAAGAAAGAAGAAGTGTCCTACTAAGTATTTTGTGTGAACGTAAATCGTTTATTGAAATCGTAAAAATCCAAATCGATGTTCCGACGTGGCGCAAAAACTACTGCATAGATCCTGTTCAAATTTTGTACAAATATTCTTTACAGGCTTTTTCAAATGTTGGGCTATGTATTATCACGCTACTTGCTTAAGGGGGTGAGCAATATTGCATTATGTCCGTATTCTTCAATTGTTTGACGTTTCAGTCATGACAAGCACCAGAACGGCTATTTAAAGCTTGTAATAAATAAATAAAGATGACTACTAGGATAACGACTGATGGAGAACAATAGAGATCAAGCTATAAAATAAAAAAAACACACTGCACCATCCCGAATTAAGTTTGGACAAGGGTTATTAAACGTAAGGTGGAACGCCCTCAGGCTCGGTCGATCTTCGCAGGGTGGCTGGTAGCAACCGTATGAGAGTTCCCGAGAATAAGTTAAGTGGCGTGCGATTGAAGAGGCTTATGTCCAGCAGTTGACTGTATCTTTCCGTATACATATTTAAAAATCAGTATCTGTTCGTTCGCTCATTCGTTCATTACCATATAGGCTACTGAACCGAAAAATTGCACAGTTGTTCTACATGCGCCAGGGAAGGTATCAGAAAAAAAAACGCTTTACAGCCTAATAAAAGATAGTCGAGTATATAATAAAAACCAGACAGACACAATAACAACTTTACAGTTTAATGACATCGATGACATTGACTTGCGTAATCTTACAAAGGGATGGCAATATAATAAGCAATAAAGAAAGGCAATATAATAAGCAATAAACAAATAAAATATAAAATTGCATTGATATGATGTACGTGATTTTTCCCTGCTATCATTTGACAAGTTCGCTATAGTTGCGCGGATCGTAGCCTATCTACTATACTTGTCCAATAAGCAGCCGGCAGCGCAAACATTGCCACTAATCTACCTACCTATAGCAAACAGGTTTCAATTAGCACTGAACTTACACGCATTATGTAATTGTGCACTGTGCACTGGCGAAATATTCACATAAAACTTGTTGAAATATCTTTTTTTTCTGTATCGTCTCTATAAATATGTTTTTACCTCATTAGATAACATGTTTTTACGTGAATGTTTCGAAAGTAGGAACTCACATTTAGACCCACGACTCACGACAATAACTATATATGTACTTACCCAACATTTTCCGGAAATACCTCAACAGTCATACTAGTTACTTTATGTAAGAAGTCGTTATTGATAACGTCAGATTTGTTATCAGTTACACAATAATCATACATCTACACTGGCAACCTTTTGACCGTATGACCGTGAGCTCATTCATACGCAAGTCACTGATAATGATTCAAGTCTCAGCGACCAAATTGAATAATGTAACTGTGTGATGTAATTATTTGGTACCAAAATGAGAAAATCAATTAATATTCTGTGGTAGTTTATTTTTTAAAGAATCACCACGTCTGTTTGAAGTTCCATATCTGTACCCTTTATATTGTATAAAGTTTAAACAAATAGTAAATGGGTGTCCTTTGCAAAACTCGAAGATAACAGTAAACGCCTTCAAATAAGTGTCTTTCGTATTAAGAATCGACATGGCAGAGAGCGACGAACTACAAAAAGGGAACAATTACAAATTACACCTAGAAGGCTCCTCTCCTCTCCTTTTTTCAAATATGTTGGGGTCGTTACCAATCTAACCAGCTCAATACCAGCACTTTCACATAGAGCGACTGCCTATCTGCAGGAAACCCTCAATCATAGAACGATATTTGTTTAACCAAGGAATCAATCTTCCAGATTTTCTAAATAATAAACTGAAACCTCCAGTTACTCACCGGACTAGTCCACATGTACGAAACTCTGTAGAGGTAGAAATAATCACTGGGGTTGGTAGCGGTGACGGCTGCTAGCGTCACGTTGGCACAACCGTCCACACTAAGAGGTAGTTTGGTGACCGGAGGACGTGGGCCTCCGAAACTGATCCACAGTGTCATGGCCATGCCAGAAAGAAGCGACAACGATACTGCCTGAAAGAGAAAAGAGGAAAAAAGTAATAAGAATGGACACGCATAAAATGATTTTGAAATAACCCTAAATGCAGTAGTAAATTTTATGAAGCAGATCATTCTAATAACAATAACTATTTTGATGGTTTATCTTGGTAAAATCAGCATGTTAATAATACCTACTACATAAAATACATCATTTTACCTCGACACCATGATACATACAAAGTATCAAACGCTGATACAATAAAAATGTCATATATTACAAAATGCTAAAAACGTTATAGATATTTAAAACTGCAAACTACTACAGCTATGGAAATCCATCTTCCTGAAATATCTAACAAATGAGGTAATTGAATTGTAAAGTATTCAATTACGAAGCTGATGTGAGTAATTCAAGTATTCCAAACAATGATATTATACTGACCCTCTCGTTAGCGTAGGTCGTGAACATTCCAAGAGTGAAAACTCCCAGCAGTGGGCCTCCGACAGCCCCAAATATGGTGAGGGCAGCTTGTAGTACTCCTCCGAGGTATTCAGCAATGAAAGCCAGGGCTAAGAAGACCAGGCCGTATGCGCAGGCGGCTAGCTTCGTCAACCATGGCACGTAGGACGGACGAACTTTGCACCATCTTTTGGAGAAAAATTGCAGAGACTGTTAAATAATAATAATAAAAATATTTATTTTATTTCAGATCAAATTACAAGATCCATATGTTGTTAGTAAAAGTCTTAACCTAATGTTAGTAAAAAAACAGACACTGTATACAAAATAGTAACGCCTGACACCTACGTGTGCAGCCGTATCCAGTGAGCCAGCATGGGGCTGTCCCACCTATCACACAATACATTCAGAATACTGTGAGAGCTAGCACGTACTCTACCGAGAATAGAAGCGCACCGTTTCTGCATAATGGCATGGAAACCATCAGCCCTGGTCTCGGTGAACATCCCGGAAGAGCTACAATAGCGTGGACTGGACACGCAAGGCGTTGTATGCCCTCAGTGTATACCTGACCCACAGACTGCACGTGTAAAAAGACTGGCAGTATGCTCTGAAAAGGGTTATTTTGACTTCCTTCGTACAACGTGCAAATCTGCGGATCAGCATATTACCTCGGACAGCCATCGGCCTGCGTTCCCTTTCTAAAGAACAAACGGACAAAGGACATCAGCATCGCCTCACTCGAGCCGTGTGTATCTTGGTTTTTATACATAATTATATCAATGATGAACAAATGAATTTTGGCAGTTACGAAGTCATTAGTGGAGGTAATGTGTAAAATCATGCGAGATGCGATAAAATAAACAAAAGCAATTGATAAAAAAATAACAAAGCCATCGTTTTTTTTTTAAAAAAAATCAAATTCTACACTATTCTAAGGCTATTCTACTACGTGTTCTATTTTTAAATTATTTCAAATTGTTCTCATACCCTTTATTGAAAAGTCCACTTCTGCATGTAAAACAAAACAAGAACGTACCTTATTGACTGACACAAAAATAACTACAGAAATCTGGGCAATAAAAATAATAATAGGTAGTCTAATCAGCCTATAATTTTCTCACGGCTTTGACACAGATCTCTGTGAGTCAGACTGGGCTGTAATCCATCATTCGGGCCCAGTCCGGGTAATGCTATACTACTTGGAGAAAGATGGAAAAAGATAGCTTACCTGCCTACATAATCATGTAACGTGACAGCTGCTAGAGCGTTGCATGAAGCAGATATGGTGGACAGTGAAGCACTGAAGATGCCCGCCACGAAGAGTCCCGCTAATCCGGGAACATCTCTCATGGCTTGTACCACGTAGTAGGGCATCAGCTGGTCTATCTGTTGGCGAGAAGACAAGTCTTTAAAAGTCCGACGACCAGTCTTTCTTAGGAAATCCTGCTCCTGCTACTCCTAAGAGTAACGTCTTGCCCAGTTACTGGATTACGAAGGTCAGATAGGCAGTCGCTGCATGAAAAATATTGGTATCCAGGTTAGGGTGTGCGAACCATGTCAATTTATTATTAACAAAAATATTGATCGGACCGAATGTAGTTGCATACCACTATTTTGTAAGATGCGACTGCCAATAGGACCGCCACAGCCCAATACAAGGGGTATCGCTCTTGGTAAGACTGGTTGCACACAATTTCCACCAACCTGGATGGTTAACTCAAAGCTGCACCTATGTTAAACCCAACTTACTGCTGAAATACTGTCACTGATGAAAGGATCACAATTCCTATAGACAGCGTAGATGCCAAGCCCGCTGATGCACGTCACCACGCTGAGAACTGAGAGGACCGGCCAGCTCCACCATAAACACCATTGAGATCGATCCAGTGTGTTCACTGTCTGCAGTCGTTGCACCTGTGGATGATGAACTTAGTGGTCAAAATCACATAATAGCCTTAGCCACATGACAAGTTGTCAATGGCTAGGCAATGTGTCAAAGTGCACATAACAGCAGTAGAGGGCCGCTGTGCATTACATCTAAATAAAATTGAAGGTCTGTTATTAATTTGAACATAACATTCTTTTACTGAATGCATATGAAAGTATATTGTTATACGGATACGGTACAACAAAAAAGTTTTTTTTCGGTCTGTCTGGCTGTTCCGGCTAATCGCCAAAACGGCTGGGCCGATTTTGACGAGACTTTTACTGGCTGATAGCTATAATATAGGCTGATAATCACATTACCCTCAGTCGGGTTCAAACTGTGCAATAATTGTGTTGCGGCACGGCTCGCCTTAATCTGCGTCGGATATTCACGTATGATCAATAGTTTGGTATTACTTAAGTTCCCTCAAATTAAACTAATACATAAATTTACTTAACTCTGAAAGCCAGCATACTTATTATTATTTTGTTGTTTTTTATGTATCTTCTCATTTAAGAGAGCCTAAGAAACCTTACACGCGGGTCGGAACCAAGGATGTAAGGTGAAATTTAGATAGAGAAAGTGGATGATAATGTGGAAGAAGTCAAAAACTTTCGGGTGATTCGACAGGTGTTGAGAATGGTGGCTTTTTGCAGCATATAAAGTGTGTGATTCTGTAGTGTGTTGAGGCTTTGTGTGAGAGATTTTGTTATAATACCAGTAGATGAGAGAACAATGGGGACTATATGAACAGTTTGTACTTTCCATTGGGTTTTAATTTCAATGGCAAGATCTTGGTATTTACTGAGCTTTTCGGATATTGTGGTTTGAATATTATGTGTGTTAGGTATTGCTATGTCTATCAGATAAACTGTTTTATTGGTTTTGTCGTGAACGGTAATGTCGGGTATATTGTAATGAATTGTTTTATCGGTTATTATAGTTCGGCCCCAGTAAATTTTTTGATCGTTATTCTCTAATGCTACTTCTGGTTTATACTTATAATACGGTATCATTTCTGAAACTAGTTTATATTTAAATGCTAACTGTTGGTGTATGATTGCAGCGACTTGGTCATGGCGATGTTTATAATCGGTTTGTGCAAGTGATTTACATGCTCCTGTTATATGTTGTATAGTTTCGGAGGCATTGTTGCAATGTCTGCACAAGTCAGTCGGCTGGTTTGGGTCTTTTATAATGTATTTTCTGTAATTACGAGTTGCTATTATTTGATCTTGTATGGCCAGCATAAAACCCTCGGTCTCGGGAAACAATTCGCCTCGTTTGAGCCATTCGTTCGACTTTATTTTATCGACGTGTGGCTGGCTCAGACAGGCTCGATGTCATCCATGTAGGGCTTTTTCAGACCATGCTGCTATTTTTTGTTGTGCACTTACTCTATGTTCATTTATTTGTGTGTTTCGGTTTTGTAGGTTTAGTGGTGTTAGTTTGTTATCTGTCTCCGTTATTTGCTTGTGTAGTGATGAGGTTTCTGATTTGTTATGAAAGTATGCTCTGAGTGAAAGTATCTGTTTGTTGTGTAAATTGAATTATTATTATACTGTGCTCGATTTCTACAACGTATCACCAACTCAATTAAATTTTCGCCGAGACTGTGTTTTGTCTCACGACAAATGTCTGCACGTTGAAAAACCAAACATAAGTCCTTGTCCGTGAGATTATTTCAGAGTTAAAGCGACCTGTTTAATAAATAAAGTCGTTAATTTAGAAAAAGGTCAGACGGGCGACGCAGCGGCAGATTCCGAACCCAAAACAATTAAGAAAAATAGATGGAATACCATCATACGGTCGCGGCATCATATTTCTTCATTGTTGAGGGATCGATTTTAGCGAGACATTCTTAGAACGTAGTTCTGAAGCCTTATTTCCAAACTAAATGTATAAAGATGAGTTGAATAATTTGGGGAGAAACTTGAGCTCAGACGGCAACAGACTGACTTGACGTGATTGATACAATGGAGTTGATTAATGCACCAACAACTGTGTGACGACAAATATACTAACTAAACTTACACACTCAAGCAAAATGTAGGTGGCCATTCAGCCAGCCACCTACATTTTGTCAATTTCTTTAAAATTTTATCACCCAAGCAATATCGCGCTAAGAACACCCCCTGTGGGGTAGGAGCCTCGGCTTAGGGCGTCGCTGGGGAGGGCAGCAAAGGGACAGGCCTATCTATGGTAAGACCGTAACGTATGATTTTTGGGTGTTGTTTGTTGTTACTCAGAGTTTATCAACACCTAAGCTAACTTAGTTCTGGAAATATTCCATCCAAGTTTTCTTTCGTATTTCGTATTGGACACCTGTTCTGTCGCTTGAAATATTGATTATACAACCAATCACGCTAGGTATACATACGGTAACTACTCCCGCTAAGATCATTGACACTACTCAAAAGTACTTAAAACTTGAAACGCCTCGATCACGACAGGTACGTAAAGTAAAAGCGATCTTAAAGATTAATTTCACGAAGGGAACTTGAAAAAAATCCGCAAAGTGTAACCGCTCTAGGTAAAATTCCTGTCTCGACAATATTAATATGAATTACTAAAAGTCCACGGTGTGATTAAGATCAAAAGTACCTAAACTGCTTGGTCTAGTTCCTCATATAACGAAGATGAGCGAATCAACAGTGGCGACCACCAGAAAAACGCGGAAACAATGAAGCTAGACGAAGTTTCAGAAAAACAATTTGACTGTCTGGGATCCCGCAACGAAATTAATCAGAAAAGAATAGCGGATGAGTGGGAAAAATATACTTTCCACTTCTCTCCATATCAGCAAGAGACAGAACAAAACAAGGCCAATAGGCACAAAGGGACGTTTACAACTGGGATAAGCCCAGTTGTTTAGCACCACTGATAAATAAAACCATAATAAATAATGATTTAAATGATTTAAAAGTATTCTTTTAACTCATTTTTTTTTTTGAAAATATTTTGTTTGAAATCATACTCACGAGAATGATATTTTCAAACAATTGATACCGTGAGTCTCCGTACACAATGTTCCAATGTGTAGGTACGTTTGTTTCTGATTACATAAATGTTTATATCACACAAGCTATAACAGCTTCTGTGATTAGCAGGAATTTATTGGAGATATTAGTAGCTATTATAAAATCATTAGCACGTATTAAACACCTGTGTGTTTTGTGACCACAATCTGGCGCATCTGGTTTTACTGGAAATCTGCCATTGGGAAAAGGCTACGTTGACGAAACGCTGATGTAGCACACGGTACGTTTAACTTTGATCAGCAATACTTCTTTGTACTCCGTGTTTATCAACTCAGTCTACCGCACTCCAAGGCTGGACAGTCCGTGAATATTTTATAATGTACAGATGCCAGCACATCAAGGTACCCGTAATTTCCTAATCACCTTTGAACCTAATGCTTTAGGAATAAAGTTGAAAATCCATAATAGAAGATTTTAAACTTTCATGGTCACTAAAATTATTATAACTAGAAGACGGGAATAGTGCCGAAAAAAGTTCGCGAGCAGACACAGTGAGTTTCGTGTGTCGGGAACAGAATCGAGTTGTGAGTGACAGTGGTGGCGGTACTGAGTGCAAAAAACGAACAAGAAAGAGGGTAGACCGATTTGTCTGCTCATAAACACCCACCCGCAATAACTTCAGTTTATCCGTGATCATGGTGCTTGCAACAGCGCCGAAATATCGGGAACTCAAAGAAAACAATAAACATGGTAAATATCCCGTCTTCTAGTTATAATAATCCATAATAGAAATTTGACAAATTGCATGTGGATGCTTCCCTGGTGCACAGGGTGTGGTGCAGCACCAACAGTATCCTAAGCATGATTGCGAGTCGCCTCGACTGTGTTTATGTGGGTCACTGTTGTGCAATTACTCATGATGAGTTGTCGCAGCAGTGTGATCAACCGTTATTTATTGTGTTATTTGTTTTTATCAGTGCTTACTAACATAGCCTTAAGTTTTACTAACAGTTTTTGAGTCATGGATACTCAAATAAAGAGACAAATTCTAATTTTTATAATGATGTTCATCTGTATTTGTCCTAGACATTTTTCTTTAATATAATTTCATTACGTAGACCTCTCCCAAGCTGTGCCACATCAAGCGGTCTTCCGTCTTCCTTATTCAGTGTTAGAGTTTATTATCTCATTCAAAGCAGACACACAAGTGCTGGCGGTATTATAACAACGATTTATTTCTTTTATTTCTACTAAAATCCAGTACTTTTCCGGAATTTGAGACAATAATCCTGGGAAACATTTTGTCCATTCCATACCCTGAGGATCATCTTGGATACCTGTCAACTGAAGCAACGACTTCGGTAAGTTGTGCAGTGTTTCCCGAACCCATTTTTACGCTTACGTACTCCCGGACCAAACTACACAATTAAACGGCCTTCTAACTAAGGCGCGAATTACACAGAAACTGCATAAGGTGAAGGCGCTGCGCAGGCATGATACCACTTTAAAACTTTTTTACACAAAATGTACAAAGACGATGTGTCGTGAATTACACTCAAGCGGCGCGGCGCCGGCGCAGGCAGTCAGGCACGCTATTACACGCCGCACCGTCACCTTACGCCGTTTCTGTGTAATTCGCGCCTAAGATAGCTGAGAACAATACCATCTCACGTGGGCATTCTAATGCAAATATTGATAAGAAACGCAACGCTAAGTATTCAGATTATACCACTTGATAATGCTGGAGGTTTTCACTAGATGTTCTTATCTTTGCCAATATTTATAAGGTGATTTCCTTATGGGTTTAAATAGTGGTGCTGTTTTTTTATGAATGTTGCCTCGCTCTAGGATTTTTTCCTGTATCATGGATGCGTTTACAAACATTCAAACTCACATACGCAAACAGCCAGACCCGGCACAAATACCTGTAGGCCATACAAAATATATGTCCCGTGCGGGAATCGAACCCGCAGCACGCAGCGCAGCAGCCAATTGCTCAGCCGCTGCGCCAAACGTGCAATTATAATGTGTTATGTGAATAGCTATTTTCTAGTGATGCATCGATACGCACTTCAGCCGATACGATACCGATACAGATATTGATAAAAAGTATCGCCGATACCGATACCGATACGGACCGTTAGGATTCAAAGAAAGCTATAAAAAGCTGTGGCTTTTGAAACAGATAAAATTACTCATACTTATAATAATATCTATTTAGAAATTAGATAATTGATAATTCATTGGTTCGAGGAGGCACGGGAAAAGAACACATGGAAGGATTTTTTATTTTTGCAAATAAAAAAGGCTAATAAATAATAAAAAAATGATAACAGATAATAAGACATAACTTAATAATTAAAATTCACAGTTATGAGATTTTTATTCAGGAAACAAGATTCTTAAATTATTCGGTAAAAGCCGATTTGGTCAGTCTGTTTAGACGAGAGGACTTTCAGATGCAACAGAACTCATTTGGTAACTAATATATTTTTAATAATTCAAATTTAATATCGCTGATTCCGATACATCGGAAAACTCTCTATATCGTCGATACATCGGTATCGGTATCGGTATCGGATGCATCCCTGCATTTTCCTTTTAAAATGGAAAATCCGCTCCTAACTACGCTAGAAGTTAACCGGTAACAAATGATACGGTGACGATAATTACAAGGAATGTAGTTATGAGTATGTCAACATTTTTCCATTCCTTGTAATATTCGTTCTCGACATAACTGATAAACAGCTCACAGATTCATTGTTTGATTTGTAAAGAAATTCATGAGAATCTTGATCGAACTGAAACCATAAACCGTGTACTTATCGTTTCGTTAATGTTCAGGATTACAATCAATGTCAATTCAGGGGCTATTAACAGGTTTGTATACATTTTTAAAAATAAGAGATTCAATAAATGTATGTGGTTCAATGACCGCTATTGCCATCTTAACTGGCAGCAACTATAGTAGAAGTAGAATACGACAGTTCCGTTTTCGGAATTTAGCCTACATCTTCGTTTGTTTTAGCAATCATAACTTTAGTAAGGGAAAACAGACGTATGCAAAAAGGCTGTCAGGCTGAAATGGGATTGGGTGGGTCACGTGAGCCGCATGGATAACGACCGCTGGGCAAAGGTCTCAACACGATAGGTGCCTGAGGATGGACAGCGCCGCCGAGGCCGGCCCAGAAAACGGTGGCGAGATGATGTAGACGCGCATCACGAAGGCTGGATCGAGGTGGCGCAGGAGAAGAGTACCTGGAAGGATATGGGGGACGCCTTTGCCCAGCAGTGGGACATACGAGACAAACAAAAAAAAAAAAATCTTTTGAAAGTGCTAGTGTGGCTACTACAGAACGTACTTATAAGATAACTAGCTGACCCCGCAAAAGTTGTTCTGCCATATATTTTTTTCTGTTCAGGGACACCATAATCACCTGCGGTGTGAAATATACTTTACGACCTATTCTCATACCTACCAACCAAATATACATAAACAATTTCATAAGAATCGGTCGAGCCGTTTCGAAGCAGTGCGACCAAAAACACCGTGAGACGAGATTTTTATACACAGGGTGTAACAAAAAGGGTATAGTCATATGAAAGTATATGCTGCAGACCATCAAACTGAACAACTTTCTCCTTAGGTTCAATATCGTAACTGCGAAAAAATGATCAGCTGTTCCATATATTTGGGTCGAGTAGGTATTGAAATTTTGTATGGGACGGCTGATAATTTTTTCGCATCTACGATATTGGACCCAAGGAGAAAGTTGTTCAGTTTGATGGTCTGCAGCATATACTTTCATATGAATATACCCTTTCTGTTACACCCTGTGTATAGATAGATATAGTTGTATAACATTTCGGATAGTTCTTACCTGTGTGTGGTTGACAGCGTACAGTGAAAGGTAAGTCACCAATCCTCCGATGATCAGCGACCACCACGTATGCCTCTCCGTAGGATCCGGACTGAAACTGAAGAAGCAGACAGTCTAAATACGACCTTTACTTTAAAATTATAGGGAGCATATTTCTTTATACTTACTTCGAAAAATCAAGACGCCCACCTTCCCTTGCTATCACAAATATTTCTGTGAAGCCTCCAACTTGCATAGAAGCAAACACAACAACACTGAACACAGCTCCGAACATCAGAGCTGACTGCAGGAGATCAGTAAACAGCACCGCCTTCATCCCTCCCAAAGTAGAATAAAACGTACAAACTAACCCTACCACTAATATAGAAATCAGTCTATCTAACCCTGTCACAGACTCTAGTACAATCGCAGGAGCGTATAAAACTATACCATTGTATAGCACCATTTGTAAAGTGTATGTCAAAGACGCTAGCATTCTAATCTGCGGGCCGAACCGCATCTCTAAGTACTCATAAGTACTCGTTTTCTGCAGTCCGAAGAAGACTGGTAAGTACAATTTGCTGGCAATAGGCGTTGCCACCCCGTATGATATGTTGATGACGACGAACTGCATGCCGTAGTAATAGTTTTCTGCTGATACCCCGAGCAGTGTGATGGCCGACATGAAGGATGCCATTAGTGACACTGCTACGGGGAATATTGACATGTTGCGGTCAGCTAGCAGGTATTCCTGAAAATAATAAAATTGGTTAATACGGTACATATTTTATGCCTTTCTTAAACCTAGATACATCATCCGTGAGTTGCTTTAAAGAACACGGATATAATTGAAAATACTACATTAGAGGATACATTAGAAATAACGGTTTAACAAACGACAATAACGTGGATGGGAGAGAAAACGAAAAGGAAGCCATCGAAAGACAAACGCGAATCGATTTATTTGGTCTTGACCTTCGAAAAGTTCATCATGAAGCGAACCAAATACCTCACTCACTGGTATGCGAGATAGTGGGCGACAAAAGTCGGAGAGAACCTAGATATTGAATGGGAACGTGAAATTATGTAATGACGCATAATCAGCCTATAATGTTCCCACTGCTGGGACACAGGTATCCTCTTTATGAGAAGAATAGGACCATAATCTTGCACGTTGCTGGATGGTCACATGTCTTTGTATTTCTGGTTCTGGACACGCCGTTTTCCTCACGATGTTTCCTGCACCACTCCAAGAAAATATAAAATGATAAGTAGCAAATTTTCTTTCGGAAATCGTTTTTTACTGGCATTCTACATATTTTCAGTTTTCGGGATTCGCACCCTGTAGCGTCATCCGCCATCTTGAATTTGGGGACAGATTTTTGTTTATTGAATAACCCGCTTATTTTCAATTTTACACGAAGAAAAACTGTTATTAACGAAGTTGTTTGGAATTAAATTTCCTACAATATTGGTCCTCATCAATTTTTTCCTAGGATCGATATTTTTCGATTTAACCCGAAAATAGGGGGGAAATTTTTATTATTGCATTATCACGTGGGTAACGCTAAAGGAAAGATGAAATTCTTAATATACATTCACATTGGTTCAGCAACAAATTAACACTTGATAATGATTTGCTAAAGTGGGTGAATATTCTTGCCCAGGGCGTCAGTGGCCCTAACTGAACATTGTTATTAGTTACCTCATTTGTTGCCTGTTTTCCACCGCTGAAACGGAAGTATAAGCCAATAGCTATTGAAGCGACCATCGTGGCCGCCATAATGGCGTAGTCCCATGCCCCAAAGGCTGACACTGCCATATTTGTCTGAAGCAATAAAAAAATATTATTAAAATAAATGAAAAGGCAAGTAAATGTTTGCTTTCACTTCAATTTTCTCAAAGAATCGTGAGGAAGTGAGGCAAAAAGATGATTAAAAGCCTTTTTGTAACATTGTCGAAAGAAATAGATACACTCCCGAAATTCTGCGACAATAGAAATCAGACAAAAAAGCAACTAAAGAAAACTAAAATATTCGCAAAATCATATTTCTGAAGACTTTCTCTTCCTAACTAACACAAACGTTGCTTGCATAGGTAATATTTGCCGACCTGCATTTATATAATTCTAAAAGATACCATAAGATTACTGTTATCGTGTAATAAGACCTTTATCTCTATGAGAGTTGATACTGGCAAGTGCAATAATGTAATACTAAGGACTTTCAAAAATGGCGGCGAAAATGAATGAGTTGCAATTTTTGTAGGAGTTACTAATTTGAAATCATAAAGAAGCGAATGATAAAGAATTTGTATCCACCCAAAATAAACTATAAACGCTTTATTCAGCTTTGTTCGTAAAAGATGTTGTGGTAGGTCGTAAAATAAAGCAATTAATGGAAAAGTAGTAAAACACACTCTTCTTGATACGCCAGAAGAAAAACGTACTCGGCTTGACACAAAGATATTCAAATATTATGTTCATTGCAATCAGTTTTTTGTTCTAGATCTCAGACCCTCCGGGGTCAAAGTTCGAACTTTTTCCCTAGTTTTTTTTTATTTAATACAAGTTTTCATGTTATAACTTTACTTTAAATGCCTCCACGACCTTCGTACTATTCAATACAGTCATCAGCACAATGTTTTGAGTGCGTTACATTGAGTCCTACCGTAAAACATGATTTTTCACCCTAAAAAAAAGTCGTTTCTCAGCAATAATTTTTGCGTAGAGTGACTTAGTTTGATGGACAGAATGTTTGGTGCCGGCTTCGTGAAGGGTCCGTTTATACCCTGTTTAAAGAAAAGATTGATTGATCAGAAGACTAACGTTTAATAGACGGTGCAACCTACTGACCCATTGACGGAGTGAACTATTACAGTAGCGATGTAAATAATGTAATAGCTGATTCATACACATAATAAGAAACATACAATGGATGTTAAGTTAAAGATAAATCTTGAATAATGATAATGAAAACTTAACTACGTCAATGAGATAAAAATGCAAACAGTCTGAAGTAACTCGGAAAGTTTATGTGTTAGATATACCGGCAGATAGATACAACATTATCACTAGTTTTTTTAGATAAGTGGCACAGATGGTCCTGCTGATGAACTCGGGTTTTGTTGGTTGTAGGTCACATCTACCTGCCTAACCTAAAAAACCCGATTGAAACGCAAAAACAACAAGGCACTGGGTGATGATGGAATTACGGCCGAACTCCTAAAGGCGAGTGGAAAACCGGTACTTAAGGCCCTTCAGAAGCTGTTTGATTGCGTCATACTCGAGGGAAAAACGCCACAGGCATGGTGCAGGGCTGTGGTGGTACTCTTCTTCAAAAAGGGCGACAATGACCGGTTGAAGAACTATAGGCCCATCTCACGTCTAAGCCAAGTCTCTAAGTTATTTTAAAGAGTCATCACGAATCGTCTCGCGCGCAGGTTTGACGATTTTCAGACTCCCGAACAAGCCGGATTCCGAAAAGGTTTGAGCACCGTAGACCACAAACATACGCTGCGGCAGGTTATACAGAAGACCGAAGAGTATAAACCTGTCTCTCTGTTTAGCGTTTGTGGCCAGACCTCGGAACCTATCCTTCTGCAGCGAGGTGTGAGACAGGGAGACGTCATATCTCCGAAACTGTTCACCGCTGCACTGGAAGATGTATTCAAGGTTCTGGACTGGAGAGGGTTGGCATGAACGTCAATGGTGAGTGCATCTCTCACCTTTGGTTTGCCGACGATATAGTGGTCATGGTACAATGCTCGATGACCTTAGTAGAGCTTCCGAAAGAGTGAGTCTTAAAATGAACATGGACAAAACCAAGGTCATGTTGAATGCCCATGTAACACCCACTCCAATCAAGATCGGGGACTCTACACTCGAAGTTGCAGACGATTATGTATACCTAGGACACACGGTCCAGTTAGGAAGACTACGTTAGGGAGGCTAATTTCGAGAAAAAGGTCAATCGTCGAATCCGACTCGGCTGGGCAAAGTTCGGGAAGTTGCGTGGTATCTTCTCGTCCAACTTACCGTAGTGTCTCAAGACGAAATTCTATGACCAGTGTGTGTTGCCAGTGATAACATACGGGACCGAAACGTGGACGCTCACAAAGTGCCTCATCAGAAGGCTTAAAGTCACCCAAAGGGCAATGGAGAAGGCTATGCTCGAAGTTTCCTTGCGTGATCAAATCAGAAATGAGGACATCCACAAGAGAACTAAGGTTACCGACGTAGCCCTAAAAATTGCCAAACTTAAGTGGCAGTGGGCAGGGCACATTGCTCGCAGAAAGAAAAAAAATAAAAAAAAAACGAATGGCCGATGGGGCCGAAAAGTTCTAGAGTGGCGACCGCGAACCTGAAGACGTTGCGTTGGAAGGCCTCCCACTAGGTGGACCGATGACCTGGTGAAGGTGCGGGGATCCGCTGGATGCGTCTCGCTCTCTCTCGACGGGACCGGTCAATGTGGTGACACTTGGGGGAGGACTATGGCCAGCAGTGGACGTCTGGACGTCGATGCTGATGATGAAAACATGGAATGGCTCTCGCCCGTCATTTTTCACAATATGGAGGTTGGTTGTCGCCATATTGAATTTTGATTAATGTCACGTCTTTAGTGACACTCGGACGACAAATCATTAAAATCGGCCCACACGTTTGGTCTCTAGAGTGCCACAAAAGGAAAAACATACATATATAGGCTGATAAACACATTGCCCTCCTCAGTCGGGTAATAATTTATGTAATGTACTACATTCGCTACTATTAGACGGCTTAGAGCAAAATTGTAAACTCATATTCTTAACTGAGGAAATAATGCACTTGACGTGACACATATTATCACATGTAAAAATAACATTACTGCAGGTAAGCCTGATTTTGGAAAGAAGAATGTTATCTTTTCCTCAGAAGATAACATTCTTCTTTCCAAAATCAGGCTACAATACAACTCGTTTCCTCAAACGAGTTGAATTGTAACTAACTTCACATACTCGCACATGGTATCTTTCGCACATAACGTAACTCAATTTGTAATATACAGTTAATAACGATAAAAATGCACATTACGCAACCTTATTCTTTAACAGACCTAGCAACGATACAAGCAAATCAATAAAACAAATAAATGATGATGTAAATAATAGCGGTCAGCAATACAGCCAGTGAAACAAGACTAGTGCTGTACTAATCAATTAAAGTTGATTGAGTCTTCATCAGTAGCTACTGTTGTCCATGCTACTTGATCGTGACACGAATTTTTAACTACTATTGCATTTCGACGCACACTTGCACACTGTTCGATATATAACAGATCGCTCTTACAATGAATTTGCTATAACTATTGTTGTAGTTTGAGATAGATAGTAACATCAATTAAAAATAAATTATCTATTTGAAAAATATTACTTTCGCGGCGTGTGGTAAGTCAGAATCTCGCGACTGTCAAAAAAGAATACATCGAGACTATGTCGCTTGCCGTTTTCGAAATATGAATGATTTAACAGTCTTAGGAAAGAATATTTGAGATGAAAGATAGAACACTAATGACTTCTGAGTATCAGATAAAGATGAGAATAGCAGACCTAGATTCTTTCGTGGTTTTCCTGTAATTACTAGATATTTTAGCCGTATCACCACCTAAAAAGCTGCTAAGACAAAACAGCACGTAATTTATGTTTGACAAATATAATGCTGATTCTAAAACAGACAATGGTATTAGATAAAAACGTAAAACTACCTGTTTTTCGTGTTACCAAATAGATATGGAATCTACAGGAAGTATTTGAAAATCACTGTTCAAACGTCAGATCTTGGTAAGACTTTGCAGTAAGATTCCACAGAAACAATGAACAGTCGATATGATAAACATTCAAAGTACATAACATGAGTGTTATTCACAAAATACTGATTCTGTGTAGACAATTTCTTGTAGAGACGTCGAAATCGAAAGCAGTTTATCCACATATTTGCAAAGCAATCTTGATTTCTACGGTGTTTGCCTTTATTCTCAATTACTATAGGATTAGTCTAGTACTGTAGAATGGAAGAAAAAAACGTGTTTCGCCGACCCCAAATAGAATGGGACAAGCGCAGGAAAGACGACTATAGAAGACTATAGGAATAGTCTAGATAGCTGGCTGATTTTATCGAAGACATTTGCGTAAAAAAAGTCGCATGAATCTTAGATCAATTAACGGTAAGGCCTCTTCATTTTTTTCCACCTAAACGTGTTGTTGACGTCGGTACCTACCTAGTTTTCGTGTGCAAACGCCTTGGATTCACACAGTTTATTTTATTAAGCAATTATTTAGTCGGTGACCCGTCTTTGTCTTTATTTTGCTTGTCTTTCTTTTTATTGCTTTCGTTCTTCCGATTTACTCCTCTTTTATTGAAACCATAAAACGCTTCTATGTTGTGACGTGACTGACCTACACAATTCCTTAATTTCTGCAGAATATTGAAGACACAATCTGGCATACAGATGTCGTTTATGAAATTAATTAGGTAATCAACTCGACTTATCTCCGTCCATTGATCAAAGCTCTCTTTATTAGGTTACTTCAGTTATTAATGTTATGAGATGTTAATGTCGGTGATTAAAAAGGTACTAAATTTTAAGGTTGCATTGATAATCTGACCAATTTAAAAATTCTGTTTGGAAAATAGAACAAATACTTAAATTAAATCATAATGTTGTTCAACATACGATTTAATTTTACGATTTGCTTAAGTCAACAATTTATTTCTGGTTTCATATACCTACTTGGAGCTCATTTAAATGAGTTTAATTATATTATATAGTAGTCTACTGTCTACGAAAAAGGATTTTCCCGACGGCAAAACTCAAGCGCGTCTATCATTATAAGCGTCTTTACCTGTGTCAATTATATTATAATTATCTATAGTTACAGTAAATATAAACTTTGCTGCAATTACTTCCTCAATAATGTTCTTTTTTTTAAGCTATATTTAGTGCCTACTAATACAACTTAAAATGAATATCATTAACCCTAAATTAAAATTCAATGACAAACTTTTCAATCTAAATGAATTAATGAAACTTTCCGAGAAGAACAATCGAAATATTTTAAATTTTCCCGCTATTATTTAGTGTCAGCGAGGCGAAGTATGTAAACAGCAAATGTATACTTTACGCATGGAACTTGTAATGTTTCAATTTCATGCATTATTGTAAAATATGACGATAAAATTATACGCCTGTTATAAAGCTCAATGAATGCAATTGTCGCCTTTAGCAACGCGGTAGCCGGTCTACCCATGTAATTAATAAATAATTTAATGAAAACTTCAATCAAATCTTACTTACAATTTTCTTCTGACAACACCAGCTAAATCAAACTTTTCTTGACTTGCACAGAGTTTTTCAGAAACAGAAAACGTTTCAACGCATCATAATTGTATAACAAACTCTTCTTACATAGTTTTTACATCACTTAACCTTGGTTTTTCAAAATAATACTTCGCGGTAACGTTATTTGGTAAATGAAAATATGGAATTAAATAGATGTCACAACTCATGTAGCGTCCGTTTTAGTGAGAAACACCTGGGAAATGAATATTCCGTGCGTTCGGGTCATGAGTGAATAAATTAATGAAAAGTCGTTCACTTCCTCGGCTCGCATAGAGTTAACTGTCAGCAGTGGCGTGAGGTTATGTTTTTGAGATCGTCCGATATCAGTGCATGTTCGGTTCCAGCCAATCCAGCGCTTTAACACATTGCAAATTGACTATTTCTAGTGACACGAATTTAAATTGGGCTCCACTTTTTTACTTGTAAAAAGATCACTGACTGTGATACGTGTGGAACTTTATTAATACTTATATGATGCATCTTGTGAAATACTACAGTGTCAAATTCAATGTCATACATAACCAACCAAACTACGTTCACTTTTCGTTTTCAGTATCATATTTTCTGAGAATTTCAGTTCATTGAACGACATAACTAAATTGTATTAGAAGCAGTTATAAAACTAAGATATGTTTGTGCGAATATTTAACCACGGTATTCGGGTAAAAATAAAAATTACACTGTTTGTGCTTTGCTACCGCTGATACGAAAACAGCGCTTCAGCGCTACAAAGTCTACAAATGCGCGCGCACATTTTAGTAAGGGGGAAGTTCAAAGACTTTAAATTCTAACATTTCTTTATAAAAACATACCTATTGTGTTACATACGAAACTAGTTTTGTACTATATTCTATTTTTATACCTACTTTGTTAGACAAACTTCTTTTTGCCGTATTAGATTCTAACTAGAAGAAACTAACGACATCTATGTTTTCAATCATGCAACGTGTGGCTGAGCAACAGAGTTTGCCAAAGATATTTCTGTAGGCTCAGTTGGGACTATCTTAGTAAATGTTGGAGTTTTTATTACTTTTTCGGTATTAACCGAAAAAGTAAGTAGTAAGCAGTAATATTAACCGTATTAAGGTTTACCTATGCCAACAATTATTGCATATAAAATGATTGAAATACACAACTAGACTACTCATTAATTAAAAACATTCGTTATAATATGATATAATGTAAGTTGGTAAGTAAGTAAATGTTGTTATAATTATACTTAACAACAAAAAGCCAAAGAAAACAAAAACACAAAAAAATTGCTATCATTATCCATCTGCTCTCACTTATCTAAATGGAAAAACTTCACCAATATCTCACTGAAGTATCTACGGTAAGTACTAACTATGATTTAAAGCTTGGTTTTACTACTAATTCACACTAGAACCTGGACCAAGTACAGTTAGTACTTATGCTTAGTTTTCCACGTTGCTCCACCATTCACGGTAGTCCCGACAGGTGGCGCCACATAACGCGATCGTAAAAACAATGTTCCTAGTTACGCAACTTTGGGTAGACAGCGGTGTAACACATTTGTCTGGAGAGAACGGGAGGTTATGTTAGTCTTCTACCGACTCAAACTACATTTTTATTTTTATTATTTTTATTTTATTACAAAAAAATAGTTAAAAACTAAAAAACCCGACTGAAACAACTAAAAAGCAAAAACCAAGCACATTTTAAATTAAAGAAAAGTTGGAAGCGGGCGGCGCCCATTTGAATATAAAATTATGAAAATGGAATTCGGATCCGCCTGCTTCCAACTTTACATTGACATATTTACTTATGTACACACAGGTCAAATACATAAACGTCTTTTTGGGCTTCGCCGCAGTCGGGTAAAAAGGCACTTCAATTTTATTTATTTGCTTAGATGTATAGATAAGATCTTTTCTCAAACACAATCGTTAACGAGACGTCCACGATAAAATTGCTTTTGGGCAAATGCAAGGTATTTTATGCTCAAAAATTTACACTACGGTGCCAATTAAAGTTTAACTTTGATAACTATTCTTAAAAGGGAAACGTTTAGAGCATTCACACGATACTATTGCAGTTCCAAAGAGAATCGTGCGAATAGGCTTTAAAGTGTTAATTGATACAAAATTTAAGTTACAAACAAAGCAAAGTAGAACGGGCACTAGAACTACCCGATGCTAGAACATAATATTAATCAATAATATTTATTACACAAATAAGTGGTTACAAAAAGTCTTACAAGTAATAAAAATTTCCCAGTAACCCTAACAGGCTTGTGGAGGTCGATAGGCAGTCGCTCCATGTAAAATACTGGTATTCAGCTGCATCTGGTTAGACTGGAAGCCGACCCTAACATAGTTGGGAAAAGGCTGGGCAGATGATGATGAAGTGCTTACAAATTTTGTGAAATCTCTGACTCCTTATTAGGTGATAGATCAGTGTTAGTAAGTACCCTTTCCCGGGAGGAGATATTACAGAATCTTCTGCAACTAGTTTGGCAAAGCATAGCGCACTACCTTATTTTTAAGATCTTGTTTGTAATTACTACCTATGTTTATGAATAAATAAATGATTCTGATTCTATAGGTGCATATCTAATTAACAATAACTACACATAACATGACATGTACATAACGTACTGTGTGAATCAAAATGCTTAGCAGTGAAGTAGACGGATGAAAAAAGAGTGCATGTAGCAGAGATGAGAATGTTGAGATGGATGTATAGAGTGACTAAACAAGAAAGCAAGAAAAGCTGAAAAGCTGTTGCTTTAAGTAAGAAATGAGCAATTGAGCATATAAGAGGAAGTTTGAAAGTGGCGCCTGTTACAGAAAAGATGGAATGGAGTCGTCTGACTTAGTTTGAATTTGTGATGAAGAGAGATGCAACACAGTGACTAAAAGAGTGATGAATATACATAAACGTTGATGGATGGAGAGGGAGAAGAAAAAAGGAGTAAAGGATAGGGTGACGGTTGACAGGAGAGAATGAAAGAAAAATTTGGGGTCGGCGCAACACATTACGTATTGCGCCGACGCCAAATAACATGGGACAAGGACAGGAAGATGATGATAACACAAAACATCTCCCTCTTGTAATGACCAAAAGGTAGAGCAGATGTGTACCGTAATTTTTAAATAGTCCTATCCTTAAAACTTATCATATAGGATATATTAGACAAGCACTGACCGAATCAAGCCATGAAACACTTTTAAAACCCAACAAATGTTATTGCATCCTTCAGAAAGCAATCAAGTAGGTAAATCTCTGGATAGCATAATTTATTTTGGGGTATTTAATTGGTACCAGTGTTGCTTTTCCCATCTTTCAGCCTATATTGTTCCCACTGCTGGGACCCTGGGCTGTAATCCTCTACGCCGCGGCCTGCTTAGGTGTTCTATAATTCTTGTTTGTAAAATTTCTTCTAATTCTGATTCGTCTAATTTCTCGCTCGTCGTTCGTCTGATTTTCTAAGTCTTCAATCAGCACATATCAGCGTAATCAGTTATCTAAAGTGCACTGCAATTATCAACTAACAAGATAAAACAAAAGAGTTAGGCTGCTTTCACATTAGGACGTTAGCAGCGCGACAATAGCGCGGCAGAAGCACATTCGCAAAAAAAAACTATAAAAAAAAAATGTGAGCCGTCACGGGACGCCTGGCAGATGTGAAACATCGACATTATTTTGTAAAAGTAATATGCAGAAAAGAACAGATTGTGATAGGAACTAAATATGTCACAATGATAAAATAAAATATTACTATTTTTTTCCAGATAACGATGACTATTTATTGAATAAACATTTATTTTCATTAAATACAAAAATTTACGAATTTATTTCAAATCGTGACTACTTAATTCGTTTAATCAGTGACTTCGGTAATAGTTATATTCGATGTTGCCTCTGAGGACGGTATTACTGTGACAATTGGTCGATGGTAACTGAAGTATGTTACAAAAGTATTGGACATAACATTATCAAGATATTTAATAAATACAGCATCTATTGTTGTTCCGTATCTGGTGGTAGGTTCTCTTGGATTGTTATTAATTTGCAATTGAAATTCTTCTTGGAGAAACGTAATTAATGAATTAATTAATACATCCAGCAGGTGACGCACCGTACACACTACTGCATATAGACTGTATATATATACCATCATATAGCGTGGCGACGCGTCGCCACGGCATGCGTCGCCACGACAGAAATCGGTTTTACGTGCGGCTATAGATGTTTCACATCAAAACGTTTTTTTACAGTGTGGACGTTAGACGCGCGACTGTCGCGCTGCTAAAGTCGCCTAAATGTGATAGTGGTCTTAAGGATAATGTATAGAAAACACGGAGAAAATATTTAATAGTCTCTTCAAAGGTTGGGCTTATACCGACTCCTAAATGTTGCTCTAAGTTTAAGTGTATGTAAAACAACAAATTAATTCAATTAAAAACAAACACAATGTACAGAAGACACCAAACACGCGTTTGTTATATTCTTAAGTGTTATTTTAAGTAAAAAGCCAAGGTAAACCGTTTGTTGCCTGTGAAAGACAAATAGAAAGAAGGGGTTGGCTGGGTTAAAAATGATCAGAATTTTCTCTGTTAGGTTAGCTTATTTGGAATCATTACCTTAATTTAATTTCAAGAAATCAACTACGCCGAAACTTATGACCTACATCTGATAAAATAATAACCTGATTTCTCCATCGGCGACCATTTATAATTTATTCAGGAGAAATTAACACTTATGATGTCAATTCAAAGTGAAGACTAATAATTATATTACCTTTACGATAGAGTTAAATCAAACCATCCTCTCTTCATGAATAAGTAATACAATGAAAGGGCGCTACTATTATACAGCCTGATTTTAATTTAAACAATCAGTTTTAGGTTTTCATTGTTTTCGTCGAAAAAGTTCGAAATCCAGTCTTTTGTTTAATTTTTGAAAGCACTGGCTTGTTCAGCCTGCATTTTTTTTTTGTTTTTCCATTTCTAAAATAGCCAACAGACGAAACTCTTTTGTTTTCTAATTTCGAAAGTACTGCGATGGTTCATGTTTGGCTGAACTGCATCGAGCCAATTACAATCTAGCTCTCGCTAGCATGCCTGCCGATCTGTGAAGACATTGTAGCTTCTACGGATAGCCAAAGTGTGATTTTACATTTTCGAGTAAAACCTAGCCTCACCGTTTTAAATTCTATTGGTTTCTTGAAATTACCTGGGGGATCGTATTCTGCTTAACGGGACAAATTGAACTGGATGAAACTCCTCTCTAATCGGGGAAAATTGTATAATTATAAGGTAATAAATAGCAGCTAAGAGAGGCTGAATAGATAGGTAGGCATAGGAAGTTTTAGAATTACACGTCTAAAGATTTTTCTTGCTACTTTCAAGGCCCATTACGAATTTTAAATATTCTAAAGCTAGTGTCCCTTGGAGACAGAACCAAAGATCACAATCAAATACCCGGCAAGTCTTATTCTGGTCACGTTACTTACCTTACCTTCGTTCGTAGATAATACCCGGTGCTCATGACGGGTTCATCCTATCCGGTACTTACCGATTATACCCACTTGTAACAGCTTAACTGGAAGTGGATATTTTCCTTCGTACTTAAACGCTGTTAGTTTTTGTCGAATTATATTTTGCTTCAGTGGTAAATCTCTGTCCCGCTTCTCGTCTTTTAAAAAAAGATAAAGGCCCACTTCCACCTCAAATCACATAGCAATTATCGTCGAACATTGTTTCAACTACAAGCCATTGACAGAACTGCGAGGATAGTCCGGAGGACACGGTGGAGCACACCGTGGAGTTCTGCCCCGCTTGGGCGGAGCACCGCCGTGTCCTCGTAGCGGCGATTGGCGGCGGCGATCTCTCGCGTCCGGCCTTGGTTCAAGCCATGGTCCGGAGCGAGAGGGAATGGGAAGCCGTCACCTCCTTCTGCGAAGCAGTCATGCTAGTGAAGGAGGTGGCGGGACGTGAGAGGGAAAGAACCTCACGTCCCAGCCGCCGCGGGAGACGCCCTGGGCGTCGGGGGTCACGTGGTAGCCACCACGTGACCCGGCCACCGTAGGCGCGGGCCTGTGGACGGCGAGTTATGGGCCAGCTCGCCGTCCGGCCGTCTTATGACGACAGGCCGTGTCGACGGCGCGTTCGTGTTCCACGTGCGCCTCAATGTGATGTCAGCAAATAAGTAGGGATCCGCAAGGGCTGATGCCTGCCAGGGCTGCGGGACTGTTCGAAAGAGATACCATAGCCCTGGAACACAAAAGGCAAAGAAGGAACATGGATGGGTTTTAGTCAGTAAAAGTCTGACACTCCCTTCCGCTCCGCCCAGAGCGGGGATCGGGGGAATCATTTGATGATTTCCCATCCGAAAAAAAAAAAAAAAAAAAGCCATTGGCAGAAATACCTACTTAGTACCAAGTTTTACTTTTATTTTTATTCCTTTAGCGTTTAGCGCCCGTAGCAAGTGTGCTTTGATCGATTAAAAAAAAACTAAATATCTTATTAGTGCATCAAAAGGCCACGGTAACTAACTGCATAAACGTAATCGAAAGTTTGAATTAAAGTTAGATGTTCCGAGCTGCCATAAAGAAGAAAGGCAGCTTGCCACGCAATCTGGGGACCACACTTAGAACTCGCGTACATTCGTAAATATGTTCTCAAAAGATAGGTATCGGTCAAATTATATTTTTTTTACATCGTTATCATTAATACTTGAAACAGGATATTTACCATGCTTATTATTCGTACTGAGTTTCCGATATTTCAGCACTGTTGTAAGCGCCATGATCACGGAAAAACTCCTTGACATCTTTGTTTACCAGCAACGAAATTTTTATTGCGTGAAGCACTTTCATAATCCATAGCTTCATATTCGAAAAATTTATCTGCTCAACAACGTAAACAACGCATTGAATTATGTCCAATCGTCACAATGAATTGCATTGGGATGGTGAGTTTACGTGTTACGCAATTAGCTAACAGGATAGTTGGTAATAAAATTAGGGTTGCGCCTCATCTAGCATCACGGAATCCCATTTTTTCCTACTCCTATCGTTTTCTGTCGTTTAGAACCGTCGTTTGCTAGAGCGAGAAACAGAACGTGGTGCCGAACGCATCGTCGATGCTCCCGCGTGCGATAGAATTCCCAAACTGTTTCTCGGTTCTCAGTTCCGAGCGACATGACACGACAAGACATGATAGGAGCATGGATAAGAGTGATTCCGTGGTACTAGATGAGGTTCAACCCTTGCTGAAATAGTATTATGTTAATTGGAACATAAAACGATACAGCTTTCCATTCAAAACACAATTACAACCACAAATTGTTGCAGCATTTTAAGCAGCATAAACACAATCAGCCGTTAATGTCCCACTGCTGGGACACAGGCGTTATCTCTATGATAGGTCTGTAATCCACCACGCGGGCCCATTTCGGTTTAGAGCATTTTAAGAAGATTTTAAGCTTAAAAATAAACTAGCGCTGAAAGCTCTTCAAAAACGACGTCACCGCTGAACATTAGGTGGAGGCTACATAAAATTCCAGCAGCTAAGTGGTGTCTTCTCTCTCACGTCATCCGTGCTGTCTCAAGGGTACATAAGTGGTATAAGCACGTAGATTACCATATTTTACGTAACGGTGTTAGCTTTCTTTGCGTTTTATGAAATATAGCTGGTTTTCAAAATAATGTGAAGTCTTTTTAGAGTTCCGTTTCCAAATGAAACCCTGGTAGATTCATCCTGTACGTCTGCCTATCTGTCTGTCCGTCCGTATGTCACAGCCATTTCATTCCGAGACTGTTGGCACCACACAGTTCAAATTTGGAGATTACGATGTGTCTCCTATGAGCCGCTACACAAAAGTGAGGTGAAATCACGAATAAGAAAAATAGGGGTGGCCCTCCGTACATGTATACTGAAGGCAGAAAAAAACTATATAACTGAGTGGGGAATCTATTGATAGCTCTTAAACCATGATTTCGAGCTTCCTAAAATACTTTTAAAGTCAATGGTTGTTGATATATTCGCTTCTAAAGCCGCAAAACTCGTGTCCCCCAATCTAATTTCTAAAGTAAGAGAAGGAAAAATCTGAAAAAAAGGCAAGTTCTAAATCAGAATGGTACCCATTCTCATACTTCGAAAAGTTTAAATCAATGAAAAAAGGACAATAAATTAATAAGTTAAGGAGCAAAATTGTTTTTTAACAACCTCGTCTTCTGAATTTACAGGGCGAACGGCGACCCCTAATAGGTAATTACATGCACGGCCACTTTTTTCAGGCCAGTAACAGCCAACAGCCTGAAAATTTCATTCTCTCGTATTAATGAAAATATGAATTAATGAGTTCTTATCTCTGTAAAATTCACGAATGTGTATAAATATCAACGAAACGACATTTTTTTAAACTTGATTTTGCATTTGTAAATAGAAAAGAAAATTAGGAGTGAAAATTCGTTCGATTTGTTCTTATGGACCTTGTATATCATGGCACCACTTCAGCCTTCGCAAGAATAAAAATATATAATGCCGTCGGTGGAAAAGATAGTACACGTAAGTACAGTTTGTAAAATTACAAAATAAACAAGAATATAGAAATTGCTAGTTTAATATTCCTATTTGTTTGCATGCACTACAATGAATCATTATGGTCTGATAGCAAACAGTCGAGCTAGCAACAAAATTTCTCATTAAATCACTATGGTTCCGCATCTATCCTTTCACGCGATCACCTCGTGTCCCCTTTTTCTACTTACTGAAATTCCGTTGTAGAATACCTGAATACCTGTCTTTTTCTTTCTAGCTAAGCGTAAGCTAGACACAAAATGACAATTTCGGGAAGTGCTGCGAATCTAAAGTTTTAAACACCTGCAAATAGGTAAAGTCATTTATTTTATTAAAGTTTCTTTCAGCGTTGTGAAACAGAGATTGGAGAAAAGCTTTCGACTAAGTGTTCCACGGAATGCTCCAATGTTTATGATTTTAACAGTTATTTGTTACTTATTTTATGATTACGATTTTTAGAACTACGTTATACTTTATTTAATATGATTTCTATTATGTTTAGTTTATTGCATTTTCATGGAATCATGCATGGTCCTAAATGTCGCGCAGGGAACTCTTTTACATTTATATTGTCCCTACCTATACATAAATCTTGAAAAACATTTTGTACAGTACCATTAAATGTTTTCGGATAATTTCTACATTGTTATCTTTTTGTATTGGCTCACATAGTTTTGTTTCCTTTGTGTTACCACAGTGATCTCCATTTTATTTTCAAATTAAACCGAGGTCTATTAAAAGCAATTTCTTTTTGCAAATAAGTATAACCTTTCTATTTTTGTCATAGGTACAATATATTTATAGTACTTTTTTTACAGTTAACTCTAAAATAAATAAACGTAATATTCAATACAGCCTGTATTTCCGAAGTACGAAAGTAGTATTTAAAATGTCTATCAGGAGCCGCCGAAGTCACAGACCACAGAATATCATTTACAAATCAACTTTCTGCCTGCAAAGTCACCATGGCTGAACCTCGTCCTAAACAGTACTTCGGTTTCCATTACCGTGTCCTTCGATTCCTGGGTCTTGGCTGGTGGCATCACCCCGAGGAAGGCAAACTGGCCAATTTTCCAGGATGGTATCTCTACTATTCTATTGCCACCCAAGTTGTCTGGGTAGCTGGTTTCGTCGGTCTGGAAACCATAGACCCTTTCGTCGGCGAGAAGGAAATGGACCGATTCATGTTCAGTCTCTCTTTCGTCATCACACATAATCTCACACTTATAAAACTGTATATTTTCTTCTTTAAAAATGTTGATATTCAAGAAATAGTGAGCACTTTAGAGATAGGGATGTACGATTATTATCAAAACATAGCCAAAAACCGAAAAACGGTGAAAACATCAAAAATAATAACCGGAGCCTTTATTTTCTTTGGATGGCTTACCATTGGTAATGGGAATGTATATGGGACAATTCAAGACATCAAATGGAAATCCTTAGTCGCTACTCTAAACGATACGGATCTCCGTCCAGTACGGACTTTGCCACAGCCGATTTACATACCTTGGGATTATCAGAAAGATGCGTCGTACATTCCTACCTTTGTACTGGAAACTGTAGGTTTGCTATGGACCGGACATATTGTGATGACTATTGATACGTTTATTGCATCTGTTATCCTCCATATGGGCTCGCAGTTCGATATACTCAACGAGGCTATAACGACTGCGTATGATCGAACGATGAAGTCACTACGGCAAGGCATACGTCTCGATGCTAATGTTGTTCAAGAATCTGTACTATTAAGTCCAGAAGATAATGATGAAATAATTGTAGAAGCTTTTGTACCGAGAGAAGAGATCGATGCAGCGCTGCAGACTACATTCAGGAACTGCTTCCTACAACACCAGGCTCTTATCAAGTGAGTATAAACGTTTTATACCTGTAATAGTATTTTGTACATAATAAAAATACTTTATTTATCTCTCTGTCTATCCATGTAATAATTATATGCATTTATTTTATTATTGTTCGGCCGCAACATCACGTGATTGACCTGTAGGCTTAGCCAAGTTGACAATCTACAATCGTTAACGCTAATAGAAAACTAACAAATGTATGGGAATGACGTCATCTCAACGTTAAGTCACGTGGTCAAAACAAACGAATAGAAAACTCGTAGACAGTTACAGCGTTTAAAATGATAGAATGAAATATAATCGTTTCTACAATGTTGATCGCTAGATCCCATATAAATCGTAGTCAAGTTACAGTTTTGACAAGCGCTAACGAAACGATGTCGAAGTTTTTGAACGACCACTGAGCGATCGCCGACACCCAAGAGTTAACGATAACAATAGGCGTCTATATGATTCAGCTGTGTCGTGTATCACGTCATTGTTTATGTTTCTAACTTTCAAGTGCCCGAGTATGATAGACTTTGGAATAACACAGGTAAATATGTAAGAAATAACTAATAATTTTTGTACCTTTCTATGAATTCCAATAAAGCTGCGAACTTCCTCGAGATCTAGATTCCATCCTATAAAAGTTATCACTTCACTTATGGTATATTTCGTTTAAATGCAGGATCACATCATATCATTTCGAGTTACAGTAATGTTTAAAATTACATTCCGCACTGTGATATTATAATAAACCAATTATAAGAAGAACTTGTTCCTTATTTCGCTTACTTTTTATCACTTAAAAGAATTATTCCTTTCTTAACAATTCAAAACAAAAGTTCAGCCCGCGCACAAAGTAAACAACTGTGACTTTGACGTTAGTTTGACGTGGGTAGGAACGCTCACCATAGACTAAACTATGGGTTTTTTCTACAAACATTGGAGAACGAGCGATCGACTGAGTCGTGTCAAGTTCGCTACCAACTTAGCGTTTTCTCAAATCGCTTACGCCGAGGCGTCAACGATTGTAGAAAGAGATTCGATAAGAAACGTTTGTAACTTGGCTAGGCCTGCTGATTTAAACGTCGTGAGTATCTCATATTCGTCAAGTTAATGTTTACATCAATTAAGATATGTACGACTCCATTTCATATTAAAACAGTGTAACAAATATATGCTGCAATTCAAATTGTAAGCAGTTACAAGAAGGGAAATTCTAATAAAATGTCAAAGAGAAAAGCCACACAAATCAAGTGAGGAAATAAATTTAATCCGTGATTGGTTCCCAAGATAAGCTATGGGATGTTCTCCATGCATCGTTTTTAGGGATCAGTACGACCCCATACACATCTCGGCACGTTTTCTCTTCTAAACAGTGAGAAGGTAAGGATATCGGGAGCTCAAAAAAATGAACAATCACGGAAGATATCCCGTAAATGACAGTATAAGTTTAGTGTGAAGGTATCATATCGTGATTCTGAAAACAATACTGACAAAAGCTTTTCCCAAAAACCATTACTGTTACTGTTAAACTGCATTATCCCACTGCTGACACAGTTCTTTTGATCCATGGCTAATGTAGACCACTGGTCGTAAAAAATAACATTAACCTTAGTATAAAATAAAAAAGAATGTACAAAACAGTCACTGGTTAAACCCCGATATGGCTTCCTCGAGCCATCTGAGACCCTTCCTCCTGAGCACGCGTTACCATGGCTGACTTGGAAATCTCTAAATAAACTCCGAACCAAAGTCGGCCGTAACAATCACAATTTCTATAGATGGGGGTTCATGGCCGCCAAGACCTCAAATGAGCGGCGTGTCTCCACAGACAATGGTTCATCTTCCATCTTGCGCTGCATACCCTGACACCAACAAACTTGATGATCTGCATCAGCGAGCGGAGTTCGCTTAGCTGAATAATAAACCAAACATTTGCGATCGACACGCTAAGACGAAGAAGTTGGTGCAGGAATACCAAATGTTTCCGAAATATAGCATAAATAACTCGTTTTTGAAGTTCTAGTTTATTTCAACAATTTTATTACTGTGGAACCCACTTCGTATTTATTTCGCACATTTTAATATTCGTATGTACATACATAAGTACAGTTATTTCTGTATCTTTCAATGAAATATGGATATAAAGAGATAGGTCAAATGTAAATAAAGATATAAGTCGTAATATCGCGCTCTATATTCAAGAGGCGTTCGCAGAGTAAGGGGATATCTATATAACGTTGTGTTAACCTAGGTAATCACAGCCACTTTGTATTCTAGTCTGACTTTTCAATCTGTTTGCTCAGCTTTTCAGTGGATTACATGAGAATTGTCATGTTTTACACTTGTTTGAGAAGATCGAGTGTTTTAAGGAGCAAGTGTCAGATAGGGTTCGACCGGCATTTTTCAAATGGAGAATAAATCTTTGGGAAGATTTTTTTCAAACAGCAAAGAGTTTCTGCAAATTCCGGCACTTTGTTGCAATCTATTACACTATTTCATAGTTACTACTAATTAGTAAAAGGACGAGGATTTTGGATACATATTTTGCTCAATTCATTATTTTTATGATTTTTTTTTTTTTTTTGTGGTAGTAGTTGCCTCCAAGATCCACATCTTGGAGAAGTATGTGTATAAATATCCATGTGTCTTTACATGGATACATATTTATGTAAGTATGTAACCTGACAATTCTTTTTCATATTCGAGGGAAATAGAGTATAATATCTATTTCATAATACGTATTTATTGTTTCACCTGTCAGTCATGTCACACACTTTGTTTAAGTATTACTTGACACAAATATTGTCAAAATGTTATAGGTGTATACATGTTGTAACAGAAAGGGTATAGTCATATGCTGCAGACCATCGAACTCAACAACTTCCTCCATGGGTCCAATATCATAAATGCGAAAAAAATATCAGCTGTCCCATACATTTGGGTCGAGTAGGTATTGAAATTTAGTATGGGACAGCGAATAATTTTTTCGCATTTACGATATTGGACCCATAGAGGAAGTTGTTCAGTTTGATGGTCTGCAGCATATCCTTTTCATATTAGATATTTCTTCCAACGTACAAAGCACTACGCACAAAAGCCAGGCTTTACATCCATTGCTAGTCGTATTCGCTATCCCAGACTAAGTACTATCAAGTTTTTGGCAGCCAACCGACTTGGACCAGCCGAACGTCCTAAACTGCCATAAAGTGCAATGTGAATTAACTGGAAGGTTGGCGGCGGCGTCCCGAGCCAAACATCGGCGTACTTCGGCAAATAAGCCCGTAAACTGTGACCAATTACATCAAAATACATGTCACATAAATAAATTGAATTTCCGTATTATAATACCACTTCTTCATCTTAGGGTGTAAAGGAGAGGATCGGAAAGTCAACGACCTCCAAAGATAAGTTGAGGTATCACCGAGATAATATTATATTAGCTACCAGCAAAATCTGGCAAAAGTTTGTTGAAACCCGGGCTGGGAGTTTAGTGTGAAGCTGGCTAAAAGAGTCATATCTATACAAAAAAAAAAACTGAAATGTCTGTTTGTAATATCAAAATAACAGCTTTTTACTGAATGCTTACGAAAATATAAACGGCAGTTATAACAAAAACACATTTTTTTCAATTTTTGCCTGTCCGTCTGTCTATTTGTTCCGGATAATCTCCGAAACGGCTGGACCGATTTTCACGGGACTTTTACTGGCAGATAGTTGATGTTAAGAGGTCTAACATAGGCTACTTTAATTTTAGAAAAATAATTAGGGTTCCGTGCAAATTGGTAACAAAATTCGATTAAAAAAGGGAGAATTAATTTCACGCGAATGAACGTCGCGGGCAACAGCTAGTAATAATTAGAATTCTTGACCAATTTCGTGAATTACGTGTTATCTTCTCTGTGGCTTCTCAAATCCAACAATGGTTGTAAAAGATAAACAAACCTTTTACCTAATAATATCGAACACACATATCTATTTATACTTATCTACCATCCGCCTATTTTCAATTTTAATACAATACGAACATCGCAATCGTCCCCGTAGTTATTGGAAACGTGCCGCCTACTACAAATACAGATATTTGCGGGGTCAATAAGGGACAGGTCTGAAAAATGATGGGTATCCCGCTGCGTAAAAAATGTCAATTCACAGTCGATACGAAAGCAATAAGGGGACCGAGTTCCGTGGATATGACATACTGCAATATCTCAGGATTACACCCCCAATGTTGTCAGTTGGTTTGCTTTTTTTCCACACTTAGATCAACATAATCTGTGCTTTATATTCACCTTTCTGCGCTGATATTAGAATAAAGTTTTCACTAGGTATAGTACAGTACTGTGACGAGTATTTTATATTTTATTAACTTTATTTTCAGTTGCGTGGAGAGATTCTCGAGAACTTATTCGTACGGCTTCATGACTCAGCTGCTCTCGAGCATGGCAGCCATATGCGTAGTAATGGTTCAAGTTTCGGTAAGATTCATAGATATGTGGCTTTATTTCATCTCCATACTTTTGCATAAAATGTTGTAATTTTTTTTTACGATACAATTTATCCTATTTTAACAAAAACTTAAGGTATCAGAGAATTAGACTGAGATGTAGCCTTACCTATTTGCCGTCGAAATTAACCGATTCCTTTGTAGGTCAAGCCAAACATAAGGAATTGTATCAAGAGGATCCCGAGTAGCAACCTTCTGTCTGTGAATTACACAATTCGATCACATGACCTTCAACAATTAATCCCTCGGCTATGTCTGGTGGTTACTGGTTATGCCAATATCATAGTCACCATTTAATACAGAAGCAACCATTGGAAGGTTCTTTTTTATTATTGGCTGGATTGATTTTTGGTGAGGTTTTCTTGCAGCAAGACGCGTCGAGCTTCAAGTCAGTGAGATTGATTACGTCTGTGGCGTTCTTCGTGGCCATGATTATTCAGCTCGGTATCCAGTGCTTCACGGGCAATGAGTTGACGCTACAAGTTAGTTGAAATTGTTATTATGTTTTTACAATTTTTCGAAGACGTGTGATATTGGGCTGCGGGACTGTTCGAAAGAGATACCGTGGCCCTGGAACACAAAGGGCAAAGGACATGGATGGTTTTTAGTCAGTACAAGTCTGACACTCCCTTCCGCTCCACCCAGAGTGGGGGGGGTCATTTGATGATTTCCCATCCGGAAAAAAAATAAAAATTTACGTGTGATATTCAGCAACCGGGCGAGAGCAGCGGTGAGAGCAGCGGTGGCCCAGTGGTGGCGGTCCCGACTTATGAGCAGTAAGCCATGGGTTCGAACCCAGGCAGGCGCATTACTTTGTGTAATTTATTTCATCACCACTGCTCTCAAAACGGTGAAGGTAAACATCGTGAGGAAACCGGCATGTCCTAAAACCTAAAATTCGAAGACATGTGACATCTACTAACCCGCACTGGCCCGCGTGGTGGATTATAGCCCATTCCCTCTCATAGAGAGGAGGCCCGTGTCCCAGCAGTGGGAACATTATAGGCTGCTGCTATGCTATGCTATGCTATGCTATTCAGCAACCCGCACTGGGCCCCTTTTAGTGGATTACAGCCTCGTCGCAGATATTATTACAAGTATTGTTGCTATATAAAATGTACATAGGTGCTTAAAAAAATTTGTTACATTAATTTTACACACTATGATACATCCCAATGGTAAACATCCTGCAACAATAATTAATTAAGAGAAAAGCTATGATTGAGCTATGTCGAGCTGGTCGTTAGTACGGACATAAAATGAATCCGCAAACGCGCCAGTGGGCACAGGTGACATGACGAGACCTACTTACCAGTCTACCCACACCACAGCGTGTTTCTACAGAGCCCTGATGTTCAGCTCCAGGCGAGGGTGACAGTCAATGTCTGATCGCGGCGGAGTTAAGACGTCTTGCAACTGTAACCGAATTATTGTGCCCCGTGTTGTAATCTCAAGCAATTCTTTAGTTTTGCTAGAAGCAGTGTATCGCACTCAGTGTGTTTTCATAGAACGAAACCCATCGTCTGCCCACATGATGTACGAGCCTAACATCATCATCATCAATCCTGACAATCCGAGAAGTATAAAACCCTATTTGTATAAAACCTACGGAGTCAGTCACAGAAAACGATGAACATTACGAAGAATGCCTTATGCTTTTCACTGAATTGTGGATATTTCCAGGCTGAGCGTATATCAGACGCAGTGATGCACTGCAAGTGGGAGCGCATCCCGACGAGTCAACGACGTCCTCTGCTGATGATGATGATGAGAGCACAGCGGCCGCTTCGGCTCACAGCTGCTGGGTTCACGAATATGGACAACGCCTGCTTTCTAGCTGTGAGTTTATTAGTGCCTACCAATTGGGAACTTCACCAAGTAACTGGACAAAATCACACAGATCAGCTTGTCTAAACCACGTTCAAGTAAGGTGTCAGGATCATCATCGCTATTTAATATTGACACTGACGTCTCTTGAACGAGGTTCCTGATGTGCTGACAGCCTTCATTTTTTTTTTTTCGCTTCGTCTGACGACTAGTCTTACTAAGTAAGGAGTATGGTATTACATAGTAACTGGGTTGTGGTGGTCAGATAGACAGTCGTTCCATGTAAAATATTGGCATTCAACTGTACACGGTGAGACTGGAAGCCGACCCCAACATATTTATGAAAAGGCTAGATGATGTGTATTGGTGTCCTATTCTAATGCGAACCTCGTTTGTTTCATTAATATTCGATCACGTTGTTTAGACACATTTTCTTACTGAATACTTTGTTAAATTGATGACTTTGCTTGTTTCAGATCATGAAAGCAGCTTATTCTTATTATGCCGTTCTCAGCCAAAAACAACAATAATTTACAACCAGTTTACAACATTTTTTTTTTATTAGCTTCCTACTGCTGGTCAAAGGGCTCCCCCATATCCTTCCAGGTACTCTTCCCTGCGCCACCTCGAAGCAGCTTTCGTGATGCGCGTCTAAATCATCTCGCCACCGTTTTCTGGGCTGGCCTCGGCGGCACTGTCCATCCTCAGGCACCCATCGTGTTGGGATCTTTGCCCAGCGGTCGTTATCCATGCGTCTCACGTGACCCACCCAATCCCATTTCAGTCTGGCAGCCTTTTTGCCTGCGTCTGTGATCCCTGTTTTTCAATCAATCAATCAATCATTTTATTGTCAGGCAACTGAGGTCCATAGATAAATATACACAAAATAATAAACTAATACATATAAAAGACTTTATTAAACTAAAACTAGACACGAATCGTTGACGGTGTCGTGTTTTGCTGCGTGGTGTCGCGTAACCGTCCTCGGAATCGTCGGTATACGACACCTTTCGGCTAAAAGTCCTCTATCAAGCAGGTCTGCAGATGGTGAGTCGGAGCTCGAACCACGAACGACTTGAAGTTGATGTTGTGGTGCGATTCCAATCTTTCAACCCTCAGAGTCCAGTTGGTCTCAGGGTTGGTTCAGTTGGTGGTTTTTGAGCGCAGCGTAGTGTTCCGTATTTTATGAAAAATAATTAAATGAGTGTTTTCTTTTTTTAATAATTTAATTCGGCTCTTTTTCTTCTTTTATCACAGTTTTATCATACGGTTAAAAAATTATAAGTAATAAAATAATTAATGCAGAGTGTACGCACGGCGGCCAATCAAGCTATGCAAAACCAAATTAAGTTGATCTCTCATCGTACGGGAAGCTCATATAAAGCGAAGTGAGGTTATACTGGTTATGTATAGCCTGATGTGCCGCCGCGTGTACTACTACTTTCAAAAACTTTATACTTAAACAATCTTTCTACATTGTCTGGTGACTGTGTTTTTATGCTGCCCATGGCCCTCTGACTTGGCTTGACATGCTGTCGAAAAATATCTCTCAGGCACGCTTGATTAGTTTCCTCATGATGTTTTCCATTCCCGAAGCTAGTGATAATTTTACAATACGCACATGAATCCGAAAAATTAGAGGTGCAGTCTTGGGTTTGAAGTCGAGAGCCAAAATAAACCAAAATAAAATAAAATGTAAAACAAATTCGAACTATTTGTCTACTTTGTTTATTTTTAAATTGTTTTATTGCACATATGACAAGAAGTAATTTTCAATAAAAATGTATCTAAACTATTGTTCTTTTTGTGATTTTATAAAAAGCTTGTTGCATTACATGTGACTTTATGATAGACTAAATAGGTAATTGCTTGTTTGAAAACAACTATGACCTAGTATCCACTAGTAAACAAATAGTCAAACAGTCGAAGCTGTACAGTCCTTTAACAGTCATTTTTACCTCTAACTTCAACCTTATGTCAACGAGAATAAAGGTCACTTTTTAGCAAAATCATCGGTACAACGACAATGAAAGGCCATACAATACAACTGAATACCTTGTTTGACATAAAACACACAAACCCATTTAGAATAGTATCATAATATACGTAAATATTTGATTTGTGCAAAACCAAGTAAAAATGAGCGAGACAAAAATAAAATAAACAAAGTTTTATTAAAATGAAAAGAATATCTATCAACATTGAACGCGTATACAAAGTTTCGTGTCCGAGCTATTAACCGTTGAGGAGTTCTCCCGCGAGCTGAGGAGGCGATCCTGGCTGCAGGATCAAGTCATGTCTGTTATAAAAATGTATTGTCACTAGACCCAAAGGCGTATACAAAATTTAAGCCCAATCGGTTGGGGGGAAGTGGTTTGAAATTCAGATGCAAGATTTGACCAATACATACTAACTAACAAGACAAGCTAAATAAAAGTTTATTTATAACTAACAGGGTTAAGATTCCAGAAAATAGTTGATAAATGGTTTTTTTTTTTTTTAATATCTATAACTATTTATCACTAGGAATGAATAAAAAATAACAAATTAATTTCGTGATCGGTCACATAATTTATTCACGTGAAACCACCACTTAAAACGTCAGTTCAAGGTGAAGACTTAGTTATTAAATTGCCAGTTCCATATAATTAAATTAACCAATTCTCAATTCATAAATATGTAATAAAATATACAGCCTGAATTCATCATTATAAATTGTCGCAGTCGTCATTGTTTTCAAAGAGCAGCTTATTCCATATACGCGCAACCTTATACTAAGGATTTGAATTCAGCACCTCAATTATCATCATCAGCATTCTATTGCCCTATACCAATTCATTTGGGGTCGGCGCAGCATGTGTTCTTCTTGCATACTTCTCTGTTGCTCGTCATCTCAACAGTTACCTCCTTTCTAAGGGTGCTTACATAAACAAACAGTTTTCCGGTACAGGCGAGTCGGTACCGATTGGTGCAGGTATTCATTTCTATACCCAAAGAGTTACGCCCGACTCGTCATCAAATAACAAAAGAAAATGATTTGCCACTGTTTCAAATATTTTTGATTTCGTACCCATTCGTCATCGATGCAAAAGTACCGTCAAATGACATAGCATCCTTCCCCAATTACGTAACATATTTTCTATCACCTTACGAAGAGGATATCTATTGAAGGTAAATCGTAATCCCCTACTTCTTATATTAGTCAAATTTATCTGTTCGCGTTCATAATTAATCCAATGGATGTTGCGTAATCGTAAAAATTAACTACTTTTTCAGGCCAGTAACAGCTAGTAGCTTGAAAATTCAGTCTTCTGTAATGAGAATGAGTTGAATAAATAAGTTATTTCTGTACGTGTGTAGTTAGTTGCTTTAACCACAAAACGTTTTGAACTTTTTAAATACGATTTCTTTCTCTTGATTAGAAACTTTGTCGATCACCGTTTCAGCCAAAAGCCGTCCACCGAGAACATTTATGCCACTGCAAGAATAGCTACCATCATTATTACACAAAACATTTCTATTCGTAGGTGTAGATCTAACGCATTAACTTTTGATAAACTTAAAATTATAGTCCTACATCAATCATTAGTTCAAACCCTGTTACCTCATCATTTACCTCATCTACAAATTATATTTGACCGTAAACAATAAGCCAGCACAGAAACTCATTAACTCACTTTGGTTCCGCCTGTGTTCTTTCAACAAACAACCTTTTACTGCATTTCATTTGTAAAATACCTGTCTTCTTGACGCGAAATGACAATTTTGCAAAGAGCTGCAACTAAAACTAGAATTTAAATACCTGTAAAAAGATAAAGTAATTTATTTTATAATAGTTCTTTCTACGTTGACTTTAAAAGTAATTTGAGAAAAAATGTATGATAAATAAAACATCTTTGTCCCGCAGAGTAATTGCGGAACACACTGACAATCTCAATGCTTTAATTTTGATAATTCAACAATATTCATTGCGCTATTTACGTTACTGTGCAGACAAATTTTCAAACAAATATAGCAATCGACTACGACCTTTACAATTATTTCGGATTGTAATTGAAAAGTGTGTTACGCAATTGTAGTGCCGATTACTACTCACATTATCGCAATTTCTATTGTGTTCGTTTTATTGCAATTTTATTACGGGCTCCTAAATGTCGCGTGGCGAACTCTTATCGCGCATTCTGTATGCATTCGATAACTATTTATATTCCTTTTACTTCTACCTCAGTCTTGAGTTCAATTTTGTACCTATAAACTTGACTATCGGTCAAAGTATTTCTGTAATTAATGGGCACAGTTCAATTTGCATACACACCATGGTGATGTATATTCAATGGTCTATTGATTTTTTTTAAAGAAATAAGCGAATGTTCTGTTTACTCAAAATAATAAATCTAAAATTCAGAGCAACCTGTATTTCAGAAGTTCGAGTAGTTTATAATTACCACCTTAAGCCGCATAGGTCACTGAAATTCATTTACAAAACTGCAGTGCGCTTTTAAAGTCACCATGACTGAGCCTCGCCCAACACAGTACTTTATTTACCACTATCGGATCCTACGATTCCTGGGGCTGGGCTGGTGGCATCAACCCGAGGAGCGCAAAACGGCCAACTTTCCAGGCTGGTACTTCTACTATTCCATTTTCACCCAAGTTGCCATAGTAGCTGCCTTTGTTATCATGGAAACTATAGACCCCTTCGTAGGTAATAAAGATAAGGACCGATTCATGTTCTCTATCTCTTTCGTCATCACCCATAATCTCACCCTTCTCAAGATGTACATATTCTTCTTTAAAAACTTGGACATTCAGGATATAGTGCGCACTTTAGAGATAGATATGTACGATTACTACCAAAATATATCTAGGAACCGTAAAACGGTAAAAATATCTAAATTAATTACTGGATCCTTTATTTTCTTTGGATGGATGACCATCCTTAATGGCAATGTGTATGGAGCTGTTCAGGACCTCAAATGGAAGTCTTTAGTTGCTTCTATGAACGATTCTTCTCTTTCTCCAGTAAGGACGTTGCCACAGCCGATTTATATACCTTGGAACTATCAGAAGAATATAGTATACATTCCTACTTTTATGCTGGAGAATGTAGGCTTGTTGTGGACTGGTCATATAATATTAACGATTGATACATTTATTGCGTCTGTTATCTTGCACATGAGCTCGCAGTTTGAGACTCTAAACGAGGCTGTAACGACTGCGTATGATCGAACGATGAGGTCACTGCGGGAAGGCTTACATCCCGACGCTATTAGTATTCAAGACAGGGAATCTCCTACATCATTGAGTGAAGAAGAAGTAAATGAAGAGATCGTTAAAGCTTTCGTGTCAAGAGAAGAAGTCAACGCAGCACTTAAAACTACGTTCAAGAACTGTTTTCGGCAGCATCAGGTTCTTATCAAGTGAGTGTGATAAGGTTACATTATGAAACAATTGATTTTAACACGGTACGGCACGGCATGGAGTGATTTTTTTAGGGTTCCGTTGCCGAATGGCAAAAGACGGAACGGTTATAGATTCGTCATGTATGTGTGTCTGTGTCTGTCCGTGTATGTCACAGCCACTTTATTCAGAAACCAGTAGGACTACACAGTTGAAACTTGGTAGGTAGATGTATTCTGTGAATCACTTCACGATTTTTATACATTAATAAAAAAAATAAAAAATATGTGACTCAAGAGGATCATAATACATAGAAAAGAAACTAAAAAAATCATCACACCTATTCGTGCGGGTGTCTATAGACAGGTCTTTAAAAATGACATTGAGGTTCCTAAAACCATTTTTTCTCAAAGTCAATTGTTGATTGAAAGATAGACACTTTCAAAGTTTCAAAATGCGTGTGTCCCCTCTAATTTCTAAAGTAAGAGGAGGAAAATTCTGGAAAAATGTAGCATTGTAAAATGTAAAAAAAACTCAATGAAAATTGGTTTGAATAAGATTTGATGTTTTGTTTTTGAGATATGGGACTTTTTCATCAAACTGCAGCAGAAACTTTGTTTTTGATAAACATACTATGAAAAACAAATTTAGTATTGCTATTGTTTTTTTTTCAGTTGTGTGGAAAAATTCGCGAAGACCTATTCGTTGGGTTTCATGACCCAGCTGCTCTCTAGTACGGCAGCCATTTGCGTAGTAATGGTTCAACTTTCGGTAAGATTTTCCTCACTGACCTTATATTAACAATCACACAATCGCCCATGTACCTTATTCAAGGTATAAACGGACCATTGCGCTGTACCTTATTCAAGGTATAAACGGACCATTGCGCTGTACCTTATTCAAGGTATAAACGGACCATTGCGCTGTACCTTATTCAAGGTATAAACGGACTGTCCGGCGGGCCAAGATTGTCCGGCGGGCCAAGAATTTGGCCCGCGAGGAGATGCTGGAGTCTCTGAACGGAGATCCGTGGGGGCGCCCTTACAAGATGGTGCGGGACAAACTCCGCACCCGGGCCCCCCCGCTAACGCAGAGTCTCCGGCCTGAGCTCGTGGAGGACGTGGTGAGCGTTCTGTTCCCTTCGCGAGGGGAGCATCCTCCCCCGCCTATGGCTCCGTCACCGCGTGCGGTGCCGGAAGCGGACCACACCGATGACGACTATGACGTTCCGGAGGTGACTGGGGTAGACCTGAGAGTGGCGGTACGCAGGCTGAAAGCCAGAAATACCGCCCCGGGACCCGATGGCTTGCCTGGCAAAGCCTGGGTCCTGGCCTTTGAGGCTCTCGGGCCCCGACTGGAAGGGCTCCTAAGCGCATGCTTGGAGAGAGGCCAGTTCCCGCTTCGTTGGAAGACGGGGAAGCTGGTCCTAATCCGGAAGCCAGGGCGCCCTGCGGACTCTCCGTCCGCATACCGGCCCATCGTGTTGCTCGACGAGGTGGGCAAGCTCTTTGAAAGAGTCATTGCCAACCGCCTCGCCGGGCACCTTGCAGGGATGGGGCCGGATCTTGCGGAACACCAGTTTGGTTTCCGCAAGGGGCGCTCGACGGTGGACGCCATCATGCGCGTGAGAGCCCTCACGACGGGGGACGCGGTGTCCCGGGGCGGGGTTGTCTTGGCGGTGTCTCTTGACATCGCCAACGCCTTCAACTCCATGCCCTGGACCTGCATTGCGGAGGCACTCCGGTATCACGGGGTGCCGACCTACCTTCGTCGCGTGGTCGGGGACTACCTGACGGATAGAGCCGTCATCTACCCCAGTCGGAGCGGAGAATGGAACCGGCGAGAGATGTCGTGCGGTGTTCCACAGGGTTCGGTTCTGGGGCCGGCCTTGTGGAACATCGGTTACGACTGGGTGCTGCGCGCCGACCTCCCTACCGGCGTCAGTGTAGTTTGCTACGCTGACGACACGCTGGTACTGGCGCAAGGGAGGTCGCACGAGGCGGCGGCCGAAAACATGACACGCGGGGTTGCGATAGTTGTGGAGAGGATCCGGCAATTGGGACTCGAGGTGGCATTGCACAAGTCCGAGGCCATGTGTTTTCATGGGCCTCGAAATGCGCCACCGTCGGGATCATTACTGATGGCAGGAGGGGTTCCCATCGGCGTCGGGTCGACGTTGAAATACCTAGGACTCGTCCTCGACAGTCGGTGGAACTTCGTGGAGCACTTCCGACGTTTGGCTCCCAAACTGGAACGGACGGGGGCTGCTTTCAAGCGGCTCTTGCCCAACCTGAGGGGTCCAAACGCCTCCTGCCGGAAGCTTTACGCGGGGGTCGTGCGGTCCATGGCCCTTTACGGGGCCCCGGTGTGGGCGCGTTCTTTGAGGCGGCAAGCCGCCCACTACCTGAACGCGCCCCAAAAGGTGATAGCCATAAGGCTAATCCGGGGGTACCGCACGATCTCTGGCGAGGCGGCTAGCCTCCTTGCCGGATTGCCGCCATGGGATCTGGAGGCGATAGTCCTCGCGCGCCTGCATGAATGGCGCGCGGAAGCACTATATAGGGGGGAAACTCCGCTGCCGCGACAAATTACCGCTCAGCGGACAGACCTCCGGCGTGATCTCATGGCGACATGGAGAGAGCGACTGTCGCAACCCCGTGCAGGGCACGCCACCATAGTGGCGATAAGTCCCCTCTTTGAGGAGTGGCTAGAGAGGCGCCACGGCGCCCTCACCTACCGTCTGACGCAGGTCCTCACCGGACACGGTTGTTTCGGGAGGTTCCTGCACCGAATCGGGCGGGAGGAAACGCCCGGGTGTTTCCACTGCGAGGATCGTCCGGAGGACACGGTGGAGCACACCGTGGAGGTCTGCCCCGCTTGGGCGGAGCACCGCCGTGTCCTCGTAGCGGCGATTGGCGGCGGCGATCTCTCGCGTCCGGCCTTGGTTCAAGCCATGGTCCGGAGCGAGAGGGAATGGGAAGCCGTCACCTCCTTCTGCGAAGCAGTCATGCTAGTGAAGGAGGTGGCGGGACGTGAGAGGGAAAGAACCTCACGTCCCAGTCGCCGCGGGAGACGCCCTGGGCGTCGGGGGTCACGTGGTGGCTCCCGGCCACCGTAGGCGCGGGCCTGTGGACGGCGAGTTATGGGCCAGCTCGCCGTCCGGCCGTCTTATGACGACAGGCTGTGTCGACGGCGCGTTCGTGTTCCACGCGCGCCTCAAAGAGATGTCAGCAATCAAGTAGGGGTCCGCATGGGCCGACGCCTGCCAGGGCTGCGGGACTGTTCGAAAGAGATACCGTGGCCCTGGAACACAAAGGGCAGAGAAGGAACATGGATGGGTTTTAGTCAGTACAAGTCTGACACTCCCCTCCGCTCCGCCCAGAATGGGGGGGGTCATTTGATGATTTCCCATCCGGAAAAAAAAAAAAAAAAAAAAAAAAAAGGTATAAACGGACCATTGCGCTGTACCTTATTCAAGGTATAAACGGACCCTTCACGAAGCCGGCAACAACAACCAAGCATTCTTTACATCAAACTGGGGGTGAAAAATCACGTCTTACGTTAGGACTTAACGCACTCAACACTGTGCTGATTAATGCATTGAATAGTACAGGGACCATGGAGGTATTTAACCTTTTGAACGCCATTGTCACATATACGTGATTGTAACGTGACAAGCAAGCGCGTGCCCTGTACGACTAACGACACAAATATGTGACAAAATAGTAGGTGAAATAGTGGATTGGCGTGGAGGTCACGCGCGTGCGTTTATTCTGTGTCATTCAAAAGGTTAAAGTTATTAGTTATTAAAAACTTATCTTTAAAGAAAAACTTGTGAAAAAGTTGGGACTTTGAGCTCCAATACCTCCGTAACTAGACGGTTTCCAGATATGCTCTAGAACAAAAAAAATATCGCAATAACTGGGAGAACAAGTGCCTTTCGGCTACATTAATGGTATTTTTATACCCATTAGATGCACATTTATATTATTTCGAAGTTTAGATACTCCAGTACTAGGCTCAGGTGCGACCATGTTGCCTGTGACTATTTGCCATCTGAACAAACCAAATTCCGTGAAGGCTCCAGTTAGGAAGTCAAAGGAAGCACTCAAACGCACGGCTAAATTGACGAGAACATTCAAGAGCTTCAAATCGAACTACAAAGCTATGTACCTTCCACTATCTCTTCAGCATGTATCAGAGGTAATTTAAGGAGGTCGTATAGACCATCAAACGGAACAGCTTTCTCCATAGGCCATCACTCTTATCACGAAAAAATATTACCTATTTGTCCCATACAAAAATTAAATATCAAATTGACCCAAATGTATGAGACAGTTGAATATTTTTGCGCGATACGCACACACCTTTTACTCACTCATTATCAGTCTCCTACCGTTACCCCAATTTATTTGCGGTCGCCGCAGCATGGCTTCTTCTTCCATACTTCTCTATTACTCGTCATCTCAGCAGTCCTTTTAAACACTGTATAAGATAAACATATACTGTCACTTACGGGATATCTTCCGTGATTGTTCATTATTTGGAGCTCCCGATAATGAACAATCACGGAAGGCATTCCGTAAGTGACAGTATAAGTTTAGTTGTAAACCGTGAAAGCTTAAAACAGTGACTGTTTAAGATTTTACGCCCAAGAAACCACTTTAAAATTAATCAACGAGTATGCAAGAATTAATCAAAAAATGCATGTTTCGACACTGAGTATTCGATAACTCGAATTTCAGCCTCTAAATGGCGAAATTTCCAAGATAATAAGACCAGGAGGGACCGGTGTAATCCGAAACTTACGTGAACGTGAGTGGTGTCCTACAAATGACAGTTTGATGTCTTTTCCGTGGCAACGTGCCAAAAATAACGAGCCTCTTGTTAGACTTCAAATAAACCTTCCTTCATGTTGTGTGCTTAAAATTAATTACTTACACGTCTTTTGTACTGATGTTGGGAATGAGCCCTTTGTGAGGTGATAAAGGAATTGTGTCAAGATGTTTGCAAACACCTTTCTGCTTGGTAATGACGACTGTGAGCACCTAGTTGGCTGTTATGAGCAGTGATTATGCTGAATGGCTGAATGAAATGTATCAAGCAGTGTATAGAAGGTGTAAACGGACCCTTCACGAAGCCGTCAACCAAGCATTCTGTAAACTAAGTAATTGTACGCAAAAAAAATTGCTGGGAATCGACATTTATTTTTGGAGTGAAATATCACGTTTTACGGTAGGACAGTGAACTCAATGTAACGCAATCAAAATGTTATGCTGATGGATGCATTGAATAATAGAGAGGTCATGGGGGGTATTTAAAGTAAAGTTATAACATTAAAAACTTGTAAAAAAATATAACTAGTGAAAAATTCGGAACTTTAACCTCTAACGTCTGTAACTAGAAGGTATGGTCTAAATTCTAAACCTCTAGAAAAAAAATGATCGCAATGACTTTCGGCTTCCAATATAGTCTAAGTCAAGTCGAACAATACCCTTTTTCTCTTACACTAAGTGACGCTTTCATTTGAAATACCAACTCTTTGCGCTGAGCCTAGCGTTGAAAATCCAGCAGTGCGTTCTTTTAAGTAGTACTTTGTTTTACAAAAATTGGCGTAAGCGTGCTGAATACGTCAATATTTTTACCTATTTATGACCAATAAATAAAGTAACTGACGTTAGTCCAGCGGTCGCAAGCGCGACTGCTGAGCATTAGGGCCTGGGTTCGGTTCCCGGGTCGGGCAAACTGTTATTGGGTTTTTCCATCAGGAATTTCTCAGTAGCAACCACAGAGTCTGGATTTGTGCCCGGTTGATGGCAATAGGCTCACCGTCTATTACATGGGACTTAAACTTAACTGGCGAAATGTGGGTGTACTGTTAGGTACACCTCCACCTAACCCTTCGGGGATAACAAGACGTCATGTTATGTTATGTGACGTAAATAAAGTAACCATATTTGTGGGTCTTATTTGGGTAACCAGTTGTTTTCCTTTTCTGATGACGTACGCACTGAACCCTGTACCGAAACCCACCGACTGAATCCATTGATTGACAGGCTTTCCTTGCAGCAAGACGTATCCGGTCTAGCATCGATGAAGCTGATGACTTCTGTGGCATTCTTCTTCGCCATGATCATCCAGCTTGGTATGCAGTGCTTTACTTCGAATGAGCTGACGTTACAAGTAAGTTATGTGTTCGGATAACATTTTTGGTAGACCAGCATTTACTTACATGCACTTACTGCCTATTTCTCACGTGTCTAAACAGAAATTATTGTATTAACTACGATTGCAGTGACCGCTAAAAATCAACTGATTATTTAGAATGTGCTCCTATCCAGGATTTGACCTATTTATAGGAATTTCCTAAGTGATCATACTGACAACAACTGCACGTTCTCATAATGAGCACACTGGAACACTATCTTCTCTATGTGAGAGGGAGCCCAGTTCAGGCCACAGGCACTATTAAACTCTACTGACGTTGCTATAACAAGGTTACACACTGGGTGCAACTTGTCTAAAAAGAACCATCGACTAGAAAAGTAGCAGAGACTTGACCTCACCTAATTGGATTCATCATCTGCCTAGCCTTTTCCTAACTATGTTGGGGTCGGCTTCCAGATTAACCGAATCCAGCTGAATACCAGTATTTTACATGGAGCGACTGCCTATCTGACCTCCACAACCCAGTTAGTACTGGGTAATACGATACCTCTTGATAAGACATGTCAGACTTTCAGGCCACTGACTACTTGTAACGACTGTCAATGATCTACAAATGACAGCCGGGACCAACGGTTTAACGTGCTTTCTGAGGCACGGAGGAAACTCAGTAAGTAATGGATGGTCACCCATCCACAGACCAACCTAGGCAAGCGTGGCTTAACCTGAAGACCGACCCCGAGCGGCTGTTATTATTAATTAGCCATGAGCTCCTCTTGCATCTCACATAATTGGATCCATCATTTCTATTTACAGGCCCAGTGCATATCAGACGCAGTGATGCAAAGCAAATGGGAGCGTATCCCGTCAAGTCTACGTCCACCGCTGGTGATGATGATGATTAGAGCACAGCGGCCACTCCGTCTTACGGCTGCTGGATTCACACAGATGGACAACGCGTGCTTCTTAGCTGTAAGTGATTCTGGCAATTAAGTAATACCTCTTGGATACGGGCTATACGCTCAAGAGACGCATCTTGCGATTCCGACTGTGAAGAAAACAAATGAATTAAGTAGCTTACGCGATTCTCACATGACACCGCTAGACCGCGCGGACGGGCGGTGGCGGCGAAGCGAATATATGGGCGAGCGCCGATCGTCCGCGCGGTCGGGCGGTATCATGTGAGAATCGCCTAAGCTACTTCAACGGATTTCATACAAGCCAATGCGACGTGAGATCCGCTTCACCGCCAGATCGCGCGGACAAGTGGTGTCGTGTGAGAATCGCCTTAAAGAATGTCACGAGTTTCACGAGGAGAAAACAAATACAACATTTAATTGCAAAAAAAAATAACTGAGTTCCAAAAAAAACACTAAACAAAGGAAAAATAACTTTACTTTCAGAAGTCAGTGACTGTGTTTGTTTCATTGAATTTTTTGCCACCGCGCGATCTTCCTCTAACAAATTAAAAAAAGAATCACGTAAATCGGGCTAATAATCACAGAGACATCAGAGAACACACATGAAAAGCCGCCTATGGCACTAAGTCCGCCTTCGTACAGTTTTTACTTGTGCATAAAGTTTAAATAAATAAATAAATAAATAATAATAGAAAGATCCTGGTGGAAGGCATAACCTCCTCCTTTTTAAGAAGTCGGTCAAAAAAGCGCGCGTGACGCTTGACGCATGTCACATCGCCCGAAATTGTGGACATTTCCTGGCTAGTAGATTAACAACGACACGTTCCTGGTAGATTTGTGAACTGTAGGAACGTCTTATGGGATCAAACTACTGCTCGACATAGTAGCTGTAGGATGTCGCGGCCACGATTACCGCAATCTAGGCCGGAGGCGCTTCGACCAAGATGCTTTAGTTTTTAGTTTGGCCCCAAATCGTCTCCAGCCTTTGTCCAATACTTGGTTTTTTTTTTTAAATACGTGTTTTATTACATAAAATAGAACAACAAAAAGAACTAAAAATTCAGAATGGTGTCCTCTCTCTTTTTGAATCAGTCTAAATACAAAAAACTTACTTTTATATTTACATCTCACTCAGTCTAGTAAGAATTATTTTCTAGACCACTAACACAGTGTAGTAGAAATTCTTTACTGGAGCTAAACTATTGCAATAGTCAGAAATGGGCACCACGTTTTTAATGCAACCGTTTGATTAGAGCACAACTCTGCTCACTCATACTTTCCATCAATTGCATTCATCACAGTTCGGAGCTCGAGCCAGTAATTGAACATTGGTGACGTCATCAGTCGCTATGATTCGCATTGATTAATTCAATAACTTGGCTCATTAACAGTCCCGACATTATCCACGTGGAATGTAGATACATTTATGATTTACAGATAGTGTTTGCACTCTTGAAAATTGTGGTTACTGCTTACTAGGAATAAAAAAATTAAGTGTTTGTTAAAAGTATATACGGTACTTATAATAAAAACAAAAACATATTTTTTTTATTTTTTTGTCTGTCTGTTTGTTCCGGCTCATCTCTGAAACAGCTGGAACGATTTTGACGGGACTTTTACTGGCAGATAGCTGATGTTATAAAGAATGATAAATAAATTATTAACAAAATCCGATTCAAATAGGGGTATGATATTTTTATAATAATTTCATCGCAACAGCAACAGCAGCAACGGCAACAGCTAGTAAAAAATAAATTAAAAACTGAGTATTTAAATTCCTTTAGTAACCGATCGGAAAAAATTAATAGTGTTTGTGGAAAAGTCGGATGCCATTAAAAACGAAAATAAAAAGTTCATCGGTAAAGCCAAGGAATTTTGAAACTTCAGTCTTATATTAGCTTGTAAAACTCAAACTCTGATGTAACTCAAAGTTATATTAAGAACGGACGCTGAGGAGTACACTGAATAAATATTAATGAAAATTAATATTAAAATTTCAACGAAAATAACTTTGTTTGTTTCAGATCATGAAGGCAGCGTATTCTTATTATGCCGTTCTCAGCCAAAAACAAGAATGAAAAATAATAGACTTTTTGTTGTTTTATAATAATTTAATTATAATCTTTTACCGCTGAACTTTGTCGCACATAACTACAATCTAAACTATCACAGTTTTTTCGTACGTATAAAAATTATAAAAGTAATAAATTAATTAGATGTAGTACTAATTTTAACACCTACTTATACTTGACCAATGTAGAACAACTTTCAACTAAGTAATTTCTGACAAAAATAAAATGGGATATTTATTTTACAATATTTTCGTATTTTCTTACTGTATTTTTACACATTATTATTTTTATCGACCAGGTTAACAAAATCATAATTTTCTACGGTACCTATTCATTTTTCAAAAATTCAAATCTAGAACGTTCGTTCTTTTTTATTATCTTTGTTGACAGTACCAAGTTGTTCACGGCGCAGTAGTGTTGCCATTAGAGATATTTAATTAGCTAAAGTAGTCTAGCCTCGTACAAACATATTTCACGAATCAAAGTTCAGTAGTGGCGGCTTCGGGGTCGTTGACCGCGATCTGTCTGTGGTCTTTATGTCCAGAACTGTCATCTCTTCAGATCTGTGAAACGGAAAAGGGAAATTAATACTTAGGGAAAAACTAGCACATTGATTTGAGAAAACCTGTGACTTTATGGAATAATTTAAAAAAATACACACAAATATTTGATTTTTCAAGTGACTGAGTTCTGAGGAAAAAAAACATCAAAAGAAAATTCAACCGATTTGGAACCTCCACCTTTTTAAAATCGTTTAAAAAAAATAAGACATCATCAACTTTAAATTAGGTAGGTACCGACTTATAATTTATTCTTATCGGAGTTATCCATATAAATCGACAAAACCAATTATTATTTCTAGTCGAAGCCACGAAACAAGACAAAGGAATGTACACACACGCACACTCTAAGTACCTACACACACCGAACTCATTTAGCGTTATGCTAATAAGTTTGCACTTCGCGTTAAGCGCTCTATTCAGAGTGCTATAGGAAATTACGTATACGGATATATAATGTACCATTGGTATCGGTATTTCTGTACCTTAACGGAGATACCATCTCATCTCACGTGACATTATTTTTATGAGCCTAAGCTGCCTGGAAATAAATGAATGTTGTTGTTGTATTATCCGAATCGTGTAAAAATCAACCTTCATTTATCTAGGTGACTGCCCCGTTGGTCTATTGAAGTCCTGGGTTCCCGGGTCGGGCAAATTGTTATTGGAGTTATCCATCAGGAATTTCCAAGTAGCAGCGACGGAGTCTGGATTTTTGCCCGGATGATGGCAATAAGCTCGTCCCTATTACATGGGACTTAAAAAAAACGTAACCAGCGAAATATGGGTGTACTATTAGGTACACCTCTGCCTAACCCTTGGGGTATTACAGGCGTGATGTTTATTTATATTTCTAGATGTAACTGGCGCTCCATTGCAGCCAGAGAAAGCGGGAAGAACTGGACAAAACCAACATTCAGTGATCCATATCAGTTCAGGATCGACAAAACTGGAAGTCATGCGAAACCTTAGCCCAGCAGTGGGATAACGCAGGTTCAGTAACAATAACTAGCTACCTAGCCTAGCTTAACAGAGGTGAAATTGAATAAATGGTAGACTAAAAGCTACCTCAATAAACTCTCTAAATTATTATAAACGACATCTGCTACCCATCAAGAAGTTTTAAGGACTTGTGAAGTTTGAGGTACAATGCATATATAGATAATACATAAAAATCATTACGGGTAGTCAAGTCTGACCACCAGTCTTACCAAGAGGTATCGTAATATCCTGTAACTAGGTTGTAGAGGTCAGATAGGAATTCTATCTATTCTACTGGTCCAGCTGCATCCGGTAAGACTGGAAGCAGGTGAGGCATAGATAGCAAATACCGCATAACTAGCAAATCGTAGCTCTGGAATTTCCTAGTCCCAAAGCAACAGTTAGCGGATGCTGCGCAAAATCGCAAATAGTTATATTTATGGCTCCTGTCGAAGTTTCAAGTTGTTGTGGTGCATTATAAATTATTTAGTTATTGACGGAAATTCACTGTAATATTCAGAAGTGCTGTCGGTCGTTTGGGTAAGTTGCTTGAATATAGAGAATATCTCATGAATAGCATGCATTTTGATTCCTGTCTCGGAGACCGAGTCTGCTTGCATATCTCCTTGGCTCGTGATATCTATAGAAGCGTTACAATTAGGACCAGAGACACGTAACGATGGTATGGACATGTGATGAGAAGGAACGGATTGCAAGTCACTAACAGAATGATGAATATTTGGTTGGTGGGATGTATTGTGTGAGGAATTATATGAAAGAAAAGTTGTAAATGGTTGCGTGACGGTTGACAGGGGAGAATGGAAGAAAAAAACGTGTTCCGCCGACCCCGATGTGTGATGATGATGATGACCAGGGTCACATAAACCAACAGTAGTAATTCTATTCATCGGCGTAGCGATTGCTGCTGTTCGTAGCTAAGCTTGTTAGGTTCAACGTTTAATATACTAGGCGATCATAAATAAACCAATAGTACCAGTTAGTGCCTGTCGTTTGCCCCGCTGCTTGCTCAGCAGTGAGCGTACGTCACTCATCACCTATTAAGTGAAGCTACTAGGAGACCATAAAGCAATAGTACCTGTCTTCTTCAGTATGTCCTGCATTGTAGAACACGTCGGGTAGTGGCGAGTCATGCTGACTCAGCAGTGAGCTGCCGGCTCTCGGGGAGTGAGGACCGTGCGTCGCGTATGGAGAGAACGGCACTGCTGCTCTTAAGGCAGCTAGAACTAGAAGCATGCCGCCTGTGAACAATGAAATAATGTTTACATTAAGTACCTGCGTATATTTAGAGGCTATGATGTTGAGGATGAGGGGTCTTAGAAAAAAAACCCTTATGACTTCAACATAGAACTTCATCGCTACCAGTTGTGCAGACTCACAAAATTTGCATTGTGCGAGTTTTCTCACTAACTAAACTATTCGATAAAATACTCTTTGTGATAAAGTAAACTTCAAAGTGTCTGGAATAATTGTATTTCCTATCTTTGTCACCAGACTTTGCTAGTCCAGTTTCAGTAAACGCAGGTTTACGTTCACGCGATCGGATAAGTATAAAAGCTCGCACTTGGCTCAATTTGCGCTGAGCTGACTTAGACATGATTCAGCGGTAACAAATGTCACAAAAAAGAGAGACTTTATAACCAGCAACGGTTGAAATCAGGCTGTAGACGATGACGACGATGGAATTCCAAACGGAGTTTTCTGATCGGCACGAGTCGAAATAAAACCCATAATTGTAACAATCGGGTTGGTTTTGTGTTTCAATAAATACTGCCGAATAGAACGTGCCGACCCGAAGTGTGTACCACCCCTGACACATCGTTAGTGTATCTAAACCCTCGAAAGATACATTACCTCTACCTATTATACATCGGTTGCGCTTGTAATCTGAAGGGTCACATAAGATTTATGTCTTACTCCCACAATTCGTCAATGACTGACGGTATTAGGTTATGATAAAGAGCAAACCCTTTGGCATCCGGAAATATATAAATTTCCTTTCACTAGCGAGACATTTGGAATTATTCCACGAGGACAAGTAGAAACGACCTTCTGTTTGACCTGCCTCATAAGTACTGCGACCGTATGTATCAAAATAGGAGATCCTGATAAGCTCATCATAATCATCATCTTTCAGCCCTTGTTCCATGATTATTTTGAATATAATAAAGGGAATTATCGTATTACCCAATACTAACTGGGTTGTGGAGGTCAGATAGACAGCTGCTCCATGTAAAGTACTGGTATTCAGCTGCATCTGGTTAGACTGGAAGCCGACCCCAACATAGTTGGGAAAAGGCGAGACAGATGATGAAAGGGAATCATAGACACAACGAAAAAGAAGAATTTTGAAGAGCAAGCAAGACCAAAATTAACCGCTTATTTTATTGCTCTTTGGTAACTGGCTTACTTTAATATAGACTTGCATGAGTAACTGACTGTAATAAGTAATAAAGCCTACCACTTCGAAAAATACAAACATATTATTAGCCCGAAAACTTTCCAAGACCCAAGTTCCGGCATCGTTGGTACTTAGTGGGCCAATGAGGCTACAAAGAGTAATGGAAGTAGGAATACTTTCCTCAAGTCCCGTTTACCCGTAATACTGAGTAATTACTGTCTTAGCACAAAAACACAGCGCGTAAACATCTCTTTGGTTGCACAAACAAAAATTCGGGTCGCGCGGTAACTGTCAAAGCTAAAAGAAGTTCTGAAGTGAGGGAGTTTGTGTTTGCGACTTGCAAAGGGAATGGAAAAATGTGAGAGAAAGAATGCTTAATGAATGATTTAAATTCAAGGATTATGAGAGCTACAAAAATAGTCTGTCACATCAACATTCATGGCCTAGCAGGAATAAAGTGCGTAGACGTCTTTTATAAAAAAAAACCGGCTAAGCGCGAGTTGGACTCATCGCACCGAGGGTTCCGTATAAACTTGTTGGTATTTTTTTATTAAACTACATATTTACGGTTTTCAGATTTTTTCCTCTACATGCTGTTAGACATTGGTTCTTATCAAATTTCATGATACTAGGTCAAAGGGAAGTACCCTATAGGTTTTGATTCCCTTCGCAAATATGCGACATAAACGGTCATTTATTTATGTATTTTAAATAGAACGACCAAAGCAATTTCACTATTTATTAAACTATCTATTGTCATATCTTTTGATCGCGTTGACTTAGTACTTGGGTAGCAGACCTGAGTAGGTATTCGATATTAATTTCAGTTTGATACCTCCACGCATTCCTGAGAAAAAGGGTCTTGACAGACGGACAGACAGACGGACAAGTGATCCTTTGTCCGTTTTTGCCAACTACGAGGTACGGAACCCTAAAAAGATCAGCGCTAAAGTGAATTGCTCAGTGTTATTCCCATCTAGTGCTCTCTAGTACTTATGTACATTATATCACACAGACTAACAACTTGTTATAAAAATAAAATGTTGTTAGGTGCCGCAGACTAACATATCTTGTGTAATAATAAAATTAAATGTTAGATATTATCTATGTCATATCATACCCACAGTAAAAACCATTGTGGTACCTGAATGAAGTCTACCCTTCAGACTGAGTAAATATTTTAATACGTCCTACTCACTTACGGGCTTCTATCAACCTTACTGTCTAGTCTAGCTAATTATCTAGGGTAGTTATTTAATAAAAATAAAAAATAAATTAAATAAAAAATCTTTTTTTTTTCTCCATGTAACATAGAGCGAAATGTAGGTGTACTATTAGGTACACCTCTAAAGAACCGTTCGTGGATTACAGACCTGCCCCCGTAGCATGACCACCGTAGACAAGGATTTCTTTGACGGAAGAATCGACAAAATGACAGATTGTGTCGACACAATGACAGATTTCTTTGCACTATCCTTGTCCACGGTGATCTGATGTTTATCTTCTTACTATTATAATTTAGCAGTTTTTAACTTGGATTAATACATAGGATACTTTTTATCTCGGTAGTATGACCCGTGAGACAATTACCAAACTCCACGGGGGCGATACCGCGGGTGAAAGTATATTTTTTAATTATACATACCTGAAATAGTAGCAAGCAACGTGAGGTGAGCGAAGAGCAGCGCTGTCGCCGCACACGCGTACATCGCGGCGCGGGCGCGGCCACAAGACCAGCGGAAGAAGTCCCAACAGCGGAGAGACAGGGTGTACTCCCCTCGCCGGCAGAGGAGGTCCACAAAGAGAGCTGCCACCCACATCGTCTCCAGGATTAGGATTACTGCTGCTCCCACACTGTGTAGAAATATAAACTTTATCATAATGGGCAAAGAGAAAGTTTTTGAAAGTCGCTTTGCCTACATGAGATCTTCTTCACTGTATCCGGTGGCAGCTACCCGGATTATCATGCCTTTCTTGACCTCTCTGGTGACTAGCAAAGCCAAATGTTGCATCGTGAACCCGATCACACCGTGGCCTACATAAGTAAAATAAAACTGAAAATCTGTCACGAAATTGTATCAGAAAAAAAAGCTATCGTTTCTCTAGCAGTAGTCGTCACTCTGTATGATCTTCAAATGCAATCACTCCGCACTTTACTGTTCAGGATGATGTGTAAGGACTTTGTTTTAATTTAAGAAGTTATCTCATGTCTAAATTCAGTCACATTCTTTCATGTCACACATGAAAAAAATTATAGCCCCTAAACAGTTACCTTATAACTGAAAGCATTACAGTTACTTATTAGTAGCCAGTAGAAATTATTCGGGGTACAAGTGACATTTACGAGCATTAAGATACATGCGACGTAAACTAGAAACAGACGTTCTACATACATCACCAGAATAAATGCTCGTAGGGATATATTTACTTCAGAATAAAATGTGCTAGCACCAGTTTAGCGTGTTTTATACGATTTTTAAGCTACCTCTTTATACAGCCAGTCTAGCACGAATGCAAAGAGTATACGATACTTATTGTGCTAGTCAAAAAGAAATAAACTAAAATGCTTTAGGATACGATTTTAAAAAATGTTCACGTGACTTTTATGTCGCGCGTTCGTGTTATTAGAGAATTCGTAATATTCGCCTGGTAATTTTAGCTGTAAAAACGTACAAAAATATATGAATTAACAAAAGCATACTTTACACACACAATGAAGCCTTTAAAACACTTTTGCATTTATAATCTAGGATGGCTTTTTCGAATACTGTTAAAAATAGAACGGGACTTTGTTAACATTTTATTTTACGTTAAAATAAAGAGGACAGAGATTCTTTGAGGAGATAACATAGTGCAACATACGACACAGCTTTGGGGAATTTCAATCTACAAAGGAATGGGACCCAAACCTTTTTACGCACATACGCCATAATTATGATTTGCTTTTTAAAACCCCACATGGGCTCAGGTTACCTTTTTTTAATTTTAATGATAATAAAAAGCAAAAAAAGGTTTCGTAAAATAAGTTATTTCAGAGAACCTTTGTTATCCTAGCTTTACTGAAACTTTTTTTGAAATTGAAAGCTGTAAAAACATTTATAGCAGTTTTCCGATCTTACGCTAGGAGTCATAAATCTGAACTTAGTCTTCGACTCTCTTGCAAAATAAAGGTAGGTACGATGTACTTTAGTCCAAAGTTATTAATGGTATTGGAAATGTTCACGGATTTTGTTTTATCAGATATCTAATGGGTGTAAAAACACCTTAATGAAACCGAATAGCACTATTGTTCTCCCCGTCATTGCGATCATAATTTTTTTTGCTCTATACCATACCTAGGAACCTTTTAGTTACGGACATATTCCATAGTCAAAGTTCCAACATTTTCACAATTTTTTCACTCTATAACTTAACCTCCCGATTCCAGTACAAATTCAATGCGCAATGTTTTGGGTGCGTAACATTGAGTCCTACCGAAAAAAAAGAAACCGTGATGGTTGACCCCAACAAAAAGTCATTCTAGCAATAATTTTTGCGTAGTTTGATATCCAGAATGATTGGTTGACGGCTTCGTGAAGGGTCCGTTTACACCTTTTAATTTATTGTACGGATATTTGTTGAACAACAAACCGACCCGAATCAATTACTAAACATATTTGGCTTCCATTTGGTTCGTGCCGATCGGCAAACGCGTTTGGGATCAATCCCGAGCGAATTTTGGCATGTTTCAGTGTTCAAACACTGAAACATGCCTCAGGTCGGCTTGACACAATTGGAGCTTTGATCCGACTTTTTTCTGATCATTAATAGCAACTTATATTCCATTTTGCCGCCCGACTGTGCCGTATCATGCCGAGCCGAGCAAGTGCTTAACAGCCCTTAGAGAATTTTCTTCCCAAAACATAAACGGGAAATTCGCCACTGACAGAATGACGTGTTGTGCTTATGTAGCACGCTTACACGCGCAAGGATATCGACATTTTATCTGATACAAATTCAATCAGGCTGTGTCAAACATTTTTTTCTGAAAACATTCAATAAGATAACTCTTCCGGAGCAGGGGATTGGACTGCCGCGCTTATAAACACCGATAAGCCAGTAAATAAATAATTAAACGACTCGAATCTGAGGCCAACGCTATTTTTCCGTACAAAAAGATACCCGCTGAATATCAGGGTGTATTCCAAACACATTCCGTAGTCCATAAAAATTTGCGCAAAGACACACATCTCCGAACCACACGAAATTGATTGCTGAATTAATATTCACGTGTGTAATGTACGCCTTATAGGTATCTACTGGCAGGGAGGAAACCGCTTTCAATCAGGTTCCGTAAACCTGATTGAAAGGCTTTTAAAAGTACATAGTAATACTCACAGTAGACCCGGTGCTATTTCGTATCCTAGTACCAGCAACTCTGTGCCGGCACCACTCATCACTGAAACAATGATACAAATGTTAGTTAGAAGTAGGACACGGCTTTTTCACAAGCAGAGAGTGGGATGAGGACGTGGGACCGACGGTTGACTGGACTTTTAAAAGTTAGCCCTCGGAACTAAGTCCTGTGTTACAACAACAGCCAGTACGAAATAAGTTAAGATACAGATGCTGAGCATTATCTATACATCTATACAAATAAATAAAAATGAAGTGTCTGTTTGTAATTCCAAAATAACAGCTAAACTGTATATATATAAGGTCTAACTATTCATACACGAAATATTTTCAGGGAATCATCTAACGGCTATAACAAAGCCATTTCAAGGGATTTTTTTTTTATCTGAGTAATTTTTTTGATAAAAAAATATATAATTTAAAATTACTTGACCCACAAAATAAATACTGGCTCCTTATTTTTAAGCATCCATTACGCTAGTTTACTACGTCGTATTTACCTACTGTCATTGTTAGAATATGGAAGTAAAGGTTTTATGTAAAAAGTCTCAAAAAAAAATAAAATTATAAAAATTTCGTAAAAAAAAAAATCACTCAGATAATTTTTTTTTCGTTGCTATGGCGATTTTACGACTTATAGAAGTTACTCTTAAAATATTTCGTGTATGAAAAGATAGACCTTATATAGGGTCACTAAAAATACAAAACAAACAAATAAATAAAACCATTAGTGAACATGGTAAACATCCCGTTTTTGGTGTTAATAGTAGTGTATATGTAAGTATATACGGTGCTTATAACACAAAAACATTTTTTGAATTTTTGTTTTTTCTATCGGATTGTCTGCCTCTCTATTTGTTCCGGCTAATTTTCGAAACGGCATGACCGATTTTGACGGAACTTTTACTGGTTGATAGCTGATGTTATAAGAAGTAACTTAGGCATTTAAGATTAGCTTACGTACCAAAAATTAAAACCCTTGAAATTGTTAACAAAATACGATTCAAATAGGGAAGTAATAAAATAATTATCATTGACACTAGAAACGGGATATTTACCATGTTGCATGGTGTTGTTGTTGTTTTCCATGTTGTTTGTTGTTGGTTTGTTGTTGTTTGTTGTTGTTGTTGTTGTACCATGAAATAATTTCATGCGGACGAACGTCGCGGGCAACAGTTAGTTACTTTACTTATAAGATATTGATGAAGATTCGACGAAGGTAGTTTCCTAATATTGTTTATTCTCATCAAAGCAAATTATTATCACATAGAGCTCCAAGTCACAACATAAATTCGATTCCGTCCTCAAAGACTATTTTCTGCAGAAGGCATTAATTCGGTTAGATACTTATCCAAAGGGATATATTCTTGTTGCTAACGCCTGTTTCCAAGAGCCTAGCGAAAGAGCTCTTAAGGCATATTAAATCAAATTTATTGTCAAAAACTAGGTAGGCATTGTGTTTCAAAGGACACAATGAATAAATACAAGGGAAAACTCGTTCACGAATCGTCTGAGACGGTTGGAAGGACGAAACAATTGACAATCGTAGGCTGTAAAGATCTAGAGATTTGTACAATTTTGGCCCGTTTGCACCGCGAATCATAAGTTTAGCGCTACAAGAATTTTAAACGTCGTTCTATTCTGTTAATCGTTTGAAGATTACAGAGACAAAATTATTAGGTTAAAATATGTTTTGCATTAAACGCATTCAGTGATTTGAGGTGCAACTAATCTTTTGAAACTTTGGCACATTCTTATAACGTTAATTTATAGAATACTAGCGACCCGCCCCGGCTTCGCATGGGTGCAATATATGCATATAAACCTTCCTCTTGAATCACTCTATGTATTAAAAAAACTGCATCAAAATCCGTTGCATAGTTTTAATGATCTAAGCATACATGGGACAGACAGACAGCTAGAAGCGACTATGTTTTCACATGCCTCGTAAAACAGGTACTTCTATCTTGCATTCAATTAAAAAACAGTTGTATATTTTCTTTAAAACAACAGTCAAAGTCAGACAGTTTATCTCAGTTATTCCAGCTGCAGCCCTCCTCTGTCTGATAGTTTGTTATGGAAGTAAACAAATCCCTCCTCCTGGATATACCTTTCATATCATATGCATATTCTACATAATACCTTGGCTGTTCTGGAAACTACATTTAATATTACTACTCTGTAGTTTATTTTAGAGTTTCCGAGAGCTCATGAACGAATTTCAGTTGTTGTTGAACTCGTTATTAAATATTTCGTCCAAGGATGTTCAACTACAATGTTGAGCTCTTCTTTTGAATGGTTTCTTTGGATGCTGCTGAAATCGCAATAGGACTTTTCGCTTTTGTTTTCGGGAAGTGAAGAGGTGGTAACATAATACCTAACCCCCAATAATAATAACCCTAATCAAATCCCGTATTGTTAGGAGGTTCCTCTCTCTGGAGCCCTGACCACTGGTAGCTTGAACCCTGTTCCCGATACCGGTGGGCTACAATTTTTTTATATTTTTAAATGTCTTTTTTTTTTGTAAGGAATATTTAAAATATAATTGATTTGTACAGAAATAAATAAATTAAATAACCCTAATCATAATTTCAGGAGCCAATTTTTTTATCTTCAGATATTTTTTATCTGGGAAATTAAAATTGCGGAACAGAAAGTTTGTCAACCGCTGTTTACTTTTCATATAAAAGTAATCCGACGCTTAAAATGTGAGGTCGAATTAATATCATTAAGCTTTTTGAGAAGTGTGATGTGTGTTCGTTATTAGGCTTAGACTATGTCACACCTGCTGGAATGTTCCAAACTTACAGTCGCCAGTGCATCAAGTTACTGTAAATTCATTTGAGGAAATTTGACAGTTTGTGGTAATTTGATGTGCTGGCGACTGTACGTTCAGCTTTACGTTCTGAACAATGCCGCAATAAACGGGACCAAAAACGGTTGGGTCCAAAGTCCCAATACTGCTTCTTCTTTTTCTAATTTTATGTTCTATTTTTTTGTAATTTTATGTTGTTTCCTTTGTTATATTTTTTACTGTTTGTCCTGCCTGTGTGAGTCCAATAAATATTTTTTCTTTCTCTCTTTCTTTTCGTTTCGATGGTACATCCATAATATTATAATGTTTGCAATTTGCTGTTTTTTTTTTGTGTGCAATATACGGTTTAAGACATTTATTTCTCAAAAAGAATACAATTCACTAATATGAGAAATACAAGGTAATCTAAAAACTAAATATAAGAATTCCTTATAAATAAGGTAGGTACTCGTAAATAAATAAGTTAAGTAGTAGACTAAAGACACACAATTTTTACAGTGTTGTGGGTAAAAGGAAAAAGTGAGTGTAATATATAGAATGTATAAGAATGTTTGGGCCCAGTAAGTGGCCACGTTTATTGTGGCGTCAGTGACGTTGTTTAGATCGTCAAGGGTGCAGGTACGGACACCTGGGACACTCGAGCAGGTGGGACATATTCTGAACAGGGGCGCCGCACGCGCAACCCGGTGTTTGAGGAATCGATATACTTTCATACAAGCCAAGCAAGCTTAGCTGCTGCAAGTTAGGGTTTCGGAACAGTCTGTTTGCCTTATGAGCTTGCCGTATCGTTGGCCTCTAGGCACAAGGCACGCCACTGCCCCACTGATTATGAATACCCCATTTAGCTGCGGTAATAAGGCTGTTGTGACGTGACCTTCGAAATACGCAGTTTTAAGTACCTAATTGATAAAAGCTAGGAACCTGAATTTAAACCAGCTGCGCAGCTGACTGGGTCATCTGGCAGTTTTCTCAAAACATTATATAATTCTATTGTTCTCGATTTGTCTTGGTGATTATGGTAATCGGGGGTTTCTTTGTGAGGTTATAACTAGCTATTACAGACGTTTGTTGACGTTTGTAGATTGGTGTTATGACGTCAATTGTGTATCGACACCATCACTTATTCGGTGTTCGTTGCTAGAATCGTTAGATTTTTTTAAAGAAGATTGGCACTGTAAGCGTAGGTGAAAAAACGTAGTATCTGTTCGTTTTTATATAGCCAGTCGTGCCCGGTATGCGTTGCAATGCTTTTTTTTCAGTTTTTTTTAGAATCCTTCTCTGGCGTTGCCGCGTTGGTAGAACAACTGTTCAAAATTTCATCAAAATCGGATAACTTTTTTTGCAAAATCTTTCGCTAGATGGCCAACTGTCATAAATTTCGAAAAAAATGCCTTTTTTAGGTTTTATGTAGAACTGCAATATATGAAGTATCTGTATCTTAGTCCAATATCTTGACATTGAACAGTGCTCAAATAAATAAAACAAATCAACATCAATTTCAGAGAACTTGTCTGACTTTAGGTGTGTCTTACGGTAAGCGTGTGTATATGTAAGACACACCCAGACTGATCCGGCTTACATTTTCCGAAATGCTACTTTCTTTTAGATTAGGTGTAACCCTCACTAAGAAATGTTATAAATAAAAGGGTTTATTCATATTCGCTGCTACAAGCTAAGAATTATTAACGTCTGCTTAACCATACATTTTATTATTTGTTAACTTTTTGACGGCACGGTTGGAGCAGTGGCTGAGCGATCGCTGCTGTGCTGCGTGTCGTGGTTTCGATTCCCGCACGGAACAAATATTTGTATGGCCTACAGGTAGTTGTTCTGAGTCTGGCTGTTTGTGTATGTGAGTTTGAAAATCTGTAAATGCACCCACGATACAGGGGAAATTACTAGAGTCGGGCGACGTAAAAAAAAAATTCTCTCAACATTAATAAGAGTTTATTGACAAACCCTATAATTTTTTATAGTTCCTTTTTACACAGCAACTTTGTATCTTACATATCTTAATTCTGTCAAAGAATCAGGTCCATTAGTCAAGGTGATGGCACTGAAACAAAGCAATGAAGCGCGAACAGAAACACAAACTTTGTTCAACACTCTGTACCGAAGGCGCTGAAAATTGAAACATTAATTATTTAGCACCCACCTACTTACTGTACCTACCTTGTGCCCTTAATATTTGTATACATTTTAGCTTTTACCCGTGTATCAATTTACTCGCGGCTTTGCTTGTGTGAAGCTCGGAAATGTTCACATGGGATCGTACCACCAGGACCAAAAGTGTTCTAGGTCCTAACTTAGGTCTAGTCTATCTGTGTGTCAAATTTTTTAGAAATCTGTTGAGCCGTTATGGTGTGAAAAGGGAACAGATGGACCGACTGAATTACTTTCGCATTACCAAAATTTATTATTAATAATTATGGAAATGGATTTCTAATCTTATTTTAGTGGTGTGTTTTACCACGTATTCAGTATATCATTCTGACCCCCCCCCCCCCCATAGAAATAAAATTACCTTAAAAAACCAACTGCATTTCTGTGTACATACATTACGTCGATATTAAATAGATTCCAAGAACTCGGAACTTATTCTACAAAGGATTTTTCTATTAAAACACGGCAGAAAGCAATAATGGCATTCAATGCAGATTGAATTTTTTAATAATTTTAATGAAACGCGAGCTCGCAATGAGAAGAAACCTCACATTATTATTTTACATAGTGGATATTAAAAACTGTCTCAAGTAACCTACTGATAATAAATTAAGAAAAATCTTCTCTCTACTGATGAAAAACTGAAACCGTCAGAGGCAGGTGTCCACTTTCAGTAAAAGTTTCATTTCTTCGTCAGTCGTAACTTTTACACAACGGTTTCTTCACAAAGATCTTGTGAAATCTATCTATTTAAACTAAGTTTACGTCAAATACATTTAACTATGACTGATCGCAAAATATCTGCTACCAAAAACCTATGGATGTCATCATCATTATCCCGGGATCACGCACTGTTGGCCACCCCTTTCCTTTGCCATTCTTCTCGGTTCTTTCTTCTTTTTCTTTCTTCTTTTTTACAAAACGTTGCCCCACACTAGGAATTTCTCCTGTATCGTGGGTGCGTTTACAAACATTTAAGCTCACATACACAAACAGCCAGACCCGGAACAACTACCTGTAGGCCATACAAATATTTGTTCCGTGCGGGAATCGAACCCGTGACACGAAGCGCAGCAGTCAATCGCTCAGCCACTGCGCCAACCGTGCCGTCGGTTCTGTGCGTCTCTCATCCAACTGTTTCCCTATTGGTATACTCGCCTTAAATTGAGAACCCATCATCATCAGCTGCCTAGCCTTTTCCCAACTATGTTAGGGTCGGCTTCCAGTCTAACCGGATGCAGCTGAATACCAGTATTTTTCATGGAGCAACCTCCATAACCCAGTTAGTACTGGATAATATGATATCTCTTGGTAAGACTGGTTGTCAAAGTTTCGGCCCATTGACTACTGTAACGACTGTCAAAGATCTACAAATGACAGCCGGGACCAACAGCTTAACGTGCTTTCCGAGGCACGGAGGAAACTCGGTATGAAATGGGTGGTCACCCATCCACAGACTCACAAAATACATACTATCGTCGGGGATAGTGCAAATCGGCGGAACTAGCATTAGATAATTCCGCCTTTCTGACAAATGTAGCCAATTTCAATTACGCATTGTCGTAGCGACTAAATTAATGAATTTAATAGATCTCTACTGTTAACAATACATAGAACACATGAATTATTACTATTAGTGTAAAAATGAGTTCAAAAATCGTTGAAATAAAAAAAAATATAAACTCATAACCTTCCCCTATAAACCTACACGTAGTGCAGATACACGCACTTTACGTATGGTAGATTCGCGGAATTGCACTATCCCCGACGCTTGTATGTTGAGTGCACTCACATACATAGTTGTGAAATGGCTAGGCAGATAATGAGCACGTTGTAAATTAGTGCCACCACTATTTATTAGATACCTAGTTTCAATAGACTGAGTACCTAACCATACAATTTATACTCACTAAACCAACTACAGATACTCTCTAACTAAATAAAACAAACAACAATAGAATTACCCGCCCTTATCCCACGGCCTATGAGGATGAATGAAGTAAATTACCATCCACATTATGTGGAGACGTGACCACAATACATTACATAGGAACTTTGAATTTCCACGACTCAATGAAGAGTGAAGAAAGTTACAAGTTACACGATAAGTAGATGAAGATATTTCCTGCTATATTAACCAATGTCAAGTATTATTGACTATTTCAAAATGTTAATAACATAATTAAGACCCCTCGTGTGGTGTCTCAGACCATGAAACAGGACCACTTTTGTTATATGACTTTTGGAAATTCATAACTATTAATTTAGTTTTACCATACCCGTACATGTTGATCAGCTGATCGCATCACTTCCTCTAGAAGGTCCTTTTTTTTGCGAATGTCAAGAACTCTTAGAACAAAAGTTGTTCATTTTCATGGTCCGAGAGACTTGTCTTGCGTTTATATGTTACACCTTGTATGGTAGAAAATACGACTGATCCAGATCCTACCAACTACATAATAATAGATACATTATTTTTATCGCACAGCAGATTTGTATGCTCGTACTATTTTAGTTAATCAATAGCTAATTAATGTTTATTTATGGCACTGAGTGGAGCAGTGCGCATTTTTGCAACACAGTAAACAGATCAATATAGAGAAATTGACCCATATCAACAAGGCAATAAGGCGTACAGACCCACTATTCATGATCAAATCAATCAAAGAAACTTTATTATTGCGTAGTTGAGAATATTGTTTTGTTTTCATTGGCGGGAAATTCCGTTGGTACTGACCATACCCTCCATACCAATATTATTTATGCGAAAGTAACTCTGTCGATCTGTCTGATACCTTGAATTTGGCACACAGGTTGACAATAATCTGGGTTCGGACCGTTCGGAGGACATCGAATAATTTTCGACATCCACGAGGACAAAGCCGACTTTATCATTAACACTAAACTCGGGATATTTACCATGTTCCATGTTGTTTTGTTGAATATCGGGAACTCAAAGAAATCGGTAAATAATGTTAATGTTAGTGGCTATGATAGTTTAAAATCTTATAAAGCCGACTTTATTTGGAATAGTACAAAGTAAAGTGCAATACGTTACTCTAGCAAAGTGGAAACTACATAACAGCAATACAAACGTAGCTACGACGACGGACAAAGAGTTATGGGAACAGAAGTACCGCCTACCTTTGAAATGTCATCAGCTATCTTTCGTGCATTCAGGTCAGCTTCTAATTTGAGTTCAACGACCGTCCTTGATTATTTATTGTTTTCGATTGTGAGGCAGCACTGTAATGCTATTGTACAGTCAGTGACCTTTCATGACCTCTTCTTCGTTGTGAGAGAGGTCAGATAATGCAGGAAACTGGCTGTACTTTTGAAGCAGAACAAATATTTTAACACCACACACACAGACTGTAAATAGTGACGATATTTTTTTATTTTTGTACCTGCAGGACTTACAGCTAATAAAACAAACAAAAAAGGAAACCATAGTCACCAGAAAGTCAATTAAAAATCCTCACGTACAAACTTATAATCACAAAGGAGATTGGCAAACACCCATAGTAAGACCGGCCTAGTTAGAGTAAGGATGGCATCCAGCCTTTTGGTCTAACACATAAAAACATGCATGAAAACGTTTAGAAAAAAAAATAAGGACGGTAAAACACATTACCCTATGGTTTTCAGACTTTTTACAAACAACGATAAATAGACAGAAAAGTAGGCATTTTCAGTCCAGGAAATCGGAATGGGCCGATTTTTGCCAATGTCCTTTATGATGTGAGCACAAAATCAGAAAACACACCACTTTAATCAAATTAAGAAGAATATAAATACTTATAACATATTTATACATAATATTTATACCTATAATAATTATGATTGACAGAATGCGCATTATTCCTTTTGCTAATAACACATATAATATTCTCCCGACTGAATTTCGGTCGCGATTGGCTCCCATGTCTCAAAGGAGACTGGCCAATTACGCAGAAAATATTATAGAGCACAAGTATATCCACAAACACGTGCAGTCGTGCTCTCTCTGTGCCTTTACCCCAATAGTCCAAAGAGACGGCAAGTCGACAGGACAGGAGAGAAATCTGACGCAGGACCAATGGTATTACGTGCTTTCCAAGGGTATCACAACTCACACCATCGATTTCCAAACTCTGGGTTACTACTGAGAAGTTCCTAATACAAAAAAGAAAAACCCGCTAATACTTTGCCCGACCTAGGAATCGTACTCAGGACATCCACGCTGAGTAGATGCGCTTACGACAACGAGTCAAAGCCACTTACTTCTACACTGATCACCAATGACAACATCTTCAGTACACGTGTTGTAGACATTACGATAGCCCTTGATCGATAATGCACATCCACTTACTCACAAATATTACTTCTATGATGAACCAAAACAATTCCATTGTCTACCTACTCCTAGAACAGCTCCAAACACCCCGAACTAACTTGTTGCAATACGTTACTCGAGCAAATTGAAAAGGAATCCCAAAAACATCTCGGGCTAAGATTTATCACGCTTGTTGGTATAAATAGGAGAGCATTAGACGCTTCCTCGAACGCGATATTTATAGCTCCGTGTGATTTCCTAGACGATGCAATGGATAGTTCACCCATCTGATGAATACGCTCATTATTGGCCCATCGTTTTTTTAGGGGTCTGTTGAAGAGAAAACTTTTGGGAAATATATCATGGCCATTCGCTCTTTGTTTGTTGGATCATTTTCCACGTTCATGTTTTATTAGATGTAAATAGAAAGTACACAAAGCATTGAATGTGTGTTATTTTTAACAAAACTTATAAATTAAGTAATAATTAACAGTAGTAGTAGTAGTAATTAGTTGGTTGTTAGTTAAAATGGGTAAAAGAACTAACGGACGGGTTATCCGTGATTATGGTGCTTCCAAAAGCGCAGAATTATCGGGAACTCAAAGTCAAAGTCAAAGTCAAAATTATATATTTGCTGTAAATGTGGTACAAAAGATGGTAAAAATGACATGAAGTGTAATGACACATTTCGCCATAAAAATAAAATAAAGCATGCAAATATTATTAAACACACACATTAAATTAGGTAGGTAACTAAATAAAGTATTTATTTATTTATAACAGCTTAGTTAGACTATTACTATGTTTAATTTACTAACTTAGAACAAAATAGTAAACATGGTAAATATCACGTTTTCAGTGTTAATAATAGCGTGGTTTTCCTGAAATACCTACTTATGTCCAAAACAAACATCAGTGACAAGGTCATAATAGATAGTAAATGGATTTTTGCTTATTGTATCATAGCTAATATCATGCTGAGGTCAGATTCCGGTCAAACCAGACAAAAACGAAAATTAGTAGTAACTTATAATACTGGTCACGTACAATATTTTGATAGCCGCAAATGACACAGTATCAGCACAAAGAGGATGAAGTCAGTTAATATAATATTCCTAAACAATATACATATATCGTGAAAACAAGTGGAAACCCGTTTTCTTTGACATGAGATAAAATAAATAGACAGATAAGATAACAACGATAAACTTTGTTTTGTGAATTTTACATAAAATTTAAATGGGAAAATTTTCAATAACTGTTAAATTAATATTCCTTGTTAGATAAGCTGAAATATTATTTTTCAACTGAAAATTAAAACAAGAACAATGGAAAAGAAGCATGAAATTGTATTCTTACTAGAAACTTTCGACATAATATTTTATAACCATTTAGATTCTTTGTAACCTGTAAGGTTACCACTAATTAAATTCTTCACACAACACTGGTGTTCGTTTCACTATAAAATATCAAACATTTTTAATTTAGAAAGAAACAATTTTTATCAAAGTGTAAGGGACACCGAGAAATACATTTTCACCGTGTAGTTATTGCAGTTTTGTGGGAAACAGCTGCTTTTTAAAAAAACTAACAAAAAAAAATTATGTGGGGCGTTCAGAAGGTTGTACTGAATACGTGGTAACCGTTTTCGCATCGGTGTCTGTTCCATCCTGTATAAGCAATGAACATTGTTACGTTGTTATTTTTTTGTCATTTTGTATGATGCACGTCATGTCTCTGCGACAAAAAAATATATTTTTTCTTTCTTTCTTTCTTTACTACCTACACAAACATAAAAGAAATACAACATTTTTTCAGCATCATCAAATACATTTACGCGTAATTCTCTCTTATTTTAGAGACTCCACACAAACAAGTTTCATCGGAAAACTAAAATACAAGTCAAGTCAACCTAACTCTCCCGGACTATTTGAACTCTCTGCCTCCATTTCATCTATGGTCCATCAGTCCGTCTCTAAAACGGTTTTATGTTCAAAGTTGATGCATAGTTATTGAATTCCGAACTGAAACACTAACAGGCCAAACAGTTGATTCCATTGAAACAAAACTAACTTTAGAAATTAGTTTCCGCTCATTGTTTAATGCAGGCATTAACTGTTCCACTCTGTTTTATTGAATTGTGTGAGAAACATTTCTGATTTAGAACAATAAATTCGCTGGCATTTCAATTAAATGATATTGTTGGCTCGTACTAAAATGGCTGATGGTGTTTAACTTCATTCGCATTCCTACTAATAACTTCAAATCTTATTTTAGTCCTCTCAGGATTTGTGTTTCAAGATACGTTTTATTTTTTGGAGGATCTCGTGGCTATACTATAATAACATCCGCATGGGTCGACCTTTAAGGTTAAGCCGCGCTTGCTTAGGTTGGTCTGAGGACGGGTGACCATCATAACATATCGGGTTTCAACCGCGCCTCGGAAAGCACGTTAAGCCGTGCTGGTCCCGACTGTCATTTGTAGATCTTTGACAGTCGTTACAGGTAGCCAGTGGCCCGAAAGTCTGAAAACCAGTCTTACTAAGGGGTAACGTATTAGCCAGCACTAACTAGGTTGTGGAGGTCAGATAGGCAGTCGCTCCATGTAAAATACTGGTATTCAGCTGCATCCGGTGAGACTGGAAGCCGACCATTGCTATATGTAAATAAGTATATCGCAATCAATCACTGATTAACGTATTTACACTTAATCACGATTAATGATAAATCTCATGTGAGATCCGGGGGTCAAGTCAAATCTTACGACATCTCACCAAGGGCGGAGGGGGGGGGGGGTTGAAAAATCGCCAAAATTGCCGCTCGTAGGTAATTAATGGACGCCCCCTTGCTGCTGGCAGAGGAAAATAACTACCTTTTAACATATTATCTTCTAAAACTAACGTGTCAGTTGTCAGTGGTTTGAGCTACGCGTTCTCAGTAAGTCGGTCAAGGAAATATTTTTTATTTACGTTCAAAAGATTTCGAGATACAAGAAGATGAATCATGCATGACAAAAGAGTGTTATCACTTATCAGTGATTAATGGCCTTAATCATCATCTGATACAAACAAACTGCTTCAACTTAGGACATTTGCGCTGAACGCAGATTCCCAGATCCACCAATCCCTATTGGGGCTGCTTGAAGGCCCACTGACCGAAAACCAGTAGTGGAAACATTATAGTTCGTCACGCAGGTTTTTCTTAAACGTTGCCCCACACTAGGAATTTCTACCGTATCAGCCACAAACGGAACAACTACCTGTAGGCCATACAAATATTGGTTCCGTGCGGGAATTGAACCCGCGACACACAGCGCAGCAGCCAATCGCCTGGCCACTATATACCAATGTAGCCGTGTCGTCAAAAACTTATCTACTACATAATTCTATACTAGCTATAAATATGTAGTACAGAAAGTATTCATATATCCACGTTTATGACTATGTATGTACATACATCAACATAACATAATTTCTTATTCTATATTATTTCTGTGCACAAACACTCATCTTCATCTAATGACGCAGTGTTTGAGATTCTCAAGTCAAATGTAAATGTATGTTTTACAATGCATAAAGTATCTACCCACCTACTTATGTACCTACGTAAAATTCACGCTTTTGAATTCCATAGAGACCGACAGGAATGTGTGACCTCGAGATCAAAGACACACTTGAGACCTAGCCAGTCCCTTATCTCTCATGGAGGATTTGCATTGGATTTTTTAAAAGAATACTTGTTAGAGTCGGAAGACCAATTCAGAACTGTTCGATAACTTATTTGAGGTTCGATTATCTTAGTAACCGTCGTTCGTAATTTATTTAAATCCATTTTGCCGTTTGAATTGTCTCATAGCGAGTATCAATGGGATGTTGAATCGAAAATGCGGGGCATACCGGAGGCATTGGGAGTCATAATAGTAAAATATAAGCGTTTTGCTGTGACAATGAGTCGTAATCCATTCAGTATGCTATCAGACAGTTCTGAATGGGCTATCTTCTTCTTCTTAGCATGTCGATGGCAAATTTTCATAAAAATATATTTGGCTCATTTAGCTATGCGAACTCCGCTCGCTGATGCAGCCATAAGATCGTCAAGTGCGCAGGTGTTAGGGCATGCAGCGCAAGATGGAAGGTGGGCCATTGTCTGTGTAGACAGGCCGCATACACATTTGAGATCCGAGTCCTCCATGAACCTGTAGACATTGTCTTTGCTATGGCCGACTTAGGTTCGGAGTCTATTGGGCTATCCAAGAGTGTGCACCAGACTCAAAACAGTTTCGTTCTGAATAAAAAAAGTATTCTTCTTTGTTTCTCTAATAAGCGCAGGCCACATCGCCAGATAGCGAGCGAGCGAGCGAGCCGGGCGAGGCATGGTTTCACCTCTTTTCATATTTTGGTTCACGCCGGGAACTTTCGAAAGAGCCGAAACGAAGTATGAAAAAAGGCTCGCCCGGCCCGCTCGCTCGCTCGCTAGCGGGCGCTGTGGCCTACGCTTTAGTCGTAATCTTATAAGTTAATCTCTAACCAAATCTTCACACAATCCATCCATCGATTCTTTGGTATCCTTTACTCTTGCCACCCACACTCACACTAACTTTCCTTGCGACATTTTCCGCATTCCTCCACATGATAATATCATACCGATTACCACATAAGTTTTTCCTTACCTAAACCAGTAATAACTTATGATACTGTTTTGTTGTTTTTGCAAACGTGCGTCTTCATCTTTACAGAGCAAAAGTTTTCCTGAAGTCAATATTGAGTTGACTCAGGCCTGCGCACAAACCTTAGACGAATATTACAAAGCGTTTTTACTGCTAACGAAAATACTTCCGTAAAAAAGTTAAATATTATTTTAAAAGTCGAGATTTGGGCGCACGTAACAATGTTTAAGTAGGCACCTCGTAAGAGTCAATATGCCTAATGATGAGACAGGCAGGCGGTTTTTTTACTTCTCCGTACGTAAGTCGTGTCGTCGACGTCAGCTTTAGGAAATTGTCGTCTGTTTTGCCTTATTACGGCACGTGTGCCATTGCCATCGACGACGAAACGCTCGCTATCGACAATTTTCTCGCTGAAGAAACGTGTAGTATGTATGTAGGTCCCATCTCAGTAAAACATATTATTATTATACTGCCTGACCCTAGCTGAATATGAGGTCCTGGTTCGATTTCCAGGGCGGGAAAAGTGCTATTGGGTTTCTCCATCAAGAATTTGTCAGTAGCAGCTACGGAGTCCTGACTGTACCCGGTTAATGGCAATAGGCTCGCCCCCTATTACAACATAACTGGCGAAATTTGGGTATACTATTAGGTAGTTACACCTCTGCCTAACACTAGAATTAATTACAGGCGAGTTGATATATGTGTCGGATCCGGTCGTTGTATGGATATAAAATGAATCGCAAGTACGCCAGTGTGCAGTGGTGACATCACGCGACCTACTTACCAGTCTACCAACAACACAGTGTGCTTATACAGAGTCGGGCGAGCTCGCAGCGAAGACGAGAGGGAGTGTCTGATCGTGGCGGAGTTGAGACGTCCCGAAACTGTGTTCGATTCGATGTGATCCGAGTTATTGTGTTAAGTTGTAATTTCAAGTCATTTGTTAGTTTGCTAAAAACGGTGTTTCGCGCCCAGTATGTTTTCATTGCACGAAACCAGTGTGCTGCCCACATGATGTACAAGCCTGACGGAGTAAATCCTGACATATATTAATAATTGATGTTATCTGACTGTTCACACAGCCGATGCCGGCGAGGAATCTGTCTCCAAAAGTTAGTGCTACTCTCTAAAGAACTCGTTTCTATGTAGTTGCTAGCTCTAACTCGCTTTCTGCTCTTCGTCGACAGGTACTCGATTGTGTTTCTAATATCTTTCAGTATTGCTCAAAGGGGTAGAGGCAGAGGTCAGGGGTCTAAGCTTAACCCACATTTCGCCAGTAATAAATCCCGTGTCATATCGAGGGCGAGCTTATATTGGCAATAACTGGGCACAAATCCAGACTCCGGGGTCTGACAATCGAAACCTAGGACATCAAGATCAGCAATAAAGCTTAAGTACGGACCAGTGCTTAAAAAATGTGTCTATGTAGAACAACCAACACAGTTACTAACCTGAGCGATCATCATCTGCCTAGCCTTTTTCCAACTATGTTGGGGTCGACTTTCAGTCCAACCAGACACAGCTGTATACCAATATTTTACATGGAACGACTGCTTATCTGACCTCCACAACCCAGGCACAGACCGACCCCTTTAATGAGTCCTCGCGAAGGTATCAATTTAAATGGAATATTCTGAAGGTTGATCACATATTGGCTCAATTAGTTTCGTAATACCTACGTGGATTATGGTTATTTTAAAGCAAATAACCTGTAAGATATTGTTAGGACTTTGTGGACGCTTAATGTGCCTTAGATAGGGCAATTGCGGAGGGCTTATTAAAGCGGTCGGTCTATAGTACTGGGTAATACGATACCTCTTGATAAGACTGATTAATCTTAAAACTATTAAATGTAAAAAAAAATGTTCTATTCTATTCCACAGAGGATGACAATAGGTACACACGGCCACACATCAAGCCATATATTTCCAGTATAACATGGCCTCGTTTTGTATAGATTTCAAATACAATGAGAGATCCGCATGAACTGGTTTTATATTGAATGATTGTCGCCGTGCTTACAGCAAAAGATTTATATGGTAAGTAGTACTTACTACTTAAAAAATAATTTCGTAGGCTTTGTAATCTTGGTTTGGTTATTTGCTCCCGTATTCGTCCATGACTATTCTAGATGCCAGACAAATTAATCTCTAGACATAGATCATATCAATGTTATCAGTCTCATGAATAAATAATCAAGATTCTAGATAGAGGCAGTCTTATGCGCAGGTAGGTAATATCATTACTGATAGCAATAAATCGATTAATAGTGTAATAAGTACTTAGTTTTCAGTAAATGTTGCTTATCAAGACTATTAAATCTTTATTTTCGTAATACTAGATAGTTTTATACCTACACAAAACCACAGATAATATAATACTACGTACAAAACTATACTCTATGAAGTATACAGGGTGTTACAAAATAATCGCAATATCTCTTAAGTGGTGATTCAGTCTACTGAACTGGACAACTTTCCATAAGTTGGGTTTTTTCATACAAGGGTAGAAAAAATAAAAATTTGGACGTCCCATACAAAATATTGCATCGGCTGACGCAATAAATTAGTATGAAGAGCCCAATTTCTTTTCTTTTCGTATTAGAGATATTGTGCTTATTCTATTTCACCCTTCTTCTCCTTTGCATGTCGATAGACTCAACCCGACCAGTATATTGCCACCTAGGGTTGCCAACTTTTTTTAATCCAAATATAGTATTTTGGGTTTCAGTACCCAAAAAAATATATTAGATAGGGAATTAATCAAAAAAATATTGTATATTAAAAATACATATATTATTTCTTAAATTAATATTTTTTGCTGCTTTGAGTTTTTATTAATAGGTCGTTATTTTTAAGGAAGGCTTTGTAACAAATGATTGAACAATAAGTTTTTTTTATTGATTGTCATTCAGTTTTTTACCGTGTTCCGTTTTAGATAGTAAAGACTGATTTTAGCGAATTTGCTGATAAAATTTAGTTGTTTCGCATACTATAATATATTTTTTTAAAATAATTGTAGTTAGTTAACCTAAAATATTACTATTTAGGGTAATATATAGTACCAGCGACCCGCCCCGGCTTCGCACGGGTGCAGTATAAACCTTACTCTTAAATCACTCTATCTATTACTGAAAACCGCATCAAAATCCGTTGCGTAGTTTTAAAGATAGGCATACATAGGGACAGACAGCAGGAAGCGACTTTGTTTTATACTGTGTAGACTGTAGTGATGGTTGGCAACCCTACCTGCACAGCTCTGTCGTTGTTTTACCCTGTAGATAGAACAATCACGACAAACAATATCTTTCCATACTCATATTTACAAACCGACTATCTACAAAGACTCTAAAGATATGAAATATACTTACATTTCATAATCCCTATAAACACAATAACATTATTTACTCACACCAATCACATGAGGAAACATCTGACATATATTAGCGGAGACTTAACCATCTAACAGTCGACTGCAAGCAATAAAATACATTTGGATAGTAGATATACGTCACACATTACCAAGCCACAATATTTCTCATAACCATTCACAGATGGTGCCGAAATTGTTTACCAAATTATCTTGTAACACGCAATGGGGCTCTTTAAACAACTTTTGGCACTTGTTTGTTCAATAGTCCTACAAAACTTTATTTCGAGATTATTCAATGACACGAACAGATGTTTTGATTTTATTAAAATGTTCTCCAATGGAGTAGGTATCTGATCTAAGTATGTATTATACGTAATCTGACCCGTTGTTGAGCCAATTTTCCTCCCGCTGTATGGGTTTAATTAATTTTCTTTCGACAGTCCGTGCTAAGAAAAAGCTGGCGCCCCGTTTAGAGCCAGAATGTAATGTGAAAGGTCCTTGTTTAAATTGTTTTTCAAAATCAACTTTTTATTTCCAATAGTAAGAAAGCCAATGTGTCAGAGGAGACGGCTTGATGATTCAAGCAGATAGATATAGATAAATATTTTCCCATACTAACCAACAGCTGTGATCAGTCCCCATAATCTGGCCAGGGGTTGCAATAAGTCCCATAGTTTTGAGGCTGTAGACTTCTTAGGAGGTCCAGCAGACCTCCTCGGTTGAAGGCGAGAGGTGCTCTGCGTCTGAAGATCCACCTCCGAATCCGTTTTAATCGTTGGCATATTCATGGCAATGTCATTGCCTAGTATTTGTGTAGGAAAAAGTTGTCTACGTTTTCACTTGCACATAATTCAAATTTCACTGTTCTTAATATTTTTTTGTTAATGGTAAATTATGGTTCATTGTTTCATTTATATATAGATGCTTATTGTATTGTTCTAGTTTTTCTTTGCCTGTTTAAGATTTTTCAAATACTTAAATTAAATATCAGTGACGTCAATGTTTACTAATCACATGGTGATCGTCACAGAATTATATTAAACACAGTTTGGCGTATCGCCCGGGTACCAAAATATCTTTCCACCTTGGATATAGATATATGCATACGACCTATATTTTTTAATTGTTGTTTTACGTATATTATATTAAAATTCACCATAAAATAAATTAAAATTAAATTCACTGTTTTGAGAACGTACTTTTAAAGTTTTTGTTGAATTATAATTAAAATGTATGGGAAATGCGTCTCTGATTTTCGTCACGGAACGCGTCAGATTTCGTTTTCCGCGGCACGAGCGCTCGCGGCTATGTATTGCAAGAAACTGAGGCAGGAAGGCAGAAAGCAAATATCTACTATACTAATATCTACATGGCGTGCTCTCGAGAGTATTATACGAGTGTTCAAGAATCTCGACGCGTCTCAATATCTCCCCTTTTTAGTAAAGTTCTTACGTACGCTATGTAGGTACGTACTTACTACATTTTCTTTGGGATTTCAATATTTCTTTTTTCGTAAGTTGCTTAGTAGATTTGAGATAAAATAAGTGACTAGAGTAATTTTTAGACTAGAGTAGTTCATTGGTAGTGGGTCCTACTGCGTATCGTGTAGTCTTAGTTTCGATTTCCAGTTCATAGATTTTCATATGTAACTATAACTCTCTATTTCCTAATGTGATCGTTACCGAGTTCACGTTGTTTAAGATTTGTAAATTAGCAATTTAACGCATATATTTGAATTTTGATTGGTAGGTTATGGCTGAGGATCCGAGAGAGTTAGTAAGATATACAAATCGAGAACGAGTAAATTCAGTAGCACTCATTAGCAAGGATAGCCTAGATAGGTAGATAAGTATACAAGGGTATTTACAAGGGTCATCTTTATGGTTATGAGAGTATTACAACTGTTAAGTTATGGCTGCTGTTCCATAATGTATCTACCCATAGAGTACCAACATGATTTAGTACTCCTATCACAGTGAGGCTTCACAATATCAGCTGCTTGGTTCAATGTATTAACTGAGTTAAGGTAGGTACGTATTTCGCGTGCTGGCCGAGTGCGCCGCGTGGGATGAGCCACGCCGTGCGCTCGTTACGGAGGTAGGAGGAGACCTGTCGCTGCCGACCGTAGTTCGTTCGATGGTCGGCAGCGCAGAGTCCTGGGACGTGGTGATGTCCTTCTGTGAAACCGTCATGTCGCAGAAGGAGGCTGCGGAAAGAGAGAGGGAGATGATGAGCTCCCGCCCCTCCTGCAGCAGACGCACTGGGCGTCGGCAGAGGGCGGACAACGCCCTCTTCCGGCCCCTATAAATAATAATAATAATAATAATAATAATATCATTACTGACAGGACTATTGTCGCCAATAAACCTGACATAGTAGTGATAGACCGATTAGCGCGCCGTGTAATGATAGTCGATGTTACCATTCCGCATGACGAGAACCTCGTGAAAGCTGAGAAAGAGAAACAAATTAAATATCTCGACTTAGCACACGAGGTTGTCGACATGTGGAATGTGAACTCGGCTATCATTGTGCCGATTGTCGTGACGGCCAATGGCCTTATAGCCAAGAGCCTCGACGACCATCTTTCGAGGCTCTCGTTAGGCGGTTGGATCAAGGGCCTGATTCAGAAGGCAGTACTCCTCGATACGGCTCGCATTGTGAGGAGGTTCCTGTCTCTGGAGCCCTAACCACCGGTAGCTTGGACCCTGCTCCCGATACCGGCGGACCACTATTTTTTATATTTTTAAATGTTTTTTTTATATTGTTTTATATTAGAATATTTAAAAATGTATTTAATATGTATAAAAATAAATAAAGGAAATAATAATAATAATGTTTATTTCCAGTAAAGTGATCACAAAGGTTACAAGTACAGTAATATGGTACAACATAAAGTGCATTAAGTATTATCTCCTGGCACCCAAACTAGGTTTATAGCCTGTGACTTGGGGACCAGTGATTCCATAAGGTGGAAGATCAAAAATGTCAGTAAACTGTTTTCACCAGTAACATGGTTAATATAAATTTAATTATTATTTTTGTGTTTAGAAAAAGAAAAGTAAAGTAAAGAAAAGTAAAAATAATTCGTAATAAAAATGTTTGTGAGTATTTGAGTTAGAGTGTGTTGGTTGTGGTAGGTGTAGTAGGTATGTGTGTATGTGTAAGTAATGTGAAAGTGCGGTTCGTGTATGGTGTGAATGTGTCCTGGTAGATGTAGTAATGGTGAATGTGTGGGTAAGTGTGAAAGTGGAGCGGAGATCTGTCTTATGCATGTGGGAGGAGAAGTTTTTCGGTCTCATCGTATGATTTCTCAATTAGCCATTCTTTAACTGTGATTTTGCATTGGTGATAATTTAAACTGTGGATATGGAGAGATTTATTGATTTTATTATATAGAGTATAGCTGAGGTAGGTGAATTGGTGTTGTGCGAAAGTGGTTTTGTGTCTAACTGGTGGAAGGGCAATGTCTGCGCGGCGTTTAGTACTTGCTGTGAACGGCAGACGATGCTTCCTTAATACACATTGTAGCACATATAAGCCTCTCACCGTCAGAAACCTGCTTTCCCTAAAAAGTTCCAAAGTAGGGTATCTATAGGGCTTGCAAAACATAACTTTGAGAACTGCTCTCTGGGCTCTTTCTAATTTCAGAAAGTATGTTTTGCAAGCGCCACCCCAAGCCGGCAAACAATATAGGAGAAGAGACTGACAGAGTGAGTAATAGACCATCATAAGTGTTTCCGAGTCAGCCGAACAACGGAGTTTCTTAAAGATGGAAATTAGTTTACGCGTTCGGTTAACTAGATTATCAATATGACTATACCAGTTCAGGTGTTTGTCAATTTGCACGCCCAAGTATTTTATACAAGGTGCGGTTGCCAGAGTAGGACAGGTACAGCAGGATTCTTGAGAACAACTGTGAACTTTAACAATCGGCGTTGTGTTTGGCTGAGTCTTGTTGCTTAAAGAAAAAGAAACAAGCTTCGATTTTTCTGCATTCAGTGTCAACAAGTTATTGCTAAACCAGCTCATGACAATGTCCAACACCATCTGAGCATATTTTTCTGTTTCACTCCAATCATTCCCATGAACAAGTAGGGCTGTATCATCAGCATATGTAAATAAGAAGCAGTTAGTTAGTGGAAGTGAACACAGATCATTAATGTAGATGAGGAACAAGGTTGGACCCAGAATGCTGCCTTGTGGGACGCCGTATTCTATTCTAGCTTTATCGCTTATTACCTCATCCAATTGAACATGTTGGAAACGATTCTCCAAATAACTTGAAAAAATGTCAAGAGCAGGGCCACGAATTCCCATGCGTTCCAGTTTCGACAAAAGTATGGGCGCAGAGACAGTGTCAAAAGCTTTCGAAATATCTAAAAATAAACCTATACACCTCTGCTTCTTATCCATGAGGTGAGTCACTTTTTCAGAGAGTGCAATGACTGCATCCTCGGTTGAAATTCCGGCTCTGAAGCCATATTGGTTTCCGGATAGGAGTTTATGAGCATTAATATATTTAAGCAAACGGTTGTTCAGTATCTTCTCCAGAATCTTCGAAATGGTTGGTAAAATAGAAATAGGTCTATAATTTTTGACACTGCCTCTGTCCCCTCCCTTATAAATAGGGTGGACTAGAGCTGTTTTGAAACAGTCTGGGAAGACACCGGTAGATATCGCAAGATTGCAAATATGTGTGATGTAGGGGATTAAAATATTGCGCGTGAGCTTCAATATTTGTCCAGAAATACCGTCAATTCCAGCTACAGAACTTGATTTCAAGTTGATTATAACTCCCTCTACTTCGGAATCGTCGGTTTCCAGGACACACATTGAGCTACAAGTTGAAGATAAACTTGATGGGTGAGCTGGCATATTCCGACACAATTCCAGCTACAGAACTTGATTTCAAGTTGATTATAACTCCCTCTACTTCGGAATCGTCGGTTTCCAGGACACACATTGAGCTACAAGTTGAAGATAAACTTGATGGGTGAGCTGGCATATTCCGACACTGACGTATATTTGTAGCTAGGTCTTTGCCTACATTACTGAATAGGTCCAGGGGCGACGGATTCGTCGCCCCCGATCATACTGGACCCGAGTCGGCAGCGCGTAGTGTTCCACGCGCGCCTCTCTCAGACGTTACGGGGGGAGTCTTACACCTCACTCCCCCCCGGGACGAGGCCCGCAGGTCAGGCGGGCTGGCACTAGTCCGGGGCAGCGGAAGTCGCATCAGATCCCGTTGCCCCCCGACGCAAGTGTGCGAGGGAACACCGGTGTGGTTTTTGTCAGTACGAGTCTGACAGACCCCTCCGCTCTCCCCAGGGCGGAGGACATCCTTTAGGATTTCCAAATCGAGAAAAAAAAAAAAAAAAGGTGCTACGAACCTCCCTTCCAAGAGCTCCGTTCCGTTCTAAGTGCAAGCTGGAACCTTTACCCTAAGTCGAAAGTGGTAAGCACCTAGAAAAGCCCAAAAGAATAAATAAGATTGATAATTAAAATTATTGCTTGATACAATGATATTCATCGATCAAGAGATGAGAATATCACCTACCTAGGTGATATTCTCATTATTATTTTCGATTTATGTTGCACGCTGCATAGATGCTAAACCTACGGACAGTACAGTATAGAATCTTACAATGCGTTTCAAATAAGAATAGGAACGTCAATGACCTCAATCTGTCAACTGATGAAAAGTACGGCTAGCAAAAAAAAAACCTCCGCTCTACTATAGAATACCAGTTTGGATTGATGTAGATTAAAAACTGACCCCAATAAGTTGAAAAAAAGCTGGACTTGACAGTTTCGGCGGGTTTTTGCTATGGTGAAGCACATCAAGGTAACTACTCGAAACTGTCAAATTTTCACAAACAACCTTGAACCTAATGCTTTAGCGGTAAAATTTAAAATCTATTAAAGTTTATCAGATTGTAGTAACTTGATGTGCTGGTGTCTGTACATACCAAAGTCACCGGATACCAGTAAGGCCCTAGCACGAGCCCGCGATGTTCGTAGAACGCAAGCAGTACAAAAGGCCCATGGGCCTTTTTATTTAAATTTGCCATCGTGGTAAGAGGATTAGCCAATCGACTGCAGTCGATTGCCCAGGATGCGCCGGACGTAACAGGAGTTCGGAGGGTATGTCACTCGGGGAGGCTCTTTTCATGAACCCCTGATTGATTTACTGCATCAGTCAGCGGGGTACGCGTAGCTGAGTTTTGGGCTAAGCATATTTAAAATTTTTGCCATCGAAACGCTAAGAAGAAGATGGGCCTTTTGCACTTAAGTAGTTTAAAAAATGTTGTGGAACAACAATTTTTGCAGTCTTTTATGTAAATAAAATGTTTGGAAAAAAATGCGCATTACAGCTAGAGTTCTGAACTTGGTTCTGAACGAAATAAATAGTGTCAAACTCAACAGTCACGACAACAGGTGACTGTCAGTGACAACAAAACTCTTGTATTTTCATTTTTAAAGTTCTGATTTTTTTGTAATATCTTTATAGAGTTGAAGGTTATTTTCAATCAAATATTGTAAAGAATTTCCCGCTGCCGGTTTTTGTATTATTTTCCAAATAATAATTATATAATAACTACATTTACTTTTAATTCTATAAAATGCGTTCGATAAACAGTCCTTTATTATTTTCGTTTCGGAAGACGCTACTAGTATGTAGTGTGCCTAAAACGATATCAATACGGCATTCTAGTAAAATATCAATGATTAAAGAGTTTTTGAGTAATGCAAAAAATATAGTTATTATCTCTGGCGATGATATAAGTAATGAATCAGGTCTTCCGGCGTATGGCGCTAAAGACCATTGGAGGAGGTACTCAGTGTCCTCACTAGGGACTTCTGATGCTTTCTTGACCTTTCCCAGTCTAATTTGGGAGTTTTATCACCATAGACGTGACATAGTGTCTCAGGCGCAGCCTTCTGAGGTAAGAAAGCTATGTAAGTTTAAAACATTCTTTGAAAAATAATTATCTAAAGTTTGAACTCCATATTTGGCTATTAATAATTACTTTGCATATTTACATTATTTACAAACTAGAAATAGAATAAAAATATTTTGAAGTACAAGTATTATAATAGTTAATTATTTGATTAGTTGGTGATAATAAGATGTTTCAATGTATCAACGATGTTTCAAGTTGTTCCAAATTCATTGTATAAATCTTAGTTACGGCACAGATAATATAATACTACGTGTTACGGGTAGGTTCATCCTGGTCAAATGCCATCATTAGCAAATATATTGGTGGTTTACTTATTTGAAAAGACAGGCATATAAGGTTAATAATTTATAGTCTTCTATTTATCCATAGTTTTTGTTTTTTTTTTAAAAGATGACATATATATATAAAGATAGAAAAATACTGACTAGTTAATTGATTTGTTAGTTGCTTCATTTTCTTCACCTTTGCATGTTGATGGACTCAAATAATACCCAACCAGTATATATATACCTGCACAGCTTTTTCGTAGGCTTTGTTTAAATGATGGGCAAGAAAGGAGGTGGGGCATATTCTGCAGAGGGGCTCCACTCTGGCATTGTATTTGGGATGGGCTTTGACGGTTCTTGCTTATTATAATTCATTTGTTTTTTTTTAATTATTATTATTTATTTCAGGCTCACAAAGCTATTGCTCAATTTGAAGAGAAGTATGGAAAAGACAAATCAATAACAGTGATCACACAGAGTATTGATGGGCTACATTATAGGGCTGGCACTAAGAAGCTGGTTGAACTGAATGGTAGTCTGTTTAGAACTAGGTGCATTAAGTGTAATGATGTTCTAACAAACAATGATAGCCCGATATGCAAGGTATGTGAAGAAATAATTGTGAGATTAACTAATGACATACATGTTCAAGTTGGTATGATTCGGCATAGCCTCGCAGGAAAATCCAAAAATGATTCAGTAGTGATAGATACTGAATGTCAACATAATTTGCCAATTGTTACTACCTGAATATTTGTATAGTACTTAATTGCCTTGTTTTTGAACAAATACTGAAAGGAGTGAAAGAATGTGATGGAGTAAATGATGATGATATTAATATGTGATAATTACAAATGTAAGTAGGTGGCAATTACAACCTGTATCATGCAGCCAATCATACCAAACCATGATTGTCTCTATGAGGACACATAGTCACCTTGACTGAGTGTACTGAAGCCGCAAATAAAAATAGATTAAAAACAATACACAAAATGAAATGTGCCTATCCAGACAAGTGCACTCCATATTAATAGAAATGTAACATTGAATACATTTTTGTATTCCAGGCACTAGCCAACACAGGTTCTCCTGATTTGGAAGAGACTAATTCAAATATCCCTGAGAAGCTACTACCACACTGCAATAAATCCAACAGCTGTAGTGGTCTACTCAGACCAGACATTGTCTGGTTTGGAGAACCCATGGACCCTTCCATACTTGCAAAAGCAGGTAAATAATATTATCAAAGAAGAAAAATAAGTTTAAAAGCGAAGTGATAAAATATGTAAAAGCTGGCCACTTAATATTGGAAGACCATCCAAAAACAGAAGAGTATTCTCCATAATTTGAATGAGGTACCTTTACAAGACTAACTTTATACAATGCGTTTCATTTCAGAAGAGGCAATTTCGACTTGTGTAGTATGTCTTGTAGTTGGATCAGCTGCGGAGCTGTTCCCAACGGCCTTTTATGCATCTGAAGCTAAAGACAGAGGGGCGATTATAGCAGAATTTAACAAATTTCCCAGTCATAAACTTGAGTTCCACTACTCCTTTGACGGACCCTTCAGCAAAACAGTATCTCAGGTTCTGGACCTTTAAAACTGAATGCATTTGGTTTGAACATAAAAGATTTTTGTGAGTGCCTTGTCATGGCACAGGCTTCACTTAATTAAAATTGTTACAAAAAGTAGAATATCTAATTGGAGGAGTTGATGTTAGAAAATGTGTACATTATCAGTTTTGATTAATGTACGATGAATACAATACATAATGTTTTACGATTTTATTTCTATTATTTTTTCCCGGGTTTGAGGAGCTTGTGGCTAAATAATAATAGCCGCTCAGATCAATCTTCAGGGTAAGCCACGCTTGCCTAGGTTGGTCTGTGGATGGGCGCCCACTCCTAAGAGTAGAATACTTATACCCAACGGAAGACCCCCCCTATTACATACCGTGTTTCCTTCAAAGAGTTCAAGATATGATGCTCTGTGAGTGGAATACTTTTACCAAACTGAAGTTTCCTCTGTGCCTTGTAATATACTGGTATTCAGCTGCATCCGGTTAGGCTGGAAGCCGACCCCAACATGGTTGGAAAAAAGCTAGGCAGATGATATTTTTCTCAGGTTTACTAATTTTTGAACGAACAATAAAATGTCATTAATATAATTCGGTACTGACCAGTGCTGCCAATCGCGGGGAAAATTCCCGATTTGCGGGGAATTGAGGGTTAGCGCGGGGAATGACAAAAATCGGGGAATCCAGGCCAATTTTTTCAGTGGGTGTAAAACTATTTTATGTCCCGTATTGCTTACACCTAAAAACACACTTATGGACTTGGCAGAAACAGCTTAACATTACTAACATAATTTGAAATGGCAACACCACTCAAATGCCTGCTCAACTGTCATTTGAACACGATTTTGTATTTCTTAACGCATTCATTTCTACATCATTAACTAATTGTTCATGGTTGTCGATTTTTTAAATTGGTGCGAACGGTTGAAATTTTCAATAAAATTATGGAAAAGCAGTTAAAAGTGCAGCTACTGTTAAAAAACAGGTAAGTTGCATGTTGACCGAAACCCAGAATTTGAGTTTGTTGAGGTGTGCAGTACGGTTTCGTTGAGAATAAGAATATAAGGGAAATAAGATTATAAGGGATAGTATTTTATAAAAGTTTTAGTAGTTTATTAAACAAATTTTGTATAAAACAGCGTTTTTATTCCAAAAATATCATTTTGGGGACTTTGTGGGGAATGAATAAAAAAGAAGCGGGAAATTTCGGGGAATTGACAACACTGACGCGAGGAATCAAGAATTTTTTATTGGCAGCACTGGTGCTGACAGTGACTTTCTTTGCTTCTTGACAGTTTTTGAGAATATTTACTTATTGATTGAATGAACTTCGTAAACTCATAAAAACTGGTGATATCTTGATAATTATGTGCATTAGTTTTTTAAGCTCAATACGAAGACCAATAGTGATTAGTCTTCCTAAAATCATGGCTTCGCGGCAGTCAAGTGACATAGCCAAGTTTAGAGAAGCCTTAAAATCGGCTAAAGATGTAGTGTTCTTATCTGGGGCCGGTATCAGCGCTGAATCTGGTATACCAACATTTCGTGGGTCAGGCGGATACTGGAGGAAGTACCAAGCATCAGCACTAGCTACTCCTGGCGCTTTTAGATCCAGCCCAAGCTTGGTGTGGGAGTTTTATCATTATAGACGAGAAGCTGCAGCAAAGGCACTGCCTAATGCCGTAAGTTCAAGATCGTAAATATTCTGTGATTATCATCACATTATTTTTAATGTTGAACTGAGACCACAACAATGAATCTTCATGTAAAGTCCCTCACCAGATAATTATAGTTAATGCCACAGGATACGTGCTTTCTGGTAAATGGTCTCTGCACACCACCACCATTAGCCCGATGGAAGTAGCAAATTTTTAATACAATATTATACTGTTTTGCCATCACATACAATGGTCCACTTTAAGGAAAAAGTGCGGAAACTGAACATAACAGAACTATTTTGCCATTATCTAAAAAAAAATGTCATGATACAGTCATGACCATGAGTCAGTCTATGTGTGTTCTTCAATTCTTTAAGTTACCTATTAAAACCCTTGCATGCGCATGCCCTCCACACCAAGCCACAATTTCTCCGCTAATAGCTTAAAAAAGAATAAGGATTCCAAAACTATTTAATTGTCATTTCGTGCTATACAGCACTGCATTTTTTGCACATATTTGTGTTGTTGGCATAGAGGGCATACGCTTGTGACATATATGTGACAATGGCATTCAAAAGGTTAATCAGACAGATTGCATGGGAATAACTCACTCTTTTTGGCAAACCACAGCACAAATTAACCAAAAAAAAAACTTGGGTATCCTCATTGGGTCATTAAATACTCTTTTTTTTGCTTCCAGGGTCACATAGCCATAGCTCAGTATGAAGCCAACTATGAAGCAGAAAAAAAAATAACAGTTATCACACAGAATGTGGATGGATTACATGTTAGGGCTGGGACTAAGAACCTGATTGAGCTCCATGGGAACCTGTATAAAACGAGGTGCACTAAGTGCAAAGAAGTCTTGGTTAACAACGATAGTCCTATTTGTGAGGTAAGTAAACCGGCAAAATACAGATTTTCTCTATTATTTTAACAAAGAGTTACCAATACGAAATAATGAAGAGATGATGTAAGGAAGCACTGAATAGATGTGACAGACGATGGCTACATAATAATAATTCAGATCTAGATCTGGATGTTATTGGTAGTTTGAATATTTGGGCTTTATTGCCTATGTGATTGAAAAAGATACTTCATTATGTTTGCAGGCTTTAGCAGGCAGAGGTGCTCCAGACGAAAATGTGTCTGGTTCTGATATCCCTGAGAAGTTACTGCCACACTGTAAGAAGCCTGACTGTGGTGGTCTACTGAGACCCCATATAGTTTGGTTTGGAGAGAATTTGGATCCTGCTGTCTTGGAAAAAGCTCGTAAGTTAAATGACTTTAGATTGAAATGTAACAATTTATTATTACAAACATAGTATCCATGGAAATGCTGAGACCTTCAATATTTAAGGTGAAACATATGGTCTGCTTGTGGCCATTTTCCCTAAATCTAGAAATTAAATAACGAAAATACACCCACCCTGCTGTCACTTTTTAATAGAACTATTGTTTGTTTCAAATGGTTTCAAAAACTAAATCATCATTGAATTCTGAGTGACTTGCCTCATATTCTAGTCAACCCTTTAAAATATGTAGTTTAAAGCTTTACTAACTGTGCTAAAGTCAAGTAACTAGATGGTATGACAGAGACAACTGAAGAACACAGAAGTGAGCAAAGGGCCTCCCTTTGCTGAGTAAATTGAATTGCCTTACAGTGTGATCTTATAGGATACAATCGATTCCATTGAAGTTCCACTGGTATATTTAATTCTATTTTCAATTTCAGAAGCAGCTATGAACACCTGCGACTTATGCCTAGTAGTGGGAACATCATCAGTAGTATATCCTGCAGCTATGTTCGCGCCTCAAGCGGCAGAAAGAGGCGCGATTGTAGCCGAGTTCAACTTAGAACCCACACCTTCTACATCAGACTTTCAATATTACTTTGAAGGACCTTGTGGCACTACTCTGCCAGCGGCTTTGGCTGATTAAAACTGCTATATCTGCTGCTGCTTACTGCTTTATAAGCTATCTGGCTAAGTATGGCTATTATTAAAGGTCTAACGCTTAACTGAGATAGAGCATGAAGTAGATGCGTGGCGCAAGTTGTGGTAACGTGTTGCGATAGCTCATTCGTTGCTGACGTGTGTTAACTCCTGTGCCACACCGCAGGCAAATCCTCAGATAACTCTTAAATAAACGCGAGCCCCTGTATAATGACAGGTGCCGTTTAAAAGTTTTGTGTTGCCAGGAATTAAGCAAAAAAAACCATTCACGTATTAATAACTAAATAATAGTTACTCCAAAGGTATTAGAAGAAAAAATTAAACGGTTTTGGTAACAGATACGAGGTGGTAAAATAACTACCATTATTATTTTTAGGGTTATAAGGTAGACCTGTAGAAATATTTTGAAAATTTAATTGGTGGTTGCTGTCTATGATAGAATAGATGTCTGTATTGTCTGTGATAGTGGATTATGTATAACAACTTATCTCAATAAGTTTAGAATTTGGATGTTCAATTAGATTTGTAGAATAAAAGCTTTGTCTATTGTAAATAATCATAATATAAGATATGTAGATAAGAGATGCTACTGCTACAAGCTATGTAAATATGTAAAAAATAATTTATTTAAGTATCACATATTTGTTTAACAATAAACATCATTATTTGAAGCAGTTCTTTGTTATTTTTCTTTGTGTCTAGCAAAAAACTTGGCTACGTTTCCAATTGTCATTCCGAAATTGCAATTTGATATCAGCGATTTCTGTAACAAGAATTAATACACTGTTTATGTGTCTATTCTTAAGAGATGGTTTTTAATTTGACAAACATTAAAATATATTTTATTGCTAAGGTACCTGCACAAATGAAGGTAACGCAGACATAGTTTGAGGTCTTGAATATCTTTCGTCAACCAATAACACGCAAGCGTAATCGTTAGCATGTCTCACTGCTCTCCCTGTAACAATATTTTCAAGTTTAGAATATTTTTAGAAATACGTGTATGCTCCGCTCTGTGTGTATGTGTACGTGGAGCTCGTGGCTAAATAATAGCAGCCGCTCGGGCCGATCTTTAGGTTAAGCCGTGCTTGCCTAAGTTGGTCTGTGGATGGGTGACCGCCCATTACATATCGAGTTTCCTCCGTGCCTCAGAAAGCACGTTAAGCCGTTGGTCCCGGCTGTCATTTGTAGATCTTTGACAGTCGTTAGGCAGTCAGTGGCCCAAAAAGTTTGACAACCAGTCTTACCAAGGGGTATCGTATTACCAAGTACTGACTGGGTTGTGGAGGTCAGATAGGCAGTCGCTCCATGTAAAATACTGGTATTCAGCTGCATCCGGTTAGACTGGAAGCCGACCCCAATATAGTTGGGAAAAGGCTAGGCAGATGATGATGATGACGTGTATGCTCCAATGTTCCTCTTGGTTTCTATAAAGGTTATATAAGCTCAGCGCAACCAAGGACGAGTGCAGAAAAGATGATTTTTGTGCCATTGGGTAATGAACCTTATCCTTAGAAGGATAAAGTGAAGTTGAATGAATTGCTGCGCAACGAACGGTTCGTCGACTACTACCCCTACCACTCACTAGCTCTTTTACTGCAAAATATCTACGCTGGGGTCTAGAATCACCTGCTGAATTCATGGTAACAGTTTGAATGTCAGAAGGTGCACTGTTATGTAATATTTTCTGTATAATGTGCAACTATCAAGAAATGAAAGATGTTCGGTACTCACCAATACATTGGTTCACAGCTTTCATACACAAGTTCTCATAATAAATGTTACCGGCGCTACCGCCAGCGGTCTTGTTCAAATAGCTGATCTTCTCCTGCAACTCTGGTGATTTCACATTCGGGTAGGGCATACCAACTACCATTACACATCGCCCCAGGTCGTCACTGAAACATAAATAATGTATTGTTTTACAACTTGGGCTTTCTCTTGAATATACTAATTCAATAAAATTGCTTTCGCATTGCTAGTAGTTACTTACATTGTATCGTGCAAACATTCAGATCTTATTAGTGTTTGTCACGCAAAAACAAAAATAATTGCTGAGAAACTTTTTTTGGACAAAATAATAATGCAAAATTTTGCAACGCGCAATGTGTCCGTTAAATTTCATTATGAAATCGATTTATTTTAAATTGGCAATGTTGATTTTTGTTGAAGTCAAAAAAAACATAAATATTTAGGAAATAAAAATTGAGTAATCTCTTTCTCACAATGAAGATAACACTAATAACTAACTATAAGAAGTGAAATAAGACCCAGGAAAGCAGGAACCCATTAATGATAGAAGTAATATTACCTGAAATTCAATCCTTCACTGAGTTTCCCGCCGACAACACTCAACAAAAGAGCTCCTGTGTGTTCCCCGTCTTTATTTTTAACTGCTGATGCAAATTTATTTAGCACCTAAAAACAGTAGGTTTAACTTTTACAAAACAGTTATAACAATACCTATAAACTTTGCCTAGATATAACCGTTGCCACATTGAAATAAAGTCGAAAAAAAAACCTCTGTCTTTAGCAAAACAACTACCTATACAAACGTAAAGAAAAAGTAATACCTAACCAGCAGTACCACCATAACTTATTTAAAGTAATATATCCCTTCAAAAAAAAAATACCCACATATTAATCTTATTTAAAAGCATACGAGTCAAACTCCTCCAACTTACCTGATCAACATCAGACGCAGATTTCGGTTCACGGAATATGGTTTTCTTCTTAGTTATAGCCTCAATAACTTTGTTATTCTTTAGGTGGTTGTATACAGTTTGTTCGTACGAATATGATGGGAGAAAGCACACGATTCCGCCTGGTACTATGCTGCAGATGTTTCTTAGAATACGGCCCACTTCACTCAGCTGAAAATAGGTTTTAATTAAGTCCCATTGTTGGGATACAAGTCGTCTTCAAATTGTTTGTTCTAAGATACGCTGATATCCTCGCAATGTTTTCTTTCGCCGTTTTCAAAGGCACAAAGACCTGCCTGTCTGGGTTCGAATCTAACTCCTACAACTCTTTTTCACTCAGCCTGCTTATTACATATTCATTACCTACGAATATGTTACTGCGGGTCTCATCATCTGCCTAGCCGTTTCCCAACTATGTACGGCTCGGCTTCCAGTCTAACCGGATGCAACTAAATGCCAGTATTTTGCATGGAGCGACTGCCTATCTGACCTCCACAACCCAGTTAGTATTGGCCTACTGGGTAATACGATACCCCTTGGTAAGACTGGTTGTCAGACTTTCGAGCCACCAACTACCTGTAACGACTGTCAAAGATCTACAAATGACAGCCGGGATAAACGGCTTAACGTGCTTTCCAAGGCACGGAGGAAACTCAGTATGTAATGGGCGGTCACCCATCCACGGACCAACCTAGGCAAGCGCGGTTTAACCTTAAGATCGACCCGAGCGGCTGTTATTATTTAGCCACGAGCTCTGTTACTGCGGGTCCAAGGAATCATCGAGTAAAAGTACTAATTTATAAGTCAAATCTAAATGAGACAAGTTAGGACTATTTGTTTTTTTTCTTATACTTACTAATTCATTAGACATCCGATTTTCATACGAGAAGTTAAGACTGACACTGGTCGGTCCCCTCGACATACACACACCTAACACATTGTCCGAGGGCACCACATGTTCACACCGAACTACATTCACTATATCATCATTCTTTGAGTTACTTGTTAATAATGCTTGGAATTCTGCTATAGGTTCCATTGTGCCGCCTGCTACTATAACCTGAAATTAAGTTTTGTTGTAGAAGAACAAGTTTTAACAATTTTTTGTTGTTGAAGAACAAGTTTTAACAATAAATTGTTGTTAAAGAACAAGTTTTAACAATGAATTGTTAGTGATGAATAAGTTTTAACACTTAATTGTTGTTAGTGGAAAACTTTCAGCTCTTGATTGTTGTTGATTGACAAATTTTAGCTCTTAACTGTAATTGATGGACTAGTATATACTAAATACTAAATTGTTGTGGCTGGTTAGTTTTAACAGTATTTTTTTTATTCTGGTCAAGTTTTAAAAATAAATTATTATTTATGGACAAGTTTTAACAATTAATTGTTACTGATGAACAATTTTTAACGCTAAATTAATCAAGATTATATATTCTGTTTTAAATCAAATTCAGTAATGCATGAATAGTTCTTTCATAGATACTTACAGATCGACACTGTTTCACGACCTCACTAAAATGTTCAGCAGGGTTTAGTAACAAATACTTCAGTAGTCCAGTTTGGTCCCTCTGCGCTAGAACTCGGCCGTTCTCACTGCGATCACAGAGCATCTCTAGGAAATCTAGAACTGCGTACAAACCACTGCCTGCTGACGTTTCTGTTGGTACCTGAAATGATCAAATAGATAATTGAATAGGAGAATGCAACTAATCAAAGTAAAAAAAATAATAATTTAATATTTTGAAAATCACAGTAATAAAATATTCATTTAATATTTTGAAATCATTTTAGTCATAGGATGTTTCTATGTAACTCCAATTCACGTTTTAAGATTTTACGTGGGCATATAATTTGATAAATAGCTTAGCTAAACATGAAAAATACCTCTATCAGCGATAAGACCGCCAATGTAGCCCAATAATTAGCAATATTGTAGGTAATGCACATGCATAATAGTTTGCTGTTAATAAATAGCATTTGAAGCAAAACAGACAGTTATTGTGAGTTTTACAAATATAATATTATGCCTACATTAACTTGAACTGGCACATTTTCTTTAACTTCAGGTTCAACCTCTTTCTCCCCACCTTTATTCTTAGCAATATTACTCATAAACGTTTCAAACGAACTCTTTTTGCTGACGGTACTTTTCTTCATTTCTTCTTCTAGCGCTTGCTGACTGTACCTCATAGAGAAACCATGTAGTTTGGGAGCTAATCTAGTGTTCCTACAGAATTCTACTAAAGGTCGTAAGTTCATGTGATCAATTTCAGCCTTTATGACAAAGTCTTCAAGGGTGAATATCGTTGTTTCGTCTTGTTTCTTTTCACTTGGTTGTTTGGGTTTGATCATGCCTGTAATGGAAGAAAATATCGTCATTATGAAGAAGAAAATACAGTCTATCTATTATTTCAAAAACTCACAAGTTAGGCACAGTGAAAAAGGCGCCCAAGACAATAACAAACTTAGTTTCAAAGTCATAAAATAATAAGTACTATGAACATCGTTGCAGACATCAAACAGGACATTTGGAGTCCTCTAGCGCACTGGAGGAGCTTTACAGTTTAAAACATTGAAAATAAGGTTTATTATTCAATGTCAACTAAATCCGTTCTGTAGCATGGAGCCTTATGAAATAAAATAAATACTCACCCAAAAGCTTTCCCACAACAAAACTAATCTGATTCAACGTTAACAGACTCCTACTACTCAATCTCGCTCTATACTTATTAATATAAAACTGTAAGAATGTCTTCACTGAGCTCAGTTGTTTCACAGTCACAGGGGCTGAGTGAGCGTTCTCTAAAGCTGCTGTTAGACCATGAGCTTCATCAAGTATTAGTATGTTGTTTAGTAGCTTCAGTGATATTCCAGAACGGGCTCCGGAGCTTACTATGCCTGCGTGGCTTATTAGGACTACCTGGAATCAGAAAAATGGTAATTAAAAACTTAAGTGAAAATGTGTGTAATTATCGCGGTATTTGATCAATACAAAATGTTTTTTATGCTTCTTGTGATAACGGTAACTTTGTATTAATGACATAAGGCGAATATTTGGCCAGATCTGCCAAGAAGTGCAGTGCCACTATAAGCAATTTTCTTCTTACTGGTCAAGTAATTTAATTTAATTTATAATGTACTTAGTTACTTTATTCAAATTAATAAAAGTAGATCTTGGATGGTAGGCCATCACCTAAAAAAAAAAAAGTAATTTAACAATAATGAAAAATCACTTTTTTGCGCACAACTATAATGATTGTAATCTGACAGCTGATCGTAGCGGCGACAAAGGGCGCTTTCTGTTTTCCAAACAAATGAGTGACTACGCCGTATTCGCGCAACAATCGCTTGCATTAGGACACAGCCTGACCTATCAACAAAAAATATTCAAACACATTTTATTCTAACTAGTAAAATATTGATCTCCACAAGTTTATTTAAAGGATCAAAGGCGATAATTTATCTTTTCTGCCTACTCCCATGCGAAAGAGACGTGAGTTTATGCCTTGTAAAAACAAGAAAACATTGACAAGTGCTATTACCTCAGCATCATCCATAGCCATTCTAGACGCGTAATACGGGCAAGCCTTCAACTCCTTCCCACCCTTGACTAAATCTTCCATATCCATGATATCAACAAGCATCTGTTCCTTCAGTCGAGTGATGTTTGTCTGATTGTAGTATGGACACGCAGTACATGATCTTGTCTTGGTCTTTTTAAGGACTTTACCTTCTTCTCCTATAGCAGTCGATTTAGTTTTTGATTTTTGCATCTCTAGACATCTGTAAAAATTATTGACTGGTAGTAAGTTGTTCAAAAACACAATATTTTGCAGTTCTTTTATAAAAGACAATAGAAGATTGAAACATTGGCCTGAATATTCTACTGGTAATGAGTTCATTAAGGCCCCGTTCACAGCTTGAGGCAATAGAACTTACGTCTAATTTGGGATATAGTCCATTTCTCCATTCGTTCATTTCATTTGTGAAGGGGAGCAGCCTGTAATGCACTATGTGGGCCCTGTGCGAGTTGGTAGCCATGACTCGTCTTTCAATTTTTAGTTCTAGGACATTCTGATTTCCTCAGGATGTTTTCCTTCCATTTTGAGAGCAATGGTGATCAATTAAATCACACAGAGTAAAGTGCCAACTTAAGTCCATGACCTCCACCACGGCTTTCTCATTAAAGGGGAAGCACCAGGGTAGCCCGGAAAATTCAAATTTTTTGCAATTAGCAGGTCAGCATCCGGCTGTATGTTGAACAAAATATGACAACACATTTGTAATTACAGAGTTATAATTATTAAAATCATCTAATAATTGAATTTCGCGGGCTACCTTGCATATCCTCCTAAAGTCCGTTTTACAAAATAAAAGAAAGACAAGGTTATACCTCTCTTTACCTTTCATTAATAAGATTAACATTTTTAAGCCTGGTAACTTCAGAATTAATGCAGTAATGTTGTCTGGAAGCCAGTGTTACCACTCTTGTGTCCTCTTTGAACACTGTCCTCTTTATTTCACCAATGAACTGGGACAGTTGACTGTGAGTCCTGCTGCTTATGTATATCTAGAAACAATCAATTAAATTGAGTATACTGGTTAGATGAAAGTTTAAAAAAAATATAGAATAGCATGGTATGGGAAGGGCAGTTAGTAAGGCACATTAAACACAGACAATAATTACGTGAGAAATAGAACTTATTGTCGTGTTTGTGTTTTGTCTTCTTTGTCTCATTTTATTGTAACTATTAAAGAGATGACTACTCAGAAGAAGTTCTATTTTTATGTCACTTTTACTAAACAGCCTACCTACCAGGTTTACCTATCAGGGTACATATACAAGTTGGAAGGTAGTTATCACAATAGTAGTTATAGTTACCACATATTCAGTACATAATCTGGCTTACACTTGACATTCTGAAAGTCAATCTTACTTTTGTTATTTGATTATCATCATCTTCCGCAATCTCTTCACCCTCTGAATCCCCATCTTCTTTCTCTTCACACTCCTCAAGAATAAGATCTCTATCTTCTTCAATCTCTGCCTTCTCTTCTACAATATTCTCTTTACCATCTCCAACCTTTTCACTCTTATGTTTCTTATTAAAATAGAATTCAATAGTCTTATTAGCTGAATTTGTTTTTTGTTTAGAAACTCGAACTTTCATTTGATCAAAGAGATCTTTTCTTTTTTTAATTTTGTCTAATTTTAGTTGTAGTGTGACTAGTGCTTGTTTCTTCTTTATGTTTTCATATTCTTCTGTTAGCCAATCGTCTGAAGCTGGAATGGTAAATTAAAGTTTCTCAACATGTTATTGTTAAAGAAGTTTAAACACAATTTGTTGTTTAGACAAGTATGGTGTTTTGCAATTTTGGGAGTTATATGGTATTTTGGAAAATATTTTGTGTAAGGGGCTAGTTTAAAATGGCTGAATAGCACCTCTGCTGCTGCAATAAACGTGGCCACATACTGGACCCTAACAGTGTAATATGGAAGGAACATTGACATGATAAGAAGAAGGGGCTTATTTAAATAAAGAATTATCATTCCAAGTACAACATAATGTAGAAAGATATTTTACCAGTGTTATTGGATATTTCTGCTTTTAGTAGTGCCACTTCTTTTTCTAGCTCTTCAAATATTTTCTGGTTATTGTCTCGCAACCATTTCAGAGCTCCACAACATATGCTTAATGATTTTCCCTACAAAGTTAAACATTAAAAAAAATTATTGATGCTGCTATAGCCTTACTTGGCAAGAAACATTGTACCTTTTATTATTTTGAAAGATTTATGGATGCCACTTCTCAGTTGAACTTGAATAACATAATAAATAGCTTACCGTTCCAGTAGGGCTCTCAAATATTCCTAATTTCTGTTCCTCCAAAGTTAAATAAAGTTGTCTCATAAACTTTTCTTGAATATCATATGGTTTGAATGGAAATGGAAATTTTGTTTCCATTTTACTATAATTTACACATATGCGATGACTAGTTGTGGATTAAACTTCTAAATCCAAACTTAAGCGATTTCTATTAAATTGTCTGAAACAACAAGAATAATTTCGCGCCCTTTCATATAACAGATAATTTTGACACTAGCTTTACCGAAAATAAATTGAATACTGTGATATTTCCCCGATACTAGAGAAGAGACGCCACAAAACAGTTGAGTCGAGAATCGAGTCGAGAAAAGTGCATGCACGCAGTCAGTCAGTAACACAGAGTACTTTTGTTATGGTCAGTAAGTCAGAGTATCCAGGCATTGATTAGCACGGTGTAAGGTGACCTACAGCAGCCAGATGAAGAACATACTAATATTAAATATAACTCATTTTATGAAGTTCTATTCTAATAACCTCAATTAAAAAACACATTTGTGTGGACTTCTTTTATTCATTTTTACAAGGTATTGTCGCCTTGCAGGAGTCAGTGCGCGATGCATATAAAATTCCTATTGCTAGGCTAGACGCCGCATCCTCGTATATCAAGCGGTATGCCATGTTGTAGTGGCTATGGTGACGTGGGGTGTCCTAAGGCTACTCTTGCTAAACAAAGCATGAAACTTTGGAAATAATCGGTTTTAACACGTTCGAAGATACTCTAGTGACTACTGACACCTACTGTCAAATTGGTGACGAATCGAAATGTCAATCGACTGAAATTTCGAAAAGCTCGAAATAATTTACAATTTGTTTTATTTACTCCTTTATATTTCAATAAAATAAACATTCCACTATTTAAAGTTTCTTAAATTTATAACATGTCTCATAAGTAAGTTACATTTCGATTCTAGGCTCATTTGCATACATGGTTTTATGAAAAGAGTTTACAATTCAGTGTGCTATCCTTTTCAGCGTTAAAATTCTTCCCGGTGCTACAGTTTGCGAGGATTGCACTCTAGAAGGTGATATTACTATCGGTGGAGGGACAGTTATTCACCCAAGAGTGACAATCATTGCTGAGGGTGGACCTATTATAATAGCTGAATATTGTATTATTGAAGAGTATTCTACTATTATTCACAAGTAAGTGTTTTTCTTACCTAACTCTGTAGACCTTTAAGTTTTAATTACTTACAATCTCCATGTCATGGTACATAATTAGTATATTCCAGCATAAATTTAACAACTTTTTTTCTTAAGCCCTTACTGAGCATCTTCTAAGCTTTTAAGAATAATACATTAAAGGTATACTTTTATACCAAGTATTACAAAGTCATCATCATCCCCAGCCTGATGTCACCCTCTGCTGGGTACAGGCCTCTTTTTACTACTGTCAATCCACAACCAGCACTTTTTTCCCATCCAATAATCAATTACTTTGGTATGTTTCAGAAAAAGTGACAAACAAGAGAATCCCCCAAAGCCCCTGTTCATTGGAGCTCACAATGTATTTGAAGTGGGCTGCAAATTGGAGGCACCATGCGGCCATATTGGAGAGAGCAATGTTTTTGAGTGCAGATCTTATGTAGGAGTTGATGTCAAAATAGGAAGTGGATGTGTTATTGGTAATTTATTTTGTATTTATTATAAATATGGTGTTAGGGACACTGTGACACAAACTTTAACCATGATTCTAGATTCATGAGCATAGAAATTTTTCATTGTTTGTACAGACGCCAACAAGTCAAGCTACTACAATCTGTCAAAGTTGTTTAATAGATTTTCAACTTTATCACTAAAGCATTAGGTTCAACGTTGATTGGGAAAATCTGACAGTTTCAGGTAGCTTAATGTGCTGGTGTCTGAACAAAGATCAACTGTTCCATACATTTTGACTGTGTAGTAGGTACTGCGCTGTTCTACGGAACAGAAAATTTTATTACTAATACAAGTTTGTGTCTCACTTGAATTGTGAAAAAAAACATCTGTTTGAATGAGTTTCAGAGAATAATAATGTAATGCACAATAAACTGTCATTAATATGTAAATACATACTACCATTAACAAATAACAATAACCATTTGTAACCATAAAAAATGTACTTGAGAACTTATCATTCTTTGTGATTCTATTTCAGGTGCAGCTTGTCGTCTAACTGCACCACAAACCTTAGCCGACAACACTGTGATATGGGGATCAGATCATCATGTCAGAGAAGCACTTGAAAAGCAACCATCACAACTTTTGCAGCTAGACTTTTTGAGCAAAGTCATGCCTAATTACCACAGGTTAAGGAAACCAAATGTTCATAAAAGACAGCCTTCTACGAGACAATCTCAAGAATCATCCCCAAAACCATAAGAATAACCACTATTTATTGTTAATGTTGCTGTAATATATTAATTCTTACTAATTTGTAGCTTGTAATGCACTATGTTAAGATTTTATATTTATTTAATGCTTTCACTGAATAATCAAGTATTTTGATAGTGAAATATTAGTTTGATTTTTTTTGGACCTTCTGTTTGGTTTAGGTTTTTAGGGAACCTACGCACACTTGGTTTCCTGATTATATTGTATTCTTGATTCTGTACAAACATCACATCAGTTTTCTCTGTGGAGTAGCTTCTGTGGAGCACTCAACTCTAAGTCTAGGCCATAAAGTTCATTTTTCATTATCAATAGATAAAAGGGAAAAAACAGGACTTGCCGGATGGTAGTTTTGTCCCCCTCGCACAATGTGGCAATGTTCATCAATCTACTAAATTAATAGTATTCAAAGACATAGAAAACGAACCCACTATTCCCAAAGGCACATATAATAAAACAAACTCGCCATCCCCTTCGTGGTTACATTTTTTTTAAAAACATTCAGAAACAATGCGAACCGGGATTTCGTCGACTACGCCTTTTTATTATTGCTTGCTTCCCCTACCCCGTCTATTAAGGCGATTTTTCTCAGAAATCATTCAATAAAAATTGAACCTTTAAAAAAACTATGCACTTCCGGCAGGGGGGAAAGTGCGGGGCGACTACAACCGCTCTTTTCTTCCAAACCTTACCCCCGACGTCTAATATTGAATTGGTAAAGTTGAATGAACGAGACTTACGGAAATAGAAAAAGAAAGTGGAAATGCCCGGGCCATTGCCGAAGACTGGATGGAAGATGGGGGAGAAAAGTTCGGGAGACTGGATACTAAACCGCCAAATATGGACAGATTTGGAAGACTTATCATTGTGTGACCAAAGGTTGTTTACGAAATTTGTTGTTGATTACGAAATAAACGTATTGTTATAGAAAAGGTTGAAGAAGAGAGAAGAGAAGGATGAATTTTTAAATATCTATCTACCGAAGTCTTAGATAAAAGATATAACGATCAATTAATAACTGATATCTGTTATAACATTTTTTTTCAATCAAACATAGAACCTCTTCCTTTTTGGAAGCAGATTAAAAAAGAGGCTGTATTGTACTCTAACAGTTAGTTCTGTCTTTCGCCGTATGTAAAATATACTAAGAATTCTGTAGTTAATAATCTGTATAAATAATGTTGCAAGTTAAAATATATGTTAATTTCCGTGACTGCTTACAGAAAAAAACCCACAAAATGAAAAATATTAGGATGTCGTCTCGGTTGGAGCGTCATCGATTTCTTTAATTTTGAAGAATTTGTTTCTTTTATTACACCTACCGTTGATTTTTATTTGAAAATCGTTTTAGTGTTTTTCGTTGTTTGTTTTTTTTTCACTCAAATCGCTGGGTTACGTGTTGAAAAAGTTTGTAGGGCATTCAAAGGTTTACATACCAACTTTGCTTGTTTTAGTATTGCTTTGTATTGCAATATAGATTGATGGTATATCGACGGCTGTGAGTAGATAGTTTTGTTGGGAATTGGAGTAAAAGAGCAAGAGCAAGTCGTGTCTGACTGCGTTTGTAGTATTCTTTACGGACGCCATGTTGTTATTTACTTTGTGATTTTACTACGAGGAGTAGTGATATGGGTATATTGTGTTGTGCCGCTGAATCGCGAGTGTGAGAATGTTAGAGGATGTACCCGTCCACGGAAGTCGGAGCGACGTCCGATCCCCTAAAGCCACGACTCACCAGAGAAACCTCAGTCTGGATTTCAGGTATGTTAATTAGTTCCGTTCACTATTTTGATAACAAGAGACGAACGTGTTTTGATGGAAGTTTTTATCGTGCAGAACATTATCACGTTTCTTTGCCTCGTGTATATAGATTAGTAAACAGAAACTAACAGTGAGGTAGGGTGTTGTTTACCTTTTCTTCATTAGTCATCTGCCTGCAACTTGGCACAGAGATTAAGATATTACAAATTTAGGAATTACCTTTGAATACTTATCTAAATCCACATTTTTATATTGTTTATCTTGATGGAGATAATCAAAAATTACACAAAATTAATATTCTTCTTTGAAATTCACTTGAACCTGTTATTCTGATTAGAATTTAAATAAGCAACAATGTTTGTAACTCAACATAATGTCAAGCTTTGAGTATAAAAGGAGCTTGTTTGTTTTCAATGAAAAGAGTAATTATTACTTTTGCTTGACATATCAAACCACAATAACTAAAAACATTCCTTTCACACAAAATGATTATATATTCTATATTTAAAAATAACGATAATGAATTACATTTATCCTAATAATATGTTACTACTTTTATTTTACCATCAATATTTTAATCCAACTTCCAATTTTACATTTATATTGGCACATAATAGAATATGTGAAACAAATGGGATGTTCTTCGCATCAATATTGAGATAAAACTTCATTATTAAAATCTTGACTACTAATTTATGGCCCATAAAAAATTTTTAATGGTCTGCGTACATGCTTTGGTATATTAAAGTAGCAACAAGACATGTTGCCAATACCACACATGCTTTGAAATATTTACTGGGCACATGTGAATGATTAGTATAGTACATAAATTGTATAAAATTGTTTGTCTAGCAGCGCATATGGACTCGGTACGCTATTTTATAAATCGGAATAGGTTGAGTATATTTTCCTAAACATGAAAGGTACTATGTAGATAATGAATTCCTCTAAAATCCTGAAACATTTTTGTTCAGTAATACCTACCAACTGTTAAATACGAGGGAGGCATCATCCACAAGTTACTTCCGTGTAGGTAAATATACAATACCTATTTCAGTTCCTGCACATCATCTATCAGTCTTGTACCTAATATACTAACATGTGTAAACATATGTTTCCAATTATGCTTGAAACAATATCAGTGATAACATTACATTACATATTGCTGAATAATATAAGCATGATAATAAAAAAAGTTAGTTACTTTCAAAACCACACAAGATGGTTTTTATCTATAGTTAATGAATTATTTCTTATTTAAATTGTCTGACTCACATAATGCACTTAAATCTTACCAGATAGGGAAATTCATCAATGATAACAAAAGTATTTTAAGCACTATTTGACAATCAAGAATGAGTATTCTTATTTTAAAATGAGTTGGGATCATGGTCTTACCTGTCTGCTGGTTTAATATTATGAAAGGTAGCATTCAATTAAATAGTAATTCACTTACTAAATTTCCTTTACTATGTGAATTAAAAAAACAAAAACAAATATCAAATGTAAGCCTTAAAGAAAAATCTTAATTTCATTCAACAAATTAATAAAATACGATCAAATGAAAAGAGAATAGAAATGTCAGATTAGTTTAACTGAAACCAATGTATGCTTTAAAGTTAGTTATTTTATTCTAAAGAAGAAAAAAAGAAGATTTTATTCTTAGTTTTATAATTACTTTCTTTAGACATTCTCATCTGTATTACTAAATACAAATGGCTAATACAGTCTTACCTTTTAGAAAACATTGAAATTTTATGACCAGGTTATACCCTGTTAATTACTTAATTAAAGCTTATGTTAATATTTAAGCATTAAATTACAAACTTAACTAGCCTTGGGATCTTGCTCATTAGCTCGGTGTTTCCTTTTTTACTAGCATTCCAGTGTATACCGCTAGTTTTATTCACTCATAAGGTATGTTCTGCTCTAGTAACTTGTTGAACACCTGTTACTGATTTTTAATAGTATGTAGCTATGAATAAATAGTTGCCAGTGGAAATAATTGTTTGAATATACAACAAGCAATTAAAATTGCATTATGAATGGTGGATGTTAGATGACAATAATATCCTGTTAGAGCATGAATTTCCTGTGTTAATTGCAGTTCCTGTTAAGCTTTTAAAACTCCATCAGTGATATAGCTTATTTTAAGTGGATCAAGCTTCCTATTTTGATCCAGTTCATGACACATGGATAGGACTGACTGCACTGCTTTGTCTACCCGATTCGCTTTTAAAGTCCTCCAAGCAAGCAAATAGAAAGGTCTTTGGGATAATATAAAACTTCATACTTCTTATACGAAAGATAACTTCTTTGTTTGCAAAATCAACCATAAAATAACCAGTTTTCTGGCATTTGTTATGCTGATCTCTGACATTTATTTGCACTTGGAATTTTTGAACAGACAAATTTACTGATCATAACTAAACAAATTAAAACTATCTAGTCATGGTTTTAATGTGATCGTTTAACTGTAATTAAGCAAATTGCGTGTTTCATTAAAGTAACCTAATGAAGTGTGATCTTAACCACAACAAGTCATTAAAGGGGAGTTGCCTAAATCCGGTAATTAGCGCGTAAAACCGTAACTTTACCCGTTCTTTCGGGACTTAAATTCTCAGTTGACGGACGATTCTATATCTTACGACGATTCCTTTTTTTATTTTTATTTTTTTGTATTTTTTTATTCTTTTTCCAATATGGGTTAAATACTTGAAATAAATGAATTTTAATTTGATATTCTTAATCAATTGATCCAGTGTTTGGTTGTTCAAGATACAGTAAACATCGAGCGGTATGTAGGGCGTCTTTGACCGCAGCTCTCGGCCCAGGTGAATGCACGGGGGCGAAAGTAAAAGTGGTCAGCGTCTCGAGTCTCGACGGAAAGCGGCTACCTCGATTTCCTACGTTCTCACCTCAGCACGCCATGTTTTTTCTCAGATATACTCGTAGAACCCTTGACATTAAAGTAAACATACCGACATTAAACAGTAAAACATGCTCATACATCCTCTACCGAGAAATATTTAATTCAAGTACTTATCCGATTTCATACGTAGAATCCTCACGAAAAACGTAATTCATTGTTATTTAGATTGACTTATCCGTAGGCTTTTAATATTATACGGCTTTCGCAAGCCTCCAAGGAATACTTCCATATCGCGCAAAATTAATATTTTCTGAGCCAACTAGAGCCTGTAATTAATTTCTGTCAAAGCTGATCTTTATTTATGTTTTTGAGGATAGACTAGAAGCTTGGGAGTAATGAACTTAAGCTGAACTAGTTCTGTATATTATATTATTACTATTTTCTCCTGAAACTAATGAATGCACGTACGAGTCGTAGTACTCATAGTTTCATTGAATGTTGCTAATGAAGTGCTAAAAATACACTTTAGTTGAAAGAACCCATTTGTTCCGTAGGTTAGATAAAAGAGATTCTTCGTGCAAAAAAAAAATGTTATTATCATCAACATGTGTCGGTTGCCCTCATGACCGGTTCATTAAACAGTACATTGTTTTCTATTGATTTCTCCATTTCACACGGTAAGCATGCCAAATGCCATGTCAGACTAACAATATTTTTCTTTTTTGCTGTATTCGCGTCTACTTCAAATGTATGAATTATTTGAAAAGAATTGTACATCAGAGATTAAAAATAAAACTTGCAGTGCCTCATTATGTGCAATGCATAAATGATTATATTCTCCATTGCCATCCATCATACTCATCACGAGTAACAAGGCAACGTACCATGTAAGTAAGTACAGGCTATTTTCGTCAGTTCGGTGACATTCAGAACCAATACAACACAAGGTTGGCAAATTGTCGTCAATCTTCGTGATCCGTAATTTATTAAATGTAAATTCCTTTTGTGCAGCAATGAAGCCTTACCTTTTTGTCATGCTTTAATGATTTCCTTGACTTTGTTTTTCCTCTCCGAACCTCCTCAAAGCGCTGCTCATCCGTGCTACGGAATACGTTAGCAGATTTAAACGAGACGTTTCAATGGACAATAGAGTTTCGTCGTCATGTTTAATATTTCTCTCATGCGTAAATATTCACGAAAACCTAAAACTCAGTTAACAATTTTGAAAAGGCAACGGCATGGTCCAATGATTAATGGCTTTTTGTTCATGTTCCGCTTGAAACAAAAGCGTTTTGTTCGACCGTAATCGATCATTTGATTTAGAACAATTGATAGTAATATAGAATGTGTTGAATGTAACCTTGTTTTTGTCGCTTCAAAGACAACAGTAGCACTGGTTTTGTATACTAAGTCAATTAGTAAGTGTTGGGACACGGTCAGGCGACCCGCCCGTAAAAGTATTACAAGGCTGGAATCGTATTCTCTATCCAGTGGAATCATCAACAAAAAGCCATGATGAACCTGTGAATAGGGATCATAACTTATCTCCAGCAGCCATAAGCGGAACTCGGAAGTTAACACATCGCTAGCCAAACTTTTTACTAGCAAACTGAACCTGGAGCAAAAAGTAGATCATAAAAGCAAAAGTTTGTTGCGCAAACTATTCTATAGAAGAGCAAGTTTTTACTCCACGCCGCTATCTGCTTGCTGCATGCGAAAAAGTGCTGTCTGGGTTCAAGCGATCCATTTTGTTTTGCATTACAGTATCAACAACCTTCGTCCTTTACCGTGTAATGAGTCATTTGGCGCCCACGTTAATTTCGTTATCTAGTGTCCTGTCAGAAAGCAAGCAGTAGCTTGCTCAGCCAATTACAACGCTAATTATGTTGACCCTTCATTGTTGCCAATCAACATCGGCACTCGAAGAATGCGACACGCTACTGGCCAAGACGCCCGCGATTAATAAACGAGCTGGTTTATTGTTATCGTCCAAATTAACTAGACCCGTCCAGCATAACTCTTTTCTATTCAAACACAATACTCTTCAAAGGACACTTAAGACTAAATGTTCCAAGGCAGCGATGTGTTTGCAGGGCTCATAAAATTATGGTCTTGATTTATCATAAGCATTTTTTGTAGTCAATCCGTGACACGATTGCGTTCGTCGGTATATGATATGAGTACTAATTATTAGAACAGTATGCTTCATGCATTTTTCACCCGTATATTATTGTATGTACACGTCTCTGCATATAATTATGCTTGTGCAAATAGCACTGGCGAAATGAAGAGATAAGATAGTGTGGTTTATTTAACTAGTCTACGTTGAAGTCCATATTTGAATGACAATTACTTTTAGCGACTTTGTCAGTAACTTGAAGTACGTAAATTAAGATTCAGCTATCATCAAAACCTTATTTCACAGAAATACATATTATTATTACTACCGCGTGGAGTTCAGTAATTGTCCCATGGGATCCTACCACCGGGATAAAAAGTCTTCTATGTGTTAATCCAGGTTATAAATTATCAGTGTGCCAAATTTCATCCAAATCCCTACAGCAGTTTATGCGTGAAAGAGTAACAAACATCCATACATCCATCCTAACAAATTTCGCATTTGTATAAGTAGTTAGAAAGCAATTATTTAATTTCTTAAACGTTTTGGATCACCCTCAACTATCATCCTTAGTAATTCTAACTAATATTATAAATGCGAAAGTGAGCTTGTTTGTTACCTTTACACGCCTAAACCACTGAATCAATCATCCTGAAATTTTGCATGTACGTTGTCAGCCGGTGTATAGAAATGGTCATAGGGCACTTACCCCGAAAAAAGTACTGTTTCCGAGGAAAACAACAATAACGTTATTATGATAATAGATGGCGCCACGTGTCTTTCGAATCATGATTGAATTATTATTACAAGCAGAGTACAACCCGAATTGATTGTCAAATTCTAAATTAATGCGAGCGAAGCCGTGGCCAAAAGCTAGTTTATTTTAATTTCAATAATACAGGGTGTTACTAGTAGATAATAGTTTTTTTTTATTAAATCCTACGTACCTTTTGGCGCTTAGTCAGAATTGTGTCATCGCGTCATCGTTATAGCGTCTATAAAAAAAAAATACTCGAAACGCGTCTAATTCGGTCGCTTGATAAGTCATGAGTTTGTACTCGTCCGTACACGTGCACTAAGAACGTTGCCGTAATCACGTGGCGACCCATGAGTTCCAAGTTTCAATGTTGATTGTCTACTGTTTTTTTTTATTTCTTTAACTTTGAAGTCTCTTTAATAAGCTGAATTAATATCCTAAGCATTTATGGTAATGAAGAATACACAGATTTAATTTGATTCGAAATTCCGACCGCCGAGGTTTTCCCTGTTGTTGATAAGCTTGGTTTATTAAGTTAATTTATTTCTCTATTGTCTGCAAATAGTTCTGGGAAAAAGGTGGGTATTTTTAAAATCCCACCAAAAAAAACTAGGCAGCTAATTGTTCAGCTCCTCGAACCGATAATTTGTTCAATGTTTTAAAAAATTCTGTAGACTACAGAAGCCATTGCTTGTGTAATTTGTAACCTAATTGCTCCGTGAAATTAAACCGAACGAAATTTAATACAACTGCACAATTGAAATTGTATACTAAACCTCTTGTATTACGTTTCGCAGAGATTGATATTGTAAAAAAAAAATGTTTGGAAATAAGTCGAATACAATTTAATGTGACACTCACTGTTGACAATCTTTAATTACAATGTTGTTCTAAAGTCCAAGTTGAACACGGTACACGGTTCCGTACATGTGATTCATGTTTTATTTCTTGTTTACGCACTCTTGTTAATGACCAGTGTTTCACTAATGAGAATGAGTGGTCCGTTATCAAACTGATTGAAGGAATACTGCTAAATATAGCTTTGTTACGCCATCTCACCGCAAATTCCTTGGAGTATTTTTGATGTGCCAGTTCTAGAAACCGATAAAGGGTTAAAATTAAGAATTCTAATTTATACTAATTTATTGTATAATACATCAGGAAAGATGCATAAATTGACGTTGTTAATGATGTTTTATTTACTTGACGCAATATACGCCACAGGTTCACAAAAACTCGAGAACGGACGGGAAACGAAATACAATAACAAATTAATATTAGAAGGAAAATCAATGCAAAATTACTTCAATCAATTTGCAGAGGAAAATAAAAACAAATAGCTAGCAGCTAAAGGAAACCAGCACTGCGTAATGGTGTTGAATTTAATAATGAAAACATTCTTGTGGTCTAACACAACCGCTTGCGATCCAGAGCAAAACCAATACTGTATAACTAGAGCCAATCTTGGTAATCGTAGTAGTATCTACTGGAGCCAATCTCGAAGTATGAATAAGACAACACGTAACTACGGGAGACGTCTAAACGGCTTGTTTTGTCTACCAGTAAGGACTGGCAGCCGAATGTATGGATTTGCTAACAACACAGGAAGTCTAGTCAAAAATCTAATGAAAAACATGCATACGTGCTTGCATTGAGGCAACATCAAATTTGGAGGAACCTAAGTACTTATATGGCTTCTGTTTAGATGAAGGTCTACAGCTTGTCTTATTTTCACTTGAAACAGTAACTTGAGCCAGTCTCTCTTCACGCTTCAAGTGTTTATTGGAGGCAATCATAACGGATGGCGTCGCATTAGCAATCTCATGGGACGTGTAACGGACCCAACGTATAGAACACAGACTCCATTGTGAGACAAGAGCGACCATAATGTGTCTTCCCACGGACTCATATCGAGGTCGGACTAAAGGCTGCAGTAGACGATCGATTTAAAGTGTCCGTAGCAGTCCAAAACTACTGTCGTCATCATATAACCAGATCTGAAAGAGTTCGCATGATATTGTATTGAACGAGCATACTTATGTAGGTTAGTGTCAGCCCAACAATACGATACACGTTCAATCTTTCATTGTTTGCTGATTTGTCACCGAGAATCGCTGATTGTTTACAACCTTACCGTTACGTACGTCGCATCTATCTACTGCTACACAATGTTATTATATTACTGTATATGAAAGGTTTCCCTACACAGTGTGCTGTATACGCCCACGGACTTGATATAAAGACTGAGTAGCTTACCATTACTTGATAATTAAAAATACAGTCGTCTGATCTGGTTAAAGTCCGATGACGCATTTACAACGAAATCTTAAAACTTGAGGACTTGTGGATGTGAATTGAATATCTCTGAGTGACTTCAGTGTTGCGAAAATGTTATTATGTTCGCCTATATAGAAAAGGGTAGTACCTAATGGAACAGGGGCGACGACCTGCAAAGATGAAAAGAAAGTATAAGCAAGGAGATATAAGAGACATCCTTAATAATGGCTGAAGATATTATAGAGCATTAATCTGACCTTTTCAAAGTCCAGGTCAGCTAGATAGAGAGTAGCAAAAAAGCTTCCGAAGCAATCAAGACAGCTTAATGTTCCCAGACAGATTGTTTTATGTCAGGGAGAAAATAATTCCTAGAACGACCGACGTCGACATTGAAGAGATGTCGGTCATGTAGGTTATAAATCTGTACATGGTACATGGTGTGATTTTCCACGTACCTCGATGATTGCTTAATCTTACGTTTGTTATTAATTTTAGAAATTGTGGCTAAAAGATGCTCAGAGATCGCTAATGTATTTTATCAGCAAGAACATCCGCAATTCTTTTTGCTTTCAGAGCTTTTACGAATTTATTAACATCATTACCTACATTCTATGATTATCAGACAGATTTATCAAAATATGAGTGGTTATGTCAACTAATCTGCGCAAATATTAGATGTATAATTTCCTGTTAGTCGCTATCTTACGTCGCGTTTTATATTTTGCAAGTTGACTCACCCAGTCTCTTATAAAGTCTGTGTCAGTTACTTTTTATTTCGTCTGCGATTGCTCAGTGTCCGGGGAAATGTTGATGCCATTTGATTATACAAAAGAGGTATAATTTTAAACATGACGTCATTTCCCTCGTCGCACAGTAATGTAAACATCATATTCCTTTGTTTGGATTTTATATTATATGTGGTAAATACCCTTGTTGGACATGATATATGGGAAGAACTGTATATTGACCCTGCAAAATGGGGACGCCCCAGAAACCCTGAAATAGGTTATTATACACATGATATTTGAACACACCCCTATATCTAAGCCGATGCCACCAGTGTAGGTCGTAACACCATTTGTATTGATTTGAATATAATTATCCCTCCATGATAAAGTTAGAATACAATTAACTTTTAATTAACTATCGTCTGAACTGAAACCAATTACGTCTATTTATATCTGAAAAACAATTCTCCAGACGCTAACAAGACGTCAGATATTTATAGAAACAAGAAACTTACGTCAGTTGATGATAGTCTATTTCGATGACATTTGTTACGGCGCGCTCTAAACGAGCTGAGTATTATAGGCCTGTGGGGTGTATAAAAGGGAGTGACACAATGGACGGAAATGATCAATCAGGGGCCCTCACCCACGAGAGGGACACTGGTGTAATGGTCGCCCACAGTCCAATGCAACTAACTGCCCCCACTTGAGCGTGTCTCAAGCATGATGATTAAATCTACGTAATCTATGGGTCAAGGGACTCAGACGCTATGTACTTAAATTAGTCATCTCGTCTACTCGCTGTAGATTAGGAAACAATGAGTTTGAAGGTCGGACGAATAAAAGTTAGGCGCTACTAATTCAGTTCACCATAAAGTGAAGGTTCTTTTGGATAAAGAACGTTGTATTTCCTTTTCACGGTTTCGGCATCTAAAGAAGTCTCAAACTTTGAATTAAAAATAACAGCACACGTAATAACTCTTTAATTCAGTGGAAAGCTCAAATCATTCGAATGTTTCATCCAAACGTTGGAATAAATCCCAATGTTCAGTCACAGTGGCAAATTGCAAGAAATTGGCAGACGATTTTCCATGCCACGGTTAGTCACGGTTGTTTTGGTAACCGACAACCAAAACATTGTCCGGGGAAATCCTTGGAAAAGCGCTTTTTAGCGGTGAATACGCTGATAATGATTGTATCCAGGATGAATACTAATGACTGCAACTGTTTAGTGTCTCACTGGTTTCAATTGGAGCATGTTCGAATAATTCGGCGGTCGGCCTCGTTCGCTCAGTTCGGAAGTGGCAATTCATAGGTTCAACTCGCCTTGCACGCTACAAGGTCGATACTATCGTAAAAATTAAGCGGACCACTTGAGCGTGGGTTTTATTCGGTTTATTAGCGAAATATTACTTGCTATGACTATTATGATCGATCTTCCTACTGCGTACGGAGCTTGATAATAGGATCGCTAACCGCATGAATGTTATACTTAGGACCAGAGTCTGCATGTGGTTTCTCACGTGATAGGTTTACCCAGCAATAGTCACTTAATGTTAGCTCACCAAACGATCCGTTATGTAATGAACTTCCAAAACAATGTTTAGAGTAGATATTGATCTTTTGTTTATAATTTAGGCGTTAAAATAGAAACGAATACTGTGGTAATTGCTAATATTATCAGCACGACGGGAAGTGAGCGGAACGCAGAAATAAAATTTATTAGTTACTGTTGTGATTTCAAGAAATATTCTGTGCCATTGTTGTGATTAGGTAATGGAGTATCAGGGTTTTATCCACGATCAGTAACAGCACGTAACAGTGTATTTACTGTATAACAGTGATTACTTACATCGATCCGGTAAAAGGCAGGCTTTCTGTAGCCAATAAAATAACAATGAGGCCACTAAGAAACGAGTAGCCGGTAATACATTACTGCTTGATGTGGGTGTCTGCGAGACGTTGTGAAACATCGCCCTAATGGATTTATTGTATTCTAACTAGACTGGATTATATGCGGGTTTCTTTCCAACCATTAGCCGAATTGCAAAGGTCTGATTAACTAAACTTTACCGACTAAAATCTGTAAGCCTATTGTTTGTACTTGGAGGACAATAATCTGAGTTATATCTGGGTGTGGATCTCATTCATCTTGTTACATAACTGCCTGTCCATTGTCTGATGGAATTGGTGAATGTTGAATATGCCCCTAGAAACTGTTACGTCGAAAATGACCACCGTGTTTTGTAGGGGTATTGGTGAGCATAGTATGATGTCATTTCTTAACCTGCCAACTTGGCTTTTATTTGGATCCGTAGTTTGGTTCGGTTAAAACCTTCCTTTCGTTCACGTCACAGATTACATTACACGCTTCGTGCTAGTCTATTTTGAATACTCCTGATCGAACTAATTTTCTGTGGAAGCGTAATATGTTTCAATGAATCTCTAGATTATTGTTATCGGTTATTTAATAAATCGTTTGGACTACGATATATTTTCTTTTTGATAAACCGTAGATTTACGACCATAAATTCAGACTTCGATTGCCATTATCTAATAATTTAAGCGTGACGTTTTTACAATCTTTCTATCAATTGCTTTTACTACACTTTAAAGCAAAGCTTGTTACGTCACAATTGAAAAAAAAAAACACGCCCATTCAAGGTGATACCAGGCCAGATTGCATCAGGTCTATTTGATTCAGGATTTCCTTCTTCGCTGTCATTAAGAATTTTAAACAAATCAAATAAAGTTTTCCTATTCAACGTTGTTGAACTACATATGCGCACGAGTTGGCGTTTGTTATTACAAAATAAAGTGCTACAGGGGTAGTAAATCTGGAATTATTGCCACATGAAAGAGAATCATTGTTGAATTATGGATATCGTTACAGAAACAAAAACTTATGAAAAATAAACAACAGAAACGATTTGATTTATTACAGAATAAATATAACCAAGCAGTTTTCAGAAACGGTCTTCTAAAAACCTGTAACTTTGGTGTATTTAGGTAAAAACAAACTGAGGTTAATCTTCTTATATATAAAAATCTCGTGTCACGGTGTTTGTGGTCGCACTCCTCCGAAACGGCTGCACCGATTTTTATGATTTTTTTTAATGTATATTTGATAAGTATGAGAATAGGTCATAAAGTGTATTTCACACCGCTAGGTTGTCAAATTCTACATTAACGCGTGTTAAGCCGCGGGCAAAACCTAGTTTTGTTATATAGCTGTCGAACTTAGATTTGGTCGTAGAATCCAGTTGTGTCACCCCCACTTAATAATTGTTGCTTCGTCACGGTAAGTGGCTTTTACATTCTATTGTGTTTAGAGGAAGCGGTATAATTGCCCTTGCTATGGAAGGAAGCAAACGTTTTTGAGTGTTTAGGAAACCACATTGTGTAGAGAGGAAAGCGATGACTCCCCGGAGCGTTGTTATTTGGGGGTTACGAGATATTTGTGGGAAAAGGGAAATAATTGTGCAGCTGTCCCAATAGCTCCATTTGTGCTACGTCAAAATCTATGGTCTACAATGTCTACATCAATACATATGTTAGAATTACGACGAAATATGAATGAATAAGTCTGACTCTTTGAAAGTACCTTTTGAACGCCATAGTCATATATACGTGACAAGCAAGCGCGTGCCCTGTACGTCAAATGACACAAATATGGGACAAAATGGTAGGTGAAATTAGGCTTGGCGTGGAGGGCACGCGCGTGCTTTATGCTCTGGCGGTCAAAAGGGTTAAAGGTTTTTATACAAACCAACAGATTTTGACCGACTGCCCCAGACTTCATGGCAAAGGTTAGAAAATGGCGATAAGTGATAGCTTGAACTAACATACTATCATTATTATTTTTTTAGTTTAGTTAGTTTCATGATTGCCTGGCAGTTTAAGTACTTTATGCGGCCTACCCAAATGTCCTTTCTTTGGTATTGTTCGTCGTGTCGTTGAGCTCCTTGGGTTATGAGTCGAGCTACACGATCACTGACAAATGCTTGCACTGTCTGGACAGGTCCACTCAAATCTGTGTAGTTATTTCTTCAAAAGACCATCTCAGACATTAATCTACATGGTCCTCATATGACTTGAGCAATGTCTGGACTTTAAAAGAGACGGTGACCTCTGAGTTTGTTTCGGATGTTTCTTCTCAGAGTAGTCTGGTACGAAACACCGGCCCCATCTAGTTTTAAAACATAACATGTTGACATGTAAAATAGTTTTTAAACCAATTTACAAAAATAAATATGATGATATAACCTCCTTTCTTGGCAAAGAGTCTTTTGGTCTTTATAGGTCACCGTGTCACTTACACAATACCTTACCTTTTATTAGAAAACAAACCATCAATTTGATGCGTTGAGGGGAACGAATGGCAATCTTCACATCTACCGTGCAAGAACCAAAAAACCATAAAGTATTTTGCAATAACGTTGCGAAATACCGTCAGTAGTTAAAATCTTACCATGATCTAATGTAAAGCCAACTTGAGTACTCCTAGTGCTCAAGTTGAGGCCCGTTGGGCTTTTCTGTGCGTTCTGAAGAGCCTTTATGGGAAGCTCAACACGTAAAGCAATTAAAACTTAGCTGGCTAAAAGCATGGAATGAGCACCGTTGGGATGGGTCTTGCATTTATGAGATGGAGCTCTCCTGCTACAGTTTAAAAGTGCAAGAAGTCCAGATTATAATGGAATATAATCATCATCATCATCATTCTCTTGCTCTTATCCCAATTCATTTGGGGTCGGCGCAGTATTTCTTCTTCCATAGTTGTCTGTGGAATATAATATGAAAAGAAATGTAATAGGATAAAATCGCAATCTGATAATGCCAAAATAAGTGCCATTTGCAGGGCTATTTTGTTAAATAGTCTGTTCTTTAAGCAATTTAATAGATATGGGGGACCTGAAACTGAATTAACTTGGAGTCCACAACTGATTCATTCAGAAGAGATAAAATAAAACCATCATACATAATGCATCAAATATCATTAATGATACATAATTAAACTCTAGTATCCACTATCCTGTTTTAGACGCTAGCGTTGATGGAGGATAATTTATTCTTCGTAGACACGAAGCATTTATCATGAAATCATGTTCGAAATGGTGTTACGAACTTATGACTTATGAATGAATCAGAAATCCATCAGTCCCTATTGGCCCTGTTCAATGACCTCGGAGAAACACTTGAGCATTCATTGATGTATCAAATATGAATGTAGCAGACGGCATTAACTTGAATGATGTACGAGTGATATCAATTTGAATTGGGACCAATATTTTTTTTATTAAAAAGCCAGACATCGTTAATATTGTTTGCAGTTACGCCCATCAGGGAGCGAAAATTGGCGTGAAAATGAAAGTTGCAAATTATAAAACTTGTGCCTAACAGAATGCAGTTACTCATTTTGTGAATCCATACTTGGCACCAAATCCACAAACTATTAAACCTGTGGTAAAAGAAATTGTTCTCGGTGGGCACAGTTTCTTTTATACAGACATTTTGACTAACCTGCCAATACTACGAACACCTGTTTCTACATATATGTATAACACACCATACATACTTTTGTAATGCGCACGCGCTCGTATGCTTATTGTTTGTTTTGTCAGTAGAACAACGTTTGTTTTCAAATATGAAGACTTATTGGTAAACTGGAAGCTGAAAATATACTCCCGACACGCGAGCTACAACCAGATTATTAGGCCAAAAGGAAGGACGTAGCTCGATGATAGATGCTGGTAGAAATAGTCTGATCCGGTGGGGAATGGGCGGAAATTGCCTCGGTCACTTTGTCTGGGACTAAGGAGAATATCTTGTTCGCTGTCTTTCTAAAAAGCATATTAGGGATAGAAGCATTTGCACTTGAGGGTGAACTGCTGTTTTGTTTGCATCAAGTCTAATTGGGTCCTGGTCCTGTGGGTTTAATTGGGAATACGTTTTTTCTTCGCCTATTAGTTACCATGACTTACTCTTCTGTACTTACTTTCATGACGTTGTGTTGTATTGTATAACGGGCCGGTGTACGCAACTCCACGTCCAAGCGCGTATTTTGCGTGCGTATTCACGTTATAATCACTTTGAGCTTGAAATAGCTTTTAATCAATTACATTATGCGCGATAACGTCCCCTTTACCCACTAAAAAGGGACTACTAAATGAAAACTGATGTTTATAACATGAGGAATTCCCTGATCATTAATATCGTTATACGGGTGACGTCATGATAAATGTGGTTGTTATGAGCTAACCCTTCGACAAACACCATACGGGTCGATTGGAACCCCGATTCAATTTATTGAAATTTAGATCACAATAGAATCGCCACGCCTACGGTCCTTTCTGACCTTGTTAACATTCAAGGTCTATTTACTTTGTTAAATATTTGATTCAGCTTTTTCCTACAATACAGCTGTTGTCTGGAATCTCTGAGGGATCAATTTGTGAGGACTTTATTCAGAAATTGGTGTTTAGTTGTAAATTTTTGTGTCTTTACATGAACCAAGTGATTCTACTCTCATTGGCGACACACACACTACCCACAGATCAAGCCGTTATCTCCGAATCAAATAAAAAATAAAATAAATTTATTTTCTCTAACTCACAAACAAAACAAGCGAATCAAGTTGAATCGTTCACAGCTTTAGTTACATTTCAAGTATTGACTGTTTAATTAATTAATTATTTGATAAAAACAAAAAAAAACAAGAGTCATTGCTCTCGTTATTATCTAGATTTCACAATTAATGAAATAAGTAAGTAAAACCTTTTACCCACTGGTTAAACTTTCTACTCAAAACAATGATACCAGAAGGCCTTGAGAACATTAACGGAGAAAGTCTCATTAAAATACGCCTACTACTTTTAATTGATATGCTCGTCAACATAAACACACTTGCTGTTGGTTCCACAGACTTTACTTACGTAAGGGATGACACATCACTTTATTTCGTACATCCATCTGACTTTCAAAGCTAGAACCGACAAGCGCTTCGAACACTCAGTGCAGGAGCACTCAGCGAGGCCACACTTTGTACTAAAAACAAGTTACAAATGCACTGTTTTACATAAATTTTAATATCAAACATTCACCAATATTCATTTTATCAATTTCGTGTACTACTAAACAGTTATTTTACTTATCATGCACGTGTTCGGTTGTATTGCATGCGTTAATGTGTTTTGGTACCACAATGGCATTCCTTCCTCGGTTTACACATCAAACGCTTGATTTATTTCATACAGAACTGGTACTGTGGTTATTCAACCAAATGGGAACATGAAGCCATCTGGGACAGTCTGTATTACTAACTAACTTACTAAAAATAGTAAGTTCAAAGTACAATTTCTTATCATTGCTCAAGTCTCTCTGAGTAAATCATTTCTGTGACGAATGTAAATAATTTGCTTGTCGTTGGGAGTCACTGGCGCTCTTTGAATTGTTGTTATGTCCATTCATACTATACATATTATAGTACACGTTGGTAATCTCAATGTGACTTTACAAAATGCGTTTATTTATTTTGTTTCGTATATTTTTACATCTGTCGTTATCCACTTATCTCTGTTTGAAATCGAAACGAGTGGCAGATGGTTTGCAAACTCCCGCCAATCCGGGTCCGTTAAATTCAACAGATGTACAAGACCCGCAGATGCAGACCTGCAAACATTTGCGATTGCGGGATGAAGGCCGGAACTTTTTTTTTCGCATCTTGTATCCCAAAAACTTAATTTTGCTCTTTACTGCCTGGCAACATGTGCGAATGTTGCTGTTCATTTGACTTCATTATCTACTCCAGTGTTGACGTCACTACGTTTCTCTAAAGCCATGCCATACGCCATGTATATGCAAATCGACCTTCAAACTTAAAACTAATTGTATATTTCAATATTATTTCTACTGCGCAAACAAACTTAATTACCTTAATTACTTCTCACGTATTTATAGTTCAGTTGTGTTTTTAATTAGAATTGTGTTTAGTTAGCTGTCCGTAAAATAATCAGGCGATTCTTAATACATACAGTCTTTCAAAATACCAATATTCTTCTGAGTGGTTTCTTACAAAAGAACTCGAATCGAATGACAGAAAGCAACAATCTATTCTGAGGGTTTGTCAAATTCTTGAAAAGTATCAATCGAACAATAGCTAAATGTTTATCATTATAAATAGCGCAAGATAATGTATGTGTCTTAAATAGAATTGGTTATGTTTCTAAGAATAGTCTCTGCAAATAGTGCTGTCTCTCTAAAATGGAATTTCGTAGTATTCAAAGTTCAAACGGTTGCAAAGATCTGGCAAAAATTGACTGTATCAAAATCGTAAGTACTCAGTTGTGATCTAAAAAAACATCTTACTCCAATTTACCAATCCGTTTGTAAAGCATGATGTTTCGACCGGTATCCCCCCAGGACCGTCCCCACTCCGGTATGACGGTCTACGCGGGAGCCTGTTGGCTTGTTGAGATTTATGTCACGAAATAATGAAACTTCACTAATTCGTCTTTTCATCAGTTTCATTTAATTTTGAACGTCGGAATGTCGTTGGAGAGTATTTACTCTGCAGTCAAGCTTGTTTATTTTGTTCCACTATGTGGACTGTGTAAAAGATAATATGGCCAGAAAGGGGGTGACTCATGAAATGACGAGTAAAAGAGGAATTGCGATAAGGGCGGAGGGGGAGTTAAGTTTCCTTACAACAAACTACTTGATTGTCCTTCTTCAACCTTGCAGAGGACTAGAAAATTCAATAAAATCGCGTAAAATCAGTGTCAAAGAATCCTTAGAAGTGATTCAATACGTCGGTTGGTTGGAGTCGTCTATTGGATTACGTACCCTCATACAAAGTTAATTGTGTAGCACGTGGTAGTAAACATTCGTAGGTAGTGGTTTGGTGTTAGCTGCTTATTAATTTACTAATTTTACTATGGTCACACGTGGTTTTACAGCGTGACCAAAACTCAACCCCTTATGACTCAATAACGAAGATATCCTCAAACATAATAACTTTACCTACTTGTTTTGTTAGTCGCAAAGGTTTACAAATAAACTGAACAACAAACAACAATCGTCGCCTCTGAAACGTGGTTGTTATGACCGAGGTTTTTTATAGCGTTTTACGGTGAAGACTTGTGTCGAGAAGTCTGCTGACGTTTGTTGGTTTTTATCTGTTTTTAAACAGCGTCAACCAAATAAACTCCCAATAACTAGCCATATTTCGTGTGATTTATGCTATGATTAAAACAAAACATTTGTTTATGTGATTGGTGTTAGCTCGGTAACGAATTTATAAATTGGGATTCCCAACCAAATCCATTAGATCATAATAATTTTTATAATCGCACAAAGCAGGAAAACTTCGCTGATTGAATTTTGTAAGAACAGATATTATGAATGCAGAAATTATCTAATACTCTTATCTCTTCAATTATTAGAACTTGTAGATAAAAAATTCGCAACACAGCGTTCACAGTATCTTGCATAACGTCAATATTACGGTCCAGGTGCCATTGAGAATACATTCAGTTGCCTAATCGTATTTTGTATTAGTTTACGACTTTTCGTTTGTATATGGCATGCTTACAACAGTAATAGCATTATGTAATTAGAGCATGCATCTAATTAAGCTGAGGAAGTTTGGCGAGGATCTAGAATATAAATGTGCGGAATTTTCCAATGATCCCGTTTTATTAGCGCTCTGGATTGGAAACAGTTCCTCTGTGAACTATTTTCCAATCTAAACGGGCTTCGAATGCATTATTTTCTTCTACTTTACATTTTATTCCTTAGACTGACTTCGAATCTGACTTTATTAAATCTTTGATTGGTATAGCGAATTCTGCAGTGACGTAATATTTAGGTCATCCATGGCGAAGGATATATGTAGACACGTTTGTGTCACATTCATAATCTAGCATGTATTTAGTTGATTAGATAGTATTAATATTACTTTATACTGACCTTATTTTTCTGGCGTCGTAATTGATTAATCTGTTTGTACATGTGTTAGTCTGGAACAAGACACATGTTTGTGAATCTATGATAGCTATTAGCGTGGCTTAGAGACGACAATGCCGAGATTAGCGGGCCGTATCCCTATGTAATGGGAGGTATCCTCTGGGAGGTTTAAGCGACCAGGGGATTAAATACGGACAAACAGTAGTAAATGTTTGCTAATACCATTGTATTGTCTGTGGTAATAATCCGTCTGCAAAGCGGGATTTATATGGCAATGTTCTCTTATGATTGTGTTCATAATCAAACAACAGTAATGCTACTCCGATGTATAGGTAGATATTGATTTATTATAACTAGGCAAAACAGATCCTCCTGAAATGATGAAAGCTCACGGAAACTCTTATCCTGCTGCACCGTCAATGTATCTTTATCACTCACATATTTTAAGATTATAAGCATTTTTTCTTCTTTGTCATCATCTTTCGGAAGCTTCATTACTATTCTTCATGAAAAGTAGACATCAAAGTAATCATAACTACTCTATGGAGCGGTTGAATCGCTGTTCCTTACAAATATTATAGTTATGATTAAGAAACAAGATACCAGACTGATCCACATAACGTAAATGCGTCCTACTTGGAAATTATTACTAACTCACAAACAAAAGGCAGTTGTTTGAGTCGAGCGATGTACGAGTATGTATGAACTAACACAGATTTTACTAGTAACCAGTTGTATACGAAAGGTACTGTGGTAATGCAATATTTCAACTTAGTAGAGTAATTATATTTTCGTAATAGTTTGTAATAATGCAGTTTATGAAGTAACGTTTATACGGCGTGGCACTGCTGTTATAAAATTCCTCATTTTATTCTACATGCAGAACAATAGGTTTGTTACTTCATCAATTTAGAAAACCATGTTGGAAGTCCCAAATAACAAGCCCATGAATTTCAATATTTGAGAAAAAACATGCTGAAAATAAACGTCAAATGTGTATTTTCTACATTTCAGCGCAGTTGGCTTACTAAAACTAACTGTACGCTGTTTTATGGTTATTTGAAATTTTCTCCACAAAGACATGTTTTAAAGAACATTTTCTAACTTTTAAACAACGAGTATTCCTTTGAGATATGTCTTTGTCTGTATCGAGGTAAGTGTCTTGGTACATAAGTTTTTCTATTTTCTGTGGGTCTGCTGTTTCGTTAGGAGAGTCTTTGTGTTGTAGAAACATGTGCCAGCCAGAGCTAATACAAGGTCGAAGGAGGCGTTCACTTTCGCTACCACGATTTACTAAGAGCGCACCCGCACGATTTTCATGTTCCGCCGTAGACACTTGGTGATCATTGCTTATAAAAGCAATTATACTCTAACGACTCTAACAACTGTTGCCACGATCTTTATTTTCATGTCTTTTATTTTCGCTCAAATTGCAGCATTTCTACAAAACTTTCTCCATCTTCCTAAGTTAATGATGATCCGCAGTGTTTATTAGAGATCATCAACGCTGTGCAAGAGTATGATAGAGATTTGAATTAAGCCGACGAAGTTTCGTTTCGAAATGGATTTTGAAGGGGAAACAGGTGCGTGCGTCGATAGAGGCTCACAATGATCGATTGTGTACGAAATCAGTTAGCAGAAGCCGACTGGCTTTCACCAATATTCATACAATAACAACACGGTGTGACGGTATGGTGCCGAGTCGAATCAATCCGCCATTGTTTGACGTTGACGTCAATAAGCGTCGTGAAATGTGCCCATAACGTGTAAGTATACCACTACTGAGGCCTTCAAGTTTCTCGCTGGCCAGAGCTCGGTAACATTCACCTGTTACTTGTTTAAGATCGCGTGCGTCCAACAAATATGACGAGATCATCCAAGTAAGCCATTAAAAGCTTTTTCTAATGTACCGGATTTATCCGGCAGATAGACGTCACTTTTACTATTTGCTTTTACAATTTGCGAAAGCTCATCACGGAACGCGTTTATTTCTTTAGGAATGCCGTAGACTTAAATGCCAACTGGCGTCACTGGGAGCTGTAAATAGTTCTAATTGAAATCAATATAGGAAGAGTCGCCATAAGTGGTGTGTCAATTCATTTAGTATTTTTCATTGGTGCTGTTGTCAGAGGTCTCACATCCAATAATTGTTTTGTTGTGTTCAGTATTCTTTAACGTTGTCACATACGCAGATTGGTTTTATTGTTTTGGCGTGATTTTCAATGCGTGGTATAAAGTTGTTAGAAATCTTATTGAATTTGCCGGGTCGTTTCTTACCTGTCGGGCACGCGAGGTCGGAGAGCGGGTATTTGTATAGTCCATCGGTCGTAGTTGGTTGACCTACTTGGGGTGATAACGTAAACAAGTTGTCGCATAACACCGGAAAAGGTTTTAAATCAAGATATGAACGCCAAGCAAGACTCCGCACCTTATTTTAAAATATTTGTCCGTTAGCTCTTTTATATATTTTCACCTTATTGAATTCAATGACATTGCCTGTATTGTAATGTATTTAGTTGAAGGTGAAATTATCATCATGAACTGACCACAGTCCACTGCCGGATATTTACGCGTTTCCGTAAAGGAAATTTAACTTTTTTGACCTGAGAGTCGGTTGAAGGATTTTTGATCAAGACTGATTGCAGTTAATCAAGCACCGGTTTTCTCGGATATTCACCGTTGCTTATAAAGCTTAAGAGACGATTGTCCTCGGAGTTCAGTCATTTGTTCACTGTTAAGCGTCGTGATGTGCCCAAATATTTTTGTAACCATCTCGATCCTTTTGTGACAATCTTTACCTCGTCTCGTGCGTCTGAAATTTTGGTAGTAGATTTTGGCCAGTTCGATGCGTCGTCGCATACTGTTCCGCCTTTGTTTGATATGGTCGAAACTGGGTGTTAAAATTTTTAGGGTCTATCGACGACCATCAGTTTGGTTTTGTTCTGTGTAATATACAATCCCATTTCACGACTGACGTTGTCCAAACGATTCATAAGCTGTACCGACTCATGTGGACGATAATTAATCGTAAATATTTAATGTTATGATCGTTACTTTAAATATAGCATTATGTTTATGTAGAAAACGTAGTAGCAAGTCGACCTACAGCGTTGATTTCTAGTACATGCACTTCAGAAAATATTCTCAATACGACATTCAAAATTATCTGCACTCGAATGCACGTTTATATACATACTTCTTGAAATGATAACATTAATAACTTTATCGTTTCCTCTTAGTATCTTGATTGACTGATATGTTAATGGAGGTTTCCGTACTCCACGTTTTAGTGCTCCGTACGTCACTAAAATAGGTTTGGATGAATGGCTCCTCTCTTTCGATGCCTCAACACTGTTGAACGGCACATCTGTTGGCAGGACGCACCACATGCACGAGTCCCGATAACGTTCCAAAAATAAACCAACGATAATTCGTTCACCACTCACGCTCCGCATGGAATGTTCACTCATTGAGTGGCCACTATACACACTTCCACTTCCTCTACTTTCTTGTGTGAATACGCGGCCGCATTAAGAACGCCATCGCCACTTAAGACTGCACTGCGTTTTATGTATCTTCCGAGAATGATAGCTAAGTCGGATGGAGTCGGTGATAAACTTTTCGGGGTCATCGGCCGCTTTCTCCTACTTAGTGAGTTGGTATGCGTTCTTGAATCTCGGTTATGTCACGGTGTCTACTAGTTATTGCAAAAAGAGAACAAATATGTGCAGAATACTAGAAGACATACTAGAAGTCCTAGATAAAATGTTTACGATTGTAACTGTAACTAACTCATTGGAATTCCTTGCAACATTAGCAAATACGCCGCGCAGTCTCGTAAGGAACTGGCTTTAGTAATCGTTCTTTGAATATAAAATATGAGGTTCTAATGTCATCCTTTATAATACGGGGTGTGCCTGCCTTATGGAATATTAAGTCATTGACCACTAAAATTTACCAACTATCAAACGTCTTGCTTATAACACCCGGTTACTGAATAAAGTTACGTCAGTTTGCCCAAATGTCTCGTCAGGTCTGCGTAAAGTTTAAATAAAACATAGAAATCGGTTCCACGTTTCCGAGAAAACGTAAACTCTACATCGTAAACTCGGTCGACGAAAACTTTGGCCTGCAAAGATCTTTGTTTATACTGTTTCGAAGTTGTTTAGTTGCGTTTCGGCTGCGTAATCGAGGTGATCCTTATTCGAATGGTATGCGGAGCGGCGCGTCTATTTGTTGCGTAAAACAGTTTGCCATACGGCGTCCGCGGGGTAGGACGTGTGTGCTGTGTTTGCACAATGTTCAGTGTTTAATTACGCGCTATGATATATCGCAAGGCTGCTCGCATTGTTTTAACGCTACGCCAGTGTTTGAGCTCAGCTACTATGTTTATGTGAGGAGGCTAATTGAATAATCGTGATCTGTGTTCTAAATCAGTGTTGAGTTTATGTGCGGTATAGTGTAAATCGAGCAAATGGTTAGAAAGATTATTGTTGTCGGCATACAGCATTACGAGGACCCGTTTTATAAGTACGTAACTTTAATTTTGTTTAGGGTTTACTGACCTGTGGTGTCCTCGAGGAAAATGTTATTCTGAAATATTTTTTCCTTATATCTTTTTCGTTTGTTGTAGGCATGTGACGGGTGCGAGCGGGCCGCCTGCAGGATGCGGCCACCAAAGGAACAGATCTCTGGACTCTGTGCTCCAGCGGATACCAGAAGACATGACACCTACTTCGCCGGAGGGGGCGCCACTTCGAATCCCTATCGAAGTGCCTGCTCCGAGATTAGCGCTTCCACCGGAGGTGCCCACGGGCTCCGACGACTCCGGCATCCACACACCTCCCGACGGCAACGACGAGGAGCGACCACAACCCCCAGCCGCTGCGAGGTCCAGAGAAAGCCTCGACTCCGGCAACCCAGAAGACACAGACAAACCGCCTGATCCCCCCGATACGTTAATTGACTCAGCAGTGAAATCCGATATTTGTGCCGCTGAAACATCTAAAAACAAAGACTTTCTGCTCCGGTTGTTCGAAAGTAAACTGTTCGACATGAGCATGGCGATCTCATATCTATTCAACTCGAAAGAGCCGGGCGTGCAGACCTATCTGGCGAACAAACTATTCTCATTCCCTTACGAAGACGTGGATTTCTACCTGCCACAAATAGCGACCATGTATATAGAAATGAGCGATGTGGCGGACGTGTTGAAACCTTACTTGGTGTGCAGGTGTAAACAAAGTGCTGAGTTTTCACTTAGGCTCGCGTGGTTATTGACTGCTTTCGGGGGTGACGTTAAGAGATCGAGAGCGACTAAACTAAGGGACTCTATACTGGCTGAGGAGATCAGGCCGGCGGCAAGGAGAGGGCATCATAGATCGCAGTCTGACGCGTCTGCGTTAAGGCTAGCGACTCCCTCGGGGAGGCACCTTGGAGATTTGGCATCTGGTCGGGCGTTCGATAGTGGATGCCTTTGTGGAGAGCAGTGTTCGTGTGGAGCACCGAGATTAGCACCGCAAATACAGGTAATTAATAACACAATATTTACGTTAAAAATATTCTGTAATGAACCCTTTCTCTATATAATTAACCGGCATGTATAGCTCTGGTGTATTTGTATAATTTACAATGCTTTTTATGTGACTTAAACATTGATTATGACGAAACATATGGCTGCTGATAACGAATGAAGTACTAAATGTACCTTGGTGGTTATGCTAAGCAATACTTTTCCGTGTCACGTAGTCAGTTATTCAACTATATTCCGGTCTGTTGTAAAAGTGTGCTGTGCTAATAGCCAGTAAAAGCCTTCATTGATGATGAGGTTGTTTTTAGTTTTGTAAAAGCATCTTTGGAAGCACTTTTATAAAGATCATCAGTGTAACAATATTTGATTTTTAGCACTTCAGGCGGTTCCCAAAATAATCCTGAGATCAATTAACTGACACTTTCCCATGTTGAACTCGTGATAATTATGACGGATATTTCATAAGCAGAGAGCAGTTTTGCCACGATACCAAGTAATTCCTCGAGTGGAGTGTCGAAATGTTTTGCAAAATCGTTAGTACTGGGTATTCACGTTCACATTCTGTAACACGCGTGTATCCGTGTCGTGAGCCAGTCGCCAGCCTACGTAGACCTTGGCTAAAGAGGCACTACAACATTAATTTAATAGTATTACGACAGTTCTCATTTAATAGTAAGCAGAGCTTAAGGCTAAGAGTTTAAACGTTTAGAACAAGAACGTGATTTTGAACAGCCTAAGCCGGGGTGGGGGGAACATGATGAACTATGCAAGTCTTCCAGGCGCCCCGGCCAAAGGTAGTCTTAGTTATCTTGAAGAGTCAGTCTGACAAACCCCTAACGGGATCATAAGAAGTGTCACAGGAAAAAAATTGTTTACTAATAAAACATTATACTACTGCATTTAATAATTTAAGCGTTTATTGAGTCAATGCCTGATCGATTGATAAAAATATATCCAGACAGCCAAACTTTCGCATTAAATATTTATGTTTTTCTGAGTAATTATAAAATATGTATAGCTCTGGGCTATTACGGAGGTCAGAAAAATAAGCGTGTATTATTTTTATATTAACAGTTGTCCTCGTACTAGATTCAATTAAATAGACTTACCGGGTAAAGAATATAATACTACTACTCTGAAACAATTTCATTGACCTTCCATCGACGAGCCATCGAAGAAAAAACTTAATAATTCTCCAGTATAGCTCATTTCTAGAACTCATCATAAATTCATGATCCCAGATAATTTTATTGGCATTCAATGAAAAGAAAATTTATTCTCTGTCTGGAGAGTTTATTCTAGTTGATTTCATTTATAATTTTGGAATAAGATCACAAGTCATTAGTGCTTATTTCAGCTGTTGTGCAAAGCTCAGCAAGGTCTTTCAGTAACCTTCACTTTATGAACAAGCGAGCAAAAAGTAGCGTGGGCATTGATCTTGAAATGTAACTGACATTTAACATGAGTACATGACATTACGGATTAAAGGAGCTGCTTGTATCGCTTGCTCTCTAATGCACTTTGATTACACGATAATCAAAAACACGTACATAATACAGAAAGAATGTTTCTGCCATACTCAGCTGATTTTTTTTTTAAATTATCGATGAAAAATTTCGATGTGTTCAGAAAGATGTACCTACTGAATACGTGGAAACCGTTTGTGCGCCGGTATCCCTTCCATCCTATGTAGTGTATACAGCCATTTCCTTTTTTTTAAGCAAAAAAGAAACGTAAGAAGCAGTTTCTTTTTTTGGTGTATTTATTAATACTTTAAAAATCCAAACCAAAAAAAGTTTGTCAAACAGACTCAGGCAACAGTATACTCTGAAAGAAAAATTAAAATGTACCTATTCGATTATTTTCGGTGTTTACCCTGTCTAATTATGTACCAACCATTGGTTTTCGCATAACAAGCATATGAAAAAAGGCGCAAAACAATACAACGAATAAAATTCACGTTGTATTTTCCTGTTTTGACCATACAAACTCATCTTTGACGTTTATACTTTCTAATCCAAAAACGTAAACAAACATTATATTTTATACTTCACGTGATTGAAAATTTCGGCTGTCAGATTTTCATTCATTGTTTATTCAGCCGTTGTTTTCCCTTTTAAGAGTCAAGGCCTTCATATTATTTTCTATAATGTTTGACACTATAATATTTATTTAGTTAGGTAATAGAAATGTAGGCGAAAAGAGAAATCTCTTCTTTTAGTAGTGTCTATAAAACTTAATGGTGTTTTACTGCATGACCTTACAGCAGATCCATTGTTACTATTATTGTAATTTATAGGTATTAGGACATCCGTATGGGCCCTAAAGCCTATGTAACACTAGTAGATAACGTGTATTTTATTATCCACGATTATATGTCAAAGTTTCTCCCTCTCCAGCCAGCTGTGAGAAAGTAAATAGGCTGATTATGCTGTTATGCTATCTAGGTTTACTGTAAAGAATAGTAGTCAAGGCAATTCTTCATTGCGCCTGAGTTAATACTGTGCTTATAAGTGAAAACCTAAATACAGACGACCTTGGTGCTAGAATGACCGCTCACCAAATAATTTTATAGCAACTTACTCATGCGATATCACTAACGCTTTTAACACCTACGCGGCTACGGCGCTAGTAGCATTTCTAATCACCTTTATATGTATAGCGCTAGCGGTCATCATTGCAGCTATATTTGGTGAATGTCGACTATTAACATTGTCTGCTTCCATAATTGTCGACGTTGCTTTGCTATTTGCATTCTCTATTAATTTAGCTACTGACTCAGAATGTCTTTACCAAAATTCTATTCCAGTTCCCAGAGAGGCCAATACCCGGAAGGCCCAGTTCCCAGAAAGTTAACGCTTCTTTGGTGGTTCAAAGTTTAGATTTTAGAATTTAAGATCAGTTAGTGCCTTTGGTTGGAGAGTAGTCCTTAATAATTGGTAAAAGGGTTGTTTAGTAACTCAACAAATCAGTAGAAGATATTAGAGACGGTGCGTACAGTGCTGAAACTTTGGAGTTCCACAAGGGTGACCGTTGTGACCTATTCCGTTACATTTGTCCTCTGGCTATAATTCGCAGTATAAGGCAGAAGCAGATAATATGGCGGAATCACTGTAGCCAATCATTCTATTAGTGTCTCCTAGGAGGCACCCTGGGATCCTGCGATTCTAGAGGCATTTCTGCAATTAACCGAAGCCGTAATGTAGTTCAAACGTTTATAGCCACTAATGAGCATGACACTGCTGTTACGTATTCAAACATGAAATTGTTGTATTCAATCGTAGTGGCATGCAAGTAGTCAACGGTAGCTCTATATTGATAACAATATGATAGAAAGTTGCATGATCGTTCCATTTAGTGTTGATTATTGTACTTTGCTGTGGATATTATCTTTATCATTATTAGATAACAAATGCATGCCGCTATCGATTTCTGATAGGTTACTGAGGACGTGTTATTGCTCACTTGATGTATTACTGCTATCACTGATAAAAAAAAAACAATGTAATATTTCGGGTATACTGAACTCATTTACTTTTACGCCAAGCTTCATTCATAAGGTTTTGTTTAGCACTTTGTTTGTATCATGTGGAGTAAAAATAGCAATGAGGAAGTAGTTTTGGATTTAGGTAATTATTATGAGATATTGGCCCACGTAGATCCAAACTTACATTCTCTATACTAATGACGATGTTAGATTTCATAAAGTGGGTTACTTTTGAGGGTATGTATATTTACGATAACTTAGTTACATAACATTACCAACGCAGAGGTATTTCGTGAAATTCCATTTAACACGTAATGAAATTGTGTTTGAATGTGTAAAAGTTGTTAAAATCGTACTAAAATGTGGTGACTAGCATTTCTGGACGTTATAACTACTGGCGCGTGATAATAAACACACATAATTATATCCCATTGAAAACATTATTTGTTTACATGTTTAGAAACTAAAGCCGCGTTGACACGGTCATAGTTTGCTCGGACCGAGTGGACTCGTAGGAGGAAGCTTCATACGAGTGTACTAGGATAGCTGTTAATATTGACATAGTTCACTCGGATCAATTTCTTCATTCTACAATTATTTTTCACAGTCATCGTCATTCTCTTGCCCTTATCCCAATTCATTTGGGGTCGGCGGTTTTCTTCTTCCACACTTCTCTATTACTCGTCATCTCATCAGACACCTCCTTTAGTGCCATATTATCCACAGTCCATCCATCGTTTCTTTGGTCTTACTCTTCTTTTATACCCATCCACAGTCATTCTCAAAACTTTCCTCACGACGTTTTCCTCATTCCTCCGCATCACATTTATACATACAACATAAATATTTTCACAGTCAACATCGAAAAATGTGATTTTTTCCCATACTAGCTAGAAAAAGTAGGACGCGATCCGAGTCTACACGGATCGGACGCCGTCGTCCGAGTGCGCTCGGATTATGGGTTGCCACAATACGAGTTGGTCCAAGTATCTGAGTCCACTCGGTCCGAGCATACTCTGATCGTGTTAACGCGGCATTAATTATGAACGCAGGATAGCTATAATATTGCATGGTTTAATCATAATGCGTTCGAAGCATTCATCAACCGTTAGTACCTTTCCATATGAACGGGCCGGTTAGTCGGTACTAAATTGGTATCCGGTGGTGGACGATAATATGAAAGTTTTCACACGCTTACCCAAACATTCTCGTCAGGGTACCTAGTATCTACCTGCACGTAGCCTAGTAGCCCTGGACGTGTCATAGACATCAAGTAGAAAGAATATAAATAGACCCTTAACATAGCCGAAAGGCACTTGTTCTCCTCGTCTTTGCGATCATTTTTTTGCTCGAGACCATACCTGAGAACCTTCTGGTTACGGAGATATTGGGGGTCAAAGTTGCAACTTTTTCACAATTTTTTTAAAATATATGTTTTTAATGTATTGTCTGTGTATTGTATATGTATTGTATCTTTACTTTACACACCTCCACGACTTCCGTACTATTCAATCTATCCATCAGCACAATGTTTTGAGTGTTTTCCATTGAATCCTACCGTAAAACGTGATTTTTCACCCCAAAAAAAAAGGCGATTCCCTGCAAAAAGTTTTGCGTAAAATTACTTTTTTTTTTCAGATTGATTCATCGTCAGTTTTACTCGTCCTCAAATTATCATGCTACCCATAAATGCGCGAAACCTGACGTCACATGATTGTTCCGGCTTTAGCACTCATGTTTTCTTTCAAAGCTATGTACTTTCTACACCGCGGTTTCTAATAAAGTGTCTACGATATATTACGTTTCCACTCTGCGAGAAACGTTGTATGCCCCACTTTGTAATGTTCCTGGGTATCCCGTAGCGCAAGAGATAAATGACGAGTAAACAAGGTAAAGCGCTCAACCCACGTCATAGTTTCTGTTAGACAGATTAATACCCCGCTTTTAGTACACATGTACTCGAATACAGCTGTTAGTATCCAGGTTGACCCAGTTGAGAAGTCAGGGCCAGTCTGCAACAATACAAGCAATACAATCAAACGTAACTGGTTGCTGCCTAGGGCGAGAAAGGTCGTGGAAACCCCGCTTATCCAATGCAATTAACTTGCTTGTCCAACTATATTTAGATTTAATTTAATTGACTATACAGGGAAAAATATTCCGTAAAGGACGTTCTCTGTTATACATATTTTTCGCAAGACTTTTCCTCGTTCGGATTGCGTACTAATATACTATCTGCACTGGTTTATTTTTATCCTGTCCTCTGTGATGTCTAATGCCTAATTATGGACCTGTTTTGCTCTAACGAAGACTGTTGAAGTTGTGAAAGCTTCTGGAAAAGTGTTCAGTTCAATACTTTGGGCGTAATATGTAGTGTTTTACGCGTGCCACAATATCCTGTCTCTGCAGATAGAAGTGAAGTCTCAATCAATGTTGTGGGTATTGAGACTTGATGGATTTCCTGTAAGATCAACTTTCACGTTGAGAAACTGTAGAGCACACCTTGTGTAAGAAGTAGCGAGATCTGTCTGCAAAAGCACTCTCTGTCTTTAACAGTCTGTTGAAGCATTCCTAAATAAATGACACGAATTCCCTAGTTTAACTTTTTCGCTGACGAGGCACTTAGGAAGAGTTATGGTGTCTAGCCAAGCTCGTCAGCAGCTCGTAGCATAAAGAGAACCTTCCCATCCATTCAAAAACAGTACTAGTATACTTCCGTTGCTAAAACCCTGGAATGAGTTCCGTAGTTCATTCATCATCATCTTCTTACCTATGTCCGATATTCTTTAACACGTTTTTTTTCTATAATTCTCCCCTTTCAAACGCCGGTCACGCTATCGTATTTCTTTCATATTAATCCTCAAACAATCCATCCATCTCTTCTTTGGCCTTCTCACTCTCTATCCATCAACATTCATATTCTTGTGTATTTTAGTCGAAAACGTTTTATCAATAGTTTAGTAGATCTTTAGAAACCATAATCAATTCGTAACACGAGTCGAAGGCAACAGCCATAGTTTACTTCCCTTATAACTGTGTGACCTGCGTCAATACTAAAACACAGTCGTCAATAATATGCTCCACACGTTACGGTGACACGTGCCCGTGCGCCGCTGATTCACATTGCCATTGCTTAGAGGTCTATGGGCAAGGAGAAAAACATGTAAATGTACATAATATATTGCAGTAACTACCTAATAAATCTTGAGTGTTAACGCTTTGTGTTGCTACACTGTTTTTTTCATAGACGTAAAGAACAAATATTTTGTTTTAGTCGTGTGTGGTGGTCGTGGGTTATGTTCACTGAAGATTCAAGACATCTTAGGTTTTTAGGGGCATAATTGTATTTATATGCTAAAAAATACTTTATGCATAAGTGAAAATACACAATACAAATGACTTTGCCAAGCATTTTTAGCCAGAGATTCTAATACCTTGTTTTCAACAAAATAGCAGTCATTTTCAAAATCAGTCAGTAGCGAACTTTCGCTACACAATAGTATGGCCTTCTACCTAAGACTTCTCTATTACGTAAAATAAACATCACCATTTCACATTTCAGTTTCTGACGTCACTGACGAGCATCGGCCGTCGTCTGGCCGGAGTCGCGGACAAGGAGCGTCGTAATGGCCGTCTCAGGGCCGAGCTTGCCGCGCTAGACCTAAACCTACCTGCGAGGGTGTGGTTACCTTTACATCAGAGGCCTCACTATGTGCTGAGGATACCGCCTCATGCTGCCGCAGTTCTTAATAGCAAGGATAAGGTGAGAATTTTGAACTTTATTTGTATAAACAAAGCGGCGAAGAAAAACGTCGCAAGAAAACCGTCAACCGGAAAAATTTCAAAGACATTTGAAATCTAACAACCCGTACTGGGTTGTTAGATTTCAAATGTCTGTTCTGGGTGGTGAATTACAGGCAATTCCCTCTGATATAGAGGCCTCTGCCCCTGCAGAGGTAACATTATTTGTGTTAGTAGCTCTGAAGTCAGGCTGTCTTTCATTCTGCTTTATTGAATTCAAGGCCTTGAAACTTGGCCAGATTTTCAGTTGAAGGCTATTAAATCAAGTTACACACAGTACTACAGTACCCACCAGTAAAGAAGAGTTCAGTTAGAAATACTTTGTGTTCTGGTCTTTCAGTTGATTAGTGATTGATCTAAGGATCTGTTGTAATCTGTGTAACGAATAAACTCAAAAACGACTGGACCGATTTCAAAAATTCTTTCACCATAAGAATGCTACATTATTCCTGAGTAACATAGCCTATATTTATGAATGTTTAAAAAATAAATGTCCGCCCGTACGAAGCGGGACGGGCCGCTAGTTGTAGATAAGGTGACAATTTCGATTTTTTTTTGGTGTCGTTTGCGGCTCAAAAGTCAAGTTGTCTAATAGTTTCAAGGTCCAAAGCCTTAAACTGACAGGGGTCATTTGGTCAAGGCTCTAGTGCTCAATCCTAAGCCTGGCTCTGGTCCAGATTTTCTGTTGAAGGCCGATATTAAATCAAGTAAGGAAACCCATAATTCTGTACAGACAGTACTACTAAAGAAGAGTTCAGTTACAAATTCTTTGCGTAGTAGTGCAACAATTGAGAAGGTCCTTTCAGTTGATGTTCTATTCGTTGTCTAGACACCAAGGAGTTGACATGGCGATCTATACTAATGAAAGACAACAACCTTGGAAGCGAGTTCCTCAATTAAAATGAAAGATTACTGTGATTAAGTCAAGCGAATTTGTTAAGTGCCAGATCTGGACTTAAATTAAGTACCTTTACTTGTCCGGCAAAAAGCTCAGCGATAAGTGCTTAATCTTAAAGTCGGATCTTAAAAGTCACTGGTGATTTAAGTCTGAAAAAAAAGTAAAATAAATTACTTACGTTCAAGAATTTTATTCCTTCATAGATCTTGATTATTTAACTACATATTGTGTTAAAAACCAAGGTCGTTTACCTTCGATTGTGTTAGATATGATGCACGAGACCCATTACGGCGATTGAATTCTTATATTAATGAGAAGGTTGCGCACTGCGCTTGGATTAGTAATCAATGTAATAGCATTTAGTATGAACTGCTAATACTGCTTTGAATGCACAAGTATTGTCTTGCTTTTTCGAACATTGGAATCAGTTGTTGGTCAATATTAGTTTGTGAAATGTTGAATCGTCATTTCTGTAATAAGTTTTGAATGGATTTTTTCTACTTGATTATTGAACTCTGTAACACCACCTTCTATTTCTACGCCTTTGTTATTTGATCTAGCATTTTTTAGAATCGAATCTAATTTAAATTAACGAGAAGTTTCAATGTAATTTGTTATCAAGTTTCTAAGCCCGTAATTGAATCCTTACTTTAGCCTTTCTAAACAAATAAATTGATAATGATATTGAATGTCGTCTAAAGTCTAGTGTATACGAGCTATAATTTTATCTTTAAGACTCGCGTAATTTATATTCTCGTCACGTTACAGGGCATTGTATTTTCTCTCTTGTGATATAGAGTTATGTATAAATAAATAGCAGTGCGATCGTCATGCTGGTAATCCCCTTCGGAGATTACAGAGGCAGGCAGTATAGTACTGCACTTAACTACTATTTCGACATGACGATAAGAGCATGTGACGTAGGTACTGGTATTTATCAAGTTCAGGGATATCACTTGCTGTAAATTCCGATTTTATATAACTATAAAACTCACAAATTATAAACGGGGTTTTCAGTCTCACGCTTTCACAGTCTTGGAAAACTCAAGCTTTTCGCATTTAAGCTTAGTTAGGAGTGGTTTAATTAACTATCTCAGACTTATTTGCAAAGTAGTTTCCCACGGGCCGCTGTAATTGGTCAATGAGTGCGACTAGTGTCCAATAAATGCGTAAAATATACTAAGCCGTTGGTAAATCACCTTGGCACGGTGTATCCACATAAAATCCACGGTTTACGCCCAAAGGGTGGCCTCATTACTGCCAAGGTAAGCTTTAAGGCATGGCATGTGGATTTCCTCATAGTATTTCCCTTCACCAAATGGTGTTACACTTTACTTCGACTTGAGTAATATAAGAACATAAAATGTCCTAACTTCAGTTTTTATTACATTGAAGTGTGTTATAGAAGGTAATTAAACGAAAATTTGAATTCTTATCGTGTTTAATAACATATTGTATTATTCGATGTGTGTTTCTGTTATTGTTATCATTATAATAAGGTAGGTAAGTGTGTAACACAATGGGATTCCAACATAAGTATTAAATTAAAAAACTCAATTCGATTATTTAATTTTCAGAAAGGCGTTTGTCTTTAGTACCGTACTACGATCATAAAAAAATAAGTACTACGATCTTTATAGTAGTTTATCTGGAAGATAATAAGTTTCTATGTAAATTATAATTTTAATACAAAGAGAGGAGGTCTGTGTCCCAGCAGTGGGAACATTATAGGCTAATTATTTATGCTTGCGAAAGCAACATGTATTACGATTACGACAAGGGTTACTTGATACTATCCTAAAAGAGAACATCGTGTCAATAAACCTTTATTAAACAAAAAAACTCAATTCGTGGTTTATCTAAAATTACGACGACAACGAAATAGAATAGGTATGTACGTGATAGCTCAATGGAACTATTACCATACAATATGCTTCAACAATGAAAACGATAAGAACGGTCTGCTGTTCAGTCTATCTGATAAGTTCAGATAAAACAATACTTCAATATCAAATTGGTAATAAAACGAGGATATTGAATGGTGCCAGCTAGCAGCTGTTTGTACTGGGACGTCGTAATTGTCAATTAAGAACACCATTTGTTTGGGAAACGGTCGCTCCTATAAGACAGTTCTGGAACGAGATAATTGTCTATGTTTCATTTGCATTGCAGTCGGCGCCAATTTTAAGGGGGCTCCATTTTTTTTTGTTTGTTTTTAAAATTTTAGTACTTACTATTCCCATGTCAACTGATTTTAAGTTTCTAGGAAATATGTTAGCATTTTGCGGAAAACCGCTTAGTTGTACTTAGTTATCGGTCGATTACTAATTTAGTGTTAGGCATAAGATAACGTGATTATCTTAGATCAGTTAGTCACAATGACAACAAAAAAACTACTTTCCTGGAATACGTACAGTCACGAGCACCATATGTATAAAATTTCCTAAATTTAAAAGCAATTTTCGCGAGAAATAACTATTGCAACTTGGAGATAGGATCTTTTTCATAAAAATATGAGTTCCAAAATACTATGTTCGTAACAACATGAAATTTTAATCTGAAGAGGAGGCGAACACACACTTTTTAAAAGTTGAAAATTGTTTACATATGGGTGCTCGTGACTGTAGGTACGTTGGTTTTCATTTTAGGTTCATCTTCTTCTTCTTATCGTATCGATGTTCCTTCCATATTAGACGGTTTGGGCCCGGTAGGTGGCCACGTTTATTGCAGCGGCAGAGTCGCTATTCAGGTCGTCAAGAGTGCAGGCAAACGGACACCTGGAACAATCTAGCAGGTGGGGCATAGTTTGATCCAAAGCGCGGCACTTGCAACCGGTGTTGGAGGGACCAATAATACCCCATTTTGCCAGATTATGTTTGCAGCGGCCTACTTGGGTACGCAGTCGATTCAGAGCTTTCCAAATAGGCCACTGTAGTTCACACGGGAGTCAGGTGTTCTTGGGGTTTTAAGAGGTCGTGGAATTTTAGCTTCATTGGTCAGTAGTAGTTGAAGTTGAGATGTTCGCTATTGACACTACAATGTAAGAATTTTACCCGATTGAGCTGAGTTGACATCTTCCTGGAATTTAAGGCCATCAACGTCAGGTGCAAACTCAGCCGAGTTGTAGCTGCATTGTCGTCAACTAAGATGACTGCCGAACCTCGCCAAAATTACGCCATAGCGCATTCTTCCTCGCATCCAGCCAGCTACTTTATATTTCTAACAAATTTTCTTCTTCCACAGGCACCCTACATAATGTACGTAGAAGTCCTAGAAACGGACGGCCACGAGCCTCTGCCCCCGCGCCTCTTACCACCCGCGCCGCCCGCTCCTCATTCACCTCCCATAAGACATACGAAGAGTGAAGAGAACCTCGTGCCTGAATGGCCAGCGTTGTCGTTATATTCGGGACTGGATGATGGAGACGCGGGCGACTGTTGGAGTCATGATGATGAGGATCTAAGTACGCAGTACTCACATAGAGCGCCGGCGCCGGATAGTTTGTCGCAGGTAATTAATTAGTTGTTTTTTTTTTGTAGGAATGGCTGCTGGTTTATGCATGAAGATGACCATGGTTTGCCACCCGGAATCTGCATTCCAGGCTAAACGAACAAAAACTGTGTTACGCCTCGTCCGCGTTACCCCACGTATCTTCGTGTGTATGAAGCATTTTGGTGACTTTTGTGATAGACACTAAAATTGGCACTTTTGCCGAAATTTTGTTGTGATACACAAATGTGCCCCAGTCGAGGAGAAAAGACGCCATCTTTGACATCATTCTATCAGTGTGAACTATGATTACTACTTTGGCATTTTTTAAACCGGAAGGGTGCTATGAACAGTAGTGAATCACAACAGATGATTGCTGGTGAGCATCTAAAAAAATATATGACACATGCGCCTCAACCACAGCCCACATAAACTACTTACAAATTACCAGTTAATACATCGCGTTCCGCACCGCCAACGCTTACGGACACCAATTTGTCAATTTTTAACCGTCTTCAAAGAAAGGAGGAGGTTATGCTTTTGGCGAGTATCTTTTTTATTAATCATATGTAAATATTGACACACATTCTACCATTCTACATTCAAACCGGAACGGCTCGGAAACCAGTCAGTGTTTCAAACATGCATCTGATTGGCATATTAGATACACGGTGTTTGCAGTTTTTGTCTCTCACTGTTTGACGTGTTTTACCAAGCCATTAAAGTAAATTGGACACTTATACTTTGAACATTGCCTCCTATTTAGTTAATTATTTTGTTTAGCTGTCCCATGTAATAGTATGCTTTGTGGAAAAATAGTGTCTTTATTATACAAAACAACTCCGGACCCAGGTTGGTCGCAGCAAGGAAAACCTGCTGAGGTGGAGATTCATTAATGACTCTGCCTTGGAGTGTAAATGTGGTGCTGTTCTACAAACGATGGGGTACTTAATATCGTGTCCTGCGTGTCCTGTTGTTTGTTCACTACAGGAACTGATGGACGCTACCGAAAGCGCCAAATTGGTAGCTCAGTTCTGGGCTGACACAATCTAGATTGCCATGGACACGCTAAGAAGAAGAAAACAATGCTATTTATAATAAATGTTCTACATATCAATTTTAGGTACCGTCGTTCTAGAAATCTAGATTACGGACCAGTAAACAAAAATACATGTAACATCAAGGAAGAATTTATTGACTTTCCAAAAACTGATTAGATTTCATAACTATCTGATAAATTACTTTTTTGTTACAAGATATCGGGTATCGTATGATAACACATAATTATTGTAATTTACAATGAATTAGCGTTTTAATCGCGAAAACGGTTAATATTATCGTTTTGGCGGTATTTTTAGTATACAAGTTATGATGCCAATTTCAGTTTCCTGTCGTGCGTTGAATGATTGCCCTTGAATATGACGAAATAAGTACGAATGAAATTGCACACACTTTTGTCAGAATGCATAAATAAGCGGTTTTGAAAAGATTTTTTTTTTTTCTTGACTGCCATGATGAAACTTTGTTACGGGTAGCCTCCTATTCACTTTTAAAGTACCTTAGGTAATTTGCAGGCACAGTACGTACTTCAAAAATAAACAATAGCTACTTGCACTTGCCTGAAGTGTGCTTCAGTAGCAAATAATCTTCTAAAACCTGAAGTTGTATCAGTAGCGTTACCTTCTTACAAGTAAAAAAAGCTTGGTTTGCCGTTCTAATCTGCGAATCTATATTATTTAAAGATTTCGGGATATTCTCCTTGCCCTAGCTTGACCCTTTAGCACGCCACTGAGTTGTATCTAATCCAGTTCCTGTGTACTTATGTAGATTGATGAAATACTTCCACAAATTTATACCTAATAATAATTTATTACTAGCCATAATACCCTAGTCTAGGTTCAAACCTCAATCCAGTCTAATACGGTTCTTTGTCCTAGTTTATCGGTAAATGATCGTTCTAATGCCATTACACTACACGTGCGTGTTAAAATGGCACGTAAGGAATAGAGGTGAATGCTTTCTTAGGACCTTTGTGCAGGCAGCATGATTCTATCTCAACAGATTGTACTTACTGTGTAACATAATAATTAAATATGAGTATTATGGATTTTTTTTATACCTGTTAGTGTAAGAAATGTTAAATACTATTGTTTTATACAGTTTTCGTATTCTGAACCATGAAGAAATGATTCGTCAGTAATTAAAAAAAAAAAACAGCTGTTCCCGTGTTCCATAAATTTTGACCGTGTGTGTATTGCAGTTTTGTATGAAACAGAATGAAATTTCAGAATGATGAACTGAATACGTGGTAACCGTTATAGCGTCATCCCTTCCAACTTGTATATTGTTTGTTGTATATAAAGTATAGTCTGTTTGTCTGAGTGTCTGTGTATCTGTATGTTTGTTTGTTTGTGTTATTATCTTTCTTTTGCTGTGCCCGACACGATTGGTTCTTTAAAAAAAAAAATGTCTACTACCTAAACCAATAGCCTTGTGGAATGCAATAAAGAATTGAGTATTGAGTATTTAAAAGTTTATAATAATTATCTAGTTCTGATATAAGGTCTTAAACTTATCACAAACAGTTATCTACCTGTGTAGTAAGCACCTATTCATAAAGAATAATTCAATAGTCTTCTAATGCTGTTATTTGTTGTTATTTATATTTGCATTCATTCATATTAAACAATCAACAAAATAGTTCTCCCCTCCTAGCATTTTCTTTTAGCGAACTTAATACCATCCATGCAACTCAGTGTGTATTGGTGACTACAGTTATGTGCATACTCTGCAGGAAAATACTTCTTAGTAAATAAAATATTTACTTATTAAAACTTTATGCACATGATGTACAAAGACGGACTTAATGCCTTGTGCATTTTCTACCAGTCTACCTTAGGGGGATGCTGAGACAAAACAGTAGGTGCAATGTAACAAAAAAATCCAATAATAAAATATAATAATATATAGGTGCATAAGCAATAACAGCCGCTCGGGTCGATCTGTAGGTTAAGCCGTGCTTGCCTGGGCTGGTCTGTGGATGGGTGACCGCCAATTACATACCGAGTTTCCTCCGTGCCTCGGAAAGCACGTTAAGCCGTTGATCCCAGGTGTCATTTCTGAATCTTTGCCAGTCGTTAGGCAGTCAGTGGCCCAAAAAGTCTGACAACCTGTCCAAGGGGTATCGTATTACCCAGTACTAATTGGGTTGTGGAGGTCAGATAGGCAGTCGCTCCATGTAAAATACTGGTATTCAGCTGCATCCGGTTAGACTGGAAGCCGACCCCAATATAGTTGGGAAAAGGCTAGGCAGAAGATGATGATGAATGGTGCGACGAGTCTGCAAATTTATTGTTGCTTGTTGTATTTTTGGTTCCTTTTACCGTTACTTTTATTACCTGCGTTGTATTACTCTAACAATACCTTCAATACAATGAAAATTAACAAATCATTTTGAACAATCAAATACCATTTACATCTCTTTAAGTCAACATAATAGATCTACAGTGAAGAGACTAGAAATAATAGCTTAAACAAATCTTAATGGCGAAGATATTAGCGGGCAACTATCTAGTCAAAAAAGAACTGTTTGGACTTAAAAAATATAACTTCTAACATCAGTCTACGACACAATGGTGTACAATGACCGCTAATTAACTTTTTTGTTTCACCTTTTTGTTTATTTTTAGTCATTAATTTGTATGACGTTAGTGCTTAGGACAAACTTTGTTTTAAGTTTTCGTATTTTTCAAATATTGCGTGGTGATTAAAATCTAAATAAACTGGTTATTCAGGTAATTACGCAACCGGTCGTTGTCTGAACTTTTTCTTGATTTTGTGGTGGCAAGTAATTTTTATTAATCAAGTTTTGTCAAGCTGTTACGTCATGTTTTGTATCAAGAAGAATTATTGTACGTCATTATTTTTGTACGTAAATTATAATAATTTATGATATTTTCTATGTATTTGCTAGTAGCAGGTTTAAGAAATGAATAACAAATTTAACCAATCATAGATCGTTGGCCTCTCCAGTATACATATAATGATATAACGGTATTACATATTATATAAATAACTTTACATGTAAATCTACCACGTGTAAAAGATGTTTTAGCTTCCAAATTAGATCTACAATGATACAATCATCTCCCATTTAACTAAAGTACTCACAATTTCAACAGTAAATGAGGCTTTGATTTTATATTGCTCTATTGAACTCCATTCACAGCTTAAGGTGCGTGGGAGTTAATGATACAATTCTGACATTGTTGATTTCATGGCATTCAACGTTTTAGAAAAATGATATAATGTTCTATTTCTACCTGGGAATTCCTTTAATCGGCTTAATAACCTGTTCTACTTATAAATAACTGTTCGTTTTCCTGTAAGTAATTTATATAAATAATAATTATACTCTTTCTTAATCCCAAAAATCAAACAAAAAGTTGCGCCATTGTTCCATTGCATAAGCATAATCAGCCTGTTATGTTCCCACTGCTGGGACGCATGCCTCCTTTCTATTAGAGTGAGTGGGCTGTGGGCCTAGTGCGGGTTGGTAGATGTCACGTATTCGATTTTTTGGTTCTAGGACATGCCGGTGTCCTTACGATGTTTTCCTTCAAAATTTTGAGAGCTGTCGTGATGAAATAAATTACACAAACTAATGCGCCTGCCTGGGTTCGAACCCATGACTTACTGCTGCAAAAGTCGGGGCCGCCACCTCTGGGCCACCGCTGCTCCCATTGTGGTAGACAGTAACTACAGAACGCTAAGAACCTAACTAACCAATCACTTTATGGTTTAATCCCGGCTTATTCTGTGGCTCGAATAAACGCGTTGTATATCAAGGAAAAGTTCCCCATTACAAGATAATGATACAGGAAAATGACTTGCTGCAATTACACATAAGAGAGAGGTAGTTCGTTCTCATTTTATAACACCCTTTCACCAGACTAGATAATCATAACTAGCGGAAAACTGATAAAGCTATTCATGTTTCCATGTTAATATTATAGTGAAGAGTGTATCGTGTTTTATAGGGTTCTTTAGTTGTTGCTGTCGGCCTTTTAACGGCAGTATTTTATTGTTATTGAAACGTTCATAGTAACTCTCATATGTTATTAGTACCGGAAATATGGGATATAATATTGCGTGCTTGCAATGGTTAATGTATAGGTAGTTCGATAAATAAATGAAAATATTATTGCATGTTTTACCTTTGCTAGTAAATTTTACCTATGCACTTACCTACTTCCGTGTTTTATGAAACCAGTTCGTAAGCAGGTTATTAAAAAACACTTTTAGGCGTCATTTCTTACAAACTTGACAAGTTTACTGTTTCCTATCTGACTACTCTGAGAAGAAACAGCCGAAACAAACTCACGAGGTCCCAGTCTCTTTTAAAGTCCAGACATTGTCTTGGTCAGATCACTTGAGGACACTGTATGTCATCTGAGATGGTCTTTTGGAGAAAGAACCACACAGAATTGACTGGACCTGTCCAGTCAGTGCAAGCATGTGTGTAAACGTGAAGCTCAACTCGGAACTTAAGGACCTCAACGACTCGACGAACAATACCAAAGAAAGGACATTTGGGTAGGCAACAACTTTATAGTTGTTGGCTACTAAGACTTCCATTTTAAATAAAATCATTGTCGAGAATTAAATGAAAGCTTGGTGACGTTCCCGATCGGTTGGCAAGCTGTCAAATCATATGATAGCTGCCTCATTGGTTGATCAAGAGGCAGTGATCAATCAAATGAGTTAGACTCCGGATTTGACTCACGTACAAATTGACTTTTCGTACACTTACTGAGCTACTAGATACCTGCAATCAAAATTAATTAACTATTTTCAAATTAGTTCAAAACAATCACTCACCTTTCACCATTAACTAGTTTTGAAACTAGGAACCAATTTTCTCATGCAGTCGACCTAGGTGAAAGCTTTTCCATCAATTTCCTAAACTTCTTCTCTATTCTCAGGTTTCAGCAATATCAGCTTTATCCACATCATCATGCGGGTCTCGCGAGTCAGTGGCTGTGGGTGCGGGAGAAGTTAGAAGGAGGCTAGCTGATGCGACCGCTGCACCTCCGCCCAATGCCTTCCGGCATGACCCCGCTGATCCTTCGGCTACGGCGCTAAAGGTGAATATTATTCATTGATGACTGTAGTTTTTATGATATCAGACGATATAAAAATACGCAGCTAATATCTTGAATACTGGAGAATGAGATATATGTGGTGGAAGGGAAACCGACGCTAAAACGGTTACCTCGTATTCAGTACATCATTCTGTATATTTGAAAATATTTATCGATATTTTTTTTTAAATCAGCTGTGACTTCATCAGAGTAATCTTTTTCCAATACCGTTAATTTTGTGTTTTTTTTTGTTTAGTCCTGTGTGGACTAATAAATACTTTTCTTTCTTATTTATATAAATAAAATGAATCCATCATTAATATTTTTAAATTGACAAATTTTGATTTTAAGCTTAACTTTTTCGTGCAGGTTACTGCCGTTAGAAAGGTATAAAAATGTTACACAGACGTTTTGAATAATTGGTAAAGATAAGCATAGTTTTAAACTGTTTGTATACATTCATAAAACTGGTCTCAAATCCATAATCTTCTTTCAGGAATCGTGGGAAAATAAATACGCTCGCATGCGGTCTACCTCTCCATACGGCGCTTTAAGCGGCTGGCGCCTACTCGGCTGCATCGTCAAGGTGGGCGACGATCTGCGGCAGGAGATGTTGGCGGCGCAGCTGCTGAGGCGCCTGCAGACCGCCTGGCTGGCCGAGCGGGTGCCGCTGAAGCTGCGGCCCTACGAGATACTCTGCCTGGATAAGGAGTGCGGCCTCATACAACCTGTAAGTACCTACTGACATCTCCTTAAACACTACACTTCTCATTCGCTTTAGGGTTGGTTTAGGAAAATTCTCTTGACGACTTATGAAAGATAGCAAATAATCGGTAGATGTATTTAGCACATGCCACAAGTGCACACAACAAAATACAAAATATTTTGTTTCTTGCGGCTGCGTAAAATAGGCCTAGTTCAGCAAAATGCCGGACTCGTGCCCGACACTGCTTTTCAACTAGATCTCAGAAGTTAGCTTAGTTGACATTATTTGTCATATAAATAAACTTGTGGTTGTAAAACACATGGAAGTGAGTATTTGTAACTGATTCACAGGGGGTGATTCACTTTACATTATGCTAGTTTTATCAAAACAATGAGTCATTTGCTAATACTTAGCGAGTGGTTAGATAATTTAATCGCAATCCCTTTATCTTGATTATAAGAGATATTATGAATAAAACCTTGTCTATTATGAGATAAACGAGAACTTGAGCACTCAAAAAAGATAATAAGTTTACAATAATATCTTGTAGTACCTGTTAAATAATAGAAAATGCGGAACAATACTTGATATTTATTATAGTTAAATCTGAGTAATGAAGAGCAACCACATTTTTCACATATTACATACAGCCAATACGCAACAAATATAGAAATAAATGTTTTTGCACATCAAATTAGTTCCTTTTTTACTGTTAGAAGAGCATAACACCAATATTAAAGCATATTTTTTCCACCAGGTTCTAAACTCGGTATCACTGCATCAAATAAAGAAGCAATCGGGCAAGACCCTCCGCGCCTGGCTGGAGCTGGAGCACGGGCCTCCCAACAGCGAGGGCTTCCTGCGCGCGCAGAACAACTTCGTGGAGTCGGCTGCTGCCTACGCGCTCACCAGCTACCTGCTACAGCTGAAAGATAGGTCAGTATTGTAATAGTAAGATAAAATAACCAAAGACAATGTACAAGGTGTAAGGGACAGCCCTCCACAAACTGACAGGATGCATTCAGCTCCGTATTTTGAATCATATTTCACCAGAATTTTTATTTATTGTTTTCAGTTTCTTTTCCTTTATTACAATGTAACATAACATTCCCTCTACACAGCACTCCATTTATGTAAATAATATGGCTAAAATCAAAAATTCAACAATGGATGTTGAAATACTCTCGAACGACGCGTGAAATCAGCTGTTTACTTTCTGCCTAGCTACAGAGTACATCGAACTTGTCGTCACGCTTGCCGTTCGCTACGTGCGTTTTGCCACGGTAACGATACAATGCGTATGAGGAAATAAAATAAATCACATTTATTGGATTCCCATAACATTCCTGAAATAATTTCTTGTATCGGCAATCTTAGTATGATATACTGAATTCACCCCATCAGTTTGTGGAAGGCTGTCCCTTACACCCTGTAGATGCTCGAGGGCAAAGACTCCTGTCATACGCCACTTGCGAGTTCTGATGAAAAACCACTGAGTCTTTTTAAGCCTCAACGAATATGTGAAAGAATAATGTGTGTAATGTGAATGTATAAGTTAGGATACAGGCCCTACCAAGCATTATTCTCACAAACTTGTTTTTTATTCTGTTACAGGCATAATGGGAATATTTTATTGGACAGCACAGGTCATATCATCCACATAGATTTTGGATTCATATTTTCAATATCACCCAAAAATCTTGGATTTGAAAGCTCGCCTTTTAAGGTAAGAATTATAATATTACTAACATTAGTAGTTTGTGGCACTTTATGGTCATTATATAATTCCGTAGCGGTTTTAATTTCAGAGAGAAATAACTTCTTTGAGTTTTTTTATGTTCTTAAGATACCGCATGTTTAAACCCCTACAACTTCCATTATTCATTGGAAGACTGGCAAAGTCTGTCTGTCAGACTTTAGATTACAGTCTCTTAAATGCTAAAACTAAAATATTAAAAGGAAATTCTTTTATTTACAGTTGACGCACGAGTTCGTAGAAGTAATGGACGGCGAGAACTCTGACATGTTCCAGTACTTCAAGATCCTCATTCTGCGCGGACTTATCGCCGCGCGCAAGCACTGCGACCAGATCATACATGTCGTCGAACTCATGCGCATGGGTATGTACTGAACTGTTTAAAACAAAATAGCGATAGACTGATATAGGGTTATTTTGAACGTAGTGTAGAATTTTCTTGTTATGGGGTCATCCATTAACCCCCCCCCCCCCCCCTCCCCCCGTCCTTGTCACAGCTTGTAACATTTGTGAGCCTCCCCTCTACTTAGTGTGACTTCACATATTTTTCTTTGACACATTCATACAGATGAAGTTGGAAATATTTTTAAGTTATTCGTTAATAGTTCAATTTAAATACTCACATATGTTAGATTTTGAAATGTGACGTCACAAAATTTAGGAGCTCTCACACAATATCACACTTCCTCGATCTCATCCCCCCCCACCTTAACGTGTATATGGATGGCCCTTAACTTGACTATGAACCTTATTTATGAATAAACACAGGGTTTGTCAATTTCTTGTGTGGGGGGACATAAGCAAATATTACCATTAAATGATAAGGGTCATAAAAAGGTAAGACGAGGCTATAGATTTTGCCTTGCAGTTGGACATTACATTTTTTTTGTGTTGTATACTGATGCCTCGTGTTAGAACGCCGGACTAACGTCGTACCCTCCCCCAGGCGGGCAGCTGGCGTGCCTGCGCAGCAGCAGCGCGGTGTCGGCGTTCCGCGCGCGCTTCCACGTGGGGCGCACGGAGCCGGCGCTGCAGGCGCTGGTGGACAAGCTGGTGCGCGACGCGCTGCGCTCGCTGTCCACGCGCCTCTACGACAACTACCAGTACTACACCAACGGGATACTGTAGGCCCCGCCCCTACTACTGCTGGGCTCGCACTGATAGCTCGTTGTCGGCCTTCGGCGAACTTCAAGCCAGTGACGAATGTCCTGGCTGCACTTATCCCGTTAATGCGAAGTCCGACAGTGTCGCCCTAGGGTTAGCATACTCGGTTATTTTTTTAAATCCTCTGTCGTGCTTTTCGTGTAGTGTTTTGTCTCTTGTTGACCCGATGGATTTGTATGGGTGAGCCGACGAATGTATGGGAATTTATGCTGAATCTCGTTCGTTGGTGTTCGCCTGTTTGAACCAAACCACGAAGCTGTTAAAGTCATTCGTTAAGGTTCGTTGACTAACTGCACATATCCACTTCGCCACGCCAATCTGACAAATGATTGTAATTTTTGGGACTGACCTCGTCATGTGGCGAATTAGACAATTGCATGATTTAGTACTGAAGTCAACTGTCGTTGAAGGGTACTTTATTCCTTAGTTTCGTTACTATAGCTTACAATATGAGCACCTGCACTTTAGAAAATGACTAGTTGAAAGACAAAGAGATTCTTTAGTAATATTGGAATTGAATATGTTATCGCTCTCTCACTGAAACTCATACTTTCTCATTGTACAGTGTTTTAGAGAGTTGACAACGATTTTCAATCCACATATTGGTTTAGAAAATTCGAGATTCAAAAACTATGTTCACTTGTAAATCGTAGCTTACATCACGTAGATTTTGTAAATTTTAGTGCCATAACCCACTGACACACGCTGTACCTTGGAATCTTAGTCTTATTTGCTCAAACATTGACACTCGATCATTCACGAATATGTTTGACCCGTCCACTGTAGATCCCGATAGTGCTTTGTAAAGATAAACAGATTGACAGATTAATATTTTTCATGTATAAAGGTTACTGTGCAAATAGAATGTTAAAAAAAAACTAAAATAAAAAATATGTAAATAATAAAATGAAATTATGATAATTTTCGCAATGAGAAGACTGATTGTTCAGGCATGAAGAGTGGTTTAGGTTTAGGTTTCTTAGCCGATTAAATTTAAGTTTTATCCTGTATGTACATTGGAAGACATGAATGCGAAACGAATGATAAATAAAATTGCTGTTACTGACATGAATGCGAACGATATGCCAAAGGAACGTGTAAAAGGTATTGTTTTAGATGTTAAATACTTTTAGAATAATATGGAAATCGAAAATCTTATTGTTAAATGTCCAACTCTAGATAGACTCAGAGACACCAAAATAAATTAGGTGGATCTATATAACAAAATAGACGTTTTATGAATTATATCAATGTATGTATGATATGTGGGGTTATTGTTATTCTGTGTTGTGGGCAGTGCTGCCATTAGTTAGGTAATGGAACCAATATTGTACTGTTAAATGAAGGAGTCAACATTGATTAGAATATTTTACCTCGTATCATTGACCTTTCGACATCTAAAAGGGTTTGTAAAGGGAGTGAGAATGTTGCCAAATTTTTAACTATAGCAATGACGAGATGTTTATATTTATAAATATGTCCACTCTAATATTCCAATTTTCTCCTCAATTATAAATGACATACGATTAGTAAAGACATACAGTAGAGCTCTGACTAAGGGTGTTACCACAGCGATCGATCGATCGTCGACCGATGGTAGAAATGATGGATTGGTGTAGTAGAAACTATCGATCGACGTTTACCATCGATCGATGATCGATCGATTGGTGTGGTAAAACCCTAACCGAAGTATTTGGGAGTGAAGGGAGAAAGATCTAGAAAACAAATCGACTTATGATCCCGATCCACACGTTCCCAATCCGGTTATATAAAAGCCACTGTAGTGATAGGAAAGTCAGTCACAGATATAATGCTCTTTATATCAAAATGTAATGCCTGATTTTACGGCAAAAAGTCGTCTATCGAGGCAAGGATGTATATATTGCGCATTTTATTTTGATGACGTCATATATTTTGTATTTCTTGTATAATACGATAATAGTCTAGATAACAGTGTCAAGTTTTAGTTGACACGTATTTTTTAAGGCCAGTTTATGTCGTTGCTTGTGATTTTTTTTTTGTGTAAAACGCTTAAGATCAGTGTGCCTTTAACTTTGTTTATATGTTTGTTAAAAGCATACTATTGTGAAACATTATTACCACTTAGCACTTTTCCATGCTCCTATGCCTTTCTGTCGCTGAGAACCGTAATTTGCTAGAGCGGGAATGCTATCGCACGGCAGCAGCGCTAGACAACCTCCCTGATTCTCGCTCTAGAAAGGTTCAACTGGCGTGTCTTTATTTCAATGCTGTTAGCCTCTACTTCCTTATTCTTGAATATATGGGATCTGTATATGAATCAAGCAATAATATGCCTTATTCTAGAATAATTAAGATTATTTTGCGCTTTTTGTGTACTTAGCTCTTCCGCTAGGCGTTCTATACTATCCTTCGATGTAAACTGGCCTTTTAATGATGCTACTCATAGTTTTGTATAAATTGCCTCTCAGCTTGAAATCTAGCCTTAATAAATCCATATTTATTACCATTATATTTGTGTGTGGGTGAACTATTGTAATGTCGCATTGGACAAATAGATAGTATATAATTGACGTACCTTTAAATATTATATTCATTATAGTCTCGTATTTGTTTCAAGTTGAAAATTATAATTATATCTGTATATAAACGTTTCGCTTACGGTCAATATTAAATTATTCTGTTGAAAATATTGCAAATGTCCGAAACTAAGATAACTTTCTCCTCGAAATTAATTCGTTATTTATCATCATGTACAGGTAATTGTAAGTAGGTACTCTAACATCTATCGTTTATCTTAATTTTTTAAATATACATAATCATGATTTTTTATGTGACTTTTGATTCCCCTGGCAACAATACATTTAATGTGAAAAGTGGGCAATGGGCTCTGAAACTTAGCCTTTAGAATCTACAGCTTGCTTTCAAGTTGAAGAGCTCATCACTGTCAAACATTGCCTATAGTAGGCGTCCACTAAAACAGGCGCAGGTGCGGGTGCGGGTACACGCTCGCGTGTATTCAGAAATTGTATTGGGGTTGCGCCTCATCTAACAGTACGGAATCGCATTTTTTAGAGCATTGCTAGAGCGTGGTGCCGAGCGCATCGTCGATTCTGCCATTTGTGATGCACTCCTGCTCTGTTTACTTCATTGCACTTCGGCGCTAAGGGGTGTGGACGGCGCGTTCGTCGAATTTTCTAAGGTCAATTTGACAGCAGGTACTCTCCATGCACCCGAGACGTTAGTTTTTAAAACCTGATGCACCCCACACTGAGGGTTTGTCTGCTTGCTCACAATTACAAGACCCATCTTTTTTGGCATGTCGATGGCAGTCTACATTGTATCGGCCCAGAAGTGAGCTATTAGTTTGGCGCTTTCGGTAGAGTCCATCAGTTCCTGTAGTGAACAAACCACAGGATACGATATTTAAGTGCCCCGTCGTTTGTGGAACAGCAAATATTTAACACACACCCATGGTGTAGACTGATTGAAATATTACGGAAACGTGGCGCCTTAGATTTTGTCTCATGCAATGATAATACAGGTTTATTTTAAAAATAGAATAAAATAACGGAAGGCAGGCAAAGGCATTTAGGCAGGCCAAGCTTCATACAAAATTCTTCCAACTCGTTTCCCAAACGATTTTTTGATAATTTTCTGGATCCCGAATCATTTCTGGATACAATTTTTTGTATGGCAATCGCTGGCAAAGAACGAAAGAATGAATGCCATTGCCATGTGTCAATTGACTTGAATTGACTGTCATCTGTCAATGTCGTTTGATTTGTGATTGTTCGTGCTGTAATGTCAAAATAAAAACACGCTCGCTCGTTTTATTTCACGTGCGTCTGTAATATTTAATTAATTATGTGTTAGAACATGAATTTATTTAATTGAAAGCGGTAAAAATGTCGAAAACAAAAGATCTGGAAGACCATCTTCCGGGTTTTGATGCCCCAGTTGAAGAAGACACGCAAGATGATTCTCAGAGTAATAAGAAGAAAAAGAAGAATTCTGGTGGTTTCCAGTCCATGGGACTAAGTTTCCCTATAATTAAAGGTATAACAAAACGAGGATATAAACAGCCAACACCTATACAGCGCAAGGTAAGCAGAACAAATACATATTCCTAACCTAACCTCAAAAAACTTACTTATGGTCAAATCATTGCAACATACACACATAATACTTATTTTGACATCAAAAACTGGTGTAGAATGATAAAAACTAAGCAAGAACCCGAACTTAAAAGAATGATTAAATTATTTTGTTTTTATTTTATAAGTACTTATTTTGACATCAAATGCGGCCGCAGAATGATAAATAGTACACAAAAACCTGAACTTAAAGACATGACAGAATGATTATAATATTTGGTTTTTATTTATTTCAGACAATCCCTCTAGCATTAACTGGCAAAGATGTGGTGGCCATGGCTCGAACAGGGTCCGGTAAGACAGCATGCTTTGTACTCCCAATACTGGAGAAACTGCTGGCTCCGAACAGCAAGCCTATGCCTGGAAAGAACTTTAGAGCCTTGATACTGTCACCTACTAGGGAGTTGGCACTACAGGTAAAATATATTAATTTAAATTGAATATAGTATTTATAGACTATTACCCCTTACAAATTGGGATAAGGGCAAGAGAATAATAATGATTAGACAAAAATATATCTATAAAATCTGCATTATTAATAATGAGAAGTAATCATACATGTTAACGTACACATAATGTTACCATTCTTGCTGTACATTGCCATTCTTGTTTTTAGCTTTATTCCAAGAGAATCCTTCAAATCTTATAAACTTTATGGTGTACATTAAATATTAATTATTATGAGCAAAGTGACACAGTGGAATTTCTGAGAGGTCTCATAAGAGGTTTTCATTAGCAATACACTTTTAGTCAACTAATTTTGGTGTTACAAATATATTTTAGGCTATATTTTTCACTGTACAAAAGAATTAAACATATGTAGCAAAACTAGGCTAAAGCTTGTATTTCGGCTATCTGCGCCCAAACCCCTCAAATAATCTACACTAATATTATAAAGACGAAAGATTTGTATTTTTGTATTTGTTATGAACAAACCCAAAAACTACTGAACTGATTTCAAAAATTCTTGCTCCTTTGGAATAGTACAGTAACCCTGAGTAACATTAGAAATATTTAAAAAAAAATGTCCATGCATGCGAAGCCGGGACGGACCACTACTAATTAATAATTAATGACAGCCATCAAGTAGAAATGTTACCATTACAATAAAATCGGTGAAACAAAATAATATATTTTTTAGTACTGATACCATTAGCAATTTCAAATGTTATTTATGAAGTGTGAAACAAAATTATTACAGGCATTTCATTTATTATGTCTTATGATATTAAATTGTTCCAGACATTAAGATTTGTCCGAGAACTGGGCAAGTTTACCGACTTGTCTTCAGCAGCAATCCTTGGTGGAGAGTCAATAGACCAGCAGTTCAGTGTGATGTCTGGAACAGCACCAGACATTGTGGTGGCAACACCTGGACGTTTTCTGCACATTTGTATTGAAATGAGTTTGAAACTTGATAATATAAGTAAGCATTGTGTTTATTTTTACTTTCTGACTATTGAATTAGAATGATCAGTGTTTCTTTTCTAATTTTTTTACCAATCTTTATGTCAGTGAAGATTAATTAAGCATTTTTTTGTAACTTGTTTGATAGTTATTCTTTGACATTTAATAAGGACACATCTGTGTCTGGATTACCTGTTTACTTCATTGAGGGTGCTGATGTGATCTTGATACTTGATAGCAATAATAGTCAATATTTCTATACTTTTTAAGAACGTAATATCAATTCCTCTTCCTTTATCTCTACAGAACTAATAGTATTTGACGAAGCCGACCGCCTCTTCGAGCTGGGTTTCGGCGAGCAACTCCGCGAAATCGTCGCCCGTTTACCGTCAACCCGTCAAACACTGCTATTCTCTGCAACATTACCTAAAATGCTTGTAGAATTCGCCAGAGCAGGTCTAACAGACCCTACACTAATAAGATTGGATGTTGACTGGAAGTTACCATCAACTTTGTGGCTTGGTTGGATCGCAGTTAGAGCGGAATTGAAGACTGCAGCTTTATTGATATTGTTGGATAGAATATTGTCTTCAAAAACTCCGCAAGCTGTTGTTTTTGCGGCCACTAAGCATCATGTGGAGTATTTGAATCTGGTGAGTTTATTCTTATGGATATAAATTACACTTTTGTGGTAAGTGTCATTCTGTGTCAAGTAAGGATCGGACTCGAAGATGACTAAAATATTACATAATATTTAAAAAGTACACAACAAAATACTATGTGGGGTCAATAGTGTTCTGAACATCTCATTTCTAAAGATTGAATTTCTTCGACCTCTGTAAAATAATCAAATAAAAATATTTGATTTAGCGGGTATGTCTTTGGAGCGCGTATTTTTCCGACCGTGTTAATTAATATTGTGTTTATTCTTTTAACTGTGTCAGTTAAAATAGTATCTCTTTTTTCTCAGGTCCTACAACAAGCAGGCATTTCATCAACATACGCATATTCCGGCTTAGACGCATCTGCGCGTAAAATCGCGCTCGGTCGATTCACCAACAAGAAGTGTTCCGTACTCATTGTGACTGACGTCGCCGCCAGAGGGTTGGATCTACCGGCTTTAGATACCGTTATTAACTACAACTTCCCTGCCAAACCGAAGCTTTTTGTGCATAGAGTTGGTGTGTATATTAATTTAATATTCTTTATAAAATACTGCAGAATGATTTTCTCTCTTGCCATTGGTCCACGAATCTTTGAAAATTATGGGATGTTTGTATAATTTAAAGACTTGTACCATTTCTTTTCTTTCTTCAACCTTTGGTCACCCAATGTTGAGGTCTCAAATTATTCTACTGAAACTTTTATTGTGATGGCGGGATGTCTTGGATGGCTTCCTCGCGAACTGGCGAGAAAAAGCACTCCATCGTCAGAAGTGTAAGGAATGGGGGGAGGCCTTTGCTCAGGAGTGGGACAATACGGGCTAACTAAAAAAAATATTGTGTCTTAATTTTCTGAATTAGCGCTGAGCATCAATTTTTCCGTTATTCTTCAGGAAATCCGAACATCTTGTCATTGTCAAAGTTCTGTTAATCACATCTTTTGTTCATTTACTGCCAATCACGCAAGTCCGATCACCAATCCACTTACACATTCGTCATCACACCACACCCTCAACCAACATTACCTATCTTCCAGGTCGTAGTGCCCGTGCCGGTCGCGCTGGTCGTGCGTTCTCCCTCATAGCTCCCGAGGATGTTGCCCATCTATTAGACCTGCAACTGTTTTTGGGAGCCGAGATGATATCACCTGCACATGTGAAGGAGAGGGGCCTTGAGTGTCCTAGTGGCGTGTGGGGAGCAATACCTACCTCGCAGCTGGAGTTGAGACACCAGGACGTCAGAGCTTGGGAGAAGAATTATTCAGAAATTGTGAGTATTTACTGAACTGTTTCTCGATATGCATAGGCAGTGGGAATAGGTAAGTATATAAAAATGTGAAATTTTAATGTTGACAACGAAGTTTACTGCATTATTATTATCGTGTGATTATTGCAGTATATAATATTCATGAATTCATGATCTTAATAATAGCTTCAAAAATAGCTTACTGCTTGTTAATTCAGTTCTTTGAAACTCGTTTTAAATCTGTTTTTGAAGACCTTTTGATTAAAATAACCTACGCAAATTTGCGAAAATTAAACAACTATCATCTCTCTTACTGGCCGTATCACTCCGTAAGCTACTCACCTGACTCGTGATCATTTGAGACAAGAAAATCAAAGCCCAACTGTATTTCCAGTAGTAATTAATTGCTTTGTCAACAGGAAGACGCATTTCGCGTCTGCGGCCGCGGCTGGCAACAATACATTAAATGGCGCGAACCTGCCTCAGCCGAAGCGAATAAGCGCGCCAAAATCACGCCGTTCCCGGTACTCACGCACCCGTTCTTAGTGGACGAAAACGATAGCGCTGCTGTCGATATGATTGAGAAGATCAAGAATTATACGGCTAAAGGAGTGAGTATTTTTTAAATTATTAATTTAGGTTTTCACAACAGTTAGAAGAATAATGCAGTGTAGTCAACTGCCAGTCCATGACAATTTTAATTTGACAATGACAGCGTTTTTATTTCGAAGCAGTAAATACTGTTTTCGTGTTTCAAGGGTTACTAACAAGTCGCGTGCTGTGGTCGTGCCTGCTGTCTTCGTTTCGTACAAATTGCGGTAAAATGACCTTCTGTATGTTTGGTATCCTAAACGCTAAACCTTTGTAAACCAAACTGTACTTCCTCCATAGTGTTGTTGTTGTTTGTTCGACCAAGAAATCCAACTCGTTACATCGGCATTTCCTGAAACGTGACATACCAAAATGTCCTCAAAAAACTGACATAAATACTACTTGGTATCAGACAGCATAGTTTTTTAACAAAATTTCTTTATTTGTTTCAGACCATTCTAGAACTCTCCGCTAAAAATGACTCGCCAAGCTATTTAGCTATGAAGAAGACGAAACAGGCACATGGAAAGACCGTTCAGAAAGTTCGAGACATTAAGAAACTAGCGGTAAGAACAAGGATCCTATCTTAAATCTTATTAAAATCGTGCCAAGCAAATGAATAGCTATATAATAGCTATTTATTAAATGAATAGCTGATCAGTTGAAGATACAATCCCAAAGGCAGCAGCAGCACCATACTGCAGCTGCAAGACCACCCTATGACAGACCACAGAGAACACTTGGTTTCTAACTTCCTGGTTTATAAGTTACTGGTTTCTATGGAATTTCTATAGACCAGTCGTTTTTTAGCCGCCGTTGTTTGCGGTTATGGTCAGTCTCAGAATTATTCCTTTGTTATATGAAAACAAAAAAACAATGTCAAAAGTCATTAGAGATTGGGAAAGACCGTTAAAAGGTAATTGTAGATGGCGCGACCGTAGCTAGGTCTCAATCTGACCAATGAGGTCAACCTATTTTGAAATATAAAATGACATTACTAGATTTTCAACCAATGACTATCCTTGGAACTATGCTAGCGCTATTAGTTTCACCAGTTGCCATCCTTATTTAAAAGAACTGTCAATTATTTCTCTTAAATTAAAACTTCTTTGCTAGTATCATAGCACTCACATTTTTTCAAATTTCTAGGCTGAAGGCGTAGTACTAGAAGACACAAGCAACACAAAACCAAGTAGACCTCCAAACCAGCCGCCAAAGAAGAAGAAGAAGGAAGTCGTTCGCGATGAGAACTACATCTCCCATTACGCTAGCGATCAGCATACTGAAATGGGGTAAGTGGAGAAAGTCTAGATTCTTCTAGAAACTAAACAAGTGTTGTTACCGTATAAAAGGTTACGAGCACAATATATAAATGTAATTAAATTTTTTGGATTGTTGCAACAACAAGCTCAAGTAAAATTAGCTAGCGGAACTCCGTGATGCGATGAGTATTCTATAGTAACAGGTAACACTAATAGATACGTGATTAAGTATCGTTAACCGTCTATGGTAAGAACTGCACACGACATAATGTTGGTACCTATTCATGATCTAAAATACTATGTTTTTTATTAGCTCCACTGCGTTTCGAAGGGAGAGCGTTTTGGGAGACAGTATTATGTAATACTAGCTTATGCCCGCGGCTTTACCCACGTGGAGTTCGGTACCGGGATAAAAAGTATATTATGTGTTAATCCCGGTTAAAAACTATCTGTGTGCCAAATTTTACCTAAATCCGGTCAGTATTTTGTGCGTGAAAAAGTAACATCTAGACATCCATACATCCTCATAATCTTTCGCATTTATAATACTACTACCTAATGCCTGCGGCTTCGCCCGCGTGGGGTTCGGTTATTGTCCCACGTGATCGTATTACCTGGATAAAAAGTATCCTATGTGTTAATCCAGGTTATAAACTATGTACAAATGTGTCAAATTTCATTCAAATCCGTTCTGTAGTTTTTGCAAGAAAGTATAACAAACATCCATAAATCCCACAAAAATTCGCATTTGTATTAGTAGTAAGATTAATAGGAGTAGTAGGATTGACGTTCAAGAAGTGCTGATTTTTAGCTAATTTGAATAAATAACTTTTGATTTTTGAGGAGCTCGTGGCTAAGTAATAAATGCCGCTCGGGTCGATCTTAAGGTTAAGCCGCGCTTGCCTAGGTTGGTCCGTGGATGGGTGATCCCCCCTTACATACCAAGTTTCCTACGTGCCTCGGAAAGCACGTTAAGCCGTTGGTCCTGGCTCTCATTTGTAGATCTTTGACAGTCGTTACAGGTAGTCAGTGACCCGAAAGTCTGACAACCAGTCTTACCAAACGGTATCGTATTACCCAGAACTAACTGGGTTGTGGAGGTCAGATAGGCAGTCGCCCCACGTAAAATACTGGTATTCAGCTGCATCCGATTAGACTGGAAGCTGACCACAAAATAGTTGGGAAAAGGCTAGGCAGATGATGATGAACTTTTGATTTTTGACAGGTGTTTGTAATAATATTATATTGTTTCCAGTATGGCAGTAAACTTCGCAGTGGGCGTAGAACAAGCTCAGCTAGAGTTGAACGCGGACAGCGGTGACGGTGCACGCGCCAATAAAGCGATGCAACGCTGGGACCGGAAGCGGAAGAAGATGGTGCATGTTGATCCGGTATGTGCTTACTCCTATTACCTAGTCCAATTTGAACCTTATGGTAATTGAGTTAGGAAAATAATTGCTCATAGTCGACACTCCACCTGGGGCATATACTTTATTATCTTTCTAAACTCCAAGTTAACTGAAAAAGTTAATTTCTTCAGGAAACTCATGACTATGCATATATGGCAATGTGATGGGCTCTTACAGACCAATCGGGGTGTCGAAATTCATTTGTTTTCTGCTGGTACATCGCTCGGCTTGTGCAGTTGTGCCCTCAATACATTTCCTTGAGAGCAGTTTCCGAAATAATCTTAGGTGTCACTGATCTTTGAGTACTTACTTGTACACTCAAAGTCGTATGAGTGACTAATACACAAATATTATTTCCTCAGGATGGCGGCCGTAAAATGATCCGCACGGAGAGCGGCGGGCGCGTGCCGGCGTCCTACCGCAGCGGGCGGTACGACGAGTGGCGGAAACGGAACGTGGCGGACGCTGGCTCGGATGACGAACAGGCGCACGATAGTAATAGGAAGAAGTCTGGTAAGTTACTGTGGCAAACATGTTTAGAACTTAACCTATGATGTTATACAAGTTGTAAGGGCCATTGACGTGCAAACTGTTACCAGTATTCAGTAGGTACCATCGTGTAATATCTCCTCTTGGGAGAGGGCAAAGGCTCGTGTAACACAGGTCTATCACCTAGCACAGGAGTCAGGGACTTCATACAATTTTGTAACCACTTTCTTGTGTAATAAAGATTATTTATTATTATTGATTATAGTTCACTGACGGTCGACCGCTTTTCACCCTTTTGCTCTGAGCAATAAGGTTAAAAAGTGGTCGAACGACAGTGAGCATGGTAGCACATGGTTCTGCATGGACCACCCAGGGTAGAAAATATTTGTAAGAAGATTAAATAATGGATGTTTCAAATGAAAGTGAGTGCGATGTCTTTCTAGAACCATTGGCATTATAATAAAGTGAATTCGTGGCAACAGTTCTCGCTTTGAAGTTGCTTACAACGTGTATGTATACTTATATAAGTATAAGTGGAGTTAAGAATAACAATTACGGATGCTCTGCCAAGGCCAGCATGATGACCGTTATGTTTTTTTTTCAAATTTTTACTAATATTGTTCCGTTGTCCCCGTAGCTTCAGAGTTCCGTCCGCACTGGGTGAAACACAACGAGCGTATCGCCAAGAAATCAACAGAAGGGAAGTCTAAAGAATTCAAGAACAAACAACAAATCGTCAAGGAAAGAATACGCAAGGAGAAGATCAAGCAGAAACTTAAGTTTAAGACTAATAAGAAAAAGAAGAAGAAATAAATGTTAATACATTGTTTTTTTTATCGAATAATTAACCTGTTTCATTGCGTCAAAAGATCGTGCCTTCGCTATGCAATATTTATACCTTATTATCATACCAGACAAAACAAAAACAAAACAAAAACAGATGTGACAGTATAACGTTCTCTCATTGGCTCGTTATAAAATAGTGCGCGCGCGCCGGTGGGCAAAACATCTCTCATTGGACGATCTCTAGTACGTCATAGTACCACTTACTCGTTCTGATTGACAACGGCTGACCCAAAAAGTCCTTCAAATGTGGTTGCACTCAAAATATTCAAAACAAACTTTCAAATGTTACGATATTAATTTATGAAGACCAGTTTCGTTTGTGAATCAATGTTGTCGTCATATTTTGAGAAATCGATAGTTGTTCATCATAAAAAAAAAAACGAATTAATTCATCCATGTTGATTATGTTATTAAATCATAAAAAAAAGTTGTTGACAGCTGGCATAAGGCAAAACAGCTATGTTTTTCCATGTGATTTATCTCAACTCTCTATAACGATATATATACATAATGACGAGGATGAAGAGAGTTCCATAGAGTCAGCCTCTTACCTTTTTGCTGACTGGCTGTTACGGATATTTTAACAGCAAGACCTTTTCTGAAATATTTTGTATCTTTACCAAGACTTTCTCACTGACTACTTATAAAGGAAAGTTGAACAAACATAGATACTCGTAAGTACTACCGATGTCACTGACGGTCGACCACTTTTCAACCTTACTACTGACGGCATAAGGGTGCAAACTTGCATACCGTCAGTGAACTCCTTATTACATCAAACTTTGCTCGCTTGGTGGAATACGGCCCACTCCTTGTCACAGAGAGGAAGCCTGTGTGCTAGCAGTACGGACGTTATAGGCTGATTATAAGGTATGAATGAAGTCTGCCTAGTTTTATAATAGCGTCTACAAAACGTCCGATTGTGGGCTGAGACTCAAGGATGTTATACGCGGTGGAAGGGACACCGACGCGAAAACGGTTACCACGTATAAAAAAATCTGCTGTTCCATACATTTTGACCGAGTAGGCACTTTAGTACGAAACAGCTAATTAAAAAAACCCGATGGAAAATTTCAAAAATTTATATGTAGTGGGGCTCAGAATGATGTACTGAATACGTGGTAACCGTTTTCGCGTCGTTATCCCTTCCACCCCGTACATGATGTTCTGTGCTCAAGGATAACATTAAAATATTGGATTTTTGACATCTAGTTTATTCAAATCGAGTGCTATCCGTCTTTTGTATTCATACCTAGGTAGGTATCGTTAAAATCCTTCTGAACGGATGTCTCCGTCAAAATCACGAGATACTTACGTCATTAATTTGGTAGGCTTGGTACGGCTAGTCAAAAGCTGGATTGTTCCACTAAGTTGTCTCACTAGTGAGAAAATTGTATCTGCTTTCTCACAAATCAATTGATGGAAAACCTTATACAAGGGTTGGCAGGCGCAGGCCTGTGGACGGCGAGTTATGGGCTACCTCGCCGTCCGGCCGTCTTATGACGACAGGCCGTGTCGACGGCGCGTTCGTGTTCCACGCGCGCCTCAAAGAGATGTTAGCAACCAAGTAGGGGTCCGCATGGGCCGAAGCCTGCCAGGGCTGCGGGACTGTTCGAAAGAGATACCGTGGCCCTGGAACACAAAGGGCAAAGAAGGAACATGGATGGGTTTTAGTAAGTAAAAGTCTGACACTCCCTTCCGCTCCGCCCAGAGTGGGGGGAGTCATTTGATGATTTCCCATCCGAATAAAAAAAGAAGGGTTGGCAGTGTCGGTCCTCAGAAGAACAGCTAAAATTATCACATTACCCCTTAACAACTGCGTGATTATGCAAAAATTTATCCTTACACGATCCTTACATGATATTAGTATATTACGGCATTTTCGTTGGCAGAATATTATTTCTTTCCTGTCGGCTTATATCTGCTAATCCTTTCGACACGTATTAGTGTTATTTATTTGGACAGGAAAATGAATGAAGTTGTTTACTCGTCTATCACGCATGTTCGTATTTTTTTCTTTAGCACCTGATAAATCAAATCAAAACAGGTATGATTTACCAACTCGTATTTAAATGAAACTGAGAAGCAGCGCTTTTTAGAGGTTGAAGATACAAATGGGCGACGATAGGTACCTACCTACGATATAAATCTTTAGTGCATCCATATCATCTCAATATTTGGACACACCTTTAGAGATCGATTAAGAAACAATAAACTTAGTTGCTTTTGATTTTCTAGTTTCATGTTCACAATAAATACTTATAGCTTTAGTGGAGCTTAAATTATTTTTGATATAGTAACATTATGTAGTTTGCCTTGCCAATCATGTTATTACAGTTAGGAAATAAAACATAGGTACAATTATATACCGTATTTTTTGTACTTAATGATCACTAAATTTGACTACTTCCGTCCGTATCGTGCACAAGTGTCAAGATCATTGTCGAACGAAATATACCTATTTGATTACACGAATTAAATTGCACAACAACAAGTATTAAAGGTCAGGTTCATACTCTGCAGCAGGTAATAGTTACCTAGGTTATGCAGCCATAATCCCGCCAATTCCACATCGCATTTACTGTCAGCGCAACTATTCCAAATTCCTCACCACAGCTGTGTTCAACGGTTGAGCGAGCAGAGGTGACTGGTGAACGCATTAGTACATCCCCATTTGGCCAAAGTGATGACTGGAAGAGGAGAATGGAAAACTGGTTTGTGAGGAAACTTGGCTCAAGATATTGTAAATCCGCTAAATCGCTATGAGCAGACCGACCCGGGAAGCGAACCCATTACCCCGATCAAGTGGCCAATCAAGTGTCACAGACAACCTATGTTTACATTTAGCTATAATATGAGGTATTTCATTTATCGTTAATCGTCCATTATCTTTATTGTGAGTACCTATATTTATTTTGAGAGGATTTAAATGTTTAGTCAATTATCACGAAAAACCAGTCGAGTTTTCTTTGTTTTCTTTTAATTTAGCAAACTTGATTGTAGGTGACGTGCATTTACAAACGTTTTCTCGCACGTGCAATGGTTTAGGATCCAAACTTCTACTACGCAGAAGGCTAATAAAGAATACCTAACTAAAGGATTATGTACATTGTCGTGTAGGTATTTGAAAAGTCGCCATCAGTCATCATCTGCCTAGCCTTTTCCAAACTATGTTGGAGTCGTCCTCCAGTCTAACCGGATGCAGCTGAATATCAGTAGGTATTTTACAAGAAGCGACTGCCTATCTGACCCCCACAACCCAGTTAGGTACCTACTATTAACATGATAGCTCTTGGCAAAACTGGTTGTCAGACTTTCGGGAGTCTGACTACCCGTAACGACTGAGAGAGACTGAAGGCTTTCACACAGTGAAATGGTGTATCCTGGGCTGTTAGCTCATTACAGACAGTTTTTAAAAAGAGGTACAGCTACGCAGCTGTTATAATATGTATTTACAAAACACTCAAAGTAAAATAAATTTTGTGTGGAATGTACATTATTGTAGACCACATCATACCAAAAGTACTGACGTAAATAAAAGTAGGCATATTACGATAAGAATAATGTAATAGGGAATATATTTGTCAGTATGCGGTTGTAGGCATCATGCGATCTAATGTATGGTGGTTTCAAAATGTTGGCATTATGTTCTTAAATAATTACTACGCAAAAAACAAGATCAGTGTAAACGTTGCTAAGTGTCAATGTATCAGTTACACACGTAAGAGGACCCCGATTGTTTACTCATATAATTTTAATGGAATTATCATAAGTAAAGTCCAGATGGTTAGGGATTTAGGAGTTATGTTTGACAGTAAATTAATGTTCTCACATAGACCTTATTAGCACAAAAGCTTATAAGAACCTAGGATTTGTTCTTAGGTCATGTAAGGTATTTAAAAATATTGGAGCTCTTAAATCTGTATATTTTGCTTATGTGCGCAGCGTTTTAGAATATGCGTGCCAAATCTGGTCCCCCCAGTACATAATTTATAAGAACCAAATAGAAAGGATTCAAAAAAAATTTATTAACCATCTTAATTTTCGCCTCCGTAAACCTCCGATGTCTTACGAAGATAGCTGTCGTACCTATGGTCTGCTAACACTCGAAGAAAGGCGTAAAGTGATGGACATGTGTTTGCTCTATGACATACTCAATGGACGCCTTGATTGCCCGGAGTTGGTCGCACAGATAACTTTTAACACTCCCCTACGGCGCACTCGTCACACGTCAATGTTGCGCGTTCCTAGGCACTCCACTAACTATGCCAGGAACTGTGTACTGACTCGTATTGCTCAAATTTATAACTCGGAATTCTCTGAAGTTGATTTATTTAACTGTAATAAACCGACATTCAAAAAACGTTTACTTGAAACTATAAACGGCGATAAATGACAAGCAACCAATCTTTTTCTTTTTCTTGTTCTAATATATTGTATTATTCCACCTTTTTTTTTTGTTTTATATTTTTCAAAATTGTAATCTTAATTTAACCTTATGTAATTTTGTATTGTATTGCTATTATTTTTTTTTTTTTGTTTAATTGCAAATATCTGGCATTAGTCCGTTCGCATTTATTTATACAAATATCCCAGTTATACAGGGAAACCTATAATTGGCCATATTAACTGTAACACGTATATTTTGTAAAATAATTTTATGGATCGCTGTTGGTTACCTAAATAAATAAAATAAAAAATAAATTATGCTACCAATTACTTGAAAGTACAAAAAGTGGTCATAGCGCGAAAGCAGGCGAAATTAACCCAGTTAGTACTGGCTAATACTATACCCCTTGGTAACACAGGTTGTCAGACTTTCGGGCCACTGACAACCTGTAACGAATGTCAAAGTTATACAAATGATAGCCGGGATCAACGGCTTAGCGTACTTTCCGAGGCAGTTAGGAAACTCGTTGTGTAATGGATGGTCATACATCCCCAGACCGACTTAGGCAAGCGCTGCTCAACATTGAAGATCGACCCGTGCGGTAGTTCTTAATTATGAAGCCACGTGCGCCTCCACGGACTACTCCACCATGCAAGTTGTAATAATGGAGAATTATTTACGCGTTACCCGGTAATAATAGACTAATTAAAGTTAATAAAATTTATCACCAGAAATAATTTTAATAATCGGATATCTTAATTACAATTTTACGGATGTGGTATTTTGTAGTAACCTACCTGGGTAAACAAAGTTCGTTAAACATAATTATATTGAATGGACACATTTTTTTTTTCAAATTTGATTTATTTTATCATGTTATAAGCTTCCTTATAACAGAAGTCGGATCAATTCCATAAAAATCAAGGTATTTCCCTGTGATTGTATATTATAGATTATGCTGAAAAATATCAATTCCGACGACATCGACAGACAAAGTTATTTTTTTATACTATGCACACCAAATTCAAATTCGCCCGACTCCTTCTTCATTACAAAAATAGTTACTGGTCAGGCAGTTTTTATGACATGCTAATGCATTCAAAATATGTTTTAAATTGAAGATGTATTGAATTAATAAATTAGAACGTATAATTACATAATTATAATCATTGTAAAAATGATATTACGACGACGCCTACGACGTAGCAAGGTTACGGCGTAGACCCTATCGCACGGAATAGCCTGCTATTATATCTGTCTACGAAATTTTACTTTGGGTACCTACCATTCAACCAAGATGTGACTGGCCAGTTATGAAGTTTATTTTAGCAATAATAAAAACTTACATACGTACCCACTTGATAATATTATTCATCTTATTCTTGATTGCACACAAAATTAAAAGATATACACACAAATTGCAATATATTATAGCTTATGTACAATGGGGAGCTTAACCCAGAATAGGGTTTTCTTACAGCAAATCTAACATCGATTGCGAGATTTTCAAAAGAGGATATACCTATGTGCATAAACACATAATTTATTTACACAATTTTTTTAAAAACATTTTACACAATTTATTTTCACATTTTTTTTTCTATTTTTTTTTTTTATAAACAGTTCATTAAAAACTTAAATTAACTTATTAATAAACCAAACTAAACTAAGACATACAATATAATATTCTCGTATTATTTTATCTCGTTTGCAGCCTAAGACCTCGTGGCAAAAAACGTGAGATTTTCCTTCTTTGCACGTGGTTAAAATAATTTATTCACCAAAACAATATTTTGCAAATAGTAATAAGTTAATATTATGACTTCCTGAACATTAGATAGCTTGGAATTAAATAATTTTAATAAAGGGTGTAAATAGATCCTTAACATAAACGAAAGGCACTTGTTCTCCCCATCACTGCGATCATTTTTTTGTTCTAGACCATACCTGGGAACCTTCTAGTTACGGAGATATTGGGGGTCAAAGTTCCAACTTTTTCCAAAGTTTTTTTTAATAAATGTTTTTAAGGTAAGATTTTTACTCCACGACCCTCGTACTATTCAATCTATTCATCAGCACAATGCTATGAGTGCTTTCCATCGAGTCCTACCGTAAAACGTGATTTTTCAGCCCAAAAAAAAAGTCGATTCCCAGCAATAATTTTTGCGTGAAGTTACTTAGTTTGATGTACAGAATGCTTGGTTGACGGCTATTTAAAGGGTCTGTTTACCACTGCGAGGATCGCCCGGAGGACACGGTGGAGCACACCGTAGAGGTCTGCCCCGCTTGGGCGGAGCACCGCCGTGTCCTTGTAGCGGCGATTGGCGGCGGCGATCTCTCGCGTCCGGCCCTGGTTCAAGCCATGGTCCGGAGCGAGAGGGAATGGGAAGCCGTCACCTCCTTCTGTGAAGCAGTCATGCTAGTGAAGGAGGTGGCGGGACGTGAGAGGGAAAGAACCTCACGTCCCAGCCGCCGCGGGAGGCGCCCTGGGCGTCGGGGGTCACGTGGTGGCTCCCGGCCACCGTAGGCGCGGGCCTGTGGACGGCGAGTTATGGGCTAGCTCGCCGTCCGGCCCTCTTATGACGACAGGCCGTGTCGACGGCGCGTTCGTGTTCCACGCGCGCCTCAAAGAGATGTCAGCAACCGAGTAGGGGTCCGCATGGGCCGATGCCTGCCAGAGCTGCGGGATTGTTCGAAAGAGACACCGTGGCCCTGGAACACAAAGGGCAAAGAAGGAACATGGATGGGTTTTAGTCAGTACAAGTCTGACACTCCCTTCCGCTCCGCCCAGAGTGGGGGGGGTCATTTGATGATTTCCCATCCAAAAAAAAAAAAAAAAAAAAAAAAAAGGGTCTGTTTACACCCGGTATTTATGTATCGAATAGCTTATGCCCGCGGCTTCGCCCGCCTGGAATTCCGTAATTGTCCAACGGGATCATAAAAAAAGTATCCTTTGTGTTAATCCATTGTTATAAACTCTATCTGTTTGCCAAATGTCATAAATCCGGTCAGCAGTTGCGTGAAACGGTAACAAACATCCACCCATCCATCCTCACAAAATTTAGCAGGATTTTGCTATCGGTAGACAACGAGTCTTCGGTAGACATATAACGCCCGTAACACACTTATTTACTTTGCACCGATTCGGCATTGCCTCTTCTCAAGTTTAACTAGCTGTTCCCGATCCGAGACGATGTCATCACGGAGCTTATAATTACAGTGCGTTGCAGTAGCCTGTATGGAGGTTTATTAGAAAAAAATCGACTCATACTGATCTCGCGCGGTGCTTATTACTGAAGAATAACTTATAGTGAGACCTTGGGTGTGACCTGTTCTTTAGTGCTTCCTTGGCAATTTGTCCAGAATAAAGTCATTAAATTATAAGAAGTGTCAATTCAATGTAGCCTCATGCCCAAAGTACGAAAAATCCAAAACTTGGAGCAAATGAGGCTGCGCTCTGCGTTCAAACATTTCGCACAAAATGTTCCTTCTCAAGTGATTTATTCGTTACCTTTTCCGTCTTCAATAAACTTAATTATGGCATACGTCTTGCAATACTAATTTTGCCAAACATATCAATTACAACTTTCCATTTGATTTTCAACCTTGATTCTTGTCTGCTACGGTTGAAAGAAGTTTGCAGCGTTTTGACATGCACTCACGATTGGTGTTGCCAACTTCCTGTTTTCCGGTGTCAGTACACTTTACGGATAATGTGTTGTTTATCAATTGAGTTCAAGGATGAACGTGTTTGGAGTGACAAGAAAAAAATAGCATGATTTAATGGTATTTTTCCAAGTAAGTAGGTTTATTTTAATCATCTGCCTAGCCTTTTCGCAAGTATGTTTTGGTCGGCTTACAATCTAAACCGGATGCAAGTCAATATCTACTAGTATTTTATATGGAGCGACTGCCTATCTGACCTCTACAACCCACTTACTAGGTGCCTCTCGGTAAAGCTGGTTCTGGTTGATGACCAAAGATCTACAAAAGATAGTGTGGACTAACGATTTAACATGCTTGAGGACAGTGGCGTAGCTAGCACGGGTGAATGGGTGGCACTCGGCGGTGCGGATATAGTAGGTGTCACCCCAAAAATCAATCAAAACTGTTAAAATAGAAATTTGTTTTATTAAAATATTACAAATTATTTTTTTTAATCATTATTTTTTATTAATCTTGATGTGTGAAATAAATTTAGATGGCACTACTGATGTTCACGGGTGTAATGGATAGTCGGCCCATCCATGGACCGATCCTGGCAAAGCGTTGTTGTTTAACCTAGAAGATCAACCTATACGGCTGCTATTATTTTGCCAGAAACTGCTCGAGTAAGCAGGGTCATCTTGTACAATGCTCTCGAGAATCGAAATATCTACAGGGTGGAACAAGAGCTTAACGAAGTCGTCAACCAAGCATTATGTACATCAAACTAAGTAACTTTACGCAAAAATTATTGCTGGGAAAGGACTTTTCTTTTTAGGGTAAAAAATCACGTTTTAAGGTAGGACTCAATGTAACGCACTCAAAACATTGTGCTTATGGATGAATTGAATAGTACGGGGGTAGTGGAGGTGTATAAAATAAAGTTATAACATTAAAAACTTGTATTTTAAAAAAACTTGTGAAAATGTTGGAACTTTGACCCCCCAACATCTCCGTAACTGGAAGGTATGGTCTAGAATAAAAAATATATCGCAATGGCGCATGACGTGGAGAACAAGTGCTTTTCGGCTTCGTTAAAGGTACTTTTACACCCATTATGATGCGTCCCTGTCGTGTCAGTAATTTCCATTACATGTTATTGTTTTCTTTCTTGTCACTTTATATTATGTAGACTGTAAATTGTCGCTGTATTTATCTTTTTTAATTCCATTGTTTGAACGTGTCGTTGTCAATATAATGACAACAACTTGATGATTAATTACCAAGAGAAAAAAGAAAGGTCGCTTTTTATTTCGCAAATACAATTAAAAGAAAAAACCATTATTCATTCGATAAATCTACATACAAAGAAACAGAGTTAGATTTCGCACAAAAAATTAATTAAAAGTGCATTTATAATGGTTGATGTGATGACAAAGAGTAGGTACCTCGGTGTAAAGAGAATACAGTGTTCTCACATAAAATTTGAATTAGTTATAAATATGTACAATTATGTAAATGTCTTTATATTTAACGAGAACAAAGTCCAGAACATCATGTCTCTGTTATTACATCTGAGAAAATTACAAGGAAAATTATTTTATTAGATGTAGTTATGTCCTCCTGGCGTGTTCTAAGAAGTTTGTTTGTTACCTAATTAGGTAGGTCGGAAGAACACTGAAATAAATTAAACTGCACCTAACTTACATAACATAACATTACGCTTGTAGGCTCCGAAGGATTAGGCAGAGATGTACCTAATAGTACACTCACATTTCGCCAGTTATGTTTTAAGTCCCAGGTAATAAGCCCATTGCCGTCAACCGGGCACAAATCCGGACTCCATGGCTGCTACTAAAAACTCAATAACACTTTGCCCGGCCCGGGAATCAAACGCAGGATCTCATGCTCAGTAGTCGCGCTTGCGACTACTTGACCAACGAGCTAGTCCTGTATCTTACATTATTTTTATTAGCATTTACTGTCCCACTGCTGGGCAAAGGCCTCCCCCAATTCCTTCCATGTACTCTTTTCCCGCGCCTCCTCAGGCCAGCCCTCGCGGTACGCGTCTTACAGAAAAGGTTTTATATCTGATGGCACGGAAGCGCGTAAAACCGATGGTCCCGGCTGTTATTAGCACTTAGATCTTTGAGTTGTGGGGGTCGAATAGCCAGTCGCTCCATGTAAAATACTGGCATTCAGCTGCATCCGGATAGACTGGAACCTAACTCCAACATAGTTGGGAAAGGGCTAGGCAGATGATCACCCGATGGTACGGAACATACGAGAGTGCAGCTGTGTTTTATTTAGCACACACTGTTTTTGTGCACTAAAATAATTCCCGCGGCTATGACTGTAGCCTCTGCTGAAATTGGCGGCTATCGGCCATGATCAGTCTACGACCACAATTCGGTCAGGAGGTTCCATTATATAAAGGTTTTTTTTTTAAAATTATGGTCCAATTATTTGTTGTACTCTACGGTAAGTATCATTCTTTTCCTAAATGCAATTTAGCATCAGCCGAATGCAGTTCATTTAGGTAACTACTTATGTTTATTGTTGCGTTTCAACCCGATGTACCTATATTTCGCCAATAAGCATATAATAATGCCAACAGGATGTCTTGAAGACAGGCTTTTAGCCGAAAACAAAAAAAAAAAGCATATTACACTTAATTTTAACTAAGTATACCTATCCACTCCATTCTCACGGTTTGGAGCAACGGCAATCCTCTAAACTAATGGTGCATCCTGTGTGCTTAAAAGTAATTTAATAATTTTGCAAAATCTTATAAATCGTCGTCTTCTTACCTACTCAACGATCTAAATTGGCAGTTGGACTGCGAATTAAAGTTTTAGATACTTAATTCGAAGAACAAACCAACAAACAAATATTCATGACCTTCTAACTACCTACATGAAAAAAAAACAACAGACGCAAGCACGCACTTACATAATTATAAAAACCTTACAAATAGGTACTTTGTCGATTACACTAGAACATTCTATTTCAATCCTATAAAAATTCCGAATGAAATAATCGCTTAAAAATAATTGTAATTATTTGTTTACCATACAGAGGTGTGAGTGCGTCAGTATAGTTTTAGCAATATCGTGATAATGATCTTGAAAATCTTCCATTGCCTCTAAGAGCAACAACAAGACTTGGGGAAACCCGCTGTCTACGGTCATGTTTTTTTTAATGCGTAGTTAACCTTCTATACTGCCAAGTTGCGGTTCGCATAGTAGGTACTGTAGGTAGGTATCTTCATAAGTACAGATAAAACTATGTTTCTAGGTCGCGCTTCAATTCCTTTTTTTCTTTAACGGTGGTGTTTCGTCAATTAGGTACATGTACTACAAAACTTTCTAATAGGGATTATAATTAATGTTTTAAAATGAACATGTTGTGAAAAATCATCGACCAAGACAGTGTTGATTTGTACCTACTTCTTACAAGTTTTTTGGCGCCGGGTCAATACATAAACTATCGCCGCCATTTTGTTTTTCAATACAATTTTCAGTCTCTTTCACAAGCGAATGCCAACAGACCGAAATATCATTTAAGCGCCAAAAATATTCTTGGAGTTTTGTACTTCATATGTGATAAATCAGGACATTTTAAAGCCGATAAATCAAAGTGCATTATCTAGAATTAAGTATAGTTGATATTTCATTTTATTTGCATAAAATGCTCATTGAAGTAGACAATAATTAATGACGTAGGTAACTAAACTAAAACTTCGTAAACATGATCCTAAAATACCGTGAATTTAATTAAAAATCGTTGTGTTATAGCGTATTGGTTTGTTTGTTTAAATTGTTCATCCATTTTAGGAAAAGCAAAATGGCGTAGAATTTATATGATGATGAGAAATTGGTATGAACGGAACTGATTTAGATCATTACATGTGATTACCTACATCATTTTACAAACTTTAGTTTAAACTGTAATTTTTAATTTAAGATGTTGCGTCATAGCTTGGCAAAAGCGGTCATTACCTTTTCTGTGGTATTGTTGTTCATTGGTAAAAAAAAAACATTTTGAGGATCACGGTAGATGTCCATTCAGTATCTCCGCGTTTAAAATAAATAACGTCAATAAATTACTGCTAGAATACTTAGTTAGAACTCTTGAAGGAACACAAGATACAAATATTAACAAAACACATTATTGTAAGGCTTTTTATATTAAACATTGTATTTATCCTTTACAGTTGAGCCACGTAGACACTGCGTAGGTTTCACGTAAGGTCCCCGGAGGCTTCGAATAGTGTTCCCGTAAGTTCTGCGTAGGCTCCACGTAGGTTTCCAGTAATTTCTGGTAGTCTCCGCGTACACGTCACGTAGGTTATATGAGAGCGTCAAATGCACAATAACAAAAATAGCTTATTAATATCCACCGCTTCTACGTCAGTTACGACCTAATGAACTGTACCTGCGACCCAAAGATTTGTCTGCAAAAACTATTGACGTTCGTCGAGCTGTTAGTAAGCACATTAGGTATAATGATAAATGTTCAGTTTATTTTTTTTATGTTAAATTGTAGTGTGCTAGATTGACTTCAGAAAGTCAGAAAGTTATTTTCAGTTTAGAAACTGCAGTAGAGCTTGATTCAATCTCAATGGTATACATTAAGTCATTATTATCCTTTCTAATTTGCTTTTCGTATTCAAGGAGGAGCTTGTGGCTAAATAAAAAACAGCCGCTTGGGGTCGATCTTCAGGTTAAGCCGCGCTTGCTTAGGTTGGTCCGTGTATAGGTAACCACCCATTACAAATTGAGTTTCCTCCGTGCCTCGGAAAGCACGTTAAGCTGTTGGTTTCGGCTGTCAATGGTAGATCATTGATATATGTAAAATAGTCACTTAATCAGTCGCCCGAAAGTCTGACAACCAGTCTTACCAAGGGGTCTCGTATTACTCAGTGCTAAGGGGGTAGTGGAGGTCAGATAGGCAGTCGCTCCATGTAAAATACTGGTATTTAGCTGCAACCGGTTACACTGGAAGCCGACTCTAACATAGTTGGGAAAAGGTAGGTGTAAGCAGATGATGAATAAATTTTCTTTCGTATTTATCCTGAACTAACGTTATGTTTATCTATCGCCATAAACATACGTACCTATTGGGATTACGTAATCATTTAGGTACGATTCTGAAATTCAGTGTTTTACTTTGGGACCTACAGGTTCGAATCAGTTTAGCACAAAACTTCCTCATTTTTACATAGTGTGTGATGTACAGACTACCCGAAACTGTCAAATTTTCCCAATCAACCTTGGACCTAATGCTGTAGTGGTTATGTTGAAAATCTAAGTAGCTTGAGGTGCTGGCCGTCTGTACCTAATCATAAAAAAAAAAATTTTTCAGGATTTCCTTTCATGAACTTCATTAAATGAAGGAAACAAATACATTCAAATACAAATCTCTTTGGAAGGAAAAAAACATCGACTATTTAAATATTGAACCAGCCTTTCCTATGGGAAATCAAGGTTTTTTGGGTAATTCCAGATTGTTCTGTGAAATTTATTATTTATCATGGCGCTGTTGAAATAACTTTGCTCATTTAATTTCTTATTACATAAAAGCTTTTGGCTTGAATTATTCTTGCTGTCAAAAAGACATGAAAGATGAAAAAAAAAATTTTTTCAAACAATTTATTTCGACATGGATTCATCAAATTATAACATTAAAATAACGCTCAATATTTTTGAGAGTTTGAAGGTTGTCCTTTCATCACAATTTTATTTGAATCGATTCAATGATGAAAACTGAAACGATTGAAGTTTTGATAAGTAGTACTTACATACTGCTTTGATTTTAAACAATAATATTTGAACACTTAAATTCCTTGTTAAATCTGCTTAAATATAAATAAAACTCACAATAACATTAGATACCTATATTTATACACAGTTAGTTTATCTTACAGACATTCATCTAAATTAAAACTAACATAAATATAGTTGTCCAACTACTCTTCACATTGGAAATAACCCAAAAAATTATACAAATTACGCGCAATAAGTTTGTTTTCTTTATATTTTGCGCGTCTATTCTTAAAATTTGATAAACAAGTGTGATGAATATTTAATTAAGGCTTAAATTTGCGTGTGCAAAATTAGAAAATACACGCAAAAACAAAACAAATTCTGTGTGCGGGGGAGTTCCCCTTTACATCCGGCCAGTTCTGGTAAATTTCCAAGGACTAGGCCCCTAATTGAGCATTACTATTTCTAAAGTCGCGATACCTGAACTTTCTAATGCTTGCTCCTACCTGTCAGGCGGACTTTATTACATTTTTAGTACGAAATACGTTTTTTTTTCTAAATTTGCTAATCGTGAAAATTGTAAGGGATTCTTACTTTAACTCACAATTTACATTTCAAATTAATTCAGTCGAAATGTATTTAAGAAGTAAAGCGAAAATTTTAATGAATGAACTGTAAATATATGGAAACATTAAGCGTATTTTTGCATCATAATAAGTAAAAGTACGTGTTTAAAGTCACATTGTAACGATACCTAACCTCAGAGTATTGGTATTACCCGTAACTGGGTTGCGGTGATTAGCAGTTATTAGGCGTAGGTACGTATTATCAACCGCAAAACGACGCTGTATGGCCCTGTTAGTTTTGCACGACATCCTGGTTAATCTTTACATCATCTAAGATTCTAAATTACTGTTTCTCTATAAAAATTTAAGCTAATTAAAACAAGCGCAAATGCACATGGAAAATAAGTAAAACGAAACTGTTTCCATGATTTCGCACTTAGGTAGTCCCGTGATACATATTATCAGCTGAACTGATCAATTAAGTTACTCCAGTCGAACTCCAACTACTCTTTACCAGTCATGTTGTATGTATTACTACTATCCCTGGCAGTCTAACGATACCCATCCCATCTGAGTAGCAAACATTTAGGTTTCAAATGTGGAACGACATAGGCATATCATTAATCAGTTTTATTAACACTAGAAACGGGATATTTACCATGTTTACTGATAGATTTTAGTTCCAGATATTTCGGCGCTGTTGCAAGCACCATGATCATGGATAAACCGTTTACCCGTGTTCATGGTGCGTGCATGATAATGCTAGTAAACATGATAGTTTAAAATCATTATGCTACCAATCCCCGAAGGCAGGGTTAGGTACATAAACTATCACCTTAGTGTGCTTATGGCAGACTTTTATTAGATAGATATGTTTGTCCCGTGTAAAAGGAAGTGAACTTATTGTTATGGAACGGCCACACATCCAAACCTTTTGTGTTTATTTTGGTTAACCTGCACACATACTTGTATATTTTTTGTAGTGTTTATTATATTGCCTGGAGGTAGTTTGTTTTATATTGTAACCCAAGTACTGTTTATTTTATTCTCATATTGATGTAAAACATATTTATGCTGTCTTGGCTTCCGTACTACGTTTTTTTTCACGGGTGACCACTGAAAATCAGCGCTGTGTTGTGGGCCCCCCAAAGCACAGCATCATGCTGAGTGGTAACCTGCTTGTCGCAGTCACGACGTGCAAGCTGTTAACTTTCTTCTTTTTTTGTTCCGTCCTGTTGAATTTAAAGTTTATTGTTTATTTTTTGTAATTTTGTATGATGCATGTCATGTCCCTGCGACAAATAAATATTTTTTCTTTCTTCTTTCTTTCTTTCTTCAAACTCCAAGCTGTTACTGAGCTATTTCTGATGGAAAAAGATTATACTGTAAAATCAGTCAAGCAAATGTACATGAATGTCGACGTGTGAAACAAAGTGTTTACATGATGTGGCACTATGGCGGTCAACTTAGGAAGTCCCGTGAGACGCATAATCATCTAAACTGAGCGATTATGTTCCTAGCATGCATGTACATTGTACACTCAGCGCGAAGGAAAAGTAAACTAGCTACTTACAAACTTCTTTTTAAGACAGTAATATTATTCTTATACGTTAATTCGAAAGTAAGCCTGCCTCTCGTTCTGTCTGTATGTTGCCTTTTCAAGGCCTCACAACTGAACGAACTTCGGCACACAGGTAGATTAACTGACCTGGGTTAAGGCATAGGATACTTTTTATACTGGTCTCCGTCCATTTATACTGGTCCATCTCGTCAGATAATTTCCACGCTGAAGAAACTGCGGGCAAAAGCTAGTATACAAGGTGTAAACGGACCCTTCACGAAGCCGCCGACCAAGCATTCTGTATATCAAACTAAGTAACTCTAGGTAATAATTATTGCTGGGAAACGACTTTTTTTTTTGGAGTTAAAGTCACGTTTTACGGTAGGACTTAATGTAACGCACTCAAAACATTGTGCTGATGGATGCATTGAATAACACGGGGTCGTGGAGGTATTTAGAGTACATTTAACTTGTGAAAAAGATGGAAATTTGACCGCCAAAATCTCCGTAACTAGAAGGTTCCTAGGTATGGTATAGAATAAAAAAATAATCGCAATGACGAGGAGAACAAGTGCCTTCCCGCTTCGTTAAGACCACTACCTTTTACGCTACTTATTTGACTATCAAAATCTCACGCTTAAATATGGAACCCCAAAGTTAAAGAAATGAATACCAATACTACACGCATTTTTGCTACTCAATTTTGCCATGAACTTCCGCAAAAAACGCCCGTTTCCATTCCAATTCCAATGTTTTTGTTGAGTGTACTTCCGTAAAGGTCAAGTACGACTGTACATTTGTACTAGTGTACTGGTAATTGACCGGATAATTACAGTATGGTATAATGTATGTTATCTAGTAAATACTAGGAATTTGTAGCTAGAATCTAGATAGACTTGTGTAGGTGTTCAGGTGTTCACCGGGGACGATTGCTTCGGAGAATCATTGTATTTATATATTGTAATTTAGTAAATGTGTCGCGGCCATTAACAATTCCATGTATGAACTGCTCATCATACCTGATGCAACGATCCGGGATATTACATAGATATCTACAGAAACTTGACTGTGTGAACTTATGAGGGATGATATATTTAAAAGGTGGTGACTGCTGAGATGATGAGTAATAGTATATAATCTTATATATAAAATGGTAAACTGACTGACTGGGTGATATATCAACGCACAGCCCAAACCGCTGGTCCTAGAGACATGAAACTTGGAGGGTGTGTTCTTTGTGAAGAGTACGCATCCACTAAAAAGGATTTTTGGGAATTCCACCCCTAAAGGGGTAAAATAGGGTGTGGAAGTTTATATGAAAGTTCGTCAGTTTTGAAGTGAAAATTAATCTATACGTGTCTCGGCGTTTTTGAGAATTCTACCCCCGAAGGGTTAAAATGGGGGATGAAGGTAAGTAATTGGATATTTTTCGACACTCACGCGGGCGAAGCCGCGGTCAAAAGCTAGTAGTATATATAGTAAGTAAGTATAGAAGAAAAGCGATCCCGAATAAATTGGGATAAGGGCAGGAGAATGGTGATAATCTCTCAAATCGACGACAAAATCCGGCAGTAGCCCATCGGGCAGACCACCTTACTGGTTGGGTGTTGGAGGAACCCTACATAATTATGAGACAGTCGTCAATCATACTAGGTGTAAACGGACGCTTCACGAAGCCGTCAACCAAGCATTCTGTACATTAAACTAAGTAACGCTATTCAAAGATAATTGCTGGGAAACGATTTTTTTTTTTTTATGAAAGGTAAAGTATTAAAAGTAAAGTTTTTATATTAAAAACTTGTTCCCTTTTTTTTAAAAATACGTTTTGTGAAAAACTTAGAACTTTGACCCCCAAAATCTCCGTAGGTATCGTGAAGGTTCCCAGGTATGGCCTAGAACAAAAAAAATGATCGCAATGACGGGGAGAACAAGTGCCTTATGCTTTCGTTAAGGGTACTTTTACATCCATTATAGCCATATTATTTGAGTGGGCCTCTACCCAGTCCTAGAAGATACATATCCGATTGTATTCGAAGGTACATTAGATCCGTATAATTTTTACATTAATAATAGCTTTTTTATGAGTATTATTGGAACTAGACAACAGATTTAATACGAATGGTGCCGATTGTATTTAAAAATATAAGGTCCGTAAGGAAATAAAAACCGTTAGCAAAAATAACTACTAAGGTCACAAGTAATATGTCGAATTCCGAACAAAAATCCTTGCCTACCTACGTCAAATGTTTGTTTTTTTTCCCAAATTACGTTTTAATTTTTCATACCACTTACAATCACTAAATAGTATAAATAAAGTCGTTTCCCGCTGTCTGTCTGTCCATATGTATGCTTAGATCTTTAAAACCACGCAACGGATTTTGATGCGGTTTCTTTTAATAGATAGGGGGTTCAAGAGGAAGGTTTATATGTCAATATTGCACCCGTACAAAGCCGGGGCGGGTCGCTAGTTATATATAAAAAGAACAACGCACCTCAACCCTTTGTGCCCTTCACATCGGTTGACCATTTCGTTCTGTTGGTTGATCTTTGGACAGTGGATTTCCCTAATACTGCAATTGACGTCAGTTCAGTTTGTTTGTTTACGTACCTACCTACAAGTTATTAATTGTATTCGTAGAGGAAACATACTGGAGTCATACTACGAGGTATTCAAATGATGGGTGTGTCAATATTGAATCCGTGACGTAATTGAAAAGAAAATATAGTTTTTACCGAACACATCAACTATAGTGGTTTCTTTAGTTGTACATAATGGGCAGTTAACGAGGTCATTCAAAACATATAGAACCAATGTTTTGGTGGTATTTGTTACAGAACAAAAAAAAAACACATTAAATGAATTTATTTCAGGTAAAAACCTTTGTACCTCCAAAAAAAAAAAAAACACCTATTGCCACACATAAATTGATAGAAAACCTAAGACTTGGACAAATAATATCAGATAAAATTGCATAGAATCAAAATGAAATCAAATAAAACCAAATACAGTACAATTAAACTAAATCAATTAAAACCAAATAAAACAAATTAAATCAAATCATTGACGGGGAGATCAATCGATCGTTAAGGTTTATTTTTATACCCAATATTTTTTTTTTTGGATGGGAAAAACTAATTATTGTCAAAAATAACGACCTACGGTCTAACAATCAGTTTTGTTTGATTTTCGCTTATTCATACATCTTTTACGTATGTGTGTTCACATATGTATATTCACGGAACTATTGGTACAAGTAGGTAATGGAAGATTCCATCGAAGTTAACATCAATCAAATTTAACCAACAATTTTAACCGTCAGTACTTTTTGTAAACGGCCATAGATTCCTTACTTTGGAATAGACTCATTAGAAAAAATGCTTAGTTCTCCGTTTTTTTTTTACACTGTTAAGTATTAATAGACATAGCAACATAATAAAATCTATTCTTAGTTCATACTGTAAATAAACCTCCGCTTAATTTAATATCACACTTCGCAGTAATGTGTTCGCAGTGTGTGTGTAAGTATAAATAGATGGGTAACTATAATAAACATTATAATTAAAATAAATATTGACTATCGCCCATCTCGACGTTTCTTGGTAGTGTATGACAAAGAAAAATAAAATTAAAATTGCTGACATAAGCATAAGCATAATCAGCCTATTAATGTTCCCACTGCTGGGACGCAGGCCTCCTCTCTATGAGAGGGAATGGGCTATAATCTACTACGGGGCCCAGTGCGGATTGGTAGATGTCACATGTCTTCGAATTTTTGGTTCTAGTACATGCCAGTAAATAAATTGTAATTAAATTGCTGACATAGTGGAAAAAATGTTTTAGTTTTTAATCAGAAATTCAGAATCATCGAGGTCTAGGCCTACCACGAACACGCAGAGTTGGTAATCATAACGTAGAACGATTTTAAAATTGAAAATACTAGTTGAGCACAATATCTATGTATTTTCAAGATTTGTTTAATCGCTTCTTTTGTGTTAGTCGCAAAAAAAACTAAATTAAGATTATCAATTTAAAAAAAACGAATTTACGTATAGTCCACTCGTTTAGACTGGGCTCACAGGGATCTGGGACATTTGCGCGAAAGACATATGCGCGAAGGACACTTCCGCGAACCCGCTTGCGCGAAAAGACATATGCGCGGAAGGACTTTTGGGCGATTAGACTTTTGCGCGAATGAACTCTTGCGCCCATAGACAGTTACGCGCATAGACACATGCGCGCAGAAACACTTGCGCGAATGGACACTTGCGCGAATGAACTTTTGCGCAAAAGGACACTTCCGCGACTAGATTTACTCGCGACTGGCTACGGTTAATCTGTAGAGTAAACATAACATCATATAATTTCTTATTTTCAATGAGATAGAGCGAGAGAAGTGGCAACACTGCCCGAGAGATATGTCAAATTAGTTTTTCGTATCTACCATGAATAGTGTTGCCAGATATAGTTATTGTTTAATCGATTTACAATATCGATTTTGAACAAAACAATTTTACTCTCTGTTCAAGCTTTTGGGTTTCATTAATGTCGATTTTTAAGGTCATTTAGTTGTTTTAATGTCTATTATGACAAATGTATATTGATGTATAGAACATTCTTGTTACTTTGTACAAAAAAGATTATTCAATCGATTCCGATTTAGAAGAACCTCAGTGTTATGTTTACTCTACAGCTAACCTAACCTAACCATTCGCGCATAAGTCCTTTCGCGCATGTGTCTTTGTGCGTAAACGTCCGTTCGCGCATAAGTCCATTCGCTCAAGTGTCTATGCGCGCAACTGTCTATGCGCCCAAAGGTCCATTCGCGCAAAAGTCTAATCGCCCAAAAGTCCATGCGCGTATATGTCTTTTCGCGCATGTGGATTCGCGCAAGTGTCCTTCTCGCAAATGTCTTTTGCGCTAGTGTCCTGATACCGGCTCACAGCAGTGGCGTAGCTAGTCCTAATAGGGCCCTGTATCAATTTTTTTTTGGCGGCCCTTTGTACCTGATTGCGGCGAAGCCCAAAAAGGAGATGAGGTATCGTTTTTTGCAAAATAATTAAAAATAGCATCCTGACTGGAATCGAATAAGCTGTCATTGATTTTACTAAGAGAATTCAAGAGCGAGCGAAGTGAGATAGAAACTTAAGTAACCTCGTGGCTCGCACACGTTAAGCTCTAAAAATTTGAGCGCCCCGGACCGCGCCAAGGAAAACCTTCATTAAAAACTGAGCGTGCCGAGCTCGATAAATTGGAGCTTTTTGGGCCCGGGATAGGTCATTAATTACTCATGACGAGACACTTGTCAATAGGCTAGCATAGTTATGTTTTCATTGAAAAGCGAGCTGGAAAAATTAGAGGGTCCTGGACCGCGCCAAGTGAAGACCCCATAGAAGAGTAAGCTTGAAAAATTTGGAGCTTTACTGAGGGCTTCACTTATCGCGCTGGTCGATAAGTGAACTTTCATTGAAGAGTGAGAATTGCTTGGAAAAATTGAGCTTTTTGGGCCGCGATAGGTATAATTTTCATTAATTAGCTACTCATTACGAGCCTCTTATCAATGAGGATTTGAGATTGTGGGACGATTTTGTGGTTATCTTACTCTACACGTTCGTCGGGGGCCGTTGTTACTCGGGTACGGCTAATACGCTGTAGGTACGCTGCGGGCGCACAGTTATACGGGGTGGAATCACACCGACGCAAAAACGGTTACCAAGTATTCAGTACATCATTCTGAGCCAAGGATATTATACGGGGTGGAAAGAATACCGAAGCGAAAACGGTTACTACGTTGTCAGTGGCCCGGCTCAGAAAAATTTCATCGGTTATTAAAAAAAAAACGGCTATTTCCTACAAAAGTCTAATACCTGCACGGTCAAATGTGTGGAACAGCTGATTTTTTATAAATAACCGATGAAAAATTTCTGAGCCGGGCCACTGACTACGTAGTAACCGTTTTCGCTTCGGTATTCTTTCCACCCCGTATAATATCCTTGAGCCTCAGCTCACGATCGGACGTTTTGTAGACGCTATTATAAAACTAGGCAGACTTCATTCATACCTTATAATCAGCCTATAACGTCCGTACTGCTAGCACACAGGCTTCCTCTCAAGGATCTCGGAGTACCTTCCACCTTGTATACAATTCCTACATCACTTACTTCATCGAAAAATGGGTTGCTACACCGTTACCTGAAACTGTCACTTGTTATTTCTATTATTTGGCGTAGGCAGTTTTGCGTAAAACATGTACTACGCGAAACTGCCGACCCCAAACAATTTACTTTAACATAGCACCAGAGAAGTACGCTCCCAGAAACGTTGTCTTCGTGTATCTCTACTTGTTTATCCGCTCCTGGTACTTGTAGGCAAGACTACGTGGAACTTTGTATGAAGAAGAGGATAATGTAGTGGACGCTATCTCTTCTTCATACGCTGTTACACATAGCCTATCATCCGCAGGCATTTATTTATATCTTAAACAAAAGATATACACAAAATATGACAGAAATATTGGTCAGCAAAATTGAGTAAAACAAAGTTAACAACTTAATAAGCTAAAAACATTAGTGAAATGATTTTCGGAATTGGATCAGAGTACCGAAGATTACACCCTACATCAAAACTTACAAACACACTTCATCTTTATAATATTAATATCTATAGATAAGAGAATTTTAAACAGTTTAAAAAGAGAAAACCAAAAAAAAATGGTACAATGAAACTAAAAATAACATTAAAAGTTAATTAAAGAGTTACATCGAATTAAAAAATCTTCCACGATTCAGTGTCCTGAAGAACAAATCTTCACTTCCATAAACAATCCATGTAGATGTAAGCATGTGAGTATGATGTGTCCATCTCTCTCTCTCTCATGTTGCTAATTCTTTGCACTATCCCCTGCACGACTTAATGGTAACAAGAATGGAAGTCCATCTTAGTACCATTAAATAATGCAGGTGGTAGGACGCAGAACACAATAATATTATACAACGTTTACCAGAAAGGTGTGATCATATTTGAGGGTGTGGTACAGACCATCATCCCGAACAACTTCTTCCATGGGATCGATAATCGCGAAGAGAGGCTTGTGCTTCTTCCAGGTGGTGTTGTTGCCATCAGAGCTGTCAGCATCGCTGGTAAATGTGACAATCCTCTTAAAGCATTGTATGATGTGAGAATGCCACACATGAGGTTACTCACATTATACAATCCTTTTAGACGATGTTGTCGAGATCCCTTTAGGCCAAGTATACGCGAGAATACATTCTGGCGTATACTTGGCCTGTACTACAATTAAAAAATAAATGCACAACAAATATCCTGGAAAAAAGTGTCTTGTATTAAAAGAGATAAGCAGTCCACCTGTAACAAAATAGTAGTTAAGTTGTCAGACACCATCAAGACAGCTAACCAGCTGTTTATCCACATCTGGACCATTTGTATCGCCATTCTCCTTTTTCGTGTTGAGGGACTTTTGTTTGATTATGTTGTTTGAGTCCATTAGGTGACTACGTTGAATACAGCATCATTGGCGTTCTTCAGACCATCAAACGTGCGAGTTTCCCTATGACTTATTTCCCAATGCCTATCAGTTATTTCAATCCAGGTTTCGGAAACAGGAAAACTTTTAATCACTTCACATTTTGTTTTCACAACATGAGTAACAAAATAACTTACACTCTTTGTTAACTGGAACGATGGAACATATCACTAGATTAAACCCCTTGTGCACCCTTAAGCGCAGGCCACACCGCCTGCTAGCGAGCGAGTGAGCCGGGCGAGCATCGTTTCTCCTCTAGTCCTCTTTTCATACTTCAGTTTGGCACTTTCGATAGTTCGCGGTGTGAACCGAAGCATGAAAAGAATTGAAACGCTGCTCGCCCAGCTCGCTCGCTCGCTCGTTAGCTGGCGGTGTTGCCTGTGCTTTTGACAGGCTGAACAAGACAAGGCTATTTCTAACTTTTTTTTTCAGTCATCCACTTGCAATAAGTGGTCACCTGCAACTGCTAAAATGAAAATTGAGCTTTTATACTCATTGGTGTGTTGTTTGTTTGTTTGGATTCAAGAAAACGATTTCGGAAACGCAGAAATATTCACAAACAACTCGTGGAAAGGATGTTTTGCCCTTTATCATGTAAAAAGTTATTTATCGTCATCCGTTATGCTAAAGATGTTGTGTTGAGGCAAACAGTTTTCACTGGCAACCGCTGTTCACCCATTCTGATTTTCACTTATGTGGTGATTTTAAAATTATTACGTCAGACATTTTTATAGAAAATTGCATGAGACAGAAGGACATCCACCGAAATAATCGAGTCGATGGAGTTATTACTGTTTTAAATAATCATCTTAATTTAATAAAGCCAGTTTATATTTTAAAGCAGTGTATTTATACCAAAAATAGATTAATGGTTGTGGGCACCATAGAACCTGGTTGACGACATTTGTGAAGGTTATTTGAGGGTTAAAATTATGTTTGTGTGTTAATTACTTTACGACTACACTGAATAATTATTTATATCGAGATATAAATAGTAATAGTAGATTTATACTATTTTGAGAGGCAAGTTAAAAATAAAATAATTGAGTCGCAATTTTATTTAATGACAATAGACTGGTTTGTTTAATGGTGTCAAACTCAACTACTGACTTTGATTAGATTTTTTTTACAGAAATACTCAAGACTGTGGTATTTGGGAGAACCGTCATTCTTAATCGACGAATGGGGCACTTGCCCATTGTTTTATCGAATTACAAACAAAGCTGAAGCCAGGCAATTCGGTTTTAAAACCACGGTTCTGTGAAGATTCAAAATGTACCACCAAACTTTACCGGTTCACCACAACACCGCCGTACGTGTATCACGGCCTTAAGGCTGCGTATCCATCAAACATGTACGGGAATATGTAGCGAGGGATGTGAGTAAAACTAATTTATCACATAGCTAGCCTAGCTGCAGCGTTAAAGAAGAACGCATAAATTTTAAACTCACAAACACATTTAAACAGCCAGATCTAGAACAACTATCTGTAGACCATACAAATATATTTTTCCATGCGGGAATCGAACGCGCTAAGCGATTGACCTCAGCACATCGTCCACTGCGCACAACCGTGCTGTTAAATTATTCTATTCTATGATTCTATTGGTGGTGTCGTCGGGTGCACCGCATAATCTCTGGGTTACGGAAAAAAATTTAATCCCTCATTCTGCCAAAGTATTTATTTAACTATTAATGCACACACAGAAGACAATACAGGAAAATAACATTATAATATATGAGTACAAAGGTAGTGCTCATTTCAAAAGAAATTTCAGCCAGCAGACCCGCAAAAAGGAGAAATGAAAAAGAAATGTAGACAATAGTGTGTAAAAGGGAAGAGAATAATGAGTATAATATGTGCCTTAACCGACTTAACTTATAATACTATATAAATATATACTTGTATAAATACATAATGCTAAGATATATAAACTAATAAATATATATATGTATATTATAAATCATAATTGAGAGGAAAGGTCTCTTTCACTCTGGTTTTGAACAATGAAATGGTCTTCAGATCACGGATGCTAGGCGGAAGTGAGTCCCACAACCTTACAGCATGGACGGAGAAGGAGTAGGAGTAATACCTGGATTTATGAGGATGGGATTTAAGTAGGGATCTAAGGTGCGAACTACACGGTGCGTTCGTAGGGCGAGCATAAGACAAACGCTCGCGCAGGTAAGAAGGATAGGACGGGTTGTGTAAGTATGTTTGCAGCGGCCTACGCGATCGATTGCGTGAATTTCCATAATGTCACTGCAGATCATGTCCGGAAGGCAATTGTTCTTGTGATTTGACAAAGTCGAAGGTGGTGGGTACTTATGAAATAAAATTTTTGCTTTTTTTTGCTCGTCCTCTATTCTTTTCTGATTAATGTCATTGTGGGATCCAAGAAAATTAAAATGTATCTCTGGGACTTCGTTGACCTTTATTATCTCGGCGCTTTTCTGGTGGCCACTGTTGATTCTGACTTTCAACAGTTGTAGTGGTTAGGTTAGTGTGACGGGTTCGTCCCAATTAAAAAAAAGGCGGTGGGCACTTCTGTTCTTGAAGTTAGCTTCGCAACTTTAGTTAGTTATTCTATTGGTTAGTTTAACTTACATCCCTCGCTACGCATCCTTGCACATCTCTGGTGGAACAGCAGCCTTACAAAGTTAAATGGAATGCCATTTGGGACCTGTTTGCCTTTTGTTCCTCAATATTAATTTCACTCTTGTCCCTCGCTGATGGATTTAATTTCCCAGAAAATGTAAACCTAATTTATTAGAGTTGAGAGAGGAGTATCAGATTCGTGACTTCTAAAAATTTCATTAAGTGAACGGAATTAAATAATGAAAATTGAGTACCTTCCTAAGTATTTAATCGTTTTGATTAAATTGCTCTCGTATCAATGTTATTAAATAGATCATAAATGACGCAATTTTGACTTCGAATATCATAACGTCGCGCTATTTATCCCCGAAAGCTTAGGCAGAGGTGTAACTACCTTATTGTTGTGAACTAACACGTCTCATCTTCATGTCTTCAAATAAAAGGTTTTTTTTTTTTTTAAATATGTGTTTTTTTGTAAATCATAGATTAAGCATTATTTCCCTCATTAAAACTGACCTATTGATTTTGTTCAAATAAACCTCAGTGTAGGTACGTTATTAATAAACTAACAAAAGGTCAACCAAATATGAAACCAAACGAATTAGCCGCAAACCAATACAGGAAATATGAAAACTATTTTATCTTGCAATCGTATGGTGATACAATCAATTTACATAGAAAAAGTAATTATTTACACTAAAGAAATCGTAACCATGAGGTTCAATATTTATTCCAATAACTATAAAATAAGAGGCAGTAATTAAAAAACCTGTACTATTTAGTTGTGTCCATTAAAAAGTAATTTATTTCATTTATTTTTCCACAACATTCAGTATAACGCTGAAAATATAACGTACTTCTGTTTGTATTTCATATTTTTTCTACGGAGAAATCAATATGACGACCGAAATTTCGACCACATGACAGATTACAAACTAAGACATTAGGGCAAGAGCAAACATGTCTTTAGTAAAAACAATACCTACCTTTTTTTTTTAAACACTTCCCTCACACTAGGAATTTCTCCTGTATCGTGGGTGCGTTTACAAACATTTAAACTCACATACACAAACAGCCAGACCCTCAACAACTACCTGTAGGCTATACAAATATTTGTTCCGAGAATCGAACCAGCGATACGCAGCGCAGCAGTCAATCGTTCAGCCACTACGCCAACCGCACCGTCGATCTTTGGCTACAGCATTATGATAAGAATCACTTTTATCAGAACTTTTGAAGAGTTGTGCAAATTCTTTAAAAAAAAACGAGTGGATCCCAAGGCCAATGCTAGCTTAACAATACAAAAACGATGTTTATGAAGAAAAATTAGATTCTGATGTACTTTATGTGTTTTAAATTTGTTTCTACATTAACTTATTTAATTTTTGTATCAAAGTAATTAGGTAAAGCGGGTATTTTCCAGACAATTGACGTCAAACTAATAAAGTCTTAATGGTTACTATTTTAGAGTTTTATATGACATAGATTTTATTTTAATAGTTTGTATGTTTTAAAAGCAAATATTGTGGAAATCTTAGGTAGAATGTTTGAACGCACGACGGCCAATCAAGCTATACGGAACCAGTTTATGCGGATTTCTCATTCTAGCGGAAATCTATAAAAAGCGAGGCCAAGTTTTACTAGAAATCTACAGCTTCAAGTGGCGATGTGTGTATAGTTATTATTTGTTGAATTGGAAGCCGTCATAGAGTCGAAAAATGAAAGCATAAATGTTTGTAACTACTTGAAGCAATGTCCTGGAAATTGGTTAATCAAAATAATAATTACGAAAGTCATTTACATTTTGTTGTAACTGTCTTGTGTATGAATTTGACAACAATTAATATGACTTTTGTTTTTAATTTTTTTATAATGAATAAGCCCTTACTCTTGACAGAGATGAGGTCGACGATGGAACGAGCTAACCCAAAAGAAGCCTATTAACTCGCTACTTAAATATATTGGGGTCATATGAACTTGGGAACACCGACGCAGGCAGGGAATTCCACTCCTTGGCTGTGCGCATAATAAATGATGTAGCAAAGCGCTTCGTGCGAATATGTGGAACATCGACAAGGCATGGGTGATAACCTGCAGTACGTCTGGACTCCCGATGGTAGAAGAGAGATGGTGGAATGAGCTCGTGGAGCTCTTGGGCACACTCACCGAAGTACAATCTGTAAAAGACCGACAAACATGCAACTTTGCGCCGGCGGGCATTTGAATTTAAATATCCGTTTGGTAAGACAAAAAAGATATTCAGCCAAATTTAACTAATTGCCCGTGAAAATGAACACACTACAGCTAGATTTATAGCTAGGTACTCAACTGGAACTTTTCCGAACAAAGGGTCAGCTCAGGTCATTTCTGATGGTAACATTCCTACAGCTGCAAGATGATTAATAACACTGTGTATTGGTTCGGAAAACAAAAGAACTGTCTGTGTTTGGAAACCTTCGGAATCTCTTGCGTATACCTATATAAGGCACGTTTGTATTCATGCTCATACTTTTCCACTACATAGTTTCTTCCATAGTGTTCGCACATTACAGGAAAATTTTTGCTTGCACACTTTTCAATGGTTCTTTCACTTTCGCGTGGTTAGTGTATCAGAGTTTTAATGCCGCCCAAGGCTTGGCTTTACATGCCGTCCAGAAATATCTCTCAGGCATGCTGGTTTTGATTCCTAACGATGTTTTCCTTCACCGAAGCAAGTGATAATTATACAATACGCACATGAATCTGAAAAATCAGTGGTGCGTGTCTTGGGGTCAAACTCGAGACCTAAGAATTGGCAGTCCGACGGCCACACCACTGGGCTATCAATGCTGATGCATCTCAATGCCTCATCCTATCAGCCTCATCATCATATCAGCCCGAAATCACTCACTGCTGGGTATAGGCCTCTCCTTTCTCCTTCACACTTCCCAGTTCTGTGGGTCCCTCATCTAAGTGCTTCCCGTGGTTTTGACGATATTGTCAACCCAACGAGCTTTTGGAGGGTCCTGGTTTCTTTAGCCCAACTTGGCCCTAGCTATTTACACCTTATAAAACAAATTCAAGGTGGTGTATATCGGGAGCTCAGAATAATGAACAATCACGGAAGATATCCCGTAAGTGGCAGTATAAGTTTATGCAAGGTGGTATTTGCCAATTGAGGAGGCTTATTTAAAGTCTCCCACTAACGGCAATTTCATGTTTGCTCAATAACTAGTTATTATTGAATTACTATTAGCCATAAATCTCAATTTCAACTAATCAGAGTAAGCATCGTTGAAAATCTGTTGTGTCTGTTACGAGGCAATCAATGTGTCAGTACCTATCGCACTTGTAAAGTTATGATGAGTTCTTGACATCAATGTCACTGCTAAGACTTAATTATCGTATAACCAACTTATCTGTGCACGCGGGAAAACACAGAACTAAAATAAATGTACCAAGTTTGACATATCGATGCAGTTTTGCTTGACAAGCAGCGCCACCTTGAACTGTTCATTTAAAGTGGTCCTACTGACTCACAGTCCAATATTGACAAAATGTATTTGGTTTGTAAGTAACCGCACGAGTAAAGTGTATGACATGTTGTGTGCTTAACTTGAACTTAAGTGACACTTAACACTAAACGTGAGAGCTTTGGAAAAGTAGATAAGCTTTTAAGATATTTTTTTTTGTTTTAGACTGACTTGTTGGTCAAGTAGTCGTCTTAGCTCATTGAAAAAAAAAATAATGAAGTATTGAATGAATTTATCATTTTCGAAAATAAGATTGCGGGCATAGTACGATATGGTGAAGATTGGGGAAGGCTTGTGTCCTGCTGTAGACCACTTTTGTCTTAACGATTGTAGAATAGAATAGAATTTCTCTTTATTCGAGAATCCATGACTCAAAAACCTGTTAGCAAAACTTACGGACTATGTTAGTAAGCACTGATAAAAACAAACAATACAAAAAAAAATAATGGTGGATCACTGCTGCGACAACCCATGAGTAATTGCACAACAGCGAGCCACATAAACACAGTCCAGGCGACTTGCAGTCATGCTTAGGATACTGTTGGTGCTGTCCTAAGATCTTTGAGTACATCTAGCCCACATGCTGCACGATATTGAAGTACAGCAGTTCCCTCCGGAAGAGTGTGACTTTGACTGGAAGTGACCATCATGTAAACCTGCGAGCCAACATGTTCACTCTAACCGACAATGCCCTCCAGTTTCGTTCAATGTTATCATCGTCTTTAAGGTCAGGGTCAATATATGACCAAGGTATTTAAACTTCTGGACTCTCTGCAAAGACGTGCCTTACAGGAGGCACTTTGTCAGGGCTTTTACTCCCAGCCTTACAGACTATGACCACAGAGAAATAATAGCAAACATAACTAAATCCACCCATAAAGTTCTCACTGCCAACCTCTTTGAAAGAAACCTACATGTCGTTACTGGGGCTGTTTTCACTGGCATGTAATTGCTTCAATTTCATTTTTTTAATTCAATGATAATTATTGCTAATGATATTACCATAGTTTTATTACTCTTAAGTACCTGGGCGACCGAGCTCTGCTCGGGTGAAAATAGAGAAACCGAACCTATAGCTCGATTTTTCGCCCTCGTAAATCCCAGTATTACTACTTTCATCGAAATCGTTAGAGCCGTTTTCGAGAACGTGATTACAAATATACATGTATACAAATATTGCTCATTTAATGGTGTAAAATATGTTATAATTACCATAATCATACACACATTGCACTAGAACGTTAATGAGGTGTCAGTGGTAAGACGAATACATTATCTCTCCCAAATCTCAGAGATTACGAAAGTTTACTTTCTTACAACGAATGTTAGCTAATAGAGAAAGCCCGTTTGATATTAGTTAGCACGTGGCTAAGGCAGATGGGATGCTAAACAATTTGTTTATGCTTATCTTGTCTTAGGATAAGACTGTAGGCTTAAGAAATCATATTGTGTTTATTCTGCATTGTGCACTTGTTTCATTTAGTATTTTACAATGTTTTAATGCCTTTGTATAGATTCTTTTTTACCGATTGTTTGTGAATGTGTGAACATTGTAGGCTTTGTAGATTCCCAGCTGCTTGTTAACTCTTGTTAATATTTTATCTTGTCTTACATTTTTTGTGTAATAAGCAACGACTTATTGTCGGGCCTACGCTGTCCCCCCATACTTAAGTACAAATGCTGTAACCATGATAATATTGTAATACCAGAAAAGAGTAACCATGAAGTTTCTTGCCGGTTCTTCTCTATAGGAAACGACCAACCCGAACCGTGTACCTTTTTGTCGACGTTTTATAAGTACCCATCTAGGCCTACGTGAAATTAAATATTTTGATTTTGATTTTGATTTTGTCGCTTCATGAAAAAAACCGGCCATGTGCGAGTTTAAGAACCCTTACAAACTTGTAGATATTTTGTTATTAAACTACATATTTACGATATTCTGTTTTTTTCCTTTACACGTGCTGTACGACATTGTTTCTTGCCAAACACGATTCTAGGTCAACGGGAAGTACCCTTTAGGTTTTTGATGAAATCGCAACATATGCGACATAAATGGTCATATCTTTTGATCGCGTCGACTTACAAGTTTGATTTATTCACAGCTGTAAGATACCGTAGACTCAAGTATTTGACTAAAATTTTACCTCCACACGTTCCTGAGAAAAAGGGTCTTGAGAGACAGACAGACGGACAACAAAGCGATCCCATAAGGGTTCCTTTTTTCTTTTGAGGTACGGACCCGAATAATGGTATTCAGCTGCAGACTGAAGTCTAACCCAGATGTAGCCGACTCAAGTAGGAAAAAAACTATGCAGATGATAACCCTGCATTGTATACTGTTTTGGTCATTTGTGTCTTTGTAAGTCTTTTATGATCATTTTCTTTACGACACGCCTTTTATAAGTTTACTGTTGGATTGTAAAATATAGCTGACTGGCTGGCTGGCTGGCTGGTTATGGTTGACTGTTGTAAATATGGCTGCTGGCTGGCTGTTGCTGTTGTTGGCTTAGCTGTCAGTTAGTGTTAGTGAAGTCAGGGTTATTTGATATTTTGAAGATACATTTTGCTTCTGAAAAAGAGTTCTAAGAGACCTTGCCCACGGCAACTTTTTGTAGCGATGCTGTCGCGCATGTGTATCGATACAGCCGCGATTCTGTCGCTGGCTGTGTACCTTCGCCCAATTCTGAACGCGCGAAAGAAGCGATGCAGAAGCGCGTTTACAAAACGCGCGACAGTATTGCTACAAAAAGTCGCCGTGGGCGAGGGGCCTAAGTGATCCATAATTCCTTCATATTCAACGTGTTTACGTCTCTCATCCAATTCAATTGTAGCAAGTCTTCTGGAACAAATTTCTTATGAAATAAACAATACCTTTGTGCTTTTCCATCTCTATGTAATTTCCTTTATTGTTATGTGTGTACATCTATTGTATAATAAGAGGTCGCCAGTAATGTTTAAGTATGTAAAACGGGGTGTAAAATAGGGCCAAAAAAGATCATTTTTTGTATATTAATATGTAAGTGGTTGCAAGGGGACTGCTGAGCATGGGGTACTTAGTTCGATTCCCAGGTCGGGCAAAGTGTAATTGGGTTTTTCCATCAATAATTTCAAAGTAGCTGCCACGGAGTCTGAATATGTGCGCGATTGATGGAAATAGGCTTGCCCCCTATTACATGGGACTTGAAAACATAACTGACGAAATGTGGGCGTACTATTAGGTACACCTCCGCCTAACACATCGGGGATTGCAGGCGTGATGTTATGTATGAAGTCTGTAAGTTTGGATGTGAGAGATAATCTTCTAAAGTTCTTTCTATAACTGTCAAATTGTACTTTTCCCTAAGTGTCATAGACTCTATTTAAAACGTTCCCGTTGGATAATTCCCGACGAGAACTCGAGCGAAGCCGCGGGCCAAAGCTATTCAACAAACTAATAACTTGAAGCACAACTTAGTTTACATTTGAGAACCAGACCTTCTAGATAAATAATAAAAACGAATTTATGTAGGCTATTTGTCTAACCACAAACGTTATTTTACTAAAATATTTACTGAGATCGGGGATTTTAAGTGTACCGCGCCAGCACATAACTCTAAGAGTCGTTGCCCTTAGCTTTGATAACAGTAAAGAACACATCCCTCTAGGCACAATGGGTTTATAAATAAATGATGTTGTAGGTACTTACTTAGTTCATTTTTCTCCAAAGCTAAACTTACACGTACGATCTCTATTACACATTTATTGCTGTTTGTTTTGTGATTCAATCGTTCTAATGGTTCTTTTGATGATCAAACATTACTCTATACTAGCATTAACTGTTTAATTTCCAACTCTATGGTATCCTCTCTTTACTACAATAAATAAAACATGACGGTGGTGATAGAGTTTTTAGGTGGAGCAACGACCTTCGCGTGGTGGTTGGTAGTAGAAGTGATCTTGGAGACCTATATTTGCATTCTTCTTCTTATTAGCGTGTCGATGGCAAGAAGTTCAAATGTTAAGTTTAGCCCAAAAGTCAGCCACATGAACCCCACTCACTGATGCAGTAAGCAGCTCATCAAGTGAGCAGGAGATAGGGCATGCGGTGCAAGATGGAGGCTGGGCCATTGTCTGTGGGGAGGTCATTGTCATTTTCAGTAACAGTCAAACATAGAAATAGTTTTTTAAGGTAAGTTAGCATTTATTTTCAATAAAAAGTTGTTTGGTATTAATTATAAATATTTTTTTAAAGATTGTTTAGAAGCATTACAAGTTATTTTTTTTTGTTGTGAGTAAAATGTTGAATTGTAAAATAGTTATTTTGATATAAAATACGTGTTGAAGGATGGCAACACTCTCTTGTATGAAAATCATAGCATAATGAGTGTCTCCATAATTTCTCTACTAATATAAATTCATTTCTGCAAGCGTAACTCTGTTTATTATTGAAACCCTAAGGCCTACGTAAACTTAGCTAAAGATGACTCGTTAGTTAACTTATCATTTTAGATTTTCTAGCAGTGATAGCCTAGTGGTGTGACCTTCGGACTGCCAATTTATAGGTCTCGGGTTCGAATCCAAAACAAGCGCCTCTGACTTTTCAGATTCATGTGCATATTGTATAATTATCACTTGCTTCGGTGAAGGAAAACATCGTGAGGAAACCGAACCATCATGCCTAAGATTATTTCTCGACGGCATGTAAAGCCAAGACAGAGGCCCACGGGCGGCATGAAAACTCTGACACCAGGTTTTTTTTTTTTTTTTTTTTTTGGATGGGAAATCATCAAATGACCCCCCCCACTCTGGGCGGAGCGGAAGGGAGTGTCAGACTTGTACTGACTAAAACCCATCCATGTTCCTTCTTTGCCCTTTGTGTTCCAGGGCCACGGTGTCTCTTTCGAACAGTCCCGCATCTGACACCAGGTTAGGCACTAAACACACGATGAAGAAGAAGATAAAACTTAAAAGGTCACATCCTACCTAGTCTTTTGTCAACTATGTTGGGGCCGGCTTCCAGTCTTACCGAATACAGCTGAATAAACATAAACTTTAGAAGGTATTTTTTGAAATTACTATTCTAGCTACTCAAAACTTAAGACTAGTCTCTTGACGTCCATACATTGTTTTTGTCAACTAAGTCAACTTGTAAGACGGCTAAGTTTTAATGTCTGGCGTTAATCCGACAAGACTGTTTTTTGTGGGGTCACCTATAAGTGTTATTTCAGGTCTAAAGAAACGTATGGTGTTGTCTTCTTCAAGTTAATTTGGGTGGTAGAGAATGTTTGTTTTTTGAATGTTAGGCTTTTTTTGCTCACAGTTTAAAATTGGTTAGACCGAAATCTATACTAATGTTGTAAAGAGGTTGTTTGTAAGTTTGAATGGAACTACGGAAGTAGTGATCCGATTCAGAAAATTCTTTCATTATTGAGAAGCTACATTATCCCCGACTGTCATAGGTTTGTGATTTTAATATGGGAGAACCTGAAATAAATGTTTTTTTTTAACGCTACGTTTAAAACGTTAACGTTAATTTCCGTAAGTAACAGGAGCGAAGCCACGAGAGAAAGCTAGTTATGTATAAAAGAATGTGTCACTCGGTAAGCCGACTGTGTGTGCTCGGTATGTCCTGCGGTGGACTGCTCTATGGAGCAGTCCACTGCAGGACATGGGCTCCTTCCTAGTTGCACCACAACACCTCCTCCTCTGCCTTCTACATCTGATGACTAAAAGGTGGCTGAGACAGACTAGATTCTAGTCTATCCCTTTTTAAGGCAACAAATGTATGACAATCGTGACCGATATAGTCAAATTTCATGAATAAAGCACCACATACCATTCAAACCGTTGGACTCATGGTTGTAGTATTTGACATCGTATAAAATATGTGTGCTTGTCCTTAAGTGTGACTTAATCTTTACATAACATAACATGACGCCTATAATCCCCGAATGTTAGGCAGATGTATAGTATACCCACATTTCGCTAGTCCTATTGCCATCAACACGTCACAAATCCAAACTCTGTGACTGCTACTGAAAAATTCCTGATGGAAAAACCTAATAACACTTTGCTCGACCCGGGAATCGAGCCCAGGCCCTCATGCTCATCTACATGTACTTTATCTTTACTACAACTGAAATGAATAATATTAATGACATTTTTACAATTACGGGAATATCCTGGATGAGGCTGGCACAAGAGCGTGGAGCTAGGCACAAGCAAAGAGAGGCCTATACCCAGCAATGGGTGATCTCGCGCTGTGGATGATGATGATGATGATGACATACTAAAATGTATTGAAAATTAAATAAAACACATAAAAATGTGAATAAATAAGTATTGTATCGTTGCCAGCCTAATCTCCTCCGCCTCGAGGCCCGCAAGAACCAGTTCCTTCTAAATATTATGAATTACTGCGTTGATCTATTAAGAATATAAAAAAAAACCTGTATACAGACGTATTTATTATAATTTCTTATTAAAGGACAACAGAAACTGGTTGCAAACATGTTTTGTATCGAGTTTCAGTGATCGTGGCGTGATTAAAATTGTTTGCTTCGGCGAATATATTCCGCCGTTATTTTAGAATTTTCTTTAACAGTTTTGATCGAATTCGGTCGCGCAGTGTGTTTGCGTTGTCTAGTCAGAATTTTCTCAATAGCATCTCTGAGTCTGGATTTGTGCCCAGTTGATGGTAATAAGCTCTTTTGCTATTAGGTGGGACTTAAACATAACTGTCGGATATGTACTGTACTAGTACGTGGCGGACTTACAGGCACAACGTTATGTTATGCATGTTTTCGTGGGAACTTTTCTTCGGCGACCACTTCCTTGGTTGTCAGTTTTCTACAAGTTACATTTTTCCTAGAATTCAATCGTCCAACGTGCAGGTGTTAGGCTCAGGGTCATATTATGCAAATACTCAATCGTTTTCCTTGTACAAATTCGATAACAATAGGAAAATGTTTTGCGGAAGTTTTTAATCAAGCTGTTATAACGGTTACTGACCCATCAAAGTGATAAGAATCGGAACTAGAATTATATTTGAAATTCACGAGTTTGATAAATATTTAGGTCAAAAGTTGCTCGTTTTGCTATCTTCTGTATTTGTCTACTATCGGACTTATTGCGCAAGTAAGTATTTTAAAGTAGGTATAGTTTCTTTTGTGATAAAGCGTATTGATTATTTTGTTTCATTAAATTTAGACCTCAGACACTGAATTTATCGTTTGAGGTTATCTTGTGTGTTATTTCATATCATAAGGTCTGTATATGTATGGTCTGTGTGATTTTCATCAGTCCTGTGTCTTATTCTTAGTTATATTTTACGTGTGTAATTTTATCAGATTCATACATATTATTGTTTCAATATAAAGAATAATGTGTACAGTTTATTCAGTCACTGATTCTACAGATATTTTACGTCAGAATATTTGATTCTGCCGTATACAATATCTACTGGGTTATCAGAAAGGCATCTGACTGAAAACACTTTTGAATATGCAGTCCTACAGAAGTAGATATAAAAGTAGGCATTTTAATATCTCTTTAGAAATGTGTATCATAGGAAACTGTTCTCAAATAAAAAGCAATAATTCAAATAACAATAACATTTATTTATTCAATCATTTTGTTGGGTAAAGTCCCTTTTCCACTGGTCTCCGTGTTACTGACGTCAGTCAACCGGTCTCGAACACACTCGACCTGGGGGCAAAAGAAAAATAACTTTTAGACTTTCTATTCACTGAAATTGTTCATGGTACGGTATTCCCGTTAACTGTGTTTGTTTAGTTGTTGATGGTATTATTAATAACAATTAAGGGCAATGTGGTAATGAATGAGGATACAGACAACGTAATGAGAGGTCTTGGAGTTTTAGAATGTAAACTTTCGAATTATGCTTTCTTGTTTATGGATGGGTATTTTTTGGGTATTCCCAACTACCGGTATTGATTAGTGCTTTGGAACATTCGAATGTTTAAGAGCCGTAATTGATAGCTCATAGATACTAATTCTTTCTCGTAAGAGATAAGATAGAGTATAATAGATTTATACTCATGAGCGCGGCGCACGTTCATAAGCATGATAATTTATGGAAACAACTAGAGCATATTTGATTATAATTATAAGATTTGTTTGCAACTGCAAAGAAAATACTCAATTTAGAATATAGATTTGATACAATTAATTCCCAATGTTTAGTATTTATAACATGAATACGAGTGATTTTGTCCCTCAAGCCTTACTGAATGATTTTTCTTTTTCGAATACACTACATTCACCGAGTTCATGCGTCAATTACATTATCTTCAATGCCAATTAAGTAACGTGGGAATCTACGTTCTTGCTAAAACTGGTATAATTATTTGCTAAAATACAATGGGTGTTTTAATCAAAGTGGTCAAGTTGGGTTTATCCAACTAGATCTTTAATAGCGTAAATGCCACGAAAATTTTCCAACGAAACTAGTCGCTGGCAATTTGGACTGCCCCATTGAATTCTAAGTTATAAATTAAAGCTACTTTATGGAGATGTATTTAAAAAAAAATGTGACATCCCCCGGGACTGGGCCCGCGTGGTGGTCACCGCCAATTCTTTTACAGAACAGAATAGTCAAAAACTAATTTTAAAAAGTTATGTTAGCTTTACCACTGTTAATAAGACTTCTTGAACAATGTAATAAAACGAAGAAGAGGCCTGTGTTGTGCATTGGCCTAATTTTGCTATCAAATTTCCACTGCTAATAAGACTTCTTTAGATATTTTACCACATATAACTTAGTATTGAATGTTTTGTTCGTGGAAAAATTAAATCAATTTACTAAAAGCTTGCAATTCCTATCTACTGTACCATAAACTGCTCTCGTTACATTAATATTCGACCTTATTTGTGTTATGGTCGCAAATATTGTTGGTAGCTGTTCTACATTTCGCTATTTCATGCCCGATTGAATTCCACTCCAATTCATTTGTGTTTCAGTTACACCAATTCCTAGGATTGTCAATTAACCAATTAGAGCAATTGCTATGGGTAGGAATGGCTGTTTTTCGAACTCGTCCAATTAATTTTGAGTAAAGTTGAGTAGTTCTCAATTGTTTTAACATGAATTTAATCTAAAGCTCGAATCGAATACAATTAATTCGATAGGCCATGATAATAGTCTTTACCAATGATTCCTATGTGAATTGGTCTTTGCAGTAGATGACTTGAACAATATGAAAGACGAAAATAATCTTTGAGAAAACTGAGGAGGACTAACATAGATGATTGAATAGATTTGGCTTGAGGATGGGATACCGATGGACGCCATAAATATGATGATGATAAATTTAAAACTAACAATAAAAATCACAAATACCAACCTTTTTCGTGAGTGGAACTGGCAGAATTATTTCACTATCACAACACACTTGCACTGTTCTGTTCACCTCTTCTCATTGAACTTGGGTTTGTAGTCCATTGTCGAAGAAACCATCGACGAAGTACTGCTGCTAGAAGACTTTGATAAATCCGTCTTCTTCCTGAAGCTGAGCCGAGTTTCGCCTCTGATGAAGCGGTCAAGGGCTTGCCTCAACGATGAGTGTTTTCTCTCGAAAGGATTTGTGTACATTTTGCTTGGAGTTAATATAAATTTCAACACGTCTGTTCGCTACGAGCGTTCAATATGTTGTGAGGCCTTGCACCTCCCACTCTTTATATATAGAGATTGCGCGTGCGCTTAGGTCAGCCGGAGTTCAAACATTGGTCGGCCACAGACGTCATAGCGGCTTTTTGTTTTGATGCCCAGTAATTGGACGGTTTTTAATGATGAACGGGCGTGTCACCGACGTCCGCTTTTTTCTTCGTAAAAGTTGTAGTAGAGCTTGGTTCTGTTTTCGCGAGTCACATTTTAGAGCGTCAATCATTATCAAATTAAGGAAGTTTACATCCTTCTCGACGTATTTTAGTTATGTCAATACTTTATTGTTATTTAATGATTTAGTTTGGTTTTTACAGTGAATGGATATGTTTTCATTTTCTGTTTGGATCGGAAAAACCTTACGTATTTTTTTATGTTTACTCTTTAAGTCATTCATGGATGGCAATGATATCATGCTTTACCTTTATTAAATCGGTAAACATTCTTGGGATTTCTGAATGTATTTTTAAACTTTTACGACGTAATTTGCGATATTTGTATGTATCGTTAATGTATATTTGGAACCTTTTAATCAGACTATAGTAAATTAAGATTTCTTTAAAAAAGGTGGATGAACTCATCCACCTTTTATTATAAAAGAAAATCAACTTTATAACTTTGAATGAACAGCATTAATTTCTTTCTTTATTTTGGGCTAAAATGAACATAGTAACGTTTTCTCCACTTGTGGAAGGAAGCGTTTCCTGTTTCTTGATTTCATGGAATTGTTCTTAATAAAAGGATGTGGAGTAGAAAAACATCTTTTTTTTTCGTAAATTCAAACTGCATCGTTTTCCGTGTAGGTACTCGTATTTGTAAATACACGGAAATCGAAACAGTCTATTGTTATGAATTCTATTCCACATAATTCTATTAATTAAGAACATTTCCAAGACATCTTTAATCGATGGGCTAAGCAATTTATAAATTGCACCTCATTAAGTTATTGTTCTGTGAGATTGTATTCATTATATGAACGTATTTATTAAGTACCTACTAATAAATAACGATGTTCATTAGTCTAACTGGCATGCCAGATAATTACCTCTATTGTTATCTTCCAATTATGTCTTAAAGTCTATGTAATTAAAGGACCAGAAAAGATTGGTCCTTTCTCTCCCATCATCTTTGGCGTCAATGTGACTGTTCCTAAATGACCAGGCTGATGATTGGTTGCCACGGCTAATTTGAATTAATTATTTTATTTTTGAATTGTTTTTACTATGGACACTTTAAACGTACACATCTTGCTGCATCGTTCTCACATAATGTATCATCTTAACATGAATGATGTAACCAAGGTTTTGTAAAAGTATTCTGATATAAAAGAGTGTCTATGGAGTTTCTTGCCCGTTCTTCTCCATAGAGATCTACGTTAGGGAATGGGCAACTACAGTACTTTCACAGTTTTTGTGCCTTGTGACTGGGACTGTAGCTATATTTTACTGTTGTCTTTGTTTCGACAATTCAAAAGTGCCTGTAACTGGCCTACTTGAAATAAATGTTTTGATTTTGATTTTGGTAAAACTGTTATGTTAATATTATTAGTATTAGTGTCGGTTTTACCCTTAGAAAAAGGTGTTAGTTTGGGAAAATCCATGACATTAAATGTTTTGCAAAATTATTATCTCCTTTATTCATTTATATACACTTTTTTAACTTTTTTAAATATTTCTTAAAAAATCTAAAAAATGTATTAAAATGTAAATTATTATTATAAGCCTATATTGTCCGACTGCAGGGCAAAGACCTCCCTTCCCTCCTTCCCTCCTCCCATCTCCCATTTCGCGTTTTAGTGCGATTGTAAAATATGTAATTTTAATTCCACGAAAATGAAAAGGTGGCATTATCAAAAACTACGATGCATTTAATTATGTATGGTAATATTCGTTAGTGAGGTAGGTATACAGGAGGCCCTATATTTAGCTATAAGTGACCACGTTTATGGTAACTATAATATTACGATGGGTTTTCTTAAGCTCTTAATTGTAGGTATAGTTATTACCCGTTTTACAAGAAATTTAAGAACTGGCTTAAGCCAATTCTTAAATTTCTGAAAATACTTAAGTGTTTTCAGATTTTATGTGAGATTGTGGGATGTCAATTAATAGTACCCAGATAGATGTTAGATATTGTATAATTTCTTGCTTGGATTATAAAACAGAGATTTCAGTTATGTAATCTACCTTATGGAAATTCATTTGATAACCACGTCAAGTTCTAACTTTCGATAGAAAATGAACTGTGGGAAAACATAAAACCCGTTGGAAACACATTATTTGTTAATTTATTTAATGTATGCTGCCTTCTTGATAGCGATACCTATACCTACTGGTTGCCAGCCATTTAAATCGTGTTGATAGACATCATAATTCAGAATAAGAATCACCTTCTAGAAAATGTTGCGCGCACCTGTATTTTGCGGTTTTGTGTTTAGATATATAAATTACTAGAATGAATGATATTTTGTATCTTCTGAAACGTTATTTTTAAGACAATGATCAAAGATCCTCCTTGCTTCGTTTTTCTTAAGATGAGGGGGCGTGATCATTGGAAATGTTTTCTTTGATGAACTACTACGTACTGCGTTACTTACGTAGATCAAGGCATTTAATCTGAGGATCTAGCTAGATAAAGTGATATTCTATAATGATGAAATAGTCAAAAATACAAGGTGTAAACGGACCCTTCACGAAGCCGACAACCAAGCATTCTGTACATTAAACTGAATAACTCTACGCAAGAAAGATTGCTGGGCAACGACTTTTTTTTGGGGTAAAAAATCACTTTTTTATCTTATTACGGTAGGACTCAATCAATTGGGTTGAGTGCGTTAACTCAAAAACACTGCTGATGGATTTTATAGTACGGGGTCGGGGGTCGTGGAGGTATCCAAACTAAAGTTATAACATTAAAAACTTGGAATAAAAAAAATCTGAAAAAGTTAGAACTTTGATCCCCAATATCTATATCTAGAAGGTTCCCAGGAGTGGTCTAGAACAAAAAAAATATCTCAAGTACGGGGAGAACAAGTACTCTTCGGTATTTTTACACCCACACCGACACGTAAACGGTTACCACGCATTCAGTTTATCACCTAAAAAAAAAAACAGCTGTTTCCTACAAAACTGTATACCTACACGGTCAAAATATATGGAACAGCTGTTTTTTTTTTAAATAACCGACGAATAATTTCTATGTGGGTGATGTACTGAACACGTGGTAACTGTTTAAGTGTCGGTGTCCCTTCCATCCCGTATTGACTTGACATATGCTAGTCTGCAATACAACCTACAAAAAAAAAATATACATAATTATGTCGATATTGTTGATAGTTGTTATTGACACACGAGGCTTTAAAAGCTGTTGCAGTTGCCCCGTCTCTGGACCCTATTAAATTTTGAAATAATATTCAGATTCTTGTCTTATCATTGTTTAAAAATTTCTAGAAAACGACCACGAGTTTATAATTAGAAATAAACATGTTTATAACAAAGGATTTGTCTTTGGCGACAATAAACAAAAAATTGACAAACGAAACAATGGCGGTCGATAGGTTATCTTCAAATAGGTACATATTATTATAATAATAGCTCAGTTTAGCATGTGTTTATCGTATGAAGATTGACTTTGACACCTAGCAAACAATGACATGTTATCACAGATTAAATAGGTACATATTAAATACGCTGGGGGGTTTACTAGCTAATTATTATGTATTCTGTAGATACGTAAAATGAAAGGCTAGATTCACAACTGTCTAAGTGAATATGTTACAGTCAAAACTGTTAAATGGTTAAAACCACTTTGAGACTGGTGTCAGTCAAAATCCTTATGTTAAAATGCGTTTTCTCCATTTAAAATATGTTGTTTCAGAACGTTGTAGTTACTTAGTCCTAGAATTACTACGACAAAATGTTTTGTGAAAGGGTGACAAAAAAAAACCTAACAGCCTAATAAGTTTCTAAGTAAACGTTAGTTATTGTTAAAATAGTTATTCCCGGACAAAAGTAGTTTTGACTGATTAACAGTTTTGACCGTAACAAATACATTACATATTTTTGAAAGACGTATTAACGTTCGACAATAACAATTTATAGTGCTAACCACACACTACATATCGAGTTTCCTCCGTGCCTCGGAAATCACGTTAAGCCATTGGTCCCGGCTGTCATTTGGAGAGCTTTGACAGTCGTAACAGGTAATCAGTGGCTCAAAAAGTCTGACAACCAGTCTTACCAAGGGGTATCGTATTACCTAGTACTAACTGGGTTGTGGAGGTCAGATAGGCAGTCGCTCCATGTAAAATACTGGTATTCAGCTGCATCCGGTTAGACTGGAAGTCTCGATCGATGTAGCTGTTTTTTTTTTGTTGTGTTCTCCATTATAGGACAAGGTTCGTATGAAAGAAAATGTTGTTTTTTTTCTACACACTAACTTTAAAATTGCACCCGTGCGAAACCGTGGCGGGTCGCTTGTCTATACTAATATTATAAAGATGTATTTATTTGTAAGTTTGTATGTAGCGGGGGTAATCTTTGAAACTACTGATCTGATTCCAAAAATTCCTTCACTAACGGGAAGCTACATAACCCCCGAGCATCAAGGGGAGTGACACCTCGAGCAAAAGTTAGTATTTGATAAAATACAAGGTCAGATGATAAATGTGACCATTGTATTGTATAACGGGCTGGTGTCCGCAACTCCACGTCAAAGCGCGTATTTTGCGTGCGGAAATGTGACCATTAAATTGACCTAAATGTTGATACAAATGTCCTGTGACGCACGTAAAGTTATTGCGCACCGATCCATTCAATTGATCGTCATTTAAAATTCGGGTGTGAGGAAGGCGTGTCTCATACATACCTAATTTAAACAACTGCTCATCAGAACCGTGACACTAACATTATAACTAGTTAGCGCGCAATTGATTCGGCATTGATAGGCATTACAGTAAATTAGTAAGCAGTTCATATTACGAACGGAATAATGCACGGTTTCTGCAATGAAACTCAACAGACTTAAAAATTGTACATTATGTTCGCATAACTGGACAAAATGAAGAGAAAATAATTAAAGTACCGCAACCCAAGACTGGGTAGGTTTGGATGCAGGATGCAGCATCCCCTTCTTCCCGCAAACCAACGTGCAACCCAAATCAACTCGAGACATGTTTCACCCCTCCATCACTTTCACGTTGACTAGGTTGTTGTGCATCCAAGCCTGGGTTTAGTGTATAATCTTGCATAGTATTTGACTGTCATGGATTTCAGCTAATTAACACACCAAGGCGTTGCGGACCCGACGCAAAAAGAGGGATATTATAAGTTTAACGTGTGTATCTGTGCGTCTGTCTGAAACATCGTAGCTCCTAAACGGATGAAACAATTTTGTTTGAAAGGCGATTTGATCGAGCTACAATTAAAGCAAATCTGTTCAGCTTTTTGTAGATCATATATTTCTAGTTGTTGAAGGGACGTTAGCAATTTGTACTGGTCTGATCGATTCAAAATGTAGTACCCTGTGACTTTATTGATATTAAAATAACATGTTAACCCTGACCTGATGCTGCAGCATCATCCGGGATCAGCGGGATACCCAACCCCTCCCTTACTTACAGCAGAGGCATCCTGTTTAAACTCATTGAAATGGTCTCAATGAATAAGTTATAGATAAATAGATGGAGACAGGCCGGGGTCCATCACCTGCAAATTGCCATTATGCACGTGAGTCCGAAGAATTTGTTCTTTCACCTCATATTTAAATAAGTACTCGTTATTAAATTATGTTCTTGATTTTATCAATTCACGTGAAAGCAATTGACTGAGACCTTAATTGTTTGACGTTATTAAATAAAATAATTAATATTTTCTTAAGAATGGTTATTTGATCCCTAATGAACTTCTACAAATTTCAATGCATCATCATGATTCAGCAAGAACCATTAGTTTATCACGTGCTTGTCGTTTAATAGTAGTTATTAGGTTGACAAGCATTGTCCCATGGTTTTGCTCGCATGGAGATAGAAATAAACACTCTTCTACAAAAAAAACTTCCTAGCATTTTATTGACATACGAGAAGGAATTTGACGTATTTTTTGCTACTTCAGTATGAAAGTTCCGTACTAAAAGTTGGTCCATGATCCTTAAGAGGTTTTAGTTGATTCAATATACACCTTCCTGGTTACCGCGTGAAGTCATGAAGTAACCGTTCTCGTAGCGGCAATCAAGCCAATGTGAATTAGAATCTCTCTAGAAGTAAACGCTCAAGAATCTTTTGACGCATGTCTATGACTAATGCCATCTTTTTTTAACATGCCTTTTTTAGCTTCACCAGTAACTAACTACCTACCTATTAAAAAATCTTAGAAGTTAAATTTCACCCCATTCCCGGTTTCCGATTGAGCTAAAATTTTGCATACATGTTTAGTTTGGATGACAATGCATATCAAGCTAAGTGAAGTCATTCTAAATCCAACATGGCGGACTCCCAAATATGGCGGACTTATTTTTTACGAATTCCCATGTTAAGGGTATCAAATGCTGGTTTGCCGAGAAGAATACGAGTACCGACGGTACGGTTTTTTTAAACAATCGTATTTATTTTCCATTACTTAATAAATTAAGCTAACCAACGTCAAAAATGATTAAAAGCAGCGCCTTTTCAATTTATTCCAGCGCCTATAGATCTACCTATTTTTGTACATTCTGTAGTCTGTAAGTTAATGTTCTCAACTTTGCATTTGTTATTTTCTTATTTATCGATACCTACTCCCCGTCTGGTCCTGGTTACTTCGAGTCTTGCTTCTGTAGGTATTAGTAGTATATCTGCAATGTGTTAGTGCGTAATTTTTCGTAGAGGAATATTTCAATTACTATCCTCTCCTTTAAGCTTTGAAGATGCTGGAAAAATGTTAGATGAGTACTTAAGAATAATCCATAGAGTAACAACATTCTGGAAAGTGAAAAAGTGTCTTTGAAATTGAGTGTTTATAGGCCCCAGCTATCTAAAGTGAGCTAGACCTTGCATCTAATTGTGGGTTGACGAGTGGTCATCATATGCCTAGCCTTTTCCCAACCATGTTAGGGTCGGAGTCCAATCTAACCGGACGCAGCCGAATACAAGTATTTCACATTGAGCGTCCATGTCTATCTGACCTCCACAAACCAGCCACTACTGGGTAATACGATACTCCCCGGTAAGAGTATCTGTTTGGAAGATTTTTGGGCCACTGACTACCTCTATAAACTGTCAAAGATGATATTCGACAGTCGGGTCCACGTTCTTGGCAAGCAGTACTTTACCTTTTTTTTTGTGTTGGCTGCTACTATTTAGCCACGCGAGTTGATGAGTGATCCTGTATTAAAAACTTAAACGTCTCTCAAAAAAATAAAAATCTAAAATCCAGATCAATTTTGTTTAATTTTACCGTTACTTAAACCTAAATAATTCCTTAAAACAAACTTATAGACTACACGAAGTGCTAGAAGGATGAGTGTGATGGCTATCAACAACGCTACGAGTAATGTCAGAACTAGTTCAAGTTCTAGGTACTGGGTCCACGTGATGTTGGCGCTGGGTGAGCGCAGGTGCTTGGCGCCGCCGTGACGTAGCACGTACTCCGTCCACCACACGGCGCGCTCCAGCGGGCTCTGTGGCGCATCATGTATCACACTGCGGTAACGCTCCATGTTGCGCCGGTAGCTGCAAGTGAGAAGGGGTATTTATGACATAACCTTTACTGTATCATGTATTTTCTAATCGGTAGTGTCCAGATGAACTGGGACTTTGCATTGTTATCTTCATTTGTCAAAAGAAGATATGACTGATTGGATTATTTAATATTAACGTATTAATAAATATTAGTTCAACTGTAAGTATATTTAACAGACCTGCCATCATCAATTGTCGCTGCGATTGCAGTCTTTAAATTGTCCTCGGTCAGTGTTTCCATGTCGAGTCTGACTCCAATCTTATGGGACTCGTATCTCTCCACATTGAAATATTGGTCACCTAACATCGGCATGCCGATGAGTGGTACTCCTGCGGTGATGGCCTCGTCTGTTGATTGCAGTCCTCCTTGTGTAATGAACACCTTGATTTTAGGATGCTCTGTAAAACATTAATTCAAATAAATTACACACTATCACGCCGGTAATCCCCGGGGGGTTAGCGAAGGTTTACACCCACATTTCGCCAGCTATGTTAAAGCCCCCCTATAATAGGGAGCGAGCCTACTGCCATCAAACGGGCACAGATCCACACTCCGTGAATGCTACTAAGGAATTACTGATGGATAAACCCAATAACACGGCTGGTCTGGGAATAGAACCTAGGACCTTGCGCTCAGCAGTCCCGCTTGCGATCACTAGACTAAAGAGGTAGTCCAAATTATTATTTTAAAATTATGGAGTCTTTCCCGGTAAAGCGACTAACTTTGAATATGCAAACGGCAAAAACTAAGTTTACAAAAATAAAAAACTCACTAAGTAGATCTGACTGCGGCAACCACTTGGATATCCGGATGTTGTCAGTTCGACCAGGCAGTTCATCTTTGTTCCACTTCCACAGAACATCGTAAGGCAATTGAGAGAACACCCGCACTAGTGTCTGTATTTTCTCCGGCGGTAAAAGAGAGGGCTCCACATTCGTACCGAAGCTTATGTATATCACGCCATGTTTAGACGAGTCCAAGTATGACTTCAGATCCTAAAACATAGGTATTGGTTGATTAAAAAAAAACCTGATATTTTGCTTATAACGCACAATGTTTTCGATTTCTGTACAAACCTTTGGTAGTTCTTTAGTTGGTTTTTGGTGTAATCCACTCATGTAGACCACAGATGGAGGAACAGGACGGATGCCTTCAAACATGGGATGTATATTCAGGAATAACATATCCACGTTATTCATTAATTCGGAAATCGTGGGTACGTCTGGTCCAAAGTGTTTTCTTAGAATGGGATTTCCTAATATCTCGTAATTGTCCAATATTAATTGTTCTGACTTGTAGTTATAATACAGTTCTTTTACCTTCTCCCACATCGTTAGATTGTTTAATTTTCGGCGAACATTAGTTGGGTACAGCAACGGATGATTAGGAGCGCCCACAGATTCATAATTTCCAAAAACCGCGCCAAACGAACTGACTTGAATCACTGGTACCTTATAAATATGAGAGAATGCCAAGGTAGGTAATATAAAAGCTTCTAACAGAAGCAAATCAAACTTGTTTTGTTTGTCTTTAATTAAAGTCTGTATCTTTCCATCTTCTAGTTGCTTATCAAACACTTTTAACATTGCTTGTACCATTGCGTTTAGTGGTGCTAAAATATTATCTTCGTCAGCGCCCCTTTCTTCTGTCATAATTACTGCTGTCCATATTCCGTAAGATATGTCGTGGACGTCTATTTCTGTCAAGTTTGGAGGAGTGCCTCCTTTCGGGAAGGCAGGATCTGCAGTGACGACTGTGACCTCGTGCCCTCGACGGGCGAGCGCCTCCGTCAGAGGACGGAACACTACTTGATGACTGATGGACGGCGTTGGGAAGTAAGCCAGGATCCTCGCCGCTTCGATTTGACTTATAAATAAAATATAAGCCGAAACTATGTGCCAGAACGAAATCGACATGTTGCTTGATTGACGAGAAACTAATTAACAACAACTACTTGATCGTCTTAAATATAAGAAACAAGATATGATTTCTAACTCATCACCATGACCAGGCTTTATATAATATAGATAAAAATATATACCACAGATAACATTGCCTATGTTATCTGTAGTATATATTTTTATGAGTGTGCCACGGCGTTATCGGTATGTGGACTGTCTGGCATTATATAATTTATCAATTTTGTTCCACTAGCTGTCTAACCTCGATAGATGAACCAGTTGATGATTTTTCTAAACATGAAGCATGGTCCTGGCCTCGCCTAAGTCCAAGTTGGCATAATAGTAACTTTGGAAAAACTCATCAATCGATATACATTGTTGGACGGACATTCTGCTGCTGCTGGGTGCTGCAATCCGGTGAACATCAAGATACCTAATTGGTGATTACAGTTTTGAGCGTCTTGTGGCCCGCGAGCGTGTTTCTTTTTTAAGGAAATCTCTCGGTTATGGGTCAAGTAACCAGAGGGTACCGCTCTTTCTTTGGCCAAAAAATTAAGATTTGCCTCAATGTGGCAATGCTGCCAGTCTTCCGGGCACGATTCCGGTGGAAAATCCATGTGACAAATATGAAATGAGTTTTGCAGTATGATAAAAAATTAAATAGAAATGTAAAAAAATTCAATGAAATTCGCAACACTTTTTGTGGGTACTGAAAATAGAGTTCTTTCGTCCAAAAACTAGCATGGCGACGAAAACAATAAAATAGATTTTTGACAAGGATAATATTCCTCGTAGTTGTTCCAATATAACATGAAATTACCCGAAAATGTATGAGGATTGTCTATCAAAGCCAGTCTATCAATGAGTGAGACCATAGCACCGTCAATAGTGTGTGGATCACAGTTACAGGATTTTCACAGTTACAGTACTAGAAATAGAGACCAATTAGTTCAGCCAGGCTTCAGACTCGCTAAAGTAGACTCATCTTTCATGGGGTACTGTTTGAGATGCTATAATAAAATTCCACAAAGTATTCTTGAACTGAATGAAACGAAATTTAAAACATGCATTAAACGCACACTATGTAAGAAAGCATATTACAAGTTGGACGATTATATCACTGATAAAAATGCTTGGCTCAATGCCGGTCCTGCTCCACAAGAACAGGGGCGCCTAAATTGATAGCATTAAATAGTATTGTTGGAGCTGCTGAAGATTGTATAACTATCTTTGCATTGTATAGATTCAATCTCTTTTGTATTATATAGCCGCCTAGCCCATATTGTGTGAGTACTATGTACTAGAAAGCTGTCATTCGCTGGAAACCTGCATCTTTTCTTGACTTGAATGTACCCTGGCGGTTAGGAGTATGTCATGCTCACTCAAATGTCTCGCTGATGGTGGCACGTGTGTCGGATCATTTAGTTCCCTTCAAAATGGTTGAGTTGAATGGTGCTGATACATGCGTCATGTTCGTGAACGGGCGCTGTCAGTTGTGACTGGTCATCTCTTATTTGCCACGGCTTATTTGAATTAATTATTTTATTTTTGAATTGTTTTTACTATGGACACTTTTAACGTACACATCTTGCTGCATCGTTCTCACATAATGTACCATCTCAAAATGAATGATGTAACCAAGGTTTTGTTAAAGTATTCTGATTTAAAAGAGTGTCCATGGAGTTTCTTGCCCGTTCTTCTCCATAGAGATCTACGTTAGGGAATGGGCAACTACAGTACTTTCACAGTTTTTGTGCCTTGTGACTGGGACTGTAGTTTTATTTTACTGTTGCCTTTGTTTCGACAATTCAAAGTGCCTGTAACTGGCCTACTTGAAATAAATGCTTTGATTTTGATTTGATTTTGATCAAGGAGTCATCCTGGACCTAATTAATGACAGCTTATGGCGGCTTAGCTGTGGCGTTGATTATTGTTAGGTTTGATTAAATGTAAAAAGATGAGGTCGTGGCTAAATAATAACACCCGCTCGGGTCAATCTTTAGGTTAAGCCGTGCTTGACTAGATTGGTCTGTTGATGGGTGACCACCCATTACATACCGAGTTTCCTCCGTGCCTCGGAAAGCACGTTAAGCCGTTGGTCCCGGCTGTCATTTGTAGATCTTTGATAGTCGTTACAGGTAGTCCAATAAGTCTGACAACCAGTCTTATCAAGGGGTATCGTATTGCCCCAGACTAACTGGGTTGTGGAGGTCAGATAGGTAGTCACACCATGTTCATGCTCCAAATACTGGTATTTAACTGCATCCGGTTAGACTGAAAGCCGACCCGAACAAATTTTGGGAAAAGGCAAGGCAGATGACGATGATGATAAAATGTAAAAATGTAATGTATTCATTATTAATTTGTAAATTTTTAATACTAGCTTATGCCCGCGGCCTCGCCAACGTGTAATCGATTTTCCCACGGGATCCTTCATCTAGGATAAAAGTATCCTATGCGTTAATCCAGGTTATAAACTATGGGGTGCGTTGTCAGAATTCCTCCTCGTGTGCCTGATGGCTGCCGGTCCCTCTCGATACGTCTGGAGGGAATAGCAGCTGCTGGGCCGGTGCACCCTGGGCGTGGGCAGTATCCTTCCCCGAGGAATGGGAAGAGATTCTTATTCCTCGGGAAATGTTACTGCCCATGGCTAATATTCTGACATGGGGGGGTCCCTCATGGACCAAGGGGGCGTTGCTCCGCGTGACCCTCTGAAGCAGAGGGCACAGCGGAGGAGCAAGGGCGGGCTCGGTGTGCACTGAAGCAGTCATGCTAGTGAAGGAGGTGGCGGGACGTGAGAGGGAAAGAACCTCACGTCCCAGTCGCCGCGGGAGACGCCCTGGGCGTCGGGGTCACGTGGTGGCTCCCGACCACCGTAGGCGCGGGCCTGTGGACGGCGAGTTATGGGCCAGCTCGCCGTCCGGCCGTCTTATGACGACAGGCCTTGTCGACGGCGCGTTCGTGTTCCACGTGCGCCTCAAAGAGATGTCAGCAAATAAGTAGGGGTCCGCAAGGGCCGATGCCTGCCAGGGCTGCGGGACTGTTCGAAAGAGATACCGTGGCCCTGGAACACAAAGGGCAAAGAAGGAACATGGATGGGTTTTAGTCAGTACAAGTCTGACACTCCCTTCCGCTCCGCCCAGAGTGGGGGGGTCATTTGATAATTTCCCATCCGAAAAAAAAAAAAAAAAAAAAAAACAATGTTTTCGATTTCTGTACGAACCTTTGGTAGTTCTTTAGTTGGTTTTTGGTGTAATCCACTCATGTAAATCACAGAAGGAGGAACAGGACGGATGCCTTCAAACATGGGATGTATGTTCAGAAATAACATATCCACGTTATTCATCAATTCTGAAATCGTAGGTACGTCTGGTCCAAAGTGTTTTTGTAAAATGGGATATCCTAATTTCTCGCAATTTTCAAATATTATTTCTTCAGTCCTGTGGTTATAATAGAGTTCTGTTACCTTGTCCCACATCGTAAGATTGTTTAATTTTCGACGAGTATTACTTGGGTACAGCAACGGATGTGTAGGAGCGCCCACACCTTCATAATTTAAGTAAACGGCGCCAAATGAACTGACTTGAATCACTGGTACCTTATAAATATGAGAAAATGCCAGGGCAGGTGCTATAGAAGCTTCTACCAGGAGCAAATCAAACTTTTTTTGTTTGCCGTTAATTAAAGGTTGTATCTTTTCATCTTCTAGTTGCTTGTCAAACACTTTTATCATTGTTTGTACTATTGTGTTCATTGGTGCTACAATATCATTTTCGTCAGCGCCCCTTTTTACCTTCATTACTTCTTCTCTCCACGTCGATTTCTGTCAAGTTTGGAGGCGTTCCTCCTTTCCGGAAGGCAGGATCTGTAGTGATGACTGTGACCTCGTGTCGTCGACGGGCCAGCGCGTCCGTCAGAGGACGGAACACTACTTGATGACTGATGGACGGTGTTGGGAAATAGGCCAAGATTCTTGCAGCTTCGATGTGGCATATAAACAAAATATAAAATGGAACTATGAGCCAAAAGGAAACCGACATGTTGCTTGATTGTAGAGAAACTAATAAACAACAACTACTTGATTGTCTTAAATATAGGAAACAAGATATGATTTTTAACTCATCACTGTGACCAGGCTTAAATATAATTTAGATAAAAATATATACTACACATGACATAGGCATTTTATGAGTCTGGCCCGGCCTTATCTCGACCTTGCTTGACCTTTGTATCGACTGCCTGGCGTCACAAAATGTATCAGTTTTGATGCAGTAGCTGTCTTACCTCGATAGATAAACCAGTTGACGATTTTGCTAATCATGGAGCATGTTTGTGACCGTACCTAAGTCCTAGTTGGCATCATGGCAACTTTAGATCGTCATTAATTAATCTACATTGTCGGATGGACATTCTGCTGGGTGAAAATATCGGAAATCCGGGGAACATCAAGATATCAATTATAAAAATGTAACCTAGTTGGTAATTACAGTTTTGAGCAATTGGTTGAAACGGTTGGGTCAGGTGGCCCGACAGCTGCTTCGGGAAGTACCTGTGTCGCATAAGCAGGGAGCCGGACGCCCGGTGCCATCACTGCGTCCATTGTCTAGAGGACACGGCGCGGCATACGCTGGCCGAGTGCGCCGCGTGGGATGAGCCGCGCCGTGCGCTCGTTACGGAGGTAGGAGGAGACCTGTCGTTGCCGACCGTCATTCGCTCGATGGTCGGCAGCGCAGAGTCCTGGGACGCGGTGATGTCCTTCTGCGAAACCGTCATGTCGCAGAAGGAGGCTGCGGAAAGGGAGAGGGAGATGACGAGCTCTCGCCCCTCCCGCAGCAGACGCACCGGGCGTCGGCAGAGGGCGGACAACGCCCTCTTCCGGCCCCCCTAAATAGGTCCAGGGGCGACGGATTCGGGGACATCCGTCGCCCCCGATCATACTGGACCCGAGACGGCGGCGCGTAGTGTTCCACGCGCGCCTCTCTCAGACGTAACGGGGGGAGTCTTACACCTCACTCCCCCCCGGGACGAGGCCCGCAGGTCAGGCGGGCCGGCACTAGTCTGGGGCAGCGGAAGTCGCATCAGATCCCGTTGCCCCCCGACGCAAGTGTGCGAGGGAACACCGGTGTGGTTTTAGTCAGTACGAGTCTGACAGACCCCTCCGCTCTCCCCTGGGCGGAGGACATCCATTGAGGATTTCCACATCGAGAAAAAAAAAAAAAAAAAAAAAAGGTGGCCCGACAGCGCGTTTCTTTTTTAAGGAAATCCATGCGAGGCTGAAGAAATGTGTTTTGCTGTATTATAAAAAATGAAAAACATATTAAAAAAGAAACAAGTTATTTTTGACGTTTCCTAAAACTATTAAAAAAAAAGCGTTAAGTTTGATATGATGATTCTGAATTACAGGGAGCTGACACCGGCTTTCCGAAGCAAAGATAAAAATACCTCGTATCTGATAATATAATAATTATCTTAAAATGTTTATTTTTTTTTTAAATCCACATAAAGAAAAGTAATCCATTATCTGAATTAGAAAAAAAAAACTGTTGAAATCAAGATTAATTTCGTTTAATTTTAACGTCACTTACACCTAAATAAATCCTTAACACAGACTTGTAGACAAAACGAAGTGCTAGAACAATGAGGGTGACGACTATCAACAACGCTAAGAGTAATGTCAGGAGTAGTTCAAGTTCTAGGTACTGGGTCCACGTGATGTTGGCGCCGGGTGAGCGCAGGTGTTTGGCGCCGCCGTGACGCAGCACATACTCCGTCCACCACACGGCGCGCTCCAGCGGGCTCTGTGGCGCGTCCTGTATCACACTGCGGAAACGCTCTACGTTGCGCCGGTAGCTGCAAGTGAAACATATCTTATGACATAACCTGTTGATATTTTTAATGCTCGTCGTCGCGTGACTCTCATGCGGGGCCATCTTGTTGATATTCTGATAAGCAATTTTGTTATCTAAGGATTAGTGCTCATAAATTTTATTCTTACAAGTGACATAATAACCTAAATCAAATGAAATTGCACGGACCTGTCATCTTCTATTGTTTTTTTAATTGCATCGTTAAACTTTTCTTCTGTCAGCGAGTCAATTTCAAGTTTAACTCCAATCTTGTAGAACTCGTATCTCTCTACATTGAACCACTGGTCACCTAACATCGGCATGCCGATGAGTGGTACTCCTGCGGTAATAGCCTCGTCTGTTGATTGCAGTCCTCCTTGTGTTATGAACACCTTGATTTTAGGATGCTCTACAACAAATTACAAATTAAATATTGCTTTCAAAAATTCTTTTCTTTTTTTTTGGAACACAATGCTGACGACATTTTTCTTCAATGAAAATACAATTACCGTAGAAAAAAACTCACTAAGTAAATCTGACTGCGGCAACCACTTAGATATCCGGATGTTGTCAGTTCGTCCAGGCAGTTCATCTTTGTTCCACTTCCACAGAACATCATAAGGCAATTGAGAGAACACCCGCACTAGTGTCTGTATTTTCTCCAGCGGTAAAAGAGAGGGCTCCACATTCGTACCGAAGCTTATGTATATCACGCCATGTTTAGAAGAGTCCAAGTATGACTTGAGATCCTGAAACATACATGTTGGTGAATTTTACGATGAACACTTAATGTTTACTGTTTTACAAGCTTCTGTTTTCTTCAAATACCTGTGGCAGTTCCTTTGTAGGTTTTTGGTGTATTCCACCGATGTGGATGACGGATGGAGGAACAGGTCGGATTCCTTCAAACATGGGATGCATATTCAGGAACAACATGTCAACGTTGTTGATCAATTCCGAAATGGGGGGTATGTCTGGTCCAAAGTGTTCTTTTAGCATCTTATCTCCTAAGTTCTGGGAAGCATCCCATAATATTTTTTCTGCATTGTAGTGATAATATAATTCTGTTACTTTGTTCCACATGGTGACATTATTCAGTCTTCGATGAACATTCGTTGGGTACAGCAACGGATGTGTAGGAGCACCCATTGATTCGTAATTTGGATAAGTTGCCCCAAGCGAACTGATTTGAATTACGGGTGCCTTGTAAATATGAGAAAATGCCAGGAGCGGTGGCATCAGAGCTTCCAACAGAAGCAAATCGAACTTTCTGTCCTTATCATTAATTAAGGCTTGTATTCTGTCATCTCTCAGTTGATTGTCAAACATTTTAGTCATTGCTCGTATCATTGACTTCAGTTGTGTTAAAATGTTATCTTCTTTGGAACCCCTTTTCTGTTTTGTTACTTCTGCTATCCACATTTCGTAAGATATGTCATGAACGTCTATTTCAGTCAGGTTTGGAGGCGTTTCTCCTTTCGGGAAGGCGGCATCTGTAGTGATGACGATGACTTCGTGCCCTCGACTGGCCAGTGCCTGCGTGAGAGGGCGGAACACTACTTGATGACTGATTGATGGCGCTGGAAAATAACCCAAAATCCTTGCCGCTTCAATTTGACTTATAACCAGATTATAAGCCGCAAACACGTACCAGAATACCAACATTTTTCTCGAGTGTAGCGATAGAAATGAATGAGAACTGCTTGTTTCATTTATATAGATGAGAATGTTAAGCTCAAATCATAGTATTTAACTTAAAATTATTTAACTCATCATGACTTTTAAAAATGATTGAAATAGGTAACTGCATGAACGAAAACAATTACAGCGTGATAAGACTTATCTTATTGGATTTGTGGTAAGATTGTAGCGTTATCAAGCGTTGATTTAAGCCAGCTGGTGGGTTTCTGGGCGCACGGCGGGTACGTCGCCAACGACAATCTATCACTTTTTTAAAGAGCTTACTAGTGAAAGTCTGGAAAGGGATTTGTATGATTTTATTTGTGCTTGAGTGGCTTACAGCTAACAATACAGAAAGTTATAGTGAGGCAATCAACGACGATCCACTAAACAATCGGTGTGTGATCCATAGAAATGATCGGTTGGTACTAATAATAAACCACCCGTCTATTGTAGCCAATAAGCCTGATATAGTGGTGGTGGATCGATCAGAGCGGCGCGCAATGATTGTTGACATAGCGGTCCCACATGATGAGAACCTCGTGAAAGCCGAGAAAGATAAGCAAATCAAGTATCTTGACTTGGCTCGCGAGGTTGTCGACATGTGGGATGTGGACTCAGCGATCATGGTGCCGATAGCTGTATCAGCCCATGGCTTAATTGCCAAGAGCCTCGACCAATACCTGAGCTTGATTCAGAAAGCGGTACTCCTGGACACGGCTCGTATTGTTAGGAGGTTCCTCTCTCTAGAGCCCTGTGGGCTACAATTTTTTATATTTTTAAATTTTTTTTTTTTTTTGTAAGTAATTTTTAAAAATATAATTGATTTGTACGGAAATAAATAAAGGAAATAATAAACCACACGTTAATTCTCTTCTTTGGTTAATACAGGCTTGAATTTAATATGGTGTGATTTCAAAATCGCAGACTCATGTATCAATAAGTTTTGCCTGTAGAGATACGTCTTGCTATCGGGAACAGCTATCTGACTACCGCATCATATATAAAATAAATGTACTATATTGAAAGGTTTTTTGCCCATCTTCATATTTGTACATGAGGATGGGCAAAAAATCTTTAGAGGTAGACGTCGATATCATGCGGATCAACGTGACAAAAATACTATTTAGGCAGGTTTTTCTCCTAATGTGGAATGGTGCTAATAGGTAATCTATTTGTTTTCACTGACTGACTAAAAAAATACAGTATACATATACACCGTGAGTTTTTAGTCGTCTTACAAAGGTCGTCCACTCTACATAAAATAGCTCTAGGCGTAATTTATTTTTATCTTCCATAATAGGTACAAAGAAAAATAATAATAAAAAATTTAATAAAATTATAAAACATCCTGTTAATTATGTTTATGTGTCAAACGGGAAAACAATACCTACCCAGCACTCGAGTCTAGTAGATCATCGCTCGCAACAGGGTGTTTATAATACTGAATAATATTTGTATTTTTAAATTATTAAAATCTCATAAATACCTACTTTTTTACGAATGTTTAGTATTCATTGGATACATGAAGTGGGCTGCCGTTGTAAGACGACTAAAAAGTCACGGTGTATACATAACGTCACGTGTTCTTCCCAAGGGATAGGAATAACCTTCAGAGCGCCAACCGCCGCCTACAATCTGTACATAAGTATGTAGGAGTAATTAAGAACCAAATCCGAAAATCAATAATTTGTAAAATTCCATTGTAAATCTCTCAATATTGTCCTCTCTGTCACTTGTTTTTAACTGTAAAAGTAAGTTTGTTCTTGGGATAAAGTATTTAATTACGAGTATTTAAACTTTCAATGGCCGGTTTTTGTGAATGGTAAGCAATACTTTAATAAAAATCTATTTTCCAGATTAATTTCGTTTAATTTTACTGTTACTTACACCTAAATAATTCCTTGACACAAACTTATAGACTACACGAAGTGCTAGAAGAATGAGTGTGATGGCTATTAACAACGCTGCGAGTAATGTCAGAACTAGTTCAAGTTCTAAGTACTGGGTCCACGTGATGTTGGCGCTGGGTGAGCGCAGGTGCTTGGCGCCACCGTGACGCAGCACGTACTCCGTCCACCACACGGCACGCTCTAGCGGGCTCTGTGGCGCATCCTGTATTATACTGCGGTAACGTTCCATGTTGCGACGGTAGCTGTAAGTGAAAAATTATACATAAGAGGAAGAGGTATGAATTGTATAACACTTGCCTTCTAGTCGTGCTACAGTGACTTATATGGAAAGCACTAAATCGATTGCGAACTTGTGTAGGCGGACTGTTCGAAAGAGATACCGTGGCCCTGGAACACAAAGGGCAAAGAAGGAACAAGGATGGGTTTTAGTCAGTACAAGTCTGACACTCCCTTCTGCTACACCCAGAGTGGGGGTCATTTGATGACTCCCCATCCGAAAAAAAAAAAAACCTGTGTAGGCTGCTGTAAATGAAATCCGGCAAAATTGGATTTATCCAATACCAAGCGCGAGTGTGGTATCCCTGAGACAATGTCCCACTTGCTGGAGTGTCCCAAGGGTCCGTCATTTGAACAACGAGTCTGATGCCGCATTATACGCGGCCACTTCCTGGGCCCAATAATTAGTATTACATATAACATGTACCATGCGAAGAAGATCTACATTAGCCGGTCTACATTTTAATTACTTTTGTTACTAGTTCACAAACCTGTCATCACCAATTGTCGTGGCAATTGCATTCTTCAAATTGTCCTCGGTCAGCGTTTCCATGTCAAGTCTGACTCCAATCTTGTGGTACTCGTATCTCTCTACATTGGACCACTGGTCACCTAACATCGGCATACCGATGAGTGGTACTCCTGCGGTGATAGCCTCGTCAGTAGATTGCAGTCCGCCTTGGGTTATGAAGACCTTAATTTTGGGATGCTCTAAAAACATTTAATTTCAAATTAATTGTCAAATCAATAGACTTAAGAACAAAATAATTTTGAAAAGCGACTGACTTTGCGACAACTTTACTAAATAAAAACTCACTAAGTAGATCTGACTGCGGCAACCACTTGGATATCCGAATGTTATCAGTTCGTCCAGGCAGTTCATCTGTGTTCCACTTCCACAGAACATCGTAAGGTAATTGAGAGAACACCCGTACTAGTGTCTGTATTTTCTCCGGCGGTAAAAGAGAGGGATCCACATTCGTACCGAAGCTTATGTATATCACGCCATGTTTAGACGAGTTCAAGTATGATTTGAGATCCTGAAACATAAATGGTGATTGGCTGACGAACACACTTGATATTTTACTTGTTGTCTAGATAAAGACGATATTTTCTTTTTATACCTTTGGCAGTTCTTTAGTTGGTTTTTGATGTAAGCCACTCATATAGACCACATTTGGAGGAACAGGTCGGATGCCTTCAAACATGGGATGTATGTTCAGGAACAACATGTCAACGTTATTCATCAATTCCGAAATTGTAGGTACATCTGGTCCAAAGTGTTTTCTAAGTATGGGACCAGCTACGTTCTTGAAATTGTCCAACATTCTTTTTTCGGCCTTGTAGTGCAAATAATATGAAGCCGCTTTCTCCCACATCGTAAGATTGTTAAATTTTCTAAGAATACCAGTAGGCCACAGTCCTGGGTGTGTAGGAGCGCCCACTGATTCGTAATTTGGATATATGGCGGAAAAAGAACTGACCCAAATCACCGGTACCTTATAAACATGAGAAAGCGCTAGGACAGGTGCCACAAAAGATTCCAACAGGAGTAAATCAAATTTTTTGTCCTTGTCATTCATTAAAGCCTGTATCTGTTCATCTTCTAACTGCTTGTCAAACACCTTGTACGTCGTTTGTAATATTATATCCATTGGTGCCAAAGTGTCGTCTTCGTCAGAGCCCCTTTGTGCCTTCATAACTTCTGTTTTCCATATTTCATAAGATATGTCATGGACGTCTATTTCTGTCAAGTTTGGAGGAGTGCCTCCTTTCGGGAAGGCTGGATCTGTAGTGACGACTGTGACCTCGTGCCCTCGACTGGCCAGCGCCTCCGTCAGAGGACGGAACACTACTTGATGACTGATGGACGGCGTTGGGAAGAAAGCCAGGATCCTCGCCGCTTCAATTTGGCTTATAACTAAAATATAAACCACGGCGACGTGCCGGAACGAAACCGACATGTTGCTTGATTGTTGCGAACTACTAAATGAGAACCGTTTCACCGTCTTAAATACAAGAAATTGAATTCTGATATGACTTTTTACTAATCACCATGACTAGGTTTTATTTGCAGATAATTCGGATAAAAAAACTTCATTATAGCTGCAGACAAAACAGCAATGTTATGTGTGATATGATAATTATAACGTTTAGTATCAGTTTTGTTGTACGATAGTAGCAGTCAGCACCAGATATTAAATCAATTGATGAATTTGCTAATCTGGGGGCAAGGCCGTGACCGCACCAAAGTCCAAGTTGGTTGAATGACAACCAAGAATTCACGTAGGTTATTGAATTGGACGTCACCGTTTTCGAGGGTGTTATTACTGAAAATGAGATGGTAATGGTTACAATAATTAAAAATGTTGTCTATTTGTTTGGCCTTGGAAGTGCGTTATAAAACAGAAAGTAATTTGATAATTAACTGTAAATAAAATATAGTTTAGCACACATAAACCAGAAACATCGCTGTCGATCCTTAAAAAAAATTGAAATGATTTGTGAAAACGATTATTACAATCGAAATATAATATGTATTTTTGATTCGATTACCTCAAGAAAAATTAATGGTGCGAAAAAAACCTCTAGTACAAAATTGTTCTGAGTGAACATTCTCCCATTGCGTGCTTACATCGAATTTGCTCGCACTATTTTCGGGAACCCTCACAACAACAGGCTAAGCAAGATTAGAAGTGAACAACCACGCGCAATCCGAGCAAGCGAAGCAAAAAATGCCGCCATAGTGGCTGGGGATCGCTAGGTCGAATTTTGTAGTAGGTTGGTTGCAGTAACTAGACATTTTTTTTAAAACGTTGCCCCCACTTGTAATTCCTCCTGTATCGTGGGTGCGTTTACAAACATTTAGGCTCACATACACAAACAGTCAGACCCGGAACAACTACCAAAAGGCAATACAATAAATACAAATATTTATATTACTTATTATAGAATAAATAAAATTAAATAAATCAGATTAGGACTTTTGTTAAGGTGAATCCATTCATGATTTTGTGTTTTCTGATTTCTGGTGATCCCATAGAGGAAGTTGTTAAAAGTACAAATTATTTTATTTCTTTTCTGAACATTGTCTTTTCCTTATATCTTCTACCGTTACAGAACTATCGAATTCAAATTAAACTGGCGTAGATTTTCTTTTGTGCAGAATAACGCAGATGCGGAAAATAATCCTTTATTTGAATTACAAAAAAAAGACAGTCGAAATCAAGATCAATTTCGTTTTATTTTAACTTCACTTACACCTAAATAGTTCCTTAACACAAACTTATAGACTACGCGAACTACTAGTAGGATTAGTGCGATGGCTATCAACAACGCTGCGAGTAATGTCAGAACTACTTCAAGTTCTAGGTACTGGGTCCACGTGATGTTGGCGCTGGGTGAGCGCAGGTGCTTGGCGCCGCCGTGACGCAGCACGTACTCCGTCCACCACACGGCGCGCTCCAGCGGGCTCTGTGGCGCGTCCTGTATCACACTGTGGAAACGCTCCATGTTGCGCCGGTAGCTGCAAATGAGAAGAGGCATTTAGATAGGATGATGAAGGCACATTTTGTCACACACACGTATCGTATCAGATTGAATGAATATTTGCATTATTATGTTTATTAGTCAATTGCAAGTAAATTGCATAAGACCGAAGTGGCTGGGATCTTTATTGTGTCTTTTCTTGAAAGTTCCGGCGCAGGATAAAACTGGCATCTATGGGTAGGAGATACTTTGCAGCTTCGTAAAACAGGGCGATTTTATTTAAAAAAAAAATATTTAGACTAACATGGCCAATTGACCAGTCTCATCCTGCGCCACAACTGTGCAGAAAATGAGGATGGGGTAACTATGTGTATAGAACAAAGTACAAACTTCTTTTACAAACCTGTCATCACCAATTGTCGTTGCTATTGCATTCTTCAAATTGTCCTCAGTCAGTGTTTCCATGTCGAGTCTAACTCCAATCTTGTGGAACTCATATCTCTCCACATTGAACCACTGGTCGCCTAACATCGGCATGCCAATGAGTGGTACTCCTGCGGTGATAGCCTCGTCAGTAGATTGCAGTCCTCCTTGTGTTATGAACACCTTGATTTTGGGATGCTCTAAAAACATTAAAATTTCAAATTAATTATCAATAGATTTCGCGGTCTTCAATGAACATCGGTTCTTCTGCTTATATGGCTAGCCTATAGACTCTTTAGCTTTCTAATTCTACAGATTATGCAATGTAAATATGATGCTAAGCTGTGTTGACAACTATGGTTCTTTGCCGGACCACCTTGTTCCAGATCTGATCCCTCAGCGAGATTACAAGCATCCCTAGCTCGCTGTATAACCTTAAAATTAAGGAACAGCCATACTGTTAGTGTCCACTTTGTAGACTTTAAGTAAACCGATTAAAGTTGCAGGTGAAAACCAGCTAATTGCCTACAACATAACTTCAATAAAATTGTAAACGACTTACTAAGTAGATCTGACTGCGGCAACCACTTGGATATCCGGATGTTGTCAGTTCGTCCAGGGAGTTCATCTTTGTTCCACTTCCACAGAACATCGTAAGGCAATTGAGAGAACACCCGCACTAGTGTCTGTATTTTCTCCAGCGGTAAAAGAGAGGGATCCACATTCGTACCGAAGCTTATGTATATCACGCCATGTTTAGACGAGTCCAAATATGACTTGAGATTCTGAAACAGAGAGGCTGGTTGACCTAATGAACACAAAAATATTTCGACTTATTATCTTATTACGGAAAACGTCCTCGTTTTCTTCGCTTACCTTTGGCAGTTCCTTTGTAGGTGTTTTGTGTATTCCACCGATGTGAACGACAGATGGAGGAACAGGTCGAATGCCTTCAAACATGGGATGTATGTTCAGGAACAACATGTCAACGTTATTCATTAATTCCGAAATTGTAGGGACATCTGGGCCAAAGTGTCTTCTTAGTATGGTATCTCCTAAGGTTTTGTAATTCTCCAATACTAATTCATCTAACTTGTAGTGATAATATAATTCGGTCACTTTCTCCCAAATTGTGAGATTGTTCAATTTTCGACGAAAAGGACTTGGGTACAGTAACGGATGCGTGGGAGCGCCCACAGATTCGTAATTTCCAAAAACAGCACCAAACGAACTGACTTGAATCACTGGTACCTTATAAATATGAGAAAGTGCCAGGGCAGGTGCCATACAAGCTTCTAACAAAAGTAAATCAAATTTTTGTTGCTTGTTATTTATTAATTTCCGTATCTTTTCATCTTCGAGTTCCGTATCAAATGATTTTAACAATGCTTTTAGTATTGTGTTCTGTGTTGCTAAAATGTCGTCTTCGTAAGAGCCCCTTTGTTCTTTCACTACTTCTGCTGACCATACTCTGTAAGATAAGTCGTGGACGTCTATTTCTATCAAGTTTGGAGGCGTTCCTCCTTTCGGGAAGGCTGGATCTGTGGTGATGACGGTGACCTCGTGCCCTCGCCTGGCCAGCGCCTCCGTCAGAGGACGGAACACTACTTGATGACTGATGGATGGCGTTGGGAAGTAAGCCAGAATCTTCGCTGCTTCTATTTGGCTTATGACCAAAATATAAACAACGACTAAATGCCAGAATGAAGCCGCCATGATAATGAGTTGTTGTAGACTAATAACTAAGAATTTAATGACTGTGTTTTATACTAAAATCTGCGCAACAATATAAATCGTAATTATTCAAAAAAAACGCGATTCACCATGACTAGTTAAAAATTGTAAATATTGTTGATAAAAACTAAATTTAAAATAGCTTTGGAAGCATGATAATGCCGATGACCTTATCAATTATTGTGAAATTGCGACGATTGACGATTGTACGCTTGTCTGGAGGCACGGCCACCACCGCGCCAGTCTAGCCAAACACTTTACGAAAAGAGCGTCCCAATCTTTTTCTTCTTCGTCGTTTCGATGTTTCTATAATTATTTGAGTCAAATAAACTTGCGGGGGTCGTGCGGTCCATGGCCCTTTACGGGGCCCCGGTGTGGGCGCGTTCTTTGAGGCGGCAAGCCGCCCACTACCTGAACGCGCCCCAAAAGGTAATAGCCATAAGGCTAATCCGGGGGTACCGCACGATCTCCGGCGAATCGGCTAGCCTCCTTGCCGGATTGCCGCCATGGGATCTGGAGGCGATAGTCCTCGCACGCCTGCACGAATGGCGCGCGGAGGCACTACGTCGGGGGGAAATTCCGCTGCCGCGGCAAATTGCCGCTCAGCGGACAGACCTCCGGCGTGATCTCATGGCGACATGAAGAGAGCGACTGTCGCAACCCCGAGCAGGGCACGCCACCATAGTGGCGATAAGTCCCCTCTTTGAGGAGTGGCTAGACAGGCGCCACGGCGCCCTCACCTACCGCCTGACGCAGGTCCTCACCGGACACGGTTGTTTCGGGAGGTTCCTGCACCGAATCGGGCGGGAGGAAACGCCCGGGTGTTTCCACTGCGAGGATCGTCCGGAGGACACGGTGGAGCACACCGTGGAGGTCTGCCCCGCTTGGGCGGAGCATCGCCGTGTCCTCGTAGCGGCGATTGGCGGCGGCGATCTCTCGCGTCCGGCCTTGGTTCAAGCCATGGTCCGGAGCGAGAGGGAATGGGAAGCCGTCACCTCCTTCTGCGAAGCAGTCATGCTAGTGAAGGAGGTGGCGGGACGTGAGAGGGAAAGAACCTCACGTCCCAGTCGCCGTGGGAGACGCCCTGGGCGTCGGGGGTCACGTGGTGGCTTCCGGCCACCGTAGGCGCGGGCCTATGGACGGCGAGTTATGGGCCAGCTCGCCGTCCGGCCGTCTTATGACGACAGGCCGTGTCGACGGCGCGTTCGTGTTCCACGTGCGCCTCAAAGAGATGTCAGCAAATAAGTAGGGGTCCGCAAGGACCGATGCCTGCCAGGGCTGCGGGACTGTTCGAAAGAGATACCGTGACCCTGGAACACAAAGGGCAAAGAAGGAACATGGATGGGTTTTAGTCAGTACAAGTCTGACACTCCCTTCCGCTCCGCCCAGAGTGGGGGGGGTCATTTGATGATTTCCCATCCGGAAAAAAAAAAAAAAAAAGAAAAAAAAAAAAAAAGTCAAATAAACTTAGACTGGCACTCTGCAACATCGATGGCATTGGTTGTGGTGTGGACTAGAGATGCCGCGAATAGTTGTTATAGCGAATTAAATAGTCGAATACCGATTAATCGCCATTCCCTGTGGCAAATAGTCGTATAGTCGCCATTATTATTCGACATAAAAAAGGAGTATAAAAATAGTTTATCTATTCTCAAATAATAAATATAGTATTTAATAAAAAAAATATTTACTATATAGTAAATGTTTGTAATGTTTATAAGGAGCTCGTGGCTAAATAATAACAGCCGGGCCGATCTTTAGGTTAAGCTTCGCTTACCTAGGTTGGTCTGTGGATGGGTGACCGCCCATTACATACCGAGTTTCCTCTGTGCCTCGGAAAGCACGTTAAGCCGTTGGTCCCGGCTGTCATCTGTAGATATTTGACAGTCGTTGTAGGTAGTGGCCCAAAAAGTCTGACAACCAGCCTTACCAATGGGTATCGTATTACCCAGTACTAACTGGGTTGTGGAGGTCAGATAGGCAGTCGCTCCATATAAAATACTGGTATTCAGCTGCATCCGGTTAGACTGGACGCCGACCCCAACATAGTTGGGAAAAGGGTAGGCAGATGATGATGAATAATTTTTTTTTTAGTAAATGCTGTTTTCATACGTGCGAATTTACGGTACCATAGTATAAAGACTGAACGGCGTCACGCAGCTGTTACTGCTGGTCACAGGCGCGCGCGCTCGATGTAATACAGCTTTTTTGTTTTTGTGATTAAAGTGAAAGAGTTTCTTTAAGAGGCGGCTGGATGGTTTTGTACTAAATTCCCTTTTCAGTAGATCTCTGTCAAAGTGTTCACTCCATACATCTGTACACTGCTACTTTATAAATTTTATGTGATCTCTATACAGAGGCGAGACATTTACCGAAATTCCATCTGTGAAGGCTTGGTTTGCCAAAAAACCTGCTCTGTCGTTATCCTCAATCTTTACGTAAGTCGGAATCCACTGTAGAATTACCGTAATTGACTAACAAGCTGCAGCTCATATATAGACTCCAAAATCCTGTAGGCTTTCGGTACTCTTCGCACGGGTGAGTTGCGCCCGGGCAAGTGATGCAGAGTACTCTTAGTATCTGTTAGAATGACAAAGTCTGTGATTAATAGAGTTAAAATAAGATAAAGCTTCAGCTATTGCATTTAACTCGACAATGGCCCACCTTCCATGTTGCATCGCATGCCCTATCACCTGCGCAGCTGATGACCTACTCACTCCATCAGTGCGCGGGGTTCACGTGGCTGAGTTTTGTGCTAAACAAATTTGAACTTTTTGCCATCGATACGCTAAGAATAAGATGAACTCGATATGCATAATAGAGATATGGGAGTCTATTATAGCGAGCTTGGCAAAATGTATTAAACTTTGGATCCCAAACAGCAGCACCAGTACCAGCAACAGTCTTAGAACCATCTGTGTAAACCAAAGTCCACTCGTGGAAATGTTTATTCACGCGAGTGTCCATTCTCTCAAAAGTGTCATTCTCGGAAATGACGTTCGCTCATTCTATGAATTTACCGTGTATGAGCACACCTATGTTTATGAGAATATATTAGTTGAGCAATTATGGTACAAAACCTTTAGACTTAAAAGTGATGAATATTGTAAGCAATAGAAAAAGGGAACAAAAAAAATCTTGGAGCATTCTGGGCATCCAAAGTGCAAAGTAAATTACTTTGTATCTGATGGTTTGCATTGTTTCAACATTCGTGGCTTAAATTAAAAAGAACCAAAATCCAGATCAACTTCTTTTAATTTTATTTTCACTTACAGATGAATAATTCCTTAACACAAACTTATAGACTATACGAAGTGCTAGAAGGATGAGTGCGATGGCTATCAACAACGCTGCGAGTAATGTCAGAACTAGTTCAAGTTCTAGGTACTGTGTCCACGTGATGTTGGCGCTGGGTGAGCGCAGGTGCTTGGCGCCACCGTGACGTAGCACATACTCCGTCCACCACACGGCGCGCTCCAGCGGGCTCTGTGGCGAGTCCTGTATCAGAGAGCGGAAACGCTCCATGTTGCGACGGTAGCTGCAAATGAGAAGGGGCAATTAGATAGGATGCATTTTCATTATCGCATTTTGCCATTAGCGTTGCAGTGTTAGCGTTGTGATCTATATTTGTCTTGTAGTGGCCAAGATAAAAACATACAAACAGTACTGAAGAGCTATGACGCAAATGAAGAACTATAAAGTCAAAGTCCTGCATCGCGCTATAAGAACACATTTTTCTTCAAAGTTCCTGCGCACGATAAAATTGGCATATAAGTGTTGGAGGCACTTTGGAGCATCCCAGGACATTTATTATTTGTTTAAAAGTGTGTCTACACACACACATACCAGTCCCATCCTGCGCCACAACTGTGCCGAAAAATAAGGATGGGGTAACTATGCCATATACAGAACATAGTTTAAATTTCTTTCACAGACCTGTCATCACCAATTGTTGTGGCAATAGCATTCTTCAAATTGTCCTCCGTCAGTGTTTCCATGTCGAGTCTGACTCCAATCTTGTGGAACTCGTACCTCTCTACATTGAACCACTGGTCACCTATCATCGGCATTCCGATGAGTGGTACTCCTGCGGTGATAGCCTCGTCTGTAGATTGTAGTCCTCCTTGTGTTATGAACAACTTGATTTTAGGATGCCCTACAAAAAATTACATGAATGAGATTTGTTCATTATTTTTTTCAAATAAAATTAACTTTGTAATCATCATCATCATCAGCCTACAACAGCAGCCGAGAATGGTATGCAACTGGAGAGGCCTATGTCCTCTGCTGGACATAGGCCTCTCCAGTTGCATACCATTCTCGGCACTCTCATCAAGCGTCGCTTCACCTAACCTGAGAGTGTGCCAACTTACGCTTGCCTATTCGCGGTCTCGATTCAAGAACAACATTTCTAACTCAACGGACTTCGGTTCTACTCCAAATATGGCAGGCCTGTTGCCTCTTCAGCTTGCTTATTCTGTAAGTTTTGTTGACAACTATGGTTCTCTGCCGGTTCACCTCGTTCGGTATGTGATACCTCAGCGAGATTCCAAGCATCCATACCTTGAATTTAAGGAACAGCCGTGTCCGCTTTGTAGTGCTTTACGTAAAAGCGACTAAAGTTGCAACCAGCTAAATACCTACAACATTTTTTTTTAGCCCTAACTGTCCCATCCCTGTCCAAAGCCCTCCCGCGTTCCTTCCACTTTTCTTGATGCTGCGCCTCTTTTAGCCAATTAACGAGAAAGCTAGATGGCTTTCTCGTTAATTGGCGAAAAGGCGTCCCGCCATCTTCTCTCCGGTATGCCGCGAACCCGTCTCAGGGCTCTAGCTTTGCGATTTGAGGGCCCACATCTTCGCCGGCAACAACATAACTTCAAAAAAATTGTAAACGACTTACTAAGTAGATCTGACTGCGGCAACCACTTGGATATTCGGATGTTGTCAGTTCGTCCAGGCAGTTCATCTTTGTTCCACTTCCACAGAACATCGTAAGGCAATTGAGAGAACACCCGCACTAGTGTCTGTATTTTTTCCAGCGGTAAAAGAGAGGGATCCACATTCGTACCGAAGCTTATGTATATCACGCCATGTTTAGACGAGTCCAAATATGACTTGAGATCCTGAAACATAGAGGCTGGTGAACACAAAAATATTTCGACTTATTATCTTATTACGGAAAACGTCCTCGTTTTCTTCGCTTACCTTTGGCAGTTCATTTGTAGGTGTTTTGTGTATTCCACCGATGTGAACAACAGATGGAGGAACAGGTCGAATGCCTTCAAACATGGGATGTATGTTCAGGAACAACATGTCAACGTTATTCATTAATTCCGAAATTGTAGGTACATCTGGTCCAAAGTGTTTTCTTAGTATGGAATTTCCCAAGTTGTTGAAATTCTTCAACAACATTTCTTCTGACTTGTAGTGATGATTCAATTCTTTTACCTTCTCCCACATCGTTAGATTGTTTAATTTTCGACGAAAAGTACTTGGGTACAGCAACGGATGCGTGGGAGCGCCCACAGATTCATAATTTCCAAAAATTGCACCAAATGAACTGACTTGAATTACTGGGACCTTATAAATATGAGAAAATGCCAAGGCAGGAACCATACAAGCTTCTAACAAAAGCAAATCAAATTTTTGGCTGGGGTCATTTATTAACTTCTTTATCTTTTCATCTTCGAGTTCCTTATCAAATACATTTAAGACTGTTTGTACTATTATGGTCTGTGTTGCTAAAATGTCGTCTTCGTAAGAGCCTCTTTGTGCCTTCATAACTTCTGTTTTCCATATTTTATAAGATATGTCATGGACGTCTATTTCTGTCAAGTTTGAAGGAGTGCCTCCTTTCGGGAAGGCTGGATCTGTAGTGACGACTGTGACCTCATGTCCTCGACTGGCCAGCGCCTCCGTCAGAGGACGGAACACCACTTGATGACTGATGGACGGCGTTGGGAAGTAAGCCAGGATCCTCGCTGCTTCAATTTGGTTTATGACTAAAATATAAGCCGCAACTATGTACCAGAATGAAACCGACATTATACTTGATTGTAGGGAAACTAATAAACAGTAACGACTTGATCGTCTTATATATGTATAAGAAACGAGATACGATTTTTAACTTATCACTGTGACCAGGTTTTATATAATTTAGATAAAAATTTAAGATTTGTTTTTGATACTTTAAATACTTGTAAGTCATGGCGTTTTATTGACTAAAGAAAAGTAAACTCGGTGTGAGTATTTATTTACTTTAGTCAATAAAACGCCATGACTTGGTTTTTTTTTTTTGATAAACTTCTCCAAATGTGAGTAGGATTCGCCTTGAGGGTTACGTCATTTCAAAGCTGAGCCCGGTTGGCCGTGAATTCATTTAAGTAGCTTGGCTATGAATCTGATCCGATGCTCAATTCCGAATTAATCTTATTTAATTTGCAGTTGAAAATAAAACTTTACATTAAATGTAAACAGAATTGAATGGACTGCAGAATAAATTATGCTTAAAAATTGGCCCACATTTCGCCGTGTTCAAGTCCCATGTAATAGGGGGCGAATCTATTGCCATCCATAAAGCAAAAAAAGGAACAATACCGTATTATTTTCCTGTAATAAAAAAGGACATAACGTTTTTTCGGGCCCAAAACTCCGCCATGTAGAACATATAATTTCAAAATACTCCATCAAAATATTGCTAGTCTCTTATCAAAAAAAGAACTTCTCGAAATAACCTTACAAGAACTACGTGAAGTACAGAATAACCCAGATATAATGTGCGTCTCCGAAACTTTTATAAAAAAAGGCTATGAATCTTATATAAAAATTCATGACTATGAAATGGCTGCCAACTTCTGCAGGGAAAAACAAAGAGGTGGGACCTGCATCTTAGTAAAAAAAAACATTGTATTCAAAGAACTCCCATTTATAAATACCCACGCTATTCAAAATACGTTCGAAGCATACGGTATAGAACTAAATTATCATAAGTTGATAATCATTTGTGTTTATAGAACTCCTCAATCCGACCCCACCCAATTCCTATTTAAGTTGAATGGTCTTTTGGAACACGTATTTCATAAATATAAATCAAAATTAAACGTTGTTTTGGTGGGTGACTTTAACATTAATACTCTCAAAAAGGGCAATATAACTAATCAATTAATAGATCTGTCATAAAGTCATAATCTAAAATTACATATAAATGAGCCAACACGTAAGTCATCATGTATCGATCATATTCTCAGTAATATTCCGGATGCTGTTGCTACAGTAATGCCACTTCAACTATCCGACCATGATACAGCCCAAATGTTGAGTATTCCTTTAAGACATAAGATACAAATAAAACAGGCAGCATACTATATCTACAAAAGAGACTTCAACTTGAATAATATTCAGAAGTTTAAAGAATGTTTACAAAACGTGTCATGGTCAGAAACTTACACAGAAAATTATGTAGATGTTGCATTCAGTCATTTTCACGAATTATTGTGCCTTTTCTATAATTTGTGCTTCCCGAAAATAAAAGTAAAAGTTAACACTAATCAAAAAAAAAACAAAACTGGATAAGCAAAGGCTTGAAACGAAGTTGTCAAACAAAACGGTCTTTACGCTTTCAATATTATAGAAATAAAAATATCGGAAATAAAATTAAATATATGCAATATTCAAAAATCTTACAGAAATGTCACACATCGAGAAAAAACACAAATATTAAGTTTATAAACGAAAATGTAAACAAATGCAGAGCTGTATGGAAAGTAATTAGGGACGAAATCAAAAACAATAACTTCAAGGACAGGATAGATAACATTCAAATTCATAACACAGTAGTAACGGATCCTTTTGAAATAGCAACGGCATTCAATAACCATTACATTAATATGGCGCATGCTTCTAGTACGGATATAAAAACAAGCCCTAGGAAAAATTCAGCAGCTCATTCGATGTTCCTCAAACCAGTGTCTGAGAATGAAGTTAGAACGGAGATAATATCATTGAAAAACTCAAATTCTGAAGGATACGATGAGATTAATACGAAAATTATAAAAGCATGCACTATTGAGCTAAGTGAAATTGTAACACATGTAATTAATTTATCTTTCTCACTTGGTACTTTTCCTGAAGCATTAAATTTATCAATTGTTAAACCGCTTTTTAAAAATGGAGTAAAATCGATGTTAATAATTATCGCCCAATAACATTAATACCTATCTTATCGAAGATATTTGAAAAGTGCATGTATAAGAGATTAATCGAATTTTGTAATAAATTTAACATAATTAAGAAAGACCAGTTCGGCTTCCAAAAAAACAAATCTACAACACTAGCTATTTTCACCCTTATAAAAGATATAATAACGAATATTAATCAAAACCGTCTTACTACAGGTTTGTTCTTTGATTTATCTAAAGCCTTTGACCTAGTGTCTCATGACCTGTTACTACAAAAACTGGAGGCAATTGGAATTAGAGGCATAGTACTTCAGTGGATATCGTCATACCTAAATAACAGACGACAGCGGGTTACCATTACAAAAGTAGATAGAAATAATGACATGATACCACACTCATCTGAACTCAAGTACAACAATATGTATGTAGTATGGCGTGCCACAAGGAAGTGTGTTAGGGCCAATTTTATTCCTTTTGTACATAAATTCCATTATTAATATAACCAACCATAAATGTATATTATTTGCTGATGATATTTCAATTATTGTAACAACTGATAGGAAAAATAATACGATTGACGATCATGAGACTGATATTAATAACACTATTGAAAGTCTACTTAAATATCTAAATAGAAATAATTTAACAATTAATCTTAAAAAATCAGTTTATATTCAATTTAATATATCTAATAATGCTAAATACAATGTTAAAATGAACATACATAAAATTGATGAAGTAACTCAAACAAAATTTCTAGGTGTAACTTTAGATCAAGACATAAACTGGAAAGTACATATTGATACCGTCTCCAAACGAATAAATAAGTTCGTATATGCAATTAAAAAAGTCAGAAATATAACGAACATTAAAACGGCAATAACGTCATATCATGCATACGTAGAATCGGTGCTCCGCTATGGCTTGATAATGTGGGGTAATAGCACAGATCAAAATAGAGCATTTATTGCACAAAAAAAATGCATTAGAGCAATTTACGGACTTCGACCTGACGAATCCTGTAGACCGATATTTAAAAAGCTTGGCTTGTTACCACTACCGTCTCTTTACATATACGAAACATGTATGTTTGTGAGGAAGTATAAGGAATTGTTTAATAATGCAAATGATTTATATCCTCGTAACCGACGAGACCCCCACAGGCTAGTATTGGATCTCCTTCCAAGACTAGCTAATTATAATAAAAGTTGTATAATTATCTATGTGTGTACGTGTTTATAATAAGATACCAAGTAACCTCAAGAATCTAAATATGAGATTATTTAAAAATAAAATGGCATGAATGGTTTTTATAGTGTCAAAGACTTCTTTGACAATAAATGTTAAATATTCTCGTGAAATTTTTGCACGCTTATTACTGTTAAGCAAAAACATGTATGCTCTTTCTTTTTTGTTTTTACCATCTTTTATACCATGTTTTTAAGCAAATAAATATTATTCTTATTCTTATTCTTATCAACCGGGCACAAATCCAGACTTCGTGGCTGCTACTGAGAAATTCCTGATAGAAAAACCCAATAACAATTTGCCGACCTGGGAATCGAACTCAGGACCTCATCCGCAGTAGTCGCTATTGAGGCCATTAGACCAACGAGGCTGTTCAAAATGAGTTCATTTCATCGTTATAAAATATTTTACGACAGTGTTTTAGTGAGATAGATGCTGTCAAATTTTGGTCATGATAACAGTTGATGTGAGGATTCTGGTAGTAAAATGGTAAAAACGGAACCTTTATAATTTCGTCGGTTCGGTTTAAATCAGCAATGCTATCAGTAATTAATTAATTCATAGGTCTAGAGTTCGAACCCAAGAAACGTGTCTCTGATTTTTCGGTGCGTATTGTATAATTATCACTTGTTTCGGTGAAGGAAAATATCGTGAGGAAACCAGCATGTTGGAGAGACATTTCTGGACGGCGTGTAAAGCCAAGTCAATGACATTGGTGGCATAAAAACTCTGACACCAGGTTAGGCACTAACCACACGATAAAGACGAAGAGGTGAATAAATAGATATTCATTTAACCTTAGAATGAGAAATAGCACATGCTAAAGACGTAGTTGTTATCATGAGTTTTCCTGTTCATTTTGAGTCGAAACTTTTTAAAAGATTAACAATTTCATGCGTCATTTCCTGAATTTGTAGAATTCTGAGATTTTCTCTTGTATGTATTGACAGTGTTATAGGCTATTGTGTATCTAAAAGACATGTACCATCATTCTTAGATTTTCACGCTGATCTCATGTAAGTCAACAAACCTTTTGCCACTTCTGTGTTAAATCCCACACAACTGATTGTATGAGTAAATATACCGAAAATGATTCACGTTTCCGTCGTCATTTCGAAAGGGCCCACTTACCTAAGTCCTAGTAATTAACGGGTCTTTTATTAAGCGCTTCCTATCTTTTAACTGATATAAAACAAAGTGTGTGTGAGATATTATCGAATTTTTTTATTCGTTTGAAAGGCCTATCGATGCCATTATGTATGGATTATGACATTGTTCAAATGTTCGCCGCGGCTAAAACTGTTAAAGTTCGGAAGTCCCTATTGGAAGACTCTGTACTAGATTAAGTAATGGTTTTAACTTCAAATATTCTGTTTCAATTTTATTACGTCGCAATGTGGTGAACTGAACTCAATCGGCGTATCTAGATCGTGTTCAAGGGCAGATGTTGTAATTACTTTGGAAAATTCTAACTCACAGCTCTTGAACGCCGTGATTTACAGCCATATCTAAAAACAAGTCAAAGTGATTACTTGAGTAAAAGTAATAACTTAATATTTGTACTTTGTAGATTTGTTTTTAGTAATTGCTTGAAGTTAGAACTGTCAAAAGTTAGAATTTTTAGGTATGCTTTATTTGACAATTCTTACTTCGTTAAAATTCTTGCAAGTAATTACTTAAACTCAAGTTATTACTTTAACTTGACTATAGATACAAGGATAGAGATTGGTGGTACAATCGGGCCTAATTCTGAGTGACCGATGTGGTTGTGGTAATTATATGTATGGTTGCAGGTGTCGTTCAAATTATTTACGATTCCTAGATTAGCAATCAAATTAATAATATAAACGATTATATAATAGATTTAGATTAGCAAAGATACTTGCCTGATATCACAGATAAGTAACTTACTCATTAATTTTGTAGTAGGAATTTTACAGATTTCAGGCCTTTACAAGATTAAGTTTTTAAACTGTAATGATCACTAACATAACTAGAGGAGTTCGTGGCTAAATAATAACAGCCGCTCGGATCGATCTTTAGGTTAAGCCGTGCTTGCCTAGGTTGGTCTGTGGATGGGTGACCACCCATTACATACCGAGTTTCCTCCGTGCCTCGGAAAGCACGTTAAGCCGTTGGTCCCGGGTGTCATTTGTAGATCTTTGACAGTCGTTAGGTCGTCAGTGGCCCAAAAAGTCTGACAACCAGTCTTACCAAGGGGTATCGTATTACCCAGTACTAACTGGGTTGTGGAGGTCAGATAGGCAATCGCTCCATGTAAAATACTGGTATTCAGCTGCATCCGGTTAGACTGGAAGCCGACCCCAATCTAGTTGGGAAAAGGCTAGGCAGATGATGATGATGGTCACTAACATTATCATCATTAATACTAGAGACGGGATATTTACCATCCACCCGCAATGACTTTAGTTTGTGATCAATGGTGCTTGCAACAACGCCGAAATATCGGGAACTCAAAACAAACAGTAAACATGGTAAATATCCCGTTTCTAGTGTCAATGATTTACAAGATTACAATTATTTTGTTTAAATCCAACCAGCATTTAAAGAGTGATCTAGTAAGCAATGCCTCTTGTGTGGGAGACACAAAAAACGTGGTATGCTACAATGAGAAAAGAATTCACTCCGACTCAGAGTTGAGTCGAGTCTGTGTTATGTGCGAAAATCTTTACGCTCTGTCAGTGAATGAGTTATAAGATTTAAGATGACCTAATAAGAAAGTAAACAGAATCTGGTAAACCACACTGGTTTACATTGAAAAAAAAAACGCTTTGTAATATTTGCGTTGTGTATCAATTCTGTTCCTATTATTTCATGACGTCAATGGTTGTAGGGTTTTTCACGTTTACAGGTAACAACTTCGTCATCAATTGTTTTAAGCAGTTATTGACTAGTTTATTGAACACAATATGCACTAAACAAGTTATTAGTTTTTGTTTGTACCTATATTTTAATGACTTTGGACTTTGATTAATCAGAAACAATGCCGTAGAACTTGAATGACTTAATTAAAGGAAATTTTAAGTGTTGTTACGTTATTGTTTACAACAATGTAAAGGCATATTAAAAAAAAAAATAAGTGTTTAGTTCATTAGTTGCATAAGAAATTGCGCTATAACGTTAACATAAAATAAAAAAAACGACTGTTGTTAATGTAGGTACACTGTACTATTGAGAAATGAGATTATTTGTTAGCTGTTTATATTTCCAATGATGGAGTTACCACCGAGTGAAAAAGCTTTTACACTAAAAAAAAAAATAAAAGTTGAAAAACATAACTTATGCCTACTTTTAACTATACTTTTATACTAAAAAAGCTCGCCTTTGGCCACAATTCGTCTGATGTGAAGCGAAGATGCCGCCTAGGGTGGAACAGGCTTAAATAAAAAAATAAAAAATTGCCTTTATTTACTCTGACCTTCGTATACACAATATAATAATTTTGAAAAATAAATATAAACTACACTTATTTGTTTTCTACTATGGACACTTTTAACATACACATCTTGCTGCATCGTTCTCACATAATGTACCATCTCAAAATTAATGATGTAACCAAGGTTTTGTTAAAGTATTCTGATTTAAAAGAGTGTCCATGGAGTTTCTTGCCCGTTCTTCTCCATAGAGATCTACGTTAGGGAATGGGCAACTACAGTACTTTCACAGTTTTTGTGCCTTGTGACTGGGACTGTAGCTATTTTTTACTGTTGTCTTTGTTTCGACAATTCAAAAGTGCCTGTAACTGGCCTACTTGAAATAAATGCTTTGATTTTTGATTTTGATTTCTACATCTAAACTTAAATTATAACCTAACCTAACCTAGCCTAACCTTAGATTATACATATTTCATTTATTTATCAACTACCAGGTCAGGCTGTCTTGCGACATAGGCCTCTTCAAGTTCCCTCCACATTTGTCGATCCCTCGCTATATTCCTCCATCCCTTAGGCAGATTACCTAGGAGGAGCAGGCTTACCTAGAAGTTATTAAGTAATCATTCGAAATCTTACCTTATCCTATGTAAATAAGATGTTTTTTTTATTGCTCAAAGTATACGTATCAAATATTATTATAAAATCATTGTATATTGTATGCCTAACCTAAGTATAATCACGAGTTGACCTTTAAGATAACCCATTGATATGAATTTAGGTGCAAAAACAAAACAGATACATAATATTACGATTACCTACGAGATAGCAATGTTAAGAAGTTGCGCATTTATAATTAGAATGACAAGTCGAAGTTCAAATATGTTTATTGATGACGAAAATTAAATCTTTAATTAACATGTGAAAATAAGAAATAATCAGAAACAATGATAACTTATTGTGATACAGTGGCGTGGGCGTGTGTACACGTGTGCGAATATTGAATTTGTATAATATTTCCTGTCCTACTTCCAGTTCTATCACCTAGTGAGCTCCTTCCTGCAAAGTCCTACCTCCAATGGTCCATATGGATCCCTGAACCGTCTGCGGATCCTAGTAGGAAGATGTTACTCCAACCTCGTGAAGTGGAGCTACCTCCACTGATCTGCGGCGAACCCGTGGAAGTGTGAGAGTTGGGCTATATTTACACTGTTCGACGACAAAATGCTTTCCAAATTGGCGTCAAGTTATTAATTGTATTTTTATCATTAACTAGCTGTTGCCCGCGACCTTCGTCCGCGTGAAATTTTATAGCCTATAACATTCCTCGATAAATGGGCTATCCAACACTAAAAGAATTCTTCAAATCGAACCAGTAGTTCCTGAGATTAGCGCGTTCAACCAACCAAACAACCAAACAAACAAACAAACAAACAAACAAATAAACAAACAAACAAACAAACAAACAAGCAAACAAACTCTTCAGCTTTATAATATTAATATTAATAAATTAATAATTAATAATATATAATATATTATAGAGTATAGAAAATAGGTAGGTATTAATCGTTGAGTCGTAAAACAAAACAAAACAAAATTATATCATGGTCATAATGACTTAGCAGTGTTATTGGAGTTCCCATAGCATGTTGATTCGCAATTCAAAAGTATCGGAAAATTTTATTTTGGGTTTTTAAAATAGCGGGTATTTTTAGCTATCATACATTATAAAGTTCCAAATTTAAAAATAAATGAATCTAAAACTAATCTGAACAGAGAAACAGCAATTGTTTTCAAAGCTTTTAGTATTTTTTTTAGCATTTTGATATGATAATTTTGGTACATTAGTTATTCTAGTTCTGTGTTTTCCCGTCTGCAGAGATAAGGTGGTTGGTTAGTTGATGTTGTCCTGTTTTTTTTTCTGTGGGCAGTGCTGTGGTGCTCACACCATCTTTGCCAGTCTGTATTTTATAAGTGAAGACTTGTAATTGGCTGTCAGTTTCACTCACTATTTTTATTCTGTTTTGTGTAGCTGTAAGTCTTCTATAGTTCATAAATAAATAAAGAAGTGCACGTACATAAATTTTTCGCTGACTGTCAGCGGGCTACACTGTTTTTGGAATATAACATAGATTTGAATATTGTTTTTGAACATTGGACTAATCGCGAAATGGACAAATCGCGCCTAAAGACCATTTTCCTGTACTTACTGTAAAGTCAACATCAGCGGTAAGTAACAATTTGAAATTGACAGCTTCTATATGTCATAGACTCACAGCATAGCAAAAGAGCGGATTTCGTAGTGCACGTACCTATTATTGATGTGAGATCAGGGTTGCCATTCGTCCGGAAGTTTAGCTAACACAGTAATAAAAATTATACAGCTAAATTCAACGAGAAAAAAAGTCCGGAATTTTCTTTAAATGTCCGGATTTCCTATAGAAAACATTTTTATAAATCTGGAAAATATGCGGTTGACTGTATAACGTCAGTCCGTCTGTGACAGAATCGTCATCAGAATATTAATGTTGTATGTAGGCATATATTTTCTCCGTTAGGTATTCAAAATTTTGCATGGATACGGCAATATGTTAATAGTCCTTTTAAATATTCTGATTGAATTATCGAGATTTCGTTTCAAGGATTACTCCAACCGGTGCAACAGGTTTTTAAGACCAGACTTGTGTTTTTATGTATATTAGTCACCTGATTAAGATCTAGAAATTCAATAAATAGTGTGAATCAGATGCTTTTCGAGCGTTATCAGTCTAAGAGCAAGTGAGTCTTGGCGAGTTTGATTAGACATGTTTATTAATGTTTTGGGTAAATTTTCTGGGTACAATCTCCAGGTGGGGAAAAGTGTTATGGCGTCAAGAATTTCTTAGTAGCAGACGCAAAGGATGAATTTGTGGGCGGTTGATGGTAATAGGCTTGCCTCTATTACATAGTTCTTAAACATTACTGGCAACATTGGGTGTATTAATTATGCTACTCTGCCTTGACGTTCAGGGATTACATGCGTGATGTTTTGACATATAAACATTACTGAGACATAATTTGATGTAACATCTTGCATGACATGTGTGTGTATACTCATGTTTTGGACAAATAAAAACTATCTTATTTCATGTTTGTTAGGTGGTGTAGATAGGAATAAATTAAATTCTTTCTTTCATATTATTGTGTCTACTGAATAGTTCCAGAAGGATATTCCATTTATTACACGTTGTAAATACCTCGTTGATCTAGTGGTCGCAACCACGACTGCTGAGCATGAGGTCTTGGGTTCTATGCCGATTCGGGCAAATTGTTCTTAGGTTTTTCCATTAGGATTTTCTCAGTAGCAGCTATGGAGTTTGAATTTGTGCCCGGTTGATGTCAATAGGCTCGCCCCCTGTTACATGAGACTCAAACATAACTGGCGAAATTTGGGTTTACTATGAGGGACATCTCTGCCTAACACTTCAGGGATTACAGATGTGATGTTATGTATGTAATAATAACTATTATTGTTATAATACTGTTCAACAGATCTCTTCTCTGAGTAATATTGACGGAACCGTCTCATTCACCATGGGGATCATAAACAAAAACAAATGCCCATCTCAATGAGCTTACGTGACTTTAGTCATGCGGTAAAACTCAATTGATACTTAAATAATTATGAAATAAACAAATAATTGTTTTTATTAGAATACGAGGAATAATTATCTAAGTATTGTTTATTTATATCCCATTGAGGACATTAAGTAATGACAAGAGTAGATAGGTATTACTCATGCGTGTATTGGTAGGTTATTTCAATAACTGATTCATAAATGTAGGTATGTATATTATTTTAATTTAAAGCATTTAGCGCATAACAACAGGCCTTTTATTCCTTAAAGGTTAGGCAGAGGTGTAATTAATGGTACATTTTGCCAGTTATGTTAAGTCCCATGTAGCTAATAGGGCTACCTATCCATCAACCGGCTGCTAATGTGGATTGACTAAGGACAAAAACCCAAAAACACTTTGCCTCACTTGGGAATTGGACCCAGGATCTCATAACCAGCAGCAGCGCTTGCGACTACTAGACCAGCGAGGTAGTTCAAAATGTTGCACACTGCTTAAAAATAGATGTAACAATAGCCTTAACGAAGCCGAAAGGCACTTGTTCTCCCTGTCACTGCGATTATTTTTTTGGTCTAGACCATACCTGGGAACCATCTAGTTATGGAAATATTGTAGGTCAAAGTTTCAACTTTTTCAAAAGTTTTTTTTAAATACATGTTTTTAATGTTATAACTTTACTTTACATACCTCTACGCACACCGTACTATTCAATGTATCCATCAGTACAATGTTTTGAGTGAGTTACATTGAGTCTTACCGTAAAACGTATTTTTACCCCAAAAAAATGTTCGTTTTCCAGCAATAATTTTTGCGTAGTTATTTAGTTTGATGTACAGAATGCTTGATTGACGGCTTCGTGAAGGGTCCGTATACAACTTGTATAGAAAAATTGCCTAACTAAAATACTAGTAAAAAAATCAATGACTGATTTTAGCATTTACGTCCGCTGCCCGCATCGCGACAGCAGCTGTAAGGTCAATTAGCTATTACAAATCGTTTTCAGCCGTCAAGTGTCAGCTGTGCCATGCTTGTTTGTGGTTCAATTGACATTTATCATTTTGCATTCCATAATCGTAACTGCTGTTTTTAGGGTTACCGTTAGGCTTTTCAATAACCCAATAATAAATAATGCGGATAAAACCCATACTGTAAAACTTATAGTCAAAGTAACCTTTTTTTTTTTTTTCTTTTTTTAAAACGTTGCCCCACACTAGGAATTTCTCCTGTATCGTGGGTGCGTTTACAAACTTTTAAACTCACATACACAAACAGCCAGACCCGGAACAACTACCTGTAGTCCATACAAATATTTGTTCCGTGCGGGAATCGAACCCGCGACACGAAGCGCAGCAGTCAATCGCTCAGCCACTGCGCCAGCCGTGCCGCCAAAACCTTTACCCAACATTGGGCCAACGAAATATAAAACAGTGCCGTGCCAGCGACATAAAGAAGTCCTCGTTACTTCAAACAACCCTAGATAATATAACATCATGCCTATACTTCCCGAAGGGATAGGCAGAGATGTAAATAAAAGTTCACCCACATTTCACCAGTTATGTTTAAGTCCTACGTAATAGAGGACGATCCTATTACCATCAACCGGGCACAGATCCAAGCTCCATGGCTATTACTGAGAAATTGATAATGGATATACCCAACCCAATAGCACATTGCGCGACTTGGGAATCGAACCCAGGACCTCATGCTCAGCAGTCGCAATTGCGACTAGACCATCGAGGCAGTTTGACAACCCTACACAGTTTTGTATTCAAATTGACGATCAAAAAAATCGATGTCAAATTTAAAAAAAAACATTCTTATCAATTTAGTCTGTCTGCGTCAAGTTTGATGATAACCTGTTGCGACCAGACAAGATATGTTCGTTAGACAATCTTTATAAACTATCAATTTGTATGTATCTGTGTGTACGTATGGAGTATCAATTGAAAACCAATACACTTCATTGAACTTAATTCTCAAATGTAGACGGTGTCTCTGATGTCAATGAGACATGAATGACAAATATGTCTGTCTAATTCAGATCGTTACATTGAAATATGGCCGAAATTGATCTTTACGAACCTAGCCTATTCTAGCTTATGATCAAGAATTAATTTCTCGTGGCTAAATAATAACAGCTGCTATGATCGATCTTGAGGTTAAGCCGTGCTTGCAGTACGTGAGTGGGTGACCACTTATTATATACTGAGTTTTCTCCGTGCCTCGGATAGCCTTTGGTCCCGGCTGTCATTTGTAGATCTTTGACGGTCGTTACAGGTAGCCAGTGGCCCGAAAGTCTGACAACCAGTCTTATCAAGGGGTATCCGTATTACCCAGTAATAACTGGGTTGTGTAGGCCAGATAGGCAGTGGCTCCATTTAAAATACTGGTATTCAGCTGCATCCGGTTAGACTGGAAGCCGACCCCAGCATAGTTGGGAAAAGGCTAGGCAGATGTTGATCGATCAAGAATTAATTTTGTCACACTACGATGACACAAAAGTCCATGAACTGTCTCCGGACTCAAGGAAGATGTAACTCCAACCTCGTTAAGTGGGGTTACCTCAATTAAACAGCAGTGGGGTGTGGTTGTGGAGCTGTGTTGCAAACCAAGCTCCACCTCTTATCTTGCCCTCTGAGCCCAAAAACATGTAACCGAAGTGACCTTTGCGCTGCCGCCGACGCGACGACTGGTGGAAATGGCGATATTTAGGGCTAGCAAAATATAAAGTTTGTCGTGCCAGCGATACGAAGAAGTCACAAAATTTAGGACGAAATTGAATTGGACAATGATATAAAATGGCTACAACGCTATTCAGTATCTAGACTTACTTTAAACAAATGAGCTTTTCGTGTCTGTCACGAAGAAAATCTGTATATATAATGTATTTGCGGTTACAAAAACTGCTCAGATTTTCTTAACTTCATAATGGATTTTGATGAATTTGGAGCAAGTAGGTATTGCAGAAGATCTATGTTTTTATTTTTTAGCGTATCCTGGTCCACTGCTGGGCAAACGCCTCCCCCATTCCTTTTCAACACTCCCGCTGTTTTGCCTTCTCTGGCCAATCAGGAACGAGTCCAAATTGTCACGCTAGCGTTTCTTGGGCGTGCCTCGGTGATGACGACCGTCTTCAGACACCCACTGTGTGATGATTCTCTGGCCATATGTCCTGGCCCGTCCTGTAAATGTGACCCGCGCATTTTAACCTCGCAGACTTATTGCCAACATCGGCGATACATGTCTTGGAGCGTATTGTGGTGTTGCGCATTCGATCGGTGAGTTTGATATTTAATGCGACGCTTTTTCTTTTTTTTTCGGATGTCAGACTTTTACTGACTAAAAACCCATCCATGTTCCTTCTTTGCCCTTTGTGTTCCAGGGCCGCTGTATCTCTTTCAAACAGTCCCCAGCCCTGGCAGGCATCGGCCCTACGCTCCGTCGCTCTTTTGCAAACCTAGTCTCCTAATTTAATATTTAACTTGGATAGTCTAGTATACTAATTTAATATTTAACTTAGATAAGCAGACCAATCATGAAGTTCGGACAAATTGACATTGCAACCATATGAAGCAGAGCGGGTTGATTTGCTAGTCTTATATAAACACACTTTGAAGTACATGTTTAGACGTTAAAAGATATCTGCATTTGAAATCTGCGTGTTCTTCAAATATGCAGGCTTCAGTAAAGTTTATTTGAATTCCATTAAGTGGTGCCTACTGAATTTCTTGATTTTTTTTTCTCGTTTATTTTGACTAAACTTTGGAATGATAAGAATTATGAAGATCCAAGATTAACTTGTTTACAGTGAAAACGCCAAGGTAGCTCGCGAAATTGAATTTTTCTTACGTTCAAAATATGATTCGCGACCGTAACACGTACGTAGTTACAGAATTATAACTATTAAAATCATCAATACAACCCTCTAAGTTTATTTATTCCCATTTAATCACTATTTCATGAAAAAGTCATTTGATGGGATTAAATGAACTTAAAGCCATATTTGATACGGTCGCGAATCATATCTTAATCAACATACAACCTGACACTGACATATAAATTGCAAAAAACGTAAGAAAATTTAAATTTCGCGGGCTACGACAAAAGTGACATTATATGAGCGGGAATGACAATAGCCAAAAAATACCAAAAAACAAATGTTGACTTTGCTTGTTTCATTGACTTTATTGCCAACGACTTCCGAAAGCACAATGGTAAGAATGCAGATCTTGACATTGGCCTCAACATACCAACGTCTGATTCAACGTTAAAGGTTATTTTTTATGGCGCCAGTACAACTAACTTTTGGCGCGTATCCACATACAATTTCACTATCAGACTGCAAAATACTATGAGTAATGTTTTGAATACAAAACAATCAACTGAACGGTAGGATACGTGATTGAATGATCATTTTTTTCTTCAAAATTTGTTCTATAATCCGAAAGGCTTGAAAAAAATAGTATGATGTTAGAGAAGATACCAATTACTTACACCACATTCTTAATGATGTCAATTATAACTACATGCTTTGTATTTTGGGTGGAAGATTTACCGAATTTCTGGAGTGGCGACCGCGAATCGGAAGACGTTGCGTTGGAAGGCCTCCCACTAGGTGGACCGATGACCTGGTGAAGGTAGCAGGGATCCGATGGATGCGAGTCGCACGGGACCGGTCAATGTGGCGACACTTGGGGAAAGCCTATGTCCAGCAGTGGACGTCTTTCGGCTGAAATGATGATGATGATGGTTTACCGAACAATGAAGTCATCAGCATTCTTCAACCTTTATTCTAATTTATTTAAGGTTCGGCGCAGCATGTCTTCGTAATTCAAACCGCGAAAACAGATTTTGAAAGGTCGGGATAGCACCAGATCAAATGTTAAAACTAAATGTGCTTTAGGGGGAAGCCCCAGCGTCCAGCGCAAACGGTGTGTGCCAGCTGCAATTTGTAGGTCAGTGTCAGGTTGTTCAGCAAACAGCCTCTGTCTGACACAGTTTCGCGGGCTACCCTGGCACTTCCACCATAATATTAATTAGTACTGTGCGGTACTGTTAAACTACTAACTTACCACACATTTCGCGACCTCTGAACCTGAATATCATTTCTGTACTCCAATCCCTTGATCTAGTTCTCTAATCAGTTTCGTAATAAATAGACGAATAGAATATTTATTAATGAACAGAATAGATATCAGAATCACTTGTTGTTTGTGTGGACATCACGGGACAATAATCATACCTACATATGTTTTATGCTCTAATAATTATTATAATCATTTCATGTTATAAACCTACGGGGCTAGTCATAGGAGTTTCCCACCATTTGAGATAATACGAATAGTCATCACGGTGTGGAGCATCTGGTGATTACCTACGTCAGTATTTTTTTAAAATTCTGTATAAGCTTGCCTTTGGCCGCATCTTGCCTGATGGCCTAGAGTGGAGCACGTTTGCCTAGAAGCAACCGATTCACTCGAATTTTGAATAGATCCGGATTATTTACGTACGTTTCTTTTATATTTTTTTTTATCCTGTGAGCACTTGTGGCATGTGTCAAATAAATGTATTTTCTTTCTTTTATTCTTTCTTTCTTTCTGTCTTTCATTCTTTCTTTCTTTCTTTCTTTCTTTCTTTCTTTCTTTCTTTCTTTCTTTCTTTCTTTCTTTCTTTCTTTCTTTCTTTCTCAAGTAGATTCTGATTTGAACAAATATGGTAACCCTACTTGTTTATGCTCGAAAGCGAAAGGCATGTTCAGGGGTAAACTCATGAATAACACTAAAGAAACCCGAACAGATTAAAAATTAATTTAAATACCAATGTTTACGTAAGCATATGAGGACGGAGGGGGTTAATAATTACTTAAATTATGCTTACGTAATACATGAATGGCCTCTCAGCAATCAATTCAAATGCTGGTATTTGTTGTGGTTTGTTGATACGTCGCTATCCAATTACATCAGCAGTAGTGAGCTGACAACGAAACGGAACAGCTGATTTCTTTTTCATATTACAGAGTTGGTCTCATAGTAAAAGTTGTTCATTTTCATGAGTACTCAGTCTACTTCACTCCCGATTTGTATTTGTTTATTGTTTAGCGAAGTACTTAAGTAAGTAGGTACAGTGGTGTAAACTACGGATGTTACGGTGGTCCTTTTATCGGAACCGAAGTCGGCGGTTCGTCGGAATCGGAACCGGAACCGGAATCGAAGTCGTAGTCGTAGTCGGATTCAGATTTGGACCTTGGATTGGTGGCAGAAGAGAGATGTTAAGGGCAAGCCAATGCATTAAAACAGTTAAGAAGTTATTTAGTCAGCTCCTTTAATTTCAATTTAAAAATACATATGTTGAGCGTTGCCAATAAAAATAATCATGTTTTCAATAACAGTTACCAAATTAAATCCAGTAATTTGATTCCGAAAACAGCAAATTATAATATATATATATATAAATCATTTATTTTCTCTACACAAGTTACTTAATACTAGGGTTACAGAGGCGCACGAACATGAAATGAACTTTGTGAGAGACTGGTGCCTGAAGTAGGTCTCTATAAGAACCTGTATTACAAGTCACCAGGGCACACCAGGCGGGCGTCACCAGGGCAGGGTCACATTATATTTAATGAACAAAAAGCTTTGCAGCAGATTACCACTAAAAAGTATTTCGCTCGCTGCCAAGCCTGGTTGGTGGATACGACAAATATTGGCGGGCAATCGATTTAAGGGATTAGAATTTTGCATTTCCATTCATTTTCCACCATAATAATGGGTCATTAAAAAATCATTTTTTTTTTTAAAACGTTGCCCCACACTAGGAATTTCTCCTGTATCGTGGGTGCGTTTACAAACATTTAAATTCACATACACAAACAGCCAGACCCGTAGGCCATACAAATATTTGTTCCGTGCGGGAATCGAACCCGCGACACGAAGCGCAGCAGTCAATCGCTCAGCCACTGCACCAACCGTGCCGTCAATAAATGAAAGAGTAATCGACGACAGATAGTGCGTGTTCACCGCGAGACGAGAGTTGATCGCGGCTGCGTTGCTGCCAATAATCGCTATCGCTATCGCCATCTCTTTGACCTCCGATTAAAACCTCCGATTTAAAAATATCGGAGCCGTCGATTTAAAAATAAGTCCAAAACCGAGGTGTAATATCAGTCGGAAGTTCCAACTTATTGAAGTTGAAGTCGTACCCCGTGACATCCCCAGAGTAAATCGATCGGACAGTAACGAGTCAACAGTCACTGATTTTCGCTACTCGCCACTGTCCTTGACCATGATCAATGTAAATCGAGCCTTAAACTGTCCTCAATGACCTTATAGTTCAACTTAACACACCGTGTGAGGTATAATATATTAAATGAGCCAATTCAATTCAAAACACTGAATACAATAGTGTTATGATTAATTAACTTCTAATGAACACCAACACGTGATGCTACGCACCTGACCTGCATTATTTCCTAAGTCACCATGACAAATAAAATATGGTAGGTGTGAAAAAAAATTATCACGAGGCAGACTGGTTTCTTACTATTTATTGACACTATTAATGCCTGGCAGCAATAAGCGAGAACAAAACGGATGCCTTAATATAGGTAATTGGTGTTGGTATTTGATTTCCTGCTGTCTTGTATGGATCAGAATGTTGGGCCACAAAAGGGATGAACGAAAGGCATTTGCTTGTGGCGGAGATGAGAATGCTAAGGGGGATGTGTGGTGTTACGCGAATGGATAAATTAAGAAATGAGTATATAAGAGGAAGTCTGAAAGTGGCGCCGATGACTGAAAAGTTGTGTGGTAACCGGTTGTCGTGGTATGGGCATGTGATGCGGAGGAATGAGGAAAATGTTCTGAGGAAAGTTTTGAGTATGAATGTGGATGGGTATATGAGTAGAGGAAGACCAAGGAAACGATGGATGGACTGTCGAAAGAATGATATGGCAAGAAAGGAGGTGTCTGGAGAGATGACGAGTAATAGAGTAGTATGGAAGAAGAAGACATACTGCGCCGACCCCAAAAGAATTGGGATAAGGGCAAGAGAATGATGATGATGATGGTGTTGGAATTTGAAATCTTGATGCTGAGTCAAGTCTTTTTACCCTTGTCCCATTCTATTTGGGTTCGGCGCAACACGTTTTCTTCTTCCATTCTCCCCTGTCAGACGATACGGCATCATTTACTCCTTTCTCTTTCATATCATTCCTCACACAATCCATCTATCTTTTATTTGGCCTTCCTTTCCTTCTCCATTCATCAATATTTATGTTCATCACTCTTTTAGTTACATGCGTTTTCTCGACACGTAAGGGTAATCTCGGAGCTGTCAAAACATAGTAAAAGTAATATCTGTTCAAATGATGTTTGTTTTTTTCAGAGGAAAATTGGCCAAAAGGCTTCTATTTGACATCGCCAAAATTATCGCATCGAAAACGATATTGTTAGTGGAATATTCAGGCATTTGAATCCAATGTACTTTATGAGACTTAGAACCCAATTATAATACCTATTAGCTAATGACGTCATTAATTTGTAAAACAAAACCCCCATAATATTTACCACAATGACCGGTCCTAATGCCTTACAACATCCTGATTCTCTCATCCATCACAGTTGTTGATCCACTTTGTGTGGTGCCACCGCACGATGCGTGCGTCAATGTAATCCATACACACATTTTATTGTTATTTGTGCAAAAAATAACTGGTTTTACAACATACTTACATAGGTAGTCTATTGACGTGTTTTTTGGAACATAAGTGACAACGGTCCCTCAAACGGCCCATTTACCTGCGTCTACGTCGAATCTACGTAGCGGTCGAGTAGATTAATGATTTACCGATTAATCGAATTTTAAAAGATTTTATTGGTGCTCTTTACGATGATGTAATCCACGTAATATTATTATTTCAGTGTGAAATGTGAGACAATTGACCTTATCTTACCTACACGTGTGGTTTTAGGCCGGATGGGAACCAGTTTTTTTGTAGTTTTCGAAGTGGTCATTTAAGTCAATAATCGACTGACCGAGATTGGGTCATGACAGTCAATCAACCTATAAACGGTGTAACAAAACCCTTAACGAAGCCGAAAGCCTCTTGTTCTCTCCGTCATTGCGATCATTTTTTGTTCTACCCATACCTGGGAACTTTCTAGTTACGGATATATTGGGGGTCAAAGTTCCAACTTTATCACAAGCTTTTTTTTAAAAACATCTTTTTAATGTTTGAATTTTACTTTAAACACCCCCACGACCCCCTTACTATTCAATCCATCCATCAGCACAATGTTTTGAGTGCGCTACATTGAGTCCTACTGTACATCGTGACTATTCACCCCAAAAAAATGTCGTTTCCCAGCAATATTTTTTGCGTAAAGTTACTTGGCTTCGTGAAAGGTCTGTTTACACCCTGTATAATGTATAGTGCACATCTATGCAAGCAGACCTGTGAAGGAAAAGAGTGCACCTGTGTGCACTCTTTTCCTTCACTCTCGTAGTTCGGTGGGACGCAGTTCCATCACTCTTCTTCTCGAAGATGTCGTCCTACCAGTACGTGGACAGCACAGTCGTTTGCCTCATTTAAGTTCTGAGGGGTTCAATTTGTGCATGATGGGCAGGAGAGAAGGTGTGGCATATCCTTTGTTGGGGTTCCACACTCGCATTGTGTCTGAGATGGGTCTATTATGCCCCATCTAGCCAAATTTCACACCACAATAAATGTGTTTTCAACCAGTAGAATACTTTTTTTTTTTTTTTTTTTCGGATGGGAAATCATCAAATGACCCCCCCACTCTGGGCGGAGCGGAAGGGAGTGTCAGACTTGTACTGACTAAAACCCATCCATGTTCCTTCTTTGCCCTTTGTGTTCCAGGGCCACGGTATCTCTTTCGAACAGTCCCGCAGCCCTGGCAGGCATCGGCCCTTGCGGACCCCTACTTATTTGCTGACATCTCTTTGAGGCGCACGTGGAACACGAACGCGCCGTCGACACGGCCTGTCGTCACAAGACGGCCGGACGGCGAGCTGGCCCATAACTCGCCGTCCACAGGCCCGCACCAGTAGAATACTTTCTTACTTAATTAACGCAACCGCCACGTTGCTATAATTTCAGAGAACATAAATGAACGATGTTATAATGGGTCACGTTGAATAATCGGAGTGAAACAGCACAGTGCGGCAACCACTAATTATGTAATTATACAAGGATTAAAGGTACTTTGTGTAAGCTATGATTACACCCTCTCATAGCGCTATCATCGCGGATCGCTCAGTTAATCGCGGGCTTGTAGCGAATTGGTCACGCATGGGTTATTAATTAATACAGAGCGGAAGGGACACAAACGGGTACCACGTAGTTAGTACAGTCGCCAGCACATCAAGCTTCTTTTTTTTTTTTTTATTTGCCTGGTATGTCCCACTGCTGGGCAAAGGCCTCCCCCATATCCTTCCAGGTACTCTTCTCCTGCGCCACCTCGAACCAGCCCTTGTGATGCGCGTCCAAATCATCTCGCCACCGTTTTCTGGGCAAAAGCTTCTACAATCTGTTAAATTTCTTGAATAGATGACGTGACAGCTCATTTATAAAGTGCCACCTTGCATGCTATACTGTATGTACACTCATGTTTGCACAAATAAAAATTATCTTATCTTATCTTATCTATCTTATCTAGATTTTCAACTTTATCGCTAAAGAATTAGGTTCAAAGTTGATTGGGAAAATTTGACAGTTTTAGGTAGCTTTATGTGCTGGCTGTGCATTATTCTGAACCTCTACCACACCGTAATTTTTCATTAGTATTTAAAAAAAAATAGCTCTTCCATTTTGACCCTGTAGGTATTGCAGTTTTATAGGAAACAGCAGATTAAAAAAAAATACTGGTGAAATAATTCGTTTGGGGCGTTCTGAATGATGTAGAATACTTGGTAACTGTTTGGGCCCCGCCGGTGTCCCTTCCACTCTGTACAGGCCGTTTTGGTAGTACCAGTATGGAAGGCGAAGGACAAGGTGTTGTACCGTGGTTTGGGAGAGGCCTATGTCCAGCATTGGACATTGTTAGGCTGAGTTTATTAATACGCAAAGATACCACATCCGAAACACATCGCAGCGAAAAAGTTGTTTGGTGTGGTTGTGGTAAGTGTAAAAGCGCCCTTATTCCCTTCACATTTCGATGTTTTTTCCCTGTCACTAGGGTGGCGACATTTTGTTGCCTTGGAAAGTTTGGTTTCCAGTCATAGTATGAATTCCTGTTATTGAGAGTAGTCAGAACTTTGAAAGTCTGAAGAGCACTTTAATTTCTTGTAATGGTGATCGTTTTTATTTTACCGCCCACTGAAAATACAATAAATGGAAGCCCAACGTACTTAAGAAAGTGCTAGGCAAATAGCTAATTAAGATAAAGCTATGTATTCAATGGTCTTTCTGCAGCTAATGGCTTAGTAGCTGACGTCGCATCGTATCGTTTCATACAGGAGGTACGGGTACTCCCAATGGAGTATTAAATGCAACGTCTTCCATTCCGCTACATTTTATTGTGTGTAAAAATGCCGGCTTGACGATAAGGAGTTAGAAAATAAGTAAAAAAACGCATATAGTTTGACTTGTCGGAGTAGCATCACACGAAGTCGTGATCGGGTCTATCTATGGTTCCGATTTCAACACATGTGTGGAAAGCATCATCATCATCTGCCTAGCCTTTTCCCAACTACGTTGGGGTCGGCTTCCAGTCTAACCGGATGCAGCTGAATACCAGTATTTTACATGGAGCGACTGCCTATCTGACCTCCACAACCCAGTTAGTATTGGGTAATACGATACCCCTTGGTAAGACTGGTTGTCAGACTTTTTGGGCCACTGACTACCTAACGACTGTCAAAGATCTACAAATGACACCCGGGACCAACGGCTTAACGTGCTTTCCGAGGCACAGAGGAAACTCGGTATGTAATGGGTGGTCACCCATCCACAGACCAACCTAGGCAAGCACGGCTTAACCTAAAGATCGATCCGAGCGGCTGTTATTATTTAGCCACGAGCTCCTCACATGTGTGGAAAGCATATCATATCATAATCTATGTTTTATTCAGATATACCATTAATGTTGTCAACATTTCTGAGCAAGCACAAGTAATCATGTGCACCACAACCTGCATCAGACGATAAAACACGTGTTTTGCTCAGGCACATCATTATTCACAACATGCTTCAACCAACGTGCTTCTTAATCGTTTAATAAGCTACTGTTTTATCTATGACGTCATTGTAATAATCAATTATTTCCAAGTTACTTGACGTTGAACGAAAGTGTGAAAGGTCGGTCGTCGGAACTCTGTACTCCGCCTGTTGCACTTTAGACGCATATTAGTCCACTTCTAATAAGTACAGTCACGAGCAGCCATATGTATACACTTACTAGCTCATGCCTGCGGCGTCGCCCGTATGGAGTTCGCTAATTGTTCCACGGGATCGTACTACCGGGATAAAAATGATCCTGGTATTTGTTAATCCAGGTTATAAACTATCTATGTGCCAAATTTCATCCAAATCCTTGAGTAGTTTTTGCGTGAAAGAGTAACAAACATCCATACATACATTCTCACAAACTTTCACATTTATAATAGTAACGGGGCCATGCGCCCGTCTACGTGAGTTTCGAAGCCCTATTTGACTTTGTTGGGGGATGATTTTGGAAAAACTGTGATAAACGTGTCTCATAATTTTAATTGAAGAGTGTGTACAGCAATTTTCGTGTCGATCGACCCAGAGTATTTCACAGAAAATTCAACCCCCCATTTCACCCTCTTAGGGGTAGAATTTCGAAAAACCCTTTCTTAGTGGATACCTACTCTTCACAAAATATACACCCTCCAAATTTCATGTCTCTAGGACCAGTGGTTGGGGCTGTACGTTGATATACCAGTCAGTCAGTCAGGAATTTTGTGTCTTTGAATTTTATATGTATAGATAGATAATAACGATTTTAACTTGGATATAGGATCTTTTTCATAAAAATATGAGTTAAGTCGAAAGGCATTTTAGGTATCTAAAAGCCACTTTAAAAATAAATAAGCCAATGAAAAATTAAAATTGTTTAATTAACAACTCACGCAAACAATGTGAGGTAATGCACTGCGGTTGGAAAATAAGATGATTAATTACTATATAAATTCAAAAACAAAATTATACAATATTATTTGAAAACGGGTAATAACATAAAGTTGGTAAACTTACTAGCTAGGTATTGTCTTTTGGGATTCAATGTTGTTAGGATGCGCCCTACTTTCGTTTTGGTCGTAAATATACATTTGGGATTCCCTAGTTTTCTTCTTAGGAAAAAAATCTTTTTTTTTTTTAAATTACACAACATCACTTGTAATCCGGAAGGGTAAGGCAAAAGTGTACCTGATAGTACACCATATTGCACCTGTTATGTTAAAGTCCTATGCAATAGGAGGCTAGCCTATTGGCATCACTCGAGCACAAATGCAGACTCGTCATATACAGATAATACACATCAGATAATACCCATAGGAAAAGCTGAAAAATTACCTATTTGTCCATGGATCGAGCAAATTCATTTCCAGTTTAATTTCCCAAGAGATTTTTTTTGTAAAGGATGCTTTCATTACTTAAAAATTCCTGCAATCTCATTGAGCCCATGATAGTTTACAAATAAAAACAATATGAAAATAACTGATTGCTTCAATGTTTCCACAGTATTCCACAGTGTCATTTATTTATTTATTGCTGCAAACATTTATGTACATAAACATACATAACATCACGCCAGTAATCCCCGAAGGGTTAGGCAGAGCTGTATATAATAGTACAACTACATTTTGCCAGTTATGTTTAAGTCCCATGGAATAGGGGGCGTGCCTATTCACGCAGGTTGCTACGTACCAGACCTTTCTGAAGAATATTCCGAATAAGGCTAGTGTATGTACAACTTCTAGGGTATCCTCTCACGGCGTTTCCACTTATCTTTTCATAATCTTCTCACCAATTTCTTACTACAAAATCTACAAATCATAAAACTTTTTCAAGGGTACGGAGGACGTACTGCTATAGCCGAAACAATCATACAGGGTGGAAGGGATCGTTTTCATCATCGTTCAGAATGATGTACTGAACCCGTGGTAATCGTTTGTTACACACAGCCTGTATCGTACTAGGTAAGCTACTCGTATAGACAAAATAAACTTTGGAACTCAATTAATTTTGTTGTGTATTTTAGATATTTAAACTAACACGGGCGTGTGCACGTAAAATAAATACCAGATGTGTTTATCTTACTACTATTTTTACCCGATTACGGCGAAGCCAAAAGGAAGGGTTATGATTTTAGCAGTCTATGTATGTATGTTTGTATTTACGTATGTTTCTCCGTAGCGGCTAAACTATTCATCCGATTTTAATGAATAAGGTGTCAATTGATTCGTTATTATGGCCCGTTTAACATAGGCTACATTTTATCGATTTCAACAATATTAGGAGTTGAAAAGCCCGAATTAAATTTTTCAGTAGTCTGGTTTTTTAATTGTAGTATATCACACAGATTCTTGTGGATTATGGATTATGGATGTTTGTAACTCTTTCACGCACGCACTACTGAACGGATTTTGATGTAATTTGGCACACAGATAGTTTTATAACCTGGGACTGAAATATGATGTTTTTTATCCCGGCAGCAGTACGATACGGTGGGACAATTTTCGAAATACACCCAAACGAAGCCACGGGTATAAGTTGATAATAACAGAGTTGTTAACATGAATTGTTATTGTAGGCATAAAATTAAGCAATATTACCTTCAATCAAACATTGTTATAGCAGTTTATTTTCCTGTTTATTATTTTGAAATCCAACGCTTTGTAGTTTCCAGGCGTAATTCCGTTGTTTTCCTAAATTAAGGTTTCTGGGGAAAGGTAATTTCAAGCAATTTATTCTTGTTAAAATAAATATAATCGGAAGGAAATAAACTAAGATTACTTAAGTTTATTTTTACGGAAAAACAAATTTGGTGTTGAGATTAGTAGTGCCTCCTTCTCAAGCGTTGGATAAAATATCCAATAGATTGTAAGAAAAATGTTACTTATGGTCACCTCATTTGTTAAAATCGGTTCACTCATTTAGCCTCTAGGAGGAGACACAGAGATAGACAAACAAACATAAATATCATAACGTCCGAAGGTTCTAATGCCCAAAGGGTTAGGCAGAGGTGTACCAATAGCAATAAATCTATATTTCGCCAGTTAACATACGAACTAAAACTAATATATATATACAACATTAGTTTTAGTATATTATATGCGAAACCTGAAACACGTGTCTAGTATTTTTATGTTAAGAATTCATGTACAAAATTTCAAATCTGTATCATGAAAAACCACAAAGTTATAAGCTTGTTCTGTTACCTGGTTGTCCGCACAAAAACGTGGTCATCACGCGGCACGCCAGCGCGCGCTCCGTCTTTAGCTCATGGATAATAATAATTTGGCAGTAGGTACCTAAATGATTGCGATAGGTACTTATTGTCGCTCGGTGTCCAATTTGTAGCCTTTTTAAAACATTTTTTGGAAAAAATATAACATGGTTTAAAAATTATTGGAATCGATTCTGTTCCTTATTCTGAACAAACTATATTCAGGTTTCGCATATACTAAAAATAATGTTGTATAAAGGGACGAGGAGGGAGGAGGGTTGTTGTATAGACCCTTAACATAAAGGAAAGGCTCTTGTTCTCCCCGTCACTGCGATATTTTTTTTTTCTAGACCATACCTGGGAACCTTCTAGCTACGGAGATATTGGGGGTCAAAGTTCCAACTTTTTCTCAAGTTTTTTTTAAATACATGTTTTTAATGTAAGATTTTTACTTTACAAACCTCCACGACCCTCGTACTATTCAATCCATTCATCAGCACAATGTTATGAGTGCTTTCCATCGAGTCCTACCGTAAAACGTGATTTTTCACCCCAAAAAAAGTCGATTCCCAGCAATAATGTTTGCGTAAAGTTACTTAGTTTGATGTACAGAATGCTTGGTTGACGGATATGTGAAGGGTCTGTCTACACCCGATATACTCGTATTGAACTCTATCGCAGTCGGGTCGTGAACTAGGGGTCGAACTGTCGGGTAGTAGCTTAGTAACAGGTGTATTTCACAGATTTATCTCAACTAGCGACAGTCTTAGTACAACTTCAACTAAAAGTCTGAATTGTCTGAAGTGTCATAAGTAGTCATAACAAACGTTTGATCATTACATTTATCCAATCCAATTATACATTATTGAACGGCGTCAGGTGAAAGTGTGGTGCAGGCGCAGGCAGGCAGGGTGCCTAGCGCAGGCGTGGAGTTTATAACGAAACCCTGCCTGCCTGCTGCTGCCCACGAATGCCTGCGCCGCGCTGCTTGAGTGTAATTCACGACACGTCTCCTACGTACATTTTGTATTAAAACGTTTTGAAGCAGCATCATGCCTGCGCTGTGCCTGCGCCGCGCCTTCACCTTACGCCGTTTTTGTATAATTCGCGCCTAAGGCCTATATTATTTTTATTTGAAAACGACTTTAAAAGTCAAAATTGTCTGAAATGGCCTAATTTAAATTACATTACCTTACATTTCTTCGTAAGATTTCGAAATTTTTTTGTCATTTTTTTCTAAAACTTTCTTTATTCATAAGTCAGTTTTTATTTTTTTGAGAGAGATATAACAAAAGGTACCTATCGAAATTAGAATAGGGTTATTGTGACTCCCCTCTTCCATAATCGGTAATTTTCCTTGTGCTTACAAACTAATATGTTGCATCATTCTTATCATCAAACTATACCTACGTTCTATTTATAATTACTCAATGTTTACGATTAACATGTCTATAGAAATGTTATCAGTATTTATCGTATTGTAAATTCATTAAAATGCAAAAAGCTTGCACACCATCGTCTGCATAGCCTTTTCACCACAATGTTGGGGTCGGCTTCCAGACCATGCAGGATGCAGGTGAATACCAGTATTTTACATGGTGTGACAACCAATCTGACCTCCACAACCCAGTTAGTAATGGGTAATACGATACCCCTTGCTAAGAGTGGTTGTCAGACTTTCGGGCCACTGACTACCTATAACGACTGTCAAAGATCTACAAATGACAGCCGGGCCATGGTAATGCCAACGGCAACGGTTTAACGTGCTTTTCGAGGTATGGAGGAAACTCGATACATGTATGGGTTGGCCACCCATCCACGGGCCAAACTAGGTAAGCGCGGCTTAACCTAAAGATCGTTACTTAAAGTCATTAAGTTGACGTTTTAAAAGATTTAGTTGACTTCAAAATTCTACTACCAACAAAAAAAGTAAAAAAAAAAATAGTTACAAATAGTATATTGAAAAAGAAAATCTTTTAAAGTTGTAGAGCAATCTGAACTTCATTCATTGGCAATACAGCTTTTCCAAAAACACATATGTGTTAACATGTTTGCAAATTCAATCGAATAAGCAGTGCAGTTATGTACGACTGACGCATTCTGAATTGCGACCTAACTAAATACTGCGACTGGCTTATCTGTTAACCAAACATGACCTAGTCGCGTACAAGTCGTGCCAAGTATAGATAAAACCATGTTTTTATTAGTTTCCGAACTATTCATTTCACAACGACTCTTATCAATGCAACTGGAAGGAAACGCAGCTACAGGGAATAACTGAATTCATCCTTAGAAAAAGGTCTGTATTTCCCTGTTGATAAAGGTTCTTACCCAGTACCCGAGCAGCAGATTTATGCAAATATAAAGAGGTACAGAGCTAATAGTTATTTATTCACATCCCTGATTTCAGCGTGAAAGCTAATAGTGATTGTAGCTTCGTGTTTTGAGAAAAATAAGTAGTTTTTCTTTTAGCAGAATGAGGGTAATTCTGTTGTTAACGTTAGTTGTCAAGTTAACGGTAGAGGCAAAAGGTAAGTTTCTGAGCACCTAATTAATTTCGTTGATGGTTCTTTTTTCAAAGCTTTCTCGTGAGAAAATAATCATTCGTTAGAGTGTTTTCCTTTGAGCACACTATTTTCCATGGTCTATCTTAGAAGATTCTGCAGCCCTTTGAAGAATTTCGATCACGGTGGCGATTTTCAAGGTGCTGAAGTTGAAAAACTTTTGATGCACGAAGAATGACGTGTAAAGATTAGTCTCGATCTTACGTAATACTTTTTACATAATAGTACAGTCTATAGAATAGCTAAGGGAGTGGATTCAGCCTTATTTACTACCGGGGAAAACGAATTGAATAGGAACCTGAGGGAGAATTAGAAAGGGGTTTTCTCGTTATTGAAATGTTATTTGTTGCCTACAAGGACTCTATTTTTATAGTCGATTAAATCATTGCACGGAATAAGTATATTTGTGCTCTTCTAGGTCTAATGGTTTATATGTCACCGTAAGCATAACCATAAACCGTTAACCATAGAAATGCAGTTTGAATGATAAATAAGTTAATGTTAGTCACCAAACGTAGCCTACCTACTGTAAGACCGACCAATCAAAGACAGCCTTCGGACAGTTGACAACGCGCGATAGATTGTGATTTAACAGTTTCACTTCGATAGATTAAAATCTACCGAAAAATAATGCGTTAAATTGTAAGCAGTTTGTTACGGTTCACAATCTTTAGACATTTTACAATCCCGCGAGATAGATTATAACCTAACGGTATTTACAATTTTACGGTGACTTATACATATCAGCGTTTGTTCCAATATACCTACACCGATCAGACTCGAAAAATATATTCTTAAAAACTTCAATCCACCTCTCACGTTATATATTTTTCTTCTAGATGGGGACTGTGGAGTAACCCCAATTACCGAATGGGGCAGTTCTCCGCTCCTGCGACAGGATCCTCTTCCGAATCCTGTGAACATCGCCGTGATTCAGCATACCGTGGTTCCTGAGTGCAACAGTGATGAGGAATGCCAGAAAGCGGTCAATGGCATCAGGAAATATCATATGCAAGATCGGGGATTCACTGATATTGGACAATCGTAAGCATGATTAGTTCTTGGAACCACTGTTGAAGTGAGCCAGAGGTCGTGTCTTCTCCATAAGGCCTTTTGCTTTGATCGTATTCTTCAACTTTTTATCATGGTTATGACTAAAGATCAAGCCTTTATTAAAAATTATTAACACGCGTACCTACTGCTCTCACATTCTGACGTAAAGTAACAGGTTCTCAGTTTCGAGAGCACCTGGTACATTTATTTACATTAGTAGCTACGTGCATTACGTCTATTTTAGTTTTTTCTTTATCAACATTTTACACTTGCCAAAAACTGACGGATTTATGACCGAAACTCGTATTAATCAAAAAGCTTCCATTACTGTGAGCTATTCTCAAAAACTTCCATTACTGTAAAAAAGGAATATTCATTGCGATGACGTTATTAATCTCAAGAATCAGTCTTCAGAAATAGAAAAACTAAGACGTCAGAACACATTACAGGGGCGAAAAACCTTTGGAAGTACAAGTAGTTTGGCAAACTGATTTGTAGTCTGCAAAGATAACAAATTGGTCAAATTACAGTTCCCAGTCTTGTGTCAATTACGTGATTTCCCTGAAGGTTAACTGTTCCTCTGAGTTCAACGAATGTTTTTGATGAATCCCCAGGTTCCTAATCGGTGGTAATGGGAGGGTGTACGAGGGAGCTGGCTGGCATACCGTGGGGGCACACACTTTCGGATATAACAGGAGAGCCGTTGGGATTTCCTTTATCGGTGATTTTAGAAGTAAGTAGTTTTGTTCCGAATGAAAGTCTGATATCTGTTCTAGTATTATAAAGAAGTCAAGATTTGATGTAGGAGGCAATCTTTTAAACTTCTCATCCGATTTTAAAAGCTATTTCAATGAGGGAAAGCTTCACAATTGCCAAGTGCCATAGAATTTTCCCAATTTTTCCCAATTTCGACCAGTTTTAAATCGAGAACTATTACTGAGTAAGATAGAAACACTCAAATTCAAATTCAAATTCAAATTCAAATCACTTTATTTGTAGATCATAGGTGAAAAAAAATACATATATGCAGATGTTAGTGCTCTTAAAATTATCGCTATGTCTTGCCGTCAGCGGCGTACAAATATTCTAATTTTAATTCTAAAATATTCTAATTACAATTACGAATTATTACTATGTCAATTTCTAATTATATTAATTACTCAAAAAAGTATTGTTGAGGTTTCAAAGTTCTTATTAAATAGTCATGTCTCAACCATCTGTCTCAGTGGTCGCAAAAGCGGCTGCTGAGCATGAGGTCATGGGTTCGAATCCCAGGTCGGGCAAAGTGTTATTGGATTTTTCCATCACGAATTTTCAAGAAGCAGTCATGGAGTCTGGATTTGTGCCCGGTTGATGCCAATAGACTCGCGTAACCCGGGTGTACTATTAGGTATACCTCTTCATAACCCTTTGCGAATCACAAGCGTGATGTTGCCTCATTCATACACAACGTTTCTAAATCATTTCTTTTTTCAACAGCGAAGATACCATCCCCGCTAGCTCTTGAAGCCCTCAAGAGTCTTCTTGCCTGTGGAGTCACGAACAAGTATCTGGCTGCAGACTACTACCTGGTGGGTCATAGCCAGTTGTCAACCACTGATAGTCCTGGGGAAATGCTGCAGAAGCACGTGGAGCTGTGGCCTCATTGGCTGGATCATGCTAAAGATGTATTGAACTAAGGCTGATAGAGGAAATGACCTTCGTTTGCTCAGTTCTTACTGTTTATACGTATATTTCTTCTTACCTTAATTTATTTCACATTTATTTTTGATCTCTCTTTTGTTAATGGTGTGATTGCACTTGGTCGTTAGCCCGTATTCGGGTGTTCGAAAGACTACTCGAATTCAGTCATCCGATGCTTTTAATTCACTGGGCAGCGCAATGGAATACGAGCCAGCGGTTAGCGACTAGTTTGAATGAACTCGAGCACCTGCGCCTGCAGAGTAAAAGGAAAATGGGCATCGGTTATCCGAATTTGGGTACCTAAAAGGATCAAGGCGGACGAGATTGCCCGAAGACGGGCGTACTCGACTTCGGTCATTTACATTTGTTCGTTTGCCCGAATTTCATAGGCAATCGAATTAGGGCGAACGACCAAGAGTAATTGCTCCATAAAGTTAATCAAGTTACGTTTTTGTCAGTTTGTATTTTTGGAGTCCAGAAGACGGAAAGCGAAAAATTATGGTGAGAGGCCCAAAAAGATTGGTTCGATTTTGAATTTAGGAGTCATGTTGATAAAGCTTAGCTTGACTGTAATGTGTAATTAAACCAAAGAAAAGTATTATAGCGCTTGTAGGTATGTGTATTTAGTAGTAGAATAAATTGTTTTAGTACGTTAAAGTAGAATAATTTGTTAAACTTTATGTACAAGAAATCTTACATAGATAAATATATATTATTATTGAATATTAAGTTCGTATTTTTATTTTTTCATCCCTAAATGAAATCCCCTGATAACTTCAAAGATCCATCAGAAAACCTTCCACCTAGGCACAAGTTGCCGTGGCCAACTTGGAAATCTCTAAACAGACTTCGAATAAGACAATCTCTACAGATGAGGGGGTCATGGACGTCTCAGACCTCAAGTGCGTATGCGGCGACACCCCACAGACAATGGCCCACCTTCCATCCTGCACCGCATGCTATAACCTGCGCACTTGATGATCTATTTACTTCATCAGTGAGCGGAGTTCGCTATTAGGTACACCTCTGCCGAACCTGGGGATAAAAGGCATTATGATAGGTGTGCCTATAAAATGTATATGATATACAACAAAGCAACGCTTATTTGTGTGGTAAATTAGGTAGTAGAACTAAGTAATTTCTCAGATAGGGATTTTCCAGAGAAAGTGTATCTTAATTTCCCAAAAGCAAATGTTTGTTTGTTTGTGTTGGGATACGCAGGGTTTGAAAGTGAGACTCGTGGTGAGGTTGAGTATGGTATGTATTTATTTCCAAAAGACGGTTCCTTTTTATACTAAATATGTTGTAATTATTAACAAATAGTGGGTATATACAACATTATTTTGAGTATATGCGAAACCTGAATATAGTTTGTTCAGAATAAGTAACTGAATCGATTCTAATAATTTTTAAACCATGTTATATTTTGCACGTTAAGCCGTTGGTCCCGGCTGTCATTTGTAGATCTTTGACAGTCGTTAGGCAGTCAGTGGCCCAAAAAGTCTGACAACCAGTCTTACCAAGGGGTATCGTATTACCCAGTACTAACTGGGTTGTGGAGGTCTGATAGGCAGTCGCTCCATGTAAAATACTGGTATTCAGCTGCATCCGGTTAGACTGGAAGCCAACCCCAATACAGTTGGGAACAGGCTAGGCAGATGATGTTATATTTTGTCCCAAAAATATTTAAAAAAAAATTACAAGTTGGACACCGATCGAATTTAGGTACCTATCGCAATAATTTAGGTACCTACTGCCAAATTATTATTATCAATGAGCTCAAAACGACGCTGGAGACGCGTGCGCGGGCGGGCTGTGTGGTGACCACGTTTTTGTGCGGACAACCAGGTAACAGAACAAGCTTATAACTTTGTGATTTTTCATGATACAGTTTTAAAATTTTGTACATAGACTCTTTACATAAAAATACTAGACACGTGTTTCAGGTTTCGCATATACTAAAACTAATGTTGTATATAAAAAGTTAGTTGAACACAATATTGTTAATATACCCTACATGTTCTATTTATGCTGTGTGGAATATTCCGCTACATTTGCTTTACTAATAAAGCCTTGTATCTTCTTGCTCGCAGATATTCTTCATCTATCCACATATGTAGGTATATGGTTTACTTAGATAGTTTCAGAGCAACAGCGTTAACAAACATTTAAACTCACATACACAAACAACAGACTTTTTTTTTTTTTTTTTTCGGATGGGAAATCATCAAATGACCCCCCCCACTCTGGGCGGAGCGGAGGGGAGTGTCAGACTTGTACTGACTAAAACCCATCCATGTTCCTTCTTTGCCATTTGTGTTTCAGGGCCACGGTGTCTCTTTCGAACAGTCCCGCAGCTCTGGCAGGCATCGGCCAATGCGGACCCCACTACGGTAGCGTGCCCTGCACGGGGTTGCAACAGTCGCTCTCTCCATGTCGCCATGAGATCACGCCGGAGCTCTGTCCGCTGAGCGGCAATTTGCCGCGGCAGCGGAGTTTCCCCCCGACGTAGTGCCTCCGCGTGCCATTCATGCAGGCGCGCGAGGACTATCGCCTCCAGATCCCATGGCGGCAATCCGGCAAGGAGGCTAGCCGCCTCGCCGGAGATCGTGCGGTACCCCAGGATTAGCCTTATGGCTATCACCTTTTGGGGCACGTTCAGGTAGTGGGCGGCTTGCCGCCTCAAAGAACGCGCCCACACCGGGGCCCCGTAAAGGGCCATGGACCGCACGACTCCCGCGAAGAGCCTCCGGCAGGAGGCGTTTGGACCCCTCAGGTTGGGCAAGAGCCGCTTGAAGGCAGCCCCTGTCCGTTCCAGTTTGGACAAACAACAGACTCGAAACAACTACCTGTAGGCCATACAAATATTTGTTTCCGTGCGGGAATCGAACCCGCGACACGCAGCGCAGCAGGCAATGGCTCAGCCACTGCACTAACCACGTCGTCGAAAATTAATAAAATCTTTATTAACAGATGATTGTTCAAATATCAGTGTAGCTTTGGCTCTTGTACTAGGATTCCCTGTATCACAAGAGCTCTCAATTCACAGGGATAATATAAAAAACGATAGACAAAAAAAATGGGATACACTATAAGATATGGTACGCATTAAAAGTGTTACAAACATAAAATATAAAAAAGAGTAAAAAAAAAAAAAAAAAGTGAAAATAATATGGGAGTATACATTTGAAATGATGAAAACATTGACCCCTTTCCAAGTTTTCAGTTACTTCAATTACTTCTAGTAAATAAGTAATAAACAGCGTCAATCAAGAAAACGAAAAAGAAAAATTACAGCATTGTTTTCAAATTATTTCACTTTAATAACAATTAAACGCTCACGTCACATTTACGTAAAAACAAAATTATGAAAATGTGTTATAGGTCAGGAGTCTTAAGTGTTTATTACGCTTGTACAACACAATAACACGTACATACATAATAAAACACACTCGTAATAATACACAACACATACTTACGCAATTAGTAATTAAAGTACTCATTTCTATGTACGTCATTATTTTGTTTCGTAGTTTTGCATCTTACTATGTTATTAGACGTAATGTGTAGTGAACAAGAATATTGTTTCAGGGTTGTACAATTTATACAAATCCAGTTTATGCGGATCTCTTATTGTATTGAAAACCTATACAAAGCGAGGCCAAGTTATACTGGAAATGGACAGCTTCATGTGCCACCGTGTGTACTGACGATGAGATATTTTAGACAAATATTGTTTTATACGATCTAGCTGTAAGTTTCTGTTTGTTTTTGAGAGCTTCGTGGCATAACAGTCACACGCTTCGATTTTCAAGGTTAAGAATTTCTAGCCGAGGTCGAGTTTTGGATGGGTGACCATCCATTACAAACAAAGACACATTCTTACCTCGGTTTGGGCTGTCATTCGTCGACAGTTAGTCGTTATTGGTAGTTAGAAGCGCGAAAGTCTGACTGCCAGTCTAGACAAGTGATAAGTCTATTGCTGTCCGTCCCGTGACTGGTTTGTGGATGTCACATAGACAGTCGCTCTATGTAAAATATTGATATTCAGATGCAACCGGCTAGACTGGAAGCGATCTCAACACAGCTTTGAAAAGGCTAAGTTGAGGATGAGTATTTGTTTGCTTTAAAGATTATGAACCAGAATCATCATTCCAAGTCCAGATGCAGTTGGATGCCAGTGTTTTGCATTAAGCGACTGCCTGTCTGACCTTCATAACCCAGTTAGTAGGAACTGGGTGATATGATACCCCTTGGTAAGACTGGATGTCAGACTCTCAAAGATCTACAAATGACAGTCGGGACCAACGGATTAACGTGTTTTCCGGGGCACGGAGGAAACTCGGTATGTAATGGGTGGTCTTGGTCAAAAAACACCTGTTTTATTCCGACAAAGTAGAGATCTTACAAACAAAGTTACCTTCAATACGAGATAGAAACATGGACAATAACAGTTGTCCATTACATTCGATGTAGGTTTTCTCATTTCTTTGTTCAAGTTAACAAGTTTCAAGTTCCACCTTTGTAACTGAAACTTTGACCTTTCATTGGTGATAACTATGTAGTTTATATCGTATTTGAACCTTTCTGCTAACGTGTAGAGGGTGATGAACCCGTCTTTAGCGTTTAATTGAATTTTAGTGTTCCGAATTAAAATTGATTCTCCTCCACTGATTGATCCCCATCAAAACAATTTTGACTTTATTAGGTAATTAATATACAACCATCATTAACACTAAAAACTAAATATTTACCATGCTTACTTTTTATTTTGGGTTCCCGATATTTCAAAATAAATTGTAAACATGGTAAATATCCCGTATTTTGTGTCAATGATTGTAGTATTAGTGAAAAAAAGTCTCCGAGAGTCTGACAACTAGTCTTACCAAGGGGTATGGTATTACCCAGTACTAACTGGGTCTTGGAGGTCAGATAAGCAGTCGCTCCATATAAAATATTGTATTGTATTGTATTGTATATTGTTGTTCAGCTGCATCCGGTCAGACTAGAAGCCAATTCCAACATAGTTGGGAAAAAGCTAGGCAGATGATGATGATGATGATGAGAGTGTTAGTGATCATGTCAGTTTAAAAACTAAAATTAATATACCATAATGAAATTATAGTGGGCACAGGATACCTATTATTACTACCTACTACAACTATTTTCAACTTCGAACTAATGATATGAAGAGTAAAAACAGTTTTTTTCGAAGAGTTTTTTGTTTTGATTTTTTACAGAACACTCAAAGATTGCATTCGTTTAACTTGTTGTTCTGCATCGTTCTTTTGCAAAAGAGTACGGAACACTATGAAAAAGTACAATAACTCACACTTGGTCGATTTTAATTAACTTATAATTGAGATAGGCAACTTCACGCGAGTGTCATCTCGTGCAATAAATTGGGTAAACACTTTCATTACAGACTCCTTGATAAGATATATGATGCTATTTGTAGTGTTGCAGTTCATTCACTTGTAGAGGGTTGTCTGATTTATGTATTTCATTGTCTACTGTTGGTATTATCAGTCAAATTCTCCTTGAAGTCTATATTGGGTACGCATTGGTGTCATTTGTGCGTAGAATGTTCAATTAGCAAAATGGACAAAATACAAAATGTCCGATTAGTTTTTGCAATTTATTTATTAAAACTCTATGCACAAGCAAAAATTCTACAAAGGCGGACTTAATGACTTGGGCATTTTATACCAATTTACATTGAATTCGTAACTCTCGCGTGGATACGGCGTAGACCTCCACGCTGAAAAAACACCTAGAGTTTAAGCTGCGCCGTCTTCACACAAGAACATGTCTACCCCAACGGTTATCCATTCTACGGCTAATATGGCCGGCCCATTGCCACTTCAGCTTATTTATTCTGTAAGCTATGTCGACAACTCTTTTTCTCTGTAGGATCACCTCGTTCCGGATGCGATCCCTAAGAGACACTCCAAGCATAGCCCGTGTTATTTATAAATTAATCCAATACCTACGTTTTTTGATCAAATCAACGATTTTCATCTAAATTATACCTATATTCACACGTTGCGGTTTAAAAGAAGATGTAGAACAGTGGATCTAACGTGTTTACTAATCATAGTTTTAATTAAGTAAACAATATTATTGTTGACATAAAACCTAATAAAATAATAATAGATCGATTAAAGTGGGAGCTTGTAGCACCACTATTTTTCCTCAGCTACAACACAAATAATTATTGAATGATGACGTTTTGGGGGACAGTAATTTTGACGTTCAAAAAGTGTTGATTTTTGGCCCAATTTAAATAAATGACTTTTGATTTCGATATCACACTCCCATTTGACTGCCGAGTTATCGCAAGCGCGACTGTTCAGCATGAGGTCCTGGGTTCGATTCGGGATCGGGCAGTGTTATTGGGTTTTTCTATCAGGATTTTTTCAGTATCAGCAATGAAGTCTGAATTTGTGGCCAGTTGATGGCAATGGGTCGCCCCTTATTATATGGGACTTACAACATACTGACGCAATGTGGGTGTACTGTTAGGTTCACCTCTGTCTAACACGTCTTCGGGGATTACAGGAGTGTCTGGTTAGACTGGATGCAGACCCCAACATAGTTGGGACAAGGCTAGTCAGATGATGATGACCCCAAAGATCAGCAATTTAAAATTATTATCATTACCATGATTAGCTTGTGACGCACATTTACACACAAATACGTATTACACGATACCTTTGACAGACATTTAATTAATTTATCTATGTAGTAATGCATCATTGTTTGAGTCAAAAGGTCAACACGGTTATATGCTTGCATACCTAATAACGTAATTGATTTTCATAAGAAAAGGTTATGTGCAAAAACGCGTAAGACGATGACTTGCAAATTAATTTTAAAGACTTTGTTCTTCGGAACACTTTTCTTATTTTTCTGTCCTTTTATTATCACTACATTTGTATAAAACAAAGTCGCTTCCCGCTGTCTGTCTGTCCCTGTGTATGCTTAGATCTTTAAAACTGGTACATTGTCAATACATCTACGAAAACATAATGTATATAAAAAAAAATCTACATCTTTTTAATAAAAGGGGTGACAGACACAATTACAGTACTAGAAATAGAGACCAATTAGTTCAGCCGGGCTTCAGACTCGCTAAAGTAGACTCATCTTTCATGGGGTACTGTTTGAGATGCTATAATAAAATTCTACAAAGTATTCTTGAACTGAATGAAACGAAATTTGAAACATGCATTAAACGCACACTACGTAAGAAAGCATATTACAAGTTGGACGATTATATCACTGATAAAAATGCTTGGCTCAATGCCGGTCCTGCTCCACAAGAACAGGGGCGCCTAAATTGATAGCATTAAATATTATTGTTGGAGCTGCTGAAGATTGTATAACTATCTTTGCATTGTATAGATTCAATCCCTTTTGTATTATATAGCCGCCTAGCCCATATTGTGTGAGTACTATGTACTAGAAAGCTGTCATTCGCTGGAAACCTGCGTCTTTTCTTGACTTGAATGTGCCCTGGCGGTTAGGAGTATGTCATGCTCTCTTAAATGTCTCGCTGATGGTGGCACGTGTGTCGGATCATTTAGTTCCCTTCAAAATGGTTGAGTTGAATGGTGCTGATACATACGTCATGTTCGTGAACGGGCGCTGTCAGTTATGACTGGTCATCTCTTATTTGCCACGGCTTATTTGAATTAATTATTTTATTTTTGAATTGTTTTTACTATGGACACTTTTAGCGTACACATCTTGCTGTATCGTTCTCACATAATGTACCATCTCAAAATGAATGATGTAACCAAGGTTTTGTTAAAGTATTCTGATATAAAAGAGTGTCCATGGAGTTTCTTGCCCGTTCTTCTCCATAGAGATCTACGTTAGGGAATGGGCAACTACAGTACTTTCACAGTTTTTGTGCCTTGTGACTGGGACTGTAGCTTTATTTTACTGTTGTCTTTGTTTCGACAATTCAAAAGTGCCTGTAATTGGCCTACTTGAAATAAATGCTTTGATTTTGATTTTGACTACGCAACGGATTTGGATGCGGTTTTTTTTAATAGATAGAGTGATTCAATAGGAAGGTTTATATATATATTGCACCCGTGCGAAGCCGGGGTGGGTCGCTGGTTAAAACTAAAATGCTTTTAGGAGCCTAGTGAGGCTCCTTCGAGTCTGCAGCGCGTCCGTTTTTGTAATAACCCTCGAGAGGATTTAGACGAAATTATGAGTGTGAATGTGGATGTTTATATGAGAGTATGGCAAGATCGAAGAAACAAGTGAAGGACTATCTGAAAGATGATAGTTATACTAGGTGTAAACGGACCCTTCACGAAGCCGTCAACCAAGCATTATGTAAATCAAACTAAGTGACTTTACGCAAAAATTATTGCTGGGAAACGACTTTTTTTTTGGGTTGAAAAATCACGTTTTACGGTAGGACTCGATGGAACGCACTCAAAGCATTGTGCTGATGGATGGATTGAATAGTACGGGGCTCGTGGAGGTGTTTAAAGTAAAACTCATACATTAAAAACATGTATTTTAAATAAAACTTGTAACTTTGACCCCCAATATCTCCGTAACTAAAAGGTTTCCAGGAATGGTCTAGAAAAAAATATAATCGCAAAGACGGAGAGAACAGTGCCTTTCGGCTTCGTTAAGTGTCTATTTACACCCTTTAGAGATCAACGCTTTGGAATGTGCAACTACAGTAGTTTCTCAAGTCATTATGCCTTGTGACTATGACTTTATGTAGCTTCGCTTTTTTTTTGACATTCAAAAGTGCCATATAATGGTCTAAAATCGAAATAAATAAATGCTTTGAGTTTATTTGAGGCCATTCCATGTGATGATAAAACAGTAATAAACTGATACTGTCACGAATCCTTATTGACACTAATAAGTCAATGAGAATGACAATAGCACAAACAACGAACAATAAAATAATAAAATATTGTTTTCCAATCCATGCTGTATTATAAATACGTGATATATTTTGATTGAAGTTATTAAAACACTGATTCTTGAGTTTTAATTTTACTTTAACATTTTTTTTTGCGCACATGTAGTATTCAGTCTTTTATTATTATTATTATTTTTTTTTTGAAGATATCGTTGCCCCACACTATGAATTTCTCCTGTATCGTGGGTGCGTTTACAAACATTTAAGCTCACATACACAAACAGCCAGACCCGGAACAACTACCTGTAGGCCATACCAATATTTCTTCCGTGCGGGAATCGAACCCGCGACACGAAGCGCAGCAGTCAATCGCTCAGCCACTGCGCCAACCGTGCCGTCAATTTCTTTTTCCTTTTTTTCAGAGAGAGCATAAATGTTACTTTTTCGCCTGTCTATCTACCTAATCTGTGTTAATGTTGTAAAAATGTGGTAAAGAAAACTTTACGTATGAATACGGATGTCTATAAGAGTAGAGAAAGACCCAAGAAACGATGGATGCACTGTGTGAAGGAATGCGGAAATGACGACTAATAGAGAAGTATGGAAGAAGAAGACATGCTGCGCCGACCCAATAGTAATACGCGATAATTAGCTCGTGGCTAAATAATAACAGGCACTCGGGTCGTTCTTCAGGTTAAGCCGCAATTGCTTAGGTTGGTTCGTGGATGGGTGACCGCCTATTACATATCGAGTTTTCTCCGTGCCTCGAAGAGCATGTTAAGCCGTTGGTCCCGGCTGTCATCTGTAGATCTTTGACCGTCGTTACAGGTAGTCAGTGGCCCAAAAAGTCTGACAACCAGTTCCAGTCTTACCAAGGGGTACCGTATTACCCAGTACTAACTGGGTTGTGAAAATGTGGAGGTCAGATAGGCAGGCGGTCTATGTAAAATACTGGTATTCAGCTGCATCCGGTTGGACTGGAAGCAGACCCCAACATACATAGTTGGGGTAGCCTTTCCCCAACTATGTATGTGGCAGATGTCAGCAGAATGATGATATCTGTCTTACTTACGTTTTCACGCCTTATGGGTTGAAATTTATCCCTGTGCGTAACCATGACTAAGATTTATTTATTTATAACCAGCCTATAATGTTTCAACTGCTCGGTCACATGCCTACGCTCTATGAGAAGGAAACCATTTATCTTTTTATTTTCTTGATAGTACGGACTACCCACAGCAGAAGACGTTAAAGCCTGTGTTGGAGGTGCGCGAGGAGGCGAAGGGAATGCGCCCGACGATGATACCCAAGCATGCTATCCAGTGTTGCCAGAATGTTACTTTTGACCTTCTCATTTCACCTCCATGTTTTATTTTAAAATTAAGTCTTATAAAATGTCTTATACATTTAAAGTGGTCAGTGGAATTATACATTTTATAAGAAGTTTTTGTATCTGACTGTAAATTGAGTGATCGAGCTAGTTGACGACAAAATGAAAGATATTTCACACTCGCCAGTTGACGAATAAGTCTAATTTCCGGCCTCAAACGCTGCGGGTGATAACTTGTTTAAATAAAATAAATAATAACTCTTTTCCTGAACGAGGGTACCTATTTCAATTCAAATGTACGATGTCAATGTCATGACCATGAATAAAACGGGTTATAAGGTCACAGTATTGTATGCTAATTATACAGATAATTGGATATTCAGTCTGAACACGTGCCGAATACTGCCGATAAGATATGTCCTCATCTTAAGGTGGAAGCGCCAGGGTAGCCCGCGACATTCTACCTTTTTTATGAAAAAGTTATTCATCATCATCAGCCTAGCCTTTTCCCAACTATGTTGGGTTCGGCTTCCAGTCTAACCGGATGCAGCTAAATACCAGTATTTTACATGGAGCGACTGACTATCTGACTGATCTTTCAAAGTGCTCCAGTACTCCAAATTAAATCTAATTAATTTACTAATTGATAGTAGCCCAGCACTAACTAATTAATCCCAAGACGTTCACACAGGCCGCAAGAGCCCCTTTAATCTAGCCACAAATCACCACACAGAGAGACAATGAGTATGCTTTCTATACAGAAAGCCCATTCAGTTCCATGCAGAATTTAGGATGATCATCATATGCTTAGTCTTTTCCCTAGCTATGTTGGGGGCGGCTTCCCATCCAATCGAATGCAGCCGATCAGTACATGGAGCGGCTGCCTCTCTGACCTCCTCAACTCAGTTACTGGGTAGCATGATACTTTTTCGTTAGAATGGATATCAGACTTTCGGTCTCCTGGCTACCATCTACAAATGATAGGCAGGATCAACGTGTTCAAGTAAGTAAGAAGTCAAGTCTTTTTTTACGTTAAAAATACAAGTTGAAGTTTGATTTAAATTGGGAGAGGGATTCCTTACAGAAGGTTAAACTATCTACATTAATTGTTTATCATATTTTTCCTCGAGCAAAGAAGTAAATTACTCGTACCTAGCTCGTACATATATTTATCAACTAGTTCCTCAATATCATATTGGCCTTTAATTTCCCCAACTTTTTTTGGCTCCGTTCTGCATAAACTTCAAGCATTGTAAAATTTGAGCCTTCTGTGTCCTACCTACTCTGTGCCTCTAATCTGCAGGACTTCAATTAGCCTCTGTGAATGTGTGTTTAGTCCAAGCCGGTCGTTGGACTGACAGCTTTACGATGTAACATGTTCCACGTTTAAAAATAGGTCGCAAATGACACGAACGGTGTCACTAAATAGTTTTTTATTTTTTGACGTATTAAAGCGCCCAAAATGTGCCCTCAGACGAATACATATATGACGAGCTTCTGATGTAACATTCTTTTATAAAACTTTCTCAGTAAACATCATCATCTGCCTAGGTTTTTCCCAGAAAAAAAACTACAGTTTTTCAGAAAATATATTAATCAAAAAATGTGATCTTCGCGAGCTGGGATCATTCGTTTATTTACAGAATACCACAAACATTCTGAGATACTTTTACCATAATCTCTAAAGATTTTTATTTTCCAAGAAAAGGTTACTAAGGCGTAGAACCCTAGCAAATGACTCAATTTTCTCTAAACAGTTGAAATCTTTGTTAATAAAGAAAGGCTACTATACCGTTGAAGAATTTGACGTAAATGTGAAAAAATAATAGATACTACCTTACATACGTATATCTATGACTAAAATTAATGAACGAATTGATATTAATGTTTTATTTTATTAATGTTAAGTATAAATAATGTAATAAGTTGTAATAATAAGCCAATATTATAATTTAATAATATAATATATAAAATTTGCAGTGCCCTTACAGGGTGCATGTCTTAATACTGTGTCATGAAATTTTAATGCATGTCTACTAATCAGTGTTTTACATGTTTGCAAATAAAATAAATAAACTTATAAATGAACAGTAGGTAGGTAATTGAGGAATGATCTGATTACATTATAATCACTAGGTTATAGGTGAGGGTAACTTATCGCAAGAGCACGTGTCGAAACGCATGCTGTTAGTAGTAAACATGTGCTTGAACACTAAACAAAAAATGTTTTGCACCACTTACACGCGTACCCAAGCGTGCGCGCCTCTGGTTTAGTTTACATGAATCCGAGTCTTAATTAAACGGATTGGTCGTCCGAAAACTGCTAGCTGAAAAAGAAGCCTCAAATTGTTTCGAAATAAGTCAGCCAAAAAACGTTGTTGAACAAAATAAAATAAAATTAATATGACTCATTTGTTCAAAAGCCCGGAAGGCGCCTCAGTCGGTACCACACGTTCGGGCTCGCCGAACAAAATGAATGCGAAAGAAATTATGGTCTACACAGGGTCCCCAATTATACAATGCTACCGAGTTTACTGACATTCAATCACTTTTCAACCTTATAAATTAGGGCATAAGGGTGAAAAGTGGCAGACCGTCAGTGACCTCGGTGGTACATGAATGTGTCTGAAAGCAAATAAATAATTTTACTACATTTATCAAACACTTACCAAAAATTTGTGTCATTTATTTACAATTTCGACACATGACAAAGCAAATGACATCCTTTTAGTTGATTAAAATGAAAACAAACAATAATTATAGAATTAATGAAATCGGCCTTCACATTACTCCGGCATGGCAGTCTGTTCCTCAGTAGATATTCTACCACACAGTAAAACGGTTCTTATCAAATTGTCATGAAGACTCAGATTAATATAAATCCTATTACTGACAATTATTTGGACAGAGGATTTCAAAATGTGCTTCTTCCTTTCCGTTGTTTTCAGCACCTTGTGTTCCTATCATGTTTCTCCATCAAGTACAATTGCATCAGACCTCATCGTGGGACTTATTATGTTGTGTCGCTCATTGCTGTCCTTGTGTTTATATGTTTTCATCTAAATAACCTCATTTCGAGGGATGATAACGAAACAGTCACTCCATTCATGGTCTTTTTTATTAGGACTCATGTATTCCTGTTGGTTGTACCTTACGTTTTCTTTTACATTCTTAATATTGTTCAAAGAAGAGAACACGTCCATTTAATTTTGAAGATTCAAAAAGCTTTTAGATTAATCAATTTTATGCAATACAAAAAGGCTGCTACTAGAAATTGGTTCGCTATTCTGCGGTACACTGTGGGATTCATTATCAATGTGGCAGTGAGTCGCAGCTTAATAATGTTTGTATATTTATATACATTGCTTTTTTTTGATACGCTCATATCGTATGGTGCATCTATTATCGCCCTGATAAGAGATGGATTAGTTTCGTGGATGACTGAAGTCGAGTACTACAGTAAAATCTGCTTAGAGCTGGAAGAAGAAAAATATGATGATAAAATAAAAAAGCTTTTCCAAGCATACGTCAATTTAATGGAGGCGTTCCACATTTTCAAGAAGATATTTAAGTTTTCGGTAAGGAGCGACTTATGCGAAGTGTCTTTTGAACATAATCCAGGTATGCTCTCGAAACGGCGAAGAAAAACATCGTGAGGAAGTCGGCATGTCATGAATTTGAAGACATGTGCCGTATACTTTTACATCTACCAACCCGCACTGGGCCAGCGTGGTGAATTATTGCTTATTCTCTCTTATACAACATGTAACGTAATTAACGCACACCCTCAGACACCCCAATTAGTATATTATGTTATAATCATAATACATACACTGAATTTTTAGTTAAACATATATGAGCATTGATTATTGATTGATTTAGTTATACTAATTCCGGAAGAATGTTGTGGTCACAGTACAAATCCACGAACGCAGACAGTCGCACACGTAGGTATGAGGGTCTTGTTAGCCTAGTAGGTATTCGCTCGCGTTCGAAACGAGTTAACGAGTTTTTACTGTAATTTACGTAGTTTTATTTATTTTTGGGAAAAAAAAAACCTATAATAAAAATTATAGAAATCGATTCAGTAAACGATTCTGAACAAACTAATTTCAGGATGTGCGTTAATTATGTTACATGTTGTAGAGAGGAGGCCTGAATCCCAGCAGAGGGAACATTAAGGCTTTAGGATTATGCTCTTGAATATCTTGTCTTGGGTTTAGTATATGAAATTCCAACTAAAATTATCCGTTTATTCCAAACATAAGGGCTTGGACACAACACCACGGCGCGTTGCTGCCACCGTGTGACGGCACGACGTCATAGCACGGTACGACGGCGCGCGCCGTGACGCGTCACCGCGGTACGGTGCCGTGTACGGTGCGCCCGCTCCGCGTACATATCTAAACATAACTGCAAGTTTGAGTACATGTTTGAACCGACGGTTGCTGCTGTGAGCTGGCGTGGCACCGAACGTCACGCCTACATGTAAAAGCTTGTTTTCAAAGTATATTTTAATGTTAAACGTCATTTATTTTCAGATATTATTTCAAACTTTGGGCACATTTTTCTATGGTTTACTGTACGTTCAAGCAATTGTAGTAGTGACAGAATTAGGAACGACGCATTTTGGCGCGGTGAGCATTTTATAAAGCTTGGGCCGAGATTTGTTACCATTATATTTTGTTATTGGATTGTACATGGGACGTAATATGTTCGCAGGTATCTTTGTACTTGGTTTTTTAACTTTCGTGTGTTCTGCAATAAAGATTTTTAAACCCTATGTCCTAATAGAAAACGACTGTAGTGCGAAATTGCGATAATTTCTTTTAATGATGAGAGACGGCATATCTCGGTCTGGCTAACTCAATCAAACGTATCACACATTGTGATTAAACTTTTTTTTCTCCAATTTCAGCGAGACGTCCTAACTTTTGAAATAGTAACCTTATTATGGACTCTTAAGAACTTTGGTTTCGTCAGTATATTCAGTGTTTTGTGCGAAAGGTACTACATGTGTGTATCAGAGGTAGACGCTGCTTGCAGTAGGTTGCTGAAGAGCCTGCAGAGTACTGGTAAGAACAGACAGTTTGTCAAATGGAGAATTTGATGACATGTGTTATTGCCAACAGATGCAACGCTCTGCTGCTGTAAAATTGGTATTTTTATGTTGCTGTGGTTTATTACAGTTGTTTTTTTTTTTAATCAAATAACTCTGAAGATTTTGTGTTTAAATTTGAAATAATTCTAGGAAGTTTTGATAAATAGTTTCAACATAAAACTTGACATTGACCATTTATTGCTGTTCTGCTGAAAATTCTTTACTCAGATTTAGATATGTCTATTATTGTAATCACATAAGGGCGACCGCCGTTATTTTATCTTAAATATTATTTTGAAAATCCTTTATCTCTGTTACAGTGGAAGCTAAGAAGCTCTGTAAGAACGTACAGCGGCTTAACCGAGCAGCCTTCGAGGAGATGACAGCTTGTCGGATGTTCACAATCGATGGAAGACTACCTCTGAAGTTTAACAGTCTAGTATTAGAGTACACTCTTGTGATACTGCAGTTTGCTGTCGTGTCATGGAAAAGCAAAATTAAAGATACTTATAATTTACATTAAAAATAAAATTGATACATATTTGTTACAACGTAATAATTAAATAAATATCGCGTACGTGCACCGCGCCGCCGCCGCCGCCGCGCCGCTCCAAACTTACTTCGTGTGTCGCCCGCTCGAGCAAGGATAAGCGTCCCGCTCCCCGAAGCCGCGCGCCGCCCGCGTCCGCAGTCGGCCTACCTCGTTGCTAGAGATTGCGCACGCTCCACTGCGTGGCGCCATACCTAAATTGTTGTACGCGAGCTCCATACCACGTTGGGTAGTTTTAAGATAGACTGTACATATTGTAGGTTGTGTGCCCGAATATATACATTATTACCATCCCGTCGCGTCTTTTCTCTGCCCACCAACGCCACCGCCATCATTTATTTTTACTAGAAAAGTAAATCCACTTTTATAGGTACAATTTTCTCGATCCATAAATAAATGGGCTAGCGAGTTAAGACATTTTAAGATACCGTGGAGAAGGTATCAAATGAAAACTTTTTGAATAATACTCATATGATCGGAACATTGGAAGGCACCTCCTGTCGATGCGGTTCGCTGTGTTTTATCCAATAAAGGCGATGATTGCCAGGTGTTCCTTAATCCTCATCTGCCTAGCCTTTTCCCAACTATGTTGGGGTCGGCTTCCATTCTGACCGGATGCAGCTAAAAACCAGTATTTTACTTGGATCTGCTGCCTATCTGATCTCCACAACCCAGTTAGCACTGGGTAATACGATACAACTGGTTGTCAGACTTTTTGGGCCACTGTCTACTTGTAACGACAGTCAAAGGTCTACGTATGACAGCTGGGACCAACGGCTTGACGTGCTTTCCGAGGCACGACACGCACGGCAACTGGGTATATAATGGGTGGTCATCCATCCACAGGCCAACCTAGGCAAGCACAGCTTAACCTAAAGATCGATCCCGAGTGGCTGTTATGATTTAGCCACGTGTTCCAATGTATTTAGAAGAATGTTTGAAAGCAAACAAAGGTTTCTTCTTTTATCACCAACTATTTGTGCCATCTAATTACTTGAAACAGTAAACCTCCATCCTTTTAGTTGATTAAAATGAAAACACACTACAATTAAATAATTAACGAAAATGTCCTTCACATCGCAGAACGTCACCTATTCCTCAGTAGATATTCTACCACACAGTGAAACGGTTCTTATCAAACTAACATGAAGACTCAGATTAATATAAACCCTATTACTGACAATTATTTGGACAGAGGATTTCAAAATGTGCTTCTTCCTTTCCGTTGTTTTCAGCACGTTGTGTTCCTATCATGTTTCTCCATCAAGTACAATTGCATCAGACCTCATCGTGCGTCTTATTATGTTGTGTCGCTCATTGCTGTCCTTGGATTTATATGTTTCCATATGCTAAACCTCTTTTCGACGGATTTTGACAACATGGTCGATCCATACATGATCTTTTTTATTAGGGTTCATGTATTCACTTTGGTTTTACCTTTCGTTTTCTTTTACATTCTTAATATTATTCAAAGAAGAGATCACGTCAGATTAATATTGAAGATTCAAAAAGCTTTTAGATTAATCAATTTTATACAATACAAAAAGGCTGCTACTAGAAATTGGTTCGCTTTATTGTGGTACAGTGTGAGCTTTATTGTCAGTGTGGCAGCGAGTCGCGACCTATTAATTTCAGTATATTTATATACTTTACTTTATTTTGATGTGATCATAATGTATGGTACTTCTATAATCGGTCTTATAAGAGATGGAATAGTTTCGTGGATAGCTGAAGTCGAGTACTACAGTAAAATCTGCTTGGAGCTAGAAGAAGAAAAATATGATGATAAAATAAAAAAGCTTTTCCAAGCATACGTCAATTTAATGAAAGCGTTCCACATTTTCAAGAAGATTTTTAAGTTTTCGGTAAGGAGCGACTTTTGTGAAGTGTATTTTGATTGTAATGCAGGTATGCTCTCGAAACTTCTAATGTAATCATCGTGAGGAAGCTGGCATGTCCTAGAACCAAAAATTCGAAGACATGTGACATATACACATCTCCAACCTGCACTGGGCCAGCGTGGTGGCTGCCAGCCCACTCTCATAAATAACGGAGGCCTGAATCCCAGCAGAGGCAACATTAGGCTTTAGGATTTTGCTTTTGGTTGTCAAGTCTACGGTTTAGTAAATTTACTTCAAACTAAAATTGACTATTTATTCTAATCAAGGCTATTATTCTTCGACAGATGTGTGAAATGACGCGGCAAATTGAGATAGGCTGTTAATTTGATAAACAATCAGTTGTCTAGTGCGACACTTATGTACTTTTTTCTAAAAAATTTTTTCAGGCTTTATGTCATACTTTGAGCACATTTTTCTACAGTTTATTGTACCTTCAAGCAATTGTAAAAGTAACAGAATCAGGAATGATGCGTTTTGGCAAGGTAAGCATTTTATACAGATTTGGCCGAGATTAGTAAACGCTTGCTTAAATGTTTTTTATTTCGTTATTGGATTGTACATGGGACGTATGTGGGCAGATATTTGTGCACCTTGTTTTTTATTATTAACTTCTTAAATTGTTTTTTTAAGGGTCGTGCGGTTAGCAATAAAAATTGTTAATTGTTTATTTATAACCCTATGTCCGAACAACCGTGGCGGGAACATGCGATCGTTTCTTCGTTCAAAGGCACGCATCGTCGTGCTATTTTCCGAAAAGAATAAAGAGACAATCGCTAATATTAGGTAGGCCCTAATCTCGGTCTAGCTAACTCAATCAAACTTGTGGTAAAGCGATGTTGAATATTGTGATCAAACTTGTTTTTCACTCATTTTCAGGGAGACACCCGAACTTTTGAAATACTATCCTTAATATGGACTATTAGGAATTTGGCTTTTGTCAGTGTATTAAGTGCTTATTGCGAAAGATACTACATGTGTGTATCTGAAGCAGACGCTGCTTGTAGTCGGTTGCTGAAGAGCCTGCAGAGTACTGGTAAGAACAGAAAATTTTGTCTAATGGAGAAGTTGATAATTTTTATTACAGATGTTTTTTTAATTTTATTTTAAAATTTGAAATTATTCAAGGAAGTTTTGATAGATAGTTTTAACATAAAACTTCATAAGGACTATTCATTGCTGTTCTGCTGCAATTTCTATACTCAGATCAAGCTATAACTTTCATTGTATGACTGCCGTCATTTGTCTTAATTATTAATGTAAGAAATCCTTTGTCTCTGTTACAGTGGAAGCTAAGAAGCTCTGTAAGAACGTGCAGCGGCTGAATCGAGCAGCCTTCGAGGAGATGACAGCTTGTCGGATGTTCACAATCAATGGAAGACTGCCTCTAAAGTTTAACAGTCTAGTATTAGAGTACACTGTTGTGATTCTGCAGTTTGCTGTCGTGTCATGGAAAAGCAAAACTAAAGATACATAATTTACATTAAAAATAAAATTGATACATATTTGTAACAACGTAATATTTAAATAAATATCGCGTACGCGCACAGCGCCGCCGCACTATGGGACCAAACGGTACGTTCCATCTCAAAAATCAATAACTTTTTAGTTTCTTGACATTTTGAATTGAAATTTTGTAGACGTGTTCCTGAATACTTATGCTATTGGATAATTAATACACTTCTTCTTTAAAAACTGTATTTATTTAGTAAAAAAATTACAAAAATAAAATGTTGAAAATTTTCATACAAAAATTAAATTGAATTATTAAAATTAATTGTTTGCTTACATTGGTTAAATTAAAATTATGAATAAGTTAGTAACTACGTAATTATATAATTTTAAACTAAAAAAAACATTACAGCCATGAAAAAAAAACATTATTCTACTCATCACTTGTCAATTCTAAAAGCTCTTTGGCTTCGTTAAGTAGTTCTTTTGGTATCACAATACTTGATCTATTTAAGCTAGATATACGGAGATCAGAATTATACAACAGTTTGTGCAGAACGTCTTTCAATGTGGCTGACCTGGAACACTTTTGAGCGTGATCTAACATATATTTCTTATAGTCTTTATTACGAGCTTCTTGAGCATCTTCAGATAATTGGCCTATTGGCAAAACTGTAAAATGCTCAATTATTTTGGCACCATGTATAAGAATTTTGTGGACTGAAGATGGCATATAGTACCAGTAATATTTTCTCACATATAACTGTGCAGTCCCTAGCGTATATTCATCAAACTTTACTGCGTTTACAGAAAATCCCAATGACATGGTTTGCAGAATTATGTATAATCTCTTGATCAATTTTTCATCGATGCCCCTGATTTCTGCAGAACATTGATAGTTTTGGAAGAAGAAGATTAAAGTTTATCAATGTGTAAACCAAACAATTCCCGGAAACGAGTTTGGACGTACTTCTTTTATTCTTCTTTATTTTTTTTGTTCTCTGGAGTCGATGCAGACCACTTTTCAAAGCCTAGGTTATAAGAAATATGCAGACTCTTATCCATACGTGTGGTTAAAATGATCACCGCATAAATTCTAATGTGAAAATATTTTTCGTTCGACAGTTTTGCTTCTAGCTCGAAATGGCTCTGTAATGACGCAGGTTTTTTTATTTCCTTGTATTACTGAATAGTTAACGAATCTAAAAATGTCATTAACTCGACATCGGCAGCCATCGATAACAAGAAAACCTCAACTTGAAAATTAAAAAGACGAAAAATTTTCTAATAACATTTTAAATTTAATAAAATATTTCTCATACAAACATAACGTAGTTGTAAACTAGAGATCTTGAGCAATCTAAAAATGTATAATAGTTATATACTCCCTTGAAGAACATAGAAAAGATCTTAAGTTGAACTTCCATAATGAGTAATCTAGTTAATATAAAATTATCAAAGTAAGGTAAGTAGTTAATTAAGTGTGTAAGTAAGTTTAGGTGTAATTTTATAATATGCCTAAAACTGTTTTTTTTTTTACTTTTGTATCGGATAGCTCTATCATCATAGAATATAAAACAATCAAAACGGTGTCAGGAACACGATATTTGTTCGAACCATTTTTGAGATGGAAAATACAGTTTGGTCCCATAGTGCGCCGTGGTGCGCCGCGCCGCTCCAAACTTACTTCGTGTGTCGCCCGCTCGAGCAAGGATAAGCGTCCCGCTCCCCGAAGCCGCGCGCCGCCCGCGTCCGCAGTCGGCCTACCTCGTTGCTAGAGATTGCGCACGCTCCACTGCGTGGCGCCATACCTAAATTGGTGTACGCGAGCTAAATACCGCGTAAGTTTAAAAATAGACAGTATATATTGTAGGTTGTGTGCCCGATTATATACATTATATTACCATCCCGTTGGTGGCGTTGGCGGGCTAAGAAAAGCGCATCTTTTCTCAGCCCGCCAACGCCACCGCCATCATATATTTTTATTTACTAGAAAAGTAAGTCTACTTTTATAGGTACAATTTTCTCGATCCATAAATAAATGGGCTAGCGAGTTAAGACATTTTAAGATGCCGTGGAGAAGGTATCAAATGAAAACTTTTTGAATAATACTCATATGATCGGAACATTGGAAGGCACCTCCTGTCGATGCGGTTCGCTGTGTTTTATCCAATAAAGGCGATGATTGCCAGGTGTTCCCATTAGGGAACACCTGGCAATCATCGCCTTAGGATTACCTCATCTGCCTAGCCTTTTCCCAACTATGTTGGGGTCGGCTTCCAGTCTGACCGGATGCAGCTGAATACCAGTATTTTACATGGAGCTATTGGCTATCTGACCTCCACAACCCAGTTAGTACTGGGCAATACGATACCCCTTGGTTAGACTGGTTGACAGAAATTTTGGGCCACTGACTAACTGAAACGGCTGTCAAAGATCTTCAAATGACAGCAGGGACCAACGGCCTAACGTGCTTTCCGAGGCACGGAGGAAACTCCGTATGTAATGGGTCATCCACAGACTAACTTAGGCAAACACGGCTTAACCTAAAGATGGACTCGAGCGGCTGTTATTATTTATCCACGTGTTCCCTAATAATACAATGTATTTAGAAGAATGTTTGAAATCAATTAAAGGTTTCTTCATTTGTCACCAACTACATAAAGGGTGTAAAAAGACCCTTAACATAGCGTAAGGAACTTGTTCTCCCCGTCTTTGCGATACATTTTTTTTGTAGACCATACCGTGGAACCTTCTAGTTACGGAGATAATGGGGTCAAAGTTCCAACCTTTTCACAAGTTTTTTTTAAATACATGTTTTTAATGTAAGATTTTTACTTTACACACCTTCACGACCCCCATACTATTCAATCCATCCATCAGCACAATGCTTGCATGCTTGCTTTGAGTGCTTTCCATCGAGTCCTACCGTAAAACGTGATTTTTCACCAAAAAAAAAAAGTCGATTCCCAGCAATAATTTTTGTTACTTAGTTTGATGTACAGAATGCTTGGTTGACGGCTATGTGAAGGGTCTGTTTACAGAGGACACGGTGGAGCACACCGTAGAGGTCTGCCCCGCTTGGGCGGAGCACCGCCGTGTCCTTGTAGCGGCGATTGGCGGCGGCGATCTCTCGCGTCCGGCCCTGGTTCAAGCCATGGTCCGGAGCGAGAGGGAATGGGAAGCCGTCACCACCTTCTGTGAAGCAGTCATGCTAGTGAAGGAGGTGGCGGGACGTGAGAGGGAAAGAACCTCACGTCCCAGCCGCCGCGGGAGACGCCCTGGGCGTCGGGGGTCACGTGGTGGCTCCCGGCCACCGTAGGCGCGGGCCTGTGGACGGCGAGTTATGGGCTAGCTCGCCGTCCGGCCGTCTTATGACGACAGGCCGTGTCGACGGCGCGTTCGTGTTCCACGCGCGCCTCAAAGAGATGTCAGCAACCGAGTAGGGGTCCGCATGGGCCGATGCCTGCCAGAGCTGCGGGACAGTTCGAAAGAGACACCGTGGCCCTGGAACACAAAGGGCAAAGAAGGAGCATGGATGGGTTTTAGTCAGTACAAGTCTGACACTCCTCTTCCGCTCCGCCCAGAGTGGGGGGGGGGGGGGGTCATTTGATGATTTCCCATCCAAAAAAAAAAAAAAAAAAAAAAGGGTCTGTTTACACCCTGTATTTGTGCCATAATACATGACACAGTAAACGACATCCTTTTAGTTGATTAAAATGAAAACACACTACAATTAAATAATTCACGAAAATGTCCTTCACATGGCAGAACACAACCATTCATTAGTAGGTATTTCTACCTCACAGTCAAACGGTCTGTTTCAAATTAGATATGAAGACTCAGATTAATATAAACCCTATTACTGTCAATTACTTGGACAGAGGATTTCAAAATGTGCTTCTTCCTTTCCGTTGCTTTCAGCACCTTGTGTTCCTATCATGTTGCTCCATCAAGTACAATTGCATCAGACCTCATCGTGCGTCTTATTATGTTGTGTCGCTCATTGCTGTCCTTGGATTTATATGTTTCCTTATGCTAAACCTCTTTTCGACGGATTTTGACAACATGGTCGATCCATACATGATCTTTTTTATTAGGGTTCATGTATTCACTTTGGTTTTACCTTTCGTTTTCTTTTACATTCTTAATATTATTCAAAGAAGAGATCATGTCAGATTAATATTGAAGATTCAAAAAGCTTTTCGATTAATCAATTTTATGCAATACAAAAAGGCTGCCATTAGAAATTGGTTCGCTTTATTGTGGTACAGTGTGAGCTTTATTGTCAGTGTGGCAGCGAGTCGCGACTTAATAATTTCAGTATATTTATATACTTTACTTTATTTTGATGTCATCATAATGTATGGTACTTTTATAATCGGTCTTATAAGAGATGGAATAGTTTCGTGGATAGCTGAAGTCGAGTACTACAGTAAAATCTGCTTGGAGCTAGAAGAAGAAAAATATGATGATAAAATAAAAAAGCTTTTCCAAGCATACGTCAATTTAATGAAAGCGTTCCACATTTTCAAGAAGATATTTAAGTTTTCGGTAAGGAGCGACTTTTGAGAAGTGTCTTTTGAACATAACCCAGGTATACTCTCGAAACGGCGAAGGAAAACATCGGCATCGTGAGGAAGTTGGCATGTCCTAGAACTAAAAATTCAAAGACATGTGACATACACGTCTCCAACCCGTAAATAACGGAGGCCTGAATCTCAGCAGAGGGAACATTAAGGCTTTAGGATTTTGCTTTTGGATATCAAGTCTACGGTTTTGTAAATGTACTTCTTACTAAAATTGACCATTTATTCTAATCAGGCCTATTATTCTTCGACAGATGTTTGAAAAGACGCGGCAAAAATTTGATAAACAATCAACAATGAATTAATTGCCGTGATTATATATTTTATTCACTAATGTACTTTTTCCAAAATGTATTTTAATGTTAAACGTCATTTATTTTCAGATATCATTTCAAACGTTGGGCACATTTTTCTATAGTTTAATGTTCCTTCAAGCAACTGTAAAAGTATTAGAATCCGGAGTGATGCTAATTGGCACGGTAGAGTACTATTATATTAGGACACGGCCTAAATGTTCGTTTTTGTGTTAGTGTTTAACGTTGTGATTATTTAATTTTTAATTCTTTTATTTTCAGCATGACGCCCTACCATATGAAATTGTCACCATCCTCTTGACTATTAAAAATTTTGCTTTTGGCAGTGTATTCAGTGTTTTGTGCGAAAGATACTACATGTGTGTATCTGAGGCAGACGCTGCTTGCAGTAGGTTACTGAAGAGCCTGCAGAGTACTGGTAAGAAATAGATAGTTTAAATTTAAAAACGGGGACTTTGATGTTTTTAATATTTTTTGCCAGCACGCACAGAGACTGTTTTGTAAACGAATATTACTTTTTCATACACTACTGTGGGCTATTCAAGAGATTCTCTGTTGAACAGTTCTTCAAGGCCTAGCTGAGGGTGAAATAACTCTCGACGGTGGACGCTATCATACGCATGAGAGCCCTCACAACGGAGGACGCGGTGTCCCGGGGCGGAGTCGTCTTGGCGGTGTCTCTTGACATCGCCAACGCCTTCAACTCCATGCCCTGAAGCTGCATTAGAGAGGCACTCCGGTATCACCGGGTGCCGACCTACCTTCGTCGTGTGGTCGGGGACTACCTGATGGATAGGGCCGTCATCTACACCAGTCGAAGCGGAAAATGGAACCGGCGAGAGATGACGTGCGGTGTTTCACAGGGATCGGTTCTGGGGCCGGCCTTGTGGAACATCGGTTACGACTGGGTGCTGCGCGCCGACCTCCCTACCGGCGTCAGCGTAGTTTGCTACGCTGACGACACGCTAAAAACGCGCGGAAAAAAAAACGGGGGAAATAACTTGTTTTATCTTTTGCTATGACATGACTATTTGTTGTTGCTGCAAAGATTTTAATAAAATCTGACCCAATAAGGATCCTTATAATTCAGATTTTATTTAAATGTTTATTGCTGCAATTTTTGCTGGAAGTTTCGCTATGAGTCGTTGTCATGAATAAAGTCGACAAGGAATTTAATGGCAGCGGAATGAAAGCAACAAACACTTAGCGACATGCACGAGGAACTAGTATAAAAGTTTTCTACCGCATAGAAAATTATATTTTACTTAAATGGTTCAAGAGTTCTTTACAGAACTTCTGTCCTCTTCTTCTTATTTGTTTTCTTAATTGCTATTTTGTTTTACTTTGTTACAGTGGAAGCTAAGAAGCTCTGTAAGAACGTGCAGAGGTTGAACCGAGCAGCCTTCGAGGAGATGACAGCTTGTCGGATGTTCACAATCGATGGAAGACTACCTCTGAAGTTTAACAGTCTAGTATTAGAGTACACTGTTGTGATACTGCAGTTCGCTGTCGTGTCATGGAAAAGTAAAACTAATAAAACATAATTTATGTAAAAATGGAGCTACAGTTTTGAGCCGTTTAAGATCGTAATGCTCGTGTCATAGGGCCCGAGTGCGCATCTCCTTTTTAAGATAATTTCTCGCCGACTGGTCGACACTTCGTATGACAAGAGGTCATGCCAGAGGGTTGGCTGTTTCTTTGACCAAAGAATTATCATTGCAATTAAACGTGGCAATGCTGCCAGTCTTCTGGGCACGTTCCCGGAAGACAGCGATGCAGAGGAGTACTTTGATGCCTAAGTGTCCTATTGTCGTCGTTGTATATTTGTAGGTACTTACTTTAAGCCTTAATTTTTTATAATTATTGTAAATTTATTTGTAGTTTGTATGTAATGTACATAGTAATTAATAAAACACTGAGAAAGAAAAGTGCTCCGTTCTTGGTTTGTTTTATAAAAATTAAAATTGATATTTTTATTGACTAGAAAAAAGTATATTTTGAAAGGTACAGTTTTCTCAATTCTTAAATTTATTAATGTGCTAGCGGGTTAAGACATTTTAAAAAACCGTCGTATAAGGTATCAAAAGAAAACTTGATGAATAATACTAATGTTCGGAACATTGGAAGGCACCTCCTGTCGGTGCGGTTCGCTGTTTTTTAACCAAAGAAGGTGATGGTTGCTATTGATTGTTAGACCTGCTGTCTTATATAGATCAGAATGTTGGGCCACAGAAGGATGAACGAAAAGCATTTGCGTGTGGCTGAGATGAGAATGCTATGGATAATTATGTGGTGTTACGCGAATGGATAAAATAAGGAATAAGTTACATAAGAGGATGTCTGAAAGGGACGCCAATGACTGAAAAGTTGTGTGGTAATTGGTTGGTTTATTATGGGCCTATGATGCGGAGGAATGAGCAAAATTTTGCGAGGAAAGCTTTGAGTATTAATGTAGATGGGTATGAGTATAGAGAGAGACCAAAAAAACGGTGAATAGACTGTGTGAAGGATGATATAGCGACAAAAGATGTGTCTGAGGAGATGACGAGTAATAGAGAATGGGGAAGAAGTCTATGATTGCCACGTGTTCCCTAATAATATAATATATTTAGAAGAATATTTGAAAGCTATTAAAGATTTCTTCATTTATCACCAACTATTTGTGCCATCTAATACAGTTATGACTAAGAAAACGACTTCCCATTAGTTGATTAAAATGAAAATACACTACATTAATAGAGTAACAAAATTGTCCTTCATATCGCAGAGCGTCAATCATTCCTTAATAGATATTCTACCACACAGTGAAACGGTTCTTATCAAACTAACATGAACACTCAGATTAATATAAACCCTATTACTGACAATTATTTGGACAGAGGATTTCAAAATGTGCTTCTTCCTTTCCGTTGTTTTCAGCACGTTGTGTTCCTATCATGTTTCTCCATCAAGTACAATTGCATCAGACCTCATCGTGGGTCTTATTATGTTGTGTCGCTCATTGCTGTCCTTGTATTTATATGTTTTCATATGCAAAACCTCTTTTCGGAGGATTTTGACAACATGGTCGATCCATACATGATCTTTTTTATTAGGGCTCATGTATTCGTTTTGGTTTTACCTTTCGTTTCCTTTTACATTCTTAATATTATTCAAAGAAGAGACCACGTCCGATTAATATTGAAGATTCAAAAAGCTTTTAGATTAATCAATTTTATGCAATACAAAAAGGTTGCTACTAGAAATTGGTTCGCTATTTTCCGGTATAGTGTTGTCTTCATTGTCAATGTGGCAGTGAGTCGCGAATTAATAATGGTAGTATATTTATATACTATGCTATTTTTTGATGTGATCATAACGTATGGTGCATCTATAATCGATCTGATAAGAGATGGAATAGTTTCATGGATGGCTGAAGTCGAGTACTACAGTAAAATCTGCTTAGAGCTAGAAGAAGAAAAATATGATGATAAAATAAAAAAGCTTTTCCAAGCATATGTCAATTTAATGGAGGCGTTCGTCATTTTCAAGAAGTTATTTAAGTTTTCGGTAAGGAGCGACTTATTTGAAGTATCTTTTGAACATGATCCAGGTATACTCTCGAAACGGCGAAGGAAACCATCGGCATCGTGAGGAAGTTGGCATGTCCTAGAACTAAAAATAAGACATGTGACATTTACCTATCTCCAACCCGTAAATAACGGAGGCCTGAATCCCAGCAAAGGGAACATTAACGCTTTAGGATTTTACTTTTGGATATCAAGTCTACGGTTTAGTAAATGTACTTCTTACTAAAATTGACCATTTATTCTAATCAGGACTGTGTCAGGATTTATTCTTCGACAGATGTTTGAAATGACGCGGCAAAAATTTTATAAACAATCAACAGTGAATTAATTTCCCTGATAATATATTATATTCACTAATGGGACACTAATGTACTTTTTCCAAAGTGTATTTTAATGTTAAACGTCATTTATTTTCAGATATCATTTCAAACGTTGGGCACATTTTTCTATAGTTTAATGTTCCTTCAAGCAACTGTAAAAGTATTAGAATCCGGAGTGATGCTAATTGGCACGGTAGAGTATTATTATATTAGGACACGGCCTAATTGTTCGTTTTTGTAATAGTGTTGAACTTTGTAATTGTTTAATTTTAAATTCTCTCATTTTCAGCATGACGCCCTACCATATGAAATTGTCACCATCCTCTTGACTATTAAAAATTTTGCTTTTGGGAGTGTATTCAGTGTTTTGAGCGAAAGATACTACATGTGTGTATCTGAGGCAGACGCTGCTTGCAGTAGGTTGCTGAAGAGCCTGCAGAGTACTGGTAAGAAATAGATAGTTTAAATTTAAATACGGGAACTTTGATGTTTTTAGTATGTTTTGCCAGCAAGCACAGAGACTGTTTTGTAAACGAAAATTACTTTTTCATACACTTCTGTGGGCTATTCAAGAGATTCTGTGTTGAACAATTCTTCAAGGCCTAGCTTTTTTTTTTTTTTTTTCGGGCATCCCTCTGCGGTGTGCTCCACCGTGTCCTCCGGACGATCCTCGCAGTGGAAACACCCGGGCGTTTACTCCCGCCCGATTCGGTGCAGGAACCTCCCGAAACAACCGTGACCGGTGAGGACCTGCGTCAGGCGGTAGGTGAGGGCGCCGTGGCTCCTCTCTAGCCACTCCTCAAAGAGGGGACTTATCGCCACTATGGTGGCGTGCCCTGCACGGGGTTGCGACAGTCGCTCTCTCCATGTCGCCATGAGATCACGCCGGAGGTCTGTCCGCTGAGCGGCAATTTGCCGCGGCAGCGGGGTTTCCCCCCGACGTAGTGCCTCCGCGCGCCATTCGTGCAGGTGTGCGAGAACTATCGCCTCCAGATCCCATGGCGGCAATCCGGCAAGGAGGCTAGCCACCTCGCCGCAGATCATGCGGTACCCCCGGATTAGCCTCATGGCTATTACTTTTTGGGGCGCGTTCAGGTAGCGGGCGGCTTGCCGCCTCAAAGAACGTGCCCACACCGGCCCCGTAAAGGGCCATGGACCGCACGACCTCCGCGTATAGCCTCCGGGAGGAGGCGTTTTGACCACTCAGGTTGGGTAAGAGCCGCTTGCAGGCAGCCCCTGTCCGTTCCAGTTTGGGAGAAAAACGTCGGAAGTGCTCCACGAAGTTCCACCGGCTGTTGAGTCCTAGGTACTTCAACGTCGAGCCGACGCCGATGGAAACCCCTCCTGCTGTTAGTAGGGATCCCGACGGTGGCGCATTCCGAGGTCCATGAAAACACATGGCCTCGGACTTGTGCAATGCCACCTCGAGACCCAATTGCCGGATCCTCTCCACGACTGTCGCATTCCCGCGTGTCATGTTTTCGGCCGCCGCCTCGTGCGACCTCCCTTGTGCCAGTACCAGCGTGTCGTCAGCGTAGCAAACTACGCTGACGCCGGTAGGGAGGTCGGCGCGCAGCACCCAGTCCTAACCGATGTTCCACAAGGCCGGCCCCAGAACCGATCCCTGTGGAACACCGCATGACATCTCTCACCGGTTAAATTCTCCGCTTCGACCAGGGTAGATAGCCGATAGTCGTCTTGGCGGTGTCTCTTGACATCGCCAACGCCTTCAACTCCATGCCCTGGAGCTGCATTAGGGAGGCACTCCGGTATCACCGGGTGCCGACCTACCTTCGTCGTGTGGTCGGGGACTACTTGACGGATAGGGCCGTCATCTACACCGGTTGAAGCGGAAAATGGAACCAGCGAGAGATGTCGTGCGGTGTTCCACAGGGATCGGTTCTGGGGCCGGCCTTGTGGAACATCGGTTACGACTGGGTGCTGCGCACCGACCTCCCTACCGGCGTCAGCGTAGTTTGCTACGCTGACGACACGCTAAAAACGCGCGGGAAAAAAAAGGGTGCAATTACTTGTTTTTTCTTTTTTTTATAAAATCTGAACTAATAAGGATCCTTATAATTAAGATTTTATTTAAATGTTTATTGCTGCAATTTTTGCTGGAAGTTTCGCCATGAGTCGTTGCCATGAATAAAATCGACAAGGAATTCAATGGCAGCGGAATGAAAGCAACAAACACTTAGCGACATGCACGAGGAACTAGTATAAAAGTTTTCTACCGCATAGAAAATTATATTTTACTTAAATGGTTCAAGAGTTCTTTACAGAACTTCTATCCTCTTCTTCTTATTTGTTTTCTTAATTGTTATTTTTTTGCTTTGTGACAGTGGAAGCTAAGAAGCTCTGTAAGAACGTGCAGAGGTTGAACCGAGCAGCCTTCGAGGAGATGACAGCTTGTCGGATGTTTACAATCGATGGAAGACTACCTCTGAAGTTTAACAGTCTAGTATTAGAGTACACTGTTGTGATACTGCAGTTCGCTGTCGTGTCATGGCAAACTAAAACTAATAAAACATAATTTATGTTAAAATGGAGCTACAGTTTTGAGCCGTTTAGGATCAAAACGCTCGTGTCATGGGGCCCGAGTGCGCGTCTCCTTTTTAAGATAATTTCTCACCGACTGGTCGACACTTCGTATGACAAGAGGTCATGCCAGAGGGCTGGCTGTTTCTTTGAACAAAGAATTAGCATTGCAATTAAACGTGGCAATGCTGCCAGTCTTCTAGGCTCGTTCCCGGAAGACAGCGATGCAGAGGAGTACTTTGACGCCTAAGTGTCCTATTGTCGTCGTTGTATATTTGTAGGTACTTACTTTTAGCTTTATTTTTTTTATAATTATTGTAGATTTGTTTGTAGTTTGTATGTAATGTTCATAGTAATTAATAAAACATTGATAAAGAAAAGTGTTCCGTTCTTTGTTTCAATGATGGTTTGTTTTATAAAAATTAAAATTGATATTTTTATTGACTAGAAAAAAGGGCTATTTTAATAGGTACAGTTTTGTCAATTCATAAATTTATTAATGTGCCAGTGGGATAAGACATTTAAAAAAAAACGGTGGATAAGGTATCAAAAGAAAACTTTATGAATAATACTAATGTTAGGAACATTGGAAGGCACCTCTTGTCGGTGCGGTTCGCTGTTTTTTATCCAATGAAGGTGATGGTTGCTATTGATTGTTAGACCTGCTGTCTTATATAGATCAGAATGTTGGGCCACAGAGGGATGAAAGAAAAGCATTTGCGTGTGGCTGAGATGAGAATGCTAAGGAATAATTATGTGGTGTTACGCGAATGGATAAAATTAGAAATGAGTTACATAAGAGGAAGTCTGAAAGAGGCGCCAGTGACTGAAAAGTTGTGTGGTAATTAGTTGGTTTGGTATGGGCGTGTGATGCGGAACAATGAGCAGAATTTTGCGAGGAAAGCTTTGAGTATTAATGTAGATGGCTATGAGGGTAGAGAGAGACCAAAAAAACGGTGAATAGACTGTGTGAAGGATGATATAGCGACAAAAGATGTGTCTGAGGAGATGACGAGTAATAGAGAATGGGGAAGAAGTCTATGATTGCCACGTGTTCCCTAATAATATAATATATTTAGAAGAATATTTGAAAGCTATTAAAGATTTCTTCATTTATCACCGACTATTTGTGCCATCTAATACAAATATGACTTAGTAAAAGACATCCTATTAGTTGATTAAAATAAAAATATGCTACATTATTAGAATAACGAAATTGTCCTTCATATCGCAGAGCGTCAATCATTCCTCAATAGATATTCTACCACACAGTGAAACGGTTCTTATCAAACTGACATGAAGACTCAGATTAATATAAACCCTATTATTGACAATTATTTGGACAGAGGATTTCAAAATGTGCTTCTTCCTTTCCGTTGCTTTCAGCACCTTGTGTTCCTATCATGTTTCTCCATCAAGTACAATTGCATCAGACCTCATCGTGGGTCTTATTATGTTGTGTCGCTCATTGCTGTCCTTGTATTTATATGTTTTCATATGCAAAACCTCTTTTCGAGGGATTTTGACAACATTGTCGATCTATACATGACCTTTTTTATTAGGTTTCATGTATTCGTTGTGGTTTTACCTTTCGTTTTCTTTTACATTCTTAATATCATTCAAAGAAGAGACCACGTCCGATTAATATTGAAAATTCAAAAAGCTTTTCGATTAATCAATTTTATGCAATACAAAAAGGCTGCCATTAGAAATTGGTTCGCTTTATTGTGGTACAGTGTGAGCTTTATTGTCAGTGTGGCAGCGAGTCGCGACTTAATAATTTCAGTATATTTATATACTTTGCTTTATTTTGATGTGATCGTAACGTATGGCACTTTTATAATCGACCTAATAAGAGATGGGATAGTTTCATGGATGACTGAAGTCGAGTACTACAGTAAAATCTGCTTAGAGCTAGAAGAAGAAAAATATGATGATAAAATAAAAAAGCTTTTTCAAGCTTATGTCAATTTAATGGAGGCGTTCCACATTTTCAAGAAGATTTTTAAGTTTTCGGTAAGGAGCAACTTATGCAAAGTGTCTTTTGAATGTAATGCATGTATGCTCTCGAAACGGCGAAGAAAATCATCGTTAGGAAGCCGGCATGTCCTAGAACCAAAATTCGCAGACATGCGCCATATACCTACACATCTACCAACCCGCACTGGGCCTGGATATTCTTGGATCCCATCAGAGCGAACCATTAAGGCTTTAGGATTATGCTTTTGAATATCAAGTCTACGGTATAGAAAATGTACTTTCAACTAAAATTGACCATTTATTCTAAACAGAGCAGTTATTCTTCGACTATCTCGATAAACAATCAACAATGAATTAATTTCCCCGATTAGATGTTGTATTTACTAATGAGACTCTTACGTACTTTTTCCAAAGTGTATTTAAATGTTAAATGTCATTTATTTTCAGATAATATTTCAAACTTTGGGCACATTTTTCTATAGTTTAATGTTCCTTCAAGCAACTGTAGAAATATTAGAATCAGGAGTGATGTTAATTGGCACGGTAGAGTATTATTATATTAGAACACGGCCTAAATCTTCGTTTTTGTGTTAGTGTTGAACGTTGTGATTTTAATATTCTCTCATTTTCAGCGTGACGCCCTATCATTTGAAATTGTCACTATCCTTATGACTGTTAAAAATCATGCTTTTGTCAGTGTATTCAGTGCTTATTGCGAAAGATACTACATGTGTATATCTGAAGCAGACGCTGCTTGCAGTAGGTTGCTGAAGAGCCTGCAGAGTACTGGTAAGAATAGATAGTTTAACTTTGAATAAGGGGACTTTGATGCTTTTAGTATTTTTTTGCCAGCAAGCACAGAGACTGTTTTGTAAACGAAAATTGCTTTTTCATACACTTCTGTGAACTATTTAAGATATTCTCTGTTGATCAGTTCTTCAAGGCCTAGCTGAGGGCCAAATAACTCCAGGGTGATTTTAGAGCTTTTTTTATCTTTCGCTATGACATCTAACTTTTGTTGCTGCAAAGATTTTAATAAAATCTGAACTAAAGTGATTCTTAAAATTCTCTTAATTTTCAATTAAGATTTTATTTAAATCTTTTATTGTTCCAATTTTTGCTGGAAGCTTCGCCACGGAGTCATCGTCGTCTTGAATAAATTCGACAAGGAACTAATATCACTGTTTTCTTCCTCATATAAAATAATATTCTAACTTAAATTATTCAAGAGTTCTTTACAGAACTTCTATTCTCTTCTTCTTATTTGTTTTCTACGTTGTTATTTTTTTAACTTTGTTACAGTGGAAGCTAAGAAGCTCTGTAAGAACGTGCAGCGGCTGAACCGAGCAGGGTTTGAAGAGATGACAGCTTGTCGGATGTTCACAATCAATGCAAGACTACCTCTGAAGTTTAACAGTGTAGTATTAGAGTACACTGTTGTGATACTGCAGTTTGCTGTCGTAAAACTAATGGATAATAAGTTTTAGTGAAATTAGATAAACGTTTTCAAAAGCTCAGGTACCATTTTCTCGATCGATAAATGTGTGAATTTGAATTGTGGTACAAACTGGGTAGGCTGCAACAAAACTGGAAGGGGGCAGTGAGGACTCGTGTACAATAAATGGAGCGGAGGGATTAAAGCAATCTAGGAAAAAGAAAAAATGAGAAATGAAAAACAAATAAATCCATGGCCATTGTTTGGGATTTCAAATGAAAGCGCTTTGAAAAAAGAACTCAAAAATGGTTTATGCTTTTCCAATTTTTTCTTCTTTGATACCAGTAACAGTCAATAGGGATATCGCCGTGTTAATGATTGTGATCTACAAAACTAGGAGATTTCTATTTATGTCGGTTTTTTTTTGAATGATCAAATAAATCCCGGTTTGCGTAATGGCGTAAGTGGTACTAAACAAATATCTGACCGTTTTGTAGACCATTTTAGTGTGCAGTCATCATAAGGCCCATCCAGGTCGACGCTCAATATTGAGCCACGGAAAGACCTAGGAGGAACAGTTATACACGATGCGTCCAGGAAAATCTCCTAGTGATGACGGTCTCAGCATTGAGCATCTCCGATTTGCTATGCTTTTTACTTTTTGTCTGGGTCATTTTTATATCCCGAGTGACATGATCAAAACAACAATGGTGCCTATCATCAAAAATAAGACTGGTGACATGGCCGATTAGAACAATTAGAGGCCAATATCTCTTGCCACAATCGTCACAGTATATTGAGTGTTAAGCACACTGTGAAGTACTACACAGATCGCCACACTCCAGTTTACGCATGTTTACTTGATTTGAGTAAGGCTTTTGACTTGGTTTCCTACGTCATTTTATGGAGAAAGATGGAAGAGGTAAATTTACCACTAAGTGACAAAAACTCTAAAATACTGGTATGGAAACCGAGTCAATAATGAGAGGTGGGCTGGTGCCCTGTTTAGGTCATATGGGTTGGAGTGCGGGGTGAGGTAGGGGGGGTTATGTTCGCCTATGCTATTCAACCTAAACGTGAATGATCTGATCGGCGCGTTTAGCAGCATGCGGGTGTCATATTGATAGCGTGTTTTGTAATAACATTAACTACGCCGATGACATGGTGTTGCTGAGCGCGTCAATCTGCTGGCTAAGGAGAGTTGTATCCACTTACAAGCAATATTCTACTACATTTGTTAGCATATAATGTTAAGAACAGTGTAGTCATGGTCTTTGGGGCCAGGGGTAAGTACACAGAAGCAGTCACTTTAGTGAAGATAAACGGTATACCCCTTGAGAGTGTAGACTGATTTAAATACCTGGGTCACTTATTGACCACTGAACTCAAAGACGATGCGGATATTGGTAGGGAGCGGAGAGCGCTGTGTTTGAGAGCTAACATGATTGCCTGCAGATTCAGTCGTGCCTCTAAAGAGGTCAAGCGCACTATATTTAGTGCGTGCTGCACCTCTATTTATACTTGCAGTCTGTGGGTTCATTATACTCAAAAATCATACAGCGCCCTTCGCGTCCAATACAATAATGCATTCAGGGTGCTGATGGGTTGCCCCGATACTGCAGCAGGGATGTTTGCTGATGCTCACATGGACTGTTTTACACGGTGATGCGGAAACACGGTGATGCGCTTAGTCCGTGGGGTGCGGGGCAGCGCCAACAGCATCCTATCTATAATAGCTAGCAGGCTTGATTGTGAGTATGTGAACCACTGCTGCAAGGTTTCGGCTGGGCTTGTCAACTTGCAGCAATGATGTCACAATCTGTTTCTATTTTTGTTTTTGTCTTTGTAAGTGTATTACTAACATAGTTTTTAAGTATATATACTAACACTATGAGTCTTGTCGCTCGAATTAAATGATTAAATTAAATTACGTAGATGTACCCATGTCTCAAAACTACCTGTGTCAAACTTCATCCTGTGCTAACCGGTATAGCACTTTGTTTAAAAAAATGGTATAATATGGCAGTTACATTTTTTACGATTAAGTAAACGAGTACTGACCTCATCTAGTTTAAAGACAAGTATAGTTTTTTGTAGAAGTTTTTCCAACCTACAGAAATAATTGCAAAATAATTGACTTTTTCATGAAATAGTCATTCCATGGGTCCTATTGATGATTTTAATGAATATCATTCTGTAAACACATACGTGGTACGGTCACGAATAATAATTTAATCAACATAAAACCTGATAATGACCTGCAAATTGCAAAAAACGTAAGAAAATTTGAATTTCGCGGGCTTTCCTGCCTCTTCCCCCAAGCTTTGAACCTGGTGATATCCGGCAAGCTCTAGATGGCCTTTGAACTCATATATTATCCGTTTCAAATTAATCAAAAACCAAATGAGTACCTAAGATAAAAGCTATACGTATCGGATTTTAGATAGTCCGCGCACCGTCATTTTTTTCATATGTTTCAACGTCAATGCGTTTAATAACGCCGTTTTTAAACACCAAAATACGGCCACTATTAGACGAGAGTATTGTGGCGGTGCGAAAATATAGTGGCTACTCTGGTATAGCGTAAATTTAATTTTGGCACAAACTACCATGACTAGCTAGTTATTAAAAATAATTATGGTAGTATAAATGCACTTAACTTAAGACGTCCTTTAAAGGTACAAATCAAAGTCCGTTGAGACATTGGGGGACGTGTGTTTGTATTTAGATTTTATTTTCGACTTTCAACTACACACATGACATGACTTGTCACATTATGTATCTACGGCGCGAAATGTTTCCTAATATATTGTGCAAACTCAGTACTATGTAGATCGACTTCTCCCGATGACTGCGGCAACACCATGTCGAGGGCTTTGTTTCAGGCAGAATTGACACAGTCATCATTCTGTTGCCTTTAACCCAATTTATTTGGGATCGGCGCAGCATGTCTTCTTCTTCCATACTCTTTTGTTACTCATCATCTCATTAGTCACCTCCTATCTTGCCATATAACACAGTAAGGATACAGTATGGACCTATTTCAAAGATTTGATGATTTTTTGAGATCGATAGACATAATATTATATCGTACAACCATTATAATATTATGCAAGTAAGACGCACTAGTTAAAAACATCTTGTCATTATGGACGTCATCGTTTTTGAGATCAAAGTCAAAGTCCACTTAGCCAGTGTTCCTGCTTATGCTTAGTGCGTGTACTTACATACAAGCCTAAAAGCTTGGCTTGGCTTTATAACCAACTACTCTTCATGATGTCAGGGTGTCTGAACAGTCTGCCTACCTTATAGGCTTACCATATTGTTGGCTTCTAGACAGCAGTGGCGTGTCTTGAAGCCAACAATTATGTTATATTACCAGGATAATAAACAATTTTCTATTCTATTTCTGTTTTATTTCTTCCGCGTACAATTAGCCAAGTTTGTCCTACGTAATCAAAATCATCAACAACATCGAGTTAAAATCAGATACTCAAAACTCGAGTTTCAAATTGTTTCACATGAACTTTTTGCTGTCCACATAAACATAACATAACGCCTGTGTTTCCTTGAAAGGATATATAGGGTAGTGTACCATAGTACACTTGCACCCACATTTCATTAATTATGGTTAAGTCTCATGTAATAAGGGCCGAACTTATTGCCATCAACCGGGCACAAATCAGGTCTCCAAGCTACTACTGACAAAATTCTTTTTTTTTTTTCAGAGCTTATGTTGTGTCCCATTGCTGGGCAAAGCCTCCTCTTTCTCCTTCCAAACCTCTCTTTTTTTTTTTTGCAATTTCTGCCCACGTTTACACCGCGCACATGATCAGATCGTCATCACACCACCTTCGCTGCGGTCAACCTCGACGGCGATATCCACCCTCGGGCAGCCAGTGAGTGACAAAAATCCTAACGAAACATTTTTTAAGATCCACTTTTTCGAACAAACTTTTGGAACCAGACATAAAATATACGGTACAGTTTCATCGCAAATAAGGAACCATAGCCCTCTCGTGCCGCCCCGATCAAGTCTCACGATACCGCAGCCATTGACGTCATAGGACGGCAATCGAGAGCAGAGAACCAGTTCAACGAGTCAAGAATGTGCTTTGTAATGAGCAAAAAAGAGCACCGAATGAAAACAAGTTATAACGTATGTTTGCACTTTAATATGAAACGGTCTGATTGGGTAGAGGAAGACCAAAGACACGATAAATGGACTGTGTGAAGGATGATATGGCTGGAAAGACAACTGCTGAGATGAGGAGTAATAGCCGCGCCGACCCCAAATGAATTAGGATAAAGGCAGGACATTGATGACGATGATGATGACTTTGATAGCGTAGTGTTTTGAAGACATGCTCAGTCAAGTATCAGCTCTGGCAGTGGGTGCTAAAGGTAACTAAGTAATAAAAAAAATGCGTTTATTTCTGATATTTTTTAATATGCTCACCCTCTATGAGGTATCTACATGGGTCTTAAACGTAAATGGCCAATTGTGGGTGTACTGAGGGTTTACCACTGCTTAACTCTTTGAGGATTGTATGCGTGGTGGTTTGTTACGGGGAAAGAGGCTGGATAGCCCGCGAAATGCAGCAGCAGCAAGCAGCAGCTTGTGGCATTAGGTCATTAGGTATGTACTGCTATTGATTATACATGAAGTTTAAATAAATAAATTAGTTTTTTTGGAAGTTGCAGGTCAGTGTCAGGGTGTATGTTGAACAAAATATGATACGACGCTGGAATTAGTAATTAAGAAGTAGTAAGGAACACAGCACACAGGAAGGGGTCCGCATGGGCCGATGCCTGCGAGGGCAGCGGGACTGTTCGAAAGAGATACCGTGGCCCTGGAACACAAAGGCCAAAGAAGGAACATGGATGGGTTTTAGTCAGTACAAGTCTGACACTCCCTTCCGCTCCGCCCAGAGTTGTCATTTGATGATTTACCATCCGAAAAAAAAATAAGGAATAGTAGGAAGTTATTTTGAAAGTAGAAAACAAAACTCTAACTTAGACGATAACAGGCGCGATGGTATGTGTGTTATGCATAAAATTTGGTTAAATGATTTATTCCCTACACGGGTTATTCGTAAAAAAGGGGTGTGTGTTGTGGAATGTTTATATGGAAGTTTATCGTTCTTGTCCACTGGAAATCCCAAATCAAACCGAAACTAAATCAGTAATTTTTGAAGTTCATCACTAACGCGAACACACGATCACTCGTGCGCTGGTGATTACTTTATTTTCAATACAGTTATACAATATGTGTTTATAAACATGTGCATCATCACGTGTCTTCTAGAAGGTTGGGTAGACATGTGCCTGGCGTGGAATGCCTTGAATATCCTTGTCTTAATTGGGATATTAGCTACAGAAATGACTTCACGTTTTTATTTTGCCCGATCTCGAGATCAACGTAAGTGTGTCGTAGTATAACTAAATAAGTAGTTTTGTGAACCTGTTATTTGTAATAATGTTTTTCTTTTAATTAAAAATATACTATAAATCACGACAATGTTTTTATTGTTATGCTTAAATAACTCAGTTATTTTGGATACATTGCCGATCATTTTGTTGACGGAAACTTTTGTAGCGGCACTACACCCTGTTCTATTAGCATACTGTTCCTTCTTCTAGCTAAAAAGTTGGCAACGTCGCAAATAGCTGTCAAATATTTACCTGTTTTATTTAATTTGGCAATATTACTGTATGGAAATAAGAAATATGGCTAACTAGTGAACTAGAATATTAATAATGAATTGCAATTATAACATTGAATTTGATGTTGTAACCTTTTTAGGTGTAAAAAAGGCATTTTTTAAAACTCGGTGTTACGATATTAATTATTGCATTTTATAATCAATATTTCAGTTCACTAGTTAGCCAGATTTTTTATTTTCATACAGTAATATTGTAAAATTAAACAAAACAGCGAAATATTTGACAGCTATTGGCAACGTTGGCCACTTTCTGTATAAACGCTCTGAAATCCGCATTCCGATCATCATCACGAATAAATAATACACCTCTATTACATTTCTTTGAAAGTAATCAAAAGAACAATGACGGTCTTTTCAATTGATGACAGAAGCGAAATAAAAAACAATCTTTCATTTTCTCGATCGTTTTTCTTCCTCTTGATAATTAATGATCAAGCCTTCCCACCATTATGTTGACAATTACTTACATAAACAATGAGAACTAAAAAGAAAGAGTAATACATCAATTAACAGGCATCATTTAATTTGTAGAAATAAGATTACTCATTTAATTTGTAAAAACGTACCTACAAGGTATTAAAAAAGTAGTTCAAACTTTTATGCGAGTTTTTTTGTCTTGTCACACCCAACAAGCTTCATCCTTGAATTAAATTGATAAACAACATTGTCTGCAAAGTATACTGACACCGGAAAACAGGAAGCTGGCAACACTAATCGTGTGGGCACGTCAAATTACTGCTAACTATGAGTACTTCCAATCGTAACTGCCAATAATCAAGGTTGAACATCGAATGTTTTGCGAAAGCCAAATTATCAGATAACTCAGGGATGTACCGACCTAAGTTATTTCACGATTCATTGCTTCTCTGATAGTATAAGGTTCGATTCCCACTCAAGTCTCAACTCTCACTCAGACTCCAGGTTTTGATGTTGATGGCAATAGATTGGTCCCCTATTATATGGGACTTAAAAATAACTGGCAAAATGTGGGAGTGTACTATTGGTATAACTGTGCCATACCCTTCGGGGATTACAGGGGGGTTACTGACAGAGGTATACAGGTCGTGGAGCGCCATCTCTTTCCCACACTGTAATTACTCCTGCTTTAAGACGTCATAGTGATGACGTTGGTGGTTGACGATGGTTTACGAAAGTTCGCTTTCAAAGCTTCGGTAACTTTTTACATCTTCCGTCGGAATCCTTTGCTGAAGAAACTTTCCTTTTTTTGGTGATGACACTAGAGCAAAGAGCAGCTCTGTCTTCACTACTCGCATTCAAACTACTGTCTTTTTAGGACCACAAAATGTCTAACATTGACTGTAATGGACTGCGAAAGGAGGGTTAATAGAAGTAAGTTTTTTTTTATAAGTGGTCTGTCTACCCTTTGATTATTTTACAGACAACTCACATACACAAATACCAGATAATACGGTTCAAAACATGAGTAAAACCCATAAGTTCCGTTCATTATTCAGCCGTCGAGCCTGTCTGATGCGTGCTTACAAAAACCTACTTCTGTTCCAATTTTTGCATAAAAGACTAGACAGGGCAGGCAATTACGTGTAGTCTAGACATTTTATTGGAAATCAGTCCCTGTAGGCCTCGCATATTTATAGGGAATTGCTAATACCGTACGTAAATAAATCGAAAAGCGAAATAACACTCGCTGATCACGTTTTTTCTGATACTATAATGATTTGAAACGATATTTGACGTATACGACGCAACTTCTGCAAAACATGAAGAAGAAAGAATTGACTTTTTACTACTGAATGTTACAGGTATACAGGGTAATAAGTTAATGCGAACGAAGTCAATAACCTAGTTTGGTTAATAAAAGTAAAAAATGCCGGCGGTTATAAAACTACTGAAACATGGTGTCAGGTGCTGTAATTTATTTTTAACATCCGCTCATCTGTTTTAAGGGTTGCTCCTCATCTAGTAGCACGGAATCGCATTTTTCCATGCTATCTTTTTCACTCGCTCAGAAACATCATTTGCAAGAGCAAGAAACAGCGGGAATGCAATCGCACGCACGCGGCAGTTTCGACGATGCGGTCGTCAGCACGCTCGTAAGGCGCAGCCATAATTTTGACCCTAACATGGCCTAGAGTAATAAGGAGTTTTAGTAAAATAAGAGGCCAGCTTAAACTGGTTTGGTTACCATTGACTTGCGACTTATAGAACAATGTAGCTTTTGCGGAGAAGCTATCAAAAATTCGCCAAATTTCATGAACATATTTTTGTTAGTACAAAAAATCCGTTTTACTGACACAGCTAAACTTTCTGACGTATTTTTTTTATTTGACAGCAATAAAACCTTTTCATTCCATAAACAGTAGTTCTAGATATTGTGTTACGTTATAAGAAAAATGCTTATGACATTTCGTGCTCTTTATCGTGCCTAAGCAAGGTTATTGCTCATTCTATTGCCCACAATGGCTTCTATTTCGGTATAAACGGTTTTTAACCTCGGTAAAAGAATAAACGGTGAGTTTTTCCAGATGTTACGACCAAAAGTAAATAAGAACATTTATATATTTTTTATATGTACGTCTTTAGAATTTCAGAAAATGTAAAGAATAAAAAAATACTTTCATGTAACTCGAATAGGATTACTTTGTTGTCTGTCAGTCTGTCTGTTACGTTGAGACCCTTTCCGTGGCAAAGGTTAGAGGCGCGAAGCTTAATTTAGCCCAGTTAACTGTTCTTGTTGTCAGGCATTTTTGTTTTTGCAGTAAAACCTTCAAAAGGCAGCCGGGGAGTGTCAGATTTTTACCTCACTAAAACCACCGCGGTGGTCACAATCCACAAATGGGAGGAGGCACGGTGTCCTCTTAAAATACCTGTCCAGAGGGTTCTGGTTCTGGGTGTGAACCCTCACAGTGCAACGCCTGGTAGGGCACATCCCTTGTTGTCAGGCCTACACTGTACTGCAATATGACAGCGTTGTTAAAGACATTTATTTTATAAAGAGTTTCCTTTTGGAATCGTGCATTTAGCTAAGTAATCGTGTAGGTTTACATGATGAAAAATATTTGATCACGAAAGATAAGAAGAAAGAAGATACAGCTCATCCAAAGGTCCGGTTGTCTGGAAAATATCTCTAACAGCGATTTGACTGCCGTTGTAACCATAAAATTAGCAATATTGTAAAACAGTATTGTTTCAATTTTAGTGTATAATAAAGTATATTCTATTCTTTACATTTATTTAGCACAAATGAAAACAATAATAAACAGCAAAAAGAAATAAAACTGAAATCTAAAGAAATGAGAAAATACTGTGTGCGCACGGCTGCGCCAAATGGCTGAGTTCATCTAAATGGGCAACGCCGGTTTTCAACTGGACCTAATGGCGAGTGAGCAAATGTAAATTAGTTTCATTTCATTTTTAAACAGTGAACGAGTTATAGTGACAATGTAATAATATGTATGTGGCCCAGTGGTGGCGGCCCCGACTTACGAGCAGTAAGTCGGGGTTCGAACCCAGCCAGGCGTATTACTTTGTGTAAGTTATTTCATCACCACTGCTCTCAAAACGGTGAAGGCAAACATCATGAGGAAACCGGCATGTCCTAGAACCAAAAATTCGAAGACATGTGACATCTACCAACCCGCACTGGGCCCGCGTGGTGTATTATAGCCCATTCCCTCTCATAGAGAGGAGGCTTGCGTCCCAGCAGTGGGAAAAATAAATAGGCTGATTATGCTATGCTATGCTATATATAATATGTAAGTAATAAGCACAAAAAAATTGTTCCACCATAACATGAGCCGATCAACACGATTTAGGGTTGATTTTCTACATGCGTAGATTTTTTGCTTAAGTACTGAGGTTGCAGTGGCCTAGTGGTATTAACCCCGACTTAAAACCGAAGCGGTCACTATACTGTGTAATTTGTTTCATCACTAATGCTTTCAAAACGATGAAGTACAAGATCGTAAGATAACCGGCATGACATTGGATAATGTGACAACCACCACCAACTCACATTGGCCAAGCGTGGTGGATTATAGTCCACTCCCTCTGGCCTTGTGTCACTGCAGTAGGACGTTACAGGCTGATTACACTATGACGCATGTCTCAAGCCAGTAATCCCCGACGGGTTAGGCAGAGTTCCATCCAAATGTACACTCACATTTCGCCAGTTACGTTCTTCTTCTTTCTTCGTCGTTCTTCTTTTAGTTACGTTTAAGTCCCATGTAATAGGGGGCGACCTTGCCATGAGCATGGCACAAATCCAGACTCCGCGGCTGCTACTGAGAAATTCTTGACGGAGAAAATAAAACCCAATAACACTTTGACGCTCAGCAGTCGCGCTTGCGACCACTACCAAAGAGTCAGTCGGTCCATAAATAGTAACTGAATAATACCGAAACGCTAGCGAGCTAACCTAAAATAAATGTTTATTCAAATCCAATAAAATCTGGTTCGTATATTGATTTTAAATCGCAGAGCTAAGCTGTAGCTGTCATAACAAAGTATTGAACATTGCGAGGCAAGCTACTTTATTTACTGGGACTAGGGTTTGGCCATGAGAACAACGGTTCTTCATTGCAATTGCAAGGGTTCTCTTAAACAAAATTAATTGAAAATCAGCGCGTTACTATTAGCCCAAGCGTACACGCGTGATCGCTTTCAAAACATACACTTAACCGTTTTTAAGTGTTGGAGGAATCATTAATGATCCATCTGGTGAGTGTAACAGTACCCTTAACGAAGCCGAAAGGCACTTGTTCTTCTTATCATTGCGATATTTTTTTTTGTTCTAGACTATACCTGGGAACCTTCTAGTTACGGAGATATTGTAGGTCAAACTTCCAACTTTTTCACAAGTTTTTCCTAAAATTCAAGTTTTTAATGTTATAACTTTACTTTAAAAACCTCCACGACTCTTACTGTTAGTTTAGGCTGTATGAATGACTGAATATATATGAATATATAAGACTTTTTTAATATTTTGTCTCAAGGGTCAGTAACATGCAGCTCTTGGAAAGCTTAACTAACTTTAAGCCAGAAGGCTTTCAAAGCATTTCGTGTCTCTACACTGACTTTCAAGTATTTCAGTTGCGTAGGACAATTCAATACTTATTTTTTTTATTTTTTCTTCAACGTTATCGCTGGTTCAATGTAATGACTGTTCTTAAATCAACCTACAGCCTAGCATTGTCTAGGTCTCCAGGTGCACAGTTTGACCTGATAAAACAGGACAGCTTAACCTACTTTGTGGCCACACTTGCATGAGCAGTCAAGGTATTAAATGCCTCGGGGATCCTGTTATAGCCTTCATTGTTGAAAGTCCGTATTCAGCTCGGAACTCGTATTTCTCTTATTTAAAAATACGTTGAAGACTTTGTGTTTGGTTGTAGGGGCACAGGTACACGAATCATACAAATATTGCACGACTTATACAACATATGACGGTACGGATGGCGCAGTGGCTGAGCGATTGACTGCTGCGCTGCGTGTCGCGTGTTCAATTCCCGCACGGGACAAATATTTGTATGGCCTACAGGTAGTTGTTCCGGGTCTGGCTGTTTGTGTATGTGAGTTTAAATGTTTGTAAACGCACCCACGATACAGGAGAAATTCATAGTGAGGGGAACAGAAAAAAAAATGTATATATTTATTTATTCCACTAATGAAGAAAATGTCTTAAAACATAAACAACCTAACATCACGCCTGTAATCTCCGAAGGGTAAGGCAGAGATGTACCCAATAGTACCTACACCAACATTACGCCAGTTATGTTTATCATACTTAGGTCTGGTATGCTCTGCTACTGGTTTGTGTGGGCGGCAGTAGCGAAGGGTCAATTTTTGTAAGAGGTAAGCCGGAGTACATATCTTTAATGTGATTATATTATTTGTCTATAGAATACTGACTGTGCCATTTTTTAAAGGGAAGACAGGAGGAATCGAGTTGTATTGAACCTTCGCCACTGGTGGGCGGGTGTGTTTACATCTATTTCATATTCCTACTACAACTGTTCATTGACTGTTAAATTCGCATTTTTTATTCTTCTTCCAAGAAACTAAAAATCGTTTCGTAAAACACCAAAAAGAATATTTTTTTAAAGAAAAATTTCATATTTTATTTTCACTTTTACGTTTTAACAATGAACAAGCAACCTGCTACCTACGTTTTACACATATAAAAGCATTTAGCAGTACATTTGCATGCAACCGAGGTCTGTCAACGAATTAGCAGTCTCCTCTATTCTGCATTTCATTAGTGGCGGTATATTTTGTACCAAAATGGCATTTTTAGCGGTTAAAGTATTTTAAACTTTTCACTTTAAATATCAAAGGTTCATTGTTCAGGGGGAATTCCTCAAAGCGCAACTATTTTTAAGTGCAACCAACTAAGCGCAACTAAATTGTTCCTCGAAGCGCACCCATTAGTTGCGCTTACAAATTCAAATTAAAAGTATTATATGTTTATTCCTCAAAGCGCTACCATGATTTAAAATATATTTCTCTATTTTACATATAATATTTTTAATTTGAATTTGTGAGCGCAACTAATGGTTGCGCTTCGGGGAATAATTTAGTTGCGCTTAAAAATAATTGTGCTTTGAGGAATACCCACCATCCAGTGTTTAAAACTAGTTTGACGATTTAATAACGGTTAAAAGTTTTAATGAAAATTTTAGAAGTTTGTTAGAGACTGTCTCGTTGGTATAGTGGTCGCAAGAGCGACTGCTGACCATGAGGTCCTGGGTTCGAATCCCGGTTCGAGCAAAAATGTTATTGGGTTTTTCCATCAGGAATTTCTCAGTAGTAGCCACGGAGTCTGGACTAGTGTCCGGTTGATGGCAATACGCTCGCCATCTATTACGTAGGACTTAAAAAACTTAACTGGCGAAATGTGGGTGTACTATTAGGTACGCCTCTGCCTAATCCTTCGGGGATTACAGGCGTGATGTTATACTATGATGTTAGGGATCAGGTATTCTCTCAATTTGATTTAGGTACCTTTTTTACTCAAAAGATACCTTTCTAGAGAGCGGCTTCCAACATTACTTCACGATGGTAAGCGATCAATCACTCCAGGACTAATTTTAAAAGTAATTTACTTTGGACGTGACTTCTTCAGGATTTTGAAAATAGGCTAGGTCATGTTCTTCAAAAAAGTCACTTACATACGTAGTACAGTCGCCAGCGCATCATGTTACCACAAACTGTCAAATTTTCTCATTTGATTTTGAACTTAACCATCAACATGTCATGGTTTGAAATCATTTGGATAAATTTGACAGTTTATGTTTTTGGTCAATTTATGTGCTGACTGTACTACGTACTGTAGACTTTTAACAAAATAGGAGGTTATGTATTACACCTGCATCTTTTTTTTTTTTTTTCATTTCTGTACATTTATTACTCCGTGATTACAGGGCCGTTTTACGAGATTTTTTATTTACTAGAAGCCTACGCGGTGGTCCCATATATTTTTTTTAACTTTGGTTAAGTAGTTTATGATTTTATTCTCGGCCTATGTTGACGACATGATGGTCCCTATATAATTTCTAGTTACAATCTAAAATTGATTCATGACAAGAATTTGTGTGGACTACAACTAAAACGGGAAAAATAGAAAAAAAAACTGACTTCCATTAAACACTAAAAAAGTATAAAATAACTTTACTTTCGAAAGTCGGTGGCAAAAAAGTTAATGAAACAAGAGACGCTTGAGAGAGACGCCGTGTTTTTTTTGGGAGTAGTTTTTAAGACTAGATGTATGAACGTGGATAACGTGTAGCAAGTGCCTTACTGCAGTTTTTGCTTACTCCCATCGGAAGAAAAGCATTTTTTATTGCAATACTTACATATGTATGTCGGATCCGGTCGTTAGTACGGACATAAAATGAATTGGAAAGCGCGGCTGTGTGCAGTGGTTATATCACGCGACCATCTTACCAGTCACAACGCAGCGTGCTTCTACAGAACCCTGATGTCCAGCTCGAGGCGACGGCGACAGTCGATGTCTGATCGCGGCGGAGTTGAGACGTCTCGGAACTGTATCCGATTCATAGTGCTCCATGTTATTGTATTAAGTTGTAATCTCAAGTAATTCGTTAGTTTGTTAGAAACAGTGTATCGCACCTAGTGTGTTTTCATACCACGAAACCCATCGTCTGCCCACGTGATGTACGAGCCCAACGGAATAATCCTGACATATTCGATATGTAAATAAATGTATTTTGAAAATAGCATAGCAACACAGGATTCCCAACACAATTCTTCAAGGCTTAGTATTATTTCCTTGATGAACTGAATCCGTTATCCTTAAAGATAGCTAGACCAGACAGTATCTAGTACCCTACTTACAGTAAGCGTGAAGAACGTGAAAACACGTGAAAGGTCTTAGCCAAAGAGTGGCATTCAGAAAGTAAGAAAAAATAAGTACGAAATTTGTTCTTTGATATTTATATTGGGTTATGTTTTTTTTTTGGTAAGAATAAGCACGTAAAAGACAGTTTGTGTGTAAATAAACAATGTTTAAAATAGGAAGATACATTCGATAACTGTAATACCTTCTTACTTTCTATATGTATGGTAGCCATACCAGCGATCGTCAAGAGGGTAATTTTATCCGTTGTACTTGACAAATTACCCAGTCATGTTTAAGTTCCATGTAATAGGAGCGAGCCTATTGACATCAACCGGGCACAAATCCAGACTTTGTGACTGCTACTGAGCAAAACCCATTGAAAATTTGCCCGACCCGGAAATCGAACCCAGGACATCATGTTCAGCAGTGGCAATTGCGACCACTAGACCAGCGATATAGGGAACGTATATCCAATTCGTTCGAAAAATAGATTTCTGTCTAGTTGATAATAGAATCGTCCGTTCCATGGGATTTGGCGAAATGTGGGTGTCACTATAATACACCTCTGCTCAACCCTTCAGGAAATATACCCACAGGCGTGAGTTGCGTGTGAATATTTAAAACCATTCACTCAAAGTGTCAATGTTACTTCATAATCAATTTACTTAATTACAAAATAGGGCTCGATTTATTTTGTTTTTTTTTTTTTTATGAAGCCTATCAGTATGAACCAATCCTCGTTGGTTTTCAATGGAACATAATTTGATTGAGCCCAAACTAATTACTTTCACGGATTTTCATCACCACATGTCAGAGGTTTTTCATTCAATTAAGATATTTAATCGAATGTAACATTAGCACAGAGAGGATTTTTCGATTAAATTATTTAACCCACAATTTAATTGAAGCGTGGTTCACTTATTTAATTATTTTCGTTTGAAATTCTGAGTCGATAAAGCTGTGTGAAATAAAATGTTAATTTATCTTGCATTTTATGTTACTTGGAATAATACAGGGTGTAAACAGACCCTTCATGAAGCAGTCAACCAAGCATTCTGTACATCAAACTAAGTAGCTTTATGCAATAATTATTGCTGGGAAACGACTTTTTTTTTTGGGGTGAAAAATCACGTTTTACGGTAGGACTCGACGGAAAGTATTCAAAGCATTATGTTGATGGATGGATTGAATAGTCCGGGGGTAGTGGAGGTGTTTAAACCTTACATTAAAAACATGTATTTAAAAAAAAAACTTGTGAAAACGTTTGAACTTTGACCCTCAATATCTCCGTAACTAGAAGATTCCCAGGTATCGTCGAAAACAAAAAAATGATCGCAAATACTAGGGTCTATTTACACCCTTTGAATGAAGAACTAGTTTATAAAATTACATAACACATATTTTTAACATATTAGGTAGCCTAAAAACGGTCTGTGGCCGGGACTTTTTTGTCTGTTCAAAAGAGCCTGGAGCGATTTATCTTGCCCAAAAAAGGTACTTCTTTTATATAATTTAGACCCCATTATCCTTATCAAAGGGATCAACTGGTATAGTAGAGTGTATAATAGCCAAACTTCCTTTGCGATTGGCAACTAAAATCAATTTTATATCCTTGCAAATTTCGACATTCCTTTTAATTACCTAATTGAATAAATGAACTGGCTTCAGCTTTAATATCGCCCTCCTGTAATTGTCACACGAAAAAGACCAATTAATTCTCCCACATACAAAAAAACAATTGATGGTACTCAATGATTGATTAACACCATTATTAATTACACCAAGTAATCCATAAGCTCGTGTCATTTTCAGGAACATATAATCACGTCAACCGCACCAGATTTTATCAATTCGTGCTATTAAGAGATTATCCGGAAAGCCGGCGGAAAGGCAAACGTGTGGTATAAATTTCGATGAATGAATGATGAGAGAGAATCCTAGTAGACACAGAGTATCTAATACATGGAGTGATCATTGGAAAGGCAAGGGAGTTGTTGAAAACAAGCATGTATTAAAATTCTCGATAATTCAGATTAAATATATTTAGTAATGCCGAATAAATCTCGTTAAATAAACTGTAAATTGGGAGATCATTTCACGAGGTTTGCTGTTGTTATTTTATTTTACTCCACGTTTATAAATAAGAGACTGTGTGTTTTAAAAGGCAGGTAACAATTAGGTCTAATACAACTAGATAATCTTTGAATTTCGAAACATCATTTTTTTATACATGTATTGACAGATTGTTTGAAACATGATGAGTAGTGCAAAACTTAAAAAGAAATAGTTTATTGCTCACTTAATGTAACAAACTATACATCTTATTAAACTTTTGGTCTCAAATTTATCAATTGAATAATGAATGAATTAGTGAATAAGATTTTTACAACTTGGTTGGTCCAATGTGCATTTTAATGTCAAAAATATGGCATTGGCACTCCATTATTTTATTCCCTACTCTGTACAGGGACGGCTTTCAGACAGCTTTTTAGACTGGAAATTGATATGATTTCGAGAGATCGGCTTTTCCTGTATTAAAATATACCCGGCTTAGGTTCCGTTATAAAAAATGTCCAGGTTTTTAAGCCAGAGATTTTCGCTTTGAAAAAAATTACTACAAATATATACACCTGTATATATTTGTAGTAATTTTTTTCATTATATAAACGGATCCTTCACGAAGCCGTCAACCAAGCATTCTGTACATCAAATTAAGTACCTAATTTTTCGCAAAAAAAAATTCTGCGAAGCGATTTTTTTTTTTGGGTTGAATAATGACGTTTTACGGTAGGACTCAATGTAATGCACTCATTGATGCACGGATTGAATAGTACAGGGATCAAAAAGGCCATGCCGGGGAGACCAAGTGCCTTTCGGCTTCGTTAAGGGTCTTGTTACACCCTTTATTTTTAACGCTATTTCGGGAGTGGGTAAATTGAACGAGTTTGAACAAACAAGTGGTTCAACTATTTGCAAGTGGCTTTAAATGGTGTAGAATTGCTTTTTGTATTCCCAATACTGGATCGTTCGAGGAATTTGGTTCTGTAAAAAAATCTAGTCGATTTGATGTCTCTCTGTATGAATGAACACGTGTTTCTTTTATACTACGCATCGAAATTTGATGCGGTTTTCTTAAAAATTAAGGATTTTGGAAGGTTTAATACTATTAGAAAAAAAGAAAGAAAGAAAAAGTGTTTATTTGTCGCAGGGACATGACGTGCATACTAACAAAATAACTCAACAATAATCATACAATAACTTAACAATAATCATTCAACGCATAACAAATATTAAAAATACAAAAGGACAGAAACAAAAAAAACATACAAGTTAACAGCTTGCACGTCATGACTGCGACAAGCAGGCTACCACTCAGCATGATGAAAAAACCAGAACTTTGCTATGGGGGGCCATAGCACAGTTCTGGTTTTCAGTGGTCACCTGTGAAAAAACGTTAAAATTAAATAATACAAAACTTGCTAATAATAAAGAATACTCGATGTTTTATCAAGTCGTAAGAACAGTGCAAAACAGGGACTGGTCGCTAGTTTTTTTTTTTTTTTTAAACAAGAAAAAAAAGCTTTCACAGCTAAACGAACAAACAAAAATGAACTCTTTCCTATATCCTACCACCTGATTTTCCGAAGACGTTCGAAGTTCCTCGATATAGGAAATCGAATGGAGTTGGGCAGGACACCTAGCAAGGCGCGGCGATGGCAGGTGGAGCAAAGCACAAAGTAGGTGACTGGAAAGTGAAGTGTTGGTCGTCCGGCGGCAAGATGGGCAGATATGTGGAGCTTGGCACAAGCAAAGAGAGGCCTATATCAGCAGTGGGTGAAGTCGGGCTGTGGAGGATGATGATGAACCTTATTTTTTAAATATAATTTTAGAAACAACACAGCGTTGCAATGATACAAAAAATACATTTGGGTTGAAATTTTGTGTGGGACAGCTGATAATTTTTTCACCATTCGAAAAAGTTTTTCAGTTTGATGGTTTGTAGCGCACTCTAAAGTATGACTATATCCTTTCTGTTACACGCTGTAATAATAAAAATATGTACGTATATCAAAAAGGGAAAATGTTTACAAGGCGTCAAAAAATCTTCTACTTCGCTGTCAACGGGTAAAGTGCCCAGAAGGCTGACAGCTTTGCCACGTAGGATAACAATCATTTAGGGCTCCACTGAAATTGGGTAATAAACAGGGTTTACACACTTAACAACATAACATAACATCACACCTGTAATGCCCAAAGAGTTAGGCAGAGGTGTACCTCATACTACACCCACATTTCGTCAGTTATGTTTAAGTCTCATAGGGGGCGAATCTAATGCCATTAACAGGGCACAAATCCTGGCTGCTACTGATGAAATTCGTGATGAAAAAACTCAATAAAAATTTTACCCGACCCGGGAATCGAACTCAGGACCTCAAGCCCATCACGTCGCGATTGCGACCACTAGATCAACGAGGCAGTGTAAGGTTTACACGTGCCTGTAATTACCCTGGAAAATATTTTTTTTCTCATTTTATATTGACCATCAATATAGACAACCAAATCCATCATCAAATTTTATTAAATTTCTTTTTGTCGCAATTCCGAGACTAATATTCCTACCTAAAACCCACATTGATCGCTTGCCATTCATCAAGATACATCATCGATCTATCAAATAAAACATAAAACAAACGGACCCTCTATGGTGGACGGGAATGATAAAACGTATTACTAATATATCTGGCTAATGGCGTTTGAACAAACCCTTTAAAATTTCATGCCTTTTATTTAAGATCTTCGATAACACACGTAAAACTATCGCAAATATATTTGGACCAAAGTTTGAGGCGTTGAATTAAGCCGGTTACTGACCAAGAGCTACGCTAAGTCTGTTTAGAGGATGAGGTATTTTTCATACTTAACATAACATAACATCATGCCTGTAATCCCCGAAGTGATAGGCAGCAGTCGACCTAATAGTACACCTACATTTTGCAAGTGCTTGTTTATGTTACATGAATTATATATCTGAATAAACAGTTAATGCATGTTCATTAGTTTTTTATTATTATTTATTTAATTTAATACTAGCATTAGACTAAGTTACACTACTAACATTATAAGGATTTTTAACTGAAATAAAATATTTGAATTTGAATTGGGGGCGAGTTATTGCCATCAATCGGGCACAAATCCAGGCTCCATGGCTACTACCAACAAATTCTTGTTGGAAAAATCCAATAACACACTCGCACTTCCCAAGTAGCAAAATCATGTCATATAAATGGTACAATAACGTTTTTTATTTAACTTTCAGCCATATTAAAATGGTTTTATAATAGTTTTATACATAAATATAACGGGGGTTTGGGCGCAGATTATACAACATTTTAATCGTGTAGGGGTCATTTTGCAGTCGCGTCAGCAACAATAACGTTGAGTAAAAATCACGTAGACATTGTAAGTTTAACTAGTAAGGTTTGTAATAGTTTCTAGTAATACTCTTATATAACTATATCATCGTATAGACGTTTTCTTATGCTGGTGGTCGGTCTGTGGTACAAGCTAGACAATTTGTGTGACAATTTAATGTGTTGTTATAAAACTTAAAAAAAAAAGTATAAGTCAAATGTTTTAATATTATTTATTAATTTAATGTAAAGAGAGCTTATTGTGGTGGAAGATGACGAGCGGTGATTATAGTTGGGAATTTAAAATTTTCGATGATATGTATGATTATGTTCGTTAATATTTTAACGGGCCTCCATAATATTGGTGTTTCAATATTATTTATAAAAATAAAATACATAATTGTCATCAATAATTTCCGCCATATTACCAATAGACATTGGGCGACTGCATTCAGACATCTATATAACTATTGGTCTTATGCATGTTTTTTGTATCATCTATGGCGTCCACCATGACGGTTGCAATTAGGGTTCTTAAGTTATATTAGAATAACGTTTCAACCTAAAAGTTACTTAAAGGTGGTATATACGACCTATTATGACGATTCTATAATAGTTAACTATAAAATCATTATATAACAGTTTGTTATTTAAGTGTTGAATAAAAGGTTCTAAATTTACAAAACATGGCGACTCATCACTATTTTCTGACTGAAACGTTCACTCGACTTAACGTTATATGACCGTCATATAAATTATTGAGATGACGTTTACCAGACACATTAATATGACTTAAATTATTATAACTAATGCGTCGAACTAAATACTACTTTACAATTGTTTAGTTGCTGCAAAATTGTTATAAAGCCCTTACATGTCTGTTAGTTGAATAGTTCTAATATTATATAACTTTTTTGCTAGTTGGGTTGTGACCACTATTTGGCGATCTGCACTCAAATGAAAACAATCCTCGTAGCATAGCTTAGATCTCGGTGTGCAACCGACTTTAGGCTTTATAATACAGGTCATCCAACCATCTCTTGACCGTATTCCCCTGACCTCGTATATTTCGACCAAAACTTAATGAAAAGTTATCTTATAGCAACGCAGCTAAGGTACTTTTGGGATTTCGGGACCTTTATGATCCCTGTGAGAGACACGAGATAGTGGATCGTCAATATTAAAGCCTATGAGCCTTTTGTATACCGAAATAACACACTTTTTAATAAAAGTTTTTTTGTTATCATAGTGACAGCAGAACACTGACTCCTAAATCACAGGATCTCCTAGTTTAGGAGTCAAGGTTTACTCGATCTGTAGGCCCTTTTTTTTTTTTTTGTTTTTTTTTTTTTTTTTTTCCGGATGGGAAATCATCAAATGACCCCCCCCACTCTGGGCGGAGCGGAGGGGAGTGTCAGACTTGTACTGACTAAAACCCATCCATGTTCCTTCTCTGCCCTTTGTGTTTCAGGGCCACGGTATCTCTTTCGAACAGTCCCGCAGCCCTGGCAGGCGTCGGCCCATGCGGACCCCTACTTGATTGCTGACATCTCTTTGAGGCGCGCGTGGAACACGAACGCGCCGTCGACACAGCCTGTCGTCATAAGACGGCCGGACGGCGAGCTAGCCCATAACTCGCCGTCCACAGGCCAGCGCCTACGGTGGTCGGAAGCCACCACGTGACCCCCGACGCCCAGGGCGTCTCCCGCGGCGGCTGGGACGTGAGGTTCTTTCCCTCTCACGTCCTGCCACCTCCTTCACTAGCATGACTGCTTCGCAGAAGGAGGTGACGGCTTCCCATTCTCTCTCGCTCCGGACCATGGCTTGAACCAAGGCCGGACGCGAGAGATTGCCGCCGCCAATCGCCGCTATGAGGACACGGCGGTGCTCCGCCCAAGCGGGGCAGACCTCCACGGTGTGTTCCACCGTGTCCTCCGGACGATCCTCGCAGTGGAAACACCCGGGCGTTTCCTCCCGCCCGATTCGGTGCAGGAACCTCCCGAAACAACCGTGTCCGGTGAGGACCTGCGTCAGACGGTAGGTGAGGGCGCCGTGGCGCCTCTCTAGCCACTCCTTAAAGAGGGGACTTATCGCCACTATGGTGGCGTGCCCTGCACGGGGTTGCGACAGTCGCTCTCTCCATGTCGCCATGAGATCACGCCGGAGGTCTGTCCGCTGAGCGGTAATTTGTCGCGGCAGCGGAGTTTCCCCCCTATATAGTGCTTCCGCGCGCCATTCATGCAGGCGCGCGAGGACTATCGCCTCCAGATCCCATGGCGGCAATCCGGCAAGGAGGCTAGCCGCCTCGCCAGAGATCGTGCGGTACCCCCGGATTAGCCTTATGGCTATCACCTTTTGGGGCGCGTTCAGGTAGTGGGCGGCTTGCCGCCTCAAAGAACGCGCCCACACCGGGGCCCCGTAAAGGGCCATGGACCGCACGACCCCCGCGTAAAGCTTCCGGCAGGAGGCGTTTGGACCCCTCAGGTTGGGCAAGAGCCGCTTGAAAGCAGCCCCCGTCCGTTCCAGTTTGGGAGCCAAACGTCGGAAGTGCTCCACGAAGTTCCACCGACTGTCGAGGACGAGTCCTAGGTATTTCAACGTCGACCCGACGCCGATGGGAACCCCTCCTGCCATCAGTAATGATCCCGACGGTGGCGCATTTCGAGGCCCATGAAAACACATGGCCTCGGACTTGTGCAATGCCACCTCGAGTCCCAATTGCCGGATCCTCTCCACAACTATCGCAACCCCGCGTGTCATGTTTTCGGCCGCCGCCTCGTGCGACCTCCCTTGCGCCAGTACCAGCGTGTCGTCAGCGTAGCAAACTACACTGACGCCGGTAGGGAGGTCGGCGCGCAGCACCCAGTCGTAACCGATGTTCCACAAGGCCGGCCCCAGAACCGAACCCTGTGGAACACCGCACGACATCTCTCGCCGGTTCCATTCTCCGCTCCGACTGGGGTAGATGACGGCTCTATCCGTCAGGTAGTCCCCGACCACGCGACGAAGGTAGGTCGGCACCCCGTGATACCGGAGTGCCTCCGCAATGCAGGTCCAGGGCATGGAGTTGAAGGCGTTGGCGATGTCAAGAGACACCGCCAAGACAACCCCGCCCCGGGACACCGCGTCCCCCGTCGTGAGGGCTCTCACGCGCATGATGGCGTCCACCGTCGAGCGCCCCTTGCGGAAACCAAACTGGTGTTCCGCAAGATCCGGCCCCATCCCTGCAAGGTGCCCGGCGAGGCGGTTGGCAATGACTCTTTCAAAGAGCTTGCCCACCTCGTCGAGCAACACGATGGGCCGGTATGCGGACGGAGAGTCCGCAGGGCGCCCTGGCTTCCGGATTAGGACCAGCTTCCCCGTCTTCCAACGAAGCGGGAACTGGCCTCTCTCCAAGCATGCGCTTAGGAGCCCTTCCAGTATCTGTATGACCTTTAATTCACTAAATTCATTCCGAGTCTTTAAGCAATGTTGAAGGTTTTTGTAAAAATTAAGTTTTTTTATGAGATTTTCAATGGTTTTTAGAAAAATAAAGAGACTGGTTTTACCAGGCTAGTTCTTGCTGACAGTTCTTGTGTTTGCGCTAGGGTTACCTTAATTGCGATTTTATTTATTTATTTCTCTAAAACTTTTGCAGTCGGGAATATGGAAATATGTAAAGTTAGAACACTGTTTACAACTAAACTTATACTGTCACTTACGGGATATCTTCCGTGATTGTTCATTAATGTTTTTATTTTTTTGTTGTTGTTAATGAATAATCACGGAAGATATACCGTAAGTGACAGTATACGTATAAAGTTCAAGTTGCGTTTCTTTAACCGACTTCTAGAAAAGGAGAAGGTTATGTATTCCACCCGCATCTTTTTTTTCATGTAAATACACCGATAACTCCGTTATTACTGTTTTATTAAATTATTCCTGTACTCATAATAATGTATATTGGTGCTGCAAGATGTTTTTTTATTTATTCAAATATTTGCACGAACTAGGCACAATAACATCATCATCTGCCATCATCTGCCTAGCCTTTTCCCAACAATGTTGGGGTCGGCTTCCAGTCTAACCGGATGCAGCTGAATACCAGTATTTTACATGGAGCGACTGCCTATCTGACCTCCACAACCCAGTTAGTACTGGGTAATACGATACCCCTTAGTAAGACTGGTTGTCAGACTTTTTGGGCCACTGAGTGCCTAACGACTGTCAAAGATCTACAAATGCCAGTCGGGACCAACGGCTTAACGAGGCACGCAGGAAACTCGGTATATAATGGGCGGTCACCCATCCACAGACCAACCTAGGCAAGCACGGCTTAACCTAAAGATCGACCCGAGCGGCTGTTATTATTTAGCCACGGGCTCCAAACTAGGCACAATAACATTGGCTGTAATAACGCGGGTGGGCGCTGATACCTATAATTACAAGATATTTATAGTTATCTAGCTAACAGATATTGGCTGCAACCCTAATCTACAAGTTTAAGACCTTAAGGCCTATTTGTATTGCAAACCATATTTTTCACTTGAAGGTGCAAATAAACTATTTTGTTATTTATTAACTTTGCTTAAGTAGTTTATGAGTTAGCTCATGTTTACGACATGATGATTCAAGTTACAAATGTAAAATTGTTTCATGACAATAGTGTTTGTGGTATCCTACAACTAAAAAGGGTAAAATAAAAAAAAAAATTGCAAAAAAAGTCAACTTCCAAACAAAAAAAAGGCTACTGTAGCCTTTTACACAAGTCTAACGAATTTAGTTTCGGAAGTCGATAGCAAGTCAATGAAACAAACAAAGTCACTGACTCGAAGTCGTTTTTTTTAAACATTTTTTTAATTATTATTTTCAACAAAAGTTACATAAGTGGTATTACACAAATCTTCTGCCAAACTGCAGGACAGTTTGTCGGCAGTGTTCTCGTCGATACAGCTCTTAGTTTAAATAACATTATTACTTATCATTACAAAGGCATACATCCTTATATCGGGTTGGTCGCCATGCCAGCACGCGCGGCGAACGCATATGCTCCTACCGTCCCGACCACCACCGCACTCGCCGTTTGGAGACGAGCAACCCACCGTGAATGAGATACCACGGCGGCCACCCGACTGCCAGCAGAACGTCGCGCGCGCATGCTAGCATGGCCGACCCATCAGATAAGAAAACCTGTAACATTAAGATCACGTGTAGTCGCATGTGGCGGTTAACAAAAACTATGCATACCTATACTTAAGCACTTAATAGAACCCGATGTAAAAAAATACATTTTAAAGTAAGGTTTACAAAAACAGAAAATTAAAATCCTCATGAGATGAGAATAATTTTGTTTAATGCCTGTTTGTATGTCACGTGCAAAGTTGTGACTTTAGACATGTGTGTGAAAGCTATCGGTGTGACTGCTGAGCATGAGGTCCTGGGTGCGATTCCCAGGTCGGGCTAAGTGTTATTGGGTTTTTCTATCAGGAATTTCATAGTACCAGTCACGAAGTCTGGACTTGCGCCCGGATTATGACAATAGGCTTGCAATAGGTTTCCAATATCTCCGTAACTAGAAAGTTCCCAGGTATGGTCTAGAACAAAAAAATATATCGACGGGGAGAACAAGTGCCTTTCGGCTTCGTTAAAGGCCTTGTAACACCCTTTATGGCACTTAAAGATAACTGGGGAAAAGTGGGTGAACTATTAAGGATGCCTTTGCCTAACCTTTCAGGAATTACAGGCGTGATGTTATGGTAATTACATTCCGTTAATGTCGAACTTGGTCAAATCTGCCAATGAATGAATAATATTAGGGATAGCAGTTGATCTTAAAAAAAAGTTCAAAGTATTATTTGTTCTATGGAAAAAAGTTCCCTTATGTTAATTACTAGGCGATAAAACATTCACTACAATCATCGAATGAGATCGATTCCGACGGATCAACAAGTAGTTCACGCTCCAATAGGATTTCCAAAAAACCGGATGCCAAACCGCAGTCAAAAACTGGTCTCAAAACGTGCAATTGACGTCATAAGTCAAGTTATAAAAGAGATACTACATTTTAAACATATAGCCAACATAACTTGAAACCTATACCAACAAACATCACTTAAATACGATTGTAACCCTAACGGTAACTAAGTCTATATGCACGTGACTGTACATTAGTCACGTGCATATACACTTAGCAACTTTTAAAACTGATTTTACTGTATTTTGGAATAAATTCTATTACAAAATCGAGTTACTAAACTAGATTAGGGGGGTCAGATAGGCGGTTCACTCAGGCTGTTCCCTCAGGCAGTCGCTCCGTGGTAAATACTGGTATTCAGCTACATTCGGTTGGGCTGGAAGCCGGCCCCAACACAGTTATGAAAAGACTAGATTATGACTATAATGAAACGTTTTAGTATTTGACGGCCATGCTTGGCGCAGTGGCTATTGACTGCTGCGTTGCGTGTCGTGAGTTCGATCCCCGCACGGAACAAATATTTGTATGGCCTACAGATTTTTGTTCTGGGTCTGGCTGTTTGTGTGAGTTTAAATTTTTGTAAACGATAAAGGAAAATCCTAGCTCACTCTAGGAATTTCTCCATTATCGTTTACAAAAATTTCTAGAGTGAGCTTTAAAAAAATTACAAAAAAATAATCTTATCATAATAATTCTACAAAACAATCGCTTTAGGATTTTGTGATATGTATAGGTATACATATTCGTATTCGTAACTGTATATCTCTTGTACCGTCTTTAAACCTAGTTTGAAGTTATCATTGAATTTTGATCCTTATTTTAATGGTAGACGAAACGTGATCTCATTTGCCAGTTTTCCCACGATATTCGGCAACCGCATGGCGTACAACGTGACTTGATAGGTATCCTCATAATTGCAATAATATGCATGAGATTATCCTTTTGTTTTTGATATTTTAATATTGAAGCAAATTACGTTTAAACTTGTTATTTCAAATGAGATTTGTTTATTTTAAACATTGCCATGTCTATTAGAATTAACTAAAATCGTATCGATGTTTATAATCATAAAAGGTCAACCAAGCATTGTGTAAATCAAACTTAGGACGCAACACTTATTGCTGGGAAACGGCTTTTTTTTGGGTGAAAAATTACGGTTTTCGGTAGGACTCAATGTAACGCACTCAAACCATTGTGCTGGTAGATACAATGAATTACAGGAGTCGAGAAGGTATTCAAAGTAAAGTTATAACATTTAAAACTTGAATAAAAAAAACAAACTTGTGAAAAAGTTTGAACTTTAACCTCCAATATCTTTGTAACTAGAAGGTTCAAAACAAAAAAAAATATTGCAATGACGAGGAGAACTAATGTAAAAATGACTAAATTTTCTACCTGGAGAGTTACGAAAAGCATTACCTAAAAGACAGCGTGACGGTTGACAGAGAATAATGGAAGAAAAAAACCGTTTTGCAGAGACCCCTAGTAACATGGGTCATCTTTCTTCTTCTTATCGTACTCAAAAGTATCACTTTGGACCATTACACCACCAGTAAAATGAATAGATACTGAAGAGCGACTCTCTCAGATTTACCCTTAAGGCATATCAACAAAATAACGTAAGCTATTAGCACTATCTTTTGCACAATTAAGTGCAACTGGATCATTACATAGGGTTTGAGTTCACCTACAACCGCATCTAGTGATCTTCAGCTGTTACAAGCATCCATGTTTAATTGTTTAAGTGCCTTCTACAGCGCGGAGAGGGCTTTAAACAGGTTTCTGAGAGCTAATTGAAATAATCTGTTGTCAACTGCTAGTGTAATATGCATAATGTTTCATAATCTACTAAAAATAAATCTTAAGAATTTTGAAAGTCGTGGTGGAAATGTCGGAAGCATGGAAATTAGTCATTACTGAAATACAAACAAGAAAGTTCATGTATAATTTTTCATCACTATTTACAAAACAAAGGCACACCGCCGCGTCTGTCTGTCATTCTGTTTGTCTGAACGTGATAAACTCAAAAACTACCGAACGGATTTTCATCCGGCTTTCACCAATGAACGGTGTAATTCTTGAGGAAAGTCTGTCAACCAGTTTTACCAATGGGTATCGAATTACCCAGTACAAACTGGATGGTGGAGTTAAGATAGGCAGTACCCCATGTAAAATACTGGTATTCAGCTGTGTCCGGTTAGACTGGAAGCGGACACCAACATAATTGGGACAAGGCTAGGCAGATGATGATAGGCCGTTCACTACACTTAAATTGCATGGCAGTTAGGAATGCACTTTGTGGAGAATAGCAGATCTTTTTTCATATTAATTCAGGGTGGGTCCCGAAGTTGAATCACTGTCTGGAAAGTAAACATCCTGTAACAATCAGTGAATAGTTTTCTCAAATCGTAAATAGACAATCATCATTAACAATCTTTAAGTACCTAAATAGGATGTGGTTGTCTTTCGAGTTTGCCATAATGTTCATGATGATGATGATGTATCGATTGACCCAATTAGACTGGGTATTAATTTTCTAATTGTCAAAACATCCGGAATAGATCGCATGACTCAAAGGCATCAATTATTATGAAAACAAAAGAAATACACTTTCAAATTAAAAAGAAACTGTCCACAATTTAAATACCTACAGAGGTGTAGCGGAGGAGCTCGTGGCTAAATAATAACAGCCGCTTGGATCAATCTTTAGGTTAAGCCGTGCTTGCCTAGGTTGGTCTATGGATGGGTGACCACCCATGACATACCGAGTTTCCTCCGTGCCTCGGAAAGCACGTTAAGCCGTTGGTCCCGGCTGTCATTTGTAGATCGTTGGCAGTCGTTACACGTAGTCAGTGGCTCAAAAAGTCTGACAACCAGTCTTACCAAGGGGTATCGTATTACCTACTACTAACTGGGTTGTGGAGGTCAGATAGGCAGTCGCTCCATGTAAAATACGGGTATTCAGCTGCATCCGGTTAGACTGGAAGCCGACCCTAACATAGTTGGGAAAAGGCTAGGCAGATGATGAGAGGTGTAGCGGACAGTGCAAAAAGTAGGTACTACGGCAACATAGTACAAAAAGTATTACAGCGCCATCTATCCCTCAAATGAAGACCTAATAACAACATTTTAAATCGCGCTACACTCACTGAAACCCATATAATAGAATTTTCAACCCAGCCAGGCGCATTACTTTGTGTAATTTATTTCATCACCACTGATCTCAAAACGGTGAAGGAATACATCGTGAGGAAACCGGCATGTCCCAGAACCAAAAATTCGAAGACATGTGACATCCACCAACCCGCACTTGGCCCACGTGGTGGATTATAGATTCATTCCCTCGCATACAGAGGAGGCCTGTGTCCCAGCAGTGGGAACATTATAGGCTGATTATGCAGAGGTGTAGCGGACAGTACAAAAAGTACTACGGCAACATAGTACAAGAAGTACTACAGCGCCATCTATGCAACAAAGAAAGACCTAAAATCAAAATTCAAAATCGCGCTACACTCTCACTGCCACCCATATAATAGAATTATCAACTCTAACAAGCTATACGGGCCGCAGTTTGGCGCACTTATTACCATCTGCACAAGCTATAGCGACCAGTGAGCCCGCCGGCTGCCCGTACGGTCTGCCGAACTTATTAAGCGCAGGATATAGGTGGACGGCGCGTTTGCGTGTCATACTCTTAAAGTTACGACTCACCATCGGACCGTATGGCAGTGAGAGTGTTAAAGTTATCCCCAACTTAAGACTAGGAAACCCCGACAAGAACTGTAGTGTAGGCAGTAGTCCACCAGACAGAACACCCATCTGGTCACCTCCGCACTCCGAGCCTCTCTTTTCTATAGGGATGAAGAACTGTTCTTCATACTCCTATAGAGGCATTACTGCTAACTATATTCGTAACTGGTATTCAGAAGCCCGAAAGTCTGACTACCAGTCTTACTAAGGGGTATCGTGTTACCAAGTAATTGGGTTGTGGAGGTCAGATATGCAGTCGCTCCATGTAATTTACTAGGTATGCACTTTCCTTCTGGTACACAGGCAGCTACTACCAATATAGGTACTTGTATTTATACCTCTTTTAGCAATTATTAACATCAAAAGAAATTAATGACAATAGATTGCACTTGTAACGGCTGCGTCAAATAGGTCCAACTCAGCATAATATTTTCAAAACATTTTTTTGCATTTTTTGCTCACAACTTACGTTTATTATTTAGGAGAACGCCGTTTCATATACTGCCTTGCTGCGACGAAATTGCGTTCAATCACAATGAGGAAGACCGATGAAAGATCATGTAGATGGCGCGACCATAGCTAGGTCCCGAATTCCCGATCTGACCAATGAGGTCAAGCTATTTTGAAATATAAAATGATATTACCAGATTTTCAACTAATCACGATCCTTGGAACCAGGGCTCGGATACCGGTATATTTTTCGAAACGGTATCGTCTTAAATACCTAAGAAACGATTTGTTTCGGTTACGTTCGAACGGAACGTTATAAAAAAGTTTTTTACGAAAAACAACATTTAAATCGTTCTTGGTTAGTAAAACGTTTTAAACCGTTTTTATTTCATTCCATTTCATACATACGGTACCCGATTCAAATAAAAAAAGTTCATGCTTGTAGCCGGCCGCCGTCCGCGGCTATGTCTTGAGAAACGAACCGGTTTTTACCCTGCGAAATAATCGTTCTCATTTCGTTTTCGTTCCGAACAAAATGATCTACAAAGAACTGTACAAAACGTTTTAAAAACGTTATTTTAAATCACGTTTCCAAGCCCTGCTTGGGACCAGTTATGCTACCGCCATAAGTTTCACAGTTGCCATCCCCATTCAAAGTATCTGGAAGGAGACTACTAATCCATTGCCTTATTTTTTAATTCATGTGCTCATCATCGCAAATAACGCAATGAATATTGTAGAACAATCAACGACAACGATAATAAACCAACGAAATCAATAATCAACGATAATGAACGACTTTGTCATTGTAAGTGTGTTACGCATTTACCTCGCTGGTCTAGTGGTCGCAAGCGTGACTGCTGAGTTCAAAATCGATGGGTTCGATCCAGGAGTTGGACTGGGTTGGGTTTAAGGAGTGATAAAACATATAGATATGGATGTAGCCGTTATTTATATGCAATAACTTAAATAGTTTAAACTATTGTTTAAACTTTGTTAAGTATAACAAAAAAAAAAAAAATGTATATTAAAATTATGTTAAAATAATAATAAAAAAAATATTAAAAAATATAAGATACAACGTTAAATACAGTTTTTTTAAGACCATGTCAAGTTTACCCATGATTTCTGAACTCGGTAATCCTGTTTTTAGGCAAAACGCCTACTAACCAAACTACAACATAAAATAAAATATATTTATTTACTCTTACAGGTGACCGATTTCTCCTATATTGGTCTCAAACAAATACCTCAACTTGACCTAAATTGTGGTACAGAGAGATATATGGGAGGTCGAATACGTTGACTCACTTCCGAGCAATCGGTTCAGGGGAGATTTATCACCTAATCTTATTTAAGTAGGCCAAAAGAATGTACAAATACATCAGTTACTATAGCCCTGTAATTTCATAAGGAATGTCTTTGCTCTGCTGGTGATATTAGAAGAGGGTTAGGAACTTGACGGTACGGTTGGCGCAGTAGCTAAGCGATTGGCTGCTACGGCGCGTGTCGCGGGTTTGATCCCCACATGGAACAAATATTTGTATGACCTACAGGTAGTTGTTCCGGGTTTGGCTGTTTTTGTATTTGAGTTTAAATGTTTGTAAACGCACCCAAGATAAAGGAGAAATTCCTAGTGTGGGGCAAGGCTTAAAAAAATAAAAAAATAACTGCAATTACCTCTAGGAAATTAGTTTAGCCTGAACGCAACTTTAAAAGTTATAAGTTGAGTTGATTATCTGTCTGAGTCTCTTTGACAAGTTCATCTATGCTTTGACAGTACAGTTCATAGTTTAGATCAAATAGACGCAAATAGCTGCAAAGACAGTATGTAGCAAGAACCGTATCTTAAGACGTATATACTAAGCAACACTACAGTATTGAGTGTACTGAATTCGTGCCACTAGTATTTGTGTGCATTCGGCAGCTCGTGCACAAAGGCGCATTGCGAAGCTTACTCCGCAAGAGAAGACACGAATGCGGGACTCAGAAGTAATTGTAGTGAGATTCCTTTTTACAATTTGCGACGTGGATGAGCGCGGCAACATAACTGTAAGATTTTTAAATTGGACTCGAATAGGGAACTTATTTTCATTTGAAGACAATATCGTTTGCTAAAACGTAATGAAGGAGCTTGTTTGAATAATAATTCATTATCTGAAGAATTTAAAAAGACTTAGTGAAACTAGAACGCTCAATCTTCATTCACGGTCTCACGATCATAAAGCAAGATTTTTCTGTCTTCTCTAGCTTGTAAACAAAATTTTAAACTCGCAGTTATGATCTTGAATATTATACATAATGTCGGGTAAGGCAGGATTTATTCCGTTAGACTCGTACATCATGTGGGCAGACGATGGGTTTCATGCTATGAAAACACACTGGGTGTGATACACTGTTTCTAACAAAATAACGAATTACTTGAGATTACAACTTAACACAATAACATGGGGCACAGTGAATCGAATACAGTTCCAAGACGTCTCAACTCCGCCGCGATCAGACATTGTCTGTCGCCCTCGCCTCGAGCTGGAGATCAGGGCTCTGTAGAAGCACGCTGTGTTGTGACAGGTAAGTAGGTCGCGTGATGTCACCACTGCATACAAGCGCGCTTTCCAATTCGTTTTATGTCCGTACTAATGACCGGATCCGACATACATATATTCTTTTTGGCCTCATCACCGTTCACCGTTGTCGGTCACGGCGGCCTATCTCAGCAAAGATTAGCCATCAGCGCGGGAGATATTAAAGTGCACAAGTTTAGTGTGTGCGCAGGCACAGGTGCACTCTCTCTTTCCTCACACTCATAGTCCGATGGGACGGCAATCCGACACGACTGGCGACCAAAGGCTTAACGGGCTTTCCGAGACATGGGGGTACCATACCGCCAACTTCCAAACTCCGGCCTGTTACTGAGAAATTCCTAATGAAAAAACCCAGTATCACTTTTTGTTCGACCCGGGAATCGAACCCAGGACGGCCTCATATTATTGTAGCGATACTAAGCGACTTTTACTTACGTACCAAACTCTTCGTTTCTAATTTCAAACATGATGAACTTCCCTTCAAGCTTTAGGGGGTAAACCGATAAAAAATCCATCCATCATTATTAAACAAAAACTTGTACAACATTACTAAACTCAGCATTTTGGGGTATTACTCAAAGCGCAACCAACTAAGCGCAACTTAATTATTCCTCGAAGCGGAACCTAATAATGGTAACGGTTGCGCTTCGAGGAATAATTAAGTTGCGCTTAGTTGCTTGCGCTTAAAAATAGTTGCGCTTTGAGGAATACCCCATCAGTTTTGGTTGCATGTTGTCTGTCACTAAATCGGATTTTTATTACCTACCTACCTATGTTTTTCCTAAACCTCAACCCACTCATCAACCACTTTATGCCCATCAGCTATAAGCAACTTTTTTAAATAATATAACAAAATAGTCTGAGCAAACCGAAGGCGCGATGTTCAGGGTGCCAAAATATTTGTTCAGCCTTCATAATATTTGTGACAAGTCTGGAGGTTTTCGCGCCATATTCTTAGAAGTTATTTTAATATGACATTGAATAATTATATGTCATCCAAGTCGTCATGTTTTGGCGTCTGAGAAAAAGCTTCGTCATCATCCGGCAGGCCATGAAAAATTAAGCAGAAATTTATCTACGTGTTTTCCTACTTATTACTCAAATGCTGTTTTTTGACATTGCCTCTTTGGTCTAGTGATCACAAGCGTGGCTGCTGAGCATGGAGACCGGGTTCGATTCCCGGGTAGGGCAAAGTGTTATTGGGTTTTTCCATCAGTAAATTCTCAGTAACAGCCACCGGGTCTGGATTTCTGCCCGATTGATGGTAACAGGCTCACTTCCTATTACGTGGGACATAAAAAACATAACTGGCAAAATATGGGTGTATTATTACTTATTTCTTTTATTCATTATTTCTCTTATCTAATATTTTTTTAAATATTTTTAAAAACAAAAGTTACAAGCATTTAAAATATAAAAGATAGATGGCCCATCGGCATCAGGTGGTCAGGGCTCCAGAGAGAGGAACCGCCTTACTACGCGTGCCGTGTCCAGGAATACTGCTTTCTGAATCCAGCCCTTGACCCAGCCGCGCAATGAGAGCCTAATAAGATGTTGGTTGAGGCTCTCTGCTTTAGTCCATTAAACGTAACGACTATCGGTACAATGATTGCAGAGTACACGTCCCACATGTCGACAACCTCGTGTGCTAAATCAAAATACTTGATTTTTTATAATTCTCATTTTTGACGAAATTCTCGTCATGAGGGACTTACTTTACTTTATTATTAGTACACTTCTGCCTAATCCTTAGGGGATTACAGGCGTGTTGTGTGATCTCAATTCAGAAGCCAGATAGCTGTCGCATATTTAAGAATTAGGTACAAGCACAGAATAAATAATAGTACAAGTATAAAAATAAAAGATAGAAACGGGAAAATCCCTAAGACGAAGGACGACGCTTAAATGTAGAGTCCTCAGTCCTAAAATAAATAAAAGCCTGCAATGCATTCATATACCATGCTGAGAGATGGGGCCCTTGGCCTCGTCAGGACCTATTTCGTTTGTTCTATTTTTTTTGGTTTGTTTGTTTTTTTTAATTATTTAGCTCGTGGCTAAATAATAACAGCCGCTTGGGTCGATCTTTAGGTTAAGCCGTGCTTGCCTATGTTGGCTTGTGGATGGGTGACCACCCATTACATACCGAGTTTCCTCCGTGCTTCGGAAAGCACGTTAAGCCGTTGGTTCCGGCTGTCATCTGTAGATCTTTGACAGTCTAGGTAGTCAGTGGCCCAAAAAGTCTGACAACCTGTCTTACCAAGGGGTATCGTATTACCCAGTACTAACTGGGTTGTGGAGGTCAGATAGGCAGTCGCGTACTCAGCTGCATCCAGTTCGACTGGATGCCGACCCCAACATAGTTAGGAAAAGGCTAGGCAGATGATGACTTTTTATATAATTTTGTTTTACTGTTACTTTAACGATTTTGATGTTTGTTTTGTCCTGTGCGGACTAATAAATACTTTTTCCTTCGTTTCTTCCACAGATAAATTAATCGTCAAAATATAAAGACGCATTTAATTGCTCTTGTCAAAAGCAGACTTTTATTTTCGGAATTCATTTCCGGTTTTTGTGGACTTTTTAAAACTTTGAAAACATGTGGGAAACTAGCTGTAGCCCGCGACTTTGATCGCGTGGAAATTTTGATGTGTACATAAAAGAAAAAAAAGATAGCTTATGTTTTTCCCCAGGATATAATCTATCTCCTTGTTAAATTTCATTACGATTCAATCAGCCGTTTAGTCAAAAGGTAACAAACAGAGTTACTTTCGCATTTATAATATTAAGTATGTATAGGGCCTTGTTTTTTTTTCCTTTCCACAAGTGGATATTCACGTTATTAATTAATTCCACATTCTTATGACTTAATTAAATCAAGCTTTAGGCATCTAGGTCATTATGAATAACCGATATTTTTCTCACATTTTAATTTTATACGTAGGGAAATCCGGGCGGGGTTTTTTAGTGTTTCAATAATAAATTTAAATATAGTACCTATACATAAAGGAGTAGTAGCTTATGATTAATTAACAACAGTCACTCAGATCAATCTTCAGGTTAAGCAGCGCTTGCCTAGGCTGGTCTGTGGATGGGTGACCACTCATTACATAACGAGTTTCCTCCAAGCCTCGGAAAACATGCTAAACCGTAGGTCCCGGATGTTATTTGGAGATAGTAGTCAGCGTCCCGCAAGTCTAACAATCAGTCTTACCAAGGAGTATCGTATTACCCAGTACTACCGGGGTTGTGCAGGTCAAATAGGCAGGCGCTCCATGTAAAATACTGGTATTAAGATGCATCCGGTTAGACTGGAAGCCGACCCCCAATATAGTTGGGGAAAGCGTAGACAGATGATGAGTTTGAAAATTATTCATAACTGTTCTGTAGAAAAAATAAACTAGAGGAACGAACAGAAAGTCTAGACTTTCGGTCTTGTCGTATCGGAATTTTCCAGTACGCGTAGCGTGACCACCGTAGAACCGGGTTTTTTCGACGGAAGAATCGACAAAATTACAGTTTTTTTTTGTTGATCTGTCAGTTTGTCGATTCTTCCGTCGACAAAACCCGGTACCCGCTACGCGTGCAGGTCCGACTTTCGGTTCTCTACTCTACTTTATTTGGTTAACATTTTTTTGTCAACCTCCAACACATATTATTCATATGTAATTAAACACCAGCCTTGTCTCAACACATTTACTTAAAACAATATCGTTTTATTAACACTAGTTTTACCTAATATTTACAAGTAATCTAAACGGTTACACAGGATGAAAGGGGCTCCGACGCGAAAACGGTTACCCCGTATTCTGTACATTATTCTGAGCGGCACATAGAAATTTTTCATCGGTTATAAAAAAAAATCTGCTGTTTCCTAAAAAAGTGCAATACCTACACGGTCAAAATGTATCGAACAGCTGATTTTTTTTAATAACCGATTTGAAATTTCTATGCTCAGAATGATGTACTAAATTCCTGGTAGCCGTTTCCACCCCGGATAGACTGACAAAAATAGGTACTGCCTCGTTGGTGTATTGTTCCTAAGTGTGACTGCTGAGCTTGAGGTTCTGGGTTCGATTTCTAGGTCGGGTAAAGTGATATTGGGTTTTTCCATCAAGTTTTTTTTTGACATTATATTATTATCTGCTTGGCCGCAACTCACCTCATGTGAAGCCATGATGCGGCCTAGGGTGGAGCACACCTGCTTAGAAAAAAATGATTTACTCAAACTTTGAAGAGATCCAGACTATAATAATCGAGAAACAGAAAAGCCGGCAGTGAATTCCACAGACTGGCGGTTCTCACAATAAATGTGGAAGCAATAAAAAGTGCGAGTTTCTCAGTATCAGCCACAGAGTCTGGATTTGTGCCCTGTTGATGGCAATAAGCTCGCTTTCTATTAATCGAAATGTTGTACTGATAGGTACACCTCTGTTTAACCCTTCGGGGATTACTGTCATAATGTTATGTTATATTACGACTTACAGCTAAACCAAACATTTATTTATAAAATAGCGACCCGCCCTTGCTTCTCACAGCGCTACCTATCCGGTCCAAAATGATAGCTAATGTAGCCTATATTTTAAGTTAAGCATTTAGCAGTGCAGCGGTGAAAACTGCGTTCAAATTCATGAAGCAGTTTTTGCGTGATGCGCGTACAAACATACAGACAGAAAGACAGACAGACAAAAATTCTAAAAACTGTTATTTTGACTTCTGTTGCTTTAATAAAGACCCCCATATATTTTTTTTTTTCAATATCTTCAGTGTTCTGTACATTCGGCCTGTTACAATTTTATTATATGTATAGATAAATACTAACAATAAACAACAAATAACCTTAGAATTTTCCTTTGGACGGCCGTAACCACGTAAACAATTCACGTGAGCTTGCGGGTGTAAGCAGCTTAGTATAAAATGACCCCATTCATAGACATAGACCATTGTCATTAATTCTTTGTAGTAATCCCTTACGCTTGTTTGTGGTAACATAACCTGTTTCCGGGGCTTTGTTTTTATTTATTCGACGAGAATTTTATTGTATGTGTAAGCATAATTTATGGTTATAATATGGAAATAAAAGCATGGCGAGGTGAAATGTGTTTATTTAAATAATACAAATAACTTTATTGTTTTAGAAGTACAGTAGACGCTCAAAAGTGCACTAGCATGCTAAAGATTACATTGCTATAACTGTGCGAGCGCGATACAGCAGTGTGTGTGCGTGTGCGTGTATGAGTGATGTCTCAACATTCCATACATAACACACACTAATGAACTGTCGTCACACTACACGAAATAGCATTATATTTCTGTTGCATTTAGAATACACATAGTGGTGACCTGTTCTTACCATTGTATTGCTAAAATTCGCGTAGTATTAACATGTGTTGGTAGCTGTTTGGGCTGAGCATAGGTTCACGAATAATGAAGTCTAAGTTCGAATCTATGTTAGTACAATGTGTGGCTAGTTTTTGTTTCTTTGAAACCTTAATAATATTTGTATTTTAAGCAGAAAGTCGTTAGGTTTTTATGTTTATTTATAATGTAATGCCTACATTATAAATAAACAGCTTATTATTTATTTTTATAAGAAGTTAAATATTAGAGAGTTATTGTATTATTATTTAACCTCATTAATTGATTTTTATTTTATCTTTTCGGTGTTGGAAGGTGGAAATAAAAAAGTCGTGCTGAAGGATAACAAAAATGTTTATTCGTTTTATTTATTTATAAAATTAACAAACTTTTATAAGAATTGTGACATCACATTCCCACCTAGGCAAAAGAAGTTCTCTTATCACCATTCATAAGATTTTTTTGTTGTATACCCACTTAGTCAATTCATAATAAGAATAACATAACACGGAAAGGATATTCTAATAACACAAATATAATTGTTGATACCCACTTATTATAGGTATCGGTATTCAGCAGAGTTCATTGTTTTTTTATGTAACGCCACATTGAATGTATTGACGTTATAGCTTAAGTGTTCATTTTCTTGACGAAAAGAAGATTGAAACTAAACTCCAATTTAAGATCATTAAATTTAAAATTTCATTACGGAAATGTTAATATTACTAAATATTTAGTTACCCGGTATACTTATTAACTTTTTGCCATAAATTAAGTCTTCCTTTTGGCAAGACTTGTCTTCTCGTCAGAAAATACAGTCAGAAAATCTAAATAATCTCGAGAAAAAAGAAGTCTTTCCTCCCTGTGTTTTTGTGTCATGAATCATCAAAAAATGGTTTTTTAGCTGGCTTCCGATGATGTAAACCTTCAGCATGGAGTGCATGGCGAACAGTTTGCATTGTAGTATCAAATTGATCTGCAAACAATATAGTTGGAATGAAACCATTTGTTTCATATTCTTCCGCCATGAAACGTCGCTGAGTCGGGTTAATAAGCGGCGGCCTTTCACTTCTTAGACGACTCTTCAGAATACCTTCTTCCTCAAACCTCTTTACCCAACGCTAATAGTATTTCTAAAAAAAACAAAATATGATTGCACACTTGCAAATAGCAATTTATTTAATAATAAGAAAATCACACACCACAACTATCATCATAATAATTATAATCTTTAAAAATAACTTGCAAATTATAAGCCAGTTTCAGTTTCAGTTTGAGAAATATTAAGCCCATTTTTACGTAAAGCGACAATATTTGCCCTGGCATCAATACTAATATTAGCTTGCATCTTGAATAAAGACAATCAAACAATACGCTAATCGTAATAATAACACAAACGCTCGTAACAAAGTTCACCAACCAACAACGTCATAACTAACTACTTTGTTCAATCCAGAAGTTTATTTTGTTTCACATTCACCCTCATCTTTTTTCCAACTAATATTTAGAAAAACATGTCTCGTCGAGTCTAACGTTTCATAATTAAAACACAAAAAGTGTAATGTCACTTGGGTTCGAACGCAGGCTACAACGTGCGAGACATTTTATCTATAGCGTTAACCGCCAAGCCAGATAGACACATATTTATTAGTTTGAAATTAAATACCACTAACTTAATACTCCGTTGCGACATGAGGCTTGTCACTGCAAATGATCATTATATCGCTCTCTTTCTGACTAGATAAATATGAGAGAGTGCGATATACGAGATCGTGTATGTGTGCAAAATGTTTGTTATGAAAAAAGGTCGTAAGTGCGACTTGTTTTGATGCGATCGTTTCGTGAAACTGCTAATGGACTTATGGTCCCTACTGTACATTACATGAAAAATAGGTCTCTGGTCTCGACACCAGGGTTCCTTGTGTCGTGGAGGTCAATATCTTTCGTATTGAGACCAGGACTGCTTCGTTGGTCAAGTGGTCGCAAGCGCGACTGCTGAGCTTGAGGTCCTGGGGCTGGGTTCGATTCCCGGGTCGGGCAAAGTGCTATAGGGTTTTTCTATCAGGACCTTCTCCGTGGCAGCTACGGAGTCTGGATTTGTCAATAGGCTCGCTTATTACATGGGATTTAAACATAACTAGCGAAATGTTGGTGTACTAACGGATACACCACTGCCCAACCCTTCGGGGTTCATAGGCGTGATGTTATGTTATGATTCCACTTAAAAATTAATATGATGTTTCAATTAAAACTACTATTATTAATCCAAATATATGGAGGTAAATAATATTATCAAGATTTTATTTGATTTCACATCTGGACGTATGCTAATGATTCCATTTACACCCTTTATTATGATATCATAAATCGTAACGATCGACATTGAATCTTAAGCACGGAATACATAATAGTCTTAAGTGCAATAAATACCGGATGAAGTTAATCATCAATGGTATTTAATATAATTAACTATTATAAAAACCTTGAAAATACTCACCTGTGGCCACCTGCCACATTATGGCACACGTAGCAACACGTGTAAATTACATTTGCATTTCCATGGCATTCTTGGAAGGACAGTTACCGACCTTTGGTATCAATAAATTTATTATAATCATCATAAATAATCAAAATACGTTTACTGATGAACACAGGTTTCCCCCAGAGTCGTCACTATGTCCGGTCTTAAGGGCCTAAACATACAAGGTGTAAATGAACCCTTCACCGTTAACCAAGCATTCTGTGCATCAAGCTAAGTAACCTGTCGCAAAAAAATTTGCTTGGAAACGACTTTATTTTTTGTGGTGAAAAATCACGTTTTACGGTAAAACTCAATGTAACGCACTTAAAACATTTATCTGATGGATGCATTAAATAGTAAACGAGTCTAGGAGGTATTTGAAGTAAAGTTATAACCTAAAAAACTAGTATTTAAAAAAAAAAACTTGAGAAAAAGTTGGAACTTTGGCCTCCAATATCTCTGTAACTTAGAATGTTCCCAGGTATGGTCCAGAACAAAAAAATGGTCGCAATGACGGGGAGAACAAGTGACTTTCGGCTTCGTTAAGGGTATTTTTACACTCATTAGACAAGTTGCTGAAGCGTTCCGTATTTTTTACAAGCTTTTATTTAACTGGCAATGTATGTTTGTTTGTTTAGGTAAAATCTTGCAACTGAATTTTAAAACAGTATCCCCAACCGCCTAAGCTGAAATTTTACATACATGTTTAGTTTGGATGACATTGCATGGTTAGCTAAGTGACGTTATTCTAAATCCAATATGGTGGACTCCGAAAGATGGCGGACTAGTTATTTTTTATGCACGCCTATGGTATCAATTAAAACGGTTTGCTGAGAAGAATACGAAAAAAAACGAAACCACGCGTGTTTTTTTAAATGTTTTTTACTATAATTATGCTTGTTTTACTACGATTTCGACAGGTTTTACAAGTGTTTTTCGGTAGCGTTTTTTTGCTGTTCCAGCAACCACAACACTGATAGAATGTCACCTTGTCCTGTGTGCTGCCCGCATCTAGCATCAGTGAATTCTCATAACTTTCAGATTATCAGTTCACCGTGTGGGAAAGTCTAGCCTAATTCCCTTTTTTGCCAGGTTTAAGAAAATTGTGAAATCTTTTCAACAAATCAAAGAGATCTGGGGAGGTAGGAAACACACAGAAAACGTAGTACCTTTATTTTATCTGTGTGCGAAACTGCAACTGCATTTTGATCCATAAACAATTGGACAAAATAGTGTTGCGTGTTTTGCGATAAACAATTGTGAAATGTGTAAACATTTGTGAAATCGAATTGAAAAAAAAACAAAGAAAACAGCATTTGCTAGCATTTTGTCTACGTGCTAGAAAAATCATGCAGTACTTTATCGGTTCCATTTATCAAATCGATAAGTGACTGACGTACAGACGCCAGCACACGAAGCTACCTGAAACTGTCAAATTTTCCCAATCAACCTTGAACCTATTGCTATAGCAACAAAGTTAAAAATGTGTTAAAGAAATTTGTCAAATTGTTGTAGCTTGATGTGCTGGCGTCTGCACTGTGTCAATAAATCGATTAATAATTATTGTTTATTCGATCATTACATCTCGGTTCGTTGTACTTTTCAATAACTAGGATTCTGAATTTTTAATATTTTATACGCAAACCCTGCGTAGGGAACTATAGCTGTTTTGACATGGAAAGAAAAGTTCCCTACGCAGAGTTTGCGTATAAAATGTTAAAAATTAGTTTGGTATGGCGACTTCTATACAACATTGATTTGGCTGCAATGTCAACGTGTTGGGCTGCGGGACTGTTCGAGGGCTGCGGGACTGTTCGAAAGAGATACCGTGGCCCTGGAACACAAAGGGCAGAGAAGGAACATGGATGGGTTTTAGTCAGTACAAGTCTGACACTCCCCTCCGCTCCGCCCAGAGTGGGGGGGGTCATTTGATGATTTCCCATCCGGAAAAAAAAAAAAAAAAAAAAAAAAAATGTCAACGTGTTGGTTTAAGTTAGTTCGGTACTTTCTTAAATAGATGGCGCTAACGTCACCGTAAGACGTTATTAATGGAACGAAAATTTCGAGAGCTGTGAGCAGGGTGTGATGGTCTAATTGGTTAAGACATCCGGTGTACTGAATCGGAAGGTCGCAAGTTCAAACCCTGCTCGCACTAGAATTTTTCTTTCCATGTCAAAACAATTACGATTCTAGCCCTGACCTTGAAGGAATCTGTTTATGAACACAATAATTTATGTTTGAGTGTGACTTTACTATTAAATAAACTGGTTTACATAAGTGTCATTATGTTGTTTGTTCAACTTTTTAAAATTCCTCGTAGGAACTGAATAATTATTGAATTGTCACCTTGCAGCTGTAACTGTAAACGGGGGGTTACCGAGAAAAAATTAAATTGAAAGTTAGCTTTCAAGTCGAATTATGTACTTGATAAATATTGTCTCTTTGATCCTTTTTGGCCCTGGTTTACCCCAAGGGCAAACATCAGGATATCCGTGAGAAAATACCTAGCAATAATTATAAAGGCATGTGCGATTTTTGTAAAAGTTGGTACACTCAAGTGTATTTCAAATATCAGTATTTTTTTTCCCTCTCGGATTTCAAAAGTTGTCATGGGATATCCGCAAGAAAACAGTAGCACATAACCATATACCGAATAAAAATAAATTTCTTAGCAACGTGGAGTCTGGTTTATTCGCGGTTGATGGCATGGCTCGCCCTTATAGAGATAACATAACGGGTGAAATTTAAACGTACCTATTGATACACCTATGACATTAAATCCGCCTCTGTACTTCTGTGCTTGAAGTGTTAAATAAATAAATACACCCCTGCCTGACCTCTGAAGGATTACATGATGTTATGTTATAATAAAAGTAAATGTTTCATTTTTCAAAAAATATCAGCTTCAAGTCAAATCGAATACAGCCGAATACCAGTATTTGAAATGGAGCGACTGCCTATCTGACCCTCAAAAACCGCGTTGACACGATCAGAGTATGCTCGGACCGAGTGGACTCGGATACCTACTCGGACGCAACTCGTATTGTGGCAATCCATACCAACCCATCCGAGTGCGCTCGAATCATGGGCTGCCACAGTACGAGTTGCGTCCGAGTCCAGTGTCGGTCCGAGCATACTCTGATTGTATAAACGCGGCTTTACAATCCATTACGGGGTAGGAAATAGGATACCCCTTGGTAAGGCTGGTTGTCAGACTTTCGGGACCCTGACTGCCTGTAACGACTGTCAGAGATGTACAGCCGGGACCAACGGCTTAAAGTGCTTCCTGACGCACGGAGGAAACTCGGTATGCAATGCATGGTCACCCATCCACGGACCGACGAAGATCGAAACAACAAACATCAAAGTCTGACCTTGAATCGAAGTCCAACTCAAGTTATACTTTTTCAAAAAAATATAACTTTAGTATAACTTGTTTCTGTTAGCAAAACAACAAATGAGACGTCATTTGTTGTTTTGCTACCAGAAACTCGCTCGAATAGTCGTGGCTACTGCGTGTCTAGGCCGTGCCTCCCTGTGAAGCGGATGTGGATATAACAAAGAGATACCTATAAGGCAACCAGTACTTAATTACTGTGTAGTTATGGGTAATTTTTATTAATTAAAATAGCCCGTCTCAAGTTACTGCCTCGTTGATCTAGTAGTTAGAAGCAGTACTGCAGAGCATGGGGTGGGGATCAGGTAGCCAGCAGGAGTTCTCCAGTAACAGCCTGGAGGCTTGATTTGTGCCCGGTTGATGGCAATAGGATTGGCCCCAATTTCATTGGACATAGACGTAACTAGCGACATCTGCGTTATAGGTACAATTCTGCCTCACCTGGAGGCTTGATTTGTGCCCGGTTGATGGCAATAGGATCGGCCTTAATTTCATTGGACATAGACGTAACTAGCCTCACCCTTCAGGAATTACAATTACTTAGGCTTGGTGTTATATGTATTGAAGTGGCCTGCATTAAGACATATTCATGAAGTAGCTTATGCCCGCGGCTTGGACCGCGTAGAGTTCGAGAATCGCCCACGGGATCTTACTTCTGGGATAATAAGTAATCTATGTATGTATAATAGTACATACATAGATTTATGTATAACTGATACACATGTGTCATATTTTTAATTGAAGAGTGTGTACACCAAGTCTCGAGTCAATCGACCAAGAAAATTGTAAGTTTCACAGTACATTTTACCCTCTTAGGGGTGGAATTTCGAAAAACTCTTTCATAGCTACTGCATCTTTAAGTGCTACAGGTCCATGAAAGAACTTATGAAGGGAAACCTTCCTTTGTCACTAAAGCGAAAAATCACGGACATGTGCATTCTTCCCATTTTGATGCATGGATCCCAGACTTGGTCTTTGACAAATATTCAAAAGTCCAAACTCAAGGTCTGCCAACGTGCAATGGAGCGCAGCATTCTAGGCATCAAACTCACCGACCATGTACGCAACACCACACTGCGTTCGAAAACACACATTTCTGACGTTGCTCAAAAGGCCGCCAAGCTGAAGTCGGACTGGACTGGCCACGTATGCCGCATGTCCAATGAGCTGTGGGCCAAAATAACCACTTTCTGGAGCCCTGACACAGCCAGAAGGCATCGCAGCAGACCTCGTAGAAGATGGCGGGACGAGCTGGACAAAACAAACGACCAGTGGCCCACATTAGCCCTGGATCGTAGCACCTGGAAGTCATGGGGAGAGGCCTTTGCCCAGCAGTGGGATGAACGAGGCTAACAATATCAGTATCTTTCATAGTAGATACCCACTCTTCACAAAGAATACACCCATCAAATTCCATGTCTTTAAGAATAGCAGTTTAGGCTGTGCGTTGATATATCAGTCATTCAGGACTTTTTTTTTTTTTATATAGGTAGATGTAAATCTAACTTACCCTGGGAAATTACTAGTCAGCCCGATTACCTACCTCTGGCTGGTGTTACTTCTCCTTTGGCAAGATAAAGATGAAGATATAATTATTTGGGCCTGTGGACGGCGAGCTGGCCTGTGGACGGCGAGTTATGGGCTAGCTCGCCGTCCGACCGTCTTATGACAACAGGCCGTGTCGACGGTGTTGTTCCACGCGCGCCTCAAAGAGATGTCAGCAACTAAGTAGGGGTCCGCATGGACCGATGCCTGCCAGGGCTGCGGGACTGTTCGAAAAGATACCGTGGCCCTGGAACACAAAGGCCAAAGAAGGAACATGGATGGGTTTTAGTCAGTACAAGTCTGACACTATTCTGCTCTGCCCAGAGTGGGGGGGGGGGGGGGTCATTTGATGATTTCCAAACCGAAAAATATAATTATTTATTTTGTAAACAGTATACAGGTAACAGTAAACATGAGTAAACGTAAACAGTATACAGGTCTTATAAATATGTACTCTTATAGCTATATGAGCGAGATATTCTCTTATAGTTTCTGCCTTTACGAAACAAGATTTTGTTTATTTCGGATGTAAGCCTTTCGCAATCTTTATTCGATTCCTTTATTCCTTTCTGGATCATTTAGGATCATGGTTTCAGACTCTAAGCACCCGCTTTTAAGCTCCAGATTACTATGTTGCCCTTTATTAGATAAGAATTCTCTCACAATGTTTTCCTTTGCCTCCGCTAAGTCAATAGTGTGAAAAATATAAAGCAAGAATCGAAATGGCAATGACGTGTCATTCGTACGATAGGTGAAGCCTGGTCGACTTGACAGCCGCTAGATACGGCTGTATACCTGTTAATGACTTGATCTGTTTGTTACGTAGAGGAAAACTAAAATAGAGTTCGATTTTTTTTTTCTTATTCTTTTTTATGTATAAAGCCATAAGAAATAAGTTTAATATAATATTTTAATTGTGAACGTTCCTAATCTACGTGATACTCACACTCTGCAATATTATTGGTTTTAAGCCATCTTGCCGCGTCCTAACAGGGTCATATAGACACATTAGTTTTAAGCTTAGCGTATAACTATGTGGACATTGTGCATTCAATAAATAAACCTTAAAAAAGTGGTCGGGACTCGGGACAGACTGAACACAAAAGGCAGAGGACAGAGTGTTGTAGCGCAGTGTTGTGCGCGGCCGATAACAAGCATTGGACCGGGATAGGCTAAGCGGATTAAGCATAAGCATAAGCATAATCAGCCTATTAATGTTCCCACTGCTGGGACGCAGGCGTCCTCTCTATGAAAGGGAAGCGGATTGTTTGATTGAAACTTGGAAACAGTTTGTTCATAATCGGAAATGGGATTCAAAACATTATTCTTTAATTTTTTCGTTTGATTTCTATTATGTGGACAAAATTAGCGTATAACTTTGTCAATTTTCACTATTTCGGAAATAGTAACATTTGCGTTATTTCTGACATCACATGGACAGTTTAAATTAAAATCTTGTTTAATAATTTCCAGTTTAAACTAAAAATAACATTATTTACTTCATCTTTTCCTCTCACCTCGTAACTCGGAGTGAAGTAAGCTGAGCGTCTGAGTCCGTCCATTGCGACATCACGATAGGTTATGTAACATCTTGTGCCATACCATTACCATCATATCTGTAGCCTGCTTTACCTTGACCAGCCTTGACATTATACCGGTAGGTTATTAGCATAGTATTTTTATTTTTAAAAGTGAGAACAAAAAATGTATTCATTATTTAAATTGGGTAAAACTATTTATTTATCAACTAACGACCCGCCCCGGCTTTGCACGGGTGCAATGTAGCTACACAAATACATTTAAACATTCCTCTTGAATCACTCTGTCTATTGCTGAAAATTGCATTTAAATCAGTTGCGTAGTTTAAAAGATTTAATCGTAAAAACAGCGGGAGAAACTTTTTTTTTTTTTTTCGGATGGGTAATCATCAAATGACCCCCCCACTCTGGGCGGAGCGGAAGGGAGTGTCTGACTTGTACTGACTAAAACCCATCCATGTTCCTTCTTTGCCCTTTGTGTTCCAGGGCCACGGTATCTCTTTCGAACAGTCCCGCAAGCGGGAGCGACTTTGTTTTATCTTTTTTTGAGTCAGAAAAAAAAAAAATATGCTGTGCAGGTATAGTATACTTGGAGTTAAAACGTAGAGAGTACGTATAGAAGATTCCTAGATTAAAACTACACAAATTAATAATATTGAAGTGTCTGTTTGTAATTTCAAAATAGCAGCTTTTTCTGAATGCATATGAAAGTATACACGGTACTTTAACATTAAAAAAAAAATTGTATATCTTTCTGTTTTTCCAGCTAATCTCCGAAACCGCTGGACTGATTTGAACGGGTTTTTTATTGGCAGTTAGCTGATGTTATAAAGAGTAACTAAGGCTACTTTTATTTTAGAAAAAGTATTAGGGTTCCGGGCGAAAAAATTAAAACGCTTGAAATCTTTTCAAATAACATTTTCCGTATTTGCATGCGGACGAAAGTCGCGTGCCCGCGACCTACCACAGCTAGTAAAAACTAAACTGCGTTCGAAATCTGACTTTTTCTATATTTCAGTACTAATTACAATAACGATACTGACAGCTGTTGATAACGGTTTAAATGTGCAGATCCCGTTTAGTTACATTGGTGTAATTCGCCCTTGTCTAATTCCGGGTCCTAAACACCAGGAACCACTACATCCGTAACAAGAACTATCGCTGATTAAAATGCTATTAAAAATATTATTATTTCCCTACAAATGTCATAAAAAGGGCTATAAAAATTAATGATAATCGTGGTGAACACATGATTTATCTTACTGTTTTGATACAACGTTAATCTTATCATTACGAAATGCTGCGCAGATTTTAATGACGCAGTTTTTTATAATAACATTGTTTAAACAAGAAGATAAATAAGTAAAAATATGATTATCATTTTTATTACAAGACCTATTTTATTCTTCACACGGAAATCGTTCCAATTTACGACCTAATCGTTCCACGCCGTCGTAAAAGATGATTAAAAGGTTGTTTTATAATAGGAAGTAACATCCTCTTATGCATCGTTTAGTCGATATTGTATAAAGCAGCTCTTGGCTAAATAATAACAGCCGTTCAGGTCGATCTTCAGCCTAAGCTGCGCTTGCCTAGGTAGGTCCGTGGATGGGTGACTTCCATCCACAACCTCGACCCTTTACATACCGAGTTTACACCGCGCCAGAGGGCACGTTAAGCCGTTGGCCCCGGCTGGTATTGGTAGATCTTTGACAGTGGTTACAAGTAGTCAGTTGCCCGAAAGACTGTCAACCAGTCTTATCAAGGGGTATCGTATTACCTAGTAGTAACTGGGTTGTGGAAGTTAGATAGGCAGTCGCTCCATGTAAAATGCTGGTATTCAGCTGCATCCGGTTAGACTGGAAGCCGACCCTAACAAAGTTGGGAAAAGGCTAGACAGATGTTTGGTCTATATTGTAACTACGACACGACATAAATCAAGGACTACTTTTGATTTTAAAAGTGTGACCTACCTGCTCCTGGTAGGTACTGGGAGTTTTTGCCAAAAGTGGTAAAGTAATAACGTCTATACTAATGTTAATAGGTGCCGCAATGCATTAATAAACACGTGTCTAAAGTCGTGGATGATCAGACCGTAGACGCATAATCGACGCCTTACTTTGAGTAGAGAGAACAAACGAAAACCTGACACCGTCGTAAAAGACGATAAAAAAGGGTTCTCATGTTTTTTTCCTCTGGTATCAAATCAAATAAACATACTGTTGAGAGTGTTAATTATTTTTCCCCAAGTATGACTGATCACGAGACCTTTTAAGATCATCGGCCTTTAATGGGTTCAATCCGAGATTAAGATGTACCAATATAAATTATATTGTGATAGTAGCTGTTGCCCACGAGTGCCCACGTCCTTCACCAGCGTGAAATTGTAATAAAATATTATTTATTTATTTAATGAACAATGTACACATACGCATACATTACGCTAAACTTAAAAATAATGAGTACGTGGCCCTGTTAGAGCGCTGCAAGATGACTTAAAACTAATAATATTGCAGAGTGTGAGTATCTATTACTTATAATACTTCCCTGTTTGAATCTGATTTTGGTTCTGGTTTTATATTTTTGCACGGAACCCTAATCCGTTTTCTAAAATAAAAGAAGCTTAAATTACTCCTTAGAACATCAGCTATCTGCCAGTAAAAGTCATTTCAAAATCGGTCCAGCTTTTTCGGAGATTTGCCGGAATTAACATACATACAAAAATTTAAAAGAAATGTTTTTTGTTAAAAGAAAAAACAAAACTTTGGTAAATACTTTCATATGCATTCAGTAAAAAAGCTGTTATTTTGAAATTACAAACAGACACTCCAACTTTATGTAATTGTATGTACATTATATGTATAGACATAGTAACTTACTTTCAAGATGGTTATTTATTCTGTGACGCGGACTTCAAATTTTGAATGCTCCGTTAAAAGTAATTTATTCTTCTTCTTTGCTTTTCGATGGCAAAAAGTTCAAATATAATAATGTAATTTATTGAGGACCCTTCTCATGCAAGAATTGTAATTTAAAATAAGCTGCACCTCCTCAGTATTTTTAAAATTTCAATTAATCTGCGTGTTGCAGTACTTTCCGTTAGTATCTTAAGTGATTACCTATATCGTGAATGTACCTGAACTCAACTTAAACTACATAGTTTACTGTATGTTGAGTAACAAATAGATAAATCTTTGTGTTTCAAGTAATACTATACTAAATATATGAAACCGACACGCTTCTGACGCGACACGACACAACACAATACTACCAGGCATGCCTTTTAAGTTCTGTCGTTTACATATTTGCCGCCAATTTTGAATTTAGAACTGATTTATATTCAAATTTGTTGGAATTTAGAATATCAAAACAATTGAAAGAATTAGGATTAATGCAATGTTTATTCACAGCGTTATTTTGAATCTGTCAGGTCACGTACGAAAATGAATCTCACTGTGGAAAATATCCAAGCAATAATTTCCTGTAACTTCCGAATACGGCTTCAGTGTTTCGAACTGTATATATTTTATATATATTTTGTATCTGTGTTCTATGATGAAGCCCCATGTCTGCGGACTGTCGAATGCTGGTATTTAGAATTCCACAATTACAACATTCATGTATTGTTGTTGTAGTGTGGGTCACAAAAAACGTGCTCAAAATTTAAAAAATATCTACAACATACTTTTAGTGTGTACAATAATAGTTAGAAAGAAAATAAACGAAATAATAATACTATCAGTTAGTTACTTCTAGATTTTGCCCGCGGATTCACTCGCGTTAATTTAGAATTTGACAATAAATTCGGGTTGTACTCTTCTTGTAATAATATAATTCAATCACGATTCGAAAGACACGTGGCGCCATCTATTATCATAAGAAAGTTATTGTTGTTTTCATCGGGAACAGTACTTTTTTTGGGATGAAACGTAATCTATGTCCGTTTCTGTACACCTGACCCCGTATATGCAAAATTTCAGAATTATTGGTTCAGTGGTTTAGGCGTGAAAAGATAACAAACTTACCTTCGCATTTAATTTTAATATTAGTTTGGATAACGTCAGAACTGGAGTCTTACCAAGGGGTATCGTATTATCTAGTACTAACTGGGTTGTGGAGGTCAGATTGGCAGTCGCTCCATGTAAAATACTGGTATTCAGCTGCATCCGGTTAGACTGGAAGCCGACCCTAACATAGTTGGGAAAAGGCTAGGCAGATGATGATGATGAAGTACACGTGACGTCTACGTATTTGCGGGTTAAAATTCTTTCAAGATAACAGACATTTCAGACATAGTTATCGTCTTATTGTTTACTCGTAAACAACACTACGCCTTGATCTCATGAATATTACAACGTAAATATGAAAATCTGGGGCATGTTTTTGTGTAGAACTCAAGTTCAGTTCAATGTACTAAATCTTTTATGACATAAACACGATGAGTGCCAATGCCCCGTCCTTTGAATTGTGTTTAAAGTAAATAAAACTATATTTGTGTCAGGTTATTGTACCTCCAAGTAATATTGTGTTTTTGAAGATAAGGTTGGGCTCAAAATAATATTGTGATTCATCGAGATTTTTGTTTAGGTAGGTACATGAACTTTTATTAGTGTAGTGTTTTAATTAATTAACGACTATACTTGAGATTTAATTAAATGTGTTGATTTGAAGATTTGGGTACCTAACCGATAAGTTAACAGTTAAGTACCTGCCTAATTTTATTTTGAGACCTGCCCACCAAAAGATAAACCAACCAGACTTAGGTTATCGTTTCATCATCATCTGCCTAGCCGGGGTCGGCTTCCAGTCTAACTGGATGCAGCTGAATACCAGTATTTTATGTGAGAAGTAGAAGGGATGGGGGGAGCTATTTGGCAATCCAATGAGTTGAATAATACGGGCTAACTAAAAAAACGAAAATTCATTCAATAGAAAACATAAAAGATAGATGCTAGATGATGATGTTTGCACTTAGATTAGCCAAACCAAAGTTTATTTCAAAATCTAGTAAGTATTTCACTTAGCAGTTAGCACTGGACTTACCCAACCGGTTCAGATTGCGAATTTGCTAAATATATTAAAGACTTTACCTGTTCGGAAAATTACCGCAAGGCAACTTAGATTAGCTGGAAAACAGGAACTAAGTTTAGATATTAATCTTGAGATGCCTTGTAGAACTAATTTCTTGGAACTTTTTCCGGAATATCATATGACATAGACATCTGAAGGCTACGGCGTAAATGCAAAGGAAACTAACTTTAAATACATGTTTTGTAATTGTCAAGGTGAAGGCCGAAATGCATAGTTAATTATAGAAATTAGATAGGATAATTATCTTAAAGATGGTTGGTATAGTCGAGCTTGTATCAGCTTTAATACTTTTGACAACATACTGCGTGGTATGCACGCTGTTGGTAAACTTTATGTGTAAAATAAGATGCGCTAAAAGATCCATGTACAGCTTTAGCTAACTTTCACATGGACAAATAGATCTTCTCGTTTCCTGACGTGCGATTCGCATTCAATAAGACACTCAAAACGGAACTAGAGACCTGGAATCGGGAACTCAAAACAAGTAGTAAACATGGTAAATATCCCATTTTCATTGTTTATTATACTAATTAAGTAGTCGACTATACATGTTTGTCACGTGCAAGAAAACATGATTGAGAAAAATTAACACACGCTTTCGGGATTTTTCACGTGTAGCGTTGACAAAAAAGGTTATGAAAATAAACACCAAAACATAACCATAAACATTTTATTTCAATAATATTTATAAATAATAACCGCATAAATTAGAGGTTTTAGGGTTTTAATAACTTTATGATATCATTAAAGCTTCCAATGGCATTAATACTTAAAAAGAAAATATTTGGAAAAACATCTTTGCACTCCAATTATAGAATACATTGAATAAAATAAAGTGAGTAAAGAAAACATTGCATACAGAAAAAAACACTAGCAGTAACAATGTGGAATATACAATATGTTATAGAAAAACCTGTCTGATCCGTGAGGGTATTATTAGGTATCGTCATTAGATTCTATTTATGTAATCCATTTTGGAGAACAAGTAAAATAAAATTACCCCGATAAAAATTAAATAAAATGTACTAAAATGAGGAAACTTATATGGCAACATTCAGTCGCGAGCGATCGTTTTTCGGGTAGTGACGTCATAAAAAAACAACTGACGATCGAACATACTTATGCTAAAGATGGTGTAATCACGTTTTAAAAGTTTGTTAGAATTTAGGGAAACGGTGTTAATTTGGGACAAAAATCATGCAGTTTGATATTCATTAATATTTTTACTTTCATGAATATTTCATGTTTTTTATTTTATTTGGCAATGTCTTTAGGCCCGTTTTGGATCGGACAATGTTTTCTTAACATAATATATACATGGTAAATATGTACACGCCAAAATTACCTAAAAACTTGCCGGAAACTTTTGATTCCTTCGTATCAAAATAAAGAGTATAAAAAATATCATATTAAATGTTTAAAAATACCTCATTGTAATTTTATCTTACAAACATCTAATAATAATACATATAGGTAGTAACTGAATATTTTTTGCCATAATCATAATCAATGTCTGTAAACGGCAACGAACGAATTAACCTTACACAATTGACGACCTTTACGAACGGAAATTTGTATAAATAGCTACTACTACGTTACATTGAGTCCTACAGTAAAACGTGATTGTTCACCAAAAAAAAAACGTTCCCTAGCAATAATTTTTGCGTAGAGTTACTTAGTTTGATTTACAGGCTTCGTGAAGTTACACCTCGAGTTTAGTAGTCAATTTACTTAAAACAATTGACTTTACAATATGATAAGTTTACTGCTACACTACTTACCGACAACTGAATGGTCAACATGTTTTGTAAATTAAAAAAAAAACTGGTTCGTGGAAAATAACAATAAGTATTGATACTGGGATTGTGTGAATAAACGAATGACTATTACGTTATAATATTAATAACTAAGAGTAAACAACTTCATATTCACAAACTACTCTACTAACATAAAAAAGTACATATTCAGGTAAATACCTTAAATAAACTTTTATAAACAGAGTTGTTTTATTTGCTATCCCTATCTTATATAAAAACTTAATTATAAAATGTGTTTGTTCTTATATTCTTTCATAATGTTATGGAGTCGTACATAAATACTAACTAGCTAGTAACATTAACATGAAAATATAAAAACTGTATGTCAATTTAATTAACCTTACGTAATTTATATTCTTACATGTATTGTTACTTATTTGAGCTCTGCTAGACAATATAAATGAACGAAGTATTTTCTCGTTATGAAATATACATAATAATTTGAATGTATTATTAATCTATGGTTTACAAAAGTACTTTTTAAGTGCAATATAAACAACTATACTTAATAGGGTACAGTCAGCGGCCTGCACTACTTGCCACCTCCTGAAGAGGCGTCAGGTTATGAACGGCACTGATTGTACAAGTGCACTGACGAAACATGTTTTTTTCTAAACTGTTAAATTCTTATAACACTCTGTAGTGACATTTAATATTTCTTCTCGGCCATTGCAAGAAATAAAGAAAATTTTCGCAACTAACAACTCGTATTATATATGCAATTTCTTTACCAGAAATTTAATTTAATGAATTGTGAATCTTCGCGCCATTCACAACTTTAAGCCGGCCATAGATGGTAGGTTATGCTTGTGCACTTTTCTCTGTACAGTCAAACTGTACAGACATGCATGCGTCTGTAGGAGAAAAGTGTACAGTTATTCCGGCCTGTATATGCAACCTACAGATTATCGAAATAGACATTTTCTCAGCTTAGTTGTGCCTGCGCCGTGGGACTGCGCCTAACCGACCGATAAAAAATAGAAAACAACAGAGAACTGACAGGTGTGCATGCGACCTACCACACAGCAGGTCGCATGCACCGCTGTCAGTTCTCAGATGTTTTCTATTTTTATAACAAACTGTAAACTCACGAAAGCAACCATATCGTCGTTTGTTTCCGGTGATGCCATGCTTGCAAATGAGCCGACAGGCTTGCAGTTACGTGTAGAAGTCGGTTTTGAATGAAGGTTTTGCATGAACATTTAAAGCTACCATGCATAACCTATCGTCTATGGCCGGCTTTAGGTGTTGCGATTTACGACGCAACTTGCATCAAGCGTCACGCGCATGTCACTTGTATCTTTCGCGTGAGTAACGCGTCACGTCGCGTCCCGGTGACTGGTTATGCACTAAGCAATTTCTTGCATTCAAATTTCTTTTCACCGTAGTCGCTTTTACACACGCTTGTCGCTTGAGTCTATACTTCTAACAAAGATATGATTAAGGCTTAGGTTATTCTGAGTAAAAACTGCGTATTTATTAGACTGAAGCCCTTTCACATTTATTTTAGCTCTAATTTATACCTTAAATAAACGAGAATAAAATACAATCTGCTGCAAAATTAAAGGTAAAATAACAATGAAAGGATAGTAATTCTATTAAAACAATAATGGTGCACAGACTCACAACAAAAAATGAGTTTCACACAAGGTACTGTTCCGTCTTCGACTAAGAAAACTGTGTGTACGTGTTTCTTTAAAATATTATAGTTTAGTAATACAATTCAACAATTCTTACAACATAATACAATTTCACAAAACATAATTATTCGCTGTTTGTGTTTCATATTGCATGCACTTTTTTATAGATCATTCAACTCGCAGTAGACTAACATCAAAGATTAGTGTGATGTTGTTTAATCAGAGCCTCAAAATATTACGCAAATATTACGACGACTCATAAATTTATGATTTATGTAATATTATATTTACATATTCATGTTTACATAAATTTTCCGTACACCTCTACACTATTTATATTCAAATGACTTTTTTTTCACTAAGAAGTACTCGTAGGTTTTTTATTTTGTCCTTATTTGTATTCTTTATCAGGATTATCTTTTTCAGATAATATCGTTTCGTTTTGCAGTCCAAGGCGCCATCACGTACCTGTAACAAGAAAATTATATTTTAACATAGGTATTTTTAAAGGTGGAAATGGAGTGGCATCACAAATGGACAAGAGTTAATAAACATTAATGAAAGCCCGCGAAATTCAAATTTTCTGACGTTTATTGCAATTTTTGCAGGTCAGGGTCAGGCTGTATGTTGAACAAAATATGATTCGCGACCGTAACATATATGCATTTACAGAATAATAATCATTAAAATCATCAATACTGGATTAAATGAACTTAGAGGGTTCTCTAAATTCATTTAATCCCATTGAATGAGTATTCCACGAAAAATCCATTAAAAAAAATGTAAGTAATTTTGAATTTCGCGGGCTATCCTGGCTCTTCCCCCGTGAAGAGGGACAAGACAGGTCAAAAATAAGTTACACGGATTAAAAATAAAAAAAAAAGAAACGAAAAATGATTTATTGTTTTTGCCAAGTTTTTCTTACAAACTAGTGATTGCAGAATCCAATACGCCCAAAGCCTGTGTGTGAGACTACTCTTCCATAACTTTTAACCACTATGCTCACCAAGATTTTGACACATGACACACCAGCTGAATCGGCGGGGTGATGCGAATTGTCATGAATTTCAAGAATTTTCATGAACTTTCAGCATTCGATTTTATTATGAAAAATATGTCGCGGCAGCTGTTTCATACCATAAGTTTGTGGTTAATATCTAAAATAACGTGTTGATGTCGGTAAAACAGCGTCAGTCTTTTGCCAAATATGTGTAAATTACATACCACTACACCCTTCCAAAAATAGGTAACTTAGATGCACTGGAAATACCATTATTCATACATAATTTCATGAAAAAACACGATCAAAATCTTGACAAATATTACTAAAAACTCTAGTGCTGATCGTTATTCAAAGTTTCATCATTCGATTATAAAGTTGCATAAAGCCTAATCGATACTCGCAATGAAATCAAGTTTAGAAAAAAAGAGTTGAAATGGAAAAAAAACTCTTTGGTATAATTTCAAATAATTATTTAATTTTAAAATTAATCTTTTTAAGCTATCTTAAATAATTTCATTTAGTAATTATTCGATGCTTTTGGTTGACTTCAAGAGAACGAGATTTATAAATGATAAGAAACACTGAAATGTGCAATCCCAAAAAAAAACTTGCTTCCAAGTAAACATTCTAATGATTACCTTTCTTTTAAAAACTTATGGATGGTCTCCTAACTTTCCATTGAACTAGCTGTGTGTGATTTGGCGTGAAATTAAGTTTCACAATTCAAGCAAATAAAAAATCTGGAAATGGATTGATTTTCAGTTGTAGGTAGATAAGTACGCACGGTTGCGTTTTTATTGTTTCAAAATTAAAATTAGGAAGGCGCTTGTTTCACATTTATACTTAAGTGTTTTTAATTTACTATTATCATTTAGGCATACTGAAAAAAAAATGGTTTGATCCGCCAAAGATAAATTATATTTATTCCTAAAATTGTGTATCGATTGGTAGCGTTTTGTCGGTTATGTGTTAGACTAGGACAAACTTTTTTTTTGTTTAGCCTATTCTTTCCCACTGCTGCGTAAAGACCTCCTGAAATCCTTTCCAACTCTGCTGGTGATTTGGCTTCTCTGGCCAATCAGCCAAGAATGAGTCCAAATCGTCAGGCAAGCGTTTCTTGGACCAGCCTCGGTGACAACGACCGACAAACTTAATGTCTTTTATTTCGCAATCGGCAATTCATAAGACGTATCCTGAAGAAACATTAGTTTATTCTTTGAACGCGGTTCACTGTCAACTCTAAAAACCCTTATTACAACTGCAAAGTTCAGGTTATCCATCATAGGCCGTGGGTCATGTCACTTGAGTTAAGCCGTGAATAGCTAAGCGACAGAACCCTCAGGGCAAGAGTTAAGAGAGACTCGCATTAAAAATAGTTTGGTTGCTACTAAACCAAGCTTATTAAGTATAAAAAAATATTGACTATTAAAGGTATTAGTCGGAGAAGGCAAAAGATAAAGAAAATTAGAATGCCATAGGGAGGCCTTTGACCCGCAGTGAGAAAGAACAGGCTGATAAAATAAGTATTAGTAAATGGTGAATACCAATAACGAATCTAACCTAACATAATAACTTTACCATATTAAATTCATCTTGCGAACCAAATGAATTTTTACTATTCCTTCCAAGATCCTGGGCTTTTTATATCCAACCGACCAAACAATAGAATTTTTTTTTATTTTATTTAAAAAAAAAAATCTTATTTTCGAATTTTTAGTTTTGTTGTATTCTGTACATTTCTGATACCGCATCATTAGATTATGCTATGCACCGTTGATGAGTGTCCTCATGAAAAGACGATTCTGTCTTCGGGATGAGGTCATGATAAAAATCATGTTTATCCATATCAAATATGAACGCGTCTTCAGATTTTTAAATCCTTGCTATTTAACGTTGAGGAGTTCCCTCGTGAGATGACCATGTTGACTGCAGGATGAGGTCATGATAGAAATCATCTAAATTATTAAAATTAAACGCGTATACAAAGTTTCGTGTCCGCGCTGTTAACCGTTGAGGAGTTCTCTCGTGTGGAGACGATCCTGGCTCCAGGACTAAGTAATGTTTATTATAAAAATGTATTGTCACCAGAACAAAAGGTGTGTGCAAAAATTCAGCCCAATCGGTATAAGGAAACTGGTTTGAAATTCAGTTGCAAGTGAAGTGTAAGAATAATTATGTATGCTCCTTTAGTTTAGTAAGTAAGTACGCTACTTTATAACCGTATGTATGCTGAGTTTGCACTATACCTTATATGCATTATTTTATATTATTACGAGTGCATTCATTAAATAGTACGTAACCGATGTGGTCGTTTCCTTGAATAACACCCATTAGGAACCCCAACATTACATGGCGACCCTGCCACGGGACTCTGCCAAGGGGATTGTTAGTTTTAGTATAGTTAACATAACTACTTAAATAGTATAAATGTGTCGGTCAGCGGTGGAAAAAGAAGAGGTTTTCCTCAGCCAAAACGCGGCTGGAGGCAACAACGACGCCACGTTGAAAGAAATCGGAGGCCACGTGGAGCGGCTTAGCATCGTGACCTATATTGTTCTGGCTATTATTGGACTCGTAGTAGTTTATGTGGGCCTGCGGATGTACAGGACCTGCCACCGCACATGGATCCAGCAGGAAATTGGGATGAGTACCATGCAGAGAATCAGATCATCCATCAGAGGGCGCACAGAAAGTAACGAGAACCAGTAATTAGAAGTGAATTAATAGTGAAAGTGAAAATAAAAGTGTTGTGGTATGTTCATCTTTTCGTAAAAGATCAGAGAGTGAGCTACTCGTAGTTACGCGGTATCATATTTCATTACGCAATAATTCTAAAGGTTCTAAAACCGTGCGCGGACATTCAGCAATAAGACACCGAACGGAAACAAAATGCAACGTCGGACTTTTTTCTTCGCATTTATGTAGAATGAGCAACATTTGTGTAATTCTATTATTAGATTAAGAATATTATGGTTGATATTTTGGAGAAAAATTATGTCTTTTTAGTAGAAATACGTAATTATTTAGTAAAAAAGGGACAAATTAGATATAAGGGTAATGTAATTTCTACTAAGTTAGATCAAGCAAAAAGCGCATACGAAAGCTGTTGTAAAATATATTTACTTATTGAGAAAAGTAAAGATATTAATTTGGAATCAGCAATAGATCTTTATCAAAAAATAAAACAAAAGTACGAGGAAATAGAGAAATTGTGTATTTTTCCCGTAACAGTAGATTTAGACTTAGGCAAAATGGATTTCGACATAAAGGTGGCGTGTAGTTTGATTCCAGTAATGGACGGTGTAGAGGCCACCACTAAGCGCTTAATAGACTCAGTGGAGATGTATGCTGACATGCTGGACGGTCCAGGTAAAGTATTATTAATTACTTTCGTTTTGAAAAGTCGGTTGAATGAAAATGCAAAATTACGAACTGCAAGCTCATACAAAACTATCAAAGAATTAATTGATGATATGAGGAAATTTCTTTTACCTAAAAAATCATTTATGGCCATACAGACGAAGCTTCAAAATATTCAACAAGGCTCGAGATCCATTGAGGATTATGGTACGGAGGTAGAAAAGTTATTTACAGAGCTGACAATTACCCAGGCAGATGGAAAAGAGGAAATATTTTCGATTTTAAAACCAATCAATGAAAGTTTTGCCATAAAACGTTTTTCAGATGGTCTGTGTAGCGCGAAAATGAGCACCATCATCTCGGCACGCGGCTTCAGCAGCTTGAAAGATGCCATACAAGCAGCGAAAGACGAGGAGTGCACGTCTTTCCAACCTCCAGGTAACATTTTGTATGCATCTAAAAATGGACGCCACTCGTCACACGATATTAGACGTTCTCAAGGTCAAAGAGGTATTTACCGTAGTCAATATGGTAACAATTACCATCGTAGGCATCAATTTAATAACCACTACAATCAAGGACATGGTTCTAGAGGAAATACTAGAGCAAATTATCGGCCTTCATACAATAATCAACGAGGAAATAGAGGTTCTAGATATTTTAGGAACCGTGGACGAGGTCAAAACACATTTCCAGTAGAGAAAGTAGCTGACACTCGTCAATGCGATAAAGATGACAACGCAGGTACATCGAATCAGTTTTTTCGATCCTAAGCATTTTATATTATCATTACAAGGTGATGCGAAATATGTTACTTTAAATATTAAAAATATTAAATACTATTGGCTTGTTGATACGGGTGCAACTTTGTCAATTATTAAAAAAGAAGTATTACCAAAAAATATCATTGTTAATAGAAATAATACTATAATAAATGGAATAGGTGGTCAGCGACGCTCTCAAGGTTCTGTAAATTTAATATTAAAATACGACAATGCCACGTTTCAGCATAATTTTCTTGTTTTTGATTCGCTACCACTAAAAGCGGACGGAATAATAGGTTTAGACTTTTTAGAAAGATTTAGTGCGAATATTGATTTAGGTTCAAATAATATAACACTTTTTAAGGGTAATAAACAAAATTATCTACATTTTGTTGATGAACATGATAGGATGAAAAATTCTATGATTATTCCGGCACGCTCGGAATCAATTCATTTTATTATTGTGAATGAGAATGTAAATGGAGAAGTAGTAGTATGTAGTAAAGAATTAACAAAGGATGTCTTTATAGCAAACGCTATAACAACAGTAAGTAATAATAGAATTCCAGTAAAAATTCTTAATGTTAGTGACAAGGAAGTAAGCTTGCCATCTTTCACACCAGATTTGAAAAGTTTGGACGATTATAATATTTGTCAATTTAATAAGACCAATATTGACGTTACTAGGGTTAAAACTTTACTATCAGAATTAAATTTCAATTATTTAGACAGAGAAGAGAAACAATCAATTGAAGCAATTTGTGCAAAATATTCTGACGTTTTTCATTTAGAGGGAGATAAGTTAACCACAACTAATATTTATGAGCAATCTATAGTTTTAAAACCAAATTCTAGTCCAGTTTACGTCAAGCCTTACAGGTTACCCCAGGCATTAAAACCAGAAATAACAAAGCAAGTTGAAAATATGTTAGAAAATGATATAATCGAAGAGTCAAATAGTGAATGGTCCAGTCCAATTTTATTAGTTCCTAAGAAAAGTAGTAACGGTAATGAGAAAAAATGGCGTTTAGTTGTAGATTACAGAAAATTGAACGAGGTTATTTGTGACGACAAATTTCCTCTACCAAATATTAATGAAATTTTAGATACGCTTACTGGAGCCATTTATTTTACTCATCTTGACCTTCACCAAGGTTACTATCAGGTAAGTTTAGAGCCTAGTAGTCGTAAATTAACAGCTTTCACTACAAATACTGGTCAATATTGCATGAAACGTTTACCAATGGGCTTAAAGATCAGTCCTAACGCCTTTAGTCGTATGATGTCTGTAGCGATGTCTGGTTTAACTTACGATAAATGTCTAGTGTATCAGGACGATCTCATTGTATTTGGAAGGAATCTATCTACCCATAACAAAAATTTAATAACAGTCATGGAGAGATTGAGAAAAGTAAATTTAAAACTAAATCCACAGAAATGTGAATTTTTAAAGAAAGAAATTCTTTATTTAGGACATTTGGTCACAGAAAAAGGTGTTTTACCAGATCCAGAAAAAACAAAAGTATTACGAAATTATCCTACTCCCAAAAATGCAGATGAAGTAAAACGGTTTGTAGCATTTTGCAACTATTATCGTAAATTTATAAGAAATTTTTCGGATATAGCAATACCTTTGAATAGGTTAAGTAGGAAAAATGAACCATTTATTTGGTCCGATGAATGTCAACACGCTTTTGAATTTTTAAGAAATGCTTTAATATCGTCACCGATTTTACAGTATCCCGATTTTTCCGAAAATCATGAATTTATTTTACAAACAGATGCTTCGGGTACTGCTATTGGTTCTGTATTATGTAATAAAGATCTTAGACCAGTTGCATATGCCAGCAGACCCTTGAATAAAGGAGAGAGAAACTATCCAACTATACAAAAAGAACTTTTGGCAAAAGTGTGGTCAGTTAAGTATTTCAGACCATACTTGTATGGAAACAAATTCACCATAATGTCAGATCACAAACCTTTAATATATCTTTTTAGTATGAAAGATCCATCAAGTAGATTACTTAAATTCCGATTAACTTTAGAAGAATATAAATTTAAAATAGTCTATGTGAAAGGAAGAGACAATGTTGTGGCAGATGCTTTATCGAGAGTTTGTATAACGTCTGATGAACTTAAAGGTATGAATGAACAAGTAATGGCTGTAATGACCAGAGCGCAAAAGAAAAAGCTGAATGAGTTAAGTAAGAGTAAGAATGACGATGAAAAGAAGGATCTCAATAAATCTACTAACAATTGGACTGATCAACCAAGAGTAGTGGATATATTAAGAAAACCGTGTGATTCAGTAGAGATGTGTTTGATTGAAGGCAACAAATTAAAACGATTTAGAGATAATGATATGATAACTGAAGAATTCGAATGTTTTACATTTATAGAGGGTAAAAAGACATTATACATTAATCTTGATTTCAAGGCGCATTTCTCGCGAGCCGAATTTGTGCAGAAATTAAGATATTTTTGTGAAAAGATACGTATCAATGAAGTGTGTATAATTAAAAATAACGATAATATAGAATTTATCAAGAGTGTTTGTGATGAAATAACAACACTTAATAATTGGTCCGGACCGCGAATATGCATATTACGAGGTGTAAAAAGAATAGATGACGACAACGAAAAGACACTTATTATGAACGACTTTCATTTACTGCCATCCAGTGGTCATGCTGGAGTGCGCAGAATGATAAATACAATCAAAAGTCGATACTATTGGCCAAGTATCGACAAGGATGTCCAGGAATTTGTCAAAAAGTGTACAAAATGTCAAAAACATAAATATTTACGTAACATAAAAGAACCGATGGAAATTACCACAACAGCTTCCTCGGCTTTTGAAAAGATATATTTAGATGTAGTGGGTTCTCTAGATAGAGACGAAAATGGTAATTGTTATATATTGACTATGCAATGCGAGTTAACAAAATTTGTACAAGCTATTCCTTTGCAAAACAAAGAAACAGTGTCCATTGCAGATGCATTTGTTAGAGAGTTCATATTAAGATTTGGTATTCCGGCGACAATAGCTACAGATCGTGGAACAGAATTTATTTCTGCAACCATGGAACAGGTTTGTAAAATACTTAATATTGAAAAATTATCTTCTACAGCCTATCACCATCAGTCAATAGGAGCTCTTGAAAATGCTCACAAAACTTTGGGTGCATATTTAAGGATCCAGTGTGACAATCATACGGATACATGGAGCTATTGGTTACCATTTTGGTGCTTCAGTTTTAACAACACAGTCCATTCAGAAACAAATTACACACCATATGAACTAGTTTTTGGAAAACTTTGTAAAATACCTGATAGCATAAGAAATACCGTAGAACCATTGTATAATATAGATAATTATCCATTACAGTTAAAATACAGGTTACAATTAGCTCATGAAGATGCAAAGAAAAATTTGTTAATTAATAAACATAAACGGAAAGAAATATATGATAAGTCTGTCAATTCTGCAAAATATGAGAAAGATGATTTGGTTTTAGTAAAAAATGAAGCACGTAGTAAATTAGATGCAATATTTAAAGGTCCCTATTCAGTTATAGAAGATTTAGGTTGTAACGTAAAGATAATTAAAAATAATAAAATTGAATTAGTACATAAGAATAGGACTAGGCCTCTTTGTCAATAGATTAGAATGTAAGATTTAATTTTAGATAACATTGCAATGTATAATGATAAGGATAAATTTATTTAACATTTATTTGTAATAAGTAACTTTGTGTATTATTTATACTATTATTTTAAAAGACGATACTTCAAATAAATATCTAGTAATAATTATGCAAAAAAAAAAAAAAAAAGTATGTAGGTACCATTCTTTTTTTTTCTATGTCCCCGGGAGGTGAAGTGTAAGAATAATTATGTATGCTCCTTTAGTTTAGTAAGTAAGTACGCTACTTTATAACCGTATGTATGCTGAGTTTGCACTATACCTTATATGCATTATTTTATATTATTACGAGTGCATTCATTAAATAGTACGTAACCGATGTGGTCGTTTCCTTGAATAACACCCATTAGGAACCCCAACATTACACAAGATTTGACCAATACTTACTAACAAGGGAAGTTAAATAAAAGCATATTTTAATAATATAAAAAATCCCAATACATTATCTAGTAAAATACAATATCAATATGAACAGCAAATGCATTCATAATTTAAATTTTGATGTAGAAAAAAAAACGGCACGAATTCAGCCATAAATCAGTCTGTGCTGTTTGTTGTGTCGGTTTTAGTACCTACAATTTACGAAAAACTATTAAAATTACCAATATAAGGCTTAAAAAAATATTATTGTATTTATTTATTCTATTTTACGCTTAAAACAAAATTATTTTAATTTCCATCTATCGATTTTTTCAATTCCATATTTTATTTAAACAATCGCTTCCACACATCACAATAATTTAAAAAAAAAATGCTTGTCAATATCGAATACAAATTTGAGATGTCGTAATGAATATTACGAGTTATTGGTCCCGTATTAGTAAATTAGGCTAAGATCTGAGCATTCTCATGTTGTTTATAATATTTGGAATGATATTTGTCATATTTGTTATCGAATCTATACGCGTCTATTGTATTGTGTATTGTATAACGGGCTGGTGTCCGCAACTCCACGTCAAAGCGCGTATTTTGCGTGCGGGTGGGAAATCTATTCGATCTATACGCGTCTATGTGGTGTAATGTGAAAAATGAAAATGTAAACACGTACGATTTTTTTTAATTTTTTTTTAAAACGTTTCCCCCACACTAGGAATTTCTCCTGTATCGTGGGTGCGTTTACAAACATTTAAACTCACATACACAAACAGCCAGCTTTTCCTGTTAGGCCCTTGCTCCATCACTCCCTGTCCCTTAGGTACAGTAATTTTTTTTCGCCAAAAATACTTGAGAAATCGTTAAAAACTGGATTGAAGAGTTAGTTATAGTTTAAAAAAAAAAACAAATTATCATCTTTTTTTTTTTATTCATGGACTGCCCTATTCACCTAGTTAGAAGTAACTAGGTTTAATTCCCGGGCAAAGTATTATTGGGTTATTCCATCAGAAATACCTCAGTTAAATAGCTCGGAATCAGCCCGCAGCTCACCCAGGCGCTACCTCAAAAATAAATCGTAGCTCGACTGATCTACTAAGCGAGCGAAAGTGATACAATTACTTTTGAACCGCAAAAGAAGAGATGGCTATAATGTGCGTGCGCTCGGAATAAAACGACGTATATGCCAAAACGAATTTCAAAATTAATGAATTAAATTTAAAACTACTTTGAATAAACTTTGATACGATAATTCTCTATGTTTTAAAGTAAATTCCATTGAATAACTCTTAAGCGTTACGCTGTGATGTCGAAAAAAGTAAAAAAAGAGATATAACTTTGCATTTTTTTTGTATCGAGAAAAAAATCATTGATTCGTGTATTCTTTTTACATGATACTAGACCAAAGAGTCAAAAAACATATACCAAAATGTTAAATCCCTATTCCACATTCTTAAGAAAATACACGAAATAGAAAAACCACATTTTTTTCAATATATCACCTTAAACTATAAGTACGGCTCCGTCTAACCTCCCGACGATAACAAGCTTGATGTTTTATTGTACTTAAACGGTTAATGATCTATAACAGAAACCTGCTTACTAAAAAAAAACATAATATGTTCAAGGACGGAAGGCATCGCATCGGAATCCGATCATTATTAACCCATTCGGAAATAATTATTACTTCTACCAATATTTCCCGTATCCCTATAAAAAATAGCTGTTTTTTTACTGATTTTTAATTGAGTTATTAATCAATTGTAGGAAACCCATGGATTTTTACGTGAGGAATTAATATCAATACTTTATAATATGAGTAAAGGCCTTATCATACTAGCGGTTTGCGAACGGCTGCGAGGCGGGGCGGGCGCGCAGCGCATGCATCGCGAACACGCTACGGCTGCACAGCGAGGACGTCACGGCCGCGTGGCAAATACGCATCATTTTCGCCGCGTATTTGTAGCGATTTAATGACATACAATACAAAACAATACAGTAACAAAATGGATTCCGACAAGGAAACACTGCTGTTGGCTTTGTTACTTCGAAGACGAAAACGAAAGCATCGAAGAATTTGAGAAGATCCATTATCCGCAACGAATTCGCTGCGCATGCACGTGTTCGTTGCGCGCCCGTAACGTATTCGTTGCGCGCCCGCTCCGCTTTGAGGACGCTCGCAATCCGCTAGTATGAAAAGGCCCTAAGTATGTAGGAAACTATATGCTATGGTCTGATTATTAGCACGTACAAGGTTAATTGTTTTGTAATATTCACTTTAATATGTTTTCTAATAAGAATTTGCTAAACTTACTTGTTTTTAATTGCAATAATGAGTACGAATTACAAGCAATATTTGATTCCTTCTATCATTTGACAGTTTTTTGGCATTATAGAACCATTTAAACGACATACCTCATACCTCTGCATAACGCTCATTCATTTGCAGAGCTGTTTGTATAATTTTAAGTAATACTTTTATTTTTAGTCTTGCATGTTTACATTGTCTACATTTCAATTGCATAAAAATGATAAGTGGAAGTGCGGAGTTTCCTAATACAAGCAATTGCTTACTTAATAGGTGACCTCCAATAATATGTATCGAATTCTCCATTGTAATTGAAAGAAACATTTTTTTTTATTTCGTTTGTCAAACATAGAACATAACATAACATCATGTATTACAACTTATATTTCCTCAACAATTATGAAATAAATTTACTTTTAGATAAAGGCTTTTTATTTCATCAACGTTCGTCTAGATGTTCATTTAGTTACCTAAAGAATAGGTAAATACATACATTAATTTGTATGTAAAGTCATGTCATAACTATTTTAACAACCTACGTGGTTGATCTTCAAAATGTAAATTATAAAAGTGGCATTGATCTTGTTTTGTTGAATTCTTATTAAAAAACATGTTTTATGGCAAAGTTTTTTGTTAAAGGTTTGGTTCCAAGGCAGTAGTAGGTCCCTAATTAACTTAAGTAAACCACACAATTTGTGTAAAAAGATCCTTCACGAAGTCGAAAGGCACTTGTTCTCCCCGCCTTTGCGATCATTTTTGAGGTTCCGTAGCCAAACGGCTGAAACGGAACCCTTTTAGGTTCGCCCTGTCCGTCTCTCTGTCTGTCTGTCCGTCCTTATGCGACAGCATATTTATAAACAGGGGTTAGAAGAGATTATTTACAAAAAAAAAAATGACTTTGTCAATTTTGTACGAATAATCAGGACACCCCTTCATTTTCTGTTCGTTGTAAAATAGGTGTCCCATAGTATCTGCACGTGTAGCAAGACCAATAAAATAGTTAATGAAAATAGTTAAAATGACAGATCAACAAAAGATATCTGTCATTTTTTCGATTCTTCCGTCGACAAAATCCTTTTCTACGGTGGTCATGTTACGCGTGTTGTCTTTAAAAATACGACAAAAAAAACAAGTAACTGGGTCTAGTTTAGATTTCCAGTCCTATTTCATATACGAATGTAGCCGTTATTATTAATGTGATAAAACTGACACGCAAAACAATAAATGTCTAAGATAAAGAGATCATAAAAACAAAGTTAGTATAGTTTACGCGTTTTACCAACCTAAAAAAAGAAACTAAATGATAAATTCAACAAAATTATCAAATAATTCAATGATTTATAAGCTGGCGAGTGTGTCATGTTTGTTTTAGAAACGTGACCAAAATGTTTATTAAGCTTTTAGTATCACAAATGATAGAATTTATAGTCTATGATAATTTATTAAAATAATAATTATTTTGATTAGAGATTCGTAAATGCAAGCAATGACGTAGTTAGAAACTTTGTTTACCAAATAGCAGCTGTCTTCATTATAACCGTTTCAATAAGAACGAGATTTGAAAAGAGACAGTCTCTCTGGGTAACCCCGACGTTCTCTTTTCAAACTTTTATATCTACTTACATTTTTTTTTTAACTTTTCAAATTTAGACTTGAGTACCAAAGTGTTACCAGAATAGATATTGTTCTAAAAGTAATGTGTTGTTGAATGGTAATGTAAGTAATGTGTTGTTTTTGGTAGATTAAAAAAATATGCTAGGGTTGAACCATACAAGAATCGTTTTCCTGCAGGTTTAGGAAGGGGTGTTCATATCCTGCACCCCATTTCGTTATTACACCCACGTAATAGAACCCTATTGCCACCAACTTTGCTCAAATCTAGAGTCAGGGCTAATATTGTCAATTTTTCAAATAATATTTTGTTCGAACTGGAAATCGAACTAGACCATCGAAATACCTGATTGCTTAAACTTATATTGTCACTTACGGGATATCTTCCGTGATTGTTCATTATTTAGATTTCTTTTTTGTTTTTTTTTTGTTCAGTATCAGTTTAGTTAGTTGCATACCGTGAAAGCTTAAAACAGTACCTGATTGCATATCCCTAAACATTACCTCAACTATTCAAGAAACATTGTAAGCTAGACACATAAATGGAATCAAAGAAATCCGACTCAAAAAAATACATCGTGAAACAAACGTATTTGGAAAGTGATTATTTCGCCACGCGATGCGTTTGCGCTGCTACCGAGACCGGTCGGCGCGCGCGCAGCTATGCAACGCAATGTATGTCGGCACTCAGTATTTTATAAGCATTAATGCTCATAATTCGTAATTGTTTTAATACGTGGTGCTACTATTTGATGGCTGGATTAAGGAAAAATACTGCGGCAATTGTGAAATTGTGCTTAGAATGTGAGAAACACTTTACTATTTGATAGAGCTGTAAACTAGTGGCCATTGAATGTATGAAGAACAAGATTTTAAACTGTCATAACATTATTATAACTAGAAACGGGATAAATTTATAAAAAAAAAAAAACAAAATAAAAAAAAATATCAATATCATCATCTGCCTAGCCTTTTCCCAACTATGTTGGGGTCGGCTTCCAGTCTACCTGGATGCAGCTGAATACCAGTATTTTACATGGAGCGACTGCCTATCTGACCTCCACAACCCAGTTAGTACTGGGTAATACGATACCCCTTGGTAAGACTGGTTGTCAGACTTTTTGGGCCACAGACTACCTATAACGACTGTCAAAGATCTACAAATGACACCCGGGACCAACGGCTTAACGTGCTTTCCGAGGCACGGAGGAAACTCGGTATGTAATGGGTGGTCACCCATCCACAGACCAACCTAGGCAAGCGCGGCTTAACCTAAAGATCGATCCGGGCGGCTGTTAGTACTTTGCCACGCGCTCCTCAAAAAAAAATATCTTTAATAATATATAATAAAATATCGGGAACTCAAAGAAAACCGTAAACATGGTAAATATCTATAATGTATGAAGAACAGTGTAAAGTTCTTCATCCCCCTTAGGAAAGGGAGGAACTTTCGACCAGACGAGTGTTGTATCTGGTGGGCTACTTCTCGACAGTTGTTAACGGGTTTTGCTATAATAATATGCTGTTAAGTAACGTCGTCGCGTCATGGAAAACTTTAATATCGCCATTTAGGAATTTCATGTTAGTTCTTTATTAGTGGTATAGATGGCGCTGTAGTACTGTTATTTTCTAGTGCCGCTACAAAAGGATAGCCTAAAGTATGAAACGTGTACGTGTATTAGTGTTTATTTAATTGTACTGGATGTAATTCTAATGTGCATGTGTCATTTTATTTTTTATTGATTATTTTAATTTATACATGTGTATAATGTGATTTAATTTTTTATTGTAATGTACGGACTTTGTCTGAAATAAATGCATGCCAAGTAGTCTTGAAGCAGTAGGTCAGAATTTAATCGATCGCATGGATACTAATATTTAAAGATGTTAAAAGTGACAAGAGACCTTGACTTAACTCTGATTAAACGTCTTCAATCTGCATCTAATAGAAAACCGCAAATTCCAGAAAACTCATTTACTTTTTAAGATTAACCCAACCACATCAAGGTCCACACAAATTCTAAAACACAGAACTATCACCTAATTCCAATTTTAAATGAACAAGGACAAATATTAGCCGTGTGCCAGTAATCAGTACCTATTAATACAAGTTTCCCTCAATTGACCTGAACAAACGATTAGTGTTCAACACGCATACATGCTTCATTAATGCTGAAATGGTATTTCATTGAAATAGTACTTCTTAATAATGCTCGTGACGGCCGTTTGTAGGGAGATTCATGCAAATTTATGTATGAAAAATTTAAGATTTCCTCTGAAATAAATAGATAAAATAAGCCTTTTACGATTATTAATTTGTTACCGACGATCGGTTTTACAAATACAGCTTGTCGACAGAGGAGACTTCCACCTGTCTCTGTCTCTTGAAATTAAGTCTTGCAAGTCTGTCTCTTTTTAATCCATTGTGGACCGGCAACTCTTTTGAGACCCCTTGATCATAATTCGGGGTTTCACTTAAAAATACCAAGGAGTGTAATTTCATCAGAGTTTAATTATGAGCTATGCCTAATAAAATGGCATCCTTTGAGATTTTGATAGTATTCCGATTTATTTCTTTTGGATAATTAATGCCGAATCACGAATTCGAGATCACGAAGACAGCTTTGGAATATTTTTAGAAGAAGTTGATTTTATTACAAACACTCTAAATTCCATTTAACGGGATAAAAGACATTTCAACATCATCTGCATTTCAGCCGAAAGACGTCCAATGCTGGACATAGACCTCCCTCAAGTGTCGCCACATTGACCGGTCCCGTGCGTCTCGCATCCAACGGATCCCCGCAACCTTCACCAGGTCATCGGTCCGCTTAGTGGGAGCCTTCCGCCACTCCAGAACTTTTCGGCCCCATCGGTCGTCCGACATAGGACATTTATTTTGCTGTATTTATGGTAATTTTATGTTTAATAAGAATTAAGAAATGGTACTTTCGTGTGTTTCACTACCGCTGTCTTTAAGCTCACTTTTGCATTATGAGTATCAGACTCCGCTACAAAGACATTCAAATATTTATTTATTTCAGAGCGATAGACGGTACAAGACGAAGAAAATCGTAGTCCAAAACTTGTTACTACTTAGTAACAAATCAGTCTGTAATACGCCCGCTTGTCAGGTAGCATTATTGTGTCAAAATCGAAAATAGTCAGGATGAAAATTATTGTATGACAAAATTCCCAAAGTCCGCTGTATACAGGGTGTAAACAGACCCTTCACAAAGCCGTCAACCAAGCATTTTGACCATCAAACTAAGTAACTTTACGCAAAAATTATTGCTGGGAAACGATTTTTCTTTTGGGGTGAAAAATCACGTTTTATGGTAGGACTCGATAGAAAGCATTCAAAGCATTGTGCTGATGGATGGATTGAATAGTACTTGGGTCGTGGAGGTGTGTAAAGTGAAAATATTACATTAAAAACATGTATTTAAAAAAAAAATGTGTGAAAAAGTTGGAACTTTGACCCCCAATATCCCCGAAACTAGAAGGTTCCCAGGTATGGTCTAGAACAAAAAAATATAGCAAAGACGGGGAACCTTTGCCTTTCGGCTATGTTAAGGGTCTATTTACACCCTTTATGTGTTTTAAATCTCTTTGCTCCGCTACAAGAAAATTCAGAAATAAAGATTGCCAACATTGCCCCTTCCCAAACAAAAAGGTGTTGGCACTATTATCGTCATGTTGTTACAAAGTTGGGCGTAATTCTTGACTTTGACCGGCCCATGCGCAGCGCTACGTCAGTTGGCACATTTTCAACAGTATCATCTTACATCATGATCTGACCAATATCGGTTTAGCATACAGTTTCAAAAGCCGTATTTGTGTCATAATTTGAAAGTTATATAACTTGAGTACCTACTAAGTTGAAGTGTGGTAAGTACTTTAATTTTTATCGTTTAAACTGAATGTTTGTTTGAGAGTAAGATGTTTTTTTTAATTCATATCTTAGGTATTGGATTAAATAGTCTTACTTGCATCGGTTTAATTATGACTCAAAATTGTTAAAAAAACCTCCTTTAGGCCTCTTCACCGTGATTACCACTCTCCGGTCAAGGCCATGACTAGAATATAATTTGTTTGCCTTTGATAATATATTAGAAACAATATGATTTTTAACAGGGTATTAAGACAGTTAAATCTTCAAAGTACTTTGAAATATTATTCACAACGTTTCAATTGAACTTTACGAGGCTCTTTAGGATAATATTTTAGATCATTTAATTAAGGATGACGATTTTGACAAGGCCATCTCGATGCTAGCTTGCTAAAAATGGAAGAACGTCACAAAAGATTTATTTGTCTGCTATTCCACCTACTAGTAACTGTAAAGTTCATCATCTAAATCATGCAATACAATACAATAGTAATTTATTTTCTCTCAAAAAGGTACAATTTTTGTAATGGTATCTAGGTTACAGGCAGATTCAAACCTTTGTGAGAGCTGGAGTCTATACTGGTTCGAGCCCTGTATGACAGATCTCCAGACTCACACCCTTAAAATTACAATATTAATTGCACCTACGTACATAGAAAAACTTCAAGTAATGAGAGGAGAATAAAATACAAAAATCAGAAAACTGCAATAATGCGGAAATAGATGCATTATTACACATTACATTTTTCGACACTCATAAGGTTAAAAAATTGGTTAATCTCGGATAACGGCTCTTCTTGTTAGGTCACTGGCGAAAACAAATGCCAATCGGTCTCCCAAGTTTGGTTACAGCGGCAATATTCCGTCATACTGTTGTCCACGATCAGTGAGACTGGCTCTTTTAATCTTGACCAATGTTTCCTCACGAATTGTCTAACCTATGTCGATAGATTCTGATGTCCATGTTGGCTCAAGTTGTTAGCACATTGATGTATTATTATACAACTGTAGTGCAAAGCTAATGAGGCTTTTTGGCATATTTTATTATATTCAGTTATTTACAAAATACAAGTAGTTCTAAAGTAATTATAACAAGAAACATTTAATTAGAAGAATTAAAACACGCGACTGCAAATTGTATAATCTCGTGTCACGGTGTTTGTGGTCGCTCCTCCGAAACGGATCGACCGATTTTTGTGAATTTTTTTATGTATATTTGGTAAGTATGAGAATAGGTCGTAAAGTATATTTCACATCGCTAGGGCACGAGCGAAAGTGCGGGCAAAACCTAGTGTAAATATATTTTTGTAATTTACTATTAATTTCCTTTATTTTGATACCCTAATCTTGTTGGTTTGGTTGAAAAAAAAATAAACGACTTACAATTTAGCGACAAAAATCCGCCGTTTTTTTTTTTTGTTAAACACCTATTTAAGGACACTTAAGTTTTTGAGCCGAATCTAAGGATACCTTAATCGTCGAAATCCATCCAGCCATTTGGAACATACGAGGTAATAAAAGAATTACAAAGAAACATAAAAGATACGCGTGAAAAACATAACCCTCCCCTGGCAGTCGGGTAAAAGTATGTACAAGTATCAAAAAAGGGAAAGGTTACAGAGCTTCAAAAAATTCGACTACCTACATCGCTGTCAATAGGAAAAGTGTAAGGCTGGCAGTATTGCCACGTTGGATGGCAATCCTGATACTTTTGACAAAAATAAGGCTAGCCCCTGATCACTTGAAGAGTCGCCTATTGTTTTTTACTTACATTTGAATAGAGCACGCAGAGGAAACTGATTCACGAGCTTTGAAGAAAGAATTATATTCTATTGTAGATCGGTTCATCATTCGACTGCATAATATAAGTATATGAAACTTTTCTAAATTATATATCATTTTATGTTCAATAGAAAAATATATTATATTATAGCTAGCCTACATTGTCCCGCTGCTGGGCAAAGGCCCCCCTCCACTCCTTCCAAAAGTCAGGGTTCTGTGATACTTTTTTCCAATTCTCAAGAAAGACACCCAGTCCGTCCCGCCATCTCCTTCGTGGTCTGCCGCGACCCCGTGTTACTGTTTTAGCGCACCAATCCTGAGCTTTACGCGTCCACAGTTAAGTCACATTTAAGTTGGGCAGCCTTTTGAGCCACGTCAACGATTTGCGTTTTGGAGCGCAGCGTAGTGTTTCTAAATGAATAATTTACAAATACAGAGTTAAATTATGTTTAAAATAAAAACAACGGCAAACATACATAAATAACCTTTATGTATTCCAATTCCCAAACGTTACTTATATGGTTTGAAACGTACCAACATATTCTTTATTTGTTTTTATAGCTACACGGAGGAGCTCGTGGCTAAATAATAACAGCCGCTCGGGTCGATCTTTAGGTTAAGCCGTGCTTGCCTAGGTTGATCTGTGGATGGGTGACCGCCCATTACATACCGAGTTTTCTCCGTGCCTCGAAAAGCACGTTAAGCGGTTGGTCCCGGCTGTCATTTGTAGATCTTTGACAGTCGTTAGGCAGTCAGTGGCCCAAAAAGTCTGACAACCAGTCTTACCAAGGGGTATCGTATTACCCAGTACTAACTGGGTTGTGGTGGTCAGATAGGCAGTCGCTCCATGTAAAATACTGGTATTCAGCTGCATCCGGTTAGACTGGAAGCCGACTCCAATATAGATGGGAAAAGGCTAGGCAGATGATGGTTTTTATAGCTACACGATTAATTTGTCGATTCTACTAAGTTCGAAGTTACTTAATTGCAAATTTTATAATAATGTATTCTTCACATTATGTATTGCACTTTTATTTATGTAAATTTCTGTAGCGGAAAATTTGGTGTTCTGTCAAGGCCACATAATATAATTTTAATATAAATAGGTAAGTAGAAGGTATAATCTGTATAAGTAGTACACTTTTCCAAGTAGAGTAACTTAGTACACTGAAAATTTACATGATGTTACCATCATCATCCCTACGCTTGTCCTGTTTTATTTGGGATCGGCGCAACACGTTTTCTTCTTCCATTCTCCTCTATCAGACGTCACGGCATCATTTACTCCTTTCTCTTTCATATCATTCCTCACACAATCCAGCCATCTTTTCTTTGATCTTCCTCTCCCTCTCCAACCATCACCATTAATGTTCATCACTCTTTTACATGATGGAGCTCGTGACTGAATAATAACAGCCGCTCAGTCGATCTTTAGGTTAAGTGCTTGCCTAGGTTGGTCTGTGGATGGGTGACCACCCATTACATACCGAGTTTCCTCCGTGCCTCGGAAAGCATATTAAGCCGTTGGTCCCGGCTGTCATTTGTAGATCTTTGACAGTCGTTAGGCAGTCAGTGGCCCAAAAAGTCTGACAACCAGTCTTACCAAGGGGTATCGTATTACCTAGTTCTAACTGTGTTTTGGAGGTCAGATAGGCAGTCGGTCCATGTTAAATACTGGTATTCAGCTGCATCCGGTTAGACTGGAAGCCGACCCTAACATAGATGGGAAAAGGCTAGGCTAGATAATGACTCTTTTACGTGATGTTATAATGGGTTGAAAAGAAAATTCGTAAAGTATAAAATAGGTCTGTAAAAGTATTCTGCTATTATTAAAGTTATTAAAACTTGTAAACTAACAACCAAAGTAACGTGTAAAGTTCATGTAAAGTTCTGATCTAAATCTGAACCTAACTTCAACGAACTTTTTAAAACATACACGACTATTTCTGTTCCAAGACCTCCGAGTTTATTCGAGTTTGAGAACTTTTCAGAGCCATATGAGATAAGAAGTGACTTCAGAACGACCTCCAATTATTATATGTATAATGGTAGTACGTCATAGGTCTTTAACTATGAAATTGCTGCTTTTTTCTCACATTTTGTTCTGTTTGTAATTTTGTCGTATAGTTATATTTTTTCCTAATTACATCTTAATTGGATTAATTGTTAAATAACGTACCTTTTAGAGTTTAAAAACCGTACTAGCAGTTGCATATTACCTCACAGGGTAGTGTGTCAAAACACCTGTTTCCATGTGCCGTCGGTTTCACTACTTCAAGTAGATATAATATATGTATGTATATAAGTATTTATTCTTATATATTTTAGTTATAAATATTTTCTAGTCTTTTTTTCTAGTTATTGCACCTACTGTATATTGTCTCTGCATCACCCTAAGGTAGACTGGTAGAAAATGCCTATGGCATTAAGTCCGCCTTTGTACAGTTTTTTTACTTGTGCATAAAGTTTTAATAAATAAATAAATAAATCTAATTATTTTTGACATAGACTGCGTTTTGAGAATTTAAGATACGCAGAGCAGCGCAGTTTTTTTCACTCTAATTATTTCAATTGCATCATACAAAATCGGTTCAGACGTTTCCCAGAAAAATAAAAAAAATGTTAGTATGGAAATATCACTTTTCACGAAATCGTCATAGACAAATCGTATCGGTCTAGTGGTTGCAGACTACTGCTGAATATATCCTGGGTTTGATTCCCACTTCGGGCTAAGTTTTAGGGTTTTTTTTTAAATAATGGAATTTCTTAGTTCGCTGCTCGGAGTATGAATTCGTGCCCCACGCCGAACCTATTGCCATGAAACGATGGCAATAGGTCCCTCCCCATGAAACATGGGACTTTAACATAACTAGCCAAATACGGGAGTAGCTACTGAGGCACACCTCTGCCTAACCCTTCGGAGATTATAGGCGTTATATTACGTATAATAGTAGCAAGGTCAAACACAAATAACGAACTGGTTGCTTGCGAAAGTCTGCCGTCTTCGTTTATAAAAATTAAAATTGCTCAAGTTTAAACAGCATTGGAATGGTGTAATGAATGGCGATACCGGCGATACAGAGACGGGCTGGTAACAGCGAATATTTGTGGAACTTCTACAAGGAGTAATTCGAAAACGTACACCTTGATTTTAATCGACTTTAAAAAGGAGGAGGTTCTATGTTCGGCTGTATGTTTTTTTTAATGTATGTTCACCGATTTCTCGGTCAATTGTGGATGGATTTTGAAAATAGGTATTTTGTTTGAAAAAATATACTCCTAAATTGGTCCCATAGAAATATTGTCATGATCTGATTATGGACTTCGGAGATATGGAATAAAACTCTTCAATAATAAACAGCTTATCTGTGGTGATTGCTGCAATCGCTTGGATGTTTGTAGCTTCAGAAGTCGGTGACTTTTGTTTGTTTGATTCAGTTGTTTTGTCACCGAGTTCTGAAGCTAAAGTATTTTTTTACTTTATTTTTTGGTTTTTGAAGTCGATTTTATTTTTTGCTAAAAAGTTTTTGTAAACTAATGTTTGTAAATGTGCGGGGCAAAATTTAAAACAAAAGTAAGAATAAAACGTCCCACCTAACACAACACACACACACGTCACACTCTGGAAAATAGTAAATATAAATTGAGTGGTAAAATAACTGAAAAAATCAAGTTTTTCGTATATTTTGTCGAGTTGTGCTCATGTGTCTCTGCATCACCCTAACGTAGACTAGTAGCAAATACCCAAGGTCCATTAAGTTCGCATTGTACAGTTTTTACTTGTGCATAAAGTTTTAATAAATACATATAAGAAGGGAGCAGCTCATTTTTGGTTTCGGGCCACTGACTACCTGTAACGACTGTCAAAGATCTACAAATGACAATCGGGACCAACAGCCTAACGTGCTTACAGAGGTACGGAGGAAACTCGGTCTGTAATGGACCCATTCACGAACTGGCCTTGGCAAGTGCGGCTTAACCTGAAGATCAAAGTAAAAAGTTAAATAATAATTGAGAAGGTCACTCGGCTATTGAGTTCTTGATTAAATATTCATTAAAAGTTTTACTTAGGTAGCTGAACCAATTTTTCTTTTAACTTTGTTAAATATTTTATTGACAACTAGTCAAAAACTTACAAAAATATATCAAACTCTTTTAATTAAAAGGTGTTCGAGGCAATTAGTTACAAAGTTACTTAATAGGAGCACTAATTGATTTTTTTTTTCTAGTTTTTGTAATTGTAGGAGTAGTTCTTGTCTTCCAATTAATTAGACAACAAAGTACTAACTACTACTAATTAAGGCTTTGTAAAATGTATTTCAAATCTTTAATACATATATATTGTAGTGTATCTTAATATAAATTAAGATACACTAAAAAAAATTATCAGATTGACACCCACCACTGTTTGCCTCTGCATCAACCAAATGTTGACTGGTAGAAAATACCTATGGCATTAAGTACCTCTGTACTCTGTGTTACATAAATGAATAAAAAGTTTGTGGGGATGTAGCGATGTACGGATATGTCTGCATATCTGGATGTTTGTTACGCTTTCACGCAAAAACTTTTAACCAGATTTTGATGAAATTTGCTACATATATAGTTTAGGTTATAAACTATCAATGTGCCAAATATCATCTAAATTAACAAATAAAATACCTTTTAATCCCAGTAGTACGATCCCGTGGGACATTTACCGACCTCACGCCGGCGAAGCCGCGGGAATAAGCTAGTATTGTTAATAAATAAAGTAGCTTATAGTGACTGTCTGCGTGACCGTTGTCCTTCTGAACTAAGCAACGGATTTTGGTGTAATTTCCACAATCATTTAGAATTTAATCAAGAAGGTTTATTTTTGTAATAAATGAATATGTAACATGCGTATAATGAAGAAATCTCAATATTTTGTCAAAACATACAAACGGGGGTAGGATAACATCACGCCGATAATCCCCGAAGGGTTAGGCAGAGGTGTACCTCCAAGACCCACATTTCGCCAGTCATACGTTTAATTCCTATATAATAGGGGCGAGCCTATTGCCATCAACCGGATACAGATCCAGCCTCCGTGGCTGCTACTGAGAAATTCCTGATGGAAAAACCCAGTAACAATTTGCACGGCACAGGAATTAAAACTAGGACCTCGTACTCAGCAGTAGCGACTGCGAACACTAGACCAACGAGGATCACTCCCTCGTTGGTAGTACAGTATAAAACAGGTAGTAATCAGACTCTCCATTGCTTCCCCCAGCGACGCCCTAAGCCGAGGTTCGTACCCAGAGGAGGTGCCCTTAGCGTGTAGTCGCTTTTGTAAGTTTTTTGCCCTGGCTGGAGGCCTTACACTCAAGGCACCCACAGGATAGTCCGCTTAAGAAGACGACAACCTCCTAGGTTGAACTTCGAGATGCCACTTAAAAAAAAAAAAAACTCCATTGTTTTCTTTGTCTTGGTATACAAGGAATAGAAAATTAGTTTCAAGGCTCTTAGCATATGAAAATATTCAAAGGCTGTAAGTGAAGAATGAGTTCTCATATTACGGTGGGTTAATAAGGTATAATTATCCGCACGTCTGTGGAAGCAAGTTGTCTTAGGCGCGAATTACACAAAAACGGCGTAAGGTAATTGCGTGGCGCAGGCATGATGCCGCTTTAAAACGTTTTCATACAAAATGTACGTACACGACGTGTCGTGAATTACGGCGCAGGCAAGCCGTTCTTTCATTTCCTTATAAATTCCACACCTGCGCTGCGCCTGCGCCGCATCTTCACCTTACGCCATTTCTGTATAATTCGCGCCTTAGAGAGCGCCTTTTATTTCGTATCAATGAGAGGCTGTTTTGTGTTCTTGAAGTGAAATGCGAAGAGGAATTGTAAAGTCCCAATACAGACTGAAGTACAGACGAGGCACACCTTAAAACATTGAAGACAGAAATATGGACGGACACCCGAGGTAACGTAGATTTGTAGAAATGCAAATAAACGAAAGATAATAAAAAAGCCGGCTAAGTGCGAGTGAGACTCGCGCACCGTGGGTCCCACACAAACTTGTAGGTATTTTGTTATCAAACTACATTTTTACGGTTTTCAGATTTTTTCTTTTACATGTGCTGTAAGACATTGCTTCTTGTCAAATTTCATGATTCTAGGTCAACGGGAAGTACCCGATAGGTTTTGATACCCTTGTGAAATCGCAAAACATGCGAAAATATGCTACACGAACGGTCATATCGATTGATTTGAGAGATCGTAGTAGACCCGAGTATTTGATAAAAATTTCAACATGATACCTCAACGCGTTCCTGAGAAAAAGGGTGTAGACAGACAGACAGACAGGCAGACAGACGGACAACAAAGCGTTCTTTTGAGAGTTCCTTTTTCCTTATGAGATATGGAACCCTAAAAATGAATGTTATGAAGCAACAGCTAGTTTAATGTATTCCCATTTTAATTGTTAATTTTCAAGTAATTTGCAAGTTCGCATCTAAATACAATTCATTTTTTAAGTAACGTGAGTTTAATGACATAAAATTTTACATAAACACGCATATGTTTGCAAAACATCATTTTTAATTGCTAAACCAAGAAAAAACTTAATGATAATTTTCCCGTTATTAGCAAAGATAGAGATTCAGGTCAGTAGTATCTATCGAGCCGACAACATGAGAAATTGCTTTTGCAATAACAAGTCATTTGGAAATACGTAAAGAAATGAGCCTAGCAGACGTACCGTAGAGGTTTACTTCAAGAAGTATTGCTTATATTTTGCTGATACTCAAGGGGAATCGGTTTTGAGGATCAGACTGGGTATATAGGTATAAAATGGGGTGGTAGGGGGTGTATTTACGCCTCTTTATGACCGGGAGTTAGGAAAAACAGTCAAATTATACACAGTCGCCGAATGGCATAATATTCCACTCTGATTAGTTTTTAGGTTTAGTGAAAATAAATGCTTATAAAGAAGTACTTACTAAAGTGTCAAGTAGTGAAAGTAAACCACTGACTAGCAGACTGCAACGAACCATCACGATTACAAATCACAACCGTACACAGACTCAGCGCAAACTAAACCCGAACATCTTTCGGCTTTCCGAACTGGTCGCGGAACATGACGAAGTATTACTATTCTTTCTCGAAAGTACATTTTTCCGAACACTTTTCTCTCGAAATATTCTGTCGAGAACTTGTCTGATCGTCGAATGTTTTCTGTCAAACGGATTTGGGTACATGGTCGAGTCGTGCGTTCACTACGGCTTGTCTTTCGATATTGTCAGACAGTGCAGTGGGGTCTAGTGGGGGGCATTTTGCAAGCCTAGAGGTCAAGTTCAAAGACACCCCGTTATCTTGACTAAGTGTTATGAAACTTTTATTGACTGTTGAAGGGGCGGCTTTTAGGCAGTTATGAAATGATTGCACTGCTCTGTCACGTTCGCGAGATGTCTTCATTCATGTGCTGTGTGTAAGCGACAGATCGGCTTTTGATGCTTAATTTTGAGTAGTTGCAGAATTAATATAGTCAAGGAATATCTAATTATATTAGTGACGTTGAGAATTGGATTGTCAGGCGTTGTAATTAGGCATCACTTTATCATCAATCAGCAATTCAGTATTCAAACTTTTGTTGAAAATAATATGAGATTAATTCGGTTTCATTTTGATGGACAGCTGAAAATTTTTGTAGGCACTAAAAGAAATCTAATAATTAAAGTAATTTTGCCCATGAATTTTTGTATGGATGAACACACAAAGCAAAACGTAATTTTGTTTTTATTTTGCATTGCGTGAACTTAAACTGTATCATGCAGTAAGTACGCAAGATTATAACAAGAAACAGTGATGGAGTCAGAGACCTGTAGAAGGTCACCAAGATTATGATCGAAAGTTTTTGGTCATTGAACTGTTACTATAACCAACTGTTGTTCGACTTGTATGAAAGAACTGGTCACTAATATTAACATTAAGAAAAAAAGGGATTAACCTTACAGCTCCACTTGAGATTAAGGCGGTTGCCGCAAGCGGAAATACTTAGAGGAAACATTTTAGTGATCATGGAATTTATGAGCTAGATGCTCAATTAAATTGTTCTCTTTAACAAACGCACCTTATTCCAATTTTTAAAGTAAGTAAGAGAAGATTTTAGGTACAGTGAGTGATAGCAATTAGCTGACCCACTTTTGCACAAATAGTTGAGATTTTTTAGAAAACGAATTGATATAACATTATAATTCTTATGTAATTTATTTATTTGAGCAAAGTTAATAAAACATAAAATAATTATAAAATTCTATCGATTCGTTTTCTAAAAAATCTCAACCATTTACGCAAAGGTGGGTCAGCTAATTGCTGTCAATCAATGTACCTACTATAGCGAGGATTTTATAAATGTCGTAGATAAAATTAAATCCCTATTAAAGGCTATTGCAAGAAGATTACGAATTCGTCCATCTACCGTATTTATAAATGTCTTTCGTTTTCTTCTGCTAATTTACGGGCCGCATCCTGCTTCAACTTTTATGATGGAGACTCTTGTGTAATGTGGATAATTACACAAAACAATTGATACGTTTAGCGGTGTTACATATAAATACAGTCATACGTTCTTTCTATGGACTTAGACACCACAGGCTAACGGTAAAGGGAAACACCGTGAGGGAACCCTGGATTTAGGTCTGAAATCGTCAACCCGCATTGAGAAAGCATGGCCATGCTCATTCCTACTATGTATAAGAAGTGGTCCATGCCCGATGTTCGGGTCATTACTGGCAACAAAAACATTGGGTAAAATATTCAGCGATAAAATGATGTATGAAAAACTTCGTTCACAATTTACCCAAGTCTCTAGATGAACTGGGTATCAACTTATAATAATATTTATCAAGTACCGGTGCACACGGTACGCCCACGTTTAAAGTTAAGTTAAATAGATTAACTTGTTGGCTGCAGGGTAACTGTGGGCTGCGGTAACTTATTGAAAGTTTCTGGATAACTTAGAACTATTGTAATTCACAAGGAAATACTCAAAGACAGATTGTGATCAAAGACAATACCTATTCTAAGCCATTTTAGAATGATTGTGTAGGTGTAAATGTTCAAACAACAATTATAATTTTGTATACTCCCACATTATGGTTAATCTCTGGTGTATATTTTAAGCTGATTATACTAGGTAGGCATTTAATATTTGTAAATTTTGACTGCCATGATAATCAAATCATTTACAAGTAATTTAAATCGTCAAGGTTGGTCAATGAGTAAAAAAAGCTAGGCACACAGTAAACAAAAAACACACAAAGTGAAGAAAAGATTCCTATAAAGAGAGGATATTATAAAGTTATGACAACTATAATATTATTGAATCCTTTAAATAATAAAAATAAAAAAAAAACCCTTAAACCCTAACCCACCCTTAACCCGCCCCAAGTCTCCAACCCTCCCCTCTAAACCTCTATCCTTTAAATATTATAATCCTTTTTAGGTAGGACGCTCTCTGGCTAGGTGTAGCGACAAACTTCGGCGTACGGTGGCTGGTATCTGAATCAGAGTTGCCAAGAATCGAGTGGAACAGCGTGCGTAGTGAGGCTAGCAGTGAACTCCAGTAGGCTGTCCATGATGACGAATGGGAAGGATAAAAATGTTAAAAAAAGTTAAGAATAGTGTAGCTAATTAACATAACACCACGCCTTGTAATCCCCAAAGGGTTAGTCATAGATGAACCTAACAAGTACACCCACATTTCGCCAGTTATGTTTTAGTCTCGTGCAACAGGGGGCGAACCTATTGCCATCAACTGGGCACTAATCCAGACTCCGTTGCAGCTACTGAGAAATTCCTGATAGAAAAACCCAATAACACTGAATCGAACGCAGGACCTCATGCTCAGCAGTCGCGTAGGTCATCATCATCTGCCTAGCCTTTTCCCAACTAGGTTGGGTCGGCTTCCAGTCTAACCGGACGCAGCTGAATACCAGTATTTTACATGGAGCGACTGCCTATCTGACCTCCACAACCCAGATAGTACTGGGTAATACGATACCCCTTCGTAAGACTGGTTGTCAGACTTTTTGGGCCACTGACTACCTAACGACTGTCAACGACTGGGTGGTCACCCATCCACAGACCAATCTAGGCAAGCACGGCTTAACCTAAAGATCAATCCGAGCGGCTGTTTATTATTTAGCCACGAGTTCCTCAGTAGTGTAGGTAATTACTAGATTACTTTTTGCAAATTGTTGATCCGAAGAATGATATTCGGAGATTAAAGTATTAGTACCTGGTGAATATAAAATGCAGGTAGAACATAGACCTACATAATATAACGAACTGAAATTCCTTCAGTAACGAACGTGAATTCCAACTTTAAACCACAAACTGACCATTCGTTGTGCGGTCACGTTCAACCTGTTTAATCTAATTTTAGGTAGAATGGTGGATAAGGGTTATTTCTATAAACGGAAATTCCACTTTTGGATCGAAGATATTCTCGAATATTTTTAGTGTGTATCCAAAGTTTTCGATAATATTCGACTGGGGTGAACGCTCGGTTTGTGACCCCTGTTTTTGAAACTCCATTTTGTTCTGATCTTTACTATTTGACCCCTGAGCCAATTCGAACTTGATACTGGGGTGGGTATACCTGTTTGATCTAAAATGGTGGATAAGGGAGTTCAAAGATACTTTCGAATATTTTTTGTGTAGAAACTGTATATCCAAGTTTGTCGAAGATATTCGAGTGGGGTGAACGGACGGGTTTCTGACCCCTGATTTAGAGACTTCCATTTTATTTTTGTCTGTTTGAGGGTTACATTCACAAATCGCACTTCGACTTTCTTTCCTAAGTTGCGTCATGTACGGATGCGAATTTAATTCATTAAACAATAATATTCACAATTTCACATCATCATGTTCATAACTGGACAGATTAGGTGCAGCCTTAAGTGCCACACATTTCCGCGTTTTCTTAGAACATTTTACATTTCATAACATAACATCAGGACCGATGGGCCAGAGTCGTCACACAGTGGGTGCCAGAAGACGGGCGTTGTCGCCGAGGAAGACCTAGAAAACGCTGGCGTGACGAACTAGAGCCTTTTGTAAGAGATTGGCCAGAGAAAGCTGTACGGAGAGAAGAGTGGAAGGCTATGGGGGAGGCCTTTGCCCAGCTGTGGGACAATAAAGGCTAAGTAAAAAAATACATCACGCCTGTAATTCCCGAAGGGTTAGGCTGGGATTTCTACTTTCGAAATTCGGTGACAAAAAAGTCAATGAAACAATCAAAAGTCACCAACTTTTGCGAAAGTAAAGTTATTTTCCTCATAGAGTATTTTTGGAAGACGGTTATTTTTTTGCAAAAAAAGTTTGTTTGTTTAGTAACTAAATAATATATCTACGTATATCTCTGGTAGGAACATTAAGAAGATTCATATCTGAAAGTGTTGTCTATGGATGTTACCCCAGACACTTATCTGCTGGATACTTTCCGCCTTTACCGTCCACAATACATTTACTCAACAATGACGTACTTTAGTGCGGTCTGGACTTGCTGTAAATAACCCTTTAATAATTCAGATATGGGTTTATCGACAAGAGGACGGGATTTTAAGTGCAGGCACTAGCACTTATATGAATATGACCAGGAAAAAGGTCGTGGTGAAGAAAAACTTAAGATTTGTCAACTAAAAATGTAACATGTATGCTACCTCGTTGGTCGAGTGGTAGCATGACGTCCTGGGTTCGATTCCGGGGTCAGGTAAAGTGTTATTGGATTTTTCTATAAGGAATTACTGAGTAGCAGCCTCTGAGTCTGACTTTGTGTTCGGTTGATGGCAATAGGCTCGCCCTCTATTACATGGGACTTAAACATAACTGGCACAATTTAGCTGTACTTGTTAGGTAAACCTCTGCCTAACCCTTCTTGGATTACAGGCGTGATGTTCATGACTGTACTAGTTGGATTGGCATTCAGACTCCTACTGTCCTCATGATTGCTTGTTATGACTATACTTTGTTCACTAAGGGTGTTACCACACCAATCGATCGATCGCCGATCACTAATCGGTTAATGGTGACGACGATCGATCAATTGGTGTAGTAGAAACTGTAGATCGACTTCGACTTATCCATTCTACCATCGATCGCTGGCCTCGATCGACGACCGATCGATTGGTGTGGTAGCATACTAAAGTTAGTATTTGTGTATGGGAAAAGAATGTGTTTGAAGAGACTAGAGAAGGTACTCTTAAGTATCTTCGTTTAGGTGAATCACTAGCAGTACGTAATTGTTTATATAGGGTGACTGGTAATTAGTGACCGATACTTAAACACGTGATTGTACTCATGATAACAAACAACTTTCCTAAAGAAACATTTTTATACTCATTCATTTTTATCACAATAAAACTTACGGAGCGGGCTTGTGAGCCGCGCGGGTGCTATGCCTACCCACTGTTGCACGGTACAATAGTATGAGACAGAACGACGTCACGCAGCTAACCTCTGATAGGTCAAAATCGTCTCGCGCGCGAGTTTCATACGGCTGCAGCTGTTGTGTTATTGTGATAAAAGAGGAGTATAAAAAATAATCCTTTGGGAAAGTTGTTTGTTATCATGAGTACAATCACGTGTTTAAGTATCGGTCACTAATTATCAGTCACCCTGTTTTGGTTCTTTATCAAACATCGAGAGCCTTTTTTTTTTTTTTTGGATGGGAAATCATCAAATGACCCCCCCCCCCACTCTGGGCGGAGCGGAAGGGAGTGTCAGACTTGTACTGACTAAAACCCATCCATGTTCTTTCTTTGCCCTTTGTGTTCCAGGGCCACGGTGTCTCTTTCGAACAGTCCCGCAGCTCTGGCAGGCATCGGCCCATGCGGACCCCTACTCGGTTGCTGACATCTCTTTGAGGCGCGCGTGGAACACGAACGCGCCGTCGACACGGCCTGTCGTCATAAGACGGCCGGACGGCGAGCTAGCCCATAACTCGCCGTCCACAGGCCCGCGCCTACGGTGGCCGGGAGCCACCACGTGACCCCCGACGCCCAGGGCGTCTCCCGCGGCGGCTGGGACGTGAGGTTCTTTCCCTCTCACGTCCCGCCACCTCCTTCACTAGCATGACTGCTTCACAGAAGGTGGTGACGGCTTCCCATTCCCTCTCGCTCCGGACCATGGCTTGAACCAGGGTCGGACGCGAGAGATCGCCGCCGCCAATCGCCGCTACAAGGACACGGCGGTGCTCCGTCCAAGCGGGGCAGACCTCTACGGTGTGCTCCACCGTGTCCTCCGGACGATCCTCGCAGTGGAAACACCCGGGCGTTTCCTCCCGCCCGATTCGGTGCAGGAACCTCCCGAAACAACCGTGTCCGGTGAGGATCTGCGTCAGGCGGTAGGTGAGGGCGCCGTGGCGCCTCTCTAACCACTCCTCAAAGAGGGGACTTATCGCCACAATGGTAGCGTGCCCTGCACGGGGTTGCATTAGTCGCTCTCTCCATGTCGCCATGAGATCACGCCGGAGGTCTGTCCGCTGAGCGGCAATTTGCCGCGGCAGCGGAGTCTCCCCCCGACGTAGTGCCTCCGCGCGCCATTCATGCAGGCGCGCGAGGACTATCGCCTCCAGATCCCATGGCGGCAATCCGGCAAGGAGGCTAGCCGCCTCGCCGGAGATCGTGCGGTACCCCCGGATTAGCCTTATGGCTATCACCTTTTGGGGCGCGTTCAGGTAGTGGGCGGCTTGCCGCCTCAAAGAACGCGCCCACACCGGGGCCCCGTAAAGGGCCATGGACCGCACGACCCCCGCGTATAGCCTCCGGCAGGAGGCGTTTGGACCCCTCAGGTTGGGCAAGAGCCGCTTGAAGGCAGCCCCTGTCCGTTCCAGTTTGGGAGCCAAACGTCGGAAACGTCGAGAGCCTTCGATGACCAAATAATGAATATTAATGTAACATACTGACTGTTTTATTTCAAATATTTGTAGTCGTGTTTGAACTACGACGCAGATACATAAAAATAAACACGAGAAGTGTTTGTTTTTAATTACTTATTTAAATAATATATTACATCATAGTATTTACTTCAAGTAAATATTTGATTCATTCGTGGTATTAGAATTGCGTAAACTGCATAGCTAGAAACATAATTTTATAGCATTCGCAGCGATTACTCTGAATAAACATGTTTGCAACGTTTTAGTCTAAAAACCGCTTTTATTTGAGATTAATTTAACTGTTGAGCGGTCAGGGCGAACTTTAAATGAATTTCAAGCGTAAAATAATATAAACAATGAAAATAAAGGTTAAAGTTCAACCCGATTATCAGATCAGTTAGCGTCTGGCAAATAAAACGCTAACGCTTAGAGGCGTAGTCTCTTCTACGCGGCGTAACAACGTAGAAAGCTCTACGCGGCGTGCCTACGTTGGATATTTTGTCACTTCTTGAAAACTTTATTGAAAACCTGTGTACAGTCTTTGTATACATCTACACAAATAAATAAAATTGAAGTGTCTGTTTGTAATATCAAAATAACAACTTTTTACTGAATGCATATGGAAATATATACGGCACTTATAACAAAAACATATATTTTTCAATTTTTGTCTGTCAGTCTGCTGGACCGATTTTGACGAGACTTTTACAGGCAATAGATAGCTGATGTAATAAGGTGTAATATAGGCAACTTTATCTATTTTAGAAAAATAATTAGGGTTCCGTACAAAAAAAATAAAACCTTTGAAATTGGTGACAAAATTCGATTCAAAAAGGGAAATCAATTTTTTTTACAATAATTTCACGCGAACGGAGATCGCAGGCAACCTTGTGTATAATATAATATTACACTTCAGGAATAAAGATACGACTGACCTAACAAAATAAAAAGAATTTGTGCAAACTCGTTTCACGGAAGAATTGCAAATAAAAGACATTGAAATGAATCCCCGACGTGATATTTCATCTTTATTACGAAAGAAATAAATGGATTTTCACTTCACTTTACAATCGCGTATTTCATCGCTGAATTCAACATCTTGAAATTCTTTTGCGCATCGATACGTCTTCTGTTATTCTACTTTTTGCATTTATTTCCCACAAATAGGTTTTCCATTTCTTTGTTTGCTAGGTAAAGTTATGTCAGTGACGTATAGGTGGTTTCGAAATTATCTTTGATAACTACGATAAGCGAGAAAAGATTAACTGCCGGATATAATCGCATACAGGGGGTAAACGGACCCTTCACGACTCCGCCAACCAAGCATTATGTACATCAAGGTAAGTAACTTTACGCAATTTTTTTTTTTACTTGAAATATCACGCTTTTTTTTTTTTTTACGGTAGCACTTAATGAAACGCTTTCAAAACATTGTGCTGATGAGTGCATTAAATAGTACGGGGATCGTGGAGCTGTTTAAAGTAAATTTCTTACATCAAAAACAAATTCTTATTTTAAAAAAAAACTTGTGAAAGAGTTGGAACCTTGACCCCCAATATCTCATTAACTAGAAGGTTCCCAGGTATGGTCTAGAACAAAAAAATGATCGCAATGACGGGGAGAACAAGTGCTTTTCGGCTTCGTTAAGGGTCTTGTTACACCCTTTATGCATCCTTAAACTGATCAATTTATTTCTAACAATTAGTAAGTTACAAGCTTACACTGTCACTTATGGGATTCCTTCCGTGATTATCAATGATTCTGGTTATTATTCCCGCAATCATGGCGCTTGCAACAATGGCAAAATATCGGGAGCTCAGAATAGTTGACAATCACGGAAGATATCGTAAGTGACAGTGTAAGTTTAATTATAAACCGTGAAAGCTCAAAACAGAATTAGTAAGTTATTATTATCGGTCTCGTGGTCGCAAGCGCGACAGCTGAGCACGAGGTCCTGGGTTCGATTCCCAAGTCGAGCTAAGTTTTATTGGCTTTTTCCATCAGGAATTTCTCAGTAGCAGCCACTGAGTCTGGAATTATTTTTTTATTTATTTAAAGTTCATGAACAATAGTGATACATAGGCGGACTTAATGCCACAAGGCATTCTCTACCAGTCAACCTTTGGGTTAAATAAGAAAACATTGTGATAGGGTACAAAATAAATATATAAAAAAATAACTTCTTGCTTCTTGTAATTATGTCCGGTTTATGACTCGCCTCCTATTACATGAGACTTATAATTACTGGCTAAATGTGGGTGTAATATTAGGTTCTCTGATTAATCCTTGGGGGAATACAGTCGTGAAATTATGTTATTATTCAAAATGCCAGCTTCCAGTTTTCACAAACTTATCCAGTCTAAATATCCTACTTAATAGTCCCAAAGCAGCACATACTAAATAAAGCTGCTGTAAGCAACTTACAGCGAAACGTCGCCGCTGGACGAAGCGCTCCCTAATTAAGTTATTAGGATTCAAAGTTAACGAGAGAACTTTCTCGTTGTACCGGTCTTTAGAGATTTATAGTCTCTGCCTTTTGTAGGAGAAGTTTTTGGATTTGAGTCTTTACTTAGCTGTGAAGGAGTTAGCTATTAGGGAATTAAGGTACAAAAAAAAAACAGACTAATTGATATCCTCCTAATTTTGGAAGTCGGTTAAAAATACAGGTTACTAGGAAGGATTAACTATAAGTTAACTATCAGTAAGTTTAGTTGTTAATTTGATTGTGTACACTCTATTGCCATATAATTGTATATGTTCCAAGCTACATAATAACAGCCGCACAGGCCGATTTTCAAGATTAACCCACGCTTGCTAAGGTCAGTCCGGGGATGGGTGACTCCCATCCCCATTTATACCGACTTTCCTCCGTACCTCAAAAAGCACGTTAAGCCTTTGGTCCCGGCTGTCATTTTTAAATCTTTGACAGTCGTTACAGGTAGTCAGTGGCCCGAAAGTCTGACGACTAGTCTTACCAAGGGTTATTGTATTAACCAGTACTAATTAGGTTGCGAAGGTGAGTTAGGCAGTCGCTCCATGTTAGACTGGAAGCCGAGTCTAACATAGTAGGGAAATAAAAGGCTAGACGGGTGATGACCGTAGTCTCCTCTACAAGTGAAAAATTTACCCGACCTCAATACCTTTTGTCGTCCATTGTTTATAAAGGGTGTAAATAAATCCTTAACATAACCGAAAGGCACTTGTTTTCCCCGTCTTTGCGATAATTTTTTTTGTTCTAGACCATACCTGGGAACCTTCTAGTTACAGAGATATTGGGGGTAAAAGTTCCAACTTTTTAACAAGTTTTTTTAAATTCGTGTTTTTAATGTAAGATTTTTACTTTACACACCTCCACGACCCTCGTACTATTCAAATCATCCATCAACACAATGCTTTGAGTGCTTTCCATCGAGTCCTACCGTAAAACGTGATTTTTCACCCCAAAAAAAAAAGTCGTTTTCGAGCAATAATTTTTGCGTAAGGTTACTAAGTTTGATGTACAGAATGCTTGGTTGACGGCTATGTGAAGGGTCTGTTAACACCCTGTATGTCATGTATTATGTCATATGTTTTCTTAAAAACTAAATTAAATAAATAAATACTAAAGATAGGCGTGTAGATATCGAGATCGAGTACCAATTTGTATTCTTACTCATTGTATTTCTAAAATAGTGAGCGAGAGAACTTGTATAACATAGTCCAATTATATGGGTCGATACATCCTAAAAGGTAACATGTATAGAGTGGTAACATCACCCACGACCAGAAATCAGTGTGACTTGGTGCACATCATAAACTGCAATTAGTCACTAGTGAACTCGTTGCTCTTAGTATTACAAGAGGCGCCTTTTCCTTCTTTCGTGTCTATGCAATGGTACGACTCGTTTAAATTTATTGGGCCCAGTATGTGGCTAAGTTAATCGCGGCGTCTGTGGCGTTTTTTAGGTCCTCTAAACTTTTCAGACATCGGACAGCAGTGGGACATCGTCTGGTCGGGTGCTTCGCATTCGCATTGTGTGTCCCAAGGATCATTAATACCACGTGTTGCCGAATTTTGTTTACAATGGCCTATTTGGGTGCGCAATCGGTTAAGTGCAAAGGCAACTTTATCTCTTGTACGTCAACTCTGTTTATTTTTTAAGAAATAAATTATAAAAGTATCTCTTATCAGTTTTTATCGTGACTCATGTCTAGTCAAGATGTCTCGTTGCTATTGTGTAGCATATGTTTACAGAGATAAAGTTAAAAGTCTAAAGTGCCTTTCCTAGACGCATAGCAATGTTTCGCAAAAAGAGCAAACAGAATCAGAATTACTTTTCTGCAAGAAGTTCAATGATTGGGTAAATTTTATCATAATTTGACCGAAAGCCATCTTTGAAGAGGATCTTTGAGAATTTTCGCGACTTCTGAATGCGGTTTCAAGATCGCGTGGCCTTTCTTTTTTAGCTATTATTTTTTAAACTGGGATAATGATACCTGATGATGATGAGCCGTTACCCGTGATGTGTTCTAATTTTTTTAAATGATTCAACCGGACAAACATTACTACGGCCTATCCGATGTTGTATTTGGGTGATAGGGAGATCGTCAGAAGGGTTTTCAGCAAGTATATTTAGCATGAAAACTTAGTAGCTAAGTAGGTAGGGCGTGATGAGAGAATGCTAAAATCTATAATTGAAAAGTTTCAGACACGAGCTCTTTAGGAAAGGACCTTTAGTTTTCAAGGAGATAATTACGGGCCCGTGGAGGTGGTACCTTAGTTTTCGATGGTAATGATACGAAAGTAACTGTGCCTGTTTTTTAGTCAGTATGTAAATAAGAATGTAGTAATTTAGTTGAAAGGTTAACAGAACCTTTCAACTAAATTACTACATTCTTATTTTACTTAGGGATTGACCAAGACTGGGTTAGAACATAGGTAACTACAGTATGTTACCATGGGATAATTTTCGACCTCCATGCAGGCGAAACCGTGATCAAAGTCTTGTGAAAAAAATAACACGACCTTCATGTCAGCGTAAAATATTAACACTGCAAAAAAAAAACTCGCGGGGTCTACCATGATAGATAGCGAGGTTCGCCCTTTTTCGTAAGATAAAAAATTTATCAATATCACGCTCATTCCTTTAAAAAGTATGTGATGTGAGTTATCAGAACCAACATGTTACACCATGGAAACTCTCAGGAGTTTTTTGGCATGGAATAAAATCAAAGAAAAATGTATAAATAAAATATTTTGTGTTTTATTTTAGAACAATGAGTCAAAAACAAAAAAATCCCAACAAGTCTAGTAGTAGTGTCTTTGACAAAATAAAAAGGTTTTCAACCCCTTTTCTTTTCTAAATAAGTTACATTTATTTACGAGCTGAAATCACACGTGTTTAGTCTACAAAGTTTTAATTTTAAGGACAATTGAACACAACATTTAAATGACTTTGGAAGACGATTCACTTGGAATAACAAATTTAAATAACAACAAATTAAATCATCTGGTCAGTAAGCAGCATTATAAATGCTAATTTAGATTTATTGCAGGGTTAACGACTTACATCATTCAATAACTAACCATTTTAAAGCCACTATATGTACAAACATGAGTTTGAATCAACTTATGAAAAGGTAAAAAACATAATAATGACATTAACGATCTGAAAATGAAAAAATAATGACAGTAATAGTAGGTAAAATTCTCCGTTCACGGCCTTGGGCGATACAACTTGCGTTGTAGTCTGAGTTGCGCTTCACTTGATTCCTTCGCCTGAGTACCGTCATTACAAAAGTTGCGTCCCGGTGTCTCGTGGCATGTTCTTACATCTTCTTTCATTTGTTTTTACCACAGTCGCCGTCGCAAGACGCGTGTTTGAGTTTGTAGGTCGTGGCCATGAGGTAACTCGAACTCGTAGTAGTAGGTATTATTCATTCAGGAATCGTTCGACACGTGTTCATGAAATGGCCTTCTGAAAATGGAAGAAAAATGTCTAGTACAAGCAATGAAAACAGCTATAAACCTATAACAGACACATATCCTAGATCCGGAGACATCTCACAATGGCATGTTGTTAAGTTGACGGCGAACCGTTGAAGAATGTCCTTCACTTTTCTACCATTCATTGAAGGATCTGAGAAGATTCATGTTTCCTTAAGACTTGACGGGGGACTGACTCAAGATTCGGAATAAAAGCTACGTGACAATTGAAGAAATAGTTTTTAGCAGAAAGCTTATGTTATAAAAAGGAATAGTGGGTCTTGTCGGTTAGGAAATTAAGTTAAAATTAAACTGGCTACTGAAGAGAATATTGTTCTAGTTACCATGGAAAACAATGAAAATCCAACCTTGTTTTAGGGCTGGGGTAAGTTCAGACGGGATATCGCTAAGGAAGAGGAGACGAAAGCCACCGCTGAGGGAGCGTGAACATCATGCAATGCAGTACTATGGGTCCATCACGAATATTATAAATAAAAAGTGGTAGATATCGCACTAGCGCGCGAAAATTGTCTCAGACAAATTCAGACATTTGTCGTAATTTAAGTACTTTAAGCACAATAGTTATCTCTTTCTGTATCATACGTTCCGTATTATCTATCGCAGTCGTAATGACGCAACGGTATTTGAACGCCGCTCAGTATGAACGCTGCGTATTTTTTTTATAACATCATTGGGGCCCAAGCAAGAAAAAAAAAAAAAGTTGGCAAAGACGGCGGGTTTTAGTGGTTGCGAGCCCCACAGTCGTCAGAACCACCGGAGGTTCTAACCCCCTGGTGGTTCAGACGAAAAAAAAATAGGCACCGTCAGGGAAATTAATTAAAACGCTAATAGATAACAAGCAATTTCATACGACTGTCAAGAATATACAGCAGCTATGGTTTGATTTAACGGACTGTTTAAGTTGGTATTTATAAAAAAGATTTATAAAATAATCATAATAAGGTACATAAGAGTGCAGTCTGTAGACTGCTCTGTTTTAGAGGGCAAGTGATGAAGAATATTGATGTTTTAAAAAACACTGTTTCTATTTCTGCCGTTGGCTTAGTCGCAAGAGCGACTACTGAGCATGGGGTCCTGGGTTCGATTCCCAGGTCGCGCAAAGTGTTACTGGGTTTTCCTATCAGGAATTACTCAGTAGCAGCCACGGAGTCTGGATTTGTGCCCGGGTGATGGCAATAGGCTCGCCCCCTATTACATGGGACTTAAACATAACTGACGACATATGAGTATACTATAAGGTACACCTCTGCCTTACTCTTCGGGGATTCACAGGCATGATGTTATGTTACGTTATTTATAATTTAAAATGTTTCCAAGATAATTGAAGAATCCATTTTAAATAGAATTTGTTCTTCAATAACAACAATAAAAAAAACAAAATAATAAAAATAAGCACTTTCTCTATTTCAAAACACGCCAAACCTGTTATCAGTAATACATATCGCGCTGTCTACACAAGACAGTCGTGTCTTCTCATGTTGAAAAATAATGCCGTCGTGTTCATAATGCTCGACGTTTCGACGAATTTCAGCGTATCTTTCATACAATACGACGTTTATATCGCCACCTTATCATAAGACACTGATCACGAATAAAAGATAACTTATACATTTAAGAATAAGAACTTGCTTTTCATAAAAAAAACCGCCTCTATCTGTCCAACCGGCTGTCCAGATCAGTGGAATAAAATTTATCTCGTTGTAAATAGTGCGATGGAAGAAAGAAGAATGAAACGCAAAGCGCGTGTCGGTTCCGTACGAACATTAAGATAATGAGATTCAACAATCAATGATAAATTTAAAAAAAAAAAAAAAAAAAAAAAAATATTAAATTAATTTCGCAAATAGTTGCAGACCAATTCAGACAATTGTCGTAATTTAAGTACTTCAAGCGCAATAGCTATATTTTTCCATTAATACGTTCCGTATTATCTATCGCAGTCGTAACAAAGCAAAGATATTTGAACACCGCTCAGTATGAACGTAGCGTATCTTTCTTTACAATATCATTATCAACAGTAAAAAAAACGCCGAACTTCTTGTATCGGGAATTTGTTTTTATTTCACTTTTACTTTTTTACATTTGAGTGCCTCGTTGGTCTTGTGCCACAAGCGCGACTGCTGAGCTTGAGGTCCTGGGTTCGATTCCCGGGTCGGGCAAAGTGTTATTGGGTTTTTCCATCAGGAACTTCTCAGTAGCAGTCACGGAGCCTAGATTTGTGCCCGGTTGATGGCAATAGTCTCGCCCCTATTTCATGGGATTTAAACATAACTGGCGAAATATTGGTACACCACTGCCTAACTCTTCGGGGATTATTGGTGTGATGTTATATGTTATTTACATTTGTTGTTATAGCGGCCGTACTAATTCACATTCTGTAAAAAAAATCAAGTATCTATTTATTACAGTAACTGTTTGTTACAGGAGGCAAATTACAATTATGAATACGGGTGTTCGGTGAAAACTGCTTGACAAGGTAACAGGATTACAGTTCTCTCATATAAAAAGAACTCAGATACTAATGTAGGCAATTTACCATTTTATGTAGAAAGGATGAGAATGATTGCGAAATATAGCGAAAACAATAAAAATGTTCATCAAATTTGATTAAGAACTAACCAGTCTAACCACTACAGCCTTTTGTGATCCACAAAAATGGTGCGTGGTCTTCGAGCTATGAGTAGAAAGAAGAATACGGGGTGGATGGGACACCGACGCGTAAACGGTTACCACGTATTCAGTACATCATTCTGAGCCTCAAATCAGCAGTTTCCTACAAAAGTTCAATCCCTACACGGTCAAAATGTATGGAACAGTTGACTTTTTTTTAATAACCGATGAAAAATTTCTATGTGGGTTTTACACTGAGAACGTGGCAACCGTTTTCGCGTCGGTGTCCCTTTCACCCCGTATAGTCCCGAAGTGCATCATAAAGAACAAAGTTACGATTCTTAACTGGGTCCGGTATTATCACCTACCCAGTTATGAAAACAGTGTCAGCAGAAATTAAGCGGTTTTATCCTAAAGTTTTTCGTCTAACAACATACAAGTATGTGGCTATATACTAACTGATCGCTTTGATGAGTCCTCCGCCTTGCCCCATCAAAGGCACATTAAGCGTCCACAAAGTCCTAACAATATCCCACAGGTTATTTGCTAATTGAACCAATACGTGATCAACCTTCAGAATATTTCATTTAAATTGATACCTTAGTGAGGACTCATTAAAGCGGTCGGTTTATAGATAATAACAGCCATTCGGATCAATCTTCAGGTTAAGCCGCGCTTGCTTAGGTTGGTCCGTGGATGGGTGACCATAGATTGCATACCGAGTTTCCTCCGTGCCTCGAAAAGCACGTTACGTTGGTCGGGAGCAACCGCTGTCACTTGTAGATCTATGAGAGTCGTTGAAACAGATAGTCTGTGGCCAGAAAGTCTGACAATCAGTCTTACTAAGGGGTATTGTATGACCCAGTGCTAACTGGGTTGTGGAGTTGAGATAGGCAGTCATTCCATGTAAAATACTGGTATTCAGCTGCATTTGGTGAGACTGGAAGCCGACCCCAACATAGTCGGGAAAAGGCTAGGTAAATGATGATGTACTTACAAGCATGTAGTCTGTAGTTCTGAATACAGAAAACTATTATTTTAAGATTTCGTGTAAGTAACGCTGCCAAAAAGTGTGGAATGCTTACTTACAGATTTCTCACATTACGTTTACAGGGAACTGAGTGGAGTGAGAGTTTTTACGCCGCCCATGGGAGTCTGACTTCGCTTTACATGCCGTCGAGAAATATCTCTCAGTCATGCTGGTTTCCTCAGATTTTTCCTTCACCGAAGCAAGTTATAATTATATGATATGCACATGAATCCGAAAAATCAGAGGTGCGTGTCTTAAGTTCAAGTTGGGCTTTTCTTTAGTCACAATTGCCTTGTTCTCTGTGTCGCCTACTATGCTTACGAGCTTAGGTTCTAATGTCAGGTCGTGAAAAGTGTTATTGGGAATTTCTATCAGGAATTTCTCTACAGAAATTTGGATTTTTGCATTAGGCTCAAATCTTTAATACAGGACAAATTGTGGGTGTATCTATTAGGTACACCTATGTCTAAAGCCTCAGGGATTAAGTATTTTACCCTGAAAGCCTGTAACTTGCACCTCTTCAGAGTATAAAACTATGATTGGTTGTTAAGTATCCTCATCGTGAAACACGCAGCAGAGTTACATCAAGTGGCAATAAATGGCAGGATCTTCCAGCAGTTATCGTTTTATCGATAATTAAAAGATGAGGGGCGAACGATTGAAATATCTGTTAAGTTTCAATTAAAGGAGGTTTAATTAGAAATATTGTTTACAACGTATTGTTGCAGTAATTCTTGTTTCTGGTTTGGTAAAAACTCAGGGATTTTCCATTATCACAATAGTAGATATATTTGACTCCCGTTAAAGCAAAGTAAAGATATGACATATTCAGTATCTAATATTCACTATTAATATTGGAGAGAAAAAGAAAAAAAAATGTCTGAGATCATTATAAAAAGTTAGACCAAAATATTTATTAATTATGTCAAACAATTTTATTTATTTATTTATACTTCATGTAACAAGAGTGGTACATAGGCGGACTTAATGCCACAAGGCATTCTCTACCAGTCAACCTTTGAGTCAAATAGGACAGTATTGTGATATAGTACAAAAAAATAAATAAGAAAAATACCATTTTACCATTTTTTTTTTTAGTTTTCCTTACCAAATAGCGATAATGGTGGTATCAAGTTACTTATGTAAAATGGTATGTTTGAGGTAGCGCAAGAGAAGCGTACCTGGAAGGATATGGGAGAGGTCTTTGCCCAGCAGTGGGACATAAAAGGCGATTGAAAAAAAAAATGCTATGATGAATTTTGTTTGTTACTTGTCTATTTGCATTGCTTGATAGATCTTCAGCATAGTTTTGTTAGCTTATATCACGGAAACGTGACACTTTGGAACATTTTGTCTCATACAAAACTTGTTTGTATTGATGCCAGCTATCGATTAATATAGGATTTAAGCGTGACTGATAAAATCAAAGTTGTGTTGAAGATGCCATCAGTGAATGGACTTTAACTTTGATAGCTTATATCTCGGAAACGTGATACTTTAGAACATTTTGTCTCACAAAACTGAACACCAAACTAATTTGTATTATAAAAAAAAAAAATGGCGGAACTTAGGCCGGTCATAAAATTCAAACCCCAACCCTTCACGAAGCTGTTAACCAAGCATTCTGAACATTAAACTAACAAAAAATATCGTTAAATTATTGCTGGGAAACGACTTTTTTTTGGGGTGAAAAGTCACGGTTTGCGGTAGAACGCAATGTGCCTTTTGGCTTCGTTGAGGGTGTTTTTAGGTACACCCATTATAAATAAAGAATAACTGTAAGTTACCTAACAAATAACAGATATGTCGCCGCAAGAGTGTCTATCTGCTAAGAATATTAGTTAATCTAATTAATAACTAACTTATAATGTCTCATCCATCATAATATTGATCCTGCCATCTGTGGGTTGCAAGTACAACTATTACAATGATCTGTAAGAATAAGAATAAGAATAATTTATTTAAAAAGTATTACAAAAAGTGTACATTTAAGCGCAGTAGTATTATCTGTATCGATTGACAGAAGAGATAAGCTCCATCTAATTGTCTCTGTATTAACTAGTACTGAGATAGTTCGTGACTAGATCTTCTGAAGATTAATTCATTAAACGAAAGTCTTTAGCTAGAACTATAGTTAAAATTAAGATAAGCAATTATTAGTGAAAGACTTGTTTGTATTAAATCCTTTGATATGCCGGAAATGGTTTTAAGCAAGATCCCATTGTTGTAAAAAGTCATGAAGCCACTAATTAGTTTTAATTCAATAACGCCTTTGCATTTATGAATATTGGCATTGTTTAATTATTAGAGTAATTAATTGTAAAGTATTCTAGTATTGTTTGTAAGTTTTAATGAACTTAATATGTAATAAATTACTGTACTGGGTGGGAGTGTGTGGCACTTCCGCCCAGGCAGAGAACGCGCGTAGGTAGAACGAAAGGTCGAGTTAGTAGCTCGCGATTGGAAAACAATTGAAGCATGTAATTAAAAGTGGTTTTTCAAGTGAACAATATTAAGTTGTGTAAATGAGAACTGTAACACGATTTAAAAGAGTGTGTAAGGAGTTTCTTAGCACGTTCTTCTCCTTATAAACAACCATGTTCGCGAACGGGTGGCTCAACTTGTAAAAATGGTTTAATAGAAATAAACGTTTGAAATTTGAGTCAAGTATTGTGTGTGATTTAAAATACCCACCTATCTATCTACCAACATAAACAATGAAGAATTGTGTCCCACGGATAAAGACGCGAAGACAATATGGCGGCTGGCGGATGGCGTCGATATTTGGGATAAGTGTTTCTTTTAATCTGTTCCCTGCCGTAACAGATACATATCATCATAAAGTCCTGTTTTAGATTTACAGTCCAAAGCCCGTACGAAGTCGCACATCACAATTCGCAGAGCCAGCAGAATTTGAATGTACACTTAGACGAATGAATGCAACGTCGAGAGTCGCTCGATGCAACCACAAATTGTGTAATGCGAAGTCACACGAGCGCGTCTAAATATACCCTAAGGGAAATTAGGTTGCATGCTTTCGCGTGTGTGGCTTTTCTGTGATTTATACATGAGCAATTGAATTGCTCGTCTTCATGATACTGGCTTATATCAAGTATTTCTCTTCCCTTAATAATTCTCAGTGGAATTTTTCAGTAGCAGCCACGGCCATTTAATTTCTAAAATTGTTTGATTTATACAGATTGAATTGTTCTTTAGAGCAATACATTGGTAATGGCGAAATGAATCAAACTTTTCTTGAGATTGATACCTATTATTGCAATAAAAAATAACTTAGAACTAACTACCTCATTGGTCTAGTCATTGTAGAAGAAAGTGGTTTTGTCCGTAATTTTGGAACAAAAATTAAATTATTTTCCTTTCTTATAGGGAATCGATTGTCTTGGTATGGACATTTGATGAGGAGGGACAAAACGCATGTAATTAAAGAGTGATGAATATAAATGTTTATGGACGGAGACGGAGAGAAAGACCAAGGAAACGATGGATTGTGTGAGGAATGATATAAAGGAAAAATGTGTAAATGATAGCGTGACGGTTGACAGGGGAGGATGGAAGAAAAAAACGTGTTGCGCCGACCACAAGTAATATGGATCAAGGTCAGGAAGATGATGATATTTTCCTTTCTCAACTAGTTTAAATTCAAAATAAGTTCTAGGTTTTAATGCGGCATTGAATATTCCAATGTTCAATGTCACGAAAAGAAATCCTTTTTGATGATTTGCAGTCGATCTCTAAACAGTGGAACCTGTATCTTGTTACCGTTAGCTACGTATGAATTTACGTTGGGTAAAGATAAAATGCTCTACCGTGCCGTCCCTGGTCTGCGCTGGTCTTTACAAATCAAATCAAATCGAATTGGGATCAATTGGTAAAAATGAGGTGAGGTGAGGCGATCCAGCGCAGTGCTTATAGACTACACACCAAAACCTCCGGGCATGTCGCTGACTATGTAAACTAAACGCGAACGAAAGAAAAAAAAAAAAGAAATTAAAAAAACACAAAAAAAAAAAAAAATGATAAAATAAATATATCTAGATAGGTATATTTATTTTAATACTAGAAATATCGTAGTACAGTTATCAAACATTAATATACAGCTACATTGTTAATTTCAGATTCATATTGTATTTTACCTAGGTAGGAAGGGAATTAAACCACCAACATGACAAACAAACAAACACAACACAACACACACACATACACACAAATCACAAATGAATGTGTTAATATTACGTGTGTGTGTTATTTGAATAAATAAATAAATAATAAATAAACATGTCGGCGGTATGCCTAAGTGTGTGTTGAGCTTAAACGGTTAACAAACAACACACATAGAAGACCTTTTATCCTCGTGTTCTTCATTTAGAATAAAATGCCAGTAACGCTTTTCTATTAGGATAAGGAAAATCGGACAAAACATACCGTAGGCAAACTGGTATAAATTGCTCCTATAAGCGCCTTAATTTGTTAGGGGTTTAGGCAGCGTTTAAGCCAGGAAACATTTTTGTTTGAAATATAATAGGAAAAACTTATTTTTACGTTATCTTGGGCCATTGATCGATTTCTGATAATATAGCTACATCTTTATTTTTTTTTTTTTTTTTATTTGCCTGGTATGTCCCACTGCTGGGCAAAGGCCTCCCCCATATCCTTCCAGGTACTCTTCTCCTGCGCCACCTCGAACCAGCCCTTGTGATGCGCGTCCAAATCATCTAGCCACCGTTTTCTGGGCCGGCCTCGGCGGCGCTGTCCATCTTCAGGCACCCAACGTGTTGAAGCTACATCTATACATATAAAATTCAAAGCCCTGACTGACTAACTGGTCCTAGATACATGAAATTTGGAGGGTGTATTCTTTGTGCCGAGTAGGTATCCACTAAGAAAGGGTTTTTCGAAATTCCACCCCTAAGAGGGTGAAATGGGGTGTTCAATCTTCTGTGAAACTTTTTATTCTCGGAGTCTATTGACTTGAAAATTTGCGTACATACTCTTCAGTTAAAATTATGAGATATGTGTATCACATTTTTCCATAATCACACCTGAAATCTCCGAAGATTAATAATACCGAGAGAGAATACTGTAGTATGCCTACAATATCTCTCAAAAATGATAATATTTTAGCTATTGATCTGAAACTGTAAGAATAAATTGCGGTTAACCTTTGAGACCCTTTATTATCTATGTGAGACAAAATATTTGTAATACGGACACTTACCCAAGAAACCCAGTGGTCGCCTCTTTATGACTTGGCAACAAATTGCGAAATATTCGATACAAGATAAGAAAAAAAATCGATTGATATTTTTTATGATAATCGTTGTGTAATAATGATAAAATGAACCATAATTAATTTTATAAGATTTGATATTGAGGGTTTTCTTAGGAATTATTAAATTATATTAACCCCATCACTGAATTAATATAATTTAAGTATCTATATTGATACTATATTATTATTTTTTTAAGCTGAAGCCTTAGCCTGAAGCCAGAAACTCAAATTAGAAATATAATTCCTAAGACAAGAACTTCCTATATTATACTTCCTATTCCTTCCTACTTGCTTTCCTATTATAATATTGTGTAAATCTATTATTAGTTTTGAGGAAGTCTTTGGCCCCGTGTAGACATGAACCATTGTCTTCGATAGATTGGGTAATTAATTCTATTCACGTTCTGTACAAGAATCATCGTGTTTCATCAAAATACACAGAGTGAACTTTTCAAGTAGGCGTAGATGGCTAAATCCGAAACTATGAGTGAAAAATAACAGAATCTTTGGATTTTTGAAAAAGCTATATTCCTAGCCAGGACCAAGGATTTTTTTTTAAATCAACGGGGTCGATTTATGGCTAAGAATATTGCTTTTTCAAAAATCCAATGATACAGTTAAAGTTTTCATCAAAATCGGCAATAGACTCCTTTGAGTATTTTTCTCTATTCGTCATTGTTTCGTATAATTTAATAAAAATAATAATAAGTCGTGTCGGCCAATGGTTTAATAGCCAATAGCAACTTCTGAGGAGGCTCTCGCTTGGCAGCTGGATCAAAAGCTTGATTCAGAAAGCAGTACTTCTGGACACGGCGCGTATCGTTAGGAGGTTACTCTCTCAAGAGCCCTTTTTTTTTTTTTTTTTTTCCGGATGGGAAATCATCAAATGACCCCCCCCGCTCTGGGCGGAGCGGAAGGGAGTGTCAGACTTGTACTGACTAAAACTCATCCATGTTCCTTCTTTGCCCTTTGTGTTCCAGGGCCACGGTATCTCTTTCGAACAGTCCCGCAGCTCTCAAGAGCTCTGACCACCGGTATCTCGGACCCTGCTCCCGATACCGGTGGGCTAATATTTTTTATATTTTTAAATGTTTTTTTATATTACTTTGTATAGAAATATTTAAAAATGTAAATTATATGTACAAAAATAAGTAAAGGGAATAATAATAAATAAATCATTTCATCAGGACCAAACACTTTGTATAATTGTATATTTGGCCATCCTAGTCCTGAAAAGTACTCATTAAAAATTCACCCTGTATAGTATATCCTACTTATCCTACATACCTATTTGGATCGGTTGTGTGTGCCATTTTACTTACAAGTTGTACAAACAATTAAATTCAGTGTGATCCCGATCGGGGTTCGTCCGTACCGGACAACCTGTAATTAGCTGCCGCTGCAGGTGCTATGGCTGGACAACCCTGCGTGCTACGCGCTATCCTCGGACTTGAAGACAGACCTGGCTGCCACCAGTCACCTACGTTCTGGGATCTGCAGGATAGTGGTTTTCTTTAAGCGGTCTAGAATTCAACACGCACGATGTCGAGAACTCACGCCAGTCCTTCACCGGGGTTATACCAAAATTCTATTTATAATTATTTTTTTCACTAATTATATATTTTTGTATGTATTCTCTACAGAGTTTCATTTACCGGCTGAGCCCTAACCGTTACAATGACGAAATAAACGTATCGCGAACCCGGTTATCAAATACTTATTTTACTGTATTTAGATAAATTAAAGATTAATACAGCTATAATTTTAGTCCAATACGAAGATAAAAATTAAGCACAAATAGATTATTTTAAACTAGAACAAATATTATATTTGAAAATAATCCATAATTATAAGAGGCGTAAGTCCAGTTCTTCTTATCAATTATGTATTGTAATGTTACTAAATTAATTTAGCCCAGTAGGTGGCCATGTCAATTTATTTATCAGTGGCTTGAATGAAGTCCAATATGGTGTAGATACCACGACAGACGCTGGAGCTAATTATATATACTTAGACAGATTGTCGGTCCAGTGGTCGCAAGCGCGACTGCTGAGCAAAAGTTCCCTGGGTTTGATTTCCGTATCAGGCAAAGTGATATCGGGTTTATTTATCAGGAATTTCTCAGTAGCAGCTACGGAGTCTAATTTTGTGCCCGGTTGATGGTAATAAGCTCGCCCTATATTGCATGGAACTTCAATGTAACGCTTTACCCACTTTGCCCGTCTCGGGAATCAAGACATCATGGTCTGACGTAGCGGTTGTAATAATTAAATCAATGAGGCAATCCACAAGGCTCCATGTGACAGATCCATATAGAGCCCTCTTTTAGAAGAAGTCCTTCCTCAATAGATGCATAAATCTCGTTGGTCGCTTGCGTGATTGCTGAGTATGAGAGAAAGTGTTATTGGGTTTTTCCATTTGGTTAGTCGCAGCTACGTAGTCTGAATTTGTGCTCGGTTGATGATAATAGGCTCGCTTCTATTACATTGGACTTGAACATGACTGGCGAAATGTGAGTGTACTATTCTAAGGTAGGTACCTACACGTCAGTCAAATCCTTCAGGGAGTATGTTATGACTTATGACCATCTTATGATGATGATTTTAGTCCCATAAATCTAATAGTAAAAAAAAACTGTTTATAATTACTTATTTCCCTTTGTCACTGACAAATCTAATCAAAAAAAAATCTGTTTGTAATAACTTACTTCCCTTTGTCACCGACATACTTATTTATAAAGTACCTTAACTACCTCCAGTTCCGCCCACGTGGAGGTCCGTAATTGTCAAACGGCCTCGCACTACCGGGATAAAAAGTATTCTATGTGTTAATCCAGGTTATAAATTATCTGTGTGCAAATTTCATCCAAATCCGTTCTGAAGTTTTTGCGTGATGCGCGTACAAACATTCAAACAGACAGACAAAAATTCTAATAACTGTTGTTTTGGCTTCTGCTGCTCTTATAAAGACCCCCATTTGTTTTTCAATATCTTCAATTTACAGACATCGGCGTGTTACAATTTTATTATATGTATAGATATGAAACTCGTGTTTGTCAAACAGTATTACATCCATATCAATCGCTTATCAGTCCGCCGAGTTGACTGACATACGCCCTTTCTTTGTTACCGCTCAAACTCGTGCGAATAACGTCGTTTCATTAATTAATGTTATTGTAAAATTAATAATTATGTATCCTAATCCATTTGAGAGAAGGCATTCTATTGTTTGGCAAATGTTCGAAAGGATTTTCTTGAAGGATGTGCGTAGCAGGAGGAAGAGGAAGATTGGTTGACGGATTATTTTGTTCCTATTTGTATATAGCAGGTATGTATGCATTTTGGTTACTTTTTGTTGGTTAAAGATAACCTCTTTTTGTAATGTGGTAAGAATGGTAGATGTTGGCAAATAAACTGTGATTTGGTTAATCAATCATTTTATTGTCAGGCAACTGAGGCCCATAGATAAAAATACACAAAATAATCTTATAAAATAAGAAACTAATACATATAAAAAACCTTATTTAACTAAAACTAGACACGAATTGTTGACGGCGTCGTGTTTTGCTGCGTGGTGTCGCGTAACCGTTCGTTAATACTGATACTCTTAGCCTGAGTCATCCCACTGATGGGCAAAGGCCTCTCCTAATGACTTCCAGTTGTTTGATGTGGTTATTAATAAGTGTCTGATTCAGGATTCTAATTTTGATAAATATATAATATTTCTACTGTAGACTGTATTTAGCCTGCGTCATCCCACTGTTGGCAAACGCGTTTCCCCATAACTTCGAGTTGTTTGATTCGGTTAATAATATTTTAATAGGGAATCAATAAGGATTCTAATTTTGATATATTTTTACCGTCCACCGTATTTAATTTTGTATGCCGCCATGAACTGTAAACATTATGGTAGCTTATTTTTTTTTAAATTGAAATCTCTTTTTGTGTTAAACAATAACTCATTCGGTCATGCACTGTCCAAATCTGTAGATATAATTGTCCTGCAAAGCCACCTGCCGTACATCTTAAAACAACACTGGTAGCCCATAATAACTAGAAGATTTATCTCTTATTTTTTTGCCTTTGCTACACTATTACTAACCTTATTTCTTTCGTTTACAGGTGAAAAATAATAAATAATCTCATTTATACGTGGATTTAAGTTCCTAGTGTAAGACAGAACAAACAGAGAAGAGCTGAAGACTCGACAGCTAACGTTGATTATACCTACAAGACTGGGATAAAAACAATGGCGGCCAGAGTTCAAAGAACGGAGCTGTGTTCAAAAGAAAATTAATTGAATAAGATAACATTTATTTTTATTTACTTGAAGAGAAAATAATTGTGTGGGAACTAAATTACTTAGTGAAGAACTACTTATAAAGTTCTTTTGAAGAGCTTTCTTTTTTCTTTAACTTTAATGACATGTCTATGTTACGGCTAAAGATGGGTGTGAACATAAACTTAAGCTTAGCCGTAACATCTACATACGTGTGTGTTTTATTAACTATATCTATTTATCTACTGAAAGTGTGTATACATAGTATTTGTTCCGAAATATTTATTTTAGTATCTAAAGCCCCTTGTCAATTAGTGAAGATAAAGCTAGAATTATTTTATAAGCACACTAGCGACCCGCCCCGGCTTCGCACGGGTGCAAAGTAGATACACATTTACATATAAACCTTCCTCTTGAATCACTCTATCTATTGCTGAAAACTGCATTAAAATCCGTTGCGTAGTTTTAAAGATCTAAGTGTACAAACAGCGGTTGGTCGACTCTTCACGTGACCAGAGGACGGGCCTATTTTTTGGCCAAAGAATCAGCATTGCCATCAAACGTGGCAATGCTGCCAGCTTTCTTGGCACTTTTCCTGTTGACAGCGATGTGGACGTATTTTTTGACGCCCTGTAACTCTTTTAATACTTGTACATATTTTTATTTCTATTATAGATTTGTAGTTTGTAAATAATGTAAATATTCTGTGAAATAAAAAAGATAGGTATTACTATGTAAAGATAGAGATAAAGATTGTGATGATGTTTAAATTACAAAAGAAAATTCTAGCTTCAGCGGAGAAAGATTCAAAGACTTTTGTAAATCTATTGTTGTAAACGTAGACAAGTTGCTTTATACTTACTTAACTTATGCTTAAAAACAAAGTTCATGTAGCATTGCAATTTTCATGTAACTTCTCTTTTATCGCGTAGTTAGTGCCTAACCTGGTGTCAGAGGTTTTATGCCGCGCATGGGCCTCTGACTTGGTTTTACGTGCCATCGAGAAATGTCTCTCAGGCATGCTGGTTTCCTCGCGATACTTTCCTTCAAGGAGCAATAACAGCGAAGCAAGTAATAATTATACAATACGCACATGAACCCAAATAATTAGACGGCGTATCTTCCATGTAACTGAGCAAGATGATGCATTATAGAAAACACCATGTAGATAAAAGTTGTTCAACAATTTTCTAATGACTACTTAATTTGGTTAATTTTTCTTATTAAACGATATTTTGTAAATTGTTGTGTTCATATTATTTGGAGCTTGGCACAAGCAAAGAGAGGCCTATAGCCAGCAGTGGGTGAAGTTGGGCTGTGGATTATGGTGATGATTATCATAATCGTGGCGCCTACCGGTTATACCATTCCTTTTGTTATAATGCCGTCATTGATGTATCCTAATAATGCCAGGCGCTAGAACATCTAGTACATCATTTATTTATTTAAACTTCATGTACAATAGTGATACATAGACGGACTTAATGCCACAAGGCATTCTCTACCAGTCAACCTTTGGGTTAAATAAGAAAATATTGTGATAGGGTACAAAATAAATTTATAAAAATAACTTCTTGCTATCGAAAATTTATATAGGCTCTTAATCAACAATCTGGACTAACTAAGCTAAGGGTGCTTTGAAGCTCACACTTCACTTATGCTTCAATTAAACCTAAGTAATATGATACAGATAAAAAAACTTTTTTTGCAAAAAAAATAACCGACTTCCAAAGAAAACATACAAAAGGAAAAAATAACTTTTCTTTCGGAAGTCGGTGACTCGTCGCTCGGTTATTTTTTTTAAACATTTACAAAAAAAAAAGGGTGACGGCCGAATACATAACCTCCTCTTTCTTAGAATTTGGTTAAAAAAGCAGTAAACAGTATGTTGCAAATACCACAGCAGAATTCACATGCTTACGCGCTTTTATTCATGCTATCTACATAAATACTACTCAATAGTGCGTTTCACGCTCTCCACTCGTGCGTTGACAAATCATCAGCAAAATCAGTTCTAAAAACTGAATAACGTTACATTCTGTCACGATTTGCCTTATGTCATAAAACTGTGTATCAGATCATCAGGTTTCTTTTTTTACAGATTCTCTCCGGAATTACGTTTTTCTGAATAATTCCGGGGAGAATCTGTAAAAACCCCCTCGAATCTGATTTCAAGTTTTGTCTGTCTTGCCACATAATACATTGTCATTATTGCATCATTACTTCAGGCCTGTGTTCATCAGCCTTTTATATTCTCACTTCATCATCTGCCTACCTTTCCCAACTATGTTGGGGTCAATTTCCAGTCTAAGTGGAAAGAGTGCCTGAACTCGATCGATCCGTTGCAGTGCTTATAGATTGTGCTATCTTGCTTCAACATCATCATCTACCTAGGCTTCGCCCAACTATGTTGGGGTCGGCTTCCAGTCTAATCGGATGCAATTGAATACCAGTATTTTACATGGAGCGACTGCCTATCTGACCTCCACACCCCAGTTAGTAGTGGGTAATACGATACCCCTTGGTAAGACTGATGGTCAGACTTACGGTCCCAGACTACCTGTAACGACTGTCAAACATCTACAAATGACAGACGGGATCAACGGCTTAACGTGCTTTCCGAGGCACGGAGGAAATTCAATTTGTAATGGGTGCCATGGGTGGCCGACATGGTGGACTCATGCACGGTCTAACTTAGGCCTAACCTAAACATCGACCGTACTTGGTGATACGGTACTCTTTGGTAAAACTAGTTGTAGGTATACAACCAGTCTTACAACTCTTATGTTCTCACTTATAAGGTCGAAACTCCAACGACGAGATGGGTATCAATATCTAACGTCGTCTACCGCGTTTCACTTCTTAATAATAGATAGATAGATCATTACAAGTAATAAGTTCTAAATGTTCACTTTGCTCTCAATTTATATTATTATCCTATTCGTTGACCTCTTGACCGGACAGTGTGTCATAGATAACATGCTCTGCTTGAACTCAAACTCTTGCAATGTTGTTTTGAATTGCCCATACATGAGATATACTTACGGATACGTGATGTTTACTTCAATATTAGCACACATGTTTTTATTTTCATTATAAGGCGATCGTTAAAAATATTCATCGATGCATGTTGATTGTTGTCTTACCCCGCATTTACAATGTTTCATACTCTCAAGTATTATAAACACATTTTGTTCATCACAGATAACACACCGTGACGTTTAAGTCGTCTTAGAACGGTAGCCTAGTTCATGTATCCAATGACTACTAAACATTCATAAAAAAATAGGTATTTATGAGATTTGAATAATTTAAAAATAAAAATTTTATTCATTATTATGACGCATTACGTAGTACTATTTTAAAACAATTCTTAATTAATAAAAAAAATAAAATTAATAATTTTCAACAATTTTCGACTAAAATTCCGATGCAATACTATTGAACTTTGGGTAAATATCGATGTAGTAAAACTATCGATAGTATCGACAGTGGTTGCAGTAAAACACACCATAATAGTGATAGTATCGCTATTATCGATAGTATCAATACCCAATAGTATCGATGCTATCGATAGTATTGAACTTTATCAATAGTATTGCTGAATTTCTTGGATTGATATTATCGAGAGTATCGACAGTATTGTAAAATTGACAACTATCGATAGGGCTATCGATATTTTGACTATTTTTCGAGGTCACGATAGTATTGAAAACCTATCGATAGGCAATCGATAGTAAGGCAACACTAATTTACTCGACTCGTGCGCTGCCGCGCTGGGTAGGTATGAGTACAGTATGTTCTACCGGTTTGTCACGTAAATGTTACTAACAGGATGTCTCAAAATTCTAAAGTATCATTTATATATCTTTGTTACTATTATCTTGGGTAATTTATTTGCGGTATTTTATATCGGATACATTGAGTGGAGTAGTGGACCACCTTTGTAAGACGACTAAAAAGTCACGGTGTATTTATTATTTTGAAATTTTCAACAAATTTTTATGTGCAAACAAGAAACGAAACTAATAGACACAACATGTAGAATAAGTACACACGGCGGCACATGAAGCTGTACATTTCCAGTATAACTTGGCCTCGCTTTTTATAGATTTCCTATACAACGAGTAATCCGCATAGACTGGTTTTGTATAGCTTGGTTGGCCGTCGTGCGTACATGTTATATTTTATACCTTGAACCCGTTAACATATTAGTTTTTCGTGTGCCACATCCCTTTCAGCTGATTCCACCTGGTCAATATCTCATTTTCCGAGAAATACAGGCGTGAAGTTATTATGTTATACAATAAAAATAATTAGTTTTTGATGGAATTGGCATGGCTAAGAAAGTTCGGCACTTTTCTGTGCTCATGGTAAACTTTGCACACACGTGTGTAAAGTGAAGCTTAACACATATACGTGGCCTATCCATGCGCCGCGGTGGGCATGCGCCTTAATAGAGCTTAGACCTACCTACTATCGTGTACCCAATAGGAACAATGACATGTCACACATCGCGAAATAGTATTTTGTGTTAACGTTGTTGCATTTCACAAAGGCGCATTGTGTGACTCTTATTCCAACAACCTAAGGTTTAAATTAAAATAATTAACTAAGAGCAACGGTTTATTTTTATCTAATTGCTAGTACATACACGTCTTAACGTTATTTTTTATGAAAGCGATAATTAAGAAACGGTATATTATTTTTTAGAGATAAAATGATATTTATATTTTGTGTAGGAATCCCCGGGTCCGAATAAACATTCTTGGAAATCAATATGGGTTCAAGGTATTAGGGATCCGTAGTCAAAACAAAATATACGTACCTATAAAATTAAATTATTCCTTCATTGATGAACATTCCTTATTTCAACCTCCTCAAAGCTCCCCTCCTGATATTGTTGATTGCCCGGTCGAGGAATGCTTGGCCGTCAAAGCCAGATGCAAACTTAACTAGGTTGTGCGTATAAGGTAGGTATTATCTATACAGGGTGGAAGTGGCACTGACGCGAAAAAACAGCTGTTCCTTACATTTTGTCCGTGAAGATAGTGCACTTTTGTAGGAAACAGTTGTTTTTTTTTTAAATAACCGATGAAAAATTTATATTTTGGGGGTCAGAACGATGTACTGAATACATGGTAATCGTTTTCTCGTCAGTGTCCCTTCCACTCTGTATAGGTTCATCGATGACGGCATTTCAGCGCGCGGCCATAACAATCATTCCTGTTCGAATGAATTTCGACAACATTTTCGTCCCTTCATTTTGCTGTAACGTAATACTATAAAACTCCCAGTTACTGCCAGATAGGCCAGCATTGGAATAAAATTGTCTCCAAAAAGAGATTGCAACGCATCAAACGGGAATCTAAAACGTTCATTGTCGAACACTGGGTCAAAGTTCGATCCGAAATAGATTTAAGACGGGTTTGCAAAAGATCCGAAAAAGATTTCCCGATTACAGACGTCACTGATATTATTTTCTGCTTATTTTCTTTGAGTTTTTGTGTAAATAATTCTATGAAAGATGAAAGCGTTGGGTACACCTTTTCTTTGTAAAGTATTTTCTTTCTTTATTTCTTTGTTATCCCGGACACGGTTCACAAGTAACTCATGAACAGTAGATTTTCTATTGTGTTCATTCAGTGTCCGTTGCATGGCGTTCAAAGAATTTTGATAGGTATACAAACATAGCTTGAAGACGGTGAAAGTTCAGTACTCGTTTTTTTAGTAACTGTGTGTTTCACTTTGGATATTTTAGCACGTAAACATTATTGGTTTTTGCGTTTAAAAACTGAATCTATACTAACAGATAGTTAAAAATGTGCTTACTATCTTCTTATACAGGGTGTAACAGAAAGGGTATAGTCATATGAAAGGGTATGCTGCAAACCATCAAACTGAACAACTTTCTCCTAGGGTCCAATATCAAAAATGCCAAAAAATTATCAGCTGTCCCATACATTTGGGTCGAGTAGGTATTGAAAGGGCAGCATATCCTTTAGCCTACCCTTTCTGCTACATCCTGTATATAAAAATCTCGTGTCACCGTGTTTGTGGTCGCACTCCTCCGAAACGGCTCGACCGATTTTTATGATTTTGTTTATGTATATTTGGTAGGTATGAGAACAGGTCGTAAAGTATATTTTACAACGCTGGGTTTGTCAAATTCTAAAATAACACGAGCGAAGCAAAAGTTAGTAAATCTATAACAATTTCAACGTGAACAGCATCATCATCATTCTCCTGCCCTTACTCCAATTCATTTGGATTCTACGCAGCATGTATTCTTCTTCCATAACAACACACAACACACACACAACAACTGGTACACACAACACAACTGGCACAAATAGCTATAACTGGTTTATTACATATTCAGATAAAAAGAGTATTCTTCCCGTAATTATCATCCTTCCGCAGTGAACTTAAGTATGTATGTATTATAACATAGTTATTAGTAAAACATTTTCTGTTTATTCTGAACAGCAAATTATCTTAATTTTAAATGCACGGAACCTGAATGACATTCGAGCAACAATCTTTGCTGCGCGTGAATCACTTACAACCAAACATCAAGTTAACTATATCTATCTCATTTACACATCACAGGAAAGAAAAGAGATAGCATGAGGATCCTCTTCTTTAATTAAAGAAATTTATTGCTTAGGTCTCTCAGTTTCTTTAGTGTTTATCCAGAGTTTGAAGGGTAAAGTTGCATTTAGTAAAACAAAATGAAGTTATTTTGTAGCATTTTTGGTTTATTTGTTATTTTAGTTACTGTAAATGGAGGTGAGTCTTTTTATTTTGTTTTTTTTTAAGAAACTATTAATTTCAATTTAAAATAATAAAATATTGAGAATAAAAGTAAAATGATAACAATAAATTGGAAAAACAATAATGGCCTACTGTAGGTCAGATAGAATGTAGCGTATTGACTCCACATTATATCTGACCAGCAATATTCAGTATATTGACACCTAATAAAAGATGCTGGCAACCAGTTGCAATCGGAGCAGCATTGCTTTCGCTGTTTTTTTTTATTTATTAAATATTTTTTTACTGCTTAAGAATAGTTTGTTCATTATTTTGAAGCTAAGTGAGAAACAAAACTTTTTGTTAAACTAGGGAACATGGTTACGACTTGAATACTTCGTAGAAAGTCATATTTAATAGGTAGGCGATAGGTAGGAATCTTAAGTAGGCTGTACGGTATCAACAATATAATATTTTATTGAGGTGATGTATGTCATGTCAGGCAGGCTTCCCAACATCCACAAGCTGAGAGATATTTAGGTCTACCTATCTAAAATTTATAAAGCACTTAACCGCCATCGAAAACTTGTAACTTTACCCACTAACTTAGTACAACATTTTCTATCTCTGCCTGTGCTCTTTGCAGACTGCGGTGTCGTCACCAAGCGAGAATGGGATGGCCTGACACCAATCCACGTGGAATACCTGGCGAGGCCAGTGGACCTGGTCATCATCCAGCATACTGTCACACCAACCTGCAACACTGACACGAGGTGTGCGGAGATGGTGAGGAACATACAGACCAATCACATGGACAATTTGAATATGTGGGATATTGGATCTTCGTGAGTATGCCTAACTACTTTGCACACACACCAAAGCCGTGTGAAGGCAGCTACTGAGAAGTGTGACACATCTTGTACCGCCGACATGTTGGCAGTTCGGCGGGAACGGAGGAAACAATGTTCGCTAGCGTCTTAAGAGCGTTTATACAGAAAGTGGGCAACGTCGCAAATAGCTGTCAAATATTTCGCTGTTTTGATTAATTTGGCAATATTACTGTATGCAAATAAAAAATATGGCTAACTAGTGAACTTAAATATTGATTATGAAATGCAATAATTAATATTTAGTTAAAAGATAAAAAAATATTTGGAAACTTTCCAAATGCTTTCTTTACACCTAAAACGGTTACAACATTAAATTCATTGTTTTAATTGAAATTATTCTAGTTCATTAGTTAGCCATGTTTTTTTGGCAAGGCATTTGCATGTGGCGGAGATGGGAATGCTAAGGGGGATGAGTGGTGTTACGCGAATGGATAAAATAAGAAATGAGTATATAAGAGGAAGTTTGAAAGTGGCGCTGGTGACTGAAAAGTTGTGTGGTAATCGGTTGTCGTGGTATGGGCATGTGATGCGGAGGAATGAGGGAAATGTTGTGAGGAAAGTTTTGAGTATGAATGTGGATGGGTATATGAGTAGAGGAAGACCAAAGAAACGATGGATGGACTGTAAGGAATGATATGGCAAGAAAGGAGGTGTCTGGCGAGATGACGAGTAATAGAGAAGTATGGAAGAAGAAGACATGCTGCGCCGACCCCAAATGAATTGGGATAAGGGCAAGAGAATGATGATGATAGTTAGCCATGTTTTTTATTTCCATATAGTAATATTACCAAATTAATTAAAACAGGTAAATATTTGACAGCTATTTGCGACGTTACCAACTTTTTGGATGAACGCTCTTAAAAATGGTACACGATTAGAAAATCTTAAGGTAGTAAGTCTCTTTGACAAACAGACTGATGATTTTTCTATCCAGGAACATTTGACTGAATGACGGCGAAATTTATTACTGTATGAAATAATGTCTGTAATTTCCGAAGGATGAGACAGGGAACGTAGTCCTCCCCTATAGTAGGTCCACGATTCATCAGTTATGTTTATGTCCCATGTAAAAAAAGGGGACCCATTGCCATTACCCCGGCACAGATCAATATTCCAGGCTGACTGAAAAATTCCTAGCTGAAACACCAATATGACCTGCACTTGAAAATATTAATGGGGCCATTAGGTTCAAATGTCCGGCACTAAAAACCGTAAGGCGACTATCACACTGAACAGCGCACCGTCACGTAGCGCGGGGCTGCAGATTTTAACATTGTAAGCAAGTATCTGGATTTGTGTAGAAAACACGCCTAGGACAACACACTGACAACGCGTCGGCGCACAATGTTAAAATCAGCGGCGCCGCGCTACGCGACGAAGCGCGGTGCAGTGTGATAATCGCCTTACGGAATGAGCGATGTACCTACGTCACCGCTCAGTATGACCTGCCCGGCGTAGCCCCAATAGTCCACACTTTTATAACTTCGACATGCTGTAACTTGGATCCCACCATGGGTGCATGTGGTTTGAATAAGTAGGATTTGTTACAGAAGAAATCAATGTCAAACTAATTTAAATGAAGCCATTTTTCAAGTTTTAGTGAGTTGCCTCCGTGCCTCGGAAAGCATGTATAGCCGTTGGTCCCGGCTGTCATCTGTAGATCTTTGACAGTCGGTACAGGTAGTCAGTGGCCCAAAAAATCTGACAACCAGTCTTACGAAGGGGTATCGTATTACCCAGTACTAACGAGGTTGTGGAGGGTTGGAGTCGCTTCATGTAAAATACTAGTATTGAGCTGAATCCGGTTAGACTCTAAGCCGACCCCAACACAGATGATGATGATTTTAGAATTTTGTTAATAATAAGGTTCCCTTCATTAGTGAACGCTTCCACGAACTAGGTAAACCTTAAACATCATAATCAGATCTCAATAAACTGGTCGTTATCAGATTTTTTCCCGATAAAAGAAAAAATAGTGCAGCGATTTAACTTCGCAGAGACCAAGGAAAATGGCAGCGAGACATCATGTTACACAATTTGTTACAGTTTAATGAGGTAGGGCACAAAATTAGTTTAAAAATAAAGTTTACCTCAAGCTTCTGGTGGCTGGGCACCTAATGGAGAAAATTGCGTTTGGAAACACGATCTCTGGGGTGAACTTAATGTAGGGCATCTAAGTAATTTATATTTTAAAATGTGTAGGAACCAGTAGGGTTTATAAACGGATAAAAACTCTATGTTTTTTTATTTGGATATTTTAGCAGGGTCTTTTGTAACAAATATTTAAATCGTTAGATTAAACTATTAATATTGTACATAACATAACATCACGCCTGTAATCCGCGAAGGGTTAGGCAGCGGTGTACCTAATAGTACAACCGCATTTCGCCAGTTATGTGAAAGTCCCATGTAAGAGGGTGCGAGCTTATTGCGCAAATCTGGACTCATGGCTGAGAAACACTAAGAAATTCCTGATGGAAAAACCCACAACAAACACTTTGCCAAACTTGGGAATCGAACCTAGGACCTTATGCTCAACAGTCGCGCTTACGACCACTAGACCAACGAGGCAGTCTTAATATTATAGTTCTCGCAATAAAAATATGGTCACGTTTCTGTTTCGTTTTTACTTCTCTGACACACAAATGTCTAATGCTGTCATAGAAACTCCAAATATAGTGAAAAACATCCCATGATGTTTTTCACTCTTCTCAGTATTTTACATTGAAGGCTCCTTCACAAAAGCATTTGCCTGTAATGTAACAATCCCATATTCGAATTTAAGCAGAAACAAGTGATTGTTGCAAATTGTATCGTTACAGGTTGCACCAATCACTTGTTTACACACTGTAATTCTCGGTTCTCTTCACTCACTGATGTAATGCTTGAATCTGAGCTGTGACATTACAGGCGAATGCTCCCGGTGAGAGAGCGAATTAAATCTTTGTTTTGTGTCCATTTTTTGTGTCTCTAAAGTTGCTCACGTGCCAGTTAAAACCCTGCTTAACAGCAAGTAATATTTTTTACTCAATTCCAGGTTCGTTATAGGCGGTAATGGCAAGGTGTACGAAGGTTCTGGCTGGTTGCATGTCGGCGCACACACATACGGCTACAACAGGAAATCTATTGGCATCACTTTCATTGGAAACTATAACAGTGAGTACTATTTCTTTGACTCATGATGCTTTATTATGACCTATGGTCACGGGCAACCGCTGGATGCGGAAGTCACAGGGCTAGTCGTCACAATTCCGGTACCAGTGTAACCAAGATTCCAGCGGTCCAGCAGTGCATCTTTGTGATGACTTTAGAATTTTAGGATCAATATATCATTTGTTACTAGGTATCGAAAAGTTCAAAAATCGGACAACAACTTCAAGGGACCTTGCGCACTACGCGGACCACGGGACCCGAGCCCAACATAGTTGGGAATGGCTAGGTAGATAATGATAATTTGAGACTTGGTCTTCTTGTCTTTGAGGTGTCTGATGAGATGACGAGTAATACAGAAGTATGGAAGAAGAAGACATGATGCGCCGACCCCAAATTAATTGAGATAAGGGCGAGATAAGGTCAAGATAATGATGATGATGGTCTTGCTAATGCCAATTTGATTCAAGAGTGTCTACTCTTTCCACCTACATTTGCTATCTTATTCATCAAAAGTTGGTCTCCTCTAACATAGAAATTTTAAGTTAACTGTTAATAAAACACACCCACCGTTAGTTAAATTCACATTGAAAATTATGTATGAAAACCGTTCTTTTGTTCCTCGTCCACGTTCCAGGTTTATTTTGTAATAATAAACGGTCAACAAAACGAGCAAGCATTTTCAGCGTCCGCGTACTAAAATGAAAACTATAAATTTTAACGTACGAACATGTTCTCTCGACGTACGAGTACATAATTATTTAAATTGCAGCAGGAATGAGAACAGAAAGTTCACTAAGAGGAACCATTTTACAAAGAGCTGAAGTTTCGAGTTTTATTCGCATAAACTATTAATGAGCACTTTAGAATAGTTGATTCTACTTCTACGAGATTTTCTTTAAACAAACTACATATAAAGTGCCTGGAATTGAAAGGAATGACGTTGTCATCAGGGCGATTGGATACCCGTCTACTTGCGACTGACTTCGCGCGAAACCACCTTATTGTTATCTACAATAATTATGATTTACACTTTGATGACCTCGTTGGTCGAGTGGTTGCAAGAGCGACTGCTGAGCATGAGGGCCTGAGTTCGATTCCCGAGTCGGTCTTATTGGATTATTCCGTCATGAATTTCTCAGTAACAGCCACGTAGTCTGGATTTGTGCTGGGTTGATGACAATAGGTTCTCCCCCTATTACATGGGACTTAAACATGCGAAATGTGGTTGAACTATTCGGTACACCTCTGCCTAACCTGATTACAGGCGATGATGTTAGATTTGCATGGAATGTTATTATTTAAGAGCAGCGAAATCAGCTTATAACCAACGCCCTAGATACACGTCTCTTTGATAGGGAAGCCATCTCACTGAAAGGCTCCTTCCTTGGTCCACTAGTGATAATCCACCAGCGAGCCCAGTATTGTGATTTATATTAAATAGTTGAATAAATTGAAATTTAAAGTTTCTTGAATAAAGGAGCACAGCACATGGTTATACTTTCTAACGTTTCATAAAATGACGTACGTGAATAAATCATCATACAATTAATTATCTGAATATGATTTGTATAACTAATCAAGACACCAACAAATCGGTCCACAGAGGCTAATCAGCACAAAATATCCACATTTCAGATGACACTCCAACCGAGGCCTCATTAGAAGCATTGAAGACTTTACTCCGCTGCGGCGTCGAACAAGGACACTTGACGTCTGACTACCATCTTGTAGGCCACCGACAACTCATCGCCACCGAGAGCCCTGGCAGGAAGCTGTACAATGAAATCAGAAGATTGCCCCACTATCTTGGGGATGTCAGTTCTATCAAGAACTAATTAGTTTTAATTCAAACACCTGATCCAATGCCTGTTTCATGAGCTATTTTGTCCAAAACTAGTCTTGAGATAGATGCCTTATGAGGGGTCGATAGGTGTAGACTGAAGATAATATACTTGATACCATTTTTACTGTAGTTCTGTTCAAACTTTATGGCGGCTCAGAAGTTAGCTGCGAGTGACGGTCTGTGCAATATACACAAGACGTTTGGAGCCGGAATAAAGGCGTGATACCATTAGGCAAGTCTTGCATGCAAGTATGACGTCACATTTGCGTACAAGTTGCTTGCACTGGAAACATGTTTTCAAATTGTGCAAATTACATGCAGATTTTACTTGCATACAAGTGGAGATGTTCAACAATTGAGTAAGACACGCCACTGGTTCGCAATTGGAAACGTGCAACTAACGTTTTAGCGTTCAATTTGCACGTCACTTAAATAAAAAAATTACTAGTTCAAACTACGATACAAGTTGTAGCTTGTCTGCAAGTTTGTTCAAGTTGAATCCAATTTGCAACTTACATACAAGTAACTTGCCTAATGGTATCACGCCTGTATACCTGTGCTGACTCGCAGCTGACTTCCGAGCCGCCATAAAGTTTGAACAGATTAATTATCTCTTTACATACGTCTGAGGGAAAATTGTTTTGAATAAAAGTCAATGATGAACGTTATTCAGTTACCAAAGATATAAAAAGCATAACATTTGTTAAGAACCTAAAAAAATCGGTTAGAACTTAGTGTACAGTATAGTTATTATTGTTGAGATATTTTTTTTAACAATAGTTCGACTATAATCGCAACTTTTGTTAACTACAAATGGAAAGTTTTTTCATTATTTGAAAGTAAACATTACGCCAACTTTCTAGTTTTATTTTTAATTTTTTGTTGTAAAAGAGACAGATTAATCCTTTGCAACCGTGTCCTGTAATGTTACGCATGTATTCATCAAGCCTGTATTTCTCGAAAGGGTTGTCAGAGGTGTAAGTGACACGTACATTTAGCTAGTTATGTAATAAACATAACCACTCGTGCTTTCGTCACAAAAAAAGGCGGGCAACGCGCATCACGACGGTCGGCCGCCCGCTGCGCCTCTTTGTAATAAAACTTGATTTGTGGCCGTTCAAAGAGGTAATTTGATAAACAAACAGCTGTTTTGTAAAGCTAAAGGAACAAAGAAATCATTTAAAGCAGTTACCGGGAATTTAACTTATTGATAAAATTATAATATTCGGTATTCGTAAGTACAAAAACAATACCGTAGTATGTACTGACGACCGTTAATATTGAAATTTCAACTTTATTTCTATACCATTACGTTATTTTGTTATTCGTCGCCTAAAAGTAGCTTGCCATGCCGTGCTGCCAATGGGCGCCGGGCCTAAGACGTTTCGTGGGATAAAATACTTTTTTGCACAAAATTTAAAGCGGTTACGTTATTTTTTTTGTTAGAATAATAAACTATATTAGTTTATCTTGCCATATTTTATTTAATATGAACATATTTTCTTAATGCACTGTTGAAAGGGGTATTTAGCCTGCCTAACTTCCGTCATTTTATTTTATTTTCATGATATCAACCACGCGTAGAACCAGTAATAATTAATAGCTTATGTATCAAAACAAGCAAGTTTTGTACGACACAAAATCTTATAAAACGTCACGTTTTCGAAATATAGGCTATCAACGTTGAATTGATGGCAAAGATGTAGTTTATATTTCGGAAACGTGGCGCTAGGCAGGTTAGGCTGCATACATAAATATTTATTTACCTTCTATGCTGAGCCAGACGATGAGCTTAAAATTAAGTATAGCTAGTGTTAGTGAACACGAGTGAACAATTTTCATGATTACTAGAATTTTCGTGTAAAAGATTATTTCTTTTTCAGTAAAAGAACAAAGTTAACAGTTAATTCACGTAAAATAATATTCTTTCCTTCAGAAGTGGGTGTCTATTGTAATTTGTGTAATATTTTCCCAGTTTAAAGGATATTATATTTTTTACGATTGTAACATTTTTGACGTGACGGCCCATCACAGGAATGTTTTCAAAAGGTCTTGATGATGACAGCAACATTTTTAAAGAAAATTAAGGATAAAAGATTTACACCAGAATTTTTCTGGAAAAATGAAGATTTTCAAAGGACTTTATTTTAAGCCTCAAGACTAGTCAAATGTGAGATGAACATGATTTTAGCGGGATTGGTTCAGATTTTCTCTACTACGGAGATTGGACTGTGATTACATACGAAACCGAAACGTGGTCGCTCACAATGGGCCTCACCAGAAGGCTTAAAGTCACCCAAAGGGCAATGGAGAGGGCTATGATCGGAGTTTCCTTGCGTGATCAAATCAGAAATGAGGAAATCCGCAAGAGATGGTTCTCTTGCGTCGGTAACCTACCAAGGTTACCGACGTAGCCCGAAGAATAGCCAAACTTAAGTGGCAGTGGGCAGGGCACATTGCTCGCAGAACGGATGGCCGATGGGGCCGACTAGTTCTGGAGTGGCGACCGCAAACTGGAAGGCGTTGCGATGGAAGGCCTCCCACTAGGTGGACCGATGACTTGGTAAAGGTTGCAGGGATCCGCTGGATGCGAGACGCACGGGACCGGTCAATGTGGCGACACTTGGGGGAGGCCTATATCCAGCAGTGGACGTCTTTCGGCTGAAATGATGATGATGCGAATTGATCATTTAATTTTGATTGATGGGCCATTTCGCCGAATGACCACATGGACGGAACTCCCATTTCAACAATAGTCCATATCTTCGAGTACCAAATGCTCGGTCAAAATTTCAGAAATACTGTTTTAAGCTTTTACGGTTAATAACTAAACTTGCACTGCCACTTACGGGATATTTTCCGTGATTTTCAATTATTCTGAGTTCCCCCCCCACCCTGCCCGCTCTGGGCCGAGCGAAAGGGAGTGTCAGACTTCTACTGACTAAAACCCATCCATGTTCCTTCTTTGCCATTTGTGTTAGGGCCGCGGTATCTCTTTCGAACAGTCCCGCAGCCCTGGATTATTCTGAGCTCCCATTCCATTCTGAGCTGATTGGGAGCTCAAAATAATTGAATATCACGGAAGATATCTCGTAAGTGGCAGTACAATTTAAAATTACAGAAGTCGCAATATTCCGTAAGACACGGGATCTCCCTCTTTATCAAACTTAGTGATGGATAATAAAACGTGTAATGGCAAAACGAAGAAGGAACTATGTCTGCTATTTCATACCGTAAGGCGTTTTTATAAAAAAAATTAAGATTGTATGGCCATTCGTTGATTGTTTTTCAATTTTGATGAAAAGTTTCGACTCACTGCTAACACGCTCGAGTTAATTTGATCGCAAAGAAACCTAGTCCTACGTCTTATCCGACTACGGTAGAGTCCAAAATGTTATTCTAGTTAATTAAAAAAGTCACTCTTTTCTCGATTGATTTTAATTATTAGCTAAGCAAATTATTTCGAGTAATTATATTGACTTTTATGAAAAAAATAATTTAAACATTGTGTTATAATTGTTCATCATTTTCTTGCAACTGGAGTCTGACTTCGTACTGAGAACGGTACCATATCCACCAGCCAAGGGCATGGCGGGTCGCTGCAGAAACTATCCAGCAGTAGTAACACACCTGGAAAAATGAAATAGAATTTTGGTAATTCAGAAATTTTATGTTACTAAAAGAATTATGAATATAAAATGGTCATGAATGGTGAGGAAGACCCGATGACCTCGTGGCTAAATAATAACAGCCACTCGGATCGATCTTTAGGTTAAGCCGTGCTTGCCTAGGTTGGTCTGTGGATGGGTGACCACCTATTACATACCGAGTTTCCTCCGTACCTCGGAAAGCACGTTAAGCCGTTGGTCCCGGGTGTCATTTGTAGATCTTTGACAGTCGTGAGGTAGTCAGTGGCCCAAAAAGTCTGACAACCAGTTTTACCAAGGGGAATCGCATTACCCAGTACTAACTGGGTTGTGGAGGTCAGATAGGCAGTCGCTTCATGTAAAATACTGGTATTCAGCTACATCCGGTTAGACTGGAAGCCGACCCCAACATAGTTGGGAAAAGGCTAGGCAGATGATGATGAATGGAGAGGAAGACCAAGAAAACTATGGATGGATTGTGTGAGGAATGATACGAAAGATGAAGAAGTAAATGAAAACGTGACGGTTGACAGAGGAGAATAGAAGAAAAAACATGCTGAGCTGACCTCAAGACACGTGGGCAAAAGACAGCAACATGATGATGACATAGGCACTGCTGTGAGGACAGAATGCAACCACTAGTCAAGATTAGCAACTCGAGATCCCACGTGTTGAGGTCAAAATTGGTAATTCTTTCCAAATATTTTACGAGATTGAATCTCGAAAAAAAGGGCCGAGATTGCATTCCCTTGCTGTAAGTGGAGGCCGTAAGGTAAGAAAGGTTATACTGCTCAGCAAAGTGAATTATTCCTATAATTGTACAAGGGTTTTATGGCGTGTGGTTTCAATTGGAAGTAACACCGCCGCAGCTGAAAAAAATTACTACGGTGCTCCTGTCAATGACATTTGAAGCACCAAAAAATCCTTCTAATACTGTTACTTGCTTAGCAATACGTGTTTTACTATACGGGACTTTAATGTAAGATGTGTAGAAGTAAAATTAACAGGGTCCTCGGACCAGTGCTCAGCTGGACGCTCGTTGTTAGATTCGTGTTTGTTTATTTATTTATTTAAACTTCATGTACAATAGTGGTACATAGGCGGACTTAATGCCACAAGGCATTCTCTACCAGTCAACCTTTGGGTTAAATAAGAAAACATTGTGATAGGGTACAAAATAAATATATAAAAATAACTTCTTGCTGTCGAAAATTTATATAGGCACTTATAATGATACTAATACTTATATACAAATAAAATAAACTAATACATATTTTAACAAATACCAAAATTAAAAACGAGAAACCTAATAATAATTACCATGAGTCATGTAATTTCCTTTGTGTAAAAATAAATAAAGGAAATTACCATGACTCGACTTCTAATAGAGAGAGAGCTATTTATTCTGACTTAAATAGTAGTTACGCACTTTTCTTTTAAAAGTGAATTGTAATTTAATCTTGTCAAATCTGAAACTCAGCTTGCTCGACCCATGACTTTCCGTGTATTTAACTATAACACACTAATATTATAAATGCGATAGTAAGTTTGTTTGTTACCATTTCTCGCCTAAATCACTAAACCGATCATCCTGAAATTTTCCATATACATTGTCAGGTGTACCGAAACGGACATAGGGTAGATTTCATTGCGAAAAAAATTACTGTTCCCGAGGAAAAAAACAATAACTTTGTTATGATAATAGATGGCGCCACGTGTCTTTCGAATCATGATTGAATTACATTATTACAAGCAGAGTATTGATTGTCGTCGTCTGCCTAGCCTTTTCCCAACTATGTTGGGGTCGGCTTCCAGTCGAACCGGATGCAGCTGAATACCAGTATTTTACATGGAGCGACTGCCTATCTGACCTCCACAACCCAGTTAGTATTGGGTAATACGATACCCCTTGGTAAGACTGGTTGTCAGACTTTTTGGGCCACTGACTACCTAACGACTGTCAAAGATCTACAAATGACACCCGGGACCAACGGCTTAACGTGCTTTCCGAGGCACGGAGGAAACTCGGTATGTAATGGGTGGTCACCCATCCACAGACCAACCTAGGCAAGCACGACTTAACCTAAAGATCGATCCGAGCGGCTGTTATTATTTAGCCACGAGCTCTTCAAGCAGAGTATTGATTGTCAAATTCGCTAAGCCGCGTGTAAAAGCTAGTAGTTTAGAAATGGCGTTGTAGATAACGGGTTAGGTCAACAAATTAGTGCCTAGGTAAATGCTGTTTATCGCTTAGACTTAGACTAATGTTTAGCCAGTCATAACAAATATTGTCCGAGGGGCAGACAAAGGATTATAATATCAGGCCTAACACACCTTTTGTGTTTATCACTGTGAAGGCTTACAAAGGCGGACCCTACGGCAAAGCAAAAATTCTTCTACGTTTGTCACTTTCGTGTATTTTGTATTCGATCCCTGGCAGACCACAGGCGGGCCGCACTGAAAATACGGGGTGGAAGGACACCGACGCGAAAACTGATTCAGTTTCTTATTCTGAACAAACTATATTCAGGTTCCGCATATACTAAAAATAATCTATATATATAAAATGGAAAACTGACTGACTGACTGGGTGATATATCAACACACTGCCCAAACCGCTGGTCTTAGAGACATGAAACTTGGAGGGTGTGTTCTTTGTGAAGAGTAAATATCCACTAAGAAAGGATTTTTGGGAATTCCACCCCTAAAGGGGTAAAATAGGGAATGGAAGTTTATATGAAAGTCCGTCAGTTTTGAAGTTAGGATCTTCAAATTTTGTGTTTAGTCTGAAGATTGAAAATTTATTTATACGTATCTCAGCGTTTTTAAAAATTCTACCCCCGAAGGGTTAAAAAGAGAGATGAAGGTAAGTAACTATGTTTGTTCGGTACCCGTCGGATATTTTTCGACATCCACGCGGGCTAAGCCGCGGGTCAAAAGCTAGTGTTGTATAAAATGCCAAGCACTTATGCGTCCCGAAACCAATGAACTTTTCGATTTTTTAGTGATCAATGAACAAAATGAAATCATCACCGAGTTCGCCCCTCTCCCCCGGTACCCGCTGCGACGCCGGCACGATATCCACTCTCGATAATATAGGCACTAAAAACAATCAAAATCTAGTCTCGGTAATATAGATAATAAACAAATCAATAGTTTACTTGACTGTGTAGTCGATTTTGCACCTGTCATCTTTATTCTTCTTGTTTTAAGGCTGCTTTCAGCAGTTTAACAAATGAGAAAGAATGTTTCTTTGACGGAAAGTGGTATCTGCCGGCTAGATGTTACCACAGGGTGGTTACGAGCAATAAAAGGGGATTCAGTTTGAACATGGGTACTACAATATTGCTAAGGGTCAGCTCACACCGAGACGCGACGCAACGCTGCGCGCACAGTCAAACCATTTTATGCTTGGCTGCGCATCTTTCAATGACCCTCCCACTGTGGAAGGGAGTGTCAGACTTGTACTGACTAAAACCCATCCATGTTCCTTCTTTGCCCTTTGTGTTCCAGGGCCACGATATCTCTTTCGAACAGTCCCGCAGCCCAGGCAGGCATCGTTCCATGCGGACCCCTACTTAGTTGCTGACATCTCTTTGAAGCGCGCGTGGAACATGAACGGCCTGTCGTCATAAGACGGCCGAACGGCGAGCTAGCCCATAACTCGCCGTCCACAGGCCCGCGCCTACGGTGGCCGGAAGCCACCACGTGACCCCCGACGCCCAAGGCGTCTCCCGCGGCGGCTGGGACATCAGGTTCTTTCCGTCTCACGTCCCGCCACCTCCTTCACTAGCATGACTGCTTCGCAGAAGGAGTTAACGGCTTCCCATTCCCTCTCGCTCCGGACCATGGCTTGAACCAGGGCCGGGTTTAGGCACATCCCTCGCTGGGCATCTTCGCAAATTTCTGATCAAAGTGATCTTCTTCAAAAGCCCTTAGGCTTTTTCGGTATTATGAAGAACACTTCATAATACCGAAAAGTTCTACAATAACGTACAATAATTTCACTCACTAGCGTCATGCAAGCCAGTACGAAGGTCGAGGCTAGGGGCCAAGGCGTCACCTGGCTCTCTTGCGTCATGAGGCCGGCCAGCGTGCGTCCTGATAGCCACGCAGCCAGCACAGCCAGAGGGGACATCAGCATGATACCGAGACTGTCTACCATCAACTGAAACATCTTAACATATAAAAATCAAATGTTCGTACACTCTAATCTCCGAAATCACCCTACCGATTTAAATGAAAACTTGTGTATGTGTATGGTTGGTTTCAGCTTCTAAGATAGGACAGTTTTCGACCCGATACGTGCGAAGAAGGGAAGGATCACTAGTCTCTATATAGGTATAAGATTTTCTTGTCACATACAAGGAAATCTCAAATGCTCGTGTGGTTTGACCTTTTTTTTTGGTCAACTAAGCTTTTTTTCTGTCACAGATGGATAGAGAAAGGAACATGATTAAGCCAAGGCACGTACTACGAATCGTTTAAAGATCTCTGCCTTAATATCACAGGCTGAAAATCAGCACATGTTGAACATTAAAATCACCTTCCCCACTCCTAGTGATTTAGCTGAGAAGAACAAGTGGTGCAACAAAGTCCCATCACTAAAAATAAATAATACGATATGTTTTTTTAATAACGGCATGGTGCCTTCTACCCTGATTGTGAAGAGAAAAACAACTACATGCTAAGAATATAAATGTTAGGGGCTTAAAAGTGGTTTTTTTGGTCTGGGTATTTGAGAATATATGAATTGTGTCTAAAACGTTCACTTATACCTATCTCCCAAAGAAAATGTAACTCCCATGACTAAGTTTACTAAACCCTCACTATTAATGAGGCAATAAAAACACAATCAGGTGTATATTATTACTGAAGTAATTAAGAACATACCTAATGATATGTAAAAAAAAAACAACATTTCGTGGCTGATGACCATAAAGATCAGGGCTAGTTTAGATGTAAGTGACCTGTAAGGTTTGTAAAACTTGTACTGTAACACAATTACAAATGTGAATGTTAATGTTGAACCTACTTATTTAAAAACTAAATCAATTAATAAGGGCAACGTTCGCGTAAAAGCAGTGCATGGGATCGACATAACCGCACCTCATCGTCTCTTCGTCAACGAGGAATAAACCGACTGTAAGCTCGAGCCTAGGCGATGCTTATAACTTACATTAAAATATTGAAGTTTCATAAAGAAGCAATACTTATTCGTGTGCCTGCGTGTAATAGTTTTGAAAATTACGAAAAAATAGTAAACATACCTGTTTCGCATTATGGCTCAACACCCACATAATCAGCGCCCTGGGCACACCGTACTTATGTACACGTCTTGTCGCATACCTGGACCCACACAATTCGCATTTCGACTTCCCCGATTCTGTTAACCATCGCTCCAAACATTTCACATGGACCCTTCCAACGGTCCCACGGCAAGCACACGCAGATATCAACCGTCCGAGCTCGGATGATAACGAATCCCCACCGTGGCAAATGCGACACATGTCGTCAAAAGAGTGAGTACTCAACCTTTCCTCGTCTTCAGTCGTGTTATTTAGGGTAGATATATTGTCTGTATTGTATGGTTGAATTTCTGCATCCCAATCGATTGCAGATGTAGCCCTTGAATGTTTAGCATCATCTACGTCTATTTTATTTGGTTGATCCATCATTGATATACGGCGCCTGGGGCTCCTTACTTTCATGCGATGTTGATGCGGATGCTTACTTCTCACGGGTGCTCTCTCCTTAGACGATATTCTTCCTTCTTTTTTCTCTAATCTCAATTGTTCAACATATGATGAATAATCACTGGCACTTACTATATTGTAAAGGTCTATGTTACTTGAGTTGGCTGTAACATCTTTATCCACAGTTGAACTTGCCTTGGCCGTTGATGCAGAGCTTTCAGCTGCGACAGATAGACCCACATTTTTAGAACTATTCGCGTTCATTTTGATTTTATGTTTCTTAGATGATTTTGATGCAGTAGTTACATTATTGTTCGTCAGTCTAACTGGATCGGAGTCGGGATCGGGCAGGCTAAATGAAATAAGATAAAAAGATATTAGTAAACAGGAAACACTAGCATATTTCTTGATTTGGAGGAAGCTATCAACCCTGTGCTGTTTAATCTTCATAACAGTCAAATTAATGCTAGAAATGTTTTCAGAGCATTTGAATTAGGTCGGAGGGGTAGCCACCTCTCCATCATAAACGTATAAACATACAAAAGATCAGATGAAAGAAATGAGAAAATATTAAAAAGCAAAGGATGATGTTTTGTTCAAAATAATTTCGCAGAGGAATCCAAAGATCTAGCTCGCCGCCCGTCCGTCTTATGACGACAGGCCGTGTCAACGGCGCGTTCGTGTTCCACGCGCGCTTCAAACAGATGTCAGCAAACCGGAAGGGGTCCGCAAGGGCCGATGCCTGCCGGGGCTGCGGGACTGTTCGAAAGAGATACCGCGGCCCTAGACACAAAGGGCTAAGAAGGAACATGGATGGGTTTTAGTCAGTACAAATCTGACACTCCCCTCCGCCCCGACCAGAGCTGGAGGGTTCATTTGATGATTTCCCATCCAAAAAAATAAAACAAAGAAAGAAAAACGTTTAAAAATGGCACGTCTCAGTGTCGCAAGACGTTGCAAGCACTCTAAAGTTGGTATACCGCTCCTTAAACATTCTGATATAATGTTTTCAATTTTAAAGTTAAAGTTAAAGTGATATTTAGCATATGATTATTATGCTAAATATCACTTTTCCTCCTTCTTTTCCCTGCACAATAATAGACACCGCGGACTATTTTATGTTAGACAGTTTCGGTTCCTTCTTCAAAAGCATGATGAAATACAGTATAGATGGTCTTTTAGGAATTATGGAATTGGTCATTTTATGCCACCCTTCGATTGCATTTGTTGTTCAAAGTTTGTCGCCATAACAACTGAAGACTTCTCGAAATAATCTGTGTGTTTTTCTCAGTACTAGGAAGTAATTCACATAATGATAGATATGTCTCCGGTGTAAGAACAGCTAGCAACAGTGCTAATATAGTGTAGAGCCGAGTGGGCTGGTAGGTTAGTTTGGAAAAAGTACTTATTTATACTGTGGAAACAGCGTCCGAGATATTTCCTTCTATTAATTTGTGTGTGCGCCTGTACCATTTTCGGTTTTTTGAGAATTTGTCCTTTTGAGAATCTGTCCTTATGAGAATCCTTCCTTATGAGAGTTTTTGTTAATTTAAACTAAAACCTGTTAGTAACAAGGTCTCTAAATAGTTAAATATAACAAAGTAAATAAAATTTAGTACTTTTTGTTAACATATCGTATTAATTCAACGTTACAAATTCCTTTCAAAGTTTTGCCTCGATTCACCCCCGCGTTCCTATTCACCCCGATTGTCAGTCAGTAAATTTTTGTTTAAGGTATTAAAGGAACTCGTAGTCAATTTTTGGGCAAATCAATTTAGAGTTGACTCACGAAGTGTATGAACAAAGAAAATAGATGAAATTCATGATCTCTCATAGGTCCCGACGCTGAGTTATTGGTGCAAGATTTGAACAGGATCTATGCAGTAGATTTGCGCGCTCCCGGAACATCGAATTGGATTTTTACAATTTTATTATATCTATAGATTTGTAATCATTAGTTAAGGTTAGGCCTGAAAATTAGGATTTTAACCTTTGATTTGGAACGTGCATCCGAGTTCGTGAGGATGCATGGATGTTTGTTATTCATTCACGCAAAAACTACTGACCGGATTTGGATGAAATTTGACACACAGATAGTTTATAACCTGGATTAACATATATTATACTTTTCATCCCGGTAGTACGATCCCGTGGGACATTACTGAACTCCACGCCGGCGAAGCCGCGGGTATAAGCAAGTAATATTATAAATGCGAAAGTTTTTGAGGATGGATGGATGTTTGTTACTCATTCACGCAAAAACTCCTGAGCGGATTTCGATGAAATTTGGCAAACAGATAGTTTATAACCTGGATTAACACATAGAATAGTTTTTTTCCCGGTAGTGCGATCCCGTGGGACATTACCGAACTCCACGCGGGCGAAGTCGCGGGCATAAGGTGATAATAATGTAATGCCTTGTGATCACTCACGCTACTGCTGGTCATTAGGTCCTGGGTTCTATTCCCAGGTCGAGCAAAATGGTATTGGGTTTTCCCAACGAGAATTTATTTATTTACCAGAGTTTGTATTTGTGCCCGGTTTATGCTCGCCCCCTATAACATGGGATCTTAACATAACTGGGTGAAATTGGTTACCATGGCACGTCTAATCATCACTCTGCTAATTTATCAGCACGTCGTCTTCTTCCATACTTCTCTATTACTCGTCATCTCAGCAGCCACCTACTTTCTAGCCATATCATCCTTCACACAGTCCATCCAACGTTTCTTTGGTCTTCCTCTACTCTTATAATCATCTACATTCATACTCAACATGGCACGTCTAATCCTTCGGGCATAAATATGCATCTTAAACAACAGTACCCGGTACCTGGGTTGCAAGCCATTGTGAAATTTATTGTCTCTTCCAATGACGTCACTATCTCGTACGGAGAATCTCCGACGCCTCGTGTTGGGCATCTCACTTGAAATTTAAGGCAATTTTTTAGTTTTGTAATTATTTCTAAAATTTATTGTTACCAAATTCGCATGATTATTTTTTTGTAGTATTATTGAAGTTGTCATTGTGGCATTTTTTTTATTTATGGCTTCGCCGTTTTTGCAATTAAACTTTTTAAAGGCTGAAGAGTATTTATTTGGATTTAGTCAGCTTATTTTTTAAAATAAAACGTGCGGAGCTGTTTTCACGTTTTTTGAAATTCATATCATCAATTTGTCACAAGCGCGACTGCTGAGCATAAGCTACCGCTACCGCTGCTGCTAGTTGGTTAGACTCCCAGATCGGGCAAAGCGTTGAAACTACAATTACAGTTTGGGATTTCGAATAAGCTCAGCGTATGTCAACCATAATCACACTTTGCACATGGGAAAAGAAGTATAAATGGCCAGAAACTCATAGATCTTCTACTTGAACAAAATTTGTATCTCCTAAACAGCTTATTCAAAAAGAACAAGAACAGCAAATGGACTTGGAGGTCCCCAGATGGCAATCATAGAAATGAAATAGACTATATTATTAGTAACAACCCAAAATCATTTGCGGACACGTCAGTCTTACAAAAATTAAACTTCAATACGGATCACCGCTTAGTTAGAAGCTCTCTGAAATTAAGAACCCCAAAAATACCCCGAAAACATATTAAGAATACAACAAACATCCTACATCAAGAAAATTACAAAGAAATTTCGCAGTCCCTGGCAGGGAATCAGTTAGAGTTAACAAATTAAGACACAGGAATTGAAGTAAACTACAACATGTTAGAGAAACAACTAAAAACTCACACTACAAATAAACCCAGAAAACATAAATATGAATTAAGCCAGAAAACACTACATCTAATTGATGAAAGAAAGCGTCTCTTATCAGGACCCTTTAAAAAGAGTAGTATCAAGCAAATAACAGAGATTAGTAAGGACATAAAAGAGAATATCGGGAAAGATTGAAGACATAAAAGACTACTTACTCTCGAAAGGCATATAATCAAAACAGGAGGAGTACGCAAAGCTTGGAAAGAATTGAGAGAAGTAAATAAGGAATGGATACTAAAGGTGAAGGGAAAAAATAACACTGTGACAAAAAGAGTAGACATAATTGAAACAGCAACACAATTTTATAGAGAACTCTACACAGACCATTGCCCCTCGCTTCTTCCAGCCAGTGGAAGTTTATCACAACTCCGCTTAACAGAACTTGAAACCGAACCTGAAATATTACAGAGGGAGGTGGAACTAGCAATTAATAGTCAAAAGATGGAAAAAGCACCAGGCCCTTATAAAATCTCCAACGAACTGTTGAAAGGATCCGCAGAGGAACTAGTCCCTATACTAACAAAATTATTCAACAGAATTATGTTTAACCAGCACATTCCTGCACAATGGGAAACTTCACACATCATTCTCTCACAAAAAAGGGCTGAAAGATACAGGCCCATAAGTCTTATGTCCAACTTGTACAAAATATTCTCGAAAGTTATTCTTGAAAGAATAAGTCAGAAATTGGAGGACAATCAACCAATAGAACAAACCGTCTTTAAGAGAAAATTTTCGACATTAGATCACATACACACTGTGAAACAGATAGTGTAGAAGTACAATGAGTACAATAAAACACTGTACATGGCGTTTATTGACTACAACAAAGCGTTTGATAGCATAAGTCACGAAGCTATATGGAAAAGTCTGGCTACCCAAGGCATACCTGGAATTTATATTGAACTAATCAAAACTATATACTCGAAGACCAAAGCAAAAATACAGTTAGAAGAAACAGGGCCCGAGTTTAAAGTTAAGAGAGGCGTCAGACAAGGCTACCCAATGTCACCCAAATTATTCTCTGCAGACCTGGAAAATATATTCCGGAAACTGGATTGGTCTCACCTGGGTCTCAATGTCGATGGACGGAAACTAAATCACCTCAGATTCGCAGACGACATAGTCCTATTTGAGGAAAACCCAAATCATCTTGAACTCATGATCCAAGCTTTAAGCAAGGAAAGCGCCTTGGTGGGATTGTCCATGAACACAACAAAAACAAGACTGTTAACCAATTCGAAAAAAAAAACCAATAGAGGTAGATTCAAAAACACTGGAGTATGTAGATGAATACACATATCTAGGCCAAATAATATCACCAAAAGATCAAACCAATAAGGAAATTAACACAAGAATAGCAAGTGGTTGGAGAAAGTATTGGTCACTAAAAGAGATCATGAAATCCAGAGACTTAGGAATGGCCATAAAGAGAAAACTTTTCAATATCTGCATACTACCCTGTATAACATACGGATGTGAAACATGGGCACTGACGAAACAACACAGAAACAAATTGCAATACTGCCAAAGAGCCATGGAACGGAGCATGACAAACATACGGAAAGCAGATCATGTAAGAAATGAACAATTGAGAGCAAAAACTAAGCTACCGGACATCTTGACCAGGATTGACCAACAAAAATGGAGATGGACTGGCCACATGATGAGAGCAAATTTAGAGAAATGGAGTAAAGTAATGACCGTCTGGTATCCTAGGGGCAGTAAACGCAGCAATGGGAAACAGAAAAGAAGATGGGAAGATGAGCTCAAGCAAACAGCGGGCCCCAATTGGAGGAGAGTGGCTCGTGACAGAAAACAGTAGAAGGGGCTAGAGGAGGCCTTTGCCAAAAGGCACACTGAATTGAGGGACATATTGTAACAACAGATAGAGAAAAATTATGTCAACCATAATATCTTTGAAATGTTTGATCTACTTTCATCTGTAAGCAAATGAAATTGATTCGTTAAGTTTTCGCAGTAAAGACCTTAAATGAGTGCGGTACGTAATACCAGCATCATCATCATCATAATCCACAGCCCGAGTTGACCCACAGCTTTTGCCAAGCTCCACGTTCACCAGCCTCATCCAGGAAATTCCCACGAAGGCAACAATATCAAATAGCACTTCTCTATTCAGTCCTTGGACGCCACTCGGAGACAGTTTTACTTCACGTGCCATTAACGCGCTTTGCTAGGTGTCCTGCCCAACTCCATTTGAGTTCCATCACGCAATTTCCATTTATACCAAAATAGTAATAATACCAGGTTAACGTATATTCAAACGCTTTTGGAATCGATTACCATAAAATATAACTGTCCTATACAATGTTGGTTATTTCTTAAAAGGTATAAATAACAAAATTATATTACACAATTACTATACATATAAAAAACACGAAATGTAACCTTAATGTTATTTCGAGTCTTTGTTATTTGTACAAATAGAAGACATTCAAATATTTACGATGAAATACTATACAGGGTGTAAACAGACCCTTCACGAAGCCGTCAACCAAGCATTGTGTACACCAAACTAAGCTTTAAACTTTACGCAAAAAAAATTGCTGGGAAAACGACTTTTTTTGGGGTGTAAAATCACGTTTTACGGTATGACTCAATGCATGCATTCAAAACATTGTGCTTACATTAAAAACATGTATTTAAAAAACCTTGAGGAAAAAGTTGGAAACTTGACCCCCAATATCTCCGTAAGTAAAAGGTTCCCATGCAAGGTCTAGAACAAAAAAATGATCACAATGACGTGGAGAACAAGTGTCTTTCACTTCTTTTCTTTAAGGGTCTTGTCAGACCCTGTCTAGGTTGAGGCATTTAAGGTGGCGTTGCCTGTTAAAAATATTTGAAAAAAATATCAGCAGTCCCATACAAAATTTCAATACCTACTCGATCCAAATGTATGGGACGGCTGATAATTTTTTCGCATTTACGATATTGGGACATAAGGAGAAAGTTGTTCAGTTTTATTGTCTGCAGCATATCTTTTCATATGACTATACCCTTTCTGTTACACCCTGTATAAGCGCCCTTACGAATGTGAACCAATGCCAACCATGGGTAAACTAATTTAAGGATATCTTGAACAATGTTTCTTAATTTTTCGTGATTATCTTCGGTTCGCTATTCGTAGTTTCGTGCGTAGATAATAATAGAATAAATGAACTAAGGTAAAGAAATATTTAATTACATATGAAAATGCTACCTAGAAAAAATAGATTTTCATTCATTATTAGTTGATGGAAAGATAACCTATTCATTGAATTACTTATGTATATTTAATATAAAACAAGGCACGTAGTTCCACGTGTAGATTTTGTTTTAATTTTTTTACAAAAAAAAAAACGTACTGGTTACAAGAAGTCTATGGACGTGCCTACGTAGACGAAACAAATGGAATAAATGGAAAGGTCGTAGCAGTTGGAGTTTAGGAGTCTTTGCCTACCCCCATAAGAAAAAGGTGTGAGTTTATGTAGTATCTATACTATAATATTATAAAGCTGAAGAGTTTGTTTGTTTGGTTGAACGCGCTAATCTCATTAACTACTGGTTCGATTTGAAAAATTCTTTTAGTGTTGGATAGCCCATTTATCGAGGAAGGTAATTGACTGATGCGGTAATTGACTACATATATGAAATATGTAGTCAATTACCGCATCAGACTTGTTCTTTTTTTTCGATGGGCCCTCGGTTTCGTTTTTCTCAAAACGACGCCTTTTTTAGCTTTTTGGTTTCTGGGATTAGGTTTACGTTTATTGGCTCTTGTTCTGCACATTTTAAGGAAATGACCCTTATAACCACATTTAGCGCATATTTTATCTTTGGCCACACATAGATCACTATCAAATTTGTGATTTTTACTTCCACATCTAGTGCATTCAGTTTTTTCCTCTTTGATCGATCTGTTTTTCACAGTGTCTATTTTGTTCACGTTAACATTTTGTTTATCTTGGAAATCAATCATTTGTCTTTCGACAGTTTCGAGCGCATTAGTCTCCGCAATAATTTTATCCACTGTAACTGTATCTCCCAACACCAGAATCCTCTTTCTCAACTCAATCGACAAACATTTTTCGGTTATCTGATCAATTAAACTTTCATTCTCATTAGAAAAATTACATTTGGCACTTTGGCAGCGCAACCTTACTAAAAACTTTTCAAATTTTTCACCCGGTTCTTGTCTCATTAACCGAAATAAATGCCGCTCAAACAGATAACTTTGTTTCGGCGCGAAATATTCATTCAGTTTCTCTATTGCTATCTTATAAACATCAACCGATTCCTTCTCCTCTACGTGAGCGCCGGGGATGTTAAAGTAAACATCTTGCAATGCTAACCCTCCGATATGCAAAAGAGATGCCAGTTTCTTAACCGATATATCGATATTCGCAGCTTGAAAATAAATTTCTAATCCGCGTTTCCACTTTTCCCATCGAGTACAGAGGGAATTCGGTTCGCCTTCGCAGTCGAACTGCTCAAGAGTAGGTATATTTTGAGACATAACAAGGTTTTCCGCAAATAAAATACTTTGTTGATTGAACCGAAATTATTAAAAATAAACAAATGTAATGAAAGAGGAAACTGGTTATTTTAAAATTTTATTACAGTTATTCAATTTAGTACTCGGCTGCTAAATATTAGCATATTTTGGTACAATTTTTTGACAGTTCACACACATTAAACTTGATGTCAGCACTATTTTTCCTCAGTAATAGTACTTTCTGCTGCTGACTATTTATGCCTCAACACATATTTAGTTAAACATGTTATTTGTTTCATAATAACATCTTTACATATTTAACATGCAATCGGCTATCAAACCCCTTTAATTTTTTAGACCTACAAGAAATATCTAAAAATATCATAAAGTTGCATCAAAAGTTCTCGAATAGTGCCTACTGCCTGAGTTATGCTTAAATAAGAAGTACTTATAATCGCGCATAGATGAAATCTACCTAAAATTAACATAAATAATAATATTTTCATTTATTGGCAATAATATAAGTAATACCTACGTTATAAATTATAATGAGGGTAGGTAGGCAACAACTTCCTTTTCTTATTTGTAATTTTTATTGATTAATTATTTGTAGCTAAGGTACTGTAATGTTGTTATTAGTTTATCAGTGGTTAATGCTAAGATTGAATACACACACTTATAAATCCGTGCTATCTAATTTGCCCTTGTTGTTTGTTATTGTTTTTTTTTTTTAGGGTACTTTCATATTTTATACGACTGATTAATGTACGATTTTATGGTTTACACAATATTGTCTAGCGAAAATATATTGTATTCCATGTAGGTAGGAAATAAAAACATCATAACAACCCGTTGACTGCCGATTTGCATGTAATTAGTTTTGAAATAATCTTTCAACACTCACCAGTTTTCCTCGTCGCCAATTGTGGAGTACTTCAAACTCCACAAATAATATAAGTTTATATATTAGAAATAAAACACAAAGTTTGTATTTGGGTACATCCAACGCCCAGTGATTGCAACGACCGTCCTCTACGGTGGATGACAGTGGAGTGACCCCCACCCATGGTATAATAATGTAAAATATTATTATACCATGCCCCCACCCACCTTGTCGGGGTTGCCCTCACTGCCCGCTTTATGCACATTTATTTTAAATCAGTATATATTATATGATTTTATAACAGAATACCACACCAGTAATATTTTTTGCGTATAGTAACTTAGTTTCATGTACATAATGCTTGGTTGACGGCTTCGTGAAGGGTCCGTTTACACCCTGTATATTATGAACAGTTAATGCAAACGACATTAATTTGCGACCTATTAACGTGGTAATAAAATTAGAATAATTGTTTCATTAAACTAATTACCAAAGGGACATTAGGACTTTAATAAAAAGTTTAAGTCTTGATTACGAAGTCTAGACAAGACATTTATAGACTATATAGACAATAGTCATTTCACTTCTAAATTATTTTTTAAACAGAAGAACGAAAAATAAAACTGTTTTTAAACTTAACCAATTTCTTTTTGTATCAGTAAAGTTTTCTTTTATTTTAAAAGCTTCTTTATAATTAACAGAAAAAACTTATATTAGTCAAAACGCAAAAATCAAAGAGTTCAAAGTTTGACTATCAACTTTTTTGACTTTCCATGGTATTTGCGTGTGACTGTGTAGCTTAAATTAAGTTTTTTGATCACAGTACAAAGAAACAAACAAATAATTAGCAATATTAATGGTTTTAACCCTTTTTATATAATGACAGTTAGTGACGTGTAGGGACACTGAGGTTCGTGGCAAAGTAATATCAGCCACGTTGTTCTTTCGTCAAGGTTAAGCTGTGCTTGCCGCGGTCAGTCCTTGGATGGGTGACCATTAGTACATTTCGAGTTCCTTCCGTGCCTTGGAAAGCACGTAAACCATTGGTCCCGGCTGTCATTTGTAGATTTTAGCTATTACAGGTAATCGGAAACCCGAAGGTCTGACCACCAGTCTTACCAAGGGGTATCGTATTACCCAGTAACTCGGTTGCGAAAGTCAGATAGGCAGTCGCTCCATGTAAAATACTGGCATTCAGATGCATCCGGTAAGACTGGAAGCTGACCCCAACATAGTTGGGAAAATGCTAGACAGATAGAAGACAAAGAAAAATCAAGTAATTAGTTAGATTAATGATGAACCCTTTTTCGTATAATGACTTAGTTCACGAACGGGAGGTCGTGACTGTTGTTGTTGACTTGAATTTACTTCTAACTTAAGCATCATTTTGGCTTACTTGGAACTTGAAACGGTCAACTTAACAGTATTTGTAGCGTGTAGAATAAATCGGTTGAAAAGTTTGAAGAAATAAAGAAAAGAAACGAGAAAGGAATTGGTGAAAATTAACAATACAGGGTATAAACAATCCTTCACGAAGCCGTCAACCAAGGATTCTGTAAATCAAACTAAGTAACTTTACGCAAAAATTATTGCTGGGAAACGAGTTTTTTTTGGGGTGAAATACACGTTTTACGGTGGGACTCGATGGAACGCACTCAAAGCATTGTGCTGATGGATGGATTAAATAGTACGGGAATCGTGGAGGTGTTTAAAGAAAAAAATCTTACATTAAAATCATGTATTTAAAGAAAAAACTTGTAAAAAAGTTGGAACTTTGACCGCCAATATCTCCGTAACTAGAAGGTTCCCAGGTATGGTCTAGTACAAAAAAAATATCGCAAAGACGGGGAGAACAAGTGCGTTTTATCTTCGTTAAGGGTATATTTACACCCTTTATTTTCCCAAATTTTTTAACACTAAGCAATTACAGCGTATGGTGTTGTACGATATTGCTCGACATTATTACATAATAGCTGTTTTGACATGGTTAGAAAAATTCTAGTGCGAGCAGGGTTTGAACCCATCACATCCGGTGTACTGAATCGGAAGGTCGCAGGTTCAAACCCTGCTCGCACTAGAATTTTTCTTTCCATGTCAAAACAGCTATAGTTCCCTACGCAGGGTTTGCGTATAAAAATATTAAAAATTACTACATAATATTACGCACATGTACACACCTACGACGATCCTAGCATATACTATACATAACATCACGCCTGTAATACCCGAAGGATAAGGCAGAAGTGTGCATAATAGTACACCCACGTTCCGCTAGTTAAGTTTTTAAGTCCCACGTAATAGTGGGCGAGCCTATTGCCATCATATCAACCGGGCACAAATAGGTATACGCAGACTACGTGGCTACTACTGAGCATTTTCTAAAGGAAAATCCCAATAACACTGCCAGATCTGGGAATCGAACCCAGGTCCGTGTTTGCGACCACTAGACCATCGATTCCAACTAGGTACAAATTCAAAGTAAAGTGTATGGAAATGTACCTGACGCTACGTCTTACTAATATTATAAATGCGAAAGTTTGTTAGGATGGATGGTTGGATGTTTGATGTTCTTCCATGCAAAAACCGTTAAATGGATTTGGATTAAATTTGGCTCACAGATAGTTTATGACCTGGATACATAGGATATTTTTTATGATTCACATAGGTTATTTTTTTCTGGTAGTACTGTACAGACAATCACCGAACACTTCGCAGGCATAGATGTGGGCTTAAGCTAGCTGCGGCGAAGGTTCCATACAACTCATTTGACGGCACGGTTGGCGCAGTGGCTGAGCGATTGACTGCTGCGCTTCGTGTCGCGGGTTTGATTCCCGTACGGAACAAAGATTTTTATGGCCTACAGGTAGTGGGTCCGGGTCTGGCTGATTGTGTATGTGAGCTTAAATGTTTGTAAACGCACCCACAATACAGGAGAAATTCCTAGTGTGGAACAACGTTTTAAAAAAATAAATAAAAGGAAAACTTGATTCCCACCGGATTCCGTTTGAAAAATGGCACAGTCAGTATTCTATATACAAATAATATAATCACATTAAATATATGTACTCCGGGTTCCCTCTTACAAAAATTGACCCTTCGCTACTGTAAGCTAGTAACAAATAAATGGACCGTAGTAAACACCACAGCAGATCGTGCGTAGCTGTGGAGCGGTGCCTATAACCTGGTTACGCTAATAGTAGGTAAGTAAGTTGTACCTATTTTTTTTTCTATTGTCCCACTGGTGGGCAAAGGCCTTCCCCAAAGCCTTCCACTCTTCTTTTCGTGCGATTTTCTCTGTCCAAGTTCTCACAAACGCCTCTAGGTCAAATAAATACTTTTTCTTTCTTTAGTTCGTCACTCCAGGCATTTGCTAAGTCTCTTGGCGTCTTCTACCACCCACTGCGTGACGATTTTGGCCCATCGGTATTTTTGCATTCTACAGACATGGTCCAACCAATTCCACTTAAACCCATCAGCCTTCTTGTCCACATCAGCGATTACCTAATCTTCATCATCAGCCTACAACAGTCCACTGCTGGACATAGGCCTGTTCAATCGCACGCCACTCAACTCGATTTTCGGAAACTCTCATCCAGTTGTTGCCAGCCATCCCTAATTCCCTAGTACCTACCTATAAATACTAAGTTCCCAGATGTTCTGTTCCAGAATAATCCCATTATTCCCAGTTTATTTATTGAACACAAAAACCTCCCAGATTTGTGTCGTAGGTATTTACCGAAAAAATACGAATGAGAAAGTAAGCCAATAGTGAAACAAATAATATTAACCCAAGGGAATTGACTTACTGCTGTAATCTATGGCTGGATGGATCCTAGTAACTTTGTGGAAAAATCCTTGTTTTGCGTGTGATATTATGTTATTAGCTTGGATTGAAAATAAAGCTGCGTTCTACTTTCAACAAAAATGGTCATCATCATCATTTCAGCCGAAAGAAGTCCACTGCTGGACATAGGTTCTCCCTAGTGTCGCCACATTGACCGGTCCCGTGCGACTCGCATCCAGAGGATCCCTGCATCCCTCACCAGGTCATCGGTTCACCCAGTGGGAAGCCTTCCAACGCAACGTCTTTCGGTTCACGATCGCCACTTCAGAAATTTTCGGCCTCATCGGCCATCCGTTCTGCGAGCAATGTGCTCTTCCCACAAAAATCGTAACCTTGAATAATACCGTACCTGATGATCATCAGCATCAGTACTAATTAGAATCACGTTTCGCAATTATTAAAAAGTAAGAAATAAAAAAAATACTGATGTAACCTCAGGATAGCAGGCTTATTCCTATGGTCAAGGCCATAGTTGTCCCTGAATGTTTCATGTAATTCTGTAACGTATAACGAAACACCACGTTCATACCCTGGCCACACGCACAAGGGTTGTGAATACTTCACACCTGACCTTTTTTCAACGATAAATAAAAGAAGGAAACAAAGGAAGAAAAAAAAAATAATTTGACACATGCCACAAGTATACAAACAAAAAAAAAAATTAAATTTAAACACAAAAAGAAGGATGTTTCACTGCTGCTCCAAATTGACCTGGTTCAGGAAATACAAAGTAATATAAGTGTTTTTCCCTTTCAGTGTTAAAGGACTCCATAAGTCTATATTTCCTCAATATCCTGCTACATATTGTCCTTGAATCGCCTCTAAGACTAATTTACAAAATAAACAAAAACGAGGCAAAAGAAAAACAATCACAGCATGATGAACAAATGTAGCCATAACAGAATGTAATAGATATTTAAAGAAAAAAAAAAACAAAATAAATACTCGTTCAAACGGTAATTGGCGCCCAACGTGGTGCTATTAAAATCACTGACCTAGTTAATTCATCAAATTAACCAATTGAAATCAGTACGATTACATTTGGTACAATGTAGTTTCAATTTCAAACTTTTTCGAAGAATCTACTGCTCTATGTTTATTAAAGAGAATTCTGTTTTCATTAAAACATTTCAATCATGATTGAAAAAGCATCAAACTCACTGAATCTAACAGTATTGTTATTCTAAGTAACTTTTTTATATGCAAATACCCGTAAACTAAAAGCTTAGATTTTTCATGAAAACAAAAGACTCGTTTGAGTAATTGGTATGCCCATCAAAATTAAGATTGAGATCATCAAAAGACGAATGCATCAAAAGTATTTAAAAAAAAATCTGCTGTTTTATTTTTGTTTTGTATGAGAGCCGATCAAGGAAAACTTGTAAAAAAATTTTTTCATTAATTTATGAATGTCGCCATGTTGAACCGACGGACCATAAAGCTTAAAATTTCCACGTTTCCTAATTAAATTCGGATATTGACATAATACACTGCAGAACACGTTAATGAGGCAACAATTTTATGAACGTTTTCATAACAGCTCAATAACATTTTCAGTTACATATCATTTCACAGCATTTGTGATCGTTTCTAAGAAAATAGGTCGCAAAACATTAAATATTTATTGAGTAATTACTAGAAGTGAATAATTTAAGAAAATGCTTAGAATACCTGGGATTCGTAGTAAATTAAACCCACAGTTCGTTTAATTATTTCAGGTTTATGAATCGGTTTCTTCTAGGCAAGCGTGGACTACCCTCCCGTCGCATCATCACTTCAAATCAAACCAATTTAATTTATAAAAAAAAAAAACAATATTCGGTTCGACAAACTAATAAAATAATAAACTTTATCTTCTAAGAATAATTGGGTTTGAAATACAAAAAGTTCCAAAGTACAGTTAAAGGAAAAAGGTTCAACAACCAATACTAAAAATACTACTCAGTATTATTTCACAAATACGATTATTCGTAACATTGAACCTGACAACTCCAAAGCACTAATTTCCTAAAAACAATCAATAAGCATTAGCAAAATTACCCGCCAAGCTTTCCACAAATCAACTGTCAAATTAATAACGAAAACAGTATCAATTCGGCCATTGGCTTGTTTGTTTTTTCAAATTAGGAACGCCAAGCTTTGGCAGGAAAGGCTTGTTCCAGCCAGTCTATGCGTAGAGCATGGGAGGTGCGGACGTCTGCGCGCGAGCCTTCCCCAGACCACTTGCGATAACTTTAAAAAATATCGAACTGTATGCAAACTGGTGTTTTGTCGGAAATATTATTTCAATGGTTTGTGCTTTGAGTGAAGTTCCGAATAACTGAAAAACATTTTGTTGATTTAGTTCATTGAAGTTTTGTTTTGAAACAAAGTTTGGAATTTTTGGATATAAAGTAAGTATATCTTTGAATAAGTGTGATTTATGATTAGTTTAATAACAGGTTCGTCGATCAGCCGAAGACTTTTAAATAATTCACATTTACACATATTTTTATGGTAAGTATAACTTTAATTTAACCACCACCAATGCCGAAGTTAAGGAAAAGATAAAATAAAGTTTTCAACGTGCAAAAAGTATTAAAAACCCTACACTTAATTTAAACGAAAACCAGATTAACGATTCACAAAACCTATGCCAGAGGAACTGATTCTGGTAGATAATTTGACGAATCAATTAACAAAAAAAAAAACTATTTAAAAGTGCACTAACAAACGAAAAAAGTTTTTATCAAGAGAAAAGAATCTTAAAATATTTTTGTATATTTTAAGCATAGCTAGGATACGGTCTACTTCTACTTCAGATATATTTATAATTTACAGTTCACGATTTTGGAAGAAATTGAAAAACGATATACCTTATATATACAAACTTAACATTTCCGCTATGGCTGGTTCCTTCCTGGTATATTTGTTATCAGATAATACATCGCTGGCCATTTCCTTTTGAGTCTTCAGGAAGAAGAATCAAGACAGGCTATCCGTCTTCAAGACTGGTCGCGAGCTTAATGGCTTTTAACACGGAAGTTAAGCCACTTTGAAATACGAACTTATCAGTAGTATGACGTTTTTTGTGAAGAACCGCATCCCATTCATACCACCACTTTTCATTTTAATCAAATTGAAAAGTGAGTATTATAAATCTAGACATAGCGTTGCTATGTCTAGATTTATAATAAAATTCCGAAATACTTAAAAGAAATTACGAAGAAAAAAAATATATTTAAAACAGAATTGTTCACTTATATGAACCAGAAGTGCTACTATAAATTGCAAGAGTTTTTAGAAGAATAAAAAATGGAATAAATCTCTCGCAATTATTTGTAAACAAACATAGCTGTACATATTTATTTAATTTCTTAATTTTATTTTAGTTTGACTTTTCATCATTTTCTTCCTGCCCTTGTTCCATGTTATTTGGGGTCGGCACAATACGTTTTTTTTCTCCCCTGTCAACCGTTAGGCAATCATTTACTTATTTTTCTTTCATATTATGCATATATAATATTATCGTTCCTCACACAACCCATCAAATTCTAATTCTTATTATAATAAACATTTTTTGCAAAAATTCAATGATAAATGAAGACTATTACAATGTAATATAATTTTTGTTTTTTTTTTTTATTTTTTATTTTTTTTTACACGGTGCATATTTGAAACTTTTGACTAAATCTTATTCTAACCCCTGTACAACATGCTTGCAATAAACTGATTTTGTTTTAATTTTTGATTGGTTAAAAGGGTCAAATATTTCCGTTAAACAACATGTAAGGCGATCTTTCGAGAAAAGGCTCATGTACGGTTGGTAACAATGTTCTCAAGCCCAAGTGTTAGTAAACAATACGATAGATGATACATGTAACTGGCAGCAGATAATTATATAATGGACTGGTTGGATTATAGCCGTAGGGGCGCTATGGAGCGAGGACTTAGATATTGTTTTGTCGAAATAAGCCATTGAATTTTATGTCAGTATCGGGTTAACTTTGTCCAAAGAAACCATTTAAGCTCTGAGACTCACGGCCTTCCGGCACACCGTTTCCAAGTTATAGGCTTTAAAGAAAACAGTTTTTGGATGCTGCTTGCACACGGTCACGGGAGGGTTATATTGTTTTCGTATTAAGTTCCAAAAATTTTTTGAACAAATTTTATTTTTTGTTTTCGTTGCTAATCACATCGCCATTAGCGTATACTTCAACTTCTACCAACGACCCACTGACCAATGACCAGGACTGGCCATGTCTAGTGCCAGTATTAATGGTGGTCGCGCCACCATTGACGTTACAAGAGACACTTGATCTTCTTAGCGTGTCGGTGGCAATCTAAATTGTGTCGGTCCAGAGTTGAGCTAGTTTATCGGTTTTTTTTTATTCTTTTTTATTTCGTTTTTTTTTTCATGTTTGGCACATGATAATTTTATGTTTTATTTGGCAGCTGAGAAGCTACATTTCGTAAAATAAATCATTATAACAATATATTGGAATTAAAGAAAAACGTAAGTTACAATTAAAACTTAGGGGTTGGAAGATTATTTCAAACATTAGCTGAAGCATGAAATCTTTTTTTTTTTTATTCAGTTCGCATAACAAGGTACAACTTTAAAAAGCTAGTAACAAAAGACAATGATCCCTAAGCGCTAGATTTTTACACATTCCCGCACACTCGGCGATAAAACTTTTAAAAGTGAAAATGACTTTAAAGGTAACTAAATTAAGTTTTGAATAAAAAGCTTTTCATTGAAAGTGTTTTTAAATTGACTTGAGGTGGGATTTTATTATCGTCTAAAAATAAAGCTGTTCAAATATATAGCAAGTTTAAAATGTTTTGCGTATTTTTATTGTAATAGCGAGAGAACAATATAGTTTCTGGCATTGTCACTTTGAAAGATTTAAACGATTTCCAAACAAATCGTTTGGAAATAATTTAAAGTTGACCACTAGTTACCAGTTGACGGCTTGAGGAGCTTTTTGATGCCACTTTTCAGTTTATTCTTAGGTTATTTCCTTTAACTTATTTAAATTTATTAATATCCTTTATACGTCATTTCTCTTATCTAATGTTTTTTTTAAATATTTTTAAAAACAAAAGTAAACAAAACATTTAAAAATATGAAAAATAGATGGTCTATCGGCATCAGGAACAAGTTCCAGGCTACCGGTGAGCTAGATACCGCAGCCCTGGAACAAACGGATTCGAACCCTGGCCTCAACATTTTTTTTCTGGCTAAGTTTAATAGATTTTTTTACTAGGTATTCTTCAGTCCTGAAATATTGTTCTCACTCAACACACGCAGACAGACATAAATGAAGGAGGGCAGTCATAAAGGGCTAAGAAAGAACATGGATGGGTTTTAGTCAGTACAAGTCTGACACTCCCTTCCGCTCCGCCCAGAGCGGGAGTCATTTAATTATTTACCATCCAAAAAAAAAAGGCACCACCTAAATGCAATGCCTATACATACAATGGCGCATCTTATTTGCCCACTAGTAAAACAAAGAAAAATATGTTTTAGGCACCAAATTCAGGTGTCACCTAGTATAATTGTAAACAAGAGCAGGTAACTAAAATAATTATAAGAACGAACTGTCAAATATCAAATTCGGTTGAACTTTGTAACGAGTTTAGACGGAACGTCAGAACAATACACGATGCACAGAAGTTTAACGTGTTAGACAGTTTTGATACGTTTCCATTTCCAGCTTTTCAAGTTCGTGATTTATTTTTCAACTATTGGTTTCGCAACTCTGATTTAGCTCCAAATTTTCTGCTGCCAAGTGGGTGGGTAATAAGTAAGTAAGTAGGTAAGTTAGGAGTTGTGATGAGCTAAGTAAAAAAAGACAGCGCAATTAACACTGAAACAAAGAGATAACTCTCTTTTTACTGTGAGTAAGCAAGATCAACAGTCTTACCAAGGGGTATCGTATTACCCAGTACTAATTGGGCTGTGGAAGTCAGATAGACAGTCGCTCCATGCAAAGTACTGGTATTCAGTTGCATCCGATTAGATTGGAAGCCGACCCCAACATGGTTGGGCAAAGGTTTTTTTTTTGTTTTTTTTTTTTCATCATCATCATCACTGATGATGATGAATCAAGATAGCACATCTATAAGGACTGCATCGGATCGATATCACCTATACTCATTTTTAATAATTGACCCCAATCTCGGGTGATGCCATTACTGTGCTTCGAAGTGTGAGTTGGCAGTGTGGAGTTTCACAGAAATAATTTCCAACGTGGATTTTATTTTAGATCCCTTCTGTCTAAGCGAGCGTCAATCTTACTTCTTACTCTATTGTAACTGCGAAAGTTCGTAAAGATGGTTTAATTTTTTTCACGCAAAAACTACCGAACGGATTTAGATAAAATTTGCCACACAGGTAGTTTATAACCTAGATTTACACATAGGATACTTTTCATCCCGGTAGTACGATCCCGTTGGTCAGTTACAGAACTTCACGCAAGCAAATCCGCAGGCATAAACTAGTGTAACATAATAATCTATGTACCATCCTCACGATAAGAATACGAAGAAGCTTGAATATCAAAGTCCAGTAACTCGAGGCCTATTGAATTAACTCGAGGAACTGATAAGAAGACAGTGTTAGAGTAATTTTACGCTATGTTATTGTGTAGCCAAAATCTCTGTTCATCTGAATGAAATTGTTTTTGCAGATTTAGATAAAGGATGTAAAAGGAGAATTTTATGAGGGTCACAATAATAGGTGTAAAAAAACCCTTAACGAAGCTAAAAGGTACTATCTTGTTCTCCAGTTTGCCCGACTGGGGAGTCGAATCCAGGATCTCATGCTCAGCAGTCACGCTAGCGGCTACTAGACCAACGAGGAAGTCGAGGAGAATGTTATACCGGTTCCAGTATGTTAAAGTATGAATTCATTTTGAAAGTTGCAATGTCGCAATTAGTTATCAAATGTTTCGTCAGTGTGTCGCACTAATATTCTGATTATTTATGAATAACATATAACACTGAATTGGATATCGTAACAGTTTAAGGTGGTAACAATGTGTTTTGTTACATTTTAAGCTAAGTATTCAGTATCACGATATTAGTTAATTGCGTGTCGCGAGTTCGATCCCCGCACGGAACAAATATTTGTATGGCCTACAGATAGTTGTTCCGGGTCTGGCTGTTAGTTTAAATGTTTGTAAACGCACCCACGATACAGGAGAAATTCCTAATTTGGTGAAACGTATACAAAATAACAATCATAATTTTAGTTCAGCACCGCGATATTTCATAATTTCATTTACTTTGGTGAATTATTTAATAGATCAAAAATAAGTAAATTACTTATTGAATTCAAACAGCAAAATACACATATAGCTATACGCGACGTCGCTCGCCAACTTTTGAAATAGATCCTATAAACAGATCATCATCGAGAGAATCATCAACTAAATAGAGGTTCATGGATCTGTTTGAAAATTAGGCTCTTGGTAACTAGATGAATTGAATTACAGGATAGAACTCATTGTGGAAGCGCTCGCACTAACTAAGTCCCGCGGTCTGATAGAGTGGGTGTCGGGGAAATTGTATTTAACTGTTCCATTTAGTATAATGTAAGGTTGACAACGATTCGGATAACATCTTCCTGGTAAAAGGTTCAAAGGACGGCTTAAATTACCTTACATACATCAGATGGGTTGGCTTCGCAACATTTACTAATGAAGTGAATGTAAATAGGTGCCATAATCAGACATGACGTTAAGAATGATATGGCAAGAAAGGAGGTGTCTGATGAGATGATGAGTAACAGAGAATTATCGAAGAAGAAGACATGCTGCGCCGACCCCAAATAAATTGTAAAAAGAGCAGGAGAATGTTGATGATTCAGACATGACGTTGTCATTGCTGGGGTACAGTCTCTGTGAAGTAGATTTTACCATAATACACGCTGGCCGCTTGTGGGTTATAATAATAAATAATACCAGCCTACTACTAGCCCACTGCTGGGCAAAGGCCTCTTCTCATACAGAGAAGGCACGAGCATTTATCGCCACGCTTGCTCAAGACGGGTTGGCGATTTAAAGAAAGTCTGAAACTCCGTAAGTTAGAAATGTCACGCACAAGACAAAACAAAAATGGTTAAATTTACAATAAAACAAAATTATATAAAAAAGTAAACATAAGAAAAAAGACAAACGAAACTGGTCTTGTACGAGGCCAAAAGGCTCCCTATCTCAGCACGGTGGTGTAACACACACACTTATATTAATTATAATTAATGATGATTATATTTATAATTGATGATGATTTCCTTCACCGATGTCAGTGATGTCCAATATAAACTTAGAAATATGAATTGAAACAGTCACATTGGTACTTGCCCGGATTTGAACCCACAATCTCGTGCATGAGAGACGAGGCATTAACTTCTGGGCCATCACAACATTCAAGGAGCTTCATCTTTTTGTTTTTGACAATGTTAAAGTGCTTGTAACGGCCTCTTTGAAATGGATGCTTTGAGTTTGAAATTAAAAATAATGATGTTGAAAATTTTATAAAATAGAGTGCTTGTCTGGGTGTCACGAGCTGAACCTTGTAAGTCGGGGCTATTGTTACTGATCGACCAGAACCACTGTCCAGTTGAATTTAAATAGCACGTAGTATCATTCTATCGAGTACAAGTGGGCCTGTGGAACGGGTTACGAGTTGCAAGTCTTGGGTGCACTTGCAACTCGTAACCCGTTCAGCAGGCGCACTACTTTGTGTAATTTATATCATTACCACAGCTTTCAAAACGCTACCAAATCTCGATAATTCTAACGTGGATTTTACAACTGCCAGTAATTAAAATAGCTCTCTAAGCAAATTAGTTTTTTCTAAAAAAACACGCGTGGCATGATGTTCAAAATCGTTAATTAAAAGGGTACTGACATAGTCGGGTTGTCTAACTTAGTCTGGCTAAATTTAACACAATTGAGTTCATAATTTTATGACCACCAATGATCTGGTATGTTAGCATAGTCTGTTTGTAACTGAAATTAGTTTTTACTTTTTGAAATGGATACTGCAAAACACAAATACGTTTGTAGTTTCAAATTCTTTGTTTGAAATGTTGTTCCTTTTCTGGTTAAAACTTTCTGTTTCGAAGGTCGTTAACGTTTACTTTTACAAATAGATTCATGCACTCGTGGAATCGAACAGTTGAGCAATTTAAAATACATTACTTTTCCTCGGCAAGGACATGTCATCTTTTTGAGCTGTTACTTTTGGTTGATTTGTTGGCAATACGCAGCTGGAATAATTTTATGGAATCTGATGTTTTTATTGTCTTTAAGGAAAATGTTGTTGGGTAAGTTTTGAGTATGAATGTGCAGGCTTTAAGAGTAGAGGAACACCAAAGGAACGATGGATGGACTGTGTGAAGGATGATGTGGCTGGAAGGTCGCTGTCTCAAGAGATGCCGGACGCGACCTACAAAAGAAGAAGACATGCTGTTACGGTAGTTCTCCTTACTGCCCCGCCGAAAGGATCCCTAATCCCTCCGTGCATAAAAATGAAAACCCATGACATTGTTAACAAATAACATTGTTTGATTTAAATAGGGAAATAATATTTTTATAATAATTTTACGCTGACGAAGGTCGCAGCCATCAGCTAGTTAAAAAATAATAAGTAATAATATTAAGGTGTCTTTCAAATGAAAGATGTTGGTCATACATCTTTATATAACATAAAAAGTACCATTTATAAAAGGATGGTTTAAGAAAAACAAAAATTAAAAAATCTGTGATGGTATAAGTCACTCCTAGCATGTCCACCGTAAAAACAAGTTTTGTCGACGGAAGTATCGACATAATGGCAGATTTCTTTTGTTGCTCTGTCATTATAGGTACCTTTTATCGATTCTTAATATCTATGAAGATGGTAAAATATACTGGTTAAGAGTCAGTTCATAGTTAGTTCATCTTCATTTAACCGCTTTTACGAGTTTAGGAGTTATAGTGTTTGTAACCAACTTAAATCTAAACCTCAGACTGAAAACACTATCAAAACAATTTGCGGTTCGAAGCTATTTCGCTAGAATTTTGAAGTTGGCTCATACATTTTCGATAGCTTCAAATAATCTACAATGTAAACATTTACATAATCCACGATATTTAACTATGTTCTCAGAAGTTTTATGATGTAAATTGTTGGTAGATTGGAGTTCAGTCCGGTCGGACCTAACTTTTCTCATTGGCTACGCCATTACAGCTATGAGCTGCGGCGCTACGGAGCTACGAGCTACGAGGCTTCTCGCTTCGCGTTCGTGTTCCACGCGCGCCTCATAGAGATGTCAGCACACAGGAAGGGGTCCGCAAGGGCCGATGCCTGCCGGGGCTGCGGGACTGTTCGAAAGAGATACCGCGGCCCTGGAACACAAAGGGTAAATAAGGAACATGAATGTTTTTTAATCAGTAGAAGTCTGACACTCCCTTCCACTCCGCCCAGAGCGGGAGGGCTCATTTGATGATTTTCCATCTGAAAAAAAAAAGCTTTCACCAATTGTTTTTTTTTAATGACATCTTTCCAGTTCACTTAGGAGGTCATTGTTTACTTAAGCCAACTATCCTGTAGGTGCTTTAAAGCTTTCATGCTCAAAGATTGGCAAACAATATTTACAAATACAATCACGATAAATAACGACGGAAAAGTTGTAGTAGTGTAGAAAAGCGACTGTTTAAACCTTATTTACATGAAAGTTTCCACAAATAATGGGTAAACATTTTGGAACGAGCATTGAATTAAAGGAGGTGTGTGTAATTATGTGTTGGCAACACAATCCGGAAATTTTGCAGCTGAGTCAGCATTTCAAAGCGTATACTGTTTTTAGTTTGCGCATTAAATCCTTGTTTGTGAAGTTAATTTGCTTTGAATCATCTGGAATTTCGATTGCTTTGAAATTTAGTTTATAATTAAGCCTGCGTCGTTGATTTAGTGAGTTGAGCAACTGAACTTGAGGTTCTTGATTCAATTATCAGGTCGAGTTTAGTGCTAATGCTTTTTTACACCAGATTTGTGCACAGTTGATGGTAATTATAGACTCGTCCCCTTTTATGTGTTGGATCCGATCGTTAGTATGGACATAAAATGAATCACAATTACACCGGTGACATCACGTGACCTAGTTACAAGTCTACCCACACCACAGCGTGCTTCTACAGAGCCCTGATGTTCAGCTCGAGGCGAGCGATATTCAATGTCTGATCGCGGCCGAGTTGAAACGTCTTGGAACTGTACCCAATTCATTGTGCCCCGTCTTAGTGTGTTCAGTTGTATTCTCAAGTAGTTCGTTAGTTTTGCTAGAAAGTGTATCGCACCCAGTGTGTTCTCATAGCACGAAACCTATCGTCTGCCCACATGATGTACGAGCCTAATGGAATAAATCCTGACAATTCCGACATATTTTATTATGGGAATTAAAAATAACTGACTAAAATGTGGGAGTTACGTACTATAGAAACAATTTTTTTTTTTTTTCGGATGGGAAATCATCAAATGACCCCCCCAGTCTGGGCGGAGCGGAAGGGAGTGTCATACATACTGACTAAAACCCATCCATGTTCCTTCTTTGCCCTTTGTGTTCCAGGGCCACGGTATCTCTTTCAAACAGTCCCGCAGCCCTGGCAGGCATCGGCCCTTGCGGACCCCTACTTATTTGCTGACATCTCTTTGAGGCTATAGAAACACTGATGTCCAACCTTCGGGGAACATAGGTGTGAAACTATGGTATCTTTGTCTGCTTTTAAAATCACAAACGACTTTGAGATACATAGGTAATGTTAGTAACAATAAAATTACATGCTTAGCTTTATTTTAATACGTTGTTATAAATTCATATGAGAACTTCCATTACTTATAGTCTAGAGCAATTAGATAATAAAGAGGAACGACGTTTATAGTGGTCGGTTTTTCATGGGACTTTTTTTATTAAGTTTCAAGAGATGTTCAACCATATTTACGAGCGAAGTGACTAAAATTCATTGGGAAATATCAGGAAATCGTCTATGTTAATTAGCAATTTTTTTTTAATTGTCCACACCTCTTCAAATTCAATAGAAAAAGTCCCATTAAATCCGACCACTATAAATTTAGTTCCGTCTCATTAATATTTTTTGTCTTACAGCATTCGGCTATTAAATAATAATTAAAACTAAATTCTTACAAAAAAGACTAAATCACTTGAAATACACTAATTAAAAAATTGTAATTATAAAGAACAAAAATAATAGAACGCTGAGAAAATGACTAGGTCTGTAAATGTTATACCTTCCTATTATTTTAATGGCGACTGTCTGCAACAGCTGTAAGATGATCGTTCGACTCTCGGTACCCAGGTGCCTGGACGGTCATTGGCCGATATTGCCATGGAAACAAAAATTCGTTTAAAGTTAAACGCGACCGACACCCACGTGTCGGTCGCGTTTATCTTTCTCCTACAATATTATACGGGCGTGGGTAGATCTATTGGTTTCAATGTAATTTTTCTTTACAAAAGTGTCTTGCTTTGTTACGGAAAAAGTCATTACTTTTTAATAATAGTTTTTTGGATTTTGTTACTTCAATCGTTTCAGGAAACTCTTAAGCTAGCTTAATTACCTTACCAGTTATTTTTCTAGATAGCTTAGTTGACTTAATCTATTTTATTTCATAGTCTCCTCTTACACTAGTTCGGTGAACAAACAATAAAGCTTACACCAGAACACGTAGCTACAAGGTCAACTTAAAGCGATTGCCTATCTGATCTCCACAAATACCCATGGAGGTAAGACTGGTTGTCAAACCTTCGGGCCACTGACTACCTGTAACGACTGTCAAATAATTATCTCCAATTGGCCGTCGGGACCACCTTCTACACGTGCTTTCCAAAACACGAAAGAAACTCGGTATATAATGGATGGTCACCCATCCATGAAACGACCTTAGCAAGCGTGGCTTAACCTCAAGATTGACCCATGCGGCTTTTATTATTTAGCCACAAGCTCCTCTTCTTTGACGGTATACTATGCGATTATTACTTCAATGATTCTATAACGATACAACATCAACCCGAAGCCAATCGTATCGTCGAAAAAAGTCATTAAAAGTATCAAAGTGTGATATCAAGTTTCAGATATCGTTACATGATTGATTTACGTGAAGGAAAGCGAAAGGTAACTTCATTAACAACCTTCACACCTGGCTTTTGGCAGTTTAATTGGAACGAGAATTTATGATGTTACGTCACGGTAATGTTGGCAACTAAGATTTTCAACAGAAGAGTCGTGAAAATGGCTTGATTTTTTTGTAGTATGTACTTTATCTCTAGGAGCTCGTGGCTAAATAATAACAGCCGCTCGGGGCGATCTTTAGGTTAAGCCGTGCTTGCCTAGGTTGGTCTGTGGATGGGTGACCGCCCATTACATACCGAGTTTTCTTCGTACCTCGGAAAGCACGTTAAGCCTTTGGTCCCGGCTGTAATTAGTAGATCTTTGACAGTCGTTAGGTAGTCAGTGACCCAATAAGTCTGACAACCAGTCTTACCAAAGGGTATCGTATTACCCAGTACTAACTGGGTTGTGGAGGTTAGATAGGCAGTTGCTCCATGTACAATACTGGTGTTTAGCTGCATCCGGTTAGACTTGAAGCCGACCCCGACATAGTTGGAAAAAGGCTAGGCAGATGATGACTTTATCTCTAGACCTGTATGTTGACGGTGATAATACACACTGCTCTAGATTAGATTAGTCCAAATAATAAAATAATACTTTAAAAAAACAAGCTTTTATTAAAACAAAAGAAGAAAATTAGATTATTGATGAATGATTATCTATCAACATTGAACGCGTCAAGTCATGCTTGTCTATAAATGTATTGTCACCAGAAACAAATGTGTGTTCAAAGCATCTCAATCGGTTGGAGGAACTGGTTTGAAATTCAGTTGCGAGATTTGATCAATACATACTAACTAAAAAGGCAAGTTAAATAAAAGCTTATAATACAACTCTGCCTAATCCTTTGGAGACCAGCGTGATGGTGTGTATAGAATACGGTCCAAGCCTTTCTTCTAGTTAATTAGATAATCTTTATAATTTGGTATCGTATTCAAGAAGAGTCATATTATTTTCGCAATGTTGACTTACTTGAATTAAACAATCAATAGCTTAATTTTTAATATTTTTATACGCAAACGCTGCATAGGGTACTACAGCTGTTTTGATATGGAAATAAAAATTCGAGTGCGAGCAGGGTTTGAACCTGCGATCTTCCGATTTAGTACACCGGACGTCTAAACAAATTAGACCATCGTACCCTGCTCACTGCTCTCGAAAATTTTCGTTCCAACCCATTATCCGCCACTGTACCTGATTGCGTACAGCTAAAATTATGAGGGTAGTTGTAAAATGTTTAAAGCTACATTTGTTTTTCCATTTTTTTTTATTGGCAGACAGATAATGCGTGAAACTAATAATTATTTTGGCGGGTATATGCATTATAGCGGTCACTTAGAAAATTCTAACCTAACAGTTTAACTGTGTGTGCAGGTAAGAACCTTACTATATAATTTTTTTGTGATTTTAAATACCCAATTTTAGTATTATGTATGCTTTTTCATTGGGTACATCTTTATTTATAAAATAAATGATAAATAAGTGTTTTACAAGTTATATTTACAAAAATATCGTATTTGAAACATTGCTGTACTCAGTTGGGTACAGCGGCTGGATCCATATAAGAATTGTTCTATTTTTACGGTGTTTTAGGTGTTTGTCATAATGAGTTCGAAACATTTTAACATTTCCAATCATTACAATGGCTTAGAGAAAGCTGTTAATTCCATTATAGAAGATACTGATAGTGATGCCAATTACGAATTTGAGATCATACCGCCAGAAACTAGCGTTGTGACAGATGAAGAAGAAGGTGCTGAAGAAGACATGGTCACTGCCTCTTTGCCGCGTGATATGCCTGGTAATATTGAGGTATTTAGGAATGACCAGAACACAATTTCAAGTGATGGGAACGAAAGCAGTGATGTTGAACCTTTGGCTAAAAAGGCGAAGAGAAGTCGCCAACCACCAGATCAGCCAGTACGGCGTAAGTGTTTACCAAGATACTCTTCTACAGCTCTAAAACCGACCGACCGGAACTATAAGGGAGAACAGGGCAAAGATGTGTCCTCTCAGAAGTACTAAAGAGGTGAAGAAAGAAGATCGTGCCTCGTATGATTATTGGTTTGATAAGCAAAACGAAATACTAATAGTGACATGGAAGGATAATAGTGTATGCACAATAGCAAAAAATTATGACAGTAATGAACCGTTGGGAGTTGTAAAACGATGGGCTCCAGTATAACGTGAAAAAACTGATGTCAACATCCCAAAACTATTTCAAACTTATAATAAAAATATGGGGGGAGTGGATGAGTTGGATCAATCTATTTCACTGTACAGGATTACTTTTCACGGAAAGAAGTGGTGGTGGGTTTTGTTTACCTACATGGTAGATATGGCTATTGCAAATGCCAGGTGTTTGCATGTGATTAGTCGCAGTGATAGCATGGACCAGCTACTGTTTCGACGCACCATTGCGAGGTTCTATTTACACCAGAAAACACAATATAAGGCTCGACCCTCGTCTTCATTGGTCCCAGGCTTGCCTCAAGACGGCGTTGGACACTATCCTCAAAAGTTTGAAAAACCATTACGATGCGTTAAATGTCATGCAAGAATTCGCTGGTAATGCAAAAAGTGTCTCCAAACAGTATGTGTCGAAAAATAATGCTTCGAAAATTTTCACCTGTAATACGCCACTGTACCCAATCGAGTACACCCCCCTTTAAGGGAGGCTAATTTTTTTTATTTTTTTTTTCATATTTTTGCGTTAATATGGTTTCATAAACAATTGTAAAATAAATGTTTTGTTAAAATATCACTGCTGTTTTCATTTTGGCGGTTAAAGGGTTAATAACGTCTTACGGTGACGTTAACGCCATCTATTTAAGAAAGTATCGAACTAACTTAAACCAACACAAATTCCGAGAGCTGTGAGCTTTAGCCACGAGCTCTTCCGCAATTAATACATCACTGAGTCTATTATATGGTCACTGAACTCACAACTTAAACACGTCAATGGTTAAGTTTAAGCTAAGTTAATCCTTAGAAATCCTTCGAGTTATCTATTGTCTTACGCGTGATGAATTAGATTCTTACTTTTGTTTAGTGAAGAACTCGTGGCTAAATAATAACAGCCGCTCGGGTCGATCTTTAGGTTAAGCCGTGCTTGCCTAGGTTCGTCTGTGGATGGGTGACCGCCCATTACATACCGAGTTTCCTCCGTGCCTCGGAAAGCACGTTAAGCCGTTGGTCCCAGCTGTCATTTGTAGATCTTTGACAGTCGTTAGGCAGTCAGTGGCCCAAAAAGTCTGGCAACCAGTCTTATCAAGGTGTATCGTATCACCCAGTACTAACTGGGTTGTAGAGGTCAGATAGGCAGTCGTTCCATATAAAATACTGGTATTCAGCTGCATTCGGTTAGACTGGAAGCCGACCCCGACATAGTTGGGAAAAGACTAGGCAGATGATGACTTTTGTTTAGTGAGTTAGCACTTTGAAGCCGTTTTGATCATTAATCTTTTCGTGTCATCCAGCCTGGGCATTCCTCTTTTATTATGCGCACAGCCAAGGAGTGGCTTTCAACTCCTGCGTCGGTTTTCTCGAGTTTATATAACTCGAATCTATTTAAATCGCGAGTTAATAGGCTTCTTTTGGTTTAGCTAGTTCCATCGTCGACGTTTTCTTCCTTAGGACAAGATTGAGGTCAAAAGTAGGCTCATTTCATTTCATGACATAATTACGAGTATTATTCGTTTACAAAGTGGGAACGTGCGAAACAGGTTTATGTTTCTATGCGTCCGTTTTATTTATATGTACCTTGGGTTTTTTGTTTTGTCTTGCACTTTTCTTGTAGATTCATAACTAGAAACAAAACTGTTTTATGTCCGTCACATCACCATCTCAGGTCCAGTTGAAAACCAGCGTCGGGCACTAGCTGCTCGGCAGTTTGCTGAACTGGGCCTATTATCTCCTTTTTTTTTTTTTGTTGTTTTGTCTTAACATTTTAATTGTAAAAATTTAAGATTTTTAATTTTTTTAAAAATTTTGTTTGCTTGTTGTGTGCACTTGTTGCATGGGTCAAATAAATATGTTTTCTTTCTTTTCATTTAGTATTAAAAAAGCTTTAGTTAAAAAAAAATGCTGTTATATACATTTAGATGGTAGGTACGTTGCACTTGTAAAAGGCAGTCGCTCCATGTAAAATACTGGTATTCAGCTGCATCCGGTTAGACTGGAAGCCGACCCCAATATAGTTGGGAAAAGGCTAGGCAGATGATGATGATGTGTACGTTGCACTTGTATGAAATAATTTATCTATCTGGATCTAAAATCATGTATCTACTGAATCTACGGTAAAATTTTGTGTCACGAGGTTCATCCACCGTTCATAGGCACTTCAAAAAATTCAGCACAGTCTCTGGAATTATTTTGTATCAAAATCTATTGAGTCATAATTTTTAAATTACTTCTAACTAATGTTACGTTCTCGGACCCTTGAGCCGTTGAGCGCGTGAATGTAAACAAACTTATAGTAGAGGGAGCATCTGTGGAGTTTTGGTCGGTGAGAAACCCACATAACTAACCCTTTCCTCAGACTCAGAGAATCAGACTGATGGTATCCATTAGGATTTCCCCAAAAAAATATATTAAACCGTTTTACGATGTCATTTACAAACATGACCCTCCATCTTATGCACTTCGAAGTGTTTGTGAGAGATTGAACGGAGGAAACCTCACGGAGAGTGAAAGGCTTTGGGGGAGGCCTTTGTCCAGCAGTGGGATAATAAAAGCGATGGAAAAAAACCCTCCATCTTGTTGAGTCATATAAAATTAGTTGTTTTGTTAAACAAACCATAGTTTTCTTTAAACAATCCACACATAAAACTCTGTTTTATTATTTATCAAACATTTAATCCGCGCCATAAATCTATTCGGATACCAATATGGCAGAGTTTTTGGCGCGAAAAATAACTAGGCAGTCTAAGTAGTTTACGGTTCTTTTAATTAAGTGTTAAAAACTTCACAAGAAACCTATTCAGCAAGTTTTATGATAAAAACTGTTTTATTACCACCCCGAAGTTATAAAATTTAGGAGGATCGTAAAATTGTTTTACTAGTATTTACAAGTAGAACAAATTGGACCATGCATGTTACATAATGTTGCCGCAGGTACCTACCTAGTTACAATAATATGTAAAACTCACAAGACGAACATTTTACAGGGTTAATTTGTAGGAATATTTTCTTATAATGGGTGTAAAATTACCTTTAACGAAGCCGAAAGGCACTTGTTCTTCTTGTCATTGCGATATTTTTTTGTTCTGAAACATACCTGGAAACCTTCTAGTTACTGAGATATTGGAGGTCAAAGTTTCAACATTTACACAAGTTTTTTTTAAATACAAGTTTTCAATGTTATAACTTTACTTTTAATACCTCCACGACTCCCGTTCTATTAAATGCATCTATCAGAACAATGTTTTGAGTTCGTTACATTGAGTACCAAAGTAAAACGTGATTAGCTGTTTTGACATGGAAAGAAAAATTCTAGTGCGAGCAGGGTTTGAACCTGCGACCTTCCGATTCAGTACACCGGATGTCTTAACCGTCCATCGCACCCTGCTCACAGCTCTCGAAAAGACCGGTGTACTGAATCGGAAGGTCGCAGGTTCAAACCCTGCTCGCACTAGAATTTTTCTTTCCATGTCAAAACAGCTATAGTTCCCTGCGCAGGGTTTGCGTAGGGAACTATAGCTAAGAACTATATTAAAACGTGATTGTCCACCCCTAAAAAAAGACGTTTCCCAGCAATAATTTTTGCGTATACTGACTTAGTTTGATGTTCAAAATGCTTGGTGATGGCTTCGTGAAGGTTCCGTTTACACCTTGTATGTAGGTATAGTTGTACATACAAGGATCGATATGTATTTATTTTTTTTGTTTATTTTAAATGGGCTTACTGTTGACCTCAATCTAGTCCTGAGGACAGAGTTGAGGTCGACGATGGAACGAGCTAACCCAAAAGACGCTCATTATCTCGCGACTTAAATATATTGGGGGCAGGGAATTCCACTCCTTTGCTGTGCGCATAATAAATGATGTAGTAAAGCGCTTCGTGCGAATGTGGTAATAAAATTATTTTTTTAATACAATTTTCTCAAAACTTTCTGTCTACATCATTCGAGTCCTAAAAGATCCCTGCTCTGTGTGTTCATAATGTTACTCCTTGGGTGTTATTTAATAGTCTACCAATTAGACTTTAAAGTTGATGAAAAATAAATAAACGTTTTAAGAATGGCTATCAGGATATGACTTTTAGATGGTTTCCTTTTTTCACCTCACATTTGCACAAAAATTGCTTTACATAATGACGTTCGAAAATTATCATCGCTCAAGAATTGAAGGACAATATCCAAAATTTTCGACTACATTTTCAGGTTCCGTTTTTACTTTAAAAGCTACTTTATTGCCACTTCAATTTCACCAATAAATCCTTTACGTGAAGGTGCTCTTTGGTATCAGCACTCTGGCATTTTGTTGAAAAGATTGCTCTACAAAATTTGTATACTTCGACGATATAAGAGCATTCTATTCTACCTTTTATTCACGGCTGACCGGTCAGCCTACAGGTCAGACGTCTATATAATTCAGATGAAACTAGTCAATGTTTTATGTTGATTTTTTTCTCAACAGAAACACAAATATTTGTCGTGTATTAAATTGATGATCTCTGCAAGTCTATTAAAATCCTTCTAATATTTGGTTTATCAATAAAATTGCTTAGGAGGAGCTCGTGGCTAAGTAATAATAGCCGCTCGGATCGATATTTAGGTTAAGCCGCGCTTGCCTAGGTTGGTCTGTGGATGGGTGACCACCCATTACATACCGAGTTTCCTCCGTGCCTCGGAAAGCACGTTAAGCCGTTGGTCCCGGGCGTCATTTGTAGATCTTTGACAGTCGTTATAGGTAGTCAGTGGCCCAAAAAGTCTGACAACCAGTCTTACCAAGGGGTATCGTATTACCCAGTACTAACTGGGTTGTGGAGGTCAGATAGGCAGTCGCTCCATGTAAAATACTGGTATTCAGCTGCATCCGGTTAGACTGGAAGCCGACCCCAACATAGTTGGGAAAAGGCTAGGCAGATGATGAATAAAATTGCTTAGGACTACTGTTTTTAGAGCAATATAAGTTATGTTAATTTATTTACATAACTGGCTACGTAGCTCATCGTGCTGTGCTGGCGCTGCCGCTGCGGCTGCAGAGAACCACAAGCGGCGTAAATATAGAAACCTTTGTGAGAACTATATTTTCGAGCCGTTTGGGGTTGAAACTCTGGGGTCGTGGGGTCCGAGTGCTCATAGCCTGTTTAAGGAAATTTCGAAACGCCTAGTTGACGCTTCCCGTGACGCAAGGCTGGCTTTTACTTTGGCTAAGTGTTGCCATACAACGTGGCAACGCTGCCAGTCTCTTGGGCACATTACCAGCTGACAGCGTTGAGGAGAAGTTTTTTTATACACTTTTATAGTTTTTTGTTAGTTTCGTTATTTTAGTTTATTAAATAGTTTTTAATTAATAATGTGTTTACTTAATTTACTTTATTTCATAAATTTACATATTGTTATTATGATCGTCACGTAAAATACGTAATTTTAACTCATAGAATTTGATTCCATGGTTTTTGGTTATAGTACCTTTAATATTACTCGAATACACACAATCAACGCCTTTATCATAATTGTATCAAAATTAAACTTGAAAACGTTTCTCCATAATTAACAAAGTCTTTTCAGATATAATTATGGTTTATTATATAATTATTTGTGGTACCTCTGTTGAATAATTTGGATGTACAAGATAAATTAATTAATGGAAAATTGTGATACTTTGTGTTAATATACTCGGTGTAAATTACTTTACTGTTTTACACACAATCCATAAACAATTCATTTTTTATTTTATTTACTCTTTACAATATTGGTTTCCTTAAATACATATTTACAATGTTTTTGGCTAATCTTATATTCCACCATTGGAAGAGACTGGTACCTGCCCCCGTAGCAAGACCACCGTAGACAAGGATTTCTTTGACGGAAGAATCGACAAAATGACAGATTGTGTCGACACAATGACAGATTCTTTGCACTATCTGTCATTTTGTCGATTCTTCCGTCAAAGAAATCCTCGTCTACGGTGGTCATGCTACGGCTGAAGTAGGCTTCTAAAGAGCCTGTGTTACAGGTGAAGAAGCCTGTGTTACAGGATAAACAGTTTTATTAGGTCGTAATTCTACTGAAATTATACACTTGGCACACATTTAAATACTTTGGTTATTCATGGGTAAATACTTAGGTATTTACCCAGACTATAATATAAATATCCATAAAGGTTTTCATTTGATAGTCTAGGTAAATAACATATTCATAAAATTACTTATTATAAGCTTAATCATTCAGTTGCGAATACAATTTTAATAAGAATTTAAGATTCTCTCAAAACACCTTCGAATTTTACGCTTTACGTCTTAAGCGAGTGGTTTATCTTACAGTCTTGATTAACTGGAGCTTAAATTTACCACTCTAGTTGGTTGGTTAGAAAGATATTTTATACATGCCTATTATAAATATCACTATATAGTATAAAACAAAGTTGTTTCTCTCTGTCTGTCCCTATGTATGCTTAGATCTTTAAAACTACGCAACGGATTTTGATACGGTTTTTTTAATGGATAAAGTGATTCAAGAAGAAGGTTTATATGTATATGTTGCACCCGTGCAAAGCCGGGGCGGGTCGCTAGTTAAAAGAATAAAACATTGTTTCCAGTTGATATATAATTGGCTTTTCATAGCCTGTTCTTGTACATGATGATGTACAACCAGACGAAGTTCATAATTAGCTTACAATGTGCCCATTGGCGAAATACAGGCTTCCTCTCTGTAGAAGAAAGAGGAAGTCAGACCTTCATACACCTACATGTGCTCGTACGATGTCAGCCAATCGTAGCCGATCGTAACAAACATACAATCTAAAAGGAGCCAGTGCATACGATACTTAGACAGCTACCATAGCTAATTTTGCATCTATCATGTATGGATGTAAAATGTGAGAATGTAATCTGTAAATTCACTTTCTTTTTTAATACTGTATTTTAGGTATTTTATAAAAAAATCGAAATTTGTTTTAATTGTTATTGTGAACCGAGATCAACTGCCGAGAAACTGTCTTGCAGTTTGGCAGACTTTTTATGTCACTGTATTGAAAAAAAAAAAAATTTCGGACGATTTTGTTTGAAATAGCATTGTTTCAACCGAAAGGCTCCGATAACTAGGTACCACCAGACGAGTGTGTACACGCAATCAGTTTTTCATTTACATCAGTCTGGTTTGATTGGCAGAGTTCGGCGGATCAAGTACGAACGGCATGGATCATTCTCACTAGTTCTACCAGCAATTAGTTCCATGGAACTAGTGAGATTTTTTTTTCTTAGGAGTTCCAGGGTTTTTGATAATGGAACAAATGAAACAAAACTAAATCGAGCTCGTCTCACTAGTTCCACCGGGACAAGTGTAGCTTCCCATAAGACTTTCATTTATTCTACTAATGCAATGTATTAAATATTAGGGGTTAAAGTATGGAATTGCCGATTTGTATGAACGATTTCGTGAAAAGTAATATTTCCATACTAACATTCTATTTTCTATTCTATTTTCTATGCAGAACTTGCAGACAATTGTGTGAAAAAAGCTGCATGGTCTATGACAAAAATATACCTACTTGAAGAGTAGTGAAATCGACGACACATTGAAACAGGTGTTTTGACACACTACCCTTCGAGGTAATATGCAACTACTAGTTTGAAATTCTGAAAGGTACATAATTTAACAATTTTTTTTATTTTTTTGTTACCTATTACTAACGTTTCACTTATAAAATCTTCTCATTAAGATTTTCACCGAATCCATGGCAAGTTTTTCACAATAGATCGTATTGTGAAAAACTTGCCATGGATTCGGTGATTTTAGATTAAATTAAACTTATCGCTATCAAAAGGTCTTTTATCCCACAAGTTCTTTTGAACAGATCTTCAATAAAAGACATCTAATGGAATTAAAATGGTGATGAATGTAATGGAAAACTTATTGAAAGTGGAAACCACAGAGTACAGGCATGCGTGGGGTTATTTGATTCTAAACTCTGTGGCGATGGAACTCGTGTTTTCAATGGGCTCTGCTTAACTTAATAGAAAATGAAAACTGGCTTGTTTGCAGTACTGGAACAGTGCATTGAATTTTATTTTGATACTATTTTTATTTGGGACCTTCATTACGGTAAAAATATTAAGAAAGACTAAGAAAATCGCGAATTATACAGAAACGGTGTAAGGTGAAGGCGCGGCGCAGGCGAAGCGCTGGTGTGGAATTTATAAGGAAACGAAAGAACGGCGTGCCTGCACCGCGCCGCTTGTGTGTAATTCACGACACGTCCTAGAAGTTTGAACAATGGAAGGTTAGAATTCTTAGAATTCTTAGCTTTGCTTTCTTTGATAGTGCTTACTTCGCTGAAATACTTGGCTATTGCATGAAAATGGTTGCATAAACTCCAGTAAATACTTTAACTTGACTATAAAGGGTGTAAATAGACCCTTAACATAAACGAAAGGTACTTGTTCTCCCCGTCAGTGCGATCTTTTTTTTGTTCTAGACCATGGCTGGGAACCTTCTAGTTACGGAGATATTGGGGGTCAAAGTTCCATCTTTTTCACAAGTTTTTTTTTAAATACATGTTTTTAATGTAAGATTTTTACTTTACACACGTCCACGACCCTCGTACTATTCAATCCATTCATCAGCACAATGCTATGAGTGCTTTCCATCGAGTCTTACCGTAAAACGTGAATTTTCACCTCAAAAAAAAAAGTCGATTCCCAGCAATAATTTTTGCGTAAAGTTACTTAGTTTGATGTACAGAATGCTTGGTTGACGGATATGTGAAGGGTCTGTTTACACCCGGTAGATAGAAGTGTGAGTTGTGTTGGGCTTCGCTCGCGTGGTAGTCGGAATTTATCCCTTGGCAATGTACTATCGGTATAAAAATCTTATGATCTAATCCAAGCCATGGTCTCCAACTTTGACTTTCATCAAAATCCGCTGGAGAAACTTTTGTATTTCTAATATTAGTATTGTGACTGTTCGTAAATTACCCTAGGCTGATAAAATTTTCGTTTTTCCTAAATCATGCACATATTAGTATTAATGTCGGCTCCCCCCGAAGGAGGAGAGGCCGTGCCCCTCCGTCCGCACGGCCTTGTAAGACTCGACACCAAACTGGTCATCTTTCCACCGACTACTAAATTGAACTCCAGCCCTGTCCCGACTTTAGAAGCTAAGGGACAGGGAGGGGTACAAGGTGTAGTTAATTTTGGGAGGTCACAGTTAAGACATATACATGAATAATATCAAATCCTATAAAACTAAATCAGTCATAAAGTATGAAGCTAATAAGACAAGAGGGCGCAAAGATATATATATGATGAAAGGTTGGTAAGAGGAAACGTTACGCTTGCGCTTAAGAGATTTATTATTTTACAGTTACGTTAATTTGATGATTCCAAAATACTAGTTGCCGATTTGCAAACGCAAACGATTCCATGTTACAACATGGAACCGTTTTACAACGTTTGCTCGGCGTACGTGTACTGTTAGACCTAAGTGCATAGTCCTACTGAGAACATTGCTATGAACTCTAACAGGCCACGTTCCCTAGGCTCCATCTACATATCTTTCCCAATCCTAAGGCAGTGGGTTGTGAGGCCACTGCCATTGAGGAAGACAGGTTTCTAGTTTTTCTACTTATACGCGTACTCACGTTAATAACACCCTTACGGCAGATTACCCCAATTACTATATTGTAACACAATTAGCACGAGCGTACCGTAGATTCAGTCTGTAGCAGAACATATTGCGATTGTTATTGGTGGACGCCGAAGTGGTTATTCCATCGTCACTTCACATTTCTTTACTCTGCCCCATGTCGTGGTTGCGTGTCTCGCTAAATAGTGTCGATTCAGTAATAGGCCTGTGGCAGCCGGGGTTAGTTTTAACGAGACACAGTCCCTAGCGTTCCTAAGAACGTAGCTATCCAATCAGTTTAGGATACTTGGTGAACCCTACCCCCGCTCCCTGAAATGTGCGCCAACAATCTCTACGCAATGTTTCTGAGCTAGACCTTTACAGGAAGCAGTATTCATCAGCAACGTTTGGTTGATTTGTACCACAAGTACAAGTCGGCATTATATCACTGAGCAGTATAATTTGTCTTAATAAATCCGTGAATATTACGGTGTTGCCGTCACCACTGAACAATATATTTTATCTTAATTAGAATGTGAATATTACGGTTCTGCCTTTCATTTGTCAGGTAAAAGTCAACATTCGTCAATAGTCGGGTGTGTTGGTGTATAGTGTGTTTGTCGTATGCATGAAATGTGTGTATAGTGTTGCGAAAGGCGGTCTCCGTTCCTATAACCAAACGCAGATGAAGAATATGTGCCAAGGTTAGGAGTTATTAGGACACACAACACAGGACATAATAATATACATTGTGATGGTAAAGCGGCTCTGCCGTCATGCTGAAATAAATAATTATTAGCATCGCTGCGTTTCCGCCAAACTGCTACTTAAGCTAGGAGGTAATTATAGTTAACACTTACCACGTGTTCATTGTTCATTGAGGAGGACTAGTCACCAGCTACTTACATAGTACTGCACACATTACCAGTCTCACCTCCGCTACAGCGTCTCCTTCAGGATCTCGTCACTCACTTTAATTAGGCATATAGCTACTACTTATATTTAACTTATAAAATACTAATCGCTCTCTTACGACAGTCCTCTGGGACATGTCCATCTTGGTACCAAGATTACGCTAACTACACGAACCTAACCTGGAACGTCCTAGCTCTTTAACCGTTTTCAGACCGATTCCCTGACTTAGCTCGACTAGCCTCCACGTGTCGAGTCTCCCGCGATTTGAAATCAACTGCCTCGAATCCACCCAGCTTGATTACGCTAACTACACGAACCTAACCTAGAACGTCCTAGCTCTTTAACCGTTCCAGCTCCACTGCCTCGAATTTGCCAAGCTTTCTCCGGCCCAGCCTCCAAAAGCCCACCACGCTTGGGTCGCCTTTTCAGAATCCGTTTCTTTTTTTGTGCAAACGTCTCAATTGTATTAAGTGCCATTCGAACGCCCAAGACCGGCGTAAATTGCAACCACATGTCGCACTAGCATTCAGAACTACGTATTGAAATTAGATATTTTTTTATATTTGGCCTGTCAGTCCCTAGTCCCTTTACCATTAAGTAAAGAATTTATGGGTTTCTAAGTGATGCAATATTTTTAACAATTCAAGGAAGAAAGCTCACTAAATCTTTATTAATTACGGTCACTTGCCAGCCTGTCAAGCCATAAAATAGAAGTTTAATGTGTTTATAAGTGGCCCATATCGTGTGATGATTTTAAATAAAAATCAATACTAAAATATCTACTTAATAATTAGGAGTACGTGACAGACAGTCACAGTATGGATTCCAGCACAACACAGATGAGGCAATTTTTATTTTGTCCACAGCAATAATACAAGTGTAAATACTAAGTTAATGTTGCAAGACAGCTCGTTCATTCGAGTTACTTTGTAAAGTTATTACAAGTTCTCTGCATTGGACGTTACAGCCGCCACTTGCAAGCAATTTAATCTAGAGTTAGCATGGAAATGTGGACATAGCCAGAGCGACATCTGGTTCTGTGTACGAATTCTGGGAGCTTTGTGTAATAACATTATATAATATTACGCTTGTAATTCCTTAAGGGTTATGCAGAGGTCTACTCTATAGTATCGTACATCCACATTTCGCCAGTTATGTTTACGTCCCACGTAATAGGAGCGAGAGTATTGCTGATCAATCGGGCACAAATCTATATTCTTGGTGGGAAACCCAACAACACTGCCTGTCCCGGTAATCGAACCGTGGATCACATCAGCATAGCGCTTACGACCTCTAGACTAACGAGGCAGCTAGTTTTAATGAAATGAGGAAAATAAAACAACACACTTACCAGGCTGGCCGCAAAAAAAAAAAAAGTAAAACAAAAAAACACGTTTATTTCTCTTCCACAAATAAAGATCATCAGTACTTATGTTGTAACATATATACTGGAAAAGTATTTTATTTCTGGGAGATTGGCGCCTAAAATAAGCCGTTGCTACTACTAAAAAATACTGCTACATCCCAGCATAGGGATCGTTCTAGGCTGATTATGGTATTACATCTAGATACCCACATAATAAGATAGACTAAACCATATAAATCATGTTACAGTTTACAAATGGTCAAAAATTGGCAATAATTCATAATATTAACTACATCTGCGACCATTCTAGGCATTGTTACGTGATTCATATTATTATCATACTATGTTTTACTCGCGGTTTCGCTCCCGTTCTGTACGGAAATGAACAATTTTGAACATTTAAATGTCGCATATGATACACGGGAATAAAGTAGCTAGTAGTTTCCATTAGTGCAAGAATTTTCGGATTCGGAGCAATAGTCCCGAAGATTATTTTTTATACACCGTGACTTTTTAGTCGTCTTACAACGGTAGCCCACTTCATGTATCCAATAAATACTAAACATTCATAAAAAAATAGGTAATTATGAGATTTTAGTATTATGGCGCATGACGTAGTAAAAACACCCTGTTGCGAGCGATGATCTAATGGACTCGAGTGCTGGGTAGGTAATGTTCTTCCATTTTTTCACGTAAACATCGTTAACAGGATGTTTCATAATTTTATTCAAATTTTTTATTATTATTTTTCTTTGTACCTATTATGGAAGATAAAAAAAAATCGCGCCTAGAGCTATTTATGTCGGGTACATTGAGTGGACGACCTTTGTAAGACGACTAAAAAGTCACGGTGTATACAAACTTACAAACCTACAAACAAATCTTACCTCTTCATTATATTTAGTACAGATTATGATTCTACTAAAGCGACCTTTTCAGACCCTAACATATTACAACAACCCAACCAACTTTACCAACTAATCTATTTTGAACGTCACGTGCAGATATCCAGACACAGTTAACTAGCCAATTAAAGTTATCACAGAACAAAACTTCCGTACCTGAAATTATTCTAAAGTCCATTCCAGGACACACCAAAGTCACTCTAGACCTAAACCCTCTAGCTACCCTTTATATAACAAAAGGACGCTAGTTAGATGTGGACCTAAATGTCCTTTTAAAGTAGTACTAAGTGAAACCAAAATAAAAGCGTCTTGTTGAATTTTGAACGTTTAGCCCAACGGCGAGGGTGGAAATTCCAGAAGTGTTGAATTATTTGGGCATTCATGTTCGTGCCGCAGTGGAAACGGACATGTTTTTTCAAGACCTAGAACTTCCAGATGCCGACTACAGCAAAAATAAGATAACGACCTATTATTACGGTCTAACTATCCTGTTCTGCAAACAAAGGATAAATGCAGCCGGTTTTCAGAATTGAGATAAAGAGTAGAAAACTGGAGAGGACTCCAAAAAAAAATAGAAATTGCCTAGTTCCAGCTTAGTTGAAAGAAAAAACCAAATCTCCAAATTTCAACTGTGTTGTGCCAACAGTCTTGGAGTAAAATGACTGTGACATACGGACGGACAGACAAACAGGCTGGACGAATCTATAAGGTCGCCGTTTGGCAACGGAACCCCAAAGGTAGAAAATAAAAAATAATGTATTTCGCTCAGAACAAATGACACACTTCTTGTCACAACATTTCGTAAATAAGAACAAAAATATACACACGCTTTGGAATTTTCTTTTAGTCTGGGAGCGTTTTTGATGTTAAGCCTAAAATACAATAAAATTGTAACTACGATTGTATCTAACATACACTAAAAATTTAAAATTTTTAGCACGATAATTCTTACCTAAGGCATTGACAAAGTTCCAAGTGGAATAAACTTAACACTATTTTATAACTTATTAGCTTTTGCCCGCGGCTTCGCTTGCGTTAATTTAGAATTTGACAATTAAACTCTCAACACACTACTAAAGTTTCTATAATAATATAATTCAATCATGTTTCGAAAGAACCGATGCGCCATCTTTTATCGTAAGAACGTTAAGAACAGTACTTTTTTTCGGGTTGAAAAGTACCATATGTCCGTTTCTCTACATCTGACAATGTATATGAAAAAAAACAGGATGATCGGTTCAGTGGTTTAGGCGTGAAATGGTAATAAACAAACAAACTTACTTTCGCATTTTTAATATTAAGTTAGGATTATTATTGTCTAACAATTTTTTGTATACTAGGTGACAGTAGCGAAGGGTCCATTTTTGTAAAAGGTAAGCCGGAGTACATAATTATCTTTAATCTGATATTTATTTGTCTATAGAATACTGACTGTGCCATTTCTCAAAGGAAATCCGGTGGGAATCGAGTTGTATGGAACCTTCGCCACTACTAGATTATTAAGCAAAGTCAAGGGAGTCAATTTCGTAGAATATTTAAGTCTTATCAAAAATTAAAGCTAGATTAAACCAAGACTAAGACTAGACGATAATTACTTACAAACAACCTCCCTAAGAAATTGTGGTAGCGTGAAGCAAACAGACTAATAAATGAAAAGTTGAAAAGTTTCAATTACTGTTGGTTAGACTAACTATTGTAAGTGAGTAATTATTAATATAGGGTTAAATGTTCTTGGTCTATTTTTGGTTGCTCTTTTATTATGTCAAAAGAGCATTAAGAATACGTTTATACAAGTATGTCGGATCCGGTCGTTAGTACGGACATAAAATGAATTGGAAAGCGCGCCAGTGTGCAGTGGTGACATCACGCGACCTACTTACCAGTCACAACACAGCGTGCTTCTACAGAGCCCTGATGTCCAGCTCGAGGCGAGGGCGACAGTCAATGTCTGATCGCGGCGAAGTTGAGACGTCTTGGAACTGTATCCGATTCACAGTGCACCGTGTTATTGTGTTAAGTTGTAATCTCAAGTAATTCGTTATTTTGTTAGAAACAGTGTATCGCACCCAGTGTGTTTTCATAGCACGAAACCCGTCTGCCCACATGATGTACAAGCCTAACGGAGTAAATTCTGATATATCCAACAAGAAAAATAACCTTACAAAACCTTCCTATTCGATTACGAATAAAACTGTTTCTTTCTTTCTTTAAAACGTACATTCTACAAGACACATTTAGATACTAGACCATACCTGGGAACCTTCTAGTTACGGAGATATTGGGTGTTAAAGTACCAACATTTTCACAGGTTTTTTTTTTTAAATACATGTTTTTAACGTAAGATTTTTACTTTACACACCTCCACGACCCCCGTACTATTCAATCCATCCATCAGCACATTGCTTTGAGTGCCTTCCATCGAGTTCTACCGTAAAACGTGAATTTTCACCCCAAAAAAAACTCGATTCCCAGCAATAATTTTTGCGTAAAGTTACTTAGTTTGATATACAGAATGCTTGGTTGACGGCTATGTGAAGGGTCTGTTTACACCCTGTATTTAAAATCTTGTTTTTAAAAATATTTTTTTATCATAAGCTTGTTGACTTTACCAGCATCGTAGTCCCTGACAAAATGTCATGAACATTTATTTCTAAGTATTATCTATTTTTGATCGATATTTTTTTAATTTTTCAGTCGTTAGGTAGTCGTGGCCCGAAAAGTCTGACAACCAGTCTTTCCAAGGGGTATCGTATTACCCAGTATTAACTGGGTTGTGGAGGTTAGATAGGCAGTCGCTCCATGTAAAATAATGGTATTCAGCTGCATCCGGTTAGACTGGAAGCCGACCCCAACATAGTTGGGAAAAGGCTAGGCAGATGATGATCCAGTTAATAAAACTTCTAAATGGTAGTTGGACAAAAGCAATACACTACTATAATTTACCTTTTTCAGTGATTTCTGAAACCCTGTGAAAGTTAAATTTTCTTCGTAAAAGGTACGCACTAAAATAATATGAACCAGTAACTACTTTGGATTGCTCAGATAAACTTAAGTCAGTTAGATGATTGCTTCCAGTCCAAGATAGGTTTTGTTTTTAGACCTATCGGCGGGAAAGTTTTTCGCTTGCTTTATCTAGACCGATTATAAGTTACGTTGCCAACCAATAAAATGTACCTTAACTTTTTGTTAGCAACGTAATGGATTTCAGTTTGTGGTACCGAATATTAGACTAAAGGAGGCTAAGAACACGCGTAAACAAGAGGGACTAACTTTATAATTTAGCTTTATTTTCCTTTCTATTAAATGTGTTAATATACAAGGTTTTTCAAGAAAGATTTCTCAGTAACAGCCATGGAGTTTCAATTTGTGCCTATAGCAGCAGCCTATAATTTTCCCACTGCTGGGACACAGGCCTCCTCTCTATGAGAGGGGTTATAATCCACCACGCGGGCCCAGTGCGGGTTGGTAGATGTCACATGTCTTCGAATTTTTGGTTCTAGGACATGCCGGTTTCCTCACGATGTTTTCCTTCACCGTTTTGAGAGCAGTGGTGATGAAATAAATTACACAAAGTAATGCGCCTGCCTGAGTTCGAACCCACGACTTACTGCTCGTAAGTTGGGACCGCCACCACTGATGGTTGATGGCAATGGACTCGCCCCTTATTACATGGGACTTACCCATAACTGGTGAAATATGTGTGTTCTATTATTTACTCCTCTGCCTTACTAACCCTTTCTTATTGGCATGATGTTATAATGTAAAATAACAGTGAAAAAACTATAGGTTTTCTAGAATGTCACAATATTGCCCTCTACGAGAAAGTTCGCCTCCCATTTTCCGATCTCCATTTTCTCGTGCCGACATAGGTCAGTCCCGTGAGAGGTCAAGTTCATCCCGTTGACATTTAAAACTGGCTCACCGGGTGATTATTTTTGGTCTCAGCTGTTATTGAGTTACAACAGAAGTGTGTAGTTTAAGGTGAATTTAGGTGTTGTAAGTTATTTGCGTGGTTGATAAAAATAGATGAAAATATTATTTTTGGGCTTAGCTTGTTTAGACGACATTTAATTTTCTCACGATGTCTTTGTGGCCTAACATTATTTTGGTCTTGTTAACAAGCTATAACTACTATGTTAAGTTTGTTGTATGACATTTAAAACATGTTCGTAGTAAGTGTTTGTTAATAGTTGTTGATAAATTATGCTCTTTTTTTGAGATTTTAAATGGATTATTTAATCAGTCTACAAGTATCACAAAACGGTCATACTTACGATTATTTTAAGTGACTTGCTTCACAATCACAAATCGCTATAAATATTATGCGATTGTTTTAAATTATTCAAGCGCTAAAAGCGTTTTTAATGAAATTTATAGAAAGAGGACCTAAGTTGAAATCAATAAAATATTATTACATAACATAATGCCTATTAGCCCCGCAGGGTTAGGCAGAGGTGTTTCGCACGTACACGCAGATTTCGCCACTTTTGTTTAAGTCCTATTATCTTCATCCGTGCCATAATTTTTCTTCCATGCTGAGATAGAGATCTTTTGGACTCGTGCAGGACCAATTAAATTTGTTTAATCTTTTTGTTATGTTTAATTTGTTATATAATTTTTGTCTTATTATGAATTAATCCATTATTTTTTGTCCTGTGTGAGTCTAATAAATACTTTTTCTTTCATCATCATCATCGTTCTCCCGCCTTCATCAAAATTTTTTTGGTGTCCCATTGGATATCTTATTGTCTAAAAAATGACATTGGTGTTAAATAACCTCGCCTAATAACTATGCATCCCTTGAATAATTATGTTAATCGCAATTTAAACGTGACCGAAGCTGAAACTACCCATTATATATGCAAAATAATATGTTACAACACGTCAAGCCAGGCTTGCAATATCCTATTACATTACATGGTGTACCTAAATAATCTTTTACACAAATTATCTTCACCCCAGCACTAAAAATTAATCTATCTTTAACTGACACTATGAGTAAAAAAGACAATTTCAAGACAAATCAATTGTGTTTACTTGCGCTACAATTTAAGGGGTTTTCCTCAAAGCGCAACTATTTTTAAACGCAACCAACTAAGTGCAACTATATTAATCCACGAAGCGCTACCATTAGTTGCGCTCACAAATTCAAATTAAAAATATTATATGTTTATTTCTCAAAGCGCATCCATGATAAAAATAGAGAGGGGTATGATGGATTCATTAATTTTTTTTTTCAACTAATGGTAGCGCTTCGATGAATAATTTAGTTGCGCTTAGTTGGATGCGCTTAAAAATAGTTGCGCTTTAAGGGAATACCCCAAAAATTATAAATTAATTGAAGTGACATCTCCGACTGTTAATTATAATAATTTTTTAAAGGCTGTTTAGTGTAGGTAAACCCAAGTTTAAGGCCTACCTACATTTACCTAAAAGTAGTTTTTATTCTAGGGCTTCACAAATAAAACTATAATTTAAGTGGACTATTACGTATTTAGTACGTTATTCATAGACACAGTAATAACCCCTTGTTATGAAACGTGATATTGATTCAAAGCTAGTCAAGTATTTACCATGAACGGCATCACGGAACGCTTGTCTGTTTTTATGAGAAATTTCTTTATTTCTTTATTGTAAAACTGAATTGTGTTTTCCATTGTTCCAGATATTCTCAACTGTTTTAAACTTTAAGTGAAATGTGGTCCTTGAACGATTCAATAACATAATCTTCAGAACCTGTGAACCATGCATTAGTTTGTGGTAAAAAAAGTGATTAAACAATGGAGTGTCTAAGATCAGTGCAGAATGGACATTATGTATAACATAAGCTTGGAAAGGCAAAAGTTTTACGCGTCGCACGACTTCAATAAGAACTCTGAATCTAAAGACGTGGAGGTAAGTTTGAAATTTAAATGATCATCATTTTTCAGCCGACAGGAGCATACTGCTGGCCATAGGGCTTCCGTAAACGTCACCACATCTATCAGTCCTATGCTTGCGGACAACCGCGGCCTTTATAAGGTCAGTCTGGAACCTTTCGACGTCATAGGCCATTCATTCTGTGAGCAATGTGTCCTGCCCAAATGCCAACTGCCACTTAGGATTGGCAGTTCTTTGGGCTATGAGGCTCTAGTTTAACTGCGAATCTTTTCATTTTTATTTGATAATACTGGGAAACTTCAAGCATACCCCATGTCATTCAGAGATTCTTTTCTTTCATCTTTTGCAGAGCAGATTTCTTTTGATAGCAGTCAGTCTTCAGTTTTTTATTTAGTTTATCCGGATCAAAGGACCAAGACAATTTAATGTTTTAGACATAAAACAAAGATCAGATTTTATTTTCTGAAACGTTCACTTAGAATTTGTAGTAGTCAGTCGATTAGACAAGTTATAGACAAGCCTTCTTGAGTAGGTATCTAGTTTACCAAGAATCTAAAATAAGTATGCGTTTCTGCTTGTAATAAGGTGAGCTTGTTATTACATAGATACGGCTCTGCCAATGATTTTCGTCCGCTTAAAACTTACCTAATACATTACATAACATAACATCACGCCGGTTATCCTCGAAGGGTTGGGCCGAGGTGTACCTAATAGTATACCCACATTTTACCATTTATGTTTTAAGTCCCATGTAATAGGGGGCGAGCCTATTGTCAATATCATAAATCCAGACTCTGTGGCTGCTACTGAGAAATTCCTTATGAAAAAATCCAATAACACTTTGCCCGCCCCGGGAATCGAACCCAGGTCCTCATGCTCAGCAGCGCTTGCGACCACTCGACCGACGAGGATATTAACTAAACTACTTTCATAAAATTGATAATAGCGTACCTTTCTATCAGTGAAAGAACTTTCGTAATCGGATCAATACTTCTAAAGATTGGAGAAAATAATGTCTCATCAATCATCAATGAAATTGTATCAATTTTTTCTCTTTAATAATAGTAAGATAAGAAAACCTACACTTATATAATTAAACCAACTACAAAGAATGGAATATGTTTTCACCGCAATATTCAAAATTTGAACTATGTAGGTACTTACTTCTACCCACATTGCGGTCGATCTTGCACAACATTTCTGAACTTTATAGATTAACGTCAATTAAGTATTCAGCGGTTCTTAGAAATTCGGCGCTTCAAAGTTGCACGAAGTATTCGATTGTATTATAAAATGATAAGCTAGGTCTATTTTTAGCAGTGTCAATTATGAAATCAATAATTTCAATATTTCATCCATGCAACATTCCATTGTTTCTTAGTTGGTTGAAAACATAATTATTTTATTTGTAAATGTGGGTAGATAATTGGCGCCCAACGTGGGACTTAAATTTTGTCACATTTTTATCAAAAAAAAAATCAGAAAATATATTACAGACTTTTATAGCTCAGACTATGACCTAGTAAAACGCAGACAATTTATACGTTCGTTCTAGAATTGAATGGTTAGAAGAAATACACCCCTGTAAAATAAACTACTACGCAGCACCTACCACGAATCGATAAGCCTTGTCTATTTATTAATGATGTCGGCTAATTAAAAAATCAATGTACTAACCTGCATCGAAACGGAAAACTGTTTATATACAACATTAGTTTTAGTATATGCGAAACCTGAAACACGAGTCTAGTATTTTTATGTAAAGAATCTATGTACAAATTTTCAAAACTGTATCATGAAAAATCGCAAAGCTATAAGCTTGTTCTGTTACCTGGTTGTCCGCACAAAAACGTGGTCACCACGCATTGCGAGCGCCTCCAGCGTCGTCTTGAGCTCATTGATAATAATAATTTTACAGTTGGTATCTAAATGATTGCGATAGGTACTTAATGTCACTCGGTGTCCAACTTGTAACTTTTTTTAAATACAGGGTGTAAACAGACCCTTCACATAGCCGTCAACCAAGCATTTTGTACATCTGCCAGGGCTGCGGGACTGTTCGAAAGAGATACCGTGGCCCTGGAACACAAAGGGCAAAGAAGGAACATGGATGGGTTTTAGTCACTACAAGTCTGACACTCCCTTCCGCTCCGCCCAGAGTGGGGGGGTAATTTGATGATTTCACATCCGGAAAAAAAAAAAAAAAAAAATTAAGCATTTTGTACATCAAACTAAGTAACTTTACACAAAAATTATTGCTGGGAATGGGAGGTATGTAAAGTAAAAATCTTACATTAAAAACATGTATTTAAAAAAAAACTTGTGAAAATGTTGGAACTTTGATCCCCAATATCTCCGTAACTAGAAAGTTCCCAGGTATGGTCTAGAACAAAAAAATGATCGCAAAGACGGGGAGAACAAATGCCTTTCGAATATGTTAAGGGTCTATTTTCACCCTTAATACTAAAAATAATGTATAAGTTGGTAGGGAAGAGATCATAAGCATGCGTAGAATGGACAGGTTATTAGAACAAAGAAGTAAAGAAATAAGTAAGTAGAACATAAGAAGTTGATGAAACATTTATATTTTTCTATGTTACACCCCGAAACAAGTCTAATAATTATTTAATAAAATCCTGTTCGTAGGTATTTATTATTAAAGAAATTCAGTATTTTTCCTTCATAACTGATATTGGATACCTAGTTTTTTTAATTACATCAATTACTCACACGTGCCGACAACCCCGACACTGTAATATTATTTTCCCTCAGGAACGAAATAAAGTTATTTTAATATTACACATGTTGTCAACCAGGTGGCCTGTCATGACGCCTCAAAGCATGAGTAATTTCAGTGTGGGAAAGAGATGACGCTAGACGACCTGTATAGCTCTGTCTCGTCTTCACACTGGAATTACTTTAAGACGTAATAGTAACCCCCAGATCTTTTAATCTTCTATTACTAATACTAATCCATAGGTAGGAAGCCGACCCCAACATAGTTGGGAAAAGGCTAGGCAGATGGTGATGACTTTATCATCACCATCTGCCTAGCCTTTTCCCAACTATGTTGGGGTCGGCTTCCAGTCTAACCGGATTATTAGTGTTCAGTTTAAACGCCCACGAGAATCTCTTATAATGCTATCCCGAGATCTCAAACTACACAAATATAGATAGGTATACCTAGATTACGCAAGAGCTCCTACTTTGCGTGCCCGGTTTAAGCATTTCATGCTTAACGTGGCTACTGACGCAGCAAGCTGATTTGTTAAAACACCAACGGCACACAACTCAAGAATTTAATTCAAGACTCGTATTGTTACTAAATAGTGCTTATGACGTCATCGTAGGTAGTCAAAAACAGCACGCTTGGTTTTCATACGGATCGTGATACTTGCATCATCTATGTACATATTATCTATATCTGTGTTAATGCTCTTAAAATAATCCTAGATCGTATTGCTACTACTCGAAACTAATGCAGAGAGCAACACCAAAATGCACTTCACCCTGCCAAAAAAAAGGGGATAAATGGAAAATAAACAATTTAGGTAATACTAAGTCTACTGATAACTTCCTGTTTGTTCATATGAAAGTCTATTTTAATCGCGATAAAACCGTTAAATTATACGCACCCTGCTAATTAAAATTAATAATGGCTGGCAAACACGCCTCTGGAACACGCTTTTTATTTTGTTTGGTTTTAATGACCATGGTTCTATTGTCTAAAATAATTATATACGCCCTATTGTTCTATAAAAGCCGAGCATCTCTTAAGAGTATATTCGAAACGAAGCTAAATAATCTGGAATATGCGTGCGTATAGCGTTACTTCCTTTCAGAGATGTTATGGATATGATATTTCTGGATACGGATATGAATATAGGAATAAAATTATATCGGTTTCGGATACGGGTAATTATTTCGGATTATCCGTTAGTTTCGGATAGTTTCGGTTACGGATATTAGATTGAAGTAAAATATAAACACAAATAGTATGTAATAATTTGGTTTTATTTATAGATTTTATCTAGTCTAGGTTATCATTTGGTATTATAATCAGTCATATAGGTAAGTAGCTATCCGAAACTTGTGAAACGGATACGGTTACGGATATATTTTTATTTCGGATATCCGATAGTTACGGTTACGGAGCTCCATAACATCCCTGCTTCCTTTCACAAGCAAGTAAATTGCTAATTCAGATGAAAACATGATTTCCACGTATGGCGGATTTTATGAACGATTTTATTGTTCAAATAAATAATTAGTTTTAATCTTCATGTAGTCTTTCTTTGTAAATATTTAGTTTGTTTTTCCCGCAACTTTGCTTGCATTAATTTAGAATTTGACAATTAAACTCTTAACACACTACTAAAATTTTTATAATGTTATTTCAATCATGATTCGCAAGACACGTGGCGCCATCTATTACCATAAGAACGTTAGTGTTGTTTTCCTCGGGAACAGTTTTTCGAGATGAAAGTGGTCAAAGTCAAAGTCAAAGCATTTATTTCAATTAGACCATCACAGGCACTTTTGAACGTCGAAAAAAAAACAAAAAGAACCGAAGCTACTGTCACAGTCACAAGACATAATAACTTGAGAAAGTACTGTAGTTGCACATTCCAAAGCGTAAGAAACTCCATGGACACTCTTTTAAATCAAAATATTTTAACAATATCTTGGTTACATCGTTCATGTTGAGATTATACAAATATAGAACGACGTCCAGAGTAAAAGATTAAATCACAATGAAAAAAAAAACATAATGTAAGTGGGTCTATGTCCGTTTCTCTACATCTTGAACGTGCAAGATTTCAGGATGCAAGATTTCAGGATGATTGGTTCAGTGGTTTAGGCGTGAATAGGTAATAAACAAACAAACTTACTTTCGAATTTATAATATTAGTTAGGATTTAAGGTTGTTTTTGTGTTTGTAAATTATGTATGCATATACATCAAACTTAAATTACATATAAATTAATAAAATGTGAGATTTTATAAATTTTAAAGAGAGTTATATTTTTATCTATATTGGCAACATAACGTTGGAGCAACAGCCAAATTTGCGTGAATTTTTCATAGGCCACTATGCCATTGCATGCAAACGTCGGAAAATTCCTGTTCAACTTTAAAATAAATAAAAATTGGTTTAAAAAACTCTTTCACATGTCAACATGTTATGTTTTAAAACTAGATGGGGCCGGTGTATCGTACCTGACTACTCAAAGAAGAAACATCCGAAACAAACTCAGAGGTCACCGTCTCTTTTAAAGTCCAGACATTGGTCAAGTCATATGAGGACTATGTAGATTAATGTCTGAGATGTTCTTTTGAAGAAATAACCACACAGATTTGAATGGACCTGTCCAGACAGTGCAAGTATTTGTCAGTGATCGTGTAGCTCGACTCATAACCCAAGGAGCTCAACGACACGACGAACAATACCAAAGAAAAGACATTTGGGTAGGCCGCATAAAGTACCTACTCAAACTGCCAGACAATCATAAAACGAACTAAACTAAAAAAAATAATAATAATAGTATGACCCACGTAGTCCTCATATTCACAGTAATAAACAAAATAATTGTAAAACGACACTTGAAAAAGTAAATAAAGTCAACTAAATCGAACAATAATTAATAAAAAAATAAAAAAAATGTCAAACTGTAATAAAAGTAAAATAAAATGGGTACAAATTCAATTTAATATCGATTTGAATTGGAGCAGTTCAATCCCAAGCTTTTTTATAAATAGTACAGCATATTCGTAAATAAACATTCCGAAAGGTCCAGATAACTTTTAATGGCTGAATGTTCTGCTTTCGGCATTGCTGTGCTCACATTAAAAGTTTTAAAACAACTGTAAATTTGACATCCCGACCCCACTACAGAAACTGGAAAAATAAGAATAAACGAACTTTTAATGGTGCAGCACTCATAAAATTTCCACAATTAATAGAAAATCTACCATTCACATAGGTATTTTTTTATGTTTTATTGGTATTTCTATCCCACCAATATCCAAAGTCCAGTACCCAATATTTCAAAGTAGGAAGCTATTGATACCTACTTTGAAATATTGGATACGTTCTTGTAGCACTAAAACAATATTACTACACGGCCAAAATATATGGAACGTCTTTTTTTTTAAACCAGACAAAAAATGATAACTTGGGTGGGATATATTCATGTTCAGAATTCATGGTAACCTGTATTTAGGTGTATATGTACCACCTCCTTTCTTGCCCATCTTGCACAACCACCTGCACTTAAAGGATTTAAAAAAGCTGAAAGCAAATTCACTTTTAAAAGAAAAGTGCGTAACCACTATATAAGTCAGACTAAATAGCTCTCTCTCTATTAGAAGTCGAGTCATGGTAATTATTATTAGGTTTCTCGTTTTTAATTTTGGTATTTGTTAAAATATGTATTAGTTTATTTTATTTGTATATAAGTATTAGTATTTTATCATTATCATTTATCATTATAAGTGCCTATATAATTTTCGATAGCAAGAAGTTATTTTTATATATTTATTTTGTATCTTATCACAATGTTTTCTTATTTAACCCAAAGGATGACTGGTAGAAAATGCCTTGTGGCATTAAGTCCGCCTATGTATCACTATTGTACATGAAGTATAAATAAATAAATTTAAACGAAAATCATCAGTCAGGACGGATAAATTAACACATTAAACCCTAGATCATCACTTAGTGAATCAAAGTCAAGTAAGTTACCTAAAGTAAGATTGTTATCCAGACAAATCTAATTAACCTCATGACCCAGAGACAAAGTTTAAAAGACACGTAGTTCTAGAAAACTTTTTACAATATTAAACCACAGCAAACTGGAATCAATGGTAAACACAAGTATTGATCTCTTGCCCTTCTAGAATTACATCAGCTCATCTTAGAAGGCTTTTTTAATTAAGACTAGCTAACTCGCTAAATTACTAGATATTTCATTTAGTAAACTTTGTCACTTCTGCTAACAGATAGGCTCTGAACAAGGGGGATCTTGAAATAATTAGCGCAATTGAGTTAGTCTAAGAAGTGAAGATAGATATTTCTATAAGGCAGTTCTAATACTATTATTCCAAAGATTAATGTTCTACTAACTGAAACTATGTGTAAAGTAGTTTAATCTTCCTAAAACTTAGTTTCTTGAACTTTTGAGATAAATGTTTAATATTTTAGTAATTTAGGCAGACGTATTTAATTTGGCTACCTTCGTCGTTCGGGAGTTCAGATAGACACTAACAGAAACTTAAGCTGAATACAATACGGTCCTTTAAAATTTCTTGATTTTTTCGTTTTCACTGCTGAAAGAAATTCGAATGTTGTGCCTTAATTCAGACGAACTAGGTGTGATTAGTTTGATGCCCGGAATTTGATTATGCAGATCACTTACTTTGAGAAGTTCATACAAAAAAATAATAATGAGCAACGCTGGTAAATGGTACGGTCAATGAATCGAATCGCAGTGTGACTAATAGAGCGATGAATGGATGGAGAGGGAGAAGAAGATCAAGGAAACGATGGGTGAAATGTCTGAGGAATGATATGAAAGAAAAAGGAGTAAATAATAGCGTGCCGGTTGACAGAGGAGAATGGAAGAAAAAAAACGTGTTGCGCCGACCTCAAGAAATATGAGACAGGGAGATGTTGCTGGTAAATGGTTACGCAAATTAGGGACACCATAATCAGCCTATAATGTTCCCACTGCTGGGACACAGGCCTCTCTATGAGAAGGAATGGGCTGTGGCAACACGCGGGCCCAGTGCGGGTTGGTAAATGTCACATGTCTTCGATTTTTTTTTTCAATCTGGGACATGCCGGTTTCCTCACGATGTTTTCCTTCACTGTTTCGAGAGCAGTGGTGATGAAATAAATTACCACGACTTACTGCTCGTCGGCGCCGCCACCACTGGGCCACCGCTTTTATATTTTAATTAGGGATCTTTTTAAAAAAATGAACATAAACAATAAAAGTCAATGCAAACCGTTTAACCTGTATCAAATCTCTATCAATCTGTTCCTTAATTTGTTTCATAATCTCTTGCCCTCACCTCGAAACAGTTCGCTGAGTAATAAAGAAGATCGATGTAAATATTGACACCTTTCGCTGTTCGTTCCAATTTAGTGTTCGTTTCCAATTAAGAGGTTTAGCCCGAAGAATATTCTTTTGATTGGAATTTCAGTATCTTTCATGTTTGAAGTAGCGAAATAATCTCATGGCGACATGGAGAGAGCGACTGTCGCAACCCCGTGCAGGGCACGCCACCATAGTGGCGATAAGTCCCCTCTTTGAGGAGTGGCTAGAGAGGCGCCACGGCGCCCTCACCTACCGTCTGACGCAGGTCCTCACCGGACACGGTTGTTTCGGGAGGTTCCTGCACCGAATCGGGCGGGAGGAAACGCCCGGGTGTTTCCACTGCGAGGATCGTCCGGAGGACACGGTGGAACACACCGTGGAGGTCTGCCCCGCTTGGGCGGAGCACCGCCGTGTCCTCATAGCGGCGATTGGCGGCGGCAATCTCTCGCGTCCGGCCTTGGTTCAAGCCATGGTCCGGAGCGAGAGAGAATGGGAAGCCGTCACCTCCTTCTGCGAAGCAGTCATGCTAGTGAAGGAGGTGGCAGGACGTGAGAGGGAAAGAACCTCACGTCCCAGCCGCCGCGGGAGACGCCCTGGGCGTCGGGGGTCACGTGGTGGCTTCCGACCACCGTAGGCGCTGGCCTGTGGACGGCGAGTTATGGGCTAGCTCGCCGTCCGGCCGTCTTATGACGACAGGCTGTGTCGACGGCGCGTTCGTGTTCCACGCGCGCCTCAAAGAGATGTCAGCAATCAAGTAGGGGTCCGCATGGGCCGACGCCTGCCAGGGCTGCGGGACTGTTCGAAAGAGATACCGTGGCCCTGGAACACAAAGGGCAGAGAAGGAACATGGATGGGTTTTAGTCAGTACAAGTCTGACACTCCCCTCCGCTCCGCCCAGAGTGGGGGGGGTCATTTGATGATTTCCCATCCGGAAAAAAAAAAAAAAAAAAAAAAAAAAAAAGTAGCGAAATAATTGTTGAGGAAACAAAAGTTAACTGGGGCTTCAGGTTTTTTGTCGATTATTTTATAGGGTGACTGGTAATTAGTGACCAATACTTAAACACGTGGTAGTAGTCATGGTAACAAACAACTTTCCCAAAGAAACATTTTTATCACAATAACACAACAGCCGTATGAAATTTACACGCGCACTTTGGGAAAGTTGTTTGTTATCATGAGTACAATCACGTGTTTAAGTATCGGTCACTAATTACCAGTCACCCTATATAGATGAATTGTGTATGTGGGAATTGTTATGAAAGAAAAGCTAATCAATATTAAGGTGATCGTTGGTAGAGACTGGAAGAATAAAACGTGTTGCGACGATCGCAATTAGGTACCATGGTCCAACGGCAGCAAGTTGATTGATTTGCGAAAATGCATAGTCAAATGCGTATAGCAGTTAATCTTAAAATCATCCAATGTACTCTTTATAAGCAGTAATGGTCTAGTGGTGTGACCGTCGGGCTGACAAGTCATAGGTCTCGAGTTCGAACCCTGGACACGCACCTCTGATTTGCATTCATGTAAATATTGTATAATTATCACTTGCTTCGGAAAAACTTCGTGAGGAAACCTGCATGCCTGGGAGATATTTCTCGATGGCATGTTAACCCAAGTCAGAGACCCATGGGCGGCATAAAAAGTCTGACACCAGGTTAGGCACTAACTACACGATAAAGAAAGAAGAAAAATGTACTCTTTGTGTAATCAAAGTACGCAAATTGACATTTTAAACGACTCATACTGCCTAGTGGGTGCGCTCTGTCGAGTGTAAATTGCGATACTGTTGGATTTTCCTGTCAATATTCTCTATCAGTTGTAAAACGTACAATGTGCTGTGCGATAAATGCCAACAAGGTCGACCCGAATAGCATTGAGTGGCACGCCTTTGTGGGTAGCCTTTTCACATACTGTGGTTAGTGTTCATGAGTTTTTCCCGAGTTGAATTCCAGTGTACTCGTGTACAGATGAATACCAGTATTTTACATGGATAGACTATCTATCTTACCTCCACAATCCATTAACTTGGTAACACGATCCCCCTTGTTGAGACTGGTTGTCAGATTTTTCTAACTACCAGTAACAATTGTCAAAATATTTTTTAATGACGGCCAGAACCAACTGCTTACTTTTCGATGCAAGGAAGTGTTGATGTGTAAAATACCCTCAACGAATCAGAAAGGCTATTGTTCACCCCGTCAATGCGACAATTTTTTTTTCAAGACGACGCGGGAGGCGCGCGCGCGTTTGCGCTTCGTTATGTCCACGATTTTGTGCGGACAACCAGGTAACAGAACAAGTTTATAACTTTGTGATTTTTCATAATACAGTTTTGAAAATTTGTACATAGTTTCTTTACACATAAAAATACTAGACACGTGTTTCAGGTTTCGCATATACTTAAACTAATGTTGTATGGTGTGGGATGGCTTCTGACAAGGGCCTGAAGTAGGTGTAAAAAATAAATAAATTGAACCTTCAGGTTGAATAATCTGAAATAAATCCGAGCGGAACGAACATAAAACCGAAGGTAGAGAAAATATTCTTACATTTCTACTTTTATAGCGACACTTGTTGATTCCCAGGCAAACTTTTCATTATTCATTCTAATTCACCGGTAAACAGTTTAGGTAGATACCTGAAAAAAAATGTTTGGTTCCCAAGGAGTTATTGCTGTTTTTTAATGTTTGTTAATGGTAATGAAAAAACACACTCGCATTCCTAATGCTGATGTACAGTCACGAGCACCAATATGTAAACAAGAAGTAACTTTTAAAAGTGATTTTCTACTACTGTGTTGATTAACGTCTTACCTTTTCACGAACGTGGCATTTTAGAAGCTATACTATTACGAAATAGGTCTTATCTCAAAGTAGAAACCGTTATTTGACTAGAAAATAGCTTTTAAATTTTGCTAAGTGTATTCAAATATTGATGCTCGTGACTGTACACATGATGCTATTTATTATGAATTTATTCAAAATCTCTAAGAATGCGAACGGAAATGTGTTGTTCAATTGGATCATGCGGAATAAAAATTAAAAGAGTCAAAAGTTAGATAAGAGTAATAAAAGCAATCTACATAATATAGGGGCTTTTGAATTTGTACTTTATTTGAATGACAATAAAGTTATTTTTCCCAAAAACGTTTGTTTAATTTTATTAAACACAATACACTAAAGTTACTGTAGATTTAGCGTTCGGCAGTATTTTCAGGCACCAAAATATACCGAACCAGATAAACTAGGCTTATCCTGTAACGCTAATCTAATTGAGATAATCCTTCCAGACAGATTTGTCAGTGACAGACAAACTCACAGAACAGACAAACTTAAAGCGATTACAACCTTTAAGAGCATTGAAGACATACCCTAGACGGGGTAAGAGCTTGCTCGACAATAAACGTCCCGTTAAGACTTTAATAACAAACAGAGTACGGTGAAATTTACTGTAGATAACAGCTAAAGATAATAACATTAAGATCGAGATTAATAAACGTTACCTAATGTGTTGTGGTTTAGATACCTGTGTTCCCGACACTATATCTCAACTTGTAATATTGTCGAGTCAAAGTAGTCCGTTCAAAACAAAAATTACTTTCAGTATTGTCTATTGACGTATTTTTAACAAAAAAAATGGTTAAGTAGTCGCAATTAGCTCTACTTCAGAGTATGAGGACTTTTATTTCCCAGACATAGTGATATTGGGTCTTTCCATCAGAAATTTTTCAGCAATATTTCGGTGTCTACGGCCGGTTGATAGCTCTCGTCCTAGTGCAAGGAACTTGTAACTTGCAAAATGTGTATTATAGTAATTCCCGACCCTATCTTGTTTTAAATCATAATTTATTTTTGCCGTGTTTCTTACAACCAGTTTACAAAATAAATAATCATTTTCTTATTTTCTAACTTTGGGGTTTATAGACGATTATTTTATTATTGTGTGTAAAACTATTTTGCAAATGGCGTTCTGTGTACCAAGGACAGCGCTCACAGTCAGCCTACCAACCTTGGTGACTGGGTTATCCTGTTACTGCGGCATGAGATAATCGAGGTAAAAAATAAACCCATAGGATTAGGGCGTATTATGTCAGATGTGTAAATAAATTCACTGCGGATTTTCGGGTGCAAACCTGCCAGTCAAGATTAGGGGTGTAATGTGTTTATAGAAAGAGTACGTCAGGGGGCCTGGAGAAATACGCATAAAAAGGAATTAGATGATTGCACTGTCAAGGCAAATAAAACAAGCAGTCGTGTGGAATTTTTCCGTATATCAGTGACATGTAAATTTTCCTGCACAGCGACCTCACGTTTTTTTACGGATTAACCACTCTCAGAGCAGAAAATTCAGTAGGACACATCCCTTCGCAGTAAAACTATCACGTTAAATAAACGTTCTTGAGTCTTGGGCCTTACATAATTCATTGTTAATTAGCTCATTTTTTTCATAACATGGTTCTTTTTTATTTAAGTGTCGTTTAAAGATACCCATACCCACATTAAAACGTGAAGAGTAAATGATTTGTCCTGGAAAATCGTTTTTTTAACAATAGGTTTTACGAGTACAATGAACAACTATGTCTGTGTGTGCATCGAATGTATCCATCTTCCTGCCCTTGTCCCTACTTGGGTTCATCGTAACACGTTTTCTTCTTCCATTCTTCCCTGTCGAACGTCACGACATCATTTACTCCTTTCCTTTTCATATCATTCCTCACACAATCCATCCATCTTTTCATTGGCCTCTCTCTACCTCCCCATCCATCCACATTAATATCCATGACTTTTTTTAGTAACATGCGCATCATCTCTCCTCATTACATGTCCATAACAAGATAGACTTCCTTTCAATCGAATTATCAAGCCATCTGTTGGCCTAATACTCACTATGGATATGGATTTGCGAACACCAGCCCGATATCCAATATTGTACTACGAGGTCATAACATGACGTCAATATTAATGAGTAATACTTTAATGAGTTTATTATGCTGACATTGTTTTATTATTGTTTTTTTTTTTATTATTTATTTTGTGATAGTGATGAATTTGAATTTAAATTGTAGTATGATCCTTTTTTTTGCACATTGTAGATTATTTATTATTTTATATGACATGTTTTTAAATATTTCAATGAATTTATTATGCTGACATTGTTTCATTATTGGTTTTTATAATTAATTTCTGATAATGATTTATGTATGTTTTTTTTTTGCTATTTTACTATATTTTTTAATGTAACATTTAGACACAATGTAATTGTTATTAAATGAAATCAAAAATATTCAAAACCAATTCTACCTAAAGGATTGAATTGTCACCGACTCACAACAATCCGAATCGTGATAACTTCCTTTGACACCCACACAAAAGTTACAAAATTAGATTACGTTTCTACATTTCAGGACGCTTTGACATTTGTATGGGCATTGTCCGCCAATGTCCGTCAGTGTCCGCATTGGTTATTTGTGAAGTATTGTGTTCGGGTATTCGCGTCGGCGTCAATGGACGTTAGGTTGTCGATACCTCTACGCTTTGAGAGGCTTTTGGGTAAAACTATTTCACGTGCCGATGATGTGAAGTGGTATTTTCAGTTTTGATGTATTTTTGTTAGTTTTGTTTCTGATCGGACAGATTTTTCGCAACCGAGTAGTTGCTGCGAATTTTATAATTAAACTTTCTTTTGTACGTGTATTCTCGTTCGTCCCACTCAGAGTATTTAAGTGGGACTAATGTGAATATTATTATATTCGTTGACTAGTCCCATTTCACTTAATAAAGTGAAGACACTGATTTGTTTAAGAAAAATTAGGGCAATAAAAGAAAACATTTAGGTTTTCTTTAATTTTTCAATAATAAAAAGTTACTAGATTCTAAGTTAATTAGCTTAACTTGCTTCTAAGAACTCAAAGTTTCAAAATATTAATTTTATGATGCTAAAACCAAAGTCACCTTGCCGACTTGGTGACTTACTGTTAGTCTGTGTCATCCCACTGCTGGGCAAAGGCCTCTCCCCACTTACGTGGTCCACTAATCGTTACTGTCCAGCTCGTCCCCCGTCATCTCCTGCAAGGTCTACCACGTCGCATTCTGGCTGTGTCAGGGCTCCACATCGTGGTTATTTTGGCCCACAGCTCGCCGGGTATACGGAAGACATGGCCAGCCCAGTCCCACTTCAGTTTAGAGACTTTTTGGTGACTTTGATACCTTATTAAAACCAATATATTTATTTTATTTATTTAATTAATTACAAAGGTTGTTTTAAGAACCAATTACAGTTTTTAATTACGAGACAATTATGATACATATTAATATATACAAATACAAATTAAAGCAACATTCAAGAAGGTTAACAACACTTTCATAAATTCCTCTCATAGTACTTCTAACATATCAATAAAATCTTCGTCCATCCATCCGCAAACATATCATCATATATGCCTGGTATCATCATATATGATCCGGTTATTAGTACGGACATAAAATGAATCGCAAACGCGCCCGTGGTGACATCACGCAACCTGTTGACCAGTCTACCCATACCACAGCGTGCTTCTACAAAGCCCTGCTATTTACAGCTCGAGGCGAGGACGACAGTCAATGCCTTGGAATTGTACCAGATTACTTGTGCCCCGTGTTAAATTGTTTTGTTAAATTGTAATTTCAAGTAATTTGTTAGTTTAATAGAAACAGTTTATTTTCATTGCACGAAACCCATAGTCTGCCCACATGATGTACGAACCAAATCCTGACATATCCGACATATATTTATATTAACGACTTAGTAGAAACCCTTACAGCTCCTAGATCTAATATACTTAGGAGCTGATTAGATCTATTCATATCACATTAGCATTTCAAAGGCAAAGTAGAAATCACTTGAGCTTTCGCAGAATCTCTAGAATTAATTGTTGCGTTGAAACATAATATTATTCCTTGTATCAAAATTCTAGAAAAAGCTCAGCCACATCATCTAGCTTCTAAAGATGTCCTTTCTAGAAGATCAAGCCTTTAGTTCTCAAGTTATTAGGGGCTTTTCAAGTTATTATTATGAAATTTAAGACAAGTTTGAGTGTTCATTTAGTTGAAAGCGAAGATTAGTGGATGTTCACAGTGACTTTAATTTTGAAGGACGAACTTCAAAAATTGTTTTAACTGTCTGCGTGTTACAGTCAAGAAAGGATTATGGTTAATTAACCTTTGAAAACAGTTCGTGATTTTTTGTAAATGCACGCTAATTGCTTTAGTGTCCTCTACCAACAAATCCAGATTTATCACACGCCGCATAACGTTTTTTTTTAAGTGAAAGCGCGTAATATAAGGGTATCATACGGCTACAGGCACTTGCACAATCAAAGATCCGATTTAGCGATCATCAATAACAGTTTATTTATTTAAACTTCATGTACAATAGTGGTACATAGGCGGACTTAATGCCACAAGGCATTCTCTACCAGTCAACCTTTGGGTTAAATAAGAAAACATTGTGATAGGGTACAAAATAAATATATAAAAAAAGAGAACAGTTCATAGAGAACTTTACAGAAATATCGAAATTATTATGGGGTGGGTGACTAGACTAGACTATGCGACTTTGGTTCTGTGACGCTTACCGGAGAAACATACAAAGCCAGCATTTAAAGCCAAGTCAGAGGCCCATGGACGGCATAAAAACTCTGACACCAGATTAGGCACTAACCACACGATAAAGAAGAAAGAAGACCGGAGAAGCCTAACTTACCTAGATTTGCATAATTTACACTGCCAATCATTTATATATTTATGAGAGCAGCAGTGGCCCAGTGGTGGAGACCCCGACTCACGAGCAGTAAGTCGTGGGTTCGAACCCAGCCATTACTTTGTGTAAGTTATTTCATCACCACTGCTCTCAAAACGGTGAAGGAAAACATCGTGAGGAAACCGGCATGTACTAGAACCAAAAATTCTAAAACATGTGATATCTACCAACCCGCACTGGGCCCGCGTGGTGGATTATAGCCCATTCCCTCTCATAGAGAGGAGGCCTGCGTCCCAGCAGTGGGAACATTAATAGGCTGATTATGCTATTATGCTATCATTTAAATAGTGGCTGCGTCGTTGTTCTAGTGGTCGCAATCGCGACTGCTGAGCATGAGAATTGGCCAATTTCTTTGGCCCGACCCGTGAATCAAACCCAGGATTTGATTCACGGGTCGGGCCAATTGTTATTAGGTTTTTCCATCAGGGATTTCTCAGTAGCAGCTACGGAGCCTGTATTTGTGCCCAGTTGATGGCAGTTGGCACACCCACTATTACGTGGGGCTTAAACATAACTGGTGAAATGTGGGTGTACTGTTAGGTACTCCTCTACCTAACACTTCGTGGATTACAGGTGGATGTTTTGTTAATTTATAGTATGAATCATAACCAGCTTGCAGGGATATTAAATCAAAGCCGTCTTTACGTGTAAGGCATTTATGCAACGGAGTACAGATGGGGTCTTAATATGGTAGAGGTGGACCGGTAGTGTTGGTAATGTTCAAATCGGATTACGGGTTTGGCTCCTTCTCGATGTTACACCTGTAACCTATTTGCTAACAAAGTTTGTAGTTTAGTGTTCGTTTTCAACAGTGTAAGGCTGCGTTTCCACTAGACATGAGCGAGGATGCGTAGCGATGGATGTGTGTGAAACTAAATAATAAAATCGCTTCTTCTTCACAGCTTGACGTATTCTAGCTATGTGATTGGTTAGTTCCACACAAATCCCTGGCTATACATACTCGCTCATCTCTGGTGGAAACGGACCCTTACCGGACCCTTCACAAAGCCGTCAACCAAGCGTTCTTTACATCAAACCAAGTAACTATTCAAAAAATATTGCTGGGAAACGATTTTTCTTTTGGGGGTTTTTAATTACGGGTTAATATAGGACTCAATGTAACGCACTCGAAGCATTTGCTGATGCATGAATTGAGTAGTACAGGTCATGAAGGTATTTAAAGTAAAGAAAACTTACTTAAAAAATGTGAAAAGTTGGTACTTTGACCTCGAATATTTCCGCAACTAGAAGGTTCCCGGTATGGTCCAGAACAAAAAAAAAGATCTCAATGTCGGGGAGAATAAGTGCCTTTCAGCTTCGTTAAGGGTTTGTTTAAACCCATGATACATTAACTCGTTGGAACTTATAAGCATATAATCATTTATGTTCAATATCAGAAGAGATAGGTATAAATTGACTCTATGGGGACGTGTCTCCATGAGAAAATTATTCTACACAATTTTTATTCGATGACTAGAGGCCATATTTGAGTTGAGACTGCGAATCGGCTAACGTCTGGTTTCCTGAGCTAAGAAGATCGACAATCTCCGCAAGGTGACTAGCACCAGGTGAACGAGAATAGACAACGATATAATATGGCCTCCGATCTATAAGATCGGTTGGCATATGTCGTATATTAGACTGCTCTAAGAGGCTAAAGATGTTTTTTTTTTGTTGGCCTATTTGAGTGTCCAACTGTTGGGCAAAGGCATCCACTTTTTTCTTCCATATCTCTCTATCATGTGCAATATCTGGCCATGTTCACCCCGCAGACGAGATCAGATCGTCACAGCACATTCGCCGCGGTCTACCTCGACGGCGATTTCCTCCGACAGGCGTCTAGTGAGTGACGATCGTTGCCCATTTCTCCAGGCGCGTTCATACTACTAAAGATGATTATGATGAACTTTTCTAACCACCAAATTTCTCCACAGGTGGTGTATACATGGAATATGGACTTCAACCGCAGTATACTTAACTCGGCCACCATCTTGGTGCCAAAGACGACGGCCACACCATCGTCGAACACCATGCCGACATGGGCGCACAACTCTTGGGTGTGTCTCTTCACGGCTATGCTGGTTGTCGCTATAGGAGGGAATGTTATCGTCATTTGGATAGTAACAGGTGAGAAAAGTTGATGTTCATGGTTAATGATCTGTTTTTAGCTTACCCCTTTTTTGTTCAACCTATCTGTTATACAGTCAAAGTCCTCTCCATCTCTTTTCCCGCAACTCGTTCAAAATGTCGTGGTACCATCTTCCAAGCGGTATCTGTACTATTTGTCAAAAAATAAACCTCGTACTTTACCATGACATTTCACAATATCTTTAAGATGTTGTGCACCGTCTCAACTGAATACTTTCACATTTTTTTTTTAATATTTCCTTGTGAATGTATAGTGAATTTATTCTATGGAACCCAAAACTGTAACACGCACTTACCTACGTCCAAGGTGTAAACAGACCCTTCACGACGCGTTCACAAGCTTTTGCATCAAACTTAGTAACTCTACGCAAAAATTATTGCTGGGAAACAACTTTTTTTGTGTGAAAAATTACGTTTATGCTAGCATTCAATGTAACGCACTCGAAACATTGTTCTGATAGATGCTTTGAGTAGTACAGGTCTCATTGGAGTAGCTTAAGTAAAGTTATGAAATGAAAACTGGCATTATAAAAAAAACGTTTTGAAAAGTTCAAACATTGACCTCCAATATCTCCGTAACTAGAAGGTTCCCAGTAATGGTCCACAGCAAAAAAAGTGATCACAATGATGGGGAGAACAAATGCATTTCGGCTTCTTTAAGGGTATTTTTACACCCTTTATAAGCATGGTAAAGGTATATATATACCTTAGATCGGGATCATTAAAATATTAAATAAAAAATGGAGATACATCTGTTTTTTTACACCTCAAGACGTCCACTACTGGAGAGGATCCGGCAATTGGGTCTCGAGGTGGCACTGCACAAGTCCGAGGCCATGTGTTTTCATGGGCCTCGGAATGCGCCACCGTCGGGATCCCTACTGACGGCAGGAGGGGTTTCCATCGGCGTCGGGTCGACGTTGAAGTACCTAGGACTCGTCCTCGACAGCCGGTGGAACTGCGTGGAGCACTTCCGACGTTTGGCTCCCAAACTGGAACGGACAGGGGCTGCCTTCAAGCGGCTCTTGCCCAACCTGAGGGGTCCAAACGCCTCCTGCCGGAGGCTATACGCGGGGGTCGTGCGGTCCATGGCCCTTTACGGGGCCCCGGTGTGGGCGCGTTCTTTGAGGCGGCAAGCCACCCACTACCTGAACGCGCCCCAAAAGGTAATAGCCATAAGGTTAATCCGGGGGTACCGCACGATCTCCGGCGAAGCGGCTAGCCTCCTTGCCGGATTGCCGCCATGGGATCTGGAGGCGATAGTCCTCGCACGCCTGCACGAATGGCGCGCGGAGGCACTACGTCGGGAGGAAACTCCGCTGCCGCGGCAAATTGCCGCTCAGCGGACAGACCTCCGGCGTGATCTCATGGCGACATGGAGAGAGCGACTGTCGCAACCCCGTGCAGGGCACGCCACCATAGTGGCGATAAGTCCCCTCTTTGAGGAGTGGCTAGAGAGGCGCCACGGCGCCCTCACCTACCGCCTGACGCAGGTCCTCACCGGACACGGTTGTTTCGGGAGGTTCCTGCACCGAATCGGGCGGGAGGAAACGCCAAACGACACGGTGGAGCACACCGTGGAGGTCTGCCCCGCTTGGGCGGAGCACCGCCGTGTCCTCGTAGCGGCGATTGGCGGCGGCGATCTCTCGCGTCCGGCCTTGGTTCAAGCCATGGTCCGGAGCGAGAGGGAATGGGAAGCCGTCACCTCCTTCTGCGCAGCAGTCATGCTAGTGAAGGAGGTGGCGGGACGTGAGAGGGAAAGAACCTCACGTCCCAGTCGCCGCGGGAGACGCCCTGGGCGTCGGGGGTCACGTGGTGGCTCCCGGCCACCGTAGGCGCGGGCCTGTGGACGGCGAGTTATGGGCCAGCTCGCCGTCCGGCCGTCTTATGACGACAGGCCGTGTCGACGGCGCGTTCGTGTTCCATGTGCGCCTCAAAGAGATGTCAGCAAATAAGTAGGGGTCCGCAAGGACCGATGCCTGCCAGGGCTGCGGGACTGTTCGAAAGAGATACCGTGGCCCTGGAACACAAAGGGCAAAGAAGGAACATGGATGGGTTTTAGTCAGTACAAGTCTGACACTCCCTTCCGCTCCGCCCAGAGTGGGGGGGGTCATTTGATGATTTCCCATCCGGAAAAAAAAAAAAGACGTCCACTACTGGACATAGGCCTCCCCCAGGTGTCGCCACATTGACCGGTCCCACGAAAAACCTAAGACTAATTTCAGAAGTAGATGATCAGCACGTGCGACAGTCTAGCCATTTACTAATTATTGAAAATTGGTACTCACCTACATACTGGCTATTGCTATTTTTAGCCGACTGCCCCAGACGAAGGGTATTGTTTTTGCATAAGTAATTTCTTTTGAGCTGTCAACTGTGTAGTGGTTAAGTAAATAATACGAAGTTTGTTTATATTTCGTTAAATAACTGAACAAATGGAGAGGAACTATGAAACAGTCAACAAGCCCTCTGCTTAGGTATATGAATATTTAAAACCAAACTGTAAGGTTTTTTTTTTGTGGAAAAATCATGGAGTCTTATTTTTTTTATTGCAAAATGGGCCTGCTCTTGACCTCGACCGGACCTGATGGAAAGCGATGTTTGAGGTCTATGATGGAAAGAGCATGCGCAGAAGATGCCTGTTCACTCTTGCTTTGAAGGCAGATGGGTTAAATGTGGGAGGGAACACAGAGGGAGCACAGAGTTCCACACTTTAGCTGTGAGTAAAATAAACTTGGAGGAGAAGCGCTGAATACGACTCGTAGGGAAATCAACCAAGTGTGGATGCTGATGTGTGTGCTTATCAAGGGAGTGTAAACTAGCCTGGGCCATGGAGGTCAGATAGGCAGTTCGTTCTTGTAAAATATTAATATTCAGCTGCATTCGATAAGACTGTATATAAGTTAAAAATTACCTTTAAAATTGTTATTTGAAAAACTTGCCTCTAAAAAGATCTCATGGACCTAAAAACACAATAATAAAAAACTAAATTATGACCTAACTATTTACATTCTCAGATTTTCAATTCACAATACTCATCATTATGAAATATTAAGAACACACTTGAACACTTCACGCCTGTAATCCCCGACGGGTTAGTCACAGGTGTATCTAATAGTACACCCACATTTCAACAGTTATGTTTTAGTTCCATGTAATAGGGGGCGAGCCAATTGCCATCAACTGGGCACAAATCCATACTCCGGGGCTGCAACTGAGGAATTCCTAATGGGAAAACCTAATAACACTTTACCTGACCTGGGAATTGAACCCAGGACCTCTTGCTCAGCAGTCGCGCTTGCGACCACTGGACCAACAAGGCGGTATTTCCTAACATTATTATAAAATACTCAAAACATTTCCTTACACTTTTGTTGAACTAAGTCATTAGACCGCAGCCAGCCATTGTACTAAAAAGCCGCATAATTACTGCCACATCGCTAAATTAAAACAACAAACTAAACAGACAAAACTTAGGGTAACCTTCGGATTTAGCTTCACTCACAGGGAACCCTGTTCATAAAACTGGAATTGCGGACGATTGAAGTAATTTAGATTATTCGCATGACCGATTCCAAGAATGTTATGAATGCCGTGGATGAAAAGATCAAAACAACTCATTAAGGACCGAGAGTAAACACAATATAAAAGTAAATAAATATCAAACAATGTCTCATTCAGTTGTTTCGGGAAATCGCGAAGCGGTTGGTCGACTCTTCACGTGACCAGAGGGTAGGCCTATTTTTTGGGCAAATAGTCAGCATTGCCATCCAACGTGTCACGTGGCGTTCTGGGCACGTGGCGTTCTGAGCACTTTTCCTATTGACAGCGATGTGGGCGAATTGTTTGTCGCCCTGTAACCCTTTTGATATTTGTACATATTTTATTATTTCATACAGTCAATAATCACCCTTGTATTCCCTGTAGGATCAGGCAGATATATAGTATAACCACACCCTCGTCACCCATTTTAATTCGCCAATAGACTCAATTCGTTGTTTAATTAAATTAGTGGGTGCGATCGTAGGAAAGTGAGAAGGATACACAATCATCAGTTTGAGCGACAAAAAATTTAATGAAGGAAAAGTAATAATTGTTAGGTTTTATTTCATTTCAAACTATGAGAATTGGCCCTAAATACGATTTATGAATACGCCTTTTCATAACCTGAAAATGCTTAGTTCAGAAATAATATTTTATTTTGGCCCTGTTTATATAACCTAATAAAAAACTGAAACTAGACAAGCAATCACAAAACTAGCACGCGAGTAAACCGTAAAAAATAATAAAGGTAATAATCTGTTTACTCAATATGACTCATGTACCAATTTTATCAAAATATACCGACAAATAAAATGGTTTTGCGTGGCAGGTCTCCTTCGAATTTAGATAGATAAATATTTTTTTTGACATTTTTATTCGTTCACCGAAATAGCAGACATCGTTAGGATAACAACACTTAAGCACGCAAGTACCTTCTTGACTAAAATGTGGACTTTCTATTAACTCAATGATAAATTAGTCCAATCTCTCGGGCCGTAGAAGGGATGAGAAAATAAAATATTTTTATGTCGAGACTAACAAATGAGTCTTCAAACTTTTTGTAATAGGTACAGAAAAAGTTGGAAGTGCCTGAATATACTATTAATACATAAAGTTTCTGTGAAAGCCTAAATATTGTAAATCGCAGATTTTACTTGTACTTTTTACGTATATTATGGAATCAAATTACTATTAGAATTCGGCCCTTACTAGGTTTTACCAATTACAATTAGCAAATGATAGTTTTGGGAGTGTGTAGGAAAGTGTTTTATGGACATAAATAGTATCGTCACTATATCAGTATCTTTTTGGTAGCAGCTATTAAACATGATAAATCAGGTTATATTTTAAACCCTGAAGATAGTGTATGATTGAAAAGAAGCTTTTGAGAGAGTCACTCATACTTCTTGTTCTAGGTATCTACTAAAACATTAATACCCTACATTTTCCCATGACAGAAATTGCTTTTAAATCAGGATCAAAAGTAGGAAAACAGAGTAGTAAAAGTATTTTGGGTGAGGCCTGAAACAAATTTAGCATGAGAAGTAAAAACTAGGAAAACGTGCACACGTGGTTACCCCAAGGATCTATTCTCGGTCTCTAATCGTTTCTGACTTAAACTATACTGTTTTAGAATTTTATTGTATCTGCATTAGATGATTTTTGCGAAATAGAAAACATGTCTATGCGTAGGTTGTTCTAAAGATCTGTTTTAGGCCCCGTGTTTCTTCATCAGATATTTTAGATTCCTATAATATGTTGTGAGTGTTATTTTGTGTATCAATACGGAAACAACGCCTCTCACATAATATGCACCATGTTACGGTTTTGTTTTTATTACATCGGGTTTCCTATAAGTTAGTTACGCCTGTGGTTTTCTTGGGAAGGAACTGTTCGCGTAATATTTACAATGTGGGAAGGAAAACGTGTTAATACGGGTGTGATCAATTCATACGTGAAAAGGCGCCAAACTCATGGCTCGTGGCTCTGGGCCGACAAAATTTAGATTGCCGTTGCTCGTTTAAGAGGAAATAAAAAGTGTAATAAATTGACGATTTATGTTTTGGGCTTTTCATTGTAAGTGACTAGGCTGATTGATGCTAATCTTAATCAAATCAGACATAGCAAATGGAAAACCTCAGTCACTTTGGCTGTAATGATTCTCGGCCTTTGTAGTACGCCTTGCCAGTTCCTTCACTTTATTTAGTCTTGCCAGTACTAAGAACATCAAAGTATGCCTATAACGTTCCCACTGATAAGATACAAGCTCTCGGGGATACGGAGGGGGCTTTAATCTACCAGTGGACCAGTGCAGGATGGTAGATCAACGGCACATGTCGTCAAATTTTCGGTCATGCCTGTTTTCAGTTCAAAGAATTATTTTTATTAATCATGTCTTTTTGTTTGCAGCTCATCGACGCATGAGGACCGTCACCAACTACTTCCTCGTCAACCTCTCCTTTGCTGATCTGATGATGGCATCCCTGAACTGTCTCTTTAACTTCATTTACATGTTGCACAGGTTAGTATTCATATTTTATATTATTATTTGTAACTAGACATATGTTTTCTATTCGCTGTTTGATAGGCAGCTCTGAGACATGTCTGCCTTTGTACCTGGCATTGCACTACAAACGCAACGATAATACGTTAACGTCACATCTATTGACGACACACGTATAATGTGACGTCTACTCCTTCGCTGGATAAGTCAACATAATAGTCCTAGTTCAGTGCGATGTCACCTTAGATTGTAATATTTAGGTCGTCGTTTTGTCTAATGAATAATACCAACTTTACATTGCACAGATTAGTTAGTTAGTTCTTGTAAGAACTAAGTGTTACCTGCTCGTCTGTTAATGAAATAGCGTCAAAATACAAATCACAACATCTCTTCTGTTTTCTCTTGAAGATGAAAAATACATAAATCTTTATTGGCGTCGCAGGGTAAAGAAAGTGTAACATAATGAATAATAAGAAAATTTAGATGTATGAGAGGCTACCGACTATTAAGGATCACTGGTGTCGGTTGCGTAATATCCTATAACAAAAGGACGCTTAAGTCATTGATACAGGGGATAATATCAGTCCTCTTAGAGATGGTTCTCAAGCCATAGTTATTAAGTAATAGGTTTAGTAATACGGTTCGGTAATACAAGTAGTGAATATTAATGTCTTTTTTGTTATTGGAGTAAGAAAAACACGAGAGGAATAAACTGCGGAAAAAGAACATTCATTAGCTATCTAAGTTTTTATCGAGGAAGTCTTGATTGGAAGTGCCAGACGGAACTAACTCTTTGAGGTCGAGGAAGATAGTACACAATTATTATATCGATCTGATTATAATAATGAGTGGTGCCAGATAATTCGTACTAAGCAGTGTTAGTGGTCTGTTAACTAAAAGCAATTTAGGATGACGTTGGCACAGAAGCGTGGAGATTAGCATTTTACCTACACATAATATGACATACACTTACAAGTTCGATTTTAGAGACCCGAGTATTTGATATTAATTTCAGCTTGATACCTCTACGCGTTCCTGAGAAAAAGGGTCTTGACAGACGGATAGACAGACAGATAAACAACACAGTTATCCTAAAAAGGGTTCCGACTGAGTAGGGAACCCTAAAAAGGTCCCTGTTAACTAGGAAATGTCGAGAATTTCTTGAATCATGAGAGCTTAAGAGTCCCATTGAGTAAGGTGTTGAGCTTTTGTTTTGGAATTCAACAAAGGTAAGGTCTTAAAATGGTGCTTGTATTTTTTTCATTACGACGTAATTCTTCAGGTATTGTTTTATTCTGCTAGCAGGATGTCTGTATTTTCGTTGTGAACGGTGCTTTATTGAACTTACAAACAAATACGGTTTTTTTAATTTTGTTGATAGTTGAGATGCGGTATGGAATATCGCGAAAAACAAATTTGAAGGTATGTAAAAATACATTACACTATTTTTTTTTATAAAAATTGAATAGTGAAGTTTTCTACGAAAGTGTGGTACGGCTTAAGATGAAAAAATATCCACATTTTCTGTTGCGGCAAATTTTATATACTTATGTTTTTTTGCACAGAAATGTTGACGTTGTCACACGAGTGCCGATTTTATTTTGGATTTCATTGAATTCGATTCAGGTTTCACTTTTCTTTGAGCAATTTTAATACACGTTTATGCGCTAAGTACTTTTCTATTACTAAACCTAACAACTTTTTATTCTATATTACTTTGTGAAATGAAGTGGAAAATTAATATTTCTTTTCTTTGAGTATTTTGAGCGGGACTCATTTGAAAAAAAACCAATGAACGTGATACAGAAAAGGGATAATATTTTCACCACGTTCTCTAAACATTTCAAACTTAGAATGCTTTGCAAGCATCTTGAGTAAGTTCCTAATTAAATAAGTATTCTGCCACACTTCATTATCATCATCTTCCTGCTATTGGCTCATTTTATTTGGGGTCAGTGCAACACGTTTTCTTCTTCCATTCTCCCCCGTCAGACGTCACCGTATTCTGCCACACTTAAGAACAACCATAAACCATTAAATTTTATGAAATTACTGTATCCTTACCCTACCGTATTTAATCACCTGAACGAAAACAGGCTTCTCTATTCAATACAACATTAATTACAGGACATAAAAGTCTCCAGAAGATATACCTTACCACAGAAAAGCGGTCTTGCAAGCTTAAGTTTATGGGCGATTTATTAAGGTACTCCCATTCACCTAGCTTTATTAGGCGTAAAATTAAGTGTAAGATATTGTCTAGGTCTTATCTAGGAAAATTTAAAATTTGGTAGGGTTAGAGGGTTCAAGGTCAATTCACTGTAGAATACGAGAGGACATTAGAAGTAATTAGAGGGAGCTGAATAAATAATAACAGCCGTACAGATCAATATCCAAGGTTAAGCAGCGCTTGCTAAGGTCGGTCCTTAGATGGGTGATCATACATGACATACCGACTTTCCTCCGAGTCTCGGAAAGTACGCAAAGCCGTTGGTCCCGGCTGTTCTAGATCTTTGACAGGTAGGACAAGTAGTCAGTGGCCGGAAAGTCTGACAACCAGTCTTATCAAACGATTATCCAGTATGTACTTACTCGGTTGTAGAGGTTAGATAGGCAGTCCATCCATGTAAAACATTAGTATCCAGCTGCATCCGGGTAGACTGGAAGCCAACCCCCACACAGTTGGGGAAAGGCTAGGCAGATGATGATCAAGATCTATACAGGGTAAAAGGGACACCGACGCACAAACGGATAAAAAAATCTGCTGTTCCAGATATTTTGGCTGAACTCCTCAACGGTTAATAGCACGGCCACAAAGTTTTTTTTAAAATGGTACAATTTTGATACATGAACATGATTTAAATCGTGACCTGATCCTACCGCCAGGATTGTCTCTTCACTAGGGAACTCTGAATCATCATTCTTCTGCCCTTATCCAATTCATTTGGGGTCGGCGCAGCATGTCTTCTTCTTCCATACTTCTCTATTACTTGTTATATCATCAGACGCTTTCTTTCTTGCCATATTATCCTTCACACAGTCCATCCATTAATTCTTTGGTCTTCCTCAGCTACTCTCCACATTTTTATACACGTGAAAATTCTAATGGCAAGATACCTTGCAGCAATGATGCTTTACTTATTTCCAACGTAAAAAACTAAAAAGGAATAAATAAATTTATCTAAAAAAAAAAACATAAACGTAGGTATAATTTATTTTTAACATTGAATTTTATCATCTCGTCTTTCGTCCATAGTCCTTCCAAACATTTTATTTTTATTTTTTGGAATACCAGAAACCCATTGCATCTGCAAAGTTTCTCCAAAAAAGGTCTGTAAATAACGATTGTAAGGCACTACTCGTCCCCACCAATAAAATAGAGTATAGGTTCCTACTAGATTACGCACCAAATTTTCAGGACACTTTCTTGCTAAATTGCAAGACGTTATACCCCAGTAAAAAAACACTTCACGAAGCTCCTTAGCCTAATTTGTTCAAGACATAAACTTTGCAAAATTTTCTGGGCTACTTCAGTAAATTTAGGTCTTATTGCTTCACGAGGAAGTTTCTTTAAAGGTACTAAAACTTTCCTTGATAATAAACAACGTTTTTTTTTGCTTAACCCAATTTGCGAGAAGAGTGAGGTAATAAAAGGGATGTTTGTTTACTCCCTGCATGACTTTCATATATTGTTTCTTTAAACAGTTTTTATGACTATTGAAAGCAATAAATTACGCTGATTAACAACAGTCTATGGCAGTCGTCTGCTGGGCATACGTTTATTCAAAACTGCGTGACAATACTCTATCTTCCACATGTCGTTTGTTCCAGCTATCTTTTGATTCGTTCCGTCATGCCCGGCGTCCTACACTACGATTTTTGATGCGTGGTCCCAGGACTCCGCCCCATCGGTCCATCCGGTCCTTCGAAAAATATGGCCAGCCCACTGCCACTTCAGCTTGCTTTCTCTGTTGGTAACTCCAACTATTTCAGGATAATTTCATTTCCGATCTTATCTGATCGTAGGTATCTTATAATTATCTCCGATAAATGGCTTTGGGTTCTTCAAATTACACATTATAGTCGGACGTGGTTGTGATACCGATTTCTATTCATGCCATTATGCTTATTATTTTAGTTTGTAGCCCAAAAGCCTGACTACCTTCCTGTACCATTCGCGGTTAGGATTTAGGATATGGTTCATTATGTTATGTAGATTAGGCAATAATGTTTGGGGGTCGGATGACATCTGTTTTATGTAAAACCCTTTTATTATTCCGTATCAGTTTAGACTGGCGACTAACCCTAATACAGTTAGTGAAAGGTAGGACATTTTGCGATTTTATACAGTAGCAAGGCAATGGCGTTTTTTTTTCTTTTTTTATTAACTTCGGTTTGCTAAAATCTTGGTCTCGATCTTTAGGTGGACCTACGTGTTACTACGTTTTTCCATTAGGATCTTTTTAGTAGAAGGCTAAAGTCTCGATTTGTGCCCATTTGGTGACTTTGGGCTCGCCTGCAATAACATTGGACTCCGCATAACTGACGATGAGTGAGTAGGTACAGTAGACCTTGTAATTCCATATAAACCTAAAGGACCTCCCGCACTAGGCAGCTACGACCACAATTGTCGCATGACTGGCCGCTGTGACAGGTCCCTAAGATTGAATGTCACTTGCACGCACGGGACTACAAAAGTGGGAATCAATTTCCAACTACTTTTCAATTCGATTTTGACGAGACCTAAGAAAGACCTAGCTCTAATTGCCTATACGACAGTTGGTTATTTTCAACCTTCTTGACATTTTAATTTACTGAGCATTGTGGTCAAAAGTTGTACAGCATTAAATTAGGAGGTCCTATGATTAAAACAAAATTCTTGCACATTTATCTATATGTGAGTATGTGATATGCCAATTAAAGTCAAACCGAACGAAAAAAATTAATAAAACAGTATGTTTTTATTATCTCGATTTAAATACCAAATCCCTGGAATCTATTTAGTAATTCAGGCTGTTTAATGAAATTTGAACACAGATGGTTTGAGTCTGAGTGTAATGGATTATTATTACTGGCAGTTTTAGGAAATGGGTAGGTAATTTGTAGGAATAATAGTATGAAAATAATTGAATTATAAAAGAGGATAAAGAAAGGTAGGTAAATAAGGAAATCTTTCACTCTGCTACTTAGCAGAGTGAAAGATTATTGTGTTTTCTTTAGAAAACTACTTAGTTTTCTAAAGTTTATTCAATGGTTTTTTTTTAGTTTTGTCCAAATGGATTTCAAACTCAAGAGCTATGATGAGTCGAAGTCATGTATCAAAATAATATTTTGGGATTTTCACGAATATCCTAAATTATAATAAATCTTTTTTATATTAAATTAAAAAAAGGTGGAATCAACAGCAGTCGTATCGTCTGTGAAATAATATTATTGATGTGAAATGGAGGTCACCCGGATGAAATAATATTATTGATGTGAAATGGAGGTCACCCGGATGAAATAAAGAAATCATGGCCGTCGTAAAATATATAAACATTTTTATTTATTTGTAAGCAATTCAGTTCGTTAGCGAAATGTTCAGAATCAGGGGTGTGTTTTCTGAATGATGATTTATTCAAACATACATTCACGCTTTTACCTCATGGGACTAGACAGAAATAAAACAATACAATACAAGCAACTATTTAGGCTGGATATCAAAATTTATTATAATAACAATGTGTTCATGAGTATTATGTTTTTTTTTTTAAATACGTAGTTATTACACATAGGGATGACCAATATTGTTTTGCCCTAAAAATTAAATCAATGATTTAATAAATTTAATAAAAAAAAACATGGTAAATCGGCGCGAATATTTCGACTGTCAAATTTCATTTCAGCCAAAAAACGTCCACTGCTGGACATAGGCCTCACCCAAGTGTCGGTCGCCACATTGTCCGGTCCCGTGCGTCTCGCACCCAGCGGATCCCTGCAACCTTCACCAGGTCATCGGTTCACCTAGTGGGAGGCCTTTAAACGCAACGTCTTCCTGTTCGCGGTCGCCACCCGACCACCAGACTCCGAAATACCAACACAAGGATACAAAGTATACATCCGAACATCTTAAACGAATCTTAGGTATCCAACGGTGTGAAACAGGGCCCCTTGTATCGCAGAGTTCGTGAAGACTTACCTACAAACAATAATATTATAAAGAAAGATACGTTACGTTCATACTGAGCGGCGTTCAAATATCGTTGTGTTGTTACGACTGCGATAGATAATACGGAACGCATGACACAGAAAGAGATAGCTATTGCGCTTGAAATACTTCAATTACGACAATTGTCTGAATTTATCTGCAACAATTTGCGCGCGCAAGTGCGTTTTTACGCCTTTTTTTTATAATATCATTGCCTACAATACAAACGAGTAAACGACACAAGTTCACGACGCTGAAACTAACTTTAACTTTAACCTACCGCGACAAAATTATTTCCAACTTGAGCGAACTGAATAAGCTTGTGCTAAGTACAGTCACGGACATAAATTTATGTACACATATTTCTGCTAGTGTTTTTAAAAGTTGCCCCCCACTACGAATTTCTCCTGTATCGTGGGTGCATTCACAAACATATAAACTCACATACACAAACAGCCAGACACGGAACAACTACCTGTAGGCCATGCAAATATTTGTTCCGTGCGGGAATCAAACCCGCGACACGCAGCGCAGCAGTCAATCGCTCAGCCACTGCGCCAACCGATCGGCGATCTACTCTTAGCAAAGTACTACTCGTAACCAACAAACACTGCTTTTCGTTACAATAATCACAGACTACCTCGTTTTGTGGCTGCCTCGTTGGTCGAGCGGTCGCAAGCGGAACTGCTGAGATTGAGGTTCTGGGTTCGATTCCCAGGTCGGGCAAAGTGTTATTGGGGTATGGATTTGTGCTCGTATGATGGCAATAGGCTCGCCCCCTATTACATGGTACTTAAATAATAACTGAAAGAAATGTGCTTGTACCTTAGGTACGTCTCTACCTAACCCTTCGGAGATTACAGGGGTGATGTTATATTCTGTTATTCACAAACTCAAATTATTTTTTATTATCAGAGCCCAAAAGAACTACGCAGCACTATATCATCTCATAATCTAAACTGAAAATAGCTAGATTGGGTGAAGGTATACAGGCTGTAAGCAGACCCTTAACCAAGCCGTCAACCAAGAATTCTGTACAACAAACTAAGTAGCTTTACGCAAAAATTATTGCTGGGAAACGACTTTTTTCGACTTTTACGGTAGGACTCGATGTAACGCACTCAAAGCATTGTGCTGATGGATGGATTGAATAGAACGGGGGTCGTGGAGGTTTTTAAAGTAAAAATCTTACATTAAAAACATGTACCTATTTATATAAAAAAAAACTTGTAAAAATGCTGGAACTGTGACCCCCAATATCTCCGTAACCAGAAGGTTCCCAGGTATGGTCTAGAACAAAAAACTTACAGCAAAGACGGGGAGAAAAAGTGCCTTTCGGCTTCGTTAAGGGTCTATTTACACCCTTTATGTACTCTCACTAAAACTACATCGTCAATGTAGCGTAGTACATGCTTTGAACACGGATGTATTCAGTATCGATGTTTCTGTAGCAAACATATAGCGTATCTTGGTAGTTCGAGCGGATCGTTAGTTGATAAGTTTGACAAGACAAGCATTAATGTTTAAGTTTCAGCTGAAGGTTTGAGCTCCTTGTCAAACATTGATACTAACGAGAATAACAGCTTTATCTGTACTCTAAATCACTTCCTACTTAGGTAACGTGACAGTAACGTGATTTTTAAACAGTAGTAGTTGTTGCGGTGTAAATTTAACGTAAATACGTCGATTTTAAAATAAAAAAATGCTCATAAATGCTCTAATTTAAAATGCTCATATTCTTATTATTTTTCTTTATTGCACACAAAATAACATATATATATACAAATTGCAATACTATAGCTTACTCGTTTGCGACAAGAATGACATCATGTTGTTTGTTGTTGAATAAAAATTAACGAAAGTAATTATTAAATTAAGTAACGAAATAGTCCTAAAATAAACCTTTTATCTTTTTAAAAAATATTGTTAAAAAAATGAAAATATGTTTAGTCTAATATAAAAATAAAAAACGGTGTCCTGTATTTCTTAATTTTCGAGTTATGTCATTATTGTTGCAAAGAAGCGTTATGTACAATGGCGAGCTTAACCCAAAATTGGGTTATACTCGTAACCCAATCGTCGTAGTTGTCGTAGTTGGGGTTTACTCCTTTCACATAATGTAATATTTTCATTATTTTAAGAATTTATTCATTACTATGGATGAAACTGATTGTACTTGTTTCAATTTAACTAAAATGCTATAGGATAATTGTATTTTCGATTAAAAAATTGACTTATTTACGTTACGTTTACACTGCGCGCTCGTGCTAGGGCCTTAGTTCGTGTCACGCCACACCACGCGAATGGGGATGAATGTTGATGCTAGTGTCAAGTTACGTGCCAGATCACGTGTCACCATGCTTTAGTGGGAACAGAGCCTTAGGCCTCGTTCATGCCCTCAGGCGATGCGACATGCGTCAAGAGACACGCGCGCGGGTCTTTTGTTACCGTCCATCCCTTGTCGAGGTGACTTGTGGATTCTAAATAGCTTATTTCATTAGTTTTCTTGACAGGACAAGAGGCGTGACGTGTAGGGTAACACATCCACAATATCATAAGCATAGCATAATCTGCCTATAATGTTCCCACTGCTGAGACACAGGCCTCCTCTCTGTGAGAGGGAAAAGGCTATATAATCTACCACACGGGCCCAGTCCGGGTTGTCAAAAAATCAAAGTAATGAGACATCTAGTGTCTCATGACTTTGATTTTTGGTTTTAGGACAAGCCGGTTTCCTGACGATGTTTTCCTTCACCGTTTTTTAGTGCAGTGGTGATGAAATAAATTACACAAAGTAATACTTTTGCCTGGGTTCGGACCCACGATGTACTGCTCGTAAGTCGGGGGCCGTTTGTAGGGGTCTACTGCATGCGAGTCACACGGGACCGGTCGATGTGGTGACACTTGGGGGAGGCCTATGTCCAGTAGTGGACGTCTTTCGGCTGTAATGATGATGATGATGACAATCCTTTCAGTAGTCTCTGAATTGTGTGTTTTTGACAGATATGTCTAGGTGGAGTTGAGGTTGTCCAAGATACCAATTAGGTACAACAAAGTTGTATTCTCCCGATAATATTATATTATATGCATCTAGGTGTCAATCATTACAAATACCTAATTTCCCTGAGGGATGCAGAAGATAGTTGGACTGACCAGTGGTGTCGGCTCTGCTCATAAGTCGGGGGCCGCCCCGACTTATGAGCAGAGCCGACACCACTGGCACCACTGTTCTCACATTCACAATCTAGAAAGTGATTTACTTACGTAATATAAAACCAAAAATACAATATCGTGACATACTTAGCTGGCCTTGGCAATAAGTAAGAAACTGCATGTCATGATTTTAATCCTATCTTTCGTATATTACAATAACAGTGACAAGAAAATAAATTTTTACAAGTCATCTTCCTCATTTTTGTAATAAATAAAATGGGTTGTGTAAACGAATAAAGCAAAAAAAATACAACGGAGAATTTGAGAGTATGTATATTACGTGTAAAAGTATTTTTTCTCCTGATATACTTATTCTATTTTTGACCCATATTAAAAATATGTTCTACTGATTTCACTGACGGCGGTCTGCCACTTTTTACCCTTATGCCGTATGTTATAAAGTTGAAAACTGGTCGACCCTCTGTCTGACTCTTCGGGGAACGCGGGTATTATGTTAACTACGTTAAAAATTGTGTTAGCTAGTTATAATGTTTAAATAACTAACTAAAGTTATTAACAGACTAACGTATAAAATCGTTGGCAATCCACTACTCATTTTGATTTTGCTATAATTAAAGTCTCATAATAATTATATCATGTAACAACAATACTCGTATATTTAAAGAGAATGTTGCCACTAGTTTATTTAAATAAAGCTGCCTAAGAAAATGCTGTAATACAAGCATCAAAGAATAATAGCCTTGTGAAGAATAATTACAGCAATTTTTAATGAAAACGCAAGCGATGTCATTTTATAAAATTTTTAGCTAAAGAGAATATAAAGCTCAATTTATGTTAATGAATAAATTGTAAAATATCTCTGTAGATTAAATTAAATGTATCGTTTGATAATAACATTGAAAATGGCTGGTTATTGAAATTTTTTGATTAATAATCTTCTTGCAATTGTTATTTTTTATTTGTCCTCCTACTTTTGATTCTGTTAGACTGCGAAGTCAGGTAGAACTAGATCAGTCAGGGTGTTCCTATGAGTCAGGGTGCTAGTCTGGAGCCAGACCATCAACCATGACTTTATTGTCCTGCTCTTTGTGCTACTCTACACATACACTTGACGGGAGCTGTCTAAAGCCACGAACTACCAACGATGTCGATGTAGCAGAATCAACGAAAAAAAAGATGAAATTAAATTGTTTCAACAGTCTTCGGTATTTTTCAGTTGCAAAGTATAACAACAAGGTGGCCTACACTTCTTCTTGATTTTGGAATTTTCTAGAACACAAAAAGTTTCTACGTGAATAATGACAAATCATTCGGTACAATGTCAGTCCAACTATCTTCTGCATCCCTCAGGGAAATTAGGTAGTTGTAATGATTGACACCTAGATGCATATAATATAATATTATCGGGAGAATACAACTTTGTTGTACCTAATTGGTATCTTGGACAACCTCAACTCCACCTAGACATATCTGTCAAAAACACACAATTCAGAGACTACTGAAAGGAATGTCATCATCATCATCATTACAGCCGAAAGACGTCCACTACTGGACATAGGCCTCCCCCAAGTGTCACCACATCGACCGGTCCCGTGTAACCTCGCATGCAGTGGACCCCTACAAACTTCACCAGGTTATAGGTTCATTTAGTGGGAGGCCTTCCAACGCAACGTCTTCCGGTTTGCGGTCGCCACTCCAGAAATTTTCGGCCCCATCGGCCATCCGTTCTGCGAGCAATGTGCCCTGCCCACTGCCACTTAAGTTTGGCTATTCTTCGGGCTACGTCGGTAACCTTGGTTCTCTTGCGGATGTCCTCATTTCTGATTTGATCACGCAAGGAAACTCCGAGTATAAGCCTCTCCTTTGCCCTTTGGGTGACTTTAAGGCCAATGGGCCCATTGTGAGCGACCACGTTTCAGTCCCGTATGTAATCACTGGCAACACACACTGGTCATAGACTTCGGGTACTTCTTCATAAAAGATTTTAAACATTTGCATTTTATAGGACTAACCCCAATTTGTATGAGGCGTATTTTCAGCCAATTTGATAAAAAAAAGTCGTGCTTGTCTACATTTGTCAAGCAATCTTCTTCAATTACGTACAATTTTTCTCATCTTTATCAGCTCAGTAAAACATTTGGACGCTAAGATTTATATTAGAAACGTAATACGGTTCAAAATGTAATTTGTCTTTTGTTTTATATCACAAAATATAAACATAAACATGATTGATGAACAGTAATAATACTGTAGCTGCAATACATGAAAACACACATCCGATCGCGGTCACAGTAACATTTTAGTATGTAGGGTACATCGACAATATTGTGCCCGAACTAAGTTTCTAAATGTACCCACTATGCATTGATTGTAGTGTAGCAAACTTTGTATAAAAGGGACCGCCTTTTTCTAAATACATTCATTCCACATTCCAATAAGCTTCAGCACTTGCAAACCTAAATATACTACGTCGTCATCATCTGGAGTATTATTCCACACCACCTAAGCGCTACATTGGTGACCCCGACGTGATTATTAAGAAGATACCTCCAGATCAAGATCTCGACGAAATCTCCGACATAATTCTCCGTCCACCTGAGAAAAACCGATACGAAGCATTGAAGAGTCGGTTGTTCCAAGTTTACGAAGAATCCGAGCAACGGCAAGTACAAAGGTTGCTATCTGAAATGGAACTCGGCGACATGAAGCCTTCACAGCTACTACGCCGCATGAAAAACCTCGCCGCCGACAATATCTCTGACTCAGCACTGCGGATTATGTGGACCAACCATCTACCACAATCTGTTCGAGCAGTCCTCGCCGTCAGTGAAAACATCGCGAAACACTCCGATATCCACGAGCTGGCAACGATGGCAGATAAAATCCTCGAGCAGACACAACCACTCGGCGCAGTCGCTGCAGTTTCCTCCGTTCCCACTACCCCACGTGCATCTACGTCAATTGAAGAGGAAATTGACGCGCTCACCAAAGAAATCGCAGAGCTGAAAGCAAACCGATCGCATCAAAATCGACGTAGATCGTTCGACAGACGACGCTCAAGATCGCGTTCATCGAGCAGAGCCAATCACCATCGCGCCCGAAACGACCAATCAGCGACCTGCTTTTATCATCGCAAGTTCGGCAAAGAAGCGCGAAAGTGTACGCGTCCGTGTAACTACGAAGACAGCAGCGCCCCCTCGGGAAACTAACGCCTGCGTTGGCTGAGGCGGGAACCAGCGCAAACCACACTTCCTACCGCCTATTTATAACAGACAAAAACTCACGTCTGTCATTTCTAATTGATACTGGCGCCAACGTCTCCGTAATACCAAGAAGAAAAGGCGGGAAAGCTACGCCAACAGACTTTTGCTTGTATGCAGCGAACAACACGGTAATCCCAACGTACGGAGAGAAAACACTACAACTGGATCTCAACCTACGAAGACCATACACCTGGAAGTTCATCATCGCTGCAGTCAGCAGACCCATCATCGGTGCCGACTTCTTGAAAAAACATCAACTTCTTGTCGACATAGCCGGCCGATGTCTAGTCGACAAAGTTACCAATCTCGTAGTCAAGGCACCAGTCACCTACTCCGCTGAGCCTACCGTAAGAAGTATCGACGTTGATCAACCATATTACCAGCTACTCAGCAAGTTTCCTGACATCCTACGACCATCATGCATGAAGGATGCTCCCAAACACCGTGTAGAACATCACATTGAAACTACCGGTCCACCAGTACACAGCAAGAGCAGACCACTACCACCACATCGGTACATGTCCGTGAAGAAGGAATTCGAGTCGATGATGCAGCAAGGAATCTGCCGTCCAAGCAAAAGTCCTTGGTCCAGCCCGCTACACGTCGTACCAAAGAAAAACGGCGACCTTCGTGTTTGTGGCGACTACCGCAGACTCAATGACGTCACGAAACCAGACCGCTATCCAGTGCCACGTCTCAAAGATTTCACCTACCTACTTCACGGCAAGAAGATCTTCACAACACTCGACCTAAATCGTGCTTACCAACAACTGCCTGTATACGAACCGGACATCGAGAAGACAGCCATCACAACACCCTTCGGCTTGTTCGAATTTCCTCGAATGTGTCCTGGTCTCAAAAATGCTGGACAGACATTCCAACGATTCATTCATCAAGTACTCATCGGGTTAGACTACGCATTTCCATTCATTGATGACGTCATCGTCGCATCAGATAATGAAACCAGTCACTTAGAAGATCTACAGGAGGTGTTACGCAGATTAGACGAGTATGGCATCACTGTAAATCCATCAAAATGCGTTTTCGGTAAAGAAAATGTCAAGTTCCTGGGTTATCAAGTGTCGAGCAACGGACTCAAGCCACCACAAGATAAAGTCACTGCTATCACTGCTTACCCCAAACCCGAGACAATTGAAGACTTACGTCGATTTATTGGCATGGTAAACTTCTATCGTGACAGCATACCGAACGCAGCCCACATACAAGCACCTCTCAACGCGTTCCTGCACAATTCGAAGAAACGCGACAAGACAAAAATCGACTGGAACACAGAAGCGTCACAAGCATTCGAGTTGTGTAAAGTTAGCATCCAAAACGCAGCTTTACTCGCTCATCCATCTCCATCACCAACCGACGCCATCTCCCTTATGTGCGACGCATCAAATACCTGCGCAGGAGCTGTACTTCAACAACTTGTAAACAAGAAATGGATACCGCTTGGATACTTCTCAAAGAAATTCTCCGAAACACAACAGCGATATAGTACATTCGACAGAGAATTATTATCAATCTACATGGCAATCAAACACTTCAGAAAAATGTTCGAAGGAAGAGAACTTATTGTTTACACCGACCACAAACCGCTGACTTACGCTATACGCAAGCCTCCGTCCGATAACGATACGCAACGGCGCACGCGTCAGCTGTTATTTATCAGCGAGTTCACGACGGACATTCGACACGTCAGCGGAGTAAACAACGTTGTCGCCGACGCACTCTCTCGTATCGAAACCATCGAATTACCATCACCAATCAACTACGAAGAACTATCACAAGAGCAAGAAAAAGACAGGAATATACCAATCTTATCACAACAAACAAATATTCAACTCAAGAAAATCGTCATACCCGGCACTAACAAGCCAATATTCTGCGAAACGTCTACGTCACACATTCGTCCATACCTACCAGCTGACTTTCGCCGCATCGCATTCAACGCCGTGCACAATGTAAGTCACCCTGGAATACGAACTACGCGCAAACTTATGCAAGATCGTTACTTTTGGCCAGCAATGAATACAGACATTGGCGAGTGGACGAAAGCATGCACTTCGTGTCAGCAGTCCAAAGTTCAACGACACAACAACAGTGACGTCACAGCATTCCCACCGAGCGAACGATTTCAACACATTCACGTTGATATTGTTGGACCACTACCTACATCTTCGTGTGGACATCGATACCTACTCACGATGATCGACCGCTGTACACGTTGGCCCGAAGCAGTACCCCTTCATGAGATAACCGCCGAAATCGTCGCAAGAAAGCTGTACGAAACATGGATATCTCGTTTCGGTTGTCCTACAAAAATAACGACTGATCAAGGACGACAGTTTGAAAGTCGACTATTTCAAGACCTCGCACAACTACTTGGAGTAGAAAGAACCCGTACTACTGCCTACCACCCGCAGAGTAACGGCATCGTCGAACGCTGGCACCGAACACTGAAGGCCGCACTCATGACACGACTAGCAAACAGCAACAAATGGATCAACGAGTTACCTATTGTTTTGATGGGGCTACGAGCCGCCACGCGCACCGATACTAACACAAGTGCCGCGCAGCTCACCTACGGCCAAGCAATACGGCTACCCGGCGATTTTATATCACCATCACCAGCCGCAACGAAGATTGACCACACCTACGTCGATCAGTTACACGACGTGATTACGAAGCTGACACCTACATACAAGCCGCATTCAAACAAGCGATGTATGTTCGTGCACAACGACCTACCAACATGCAGCCACGTGTTTGTACGCGATGACACCGTCCGAAAACCACTGCAGCATCCATACAAAGGTCCATACAAGGTCATCGAACGCAACGAGAAGTATTTCACGATACAGCTACCAGGCAGATCGAGCAACATATCGATCGACCGTCTCAAGCCGGCATACACTATCAACAGCGAAGATAACCACGAATACACGAGTACTGAGACACGCCAACCAGCTACAGCTACCACTGAAGATCACTCCAGCCTGCTTCCAGCCTCGAACACCAGCGACCAACGTACAAGATCAGGCAGGATCGTCAAGATGCCCGTACGCTTCGCTAAGGGGGGAGTACTGTAGCTGCAATACATGAAAACACACATCCGATCGCGGTCACAGTAACATTTTAGTATGTAGGGTACATCGACAATATTGTGCCCGAACTAAGTTTCTAAATGTACCCACTATGCATTGATTGTAGTGTAGCAAACTTTGTATAAAAGGGACCGCCTTTTTCTAAATACATTCATTCCACATTCCAATAAGCTTCAGCACTTGCAAACCTAAATATACTACGTCGTCATCATCTGGAGTATTATTCCACACCACCTAAGCGCTACAATACTTATGAATCAAATCCGTGCATTTCGTGTGTCACGGAATGTTTTATAGTTTCGTCTAATGGCATATCGTAATTTACTGTTTATTGCAAGTTATACAAAGTTTGTCAACTATTTTGACCCTTTTCTTCTTCAAATAAGGTTGCTGAAGGGAATTTCATCGTTTTTAAAATGACCTTTCGTAATGTGTTAAAATGCAGCGGCATCACTTCCAATTTTACAATTACTGTCTACTCAGCTTATCTCAGGCTATAGCTAGTCCACTACTGGGCATAGGAACCTCCCAAATTGAGCCACAAAAACCAGTTCTTGGCCTACCGTAATCAGTATGGCCTTACCGTCTTTTTAAGGTCGTCGTTTGCCGATTCTCAATCTCCACCGTGTGAATTGTAAAACCGAATTCGCACTAAAACGGTATTTGCAATCCTGATAGATATCATACAAAAGGCCTCTAGACAAAGTGACCTTTTACTTGCGATAACGATGACGGAGAAGTAGAACATAAAATAGGTAAGGGGCTGACGTTAGTTACCGAAAAATTCAAAGGAAAGTGACTATTAAAGCGTTAGGTATATGAAGAGCAGGGCATGAAGTTGATCAATACTCCATCGAAAAGGAGGGACCTCCGACCGGGTGTTATATCTGGTGGGCTACTGCCTGACAGTGATTGTCGGGTTTATCAATATGGTTTTAAGTCGCGGATAACGTTAATAATGCAATGCAGAATTTTGATGTAGTACTTTTTGTACTATGTAGCTGTAGTACTTTTTGTACTATGTAGCTGTAGTACTTTTTGTGCTATGTAGCTGTAGTACTTTTTGTGCTATGTAGCTGTAGTACTTTTTGTGCTATGTAGCTGTAGTACTTTTTGTACTATGTAGCTGTAGTACTTTTTGTGCTATGTAGCTGTAGTACTTTTTGTACTATGTAGCTGTAGTACTTTTTGTGCTATGTAGCTGTAGTACTTTTTGTACTATGTAGCTGTAGTAATTTTTGTACTATGAAGCTGTGGTACTTTTTGTACTATGTAGTTATAGTAGTTTTTGTACTATGAAGCTGTAGTACTTTTTTACTATGTGTCTGTAGTACTTTTTGTTTTATATAGCTGTAGTACTTTTTAACTTTGTATCTGTAGTACTTTTTGTACTATGTAGTTATAGTAGTTTTTGAACTATGAAGCCGTAGTACTTTTTTACTATGTATCTGTAGTACTTTTTGTACTATGTAGCTGTGGTACTTTTTGTACTATGTGTCTGTAGTACTTTTTGTACTATGGAGCTGTAGCACTTTTTGTGATGCTACTACAAAGCTATTGCCAGAAGAATAATTATTTTACAACCACGGACTGCAAGCTTTAAATATTACCGTTAATCATTTAAGCTTGATACTTGTAATTAATGTTCAATTTCCGTTCCGAACCTCATAAGTGCTTAATACGGTAGCCGTAATGCAATATTCAGGTTGCTTCTATTAATACTACGGTTGGATTTAATAGTTGGTTGAAACTTGAATGCCCGTTCATTAGAAACGAATAAATACGTCATAGGGGTGTTTGTTTGATTACGTAGGTATCATATTGATTTCCAATCTTTGATAACAATTATCCTGATTGATGAGATTTAATGCATCAGATTGTAGGACAATATCATCATCATCCACAACCTGACTGCACTCACTTCTCCTTTGCTCTCGGCCTCTCTTTGCTTGTGTTAAGCTCCACGTTCTTGTGCCAGCCTCATCCAGGATATTCCCGCAACGGCAACAATGTCGTCGGTCCATCTCGCTGCTGGACGACCAACACTTCTCTTTTCAGTCCTTGGAGGACATTCGGTCACAGTTTTACTTCATCTGCCATGTACTGCTCAACTCCATTTGAGTTCCATAACTCGTTTTAGTCTCGTACAACACACAATTACAAAATAAGACACTATTGGTTAAAAAAAAAACTGAGACGTCACTTCAAATAGTCATTTAATTGTAACACAAGTAAATACAACTGAAATGTTTTGAAACTGTCGTGTCATTTTATCTGATAGAGTTACAATTTATAATTGCCAATTACGGTATAAGATTGACTAATTTTAAGTAGCGGTTCATATTACTGGAGTTAAGTTGATGTGTAAAAGAATATTTAGGTACACCAGCGCGTAATAGGATATTGCAAGCCTGGCTTGTGTTCTGGCTGGCACGTGTTGCCTACATAATGGGTAGATGAACGCCCCAGTCGCCTGTAATTTGTGGTTTACATAGCCATTCATGAAATTCACACATGTTATGCGGTCGCAAGCGCGACTGCTGAGCATGAAGCTCTGGGGTCGATTCCTAGATTAGGCAAAATGTTATTTGGTTTTTCTATTAGGAATTTCTCAGTACAGCCACGGAGGCTGAATTTGTGCCCGGTTGACGGCAATAAGCTCGCCCCTTATTATACCGGGTGTAAACAGACCCTTCACATATCCGTCAACCAAGCATTCTGTACATCAAACTAAGTAACTTTACTCAAAAATGCTGGGAATCGACTTTTTTTTTGGGGTGAAAAATCACGTTTTACGGTAGGACTCGATGGAAAGCACTCAAAGCATTGTGCTGATGGATGGATTGAATAGTACGGGAGTCGCGGAGTTGTGTAAAGTAAAAATCTTACATTAAAAACATGTATTTAAAAAAAAAACTTGTGAAAAAGTTGGAACTTTGACCCCCAATATCTCCGTAACTAGAAGGTTCCCAGTTATGGTCTAGAACAAAAAAATGATCGCAGTGATGGGGAGAATAAGTGTCTTTCGTTTATGTTAAGGGTTTATTTACACCCTTTATAATATGAGTTAACCATAACTGACAAAACGTGGGATTACAGGTGTGATGTTATGGATTTTTATAGAGGTCATTTTCATTGATGAAGTTTTTAGCACGACAGATTGGACCCTAGTTTGTCGTTACCTATGGAATAGAACCGACAATAATTTCCATAGTTACTCGGAACTCAATTCTAGAATCTAGACTGAATTCAATTCTGATATCGTACTTTTATAACTTTAAGGTAAACAGCGTGGTCTCTTTCGTGTCTCTTTTTTATTTCTTTTTCGCATGGGAAATCATCAAATGACCCCCCCACTCTGGGCGGAGTGGAAGGGGGTGTCAGACTTGTAGTGACTAAAACCCATCCATATTCCTTCTTTGCTCTTTGTGTTCCAGGGCCACGGTATCTCTTTCGAACAGTCCCGCAGCCCTGGCAGGCATCGGCCCATGCGGACCCCTACTTGGTTGTCTTTCGTGTCTCTTGAATACAAAATATATTGCTTAAATATTGTCAAACACACCATTTAACTTTTCTATTGGAGCGTGAAAGACAACTTGTTTCATATAAATTTATTGGCAGTTACATAATAGTCCTTTATTTATTGAAGTATATGAACATATTGTATTCGTCTAGACCCTTATTGATTATCTGTCTCGTCTTTTATATCACGGCCTAATAGGTATGTTATAATATGTTTATGTGTTTTTCATGTAACTTGTTTCATTAAAAGTTATGATTGAAGGATCCATGCCTTTGCGTGTCCATCACAGGTGACCCCTACGTGATGTTTTGAGGTTGTCACCTTTATGGTTTATCATAAAATACTTTGTTGTTTATGAAGCAGTATAAATAGATGGCGATATAGCGTTGATTCACATGTTTATCGCTTGTTTTTCCCGAAGGAGTACGGTTAGATTTCTGGGTAGTGAATGTATTCGCATAGTTTTGTTATATATTATTATTGTATGTATATAGATGGATCCGAAAACAAGGAGTACCCGCTTCTCAGCCCTTCTCAGTGTATAGATGTTTGCTAGTAGACAAATAATTGGTGTAAAAATACCCTGAACGTAGCCGAAAGGCACTTATTCTCCCCGTTATTGCGATATTTTATTTGTTCTAGATAAATCTAGACCATACCTGGAAACCCGGTTCCGGAGATATGGGGGGTCAGTTTCAACCTTTTTACAAGTTTTTTTTTTAATGTGGTAGCTTTACTTTAGTTACCTCCACGACCCCCGTTCTATTCAATGAATCCAGCAGCAGAATGTTTTGAGTGCGTTATATTGAGTTCTACCGTAAAACGTGTTTTTGACAACGTTATAATAGAAATCTATGCTATACCAGGGCAGTTCCTTACTTCCCTGTGTCTACTTTTCTTGATGTAATGCAGTTGTGAGAAAATCCTTCAAAAATTAGTTTAGCTGACCCCACTATCTCCTTCTAGGTTTATCACCTTGTCAATTTCTGCCAGTTAGAATCCACTGAGTACATAATTATTTTATCCCATGGTGCTTCCGACATGCGGTTCATATGACCATGTCCATTCCATTTTTACCGGACTTTTAAAAAAGGAAGAGTTATGTATTCAACCAGCATTTTTTTTGTATGTACCCCGATTACTCCGTGCTTACTGGTCCAATTAATTCAATTTTTATTTGGAAGAGGAAAACCGGGCTGTGGTTCCATATAAATTTTATTAACTTTGCTAGCGTAGTTTATGAGTTAGCTTCTGTAATAAGTATTTTCAGGTTTTCACGTTTTATCCTTCGTCTATGTTGAAGATTTCTTATATCTACTAGTTTGAATGTAAACTGCACACATGGCAAGAATTTGTGTGAAATGCTACAACTAAAAAGACAGTCACACACACGCACGCACACACAGTCGTTACAGGTAGTCAGAGGCCCAGAAAGTCTGACAACCAGTCTTTCCAAGGGGTATCGTATTACCTAGTACTAACTGGGTTGTGGAGGTCAGATAAGCTCCGGTAGTCGCTCTATGTAAAATACTGGTATTCAGCTGTATCCGGTTAGAAGCCGACACTAACATAGTTGTGAAAAGGCTAGGCAGATGATGATGATAATGCTACAACTAAAAATAATAAAATAAAAAAACTATTTTACTTTCGGTAATCGGTGACTTGTTTGTTTTATTGACTTTTTTTGCCACCGACTTCCGAAAGAAAATTTATTTTCCACTTTTTTAAAGAAAGGTCACGTTTTTTTATCGAAATTGTTTTAAAACTTTGTATTGTTAAAATTTCTTGACTTGGCAGAAAATAGTCTAAAAAAAGTTTAATCAAAAGCTAACTTCATTTAGGGGTAAAAGTTCAAGTTTTATAGACTTTCAATAAGCACTTTTCAGGTAAAGGTCATTAACCGTACTCACCAATTCTGCTTATATTATATATTTTTTTTATCGTAACGTAACGTTACTTAAAAATAACTCTCATTACTAAATACATATTTTGGCTGGAAGACTCCCGTTTCATCTTGTAAAAGTAATACAAGAAGTAATTGAAAATCTAAAAGGGTTATTGAACTCATCAGTTTCATAATTTGGGGGAACTGCTCACAGAAGGGAATGACAACATATGTATGTCGAAGCGTATCAACTTGAGCATAAAAAATTGAACTTTATATCCATGCAAATGTTTCGCTACTTAACACCACGCTTGACTATTCACTTTTATAAAATGGATGTGTCTAGTGACAAGAACGGAAAAAGTAAGGAGTGAATATATTAGAGGAAGTTTGAAAGTAGCGCCTGTTACACAAAGATTGAAAGGAAGTCGTTTGTCATGGACATGAATGTTGATGGATGGAGAGGCAGAGCAAGACCAAAGAAAAGATGGATGGATTGTGTGAGGAATGATATGAACGAGAGAGGAGTAAATGATGCCTTGACGTCTGACGGGGGAGAATGGAAGAAGAAAACGTGTTGCGCGGACCCCAAATAAAATTGGACAAAAGCAGGAAGATGATGATTGCTTGATTTAAAACTATGCTCAAGCTAATTCCGCGTTCATAATAGTAGTAAATTGACTTTTTGTTTTAAAAGTTTTTAAGAATGGAATCCTTATTTGATGTTTAAAACCCAAGTCAGAGTAAAAGGCGGGTTTCTAGTTATACTTTCTTCTCCTCAATGGTTCTGTTTTCCACATTACTAAGCGGATTTTTTTTTTGTTGCAGCGACTGGGTGTTTGGTGTCCGGTATTGTCAGCTGAGCAACTTCATAGCGAACGTGACGGTCGCAGCCAGCGTGTTTACACTCACCGGAATATCGTTTGACAGGTAAATATTAGTTGTGCTGTTTCTATGTTCTAATATTAAACTACTAAATATAGATACATTCGGCCCTGTTTACCCACATCTATTTAAGGTTAGGAGATTCCGGGTTTTAGGTTGTAAAGGTTTTTTTTCTTTTTTTCCCTATACAGGGTGTAAACAGACCCTTCACATAGCCGTCAACCAAGCATTCTGTACATCAAACTAAGTAACTTTACGCAAAAATTATTGCTGGGAATCTAATTTTTTTTTTTGAGGTGAAAAATCACGTTTTAAGTTAGGACTCGATGGAAAGCACTCAAAGCATTATGCTGATGGATGGATTGAATAGTACGGAGGTCGTGGAGGTGTGTAAAGTAAAAATCTTACATTAAAAACATGTATTTAAAAAAAAAAACTTGTGAAAAAGTAGAACTTCAATATCTCCGTAACTAGAAGGTGCCCAGGTATGGTCTAGAACAAAAAAATTATCGCAAAGATGGGGAGAACAAGTGCCTTTCAGTTATGTTAAGGGTCTATTTACACCCTTTATAGATCAAAGGGTGGAAGAGATACCGACTCAAAACAGGTTAGCACTTATTCGGTACATAATTCTGAACTCTTCAAGTAAATTTCTCATCGGCAATTTAAGAAAAAAATCTGCTGTTTCCTACAAGATTGCGATACCTACACGGTGAAAATGATTAAAAAAAATACCGATGAAAAATTTCTGGGACATAGAAGCACATAGAAATTTTTTATTTATTTAATTATAAAGGTCGGACGGCAGTGAATGAGTTTATTGGATATCTATGGCATAGCATAGGAGCTCGTGGCTAAATAATAACAGCCGCTCGGATCGATCTTTAGGTTAAGCCGTGCTTGCCTAGGTTGATCTGTGGATGGGTGACCACCCATTACATACCGAGTTTTCTTCGTGCCTCGGAAAGCACGTTAAGCCGTTGGTCCCGGGTGTCATTTGTAGATCTTTGACAGTCGTTAGGTAGTCAGTGGCCCAAAAAGTCTGACAACCAGTCTTACCAAGGGGTATCGTATTACCCAGTACTAACTGGGTTGTGTAGGTCAGGTAGGCAGTCGCTCCATGTAAAATACTGGTATTGAGCTGCATCCGGTTAGACTGGAAGCCGACCCCAACGTAGTTGGGAAAAGGCTAGGCAGATGATGATATGGCATAGCATCGCATCTGCAATGCCTTGGCTACTTGGGTAACTGTCAACTTAGTTGTGATTCGACAAAATTAATTAAAAAAACAATTGGTACTTCTAACATCATTTGCCGGAGTAAACTGAGCTAAGTAAAACTATTAAAATCCTGGAGCCTCCTCCAAGATTTACTTTGAGAGTCTGCGCTACAAAGGGGTTTTATGGCTAAGGGCTAAAGTGATAAAGCAACGTTGTATAAAAAATATGATGATGAAATTCGGAAAAAAAAAATGAGGAAACATTTCATTTCAAAGGGTTTCGTAAAATAAGTAACTACTTAGCACTTTTATAGGCATTTTTACTAGAGAAATTTGTAGAAGGTAAATAAATTATAAAGATTTTCAGGCTTCTGACTATCCGTGTCGACTGTCAAAAACTAAGCGACTGTCAAACTGCAATTCTAGAAAATTCCAAATATTCTTCTGAAAATTAATTTAAAAAAATTCATAATCAAGCCTAATAAATCAACTCTTCTTAAAAGAGAAGAATTTTGAGGCATGAATTTGATCATATCTATCAACGAGAGATTCATAACACATCGGCGCTTTCAGATATCAAAAGTATGTCCAATCTAAACGTCAAATTGTAATTTATAACGATATTTTCGGTTGTCTTTGCAATATCTATTGGAAGAGACTTTTTAATTTGGGTAGGAATACATTTTTTTATTATAACTTGAAGACGGGATATTTACCATGTTTAAACAATAAACATGGTAAATATCCCGTCTTCTAGTTATAATAATTTTAGTGACCATGAAAGTTTAAAATCTGATACATTTTTTTTTACAGATGTCACATTCATTATAGTCATTTTTCCTGGACACTATTTATTAGATTAGACTATTGATGAATATTGGAAAGACTACACCTTGTATTCAATGCACCGTTATAATAATTACGGATGTGACTTTCAATGATCGATCGACATAAGCTTTTTGGCAGCTGTCAATTTTTTTTATTTTTTGGCTTTTCACACATCGTTTACGCTGATAAAATGTCATATTGTTTAGGCTCACTGAGTCGTTTGCCTCCGGTCTATCCATGTGTAGTTTTCTGTCTTCTATTTCAAACAATTTTTCAGGCATCGTAATCCTCTCTTAAAAATGAACAAAATAATCATAAATAACACTCTTTCACTACATTCACAACCACGAAAAACCTAAGGTCATTTTGTTAGACCCAGATTTTCAGTATGTACGAGTATAAATCTGTAGGTACCTACTGCAAATTTATAGTCCACTTATCAAGTTCTAGTGCTGGTGATATATCATTCGCGTTATAGGGTAAGCGGGTATCTCGTGTGATCATAGGCTTAACTTCAATCCTGAATTATGAGACATAAAAATGTCTACATTCGTTACAAGTTGAGAATTTATTTTGCTACCTCTGAACGGCTGGGATGGGCAGACTTAAATATATTTACAAGAAGCTGTTGCCCACGACCTTTGTCCGGTTCGGGTTTTGATAACCATTTCAAGCGTTTTTTGTTATTCACGGAACCCTAATTCTTTTTCTAAAATTTCTTATAACATCAACTATGTGCCAGTAAAACTCCCGTCAAAACCGGTTCAGCTGTTTCGGAGTTTAGCCGGAACAAAGAGAAAGACAGACAAAAAAAACAAAAAAAAAAAAGTTTTATAAGTATATCGTTATCTACTTGCAATAATCAACTGGTTATTGTCGATAAAAGAGGAGCTCGTGGCTAAATAATAACATCCGCTCAGGTCGATCTTCAGGTTAAGCCGTACTAACCTATCATATCTATATTATTTCGTGGTGACCAGTCATAACAGACCGAGTTTCCTTCGTGCCTCGGAAAGCACGTTGAGACGTTGGTCCCGGCTGTCAATTGTAGGCAGGTACCCGAAAGTCTGACAACCAGTCTTACCATGCGGGATACCGTATTACCCAGTACTAACTCTCTAACCGACTGTCAAAGATCTACAAATGGCAGCCGGGACCAACGGCTTCACGTTCTTGCCGAGGCACGGAGGAAACTCGGTATGTAATGATGGCCACCCATTCACATACCGACCTTGGCAAGCACGACTTATTCTTGAAGATCGACCCGTGCGGCTGTTATTATTCAGCTACGAAAAATTTTATGAGTACAGTCGCGAGCACCAATATGTAAACATTTAACAACTTTTAAAAGTGTTTTTCTCCTACTGTTCTAATTAAAATTTCAAGCTGTTACGAACATAGTAAGTATTCTGGAACTCATATTTTTATAAAAAATATCATTTCTCCAAGTTACAATCGTTGTTACTCGTGAAAATTGCTTTTAAATTTAGGTAAGTGTATACATATTGGTGCTCGTGACTGTAATGTGAGTTATACAATGTACATACCAACATTTTTACAACAGTCGAGATCTAAAAATATTTTTCCTTTCTAGATGGATTTCGTTCCTTATTTGCCCACATTTTACAAGCGCGGTAAATCTACGAATGGTGCTGACTTTTGCTGAATCGGAAAATACCCGCAAACGTTTCGGCTTCGAACACCTTCTCGTTTATTGCTGAAGATTTTAGGTGCGATAGGATTATACTGTTTGGTTAGACGACAAGCAGGGTACAAAATTAGTATGAAATGTGTGAGTGACACATGGTACTGACATTTTTATTAAAGGTTGAGTCAAATTGTTTTACCAATAGCGAGGGTGCTGAAAAATTCGTCGAGCCTTCTTCAGTCGTAACTCTTTCTTGGAACTTAAGACAGGAATTATATTCCTTTTTTAAGACGCTTTTATTAGCTTTACCTGTAACTATGTAAAAAATCTCAGAAGTTAAATTTGACCCTCTTTCCGGTTTCCGGTTTCCGATTAAGATGAAATCTTGCATGCATGTTTGGTCTAGATGACAATGCATGGTATTGTAACGTTATTCTAAATCCAATATGGCGGACCGCCAAAAATGACGGACTAGTTATTTTTTATGCATTCCCATGAAATGGGAATGGGTAAAAATTAAAAGATTAGCGGAGAAAAATACGACGTTTTACGTTTTTTTTAAAATATGTATTACCTTGTAACTAGGGCTATCACAGTATTTTTTTCCTTGACAGCACAATTCAAATAGCAACCTCTTGTAAGAAGAATAAAATCACTGCGATCTCGGCAGACTTGTCGGTGTCAACAAGATAACAAAAATCTTATTGTTACGAAAATAAAGTTCACTGTAATTATGTCAAAAATATGATAAGTAAAATAAACCACGAAAAAAGTACATAGGAAGTCGAGAATCATTGTGCGTGGAACAGAATCAGTAAATTGTGAATTGTGAAAAATTTATTGAATTGTGAAAAACGCTTGCAAACTGGTTAGTAATTGAAGTTTTTTTCTCTTGCCCCGCTCTCCTATTTTTGACCTTGGGTTAGAACAAATAAAGAAGAAAATCTTTTTTTTTACTTAATTTATTTGACGGCTCTTATTTCTATTTCAAAACCAATCCTTTCATCAAAGCAATTCTTCAATTAATTTGATGTCAAGCTTCTTTACTAAAGGATCTTATTTTGTGATTATAATAGCAGTAAGTAGAAACTACAGAATTCACTAAGGGTCCGCCACGCTTTCACCCTTATGCCCTAAGTAATAAGGTTGAAAAGTGGTCGACCGTCAGTGAAGTTGGTAGTAGGTACATTTAGTTTGATTGAATAGAAATCTTTACAAATGCTCAAAACTAATTTCATTTCCTTTGAGGTCAACAGCCGCAGGTCGTTTAATTACTCGAAACATGAGCTTAGAAAATTCGTTTATTTTGCAAGTTTTGTTTATATTGATACACGTCACGTCTAGTCGGTCGCTGATTTTATTATTTTGACTCTGTATTAGGTTACAACGGTTAATTATTCTTCACAGTTGATTTCAGTTCAAAAATTCTTGGACAGTATATCCTCTCTAAAGCATCAGGTGGCCATTCTTCACTACTTTGGTAGTCACTGAAATCCATGTTTTTCAGGTGATAAGTGTAAAGAACATTCATTTCAACCGATTCTTCTTCACCAGCGTTTTTTGTAGGTGCAGGTTCAGGAATTTGTATTGGGTAGAACAAATCTTCTGAGAAAACACTTAGCCCTAAGTTGTTTTGAACAAAAATAAGTAATGTAGTAGTGATGGACTTTTTATACGCATAATGCCAATGACAACACAGATATAGATATACCTTGATAACGCAAGAGCACCTACTTCGCGTGCCCGGCTTAAGCATTTTATGCTTAACGTGGCTACTGCCGCAGCAAGCTAATTTGTTTAAAACAATAACGTTACAACCCAAGAACTCAATTCTAGACATTTAAAAAACAAAAACATAGTCTATTTTGTATAGTATCTTGTTCGTATAGTAACTAAATAGTGCTTTTGACGTCATAGTAGGTAGCCAAAAAATGGCACGCTTGGTTTTCATACACATCGTGATACTTGTGTTATCCAGATATACAGGATGTAAACGGACCCTTCACGAAGCCGTCAACCAAGCATTCTGTACATCAAACTAAGTAACCCTGCGCAAAAATTATTGCTGGGAAACGAGTTTTTGTTTTGGGGTGAAACATCACGTTTTACGGTAAAACTCAATGTAACGCACACAACACATTGTGCTGATGGATGCTTTGAATAGTAAACAGGTCATTGAGGTAATTAAAGTCAATTTGTAACCTTAAAAACTAGTATTAAAAAAAAATTGTCATAAAAATTGGAACTTTGGCCTCCAATATCTCCGTAACTAAAAGGTTCCCAGGTATGGTCCAGAACAAAAAAATATCGCAATGACAGGGAAAACAAGTGCCATTCGGCTTCGTAAAGGGTCTATATGTAAATCTGTGCAATACACAGTGTCGTGAGTGAAACTGAGTGCACAGCTAGTTAGTAAATCCATTTTTTTTTAAGTAGGTATCTAAAATTTAATAGAGGCTTACGTTAGAACTTAACATTCAATAACATACCAAATTAAATACCGATAACAACGTATTTTATGTAAATTAAAAAACGTGATAACAAAATTATAAAATAAACCCATACCTACCATTACATTTTCCAGATTTGGACGTGAATACATTCGGACATAATCTTTTCAGTACCCGAGTTAATATAGCCTCTAGACTATTAAAATTCCTTGGTGTAGGGTTGTATGTTTTCGCAAGCTCTCTGTCAACAATAACAAAAGGAAATTACTTCTAATGTTATGACTATGAGCTCTGGTTTTACTAGTTACAACGTACTTCATTATTTCACCGGTAACATTCCTACCAAGATCATCTTTAGCAAAAGAGAAAATTCCAGATGGAACTCCATCATTTCCTTTTACAACCCAATTCTTTGGAATATCTTCATAATATCTCAAAAACAACAAGTCACTGTTCAAAGTTATACCATCCCATTTGTATAGTGTAACAATTTTTAGTATATTTGATGCTTCTTCTATTGGGTATTCACTTCGCTTTAAATCGTTTACCAGTATTGCTCCTAATACAGTGCCTTCGGCAAGTTTGGTAATGTGTATCCTTGCAACATTAACATTAGGATACGACAGAAGCTCATCAAGATATCTTTTGCTTAGTGAATCCGTAATAGGAAAGCTGAACAGTAAGTATATGCTCCAATCGAATTTTATTAAAGCGGCTGACTCAGCAACACATGCTTCCAACATCGTCAGTTTTCCTCTACACTTAGAGTCAATGAAAAATATTGATTTATTCTTTTGAGAAAATTTTGGATCTTCTACTGATGGTAACTCGTCTCGTTCATTCTTGTAATAACACTATAGTAATATTTTTAATATTTCATTAGAATTAGTCTTAAAAAACATTTTATCATCGCGTTTTATTTTCACATAATCTTCATAAGGCCGAATTCATAATCGAATGGCCCGCATTTTGTCAGTTCGAAACTCGGTACCAATTTCACTTCAGCAGTTAATCTGATGCAAATGATGTTTTAAAAAGTCTTTCACTGCGACATTTGATTACAGCCGGCCGCAGAATCCACGTTGATTACAATACTATTTGTTATGCCATGGGATACCAAGACCCAGTCGCATGGTATTCTCGTTAAATGAAATCAATGCTAAACACTAGGGCTAAAAGACACAATGCGTAAAAGATGCGCTTCCCTGGTGCGCAGGGTGTGGGGCAGCGCCAACAGTATCTTAAACATGATTGCCAGTCGCCTGGACTGTGTTTATGTGGGTCGCTGCTGTGCTATCACACATGGGTTATTTTATTTTATTTACATGTCGCACAATGATCCACCGTTATTTCTTGTGTTGTTTTGTTTTTTATCAGTGTTTACTAACATAGTCGTAAGTCCTAACAGTTTTTGAGTCATGGATACTCGATTAAAGAGAATTCTATTCTATTCTAAACACGTTTAAAACGACATTCTATCGCTATAAACTTGAAACGAATAACAGAAATACCTACACATACCTAATTAGAAACAAAACTGTTTTATGTCCGTCACATCACCGTCTCAGGTCCAGTTATAAACCAGCGTCGGGCCCAAGCTGCTCGGCAGTTTGCTGAACTGCGCCTAATTAGCGCAGCCGTGGGACACACAATATTATCTCTTTTTTCTCTGTTTTGTTTTAAGTTTTTATTGTTTAGATTTAAGTTTTTTATTTATTTTTATTTGTTTGTTGTGTGCACTTGTGGCATGTGCCAAATTAATATGTTATCTTTTATTCTTTCTTTCTTCAAATACATGAAGTTTTCAGGCATCTAAACTGCGAATCTACGACACTCATAATGGCATTTCTTAGAAAATGAAATCTGAAAAAATGCTATCCTTGAAACGACGTATAAATTCTTCAAAATTATAAAAAATTGGTTAAAAATCGTACGTTTCGTTACGTTTACACCGTGCGCTTGTGCTAGCTGCTTCTGTACTAGATTTTCTCCATATCATTTGTTTTCCTAAGTTTACTTTTTATATAATTTTTGTATTTGGTGTAATCTCATCCATTTTTTGTGTTTTGTCTTGTGTGAGTCTAATAAATACTTTTTCTTTCTTTCTTTCATACCAAAATAGTGCGGGTGTTATCTCCAGTATATCTTAGGTAGAAATATTTTGTCGAGCTGCCGCTGTTTTTTATATTCAATTCAGCGTTCAACAAATCAAATCACTCTACCAAATAATATGTCAGCTGTGTTTTATTTAGAAAAAAATTCTCAGAAATAATCGGCTTTAGTATTTCAGTAAGAAAAAAAGAATATTTTATTGCAAACGTTGCCTGAAAATAAACCTAGTAAAATATTAGGCACCTAAAGAATTACCGGCTTACTGGACACTACTAAAAGTTATTTCCCAGCAATAGTTTTCATGTACACTTACTTAGTTTGATGTACAGAATGCTTGGTTGACGGCTTCGCAAATCTGTTTACACATTATACGACAAAAATGCGTACTATTGAATTGTATTTTCTTTTGTTTAGGTACCAAGCCATCGTACGACCAATGCGGCCAAGGATGTCGAAGACTTGTTCACTCGTCATGATAGCTTGCATATGGATCAGTGGCATGCTGCTGGCGATACCCTGCTTATTATACTCAACTACTAAGGAATATAGGTAAGTTTTACAACGATTATTTTATTGGAAAAGATTTTTTTTTTAAATTTAATATTAATGTTAATTGTTTTTTGATAATTATTCTTTGTATTTTTTTTTTAAATCCTATGGTCTTTCGACCTAATTTGTACACCAGCCATGGTCAAATATGTTGAGCCAAAGAATACCTTGTAACACCTACAATAAGCATCATACCATGTATATTATCTACACATGTTTTTGCAAATAAATGAATTGAATAGCAGTTCATGTTTGTGTTAGTTATTAGAAAATTAATTGATGTTTTATCGCAACAGGCTAGACTATTTTTTTTAAGTAATTTTATGGGAGTGCGGTGATCGAAAATCATTGAATTCTACGCATATGTTCGAGATAGCTCGGCGGATAATGTAGAATGTAGATACACGGTCGCCGGTCGGGAAAGAGCCGCTAAGCATGAAGTGTGCCGAGCAGACCCAAACATGATTCAGTAATGGTAGGTAAATGTCACATGGAGCTTACCGATCGGCATGGCCGAATTAAAGTAGAATCCGAATCTATTGCTGTTGGCTTGGTTGTTTAACAAATACTGCCGAATCGAATGTGTCGAGATGAAAGAGTGTGTATCACTCCATATCACTGCTGCTCTTATGGGCCTATGAATAGAGGCAGGTTAATAGAATGCTCAAACTTCATAAATAACCCATATTGCTGGGCTGTCACACATTGTCCTTAATGGCTTTCGATGACGTCAGCAAATCCTAAATTGGCAATCTTGTGGTAGTGACAGGATCGGGGGGCAAGGATTAATTACTTTGGCTATCGACATAATATCTGTTTGGTTTACTAGGTCAAATTGAATTAACTAGCGAAACTCGGCAGAATTGACCGGTATCGGTATTTAAACATGGTGAGCGGTAAAACATACAAAAAAGTATTTGGTTGGCGAAACACGTTTTCTTCTTCCATTCTCCCCACTCAGACGTCACGGCATCATTTATTTCTTTCTCTTTCATATCATTTCTCACACAATCCATTGAGGTCGCTGTAGTGTAGGTACATTAAGAACGAGTTTAGGTAATCCGATTATTTATTATTTTGTTTGGATAACAATACGTATCAAGACTGACAAGCTTCGCTACAAGACGTTGAATGTCTTAATCACAAAATCAAGCGTGTTATAATGGGTGTAAAGGTACTCTTAACGAAGCTGAAAGGCACTTGTCCTACCCATCATTCCGATCATTGTTTTGTTTTAGATCATATCTGGGAACCTTCTAGTTACGGAAATATTGGAAGTGAAAGTTCCAACTTTTTTTTTAATGCTTGTTTTTATTGTTATAACTTTTCTTTACTTACTCCACGACCCCCGTACTATTCGATGCAACAATCAGCACAATGTTTTGAGTGCGTTACATTGAGTACAACTGTAAAACGTGAAAAAAAATCGTTTCCTGGCAATAATTTTTGCGTAGAGTTACTTAGTTTGATGTACTGAATGTTTGGTTGAAGACTTCGAACGGACCCTCCGTTTACACCGTTTATAATTGAGTCGAGCAGGTATTGAAATTTTGAATGGGGCAATTATTTTTACGCGATTACGATGTTGGTCCAGTGGAGAAAGCTGTTCAGTTTGATGGTCTGTTGATCAAATCTCAGGCCATGGTATGCTAAGATAGACCCCAGAGGTCTAATTGTATGCTTTGTTTAAGTGGAAGGAACTTGTAATTTTATAAAAAAAAACAATTATCAAGTACCCTTACCGCCGTGATTAGTTGACTGAATTATTAAGTCTTTCAGATCACTTGACTTTTGTTAAAATTTTCCACGTGACAATGTTCGTTCCATACACGGGGTCACATCTTTCCAATTTAATCGAAGGATATACAAGGTGACCTAGGTAGAAAAAGGTCTAAATCAAAGTTGACGTAGATTTGCGCAGATAGTCAAAAAATTTTGTCAGCGTTTTGTGAATTTTGTTTCTGGCACGTTTTTAGTGTCGGCCATCTTTTAAACGTTGATGGCAGAAAAGGAATATGTTTTTTCTGCCATGACCAAATGTCGATGATCATCATCTGTCTAGCCTTTTCCCAACTATGTTGGGGTCGGCTTCCAGTCTAACCGAATACAACTGATCGCAAGCGTGACTGCTGAGCACCAGGTCCTGGGTTCGATTTTCGGTTCGGGAAATGTGTCATTGGGTTTTTCCATCAGTAATTTCTCAGAAGAGAAATCCAGACTCCGGGGCTGCTAGACCAACGAGGTAGTGCATGGTTCTTTTGCTTCTTAAAAGTCATTATCAGGATGCTCATGGTAAACAACTGTGAAATTGTTTGATGAAATTGTATTGAAAAACCAAAATGGCGGCGAATATGGCCACGCGCAAAAAAAAAACCAAATAGCACTAATCTTTTTCTAACATACAATGGCTTTTGAAATATTCAAAACGTCTTGTCATTTGTAGCGTAGCCTTGCAAAATTTAAACTAACGTGTGTTTTTGTCTTTGCAGGTCAAAAGGCGCCCTCAAAACTGCTTGCCTGCTGTCCTGGCCTGACGGATTACCTGATGTTTCGGATATGGATTTTGTGTGAGTATTCATTTTAACAAAAGGTACTCAAAAACCAGTCAAGCTATACAAAACCAGTTGGTGTGGATCTCTCATTGTACAGGAAATTTATACGAAATAAATAATACAAATAAAAATTATTTTATATATATTTTTTTTATATTTTACATTTATATATTTTTTTTCATATTTCAATTTAAAGCGAGGCCATGTTATAATGGGAATGTATAGCTTGATGTATCACCGTGTTTACCGTAAATCTACTTACTAAACGTAATTTGTTTGTAGTTCGTTATTAAATATTATTGTTTTCTCTTTTGTATCAGTAACATGACTAGTGAAAATATTATACATACCGCTCATTGTGTCACGCTATATAAAATGTCTACTATTGATAAATGTAATTTAGGCTTACATAATAACGAGGATTATATATAATCTATCATGAAAAGAGATGGTGGGACAAACTTGATAAATTCCGTCACAACTAGAAGGAGGACGTGCGGGTTGAGGCCTTTGTCTAGCAGTAGGACAGAGCAGGCTAGGAAAAAAAAATCTATCATATCATGAATATTTATGGTCGCATTAAAAACAAACTGTTCTAGCGTATTTGAAAAATAATTTCAAAGATCCCGTCATCGGTCCCCTACATAACAAAAAAAATCATAGAACGCTTATTACTAGACTAAGATAGCTTAGCTATCAATGTATGGCGAAGAATAAAATATGGCGAAGGTTCCATACAACTCGATTCCTACCGGCTTCCCTTTGAAAACGGGCACAATCAGTATTCCATAGACACATAATAAAATCACATAAAAGATATGTACTCCGGCTCAAAAAATTGACCCTTCGCTATTTTAGCTATCGAGACTTCTGGAAAAATTGACCTTTTTAAGGCAGCAAAATGTCACGTTATTATTAGATTGAAAACTAAAAGTCTCCGCACTGAATAATCTAGGGCTTTGAACTTTTACTTTGGCCTTAAAAATGTTCAGATCCCTCTATGAATTAAAGTCCCCTTAAACAGGCACTACTTATAATGAGGGCATTATTTTATACGGCCTACTCAACCATCGCTTTGTGATCTAAGTTAGCAGTTTGTAAATTAAGTTTTCTTACAGAGATAAAAGTTTTACACTAGTAAGTTAACTGCAGATTATTTTCAATTTATCATAGTTTAGACTAACTTACTCCATCGGTTAAGCGACCCACAAAATGTGTCTCGACCTCAGATGTGGGATCGTACTAGCCGTCTAAAGTAATAAGACAACTTCGGGAAATACGGTTTAACAATACTTAGAGCAAATCAGGGCTTTTTAGTTCCTCAATAGTCCGTTCCTGTGGGACTAACACGAGCGCGCGGTGTGTACGTAATGCAAATACGTCGATTTTTCAATCTAATATACAATTATCTATTACTGACACTTGAGTGAGCTCCCATAACAATCATATGAATAAATTCTTAAAATTATGAAAATATTATAATAATGTGAAACGAATAGTTTTTTTGTCCATTCTTTGTAGAAAACGTCATAATGAACATCTATTTGATTTGTTCGGTTACTGATAAAGTACTTTACTGTATAAGTACTGCTTGTTTACCAGGCTTTAGTCGAGTATTTTGGTGAAAAGCGAAACTTTTAAATTCGTGGAAATTCCTGCTGACCTTTAGAAGTAGGATGCTTTAAAAACAATAAGGATTTCTAAGACTTCCCACTGTTGATTGCCTGTTATTGTTTTAATTGTGAAAATTAACTTGTTTACAAACAACTTGCCGAAAATAATTTTTCCTTTAATGTATTTTGCAAAAAAAAAACGTATTGTGCAATATTATTGATCATTTTCTACGTAAACAGCGAATGAGAAAGCCAACAACGGCAGTGTTTTAATTTTTAAAAATTTCCTTATTTACAAAGAATTAAACGAAAACAACGGCGAATGACCAGAGCCGAACATTCGAAGATATGTGATATAGTCTTATTTGATTTAGTTTATGTTCTTGAACTTGAAATAGGTATTATTATTGCTTAAAAAAACTTACATGTGACCATATGTGGTATTAATAGGTACTATTCCCATTCTTTTGTTTTCTGTCAATCGTTTTATGTCCATTTTCTCATAGGTCGATTTACTAATAAGTCATTTTGCTTAAGTGTCGTTTTGACATTAGGCTCATTTGCTTATAAGACTTTTTGATACGGAGGCGAAAATAATTTAAACGTGACTACTTGTCTCTTAAATCAGAGACCCCAGAGAGCACGAGCGCGCGTTGAAAACGTGACATAAATACGGACAATTTTAAAATTGAAATTACTCACTTCACTTATAACATTTATTTAATTTTAAGAACTTATTCATAAAAATGGTCCAAAAAAATGAACCAACATGCTATAGGTTAGTTGTATTTTCGATTCAAAAATCGTCGTCTTACGTTACGTTTTACGCCGCGCGCTCGTACTAGGGCCTCAGTCAGATCCTGTGATTCAAACTAAGCTATGCTAAAGTCAACTAACTTCAGTCAAGCGATGATAAGTTTATTAGTCTCTCTCGAATTGATATGCGGACAGGAATCCCTGTAGCTTTGTAGTTTCCAAGTCCCCTATTAAGTTCAAGATTGGTTGGAGTTGTGAGATTCCTGGTACGTAAGTACAAAATGGTACGATGCACCTCATTTAAAGCATTACATACATTTGTGAACGTGTTTGATTGGTTTCATAGAATAAAGGACGCGGCTTTTGTTGTGCCTTTTCTGAGATATTTGTAATGGAAAACTTATTAGCAATATTGCGGTCGGCATCTATTCTAATTGGATGCGCTGAATACCAGCATTTTACATATAGTGACTGTACGAGCTACGCTGTACATTGACCTTTGTGTAGTTTGTACGTCATACCTACTTATCAATGCATATAGATATTGTTTAGGTGTGCATTTTTTTAACTTAACATGTAATCGTGTAATTATAATTCAGTAGCAATAAATCCATCAAGGGGATCACTCGTCTACTCATTTACATTACATATCTTACAAGTCTACATAACAAGCATAACTAGTACATAAAATGTTCACTTTTGGGCATCATGCTCCAACAGCGACTATCTATGTGACTCCACAATGGGTTGTTGGTGGAGGAGCGAGGTCGAGGAGCTCGTGGCTAAATATTAACAGCCGCTCGGATCGATCTTTAGGTTAAGCCGTGCTTGCCTAGGTTGGTCTGTGGATGGGTGACCACCCATTACATACCGAGTTTCTTCCGTGCCTCGGAAAGCACGTTAAGCCGTTGGTCCCGGGTGTCATTTGTAGATCTTTGACAGTCGTTAGGTAGTCAGTGGCCCAAAAAGTCTGACAACCAGTCTTATCAAGGGGTGTTGTATTACCCAGTACTAACTGGGTTGTGGAGGTCAGATAGGCAGTCGCTCCATGTAAAATACTGGTATTCAGCTGCATCCGGTTAGACAGGAAGCCGACCCTAATATAGTTGTGAAAAGGCTAGGCAGATGATGATGAATGGGTTGTTGGTAAAACTGGCTATAGTACTTAATAAAACTGATTGTGAGACTCGAGTTTCTGATTTCTCGTTACAAGATCCACAAATAATAGCCGGGCGCACCTACATAACGACCTTTTCGCGGCACGAAATGGTTTTATCCCTTTAAATTATTTTTCCTCTTGATACTATGTGATTAGGAAAATTATGTTCTTAGAAAATTGTAACTTTTCCAATTATCCTGTCAACTTAGGAACAAAATAACAAGTTTCTGTGAATGTCAAACCCATTTGTAGTAGGTAAAACATAGACATTTACTTATTTCACATTTCATGTTAAAACAACTTTAGGAACCGCTTATACCCGCGTAAATGAATCTTAAATTTATTTATTTTCTTTACAAGGTGTTGCCAAAAATATAAATATAAATGCAAGCGGGTATAAGTTTTTTTTAACACAGTTGTGATAATTATCTACAGACGGCGAATTTTTCTCACTCGGACTCGAGAACAGCATTGTATCTTTCCAACATTTCAAAATGCTTTCCTAATTTAAATCTTAATCATATTATTATTCTAAATTTATTTTCAGGCAAGTTAGACCCATTTTAATACCTAAGATATCCCTGTGGGATTGGATCTATACTAATATTATAAAGCTAAAGAGTTTGTTTGTTTGGTTGAACGCGCTAATCTCAGGAACTACTGGTTCGAATTGAAATATTCTTTTAGTGTTGGATAGTCCATTTATCGAGTAAGGCTATAGGCTATATATAAGAAGCGGCGGGTGAAACCGCGGGGTACAGCTAGTGTCAATATAAACGGATAAAATATTTTAGAAAACATGTTATTTCTATCACAACAAGAAAATCTATGTCACCGTACATCATCATCTGCTTAGCCTTTTCCCAACTATATTGGGGTCGGCTTCCAGTCTAACCGGATGCAGCTGAATACCAGTATTTTACATGGAGCGACTGCCTATCTGACCTCCACAACCCAGTTAGTACTGGGTAATACGATACCCCTTGGTAAGACTGGTTGTCAGACTTTTTTTGGCCACTGTCTGCTTAACGACTGATCGGCTGATCTATGTCACCGTACCTCCGTCGTAAATCTATTCGTCCACAATCACACACCTACTTCTCTTTTTTTCATCCGATGCGTTCCGTTTGGACCATTCTAGCTGCGTTCATACTTTGGCATTATACGATATTTGTATCCCACATACCTGTCTCAACTTGTTAACGTTTGTTCGTCAGTGTCCGTTCCACCCTGTAGATACAGAAAAACCTAAATTGTGAATTACCCGTAACGATGAGATAATAGTGTGTTTTTCGTGTTACTAACAATGAAAACTATTGTCCTCATTCCTTGAATAAATTATCTGTAACATTATCCCACTCAGGATATACACAAAACACCTATTCTAAGAAACCCCTTCTGATATCAACACCATTGTTCCTGTTAATCTATCTATACAATCATGGCTAAGTTTCAGGAGCTATTATAATATAATTTACGTGGCTTTAATAGTTTATCCGACCGTCACAAATGTTTATAAGATAAGAACTGTCAACATCTTAGAGTTTCCTATTGTGTCTCAAACAGTGGCGTTGTGGGGCCTGAGTAAATTAATGATTTAAAGACGGATAGAACACAAATTGCTGATGTAGCTTATAAAGCTGCGAGACTAGAATAGGGCTTGGCAGGCCATGACGTCTGCCGGGTGCCGCATAGCATATGCATAGCTGCGGGCCCGAATATCGCAACACTGGAGCCCTGAGACAGCTAGACGGGGTCGCGGCAGACCGAGGAGAAGACGGCGGGATGCCTTGGGTTGCTTTCTCGCGGATTGGTGAGAAGAAGTACATCATCAAGAGAAGTGGAAGGAATAGGGGAGGTCTTTGCTTTGTGCGGGATAAGACGGGACAACTCCAAAATGATAACCTGTTGGTATCTTGCTTCACATGCTCATGATAAGTGTGATTTTAACTACCGAGTCAGAGGCCCATGAGCGGCATAAAACCTCTGACCCCAGGTTAGGCACTAACCACACGATATAGAAGAAGACAACCGTTCACATTGCATGGATTTGAAGCCACAACCCGTGGTCCGCGCAAGCACCACCATTGTGACTTCCTAAAATAATTGAGGAAGTTAACCAAACAAGTAAATAATTTTAAGAATTATTCTTAAAATGATTTGCTTGTTTAAGTTCAGTGTCAGCACCATTGGTAAAAGAAAATCGTGAGGACCCGTCAGCACAATGTTTTGAGTGCGTTACCTACATTGAGTTTTACCGTAAAACGTGATTTCTCACCAAAAAATAAGTTTTTTCCATGCATAATAATTTTTGCGTAGTTTGATGTACAAAAAGTTTGGTTGAAGGCTTCGTGACGGGTTTTACGCCTCGTATTGAACACTTTTTACTGCACCCAAAAAAAATCTTATTGTAATACAATATTGTAATAGTTCTATTGTTAACTTACAGGTCTAGTTGCTATGTTGCGGGATCTGATGATATTATTAACAATGCATAATTTCTTCGTCTAAGTTTGTTTTTGATTTGAAACCAAATGAGTTTTCCTGAGACGTAACGTTTTCCTTTCGTAGACAAAGCGTTCGTTGATTAGATGTCAAATGCAAAGTAAACCGTCGTTTGAACAGCTGTAGAAACAAAAGGGCCAATTTAACATACTGTTTAAAAGTTATCACACTTTCATATTTATTGCTGGATAGGATATTAATTAGGATAGTCAACTAAGTATTGCTTATTATAACTCATACCCCACACAACCTCACTATTCACACTTACACCCATACTCACTCACACACTCAGTCGTCTACACATAATACTACAAGTACATGCGCGATCTGGTCTCTTTCTGCATAAAGCTTATTAATTTTAAGTTACCCTTTTATTTTTAGTCTTGCATGTTTACAGTGACCTCCAGACAGGCAGTCGCTCCATGTAAAACACTGGTATTCAGCTGCATCCGGTTAGACTGGAAGCCGACGACAACATAGTTGGGAAAAGGCTAGGCAGATGATGATGTTTACAGTGACCTCCAATAAAATGTATCGAAATGCCCATTGTAATATAAATAGCATTTTTTTTTTAAATTATCCTCTATAGAGATGCGTGTGCATCAGCTTCCACTTTCCGCGTCTGTTCAGATGCGTACGCATCTTCATACAATACCATTGTTTTTTATGGACAAAAGCTGAACAGAGCTGAATAAGTGTGGTTAGTCCCTAATATTCAAAAGCAAAACTAAATTTGTTTTAAAAACAATGAAAAACAAAGTTACTGCTGCAGTTTGATGAAAAAGTCCCATATTATCTCAAAAACTAAACATCAAATCTTATTCAAACCAATATTCGTTGAAAGCATTTTTACGTTCTACAATCCTAAATTTTTTCAGAATTTACATTTTAATTTGACACACATATTTGACCACTTTAAACCTACTATAATGAACCTCAATGTCATTTCTATAAACACCCCGTACATTTAGGTTTGATGGTATTTTTTTTTTAGTTTCAGCTCCATGTAACGTGATGTATCCCTTTTTTTTTTTTTTCCGGATGGGAAATCATCAAATGACCCCCCCTCTGGGCGGAGCGGAAGGGAGTGTCAGACTTGTACTGACTAAAACCCATCCATGTTCCTTCTTTGCCCTTTGTGTTCCAGGGCCACGGTATCTCTTTCGAACAATCCCGCAGCCCTGGCAGGCATCGGCCCTTGCGGACCCCTACTTATTTGCTGACATCTCTTTGAGGCGCACGTGGAACACGAACGCGCCGTCGACACGGTCTGTCGTCAAAAGACGGCCGGACGGCGAGCTGGCCCATAACTCGCCGTCCACAGGCCCGCGCCTACGGTGGCCGGGAGCCACCACGTGACTCCCAACGCCCAGGGCGTCTCCCGCGGCGACTGGGACGTGAGGTTCTTTCCCTCTCACGTCCCGCCACCTCCTTCACTAGCATGACTGCTTCGCAGAAGGAGGTGACGGCTTCCCATTCCCTCTCGTTCCGGACCATGGCTTGAACCAAGGCCGGACGCGAGAGATCGCCGCCGCCAATCGCCGCTACGAGGACACGGCGGTGCTCCGCCCAAGCGGGGCAGACCTCCACGGTGTGCTCCACCGTGTCCTCCGGACGATCCTCGCAGTGGAAACACCCGGGCGTTTCCTCCCGCCCGATTCGGTGCAGGAACCTCCCGAAACAACCGTGTCCGGTGAGGACCTGCGTCAGGCGGTAGGAGAGGGCGCCGTGGCGCCTCTGTAGCCACTCCTCAAAGAGGGGACTTATCGCCACTATGGTGGCGTGCCCTGCACGGGGTTGCGACAGTCGCTCTCTCCATGTCGCCATGAGATCACGCCGGAGGTCTGTCCGCTGAGCGGCAATTTGCCACGGCAGCGGAGTTTCCTCCCGACGTAGTGCCTCCGCGCGCCATTCGTGCAGGCGTGCGAGGACTGTCGCCTCCAGATCCCATGGCGGCAATCCGGCAAGGAGGCTAGCCGCTTCGCCGGAGATCGTGCGGTATCCCCGGATTAGCCTTATGGCTATTACCTTTTGGGGCGCGTTCAGGTAGTGGGCAGCTTGCCGCCTCAAAGAACGCGCCCACACCGGGGCCCCGTAAAGGGCCATGGACCGCACGACCCCCGCGTATAGCCTCCGGCAGGAGGCGTTTGGACCCCTCAGGTTGGGCAAGAGCCGCTTGAAGGCAGCCCCTGTCCGTTCCAGTTTGGGAGCCAAACGTCGGAAGTGCTCCACGAAGTTTCACCGGCTGTCGAGGACGAGTCCTAGGTACTTCAACGTCGACCCGACGCCGATGGAAACCCCTCCTGCCGTCAGTAGAGATCCCGACGGTGGCGCATTCCGAGGCCTATGAAAACACATGGCCTCGGACTTGTGCATTGCCACCTCGAGACCCAATTGCCGGATCCTCTCCACGACTATCGTAACCCCGCGTGTCATGTTTTCGGCCGCCGCCTCGTGCGACCTCCCTTGTGCCAGTACCAGCGTGTCGTCAGCGTCCCTCCCTTTATCTTTTTTAATGGTTGTATGTAATTGTAATCGTAAAGCGGTTCACAGAATACATCTACCTACCAAATTTCAACTGCTGTACATACGGACGGACAGACAGACTGACAATCATGACGAATCTATAAGGGTTCCGTTTTTTGCCATTCAGCTATAGAACAAAATTAAAAAAAAACAATATTCATTCATTACACAGTTTCTTCACTATTTTACGCAACACAGGAGATTACAAACTCATTGAAGCATGTACTCCTGATTGAAATGATTACTATTCAACCCTCGCTTGTCCCTTGAGTGGAAACTTCCTCAATTTTCTCTGCCTCTCACGATCATGTAGTTTTTCACGCCAATTCTCATGGAGATGAGACCCTTATCACCCTATCATCTCCCACGCAATTTTACATTTCCCTTCTGTGTGTCCCAAGGGCGAATATTCTAGCTAGCAACCAGAACCCGAGGAATTTTGATTACAATTTCAGTGAAGTTTTATGAGAATTTTCCGCCACATTGCACCACAAAACACTGACTGCACAATGTGGACTTGAACTGTTAATTTGTTTATTAAATACGTGTAGCTATCCATACTAATATCATTCATCTTCTTCTATATATAAAAATCAATTGCAACATGTATGACGGATCAATGTCAAGAAAAGGTTCAGATTTATTTTCATTTTATTTGCTTGAAATATGGTATTTTACAGATTTTATAACACACAGGTGCACAATAGTTCAGCATATAGCATAATAACATAGCATAATCAGCCTACTAATGTTCCCACTGCTGGAACGCAGGCCTCCTCACTATGAGAGGGAATGGGCTGTAATCCACCACGCGGGCCCAGTGCGGGTTGGTAGATGTCACATGTCTTCGAATTTTTGGTTCTAGGACATGCCGTTTTCCTCACGATGTTTTCTTTCACCGTTTTGAGAGCAGTGGTGCACAAAGTAATGCGCCTGGCTGGGTTCGAACCCACGACTTACTGCTCGTAAGTCGGGGTCTCCACCACTGGGATACCGCTGCTCTCCCGCCACTGGGCCACCGCTGCTCTCGTTCAGTATATTCCGCCTGCTTAATTCGGCATGCGAATTTTGTGACAAAATAATCAAATTCCAATGTCAAAAAAACAACAAAAAAAAAGTACTAAATCAAAAATTGTCTACATAAAATATCTAATTACAAGGTTTGTTTTGCTAATGGCATTTCTCATTTCCAAAAAAGAGGGGTGTTATAAGTTTGAATATTGTGAATCTGTATGTATGTCTGTGGTGTGACAGCTCCATAACGGATGAACCGATTTTGATTAATTTTATTTCGTTTTCTTTATTCTCCGGAACAATGTAACTCTGTCCATCTTGTCTTTTTACAACTTAATAGTTAAACAGATCATAGACCACGACTTGATTTAGTTCACTTTTTATTTTGGTAGATGCCTTGGCATGATTTTCTTGATGTACGCGGGCGAAGCCGCAGAATAAAGCTGGTTATCCATTAAACTTAATTAAGTATATCGTTCTGTCTTGACCGAACTGCAAACATTTTAACTCGACCGTTTTGTATTGATTTGCAAACAAATTCAATCCTCAATCGTTCTACACGACTGCACAGTGAATCGTCAACATGCTTGAGTAATTGGACGTATGCAAAGTCATAAGTTCAAAGACATCAGAAGCTCACATACTGTAGAACGTTTATGGTGAAAACATGAGACAGAAGACACTTTTTATCAATTTGTAGCATGTCCTTTGTCTGCCAAAACGGGTTATTTTGAACGACAACACGCCGTTTACTTAATAACTAAATACAGGGTGTAAACAGACCCTTCACACAACCGTCAACCATGCATTCTGTACATCAAATTAAGTAACTTTACGCAAACATTATTGCTGGGAATCGACTTTTTTTTTTTGGGGTAAAAAATCACGTTTTACGGTAGGACTCGATGGAAAGCACTCAAAGCATTATGCTGATGGATGGATTGAATAGTACGGGGGTCGTGGAGGTGTATAAAGTAAAAATCTTACATTAAAAACATGTATTTAAAAAAAACTTGTGAAAAAGTTGGAACTTTGACCCCTAATATCTCCGTAACTAGAAGGTATCGGATAGAACAAGTGCCTTTCGTATATGTTAAGGGTCTACTTACACCCTTTATATTAACGACCATTTAACATAAAAACACATGTTTCATTTTTTGATGTCCTTTATCAGGTTACGTAAGTACCGTCGTTCTGTAAGTAAACTCGGGGAATCAAAATTAAATGCGCTACGTGTTATTTGTGTAGATTGTTGAGTGTTGACAAACTGGACCAACCGATCTTACCAACGGGTACATTATTACCCAATAATAACTGGGTTGTGGATATAAGTTCAGCTGGTTCCAGTAAGACTGGAAGCCGACTCTAATAAAGCTGGGAATAGTCTAAGCTGATGACGATGTTGACAAACTGGAGTGTTAGGTTCTTTATCAAATTGTTGTCTTTCTAGGGAACCCTAGCCAAATAGCAAAAACGGAACCGTTATAATTGTGCCATGTCCGTTTGTTTGTCTGTAATTACTGTTGTATACAAGTGTAAATGAACCCTTCACGAAGTCGTCAAACAAGCATCAAACTAAGTAACTCTACGTAAAAATTATTGCTTGGAAACGACTTTTTTTTGGTGTCAATCACGTTTGACGGTAAAACTAGATGTAACATACGTAAAACATCGTGCTTATGTACGTATAGAATAGTAAACAGCTCATAGACGTATTTGAAGTAATGTTATAACCTTAAAAACTAATATTTTAAAAAAAACTTGTGAAAATGTTGAAACTTTGACCTGCAATATTTCCGTAACTAGAATGACGGGTAGAACAAGTGCCTTTCGGCTTCGTTAAGGGTATTGTTACACCCATTATTTGTTTATGATAGAATTCTTCTTGATTTTGCAAATTTTTTTTTTTTTGGGCTTTTCAACATGCTTTCTCACCCCGATGGCATCGAAATAGGTGACGAAGAAATTGAAAGAAAGTTAGAAAATTGATGAATTGACCTATTGTGTCAAACAACGCGATTTGCGTCGAAAAGTTAGACAGCAGTGTTCAACTTTTCGACAACTTCAAAAATAAAGTTTGTAATTCATTGTCAATGATTACTGATTACGCTTGACTGGTCAAATTGTCTAACAGCATTATTAGAACGGATTTTGTTCTGTTATGAACTTTTTGAGTAGTTGTGGAAATTACCACAAATTACACAATTTGAAATATTCTCTGTACTTTTTCTACAATAACCCGTGTGTTTTAATTTTGCTTTGAAAGCTGACGTATCATCTTCTAGGCTTGCTCAGTCCATCGTTAACCTCATCTATCGTTTTTTATCAGATTAAATCGAGTTCAAAAGTATTACGAAATCAATTTAAAAAAATGATACAAACTTAAATGACTAAATGTTCAAATGATTGCCCTTTTCAAGCCACACTTCATTTATCATCGCGCTATGTACCTCTAATAATGACGCGAAATACCTGCATATCTTCAAGCCACTAACGTTAAAAGTTATTTAAAAAATATAGCTTATATTAAATTGTAAACATGTCTAAAAGGCTGGAGTCAGGTCTGCCAGAGAGCAGGTAAAATATATTCCAATTTATTTAAAGAGCAAACCTTGCCCAGAAATATTTTCTGCCACATGAAATTGAATTTCCAGACGTGCAGCGAGAGTATTTTAAAGTCACGTTCGAAGCGACTGTGTTGCTCTACTTTTGCCTGAAAATAACAATAGACTGGAACTAGGAAAAATCTCAAATAATGGTTTGTTTCACGTGTCACGTGTATACTAAGAATAGTATTGACTGACATTGGTGAAGGTTGAATTGTTAATGCGATCCAAAAGGCTAGGGAGATGTGACCATTTAAAAAAAAAATCGTTGCCCCGTACTAGGAATTTCTCCTGTATCATGGGTGCGTTTACAAACATTAAGCTCACATACACAAACAGCCAGACCCGGAACAACTACCTGTGGGCCATACACATATTTGTTCCGTGCGGGAATCGAACCCACGACACGAAGCGCAGCAGTCAATCGCTCAGCCACTGCGCCAACCGTGCCGTCAAGTCTTTATTGTTTGCGGATTAGTGAGATGGCCAGTATCAATACTGGAAATAGATTTTTTTTTTTTTTTTTTTTTTTGTTTGATTATAACTGGAATGTTTTCTGATGCGATTCATTATCATATTAAGTTATATTTTTTTAATCCCGCGAAGTATCATACCTTTCTTTTAAGGTGAAAGCGGGACCTTATGGCTATCTTTCCTTGTCTGTCTACCATAAAACTGTGTTTCTTTTACCAAGATACACAACTATACTGGGTAGTTAAGATTTTTAATAAATTACCTAATTAATAGTACTTTTTTTTTTTTTTTTGGTACGGAACCCAAAAAGCGCGAGTTCGGCTTTATACTAGTTTTTTATTTTTGGATAATTACAAGCTCAGACCACACAGCTCTACGATGCTTCAAATGTTGGTTTCTTGCCAGAATTTTCGATGTGATTAAAAAAAATGTATTCAAGTTCTTTGGTGGACTTTACACTTATAAATCTAATCTAATTTGGGGGAAAACATTGCATTTATTATAAAAAAAACCTCACTGGGACAGCTTAGTCGAAAAACTTTTGAAAATTGAAGATGAAACAACAAAAATTGTCTGTAAAAGTATTCTAAAAGTCCCGTCACATATGTTTAAAAGTAAAACTTAAAAAAAAAACACAATTGAATAATACTTCAGCATAAAATAATGCAATTTTATGCGTCTAGCTATTTACTGAAGCCAAGCCGTGCACGATGGGATGCGTTGTCAGAATTCCTCCTCGTGTGCCTGATGGCTGCCGGTCCCTCTCGATACGTCTGGAGGGAATAGCAGCTGCTGGGCCGGTGTACCCTGGGCGTGGGCAGTATCCTTCCCCGAGGAATGGGAAGAGATTCTTATTCCTTGGGAAATATTACTGCCCATGGCTAATATTCTGACATGGGGGGGTCCCTCATGGACCAAGGGGGCGTTGCTCCGCGTGACCCTCTGAAAAGCAGAGGGCACAGCGGAGGAGCAAGGGCGGGCTCGGTGTGCACTTACCCTGCCTCCGAGCAGACAGTGAAGGACGTGCGTCCTTCACCGGTGCTTTCCGGTGCACTTCGGAGGTGGACCGCAGCGGCCTGTGCTTCCGCTGCGGCCAGCATGGTCACATGGCCGCGGCTTGCTCCGCCGCGCCGTGCTGCGCCGCATGTGCTGCAGCTGGCAAGCCGGCCGATCACCGGGCAGGGAGCAAGTCCTGCGGTACTCCCGCCAAGGCCAGGGGCAAGGGAAGGCCCTCCGCCACCACCGCCAAAACCCCCACCGTCGCCACCACCGCAGCTGCCGCCACTGTCACCGCCGCTGCCGCTACTGCTGCAACTTCCGCAGCGGGGCTCTCGCAGGGGGCCCGGGAGGGGGCTGAAATGGAGTGCCAGTAACGGCCCCATTACGCCTTCTCCAGGCGAACATCAACCACTGCGCCTGCGCTCAGGATCTGTTGCTCCAGAGCGTGGCGCAGTGGTCGATTAACATCGCCGTGGTCGCTGAACCGTACTTTGTCCCGCCCAGGGATGACTGGGTGGAGGACCTTAGCGGCTCAGTGACCATAATTGCGTCGGTCGCTGCCGGTACCCCAACCCTTGAGAGTGTCAGGAAGGGTCAGGGGTGCGTAGCAGCACGGTTCGGGGAGATCGTTGTAGTGGGAGTCTACTTCTCCCCGAGCCGAACTCTCGCCGAGTTCCACAACTCCCTCACGGAGTTGAGTGTCGTCATCGGAAGCCATTCCCTCCCCGTGCTTGTGCTCGGGGACTTCAATGCCAAGAACTTGGCTTGGGGTTCTCGTTACACGGACGTGCGGGGTAGAATGGTGGAGGACTGGGCTCTGGAGACAGGCCTGGTCGTCCTAAATCGGGGTTCTGTCCCCACGTGCGTGCGGATGCGGGGCGAGTCGGAGGTGGACATCTAGTTCGCCAGCCCCGCTCTGTCGCCGCGTGTCGTTGACTGGCGCGTCATGGAGGGAGTGGAGACCTATTCCGACCACCGGTACATCCGGTTCGACGTCTCCACCCAGTCCTCAAGCGTGCCGGTCCTACAGGCCCCGAGTGGTCCGCGATGGGCGCTGAAGCAGCTGGACCGGGAGCTCCTCCTGGAAGCCTCGATCGTGCAGGCCTGGGTGTCATCACCAGTCAGGCCTGCCGACATCGACAACGAGGCGGGTTGGTGCCAGGAGGCCATGTCCGACATTTGCGACGTGGCAATGCCCCGAGTTCGGCCAGGAAGCGCCCGGCGTCAGGTGTACTGGTGGTCGCGAGAGCTGACGTCTCTGCGCAAGGCGTGCGTTGCCACGCGGCGCCTGTACGCCAGGCATCGCAGGCTCCGCATCCGCCCTCCGGATGCGGCAGCCATTGAGGCGGAGCTGTACGAGGGGTACAGAGCGGCGAAGACCGCCCTCCAAGAGGCTGTCCGGCGGGCCAAGAACTTGGCCCGCGAGGAGATGCTGGAGTCTCTGAACGGAGATCCGTGGGGGCGCCCTTACAAGATGGTGCGGGACAAACTCCGCACCCGGGCCCCCCCGTTGACGCAGAGTCTCCGGCCTGAGCTCGTGGAGGACGTGGTGAGCGCTTTGTTCCCTTCGCGAGGGGAGCATCCTCCCCCGCCTATGGCTCCGCCACCGCGTGCGGTGCCGGAAGCGGACCACACCGATGACGATGACGACGTTCCGGAGGTGACTGGGGTAGACCTGAGAGTGGCGATACGCAGGCTGAAAACCAGAAACACCGCCCCGGGACCCGATGGCTTGCCTGGCAAAGCCTGGGTCCTGGCCTCTGAGGCTCTCGGGCCCCGACTGGAAGGGCTCCTAAGCGCATGCTTGGAGAGAGGCCAGTTTCCGCTTCGTTGGAAGACGGGGAAGCTGGTCCTCATCCGGAAACCAGGGCGCCCTGCGGACTCTCCGTCCGCATACCGGCCCATCGTGCTGCTCGACGAGGTGGGCAAGTTCTTTGAAAGAGTCATTGCCAACCGCCTCGCCGGGCACCTTGCGGGGATGGGGCCGGATCTTGCGGAACACCAGTTTGGTTTCCGCAAGGGGCGCTCGACGGTGGACGCCATCATGCGCGTGAGAGCCCTCACGACGGGGGACGCGGTGTCCCAGGGCGGGGTCGTCTTGGCGGTGTCTCTTGACATCGCCAACGCCTTCAACTCCATGCCCTGGAGCTGCATTAGGGAGGCACTCCGGTATCACCGGGTGCCGACCTACCTTCGTCGTGTGGTCGGGGACTACCTGACGGATAGAGCCGTCATCTACCCTGGTCGAAGCGGAGAATGGAACCGGCGAGAGATGTCGTGCGGTGTTCCACAGGGATCGGTTCTGGGACCGGCCCTGTGGAACATCGGTTACGACTGGGTGCTGCGCGCCGACCTCCCTACCGGCGTCAGCGTAGTTTGCTACGCTGACGACACGCTGGTACTGGCACAAGGGAGGTCGCACGAGGCGGCGGCCGAAAACTTCGGAATGTTTTCATGGGCTTCGGAATGCGCCACCGTCGGGATCCCTACTGACGGCAGGAGGGGTTTCCATCGGCGTCGGGTCGACGTTGAAGTACCTAGGACTCGTTCTCGACAGCCGGTGGAACTTCGTGGAGCACTTCCGACGTTTGGCTCCCAAACTGGAACGGACAGGGGCTGCCTTCAAGCGGCTCTTGCCCAACCTGAGGGGTCCAAACGCCTCCTGCCGGAGGCTATACGCGGGGGTCGTGCGGTCCATGGCCCTTTACGGGGCCCCGGTGTGGGCGCGTTCTTTGAGGCGGCAAGCCGCCCACTACCTGAACGCGCCCCAAAAAGTAATAGCCATAAGGCTAATCCGGGGATATCGCACGATCTCCGGCGAAGCGGCTAGCCTCCTTGCCGGATTGCCGCCATGGGATCTGGAGGCGATAGTCCTCGCACGCCTGCACGAATGGCGCGCGGAGGCACTACGTCGGGAGGAAACTCCGCTGCCGCGGCAAATTGCTGCTCAGCGGACAGACCTCCGGCGTGATCTCATGGCGACATGGAGAGAGCGACTGTCGCAACCCCGTGCAGGGCACGCCACCATAGTGGCGATAAGTCCCCTCTTTGAGGAGTGGCTAGAGAGGCGCCACGGCGCCCTCACCTACCGCCTGACGCAGGTCCTCACCGTACACGGTTGTTTCGGGAGGTTCCTGCACCGAATCGGGCGGGAGGAAACGCCCGGGTGTTTCCACTGCGAGGATCGTCCGGAGGACACGGTGGAGCACACCGTGGAGGTCTGCCCCGCTTGGGCGGAGCACCGCCGTGTCCTCGTAGCGGCGATTGGCGGCGGCGATCTCTCGCGTCCGGCCTTGGTTCAAGCCATGGTCCGGAGCGAGAGGGAATGGGAAGCCGTCACCTCCTTCTGCGAAGCAGTCATGCTAGTGAAGGAGGTAGCGGGACGTGAGAGGGAAAGAACCTCACGTCCCAGTCGCCGCGGGAGACGCCCTGGGCGTCGGGGGTCACGTGGTGGCTCCCGGCCACCGTAGGCGCGGGCCTGTGGACGGCGAGTTATGGGCCAGCTCGCCGTCCGGCCGTCTTATGACGACAGGCCGTGTCGACGGCGCGTTCGTGTTCCACGCGCGCCTCAAAGAGATGTCAGCAAATAAGTAGGGGTCCGCAAGGGCCGATGCCTGCCAGGGCTGCGGGACTGTTCGAAAGAGATACCGTGGCCCTGGAACACAAAGGGCAAAGAAGGAACATGGATGGGTTTTAGTCACTACAAGTCTGACACTCCTCTCCGCTCCACCCAGAGTGGAGGGTGTCATTTGATGATATCCCATCCGAAAAAAAAAAAAGTGGTGACTCGGAGGTTGCCTATAGTCATTGATAGGGCAAACATGCAGGTTTCGCACTACTGAGGAATTTCTAATAAAAAAACCTAATCAACCTCACATCATTCTTCCACCAATCCAACTTTACACCTCTAACTTTATAGGAGAATGTGTTATAATGGGTGTAAAAATACCCTTAACAAACCCGAAAGGCACTCGTTTTCCCCGTCATTGCGATATTTTTCATAACTAGGAACCTTATAGTTACGGAGATTTTAGGGATTCAAAGTTCCTACTTTCCCACATGTTTTTTTTTTTTTTAATACAAGATTTTGATGTAATAACTTCACCTTAAATACATCCATGACCCCCGTACCATTTAATCCATCCATCAGCACAATATGTTGAGTGCGTGTCATTGAGTCCTACATTAAAACATGACTTTTCATCCCTAAAACAAGGACGTTTCCTAGAAATAATTTTTGCGCTGAGTTACTTACTTTGATGTACAGAATGCTTGGTTGACGGCTTAGTGAAGGGTCCGTTTACAACTTGTATACTATACAAGCACACATGCGAGTATGCAAACGTTATAATAGAGGCCTATGTTATGCCACTGCAGGGTCTTTCTTCCCTGTTTCTACTTTTCTTGATGAAATGCAATTATCGTGAGAAAATCCTTTTAAAATGAGTTCAGCTGACCCCACTATCTCCTTCTAGGTTTATCGCGTTGTCAATTTCTGCCAGTTGGGACCCACTAATAAGTACATAATTATCTCCATCCGTTTACACCTGATATTTAATGTACCTTTTATTTTGTCACAGGTACCAAGTATTATTCTTCGTAGTGACATACGCCATCCCTATGCTTGGGATGACGTTCTTCTACTCAGCGATGGGGAAAGTGCTGTGGGGTTCAGGATCCATCGGCGAGCTGACGCAGCGACAAGTAGACTCGATACGATCAAAACGAAAGGTATGTGAAGCTGTTCATAGAAATATAAATTATTAAGAATTAGTATGTTTAGGAATATTATTATTATTATATACTCCTGTGTAATACAATAGGCAGTCTGTCCATGTAAAATACTGGTATTCAGCTGCATCCGGTTAGACTTAAAGCCGACTCAAACTTTCATCATTTGGGAAAAGGCTAGGCAGATGAAGATGACTCCTATGTAACATGAACGCATAAAGGTTGAAACACACTATTGTTTTGTGTTGTGTCGTGTCGTGTCAGCGTAACGGCTTCATAAATTTAGTATGATTAGAAACACACTTACGGTGCGACACAACACAGTAATAATGTATTTCTGCTACACGACACAACAAAGATGTGTATTGGCATACCGCTGTTAAAACCGCGATGGTTTGTATTGGTATGTTTATGATTTTGTAACATTATGTTTTTGAATGAAAATCGATAAAAAAAACTGAGATTATGTGTGGTTGCGTCTACTTCTTCATCATCATCACCTGACCCTTGCATTTGGGTCGAGTTAGTATTGTACGAGACAGCTGATACAATTCTGTCTACCATCTTATTCTCTATCGTCGATTGTTTTATCAATACGTTAGTCATTATAATATTTTGTGCCGAAACGATGCTCTGTGTCGTAAAGGCCTCGTGTCTAGTTAATGCCACTGCTCACACGTCATCTTGATCTCTTTCTATCTTACGACATCTTGTTGCCCAACCAACGTTGTTACTGTTGGTCTGCCTGGAGATTTAACCATCTCAAACGACAATAGATAAAAATGGTCATCAAGTCGTCTTTGATACAATGTTTTATTTGTAAACAACGAAAGCGTATAATAGATGTTGGAAGATGAACGTGAAACCCATCTTTTATTGAACGAGGCCTCTGCCCCAATTTCAAAAATAACAATTTGTTACGATTTTCTTCCAAACTATAAATCGCCTTGCAGATTTTCAATACAAGATCTTTTCGAAGCAACGTTGTTGCCAAACCAATGTTTTATTCAATTTTCGTTCGCTCACGTCGTGTTTGTTCACGTTCAGAGTACCGAAGTGGAGACAATGAGGGTTTATTGGAACTACGCCAGGGGTTCCAAAATTGAGACGTTCTGAAAACTTTGGGTCTAGCTATTACTTTTAAATAAAGTAAAATTTTCGTAAAAGAAACTCTGTCGAAACAAGAAAAAAAAAATGAATATCTGAATGTTAAAGACAGTGAAGATTAAAATTTTAGATCGAATAACAAGAATATGACCTCACGGTGACATGAAGTTACTTTTTCCAGTATAACCTGACCCCACTTTGTATCAGCTTCCCGTAAATTGAAAGATCAGCTTAATTTGGTTTCGCATAGCTTGATTGATCATCATTCCTAAGCCGCGGACTGCGATAGATTGAGTCGAATAACACGTGACAGCACAAAAATATTCGATTTTATTTTTTTGAAATACGTGATAAGGCTCACAACAATTTCAAAGGTGTGACGTAATAGCCCAAATAGATGTGGTCATAGTGACGTCATGTCATGTTCAACTACCGTCTTGTGAGCTATTCCCGTGAACATCTTGTCAAAAGTTTAGTCTGAAGGTTTTGTTATGGTAAAAAGTACTAGTACCTCATTGGTCTAGGGATCACAAGCGGTACTGCTGAACATACAGTTCTGGGTTCAATTTCCAGGTCAGGCTAAGTATTATAGGCTTTTCTTTCCAGAAATTTCTCAGTTACAGTTCGGATTTTAGATGAGGATGAGGAACTCGTGGCTAAATAATAACAGCCGCTCGGGTCGATCTTTAAGTTAAGCCGTGCTTGCCTAGGGTGGTCTGTGGATGGGTGACCGCCCATTACATACCAAGTTTCCTCTGTGCCTCGGAATGCACGTTAAGCCGTTGTTCCCGGCTGTCATTTGGAGATCTTTGACAGTCGTTAGGTAGTCAGTGGGCACAAAAGTCTGACAACCAGTCTTACCAAGGGGTATCGTATTACCCAGTAGTAACTGGGTTATGGAGGTCAGATAGGCAGTCGCTCCATGTAAAATACTAGTATTCAGCTGCATCCGGTTAGACTGGAAGCCGACCTCAATATAGTTGGAAAAAGGCTAGGCAGATGAGTTCGGATTTTAGATTTTTGCTCTTGATGGCCAAAAGCTCGTTCCCTATTACATAGGACATGATCATAACTGGAGAAATATAGGTGCATTTTAGGTTCACCTCTGTTTAACCTTCTGGAGATTACAGGCGTGATGTTTATTGTCCACAGGTTGTGAAAATGTTCATCCTAGTGATAGTAATCTTCGGGATCTGCTGGCTGCCCTACCACTCTTACTTCATCTACACGCACTTCAATCCATCGATACTGTACATGAAGTACGTTCAGCACATGTACCTCGGCTTCTATTGGCTGGCGATGGCCAACGCTATGGTCAACCCTATCATCTACTACTGGATGAATGCCAAGTAAGTCCTAAGGGTTTTAATTTGGGCTGCGGGACTGTTTGAAAGAGATACCGTGGCCCTGGAACACAAAGGGCAAACAAGGAACATGGATGGTTTTAGTCAGTACAAGTCTGACACTCCCTTCCGCTCCGCCCAGAATGGGGGGGTCATTTGATGATTTCCCATCCGAAAAAAAAATAAAAAAAGGGTTTTAAGTTAGGTTTTAGTCATCATTAGGAATAAAATTGGTTGAGTTTATTTGCCTAAAGCTCAAGGAAGAAAGTCTTTCTTTCTTTTTCTTATGGTTAGTGCCTAACCTGGTGTCAGAGTTTTTATATCGCTCATGGGCCTCTGACTTGGCATTACATGCAGTCGAGAAATATCTCTCAGGCATGCAGGTTTTCTCATGATGTTTTTCTTCACCGAAGCAATTGATAATTTGACAATACGCATATGAATCTGAAAAATTAGAGGTCTTGAGTTCGAACTTGAGACTTATGACTTGGCAGTCCGACGTAATAGGTAAGTATCATGTAGATAATATACCTCCCTATAAAATCTCAGAATTATTTTTAAGTTCCGAAATAAATCTATTCTAGTAGTAACTTTAGAGTTTCATAAACAAAAGGCAATAAAATATTCAAATATTTGTTTCAGTACATTAAGCAATGGATCCCTAACAAATAGCCTAAACATACCATTGTTAACTAAAATTGAATTGTGAACAAAACAATCAAAGTACAAAATTAAATGTCAAATGTTAATTAACGATTTGTGGTGAAGAAGGTAAGGCTATTTGTTCATTGTTTAATTCTGGGATTTGTGGAAAGGACGTTTTGACTTTATATCAGGGACTAAAGCCCTTCAAGAGTACTAGGCGATGCCTAAATGAAATATCAGCACACTCTTAAAATTTCAAAGCTCGGCTCAGAATCCAGAGTTGAAATTTCGACAATATAATAATTTAAGCGTTCACTTAGACAACGCTTAGTAATTGTGAAAACGGGCCTATATTAGGGTTCTCAAAAAGGTTGGGCGGCAAATAATATATTCTTAGAATTATTTATATGCTGTAGTTAGTAATTCAAAATTGACAAGTGATGTGGAAATTCGATAGTGTTGTATAAATACAATACAGTATCCAAATGAATTTCATCAGAAATATATTTTGATTTTGAATAGTTTCAGAAAACTATTCATGTGTAAAACTATTCATACAGATAGTTAATTTAAAGTTATACAAATATTAACAGGAATGATATAGGCAAGCTTGTAAATATCTATTTACTTCAGGGAATTGAATAGGGATATTTTATGCCAATCAAAAAGAGTAAATATTCGTGGGGGTAGACGTAGGCGTTTTTATTCAACACTGTACGAAAACAGTAGCGTGTAACAATGTTTAACGACGTATGGGCGCTTTTATTTAACACTTTAAGAAAATGGATCGGCAAATTAATTACGGTCTAGATCACAGATAAACATAGATATACCTTTACCTAGATAACGCAAGAACACCTACTTCACGTCAGCTTAAGCATTTTATGCTTAACCTGGCTACTGTCGCAGCAAGTTAATTTGTTTCAAACAACAACTCAAGAACTTAATTTGCATTTAAAGAACAAAAACGTAGTGTGTTTTGTATAGTAACTAAATAGTGCTTATGACGTCATAGTAGGTGGTGAAAAAATAGCACACTTGGTTTTTATACGGATCATGATAATTGCGATATCTAGGGATATCTAAAGGGTGTAACGAGACCTTTAACGGATGCTGAATGGCACTTATTTTCCCCTTCATTGCGATAATTTTTTGTTCTAGACCATACCTCTAGGGAACCTTTTAGTTACGGAGATATTGGGGGTCAAAATTCAAACATTTTCAAAAGTTTTTTTTTTTAAATTCATGTTTTTGTATGTAATATCTTTACTTTTAACACCTCAACGACCCACGTATTATTCAATCCACACAATGTTTTGAGTGCGTTACATTGAGTCTTAACGTAAAACGTGATTTTTCACCCCCAAAAAAAGGTCGTTTCCCAGTAATAATTTTTGCGTAAAGTTACTTAGTTTGATGTACATGCTTGGTTGACGGCTTCGTAAAGGGTCCATTAACACCCTGTACATCTGTGGTCTAGATGTTAATAATGTGTACACGGAAACCAGCCAGTGTTTTGCGTTGGCCATTAATCCTGTAATTCGTCAACGTAAACCACAGCACGGGATCAACTTCGCCTCAATTCGCGCGACTCATGATACTTCTATGAAACTCCATAATTCAACGCGCACTTATAAGATCCGTAACGGCATCGACTCGGATCTGGATGCCGATATGGCGATGTGTAGGTATGGTGTGAGCGAGTTATGAAAATTATAAAAAAGTGAATAGGAATTTTAAAAGCAATTTGGAGTTTGTAATTACCATCAGCTTAAACAGGAAAGTCATTAAGGCAAAAATCCACGGTTTCCTGTTATAAATTATGGCAGAAGCACGTGCAAGAGACGCTAACGGGCTGATGCGAAAAAAAAACAAGATTTCCTTTTATGTTTTCCGTTTGATTCAATTTGATTCGATTAATAAGTGTTATTGAAGTGGGTTCACTGACTTTATGAAAGTTTATTGCCACTCATAAGCACCTTTGCATACCACGGTTCTTTTATGCTCTGACGACACAAACGCAAATTTAACGTGCGTTTGTATCGATTCAAACGTGCGCTTACAGCGCGTTTCAATGGTAAGCAGAGTTGTATCGAGCAACGCTGTCGTAATACTGTAGTTCCAAATGGCGGTGGTTTTCTGTGCGATACATACGGAAGGATCGTGTGCGAAGGTAACAACGTGACTGCAGTTTTGAGTTTACTGAACGTCCTGAGTGCGTCGTCAGCGCATAAAAAAATGTGGTATGTAAAGGCCTTTAGTACATGCCTGCACGAATGGCGCGCGGAAGCACTATGTCGGGGGGAAACACCGCTGCCGCGACAAATTGCCGCTCAGCGGAGAGACCTCCGGCGTGATCTCATGGCGACATGGAGAGAGCGACTGTCGCAACCCCGTGCAGGGCACGCCACCATAGTGGCGATAAGTCCCCTCTTTGAGGAGTGGCTAGAGAGGCGCCACGGCGCCCTCACCTACCGCCTGACGCAGGTCCTCACCGGACACGGTTGTTTCGGGAGGTTCCTGCACCGAATCGGGCGGGAGGAAACGCCTGGGTGTTTCCACTGCGAGGATCGTCCGGAGGACACGGTGGAGCACACCGTGAAGTTCTGCCCCGCTTGGGCGGAGCACCGCCGTGTCCTCGTTGCGGCGATTGGCGGCGGCGATCTCTCGCGTCCGGCCTTGGTTCAAGCCATGGTCCGGAGCGAGAGGGAATGGGAAGCCGTCACCTCCTTCTGCGAAGCAGTCATGCTAGTGAAGGAGGTGGCGGGACGTGAGAGGGAAAGAACCTCACGTCCCAGTCGCCGCGGGAGACGCCCTGGGCGTCGGGGGTCACGTGGTGGCTTCCGACCACCGTAGGCGCGGGCCTGTGGACGGCGAGTTATGGGCCAGCTCGCCGTCCAGCCGTCTTATGACGACAGGCCGTGTCGACGGCGCGTTCGTGTTCCACGAGCGCCTCAAAGAGATGTCTGCAAATAAGTAGGGGTCCGCAAGGGCCGATGCCTGCCAGGGCTGCGGGACTGTTCGAAAGAGATACCGTGGCCCTGGAACACAAAGGGAAAAGAAGGAACATGGATGGGTTTTAGTCAGTACAAGTCTGACACTCCCTTCCGCTCCGCCCAGAGCGAGGGGGGGGGTCATTTGATGATTTCCCATCCGAAAAAAAAAGGCCTTTAGTAGTCTTCTAGACCAAATTTTGACCATGGCGGACAACTTCCGAAGAGACGAGCTGGTTTCTCACGATGTTCTCCTTCACCATTTTGAAAGCAGTGTTGATAAAATTAATTGTATATTCAATTCGTAAGTTGGAGTCTTTACCACTGGGCCACCATTCCTCACATCATTTACATCTTAAAAGGTGCCAATTTGTAACAACGAAGCGTTCAACCAGTAAATTGGACAAGCTTTGTTGTCCGGAATCGCTCAATCGCTCTTTAGAAAACACTTTCAGGCATTCCAAGCGTGTGAACCTGAATCGATGTCCCGAGGCTTGAACCGTGGCATTGAGGCTTCGGTACTGAGAACTAACTACAGTGGGAACTGTTTCTTTTATTGTTTAGTTAAAATATCTTATTGTAGGGGTTCTAAGAAACCTACATAATGAAGACCATGCTGGTCAGCGGGTTTCTTTACCAAACATCATTTTGCTGCCTTTACCGTTGTTTCGATTTTCCCTTATCGGTTGACAAGTTGTCACGCAATAAGACATACAGGGTGTAAACGGACCCTTCACGAACCCGACAACCAAGCATTATGTACATCAAACTAAGTAACTTTACGTAAAAACTATTGCTGGGAAACGACTTTTTTTTTGGTGTGAAAAATCACGTTTTACGGTAGAACTCAATGTAACGCACTCAAAACATTGTGCTGATGGATGGATTAAATAGTACCTCTAATAATGTATTTAAAAAAAATACTTGTGAAATATTTGGAACTTTGACCACCAATATCTCCGTAACTGGGAGGTTCCCAGGTATGGTCTAGAACACAAAATGATCGCAATGACGGGGAGAACAAGTGCCTTTCGGCTCCGTTAAGGGTCTTGTTACACCCTTTATGGTAATTATTTTCACTGTTAAAACTTTTAAAGATATCATATGATGATATATGATTTTATTATTCAATTTGAAGAAAATATCGAAGATAAGAATAAGAATAGGAATGACTAACTGAATCTAGTTTCCCGTGAAGCGGAAATTAAAACTCTGCGTCTATAGCTAAACTTTAACCGACATCTTTTGAAGTTAGCTGTGTTCGAATTTAGCATCCTACTAGGATGCTGAATTCGAACACAGCTTCACGGGAAACTTAGATCTTAGATTCAGTTAGTCATTTCTATTCTTATTCTTTATTGCACACACAATTAAAAGGTACACACACAAAATTACAATATAGGATATACGGCGAGCTTAACCCAGAATTGGGTTTTCTTACAGCAAACCTTACTTTTTTATCGTCTTCATGACTTTTTTTTAAAACTTGTAGATCATAATTGCTCCACAATGTGTTCTTTGGTTTTTGTTCAAAAAACTTAGGTATTATCAAATTATAAACAAAGGAAAGAATGCTTCTGCTGACTATTACTAAAAAAAATCCTTCATACTTCATTTCGAGTAGCCACGAGCTTTTCCCTTACTCCCTGTAAGGGAAAAGCTCGTGGCTAAGTAATAACAGCCGCTCGGATCGATATTTAGGTTAAGCCGCGCTTGCCTAGGTTGGTCTGTGGATGGGTGACCACCCATTACATACCGAGTTTCCTCCGTGCCTCGGAAAGCACGTTAAGCCGTTGGTCCCGGGTGTCATTTGTAGATCTTTGACAGTCGTTATAGGTAGTCAGTGGCCCAAAAAGTCTGACAACCAGTCTTACCAAGGGGTATCGTATTACCCAGTACTAACTGGGTTGTGGAGGTCAGATAGGCAGTCGCTCCATGTAAAATACTGGTATTCAGCTGCATCCGGTTAGACTGGAAGCAGATGATGATGACTTCATTTCGAGTAACTCAAACGCTTTTAGTAATTAAGTGTTAACTGTATTAAAGCATTAACTCAAACTTTATGACAAAACGTACGAAATTATCTTGGATTTATTATAAGGTTGTAAATGCGACCCTAGGGCAATATTTTACTTGTAGACTTTTTAGTGAGACGGTTTTTTCCACAATTTACAGTAACAGTAAACGAGGGAACACTAATTGTTCATGAAATTATAGAGTTTTATTCGTTTAACGTAACAGCTTGTTTAACTTATTACTTTGTTAACATTTTATAACATTTGTTTGCGTTGTTGTCCTTCTAAAGAGTTACAGTATGGATTTAAAATACCCTACTAAAAAGAGGCTATCAGAAGAAATAACATGGAATAAAATATTATAGTTAAAAAAACAAAAAAAACACGGTTTAGAGTGACTTCATTGTGTTTCTCGTATTTTCCTCAGCAATTTTTTTCATTTGATACTTCATGGGAATGCATAAAAAATAACTAGACTAAATTATGTATTTAGAGCATGTGTACTCGATAATGTGTTAGCTGTGGTTACCTGTCATTGAGTGTGCGTTAGACCATGTATTTTGTAATAGTTTTCATTTTATATAAGACACATTATTGTAATGTGGTGGTAATCCAAAATAAATAAATAAATAAAACTAGTCCGCCATCTTTGGGAGTCCACCATATTAGATTTAGAATGACGTCACTTAGCTTACCATGAATTGTCATCCAAACTAAATATGTTCGCGTATTTGTCTCAGTGACACTTTAAAGCAAAACGTCATAATTGACAAAGTTTGACACGTAAAACTTGTGCCAATACCAACCAGTTAGTCTCTGCAATAAAAATGACAAAGACAGCAATACTTTTTTATCATTTCAGCGTTTAATATGTCAAGCTTTTATGTATGACCAGCTAAGTATTCCCAAATAAAAGTATCGGCATGATATTTTCACAAAAATATATCAACATATTTTCCTTTCTACTCCAGTAAAAATGTAGGCTGTGCTAACAGAAACCTATCATATAAAAACATTGAGGGATTATCCCTTGAATTTTTTACGAGTGGTTTCACTCGCTCCGTCCTATCTATCAATTTGTGAATATTAGAAGGCTCCTCTGACAGATGCCGGGACTTAATGTGCTTTCCTCCGTTCATCGGAAAGCACATTAAGTCGTTGGTCCTGGCTGTCATTTGTAGATCTTTGACAGTCGTTACAGGTAATCAGTGGCTCAAAAAGTCTGACAGGCAGTCTTACCAATGGGTATCGTATTATTGGTCACCCATCCACAGACCAACCTAAGCAAGCACGGCTTAACCTAAAGATCGATCCGAGCGACTGTTATTATTTAGCCACGAGCTCCTGACATTGTATAAAAAATAAAAAATTACTTGGGTATGAAAACATTTAAGTTTCATTTTATTAGGTACCTGTTCAGAAACCTGGTTAATTATAAAGATTAAAGGTTAGCAATTTAAACCAAAGATTACCATTATATCTTTCAATTTATATCACCTCTAAAACCTATTTGTGCCCGTTTTATGCAGATTCAATCCAATTTATTTGTTGGGAGAATTCTAATTGAATTAATCAGAACTAAATTTTCAAGCCGACCAGACATTATGGGTGGGCGTGATTTCTTTGTATTATATATATTAAAATACGGATTTTAGTCAGCCTCTGGCCCGTTTAGCTTTAGAAAATGGTGCAAAAACCAAGAATCATTGTAAAAAATATCTTTACATTATATATTTAAAAATACTTCACACTTAAAATTAAGTTTCTAACTAACAAAAATTATTCAGGGTGTACCTAAAATTCGTTTCGCTACACATTAATTGAACGTCAGGTAAAAATGATAGCGAAATAGGTAAGGTAAAAGCATAGCGCTAGCTAGACCTATGTAAAACATCGGCATCATGGTTTTGATTCACTTTTTTCACCAATAATTTTCTTTCCCCAGGTTCAGGACATACTTCCGCACAGCGATCCTGTGCCGTTGGCGAGACATCCTGCGCCGGCGCAAGCGGCCGCTGCCAGAATCACCGCCGGACTGCATCTCGCAGTCCGGCAGTCGATCCCGATCAGGTTTTTACTCGTTAACGTAATTATTAAAAGTGATCTTTGGTATCATTCATTTTCGTCAGCAGTCATTTGAAGAGTCGTAAAGATAAGAAGTAGCTTGCACGAAATGAAAAGGTATACAAGGTGGAGTCCCCAGACACCGGCGCTAAACGGTTATCACGTATTCAGCACATCATTCTGAAAAAAAAAATACCGATGAAAAATTTCTTTATGGGAGGGCCATATAGAAATTTTTCATCGGTTTTTTTTTTTTAAATCAGCTGTTCCAGACATTTTGACCTCGTAGGTATTGCATAACCATAGCATAGCATAGCATAATCAGCCTATTAGTGTTCCCACTGCTGAGACGCAGGCTATAATCCACCACGCGGGCCCAGTGCGGGTTGGTAGATGTCACATGTCTTCGAATTTTTGGTTCTAGGACATGCCGGTTTCCTCACGATGTTTTCCTTCACCGTTTTGAGAGCAGTGGTGATGCAATAACTTACACAAAGTAATGCGCCTGGCTGGGTTCGAACCCACGACTTACTGCTCGTAAGTCGGGGTCTCCACCACTGGGCCACCGCTGCTGTTGCATAACCAACGAACAATTTATATACTGAAGAACCAAATACATGGTAACCGTTTTAGCGTTGGTGTCCCTTCCACCCTGTATTTGCGGTTAGGTTCTAACACTGTTCTATCTTTTTAGTGTAAAATTAACTTATTTGGCAATACGTGGCAGATGTAATATGAACGTCAAAACAAGATTCAACAAAAAAATCTAAACTCGTACCTACTTTAAGTTACTACGCGGTAGGGACAATTCTTTTGTTCCAACCAAAGATAAGACATCAGAGCCATGGTTGGATATAAACTATTTAGGATGTTTATTGTTTAGTAGGTGAAATAAAAAATTCACTCGTACATTACACACTTGAAGGCTGTTGCCCTCCACGTCCAAGCGAGTTTTTTGCGTATGAAGTAACATTACTTATTTAAATATCAGTACAAGCAGTACCTCTTAAATGTCAGCAGAAAGTATAATAATATACTTACAAACACCAAGCTACGAAAAAAAAAATGGCGCGAAAATTCAGCCCCTCAACAAAAAGATCAAACAAAAAAAAAAAGAGATGAAAAATACAAAGGAAGTGTTCACATCAACGCGGATCAGTCATGGCATTATCTCTTAAGATTATTTATAGTAGCAATAAATGTGAAAAGGAATTACAAGGAAATTATCCTAGTGCATGTAGTGTTGTATGACAAACAATTGTTGGTTATCCAAATAAATAATTAAAATAAATGATCCAGGCGGAAGCCAGTTGAAGATGTATAGGGATGGTAGGGTCTGATAACACGCCACAAAGTCGTGGTTAATTTATGAATGGATATTGTGGATTTGTCTTGTAAGTACAAAATTACTTGTACTGCTAATATTTCGAGTGGTAAATAAAATCATTTTTATAAATATCAGTATTAATAGTACCTTTAACGTCAACAAAAAGTAGAACAAATCCATTTTCTTTTTGGCTTCATAGAAAGCTTTCCTTATAGGTTGGTGCGGAAATTCCCACTCACAAAGATATGAAAAATTGTAAGGAAGTATTCACATCAGCGCGGATTGATCATAATGGTCATGGCATTATCTCCTAAGTTTTTTTATAGTAACCATGAGTGTGAAAAACCCGTATCCAGTTGAAGACATGTGAGGTTGATAAAATATGATGAGGGTTGAACCTTACTCATGAAATTACTACGGATGAGTTATTTTTAACATTAACTTTGTAATGTAAAACGGAAGATATAAACGGCCATTTTATGTTTTCACATAGGCTTAAGTACATAGGCCCGACTATCTGAAGCGGCTGTATTGTATTACAGCTATTTGCTACTTATTTCTGCGTTTGCTCGTTACGTGCTGAAAATACATCACTCAAGGCCAGATTTTTTTGCGGAGTTTATCGGTACTTTCTTACATACATAAAAATCCCGCCTTTTTCCTTTGGGGGAAGACAGGTACTATAGTACTCGATCCTTACATTTTTCTTTCGCCTGACCCACGTTCATACATCTGGTCTACAATATTTTTTTTCCTAGCCTGCTCTGTCCCACTCCAGGGCGAAGGCCTCTCTCCACTTCTTCCATATCTCGCGAATCCGCGCGTCCCCCTTCCAGTTCGGACGGAACTAGTCCAGTTCGTCACGCCATCTCCTTCGTGGTCTGACCCCGCCTCATGTGTCAGGGCATCAGCTCCCTGCTATTTTGACCCACAGTTTGTCCCGCACTACTATTTTACCGAAATTTATTTATAATAAATACATAAAAACATACAAATATCCATACAGGCTGGACCCAATGCGATACTGCACACTTAAAATTGAAATACTCGTAGTTCAACTGTTTTTAACATAGCACATTCTAAAGGTATCTTGTTCTTGTAAATTCACTCAAAGCGCAACGGAATATGCCAAAAAAAAAATGCCAAAACAATGTAAAAGGCAATGCTAAATGCCTATAGCATTAAGTCCACCTCTGTACTTTTGTGCTTGAAGTGTTAAATAAATATGTCCATAAATATGATATTGGACCCAAGGAGAAAGTTGTTCAGTTTGATGGTCTGCAGCATATCCTTTCAAACGACTATACCCTTTCTGTTACACCCTGTAAAGCGGACACTGGGAATATTGCCATACAAAAATTTTCGATTTTGACACACGAATGCTACCTGACCAGCGGACGTATGGCACTAGACAGAGCGACTTGTTACAAAGTAGTAACAATTATTGGATTACGATTTTCTTCATCTTGTCCCGTCTATCACTCGTAAATATTTGAATGCCTTTGGAAAAATTCCAAGTTTAAAAATAACAAAGATTTTCACAACAAAAATCCGAGAAAGGAGGCTGAAAAATAAAATTCATATTTAATCAGTCTAAATGCCAACTTTCTTGAAATAACTGAAGGAAAACAAACCGACCTAAACGCCACATTAATTTGCTGTCAATCCCATGTTTCTGTTAATATTTCAGCGATTGATAAGGTCAATCGTGGTTATTTAATAATACAGCATGACCTTATACTCTACCTCGTTGGTCTAGTAGTCGCAAGCGCTTCTTCTGGGGCCGGGGTTCGATTCCCAGGTCAGGCAAAGTGTTATTGGGTTTTTCCATCAAGAATAATATGTCAGTAGCAGCCTGAGAGTCGGGATTTGTGCCCGGTTAATGGTAATAGGCTCTTACATAATTATTGGCAAAATGTGGGTTACACGTTATGTTGTTGGTCCCAGCTGTCAATTGACATCTTGACGGTTGTTACAGATAGTCAGTGGCCCGAAAGTCTGACAACCAGTCTTAACAAGGGGTGTCGTATTACCCAGTATTTTCTAGGTTTTGGAGGCCAGATAGATGGCCAGTCGCTCCATGTAAAATACTGGTACTCAGCTGAACCAGGTTAGAATTGAAGCCGACCCAACATAGTTGGAAAAAGGTTAGGCAGATGATGTTATTGCTGATAAAATGTCTTTTTATTTGGTTACCCTAGGTTTATTTGAAGATTTTCAACCAACTAGGGAAGATTCCGTTCACTAGAAACTATTATCAAAAGAGGTTTTGCAATCACAAAGTCGACTTTACGTGCTTGTATATTGATGTTCTTTTTGCTTGTGTGAAAAGAAAGCCGTAACCTTGCAGTGGGACTGCCACAGGCTGATAAGTTTTCATGCTGCAGAATTATTAATCTTGGAAGTTTTTCTTCGACTAAAGAGCGGGCATAATTACAAGCTCTTGCAGATTTCAAAAGAAAAAAAATCTAGCTTTCACAACTAAAATTGCAGTGAAGAAACTGGTAGGTAGTGAAATTCTTTAAATAAAAATGCTTCTTGGATAATCAGCAAAGGCTTCATATTTGTTTGTTTTTCAGGTTTAAAATGGTATTCATAAGAGTTTTGGGATTTTTTTACGTCGGGTTCGTAGTACCGTACTATAATGATGGACAATTTTCGTCCGTGCTTTGGAAAGCAAGTTAAGCTGTTGTTCCCGGCTGTCATTTGTAGATCTTTGACAGTCGTTACAGGTAGTCAGTGGCCCGAAAGTCGGACAACCAGTCTTATCAAGGAGTATCTTATTACCTAGTACTGACTGGGTTGTGGAGGTCACATAGGCAGTCGCTCCATGTAAATCTTGTATTCAGCTGCATCCGATCAGACTGGAAGCCGATCCCAACATAGGCAGATGAAGGTCTTAGTACCGTACTTACTTTTCAGTTATCTTTTTCACGAAGGCTACAAACCAAATTCATAGAAAAAACCATTCGCTACACCCTTTTCAGATATAAATATTTATGATACGATACTACACAATTTATTATTATATTTTATTAGGGTAACAAAGTTTGTTAAGGCCTTTTTACAGCGCTTTAGTCACTTTGGTTCATAAAAAGTATAGATTCCCTTAAAACATGTTATTATGTCAAAATAATAATTCATTTTTTCGGTGTTATTCAGTCACTCCAGGACACAAAAAAAAACATATCACCAGAATGCGTTGTGTTTTAGATTTAAAATCGTAAAACTTTCACACTAATAAATACTTTGACTTTGGCTTCCATTAACGTTAACTTAGTGCGTTTCTGCTAAAGCGTCAGTTCAAATTCTTTACTCAATAATTTTGAGATCACCTGGCAGTTCCACACTGCATTTGTTTTTAACAGAATTCACATTGGAAAGATGATGTGTGATCCCAGTTTTTTTTACCGTAAAAGATCGTATTGATTAACGGTGTGTCACCGTGTCCATAGATACTTCTCTGGCCTGATACGTGTTGCCTAGTGAGTGCTAGGCAACACAAAATTATAATACATAGCCTTTTTCCCAACTACATCTGAACCAATCCCAACACGGTTGGCTGAAAAGCAATCTAACCTTCCCAGGCGCCACTGAATATATCAGATTTGTTTGTACCAACTCTCATTTGACCTCCTCTTTCGTTCGAATGTCAATTACCGAACTGGAGACCGACATGACATGAAAGGTAAAAAGTTGTCAAATAATTTGAATTTGGAATGTAAACAGTTTGTCGTTGGAAATGTTCAATATTGGAACCAATACCCATGGTATAATAATATACTTCGCCTGGTATTCTCTTCCCACGATAGCCCAAGACTACGTCACGATTAGTGTTACCATTGATTGTCCTTTTCAGTAAATTTAGGGACTCTCAGGGAATGAAAATAAAATAAATGAATAACTAGCTTAACTATTTAGTTACTCGTGTGATTCATCTATTTAGTTTTAAATTATTTTAAATATTGAATTATTAGTTCATAATTTCTTTTTTTTAAGTTAAAAATGCATTTTGCTTGGGTAATTCAATCACACACCGTGGCAACACACCGATAGCCTGATGACTTATTCTTGGGCCAATCCCGTGACCCAGCTGTCACGGGAAGCGAATACCAGGCGAAGTATATTATTATACCATGCCAATACCAATTACCGTTTAGCCTTCCTAAAACGAAATAATCGGCATTCGATAGATCTTCTCGGAAGGAAGGTATCACAAAATACCGCAAATAGAAACGTGATAATAGCTTTAAATATTAGGTAACAAGCGACATACAAGGATTTTCTTTTGTAAGCATCTCTTGCGCAATAAACATTTATTCGCAGAACAGTTTGTAAGTTTGGTAAGAGTAAGTATCCTACACGAGAACCTTCACACTAAAAACAAACTCTAATCGCTGTGCTTGCGAACAAATGTTTGTGTCGCAACAGAATATTCGATGCGTAACAAACGTCCGAGAATGTTTGTTTACAAATACGAGAACTGAATGCTTGTAAATACGTACTGTTCTTTAATGCAATCTCCTTTAATTAGATCAAACATTTTAAAATATCGAATGTTACAGCGCACCTGTAAATTTTTTAAACATTTTTTTTTGAGCAATAAAAGTCACCTTACCTTTTTTGTTGGACTCTTTGGTCAAATGAGTGGCAACATGTCAGATTTTAAAGATAGTGAAACATTTTTTAATAATATCTGAATGTTAGACAGACTTATAGTCATACATTAGCCGGATTTGTGATCCATAATAAAAAGCCTCGATCCCCCAGCATACGTCCGGTCATACTTACATGATTTATTTTCAGGTTTAAATATGATTTTCGACCTTTTTTGATCCCTTTATGTGTGTAGGCATTTTTTCAAAGAGAAAATTAACGTACCACAAATAAAATTGCTGTTCTTTATCTAGATGTTACATTGAAGCTAATAATTTTTGCAGCCTAATCCTTCGCGGATTACAGGCATGATGTTGTGTAATATATTAGGGGTTAAAGTATGAAATTGCCGATTTGTATGGGCGATGTCGTGAAAAGTCGTCAGAACCGATTATGCATGATGCAATTTCAAACTATACAGTGAAAAAAGCTGCGCTGCACTGTGTATCTGAAATTCTCAAAACACAGTCTATGTAAAAAATATACCAGCTTGAAGTAATGAAACCGACGGAACATTGAAACAGGTGTTTTGACACGTTACCATATGACTGCGGGACTGTTCGAAAGAGATACCGTGGCACTGGAACAAAAAGGGCAAAGAAGGAACATGGATGGGTTTTAGTCAGTGCAAGTCTGACACTTCCTTCCGCTCCGCCCAGAGTGGGGGGGATCATTTGATGAATTCCCATCCAAAAAAAAAAAATATCTGTTATGTAACTTTTTCAGAGATGCACTGTTTTTATTTCATTTGCATAGCTTATTGTCAAATGTGTGAATTTTACATTACTATAACATTAATTTTGGGAGTCTAATGCCATTATGAAAACCAATTTGAGTGGATACATAACTGAAATCCGATCTTAGTTAAATTGTATGTACAAAATGATAATCATAAAATTCATGATGAGGGAAACTGAAACTCAGCGTTGCTTGGCATGTTTGAACAGTCCTAAACACTGCAGAATCTAGGCCTTTACAAAGTATTCTGATATTTCGAGTTCGTTAATTAAAGCAGTACAGTACTGCGCTAAGAATGATTCGATAGTGCAAGACATGGGATGCCTGTTGCATAATAAATGTCGTACATTCTGCACGTGCATACGACATTTTTTTTTCAAGCCCATGGTTGGTTCTTGTATAAACAATGGTAGGTTCCAGTAGCGAAGGGTCAATTTTTGTAAGAGGTAAGCCGGAGTACAAATGTTTAGTGTGATTATATTATTTGTCTATAGAATACTGACTGTGCCATTTTTCAAAGGGAATCCCGTAGGAATCAAGTTGTATGGAACTTCGCCATTGGTAGGTTCACGACGTAAATAGTACCTACTGTAAGACGCTAGAGGTTACACCAACCTAATGAGATGGGAAAGCTTTGTTTCTTTCGTTATTTGTAAGATAATAATACTAAAGTATTTATTTATTTAATAGTGCTGGAGAACTTTGGTAACAAAATGAAATGTTTTTCACCCCTTTGATGGGAAGATCCACTGACTAGACGGGCTTGGAGTCTGTTATTGACGGACTATTCTACACAAGGTGTAAACGGACCCTTCACGAAGCTGTCAACCAAGCACAAAATACATCAAATTAAGTGAGCAAGCACGAAATACATCAAATTAAGTGACTGTACGCAAAAACAAAGCAAGGTTTTTTTTTTTGTGAAATTTCACGTTTTACCGTAAGACTCAATGTATCGCACTTAAAACATTGTGCTAATGGATGCATTGAATAGTACGGTCAAGGAGTTTTTTAAAGTAAAGTTATAACATTAAAAAACTGTTTAAAAAAAAAAGTTGGAACTTTGAACCCTAATTTCTCCGTAACAAGAAGTTTCCTAGGTAAGTTCTAGAACAAAATGATCGCAAAGACGGGGAGAACAAGTGCCTTTCGGCTTCGTTAAGGGTATTTTATACCCATTATATCCTAATAACTCACGCCGTATAAGATTTGCGTGACGTCGAATATAATGTTTAGTTCGCTAATGACGTGGTAGATGCCGCCACAATTTTAGTTGATACTGAGTGATTTTGTTTGAGAGCACGTACTAATTAAATAATGAGGTTAGGTCGGGAGTTGAATAAGCTAAAGCCAGGCCGAATGTAGTATTTATACCCGTGTTTTACATACTGAAGCATTTCCCAACGGATTATTACATTACATATGGGGCTTTTTTGTGACTCTACATTACTTATAGCATATTACTTTAAGCAGGTCATACTACATTAGTTAGTCGTTTACGTGTTTATGATATAAATGATGGTTACTATGAATGGCGATTTTTTAAAAGATTAAAAGTTACTTTGAACCGTACTTGACTTCAGGCCATTAGAATCTAGCTAATACTGAAGTTGCTGAAATTGATGTAGGTCACAATTTGTTACTATGAGCCAAACCCATTAATGAAATAAAGTCGAGAACTTTTTGTGATGGATGAGCTTATAATAGTTAGGTACTAGTTTGTCGTACTCATACAAGTTCAAGACTATTTTTATATTAAATTCTATAATTATCACAATTCTAGATTTAAAGATTTTTTTGTCCATTGCCTTTACATTCCACAAAACAGACCACTAATTTTTTTTTCTACCATAACTTTATTTCGTAAAGGTAACTTCTACAATAATCCCCTTGAAGTATTCGTCTCTACAGGTATAGAGGAACTCAGAAATTCAAGAGGAAATGCAGTAAGCGAATGGCAGCGCTCGTCGTATCGGATGTACAGCGACCACCCGTTGCCGAGACCGCATTTGCTTGCTAGCTGCCCTAAGTGTCCACATGGGATCTATTATGATGGTGAGAATTTTTGTCTTAATTATACCTGGAGGTTATATCGTCGAAAAGGAACTTGCGGGAACATTTCCAGGATGGGTCGGAATAGATGTGCCGGAATCGGCACACAGAGGGTGCCTGAAGACGGTCGTCGTCACCGAGGCAGGCCCGAGAAAAACTGGCATGACGATTTGGACTCGTTCATGGCTGTTTGGCCGAAGGCCAAATACCGGTAGAGTTGGAAAGGAATGAGGGTGGCCTTTGCGCAGCAGTGGGAAAGATACCTGGATACAAATTAGCTGTGGGCATAGAAACACATAACTTTCTATCAGAAAAAAACGATGTTGGATAGGTAAAAATGTACTGGATTTAGACTACTGAAAACTCACGTCAATGATGTCGGAAGTTGTTGTCGAATTTCAAAATGCTGCAGAAGCGATTTCGACTTGTCTTAACCCTCTTGTGAAGGTCTTGACAATCTACTCTTTATGAGAAACACTGTGGGACTAGTGGATGTGGTGATGTTGTGATTAGGCTTATCATTGGCGTCAGTGCAGAACCTTACATCAATATTTTTTGGCGGAATACAATTTTTCATCGAAACTGATAGGATTAAGGACTGTATTAAAATTTAAAAGGGCGCTAAAAGAAATTTTAATTATGAAAAGCAAGCGACTCAATTGACGACTTTCTAAATGATGATTCACTGACTGATTGATATATACCTATTGTTATTGATCGATTTATAATATATACCTACTTTTACTCTAATTGACATATTGTTATTCAAGTTGGCATAATACTATTCTGTTTGACATTATTGATAATATTTTAATTTTTTTATTACTTTGACCATATCGACATTTTTTATTTTTCTTTTCTTTTATTGTATACAATTCCAATGACATGCCACTTATTTTAAATTTATTTTTGTGAACAAATTATTTGCATGCCCATGTGACGGCAAAATTTGGAGAACCTCATTATAAAAGAACATCTATGCCCTTAATACCCATGTTTGCAAAGAAATAAATGATTTGATTTGGTTAAGTAACCTGCCATCGAGCGGCAAAACATTGAAATAGCTAATCAGCATGCACGGTCAGTTAAACAGATGAATCTAGGTCGGATGATTCTTCGAAATGCTTGTTGGGTGATATTTGAAGCAGTTTTAGTTTTTCTTGTAAAAAAGGGTATTGTGCATTTACAAGGTCCTGCACTGATGCCTACGATATGTCCAGCGGTGAACATATTTAAGCTGGAGATATTGTAGAAGATGGTTTTATTGAAGTATGCTTATTTTGAGATGAATAGAGAAAAGGTGTGTATGTACAAGCTACGAATCTTAGTTTATAAAAACGAATGGTGAATTATGCAATAGGTACGGACCAGTTCCTTTCTTCATTGATGTCAAATGTTATCAGTAAATATACAGGGTTACTGGTAACTCGACGAATTCCTTGTTGGGCTAAAATGCAACAATTTAAGCCACCAAATAACAAAACATTAAATGTTTGATTAGTGATCTTTGCCAAAGTTTTAGCAAAGAAAGAAAAGTTAAGAAGTTTAAGGCATTTTTCAATTTTAAATTATTAACAAAGGTCTACTACGATAATTACTTAAATTTCAGTACAGTCGTGCCATAAATCATTTATAAATTGCCTTCAAATTATTTAATCTGGGATTTTTCATAAAACAACTAAAAATCTATCTAACTCAAAAACTACTGAATTTCGGTAGAACATATCCTGCAAGGAATGCGACGAGACCGGTAACCCTGAATAAAAATTATAGCTGTTTAAAAAAATGCCTATTGAAAAGTAAAGTTCTATCTTTTGATCTTAGAATGATACATTGATAACGACTTACGAGGATACAATAAAGATTTAAAAAAATAAAGGTAGAAAAAAAATCAGGAAGAAAGAAAAACAAGTGTGCGAGACAAGAGAGCAATAAAGGAAAAGCTAATATCCAAACTTGCAGAATCCATTTGTCATACAGAAGTCATCATGCTAATGGAAAAGTGAGAAATATATCTTAACAAAATAGACCTGTACGTTATTTATTTAGAGTTGTATGTTTCGTGACAGGTACGAAAGATTAGAGTTGAAAATGTATTGCTACGGCAACTGTCGACGTAATACTAAACGGAATGTCAGCTTGATGCAGGTGGTGTGGACATGCCACTGCATCAAGTTGACAAGGCATTTAAATGTAGTTTTAATACTTCTAGGAAGGCGCATAATATTGCAGTTTTAAAATACAGGGTTGAATTAAATTAGCCAGTGAAACTTAACAGACCTGATCACCAACTAGCCTAGCCTTTTCCCAACTATGTCGGGGTCGGTTTCCAGTCTAACCGGCTGAATACCAGTTTTTTACATGGAGCGACTGCCTATTTGACCTCCATAACCCAGTTAGCACTGGGTAATACGATACCCCTAGGTAAACCTGGTTGTCAGATTTTCGGGCCACTGACTACCTGTAACGACTGTCAAAGATCTATAAATGACAGCGGGACCAGCGGCTTAACGTGCTTTCCGAGGCACAGAGGAAACTCGGCATGTAATGGGTGGTCACCCGTCCACGGACCAACCTAGGCAAGCGCGGCTTAATCTAAAGATCGACCCGAGCGGATGTTATTATTTTAAACTTGAAAAATAAGGTTACAGCTGATTTAGTGAATTTTAGACCGTTGGTTGCATATTTGTGTATGAATTAAGTTGTTTTTTTTTCTGTTTTGTCGTATTGTGATATCTATACCCATAACTTCCATGAAGTTTACACAAATATACTCATTTTTTAACTGACATTTCCTGTAACTGTAATAGTAGAGGTCGTTTACAAAAATCATGTTCTTTTTTTCGGCGGACTTAGCTAGCTTATAATATTTTTGACCTTGTATGTGTAAACAAGTAATTCGTTTACAAAAACAAGTTCTACCTGTTGTATATCATCAGTAAAAGTCTTCTGAAATCGTCTAGATATTTTTCGAGGAAAACTAAACAAAATAACATTTCCATGAAAACTGAACCAATTTCTGTTAAATTACGATGCCCTGAATATCTTGATATTGGCAATTTGTTACTTCAGTAAATTCATAGCGTATATAACAAGTTGAAACAAGACACATCTAGGTACATAATAATACCAATTTACATACGGGAACAGGCAGACAAAGGAAATATCATTTTGATAGATTTCTCATATCCTTTGAAGAAACATACAGAAAATGTAGAACGCAACGTTAGTGTTCCTAATTGGTAACACTGTCTCAGTTTATAAACGGTGTAACAGGAAGGGTATAGTCATATGAAAGGATATGCTGCAGACCATCAAACTGAACAACTTCCTCCATGGGTCCATCAAACTGAACAACTTTCTCCTTGGGTCCAACATAGTAAAAGCGAAAAAAATATCAGCTGTCCCATACAAAATTTCAATACCTACTCGACCCAAATGTATAGCTGTGCTGCTGTATTCTCAGTAGCGCCGACACTAAATAAATTAGGATAAGACCAGGATAATGATGGCACAGGACATACAATAAAACTAAAATAATAATTGAAAACGAAAACAAGACGAGAAAAAAAACTTGAATTAATTAGGTTTATACTGAACCAGACCAAATTGCACAATTATATTTTGTGGCGCGGCTAAGACGAAGTATTGTTTCATCATCGTATCATCTGCCTAGCCTTTTCCCAACTATGTTGGAGTCGGCTTCCAGTCTAACCGGATGCAGCTGAATAACAGTATTTTGCATGGAGCGACTGCCTATCCTATGACCTCCACAACCCAGTTAGTACTGGGTAATACGATACCCCTTGGTAAGACTGGTTGTCAGACGAAGTATTGTTTATTTATTGATATTTCCCTTACTATTGTCATTGCAGGTTTGTTGTACCTCAAACTATGGAGTGGTTTAAAAAATATTTATTAAGTTATTAACAATTGAAATGATTCGGAATTAAAAGATAAACTTTCTAAAAATTAGTAGAATTATGTCAACCCAAAAATGATGTAGGGATCAAATCGGAATCATCATTCTCTTGCCTTTATCCTAATTTATTTGTGGTCGAGGCAGCATGTCTTCTTCTTCCATTCTTCAAATCCGAATATTATTTAAATATAATTTCAATGAAATAAAACTATGGCAGTACTAAAAGTTTCTGTTAATATTGTCCCAATAATAATAAAAATCTTTGAAAGCGAAAGTTGTCCAACTTTTATAGCCGAACTAAGGCAAAATGAAAATAGTTTTCCATTGTCTTTCGGACGGAGACATTTTAATTATGAACGAGAAATAAATTGGTGACTTTTGTGATTACTAGGTATTTAATAATGAAAATTAATCTTTACTGATTTTAGTACCTATTATTGAAATCCTAAGTAATTCTTTAATACCTTTCATAATGACATGTAGATTTTCAATTGCCGAAGTCGGTATGTGGATGGGTGAACATGCATTATATCCAGAGCACTTTAATCAGGTCGCGGAATTCGAAAATCTTACTTCTTATTAGAATATAAATTTATTTTGATTTTTGATTTTGAATATTTGTGCTCTTAGCAAAGATATTGATTTCAAGGCACTTCACGCCTCATGAACGACAAATGTTCATGAGGATTACAATGTATCTACATGTTTGTACCTATTACTCGCGCTTGCGATAATTAACAGAAAAACGAGCTTAAAACGAAAAGCTTTTATTTGGCACAGGATTATTTAAAATTTTAAATGACTGAAATGGTAGTTTTGTTTTGAAGAAATGTTTTTTTACTATACCTTAGTACCTCAACGTTATAACATAAAAATAAATCATTTTCCATATTCTTCTATAATAACAAAACAACGTCACGCCTGTATTCCCCGAAGGTTAGGCAGAGGTGTATGTACATATAGTACACTCTTCTTTAATAAATTATTTAAATGTATGTTTACAATCAAATGTAAAATACATGGTAATGCAAACTGGTTAACTTAATTCCCTTCTGGCTAATAAATTTATGAAGGCCATAAATACTTCGAACTTTCTAATATATTTCAGAGCCCAATTTGTAAGACCCAAAAAACCCCGTCGTTCCAAGTTTTTTTTTAACTGCGATACCACTTAAAAACTTCCAGCAAAAATACTCGGCTAATTGCCACTTTAGATGGTATAGTGTTTCAGGGCTTCGGAAAATTCCGATGTACTCGTATAAACGGGAAAAACGACTGGTTTTAAAAAAAAAAAAATCTTCGTAATAAATAGTCTAATGTATTGTTAGGAGGTTCCTCTCTCAAGAGCCCGGACCTTAATATTGTTGCCAATAAGCCTGACATTGTGTTGATAGATCGATTGGAGCGTCGCGCAATGATTGAATAAAACGGTCCCGCATGACGAGGACCTCGTGAAAGCAGCGAAAGAGAAACAATTCAAATATCTCGATCTGGCTCGCGAGGTTGTAGAGTACAGCAGTCATTGTGCTGATAGTCGTGTCGGCCAATGGTTTCATAGCCAATAGCCTCGACCAACATCTGAGGAGGCTCTCACTTGGTAGCTGACACGGCGCGTATTGTTAGGAGGATAATCTCTCAAGAGCCCTGCCTAGCAGTAGCTCGGATCCTGGTTCCGTTGCCGGTGGGCTGTTATTTTCTATATTTTTAAACGTTTTTCAATATATTTTTTGTGCATAAAAGTACCTATTTAAAAATGTAAGTAATAATAAAAAAATAATAAAGAAAACAATAATCTAAAAATAAAACTTTTTCCATAAAATACATATTATTTGTATTTCTCGTTTTAAGACCGGTTTAGTCTAGAAATCAGCTTTTACCGATGACAATACGCATACATTTTTATGCAATAGACATGAATTTAAACGAAGTAAGGACAGTCGAAGAAAACAAACCTAAGAATTTAACATCTAGCCATTACTTAACTAAGGAATAAAAATCGTATCTTAAATAATTACTCTTCCACTTTCAAAAACCTTTGACGTCTAAACCTTATCCACTTTAAAAAAAAACATTACCGCTCTCTATAAACATCGCTATAGATGGTTCTCTACGCGGAGAAGCGTCCGCACATTGTCCAGACTGGTTTGACCGATCCCTTAAACATACAAATTGTTAAAAAATATTAAAACATAAAAAATTCTAACAACTGAAACTTAATATCACACGCATTTTACCTTCAAGATTTCTTTTTTTTTAAAAGGATTGTCCAAAGTTTTTGCGGTATATATTAATAGTTTTTCTTTTGTTTTTCCTAAGCAGCGTCACGCCTTACGCCATTACTCATTCGCAGTTTTCTTCAAGTCCTTTTTATAGCTCTGAACAGCTTTTAATACTCTTAAATTGCGATAGACGCCATTTTTATCTTCAGTCTAAAGAAATGGCTAAGACGTTACGAATTTTCAAAGGAATAATATTATAAAAGCGTCTTGAATTTAATAGTTTTATGCTTAGTGTTAATGTTATCATTTCGAAGAATAATTATGATTTTAAAGAATAGTTGATGTGATTAAATAAAATTAATGAATATTTATTATTTTTTGATAAGCCTATGTTGTCAAAGGTCTCCCTTAAATACAACATTAGTTTTAGTATATGCGAAACCTGAAACACGTGTCTAGTATTTTTATGTAAATAATCTACGTACAAAATTTCAAAACTGTGTCATGAAAAATCACAAAGTTATAAGCTTGTTCTGTTACCTGGTTGTCCACGCAAAAATGTGGTCACCACGCAGCGCGCTCGCACGTGCGCCTCCAGGGTCGTCTGGAGCTCATTGATAATAATAATTTGGCAGTAGGTACCTAAATTATTGCGATTGGTACTTAATATCGCTCGGTGTCCCACTTGTAACTTTTTAAAATATATTTGGGACAAAATATAACATGGTTTAAAAAAGATTGGAATCGATTCAGTTACTCATTCTGAACAAACTATATCATCACTTCTGTGGCAATTATAGGCATTGGCTTATAAATTAATCAATCCTTTAATAATGAGTCCAGTTCATCATGTTCTCTCTTTCTAGGTTTGCGGCGCTGTAATTTTCTGCCAGTTCTTATCCACTGACTAGTTCTTCTTTGCTCATTGCTTCTCCACACATAGGTTCAGGCCTTATGGTTTAACATACATATGTATGTATGTTAAACCATAAGGTCTGTACCTATCATTTAAACTCAAGCTTTTTTCCCTTGGGGTTAGGCAGACACCACAGACCGCCACCTGCTACACGACACTGACATACTCGCTTTGCCTTAACATTATTCATTAAAAAACTCACCTTCTACAGTACGCTCATTTAATTTGTCAAAGACAACGGTAAACTAGTTCAAACTCTTCTTGAGTTACAAGTGGTTGTTAAAGTTTAATTTCTTATGAAAAGAACTACTTTAACTTTTAAAATCTTATCATGACATAATAATCAAACTCAATTACAACTTGAAAACGGTGGCGAGATGATTTGGACGCGTATCACGAAGGCTGGTTGGAGGTATCGCAGGAGGTACCTGGTAGGATATGGGGGAGGTCTTTTCCCAGCAGTGGGACATACAAGGCCAAATAAAATTTTTAAAAAATTACAACTTTGCTTTTGTTGGTTGAGAGTTCTACTTCGTCATTATTCCCGTGCCCGTATCTAATTCCAATTTATTTGGGGTTGGCGCAGCATGTCTTTTTCTTCCATACTTCTGTTACTCGTTGGAGCTCGTGGCTAAATAAAAACAGCCGCTCGGATCGATCTTCAGGTTAACCCCCGTTTGCTTAGGTTGGTCTGTGTATGGGTGACCACCCAATACATACCGAGTTTCCTCGGTGCCTCAGAAAGCACGTTAACCCGTTAGTTTGAGAGTCGATACAGGTAGTCAGTGGCCCGAAAATCTGACAAGCAGTCTTACCAAGGGCTATCGTATTACCCGGTAATAACTGGGTTGTGGAGGTCAGATAGGCAGTTTTCCATGTAAAATACTGGTATTCAGCTGCAATCGGTTAGACTGGAAGCCGACCCCAACATAGTTGGGAAAAGGCTAGGCAGATGATGACTTCTCTATTACTCGTCATCTCAATAGTCACGTTACCGCCTTTCTAGCCATATCCGCCTTCACACAGTCCATCCATCGTTTCTTTGGTCTTCCTCTATTCTTATATTTCTACTTAATCAATAAAATAATAGATTATATTTCTTTCAATAATGTTTCATAAAAATATTTTAAAACATGTAAGTCGTTCATTCAGAATAGCTTCTAATATTTGTTTCATTGTTTGTTTTATTTTTGTTATATTTAAAGATTTCGAGGATTCTGACCTAATTTAAAAAAAAAAACTGAGGTTTTCGTTATAAATCCTTTGAAATTGAAACGAAAAATCCAAGCAGGCTCTGCATTGTTTCAGCGTGTTTAAATAAAACAGGTTTGTTGCGAAAAGGGGTTTTAGGATTTTTCAAATGCCTGTTTCCTTAGTTGCGCAATAATTTTAACATTGTGCTAACATAATGACTACATAACCTATGCTTGTGCCTGGCTAACGTAATACTTAAATAATAAAGTGTGTAAATAATCCCTTAACGATGCCGAAAGGCACTTGTTCTCCCCGTCTTTGCGATCTTTTTTTTTCTAGACCATACCTGGGAACCTTTTAGTTACGGAGATATTGGAGATCAAAGTTTCAAATTTTTCACAAGTTTATTTTTAAATACACGTTTTTAATGTAAGATTTTTACTTTACACACCTCCACGACCCCCGTACTATTCAATCGATCCATCAGCACAATGCTTTGAGTGTTTTCCATCGAGTCCTACCTTAAAACGTGATTGTTCACCCCAAAAAAAAAAAGTCGATTTCCAGCAATAATTTTTGCGTAAGTTACTTAGTTTGATGTACAGAATGCTTGACGTACTTAAAACTAAACTTTAGGTTGGCTAAAGAGCTACGACGACGTAGCTACGAATAATGTTGCAACGGCCTACGCACTACGCGCTACGAGTGCTGATAAACGGTGATATCCGAAATCTGACTGACTTGTATTTGTTGTTAATCTTTAGTAGTGTTTTTTTTAACTTGGTGACTTTATTAGGATATAAGGAACTCTGGATATGAGTGGTTGTAGATAAGTCTGAAAGTTTGCTGGAACTGCTTTAAGAATTTTCGAGTCTATTTAAAAATCCAGCTTATGAATAAAAAGAACAACGATTGTTATGTATTTAAGATGTCCAACAAAAGATACACAATGATGGTTGAGATGCATTGAGTTTAATAATTATGAACTTTTGTCAATCTTAAATTGAATAATTGATTAATGCCATTCTTCTTTTGTTTCAGCCTACATACATGGAAGGAGAGTGTAAATATTTAATTGATAAAATTGACAATATTTGTAAAGTAACAATTTGTGCCGGTGACTGGACTTATCAATATTTATTAAATGGAAATACTTTTTCATTTTAACATTCGGTGTATCATAAAAATAAATGTATATTTGTTAAAGAGTAAAACGGACTACCTCGTTGGTTTTGTGGCCGCAATCTCGAGTGCAGGGTGGGGTCTGGATTCGATCTCTTAATTGAAGAAAGAAGTGTCATCGGGTTTTCATCAGTAATTTATCAGAAGCAACCTGGTTAATTGCTCACAACCTATTTATAAGACTTAAACATAAATGTGAATATCGGTAATGTATGTGCTATTTGGTGAGTTTGTTTAACATCTCTGTTTGCTCCTTTAGGATAAGTTAGAGTGATGTAACGTTTAAGGGGTATTCCTCAAAGCGGTAAATAATTCCTTGAAGCGCCACCATTAATTGCGCTCACAAATTAAATATTATATGTTTATCCCTCAAAGCGCAACCATGATGAAAAATAGAGAGGGGTATAATGGATTCATTATTTTTTTTTCAATCACGGTTGCGCTTTCAGGAATAAACATATAATATTTTAATTTGAATTTATGAGCGCAACTAATGGTTGCGCTCCTAGGAATAATTTAGTTGCGCTTAGTTGGTTGCGCTTAAAAATAGTTGCGCTTTGAGGAATACCCCACGTTTAATAATGAAAGATAAATAATTGCTTCACATACGTTCCAAACCTCAGTCGAACAAGTTTCATACTAGCATCCGTTTGCTATCTAAGCAAACTAAACTTTGCTCTATTCGCAAAACTGCGATTTACTTAAACCGAGCATTCAGTAAAGTTTATTTTCGTTTGCGGTTTTGTTATCTGATCGTTGGTAAGAATTCATATAACTATTAAAAGGGTTCTCTGCTAAAATAAATTTAAAGTCATGTGATATCTACCAACCCACGCTTGGCACTTACAGAGAGGACTTTTGTCTGAGTAGTGGGAATTAAAGGCTGATAATGCCACATTAATAAATAACGATGATGAGAAATATTTCGAGAAAACTCGCACGTACTAGAAATTCGAAGAGCATGAGCGACCACCCGCAATCCACCCGCGTTATGGATTAAGACACATTCCTTATCAAATCATATGATAGTCATATTTTTCCTTATCATTCCTTTTCTTAAAAGGAATCCTATGTAAAATAATAATATCTATGTCATCATCATCTGCCTAGCCTTTTCCCAACTATGTTGGGGTCGGCTACCAGTCTAACCGGATGCAGCTGAAAATCGGCCAAAAAAAAAAAAAAAATCTATGTATCAATCAAAAAAAAAAAATAGAGTGAAAATAAAGGGCTAATTATGCCACATTCATAAATAAAAGTCGGTACATCATCATCATCTTGTAACATAATAAACGCACAACCTCCCGTGTGGTCTCTCGGACCACGAAACTAAATAACTTTTGTTCTCCGAGTTACGAAAATATGCAAAAAAAATTAATAATTTCGATAGGAATTGACGCGATCAGCTGATCAACATCTAAAGGTAAAACTAAAAAAAAAGGCAAACAACAAAACTTGTTTAGACATCATGGTCTGAGTCACCCCACAAGAGGTTGTGCGTTTGTTATAACAATTTATTATGTCACACCTTGTTTACTTAATCCCACTTGTGGGCAGAGATCTTCCTCAATCACTACGCTTGATTTCTTTTATAAGGTTTCCTCCACTTGTGTAATTGTACAAAAGATTGAAGAAAAAGAAGATTGATTGTATTGTTCTGTTGTTGTTGTTCTGTTGTTGTCCCCTATTGAGGGGGTTCCAAATTCAACACAATAACTTACATGATAGACATTATTTTTGAACGACAGGCACTGACACAATGGAGTCTGTAAATTGGCTTTACCTGTTATCGATGAAAGGTCAAATTGCTCTGCTTGAAACCAGATTTATTTACTGACATGAAAGCTTCAGCTCTTGTATGCTCGAAAATATGACGTAGGGATATTTTTCTTTCAGATTATCTGTTTACATAAAAAAAATACCAGAAAAAAAAAAAAAATATGCTATTTTCTTTCACAAAATTCATTAACACTCGAATGAGTGTTTTACGAACTAGTTTTAATATCTAGACCGCATAGACTGAAAAGAAATACAGAAATCTAATCAAGATTATTTTGGATTTTAACTTTTTATCTTACAGATGGATTTAAGTAATATCAAGGCTATTACTATGCTGAAAGATCCCTTTACTGAGAAATATGCTTCATATCTTGTTACCACCGTGGTAACAAAATAAAGAGCATTTTTCGTGACACCTACTAATTTACATCCAAATGTAATATTCTCATACGAAAGTTACCACCAATTTAATTTTCCCTCATAATTATTTCAGTGAATAAAGTCTCAGGTCATACTCAATAACTGAGTTTCAAACCGTCCTCTGAGAATTTCTTGTTCAACGTAATGATATAAAGTGTCTGCGTGATCACTTTGGTGGATTTCGTTACTGACATCCTATATCTTGTTATAATGAATGAAAAGGGTTAAAACGCGTAAATCTGTCTAACCAGCTGTGGGTGACTGTAGTTTCATGTTTCCAGCGATTTTGGCCTTTTTTTGACCTATATTACGGAGCTCTTGGCTAAATAATAACAGCCGCTCGGGTCGATCTTAAGGTTAAGCCGCGCTTGCCTAGGTTGGTCCGTGGATGGGTGACCGCCCATTACTTACCGAGTTTCCTCCGTGCCTCGGAAAGCACGTTAAGCCGTTGGTCCCGGCTGTCATTTGTAGATCTTTGACAGTCGTTACAGGTAGTCAGCGGCCCGAAAGTCTGACAACCAGGCTTACCAACGGGAATCTTATCAGACAGGCACTCCATGTAAAATACTGGAATTCAGCTGCATCCGGTTAGACTGGAAGCCGACCCTAACATAGTTGGGAGAAGGCTAGGCAGATGATTTATTTTTCATTTTCATTTATGAAGTTATATGCAACGCCATTTTTTAGATTTAGATACGAAAGGAGTGAAAGTCAAATATAATTGTGTAAAGTACTCGTATTAAAGTGAACGAATTACAAGTAAGAAGAAAACAATTGCATTGTAAAAAGTAACCTATAAAAATATAGACACACAATTCTTTTTACTTACCTATCTGATTACAAAGCCTTCTAAGTAAGTTATTGCACACTAAAATCTCAGGAACTAATCATTTAATTTTGTCACAATTTTTTTTTTTTGTTGATCCTTTAATCTGTGTAGGTTACCAGTGTGTGTACCATCATTATATTCGCAGTCAGTTCGCAATGAAAACACTGGTAATACTAGTTCGTAGCATTTTGTTTTCTATTCAATTAAAATCCTAACACCGAAATTAAAAAAAAAAAACTTTTCAAAGAAACTAAATAGAATAAAACTGCTAACGAAAAATAACACCATTTATAGGTTAGGTTTATAGGTTTAATAACCTTAGGTATAATTTGCACTAATTCGCATCTGGAAATAAAATGTTAGAAAACAACCGACAGTAATTTAAAAAAAAAATATGAAAACCTCAAAATGTCCTGTGACTAAACTACAGGATATATTCAATTGAATACGCGGTTTAATTTATTGTCCTACGCCACCCTGTATAGCTTCAAGCAGCAAGAATAATATAGAGCAAGAAGGATTTAACCAACTACTCCACTTTGATAACAAAGACGGAACCAAAATACTATTTCATATGTTTGTAAGCTCGTGCGATGTAATTAAAGAGAGAAACGAATGTTAATCAACGATGTAGATAAATATTGACACTTGTTGTGTATATTGTGCACGTGTATATATATGTATAGGTACTAAGTAGATAGGTAGTGTGAAAATGCATAGTCATTTACAATTACATTCCTAGATAATTACTGTGTGTTTAAACTTATACTGTCACTTATGGTATATCTTCCTCGATTACGAAGAAGACTAAGAAAGAGGGTAAACAGATTTTTCTTCACCTAACAATTTATTTACCATCCACCCGCATTCCAGACATCCGGCAATCATGGCGCTAGTACTACGTCGAAATATCGGAAGCTCAGAATAATAGACAAGTGACTGTATAAGTTTAGTTATAAGCCGTGGAAGGTTAAAACAGTGTTTCTTTTTTGTTGGCCTCCCCTTTCTCCTTCCAAACCCTGAGTCCTGTGCAATATCTGGCCATGTTCGCCTCGCAAACGAGATCAGATCGTCACACCACCGTCGCCGCGGTCAACCTCGGCGGCGATTTCCTCCAACAGGGGTCCAGTGGGTGACGATCAGTGCCCTTCTCTCCAGGTGCATTCGTGCTACATGACCAGCCCACTCCCAGCTTAACTTGGCTGTTTTTTCTCCAACATCTGCAACTTGAGTAATGGAGCGCAGGGTAGTGTTTCTTACGCGATCTGTTTGCTTAACACCTATTATACAGCGCTTCATTACCCGTGTTAGTGTGTGTTTATTTCTCACAATAATTTTACTACCTGTAACAACATAACTGTTAATTTAAACATTATTGATTCGAAGAAATGCGTGGACTTGTATTTTATTGAAACTTACAAAAGATATAGATGTTGTATTTGAACTGTCATTCTTAATGTTTGTGTAAAAATCAACGAAAAATATTAATATAAATGTATGTCGGTATCATTCATCGATATCAACTAATTAGATAGTAATGAAATATATCTTAATTTTTAGATTATTTAAATGACTAAGAAAATAATGAGCTCAGTATTGAAGTTTTTAAATGTTCAATTATTATTATTATATGATACTAAGTATTTATTGATAATGCCTACAAATATAATTATTATAATATTTATATACTTACATAGTAAGAGATGGATTATTGAATGTTAGTAGTATAGATATAAAATTATAAATACCCATTATTTTATTTTAAATATTTACAGGAGTCGTCGCACCTTTAGATACCAAGTTAGTATTAGTGTCAACATTGTAACACATCCTATTTTAAATAAATAAATTAATGTTCCAAAGGAATATATTATAAATTAATTTAAATATAAAATTTAATCGCAACTGAACCGCCTAAAGTACATAACACATACATAGACAAGTACATTGTTTTTAGGAGCTTATTCACTAACCCATATGGACCTTGTCGTTCGAAATAAATAATTATTCGATTTGATAAAAATAAGAGGGCTCTTAAGTTTTCACTACTTTGCTATGATGGTAAATACTTTTAGTTTATACAAAGATTAAAATTTTTCTATATCTAACCATCGTTTCTTTGGATTGCATGAACAGCAAAAATAATCAACTATTGTTTTAAGTGTGCCGACCATATTTTTGATCTAAATTAATTGAGTTACTACCACGTATTAGTAACGGTTGAATTGTAAATAAACCAGAATGATACAAAAAAAAAATATGGAGTAGTAATGCACGATGTCCACCTAAACACTGTATTGTAAAAGTTAACTTCTTAACAAGAGAAGTGGTTGATGTAACTCGTTAATTTTGGTGCAGTTATTGAAAGTTAACGAGTTTCACAGAGTCACACAAGTTTTAGAGAATGTATCAGACGTGTCAATAGACTTCAACTTGAGCAAAGTTTGCAAGTTGACATCGTGCACAAGGCTAAGTTCAGACGACCGCTTACCGACATCGCTTTTCGTCGTTAGACTGTTAAAAATGGTCTAATCGAGCATCCGTCAACTTAACATAATGTAACTTTCTGATGTATAATGAATACTTTAACGTGTACAAAAGTCGATGCGACTAGCACTGTGATCTGAACATAGCCTAAAAGTGTTGTACAAGTTAAAAAAACGTGAACGGTATTTGTGAAGAATGGCATGAACAACAAGGGACTGTAATTTCTGCAATGAGTAGACACACAAAAATGATTGTTCAGTAAGTTGATTTAACAGTACACAGTTATTTATTTGAGTATTAAATACTATCTCAACTTGCATGGGTCCTCTGTTGCGCGTGCTATTCAACGATATTTAAAATATTTTTGTAAATAAATTAAGGAACTCTAAATGTAAGTATTGTTCGCTTTAATGTCAAAGAAATGGTATTTTTCGACCAATTAAAATCCGAATTCCCGTAATTGCGTTTCTTTTTTTACCCTGGTATTTCCAAGAGCGACATGATGCGAGACACTAAAGAAAAGTGGAGCAAGGTAGTAAGTGACAGAATGGTATCCAAGGGATGGCAAAAGAAAACAGGGAAGGCAGCCTACCCGATGGGAGGAAGAAATAAAGCTGACAGGGTTCAAACTGGAGGAGGGTACCTCGCGATAAACTGCAATGGAAATAGTTAGAGGAGGCCTATGCCATGAGGCACACCAAAATTCGAGACATTTTGTGATTTTTGTTTTAACTATTATTGTAATTGTTACTGTCTAGTTTCGGAATAAAAGGTTTTTTTATTAACTTCCGAGAGCAAGGTAAAAAAATCACAAGACGCTATCGAACAGATTCAAAACTTGAAAACCAGAATAAAAGCATGAAAAGACAAACTCAATTTGAATCAAAATACATTTTTCACTCAGATAAGGCTGAAAATCCTTTTGAACGTCAAAATAACGTTAGACAGTTAGAAAACGTTTACCGTTCCCCATCTCCTGATACTATACCTAGATAAACCCCCCTCCTCCCCGCACGTACATAATTATCTACCTGTCACAAAAATAACTAGTCCTGAAAATCAATCAAATCAAAAAAAATATACGCAATCTCAGCCTAGTGTCGTAAACAATATAATTATAAATAATGGATTGCCTCATTGGTCAAGTGGTCGCAAGCGCGACTGCTGAGCACGAGGTCCTGAGTTCGATTCCCGGGTCGGGCAAAGTGTTATAGGGTTTTTCCATCAGGAATTTCTCAGTAGCAGCCACGGAGTCTGGATTTGTGCCCGGTTAATGGCAATAGGCCCTTATTACTTAAAACATAACTGGTGAAATGTGGGTGTGGTTAGGTACATCTGCTTTACACTTAGGGGATTACAGGCGTGATGTTATGTTAAATGAAGAAATAGTAAACGAGGTATACAAAAAAGTAAAATTTTTCCATGCAATACTTTACCAACTTCTACATAATGAAGGGTAATCGGTACACATTCCATTAAATAAGTACGCTATTATGAAGGTCAAGGTGAATGGGATGTAGTAGAAGACGTTTACCACATAATGATGGAGTGTGTCCGGAACGAAGCCTTTAGAAATTTTATAAAATTTAAAATTAATTTGATTCCCTCAGATGGAGGCTGGTGTGACAGCATTTTGTCGAGGGAGGCCAAACTGCTGTACAGGCTCGCTCTAATGGGCATTAAAAATATAATAGCTTAAGTGAATCTACGGTACGATTGTGGTTTTAAATGTGTTGGATTTTGTAATTTGCATCGCAGGGGTGACACCTTGGGCCCCGGTGTGGGTGCGTTCTTTGAGGCGGCAAGCCGCCCACAACCTAAACGCGCCCCAAAAGGTAATAGCCATAAGGCTAATCCGGGGGTACCGCACGATCTCCGGCGAGGCGGCTAGCCTCCTTGCCGGATTGCCGCCATGGGATCTGGAGGCGATAGTCCTCGCACGCCTGCACGAATGGCGCGCGGAGGCACTACGTCGGGGGGAAACTCCGCTGCGGCCGCTCAGCGGACAGACCTCCGGCGTGATCTCATGGCGACATGGAGATAGCGACTGTCGCAGCCCCGTGCAGGGCACGCCACCATAGTGGCGATAAGTCCCCTCTTTGAGGAGTGGCTAGAGAGGGGCCACGGCGCCCTCACCTACCGCCTGACGCAGGTCCTCACCGGACACGGTTGTTTCGGGAGGTTCCTGCACCGAATCGGGCGGGAGGAAACGACCGGGTGTTTCCACTGCGAGGATCGTCCGGAGGACACGGTGGAGCACACCGTGGAGGTCTGCCACGCTTGGGCGGAGCACCGCCGTGTCCTCGTAGCTGCGATCTCTCGCGTCCGGCCTTGGTTCAAGCCATGGTCCGGAGCGAGAGGGAATGGGAAGCCGTCACCTCCTTCTGCGAAGCAGTCATGCTAGTGAAGGAGGTGGCGGGACGTGAGAGGGAAAGAACCTCACGTCCCAGCCGCCGCGGGAGACGCCCTGGGCGTCGGGGGTCACGTGGTGGCTCCCGGCCACCGCAGGCGCGGGCCTGTGGACGGCGAGTTATGGGCTAGCTCGCCGTCTGGCCGTCTTATGATGACAGGCCGTATCGACGGCGCGTTCGTGTTCCACGCGCGCCTCAAAGAGATGTCAGCAACCACGTAGGGATCCGCATGGGCCGATGCCTGCCAGGGCTGCGGGACTGTTCGAAAGAGATACCGTGGCCCTGGAACACAAAGGGCAAAGAAGGAACATGGATGGGTTTTAGTCAGTACAAGTCTAACACTCCCTTCCGCTCCGCCCAGAGTGGGGGGGGGGGGGTCATTTGATGATTTCTCATCCGAAAAAAAAAAAAAAAAAAAAAGGGGGCGACACCTTCAAATTGAACAAACCTCTTTATTGATTGAAAAAGAAATGCCTCCGTAAATACATTCTAACTGTCATAATCAGAGATCAGAATAGGTGTAATTTACTTTCGTAAATCTAAGAAAGTAAGTAACATGTGGATGTGGATAATACCTCCTAAAGAAATCCCGGAATCATTTTTAAGTTCCGAAATCATCATAATCATCATTTCAGCCGAAAGACGTCCCCCCAAGTGTCGCCACATTGACCGGTCAAGTGCGGCTCGCATCCGAAATAAAGTTGTTCAATTAGAAGGAGATACCTCTTTGTTATGTTACTTAGTTCCTTGGCAAAAAACTCTCCATACATCTGTGATCATATCGGTATAATGAATCTTTTCAATATTTTCAACTATTCAGGAAGTAAGAGTCAATGAATTTTCATTTCAATTTCTATAGTAATAGCGACTGAAATCCAATAAGACGACGATAATCGCGCAAATTTTATGTGTTTCACAAGCTGGAATTTTACTGGTATTCCTGGAATCAACTTTAATTAACCATTACTTTGAAGTTGTAAGCTTAGCTGAGTTAATTAGAAATATCTAAAATTTCGGGAGCTTAGTTTCATATTTAGACTCGTTCTTTGGTTGTAATTTCATATTAATGCTAGCATCTGGGCTGGTATCAAAATGAGCAAACATAACCAAAGTTAATTTTATAAACAGATGATCTATGAGCGTAAACTCACTCCAATTTTCCCATGAGGGTAAGCAGGAACTACAGAACGCAACCTGCTACGATCCTTAGGTACCTACCAACTCCTTTTGCTTTGTCCACGACCATACATGTGATTAAACACGCACGGCGGTTGCAAGTACTACTGTAAGAAAACTCCTTGGGTAGATGACAATATTATTTAATTATTACTTTTTCAGCAGTCTACTACAATCATGTACTATCAACCATCAAATAGTTACTCTATAAATATTCCTAAGTATCCACCGTGTATCTTCCGTTAGTCCGACCCGTAGTTCGTCCCAAAAGCAAGAGGACCAACCGTTTGCCCGCACTACCCTCCTTCTTCCACCAACCGTCACCGCTTGGTGTTCCCCATAAAAATAATTGTTCTCAATAATCGATATATCAGTTTAGTCGATTTTTAAACTACAAATGAATTAACCTAACACTACAAACATGACCTTTCTGGAAAATATCACGATTAAATGGAAATGCGGGTGGTCTTTTCTCCATACAGACGCTATCGCCTGTTTTCTTTTTGGCATATGACAAAAACAATGATTTTTTACATTAAAATAAATATCAACTTCTTGTATGTCCTTATGTTTTCCTTTATGACGATACATTATCTTTATAAGCACTAGAACCCTTATAAAATGCTCAAAATTGCCTATTTAGACTGCTGTCAACAGAGGGTAAACAAATTTGACAACTATTAATCAAAAAAGAAAAACAGGGATTTACAGTATATATCCTTAAACACTGTTTTAAGCTTTCACGGTTTACAACTAAACTTATGCTGTCACTTACGGGACATCTTCCGTGATTGTTCATTATTTAGAGCTCCCGATATTTCAGCGCTGTTGCAGGCGCAACGATCGCGGGTTGACTGAAGAATGCGGATGGATAATAAATTGTTAAGAGCAGACAAATTATCTACCCTCTTTCTTTGTCTTTTGCTACGCGCACCAAGACTCCATGTAAAATACTGGTATTTAGCTGCATCCGGTAAGACTGGAAGCCGACCCCAACATAGTTGGAAGGCTAGGCATATGATGACCTTTTGCTATAAACCGACCGCTTTAATGAGTCCTCGCAAAGGCATCAATTTAAATGGAATATTCTGAAGGTTGATCACGTATTGGTTCAATTAGTATCGTAATACCTACGTGGATTATGGTTATTTTAAAGCAAATAACCTGTGGGATATTGTTACGACTTTGTGGAAGCTTAATGTGCCTTTGTTGGGGCAAGGCGGAGGACTTATTACAGCGGTCGGTCTATATAAATCTTCCATTGATTCTCTCAACATGACTAAACCAACTAAGCAAACTTTACTACCTACATTTCTGCCGTACCTATAAATAAATAGAAACTTATTTTGGCCTGTCCCTGACCTTTTATCTTCATGAAAACACTACAGAGTTAACTAAATCAACGGAAGACCTCTGTAAATAGACGCCTGAACGATTCTTAATGGTGAATTATTTATTTACAGATTGAGCCGTACTACGAGACAGAAACTAGCTATTTTTATCTCTTCACCAGTCAAATCAAATCAAATCATTTATTTCTTTGCAAACAATAGGTACATTGATGTTTTTTATAATAAGGTTCTCCACATTTTGCCGTCACATGGGCATGCAAACAGTTGGTTTACAAATTATTATAAATTTAAAATAAGCGGCATGTCATTGGAATTATATAAAATTTAAAAAATAAAATAAAATGTTAACATGGTCAAGGTAATAAGGAGCTCGTGGCTAAATAATAACAGCCGCTCGGGTCGATCTTTAGGTTAAGCCGTGCTTGCCTAGGTTGGTCTGTGGATGGGTGACCGCCCATTACATACCGAGTTTCCTCCGTGCCTCGGAAAGCACGTTAAGCCGTTGGTCCCGGGTGTCATTTGTAGATCTTTGACAGTCGTTAGGCAGTCAGTGGCCCAAAAAGTCTGACAACCAGTCTTACCAAGGGGTATCGTATTACCCAGTACAGACTGGGTTGTGGAGGTCAGATAGGCAGTCGCTCCATGTAAAATACTGGTATTCAGCTGCATCCGGTTAGACTGGAAGCCGACCCCAATATAGTTGGGAAAAGGCTAGGCAGATGATGAGATGATGATGGTCAAGGTAATAAAAAATTAAATATTATCAATAATGTCAAACAAATAAGTGGCATGTCATTGGAATTACATAAAATAAATAATTTAAAAATGTCAGCATGGTCAAAGTCTGTGGGTTCAATCCTTTATCTATTGTTAAAAAGATATTAGGCGTCCGTACAGAGAAGGAAATTTATTCTATCGTTCAACAAAATTGTATCTTTATTTTCTTTCCACTATGGCATGAGGAATGAATTGAATCCTATGAATTGCCGTCGCACCAACGCATGACGTAAACGTAACTTTAATTATATTGTAACAATGCTACAATATTTTTTTTTTTGAAATATGCGCGATTCATATCATGCAAACATATATTATGAACTAGCTGTTACCTGCGTTCGCGTGAATTTATTAAATAAAATATTACTTCCCCTTTTGAATCGGTATTTGTAACAAATTTCAAGAGTTTTAATTTTTTTGCACAGAACCCTAATCATCATTCTAAAATAAAAGTAGCCTAAATTAGACCTTACAACATCAGCCATCTGCTAGTAAAAATCCCGTCAAAATCGGTTCAGTCGTTTCAGAGATTAGCCGGCACAGACAGACATAAAAATGTGTTTTTGTTATAAGTGCCGTCTATATTTTCATAAACTTCGCGTATACATTCAGTAAAAAAGCTGTTATTTTGATATTACAAACAGATACTTCAATTTTATTTATTTGTATGGATAAAGTCTGGAATGTATAAGCGAAGTACGTATGTATTTTAAATTATGTAATCGTTTGAATTTACATTACGTTTAAATTGTAAAGAATACAGATTTAAGTCACTTAATATGAGTTTTGAATTAATTGAACTAAAAAAAACCCTTAGGTAGCTTTAAAAGTTTTCGTCTAGACATTTAAGTCGAAGCAGACGGGTATGAATGAATCCTTTTTGCACTTGACAAGCCATTCTATACCTGCATTCCCAGACGGTAATAATATCTCATCGAAACATTATTCTCAATGAATTTAACGCTTCTCACAATTGAAAAATACTTCAAATTGATGTGGATGCCGATTCTCTACAAAATATGTAAAATAGACAACTTCTTTTGAAGAGAATTGGGATTCACGTCAATTTGAAGTATTTTTCAATTTCAAACTGTATTTCCATTTTATTTTAAAACTAGCTGTTGCCCGTAATGTTCGTTCGCGTAAATTATTATTAAAAAAATATTACTACCATTTTTGAATCGGGTTTTGTTTCATTTTTCAAGGGTTTTCATGTTTTTGAACGGATCTCTAATTCGTTTTCTAAAATAAAAGTATCCTAAGTTACTCCTAATAACATCAACTATCTGTGAATAAAAGTCCCGTCTGGTCCAGCCGTTTCGAAGATAAGCCCGAACAAACAGACCGACAGATAGACAAAAATTTCAAAGTAGTAGTAGGTATAATAATACGCATTCAGTAAAAAGCTGTTATTTTGAAATTACAAGCAGACATTTCAATTTTATTTATTTTTATAGAAGAGAGACAAAGTTCTGTGTCGTGTCTTGTCGAGTGTAATTTCTCTGAAATGGGATTTCGATTACTCGTGGTTCAAGATAGTTTGATTCAATTCAAAATAATATAATATCTATCTTAAATTAAACCTAAAGATATGGAGAAAAAATATGTTATACCTAATAGATATCGTTTACTTTAGTTTTGAATTCTTTTATCAAATAAAATTTGGAAAAGTAATTCAGGCTGAGTTTAATAATATAATTTATCTTGTTAACTAGAGATTCAGAAAACAAAATAAAGATAAATACTTAGGTTTTGTGGTGACAAGATGCATCAATTATTAGTGACCTATGTACATATATCGTGCTGATAGATGTGCTAAAATATCTTTAAAAACATTACTTATAAAATCAGTATTACTTCCAAGGCATAAATGACTATCTAACATGTAAACTCTCCATACAAAACTTTATACTAAAGTGCATCGCAACACATTATTTTGCATATCGTGATTCATAAAATTGAACTGAAAACAAAATATGTTCAGCTTTAGTGAGCTCATACTAAACTCCGATAAAACATATCCTGAAACTTTGTATACATTGTTAATTTTAATTTGTAAACTGAAATCGAGAACCTAAGGGCAATCAACTGGTAACTTTGCGATTGAAGTGAGTTACATGAAAGGATATTATGTGCTAGGCATGGCTTTTCACAGTACCTTATGTTTTTTTTTAGTGGCCTGTACTGTCCCTCTGCTGGGCAAATTCCTTCCCCATTTCCTTCCATAGGTATAATCTTTTACCTCTTGGCTTAAGTGAACATAAAAATAGGAACAGATTGCGTTAGAAATATTACCCTGCGCTCCATAACTCAAGTAGCTGATGTTGGAGAAAAAACAGCCAGGCTGAAGTTGAAGTGGGTGGGCCACGTCGCACTGATGCACCCGGAGAGATGGCAAACATAGTCACACACTCGACGCCTGAGGAAGGACAAGGTCGAGGTCGACCGCACCGAAGGTCGCGTGACGATCTGTTCTTGTTTACGGGGCTAAAATAGCTAGAAATCGCACAGGATACAGAGCTATGGAAGGAGAAATTGGAGGCCTTTGCCTAGCAATGGATAGTTAAAAAATACATAGATGTATTTGTTACTGAATGGGTAATTATAAAACTTAATTTTAAAAAGCACTTTCTTAAAATGATTGAAAACTGAACAAGTTCTCCAATTAACAATGACTTTTCATTAGCAGTTTCTATTTTACAGCAAAAAAGCAGAAAAAAAAAACGGTTGAATTTTTAAGCAAAAAACAAAATATTCAACTTTAGGATATCATTTTTTGCTTTGGACCTTACTGAATTGAATTTGGGTAATTGGAAGAGATGGTTCTAAACGATTCGGTCGCCTATCAAATGTCGTTATTCGAGATTGGTTTTTATGAAATCGGTTAATTTCTCTTGAATTTAATCAAAACGAAACTACTTATCATTTATTTTCAGGCAGGAATGTACCTTACCCAGCGATGTATAGAGTAGAAATAGCTTTTCTGCTTTTATCATGCGCACCTGTAAAAAGAATCACTCCAATAACATACTATGGCAGCAGTATAAAATATAAACAAATGGGTTCAAAAACATGTAAACGCCATTTTTATGCAATTTACAAATTGAGTTGTATTTGAAAACTTAAATTACAAATTCGAATTTCAAACTTTAAATTATTCTAACCGTGTAATTTGAAGTTATTTTTACAATCCTACAATTTGAGTCAATGATTTCTCAACTACAATATTAATGTTGTTCAACAATCATTATTGGTAAAAAGAAAAACCGTCCAATCTTCTTGTTTTCTTCGGTGAGAGATTGCTAAACAATTTGACCAAAACAGGGTTTATTTTCACTTAAGGCGAGGTTACCCCGAGCGCCGTATGCATCAATCGCTTACCCCAGCCCCCGCACAGAGAGGCGATACGTAACAAATTACGCGGCGCGAAAACGCGGGCGCTTAGCGCACTGGTCAAGAGTCCACGAACTCGGATAGGTACTAAGTTGCGTTACAGGGTAGAGCGATGCAGTAAAACAACTTGAATTGATAATTATGTATAAGTTCACTTTGTTTTATTTTATAGAAAGTATTGGTTATAGATAGATTAGGAACCTACGTATTCTATGAACGTGAACCTAATTACTAACAATTAAAATAAGTAGATATAATTAAAAATAAGAAGGTATACTTATTTATTTTTGTGAATAAGGTGAATTTAAAATCTGACTGACACTAAGATCATGAATACGGGTATGATTCAAAACTGCACGCCACGCGCCATTCGGTTTTAAAAAAAAATATGCTTTACTTTTTTTTCGGTTTTGTTGTCATGGGTTTCGTTTTCGTGGTTTTTGGGGTCGCTGATAACTAAAATTAGGCCAAAATGAAAATACAAGATGGCGGCGACGAAAATTTTCGGTATTTTCGTCATGGGTGTCATTTTCATGGTTTTCGTGGTCGCTGATAACGAATTTTTGGTCAAAATTAAAATTCAAGATGGCCCCAATGAAAATTTTAGCTTTGTCGTCATGGGTGTCATTTTCATGGTTTTCGTGGTCGCTGATAACGAAAATTTGGTCAAAATTAAAATTCAAGATGGCGCCAATGAAAATTTTAGCTTTGTCGTCATGGGTGTCATTTTCGTGGTTTTCGGAGTCGCTGATAACGAAAATGAGTACAAAATGAAAATCCAAGATGGCGCCAACAAAAATTGTTGGTTTTTTCGTCATGGGTGTCATTTTCATGGTTTTCGGGGTCGCTAATAACGAAAATTAGGTCAAAAAGAAAATCCAAGATGGCGCCGATGAAAATTTTTTGATTTTTCGTCATGGGTGTCATTTTTATGGTTTTCGGGGTCGCTGATAACGAAAATTAGGTCAAAATTAAAATTCAAGATGGCGCCAATTAAAATTTACAGCTTTGTCGTCATGGGTGTCATTTTCATGCTTTACGAGGTCGCTGATAACGAAAATGAGGTCAAAATGAAAATTCGATAACACCAAAAAATATTTTTTTGTTTTTACGTCATGGGTATCATTTTCATGGTTTTCGGGGTCACTGATAACGCAAAATAAGTTCAAATTAAACAGAAACAAAAAAAATTTGACAAAACCAAAAATTTTTGTCGGCGCCATCTTGGATTTTCATTTAGTCCTCATTTTCGTTATCAGCGGCCCCGAAAACCATGAAAATGACACCCATGACGACAAAACCAAAAATTTTTGTCGGCGCCATCTTGCATTTTCATTTTGTCCTCATTTTCGTTATCAGCGACCCTAAAAACAACGAAACCGACACCCATGACGAAAAAAAACGGAAAATTTTCGTCGGCGCCATGTTGGATTTTCATTTTCGCCTCATTTTCGTTATCAGCGACCCCGAAAACCATGAAAATGACACCCATGACGATAAAACCAAATATTTTTGTCGGCGCCATCTTGGATTTTCATTTTGTCCTCATTTTCGTTATCAGCGGCCCCGAAAACCATGAAAATGACACCCATGACGACAAAGCTGAAAATTTTAATTGGCGCCATCTTGAATTTTAATTTTGACCTCATTTTCGTTATCAGCGACCCCGAAAACCATGAAAATGACACCCATGACGACAAAACCAAAAATTTTTGTCGGCGCCATCTTGGATTTTCATTTTGTCCTCATTTTCGTTATCAGCGGCCCCGAAAACCATGAAAATGACACCCATGACGACAAAACCGAAAATTTTCATTGGCGCCATCTTGAATTTTAATTTTGACCTCATTTTCGTTATCAGCGACCCCGAAAACCATGAAAATGGCACCCATTACGACAAAACCGAAAATTTTCATTGGCGCCATCTTGAATTTTAATTTTGACCTCATTTTCGTTATCAGCGACCCCGAAAACCTTGAAAATGACACCCATGGCGAAAAAACCGAAAAAAAGTAAAGCATAAAATGCAGAAGTAAAATAAAAAAAATTAAAGTGATTTTGTCTTTAAAATGTAAATAAGTCAACAAAATAAAAAAACTAGTAGGTACACACGGCGGCACATGAAGCTGTCATTTCCAGTATAAATTGGCCTCGCTTTGTATAGATTTCCTATACAATGAGAGATCGGCATAAACTGGTTTTCGACAGCTTGATCGGTCGTCGTGCGTACATAATACAATATCGACCATTACTCATTCTATCTCGTTCTCCCCTACATACTTTCTTTTTCTGCCCATGTCGAACTCGATAATCTTCGACTTACCGGGCTCTCTACAAAACTTTTTTAGAACTCCTTACAAAAAAAAAATTATTGGAATAAATGTTTTGATTTTAGTAGGCCAGTTACAGGCAGTTTTGAATTGTCGAAAAAAAGATAATAAAATGAAGCTACAGTCCCATTCAAAAGGCATAATAACTGTGAAAGTACTGTAGTTGCCCATTCCAAAGTTACCGAAATTTATAAATAAGACCGCTTTCACATTTAGGCGACTTTAGCAGCGCGACAGTCGCGCGTCTAACGTCCAGACGGTAAAATTGTTTTTTTTTTTAGATTTTGTCTTCGACTGTGCTTCTGCCGCGCTACTGTCGCGCTGCTAACGCCTTAATGTGAAAGCGGCCTTATATTGCGAAATCATAAATAGCGACTTTTGCAACGACACAATAAAGTTCAATTCAGGCCGCGCAGCGCTAATTATCTACAGTTATATTCTCCTAGAAGCTGCCTCTCTTTCTAATGCGTAACTCTTATCTTATACCTTCTGACTACGTTCCCTATTAGGTACCTACTGTACTTTTGTGAACAAATGACATTTCAAATAAACCTAGGCTCGGTGTTTACTAAGTATTATTTTTTACAAACTATTTTTGGCTCAGTTCGTAACAGAACTTAGCGGGGGTGGGGTGGCGGGTTCGAAAAATTGGCACACGTCCGACCTCCAACGCGTTCCGCTCGGGACTGAAGCACGCGATGCGAGTATGAAATGATGAAAACAGCACATTTTGGAAATGGTGGTATAGGTTTTTTTAATATTTTAAATTATGATCGCCGTGTACTGTCACATTTTTTACGACCTTTATAATGGTATAAGTTTTATTGTTAAAAACCTAATATAACTCAAATGAAGTAATATTAAAACCATCATTTAGACTTGTCTTTGCGATTTAATTGGATGCAACAAAGTGCAAGTAATCGTGTATCGCTGTGCCGAAATATCTAGATCGAAGTGTGAAATATGTAATATATTTTTGTCAGAATTTAAATCCGTGCCATATAGGAATAAAGCACAATACAAAACGACGTTTATCTGGATAACCTCGCCTTAATCCTTGAAAGTAAAAGTTGAACGTTTCAAATTGAAACGTTGAACTTTTACTACTTAAAAAAATACCTGAAATTGCAAAGTGGGGTGGTTAAATTCCGTACCAGCGATGTTTTATTACTAGTTGATTCAACAGATAAAAAAAAACAATTCCTGAAGTACCTGTAACCAGTTTAAAGAGCCTGAAAGCCTGAAAATTGTTCAAACTGCCATAAAACAACAAATAGGTATGAAAACTTTAAATTGAGCCGTGAAATTAGGCGGTTAGGACAATAAAACGTGCTAAAGTTGGTGTAATACGACTTTTGGCACTAAACTTTTATTGGTTTCCAATCCGTAGTTACAAAGTGAAATTGCGTTTGTTAATGTTCATTTATTCAAAAGTACGCAAAGAGGTGCTAGGCTCTCGTCTAGAGACCCACATATGGCTATCTTCATAAATAAATTACAACAATTTTTATTATAATAAATGCTATACGATTAATGAGTATCTAAATGACAAATTTTAAATTAAAAATTATGATTCACTAATTGTTACTTTTGTATGAATTAAAGCCCTCTTCCTCTCTCCTACCTTGCTGTGCCCTTACAGGGTCCATATTTATATACCTAGCTTTAAGCCCTTTGTAACATCTTTTTTACCATATGGAAAGCAAAATAAATGAATAATGTACTTTTATGAAAACTTGTTTTTTTTATTGCTACATAGATTTGCGTTTGGCCGCAACTCGCCTGATGTGAAGCAAAAAAAAAGATGTTATAAAGGGCTTAACCCTTTGTAACATCTTTTTTACAATTTGAAATGCAAAATACCTAGCTTTAAGCCCTTTGTAACATCTTTTTTACCATATGGAAAGCAAAATAAATGAATAATGTACTTTTATGAAAACTTGTTTTTTTTTTATTACTACATAGATATGCGTTTGGCCGCTACTCGCCTGATGTGAAGTGACGATGCGGCCTAGGGTGGAACACCTACCACGCTTGCCTAGAAGAAACTCGATAAACTCGAAGTTCGAAGAGATCTAGATTATAATGATCGGGAAACAGAGAAGCTGGCAGTAAATTCTACAGACTTTTGTCCGCCTTGGGGTTCAATTCGTGGAGGTAACTAGGGATAAGATGAACCGGGCCATAAAAGCCTGCTCTTCTGTATTAAACAATTCACAGAAATAAATATTACTTATCATCATCGGACGAAGCGACGGGCGGCGGCGACCGCCACTGCTGGCCGTGCCTGCTGCCAAAACCATCCTGCGCTCAAAAACACTCCTCACCTGCACGAAACTATGTGTAGTAAACGAAGTGCATGAGAGAAGTGTCATATTTTCGTGCAATCTGAGTGAATTCGCAATAGTTTTGTTGAATTGTGTTAGTTATATTTAAGTAGTAATATTCTGTGTTAAGTCTGATTTTATATTTAGGTAGATTTTTAAGTTTTCGCTGTAAGTTGATTTTTCAATTCATTTGGTGTGTGTTTTGCAAACCACTATTGTATTGGGGTCATTCTGTAAAGATAGTGTGTGTAAGTTTAATAATAAATAAATAATAATATTATCATTGAATGACGAGCCTTACGACGGTTTTGGAATTGTATGCACCGCGTGCCGCGCGTGTAAAAAATTAAATAATAGAGCTTTGTATAAGTACATAAAAGACCTTATCAGTTGTTTTATGGAATAAGATAAGTGTGTGTAGAATAAACTACTGAAGGTTAAAGCGACGCCTTTTCCAACGGGCAAAAAACAGGACAGGACGAAATTTAGTTTAGTTGTTTACTTAACCTTTACAAATATTTATATAAGACAAACAGTCTAACGACATTTTTTTTCTTGTTTATACGTGCTATATTTTCACAAAGCTCAAACCGTAAAAAAATGATGCTTTAGTACATAATATGCAAAAAAAAAATCGTACGAGTTAACTATGTAGCGAACAAAATTGTATGAAAAAATTCAGATTCTAAACTATGGTGAGAAGAGAATCCTTTGACAGCATGTGAGAACTATCTCTAAAAGCAAAATTACATACTTACTTGAGGGCCTCGAACAACGTAACTTTTTGCAGAGATGTAGATGCGATGCGAATGCAAAATGGCCGCGATTCAGTTGCGACGCTGTCACTGGCTGTATACTTTTTTTTTTTTTTTTTTTTTTTTCTTCCGGATGGGAAATCATCAAATGACCCCCCCCGCTCTGGGCGGAGCGGAAGGGAGTGTCAGACTTGTACTGACTAAAACCCACCCATGTTCCTTCTTTGCCTTTGTGTTCCAGGGCCACGGTATCTCTTTCGAACAGTCCCGCAGCCCTGGCAGGCATCGGCCCTTGCGGACCCCTACTTATTTGCTGACATCTCTTTCGAGGCGCGCGTGGAACACGAACGCGCCGTCGGCACGGCCTGTCGACATAAGACGGCCGGACGGCGAGCTAGCCCATAACTCGCCGACCACAGGCCCGCGCCTACGGTGGCCGGGAGCCACCACGTGACCCGACGCCCAGGGCGTCTCCCGCGGCGGCTGGGACGTGAGGTTCGGTGGACCCCCCCATGTCAGAATATTAGCCATGGACAGTAACATTTCCCGAGGAATAAGAATCTCTTCCCATTCCTCGGGGAAGGATACTGCCCACGCCCAGGGTGCACCGGCCCAGCAGCTGCTATTCCCTCCAGACGTATCGAGAGGGACCGGCAGCCATCAGGCACACGAGGAGGAATTCTGACAACGCACCCCACTGGCTGTATACTTTCGCCCACGTAACCTCGATCCTGTATCGGTACTCTCGGACTACCGTGGCGCTTCAGTCACGAAGCATCTGTAGCAGGACTACAAAAAGTACTACAGCAACATAGTGCCAAAAGTACCACAGAGCCATCTATGCCACAAATAAAGAACTGACATCAAATTCCTTAATGGCGATATTAAAGTTCTCCGTGACTTGAGAGCATATAGAGAAACCCGACAACAACTGTCGGGCAGTAGCCCACCAGATACACCCATCTGGTCGGAGGATCCTCCCTTTTCTATGGTGTTCTACACATCTTATCTTATCTTATCCGGTATGTATGGAGGCGGCGGCGACCGCCACTGCTGGCCGTGCCTGCTGCCAGAACCAATCTGCTGTCAAAAACACCCCTCACCCGCACAATATGTGTATTAAACGAAGTTCATGAGAGAATTGACATATTTTCGTGCAATCTGAGTGAATTCGCAAAAGTGTTGTTGAATTGTGTTAGTTATATTTAGATATTAATATTCTGTGTTAAGATTTTTGTTGTTAGATTTTAAGTATTAGCCGTAAGTTGATTTTATTTGGTAACCACTATTGTATTGGGGTCATCCTGTAAAGATAGTGTGTGTAAGTTAATAATAAATAAATAAATAAATAAATAAATCTTTCCTGCGTTCTCCACTCTTAGTTTTCCCAACGTCAATGTCAGAAATAGCTGCGCGTTTGCAAACATCGATACAGCGTAGAGATGCTGACGCGCAATTGCATCGCTTCTGTTGCGACTAAAGCGCAAAAGCATCGATGTAGAAGCGCCCTCACAAATCGCACCACAGAATCGCTACAAAAAGTCACCGTAAGCGAAGCTCTTTAGGTTTACGAACAAACTCAACAGGGGCAAACTCGCAGGGACTGCTATTTGATCTTATCAAATAGTTCTAGATTCGCTGGGAGGCTGTCATCGAACCCGCGTTACTCGGTAACCCGCGGAAAAGTTTGTCTTGCGTATTGTGTATTCCGTCTGCGTATCCCTTCAATAAGTTTGTTGATAAACTTTAACTACAACGGAACGTAATAACGTATAAACCTAAGCTAATATTGATTTTAACATAGGCTTATATTTGGTAAAGTCAGGATTACCTAGCCAGGTTCGTAGAATACTGTAATAAGGCCTATATTCGTAGATTTATTACTTACACTACGAGTAATTGAAGTGTAAAGCTGCTTTCAACTGTTAATTTTTTTTTTCTGAAGTTCTGCAATATAGTGTCTGTCTGGACTAGACTCATCTACTCAAAGAGACCAAAAATCTTGAACGAGCATTCACAACGCACTTGAGTTATCTCATCTTCGGATAAATTCATTTTCCATTCTATTACAAACTTCGTTCAGTTACTTGAACTATATTCAGCAACAAAAGAATCTATTACCCTTCCACAATAAATTCATTTTGGCGCCCGACATGGGACCGCCAATATTTTTTTCAGACATCTTTAATCCATGTTTCGACCGCAAAGTCCTTCCTCTAGTAATAAACAAGGCAACCAGCTGTCGTCCCACGCTAGTCAGATCACGTTCGACGTTTTATTATTTTCAACTTTTGCGTAATCGAGGCGGCCATCTTTATTTATGAGGTTTACTAATTTCCCGCCATAATTTAGTACACCACGACCGTTTGTGAAACATTTTTTCACGTCGCAAATGTCTTATCACTGTTTTGTGGAAATGGGGATGTCTTCATGGCCTACTGACCTGAAGCTGACGAAAAGGTCGAAAAAGCCTTGAATATTACGTACCAAATTGCCAACGCGATTAGCATTTTTTTGCCTTCGCACTTTTGTTCCTTTTTTGTGACTAGAATGTTTAGGGGATATAAAAGAATTTGTTATTCAACAAAACACCAACCAGTTGGTACGATTTGTTGTACTAGAGTACGCGGATTAGTTTAGAATTCAATGCAGAATTTTCTTAGTGGAGAAACTGTAAATCGTGCAGAATCAAAAAAATAACCATTCATCCGAACTTTTATGCAGTTTCTGACCGCGACCTCATTCTGGCGGCAGATGTGAGCAAATACCACAACGCGCATTCTGGAAATGGAAATCCTTTTTTACATAAGTATGAACTACGTCTATTTTTTCATATTCTACAAGAACTGACAGCCTGCATATGGTTACGGTCTTTTTTTGCTTTACTGTACCTATAAACCAAATGCCAGTTACGTAAGGCACTTTCAATCACAATCCGATAGATTTTAAAGGCCATTTCAGTTTGTATGTGTCACGCTGGATGGTAAAAGACTTACCTCATAATATATGGGACTTAAATATAAATGGTGAAATGTGGGGGAGCTGTGGTACGCGTCTGCCTAGCCCTTTGTATAATGACATTTCATTCCATTGATTCATAAGTTTAAAACATTCTTTTAATCGACAACGTCAACAGCGCAATGAGTGTTGTTGAATTGTCAAAACTAATGACGTTGTCATTGTGAGGATTACTCGCACTTAAAGTTGGTTTGTTAGTAAACATATCCTCATTGCCTCGGGATTTATTGTAAGGAAATAAAATATTTACTGTTTCCTTGGGTGTGAGCCAGGATCTGCGATTGTGGAACCGTCGTAAAATCTAACGGCCTTTTGTTTTCTGCCTGAAAATATATAGTTTCATCCGATAAAGATGTAGCGATGTGCTCTCACAGTAATTGGACCGAACTTTGATATGTGAGCTAAGGGTGAAGGGGTCTGTACGATAAGATGAGAATAACGTATTTGAATTATTATGCATGTGGAATATAGTAAGTTAGAGTGCTGAATTTATTTATATGTGCTAGATTAGACACATTATTTTGCCCTTTGAAAGGAAAGCCTTTCGTTTCGACCGTTTTTCTTCGACTGCTGTTCATTCCGCTTTTCCTTTGATATTCAAAGATCTCTCCAAAATTCCTTTGCCCGTAATGGTTGCCTGGAGATTTAAGGACCCACGCCAAGTATATTTGTCAAGGAGTCCGGTAAATTGTCTTCAAAAATAAAAATAACACGTTCAAAAAGGCAGTAAGAAATCTTCAGTTACAGAAATGAAAGGGACTGGAAGTTAGAGTCTTTTATTAGCTCGATGTAGACTAAACAGACAGTTGCAGAAACTTGAAAGATCATAAAGGAAGCGTCGACGCCGCGATAAGATATTTTGGCACACTGTGACTATTACTTAGTGACTTACGTATAAGTTCTTATTTATTCTTTCAATAGGTTATACAGAGTGTAAACGGACCATTCACAAAGCCGCCACCAAGCATTGTGTACATCAAACTAAGTAAATTTACACAAAAATTATTGCTGGGAAACGAGTTTTTTTGGGGTGAAAAATCACGGTTTACGGTAGGACTCAATGTGACGCACTCAAAACATTGCTAATGGATGGATTGAATAGTACGTGGGTCGTGTGTGTGTGTGTTGACTTTCTCAAGGGGTCAAATTTCTGACTTTTTCACAAGTTTAATACTTATTAAACTTGTGAAAAAGTCAGAAATTTGACCCCCAATATCTCCGTAACTAGGTTCCCAGGTAAGGTTTGGAACAAAAAAATGATCGCAATGACGGGGAGAACAAGAGCCTTTCGGCTTCGTTAAGGGACTTGTTACAGACCCTTTAGAATCAGGCGTTACTTTGCGGAAATCCAAGACCTTAAATTTTATGCAAAATATTTAATTAGCTATAATTCCGCGAAAACAGACCCAGGCCTGGATGCCGCACCCACTCCCATCCGCAGTAAATATGCATATCCAGGAAAAACAATAATAATTAGCATGACATGCACCCAAACCTGCACTCTACGACCCCACTGAGAATATTCTCCGAATTAAAACTTAATATTTTGCATAACATTTACTATTTCAATTTAGAGAATTTACAAGCACTTGGGGCTTACAACTAATATTTTGCATGGCCATTGTAAGTAACTGGCAGCATACAAAACTCCAGGGATCGATCAATTTATTTCGTAATCGTAGTAACTATTATCGTAAAAAGTAAAAAAAATACATATTTCGTGCAATATTTAAATATGTACCTACCAGTAGCGAAGAGTCAATTTCTGTAAGAGGTAAGCCGGAGTACATATCTTTAATGTGATTGTATGGAACCTTCGCCACTGGTACCTACATACTTATGAGCGGTTTAAGCTAAGTAACGACCGTTGCTCGGATCAATTTTAATAAAACTACAAATGGAACCATCATTACAAACCGAGAACCCTCCGTGTCTCGCACAGCACGTCAGTGATTCGGAAATCTTTGACTGTCGTTACGAGTAGTGAGAAGCCAGAAAGTCAGACAACCAGTCTTACCTAGGGGCTGGCGTTACCCAGTAACTGGATTGTGGAGTTCAGTTGGTCTTTTTTTTTTTTCTCAATGTGGAAATCCTCAATGGATGTCCTCCGCCCTGGGGAGAGCGGAGGGGTCTGTCAGACTCGTACTGACTAAAATCATACCGGTGTTCCCTCGCACACTTGCGTCGGGGGGCAACGGGATCTGATGCGACTTCCGCTGCCCCGGACTAGTGCCAGCCCGCCTGACCCGCGGGCCTCGTCCTGGGGGGGAGTGAGGTATAAAACTTACGTCCGAAGGAGGCGCGCGTGGAACACTACGCGCCGCCGTCTCGGGTCCAGTGTGATTGGGACCTATTTATAGAGGCCGGAAGAGGGCGCTTTCCGCTCTCTGCCAACGCCCGGTGCGTGTGCTGCGGGATGGGCAGGAGCTCGTCATTTCCCTCTCCCTTTCTGGAGCCTCCTTCTGCGACATGATGGTTTCGCAGAAGGACATCACCGCGTCCCTGGCCTCTGCACTGCCGACCATCGAGCGAACGGCGGTCGGCAGCGATCTCCTCCTCCTTCCGTAACGAGCGCACGGCGCGGCTCATCCCACGCGGCTCACTCGGCCAGCGTATGCCGCGCCGTGTCCTCCAAACAGTGGACGCAGTGATGGCACCGGGCGTCCGGCTCCCTGCATATGCGACACAGGTACTTCCCGAAGCAGCCGTGCCCCGAGAGCACCTGCGTCACCCGAAACGTCAGAGAGCCGTCCTTCCTCCCGAGCCAGTCGTAGAGTACCGGCCGGATCGCCTCAACTGTGTCGAGGCCGGCGGTAGGGAGCTCTAGCCTCCCCCGCCATTCCACCACCATGACCTGTCGGAGCTGAGACCGGTACAGCATTATCTGTTGCTGCACCAGCCTCTCGCCCCGATCATTGGAATACTCGCGCCACTAGTGCAGTGTCGCGAGGGTCTTCGCCTCCAGGTCCCACGGCGGGGATCCAGCCAGTACACAAGCCGCCTCGTAGGAGATCGTGCGATATCCCCGAATGACCCTGACGGGAGATTGGAAGCCTACCCCAACATAATTAGGTAAAGGCTGGGGAGATGACCTACATACAAACTTGTTTGTTTTCATTTTAAAACGCTTTCCCTCCAGAGTAATACAAAACAACAATACAATAGAAACTGTTTGCTATTTTATTGTAAAACTGCCAGCCTGTCCTAAAAGCACATCGTAAAACAGTAATCTTAGAGGATCTGAGATTTTACAGCGCATTTATATTCGTCACAGTTAAGTGCAGCTACAAATTTTTGTTTTGATTACTCAATTGTATTGAGACAAAGTAAAATGAGCAACTTGGAATGTATCAGACTATTCCTGACTTCGCTAATACAACTATAGCCTGACCGCTTTAATGAGTCCTCACGAAGATATCAATTCAAATGAAATATTCTGAAGGTTGATCACGTATTGGTTGAATTAGTATCGTAATACCTACGTGGATTATAGTTATTTTAAAGCAAAAACCTGTGGGATATTGTTAGAGCTTTGTGGACGCTTAATGTGCCTTTGATGGGGCAAGGCGAAGGACTCATTAAAGCGGTCGGTCGATACCACCCGATATATTGAGCAATAGTTTTGAAAGAAAATTCGGCAGGTACTACTTTGCTCGCTGTGAATATAACCTCATGGTCAATCGGTATAGTTCATTAATATCACAGGCAGTCATCGGTCTATGAACATCAGAACGGTATCATAACCAACACTCATTACCACAAAACACTCACTATTCACTGAGACTCATTGAGTCCTTCTGGAGTCAAATTTCATCGTGGCAGACTCAGACGGAAATGGCGGGATAAGCTAACTCCTTAATAAGGAGATGGTTCTGAGAAGCTTTAAATAAAGAAAAGTGATCAGTGAGACACAACCAGTTTTCTCAACAACAAAAAAAGGACAAAATGTCTTTAATGCGAGCGTGCTCCACCATATTCGGCATCATTACTCCACCTATCAACCCCTCAAGCCTATTCAGTATTAAAAAAAAGCAATTCACTTACATAACCAAGTGCGCACGACCGCCAATCAAGCTTTACATAACCAGTTTATGCGGATCTTATTGTACAGGAAATCTATACAAAGTGAGGCCAAGTTATACTGGAAGTGAACAGCTTCATGTGCCGCCGTGTGTACCTAATAAGTGGTTCACAAAATAATTAACCAATTAGGGTAGCCCTTTTCGACTTTTAGCACGATAATATCTAGTTATCTACCTCAAAACTTCACAAAATAAGAGCTAACCAATTAAGGTAAAACGTTTGCGACAGTTAGTTGAATTCCTCTAAAAAAAACATGAAGACATTTATTTTTATGAGGGACCAAAAGGACAGACAAATTAATTATTACGGTTTAGTTAGGAACCCTAATGCGAATAGTAGGTAGCCCGTAAAACTGAATGACTACTTACATTTAGGCCAGAATTATTTTAGGTACAGTCCGCCATACGTCGGGTATGGCCCCGGGCTTCATGCTTAAGCGACATGCGTCTAGAGAAAAAAAAAAGCGAAAAAAAAAGAAAAAAGAAGAAAAAGAAGAAAAAAGAAGAAGAAGAAGTGCTTGCGGGGTAAAAAATGAAAAAAATTGTTTGCCACTATTGATAGCGAATAACATAATTTCCACTTCTCCTTCCACTACTCCTCCGCTATTCTTTATTCTGGTTAATTTCGTTGCGGGATCCAAGACAGTTAAATTGTTTCTCTGGGACTTCGTCAAACTTCATTGTTTCGACGCTTTTCTGGTGGTCGCCACTGTTGATTCTGGCTTTTTGGAGTTGCAGTTGTTTGGGAATAGTGTGGAGGTTGTCCCAAAAAAAGCAAAGAGTGACAGCGACGTGACTCTCAGAGCGACGGTGACGTGACTCTCAGAGCGACGGTGCTGTCTTGTGGCTTGACATATGTATGTAAGTCCCGTCTCAAAGGAACCAAGGGACGCGCGCTCTGGTCGCTTGACATATGTAAGTCCCGTTACAAATCGCATCGCCCGAGGCAGTAAATTGGGCTTAATGCTTTGACCTTGAGCTGGCCTAGCGCAGTATGGAGCTTCAATATAATAAAAGGCCAGCTTATACTGGTTTTGTTGCCACTACTAGTAGTAATGGTAGACAGTGAGAAGTAAACAGATTATGTAACAGGTTTATTATGCCAGGAATATAAACGAAAAAGTTTTTTATCACCGGATACCACAATGTTGAGAAAATTCGGAATAACCTCGTTGAAGTTCTAGCACCACGTAAGTCAATTTTTGGCGGTTTTGACATTTTGATGCCGTTTGCTAGAGAATCGGAATACGCGTTGTTTCACCAATCAGAAACAAGCAACGTCTCATCTAATTTGAAGTGAACACAAATTAAAAAATTGGTTTAGTACTGTTACCCAGGCATAATTATGCAGTTTTTTCACACTCCTGTAAAGTTGCTATTTTTTACTTACGTGGTGTTAGAACTTCAACGACGATAAGCCAAATTGTGCTTTTTTTGGGTTACGGAAACATTTCAAGTAACTTCAATTCAATACAAACAATTATCGAATATTACAAGAATTACGTATATTTTTCTTTTTACTTCTATGGCGAGCTTAACCACTATAAGTCTAGTAATAAAGCCTCTGCCCGGCCAGAACAGCCAGCCCAGCAGCAGCAGCCAGGATATATGTACCCAGTTGAGGGCAATACGATCGCCCCCTATTATATGGGCCTTAACCAGAACTGACCGAAAGTAAGTGTGCTAGGTATGTCCACCTATGTAACCCTTCGGGAATACAGGCGTGATATAAAATGAAAATGAAAATTTTTTCTTAAACTATCTTCAGTAAATATTGTGAAGGTAGCGGGTTAATGCCCTGAAAAGTATTGAAGAAATAGTAGGTATAAAACCTTTCAGACGTGATGGATTCCCGATAGAACCTAACTGCTAAGCCCACATTCCCACGGGCGCTTTTTTCATCATTGGATTTTCAACTGTCGTCGTTGAGCCAAACGTTGAGAATTCACTATGAGCGTTTTCTCAACACCCCATTTAGCGCCTTAGAACTTGTCCAGAAGGGATGAATTCATCTCGAATCGTTTCGCGCGAACTTATCTTAGGGACTTCTTGGATGCTTCCAGCTTACTCGAGAACTTCAGAGCGAGTGCAAGTATCAAATTTCAAAAAGCTGTGAATTTTGTGAATAATAAATAAATAAAATGGGGCAACGTTGTTCGCTCCTTCTGCATGCAACGTAAGGCGTATAAGGTCTATCTTTTCATACATGAAATATTTTAAGAGTAACTTCTATAATTCATAATAATTCGCCATAGAAACGAAAAAAAAAAAATCGAGTGTTTTTTTTTTTACAAAATTATTATAATTCTAAATTTTTTTTAGACTTTTTGCATAAAACCTTTACTCCCATATTCTAACAATGACAGTAGGTAAATACGACGTAGTAAACTACCGTAATGGATGCTTAAAAATAAGGAGGAACTATTTATTTTGTGGGTCAAGTAATTTAAAAATTAATTATTTTTTATAAGAAAAATACTCAAATAAAAAAAAAACCCTTGAAACGGCTTTGTTATAGCCGTTAGATGATTCCCTGAAAATATTTCGTGTATGAATAGTTAGACCCTATTTAAGCGCGAGAGATTCGCCCTTTCTGGACTAGGTCTCAAGCGACACGCGCGTACGCCACTTGGTTCCGTATCATAGAACGTCAATCAAAACTCAAGCGTTACTCAAAACTAGATTCCAGTCTTTTGATTGGTTTAGTGATGTTTTTTAATACGACCCTTGGTCCTTCGCACGAGTAGCAATTTCTTTTTTTTTCTAACCAGCGCTGTCTCAACACGCGTGAAGTTCGAAGCCAAGCGGTTAGGGCTTACTATACTCGTATTACAGTCCAAACGCTGGACATAAATTGGTTGAAAATCCAGGGAGGAGAAAAAAAACGCTGCGTTTAAAATACGCCCGTGCTACTTGGGCTTAAGGTCGACACTTCAATTCCCATGACGCCTGAGTTATCTTAATCTTGAAAATACATTGTTTACTTAAGAAATAGACCTTTTTTTATCAGTGTTCAATGTAGGTTTTTGTTGAAATCTTGAACGAATTTTACTGAAGATAATTATAATGGAATGTAAAATCTCATCCAAAAGCGTCTCATGGAAAGTGTAAACAAACTTGAAAAGGAATTAGTATCAAAATCTGAACACTGTGTTTCAACACTGGGTTTCAACTCAAAATCTAATCACTTTTCCTTAAAAAAATATTGCTTGAAAAACAATAAAAGTACCAAATATTGCTATCATGGTCGACGAAAATTGAGGATACAAAAATTGACTTCCTTTTGCAAATGAAAAACATCATCAAATAGACTTGAAATTACAATTTCTAGTTCTAATTTTAAATATTCAAACTGAAGATTTTATTTATGAGCGTTTATTATAGCCATAACAGATTGGCATCCAAAAACGTTTTTAGTCCATTTGTATGCCTTGTCATGAGATAATTTAGGAAAAGACTAGGCATAATGGACATCTGGATAAGGTCACGTTTGTCTTAAAATTCAATCAGCTGATAAAAATTAAACATGTTTTTGCCTACAACACACATTTTCCTAAATTCATCAAAATTGTAATTTTTTTACATTAATATGAATATTTTCAGACGCAGTGATGCACCATTTTCCAAGTTTTTAACCAAACAAAAGTAATAGATACTCCCCTTGTAACTCAGACAGTCGTGTTTGGAGCACGATTGGAGTTACGGTTGTCTTAGTTAAGACAGTCGAATATCCCAATTAAAGCGCCTCAACGTAGCAAAGACGTTCCCTCAATCTATAAAAGACGCTGTGCCTAAATAGTAAGGCTTCTTAAATTACCCCTTCGAGCTCAATGAAAACGTTACTTAGTAAGGAAGAATTAAGTTTTGTTTTGTGTGTTGTCGTTTTTATCTAACCACACGTTTACTCCAATTTATAAAACACACACCTAAAACAAGTCGTTTTATTTATTTATTTATTATTTATTTATTTATTTATGTACACACAAAATACTTAACAAGACATTAAATTAAGATAGAAGAGCACAAAGGTACTGCTTATTTCATATGAAATCTCTTCCAGCAGACCTGCGAGAGGAAAGTAGGATTAGAAATGTAGACACAGTGTGTAGAAAAGACAAAAAAGGAAAATTTTAATGGGAACTTAAAACAAAGTTATACCTATATAAAATAAACATACATACAAATATACATAATTCATAATTCATAATTCATTTATTTATTGTTTGCCACAGGTGAAAAGACAGATCTTATAATTAGCGTTATTGTATCACTGTAACATACCCATGAGGTGTACAATATTTGTATATATGTCAATATCATGTAAAAAATAATAATAATACAAATTTTACACATTTTATCCGTTACATTGATTGTTTTCGTCAAACTCATTTTACGTTTACAATTACACAATTATTAGGGACATACAATTTACGTTTTAATTAGTCAAAAAATAATAAAAAAGTAAGTATAACATGTCATTTTTGTCAACCTCATGAAACATTCATTAAAAGACATAATTAAGTCGGTCATGCGATTTACATTGAATAAGTCAAAAAATAAATAAAATTAACTTTAACATGTCAAGCTTTAGTCAACCTCATACTACATTCACATTATACATAATTCTTACGGTCATATTATTTACATTAAATAAGTGAAATACAAATTTTAGTCAACAATTCGGTCATTTAGAAATTCATTAATTGAATAATATGTTTTACATATGAGAAATTCTTTTAGCTTTAATTTAAAAACATTTAATGATGTGATATTCTTAATGCAGTTTGGAAGTTTGTTATATATTTTAACTCCAATACCGAAAACACTCGATTCAAATTTTACTGTTCTACATTTAATGCCTTTAAGTTCAGTTTTGTGTCTCGCACTTCTCAACGTTTCATACTTATCTATATCGCGTTTTATCATCATTGAAGCTTCAAATATGTATAGTGATGGTAGGGTTAATATTTTCAACCTTTTGAAAACTGGTCTACATGAATCAATCTGTCTAAGTCCGCACATGCTTCTAATGCACTTTTTTTGTGCTTTTAGAGCATACACATATAAAATAAATACTTGTACTGTTAATATATACCTATAATATATATTCAGACTATTACAGTATAGAGGAGAGGTAATGTTCTTTGACTTGCTTTTAATTATACACAAAAATACAAAAATATCAAAGGAGGTTATCACCAGCAGCGGTCCGCGCGTTCGAGTGGTGAAGCGAATCTCACATCGCATTGTATGAAATCCGTTGATGCCTAAAGCCCCTTGCCCACGGCGACTTTTTGTAACGATGCTGTCGCGCGTTTTGTAAATGCGCTTCTGCATCGCTACTATCGCACGGTAGTGCGGTACAGAATTGGGGCGAAGGTACACAGCCAGCGACAGCATCGCGGCTGTATCGATACACATGCACGACAGCATAGCTACTTCATTGCTTCAAAAAGTCACCGTGGGCGAGGCCTCTAACACACGTACACCGAACGACACGGCGGGAGCGGCGCTCACCGCCTCTTCGCGCGGCGCACTGCCGCAAAGTCTTTGCCGCCTACGCCCGACCGCACGGACGTGCGGTGTCGTGTGAGAGTCGCCATAAAATGTCGAAAAGGTACAATATACAATGCATGTCTAAAACAACGTCAACGCATTTATGTTACACAAGACCATGTTTAATAAAGTTTTTTAAAAACTTTTAGTACTTGTAAACGCGGGGTAAGGAAACCGACTTTTCTTATAAAACATTTTCCTTTTTCTTTTTCCTTCAGTTTAACGTTTTTCCCTATTTCTTCATTGAGCTTGGAAAATCTCGGAATACCTTTTCAGCATCATTTATGCAGTAGATGCAAAAGCGTTGTATAAAACCACACTCATTTTACCACATCAAGGAAAAACCACAGTTTTCAATTTTACATAGGTACATTTGCTTCGAAACTCTGCAAACCTTTTAACATTGTCGATTCTGGATTCTGCTTTATGTATAATACATAGATAGTCATAAAGTCATACCTACCTTTAACCTGTGGATATTGTGGTGCTTCTAAACGGGCAACATTTTTATTGTAATGTATGACTGCTATGCAGTTGCTGGCAACATTGACAGCAATTACAGCCAGACGATGCAATATAGGACAGTATTTTAAATATATCCCGGTTATATAGCCATATGTTTTTGGTATGGCCAAAGCATTTTTATTTGTTGCCGACAGTTTGCGGGACGTTTGAATGGGAATCGAAAAAACGGCGACCAGTTATATTGTTATTTCGTTGAGTGGGCCTTTCTTAAGTGACATGAAGATTGCTGTGAGTGAGTGAATTTGCAGTTATATTCTGTCGTGTCTTTCGCTACGATGCAGATGATTCCGACAGTCGTTGTTGCCAGATTTTATAGCCCGTGCATATTTTATGAGCCATACACGTTCAAACATATTGCCGGGATTTATGTATATTTTTCGAACATAATCGACATGAACGGTTTTTGTGATGGCTGACAATATTGTAGCTAGATTTTGCATGAAAAATATTGCCCGTTTAGAAGCACTTTTATGGTGTACCTTTACAAGCATTTTGGGTGAGCCATAAGTTAAATAACAAAGAAGAAAAGTTCATAAAACTTTTGATAAAATTCAATTTACGTAGAATGTAGCATAAAAAAGATGATGGATTATACATAGGGACTGGTCAACCCCATGTTCGAATCGATCAACTTTTTAAGGCTTGGTTCTCGTGTCAAAAAACCTTAATAAACTTACAAGCTTTTCCTTTAGTAAAATGGGCAGTTTCAGGTCTGAAAAGTCCGACAAAAGTTAAAAAAAAAGATACTGGTGGAATACAATACTTGCTCCATTTTACCTTATCCTGCAAAAAAATTACAAGTTGATCAAAGAAAAACAGAATTGATACTGTTTAGAGTTCTAATCGTAGATGCTAAGTTTTCGTGCGTACGTACCCCCTGTAAGTACACACGAAGACAAATCAACATATACAAAACCAGTATAAGCGGATCTCTCGTCGTTACACAAAACGAAGCCATGTTATGCTGGCAATGCAAAGCTTGATGTGTCGCCGTGTGTAACTGTGTACCTCCCTGTATAAAACTCATACTTAATCAAGTAGGTATCTATATATCAGTTACTTTGTCGCGATGTCAACAGCAAGGCGGAACCTATGCAAATCGTATTATTTATGCCTCAGTAGAGTTCTTAGGCGAAAACATAAATAAAGGATATTTTGATTTAGTCCAAAAGTTAAAGATTACTGAATCTATTTTAGCACGCCTACAGATATTACTACGATAAGGCCTAAAATAATAAATACCATTTATTAAAATAATAAATACCATTTATTATTTTAAGTATTATAAATATTACCTAAAGTGGATAAATTGATGTTTGCTGGTGAATGACGTCTGAAGGACTGGTGTTAGTTTAATAATATTGTTAAGATTTTTATGAAACCAAAATAAATCTTAGACAGAGAAATGATCGATTTTACGTTATATGTATATTAAATTATTGTTTAATCTAATGCCGAAACGAAATACTATTTGCAAAGAATTCTTATTTGAAATCCTTAAAGCCATAAAAGAGAGAATATTATGAATATGTTATCAGCAATTTCATGTGAAATCCGACACATTTACTTTTACTGACTAGAACATTAAGCAAATAGAAATGATTAAAAAGGGATCTGCACATACGTTAGTCTTTTATCAATTACTTACTGTTGCCCGCGACCTTCGTCTGCGTGAAATTTTACAGCCTATAACCTTTCTCGAAAAATGGGCTATCCAACACTAAAAGAATTTTACAAATCGAACCAGTAGTTCCTGAGATTAGCGCGTTCAACGAAACAAACAAACTCTTCAGCTTTATAATATTATATAGTATAGATTAACACAGAATAAAATCCAAGTATTATTTTTCTTTGGCTTCAAACATTCCTCCTACCTTTCATTTACGAATAAAAAGTTAATTAAAACAGAACCAGATTGAGGTTTAATTTCAATTAACATTTTTAAAGGAAATCTTTTTAAATGGTTGCCATAAATTATGAACGTGAGCTCGCTGTTTTCAGCTTAATGAAAGTAGGGTACCTGAAAATTAGGCCAACTCGTAAAATTTTAGTGTTTCCAAGTACTTTTTTATGTTCCTGAAAGTGCTTAAATATTATGTGTTTCAGTTGTAACGATTTTGGTTAGATTTTTTTTTATTATTTTGATTTACATATAAACATTTTCTCAACACAATCTTTTCTTTTTTTTTTAAACTTTGCCCCACACTAGGAATTCCTCCTGTGGTCTAGATCTCCTGTGCGGAGATCGAACCCGCGACGTGCGCCAACTGTGCCGTTTAAATATTTTTATTACATTTTTATATATTGTATTAATAATCGTCCTGCCTGCGGTACTGCCTTTATCCCAATTTATTTGCAGTCGGCGCAGCATGTCTTCTTCTTATCTTCATACTTCTCTATTACTCGTCATCTCCGCGGTCACAACCTTTCTAGCCATATCATTCTTCATACAGTCCATCCATCGTTTCCTTGATCTTCCTCTACTCTTATAGCCATCGAAATTCACACTCAAACTTTTCTTCACGACATTTTTCTCATTTCTCCGCATCAGAATAAGGAAAATGGAAATGTTTCCAAATAATAATAAATTTGATTGACGTCGATTTTTGTTGGTAAATACTCATATGACTTTATAGTAAATAATATATCCTTTGATGGCGTCGCAAAGTGTCATAACAAGTCAATCAGATTCCCTTACAGGTCACTGATACACGTGCTATGAAATCTGACAGTGACGTTTAATTTATACTCGGTGAAACCCAATGAAGATACCTCAGTGTTAACATAGTTCTGCAACTAAAATGAGCTTATGGTCCCCAATGACAGATGATAAAGGAACAGGAAAATTGTTTCCTGATTAGTTTTCTTGGTTACAAGTAAACTGCTCCATTGGTGTCATCTACTCAGCGTGGTCCTTGGTTTGATTCCCAGGCCGTGCAACAGTGTTTTTTCAATTCCATTTTTCCACTAGGATTTTTTAAGAATAGAATAGAACAATATTTATTTGCTTAAAAACGTGGTATAAAAAGAAGTTTTCAGTAGCAACTCGGGTGAGGAAATTGGCACTGTTACCACCACACCACGGAGGTCTTTAGTCAAATCAAATCAAATCATTATTTATTTGTCAGAACATGGTCGGTACGTATATTACATGGTCTCGAGTTAATGTAGATTATCTCATCACATTCTACCACATGGGCGTACAAGTTAACCCACCAATGTTTAATACTGTTAATGTTAAATATACATTGGTAATTAATAATCATAATTATCATGGTCCTGCGCCTGATCTCTCTTAGGTTGTGTCGGAATCTGCTCCACACATGCGGACTATACCTAATATTAAAAGTCAAAAGTCAAAAGCATTTATTTCAATTAGACCATCACAGGCACTTTTGAATGTCAAAAAAACAAAAAGAAGCGAAGCTACAGTCACAGTCACAAAACATAATAACTTGAGAAAGTACTGCAGTTGCACATTTTAAAGCGTAGATCTCTATGGAGAAGAATGGGCAAGAAACTCCATGGACACTCTTTTAAATCGAAATATTTTAACAAAATCTTACATCACTCATGTTGAGATTAAATATATATATATATATGTGAGAACGGTGTAGAAAGACTTACACATTAAGAGCGTTCAGAAAAAAAAAAGTAATTAAAATAAACCGTGCAGCTAAGAGGTGACCAGTCCCAACTGACAGCGCCCGTTCACGAACAGGACGCATGGATCAGCGCCATTCAACTCAACCATATTGAAGGGAACTAAATGATCCGACACAGCCGCCACCATCAGCGAGACATTTGAGTGCGCATGACATTCTCTCATCCACCAAGGCACATTCCAGTCAATGAAAGAACAAAATTTAAGATGTAGCCTTACAGTTCATAGCACTCACACATGTGATATGCAGTTATATAATACTAACATATGGAATCTATACAAAGCAAGGATATTTCACAAACTTCTGCAGCTTCCACAATAATATAACATGGTAATCAATTAGTTTGCCCCTATGGTTGTGGAGTAGCTTATATTAGCCGTAGTAGTTATAGTAGCCGTATTTCTTGGGTTGATAGCTAGTCTCTGCTGAGATTGGTCATAACCGAAAAGTAACAAGGAGGATTATTATTACTATATATTTTTTTGTTACTTGGTTGTAAAAACCACTTTGGATTCTACCAGACCCTTTTTTCAACTAACAACGCTTTGATTTACATTGGACTCTTTACAGAATCAATAACCTCAACATCTGTCGAAATTTTTGCATTTAAAAACCATTTTCTGTCCACGAATTGAAGATTCTCAAAAACGATACCAATTTCAAATACAAATTCGTTTCGATGGGTTTGAAATTTACATTCTGCCTTTGATATATTTGAAACTGAGGCTTTCAAAAGAGACTACCATTCATTTTCGTAGGACGAAATTGTTATGAATTTATTGAATAAACCTTCATCTGCCAAGCTTTTTCCTGACTATGTTGGGGTCGGCTTCCACACTAACCGGATACAGCTGCACACCAGTATTTTACATGACTGCCTATCTGCCCTTCACAACCCAGTTAGTACATACTGGGTAATACAATACCCCTTGGTAAGACCAGTTGTAAGTCTTTCAGGCCACTGACTACCTGTAACGACTGTCAGAGATCTACAAATCACAGCCGGGACCAATGGCTTACTGTGCATTCCAAGGCACGGAGGAAACTCAGTATGTAATGGGTGGTGACCCATCCACGGACCAACCTAGGCCAGCACAGCTTACCCGAGTGGTTATTGTTTAGTGTTATTATTTAGCCACGAGCCCCTCTCATTGAAAAACCAAAATGTATTATTATCTATTATGAACAATTATCACTACAGGTCGAGATTTCATAACGAATCCAAAACCTGTTACTGTCGATACATAAAATCGGTTGAGGATGGCATTAAACTTAATACCAAATATTTTTGGACCTTTGTATCTAACCGTAAATCCATAGCCTCCATTCCTTCAAATATGCATTACGAAGGACAGTCGTCCAACAATCCAAACGAAATCTGTAACTTTTTTTTAAACTTCTTTCATTCTGTTTATGAGCCTTCCACTCTCAATAACGTGCAGCTGCAGACTTCCGACTATGCTAGCAACAGTAGTCTCGTTAGCAATCTTGTGATCAATATTGAACAAGCGCACAGCGCTTTGAAATCCGTGGACAGTTCGAAAGGACCGGGACCTGATGGTATCCCGCCAATTTTTCTTAAAAATACTGCTGACACGATAAGTCTCCCACTATACATTATATATAATAGATGTTTGAGCCAGGGAACCTTCCCAGAAGTGTGGAAACGAGCCAATATCATTCCTAGCCATAAGTTGGGCTCAAAATATGAAGTTGAGAACTACCGTCCTATTTCCATTCTGCCGATCTTGTCAAAGCTTTTCGAGAGACTTGTCCACAATCAGCTGTACCCAATTGTTCATAAACAGATTATTAAGCAACAGCATGGGTTTGTCAAGAAAAGATCTACAACTACAAATTTGATTGAATATACTGATTATTTATTCAATAATTTAGACACACGTGTACAGGTGGGCTCTATTTACACAGATTTCCGTAAAGCATTTGACAAGGTCGATCATGAATTACTTATGAATAAATTGGCATTCAACGGAATTCGCGGGGACTTGTATTGTTGGTTTCAAATTCAAATTCAAATTTATTTATTGGTGTGATATTTGGTGCATTTTACATGAGATCTTAATAATAAATAATTAGTTCCTCAAAAATCTACCTTAAAGGTGTACACTCTTTTACATTATTGGTCATTATTATAAAAAAAGAAGAATAATCAACATTTTAAAATAAAATAATTGCAACAAAACACAACATAAAATAAAACAGAAAAAAGCAAGCAAAACATTAACAATTGAGTATACTTATAAATAATGAATGAAATAAAGATAATAGTACAAAGTCAAAATTAAATAAATATTAATGTTAATTTACAATTACAATTTATCATTAAGGAATTCGTCAATAGTATAATAACATTTTTCCAACAATAGATGTCTTAATTTGTTTTTAAATTGAATAATATTTAAGTCCTTAATTCCATTTGGTAATTTATTGAATATTTTTTTGGCCATGCAAAGTATACTTTTGTGCATCAAGGCGGTCTTTGATGGTCGAACGCATAATTCATGTCTATATTCTCGTCTAATCATTTTATAGCGATGTTCAGATGCTTTTCTGAATAGATGCATGTTCTTTTTAACAAATAAAGCAGTCTCAAATATGTACAAGCAAGGTAAAGTCATTATTTTTAACAATATAAAACAAGGTTTGCAGCTATCAGTTATGTTTAGACCGGTAATAGCTCGAATGCATATTTTTTGCGATTTGAACACCATGTCCTTATTGCAGGAGTTACCCCAAAACATGACTCCGTAGCGTAGTATAGAATCGACATATCCATAGTATGCAGTGACTGCAGCTGCTTGATTGACTACTTTCTTTAGTTTATGCAAAGCAAAAGCAAACTTACTAATCTTTTTAATTAATATTGAAGTATGTTGTTTCCAATTAAGTTGGTTGTCGATTGTTAAACCTAAAAATTTTGTATTCGCAACTTCTTCAATAACATCATTATTAAAGCTTACATTTAGTTCCGAATTACCTACTCTTTGACGAAAATTCATAATTTTTGTTTTCTTTAAGTTTATAATTAAGTTGTTATGTTCTAACCAGTTAACGGCTTGTTGTAATGCATTGATTATGTCAGCTTCAAAGTGTTTATTATTTTTGTCAAGTTTAACAATGATAGTACTGTCGTCGACAAACAATGTCATAGGATAGGGTATATTCTGGGGAAAGTCATTTATATATATAAGAAATAATAAAGGCCCAAGCACACTGCCTTGGGGCACTCCATAAGATATTTTTCGTTCTTTAGATATGTATTTTATAACAGTTTTATTTAACTTACAAATTCGACTTATTTCTGTACATTGTGTTCTAATTTTTAAGTAAGAATTTATTAGTGATAAAACATTTCCCCTTACGTGCGGGATGTACGCATTTAATTTGCTCAGCAGTATATCGTGGTTGACCAAGTCAAATGCCTTGGTCATATCCATGTATATTGCTGATATTGGGACTCTTTCATTCATGTTCGCTATGATAACATTAAGAAAATTATATATTGCCATATTTATTGAATGATCTTTCCTAAATAATTTTTGTTCTTTCACAAGTATATTATGTTTGTTGAGGTATCCGTCTATGGACCTATAGATCCATTTTTCGAATATCTTGGATATTACCGAAATAAGAGCAATTGGCCTGTAATTTTTAATGTCTTTCTCGTCGTCTTTTTTAAATAAAGGTTTTATTACAGTAGGTTTAAGCTTATCAGGGTAGGTTCCAGACTGAATACTTAAATTAATTATGTAGCTGAGAGGATCTGATATTATTTCTGAAACATACTTTAGAACCTTTGTTGAAATATCGTCGGTAAGGTTTACTTCTTATATTACAAATAGAACGCAAAAAGTGGTAGTTAATGGTTTCCCTTCCAAATCCATATTTGTGTCATCAGGGGTGCCCCAAGACTCGATACTGGGCCCTTTGTTATTTATTATATTTATAAATGATATTGGCATGTGCTTTTATAATTCAAAATATTTACTTTACGCTGATGACCTTAAAATCTTTAGACCCATAAAAACTACATGTGACTGTCAATTGCTTCAAGAAGATCTTAATCGTCTTGCAGATTATTGCACTGAGAACAAACTCCAACTCAGTATCTCTAAATGTTATTGTATTAGCTTTACTAAGAATAAAAATATATTTAAATATCCCTATGCAATACATAGTGTAACTCTGGCAAGGGAGAGTTTGATCCGTGATCTGGGAGTATTACTGGATGATAAACTGCACTTAGACGCACATGTAGAAAAAATCATTAATAATGCTTATCGCATATACGGCCCATTCCCTCTCATAGAGAGGAGGCCTGTGTCCCAGCAGTGGGAACATTATAGGCTGCTGCTATGCTATGCATATACGGCTTTGTGATGAGATCAGCCACGGAATTTAAGCACCCTAGTACATATTTATATCTGTATCGATCACTGGTAAGGTCACAATTGGAGTATGCAGTACCTGTGTGGAACCCCTACTACAATAAATACAGTGAGTGCATACAGCGCAAATTTCTGAAGTCTATGCATTACCGTTGCTTAAAGAATTGTTATGTCTCCTATAGTGAGCTACTTAAAAAGTACAATCTGCTTTCCTTGAGTTCAAGGCGTACTTATCTTGAAACCAAATTTTTGTATGACTTGTGCAATAACTTGTATGATTGCTTAGATATTAGTAACAGGCTATGTTATATAGTTCCCAGGACATGCCAGGGACGACAGGTGCGGGCACGACCTGTATTTGCCACTACTACCAGTCGTACGAATGCTTGCGTGCGCCTACTCGTCGCCTTACGAGCAATTGTAATAAGAATTTCTGTAGCTTAGATCTGTTTGCTTTACCCCAGGGAAGGTTTAGACAAATGTTGCTTGATTTATTGAAAAATTAATGTGACTTTGTAATTTCATTGAGCAACACTAAATAGCTTCATTGTTGGTGTTGTTGATGCTTCACTATTTATATTAATCTTTTTTGTTATTTACCATATTGTCTCATTGATTATCTGTGGAGAACGTGGTTGATTTCACATTTGTATCATTTTTGTATCTTATATTTTTTTGTTATCGTTAATGTGTAATTGTTTGTTTTCCCTAATAAATAAAATAAAATAAAATAAAAAATCTACATAATCATAAACATACGGCCTGTATTTCTTCCTATGGTAAGGCAACTTAATCACATTTTTGTTTCCATAAATCCGTATTAATGAGGAAGTACCTATGCTAGCAGCATAGTATATATATTACTGTAGTACTGTCTGTGTGTGACCTTTTCACGCTTTACCAGTTGAGCGAATTTCTTTGGACGTGTAATAGACAGTGGTCATAAGTACAGATCATGGTCTATCAAAAAAGTATTCTATTTCCATTTACAAAGGTAAAGAAATAGAATGGAACCCGCCGGTAAAAACGTGTGTGTTATAAATTTTCAGTCTAGATAATTCTTGTGGTCTACCACAATACCACAAAATCCCTCATGTATCGTATGTAGTATACATCTATATTTAGAACCCTTCCTATAAATAGGCGACGAAGGTGAACATAATTTAGAGAGAGGTCCAAACCGCACCTGATACGGAACCCAAAGCTATTCAACGTAAAACAAACGATCAGAGCCCTAGCACGAACGCGCGTTACAAACGTAATGTAAATTCGAAAGGTATTTGAATCGAAAATTTAACTATACATTTTTGTTTTTAATTTTTGCACCAAACACGATTAGTATGGACTGTGGGACTGCTCGAAAGAGATATCGCGGCCTGGAAAACAAAGGGCAAAGAAGGAACATGGATGGATTTTTCTCTGACTCTCTTCCACTCCACCCAGCGCGGGAGCAAGAAAAAAAGCTCGATTAGTATCACCAATACAACAAAAACTAAATTATACAGAACAAAATCTAAATAAATGTATGTGAGGAAAGAGTATTTTGTCTCGCTGGTTTAATGGTCGCAAACGCTAATGCTGACCATGTGGTCCTGGGTTTGATTCCTAGGTCGGTCTAAGTGTTATTGGGTTTTTCCATCAGGAATTTCTCAGTAGAGAAATCCAGACCCCGGAGCTGCTACTGACAAATTCCTGATGGATATACATTATCGGGATTTTTTTAGTTGCAGTCACAGAATCTGGATTTATTCCCAGTTGATGGCAATAAGCTCGCCACATATTACATGGGACTTAAACATAAACTGGTGAAACGTTGGTTTACCACAGGTCACCTACCTGACTCATCGGGGATTACTAGAGTGATGCTATGAAATGTATGAGTATTTTAGGCCAATTCCACGAGTCCGCCGTTCGCGCTAGACCCATAGACGGAGGCAGGCTGCTTGTCATTTCAACTTTGAACTCATTATTAGGCACCTTGCCTTCCTTATTAGTTAAGGTTTGACCCCAATTTGGTAGTATGTCAATTTTCACAGGTATTTTGACCGAGTCTGCTTTTGTAGAATTAGGCTGGTAGCCAAGTTTCAAAGTGGATTGGTTATCGTCAAGACAGATAAAAAAAAAGTGTTTTTTAGTATCCAGGTACGGTTAGGCACTAACCACGCGATAAAGAAAGATAATGTTACTAATAGCTAAGTTATAGTTACGTTAGTTGCCAGTAAGAAAAAACTATTAAGTCTGTATCATCGGACTAGGTTTCAATAAAAACATTTATAAGATTAACTTTAAATCTTGTTCATAAATTGTCTATAAATTGCAACAAGCAAAGGATCAGTCAGAGCTCCTCCTGAGTCTGATTCTTTTAATTTAATATAAAAAAAAACAATTAATATATATCTATATTAATAGATATAATTATATCATCATAATCATGATAAAAATCAAATAATCTTGATAATCTTGTTCAAATTGTACCGCCGTTGTATTGTAACCGCCACTATTGCGATAGTAGCGGACAATTTGAACAAGATTTGAAATCAACCAATACACAAATTTAACGATTTAACGAATTAGCGAAGTTATTAAACAATTTTATTAGCATATTGCATACCGTTAGAAAGAGAACAGACTAGAAAACTTTTTAAAATAATTCGAAGATCTCGATTGCTTTTAGTTTTTTTTTTATAGCAATTTAAAGTTGAGTTTTGAGATTATTTTTTCTTCTTCCAAAAGCTTTGTGAGTTATTAAAAAAAAAATAGAGGTTACTAGCGACTAGTTTTGAATTTGATAGAACCATACAACAGTACGTATAAAAATTAAAATATAATTTAAGGATTATACTAATACCTTTGTTTTTAATTTAAGCTTTAATGCTAAATTTGGGAATTTTTCAAAATAAAAGTAAAAACCGAATAAAAATACCGGTGTGGCCAAAAGTGAGTTCTTGAGCCTGAAGAGATAGCAAATGACCTCTCCATTCGGACAATTCAATTTGGCTAACGATGCACCAAATACCGTGTATATTCATGATATATATTTATTTAAAATTTATTATTTTCTATCGTTTTTAAAAAAAAAAAAATTGTTTTCTTTTACGATTGTCCGAAATAAATGGTTTCTAGTGGTAAAATATCCGTAAGCACCGTTATTGTTTTAAATTCTTATCTTTTTTTTGTTATTTTCCTTTTTGATTTTGTCTTACCCTTTTTTTTTTTTTTTTTTGTTTTTGGATGGGTAATCATCAAATGATCCCCCCCACTCTGGGCGGAGCGGAAGGGAGTGTCAGACTTGTACTGACTAAAACCCATCCATGTTCCTTCTTTGCCCTTTGTGTTCCAGGGCCACGGTGTCTCTTTCGAACAGTCCCGCAGCTCTGGCAGGCATCGGCCCATGCGGACCCCTACTCGGTTGCTGACATCTCTTTGAGGCGCGCGTGGAACACGAACGCGCCGTCGACACGGCCTGTCGTCATAAGACGGCCGAACGGCGAGCTAGCCCATAACTCGCCGTCCACAGGCCCGCGCCTACGGTGGCCGGGAGCCACCACGTGACCCCCGACGCCCAGGGCGTCTCCCGCGGCGGCTGGGACGTGAGGTTCTTTCCCTCACACGTCCCGCCACCTCCTTCACTAGCATGACTGCTTCACAGAAGGTGGTGACGGCTTCCCATTCCCTCTCGCTCCGGACCATGGCTTGAACCAGGGTCGGACGCGAGAGATCGCCGCCGCCAATCGCCGCTACAAGGACACGGCGGTGCTCCGCCCAAGCGGGGCAGACCTCTACGGTGTGCTCCACCGTGTCCTCCGGACGATCCTCGCAGTGGAAACACCCGGGCGTTTCTTCCCGCCCGATTCGGTGCAGGAACCTCCCGAAACAACCGTGTCCGGTGAGGATCTGCGTCAGGCGGTAGGTGAGGGCGCCGTGTCGCCTCTCTAACCACTCCTCAAAGAGGGGACTTATCGCCACAATGGTAGCGTGCCCTGCACGGGGTTGCATTAGTCGCTCTCTCCATGTCGCCATGAGATCACGCCGGAGGTCTGTCCGCTGAGCGGCAATTTGCCGCGGCAGCGGAGTCTCCCCCCGACGTAGTGCCTCCGCGCGCCATTCATGCAGGCGCGCGAGGACTATCGCCTCCAGATCCCATGGCGGCAATCCGGCAAGGAGGCTAGCCGCCTCGCCGGAGATCGTGCGGTACCCCCGGATTAGCCTTATGGCTATCACCTTTTGGGGCGCGTTCAGGTAGTGGGCGGCTTGCCGCCTCAAAGAACGCGCCCACACCGGGGCCCCGTAAAGGGCCATGGACCGCACGATTTTGTCTTACCCTCTGCTGAAGGTCTTGTTTGTATTAACTCCCTTTTGTTTAGATACAACAAAGTTATTAAAATGTTGTACATTATTTATTAACTTAAGGAAAGTACCTAATTGTTATAAGATTATGAACAAAGTTTGTTTACTACTTTAACATTACGGCGTATCTGTTTAATTTCAAATCCTTTCAAAATATCTTTGAAACTGATTTTTAAACATTTCTGGTACCTAAAGATATGCCTATCGCTTTAGGCATATCTTCTTAATTCCATAGGGCTTTCAGTGAAGTTTCAGAAATGTTCAGTAAACTATGGAGTCCAAACAAGTTTGAGGCCAAAATAACCCTTGTTATTCGGTTGTTGTTCAAAGCCACTAAAGGAATTAAGGAAAAAGTTTAAAACTTAATATTTCTAATAAATCATAATACAAACCAACCCTACCTGTGATAACAAAAACCAATTTGTTTTGGTTGAAAATAACACTTTGACACGACTATGCTGAGGTCGGTGTTCTCTTGCTGACTACTTTGAGAAGATACTACGAAACAAACAATAAAAGAAACTCTTTTAAAGACCACGCCATTACATCGTTCTACATCATTCATCATTCTTCTGCCCTTATCCCAATTTATTACTCGTCATCTCATCAACTCCTTTCTAACCATATAATTCTTCACACAGTCCATCCATCGGTACTTTGGTCTTCCTCTACTCTTATACCCATCCACATTCATACTCAAATCGTTACATGCAATTACATTTTTATGGTTAGAAAATAATCATGAAGACCATGAAGGTGGCTGAAGTGTTTTCTATAGGAAAAGCACAACACAGGTTTCAGTGGACCTGCCCAGATACTAGACACGTGTCTTAGTAAATGAACACTCTATAATGACTAATCTGACACAACGCACACATAATCAGCGTCTGTCTAACCTTTTCCCAACTATTTTGGGATTGCTTCCAGTTTAACCGGGTACCAATAAAAATATTTTAACATGGAGCTGCCTATCCGACCTCCACAACCCAGTCTGTACTGGATAATACTATACCCCTTGGTAAACTGGCATTGTCACTTACGGGATTTATGTTCTGTGATTTTTAATTATTGTGAGCTCCCAGTAATTCCAGAGCTTTCAGTCATTATAAATCATGGAAGATATCCCGTATGTGACAGAAAGAAAGAAAGAAAGAAAAAAAAAAAAATTATTTGTCGCAGGGACATGACATGCATCATACAAAATTACAAAAAATAAACAATAAACTATAAATTCAACAGGACGGAACAAAAAAAGAAGAAACTTAACAGCTTGCACGTCGTGACTATGACAAGCACAGTGTAAGTTTAGTTACATTTCGTAAAAACTTTAAACCCTTTGGTAAGACTAGTTTCACTAACTGCAGACATAATGGACGCTAATAAACGCCATTAGATTGATTAACGTTGAACAATAGGAAACTAAATGGAAAAGTTCAGCAACTCGTTTAAATTTGAATAGAACCAACGAGGGTGGTCGAACTTTGACTTAAATCGTAGTTAAAATCGTCTGCATTTATCTAAAACTAACTTTTATGCGTTTAACCATATTGAGTCGTAGCTTTTTTATTAAGTCGTGCTTTATCTATACAAGTCTCTAAAAATAATTTCTCCTTTAAAAAATCTTCGTGTTTCTTCCTGACATGAAGACAATTAACTTAGAGTTGTGGAAAGGCGACAAAAGACCAATGAACGCTGAAGACAAACAAAGGGAAGACAAAAATAAACAGAAAGAAAATAGTGTTGAAAGAAAATAAAATGCTTTACAGGCTTTATGGACCTGATGCTGAAGTACATAGCCTAGTTTTCAAACAGTCTTTGTGAAGCTCGCGGAAACAATATTATCTGAAAAAAAACTGACAACACTTTATCTTGAACTAAACCTCGCAAGATTTACAGATGAAATAATAAAAACTATGGAAGCCAAATCCTCAAGAGACTCCAATAACTGTTCAAATTCTATTCAAACTTTCCAAGCGATGAGATACATATCTGATACCTACCAAAGTTGGGGTTACCCAAGAAAATTTTGCGGTTAACCTAACGAAGTTTAGATTGACAAGGGACGTTGCTGTCTAAAGGAACTTTTTAATCAAATAAGCGGAGAGATTAGCCTCAGTACCAATGAAGTTTGGTACAGACGCCAGCACATCAAGCTACTACAATCTGCAAATTTCTTTAATAGATTTTCAACTTTATCACTAGAGCAGTAGGTACAAGGTCGAATTAGAAAATTTGACAGTTTTGGGTAGCTAGATGTGCTGGCGTTTGTACTATATCTGTCACCGCTGACTTCGTTAAACTTTAGATCTGTTGTAAATGTCTGAGGGTTTGAATAACGTCATTTTGCTATCTGTTAAGTCTGAAGGATATGATAAAAAATGCCTTTTGTACCGGCGAAATGTCTCTTAAGTACCTTTTCAGTCTCGAGGCCTCAAGAATAGTATTAGTCGTTGTTTGTTTATAGGTCCTTACTTAATGGGCTAAAGAGCTCGTGGCAAAATAATAACAGCTGCTCGGGTCGATCTTTAGGTTAAATGGCGCTTGCCTAGGTTGGTCCGTAGATGACTGACCACTCATTACATACCGAGTTTCCTCCGTGCCTCGGAAATCACGTTTAGCCGTTGGTCCCGGCTGTCATTTGTAGAGATTTGACAGTCGTTACAGGTAGTCAGTGGCACGAACGTCTGAGAACCAGTCTTACCAAGGGGTACCGTATTAATAAGTACTAACTCGGTTGTGGAGGTCAGATAGGTAGTCGAACCATGTAAAATACTGGTATTCAGCTGCATCTGGTAAGACTGGAAGCCGACCCCAATAAAGTTGAGAAAAGGCTAGGCGGATGATGACCTAATGGGCTAAACGCTCGTGTGCCTACTGCAATTTTCCATTGGCAAAGCTGACGAACTTCCATACAAACTTTATTTACCTATTTCTCCTCTTTTTAGTCTCGTTTTAGTTGTAAAAGGACCAGTTTTGCTAAAGATGGATTTTATGCTTCCAGGTCAAGTAGTTTAGGCTGTGTGTAACCTATCTGTGATTTTAAGATTTTCATAATATTAAAATCTTGTAGACTTTACATCGTTTTTTTTTTTTCTGTTGAATATAACTTAAGATGATTTAAACCAGTGGGAGAAAGCTCAGAGGCAATTTAATGAAACGGTGTCCCTATTGACTAAAGGTAGCCTCTGTTATATATGTTTAAGGTAGGAACTTAGATAAAGTGCAAAAGTGTATCTTCTCCTAGTACCATAGCACTTTCCTTTACACAAAGAGAATCTATTTAGCCAGTGTGGGCATAGTGTAAAGTGCAGTGGATGTATTCTTCTTTTGAATTCACTTTATATTGAGTACCTGCATGAGCCTGTTCTTTCAGGATATTTTTATCAAATTGTATTATATCCATGCTCTTTTAAACATGCCTATGTTTAAAAGAACAGGTGATGACGGGGAGAACAAGTGCCTTTCGGCTTCGTTAAGGGTCTTTAGGGTGCCAGGGCTGCGGGACTGTTCGAAAGAGATACCGTGGCCCTGGAACACAAAGGGCAAAGAAGGAACATGGATGGGTTTTAGTCAGTACAAGTCTGACACTCCCTTCCGCTCCGCCCAGAGTGGGAGGGGTCATTTGATGATTTCCCATCCAAAAAAAAAAAAAAAGCGTCTTCCCTTTATATCATGTGCCTACATGATATAAAGGGAACCCTAAAGACCCTCAACGACCCTTTTGGCACTTGTTCTCCCCGTCATCGCAATCTTTTTTTTATTCTAGATCATACCTGGGAACCTTCTAGTTACGGAGATATTGGGGGTTAAACTTCCAACTTTTTCACAAGTTTTTTTTTTAAATACATGTTTTTAATGTAAGATTTTTAAACACCTCCACGATCCCAGTACTATTCAATCCATCTATTAGCACAATGTTTTGAGTGCGTTACATTGAGTCCTACCGTAAAACGTAATTTTTCACCTCAAAAAAAATTGTTTCCCATCAATATTTTTTGCGTAAAGTTACTTAGTTTGATGTACATAATGCTTGGTTGATGGCTTCGTGAAGGGTCTGTTTACACCATGTATAATAATAGTTACAACTGTAAAAAAGCACTGCAGAGGGTTTGGCAAGTAGCAAACGCTTTCAAAGCTTCTCGTTTTCCAAAACTATTACCTTGAAGTTTCTTGCTGGTTCTTCTCCATAGGAAACGACCAACCCGAACCGTGCTCCTTTTCTCGACGTGTTATAAGTGCCCATGTAGGCCAATGTAAAATGAAACGTTTTGATTTTATGTGTTGTATGTGATATCCCTGACTACACTTCAACCAGCTTATCTGTGCAGGCGGTAAAACACAGAACTAAAAAAAATGTACCACGTTTGACATGTCGATGCATTTTTGATTGACAAGTAGCGCCACCTTGAACTGCACTATCAAAGTGGTTATAGTGATCTACTTAAATTGGTAGTCAAGCTTATCAGTAATAGTTTAGGTCATCAATTCATACATTTTTGTCTTTTCTACTTTGTGGGCCATACATAGACCCCCTGATTTGATCTTAGTGCGACAAAAAATATGTTTTCAATTAATTTGTGCCAACAGTTACTATTAAGATTAGTTCAAAATTCAGTTTTTTAAATGTTTACAGAAGTTATATTTTCAAAGTTCGCTGCTGATTATTATTTTTACGATAAAATTTCAAATTTCTGAAATTGACTTTGATTGTTGTATAATTAAATGGCTCCAATATCGTGGTATTAGCTTCGTAAAATATAAACTGACACTTGCTTTTAATGAATAATTATTTTAATTTTCATAATCTTTCAGAGAAATGATTTATTTTGTACCCTTGACATTTAAGAGATAGCAAGTGAAAATAAAAATGGAAAATATCCTAGCAGTATATTCTGAACTGACTGAAGAGCAAATACCTGTTCTCATACTAAAATGGATGAGCACGTGAGCATTAGCACACTTACTCAAGGTAGATTGACTATCACAGATTTCTGTGGAGGCTTGTAAATGGCTAATCGTTGATTGACTCACTATATTTTTTTGTATTGTTAGCTGTAAGCCTCACAATAAAATAAAATAAAATAACTTCAAGTAGAGTTTCTAAAATTGAAAAACTTCCGATTCCCTCTAGTTGTGTGTTTTTTATTTAGTTCTAGATGTACTTATTATGACTCTTGTTCCATTGATTTGTGATGTCAAAATAATCCAATCACGTAAGCGAAGTCAGAATGAAGTGATTTGAAAGATACCTACACTCAGCACTGGTTTGCCAAAGGTTGAAGAAGAAGCGAAGTCGCGGCCACAGCAACTATGTTATGTTACTATATTGTGTTGTGTAACCATGTTATTTTGAGAGCAGCGGTGGCCCAGTGGTGGTGGTCCCGACTTACGAGCAGTAAGTCGGGGGTTCGAACCCAGGCAGGCGCATTACTTTGTGTAATTTATTTCATCACCACTGCTCTCAAAACGTTGAAGGAAAACATCGTGAGGAAACTGGTATGTCCTAGAACCTAAAATTCGAAGACATGTGACATCTACCAACTCGCACTGGGCCCGCGTGGTGGATTATAGCCCATTCCCTCTCATAGAGAGGAGGCCTGTGTCCCAGCAGTGGGAACATTATAGGCTGCTGCTAATGCTAAAAACTATGTTATTTTATGTTATATTTTAGTTATGTGTTGTATTTATCTAGATTTCCCCACGACGACGATAATCGCGCAAGTTCTTCCTTCAACGTCAATATGTTAGTAATATCCAAGATAAAACAAGAAAGTTCTAAATTGGTCACTGACATACTAACAACTGAAGTTAAATAAAAGCTCCAAAAAACTCTTTTTATGTCAGATATTTATAGGTGGCAGTAAATTTTTATGAATTCTTCGTCTATCCCGCATCGTTTTCAAGCCATTGGGAAGTGAATTTAATCGTGCCAATAGCACTCAAAGAACCTTTTATCTTGGGTGTGGAAAAGTGACCAGTTAAATTTATTAGGATTAAATAAAATAAGGGTTCTCCTCATTTTAGGGGAACTTTTACCCGTTAGACGTAAGTGTAGTTAGTTAAGACAGCGTCAGGCATTTGATGTCGTTGTCTCATAATTCTTCAAGTTCAGATAGCTCCTACGGTAAATGTTTTAGCAAAGTAATACCAAAGGGTTTTATAAATTGTCTCGAGACAAAGGAAAGTGTTTTTTTCATTAGTTTCTAAATTACGGTGTGTGCCCTAAGGGACTTTACATCTGTAAAAATGAGACACTTTTATCCAATTTTTTCGTCATTTGAATTTTTTTTTCATAAATCCGCCTTAGTTTCAAGCAGCAGAATTCATTTCAGAATTAATTGAGTCTGCGTTGACTGCCAGCGAATTTTTATTAATTAGATGTCGGCTTCAGGGTATCTGTAGATAAACTAAAAGGCACCTTATAATTGCATAGTTCTAAGAAAACAAAAAAACTAATTACATATTACACAAAATAAATTACTAAAATGATAATGCAAAGTAAAACATTACTTAGTAAAACATTACATTTAGAACAAACACTAACCTTGTTATTTATAGTCAAGTAAAAGAAATTACTTCTGTATAAGTAATTAGGTACTTATGTAACCATTTTTATGCAACACACAAGATTTTGAACGAAGTAAGAAACGACAAAGAAAGCAAAGCTAAGCATTTATTGTCAGTAACTTAAAAAGTAAAATAAGCGAAAATTAAGTGTCCGCACTAGTAAACATTGCTTTATACTGTTTGTTCCGTACCCACAGACAAACCGTGAAAACGGTACGGGCATAGTTCTTAAGTTAAGATTTTTATAAATTTAGTCTTGATAAATAAATATTCTGTTATGTGGTTGTCCACACAAAAGCGTGGTCACCACGCAACGCGCCCGCGCGCGGGCCTCCAGCGTCGTCTTGAGCTCATTGATAAACATAATTTGGCAGTAGTTACCAAAATTATTGCGATAGATATCGGTGTACAACTTGTAACTTTTTTTAAATATTTTTGTGACAAAATGTAACATGGTTAAACAATTATTGGAATCGATTCAGTTACTTATTCTGAACAAACTATATTCAGGTTTCGCATATACTAAAAATAATGTTGTAGATACCTACGGGTGTTAGTCCAGGAAATAGACACCTACTTCTGTGGATCTACCTACTTCTGTTTAAGGCCGTCGACACAATATGAACACGAGAAACCATATAATACAATTAGCACCTCTCTACTGGGTTTATTAGAGTCTGCGTCATTTGTAGGGCGCCTAATTGAAAGACCCTAATTGTGGGTCAGCGGGTTGGATGTTTATACACAACGGTAATGTTGTTGATAATGCTGGTTATAGATAACTAGCTCCTGCCCGCGGCTTCGCCTGCGTGACCTACATGAAACAAATATTTTTTTTTATTTAGAAAAAACATTATAACTCCCTCTTTGACTCAGGTAGGGGAAGATTTTGGAAAAAATATGAGAGACAGGTCTCATAATTTCAATTGAAGAGTGTGTACCCCAATTTTCGAGTCAATCGGCCCAGAAAAATAAAGTTACACAGAAAATTCAATCCCCCATTTCACCCTCTTAGGGGTGGAATTTTGAAAAACCTTTTCTTAGTGGATACCTACTCTTCACAAAGAATACACCCTACAAATTTCATGTCTTAAGGATCACAGGTTTTTGCTTTGCGTTGATATATCAGTCAGTCAGTCAGGACTTTGTATTTTATATGTATAGATTATGTTTCTAAAAGTTGTTTTGCGGTAAGATTGTATTGAGTCTTATTTTTTGAAGTACCTATACGATAGAATCTATGAAGTAACCACTCAAATTCGCTATGGCTAGAAATTTGCGTCACCATCTGCCTAGCCTTTTTCTATGTTGGGGTCGGCTTCTAGTCTCACTGGACGTAGCTAAATACCAGTATTTTACATGGAGCGACTGCCTATCTGACCTCCACAACCCAGTTAGTACTGGGCGATACCCCTTGGTAAGACTGGTTGTCAGACTTTCGAACCACTGATTACCGGTAACGACTGACAAAGATCTACAATTAACCAAAGGTTTACGATACGTGCAACGATAACGTGCTATCCGAGACGGAGGAAACTCGATATGTGGTGAACCATCCACGGACCAACCTAGGCAAGCACGGCTTAACCTGAAGAGTCTTTTCATTAACGCGACTGCGTCAAAATATGGTTACCTACTCGTTGCTGTTTCGATGACAATGACACAGAATAGCATCTATTCCCTCGTTAACCCTTATTGAATATTGTAATTAATTTGCCATCTAGGATATCGTGCTTGAGATTAGTCTTTGATTAAATCTTGGTATAGAATGTTATAGTGCTGAACTAAGTAGTGTTTGGAGAACTAAGGGCCTTACCATACTAGCGGATTACGAGAGTCCTCAAAGCGGAGCGGGCGCTCCACGAATACGTTATGGGCGCGCAACGAACAAGCCGCGCATGCGCAGCGAATTCGTTGCGGATAATGGATCTTCCCAAATTCTTCGATGCTTTCGTTTTCGTCTCCGGCGTCTTTGAAGTAACAAAGCCAACAGCAGTGTTTCCTCGTCGGAATCCATTTTGTTACTGAGTGTATTGTACGTCGTGAACTCGCTACAAACACGCGACAAAAACGTTGCGTATTTGCCACGCGTCTGCGACGTCCTCGCTGTGCAGCCGTAGCGTATTCGCGACGCATTCGCTGCGCGCCCGCCCCGTCCCGCTGCAGTTCGCAATCCGCTAGTATGATAAGGCCCTTAGACTTCTGTACGTGAAGACACTTCTTCAGTCCAATAATAGATGAGGCGACCACGCCGCGACTACTAACTGTCTTTTTATTAGATTTGCCTGAAAGAAGAGCATAATAAAACATTGGCAGTTGTTAGCCAGAGTGCGGTAAAAACCAAAGAAAATGCCTAATTCTGGCAATTGTCCCTAGAGAAATAGCCAGATGACCAGTGCTGGATGTGACAGTTTCATGCAATTTGTTTGTTAGCCACATAACTTCACGTCTCAAATCCCCGAAGGGTTAGACAGAGATGTGCCTAATAGTACACCTTCATTTCCCCAGTTATGTTATGAGGAATTCGTGACCGAAAAACTCAACAACACTTTGTCCAACCGAATCGAACCCAGGACCTCATGCTCAATTGCTCTTGCGATCACAAGACACAGTTTAGTTGTTAGGAGTATCGTGACAATAATCAAAGGAAATCACGATATCGTGTCAATAGATTAGAAATAGAAGATGTTGGTAGGTAATGGGCCTTTGATGGCTGTTTGTTTCTCACGGATCTAACGCGCACGTGTTCAATTCAAATTGTCACATTGTAAAACATGCAATGATTTTTTTCGTCACATGTAAACCGTTTTTTATTTAAAAAAAAAAAAAACAAAGAAAAACATCTACATAATAAAGAAAGCTCACATACCAAAAGTACAAACAAAAAAAGAACTAACCAGGAAAGATATTGACATTGTGTATCTCAAGGCTGAGCCAAATAGGCCCAGTTCAGCAAAAAGGTATAAAGGAAAGCAGCGAAATTTATTTAAGGAACTTTGTCTTTTTGTAACTTCATTGTTTACTTATTAAATTGGGTATGTAAGTTTGAATGGCAGTTCGTCGTTTTTGCCGATCTCATTTGCTATTCTTAAAATCATTAATTTTATTCGACTAGCGAGTACGAGCGGTAGCGAGAAACCCGCCTCGGGTTTGTGCGGGTACTATTTTCTTATGAAGTAAATCAGAAGTGCGGTAAGCAAAGAATAAAACATAATTTTCTTTCATACAAACCTTATCCTGACAATTACGAACCGGTGGAGCTTATCTCAAGTGATGTTCCGTGCTCCATCATACAAGTCGTAATTGATTTTTATTTATACAGGGTGTAAACAGACCCTTCACGAAGCCGTCAACCAAGCATTCTGTACATCAAACTAAGTAACTTTAAGCAAAAATTACTGCTGGGAAACGACTTTTTTTTGGGGTGAAAACGTTTTACGGTAGGACTCGGATGGAACGTACGTACTCAAAGCATTGTGCTGATGGATGGATTGAATAGTACGGGGCCGTGGAGGTGTTTAAAGTAAAAATCTTACATTTAAAAAAGTATTTAAATAAAGAACTTGTGAGAAAGTTGGAACTTTTACCTCCAATATCTCCGTAACTAAAAGGTTCCCAGGTATGATCTAGAACAAAATAATGATCGCAAAGACAGGGAAAATAAGTGCCTTTCGGCTTCGTTAAGGGCCTATTTACACCCTTTATAAGTATATCTGATAATCATAATACGGGAATAACTATTGTAAAATGAAAGTAAAGAGCATTGCAAAACCCAGTTTTCCATTTAAGTGAAACGCATTTCTAGAGTTTCACTTTCATTTTGACACGAAAGGTAGGTAGGCACCTACCTACTTCTTCTACAGATGTAATAAAATTAGAACAAATTCGTGACAATACTTACTAAGTCTTCTTGCTGCTTGTTTTACGTAGATACAGACATCAGTTGATCCCTCTCTAAAAAAATACTGCTATCGACAATAAAACATAGTTTCATTTGAAAATTACTTAGTGTCTGCCTAAAGGCAGATCTGACATTTAATAATTTGCTTACTAAGATAATGGAACATTATGTATTTTACTCGACAACAATAACGACAACTAAAATGGTTTAATATTATACTTGGTTAAGAGTCAAAGGCGATTAATAAAAGGCATTTCAAGGCAGATGTGGAGTGGCAACGCCGGGAGGGAACGACTTAAAAGGACATACCTTATTGGTGAGGTTCTTCAGAAAGGTCAAGTGCGTAGTACTCGCAACTGTTATGCTTGTATGACCAGATATTATATGAACGTGGACGAGGCATAAGGAGTATGTAAGGATCTGTTCTGTGATTTCTGCCTACCCCTATGGGAATAGTGCGTGAATTTATATGTATAAGTATGTTTAAGGTTGTACTAAAACTCAAAAAAAAAAATTAAAAAAAAAATTGATAAATGTCGAATATTGCTACAACGCCATCTAGCGAGAATAACGTTGAGAAGTAGTCAACGAAAACGCTTAAATTAGATACCAATTCTTTCTTGTAATCATTATCATCCACAACCTGAATTCAGCCACAGCTGGGTACACCTCCCTTCATCTCCAGGTTACCGTGTCAGCCTCATCCAGGTTTTTCCCCCTATGACCATCATGTCATCTGCCCATCTCACCGCCCGACGACCAATAAATATTTATAATCTATTTAATGCAAAATAAAATTAATTCCAGATTATTGAATATTATTTTCTCAGAATCATAAACAAAGCATAGCAAGATAAACGATAACAATCATTATAAATCTGAAATTATAATCTTTCGCAAAAAGCACTTGAATAGTATTATCTGAAGATTTACCTGGAATACAGCATTTAACAATCGAATCAGATTATTCCGTCAATATTGATTATTTAATAATTATTCACAGTTTTGTACACGTGTTTATGGAAAAGCGGTGGCGAATGTGCCAAACTCTCTGTTAGGGTTCCGTTGCCAAATTATATGTAGACTAGCTTTTACCCGCGGCTTCACTAGCGTTAATTTATAATTTGACAAGCAATTCAAGTTGTTATAAAATAATTCAATCATGATTCGAAAGACACGTGGCGCCATCTATTAACAAAAGAACGTTATTGTTGTTTTCTTTAGAACAGTAGTATTTTTCGGGTTGAAAGGGGGTACCTTTCATCCCGAAAAAAAGTACTATATAGCCGTTTCTGTATACCTGGCAACGAATATGCAAATTTTCAGGGTGATCGGTTCAGTGATTTAGGCGTGAAAAGGTAACAAACAAACAAACAAATCTACTTTTGCATTTAAGGAGTAGAAAAAAGGAATTAAGGATTCGTCCTGTCCGTATTAACTGTGTGGGGTGTCAATCGACAGCTCTATGATATCAAGATTATAAAAACACTTTTTTTTTCGTAAATCAATGGTTGATAAGATATTCGCTTCTGAAGCCATCATGTCTACATTGTGTCCTCCAATTTTTAAAGTAAGAGGACGCAAAATTCTGAAAAAATGTGGGCTTTTAGAAATCAAAAAGAACTTTCAACGAAAATTGCTTTAAATAAGATTTGATATTTAGTTTTTCAGATATGCAACTTTTTTAAAACTGCAGCAGTATCTATGTTTTTCGTTAACTTACTATGAAAAACAAATAGAGTTTTGCTGCTACGTGGAAATTTACCAGTACCAGATTGCAGTTTTTTAATATACGTTTTGAGCAATGAGCGTTAAAAATATTGTTATTTTATTGGATGGGGCTACGTAATTTCTGTGTACGAGTCCGACTCACACTTGGCCGGTTTTTTAATGATTGACCTTCATTCAAAGTAGACTGGGAAAATAGAGAAGAAAAGAGTATTTTCATTAGTGGGATAATCCAGAGGGGTAATTACGTAACACCCAATGTTAATGTTTCTAATACCATTTTGACAATTCAGCGACATTCATTGCGTTATTCACGTTGTTGAGCTGACGAATATTTCAAATACATGATGCAATGGATGTGGTATTTCTTACAGAATCTTTTGTACATTGACAGAAAGTGTGTTATGTAACTGAGGTATCGTATTTTAATGAAATTATTTATTAGCCTTTAACTACTTCTCACTTGAACTACAGAATAAATGATTTTAAAGTCCTTCAGATATTAAATTCAATCAAGGATCGTTGGAAACTAGAGAACTCGGGAGATTCCTGTCTGCATACCAATTCGGGAGACTAATGAACTTATCGCCACTAAATTGGCGCTGGTCGCATTTTACATAACTCAATGGTTATAGTCGATAACGAAATTGTTTTATCGCTAAGGCTAACTTCTTCGTTGGTCTGGAGGTCACAAGCGCGATTGCTGAGCATGAGGTCTTCGGTTCGATTCCCATATTTTGCCATAAGGAATTTCTCAGTAGCAGCCAGAAAGTCTAGTTTTTTGCCCGGCTGATGGCTCAGTCTCGCCCCCTATTACATTGGACTTAAACATAACTGGTGAAATATGAGTGTACTGTAATAGGTCCACCTCTGCCTAACCCTTCAGGGATTGTAGGCGTGATGTTATGTTATGTAATTCTGTATAAATTTTAAATGTATTATTTTAAGTGTACAATATCGCATTGGGTCTAGCCTTTAAAGATAAGGTATGTTTGGAGTAAATAAATAAATAAATAAATAAAGGTGCATTCACACCGCAGTTACTTTTTGTAGAACAACGTTTCCAAGAGTTACTGAGCAACATCCGATAGCAAGTTAATTATTGTTATATATGTTGCCGTGTTAGTAAATGTTAAGTAACTTTGCCTAACTTTTAAAAACAGTCAACATTTGTGGTAACAATTGATAACATTGTTATATTTTTCCCTAGACTTAAAATTAACAAACATGCTGTCGCTATAATTAGTTCTTCATCTTCCATGCCGACACAAGTGAGACACGTCCGTGGCCTGCAGAAGTTTGTGAACATAATTATATCGAGCAACTCGCTTTTTGCTAAAAGTTACTCTTTGTTATATTTTCTTAATTTATGTTATTGGCGGCATGGACGCGATGAGTAACATTCAACAAATGGTAAAGTAGCCACAAAACTTACACATAGTTATCTAATGTTACCGTGTTGCACAGTGTTGCTCCAAAAAATTTAACTGTGGTGTGGATACACCTTTTTTTTTTTTTTTTTCCGGATGGGAAATCATCAAATGGTTACTCGGTTAATTTCTCTTGAATTTAATCAAAACGAAACTACTTATCATTTATTTTCAGACAGGAATGTACCTTACCCAGCGATGTACAGAGTTAAAATAGCTTTTCTGCTTTTATCATGCGCACCTGTAAACAGAATCACTTCAATAACATATTATGGTAGCAGTATAAAATATAAACAAATGGGTTCAAAACATGTAAACGCCATTTTTTATGCAATTTACAAATTGAGTTGTATTTGAAAACTTATACTACAAATTCGAACTTCAAACTTTAAATTATTCTAACCGTGTAATTTGAAGTTATTTTTACAATCCTTCAATTTGAGTCGATGATTTCTCAACTACAATATTAACGTTGTTCAACAATCATTATTGGTAAAAAGAAAAACCGTCCAATCTTCTTGTTTTCTTCGGTGAGAGATTGCTAAACAATTTGACCAAAACAGGGTTTTTTTTTTTTTTTCCGGATGGGAAATCATCAAATGACCCCCCCCACTCTGGGCGGAGCGGAAGGGAGTGTCAGACTTGTACTGACTAAAACCCATCCATGTTCCTTCTTTGCCCTTTGTGTTCCAGGGCCACGGTATCTCTTTCGAACAGTCCCGCAGCCAAGTGTGGATGCACCTTAAGGCTAAATTTGCAATGTTAAAAACGGTAGGAGGGGTCAAACAAGTGACAGTCGTTTCCAAAACTTTTCGTATTATTTTTAGCCCTTTCCAATGGTATATGGTGGCCTTTTTTAAAAAAGCTTTCATGTAGCTTATGTCAATCTCATACAGTTCTGTTTTTTTCAATTATCCTTGTCACTGATATAATGCCAAGATAATGTCCAGGTATTTTTGTCTGTGCGACATTTAAATATTTCCAACCTAACTAAAGTTTTTGGGAATTGTTTTCTTGGTCGTACAACCAATTATGAGGTCGACTATACTACGATGAAAATCAAGATTTTATTACGACAATAATTTTAAGCAAAGAAGCTTAAAGGCCTCATAAATTAATTACCAATAGAAGCACTGAAAATTTTATCAGAAAGATCTATCGAGTACTTAATCAAAATTAGCCATCCAATTACCAACAAAGCGTACATGCACATATTATTAAAAAAACAACATCATTCACCTGTCGTTAGGGCTTCCAGTCTTACCGGATGCAGCTACGTCTTTTATACGGAACGACTGCCTATCTGACCTCTACCACCCACTTATTGATAGATTTATATTTTGTTACAAATAATCTCAATCGTTTGCGAATCAACAAGGTCGTGAACTTCGTGACAGCAGCTTTCAAGGGTTTTCCTTGCAAGTTCTATGACTCAATGGAAAAAATAGTATGAATGTATACTGACTATAGTAATTCTAAATGTATTCTAGAAACTTATTGAACTTACATAATCTACAGAAATTCCAGGCAATGAGGAAGAGGATCTAATAGACTTCGACATGCAAGTACAAAAACATTACGGTCCATAAGAATTTATATCAAAATACAAGTCACTTACTTTGTTCCATCTCATTGGAAAAGAAACTCTCCCACTTGATGATACGGCGTGTTTTTCTTTGGAGGTGTTTTGTTGTGATTTCCAAGAGGGGGAAATGAGGCTCTTGCGCCAGCGCAGCCAGTGTGACGCGAGTGTCGGCGCGGTACGCCCGAGCAGTTTTAACGATTTGCGAACTACGCCAAATCGATACAGAACTGCTGCCTAGTGAAAGTGTCAGGATGTTGTGATGCACGTGCAGGGTTAAGTGTACAATCGATTAGAATAGTGCGATAACCAAAATCGATTAACAAGTTACTAAAGCCATCGAGCACAGCATCGGATGACGCTACGGTAGGTCAAGTGGTTCCGTACAACTATCTTTTTATATACATTCGTGGAGAGAAAACGTCGTTCGTCAACTCAAGTGATTTTTTCACGGCAATTATTGTAGGAATGTTGGTTTACGAGCTGGTCAACTGTTCGTTGTATATTTTATAAATCACAATCGACATGTGCACGATAATTTGATATCTCCGTATATGGGATACGGTTTATGTTTCTTTTGTCTAAGTTTTGTTTTGAATTTTGGTTCGATTTGTTTCTACCTGGTTGTCTTTTGAATGTTACATTGGACGAGTCGACTTGACTTTCAGAACTCCGTCTGCAACCTTTTAAACCCGACTATTATTCATTAATGCTCCATTCTAAAGCCCACACTAAGATGAATCTTCTTCAGAATTACTCAATAGTCAAACAAAAGGTGTTTGACTAAGCCAAGACTTAGAACTAATATTGAAAGACTCACTCTACTTATACGTGACGTATAACTCTGCTAAGCCGAAAGCACGTTTTTTACAGGGAAGTAAGTAATTATTCTTTGACACTCGCCAATTCTAAATTTAAATGTGAACATTGCCTTGTTGTTATTTTTTATTGTGGCGTGGATGTTTTAATAATGGTGTAGAATGGTGAAATTGTTCACGTCTCGATGCCATCGATGAATAATCAATTTTCAACCCGTAAAAGAGGTGCCGAAGTGGCAATGGGTCGACCATATGAGCCGTAGAACCGGTGGCCCTTAGGGTAGACGTGTTCTTGATTGGAGACCGCGAATCGGCAAACTTAAGGTGGGATACCCTCAGGCTTGGTGAAACGACGATCTTGGCAAGGTGACTGGTAGCAACTAAATGAGAGTTGCCTAGAATCTAGTCGAGTGGCGTGCGATTGAAGGCCTATGTCTTACAGTGTCCTGCTGTAGGTTGATGATGATGGAAGAGGTGCTTAGGTTGGTTTTAGGGATGTCTATTATGATGCCTTATAACGTACGATGTGGAGAAGAATGAAGAAAATGTCTTGAGTAATGTTTTGAGAGTGTGACGGATGGTTAGAAATGTGATGTAATGATATTTATGACTTATGATTATAAAGCCAAGAAATAGTCGTCTATTGAACATGACGATGTCAAACTAAGGACCAATGAGAGACAAATTGGCGATAATATTTTTGTTCTTTCAAACATGTAGCACGTAGCCCCATATAAAACTTTAACAGTGTAACAATGATTTACTAATCAATAAATCTAACTACGTAATTAAATAAAGTGTGTAACTTAAAGGCTTCTTAGTCGTGGAGAAAGATAAATAATAATTGTGTATAGGTACACACGACGGCACATGAAGCTGTACATTTTCAGTATAACTTGGCCGCGCTTTCTATAGATTTGCTATAAAATGAGAGATACGTATAAACTGGTTTTTTATAGCTTGATTGGCCGTTGTGCGTACAATTGTTACTTACAAAACAAATCTGAAACCACAAGTTTCACAGTAATTTCTCTAAAACTTTTCTAATTAATTTATTGAAACAAAAACTTAAAATATTAATTTAAAGGTGGTGGTATTTGAACGTTCTAACACCTTAAGCAGAATAAAAAGCTTTTATTCAGATTATTCGAAACTTGGTTAACAGTTTACGAGATGATTTTTGTCTAAGTGTTTCCACTTGAATGTTTTATTTAACTGGACATGGATAAGGAGAATTAGAACAAAAGAAATGATGGATGGACTGGAGGAAGGATGATATGGCTAAAAAAGAGGTAACTGCTGAGATGATGAGCATAGCATAATCAGCCTATAATGTTTTCACTGCTGGGTCACACGGCCTCCTTTCTATGAGAGGCTTTAATTTTTTTTTTAGGACTTTGCTAAACACTAGAAATTTCTCCTGTATCGTGGGTGCATTTACAAACATTTAAATTCACATATACAAACAGCCATCATTATAATCCACCACGCGGGCCCAGTGCGGGTTGGTAGACGTCACATGTCTTCCAATTTTTGGTTCTAGGATATGCCGGTTTCCTCACAATGTTTTCCTTCACCGTTTTTGTGAGCAGTGGTGATGAAATAAATTACACAAAGTAATGCGCCTGCCTAGGTTCGAACCTACGACTTACTGTTCGTAAGTCAGGGCCGCCACCACTGGGCCACTGCAGCTCTCACTCATTGATTCATAAGTTTAAAATATTCGTTTAATAGGCAACTCAAAAAGTGCAATGAATGTTGTTGAATTGTCAAAACGAATGACATTGCCATTGTGAGGATTATACGCAGTTAACGTTGGTTTATTGGTCAAAATAATATCCGAGATGTCGAGTAATAGAGATTTAAATATATATGTATAAGTTTTGTCTTTGCATTGTTGGAAAATGTCGTGATGTATTTTACAGTTTATGGTCATGTTTTTTTTTTTAATTTAGGTAGACCTCTTATGGGGTTAATTGACACAAAAAAAAAATATAAGGTACAACGATAAATACAGTTTTTCTTAAATCTATCTCAAGTTCACCCATAATTTGAACCTGAACTAGGTAATCCTGTGTTCCAAGGGTTTGGAGGTAACATTAAATGATTAAACAATCTTCATCTTATTGGTATCTATATAAAAAGGTGTATCATTTATAATCTGTTAACTTAGCTAACACTAATACATTTAATAAGCTAATACGTTTTATAAAGTTTCTTTTGACCCACACGGCTAGAAGGAGGTCGAGTTAATAATTAGTTATCTCCAAAGGTCTCTGTATGTCGTGTAACTTGTTAGATACCTACACGAAAAACATTACAGAGAAAAGGTTGGACCTTCAGGAGGTCCCTGTTGAAAAAAACCTTTTAGTTAATTTGAAATAGGGATAAGGGTTCTACTTCTATTAGAGCTAGATAGTTAGAGGGAAAAAGTTATAATGTCAAAGATTCTAGCTGCTCACAATTTTCGAGTCCATAAGATTCTTCACAGTCCGGTACTAAAATTGAATAGTAAGGACTACGTAGAAGACAAAGAAGTTTGGTTTTGGTTCCTTCTGCGCGTCCCGCTTCTCTGGTAGCTCATAAACGGCACAAATATGTGGATGTCTCTAACAATATTCAATCTCATTTTTTCTTTTCTTTTCATTCGGATTTTTTACAATAGTTTTCAAATCATTTACACACTTTTTGCTCAGAATAGTTACAGCACTGATGACAACATTTGTGTCTTCTTTAATTTAGTATTTTTTTTTTAATTCTATCCTTTCTACAGATTCTTTTTTACCGATTGTTTGTGAATGTGTGAACACTGTAGGGCCATGTAGATTCCTAGTTGCTTGTTAACTTTTAATCTTTCTTTACGTTGTATTGTATTGTATAACGGGCTGGTGTCCGCAACACCATGTCCAAAGCGCGAATTTTGTTATACGTTTTTTGGGTAGTAAGCAACGACTTATTGTCGGGAATACGCATTCCTCACTAAAGTACTAATACTGTGACATAAATCGTCTCATCTTCCTGTCCTTGTCACACGTTTTCTTCTTCCATTCTTCCCTTTAGACGTCACGGCATCATTTACGAATCCTCTAAAAGCAAGTAATTTTAAAAGAGTAACCATGGAGTTTCTCTCTGGTTCTTCGCCATAGGAAACGACCAACCTGAATCGTGCATCTTTTCTCGACGTTTTATAAGTGACCTTGTAGGCCTATGTGGAGTAAAATATTTTGATTTTGGTAAATGTTTTTTTCCGATCGGTACGAGCCTAATATGTGCAGTAATTGCTTGAGTGTCTGCTTTATTGTTGAACAAATACTCCCGATTCACCCAACCAAGCATGTAGCACACCTCAATCATTTTATAAATAACCTTATACCTAAGTATCAGAGTCATAAAATGCACGGTCGAAAGCACAATATCAATGAATGACTTTCGACACGCGTCAATACATGGGTGATATGATATTTCGAAAACAGGTTTTCTGATAAAAGGTTGCAGCTGTCAGACGGTAGAAGGTAAAACCGGCAAGTCATTGAAATCGTGAATAAGTGGAAAGGTGGTGACTTTTAATAAGTTTTTTTTTTAAATTTGGTTGGAATTACCCGAAAGCCATTTAAACATGACCTTATTTTGTATTTGAGTGAATTATAAAAGTTTCAATATTCAAAACTACTGACGGTTCCAAGTTTTGTTTTTTACTTCTCTTCTTGTTCCTGAATTTTCTGGCTATCTAGCCAAGATCAGAAATTGAATATTCATTTATCTTTTTAACAACAAGAGATTGGATCCTCCTTTTAAGCAAATAAACCTGTATTGGAAACTCCGGTCTTCCATACTTAAATATGTATTATTTCCTTGTTTAATCATTTATAATTTGTAAGTACAAAGGATAATATAAAATAAAATAGAATAAAAAGTTGTATAGCAACGCTTAGCCTCTGACAAAGCTCTGGTAAAAGCCAGCCCTTGGGTCACGGGAAGAGTCAACTAAGTGTTTTGAAATTTCCTTGAAAAGGCTGTGAAGAAATACAATATAGAATGAAATAACAATTAATTTGCAACCGAGCAAAATCCATAATACAATACATCCACCCCTTAAAATCTATCACTACAGAAATATTGTACGTGGAATAATTTGAAGATACAAATTGCATACCTCAGCTTAAGATAATCTGTGATGAGAGTATACAGGTATCCAGAATACAGGTAGAACTTGCTACCTCACTGACGGTGTCGAAATCCTCACGAAATCGTGACTAGTTACTCAACAGTGGGTGTTTGAAGGCTTAATTAAACGTAACGAGTTATTCATTTTAAGTTTATAAATGTTTAATAAAGGTATAATCATTCTTACAAATCTTGTCTTCTTGGTAAGATTCTTATCCAATCATTCACTAACAGAGCATAGCTTAAGCTAGCTGGTCTGGAAACATGATATTTGGCACACGTATTCTTTAAGCAACACGTGTGCCAAATACGTGTCAAATGCGTGTGGCGCTTAAAACTATTTTTAAACGACACTATATTATTCCTCGAAGCACAACCATTAGTTGCACTTTGAGGAATAATTTAGTAGGGCTGCGGGACTGTTCGAAAGAGATACCGTGGCCCTGGAACACAAAGGGCAAAGAAGGAACATGGATGGGTTTTAGTCAGTACAAGTCTGACACTCCCTTCCGCTCCGCCCAGAGTGGGAGGGGGTCATTTGATGATTTCCCATCCGGAAAAAAAAAAAAAAAAAGGAATAATTTAGTTGCGCTTAAAAATAGTTGCGCTTTGAGGAATACCCCTCATCTAGTTGCACGGAATCGCACTTTTCCATGCTCTATCATTTTCTGTCGCTCAGAATAGTCATTTACTAGAGTGAGAAACAGAGCATGCTGCCGAACGCAACGTCGATGCTGCCGCTTGCGATAGCATCCCTCATTAAAAGCATAGGGGGCATGGAAAAGTGCGATTCCTAGATGAGGTTCAACCCTTAACATATAGCGACGGTGAGGTACGAAGATTTTTTTTTAATTCACCCCTAAATAAATTGAGGATGCAACTATGTATCAATGTTCAAATCATTTTTACCGATAGTAAATCCCAACAGGTACACGACTTGCAATATTATAAAGAAGAACTTGAAGACAAAAGGCGTAGGAAAGAAAATGTCATGACAATATTAAATACGACTGGACGCTATAACGTATTGCACTACAACTTTCGTGTGTACAATCACTTACCGCCAGCAATTAAGCAATTAAATGAATATATGTTTAAAAATAAATTGAAAAAAATGTTAATTGCTAATGAATTTTATAATCTGCATGAGTTCTTTGAGAAAAAATAATATTTGTATGCACCTAAATCTTTAAAATATCCGCATATCCGACTTGGGTAAACTGTTGAAACTAAAAATGTAATGTTTACTAATAAGAACTGAATGTACACAGTTATGCAATAAACATATCTTTATCTTTATCTTTAAATGGTAACAACAAACTACACATACAGAGTTCTCAAGTATCTTATGGTTACTTAATAAAGTCCGTTTCCAAAACGTCTATGTCCATGGTCACTGCGCTATAGATCCGCCATAGCGTTTTGTTATTGTGAGCCAATTGATTGTCGATCCGGGATCACCGTCTTACCTTGCTTAAAGCTGCTATTTGCATTCACAATGCTTCTGGTTTCTGTGTCAAACAGTTATTTTTCGAACCTTTGTAAAAAACGTAAAATGTGATTTCAAATGAACAGAAAAATAAAGTAAGACATTGTTATTTGGAGGAATAAATATTCTCCCAAAATACAGGTACTCCTTGCCTAAGTTGGGGTGCTAAGGTCTTAACTAAATATATACGCCAGCACATAAAGCTACCCGAAACTGTCAAATTTTCCCAATTAACCTTGAACCTAATGCTTTAGCGATAGAGTTGAAATCTATTAAAGAAATTTAACAGATTGTATTAGCTTGATTTGCTGGCGACATAGTAAATCCGTGTTCAAAATGTTGTGTACACAATTGTTGTGTATTATTTCTGTATTTTATTGTGTATTGTGGAATAATTCTAATTTTTTTAGCACTTGTATGTTTTTTGAAAGAAAAAAAAATCTGTCGCAGCGACATGACGTGCATACAAAATGACAAAAAAAAACACATACACAACGCACAACAAATATTTATAAATATAACAGGATGGACAATGGAGTCGTGGAGTAATATTGGATCAATAAACATTTGTTATAGATGCTAAAAAAGGAAAGTAGGTATTCACCTACTCGTTGCACATAATAATATCCTACCGACAGAATTTCGGCGGCCAATTTGAACGGATATAAGTACGCCGGAAATTAAAATGCACTAGTGTGTGTGCTAAGTTTGTTCCTGTTCCCTTACTGTAACAGTCCTTTGGGAGTGGCTGGGATGGAAATCCGATACATAAGCATAATCAGCCTATAATGTTCCCACTGCTTGGACACAGACCTCCTCTCTACGAGAGGGAATGGGCTACAATCCACCACGCGGGCCCAGTGCGGGTTGATGGATGTCACATGTCTTCTAATTTTTGGTTCTAGGACATGCCGGTTTCCTCACGATGTTTTCCTTCACCGTTTTGAGAGCAGTGGTGATGAAATAAATTGCACAAAGTAATGCGCTTGCCTGGGTTCGAACCCACGACTTACTGCTCGTAAGTCGGGACCGTCATCACTGGGCTACCGCTGCCCGATATCCGATAATCCGATACCGCCATATAGATTAGGTGCAAAATCAATACCTGATGATGGCATGGACGTGTCACACCATTAACATCAAAATTCAAGGTTGCTGCTTAAAAGTAAAAAGTCTAGTGGCAAATCCCAATAAGCTAAACCAGAGAATTATACCTGTGCCCCATGCTCAGTACTCCAGCAACCAATAGGAAGCAAGCTAAAGACAAACTTAAATAAGTGCTTACATAACTTGCTTGTGACGTTAATAGTGTGCGTCATTTGCAAAGATTGGCGGCAAATCCTCGAGGACGTGGGCATAACACCTCGTTACGCACTTGACTTGGTATTTGGTAAATATGACAGGAAATAACTTCAAAATAGTGCGCACGGCGGCCAATCAAGCTATGCAAAACCAAATCAAGCTGATCTCTCGTCGTACGGGAAGCTCATACAAAGCGAAGTCAAGTTATACTGGTTAAGTAGAGCTTGGTGTGCCGCCGTGTGTACGAAAGTGTTCAGTAAGATTTTGTTACACTAAAAACGTACAGTTTTAGAAAAAAAAAGTAGTTCAAGTCTAAACTATTGATCCTGTGGCAGGTTGCCAAAATTTTCCACACACTTGTCAGATGATAACAATACGTCAAACAGTATGAATTCCTTTTACAGTAATTAAAACACAACTCTTCCAATTCTGGTTACTAGAAATCTGCAGTGCTGGAGGCATTTCAGGTAGGTATGCTGGTCCATGAGACCAACAAAATTAAATTACACAAACACCCTTGTAACGAAATAAGCACACAACCCTGGAGTCTACATTTATTCACGCTTGTTGGCAATATGGTAACCCCCTATTACATTATAATGTGACTTAACCTTAGCTGACGAAATGTGGGAACACCTACTATAGTATGGGTACATACTAATTTATTACCTAAAATATCTTATACAGGGTGTAAGGGACAGCCCTCCACAAACTGATGAGGTGAATTCAGTAATATCATACAAAGATGACCGGTACAAGAAATTGTTTCAGGAATGTTATGGGAATCCAATAAATTTGATTTGTTTTATTTCCTCATACGCAATATATCGTTACCGTGGCAAAACGCACGTAGCGAACGGCAAGCGCGACGACGAGTTCGATGAACTCTGTAAGGGATCAGCTGATTTCACGCGTCGTTCGTCAGGTTATTTCAACATCCATTGTTAATTTTTTGATTTTAGCCGTATTGTTTACATAAATGGAGTGCTTCGTACAGGGAATGTAATTTTACATTGAAATAAAGGAATAGCAACTGAAAAAAAAATTTAAAACTCTGGAGAAGAATTCCGGTGGAATATGATTCAAAATAAGGAGCTGAATGCACCCTGTCAGTTTGTGGAGGGCTGTCCCTTACACCCTGTATACATTTAAAAATTACAATAACCTATAGTAACTAACTTAACAATAAACTTAAAAAATGGTGTCAAAAAGCTCCTCCACAACGCTGTCACTGCCCACTGGTATTGTACCCAAGAGACTAGCGGCAGTGGCGGCGTTGCCACGTTGTATGGCAACGACTTTCTATATGGGTACTGGTACACCTCTGTATGCGGCGTGATGTTATGTTAAAGTAACAAGATCCAAAAATACATAGTGTAACGTAATTGACGCAAGACTTTTCTTGTGGTGACCATGAAAGCCACCTCTCAGACCATGAAAGTGAATAACTTTTTTTGTATGACTTTTGAAAATTCATTATTTTTTTTTAGTTTTAACATACACGTTGATCAGCTGATCGCGTCAGTTTCTAAAAGAAGTGCATTTTTTTTTGCAAATTCCTTGAACTCTTTGAACAAAAGTTGTTCAAGATTTTAAACTACCATGGTCACTAACTAACTCAAAGAAATCAGTAAACATGGTAAATATCCCGTTTCTAGTGTTAATGATAAAAGTTGTTAAGTTATATACTATACTATATCTTTTCGACAAAACAAAATGAATTGTAATTCATTGTAACTATCTTCCGTGTTAAACATGAAGGTTAAATCCGTATAGAAGGGATTATAGTACAACAGTATAACATTTGTGGCTGAAGGTCGTTGAGACACGCGTTCGCTGGCAAAATTTGAAAGGACGAACAGACACAGGTACATAGTAATGCTATTATTTTACCAGCGACTTCAGTTATTAGACAAACTCGGCTACGAATGGGACTTTTGAGTGATAAGAACGACCCTAGGTGTCCTTCAGATGGTGATATTCATAACATAACATCACGCCTGTAATCCTCGAAGGGTTAGGCAGAGGTAAACCTACTAGTACACCCAACAAAGGAAGTCCCATCTACTAGGGGGTGAGGATGATGATAATCGACTCGATCGATAGATTGAATACCTTCACATTATGATCGTTCCCATTATGCATGCACTACGTTTCGATAAAAAGTCAGTCATATCACAGAAGTTGCTTCCCAATGTTTATACACCGTGACTTTTTAGTCGTCTTACAACGGCAGCCCACAACATGTATCCAATGAATACCAAACATTCATAAAAAAAAATAGGTATTTATGAGATTTTAATAATTTAAAAATAAAAATATTATTCAGTATTATGACGCATGACGTAGTTAAAACACCCTGTTGCGAGCGATGATCTATTGGACTCAAGTGCTGGGTAGGTATATGTTCTCCCGTTTGACACGTAAACATCATTAATAGGATGTTTCATAATTTTATTCTATTTTTTATTATTATTTTTCTTTGTTCCTATTATGGAAGATAAAAAAAAATCGCGTCTAGAGCTATTTTATTTCGGGTACATTGAGTGGACGACCTTTGTAAGATGACTAAAAAGTCACAGTGTATACCTGATATATTTTATAATAAGCTGCCAAAATCAAACAGGGAACTGCTAATCAATCGTTTCAAAGCGGAATTATTCAAGTGGCTTATAGAGAATTTTTTTTATTCTGTAAATGAGTATTTTAACCTTAAAGATTCACGATGACACTCTTATGTCAATGAGGACAATGAGACAAATCATTGACATCCTTAACTGTTTTAAGCTTTCACGGTTTACAACTAAACTTATACTGTCACTTTCGAGATATGTTCCGTGTTTGTTCATTATTATCAGTCAACATTATCAGTCAACCCGCGATCATGGCGCTTGCAACAGCGCCGAAATATCGGGAGCTCAAAATAATGAACAATAACTGAAGATATCCCGTAAGAGACAGTATACGTTTAATTGACATAATTATTGTAAGTTGTTTAAGCAACTGTAAAAAAACTCGGCCACCTATCATCCAGGTACTACAATTATTCTAGCAAGTAAAAATTTCATTTCATTTCACAATTATGGTGATAATCACAGCGTTTTATACTAGTTTTTCGTTATGCTATCTATAAGTAGGCATGTTGTTTTTGTATCTAGGTCACAAATGAACCTGCGTTGCCTCTGCAGATGTCCAAAAGGGATGGTGGCTGTCAACCGTCATTTGTATACACCTGACGATAAGTGGCCACCGTCACAAAAAAAAACCATCAGAATGTAATAAAATAAAAACACTCATCACCTGCTTAGCCTTTTCCCAACTATGTTGGGGTCGACTTTCAGTCTAACTGAGTGCAGATAAATACCAGAATTATACATGGAGCAACTGCCTATCTGACCTCCACAACCCAGTTAATACTGGTAATACGATACCCCTAGGAGAGATTGGTTGCCAGATTTAAGGGCCACTGACTACCTGTAACGACTGTCAAAGATCTACAAATAACAGCCGGGACCAAAGGCTTAGCGTTATTTCTGAGGCACGGAAGAAACTTGGTATGTTATGGTTGGTCATCCATCCAAGCCCCAACCTAGGTAAGAGAGCGGCTGTTATTATTTAGCCACGAGCTCCTCAATAAAATAAAAATAATTACGCTGGTAAATATAAACAACGAATAAGGTGGTATAAACATATCAAAAGTAAATTAAACAGAGTAATAAATCGAATCTTTTAATAATAGAAATAAAATAAGTGAATTTTCTTTAACTAGACAATGGCGTAAGCTGGCTCAAATGTTGGCGATAACAGCCAACATAATATAAGTACCAGCGCTGCCAATAACAAATGTTGACAGTTAATTACTCAGAGAGTAATCTGTGAACCGAAATTTTCCACTAAGTATAAACATTATTATAAACTTGAATTTTACGCATGTGCACAAATTGCCGGATTTTGCCGACAATAAAGACAATCAAAGTTTTCCAGGGATTCGACAGTGTTTTGCTTCGTGAATTATTCATTAAGCGTGTGATTATAACAAGCATAGATACCTAGATTTGGATTGATTGTAATTTGAAAAAGTAACGTACTCAATGCTATATTTTTTTTACAAGTTAAAAATATTTAAAGAATCGTTTACGATTTAAGACGAAACTTATACTGTCACTTACGGGATATCTTCCGTGATTGTTCATAAAACGGAAGATATCCCGTAAGTGACAGTATAAGTTTTTGTTTATTGTTTTAATTTTTCAAACATGGAGAAATCCTGCAGACTGTGATAGAAAATTATGTTACGCAATTGAGGTCCTGTTTATTTTCAAACACAACCTTACAACAACTACGAGTACATTCAACGATCTTTGAAGAGTACGTAACCACAGCTGTAAGTTACCAAGTAACAGACTACAGAAATCCCTTCATCATCATCATCCACAGCATGTCTTCACCTACTGCTGGGTATAGGCCTCTCTTTGCTTATGCCAATCTCCATGTTCCTTTTTTATTTTATTATTAAATAAAATACGGTGACAAAAGACTGACGTATACCGCACCGACCGGGCGACCGGCGAAACGGCTTGGTTATGTGACCCACTAAAACACCGCCGTGAACCTACTGTCCTTGGCGTAACCGCGAGAACTGCTACGAATGACGTTCGCGACCCATCCTGCGCAGCCCATCTTCGGGAACCAAACTCCTTTAGCGATGTCCGGGCTCACCTGAGACATCGCCACCACTCATGAGGGCCGTGGAATGTGACGACGATAGACTCCACGATCTTTCGCCCGCTGGCAATCTCCACGTTCCTGAGACAGTCTCATCCAGGTTTTTACACGATAGCAACAATGTAGAAATCCCGTGAGAATGCTTTCCGACTCAGAGCATCACAAATAATAAAATCTTGTGTGTTTTCATGACGGCCACCTACAAGGTGTACACAGACCCTTCCCGAAGCCGTCAACCAAGCATCCTGTACATCAAATTAAGTAACTTTACGCAAAAATTATTGCTAGGAAACGACTTTTTTTTTAGGTAAAAATCACGTTTTACGGTAGGAGTCGATTGAACACTCTCAAAGCATTGTGCTGATGGATGGATTGAATAGTAAGGGGGTCGTAGAGGTGTTTAAAGTAAAAATTTTGGTACTCCCTTTCTTCTCCTAAAATTGTTCGTCCGAAAATCATTATCCATAACACGTTTGCTATAAACTTCAGTAACCATAATGTTCAAAATCCCGAAATTTTGTTTAACATAATTATCTTTAGTTCTAAAAGTATTCTGTCATAATATCGAGTACTATAATAATTGAATCTCCTAATTTTACATGACCTAAAGTCATATGTCCTAAGTATTGTGTTAAATAATGTGTATTATTCCGAATGTTCATTTATAATAATTTTTTTAGTCCTAAAACATTTGCTCAAAATTTGGTTTTAGTGACAGAAACGAATCGCTGTAAATACGACTCCACGCCGCCTTGTCTGCTCTACTACTAAAAATAATGTATAATTACATTGATAAATAGTCTCTCAATGTCGACAAATTTGCTTTAGTATCCACACTATCCACGTTACGGAAGGTGAACAAGATTCCGCAGTTATTATCTGTACGACATTCCGGCTTCCGATCGACGAATAGTTTAGCTATTACAAGCAGGTTTTATTTGTTGAAGACGCTCGCTGATTGGTGCTTGATTGAAAGATTTAGATTTACTGAAGTTGGGATTGGTGGAGAATAGTTGGTTGAGGTAATTGTAGCTATATGTTTATTTATTTTGAGTGATGTTGATGTTACCTATTTTGTTTGTTTATTACATTAATTACGATTAAAAATATTGATTAAGATAAGAGTACACAGCTTTTAATTTTTATCATTATGTTTGTTTTAAAATACTTAGATTTTACGAAAGTAAATTTGAAAAAGTTTACATAAAATAAATTTAGAAACAGAAAACTTTAATGCTGATATAACTGGAAACAGTAATTAGTTACTGACTTAATCTTTTAACAGTGGCTATTAAAAACTTTTAATTGATATTTTGTCTCAAAAAGATGTATCGAGGGTATTAAAACTTTTTTTGTACAATTTACTAATACAGTGTTTCATAAAAAAGGTCAACCATTTTCAAATTTTTCTTGCTAAAAATGCGACAAGTTCATATATTTACTTATTTTATTGGGCTTACAAACATACACGACATAACTTATTGTGACATAATTATATTCCCAATTTACTGTGTTAAATTAAATATTAAATATGTCTAGAACTACCCTACTTTATCCGCTTGGAAAATAATTAAATAATTACATGGTTATTATTTCCGCCATGTGTTTCCGACATCCCAAAAATAAGTTAATAACATGATTACCATCGACAGCACTACTGAAATTTTCAACCCACAGTATTGCCTATAACAACATTAAAGTAAGTGACCGGTAATAATTTAATTAATGAATATTAATGCACTTACTAATATTTTGTATAATAATATACTGAAACACCAAAAGGTCTGGCAAAAATAATATTTTGGCTGTATAATATAAAAATATATGTCAGTTTTCGAAGCCTGATTTTTCGTACGTATAAACGCTACTGCTGTATGACGTCCCGCGTTTGATTTTCGGGTCAGGCAAAGTGATATTGGACTACCAAGAGTGTCCATGGAGTTTCTGGCCCATTCTTCTCCATAGAGATCTACGCTTTGGAATGTGTAACTACAGTACTTTCTCAAGTTATTATGTCTAGTGACTGTGACTGTAGCTTCGCTTCTTTTTGTTTTTTTGACATTCAAAAGTGCCTGTGATGGTCTAATTGAAATAAATGCTTTTTGACTTTGACCTGGACACTGGAATTGTGCCCGGTTGATGGTAATAGGCCCGCCTCTTATAACTGGCGAAATGTGGGTTTAGTACATCCGCATTGAGATGATAGATAGATATGTATTAGTACATCATCCGATGTGCAACAGATAGGTACGCCTCTACCCAGGCCTTAGAGAAAAACAAAGCGTCGGCTTTCAAAACTTCCACCAATGTGTAGGTATACCCCCGAGGTTTGAATTATGGATATTGCGAAAAATAAGGTAAGCCACGTCTGGAAGCTAAAAATATCTTCGACGGGTACTACGTCTTGCATTAAAGCCCGGTTTAAAGGTGGTTTCTGACGGCTTAAATTTATTATGTTTGGAAAAAAGAAAAAGCGGGAAACTGATAAAAAATTGTCAAGTGCGAGTCGAATTCTAGCTTTAAGGGTTTTTTTTGCAAAAATAGGATTACCTGAGGGCCTAGACAAAGTGATATTCTATCAGCACTATTTATTATTTATTTATTTATTTAACACTTCAAGCACAGAAGTACAGAGGCGGACTTAATGCCATAGGCACTATCGATGTCTGGATTGCGTCATTTAAGTTCTATTGACATTGTTGCCATAAAATAACAAAAAAAAAAACAAATATCAATTCATCAATCGATTCAAAAACAAACAAAAGTTCTAAATTCATTTTTTTTTTCAATTTTTATTGAATATCTCATCCAACCTGTAGATCTTTGACAGTCGTTATAGGTAGTCAATATCCCTAAAAGTCTGACAACCAGTCTTACCAAGGGGTATCGCATTGCCCAGTACTAACTGGGTTGTGGAGATCAGATAGGCAGTCACTCCATGTAAAATACTGGTACTCAGCTGCATCCGGTTAGAATGGAAGCCGACGCCAACATAGTTGGGAAAAATCTAGGTAGATGATGATAATTGAATATGTCATCCAGGATCTCCCCGTAGTGGCAAAAATATCAAAAGCTATATTATTGAAATTTGAATGTATATTTGTTATTTTGTGTGCAATATAGAATAAGAATAAGAATAATATCGTCTGCCCATCCACTTAGTTTGCTTACCTTTATTTATTAGGTGGAGGATTATTAAGTATCTAGAAACCATGTGCTCTTTGGGATTTACCTTTGAAAATAATGACGCATCTCCTTACGAACTTTCATCCCCTTTAGGGATATAATTTTTCAAAATTCCATTTTTATAACTCACTTTCGTTATATTTACAAGAAACTCTCGCGCAAAATGTCATGCTTTTAGAACCAGCAGTGTAGGCCATACGTTGTATGTCAACGAGTTAAGGATTATTATTGAGTTGAAGATTATCTCAACAGCCTCGTTAGTCTAGTCGTCGCAAGCGCAATTGCTGAGCAAGAGGTGAGTTCGATTTCCAGGTCGAGCTAAGTGTTGTTGGAATTTTTTATCAGGAGATTCTCAGAAGCAGAGATAGAGTCTATATTTACGCCCGGTTGATGGCAATAGGCTCGCCCCCTATTACATGAGACTTTAAAAACATAACTGGCGAAATGTGGGTGTACTACAGTGGCGAAGCTTCCATTCAACTTGAGTCCTACCGGCTTCCCTTTGAAAAATGGCACAATCAGTATTCTATTGACAAATATTATAACCACATTAAAGATATGTACTCCGGCTTATCTCTTATAAAAATTGACCCTTCGCTACTGATGTACTATTCGGTGAACCTCTGTCTAACCATTCGGGGATTACAGGCTTAATGTTAAGCATATCTGCAGTACCACCACTGGCCTAAACTCTTTCCTTGTGTTGCGGTCTTTGGTCCCTGACAATCTAAATAGAAGCTGTGCCATGTAACGCGCTGATTGGACTGACACACATCAGTCTTTATTACAACAGCAAAATCAATGTTTACTACTCATTAATAATATCTAATATTAGTTCAAAACCAATTTCTAATAAACCGTTGTTGCAAATCAGATAACTAATTCAACGCTTCAAACGTTTATTACAGCTGCAAACAGCACATTGCGGTTATTTAAATTAGTGCTAATAACTGCTGTGTTAATTAGTCTTAGGCTGAGATCTATAAACATTACTTAACACATAACTTTGACTTCGACGTGATCCAGTCTCTTTCTTGCACTTGTAGTTATACAGTTGTGCGACAGTGACGGGAATAACGCTTAGCCTAGATTAGAACATTGATCTTTCTCCATAAAAGCTTATTTACTCGGATTATGCTCGTTACAGATATGGTTCGATGGCTTAATGTTTAATTTTACAGCTGGATGATGATACGGTTGAAATTGTTCTGCCAAGAATTCAAATGATTAATTATTTTTGAAGTTGGTACCGCTTTGTATATTAGAATATAGCGGGTCTTACGATTAACCTTCTCTCGCGTACGGTCTGACAGACCGAAGGTTTGAAAAACAATTTCGGGTTTTTTTTCTTAAATAACTTATACGTGGATATTATATTCTTTGAAGTATCGTAAAACTGTTAATTTACCGACAGTAAACCGATCATTTACTGAGAAATAGTAAGATTAAGAGAAAATAGTTAGATTTTTGTTGTATGTTAGCAAAGGTGATTGTTTTTCTTATAACATACTTAAAAACCTAAAAGATATTATGAACAAAAATTATTTGAGAGAACTTAAATTATGATACTTTTATCATAATTTAAGTTTCAGTACAAAATCACGGAAGACAATTTTTGTAACACCTATACCCACGTCGGTCTCACAGACCGATATTGGCCTAATACGGCTATATCTATTCGCAACAATACACTTCTAGTCCTGAATTTATCGTAGCAACTAATCATGCAGCTAACAGGAAGTACCTACAAAATGCCATCATTGATTGTAGATTTGTAGCAGAAAAAATCACGAAAGACTGTTTTATCGGTCTCACAGACCAACGCGCGAGTATAAGAAGGTTAAGGAAATGAACAAGGAAATGATGAATATTTGTAATTGAGAAATCATTTTGTTGAACTTTGCTATTTATTTATTTTCTCACACGGCACACTGTTTACTAGAACGACGATCTTGGTTGAAAAAAAGCATATATTTACATTAATTGGATCAAATCTATCTGATTTGGATTAAGTTTAATGTGAGACAACAGATTTTCTAAAAATGGCTGACAGTAAACTTTGCTATCTATAAAACTGTCAAAAATGTAATAATTACTGTTCTAAATATTTCAATATTTTTTGTATGAAGCCTGGCCAGCGCAATTTTATTTTATTTTCAAGATAGCAACATTTTCTAAAGCGCCACGTTTCCGAGATTTAAGCTATCAAAGTTGTACTGATGGCGCCAGCAGTAAATATATTCTAACTTTGATAACTTATATCTGAGAAACGTGACGCTTTAGAACATTTTGTTAATTGCAATATTTGTTCGTATTGATGTCAGATAATTGATTAATTGCGGCTAATGCACGGCTGCAACTTTGAAAATAAAATAAAATTGCGGAAAGTTAGACTGTCGAAATATTAAAACCCCATCTAATCTTTATCTTCAAATATAATTGTATATACTCTTTAATATCCGACATTCTGATAAAATACATAATTAAAACCGAAAACATAATTCTCTGTGCCAGGAACATGTCGCTACACCTGTCTCATCGCAGTGACCCAGAAAAACCTGCATCAAAACTTCACCACTTTTTGTTCCATACAAACTGTTGTACGATAATGTATGGAAGAGACCGGTAGCCGGTAAACGGCGCTTTGTACTGTTCTGAGAACTTAATAAATATGTAGTCGGCACTTGCAAAGTGATCATCCGACGACGGTTGAAAGAAAATTGTAGGGTTTATTTGATTGAATAATTGTGGGATTGGTATATGCCTATGGCATTAAGTCCGCCTCTGTACTTTGTGCTTGAAGTTTTAAATAAAAAATAATATATGAAATTTATAAAAGTAAAGTGCCACCTTAAAAATATTGATATAATCACATATTTTATTTATTTGTTAACGATAAAGATGCAGAAGTTGAAATAATTGTTCTAAAGCGGAACTGCCTTGAGCCTTTTTTACCAGTCCATCTTAGAGTAATGCAGAGACAAAACACACAAAGTTGGTAAATAAAAGATAAAAACTTTTTTTCTAAATTAAAACATAAAAGCATACAAATAGTTCCTACGTAATTTATGCAGTCGAAAGACGGTACTTAAAACGAACTATTTAAATTTTCGAATTTGCAAGCAAAACAGCATTGAAATACAATTGAACTGAGAATATTCTTCCTAATTTACAAAACCAATAACGATGAGTCAGTCTTGCTCAAAGCTTTCGTACATATCAAAAATGTCAATTGCATTTCCGTTCCGGGTAACATTCTGAGGGTCCGTAAAGTGTAATTTACAGCTATTCGAGGACATGCTGACTTTGTAAGAAATAGAAATTCCCTGAAAGAAGGTTGTTTCAGCTATTTCAGGGTCGAATGAATTGAACCCCACATTTGGCGATAATATGTCAGCAATTTCTAACCGTTCTGTTGCGTACATGATTTGAAAGAACTAATGTAGGTCTTTAAAATATTGTTTTTGTCTTATAGGCAATTTAACGTTTTTAACGAAAATTAAACTCTATTTCTTTCTTTCTTTATCGTGTGGTTAGTTCCTAACCTAGTGTCAGAGTTCTTATGCCGCCCATGGGCCTCTGACTTGGCTTAAAGAAATATCTCTCAGGCATGCTGGTTTCCTCAAGATGTTTTCCCTCACCGAAGCAAGTGATGATTATACAATACGCACATGAATCCGAAAAATCAGAGGTGCGTGCCTTGGGTTCGAACTCCAGACCCATGACTTGGCAGTCCGACGGTCACACCACTAGGGTGTCACTTCATCACTCTATTATTTCACACTTCACTCTATTATTAAGCGCCTGATTTAAGCAGAATAGGAATTTGTCTATATGCAAAACAAAATTGAATTAACGGAATATCTAATTTTCAACGCTGTTCTACGAATAATAAATTGGCCATTTTAGATCTTCTTTTTATTCACTTTAATTATAAAGTACGTGCTTTGAAATTCTACGTTTGTTCGTTTTTTTCGGCTAAGAAATAAACTGAATGTACTTTTATCTGTCTGTATATTCCCACAGAATCAAGATGCCTATGCCATTAAGTCCGCCTCTGCACTCTGTGCTTGAAGCGTTAAAATAAATAAACAAATAATCAAACTATTTCTCGAATTATGAGTTTTGGCGTTGGAGAAATCAACCTCGGGCCTAAATGCGCTCGATGTTTGTTGTCGGGTATTGAATTGAATGGCGTGCGATTGGTGAGGCCTATGTCAGTGGATAAGGTTGCGTTTCCACCAGAGATGAGCGGGGATACATAGCTAGGGATGTGTGTGGAACTAACCAATCACATAGCTAGAATACGTCAACCTGTGAAAATGAAGGGATATTATCCCTACAAAAATATTAATCTGACGAGTGATGACCGATATATCTTGGAGGAAAACTTATTATTAAAATGCTGTGTAGGTTGTATTCTGGTTTAGAATTAATTAATTACATTGGTCGACTGCTCTTAAAACCACTAAACCAAAAAAACGTAACATTTTATCATTACACTCATTAATATTCATCACCGATACGTTTTAGAAACTCTCGAGAAATGTTATCGCCTACAGTTCTATTCGATTAAATCTTAAAACAGATGTTACGCAGAGCGTAACTAATGGTTCCTAATCAAGCTTGCATTCGAGATATCGGAATACTGCATCGACGAACAAAATAGCAATTTAAAATCGATTCTCACTTTTTTATTATTTATTTATTTATCATGAAACACAAACAGAAATCTTAACTTGGGAACTACGCCCCACAAAACCGTTTTCACGGTTTGTCTGAGGGATCGGAACAGACAGAATAGAGAAAAAGTTTACAAGTGCGGACACTAAATTTTTACTTGTTTTACTTTTTAACAAATGATTATAATAAAATACTAATTACTAATTTACTAACATTTATTAATATTACAAATTTTTATTTTATTAATTTTGTTTTCACACTTCAACATAAAAATACCGTAATGTACGTGTACCGCTTGTAATCTTCGCAGGGCTAAAGAATGCATTCACCCACATTTTGATACTTATTTTAGTCCCATGTAATGTGGGGACAGCCTATTGCTATCAACCGGACACAAACCCAGACTCTGAACTGCTGAAATAGCTAATAAAAAAAACAAATAAAACATTACACGACCTGAAAATCAAACGACGTCATGCTCAGCAGTAGTTCTTACTCACAAGGCAGTTCACACTCAAAATCCAAGTAAAAATCGAGTAGGATTATCGATTATATTCATCGGATAGTGAAGTCACGTGCAAGACACGTGAGAGATTAAAGATCATGCCTACTTAGGTAAATTATTATCATATCTAGGTTTAATTTATGGATACAGTAAGTATATAACGATCTGAGTAAGTACTTGACGATAAACGCTTTTTTATTATGATTTATTCAGTTTTTTTTGCATAAATTCGGCGACTATAATCGGCACGCGCACCGTTCAAGCCCGTATTTACTTAACGATTATTACTTTATTGTTAGAACAGCTGTTGTCTGTGATTTAGTCTACTGGTGAGCTTATGAAAGGAATTCTTTCTTTGTCACTCAAGCGAAAAATCATGGACATTGCATTCTTCCCATTTTGACAGATGGATTGCAAACTTGGTCTTTGACAAACATTCAAAATTACAAGCTCAACGTTTTGCCAATGTGCAATGGGGCGTAGTATCCTAATCGTCAAACTAACCGACCATACGTAACACCACATTGCGCTCTAAAACACAAGTTACTGGCGTTGCTCAAAAAGCCATAAAACTGAAGTAGAGCTGGGCTGGCCATGTCTGCCGTGTGTCCGACGAGCTCTGAACCAAAATAACCATGATGTGGAGCCCTGACACAGCCAGATGGCGACGCGGTAGAACTCGCAAGAGCTGAACCAACGACCTGAGGTTCATGTTAATCCTAGATCGAAAGATTTGGAAGTAAGGGGGAGAGCCGCTGACACAGGCTACCAGTAACAGTAATTATAATTTATACACAGATTGTAATTCTAATTAATATAAATTGGAAACATCAAAAGGCTGGCAGTATTTACATACAACCTCGCAGAGTAAGATTTTGTTCATTAGTTACCTCATTACAATTACGAGCTGTATAAAATTAGTCACAGACTGATATTCTGAGACCAAAGTCGGTGTAATTTCAAGCAATACTCAAACAGAAATGCCAGAGTCTGCGTTTCGATAGTGACAAGGACATTTTAGTGTTCTCGCCTTGACCAAGTTATTTGTGTAGTAGGTCAGTTGGGGCTTTATAGTTGATTATAGGGAAAGAGCTGACACAGAAGTGACTCGCTAACTGTGTTGGCTGGCAAGACGGCTAAGTGATTAGACCCGACTTGGGACGCATACCTTCTTTGGGACCAAACTATGGTTGAAAGGCTGTTTAGTTGTTATTATATGGACGAATGGAAAGGATCATACTTGCTTAACATAATTTAACGTCAAGAACTCAACATGCTACAAACCTGTTGATTAGTTGATTCTTTAGCAAGGCATGAACTGCAACTACAAAGTCCTTCAACGGGTTTCGTGGGGAGGATTAGGAGTATCTAGTAGTGGGAGCATTATTGGCTGAGAGATTATGCATAAATACACATAATTTAATAATGAAAGTAAATCCTTCTTCTGCCTGTCTTTGCTTATTAGTATTAGTCATCACAAAATGGTTTTGAATATTGTTTTCAAGTTAAAAAAATAAAAATAATAAAGGCTTGTCCTTTATTATTTTTATTTTTTAATTTGCAATGTTTGTTTGTTTGTTTAGGTCAAATCTTGCAACTGAATTATAAAACCATTATCCCCAATCGATTGAGCTGAAATATTGCATACACGTTTAGTTTGAATGACAATGCATGATTAGCTAAGTGACGTCAGATTAAATCTAATATGGCGAATTCCCAAAGATGGCGGAATATTTATTTCTTATGCACCTCCTGATATAGGTATCAATTAAAAGGGTTTGCTGATAAGAATACGGAAAAAAATGACGTCACACCTAAATTTAAAGCTGGATTTTTTTTTGTTTAGTGCCAAAAACTATCAAATAGTTTACGGCTCTGTCACACATTCACAAACCTGTTCGTCTAGGTGTCAAATCATAAACTTTTTTACTCAAACATCCATTTCCCTCGTGCTCGTCGCACTTTCTATCATTTTCTTCACTCCACCATCGCGTGTAAGGTTATCCATCAACCTAAGAATGCAAAACCTCGATGAATGTATTATCGCCTGACCCGATGACTCACAATACTCTAGGCCTAATAACGGAGCTCCGTATTCCCACGATGTTTTCCATCAATAGAAGAGCTACGTTGTTAAAGAAAAAACGAAGACATTTGTGTGGAATTTCACACAATTACACCATGAACAGTTGTTTGCATACACGTTTTGCACTATATTTAAAGTTTATTGGCAGAATGTGGATAATAGTTTATTATTGGATTATTTAAAGATGTTAATTGAGTAGCATTTGCCGGTCTCAGAAAAAAGTTAAGCTATTTTTCGTTTTACTGGGACGTTGACTGAAAAAGGTTTCAAAGGTGTCTAGATAAGTATATAGGTAAGTACTGACAATACTGCGTACTGACTACCTCGTTTTTCTTGTGGTCGCAATCGTGACTGCTGTGCTTGAGCAGAGCCCGACCGAACCCAGAACGGGTTCGATTCCTGAGTCGGGCAAATATTTATTGGGTTTTCCATCAGTAATTTCTCAGTAGTCGGAGTCCCCAGTTATGTACATGACGAAATGTGGGTGTACTTTTAGGTACATCTCTGCCTAACCCTTCGGGGATTACAGGCGTTAATGTTTTGTACTAACAATTACAATGAGCTTTGATATGGAAAGAAAATTCGAGTGCGAGCAGGGTTTGAACCTGCAACCTTCCGATTCTGTACACCGGACGTCTTAACTAATTCGATTTTTTCTTTCCATATCAAAGCTGTAATTCTCTACGCAGGGTTTACGTAAAAAACATATTTAAAATTACAATTGAGGTTCAAATAATCATTGATTGAGAACGTTCAATAGGTACAACACTTTAAATATCATCAATTGATGACACTGCAGATCGTCTGTCAAATATTGCGCTATTTATATACCTAACTACGTTTTTTTAATGACTTTCAATATACAAAACAAGCCCGCCACACTTCCCAAACCACTGCAACTCTTCAAAGCCAGAATCAACAGTGGCGACCACCAGAAAAGCACCAAGATAATGAAGCTTAACGAAGTCCCAGAGAAACAATTTAGCTGTTTTGGATACCGCAACGAAATTAATAAGAAAAGAATAGCGGAGTAGTAGGAAAACCATAATTTCCACTTCCCTTCATATCAGCAGGAGATAGAACAAAACAAGGCCAATAGGCAGAAAGGGATATTTTCAACTGGGATTAGCCCAGCTCAGTAGAGAAGAGCTGGAACCCAGCCATTTCAGCAGATATTAGCTACCCATCCACTCTTTCAATTCAGACTGATAATCCGAGGAAAAATACTACCTAAATACGACTAAGTAACTGCGAAACATTGACGAAAATAATAATTTTCATGAAGTATATTCATATTATTCATCCTTTGAACTCGTCGGAATAAACATCGCACAATTTATTTTTAGTGACAAAATCTCTATTCAAATATGAAATACATCCCTTTTGAACCAACTTCAAAAAGGAGGTTCTGTGTTCGCAGCGGACGTACTATGTATTTATTTATGTATATTCACCTATTTCTCGGTCAATTGTGGATCGATTTTGATGATTTTTTTTTGTTTGGAAGAATATTATTTCGAGGTAGTCCCGTTTAAATTTAGTGAAGATCTGATGCTAATCTTCGGAGATATATAATGGAACTCTTCAATAATAGACAGCAAATCTGTAGTGATTTATGCAATCGCTTGAATGTTTATTGTTTACTCGACATCATAACATAACATCAAGCCTGTACGCTCTGAGGGGGTACGCAGATGCTTACAGTATGTTAAGTTCCATTTTATTGGGCATAAGCTTATTACCATGAAATGTATTGTTAACAATGTAAATAAGTACATGGCAAATATTATTTGTATTGGATATTACAACTAAAAATTAAAAATCTTTTTTGAAAAAAAATAAAACAGCCTTCATAAACACAAAAAAAATCAGAAGTCGGTAGCAAAAAAACTGAATTAAACAAACAAAAGTCACCGACTTCAGAAGCTTAAGTTATTTTACACATTTTTGTGTTTTTGAAGAGGGCTTTATTTAAAAAAAAAAATCCCTTTTTTTACTCGAAACTAAGCGTTCATATCAGCTATATTAAAAGTCTATTTTCATTCAATTGTTATCTGGAAAATATTTTCCACGAACGAGAATATTTGTCGAAAATAGTTGGAAACAGAATATCTGTCGAAAATAGTGTGAAACAGTTACTCTGTTATTTAACAAAAGTAAAGTTTTGGAATTATGACGTATTTCTGAATATTTCTCTAATTAGTTTGAGTTATCATTAAATGTTTTTCATCAAAACATTTTCTGTTACCAATTCGTAACGGAAAACTCCTACCAATTATGAAGTATCTTCTTTTAAATAAATGACAGATAATTCCAACTAACCTACGTTTTAGATTTATCACAAAACAAATTCTTTCGACATTTTCTGCTTTCTTTTTTTTTTTTTTCTGATGGGAAATCATCAAATGACCCCCCCACTCTGGGCGGAGTGGAAGGGAGTGTCAGACTTGTACTGACTAAAACCCATCCATGTTCCTTCTTTGCCCTTTGTGTTCCAGGGCCACGGTGTCTCTTTCGAACAGTCCCGCAGCCCTGGCAGGCATCGGCCCTTGCGGACCCCTACTTATTTGCTGACATCTCTTTGAGGCGCACGTGGAACACGAACGCGCCGTCGACACGGCCTGTCGTCATAAGCGAGACGTCGTAAAGCAGGAGTAATTCCAGTGTGGGAAAGAGACAGAGCTATACAGATCATCTAGCGCCATCTCTTTCCTACACTGGAATTAATGATGCTTTAAGACATCATGGTAGGCTACCTGTAGGTAATATAATTTTTGCAGCTAAGTACCTTAAACGATACTTAGGCAAAAGCCTTAAACCCTCAATATAAAATTGGTTGTTATCTTACTACTGTTATAAATACGAAAATTTGTGAGTATGGATGGATGGATGTTTGTTACTCTTTCTCGCAAACGCTACTGAACGGATTTGCATGAACTTTGGCACACAGATAGTTTGTAACCTGGATCAACACATAATTTTTATCCCGGTAGTACCATCCCGTCGGCAAATTATCGAACTCCACGCAAGCGAAGCCGCGGGCATAAACTACTTTACAATAAAATCAATCATTATACAGGTTGTTACTTTTTTATGCTCCGTATAATTTAGTGGGTTATCTCACTCTCTCAGTCAGGAACTGTGCCATAATAAAAAACCGAACGAAACGACCGTTTGAAACATTCCATAAAAAAAATATATAATTATATAAAATTTTCCATTCGTTGTAGGTGGGTACTATACGGGGTCAAAGGGACAGCGACGCGAAAACGGTTACCACGTATTCAGTACATCCTTCCACATAGAAATTATTCATCGGTTATTGAAAAAAAAATCTGCTGTTTCCTACAAAAGTGCAATACTTGCACGGTCAAAATGTATGGAACAGCAGTTTTTTTTTTTTTAATTTTAATTATAATTTAAAAATTATATGTGGGCGGGCTCAGAATGATGTATTGAGTATGTGGTAACCGTTTTCGCGTCAGTGTTTCTACCATGTATAATTTACTCGCAACGAAAATTAGATCGTGCTTCAATGAAAATAAGCTTCACTTTAAGGTTCCGTATAGTGATAAAACACATGATGTTGGTAAATTAAGGCTTTTATCCCACTATCACATTTGTTATTAATTCGAAAACAGGTTCGCTCATTTGTCTTAGCGATTAGATTTTGTGCGTTGTGTGTTTTTAACCGACCATTAAATAGAATGAATCGAGAGCGGGTCGAAAGAAGGGGTCATTTGCTATCTCCTCAGGCCAAATTATTTATACTTGGCCCCACGGATTTTTTAATTTCGAAAAATTCAACTGTTAATGTTAATTCAACTGTTAATTTAAAATTTTAAATCGCAAAATTCAACTGTTAATGTTAAATTTAAAAAAAAAAGATATTAGTCTATATAACCGTCAAATGTAATACTGTTTTTTGGTTCTATCAAATTCATACTTGGTCGTAGATAACATCTAGGTTTTTTTTCACTCACAAGGTTTTTGAAAATAGTAAAAATGAACTTATAACTCAACTACAAGATTTAATGGCGAATTTTGCAAAATAAATATAAAAAAAATTGAAATTAAAAATCCATGGGGTCAAGGATGACTTATTTGAGCTGAAGAAATTGCAAATGACCCTTTTTCCTCGTCCTAGGTTCGGTTTTCAGATGAGTAAAGAGTTGTTGGATTGTTCCGCTAAGAATTTCTCGCTCTCTGTGTGTTGTTTATGGTATTAAGACAGGGCTTTATAGGAATGATATGAAGGAAAAAACAGTAAATAATAGCGTGACAATTGACACTGAAGATTGGAAAAAAAAAACGTGTTGCGCCGGCCCCAAATAACATGGCACAAGGGCAGGAAGAGAATAAAAACAGGGCTTTATACTGATTTTTACTTTTTTTTGTTTTTCTTTTTTTCTTGGTTAAGGCGTCCGGTGTACAGAATCGGAAGGTTGCAGGTTCAAACCCTGCTCGCACTCGAATTTTTCTTTCCATAATATCAAAGCTGTTTTCAGATAAGTTCAAAATACTAAGTTAGATAATTAATTATGTATACCAAATGTTAAGACCCTTACCAAAGCAGGTGGGTACGTTTACCTTACAATTCGACCTGTTTCTGACTAGACAGAAACCGAAGCAATTTAAACAGAAACTTTATTACTTAGTATGATAATTTCTGGCTATGCTGACTTCTAAATCAATAATATTGGTTCAATAACTTTTGATAACAATATTATTTCCGTTCGATTTATCCACGTGCGTCTCAAATTTGCTTAAAGTGCTATCTCAGCCTCCCTGGGTCCTTCGAATAGATAAACAGTACCTCAAATGATAAATGCGGTTTATTGTTAAATTTCCAGAAAGATATAGAGACCTTCTTGATTTCCATTTTTTTTTGTTTTGTTCTGTATGAGTCTAATAAATACTTTTTCTTTCTTTCTATTTAGACAGAATAAACTTGTGTCGTACCTACATAAAACCTGCTTTGGTGCTTGCCAGGTTTTAAAGCCACAAATTAGCTAAAATGGAACCTAGCTTTTGATCATCCAGCACACTGATATCATCGTCATTCTCTTGCTTTTATTCCCAATTATTTAGGGTCCGGCGCAGCGTGTCTTCTTCTTCCTTACGTCGCATTATTCGTATTATTCGTCATGTCACTATAGACTGACCGCTTTAATGAGTCCTCCGCTTTGCCCCATCAAAAGCACATTATACGGCCACAATATCCTAAGAATATCCCACAGGTTATTTGCTTTATAATAACCATAATCAACGTAGGTATTACGATACTACTTGAACCAATACGTGATCAACCTTCAGAATATTCCATTTATATTGATACCTAAGTGAGTACTCATTAAAGCGGCCGATCTATAGTTTGTTGTTGTTGTTGTTGATTGTTTGTTTGTTGTTTGTCTGTTTGTTTGTTTGTTTGTTTGTTTGTTTGTTTGTTTCACACAGTCCTTACATCGTTTCTTTGGTCTACTTCTCTAGGCATCCACAATCGTACTCAAAAATTATGTCATTGCTTTCCTGAGGACTTTAGTCACAAATTTTTGTTCATAGTCAGGGCTTGCGCCCGGTTGATGTCATATAGGTCGGCTCCCTATAATATGGGATTTTAACACAAATGGCGAACCTTTCAGAGATTACAGTCGTGGGTGGATTTATGTTTTTTTTCGTGCCAATTATTTTACAAACTATAAAACTTCCCAATTGAAGTTTGCCTTCACTAGGGAACTTGTACAGTCGCCAGCACATCAAGTTAACACAAAGTGGCAAACTCCAAATGATTTTAAACCATGAAATGTTAATGGTTAAGTTTAAAACCGAATGAGAAAATTTTACAGTTTGTAGTAACTTGATGCGCTGGCGACTGTACCTAATTCACGCACCGTTAATTATTTTACAAAGGTCACGTATAAATAACATATTATTACTACGGGTAATAATTTGGTGATTATCGTCTAATCACAATTTTAATAGGCCAAAACAACATTTAAGTGCTCTTAAATTATTTGTGAGAATTTATCCGGTATTATGAATAGTTTACGTTATCACGTGATAATGGCAGATCGTGATGGCCGTGTGTTCAAGCAAAGAGCAATATGCAGCAATGTGTTAGCCGCAAACAAGGTCGCAAGAAGCGACAGTTACCAGCAAAAGTTTTTCGTAAAGAAGACGAATAATTTTTATCGCTAGATGATCAATATAATTCATCGTCTACGAGAAAAAGCGGTTGCCGATTCCAACGATATAAAGATAAAAATAACCGACTTCCAAAAAAAACACTAACTAAATAGTGGAAAATAACTGTACTTCCGGAAGTTCCGGCAAAAACTCAATGAAACAAACAAAAGTCACCGACTTCCGGAAGTTTTATTATTTCAGCCGCTTTAGTTGTGGTGTGATAGTTTCTCACATATATTCTTGTCGACTATCCATTTTCCATTGTTACTAAAAGTTATTAGCAAATCATCCTCATATTATTAAGAAAAGAAAAGATACATATCATAAAAGATAACTCATAAACTACTGAAGCAGAGAAAGTAAATTGTAATTGTTATAAGTTTTAGTATATACGAAACCTGAAACACGTGTGTAGTGGTCGCAAACGTGACTGCTGAGCAAGAGGTCCTGGGTTCGATTTTCTGCCAGGTTGATGGCAAAACGGTGAGCGTTTGCGTGTTCCTATTATATGAGACTTAAACAGAACTGGAGAAATATGGGTGTACTATTAGGAGTATTAGGTACACCTCTGCCTAATCTTTTGGGGATTTGGGCGTGATGTTATGTTATGCGAATATTCGGTGTTGCATATTTCAATGGCCTACTTTCTAACGCGAAATGGAAACAATGGCTTCTTCGAAAACGGGTTGCCCTTTCCGAGGAAATCATACCGATGATATTGCGTTTCTGAATTAAGCCTTCTCTATTCATATCGACCTCATACGATTTCAAAATCCTCGTGTGGTATTACATCGTAATCTACAAACGCATCCTTTGTCTGTCAATAATGAAGGAAGAGCCCCTAGCCAAAGAACTATTTACAACAATAAGTATTACCACACACCACCACCACCCCACATCAAACCACCACCAGCAACACCACCACATTTCAAATATTGAAAAACATATTAGCTAGTCAACAAGCTGGGAAACTAAACTAAGTATTCTCATTTTAAAAGCGATTGTGGGGCAAAGTTTAAAAAAAAAGTCCAACTAATTATATAATATCTTGCAGTTATTATAATTATCACTCTGGGCTTACGACCTGGCCTAAATATTCCATCTCTGACTTGATACGAGAGGAAACTAAACCTATGTATGTATGTTTTTTGTTAGCCTGTACTGTCCCACTCCTGGGCAAAGGCCTCTTGGCCTCCGTCCCTCTCACTTTTCTGGATGTTGCGCCTCTTCTCGCCAATTAACGAGAAAGTCATCCAAGGCATCCCGCCACCTTCTCCTTGGTGTGCCGCGACTCTAGCTGTCTCCGGGCTCCAGTTTTGTGATATCAAAAGCTTTGCAGCAGACAGACTGACATGGCCTTGTTTGTTTCTTAAATTACATTATTTGAGAATTTCAAGACTTTCAAGACAATTAAACCATTTTCCTGGAAATCATAGAGCTTCCTTAGTTTTTTACTGATGTAGATTCGGACAGCTATCCATTTTCTGATTTAGTAAACTCAATGAGAAAACTAAAACATCTATTGACTGTAACACTGTTTTTATTTTATAATCGGTAATTATCACTTTCAGCAAACCATATAAAGTAACGTAACTTCAGTTTGAATGTTTAATTAATTACCTTTAAATTTCGTTCACATTTACACACTAGTGCCACCACGTGCCGTGTTTTAATGCAGAGAGAAGATAAATACATTACCTGCAACTCGAGTGCACAGCCATTGTGGCTTCGTTACCAAATGAGTTTAACTCAAAGCAATTTTCATTTGACACTTCCGCATCACTGCGTAATTTAAAACGGATATTATAGTGGTAGGTAAGTGCTTATTATCTTTGCCGGTAGCGGGATTTTGTCGTTTATAAATGAAGACTTTTTATTATGTTAGTGAGGAGCTTTCATAACATAACCTTGGAATGTTTACTGTACTGCCTTGGTGGTCTACACTGGTTGCAAGTGAGACTACTGAAACTACTGACTATTCTCGGGTCCGTCAAAGTTTTATTGCGTTTTTCTACCATGAATTCCTCAGTAGCAGCCTGTAGTCAAGAAGTTGGTAGTGTGATATAAGCCTCGGATAGCACGCAAAGCCGTCAGTGCAGCGCCTGATTTCATCCCAGTCGTGCCAGACAGTAGTGTCAGGTCGGATTTTGCGAGTAAAGTCCAGTAAGGAAGGGACGGAAGGGAGTAAGTTTTTGTAAGTATTAGAGAGTGCGGACCAGTAGTAGTAGACCGAAAAATACATCAGCAAAAATAGTCCTTACGGTGGTCCGAATATTTTTTTAGTGATAGTACATTGCTTATCTCCACAGAGAAACGAGATCCGGGAGAATATTAATTTTGTACAGACAACTACCAAATATTTATCTATACCCCACAGATACCCATATAAAATGTTGAACATATAAAAGTTATTTCTAAAGAACCCTTTCGGCCTTCACGTTTGCTAGCCGTCGACTGCAATTTGTTCTTAAAAGAACGTCTGTAGTGAGAGAGACATACAATACATACATTCTTGGTAGTAGTCGACCACTCATGACCGGGCTCCAGCAAGGACGGGTCAGTAGCCCAATGCCGACCGATGGCACTTGTGCTCACAACTTTCTATCTATTACATTAGACATACATCTAAGAACGCATAGAAGACATTATTATAGGATCCTGTTTTCATAGAAACATGGAAAACTTATGGCAAGGAAAGCCGGTTCACTTTAGTTACTTACCTAGTAACTGTCTAGTAGATAAAATCCATTTTTTTTATTACTTTATTCTGTCCCACTGCTGGGCAAAGGCCTCCCCCATTCCTTTCCAACTCTCCCGGTGTTTTGCTTCCTTTGCCTAATCAGTCAGGAATGAGTGCAAATCGTCACGCCAGCACGTTTCTTGGGCCTTCCTCGGTGGACGACCGTCTTCAGGCACCCACTGTGTGACGATTCTTGCCCATCTGTCCTGACCGATCCTGGAAATGTAACCCGCCCAGTCCCATTTTAATTTCGCTGACTTATCACCAAATCCAATTCAATTTAGTTTAAGTAAATTACTAGATAAAAGTTTAACTCAAAAAAAAATCCAACAAATGAACCCTCATTCTGTATTCGTACAAAATTCGAAATTTGGCCTGCATCCGTAAGTCAGAGATTTGTATCATGCTGTCAGCATGCAATGATTTAAATGGTATTTAAAATCTGTCTAAGTAATATCAAAATAAATGACAGTAAAAAGTTGCAGACATGAGTAACGCTGACAGATTCAGACGTGAGACTATCGACTATACATTACTAAATCTAAAGTTAATTCATATCTCCAAGATCGAAACAAGAAGTAAACGATTCTCAACGTCAAGTAATCACTCGTGTTGAGCGCACATTAACACCAAAGGTCATCTTCATTCATGCCGACCACCCATCTAATTACCGGCCTGCATAGGTGTTACTTAACCGCCAATGTTGGCACGACTTGACCCGTAACGGCTTGATTGTATACTTTCACTAATAATCATTCAAGCATCTGGTTGACTTTGGTAGTAATTGCGCTATACTTTGTTTATTAACTTATTTTTGTATGGAAAGGAAAGATTATGCAACTTTTTGTAAGTCAAAAGATTAAATTAAGCTAATCATGTAGTGATAGAGAGTTTAAAAGAAAGTAACAATTAAGAATGATGAGTTTATCCACAATAGTAAAATATTAAAAAAAATAACAATCTTCAACTGCCGTTAGTGTAGTCACTGAGACGTGTCCAGCTAATACTAGCCTTTTCCCAACTATGTTGGGGTCGGCTTCCAGTCTAATCGGATGCAGCTGAATACCAGTATTTTACTAGGGAGACTGGCGACTGGTGGCTGGACTGGTGACTGGCCGCACCATGTAAAATACTGGTATTCAACTGCATCCAGTTAGACATAAATCCAGATCCCTTGGCTGCTACTGAGAGATTTTTGATGGAAAATAACGTGACCCACACGACGTTTCGTACTTTCACTAATTGCAAGTACCTATATGTATAATCAGTCTTTAATGTCCCACTGCTGGGACACAATGGCCTCTCAATGTAAGGGAATGGGGTATAACCTATACATGTAATGATCCTGCCTGGGTTCGAACCCACGTAAGTTCTCGTAAGTCGAGACCGTTACCACTAGCATATCACTGCTAAGAAGCCCAGTCTAGACATTTAACTCCATTCCAAAGTCATCACAGTTTACAAACGCGAATCGTGACCGTCAACGCGTTCCGTACTTTCACTAATTGCAATGCGATTCTCGATTGTTTTCTATTAATTATATTTATTGCTCTTTGTCTGCTCGTTTAGAAAGTTCTCTAACAACATGTGTGATTGTGTCGATGTTTTAAGGGCGTGGGTGAGTGCGCTAAAAATAAAAATGAATGAGTATTGTAGCAGTCTGTTTTTTTTTTTGTTATAATGTTTAAACAACTTGAAACAAAAATATATTGGATATGTCAGGATTTACTCCGTTAGGCTCGTACATCATGTGGGCAGACGATGGGTTTCGTGCTATGAAAACACAGGGTGCGATACACTGTTTCTAGCAAAACTAACAAATTACTTGACATTACAACTAAACACAATAACACGGGGCACAATGAATCGGGTACAGTTCCAAGACGTCTCAACTCCACCGCGATCAGACATTGAATGTCGTCCTCCCTCGAGTTGGACATCAGGGCTCCGTACAAGCACACCGTGTGGTGGGTAGACTGGTTAGTAAGTCGCGTGACGTCACCAAAGCACACTGGCCTGATTTTCAATTCATTTTATGTCCGTACTAATGACCGGATTAGACAAATATATGTCTGTCGATCTCGTGAGTCTTACTTTTAAGATTTTCTTTTAGACATAAATATAATAATTTTCCCAATGACGTCGTTTTTGTATTTAAAAAGTACAATATTATAATCCAACTAACAAAGAAAATTAATAAAGGAACTAAAAGTAAAAAAGATGAATTTTCCCAAGAATATTATTACTGTGGAGTTGTATGGCACTAATGAATTATTTTCCGCGTGATTCTACTCATTCTTTCTTGAAAAAATTTGCTTTGATTCTGCATTGTTTTACCTCAAGGGAATTTTAAAAATGTACAAGATATAACATTTAACCTTTGTTAGAAATAGGGTGATATTCAATTAAAACATCAAAAACCATTTTAGGAGATGATCACAAGTAGTGTACAAACCGTATACCTACTAGGAAAGAGGTTGTTGTACTTTTTCTATAAAGTTGGCATACAATAATCACTATACACCGTGACTTTTTAGTCGTCTTACTCGTCCACTCCATGTTTCCGAGAACCTCAAAGGACTTGGCCTAAATATTGACGGTAATTTGCTGGACCAAACAAATAACATACTCTTACTAGATATTAGTTTCGATTTGAAGTGCCCCACATTATATTAATGGTTTGTGTATCCGAGATACCTCAATAACATACATATTTATTGGTTTACAAAAATGTGTTGTACATGAAAGATTGTTGGTCAATTACATAACTGTAGGTCAAGATAATGTCAAAGTCAAAGTTAACTTTCTTTTTTTTGTTGTTAATTTTACTAACTTATAAAAATAAGGGGGTTTTTAGCAGTAACTGGATAAAAGAAAGACAGAAAGTTTAGAACTTTTATTAGCAGAAGTTACTTTTTTGTGATTGATGATTGATCTTCATCGTCCTGCTCTTGTCCCATGTTACTTGGGGTCGGCGCAACACGTTTTTTTCTTCCATCCTCCCCTGTCAACCGTCACGCTATCATTTACTCATTTTTGTTTCATATCATTCACCACACAATAGCACGAGATTTAAAAAAAAAAAAAAAACTAGCCCCGTGCCCAAAAACGTAATAAAAATAAAAAATATTTGTATTTGTTCCGTGCAGCAGTACAGCAGTGCAATAACGATACAGGAGAAATTCCTAGAGTAGCACGTTTTTGGGCACGGGGCAAGTTTTTTTTTGTGCAGGGATCGAACCCGCGACATGCAGCGGAGCAGCCAATCGCTCAGCCACTGAGCCAACCGTGCCGTCAAATTGATTGATGGTTAAAAATTTGTTAGTCACTTTGACTGGTGACTGCTAACACTGTCGATGTGGCATAGTTCTGCTCAAAGCTCATTTAACCTAAAGCTAATAATCATCGACACAACGAAGATATAATATAAAATTGATGGAGAGTCTGTACGAAATTATAATTAAGTTATGTAGAATTTATCAGGTGAAGATGAATCAAGCCATAGGATTGTTTATTTTATCTATGGGTTTTCCAAACATATCTGGACAGTTATTAGTATTCCATAATTAAATACAACATTAACATTAATAAACATCACGATTTATGACATATTTCTGCTGCTATGCATATCGGATTAGGTGTCAATGTATTATTTCTTCACCCAGTTTTATTAACGTTGTCTCGCTTCGTGGAAAATAGTATTATTATGTGATGTAATATTGGACTTGATTTGACTGCCTCGTTGGTTTAGTGGTTGCAATCGCGACTGCTGAGCATGAGGTCCTGGGTTCGATTCCTGGGTCGGGAAGTGCTACTGGGCGTTTCCATCAGGAATTTCTCAGAAGCAACCACAAGCATGAGACTTAAACATAACTGGCTAAATGTCGGTGTACTATTAGGTACACATTTGCTTAACACTATGGGGATTAGAGGCGTGATGTTATGTTACTAGATAATTTTGTCAGATAGGTTTTGGTATACGCTACAAATTCTAAAGCTTGCTTTTCTGTTCCTGTCAATTGCTTTGATGATGAAACAGAACGATGTTTTGACAAATAGGCTCCAATAGGTATTATTAGAATGTTTAGCGTTAAACTCATTAAGTGAGTTAATGTCATGAAAGCCGTCCTCAGTATTACATTTTTTTGTAGATTCAGAGTCTAAAGTTACCTGATGACCTTTAAAGACACTAAAATAAAAACTAATCTTAATTGATATAAGATAAACACTTCATTCTGTCACAAAATTATCTAAAACCACTTAAGATAAACAGTGGCTGACACTGACGGCTTTTTCATCGCTTTGTATTACGTAAAAGAATGCAAAAATAAAAATGGATCCGGGTAAAGACATCTTGATTTCGTAACAGCGCAGGTGCGCCGGCTCGCGAAACTCAATTTGTGAAGTTTGACGTCAGTGGCAGCAGTAACCAAACAATGACGAAATGATTGCCCTGTGTGTAGCGATGCCGCAACTTGACAACCATCTGCTGAATGAAATTTTAGGTAATAAAATATTGTAGTTAAAAAAAAAAAACTAAAAAACACGCATCAGAGTGACGTCATTTTTTTTCTCGTATTCGATACCCATGTCATGGAAATACAAAAAATAAATTTGTCCGCAATATTGTATTTAGAATGACGTCACTATCATCCAATGTCATCCCAATTTAAAATGTATGCAAAATTTCAGGTCAATCGGAAACCGGGAAGTAGGTCACATTTCAGATTTTTTTACATACTTAATAAGTTACCTATGGGTGAACCCAATAAAAGAGTGTTTTATACAGTTGTCCCACCGCCAACGATGAGCGAGACGCGTTGGCGAGCAACGAGAAGCGAGTGTATAGTTCCGATAGTTTTATCGCTGGGCTATAAGCGACTGTGCGAGTGCGACGGGAGATTACTCGCATCACACGCTCGGGGTGGGTAGTCCTGCACAACACTGCACGCGCTACCCGTCCCGACAACAATGGTAGTTCTATCTGAATTCATAATATTATATGTACTCAGATCCGTACTCTAGGAAGAAATGACCGCTGGTTGGTCTCTTGGTTTGAGTTCTGACCGCAAAGCGAGCATCGCTGACCAAGTATTGCTGAGCGAGTATTGTCTTTGATAGCTTTTGTCGTTCAGCGACAAACTAGTGGTGAGAGTCCTCGCAGGCAGTGTAAACAGTCAGCGATCAACAATTAATATAAGAATCTCTTTTGTATACACGGAATGTATATCTATTGTACGTTTCTTGAGCGGAAAAATAGCCAATAGTTAATCGCTTCCTCGCCGGCGGTAGGACCACAGCCTTAAAATATAAGGATTTTTTTTTAATGGGTTGACAAAGGTTTTTGATATTGCGTGTAGATTAAGTTTTATTTGGCTTTCTGCATCTTCGTCTTCTTCTTTGTGTCGCGGGCACAACTTTATATTTTATTGGCCTAAAACCTCCCCACTTCCACGGCTTCGTCGGTGGCAGCGCAGACGCCGCTTTCATCATCCACCAACCATCAACCTCTCTTTGCTTGTGCCAAGCTCCACATTCACACCAGCCTCTTCCAGGATATACGGAATAAGGTCTCTTTGGCTACATGCATTTCGGTTAAATATTGTTTGGAGTCTGGGTGCATGCAACATTTGTGCTTATAGTAGAAATCAGCAGAGATACAAGTAGTTTGTGAAGCTCTTAACCCGTCTTAAAAAAAATATGTTTATTTAATTAGTGCTGAGATAATTCTCGACGACATGAAAATAATGATGGAAGCCGACCCCTAAAAATAGTTGGGTTTTCCCAGGCTAGGCAGATGATGATGATGTAAAGCCAAGTCAGAGTCCCATGGGCGGCGTAAAAACTCTAACACCAGGTTAAGTACTAACCACTCGATAAAGAAAGTGCTGGATGATCGATTCAAACCAACTGAAATTGCAAATGTTTTAAATATGATTATTGACCACGAAAGACCTCTCACCATAATTTATTACGTTCTACATCTGCCCTGCGGAAGTTAGGTGCCTGTCCCAATTAATGAGACGGATACAGGAAACTTGAGACGTACTACCCAATTATCCTTCACAGCAGCTTCGGTTACTAGCACCATTTAATGTACCGGAGGGTTAATTAAAAAGTTGCGATTCAATTTGTAGGTAGGTTAATAGTGACTCCTGGTATTATACTAAAGTAAGTGTTACAATAACAAATAACTGCTTCTTGAAGGCCATGATTGGGAATATACTTTTAAAAAGCACCTTAACTGCTTATTGGTGCGTTATTGCTTGTCGGCCCAGTTTTGTGCCCACATGTTGAGAAGAAGATTGGTGTTTTAACTGGAAAAAAGCAGTTTATTATTATTTCTCTAGAAGCTCTATCAGCTGTAACTGAATAGCATAACATAGCATAATCAGCCTATTAATGTTCCCACTGCTGGGACGCAGGCCTCCTCTCTATGAGAGGGAATGGGCTATAATTCACCACGCGGGCCCAGTGCGGGTTGGTAGATGTCACATGTCTTCGAATTTTTGGTTCTAGGACATGCCGGTTTCCTTCACCGTTTTGAGAGCAGTGGTGATGAAATAACTTACACAAAGTAATGCGCCTGGCTGGGTTCAAACCCACGGCTTATTGCTCGTAAGTCGGGGTCTCCACTACTTGGCCACCGCTGCTCAACTGTAACTGAATATCAAATGTTTGTTAGTTCCAAGGTCCAACAAATGATAAAAACCCTTGGCAATCGAATCTGCATGTCTTAGAACAAAAAAATATGACCTCCACCAACCCGCGTGGTGGATTAATGCCCTCTCTTTCTCACAAAAACGAGGGCTGCGTTCCAGCATTGAGAACACTATAAGTTGCATTTGCTATGCATCAGAAAATAAAACTGATTACAAACCAACAAAGCCCTGAACGTCAGCACGTTCACGAAATTAAAACCAATAACAGATCCATGATCCATGACCCAAGGTAAGGTCTTCACCTAGTTGGCCCCATTCTTGAATTTCTCAGTAAAGAAACACGGTTCCGGGTAAAAACCGATTTCATAAGCATCGCCAGTCGTCGATGGCAATTTGCAACGGCGAGACCGTTAAGAGCAAGCCGGAATACGGAATTAGGCGCTCTGTGGTAAAATAAGCTGATTGGTTAAAGAGTTGAAGACGTTTGCTGCGTGTAAAACAGTAGAGTAGTTGGAAGTTCTTATGCGGTGTAAAAACCAATGGCTTTTTCTTTGCAGTTCTGTTACTGTATTTTAGCTAAGGTTATTGGTAGTGGTACTCTACAGTATTTTTGTGAACGTAAAGTAAAATATTTGTTAGTTACTATTTAATTTTCCAATTTTATTACCAAATGTGTTTTGATTTTTTAATTGCTACTATGACTTTGTTAATTTTATTGTATTACCAAATGTGTGTGATTTTATTTTTTTAAATGCTAGTTATAACTTTGTTAGCTTAGTTATACATTTTATTATGTATGCTGTGGTATCATGTAAGTGAAGGAGTACACCTACGTGATACTTTTGTTATAGATTATTTATTTCGTGTGTTTATGTAAATCCTTTGTTGGCGATCCTACACAAATAAATAAAAAATCTCTAGTTTGTTTTAATACTTTTTGGAGGCGGTTAGTTAGGTACATTACTATTTTTACATTTTCTGCCAATACATATAGATTCAGTTGTATTTTTATTTAGATTGCAGTTTTTAAGCAGCTCGGTCCGTCTGCTTGTGCATTTCTTAGAATAGACTGGTCTAGTATATCACTGGCTAGATCAAAACTAAGATACTTGATCTATGGTCAATAACACAGAACCGTCGCCGAAGCCGAACCTACACAAATGTAAAACTCGAACCTTTGACCAATGTAAAGTCCACAAAGTTTAAAACATGAATCCCTATATATTTATTTAAGTTCTTCACCTCAGAACGTGATCAAACAGTTTATTGGATCAGTCGACCTCTTATAACATTTACTGTTACTAAAACTTTTAGCACCCTTTAGGTGTTAATATAAAATAACATTACAACTTATTTAGAACTCAATATCATAGAAAATAGATCTCTATTTTATTTTCAATCAAATTGTTATGAAAGTTCGAAATAGATTATTTGATTTTCTATTTAAAATGTCGTTTAGGTTTTTGTCTTTTTACTAAAGCTAAAACGAAGGGCTATTTCGGTTATACTTGACATACTCGTATTTATACCCAGCAAATAGACCTATTCAAAATTCAAAATGAAAAGTTTGATTGATAAAATACTATTAATGTTGATAGTGCTTAAAATAAGTAAGGGACGCGAAAACGGTTACTACGTAGCCAGTACATCATTCCGAGCCCCCCTCACATGGAAATTTTTAATTGGGATTTTTTTTTTTAAATCTGCTGTTGTGTACATTTTGACCGTATAGGTATTGCACTTCTATAGGAAACAGTTGTTTTTTTAAAAATAACCGATAAAAAAATTCTATGTGGCTCAGAATGATGAAAATGAATTTTTTTAACATAACTTATTTTTTCCACGATTGATGGGGCACTTAATATCGCGTCCTGCGTGTCCTCTTGTTTGTTCACTTCAGGAACTGATGGACGCTACCGAAAGCGCCAAACTAGTAGCTCAGTTCTTGGCTGACTCAATTTAGATTGCCATCGACACGCTAAGAAGAAGAAGAATGTTATTGAAGCATTAATATTAATCAAACTCTTCAGTAGAAGAAGAAAGTACCTAATTTAAAAATAAAAACTAAAAAAAACTAAAATAAATATGAAACTACTCTCAGAAATTCGTAAAATTTACTCTGTCTACACTACAGTCATCAGCTCCATGATATTAGTTCATCAACGAACTCCACATTTCTCTGTTAAATTAGCACGGCCATCAAAATCGTGAACGTCTAATAAACTTACCAAAACGTATCCACAATCGCAGAAATATTCAAGCAACTGCACTTTACTGTTCATTAAACGTTGGAAAAAAATGAAAAAAAGCATCGATATAAAAAGTATAGACCTACCGTTAGTTTCATACAACAAGCAAAGATAATCACACACATGGCTCGTACGTACGGCGATCTTAGGCCGATATCTATAAACGTTATTTGAGAACTACTTGTGAGAAAATATTCCTGTCACTGTCACACAACTGTCAAACTAAAAGAGCAAAACAGAGACAGGAACATGTCTAAGTCAAACCATCCGCCAAGTACCTTTTATAGATCTCGGTATAGGCCTTAGGCTAAGATCTATAAAGATGAATTAGTTCGTGTTTGATATAAACAAATTCCCGTCTTTGTCTTGCACTATTAGTTTGACAGATGTGCGATAATGATAGGAATAACGCTAAGACAAAGTACGAGCTAAATCGTGTGTATACAATATGTTAAAAGAACCCTGTCCGATCCGGAAGTTAAAGGTCAATCATCAAATAAAATACGAAACACATCATTTTCATAAAAATAAACATATTAATGAATTTTAAAATGCTTGATTTTTGTGCGATAGTTACCAACATTTCCCTGAAACCTAACAAACTTTTAAAACGTGACAAACAATTGATTATGTTCGATAGTCAATTGTTTGTTTATGACGTCACTACCCGAGAAGCGACCGGCGTGTCGCCGCCCGTGTTGCCATGTAACCCTCATTTTATAAAAATATTACCGGGGTATTTTTTTACTTTTTATCCAAAAAGTATTACATAAATAGAATCAAATCTCGATACCTAATAATACCTTCACAGATCGGACAGGTTTTTTTTTTAACATAATATTGAAGACATCAACATTACTATTTGCTTTTGGCTCATTGTGTGGAGAAGAACTTCTGTAATATTCCGTGATGGTAGCGTCCCTATTTTCTATTTCACAAGTCACGAGTTCGTGACCTGGGATAAACAGTGAAAGAATCATCTTAATGTAAGGTGTCGGTGCAAGTCTGACGGTTCAATTCGTTACCAATTTCACAAAATGGATGGTCGGTCTGAAATCGTAAAATCTTTATCGTCACGACTGTTTGCTGGCAGTGTTAGTGGGGCGAGGCTGAGAGAGGAGTATTGTACGCCGAACGTTGGAGAAAGCTATAGTTTCACCCTCTGTAATGTGGGACGAGACTTATTAAAATTAAATGACGAAATGTGAGCATATCTATAAATTGCAACACCCAGTGGAGCTCGTGGCTAAATAATAACAGCCGCTCGGGTCGATCTTTAGGTTAAACCGTGCTTGCCTAGGTTGGTCTGTGGATGGGTGACCGCCCATTACATACCGAGTTTCCTCCGAGCCTCGGAAAGCACGTTAAGCCGTTGGTCCAGGCTGTCATTTGTAGATCTTTGACAGTCGCTAGGCAGTCAGTGGCCCAAAAAGTCTGAGAACCAGTCTTACCAAGGGGTATCGTATTACCCAGTACAGACTGGGTTGTGGAGGTCAGATAGGCAGTCGCTCCATGTAAAATACTGGTATTCAGCTGCATCCGGTTAGACTGGAAGCCGACCCCAATATAGTTGGGAAAAGGCTAGGCAGATGATGACCCAGTAAAGTCCGGACATTCCTAGAGCCGTGTAGTGTATACACCTAGCAAAACTCAAAAGCGATTCTCTCGTGGAATATCGGTTACATCTTTGAGATAGAACTATTTCATAATAGTACAGATATCAAAATACTATGTTCGTAACCACATCAAAGTACAATCAATAAAAAAGTATATACTTTTTAGTAGTCTTGACAGTACACTGGTACTTTGAGTAAGCGTTGTTGATATCATCGTCGTGCAACTTTGTAACTACCAGTACATGGTAGACGGGAAAATGTCAGTCAAAGCACGAGCTAGCTGACGTTTATAGATCTTGGCCTTAGTCCAGAAGTAGAAAACTTTCGGTTGGTACGATCTTAGTGGAAAGTTCTACCTTTTTTCTCGCTTCGAGTATGCACGTTAAACTGTGGCGATGTTTTGTTGAAGTAATCGTGGTGGGCGTAGCAACCGTTGCCAATCATATCGGTACGATAGAATAAATTTCAACCACAAATAAATCTATCCTACCTACTGACCCAGATCCTTTCACAGAAAACCTAAATCCAATCTAGATATCAAAGGATCTAAACTCTTAACGGCGTCTAGAATAATTCCTATAGATTATACCTAAGCTCGAAATAATTATTTTCTGTGAAGAACGCGTCGGTCTCCTAGGTGAATGCCACTTTGCTGTCTATCGATGCCGAAAAGTAATTAGGTTTTGGTAAAGGTACCCGAGACTTAAGGTACGAAATAACAACTGATTGACAAAAATATTGCTTGCTCTTATCGATTTAATACTTTCTCCGTCGAAGGAGTTCATAGTATGTTTGGTTTATTAAAAAAATGTAAAAGGTGTAGGTTACTAGTTTCTCTTGGGTGTCTTTGAGCATAAAAGAACCTGTAAAACAAACATCTGCCTGGCCTTTTCCCAATTATGTTAGAGTCGGCTCCCAGTCTTTACGGATGCAGCTGAGTACCAGTATTGTACATGGAGCCACTGCCTATCTGACCTCTACAACCCAGTTAGTACTGGGTAATACGATACCCCTTGGTAAGACTAGTTGGCAGGCTTCCGGGCCACTGAATACCTGTAACTACTGTCAAAGATCAATAAATTACAGCCGGGAACAACAACTTAACGGAGAAAACTCACTATGTAATGGGTAACCCATTCACGGACAAACCTAGGCAAGCGCGGCTTAACCTGAAGATCAACCCGTGCGGCTGTTATTATTTAGCCATGAGCTCCTCATATTTATTGCTAATGGAATGTCACTTTATTAAGGCACTCACTCACTTTTAAGGGTCGTTTATTAAATTCGTCTAGCACTTATATTGGAGCAGTCATAACTGAATAAGTACTAAGTAAGTTAAGTAAGTTTGATGTGTACGACTAAGTTCTCAAGAAGCTAATAATCTGTAGAATCGAAGAAACCAAGCACGAGTAATGCAATAAATTACTGTAATTTCTAGTTTAATACGAATCATAATTTTTACTCGCCGCTAACGAGCAACTCGTTAAGTATTCGAGTTGAACGTACTCTTTCTAAATCGATTCAACATCGTGAATGACGTTTAATGTGAGGTATTACTTATTCACTGAGTGGATAACGATTTGAGATATAAGCTCGACTGATTTGTGGGTTGTTGTGTTTATTGTTTAACTAAAACTTTAACTTGCCTATTAATTTTTTAACTGCTTTAGTTTGATGGGGCAATCACTCTGTTAATGTCCCACTTGCTGGAGTGTCCTAAGTGTCTCAACACCTGCACTTTAAGGCTGAGGCCAAACGAGCTTAATTTTTTTAAATGTGAGTCGCGTAAAATGAGTCGCGGAATTTACACTGCATTCGGTTGCATACTAAAGTGCGTGGCCGTGTGGAACAACTCATTTTGAAGCGTAAATTAAAAGACTCATTTTACGCGACTCATAGCCCAAAAAATTACGCTCGTCAGACCTCAGTCTAATGGACTTAAAAGACGCTACAGATGCCGCGATTAACGTGACATACGGGGCCCAAAAAATTTGAACAAGTCGCATCATCGCATCGACACGAAAAAAGAAAAAGAAGTTATGGTCTTACCGTTGATTTTATGTAAGAATCATAGCAAGCGGCACTCTGTTGTTTCCGTCTACACTTCAGAAAAAGGTTGGAATTGATTATATTTTGTTCTATTCGTCATTACCATTAGTCTATTTTTGAATTTGCTATGTGGCCTTATTGCCATTTTATTCGATCTTCAGCTTCTTTCATGCAGCTTCTAATATCCCGTAGGAGGTTTTCGGAATAAAACAGCCATTATCAATCTAAAGAGATAAAGAAAAAGTGTCTGTAATATCAAAATAACAGTTTATTTATTGAATGCATTTGAAACTTTGTACGGAACTTGTAACAAAAAAAAACAATATTTTTAATTTTTGTCTATCTTTTTGTTTCGGCTAATCTCCGAAACGGCTGGACTGATTTTGACAAGAGGAGGAAGGCTTTTACTGACAGATAGCTGCTTCTATAAGGAGTAACTAAAGCTAATTTCATTTTCGAAAAACGGATGTGGGTTCCGTGCAAAAAAAATAAAACCCATGAAATTGTTAACAAAATCCGATTAAAATATGGAAGTAATATCTTTATAATAATTTCACGCGGTCGAAGGTCGCGTGGAACATCTAGTTCCAAATAAATCTCACAGATTTTGAGAATGTTTCGTAGAAATATTATTTTCATTATGTATTCTTAGTAGAATTTCCTTTATTTATTTGTATACAAATTAATTACATTTTTAAATATTCCTAGAAAAAACAAAATATAAAAACATTTAAAAATATATAAAATTGTAGCCCACCGGTATCAGGAACAGGGTCCAAGTCCAGCTCTAGAGAGAGGAACCTCCGAACAATTCGAGCCGTGAATAATTATTTGTCATTCGTCGACTTAAGATCACTAATACTAACGTAGATAATAATTAATGACAACCTATTAGGAAAGATAACGCACGAGTAATAGGCCTGTCAGTTTCATAACGAATACCAGAAGAACCAGTTTCCCTATTGTCGAAAGTTATAACTTGTGTCTGATGACGTAATCATGGACTGTCTGATACACTTTTATTTTTGTTTGGACTCTTTTAGCTTGGTATTTTGTTCTTTTCTTACATGGAATCTTGTTGGTGTTGCCATACATCAAATGTTTAGGGTATGATGGAACTGTCATGATCATTGCGATAATGAAAGTCCCTAATTAAATGAAGAAAATAAATTCAGAATCATCAAGGAGTTTATAATTTCTACACGAGGTAGTTTTAAGCTTTTTTGAACGGAGAGGAGACAAAAAAGGTTTTATTTTACGGAGAGAAGAACATTACTCTTTTGGACTTTCAGAGCGTTTTCTATATCACACAATAGGTCAAAGACATTCACAGAATGTTGTGTTCAAACAGACAAAGCATCAAATTCCTGAGATCATTTACCCATGAAGGTTTATGCGGGATGAAATGTTTTGTATTTGTATCGCCAACAAATGTAATGAAAAAAAAGAAAGAAAAGTGGTTATACACACATTCAATAGAATTGTTTTACAAAATACCCTTCAATAAATCTTCTCCGACATAACACCATCACAAAGAATGCTACTCAAACAATAAAAACATTTATAAAAATAATTAAATCCTCATTACCATAACAGTATCGGTATTTAATCGAAGTCTGAGCTAGTTGGTGCGCACGAGCACGTGCGAGTGGTCACTGACTTTAGCTAACGGTAGCGTCATGCCAGTACACATCACTGTTGCAACCATTTTTGGTAAATGGTTCTCGGGATCTGACTTACTGTGCCAAGTACGAGGGTAGAGGAATAGATTAGTGAGGAATTTGTTGTTGTTACTGCTATTTTTGTTACAATCATACTGTTAGCTTTGAAGGTTGAAATTAGTTTGAAAACAGGTAAAGCCCACATAACTGATACAGCCATTTTTGGAAATGGGTGGAACTAACCATGTTATAGCCAGGTTTGACGATGCTATGTTGTTAGAAAGGTTAGAGGTATAGCCTAGTGATGAATGTGTTCTTATTACTAATATTTTTTATACTGTGATACTGCCAGCTTTGAAGGTTGAAATTAATTTCATAGCAAATAAAGTGTGCACTTTCACTGGTGAAGCCTTTTTTGGAAATGGTTCTCGGGTACTGTCTTACCATGGTTTGATGATATTAAGCTCGATGAAAGGGTCGAGGAATAGACAAGTGAGGAATTGATTTTTATTTCAGATACTTCTGATAGTGTCAACTGTAAAGGTTTACTGAAAACAGGTAAATCCCACATCACTGGTGCAGGCATCTTTGGAAATGGTTCTCGGGGTCTGTCTTACCATGTAGCCAGGAAAGCCAGGAAAGGGTAAAAGAATAAATAAGTGTGGAATTTGATGTTGTTGCTGATAGTTTTGTGTGAAATTGAGATTAAATTGAAACAACGAATCTGCGATGTAGTTTTTATGTGACATTAAGGAAATGCTTCCCGGAATCTGTCTTACAATCTGGCAGCCAGGTTAACCGATGCTAAGTTAATGGAAAGGGAAAAAGAATATATCACGAGGAATTTAAAACCGATAAAGCTTTGTAGGAAAGTAAGAACCCTAAAAAACTCAACCGCAGAAGAGAACCTCCCAATTTTTTTCCGTCTCCGAAGCATTCAACTTGATTTCTTATGTTATAAATGCTAATCTTTATGTTATGCATGGTTGTTCAAATGGTTATAAGATTGGCGTTTCTTAATGCACTTGTTATTGAAAATGCTATAAATAATAATATTACATGCGATGAATATACCAAGACATTAAACTTTAAAACTTAGAAATCTATTTACAGATTTCTACGTACGACAGTCTATTGCTAGTTTATGACGTTAAAATATTCAGACCATAATGACACGATGAACATGAAATTCTCTTTTCGACGTCTTTTACATCAACCACATAATAGCCAGGAGAATTTTTTTTTTTATGCATGACGTGTATGAAATAAAAATTACACTCCAAAGTCAAAAAACAAAATAAACGTATTTTTGGTTTTATTAATGTATTTCTTCTGCAACATAGAAAGATTAATGTTTTTCTTTATCGGACCGTATTATTTTACAGGTGTTGAGTGAAAAGTGAATATGCAGTAATTACTGAAAAAGAAACTCTCGTAATGCCCTCTAAAAATTTCGGTGGCAATGAACGCAGGTTTGTAGAACCGCGATATACTGCAAAAAATACAGTTTAGCATTTAGAAGGTAAGAATCTTCTTGCTTTTACCCACGGAACTTGAGGACTCGCCGGAAAACAATTGTTTTACCTCATTTCTCCTGTCATCATCCGTCAATTTATCGATCACTACTTTTTCTTTCATTTCATACTGTTCTGTGATTTCATCTCACTTCAAACATCGTCTTTTTTTCGTCCTTCTCTATTCTCCATTATTTTTATTCGTCATTATTTTATTTGGATTTGTGTCGATCCCTCATCATCACAAATATCCATACCACGACAAACGATTACCTTTCAACTTTGTAAAACATCCTCAAATGTAATCATTTCTTACTTTTCATAGCTTTTCTATACTTTTCTGCTGCTGGGAAGTTTATTACACCACTTCTTCTTTCGAGCGAAATCTCTAGGAAGCAGCGAAGGGCGGGTTTGGGGGGAAAAGCATTGATCGTAAGCCTTGAACAAATGAGATTGTATTTAATTTTATTAATCAGTCACTCAGCGATAGAAACGAACTCTTTGCTTTAACGAAAATTAATCACACAAGTAGTATAATTATTTCTTTTTTCTTTAATATTATTTTCTAGTAGGCGTTATAACAGTAATAACACTGACATAAGTGGTTTCACTTCGACAGCTGTCGATACTAATATGACTTGAAGGGTGGTTGAGAATAATGTTCGCGCTATTAATATTAATGTCTTGAAACCTTGTCCTTGAGAATATTCCGTGTTATTTTTTATCAAGTGCTTTTCTTTGAGAGGCGAGAAGTTCCTTCATATTTTCCCTTTGTTTTTCAGATGGGTAATCATCAAAGACTTCTACTGACTAAAACCCATCCATGTTTTTTCTTTGCCCTTTGTCTTCCAGGGCCGCGATATCTCTTTCGAACAATCCCGCAGACCTGGCAGGTTCATATTTTCCCTGAGAATTAAATTACTAAGAGCGCTGATTCCCGAAACAAGTGCAGAAGCAAAATACTTTTCTAAGTCTTCTTGTGGAAATATTGGATATCTACTGAAGTAGTACGAGCTTGCCGCCATTATTAAACATTATTTCAACGAACCCTTTTGTAATAAAAAATATCGAAAACAAATTCAACGAAGCATTTTAATATCAAGCGAATAAAGAGCCCAATTTACAAATAAATTGTTATTATTGAAAATATTATTAAACCTCAAGGGCTGTTATGGTAATTGAAATACCAGCTATAGCTGATCTTGCCAAACTGAACCATAAAAAGGTTTCTGTTAAGAATATCCGGTTTGATATCAGTAAGAGGATTGAATACTTCGTCTTTATTCAAAGCAGCGGTTTATGGTTAAAGGTCAGGATCTGCAGCAACAGGTTGCAAATCAATCTTGAGATAAAACAGTTGATCAAACACGAAATTTATTGATAAATCTAAAACAAGGAGCTAGCTATTTTTGTAGAAGACCCGAGGAACCAAAACCTGGACCTGGATGGACCTTTTTGGCGCAGCCGTGAGGCAGACAGCAAACACTATGTATTTTCTCTGTTTTTAATTCGTCATTTATTTTTTATTTGTCATTTATTTTTATTTATAAAACAATGGTTAGACCTGCTGTCTTGTATGGATCAGAATGTTGGGCCACAAAAGGGATGAATGAAAGGCGTTTGCATGTGGCGGAGATGAGAATGCTAAGGGGGATTTGTGGTGTTACGCGAATGGATAAAATAATAAATGAGTATATAAGAGGAAGTTTGAAAGTGGCGCCGGTGACTGAAAAGTTGTGTGGTAATAAGAATGAGGAAAATGTTGTGAGGAAAGTTTTGAGTATGAATGTGGAATGGGTATATGAGTAGAGGAAGACCAAAGAAACGATGGATGGACTGTGTAAAGAATGATATGGCAAGAAAGGAGGTGTCCGGCGAGATGACGAGTAATAGAGAAGTATGGAAGAAGAAGACATGCTGCGCCGACCCCAAATGAATTGGGATAAGGGCAAGAGAATGATGATGATTTATTTTTTATTTTGTATCTTTTTTATTCTGTGTACTTGATGAACTGACGTCAAATAAACTTTATTGTGATGTAATTTAGTTTCCGATTAGGCATGTGATAATTTTTTTAATGAGTTTATACACGTAGTATTATATTATCTGTGGTTTATACTAACTTCCCCGTTGCTAGAATTCTAATTTATGAGCGATGGATTGAATGATAAAATTATTGTTTTCGATGGCTGTTATGCACAAGTTTGCATCCAACTTTCGTATGCAATAATAGCTTATTTCTGAATCGCATCAAAATACTTAATACCTAATAGATTGTTAGTAATCCTTCTAATATTATAAATGCGAAAGTTTGTGAGGATGGATGGATCTTTGTTACTCGTTCACGCAAAAAATACTGAACGGATTTGGTTGAAATTTTGTACACAGATAGTTTGTAACCTGGATTATCACATGGTCTTTTTATCCCGTGTCACAATTACCGAACTCCACGCGGGCGAAGCCGCGGCATAAGCTGGTATTATATAATGCCTCTCTCAGTTAAATCTTATGCTACGTAGTGTGGGAATTATGTGCTCATTGTTTCTAAATATGGAATCGCTCTAAAAATTCATGAACATAGATATTTCACCATGCTCAAGTGATAGGTTTTGTCTCCAATCTCAATCACTGATCTCGTTTCAACTTGTGTTTTCCCTGGTAGCCTACCACTTGTTAATTCATTAGTCAAAACTTCCTCGTGTCACGCTATTTCCCACGTTTAGGCTTTCACAATAGAGTCTTAATTTGATTAGGTGACGTAGAGTAGTGGGGTTTGATGTCATTGCCGTGAACTGTGCGTGAGTCCAGTCAGCCGCGAGGTCCGGTGCGCGCGCGCCGCTTTCGACGCCATCTTGGAATTTCGAATTTCGAACGCGAATTTTGTTGAACTTTTGTGAAGTTTTTATGTGATTGTTTATGGTTTCTGTGCAGAGTATTGGAATTGTTGTTTTTTTTTCGGAAGTTTTGTGCACAAAGGATTTGTTGGGAGATTTGTCGGTGTTAATAAAGGTAAATTAATTAATGATTTGGGAGTTTATTGAGATGGACATGTCCAGATCAAGTATACCGATACTATCAATAAACTTTCTACGCTGATTAGTGGATGGATACTCAATGACGTTGCAATGTTCTTCGGTGTGCACTTTCTCTAATACACGCGTTGCCGCCGTTGCGTCATTGCTTTCACAGTTTTCTTTAGTTTCGTAGAAAATAAATGATACTTGAATGTTTTTATTATATTTAGTTTTCACTGTTATTCGCTGCTTAGATTTTCTTTGAGTCGTGTCTAAAATAAGAAAATTGAATTAATATTTACTTTATTTTAGATTATAATTTTCTAAGATATTCAAAAGAAGATTTTAAGAACAACTCGATATAATATAAATAATAACTTAATAATAGTGAGTCGTAAAAATAAGCCTAGACTGATACTAAGAAAAGAAAAAAAAACTTGATTTAGAGGTAGAAGTTGGACCTACATAATGTTAAATTTTACTTAACATTATTAGGAAATTGTATTTTCTACGGTTCGAACTTAATATCTTAATAAGTTTCTAAGAATTTTTTATAGAAATTTTCATCATAATATTAAGATTATCCCTAGACCATTTTTGTATTAAAAATACAAGAAGACATTATTCCAACTTTTACAGAAATAAAAGGACGAGAAAAAAATTTAATTTCGAGAGTCAAAAAAGCTAAATAACCGAGGCGGATCAATTCTTTTCTTTTTCTTTAATTTAAAATCAACTCAAGTTAGGTAATTAAATTAAACTTTTTAAATGTTTAAGTTTTACGAAACTTTTGTAACCTCACAGACCAACGGTAACAAAATTACTGAAAATGTGATAAAGAAAAGATAATAAAATCATATATAGTTACCATTATTAGTAATAACATAACATTAAATCACGCTTGTAATCCTCGTATGGTTAGGCAGAAGTGTAGGAACCTAATAGTACACCCACATTTCTCCAGTTATGTTTAAGTTCCATATAATAGGGGGCGAGCCTATTGCCATCAACCGGGCACGAATCGAGACTCTGTGGCTGATACTGAGAAATTCCTGATGGTAAAACCCAATAACAATTTAGACCTGGGAATCGATCCCGGGACGTCATGCTAAGTAGTCGCGCGTGCGGCCATTAGACCAACGAGGCAGTAATTAGTAATAACATCATTTAATATTGCTGTAACATTTTTCGTGTCGCCATTTTAATTGCTGCAAAAAGGTATAACATGTTCATCAATCAATCTTCAAGTTCCAAGTTCGAATCACAAATTTCCAACTCCTCGGTTACGACAAGAAAACCGAACTTATCCGATGTGAAATGAATGTCTGGTTAAGGTGGCAGCACAGGGTTGCCCGCGAAATTCAAATTTTCTTAGGTAACATATAGGTTTGTGAAAAAAAATATGATTCGCAACCGTAACACGTATGTAGTTACAGAATCATAACCATTAAAATCATCAGTATATCATTTAATCCCATTTAATGACTATTTCATGAAAAAGTCATGTTGTATTGATGAGATTAATGATTATAAGTCTGTTAAGCCATATTTGTTACGGTCGCGAATCATATCTTAATCAACATACAACCTGACACTGACCTGTAATTGCAAAAAACGTAACACAATTTAAACACGGGCTACCCTGGCGTTTCCACCTTAAGAGTTTTTCGCATTACAAGGGCGACAAAAAGAATCACTAGCAAATAAATGCGAATTCGCGATGCGAATCTGTAGTATTGGCATTTTTTTGTTTACTTTTTCTGCGTCTTTTTATAATGTTACCACAACAGTGATACGTTCAGTACTACGTTGATAAAATCTTAACAGGTCAGTAAACACATTGTCTTTACTAATAAGTCCTTTTGTCTGTAAATCTTTTTTTTTCTTAAATATCAAGAAGTTTCCGCAAATTTTAAGGTTACTAAGCAAAATATTAATTGGTTTTATAACCAATTAATTTTTTTTTAGTGCTTATGCACTAACATAATATTAGTATCCAAAAGCAACATTAATATTACTCAACTCATAACAAAGTTATGACAGAATAATAATTTATGTTCATTATCATAATAATAAAACTTATTCACTTCAGCTGACAATTTGCTCCTAACCACTTCCGCATATAAATGAGTTACCCTCAAATGAGTTTATTTGTATAAATATTGTTTAGGTAATATTGTTTCTGATAATATTTTTTCTAAAAATCTTATTTAGGTAATATTCTTTCTGATAATATTTTTTCTTAGAAATAATTTATTTCTTTTCATTGAAACTCAATAATCTAATTGGATAAAACCCTGAGGATAGAAAAATCTAAGCATAAATTCCGTTTGTTTCATGTTTTTTTTTGTTTAGCTCCGTATGATTGCCAGGTTGCGATTTTAGCCGATATTTTATGTAAATCGAATTCTTTAGATCATTACTGATTATACATGAAAACCATTTTATTACATTTATTTTATATCTAACGAACAAAACACTACAATCTGACATAACAAAAATTACAACCGCCCGATAAGACAACAGCTGTTACCAAGACTCTGTTACAAAACATCTCGTTACTTTTTTTGCCATCATTACGAAGACGTCAAAGTACAAAGCAATTTTATCATAGGACTCGCGAGTCGTAACTTCTCGAGGTCGAGACTATAGAAGATATTCCAATCATTGATACCGCGCCATTATCGCAAAAAAGTTGATTACTCAAGTTTAATTTGTCTTTTAGTACTGGCACTAGCTCACAGTCAATCTATCTTACAGTAGGACAACAGGAGTGTTTTTTGCAGAGAAATCGTGTTTGATCGGTGGTTAGTAGGTACACTTTACGTCTTGAACGATTAATATGGCAGTTCTGGACCAGGAACAGGACTAGGAATTAATTGGTAAACCAACTCACTAAATACAAATAGTCCGTACATTGAAATCATAACAGTCAATGACAGCTGTTGTATGAAATGGCTATTCTGCTAATTGACGTAGGGTACTTATTTGCTTAACAATTAATTTATGTGAAGGTAAAAGGCTGTAAGAATCTTTTGAGGCTCGAATGAGGTAGACAGACATGCGTTGTTTGTAGACATTTGTATAATTATTTTGAAAATGGATTGATCAGACAAGATGGCGGCATTTGTTCCGAAATTGACCACGTGCCAAAAGAGCCTTGTATAGTCACGAGTACTAATATGTATACACTTAGCAAAATTCAAAAGCGATTTTCTCGAGAGATGTGGATCTTAAAGTTACAACTTTGAGATTTTAGATCCACGGCTTTTTTTGCGTTATTCGTTTTATTGTTTTATATTTCATAATAGTGCGTGTCCCAAAATATTATATTCGTAACAACATCAAATTACAATCGGTACAGTAGGAGAAAATCCGTTTTGAAAAAGTGCTATGTGAATACGTAATGGGTGTAAGGAACCCTTAAGGAACCCTAAAGACACTGTTTATAACCGTCATTGCGATCATTTAATGTTCCAGACCACACGTTCCAGACCACACGTACCTTCTAGTTTCGGAGATTGTGGGAGTCAAAGTTCCAACTTTTTCACAAGTTTTTTTTTTAATACAATTTTTAATGTTATACTTTAAAGATCTCTACGACCCCCGTACTATTCAATGCTTCCATCTGCACAATGTTTTGAGTGCGTTACATTGAGTCTTACCGTAAAACTTGATTTTTTACCCCAAAAAAAGTCGTTGCCCAGCAGTATTTTTTGCGTAGAGTTACTTAGTTTTATGTACAGAATGCTTGGTTGAGGGCTTCGTGAAGGGTCCGTTTAAACCCTCTATTAGGGCTCGTACAACCTTAGCTATTTCGTACTAAGGTACCTCATCATTGACATTTCTTTGATCTTCTCAAATGTATGGGCGATGAACCACTCTAGTATATACACTGTGGTAGGTACTTGTTTCGTTTCTATTTTATTTGCACCAGTTTTTAGTTAGCTGATGATTATGTTGTTGCTACGTCAATTTAGTGTTGAAAAAGTAGTTCTTGATTGATTTATGTTGTAGTTTGTAGTAGTGGTCCCTCGTTGAAGATGGTATGCGAACATAATTGGTCTATGTTTTTTGTCAAAATGAAGTTGGTGTGGCTAGGCTAAACTTCTTGATTGTACGAATTATTGTGTCAATTTTATTTTTATCCAACTACGTAAGTATTATAACTACGTGAATGTTGAAATAAAATAGGACTCATGAATTCTCATGCATAAATCAGCTCAGCTAAAATTGTCACATTCATTTTTTTTCTTCAGATTCCAAAACCCAGCTATCTGTAAATAAAGTGTAATTAATCCAATCCATCTTCTGTACACTTGAAACTCTTCACTTTGTTTTGATTAGCTTATCTTTCAGAAGTTTCTTATCTTAGAACTTTTCTCAACAAAAACTAAATATTTGATCTAACACCTCCAGACTCTAAAAGAAGATTTCGAAGTTTTTGCAAACATTCATTAAAGTTACTGTCTCGTTGACTTTGTGGACAAGTTTATAATTACTGACACTTAAAAATTCAACTTTAAACAAATATCAAAGTTCTAACTTCAAACTTACCCCTACTAGAGTCAAGAATTTGAAGTGAAACAAAAGCCAACTCAGAAAATTCCAAATAATAACATTCCAATGCACGCATCCAACGAAGTGTTTGCCAACATTTCTAAGAAATTCAACAATGTACTCTAAAGTCATATTACTAACGTGTTTTGTGAGATGATAGTGGTAACTAGGCGACTTGTAAATGCATCGCGTCCATCGGAACAATGAGCAAAATAAACAGCTAGTGGACACAACCAAATGGACAGAAGGTTTAATCTAAAGAGGATGCTTATACAAACAGTGATACACATGACGAAAATAGAAACATAGCGCTTATACAACACTATGTATACCTCAGTACGCCAGTAAAATTTCAATTTAATTTAATTTAGTTATGAGCTAATAATTCGCTTCAAGGTCAGTTAGAAATTAAAAAAAATGAAGAACCACAACAGTCGGTTCCGTTCAAAAATTCTCGATATTATCGAGAGAGATTTAATGAAACCCGTGACATAATTGTTGGATCATGACACTTTTGATATTCTAGTACATGCATTTGCATAGTTAAAAATTTTTAAAGACTTGTGTAATCTACCAACCCGCTCTGGGCCCGTACTTTGGATTATGGTATTCAACTTCTCCTTGCCTGAGGGCCTGTGCTCCAGCTGCGTAAATGTTATAGTTTGATTAGTTAGGAGAACATTGCAACTGTTTTTGTTGGGTTATACATCGTATGTTGTTTTGACTGGATTTTCTGAATCTAGCACCGCTGACCGTGGTCTACTTGACCACAAGCGACGGACCGTACCGTCCATAATGTCCGCTTTCTCCACAATTGACGGATCAGTACGTACGAATGCAAGGTTAATTACTCAGAGAATCAGTGGCTTTCTAACATTTTTGTATCGTTTGTTTACATTGTGGGGTTTAATAGTGATTGGTATTCGTGGAAGGGTGATTTTATGTCCTTTACAGATTGTTTAAAAGATTTAGGATTTAGCTTTGTTGTTATAAGGTTCATATTACTACTGACTGTCGCGTTGGTATTACATAGGATTTAGACTTAACGGGCAAAATGTGGGCGTACTATTAGGTACACCTCTACGTGCGTCTTCGGGGATTAAAACCTGATGTTATGTTGTTTATGGTCTGGATTTGTTTTTTTTTAATACTAATCTCTATTACAACCCCGTTTAGATTTCAATTTATTATTACACAATTGTTGTCAAGCAGCTTTAGTGTCATCAATTTAAAAGAGTGATATGAAAGAAAAAGAAGTAAGTGTGAGCGTAACGGTTGACATAGGAGAATGGAAGATAAAAACGTATTGCGCCGACCCCAAGTAATATAGGACAAAGGCAGGAAGATGATGAATTTAAAGGAATGCACCCAACTACCAATCACCCTGTAAGTATGTTGTACCATTGATAGTAACTAAGCAAGGTACCTTGAAATTAATATTCCTCAGAAATTGTGGAGACGACGTGTTACACATTTTTTTAATAATTCATGAGATTTAATGAATATTAACACATAAAATAATCCTATGAATGATTTAAATAATCTTAATCTTAAAATGTTACAAAACGTGACTGTTATGTCCAGTAATTTTAAATCCTTCTAGTTAAATCTTTTAAATTCGATTAATTTGGCTCGTTAAGGTTATGCAACAACGCTCCTATTATTAACTTTCTTATTTCGCATGTCCTTTCGTAACTTGACGTAATCTTGAAAAAAGAAATCTTTCATGTTTTTTTTTGAGATCGATTGATGTAAAGCTTGTTATAAAGAAAGTAGACTTACGTTATGACGTTATGAAGCAAAAAAGAAAATAAATCTGTTAGTTTAGTTCGTTCTGTTTTCAAAAACAATCTGAGAGTGAGACTGATTGTGTTTGTTTTTATTATATCATGCCAGTTCAACCGTATAATAAATAATTATTGTGAAATTAGACAGAAAATTGAAATAATAAACGAGATTTTGTTATTGAAACTGTTCCTCTAAACATCACAGGCAAAGCTAGTCTCAAAAAATCGTACGTAGGCTCTACCTCCATATTTCATAAAGCACATTGTATTGTAATCACAACAAAAATGTGATTAAAGAAATAGGTTCAATTTAGCAATGTTTAGCGCTATATGAAGACATATCTTCATATAGCACTAAAATTGCTTGGGCAATGTTACAGTAAAATAATTGTTTTTCAGTCTCTCATCTATTTGTTTTGTTCCAAACTATCCTTCATTTGTAAATATCACTCGGTAAGCTTATATGAAACTCCCAAGTTCTGTTGTACACAGAATGTAGCCCTAGGCAATGTTTGCTTTCTGACAAACAATTAGTGTTCAGTAGGGACATACGCCTTAATGTGTTTGTCAGACCTTTGTCCTGCTAACTATTTGGTTTCGTACTTTCAATTTGAACCTCACCCAATCTGCAAAAGCACTAAGCGGACATTTTAAATATTAAAACAGGGTTATAAAATAAACGAATCGTCGGTTATGTACCACCACATGAGTATAAAATACAACTTTACACGAGAGTGAAAAAACTGCATAGTTATACCTAGGTAATGGTATACCATTTTATAATCCATGTTCAACTCAAATTAGATAAAGACGTTGCTTATTTCTGATTGACTGAAACTACACGTCTTCAAGATGCAAACGGCATCAAAATTTCAAAACCTCTAAAAATTTACTTACGTGGTTTTTGAACTTAAACGTACGAAATGCAGAATTTGTTTTATCACAGTCCACTACTGCACATTGACCTCTCGCAAACTATGCCACAACACAATGTCGTTGGCCTTCCGAATCAGTCTGTCCCAGCCACTTTTTCATGGCCTTTAAAATGGTTGATACTATGATTATATCTGAGCTCACACACAACACAATATCACGCCTGTAATACCCGAAGGGTTAGGCAGAGGTGTACCTAATAGTACACCCACATATCGCCAGTTATGTTTAAGTCCCATGTAATGTGGGTGAGCCTATCGCCATTAATCGAGCACAAATCTATACTCCGTGGCTTCTACTGAGAAATTTCTGATGGAAAAACCCAATAACACTTTGCCAGCCCGGGAATCGTACTCAGGACCGCATGCTAAGCAGTCGCGGTTACGACGACTAGACTATACATTGAGGCAGTCCATCTGGCGGATTCATTTTATATCCTACTAGTTCTACTATCCTACTTAATATTATAAATGCGAAAGTTTATGAGGATGGATACATGGATGAATGTTTATTACCCTTTCACGCAAAAACTACTGACCAGATTTGGATGAAATTTGGCACACAGATAGATTATAACCTGGAATAACACAAAGGATACTTTTTATTCCGGTAGTACGATACCGTGGGTCAATTGCCGAACTCCACGCGGGTGAAGCCGCGAGCGCAGCAGCAGGGCAGCTGCTTATAAACAGATGCCTCATTCAGAAAAAGAAGTCACCGTCAATGTTTTATCACAAAATACTGCTTTTGTTCTGAAATCTGGTACAATCAATTTCGCTATTGTCCAAAATGGCACCGTCCGAACAATTTACTTTGAACGCTGCGATGTCTTTCTGCTCAATTGATCTTGGCTGTAATGATTGGCAGTTGGTTTATTAGAACATTTTTTTTTCTGCCTCTAGTGCCTAAAACACACTTTTATAGGTTTTGGATTTCAATCTGACATGATTGGGAAAATATTTTGTTTATCAAAGTAAAGATTTTCTTGTGTTGTTTCCTAATTAGCTGTTGCCCGCGACCTTCGTCCGCGAGAAATTATTATAAAATATTACTTCCCTATTTGAATCGAATTTTGTTAATAATTTCAAGGGTTTAAATTTTTTGCAAGGAACCCTAATCGTTTTACTAAAATTAAAGTCCCGTCAATATCGGTCCAGTTTTTTCGGAAATTAGCCGGAACAAACAGATAGAAGAAAATAATAAAACAATTATGCATTCTGACTTGTGGAATTAAGCCCGCATATATGTAAACGAATCTTAAAGATATAACTGACATTTAGTAAAAAAAACCTCAAAATAATGTATTACCTGGCATAAAACGTGACCATCCATATAATTCCAGTCAAAAACCTTATAAATAACTAGGAAATAAAAATGAGACATAAGTAATAGAGGACAATAATAATAAAAGAGAAGACAGATGACACCTAAACATTAGAAATAACGGTGATGATGATGTAAGTACATGTGAATGACACAACCATGTACCTAAACATTCTTGATGGCTGTTTTTATCATCTGTCTGTGTTATAAATCAAGTCACATTTAATAAATTGTAGTATAATAATGTCATAGAATTTATTGAAATAGCTTCATTCGAAGAATGATTGTGTTTAATGTGGTATGTAAAGTATGTTTGTTTTTTACTTAGTTATTGTCTTTTAGACCCAAAAAATTGAATAAGTGTGACATTCAGCATCAAGTATGAATACAGAGGTGCGAGCAGTGGGACCATTATGGGCTGATTATTCTATGCGATATGCTTCATAGTTCTTAATGGAAGATCACCACTAACTATACCAGCCAAAAACCTAAACAATTTCCTGAAGAGTGAAGAGTTTCTCGCCAATAATTTCGGGTGAAACAAATCAAAGCTCTCGAGGCTCAATGTAAGCAGAAAGCAGTAATTGGGCTATATAGCCGTGAAGGGGAACCCAATTAATAGGTCTGCACAGACTGAGCAAAAAATTAAAACAGGTTTATTCTGAAAAAACACTCATGATTTTATTCTTTGAACCTTGATTATTTGAGGTTCTTACGCTTAAACAGAGCCTTTGTATAGATGCCAAAGTTAACGCTCGTGTAAACATATGCTTTACGACAGAACTCACATTAAACGCACCGGAAAATTCTCAGCAACCGACAATCGATGAAATTAAAAGTTTTTGGGACAAATGGACGGACTTACATTACAGCCAGTCAGACAGAAATCTAGACATAATTTGGCTTATAAACGAGATATTAGGAAATGTCGAAGAGCTCTCAGTAGATTTTTCGCACAAAAACCTGTTTGAAACCCCAGAAAGAGGTGGCGAGACAATCTGGACGAGTACCGCGAGGGCTGGAACGAGGAGGCACAGGAAAAAGCTCATGGAAGAATTTGGGGGAAGCCTTTGCCCAGCAGTGAGACAGTACAAGCTATTAAAAAAAAACATATTTGTGCCAATATACCACAAGCCAATCCAAACAAGATTCGCACTAATGCCAATTTTTCACGGTAAGAAATACGAATTGTACACAGCTACGCCTGACACAGCTTAAAATTATGATGATAGTTAGTACAGAATGGAATGACACAATAAGACGACTTTTTTCGCTTACACGTAACCGTTATTTGAAGTTATTTGTCACACTTACGTTACGGAGGCTAGTCACGGTATAAAAGACGTAAGAAAACAAAATGGAAGGAGATGCCAATATTTTCATACATATTGTATCTCTGGAAATAGAAAGGAAAACCTTATTTATATTGGCAGTAACATATATATTTTCCTTAAATTTGACCTGGTCTCCTTTCATTTAGGACGTTTCTCCACCTGCTTCTACTTTCAGTACCATGGACATCTTTGAAGTCATTCTTATTCAACGAGGTGCGGATTTGGTCTGACCAGAATCAGTGTAAAAAATATAACTAGCATCGCGCATCGTCTAAATTGTGTTTAGCGATACTGCAACTTTTAAGATTGCTTTCAATGATTGCATACTTCGAACGACAAAATTGCTTCACTTACTGATACAGACGATCAAACCGGTTGTTTAAGTTATGCTTATGACCGACAGCCTACATGATGGAAACGGATGGTACAAGAACTTAATGATGATGAAGGACAACTTGCTAGTAAAGATAAACAAACGATAAGATCTATGTTTTTATCTGATATTAGCATTCTCTGTTCATTAGCATGATCAGTTTATTGACGCAATTGATGTGTTTGCTTTGTATCATTGTTAGTTTTATCATTTACATCAAGATGTTTTCCGCAAAATGCACTAATCAAATTTTAATAACTAGACGATGACACAGCTACCACTAATACAATATTTTGATTAGAACATCAAATTCGTCACAGCTAAGGTAAACACTTCGGGATGATTTAATTCCAGGTGGGATTATCAATAAACTGACCATGACGAAGTAATTGTACTCAGTAGAGGCAAAATAAGAAAAAGAGTAATTGAATGATTATTTCAAGGAGGACTAATGACACTTCATTAAAGAAAAAATAGTGGAAAACCATTCACGAGAGCACACGGAAGTACAAAGTAATACTATCGACATGCAAGAAGCTACCTCTAACAATAAACATCGACACAAGTAATAAAAAGGTATAATTAATATTGACGTCAAAGATTTACAAGACATCATCTTCGTTAACAACACCGCAGCTATCATTAAACATCTACTAATCGTCGAACGTTTACCTCTTTATCTCCGGCCATCGCTATGTTCTTCCGCACAAATACAGTTGAACAAGCTATTTGGTATACAAGCAGTATATTCATCTTTCTATTTTTGGATTTGTTAGCCTGAACTGGGCAAAGCCTCTTCCCATTTCGTTCACAACACTCATTGTTGTGCTTCTTTTCATCAATCCATTCTAGGTGTCCCACCATCTTCTTCTCGGTCTGTCACCACCGCGTCTAACTCTCTTTCCATTACACAGCCAATATTAATCTTAGTTATTCTTCGCGAAACTCTCGGCAGAGCGGTTGTGGCCATCACGTAGCGACTTTTATAGGGATAAAATGTGATTTGACTTAAGATTGATCGCCACTTCTCCCTGCTGGCCGACATCCTGGTGCACTGAGGCAAGGGACCACCCACAGCATACTTAAATTGGTTGGTACATCGCACGGGTGACCACCCTCGCCCTCTGGCGCCCTCCACTTGGTTGTGTTTTAAATAACTTATTAAGCTAGTATATCAGAGTGTTAAGTAAAAGAATTGACTACTCAGCACATTCACAACACTGTTTAAGTTAGTTTCCTGTTTACCAAATAGCTACATTAATCAGTATGATACATTTTTTTTTTTTTTTTTTTCCGGATGGGAAATCATCAAATGACCCCCCCCACTCTGGGCGGAGCGGAAGGGAGTGTCAGACTTGTACTGACTAAAACCCATCCATGTTCCTTCTTTGCCCTTTGTGTTCCAGGGCCACGGTATCTCTTTCGAACAGTCCCGCAGCCCTGGCAGGCATCGGCCCTTGCGGACCCCTACTTATTTGCTGACATCTCTTTGAGGCGCACGTGGAACACGAACGCGCCGTCGACACGGCCTGTCGTCATAAGACGGCCGGACGGCGAGCTAGCCCATAACTTGCCGTCCACAGGCCCGCGCCTACGGTGGCCGGGAGCCACCACGTGACCCCCGACGCCCAGGGCGTCTCCCGCGGCGGCTGGGACGTGAGGTTCTTTCCCTCTCACGTCCCGCCACCTCCTTCACTAGCATGACTGCTTCACAGAAGGTGGTGACGGCTTCCCATTCCCTCTCGCTCCGGACCATGGCTTGAACCAGGGCCGGACGCGAGAGATCGCCGCCGCCAATCGCCGCTACAAGGACACGGCGGTGCTCCGCCCAAGCGGGGCAGACCTCCACGGTGTAGTATGATACATTGTCCGGTGCTATCGTGTTTACACGGTATTTGTCAGAGAGCTAAGCCAACACAATCTGTGACGTCATTTCGAGTTAGTAGCAAGTTGAAAGTGTAGTATTGTAGAAAATTTAATTGTATTGTGTAAGCAGTATTTTGTGGACGATACTCACTGTAAAAAATTGCTACAAACAAAAGATAATATATTCTTTTACATCTAATTCTGACTCCTCGTAATGATGAGAACTTAAATGACATCAAAATGGTTCTTATAATAACGATATTTTGTGGCAATCTCGTTGAAATTGCTATGTAAAAGATGAAAAAAAAACGTTAAACATGTTGTGGCATCTGCCAACCCGGGTTCGCCCCGCCCGCATTCTTCTTACGGAGACGTGTGTTCCTACACTAGAAATGCTGATTATGTGTCTGCCTTCAAACACCTCAAATTCCCGTTAAAGTGGACCCTATAAAATTTTGATAATGGTATCATTTGAAACGGAAAGGAAGTTCTTAGCGTGATTAGGTTTAATTTATATCGAACCTACTTCCCGGATATGTAAAAAAGAGAATGGTGGTTAGCAACTTACGTCAGTAAAAATAATGACATTTGTACAGCTGGCCGCACGACACTAGTGGTAACAGAACCAGTTAAATAAACTAGCCAATTCCATTTAGTCTAAGATCCCGCTATACAACGACCTTCACCGAGATGCTTATTTAATGAGACGTATTTTTTATGTTATTAAATATGCCAATAAATATATCCTATATGGGTTGCCTAACAAATTTCAGTCCAGAGGATTTTTAATTAATAATTTAAAAAAAAAATTTTTTTAAACATTGCACCGGTGTGATTATTAAATAAATTTGATACCAATCGAAAGTTTGAAGCCCATAGAATATGCAAACGTTAGGTTGCCTATTTTTTTCCGGTCACAACCACGGGTTGCCATGTGTAAACAGGTAAATCTATACTAGCATTTTGCAACGGTCTGATTATTGAATCAAACTTAGATAAAATGAAAGATTATTTCATAAGGAACACGGTGGTATAGGGTTGCCTGCGAAAAATCAGTCCCGAATTACGGTTGTCGAATTTTAAATAATAAAATATCGCTGCGAGTGAATGTGTGTGAGAGAGAGGTCCCAGACCAACCATCCCATGCGGTAGAAAAGGACGCAGCGTAGCAGCTGTTTAAAGTCCGCCCATTTAAAGAAGGAGAGTGCGCATGCTATTTGTGCTTGGAAATGAAAACGATAGCGATAGACTCGTATATGCTGTGCATTATTTTGGAGTAGATTGTCGCTATAGATACAAGTGAAAAAACGTGCTGCTATTTATTGTTGGAAAAAATGGCCAAAAAGTGTTTTTTGTGTGATTCGGATGACGGAATAATTGATTTTGATAATGAAACTTTTGAAAACTGTGCATTAAAGTTAGCTTTTCGTAAAAAAAAAAATTTTAAATACAATTTTGTTGAGCTACCCAGTGCGTCACGCCAATTTGTAGGTTATCATACCACGTGCTACAAAAAAGTGACTGTTTTGAATAAAAAATATAACGAAGAATTTCTTAAATTTATCGCTGAATATACAGTAAGTACATAATAATTGAATCTTTAAAATTATCTAAGCTAATACATCTTCTATATTTTTGTCATGTTGAAGTAATTGCTAGTAAAACTCACTTATGGTTTTGTTAATTTTCGACACACATATTTTTTTTGTAATTTACTTAAAAAACGGTAGTTGAAAATTGAACAAGAAAATGTTCTGATTTCCTTTTTTCCTTTCACTCGGAACCTGAATAATTTTAAAAATTTTTGTATTTTAAATTTTTTTCAATAAACAGAAGTATTCTTTTAATTGTTGTTTTTTATTTCGGCTCCCAATAATAAAGATAAAATTTGCCAGATAAGTAATATATATGTTTTACTCTAACTGTCTTTTTTACTAAAGATGTGTATATACTTTAGTGTCACATAAACAATAAACATAGATAAATAATTAATTGATTAAAAAATAAAAAATTAAATAACTATTTCTGTATATTAATAATTAACTACTCCAAAATAATGCACAGCATATACGAGTCTATCGCTATCCTTTTCATTTCCAAGCACAAATAGCATGCGCACTCTCCTTCTTTAAATGGGCGGACTTTAAACAGCTGCTACGCTGCGTCGTTTTCTACCGCATGGGATGGTTGGTCTGGGACCTCTCTCTCACACACATTCACTCGCAGCGATATTTTATTATTTAAAATTCGACAACCGTAATTCGGGACTGATTTTGGTTCGCAGGCAACCCTATACCACCGTGTTCCTTATGAAATAATCTTTCATTTTATCTAAGTTTGATTCAATAATCAGACCGTTGCAAAATGCTAGTATAGATTTACCTGTTTACACCTGGCAACCCGTGGTTGTGACCGGAAAAAAATAGGCAACCTAACGTTTGCATATTCTATGGGCTTCAAACTTTCGATTGGTATCAAATTTATTTAATAATCACACCGGTGCAATGTTTAAAAAAAAATAATTTTTAAATTATTAATTAAAAATCCTCTGGACTGAAATTTGTTAGGCAACCCATTTAGGATATATTTATTGGCATATTTAATAACATAAAAAATATGTCTCATTAAATAAGCATCTCGGTGAAGGTCGTTGTATAGCGGGATCCTATACTAATTGACACTCCGTACTAGACCTGCTCCAGAGCAAAGAGATACCACCTACAGAGTCAGACGTGCGGATTTTACCTCAATTTCTTTAAAAAAAATACATTTTTACCTTATAAAACCCATGACGTAAATCTGAAGAAGATTCTTGCATTTTTTTACCGCGAAGGATGTCACAAATCATTTAAGTCACTAGGATATTTGCTCAGACGAAGCATCGATGGGAATTTCCTCACAAATACTGAATCCGGCTTCTTTGGAAAATAAAATATTATCAATATCGTCGCAATATTTGAGATTGTGGAAATGCCAAATGCTTGAGGAAAGAAGCTCACTTATCGAAAACTGAGTGGCTATTGTATCCAAGAGACAGGCAGTTAAAGGTATAATTATCATGAACAAATAGGATCGAGGATTATAGTCTAAAGCAACAAACAACAAATATTGTAATGCCAAATGATTTGAAAAGAGTAACCATGGTATTTCTTGCCGGGTCTTCTCCATAGGAAACGACCAACCCGAACCGTGCACATTTTATCGACGTTTTATAAGTGCCCATCTAGGCCTACATGAAATAAAATATTTTGATTTTGATTTTGAAACTGCTGAAAATAATAAAAATGTATCCAATAACGCTATCAAGAATCACATTATAACGTTTTATCGAACTTCATAAAACTTTCAACAACAGCACACAAAAAAAGCTAATTTACAACCAATAATGCCCAATAGATTTCTTTCTATACAATTCAATAAACAATGATAATACTGTATAAAAGTATAATGCTACACTCAAAACCAATTTAAGTATCATCATTAATATCTTAATACAGATCAACCATAAAAGTCTCGTTAGAATATTGCTTGTTCTCGTTCACTTTCACAGGCGCACAGCACAACCCACACTTTGACCAAATAATGGAGCGACTGCTATTCAAGTATCAGCTATTATTGTTATAGAAAGCTCTATAAATCAATTTAGTTATTAAAGTTAAAAGTTATTGGGTAATTGCCTTTTTGTAGAACAGTGGGTTTGTAGTTGGTCGAGTGGCCTTGAATTTTTCTTGGGAGTATATTTTTTTGTTGTGTGCCTTCGTTAGTTGTTTTTGTGATTTGTGTCTACTTGGCTATAGTTTTGATTATTTAGTTTATGGTTTTGATGTTATATATTTGCTTGTTGTTATCGTTTTTAGGGTTCCGTACCTCAGTTGGCAAAAAAAAAAGGGTTCCGCCCTTATAGGATCACTTTGTTGTCTATCTGTCTATCCGTCTGTCAAGACCCTTTTTCTCAGGAACGCGTGAAGGTACCAAACTGAAATTAGTATCAAATGCTCAAGTACCCCTTGGAGAAGTAAAAGTCAACGCGATCAAAAGATATGACCGTTTACCTAGAATATATTATTTTAGGATATCACAAAAGAATCAAAACCTATAAGGTTACTGCCCGTTAACCTAGAATCATGAAATTTGGCAAGAAGCAATGTCTTACAGCACATATAAAAGAAAAAAACTGAAGTTAATGACAAAATACCTACAAGTTTATACGGAACCGTCAGTGTGCGAGTTCAAATCGCACTAGGTCAGTTTTATATTCAATTTATTCACTGTTATTACAAGTCACGGCCTTCATCATTATCAACTGTCAGGACGAAATATTTGTGTAAACAGTAAAAAGTTTTCTTTCTCTTTGAAAGGACGAAATTAGGACGAAGACGAACGAAGGACGAAGGCGTGCAGCCTTGAAAAGTTGGGGTATTGCTCAAAGCGCAACCAACTAAACGCAACTAAATTATTCATCGAAGCGCAACCATTAGTTGCGCTCACAAATTCAAATTAAAAATATTATATGTTTATTTCTCAAAGCGCAACCATGATGAAAAATAGAGAGGGGTATTGATAGATTCATTTTTTTTTTCAACCATGGCTGCGCTTTGAGGAATAAACATATAATATTTTTAATTTTTGCGCTTAGTTGGTTGCGCTAAAAAGTAGTTGCGCTTTGAGGAATAATTTAGTTGCGCTTAGTTGGTTGCGCTAAAAAGTAGTTGCGTTTTGAGGAATAATTTAGTTGCGCTTAGTTGGTTGCGCTAAAAAGTAGTTGCGCTTTGAGGAATACCCGGAAAGGTTTCGTCTTATAATCTTTTCAACCTTGTCTACCCCGCAGTGTTACTGCAGCTTTTAAATATATTGAAAAGCCGGCACAGTTAATATCATTAGAGAAGTTAAACCTTGGAACCGTCCGTTCGTTGGTTTTGTTTACATAGAGCAGCTTTCCGCATATTGTAAGCTAACTTTCGCAAACTGTAGATTTAGATATCTAGTCAGAGATATTTTTGGCAAACGATGGTAGATGATGTCCTGATATGAGATAATGAACTTAATATTTAGTTATCCTAAGGTTTTATTACCTAAACAATAAACATCGATGTAATTCCATTCATTCTTCTTCATAAAGGCAGATTAGAAATAATGATGTGTCACTGTAAAGGACGTTTCTAGCTTCGTAACTAATCTTAATAATCCTTTAATGATTCACAATATCTGGAAAAACATAACATAACATCAGGCCTGTAATCTCCGAAGGGTTAGGCAGAGGTGTACCTAATAGTACACCCACATATCGCCAGTTATGTTTAAGTCCCATGTAATGTGGGTGAGCCTATCGCCATTAATCGAGCACAAATCTATACTCCGTGGCTTCTACTGAGAAATTCCTGATGGAACCATGTACCCTTTACCAGATCAACGACTGAGGTAAAACCTCATTCATTTTATAATCAGTAAAATCCAACTAGTGAGTCACATAGATAGACCAAGGCTCGTAGGCACTAAGCACCTACGCCAAGCTATTCATAACGAAGTAATTAGTAACGAAGTAATTGGTATGTAAAAACAGCTGAATTTTCTGCGAACAGGCGGAATGTAGCATTAAATATGCTATACGTCAACACGATGATACTGACTTTGTTACTTGTAAATCTGATTTGAATAGTGTTATGTCCTTAAAGAATGTTGGTATCATCAGCTTTGGAACTTACGGGTTTATTTCCCATTGTGGTGAAGGGATTTAAACCAGTCGACAGAAACTAGGAACTAAGATCAGCACTGGAAAAATTGCTTGCTTCTTAGTCGTAGCAAACATTATTTTGAAGTGGATTGATTTCAGTTACAAAAAATTTAAAAATACAGAGCATCAATCATATTGAAATTATACCATTATTATTATCCCTGTTGAAGACTTTATACCTTGTCCTATATTAACGACAAGAGAGCCTATTACATTATTATATACAATAAAAGCATCTAAATTGTGCAGATACAGTACTTTTATTGCGAAAATATAGTTCTCCGATAACTAATTAACAGTGACGTGTGAATTCATTTTTTTCGCGTAGGAACCTAAACTTGATTACCTGAACTCGGAGTTCTTTGTGTGTTACTGTTGATTTCACAAAACATTTTTTTTTAAATAATAGAATGCAATACTTTTATTCCGGGTCAGTCAGAGGTTTATCACCTTCTACATAGATCATATTTTTCTAATATATCCATTTTCTTTGTTACAGACCCCAACAATATCACCAGAAATAGTGTTGTGAACGGAAGTGCAATACATATATGTGTGAAAAGTGATGTGGTATAGTGTGAGACGGTCCCAAATGAAGCGAAGAAGACTGCTGTCCCTAAAACGGTACAGTGAATAAACTACAATGTTGGCGACACAAGCCTGGGTGTTCCTCGCAGGATGTCTTGCTATCGGTAAGTGGATTAGTCTGTACTTTTATAAATTTCCTAGATGTTCCCCGCAACGAAAATTTTATAAAAATTAAATTTTTCCCATTTTTCTAACTTAAACTGGCGAAATGTGGATGTACCATAAGATACTCCTCTGCCTAACCCTTTAGGGATTACAGGAGTGAGTTTATGTATAAAAGCCTCTGGTGGACATCTCAAATAAAGGCAATTTCAAGTTGTAACCGTTATCTTTTCTCCGAGCGTTGGTTTTCGGCCTGCAAGAGATTCAACTTGGAGTGTTAATTTTTAATGAACTCGGATTACGATAGCCGCCACTTACCGATAAGGGATTCCATCCAAAAGGGCTTGCTTTAGAAATTCGGTTGTAATGTTATCTTCGTTCAATTCATTGAAGCGAACATTTTAATTGACCATGGTGGTATCGGTCCTTCTATTTTAATCTTTTTCGCTGTCGTTTTGGATACTTAATAAGACATTAAAGCTTACTTAATTCAATAGATACGCTTAATATTTGCTACTATACCGACATTTCACTAGTTACCTAACTCTTAGGGGAATCTAGACATAATTTATTTACTTTTCATTGAATTCCAAGGCCCTTAAGTTTTGAGTACTTAATTAGCGAGTCTACTGTCGTTTTGCCAAAACGAATATTTGATACTACACGATTCAAGATAATTTGGAGCGTAGACACGTATGAACGATGGACTTAGTGCCTCTATTTTCATATATATTTATTTAGTTCAATCAACATTAATGATCTAATTTTATAAATAGTAATAAACAATGTTACAGTAGTAGTAAAATGTAATAAATGGTATATATTGGTGCCTACATCGGCAATTTATAGCAAAAATCGTAAGAAATCCAGTCAAACAATCCAGTAATTGAATGGATACGATAGGTTTTTTATTCAATAATTCTTACAAAAACACTAGAAACGGCTCAACAAACATTACAAAATTGGATTTTACTTTTGAACATCTCATAGTAAAACTTATAATCTACACAGGAATACTAAAGAATCTTACTAAACAAATAGTCATAGTGCATTTAGTTTAAAGCTTAGGCTACACAATAGCGAACACCCATTGTTTTGATAGTTTTGTACCGTTGTACATGTATGTTCGGTTCAGAAGAATGTCGGCGGATAAGCGAGACTAAATGGCAGTTAATTTGCGTATAATGGAAAGAATGCCTGCGAGTACAGCTTGTATTAATAGAAGCAGCATTTTACGGCCCTGTTCACACGCGAAATGGAATAAGTTTTTTTTTTTTAATGTCCAAGAATACTGCTATCCTACGTAGCAGTGCTGCCAGCGTTCCTGGGCAATTTTCGCGTTGACAGTGACAGTGTTTTTGATGCCTTGTAATTATTTTCCCCTTTTGATACTTGTACATATTTTTCTTATTTATCTAAGTTTTGTTTATAGTTTGTAAATTATGCATAATAAACGTTTTCAAAAATAATAGTAAACTTTTGATGAACAGCGCCTTATTTTAAGGTAGACAGTGTTTAGTAAACTTTTACTTGGACAGTCAGCTGCACATAGACATAGGTAACACTTTGACAAGAGCTAGCGAGCTAGCGTAGTACGAAGTCAGTTTGTTAATATCGATCTGCAACTTACTGTACCTTTCTATTTTTTTTCTCTGTTTTTCTAGTTCTCAATTTCTGGAAAGAAGTAAAACGCATTGCATTGGTTATTAGATTGTCAAAGGTAGGTCATTTGCGTGATGGGTTAAATAAATAATACATTGAACAGCCAGTCGAAACATTTGTCTCGAGTAAAATTTTCATATGAATAAGTTCATTTTCATTCTTTTGAAATTAAAAATGAGGTTACTTTATTTTAAATCTAGACTCTATTATTATTTGTACAATAGTTAAATATAACACAAATAATATTAACAATAAGTGCTAATTAGATTTTTATTAAACGAAACAGTTCAATTAGTAAGTACATAATTATTTTGTAATTTATACGATGAATTTTAGTAATAAGAGTAAATAAAATGACCTGTGGTGTACCCTTGAGACTTCAATAGAAAAGTTTAATAAACTCTTCAAACGTATTTTAAAATATTTACAAAACTTTTAATTTCGATTTCATGTAAACATTGCTCTTTTCAGATAAAAATATCCAAGGATTAGAAATTCAAGAAAAACCAATATTAATAGAAACAATATTGATGGTTTATTTTGATATTTAATACAAATGATTTTATAGCGTAGCTATTTATATTTTTGTAACAGTTGATAATTTTAGAAACAAAAATAAACCCTCGTGTAATAAAACTAAGGTCTATTTCAAAAGCACTTGATGCAAATATAAACAAAAACTGTTCAGGTTTAATTATCAGGCAGATAGCGTTGGTTGGCTGGGGTTTTCTCATCTTCTTACTCGTTCACTCTTGACAGCGTGGTCGTGGTCATAGGGAGTCTCCCACAACTGTGGTCTATTGGCTGCATGGTGAGCACATTCTGCCACAGGGATTTTGGTGATAGATTTGATGGAGTCTGTCCATCGGCTTAGTGATCGACTACGTGGTCTCGTGCCTTCGACTCTACCCTGAATCATCAAACGCTCCATGGAATCATAAAGCCTCACTAAAAAGAATCAGTAACACATTTCAACCATAATATTCTGCCTCTTTGGTCTAGGGTTCGCAAACACGACTGCTGAGGATGCATTAGTCCTGGGTTCGATTCACGGGTCGGGCAGTGTTATTGGGTTTTTCGATTAGGAATTTCTCAGCCACAGAGTCTGGATTTGCTCAGAATTTGCGCGAAGGTTGATGGCAATAGGCTCGCCCCCTATTACATGGGACTTAAACATAACTGGCGAAATGTGGGTGTAATATTAGGTATACCTCTGCCTAATCCTTCGGGGATTACAGGCGTGATGTTATGTGTTGACGTATCGTTTTCCTATCCATTTGTTTACAAACCACACATATTATAATCCGTTATTCATTTTTACAAGTGAAATATGAATGTCATCTTCCTGTATCTGATCATAGACCACATATCAAACACTATTATTTTACGCTAATACTCTCATCCTACTCATTTAATACTAGCTTATCTATGGACGGTATATTATCTGAGTTCAGCTCGTTATCAATCAATTAAGTCGACCGTAAGATGAATGGTTAGATATAACAGACATTTATTACACTCAGTTGGATACTTACGAAGTGAGGGACGTAATTATTGATAACCTAACCTGTTAGATTATTATATTACGAAAGTTGGAAAGCAACAACAAAATAAACCGCCCACGTTATTGTTACAAAATATTGTTAGACATCTAATAATTGTTCAGTGGAAGCTAAATAATCTTTAGTTTTGTTGAAATTGCATAACTCCTCATGAAGTTCAAGACCAACAAACCGGGATTGGCAATGCAACACTGTAATGTTCCTTTGTATCGAAAGTACCTAGGTTTTTATTTTTCAGAATAAAAGCTTACTTCTGTTCAATTTGTGTTAATTTGCAGTGATTCTTTTCATAATATATCATTTAAGGACTGTAAAAGATAAATGATCTTTCTATTTGTACCTAATAGTTAGTAGTAGTAAGTTTGCAACACATAAATGTATCACTAAAATACTCGTACATAATTTATTTTAAATTTCTGCAATATCTTGTCAGCGAGTTCACTGCGCCATAAAACTAATACGGGTTCACTTTCCGACCACCCTCTGTCTGAATTGTTACCACTGTATGTCCAACACAGGCTAAAATATGACCCATATTTTCAGTCTAGCCTCGCCCTCAGAAAAGAAATATTTCAAAAAAAATGTTTTTTTCTCTAAATGTTTGGATGGTTCTGAGATGACACTCAACTCAATTCAGGCTATTACTGTGACTGGACATCAGTGGCGAAGGTTCCATACAACTCGATTCCCTTTGAAAAATGGCACAGTCACTATTTTATAGATAAATAATATAATCACATTAAAGATACGTACTCCGGCTTACCTCTTACAAAAATTGACCCTTCGCTACTGCATTAGACATTAGTCTCAGATCGAGATAATTATACCAAAATTCAACTTGTCACGTAATTTGATGAAACTTTCATCATGCCAGTTCTGTCAACAGTGACAAAGCAATCTGTCATACTTCAAATGGATAATAGAGACGAAAATAATTATGTCTGCTTTAGTCAAAGCACGTAAACACGGCGACATATCAAGTCATACATTCCCAGTATAATTTGTGGCCTCGCTTTGTATGGATTTCTAATACAACGAGAGATCCGCATAAACTAGTTCTGTATTGCTTGGTTGGTCGCTATACGTACTAAGTTTTATAGATCTTGGTTTAAGTCAAAATACTACCAACTTAACTGCTTTCAGATCTAACTTGAGAAAAGAATTGAAAAATAAGTTTTGTTTTCTAAAAAGTTGATCATGGATTAGCCTCACGTCTTTCACATGTTCTAATTCAGTGCGTTTAAATGTAAGTCAACATTAATTAGGGACATCTTACGCATACAAATGTCTTTTACTAGGGCGAACGATTATATAGCCCAGGCTCTGGATTCGTCCTTTACTTTCATAGATTTTAACAAAACGGGCAAAATGTGGATGCATTAATACCTCTGGCCAAGCCTTAAAAATATACAGGCGAGATGATGTCTTGTGAAACACTAAGCTACCAACAAACAATACAAATTCATAAAACGAACAATAATTCTATTCACAAAAGCTTGGCAAATGTCAAGACCAACCTCATAACAACAATGTATTCGATACCAAGGTACCAGGGCGACATGAGTCAACAAAGCTATGCGGTTGCATTGAACTCATAACGTAATTGGGAACTTATGGCCATTCTATGGTAATGTTTCTGCATAGACACGTCGCAAATAGGCCTACGGTATCTAAATGGAGACTCGACATGACTTGGCAAACAAATTTTATTATGTAGTTGTAGGTATATAGGGTGGAAAATTGTATCTCGCCCTAAACGCTAAACTAAATTATTGACATTACCAATTTTGCTCAAAGAAAACACTCAATAATTTTTTTCTAAATGTTAGAAAAACGGTAATAAATCTTTCGTTTAAATTGCTTGCCTGAGCCTGAAAATAATAATAAAATATCTATATGTATCAAAAGCAGAAAAGAATTAAAGCGAGGCAAAAAGTTCGTCCGCATCCCTGTCAAAGTGCCCTGACGGCCGGAAGCATTACCACCTAGGATTCAAATGGCGTATAATCTAAGTAGGTACCTATTTACTTACTTCAAATAATTAATATAATTGAATAAACTTTATTACCATAACATGATGATGTAGAACAAACGGATCATTACAAATAACTAACCAATTTAGGAACCTGTTAACATGGATGAATAAAATATTTTTCTTTCAAAACAAAATGTTTATGGAATGATGAAAGGAAATTACCTATTTATTGAAAAACCGGAGAAACTAAGAACATAATGATCTGTCTGTAAGAGTACGCACGGCGACCAATCAAGATATACAAAACCTGTTTATGCGGATCTCTCACTGTACGGGAAATCTGTGCAAAGCGAGGCCAAGTTATACTGGAACTGTATAGCTTGAGGTGTTCTCGTGTGTATTTACAGACAGAAACATCATTATTTGTGCTTAGTTTCTGCGGTTTTCTGACTTCCCTGAATATATGTAGTTAAAATACAAGGTGTAAACGGACCTTTCAAAGTGCCGACAATCAAGCATTCTGTACATCAAACTAAGTAGGTAACCCTACTCAAAAATAATTTCTGGGAAACGATTTTTTTTTGGGGTTAAAGTCACGTTTTACGCACTCAAAACATAGTGCTGATGTATGCATTGATTAAAAATGTGATAAAGTTGGAACTTTGACCCCGAATGGGTATGGTCTAGAACAAAGAACAAGTGCCTTTCGGGTTCGTTAAGGGTACTTCTACACCCATTAAAGTGAAAAATATTATGGAAAGTACCTACTATCCTTAGCGAACAGTTACTCCTAAAACTTGCTAAAGAACTGGAGTTTCCATATTAATATTATTACTGAACAATTGAACATTGAATATGCATGTAAAACAAAACGAAGTTAAAAGACAATATTGACAAGACTGAGCAGAGTTTTCCCTGAACTTTATAATAACATAATGTGGGTGTACCTACTATTACTTCCTATTCTTTATCGTGTGGTTAGTGCGTAACCTAGTGTCAGAGTTTTTATGCCACCCACGGGCCTCTGACTGGGCTTAACATGTAGTTGAGAAGTACCTCTCAGGCAAGCTGGTTTCGTCATGATGTTTTCCTTCACCGAAGCAAGTGAAAATTATACAATACGCACATGAATCCAAAAAATCAGAGGTGTGTGTATTGGGTTCGAACTCAAGACCTATGACTTGGCAGACCGTCACACCACTAGGCTATCACTGCTCTACAGGCGTGAAGCTATGTTATAATAACACTTAGTAATCATTTTCCATTTGAAAACTTTACGATGTACTACTGATCTTTAGTTATCATCCCGGCACATACTCCGGGTACGGCTACTTCTAAAACATTATTAAATAATACCCGACCTGGAAACAGAAGCCTGCAGGACTTCACGCCCAGCTTTTCGCGGTTGCGATCTCAAGCCTGAGTTACTCCTTAAAACATCAGCTATCTGCCAGTAAAAGTCCCGTCAAAATCGGTGCAGCCGTTCCGGAGATTAGCCGGAACAAACAGGCAGACACACAAACCGACAGACAGACAAAAATGTTTTTTTTTTGTTATGAGTACAAAATAAAGAAAGAAAAAGTATTTATTAGACTCACACAGGACAAAACACAATAAAAAATGGATGAGATTACACCAATACCGTATATACTTTCACATGCATTCAGTAAAAAGCTGTTATTTTAAAATTACAAACAGACATTTTATTTATTTGTATAGATTTAATGTTTCTATTCTTTCTTAAAACTAAATTCAAGTTATTTACCATAATTTCTCAACCTAAATTAGATCCTTCATATTCAGTGACCCAGCACTATAATAGTTCCATCATTGAAGCGAGTTCTTGAGCGCACTTTAGGGTACCACTTGATTTATTGCAATGTAACTAGCTAACGAAAAAAAAACATTCAGTCGAATTGATAATTTTCTCCTTTTAGAAGTCGCTTAAAAATAAGTTACCACTGAAAAATTAAACAGAAAAAATATCGTCAATTTGTAAACGGTTAAAAATGATAAAACAATTCACATGCACTTTAAATATCTTTATAATGTTATTTTAAACAACAAATGAAACGACACGCAGAAAACCGATTCACGATATTTTCTATTGTTTTATTCAGATATTCATTGGATTTCAAACCAGTGATATTTCTATTTTGTTTACAGTTTCATGCTGCAACTGTCGTCGTCACGATTATCTATCACAATAGTACAAAACAAACACTGAACAAATAACAACCTGCTTTTATTTTAAAAAATATAGCCAGCTAGCTGCCTAATATTACCAGTTTTTTAAACAAATGTTATCAAAAGGATGGACTGCTTGTTTCTGGTGATAAGTACCTACCTATCTATAATTATTTACCTTCATTGCAAAAGCTTCTATTTTTAGTTTGCCATTCAAATTAATTTAATTATAGACAGTCTGTGGGAATAAAATCAAATGAGAGCCGTACAAAAGACTACCAAAAGCGGTATTCAAAGAAAATTATAATAATTATGAGCAGATGGTTTACCGCATTATCATAGTATATCTTTTCCCCTTGGGGGTAGGCAGAAACAGTTTGTCATCTGCTACGATCACTTAATATTCCTGACGCCTCGCCAACGTTCATACATCTGGTCATACACGAACATTTATTTTGGGTTAGCCGTTCCATCGTCGATTTCATCTCTGTCCTCAGGACAATATGGAGGTCAACGAGTAGGCCAATTTATCATCATCATCAACTGCCTAGCCTTTTCCCAACTATTTAACCGGCTGTGTAAGCAGATGCAGCTGAATACCAGTTTTTTTCATGGAGCGACTGCCTATCTGACCTCCACAACCCAGTTAGCACTGGGTAATACGATACCCCTTGGTAAGACTGGTTGTCAGACTTTTTGGGCCACTGACTGCCTAACGACTGTCAAAGATCTACAAATGACAGCCGGGACCAACCGCTTAACGTGCTTTCCGAGGCACGGAGGAAACTCGGTATGTAATGGGCGGTCACCTATCCACAGACCAACCAAGGTAAGCACGGCTTAACCTAAAGATCGACCCGAGCGGTTGTTATTATTTAGCCACGAGCTCCTAAGGCCAGAGAGTAGGCCAATTTATATTAAAAAAAACACAATTTACCCACGTTTTAAAATAATACAGAAATAATTCAATCAGAACACTGTCCTTCAGTAATGACATTGTCAACATTGTCTCCAATGCCTTTATGTTACAAGTAGGTATGCCTCCCACACTACGACCTCTATTACGGGCAAATATTCCGAGCTTAGTCACTCGTAAAGCTTCTCCGGTACACAGCGTTTTGTTTCACACCTTTTTGTTATTCTGTAGTAACAGGGACTCCAAAGAATTAAGGATAACAACCGACGAAAAAAAAGGGGAGGTTCTCAACTCGACATATTTTTTTTAATGTATGACTATGCCTACATTTGTACAGAGAAGTCCGATTTGTATGATTCTTTTTATCGGAGAGCGTATTATCTCTAAGTTGTTGTAACATATAAATATACTGACTGAATTTTTAAACCTTGCCTATACTTTAAGGGCGTATAGTACTCATAAAAATGAACCAATTTTTCAATGGGACCGACCATAAAATCGCGAAAATAATATCCCTGCTCCATACATTATTGGTCGCATAACTCGAAAAAATGTAGGCAGGAGCTGATATTATTGTCGCGATTTCTTGGTTTGTCCTATAGTAAAAGATGTTCATTTTCATGAGTACACACCCTTAAAGTATAGCCAACGTTTAAAAAATGACCCTGTATGTATAGTTAAACAAGGAAACAAGGCAATTCTTCTTTTTCTAGTTGTTGCAAGCACGTTTCCGAGCATAGTGTCCGGGGTGAAGATAATCCCTAGCCAGATAGTTTTATTCGGGTTTTTCCATCAGGAATTATCCTACAATACTACTTTTAAACTCTTCCTACTTATTCAAGAAAAGGCGTGACGTCATTTTTTGGAAATTAGGTTTAACTTCTTATACTTGTATCTATAGTCAAGTTCAAATAATTACTTATTTGACATTAAAGACAAGAATTTGAACGAAGTAAGAGAGTCAAAGAAAGCAAAGCTAAGAGTTCTAACTTCAAGCAATTACTAAATTACAGAAAAAAAAACTTATCTTAAGTAATTACTTTTACTCAAGTAATTACTTTGACTTGTTTTACGGGTGTTAGACTAAGATACTTGATTTATTTTTAAACCTTAGTCCATCGAATACCGCTTCTTGAATAATATTGTCCCTTGTTTTAGCAGTCAACGACGCACCCTAACAGAGATTGTCATTCAAAGTGCCGAAATAGAAAGTGTTACCGTATGTCAAGAGAAGATAAATGGAATTCTAGGTCGGAATGTCTGGTATAGCTATTTTTGTATATTTTGGTGTGTCTGGATAAATTGAAAGCGACCTCTCTTTGTATGTCCAATTTGTCCAGTCAATTAGTATTCTGTTGAGGTTTTTAGAGATTGATTGAGATAGAATTTTATTTGTTTATCGAATCATCAGAGCATAAAGTTTGAGGCGGACTTGGCTTTGGGTATTTTCTACCAGTCTACCTTAGAAAAACAAAAATACTAGAAAATAATTAGAACTTAAATATAAGAATAAATACATAATATAGGGTGACTGGTAATTAGTGGCCGATACTTAAACACGTGATTGTACTCATGATAACAAGCAACTTTCCCCAAGAAACTTTTTTTTATACTCATTCACGTTTCATCGACTCGAACATTAAAATATCTTTGGTTTTTATTGTATAGTAAGGTTATTATGTACATTATATACAAACTACAAATAGATCTAAAATAATAATAAAAAATTTAGACTTTAGTATGTAAATATCTTTTATATTTTCAAAGTACTTAATTAAATCTAATTTTTAATATTTTTATACGCAAACCCTGCGTAGGGAACTACAGCAGTTTTGACATGGAAAGAAAAATTCTAGTGCGAGCAGGGTTTGAACCTGCGACCTTCCGATTCAGTACACTGGACGTCTTCACCAATTAGACCATCGCACCCTGCTCACAGCTCTCGAAATTTTCGTTCCATTAATAACGTCTTACGGTGACGTTAGCGCCATCTATTTAAGAAAGTATCGAACTAACTTAAACCAACACGTTTTTTTTTTTTCCGTATGGGAAATCATCAAATGACCCCCCCCCACTCTGGGCGGAGCGGAGGGGAGTGTCAGACTTGTACTGACTAAAACCCATCCATGCTCCTTCTTTGCCGTTTGTGTTCCAGGGCCACGGTATCTCTTTCGAACAGTCCCGCAGAAACCAACACGTTGACATTACAGCCAAATCAATGTTGTATAGAAGTCGCCGTACCAAACTAATTTTTAATATTCTTATACGCAAACCCTGCGTAGGGAACTACAGCTGTTTTGACATGGAAAGAAAAAAAAAAAAAAAACTAAATCTAATTTGTTCACAAAAGGATTACATGCGTGCAAAAAATCCTAATAAAATCTTAATTCTTAATCCACAATGCTTTCAAAACCTAATTATAAATGTAAACGCTATTTACTATATTAATGTAAGGTTTGAATATTTAAGTAGCTAAGAAAATTACTCCAAACTTCATTTACAATTCTTTGAGAAACTCAAGATAATTAGCTGTTTAATAAGAAGTAAATTAGTAATTAAAATTTTGTTGACTGCAATCGACAACTTATTTTCAATATTAAATAATAATATTAAAGTTATTTTTGTTTATACTAATCAGGGAAATTAATCAAGTCAATCAAAATCTACAAGATGTAATTATGAACTAACTGATAACCTGAAAGAGGGTCATTGTACCAATGATTGTAAACTTAAGCCAAGTCAGAGGCCCATAGGCGGCATAAAAACTCTGACACCTGGTTAGGCACTAAGCATACGATAAAGAAGAATTATACACTTTTAGTCTAAAACCAATAATGAAAAATCATACAAAAAATTTGCACTCTTCTACATTTTGTCAAATTATCATCATCTGCCTAGCCTTTTCCCAACTATATTGGGGTCGGCTTCCAGTCTAACCGGATGCAGCTGACATTTTGTCAAATTATGTGAACAGAGCAGCAAATCACCTATTTTCGAATATTTCAAACTTGACCTCGTAGTATGTTTGTAATAAAGATTGTCATTGTATACAACAGACAGGCATTTAATTTTGTTCAAATACCATGTTTTTATGTAATTTGGGGCTATTTTTAACTAATTGAATGTTATAATAACAAAATTAAATTTAAAATTTAAAAAACCACCATCGCAACAAAGAAAGGCGAACAAACATTTGAAAAGTCAATAAAATGGCTGAGCCGGTTTTGATAAACCATTGTAATATACACATCATGCCCTTTCATTTGATACCCAACTTAGACATATTTGAAAATATTCCATTATTCATCACAACTTTCACCCCCATGTCTAAAATGGCTGAACAGATTTTAATAATACAAATCTAATTGTGTTATACACATCATGACCTTTAATTTGATACCCCACTTCGTTATATTTTAAAATATTCGATTTTTCATACTCACTTTCATGCCATATCTGGTAAAGGGCTGCACCGATTTTGATAAAACGTATCTAAGAACCATCGCCAAGAAACTAGCTTTCAAATAAAAAAAAACTGCACCTATATCGGTTCACTCGTTTATGAGCTACGGTGCCAGAGACAGACACACACACACACACATTGCGGTCAAACTTTTAACACCCCTCTTTTTGCGTCGGAAGTTAAAAACAGTCCCAAACATTATAATAATAGCTAGCCTACCGGAGCTAAATTTAAAAACCAAATTTAGATACTGACTCACATTTCCAAAAATAAAGATCTACAAGGTTCAATAGGCACATACGATATTTTAGGAACTGTCAAACGTAAGGTACGTTACTTCGACAAAAATATAGTGGATTCGTAAAGTATTGAGACTTGTTCCTTGACTAAAAATAATGCCATAATCCCAAAGGCTTAGGCAGAAGTGTATCTAATTTTATACCTACATTATGCCAGATACATGAGGAGCTCGTGGCTAAATAATAACACTCACACGGGTGATCTTCAAGGTTAAGCCGCGCTAGCCAAGGTCGGTCTGTAGATGGGTGACCATCATTATACCGAGTTTCCTCGGTACTTCAGAAAGCACGTTAATACGTTAGTCCCAGCTGTTATTTTTGTAGATCTTTGAAAATCGTCACAGGTAGTCATTGTGTCGAAAGTCGGACAACCGGTCTTACCAAGGGGTACCGCATTACCCAGTACTAACTGGGATGTGGAAGTCAGATAGGCAGTCGCTCTATGTAAAATATTCAGCGGCATCCGGTAAGACTGGAAGCCGACCGGGCTAGGCAGATGATAATGATTAAGACATCAACCGAGCACAGATCCAGACTCACTGAGGAAATTCTAATGAAAAAACCCAATAACACTTAGACCGAACTGGGAATCGAACCCAAGACCTCAAGCTCAGTAGTCGCACTTGCATCCACTGGACAAACGAGGCAGAATTCTAATTGCCCATAACAAAGTTAGCTAAAGACTTAATCTTGTACACTAAGCTACTACAATCTGTCATATTTTTGTTATAGATCCTCAACTTTATCGCTAAAGCATTAGGTTCAAGGTTGATTGGAAAAATTTGACAGATTCGGGTAGCTTGTTGTGCTGGAGTCTATACAATTAGTTGTTAATGATAGCAATAAAAAGCAACATGAAAAAGTTAAAAAGCTTCATAGGCACCCTATTAAACTTTAAAAAGGGTTAATATGAAGATTAAAGGTTAGCTCTCAGGTGTCGATTTAACTTCTTGGGTTCTTTTGATTGTTTAAGTGGTTATTTTATAAACGGACATAGCGTTTTGTTTGCGTTAGGTAACATTCCTCTTGTGGAAACCTGAAGTTTGATATATCAGTGAAACGCAGTCCCGCAGATCACACATAACTTCACGCCTATTATCCTAGAAGGGTTAGGCAGAGTTGTACCTAATAGCACACCCAGTTTAAGTCCCATGTAATAGGGGGCGAGCCTATTGCCATAAAACGGGCACAAATCCAGACTCCGTGGCTGCTACTAATCCTGATGAAAAACCCAATATCGCATTGCCCGACCCGGGAATCGCACCCAGGACCTCATGCTCTGCGGTCGGCACTGGTTGTATCCAAAGTGCAAACGGGGAAGAATAGCCGGCGAACCAAGCAAAGTTAACCTAACATAAAGAAAGAAACAAAGAAAAAATATTTATTTGTCACAGGGACATGACGTGCATACAAAATAAAAAATGAAAAAGAAAAACAAAAAACAACAGTCAACGTATGACAAAAATTTGCTTGTTTGCGACAATAATGACATAACTCGAAAAATGAGAAATATGGGACATGCGGTTTTTTAAGTTAAGACTATAAACATTTTCATTATTTTGCCGTTTTTTTTTTTGCATACAAAGTTTTACCAAATTCAAATTCAAATTCAAATTCATTTATTTGTTAGAATGTGGTACAATAAATGGTCTTTCTAATCAGTGGTCTCATCACAATCTGCCACATGTGGCGTGCAAATATTTGGTACATAAATTACAAGACAAAAAATAAATAAAAATAAAACAATAACAATTTGTGGCAAGTCAGTTAAAAATATTATCTGGATTACATTCAAAATATTATTTAATGTCAAACTATTAAAAAGATACGATATGTCAAAGTTAATAAAATTACAATTCAATTAGCATGTCAGTGTCATTCAAATAATCGTTTAAATTATAATAACATTTTTTACATAACAAATCTTTGAATTCCTTTTTAAACGCATTTAAATTTAACGTTTTGATTTGTCTTGGGATTTTGTTAAAGACTTGCGGGGCTATGCAGAATATGCTTTTCCACATTAAAGCTGTTTTGGCCCTTCGCCCGCGTAACATATCATACCGCCTGTTACGTTTAACAGTATCTGACAAGTTAGGAAACAGGTGTGAATTCGACTTAACAAACAAGGCAGTTTCATAGATGTATAACGACGGTAGTGTTAAAATTTTATACTTTTTGAAAAATGGTTCACAACTGTCCGTCACCTGTAGTCTAAACATGGCTCTGATGGATCGCTTTTGCGCTTTAAACGCGGCTTCTCTATTTGTGGAATTACCCCAGAATATAATTCCATATCTAAGTACAGATGCTACAAGACCATGATAAGCTGTAAGTAGTGCATCTGTGTTAACTGTTGGGGCAAGTTTATATAAGGCATATGATGAACTACTAATTTTCTTACACAGAGCTTCAATGTGATTCTTCCAATTGAGCTGCCTGTCAATTATCAGGCCTAGAAATTTTGCACTATCTACATCGCTAATTTTGTTATTTTGGTATTGGACCTCCATTTTCGAACTTGGTTTTTTATGGCCAAAGTGCATTATTTGTGTTTTTTCAAGATTAATTCTAAGATTATTGTTATTAAGCCAAGAGATTATTGAATGTACCGCGCTATTGACATCTGCTTCATATGAATCCGGTTTATCACATGCTATAGTTATTGTACTATCGTCAGCAAAGAGTGTTATTGGAAAGTCAATAGCTTTGGGCAGGTCATTGATATATATTAGGAATAGCGGAGGGCCCAAAACACTGCCCTGTGGTACACCAAAATAAACTGTGCGTTCTTTAGATAGGTACGTTACTTCTTCTTTAGTCTTGAAATTAAGGTTTGTTATAGCGGTAAATTGTTTTCAAAAGATGAAAGGTTTATTTTACGAATTCGTTTACTTAATTTAAAACAACTTTTTTCAGTTATGTCATCCTTGCTTGTCGCAAACGAGCGATTTATAAATACAACAGGACGGAATAAAAAAAAGAACATAACCTACATTACCAGCCTTGCTGATGGGCTCATCTTCTTAGTCACAGTTTTTTCGTCCTACTTACACGGGAACAAAATAGAGAGGGCGAACAAACCTAGTATCTTTAACCTAATTTGAGTATCATTAGCCAATTATTTTGGCGAATCTATCTGAGCTAAATTTGAATATTCTATTTACATTTAAATCGAACTCTGGCTTCAACGGAAAACTCCCGTACCTATATCTCATTTTGAAATATGTATTTAGAATGTCAGCAAAATTTCCTAAGCCAAATAAAAGTTTATTTAGACTCGACTGCTGCTATCAGTAGGTCAAAGGGTTTCCTCTCAGTTATTTGATGTTACGACGATTTAGGTAGTTACCTAAATCGACGTTATTAAAGCCTGAAAACATGTTTAACAAGAATTTGTGTCAACATTCATCATCATCATTTCAGCCGAAAGACGTCCACTGCTGGACATAGGCCTCCCCCAAGTGTCGCCACATTGACCGGTCCCGTGCGGATCCGCATCCAGCGGATCCCTGCAACCTTTACCAGGCCATCAGTCCACCTAGTGGGAGGCCATCCAACGCAACGTCTTCCAGTTCGCGGTCGCCACTCCAGAACTTTCCGGCCCCATCGGCCACCCGTTTAGCGAGCAATGTGCCCTGCCCACTGCCACTTAAGTTTGGCTATTCTTCGGGCTACGTCAGTAACTCTGGAACTCTTACGGATTTCCTCATTTCTGATTTGATCACGCAAGAACTTGTGTGGTATACTACAACTAAAAAACCCGACTACTGAATAAAATGTAGCCGATGTTACCCAAGCCATTATAATGATCGATTGACACCTTATTCATCAAAATCGGATGAATAGTTTAGGCGCTACAGAGGAACATACGTAAATACTAACAAACATAAAGAAAGAAAGAAATAAAAATTGGGTTTATTTGGCATAAACACCTTAAAGATTATACAAAATAAATAACCAAACAAAACTAATAATGCCAAAAGGGCCTCAGCTCACCATAATGCCAGATGGCAACACAAGGTGTACCACCTGACGCTAATTTACTTTTTTATTCTATTTACATACATGGACTGCTAAAATCATAACATCCACCAAGAAAAAACAGATTACCTAACAAAAAAAAAATACAAACACACGAACATAGAAACTTTTCCTTTTTGGAAGTTGGTGGCTCTTGCTCATAGGTAGACATTATCTTGTCCACTGAAAACAGGATATTTCCCATGTTTAATATTTTTTTTGAGTTCCTGATATATTTTTTTTCATTAGCCTGTAGTATACCAATCCTTATAAAATAATGATAATGTTACTGACCATGTCAGTTTAAAAGCTTTAATGAATTAAGTCATTTTATCACTTAGAGTCTAAGTCTTAGACTATAAACAAAAACAATCTTTTTTCTTTTCTTTTTTTAAAAAAACGTTGCCCCACACTAGGAATTTCTCCTGTATCGTGGGTGCGTTTACAAACACTTAAGCTCGCATATACAAACAGCCAGACCCGGAACAATTACCTGTAGGCCATACAAAATATTTCTATCAATTTTCCAATTTTTTATTTTTTAATCTTGTTTCGGTGTTTTTAATCGTGAATTGATAGTCATAGCATATCCCACACCTAATCCCTTACTAAACATTAATGAATCACCTAAGACGAAACGCAATTAGTCTGAATGATCACAAGGATATCCAGTACTTAAGAGGGTCTTAGTCTTTCATTATCAAGGTTGAGCCATTAATCTAAAAGGGAGATGCTATAGAGATAATATATCGTACTGAAAGCATTTTCAGCGAAAGTTTTGTGATTAATATTGCCATGGTATTGTGTGTTGATATAATGAACCGAATTCGGTACTATGTGAAGTTTTTTCCGTCTTATAATACCTTATTTACCGAAGAAAAGACATTTAAGTCAAAAAGAGTTTTTCAGGACATCGCTAAGCGGTTGGTTGTCTCTTTACGTGATTTTTTTTATCAAGAAATCAGTATTGCCATACAACGCGGCAATGCTGCCAGCTTTCTGGGCACTTTTTCCGTTTGCAGCGATGCAGATGAATTTAGTGATGCCCAGTGAGCTTTTCGCACCTTTTTTCATTTTCTTCTTATTTGTACATAATATAACATCACGCCTGTAATCCCCAAAGGGTTGGGCAGAGGTTGTACCTACTTATTAGTACACCCACATTTCGCCAGTTATGTTTAAGTCCCGTGTGGTAGAGGGCGAGGCTTTTGCCATCAACCGGGCACAAATTCAGACTGTGACTGCCACTGAGAAATTCCTAATGGAAAAACCCAATAACACTTTGCCCAACTTGGGAATCGAACCCAGGACCTCAAGCTCAGCAGTCGCGCTTGCGACCGTCAGACCAACGAAGCAGTCTGTTAATAACATTATCTATTATTATTGAGTTATTTGTACATGTTTCTTTTAAGTATTCTACTGTATTTAAAGAAATGGTGTGATAACCCGAGATTTACGAAAGAACAACTCTATAAAGGTTTTTGCACCTATTCTGTTTTCTTTTAAAAGGATGTAGATTACCTACAACGATGTGCTTAGGTTAAATCATTCTTTCCTCAACTGTATTCTAAAAGACAAAACAATAAACCAACATTTTGTGACTAAATTGTGTTTAAACGAGTATTTCAATTTGAAGAAAATCCGTCGTCTTAAAGTTTATGGACACTTAAAGTACACACGGCAACACATCAAGCTTTACAAATCCAGTATAACCTGACCTCGTTTAGTGATGAGCTTCCCGTACAATGAGAGATCAGCCTAAATTGGTTTGGCATAGCTTCATTGGTCGTCGTGCGTAACGTAATTTTACTTTGAAGGATAGTTAAAACTGAGTCTCTGAACGGAGATCCGTGGGGGCGCCCTTACAAGATGGTACGGGACAAACTCCGCACCCGGGCCCCCCGCTAACGCAGAGTCTCCGGCCTGAGCTCGTGGAGGACGTGGTGAGCACTCGTTCCCTTCGCGAGGGGAGCATCCTTCCCCGCCTATGGCTCCGCCGCCGCGTGCGGTGCCAGAAGCGGACCACACCGATGACGATGACGACGTTCCGGAGGTGACTGGGGTAGACCTGAGAGTGGCGGTACGCAGGCTGAAAACCAGAAACACCGCCCCGGGACCCGATGGCTTGCCTGGCAAAGCCTGGGTCCTGGCCTCTGAGGCTCTCGGGCCCCGACTGGAAGGGCTCCTAAGCGCGTGTTTGGAGAAAGGCCAGTTTCCGCTTCGTTGGAAGACGGGGAAGCTGGTCCTCATCCGGAAACCAAGGCGCCCTGCGGACTCTCCGTCCGCATACCGGCCCATCGTGCTGCTCGACGAGGTGGGCAAGCTCTTTGAAAGAGTCATTGCCAACCGCCTCGCCGGGCACCTTGCGGGGATGGGGCCAGATCTTGCGGAACACCAGTTTGGTTTCCGCAAGGGGCGCTCGACGGTGGACGCCATCATGTGCGTGAGAGCCCTCACGACGGGGGACGCGGTGTCCCGAGGCGGGGTCGTCTTGGCGGTGTCTCTTGACATCGCCAACGCCTTCAACTCCATGCCCTGGAGCTGCATTAGGGAGGCACTTCGGTATCACCGCCGTGTCCTCGTAGCGGTGATTGGCGGCGGCGATCTCTCGCGTCCGGCCTTGGTTCAAGCCATGGTCCGGAGCGAGAGGGAATGGGAAGCCGTCACCTCCTTCTGCGAAGCAGTCATGCTAGTGAAGGAGGTGGCGGGACGTGAGAGGGAAAGAACCTCACGTCCCAGTCGCCGCGGGAGACGCCCTGGACGTTGGGGGTCACGTGGTGGCTCCCGGCCACCGTAGGCGCGGGCCTATGGACGGCGAGTTATGGGCCAGCTCGCCGTCCGGCCGTCTTATGACGACAGGCCGTGTCGACGGCGCGTTCGTGTTCCACGTGCGCCTCAAAGAGATGTCAGCAAATAAGTAGGGGTCCGCAAGGGCCGATGCCTGCCAGGGCTGCGGGACTGTTCGAAAGAGATACCGTGGCCCTGGAACACAAAGGGCAAAGAAGGAACATAGATGGGTTTTAGTCAGTACAAGTCTGACACTCCCTTCCGCTCCGCCCAGAGTGGGGGGGGGGTCATTTGATGATTTCCCATCCGGAAAAAGAAAAAAAAAAAAGGATAGTTAAAACTACAGTTTATTGCAAATAAAACAGGAAATGAAATATCTCAATCGTCAATAAATTTCTTACGTCCTTTACTTAAGTTGAAGTAGAAAGAAACAAAAAGTTTAATTAATTAATTACTTACTCAAGTTTTGTTTTCGTTCATTTGCGGGAACCTAATATCTGACCCAACGAATATACAAATTGCAAATTTAATGATATTCACATAAAATGTGCTACAAAGTATTTTGACCACTATTAACAAATAAAAAATACTCAATGTAAAACAAATAAATGCCTGCGCTAATTAATTTAGAATTACCTCAAGACATTGTTCAGTCACAAACAAACACGTCATTACAAACCTAATTGGAAATTATGAGCCACGCACATAAATTATAAATGTACACACAGTTATGTCTTATACAAGCAACATTTAATTACAACATCATTTGCGAAGTATTTTCCTGTTCTACTAATAAATAGGTATTATTAATTAATAACTTAATTGTATGAAACATGCTTGACTGCCTATATTCACGGAGAAATTACATTATTTTCCAGTAAATACTTCGAAATTGAGAAATTTTACTTGGTTAAATTCTAAACATGTCAACAAACTCAACATACAAACATGTTTAGACATTCTTGTCTTCATTCCTCGTGTGTATTAGATTCCTCAGAGCATTAGACGTTCTTAGAAAGTACTAGGGTATCATAACGTAGCAACAGGTCTAGCCTAGCGATCCCGTATGTGGGGACGTCCGTATCCCGAGTCCAGTTCCAACGCAAGCACACATGTAAACTCACATTGATAGAGGACTTTTCTATGATCCCTATCCCTGTTTCTTTCTGAGGCTCACATAGCGGAGTGTTAGAGCGAGACAACATATGGATACGCGTCTATGAACTAGCTGAGATGTGTACTACCAGTGTGGTTAGCGGGAACAATTTTCTTTTTTCTTGTTTCATGGTTGTGTGCGTGACAGAGAGCGAAGTATTGAAGGCTTGTGATCCCTTGAACAAAACATTTTGGTATGGACCAATTATTAAAAGCAGGACTATAAAAGATTGACTTAGGCATTAAAGTATTAGAAGGGGTTTAAATAGGGTCGCCAAAAGCCTGAATAGTTTAAGGATGGTTTAATTTGATTAAATATGGGTGGGTCTAGTTCTAACAGTTCTGTCTTACAGATAGAACTGTTAATTTGATTAAAACGCATCGTATTAGAAATGTGGCAAAGAAGGTAAAATTAGCTGCCATCTCAACACAGCCTTCCTTTTAGCTTTCAATTTTATGCCTTGGAATTTTTGTCCAAAATTGTGTACTTGAACTTTTTTTATATAAAAAACCAGTGATTAAATATTCTTTTTATATATCTCTGTTTTTAATCAAACGTAACGTAACCTTTTGAAGTGTATTTTCCTTGTAGCCAGCCACCGCTGGTGGGTTATGAGTCCCTGATAGCAACAGACGAACAAAAAGGGGAACGCTCGTGTAGCTAGGATAAAAATATACAAAAATTTTTATGTTTTCTATTCATACACCTGCCTGATTTATTTTTATTAAGTAATTATAGAGGATATAATTAAAATAAGTACGCATTACTGCAAGTAAGGAATTATCTAGCAATCTATTAAGATCCCTTTTAATAAAGCTAGCAATTGTACCAACAATTAAATACTAATACAATAAAAATAAAATAAAAAACAAGTTTATGTTCCAACTTACCTAAGTTACAAGCTGTGTACTGTCTAAAGCAGCAACTCATCCTTAACTCTAAATACTAAGTAACTGAATCCATTTTACAGCGAAACAAGAATTTCACTATAATGCAACTTTTATAGACTCGTAAAGTTAATAAGTTTAGCCACAGTCACAGCTAATCCGAGAGTTTCTATAAGGGTTGACACATGTAGCATTACGGAATCGCATTTTTCCATGCCTAGCTTCTAATCGTCGTGAGCGTCAGTATGGCTGGTTGCCACCTTTTACTACCTATAGTCAATTAATTGCTACCTAATTTGGAAACAAAATAAAGGGACTTCAAAATGACCAGCCATTCTGATATCAGGATGGCTGGTCAACTCTCCGTTAGTGTGAAATTCGTGTTTTTATTTTTACTTGAATAATTGCTACCTGATTGCTACCCTCACGTATTTCAATGTCCACCTTGTAACTTTAACGAGTAAAAAGTTTTGATCATTTGATTTTTTTACGGAGAATGGATTAAGGTTATTGAATAAAACAATTTAAAACGATTACAAAAATGTTTCTTTTTATTGGAATACACCGACCCATTATGTTAATTGAACATATAAATGTATACATACGTATAGGCTGTTGTTGAGAAAAGAAACATTCAACAACTTGTCCTCTGTATATCACATCCAGCCGTTCAGTCTGTCTCAGCCTCCTTTTCAAGGCCGTCGGTCTACCTTCCTGAGTTTCCATACTATGTATCCTACCATAAAACTGTCGGAAGACCTATTCCTATTACGAACAGCCTAGCTGAGTCAGGCTTGCAATCCGTGGCAAGAAATCGCACTTTTTACATAGTCACAGTCGGATTCCAAATTAAGCCCAAAAAACCCGAATATGCTGAGTAATATTGATGAAGCACTTCATGGAACTAAAATTTGATACGCTGCTTATATTTCAGGTTTTAGGGCCTTCTCGACGTTATTTTTCATCTTAATGACTAGACTATTTTCAATTTATTACAATTTTATATCTATTTGTAGTTTGTTTAAACATAGTAATTAATAAATTAAATAAATTTTCAATCTAAACTTAAATGGATATTAATGAATAACATAGTTTCTTATTTTAACGAAAGTCTAGTTTCTTACAAAATTAAATTCGCGCCTTAAAACATCGTCTAGAACAATGATTTAAATCGATAGATTTGCTCTCATCATACTTAGATCGAAAGAATGATCGCACTGAGAAGAATGGCCTCGCGCAACAATAGATATGCTTTTCATAATGAGTGTGCAGGGCAATACTGTTCAAATTAAAATTGATATTTTCGTAAAATTTTAGAAACATTATCATTTTACGGCGCGGTAAAGCAAATCTAACGAGTTAAATCTTCGTTCGAGAAGACAATACCGGCAATAATTTAACTAGGTACAAAATATTAATTAGTAACGTTTCAAAGTAATTAGGAATTATTAATTTAATACGCTATAGCACTAAGACATTTGAAGAAGTAGGTGAATACTTGCGGTCTTCGGGACGAGAGTAAGATGAGTTTCTTATGAATCGGGTACCTGTATCTACCTATCTACTCGTATATTTAGAATGGAACAAAATCAGTTTTTGGTCTGTTTGTGTGACTGCTTAGATCCCCTAAACGTAAAAGCGTTTACGATTTACGGCTTTTCATACAAACTTTCAAGTCCATATTTTTCGAAAGGACTGAACCGATTTTAATGAAACTTCATACGCTTAAGCCCCTGTTTAAGCGTATGAAGTTTCATTAAATAGCTTTAAAAAGTATAGAGAACATTTTCGAAAGATAGTGTTACAGCTAAATTAGACCGATTTTAAATTTTCCATAGAAACAGAAATTTTCAAATTTTTTTTTAAAAGACATTTTCGAAAATGTTTTCTATTAACTCTTTAGACCTTATGTATCCTGCTTAAGTGTATATAGTTTCATTAAAATTGATTATGTCATTTCGAAAAATAAGGACTTGAAAGTTTGTATGAAATATCGAAGTCGTAAACGCTCTAAACTAATTTTCAACATCATTCAGGGCATTTATTTCAAAAGTTTTATGTGTAACGTATAATGTAACTGCCTCGTTGGTTTAGTGGTTACAAGCGTGACTCTGAGCATAAAGTTCTTGGTTCGATTTCCATTTTGGGCAGAGTTATTGGGTTTTTCTGTCTAGAATTCCTATGTTCTACGTAGCGATAGATCGTCATTTCGTGAAAGGCACTGATCATATCAAAAAGTTCTGTTACTGCAGGCATTCCATAAATAAAAAACAAAACACAGCCGGCAATCGTAAAAATAAACACCGAAGCAAAACTTACTTATTTCATTAAACCCTCACTACATACATTGTCGGTGTGTTGAAGAGTGGTTAGGAAACATGTCAAGACAGGTGGCCTATTGAGCATCACACACACATCAAATGTATGTGAGCTTAACACCATAACACTGTGAACACGCTTTGGTTAGGCTCTACCAGTACCTTCAGTTTTCCCTTGATTCCACAACGAAACACCACCTTTATCCCCCTAAAGTTAAAGCCTAGTTTCGAATGTGCATATTTCCCGTTTACCTCCTCGGAGTTTCTGCTAGCCTAGTACTCTCGAACGCACACACGTCGTGTCGCCGCGATTCTCATTCCATATATCAAGGTCACATAGACTCACATGCAGCTGCTATCGTCCGTCCTTGTCACACATACTTGTAATATATCCGTGAGACAAGGGCAGAAATATTTTTCGTTGTGTGACTACGCTGTCTAGACGTTTATGTGGAACTTTCTTGCGGTCATAATGCTTTCCTTAGAAACTCGACAATGATAACTTTATTGAGGAACGTAATAAGTACAAGAATTTTCTAACTGAGACTAAGAATTCTCGTAACTTTAAGAAAAAGACCGTTTCCATAGTTCTTCGAATTTAGTGAAAAAGTCAGGTGCTTGATTTTTTAAAATATTTCCCATTTCAATTTTATAGTTCCAGTAAACACAACAAAAAATAACGCAATACCAATTAAACGTTTTTCTCATTTTGCTGCATGACGTATGATGCGCCATTGCAATACAATATGAAGTACCAGGGCGGCAAGAACCGTAGGAGTTATTTACTGATCTAATACCGGTGTGTGCGGTTAGATTTGAATACATTCAATAGAAATATTCTCATGCATGTATGAGTTTTAGTAAAATATGTTACTAGTGTGTGAAAACAAAACATGTAAATCATGTAATTGGTAAACGCTAGGCAATTAAGCCTAGGACATTTATATTCTTTCATAGAAAATATCTCAGCAAAGGCATTAAAGAACCTCCTATTGTGTCTGCATCATGATTTCATAAATGTTTGTAAAAGCCAGTGAAATATCAGTAACTAGTGCATACAATTGCAAACAGAATGTGTTGTAAAGGTGTTTCATAAATGCATAAATCTATTTATTTCAGGCCAGGCAATACAATTACACAATCCTTTTCAGTATTTTACAAAATAATGAGAATGATGAATCATAGTCAGGTTTAAAAAATATTGGATAATTATGTAAGTATGTTTCGTAACAATTTATGTCAAACCTGAGAAGTTTACTAACTTATTTTACTAAATTTCTCTTCTCATAACATCACGCCTGTAATCCCCGAAGGGTTAGGCAGAGTTGTACCTACTAGTACTCCCACATTTCGCCAGTTATGTTTAAGTCCCATTTATTGCCATCCATTGGGCACAAACCCAAACCGTGGCTACTGAGAAATTTCTGAAGAAAAAACCCAATAACAATTTGACTTACCCGGGAACCGAACCCAGGATTTAATGCTCAGCAGTCGCGATTGCGACTAACAGATCAACGAGGCAGAATCAAAATCAAAATCTCTGTTATTAAAACTAAAAGAATAATTAAGAAGAGTGAAAGATAGATAGAAATAAACATAGTACCTACTAGAATAGTAGACTAGGGAAGACTTAGATTTTATACAAAACAATCTAGTCTTTTCAGCTGGAATGTTAATGCTTTGGTGCATTAAATATCCTCTACGACTACGATAGAAGCACCAAGCTAATTTCCTGCCTGCAATGCGTCGGTTTTAATCTTAGCAGCAACTAGAGAAGAAAATGATACTGACTAATTAAAATTACTAAATAAATAAAAATACGCCATGAGAATATTCAGGAACATTTTACCACTCCATTTGAAATTAGAATACACCACTGAGTTTCTGCTTACTCTATAGAGATGACAAATGACAATCGTTTTGTCCTATGTTTTTTGTCATCTTGTTTTCCTTTCAGAATAATATCAAGGATATTGAAAGTGAAGTAGGCATTCCCGCCGTTTTTCACTAGCAGCTTCGTACCTTATCAGTGTGATGAGGATTTTACAAAAAAAAGAAAAAAAATACTTTTGACTGGCGACTTTAATTTTCTTTTTCATATAAATCAATTGATATCTCAATCAGTTAGCAACTCTCTTTGTTACATACTTTGTGATGAATCACTCGATTTTCATTTGTTTGATGTTATTGTTTCTAAACAATAGTTGGTGTTTCAAAGAGATCGATTATGATAACTGATAAAATATTCCACTGTGGATAACAAGAGAAAGTATCTGTGGTAGGTCTATGCACCCTGAACACAACTACACGAAATTATAAAATGTACAGAAAATCTTGCCAAACATTCATTCAAATTTCGCAAAATAGATCTAAAATTAGGAAATGACTCACCAAATTCTCGAGAAAGACAATCGATGAGTCAAAAACCAGTTTTTTAAGGAAAAAAAAAATGGTCTCGCCCGATTTGAAGTTCGAACGCGAAGCAATCGATTTTGCGCTAAAGATCTAAAATGAACGCTTTATAACTTTGAAAATGGAACTAAGCATGACATCGCAACTACTTCGACTAGTAACACCAGTACTAAACTACGTTTAATGTTCTTTAACAAATTGTTCACATAAAACTATGGTTTAGTGTAAACGGTCACAGGTCGTAAGTATAAAACCGAAGTGTCTATTAAAATTTTAATAAAGTTGTTTTGATAGTGCCCTGCATTCTAACCATAAATTTGAACCGTCGTTTTTTCGTAAATTTTGTCTTACTTTTATATTAAGAAAGAAAAAGAGCTATTCTGTTACTTTACATAAAAATGCGGGTCAAATAGTTTTGCTGTTTATTCCGGTAATGTTTTTCTATGGGATAGATAAAATATATCAAAAACTTTTACACTACGTTGGGTATCTACGATAATGCGAATTTAATGTGTTTTTGTTCCGTATTTCATAACTTCTCTTCCGCGTTTACCAACACGCGATTCACAAAAAAACAAACACAAGAAGACATCCACTCTTCAAATCCAGCCGTCGGTTTGTATTTGTATTTGTTTGCAAAACATTTTTGCGAGACCATTCCAGTTTTTGTATCTCGCTCTTCCTTTAAGCGTTGGACAGAGATAGCGCGATTAAACAAACAGTCATCGGTGAAAGCAAGGCGACCTCACACTTTCACTCCAAGATAACCTTGGATTATGGAACACGTAACATGTTACCATATTATTACTGATTCAATTCGACTGTTGCATAATAAAAACAATTTTCCCTATACGCAGTAGAGAGTCTTCTCACAAAATTGGTTTAATTTGCCCCTGGCACAGTACACACTTGGGATTATTTTAGCTTGAACAAGATATGTTTTGTTTTTGTTACAATGATAAACCGACCTCTCACGGGAAATAAAACGTTTTGGAAGAAAATGGTGTGTGTCGTAAAAGTTTTTCTTATTTCCTGTTACTTTCTGATAAAGAAAGTTAGTGTCTAGACAACACAGTCTACAGGATTTTCTTGAGAGTATTATAGACCGACCGCTTTAATGAGTCCTCGCGAAGGTATCAATTGAAATGTAATATTCTGAATGTTGATCACGTATTGGTTCAATTGGTATCGTAATACCGACGTGGATTATGGTTATTTTTAAGCATATTTACCTGTGGGATATTTTTAGAACTTTTTGGACGCTTAATAAGCCTTTGATGGGGCAAGGCGGAGGACTTATTAAAGCGGTCGGTCTGTAGTAGTAATTATATCATTTATGGTTTTAAAACTGAACTGCCTCTCAAGATGCTATTTAGGTATAGTGTAAGGGTTTTTAAATGTCAACTTTTTTATTATTTGTTTTCCTCTCTTCTACCTATTAAGTTTTAGGTTTTACGTCGTATGACGTCAATAAACCGAATTATTGTAAAAAAACCAAGCATCTTACTTATTTTTTTGGGGACCGAGCGTTATTAATTTATTCCTTACCTCTATTTATTAAACGGACATCTACACCAGGGTTTTTAGTGAAGGTATTTTTATATATTTAGGTAAATAGCGTCATCTTAACTATTAGGTGCAGTATTTTACAATCTACCTTCTAAAAATCCTAAATTCGCTGGTAGTGACAGCCTAAACGAATGAGTCTAGAAGTACGATATTTTGCATACGAGTACCTACCACATTTCAGTTCACTGACGGTTAACCATTTTTAGACAACCTTATTACTTAGGGAATAAGGGTGAAAAGTGCTAGACTGTCAGAGAACTCTGTAGAACATAGAGAATAAACAATGGAATGAAAATTCGCCATTTTTGCCAATCTATCAGAGGTACGGCTTGTATTAATAAAGGGTGTAAATAGTCCCTTAACGAAGCCGATAAAAACTTGTTCTCTTCATTTTTGCGATATTTTTTTTGTTCTAGACCATAGCTGGGAACCCTCTAGTTACGGAGATATTGGGGGTCAAAGTTACAACTTTTTCACAAGTTTTTTTTTAAATACATGTTTTTAATGAAAGATTTTTACTTTAAACACCTCCACGACCCCCGTACTATTCAATCCATCCACCAGCACAATGCTTTGAGTGCGTTCCATCGAGTCCTACTATAAAACGTGATTTTTGACCCAAAAAAAAGTCGTTTCCCAGCAATAATTTTTGCTTAAAGTCACTTAGTTAGATGTACAGAATGCTTGGTTGACGGCTTCGTGAAGGGTCCGTTTACACCCTGAATAAATATTTTCTTCCTTTATAGGAACACCTAACACGATATTAATGCGAAGGTTTCCATAAAAACAAACACCATTGAAAGTCAAATGTTCCGTGCAGAGCTGTGTTCCATAAGAATTTATGGAACATTCTCGCATTAGAAGATTGAACGGGATTCAATGTTTCGTGAGAAGTTTTTCTTGATATCCTTAACGTCTTGAATTTTCCCAATGTTACTTACATTTAAGTAAAAATCTTAACATAACATACCATCACGCCAGTTTTCTTCGAATACGGACGGATTCTGGACAACAATCAAGGTTAGTAAGTAGTGGAGACGACCGTTCTATATTCGAAAATGGTCTGGTCGTCTTATTTTGTATATCAGCGCTGTGACATTTATTTTTTTAGGGGCTCTTTTGGCCACGTACATGACCAATTTAGTTTATTGAATGTTTTATTTTTTTGTTGTTCTCTTTTTATTTTTTGCCCCGTGCGAGACACAATTTTAATGAACTCGGTAACCATATATACATATACGTACATATACACTTCTCATTTTATTTTCTTAATACTATTCAACAGCATACAATTTAATCAAATTCATAATTAAACTCGTACTGGAGTAGATACTCTGGAATTCCCAATTTGTGCAGCTGTCTTCAATTTAAAAAGGACATTAAGTCCTTTTCATTCCGAGATATTCAAATTTTATCAACCTGTTGAATCGGTGAGGGCTCAGCAAATATGTTTTATCTTTTTACAAGTTTTTTTTTAACTATTCTTGTTTGTATGTATTTAGGTCAAATATTGCAACTGAATTTTAAAACATTCATTTTAAATCCATTATGGCAGACTCCCTAAGATGGCGGACTAGTTATTTTTTATGCACTTCCGTGGTATGGGTATAAACAAAAAGGGTTTGCTGAAAAGAATACGAACCCAGCGAAGACATAGTAATAAAACATTTTTTAAATAAACATTTATTTAAATGCTCTTAACGAAGAAAATAAACTTTAAATTAAATCAAACTCATCTTAACATTAATGTTCTTGTGTGTATCGATTCTACGGCTTATTATGAGTTTATATTTCTGCATGTGTCACCCTCTGAATCATAACTAACGGTACCTATACATATAAAGTACAAAGTTCGCGGTGGCGCTAAATTGGTCAAGGCCTAGTACATTTCTGAATAAGTTAGTATTATAGTTCTCTCAACGCCACAAATACATGGTTTATTTATTTATTTAACAGTTAATGTACACAGTAAATACAGAAAAGAAGAAAGGAACAGAAAAATAGGTGCAAAGGTGATGCTTATTACCAACGAAATCTCTTCCAGCATACCTGCGAAAGGAGAGTAGATTAAAAACGGCCAAGTGCGAGGCGTACTCACACGCACACAGAGCACGTATAGGTTTGATGAACAATTTTTTTTTATTTATTTATTTATTTATTTATTTATGTAACCCAACCAACCCCTTTAATCTCTTATTTTTTTAATTTTTGTATAAAACCGTAAAGTGATTCAGAGAATTCATCTACCTACCAAGTTTCAACAGTGTAGTCCTAATTATATCGGAATAAAATTGCTGTGAAATACGGACGGACAGACAGCCAGATATGATAAATCTATAAGGGTTCCATTTTTTGCCATTCGGCTAACCCTAAAAAAAAGAATATTGAGAAACAAAATTTAAAGAACCTATCAGTAAAAGAAGTAAAAATAATATTTTCAGAAATCTGCAAAGGTTATTCACAAGGACTTAAGAACTGAACGGAACTTTAGTTTTTCCTTTACATGTACACATTAAAAACATCTGAGTTAAAGAAATTTAAACAACAGAAAACACGTATCAACATAAACAGCCATGACGTCTTTTTTTAAAGTAAAGACTGGTTAACATTAAGCAAGGACAACTGTTTTTTTTTTCATTAATGTGATATCCTTGCATGTTCTCCGTTTGATCTACAGCGACATCGCCATCAACTTGCAAATAAAAGATGAAACATCATAAAACATATTTCTTTTGATCCAAGTTCATCTCATGAATACATGTATTCGATACAATAATAATATGATAAATACCAAGGCAAGTGTGTGCCAATTGTCATTGCAAAGTAGTTGTAATTCCTGTCATCGAAGTCGATGAAGATGATGCCGACCTTAGGACTGAGGAAAACTCATTGTTTGTCATATTTAATTACCTGTCACGACAGGTAATTGTACTGTAAGGTCGTTCTTACAAAGTATGAAACCTACATTTGTCTACATAAAAAATAAAAGAACGTGTATGTCGGAAATGTCAGGATTTATTCCGTTAGGCTCGTACATCATGTGGGCAGAAGATGGGTTTTATGCTATGAAAATACTATGGATTCGATACACTGTTTCCATTAAACTAACAAATTACTTGAAATTACAATTTAACACAATAACACGGGGCACAATGAATCGGGTACAGCCCCGCCGCCGACGGCTCAACAGTCTGCGATCAGACATTGACTGTCGTCCTCGCCTCAAGCTGTAAAAATCAGGGCTCTGTAGAAGCAAGCTGTGATGTGAGTAGACTTGTGAGTAGGTCGAATGACGTCACCACCAGCGCACTTGCGATTCACTTTATGTGCATACTAACGACCGGATCCGACATGTATATTTTTCTGATAAAAACCTTGAAGTATAACTAATTGGAAGTTCTAGGAAGTTAAATTCGAATTAGTTCTAAAAAAAGAAAAGTTAGTAAAAGTTAGTAGCTTAAGTTAAGTTAATGTTAGTAGCTTAAGTTTTGTTTGCCTTTCAAAGCAAAACACGTGTAGGAAGATACGCAAAATATCATGCCCCCATGTTATTACAACTTTTGGGTTTCATAACATCCAATTTTTCTCTCTCTCGTGTTCACGAAAACAACAAAGCTCATGAATATGCCTCATCCATCACAGTAAAGTTTGTACAGAAGTGTGAAACAATACCATGCCGCCAAGGTGTCAATGTCAACAGCAACATGTACTAAGGAAGCAGGACCGGTTGTAGGTATGTCGAAACAACGCTCCAAGCCGCGGACGACAGTACACCGTACGCTTTGAAAAATTCAACAAAGCTTTGAAATGTCAGGTGACGGTAACAGCTCCAACCTTTTATGATATCCTGGTATTGACACTGGGAATTGTTAAAGAAAGATATTGACAATAAATAGTAACTTGTTTCTTTTACGAAGATACTTTTGCAAGATATTTCCCTCTGTATTTTTTTATTTATAAAAGAAAAACCCCACATAATGTAAGCGTAGGAAGTTTCTCAGATGTACAGGAAACCCAAATATGATATTGGTTCATTTATTTTCATGTTATGTAAATGCAAAGTAAATGTCTTGGAAGGAAATACAAATTAGAAACAGCTTATAAATTAAGATATATATGTAAAGAGAATCATTTAGTCCCAAAAAGAAATGTAAATATCGAAATCCTAGTAACCTGACTTTCAATAATTTTAATGACTTTTCCAAGATCGTGGTTTAGTGATGTGCCACTGGAAGAAAAAACTAAATTGAGTTTAACATAAAAACATGCAATGACAGTCGGTAGGTTCATTGCATTTAGTGAAAACTTTAACTAAAAAAGATTTCGGGGCGATTCCGAAACCAAAAATATACTAATATGTCAATTTCCGTTTAGTCGTAATATAGTAAAAAGTCATCAAAGCTGACAGTCATCTTCTCCGCATTCGCGAATACTTTTCACCGTGTCGATCTCACATATAGCTGCATACTAGGTGAGATGAACATTAATGACTTTAAAGAATTCTGAATTTCTTTTCAGAGTAATCGGTTTGAAAACAGCGCAAAAAGTGATGTGAACCAGTGTTATTGTTAATCAATTTACATAATTTATCAGTTATGTATGTGAGCAGTTTGAGGTTGAAACACTTCACAGCATGGGGTCTGAGTGTCCACCTAATATTTCGGAATATTGCCAAACGGTTGGTCGACTCTTCTCGTGACCAGAGGGCTGGCCTATTTTTCCCCGTTGACAGCGACGCGGACGAACTTTTGACGCCATTTAATTCTTTTCTGCTTTTGAAACATATACCTATTTTAGCCTTTATTCATTTTTCTACACATGTTTAAATATTTTGTAAAAAAAAAACATTTAATAAAATATTTAAAAATATAAAAAATAGCGGTCCGCCGGTGTCGGGAGCAGTGGCCAAGCTACCGGTGGTTAGGGCTCCAGAGAGAACCTCCTCGCAATGCGAGCCGTATCGATGAGTACTGCCTTCTGAATCAGACCCTTGATCCAACCGCCTAAGGAGAAAGATGGTCGTACCTATTTTTATTATTATTTTAGGTTTGTATAATAAATAACATATTTTGACACTATATATTCCTGTCATTATAATTTAGCACAATGTGGGAAGACATTTAATTCAGACTTTATGGTTCTTATTTACCTTCATATATTCTTTGACTGCCCACGCATGTTTTTCTCAACACAAGTGGAAGAGAACACGTACACACGGCGGCACATGAAGAATGCGAACATTTCCAGTATAACTTGGCCTCGCTTTGTATAGATTTCCTAAACAACGAGAGATTCGCATAAACTGGTGTTGTATAGCCTGATTGGCCGTCGTGCGTACCTATGGAATAAGGAAAACCTCTACCTACGTCAAAAAATATATAAATAATAAATAAGCGGTCCGGTGATATTCCCAGAAAACTAGGTGTGTGTATTATACGGTCTTCTTTTTCTATTATTGCCACCAATTTTTATGTATAGGCATCGAATTGTCGAGCAAAAAGGTCACAGTGGCCCCATTAATGTGTGAAATAATATTTCTGCCTCAACAAATCTCAAGCTTCATTTATGTTTGTAGTAGGTGTTAGAATATACTTAATATAAACAACAACATTTATTCCTCGAAAGATTAAACAGAGGTATAAATGTAGTACACCCCCATTTAGCCAGTTATTTTGAAGATCCATGAAGGAAAAACCCATAATAACAGGGGTAAGCCTATTGCCAAGATCTATGTAACAAAGTCCCATAATAACAGGGGTGCTATAAAACATTATATAACATTACATCACGCCTGTTATCCCCGAAGGGTAAGGCAGAGGTGTACCTAATAGTACACCCACATTTCACCAGTTATTTTTAAGTCCCATGTAATAGTGGGCGAGCCTATCGCCATCAACTGGCCCCAAATTCGGACTCCGTGGCTGCTACTGAGAAATTCCTGAAGGAAAAGTCCAATAACACTTGGCCTAGAATCGAACCCAGGACTTCATGCTTAGCAGTCGCGCTTGCGATCACTAGACCAGCGAGGCAGTCCATTGCATGGTACTGAAGAATTCCTGTTGAATAAACGCTCTTATAACACTTTGCCCTACAAATGCAATCAAACCCCCGTGATCATTTGTATCCACTAGACCATCATTATCATCATCAGATCTGCACGGAATCACTCACTGCTGGGTACTGGCCTCCCCTTTCTTCTGTCACACGTCCCGGTTCTGTGCATCCCTAAGCCAGGTGTTTCCCGTGATTTTAACGATATCGTCAACCCAAAGAACTTTTGACCGACTTTGGTTTTTTTTTGCCTGACCACTTTGCCAACAAGGCACTATTAACGAGGGATAAAAAGTTTCACAGTTTCAGATCAAAGAAATGATGGACGGATAGTGTGACGGATGATATGGCTAGAGAGTAGGTGACTGCTGAGATGACGAGTAATAGAGAAGTGTGGAAGAAGAAGACATGCTGCGTCGACCACAAATAAATTGGGATAAAGACAGGAGAATGATGATGATGGAAACGTTTTCACAGTCTTAAGAAATAGCAGTAAGATCAGCAGCAGAGAGAGAGAGAGAACAGTAGTGATGTATAGTTGGTCTCTAAGAAAATATTTTCAGGGAAAACTTCACGTCTATTCACTTTTTATTCTCGTTTCAGCAGTAGATACGGCCTGCAAAAGTTTTAAAAAGTTTTTGCAACTTAAACTGTCGTTCACTGCATTTTTAAACTCCAAGTTTCGCTTGGGATTTTTAGTCTCAGGCTAAGTTGTATTTGCAGAGACCCGATAGCGTACCTGAGACAGTTAAATGAAATACTCCTAGTTTGTATTTAAAGTACAAGATAGACTGGAATCTGTGAAGCGTGGACGTTTTAGAGAAAGAACCGTTTTACGATGTTGAAAACGGCACTGACAAAAATGTTGTAATGTAAAAGATATTGAATATGTATTTAATGCCTGAAAGCAAAATCATATTTTCCAGTCTAGACATTTGCAAAGATAACTATGGCAGTTTCTTTATATTTGCTTATAAAAACAGAATACGATCACGAGTCTGTCTACATAGAGATTTTTACATACAAAACAAAAAACACGGAAAAACGACCAAGAAATCAGAAGAGACAACGCAACTTGGGGTCTTAAGAATCTTTCCCCAGCTCTGACTTTGTTCTAATAAGTATAAATTAAACCAAGGAGCTCGTGGCTTAATAATAACAGCCGCTCTAGTCGACCTTCAGGTTTAGCCGCGCTTGCTATAGGTTGGTCCGTGAATGGGTTACCACTCATTTGCCACCCCTCCTTGCCTCGGAAAGCACATTAAGCCGTTGGCCCCGGCTGTCATTTGTAGATCTTTGACAGTCGTTAAAGGTCAGTGGCCCGAAATTCTGACAACCAGTCTTACTAAGGGATAGCGTATTATCAAGTACTAACTGGATTGTGGAGGTCAGATAGGCAGTCGCTCCATGTAAAATACTGGTATTAAGCTGCATGTGGTTAGACTGGAAGCCGACCCTAACAAAGTTGGGAAAAGGCTAGGCAGATGATGATAATAAATTTAACCAGACCTAGAAACTATCTAGCTGGCATTTTGCTAATGGACTTACGTAATGTCCCCTCTTACTCTCCCCAAGTCAATAATAAATGGTTATAGGTATTGTAACGGAGAACTGCTAAAGTCTTGGCTTTAGCAGTTCTCCGTTAATTGAATAATAAATTGAGGTTTGGTTATTTTGGAAATAAGTTGTTAAGATAGAGTAGCATTTGACTGCTTGCTCAGAGAGTACACTGGTACAAACGGAAATATTTGAGTTGTTTTAAAATGTTGAAAGGAACAACAGTTTTAATTGGCTTTTGCCAGGATCGTCTATATTTTTTGTACGGTTTGTAACCAGATTTTAGGCTTAATACAGTTTTTTTTTTTTTGAAATTTTGCTTATTCTTTAGTACCACTTTTAACTACTGCATATCAAAGTTTAACAATGACTAGACTTTTCAAGTCAATCGACTATGAGAATAAAAAGTTTCACAGAATATTCTACACCCCATTTCACCCGCTTAGGTGGGGTGGAATTTCAAAAACCCTTTTTAGTGGATACCTACTCTTCACAAAGAATACATCCATCAAATTTCATGTCGTTCATGGTTTAGGCTGCGCGTTGATATATCAGTCAGTCAGTCAGGACTTTGAATTTTATATTATGTATGGATGTCCAAGGTAAACTTAGAAAGTAAGTATTCGTAGAAATGAATTACTTTGCTGAACTTTGGAAAAACACAAAATTGTCTTTCTTTGAAAACTCAGACTTCCAAGAACTCTTCAATTACAGTCAAGAAAATAGAAGAAACAAACTCGAGTTCCAAGAATGGTTCTCCTGAGGTTAAAGCATCTAAGTTAACAACTATTTTGTATCGAACTTTAAATAACGTGAACTTTGTGCTGCAACTTTGACTTTTCGCTACGTTGCATTAAAGAACAATGTGCATTGGCTGGATTTATTTGCTTTGTTGTATGTGAATTTTCTTTGATGTGCATTTAAGTATCTTAAATGTTTAGAAGGAATATTTAGATGAAACCTGAATTCTATAAGTTGTTTAAGCTAGGAGAAACATAATATGAAACGAATCAAAGGTTCGCTTAACGCGTCAAAAAAAAATCACGTTTCTACTCACTCAAACGGAATCTTATATCCAGCATTCCATGAGGAATGGCGAGCTCACTCATCTCACGTCTAAAGATTTTATTTAAACCGTCTTCATATGACCTACACAAAACTGTTATACATGTGATGCTGGAACATTAAACATTTATGTGACGTTGCCTGACTCAAACTGGCTAAGCTTACCAGCTATACATTTTCGTCAGCATAATGAATAAGCTTCACAAAAGCTTCGATTCTATTTCGATTCGGCAAGTCGTATGTCTATCTTTTTTTGACATTACGAAAAGAGCGAGATAGACATACGACTTACGAAATCGAATCGAAGCGTTTGTGAATAGTTATCCAGGTCACAATTCAAGGTTTCAGCGACGACAAAACAGATCTTCTGGCTTATTACTACAAGCACACTTGCTAAGTAAAAAGATAGAATAGAAAACTTTAGTGTACCTCAAAATTGAAACACCACTGTTTTACACTATTGTTAATTCAATGGTTACAATTGCGGTATTATCGCTGATAGCGATATCTTCCAAACAAATTTTGGATGGACTGTACGAACATAAAAACAAACAAACGACTTTTTAGTGTTTTTTTTTTCGGAAGTCAGTGTTTTATTTCGGAAGTCGGTTTTTTTTGCACTTCTTTTTTATTTGATTTTAACCTTTTTAGTTATAGCATTCCACACAAATTCTTGTCATAGATTCCTTTCACATTGTAACTGTAAGATATTAGATCATAATAATAGACGAAGAAAAAATACATATTATAGAATCTTACCCAACTATCCAAGCAAATTAAATACAAGATCACCGCGTGGGCTTCTACCGTAAGAAAAATTAATGTAATACACAATACCTAAATGAGTAACGCGAACTTTTGGAAATTCAACCTATTGCTTAGGTTCTAAAGTTACAAATCCAACACTGTGCTAGTTAGTAAAAGGATTATTTGATAAAATAGGTAGCTATAGAATAGGATTCAGCCATTTCTAATCTCCCCTCTGAATGCAAGTCGTAATAGGATTTCAGGCTTCTTGGAAAACGTCTTCTCTCTGTTTATTCCATTACAGATCTCAAGAGGCAAGATACATGATGTGCTCTATTTTTGAGGAGAGTATATCTTAAAGCTTAAGCTCGCTAAAGTCAAAGGAGAAATGCATTACTTATATAGGTATGTCTTACTAAGATAATGCCTAGATAAATTTTCGATAGCAAGAACTTATTTTTAATATATTTATTTTGCTATTACAATGTTTTCTTATTTAACCCAAAGGTTGACTGGTACAGTATGCCTTGTGGCATTAAGTCCGCCTATGTACCAATATTGTACATGAAGTTTAAATAAATAAATAAATAATGTTATTTCATACGTCATGAATTCACTAAAAATTAATTCAGTTGGCATAACATACATACATACATAAACTCACGCCTTTCTGGGGGTAGGCAGACACCACAGAACGCCACCTGCTACGATCCTTACATACTCCTTATGCCTCGTCCACGTTCATATATCTGGTCATACACGAACGCCGGTTGCGAGTACTACGCACCTGAACTTTCCCTAGAAAGGTCAGGTGCGTACTATGCGTAGCGTAGCGTAATATGCGATATGTGGTATGTGTTGCCTCCCGGCGTTGCCACTCACATCACTCCATTGGCATAACGTCTATTTCTGGCGAACTTCAAGATTTGACCGCAGGGGTTTTTTTTAAGGTTTTCAAAGGTTCGGTTCAGAAAGTTAGCACCGGACTTACCTACTAACTGTTTTTTTGTTTCGCGATTTCGATATTGGTCCCATGGAGATAGTTGTTCAGTTTGATGGTCTAAATCATACCCTGAAATATGATCACACCATTCTGGTGTACGCTGTATTATTTATGGCTCAGGTATAATTATGGTGTAACGACAAAATTCTATTTGGAAATACAAAAGCGTTCATTAATGTTGCTTTTATCGTCACTAATAACGTTTGAACAATTTCAGAATTTTTTTACATTTTGTCAAATTATGGGTCATTAAATTAATGAATACGTATTTATAATCGTATATTTTTAGATAGATAGAATATTCTTTAGTATATGTACACCATACACATTTTATTTCAACATAGTGTAGCATCATGATTGTGTGGGGTTTCAGTGACCACACTTATGGACGAAGAATCAGCTTGAGCCGATCTCGTATCACCACACTAGTCACATTTAGTTTTTGCTGTTTCGAGTACATGTAGTGGAATGAGACGCATTTGACTAAAAGAGTGATGGATATGAGTATTGATGGATGGAGAGGGAGAAGACCGAAGGTAAAGATGGATGGATTGTGTGAGGAATGATATGAAAAAGAAAGGAGTAAATGATGCCGTGACGTCTAATAGGGGAGAATGAAAGAAGAAAACGTGTAACACCGACCCCAAGTAGGATGGGACAAGGGCAGAAAGATGATGATGTCGAGTACGCACGACGACCAATCAAGCTATGCAAAACCAAGCTGAACTCTCATTGTACCTGCTGCTCATTCAAAGCGAGGTCAGGTTATACTGGATATGTATAGCTTAATGAGCCGCCGTGTGTACGTGTAGTCTGAAACGAGGCGAATGCAGTTATTTTCGCTTTTATTCCTTTCTAACCGGCTCAAGCCGATGGGGCGACGTTATTAAATGACAAAATCAAAATTCATTATCGAGATTAATCTCATTAGTTACGTGATAGATTTGCTTTTAGGCTGGGATTGACACATAATTAACGTCATTAATTTATTAATAGACGACATTGCCTTTTGTCAACTGCTCTATAAAACGTTGCGTAATTATTTTTTAAGGATCTTACTACAGGGAGCAAATTACCGCTTCCTCTAGCAGTAATGTTTTAACCTTACCTAATAAATAAATGTGTACTCCTCTAAGTAAAGGAGCTCTTGGCTAAATAATAACAGCCACCCGGGTCGACCTTCCGGTAAAGCCGCGCTTGCCTAGGTCGGTTCGTGGATGGGTAACGTACCATCCATTACAGAAAGAATTAAATCTTCTAGACCCAACGGAGTAGGCTGTGTGTATTCTACCAGTGAATGATTGAATCTAAGATTTTTAATTGTTAAAGCCAGTGTCAGGAATTGTTTTAAAATATTCAAAAACAATGTTTCTGATTTCATGATACATTTTATTATGTCACTTGATCTATTATAATATATCGACACGCCTCGAATTATCCGTACAGTTTACACTGTAGCGGTCTTCAGTGACATCATCGTCAGCTTGCAGCAGCTTTGAAAGTTGTTAAATCAATGTTTTATTAATAATAATAAAAAAAAAACAATATTCTTCAAATTCTATACTTACACTGGTCATCAAAAAAAATCGACCCACCTTGTTTTTGTTGATTATTTGTCAATTGTATCACAGATAAGCTGTTTCACACGTTTGTTTATTATTTTGAGGTTCGGTATGATGTTTGACATCTTGTTTGTCGTAAATCTTATTGCACTTGAAGGGTCTTAACAGTTTTTTATATAGAAATACTGTTGAGTGCTGTTTTGTTGGTTTTACGACGGAATAAATTGCAACCGTTCTTTCAGTTCCAAACAGCCTTTTGTAAGGATTTGTTTTTAATAACGTGACGATTATTTACCTAGGCTGTAGTTTTGATTACTTTGTTTAAAAATAATGGACACTACTGATGCTGAGGCGGCTCATGTGGTGGCTTTGCTCCAACAAGGCTTAAATCAACGTGTCGTGACCAGGAGGTTAAATTTGAGCCATTCTGTAGTTCGCTGAGTTTACCAAAGGTTTCTAGAGACTGGGCAGTATCGAAGAAGATCAGAATCTGTAAGATATAGGGTGACAACTCAAAGGGATGACCACTTTATAGTGGTATCAGCTCTACGAAATCGACGCCCACTTGGTGTTGATCTCCAGCGACGCTTACGTGAAGATCGGGGTGTGGCTATAAGTGACTGCACTGTAAGATGGAGACTTCGTGAGCAGAATTCAAGACCTTACGATCCAGCAACAGGACCACAATTGACCACAGCTCATCGACAAGCCAGACTTAAATTTGCTCGTAATCATTTAAACTGGACTATTGGCCAATGGAAGTCAGTTCTGTTTAGTGATGAGAGTTGAATGTCTTTATACGGTTCTGATGGACGCCATAATGTCATGCGACGGCCAGGTGCACGTTATACCCAGTGTTGCATAAGAGAAACTGTCAGTTATGGTGGGGGCTCTGTAATTTTTTGGGTTGGGATATCTTTGGCTGGACGCACGGAGCTGGTTTTCATACGAAGAGGTGCTTTAACTGCAACATGTTACATCACAAAGATCTTAGAAGACCATGTGGTGCCATATGGCGGCTTTATTGGAGAGAACTTTGAATTAAAGGTTGAAGAATGCACGAGCACACGTAGCGCGCATCGCCACCGATTACCTTGGAGAGGTCGGCATTCGGGTTATGTCATAGCCAGCAAGAAGTTCTGATCTCAACCCTATAGAACACATGTGGGACACCCTATAACAAACTGTAAGAGCCCGTAATTCAGTCCCCACAACATTAGGAGACCTGGAAACCGCCATTAGGGAAGAATTGAACCGAATTCCTCAAGAGACCATCAAAATCTTGATAAGGTCATTAAAACTGCGAATGCAGGTCATCATTCGAGCAAGAGGAAATATAATAGGTATATACGCACATTTAAATTGCAACAAATGTGTACCTAACATTTAAAACTAAAAAACTAGAGCGTATTTAAAATTAATCAAAAAATGGTGTAAAATAATTAATTTTGATTTTTTAAGCATAATTAATTAGATTAAATTGGTGTAAATAAACCAGTTAAATAAAACATTTCAGTACTAAAATATTTTGTTTGGTTTTGATTAAGAAAAACAGTATTTGCGGTAAAAACGTAGGTGAGCCGATTTTTTTGATGACCAGTGTATTTATAAGCCTCATCATTGTTAAGCTACCACTTAATGGAAGAGTTAGACGGTTCCGACACAAGTGCTGTTGTAGCTTACTGAGGCTGTCTCAATTTAGGTAGGAGTTGAGAATGTTTAAAGAGACTTTATTTTACTATGTAATTTTTAATTTAATCCGTCTCTTGTTACAGCATCATCACAAGCGCCTCCGGGCTTCAAACTCCCACCGATCACGCACGTAGAAAGGAACTGGTACGTCATGCCGACAGAACCCATCGGCTCCTTCGTGACGAAGGTCTACCAGGAGAACACCGGCAGTGACAGGGTTACCTTCGGACTGGAGACCTACGGGCCGCCGGCGCCGTTCAGGATTGATCTTCATACTGGAGTCGTTACTGTGAATGATACGCTTGTTGATAAGGTGAGATTGGTATTTTTATCTTTTTAATGTTTTTTTTTAAACGTATTGTAATTTACTTATGTTGTCCCTTGGGTTGTATAGAACTTTTTTAGAAAAGTTTGTTTACCCAAAAATGCTTTTTTATGAAATTCAAATTATCACTGTAGAAAAATAACTTTTTTGCGGTATCATTGGAAATAAGTGTAGAATTTTACTAGCGATGACTATAAACAGTTTATTTCACATATCAGTGAGAAAATGGTAGATATAGATTTACTAACTATACCATAAAAAGTTTATTACAAGACGAGTTTTTATAACTTAGATATAAAACAATGAATTAAGAAGTAATTAAGTTTGAGTGAGGTTTTTGACTATTTTGAACCGTATGAGCCAATAAAATATAATGTGTAAAATTTGTCGAAATCGCGAATTGGCGTCAGCCCATATGGAAAGTATAGTGGTGGTCACCAGTGACCCACACAAACATTAAACCACGGAGTTCAATGTGTTAAGCATCATAACAGTAACTCAGCTTCCATAGAGTACCGTTAATCTTCGAAACCACTATTTAGATTTTAATGAAATTTTATGAATGGGTATGGTTGGTTCCAGCTTGAAAGATAGGATAGTTTTGGTCCCCAAAGACGTCCCATACGAAGCTGGAGTGGGTCGCTTAGTTAGTTATATTTTTTACCTTGTTCAGTAGAGATCACCTGTTGTGATAAACAAAATACGGTCGGCACGTTGAAAAGACGTGCAGTAGTGACGTGCTGAGTTCAAAGATCAAAATCGAGAAGTACTGACAGGTTTGCGATAATATCGTAATTACATTTAGATTACAACTCGGTGCTACTCAAAGCAAAAAAACTAAATTGGATAGTGAATGCGGGTCGAAAGCTGTTTATAGAAATAAAGCTATACTTAATATTATAAAGAGGTAAAATTTGTTTGTGCGTTTGTATTTATAGGGGTAATCTTTTGAACTACTGATCCGATTCCGAAAATTCTTTCAATAATAGGAAGCTAAATTATTTCCAAGTGTCATTGGTTATATTTAAAACGTATCGGTGCGAGCGAAGCCGTTGGAAAAAGCTAGTGTTATGATATTTTGATTTGATTGAATAATTAATCAGGTTTTGTTTTTCAGATTTAATTTTGTGACCTTTAACCTCTTTCTTATTGCATGCTAACAAACAAAATTGAAAACTTATTTTCACGCACGAGATTATTCAATTACTGAATTTTCATGATAGCAAATTTCAAACAAGTTAACTCGAAAGTCAATAACGACTTCTAAAATTGAAATATGATAAGACTTAAAACTATTAATTTTCAAATAGGTAATTCGAACAAAGCGAAGTTTGCCAATTATTAATTTGTAAACATATTTTGCTTGTGACTTCGTCCGTGTCGAAAAACAAAACTTAAAGTTCTGTTGTAAATCAGTAAAATATTATTTGAAATTGGATGTGAAGTTATTAAATATTATAGAACTGTGGAGGCCCAGTGGTAACGGCCCCGTCTTTTATTAGCGGAAGTTGAGTCCGAAGGCAGGCGCATTACATTGTGTAAAAAAAAATGTAAACTATTTCGTCACCACTACTCACAAGACGGTGAAGGAAAATATGGTGAAGAAATCTGTATATCCTAGAACCTTAATCAAAGACATGTGACATCTACCAACCCGCACTGGGCCCACGTGGTGGATTAATATGGCATTACGTCTCATACAGAGGATGTCTGTGTCCCAGCAGTGGGGACAAGAATTATATTTATTAGTATAAGTATAAAACTTCCGGAATAAAATGTCTAAATGACTGCGAAGACCATATCAAAATCCATTTAACTTTATACAGCTAGGATAATAAAACGACGTCATTTTACACTATTTACAATTAATTTCGTTTATAATAAGTTAGTAAAAGCGATAAGCTTTTAATTTAGCTTTTCAAATATTGCCTTAAATTGAATAAAAATGCCCAACCCAAAACCCTATTTTACTTATCCAATTCAAGAGACATTTTTGCCCTATAACTTTAGCACCATTAATCTAGCTGTCGGATGCTGGCCACGGCCACTCGGCACTGATGTACGGTTCAGTGAGTGCTTATAGTTAGTACTGACCTAGTATAAAAATAACTAGTAAAGCAACTTGGCCTTTTTTTTTTAAATTAAACTCGCCTGAATCACAATTTAGGGTTATTACCTCCCTCTAATTTAACAGTTGTTGTTTCGGAACTTAAATATTATTCTGGGATTTAATACATGGTGTTAGGGATAGCCTTCCACAAACTGATGGGATGAATTCAGTATATCATACTAAGATGACCGGTACAAGAAATTATTTCAGGAATGTTATGGGAATCCAATAGATTTGATTAGTTTTATTTCCTCATACGCATTGTATCGTTACCGTGGCAAAACGCACGTAGTGAACGGCAAGAGCGACGACGGGTTCGATTAACTTTGTAGCTAGGCAGGAAGTGAACAGCTGATTTCACGCGTTGTTCGTCTAAAAAAAATCAAATATACAACGATGAATGTTGAAATACCCTATATTTGAACATTCATTGTTTTATATTTGATTTTAGCCGTATTATTTACATAAATGGAGTGCTGCGTACAGGGAATGTAATTTTACATTGGAATAAAGGAATGGTAACAGAAAAAAAATATAAAACAGAATGAAATTTTCCGGAGAAAAATTCCGGTGGAATATGATTTAAAATAAGGAGCTGAATACACCCTGTCAGTTTGTGAAGGGCTGTATAGGAAGGGTGAAGGGTTTGAAGCAAATAAACTTCACGTATTCTGATCTCTGGTTATTACATGAGGGTTGCCAACTATATATACCTTCTCTTGTTTTGTTACATTACACACATAAAAAGTACATAAACAATGGTCTAGATGCGACAACCCCGACATACCTACTCACATGTAGTGCCTGTGAGACTGTGAGCCCATTCAAACCATGTACAAATGCGGTTTTAGCAGAATCATAGTATGAATCACGTAACAATTTGTGAAGGGTCACAATTCGTAATATTAACTGCGTCTGCCAGTTTTAGGGTTCCGTACCTCTTTCGGCAAAAATGGAACCCTTAAAGGATGAAATTGTTGTCCGTCTGTTCGTCAGACAAGACCCTTTTTCTCAAGAACGCGTAGAGGTATCAAGCTGAAATTAATAACAAATACTCAGGTCTGCTACCAGCAGTGAAACGATTAAACTTGTAAGTCAACGCGATCAGAATTTATGACTGTTTATGTCGCAATCAAAACCTATAGGGTACTTCCCGTTGGCCTAGAATCATGAAATTTGGCAAGAAGTATTGTCTTACAGCACATGTAAAGGAAAAACGGAAACCGTTAATATGTAGTTCAATAACAAAATACCTACAGTTTATACGGAACGCTCAGTGCGCGATTCCAACTCGCACATGACTTGTTTTTTTTTATTTATTTAAAATTCGTAATAATAATATGTAAAAAGTTTATATTCCCTGTTCCTAGTTGAAATACTGTCTACTGTGCTTATAATGATAACTACTGATATTTTCTCCGTCGCCTTTGCCAAAATACAAGCTAACGCTAGAGTAAAAGACATTCGAGCCACAGCTAAAATTACAGACACTTTGATTGGGAAATTACTCAAATACAGGCCCAATTAGTGTACAACAGTGGTCTCTAACAATGTATTTTATGAATATTCTTTAAATATTAAAAAAGTTTAGATAGTTTAAAAAGGTCATTAAGATTTTAAGTTTGCAACGAAACATTAAAACGAATCGCAACTAGCAAGGCGCAGCGATGGCAGGTGGAGTGAAAAAATAACTGTTTTACTAAAAATAGCATTAATTCGATAAACGATAAATTTAATCCTAAGGCCATGACACGCAACGAATCATTTCTATTTCAATCAATTTGAAAGCAATTGAAAAATGTGTCTTTTAAGATGTATTTACCAAATAAATATTATTATTTATTTATCATTCATCAATGTGAAGTCGATTGAGGGCAAAATGATTGAGATTGACAAATAACAGATTTAACTGAAAATGAAATAGTTTATTGGTTCTTTACAGCTATAAATATATTATGCTAAGTATGTTATGTGTACATAAAGTACCTCTTTTAATTAATGTTTCAAAATATTAATTTAGGGACTTGATGTGGTCTGAAAAGAGGTCGTTTTCCTGATAAATCTAATTATGTACAAGTTGTACTATACATACATACATACATAAACACACGCCCTTTTCCAATGGAGGTAGGCAGACACCACAGAATGCCACCGGCTACGATCCTTACATACTCCTTATGCTCATTTAATTAGGTCCTTATTGGTGAGGTTCTCCAGAAATCTCAAGTGCGTAGTACTCGCAACCGGCGTGCGTGTATGACCAGATGTATGAATCTGGACGAGGCAAGTTGTACTATTGGTCCCTGTAATCACGAAAAAAATAAAAAGAACTTCGTTTCGTCACTATACGTGAAAAAAAAAAATAATGCAGCTGATTTTTATTCGCAATTTCAATGTCACTGGGTATGCTAAGTAGCTGTGGGTATAAGAATTGTTTAACGAGTTCGAATTGGCAAACAATTACAAAGTAAACGGTCACATTAGATAGATTATTTTAATGATTACTCATAATGTAAGTACACAAGCCACACTTACATACAGGGTGTAAACGGACCCTTCACGAAGTCGTCAACCAAGCATTCTGTACATCAAACTAAGTAACTCTACTCCAAAATTATTGCTGGGAAACGACTTTTTGTTTTGGGGTAAAAAAACACCTTTTACGGTAGGACTCAATGTAACGAACTCAAAACATGGTGCTGATGGATGCATTGAATAATACGGGGGTCGTGGAGATATTTAAAGTAAAGTTAATTGTGAAAAAGTAGGAACTTTGACCCCCAATATCTCCGTAACTAGAAGGTTCCCAGGTATGGTCTATAACGAAAATGATCGCAGTGATGGAGAGAACAAGTGCCTTTCGGCTTCGTTAAGGGTCTTGTTGTCCCTTTATGTGTACTCTCATGCATAGTATATTAAAACCATGACAGCAAACATTTCTCAAATAAATAGAAAATTATCAAACACAATAAAAACTTCGCAGGCAAAACGAAATACCTCTTATTTTGGGTTCCGATTTTGAACGGGTCGTTATTTTAACCACTTAAGTGGCAATTTAAGTATACCTCAGTCTTGGAGGTCAGATCAATCAATATTGATGCTGTGGGAATTATCGCGGCAGCTTTTATGTCTGTAACATCTGTTATCGAAGAAGATAAATATTTTATATCTATGAATAAATGTTTTATGTGAGATGTTAAATGTTTTGTGTGAGAAGCTCGTGGCTAAATAATAACAGCCACTCGGGTCGATCTTCAGGTTAAGCCGCGCTTGCCTGAGTTGGTCCGTGGATGGGTGACCGCCTATTACATCCCGAGTTTTTCCGTGTCTCGGAAAGCACGTTCAACCGTTGATCCTTTGTAGATCTTTGACAGTCGTTACAGGTAGTCAGTGGCCCGAAAGTCTGCCTACCAGTCTTACCATGGCTTATCGTATTACGCAGTCTAACTGGGTTATGGAGGTCAGATAGGCAGTCACTCCATTCAAAATACTGTTATTCAGCTGCATCCGATTAGACTGGAAGCCGACCCCAACATAGTTGGGAAAAGTCTAGGCAGATAATAATGATGGGTGGAATTAGTGATGTAAGCTGGTATATCAAATTTTGTTAGGATTTATTTGCTGAATTCAGCTATCCGTGTAAATTCTTCTGAATGTTGATTAAAACCGCTTTGGTATTGATTGGTATTGATACTGCTAAAATCAATCTACTACCAATTAACTTTTTATAATGTGAAAGTAATTCATATTGATAGAAATTAAAACACAAAATAAGTACCTATTAATCTTATAATTTATGAGATGTTAAACAAAATATAACATCACGCTTGTGTTCCTTAAAGGGTAAAGCAGATCAGTATTATACATGGAGCAACTGCGTATCAGCTCAATGTAATAATATGTCCTATACCCATCATTATTATCATCATCATCATTTCAGCCGAAACACGTCCACTGCTGGACATAGGCCTCCCCCAAGTAGTATTATTTCGCCTTATACCCGCAGTAATTTTTAGTTGTAGTTTCTTTTTAACTAAGTACCTACTCTCTAAATTATGTGGTCGATGATTTTGGTGCTCAGTAAAACTTTAATGTGTTTATGTTGGCACCAACTTAAAATGGATAAAATGTACGTGTACTATTGAATAAATAAATTAAAAAAAAAGTGTCGCCACATTGACCGGTCCCGTGCGACTCGCTTCCAGCGGATACCAGCTATACCCAATCTAATTTTTAAAGAAATTTTTAAATTTTCGGATGGGAAATCATCAAATTACCCCCCCCCCCCCTCCCCACTCTAAGCTGAGCGGAAGTGAGTGTCAGACTAGTACTGACTATGACCCGACCATGTTTCTTCTTTACCCTTTGTGTTCCAGGGCCACGGTATCTCTTTCGAACAGTCCCGCAGCCCTGGCAGGCATCGGCCCATGCGAACCCCTACTTGGTTGCTGACATGTCTTTGAGGCGTGCGTGGAACACGACCGCGCCGTCGACACGGCCCTTTACTACCGTTGATCAGAATTGTACATTTTGCATACGGATATAACATAACCTGGGTTGGAAATGATGATACTTTTTATCCCGATAGTTTCCGTGGGATAGTCTTCGAACTCCATGCAGGTTTGCAGGCAGATCCGCGGCAAAAACCTAATCGACGAATAGAGGATTGATTTTCTAATAAAACTCTAGCAAATGACGCATTAAGATAATTATCTACTTGCATGCACAACAAAGAATTTTAATTAGATCATGAATACTAATTAACCAATTAAACAGTTATTAACTCAACAATAAACGTTTAGAAACTTTAATTCATTTTGAAGTAAAACTATTAACTTTCATTCGTTATTAAAATTACAAGTTAAATCAATCAACTTATTCTATCAATCAATCAGTTATTAGTTTTTAAGTTTCTATTTCAAGTGTCAAACAATAATTGAATCCATTAACAACAGTTAATTAATTGATTTAAAGGATTTAATCATTTCAGATAATCGGTTTTAGGAGACGTCAAAATTCAATTCCAGTTTCATAAATTTGAGTAGCTTTATAATTATAATCGTATTTATTTACAGACTAGCTGTGCACCGCGACCTTCGTCCACGTAAAATTATTATGAAAATATAACTTCCTGATTTAAATCGGATTGTGTTTACAATTTCAAGGTTTTTTTTTTGCTCGGAACCCTAATCGTTTTTCTAAAATAAAAGTAGCTTAAGTTACTCCTCGCCGTTTCGGAGATTAACCGAAAAAAAACAGACAGATAGACAGATAGACAGATAGACCGACAGACAGACAGACAAAAATAAACAGTTTTTTTTTGTTACAAGTACCGTAATATACTTTCATACGCATTCAGTAAAAAGCTGTTATTTTGAAATTATAAACAGACACTTTCAATTTTATTTATTTGTATAGATAGATTGAAATTATAACATTTGAGTATTCGTAATTATTAGAATACTCAATTATAAGTTTACGATCTAGTTTCTCTTTTTCTTCTATAGGTATTTTGATGTTATTTTGGGAAATACTTAAATTCTAAGCGCCTTAAAATGAAAAGCTTTTCAGAGCATCTGGAGTATAAGTTCTGTTTGATAACGAGAACATTTAGAAGGGAAATAATTGCTGTCTTTTGTAATGATAGATTTCAGAACCTTGTTAAGTACGCTTGTTAAAGTGTTTATCAAAAATTGCATAACATATGACTGCCTCGTTGGTCTAGAGGTCGTAATCGCGGCTGCTGGGTTTTATTCCCAGGTCGGCCAAAGTGTCATTGGGTTTTGCCATCAGGAGTAGCAGCCACATTTGCCAAGTCTGGATTCGTGCCCGGTTGATGGCTCTGCTCGCCCCCTATTACATAACGCTTAAACATAACTGGCGAAACGTGGGAGTACTATTAGGTACATCTCTGCCTAACCCGTCGGGGATTACAGACGTGAGGTTTTGTATGTATAGGTATTATTATCACGAACTTATTAAACACACATGCTTTCCCATGTAACATAATTTGCAAGATAACTCACTCTCAAGAATTCTCAAAAGTTGAAAATGAAATAAAAGCAGTATTTACTACGTTCAACAAGTTCTAAGTTATGTATAAAATCTTTGCTCTGGCATAACTTATTTATAGCTTGAATTAACTTCAACGCAGTATATAAGTTCTCTTATTTTCTTCAGTCTTCCAATTTGAACCACGGCACCAAACTGCTGACGTATTTATGAACAGATTATTTGATTAGCACATTCATTTTAGCCTGCCGTTGGTAATAAATGTGCTTAGTAGTTAAATAACGACTTCCAAAAATATTTACATAAGTTTTCGGTAGCATGTAACCAAAATTATAATACATTTTGTGGCCAGTCATTATTATCCCTGACAAAATGTCACTTTGTTTTAGCCCACAGGCAGCTCTCTAATTCATTTTCGTTTCAAATATTAATCCCTCTAACCAACATTTTATCACGTTCCAGGAAAACCGCTCCTACTCGCTATGGGTAACAGCAAACGGCGGCTCCATACCACAGAAGACCGAGGTCTACGCAACAGTCTCCGACAAGTCCGGTAAAAGACCGAAGTTACCCCACCCGCCAACCCTGAACTTCCCCGCCTATCCAAACATACCTTTACAACCAAAGTTTCCTAGGACCACGCAAAGCACTACCAAAGCAACCAATATTTACGTAACAGTACCTGAAGCAACCACAACACTCACTACTTTAAGTCCTCCGAACCCGCCGGATGATACGCCACCTGGTGGAGAGAGTATTATCCAAAATGATGATGGAACAACCAGCACTGAAGCGCCTAAAAAGAATCCTACCAACAATGAAATGCCTCTGACGGTGGTACCTCTTGTTGCTATTGGTGCCCTGGTACTCATAGTTGCAGTTGTCATACTCTTCGTGTGCAAGAAGAACAATGCTCAGAAGAAGGACAGCAAGAAAGATGATATGGTAAGGACTGAAGCAATTATTAAAATATGTAGCTTCTTAACCTTTGATGGCGATGTCAATTTAGGAAAGTTAATTTCAATTTGTGAAGCGACTGCAATTTTAACTCGTTAACTGTACTAGTTAATGTAAATGAAAATGCTTTTAGTGTGCAGACATAATTTTAATGTATGATTAATTTGATAAATTAAGTGTGCACACACAGAATAATGTAGATTGCAGTAGAAGGACAATTCAATTAACGACTTCGTTTAAAACTCACACGAATATAATTTGCTATATGGAAATATGAACCCATATTATGTGGCTTATAATTACCATGCACACGATGCGGCATTTTGATGCCATTAAATTCGTGTAACGTTAACAAAATTATTGGAATTTTGGATAAGCACTGAAGGTTATTTAAAATTGGCCATCGATAATTTTGTGTGGATTTAAAGTTAAATTTCATTGGAAAGCCAGTTGATCATATTATTATGCTCTCCGATACAATCATAATAACATTGTTTTTTTTTATTTTAAAAACTCAGTCCTCGACTAATATTCGTGAATGTGACCTCAAGATTACTCACTGCTTTGCTTGGTAGTTGACATAATTTTGCCATATTACAAAAAACTTTTCTTTTTATTATGACTATTCCAATGGAAATTATCTAATAGACTAGGCAGAAGTATTTGTTTCTGTAACCCTCCTTTTTGCAGTAGTCGGATAAAAAAAGTTTACGTGATCTAAAATTTCTTACCTACCCAGTCTGTCCGAATGACGGTCAATTACCTACTAATAGACCGTCATTCGAATTGCGTCACATACGAGTACTTTCAATGGAATGACTTTTCATTTTGTCAGTTATTGAATTGAAGACGAATAAGAATGAGTTCAAGAGCCTCGACTTCCACCCACAACCCTTATTCAAGTAAACAATCTCAATAAGCAAATACCAATCATTTCAATTCTCTCTATTTTTTACTCCATTCATAAAATAAACTTATTCATGAGATTCCCATTGTCCACAGAGTAAAGACTCAAGTGGCATAGTCCTTCAAGATGCTTCTCTCAATATGTGGGATCACCCACGGGCGTACTCCAATCGATACGAGTCCTGGGATAATGGTCACTTGCAGGTCAGTTCATGATTTTATATCCTTCATTATCATCATCAACTTCCTACTGATCTATTAAATCGCCCCCCACCCCTTCCCCCCATTCTTAATATTGGCCGTCATCATGATCATTTTTCTGATCTTCAAATTCATTGCCATTCAATTTGCTGGTATTCATAAGTATTCCGGATGAAAATAAGCTTTCACCTTGCAGCCGAGGGATTAGGCTGTACCACTCTATTAATGCTTACAATTTTCATTAGTATTCTTTTCTCTGTGTGTTATTGAGTCGTCCCGTGGTTTAATTATTTCGTCAATGTGGTTGTTTGGTATCAATTCCAGATTTTCACCATCATTTACCTTTATTATCGACATCATTATCTCACATTATGCAGTCATAATATCATACATAAACTCACGCTTTTTTCCTAGGCAGAAACTACAGAAGGCTACCTTTTTTTTCGAATGCGAAATCATCAAATGACCCCTCCCGCTCTGTACATACTCATTTTGCTTCGTATTACCTATCTTTCATTCTTTGTCAATACCTTGTCTTATTCTAAAAAATATTTCACTTTCATATTTCAAATCCATGAATATTATTAGATTTTGTTATTTGATTGCTTACGTTTTCATACAGATGTTTCAATCCTCCTTTGGCACGCATAGGTAAACTAAACTTTAATAAAGAAACGTAATATTTTTTCATAGGCTACGTGTGTTTGCCGATATTAAAATCTAGTGCTGTCTAAATCATTCTTTTTTACCTTCAGTCTAGAAAATATCATTCGTGTAAAGAAAAAGTAATAGAAGAATGAAAGTACCTTTATTTGTACTGAAGTCGACGCACGCAAACCAAGCGTCTTATTTATTTCTACTATTTTGTTATAAATGCGAAAGTTTGTGTTTAAAATGACGTTAACGAAGGCGAAACGCACTTGTTCTACTCATTACTGCAATATTTTTTTTTGTTCTGGATCATAACATATATTTGATGTCAAAGTTTCAAATTCACATTTTTTTTTTTTTATAAACGTCTATGACTAATGACTGCATTTATCAGCACAACGTTTTAAGTGCGTTACGAGTTTTAAAGTAAAACGTGATATTTCAGCACAGAATCAAAAAAAAGTAATTTACTGGCAATATTTTTTGCGTCAAGTTACTTAGTTTGATCTACAGAATGCTCGGTTGACGGCTTCGTGTAGGGTCCGTTTACACCTTGGATTAATAAATGGATGATTATAATTATTATTTATGATTATTAGTTAAAAAAAATATATAAAACAATAACCATTAATCATCGTTACAGTTATCAGAAGAAACATCGATATCAAAGGATGACCAGCCGCCTGATAAGTGGGAGTTCCCTCGTCACAAACTGAGGATCTTCAACATTGTAGGAGAAGGTGCCTTCGGACAGGTGTGGAGAGCACAGGCCTTGGATATAGCTGGTAAGTGAAGTTAGTTTACCTAGTTTTGCAGCAGAACATATTTAGTCCAAAGAATTTCTAAACTTAAGTAGCAGTGGAAGGGCTATGGGTTGCGGGACGTGAGAGGGAAAGAACCTTACATCCCAGCAGCTGCGGGTGATGCCCCGGGCGTCGGGGTCACGTGGTGGCTCCCGGCCACCGTAGGCGCGGGCCTGTGGACGGTGAGTAATGGGCTAGCTCGCCGTCCGGCCGTCTTATGACGACAGGCCATGTCGACCGCGCGTTTGTGTGATGTCAGCAACAGGGAAGGGGTCCGCAAGGGCCGATGCCTGCTGGGGTTGCGGGACTGTTCGAAAGAAATACCGCGGCCCTGGAACACAAAGGGCAAAGAAGGAACATGGATGGGTTTTAGTCAGTACAAGTCTGACACTCCCTTCCGCTCCGCCCAGAGCCGAAACGGGAGGGGTCATTTGATGATTAAAAAAAACCTAAAAAAAGAAAAGAAAAAAAGGGGTATGGGTTTATTTCTCGAAGATTAGAAAACCGATGGAACTGTAAAGTTTTGGAAACGTTTGTCAAAAGACGTAACGTGGTGAGGCTCACCACAATATCAACCTATTATTTTAAACGTTGCCCAACACTAGCAACTTGTCCTGTATCGTGGGTGCGTTTACAAAAATTTTAACTCTCTTACACAAACAGCCAGACCCGTAACAGATAGTTATCTGTATCTAATCTGATCCGCAACACACAACCCAGCAGCCGATCGCTTAGCCGCTGCGGCCACCGCACCGACTACCACATCCGCCTATGATGAAGAAAATCCAGACTTTCGGGACTGAGTTGGTAGCTAGGGCTAAACTAATGGAAGAATAATGACTACTAGCCGATGTTAATCCATTGAATGATGATAATGAATGACGATGAAGCTAGTTTTGTGTATACTTACGAGCGCAGACGAGGGTCACTTCTTGGTCGTACTTTTTCTTCGTAAAAATAAAACACTTAGATACCCCTAAATCTGAGGTCCTAGCACGAGCGCGCAGTGTAAACGTAAATTAAATACGTCGATTTTAAAATTAAAATGCTCGTTTCACACATAATAATTATTTTCATAATTTTAAGAATTTACTCAAATCCAAACATAATATTAATTATGCTTGTTCCAAACAATTTATAAAAAACTACTAAAAGGTATTTTAGATTAAAAAATCGACGTATTTACTTTACGTTTACACCGCTCGCTCGTGTTAGGGCCTCTGAAAAGCAGTTTAACTTTAAGAGATACTTAAAAGTCTTTCTGTCATTTCAATAAAACTTGTGACCACATGATATAAACGACGACTTAATATTTAGTGGTGACTGAGAAAACGACATCTTAAAAACCACACGACAGTTAAAAAGTACCACGTACACTCGGCGACACTGCAAGCTGTGCATTTCCAGTATAACACGGCCTCGCTTTGTATAGATTTCCCATTCAATGAGAGATTCGCTTTTACTGGATTGTATAGGTTGATTGGTCGTCGTGCTTACTTAAAATCGAAGTGTTTTATTTAATGAAGAGAAAGAAAACGTTCGCCAAGGATTATCCATCGTACTTTTTGATGTGCCCAATAGGGTAGGCACTTGAGCAAGAACATAGGAATTCTGAAACTTTAACTAAACATTCGAAATATCTTTCATTAATTTCTAAAGATTTAAAAAAGAGTAACCAAATCATTGGTTGGTTTCTCTGTAAAAAAACGAGTAACATAACATCACACCTAATAGTAATACGAGTACTTTCACAAAAAAACAGCCTATACTATTCCCACTGCTGGGACACAAGCCTCCTCTCTTAAGAGGTAGCAGGTCGTAATTCACCTCGTAGGTCCAGTGCGGATTGTTTGGTTCTAGGACATTCCTCAAGACATTTTCTTACATCACTTTGAGACGGATCTGAGACATTTACGCGAAAGACATATGCGCGAAGGACACTTCCGCGAACCCACTTGCGCGAAAAGATATATGCGCGCATGGACTTTTGGGTGATTAGACTTTTGCGCGAATGGACTTTTGCGCCCATAGACACTTACGCGCATAGACACATGCGCGCAGAGACACTTGCGCGAATGGACACTTGCGCGAATGAACTTTTGCGCGAAAGGACACTTCCGCGACTAGATTTACTCGCGACTGGCTACGGTTAATCTGTAGAGTAAACATAACATCATATTATTTCTTATTTTCAATGAGATAGAGAGAGAACAGTGACACTGCCCGAGTCACAAATGTCAAATTATTTTTTCGTGTCTACCATGAATAGTGTTGCCAGATATAATTATTGTTTAATCGATTTACAATATCGATTTTGAACGTGTGTTTCAGAATAATTTTACTCTCTGTTCAAGCTTTTGGGTTTCATTAATGTCAATTTTTAAGGCCATTCAGTTGTTTTAATGTCTATTATGACAAATGTATATTGATGTATAGAACATTCTTGCTACTTTGTACAAAAAAGATTAATCAATCGATTCCGATTTAGAAGAACCTCAGTGTTATGTTTACTCTACAGCTAACCTAACCTAATCATTCGCGGATAAGTCCTTTCGCGCATGTATCTTTGTGCGTAAATGTCCGTTCGCGCATAAGTCCATTCGCTCAAGTGTCTATGCGCGCAACTGTCTATGCGCCCAAAAATCCATTCGCGCAAAAGTCTAATCGCCCAAAAGTCCATGCGCGCATATATCTTTTCGCGCATGTGGATTCGCGCAAGTGTCCTTCGCGCAAATGTCTTTCGCGCTAGTGTCCTGATACCCTTTGAGACCAGAGGTGATTAAATAATGTAAACAAAGTAATGCGACTGCCTTGATTTGATCACGAGAACTCATTCATAATTCGGGACCGTTACAACTACGTTCTCACCAAGACCAGAGATAGCCCACCAGATAGGTGTATCTAGTAGGCTATTTCTGATCTTGGTGAGAAAAAACGCTCACTTTTATAAGCCAAAGATAATAAATGTGCCTCATCATCAGTCCACAGCTGGACGTAGGCCTCTTAAATCGCACGTCACTTCATGAACTCAATTCTCGGCAACGCTTATCCAGCTGCTACCAGCCACCCTGCAAAGATCATCGCTCCACCGAGCCTGAGGCCACCTTACGCTTGTGCCTAACTCCTATAAATTAAAATAACTTTGCGGTACCTAGTATGTTTTTGTTTCACTCAAACCAAGTTAAATATTGATTTTTAAACAAATCTGTTGTTCTTACTCTCAAAACTTTTCAGAAATCGTAAATAAAACAAACTCAAGACAAAGTAAAAGCCTTAAAAGCATTTACCTTTTAGTAACTTTAGTTGAATATTGAGCTTAAAATAGAAGGAAATATTTTACCTTTCCAAGTTACTTTGCATCCAATGGTTTTTCCTCACCTTCACAATTCACGTGTTAATCTGTCTGCCTAATACGTCATCACAATTATAGCCTAGTGGTCTGACCGTCGGACTGCCAAGTCATATATCTCGAGTTCGAATCCAAGACACGCACCTCGAATTTTTCGGATTCATGTGCGTATTGTATAATTATCACTTACTTCGGTGAAGGAAAACATCGTAAGGAAACTAAACCAGCATGCATGAGAGATATTTCTCAAAGGCATGTAAAGCCAAGTTGGCGGCATAAAAACTCTGATACCAAGTTTGGTAAACACGAAAAAAAAAAAATATCATTTGCTTTGTCTTTTCGGAACTATGCTGGGTCGGCTACCAGTCTAACCGGATGCAACTGAATATCATTATTATACATGTAGCGAGTGCTTATCTGATCTCCACAACCAAGTTGCTGGGTAACGACTTACGACGTACATAAATACTTATGCCTCGTCAGTAAATTATGTTTTCACCATGGCGAAATGGCTTAAACCCAGTTGTGACGAAAATCTTAAGGGGTAGCAATTACTAATAGGTAATGTGGATAAAGAAAAGCTGCAATAAGTAGTAAGGTCATTAAGGTTCTAATTTCGTGTTATCTCGTGCTCTTACATAAAGAAAGAAAAATTATTTACTATACTCACACAGGTCAAAAGAAAAAAAAATGGTTGAATTCACAATAAAACAAAAATAATATAAAAAGTAAACAAATCGACTTAGTAATTTATTTACCAATTTGGACAACTGCCATTAAATTGAAATGTTAGTAAGGTTGAAACTATTCAACAATTACACTGACAAATTCAACTTATCGTTTTATGACGTGCAAGTAACATTACACCTTTGGATGGAAAACTAATTACGAAGTCGCTTATACATAGACTCGGTTAGTACCCATGTGGTTTCAAATATCAAAATAAATTAAAACTTATTTTTACTAGCATATAAAATGTTTTCGTTTGTCGTTATTTTAAGTGGATTTCAACTAAAAGTTTTGAATGAGTGACCACGCACGAGTTCATTGCACAATTCGTCTGCTTAACAATTAAGTGAGAAAAGTAATTAACTGTCGAGGACATTTTTGTCAGTCTAGCTAGGGAATGGGATAAAAGTCTCTTCAAATCGCAGAAAACCCATTTAATTATTCATAAATATAAATCATCATCTGCTTAGCCCTTCCCCAACTATGTTAGGGTCGGCTTTCAATCTAACCGGATGCAGCTGAATACCAGTATTTTACACGGAGGGACTGCCTATCTGACCTCCACAACCCAGTTAGTACGAGGTACCCCTTACTAAGACTGGTTGTCAGACTTTTGGGCCACTGACTACCTCAAATATCTACAAATGACAGCCGGGACCAACGGCTTAACGTGCTTTCCTAGGCACGGAGGAATAAATAACATAAATAAAGGCATGTTTATCGTATTACCCAGGAATCAAGTCATTCAGGTCAGATAGGCAGTCGCTCCATGTAAAATCTGGAAATCAGCTGCATCTGGTTAGACTGGAAGCCGTTTCAACAAGTTGGAAAAATCCTAGGCAGATAATCGTAATGACTGTGTCAGTAAAACTGACAGGACCACAGAATAATTACGAATTGACTTTAGTTATTTATTTTAATCAAAACTCAGGTCAACTATTTATCATTTAAAAAAATCACACACAAGCTTGCTCACTATGTGAGCTGGCATTGTAAAACAGTAGGTACGAAAAGAAATTGGTTCTTGTGTAAACGCGCCTTAACAAAAAAGTTTAGTGAACTTCACAGATTTAATTTTACGTTGACAGTTAAATAAAATATGCAAACCAAGCTGACTGGTTTTCACACTCATTTTCATTAATGAAGGCCTAATTACCTTGAAAGTAACGAATGAATGCTTTCCGAGTTTGTAAATTCAGAGACAATCTTCAGAAAATGTTTTGGCGCAAAACGAATCGGTTGAATTCGTTTTGAATACACGGCCACCACTGATACATCTTACAAAGTTCGTGTACGTATTTACGTAACATAGCAGCGCCTGTAATGCCCGAAGGGTATGGGCAGAGACCCACACCCACATTTCGCCAGTTATGTTTAAGTCCCATGTAATCGAGGTGAGCCTATTGCCATCAATCGGGCACAAATCTAGACTCCGTGGCTGCAACTCAGAAATTCCTAATGGAAAAACCCAATAACACTTTGGCGGACCTGAGAATTGAACCCTGTACCCCATGCTCAGCAGTCGCGCTTGTGACCACTAGACCAAGGAAGCAGTATTGTACGTACATATTTATAAGTTAGGGCTTTAGACGTGTGGCAAGTGCCTTCAGAGCATTTCGTTTTTTCTACAATCATTTTTAAGAGGACGGACATAAGCTTTTCCCTTCTAATCTAGTTCGTTTGTTTGTTTATTTGAACGCGCTAATCTCAGGAATTACTGGTTCGAATTGAAAAATTATTTTAGTGTTGGATAGTCCAATTATCGAGGAAGGCTATAGGCTATATAACATCACGCTATGTCCAATAGGAGCCGAGCAAAAAAAATCAGAAGCGGTGGGTGAAATCGCGGGGCACAGTTAGTTATTATATAAAACATTCTCAGTACAAAATTTTGACATTTTTGTAGAAAACGCACTGCTCGCTGCACTGCTTCGTGTCACTTAACACTCAAAGGCATTCCATCTATGTTAATACTTAAAATTCTCCCCCACACATTGCATGAAGTGTCCATAAATAAAACAAATACTCCTTTCGACCCAGAATCTTTGACTGCACAGTCTCACGTAGTTGACAAACCTGAACACGTCGGCTCACGATTGCGGTTCCGCCAGTAAAAACGTGAGGACTCTCAAATAACATAAACATTTCTATCTAGTACCCGTCATAGAGTAAGAAAAACCGTGTAGAATCGAAATGTTTATGTAGCCATGTACAGAGCCCGGTCGTAAAAAAGAACCATGACGTTTTGGAAAAGTTCAGCATTGTAGAGTTTCGCCTGAGTGTCACCTCCTAACACTGGCTGTATCATACTGCACCGAAGTGTTAATGTTACTTTTGAACATCATACCACCAAATATCTAAACGAAAACCGGAGCTTTTGCGAAACGGAAGCTCTGTGAATCGGACCTTTTTTACAAGCTTTTATTTAATTGGCAATGTTTTAAAATCTTACAACTGAATTTTAAAACAGTTATCCCCAACTGATTGAGGTAAAATTTTGCATACACGTTTAGTTTGGATGACAATGCATAGTTAGCCCAGCGCCGTCATTCTAAATCCAATATGGCGGAATTCCAAAGATGGCGGACTAGTTATTTTATGTGCACCCCCATGATATGAGTACCAATTAAAAGGGTTTGCTGAAGAGAACACGAAAAAAATAATGACTTCACACCTAATTTAAAGCTTGTTTTTGCGCATCAAGTAACGATATAATCCCGACCGTGGTATAAGCCTAAAATGCCTTCCGAACAGGAGTGTCTCTTCTACATCATTGGTTCTTATTCTATGCGTACTGAGTCACGTTTTGAGGTCTTGACGCAGTCTCGTGTTTTTAATGAATAATGTGGATTCAAAGTGGTTTTCGGTATTATGGGAAGCTTTGAATTTGCGAATTAGATCATTTGCTTACAACTTTAGATTTAGTTATGTGTGGATGTTATTGTGAAGGTAAATTGGGAAGGCTTTAAATTAAAAATCTTGTATGAATACTGATCAAAATAGTTTACATCAAAATAAACGATAACAGTTAGAAGGTGTTTAATCGATTGAAAAAAAAAACTATACATCGCGCCTAGAATCCATGAAAGGTTAAGCAGGGTTCCACTTGTCAATCGTTATAATGCAATAATTTTTCGCTATTTGTGTTCAGCCCCAAGGAACAGTTCAATTTGCTACTGATAATTGGGTACAAAAAAAAATCTGATAGAAAAGCCCACTAACCATATTATCACAAAAAAATTACAAAACTGAGCCAAATATTCTCCTTTCTAGATTGTTTGAGAACAAAGAAACGAAATAACTAATACATTAAACAAACAAGCTATTGACTTATAAAAACAGATTAAGCATAGTCATATTTTTGTAGGTTTTTTGGAGAGCTGGATCAAAATAGAATGGTTTGAAATGAATATAAAAATAAACTACCACACTACAGCTAACTATTTCTATTGATCTTTATATCCCATTGCGGGAAGCGGGCTGCTGCGCAAAGCTTCAATGGAAATAAAAAAAGTACTAGACCGGCACAACCGTGGTTTGTTTGCATGTAAATGGTCAATGATTTGTTTGCTCTTTTGTTATGTATTTCTGCTACAAATAAGAGTGGAGATAGTTTACAACAAACGCGGAAAATAACAGGCTAAAGATTTTATTTTGATTTTAACAGTTTATATTAAAAAAATACAATGTCACATTGAATCTGACCATTGAGTGGTGGCAGATCATGAAAGTAAACAACGTTTATTCTGCGACATTTCGAAATTCATACCTTTTTTTTAGTTTTATCTGCCCATGAGTGGGACAGAGCAGGGTAAGAAAAAAAATCATACGTGTTGAGAAAAATGGATGATTATGTGAGGAATGATATGAAAGAGAAATGGGTAAATGATGCCGTGCCGTCTGACAGGGGAGAATGGAGGAAGAAAACTTGTTGGGACAAGGGCAGGGAGGGTGTAACAACACTCTTAAAGAAGCCGAAAGGTACTTGATCTCCCCGTCATCACCATATTTTTTTTATTCTAGACCATACCTGGGAACCTTCTAGTTACGGAGACATTGGGGGTCAAAGTTCCAACTTTTTTACAAGTTATTTTTTGAATACATGCTTTTTATGTAAGATTTTTACTCAACGACCACCGTACTATTCAATCTATCCACCAACACAATGTTTTGCGTGCGTTACATTGAGTCCTACGTCGTTAAAGTCGTTTCCCAGCAATAATTTTTGCGTAGAGTTACTTAGTTTGATTTACATAATACTTGGTTGACGGCTTCGTGAAGGGTCCGTTTACACCTTGTATAATAATAAAGTTTGCACTGTTTTCTAAAGCTGTTGAACTGAACCAAAGTTTTCGACTACGTAAAACTATATCGCAAATAAAATTTAAGAAAGAAAAAGACTTTCCACATACGTTGATGTAGCGAACCACGCCTCAGTTGTGTTGCGGATTTGCAAACTGCGATGCTCAGCTGCTTACAGAATTTTCTTAGGAGTTCCTCTACAGAATTTCCATGCAAAATAAAATGTATGAAACATGTAGATTTACTGAATATTCTCAAACGCGTACTTGGTTTTAAAATTACGTCGCTGTTCTCACATAAAGGAACTACTGGACTAATGTACCCAGGATTTTATAAGACATAACTTGATTTATAAGAATATCAAAGAAAAGAGGTGTCCGCCCGTGGAGTATCTAGCCCGTTTGAGCCTGAAGAGATCTCAGTATGCAGTTTAGCGGAAGAAGTAGGTATGGTGATAGACTAATACTACCTCGAGTGAACTCCTTCTCAGAGAGCTCCACTATAACCTTCGACTTTAGGGAACAGACAATTAGGTACCAATCACAGATATAGAACGCATGAGCATCTAATTTGTTTAAAACAACGTTACAACTTAAGAACTTAATTCTAACACTATTTTAATGACAGTATAAGTTTAGTTGTAAACCGTGAAACGATTTACAACTAAACTTATACTGTCATTTACGGGATATCTGTCAATCACGGAAGATATCCCGTAAGTGACAATATAAGTTTAACTTAATTCTAGTCATTTAAAGAACGTAGTCTATTTTGTATGGTAACTAAATACTGCTTATGACGTCGGTGACGACGTGATAGTAGGTAGGTAATCAAAAAATGGCTAGCTCGGTTCTCATACGCACAATTATGTGTGTGATACTTGATATCTATGGCACCAATACAATTTTATTATAAAATAAAAGTTTCTTTTAACAATTCCGTGTTTAAAACTGTTAATGTTTCCGGCCTTTCAAATTAAATCAGATAACATTTTGGTAACATTTGCTTTCACTGTATTCCGTAACAACGTTATTACAATCCATGCGGGTATTGTTTGGTTTCAATTGCGAAATATTGCTAATTACTATCTATATTCAATTTTTTCCACGCCATTGTGTTGTAAAATTCTATTTTCAAATGATAGTATCGGTTTCATTTAATTTATTGGGGGTTTGATTTAGGTTGCCTTATTAAAATAACGAACGTTTATTTGTTTTGTGAAATTTAATTATTATATAACTGGCTGGTGTCCGCAACTCCACGTTCAAAGCGCGTATTTTGGTAATAATTGTTTATGCTCATTTAATTTAATTGCATCATCATTCTCTTGGCCATATCCCAACTTATTCGGGGTCGGCGCAGCATATCTCCTTCTTCCATACTTCTCTATTACTCGTCATCTCAGCAGTCACCTCCTTTCTAGCCATATCATCCTTCACACAGTCCATTCATCGGTCATCATCTTTGGTATTCCTCTACTTTTATTTAAATTTAAACACAGTTAAATGCAACCATCGAATTAACTAAAATTAATAATAACTTAGTTTCGAACTAGTAAAGGTGTTTTCAGTCAGTCAATAGGTACTAATTTCAACTATAATAATTATACTAGTTTAAATTATTAACAATACAATTATAAGTCCACAGAATGTGAGTACAGACTAACATTCTGTGGACTTTAAACCTGAAATAAAAGTTATTAATGTTTTTTTTTTATAAATACAAGCAATTAATCATTATCTGAAACAAATTTTACCTAAACCATGATTTCCCTATGGATATATGTTAAGATTAGACGAAATAAGCCTCCTATTAGCTGACAAGTTGTTGATTAATGGAGTAATTGGATTTAGCTAATGACTGAATCTGTAGACGAAATATTTTTTGTAAAAAATTGTCTGGATACCAAGGTATAAAAAGATTCAACGTTTTTTTAATTTTTTTTTTTTTTGTTCTGTGTATTCTGATTTGCTAGTTCTGTATTTTAGTTTAGGACAACCAATGTTAAGCCTTATACCATATTATATTCGTCTTTTGTTACTTTCATCTGTCTAGTATTCCCCCAAATATTTTGAGTCAGCTTGTAATACAATCGGATGCCTTCAGCAATTTCTAATCCAGACGTATTAGCTACTACATCTGACAACCAGTCTTACCAAGGGTTATCAATCAATCAATCAATCATTTTATTGTCAGGCAACTGAGGCCCATAGGTAAAAATACACAAAATAATCTTATAAAAATAACGATACGATTACAATTTCGTATCGTATTACCCAGTACTAATTTGATTGTGGAGGTGAGATAGACAGTCGCTCCATGTGAAATACTGGTATTTAGCTGCATCCGGTTAGACTGGAAGCTGAACCCAACATAGTTGGGAAAATAAATAAAATGCTAGGCAGATGATGATGATGTATTGGCTACTAAGAGATTCATATTCGTTTTTAATGGATTGATAGTCTAGTGGTGTGACATCTGTACTGCCAAGTCACAGGTCTCGAGTTTGAACCCAAGACACGCCCCTCAGATTTTTCTGATTCATGTGCTTATTGTATAATTTTTTGTCACTTGCTTCGGTGAAGGAAAACATCGTCGGGAAACCAAACCAGCATGCCAGAATGATATTTCTCGACGGCATTTAAAGCCAAGTCAGAGGCCCATGCGCGGCATAAACACTCTTGATATCAGGTTAGGCACAAACCACACGAAAAAGAAAAAGAAGAATCATTTTCTCTCTGGTTATTAAGATTATTTAAAGACAGAAAAAGCCTAAGTTAAGTTTACCTATGCACAAACGTGTCATCATCAAAAAATAAACATAGGCAATAATAATGAAAACATACTGTTTTTTGTTGTTACAGGCAAGAAAGGTGAACAAACAGTTGCTGTGAAGACTCTCAAAGAAAATGCTTCAGAGAAAGAGAAGATAGATCTACTGCAAGAACTACTTGTGATGAAAAACTTGGGATTTCATCCTAACGTGGTTCAGTTGATTGGATGTTGTACTGAAAAGGTAAGACACAAAGCGTTTCAATTATAAGGAAATCTAAAGTATGCGCCGGCTTGTCCGTTGGTGACACTTCCAAGGTTCATGCGAATAATCTCTGGTTTAGTAAAAAGTAATCTGTGAAAGTACTTAACTAAACTAAACTAAACTAACCGACAAAAAATCTTTATCTGATAGAAAACAATGTTATTGCTGAGCATAACTCTGTTAATATTGTTAAACGCAGACAAAGTCACGGGATCAAGCTAGTTAAGAAACATAGCTGACTGTTGAACGTGAGATTTCTCAACAATTCCCATCAGAAAAGAAAAAAAAAATGGTTTCTCAAAAATTAAAATTAACTTAAATTAAATTGAAATACCTGAATAAAACGATAAAACCAAAGAATAATAAATGACAGACTCAAAAGTCAGTTTCAAAAGTTCAAGATTAATAAATAGTGTGGCCATAAAATACTTAACTTATACTACAGAAAATACTTTGAAATTAAATAATGATTCAACAAAAAACAATATTTTTGTAATAAAAGCTTTAGTAATAATTAAATCTCTACTAATACAATCTAAACCACTAGAGTCTAGAATAGCCTAGATCTGTAAATCTAGACCAATCTCAGAGCTAATATTAATGGAATCCCAATATTGCAATCTCAGGATCTAAATGTTATTTGTATCGCAATATATCTTTGGATATTGAGATCTTAAACAAGTTTTGGTTATGAATTATGATAAATTTTGTAACGGGATTTACGCTAGCGCTCAATGTAAACCTCAAAACATTGAGCTGATGGATGCATTGAAAAGTACAGGAGTCATTGAGGTAGTTAATTAGAGTAATGTTATAACTTTTAAAACTTTTATTTATGAAAAAAAAACATGTGAAAAAGTAACACACCTTTTATGAAAAAGGTATGTACTAGTACATACCTGTGTCATCATCTGCCTAGCCTTTTCCCAACTATGTTGGGGTCGGCTTCCAGTCTAACCGGATGCAGCTGAATACCAGTATTTTACATGGAGCGACTGCCTATCTGACGTCCACAACCCAGTTAGTACTGGGTAATACGATACCCCTTGGTAAGACTGGTTGTCAGACTTTTTGGGCCACTGACTACCTATAACGACTGTCAAAGATCTACAAATGACACCCGGGACCAACGGCTTAACGTGCTTTCCGAGACACGGAGGAAACTCGGTATGTAATGGGTGGTTACCCATCCACAGACCAACCTAGGGAAGCGCGGCTTAACCTAGATATCGATCCGAGCGGCTGTTATTACTTAGCCACGAGCTCCTCGCTGGCATAGTACATACCTGTGTGTTAAATAAAAAACAAAATCTTCAACGAAAGTAGGTACGGTCTTCGTCACACAACGTCGCAGCACAATCTACATATTTCGATTACTCAATCGATGGCCATGCCTGGGAATTACCATCAATCCCCTATCGTCCGTAAATCGTATGCCATCCATGTTCACTACTGAATAACAGCTTGATAATAATATTGTCTGATGGCCGAAAATGCTGATAGGATATCCGGGTCAAGCAAAATTGTTAGAAGCCAGAAAATGACAATTGGCCAGTCCCCTAACTCGTGGGATTCGGATAATAATTGGCGAAAAGTATCTAGTTTTTTTTTTTGTTTTTAGGTATGTTCCTTTAGGTGTCTAAATCAACAAAACGCCTAAATCCACAGATGAGGAGACAGTACACCTTAACTGTTGTATCTTTCCCTTTGTGGGGTACAGGTCTTTTGTCACGTTATTTACCTGATCTTAAGTGTATGCGCTTCTCCTCAGGAACCCACCCTAGTTATAATGGAATTCGTAAGCCTGGGCAAGCTGCAGCAGTTCCTCCGAGACTCAAGAGCTGAGCGCCACTACGGCAACACTCATGGAAGCCAGTTCCTGACGTCACAGGATCTCACCAAATTCGCGTTCCAAGTCGCACGAGGAATGCAGTTCCTTAGTTTACAAGGGGTAAGAGTATTTCCTATTTCTATCGTTATTAAGGCGAGAAACATCTACTATTGTATAAGGTTGGATTAAAATAGATGGACATACTTTTAGAAATCATTCAGACCACCAAAATAAGGGCAATGTTAAAAAAAAATAAGAAAAACGCATACAAGAAAAAAAACAGCTAACGAAAATACACTAAAAATTTTAGTCAAATGAAAGTTACTATGGTTAAATGCAGAACTGACTAGGTATCTACTTACCCATAATGAATGTATTTATTCTAGAGTACCGGCAATTTATTATTTTAGGTCAAAATAAAATCATTTTAATCAGTTTTTTTTGCTTGAATATCTTTGGTTAGACGTACTGAACGCTGTGTTAAAATTTTGTCCATCTATTTTTATGGGACCTTATATTGGTCTTCCTTAAGCATCCTGTACGTTTCGTGTCCAGCGGGTTCCCAGGAAATTTAATGGATCATTAATTTGTCGTATCAAATAACAGTAAAGACCCCAAATCAAAACGGTGCGGTGGCCAAAAAAAAAGTTCAAATATCGAGTTTCATTTTCCCCACCCTATTTTCGCAGTATTTATTAAATGGCATGTTGTTAAAAATATAACGTATGTTTATGGAAAACGTCGAGGTCAATCATGTATTAAATAAAGTCAAGAACTCCAAGGTTCACTTTATCTACTCCTTGTGGGTCAATGAGATGATTGATGATCTGTTTTACAACTTTGTTTTGCTTAGGTAAGTTCAATTGTAGACCTGAATAATAGTAATTGGGTCAGTAGGCATAATAAACCTCGACTCGATAGCTTTTCTTGACAATCGTTTTAGTTGGATCCTTGAAATACTTGGTGTATTTTCGAAAGACCTTGTTTTGATAATGGGGTTATCAGAAATAAAGTATAGTAAACAGGACCAGTTTTTCGTATTTTATGATGATAAGACATCACTTGGACAAATAGTACATATTATTATGTGGATACTTTGTTATGGCTTAGGGGGGACGTTAAAGTTCTAAAAACTAGCAAGTCTAGACAAAGTAATTTTATCACCGAATACGACCATTGCGACACAATACTACAGCAACATAGTACAAAAAGAACTACAGCGCCATCTATGAAACAAATGAAGAACGAACACCAAAATTTTTAATCGCGCTGCTAAAGTTATCCGCGAGATAAGAATATATAGAAAAGACCGACAGCACGTTTTGGCAAGTAGCCCACCAGACATAACACCCGTCTAGTCGGAAGATCCTCTCGTTTCTATGGGTGATGAAGAATTTTACACCCTTGCTGTTTTTGACATGGAAATAAAAATTCTAGTGCGAGCAGGGTTTGAACCTGCGACCTTCCGATTCAGTACACCGGATGTCTTAACCAATTAGACCATCGCACCCTGCTCACAGCTCTCGAAATTTTCGTTCCATTAATAACGTCATACGGTGGCGTTAGCGCCATCTATTTAAGAAAGTATCGAAAGTATTTTTCTTTTTAAATTTTACACCCTGTTCATCATAACCCTATCCAGGGTGTAAGGGACAGCCCTCCACAAACTGATGGTGTGAATTCAGTTTATCATACTAAGATGACCGGTACAAGAAATTATTTCAGGAAAGTTATGGGAATCCAATAAATTTGATTTGTTTTATTTTCTAATACGCAATGTATCATTAATCGTTACCGTGTTAAAAGGCACGTAGCGAAAGGCAAGCGCGATAACGAGTTCGATGAACTATACGATGAACGAGTATTTCAACATCCATAAAGATAAAGATAAAGATAAAGATAAAGATAATTTATTTGTCAAACATGCGTTTACATAAACTGACTAATCAGACATGCAAGGTATTGAATTAATAGATGTTGTGTGCGTCCATGTTTTGCCACTAACGGCGTACAAATTTTGTAGGTATTATAAAAAATTATATTTAATTGCATTTTACATAATTATAGTCATTCTAAATTTCATTACAAAATACAAAACAAATAAATAATAATTGATGTCAAGATATTATAGTATAAGTAAATTATAGTCAAAATAGATTAAATTATGTCCAGAATATTCAGTAGTAAGCAGTCAAACGCCAATTGATTTAAGATTCACATGATTAAATTGTTATTATTTACTATACATATTACTAGTCAGAATAGAAAAGTCCTTTTCATTTAAAAAATCTATAACATTGTAATACACTTTACTGATTAAAAAATTTCTTAGTTTATTTTTGAAAACTGACAAGGGCAGTTCTCTCCAACTTTTAGGTAATTTATTAAATATTATAGGAGCCATACAGAAGACACTTTTGCGCATGAGGGTAGTTCTCGTAGTATGAGAGCATATCCTACTGTTGTCGCGCCTATTACGCGGGACTACTTCACCTAATCGTTTAAATCGGTGTGGATTTGTTTTGACAAAAACAGCTACCTCTAAAATGTACAGACACGGCAATGTAAGTATTTTATATTTTTTAAAGTATGGCACGCAACTATCAGTAGGTTTAATTTTAAATATTGAACGAACGCATCTCTTTTGAGCCTTGAACACCGTGTCTTTTTCCGTTGAGTTGCCCCAAAAAATGACACCATAGCGTAGATGAGATTCTGTTAAACCATAGTAGGCTGTAAGTAATGCCTCCACACTTATTATAGACGACAATGTGTGCAGGGCATAGGCAGATTTACTGATCTTCTTGCACAAGATCTCGATATGGGTTTTCCAGTTCAGTTTTTTGTCAATGTGGAGACCTAAAAATTTTGTTGTTTCTACCTCTTCTATAGGCTGGTCATCGTAGTGTATATTTAAATTACTCTTACTATTGATCCGTTGATTAAAATGTATTAATTTAGTTTTTGTCAGGTTAATTTTTAAGTTATTGTCATCTAGCCACTTTACCATTAGATTTATAGAATCATTTATGTCACTTTCATAAGTATCAACACTTTTACAGGGTATCGTTATAGTGCTATCATCGGCAAATAGTGTAAGAGGTTGAGGGATGCTTTTCGGTAGATCATTAATATATAATATAAATAACGGAGGCCCTAGAACACTCCCCTGTGGCACACCAAACGAAACTATACGTTCTGGAGATTGAAATACAATTTCATGTTTACTTTTCATATTAACGTGGTTTGTATTTGTTATTTGGGTTCTGTTAAGTAAGTAAGATTTGATTAGATTATTGACATTTCCTCTAATTCCATATGCTTCAAGTTTATTTAAGAGTGTGCCATAATGGACATAGTCAAAAGCTTGCGTCATGTCACAAAAAACGCCACAAACCGGATTCCTCTTATCCACGTTTAATGTCACATTATATAAAAAGTCATAAATGGCCATATTAATATTTTTACCAATTCTAAATCCTTTCTGTTCCTCACAAATAATATTATGTCTTTCCATAAATGAATTTAGTTCCTTGTAAATGTATTTCTCAAATATTTTGGAAATTATAGGAATTAGTGATATAGGCCGATAGTTCTCCATTAACTCCCTATCTGCTTTCTTAAATAGTGGCTTGACGATAGAAACTTTTAGAGCATCAGGGTAAATACCTGCGCTAATGCTGAGATTGATGACATGACTCAAGTGACCGCAGATTTCATCCGCAACATGTTTTAGAATAAAAGTAGCAATACCGTCATATCCTACACTGCTTGTATTATTCAAGGACATTATTATCTTTTTAATATCATCTGGTATACTAGGGGCCATAAACATAGTTTTGTTATTGAAATCTATTGTACACGCCACAGGTCTGCAGTCGACATCTAGTTTTGGCTGTATTTTATCAATAAAAAAATCATTAAATGCTTCTGCAATAGCCTTGTGATGAGATATGACGCAGCCACCCATTTTAATTTTATTTATGTTAGTTTTAGGTACGTTATACTTTGCACGATTGATAATTTGCCACGCAGTTTTCGATTTATTTTTAGATGTACTTATATTGTAATTGTTTTGTGCTTTCTGTGTGAAGTGAATAATTTTTTTGTAAATTTTAGAATAGTTATATAATATGGTTTTATTAATATTACTACGATTAAGTCTAAACTGCCATAGTAGTTTCCTTTTCTTTTTACTGCATAGTTTGATCCCTTTTGACAACCACTTAGTTCTTCTTATTGTATTTATTTTAACCACTTTTAATGGAAAACACAGATCGTATAATAGCTTGAAAATCTCAATGAAATGATTATAAGCTACGTTAGGGTCATCCGTGTCATATAGTTCTGAAAAGGCAAGATTCATTATATGGTTTTTAAATTTTACTATATTTTCCGAACTATAGTCCCTTCTAGTTGCGTACCAATACTTAATGCAACATATTTTTTGTACTGGACACTGAAGCAGCTGTGCTGTATGATCCGATAATGCCCATTCTAGTACTTCTGTCTTACATGAGTTAAAGTTAAGCGCAAAGTTGTCAATGCACGACAAACTGGCCATGCGAGTTGGTTGTTTCAAAGCAAGTTTCATATTGTAACTCGTTAAAAGACATTCAAAGTCATTAGTTGCTCTATTTTGCTTGAGTACATCAATGTTAAAATCACCGCAGATAACAATTTTCTTACAGCATGTCCGTAACATTTCCTGCAAGAGCAATTCAAGTTTGTCGAAGCAATAATTTAAATTATTTAAGTTCGGGATTCTATAAATACACACAATTATTATCTTATAACTAGTCAGTTCTACGCCACAGCACTCAAATATGCCAGGAGTTGATAACTTTGCTACTTTTGGCAATTCTTTCCATTGAAGCCCATTTTTAACAAGAATACATGCACCACCCCTTTTTTGTTCTATTCTACAATAATATGCAGCCAAATTATAGTTAGGTAAAAATAATAATTGTTGATAACCTTCCATGATAAAGTGCTCCGTAATACACAAGATATCAACATTTGTCCCTTTATTAGATAGCTCCTCTAGACATACCAACAGATCATCTGCTTTATTTATCAAGCCTGCTATATTTTGATGCAAAATGCTGATATATCTATTAGAGAAAAAACAGTTCATTTTCACCAGTAACATTGCTGGGTACAGTGAGAGGCAAATTAGTAACTTTATCAGAAGAATTACACGAATTTAAGTCACTATACAGTGTAAATTCATTAATCATTAAACTTATATTATGCAATATGTTGGCCATACCGCGATTATTTACAGAACTACTACTCTTCGTAAACATACCAAAATCATAATCAAGATAATAATTAGAATCAAACAAGTAAGCATAATTATATGAACAAGCATCCAAATAGATTAAACTGTTAAAGGTTTCAATTCTCGAATTAAACATTGCAGAGTAATCATTAAGTTTGAACGTAGGAGCACATAATATGATATTTGTGTGCTGTAATTTTGACAGCGTTTCACGAATACTGACAGTTAGTTCGACATAGTTATTTGTCCGACGAAAGTCTTCTTCCCCGACAAATATCAGGCAGTAGTCATTCATATTGTAGTCCTTTAATTTAAGATCCAAGTCAGAGATAAGGTACTTAACACCACAGTTGGGTGTCAGGTAGTGGCAGATTCCATAGTTAGGGAATATATCTTCTGCAATTTCTAACATTTTATTATTTTTATTGCTACTTAGAATACATAATTTACCAATTCTAGTTTCGTTCGGTTTACTGTTATAGTTTAATTGTGTAAGTTGTGCTTCAGTCTTTCTTTCTTTTTTGCCATTACTGTGGATAACGCCATCTGTGATCGATTTATCCAACTGTTGATGATTTTGAACACTGGTTGGCGATGTGGATTTCTTAGCTGTAGTGGTAAATGCTTCACATTCACAAGACTTTTCTGTGTTTTTTCTCACATACTGGTTGATTTTTGCAGATTTTTTCTTAATTTTTGGTGTTTGTGGCTTTAACTTAGCGGGGGAGCATGCCACTGTTTTGTACAGCACATTCTGCTTTTGTAGCTCCTGGTTAATGTGGGTGAGCTTTGTATTTTCCAGAGTTAAGGATTCTATTTCGCTGTGGGCACTATTGAGTTGAAGAGTTAATTGTTCCAATTGATGTTTTAATTTGATAATCTGGTCATCTTCGTCATCAGACATGTCAGGTAAGCTGGTTGTGGTGCCATCTATCGCTGAGGTCGTTAACAAAGTGTCATCATCTGTATCATTGGTATTTGTTTCAGACTTTGAACGGTTACGTCTAAACGTGATGTTTTCAAAGAAATTCATTTTACAGTGTTGTTGACGTGCGGACCAAAAAGGACCCAAATATATGGACTTGATAGTTGCCTGTATATATTAGCTTGTCCGTTTGCCGCTAAATGTTGGTATGGTATCACTTTAGAATAATGATTCACCAATCAATCGATCAATGTTCACCAGTGTGACTTCTTGTTACGCTACTCGCCACTAGATGGCGTTCTTTACAGTTTTATACGATTATGTTTATTTTTTCACAGCTGCAACCCTAGAATTAATGTCATTTAATTGATCTTCTCACCACTGGATGGCGTTGTTTACAGTTTTAGTTAAATTCTGTTTATTTTTCACATCTGCAACCCCATAATTAATGTCACTAAATTTTAATTTAATTGAACTTTTCGCCACTGGAGGCGTTAGTAAGGGTACAGAGGTCACTATTCAAATAACGTATTTTCTAGTTACTGCTTGACAATCATTTATCATTGATTAATTTCACTGTTTGGTCCAATTTTGTCACACTGCGTTATTAATTTTAGTTTTAAATATAGTTTCTATATATTTCATTGTTCAGCCAAAACACTCATTGTTCAATTTCACCATTTCGAGGAAAAAGGCACTGTTTTTACTTAACACTAATTTATGTGGGATATTACTTAGTTTTAAAAGTCACTAACACTGTCACTTATGTAGTCCTATATTTGCAATTTAGTCTAGCATAGTATTCACTATTAAAACTTTTGTTTGTTTATTTATTTATTTTAATTTCGTAGGCGATGTTTACTGCGCTAGTGTTGCCAGAACACTGACTATATGACTGATAACTCTAGCATTGTGACGTATTTTAATATACATTTCCATTGTTGGATTTTTGATTTTAGTCATATTATTTACATAAATGGAGTGCTGCGTACAGGGAATGTAATTTTACATTGAAATAAAGGAACAGTATCTGAAAAAAAATATTAATAAAAATAAATTTTCTTGAGAAAAATTCCGGTGGAATTTGATTCAAAATAAGGAGCTAAATGCACCCTGTCAGTTTGTGGAGGGCTGTCCCTTACACCCTGTATGCAAAACCTTCTGAACGCAATTGCTTCTTCAATTACATCGTTTTAAACATCAAACTTTTGCAAGACAAGTCAACGTTAATTGACTTCGGAAGGGTTTGCACACACAGCTAAAGAGTTCATTTATATTGATAAACAAAGAAGTAAAGTTAAGAAATAACTTTCAAGGCAGTCTAAAACAGAGTCAGTTGGAAAAAGTTTCGTTACGAATTCAAACTGAAGTTTGTCAAGGTTGCTCCCAACGTTTATATCCTGAGAATAATTGAAGGAGATACAGGTCTGAGCTCTTAGTTAGTACTTTCTTTGTATACAAGAATCTTTGAATTTTGTGTAAAGTCTGTGCCTGAAATACTTCACGTTTAGGCCTTTAAAATATTGAAGATATATCATAAAATCCGCCGTTCGATGCCAAAGCGAAATAAATTATCTTACGTCTAAAATATTGAAAACGGTTCGGTGCGGTTACAGAGAGGATAAAATATAGAAATAATTTTTGCCGATGGGAAATCCTATGGTGTGTGTTACAATAAAAATATCTACATACACTTATTGGTATTAAAATGTGTGCCTTAGATAAATTATCTAAAGAGAGTTCTGACCGTTTCATTTCCATTGAGATTTTCACAAAGAAGAAAATTAAACGCATCTACCTACACACTATAGAATTTCAATTACGTTTCTGATTAAAATGAAGAGTTTTCATCCGGCACTACATTTCATTTTCTTAATAAAAGCCTCTTTTTATTCTGAAGTACCCGGACATAAAACAATATGAAAAAGCTGTTTACGGCACGATTCATATTTCAAAAGCCTATAAACAGTGTGTTTTCTCATAAAGACGGAAAACCTGACTTTTAGGTACTCGATTAAATCTCTGAGAAGAAACCTACTTAATAATAAATGGAACTTAACACTCGGAGGGAAGAAATTGGGCCTTTACGTTTATATTTTTAGGGCCTGTTTCACCACCTACGATTAAGTTACCGTTAATTTACTTAGCACATAATTTCATACAAATTCTATTCCATTTTTGAATTTATTCGGTAAGTAGGTACTGGGTATTCAGACATCCTGAAAAAGAATAATTTGCAAGACTGTTTCTTGTTTAGGCAATCAATATAACAACCAACTACAGTGTGATTGATTCGAGCATTTTACTAATCCTAAAGCAAATACGGTCGGGTATTAGGCCAACAATAAACCAGTATAAGCTGGTCTTTTAGTCAATTGAAACTCCGTACTACGTAAGGCCAGTTCAAGGACGAAGTGTTACGACAAACGTGAAGCCTGGCAGTACTACTGTAAACCGCCAAGAGACGCACTCGAGCAAATAGTTTTCAAACGAAGTTTAAGGGCGTTAAGTAATTTATCGGTTCTGGGAAAGCTTCCTCAGTCCAATTCTGATTGCCTTCAGGCATCATTTCAGTGATTTAGTAGATACTAGCTTATGCCCGCGGCTTCGCCCGCGTTTCGCTAATTGTTCCACGGGATCGTACTACCGGGATAAAAATTATCCTGGTATGTGTTAATCCAGGTTATAAACTATCTATGTGCCAAATTTCATCCAAATCCTTCAGTAGTTTTTGCGTGAAAGAGCAACAAACATCCGTACATAAATCCTCACAAACTTTCGCATTTATAATAGTAACGGTGCCATCATGCGCCCGTCCACGTGAGTTTTGAAGCCCTATTTGACTCTGTTGGAGGTTGATTTTGGAAAAACTGTGATATATGTGTCTCATAATTTTAATTGAAGAGTGTGTACACCAATTTTCGAGTGAATCGATCCAGAGAATATAAAGTTTCACAGAAAATTCAACACCCCATTTCACCCCCTTAGGGGTGGAATTTCAAAAAACTCTTTCTTAGTGGATACTTACCTTCTCTTCACAAAGAATACACCCTCCAAATTACAAGTCTCTAGGACCTGCGGTTTGGGCTGTGCGTTGATATATGAGTTAGTCAGGACTTTGAATATTATATGTATAGAGGGTAGATATAGTTTAGTATTGAACTACATTCGGATAACCTGGAAGCCAGCCCCGATATAGTTGGGTAATGGCTAGGCAGGATGATAAGACTTCATCATCATGGACCAATAAATGGAGACATCTTTGTAAAATCCCAATTTACAAAGTACAGTCGCCAGCGCATCAAGTTACTACAAACCGGGTCATTCGATTTTAAACTTGACCATCAACAATTTATGTTTTAAAATCATTTGGGGAAATTTACAGTCAACAGCACTGGCGACTGTATAAGCAGCACTGTAATTAGATATTCCAAATTAATAATTACAAAGCTTTAAACCTTTACGAAATGTTCTACAAAATATTGACTTTGAAGCTCTAAATCACCTGTTAAACAAAGTTATATATCTGAAAACACATGGGTACCCCATATTAAACATGTCACACAAACAAACGAGACATTTTCAATTTTTTAGAGAGATCTCATTAGACATTATAATCTTGTCAAGAGCCCAACATATTGCGGTAATACTTTTATTTGAACTCTAACAAGATAACATTTAAGCCTCATTTACACCAGGAATATTTCTCTCCCATTGAGCAGCGAGAGAATGTCCATACTTTAGTCGTAGGCGATAGTACAGACAGATTAGGTTTCATACTCATGTGTTTTCACTCAAGCGACATTTTAAAACTTGTCTACCTACTAAGCGCCTACTCTCACTTCTACAGACTCCAGCCCCCGTAGCATGGCGTTTATCTATCTCTATTCTTCAAGAATCGACAAAGCTCTTCCTATACAACTCGACATGTCTTCTGCCCGAGCATGCGGCGAGCCGTAGACTCGAGTTTTCACGAACACAAAGACATAGGAATTCTTTCCTTAGCAACGGATAATAAATATATTTATAATAAGATGGACCTGAGATCCAGAGCAGATTGGAAAAATGGCTACAGAAGCTGGAGAATGTTGGCTTTAAAATCAGCAGAACTAAAACTTAATACATGTTCTGCGATTTCGGTGGTTTCTCCAGTTCTGGAGCCATAGCGCTAGATGACGTGTTTCTGCCTGTCTGCTCCGAGTTTCGGTATCTCGGTTCACTCGCGCAAAGCAATGGCGACATAGATCGTAGTGTAAAGCACAGAATTAACACGGGATGGATGAAATGGTGGCAGGTCACGGGAACAATTTGCGACTCCCGCATTCCCCTTAAAATTAAGGGGAAGGTTTATAAAACAGTGGTTAGACCTGCTGTCTTGTATAGATCAGAATGTTGGCCGACAAAAGGGATGAATGAAAGGCATTTGCATGTGGCGGAGATGAGAATGCTAAGGGGGATGTGTGGTGTTACGCGAATGGATAAAATAAGAAATGAGTATATAAGAGGAAGTCTGAAAGTGGCACCGGTGACTGAAAAGTTGTGTGGTAATCGGTTGTCGTGGTATAGGCATGTGATGCGGAGGAATGAGGAAAGTGTCATTTGAGTATGAATGTGGATGGGTATATGAGTAGAGGAAGACCAAAGAAAAGATGGATGGACTGTCGAAAGAATGATATGGCAAGAAAAGGAGGTTGCTGATGAGATGACGAGTAATAGAGAAGTATGGAAGAAGAAGACATGCTGCACTGACCCCAAATGAATTGGGATAAGGGCAAGAGAATGATAATGTTTAATTCACTAATAAGGTTGCCTATTATTTTTACAAGGTAGTTGGAAGGCGTACCTAACCTGAATTAAACTTACTTTAACGAGAACAGCCAGACCCTGTGATGTGCTAGAAGACAGATCCTGGCTCAGCTCCCTACACAAATTTTGCACCATCTTTTTACTTATGTTATAATTTTCGAGGAACTCGTTTTCAGGGAGATCAAAAGCCCCGGTTAAAGCTCGTACAGTGTTCCTTTTGGCCTTTCTTTATTTCTTCTCGGCATAAAAACTGAGAAGATGGCGACGGTAGGACCCCGACATGTTTTTAAAACCAAAGTGGCTCACAAACACAAATAAGAGTTATAACAATAATCTTTTCTAGGTCTGATGTGATGTGGACTATTTGACATTGGTTGAGAAGAAACGTTTCTACACCCAAGTAGAGAAGAAATTGTCACCATGCTCGCCGTTGTGGACTTGGAAAAATAGAAACTTTTCTTTTCCACATGTCTAACATCGCCATGCTTAGGACGATAGAAATCTTTCTACAATCTGTCATTTTGTCGATTCTTCCGCCGTCAAAACCCGTTTACACGTTGCTCATGCTACGTGGGCAGCACATCAAGCTACTATAATCTGTCAAATTTGTTTAATAGGCTTTCAACTTTATCGCTAAAGCTTTAGGTTCAAAGTTGGTTGGGAAAATTTGACAGTTGTGCTTGATGTGCTGTACATCAAGATTTTTCAGGCAATTTTCCCTTCATGTGATTATTTGAGAATACTATTTTTTAACGCCTTCTATTTTCAAAGATGACACAGGTACATACAGTTTACCTATTTTTTTTTTTTCGAAGATTTTTTTGAAGAAAAATAATCAAATGAGCCTCAACAAACGAAATCACCCAGATTAATTTAGAAAAATTCATGTCTTTTGTTTTTTCTGTCTCGTGTTCTGAAGTAATCGTCAACATATTTTTATCTTGACCTGAGGAGTTGCGGTTCGTTAATGTAACAGGCCTTTTTACTTTGTAAAATGAAGTTCTTTTTCATTCAACCGTTTTTTTTTTAACTTAAACCACAATTACATAAATTAGCAAAATGTTAAAAAAAGCTGTGTTTTTCATACACGCTAGTAAATTTCGAGTGGCTCAACCAAATCTTCATCAATCTTTATTATAGCCACAAATCGCATCAAACTTCAGGGGCTTACCGCAGAAGGATAACCATTCTTTGCACGTGGCTCGGGTAACGCATAAACGCCAATATCGGCAGTCATAAAAGTAAAGTCATAAAGTCAGTCGAAATTGTACGATCTCTTGAGAAGATACCCCTAACCATTATCTTGTAAAATATTTCAAAATAACGAGCACTAGTGGATCCACTAGCGTGCCGTGCTTTCATGAGTCGAGTTGTAATAAATTTATTTCTCCAAATAATCAATTAAATGCTGTCAGCCTCTCAGGGATTTTTTCCCTTGACGAGAGGTACGGATGAAATTTCGATGATCTGTGATTTTTTTCCCCTATTGATACAATACTCTTAATGATTATTTTAAGACTTTTAGTTTTTAAATGTTTTTATTTCTCTGTAAAAGAAGGGAATAAAATTAAATTCTGCCATTTATTTTTCAGATAATTCATCGAGACTTGGCAGCGAGAAATGTGCTGATAACAGAAGATAGGGTGTGTAAAGTAGCAGACTTCGGATTTGCCAGGGATGTGGCAGATACCCATGTGTATGAGAGGAAGAGTGATGGACGGCTTCCTATCAGGTTTGTGGCAATAAATGAAACACTAAGTCGGAATAATATGATTTTACTAACTAAAATATGTAAAGTTTTGTGACCCACATCCTCCATCTGTTGTCGGTAATTTGCTATACGAAAATAGCTCTAGTTATCGTGGTAGGCTATCCAGCAAGGGTTTGGCAAGAGCCAGAGCGGACCGCTAATAATACCAAATATTGAATAGCTCACATGACCTATTCTAATAAAAATAGTCGTGAACTAACAAAAAAGTATGAATGAAGAATAAATGCTTCTCAGACAACAAATAAATTGAAATAAACGGAAGTGAATGATGATGTTCGTTGATGATGACCCACCGAAAACTAGAGAAAGTGGTCTAAAAACCAGCTGCTAAAACTGATCATCTATAGAACTTGGTTTTGGCCGAGTGTCGGTTCCTTAACTCATTGTAAACTGGCCATGTGGCTCAAAATCTGTTTTCTAAAGCCAGGGTTAGCTACAAGAAGCTATCTCACTCACGGGTATACTGAATATGGCTTACCTCCTCCAGAACATAGAACAACACGGAATTCGGACAGTTAATAGGTATATCGTACATAACCCTGACATTTTACCCGCAAAGTTAGAACTTTGAAGTTAGAACTTTGAAGTTAGTTATTATTGTTAGTTTCACGCCGATTTACTGCAAACACTGTACACTAACCTACTGGGAAATCTAAAAGTTATGACCTTCTGAGGTTTCCGATATACTTACGAGCGTTAACGTCTTATGGCATTTCATACAAAATTTCAAGTGATTTTTTTTCGAAATGACTGAACCGATTTTAATGAAACTTCGTACACATAAGCAGGATACATAAGTCTAAATATTTGACAGAGAACTTTTTGAAAAATAGTGTTACTGTTAAATTAGACAGATTTTAGATTTTCGATAGAAACAGAAATTTCCAATTATGTTTTTTTTTAAAACACATTTCGAAAAGTTTTCTGTCAAATATTTAGAAGTAAAAACGTTTGTATAAAATGACGTAATACGTTAACGCTATTAAGAGCGTTTATACAGAAAGTGGGCAACGTTGCAAATAGCTGTCAAATATTTCGCTATTTTTATATTAATTTGGCAATATTACTGAACGGAAATAAGAAATATGGCTAACTAGTGAACTAAATTATTGATTATGAAATGCAATACTTAATATCTTAACACCGGTATTTAGTTTTAGATTTTAAAAAGTATTTGTAAACTTACCAAATGCCTTTTACACCGAAAACGGTTACAACATCAAATTCAGTATTTTCATGCAATTCATTATTAATATTCCATGTAGTTCACTAGTTAGCCATATTACTGTTTTACATACAGAAATATTGCCAAATAAATATTTGACTAGCTGTCAAATATTTATTTGCGACGTTGCCAACTTTTTGGATGAACGCTCTTGATCGTTGTAAATTAATTAGTAATTGAGCTGTTTAGTAAGGTTTCGAGGTATCAATGCTTATTGGAACAGTAAGTTCCAATAAGGCATTGATACCTCGAAACCTTAGCAACGACCTACAAGGCTCAGGTTTTACGCTACGCGTGTTGCGACAGAGTCTGTGGGAAAATACAAATGAAATAAATAATTTAGAGGATGAATGCCACCACGACAAGCAACGCTTGTAAGTATCGCTTCACGCAAGTCGCAAGTTGCATGCCTGAGGAGATGAACGAGACAATATCGCTCATCTTCAGCATTTGTAGTTTTGCTCCTCGTTGCCGCCCGCGCTTTAAGTCAGCCTACCTCTTTCCTAATGAGTGTGCACACTCAACTGCGTCGCACCGTACCTATCTAAACCGCTGTACCGGAGCCTCGAGTCGCCACCTTCGTTACAGCAGTCCTTTTAGCTTAAGTGTTCTAAAAAACAATTTAAACTGTATGAACAAAGTAGAGAATTAGGAAGTATTAAAGACTTGTGGCCAGGACTGAGGTATTTTCCTTATTGAATGCGTGTGATCATTAGTGAGAACACACACGCGGTGTTGACCGTGTTTGATGGCTCCTTTTTCCAATACCAGACGTTTAAATCCAAGCCTACAAGTCTTGAATCATGTAGGTGCATTATGTAGGTGTTTGCTAACCATTAGAGTCGTAATATCCCTTATACCGCGTAACTATATCCAAGTCTTTCTTTATTTTCAGATGGATGGCCCCCGAGTCTCTGTACGACAATATATTTAGCGTTAAGTCCGATATTTGGAGCTTCGGCATCCTGCTGTGGGAGATCGTGACCCTGGGCTCCACACCGTACCCTGGATTATCAGCCAATGACGTCATGAAGAAGGTTCGTTGTTCTTTTATAACATCACGCCTGTAATCCCTGAAGGGTTAGGCAGAGTTGTACCTAATAGTACACCCACATTTCGCTAGCTATGTTTAAATCCCGTGTAATAGGGAGCGAGCCTATTGCCATCAACCGGGTACAAATCCAGACTCCGTGGCTGCTGCTGAGAAGTTCCTGTTGGAAAAACGCAATAACATTTTACCCGACCTGGTAATCGAACCCAGGATCTCATGCTCAGTAGCCTCAATGGCTGCGGTGCGGCTATTCTGTGCCGTGTGTCTGTAGAACTATAAAGATTTTGAGTAAGGTTCTAAGTACGACTAAGTTCTAAGTACTAAGTTCTAAGTACAACAGTCCAAATAGACAATCGTTAAAATTGAACCTTTGCTAGTTTTGAAAATTGAATTATGATTCTACTATACCTTAAATGTAGGAGTACCTACGTATTCAGTTTACTGATACGCAAAATCAGAGGTCTTGTTTTCGAATTCAAGACTTATGACTTCACACTCCGACGGTCACACCACTAGGCTATCACTGCTTAACGAACGACTGCCTTAATAACATCACACCAAGGCTCGGAATCGGTTTAAAAAGAGCGGTTAATTTCGATTCAATACCGGTAAATATATGGTTCTGCATTTACCGGTTAAACAAGTGAACTGTTTGTATGTAACCCAAATGATAAAGGTTACCGGTTACGTAGGCACAAACGGTTTTGAAACCCGAATTAACCGGTTAATTCCATAATTCGTAATTTTTTTTCGTCTACTGCAACATTTAGACCGTGCGAGCGAGGGTGGCGGGGGCTGGAGCCTATCAAACTTGGTTGTAACCGGTTAATTTTCACTATCAAAACCAAAATTCATGAAAAACTCTCCGTATAAACCGGTTAAGTACAACCTTTAACCTAAATCAATTTCGGTTTGGGGTCAATGACCGTAACCAGTTAAGAATTTCAAACGGTTTCCGAGCCCTGCATCACACATGTTGAAATTCCAAGAGATTGCTTATAACAATCATTTAAATGTCCGCCTAGTGTAAGTTATACAAGTGTTGCATAGAGAATTGATAGAGTATACTTTACGAACTGATGTAATAAATATTAACTTTTTCATGATACGTTCTCAACTTGTGACATCTTAATCTTAAGTTTAACCGTGAGTTTTAGCGGTGAAGATGCGAAAATATTCCCTCTTGCATGAACAACATCACGTCTGCATGTAGATAGTATTTTTAAGCTTAAAGTTCGGAAGTTTTATTCAGTCCACCCGAGTAAAATGCATCTTTATAAATAAGTATTTGCGAAGGTAAATAAATACCAGATAAAAACGAACAAAAAGATTCTTATAAAAACCTTTAATTACTTCTGGCTTGAAATTAAACAATGATGATATGGTTGTAAATACCAATGATGGTTGGTTGTTGGCCAAATCCTACTAATAATATAAATGCGAAAGTTTGTGAGGAATGGATGTCTGAATGTATAGATGTTTGTGACTCTTTAACGCAAAAACCTCTGAAGAGATTTCTATGAAATTTAGCACACAGATAGTTTATAACCTGGATTAACACATATGATATTTTTTATTCTGTTAGTATGATCCCGAGGAACAATTATCGAACTCCATTCGGACGAAGCCGCGGGCATAAGCTTATTAAACATAAACACCACCGTCTTTCATTTTCACAAAAGTATTTTCCAACAGTGCCTTATGTAAAAGTCTCTAATGATACTCGTCACACTGTCACTTTTCATTACTTTGTTTTCATTTGTACCTGTCTTTTCTTAACTCTTCTGACAGTAGGTACTTAACACTTCGAATTAAATTAGCTACCTTTGTTCTCTACTGAAAACAGGTTATTATTAATCATGTTTTGACACACAACAGAGACATACTAATTCATGACAACTCCAGAAATACTTTGATTTGATATTCAACGCCCACGCGATATATCTCGAAAACAAACAAATAAATTACACTGCGGCAAGAATACCAAAACGTGGAATAAATCATAAAAAAAGATGGCGGTCTACACGAATAAAAACAGATGACGTTTAAACAGAGCAGTGGGGCTTGCTGGTGACAGTTAATCACATTAGCAATTTAAACTTGCACTCGGGACGTCGGCATCGCTAACATAGTCGAGATGTGGTTGACAGACCAGCTAGAGCCAGGCTGCTCAACTTAATTTCAACAAGGGCCTGTTGATATTGCGTCAACCAAAGGGCAATCTAGTAAAACAAACTTGCTATAGTAACGGTAGACCACAGATATAGCTATATCTGTGCGGTGGACCCACCTACTTAGCGTTTAACATTGTACTTCAATTAGTTGCTCATTGTTTGTTGGATTTGGTTTTGGTTCATAAGGAGTAACAATTTTTTTTTAATGGTTTGAATTCTTTTTCGATCCTGTAATTTGTCAGTTTTATTTGTCAGCTGACCACTTTCAGCCAGGCTACACCACCACTTAACTAGCGAGCGAGCGAGCCGGGCCCACCTCTTTTCATACTTCGTTTCGGCTCTTTTGGTAGTTCGTGGTGTGAACCAAAGTATGAAAAGTGGTGAAACGAGGCCTCGCTCGCCTCGCTCGGTTGCTTGCTAGCTGTTGGTGTGGCCTGCTTTTTATGGCCCGCGGGGCCTGGGGTTGAGCTTCCTTGAGCTAGAGAACTGTTTAATTTAACCATTTGTGAACTGTCAATCACACTGGAAAAAATAAGTAGAGGGAAAGTAAGAAAATATATTGACTGACTAAAAGGCACACAACTTATTTGGTAAATAAATTAAAAGGGTGTGCGTGTGAGGGCCGTGTTTCAAATATAAATGCCAATTTTACGGTAGAAAAAAAATATACTATAAATATTTCACTACGTGTTAAATTGGATCGGTACTGCTTTTATGAATCCATATTTTTATACAAGGTTTCCATGGCAACTTTCTATTGAAAATATTCTAGCAATCACAAATCAATGTTGAGCTATTAGAGGGTAGATTTTTTCCTATTCATTATCTAAACTGGAGGTCTAAAACCCACGATTAGGAGACCATTGAACAGCTTGTAAATTTGCGAAATTAGTGTATTGTACGTCGAAACACACATTATTTGTCTTCTTCTTCAACCTTCAGCCAGCCAATGCTGTGTGTAGGTCACTTCCAAATCTCCGCTTTTTGTTTCATGGTTATCCAGTTTCTTCCGGCCACTTTAATGAGATCGTCTGCCCACCTAGTCGGTTGATTACCTACATTCCTTCATCCTGCCCCTGGTCTCCACTCCAGCACTTTCACAGTAATGTCTGTGAAAGTGCTGGAGTGGAGAGCAAGTCATATCATAAAACATAACAATTTCTGTAAATTGGTTTAACAAAAAGACTTTTACACGTCACTTCATGTTATGTTATAAAACTTGATGGGGCCGGTATTTCGAACTTTAGTCAGGTAAGAGATCAGGTCTGAGAAGAAACAGTCGAAACAAACTCAGAGCCCAGACATTGGTTAAGTCATATGAGGATCATGCAGATTTATATAATAGTAATATAATCAAATTTATTTTCTCTTTACAGGTCATCGAAGGATATCGTCTCGAAAAGCCGGAACACTGTCACCGAGAGCTCTACAACATAATGTACTATTGCTGGGAGGCCGAACCCAAGGAGCGACCAGACTTCGCCGATATCGTCGCTAGATTAGAACCTCTTATAAACAAAGATATGGACTACATACAGCTGGAGAGATTCCCAGATCATTCGTACTATAATCTGCAGCATTTGGATGGGGAGAAACTATGATTGTTTCTGTGTATAAAGGGGTAGAAGAGAAGTGTCTTACTGACGTTTTCTTTTGGAAATTAATTTTGAGTTTTGCAGATTATATAGGGTCGAATTAAGTTAATTAGTAAAACCCTACTGCGATCATTGACCTTATGAAAAAATACCATCATGACTGCGAAGTTTCACTAACTAATTTAGTGTGATCTTATATTTTTTAAAAGTTGGATAAAACCCTTATTTGAATGCTGCGCATGAAAAAACTCCATGAACGTTGTTACTTCGGAGTTACTTAATCGACGACGAGCAAACTATTTATTGTGAGAAAAAAAACAAAGTGCGGCATGACCTTATTAATAAAAGACAATAAAGTTGTTCCATAGTTTGTATTATATTGTGCATTATTTAGACTTATGAGTACATGTTAGTACCTATAATCCTTTTTAGTGGTATAGGTAATTTATGTAAATACCTTCTGAATTAGAAATTACTGCATACGCGAGATTTTTACATGCAAAAAAATATAAACAAACGTTGTATTACTAGCATTTCTAATTATAAAGGTTTGAGAAATATTTTAAAATTCAACCCATTAATTAAAACTCAAAAAAAAAGACTATCTCATTATAAATGAGTTATGCAAATTAATATGAAACTGAGCTGCTTAATACAAACGACAAAAAAAACTGAGATTTAAAATACTTATAATGATTGCAATAATAATTATTAAGTAATTTTTAAACTTCACATAGACTAGTCTTTAGAATATTATAATGATTGTAATTTTAGTAATCATTAAAATTATAATAATGATCTTATATTAAATGTACAGTACATTTAAGCTTTTCGTTAAATGAAACTACATACAATTTGTATAATAAATGTTTTGTTGTATAAAGTATTTTTTATGTCAATTCCCCTTTTACCCCAAATTCTGCAACAAAATACTTTGACTCATAAAGTCACTTCACAAAGTTTATTTTTCGTTTACACTGCAAAAACTTCTTCTGGAAGTATCCTGTCTTGGCTACAATCTCGACAATAAGTGCTAAAGTACCGCTAACATATCCGAAAGCTAAAGCCAAGAACCCGCCTTGCAGATGTTCCCCCGACAAAGGATTAATATCGGATTTCTCCTTCAGTAAAGCCCGCAGTCGGTGAGCTCGTCGTCGCTCATTGAACGTCGCAAAGTGATCCCTCAGAGCTTCATTCAACCCACTCTGCTTAAACAGTGTGATTGTGGTCGAAAATTCGAGAATAAATGGAAAACCCCTCAGAGCTATCGTCTCTATAGGAACACTAAAAACGTTCTCAGTAAACGTATAGTATTTATAGTTGCCTACACTATCGCTAAGATCGGGAGTTATCGCAGAAATATGAGCTAACTCAAGACGACTGCATAGCAATGAAAAGTTTCTATGGACAGCAACATCTATCAAGGCTTTAGTAATGTTCTCAATATCAGTCCATTGCTGACCGATACGATAATCAAAGGGATCAGTTGAGTTATAAAATAAATCATGAAGCTCCTCAAAACCACCAAATTTTAAACCACTTTCAACCAACTCTTCGACTGTTTGTATTTGGTACTCATAAGATGGGTTCGTCAAAACTTCAAATAATTTCGTTTGGTACGCCGTCAAAAAAAGTATACAATAAATACTGAGAAACACAAAAAATACGCGTAGGCTTTCTTTAGCAGGATGAAGGTAAGCTACGAACCCCAGTACTGTTATCCAAGTATTGAGAAAACAATGGCCAAATGAACTATTGTAATTGGAATCTCCACTGAGCTGGCCTATAATTTTCCAGGTTATTCCACATATGAAGAAACCACCTATTACAGAAAGCCAAACGAGTTTATTAAATATAATTACTAAAGCTACCCAGGCAGATGATTTGTGAGCTCTTGGGACAACCCAGGTATAAGCATCGGATAAATACGTAGTGGTGGTCTCAAAATCTTCATGCACATCGAAATCCGGAAATATACCTCCCAAAAATAAGTGTCCTCTTTTTGATGCTAGTTGCTTTAAAGCTCCATTCCATTCACCAACATTTTCTCGTTCACCTCGGAATCCCTCAACAAAGTGATATTCTGCTTTAATTTTGTATCGTCTAAGCATTTCATTTATCATTCTTTTCTCGATATTGGCTTCACATGGATCGTCACTGATGAATGGTTGTCTTTGTAAAGCTATTATTTCTATAACGCAACCTTCCATGTCGTGGGGAATTTTATCATCGAATACTTCTTTATCATATTTGAGGACCCCTCGTTCACACATGTTTTGTACTACAAGTCTGTCTTTAGCAGTTTCGTTGAAGTAACCACAATACTCTGGAGGGTCATAAGGTCTCCAGCTATAAACAATTGCGTTTCGAAAATTGTTAGCTTGAGGCACAGCTATAATAATATTAATTGCATTATACTTGAAGAAACAGCTAAGTACTTTCTCGACGTATTCAATATTAATTTTATCATTCTGAACAAAGTTGAAAAGTAGAATGATGAATTTCGCAAACGGGTTCCAACTGCGGGATCGTATTAGTTTACTGGCTAGAAAAGAAAAATCTGTGTAACTGTCTATTATGATAACAAAATAATTAGCTGTGGGTATTGCCACGTAATTATCGACATGCAGTACTCCTAGATTATGGTTATCTTGATCACAGATTTCCACTTCTTTTTCAGGACTCATGATTTCCACGCTGTACTTGATTTTTTCATTGATCTTCTTCAACAACTCTGTTCTGATCCTCGATACAGAGGTACTTACATTATTATTTGTGTTAGCAAATATCAAAAGACCAGGCTCTTCAAATTCATTTTCCATCACTTTACTTATACACCTAGTGTAGTCATTTATAACAGTTGGACCATGTGGATTTACAATTTCATCGGAATTATCAACTAGCACGAATATAACTAGAATTATTTGTTTAACAGACATCCGTGTTGCCTTAATTTATAAACCATTAGTACTAAACGTAAACCTAAAATATACTGCTGTTGCATGATTTGTAATTACAATGTTGTTTAATCTACACTGATCTCTACTTTAATGGGCAAATAATATCATGAAATATGACACAATCAGTTTTGCATGTTCAAGGAAAGCATTTTACAAACCGGATCAAATTCCAAACTTTTTAATGCAACATGATGTAAATTTATATTTAATGGTTTTAGTATAGACTCATCATTGAAAGAGGCTTAAACAGATTTAAGTTTTAATGGATCTGATCGATAAAGCGATCGTAGACCGCTCCAGGACGCTACGGCACACAACGATGAAAATATAAATAAAATACTAACACAATATTTTAAAGCGGAAAAACTTTTTCCTTAGCATCAAATTGATTAATTTAAAATATGATAACTTTAAAGTGTAGCTCAAATACAAGACGAGACTCCAAACATCTTGGACACACTTGAAAAGTTATTGCAGTAGCCAGCCGTGCATATAATATAACAGCAACAAAACAGCAAACAAAACAAAACACAGCACACAAAACACAACGAACAAAATTTAATTATATATTCGCCAATTTAATATTAAAAGATATTTAATTATAATATAACAGCAACTACAGCAAACAAAACAAAACACAGCACACAAAACACAGCGAACAAAATTTCATTGTATATTCGCCAATTTACTATTAAAAGATGTTTAGTTATAATTATTCAAATATTATCTTCTAGTCCTGAGATTTAATTGGCTTTATACAAGCAACAGTTTTGATAGTTTAACGAGCTTATTTTGAAGTGTTTATGAATAAAACTTTTAATTTTATTTTACAGTAGATCTTTCTACGAGAAACATTCCAGTTTTGAATAAAATGTTCGTAAAATCAAACAGTATTTTATTAAAGGTTTCGTGGAAGTGATCTTTGAACTGTTTTGGAGTAACATTGCCATTTCAAATTATACGAAGTTCGAAATGGTTTAGACACATTGCTTTTCCAAGAAACTTGTGTCAAATATTACGTGTTTGATTTTTAATAAAACATTGTGTAATGTCACCTTTAACACCAAATGTGGCTTATTTTTTATTGAAAATACTAATTCTGATAACGAAATTAGTAGTACTGTCATTTTTGTTTTGATGGTGACGATTTTTAAAGACTGTCAAATAAAATCGCATTTTTTACGAATATAATTTCAGTCCACATCCTTCTGTAAAGTCATGTTAAATGTACAGAAACTTCTACCCTATACACCGTGAATTTTTAGTCGTCTTACAACGGCAACCCACTTCATGTATCCAATGACTACTATACATTCATAAAAAAATAGGTATTATTGAGATTTTAATAATTTAAAAATAAAAATATTATTTAGTGTTATGACGCGTGACGTAGTTAAACACCCTGTTGCGAGCAATGATTTACTCGACTCGAGCGCTGGGTAGGTATGTTCCGTTTGACACGTAAACTTCATTAGCAGGATGTTTTATAATTTTATTTTAATGTATTATTTATTTTTCTTTGTATCTATAAAGGTAGGCAAAAAAAAAAATTGCGCCTAGAGTTATTTTATGTCGGGTACATTGAGTGGACCACCTTTGTAAGACGACTAAAAAGTCACGGTGTATAATAATACCTTATACAGACATTACAAAGGGTTTGTAAATTTGGCTACCGAAACCTAAGGATGATCTCAAGAAGAAATAGTGGACCTCGCGCACTGTGAGGCCTCGACCACGTTTTGTCGCATGGCCAGACGCAATCTTGAACAAATCTGGTCTTGAACACCCGGTCGTGCGACCAAACCTTAACTAAAACTTGCTTCTGCGACCAAAAGTTGCTTCTGCGGCCATGGCTCGTGATCGTGACCGTGTAGTGGGTGAGGTCCCTGACTCTCGGCTTCGTTAAGCGTCCATTGACACCCGTTATTTATTTATTTATTTACCACCAATTATAGAAACATTACAGACCAAGTCCAATACGATGCCACAACATAAAATAGAACAATATAAACAGTAAAATTACATTAAAAAAAAAAAAAACTTATATTATTAGCTATAGTTAAAACATCAATACTTAAACATGATCAAACTCATAGTTGGACACCCCTTTCAATTATCATTTGTGCCCTTTGAACAAATGTTGCCAGATTTTGCCCAAATATATCTTCCGATACATTTATAATTTTAATAATACGTGCGGCTCGCGAGATAGGGGTAAGTTAAGTAGGTTGGTCCTAGCCGCTGGCACGTCCAACAGTACGAGGCGGCGACACGCTCGCAAGCGCCGCGCGAGCATCCATCCGGCGCGCGCAGCCGCAGCGCAGCCAGCACCTCGGGGTGGTGCAGTAACCCTAGCAGTATGCTCGCCAGGTACTTGACTAGCGCCACGTCCCTTCTTACTGCCAGTCTGGCATACCCAACCATGCACAGAACGAACAGACTTGGGTATATTAGGGAATAAAAGGGATAAACTCCGTACTGCTTAAGGTAGAGAAATCTACAGAATTTATTTTGCATTTTTTCCAACATGAGGCTGTATTTTGCTTCATGTGGATTCCAAATGAATGCACTTGTTTCTAGGTGACTTCTCACAAGTGCAGTTATATAAAACTGTTTCTATGAACATTGAATGCACCACTGCAGTGTTGAACAAACATGAACTCAGTGAACATCTGGTGTTGGAAATAATTAAATAAAGTGTTTTAAAATTCCATTTAGCTATATAACTTTTAGAAAACACTCGACACAACCGACGCCTGTCTCAATTCTAAAACCTGTTTAGTGTCTAGAACTTTAAACTTTAGTAAAAAATAACGTTCCAAGACAATACTTGTTCCAGGATAAGTAATTGGAGTTTTTGTATCGACTGAACAAATTAACGCTAAAAGTTTAAGCTGAAAATAATTTATTATCTGTTTGCAAAAATGTCTATCGTGTCGTGTGTTCCAAAAAAAATAATGTTTATTTCAGTAAACTTTACTGTCTAGCTTTCTTTTTAGGGTTCCGCAGCCGAATGGCAAAAAACGGAACACAATTTTTATTATTTTCATCCGAAACTATTAGAACAACACAGTTGAATCTTGTAACAAGTATTGTGTGAACCGCTTTACGATTTATCTACAAAATTAAAAAAAACATAAAAGACAGTGTTTGTTCCATGTACGGGGAAATGAAACTTAAAAAAAAATTCTTCAAACCTATACCTGCGGGATGTGTGGGTCTTTAAAATGCAACGAGGTTCCTAAAACCATTTTTACTCGTTTGAAAGATATACACTTCCAAAGTGGTAAAATATGTCCCCCCTCTAATTTTTAAAGTAGAATTTCTAGTGGAGGAAAATTCTGAAAAAATGTAGGATCGTAGAACGCAAAAAAAACTTTCAACGAAAATTGGTTTGAATAAAATTGATGATTAGTTTTTGAGACATAGGACTTTTTCATCAAACTGCAGCTGTAACTTTGTTTTTCATTAACATACTATGAAAAACAAATTTAGTTTTGCTGTTGAATGTAATACAATACAACATATGAATGAATGGTGGTGGTATGAATGTTTGGTGCTACGGAACCCTGTGTGCGTGTGAGTACGACTCGCACTTGGCTGGTTTTTTAATGCTTGACTGTTGGATCGCTCTCTTTATAATATGTATGTCCTGTAGGTACTTAGTTTTTGCTTTTTCTCTTTTATTTTTTATTTTTTTTCTGTCATCTCAAAAGCCCTTCCTAAGTTTCAATATTTGTTCTCTTTTCTAGCGCGACCTCTTTATCAATTAGGTAACAGACAGACCAGGAGCTTCACGCTCAAGCGATAAGCGTTTTCCAATAGCTACTATAGAGAAACATAGAACCTCCTCCTTTTTTTAAATCGGTTAATAGATGAAAGAAGTTGCATTGAAGATGCAGCTTGTGAAGACACAGGAAAAAAAGGACGTGCGCTTGTCCTTTGACGCTAGTTGCATAGCTCGAAGCCATAAAGCCATAAACGGAACCTCAGAGCGGTAGCTTGTTGGTATGTACAACCCAGAAACATTGTTCGAAAAAACTAATAAACAGTTGTATAAAACTTTTACGTACCTTCTATCACACATCAGCAATAGATACACTGAGTTTTCAAGCAATATAATAACTTTTAGCAAACAGAAGCGAACATGTTTAAAAAAAGACAACGAGGTTTACAAAATAATGAATACAACCGTTTATTCTAACTTGGAACAAAATATCAATCTCTGAAACTAACCTAAACCGCCACAAATCATAACGAATTTAATTAACACGTAATTGTTTACACAAATAGCGATTGAGTTCACAAAATAGGAAAATATAAATCTTACCGCCCTTTGAGCGATATTCCCAACAAGCGTCCCTCGCGACCAGAGAATATTTTTTAAGTTGTCACTCCTTGCCATAGAACTAACATGTGCCACGTAAAACCTAATTTCTTAGCTAATACTAAGTAAAACCTCAATTTACTTTTTTTTACCTTAAAATGTGTTTGAAACTTTTCAATCGCGAAAGGAGTTTTGAAACACAATGTGGTTTGTGTTTTATGAAGCGTTCAAAGTTCAATGTACGAACTTTTGGTGTACTCTTTATAGAAATATGGTAGCTACGCTGTAGGCGATATTGGAGTTAATGGACTCAATTGTTTGTTTAAATCTATAAAATAAATAGCCATAGCAGAAACAGCATTTGTTAAGCCATTCTGTTTGCCCGAATACGATTTCATTTTGTTTTTAATAATTATTGGGTACTGAATTTAAAATAATATTATCTGTCTGCAAAGGCTCTCATATAAGTGTGTGAATGAACACGCTCCTCGACACGCTCGCTTGACAATTTCATATACTGAAATGCAATATAATGTTGTGCAATTTAACTTCATTTATTTAAAGTTGCTCTCTGTTATTTATAATTATAGAAGTGCTCCTATTTAATTTAAAGTGGACACTGAGAATACCTCAAAATTTCATTATCGAATAGCAGAACTTAGCTAAAATAAAAGGCAATGAAACTTAAACAAAAACGATTTCTCTTTATATTTAGTTACGTGGTTTTTCTCATTAGTGGTCCATTCTTTTTACTTTTTCTTCAAGTAAATAAATTTAAAAATTAAGTTCAGTGTTTTTCCTCCAAAGAACAGCTTCCGGATGTAATAATCTAATTGCCTTTGACTTCAATATTAAATTGTTGACACGAAACCTGTGCAAAGCTTTTTGTTCCAAATAAAGTTAATTTCTGCTTTTGGTGCGTGACATTGCGAAACTGTGGTGGGGCGATAGACTGCTAGTAATGCAATAGCTCGTTTCTTTCTAGATTCAGACGAAGTCAGACCCCTACACTGTCATGCGGTCTGAACCACGCACCAGTCCAAAAAACGTGAGTGGTTGGTAGGTAGATTGTAAAAGTTTGTATAAGAAATTTTTCCCACACAAGCTTTTACAACCTACCCTCACGCGAGATCTCTGTCCCTGCCTTTTTTTAGCAAGTCTTGTCTCTGTATGGTGGACTAGCTGTTGCCCGCGACATTCGTCCGCGTGAAATATGTCAAATGACACTCTTTGATATTTCTACCAGTCTTGAAGGTCTAGACAAAATTTTGTAGTGAGAATGTTTTATATAATAACTTACTGTGCCCCGCGATTTCACCCGCCGCTTCTGATTTTTTTTTTGCTCGGCTTCTATTAGTCATAGCGTGATATTATATAGCCTATAACCTTCCTCGATAAATGGGCTATCCAACACTAAAAGAATTTTTTAAATCGAACCAGTAGTTCCTGAGATTAGCGCGTTCAACCAAACAAACAAACTCTTCAGCTTTATAATATTAGTATAGATTTGACTTCCAGCTTCACTGGATGCAGCTGAATATCAGTATTTTTACGAAATTATTATAATTCTAAAAATTTTTGAGACTTTTGGCATAAAACCTTTACTCTCATATTCTAACAATGACAGTAGGTAAATACGACGTAGTAAACTAGCGTAATGGATGCTTAAAAATAAGGAGCCGGTATTTATTTTGTGGGTCAAGTAATTTTAAATGATTTATTTTTACAAAAAATATACTCAGATGGCTTTGTTATAGCCGTTAGATGATTCCCTGAAAATATTTCGTGTATAATTAGTTAGACCTTATATAATTTTAAAGTTGGCTGATGACGTCATCGACTGGAAAGAATTCCTTTGCTCATTCAATGGTTTAATACGTGAGTGACACTCTAATCCACAGATAATAATCTATATCTGTGCTCTAATAACATGAAGCTAAGGGCTCGTTTAGACACGCGGGAACCGCGCTATTGCCATATCCATATCTGAACACAGGCTTAAGCGTATTTCACGATATAATAATATTGTTATAACGTCATTGAAGGTCAAATTAAAAAAAATATATAGAGCTTTTTTTAAATTTTATCGAGAAATAAATGATTAGAGACCTTATTCCTCTAAGATTACACACGCTTCATCAACAAATCTAAAAAACGCTGTCTTGATTTTTGCTGACGAAAGTGTTTTATTTTACAAGGGCTTTGTAAGGTAAAAAAGACACATCATTATAATTAAGACAAAGCTATCAATATCGAGAGAAGTAGAAGAAATAGGACGCCTTTGTCTTTAATTGAGACAATTCAGCCTAATTAAATACATCAGCTGTATCAAATAATCTAGTTTAATTTGCTATGTAATTATATTCCGTCATAAAAAGTAAACAAAGAGACAAAAACATTCTAATTTGTTATCATAACCTACATTACACTACGGAAACTGTCTTCTATTGTTCAAAAATGCATATACAGACCCGGAAAGGGCCGCACAGGGAGCTCATATGAAAATACTTCATATATGTAGTGATGTACGGACCAATCTGATACTTTTTAGTTTCGATATGACATGTTGCGATACTCCAATATTTTGAACGAAACAAACGATACAATGCTTGGATCTGTACAAAAGTATTGGTACTGGTGGCGTAATAAATGGATTTTATCATTTTATTTTAACCACATTGTCATAGTTTGCTTGATAAGTTATTTCAAAATAATACACAGTACAAAAGAATTCTTGTAATTTCTCTTCGTCTTTAAGAGGAATTAATAATAACTATGATTGAACTCTTGATGCACGAAACGATACTTTTTAATCGATACAAATGAATCCTAAGTATCGAAATTAATTGAAGTATCGTGCATCCCAAGGGACGATATTAGGAGAATGGGATCGACGCCATTCGACATGATCCTAGAACCGTATCGCATAATTGCGCCCCGGATAGATTCAAAGTATCGACACAACTGCAAGTACCGTGGCGTGCATCCCTACTTCATATAATAAACGAGAAATATGTTGTTTCCTGAACTATGAGAATAAAGTATTGTCCCTTTCCTTGTTATATATTCAACGATATTACAAGAAAAGCCATACAAGGGAGATAAATTATTTTTATGGTTTAATTTTCTGATGCAGTCAGATCCTTGTCTGGGCCATCAATTGAGTTTTTAAACAATGGCTTGGGGCTGTTGATTATGACGTACTTAATATCCAAGGACGGAATATAAAGCTATACAAAGGTTCGTAGCTATAAGTAATTTGAACTGAACCTTGGTAGGTACCGCAAGCTCTATCTTCGATTTATAAAAATTCTAAGCTTGTGTTCAATAAGTTATTCCCTCAGAGATGAGCTGCTCTTTACAGTAGATAAGATGAACAGCATCTATTAGATAAATGCGAAAGTTTGTGAGTATAGATGGATGTACGGATGGATGGATATTTGTTACTCTTTCACGCAAAAACTACTAAGAGATTTGGATGCAATAAATTATCTGTGTGCCAACACAGATAGATAGTTTATACTACGTTTATACGGCTATGCTACACAGGCGAAACTGCAAAAATAGGTAAGTTATGGCCGACTTTACCATAACTTCTTTACTTGACCTACCCTTAGAAGTGTACTCGAGCACAACTTTCGAACAATAAGTAAGTGACCACGTGTAGGAACAAGAAATAGAAGGAAAACAAGTGTTAAGCTGGTGGGACTTCAAATGAGGACTACTTTATTTTATGCTATGACACTATTTATATTTTTTAACCATCCTGTACACACGCATCGGTCTATGAGACCGAGAAAACACGCTGATCATTTATGCTTTTGAGTGTTTTACATAATCATATGAATGAATAATTTGTTAGTATAATATTGCTTGGTGCTATTATAGAACCCTGTCTGTGCGAGGACTCGCATTTGACCGATTTTTAATTAGTTAGTTGCATTTGAATATTATTGTGGTAAGCATTTAAGCGTTATGGTTTAATAACTGTTAGAATGTATTTTTATACAAATAAAGATTTTTACGTTTAGCTTAACTTAAACCACTACCAAGCCCATTCTTGGATTTTATTTTCCCACATATGAGATCTAGCTAGATAGATTTTTCGCCCCCTTAAACTCCTATATTGCAATTTTTATCCAAATGGTTAAAGCCGTTTCGAGAACGTGACTTCAAATATATCATAAAAATATTGCTCATTTATATATTTATATAATAATAGTAGAGGATTATAACTGAAGAGTATGTTTTTGGCAGCGATAATCTTTTGAACTATCGATGGTTTTGAAATAATATTTGGATTTGATAGCCCAATTCTTGAGAAAGGTAATAGGCTATTTAACTTCACGCCACAACCCTTAGGAGTCGAGCAAAAGGATAAACGGAGCGTGAAAAAGGCGGCACGGAGCACAGCTAGTCTTAAAATCCACATTATACTACAGTATCAACAGTCCAAAACTACAAACCCATTCGGCTACCATCGAATCATGTATCTCATCTTTACAAAACATCAAGAATTGATTTAGGAAACAAAATAAACATCGAATTTCGTCACAAGGCCGCTACCGCTACGCTAACTATTTCCTTCTAGGTAAATAGGCCATTCGTCTCAATACTTCCGTCTTATTCACCCTTAGGCCTTCCTTCATTTTCTTCGGAATAGGTTCACGTTTTGGGGCGCCAGTATGTTAGGCAAAATACCGGCCAAGTTTGAATCGGATTCGCGCATGAAGGGGTCCGTACCATCGCAGTAGAGGAGCTCCCTTTAATATTTTTTTATTATTTGTTGTTGTAGCGGTAACAGACTTGCCTACACATTCTGTGAAAATTTCAACTGTCTACCTATAACGGATCATGAAATTCAGCCCGCTGACAGACAGACGGACAGACGGACAGCGGAGGCTTAGTAATAGGGTCCCTTTATTTACCCTTCGAGTAAGGAACCCTATAAAAAGAACCTTTGGACAGATACAGCTAAAAACGTGATCGGATTCGTCCCCAGAGACGAATTCGGTCTTGTTGCTTTAGCCTTTTTTCGGCTGAAAGCTGAAAATGAGTCCTGAATATGAATAAACCTGGCGTTGGTTTCTGTTGAGGTAAAGAAAATAGGAATCTTCTTACGAGAGTATATTATATAGTAAGTAGAGGACACGAGGGTAGCGGGGATTTTGTCCTACCAATATGACAATGGAAATGAAAATATTTTTTCTGTTAAATTAAAATCTAGTTTTCGACTTGGTTCTCTGTTTTATTAAAATAAGTAGGTAATTGAATTTTGTCTCTTAACAACATTGAGAATTCAGAACTTGGGGAAAATACTCTAAAATAATTTAGTATTTAAGTTGATCTTTAATTAATTTCCACGAACTTGTTAATATTAATATTCCTATTTAAATAATAGTGTCTAGCTCTATTGTTTCTCTTTAAAACATAGACGACTGACCACTGTCTTTGAAGTAGGAACCCAGACAAACTTTTAATCAATGTTGTAAAAAGGCAATCCCTTCATCACTTTAAACAATCGAGCTTTTATTAATTTACTAATTAGTAATTGAGAAAAGCTTAAGCAAATATGTAGCAGCTGTTAATTAATAATTTACTGGTATTGAATAATTAATTCAAGGAAGTGTGGAGTACGTTGACATTTTGATTTAATTAGGTATCGTGTACCGAGAATTTCATCAAACAAAGAAAATACAACACTGCAAAATACTTTGTCTTACCGAGACATTTATTTTTTATTTGAGTTGATATTATACTGTTCATCTAGGACTCTGTTTGGAATTAGGTATCGTGTACCGAGAATTTCATCAAACAAAGAAAATACAACACTGCAAAATACTTTGTCTTACCGAGACATTTATTTTTTATTTGAGTTGATATTATACTGTTCATCTAGGACTCTGTGGAGAAATTCATATCCGTGCAAAAAGTTTTTGCAACATCGGAATGACACTGGCCACTTTTTTGACAGACTGTCAAAATAAAATTAAAAGTTTTGAGGTTATGTAGAACTGTCAAATCGTTTTTGGATTTTACAAAAGAAATCCACGAATGAAAGAAAACACAGAAATAATAATTTACATGTTAAAATTGAGTTTTGTAGGGACGTGACCATTTTTTTAAAACGTATGTTTCAAAAAAGGCTACCAAAGATCACGCTATGTTGTTTACTGTTTATACATATACAAGCATCGGGATATACAGGTATTTCAAGCTGTGGGCTTTTTGGAATTACTGTAGAAGATTTGCATATAAAACGAGGCATTATTTCGCGTGATATTAATAAATATAAATAAACATTTTGCAACGACATTTTGTATCCGTTTTCACCTGGCTACATAGAGATTTAATGCCCCGCTTTGTGTGCAAAACCAATTAAGTTCTTAGTTTCAGTAGTGGATATTTATTACTTAGGTAGTCTAGAATTAGGAACATGGGTAAATACCTACATTATTGTGATGCTACCAACTGAAAACGCCACACGTAGGTAGCGAATTTTTGAACGTACCTTGAACACGCTTCATAAAGATTTGTACGTTATTATTAAATATTCGAAGAAATTCGTGGCTTAATAATAACAGCCACTCGAGTCGACCGGGTTAAGCTGTTTTTGCCTAGGTTGGTCCGTGGATCGGTGACCACCCATTACATACTTACCGAGTTTCCTCCGTGCCTCGGAAAGCAAGTTAAGCCTTTTTTCCCGGCTGTTATTTGTAGATCTTTGACAATCGTTACAGTTAGACAGTGGGCTGTAAGTCTAACAACCAGTCTTACCAAGGGGTATCGTATTACCCAGTACTAACAGGGTGGTGTAGGTCAGATAGAAAGTCGCTCCGGGCAATACGGGCATTAATTTGCATTCAGTTAGACCGGAAGCCGATCCCAACATAGTTGGGCAAAGGCTAGGCCGATCATGATGTTATTAAGAATTCCTGCTAACATCGTCAAACATCTATAATGCGTAGAAGTTAAGTTTACTGTGGGTTCCGCAACCCTGTTGAACTATGTCCAAAGTAATGCAAACTTCATCAACAATCGTTGTTCCACGATAAAAAAACATTTGATTTTTTTTAATTGCGTGCTATCTTCTATGAATGAATTCGCGGTATACCTCGGGATTATACCAAATTCCTGGTTTCCTTATTCCCCTGCGACATTTACATATAAGCGCTCGCGACTGTACTATTTGTACTAAGTTAGATTTACTTGAGCCGTGTTCTCGAGGCGAGAAGTTAAGTCGTGCGATGAAGAATCCTACGTTTTGTTATATCATATGCCGCGTACAGACATCGCGTGGCTTGTGTTGCGAATGGTTCGTCTGGCATGCCTCGGGCTGTGTGGATGTGTGTGCTCACAGTGATCATTGGCGTCATACGATCGTTGCGATTGCCGCCTCAGTGAGAGCCGGCATGGTTGTTGCGTGCTCAACTTGAGCATGTGTCGTTCGGGACGCATGCATAAATGTATCGTCGTATGCCTCAGGTAGAGGCATGCGTGACGAACCATTCGCAACGCACGCCTCGCGATGTCTGTACGCGGCTTTAGGAATATTTTGTGAGTTACATTCAACAGTTTTAATATTCTCTTTGGATGTGAAATTGTGAATAGCACTTGGATGTCACCTTTACTGAGTATTCATACTTATTGGAATCACAAAATGTTGAAATGCCTGCTGAAACGACAGCAAGGTTAATTCATTCTTACTTGTCCTAAGACGTCTGTAGAAGCACTATATATACATACAAATAAATAAAATTGTAGTGTCTGTTTGAAATTTCAAAACAATATGCACATGGAAGTATATACGGTGCTAGTAACAAAAAATCATTTATTTTTATTTTTGTCTGTCTGTTTGCTCCGGCTAATCTTCGAAGCGGCGGGCCCGATTTTGACGGGACTTTTACTGACAGATAGTTGATGTTATAAGGAGTAACTTAGGCTACTTTTATTTACATACAGACAAAATACTAGAGTTCCGTGCTAAAAATTTAAAACCCTTGAAATTGTTAACAAAATCAGTTTTATAGGGAAGTAATAATTTTATAATAATTTCACACGGATGAAGTTCGCGTGCAACGGCTAGTATTACTTATTACACGACTGCCCAAAAAAAGTACTGATATTTAGTTGAGCTTTCAGAATGTTCTTAGGCTTCGAAAAAAGAAATGCATATTCAGGCCGTTCAAATAGCAGTAGTATTTTCTAACAAATCTAGTTGGCACACGTATTTGTACACACGCTAGCTTTATCTAACCCACAATTTGATCCAAAGAACCTGCCCCAATCTCGTTCAGTTAATCTAGATGGAAAAATTCAAAACAAATTAAAAACATCAAGCCAAACCAATAACAAAACCCCATCCTTCTAATTTGTCACGTTAAAAATAATATCCGTTCCAGATTGGTCAAAACAAAATAACGAAGTATCCGTCCATTTGAATCTGCGGTCAGTCCGTGCCCAGCCTCATGATTTGTTGCCAAAACGTGCCACTAATCCACCCACTTTAGATTCTAATGCCGTTGGACTCGTATTGATTTCGGTGTCAAAATTAATCGGAATTTTGGCTTTATCCCGATTAGTTGTACTCAACGATTCTCCTCTACATTTATTATGCGAGACTCAGAGAAAACGCAGAGACTCTGCCAGAGAGTTCCATACCGTGGTATGGAACTCTCTCACAGAGTCTCTGCGTTTTCTCTACACCGGACTCCAAAGCAAACGGGCGTTTTCTGACAGTGCTTGTATCATGATAGCTCGACCATAAATTTCCATCAGGCGAGATCGGGGTCAAAAAGGGCCCATCAGGAAAGAAAACATTATGCTAATTAGAATTCTTGGTTCAGTTGATTAGAGTTGAATTTTACCTTTTTGTGATTATTCAAGAACATCATCAACACATCGTTCGTCACATTTAATAGTTCTTATTAACACCCTAGGTACGAAGGAGACAAAAAAAATTAAGAACAATTCACACTCTGTTTGGACACAGCTGCATTACAAAAATAAACATGAAATCAGATTATTTTTTCAATATTTTCGAACACAAAAACATAGACAACATTCTGTCATTCCTTCAGCTTATGCGCATGATATATTCACCAATACGGTAAAGTTGTCAAAGGTTGTAGGACATCAGATAAATTCGCGTAAACCGGGTCGCTCGGTTGGAAGGTTGCCAACTGTGAGGCTTTCCGGCTTGTCCATCAAGGCTGATAATGTCTGTACCCGATTTTAAAGTATTCGAAGAATATTTCGGATGAAACAGTTATTAATCGAATGCATTTACAAGGCTTGTGTGTGTCTACTGAAGTTTTTACATGACCTACACCTACATATGTACATACTAATGTCGATCAAATGCATCTGCCATATAAATTCAAGTTTTAAATTCAAAGTATTGTATTTCACTTAGACCTACAGGGGCACTTGAAACGTCAAACGATAAGTGCACGGTTGGGCTTGCTCGTTACCCATGGAGAATATCCGGCACGAGATTCCGTGGTTAGTTTTGTTTTAATATTTGGTTAACTCAAGGCCAAAGTTTCGCCTAGAAAAGGTTCAAAAACCCTTGCTTAAAATAGGTATTTTTCCAGTTCAATCAATAAATAATTATATCGAAGAGGAAGCCTCAAAAATTGCCTTTTTAGTAAATTCTAATTCGTTCCAGGAATTCTAAAACCTTACCTATGTTCTCATAATAGCTGATTAGAATTCGTGGGTAATTACATGTGTTCTCATGTAAAGTCATTGAAGAGAAGTTCTTGGAATATTGTTTCTTCCTTACGGAATTATAACACTCTGTTGATTAACAATAAATAAACATTGAGAAGTTTTCAATATTTCATTTGAGAAGTTTCCATTATTCTGTGAATTTATTTGCAAAGATAATAAATTTAATGTGTTTCATTAAAAGTGAAAATAATTACAGTACTGTACAGTAGAGACCATAAGTGCAGTAGCAGTTTCACAAAACGATCGCATCAAAACAAGTCGCACTTACGACCTTTTTCCATAACAAACATTTTACACACATACACGATCTCGTATATCGTATTCTTTCATAATTATCTAGTCAGAAAGAGTGCAATATAATGATCATTTGCCTTAGTAACAAGCCTGTCATGTCGCGACGGAGTATTAAGTTAGTGATATTTAATTTCAAACTAACAATTATGTGTCTATCTGGCTTAGCGGTTAACGCTATAGATAAAATGTCTCGCACGGTGTAGCCTGCGTTCGAACCCAAGTGACATTACACTTTTTGTGTTTTAATTATAAATGATACGTTAGACGCGATGAGATATGTTTTTCTAAATATTAGTTGGAACTTATTATTAACAAAAAAGATGAGGGTGAATGTGAAACAAAATAAACTTCTGGATTGAACAAAGTAGTTAGTTATGACGTTGTTAGTTAGTGAACTTTGTCACGAGCGTTTGTGTTATTATTACGATTAGCGTATTGTTTGATTGTCTTTATTCAAGATGCAAGCTAATATTAGTATTGATGACAGGGCAAATATTGTCACTTTGCGTAGAAATGGGCTTAATATTTCTCAAATTTCAACTAAAACTGGCTTAAAATGTGTAAGTTATTTTTAAAAATTATAATTATTATGATGATAGTTGTGGTGTGTGATTTTCTTAGTATTAAATAAATTGCTAGTTGCAAGTGTGTAATCATATTTTGTTTTTTTTTTTTTAATTCTGTTAGCCGTTGGGTAAAGAGGTTTGAGGAAGAATATGAAACAAATGGTTTCATTCCAACTTTAATGTTTGCGGAGCAATTGGATGCTACATTACAGACTGTTCGCCATGTAGTCCATGCTAAAGGTTTACATCATCGGAAGCCAGCTAAAAACCATTTTTGACACAAAAACACAGGGAGGAAAGACTACGTTTTGCTCGAGATTATTTAGATTTTAACTGGGAGGTGACTGTATTTTCTGACGAGAAGACTTTCAAGTCTTGCCAAAAGGAAGACTTAATTTATGGCGAAAAAATAATAATACTTCATTTAATAAGTAGACCGGGTAACTAAATATTTAGTAATATTAACATAACCGTAAATAAAAAAATTAAAAATTAAAAAATAAATTTTAAATTTAATGTTCTTAAATTGGGGTTTAGTTTCAATCTTCTTTTCGTCAAGAAAATGAACACTTAAGCTATAACCTCAATACATTCAATGTGACGTTACATAAAAAAAACACGTTCATAAAGTCTAACTCATATATTAGTATTCAATGAACTCTGCTGAATACTGATACCTATAATAAGCGGGTATCAACAATTATTTTTGTGTTATTAGAATATCTTTTCCGTGTTATGTTATTCTTATTATGAATTGACTAAGTGGGTATACAACAAAAAATCTTATGAACGGTGATAAGAGAACTTTTTTTTGCCTAGATAGGAATGTGACGTCACAATTCTCATAAAAGTTTGTTAATTTTATAAATAAATAAAACGAATAAACATTTTTGTTATCATTCAGCATGATTTTTTTATTTCCACCTTCCAACACCGAAAACATAAAATAAAAATCAATAATGAGGTTAAATAATAATACAATAACTATCTAATATTTAACTTCTTATAAAAAATAAATAATAAGCATGACTAGGTACATTATAAATAAACATAAATACCTAACAACTTTCTGCTTAAAATACAAATATTATTAAGGTTTCAAAGAAACAAAAAACAGCCACACATTGTAATAACATGGATTCGAACTTGGACTTCATTGATCGTGAACCCATGCTCAGCCCAAACAGCTACCAACCCATGTTAATACTACGCGAATTTTAACAATGCAATGGTAAGAACAGGTCATCACTATGATGTGTATTCTAAATGCAACAGAAATATAATGTTATTTCGCGTAGTGTGAGTTCATTAGTGTGTGTTATGTGTGGAATGTTGAGACATCACTCATACACGCACACGCACACACACTGCTGTATCGCGCTCGCACAGTTCATAGCAATATAATCTTTAGCATGGTAGTGCACTTTTGAGCGTCTACTGTACATTATATAAAAGCTACAAATACGTCAAAATGTATCTACAAATACACTACGGCGACAATAGGACATGTAGGCGTCAATGTACTCCTCCGCATCGCTGTCATCAGGGAACGTGCCCAAAAGACTGGCAGCATTGCCACGTTGAATGGCACTAAAAATTGTTTGGCCAAAGAAAAATCCAGCCCTCTGGTCACTCGAAGTGTCAACCAGTCGGCGAGAGATTTCCTTAAAAAGGAGACGCGCATTCAGGCCCCATGACCAGAGTGTTTCAACTCCAAACGACTCAAAACTGTAGTTACCAATAATGTTACAGTATTTACGCCGCTTGTTATTATTATTGTTTGCATTTAGTTTTAGTAAAACATACTAATCTTGACCTCATTGCCTCAAAACCGTATGAAATTTAATTGTTGTGCATTTTGCATTTGAAACGCAAAAATGTTTGTATGGATTGCAGATTGTTATCACAGCGACCACATTCACAAGATCATCTGTATTTTAGTAGGTAGAATAGCGTTCTCTTATATCCATTCCGTGTTAGTGTCTCACGGTCCATAGCTTGTTCCAAACAAACAGGCTTACCTACTTTAATAACATTGCAGGAACTACGTTGATATGAAAATTACGTACCTAATAAAAACAGGGAAATTTTCTGACGGTTTACCGTAAGCAAGGAAAGTGGCGACTCTTTAATAGTTTGAATAAGGCAATGAATAATGGGTGTTCTCTTCTTAGAGTTCCGTACCCGAAGGGTAACTAACGGGACGCTATTACTAAGCCTCTGCTGTCCGTCCGTCCGCACGTCTGTCGGTTTGTCAGCGGGCTATATCTCATGATCCGTAATAAGTAGACAGTTGAAATTTTCACAAAATATGTTTTTCTGTTGCCGCTATAACAACACATAATAAAAATAAATTAAAAATAAAAGGGGCCTCCATTACAACGATGGTACGGAACCCTTCATGAGCGAGTCCGACTCGCACTTGGCCGGTTTTTTTAAAAGCAAGCTGTACGGGCGATGTAGCACCTGGCGTCCGTCCAGTGTAGTGAGTGTAGTCGTTTATCAAGCGCTGTAGCGCTGACAACGAGCGAACGTTCGCTGGCGTCGGCTTGGTAGAAAAATGTCAATCCACGTAAAATCATAGGTGTAAATGCTGTACCTTGTACGTACCCGTACATCGAATTCGTTAGGTTTATCGGTTACCGTGTAGTTTTATGACTGTAGTTGCTGTTTGACGCATAGGTTGTCATACTGGCTAGCCTGTGTATCATACTGGCTGGCTATGGCTGGCTGGTATGGTGACAACCGCTGTCAAAGTTCAAAATATTTTATTTCACGTACACAGGGTCAAAAGATACCCAGACTGATGTACGGTTTCTTATGGAGAAGAATAGACATTAAACGTCATGCCCCCGTAGCATGGCGTTTATCTATCTCTATTCTTCAAGAATCGACAAAGCTCTTTCTATACAACTCGACATGTCTTCTGCCCGAGTATGCGGCGAACCGTAGACTCGAGTTTTCACGAACACAAAGACATAGGAATTCTTTCCTTAGCAACGGATAATAAATATATTTATAATAAGATGGACCTGAGATCCAGACCAGATTGGAAAAATGGCAACAGAAGCTGGAGAATGTTGGCTTGAAAATCAGCAGAACTAAAACTCAATACATGTTCTGCGATTTCGGTGGTTTCTCCAGTTCTGGAGCCATAGCGCTAGATGACGTGTTTCTGCCTGTCTGCTCCGAGTTTCGGTATCTCGGGTCACTCGTGCAAAGCAATGGCGACATAGATCGTAGTGTAAAGCACAGAATTAACACGGGATGGATGAAATGGTGGCAGGTCACGGGAACAATTTGCGACTCCCGCATTCCCCTTGAAATTAAAGGGAAGGTTTATAAAACAGTGGTTAGACCTGCTGTCTTGTATGGATCAGAATGTTGGCCGACAAAAGGGATGAATGAAAGGCATTTGCATGTGGCGGACATGAGAATGCTAAGGGGGATGTGTTGTGTTACGCGAATGGATAAAATAAGAAATGAGTATATAAGAGGAAGTCTGAAAGTGGCACCGGTGACTGAAAAGTTGTGTGGTAACCGGTTGTCGTGGTATAGGCATGTGATGCGGAGAAATGAGGAAAGTGTCGTTTGAGTATGAATGTGGATGGGTATATGAGTAAAGGAAGACCAAAGAAAAGATGGATGGACTGTCGAAAGAATGATATGGCAAGAAAAGGAGGTGTCTGATGAGATGACGAGTAATAGAGAAGTATGGAAGAAGGAGACATGCTGCACTGACCCCAAATGAATTGGGATAAGGGCAAGAGAATGATAATGTTTAATCCACTAATAAGGTTGCCTATTATTTTTACAAGGTAGTTGGAAGGCGTACCTAACCTAAATTGAACTTACTTTAACGAGAACAGGCAGACCCTTGATGTGCTAGGAGACAGATCCTGGCTCAGCTCCCTACACAAATATTGCACCATCTCTTTACTTATCTTATAATTTTCGAGGAACTCGTTTTCAGGGAGATCAAAAGCCCCGATTAAAGCTCGTACAGCGTTCCTTTTGGCCTTTCTTTCTTTCTTCTCGGCATAAAAACTGAGAAGATGGCGACGGTTGGACCCCGACATGTTTTTAAAACCAAAGTGGCTCACTAACACAAATAAGAGTTATAACAATAATCTTTTCTAGGTCTGATGTGATGTGGACTATTTGACATTGGTTGAGAAGAAACGTTTCTACACCCAAGTGCCAAAAGTAGAGAACAAATTGTCGCCATGCTCGCCGTTCTCGACTTTTGTTGACAGAAGAATAGAAACTTTTCTTTTCCACATGTCTAACATCGCCATGCTTAGGACGATAGAAATCTTTCTACAATCTGTCATTTTGTCGATTCTTCCGCCGTCAAAACCTGTTTCCACGTTGCTCATGCTACGTGGGATGGTTACTCTGTTACAATCTAGATAGTCCTAAGACACGAATAATGTAGAAATTAAATTGGAATTAATTAAACCTAGTTTTGTGCTTGCCCTAAGCCACTTAACGTCATTTAATTCCATTAATTAACGATATTGTATATATACAATTGAAAAAGGTCAATATCAATATAATAAAAAAACCAACAAACATTTCGTACAGGATTTTATAAATCACATCACACTCTCTTTTCTACCAAAACGGTATCGTTTTCGATACTGCAAATCTAATAAAAAAAAAACCTTTTTAAAAATCCGTACCAAAAATACCTTTACATTTTTACTTTGTGCCGTAATAGAGTTATGTATTTATGATGAAATTCCATTGCCGAAATAAATAACAGCTACAACAAAAAAGGACAACTTGCTTTAAAAACATTTTATTAACAAAATAAAAGGGGATGGAAAGCCTATCTCGCTTTTTTTTTTTATCTGTGGAATATTTTTTGCTATGTCAACATCAGTTTTCTTTCTATAATAACACTACATAACATCACTTATGTAATTTCCGAAGGGTTAGGCAGAGGTGTACTTAATTCTAGTACATTTATATTATGCTACTTATGTTTAAGTCTCTCTCGGGTGAGTCTACTGCTATCAACAGGACACAAATCCAGGCTTCGTTACGGAGAAATTTCAGACATATAAACCCAATAATACTTATGGCAATCCGGGATTTCAACCTCATGCTCATCAGAGGTCGTGCTTGGAACCAGTAGACCATCGAGGCGATCTACCTACTACCTCTCAATTTCTTATTAGCCCCAACATAACAGGAATGTAAACAATCCTGCCTTTTTCATAACTTTAAATTTGTAATTCATTAAGGTTAACTAACAATCCTTTCTAGAAAGTTCACTTTAAGCTTTGTCAGCACGGTTGCCGCAGTGACTACTAGCTTTTGGCTGCTGCGCTGCGTGTCGCGGGTTCGATTCCCGCATGGTAAAAATATTTGTATGGCCTACCGGTAGTTGTTCTGGGTCTGGCTGTTTGTGTTTGTGATTTTAAATGTTTGTAAACGAGAGAAGAAATTCGTAGTCCTTTGGGCTAACGTTTTTTTTTTTAAAAGAAATTGGTAAATAGGATAAAGTAGATCGCCTCGACAAAGATTCGAGATTCGGGTCTCAAAGTCATAGTATCTCAACGCTAATAAATATCCTTTGTGGACCAAGTGGAGCAGAATCAACAAATCATTGGAATCTGTCAGTTTATTTCCTAGGCTATGTTATGGCCATCATTTGTCAATGCCGAGGTAAAATATCCTGTTATTCAGCCTCTAATGTAATTTGATGAAATGTGGTAAAAGTAGATAGGACAGACTTCGTCATTTGATCGTTAGGGCATATGTCATAAGCTACTAACACACTTATAATACCAATGCCTTTTATTATGACAATTCAACGATATTCATTGCGTTATTTACATGGTTGTTCAGACGAATTTAACAAACATTCGAAGCAATGGATTAGAAATTTGCTTTAAAAACTTTCGGGCTGAGACTAAAGTGTGTTCACAATTGGGATGTTGTTTATCTAATCCTCTGGTTTATAGGCTACAATTGAATTTGTGGACGGCTGTCTTTCACTTTGATGATCGACAGAACATAATCTGTATCCATTGTTTGTGATCGGAAAAGCTTAGTTGATTGCAATAATTTCCCAACATTGTTATGCGTACAATGTTGCCAATAATTCAAATATTCCTAGCCATTGTAGGTGGCCTAAATTTGTTATCCCATTTATAATATCCGACAACATAACAATCCCAATGAAGTAAATCTTCTAGGTAAACATTGTGTAATATTACCCTTATTCGTAATAAAATATTAGGGTTTATTGAAGAATACCCCCTTTTTATCGTCAATTTCCACTCTGTGGAAAAAGATAATTCAGGTTTTATTTTACGATCAGAACCGAGACCTATAATTTACTTAATAACCGTTCCTAAATTGCTCAATAAAAAATTGTGCTGAAAAAACTTTCAAGGTCAGAGACTTCGGATTATTTCGCACTTTTTCTCGTTGAATGTAATTACGGAAGAACTTTTAAAGTAATAAAAATATTGTACTGTGTCTAATTTACGGCGTTTTAACTATAAGCACTCCCAACGGGATATAATAATGTCCTTCGTTCTCGAGGATCGTTAATCAGAAAATTAATTGTCAAAATTATTTTGTTTGGCGTTTTGTTATTTCTGTCTGCTCCCATGGGACGTAATTTCGTAAATGTATAAATTATTAATTACGTTGGAGCCTTATTTGAAAATATAGCTCCTAAAAATATTGTTTTAAATTAAAACTAAAAATATTAACACGCGTTTATTGGCTTCATCTGGTTTCCGATTGAGCTGAAATTATGTGTACATGTTCAGTTTGGATGACGGCAATACGTGGCGACAAATCCTATATGGCGGACTCCCAAAGATGGTGGACTAGTTATTTTTTAAGCATTCCCATAATATGGGTATCCAATGAAAGGGCTTGCTAAAAAGAATATGGGAAATAAAATGACGTCACTCTAAAGCGTATTTTTATATTTTGAATCTTAAGTAACGTGCAAAAGATACACTTTGACGCAATCATCATCAGAACATGGAAAAGTTAGATTCAGAGACCTCGTGCAGTACGAGTTCACTAATGCGACTTCTCTCATGATCGGCGTTTGCGACCAAACTTGCGTTCTGGTCAAAGCTTTCGCGGCCAAAAGTCGAATCGTGAAATCCACGATTGTATCAACATCAACGGCCTGCCCATGTCTTTTGAAGAGATCAATAAAACATACCATACGTTTCACTACAAACATAACATCACGCCTGTAATTCCCGATGGGTTATACAGAGGTGTACCCAATATTGCACCCACATTTCGCCATTTATGTTTTAGTTCCACGTAACAGAAGCCCGAGGCTTTTGACAAAAACCTGACGCAAATCCAGACTCCATGGCTGTTACTGAGAAATTCCCGGGTCAAGCAAACTTCACCCGGGAATCGAACCCTGGACTTCACGCTCAGCAGTCGCACGTGCGACTACTAGACCAACGAGGCAGTCGCACGTTTTACTACCTGCCTAATTATAACAACACCATCATTTGTTTGACTTCAGGACATTCACAAGACCAGACTAGTTCAAGGGCCAACACGCTATTTGATGACGCAGATGATATTCAGAGGCAGCTGGATAATGAAGCCAGGGACCGGCTCAAGTTTGGACGAGTAAGTGTCAAAGTTAAATAAGAGATAAGGAAAACAGTCTTATCAGTACGCAGGACGACCAATCAAGCTATCTAAAACCAATACAGGGAGTAAGGAACAGCCCTTCGAAAACTGACAGGGTGCATTCAGCTCCTTTTTTTGAATCATATTCCACTGGATGTTTTTTTCAGCTAAATTTTAATTTTTTTATCGTCTTTTCAGTTACTACTATTCATTTATTTCAATTAAAATTACATTCTCGGTACGAAACACTTCATTTACGTAAATAATACGGCTACAATAAAAAAAACCAACAGTGGACGTTCCAATACTCTAACGAAAGATAAATAATAAAGAATAATTATAAGAATAATTTTATGGATCGCTGTTGGTTACCTAAATAAATAAAATAATAAATAAGACGCGTGAAATCAGCTGTTTACTTTCTGTCCAGTGTTCGAACTCGTCGTTGCGCTTGCCGTTTTGCCTCGGTAACGATACATTGCGTCTGAGGAAATAAAAAAAAATCAAATTTATTGGATTCCCATAACGTTCCTGAAATTATTTCTTGTACCGGTGATCTTAACTAGTATGATAACCTGAATTCACACCATCAGTCTGCGGTGGGCTGTCCCTTACACTCTGTATATGCAGATCTCTGGTTGTACGGGAAATCTATACACAGCGATGCCATGTTATACTGGAACTGTATATCTTGTTATGTCGTCGTGTGTACTTTTGACTGACTAGGTTAGTGTTGAATTTACAATACAGAAGACACATTCCAGAACAGTTTAAAGTTGTCTTGTTTCACCATTTCAATTGACGTCACAAATAAACATTGAAGGTTGGTTCAATACCTATTAAAAAAAAAAAAAATGTTTCACATGTGTCAAAATTGTCAGCATCTATGTTTAGGGTACCTAACTACCTACCCACCCAGGGCCCTGAATATTATTACTTTGGTGTATGATTTACATGAAACAGTACAGTGTTCTTAAATTAAAGCATATATTACTATAATTTATGTACTAATTGGGTTGTGGTAGTCAGGGAGGCAGTCGCTCTATCCTGAATAGAGCACAGAAGTACATAAGTTTTAAGTTGATCAAGTTAGGGCTCTGCCATAGAAATATTTTTTACTGCAAATTACCTAAACTATCGTCCTGTTTCGTTTGATCCACGATATTTTACCCACCCTGTATAAAAGCGATATTCAGCTGCATCCAGTTAAGCTACAAGCCGAACTCAACATAGTTGGGAAAAGGCTAGGCAGATAATGATGATTATTATAATATTTCAAAGGTAAGATTGTATGGTATTAATAAGGGTTAAAACAAAATTGATACCAAGTTTCTTTTCACAGCCGAAAACTATTTGGGTGTTCCATTTCCCTACGCATTTCCCTGATCATAACTCTGTAGTGAGGCCTCCGGAAGAACAGGCAAGACGTCCCCGACAGATAGTAAGTCAAGTTTTACTATGATCATCTTCGTCGCGTGGATTCGATGCTACGTTTACACCGCGCGCTCGTGCTAGGGCCTCAGAACTGTACCACCGCGACATCGAATGACGCCACTGTTATGTAGAATTTGTTCAGAGTTGAAAGTTGCACCATTCTTTTTTTTCTGATAGGAAATCATCAAATGACCCTTCTGACCCCTCCCGCTCTGGGCGGAGTGGAAGGGAGTGTCAGACTTCTACCAGACTGGCTAAAAACCCATCCATGTTCCTTCTTTACCATTTGTGTTCTAGGGCCGCGGTATCTCTTTCGAACAGTCCCACAGCCAGTTGCACCATAAACCAGTAATTCGAATCCATAACTTACAAACTAAAAAAAACATTTAAATGTAAATATGTAAACCCGATTAATTTTCAATTTACTGTAAATAGGCGTGTAGTTGAGTTGGTAAAATAGTGACGTCACAGGTTGTCGTATAGAATCTATGGGGAACCGCAATTTTACAGCTCAAAAAAGTATGCCCATTAATTGGGAAACTACCGCATTACGACACATTCAGTATTAGAAAAAGTTCGGCTTGATAAGCGTCGTCCATGTCTCTCATACCGCAGTCTCTGTCCCAAAAAAAGACTAAAATAATTTTACTTTCGAAAGTCGGGTTTTTTTTTCATAAAAAGTTTTTTATTTTTCCCTTTTTAGTTGCAGTATACGTCAGCGGCTCATGGCCGTCGTCGTCATAGTCACACAACATATTGGTTTGCACCAAAATATATGCACAGTTACACAATTACTCAGCAAATAGAAAACAGCTGGAAATATCAGCACAAGTTTAATGAAAATACTTTACTCCAGTTCAGGTGTTTATTCCATGATAATCGAACTAAGAATTTCCCTTCTTTCACAGTACAACGACTTTTATAGAAATTCAAACAGAGGTTGGTAGCAACAGGTAGAATAAAAATAACAATTTTTAATATTGCAAGAGATCAAAATAACTAATGAATAATCATAGCTTTAGACTAGACTTTCAAATAGTTCTAGACATATCACAATAAATTCATACTAATAAAGCAAACCGAAGTAACCGCATTTTACATAAATCAAACATAAATCCTCATTATGAAACAAACAGAAATTACAATTACTTTTAAATTAAATAGACGAAAAAACAAATTTAGTTCAGTAAATCAACACATGTCAAATAAAAAACTAACTACCCTAAAATACAACTATTATTTCAATATAAATAACATACGTCAAAATAAAAACGTAACTACCCTTGAATTATAAATTAACTTGAAATTACAATCAAATTATGGTTTTGCGCCCACATATACCACACAAATTCTTGTCATGAAACAATTTTACATTGTAACTAGAAGTTATAAAGGGACCATCATGTCGCCAACATAGGCCAAGAAGAAAAAAATACGTATTAATTAAAGGATCTACTCTACTCATAAATTCCTAAAGTAAAGTTAATACAATTTATATTAATTTATATACGTTATGCGACCGCCGCGCAGTCTTCTTTTCTACCAAATGTAAAAAGAATCACGTAAGTCGGCCCAGTAATCACGGAGTAATCGGTGAAAAAAAAATTGATGCTGGTGGAATACATTGTCACAACCTCCTTCTTTATTAGGCATATTTTTTTCTTTTTGTAAGATTATTTTGAAATGTTTTCAAAGTAATTTTACAATATTGCTGAGTGCACTCGCCGACAGCACTTTCAAACTCACGGCTGATTTAGCGTTACCAAAGGAACTAACTCAGATGCCTTACGAAGACATTCTTACACTTCTAGACAGTCTTTTCACGCCAAAGAAATGCTCAGCCAGTCCTGCCTAGTTGGTTTTTGCACGTAACTTTAAGCTTCTGAAGAGCGAACTGACCTAACACAGGCAATTTTTGTCTAAAATGTTACTACAACCACTACATGTAGTGCATAACTTGTGAAAGAAAATAAATTATTTGTATATTAGAAGTCGGTTAAAAAGAAGTTTGGTGGAATAGTTTTCAGTATCGGGTGGTTTTTATGACACATTTAACGAAGAGTGCAAAATTATTTTGTTTAAATAGAAAATAGCTGTTGCCCGCGACCTTTGTCCGCGTGGAATTTTATAGCCTATAACCTTTCTCGATAAATGGGCTATCCAACACTAAAAGAATTTTTCAAATCGAACCAGTAGTTTCTGAGATTAGCGCGTTCAACCAAACAAACAAACTCTTCAGCTTTATAATATTAGTATAGAGTATAGATAAGTATGGTACTTAGTTGTATTAGGTACCGTTTTGTTTTATAGTACTCTGGGTTTCTTTTGTTACCGTCTATGTATTATTGTATATGTCTGTCTAGCTCCTCGAGAACAGACATGAACAGTTTTCAATCGAAATAGGAATTTCAATCTTATACTTTTATGATTCACTGAATACAATCGGAAAGTTTGTCTGAAGTTTTCACAATTCCTAAAACGACAAGTCTGAAACTAAAATTAAAAACTTGTTTGAAAAGAATTTGTATAAAGCACTTTCAAGTTAAAGATTGCTGCAGTTTCGTGAAATATTACATTTTCAGCTATTCTAAAGGCGTGGCGACTTGCAGAACATTTATCACTCGTAAACTTTGCTTAAAATGCAAATACTCGTATGTTGGAGTTGCTTGACATTCGTATTATTAATCTCACCAAACATGACTTGAACCCAAAGTGTATGTATCTTGCATCATAGTGCCTAGCTAATAAAAATGAAATAATTGGGAGTATTTCGAGACCACTCTCAACCTAAGGAGCCAGAAATGATGAAGAAACGTTACATCCATACTAATATTATGCGAAAGTAACTCTTTATGTCTGTATAAAGGTTGTAACAAGACCCTTAACGAAATCGAAAGGCACTTATTCTCCCCATTGCGATATATTTTTTGTTCTAGACCATACCTGGGAATCTTTTAGTTACGGAGATATTGGAGATTAAAGTTCCAACTTTTTGAGAATTTTTTTTTGAACAAGTTTTTAATATTATAACCGTTTGTTTTCCCAAATAAATAAAAAAAAACTTTACCTAAATACCTCCATGACACCTGTACTATTCAATACAAGCACAATGTTTTTGTTCGTTACATTGAGTCCAACCGTAAATCGTGAATTTTCAAAAACAAAAAAAAAAAAAATCACCATGCTTGGTTGACGACTTTGTGAAGGATCCGTTTACACCTTGTATAATAAACTAGAAACAGACAGAATAATCAAACTAGTGAACGTGTACTTCCCGGGTAAATGTTTAACGTCCCGCTAACCTTACCTTAGAGCTGATCCAGAAAATGCGAATTCGCCGCGAAACGTTTCGCGCAAAATCATTCGCGCGTTAGTGAGATACTAGGCACCAATACATCGCGCTCACAAGCATCGCGCGAATTCAAAATATGCGCGTAAATCGCGTGCACTACGCCTTAACCTTATTCTGTCCTTGAAACTAAACGTGACGCGGACATCAATTTAGTAGACCTATCCCACTTGAAAACAATCTATTGTTACTACAAAACTTTAAACAAAACAAAATTAGAATCTGAACAGCGAATCCCGTCAAAGACTAAATGAATGGTAGAAACTTCCAGAATAGGTACATTGTATTACAGCACTTCAGGGTCCCATTAAGTGTTTACGTTTTTAGAATACGACAAAAGAGAGGTCTTTTAATATTAATGAGCCTGAAAAGTGAGCTTCTATTTTCATAATGTTGAGTAGGTACTTAAAGTTTTTTTTATAAAGGAAGGAAGATTTTTGGTAATAGCAGCGAGTGAAAGCTTTGGATTTTCGCCGGGTTTATTAAGCGAAATATTACGGGTAAGTCCTTTGAGAGAGGAAGAGAGAATTTTGTATCTAGGTATCCGCACTATTACTGCGAAAAGAACTAATAAAATCACGTATTTTAATTAAACTAAGTTAGTAGGTCCTTTTAAAATATAATTTGCAAAATATTAAAGTATTTAATACATCATCTGCCAACAAACTGCTTTACAGTTTGGCAGAAGTAACATTTTTTTTTGTAATTGGAGGTTACCATGAATAAACGCTTTCATTCATTCATTCATTTAACGCTAAGACTCCACAATCGCGAGATATGCAGTCTCAGGGAATATTACCTAGAAGCTGACCGCGACGTGGGGATACATCAAGATGTGGTTGCTGTAGACAAGGGCTTCATCACGCTCTCCTTGGCTAAAGAGAACTGTCGCAAACCTGTAGTGCTTGACACTAACGACCGCAGGGAGGCAGAGTAAGGAGCTTCATGGCCGTTCTTTCCGGGCTCTGCATGGGCCCGTTGTAGGCCTATCAGCGTCCGTAGCCTGGCGACGTTCCGGGGACCTCTTCGGAGAAACCGAAGGTTTTTTCTGTGCAATTATGGATGACGTTATGATGACGAATAACTACCGGTGATTTATTGTGAAGGACGGTACGGTTGACATATTATGTCGGGCATACCACCGTCCAGGGGAATCAATCCGTCACATTATCTCCGGGTGTTCTCGTCTGGCTAACGGAGAGTACTTGCATAGACACAACCTTGTAGCCAGGATTATCCATCTTGGTCTTAAATACAACCAAGAATCGCAAGTGCCATACTATAGGTCTGTGCCCGACCCAGTTCTCGAAAATGGCAGTATCACATTGTACTGGGATCAATCCATCATCACTCACAGAACAGATATAAAATACGAAAATTCACTAAATATCATCGTAGATTCAATAATGAGTTGGCTAAAGGACAATAACCTAACAGCCAATGTCTCTAAAATCAAAATTTTACAAATCTCGAATTATAATAACACTCAAATACAAACTTTAGACTTATATTATAATAACGTTAAAATCGAAGATGTCCCTGACACAAAATTCTTAGGTATTACCTTAGATAGATACTGCAATTGGAAAGCACATACAAACCGTATATGCTCTAATCTAAACAAATTTGTTTTTGCACTAAGAAGGCTTAGAAAATTGTCAAGTTTAAAAACTGCCATGACTGCGTACCATGGCTACGTTGGCTCAATACTCAGATACGGTCTGCTTGTATGGGGTAACTCTACCTTCGTAAAAAAAGTATTTATAACCCAAAAGAAATGTATCAGAGCCATTTACGGCGCTGGACCTCTCAATTCATGAAGACCTCTATTCAAAAAGTTGGGCTTACTTACTCTTACTAGCTTATACATTTTAGAAGTAGGGATGTTTGTTAAAAAACACCCAAACCTGTTCTCTAAAGTGACTGAAAATAAAAAGTTTTTCTCTAGAGATCCCACCAAACTGACTATAACAAGATGTAGAAGCACTCTCTTTCAAAACAATTACTATAGTATGTCGGTCAAAATCTTCAATAAAATACCGAAACAAATCAGAGAACTTCCAATTAATTACTTCAAAATAAAACTTAAGAAATGGCTCTTTAATAACGTGTTCTATACAATTAATGACTTTTTGACTTATAAACCCATTTGTAATGGTTAAGTAGCTTTTGTTCCTATTTTTATTTTATTTTATTTTTTTCTAATTTTATTACATTTTGTTAAATTTTTAACTAGTACTAGGTACCTAAACCAAGAGTACATTGTGTTAGGTATTTTAATTTTAAGTTTGCATGCTGAAGGAAGTCAGCGAAATGTGTGAAACCTTTTATTTTATAAGACCATCATGTACCATATCATGCAAAATAAAGAATCTTGAATCTTGAACTATTAATCAATAAGCCTGATATAGTGGTGGTGGATCGATCAGAGCGGCGCGCAATGATTGTTGTCATTACGGTCCCACATGTTGTGAAAGCCGAGAAAGATAAGCAAATCAAGTATCTTGACTTGGCTCACGAGGTTGTCGACATGTGGGATGTGGACTTAGCGATTATTGTGCCGATAGTCGTATCATCCCATGGCTTAATTGCTAAGAGCCTCGACCAAAACCTGACGAGACGCTCGTTGGGCAGCTGGATTAAGGGCTTGATTCAGAAAGCGGTACTCCTGGACACGGCTCGTATTGTTGGGAGGTTCCTCTCTCTGGAGCCCTGACCACCGGTACCTTGGACCCTGTTCCCGATACCGGTGGGATATAATTTTTTATATTTTTAAATATTTTATATATTTTTTTTAAATTAATATTTAAAAATGTACTAAATCTGTATAAAGATGAATAAAGGAGAAAAAAAGTTCTTATTAATAAAGTTTGATTCTGTTTGGCCTAACTTAATATTATGGATATTTCTGTTGTTTTCGTTCTTTTGTATTTTTATTCTTTTTTTTTTCGTTTGTTAATTAGTTAATACTATAGTACATGTAGTGCTCTTCTTTAAGTGATGGGGCGCATAGACTTTAGTTTGAAAAGTTTTAATATGTATTTAGTTACATATAAGCTAGTGCCCGTGACTTCGTTCGCATAGTTTGATGTAAATGTGTGAGAAAGAAAATTTAGCCATGTAAGGACATGGCTATATTTTCTTCCCCAGTATCTATCTGCTTGCCAAATTTCATTACGATCCCATCACCCATTTAGTCGTGAAAAGGTGACAAACAAACAGAGTTACTTTCGAATTTATAATATTAGTACAGATAGTTTACTCATTGTTGAAGTGGCAAATTAAATAATTAAAGTAAGTAGAAAGTGTTCGTCCGGAAAAGTACAGCCTCCTACCTAAAACCAACGCGATTTAGTAGGAATATCTTTAATTGAAGTGGCTTCTGTTGGTATTCACTTGGTTCTACATCCCGTCCAGCGCGACGACAATATCTTCCAGGTCCATAACCCCCAAAATATAAGTGCAAAAATATCATAGGCCAAACAATTCAAGTGAGAACGTCATGCATTGCTCCAGTAGTTGGGTCTTTTATCAAGATATTGATATATGGTTATTTTGGATTATTTAGCGTCTTCTTCGATAAACATGCACCGTCATAGTTACGAAACTAACGTCTCCAAATTGCCAATCCTTTATCACTTTTTTGTGCGTTACCTAGTACATATAGGTGAGCGGCGGGGGCCCAGTGGTGGCGGCCCCGACTTACGAGCACTAAGTCGTTAGTTCGAACCCAGGCGCATTACTTTTTGTAATTTATTTCACTACCACTGCTCTCAAAACGGTGAAGGAAAGCAACGTGAGGAAACCGGCATGTCCTAGAACCAAAAAATCCGAAGATATGTGACATCTACCAACCCACACTGGGCCCGCGTGGTGGATTATACCCATTCCCTCTTAAAGACAGGAGACCTGTGTCCCAGCATTGGGATCATTATAGGCTCTTTACGCTATGCTTATCCTAGTAGGTACGAAGTCTCGCAAAATTCCGTAGCTACTACAAATTCTCCAAAAATCTTTTATTAAAATAATATTCTACACTTTTCTAAGAAAATAGCCAGCTTCATTCAATAATTCTATCGTACACACTGTACAGCAAAGTACATAATACCTTAATTTATGACTGGAATACTAGTTTTCAGACTCCTCAGATATTCAGTCGTCTAAATAAATAGAAAACGGTCTGAGTAAGAAATCTTTTTACAAAATAGCTACTAAAAAGGTTTTCTTGTTTAATATTTGAAGTAGTTTCGAAATACTGTTTGTAAAATGTTTAAAATTTAAGATATATTTTTAGAATTTTCTTGACATGTTAATCGGATTTAACTTTTGAAAGTAAATAAAACTGTTTAAATGCTGTTTAAACTTGAAAGTGCTTATTTCAGCTCTCTAAATAAGCATGAAATATAAGTTTCTTATTCACTTTTTTCTTTGCTCTGAATTCTTAAAGGTTTTTCATACTTTTAACGTACACATCTTGCTGCATCGTTTTCACATAATGTACCATCTCAACATGAATGATGTAACCAGGGTTTTGTAAAAGTGTTCTGATTTAAAAGATGGAGATTCATGGAGTTTCTTGCCCGTTCTTCTCCATAGAGATCTACGTTAGGGAATGGGCAACTACAGTACTTGCACAGTTTTTGTGCCTTGGGACGGGGTTGTAGCTATATTTCATTGTTGTCTTTGTTTCGACAATTCAAAAGTGCCTGTAACTGGCCTACTTGAAATAAATGCTTTGATTTTGATTGATTTCGATTCCTACACAGTTGATATTTTTATACGATTTGCGAATGGAAGTTACCAACGAATCTTATTTATTTTATCATTTATGCACAAACAAACGATCTTTGCAAATGGACCAAATACGCCATGGGTTTTTAACTCTACCACTCGCAAGCGGATCTTGATGGCCGATGTTAGTTTGAACATGTGAGGTGGGAGTTACAATGCTGGCGCTTTTTTTAACCAATTTATACCATAGACAATGTGACTACTTCGCTAGTCTAGTGGTCGCAACCGCGGCTGCTGAGTATGAGGGCCTGGATTCGATTCCCAAATGTTATTGGGTTTTTCCATCAGCAATTTCTCAGTTCCACGGACTTCGGATTTGTGCCCGGTAGGTAGCAATAGGCTTGCTCCCTATTATATAGGACTTAAACACAACTAGAGAAGTGTGGGTTTAGTATTAGGTCCACCTCTATCTAACCTTGCGGCGTACAGGCGTGAGGTTATGAGGATGTTAACATATTGTGTGTTCTGAGCCCCTGAATTGATACGTAGAGCATGATGGCCAGAAGCATAAACGTGGACGAACCAAAACGAGCATGATAGGATCGTAGCAAATTGTATTCCGTAGTTTCTGAAATTGTAATCAAAGTATGCCTTTTGAGAATGGTCAAATTGTGATATCTGCATGATCTTTCTATTGTAATCATAATAATATTGTTTCAGGAAGATACGGTACTAGAGACGGATGAACAGGGAAGTCAATCTGGTGAAGAAGAAGAAGAAGAAGAAGAACCGAAACCACCTTGTTATAATGTTTTTTTTTTGCTTTTAGTTTTTACTGTAACTGGTTATTATACGTCCGTGCTGACCATAGTGTAACGCATGTCAAAGGTATCACTTTGGACCTTTACACTGCGGTTCCACCAGAGATGGGCGGGGATGCGTAGCGAGGGATGTGTGTGGAACTAACCACTCACCTATCTAGAATAGCTCCAGCTGTGAAAAGGAACCGATATTATTGGTTAGTTTCACACACAACCCTCGCTACGCATCATCACTCATGTCTGGTGGAAACGCAGCCTTAGGTGCGAATCACACAGAAACGGCGTAAGGGGACGGCGGCTCTTGACGTGTACTTCAATCTTTGGCGCACTTACTCCTAGATGTTTTCTGCCTTTGTGAAAACGAGAGATATACACCGGGATGTTTGGTTTCACGGCGAGCAAAAACAATTGCGCAGCTTTGGGCCCAGCAGTAGGCTTGCCGCTGTGCTTTTTACAGCTTCGCAGTCGGCGATTCCTACTTTGCACCGTCAGGAAACTGTCATCATCAGGCCAGTTTCGAGCGTCGGCTTGCAGTGTGCTATACTAAAAGCCAGCTTCTAGTTTCGTTTCCACAAAAGTGCAGCACAAGTTTTGCTTTTTATATCTTTCGCCTAAGAAAAGAATAGAATAGATTTCTACATCTCCCTTTCTGCTCTCTTCTCTGGACAATTCATCATAAATGGATAAATAATAATAATATCTATAATGAAAAGGAGGAAACACATTTTACATTTATCACAATATTGTCACAAGTACAGTAAGTTAGTAAACAGATCAAAATGAAATGAAACATCAGATAAATCTAGTGGGCACAAGCGCGACAGCATAGCATTAGGTCCTGGGTTCGATTCCCAGGTCGGGTAAATTGTAATTGGGTTTTCATCAAGAAATTATCTGTGGCAGTCACAGAATCTGCTTTAGAGCCCGGTTGTTAGCAAAAGGCTCGCACTTGTGGCGAAATGTAGGTGTAGGTACAGGTAGAACACCTACATTTCGCCACAAGTGCTCCTCTGCCTAACCTTTCGGGGATTATAGCCGCGATGAAAATTAATTCTAATTATTTTTGTTACAGCTCCTCCTCCAGACTGGAATTACCCCAGTAAGTTTTGTTTTCCTCCTCGATATGATTTAATTAATCTATTTAAAATCCTGTACTTTAGCGGCGTAGATTTTGCCAAGCAGTTTGCATAATTGGGTTAAAGTTAAGCGGTAGTATGGACGTCACGTTTGTCTTGCGCATTAGCATTCTAAGTAGGTTAGGTTACTACCTCCTCGGGAACGTTGCCTAGGTGGGAAGGGGTGAGGTTGGAACAGGAAATGAGGCTTCCATTATTCCTTAAGTTGCCGCCAAAGTGCTTTTTTTTATTTCTAATAGAAATTAGTATTCTCCCTTTTTTCACCTGAAAATTGAATATTAGGGTATTTTGATGGTTTTAGGTATCTATGATTGTGAATGTTAAAAGTCTGATAATGATCCCAGGTACTCGCATTTTTTTAGATAGTGGTTTTCTTTGGTTAAAACGATTCCGTTATGGAAATTCTATCACAAAAACTGCTAGTAGCAATTAAAGACGATGGTACTCATCCCAATGACAGTCCATCAGTCACCATACTCATTAGAAGCATTTTTTTAAGTTTTACTCGTTTTTCGTTTTTCTTCTCATCTGTCTAGTCTTTTCCCAAACTATGTTGGAATCGGTTTCTAGTCTAACTGGATGCAGCTGAATATCAGTATTTTACATGGAGAGACTGCCTATCTGACCTGCACAACCCAGTAAATTCGCAATGACTGTGAAAGTTGGGAACAACGGCTTAAGAGGGAACAGGGCCTGGAGAATCGCTGCCCATGCAGGCCAAGCAAGCCAAGCTATTAACGTGCTTTCTAAGGCACGGAGGAAACTCTGTTTGTAATGGCTACCTACCCATTCACGAACCGACCTAAGCAATCACTGCTTAACCTTAGAGATCTACCTGCTCGGCTGTTATTATTAAGCCACCAGCTCGTCCCACGTTGTAAATATTCTTATACTTTTTTTTTTGGGGTTCATATTAAAAACTTGTATTCATATTTATGTCTTTACAATTTGAAGTTACCTTTTGAACATGTAGTATAATGTACATAGAACTTAAAGCATGAATGCTCCCGTCTACACGTGTTTCATAATGTAAAAATATAGTAGCATTTTCAAGGTATCACGAATTCAGGAGGCAGATTGCTTCCACGGCAATATAGAAAACATTTCTAGAGAATTCTTTAACATTTCTCGCTTTCTCCTCATCATTCTGATTCACTTCGACTAGTGTTCTAGCTTCTTATTAAACTCAGATTAGCATAACTTGAAATGCTTGGGTGAATTCACTGGATAACAAACCTGAACACCGTTTATTGTTTCTTTTTCTTCGATGATGATATGATTAATACCCTCTTCTCCTCTTATGTTCTTCTTTTTCTTTTTCTTCCTCTTTTTCTTTCTTTTCTTCGTCTTGTCTTTTTCTTCTTTACTTGTTCTTCTTCTCTTTTTCTCCTTCTTTCTTTTCTTCTGCTTGTCTTCTTCTTTTCTTCTTCTCTTTTTTCGTCATCTTCTTTTCTTCTTCTCTTTTTTTCGTCTTGGCGCAAAGTAATAAATAGTTAATAAAATATTTGTAGTTATCAATTTTGTGAGCACACGCAGTAAAAGTTGAAGAGGAAATACTTTTGAGTCTCTAAAAAAAGATTTATTGATTATAATTGAAACATTATTATTTCGGGACGCTTTACACCGTAGATACAGTTATTCTCTAATCACCCTCTACCATGCTGCATCTGCTCATTGATGCCGTCGTTATCGAAACACAAAGGTGCACAATTAAGCATAAGCATAATAACCAGCCTAATTTGTTCCCACTGCTGGATGACGAGTAATAGGGTGCTCCTTTCTACGAGTGGGAGTGGGGGTTGGTAGGTGTCACCATGTCTTCGTATTTTTGTTACTAGGACATGCCGGTTTCTTCACAATATTTTCCGTCACCGTAATAGATTTTTTTTTCCTATTGTAATAGGTCAGGGCGAATGGTCAAAAACGTTCCCCCTCTGTGGTGGGAAGTCCCAGTCTCCTGTAGATTTGCCCGTCGCTGGACTCATCAAACCTAGAGGGGGAAGACGACTTCTGTTCCAGAACAATGATGTGCCGGCGAAGTCTATGACCCTGATGAACGATGGAAAGCAAAGTTGGTACCGTATATATTTTCCTGGGTACATATGAACAACGAGCTTTGTGTTACGGAATCGAGACGGACGGCGTATTCTTAGTCGAAACTAATCACAATGCTATTTGTTTGTATGTATGCTACAATAACATAATCATGTTTGAATTTAATATTCAGGAGACGGGGTTAACATAAAGGGTGTAAATAGACCCTTAACATAAACGAAAGGCACTCGTTTTCCCCGTCACGCGATCATTTTTTTGTTCTAGACCATACCTGGGAACCTTCTAGTTACGGAGATATTGGGGGTCAAAGTTCCAAATTTTTCACATGTTTTTTTTTTAATACATGTTTTTAATGTAAGATTTTACTTTACACACCTCCACGACCCTCGTACTATTCAATCCATTCATCAGCACAACATGCATTCATGCTTTCCATCGAGTCCTACCGTAAAACGTGATTTTTCACCCAAAAAAACAGTTGATTCCCAGCAATATTTTTTGCGTAAAGTTACTTAGTTTGATGTACAGAATGCTTGGTTGACGGATATGTGAAGGGTCTGTTTACAATGTATAATTTTCAAAAACAAGTAGCTGTTATTTGATATTTTGAAAATGCCTTAAGTATTAAGTCCACCTTTTTATTATTTTATTTTATTCGGGAAACTTACAGCTACTATAAACAGTGTTCTTAAACAATATGCATTAGGAGGCCATTTACAAGTTCCCAGAAATAAACACTTGAAACAAAAAGGTAGGAACAAAATACTACAACATAAATTAGTAAACAAAATAACACGATCGATTATTACAAACGGCAAACTAAAATCATTTTCACACACAAATGCTTAAGCCGACAAACACTGGTATTGAAAATGTAAAAATCATGTTCACTAGTCAGTTAACTTCTGTACCACTATTGTGTATGAAGCTACGCGACCTGTTTACCAGTCTACCCACACCACAGTGTCCTGATGTTTACAGTGCGAGGCGAGGACGACAGTCAATGTCTGATCGCGGCGGAGTTGAGACGTCTTGGAACTGTACCCGATTCAATAAAAATTAAATAAATTCCCTATCGTTTCTTGAAAATATTAAAACTCTGAATGTCTACTGTATGTATAGTCTACTCCACCATGGAGTGCAATGTGGTTTTGTTTGACAAACGATGGGACACTTGAATGTTTGTTCTAGGTGTCTTATGACTGCAGGCTGCAGTAATTGATGGGCTTCATAAGGTCGTAGTCAAATTCTAGACCAAAACCGTTTAGATTGCCATCGAAACGCCAATTGAAAAATATTTGCGAACAGCGTGGACCTAGCTGAAACGCAAATAGATAATAGTTGATGCGCTATACCGTTACTATATAAAATATTACTTCCATTTTTTAATCAGATTTCATTAACAATTTCATGTTTTTTTTTTGCACGGAGACCCTATTCCATTTTTAACTGACTTCAAAAAGGAGGAGGCAATCACAGCCTTAATGTCTTTCGTTCAAGATTATACCGGTTTCCACACTTTCAACACTTTCTCAAATCAGTGAAGGACAATATAGTGTCCTTCACTGATTTGAGAAAGTGTTGATGAAATAACTTACAATTCGTAAATCGGGTAACAGGAATTTTTATTGTATAAAAACTCACGTGTCTGTGAAACGTAGCTCAACTTTCAGCCGCTCAAAACACCAGCCAATTCCTCCCTCTAAATAAATAACAGGAAAAGCCATAAAAACTTTTTCTTATTTTTCACCAAAATTCCGCGCAATTAAACCTCAGGTCAATGGACAAAAGAGCGTGACAAGGGATAGGATGTAAATTGAACGTTAATATAAATCAGGATTTTTTTTGACTTCACTGCTTAATGTTCCCATTATTTTAAAATGGGGAATTAGACAGAAAGGGGAACGAGATGGTGTTTACTGTGAGAAATATTCAGAACTAGCTGTGCCCCGCGACTTCCTCGTAAAATTATTATAAAAATGTTAATACTTCCCCATTAGAATCGGATTTTGTTAACAATTTTATTGGTTTCATTTTTTTTTGCACGGAACCCTAATCCTTTTTCTAACATAAAAGTAGCTTAAGTTACTCTTTATAGCATTAGCTATCTGCCAGTAAAACTCCCGTCAAAATCGGTCCAGCCTTTTCGCAGATTAGCCGGAACAAACAGACAGACACAAAAATTTAAAAAAAGTTTTTTTTTTTTTAAGTACCTTATATAGGTACTTTCATATGCATTCAGTAAAAAGCAGTTATTTTGAAATTACAAACAGACACTTCAGTTTTATTTATTTGTAGTATAGATTAACTGTAGCCCGCGACTGCGCCCGCGTGTATGTCAGAAATTATCCCATGAAAACGGTTATCACAAGGGTATAAGGATCCTATGTTCTAACCCAAGCCTTAGTCTAACTGTTTGCCAAATTTTATCGAATCCACACAACCGCTAAGGCGAGAAAAGATAAAATACACAGACAGAGTTATTTTCGTATTTAAATAAAAAAAAATACCAATTTTTTTTTTTTTCTAAGTCTATACGTTAGGATTAGTTATTAGCTTTCTGGTAACCATGGTTTCCTTTTTTGTTTGTTTTTATTAGCTGTAAGTGCTCCATGTACTATAATAAATTAAATTAATGAATAAATAATATGAGTATGAACGTATTGACTTTTAAGCGAGGCAAGGTTTACCGTGTTATTATTCAAATAGATGTACCTACGTAAGTACGCTACCAGAAACTGACAAATTTTCTCAATCAACCTTGAACCTATAATGCACTATCGATAAAATCGAAAAACTATTAAAGAAATTTGACAGTTTGTAGTAGCTTGATGCGCTGATGTATGTACAGTAGAGACCATAAGTGCAGTAGCAGTTTCACAAAACGATCGCATCAAAACAAGTCGCCCTTACGACCTTTTTCCATAACAAACATTTTGCACACATACACGATCTCGTATATCGCTCTCTTTCATAATTATCTAGTCAGAAAGAGTGCGATATAATGATCATTTGCCTTAGTGACAAGCCTGTCATGTCGCGACGGAGTATTAAGTTAGTGATATTTAATTTCAAACAAACAATTATGTGTCTATCTGGCTTAGCGGTTAACGCTATAGATAAAATATCTCGCACAGTATAGTCTGGGTTCGAACCCAAGTGACATTACACTTTTTGTGTTTTAATTATAAATGATACGTTAGACCCGATGAGATATGTTTTTCTAAATATTAGTTGGAACTTATTATTAACAAAAAAGATGAGGGTGAATGTGAAACAAAATAAACTTCTGGATTGAACAAAGTAGTTAGTTATGATGTTGTTAGTTGGTGAACTTTGTTTCGAGCGTTTGTGTTATTATTACGATTAGCGTATTGTTTGATTGTCTTTATTCAAGATGCAAGCTAATATTAGTATTGATGACAGGGCAAATATTGTCACTTTGCGTAGAAATGGGCTTAATATTTCTCAAATTTCAACTGAAACTGGCTTAAAATGTGTAAGTTATTTTTAAAAATTATAATTATTATGATGATAGTTGTGGTGTGTGATTTTCTTATTATTAAATAAATTGCTAGTTGCAAGTGTGTAATCATATTTTAGAAATTCTGTTAGCCGTTGAGTAAAGAGGTTTGAGGAAGAAGGTAGTCTGAAGAGTCGTCTAAGAAGTGAAAGGCCGCCGCTTATTAACCCGACTCAGAGACGTTTTATGGTGGAAGAATATGAAACAAATGGTTTCATTCCAACTATAATGTTTGCAGAGCAATTGGATACTACATTACAGACTGTTCGCCATGCAGTCCATGCTGAAGGTTTACATCATCGGAAGCCAGCTAAAAACCATTTTTGACACAAAAACACAGGAAGGAAAGACTACGTTTTGCTCGAGATTATTTAGATTTTAACTGGGAGGTGACTGTATTTTCTGATGAGAAGACTTTCAAGTCTTGCCAAAAGGAAGACTTAATTTATGGCGACAAGTTAATAAGTAGACCGGGTAACTAAATATTTAGTAATATTAACATAACCGTAATTAAAAAGAAATTAAAATTAAAAAACAAATTTTAAATTTAATGATCTTAAATTGGGGTTTAGTTTCAATATTCTTTTCGTCAAGAAAATGAACACTTAAGCTTTAACCTCAATACATTCAATGTGACGTTACATAAAAAAAACACGTTCATAAAGTCTAACTCATATATTAGTATTCAATGAACTCTGCTGAATACTGATACCTATAATAAGTGGGTATCAACAATTATATTTGTGTTATTAGAATATCCTTTCCGTGTTATGTTATTCTTATTATGAATTGACTAAGTGGGTATACAACAAAAAATCTTATGAACGGTGATAAAAGAACTTTTTTTGCCTAGGTAGGAATGTGACGTCACAATTCTCATAAAAGTTTGTTAATTTTATAAATAAATAAAACGAATAAACATTTTTGTTATCATTCACCATGATTTTTTTATTTTCATCTTCCAACACCGAAAAGATAAAATAAAAATCAATTAATGAGGTTAAATAATAATACAATAACTATCTAATATTTAACTTCTTATAAAAAATAAATAATAAGCATGACTACATTATAAATAAACATAAATACCTAACGACTTTCTCCTTAAAATACAAATATTATTAAGGTTTCAAAGAAACAAAAAATAGCCACACATTGTAATAACATGGATTCGAACTTAGACTTCATTGATCGTGATCCATGCTCAGCCCAAACAGCTACCAACACATGTTAATACTACGCGAATTTTAACAATGCAATGGTAAGAACAGGTCATCACTATGATGTGTATTCTAAATGCAACAGAAATATAATGCTATTTCGCGTAGTGTGACGACAGTTCATTAGTGTGTGTTATGTGTGGAATCTTGAGACATCACTCATACACGCACGCGCACACACACTGCTGTATCGCGCTCGCACAATTCATAGCAATATAATCTTTAGCATGGTAGTGCACTTTTGAGCGTCTACTGTACATGTACATAGTGTATGTACATAGTGTATGTTAATAGTGTGCAAATAATCTATAATCTAACACTACCTACCTAAGTAGGATCCTGGAATTATTACGTAAGTGAATTACAAGAACAAAATGTTCAAATTCAATTATTCAAATTTGTGACACATAAATGTAAAAGTAAGTGCATGGTGTTATAAAAAAAATTATATCTCACTATGTGCTGCCATGAAAGAGGTACAAATATTTTTACACATTAAGTCGTGCAGGTAGTTTTTACGTGAATAAAAACTGAAACTTAGATAAAAATTAAAACTAGAAACTGTTACAACAGCGAATTACCTAATATTAAATCTTTAATAAAATATACGTTAAACAAAAACAAATTTTAAACAATACAAAGTGCGTAAACAATAAAATTATTGAGTTGTAAGTAATAAATAACAATCTTATGAAACAAAAACAAAAAAAAATTCAAAAATTCTATATGTATTCAATTGTAGAATAATATGCTTTTTGAATTGAGAATTTATGGAGTATGTTGTGATCAAAACTATTTTAGCACGATATCAATATTAAATTTTTGTCTAATATCTGCCTTATCCACATTTTAAGAGAGGGCTGAACTTAAGACGTAACTTCCCTAAAACGACCACATTATCAAATTGTATTCGGAGTGCGGCCATACACATTTCGTTCACTCTAACCGACTTGAAAATTGTTTGCATAAATGGATTACGCCTTCTAAATTTTCTGGATGGTAACTGGCGCCATGTCTTATTTCCGCAGCGGAAACTTGATTTTTTAATACAATTTAATATTTGCGAGAAATCGTTTTCAAATTTCAGATTTTTTCCACATTATAAAAATAACGATTAAATGATTAAAATGCTGTTTGGGAGGACTTATGTTCAGCTGAGCAGTAAAGATATATCGGCTGCAATGAACATGGATGTCTATCAATTGAATACTTTTTACTACTTCAAACTACGCGAGTTTTTGACTACTTTTTTTTTTTACCCGACAGTTGCACTACAGCAGGGCTTATTCCCAGGCGCTCCAGAATTTCATTCCCGGCGGCTCCAAATTAAAAAAGCAATATAATAATAATAAATAAAATCTTTCCCATGAGCTCCAAAAATTTTCAAGTACAGATTGCACAAAAAATTATATATTTACAATAAAATTAATTTATGATTTTGTACCGGAGTAATGCGACAATGTCGAACCTCTCATCCCCCCACCCCCGAGCCCTACCGCGCTGTCCATCTACAATAGCGAAATAGGATAGTTGACCATGCGCCCTTACAATTGATGCATGTTTATGCAAATTCATAGATAATGAGTGAGAACCAAGATTGCGCTGTTGCTGGATCTTCCACATCCACAGAATTTACATTTTTAATTGTTTAACTTCATATTGTGAGACGTATAGTGCATTGTGAGATGATTGTTTTCAATTTTACAATAGGTATAAGTACATACTTAGTTAAGATAAGACTGATTTGTGACTGCCTATGTACTGAAACTACTTACCACGAAATTATAACATTGATGGTAGCAATTTGTGTTTTGTTGACCTTACGCAATTTGGTTTGGAGCCGCTAGGAAAAATTTTAGTATTTTATTATTTAACTAATAAAATTATGGAGCTGTTGGGAATCAATGTATGGAGAGAAATTGTTTGGAGAACAATGGATTTGGAGCTCCTGGGAATAAGCCTACAGCAGAGGCTTAGTAATAGGGTCCCGTTAACGGGAACCTAAGACTCCGCTGACCGTCCGCCCGGCCGTCTATGTGTCAGCGGGCTGTATCTCATGATTCGTAATAGGTAGCCGTTGAAATTTTCAGACTGTACATCTGTTGCCGCTAGAACAACAAATATTAAAAATGGCTCCCCTACTACGATGGTACGGAACCCTTCATGTGCGAGTCCGACTCGACTTGGCTGTTTTTTTTTACTTTAAAAAACACGTAATTAAGGTATAACAATTACGCACTCTACGACTCCACCATACCACTCCTCTTTGCAAGCACCTGTTCTATTGGAGTCAACATCAAACAAATCTGTCAAATTCACTTAAAAAGTTACGTTTGAAGAAGCATTTTCCCGTTCACATGACAATCTCACAAAGTACTACACCAGTTTTTTTTTCATTCCAGTGATTCTCTGCGGTGAATGGAAAAATGAGCAACGTCCTTTAATCTACGGTGGGGCAGCCCATAGTCGTCGATACCTCTTCCATTCACTAATAGTACACCTGCCCGCTGAACACACGGTGGGATTGATGTACTACCCTTTGGAAACCCAGGCCTACTATGTGTCAGCTGAATACGCGGATATGAACCAGGCATTGACCAAGGCTTCTAGTGATCCACAAGCGATCTTGGCAATCGCTAATTTATATAGTGTAAGTTTTTTGCTACCGTCTGATTTAGCCTTTCCCTTCGGTTTTCAGAACAAATGAGTCACTATATGAACGTGACAATCTCGTGTTTTCGCGACCGTTCGCTTTGTTTAGGACTATGACGTATTACTTTGCAGACTATATTTCTCTTACGTGTCTAAATAACGATACCCAATAATTGAAGCAACATTGTAAATATTATCTACTTGCGGTTTATACCTATTAATCAGCAACAAGATAAGATCATTTAATAAGGTTCGAATAACAAAAGAAAGATCTGCTATTTGAGCTTTATATCAAATAAATTAGATTTACTTGTAGCTCCTAAAAAAAACGAAGATTTGTTAATAATAGTCATTTAAGTATTTAAAGGCATCCGTTGCTTATCAAAATATAATTTAGGCAAACGAGTAAAATGGATTCTAGGAAATGATTAGGATTTTAATCTAGTAAGCTATCTCTAAAATATTTGAATATTAAAAATACTAAAATAGATATCGTATCTATAACTACAATCTTATAACGAGGTTATTTAGGTAACTACTAGTTAGATCTAAAGTTATTTTTATTCTCTTACTGTAATGTCAAGAAATTACAAGGAAATGGGAGACAGGTACTAACTTAAAAAAAATCTGAATCTGGCGTTACTTTACGGAAATCTTTGGGAAGAAATGTTATGCGAAATATGTAGTTTTCATCACCTGTCTAGCCTTTTCCCAACTATGTTGGGGTCGGCTTCCAGTCTAACCGGATGCAGCTGAATACCAGTATTTTACATGGAGCGACTGCCTATCTGACCTCCACAACACAGTTAGTACTGGCTATTACGATACTCCTTGGTAAGACTGGTTGTTGACCTACTACGAAATATGTCATTTTAATTCCGCGAAAAAGATTCAGACTTGGATGCAAAAATATGCACATACAGGAAAAGTAATAATAATAAAGTATGCCATACACCCAAATCAGTACTGGACACGTGTTTCGCCCCTCCACAGGACATCCTCAGGAGGTGTGTTGACTGGACAACCGCTCGGGCACGAAACGGTACTATACCTATCGGTGGTGGTTGCGCTTAAAAATGGTTGCGCTCTGAGGAATACCCCCTGTCTATCATTTTCTTGTAATTTAAACGTATTTTACTCGTCAAGGTGTTTATAAATAAGTTTCAAGTAATACTTACACCAAGGGGTACAGTCACGAGCACCACTATGTAAACACTTAACAACATTTAAAAGTATTTTTCTCCTACTGTTCGGATTAAAATTTCATGTTGTTACGAACATAGTATTCTGGAACTCTTATTTTTAAGAAAATGTTCCTATCTCCACGTTACAATCGTCCTTTCTCGCGAAAATTGCTTATCATTTTAGGAAAGTGTATCTACAACATTAGTATTAGTATATGCGAAACCTGAAACACGTGTCTAGTATTTTTATGTAAAGAATCTATGTACAAAATTTCAAAACTGTATCATGAAAAATCACAGAGTTATAAGCTTGTTCTGTTACCTGGTTGTCCGCACAAAAACGTGGTCACCACGCGGCGGCGCCGCGTGCGCGCCTCCTGTGTTGTCTTGAGCTCATTGATAATAATAATTTGTCAGTAAGTACTTAAATGATTGCCATAGGTACTTTGTGTCGCTCGGTATCCAACTTGTTACCTTTTTTAAATATTTTTGGGACAAAATAAAACATGGTTTAAAATTGATTGGAATCGATTCAGTTACTTATTCTGAACAAACTATATTCAGGTTTCGCATATACTTAAAATAATGTTGTATACATATTGGGGTTCGTGACTGTACACAAACTGACGTTGAAAAGAATATAAGTAAGAAGGTACTCCCCAATTTTCGCGAAAGCCCTTTCTCATAGAACGCCCTTAGAACCTACTTGTTGACATTAGGGAGTGCTTCTTGTAAGTTTTAATAGTCTACGTGACTGAAAATATTTTGACTTTGGTTCTGAATTTCTGTGGATAATCGTAGTTTTATTTATCAGTAACTACCTTATGCCCGCGGCTTCGGCCGCATGGAGTTCGATAATTGTCCCATGGGATCATATTACCGTGACAAAAAGTATCCTTTGTGTTAATCCAAGTTATAAATTATCTGTGTGCTAAATTTCATCCAAATCTGTTCAGAAGTTTTTGCGTGAAAGAGTAACAAACATCCATCCATCCTCACAAACTTTCGCATTTATAATATTAGTAGGAATTATGATGTTTTTGTAAACTTCTGTTGTTCAAAATCAAAATCAAAATATTTTGTTTCACATAGGCCTAGATGGGCACTTATAAAACCTCTACAAATAGGTGCACGGTTCGGGTTGGTCGTTTCCTATGGAGAAGAACCGGCTAGAAACTCCATGGTTACTCTTTTCAAATCATTTGGTATTACAATATTATCATGGATACAGCATTTGTACTTAAGTATGGGGGGACAGCGTAAGCCCGACAATAAGTCGTTGCTTACTACACAAAAAATATGGAACAAAATAAAAAGTTAACAATAGTTAACAAGCAGCTGGGAATCTACAAAGCCTACAATGTTCACACATTCACAAACAATTGATAAAAAAGAATCAATACAAAGGTAAAAAAAAATATTGTAAAATACTAAATTAATTAATAATAAAATTAATTGCTAGCTTAGAGTAAAAAAAAACAAGAAAATCCTTTTATTCAGCACAAACTAGATGCAACAGAGCGTTCCCTATTCTAATATGATATTTATTTCGACTCACTAACCATGAGATGTGACAATAGGTTTAAAAAGAAAAGCCTATTAGATAACGGATATATACCAAAACTTTACTTTAGAAATAATGTGTTTTTTTTTGAGCAAAACTGTCTAAATGTTTTCGACGCGCGGCAGCTGACAATCTTCTAAAGGGGATTAAGTACTTAGTAAAGAGATTTGGTGCTCAAACTTTGGTAATTTTTAAGGTGCGATTCCGAAAATCGCTGTCAATTCTTTTAGTTTTCAGGTCATCATTATCATCTGCCTTTTCCCAACTATGTTGGTTCCGGCTTAAAATCTAACCGGATGCAGCTGAATACCAGTATTTTACATGGAGCGACTGCCTATCTGACCTCCACAACCCAGTTAATACTGGCTAAGACGATATCTCTTGGTGAGACTGGTTGTCGGACTTTCGGGGGACTACTAGGTACCAGTAGCGAAGGGTCAATTTTTGTAAGAGGTAAACCGGAGTAGATTCTTTAAGTAGATGTCTATAAAATACTGACTGCCAGTTTCAAAGGGAAGCCGGTAGGAATCGAGTTGTATGGAACCTTCGCTACTGCTAATACCGCTACTAGTTTCTAGGAAACTTTATGAAAATGTTTCCGTAGATACTGTCATTGCCACCTGTTGCAGTATTCCTAGAATTTCCGAAATTCCAGTCATGTATCGGACATAAATAAGTTGACATAAAAGTACGCTAGAGCCATCTATGACATAACTTAAGAACTAAAAAACCCTGCATCGCGATATCATGTTTATCCGCGAGTTAAACGAACAAGAACCTGTCGGGCAAGTAGCCCATCAGACACAACACTGACACAACTGAAGAACTAATAATCTCGCATCGCGATATCATCGTTATCCGTGAGATAAACGAACAAGAACCTGTTGGGCAAGTAGCCCATCAGATCATTGAGGAAATTTTCACCATGTTTCTCATACTCCTTAACCGCTGTCGCTTTCGGAATCGTACCTTTAATTTAATTGTGAACACCACCAAACATTGTTTATCTTAATGAAACGTCCTTTCTTCCGTCGCCTATCTGACTTTCATAAGATAAATCGTATTCTTTTTAAGTTTCCTTTTTATCCTGATGCTTTGACACCTGTCCTTTTAAAAGAAAATACACGCCGTTGACTTTTTAATCGGATTGAAAGCTTTGAAAGAGATCAAATTGTATTTTTTTGACAGTAACTTAGTGCAAAAAAATGGGTGTCTTTTAAAATAAAAATTGATAATTATTTAGTAACGGGGTTTAGAGTTTCGTGACAGATTATCATTTTCAGTGACATTTGACTTACTTAGTTAAAAGTTGATGTACCTTGATACTGTAATGATAAATCAAAATTGTTATTATTTTTTAATGTTTTTAAAATGTAAGTAAGTGATAAATAAATAAACGATACGTGAGAAGTGGATGGAGTGGGGACAAGCCTTTGCGACAATACGGTCTAAATAAATAAAAAAGAAACAATAATAACAAACATAATATACCAAGAGCCTCGACGACCATCTTTCGAGGCTCTCCTTAGGCGGTTGGATCAAGGGCCTGATTCAGAAGGCAGTACTCCTCGATACGGCTCGCATTGTGAGGTTCCTGTCTCTGGAGCCCTAACCACCGGTAGCTTGCTCTCGATACCAGCGGACCACTATTTTTTTATATTTTTATACGTTTTTTATATGGTTTCTTTTTAAGAAATATTTAAAAATGTGAAAAAATTAAAAAACGAAATAAAAATATAATATCTAAATTAGTCAAATTCATAATTTTGTCTATTCGATAAAGTAACTAACTCATATAAATTGACCGAATTAATCAACTTGAGAACTAGATTTGCGGTTTTTTTCTGAGTGCAAGTCAAAGTACATGGTTTAGCTAGAACATTTTAATTTGATGTCTGGTGTGAAATTCAATTATTTTAATAAATCAAATCGTCGGTCCGACAAGGTTGTCGGTCTTAAGAGCTAGAGGTCGTAAGTTTAATCAAGAATTTTCTTTTTAAAGTAAACCCCTAACTCAAACAAACCTATTATTAGATACCTAGGAACCAAACTTTTGGTTCAAAAATCTCTTGATAACACCATTATATTTTTTCCAAAACAGCAGCTTACATTTTACAGAAAACACGATAACATAGAACCGATTTAACAACAAAATAATTACTCCTCTTTGTTTTAAGTTTTTTTTTAGTTAGCCTGTATTGTCTCACTCCTGAGCAAAAGCCTCCCCCCATTCCTTCCACTTCTCACGATGGTGTGCTCCTTCCCGCCAATTCGCGAGAACGCCATTTAATACGTATCACCATCTTCTCTTCGGTCTACCGCGACCACGTCTAGCTGTTTCAGGGGTCTAGTCTTGCGATATTCGGGCCCACAGCTGTTTCAAGATTGTTCAGCATTTATTATTCTATCTTTCATACCTTCAGGCAACGTTGAAAATTGAAAATCATAGTACCTAACGAAGCGAAGAATTTGATACCACACACTGAAACGATTGTCGAATGTTATCGACCTCACACAACTTTGTACTTACAGACCATTGTCTCTGGCTTTTCCTATTTAGAATAAGCTTTGTATGAGTATAATATGGTAATTTTAAACAAAACTAAGTGGGACGGATAGTAGAGACGCTTTTGCGGTGGACCACGCTCTAGATTTAAATAAAACCCGCAATATTTCACAGTAATTCTAGACTGTTTAAAAGTTTATTAGTCTAGAAATAAGGATGGCATTTTCCTAAAAATTAGATTTAGATTTTTTTTTAAACTTTGTCCCGCACTTTTAATTTCTGCATTTACAAACACTTAAACTCACATACACAAACAGCCAGACCCGGAACAACACCTGTAGGCCATACAAAAATTTGTTCCGTGCGGGAATCGAACCCGCGACACGAAGCGCAGCAGTCAATTGCTCAGCCACTGCGCCAACCGTGCCGTCAAATAGAAAAATGGACATAGAAAAAGGAGTTTAATTATTATATAATCAAACTAAACATAAGTAGCTATATCATTAAACGCAGTAACATGTAGCTACTCAAAAAACGATAAAGGTCTCGTCATCGCCTATGCACTGACAAATATTTCAGTACATTATCTGCCAGACTCCAGTATTTGGAGACGCGTCAGCAAATAACCCGAAATTCTCAAATTAACAGACAGAAATATTACAAACTCAGCAATTGTAAAATGAACTTCCTTTTATCAACGTTGATTTACCGTAGCGTGTTCATTTAATTTGATACCAAAATCAAGAGTTCGTTATCCCGGGAGTATGACAAAGAAACCACGCGTCTTTAGAAAAATATTATAATTATAATTCGCAAGATCTACACGCAATTAATGTTCTACCATTAAACATTCACTATTCACTTTGTAACAACTGAGATGGCGGACTTCTAAGAAGCTCGTAATTACAGTTGAAGTTCCTATAGCAGTATTCTAGATTGTCCCAGGAAAATCACTTACATTTTAATCGAAGTTTAGACTTTAAATTCCAGGAATTTAATATTAGCAGAGGATATTGCTTTACGTAGATTTACTATGATCTACCCGCTGTGATTTATACATACTCTGTTTACCACGTCCAAGATTACTTTAGAGTTAATCATTTAATTCTCTTTATGGGCTTAGGAACGCATGCATGCTCTGATATCGCTGTGTATGATCGTACCTTAAGCACAATTCATCGTTTTCCTGCCCTTATCCCATGTCACTTGTGGTCGGCGCAGCACGTTTTTGTCTTCCAATCTCCTCTGTCAACCGTCACGCTATCATTTACTCCTATAACTTTAACGGGTAAACCACCAGCAATCGCATTCCCAAGGAGGGTTAGTGTCTAGCAGGCGGCCGACTGTAAAATCCAAGCCAAACCCTTCTGCAACAGGAGTGAAAATGAAATGATGTACCTTAAGCACAATTGACAGCACAAATAATTGTGTCCCTGGTATTTAACCCGTTGAAGATGTGGTACTACCTAATCTAATATCCGATTGTTTTTTTTACCCCACTGCCAAGGAAGGGTTGTGTTTTTCGCGCGTATCTTGTATGTTTGTTTGTTTTTTTGTAAATTTCGTTATTACCTCGTATGTTCCAAATGGCTGGGTGGTTTTCGACGATTAAGGTATCATTAGATTGGTCTCAAAAACCCAACTGTCCATATAATGGGTTTTAAAAAAAAACCAAAATGGCGGATTTTTGGCGCTAAATTATTGTAAGTTGTTAATATTTTTTTTCAACCAAACCTATCGAGTAGGGTATCAAAATGAAGGAAATTAAAAGGAGATTACAAATATATATTATTATATAGATACATAATACAATTTGTAGTCGGGTTTTTTTAATACTTTTAATGTAATGTTACCTGTTCTTTAACTGTTTATTAGTTAAACATTTAATCACGTAACGGCACTCACGCACATCACGAATCGGTTATGACTTTCTTTGGGAAAGTTGTTTAACATCACGAATAGACACACCTTCTAGAACGATGCAGGTGGCGCCACCTATCGGGTCGCAAAACTATCCAATCTTCCAACGTGGAAACAACCATACACATTCACACAATTTCATTGAAATCGGTTAGGTGGTTCCGAAGACTAGCAAGCACGAATAAGTTAATCGTGATTTTATAAAGGGTGCAATAAGACCCTCAACGAAGCCAAAAGGTACTTGTTCTCCCCATCATTGCGATCATTTTTTTGTTCTAGACCATACCTGGGAACCTTCTAGTAACAGAGATATTGGGGGTCAAAGTTCCAGCTTTTTTACAATTTTTTTTTTAAATATTGTACTTTAAACAGATTCCACGTCACTTTCTATTCAATCCATCCATCAGCACAATGTTTTGAGTGCATTAAATTTACATTATAGTATACAGTAGTAGTGTACAGTTCCACTGTAAAACGTGATTTTTCACCCAGAAAATAAAAGTCGTTTCTCAGCCATAAATTTTGCGTAACGTTACTTAGTTTGATGCACAGGATGCTTGGTTGACGTCTTCGTGAAGGTTTTATTTACACCCATTATAATGTTAAGATAGGGTGGTGCATTCTGCGATTTTTAAAAAAACCTTATCTTCTTTCAGTATGGAAACCACACGCACCAAGGCCTGAAGGACATATTGACCGCAGCAAAAAAACAGGGGTTGAGCAACTCAACTATTGATTCACAGTGTCTAAATTACTTCCACCCACCGTTCACAGAGTACGCATGCTATCAGGGATCCTTGACCCACCCACCTTGCACCGAGTCTGTCCTATGGCTTATTAGAGGAAGGACACTGTATATTGAAAGGGTAAGATACTAATTGTACTAGGTTTTAATTACACAACGACGAACAAAAAGACTCGACCCGAAGAATAATATCAGATGTTTTACTACCAATTCAGTGCCATTGGTACAGTGAGGCAAAGTGATATTTTAATTCTAAATAACTTATATTAAATACACAGTATATTTAATATTTTGTTATGATACATAATTTATCCTGGTGGTAGTGATTTCGTTTAAAAAATTTAGCGTTATAAAGATAGCCCCCTGCCTCGCTCAACCGGTTTTCTGGATAATTTACTCAATCATGTTTTTTTTTTATATTTTAGACAAAGCGTATACTATATCTGCTACAAAAAGGATAAGTATTTACTTGTTTAATTGATTTATCTAACCAAACATTATTCAAATTTTACACTCTCACTTTTCTGTCTGACTATACACCGACGTTTTTTCGCCTATCAAAACTGAAATATCCAGGTATTATTTTTCGGGTCGAGTCTAAGCGGCTCGAGTGGGCGCGGACCCAAAGAGTCTGCTTCGTTGGTCTAATGGCTGCTAAGTACGAGGTCGTGGGTTTGATTCCCAGGTCGGGCAAAGTTGTTATTGGGCTTTTCCATCAGGAATTTCTGAGGAACAGCCACGGAGTCTGAATTTGGGCCCTGTTGATGGCAATAGGCTCGCCTCTATTAAATGGGACTTCAACATATCTGTCAAAATGTGGATATTCTATTACTCACACCTCTGCCTAATCCATCGGGGATTACAGTCGTGGTGTTAAGTTATCGACGCAAAAACTTTTACAATGACTTCAGTACATGGTTCTAGACTAAACCCAAATGTTTCTCAAAAAATAATAGCTGTTCCATACATTTTGCCCATGTAGTCACTGCACTTTATATGAATCATAATTATTATACTGAATTATCCATTGAGGAAGTTTGCACCTCAATTTGTTTTACGCCTTGTGAGAGCAGCAGTGGCCCAGTGGTGGAGACCCCGACTTACGAGCAGTAAGTTCGAACCCAGCCAGGCGCATTACTTGTGTAAGTTGTTTCATCACCACTGCTCTCAAAACGGTGAAGGAAAACATCGTGAGGAAACCGGTATGTCCTAGAACCAAAAATTCGAAGACATGTGACATCGACCAACCCGCACTGGGCCCGCGTGGTGGATTATAGTCCATTCCCTCTCATAGAGAGGAGGCCTGCGTCCCAGCAGTGGGAACATTAATAGGTTGATTATTCTATGCTATGCTTATGCTTGTGAATAATGCTGCCTTTTAAGCTGTATCTATGTATATTACCAAACCCGATTTCAGTCCTAACTATAATAAGAATTAACAATAAGAATATATTTTTTTAAAGTATTACAAATAGTGTACATTATATTATATTATAGTATTATTTCTCATACAATGGTATAATGGTATAGTGAACTTTTTGAAATGTCTTTTTAAAAAAAAAAGATAATTGGAAATTTCTGTTTCTATGGAAAATCTGAAATCGGTGTAATTTAGCTGTAACACTATTTTTCGAAAATGTTCTCTGTCAAGTTTTTAGACTTATGTATCCTGCTTATGCGTACGAAGTTTCATTAAAATCGGTTCAGACATTTCGAAAAAAAATCACTTGAAAGTTTGTTTACGTGTTCTGAGTCGATAGGGCTCAGTCATGGTGATCTTCTTAATATTTTTCGTGGAGAATATAATTTGTTTTCATACAACTAAAGGTTGAAAATGTTTGCACAACATTTCCCTGTCTGTTTGAGAGCGTTTGTACAGAAAGTGGGCAACGTCGCAAATAGCTGTCAAATATTTCGCTATTTTGATTAATTTGACAATATTACCTTCTGGAAGACGTTGCGTTGGAAGGCCTCCCACTAGGTGGACCGATGACCTGGTAAAGGTTGCAGGGATCCGCTGGATGCGAGACGCGCGGGACCAGTCAATGTGGCGACACTTGGGGGAGGCCTATGTCCAGCAGTGGACGCATTCGGCTGAAATGATGATGATGTATGAAAATAAGAAATATTTCCAACTAGTGAACTAAAATATTGGTTATGATATGAAATAATTTATATCGTAACACCAAATATTTAGTTTTAGATGTAAAAAAAGTATTTGGAAACTTTCTAAATGCCTTTTTTACACCTAAAACGGTTACTACATCAAATTCAGTTTTTTAATTGCAATTTATCCTAGTTCACTAGTTAGCCATATCTCCTATTTCCATTTTGTAATATTTTCAAATTAATTAAAACAGGTCAATATTTGACAGCTATTTACATCGTTGGCAACGTTTTGGATGAACGCTCTTAAAACTAAATGTTAATTGTATCATCGTCTTTTGAACCCAATCCTTAGGATCCTGTCAAGATATTGATGGAAAACCCATCAGGCACAAGACTTGAATCAAAATCAAAATCAAAGCATTTATTTCAAGTAGGCCAGTTACAGGCACTTTTGAATTGTCGAAACAAAGGCAACAGTAAAATAAAGCTACAGTTCCAGTCACAAGGCACAAAAACTGTGAAAGTACTGTAGTTGCCCATTCCCTAACGTAGATCTCTATGGAGAAGAACGGGTAAGAAACTCCATGGACACTCTTTTTAATCAGAATACTTTAACAAAACCTTGGTTACATCATTCTTGTAGCAATTAATGAATTTAAAATTTCATTCTAATTCAATTTTGTGGTTACAGCTATTGGTATTGGATTAACGGATTGATTTATGAATGCACGAGGACTGTTGGCGTATGCCAGTGATTCATGGTAGCATTAGTAACCATTTCGTGTTCAAATTTCTCCTCGTGCATTATTGGATATTCGGTATTATGAAAATAAATCAACTCCCATGCATATCAAATTGGAGTTCAAAATTTTACCAGCTGTATATTGCTTTGGAGGTTCTTTTATTGGCTGACTAATAAATAATAATTGATGTCTGCGAATCGTCTCGAAGAAAAACGTCTTAGTTTAGAAACATTCGCGAATGGACCGGCGCGCGGCGGATCAGGAGTGTTGCTAAGCTGTTCCACTCCACCCCATAAGGACTAAGGATAAATATTTGGAGCTGATGGCCAACCTTCAGTAACTGAAAAGACACCAGAAGAAAAATCATCTTTTTAAGGACATTAACTTTCTGTTATTTCAGGACATCGCATCGTTGTCACGGGTATCCTCTTACAATATTCCACTTATAGATACTACATCCGCACCAGACTATGTCTGATATCCACTTTTCACATTTTCTTCATACCTCATTCTTCTCTCTCTTCTCCGCCCTACATTGTGGGACCGCTCGGTACATGTAACCTCCAATAGCTTTTTAGATTACAGCTGATTATCTTGCCAGTTCTCTGCCTCGAAGGCGTTTACCATTCACCTGTACCCGTATCTTAACTCAGTAACATTATTACTTGTTAAAATTATTTCTGTTATTTTCCTTTGTCATTTATCATAGAATCCACGTCTGTTAAGCTGGACAAACGGTCCATGAAAGTCGTTTTATAAGAGAATTTTGATAACTACGGATTATTATCATAGACCGCTTAAATTGTTTATTGAATGGTGTGTTTTGATATGATTTTTTTTTATAAAATTCTCTATTGTCAAACAATTTCAGTACTATTGTGATGGCTACAGCGAACGCTTAGGCGTGTGGCAGCCTTGACTTAAGGATTACGTGTTTTAGGGTTCCGTATCTCAGTCGACAAAAACGGAACCCTTATAAGATCACTTTGTTGTCTGTGTGTCTGTCTGTCAAGTCTCTTTTTCTCAGGAACGCGTAAAGGTATCAAGCTGAAATTAATACGAAATATTCAAATTTGCCACTTTTTGCTACTTTTTTATATTTTGCTATTTCATAAGTATGATTTTTATACGGAATCCTCGGTGCGCCAGTCCAACTCGCACTTGGCCGGTCTTTTATTTTGAGCTATTCCCTTTGGTTAATCAAAACGTAGCGCAGAACGCCCTCAAGCTAGATAGAGCGACGTCCATAAAATATGGATGGACGTGGAAGGTAGAGATGTGGCAAAGCTAAGGGAAGACCTATGTGGGCCCAGCAGTAAACTGCGAAAGGCTGAGTTATCAGATTAAACCACTTAAATATTCTACGAGTTGGTTCCGTTTTTTAGTCACTTAGCTAAGGTTTCGCTCTGATTCTTTTTGACCATCATAAGACCAATTTTCCTTGAAACAACCAGTATCGTCATGACATTTTAAAACAAGAACGTGAACGAACTTTGATACATTTTTCATTTTACAGCAATAGTTTACTGCTGAAGTAAAAAGTCCCGCAGTTCATGAAACAGAGTTGTCATGTTAAACACAATTTATGCAGCTTAGTGGCTACTGTCATGCAAATTGTGTACGACGCTATAAAAGAGATTGACTGTTCCAACTTTTATAAATACTGCACAAATATTTTTATTTTAAGCTTATAGTTATTGTAAAACACTCTTGGAGGAGCTCGTGGCTAAATAATAACAGCCGCTCGGGTTGATCTTTAGGTTAAGCCCTGCTTGCCTAGGTTGGTCTTTGGATGGGTGACCGTCCATTATATACCGAGTTTTCTCCGTGCCTCGGAAAGCACGTTAAGCCGTTGGTCCCGGCTGTCATTTGTACATCTTTGACAGTCGTTAGGGAGTCAGTGGCCCAAAAAGTCTGACAACCAGTCTTACCAAGACTTATCGTATCGCGTATCTTATTACCCAGTACTAACTGGGTTGTGGAGGTCAGATAGTCAGTCGCTCCATGTAAAATACTGGTATTCAGCTGCATCCGGTTAGACTGGAAGCCGACGCCAACATAGTTGGGAAAAGGCTAGGCAGATGATGAGTTATTGTAAAACACAAGTTACTTAAGTGTCATAAATATTTAAGTATAAAATAGCAAATACAGCGTTTTTACTACTGGAGAGACTCTGCGAGAAGGAATTTATGTCATGAAAGCACTCCTATTTCAAAAGCATTCTCTTAAAATTATTGCCTGAAAGTATAATAATATTATCTCTATTGTTTACAAAAAAAGCAACGTCCTTTATCTTGATCAAAAAGATAAAAGAGCATTGATAAAATTATATTGAATGACGTACTTTAACACGCTGATACGAAAAGCTGATTACAATCACTACGGGTAACCCTGAAAAAAGACATTATTTGATATTATTAGTAAGCTACCGCCAGTAGCATGAAGTCCAGTATTCATTCTCGAGTTGGCCAAAAACAAATTTTTATTGGTTTATCCCGTCAGAAATTTGTTAGGGTCCGGTTGATGGCAATAGGCCGCTATTTATGAGACTTAAACAATCATAACTGTCGAAATGTGGGTGTACTAATAGGTTACCTCTGCTGCCTAACTCTTCGGCGTCAACAGGCTAGATTTTATGTTAGTTTGACAGGCTCGCTGTCTTGTGGCCCACCCACGACTGAGCTTGGAGTCCTTTTTTTCCATCACCACGTTGTCAAAACGATGTTGAAATTTTTCATTAGGATTTTTTCAGTCGCCACTAGCAACTTGGAATTTGGGCCCAGTTACCGTTGTGTTCCTAACATAATATTATGCACGAAAAGCACTTTTTTCGGGTCTTTGTTCATAATGAGTGTAAAAGACCCTTAATGAAGCCGAAAAGAACTTGTTCTCGTCATTGCGATCATTTATTTGTGAAAGACTATTCCTGGGAACCATCTTGTTTCGGAGATATTGGAGGTCAAAATTCCAAACATTTCACAAGTTTTTTTTTAAAGACAAGTTTTTAATGTTACTTGTTGTAACTTTACTTTATATACCCCTCTGTACCATTCAATGCATCCATCAGCACAATGTTTTGAGTGCGTTACATTGAGTCCTACCGTACAACGTGATTTTTACCCCCAAAAAAAGTGTTATCCCAGCAATAATTTTTGCGCTGTGTCACTTAGTTTGATATACAGAATGCTTGGTCGATGGCTTCGTGAAGGGTTAATTTACACCTAGTATTAAAAATTCTCAAAAAGTAGCTAGTCAGACTTTTTCGGTTATTGCCACTACAAGTATTCTCTTTTACAGGACACGTGGGAAATAGCCAAATCGTTGATGACCGAAACCGCTCAATCGAAACAAATAAACTTCCGTATGACTCAACCGCTGAACGATAGGAAAGTATTCTATTTTAAAGGCTAGCTATGTTTAAATTCAATATAAGCCTAAAGGTAACCAATAAATATAAGGCCTACTTATGTTTCGGCTAAGAACGGGAAATGCGCGATTTCAATGAAATCGTCCAGGTCTTCTTCTTTATCGTGTGTTTAGTGCCTAACCTGATGTCAGAGTTTTATGCCGCGCATGGGCCGCTTACTTGACTTTACATGCCATCGAGAAATATTTGTCAGGCTTGCGCTGGTTTCCTTACGATGTTTTCCTTCACCAAATCAAATGTTTAATTATACAACACGCATATGAATCCGAAAAATTAGAGGTGCGTGTCTTGGGTTTGAACTCGACACCTATGACTTGGCAGTCCGACGGTCACACCACTGGATTATCACTACTTTCTGCTCCAGGTCTATTAAAAGACCAACTTCCAGCTTTAGAAGCGTGTCATTTTTGAGGAGACAAAGAGTTCACTTCTGTGAGGAGACTGTAACACTACTGTGACTGTCCATTATTAAATAGAAAATATTTATACAAAAAAATATCGTGTTGAAATATTTTATAGTCGTCAGAGTCAGACCTAAGAATATACTATTCCTATATCTGATTGCTAGGCAACCTGCATGTATCTTTTTAATGAACAATGTTTTTTTTTACACTTCTGTAGTTCTTATCTAAAATAACTTAAATCTTGTAAAATAAAACATAAGAATCAAACTTTGTTTTTATCATCAAATTGACATACTTTTCTTAATATTACAAAAAAGAAAGCTTACTCCATATTTTCGGTCATTAAAAACACACAGCTAGGTCTTCATCAGCCAGAAAATACTGCCTTTTCGTGTTCATAGACTGGGCAGAAAAAACCGGACGAACCAATCAGTACATACATACATGTGAGTGGTCAATATCGATCGTTTGAAACATTAATGGGAAATGCAGCGTACTGTACAGGTGATGGACATCGCGTACTTGAAGACGACTTGTAAGGGTGCGGTTCGGGTAATTTCGTCTATTTTATTTTATGCAATATTTTCCAAAGGGCCTCCAACCATTAATGAATTGAAAAAAGGAAGGAGAACATTCTACTATCCCCTTCGTGCCACTGACGTCATAATTTAAATAAAAGTATTTTGAGCGGAGACAATCTTGATACTGCCATTTCTTTCAGAACTTGCCTTGTTCTATTTGGATTTTTCGCATATCAAGCAATGAATCGATTTAGCAACTCGATATAAACACTACAGGTCTGTTCAAAGAGTAAAATACTTATACCAAAGGGGTCTGCTCTTAAATATCAATCTACCAAGATATTCCACGTTACCGGTCGCTAAATATGATTAAAATACAGTTTCACCGTGCGCCATCATTTTACACGACAACCAATATACAAAAAATAAAACCCGTTTTTATTTTGGGCTACAATTTTTGTTTTTGTACACATGAGATTTCGGTCTGCAAACATGACGAATCTAGCATGAAGACTTATTTATGGTCAGGTCCAAGACACAAACGGACAAAACCATTATGATACGCTACCGAAAACACTCAATGAAACGAAACCTTAAGCCCTATTACTAATACACGTAGCAGCGGAACTGAAACAATACGGAGGACCAGTTATCTTTCAGATAGTGTCTTGGTAAATCCTTCGATAACAGTGTGATAGATGATCTCGTGACGACCTTACCGATCGTATAGATCTGAGATCTCGATACTTTGTGTGAAGACATTGACAAATATTGAAGTGACAATGAGGAGCTCCAAAATGTCTGCGTGTGAGTAGTCTTTAGTTTTATTCTTAATATAGGAGAGAGTGAGGATACTGAAATGTGATGCTTGGGAGGTCTATGACGTCATCCACACAAAAAATCAATACCATATATTTATATCTCTGTAGAGTAGGTAGAATATTTTACTCTATGGCAGTTTTTACACATTAACATTTTACTGTTAATGTCAGTTAATGTGTTTACACAGTAAAATGTAGAATCAAATGTATACAACATTTGATTTAACTGTATGCACAGTAAAATGTTCATGTGTGATCCCAATGTTTTAGTGTAAAATATCTTAGGTACAAGACACCGGTGTGTGAATGGTCGCTGTGTTTAACCGTGGATCGGCTTTCGACAGAATGATTTTATTAAGTGTGCTGGCAAATGATTAAATTACTTGTTTAACTCTACAATACGATGTCAGGGTGGCTCTCGGTATTATTATTAGCCCGTACTGTAACAACTATTAGGCAAAGGCTTGCCTCCATTCCTTCCATCGGTCGTGATTCTGCGCTAATACTTTCAAATTCTCAAGAAAGCAATTCAGGTCACCTTACCATCTCCTTCTTGGTCTACCGCTTGGTCTTGTGTCTCTGTCCCTGGGCACAAATCCTGATATAAAATCCCACCAAGTTTACGGGTCTACAGCACGTTCAGCATGTTGCAGATATGATAATATGTTCTGCCTAGTACCATTTATGGTATATCGGTAATGAAATGTTAAAGCCAGTATTGGTCTTTTGTGAAACAGGGAAGGTACTATTCATTCTGTATATTATATATCTCTATCTCTCTCACTCTTCACAAATGATGGTTCTAACTGCTTTTGGCTTGGCTTTGGCTCCAGGGTAAAACCCGGTCCTCGACCTTCCCCGTCATCAGAAAACCTACTAGTAATTAATGTAATAGATTTGTAACAATAGATCCCCTAACCTAATGACTTAGCAGCTCTAAGTAACATCGTGGTAATTACAGATCCTAGACGGTTCTAATCAAATGCGTGATTAGAAGGCTAGATTTGCGTAGGAAGCTTTGGTATACAGCCTGTAAACAGACTCTTCATAAAGCCCGTCACTTACAAACATCAAACTAATTAAAACTACGATAAAAAATTGCTGGGAAACTATTTTTGGGGTGAAAAATCATGGTTTACGGTAACCATCAATTTAATGCTCAAAACATTGTGCTGATGAATGCATTGCGTAGTACAGAGGTCATATAGATATTTAAAACAAAATTATAAAATTAAAACTTGCATTTAAAAAATACCTTTAAAAGAGTTGGCACTTTGACTATTAATATCTCCGTAACTATAATGGTCTAGTACAAATAAACCTCTCGGCTTTTAAACGGTGTTTTACACCCGTTATAAGAGAGACGACTTTACTCATGTGAATAAAAAGGTAAAAAAAAAAACCTACGTGGGAGCAAACGTGTTGTCTTAGCCTTTTTTTTTTATGGGAAATCATCAAATGACCCCCCGCTCTGGGCGCAGCGGAAGGGAGTGTCAGACTTCTACTGGCTAAAACCCATCCATGTTCCTTCTTTGCCCTTTGTGTTCCAGGGCCACGGTATCTCTTTCGAACAGCTCCGCAGCCCTGGCAGGCATCGGCCCATGCGGACCCCTACATGGTTGCTGACATCTCTTTGAGGCGCGCGTGGAACACGAACGCGCCGTCGCCGCGTCGACACGGCCTGTCGTCATAAGACGGCCCGATGGCGAGATAGCCCATTACTCGCCGTCCACAGGCCCGCGCCTACGCCCGGGGCGTCTCCCGCGGCGGCACCCCTATGCCCCTATGCCTCTGTTGTCTTAAGCTTACGGAGCTTCTTTTTCTTGGTTGATGACTTTTTCAGTCCCTCAAAGACTTTCCTCAATTTCTTCCACTTCTTCGATCCTATGTGACTTCTTCCAGCTTTTGAAGAATCGGTCCATCTGGTCACCTGCAAACAAATTATTTGGCCTATCGTAGATAATTACTTTTGAATATCACCACGTCTACCAGAAGTGCTGAATTACATTCAGTTCTTTGTTTTTCTACTAAATTTTCTTTTACTGTATTGGAAAGTAACCAGCCAGTCAGTTAGTGCCACCAACCTTCACAACGTTCCTAAATTATTATCTATACCGTGACTTTTTAGTCGTCTTACAAAGGTCGTCCACTCAATGTACCCGACATAAAATTGCTCTAGGCGCTATTTTTTTTTTATCTATTAAAATCTCATAAATACCTACCTTTTTTTATGATTATTTAGTATTCATTGGATACATGAAGTGGGCTGCCGTTGTAAGACGACTAAAAAGTCACGGTGTATACTGGTAAAAGGATTAATAAGTCTGTTTCCTTTTTAATATGTCAGAATACATAATTAAAATCCAATCCGCTACACATTTTTATGTTTACTTCACCCTCGTGTCCGTCTTATATAACAACACTAATCTTTAATCTTTAGCAGCTAATCTGATAAGAAATACCAGACAGTTAAGATTACCAGTGTTATTGTCAATGTCAATAAACTGATATTAAAATATTCGGGCGTATTTCAAATAAGTAGGAAATATTGTTGATGTATGAATATTACTTGATATAAATTATCTTTGAAGATCAATAGTGACTATTGCGTATTGGATCTCAACAACTACAGTCCTACCGATTACCCAAGCTGTTGAGGATAATGACACCCATCAGTGACTGAATGTCTCAGCCATCGTGATAGGTCATCACATCCCTCTTGCACTGAGTAGACCTCACGCATCAGCGAAGGTCTGTAGTCGAGTCTCTGGCCATTGGTAGTTACGTTCATCCTCTAAAGTTTGGTCCATTGAACAACTTACTTCGCTCCTAGTTCCTTTGTCGAATGCTAAGTACCTATATCCAGTAGCTCACAGGATAAGTAAGCTGAAGTACCAATGGGCCGGCCATATTAGCCGTAGAACCGATGACCAGTGAGTAGACGTATTCTTGAGTGGAGACGGCGAATCGGCAAACGTAAGGTGGGACGCCCTCAGTCGATCTTCGCAGGGTGGCTGGTAGCAACTAGATGAGAGTTGCTGAGAATCGAGTAAAGTGACGGGTTTCTGAGGAGGCCTCTGTCCAGCAGTGGACTGCTGTAGGCTTATAATGACGATGATATCCATTGAAAACCCACAGGAAAGCGTTGACATTCTTTGCCATGATTCACATTTTCAGGTATATCAATGAATATATTTTATCAATATATTGCATTTTGATAAGTTAGTACACGTGCGATTTATGTATTGCAGTAAAACGATAAATTCCTTGACAAGACTGTCGATAAGACTGCCTTCTTTGATCCAGAGGTTGCAAGCGCTTTACCCATTGGAATAGTGTACCGTATGTATTTTGTCATTCTCTTTTGACTTGGCTAATACTTACAGGCACGATTGGTTGTTGTTGTGTAGTCGGTAGCTATTGACCACGAAAGCTATGAATTTAAGCCGCGTTGAATAACAGGCGTGATGATTTATGTTATGTTATGAAACAAGTTTGGGGACATCTTTCTTACTAAAACCAGTACCTAACAATCAGTATTATTTTGTTTACTCATCTATTTATGAAGGTAACAAAAAACCTAAAAACTTTACAGTCAAACCGATCACGTGCTTTTTATTATTATAAATTCGACTTTTAATAAGAACTTGGCCTATTTATTTGAAAGCAAACATTTCAATCTTTAACACCATAATTTTGAGCAAGAAAAACTACTGGAAACCAAACCTGCCATAGTTGGGAAAAGGCTATACAGGAAAAGGTAGAAAGACATGGAATTGACGTCTTTAATTCCATGTCTGTGATCAAAATCAATACATAACTATAACTTATCCAGTAATTATGTCAAGGCACTCTAGGGCAATTAAGTATCACTTTATGTCAAAGGTACATTTTATTACCGGTGACCCGACTTTTTTCTTTAATAAAGAATCTAGGTTGTACGATATAAAGTTCTTTAAATGCTGGTTTTTTTTTGCTGGGGAGTTTGTTGCGCTACTTTATCACAGCTAAAACAAAAGGAAACTATCTTATATTATAATTTTGACGTCCAAAAACTGCTACTTCTCAGGCCCTTTTTCTAGGATGGGTAATCATCAAATGACCCCTCCTTCCTGGGCGGAGCGGGAGTGTCAGACTTGTACTGATTAAAATCCATCCATGTTCCTTCCTTGCCCTTTGTGCACAACAGTCCCGCAGCCCAGCCTAATTACCCTTGGTTTTGATTTAGATGCATACACAATGGAATAGTCATTGCAAAATAATTGAGGACGGTACTGTACATATTGTAATATTGTTGTTTTTGTACACATAAAACAGAGATTCGAATGCAATTACCTTTTTTATTCGGGGTACGAACCGAGCAATTTTGCATATCTGTTTTTGTGTATGCATATTCAATGAAAATATGAGCCTCCAAAAGTCAAGATATCAAAATTCATCTGGCGCTTCTCTCTCGCTACAAAACTTGTGTTCTTAATTACCTGGAACTTTAGTCTAAATAGCGTATTTGTATATTTTACTGCACGCAAAGTTTCGAGACCACCTGTGATTTGTATTTATGCTAAAATAAATATTTGCTTTATGTTATATACTCGCGCTATTTCTAATCTTATCGGTTTCGTTCACATCCTGACATATCTACGGATTTTAGTTATAGAAAATAATTGAATGAACCACTCACTTTATGCATGGTTAGATAGGTCGATAAAAATGACGTATGTTTGTAACATAATTTTGTGTTACAAAAATCTGTCTAAAGTTTCAGAAGAAAACTATGATTTCCTGTTTGGGACGGCCTGCAGCAAGATAATGATGAATAATGTGAATTGATATAACAAATTAATATTTGGACCGCGTGCAAAAAGAAGCGGTATATTGGATAGAAAGAGGAATATCATAGAATGTCACAACAGTTAGGTCAGATGTTTTCTCCTAGTTATTGACACGAACTTTATGTTTAAAATAGTTAATGGGGTTTAATTTTAAGTTTTTGAAGGTATTCTGTTAAGGGAGTGACATTATCATTCGCTGATAACACCCCTTAAAATAAATAAAGATAAAACAATATGGTGTCCCTTACATGTTTTTTTTTTGGTGATGCTATTTTCACTCAGTCACAGAAGCACTACGCTTCTACAGCATCAAGTAGTATGGTATCTGCGCCACAAGCACACTGTCATCCGTCTCCACATCCAGTCCAGCCACTTTTGAGGCCATCCTGTGCATCTAGCTGGGGGGCGTCCCAAACAACGCTTGCCGCATGCTTTTCTGCTGTCGGTCCTTCTAGCAAGGTTGCATCCTGCAGTAAACATGCCGCGAACTTTCGTACCTTCCAAAAAGAGCGTACAGTGAGTTCTTGGTTTCGGAATCAATGCTTAATGTTTCTTGGACACAATCATCATCAGCCTAGCCTTTTCCCAACTATGTTGGGGTCGGCTTCCAGTCTAACCGAATGCAATTGAATTCTAGTATTTGACTTGAAACGACTGTCTATCTGACCTCCACAACCCAGTTAGTACTGACTAATACGATACAACTTGGTAAGACTGGTTGTCAGACTTTTCGGCCATTGACTACCTGTAACGATTGTCAAAGATCTACAAATGACTGCCGGGACCAACAGCTTAACGTGCTTTCCGTGATACGGAGGAAACTAGGTATGTAGTGAGTGGTCACCCATTCTAAGACCAACCTGGTCAAGTGCGGCTTAACCTGAAGATTGATCCAAAAGGCTGTTATCATTTAGCCACGAGCTCCTCCACCTCCCTTTCCATTTGTTTCTTGGACACAATAAAAGAAGACTTCGTAGCTCTATCGTTAATCCTTACATTTACATAATAGCGTTGTCAGGCAAGCTGTCAAAAACATGATAAAGAACTATCTAATCAGACTAGTACGATTTGAAATCAAATTGTTTTCGTTGCTCACATAATCTGGAATCCAACGTATATAGTGCACGTTTCTTATACATGTATTAAAGTTTATAGTTCATTGCGTATTTATTAAGAAGGATACTTTTGTGATGGAGAACAGGATAGTGAGATTTAATCCGGTGAGCGTGGGCTCTGTGAAGCCTAAAGAAGCTCGGACTGATGGTAATGTTACAAGTGTTTCTATTATTTTTAACTAGCTTTAAAATGCGTAGTGCTCACATGGTCTATCACAATAACAGAATATAATCAGTACCTGGGACACAACTCTTTTCTCTGATACGGAATAGGTCATAATTCATTACTAGTGGAGCTACTTTGATACAAGTCTAGAACCTTGGCTTGCTCTCATAGCTTACTACTCTTCATGATGTGAACTTTAGGGTTTCTGAAAAGTCTACTTGCCCATTGAGCTTGCCATATTATTGGTCTCAAGGCACGCCACTGAATTATTGCGCAGGTCCAGTATGGGTAAAGTATCCAATATCAATTTTTGGTATAAAGCTTTACTCACATTTCACAATTACGTCAATCAGGTCCTCCATTGCGGGGTCACAGAAAGACGAACTAACAAACACGCTTGCGTACTTATGTAGGTATAGCGGTCCAAAGTACAAAAGTCATTTTTATTGTTTGTGAATGTGTAAACATTGTAGGCTTTGTAGATTCCCAGATGCTTGTTAACTTTTTATCTTATTTTACGTTTTTTTGTGTAGTAGGCAATGACTTTTGTCGTGCCTTTGCTGTCCACTTATAGTTAAATACAGGGTGTAAATAGACCCTTAACATAAATGAAAGGCGCTTGTTCTCCCCGTCACTGCGATATTTTTTTTGTTCTAGACCATACCTGGGAACCTTCTAGTTACGGAGATATTGGGGGTCAAAGTTCCAACGTTTCCACAAGTTTTTTTTTTAAATACATGTTTTTAATGTAAGGTTTTCACTTTACACACCTCCACGACCTTCGTACTATTCAATCCATTCATCAGCACAATGCTATGAGTGCTTTCCATCGAGTCCTACCGTAAAACGTGGTTTTTTACCCCAAAAAAATGTCGATTCCCAGCAATAATTTTTGCGTAAAGTTACTTAGTTTGATGTACAGAATGCTTGGTTGACGAATATGTGAAGGGTCTGTTTACACCCGGTATATATGCTGTAACATAATAATATTGTAATACTTAATGTGAAAAGAGTAACCATGGAGTTTCTTGCTGGTTCCTCTCCATAGGACCGTGCACCTTTTCTCGACGTTTTATAAGTCCCAATTTAGGCCTATGTGAAATAAAATATTTTGATTTTGTGAATTTACGTGACAGCTTCGTTTTTCTAAACGAACCAATGTATTTTGATGCCATAAATCCTCTAATAGATAGTGATAAATCATCTAGAAAATTTACACGGAAGGTGTATGGGTATAATAGCAAGGATGGGTCACAGTAATATAACAAGGTCGGATGTTAATGAGAAGGACGTTAATGGAATGAACAGTGCACAAGAGCAGTAGGGTAGATTACTTACTGTCACACTTAAGGAAGTTAACGATCTATGGTCCATTACGACTGCTTAGAGGGTTGCCTGATTACCTGAATATTATATAAGTAGGTAGAGAGGCGGTAAGGGTTTTCTCACTTTCTTGAATGCAGAAGTGTATTGTTTAGGTATTGTGTGTATAACTAATACAATAGTCTCTTATACTTCGCATAGGTGTGTACTTGTGTAGACGTCGTGAAACGAGACAAAAAAGTGCATTTAAAACGAGACAAACTCTGGGTAGACATTCCAATTATCACTTTACTGACTGGGTGTGGGTGATCATCTTCATTGGCAGTCCACCTACTGCTAAGTATGGGCTATCTCTAGCAACTGGCTAATAATATCTATAAAATGAGCTCAAACTTTGGGAGTTTGATCGAGAGAACATTATTTTATTTCAATGTGATTTCTATATTTTGTCACTATGTCAAAAACGAATGAAGGTGCCTGCAGAATCAATCAATGCTTTAGCTATAAAAAGAAGATCAAGATGATACTACAGATTAGTACCTACCCACATGAAGTTATCGTGTAAGTAGCTTCTTCATAATAATCTGATGAACTCCTAAAATATATAAAAGATTATCTCAGAGTTTATCTATCTATTTTTACATCTGGAACTAAGATGACAAAAGCGTGTGACAAACAAACATTTAAGAAAAACACCGTAACGTATTTACTATCAAAATAATCTATTTGATTGTGAAATATATTTTTACACTTGTTATGTGCGTTTTTTGTATTTGTAGCTGAGATGAAAATGTTAAGGTGGATCTGTGGAGTGACAAGAATGGATAAAGTAACGAATGACTTATGTACATAATATAAGAGGACGTTTGAAAGTTCATCAGTTACAGAAAAGTTGAAAAGGAATCGTCTGTCTTGGTATGGACACGCGAGGGCGAGGGATGTGAATAAAAGAGTGATGAATATAAATGTTGATACATGGAGAGGGAGAGGAATATCAAAGAAACGGTGGATGGATTGTGTGAGGTATGATAATTAAAAAAATAAAGGAGTAAATGATAGAGTGACGGTTGATAGGAGAGAATGGAAGAAAAAATTGTGAATTCTAGCATAGCAACAAAATAATTGTCATTGTAAACTTATACTGTCAGTTACGGGATATCTTCCGTGATTGTTGAGCACCCGATATTTAGACGCTGTTACACACAGATAGCAACAACAGCTTCCCGTCAGTGGCAGTATAAGTTTAGTTTTACCCCGTGAAATCTTTTTTTTTTTTTTTTTTCCGGATGGGAAATCATCAAATGACCCCCCCCACTCTGGGCGGAGCGGAAGGGAGTGTCAGACTTGTACTGACTAAAACCCATCCATGTTCCTTCTTTGCCCTTTGTGTTCCAGGGCCACGGTATCTCTTTCAAACAGTACCGCAGCCCTGGCAGGCATCGGCCATTGCGGACCCCTACTTATTTGCTGACATCTCTTTGAGGCGCACGTGGAACACGAACGCGCCGTCGACACGGCCTGTCGTCATAAGACGGCTGGACGGCGAGCTGGCCCATAACTCGCCGTCCACAGGCCCGCGCCTACGGTGGCCGGGAGCCACCACGTGACCCCCGACGCCCAGGACGTCTCCCGCGGCGGCTGGGACGTGAGGTTCTTTCCCTCTCATGTCCCGCCACCTCCTTCACTAGCATGACTGCTTCGCAGAAGGAGGTGACGGCTTCCCATTCCCTCTCGCTCCGGACCATGGCTTGAACCAAGGCCGGACGCGAGAGATCGCCGCCGCCAATCGCCGCTATGAGGACACGGCGGTGCTCCGCCCAAGCGGGGCAGACCTCCACGGTGTGTTCCACCGTGTCCTCCAGACGATCCTCGCAGTGGAAACACCCGGGCGTTTCCTCCCGCCCGATTCGGTGCAGGAACCTCCCGAAACAACCGTGTCCGGTGAGGACCTGCGTCAGGCGGTAGGTGAGGGCGCCGTGGCGCCTCTCTAGCCACTCCTCAAAGAGGGGACTTATCGCCACTATGGTGGCGTGCCCTGCTCGGGGTTGCGACAGTCGCTCTCTCCATGTCTCCATGAGATCACGCCGGAGGTCTGTCCGCTGAGCGGCAATTTGCCGCGGCAGCGGAGTTTCCCCCCGACGTAGTGCCTCCGCGCGCCATTCGTGCAGGCATGCGAGGACTATCGCCTCCAGATCCCATGGCGGCAATCCGGCAAGGAGGCTAGCCGCTTCGCCGGAGATCGTGCGGTACCCCCGGATTAGCCTTATGGCTATTACCTTTTGGGGCGCGTTCAGGTAGTGGGCGGCTTGCCGCCTCAAAGAACGCGCCCACACCGGGGCCCCGTAAAGGGCCATGGACCGCACGACCCCTGCGTAGAGCCTCCGGCAGGAGGCGTTTGGACCCCTCAGGTTGGGCAAGAGCCGCTTGAAGGCAGCCCCTGTCCGTTCCAGTTTGGGAGCCAAACGTCGGAAGTGCTCCACGAAGTTCCACCGGCTGTCGAGGACGAGTCCTAGGTACTTCAACGTCGACCCGACGCCGATGGAAACCCCTCCTGCCGTCAGTAGGGATCCCGACGGTGGCGCATTCCGAGACCCATGAAAACACATGGCCTCGGACTTGTGCAGTGCCACCTCGAGTCCCAATTGCCGGATCCTCTCCACGACTATCGCAACCCCGCGTGTCATGTCTTCGGCCGCCGCCTCGTGCGACCTCCCTTGTGCCAGTACCAGCGTGTCGTCAGCGTAGCAAACTACGCTGACGCCGGTAGGGAGGTTGGCGCGCAGCACCCAGTCGTAACCGATGTTCCACAAGGCCGGCCCCAGAACCGATCCCTGTGGAACACCGCACGACATCTCTCACCGGTTCCATTCTCCGCTTCGACCAGGGTAGCCCGTGAAAGCTTAAAACAGTGTTTGAATACTAGAATCCACAATTATAAGTATATTAGTATAGATACCACAGAATATGTGTCGTATACATACATATGTCCCGAAAATACGCAATGCACGAATGTATGTCTATTATTTTGAGTCCAAAATTACAACTAACACAAACTGTACAGTTTAGCTTAAATCCGTCACATTGTTTATCATTCTTAAGTATGATGAATGTCAAGATTAATTAATCCCTCGTAAGGTGTGTTTACACTGAAAGTACCTAATTCCTAACTGTGTATCTAAAATTCTATTCACTATGTAATCGCAAAAATATGTCAGCTACATTTTGTTTAGTTGCGCAAAACTTAGAAATGTATGATCAGATTATTTTTTTTGTGATTTCTGGATTGATTTTGTAGTAAAACAGCAAAAACATAACAACAGGCCTGTATTTTTACAAAGAATTAGGCAGAGGTGTACCATTAAGAACCCACGTTTCTCCAGTTATGTAGTAAAACATAATATTACGCCTGTAATCCCCGAAGAGTTAGGCAGAGGTGTACCTAATTGTAATAGTTCCCGCCACAATTCGCTAGTTAGGTTTTAAGTCCCGTGTAATTGGGGGTGAGCCTATTGCCATCAACCGGGCATAAATCCAGACACCGTGGCTGCTACTGAGTAATTCCAGATGGAAAAACCCAATAAAACCTGACCCGGGAATCGAACCCAGGAACTCATGCTCAGCAGTCGCGCTTGCGACCCGAGTGGTCGCAAGCGCGACGCACGACGAAAAAACGAGGCAGTAAATATCGATCATAATTTGAGTACAATGACACTTAACACTTTGTATAGTTTCACTCTCACAGCTCCTAGTGTCGGTAGGAGGAGTACCAACAATCAACATACTATTTACATTAGTAATACGAAACGAGTTTAATGCAAAGCTATCCAACGTTGTTGTGTTTCCATCCCCTAAAACCACGAACGTCATAAATCAACTCGCATTGGTCGGTTCATTTACAAATGAGACCGAAATGTAATTAAAGCTAAATAAATCTTTGTTATCGTTATGGTTGTATATATAGCTTTTTGTTTATAGAAGCGTGGTTTGTGGTCCATGCAAGGTTTAAGATAATTTTGAGCGAACGTCTTGACGCTAAGAGCTAAATTAATGATAATAGATATGCAGGTACATGCATATCATTAATTTAGTGCTTAGCCTTCAGTTAGTTAGTAATTACTGTCATATGCCCGCGGTTTCGTCCGTATGGAGTTCGGTAAAGGTCCTACGGAATCGTACTACTGTGATAACAAGTATCATAAGTGTTATCCAGGCTATTAACTAGATGTTTGCAAAGTTTCATTGAAATCCGTTCAGTAGTTTTTGCGTGAAAGAATAACAAATTTCCAAACATTCATCCATCCCCACAAACTTTCGCATTATAGTAAGAAGTAAGATGTATCTTCGTAAGTAGGGGTCCGCAAGGGCCGATGCCTGCCAGGGCTGCCGGACTGTTCGAAAGAGATACCGTGGCCCTGGAACACAAAGGGCAAAGAAGGAACATGGATAGGTTTTAGTCAGTACAAATCTGATACTCCCTTCCGCTCCGCCCAGAGTGGGGGGGCCATTGATGATATCCCAACCGAAAAAAAAAAAGAAAAAAAGACGTATCTTCGTGAGAATTCAAAACTTTATTGTTTTGAATTCTCACGGAAATACATCTTACTTCTTCCAACTACAAATGTATTTTGATATTATTTATTTAGCTAAGTGACTGAGTTTTTACCAATTTCACCAACGGAACTGAACCCGTCAGCTCATCTAGATCTGCATTCAAAACCTGTGTCATCATTTTTGTTCTCTGGACCTCATTTTTGTCCTGAGGACAGAGATGAGGTCAACGATAGAACGAGCTAACCTTAAAGAAGCCTATTAACTCGCAAATAGATTGTTAATGTTGATTGTTTGATGGGGTTATTATGAACTGGGGAACACCGACGACAGGCAGGGAATTCCACTTCTTGGCTGTGCGTGCAATAAAGGATTTAGCAAAGCGCTTCGTGCGAATGTGTGGAATATCGACAAGGTATGGGTGACTCGCAGTACGTCTGGACTCCCGATGGGAGAAGGGAGATGGTGGGATGAGCTCGTTTCGTTTTTGTTGCTATGGAACAGTGACAGTTCTTAAACGTGGATTGATGACGCTGATCGCGTTCAGTTTTGCTGTTGAAATTCCCCCTTAACTATTCGTTAATTAATGTATAGGTAACTAGAGTAGGTACTCCATTATTCAAAATTAAAAATGCAGTATATAAATTACTTTCTTAACTCCACTAACAACATTGTTAAACATTAACTACTAAGATTATTAACAAAATTAATATTTTACTACTCATCAACGGTTTTCCACGAAAATCTTAAAACGAGGTTTGGAAAAAGTTAAGCTCTTTCTAAAACAATGAAAATTTTTACTGAAAAAAAAAGATAATAACTTTGGAGGATAGGAAATAACTTCATAACAAAATAACACACCTGTAGTAGAACATCCACAATTCATCAGTCATAATAAAAGTACCATGCAATATGGGGCGAGGCTTTTGCCATCTAGCGGGCACAAATCGAGACTCCGTAGCTGCAAATGCAAAATTTCTGACTGAAAAACCAAATAACACTTTGCCCGACTTGGGAATTGACCCCAGGACCTCATGCTCAGCAGTCGAACTTAAGGCCACTAAGCCGACGAGGCAGTCCCATAAGCATAAAATAATCAACACCCATCAAATTATATCATGGCAATCTTCAATCTTATGTTTATTGGAGCATAAGGTTGTATAATTTTCGCTGTGGCTTGTTTACAATAACAAAAAAAAATGAAAAGGTATAAACACATTGTTTTTTTTTCTCAGTAATTTGGTATTTTTACCAAAGATCACGGGATTATAATTCTTACGTGGGTTGGGATAAGGACGACCGAAACAGGTTCCACGAATAATTAAAAGTATATAAACTGTTCCTTGTAAGTTTCTTGACCTTTTATGGAGAACTGGAGATCTACGTACGTAGCATTCAACCCACAGACGTCGTAGAGAAAAAGTTTACATCACTTCGCTTGTTTACTACGTCTTTGAGATTAAATTTCAGAGGACCTAGACGAATGATAATCGAAAAAATGAACATGTGTGTTGACATGATAATATCATAATAAATTCTCGTTACAAAGTAACCTACTAGCTATTGCCCGCGGCTTCACTCGCGTTAATTTAGAATTTGAGAATCAATTCGGGTTCTCGTAATAATAAAATTCAATCATCATTCGAAAGACACGTGGTGCCTTCTATTATCATAAAAACGTTATTGTTGTTTTTGTCTACCCTACCCTATGTCCGTTTCTGTACACCTGACAACGTATATACAAAATTTAAGGATGATCGGTTCAGTAGTTTAGGCGTGAAAAGGTAACAAACAAACAATTAAACTTACTTTCGCATTTATAATATTAGTTAGGATATAAATAAATAAATAAATTTATTCAAAAATATAAAGTACAACTTTTACAGTTTTTCTTAAATCTATGTCTAGTTCACCCATGATTTGTGCCTGAACTAGGTAATCCTGTGTTTCAGGCGATTGGAGGTAACATTAATTGATAAAATAATCACATTTTCTTATTAATCTTATTGGTAACTATGTAGTATGTATTATACCTATGTAAAAAAGGCATATAAAATATATTATCTTAACTTAGATAACTAATTAAAAAATAACAATAATTCGAACAATATTTACTTAAGCACTAGTAATAACTTCTCTGTATCTTCATAGGACATAATTTGAAGAGCCTCCTTGAGGGTTTTCTTGCAGTTACTGATATTTAAAGAGTAGATGTTTATTTTTTCATTTAGCCTGTTATATAGCAGCGGTCCGAGGTACATATGAAACTTCGCTGTGAAAGCATGTTTTGTACATTTTTGAGGGCAAACTATATCTTTCCGTCTTTTTTTAGTAAATTCAGTGCTGTATGGAAGTGCTGCGTGTTGTTTAAGTACAGTGCTCATAATAAATAACTGTCGAACTGTTAGTACTTCACAAGATTTATACAGGAGGTTGGTAGAGAAAAGGAAAGGGCGGCAAGTAGCCACCTTGAGGATAGCTCTTTGAGCTCTTTCAATGGGCAATAACAGAGTTTTACTCGTGCCACCCCATGAAGAAATACAGTAGGTCAGAATTGACTGACAAAGAGCAAAATATACTTGTCTAAGAACTTTTGGATCTGTAATAAATCGTAGCTTTTTGAATACGAATATCAGCTTACGAATTCTACTATTTAGAGCTTCCATATGTTGTTTGAAGGAAAGGATTTCATCTATTATAATACCCAGGTATTTTATTTTATCAGTCTTCTTAATATTGGGACACTTACACTGGCTATCTGCAGGAATTGGACAACAATGAGCACGCAACGCTGAAGGGACATTCGATGTATGCTTGTGCATCGAAAACTTAATATAATTTGTCTTCCCTGCATTTAGAGTTAGTGAGTTATTTTGAAGCCATTTATTTACAATATTAAAACCGTGTTGCGCAAAATTGTAGACTTCATTTTCTGAATCAGCCGAAAAAAGTAAAGCAGTGTCGTCGGCGTAAGTTATAATAGTGCCATGCTCTAGCTTTAGATTGCAAAGGTCATTTATGTAGATCAAAAACAGAGTAGGCCCTAGAATACTTCCTTGGGGAACACCAAAAAATGTGTTTTTTTTAACAGAGCTGACAACATCACCAATCTTTACGCATTGGGAACGGTCTTCTAAAAAACTTTGGAATAGTTTCAGTTGGGTGCCTCTCACACCCATGATCTCAAGCTTGCGCAACAGAATTGGAATACAAACTGTGTCAAAAGCTTTGGCAAGGTCTAGGAAAATTCCAACTGTGTGGTTACCCTTGTCAAGTTCTTGCGCTAGATAGTCAGTCAGATGATGTACCGCATCGGCAGTTGAAACATTAGGTCTAAATCCAAACTGCCGTTCAGACAGAATCGATTTATCTTCCAAATATTTCAACAACCTTTTATTTATTATTTTCTCCAATATTTTTGACATAGAAGGTAGTAAAGAAATAGGTCTGTAATTTGTCACTTGCTCTTTGCTGCCTGATTTATAGACAGGGACAATTACAGCTTTTTTAAGACACTCTGGAAAATGACCTGAAGATAAACAAATGCGGAAAATATAAGTCAGTGGTGGTACCAAAATGTCCTTGAATTTTTTAATAATTTTATTCGATATGTTGTCCCAGCCAACTGCACAGTCTTCTTTCAAGGTCATTATTATACTTTCTACCTTAGTCTCGTCAGTATCTAGTAGCGCGAAGGATGTTAAAGCAGTGTTAGATGGTAAAGGAGTGCTCGTTAGGTTTTGGGATTGTCCCAGATTTTTTTCTGCCAGACACTTACCCACATTAACAAAGAAATTATTTGCTATGTTAGCGGATTCCACCGGTGACGAGTGTGCTTGTAATAAACTTGAAGATGACTCATATTGTTTTGCGGTATAAGTTGCGTCTTTAATATATTTCCAAATTTTTTTACTATTTGTTCCAGCCTTTTCCAATGCCATTTTGTCGTAGTTGTTTTTAATTTTTTTAAGGAGATCATTACAGAAATTTCTATATCTTTTATACGAAAGTTGCAATACTACATTTTCTGGATTAGATTTTGCTTTCATATGCAGTTTATCCCTATGTTTCATACAGCGAATAAGACCTGTTGTTATCCATGGTTTTATATTGTAATTTCTGTTGCTCAACTGCGATACGACTGTGTTTTTTTGAATTGCATTTCGTAAGTTTTCAATTACAAACAACATGCAAAACTGCGGGTCAGCGGAATTATAGACTGGATCAAAATCGATGACGCGTAAATCTTCTTTAAGTCTATTTATATTCAGTTTTGAAATTTTGCGAGTGCCTTGTTTAGGTAATTTACAATTTAAGGTTAGTAGGGCAGCATTATGATCGGTTATTGTTGAGTTAACAACAAGTGCAAGAGAAGGGAAATTCGATTTAAGCATAATATGATCTAGACAGGAGCCACTGTGATGTGTAGGAAAGCTATGTGCTGGGAGCAGACCATGAAAAGCGCATAGGTTGAGGTAGTCCTGAGCAGAAGCATCAGCACTTCCTGGAAGAATATTCATATTAATATCTCCAATTACAATCGTGTTTTTGATAGATGACAGGTTCTGCAAGGTCTCATTCAGAGAGTCAGTAAAATTGCTAGTATTTTTAAAAGACGGAGGTCGATATAATGCTAATACCGCAAATTCCGATCCAATTTTAACTAACAACCTGTTACAGTCGTGCATATCAGGTTCCTCAACAGAGACGTTCAGATGATTTCTTGCATAAACTATCACACCATCATTTTGGTTGTAATTTATGGTACTCCTATACATATGATATCCCGGGATGAGTGGTATGTTATAATGTTTGGCAAGCCAGCATTCAGTTAAAACAATAACGTCACAATTTATGTTTAGCCGTTGCTGAAATGTACTAAAGCTATCAAAATTCTTAAAAACACTGCGAATATTTTGTGTCAATACTGTTAGTGGAGATTTGTAGCCAGATAGATATTGTTTGCAGTTTTCCGCTTCACAAACTTTGGACTCGGATACTGAGAAATTATCTAAATCATTAATTAAACTATTTATCATAATGGTAGATTAAATAAAAATATAAACTATAAAAAATAAAAGGTCAGAAAAATAACTAATTAACGGCGCTCTTAGGCGCCTCCATAATCTACAGAATTGATGTACCTTTTTTCAGCCATTATTTTCGCCGGGCAGTCAGCAGCACCTGTGTTATGCTTATCTGGCTTTTGGAAATGCAAGCAAGTAGCGCATTTTGGTTCGTCAGCCTTCTTTGGACATTCTTTTACAGAGTGACCTTGATCACCACAGTGGCTGCAGGTATACGATGTCTGTCGACATGACTTGGCCGCATGTCCATACTGCTGACACTTATAGCATCGTGTGACCAAAGTAAAGTCTCTCACAGGGCATGATGACCAATTTACAAAAACTCGGTCTTGCGATATCAGGGCTTTGCGTATGACTGCAGATACTTCAACAATGTAATTACATGTCTCCGAGTCTTTCTTCCCTGACTTATGACTTAATTTAATTAAGCTCAAAAACGTCTCAAGGCTGCAATCCTGAAGTTTTTCGGCTAGGTTCTGGTTGTAAACACAGGTAAAAACCTCATTTTCCTGCATGGAAGTCGGCACTCCTATAATTACAACCCTAGGCTTCCTTTTATGGGGCTCGTCAACTGTTAGGCCTGATTTGGTAAGCTGTACCGATTGTCTCAGCTTCTCGATGTCGTCCTTCGTCTCGGTGCTGATGATAACACCGCCGTTCTTCGTCTTGCGCAGGCCTCTCACGTGGAGCTTCATTTGTTCGGGGCTGATAATTTTTTGGACAAGAGTTTTAGTCTCATCGCTGGTCTTCAATTTGTCACTCGGATAGATGGCCACAGAACTTACAAAACTTGGCTGGATAAAACTGTTGGCACCTTTCTTTACCATGTCAGCAAAGGAAGATGCCTGGGCAGGTTTCGTCGAATCTTCGATACTCAGCTTAAGGTTCTGTAGCTGCTGCGAAAGATCGAGTTGGTTTTCGAGAGTTCTGACGGTGTGGTGCGATTGGAGGGCTTTAGCTTTGACGGACTGGTACATGACGGCCATCTGCGAGGTCCCGTGACTAACCCTCCGGCATAGGTTAGTGATGCGCATTTTCTGCTCCACATTCAGCTTTCCCTCAGATGCAATAGCGCACACTTCCTTCAGGCTCTGTTCGATACTAGCCATCCAGTTTTGAATTTCTGACGTCGAGACAACTTCAGGGGCATCGTTCCTTCGGATAGGCGCTTGAAGGGTAGAGGCGGGTACGACAACAGGCACGACCACGGGCACAGGTGTTGAAGGCGGGGAGCGAACACATTTACTGCTCCGGCTGAACGGACTATCCTCCATCATGAAGCAGGTTAAATTGGCTCTGTTAAACACCGGTCATTTCTACCAATAATACACCTTACACAAATGTACTGTATGAGTATGCGTTACTACTGGCTATTGGTAACTAGGTCACAATTTCGTAAGTGATTATTTGTTTATTGCAATAATTGTTCGATACGTCTGTTCACTACGACCGGCAATTAAGCAATCCAATGACAAGTGTTTGTGTAAAATATCTCAACAAAATATAAAAATGAAATTTTTGCAAAACAAAATAACCAAATTCGGAAGTCAACATTTTTTTTTGCAAAAATGTGTTTCATCATGATTTTTTGCTGATAGACTGGAACTTTGTCTAAGCCCTTAGTAGGTTTGCTCGTGGTGTTTTTCTTTGCCATAAGTCTAGCCTTGCGCCAGAGAATCAAACATGTTATAACTATTATTACACCCGGTTCTAACTTAATCCGCAACACTTAGACTGCACGGTTGGCGCAGTGGCTGAGTGTTCCGGGTCTGGCTGTTTGTGTATGTGACTTTAAATGTTTTTAAACGCACCCACGATACAGAGTCCTAGTGAGGGGCAACGTTTTAAAATAAAAAAAAAATCCGCAACACTCCATTTGCCAGTTATAAACAAACTAACTTGAGATTCTCATCTTGATCGCTTGAAGGTTCCTTCCGTAGTAATAGAAACTCTATGGCCAAGTTCAGGTCATCAAGCATAAATATCTTAGTACTTCTAAAGTACCTACCTTATTGTGTTTTATTTATATTTCCAGCCGAGCAAATATCCCGCCTTAGGGCTTCGCAGTCACCCCTCGCTATATCCTTAAGTCGGTGCCCTCAGTGGTCGTCGCTGGACACACTTCAGTACAAAGGGTATTGGGACAACGAAGTCAATGGCATTCTCCTCAACAATGGCTCAACAGGTGAGAATATTTCTTACAAATGATTAACTCTAGCTGTTGCCCGCGACATTGCCTGTGCGAAGGTCAGACATTATTATAGAGATGTACGAGTACAACCGAGAACAAGTATCCTTTGTCCAACCCAGGTGGTTCTGTGGTAAATAATTGAAATCCCTGCACCCGCTAAGGCGTGGAAAAGATTACAGAAAGGAACAGAGTTTCTTTCCCATTTATATTTGTTTTTAGTATAAATGGATAGCTTCTATCTGTGTCTGTCATGGAGACTTAAACTCTTGAGCTAAATGTAAAAAAAAAACGTTTTATTCATTGGTATTGATAAAGTTGTCAGGCTAACTTTTAATTTTATTTAATAGTTCACACGAATATTGAGTAAGGGAAGCTGTTTTAAGTGTTCACATAAAACAAAAAACATGAAAACCCAAAGAAGATAACAAAATAATTAATATTCTTAACTTATTAAATAAAAATGATGCTCCTTCGATTTCCCTGAGCCTCTCAAAATAGTTAAAATATGTAATGTTTATCATAGTTATCGCATAGTTTTGCGTATTATATCTGTTATCGGTACTGAAGTAATCCATTTTTATCAATATTCTTAAGATTATTGTAAACGTCATGAGTTACATACCTTTTAAAACAGTTATTTGTTAGGTGTGCCTAATGGATACTGAACCTATGATACCTAGACAGCTTAAAGCCCGTCACAGACGTAGCAATATAATATATATTAATATAATTCATAGCAAGGCATATAGTAGTTGTTAAAATATGTAATGTTTATCATAGTTATCGCATAGTTTTGCGTATTATATCTGTTATCGGTACTGAAGTAATCCATTTTTATCAATATTCTTAAGATTATTGTAAACGTCATGAGTTACATACCTTTTAAAACAGTTATTTGTTAGGTGTGCCTAATGGATACTGAACCTATGATACCTAGACAGCTTAAAGCCCGTCACAGACGTAGCAATATAATATATATTAATATAATTCATAGCAAGGCATATTACGACATATTTTCTATATAAATTTTCGAGCACACGCAGCTATCATATATATTTCTATGACGTCACCAAAATATGTCGACAAATATATCTCGGTATATTTTGGCAAAACACGACCGCAGACCGAGTGAAGGTAAAATATATATTGTAGTATAGCTTCCGTGTGTGGTAGCTTGCTATACTATAATATATATCTCGATATATTATAGCTACGTCTGTGACGAGCTTAAACCGCATTTAAAAACGCATTTATAAACTAAAATCTGCCAATATCATAATACACGCATGTAAGGGACGTCGATGCACAGACTATTACATAAGATCAACATAATAGACCCCTTGGTCACAAACCGGACTGACCAATAAGAAAATCTTTAAACCGACTGCGGGCTCAAGATGGCCGCTGCCGATCCAATTTTGCTAGATGGGGTATAATCAACCCCACCGGGGCGGGGTGTAATTATTTATTACTTATCTAGTGGCACTCATTATCATATTCTGTTTTGTTAATATGCGGATAATGTAGTAGGCTGCAATATTGTTAATATTTTGTATTATCTAACCCCCGGTCCAACACATATTGTAGTTGTTTATTGTCCCTGAATAAATAAAATAAAATAATCCACCCATCTCGGACACAATGCGTGTGTGGAGCCCCAACACAGGATATGCCACACCATCTCTACTGCCCGTCGTGCACAACTAATTGCACCCTCCAGGACTTGAATGAGGCAAACGATAGAGCTGTCCAGGTACTACGCACTGGTTGGACAAAATCTGAGTCATCGATTCGAGGAGAAGAAGAAGAAGTATAATAGATCCAACATAAATATAGGTTTAGTCAGTTATTTTAAAAAATCTGCTATTTCATACAAAAGATCTACACAGTAAACATGTGGAACATCTGTTTTCTACACACTGTATGGTATCACTGTGTTGCATCTAATAAATAGAAAAGATAAAAGAGTTTTACATTGCTCGATGCAATTCAGCCAATAATCCCATGGACCTAATAATGTGATTTGATGACCTAATTCGACCGATACACAAATCAATAGTGCACTAAAAATAAGGAAGCCAAACGATAAATAATCCAAATATTACATAAAATAAAAATCAGTTAACAACCGTGAATGTTAGATTAGATAAGGTTCAGTTTCAAGTGTACTATAATATTTAACATAGGCCATTATCGGGGGCTGAAAGATAATCGAATCGGTTTCAGTTTGGTTATGTATGATACGGAGATTAAAGGTTGTGGTAAACACTCACATGTGATTGAGGTGTTTTCATGGACTTTGACCAATTTCATTTTCTTTCTGTCTTGTATGAATCAGAATGTTGAGCCACAAAAGGGATGAATGAAAGGTGAATGAAATGCATGTGGCTGAGATGAGAATGCTAAGGGGGATGTGTGGTGTAACGCGAATGGATAAGATAAGGACTGAGTACATAACAGGAAGTCTGAAAGTGGCACCAATGACTGTAAAGTTGTGTGGTAATCGATTATCGTGGCGTGGACATGCGATGCGAAGGATTAAGGAAAATGTAGTGAGGAAAATGTTGAGTATGAATGTAGATGGTTATAAGAGCAGAGGAAGACCAAAGAAACGGTGGATGGTCTGCGTTAAGGATGAAATGGCTAGAAAGAAGGTGACTGCTGAGATGAAATAGAGAAGTAAGGAAGAAGAAACCATGCTGCGCCGACCTCAAATAAATTGGGATAAGAGCAGGAGAATGATGTGTATCATTATTCCATGGAGGCAGTTAGCAATTTGACCTTAGACCGAAAGACCTTAGACCTTAAGTTAACAAAGCTTAACCATACTATCAAATGAGCTAAATTATTTGTTTCGCAGTAAATTATTTAGCTAAAAGGCCCGCATATCGCAAAACTGAAGCCCTGAGACAGCAAGACGAGGTTTCGGTAGACCGAGGAGCCACCTTGGATGGCTTTCTCGTTAATTGTCGAGAACAGGCTCAACATCCAGAAAAGGGTAAGGAATGGGGGAGGCTTATGCCCAGTTGGGCTAAAAAAGAAAAAAAGTAAAAACAAAACTGGTTTACGGTTTACATTTTTATGAGCCTGCAGGATTGTTTATTGTAGAATTGATTTACTTTACCTACTTACTACTAAGTTAATACAACATGTTACATAAACACGGTTCCGAATTAACATCACACAATATACAGGGTAGAAGAGACACCGACCGAACTTTTTCATCGATATTTTAAAAAGAATCAGTTTTCCATACATTTTGACCGTGTATACATATATTGCACTTTTGTAGGAAACAGCTGTTTTTGTTTTATTACCGACTAGCACTACGCCCGCGACTTAGTCCGCAATAATTGTGATAGCTCGGCTAACATGCACGATATAAATACAATTCAAAGCCTATAGCACCCACGAATAATATAGCTTTTTGCCAGTGAACGAATTTTTAGAATTTAATCATTCGTTTCGGAGATTACCTACATACAAACTTACTAACAAAATTTACCTCTTTATAACATTTCTATCCGTAAGAGAACCAAGGTTACCGACGTAGTCCGAAGAATAGCCAAACTTAAGTGGCAGTGGGCAGGGCATATTGCTCGCAGAACGGATGGCCGATGGGGCCGGAAAGTTATGGAGTGGCGACCGCGAACTGGAAGACGTTGCGTTGGAAGGCCTCCCACTAGGTGGACCGATGACCTGGTAAAGGTTGCGGGGATCCGCTGGATGCGAGACGCACGGGATCGGTCAATGTGGCGACACTTGGGGGAGGCCTATGTCCAGCAGTGGACGTTTTTCGGCTGAAATGATGATGATGATGATGTGTATGGTTCAGAATGATGTACTGAATACGTGGTAACCGTGTGTGCGTCTGTGTCCCTTACACCCTGTATACGAGTGAGTAGGTATAAAGCCCACGTAAAATTCAACCAAAAAATATGGTAAAAGATAACAAGTATAAATGGTTTCTAAATTCCATTACGATCCGGATCTTCCCAAAGAGGGGAGAAAATGCGATACATTCAAATTAAAACTCCCATAACATCGGGATAAATGACATGTTTTGCACAGAAATGCGCCTGTTAACGGGAGTTCGACAATCCCTTCAAAGAAAGGTTTAACTTTACTAAGAAAGTAACATAGCCAGATTATTACCTTCCTGCTTTGAAATGGGTTAATAACAATAAGTGCTTTTGTTAATAAGGGTGCTTCATACAGTTCCCGGTAACACTAAAAACTGAATGGAATTAAAATTTAGATCAGAACTGGAAAATCGGTGTTTTTTTTTTTAATTCACCATTAAAGGACTAGGAAACTGATTAGTCGAACTAAATAAATAAAGCAAAAAATACTTTACATTTTAAAACAGAGTATTTTACGTTTTTTTTCCTTAAGCCCGTTTTATGTTCATGCTGAAATAAAAGGAGTGTAACTTTCCATGTTAGTACCTACTATCTGCCTTCTCATAGGTTTGTGTCGTTAGCGTCACATCAAGAATAAATAACGTAATGAGGTAAAGTGAGGTCACTTTACCTCACTGACCGATATTTTAATGTTTTTTTTTTTCACATTTTTGTTTCTTCTTATTTAAATTACACATAAACAGATACATAACATTTCATTACACATTCAAACATGATTTGATGATGGTAGACGGAGTTTTACGATCAGCTTGAACCGAATGAAAGACAAATACGTAGAGTAATTAGTTAGGGGGGCCCGTGGTGATAATAACAGCCTCACGGGTCGATCTTCAAGCCGCGCTTATCAAAGTTGATCTGTGGATGGGTGACCATCCATTACACATCCAGTTTCCTTCGTGCCTCAGAAAGCACGTTAACCCGTTGATCGTTTCTATCATTGGTAGATTTTTGATAGTTACTGGTAGTTAGTGGCCCAAAAGTCTAACAACCACTCTAACCAAGGAGTACCGAATTACCCAGTACGAACTGGGTTGTGGAGGTCAGATAGGCAGTGGCTCCTAGTAAAAAGCTGGTATTCAGCTGCATCTGGTCAGACAGGAAGCCGACTCCAATAAAGCTAGGAAAAAAGTCCGGCGGATGTCGTAGAGTAATTTTGATCGGCTTTGTTGTTTAACAAATGTGCTGACTCGAGAAAATGTGTAGCACCCCTTACACTACCTGATGATTCCTTCCAAGTACAAGATAATTATTTCAGAGAATTCGCTGTAAACGCTGTAAAAGTCGGAAATGGAAATCGTTTCCTGCTCGTTGCTTTGTTTTTGAAATGAAACACGTGGAAAGTATTAAAACCAACATGGAACGTGCAATTGAAGCGAGAAAGCTATTTGAAGATATTTTTTCTTAATATCTTGTCGCATTTTCTGAAATTGATTCGAATTAATCATTAATATTCCAAAATCGAAGTGTTACTGCGGCACATTTTTTACGATTTGGGACTTATACGTTTTATTTCACTCAAATAACACACTTAACATGTTTCGTTGGTGTAAGTAATAAGAAAGTCGCACACAATTTATATTACACTAGCTTTATCCCGCGGCTTCGTTCACGTTATGGTAGGAAATTATCCCATGAGAGCGTTTTAAATATAGCCAATGACACTCGCGGATAATGTAGGTCTAGGTTCATCAGGTCTAGGATCAGTAGTCTCGAAAGATTTTTACACAGCTTTTACCTCTTTATAATTATATTAGTTTAGATAAAAAAATTGAAGAAAGAATTTAGCAAGACTATGGAGCTTGGCCCAAATGTCTACAACTAACTACTAACTAACTAAGGTTGACTGGTAGAAAATGCCTATGGCATTAAGTCCGCCTCTGTACTTATGTGCTTGAAGTGTTAAATAAATAAATAAATAAATAAATAAACTAGACGTATGTCACTGCGTCGTTCATGTAGGTAATAGATTTACTACTGTGAGACACAACCCTAGGCTTATCAAATTAGGCTGGCCTTCGTACACTTGACTATGGACATCATGTCCCATAGGTAACCACATTAGTGTTTGAGTAGGCCTTTCAGACGCTTATAACTTGATAAGAACCACTTCACGTATCGTTGGAGTTGTAAGCTTATGCTGATCTTACCATGGTTAGTCTGTGGATGGGTAATATCAGATCTCTTCACAGATGGGTCAAATACGGCACCCCGTTGTGTTGCAGAACATGACAAAACAGTAATTAAGTCAACAGTAGTCAAAATCTTAAAAGAGAGAACAATATTGCCCAACCCCTAATTTAAACATAAAAAGCTTGGTGGTTTATTTATTTATTTATTTAACAATTTATGTATACACTAAATACAGAAAAGATCAGGAAAGAGAAAGAGGTGGTTGTGATCTTTAAGTTGATAAATTACCTTGAAGGTCACCAAATTCGCAGATTACATAGAAACCAGACGTCTCCGTGCGGTCTATCATTGTAATTGCCGTTACCGCTACGGTTTCTGGTTGCAGTCATATTCGGAAGAGCGCCTTAGCACCTAGTAAATGGCGTGTCCACAGCTCGATCTGAATCTGACCAATAAGGTCAAGCTATTTGAAATATAAAATGATATTTTTCACCACTAACGAGGGTTGGTACGAGCTGATAACACCATTAGTTTGCGACTTTGACCAGCTTCGAAAGGACTTCAATGAACCTGAATTCAATTGTTTCAGCATACTTCACATTTGAATCTGAAGTCCGGCCGATCCTGCGCGGCGGTCCTCTCATTGGTGAATACGTTTTCGAACAGATGCACTTCCACTGGTCTGTCGATGACTTCTCTGGCTGTGAACACTTATTAGATGGACAAGGGTGAGTTATTAGAACCTTATAGTTTCCGACATCAGTCAAAAAGTTTACCCAGAGAAACTTGTGCATTCGTGGTCTTAAAACTATTTGCAGTAATATTTGTTATGTATATATGTATGTACGACGATGTATCACAATAGTTCGGCCTATGAGTTCTGGAGAGGCGATCACGTACTGGTAGGGATCCCACAAAATAAACCGATGACCTGGTGATGGCCAAAAGATTCCACTGATTGCAAGTTATGCAAAACCGGGCAATGTGGCGACATTTGTGGAGGCATATGTCCAGCAGTCGAAGGCTTTCAGCTGTCATGGCGATGATGATGATGATGACATGTGTTACAATTATTTCAGTGAATTGTATTAAATTCCTGCTTCTATCTTTTCAGATATGCAGCAGAGTGCCACTTCGTCCATTACAACAGTAAATACGAATCTATGGAAGCTGCAGTAGGTCACCCAGACGGTCTGGCGGTAGTTGGATTCCTGCTAGAAGCTGTAGATGCTCCAAATCCTAGGTTCGACAGGCTCGTCGAAGGATTTGAAAGAATTAAGAAAAGCGAACATTCTGTTAGAGTAACCTCAGGTAGGTTATAAACAAAGTAGTTTTGTTACGACTCATCATCATCTGCCTAGCCTTTTCCCAACTATGTTAGGGTCGGCTTCCAGTCTAACCGAATGAAGCTGAATACCAGTATTTTACATGGAGCGACTACCTATCTGACCTCCACAACCCAGGTAAAACAATACCCCTTTGGTAAGACTGGTTGTCAAACTTTTTGGGCCACTGACTTCCTATAACGACTGTCAAAGATCTACAAATGACAGCCGGGACCAACGGCTTAACGTGCTTTCCGAGACATGGAGGAAACTCGGTATGTAATGGGTGATCACCCATCCACAGACCAACCTAGGCAAGCACGGCTTAACCTAAAGATCGATCTGAGTGGCTGTTATTATTTAGCCACAAGCTCCTAGCTAGTTTTGTTACGACTAACACGTGCTAAATGACCTTATCTAAACGAGAATTAGAATATTTAGTTTCAAGTGTTTAGTTGGAATTCGACGTTACAGCTAAGATCTTCGTACTTGCTAATTTCAATTCATTCAATTATAATTTCTAAGAATCATGACTACATTATTACGATGAAACAGAAGCATTTTAAATAAATTACCAGCCTGAAGTATCTAGAACCTGCAAACGAGTATTATCTTATAATTTGTGTTTAAGAGAAAGGTCAAATTATCTTAAAAACGTTTCTTTGTAAACTTAATCTAGCTTTGTCAGGTATAATTCGACTAATCTCAATCCTTTTTGTTTGATCTCTTTACAGAATCCCTGTCCTGGATGGACAGTGATGACCTACATGAAGGCAACTACGTCACATACAAAGGTTCCCTAACAACACCACCTTACACCGAATGCGTCACATGGATTATATATGAAAAACCTGTGCATATTGGCACTGAACAGGTATGGTACCAAGCCCTATTCAAACTTGTTTAGAAACCATGATTGCTCTAAAAAAAGATCTACAAGTTGTAACATAATAACATGTAGCGGGTTCGATTCCCTTGCGGAACAAATATTTGTATGGCCTAACATACCTGTGAGTTTAAATGAGCAGTAGCACGATAGCGAGGGAGACAGACATACGATTTCTCGAATCGAATTTGAGAAATCGTTTGTGAATACTGGGGTACGAATTTTTCCGTATCTTGGGTGCGTTTACAAATATTTAGACTATTTATGAAAGGTCTCTTTTATGAAACACGGTGTGCCTTATACATAAAAAAATACATATATGCCTAAATCATTATTGTGTAGCTCTCAGACTCAGCTTCCACTACAAGTGAGAATCAAACTAATCCTGTAATGTTTTTCCCACAGCTGGGACTTCTAAGACAACTGGAGGGCCCCGACAGCATACCCATCGAACGCAACGTCAGGCCAACGCAGCGACACCCACCTGGTCATTCTGTTATTTACGTGAAGCAAGTAAAGTCTAAGCTCTGAAATATGTTAATATATTGTTATTATGTTACTAGCCAATTGTTTTATTTCGTCATAACATTACATAACGCCTGCAAACCCCAAAGGGTGTACACCCACATTTCGCCAGTTATGTTTAAGTCCCATGAAATAGGACGCCGCCGTTCATGCCTGACGTGTTCGCGTCGCACTCGGAGTTTCGCGAGTGGTTCAGCGAGGTGGCCGGCATCGCCGACGGCTCCAACCGGTACAACGAGGCGCTAGTGCGGCGCCTGCACGAGGTGCTGCGCCCCTTCCTGCTGCGGCGCCTCAAGGCCGACGTGGAGCGCCAGATGCCGCGCAAGTACGAGCACGTGCTGCTGTGCCGCCCGGCGCGGCGAGCCTATTGCCAACAATCGGACACAAATCCAGACTCTGTGGCTGCTACTGAGAATTTCCTGATGGAAAAACCCAACTTTGCCTGACTAGGGAATCGAACCCTGGACCCTCATGATCAGCAGTCGTGCTTATACTACTATACCAACGAGGCAGTAATTGTTTCTATTTCAGTAAAAAAACTCACATGTACTCTCTACAGTTAAACCAGAAAAAGTATGCGCATCCGTAATCCTCATGTTGCCGAATTATCGCGAACGTTGCGCCACTGCAGAGGCAACGCCTAAACCTTATGGCTATAAGGTTATAGACAGAGGCATGAAATCAGGTAATGGTAGTTAGGCTAACAGCCCGTAGTGTGATGGACGTAGGTAGGTACTCAATCCCATCCCATTCCGCATTCAGGTCCTCTCTCTTATCCTCCCTCTGCGTTTAGGCTGCGTTTCCACCAGAGATGTGCGAGGATGCGTTGCGAGTCTTACGAGGGATGTATTTGTTAAAAACCAATAAAATCACTTCATTTACCTAGCCTCGCTCAGCGCAGCTCTAGTGGAAACGGCTCAGCGAAGCGAGGTTTTTGTACATACAAAACAAGGGTAAGATGTGTGCGAGGGACGTGTTCTGAGGGATGTCTGCGAGGAATGTGTTGCGAGGGATGTGTGCTAAGGACGAACACGAACGAAAAAATAACAGTTACTAAACGGTTTGGTTGCCGCTCGGATCTGAAACGAGCCCGCTACACATCCTCGCACCGCTCATCTGCGTACCGTTTCACAGCATCGCAACGCATCCTCGCACCCCCCAGCGGCCTAGCACATCCCTGGTGGAAACGCAGCCTTACTGGATTTCCACATATCACGGGTGTATTTTATACATGAGACTAAGTAACAGTTGAATAGACAATACAAATATCAAGACTATGGCTGGAATATTCTAGCGCATAGGATCAGAGCTGTTTGATTACTTGTCCTGAATATTACACGTACTTACTCATTACTCCTGGCAGTGGCCTGGAAATGCACACAAACTTACGACCTTGTATGAACGTAAGCAATATTGAGGACCTTCTAAATACCTAATTCTCAAATATCGTAGAGGTACTGCAGGTCTTTGATCACGGACGACCGGTGGTGGTGATCGGTCCAAGTGGGTTCCCTCTATCTGACAGATTATTTATGCTCCGAAAGTTTGGCGTAACACACTTGGAATCGAATATTTATAAAAATTATTTAATATACTTATTGTTTGGCCGAATATTTAAATATCCGAATTCTGCCATCTTAAAAGTATGCCATTGTAAAATGGCGTACTTTTAAGATGGCAGAATTTTAATTGGCATAATTATCTTTGGCAAAGTTAAAATTCCGCATAATTTCGTTGGGCCATAATGTTTATTTAGAGCGACGATTATTTGGTACAATTTCAATTTATTTTTTAACCCTAAATTAAAATTAAAGTATTGTGTTAAAAAGTCAATAAGTTGTGCTACAAAAGTTAGTGACAGAAACGAATCGCTGCAAAACCGACTACGAGGAGTCTTGTCTGTCCTACCACTAGAGTGTAATATTTAAGCCCGTGTAGACGCGGTGGGGAGAGGCGGCCCACGAGCTGAGGAGCAGATCTAGATCGCCTTTGATAGTGTCGGACAATTACTGCAGTTAAGATGTCCAGGGTTCATTCTTTGGGATTCTTATCATATGTGTTCCAAAACTACAAAGGTAAGGGATTTTTAAGTAGTTGGTAGTGATATCTGCAAAGCCTTTAATATTGTATAGGTAGGTGACAGTTAACCGCCAGCTGTGCAGCCGTTGTACCACCATTATAGTCAGTGCTAACGGCATGTCCTAGAAACAAAAATTCGAAAATATGGTGACGTCTACCGATCCACACCGGGGCCGTCTGGTAGCTTACAGTCCATTCTCTCACATATAGGGTGACTGGTAGTGACCGATACTTAACGACACGACACGTGATTGTACTCATGATAACAATCAACTTTCCCAAAGAAAATTTTTTTTATACTCTTTCACTTTTATTCCAAAAACACAACAGCCGAATGAAATTCGCGCGCGCGCGCCTTTGACCTATCAGCTGTTAGCCCTGCGCCTGTGACCTATCAGCTATAACTATCGGATTGTGCAACAGTGGGTAGGCAGTACACCCGCGCAGCTCGCAAACCCGCTCCGAAGGGGCGCCCGCGCCACAGGACGGCTGCCGCGTACCGTATGCTGTGTTCGTAAAAATAAATGTTTTTTTGGGAAAATTGTTTATTATCATGAGTACAACCACGTGTTTAAGTATCGGTCACTAATTACCAGTCACTCTATATAGAGTAGGCTTGTGCCCCAGCAGAGGTAAAGGCTGACTATGTTTATTCTAGAAAAGCTGAAGCAATGACATAGTTGCCACGGCTGGAATTACTTGGAACAGACTGGCAAGAGACAGAGAGAAATGGAGGAGGCTTTAACCGCCAGAGCGTTCCTTACAAAACACACAATACCCAATTAAGATGTAATACTCTCGAATAAGCATAATACTAACATAACAAATGTACAGAAAATTAAAACCTGTGTAAGGAATAAATAAAGCTTATATTATATATTATGTGTATGTTTATGCTATGCTATATACTGCACGAACATACTTGAGCAAACGTCTCTGCCGGTGGAAAAGGCAGATGTTCGAATACCCGCGCTACTGCTCTCACTTGCGAGTTTTGCGGTGATAACTCATGTGGTGCTGCAATGGCGACTGTTTACAGGCATACAGGGCACGCTTGCAACTGCCGCGAGAGCGCTGTGAGCCTGAGCAACGTATGTAAGTGCCTACCGCGCGTAACTACGTGTATTTTGTCTGTTTTCAATTCTATTTCAGTTGTATTAGATGACATAGTGTATTTCTGCACCACAATCTGCTCTCTTAAATATTAAATTATTAATTAAAAAGCCCAATTTATTAACTTAAACGTGACAACAAGTTTTTATATGAATCCTCGACGAACATCTGACGAGGCTCTCCTTATCCTGATTCAGAAGGCAGTACTCCTCGATACGGCCCGCATTGTGAGGAGGTTCCTGTCTCTGGAGCCCTAACCACCGGTAGCTTGGACCCTGCTCCCGACACCGGCGGACCACTATTTTTTATATTTTTAAATGTTATTACTATGAAATATTTAAAAATGTATATACAAGACAAATAAAGGAAATAATAATAGGTGTGTTTTGATTTTAGAGATTTTCTGTTCTTTGAAAGTTGATTTTTATTAAGATCTTTTTTACATTTCGCGAATACATCTATTCGCGAAATGTCGCCTAATATTCGGTATTCGATGAATAACAAAATAATATCGAGTAATGCCGAATGTAGAATAATGGCGAGTATTTGCGGCATCTCTAGTCTTATAGCCTTTAGAGGCGCTTAACGTGATAGTTTGGAGCGCGCTGCACGTGCGCAGGTGTGGACGCACCTTTACTTACAAGACCAACAGTGATTCTGATAAGCAGTACATTGATCAAGTTAAAATCCTAATTTGTTTAAACACCTAATTGCAAGTTCTGAGTTTGGTGTGTTCTATGACTATGTATCTTCTCTTATTTAATACGTTTAAGTACTGCCTAATTACTATAATTAATTATGCATGACGTATCCAAAATAAAACTATATTGCCTTTTTTGCCTCTTTACCTCTTTAGTACGAGTAAAATAAACATTAATGAATTTTTATTTAATATTTAATTATTTACACGATCAAGAAATAAAATAATGGCCCATGATTGTATTTAAATGAATAAACTAAATAAAATTTAAAATTGCAATTATTTCAATCTAAATATCACCTAGTCGTAGGTACTTAATGCTGACAAAAATCAAACTCGATCCATCTATTCAGATCTAAACTACTCAATACTCCTGCACACAACTCAATTGTAGCCGCAAGGTGGTCATAAATACGCAAATAGAAAACATTACGCAACATCTGTGCGGTAAAAGGATGAATAATAACAGAACTGCTTTTGTTAGGCAGCACCTTACGCTGTCGACTTTTAGGTTGTTGAACTCCTGGTGACGTACTCACGAATTTGTTCATTACACTATCAAATTCTTTCTCAAACAGATCTAAAAACTGACTTAACAGACATTTTACCGTGCGATGTTTTTCTTTTACAAGACCGTCACCTTCGTACCAAGGCTTCAACAATTCTGCGTGAGAGTTTCGTAATAACTCATAATATTTCATGCGGTCATCAAATTCTTTCGCCATCATCTTTTCTCTCCAAGAACCTATTGATAGATCCCACTCCTCCCCCTGTACCATTTCTTGGTACAGATTATGCATCTTATTAACCTCCGTCTGATGATAAAAGCACACTGGATTTTTCATAACAAATATTTCTGCTTCCACAAAGAATTTCTTGTATGAATAAAATTGCGGAACCACTTCGAAAACCTTGTCAATTATTTCTTCAAGAATTTTAAAAGCTATGTTTTTAACCGCTGTTCTGTTAATTTTCATTTTTAGAGCTGCAACCTTCCTTATTATCTGGGTTTTTTCTTTAATGGAGTCAGCGTATAACTTTACAATAAGATTCGTTGTCATGTTATCAAACAAATTTACGTTAGATATGCTCAATTCCCAATATTCGGCAAATATACCTGGTAAATCGGCAATAAATGTGAAATATATTACCCTACTTTGACCAGGCGATAAAACATCTTCGTTTTTGTTGAAAAAGAATACTTGTTCATACGGTTCTTCTGGTATAAAATTAACTCTCCGTTTTATTCTCTTCCAACAATATCTTAAAATAACAGTTCCGAGATTCTGGAGAAATAGTTCACACCTGCCCGCTCTTTTTGCCGGGACATTGAAGTAGTAAGTCCAAAAGGTGCAAAATTTATCAGAATCTTCTTTTTGAAATCCAAACGATGATAAAACATCTAGATTTTGTCCAGGTATTTCTCTATAAAATACATTTTTATTTATTTTTATAGCATAAACGTCACTGAGTGGCTCTATGACAGGATTTTTCGCTTCTTCTATAATAATCTCGGGAAGCGGAGGCAACTTCGGTGGTGGTATTGGTGGATTTATGCCTCTTACAAATAAGTCATTGATATTTGGTCTGAAACATAAATGTGGTGTTTTATTGCGGTGAAAAACCTTGAGGATATACATGGCATGGCGAGTATGGCGACGGAACTAGAGCAACGTTGCTATTTGAATATTTTTTATAAAATTGCGCATCCCACACTAATAAATTCCATACCATTATTAAATATGAGAAAAAAAACTAAGCAAGCTTTATACCTGAATGGATCAATTTTCTTTATCTTTTCAATGAGCTCATCTTCTCGCTTTTCTCTATATTTTTTGTAATCAGCGTTCAATTGAGGACAAGTCTCGCGAAGTGGTTCACCAGCCATTCCCAATTCTGTTTTGCGAATATAGGCGGGAACACCAATATGTTCCACTATTTTTGGACGACCCTTTTCAGCGCGAGTTCTTTGAATTTCATAAGCTGGTGCACAGTAACAACGCTGCTTCAGTCTTGGTGGGCGAATCCATAAAGATCCTCTAACTCCCATTTTCTTTTCTATCTGCGCATGTTCTAAGACAGCTTTGCGTTCTTTGTCCTCCCGAACATTGGCCAGCAAGTTCATTGTTAGGTCCACTGGTGGCCGTTGGAGCCTTTCTCCAAGCTCTTTAGTCTCGTCTCGTCTGATTTTTATCCATTTTTCCCAAAGTAATAATTCTCGATCCGGAAAAATTGGCCTCCTGTAGGATGGAATGTCACTACCTTCATTTTCATCTTCATTCTGCATTTTTGTTGGTATTTTCTATTTTTTTCTTTTGACGATGACGATCGTCAGTACATGTTTGCACTTTTTGTTATGTCAAGTGTCAAGTACTAAAATTGATTTTATTGTGACATTGCCATGGTTTCCATTACGAATTATGTCAAGTAGATATGTAAGTCTTATTTAGATTTTTAGTGTTTTATTGCAAAATTCAGCAAATTAATAGAAAGTGATGTCCTGAAATTTTATGTAATTTACTTCAATTCAAAATTTTATAAGTATGGCTGCTACTGCTGCTTCCAAAAGCGCGGTATCCCCAGAAGGTATTTATAACGCTACTACTCCTGCACTTCACTATAAATCCTTCTCAAAGATTTATATCCTTAGATTCGCCATACTTTGTGTAGTATAATTTAATGTCTTTGATGTTTTGGTTTCGATAAAAAACTTTGGTCCATAGCTGTGCAGTAATCAATTTCATATTCAGTTCATAGAATCAAGAAAAATCATCGACCACTTTCCTTCATCAATATTGGTGCCCATCAATCATCCATAAGTAGCGATGCAACTCCTGAATTTTTTTTAGAATTCTGACCTGCTTGCACTGACTACATTGTTAAGACGATAAAATTATTCAACCAATTCAATTTTGAAGTTTTGCTTACTTATCTCGCCTAATTTTCTCTCTCGCTTATTCTGGCCTTGTGTGATTTCGAAACAGCTCTCTGCATTAAACCGGGGTATTTTTTATTTTTTTTGCGCTAAATTAGCATGAAATTAATGTGGGGTGCAGCAGACCTTTTATGATACTAAACTAAATGCAGTAGCTTACAAATAAAACAAACTATTGTCCTTAACACTACTGGATCCTAGGCGGAGCCTATACAACTATATGGTAGACCTATAGGCAGCTTCATAAAATTGTTTTTTTTTTTTCATTGTTATTATGTAGAGGATGACTACATAGCACCAGATACGATCGAAAAAGAGATAGATATTGAGGAGCCCCCGTATGGGACCTTGGAATGGATTCAGTACTGGAGTGAATTTGAAGGTCTCCTGCCGACACCTATAAATGTATCCATCACAGATTCCTTGGTATACAAATGCCCTGACCTAAGGTGGTTCAATTTTGATGTCTATCCACATAAGGTCAAGCTGACCAATACTGGGTACACGCGTAAGTATTTCGTTTAAATAATTAATGTGTATGTGGATTGTGGAGGATAGATAGGCAGTCGTTCTATGTAAAATACTATTATTCAGCTGCACCCGGTTAGACTGGAAGCCGACCCCATCATACTTGGGACAAGGCTAGGCTAGATGATGATGATACACTAAATAGGAAGTTTCAGCGTGAGTTTTTTATCAAGCCTGCATAGCATAGCAGCAGCCTATAATGTTCCCACTGCTGGGACACAGGCCTCTCTATGAGAGGGAATAGGCTATAATCCACCACGCGGGCCCAGTGCGGGTTGGTAGATGTCACATGTTTTCGAATTTTTAGATTCTAGGACATGCCGGTTTCCTCACGATGTTTTCCTTCACCGTTTTGAGAGCAGTGGTGATGAAATAAATTACACAAAGTAATGCGCCTGCCTGGGTTCGAACCCACGACTTACTGCTCGTAAGTCGGGACCGCCACCACTGGGCCACCGCTGCTCTCAAACCTGCAATAAAGCATTACTCTAATTTAAACATTGATGTAATGCTTTTCGTCTTATTTTATTACGATCGTTTGAGGAAAGTCCTGATAGATTTTTCTAATAGCTAGGTACACCAACAAAAATATAATATAATACCATACTCCTCACACCGGTACTTCTAGTTTAGCTCCCAAAACAACAACAAAACAGTCCACACAGAAGCCTCTAAAACTTTAATTAACAGGACAGGCATGAGTAGTTTTGGCTGGAAAGTACCAACGCAGGCAGGCCTGACAGCGAATTAATTATTATGCCTAGACCAAAGATCTAAACCGTAAGATGTGTCCTCAGAAATCTACCAATCACATTCGTTGAATCACATCGTGCCTCTCGTCTCTCCTGTGGTTAGTTGAATCTTCACACTGTTCCACCCGTCTCCTTTTTAGTCTGGCCTCACTGCACAGAGCTCGTGCAAAACATGTTGACACTGAGTAGTTGCACATCCAGCACCAGAGGCGGCGCTAGGCGTAGGCGACGTGGGCCACCGCCTACGGCCTCGCGTTACGAGGGCCACCTCGCACCACCCTGGCACCTCGAAAACCCATTGCCAAAATTGGGACCGGAACGAAAAAATATTCTAAACTGTACAGTGTACACTGTACATGGCCAATTTTGGCCAACAAATATTTTTTGTTGACAGCACGCTCTGTTTTATTTTTTTTTTCGATTTTGCTAACACAGCGACATTCTTCGTTCTTGTACTGACAGAAAGGTGTGCGTTACGATTGCTCCGCCAAGTTATCAAAACAGAAAAAAACTGCGCCAAAAAATTTGTCGAAATTTGTCAAAATCGAAGGGTACAAACCAAAAATTGGTCAAAGTAGAAATAAAGAAGTTATAAGGGTTTTAAGTTGGCCGCGCGAACGTAACGTGGAGGATTGCGCGGCCATGGATATCTCAGCAACTACTTGGGTTAGAGATCTAATTCTTTTTGTCAATTGAAGACTGAATTTGTCAAAAATTTTCGAAAAAAGAATTATAAGCTCTGAATCAATATTTTACGAAATATTCACCTTGGAAGTTATGGCCGCGCAATCCTCCACTTGTTGTTTCTTTATTGTTGATTATTTCTTTAAACCTAAGACTTTATACATTAAAACTGTTACAAGAAGAAAGGTCTTAATTTGTCAAAACTAACGACAGCATTAAATACTACTAAAGTTTAGTAAAACAGACGAAATAAGTCCAAAACAAAAAATACGTGGCTGCGCGATCGAAACGCTACTTTGTACGCTGATATCTCATTATCTATAATTGCTAGGATTTCGGTGTGAACATCCATTTATTCGACATTTTAACCTCATTAGAATGACATATCGTTTTGCCTTTCATGCCTACCATGCCTATAAGTCAGTTTTTCACTATAATATACAAAAGTTATAACTTGAGAAAAAAATATTTAAATCCACTTTGTATGAATAAAAACTGCGGAGCGATTACAAACACGTCAACTCGCACCAGCGTCGAAGCGGGGGGCCTCATTGATCCAGAGCTTATAATTCTTTTTTCGACAATTTTTGACAAATTCAGTCTTCAATTGACAAAAAGAATTAGATCTCTAACCCAAGTAGTTGCTGAGATATCCATGGCCGCGCAATCCTCCACGTTACGTTCGCGCGGCCAACTTAAAACCCTTATAACTTCTTTATTTCTACTTTGACAAATTTTTGGTTTGTACCCTTCGATTTTGACAAATTTCGACAAATTTTTTGGCGAAGTTTTTTTCTGTTTTGATAACTTGGCGGAGCAATCGTAACGCACACACTGAAAGCCATTGTAGTTTCTGATATTTTACCATACCATTTAGCTATGATTTCGAAGTTGTGAAATGATTTGTTTACACTCTGCGTCGCGCCGCTGTAGGTATATATTTTGTACTAACTAAAAACTTTGTTTGAAGAATGGTAACTATTATATTATAATGTACTGAGTTATACTATAATTTATGTTAAAACATGCATCTAAGCTTAATTACGGTACAGTCATTAAGGAGTTTAGTAAGGTTAAGAGCAGGAAATTTCTGTTTCTTTAATGTTAGTCTAAGAAAATAATTTGGATTGCAGTGTCTTTGTTATAATAAAGTAGTAAAAACTATTTTTCAACTGTTTTTAATTTATAACATTGCTTCTTGCGCCAACAGAGGGCCTCGCTAAATGTACCTTGCCCACATAAAATTGTGGTCTTGCCCCGCCACTGTCCAGCACAGAACTATACATACGATTTACAGCATAAGTGAGCGAGACAATGCTATTTTTATGTCAATGAATCAGGAACATGGGGTTCCAATATTTTGGCTCAACTTTCCGCCATTTTATTTTATTTTCAAATTAGCAGCCAGTAATTGATCCTTATTGGCCATACTATCGGTTAGTACAATTATAAAAGGGTGCTGTTTTTTTAAAAAAAAACAGATTCGATTCTTGGAGATTTTCAAAAAACTGATACTGCTGTTTTATTCTTCTGCAAAATTCCGGGCATGGTCCCTTTGATCACTTTGCTCTACTACCCACCATATAGTAGTATAGTTTAGGATTTTGCTAAATGACCTAACGCAAATAAACGCTGTATAAACTAATTTAATGCGGTCCGGACTGAGTTTTGAGTTTTACTGCCATTTAAAATTGCGTTGGTTACGTTGTTTTCTCTATTTATGTACCTCTACAGGGTGAATTTTTTAAGTATGCGTGGATGTCCAAGTCCGAAACTATGAGGAATAGCGACAGGTACTCAAAGGAGTCCCGAGCCCGATTTTGATGAAAACTAAAACTGTATCACTAGATTTTTGAAAAATTAATATTCCTAGCCAGCAATCGAACCCATAATTCGGAAAAAAAACACACTTTATTATTACACCATTCGATAGTGTCGCTAATAAGGACCAAATTCTGGGAAATAATGACATACGGAAAACTAGTAATCAATGGGAAAACGTATACTGTATTGTTTTGTTAGTGGCCGCCGATAAAATAAAAAGGCATCAATCTTGGCTTTATGGAAACAAAAGAAAACTGGAGAAATTAGGCAGTGGAGCCTTCTAACAAAAATATTCCAACACCTTTGGCGCGTTAGGACGGATCTTACAAACTAAATCTTTGGCCTGATCGTGGTCCTATCCGTTCCAAATAATTACTTGAGTGGGAGTCGTGGTCCTTCGTAACATGGCTTACATGGTAACTTGCTAGTTAGTATAATACTGTCATTTGTTAAGCCACTCGCTGGGGAAAGATATGGATAAAGGCTGGATACCGAGTGATGATCTTAGAAAGGGATCGAAGTGTGTTTCGGAGAGTGGTTGGTTTATAGACGCTATTTATCTGTCTGGGAACTTGAACTGTAGGGATTTTTATTCTCGTGATAAATTAATCAAATTGGTGGTTGTATCGGTCCCGAGTTATCTTTGATTTGTTAGGTCGTGAGTGCAAACCAAAGCAGGTATTTAACTTTTTGGAATTTATTTTTTTCACCAAAACATCATTTTAGAAATTTGAGGTATTCTGTGTATCCTAAAACCAAAACTTCGTAGACCTTTGCTATCCAGCAACCCGCAGGTTCCCCAAGTTGTTGTTGAGACGTGTCCCAGCAGTGGAACCGTTACATAAAATGTTTATGCTTATGCATTAAGTCTCTCGCCAATTTGGCAGACTTTCATTTTAAATTAATTCAAAAATACCTTCGGAATTTAGATAGTGTATTACTACGTCCAATGCATAGGATTAAATGCTAAGTAAATTGCTGACCAGCTGACCTGTCTTGATATGACCTATTGTGTTTACGTTCCCAACATGACTGTGAATATACGGGACGGGATTCACGAGAGCTCTGTCCAAACATGATAGACGTCAAAATAACACCTGAAGCATTCAATTGACAGGTCTGGATCACATTAGCATAACAAGACGTCACAGGTCACCCGACGTATTATTATTGTTTATGGGTATATTTTTTGATGTCTGATCTCCATGAGATATCATAGTAATTCTTTGAAATGTGAGTAATATAACGCGAGTTGTTTTTGAATATGTAACGGTGTTATTTACTTAAAGGGGAAACGTCAGGGTAGCCCGCAAAATTACCCCCCCCCCCCCTCCCTCCTAGCCCCTTGTAAAATTTTTCATTGAATGACTTTTTCATGAAATAGTCATTCACTGGGATTAAATGAACTAAGGGGGTTGTATTGATGATTTTAATGATTATTATTCTGTAAATTCATGCGTAATACGGGCGCAAATCATATTTTGTTCAACATATAACCTAACACTGACCGGCAAATTGCACAAAACGTAAGAAAATTTGAATTTGAAATTTTACCCTGGTGCTTCCACCTTTGGAACTTTTTTGGTGATGGGAGATGATCAGAGACTCGTGTCTATGGTCCACAAAGGTTTTTTCGGACATCCAGGTACCGATACAATCTGCAGATCTGGCTTAAGTGATATTCAAACACACTGTCCTCAGATTCTTTGCATTCCCCACATCACTATTTCTGAAACGCACCAGTTGCGCTCCGATAAAAGTTAATAATTATGCAGACTAGGTATAATTAATTTTTCACAGGCATTCGGAAAACTCCACAACGTTTTTTTCCTTTATTTTTAAAAGTAATAAAAAAACATAATAATATTGTCACCAGTGATGGTCTCCTCAAAATGGAAAACAGAACGCCCGTACTTGGAAGGTGGCCCATTTTTGGAAAAACATGTGCTGTCCCAAATACATTTCCATTGGGGTGCTGACATGATGGAAGGCAGTGATCACACAGTCGACGATAGGAGATATCCTGGCGAAATGCAGGTTGGTTTGTGTTCTACTTCTTCTTCTTCTTCAACCCTTGGCCACCCAATGCACTCAGCATAGGTCTCTTACAAATCTCTCCACTTTTGGCAGTTTATGCTATTTTATGTTCCCTTGTGGGGAATGTTCTTCTTTCTTACCATAAAAGCTTATTTCTTTTTGACAAAGTTGACAAAAAAATTCTTTGACAGTTGTTTAAAATAGCTCGAGCAGGCGCAGGTGTAGTGTGAGAATTTTGATAAACAATGAATAATTAACCTGACTGTATATGACTTGATTCAGTGGGTATTAACGATCATTTTAGTAAGCAAGATTGAACCGTGCATTTCAATAATGTCAACATCCATAGCTTATTCTCACTGTTTAATAGACTGCAAATAGCCAGAAGCAAACAACTTAATTGGATACGTGGTAATACAATTACCGATAATTAATTATAAGGAGCTGCCTTGTGTTAGTTATCAAACACTCGTCATACCTGCACTTGTGCGGGAAAGTACATCACATTAGTCAGAGACGAGTAATTTTAAACCGGCTTTTAAAAAAGGAAGAGGTTATGACTGTTTTCTACCAGCATTTTTTGTTTGTTTTTGTTTGATGTACGCCGAGTACTGGTCCGATTTACGTGTTTTATTTTTTTTATTTTTTGGAGGAAGCCCGTACAGTGATCCCAGTTTGATTGACTTTGATGGGGTATTTTTTGAGCAAGCTTCTATTACGTATTTTTTCTAATATCTTCTAGTTACAATGTAAAATGAGCACATTACAAGAATTTGTGTGGAATGCCACAACTCAAAAGGGTAAAATAAAAAACTTTTTTGCAAAAATAAAAACAAAACCGACTTCCGAAATTGAAGTTATTTTTTTCTCCGAAGCCGGTTTTTTTTGGTTATTAAAGCAAAGAGGCTGTATACATTTTATATACATTTTTTTAGTATATAAAATGTTTACAGATGTTTTGGGAATTTGTAAACTGTGTAAATTATATAGAGTAATTATGATAACATCACACACACATATAATATACATAGCTCAGAAATGTCAACAATTAAGAAAAGAAAAGAAACGAGTACTTCTTCTATAGTTAATTGAGTGAGTTCTACAGTTATTCATTATTCCTTTATTTAATGGTGAGTTTCAAATCAGCACGGAATTACAAGCTTTTGTTCCATAGGTACAAATCAAAGGTAACAACTGAACATAGAGCTGAGCTAACTGCAGAGTTTCAATAGAATAAGAGGCCAGTTTATACTGGTTATTATGTTACCACTGAAATGCGACCTACTTACACTCATGTAAAGTAGAACATTACTTACTAGGAAATTCATAATGAATGAAGCGATCCTTAGCCATGGATACAAGTATCGTTTACTAGTTGGGTACAGCATTTTCTGAGGTTAGGCACATGTAACTGATACAATTAAAGTTTGGGTCAATTATAAAAAAGGTAACAGTGTAGCCTGTGAACAATTTAACCGATTCCTTCAAAAAGGAGGTACTCTGGAGTTCTCAATGAGACTGTATTTATTTTATTGATAATTATGTAGTGCTATCATGATCCACTTGCAATAAAGGCCATGTTTATGATTTGCCAACCTATCCCAAAGCAGAAAACGTTACTTTGTGTGCATAATTACTGCTAGGTCTTTCTTTATCGTGTGGCTAGTGTCTTACGTTGTGTCAGAGTTTTTATGCCGCTCATGGGCCTCTGCCTTGGCTTTACATGCCGACGACAAATATCTTTTAGTCATGCTAGTTTCCTCACGAAGTTTTCCTTCACCAAAGCAATTGATAATTATACAATAACACATGAATTCTAGAAATCAGAGGTGTGTTTCTTGGGTTCGAACTTGAGAGGTGACAGTCCGATGGCCACACCACTAGGCTATCATCATCATCTGACTAGCCTTTTCCCAACTATATTGGCGTCGGTTTCCAGTCTAACCGGATGCAGCTGAATACTAGTATTTTACATGGAGTGACTGCCTATCTGATTTCCACAACCCAGTTAGTACTGGGTAATATGATACCCCATGGTAAGACTGGTTGTCAGACTTTACGGGCCACTGACTATCTAACGACTGTTAAATATCTACAAATGACACCCGGGACCAACGGCTTAACGTGCTTTCCGAGGCACAGAGGAAACTCTGTATGTAATGGGTCATCCACAGACCAACCTAGGCAAGCACGGCTTAACCTGAAGATTTATCCGAGCGGCTGTTATTGTTTAGCCACGAGCTCTTTACCGCTAGGCTATCATATACTATAAAAAGCTCAATTCGGGGTAGAAGCACCTTATTTTTATCATTAAGTAATATTATGATATAAATTTATACCTTAGAGACCATGGTCAATGGCAAAGGTCTATTCATCTGACGTAATTGAAAGGCTCAAAGACCTTTTCCGTATACTAAAAATGCTTTCAATAAAGCTATTGGTTTAACGCCATAGTTGTTCACACGCACTGATCTGTTACGCAGTCTCGCTCAATGGAGCCTCTTCATTACCTTTACCTGGACGATCAATCATTCGTACCGCTATTGGAAGGAACATTTGTGGAATGAAAAGGTTCGTCACCTATAAAATGTAAAAATCTGGTATTTTCACACTATTATTAGTTTTTATTTGTAAGGTTGCCAATGCGTAGTCTGGAAAATAGCAGATTCTTAAGTTTTTCTCATTGTGCACGTTAAAATAGTTAGACCTGCAATTGTTCAGCGGTTACAAAAGGTAATAAAAAAGACTTTAACCGGTTGTTAATATAATAAATTGTTTTTTTCTCGAACTCTTCTCGAAAAGATTTCGCGTCAATATTAGAGCTATAATAATAGTGCTGTATTTTTTTGTAAAACTCGATGTGCTGTTAAAAGCATATCGATGTGTGTGATATTAAAAGCCCCATACCTAAAACGGGTTCGCGTTCCCTGTTATCTGCAATTCGATAATTCTGCATAAAGTTGACTGTTGGCGAGTGTCGTCGATGTCGTTTGCAGAGAGAGATGTGCAGTGACGTTGCTTGCAGAGACTGACGTGCAGTGACGTCATTTACATAAAATAATAATATTATAGTTCAAAAAAGGAGCTCGTGGCTAAATAATAACAGCCGCTCGGATCGATCTTCGCCTTGCTTGTCTGTGGATGGGTGACCACCCATTACATACCGAGTTTCCTCCGTGCCTCGGAAAGCACGTTAAGCCGTTGGTCCCGGGTGTCATTTGTAGATCTTTGACAGTCGTTAGGTAGTCAGTGGCCCAAAAAGTCTGATAACCAGTCTTACCAAGGGGTATCGTATTACCCAGTACTAACTGGGTTGTGGAGGTCAGATAGGCAGTCGCTCCATGTAAAATACTGGTATTCAGCTGCATCCGGTTAGACTGGAAGCCGACACCAACATAGTTGGGAAAAGGCTAGGCAGATGATGATGATGAGTTCAAAAAACAAAACACGCATTAGAGTGACGTCATTTTATTTCTCGTAATTTTTTCAGTAACTCAATTGATATCATGGAAAAGCATAAAAAATACCGAGTCTGCCATCTTTGGGAGTCCGCCATATAGACGCGCATTTAGAATGACGTCACCAGTACGTAGCTTACCATGCATTGTCATCTAAACTGAATATGTATGCAAAATTACAACTCGATCGAAAACGTAAAACGGGAAGTGGGTCAAATTTAATTTCTAAAATTTTTTACATAGTTAGTTACAGGTGAAGCTTACATAAGCGTGTTAAACAGAATCTTTAGCAAAGACCTAAAGTGTTCGTGAAGCTTGGTCTACATAATTTTATAACCTAGCTGTAGTACGAGTAAGTCTGGTATTATCTGTTTCAGGTGACGTTTATTCGATCGGAGTATATGACACAAGAAGAAGCTATGAAACATCCAGATGGCGTGACCATGATCTGCTACCTGATCAAGGTACCTTAGCACCTCCAATATTACCCATAAAACAGCGTAAGAGTCATGGGAAGATTCTTTCTGGTTACCGATATCGAACAACACGTTAAAAAGATAACTCAGATGGAGTCCTAAGTGTTTGAACCAGCTTCAGCCTCGTGCAAAGAAAATTGTCTCATTTTCTTTTCCCATAAAAGGGTAACTTATTTTTTTAATGCTTCTCCCTAACTTTTACAGTTACCACTTACTCACCAGCCTTTAACTGCCTCAATTCTATCCTACTGAACCTCAGAAATTATTTTTTAGTACGGCGTCAACCCGGATGACAGACTGGCCTGGGTGATTGAGGGCTTCGATAGAGTTCGAGAAGCCCAAACGAACACTCGGATAGGACCCTACCCTATGTCTCGACTCCTACCTATGTTCTATGAAGACTACTTCATGTACTGGGGCAAACTAGAAACGGCGGCCGGCAACCAATTCAAAATCAAGTGGCTGATCCCAAGAGTCATTCTATTTGCATCTTTTGACCAGGTGATTAAAATTATAGTAATTTTTAACTTACTAGCTTTCTCTCGTGGCTTCTGTCCCGTTATCTACGGAAATTAACCTGCCGAAACGTTTTCAATGTAGCTTATAACACTCGGGGATAATGTAGCTTCCCCTTAGCGAAATAATTTTCGGAATCGGATCAGTAGTTCCGAAGATTACCCCCTACATACAACTTACAAACAAATACGTCTTTATAACATTAGTAACGACGTATAGATTACGATGACATTATACGCAGGACGCCCACCCGGTAGGGTAAACATCTCTTTACCAAATGAAAAATTGTTTTTTGTAATATCTCGAATTAGGTCTTAGGTCCACTTAGGACTTTAGTCGGGATCTTGTATTACTACCAACGCAACGTCCTTATCATAAACACACGCCCTTTTCTCGTGGGAGTAGGCAGAATCTATAAGAATCCGATAAGAACTTTCGCGACAACGTACGTCGTAATAGCAACCTTTCGCAGTAACATACATCGCAGTAAAGTACATTAGCGACAACGGACGTCGCAATGGCAAACTTTCGCAATAACGTACATCGCGGTAATAAACTTCACAGCTATGATTTACACTCGATAAGTTAACAACAATTTACGTTTTAAAAATAATGTTAAGAAATATTTAGAAAACTTCTCGTTACAGATGAGAGCATTCCGTAAGCTATGGGACCCTTGGGACGAACCCAACTTGAGAAACTACAGATCACTACAGGCACGCGAAGATCGTCACATCTTTTACATCAATCCACATTGGAGCCAGTACAATTCATTGTTACCTATACCAAGAGTTCCAGAGTCATCGATTTCTATGTTGTCTCCGGAATATCTAAATAAACCTTGGATGCTACCACCACAAAATCGAATAGATGAAGATACGGCCCCGCAGGAAACACAAACCAAAACTGATAATCCTGATGATCAAAATTTAACTGCAAGACATTCTCAATAAACGATGAAAATGAGTTTAAGTTGGTCATAAACTTGTCTTGTAATAGGCACCAACGTTATTGTTTTGTCTGTAAAATTGTTTCTTGTTCTGTACTTAAATAAACGAAATCTTAACCTATTTATATATTTTGAACCACGAACCATTTGAAACACCAGTACAAAAAATAATTCGCTTGGCCATCGCTGTAGTAAAACATCAGCTATCATCTCTTAATATTTTTTTTAAAAACCTATTCGTACGAAACCGGAAGCGGAACACGTCGACCCAATTTTGTTTAGGGTGGAAGCGCCAGGGTAGCTCGCGAAATTCAAATTTTCTTACGTTTTTAAATTTATCGGTCAGTAGATGTCTGTTTATTTTTCAAATATTGTTTAAAAATCAACCTATTGCCACATGCATCACTTGAGGACGGCTTGACCGATTTGGCCGGTTCTTTTTGTTGTGTTTGTCAGGACACCACGTCACAAATTTTTTATTGAATGAAAGTTACCTATATTACGTTTTTAGCTCGCGACACTTCTCCTTTTCTTCATTAGTGACCGCAACCACGATCGCGCAACCGCAACCGCGTTTAGCAACCGTGCGAAGCCGGGACACATCAAGACGGGATAGCTTAGCTGGAAAAATCAATACTAATATTAAAAAGAGGTATTTGTTTGTAAGATTGTATGTATTGAAGTTGTGGGCGTAGTGCTAGTATTATAAACAACCGATACAAATGATTTTAAGGTTGATAAAAAGACTAAGTGCCAGTGTGGTAAACAAAAAAACGCCTTACGCTTCTCCCTCTGTCTGCTCTTGTGTCAATGGACGTAAGACTAGGCAAAAGACTCTAGCCTTCCCTTCGGGCAAAATCGATAAAAAAAAAAAAAAATGCTCTTGTGTCACTTGTCTGTCAGTGTCAAACAGAGTATATTATAAGTGTAATTTCGTACATCAACAAAAAGATAACCTACAAAGTTTCGACCTCAGCCCAGTCAATAACAAAATGTTGAGGAATATTTTGCGTACCAGCCGCTGGCTGGCACGAAGGCAGATCAATAATGTAACTCCAGTAATAGGACGCCATTTCCCGCGTTCATTGTCGAAAGTCACTAGTATATCGTTTGACCGCCAATTTTCGTCTAATCCTCCTACACCTGAAGTTTCGGATGTGGATCAGGTGGTTTTCGAAGAAATCTGTAATGAAACTCTAGAATCCCTCTGTGATTATTTCGAAGAAATTGTGGACGCGTCTCCGAATTTAAAAGGGGCTGATGTCACGTTCAGTGTAAGTATTCCTGTTTTATAATGAAAAATAAAGCAAATTTCCACGGTAGTTCGTAATATGTGTATAAATAGTCATTATATAGCTAGAAATCTATAAAAGACAATGTATAAGTTCAATTTATTGTATTATTAAGAATTTACAAAGTTACATAAGTTTTACTCGCAGAATATTGGCAACAATTTTTCTATACATTATTTACTCAAGTGTTTTTATGTATAAATACCTATTATTAGAATAAATGTTCTTATCAACAAAAACATAAAATACAGAGATAAACTTCAACTTGTTATCTGTTTTTTGTGGTTTATTTTAAATATCTTTTATAACAGCACTCTGATTGTTAAATATTTAGGACTTTCCAGCAAAACCCCTTCTTACAAATGGTGTATGGGACATTAATGCATAAATGGCTACCATGATCCGCTTCTTGTGCCTGAAGTTGCGAGTTCATACCCAGCAAGTACCAATGTGACTTTTTCAAAGTCATACATACTGCACTTAGACACCACTGACTAACGGTCTGATTACTGCATAAAATAATCAGAAAATTAATATCTTCTGTTTTTCTCATTTCAGGACGGAGTACTAACAGTGGCCCTCGGTTCTAGTTACGGAACATATGTAATAAATAGACAAACTCCCAACAAACAAATCTGGCTCAGTTCCCCAGTCTCTGGACCAAAACGTTACGACCTAGTACTGAAAGACGGCGGCCATTGGATCTACAAACATGACGGAATGAGCTTACACAAATTATTACAAAACGAAATATCTAAAATAGTAAAAAACAAAGTAGAATTTAATAAGTGTTCTCATAGTTTAGTTTGAATATTGTATATTTTATTTATTTTTTAGTAAATAGGTTTTATTGTTTATTTTTTTGTTTTATTTTTTTAATCTAAAATGGAGGTTATTGAAGATGGGAATATTATGGACCGCATCCCTATTTTGTTGCAAAGAGATTTAGAGTATTATCAGGTAAACTTATTTTATTTTATTTTCAGTAGAAAATAGTGTTATTATTAAAGTTGTAATGGTAGACACTTGGTCAGTATTTGTAGTACTGACCAAGTGTTCGTTTTTTCAGCTACTGAAGTAGATTACACTTACTTTTGCATGGAATCTAAATGGACCTACAATAAATTTTTCAACACTCCACTTTTCAGTATTTTATGTTTTTAAATAAGGTACTCAAAAACGTTTGGAGAACTGAAGTGTAAATAGACTTGTTGTGGACTATACCTAATACTTAGTAGTTGATTCCTCGTGATTGAATATTTACCCTATAATTTTATATAATGTTAAAAATATTTTGTAATTAGTTAAGTTACTTGAGAGTAATAAAAGTAGATTTTACATTTTTTTTTTTTTTATCAATGAATAAATTATTGTTGGGATATTTCAGAAAAACCAAACAGTACTATCTGAAACCATTTGCAAAGGTGTTGTGGGAGGAAGACTAGATTTTCCAAGGAATGCTTCCTTTGCTTCAGTCAAAATTGTACTCTGGCTTGAAGAGGAATTCTCCATTGCATTCAAGTATGTACACCAGTACCCAGTGAGGTAGAATAACTTCCGTAGTAGTAATATTTTTTTAATTGGCAGTCGTAATTATCTATATCATTTTAATTGTATTAAATCATCACCATCATCCTGTCCTTGTCCAATATTACTTGAGGTCTGCGGTATACGTTTTTTCTTCTTGCATTTCCCCTGTCAGCCGACATGCTATCATTTAGGTACTCCTTTTTCTTGCATAGCATTTCTCACACAATCCATTCAGTATATATGTTACTTACAGTCAAAACTGTTAACCGGACAAAACCACTTTTGACTGGTATCAGGCAAAATCCTTATTATGTTAAATTGCATTTTCTCCATTTAAATTATGTTGTTTCAGAACGCCTCAGTAGTAATTACCTAGTCCTAGAGTTACTACAACATAATGTTTTGCAAAGGGTCACAAATAAAAACCTAATAAGTTTCTAAGTGTTAGTTATTGTTAAAATAGTCTGGTCAAAAATAGTTTTGACTGATTAACAGTTTTGACTGTGACATAATATAAAAAATAAATATTGTTTTAAACATTTGAAATGTAAATTACCCTTTAAAGGAAGAAGACAAGAATGTTAATTTGTATTTCTGCAAATGTAAATTATATAATGACTCAATATCTACTTGTAGCTTGTAGTCTGACGCTTTCTTTACTTAAAGTGTGTAGCATTTGTGACATTAAGTCATCTACCTTACCTTGAGTAGTATAGTCTTAAGTTCATGAACTTTCTACATACAATCGTAACATATACTCCTCACGCCTCTTCTAGGGTGGGTAGTTAGACACTGCAGAACGCCACATGCAACGGTCCTCACATACTTCGTATACCTCATCCACATTCACACATCTGCTCATACATGCACGCTGGATGGTGCAAGTAGAACTTGTTGTTATGTACAAAACTGCAATAGGTTGCGGTGAAAGTCTAACTATGCCCTACTAATAATTTACAGGCAAGGATCAGGCATGTTTGTGGTAACAAAAGAGGATGACAAGGGCGATTTTGGGGTAGCCAAGACTTCTGATCCAGACAAGTTTGTGCAACTGGCTATTAAGTCTGGTGATTCTTTGTTGGGTAGGTATTGTAAAAGTAGGTATTTATAGTTCTCCTGAGAGGGCAAATGGCCCCAGGGCTAATTCAAGGCAAGGCTGCGTGTGTCCGTGTGACAGGTCATTTGAATTGGTAAACTTATGTGTAAAAGGAGAGTTTCTGTCACAGCTTGTTTTTTATTCAACACCTGTTTATTTACGCTTCGGCCGTCTTGGCGTCTTACACAACACAAGACGAAATTATTGACCCCAGTTAGCAGTTGAACACAACCAGATTTGGGATTCCAACTTATATTGGTATGGTCTATAGGTAATGCACTAGCAGCTGCGAGATTAAGAAAGACACGTTTGCCATAAATAGTATCTTGCAGATAGTACGAATAACATAACTACACGCGTGTAATCCCTAAGGGTTAGGCAGAAGTGTACCTACCCATAGTAGACCCAAATTTCGTAAAGTCCAGTGTTTTAGTGGGTGAGCCTATTGCCATCAACCGGGCACAAATCTTGACTCCAGGCTATTGCTGAGAAATTCCTGATGCAGAAACCGCATAATACCATAGTAAGTAATGCTTGCGACCACCATACCAATTTAACCACCGCAGTTAATATATGTATAAAATAGTAAAAGAAAGCAGATAGACTGCCAACATCTTTAACAAATTCCGTTCATCATTAAAGTCTTCATTTTTCCAGAGCATCTCCACATGCTAGCTCAAGAAGCTCTCGACCACGCTGATCTCCCGGTACTAACCGCTACGCTTGGAGCCGCGGCGTTGTTGAAGAACAGTTTGTATTGCTATGTGCAGCATATTGAGGATAGTGGCAATTCAGAGAGGTACTCGCTACTTCAGGTAGGTTATTAAGAGGAAGGTGTTAGGGTAGCCTAGCCCGCGAAATTCAAATTTTCTCACTGTTACTGTTAGCCTGTGTCATCCCACTGCTGGACAAAGGCCTCCCCCCATGACCTCTAAATGTTTCAATCAAGGATCAATGTGATCTACATTGGTTGTTGGTTCTTTCTAGCTCGTCACGCCATCGCCAATTTTCTTAGGTTGACTTTTTCATGACATAGTCATTGAATGGGATATTAAATGAACCTACGAGTGCTGTATTGATAATTTTAATGATTATAATTCTGTAAATACGTGTTATGGTCAACATACAAAAGAAAATTTGAATTTCGCGGGCTACGCTGGCACATTACTTTTATATTACCAACATTTTGCTAGATTTTCTAAATTGTAAATTGTTTAGTGCTTAGCAGTGAGACATTCAATTTAAAAAAAAAAAAAGAACTGAAATTATTCACAGAAACGCTGTGTCTTAACTCAGGTCATGTTCAGCTATAAGGTAACAGCAGACACAGTTACTATCACATTTACAATATTAGTACCTTTTTATGGATTGTGGTACGCAAATACACAAATAAATACTAGCCCAATTCGCCTGGTGATGTATTTTCGTACAAACTTTCAACCCCTATTTCACCCGTTTAGGGGTTGAATTTTTCAAAATCCTTTCTTATCAGATGCCTGCGTCATAAAAGCTATCTGTATGCCAAACTTTAGCCCGATCCGTCCAGTGGTTTGAGCTGTGATAGTCGTTCAGACAGGTCAAACGGTTTTATAAGTACTTATAGAAGATAGATGTACTTACAAACTTCTTGCTTTTAAAAGTAAAAAATAACAAAGTTCACCGCTCCCTCATAAAAAGACACCTTACAGTAGCTTGACATACACAATACAATTTCCCGGTTTTAAACCTGTTTAGTTCACTTTATCCCAACAGATGGCGCTGTACATTTACGTCACGTTTCTGAATCGCGGTGTTAAGATTCTCCGGCGTTGGGTTGGGTCCCTTGTTACCAAGAATGAACGACATCTCTGGTTTCCCTTCAAAACGCATAAATCTTTCGCCTTTTACTAAAGATTTCCGTGGAGGGGAACACTCAAATGAGTCTTATGTATTTTTGAAATACTCTGCTTCGGCAGAGTTTATTAAAACTTTGAATGACCAAAATTGTATTGTATATTTGTATTGTATTATGAATATTATGATGCTGATTAAGTACTGTTGAAGATGAACATCGTTCGTTAATTCGTTATCCAATATATATAAACTAAAATCACGTATAACAAACAACTGTTATTTATAACAATATTATAATAACTGATTGTACATAGTTACATAAATTCTGATAATAAGCTATGACGTCATTTATACAGTTTGATAATTTCGATGTAGAATTCGCGTCCTTAATGCGTCACTCATACGTTTATTTTTCTTCGTAAATATAAAGACTACAAATTATTGCCAGTATGTACAGGCATTCGGATTAAGAAAGTAAAAAAAAAAGGTTTTTTTTTTTTACTTTCTTAATTTGAATGCCTGTACATACTGCGGCGGTTTTTTTTGTACTCCGTCGCTCCGTTGCCAATCTATTATAAAATATGACGTCATAGGTTCAGTTCTGATACATATTGATAATTTCGGCTTAGCATTCGCCAACGTCCATACTACGTTGAATACACCGGTTCTCGTCCGATCACCGAAGTTAAGCAACATCGGGCGTGGTCAGTACTTGGATGGGTGACCGCCTGGGAACACCACGTGACGTTGGCTTTTTGCTTTTTATGCTGTTCAGTTTCTTTTTTGCTATTTTTATTCGTGAATTTAATTGTATTCATTATTGCCAGTACGTTCAAGTATTCAGATAAAAAATTAAAATAACAAAAGCCGATTTGTACTCCGTCACCAATCAATAATTAAATGATGACGTCATACTTTAGTTCTGAATTCTGATACAGATTGATAATTTCGGTACAGCATTCGCCAACGTCCATACTACGTTGAATACACCGGTTCTCGTCCGATCACCGAAGTTAAGCAACATCGGGCGTGGTCAGTACTTGGATGGGTGACCGCCTGGGAACACCACGTGACGTTGGCTTTTTACTTTTTTTTCGTTCTATATTGCTTTATTTTATTCCTACTAGTAAATAGGTAAAATCATCATATTATTATGTAGGAAGTTTTTCTTATCGAGTTTTACAAGCCACACGATTGCTGATAGCGCCATCTATGTTTTAACGCGCTTCATCATTTTCAGGGTTGCTACAAGCGCTACACCACAATGTCAGAGGCTGTTGGCGAAAGAGTCCTTGATCTACACAACAGGGTGCTTTCCCTGTACATACTACAAGATTCCGGGGGGCGGCCGATAGATGGCAAGACTAGGTCGGTTAACGAGACTGGCACGCCATCTGTGCAGGGATGGTGGCTTTACATGAATGGTAAGAAAGAGAATATTATTAAATTAAATCACTCTCTAAATCAAACTCAAATTCAAGTATTCAAAGTAATTATTTTAGCAGACACTTTTGTACTGTTAAAGTATTGGTCCAGTCAAAAATCAAACAATAAAAAGCTACAGTCCCCCACCCCCACTCAGTTCTCTGAAACCTGTTTCACCACCTACGATTGTGAAGTGCCCGTTTTTTTACTTGACAGGTAATTTGACACACATTCTGTTCCATTTCTGAATATGTGGCTATTGGGACATCGTGAAACAGGCCCAAAGGAATGATACACATTTAGTTGCTTTCGCGGTCAAGTGTACATACGTTTATCTAATACCGATTTTTTTTATATGACCACAATGCTGATAACTCTTTGACAATGAAAATTGCACAGCTTTAAATTTCCTTTTGCTGAAAAATACGTGACTTGTACTTTAAATTGATGCATTTGGTATTCCAGGTAGTAGAAGGGATCTTTGGGACACGGTACCGCCGCGGATGGCGCAAAGAATATTTGCTGGGATGCTCAATGAAACTCTGACTATACTTACAGTTAGATATTGTCAAGTAAGTAGATAATTTTTGTACCCTGCAAAGGTACAAAAAAGGAAAGTGGTTTTTGATATACTGTAGAGATCCTGCCATAATGGTTAAATATTAATGATCTTACCCTTATCCAAATTTATATGAATTCTGCACAGTCTTGTGTCTCTTATAAACTTCTCTTTAAAAATACACCGTGACTTTTTATTCGTCTTACAAAGGTCGTCCACTCAATGTACCCAACATAAAATAGCTCTAGGCGCGATTTGTTTTTTTTTACCAACCATGATAGGTACAAAGAAAAATAAATAATATATTTGAATAAAATTATGAAACATCCTGTTAATGATTTTTAATTGTCAAGTTTAGTAGTCATTGGATACATGAAGTGGGCTGCCGTTGTAAGACGACTAAAAAGTCACGGTGTATACATCTCAATGAACGAATAAATGATAATTAAAAGTGCCCTTAAGTGCACTTGTTTTTAAGCTCTGGTTTGATTAAACGTCGTCACAAATCAATCATTCTTCTTCTCCAAATTCCAGACTAACACAACAGACACCACAACCCGTCTCCTTCTCAACGACATCCTCAACATTCTTCTCTGCGTAGCTCAGCTCCTCCCATCTATTTGCGCGAACGGGTCAGACCTAGCAGGATTGGATGCTAAGCATCAGACTCGCGACGTCAGGGATGTACATGCCAAGTGTAATGAGCTGTTCAAGTGTTTCGTTTATAGGGGGGCTGACTTGCATTTTATACATCAGGTAGGTCACTGTGCCACTCATCAGGTCATAATTAGCCTATAATGTTCCCACTGCTGGGCCCACAGGACTTGTCTCTGTGAGACGAACTGGGCAATAATCCAGCATGCTGGCCCAGTATGGATTGGAATACAGTTCATGTCGCAGTAAAAATATTTGCCAGTCAGCAAGATAGTTGTGGGTCGGACTGCCCAGAAACTTTAAACTTTAATAAGTGATCAAACCACTACTTAGTTCCTTTAGCTCACAGGGCGTAATTTTTCCAGTCTACAAGCTATTGAACGCCCGCGCAGTCTGCTGGAATTTTAAATAGAAAATAGTTGAGCGGTGCTCGCATGCGGTTTTAAAACCAATGCTACAGTCAAGGTACTGCGATTACTTATCGGAGAGTACTCCGATATTTTCACAGGGTCTTCTCTTCTTTATCGTGTGGGTAGTTCCTAACCTGGTGTGTTTTTATGCCGCCCATGGGCCTCTGACTTGGTCGTCTGGGTTTTACTTATGAATGTGGCTAAAACAAATAATGATTCGTCGTTCTGCAGAAATTTTTGCCTTCAAGGGTTTTTCCATAAAATTTTCAGGAGTTCAAGGAAAGAGATCCTCCATCGATTCCAAGAGAGTGTCCCTACCCGTGGTTCACATTCGTGAACCCGAAACTGTTCGACAAGTTGGACGACCCGTCCGTAAGGACTACGCACGACCTGAGCAATAAAACTGCTCTTGGATTGGAGCTGATTGTGTTATTGGCACAACCGCAGCCGAACTGGGCACTGATTGTTAAGGTATGTTGGTATGGGGATAATCTGATTAAATGTCTACTTTTTCATGTCAACTTAAAGGATAATAATCGTAGAATATTGAAGAAAGCCAAGAATAAGTTTCTCTTATAAGAATCCTAGAAATTTTGTGAAAATTTTCTGTACGTGCAAACTGCAGCACGTTGTATTCGTGCACGGTATATTTAATGTCTATGTGACAGATAGTTTCATCCTCAGTGGAGTTTCAGTTAGTGGGAATTGTTGTAGAAAGTCATGAAGCAATGACGCAGTCGACTCGGATCGCTACGTGGTTTTAGAAAATTTGATCTTTATGTCATAAAACATAATCATCATGACATTACGCCTGTAATCCTCGAATACTTAGGCAGAGGTGTAAGTACCTAATAGTACACCCATATTTCGCCAGTTATGTTTAAGTCCCATGTAATAGGGGGCGAGTCTATTGCCATCCACCGGGCACAAATCCAGGCTCCGTGGGTAGCTGCTGCTGAAAAATTCGTAAACCTTAAACAATATCACAGGTCCTAATGATGCGCGACTGCCAGCTGTCCCGCCAGCTCGTCACCCGCGCCACGCGCCACTCGTGCGCCGACAACCTCAAGTGGCCGGCGGCCGGGCTGTGGTACAGCGTGCAGCACAGCCACAACAAGTGCAGCGGCTTTCTGTGCACCGCTGATGGGTTCTGCAGGTTTAAAGGGGACGTTAATCGTGAGTTTTGCCAGATTATTATGTCCATTTCATAAACGCTAAAATTAAAACACGTGATTCGTCTCGTTTCGGTTCGTATTATTATAGCCAGCCTGTACTGCCGTTTAAATGCCACTTCTTGCTAATTCCTAAGGAAGACATCTGGGTTTATGCGCTTACGAAGCAATAAAGCAACGGTAGTCTAAAAAAAAAGTCTGACAACCAGTCTTACCAAGGGGTATCGTATTACCCAGTACTAACTAGGTTGCGGAGGTCAGATAGGCAGTCGCTCCATGTAAAGTACTGGTATTCAGCTCCATCCGATTAGACTGGAAGCCGACCCCAACATAGTTGGGAAAAGGCTAGGCAGATGAGATGATGAGTTTAAAATAAAAATAATTTTTGCAAAAATAAGTCAGCAACTGCACTTAAAATGTCCTTTTATCATGCCACGACAGAGATACAACGGGCTAGGACATCGCGGCCTAATTTGTGCTTAGTCGTCCTGCAATCACATTCATGGTCTACCATGCTTCATGGTTTTAAGGTGTCTAAAGTTTACATACGGGGTGAAAGCGACACCGACGCGAAAACTGAACCGATAGAAATTTTTCATCGCTTATTAAAAAAAAATCGGCTGTTTCCTACAAAAGTGCAATACCTACACGGTCAAAATGTATGGAAAAGCTGTTTTTTTTTAATAACCGACAAATTTCTATGTGGGGGAAGAATGATGTACCTACTAAATACGTGGTAATCGTTTTCGTGTCGGTCCCTTCGACCCCGCATTTTTTAGTAAAGTTCTGTTGTTTTGCTTCAGCGGGTGAAGAGCTAGCTCGCGCGGCTGGTGCCCTGACATACATTCTGGCTACGATCGGCAGTAAAGCTGAACTTAAATCTACGCTATGCTATGCGCTTGAGATATCTGGCAAAGACTGGGCAGCGTGTTTGGACAAACGACAGGTGAATTGTAACCTCTTTCAAAAATGTTTTTGGTGTTGTAGTCTATGGTTCTCATTCTTTTGATTATTACGAAAAATATTGTCCGTAAACCATGTATAAATGTCATCATTTTGTGCTTATCTAACTACGACAGTTTGAATAGTCTTGGAGTAATGGCTACTGGTTATCAACAAGCTAACTACGCTATAGGTTTGGTTTTAAGGTTAGAATTAATAAGAGCCTATGGAGATCTTATGCCTATTTTTACCAATAGGCAACACCTAAGCAGCAGTGACAGCCTAGTGGTGTGACTGTCGGACTGGCAAGTCATAGGTCTCAAGTTCGAACCCAAGGCACCTCTGATTTTTCGGATTTATGTCCGTATTGTATAATTATCACTTGCTTCGGTGAAGGAAAACATCGTAAGTAAACCAGCATGCCTGAGAGGTATTTCTCGACGGCATGTAAAGCCAAGTCAGAGGCCCATAGGCCATTTAAAAACTCTGACACCAGGTTAGGCACTAACCACACGATAAAGAAATTAGACCTAAGCGAATGTGTAAATAAGGCTTAATTACAATGCTTCTGCTATGGTTGGCGATTCTGCCGGGTGACATCACGTTAGAGCCTAAAACGTGTCGCGATCCTGATTCCTTCATTTGATTTCTATTTTGTTTCCAGGTTTGGTGTGACAGAAGGCCTCCATGGCTGGCTGGGTTACTAGCCATAGTGGGGTCTATTCTACAGTTTATACCTCCGATACTCGTCAATGCCGTTCAGGGTGGGGCTTCGATGTATCAGGTAAGCCATATTTGACAACTTAGTAAATAAATATAAAAAGAGGAAGCACCATACTGGTAACTTTTAAATACAAAAACAACAGTGTTCCACTGATAACGCACTCATTCTACACAATTGATAGCTAATAGTCCTTCGACTAGGCAAAAATAATTAATATCCTCTTTTTACCAAAATATCAATAAACGAAAATAGGATTCATCATCTGACTAGCCTTTTCCCAACTATGTTGAGGTCGGCTTCCAGTCTAAATAGATGCAGCTGAATACCAGTATTTTACATGGAGCGACTGCCTATCTGACCTCCACAATCCAGTTAGTACTGGGTAATATGATACCTCTTACTAAGACTGGTTGTCAGACTTTTTGGGCCACTGACTACCTGTAACGACTGTCAAAGATCTACAGACGACAGTTGGAACCAACGGCTTAACGTGCTTCGCGAGGCACTGAAGAAACTCGGTATGTAATGGGCGGCCACCCATCCACAGACAAACCTAGGCAAGCACGGCTTAACCTAAAGATCGACCCGAGCGGCTGTTATTATTTAATCACGAGCTCCTCGGCAATCAGGATTCCCATTGAATAATTATGTTTACTTTCAGACAATGGCCCTCTGTCTATCCTGTATATCAAGATCCCTAGACTGCGTTCCCCGCTGCTTCATAAACGCATGTTCAATCATAGAGGGTACTCTGCCCTCCCATATTAACCCAGTGGGAGGTTCCGTATTACTACAAATGCTCGTAACAGTCACCTACGAAGAAATACAGAAATGGGCTGAAGATGAAGTTGAGAAAGAAAAAGAAGGTAAGCGCCATCTATTGGTGTAGTTATGTAACTGCTTGATTTGTTGAGAGCGCCATCTAGTCATTAAAAAAGTAACGAGTGAGTTCCAACAGATTGAATAGTATGGAAACTTTTATTGGCGATTTCGAAGCCGTTCTCACCATCACTACAATCTATATGATTTTGTACTTTATTAATAAGGCTAATATTATGATTACGTCCTATAGCAATTCGTAAGTTAATCGTCTATTTTACTAATTTTTGTTTTATTTGGTAGTAGCATCCACTGCGAATGGAGAGCCTCATACAATGAGCGCAAGATCTAATAGACCGAGGTCTAAGCACGTTAGGATTGCTGGTATGGGGAAAACAAGTAAGTTCTGAACACTATTTCTATCTCTTACTGCTATCTTATCACTCATATTATCTCAAATAGTGAGTTAAAATCGTCGTTGGTACCGAAAGAAAAAGAAAATATTTTTCAGGGCGTTGGTCGTCCACTTCTCAACTTTACTACTTAGGGTGAAAAGTAACAGACCCTCAGTGAACTTTAAAATTTTCCCAATCAACCTTGAACTTAATGCTTTAGCGATATAGTTGAAAATCTATTAAAAACATTTGACAGATTGTAATAGCTTGTTGTGCTAGCGAGTGCATATGTCATTAATATCAATAAGATCCTTATTTAAATATAAATAATGTTCATACTCGTTAAAGCGTAAGTGAAAAATCGTTTCGTACAAAATTTAATATTGTGTCTGTACGAATAATGTAGTAGTACCGCAATAAGCTAAATAATTCTACCGCCTTAAGTATAAGGGGCGCAACTAATTTATTCGGAAATGAAATAGGGAAAAATGAAGATGAGCATTTTCTGTTTAAAAATGTTTTTTTGTTCATAGATGCTCTCTTTTTGCTAACTTCGATTTTTCTACTGCAACTAAACTTATACTGTCACTTACGGGATATCTTCCGTGATTGTTCATTATTTTGAAATCCCGATACGGAAGATATCCCGTAAGTGACAGTATAAGTTTAGTTGTAAACCGTGAAAGCTTAAAACAGTGTTTTCTATTGCAAGTGTCAGTGTTTCATGTCATTCAAATAAAACCGTTTCCACAGACACTTCATCATCACTAAGTTTTGACGGCAGTCATAGCAACGCATCTTCCATAGCCCTGGCCATTGCCGAGGCTCTCTGTTCCATAGACGAAGACGACAAACATACGAGAGACATACAACTGCTCATAGAGCGGGCTAAGAGGAAGGTGGTGTTGTCAGAACAGTTCGGGTTGGAGGAATTTCCAGAATTCGCTGAGTTGTTTGAGGAGGTAGGTCCCTGAGCAGACTTTTTGCCAACTGGGAAGTCGAGGTCGTAGTGAACTACTAGAAGAAAAGTAACACATGCATAATTTTGCACGTACACCTTCGTTCGAATTTCCATCGCGCTGCAGAAGACAGGGACACCTCTACACGAAACAAAAGGTCAGCTGTCCCATACATTTGGGTCGAGTAGGTATTGAATTTTTATACTGAACAGCTGATTTTTTTTCGCGATTTTAATGGTGGTCCCATGGAGAAAGTTGTTCAGTTTGATAGTCTGAATCACAGCCTGAAATATAACCACAACTTTCAGGTACACGCTGTATACTTAATACATAGTACCTACTAACTGATGTATCTGTCAGTGTCAGCGGACAAAATCCAGAACTGCGTCTGCAATATGTCCGCACCGGTTTGTTCAATCTTTAAAATGGCTGTGTGACATCCGGACGAACGTTCGTTCGTCAGACATGACGAACATTACAAAGGTTCTGTTTTGGCTAAAAAAAATAACTAGTCACTTCTACAGGCTATTTGTGTATGTGACTTTAAATGTTTGTAAACGCACCCACGATACAGGAGAAATTGCTAGTGTGGGGCAAAGTTTCTTTTTTTAAAAAAAAAAAAACAGTCTTTGCAATTTGTTTTAAATTTTTCTTTCCATATCAAAGCTGTAATTCCCTACGCAGGGTTTGCGTAAAAAACATATTGAAAAACAGTCTATGTTCATTATCATTAGTGGACTGTACCAGGCAATATTTATTGTGTATCCTATATTTTAGGGTGATGTGCCCGGGTCCAACGCTGAGCGAGCAAGTGACGCTGCGGCCCTAACTAGTCAAATACTGATGACTTCGGCAGGAAGAGACAGTCTTCGAGTGAGTCCCTAATTAGTTGTCTCAAGAATAACCAAGCTATCGATTTGAATAGGTATATGAGTGAGCCCACGAACGCACTGGTACTAGTGTAGGGTAACAGGACCCTAATACTAAGCCTCCGCGGTCCGTCTGTCCGTCTGTCTGTCAGCGGGCTGTATCTCATGATCTGTAATAGGCAGACAGTTGAATTTTTCACAGAATGATTTCTGTTGACGCTATAACAACAAAAAATAAAAATATATTGAAAATTAAAGGGGGAGCCCTCTTTAATTTTTAATTTATTTTTCCTTCTACGATGACAACCCAGAACCCCTTTCTGCACGAGTCCGACTCGCACTTGGCCGGTTTTTTTAACGCGATGTATTTAATAACCAAGTATCTTCACTTATCTCGCTCACTGGATTTGCAACTCTTAGCGTTGAGCCGTTACGCTTGTTTCATGATTCCATCAATAGTGCAATACTCACCTACGTTGTCAAAATGTATTGCAATGGTGTTTTTTTCCTTCTGAATAATAATATCAGTTTGCGTGTCGACTTCCCTTACACCCTGTATACCTTCTTACGTTTTTAGGTCATATATGAACATCTCGCACTGCATTCGGAATGGATATACAAAGAGCTTGGCATTCAGGACTCCTGCGATGTGGCCATTCCAATAAATAAGGCTCCGTTGCTGTACATCATGTTTCATATCGGAAAACAACCTTTTGATCAGGTAAGAAGAGCAAGATGGTACAAGAACAAAATAAGTAACGACTTACTTTTTAATCTGCCTCGTTGGTCAAGTGGCTGAGCAGGAGGTCTTGGGTTCGATTGGGTCGGGCAAAGTGTTACTGGGTTTTTCCATCAGAAATTTCTCAGTAGCAGACAGAAGTTTTGTTTTGTGCCCGGCTGATGGCATTAGGCTCGCCACCTATTACATGGAACTTAACTCGCGAAATCTGGGTGTGTTGTTAGGTATAACTCTGCCTAACCCTTCTGGATTTCAAGGCGTGATGTTACTTTTGAGTCTATAGAGGAATGCTGACGCACGCATTGTGTATTCATTTAGAATTGTAAGCGCAGCGAGCCAGTTGACCCGTACCTCGCAATAATGACGCGCGAATTAAGTAAGCGACAACGGAAGTATTTAAAAATAACTTTATTCCGACAGAGTTACAGCGAAACAGTAATTAATTAAATCTAACAAAATATTGATCTTATATACTAACTTAATTGCTAACGTAGTACATGCACAGCGTGATCAGATTGACGCATGTTCTAGATAATTATAAATGCTGATCGCGCAGTCGGGAAATTGGGAAATAATAATCTAGTAAATACTTATTGTCTGACAAAGCTAATATTGGTAGGTTGGGGTTCCTTAACTCCTCCCTCCCTAAGAGAGGAATTATCCGAAGGTGTCGCAGACGGTTTCGGAGAATTTCGACAAAAGTTTATGAACTGAAATTTATACATTATAAAGATAACTATTGCTATTACAATAACCACATACTCTAAGATGGTCCATATACTAATTTCTATTGTCACTGTTTGTGTCGTATCGTCTATTTCACTAAATTTTGCACTTTGTAACACTTTCACATCACTGAAGTCCACATTTCTTAAATCCACTTTCTTTGATCTTCTCTGAATGTCCTGTTGTAGGTCTGGCATCTGGATCAATGGCAGCTGGAAACTGGAAACTGTAGTGTTTGTGGTGGTGGCAACGATGACTTCGCCTATTTGTGTCTCGCATTGTTGGCCAGGTGTCACGATGTAGGTCCCAAGAATAGTGTACTTCAGGATTTCTGTATTGCAATTCTCGGTGATGATGAGATTTTCCTCTGAGTAAACCAACCATTGGTTGTCGGTTATTTTCTGTATCTTAGTTTTTTCTATTTCAATATGGTTCTGTATGCAGTTTTTGTAGTTGTTCTTCATCAGCATTATTTGTTCAATGCAGGTCTCGGTTGGAAACTGGGCTAAATTAGTTTCAGCGCAAAGAAATTTTCCATTTTCAATCTCAGTACATGGGCTTACCACGGGCATGTATTTCAATCTATTCACCATCAGGTAAGGATATTTGGGTATTATTGTAAAGGTATTTGGAGAATGGAATATAGGGATGGGTATAACCTTGTAATAATTATATGTTTCGTTATTTGTTAGGGGAACTTCTAAAACAAAAACTAACTTGTTGTTATTTATATATGATTTAAGTATGATTATTACGTTCTAATTTTATTAAATTATGTTTGCTTACTGGGTATATTGTTCTAGCATGTTTAGCAATGACTTCTAACGTATTATATAGTTCTGTACTATTTATAATGGATTGGTGCAATGTATTCAGTTTGCTAAAGGCTATTGCCGTTTCAATCTCTTGTATGTTTTCGTAACAGGTCCGAAAGTTATTTAAAATTTGATACATAGTATTTAATATTTGGAAAAGTTTGTTAAACCTGAACTCATGTTCAACTAATTTTTCCATTTCATTGGTATGTAAACCCAAGTTTTTAATATTTGAATTTATTATTTCAGAGTCATTTACTAATTTATCAAAAGCTTTTTGCATTGATGATACTTTACGTTCGACCACATGCTCTTTGTTCTGTATCATTTGGATTTCTCTATCATATTTAATTGCATCGTCTTCATCTAAATTTCCTGTGATAGCTTTTACAAGTGAGCCTAATGGATTAAACAAAGCTCTTTTATTTCTATAATGGAAAGGTAAGATTTGAAAAAATCTATCCTTAGTTAGTTTAATAAGATATTCTATTTGGCTTTCTATTCCTATAGTTTCGTTACTAAGACTATTTTCCTTAATTTTAATTTTCAAGTTAATAAAATCCCGAATATTATTATCTATTTGTAAGTGTAATGATTCTAAATCTACACTTTTGTATATTGTCCAATAACTATTCCTCTTCACTGCTACTCCCCGCTTTATCGCTGCTATCCCCGGATTCTGACCGAGGTTTTGGAGGTCCAGCGTGAGTGTTGGCACCACTAGTACCAGAAGTACCAGGCACGATCTGTGGAGGACGTTTTACATTTTTTAAGGCTACTCTAGTTTTCCTTTTCTTTACTTCTACTGGGACTATATTTCTTTCAACTTCACCTATTACTTTCGCTTTTTCATATCGAGGTTTTTCTTTAGCTTTTCTAGTCCTAGTGTCTTTCATGTAAATATTATCGTCTGGTTCGAGTACCGGTGTCGTTTCGCCACCTTTTTTATTAATTATTTTAATTTTATCGGATTCTAATTTTTCTGTTATGAATTCATAGAGTATTTTAAGGCGTTTTATATGATCTAACAATAATTTCTGAGTTAAATTCTTCTCTCTATCCACGTTAAATACATTATCGGAATAAGTGTGACCAAATACTAGTTCAAAAGGCGTAAAATCTGTTGCTGAATGTATGGTGTTGTTATAAGCCATGATGGCATAAGTCATAACTGATGCTGCATCTAAATCGCTTTTATCGTATTTTGCTATACGATAAATCTCAATAATGGTAGAATGAAACCTTTCTACTATTGCCATTGAACTGGGATTATTTGGCGTCCCAATATGAAGTTCAATTTTGTAAAAGCTTAACATTTCTTTAATCAAAGTATTGTTGAATTCTGTACCGGAATCGCAACTAATTTTCCTAGGCAGACCATACATGCTGAAATATTTAATCAATGCCCTAACTATCTCTGGTGTACTCCTATTCGGTACCTCTATGGCTTGTGCTATTTTACTAAATGCATCCACTATAGTTAAATAATATTTCCCTTCAATATATAATAAATCCATAAAAGCTTCCTGAAAAGGGGCATCCTGGGTTTGTGTTAACTGAATGTGGGGTTTAATCGGCTTTCTATCATATTTCATGCGTTTACATGTTTCGCAAGCATTTATGATTGCCGTGACTGTCTCTTTCATGTTTGCCCACCAATAATGTCTTTTAAGTTTGGTTAAAGTTTCTTTAATACCTCTATGACATGTTTTCCCGTCGTGGTATTTTAAAATAACTTCTTTTTGATCTTCTTCAGATCCTGTCAAATTTATAACTCTTTCTGTACACTCGGTTAACTTAACTGAATCCTTTTTAAATAACTTAATTACCATGTTTGAAAAAGTTTTTCTAAAAGATGTGTGTTCGAAGTAAAGTACTTATGTTTTGGATCAATATACTCTTTCAAAAAGTCTTTAACTAATATATCGTTATTTGTCGGTAAGTGAACTTCGAGAATTTTTTGTTTATTATTTGAAATATCTTTTACGTCTAATTTATTTTTAAACCATGAATGAATTAAAATCTGTTTTGGTTTAGTATCGACAGCTTCGTTTAAACTAGGAATGCCTTCGTGTTCTCTATTTGAAACTGAGTTGGCAGTGACGCCATCATCAGAATCCGAAAGTTCTATCGTTTCTATTGGAGTTTCGGGGTCTTGCAATTCGTTTTCTATAATTTTTTGTATACGTTCCTGCCTATCTCCTATATTTACGAATATTGAATCTAAATCGTCGTCAATTGCATTAATCTTAATCCTAGATAAAGCATCTGCATTCGTGTTTTGAGGGCCTTTCTTATATTTTATTTCGAAATCGTACTCTTCTAACCTTAACCGCCATCGCGTGAGTTTACTATTGGGCTCTTTCAATGAATACAGCCAAGCTAATGGTCTATGGTCTGTAAATATGGTAAACTTATTACCATACAAATACGGTCGAAAGTGCTTAACTGCCCATATTATGGCTAAAAGTTCCTTCTCGATAGTGCTATATTTTACTTCTGTGTCGCTTAAGGTTCTACTAGCATAGGCTACAGGCTTATCTGAGCCTATCGTTCCTTGTGACAATACAGCCCCGATCGCAAAATTGGATGCATCCGTGGTTAAAATAAAAGTTTTACTAAAGTCAGGAAATTGTAACAAAGGTGCATTTGTTAAAAGCTTTTTACATGTCTCAAAACATTCTTTATATTCCCCATTAATTACAATTTTGCGACCTTTCTTTAAACAAGCTGTTAATGGTCTAGTTATTTTGGCAAAATCTTTGATAAATTTCCTATAATAACCGATTAGTCCTAAAAAGCTTTTAATCTGTGTAACCGTTTCCGGTATAGGATACCTAAGAATAGCGTCTATTTTATCATTGTTTGGTTTCAAACCTTCACTTGTAATAGTATGCCCTAGGTAGAGTACTTCCTTTCTAAGAAAATGAGACTTATCTAATTGAACTTTTAAATTTGTTTGACGGAAGCGGTCAAAAACTGCTCTAAGTTTTTCTACATGTTCAGGCAAGCTTTTAGAAAAAATAATGACGTCATCGAGATATATTAAGCAATGTAAGCCTTGAAGGCCTCGTAAGACGTTATCCATCGCTCGCTGAAAAGTTGCGGGTGCGGTCTTTAACCCAAACGGCATTCTGTTAAATTCATAATGACCTGAAGGTGTGCTAAACGCAGTTTTAGCTCTATCTTTCTCCTGAACCTCTAATTGATGGTACCCGCTAGCTAAGTCGAGAGTTGTAAAGTATGTACTATTACCTAGCATGTCAAATAAATCGTTAATGTTGGGCAAAGGGTATTTATCATCAATTGTGATTTCATTGAGCCGTCTATAGTCGACTACCATCCTCCATTTTTGTTGGCCTGACGCGTCTAATTTTTTCGGCACTAAATGTACGGGAGCACTCCAGGGAGAATGAGATTCCTGGATAATGTTATCCCTTAACATTTTCTCGACTTGACTACTGATCTCTTTTGTTTGAATAGGTGGCAATCTATGTGCCTTAATGTTTATTGGGTCTTCATTTTTTGTTCTTATTCTATGTTTAACCTGATTTGTGAAGGTTAACGGAATATTTTCACAATAAAATATATCTTTGTATTCTTTACAAAGTCCCTCAATAACCGTTCGTTCTTCTGAATTCATATGATCTAACTGTAATTTGTCTAAATTCTTTGTTAGCAAGCTGTCCACTTCTATATTATTATCTATGAAATTAACACTAACAGATGGGTCCTGTATGTATGGTTCCACTTGAAAAGGTCCCGTAACTACTAATTTTCTATTTTCATGGCTACAATTCTGAATAACAGTTGTTGCATAGCCTTCAATACACGTAACTAATGCGGCGGGCATTCGAATCCCTTCCGTAAATTGCTTAAAATCTAACACAGCTTCCCCGTTCAGTACGTTGACTGGGAGTCTTACTCTAAGTTCACTACGAGATGGTAGGTTATATATCTCTCTCATAGGCGGTGAATATATGATAGGAATATCAGTATTTTTTAAATGTAGTATCTGATTTTCCATATTAATCTTTGCCTGTAATTGCTTCAGCAAATTGCTACCTATTAACCCATCATACCTATCGTCGACACTATAGACATAAAACTTATGGAACTTTTGACTTCCAAAGGTAACCGGTAATGGAATAATAGCCGTTTCACTATGAACACTCGATGCGTGAGTGCTAACAACTTCGAAGGGTTCATACTGTAAATAATTTTTAAAATATTTATTCGCTATATACGGGCTTATAAACGATCTAACACTCCCCGTATCTATCATAAAAACTGCCTTTAATTCTGGTATAACTATATGTGGTAAATTTAAGCGTTTATTACAATTTATTTTTATTCGTTCTCTAGGGTAGAGGCCGTTATGCAAAAATTTCCCGCCCCGGGTTCTTCAGGAGAAAATTCTTGGCACTCATTGTACGAATAACTTGAACTCTGTTCATTATTATTAGAATTATTTATGTAATTAACACGTCGTGAACTTGCAGTACGCATGGTGACATCAGTATTCGCACCCGACGTAGATGCTTGCGCTGCAAAAGACGGCGTGCTCGGTGCATGTGCCGCGAACTGTTGGTTCGGTTGTGCAATCGGAACAAATGACCTACTTGACTGCGGTGACGCATTATTGTTGTTTGTACGATTAAAATTGTCTTGATTTCTTTGAATATTATTATGTTGTTTATAATGTCTGGGCTGATGCGAATTGTTCGGTGTAAATGTGCTGTTTGTAGCACTATTCGGTACATGTGTACTTGATATGCTATGTGAATCTTTCTTTTGATTATTAGATTCAATTGCATTTTGGTTATTTGGCAAATTGGGTCTGTTATTTCTGCTAAAATTACGTCTGTCGTTTGTTTTCGACTCATAGACTGCCTGGAAGTTTTGTTCTTCTAAAACTATTTTTAATGCATCCTCTAACGTTGTGACGTCGCGCAAACGAACTAATCTAACTAAAAATGGCGGTAAATTAAACAAGAAAGCATTCATTGCTCTGTTACTATAAATGATTTGCTTTGCCTTACGTAGAGATTCATCAATGATAGTTTCTGATATTTTAGCAAATAAAACACTTCTCATCCGCTGTATTCTATGGCAAAAATCTAAATAACTTTCACCCTTATTTATTCTACACGATTCTAACTCCATTGCTAAACAATCCTCTGTGCGTGGATCACCGAAGTGTTGGTTTAACAACTTCTTCAGCTCGTCCCACGTACCTATAGCTTCTCTTTCGCCTACCAAACTGGCTGCTTCGCCTGATAACCTACTTGTTACTACATGAAATAAATATTCATTTTGGGCTGCGGTTCCTAAGAACGTAGACAAAATGTATTCACATTTTTTTATAAATAAAGGCAACATTCTAGTGTCGCCGCTGAATATTGGTATGATGTTAACCAATTCCTGTGGGACACGGGTTACGTTTTCCATTGTGAAAAGTTATGAAAGAAACCAACGCGGAGAAAAAAAATCACACTAATGTGCTACTAAACTATCACTACTCTAAAATATTAGTACAATTAAAATCTATGCAAATATTATTACGGCGTTGTCCAATCCCTAATAATACACAAACACATAGACTATTACAAGGTTGGGATATAGATGGAAGAGCTGAGAGGAAGGTGAAAAAGATTTACTCACAATTCCGCAGCTAGCTCCATGCTCCCTGAATTACTGCTGTGGCTGGTCCTCTTCCGTAACTCGAAGTGGCTTCTTAATGAATTTATTTGTTCGGCGATCTCTGCTAAACCGTAGACACGGACGTCGGCTACTCCACGTAGAATTGTATACACGGCAAACTGACTACAGAGATCCTACCGGCTGCGCCAATTAAGTAAGCGACAACGGAAGTATTTAAAAATAACTTTATTCCGACAGAGTTACAGCGAAACAGTAATTAATTAAATCTAACAAAATATTGATCTTATATACTAACTTAATTGCTAACGTAGTACATGCACAGCGTGATCAGATTGACGCATGTTCTAGATAATTATAAATGCTGATCGCGCAGTCGGGAAATTGGGAAATAATAATCTAGTAAATACTTATTGTCTGACAAAGCTAATATTGGTAGGTTGGGGTTCCTTAACTCGCGCCTTAACGACTTTGTAAAATATTTCAATTGTAGTATGTACTGTGTGTAAATTAAACAAATAACAGAACTTCGAACCTTTTAATACGCTCTGTTCACATTTCTAAGAAAATTACACAAATCCACAAAATTAGCGACCCCGACGTGATCAAAAAAACTTAGGCTACCACTCAATCCAAGCTCTTGCTTAGCCTAAGATCTACGGATCTTACACGGAGATACACCACGCAGGCCTAGTTAATTGTTATTTTTGTTCTAGATCATGCTGGCTTCCTTTCGATGTAACTTCACGTTTTCTAGGCAGATGATGCTACAAAATGCACAAAATAACGAACCACAAAAATGCTAAGTTGTTTGCATAAAGATACAGATTTGTTCAGGGAAAAATTTATATTTTATTGTTTTCAGGTGCAAGTTGTTACTGACTGTATGAGACTATTTTACCTGCAACGATTGGTACCGATCCGTTCCGACTTACTCGTATAGGAACCTGTATCTTTATGCAATCACCTCTAGCCGTTACAAAACCGAAGAAAAATAAACCGAATCAATTACCAGCCAGCACTGTCATCTACCACTTAGCGCATTCTATTTTATTGTCCTTAGTTCCTCCGCGGCGAATGGGCAATACCTTGGAGCAGGTTGGTCTCCGTAGCCAAGGCCTGGTCTGGTCTGGAAGGAGTCCGGGTCCACATCAACAGACGCACAGATGTTCGTAATATGAAGACACTGGGGAAGTCCAATAAGCAGTTGATGCAGCTATGTGCTATGTTCAAGTCTAATAGTGAAGGACTTTTGTAATCGGGTATCTTCGGGAATATTCGGGGTACTTCGGGTCTACCAGCAGACGCACCAAAGTTTGATGACTCAGGGAAAGTTCCATAAGCAGTTAATGCCGCTTTGTGCTAAGTTCAAGTCAAATAGTAAATGCTTTTTGTAATGATTTCATTATCGCCATTATTTAGCCAAAGGACTTCCATTGCTGGATATAGGCTTTGCTATTGTTCGTATCCAGTGGATTGTTTTCACCAAGCCGGTAGTGACAGCGTTCGTGTAACTTCGTGAATCATCAGGGAATGTCGCTACCGACGTTCGTACCATTAAATGACCACGACGACCCAGGTGAAGCTCAGCAAGCAGTTTATTTAACTTTATACATTCTTCAAATCCAATAGGTACCTTTGTAGTATCTATTAAGTTTTCCAGCACACATCAATGGACGAACAAGAGCATCTATTCTAAGGTCCTACTGTAATTTCATGTTTCTTAATAATTTTAAAATGTTATAGAGACAAGCTATCGTTTGTAGTTGCTAAACTAAAATATACCGCAGCCGTAAATAATGTACTTAAGTTTTTTATTATGTAATTATTCTCCCCTACAACATATTATTAATTTTCACAATATTTGGGACAGACTTTTCGAAGCTATTTTAAAATCCAAGTCTTAAACACCAGACCTAAATAATTGGTACATTATTTCAATAAAATCTACAAGAAGCTATCTTTTCCGCCATAAATCTCGACTACAATATCAAAAAAACATACCCCATAAATTCCTCACTACTCATAAGAAGCCTATCCAATCTGCCGCCAATATCTATAAAACGTCAACACTGACATAAGTCCACAACTTCATATAAAATACAATATTCTCCAATAAAATATTCACAAGGACATGAATTGTGAAACATTTTTCTCCGCAGGAACTGAAGTTAGGGAAACTTCCCTCGAAGTCGGTGTCATAAGTTTTATACGGGACTTCATGCAACTTCGGTCCATAGACATTGACATTTTGTAAGTTTAAACACAGTAGATTCTATTAGGAGTTGGTTGGTAATAAGTTTCCGGAGTGTCGGGAACCGAAGCTAGAAGATCGTAATTTTCTTCCGATATTTTAAACGCGCGACCGGAGTTACTTTTTCTAAAGTTTTCTTCGTGCGACTTCGTGTTTTGTTATTGGAGATCGGGAAAGTTTAAAGCTTGCTGTATTTTTCTCTTGGGTATGACCGTGACAATAACGAATGGAATATTAGGGGTGTTACGCTTGATTCGTTTGCTGTTTTTTTAAATAACCCTAAAGATACGAAGCTAGTTTTACGAGTATGCGTAATAATGGACCGCCCCAAAGTTGCCCAAAAAGCACCTGTCTTTTTAACGAGAGGCTCCAAATTCTTCTGTTTTACGACATCCTACGAAAAATGTCTCCTAGCTTTTCAACACAATAAAACATCCGCACTAACCTTTAAAACCTCAAAACTAATCAAAGAACACGCTAAATCCAAAACGCAAATCGAAGTGCTTTATAAGCCACGAAAACGGTGTATCGGAAACCGATGCAAATAAACTTGACTGGGGTTCGAAGCCCAAATCTTTAGCGGGCAAACACCGTCGGCTGTGTTGCTACACGTTACGCTCTATGCTGCTCGACATGTTAGATGTAAATTGAGAACCAGTCAAATGATTACTAGGGGTTGCGAAGTCGAGTGTAGTGTTGTATGAGCGAGTAGGTAGTTAAACATATTTCGGTAATTCTGTTGGATCAAGCCTTACGTGTCTTGTTGACGGTTTTAGCTATATGATTTAGGTTTTTTTAAATGTAACCATAGTCTAATTTCGTTTCATCTGGGCTCCGACTCATGGTAGTAGAAATAACAGATTTTAATCAGTAAGATTACGACACAGTTCATCATTCATCGGATCCGTCAGAGCCGCTGAATCTGGCCACTTCGATCCATTCTCAGCGCGCTCCGACCTCCGTTTCGTAAAATATAGTGGAGCCTGTTGCATACACTTTAGTTGTATGAACGAAGTTATCATGTCCATGACTTGTAAACCGACCTATATTCCTGTTAATTTCAACCAAATACTCAAAAAAGTAAAATCGAAGAAATAAATACAAAAGACTAGCGAGTCTCAAACGACTTCCCGACTTAGGGTAGCGGTCGGATCACCGAAGTTGTCCCGGAATTGTTTATTCAAAGCGCGCCGCGGACGTGATGCGATTGTTACATTCCGGGACGATTCCAATCAAATTTTGATTTATTCCTTTTGTTCCTCTTTACATTTTCGGTAATGTCCGACTGATTTTGTTGGGTTTTGACGTGGGATCAAGTACTTGAAAAGGGAATGAAATAGAAACGTGTTTAGGTGAGGAAAGCCCGAGCTTCCCATTATTTACTGTGTTAGTACAGTTTTGAATTCGGCATATTCTCATGGCTCTATTCCGATTTCCATTGAAGCTACTACTACGTACTGGAACTAGGTAATAAGTGTCTCCTGATTTAGATATAACGCCAGCGCCTCAAGCCTCAATTGAAATTGTTGATTTTTTTAGTTTGGTAATCTCTAATTAAAGGCATTTCAAAACCATTGAAAGCATGCAATCTTCAGTCGTATTTCCAAGAAGAAGGTATTTTCAGATTCCACACGCCTTTTTGTTCTTTAAACACCGTCTCCTGCGTTGGTAGACATAAGGTCAGGATACAGAGCAGTATAAAGCTCAGCTGTGCTGATCCATTAGTCAGCACAGCTTGCATGTGTAATAAGTACTCAAGTGACGTTTAGGCACTCATCATTTGCCTAGCCGTTTCCCAATTATGTCGAGGTCGGCTCCCAGTCTAACCAGTAATTTACACCGCCGAAGTGAACAGATTACCCAAATGACGGTCACTGCTATAGTAAAACGTATTTCAAACAATGATATTTTTCGTGACATCCAATTTTTATTTGCTCCGAAACATTTTCGGGAATCTCTGACGATAAATTGGAAGGTCGCATTCGCATTCCACCTTTCAATTTATTGATGCAATGTGACTCCGTCCCGAAAAAAAATGTTTGAACCTAGCACTTTTTGACTACAAACCTGCACCCGTGGTGGCTGCAGGTTTGTAGTCAGCAGCTCAGCAGCTCTATTTAAGTATTGTTTAGTGCGTAATTACACGTAATCATGGTTAAATCGCAGTTAATGACGTAACATATTCATGAGTCCTCTAGCGCTACGACTAGCTTTATAGTGATCAGCAGTAAGTATGGGTGGATATGGTAATTCTTAACATAATTCATCCCGTAAAATCCTGCTGACATTAAATGGGGCTCTCCCTACGTGCTCTCTACCGACGCTTCTAACAAATTACCCAAAGGATACATACCTTGTCGTTGCATAATGTTAATGACTAATGATGGCTTTATGATGTGCTTTGTCTGAACTATATTTACTAATAATTACCAAGCAAGCGAAAACAAAACCGCTTCCCAAGTTGATGCTTTGTTTAATTTTTTTTTCTAATTTTTCGTTAAATCCGTTGTCTTCTTGAAGGACGGGTTCACCTTCTGTCAAAGTTCACGTTGTATCTCACCTAATGGTTATTCAAAATCCAGCCACGATATCTTCACAAAAGATAGCTCCGAGTCTCCAATCATTTCGTTTCGCCACACTTTATAACCCACTATTTCATTTCTGACCACCACCAAACGTTCCCATTTTCTCCCGTCGCAATGCAACCAGCACATTGCACCTTATTACTAATCATACGATATCCGAAACACATAAACAATAGGTTCCAATTTCCTACACAGGGGCGACCTCCTCGTGCAATCTTCGAAAACTATTGACGAAGTTGTGGAGTAAGCATAAATTGTGTCTCTAGCCAATAGTTTGGAAACTAAATGCCCGCTTTTGTGAGCTATCTAGTAGCGCTGGGCGCAGTTGGCTTGGTGTATTTGCTAAGTAAATTGAGACCAGCTTTGTCGCTTGTTTCTTAGTTCAAGTAATAAAGGGAGTAGACGTAAGAAAATTAGTGTTAGAAAAAAACTGATTAGGTAAAGAAAAGCGAGGGCTACAAAAAATCTTGGGTCCTTCCAGGTTTGTTTAAACATTAGGTACCTATTCTACGAACGTTTTTATTAAGTAAAGGTCCACCTGAATTTCAGCTCGGAGCTTGGCATAAGGTACTCATTAAGAACGTTCAAACGTAATTTAACATAAACAATTTGATAAAAGAGAAATTAAAATAAATACCTGCCAAGATGAAATTGAATTTCAGAAAAAACTACACGAGAATTTCAGCCAAGAACTAATTAAACCATCTACCCAAAAATTTAAAAAGAAAATGACATCACCACACGAAAAAATAAAAACTAATTTCAATAAAAAACTTCTTTTTCTCGTGTTCTGTTAATTAAAATACTCTCCGACTCGAGATCAAGCCGACGTAGCTTTGACCTGAATCGATAGAAAGGAACATTGTCTTCGAAAGTCTCTTTGTTTCATCTCGCAATACTAGGACTCCTATTAAGCCAGATAGAATATTGTACTAATATTTGTCGAGAGATTCGACTTTAATTTGATGGAAACGAAATTATAAATTGGGAAGGACTTCAATTTGGAAAGTAAGTCAACTGAAGGTTATCGAAATGTCGCAATTTGTGTAGATTTAATAAACGTAAGTATCTTATTTTTAACAACTAGGTATTCTTATGCAGGAAACTGGCTAAAGTAGGTAAACAGGGAGTGGTGGCAACCTCTCAGGTGAGCCCAGACACCGCCAAAGGAGTTTGGTGCCCGGAGGCGGGCTGCGCTGGATGGGTCGCGAATGTCATGCGTGCGTAGCAGTTCTCGCGGCTCATTTGCCAAGGCAACAAGGGGTGTTTTTAGTGGGTGCAAGCACAACATTATCAAGCCATCTCCCCGGACCGTGCGGTATGCGTCAGGCATTTATCAACGCTTAATAATTTAAAAAAAAGTAAGGAGGTATCAACCTATTCTGTATTTTTCCAAAATACAAAGATGAAGGCAAATTGTTTTCGGGAATACGCTCGCTCCCTTGACTGTGTATAGGTAACCTATACTATCAATCTCTTGAGCATTAAAAGTAAATAGTCTTATTTGATCATTGGCAAAATTGGGTGTAACTTTTCCTTTACCTATCGCACCGTGGAATAGGTAGGTACAGGCGTGACTTGGATGAATATTTATCTATTCTTTCATCCTTCGAATTTATTGGATAAAGAAAAATCTAGCAAGGTTCCAAAACCCACCTATAAAAGGTCTCTTAACCTTTAGTACCCAAACACATTAACAGCCCAACCTATCTAAACAACGCTAACAGGAGACCTTTCTCTAAATGTTTCACTCGCATGTCCCATATTGAGTGCGACCGAACTCGACCTGCACTAAAGTGCTTCCTTACTAAGCCCAGAGTTGTTATAAAGTGCTTTGTACTACACCAGCTGACTCTGTTACTAAGTACAGATTGTGTAGACTACGGGATTGGTTAATGAAGGTTCTATGAATATGATGTTGTACGGAACATGTGACGTTTTGTAGGTACTGCCTCTTACAATGGGTGAACAGGTTGAGTTTATGTATGTGTGTCAGTGTAGGCGATGTAGATGATCATCAGCATCATCTGCCGCTAGGCAGTTTTCCAAACTATCTTCTGGTCGACTGCAAGTCCAACCAGTATGCAGCTGAATGTTGTATTTGACATGAAAAACCTGATGGTCAGACTTCCTTAGCTTCCAGGGCTTAAAAATCTAGAAATATTAGCCTTGCTTTCTGACTCTAACCAACCTCACGATATTTTGTCTGCAATAGGTTTGATTTACTATTGAAAAGTTTTGAATATGGGGAAAGCATCAATTGCCAATGAATTAATATCCTTGTTTTCAGCGAAGTTCGATTTTTTTTTCTTTATTTTTATCACGGATTTTATCTCGCAATCTTACTGCAAGTCTCTAAGTATTTAATAACTTAATTACAAAACACTCCAAATAATAACTATCATCCAGCAAATCATAACTAAATTAAGTACCACATATTTCACACCACTCTTAACTGTACACAATTGCAAAGCGTTATTCAAATTAAGGGCGGCTTAGGGGATTATTTGCGGCCGTCTGCACCATACATAAGTGTTCGCTCATATTTGTTAGAGCATTAGCAATAAAATATTACCAGAGATATTTGGGTCCCCCTTATGTTCTTATACGTAATTGGGGATGCTATCTTGCGTAGTAATAAACTCGGTAGGGATGGTAATGTTCTCAGATCCTTGTACTCATACTTTTCAACCGAGCAACTTGTATACCTCAATGCGTCTTTTAGGAATTGTCACAGCCAGACTCAAATAATGAATGCAACAATACCAACAATGCCTGACCACATCCCTCAATACATGTCACCGACAATCAAAAGGCGACCTCCACTACCAAGCTCCAACAATGGCGACAAATGTTACAAAAGTCATTGCAATCTGCAAGCGGACGGTCCATATTGCACCACCCACAACAATGGTGGAGTAAGTTTCACAATTTGTGGTCGGAACGTAAGAAAATCGATGAACGGGAACTTCCCAACTATTGGTCGCAGACACAATTTATTGGTGAGCAGAACTTTCACAATGGCTTAGTTATACGGTGTCGATCTTGATTTGAGTGTTTCAAGGATCTCTAGAAGTTTTCAGTTCTTGCTTATTGGCCCTTCGGTGTTATCTTTCGAAGAGTTTGTTAATGAAAAGTGGAACTTGAAGGGGCTTGATTTTTCATTAGTCCGATTCGCTTGTAAGTTGAGAGGTAGTTTTGTTCTTTAAAAATCGTTGTTAATTTCTGTTAATTTTTAATTAATGTACTTTTTTAGATTTGCTCTTAATTGTATCAATTATTGTCTTTTAAAATGTTACTGTAATCGTTTTTTAATTTTTCATAACAAAGCTTACGCAAATAAGAAATAAATTGGTACTAGCTTATGCCCGCGGCTTCGCCCGCGTGAGGTTCGCTTACTGTCCTACGGGATCATACTACCGGGATAAAAAGTATTCTATATGTTAATCCAGGTTATAAACTATCTATGTGCCAAATTTCATCCAAATCTGTACTTTACTTTTCGAGTGAAAGAGTAACAATGATCCATCCATCCATCCTCACTAACTTTCGCATTTATAATAATCAGTAAGATTATTTTCTGAACCAATGTAGTATGACCGTCAGTTTGTTAGTCACCGAATGCTATGATGATTATGGGGGAGGAGAAGTTTGTTACATTCGGGTCGTTCTTCGATCTTTGATGATTCATCTTTTCTACAGTTGTTTCATGAGATAACCTAGATTTAGTGTCATCAGAATCAGAATTTTATTTGCTGTGTCAGTAGGTACTGGTTAGGTGTTGTACATAAATTAATTAAATCGGCTATAGTCTACCTTACGGCGTGCAAATTATTACATAAGTTAACATATTAATACAATCAAAACAATGTCAACAAAACAAAATAGAAATTAAAGTGAAGTCAATTAATAATATTATAGTCAGGTACACAAGTCTTACATGGTCAAATTCATTCATCATACATCGCCATTGATGTGATTGTTCACTCCATTAAACTTAAGTTTCGGTGAAACAAAACGAACTTCATAATGCACAGGATAAACTGAGATAAAAGTACCTAGCACTAGTATACTGTATGTATCTACCTAAGTATATCCAGTGGAAGCCACCACCTAAAATATTATCGTCTCACGCTTGGCTGCTCTTAAAACCAATACACAACGCAATCTTTTTTATAGTCTACTGAACGTTACTAAAATTTTGTGCAAAACTAACCTAACTTGCTCTACCTGTGGTGATATCGCTGTTAGTGTAATTTTATGGCTTGTTATCAATGTTGAACGTTAAATATTAAAAAAGAGGTATAGAAATAGGATAACAATACCGGCTGGTTATCTCGACGCATGCAAAACAAAAGCCTCTCATACAGGAAAACCGAACTATGCTGAGTATGTCCTGGGACGTCCCCTCCCGGCGTTCCCACTCACAACTGCTTTATCGGTGATGTTCTTCGGAAACGACAGGTGAGTAGTACTCGCAATCTGCGTGCGTTTATGACCAGATGTAGCTTTAGTCGTGTTCAAACTTTATGGCGGCTCGGAAGTTAGCTGCGAGTGACGGTCTGCGCAGGTATAGTGGTTCAAACTTTATGGCGGCTCGGAACATTTAACGTAAAGCTGCGCAAAACACAATTTTAGGTATCAGTGGGGCGCAGAAGACGCATCGTCTTGACTGCATAATAAGCAGACCGTCACTCGCAGCTAACTTCCGAGCCGCCATAAAGTTTGAACCGAACTATACCTACATTGAGGCAAAGGGAGTATGTAAGGATCATAGCAAGTGGCGTTCTGTAGTTTCTGCCTATACCCGTGGGAAAAAGGCGTGAGACTATGTATGCATGCTGAGTAGTGTTTGATGTCGAAGATCCACTAAGTCTCATTGGCAGTTATCAGATTTTCAACCCATTTCTTCCGTCAGGGTCCTATTTCTAGGTAAAGAGTTCATCTTCTACTTCCAATTCTTGGCACATACTTACTTAAAAATACAACCTTCCCTTCGCAAGATGCTTGCAAGAAACAATTCAGAAAACGAGCGCAAAGTTTTGATTTATGCGCACATTCGGAGTAAGAGCTTAACTGGCTTATGATTAACGGTTACATACGTTGTTCTCCAGGAATTGCTCTTTAAGTAGTTATAACGATACTTATTTTTGTATCGTGTAATATAGTGTACAGGCGGAAATATAAAGCGCTGGGGAAAAAGTTTGATGGTGAACCATGCACTAAACCTTGACACATGAAGAAGAGCATAGTATACACCTAAAAAGAAAGTAGATCGAACTACTGAGAGTAAACGAGACCTCACTATGGCATTTGTCATTGCAAAAAGTACTTTCATCCCATAGACTTATAATGACTTTACGGGACAATTTTCAAAATTTCTCTCACGCCTGGATTTCACCCAAACGTTATACAGAGGTGTGCCTTATAGTACATCCATAATTCGTCAGTTAATTTTCAATCCTATATAATAATGGATAAAGTTCAAGTTACTGGACCAAGCGTTTTAGTGTATGAATTTAAGATTTTTACTAAGTAGGTACATCATCTGCCCAGCCTTTTGTCAACAATTTTTGGGTCGGCCTCCAGTCTAACCGGATGCAGTTGAATACTAGTACTTTAAGTGGAGCGACTGCCTATCTGACCTCCACAACCCAGTTAGTTTTGGGTAATACCATACCCTTTCGCAAGACTGGTTGTCAGACTTTCGGGCCCTTGACTACCTATAACGACTGTCAAAGATCTACAAATGACAGCCGGGACCAACGGCTTAACTTGCTTTCCGAGGCACTGAGGAAACTTGGTAATGGGTGGTCACCCATCCGCAGACCTAGGCAAGCGCAGCTTAACCTAAAGATCGACCCGCAGTTATTATTTAGCCACGAGCTCTTATTTTTATTAAGTAGGTACATGGAATCAATTTCGTTTCAAAATTAATGAAACTACGAAATGATAAAATCCTTGAAGTATCTAAAAAAAAACATAGATACGTTTGTAAAGCGAATCGAATGTCACGTAAGGTACTCAGTTTAGACATTAGTTAACATCTCAGAAGTTTTATTGCTCATTTATTTTGTTCGTGTTCTGAGAATTTCACTGTGGATCGTACGTTATATGAGGGATATATTCCGAAGTTCCTGGGAATTGTCTTGAGCATCGAGGTATGTTTCTCTTTCTAGTAAGCAAGTTTTGCGTCTTGTTTATTTATGTTACCAGCACTTAAGTTGTTAGTTACATAGAAACTTTGTATGTTTAAATTATGTAGTTTGTATTTGTATTTTCTATCATATACTCTTTTTTATAATTTTCCCTCCTTTTGGACGTCGCCGCAGTCTGATAAAAACGGTTTTAATTAAAGTCTGCACCAAATTCCACGCAATTTTTTTTACAACGTTTTAGGCAGCTTTTGATTTCCCGGGTTCCCATACAAAGGTAGGTAGGTACAGCGAAGATCTAAAGAGACATATTTACTTTATCAGCGTCGGAGATCAGTAGTTCGAAGTAAGTAGTTACTTAGATGTTCTATTTGGATGGCCTTGTGAATCAACATCCACGAGTATTTTAAAAGTACATGACGAGATAAACATGTCCATCGTTAGGCGAAGCCGCGCTTGCCCTGGATGGGTGACCACCCGTTACATACCCAGTTTCCTCCATGCCTCGGAAAGCACGTTAAGCCGTTGGTCTCGGCTATCATTTGTAGAACTTTGACAGTCGTTACAGGTAGTCAGAGGCCGAAAGTCTGACAATCAGTCTTACCAAGGGGTATCGTCTAACCCAGTAATAACTGGGTCGTTGAGGTCAAATAGGCAGTCGCTCCATGTAAAATACTAGTATTCAGCTGCATCCGATGAGACAGGAAGCCGACCCCAGCAGAGTTGGGAAAAGACTAGGCAGATGATGATGATGATGATGACGAGATAAGCAGTAATTTATATTTGTACTAGGAAAGAGTACTTGCAGTCCTATTACAGGTCACCTCTGTCTTTGCATCACAAATTCACAAGCCCTTCACGTAGTTGCTGGTTGGATTGCTGGCATCGTGACACTGACAAGTCTGTAAAAATTATAGTGATCTTTATTTTCGTTATCATAAGGCTGCTTTTAGTTTCCTGACAGACAGATTAAAAATACGCAACTATCCCGGGGAGACTAAGAAGCCGTAAAAGCTTCCTACGTTCCACTCAAGGAATCCATAACAGGTTACCTAAAGTACGAAGCAAGTTATGGCAAGAGTCCACCACCTCACGACTACTTGAAGCCCCAAGAACACCTGGCTGCCGGCAGTGAACTATAGTGGACTATTTGGAAAGCTCTGAATCAATTGCGTACCCAAGTAGGCCGCTGCAAACATAATCTGGCAAAAAATAAATATTATTTTTATCGGTGGGGTATTTTTTCCTCCAACACCGAGTGCAAGTTCGGCGCTCCGGACCAAACAATGTCCTTTCTGCTGGAGTGTCCCAGGTGTCCGTTTGCCTGCACTCTTGAGGAACTGAATAGCGCCTCTGCCGCTGCAATAAACGTAGCCACCTACGGGGTCCAAACTGTGTAATATGGAAGTAACATCGATACGACAAGAAGAAGAAGAGGTAAAACAAGTAACATTTAATTAAAATTATCAAAAAACTCGACAACAAATTGCGTTATGTACCTACTCGTATATATTTGTAATCTCCTTTTCGAGTCGATAGGTTCGGTTGAAAAAAATATTAACGACTTACAATTTAGCGCCAAAAATCCGCCATTTTGTTTATTTTTTTTTTTAACCTGACAGAACTAATGATGCCTTAATCGTCGAAATTCATTCAGCCATTTAGAACATATGAGGTAATAAAGAAATTTACAAAGAAACAAACAAAACAAAACATACAAAATAAAAACGCGCGAAAAACAAAACCCTGCTTTGGTAGTCGGGTAAAAACGTTCGGATTTTGAAGTAAAAATTGTTGTTTTAAATATGGAAGTAATTATTCTATTTGAATATCAAATACCTACGCCTTTCATTGTCCCGGGTAATTCAGCACCAACATAACTTTTTTAAGAACACGTAATTTTGTTACGTAAAATTTTTCTGCCATCCTATTCAGTCAAAAAGTTTCCAGAACGTAGGGTGAGCTATATTTTAATTTTTAACAACTAACAGTGACAACCATTGTTCGAGAAACTTCCGATGCTCGCGTGTGATGCTCGTTCGGGCTTTTTTACTCAGTTTTGTTTCTGTCACTTCGCGTTAGTTTAAATTTTTTAAATTTTCTACGTCTTTTTTTCGACTGTTTGTTGTACGGTTATGTAAATCAGAGTTGGGAATGTTTTGATGTCGGGTAGTTTTTGATTTGTTGGATTCTTGGTTATATGACTGGAATTGTGAGCGTAGATTTATTTGTAAAGTTTTATGGTTTAGATTTCCTCACGATTTTTTATACCATCATACAGCCATTCACTGATGACTAGTAAATACCTAGATTTCCTGGTGTAAAGATAGTGTATAATAATATATGAATACACATATTAAGCTCGTTTTAACTGACTTGGACGTTACCTAAACTAAAGACTAAATCTAATCAGCACCGAGTGTTGAAATTCTAATAGTACAATGATATGTAGGCATTCATTTTACCGTATCTTAGCAATTGTAAAAACGGGACATAGAGAATTCTCATAACATAACATCACGCTTGTAATCCCCGAAGGGTTAAGCAGATGTGTAACTAATAGTACACCCACATTTCGCACGTTATGTTTAAGTCCCATGTTATAGGGAGCGAACCTATTGCCATCAACCGGGCACAAATCCAGGCTCCGTGGCTGCTACTGAGAAATTCCTAATAGAATAACCCAATAAAACTTTGCCCGACCTGGGGATCGAATCCGGGACTTCATGCTCAGCAGTCGCGCTTGCGAGCACTAGACCGACGAGGCACACAATCCTCATCGATAGTAAAAACGTTTTGCCATTTTCTTATTCCCAACTTAATGCGTCAAAATTGGGTCTGTCCTTCTGGCCAAAAACCATGATAAAAAAAAAACAAAACATCAGTACAAACAACTCAAATAACAAAGTAACCTTATATCCTTTTACCCAATTTCCATTTCGTAAAAGGTCGTATATTCCTTAACGCCAATTGGCTTATAAGAATGGACATCTACCAAGTACATCTCATATCGTTTGGCAATCGGCCCAGCTACTTCCAGACGTGTACTTTATTTTCCTATCGGTTCTGGAGGAGTCTTGAATCGTTTTCAGAGGTAATTACAATATGCTCATAAAATGCCCTGTAGAAGAGGTTTAAATATTGGGGTTTGTGTGGTAAAGAGTTCTTAGATTCAATCCGCAGAAGTTTCAAAAGTAGTTTTATTAATAAACACGTTTTTTTATTGTTACTAGCCTTGTGTGACCCACTGCTGGTCAAAAGCCTCCCCATATTCTGTCAGGTACTCTTCTCCTGCGCCACTTCGAACCAGCCTTCGTGATGCGCGTCTGGTTCAACTCGCCACCTCTTTCTTTTTTTTTCTTTCGCCTCGGCGGCGCCGTCCATCCTCTGGCACCAATCGTGTTGAAACCTTTGTCCAGCGGTCGTTATAAATGCTGCTCAAGTGACCTGCTCAATCCCAGTTGAGCTTGGCAGCCTTTTTGCCTAAGTCCGTAATTTTGGAATTCATTGCTTTATGTGTTTAAAAATCAGATGCAACGAGCATCTGATTTTTAAACACATGAAGCAATGCGTAAGTGACGGTAAGAAAATTGTGAAATTCTCAACATAGTTAGTAGCATTGAAATTATTTGTGTGTTACGCAATTATACCGTTGGAAAGGAATGTCTGCATTTCTAACGGTACGGTATTACTCCTTGCTTGCACAAAATCTCTGCGAGTGAAAACTGAATCTTGCAGTCGCCATTTCTAATATTATTCTACTAAAGTATAAGTACTAAGGTATCTACTAGTAGATACCTTGCCCTCAGGTTATCGAATTATACCAATCTTACCACAGTTTTAAAGCCAGGGTATTTAATAACATCCGAGATTATGGCTTTCGATTTCTAAACTTGGCTTGCATCCAAATTAATAATAAAAAGTGTCGCCTGCAAATAATAATGTGCATTTACAGAACTTTATAGTGACGGTTTAATTTATAACTTTTTGGGTTCAGCTACATCAGGCATATGGCGCTTTCAAAATTCCATCATCTAAGGTCACATCTCTGGTGACAGCATATTCATTAGTTTGTAGTCTATATTTTTGATATGATAGTTGAATTTTTTCCGGCCTAGCACACATTTCGTCATTATATGTATGAACTCCGATCAGTCGGTATCTTAGACTATTATTATTCGTAATCCACTCGTTCGCAGGGCCAACAAATCGAGCCCTTTAGGGATCCACTCTACAGATCAGAGACACCTGGTCTTATAGCAGCTATCAGTTTTACTTTAAAATTCTCTATCGCTTCCTCCACACAGTCAACCTTGTGCACAAATTTACAATACTTTAGATTAATTTCAAAATTCCCTACCTTTTCAATTTTATCACAGACGGAACCTTAACACAACTTTCTCATTAGCAGTACCTCATTCTTTTTAGTTTATTTCCAGAGATAATTAAAAAGCAAATTGCTACACTCCCAACATCTCGATTCTTTCAAAATCTCTGAAGTGGACTGGCAAAAGGAAACGTGCTTTGGTACAGTCACGAGCATAAATACCTAACAATAATGCGAGTGGAAACGATGGGAGGGGCGATGTTCTTCATCAAAAAAGTGAGTTGCCTAGTACTTGCAACCGGCGGCGTATACAGGGTGTAAACGGACCCTTCACGTCAACCAATCATTTTGTACATCAAACTAAGTAACTTTACGCAAAACATATTGCTGGGAAACAATTTTTTTTTGTGCAGAAAAATGTTTTCCTCGAGAACAATACTTTTTATGAGATGAAAGGAAGGATGATCGGTTTAGTGGTTTAGGGGTGAAAAGGTACGTAACAAACAAACATACAAATTTACTTTTGCATTTATAATATTAGGTAAGGATTCGAAACCATATTATTTTAATTAAATAGATCTTTTCTCATTACTTCACGAGCAAAATCGCTTAAGAATGTTGCGTACGTAAGTATTTATGCTTGTGACTGTACGTACTTCGTTGGAGCGGTATCAATAATGTCTTTGTAACTTCGGGCACGTATCCTTCCAGTGAAGAATAAAACGTGACTGTTACTCAAACTCTAAGAATAAATAGACTCCCGTTACAGTTTTTGATCGAAGTCGGTTAGGGTCTTATCTTTATCGGGGTGAAAATGATAGGAACAATATTTAAAAATAGAGATGAAGAGGATCTCGCGGCTAAATAAGCCGCACTTGCTTATGTTGATGAGATGAAGAGGACCGGTCGACGTAGCGACACTTTGGGAACGTCCAGCTGCTGTGGACGTTCTACGCCTAATACATTGAAAATTATAAAAAATAATCTGAGATTTCGTGTGTTTCAGTGTGAGTTATATCGAAATTATGAATGGGCACACAACAGCACCACGTCTATATTCATTTAAAGAGTAGGCAGTCAAGGTTGCACCCATTTTGCACGTTATCTCCGATTTCGATGTGATGGGGATTCTATAAAACCATTAACCATGCGTATCCGTTACACACTAAAACTTTCAGTAGCCTTCTAAGGTATTTACGTAACGCGTAATACCAGACCGTAGTGTCAATCAAGATTTTATACCAAATTTCATTTCGTATACCCTCAGAATCTTCATAAAGTCCACGTGAACAAAAATCAAGCGGAAAAAGAATTCAATAAAACACGATTCCCATAAAATAAGTCTTTACCTGTCTCATTTGTGCCACCCAAATTTAATATGGCAAGAAATATAGTTGCAATATAAGTCAATACATGCAATCAGTGTCTTGTGCTGGAACCCTGCCAAAGTATATAGGGCGGTGTGTCTATGAAGTTAGTGAATTCATTGGCAGAGATACAATCTCTATGCAGTCTTCTTGGGAAACAAAACGTTTTAGTGTGAAAGGAATTTAGGTTAGTAACGTGAGGAAGTTAGGTTTTATTTATGAAGCTAAACTGAAATGGGGCGCAGCATAATAGGTGTTAAGCGATCACCACGCTGCGCTCCAAAACTCAAGTAGCGAATGCTGGATAAAAAATAGCCAGGCTGAAGAGGGATTGATTGACTGATGCACCTGGAGAGATTGGTAAAGATCGTCACACACTGGACGCCTGAGGAAGGACTGTACCGTCGAGGTTGACCGCGGCGAAGATGGCGTGACGATCTGAATATGTTTACGGGGCTAACATGGTCAGAGATCGCACAGGATAGAGAGGTATGGCCCTTCCCCAGCAGTGGGACAAGATGTAGGCTAGTAAAAAAACTAAAAGCTGAAATAGATATTAGATATCCTGAGCGTTGATCAATATTGGGGATACAACCATCTGTGGCTTTGGAGAGAATGCATGACGTAAACGTAACGTAAATTCGAATGGTTTTTTTTAAAGATCTATTCTATTCTATTATCTATATGTGATACCTACTTATTGAGTGAATAGTTGTATTATATGATTCAAATATGGTTCTAATTCACGTTCGTGGTTCTCTGTCGTCAAAGAAATCAACCTAATGATCAGATTTGTGTTGTAGAGAGCTTATAGTCTTTTCAGTTATAATCTAAAAGAAACCTTTGAAACGAAAATAAAGATGACTGAGGTAATAAAATAACTGAGAAAGGACTGCAGGTACCTGCGTAAAAAAGAAGACTCATCATCATTATCATTCCAACCTACCTAGCCTTTATCCCAACTTATTTGGGATCGGCGAAGCATGTCTTCTTCTTTCATGCTTCTCTATTACACGTGTTCGTAGCAGTCAACTCCTTTGTAGTCTTATCCTCCGTCACATAGTCCATCCATCGTTTCTTTTTTCTTCCTCTACTCTTATAGCCATTCATATCTACATTCACAATATTTTCCTCATTAAAAAAGAAGAATCAACAAGTGAAATAATTTAAATTTAATTTGGAAAATATTTGGATAAAAAAACACGGTCTGTTATTTGGTACTGAACCCAGAAGTTTTAGTGCCAATACTAATGATTTCAACATAATAATTGTATTACTTTTTTCAAAAATTTGCCGATTTTCACTTACACAGTTACATAATAAGTTTCAAAATAGAAAAGGTAATTCAAATGTAAAAAGTACTATTTTACTTAAGATAGAGAATATCACTCATTCATCCACATTTGCCCAAACGTACAATGTTGCCATGTCCGTGAAATGGCCGGGATACTCTGAGCTACGACAGTCGTCGGTACATACGTAATCCATTAGATTACAGGCTCGTGCAACGACATTCCCCGTTTGTAGGGGAAGTTACATACGTACCTACCTGTTATATGTTTGTAGATGTAGGTATTTGTTTCCATATGAGATCAGTTTGTTAGAATATTTTCCGTTGGTGTTCATAGGCTTAATATTCCAATAAAAAACAGTGAATTAAAATATTTTCATACTAATTTTTTTTCGTAAAAATTGTTCATTGCAAAAGTAATTTAATTTAAAATACTTCTACCCTTTTTTTTTTTTTTTTCCGGATGGGAAATCATCAAATGACCCCCCCCACTCTGGGCGGAGCGGAGGGGAGTGTCAGACTTGTACTGACTAAAACCCATCCATGTTCCTTCTTTGCCCTTTGTGTTCCAGGGCCACGGTACCTCTTTCGAACAGTCCCGCAGCCCTGGCAGGCATCGGCCCATGCGGACCCCTACTTGATTGCTGACATCTCTTTGAGGCGCGCGTGGAACACGAACGCGCCGTCGACACAGCCTGTCGTCATAAGACGGCCGGACGGCGAGCTAGCCCATAACTCGCCGTCCACAGGCCAGCGCCTACGGTGGTCGGAAGCCACCACGTGACCCCCGACGCCCAGGGCGTCTCCCGCGGCGGCTGGTACGTGAGGTTCTTTCCCTCTCACGTCCTGCCACCTCCTTCACTAGCATGACTGCTTCGCAGAAGGAGGTGACGGCTTCCCATTCTCTCTCGCTCCGGACCATGGCTTGAACCAAGGCCGGACGCGAGAGATCGCCGCCGCCAATCGCCGCTATGAGGACACGGCGGTGCTCCGCCCAAGCGGGGCAGACCTCCACGGTGTGTTCCACCGTGTCCTCCGGACGATCCTCGCAGTGGAAACACCCGGGTGTTTCCTCCCGCCCGATTCGGTGCAGGAACCTCCCGAAACAACCGTGTCCGGTGAGGACCTGCGTCAGACGGTAGGTGAGGGCGCCGTGGCGCCTCTCTAGCCACTCCTCAAAGAGGGGACTTATCGCCACTATGGTGGCGTGCCCTGCACGGGGTTGCGACAGTCGCTCTCTCCATGTCGCCATGAGATCACGCCGGAGGTCTGTCCGCTGAGCGGTAATTTGTCGCGGCAGCGGAGTTTCCCCCCTATATAGTGCTTCCGCGCGCCATTCATGCAGGCGCGCGAGGACTATCGCCTCCAGATCCCATGGCGGCAATCCGGCAAGGAGGCTAGCCGCCTCGCCAGAGATCGTGCGGTACCCCCGGATTAGCCTTATGGCTATCACCTTTTGGGGCGCGTTCAGGTAGTGGGCGGCTTGCCGCCTCAAAGAACGCGCCCACACCAGGGCCCCGTAAAGGGCCATGGACCGCACGACCCCCGCGTAAAGCTTCCGGCAGGAGGCGTTTGGACCCCTCAGGTTGGGCAAGAGCCGCCTGAAAGCAGCCCCTGTCCGTTCCAGTTTGGGAGCCAAACGTCGGAAGTGCTCCACGAAGTTCCACCAACTGTCGAGGACGAGTCCTAGGTACTTCAACGTTGACCCGACGCCGATGGAAACCCCTCCTGCCATCAGTAGGGATCCCGACGGTGGCGCATTCCGAGGCCCATGAAAACACATGGCCTCGGACTTGTGCAATGCCACTTCGAGTCCCAATTGCCGGATCCTCTCCACAACTATCGCAACCCCGCGTGTCATGTTTTCGGCCGCCGCCTCGTGCGACCTCCCTTGTGCCAGTACCAGCGTGTCGTCAGCGTAGCAAACTACACTGACGCCGGTAGGGAGGTCGGCGCGCAGCACCCAGTCGTAACCGATGTTCCACAAGGCCGGCCTCAGAACCGAACCCTGTGGAACACCGCACGACATCTCTCGCCGGTTCCATTCTCCGCTCCGACTGGGGTAGATGACGGCTCTATCCGTCAGGTAGTCCCCGACCACACGACGAAGGTAGGTCGGCACCCCGTGATACCGGAGTGCCTCCGCAATGCAGGTCCAGGGCATGGAGTTGAAGGCGTTGGCGATGTCAAGAGACACCGCCAAGACAACTCCGCCCCGGGACACCGCCAAGACAACTCCGCCCCGGGACACCGCGTCCCCCATCGTGAGGGCTCTCACGCGCATGATGGCGTCCACCGTCGAGCGCCCCTTGCGGAAACCAAACTGGTGTTCCGCAAGATCCGGCCCCATCCCTGCAAGGTGCCCGGCGAGGCGGTTGGCAATGACTCTTTCAAAGAGCTTGCCCACCTCGTCGAGCAACACGATGGGCCGGTATGCGGACGGAGAGTCCGCAGGGCTCCCTGGCTTTCGGATTAGGACCAGCTTCCCCGTCTTCCAACGAAGCGGGAACTGGCCTCTCTCCAAGCATGCGCTTAGGAGCCCTTCCAGTCGGGGCCCGAGAGCCTCAAAGGCCAGGACCCAGGCTTTGCCAGGCAAGCCATCCGGTCCCGGGGCGGTATTTCTGGCTTTCAGCCTGCGTACCGCCACTCTCAGGTCTACCCCAGTCACCTCCGGAACGTCATCGTCGTCATCGGTGTGGTCCGCTTCCGGCACCGCACGCGGTGACGGAGCCATAGGCGGGGGAGGATGCTCCCCTCGCGAAGGGAACAGAACGCTCACCACGTCCTCCACGAGCTCAGGCCGGAGACTCTGCGTTAGCGGGGGGGCCCGGGTGCGGAGTTTGTCCCGCACCATCTTGTAAGGGCGCCCCCACGGATCTCCGTTCAGAGACTCCAGCATCTCCTCGCGGGCCAGATGCTTGGCCCGCCGGACAGCCTCTTGGAGGGCGGTCTTTGCCGCTCTGTACCCCTCGTACAGCTCCGCCTCAATGGCTGCCGCATCCGGAGGGCGGATGCGGAGCCTGCGATGCCTGGCGTACAGGTGCCGCGCGGCAACGCACGCCTCGCGCAGAGACGTCAGCTCTTGCGACCACCAGTACACCTGACGCCGGGCGCTCCTGGCCGAACTCGGGGCATTGCCACGTCGCAAATCTCGGACATGGCCTCCTGGAACCAACCCGCCTCGTTGTTGATGTCGGCAGGCCTGACCGGTGATGACACCCAGGATTGCACGATTGAGGCTTCCAGGAGGAGCTCCCGGTCCAGCTGCTTCAGCGCCCATCGCGGACCACTCGGGGCCTGTAGGACCGGTGCGCTTGAGGTCTGAGTGGAGACGTCGAACCGGATGTACCGGTGGTCGGAATAGGTCTCCACCCCCTCCATGACGCGCCAGTCGACGACACGCGGTGACAGAACGGGGCTAGCGAACGAGATGTCCACCACCGACTCGCCCCGCATCCGCACGCACGTGGGGACAGAACCCCGATTTAGGACGACTAGACCTGTCTCCAGAGCCCAGTCCTCCACCATCCTACCCCGCACGTCCGTGTAACGAGAACCCCAAGCCAAGTTCTTGGCATTGAAGTCCCCGAGTACAAGCACGGGGAGGGAATGGCTTCCGATGACGACACTCAACTCCGTGAGGGAGTTGTGGAACTCGGCGAGAGTTCGGCTCGGGGAGAAGTAGACTCCCACTACAATGATATCCCCGAACCGTGCTGCTACGCACCCCTGACCCTTCCTGATACTCTCAAGGGTCGGGGTACCGGCGGCGGCCGACGCAATTATAGTCACTGAGCCGCTATGGTCCTCCACCCAGTCATCCCTGGGCGGGAATACTTCTACCCTAGAAGTATTTTAAATTAAATTAATTGCTAAGGAGACAAACTCGCGCATGCTTTCCTGAATTAATTCCTTCCTGCAATTCGTAATAGGTACTAACAGGCAGAACAGAGTATTTTAAGGTTTTTTTTTTTATTAAACGTTTAAACTTACGTATTTTATAATGAAACTAACCACTACCCACGACTTCGCCCACAGGTAGAGCGGAAATTATTCTACGTGGTCGAACTATCGTGATAAAAATGCATACTTTGTCCTAAGCTTCTAACCAAGATCAACGGTTACCTGGGTGCCAAGTTTCATTGAAATCCTTTCAGCGGTTGAATCTTGAAAATTTACTGAATTTTATGAACTAGCTGGTGCCCGCGACGTCCGTCAGCGTGAAATTATTATAAAAATATTACATCCCTATTTGAATCGGATTTTGAAAATAATTTCAAGGGGGCTTAATTTTTTTTTTGCACGGAACCGTAATAAAAAACCATTTATTCTGCCAGTAAAAGTCTTGTCAAAATCCATACAGCCGTTTCGGAGATTAGCTGGAACAAAGAGACAGCAAAATAAAAAATAAAATGTCTGTTAAAAGTACTGTTTATACTTTTATATGCATTCAGTAAAAAGCTGTTATTTTGAAATTATAAACAGACACTTAAATTTAATTTATCTATATGTATTGTATAGATTAGGTAATACTAATAAACAAATAGATATTTTTCTTTCTTTCTTTCTAACACCACCATGACAGAAAACTTTTACATAAATTCTAACAAAAAAAGTCCCTGAAACTGAAAACTGTCTCGAAATACCAAAGGCTTAATACCTAATAAGCATGACGGAGCTCCGGCCATCTTATTTTATATTCCGAGCTGCCCCATGCACGTTACGAGTCCTATGCACGAGAATGCCCGACAACATCCAAACGTGCAACCACAGTATAAATATAACCAGTACACCAACTATGCCTTTTATGTAAAATCAAACGCTGGTGTTAGGGCTCACAACTAAACTTTTTGTTATGTGTGTGTAAAAAACGTAACCATTTGTCTCGATGCGGCAGCCGCGAATTAATGACGAGTAACCAAAGGAGACTGTCCACCTAGTACGACTGGCAGAAAGGTCTATGGAGCGATCCATGCTTGGCATAACCCTCTTAAATCGAGTGAGTAATACCGAAATCCGCCGTCAGACGAAAGTATACGACGCCGGGGACCGGGCGGTGCGCCTCAAGTGGACCTGGTCAGGACATCTGGCTAGACGCGAAGATGGCCGATGGAGCAAGGCTTTGACCTTTGAAGTGGGGGCCAAGGACTGCATAGCGAAATCAGGGCCATCTTAAAGCTTGTCGAGTTGACGAAATCGTGGGAAACACCTGGATAAGGGATGCATAGAACCAGGAAGTGCGGCAGAAGAAAGACGAGGCCTATATCCAGCAGTGGGTGATTCCGGGCTGATATGATCATGATGATGACTTGTAAAAAACGTAACCACTTGGCTCGATGCGACGGCCCCGAATTACTCACGAGTAACCTGTTACATGAAGCGTGATTAGAAATTGCTCTAATGCTTTGCATGTTTTTGTGTGTGTGAGACGATTCCGACCATTTCTACCTAGTTGGAATACTCTATCTTTCCTATCCTTGTCTTATGTTTCTTCGGTCGATGCAACAAGTTTTTTCTTACTTCATCCATTTAGTTGGAGTACTGTGTACAGTGTACACTAATGTCTACTGTGGTGCAAGGCTCACATATGCATGTCAAAAGTTCGTCTTGTGTAGGATGAATGTATTTTTGGATACACTATGATGTCAATTTCGGACGTTTGAAGCTGAAAATAGGGTTGCAATCGTGTTTTTATTTATTATGCAAGTGCATGTGTCTGTTGGTACGTGTTTTTTTGAAAATATTTGAGATAGTATTGTGTTGAATTTTGGTTTAGCGGCTATGGTTGCGAGAAAAAAATAATCATTTAAAATCGAAAGAAGAAAAAAGGTTCCTATGTTGAAAGTTCAAACTTTCCAAGATGTTCCTCATATTTTTCAGTTCGTTACGAAATTCCCACTTCCGTTGTCAATTATTTATTAATGAACTCATTAATTCAACCGTAAAATACATATACCAAACGTCTAGAAAAATTCAAATTATAATGGGATTATAAATATAATTTCTTCTTTTCTATGTTTTTTATTGTATTCAGTCTTACCAAGGAGTATTCTATTACCCAGTACTGGGTTGTGGAGGTCAGAAAGGCAGTCGCTGCTTGTAAAATAATGGTATTCAGCTGCATCCGGTTAGACTGGAAGCCGACCCCAACATAGTTGGGAAAAGGCTAGGCAGATGATGAATGTTTTCTATTGGTATTCACAAATAGATATTATTTTCAAGGACCTAAGGTTCAAATTACTCGAACATACACTTACACAACAAATGCTCGTATTTGAATATGAAAACTAATTTTAGGCATTTCAAGGTAATAAATAAAATTAGAATTGGATTCACAAAATAAATTAATGTCTGGCTTTCCTATTCATTAGTAAACAGTCTTAGTTCGTTTAATTTGTTCTAACTGACTTTATAAGTAAGTAGATAACCGTCTTGAGAACTAATTTGAGTCTTATTGAAGACTAGTTTATGCCTGCGGCTTCACCCGCGTGTATTATTGTCCCAAGGGATTGTACTACCGGAATAAAAAGTATCCTATGTGTTAATCCTTTCTGTCTGTATGTACGTACGTGCATCACGCAAAAACTACATGGATTTGAACACAGTTTTCACCGCTCTACTGCTAGATGCTTAACTTAAAATATAGGCTACATTAGATATAGTTTTGGACCTGATAGGTGGCGCTGTGCGAGGCAAGGGCGGGTCGCTAGTAAAACATAAAAAATATACTCAAGCGTAAATAAAGCCTCCAGGAATAAAGGGCGTGCCCGCTTACACGTGAAATGTTGGATTGTACATATAGACTGCTATATGTATAATCCAACATTAACTCGGGAGTCATAATTATAATTATCCAAGTGGATCAAAACTGGATAGAGTAATGTTTATCTATGGATCCTAAAATAACATAAGAATACGTAATTAAAAGTGGTCAAGCAATTTATCGAAAACTAACTGATGAATAACGTTATACTTAATACCTACCCACACTAATTCCAATTTATTCTGTCTAGTCAATTTAAACAAATCCAGCCATATTATTCTTTCATTTTCACTAGCAAAAATACCAACCAAACTAAATGTACAGAGAAATATATTCGGAGCAAACAAAAAGCAAGATTAGAAAGGCAATATTATACACAAATGCAATATTAGAGATCAACATTGTCCTCCGTTCTCCCAACGAAAACATTTCTTAATTAAATAAGCCCGGACAGGTGGATACAGCACCAAATCTAATATACCAGATAGGAATTCCCTTTATTTATACTGGGCGTCCAAGGCCGCGATCAAATTGTTGAGAAATCAAAGCTGAAAGAATTTTTTTTCGGGCCCTCGTTAATTTCCTTTAAAGCGTTTTACAATTAATTCTGTTGTGACTTTCTTTGTTGGTTCTCTTGTTTGTTTACTGAGGCGTTAGTAAAAGGTTTTTCTGGTAATTTAGGTTCGTTATTTTGAAGTTTGTGGTATTGTTAGATTTTATAATAATTATTTTACTTCGTCTCACATTGAGAGGATCGTTGCTTCATGATAACAACAGTATGGGTCTATCTTCAAGATTAAGCAACGATTGGTGAGGTTGGTCCGTGGATGGGTGACCATCTATTATATACTGAAGAGCCTCCATGCTTCGGAGACAAAGTTGAGAAGTTGTTCCCGGTTGCCGTTTGTAGAATCTTGACACCCTTTAGGGTAGTTAGAACCCTGAAAATCTCACAACCAGTGAAGAATCTTTGTACCCCGTAACGTAAAATACTGATATCCAGCTGCACCAGGTTTGATTGAAAACTGATCCCAACATCCCTAGGATAGAATAGAATAGGCCATAGAATCTAGATAGATGATCAAGACTTTGGCTGTCATTGCCATGGACAATGCTTGCTCATATTGAGATGACCAATTATACTCAAGAGAACTAATCCTACTAGACAGATTTAGAAATGAGAAAAAGGTACACGAACTTACAAGGTGAGACTAAGTTGGCAACGCACATTTTCCTTCATTTTCAAATCAACACGCAGAAAGCTCTTTATAAATTTCACAACAGCAGGATTACAAAGAAACAGCTCCTCGTTTGAGCTCAATTTAATTACGCTACATACAAATCTTTAGGCTCCGTTCACTGCTTGGCCACGAACTCCACGTACAAGCGGCACGCGTGTTGCGACAGTTACTGAGGCCGTGAGTGCAGCGTTACCGAAAATAATAAGAAAAACGTGTCCTTGAGATACTTGCTCAAGGACACGCTTGTTAATTTGTGACAGTGCGGAAGAACCTAATGAAATAAATTGTCACGATGCACTACAACGCGATTTGCGGAGCCACGACGCGAAAGTAAGGTGACTCGCTCGCGCATTGCTTCGCGTACAAGCTTGCGTCGGCAGTCGAATCTCCTGGGGTGTTCGTCGTCGCGTCGAGTTGGGTGTATGTGTGTCGGGAAACGCGCGTCGCTTGAGCGTGTAACTCGTGGCCAAGACATTATACACATACATCTCTAGTATATTTTATACAAAGTTTCATCCGTACAATTGTAGTCCTTGCTGAATAATATATTTTTACTTTGCGTCCAATTGTCGAGCGGGCGGGGATACTTCTAATTCACTCGCTCCGTACGAATTGAAGGAGTCACGGCTTTTTTTTCTTATTATAATTTATCCGAGTTCAAATCGATGTTTTCTTAATTAAGTAGTGCTTGGAATGGAATGGCTGGTTAATAAGGTGTCTGTTTTATTGTAGTTAGACGAAATTTCTTGGAAAATTAGTTTGGAAGAGTGCAAATGGCTGGCTATACTTAGTTGCCATTATTCAGCAGTTTTGTCATATACTGATGATGACTAAACTATACTACTACTATGATGACTGCCTCGTTCATCTAGTGGTCGCAAGCGCGATTGCTGAGCATGAGGTCTTGGGTTCAATTCCCAGGTCGGGAAATGTGTTATTGGGTTTTTCCATCAGGAATTTCTCAGTAGCAGCCACGGAGTCTGGATTTGCGCACAGTTGATGGCAATAGGCTCTCCTCCTATTACATTGGATGTAAAATTAACTGGCGAAATGTGGATGTACTATTAGGTACATCTCTGTCTAACCCTTCGGGGATTACAGGCGTGATGTTATGTTACGTGACAATGACTAAATTTGCGACTGGACTTAAAGACAATACAATAATATACTATCGACTTAGTACACACAAGAAAGTAGGTGCCCGATTTTCTTAGAAAAAATACCTACTGTAACACATCGTCTCAAGTTTTTTGTCTGTGTCTATTATTTACTAACGAGACACAGTTTACACAAGAGAATTGATGTCAAAGATTTTGCTCAGCACAAAGCTTTAGTTACTATCTAAATATTTGGCCGAAATTGTCTCACTAGTGTGAAGAGTATAAAACAGGGACGGAACTAGTAGGTACTGATCATCTCTTATCTGGTCTCCATAACCCTGGTCCCCTGGCCCTGGTCTGGTTATTTTCTTTTGTTTTGTCTTGTGTGAGTATAAATAAATAATTTTTCTTTCTTTCATAACCTGGTCGAAAGACTGATCGTCAGACTTTCGGCCTTGGTAGCTATGTAATAGATACTTTCTCACGATTCTGACGATTTCATCGACCCAACGAGCTTTAGGACGGCCCTGAATTCTTCGGCCTAACCTTGGTCACCACTTGATCAAAGCTCCACCGGTCATCTCCGCGACTAGCCAGATGTCTACTTGAAGCGCACCGACCGGTCACCGACGTCGTAGACTTTCGTCATCATCAGAAATTTCGTGCATTTCAGTGTAACGCACTCGATCTAGAAGGGTTACGGGACACACAGAAACAGAAACTAAACAGAAGAAAGGGGAGGCCTAAACCCAGCAGTGGGTGATTCCGGGCTGATATGATGATGGTGATGTAATAGATGATCACCCATCCACGGAATGACCGCGGCCAGCGTTGCTTCACTCTGATAATCGACCCGTGCGGCAGTTATTATTTATCCTCAAGTCCCTTTTTTTTAGCGGAAGGGAGTGTCAGACTTGTACTGACTACAACCCATCCATGTTCCTTCTTTACCCTTTGTGTTCCAGGGCCACGGTATCTCTTTCAAACAGTCCCGCAGCCCTGGCAGGCATCGGCCCATACGGACCCCTATTTGGTTGCTGACATCTCTTTGAGGCGCGAGTGGAACACGAACGCGCCGTCGACACGGCCTATCGTCATAAGACGGCCGGATGGCGAGCTACCTATAACTCGCCGTCCACAGGCCCGCGCCTACGGTGTCCGGGAGCCACCACGTGACCCCCGACGCCCAGGGCTTCTCCCGCGGCGGCTGGGACGTGAGGTTCTTTCCCTCTCACGTCCCGATCCCCGAGTCCCTCGATTTTGAATTCGAAACATTTATAAATTGTACATAAATTCAATGCCTACGCCTTACAAAAGATCGCAATCAGTCCTTGTGAACTATTGAAACAGGTCCGTTTGAATACTCGTGTCTAGTTCTCAAAGATATTGAAAGTCATAGGATTCGTAAGCTATTACTCGTATCTGACTTCTAGTTACGGGTTATATAACTTTGTAGGGCGGTTCAGTTGGCTGGTTTATTTGACGACTCGCAGTTTTGTTTCTAAGTTTATTGTTGGTAACAATAGCATGATTATTATAATAATTTTTGTTATTATTTGAAGGAGTCGACTGGCTCGTTGGTCTAGTGATCACAAGCACAGCTGCTGAGCATGAGGTTTTGGGATCGATACCCAGGACCGGCTAAGTGTTATTGAGTTTTTCCATCAGGAATTTCTCAGTAGCAGCCACGGAGTCTGAATTTGTACCCGGATGGCATTAGGCTCGCCTTCTATTACATGGGACTTAAACGTAACTGGCGAAATGTGGGTAAACCTCTGCCTAACCCTTCAGGGATTACAGGCGTGATGTCATGTTATGTTGAAGGAGTACTTACGACACATAATTATGTTTAGGTCGGCATGGTAATAGCAGGATGGCAAAACTGAATATTATGTAGAAATACAATTGGGGAAAAAGCCTAGCGGCTTAGCTAGGATTGTGTCGAGATGATACGAATGTGAATCAGCTAAGGTATATGCCAAACGGAGTTTTCTGATCGTGGAAATGAAAAGTGGAATGACAGCCCTGTAAAATAAAATCCGGCACGAAGGACCACCACAAACATGTAGAATAAAATGCTTGTAGATTTTTAACAGTAAATTGGTTTTCTAAGATAGATTTGAATTTTACACAAGAACAAAAGTACCATGCCACCGAGAGAGAAAGTTCTAATCTACCGATGTTACCAGTACATAAAAACTAGTGCTAAACATATTAATGTTGCTATTATAAATAAATCATTTGACCTTAAATTAAAATATTCTTAAACAAGCCCAATTTGTGTAGTACCTAACAACTTAAGGTCGGATTTGCTGTTCAATAAATTCTGACTTGAACACTTGTGTAGCGTACCAGTAACTACATTTCTACATCCACCTCTATTTACACCTCTGGCTAATCCTTCGGGGAATACAGGCGTGATGTAATGTTATGTTATAATGTTATTTCCTCGTAAAAGGCATCATAGATTATGGTCATTAGTTACATAGCCATGAAATCAATTTCGGTAGGAGTAGAGTTCCATGTTCATTGAAAGATTACTGTCAACATAACCATTTTGCATTTTGTGGTGGTTAAATACAACACACGCCACGTGACGTCGTTGTGACGTTCCACGTCAATAAAATTGCGATTGCTAAAGAGTTGCTGTATTGCAGATGGGTAAGAAGACATGGGTAAGCGATGCTAAGTTTTTCCAGTTGTAACATTTGTTCAAAAGATACAGACTACGTATACATGACGATTGTGAAGTTCATTATTAAATGCAAACATTACACAACAAACAACGGCAGACCGATGGGAAGATGGCGGACTGAGCTATATACTCCTTTCGAAAAGACTGGCTTGCACTAGCCGGGCATAGGCCCGGCTAGTGCAATAGTGTTATCCCACAGCTGGGCCTATGCCCAGCTGTGGGATAACACTAACGAGCGGCCTCGTCAGTTAGTTAATGAAAACTCGTCAGTTAGGTAGTTTATGAGTAGGTACTCAAAATGTACTGACAAACGGGTATTAACAAAGACACTACTACCTCCGAAGATTTTATTGTGTCATTACAAAATCTAAGCCTTCTTACAAAAGATTTAGAATAAGATCCTTGCACCAGTTACATAGCAAGTCTGTGAATCTGCAGCCGCGACGCAGAATCAAAGTTTCGAGAACTTTGAGATCTACCAAGAATACGCGACCTATTTTATGAAGATACTAGCTTATGCCCTTGGTTTCGCCCTTTTCGAGGTCGTAAATTTTCCCCTGGGAAGGAACTGCCTGGCTAAAAAGTATCCTATATACTAACCCAGCATGCAAATACCCTCGTGTCGTAAAGACTGAAAAACCGAAAGAGCTTTCTGAAGGGTGTTACACCACTCAATTGCGAGCGATCTTCGGAAAGACTAAAGCTGTGGCAAGCTAGTGCATACTTACCAAACCCATTCATTTCACCTGCTGAAAATCACCCACCTGGACATGAGTTGCCATGGCTGACCTGGAAGTCTTTAAATAGACTCGGACCGCGATTGGCCACAACAAGGCAAACCAGCTCAGGTGGAGATTCATTAATGAGGCTGCCCGGGGTGTAAATGTGGTGCTATTCCACAAATGATGGGGCACTTCATATTGTATCCTGCGTGTCCTGTTGTTTGTTCATTACAGGAACTGATGGATGCTACTGAAGGTGCCAAACTAGTGGCTCAATTCTGGGCAACACATACAATTTACATTGCCAAAAAGATCAAAGAAGATAAGAATAAGACCCAGGTCGGTCATAGTCTACATGTATGTATGCCAAATGTTATTAAAATCCATCCAGCCATTTTCAGGTGTGAAGAGCTAACAAACATACAGACACATAGACAGACGGAGATATTTCCGCGTTTATAATTCTAGTTTAAACTTGTTTCTACTTGAGCTTTGACTCATGTGTAGATTCGACTGCAGTAAGACATTTATACATTTTATTATACTTCGCTTCTATAGAGAAAGCTATATGAATCTTAGTTAGAATGTTTAACTGGCTGCGTTTTCTCATCATCATTTGTCTAACAATTTCGTATTTATGATGGGATTAGGTTCCAGTCTAACAGGATGCAGTTGAAAATGTACGAGCAGATTTATATGGAACGACGGCCTCTTTGAACATTATAACCCATTTACTGGGTAATACGATACATCTTGGTAAAACTGGTTGTCAGACGTTCAGGCTTCTACCTGTAACAATGCGTAGCGACGGTATGGTTTGTATAATGTATTAAATACAGGATGCTTTTTAAGTATGCCGTATTGTTTAAGTAAATTAGATATCTGGTTGGTATGCCTTTTTCTCCTTCACGTCCTAAGCTGTAATCAAAATGCTAGCCAATCAACTAGATGAAAACAGGGTTGATTACCAAGATTATTTCAGAACTACATTAAGGTAAGAATGTTAAATACGGTTAAGTAGCGGTGTGAGCAGCGGTGGCCCAGTGGTGGAGACCCCGACTTACGAGCAGTAAGTCGTGGGTTCGAGCCCAGCCAGGCGCATTACTTTGTGTAAGTTATTTCATCACCACAGCTTTCAAAACGGTGAAGGAAAACATCATGAGGAAACCGGCATGTCCTAGAACCAAATTTCGAAGACATGTGACATCTACCAACCCGCGCGGGGCCCGCGTGGTGGATTATATCCCATTCCCTCTCATAGATAGGAGGCTTGGGTCCCAGCAGTGGGAACATTAATAGGCTGATTATGCTATGCTATGCTCATGTTAAAAACGGCTATTTGAATTCTCTCCTAATTTACACATTTTGAAGTTGGACCCATGAAGAAATTTGTTCAGTTTGAAGGTCTATACTACAACCTTAAATATGACCACACCTTTTCGATACATGGATACTTGAAATGCAGTATCCTGAAAAACAACACACTAGCAACTCAACAGAAAGAATCACACCAACTCAACTATCCGTGGTAAAAAGTAAACACACTCTGAGTGCAGCTACAACACTTCCAGCAGAAACTACTAGAAGAAGTACAATGGAGTTTAGCAACTGGATACTACCTGGATTTAGAAGTTTCGTTTTGTTTTCTACCTAGATCCATTACAGAAAAATAGTAGGGTGAATGTTCATCAGTCCGTGAAAGTTGCAAAACTTAGAGTTGTAGGTAGGAAAATGGTGTGGCTTGTGTTTTTATAGCACTGATGTCCAAAAGATATCGATTTTTTTTTCTTTTATCGTGTAGTTAATCAAATGCCTAACCTGGTGTCAGAGTTTTTATGCCGCCTATATTCCTCTGACTTAGCTTTACATACCATCGAGAAATATCTCTCAGGCATGCTGGTTTCTTCACGATGTTTTTGCTTCGCCGAAGCAAGTGATAATTATACAATACGCACATAAATTCGAAAAATCAGACGTGCGCGTGTTGGGTTCAAAATAGAGACCTATGACTTGACCTAAAACCTATAAATCATAAACAATAAAATATAGACATAAAGATCATCCACCAATTCTTCTTTCTATATAGACTGGAAAAAGCATTTTAAGGCGCCGCCTGTCTGCTTGACTGTGTTCCACAGCCATGCTACTCAAGAATGCGTTGCTGCAAACAAATGAACCGAGCAACAAATGTAGGTGACCTCTCCTGGTATATCCTACGTAGTAGTGGAATATCGCCTTTATTGCTGTTATATTGCAATACAATATTATGGTGCTTTTCCATACAATATCAGCCCTAAAATGGGACAAAAAGTACCACATTATCAAGATGACATTGCAAGTTAATAGGGTCAAGAACATACATAACACATCACAAACATTTTCCCTATTAGTTTTTATAGTTATTATCGCATTTTCCTTATATTCGTAACACGAGCAGTCCTCAATAATTTGTCAAATGTGGTAGACGTGATCCATTACTTCTTGCCCTGATGCTGTCTTGGATTGATTTATTATGGTTGATGGGTAACAGTGTATTTGTATGGAGATTACGCCTTTTAGTAATAGTGGAGTCTTTTTTTGCGTAACTGAATTTGTGACTTCGTAAATGAAAATGAAAAAGCAACTAGGTTTTTGAAAATAGTATATGTAATTATGTGAGCAACGTTTTTTTTTCCAAAAAAACTATAACACTTCGATAAATTCAGCCAACTGTCGTCCACTGATAGAAGTTTCTCGTATGCTCAAGAGTCAGAGTTTCAGCTTACCTCCAAATTAATTACAATAACTTTTTTTTTTAGGCCTTTCTTGTTTTATTGGGTTGTCCGGCGGCGAGATGGTTAGACGACATAGTTGGCATCGGGAGGAAAAACCTGGATGAGGCTGGCACAGGACCGTGGAGATTGAACAGCAGTGGATGAATTCAGGATGTAGATGATGATGATGTTCTGTCCCATAGCTGGGCAATGACCTCATTCCTTTCCAATAGCATTTTACCACGTAAAAATCCAGATGCGTTCCAAATTCAAGTTTTATTAGTCTGAAACGGAACTCGGCAAACACAGCCTACTTTCTCATACCTAGAACAATCAATCAATAGACGAAAATGCAAACACAGACAAGATAGATCCTTGATTCAAACTATTTTTGGAACTCGAAATGCTAAACTAGGCCTAACCTTTAAAATCAGGACATAAGACTGAAAATAGAATCGCAGGCTTTAATAGGACCTTCGAACAATTCTCTTATCTCTGTCATTACAAGAGCCTCCCCTTTCTGAGCCCTAAAAATATCTCGACGAACTTAGGGCTGGCTATTCATTAGGGTACGGGGAATTTCTTGCCCCATTCATTGAGAAATAGTGATGCTAAGGTCTCACACAAATTAAGATAAGACACAACTTGTTAGGTTGAGAAGATTTTGGGCTGGGTCGCCTAATAGTTTGTGAGGTAGTAGCTCGATTTTCGCAAGAAATTGTATTGGTATTAGGAATGTGAAAAAATTAAATAAGTGTTTTGCAACTTTGATATGCTGTAATTTTGCTCATAGTCAGATCTCTTGTATCCTGATGAAAATTATCATTGGTGTGACTTTTAGCCGAAATGAAAATACTCGTTAACTACCGCCACCGCCTTCTGTACTACATATACCATTATAACGGTGGAGGAAAACACCGTGAGGAAACGAAACCAGCATGCCTGAGAAATATTTCTCAACGGCATGTAAATCCAACTCAGAGGCCAATGGGCGGTACAAAAACTCTGACACCAGGTTAGACACTAGCCACACGAAAATAAAAAAGAAGCATAGCCTATATGTATAATGCTGCTTTCTTTTTTTTCGTGACAGTATCCACGAAAATCATAAAAGAAAACTGTTTCTGAAGATGAAGGTGAAAAATATGATGAAAATAGTTTGTAAAAACTCTGCCTATCACTGCTGCAATAGTTACCTTGCTGGCCTTTACCAAGGCGAAACCCGAAAATAAATTTGAAAAGTACAACAGTAGAGATTTTCGTTAGCTCCTTCAAAATGAAATTGGAACGGTGGGTTTTTTTTTTTTTTTTTTTTTTTAAAAAGACAATCATGACCTATCCTTAAAGTCTGGTTCTGGCGTGTTCATTGTGCTCACGCTAGCCTGAAAAACCAACGGCTAGATTTTTGGCACGTTAAAGGATACTATGTTGGAGCCAATTTCCAGTAAGTGCCTGTTATGATATTTGATCACTTCGCAACGGGACATCGCACTTATTTGCTATACTCTTCATACATAAATACATTTTACGTAAGAATAATAAATATTTGCACAATAGAATTACATGTAAAAACGAAAACAAATATTTTTGTCTACATCTTAATACGAAAATAACGTATTCGATTACCCGTAAAAGCCATTGGTTTGTTTGTCTCTACTTTAAGGCAATTTATTTTCTTTTATATTTGTTTGTATCAGATTTCATTCAAGGCTAATTTCTTTGGAACGAATAATGTAAGTACTATAAATATACGTTGGCTTAGAAAACGATGTTTATGTTTCCGTGGAGAAACAATATTTTTTTGTAGTTATCACAAGACTTAGGCGATGGATTAGATACAAAACAACTTTAACAGCTTGGCCACAACATACACGCTCAAGCGACAAACGTGTTGCTACAGCGTCTGCAGAAAAACAAATGAAAGAATTTGTTTAGAGCATGCCTACGAGTCAAGTGATGAAAACAAGTGAAACATGCGTGCGTTGCTTGACCCAAGTGACATGTCACATCGTAAGTCACATGTTACATCGCAAGTAAAATGTCACATCGCAAGTCGCATGGGACCAAGTCGTGTACAGGGCATAAACAAATGGGAAAAATAAGCCAGTCCACGCAGCTTGATCTACAGTTTTCTTATCTTATTTACCCACAACAGGCAACCTGTGTGATCATATATTCCAAAAAGCCACAAACATCTCAGCTCGTCTGCCAAACGACAGAACGTCAACAAAAATAGACGATGCCGAACTTCGTCACGAGACAAGCGTTCCCGGAATATTTTCGGCGGAGAATCCTCGGAGAGTTTCACAAACGGTGAACGTCGAGTTACTGGGCCGATAAATTAGGCAATTTGCGGTTACCGTTCGGGCTGGACTGCGTGTTTCGTCCCAGAGTCCGGGGCTCGTAATTAATTATCCACATGTACGAACCGTTGCGTATAACTTAATCAACCATCAGAATGCTAACTATTGGTATTGATTGGAGTCTTTTGCTTGTTCATTTCGTTGAGTGTGTGTTTATTGGTGATGTTTGGCTTGTTCGATGTTCGGGATTGTGTGATTGGCTCCGGGACGTGGATGTGTTTCGATTGGATGGGTTGCGTTGGGTAGCTATCGCTGTCGGATGACGAGTTCTGAATTTGCTGTGGTTAATATTTGAGTTTGGTTTACTGTATAGGGTTTTGATTGGAGGTGTGATGTCCTACAAAAATAAGCTAGAAAGAAAAAAATCGAGGCTTAGTGTCAACAACACAACAACATCGGCCCTGTATTTTTCGAAGGGTTAAGGAGAGGAGTATCTTTTGTACCCACATTACGTCAATTACGTTTCAGTCCCATGTAATAAGACTAGCCTATTGCCATTAGCCGGGCACAAATCCAGGCTCTGGGGTACAACATTGAAATTCCTGTAGAAAAATCCAATAAAACTGCCCGACCTCGGGATCGAAAGCCTCTACCTCACTTTAAACTCACTATTTATTAGTTAGGTCGTTAAATGAACATAAAATTGTTTTTTGTGCTTCCCAATTGAATATCCTGTCAGAGTCAACACCAGAAGAATACTTGATTTAATAAAAAAAATTGGACTAAAAAAAACAGACTTATAGATTTTAAAATCACAAAGATCATTTTATACTGGACTCTTTACAAAGCACAAAACACCAGATTATTTTGACCCTTGAACTTTGTTGACCTTCCAATTTGTGTTTCCGATTTTCCGTTCGAACAACTCACCCTTAAAAGTTAGGAAACCACAGCTTTGTTTCTTTGATGAATTAAACCAACTTTGATTTTAATAATAATCCAATAAGAATGGTTTTTCCACAACATTGAGATTTTGAAACAACCGCATGGAGGTTTCTTCGCAAAGGCCTTCCGACCTACTTACGTACGCCATTTTCTGAGAATCGACACACATGTTTATCCGACTGTTACTAAGAGACGTTTTTGTCTAAATGTAACAGGTAATGTTTGGTACAGACTTCCTTCAAGAACTATCATTATGTTATTTTAGATAGAACGTCAAATGAATTGCTCAAGTTTTTTTTTGGATCAAAAGTGTGAAAATTCAAGCGACATGAACAGGTCGGTTAATATGACGTCTTAAAGCAGTATTGTTTAAATGTCACTCCAGTGTGGGAAAGAGACGGATCTATAAATGACGTCTAGGGCCGTCTCTTTCCCACCCTAGAACAAGATTAAAATAATACTGCTTTAAGAGGTCATGGTAGGCGACCTGAACTAAAAATAAATTAGACGATGGGATATGACGAGTTGAGTGAAGCTAAATGAGTATGTTCGTAAGCGTTTTTGCCTATAACAAAAGGTGTGAGTTCATGCAAATAGTTTATTGTCATCGTCTGCGTAGCTGATTACATGGAGCGACTGCCTCTCTGACCTTCCAGATCCCAGTTATAGAGTGATATGGTATGCCACCGATTATGATGGCTGATTAGTTGATTACGCATTTATGTAGATACATAATGTGTATATTAAAAAAATAGCCTCGACTGGACTACTTCGTTGGTCGAATGGTTGCAAACGCGACTGCTGAGCATGAGATCCTGGGTTCGACTCACGAGTTGGGCAAAGGTTTATTGGATTTTTCCATTAGAAATTTCTCAGTTGCAGCCACGGAGTCTGGATCTGCGCCCGGTTGATGGCAATAGGCTAGCCCCCAATTACATGGGACTTAAACATGTCTGGCGAAATGTTGGTGTACTATTAGGTACTCCTCTACCTAACCCTTCGGGGATTACAGGCGTGATGTTATGTTATGTTATAAAAATAGCTTTTAAAAGTGTCCCTCAATTACACTTCTTGTGCTAATATCATTGTTAGTATTAATGTAAACAATATGTTATTACCCAAAAAAACACAACACTTCTGCCAACTAATAACTACAACCCAAGATTTAAATACAATCCATTTCTCTCTGTCGTGAGCACACTTAATAAGCTAGCTGTCCGCCTAATGGGCGGGAATAGGAGCCGATAAATAAGAACATTGGCGACCCTGCACACGTGGCGGTCGACGGAAATACTATTAATTACTCTTATAAGCTGGACGTATATGTCGGTGTTTACTTGACCGAGAGTACGGGAATATTGGCTGGGAAAGGGTTTTGGAGGACCTACGTGTTGTACGTACGAATAGAAAAGTATACATATCTTAATTAGCATAGCATGAAGAATTATTGATCTCAGAAACATCACACGATACAAACCGACTACTAGTTTTATTTGTGTTTTAATAAATCTTTTACTTTTGCAACCTGGTCCTTAGTCGAGGCCCTGGTCAGGTCCTGGCCTTCTACCTAGTCTGAAAAACGCATCGAAAATAAGATTAATTTAAGTAAGTGTCAATCATACGTACCCTGCTACGCTCTTGCTACGAGATTGCTACGCGGTTGCTACGAGATTGCTACGCGCTTGCTACGACAATGCCTACGGACAAGCTTTATCCCACTCACTTTCTCATTTTTACCGGCATTAACGAATTTTAACACAAAAAAAATACTTGTCGGATAGCAGCCATATAAACTGACCCAATTATCCGCGGTACAAAGTGGCATTTTAAATATTTATAAATAATGTGATGTCATTTTGAGAGTGACACTTAACACGGGTCACTTAATAGAGGGACGGAACTGAGGTAGGTAGCCTCCGAACGTGTGTGAGAGGAATTACAATGTGCTTGGTTTTTCGATAAACGTCCGGGTTTAGGGTAAAGTAAGAGAAATGGGCTTTTTAGTTTTTTGCTGATAGTGTGTTTTTGTGAGACATGTTCAAATTAGATTCTATTTCATTCCATTGACCTTTTACTATTAATTTTGACAAAATGATAAAATCAATATGAAATGAGATTGGTCATTGGGAAATATTTTTGTTTTTGCAGCAATAGTTGCTCCCTTGATCAATCAATTAATACCTATCAGATGGATTCAGTAATACCGCGTAATTGCACTTACACTACACAGCATATTTATAAAAAAGCACCAAAACTTTTCTCTTCACGCACACACACACACACACACTTTTTCTGACACTTCTCTTACATACAATTGGGGCTGTAATCTCCGAAGGGTTAGAAAGAGATTTGTGTATGTCTATATACACTCATATTCCTCCAGTTATGTTCGGCCATATGAAAGGCGTGAGCCTATTACCATCAACCGGGCACAAATCCTGAACCCGAGCCCTTACTGTGAAGTTATTTTGACTACTTCTTACTTCATAATGGCAAACATCTACATTTTGATATACGATCACCACACAAGTAAATAACCAGCCTACAGAAATCCCCAACACGGAATGTCCGAATAAAATCCAGGCATAAATGAAATAAAAATGCAACAAATAAAATGACGGCCACAAGTATGCGACTACGTCAAAAATATTTGTAGCATAAATACATTTGCAAAGCGTGAAACGTTCCATTTTCAACTGAATTTCGATATCGACTGAAAGTTCCGGTTGCAAGGATGTATGTAGCTGGTACATTAGAATGTTGTTAGTATAAAATAACAAAATACTGGCGACATGAGAATGAACTATTGGGTACCTACTCCTCTGCCTAACCATTTTGGTGTTTAAGTACAGTGTTAATAGGGGGCAAGCCATATACCATCAACTGGACAGAAATCCAGACTTCGAGCTTTAAATAAACCCACAACAAAAAACCAAAAAACGCTCTCCCTGATTTGGAATTAGAACCCACACACTACCAAGATTTGTCATCAAAACTTAACTACACCCGTGTTGAAATTTTAACAGAAAATCTTTTTTTTTTTTTTTTTTTTCACTCTTTTTGTAGAGTGAAATAAAAAAAAACAAAAGATTTTGACAAGAAAAGATGGAAATTCTACTGTTATGTGGGGATAACAGGATCTCCATTTTCCAGACTATTTTCAGCCTATTGTTATCTCTTTTAATATTAGGTACTTAATTGATCAATTTTGGTCTATTTTTGACGTGCCTAATTAATGTTATAAGTAGAAGCCAACAAAGTTTTAATTAAGCATGTCTTATGGCCAAAGATAAACAAAATAAGCCCAATTTTCTAATTTCCCAGAAATACGAACTCTTACAGTAGTAACTCTTTAAACATAGTATCTTTTGATGTTATTTTCGCGATTCAATTATGGTAAAATTTAAGCTATTTATAACATCATCTTCAGCTTAGTTATTTACCAATTGTGTTGGGCTCGACTTCCATTCTTAAATGAAAATAGCCAATATTTTACATGATGCTGTAGCATCATGTAAAATATCGGCCGGTAGCTGGGTTATACGATAACCCTTGGCAAAACTGGTTGTCAGGCTTTCGGGCTACTGACTGCACGTAACGACTGTCAGACCAGAAAAATTACCAACTGCCTAACATTCTTTCTTCTTTTCGTACGTACGTAACGTTTCTTCAATATTGTCAAGTATTGCTTTTTTTTTTTTTTTTTTTTTTTTTTTTGGATGGGAAATCATCAAATGACCCCCCCCACTCTGGGCGGAGCGGAAGGGAGTGTCAGACTTGTACTGACTAAAACCCATCCATGTTCCTTCTTTGCCCTTTGTGTTCCAGGGCCACGGTGTCTCTTTCGAACAATCCCGCAGCTCTGGCAGGCATCGGCCCATGCGGACCCCTACTAGTTGCTGACATCTCTTTGAGGCGCGCGTGGAACACGAACGCGCCGTCGACACGGCCTGTCGTCATAAGACGGCCGGACGGCGAGCTAGCCCATAACTCGCCGTCCACAGGCCCGCGCCTACGGTGGCCGGGAGCCACCACGTGACCCCCGACGCCCAGGGCGTCTCCCGCGGCGGCTGGGACGTGAGGTTCTTTCCCTCTCACGTCCCGCCACCTCCTTCACTAGCATGACTGCTTCACAGAAGGAGGTGACGGCTTCCCATTCCCTCTCGCTCCGGACCATGGCTTGAACCAGGGCCGGACGCGAGAGATCGCCGCCGCCAATCGCCGCTACAAGGACACGGCGGTGCTCCGCCCAAGCGGGGCAGACCTCTACGGTGTGCTCCACCGTGTCCTCCGGGCGATCCTCGCAGTGGAAACACCCGGGCGTTTCCTCCCGCCCGATTCGGTGCAAGAACCTCCCGAAACAACCGTGTCCGGTGAGGATCTGCGTCAGGCGGTAGGTGAGGGCGCCGTGGCGCCTCTCTAGCCACTCCTCAAAGAGGGGACTTATCGCCACTATGGTAGCGTGCCCTGCACGGGGTTGCAACAGTCGCTCTCTCCATGTCGCCATGATATCACGCCGGAGGTCTGTCCGCTGCGCGGCAATTTGCCGCGGCAGCGGAGTTTCCCCCTGACGTAGTGCCTCCGCGCGCCATTCATGCAGGCGCGCGAGGACTATCGCCTCCAGATCCCATGGCGGCAATCCGGCAAGGAGGCTAGCCGCCTCGCCGGAGATCGTGCGGTACCCCCGGATTATCCTTATGGCTATCACCTTTTGGGGCGCGTTCAGGTAGTGGGCGGCTTGCCGCCTTAAAGAACGCGCCCACACCGGGGCCCCGTAAAGAGCCATGGACCGCACGACCCCCGCGTATAGCCTCCGGCAGGAGGCGTTTGGACCCCTCAGGTTAGGCAAGAGCCGCTTGAAGGCAGCCCCTGTCCGTTCCAGTTTGGGAGCCAAACGTCGGAAGTGCTCCACGAAGTTCCACCGGCTGTCGAGGACGAGTCCTAGGTACTTCAACGTCGACCCGACGCCGATGGAAACCCCTCCCGCCGTCAGTAGGGATCCCGACGGTGGCGCATTCCGAGGCCCATGAAAACACATGGCCTCGGACTTGTGCAATGCCACCTCGAGACCCAATTGCCGGATCCTATCCACGACTATCGCAACCCCGCGTGTCATGTTTTCGGCCGCCGCCTCGTGCGACCTCCCTTGTGCCAGTACCAGCGTGTCGTCAGCGTAGCAAACTACGCTGACGCCGGTAGGGAGGTCGGCGCGCAGCACCCAGTCGTAACCGATGTTCCACAGGGCCGGTCCTAGAACCGATCCCTGTGGAACACCGCACGACATCTCTCGCCGGTTCCATTCTCCGCTCTGACCAGGGTAGATCACGGCCCTATCCGTCAAGTAGTCCCCGACCACACGACGAAGGTAGGTTGGCACCCGGTGATACCGGAGTGCCTCCCCAATGCAGCTCCAGGGCATGGAGTTGAAGGCGTTGGCGATGTCAAGAGACACCGCCAAGACGACCCCGCCCCGGGACACCGCGTCCCCCGTCGAGAGGGCTCTCACGCGCATGATGGCGTCCACCGTGGAGCGCCCCTTGCGGAAACCAAACTGGTGTTCCGCAAGATCCGGCCCCATCCCCGCAAGGTGCCCGGCGAGGCGGTTGGCAATGACTCTTTCGAAGAGCTTGCCCACCTCGTCGAGCAACACGATGGGCCGGTATGCGGACGGAGAGTCCGCAGGGCGCCCTGGTTTCCGGATGAGGACCAGCTTCCCCGTCTTCCAACGAAGCGGAAACTGGCCTCTCTCCAAGCATGCGCTTAGGAGCCCTTCCAGTCGGGGCCCGAGAGCCTCAGAGGCCAGGACCCAGGCTTTGCCAGGCAAGCCATCGGGTCCCGGGGCGGTGTTTCTGGCTTTCAGCCTGCGTACCGCCACTCTCAGGTCTACCCCAGTCACCTCCGGAACGTCGTCATCGTCATCGGTGTGGTCCGCTTCCGGCACCGCACGCGGCGGCGGAGCCATAGGCGGGGGAGGATGCTCCCCTCGCGAAGGGAACAGAGCGCTCACCACGTCCTCCACGAGCTCAGGCCGGAGACTCTGCGTTAGCGGGGGGGCCCGGGTGCGGAGTTTGTCCCGCACCATCTTGTAAGGGCGCCCCCACGGATCTCCGTTCAGAGACTCCAGCATCTCCTCGCGGGCCAAATTCTTGGCCCGCCGGACAGCCTCTTGGAGGGCGGTCTTCGCCGCTCTGTACCCCTCGTACAGCTCTGCTTCAATGGCTGCCGCATCCATGGCTGCCGCATCCGTCAAGTATTGCTTGACATTGGAGATCGCTATGCGGTCATTATTATTTCGAGTCGAACCTAAGATATCTTTTTATACTAACAAACAGTTTTATCTTTCATAAATCTTTCTAGCACCAGTTTAAGCGAACAAAAACTTGAAGTAGGCATCATGCTACTCTCAGCTACTCGACACGGCCATAACTGGGGCGAGACACGATGTAAAACGAACTTGTGACTGGCCGGTTACAGTAACACAGTATGTAGCTGTAACACGTTGCTGCTACTAATGGAAAATTGTAATTGAAACTATTTCTGTTTTTGACATGGAGGATGGTTTTCTTGTGGTTGTTTTTGCTTGTCAACACCAGATCTTATATCTGTGACTTAATACATTAATAAAAACAATAATGCATAGTTATCACTTATTAGATTTAACGGTAGTATTAGGAGAGTAAAATTACCTACATTTTATGATTGAATTTGATTTTATTGGTTTTTTTATATACAGGGTGTAAAAAGACCCTTCACATAGCCGTCAACCAAGCATTCTGTACATCAAACTAAGTAACTTTACGCAAAAAATATTGCTGGGAAACGACTTTTTTTTTTTGGGGTAAAACATCACTTTTTACGGTAGGACTCGATGGAAAGCTCTCAAAGCATTGTGCTGATGGATGGATTGAATAGTATGAATAGTACAGGGGTTGTGGAGGTGTGTAAAGTAAAAATCTTACATTAAAACCATGTATTTGAAAAAAAAAAAAAACTTGTGAAAAAGTTGGAACTTTGACCCCCAATATCTCCGTAACTAGAAGGTTCCCAGGTATCGTCTAGAACAAAAAAAATATTTCAATGACGGGGCGAACAAGTGCCTTTCGGCTATGTTAAGGGTTGATTTACACGCTTTATTGTCTTTTTTTATGAGTTTATCGAAGTTTTTTTTTTGATAATGCTGTTAGCACTATTCTTCTTCATCTTTATCGTGTGGTTAGTGCCTAACCTGATGTCAAAGTTTTTATGCCGCCCATGGGCCTCTGCCTTGGCTTAACATGACATAGCACAATAAAAACATTTAAGTGTCATACATGGTTTATGAAAACATACTTATTTATGGACACAACAATGTGCATATGTGACCAGAAGTATGAATGTGTATGAAGCAAAAAGAATAGTCAAGGATCGTAGCATGTGACGTTACGTAGTTACTGCCTGTCCCTAAAATTGAATAAAGACGTCATGAGTTTATGTATATTTATGTAACCATATTTTTCCCTGAAATGCTAAGGTATTTCTTGTCAACAAAGCTCAAATTTCTACACCCCCACCCAAAATCAATACCGAAACCCAGCTTTGATTAGTTGCATCAGCTCCAATACCCGATCATTACAGCAACGAGGCCGAACGCCTCGGCCAATTTCCGCCGAGACGGCGCCGAAAGCCGAAAGCCGAATCAGCCAAGAAGCCATTTTTGAAATAGCCACTCGATCGTCCACCTACAATGAGACAGGGGTAGTAATCGTAGTGGATTTATCTCAAGAGATCTCACCCATTGAGTCAGGGAGCCATTGTGCTTTAACTGATTACAACAGGTAATAGATGTGAGAATATCACAATGGGATGTTCATCGCGCTTCAATGGGTAGGATTCAATACGGCAAAGGACGGTGAACGTTCAGTTTTTGACAATGGGAAATGCGTGTGGTATTTTTTACGTAAATTGTACGTAATTGTTCTTGCATGTGAATTAAGTAAACCGATCGCATTAAGATTTCTGTGGAAAATTATTGAACGTATAATTTCCGTATTTTGGACAATCTCGTGTTTTAAATACAAGATGGAATACACCGACGCGAAAACGGTTATCAGGTATTCAGTACATTATACTGCTAAAAAAAAACATTTTGACCGAGTAGGTATTGCAGTGTTGTAGGAAACAGCAGATTTTTATTAACTAATGAAAAATTTCCATGTAGCTCAGAATACGAATACGTGGTAACCGTTTTTGCGTCGGTGTCCACCCCGTATGTGCACGAATTTATTTGTGCAGGTCATCATCATCATCCACAGCCCGCCTTCACCCTCTTCTGGGTACAGACCTCTCTTTGCTTGTGCCAAGGTCCACTTTCTTTTCCCCGCTTCATTTGTGTAGGTAATTACATTTAAATAGTTAAATAAAAAACGTACCTACTTAGGGATTATATGATTGATTTTTATTTAACACCTTGAATAGGTCTTGATTTCGCAGAAGTAAGTGATACTATGTCTAAAACTATTCTACAAAAGCTATCAGAACTTCTTATCCGTATATCACCACTGTCACACGGGTTCGAGTGAGACCGATTCCTGAATATCCTTACCTCGGATTTGAGGATGGGTCCTCTATTCAATTTTCCTGAGAGATGGTACATGTTTGTAACCGTCTAATCTAACCTACATTAAAACCGTAGGTACGACATACAAAGTGGGGTTGGATCGTCCAGTAAAGGGCTGAGATGAGGTTTTTATTATAGTTCTTTTGTATATGCAACAATGTTGAAGGTTTTTTGGAAACAATGTACTAGGAACGCATGAGAGAGTTCGAGGTCGAGGGTTTTTGTATGTTTACGGATTGGTGAAGCTGTTTACAATTATTTTATTGTGTAGAAACTTGAAAAGATTTTCTTTTGGTTATTGTGTTGTTATAGCAATTGTGATGGGATATTATCGGTTTTAATATATTTTATGTTTTTTTTAGTCCTGTCTATGAACGGTCAAACGCAACAGTAACGTGTGTGCTAAAAAATAAAGCACCTTTTTTTGCACTTCAACAGAGCATTCAATGGAGAGCCATTGATAAAAAAACAACAACATTTCAACTACAGCTAGTTCAGAGATATATTGGCCCTTTTCCTAAATTGGAACGAATGTCGCCTTTTTGTTTTTACAAAAGTAAAAGCATATTTTATTACTAGAATTCAGATTATATTCATATATTGTAAAGTCTAGTAATAAAATATGCAATGCATAAAACGCTATTTTATAGCGTTATTGTATATTTTGATACTATTTTATTATTATTTCAGCATTTCGATTGTGCATATTTGACTCTTTTTAGTTCATATTTACATGTATACGTGAATCCATTTATTACCAACAGCGCTCCTCTGTCAACGGTGTTCGAGCTTCAAAAGACCCTCGTAGCACTATACCCACCCATAGCTACCTATCAACTACACGTAACACCTTTCAGCCAGACACCTCACAAGCCACATCTAAGGGCAGTTCAGGTAATTGGTGCCCAATCATGGGCCTCAATCACCGAAGCCTTAATCACTCGACGACTCGGTTCCATCAACCACTTGACTTGGAGCTATTAACTTCACGCCATTACGAAACATAAAGGGACTGATCATTTATTACCGTTACAATCGGTATCGTTAATTCTGTATACAGTACGATAAAATGATTGAAGGGAGGAGTAATATTTGGAGGTATTAAGAGGGAAATGATACTTTCAGAGATCTTTTAAGAGGTTTACCATTAGATATATCTTTAAGGCATACTGTTCCGGTGCCCTAGTAGGTCGCAAGTGCGACGATTGTACGACGAATCCTGGCTCGAGTCCCGGGTACGGCAAAGCGGATTTTCCAAAATGAAATTTTCAGAAGCAGCTTGGAGTTTGAGTTTCTGCCCAGTCAATGGCAATGTTACCTCCTACTCCACTTAACATAATCGGTGTTATCTGGTACTATGCACCTCTGTTTACCACTTTTGCGACCGATGACCGATGTATGTGTGAGTGAGAGTTATGTGCTTTTTTTTTTTAATTGGTAAATATGTCAAGAGATGTGTGATGGTCAAGACTCGATAGATAGTTGATATAGTCCTGCTGTAAGAGCCAGTTAGAAGATTTTTAAAAAATTTCAAAGTAATTACTACTCTCTCTCATAATAAATTTTCATCAAGATGTCAATTCTGTTTTCCTATAGCAACCACAACCATCCTGTACCGATACCTACATTATTAAGTTCCAAAAACACGTAACGCACTTCCGAAGACTGATTACGTTCACATGTTAACTTTGAACAGTTACGAAGATAAATTAAGACTATTAGTATTGAGAACGACGTATAGACTTATACTTAAAGTGTTGTTGACCTCGAAACCCAGGGTACATACGTCCCATTAATTTTGTAGAAGCTTATCAATCAATTACTTTGGAGCGGTTGTGTATGGGCGGACTTTAATTGAATTTAATTTATGGGGAAGGTACTACAGATGGTACGTTGGGAAAGCAATAAGTTAACAAGGTATTGAACGTTTCAAGGGAATCGAGGGGTAATGTTTTGTAAGGTAAGGAAACTTATGGGTTCAAATGGCTGGAATGATGAATGGAGGAGATGGTTTTTGAGTCATAAAATTTTTGCTTTACAGGGTCAAATAAAATTACCTAGCAAATAATTATGTAAGATGTGATAGGTAAGCAAAAAAAGAAGCAGAATATAAAACCTTCTCCTTTTTAGAAGTCGGTTAAAAAATAACCGATTTTCTTAACTAATGTTCTTTTTTTGTGTTCCTACCGAAACGCGTCATCCATCCTTTTAGCAACGTGCCAGTTTTCAAAATCGTTCACATTATATCGCTTAATCCGCGTAAACACCATTTGTTGCCAGTAAGACAAGATACAAATAATATGTTCCAAAATGACACCACCGCCCTTTACAGTGGCCTTGAAATGACGACTTTTAAACAACTCTAGATTTAGGCACACAAAGCTGACTGAAATTGACTTGTTCTATAATATGAAAATAAAAAACCTGATTTAATGACCGGCGGATGCTTAGATTACCTCCCAACCGCAACCTGCTAACCAATAAGTAATCGAACTACTTTCATACAATTCCATGCCAATTAAACCTAATACACAATTACCAAATCTACATAACGCAAACTTCTAAAATATAAAGCAGCATACCCACTATCGATATCGGACATGCGGTCCGATACATTTCCTGCATCATTCGGCACGGTGCATACAACCGGCTCCCCCAGACATGGGGACTTTACGCATAGCTTCACAAGCCATATTCATTGGGGGTTACCGACGGCTGTGGGTACGTACATGGGGGAATGTGGCACTCGGATGAGTTAACATACATGATGGTTTGGGATTGATATTGGCAATTGATGTCGGGTAGGTGTGATGTTATAGTTATACTGTGTATAGGGTGGTATAATTGAACTTGATTACCTAACAAGCAAATTATTTTCTGTATGCTAGTATGTTTCGAATGTTTGGTTTAGCTTTCATTATTTGAGATGAGGTTCTTAATTGGTTGAACAATGAGTGTGATGTATCGTATGCTGAAGAGAATTCCGGAATCCAAAATTACAAGTTTCTGTTAATATTAGAAGGAAATATTCAACTGTTGGCAGCATACAAGACGATAGGTCTCCTTGCCGCAATTCTTTTGTCACCTTTCTTCTCTTCCACGATTTAGGACTCCCTAAATCGTGGAAGAGAAGAAAGGTGACTTTACGTTTTTCTCTACCGGGTGTATATCACAAAACAATTGAGATTTTTCACCACTGACTGACGAATCGTATAATAGTCCGATTGATGAAAGGCAAAAACTACGGTTTGGACTGTCTGCACTGAGCTTAAACACTATCAATTAGCACTAGATATCGTTTTAAATGAAGTTAGATCACGAGGCAACAAAGCCAATCCGGGTAATTGTGTACGGGCCGTACGCCCGCCCGTTCGCCATGCGTGCAACGTGCATTCTCCTTTATGAGATTACCTCAGATTAGACCATAACCACAGAGTACTGGAGTAGTAATTACAGCAATTGAGGTGGACGTCCATTCACACGCGAGACAATTAGACAATAGTAATTGAGTGGGCGACCAATATTTAGTAATTGCAGTGTTTAAGTGGATTTTAAAGTCCTAAGATTTAATTGAAAGATTATGTGTAGCTCAGAAATAAATTCATAACACGACCACGACGACAATTGCGCCTGATGATTATCCCTGTAGGAAATAAAAAATGAATATGAAGATGTAAGGTAAAGGTGTCGCATGCCGGAGGAGTTATGGGCTAAAGTAACCACACAATGGGTCCCAAACAGCAGCAAACGGCAACGCGGCAGGTCCAGAAGGAGATGGCGGGACGAACTCGACGCTTTTAAAAAAGATTGGCAAACAACAGCACTGGATAGGGATAAGTGGAAAGAGGGAAGGGAGGCCTTTGCCCAGCAGTGGGACATAAATGGCTGATAATAATAAGGTAAAGAAAGGTGTACCTAATAGTACACCCACATTTCACCAGTTATGTTCAAGTCCCATGTAATAATGGGCGAATCTTTTGCCATCAGCCTGGCACAAATCCAGATACCATGACCGCCACTGAGAAATTCCTGATGGAAAAACCCAATAACACTTTGCCAGACCCGGGAATCGATTGGTCTAGTAGTCGCAAGCGACTGCTGAGCTTGAGAAAAAATTCCTTCCGTACAAAAGGCGCTAGAAGCAAATCGACCTTGTAGCAAAACGACTCATAATCAAAACAATACTTTAGAATAACGTCCTATTCGCAAATCGTGCTATGAACTAAATTATTAGTGATTGGCGGTAATAATAAGGAGCTTTTTAGGGTCGCAAGTGTTATATTCTTGAGACACACTGTGTGCACTAATATCATAAGTAGTAATGATTGTGACCTATACCTGTTATCTGAGAAAGGTCATCATCACTCTCATGCCCTTATCCCAATTTATTTGCGGTCGGCGCAGCATGTAGGCTTTGTAGATTCCCAGCTGCATGTAAATTTTAGTTAACTTTTTATTTTGTTCTACATTTTTTGTGTAGTAAGCAACGACTTATTGTCGGGCCTACGCTGTCCCCCCATACTTAAGTACAAATGCTGTATCCATGATAATATTGTAATACCAAATGATTTGAAAAGAGTAACCATGGAGTTTCTTGCCGGTTCTTCTCCATAGGAAACGACCAACCCGAACCGTGCACATTTTTGTAGACGTTTTATAAGTGCCCATCTAGGCCTACGTGAAATTAAATATTAAAAAAAAAATAATTATGTCTTTTTCTTCAATTCTTTTCTATTACTCGTTATCTCAGCAGTCACCCCAATTCTAGCCATATCATCCTCCACATAGTCCATCCATCGTTTACATTTATACTCAGCATTTTCTTCACTACACTGTTATCTGAGAAAGGTACGATATGAAACTGTAGGTCGGTTTAGTCTATGTTTACCCACCTACAAACTAGAACTAATATTATTTCCTAGTCAAGTATGACCTTCAAAAGTAACTTTAAAGGTCTAATTGAAAGGATAAGTATTAACTAACAAATATTAAGTTTACATTTTAGAACTAAAGACCAGCGGCTTAAGAAGTCGTAAACTATAAATCTTAGCTGATCTCTTCGAATCAAAATAGACTAAAAACAGCAGACTAAATAAAATTAGCTCACTCCGAGGTTCCACCCACGATATACAGAGATAGACTAGAACGATTTACAGAACACCCACGGATCCTTGAATTAGTTGAATAAAACAAACGTTTTATTAGAAACAAGATTATTGTCTTCTGATTTAATTAAAGAGATTTTGCAGTAAAAGTCAGCTGTATTTTTAAATTAACCAACCTAACATCACGCACCTGTAATCCTCAAAGGTTTAGGCAGAGATGTATGTCTATCGCAGGTATCTATAACCTCATTTCGCCGAGGGAGTCAAATATTGCAGTGTCCGGGATGCTACTGAGAATTTTTGAATGGAAAACATTTACTACACTTATAACAATTACACACCCACCATCTCCGGGCTCGTCGCTCAGCTCCGCCTCGCAGCCGCTCGGACGCGCCACATCCTCGAGCGCTGTGTCGCCGGTTACTGCAGTTACGCCGAGCTCGAGCGACGAGGTTATCTATCCATCGTCAACACCACCACCACCACGATGACGAGGAAGAGGACGGCCACCAGCGGGCTTGGGTAGTCTCTTAATTATAATGATTATGATAAGACATATTATTAGGCACTCACTTAATAGGTTTCTTACCAGCATCCTCGTACTTAAAAAGCGAGCATCCTAACTTCCCAGGCCTTCACATACGTGCTACATGGATATATTGGCGCTTGATTGACATTGACAGGAGTTCCATGAAATTGTGTTGAAAATACAAGATGGCGGTTTTAGTTCCAGATTCAGGCCACGCGTCAAAAATCCTTTCTATCTTTCAAACCTTGGTTCAATGTCATTAAGAAACAAAACCACAGACTAAAAACTCACCAGTCACTAACTCACAGAGACTCCAGTGTCTCGAAAAACTTACGACATATTTCATTGTGTTTCACAACTCCGCACGTAATAAAGATTCTCCAAGATTTCTTGTTGCCTCCCAGTATAATAAATTAGACTGTACTGTAGGTTGTAACAGCTGATCTCTAAGTTCAGGTTCAAAATACCTTCAACCTAGCTAGGATGTTTTGAAGATGAGTTAGTTACAATAATGTTTCTTGACTGTGGAGTCTTGCACCTGATATGTTGAAAAAAATATATAGATTTGTGGGTTTTGATGAATTGTTTTAGTACTTTAAAATAGAAAGAAGTTCTTTGGAGCCTTCTACATTGTTTAACCTTTTGAACTCCATTGTCACATATACGTGACAACCAAGCGCGTTCTGTGTACGCCAAACGACTCAAATATGTGACAAAATGGTAGGTGTGCGTTTATGCTCGAACCTAACCTGTTGTGGAGTCGGGGTGCCCCAAGTCCCGAGCTCGCTTTGCTCGCTCTTGCACCCAAGTTTTCATTGAAATACCTTGTTTGTTGAGATGACGACTAAAAGAGAAGTATGGAAGAAGAAGACACGCTGCGCCGATACCATCAAATAAATAGGGATAACGAACGATGACGATGCTGATGTTTTGGAACATCAATCCCATGATAGATTGGGTTATACTGATAAATTGAAAAATACATAGTTCAAATATCATTGATATTTCAATATTTTCGCTATTGCAAAAATAGACAAAAACAAAAAACCCAACCCTAACTAAAAACATTTACGAAATTCATCAGCGCGCATCTCTCCTGCTCTTATTGATCTTCCTCTTGATCCTCTCGGTGTAGGCAGCAACTATGTTAGACAACAGTGGTAAGGCTGAAGACTTCTCATCATCCCTGACTCCTACTTCAGTGCACAAATTTTCCCTGAGAGGAGAAAACCAGCTTTATGTTTAAGATCATAAGAATCAAAATGAGACAGTTGTTTACTTTACTTAGTTCAAAACTGAATCATCGAGGCTACACTTTACACAAATAACCATTTTTCCCAACTTGGAAATCGAACCAAAGACCTCACGCTCAGCCGTCGCGCTTGCGACCACCAACGAGGTAGTCACACACAAAATAATTTGAATTGAAGTCATCTTGTTCTTGATATATGGTCTGGTGGAGCTGGTCGGGAATTCTATTCTATTCTAGGAAACAGTTGTCTATGGGAGTATACTAACGTTTAAAAAACAGCCTCGACTACAGAAAATATAGGTTTCGCCCGAACCAAGATTTCGTGGAGGTCAATGTAGGGCACTAACAGCTAAGGGGATAAACAAATTATAATTTCTCCTAAGATCATGGTGTGTCAGTGCACCAAATAATGATTGAAATTCGTTCAGCCGTTAAGCTGTTAAAACGTAGTAGACAGCCAGAGTTACTTTCGGGTTTTCGTATCCGAAAGATGATTTAACTAAAAAAGTAGCCTAAGAGAAATTTGGAAGAAAAGCCTTTTTACTCTGATTTCAAACAAACTCGAATTAGATCAAGAGGATCATCATCATCTGTCTAGCCTTTTCCAAACTATGTTGGGGACGGCTTCCAGTCTACCCGGATGCAGCTGAATACCAGTATTTTACATGGAGCAACTGCCTATCTGACCTCCACAACCCAGTTAGGACTGGGTGATACGATACCCCTTGGTAAGACTGGTTGACAGACTTTAGGGGCCACTGACTACCCGTAATGACTGTCACAAGATCTACAAATGACACCCGGGACCAACAGCTTAACGTGTTTTCCGAGGCACGGAGGAAACTCGGTATGTAATGGGTGGTCACCCATCCACGGACTTGCTTAACCTGAAGATCGATCCGAGTGGCTGTTATTATTTAGCCACGAGCTCTTCAATCAAGGATAATTAATAAATTAAGCGCCTTACCTAGTCCTCTTATCCTTCGGCATAGCAGCTTCAGACATCATCACAGACGCGGTGTACAAATACCCATTCCACTCCAGGTATTCCCTCACCAGCTCATTGACTAGAAGCACTTCATCGGCAGGAGTGGGGGGTGTTGAAACTATCCCTGTGGTCTGCCGCTCTTGGAGAAGCCCTGTCACTTTAGCTCGAACCTATGGATGTAAGGCTATAGTTAAAGCAAGCCTCAACTACTCTTAGCAAACTATGAGTAGTTGAGTCTACGTAGTTACCGTACTCATTACTCATCGACGTGGAATCGGCTCAAACCGGTCACAAAGTTTTTTTCGGATGTGAATCATCACATGACGCTCTGGGCGGAGCGGAAGGGAATATCAGACTTGTACTGACTAAAACCCATCTATGTTCCTTCTTTGCCCTTTGTGTTCCAGGGTCGCGGTATCTATTTCGAACAGTAAAATGGAAACTTCTCCAATATGTGTTACTGATGGCATTTCAGTAACTTATAAAGGCACTTCATTTTCCAAGAATATGAATTGTAATACTCTGATCCACATAAATTAATAAAACAAAGAAATTCCGGGAACATCCTGAAAAACTCCCGTAACACACGTAATGCATTTCGGATCAGCGCACAAATTAAATAAAAATGATCAGCGCTTAATTTGTAGTTAAACATTGGGTTTAATTCAGTCCAGCACTTTAATGGCGCGTATTATTATGCAAACCACATTATATAGCAACCACGATTCCTGGTAACAAATAGTTGTGCAATCGGAACGGAGAGATTTTTTTTTTTTAACGGAATTTTTTGGCGCTGTTTCATTTGATATCGGAAATTGTTTTTTGAAAATGTTTGTGAAATACCTTTATATTTTTGTTTAATAGATATAAATGGTTTACTGGATTGACCGTCGACATACAGAGATGATTTTTCATGGAAATATTTTTTTTAAATTTTTTTATTTATGACTACACTAACTATTTAATATTACAATTTGACTGCCTCGTTGATTTAGTGGTCGCAAGCGCGACTGCTGAGCATGAGGTTCTGGGTTCGATTTCCAGTGTTATTGAGTTTTTGTATCAGGAATTTCTCAGTAGCAGCCACGGAGTCTAGATTTGTGCTCGATTGATGGCAATAGGCTCGCTCCCTATTACATGGGACTTAAACATAACTGGGTAAATGTAGGTGTACCATTAGGTACACCTCTACCTAACCCTTCTGGTATTAGAGGCGTGATGTTATGTTATAATATGTTATGTTATTCTAGTTTTTGTCAGCAGGCAAACTGCAATGTTATGAATTGATGTGAAGGCAAATAGTCAACTTTAAATGACTATAGACTCATCTCCCCCGCACAATATGTGTATTAAACGAAGTTCATGAGAGAATTGACATATTTTCGTGTAATCTGAGTGAATTCGTAAGAGTGTTGTTAAATTGTGTTAGTTATATTTAGATATTAATATTCTGTGTTAAGATTTTTGTTGTTAGATTTTTAAGTATTAGCCGTAAGTTGATTTTATTTGGTAACCACTATTGTATTGGGGTCATCCTGTAAATATAGTGTGTGTAAGTTAATAATAATAAATAAATAAATAATCTCCAAAACAGTCACCGACCAGGATATGTTCAGATTTACATCAGGCGCAGGCCTACCAACCGTTTAAAGCGGAAAAAAGGAATGATCTTTGGTCACAGTAAAAACTCCTTTGACCAACCAGTCTTACAAAAGGTTTATCGTATTACCATGTGACTGGGTTGCGGAGGTCAGATAGGCAGTCGCTCCATATAAAATCCTGGTATTCATCTTCATCAGGATAAACTGCCAGTCGACTTCAGCATAGTTTGGCTAGACAGATGATGAGTAATACACCATAACATACTCACTCATAATCAGCCTATTAATGTTCCCACTGCTGGGACGCAGGCCTCCTCTCTATGAGAGGGAATGGGCTATAATCCACACACACAGTGCGAGTTGGTAGATGCCACATGTCTTCGAATTTTTGGTTGAAGGACATGCCGGTTTCCTCACGATGTTTTCCTTCACCGTTTTGAGAGCAGTGGTGATGAAATAACTTACACAAAGTAATGCGCCCGGCTGGGTTCGAACCCACGACTTACTCCTCGTAAGTCGGGGTCTCCACCACTGGGCCACCGCTGCTTTCACTCACTCGACAATAAATAATTTCATATGTACCTCTGCATTTATTTTGTTTAAATATCCACTTTTCTTTAGAAGATCCTTGATTGCAACCAGAAGTTCTTTCTCCGAAATAGGTTTTTCGCTCATTTTGCATGAAATTATTATTGTTTCCGAAAACTGACAATATAAAATAACGTCACATTTGACAGTTGTGGCTTATGCCAGATATTGTTTTTTATTTATATCCTGCCAGTAGTAAATTAGGTGAGTACAGACGCGATCACTAAGGCTATTGCAGGCAGTATGTGCCGATCGGTCCATACTTGAGATTATAGCTTCGCGATCCCCAGCATTGGATTGTGAGAGGAATAATATAGAAAAGAAAGAAGAAAAAAAATATTTATTTGTCGCAGGGACATGACATGCATCATACAAAATTACAAAAAATAAACAATAAACTATAAATTCAACAGGACGGAACAAAAAAAAAAAGAAGAAAGTTAACAGCTTGCACGTCGTGTTGTCGCGTCGTGTAATATGAGAGAACAAGGAGTTAAAGATAGCGTGACGGTGGACAGAGGAGAATGGACGAAAAAAAAGGGATTGCATCAGGATGATAAAGACCATCAGCATTGTAAGCAAACCTTTTGGAAATCCATTTAAAGACACAATTAAATAAATAAAAAAAAAACACGATTTTAACATAACAATTGCAAATGGACAAAGCTGACTTTGATTGGTTTTTTTGAACTAACAAAGAAGAACAAATTCTATATATGCTACAGTAGCATTCCTCACTCACATTCCCAACCAATTTGCCGATTCTAGTTCGGAGAAAAAACAATCCCAATTTGACGAAGAAAAATCCTTCTAAAATTAAAGTTGCTTTTACAAAATTAGGTAACCTTGGCATAAAATTCAAATAACGGAGCTCCGGGGAGGCTTTAAGTGATTCAATTCCAGTAATAGGAGGTTGACTTGAGATACAGACATCTTAGACATAGCTTCGCGTATGAGACTTCGTATCAGTGACGTAACTGGCTATATTTCAAAATTGGCTCCAGAATTAGAGCTTGGAGAAAAATGTTGGTTTAATTCTGAAGACATTTTGTTGAGCCTTAGTAAGCAGTTCTTGTGACTAGATTTGAAAGTGACTGCATTCGATGGCTTTATAAGGCAACTCCCAAGTGGCAACTTTGGCCGAAAAACTGCGAGCATAAAGCGGACCTGCCAGAACACCATTGACGACATTGTAGGGTAGGAACACTATCTGATAGAGACAGCAATAGAGAGAGAGAGTAAATTAGTGCAGAATTGACAATGGTATTATTTAACTATATACCAACCAACTAACAAACAATATAACAGAATTAAAATGATAAACTACAACTAGCTAGGACTTATATAACAATGCTACTACTGCCACTACTATTATACTCGTACTTACTTGACAGTATTTATTCAAGTCCATTAATCAAGATCTTTGAGAGTTCTTCTGATAGATCAAAATAGTCAAGCTGTTTTCTATAACATTCCATTGGACTGTTTTGCATTTGATACTACTGACACAATCATACGTGCACTACAGTTTCATGAAAACGTTCTGTGATATAAAAACATCATTAAAGTGATGCACTTCAACACTACACACGAAAATGGTCGAAATATCACATTATTCAAGTTGTACCGTGCGCAAAACTAATAAGTGTGCAGGCTCACGATACCTGCTTTTGAATGTTTCAATACTGTGTTGATCGCTCAATGTACTTTCTGTAAAGAGGCCAAGTTTTTTTATCGACAACCTTAATAGATGATTTTAGATCAAAATAAAATACCTCATAAACAAAAAGGATGTTTTTAATATTTTTATACGCAAACCCTGCGTAGGGAACTACAGCTGTTTTGAAAAGGAAAGAAAAATTCTAGTGCGAGCAGGGTTTGAACCTGCGACCTTCCGATTCAGTACACCGGACGTCTTAACCAATTAGACCATCGCACCCTGCTCACGGCTCTCGAAATTTTCGTTCCATTAATAACGTCTTAAAAAGGATGTTGTTATACACCAGTTGGCTCTGTACGTGTTAGCGAATTGAACACCCAAATACAAATCGGACACATTTACACGCAAAATAATGTAACTACTGGACAGTGGTCTGCAAAGTGTACATCACGTACTAAGTTCGCCAGCACACTGCCCCATTTCGCCGTTAGTACACAAAAATATCTCCACGTCCGTATTTTTAACACAGAGCGACTTTGACGTATGGTATAACGACCTGCGGCCAACTGCAAGCGCATTCTTCCTGCAGTCGGAATAACCGTGGCCGTAACTAATGTTTAGCGCATTAACTTGAAACTGTTTCGCTGGTACGTCGGTGGATAAATAACTGTTTGCGGACAGCCCTATATCTCAAGCTGCATCGAGGGTTAGCTTATAAAATAGAGAGGTGCTATTTAGCTTTCTGTCTTATACCGAGCGTTTCGTTGTTTTAATGGTTGGGGTGCATTAGTTGATTAGGAGTTTAATTGTTTGTAGGTAGTAAGCCGCAGCAGTAGGTATAAGCCAGTACCCAATTTGACTGTAACTTCCTCAAGTTATAGTAATATTGGGTACTGGCTTATTTTGTATGGTATGAACTTTCATACGTTTTACTATAAGTACTTATAGGCCTCTCATAGAGAAGGACCCTGTGTCCCAGCAGTGGGAAATAACTTTATTCTTAGTATAAGTAGTCACTGAGAACCGAAAAATTGGAGGGTTGATCACAAAACCAAATCGGTTAGCAGTATGGTACGGTAGAAAATAAACTGAAGCTACACACAACCATCGATCATAACTGACAGTAATAATATAGCGATTGCATGTTACGCGCAAAAGATAGCAACCACATAGAGATGATAGATAACATCTTATGTACTTAACATTGTTTAATTACTAGTTCATTATTTTTGACCACTTAAGTAAAATATAATCTTGTTGGTATTATCGCTAATCTATTTTGTTTTTCAAAGAAGCGTCAGTGACAGTCCCACAGGGATTTTTTTGGGAATATACCACACTGAAATGGGGCCCCAATTCAGTGTGGTTTATTGTGGGTCAACATTTGTGAAAGTGTTTAATGAAATTGTGTTGATAAAAAAATAAATGGCGGAGCAGGTTCCAATTTTGACCACGCGTCAGAACATCTCTGTACAACTATACAAAATTAAAGTTATCAATCGTTACCAGATAACATGACGTCACATATCTCTGTTGCCATGGTTACCTAATTAAATGTTGCCTTGTCATTGACCCTAATTACCTCTTGCGGTTTTGAGGTTGATGATATAATTATGACGTAACGTGATAGAAGGGAAAGCAGGACCTTTTGAAATTGGGAGCCGAGTATATCAATTACGTAATAAGTCAAAAGGGACAGATTGAGGTCAATGATCGCATAGCTTTGGCCTTACACGTAGACGGAACTAAATTGGCGCTTGCTACCAAATTTAAATCAGCAAAAAATTGCAATCAGTCTTAGTTCGAACTTGATTTTCAAGTAATGTAAGCAATTACTTTTCAGAGTACTGAAGTTAACAAAAAACATATGGAAGGCAATTATTCTATACAGGGTGTAAATGGACCCTTCACGAAGCCGTCAACCAAACCCAACCCAATTTTGGGTTAAGATCGCCTTTGTACATAAGCTTTATGTTATAATTATGTATTTCTCTTATTTTTGTGTGCAATAAAGAATAAGAATAAGAACTTTGACCTCCAATATCTCCGTAACTAGAAGGTTCCCAGGTAAGTTCCAGAACAAAAAAGTGATCGCAATGACGGGGAGAACAAGTGCCTTCCGGCTTCGTTAAGGGTCTATTTACACCCTGAATATAGCTTCTTCCTATTTACAACCTGAATATAGGAATCGATTCAGTTACTTATTCTTCAGAATAAGTAACTGAATCGATTCCAATATTTTTTTAACCATGTTATAATTTTTCCCAAAAATATTTAAAAAATTACACCGAGCTAATTTAAGTACCTATCGCAATAATTTAGGTACCTACTGCCAAATTATTATTATCTATGAGCCCAAGACGACGCTGGAGGCGCGCTCTGCGTGGTGACCACGTTTTTGTGCGGACAACTAGGTAACAGAACAAGCTTATAACTTTGTGATTTTTCATAATACAGTTTTGAAATTTTGTACATACATTCTTTACATAAAAATACTCTAGTATTTTTCACGTGTTTCAGGTTTCGCATAGAAATAATAATGTTAGGACGAATATTATAATTCCCTTTAATTAATTTGTAAAAAGAGAAATAATAAAATTCCTTCTGACCGAATTTCGGTCATGGCGTCCAATCTCAGCTGAAACACAAGTACCCTCACTCTCATTCCAATGAGACGGCGATCGGATTCGACTAGAGAGAGATTGAGAAGTAAATAGCTTACAAAGAGACAAAATTCCTATTATTATATGCATTGCACGTTGACCCTCACTAAACCTCACTATACCAGCATTTTCAACGAAGCACTTCCGTATCTCGTTGCTGAAACTGAAGCCAAACAAAGAAACTTTTAAAATCATTAATGAAATAAAGTCACAAAACGGTACCTAAAACGCCAGTACTTAGCACTTGGCACAAAAACGGTAACAGAGCTCCGACGAACGTGGAACAAAAAATTCAAAAGGACTGTCTTTTTCATAAAAGCATCATTCACCTGGGAACCTTTGATCGTATCCACTCGAACATGAAAGATTGAACTCGGGACGTTACATTTATCAAAAACTAGCTTTTGTCCCCGACGTCGGCCGCTAGGCTAGGCTAACTGCTTTTGTTTCTTTTACTGAACGTTATGAAAAATTGGTTTGTTTTCGTGTTGAAAGTTTGGTTGTATTTTTGCGTTTTGTGATCTTGAATGGGCTTTGTGCCTCTTTTGAAGGCACTCTGAAAAAAAATTACTAGTTTCAAAAATGACCCAATTTTTTTTTATTTGACGGCTGCGTGTTTGCCATTGTTAGTCATTAAAAAAAAAAACATAAAATTAAAGAATTTTTCCTGACGTACTTTGATGAATAAATTCGTGTTTCTCATAATCATGAAAATCTGTTGCCATGAATAACATATTTTTCTGATAACTTGTTAGGCACAAACAAGAATATTTATTTATGATGAGAATTTGTCGTTCATCTGAAGTCGTTAAGCATTTTGCAATTACATAGTTTAATGACAAACCAATGATATTATAAATAAAAAGAGGTAGATATCGCACTAGCTCGCGCATATTATTGCAGACAAATTCAGACAATTGTCGTAATTTAATTACTTCAAGCGCAACAGCTATCTCTTTCTGTATCGTACGTTCCGTATTATCTATCGCAGTCGTAACATCGCAACGATATTTGAAAGCCGCTCAGAACGAACGTGGCGTATCTTTCTTTATAATAGCATTGTGGCAAATAGTGACATAATTTCAGCGATACTGATGGTGGAACCTCTTTTGGAATGACATAACCTTCCAAAAAACTTATGTCAACCCTGTTGGAAGTCGTTGTGGAGATATCGCAAAGTCAGAACAAAAGTGACCGAACCCAAAATTACGGCGAATTGAATGAAATACCTAATAAAACTCCTAATGATATAAACATGTGATATCGTCTAGTGAATAAAAAAGTAAGGTTATCGTGATGAAAAATGACAAACAAAAACATTTCATATTTTTCATTTTTGCGCGTCCCTGCCTGTAAACGAATAAATACCCTTTTTAATGCATTTTGGTTAAATACCAATTGAAAATAATCCAAAAAAATGTACTGGCTACTGAATATGTAAATAGCTTTCATCTGAAAAAGTTATGACATATTTTATTAGAAACTCCCTAAAACACGAACACCATTTTGTTATTTTCCACAAAACGTAAATTTCGTGTTAGGTCACTTTTGTTCTCAGGGTGCGGTATACGAAATACTTTCAAAGCGGTTGCCACTTATCCAGACCATCATCACCATTCAATAATAATGTTTTAATACACCATACACTATCTTGTTAAAAAAAATCGAGGTAAAATTCTTCAAGTAGTTCGAAATCCGTTGGACTTGAATCGAGATCTGTATCGATATTTTAAATTTGTTGATGCAGAACTTAGTTTTATTATTTATTTGTTTAGGATCTCCAACAAAGGATGTACACAAACACATGAAATAAATAAGCGACGACAAAAGTATCATGTAGGTGTACTCCTTCACTTATAGGAGACCACAGCAGGCTTAAAAAAATATAACTAAGCTAACAAAGATATAGTAGCATTTAAAAATTAAAACATATTAAGGTAATAAAATAAAATTGGAAAAATAAAACTCGTTCGGTAAAATTTACCTTAAAAATACTAAGCAAATTCTCAGACAAACTACTTTGCTTTATGCTATTTCCAGATTATAGAAAATGAGGAATAAAACGATACCCTACTTGACAGTTGTTTTGGCAATAAGTTCTTATGCATGGGTGCTTAAAGTAGTAGCAGAATAACTTGTAAAAGAGCTCGTCCAGGGAAGGATTACTTACTATGTCTATTTTTGTCAACAAGTCGCGTTGCTGTGTTACAGTTTGAAACATATTGGTTTAATATATAATAGTACATAAAAATAAAAATAGATTTGACGGCACGGTTGGCGCAGTGGCTGAGCGATCGACTGCTGCGCTGCATGTTGAGGGTTCGATTCCGGCACGGATCAAATATTTGTATGGACTTCAGGTAAATACCTGAAGGCCGCCGAAGCCGAAGTTCCGGTTCTAGCGGCTGTTTGTGTGTGTGAGTTTAAATGTTTGTAAACGTGTCCATGATACAGGAGAAATTCCTAGTGTCGGGCAACGTTAAAAAAAACAACATACATAATTCCTTCTTACAGAGAGGAGACCTGAGACCCAGCCATAGGAATTATGTTATGCTAGGCATAACATGCCTAAAAAATGTTGAGACAAAACTTTCTTTTCTTTTTATTCTTTTTTTGTCTGGCTTTCTTTTTTTTCTTTCTATTTTTCTTTCTTTTTATGAAAGTTTTATCTCTGGGCTGATGTGCATTATGCACAGGTGGCGGTGACTATTTGCGGGCAGGTCCTTGACTTGCTTACACATCGAAATATTGAATATCAAGTATTTTCATAGGGAAAACTGCCTGGTTAATATCATACTCCTTGGTAATACTTTCAGGATCTGACAGAACTGTCAAAATCTAAAAAACACCTAGAATATCTAAAAAAACCCACATTTTTTCTTCAGATCCTTGGTAATTTTTTACGAAAATACACCCTAAATTCGTGTCAACTGGGACCGGAACAACCCCAATTTATGAACGTCTATTCAATATTTCATCTGTTATCAAATCTCTTGTCCGGTGATTTGATTTGCTGTTATTCGGTCAACCAATCATAACATACCTTCTTATTAATGGACTACAGATTTACTTTTCAGGGACTTGAAGCGCTTTAAAAAGCGTGTCATGTATTTATGCCTATTGAATGATACCAACATCTTATTCATAGTTAGGTACCTTTAATTTAAAACCGACTTCTAAAAAGGCAGTTATGTATTCGGCCGGCAACTTTCGTTTTTTTTTGTTTATGCACTGACACCGATTACTCCGTAATTATTGGTCCAATACATTTTTTGTATGTGTTAGTGTTTTAATTTTGTTATGATTTGCGTGATTTTTTTTTCATTTGATAGAAATAAATTTTATTAATTTTGCTGTAGCAGTTTATGAGTAAAAATATGTATTAAAAGAGCTAACTTTTAATACAAATTTTTATTCTTGGAATATGTTGATGACATGATGATCCCTTAATTACTTCTAGTTTCAATGTAAAATTAATTCATGACAGGAATTTTTAAAAAAAAACCCTACTTTATTAGCAATTAATAACATTATTTGCGACTTTATTAGCAAATAATAACATTATTTGCTAATAAAGTCTCCAATTTCCAAAAGTTAAGTTATTTTTTACTGTTGCTAGGTTTTTTTTTAGATTGTTGTAATTATACTTTCGGTCTAACCATTACAGTAGAATATTCGACACTTTCTCTTCAGTTTGAATGCACATAAACAAGAAGTAGAGATTTTACTATCAACCAAAGATATTTCACATTAAAATATGAAATTTAGGTGGCGTAAACACAATCTCAATAAACTTACAAGAAAACACACGTTTTATGATATTGGACTGATCCGTCTCCTGCATAACTCTAGTGCATAGATAACAAATATCCGATGCTGGGAGACGCTACAGAAAATACTGAATAATCATGTTGCACCGTGCGCCGAGCGCACCCGAAGCTTTCCGAGCGGCGGTTTTCAAACTTGGAATGCTAACCGAAGTAGAAGCGCAGTTTGCCGCCGACCGTTGTTGTGTGCGGACGTGCTTGGTCGGCTGAACAAATATCGTCGTCGTACGTTTGGTGTAGTGGTGAACGAGTGGTTAATGTTTTTGTGTTTGACAGTATGAGGACATAAATGGTGTTTGCTTTGGAAGATTTTAGGACGTAATAAGGTGAGAATTTTTCTTGGTTTTTTTTTTGTATGTGTTCGTGTTTTTATTTTAGTTTTTTTTTAATAAGGATTGTTAGCATAAACCTTTTTTTTAATAGCCACAAAAATTTAGACAGCAAATTCCAAAGTCTAACAGGTCAAAGTATGAATAGAAAATCGGGCTCAAAATTATAATATGCACACGATATTCAACCGTAAGTAACATAACGTTAAAATTTCATCACACCACCGCGAGAAATCTCATACATAAATGTTAATTCTGAAATAATATCTCGAAATTCATTTCGCAAATTAAATTAAATCCGCCATAGCCGCAAACGTAAATGTGTGTTTGAAGAATATCTCGTAGCGCTTCCGCTACGCCGTGCTACGAGGAGCTACGTCGGTGCTACGCCGTCGCTACGAGTTAATAGTAGTTTAATTTTATTTTCTACTGGGAATTGAGACTCTCGGGAAGGAAGTTAGTATTAAGATTAAGTTTAGAATATTCATCATCATCTGCCTAGCCTTTTCCCAACTATATTGGGGTCGGCTTCCAGTCTAACCGGATGCAGCTGAATACCAGTATTTTACATGAAGCGACTGCCTATCTGACCTCCACAACCCAGGTAGTACTGGGTAATACGATACCCCTTGGTAAGACTGGTTGTCAGACTTTTTGGGCCACTGACTACCTAACGACTGTCAAAGATCTACAAATGACAGCCAGTTTAGAATATTCATACTGTCGTTTATTTATTCATGGCATAAGTTCACGACATTGGTTTTGATTTAAACTAGTGACATCTTTATACTAAGGATTTGACGGCCGATTTTGTGTTTCCTGATGAAATCGGATATAAGAAGCCTTAAAGGGACTTGCTATCAGCTATTGACACATGATACCGATTAGTTTTTAACAATACAGTTGAAAATCAATAAAGAAATTCGAAACTCTGAAAGCGATTGAGTTTCGAGGCTCATAGTAATAGTAAATTATGTATTTCGCCTGTTTAATAGTAATCTTTACTTATCGATTGAGATCAGGGTACAGTAAATACATTAAGAAGAATTTTAGTTAGAAAGGAGTACGTTTTTTTGTAATATCTAGACATTACGTCTAAATTGAATAATGAATTTCACAAGCTTTCACTCTTGTAAGAGTGTGGAACTTGTGAAATTATTGATTGGTGTAGATATATTTTACGTTGTTAGCTTTTTTCTTTAATCAAGACTGAAACCGACTGACTGATTTTTTTCTTTAATGGATGGAATTGAAGAAATACTGATATCGCATGAAGGGAAAATCAGATCAGATCAGGGTCAGTGGATCGTCTTAGGGGCAGATCAGGTGGATGGATAGAAGAATTATAGTCCGAGTTTATTTATGTGATTTGGCAGCTTGACGGATGAAAAATTTGAGCCGTTACATTGTTGGGTTTCTTTCAGGTTGGACGGCGTCGTTGAGGCTGTTCTAGAAAGAAGTTAGTAAGATTACTATGATTTAGGTAACTATGGTACGACCGAACCTGATTTACCAGCGCAATAGTACAAAGTCAGGATAGTGATGGATATGGATCTCGAGTTGCTATTAAGACAGTTTGACATAAAAGTAAATGGAATAGTTATTACGGTCAATGCAACTCATGGGGTACTAGATTTTGCCATCGGTTTCACCCGCGTGGAACACTTGATCATAGTATTAGACTTTACATTCTAATAATTCATTATTAGTATGGATAATTATTAGTGGTTCACTTTGTTTAGTAATGAATGTGTTAATCATTTACCAATCAGCCTCATCAATAATAATCAATCAGTATAAATAACCGCTTAGTGATTGTACTATGGTATTACTATTTTGAACAATGATGCGTTTTTGACATCTGAATGAATATTGGCTATTTTTTAAGAGAACCTAGCATAAGACCTTTCCTTCATCTATTTCAACGACCAACTACCACTTTTCCATAAATTATCAAGAGAGTTTCACACTCACCCCAAAAACTAAACATCTCTTCACAAAAACTTGTACAAAATAAATCACACGACCGTATTCGTGGCGCATAACAAAACATTCTGCTGAACTATTTACAACTGCACGTGTGTAAGATAAGTACTATGTGGGAGTGTCCACTGAATTACAAAGTTAGGATTGTTGAACAAAAGCAGTTATTTAGAAAACCTGGTGTCGTAATGTCAGTGTAACTAAGTTAGTGAGATATTGTCATGAACACTGAGTTCGTCATCACCATCATTGTCCTGTCCTTAATCCAATTTATTTGGAGTCAGCGCAGTATGTCTTTTTCTTCTCTTTTACTAATATTTCTCTAACTTGACATCTTGGCAGTCACCTCTTTTCAAGCTATATCATCAACAGCCCCTCTTTAGCTTAAGCCGTGCTTGCCTAGGTTGGTCTGTAATGGGTGACCGCCCATTACATACCGAGTTTCCTCCGTGCCTCAGAAAGCACGTTAAGCCGTTGGTACTGGCTGTCATCTGTAGATCATTTAGAGTCGTTGCAGTAGTCAGAGGCCCAAAAAGTCTGACAACCAGTCTTACCAAGGGGTATCGTATTACCCAGCACCAACTGAGTTGTGGAAATCAGATAGGCAGTCGTTCCGTGTAAAATACTGGTATTCAGCTGTATCCGGTTAGACTGACCCCAACCTAGTTAGGAAAATGCTAGACACAGTGTTAGTCATGAACACTGAGTTGTGTGTCATTATTGTCAACCTAGTGATATTAGCACAAAGTTGGAGATAAATTGTCATCATGTTTCTGAGGACGTCCGTGAGATATCGCGTTGTGCAAGCTGGTGAGATATTACCATGATCACTAAGTTATATTTCATTATTACCTGAGCATAAACTTTGTGATAGGTGTACAAGCTCGTAAGCAATGGGGATGGCAACTGTTAAATTAATTCCGCTAGCATAGCTGGTTCCAAACATTGTCATTGGTTGAAAATCTGGTAATGTCTCTTTATATTTCAAAATAGTTTGACCTCATTGGTCAGATTAAGACATAGCTGTGGTCGCACCAAGCATTTAGCAGTCTTTCCCATTGTTATAATCACTAAGTCATGTATCAGTATTGCTAAGCTTGTGTGGTAAGCATAAAGTTCGCGAGATATCGCTACAATGACCAAGGGAGGGGGTCAAGCTCGTGATCATTTTATTGTGTCTAAGTGTCGAAATGTTGTAAATTAACTTTTTAGACAAGAGGCTAACGTGGTGTTGTCGTAGTCAGTGGGTAACGTTTTGACATAATTTTAATTGTGATGATGATGATGACGCCGTTTTAGCCAATTTTGGCCACAGAGACTGCATTCGATGGCTTTCTAGGGTGGTTGTCGAGAGCTTTATTGTGCTCTCAAGTGGCTAGAATATCCAACTTTGTCCGACAAACTCCGAGCACGATGGGGACATGTCAGAACACCATTGACGACATCGACATAAATACTTTCTCAACTGACTACTGACTTAGTTCAAATGACATGCTCCTAGACTTACTAGGAGATGCTGCCATGATCAGTGATTTCGATAAGTTACTGTCAGCATCACTAAGTTTGAATAAAAAGGTGCAATAAGAACAAGAATTTCCTTGACAGAAATACCAAGTAAGGAACAAAGAAGAAAGCGTTATTCAGACTACCCGACAAAAGACATTTATACTAACACGGAACATTCCATATCGTTTTATTGGGAACCCGTTTCGCTTTTTTTGTAGAAAAACTTTTATTTTATACGAAATAGTGTTACAATTTCAGCTTTTTCTGTATCGTTCATATGAACGGTTTTGGTAGAAAGTCGTGCCCAAGTTTTTTAAGTTCAGTTAGAGCTGTCTAAAGTTAGGCCATGAGTTTGTAAGTGACGGTTTCAAATTGGATCCGTTTAATTTTAGTTGTTTGAAGATATTAATTGTTGTTGTTGTTTATGAAGTCATTTTGATGGAATATTTCGAGAAGTAGTGAAACAACGATTTTGAATTATGTAAGGGTGGAAGGAATAAAAGTGCAAATATTTCATTGTTTAGTTGGTTCGTGTTTGATAATGATTATCACGTGATGTATGTTAGGTTATGAAAGTTTGCACTAACAAAACCGCAGGTATAATTTTAGTGGTGCAAGCAAATTAAGGTAGAGTGATTTTTGGTTTTTTATTTATTTTAAATCTATTTTTTTTGGATGATGTTTTTCTATAGTCATAAATTAAAAAAAAAAACAGATTAATAAATATATGTTTATGTCGTTTCTGCTTTTGTTTTTGCGCGTGGCTAAATAATAACAGCCGTAAGCTGTGCTTGCCTAGGTTGGTCTGTGGATGGGTGACCACCCATTACATAGCGAGTCTCCTCCGTGCCTCTGAAAGCACATTAAGCCGTTGGTCCCGGGTGTCATTTTTAGATCTTTGACAGTCGTTAGGTAGTCAGTGGCCCAAAAAGTCTGACAACCAGTCTTACCAAGGGGTATCGTATTACGCAGTACTAAAACAGGGTTGTTGAGGTCAGATAGGCAGTCGCTTCATGTAAAATACGTTTATCCAGCTGCATCCGGTTAGACTGGAGGCCGACCCCAACATAGTTGTTAAAAGGCTAGGCAGATGATGCTGTCGTTTTTGCTCTCCCTGGCACGCTTCCCTACAAAGAAGTAAGCTATTAACTTGGTATTTGTATTCTGCTAGAAGTAAAACTTCAATTAACTAAATAAGTCGTTACCAAATAAATTACTTCGTTGTCTCTATTAATTACAGGTGACGCTATAATAAGAAAAGTCTAGAACTAAACAAAAGGCTTTTAATCGTTTAGTAAATAATAAATTAGTGTTTGTCGTTTTCAAAGACATCAAATGAAATAATAGGGCTAGATTATTTTTGTCTAACTAGCTTTTGCCCGGCTTCGCTCGCGTTGATTTAGAATTTAACAATCAATATTCGGGTTGTATTCTCCTTGTATATTTCAATCATGATTCGAAAGACACGTGGCGCCATCTATTATCATAAGAACGTTATTGTTGTTTTCCTCGGAAACGGAACTTTTTTTCGGGATAAAAGGTACCCATATCCGTTTCTGTATGCCTGACAACGTTTATGCAAAATTACAGGATGATCGGTTCAGTGGTTTAGGCGTCAAAAGGTAACAAACAAATAAACTTACTTTCACGATACAGCATCGATGTAGTAGCAAAAAAATCCGATCGGTATCTGCTATGTGACTTGTATTTTGTCTCAGGACTTTAATAATAACTTAACATCATGCCTGTAATAAAATAAAGGGTTAGGTAGGGGTATACCTATAGTACACACGGCGACATCAAACTATAAATTTCTAGTATAACATGGCCTCGCTTTAAATAGGTTTCCCGTACAATGAGAGATCCGCATAAACTGGATTTGTATAGCTTGATTGGTCGTCGCGCGTACACCCGCATTTCGTCAGCTATATTTAGGTTTTAATGAAAGGAGACGAGCCTATTGCCATCAAGTGGGCACAAATCCTGGCTCCTGGCTGCTACTCAGTTGATAATTCCAGTTGTAAAAAACCGAGAGAGATACCGTGGCCCTGGAACACAAAGGGCAAAGAAGGAACATGGATGGGTTTTAGTCAGTACAAGTCTGACACTCTCTTCCGCTCCGCCCAGAGTGGGGGGGGTCATTTGATGATTTCCCATCCGGAAAAAAAAAAGTTGTAAAAAACCAAAAATAATTTTTCCCCGACCTGAGAATCAAACGCAGGTCCCCATCCTCAGCAGTAGCGCCAGCAACCACAGGACTAACGACGCAGCTAAAAATAATAAGTGCAAACTCCTAATTTGACCCCAAATCAAACCAAACAAAATCCCTTTGGGCCTTACCCGCAAGGGAATAAAACTTTAGGGAAACGAGCAAACAAAATAATCAAAAGTAACTTAGCGAACGCTTAGTAAAACAATTTGCCGCCTATTATACCAAATAGTGTGTCGTTGTAAATCATAAAGAACAAGAAAGGGGAATATTTCTTCAGTCATAAGTACGACAATAACACTATCAATTATCAAGTTGTGTCGTTATGAAAGTTGAGGCAATTAATTATTCTGTGTATGTTGATGAGATATAATTTTGGGGTATTAATTTGATTTTTCTGCTTTTAATAATTGAATGACGGCTTCGTTGGTCTAGCGGTCGTAATCGCGACTTCTTAGCATGAGGTCCTGTGTTCGATTCCTGGGTCGGGCTAATTGTTATTGGGTTTTTATACCAGGAGTTTCTTAGTAGCAGCCGCGGAGCCTGGATTTGTGCCCGGTTGATGTCAATAGGCTAGCCCCCTATTACATGGGACTTAAACGTAACTAGCGAAATGTGGGTGTACTATTAGGTACACGTCTGCCTAATCCTTCGGGCATTACTGGCGTGATGTCATGTTTTGTAATAACTTTATGGTTTTTATTTTGTTATGGGTTCACCATAACAGAAAGCGTTGAGTGTCCTATTGTGGGGCACTGGAATAAGGGACACCGTTCTGGTGGTGTCCTTTTTAATGTAAGATAGCATAACATAAGCATAGCATAATCATCCTGTTAATGTTCCCACTGCTGGGACGCAGGCCTCCTCTCGATGAAAGGGAATGGGCCACAATCCACCACGCGGGCCCAGTGCGGGTTGGTAGATGTCACATATCCTCGAATTTTTGGTTTTAGGACATGCCGGTTTCCTCACGATGTTTTCCTTCACTGTTTTGAGAGTAGTGGTCATTAAATAACTTACACAAAGTAATGCGCCCGGCTGAAATCGAACCCACGACTTACTACTCGTAAGTCGGGGTCTCCACCACTGGGCCACCGCTGATCCCTCTATGTAAGATAATTGAATTTAAATTGTATAAGTAGATATAAGGTACTAACATAGTTTTAAGCTTTACTAACAATTTTATATGGAATTATGTTCTAAAATAAAATTAATTATTATTCCTTTATTTATTTTCTTTACATATAATCCTATACAAAGTAATATCAAATATTTAAATAGATAAAAAAAGTAGTAGCCCACCGGTATTATTATTATTATAGGGAAAATTTTACCAACATTTAAATTTGTCCTAGTATAGTATCGTTTCGTTCTTGGTAATTTCCACAGCACTATGTTACTATGCGACTGTTATTTTCGTGACAAGGTAACTTTTTTCATAAAAAGGTTATAAACATAACATTAGCATAACGCTTTTAAATCCCTGAAGACTAAGGCAGAGGTATAGTTAAAATTATATTATTGATTTATACGTAAAATTCTGGCGTTATTAACTTCAATTTAGGTGATTACAGCTGTTGAATCTTCTATTTGAACCAGGTAAAACCATATTTGTGTAATTTTGTTAGGTTCTGCTTTTCCCTAATATCATGAAAAGCTGAATAAGAAATTACCTTTATTATATCATAACCTTTGCTCAGTAACAATTTTTATTCAGTTAGCAATTTCCTAAAACAAATAGATGAAACTACAACCCTCCAATCATCTAGTAAAATACTTTTACATAGACAAGTATCTTATAAGAATACATAAGATTTCTGTTTATTAAGAAAATAAAAACGTACCTATATATTATGTCTTATAACTTTGCTCATTAAGGAAACTCGAACCAAATATTGTCGTTACTTAGTCGATGATAACAGTGGGGGCCCAGTGATAACGCTCTAAACTTGCGAGTCGTACATGACAGGCACTTCAATCAGTGCCAAAAAAGTCAAAACCATTTATTTCAATTAGACCATCACAGGCACTTTTGAATGTCAAAAAAACAAAAAGAAGCGAAGCTACAGTCACAGTCACAAGACATAATAACTTGAGAAAGTACTGTAGTTGTAAATTTTTACATAACCACTGCTTAATAAAACGGTAAACAAAAGCATTGTGAGGAAACCGTCAATCACCATGTCGTAGTGGCAAAAATGTTAAGACTTGTATTATCTATCAAACTGCACTGGGTTCGCGTAGATAACTACGGCTTGCTGTCTTTCATAGACAGGAGGTCTGTGTACCAACATTGGGAACATTTTAATCTCGATTGTGATACTTAGTAAACAATATTATACCTAGAAACGCAGGAATTTTAATTAGTTTTTCAACGAATTAGAACGAAAAAGTTTATAACCCCATTTTTCATTTTGTTTTAAAAAGTCATTACGTGTGATGTGAATGCGACCTTTTTTATTATTATTTGACACGTGTGAAAGTACTTTTAAGCTGTCATGTTTTATGATGTTAAGGATTAATAATTATTTGATGTGGTTTATTAATTATTATATGACGTGTAAATCTTAAGGATTTATTATTGTTGTGTCTGAAAGTGAATCATATCAATTGGATAATAAAACGAAAATGTACAACTCTGCTCCCCAAGATACAGATTAACGTCTGCTATGGGAATCACCGTTGAAATTGCAAATGTTGATTATTCATAAATAATTTGAAATTTGAACAAAGTAATACAACCAATTGATTTCAACAACCGTTGTTCTTAAGTTAATATCCTCCAAGTTTCTATCCGACCTGCGCCGAGCCCACATGATGGATTCAGTACAGCCCACCCCTTCTTGTACAGAGAAGGACGATGTGCATGCAGTAGGTATGTTACAGGCTAGTTACGCTTATGCTTAAGTCCTTTAAAGGTCACTTCAACGAATGCTTTTCCAGAGGATCGATTGTTCAAATTTTTTTATAAACTATGGAAGACTTACAGCTAAAAAAAAAAACAGAAAAATAAGCTAGTTAGTTAAACAGACAGCCAATTACAAGTCCTTACTTATAAAAAATAGACTGATAAAGATGGTGTGAGCAACACAGCACTGCCCACACAAAAAAAAAACAGGACAACATCAAACGCTTAAACTAGAAACACGAGTATCTAATATAGGTACTAAAATTTACATCTACTGGCTCTTATATTGCTGTTGTTATTGCTTTTGTTTTTGCTCGTGCCTAAATAATAACAGCTACTAGGATTAATCTTCAGGTTAAGCCGCGCTTGCCGAGGTTGGTCTGTGGATGGGTGACCACACAGTGCCGAGATTCCTCCGTGCCTCGGAAAGCACGTTAAGCCGTTGGTCCTGGCTGTCGTTTGTAGATCTTTGACAGTCGATACAGGTAGTCAGTGGACTGTAAGTCTGACAACCAGTCTTACCAAGGGATATCATATTACCCGGTAATAACTGGGTTGTGAAGGTCAGGCAGGCAGTCGCTCCATGTAAAATACTGGAATGCAGCTGCATCCGGTTACATTGGAAGCCGACGTCAACATAGTCGATCCTTATTTTGACCGTAAAAATATAGCGCTTTGTAAGTGGCTGCTGATCCAGTTCAACCGGATGTAGCTGAATACCATTCAGCTACATCCGGTTGAACTGGAAGCTGACCCCAACATAGTTGGGAAAAGGCTAGGCAGATGACACGTCTACTGAAGTTATATTAATTGTACATACCTACAAAATAAGCTGACTAAAACTAAAAAAACAGAAAGATAGAACAATAAAACTCTGCACTTTAATTTCTCATGTAACCGGTTAAAACAGCTAACCGAAACATCAATTTGAAAGTGCCAATTTAGCTGTTATAAACAATTATTTATTCTTCGAAAGACAACAAAAAAATGTTAAAAGGAAAGTTGAGGATCAGAAAAGCAGTGGATAAATCTTAAGCGAAGAGTTTTTTTTTCGTAAAAATAAGATTTTCCCTATATCGCCGTGTTCTTCTGTTGTAACAATTTTCTTCGCAAAGTTAGCTTTGCGTCGGTACATAAATTACAATGAAATGGAGAATACTGGAAGGGTAAAGCGATGTAAAGAATGGAAGAAAGCTTTTTAATTAATGCTTTTTTGTGTGTGCTTCTCCTTTTGTGAGGAGGTGTAAAAATGTAACGGTTATTATTCTGGTAGAAAGCGCAGATTTTGTGTTTGGTGTGCGAGTATATCTCGCAGTCTAAACTTATCGTAAAAGTAGGACCACTGTGGTCCATATTATCTGTTCGACATTAACAATTGTTCTCACCAATTTGGTTACCCAAGGATATCAATATATTCAAAAAAGGGTAGTGGTCGCAAACTCAACTCCTGAGCATGTGGTCCTGGGTTCGATTCCCTGGTCAGGCAAAGTGTTATTGGGGTTTCCAATCAAGAATTTCTTAGTTTCATCAAAAATGTCTAGTGGTCGTAAGCGCGAGTGTTGAGTATTAGATCGTGGGTTCAATTTCTGGGTTGGGCTAATTGTTACTGGGTTTTTACATCAGGAGTTTCTTAGTAGCAGCCACGGAGTCTGGATTTGTGCCCGATTGAAGGCAATAGGCTCGCCCCTTATTACATGGGACTTAAACTTAATTGGCGAAATGTGGGTGTACTAATGGGAACACCTTTGCTTAACCCTTTGGGGATTACAGGTGTAATGAGTTGTTGCCAATACCGGTATTTTACATGGAACGATTGCGTATCTTACCTTCGTTTTGGGTAACACTCGGTAAGACTCGCCGAAATTGTCAGACCTGGTTTTATTCCATCCCACAGTGATAGTTCATCCGTTCATAAAGTGATGGTTGATGTTGTCCCCATCTAGTAAAACATTTTTCTATCACGACCAGAAGGATTTTGAACCTGTAATACGGAATTATCCTACAGGTGCGCAAATTAACTGGCAAATGACTGTGTCCTTATATCCGTGAATAACACAAAACTACAAAAATGTCTGCCAAGCGCTGTGATTCCGCACTAAAAGTAATTTTATCAACCAAGCACACAGTGGTTTGTTTCCAGATTTGGCTCTTATTTAACATTGCTGACCATTTCGAAACTTGATAGTTTCGAGTTTATGCTTGAAACTGCCCTTTTGGCATGAGTACTGCGGGTTAAAAATTGATAAAGTCGCACTATGCTGTGGCAGGCTGCCAGCTCGCCGCCTATCTTCTTGTTCAAATGTGTAGCGTGCCTCTAATTTTTTACAAGTAAAGAATGTTACGGAAATGAATAGTTATATGCTTTGTCAGAGTGTTTTATGGTTATCGGAGAATTAAAAGAACCAGCCAAGTGCGATTCGGACTCACGCATCATGGGGTCCGTACCATCGTAGTAGAGGAGCCCCCTTCAAATTTAAATTTATTTTTATTATTTGTTGTTATAGCGGCAACTGAAATACACATTCTGTGAAAATTTCAACTGTCTACCTATTACGGATCATGCGATACAGCCCGCTGACAGACAGACGGACGGACAGTGGAGGCTTAGTAATAGGGTCCCGTTGATTACTTTGATTTTATTTTAGTACATACACGAAGAATTACACCAAGCCAAGCTGAAACATGATTCAGCCATGATAGTTGCCGATCGGAATTGGCTGATCGGCTCGAAACAAATGAAAATCGAAAACATACATACCTAAACTCATGCCCTATACCCATGGGGATAGGCAGTAACTACAGAACGCAACGTACTACAGTTCCTACATACTCCTGTCGCCTTGTTCACGTTCATAGATCAAATGAAAGGGAAGTAGAAATCATGTTTTTTTTTTTACTCCTCCCTTACACTTTTCTGGTTAATTTCGTTGCGGGATCCAAGACAGGATCTCTGGGACTTCGTTGAGCTTCATTGTTTCGGCACTTTTCTGGTGGTCGCCACTATTGATTCTGGTTTTCTGGAGTTACAGTGATTTGCGAATAGTGTGGGGGGATTGTCCTAATTAAAAACATCAAATGAAAGCTATGTGTAATAATTGGTTTAGGTTGGCTTTGTAGTTCAAAAAATACAGCCGAAACGAATGTGACGACCTGAATAAATGTAAAGCAACTCTTAGATAATTCAACCAATCGAATACCAGTTTATCGATATCAGCGAGCTTCATCCATCAAAAATTTTATTAAAAGTACAAAAATAATAATAAAAACGTTACAGGTACCCTATACAACCCTTTACACCTTCAAAGGACAGAGCTCGTTACTCAATGTCACGTCAAAAATAATCCTCAATGTCACGAGACAATCTATTAATGTTTATTGGAGTTTTCAGGCTTTTATCATAAATAATGGGTAGAGCATTTAGTACTTGTAAAATGGGTAAAGCGTTTCTGAAAAATATCTCGATCAGATGGAGTTAGAATGTATTGTATTTTTGGGAAAAATTTTTTTCTTTGTAAAGTTTTGGTGTATTCTTTTGTTAGTAATTTTTTGGTTTACTAACATCATCATTGGGAGTCCTGGTCCACAACCACTGGCTATTGAGACATTCTGAACGAAAAACGCAATAATACTTTCCCCACTTAAACAATACTGCATGCAGTATTGTTTAAGACTTTTTTCCGGAGTGTTTAATACATTTATATTAAACTTACCGTAAATATATAAAATAAATATGGATGTTTTGGCACGTTTTAGAAAATATATGAAGATTGGGGCGGGTCACTTCTAAAAAAACGAAAACATCCACGAATAAATGTGACAACTCACTCAACAGAAATTTTATGGCACCATTGGTACAGCTACCAACAAAAATATTAATAGAAAATGTTCACCAAATACCTACAACTCAAAGTAACTGTTACCGGAACCGACAACAATCCACTTTTTGATGGATGTAAATCGATCGAAACTTTGTTATTGAACCGCGGAGGAGGTATAAAAACTTCGTAAAACACTTTTTTCCTTAAAACTTTAAGAACGGAAATGTCTGAAGTTGAAGAAATGACGGGAAGTGCCGTGACAGATGAAATTATGGAACGGTTTTAATGGATCTGAAGCCGTTTCTATTAAAATGTTTTATATCAAGAATAGCTTTTAGGAAAACGTTTTTTTTGACAGTATATTTATGAGGATGCTGCTGTTTTTTTAGAGTTTTTGACAGACAGCGTCAGAAGGAAGTTTTTTTTTTTTTTTTTATTTAACGAGTATTTTGCATTATTGCCAGCCTTTCGCATTTTTTTCTATGTGTAGCAAGTAAAATAGGATAACTATTCTTGTACGACAAACTTTTTGGTCACCTTATACATGGCTAGTTATCAGTTTGTACTCTGAAGATTATCCCACCACTTCCTTTATCTAGCTAAAATACTAGAAAAAGGCAAAGGACAGGACTTTAAAATTACATTTTCTTATGTAATTTTAAAGTTTAAGAAGTGCTGAGCATCATCAGCCTAATTTAAATAGTTATCTTTTCATTTTGGTTTTGACTGTGTAATCTAACCTAATATTATTATCAGACATTGTAAGTGTATGGAGCCCCTTTGCAGGATATACCCTACCCCTACCTGCCCATCCTGCATAACCACTTGCACCTTTCATGATTTAATCGAAGCAAATGTTAGAGCTGTACAGGTGGCTACATACTGGTCTAACACAATTTGAGTTTCATCGACACGTAAAGTAGAAGAATCTGAAACTTAAACCTTTTTTGTCAAACATGAAAAGAAAAAGGTTTACATTTTAGATTCTTCTTCAGCTCGTGTTGTAAAGTCTTTTTCGAATGTAGAATTACATTCGAAAAAGACTTTACCTAACCTTTCATGTCAAACATTCGAAGAAGACCTTACGACAGCTAATGAAGAAGAATCTAAAATGTAAACCTTTCATGTCAAACATTCTACATTTGAAGAAGACTTTACTACACGTACTCAGGAATAATCTAAAATGTAAACCTTTCATGTCAAACATTCTACATTCGAAGAAAACCTTACGACACGTACTGAAGAAGAATCTAAAATGTAAACCTTTCATGTCAAACATTCTACATTCGAAGAAGACCTTAGTAAACCTACTCCTAACTTACCTATATGTATACCGTCTTTAGTACCTACACAACTACACTGAGAACTTAGAAACTTATAAACTGCCTACTTAGTTTAAGTACTCAAGGCTCACTGATCAAACTGTTGGCATAATTATGAACAGAGGCATCGTTCGTAAAGTTTAGATATTTCATTAAATAGTCTGTTCGAAATACCGGGAATTATTTTGAATTATTTCGCACTTTACACTATGTTCTTATGGTAATATTTCTGGAAATTCATATTTTGACGGGCTTGGATATTTAACAGAAATTTTTATGACTTTTGTTTTTTTTGTAGTAGTTCATTCATTATTTGCTTAAACTCTTAGATTACTATGTTATTTCAAACTAATAATTTACGTTTACCTTTCTGTTACAATGTTTTCATGGGTTCTTTCAGTAGATAATTTACAGGTATCAGTAGCTGTTATATACCCACCACCTATTACCACATATTTATACACCTCTTAAAATTAGTCATATCAAATGGTTGGACAATCAAAATCATTGATGGTGAACACCTCCACGCATTTTTATATAAGGCGTTAGTATTTTGATGTTCTTGAGTAAAAAAATCTTATACTGTCACTTTCTGTAAAATTTCCGTGATTTTTAACTATTGTAATGTTAGTTAAGTTATAACCCGTAAAAGCTTAAAACAGTGTTCTTAAAAAAGGTCAGGTGCTAGCACTCGCCACTGTCTAATCATGTGTGTATGACTAGATTGTATGGACGTAGACGAAGCAAAATAATTATGTAATGAATCAAAGAATAGGCTTACTGGTGAACATGATTTGGACATTTTCAATACCAGTGTTTCTCAGCTTAAGCATATGTTAGTGAAAAGTTTTTCACCGAAAAGGTAATTGTTTGCGTCTGAATTTAGTTTTTTCTTTTTTAATTTTTAGTTTGTAGTTTTTATTAATAGATCGCTTTTTTTTGTTTAATTTGTGTTATGATGTTTTGTACCTAACTTCTCTTTTTGTTCTCTTTTTTGTTTCAAGTGTTTATCTGTGGAAATTTGTAAATGGCCTTAGAATTCTTATAGTTTAATAACATTGTTTATATTAGCTGTAAGTTTCCCGAATAGTATAAAATAAAATTAAATAAATAGGCAAAAGATTTGAGTTTATGTATAGTAGTATGTACATTATTTTGAAAGGATTTTACAAAAATCCATGTGCAATAAATCACAATAATTCGATTAAACCCATTCTGCCCCTGTTACACCATATGGATCATAAAACTTTTATGGGCCAGTAATGCACTCACGTTTATCAGTACACCACAGCATCGATCGTATTATGAAGTAGGAAGTTCCATAATGAAATTCGTCGGTTGCTTGAATTTCAATCAGGAAGTTTGTGATAGATTAGTGTTTATGATGCATTATTTTTATTACCTACTTCTTGTGGGTTATTACGCCCTGGTACTTGTGTTGTAAAATATAAGTTTATTTTAGTTTTAAGGTTTTATATACCTCTTTTTTACCCGATTACGGCGAAGCCAAAAGGAAGGGTGTTGATATGATAGGTGTCAATCGATTTGTTATTTTGGCCCGGGTAACATAGGTTACATTTTAACCGACTTCAACAACAGGAGGAGTCGATTTTACCTTGTAAACCCCGAATTTAATTAGAGCGTGATTTTTCATTAGTCGGGTCTTTTAGTTGTAATAAATGTCACACAAATTCTTGTTGAACTACATAATTGTGCAAATAGTACTACTAGTAAAGTTTGTTATAATTCTGAGACTCGGACTCCACCAAAGCGGAGACGAGAGGAGACGAGATGTGTTGTAAACCTCCAACAGAATTTCGTTATTTACACTTCTAGTCTCTTAAGTGGAAACGGTTGAGTAGAGAGGAGGAGATGTCTCATATTTGTTTAATGCCTCCTCACTCGGCGGGCAAGTAGGCAGCAGCGTACAGCGGAGACTAAGAGTCGTGAGCGGCGCGCAGCGGTCCCACACACACATCCCCGCTCCGATCTTGCCAGTATGCATCTCCACACACCTTCGGTGGATACACCCTAGCTCTTAAGCATCCTCTATCATCTTCGCTTTGCTCATCTCCGCATGTCTCCGCTTTAGCGGATCTCAAGCTTAATGCAGGCCAAAACTTTTATTAATTGTCATACAGTGCAGTTTTTTTACAATAATATTTTTCTTTGACAAATTTTTCTTTCTTCTGGCTTTTTAATTAAACACACACAAAAGTAAACTCCGAACAAGACGTAACCATTTCTTTCTTTTTATCAGTAACAACGCCTCTTCTGTACTGAACAAAGACATTGTTAATTCTTTATCTAAACTATTTATATTTATTTTCAACTCCAGTCGAACAAATAGCTGTCTTTTAAAGCCTTTGTAACTAATTAATCAGTTAGCGTGTAATCAGATTATTCCACAAGTTTCGAGATATATGGCGTCGCTTTGCTGGTATACAAGTGATTACGATGAAAATTGACTAACAACCTAATTGTAATTGGTATAAGTTTCAAGTTTATAGTAGTACACACTCCTTAATCTTCATTTTACTCTGTTAGTAATATGTTACTTATTCTTCCGTCATATCGGAAAAACTATAACTACAAAAAGTACCACAGCAGCATAGAACAAAAAGTACAACAGCGCCATCTATGGCACAAATGAAGAACTAACATCAAATTCCTAAATCACGCAGTTAAAGTTATCCGCGACTTAAGAGTATAAAGAAAAACCCGACAACAACTGTCGGGCGGTAGCCCGCCAGACGTAACACACGTTTGGTCAGGGGATCCTCCCTTATCTATGGGAACCCTACACCCTGTTCTTGATACCCTAAAGATTCATAAAATAAAACGTCGGAATAAAGGCATATTAATAAGGATCCAAGCAGTGACAACCTAGTGCTGTGACCGTCGGACTGCCAAGTCATAGGTCTCGAGTTCGAACCCAAGGCACGCACCTCTGATTTTTCGGATTCATGTGCGTATTGTATAATCATCACTTGCTTCGGTGAGGGAAAACATCTTGAGGAAACCAGCATGCCTGAGAGATATTTCTTGACGGCATGTTAAGCCAAGTCAGAGGCCCATGGGCGGCATAAAAACTCTGACACCAGGTTAGGAACTAACCACACGATAAAGAAAGAATAAGATCCTGCTAAAGGTAAGCGATGGTGTTATTTGGTAATCGAATTCTTCTCAGCAATTCACTTTGAAAAAGTTACCTGAAAGTGTACGATTGATCATACATCATCATCAATTTCCTCATATGCATTGTATGGTTACCGTGGTAAAACGCACGTAGTGAATTGCAAGTGCGACGACGAGTTCTATGAACTCTTTAGCTAGGCAGGAAGTGAACAGCTGATTTCACACGTCGTTCGTTAGAGTATTTCAATCTCCATTGCTGTTTTTTTTATTTTATTTTGGCCGTAATTTACATACATAGAGAGCGGCGTACAGATAATGTAATTTTACATTTAAGTTAAGGAATAGTAACAGAAAAAACGATGAAAAAATAAAAAAAAATACTTGGGATTAATTTCCGGTGGAATATGATTCAAAGTCTAAATGCACCCTGTCAGTTTGCGGAGGACTGTCCCTTACACCCTGTATCTAACAAATCCTCACGATAACATTGTCGTATGTAAAACCAGTGTGTTCACGCCTCATTGGCAACGCATAATCGTCTCGACGCCTTCGCAGGCATTCACGCGGGTAACATTATCGGCACAGATTAACCCTGTGATCAGTGTAAACACTGCCTTAATTTGAACTGACGCTTGTATGCGTGCAGGTATTGCGTCAGGTGTAAGCTCGTTGGTTCTTTAAGCTGAGTTAATTCAGTGGGTTAGATTTTACATTGAAATATATAGGACTTTTTTTTTTTTTTTTTTCGGATGGGAAATCATCAAATGACCCCACTCTGGGCGGAGCGGAAGGGAGTGTCAGACTTGTACTGACTAAAACCCATCCATGTTCCTTCTTTGCCCTTTGTGTTCCAGGGCCACGGTATCTCTTTCGAACAGTCCCGCAGCCCTGAATATATAGGGCTTAAAGTAACATCACTTTTGAATTGCTTAAAGGATTACTCCGAAGTGTTTATTTAATACACTCGTGTTTCGCTAGTTAATTTTAAATAACGTTTAAAAAGATGAGCCTAACTAGTATATTATTTAGATTAAAGTCTGAAAAAAATCCGCGTGACATATGTAAGTAAAAGCACCCAAATCATGATTTGAATCGGATGAACTTGCCTAAAAGTACTTTTTCAACCATAACTGTCCACCAACATATAAAATTTAATAAAAAACCTTGTGCACGAAATTATTACTGTTTTATCTCAAATTAAAACGCGACTACTGCAGAATTATCTCCGAGTTCCGTTTCAATTAAAATTCTTAGCCAGTTTTAAATAATTTGATATAGAGAACATAGGGAAATGGTACTTTTGTACCCCTACAGTTTTTACTAATGAAAGTTGCTGCTACTTTGGTCGACCCGGGAATCGAACCCAGGACCTCATGCTCAGCAGTCGTGCTTACGACCACTAGACCAACGACCAACTGAGAAGACCAGTGTTACATGATACGTTGACACTCATTCCCATTTCAAACATTACGTTACTAAAGTTAATTCAACTGGTTCAATTTACATTTAATTTTACAACAATGATCATCCTACCTCAAGTTATACAAAGTCCTTTGGCTTTCCAAACACTAATCTTATGTAAAACGCTCGGTCAATACATGGTTTACTCGATTTATATTCCGTCCATTCTGAATTTTTTCACAGGAAATTGAATTCTCCGTCGTCCGCGGTACGTTTGAGACGAAATCTGTTTCATTTTTTTCTTTTTTTTTCCCTTCTGCTTTCTTTTATGAAATGTGTTCCAGTCTTTCTTTTATGCGGTAAAAGTGTTGTGTTTTTTTTTCTTTTTTAAGTAGAATAAGGTTAAGTAACGGTATGGTATGCTTCTTTTGTGGGTACTTAGAACATTTTGGGGTTGTCATAAACCGAAGTTGGTAAAAGCGTTTTGTACTATAAAATGTTTAAAGAGGGTTTTGACAGCTCAAAGCTTTGAATTTAACGTAATTTTTATGAACTTGTTTAGTAATCATTTTTCTGTTTTATAACGTAAAAAATCGTTAAATCGTCCACCAACCCAGAAATTATACCGCAAATTTAATACAAAGTACATTTTACTTGGGTATATTTGAAAATATTTGATTATTCATCACCACTTTTATCCCCCATACCTAGTAAATGGCTGCACCGATTTTGATAAAACGTATTGAAGAACCATCGCCAAGAAACTAGCTTTCAAATAAAAGTAACTGCATCCAAATCGGTTCACCCGTTTAAGAGCTACGGTGACAGAGACAGACACATACACACACATTGCAGTCAAACTCATAACACCCCTCTTTTTGCGTCGGGGATTAAAAAATAAGAAGGTACATAAGACCATTCCACACACAAAAGTAAACATAAATAACCATTCTTTTACAGCATTCCGTTCTCAGAACAATGCTCATTAACACCGTATCTAAATTGTTTACCACCGTGTTAACGTTTTTCGCATTTCCAAGAAGGTATGTTGCGATTCCGAAGTGATTAAAAAACGTCCACTCATTATAGAATACGTTGTTCTAACATGAAACGTGATATTGCGTCCAATTAGAACGTTTTATAATAACAGATTCAGGGCTTCAGAATGAGCGATTTGTTAAGGTACTGAAGAGTTCAGTGACGGTCGAACATTTTTCAACCATATTGCTTTTTGCATAAGGGTGAAAGTGGTAGACCGTCAGTAAACCCTATAATGAAATAATGGTCATAATGTTTGTCTACCTATTCCATACACAATCGTCAAGGATATGTATTTATTTAACTCGGTTGATTTAATATCATGGTTAACAAGCCGGCGATATAAATAAATTCACACCAGGGGTGGTGCTTTAGATACGTATCGAACCCCTATCTAGATCGACGCCCTGGTCAGTTTATATGGCGCACTGTTCAAGCTGTGATATTCATCCAATGGTTAATAGAGAGGGCTACACAATGATAAACCCCGCCGGCCGCCATGGCCCACGTACAATAAGACTATTGTACGTGGCCATGGCGTGGGCGGCGTTCAAGTAGACACTCCCGATAACTTACCTACCAGTGGCGAAGGTTCCATAGAACTCGATTCCTACCGGCTTCCCTTTGAAAACTGGCTCAGTCAGTATTTTATAGACAAATAATATAATCACATTAAAGACATCTACTCCGGCTGACCTCTTACAAAAATTGACCATTCGCTACTGACAGCTACGCTTGGGGTTTCCTTCAGGATGACTAGGGTAATTATTATTCTCCGGGCTATACAGGGTAACCGGTATAGCCCGGAGAATAATAATTTACCAATCTCAAATTGGTAGTGAACAAGAGACATGGTTCACAGAACATCCTTTCTGCCATCTCGCCAATGTGGCTGAAAGTGGAGATCACGTACCATTCGCAGCTTTGCGCATTGGAACGGCTTCCACAAGATGGGCTGATGTGCTGGAGAGGGCCGCAGTAAATTGCTGGATGTAAGATCCGCAGTACCAGGCGATGTTCCATAGTGGACATAGGCCGCTAGGAGTAAAGTTATTGCCTTTTTTTTCTCACCTTATTATACACCACACTGTGTGAAGGACGATATGACTAGAATGAAGGTGAGATGACGAGTAATAGAGAAGTATGGAAGAAGAAGACTTGCTGCACCGACACCAAATAAATTGGGATACGGGAGAATGACGCTGATTATTACACAGCATAATAAAGTTTTGATTTTACTCCAACTAGTTATATTGAGGACACAAATCATAATATTCCAACGTCTTTTAATTAAATGAACTGCTCCCCGCCACTCTAGCAGCCACACACAAACGCTTGTAAAATTTAAACCGGTGCATTGTACACTTATGGCGTTGAATCTGGGAAATTTAATTTACGGCAGGAAACACGTTCCACGGAGGAAGCCTTTTAATGAATAGAAATGTAATTGTGCTCGACAGTGCATGCGAGTCGATTCTTACACGTCATTACGTGTTCCTATTAGTTCGGGAGTGTATTTCGTAGTTCATTTGTTTCTGTGTTTTGGTAGTTGCTGCTGGGATTGGGAAATATTTGATGTGTTGCAAAGTACATTAGTTACCTGGTAATGTGTAATTCCTGGCAACGAATAGGCTGTTTGGTTTTATCAGAACCTGTCTACGTACAGTGTATTCACCGATCCCTTTTGCGATGCCACTTGCTTGGGGAGTTTGTTCCGCCACTTGTTCCCAGCTAAAATACTAGGAAGTGACAAAAGGTGGGGATTTTTGGGGACTGTATCTTGTAAATTTTGACATTCAAAAAGAGAATAAAACTCTACTGTATGTAACATTCAATACGACCGATTTTTATGCATTTTTTTATGTATATTTGATAGGTATGAGAATATTTTGAAAAGTATATTTCACACCGCTAATTTCACACGGACGAAGGTCGCGGGGCACAGCTAGAAATCTATAACCATAGTTCTTTTAAATGATTGATAAAGATAAAGATATTTTATTTTGCAAATACGGGTACAAGTCAAGGTGTTACATAATTTAAATACAATTGATTAACTGACTTTTAAAATAAGCTCATCTATCGCAATTTATTGCAATTGGCATCTTCTCAGTTCATTGGCCGCATCCAGATCAGTCGTATCAAGGTAGGGTTGCTCCATCATCGGAACCGAATTACTTGGCTATTGGCTTTGGCCGTTCAAAAAGTGCCGATTAAGAGTCTAATTTGAATGAATGACTTTTGATTTTAATCTTGTGTTAAGCCGCACGCGCCTACATACGCCACTTTGTTTCTAGGCAATTCTTTCAGTTGCATTTTCTACAGTTGCCGTCAAAACACGCATGTTGCTAAAACGTAGTCGAGCGGTTAGCTAGAAGATATAAATTAATGTGTTGAGTTGAACATTTGTAAGCCTATATGGCGATGGGAACAGTAAAATTGCAAAAAATATTTATTTTGAGTAGCCGGACAATTGTCCGTCTAGAAAATATTTGTTTTAAGCGTAACTTATCTTGGATAATGACAAAAACTTGTAAACACAATACCTACCACTAAAAACGGCGATCATAAAATACGACTGCGATCAAAATAACATTACACGCTCAGCACATGCCCCCAAGGACAGCACGTGTCACGTTATTATCAAAAAACGTCTTATCGTTATGTTACCCTTAATATTGGTGCGGTGGCAATAAAAATATTATAACACTAGGAGCGTAAAGTGTTTGTAAACGAGCCTCCGTACGATAGTTAATGTATGAAAGAAGTCTCGTGGTACGGTAAGCAGTAGAAAATATGCATCGTTATTATTGATTTAGAAGCCAATTTCCGTTAGGATTATATGGAACAGGATGTTAATTTCCTTCATTAAAAAGCGAGGATCGTCCGACGTGTGTGGTATCTAGTGATCGACTGCCCAAACTCGCGGAGAACTCTTATTTCGTGATGCATTATTTCGATTTCAGTTCTTCATTTGCGTCATAGAATTTGCTAGTGTTACTGCTAACTTGATTATGTTCGTTAAATCCCATTTAAAAACGTTCAAAATCTAACCGCAAGCTCAAATCAGTAATGAAATCCTGTCAATTTGAGAATTAGACTATTTTTAGATGAGATTAGAATTCGAACGTTCTTAAAATATTTAATTTCTCCACTGATTATTGTGTCACCGGTCGAGACGCGCATGTTTCTATGTAAGTATAATCCTGTAACAATCGTTATAAAAATTACCTACAACAAAAATACACACAAACATAACTCGCCATCTATAAAATCAGCTGCAAACTCAACACATAATTTCTCCTACATTCTTTATCGTCACTCCAATTCAAATCGCCATCAAAAAGCCATGCAATCAGAAGCTACAACACTCGCAAGACTCGACACATAATATAAAAATATTCTTCACTCACTTCGTAACCCTTAAATGCCAGTGTGAAAAGTAATAACGCTACAATAACACTAGGACCGTAATGTAAACCTGGGTCGGACTGTTATGGCGAGATTCCAACCGTAATGCAGAGATAGTTCGCAGTTTTCTAGCAGCTTAAAGCGCCAACTGTTTTTGGTTTGCAACGCTGTTTTTCTTTTCACATACGCTTTAAAATAGGCGCTGTAAAATTAAAAGCTATATAAATTTTTTAGCTAGGATTGTAAAGTTTTTTGGTGAATGTGCTGTTTTTACGGCATGTTTTTGCAACTGTGAATTTTTATTTGATTAGAATTGTGATAATCCTCTATAAATATGAGTCTATTATTAATCGCTTCTACTAAATTACGTTGGATTGTAAAATTATTAACACCAGCTTCTTCAATATAGAACGTCTGTGACTGACAGACAGCAAGAGTAACATTTTCTTACGCTGTCTCCGTTTTCCTTCTAACCAAAATTCCCTACATGCCCGTAAACTAACACAATATCAAATAAAAGAAATCCAACAATTCACAATCACGGCACCCCATCCTTCACCCACAGACGGTCGCCGTCAACGGTTTAACCCTACACATGTTTTTGTAGTTTTATTTCGAGTCTAAACGAAATGTCAAGGTACGGCACGGTCGCGGTCAGAACTATCGCTGTACCGAGAAAGGGGCACCGTATCGCCACCGACAATACCAAATATATTTCCCCGTTGAAATTTTGACGTAATCTCAACGGTTGCGAGCCCGTAAATTCAAGTTAAAATGCGGATTTTAAATGTTTTTGGTTTATTTTTAAGTGGTATACCTATCTGATTGTAAACTATTTTCATTTTAGGGTTATTTTTTTAATTTAGCACGAGTTTTGTCGGAATTATTCTTTAACCAACCTGTTTTGTGCTACCGCTGGGCTAAGGTCTTCTAATAGCTATCCTCTGTTCCATGTTCGTTGCCTTTTACAGCTAATTTCTGGCCAAAATTAAGATGTGTAAAAGTTAGAAGCTTATTTGTACGCCTTGCAAGGCATCAAATAGTGAGACATAACTTTTTTTGATAACACCATATACTTACTTTTGCTATGTGTCACAAATAAACATATTTGAATTTGAATTTAAAAAGAACTTACCACAGACACTTTCATAATACAGAAATGAAACAACTTAAATCATTTTCTAATTAGATCAATCGTAGTAATGATATAAGAAATTGACATAATAACAGACAAAGCCTCCACATTGAACTGGACGTAACACGTCCAGCTACGTCCGCTGACAGCTTCACAATGTTACCGCTTAATGACACGCACGATAAACGCACACTATGTAAGAAAGCATATTTCAAGTTGGACGATTATATCACTGATTATATCACTGACTAAAAATGCTTGGCTCAATGCCGGTCCTGCTCCACAAGAACAGGGGCGCCTAAATTGATAGCATTAAATAGTATTGTTGGAGCTGCTGAAGATTGTATAACTATCTATGCATTGTATAGATTCAATCTCTTTTGTATTATATAGCCGCCTAGCCCATATTGTGTGAGTACTATGTACTAGAAAGCTGTCATTCGCTGGAAACCTGCGTTTTTTTCTTGACTTGAATGTGCCCTGGCGGTTAGGAGTATGTCATGCTCACTCAAATGTCTCGCTGATGGTGGCACGTGTGTCGGATCATTTAGTTCCCTTCAAAATGGTTGAGTTGAATGGTGCTGATACATGCGTCATGTTCGTGAACGGGCGCTGTCAGTTGTGACTGGTCATCTCTTATTTGCCACGGCTTATTTGAATTAATTTTTTATTTTTGAATTGTTTTTACTATGGACACTTTTAATTAACATACACATCTTGCTGCATCGTTCTCACATAATGTACCATCTCAACATGAATGATGTAACCAAGGTTTTGTTAAAGTATTCTGATTTAAAAGAGTGTCCATGGAGTTTCTTGCCCGTTCTTCTCCATAGAGATCTACGTTAGGGAATGGGCAACTACAGTACTTTCACAGTTTTTGTGCCTTGTGACTGGGACTGTAGCTATATTTTACTGTTATCTTTGTTTCGACAATTCAAAAGTGCCTGTAACTGGCCTACTTGAAATAAATGCTTTGATTTTGATTTTGACACGTTGTGGAAAATTCTACAAAGAGACAAGGACTTTTTTCCACTCATAAAATAAATCCCTACTAGCTGCCCCTTTGATCAAAGTGTTGAAAAACTGTACTGCTTAGCACGAGGTTTTGGGTTTGATTCCCAGGTCGAGCAAAGTGTATTTGGATTTTACCATTAGGAGTTTCTCAATAGCAGTTTGTAGTCGGAATTTGTCCTAGTTGATAGAAATATGCTCAATAATACTTGGGATCCACTGTCGAAATATGGGTGTACTCGGGTATCTTCGTCTACCCCTTCAAGGGGAATAGTCATAATATTATGTTATGCTACTATTCCACAATGTTACCGCCTTGTGACACTTTATGGAAAATTCCATAAAGAGAAAAATCTTTATTCCACAAATAAAATAAAAACTATAATATCTTCTTAAATTAAACCCACGTCATTATCATCTGCCCGAACTGACAATTCATTGCCATGATTCTGTCAATTCATTGCCACGTTTCTGTCAATGCATTGCCTTGTATCTGTCATCATTACCGGTTTCATTTCCGTTACGTTACGTTATTCTCTGGTTGTCGCATTATGCACCTTTATTAATAATGACGCGCTGTGAAATGGAATATTTTTGGGGCATGTCATTACCATTCCGGGTTGGTAATGAAGGAATATTATGTTTTCCTGACTGTATTGTCAGAGTTCCAGGAAAGTTTATGTTGATATTAAATAATTAATGATGTTATTTTGTAGTAATGGGATTTTGCTTAACGTCCTTTGAGCTTAAAGGAAAATCAATTTGAATATTTTCATGCTAACGAAAGTAGAGTAAAAGCCCATATTATTAACTAGTTGTGCCCCGAGACCTTATTCGTCCTCGTAAAACCATTATGAAATAGTATTTTCTTATTTAAATCGTATTTTGTACACAATTTCAAGGGTTTTTCACGGAACCCTAATCCTTTTTATAAAATAAAAATCTAAGCTACTCTTTATAACATCAGCCAGCTGCCAGTAAAAGTGCCGACAAAATCTTTACAGTCATTTTGGAGATTAGCCAGAACAAACAGACAAAAATTAAATAAAATGTTTTTTATTATAAAAAACATTTACAGCTCTCGAAATCTTCGTTCCATTAATAGCTGTGAGCAGGGTGCGATGGTCTAATTGGTTAAGACGTCCGGTACTGAATCGGAAGGTCGCAGGTTCAAACCCTGCTCGCACTCGAATTTTTCTTTCCATATCAAAACAGCTGTAGTCCCTACGCAGGGTTTGCGTATAAGAATATTAAAGATTATGTAATATTTTCTTTTACGTAAGCATTTTGTGAAATATGTAACGTTGTTAAATTCAATTGTGTGACTAGAACTTACAGTAATGGCCGTCCTTTGTAATATTTTATATGACTAATGGGGCTTAGTTCACAAGTTTCTTGGTGAAACGTCTAGTTAGATAATTATACAGGTTACCTGAGCGTAGTTCTGACAAAATGTACCAACGCACATAAAAAAAATATTTTCCGAAGTAATTAAGTACTGGTTGTGACTTTGTGAGCAGTTAACGCTAATTAATTTTAAATTTGTTCTAATCATACGTTTTGGATATAAATTAGGCTTAATTTGATTGATATTAATATTCCACATTTAAAATGTTGGATTAGTTTCAGGTAATCAACTGATTTTTTTTTTATCACCATGTAATTCTTTTCCCTTTTTGATACTTGTTCATGTTTTAAATTTTATTATTATTGAAGACCTATTTGTAGTTTTTAAATAATGTACATAGATTTAATACACTATTTTCTAACTGAATTAATAAGAAACAATATCTTGGTGGCTCATAATGGTAGAACTAAGTCCAATTACGGTATTAAATAAGACCCGTTTCGTTCGGAAAAGCGTGATAAATCGACGAACTTAGTTTGTCAGTCCATATCAAACGACTTTTTGAAAAAGTTTTTTGTAACTCGTCACTGAGGTAGTTTTGATCCCCTAGGATTAAAAAGTTCCCAATTTCGAAATGAAACTTCCAAAAAACTGTCGGATTGAATTTCCGACGAGTCGCCGAAATATTTCGTACGAGATAAGGTATATTTCCCACCGACACAGCAGTCTAACCCGGCACGACAAACCAAATAAAAATCACGAAACCAATTCCGCACTCACAAATACCATATCCGCAAACAAAAAATAAATTTAACCCTTTTTTCACATTTACAAAATTCAATTTGTACAAAACGCCTTCGTCGTAATAATACGACATTAGTAAAAAATAAAAGTAGGGTAGGAGCACTAATAACACGTCTATTTGCCACCGGAAAATTGCTAAATCGCTGGCGTGGCTCGCCATGACAAACAAAGGCCGTTCGATACAGAAAGGGGAAGATAAAAAGAGGTCGTGTCTGACAAAGCTTGGCTGTGGTCGGCGAATGCGTGAGCAATACGTAATAACTGGTCGTTCGTACTGGTTTCTCCATGTTTATATACGTGTTTGACAAAGGCTTTATTTTCGTCAACGGATTTTTGTGACGATAAAGCAAGACTGGAGAATTTTGTGGTTTATTGTCAAGAAAATGGCTTGTCAGTACATACAGGACAATAAAATGGAACACTCTTTTCCGTCGTAAACTACATTACGTATGCTAGTATCATATCGCCGGCGCGTTTCATCATCATTACTCTTTTTCCGACCACATTGGGGTCAGATTCGTATACATGAATTCTTACTCGAAGTATATTTCGACTTTTATAGACCTAATATTACTGTCTACCGATATTTAAGCTTCTTCTTTTCTGATATCGGCAGTTTAGTAGCTTATTTCCTACTCATTTCCACTTTACTACAAGTCATCATTCATTCGTCATTTTTGTGATTAAAAAATCACATCAAGTGTCAATCCCTTGTGTTCTAATAAAAATCTTAAACCTAGAAGTTCGGTCCCAGGCCGTGGGAACTCTTCTAAGTTCCTGGAGTCTCACAATACTTGTTATTTTACCTATAAGTTTTTTAATTACCGGTAACCGTGTAACAATTAACCTATCCAAAAATGTGAAAAAGTATCAGTACCTTTACAAAACGTAGAAAGGAAAGCACGAAAATAATCAAAACCTCAAAATCTTTTGTTTCAAAGCAAGAATCGGAGTTACGAAACACAAGGCAAAGGCTCGGTCTGTGTGATTTAGGTCATCGTTCTGACTTATATTGACGAGATGGAATGCTGTTCCACATTCTGCGGTAGACGGTAGGCCTTATCGAGAGAAAGTATTAAATAAATTCCGACATGAAGTGACATGGAGACACTTAATGCCTTTTTGTCTGATATCAAGTGGGTTACGTCAGGCTGCTGTCAATAAAATGCTCTTATTGCTGTTTTTGTAGGTTTCGTGTAGTGTAAATGTAGTTATTTATTTATTTTATTCGGGAAAACACACAGGTACACAAGGATGTGATTAAATATGTGGTTATGACGGAAAGAGCTTTTTATTACATTTAGCATACGTTATAATATGGAGCACAGTTGGGAAAAGGCTAGGCAGATGATGATGATGATAATATGGAGCACATTTATGATGATTTGTATCCCTTTAACAGGCATAACGATCTGGGAAACGGAAAATAATACCGATTTGGCATATTATTATTGGTAGAAAATAAATTTCATAAATTCACTTTTTTTTGTTCTTTGCATATTTAGTGAGTGATTGATAAGTCTTTAAATAAGCTTTGTACAACAATAGAATACCAACAAAGAACACGTTATTTAATTAATGAGCTGAAAAATATTGTGGGAAAAATATTCCCTTTGCCTTAAAAAGGGTTAAAAAAAAATCAAAAATTAAAATTTGTTTATTTCAGACTAGGTAATGTCCATGTTTTGTTAGTAACACATTAATTCTCTTAAGGCTAAGTTAGTAGCATTTATGTAGGTTGTCCAGAATAACTTGACTAAGAATAAATTAAAAGGAGAGCCAGAAAATTAGTGATAAACGCTTTCAAAGCACCTCGTATTTCTATAACACCATTCTACACGATTGATTTTTCATTAAGATTGTCGCTGGTATATTATTACTTTGTATAGGCACTATGGTCCATAGAATAAAACCTTCGCTATTTTGGTTGCTGCTGTTGGAGGAGCTCGTGCCTAATTAATAACAGCCACTCGGGTCGAGTTTTAGGTTAAGCCGTTACATACCGAGTCATTTGTAGATCTTTGACGATCGTTAGGTAGCCAGTGGCCCAAATAGTCTGACAACCAGTCTTACCAAGGAGTGTCGTATTACCCAGTACTAACTTGGTTGTGAAGGACAGATAGGCAATCGCTCCATGTAAAATACTGGTATTCAGCTGCATCCGGTTAGACTGGAAGCCGACCCCAACACAGTTGGGAAAAGGCTAGGCAGATAATATCTTGGTTGCTTATCTTCTTACTTGTTTTGCCCAAAAGTTGTTTTCGTGGACACCTGATTGATTTTGTTCGGCGCTACGCAGACGTCGATCTTGAAACGTAGATGTAATAAAAGAAACTCCTTCCAATTATAATTTGAGAAGATTTCATAAAAGTAATGTTTAAAATATTATCTATTCTGGCTTTTTTTTTTTTAATTGCCTTGTATGTCCCACTGCTGGGCAAAGGCTGATTATTATTATTATTTCTTACTTATTATTCTAATAAATTGAGATTGATAATAAAAAAGAATTGATTGATTGATTGTTTTTTATTTTTTTGATTGATTGATTGATTGTTTTAATTGTTTTTTTTTTTGATTATGATTGATTCTTTGTTATTTTTTTTTTAAATAACTAATAAGTAACAATATTTTCTTCTTTTCAGATAAACATAGTGGTGTATAGTGAAAATGCGAGTGACTTAAGTGTAAAGTGTTCAAAATGAAGACCTCTAATTTAGTGTTGACACTCATTTGTGTCATTTCCCTCACCTGCACGCACGCCAAAACAGGTCAGTTTTAGATTTAAACGCTTAAATGGGACATTTATCCTATAATTTGGTGCTAATACCCCCTTAATTATATTATGACTAGCTTATGCCCGCGGCTCCGCCCGCGTGGAGTTCCGTAATGTCCCACAGGATCGTACTACCGGGATAAAAAGTATTCTATGTAATACGTGGTCATACTGTACGTACTAAGTTTAATAGATCAGCGGCCTTAGCACGAGCGTGCGGTGTAAACGTAACGTAAATACGTCGATTTTTTAATCCAAAATACAATTATCTTACAGCATTTTAGTTAAATTGTTTGCAACAAGCACAATCAGAATCCATACATAGCTATGAAAACATTCTTAAAATTATGAAAATATTAAAAGTGAAACGGGTATTTTTATTTTTAAAATCGACGGATTTACGTTTCTTCTCTGGTCCTAAGACAAAGAAATCAGCAACAGTCTCTATATAGGGTGTAACAGGACCCTTCACGAAGCCGTCAACCAAGCATTATGTACGTCTAACGAAGTAACTTTACATAAAAAATATTGCTGGGGAAAACTTTTTTTTTGGGGTGAAAAATCACGGTCCACGGTAGGTCTAAATGTAACGCACTCAAAACATTGTGCTGATGGATGGATTGAATATTATAGGGTTAGTGGAGGTGGTTAAAGTAAAATCTTACATTAAAAACAAGTATTTAAAAAAAAAATGTGAAAAAGTTGGAACTTTGGGGTGAAAAATCACGGTCCACGGTAGGTCTAAATGTAACGCACTCAAAACATTGTGCTGATGGATGGATTGAATATTATAGGGTTAGTGGAGGTGGTTAAAGTAAAATCTTACATTAAAAACATGTATTTAAAAAAAAAAATGTGAAAAAGTTGGAACTTTGACCCCCAATATCTCCGTAACTAGAAGGTTCCCAGGTATGGTCTAGAACAAAAAAAATATCGCAATGACGGGGAGAATGTGCCTTTTGGCTTCGTTAAGGGTCTTGTTACACCCTTTAATCAGGTCATATTATTTACTTAACTTTGCGTAACTTTTGGTAGACGTAATATGAAGCAAGTTACTCCTAAGTTGAGCTCTGCCTGAACTAAGTTTGGAGATAAAAAAATCTATATTGTTTTGTAGATTTTAGGTAAATCTTTACAGACTTCCGGCTTTGTTTTCTATTGTTGAAATCAATTTTACAATGTTATATAATAGTAATTGCCTGGTTTTTTTTTTATTAATAACGATGTTGGTTTCAATCCCAAAAAGTCTGACAACCAGTATTACCAAGGGGTATCGTACTACCCAGTACTAGCAGGGTTGTGGAGGTCAGATAGGCAGCCGCTCCATGAAAAATACTGGTATTCAGCTGTATCCGGTTAGACTGGAAGCCGGCCCTAACACAGTTGAGAAAAGGCTAGGCAGATGATGTAGGTTTCAATCTCTTGATGGTCTGAATCCTGATACATGTTGTATTTTGAGGCAATCAAAATCTTGCCTTCATATATCTATACTCCTAACCTTGTTAAGTAAATCTTATAATAACGAATATTTCTACCATAATCATAACATAAACATAACATCACACCTGTAATCCCCGAGGGTTAGGCAGTGGTGTATCTGATAATACACCCACATTTCGCCAGTTCTTTTTTAATCCATGTAATAAGGCGAGCGTAGTGCCATCAACCGCGCACATATCCAGAATTCGTGGTTGCTACTGAGCAATTTCTAATAGAATAGTCCAATAACACTTTGCCTAACCCGGGAAGCGAACCTAGGACCTCATGCTCAGCAGTCGGGCTTGCAACCACTCTACTAACGAGACAGTCATCTCATCTAGGTACTAATCTATTATAGGAGTACTATTTTTCTTCCAATCAATCATTATTCCTATAACCATCAACGTCTTCGATTGACCGGCAAAACAAAAGAGCTTCTATTCCTGATGATTGATAGCAATCGGAAAGTAAGAAATCTTCCTGATTGCGAGCTGTCAAGCAATCAGTCATGATTGGCGTTCATTGTGTGTTCGATATGAGTAGCGACTTTGATTGAGACTTCAACTTGATGGGATATTGATGTTGATAGCTGCAGTATTGGTTGTCATGGAGAAGGAGTACAATAGTTCATTGCATTTTTAACTGAAAACAAGATTGGGGCTAAGAAACCAGGGTTTTCAAAAAGAGCGTTGGGTTGACGTTATCGTCAAAGTTGAGGAAATGGTTGAATGAGGGACGCACGGAACCGAAAAGTAGATATGGCAAAAATGGACGATGAACCCCAACAGTGGGTTATTCCCATTTTCATCTTACGGCCCTTATTCCAATATGCTTGGGATCAAAATAATTAACTGTATGTCTGTATAATAGCATTAGCCATTGCTCGTCATCTCAATAAAAAACAAAACATAACATTGTTGTGAAAGTCTGTTTTAGATTGTTATAATAGTGTATACCTACGTAATTGAAGTGTCTGTGACTCGAAGCAACCAAGCAAAAATTGAATTTACGTGCCATTGACTTAAAATTCTTCGACCTTACTTTAAGATGAATTTACCTGTAACCTTACTATTAAGGTATCTGGTAACAATTGCATTATACGTGGCCACATCAAAAGGGTTGAGAGCAAAAGGGTTTGTCAATTTCCGTTCAGCCCCGAATAAATTAAAGCTGGTTAAATTGATACCTGACGTATCATACGTTGGGTTAAATGGTTCAAAATTGAATTTGAAGCTACGATTTTCTGAGCGCGAATCAATATTGGAAACCAATCACACGTACCTTTAAAGATTGCGAATTTAATATTCGAATTTTCGCGTTCAATTGTTTTAATGTTATGGGCGTTTAATTGAAAATTGTGTTGTTCACTTATGAGTATTGATTGTATTTTCGTCAGAGAGAGAGGAAAGGATTTTGAGTTTTGGACAAACACACCCAGCTTATAAGGTTTCTTTATGATGTTGTTTCGGGGTTGATCGACGATATATTTTGAAAAATTGGGATGTATGAAACAGGAGTAGACGATCGAAGTAGATTGGCCGCAGTCTAGTTGTGCTCTCAATTTCTTTTATTTCTCTGGCAACGTGTTTGCGTCATTGAGACCTAACATTAGAAAAAAAATAAAATTCCTATGTTACATAAATCTCGAGAAGAATTCAAATAAACATACAGACTTTCGTATTTCCACAAGATAATACATAGTAATCAGAGGTTTCTTTGTAAATCAAATGCAATCAAAGGGAAACACAGTCCGTGCAGGATTTGTTAACAGAATTGTAAATCCTATTCAAATATACCATTACTTAAAGCAGCGCCAGAAGTCATCATCTGCCTAGCCTTTTCCCAACTATGTTGGGGTCGGCTTCCAGTCTAACCGGATGCAGCTGAATACCAGTATTTTACATGGAGCGACTGCCCATCTGACCTCCACAACCCAGTTAGTACTGAGTAATACGATACCCCTTTTTTTAGACTGGTTGTCAGACTTTTTAGGCCACTGACTACCTGTAACGACTGTTAAAGATTTACAGATGACAGCCGGGACCAAGGGCTTAACGTGCTTTCCGAGGCACGGAGGAAACTTTGTATGTATGACACTCCCTTCCGCTCCGCGCAGAGTGGGGGAGGGGGTCATTTGATGATTTCTTTAAAAAAAATGGGCGACCCATCCACAGACAAACCTAGGTAAGCACAGCTTAACCTAAAGATCGACCCGAGCGGCTGTTATTATTTAGCCACGAGAAAGCAGCGCTAGAAGTGATTTTGATTTAAAGCAGCGCTAGAAGTGTTTAAATCAAAATGATTTGTAGTAGTTTTAGTTTCAAGATTAATTGGCCTAAAGTTAATTCTCATTAAAGAAACCTGACAGGTTTTTACCCGCCTGTGATGAAGCCCCGAAGGAGGGAATTACGTTTTTGATGGGGATATTTGAGGTTGTTTCTTGGATGGGTGATCATCTATTACGTATCGAGGTCCTTCCATGAAAAAAAATTAAGCTGTTCATCACAGCTTTTATTTAAAAATCAAAGCCTGGAAGGCAAAAGCCGGAATAGCTGACAGTCTATTACTATTGTGTTACCCCATTACTACGTCATGAAGGTCATGTAGATCGTCGCTTCTAGCAAAATGTAGATGCATCCGGTAAGACTGGAAGCCAACTCTTAAATAGTTGTGAAAAGACTAGGCAGACGATGATGCTGAATTATCATCACCTTCCAGCCCTTGTATCATTCCACTAGGGGTTTGCACACCACATGCTCTTCTTTCATTCTCCTCTGTGAACCTGCACGCTATCAACCACCCCTTTTTCTTTGATATCATTTGTCACACTATCTATCCATCTTTACTTTCACCTTCCAAAGAAGCAACTGAAACAGCAATAGATATATGCATAAAGCGAAACCAATATTCGTACATATTATAATCAATACCTTGAGAAAGTACCTAAACCAAAAGTAACAACTGCTGATATGCTGTTCGATCAAAATCCAATACATATAAAGCAATGTGCGTGATCTCTAATGTGCTTTACACATCGTCATGACACGCAAGGCAGGCGCTTAAAGCGGCTTTACGCTTTAGAGGGACTGCTACAAGCCTTACATGCACTATCCTGTTTGAGCTGAATAGAAATTGTGTTGTAAAACGTGTGATGTCAGATCTGTAGTAGATTTTAGTCACTATTCAAACTGTTCTGCGCAGTGAAATTATTTCAGCCACGGTATGCAGTGAGCCGCGACAAATTACCGCTCAGCGGACAGACCTCCGGCGTGATCTCATGGCGACATGGAGAGAGCGACTGTCGCAACCCCGTGCAGGGCACGCCACCATAGTGGCGATAAGTCCCCTCTTTGAGGAGTGGCTAGAGAGGCGCCACGGCGCCCTCACCTACCGTCTGACGCAGGTCCTCACCGGACACGGTTGTTTCGGGAGGTTCCTGCACCGAATCGGGCGGGAGGAAACGCCCGGGTGTTTCCACTGCGAGGATCGTCCGGAGGACACGGTGGAACACACCGTGGAGGTCTGCCCCGCTTGGGCGGAGCACCGCCGTGTCCTCATAGCGGCGATTGGCGGCGGCGATCTCTCGCGTCCGGCCTTGGTTCAAGCCATGGTCCGGAGCGAGAGAGAATGGGAAGCCGTCACCTCCTTCTGCGAAGCAGTCATGCTAGTGAAGGAGGTGGCAGGACGTGAGAGGGAAAGAACCTCACGTCCCAGCCGCCGCGGGAGACGCCCTGGGCGTCGGGGGTCACGTGGTGGCTTCCGACCACCGTAGGCGCTGGCCTGTGGACGGGGAGTTATGGGCTAGCTCGCCGTCCAGCCGTCTTATGACGACAGGCTGTGTCGACGGCGCGTTCGTGTTCCACGCGCGCCTCAAAGAGATGTCAGCAATCAAGTAGGGGTCCGCATGGGCCGATGCCTGCCAGGGCTGCGGGACTGTTCGAAAGAGATACCGTGGCCCTGGAACACAAAGGGCAAAGAAGGAACATGGATGGCTTTTAGTCAGTACAAGTCTGACACTCCCCTCCGCTCCGCCCAGAGTGGGGGGGGTCATTTGATGATTTCCCATCCGGAAAAAAAAAAAAAAAAAAAAAAAAACGGTATGCAGTGATGTCATCATCTTCCTAACCTTGTCACATTCTATTTGGGGTCGGCGCAACACGTATTCTCCTTCCATTCTCCCCTGTCAGACGTCACGGCATCAATTACTCCTTTCTCTTTCATATCAGTCATCACTGCATGCATACACCGTATGCAGTGATGTACGGTGGGTAAAACAATTTGATTGCATTACGGTGGAGTTAAACATTTTTGGGAAATTGGCATACTGTCCTATAACCAAAAAATCTTAGACAGGTGCTAAACATCGTCATAGTCTACAACTTCAAAACTCTTTATTTCAATCTTTATCATTTGCCTAGGATTCTCTACTATTTATGTTAGCTTCTAGTCTAACTGTATTTACATGGAGCGACTGCCTTTTTTTCACGTGTGTGGATGTCCACCGCCGTGGGGCCGGTGGAGGGGTCTTTCAGATTCCTACTGACAAAAACCGCACGGTGTTCCTCCTCGACACTTCTGGCTGGGGTGCTGGTAAACAATTGAATTCTCCACAATCACCCCAGCTGTGACGCTTTGCTTGCTTACCCGTCTCAGGTAAAGGGGAGGAGTGAGCTGCAATCTGAACTCCGCAAAACTGTTACTGGGTACCCAAAACCTCTTTTTAAGAACGTCAGGCTTCGGAGTTCCCGTTACCACTGTTAAAGACCTACAGATGACAACCGGGATCAACGGCTTAACGTGTTTTCCGAGCGACCGAGTGGTCTCAGTATGTGATGGATGGTCACCTTTACAGCAACTAACCTTGGCAAGCGGAAGATACAAGATAGGAGGAGGATACAAGGTTGAAGGGACACCGGCGCTACAATGTTACGGTTGCCATGTTTAGAAGTTAGTTAAGTTCATCATCATCATCATCATCATCATCATTTCAGCCGAAAGACGTCCACTGCTGGACATAGGCCTCCCCCAAGCGTCACCACATTGACCGGTTCCGTGCGCCTCGCATCCAGCGGATCCCCGCAACCTTTACCAGGTCATCGGTCCACCTAGTAAGAGGCCTTCCAACGCAACGTCTTCCAGTTCGCGGTCGCCACTCCAGAACTTTCCGGCCCCATCGGCCATCCGTTCTGCGAGCAATGTGCTCTGCCCACTGCCACTTAAGTTTGGCTATTCTTCGGGCTACGTCGGTAACCTTGGTTCTCTTACGGATTTCCTAATTTCTGATTTGATCACGCAAGGAAACTCCGAGCATAGCCCTCTCCATTGCCCTTTGGGTGACTTTAAGCCTTCTGATGAGGTCCATTGTGAGTGACCACGTTTCGGTCCCGTTAGTTAAGTTAGTTTTTCATAACTTTTTAAAAAACAAACAGCCGATTTTGACAGTGTAAGTGTATTGCAGTCTTGTGAAAAAAGGCTGTTTTTTTTTTAATAACGGACGAAAAATTTATAAGCGTAGTTTAGAATGATGCACTGAATACGTGGTAACCGTTTTGGCGTTGTTGTCCCTTCCACCCTGTATAGACATGAGCCTCTTATTTTTTTTATTAACACCCCAATAAACATTTCCACACGCAACCCCATACAACTAACAGCCAAACGTATCATATTAATATAATATCCCATTGTATGACTCCAACAACAACCACGATAATTTTCTGTTTGCGTGTTGATTTGCCACAATTAATTGGCTAGGATTGTGTTTATTGGATTTAGTAAGTAATTACGGTTTTATATTGTCAAGTACTAATGTTATTACGGTCGGTGGATAGTCGATATGTTCGCTCGTTATTGTTAAAGCTTGTTAGGTGGTTAGTTACGAAATATTTAATTTTTATTTATTTATTTATTTGCCAGGAACATGGTTTGTTGGTTGGTTGGTTTTTTACAAAGGTGTTCATAATATTGCATAGTGTTACATGTATCATCGTTTTAATAGTATGCAAAATCAATTTATAATAACATGAAATTATAATTAACTAATGTCATATGAAAACGAATGTGATGATGAACACATAATACTTTAAGGTCGTGTTGTCACGCGAATTCGAAGATTATTTTCTTAATTTGAATCGAATTGAAACAAGCTTTTAATTTTAAGTGCGACATAATTTTTTCTCTGTATTCTTCTGCATAAACCTTTTTATTGATACCCATATCATAAGGGTGTAAAAAAAAATAGTCGGCCATCTTTTGGACTCCGCCATATTGCACATTTATGATAACGTCACTTAGTTAACCATAAATTATCATCCAAACTAAAAGTGTATGCAAATTTTCAGCTCAATCGGTTAGGGGTAACTGTTTTAAAATTCAGTTGCAAGATTTTACCAAACATACAAATATTGCAAGTTAAATAAAGACCTGTGAAAAATCCCTAAAACAGCAAAAGCGTAGGGTCAAGTTTCAGTTACTTTTTTTCTGTTTTGCTATAATACTAAAATTTTACTACATAACAAAAACAATTATTACTCAACGTTGAAGTCTACTGCTAGATATAGGCCTAATATAATATATATTATAATAAATTATGATTACTATAATTTGAACGACTTCATTCAGATCTCCACCTACCCATTCTAAGTGTGCCCCAGCAACTTACATCACTAATGCTAGCGTCTGACGCTACGCTTGTCAATCCTTTGTCTCCAACGCCCAAAGACTCAACTCCAGCAAGATCATCTTTTAAAAGCCAAAATATATTCTTTAAACTCACAAACGTTTTCACCGTACCCTCAACAAAATCAAACCGACGCTACGCACAGGTAACCAAATGACTTATTGATTCTGCCCTCCAAGCCAGGACTTATGCACGGAACCCTCGAATCATTTATGCAGGAATGCGGATATCCGCTGGCTTAGTTGTGCATATAATTTATAACTGTTAGGCAGATATGAATGGAGGAATTGAATTGTATAATTTGATTATGTTTTTGTATTCTATTTTGGCAAAAATGTCTTATAGGTACTGTTTGGCATAAAGCCAGTCACATAAGGCATACAACAGTGTGTTTAGAGAATCCAAATTTAAAAATTATTTGTTCAGAGAATGAGCACAAAATCGATGGTAGTCGGTTGTCGTGGTATAGGCATGTGATGCGGAGGAATAAGGAAAACGTCGTGAGGAAAGTTTTGAGTATGAATGTGGATGGGTATATGAGTAGAGGAAGAAACGATGGATGGACTGTGTGAAGGATGATATGGCAAGAAAGGTAGTGTCTGATGAGATGACGAGTAATAGAGAAGTACGGAAGAAGAAGACATGCCACGCCGACCCCAAATAAATTGGGACAAGGACAAGAGAATGACGAATCAGCACAAAATCAGGTTGTCTCCAAAACTTCGAAATACTGCCATGTTTTTTAGCGGGGAAGAAGAACTCCTCAGCAACAAATTTGTCTTATAGCGACGATGTTTGGTGACTGAATGTATTATTTACGGTGGCAGTACTTTCCTCGGAATTTTTCACTCCAGTAGTGCTTTTTGACACGATAAAACCGGTCAGTGTTAAAGCTTTTGGTACAAAATTTTCATTGTTGGCTCTAAGCATTTACCTACTCCAAGCTCTAATCTATATTCGACTCTAAAATACGAAATACAGGAATCAAATTAGAGAAACCCGTTATAGAAGGAACCGTACATTTCCAATAAAAAGTTCAGGTCAACAACCCTGTAAAAAGTAATGATGTTATCATTGAAGAACGTTGCCCCAAGTCACTCGATAGGTAGTCAATTCAGTATGTAGGTCAATCCAAGTCAGGTGTATTTACTTTTAATTTCCCAGCATTATTTGTACGGTTCTTTAATTGACCAATCAGTGGATAAACAAGTTTCTTGTGTGCTTACTTAATTTAATTATGTCAACATTTGTATAGGGATTAAGTAAATTCTTCCCTTCTTTATTTATTATATTTTATACTACTCGGAAAACTTACATCTGTGGCGAGTAGGCAAGTCAACTCGCACACTAGAACGCAGCACCAAAAATCACGCCACCTTTAAGCCCCGCCTCTGTGGTAAGGATCTCAACTAGGTGTGCGTAGCGAGGCGCACACTCGGACGACCGGCGCCCGCGATTCCTTTGTCTTGGATGTCGACGCACACACGGAGGCCGTTCACGACGACGTTAACGAAGTTTGTTTACTTGAGGAGTATAAATGTTGGTGTCTTGATGGGACTGATACTCATTTCTGCTTTGTTCGCCCGCTTATACAATTGTTATTTTGCCTAAATTATAAGTTCATATTATCAAGCTTATTCGCCTTTTACTATCGGTCATCTGCACCCCGACAAGTACCTACCTACCTGCTTACCAACTTGCTAGTGCTCGCACAGTAAGTGGTCCAGTTAGCGTTCACCATCACACACAACCGGCCACTTCATTGGTGACCCCGATTCCGTTGTCAAGAGGAGAAGATGGAGCCAAGCAAAGAGAATGTCGTATTCCAGGAAGCATGTCGAGTTGGAGTAAGGACGCCGTCGTTCAACCCTGACGACCCGATACTATGGTTCGCCCAGTTAGAAGGACAGTTCGCGTTGACAAACATGACCCAGGACACAACCAAGTTCTACTTCGTTCTGTCACAGCTGGAGCCACAACATACTGCGGAGGTTAGAGACCTGGTCGTTACTCCACCAGCAACGGGGAAATACGAGAAGCTGAAGGCAGAATTAATTAAAAGGCTTTCTGCATCACAAGAGCGGAAAATAAAGCAGTTGATGATGCACGAAGAACTCGGCGACAGAAAACCATCACAGTTCCTGCGCCATTTACAACATTTGGCAGGACCGACGGTCCCAGCAGAGTTCATCAGAACAATCTGGTCAAGTCGGCTTCCCACCAACCTACAAACCATTGTCGCGTCGCAGACTGCCATGACCCTGGAAGACCTGGCCGAATTAGCGGATCGCATAAATGACATCGTTCCAGTAACCGGGCAAGTAGCAAGTACCAGTACTCGCCCGCCAGTAACGACTGATCTGCAAAATACTGCTGTGAACGCGCTGGCTAAAACCGTTGCCGAGTTAAGCCGTAAGCTGGAAACCATGAGCATGGAGCTACGCAGTCATCGTCAGTCGCAGTCACGAAGATCAAGGCATGGTTCACCACATCGTTCTCGCTCCCGTTCCAGTTCCAGACCCCGAGATCACCCGCTGTGCTGGTATCATTACCGGTTTGGTGACAGGGCGCAGAAATGTACGCCGCCATGCAAGCACAGCAAGCAGCCGGTAAACTCCCAAGGCAGCCATTAGTGGCGGCACAAGACTGCCTAGCTGTAACGAGCCGCCTGTTCATCACGGATCGCAAGACGAAGATACAATATCTTGTAGATACGGGTTCAGACCTGTGTGTATTCCCGCGATCCGCTGTTCGGGAGCCACGCTGCAAGACCAAATACGAATTGTTCGCAGCAAACGGAACAATAATAGCTACCTACGGTTATCAACCACTCACTTTGGACCTGGGTCTTCGTCGAGCTTTCACATGGCAGTTCATAGTAGCTGACGTCTCAAAGCCAATCATCGGCATCGACTTCTTAAGCTACTACAACCTACTCGTTGACTGCCGCAACCAACGGTTAATCGACAACATCACTGCACTGACGGTGGCAGCGACAAATCAAAAGGCAACCGAGGCCATTTCGTCAGTCCGCACAACCACGGAAGGCACAGACTACCAACAGCTGCTGAAAGAATATCCAGATCTCACACGCCCAGCTGGTAGACCTGGAATCACAAAGCACAGCACGGTGCACCACATACGCACTACGCCAGGCCCACCCGTATACGGTCGCCCTCGCCGCCTTGACCCTGAGCGGCTGAAAATAGCCAAACAGGAGTTCGAGGAAATGCTGCAGCAGGGAACAGCGCGCAGATCCGAGAGCGCTTGGTCGTCGCCGCTTCATCTAGCACGCAAGAAGAACGACGGCTGGAGGCCATGCGGAGACTACAGATCTTTGAACGCACGCACGATTCCAGACCGTTATCCAGTACGACACGTGCAGGACTTCGTGCATCAGCTGGTGGGGAGCACAATCTACTCCACTGTTGATTTGGTTAAGGCCTACAACCAAATACCAGTCACAGATGAAGACATTCCCAAGACAGCCATAACGACACCCTTTGGGTTGTTCGAATTTCCGTTCATGACGTTCGGACTACGCAACGCTGCACAAACGTTTCAACGGTTTATGGACGAGGTGCTCCGAGGTCTAGACTTCTGTTATACCTACCTTGATGACATTTTGATCTCCAGTAGCAGCATCGACCAGCATCAACGGCACCTCAGAAAACTCTTCGAGAGGCTGACAGAATATGGAGTGCTGATTAACACAAGCAAATGCACGTTCGGACAAGCAAAAGTGAGTTTCCTGGGCCACGAGGTTTCAGCAGCAGGAATCAAGCCTCTAAATACAAAAGTCCAGGCTATCCAGGACTACCCAGTCCCGAAAAACATCAAGGACCTTAGAAGATTTCTTGGAATGATAAACTTCTACCGGAAATTCCTACCAGCAGCAGCTTCTATGCAGGCGCCTTTAAACAAATTATTAACAGGACCCAAAATTAAAGGATCGCAACAAATTGAAATGACACCAGAGCACCTAGAGGCTTTCAATAGATGTAAGCAAAGTTTATCAGAGGCTACACTGCTAGTTCATCCAAACCCAACGGCAGAACTCGCAGTTCAGACAGACGCCTCAGATACGGCAATCGGCGCTGTATTACAGCAAAAGCAGGGTAAAGAATGGCAGCCCTTGGCATTCTTCTCCAGGAAACTAAGCCCTGCCCAGACAAAGTACAGCCCATATGACCGCGAACTTCTAGCAATATACGAGGCCATACGATATTTCAAGTACATGGTAGAAGCAAGAACATTCGTAGTTTTGACCGATCACAAACCGCTCACATTTGCATTCAGCAAACCCCGGCAAAACTGTTCCCCACGTCAGTTCAGATATCTGGATCTCATCAGCCAGTACACAACAGATATAAAGTTCGTGGCCGGCAAGGACAACGTGGTAGCCGATGCATTATCACGAATAAACGAAATCGATTTGCCCATAGATTACCAGTCCCTGGCCAGAGAACAGGAAACCGATGCGGAACTCCAAGCCCTCATAGATAACGGCTCCAGCCTGAAGCTCAAGAAAATCAGACTGCCTGAAGCAGGACTTGAAGTATACTGCGACATTGCATCGGGGACACGCCCATTTCTCACCAAACGGTTTCGCAAGCATGCCTTCAATACCCTTCACGGTCTGAGTCACCCTGGTGGTAAGGCAACAGTCCGCTTAGTAACCGAAAGGTATGTATGGCCCGGTATAAGAAGGGACTGTCGACAATGGGCCAAGGAATGTGAAGCATGCCAACGAAGCAAAGTGGCCAGACATACGTCAGCACCTTTGACAGCTTTTCAGACGCCTTCAGCTCGGTTCCGCCACATTCACATTGACTTAGTTGGTCCTTTACCATTATGTTCTGGCTACAGGTACTGCCTCACTATAGTCGACCGCGTGACGCGTTGGCCTGAGGCATACCCACTGCAGGACATCACAGCGGAGACCTGCGCAGCCGCCTTAACGTCAGGGTGGATCGCGCGGTTCGGCAGCCCCGAGCACATCACTACCGATCGGGGCAGGCAATTCGAGTCCCGCACCTTCAAGGAACTCGCTGCTCTAATCGGGGCATCACATCACCTAACCACAGCTTACCATCCCGCAGCAAATGGCCTGGTGGAAAGGCTACACCGCCAGCTGAAAGCCGCCATCACCTGTCACGCCAAGTCGAACTGGACCGAGGTGTTGCCGTGGGTTCTTCTGGGCATACGCAGCGCTTACAAGGAAGACCTACAAGCGTCCGCGGCAGAGCTGGTGTACGGTGAACCACTCCGTCTGCCAGGACAGTTCTTCGCCTCCACTCCAGAGGAGACAGTCGACGTGACCAGCCTGATCAGCAGACTCCGCTCACACATGAGTAGGCTAACACCACAACCTACTTCCTGGCACACTAGTTCCACTCGACCGTTCTATGTGCCCAAGGACCTGACCACAGCTACTCATGTTTTCTTGCGGCAAGGTCCAGCACGAAGGTCACTAGAAGCTCCATATTTAGGACCATACAAGGTCCTGCAACGAGACCAGAAGACCTTCGACCTCGAAGTGAAGGGAAAAAGGCAAAAAGTCACACTTGACCGGCTAAAGCCAGCGTACTTAGCCAATGAACAACCTGCTATGACGTCACAGCAGCAACCTCCAGAAGACCAGGTCATTGTCAAGAAGACGAGGAGCGGGCGCACAGTCAGATTCCCTGACTACTATCGTTCGTAGCCAGGCTACGACTCACCAGGGGAGTGGTGTGGCGAGTAGGCAAGTCAACTCGCACACTAGAACGCAGCACCAAAAATCACGCCACCTTTAAGCCCCGCCTCTGTGGTAAGGATCTCAACTAGGTGTGCGTAGCGAGGCGCACACTCGGACGACCGGCGCCCGCGATTCCTTTGTCTTGGATGTCGACGCACACACGGAGGCCGTTCACGACGACGTTAACGAAGTTTGTTTACTTGAGGAGTATAAATGTTGGTGTCTTGATGGGACTGATACTCATTTCTGCTTTGTTCGCCCGCTTATACAATTGTTATTTTGCCTAAATTATAAGTTCATATTATCAAGCTTATTCGCCTTTTACTATCGGTCATCTGCACCCCGACAAGTACCTACCTACCTGCTTACCAACTTGCTAGTGCTCGCACAGTAAGTGGTCCAGTTAGCGTTCACCATCACACACAACCGGCCACTTCACATCTAATATAAACAATGTTTTTAAACCATAATAATTCGAAAACCATTTACAAATTTCCACTGATAAACCCTTGAAACAACAAAAAAAACAAAAAAAAAATTGGTACAACATACTCTACAATAAATTAAACAAAATAAATCAATCTATTAATAAAAACTACAAACTAAAAATTAAAAAAAAACAAAATTCAGACCCAAACAATTACTTTTTCGTAAAAAAGCTTTACAACAAATGCTTAAGCCGAGAAACACTGGTATTAAAAAGGTCCACATCATGTGCACCGGTAAGTTTATTAAAGCTCCTGTTCGCACGGATCAGAAACGAATTCTGCCTGTACGCGGACTTGGAGTGAGGGACATGCACAAACTAGGTTTGCGATACATTTTGCAGTGTGCCACCAATCCTAAACTACTCGTACTTAATAGCTCAGGGCAATCTATTGTACCATTTGCGATTTTAATTATGAATACCATATTAGCAATACGTCTGCGCTCATACAGCGGTAAACTGATGACTGCAGACTGCCTTGTGCGTGGAGTAGTTGTAAGCGCGACTGCTGAGCATGAGGGTTTCAATGCTCGGGTCGGCCAAATTGTTATTGGGTTTTATCATCAAGAATTTCTCAGTAGCAGGCACGGAGCCTGGATTCGTGCCCGGTTGATGAAAACAGCCTCTCCCCTATTACATAGGACTTAGAACGTAACTGGTGTAATGTGTGTAGGTACTATTAGGTACACCATTGCCTAACCCTTCGGGGACGAAAGGAGTTATGTTATGTTGTTTGAAAGGGACGTCTTTCCACGAATGCCATTCCATAACTTAGCTTATCACAGTCAGTGGTTTGTGATAGGCTGAGTCGAAAGGCTATGCCACAATGTCGCACCGCCTTCGGCAATCGGTCTGTCTCAGTCGCCTTTCAACTGGGGGAGGTCTCACGCTAGGAATCGTACCCGGGATCCCAGGTTCAGAAGGCACAAACAACGCAATTGAAACATTTTCAACTTGTTTATTAATTGTGTTATCAACGCAAATACGTAAGTTACCTTTTCAGTAGGGGTTGCAAAAATAAATGCGAAAGAACTTTAATAATAAAGAGGAAAAAAATCGGCCAAGTGCGAGTTGGCCTCGCGCACCGTGGGTTTCGTATAAACTTGTAGGTATTTTGTTATTAAACTACATATTTACGGTTTTCAGATTTTTTCCTTTATATGTGCTGTAAGATATTGCTTCTTGGTTTTTCATGGAATTTCATGATTCTGGGTCAACGGGAAGCACCCTATAGGTTTTGATTTTTTCACTGTTCTAAGGGGTAGCTGACCTCATTATTTTATTGAAATTTCAGCATGATACCTCTACGTGTTCTTGAGATAAAAGGTCTTGACAGACGAACAGACAGTCGGACAACAAAGTGATCCTATAAGGGTTTTGTTATTGCCGACTGAGGTACGAAACCCTATATAACACATTGCAACTTTTTAGCAAAATGAAAACCGATTTGAAATATTTTACAACCCATCATCTCACTCTTCTTTATCAGCGATATAAAAGCAGTACAATTTCCCAAGGAAACTTCCAGTATCAACACTAAACACCTTAATATGAACGACTCTTATAAACACACCTTTACACACCCTAGTTTATAGTAGACTATAACAATAAGCGCTTGGCTTTTGTCTTGATCGTTTCAGCAATATTATGGTAACTTTGCTCCAAGAAAATAAACACTGGCTGTTATTTAGTTATTTTTGTAACGCCGACACGGAGTAAATATTTGTCAGAGACCAAGTGGAAAAGGTTTTACAGTGGTTAATGTTGCTTCTTTCATTAATCATAGGTACGTAACCAGGGGGGCTAAAATGGCCCCCTTAGAAAAATCATAATAGCGTAATAATATGAAATACGTTAAAATTCTTAAAATAGCCACAGACATAGAATATTATGAATTGTCTGACATTTAAAGAATGTATCGTAATTATTATTGTGTTATTATGATTCTGCTAAAGCTGCCATTTTAGACGATTATTGTGTACGATGTTGACGAATTTTCTCAATCAAAATCAGTTTATCTTTCGTACTCTGTTATCAAAATAAAATAGGATAGCCTTGAATTAATGTGGTTGGGGTCGTTTGGTACCAATTTTCAATAGGTACCAGCGAAACTAAAACTATTATTATGTTTTTTTTTTTTTGCAATTTGCAGATCACAGTGTGATTTGCGACATTCACTAATACATCTAAAGAGAATTTTAGCCGTCAATGCAAATGGCAGAAAACCTAAAAAAAAAATAATTTCGATGGCTACAGCGCTTTCACCTTAGCCTTTGTCAAAGTTTACGACAAAATCCTAATCTTAGTATATAAACTTTCATAAAATTTCACACAACTAAAGTTTTATGTAGTAGTAGTAGTATGTAGCTCTTTCGCATCGAATTTGTATGGAAACTTGAACGTTGGTCTCTGTTACTCTATCTACTCCGTTGCCAATACCTTGTAATAACAACGGTAGTAAACTTCGTTCGGGAGTTATTGGGACTTTGTTTTGTTTGCGATTTATGCGTATATTTTGTTACTGCTATGTGATTTCCAATAGAGGTGACCTTTTTGCTTCCCGTAGGGACTTTCTTTCGCGAATTAATTACGTTATGTTGTGATTACTTATCCTCCAATCAAGCGAGATAGTTTCAGCCATTTGTTTGCTTAGGTTGGGTGACCTTGCTTATTTTACTTACAAAATATTACCCTCCTTTAGGGCTCCGCCGCGTTCGGGTAAAAAGAAAACTGTGCCATTTTTATTTTGCTATGAATAAATGTAAGGATGTATTTTCGGGAACTATACATAATTTCAAATTTTTAAACTTGTTTACACCACAGTCTTAATGTCTTTTCTGCACTCACAAGACTTGACCTTTTTATCTTTAAGCATAGTTGGAACAAAAGCAGCTATGGTACTTACAATTTATTATAAAGGAATTTTATCCAGGACTCCTAGTGACTGGCCCATCTTTCTACCAGGTAGATAAAAGCCAATCCAGAAAATAGTAAATAGAAAAAATATACTTTTCCTAGAATGTATGTAGTGAAATCCACTCTCATACGGACATCTATACAAAAACGATAAACCGTAGCTTACAAATACTTATCAAAGAAAAAATATATAGCATCTCATCTTCCCCTTACATAAAGCCTGTTTACACTAGCATTTCAGAATATCTCGTAAATATAAGGATTTCCATTTACAAGGCGAACCTTTAAAAGGAATGAACTCGTATGAGGCGATAAAATGCGAGGCCACTGAGTTATGGCCTACCTACAGACATATTCACGCAATTAGGGTTGTCCCTTCGATGTGTAGTAAAATAGATATGGATATAACTGTGTCTAACATTTTATAGATTTAGTAATGGACTGTTAGCTGAAGTGGCAATAGGCCGGCCATATTAGCCTTAGAACTGATGACCGTTGGTGTAGACGTGTTCTTGAATGGAGACCGCGAATCAGCAACAGTAAAGTGGAAGTGGATTTGCCGAGGTGGCGTGCGATTGAAGAGGTCCAGCAGTGGACTATTGTAGGCTGATGATAATCTACTGTTAGCTTTCAGTTTTTTGGCAGTAATCTCGAGAATCGGACAACCAGTCATGCCAATGAGTTTTACCTAAATAACTGGATTATGGAAGTCAGATAGGCAGTCGTAGTTCATGTAAAATACTCGTATTCAGTTAGACTTAAAGCTCACTTCAAAATAGTTGGGTAAAGGCTAGGTGTATACATAGATTAGATAGTATGTATGTAATTGTTGTTTAATTTGCTTTGTTTAATAAATATATGTATCGATGTTTATCCAAAAACCATGTAGAAATAATGGAAATACGAAGAGACAGTTGCATAAGTCCCGCAAAGGTCACTCAGAAATACAGATTTCTTTCGCATTTATGTGAATCGATTCGAAATATATTTAAATGTAAACCAATACATATGAAGCCTACACTATTTAGGTTACTTGTAAAATTTTCCTAGGATTTCTTTTATTGGCCTTTTACGAAAGATTGGATAGAGATAACAGTGACTACTATTCGAAAATAAAAAGAAATCTTGCAACCCTACCAAGCCTAAAGCATTATTGTCTTGAAAAAAGGCTTTATTTACCGTCATGGGCTATTAGGCGAAACAGTTGAGTCTAAATTAAGTTGTTGTAGAATTTCCTTCACACTAAGGGCAAGATTCACAAACGAACTCGAGCTGTCTACTGACAAATGTCAATGTCAGTGCTTAATTATTATGGTACAATGATGACACTGACATTTTTGTTAGCATAGTTCGTCCACCTAATACATATCGAGTTTCCTCCAAGGCTCGGAAAGCACGTTAAGCCGTTGGTCCCGGATGTCATATGTAGATCGTTGGCAGTCGTTACAGGTAGTCAGTGGCCCGAAAGTCTGGTAACCAGTCTTAGTAAAGGGTATCGTATTACCTAGTACTAACTGGGTTGTGGAGGTCAGATAGGCAGTGGCTCCATGTAATATACTGGTATTCAGTTGCATCACGTTAGACTGGAAGCCGACCCCAGTTAGGAAAAGGCTAGGTAGATGATGTATGATGACACTGACAGTTCTTGAACGCGGTTTATAGAGATAGCGTTCGGTTTCAATGGTGTAGTCGGCCCTAAGGAACAAAATCGTGTTTTTGAAGTTTATTAAGTCGCAATATTATTAGGGATAAATCGCAAATGTGTGTTGAGGGTAAGTCTATGTTCGTCACTTGTCGTGATACGAAATTGCCTGCGGTCTCTCTGGGAAATGTGTAACAAATATTGTGTACGATATAAAATATTGAACATGATATTTTTTTCTTTTGTAACCTTTGATTAAAAATCGTACAGTATATCGATTGATTATTAGGTAGCATTTCTGAAATGGATCCAAAAGTATCCTTTTGATCTGGTTTGTCGAAAAATAAAGCATTTTTTTTATTTTGTGGTGGCAATGATATTTTATTGGATTATTTGTGTAAATGAGGAGGAAGTTTCTGCTTATTCGATACATACATAAATTATCTTATTTAGGTTAAATAAAAGCACCTCCACTTAACAGTCTATAGCAGTTTTGTTTTCGCGTTGTCATTCATTCATTTCAGCCGAAAGACGTCCACTGCTGGACATAGGCCTCCCCCAAGTGTCGCCACATTGACCGATCCCGTGCGTCTCGCATCCAGCGGATCCCTGCAACCTTTACCAGGTCATCGGTCCACCTAGTGGAAGGCCTTCCAACGCAACGTCTTCCAGTTCGCGGTCGCCACTCCAGAACTTTCCGGCCCCATCCGCCATCCGTTTTGCGAGCAATGTGCACTGCCACTTAAGTTTGGCTATTCTTCGAGCTACGTCGGTAACCTTGGTTCTCTTGCGGATTTCCTCATTTCTGAATTGATCACGCAAGGAAACTCCCAGCATAGCCCTCTCCATTGCCCTTTGGGTGACTTTAAGCCTTCTGATGAGGCCCATTGTGAGTGGTTTCGGTCCCGTATGTAATCACTGGCAACACACACTGGTCATAGACTTTCGTCTTGAGACACTGCGGCAAGTTTACGTCGTCATAATGAACGCAAATATAAAACATGACCAATCTTTTAGATATGATCTATTTAACTGGAACTAAAGTGTTTATTTCAGGTCGACCATACATAAAAATTGAAACATTTTAAGGACAAATTTCACGGAGAAACTGAATACGATTAACGCGTCTAATCTGAGTTCAAGACCAGTCAGTGCTATAATTTCTATGGAATATTGATACAGACTAACTGTACCTGCTTAATTTCAGTGGTGTAATCCGCTCTAAACGAAGCTCAAAAATGTAAGCAGACACACGGGGGTTACTATGACGTCATAAAGCGAGAGAGACAGAACTATACAGGTCATCTAGCACCATCTCTTTCCCACACTGGAATGTTTCAAGTCGTCATGGACACCAGATCAGCAGTTAAAACAGACCTAAATCATAACCTACTCTGCTTAAAACACCGTACATAATTAAACCCCTTCTTCCTCACCATAATCGACTTTATACACATACCAATAAGAATCTGTCTACCTACCTACTTCCATCCATCTCGGTACACCACATAATATATCCAATATTTAGGTGTTGGTGTAATTTCACGGGGCGTCGGGTAGGGAAGGCATGGGATTTTGTGCTATCCCCGTACCCATGGTTGCGGTTTTCAACCGACGACCCTTAAAATGCAAAGCCATGGGTTCCGCCTCTGAATTTTTAGTAGGTATGTATGTATAAGGTCGAGGTCACACAGCGAGCGTAACTAACCCCGCTCAGCTTAGCTTAGCACCTAGCTATCCGTACTAAAAATGTAAACTTACACTGTCACTTATGGAATATCCTCCGTGATTTTCAGTTATTCTGAGCTCCCGATTTTTCGACGCTGTTGCAAGCGCCATGATCGCGAGATGACGTGAGAATGGTGGATGGTAAATAAATTGTTAGGTGCAGACAAATTTGTCTACCCTCTTTCTTAGTCTTTTGCTACGCGCACTACTGGAACTAGATACAGTGTAAGTTTAATTATAAACCTTGAAAGCTTAAAACGTTTGATAAAGATGTGGTCACAAATCTGCGTTCTGCTGGTGTGAAGGAATACAGAATGACGGGAATTCCCTTAGCTTAACTATAAAAGCCGGCTTAGTTAGATCCCGCACTTCAGTTAGCTCGCTTATTTTAGGTAGATCTTTAGTTTGCGGTGTTCAAGAACCTGCGGCGTTTTCGATTCGTCTCAGCTTCCTGAGTTGAGCTTAGATAGCTTGGCTCACGATGTGACGTGTGCCTTACCCTGTATAGTGTATACGAACGAAGTATGTTTTGAAACATTTTGACTGACGCTCCTGTTGTTCTGAAGAACTTTGCATGACAGGTTGTTGTTTGTTGCGAATTAGACTTGACTGTTTAGAGGTTGTGACCTAATTAGCTCGTAGAAATTATCTACTTATCAACTGTGTCAAAGTTATTCGTATAATTCAATGTGATTATTAAATGGCTTGTCTATTTCAGTCTGCAGATGTACCTTTACCCGTAACATATCGATTGATTACTTCAACAACTGTATACAGGGTGTAAGGTTCAGCCCTCCACAAACTGATGGGGTGAATTCAGTTTACCCTGTATATCTTTTCAGATAAATTCAACGATAAAATTAAGCGAATACCCAACTCCTAATATCTCTTACAAACCGTTATTGATTAAATCACTCTCCTAGCTTCGACAATATTGAAGTGAACTTTCGCTAACAACTTTAGTCTCTTCCATATTTTATTTAGGAAAGTTTTGCAGGTAAAATTGCCTTGAAGAAACTTTTCTAGGCTAAAAGTTCTCTTTGAAAAGAATAGTAGAATATTTCTTTTCTCTTCAGTCTGTGTTGCCAATTCCCTTAATTGTCTAGGCATTTAGTCACGTTCAAATTCCTGGCGTTCATTTATAAAACATTAATCTTTTATGGTAACGATGTTCCTGCCTAGCACTAATAGGCTTTTAGTGTCTCGTTAATGGATCGAATACCTTTGTTCAGTGCTGACACACTGCGTAACATAGTTATAGTTATACAACTTTATTTTTAGTATATTATGCGAAACCTGAATATAGTTTGTTCAGAATAAGTAACTGAATCGATTCCAATATTTTTTAAACCATGTTATATTTTTTTCCAAAAATATTTAAACGTTGAACACCGAGCTAATTTAAGTACCTATCGCAATAATTTAGGTACCTACTGCCAAATTATTATTATCTATGAGCTCAAGACGACGCTGGAAACGCGCGCTTTGTGGTAACCACGTTTTTGTGCCGACAACTAGGTAACATAACAAGCCTATAACTTTGTGATTTTTCATGATACAGTTTTGAAATTTTGACATAGATTCTTTACATAAAAGTACTAGACACTTGTTTCAGGTTTCGCATATACTAAAACTAATATTGTATAAGATACTGAATGACGTATGTGCTAAGTTAGGTAAAGTCTATTCAATACCTTGTTTTCAATTGATGTTATTTCTAAAAACATCAGCTTTATACGACTGACTCTTTGGTCTAGTGCATGAGGTCCTGGGTTCGATTCCCGGGTTAGTCAAAATATTATTGGGTTTTTCCATCAGGCATTTCTCAGCACCAGCCACGGAGTCAGGATTTGTGCCCGGTTGATGGCAATAGGCTCGCCTCCTAATACATGTGACTTAAACAATAACTGGCGAAATGTAGATACACCTCTGCCTAACCCTTCGGGGATTACAGGCGTGGTGTTATGTTATGTTATTCACTTTATATATATCAGTGTTTTACAGTTAATTTAAGCATGAATACTACCTACTATTCAAGAAGTCATTACAAAGGAACTTGTTGGGAAAACTGAACTCTATGAGTGGGGTTAAAGTTATGAAAAACAAATATTCGTTTACATGTTTAGAAAAGAAATTGCACACAGGTTGTATCTTTCCTTTTTGCCGCCCTGGCGACATTTGGGTGACGTATTTGGTGAGACACATTTTTTATTTAACACAGGGTGATGTTAAGTTTTATATTATAAGCTATGTAAAGCTTTTTAGTTTGATATCAAATCACGTTCTGGATGCCAGATGTCTGAGTTAATTTTGGGGTTTTTCAGTTTATTGTTGAATTTTCTTGTGTTAAAGGCAAAAGGCACTCCCCAAAGTTATTATTTTTTATGAGTACTACAATTCGTACTTATAAAAATTAGGGATTGGGACCAACTTTTGTATATCTCTGACAGTAATTACAGGTAGTCAGTAGTCCGAAAGTCTGACAACATCTCTTACCAAAGGTTATCGTATAATATCCATTACTAACTGGGTTGTGTAGGTCAGATAAGCAGTCGCTCCATGTAAAATACTGGAATGCAGCTGCATCCGGTTACATTGGAAGCCGACGTCAACATAGTCGATACTTATTTTGACCGTGGAAATATAGCGCTTTGTAAGTGGCTGCTGATTTTCTTGTTTATATTTGCGGAAAAGTTAGACCCTTTCTGAAGAATTATGTCATAAGCCTCTTGAACGTAATTCAGCTTACTAGCATAATCCATTAAAACTTTAAATTAACTTAGAACAGTTTACCTGGAAACGATTACTTTTATTCCAACCTGATCAAATCTAACCGACTGTAGCTACCAACTCACCAGTGTGTAAAACGTCTGCAAAGAAATAAATTTAAATACCTGATCGATGGTTTGCGTGACCAGAAAATTAGTTCGTAGCACAAAAGATTAGCGTTTCTATTCAGTGGAAAGGCTGTTCGCTTTGCACGCCTGATTGTTTTTGAATAAATGTTAAACTTCACGCGTCACTGGCTCTGTGTTCAATCTGATTTGTACACGGAATCAGGTACTGTGATCATTGGGACATGGAAGCGTAATTTTTGACGCTGTGCAGTCAGGGGAATTTTGTTATCTGATTAAGGCTGTTTCGTTGAAGAATTTTGTAGGTATTATTCGTGTTAGAATACACAGAATACCTACAAAATACATTTTACAAAACTTTGTCTATGGTATTCTAAGCAACATTTGATGAAATTGGAAAATTGGAGCAGTACAAAAAACAAAAGAAGTATATAAGTGTTCTGCAATTACTGCTCGGAAAAAAGTGTACATAAATACGTGTAGGATCCGCAAGTACAAGGTTTTTTCTTGAGAGGGTTGTAAAGCAGAATATGACCAAAAGATCTTAGAGGCACTGATGCAGAAAGTATATTTACAAAGTCAAGTCCAGTGGATCTCACTGAACTGATCTAAATACAGCCCAAGTACGATACCCCTTGACAAGACTGTACTTGATTAATTCATGTTCAAATTGATTGTGAAAAATGTAATTTTGACGATTTTTAAACTAAAAATGTTAGTTTATATTTAGTTACTTAGTTTATTTTATATAAATTAACCCTTTTTTTGTAAACATTCAGTTTTTATTATTCTATGTAACTTTAATTTTCACTAAATTATTAAAACTTAAAATGTATTAAACCATAATTATATTAATTTGCTGTTGTCCGAAATCAATTGTACTGGCTCCATTACCCCACATTTAAAAATACCTCAACAAAGAGCCTACCATAATAATATCTTTTGTTAGTATTCCATTCCGCACCGTTTTTGCATATCTTTCGGTCATAATTTACAACCTACGTACCAGGGGATAAGATCTATGAATGTCAGTTTAATTATGTTATAAAATATAGCCGGTGGTTGTTCAATTCTCGGTCTACAACGAAGGTAGGTATTCCCCTTTTGTAAATTCATCATTACAATAATTTAATATGCTCAGGCCGTTCGCAAAAGTGGGGCGGTACAATCGAGCACAGTGCTTGTAAAGGATATTATTATTAAATGGATGAATAGGAAAATGAGAGTGAGAGAATGAATTATTTTGCCAGGGGCATTTTTCTGTTTCCTTTTATTTGTTGGGTGATTTAGAATTTAGTACGGTAGCTGCTTCTAATTTTGACGGATTTAAATGTACAATTTTGTGAATCGTTCTTTGAGTACGCTAATGAAGCTCAAATATCTTGGAGAGTAAATATTGAAACTTTAATATACAGGTACTAGCCTAGGTCTTTAGATTTGCTAACACTAAGAGTTATTTTGACTCACAAACCTAAGATGATCTTGTGGAATGCAGTATATATTTAAGACTATACTGTTGAATGATTTTTATTGAGGCTTGAATAATGTTCATAAGGTTCATAGGAAAGCACAGTTGTGAAATTGTAGAAACTGTAGATAGAAATAGAAGTGAAAAAAGAAACAGTAAGTTACGATAAAGCCACGAAATAACAAAGCTATTTCAACTATGATTATGATATTATTTTGCCATAAATCAATATTTCCATTTTTATTTGCATCTGCACAACACATCTTTGATGAAATTCTTCAATTAGGTACGATAACTTCAAACTATTCTCAAAACTATCAATAAAACTAACACTCACCATTACATTGACACCCAATAAACGAATTCAACTAACAAAAACAACAAAAGTTTCTTTGATCAATTAGTTCGAAAGCATTTTCTCCACCAGTACACCACACACGGCGTCGGTAGATAATTTAGAAGCGCTAATCACAGGCTGCCGGTTTCTCTTTGTTGAAGGGAAAGCTTGATTGATGATCCGACTTTGCCGATGTCGGGTTAATCTTCAAACAACACACTATTAGGTGTATGTATGGGGATATGAACTCGTGAAACGAGGAGAGGATGTTTTCTGGTGAGTTTTTGTAAGCTAGATTGATTGTTTTTTTTGTTTTTGTTGTTTGTAGGGATTGGAGATACAATGAGATGTGACAGTTGTGTTTGTAGAATTATGTGATATTTTCGACGCATCTACTGCCCCTAAGACGATCTACTGACCTAGCACCCAAAAGAGAGAGAGATATATTAATATAAAATTGAGTTTCAAATGACATAGTTAATAATAAAATGCCTTATCATTTAGTGAAAGGTTACCTACAAGTTGAATGTCCTAGTAGGTAAAATTATGTACAAGCTTTAATCATAAAAGTCAACTATATTTCGTTATTTCCATAACTAACATTTAAAATTATGGGTACTTAGAAACTACTTTTAACGAGTATTTTTCAATTTAATTTAATAATAGCTTCGTTAACGACATCGTCCTCGACTGTACTTTTTAAATTAACGTTTTTATTTCGTGAAAAGTTAATTGCTGGTTGGTTTAACTGTGGGTCCTAATCAAATCAGAAGAGACTGGAATCGTGACTAAGAATATCCTTACTGCGCCAAAACGGGTAGATTCAGGGAAAATGTCGTCTTATGAAAATTAGTAGGAAAATTTGGAAAGAAAATTAAGTTGTCCGATTTGTTTTACGGAGTCTCGAATTGTGCCCGGTTGATGACAATTGGCTCGCCCCTATTATTTTTTAAACAGGCTTGCGTTCGAGCACATCTCGACTGATGTGAACCGATAATTCGGCCTAAAGTGGAGCACGCTTGCCTAGAAGAAACCGATTCACTCGAACTTTGAATAGTTCTAGATTATAATGATCAAGGAACAGAGAAGCTGGCAGTGAATTCCACAGACTGGCGGGTGACTTAAACATAACTGGCGAAATGGGGGTGTAGGTACTATTAGGAGCACCTCTGCCTAACTCTTCGGGGATTATATAGGCGTGTTACGTTGTGTAAAATTAAGTTGGTATCCTATCTATTTTGCCTCGACCGGTCTTGGTTAGTACGTATGTACTCGTACGTCAGCATACAAAGTATTCAGCCGAAGTCAAGCCAGATTTATTAGAACTTGGTCAAAGACAGGCAGAACGTTCACTACCTCAGACTTGCGTCAAGTGAACCAACCGTGTCTCTTTGTTTCCTTCCTATGAGCTTTCTGTCGCTTGAACGTGCAGATTGAGGTCATCATCTGCCTAGCCTTTTACCAACTATGTTGGAATCGGCTTCCAGTCTAACCGGATGCAGCTGAATACCAGTATTTTACATGGAGCGACTGCCTATCTGACCTCCACAACCTAGTTAGTACTGGGTAATACGATAGTACGATACCCATTGGTAAGACTAATTGTCAGACTTTCGGGCCACTGACTACCTGCAACGACTGTCTTAATTATGTCTTACTAGCTGTTGCTGGCGACCTTAGTTCGCGTGAAATTCTAAAATAAAAGTAGCCTTAGTTACTCCTTATAACATTGTAGCTGCAATACATGAAAACACACATCCGATCGCGGTCACAGTAACATTTTAGTATGTAGGGTACATCGACAATATTGTGCCCGAACTAAGTTTCTAAATGTACCCACTATGCATTGATTTTTTGATGAGAACTTTGTATAAAAGGGACCGCCTTTTTCTAAATAGATACATTCCACATTCCAATAAGCTTCAGCACTTGCAACCTAAATATATTACGTCGTCATCATCTGGAGTATTATTCCACACCACCTAAGCGCTACATTGGTGACCCCGACGTGATTATTAAGAAGATACCTCCAGATCAAGATCTCGACGAAATCTCCGACATAATTCTCCGTCCACCTGAGAAAAACCGATACGAAGCATTGAAGAGTCGGCTGTTCCAAGTTTACGAAGAATCCGAGCAACGGCAAGTACAAAGGTTGCTATCTGAAATGGAACTCGGCGACATGAAGCCTTCACAGCTACTACGCCGCATGAAAAACCTCGCCGCCGACAATATCTCTGACTCAGCACTGCGGATTATGTGGACCAACCATCTACCACAATCTGTTCGAGCAGTCCTCGCCGTCAGTGAAAACATCGCGAAACACTCCGACATCCACGAGCTGGCAACGATGGCAGATAAAATCCTCGAGCAGACACAACCACTCGGCGCAGTTGCTGCAGTTTCCTCCGTTCCCACTACCCCACGTGCATCTACGTCAATTGAAGAGAAAATTGAAAAAAAAGCATCAACTTCTTGTCGACATAGCCGGCCGATGTCTAGTCGACAAAGTTACCAATCTCGTAGTCAAGGCACCAGTCACCTACTCCGCTGAGCCTACCGTAAGAAGTATCGACGTTGATCAACCATATCACCAGCTACTCAGCAAGTTTCCTGACATCCTACGACCATCATGCATGAAGGATGCTCCCAAACACCGTGTAGAACATCACATTGAAACTACCGGTCCACCAGTACACAGCAAGAGCAGACCACTACCACCACATCGGTACATGTCCGTGAAGAAGGAATTCGAGTCGATGATGCAGCAAGGAATCTGCCGTCCAAGCAAAAGCCCTTGGTCCAGCCCGCTACACGTCGTACCAAAGAAAAACGGCGACCTTCGTGTTTGTGGCGACTACCGCAGACTCAATGACGTCACGAAACCAGACCGCTATCCAGTGCCACGTCTCAAAGATTTCACCTACCTACTTCACGGCAAGAAGATCTTCACAACACTCGACCTAAATCGTGCTTACCAACAACTGCCTGTATACGAACCGGACATCGAGAAGACAGCCATCACAACACCCTTCGGCTTGTTCGAATTTCCTCGAATGTGTCCTGGTCTCAAAAATGCTGGACAGACATTCCAACGATTCATTCATCAAGTACTCATCGGGTTAGACTACGCATTTTCATTCATTGATGACGTCATCGTCGCATCAGATAATGAAACCAGTCACTTAGAAGATCTACAGGAGGTGTTACGCAGATTAGACGAGTATGGCATCACTGTAAATCCATCAAAATGCGTCTTCGGTAAAGAAAATGTCAAGTTCCTGGGTTATCAAGTGTCGAGCAACGGACTCAAGCCACCACAAGATAAAGTCACTGCTATCACTGCTTACCCCAAACCCGAGACAATTGAAGACTTACGTCGATTTATTGGCATGGTAAACTTCTATCGTGACAGCATACCGAACGCAGCCCACATACAAGCACCTCTCAACGCGTTCCTGCACAATTCGAAGAAACGCGACAAGACAAAAATCGACTGGAACACAGAAGCGTCACAAGCATTCGAGTTGTGTAAAGTTAGCATCCAAAACGCAGCTTTACTCGCTCATCCATCTCCATCACCAACCGACGCCATCTCCCTTATGTGCGACGCATCAAACACCTGCGCAGGAGCTGTACTTCAACAACTTGTAAACAAGAAATGGATACCGCTTGGATACTTTTCAAAGAAATTCTCCGAAACACAACAGCGATATAGTACATTCGACAGAGAATTATTATTATACATGGCAATCAAACACTTCAGAAAAATGTTCGAAGGAAGAGAACTTATTGTTTACACCGACCACAAACCGCTGACTTACGCTATACGCAAGCCTCCGTCCGATAACGATACGCAACGGCGCACGCGTCAGCTGTTATTTATCAGCGAGTTCACGACGGACATTCGACACGTCAGCGGAGTAAACAACGTTGTCGCCGACGCACTCTCTCGTATCGAAACCATCGAATTACCATCACCAATCAACTACGAAGAATTATCACAAGAGCAAGAAAAAGACAGGAATATACCAATCTTATCACAACAAACAAATATTCAACTCAAGAAAATCGTCATACCCGGCACTAACAAGCCAATATTCTGCGAAACGTCTACGTCACACATTCGTCCATACCTACCAGCTGACTTTCGCCGCATCGCATTCAACGCCGTGCACAATGTAAGTCACCCTGGAATACGAACTACGCGCAAACTTATGCAAGATCGTTACTTTTGGCCAGCAATGAATACAGACATTGGCGAGTGGACGAAAGCATGCACTTCGTGTCAGCAGTCCAAAGTTCAACGACACAACAACAGTGATGTCACAGCATTCCCACCGAGCGAACGATTTCAACACATCCACGTTGATATTGTTGGACCACTACCTACATCTTCGTGTGGACATCGATACCTACTCACGATGATCGACCGCTGTACACGTTGGCCCGAAGCAGTACCCCTTCATGAGATAACCGCCGAAATCGTCGCAAGAAAGCTGTACGAAACATGGATATCTCGTTTCGGTTGTCCTACAAAAATAACGACTGATCAAGGACGACAGTTTGAAAGTCGACTATTTCAAGACCTCGCACAACTACTTGGAGTAGAAAGAACCCGTACTACTGCCTACCACCCGCAGAGTAACGGCATCGTCGAACGCTGGGACCGAACACTGAAGGCCGCACTCATGACACGACTAGCAAACAGCAACAAATGGATCAACGAGTTACCTATTGTTTTGATGGGGCTACGAGCCGCCACGCGCACCGATACTAACACAAGTGCCGCGCAGCTCACCTACGGCCAAGCAATACGGCTACCCGGCGATTTTATATCACCATCACCAGCCGCAACGAAGATTGACCACACCTACGTCGATCAGTTACACGACGTGATTACGAAGCTGACACCTACATACAAGCCGCATTCAAACAAGCGATGTATGTTCGTGCACAACGACCTACCAACATGCAGCCACGTCCGAAAACCACTGCAGCATCCATACAAAGGTCTATACAAGGTCATCGAACGCAACGAGAAGTATTTCACGATACAGCTACCAGGCAGATCGAGCAACATATCGATCGACCGTCTCAAGCCGGCATACACTATCAACAGCGAAGATAACCACGAATACACGAGTACTGAGACACGCCAACCAGCTACAGCTACCACTGAAGATCACTCCAGCCTGCTTCCAGCCTCGAACACCAGCGACCAACGTACAAGATCAGGCAGGATCGTCAAGATGCCCGTACGCTTCGCTAAGGGGGGAGTACTGTAGCTGCAATACATGAAAACACACATCCGATCGCGGTCACAGTAACATTTTAGTATGTAGGGTACATCGACAATATTGTGCCCGAACTAAGTTTCTAAATGTACCCACTATGCATTGATTTTTTGATGAGAACTTTGTATAAAAGGGACCGCCTTTTTCTAAATAGATACATTCCACATTCCAATAAGCTTCAGCACTTGCAACCTAAATATATTACGTCGTCATCATCTGGAGTATTATTCCACACCACCTAAGCGCTACAACATCAGTTATCTGCCAGTATAAGTCCCGTCAAAATGGGTCCAGCCGTTTCTGAGATAAAGAAATAGACAGACAGACCGACAGAGACAGACAAAAATTGAAAAAAATGTGTTTTTGTTATCAGTGCTGTATACTCGTATATTTTCATAAGCATTCAGTAAAAAGCTGTTATTTTGATATTAAAAACAGACAACTCAATTTTATATAATTGTATTGTATAGATGTTTCTGTGTTGAGTCTTATCGTAAGATAAACATACAAAAACCAATAATCATCACCCAATTTATCCAATCACCCCGCAAGTACAACAAACGCTCATCTGACAAAAACAATGAAAAAAATTAAACATCTTTCCTCCTCTCGAATATTTCACATCGGCGGTGTTATCGGCTTATTACCAGCCGTCGCAGAATCACGTAGACTGTGTCCCTCATAACAGTGACAGGCTGACATTGTATTAAGGAGCGAAAGTATTAGGCACTCCTCCTATTTTTTATTCCGGCCGTGAGAGTGATGGGGCTTGAATACTAATCTTTGGTCTTTGGAGACACCATGACGTAAATGTATGGGTCAGATTGTGGGTTTAGTGGAGGCCTCTGTTTTGAATTGTACCGTGATTTTGGTGTGTGACAAATTGATATATGGCGGTTGGAAGAATTCACTATATATCTTTAAAAAATCAACTTAATAAAAAAAAAAACACTGATACGAAACTGTGTGAAACGAAGCCGAAAGGCACTCGTTATGTCCATCATTGCGATTAGTGGAGGTCAAAGTTTCAACTTTATCACAAGTTTTTTTTTTTACGTAAATCTTCCCAAGTATGTGATGGAAATGCATCATTTTTGCGAATGGCGAATCACATCAGGCACGTCAGTGCGTTTTATAAGTAAGTTTTTCACACGTCACATAATTAAAAATTAATATGTTCTAATTTCAACAGTATTCATTTCATCTTAAAACAATAACTTAAATTACTATAACAATAAAACAAGTAAATATACAAGTACCTAATCTACAACACCTTTGTAAAAAAAAATAACGAAATAATTGTACCAACACAGTTTATACCTAATACATAAGTCAACATCATCTGCCTAGCCTTTTCCCAACTTTAGGCTCGGATTCCATCCAACCGGATGCAGCTGAATACCAGTATTTTACATGGAACGACTGCCTATCTGACCTCCACAACCCAGTTAGTACTAAGTAATACGATAACCCTTGGTAAGGCTGGTTGTCAGACCTTTCGGGCAAATGACAGCCGGGACCAACGGCTTAACGTGCTTTCCGAGGCACGGAGGAAACTCGGTGTGTAATGTGTGGTCACTCATCCACAGACCAACCTAGGCAAGCACGGCTTAACCTAAAGATCGATCCTCATGCATAATACATAAGTATTCATTTTAAATTATCTACTTTATACAGGCTTTACGAAATCCTGTTACCCTGTGTTAAATCTACGTCGGAATCAAGCATTAATTTGTAATATTTTTTGCTGACGAAATATTCCAAAAGGAAATCCAAATGTATATTTAATTAGTGTCATTGACCTCTGCGCGCTGAAAAACGCGAGAGTGAACGCGCCTTTTCATCTTTTTTTTCGTATGATAACATTTTGCATTTAGTAATCCATTTATGAATTAAATCGTAATAACTTACCATGATAAAAACAGATTTGGCCTCTTACTAAATAAGTACGACACATAGAGATGTCAATCATATTGTAAGTTGTTATTGTTGATGTGTGTGTTGTTGTGTGTGTGTGTGTGTTGTTGCGTGTGTGTGCGTGTTGTTGTGTGTGTGTTGTTGTAGTTTGTGTGTTTCTAACAATACGCGTCATTCATCTTGTTTCGCAAACGAAAAATTTTCAAATCGTTCGCATTATTTCGCTTAATCCGCGTAAACACCAACACGCATTATCTACATTGTATGCATGGTCTGCCCCTTTTCATCCTTATACCCAGAGTAATAAGGTTGAAAAGTGGTCGACTGTGTGAACTCAGTAGTATCTACTAACCACTGTGTAGCGTAAATAAGGACATGAGAAAATTTATCGATTCTTGTTCCTATTTATTTAATAACACAGGTGTTTTATACGATTTTGTTCCCACTATTGTCTTTCAGAATTATGTGTATTGACTCTATTCGTAGGTAATTTCAGTGGCTATTATTTTTGATCAGATAAATTACTCATACTGATTGTCTGTATGTATATTATTATCGATTTTACTAATTAATCGTTCTTTAATGTCTGTTGACGTAGGTTTGATATGATGATATGAGAGAGTATGTCTGTTTTAAATAGTTATTTTTATAATTGAAAGCCGGCCAAGTGCGAGTCGGGCTGGCATAAAGGGTACCGTGGTAGGGGAGCCCCTTTTAAGTTTTAATTTTTTTTTATTATTTATTGTGAAACTGGCAACAAAAATACACGTTCTTTGTAAATTTTAACTATCTACCTATTACGGATCATGAGATACACCCCGCTGACAGACAGACGGACGGACTGACGCACAGCGGAGGTTTAGTAATAGGGTCCTGTTATTGTGCGAAACATTAAAAAGAAATTAATAGTATTTGTTTAATGATCTTAAACGTAAATCACAAATAAACTAAACAATGCTATTAAAAAGAACATCCACTGAAACATATTACAATACGGGCCAAAATAACTGACTCACATTGTGATAACATTTTTATTTACCTACTACCCGTCTGTCAACACGAACTATTACGACATTCATATTACCTCGACCTCACTTTAATACACTCTCTGTCAAAGACATGCCATCAGTTATCATAACAGCCGTCTCACACAAATATCACAATACATTTCCCGACTAGGTATAAATAATACCAATTCAAAGTCACTCGTAATCGTAAAGCCTGCCTCACATAATTCTCACGTACAATACAAGTAACACAAAGAGTTACAACACTAAGCTTCGTCGTTCCTCGTAAAACTTCGTATTTACTCGTATTCATCAATCAAATGGGGTTATTATATTGTATAGTATACATAGACGGGCAAGTACGAAACAGGTTGATCACGCAACTCACGCTCCCCGCATTGTATTAAATCTTTATTCCCAATGACGAATGGGTTTTTCGTTGATTATTTCCTCTCTCGATACGTTTCGCACGCTTGGGGATGAAGAAATTCGTTTAGTGATTATTTTATGATTGTAATGGCGAAAATATTTGATGGGACCGCTTGTATTTTTTTTTTTTGGATGATCGATTTATTTGATCCGGGATATATGGATTAGTTTAACGTTTGTAATAGTATTTTTTTTGCGAAAGCGTTGATTAAAGTTGATTGACGGCACGGTTGGCGCAGTGGATGAGCGATTGACTGCTGCGCTTCGTGTCGCGGGTTCGATTCCCGCACGGAACAAATATTTGTATGACCTACAGGTAGTCGCTACGGGTCTGGCTGTTTGTGTGTGATTCAACTGAAACCGGTTAGACTAGAAGCCAACCAAACATAATTCGGAAAAGATTTGAAGTAGTAAAAGATTAAAAAAACATTTTAATTGGGTACAATAAAGATGATTACATGCTAGATCATAAACCTTAATAACGGTCCTAATTTATTTACAGGCTAACGACTTTGTAGGCTAGCTATTACTTTAAGGTGAAGCATAAACTTCTGGTTTAAATAGACTGAAAAAAAAAAAGGCCACCCAAAGCTGAGTGTAGATCTCTTCCAAATCTCTCTAGCTGCCTTCAGTTTTGTACTATGGCTATCCATGGATTATCCAATGGATAGCCTTTAGCATGGTGGCCTTTTTTTTTTTTTTTGGATTGGGAATCATCAAATGACCACTCTGGGCGGAGCGGAAGGGAGTGACAGACTTGTACTGACTAAAACCCATCCATGTTGCTTCTTTGCCCTTTGTGTTCCACGGTATCTCTTTCGAACAGTCCCGCAGCCCTGGCAGGCATCGGCCCATGCGGACCCCTACTTGGTAGCTGACATCTCTGAGGTACGCGCAGAACACGAACGCGCCGTCGACAAGGCCTGTCGTCATAAGACGGCCGGACGGCGAGCTAGCCCATAACTCGCCGTCCACAGGCCAGCGCCTACGGTGGCCGGAAGCCACCACGTGACCCCTGACGCCCAGGGCGTCTTCTTTCCCTCTCACGTCCCGCCACCTCCTTCACTAGCATGACTGCTTCGCAGAAAGAGGTGACGGTTTCCCATTTCCTCTCGGTTTCCTTTGGGTGGCCAAAGGTTGAAGAAGACGAAGAATAAGTTTCCTTTTTTTTTTCTTAGCCTGTCATTGTGTCCCACTGCTGAGCAAAGACGTCCTCCATCTCCTTTCAACCTCTCTTTTATTACTATTCATTTTATTTCAGATGACACCAATCCATACCATCACAAATTATATCAACACAATGAAAAAAAAAAAAATACAGAACAATATAAAAAAAGAAAGAAAATCTCTAATCAGAATCTCTATTTTGTGTAATATCAGGTCATGTTCACATTGCTCACCCGGTCACCCCTCAAACAATCAGATCGTCACACCACCTTCTCTGCAGTCTTCCTCGACGGCGATGGTGATTATAAAGCTGATACAAAATATTAAAAATACCAATAACCTTTATACAGCATTAGTTTTAGTATATGCGAAACCTGAAACACGTGTCTAGTATTTTTATGTAAAGAATCTATGTACAAAATTTAAAAACTTCTCATGAAAAATCACAAAGTTATAGGCTTGTTCTGTTACCTGGTTGTCCGCACGAAAACGGGGTCACCACGCGGCGCCGCCGCGCGTGCGTCTCTAGCGTCGTCTTGAGCTTATTAATAATAATAATTTGGCAGTAGGTACCTAAATGATTGTGATAGGTACTTAGTGTCGCTCGGTGTCCAACTTGTAAACTTGTACTTCTTTTAATATTTTTGGGACAAAATATAACATGGTTTAAAAATTATTGGAATCGATTCAGTTACTTATTCTGAACAAACTATATTCAGGTTTCGCGTATACTAAAAATAATGTTGTATAAAAAACAGATAACAATAGGAACAATAAGAATAACATAATCTCTAAAACGTTAAGGAGGAAACTCTATTCAAAGAAAATAACATAAAGGAAAAACTTAAAAAGCACAGTTTTATTCAAAAAGAATATTCAGTACGTTCCTCTTGGGTTGCGAAGGTTTTTGTTACGGAGTGGAATAAAAAAAAAACTAAATTCCCCTCACGTACTTATTCCGATAGGGTTGGCAAAAGTTCATATGATTTGGATTAAAAGCAATTAGGTATGTAGCTTCTTCGCATTTATATGTGTGTTGATTTGATTACGTTTGTGTATAACGAATTATATACTGAAAAATAATATCTTTTACATCGCCTTCGATGTTAATAATTCAGTTTAAAAAGTACTGTTTTTAGCGTTATTTGAACAAATAACTTTGATTTGTTTTTCGTTATTAACTACGAGATTAATTTTAGTATTCAAGGTTTTAAATATAGAGTTTTTTAAATGATATTGAACCAAGTGTACAAAGTTTGTCATTGCGGTTCTAGCTCTCTAGTAGCAAGAAAAAGCGCGCGTTTTCCATAAACTGATTTTTGAACCTTTACGCAGTGAGAGACATTTCAAGCAAGTGTGTTTTAGAAAAAAAACATAAGGTTACAGCCCTGAAACATTTGCCTCGCGTCAAGACGACGACATTTTGATAACGTTTAATATTTATTTTCTTTGTAGACGAATATATAATTACATACTCTTTAACACAATAGACGTTCGACCTGCCTGCCTGTCTAACCTTTTTCCCAAACTAGGGATCGACTTCCAGTCTTACCGGAGGCAGCTGAATACCTGTATTTTACATGGAACGACTGCCTACCTGACCTCCACAACCCTATTTCTGGATATACGATACTCGTTGGTAAGACTGGTTGTCAGACTTTCGGACTACTCAAACTAAACACGTGTACATAAAGGGTATAAAAAGACCCTTAACAAGCCGAAAGGCACTAGTTCTCCCCAGCATTGCAATTTTTTTTTTTGTTCTGGAAAATACCTGGGAACCTTCTAGTTACGGAGATATTTGAGGTCAAAGATAGAATTTTTTCACAGGGTTTTTTTTTAAATACTAGTTTTTAAGACTATAAATTGACTTTAACTCAATGACCTGTTTACTATTCAAAGTATGCACAATATGTTGAGTGCGTTACATTGAGTTTTACCGTAAAACCTGATTTTTACCTCAAAAAAAAGTCGTTTCCCAGTAATAATTTTTGTGTAGGGTTACATAATTTGATGTATTTCAAATCATCGGCTTTTTGAAGGGTCCACTTACATCCTGTATATCCATTCAATTTAAAAGAAACTAAGAATACTGTAGAACATAATGTTCTAGATATTTTGACATCCTAGGTCCCAAACATTAATAATGGTCCTGATTTATTTACAGGCTAACGATTTCTGAAGCCTAAACATTACTTTAAGTATAAAGAGTCTGAAAATGATCTATTTCTGGGTTATTTCAGTATCCCAAAAAGATATATTTTGTTTTCTAAAATAAATCTCACTAACCAAACAATTTGTCAGGAAGACAGATTTATTTAGGAAACTATTTTCATGTACATACCTAGATATGTTTTCTGCCTCGTTGGTCGTATAGCCGTAAACCGAGAATTTTGAAAATTAGGTTCTGGGTTAGATTCCAAGGACGGGCCAAAGCGTAATTGAGTTCTTTCATCAGGATTTTCTTAGTAAAAAACACAGAGTCTAGAGACGTGCTCGCTTGATGTCCATAGGCTCGCCCCCTTTTTAAACCCCCTATGATATGTTATTAGGTGCACCTCTGCCCATCCCTTCGGGGATTACAGGCGTGATATTATGTTATGTTAAATATATTTTTGGATACTTTGGAACTTAGCCAATACTACTGTCGTTTGTTATTATTATATGAACGTTAGACTATACGCAAGGGGAGCTTCGAATAGTCGTAAAATGTCAGTTTCAAAGGTCATAATAACGTCTTGGCATGTAACATTACTGTTATGCATGAATACACGACAATAAAGGTAGTGAATTTCAAAGTTTTATATTGATAAAACTGCTGTCCTGGAAGATGTGATGGAAAAATTGAAATGGGAGCAAAGTGGTGTTATCATCAATGGTGTCTAATTGTCACACCTTCGGTTTGCGGATGACCTCGTGTTATTCGCCGAATCCCTGGAAGACCTCCAATGCATGCTGAATGCATGCAGAAACAATTCTTCTTCTTAGCGTTTCGATGGCAAAAAGTTTAAATATGTATAGCCCAAAATTCAACCACGCGAACCCCGCTCACTGATGCAGTAAATAAATTATCAAGAGCGCAGGTGACGGCATGCGGGGCAAGATGGAAGGTGGGCCATTGTTTTTGGGGAGACGCCGCATACGCACCTGCTGAAACAATTTGGTGTTTCCCTACAAGTTGGCTTAAGCATGACCATATCCAAGACGATGATGTCATGATGTCGTGATGTCAGGCATTCCGTACGACTCTGCAAGCTTTAATAATTTTACTATAATCATTGAACTAGCTTTTTGCCGCTGCTTTGTTCGCGTGGAGTTCGGTAATAATCCCAAGGGACTTAAACTAACGGGATTAAAACTCCTATCTCCTAAACCAGGTCATGGTGACTTAAAATCCGTTCAACCTATGACGTGTGAAAAGGTAGACAGGCAGATAGACAAACAGAGTGACAGAGTTACTGTCGCATTTATAATATTAATTGGTATATACACAGACAAAAAAAATCTGGATTGATCTCATAAAGGGTTTAAATAGACCCTTAACATAAATGAAAGACACTTGTTCTCCCCGTCACTGTGATCATTTTATTGTTTTAGACCATACCTGGGAACCTTCTAGTTATGGAGATATTGGGTGTTAAAGTTCCAACTTTTTCACAAGTTTTTTTTTTAAATACATGTTTTTAATGTAAGATTTTTACTTTACACACCTCCACGATCCTCGTACTATTCAATCCATTCATAAGCACAATGCTATGAGTACTTTCCATCGAGTCCTACCGTAAAACATGATTTCTCACCCCAAAAAAAAAGTCGATTCCCAGCAATAATTTTTGCGTAAAGTTACTTAGTTTGATGTACAGAATGCTTGGTTGGCGGATATGTGAAGGGTCTGTTTACACCCGGTATACCAAACAGGCAATAATAACATACAAGGCATAACGTCACGGTTAGGCAGAAGTGTATCTAATAGTACAACCACATTTCGCCGGTTATGTTTGGGTCACATGTAACAGTGTTTGACGGCACGGTTGGCGCAGTGGCCGAGCGATTGACTGCTGCGCTGCGTGTCGCGGGTTTGATTCCCGCACGAAACAAATATATGTATGGCCTACAAGTAGTTGTTCCGGGTCTGGTTGTTTGTTTATGTGTGTTTAAATGTTTGTAAACGCACCCACGATACAGGATAAATTCCTAGTGTGGGGCAAAGTTTTAAAAAAAATAGGGGGCCAGCCTATTGCCATCAACCGGGCATAAATCCAGACTCCGTGGCTGTCCAAAAAAAAAAATCCTGATGGAAAAACCCAAACAGGCTAAAATCTTCTTCTAAAATAAGATTACAATATTAATTTGTATGTACGAAAATAGATTGAGTAATTATTAATTACGAAACGATTATTATGTTTCATCAATGTCGAAGGTTCGGTTTACAAAATAGTTTAAAATAATTCTCTCGTCTAATTTTTGAAGAAGCAATGTCTGTCGTAAGAGCGATGGTAAGTTATTCTTGTTTCCTTCGGAATATTATTGATCCTTTTGTAATCGGCCTTGAACTGGAATGTTCTTTCAATCTTTCAAAGATTTCTTCGGAAATACGTCAGAGGCGAACGTGTTCAATAAAAGTATGAGGATGATTTATAACTAAGTTGCAATTAGAGCCTCTCACGGTAACCTTGGTTTCAACATAACAGTTGAAAATAGTACTGAACATTGATTCATTTTGCTCACAAAAAAATGTGCAAATAACATAACGAAACATGACGGATGGCGGATGGGGCCGGAAAGTTCTGGAGTGGCGACTACGAACTGGAAGACGTTGCGTTGGAAGGCCTCCTACTAGGTGTACCGATGACCTGGTATAGGTTGCAGGTATCCGCTGGATGCGAGACGCACGGGACCGGTCAATGTGGCGACACTTGGGGGAGGCCTATGTCCAGCAGTGGACTGAAATGATGATGATGATAACGAAACATTAAGATGATGCATAAAATCCCCGAAGGGTTGGGCAGAGGTGTACCTAATAGTACATCTACATTTCGCCGGTTATGTTATAGGAAGCGAGCCTGTTACCATCAACGGGCACAAAACACTCCGAGGCTATTACTGACAAAGTCCTGATGGAAAATCCCAATAACACTTAGCTTGAACTGAGAATCAAACGCAGGACCTCACAAAGCAGAAGCGCTTGCTACCGCTAGACCAATGAGGTTTCCTGAAAACAATTAAAAATATAATAACGTATCATTAATTTTAAACTACACGTTCCTCACAAACTCATTCCCTCGCAAAACATCTGTTTTCGCAACCCACCAATGATAAATCACTACTACATTTCACCATTAAAATAGAAAAGAAAATGTTGAAACAGAATACATTAAAACATAACAAATTAACGACACGCCCTGGCTGCCTAATAAATGAAGACAATTTAATCCGCTAGAAATACAAATCGCTTGTCTAATTTATTTCGCGAGTTGAATTCGGCGAGATTTGCCAACTTGCCTCTCATGGGAAGGTACATGAATGTATAGAAATATACGTATTGCGTTCTGTGCGCACTGGTTTTTTATTTTTGAACAACTGTTGCTCGCGACTTTCGTCCGCGTCAAAATTATTATAAAAAAAGTATTACTTCCCTTTTTAGTCTGATTTTGTTAACAATTTCAAAGGTTTTAATTTTTTTGCACGGAGCACTATTTTGCTAATATATATATATATAGCCTATGTTAGACCTTATAACATCAGCTATCTGCCAGTTTTAGCCGGTTTTAAAATGACCGACTCTGGAGTCCTTGGCAAAGTTTATGTCATGATATCCTGTCTTGTATTACGAACTATTAATACTTATGAAAGGTAGGGTATACAGGCTGTAAACAGACCCTTCACATAGCCGTCAACCAAGCATTCTGTACATTAAACTAAGTATACGCAAAAATTATTGCTGGGAATCGACTTTTTTTTGGGGTGAAAAATCACGTTTTAAGGTAGGGCTCGATGGAAAGCACTAAAAGCATTGTGCTGATGGATGGATTGAATAGTACTGGGGTCGTGGAGGTGTGTAAAGTAAAAAACTTACATTAAAAACATGTGTTAAAAAAAAAACTTGTGATAAAGTTGGAACTTTGACCCCCAATATCTCCGTAACTAGAATGTTCCCAGATATGGTCTAGAACAAAAAAATGATCGCAAAGACGGGAAGAACAAGTGCCTTTCGGATATGTTAAGGGTCTATTTACACCCTTTATGTATTTGGCTACCTACAGTATTGTTTCTCTCTTCCTCTATCCATGCAAAGGTTGTCTTGAAAATATTGCTTTTAGCGATAAGACCACCTATTGTGTCACCCTACGTAAAATATTAAAATATTTCATGTAGGGTGACACTGTGGGTGGTCTTTATGTAAATCGAAATTTGTATTGCGTACATTATCTTCTTCTTAGCGTATCGATGGCAAATGTCCACATTTGTTTAGCCCGAAACTCAGCCACGTGAATCCCGATCACTGATGCAGTGAGTAGGTCATCAGGTGCGCAGGCGGTAGGGCCATTCGGTGCAAGATAGAAGGTGGGCCATTATCTGTGGGGAGACGCCGCATACGCACTTGAGGTCTGAGTCGTCCATGAACCCTCAACTGCAGAGATTGTCTTTACTCCGGCCGCATTGGGTTCGAAGTCTGTTTAGAGATTTCTAAGACGGCCACGGCAACGCGTGCCCAGGTGAAAGGTTTTCTGATGGGTCGATGAAGTTGTCAGGGGTTTAAACCGCTCCAGCCAGAGACTGCAGCTTGCTGTAGCTGGGCCCACGCACCTAAGAAAACTTTTACGACTTTTCAGCCTCTGTGGCACTGAGAAAAACGATGTTTATCATGTAAAGAATATTCTATCTTCTATCCATCGTAATCTGTAGCTTTCCTAAAAAGTTGTAAAATCCTTTAGACCGTACATTCAAAACTGATAAAACCTATTAAACATCACCATATAAAACTTTTACCAAATAAACTCTTTTACAAGAAAACCAGCCTGATAACCTCTCTCCCCTCTCTAAATACCGTAGAGCAAATTGTCTGTGACACGAAGTTCCTGCCCACTTTGACTCAGATAAGTTTATCAAGATGCAGTAAAAATGATCAAAGACGGAAAGTTGGACAAAGTTAGTAAATCGATTATTTTAATCTGCCTTTTACTTCGAACTTTGTTCTTGAATGAAAAATGTCGTTCAGAAAAATCTAGTTTTGCTTTTGGAATATGTTTATCTGATCGAAAGGAGACCAGCGTTCTTATTATGTGTAGTCTAGGGCACGAAGATCAGCGGAATAATTCATCAAAAATATTAATTTTATTCATCAATAAATGCCTAATGACAATGTCTTTTATTTTATCAATTCAGCAACATTTATTACTTTATTTATGATGTCAAGCAAAATATTTTTTTTTAAACCATTGAAGCAATGGATACGGGTATCCTCTTGTTGTCATAAATGAGCCAAACCACAATCTCTTATTTATTCAGTTAAATACGTCAAATTAATTCAATATTCAAAATTTAAAATTTTAGTAAAAATTGGCTCATATTCACCCAAAACGTTTGCTTGCCCCAAACGTTGCTTAGAACAGATTTAAAATAAATCATTTACCTCGGAAAATGAAAGTTTGATGTGGGTTGGTACATTTTGGCAGAACACTCTCAAGTGTGTTACAAAAATGAAATGCTGAAAAGAACAAAAACAACTTCAAAATGTTTGCTTACTGCGAAAAATGAAGTCAATCGCTAAGCCATAGCACCAATCTTAAACATATTTATAGGTATCTACAGCCATTGTTGCTCTTTCCTCCGATACCCTTGTACAGCATGACTTGGATAAGCAAGAGTTTATAATGAACTTCGGAACTGCTGGCTATTGGCCGCGATGACTGGCACTTAGAACTTTGTTACATTACTAAGGTGAACGTTTCTGAACTGTTGGGTTGAGAAACGCTTTATGGTTGCTTTGAAATGGTCCTATGTTATCTGGGAATATTGCTTTTAGTTGCTGGATATGAATATGCAACTACCTTAAATAGGACCGACCCCATATACATAGCTTTGTAATCTTGTCCACCAAACATTTTTTTTTCTTAAGGATATAAGTTATAAAAATCTAATTCTTGCCATTTTATTATTTTCAATAGTTTGAGAACCTGTTTTAATTTATTAAAATATTGTGTTTCAAAGACGTCGGTCGAACGGTCACAAACGTTTTTATAATCACTTCGTCTTTCAAATGTCTGGTAGTAAGTAATATTTTCATCAAGAGGCCCAATTTTTAATTTTTTTTCTTTCGCAAACAATAGCTAATGCAATTACGTCTCTAGTCATCAAAAGTCTAGTCCTAGGCCGTATCATCGCTTCACATAAGGCGAGTTTCGGCCAAAGGCAAGCCAATTAAGTATAAATAGGCGAGCCCCCTTTAAATTTTAATTTATTTTTATTATGTGTTGTTATAGCTTTCTCATAAGTTTTCCTGTAATCTATAGGCAAAGAACATTTTTTTTTTAATTTTCGGCCCTGTAGTTTCGGAGTTAAGGCCACTTTCTATTTAGCTATTTTCTTAAATAACTTCAAAACATTTAGCTTAAAATTATAAAAAATATATATATTTGAGATACTCACAATAAGCCCTTTCATTTGTTATGTAACACGATATAATTTGCAAACCTTTTTTTTTTCTAATTTTCCCCCCAAAAGGGGCCCCCATGTTAATAACTCATTAATTTACGTCCGCCTTTGGGTTACCGACTTACATATGTGTGCCAAATTTCAACTCAATCGGTGAAGTAGTTTTGGAGTAAATTATCTGTGACAGACGGACAGACAGACAGACACGCGAGTGATCCTATAAAGGTTCCGTTTTTTCCTTTTGAGGTACGGAACCCTAAAAATAAATGTAGTATAATTTGACAAGCGAAAAAAAAACAATTCACATCTAGTAACACAGACTCCTTGCGCCATGTTTGAATACGCAACGTGTTCATCAGTTGACTCGAGCCGTCATTAATCAGATGTTTTTGCCTCTTCTAACCCGATGGGGGCCTGTAGATAAATTCCGACGAATTACTACAACACGATTTTCTTTTGGGTAATCTCCAGAGAAAAACTTGAGTACTTTTTTTGCTGTTGATATATATTTTTTCGGCTCAATTGAAGTTACATAGCGTGTCTGATTATTTTTTGGAAAAAATTGGCTGTGGAGGCTCACAAAAATGAAGTAGTTTTTCTCTAGAAAAAGTTAAAGAGTTCTTAAATCTAAGACTTATTGACTTTCCATCGCAGAGCGAAAATATGACACTTTTCTGAACTGTATTTTGTATTACTTTAATGCTGTACTTAAATGTACAGTGTCACAAAGTTTTTCACTCGGTGACCATACATTTTTTTATTGCAAATCAATAAAATAAACCATACAACGTGGCAATGCCACCAGTCTCTTGGGCACATTACCAGTTGACAGCGTTGAGGAGTTTTTTGACGTCATTTTTAAAATTAATTCTTATGTTAGTTACTTTAGGTTATTTTATTGTATAAATGTATATTATATTTAACTAATAAAGTTCTAGTCAGTTTATAGGGAAAAAAATAAAAATTAACTATTACACAAAAATTAAAAGAACATTTTGTGTGATAAGATATGGAGAGAAGACAAAAATATCGATGATTAAAATATCGAAACTCCAGTTTAGTCGTTAAGCATAGCATAGCAGCAGCTTATAATTTTCCCACTGCTGGGACACAGGCCTCCTCTCTATGAGAGGGAAAATTAAAAGAAAAAAAAAGGAAAAGGCAAGGGAAAGTTGTTAAGTGAATAATCATATTTTCCTTTAAACTAGTAACCACATACTATAAATAGACAAATAGAACCACTTACTAGAATCAAGGCTATTGGTTTACCTAGATCATACATACACAATAATATACTCCCACCTCATCTTATCATTTCTTGGAACGCTAGTCTAAGATCTTGTAATCTTAGTGTGCGGCAAAGCGAATGAACTGTTTGTATGATAAATCACTTAGTGTATCCTGGGAAACAGTTCCATGTTCTAAGTTTAATTTAGACTGGAGTTACTTGTACCTATGTATATTTTATGTCTATAGGTTGTTGTGGTTTCCGAGATGGGAAATTGGCATTAAGTAAATAAAACGACTCCTCCTACTCCAGATATTATTTATGTTGAAATGGTTTAGTATTATGTAATGGTATAATAATAAAAGGTATGTTACACGACTTTAAGCAGTCGTATGCCTCATGAAGTCGTGGACCATTTAGTTTTCTAGATCATTGAATGATCTAGAAAACTAAATGGACCATGACACGAAATAATGATGAAATTTAAAAAAAATAAGTTCCATTAGGAACTTCTCAACAGCAGCCACGAAATCTGGATTTGTGCCCAATTGATGACAATAGGCTCGCTCCCTATTACATGGGATTTAAAAATGACTAGTAAAATGTGGGTGTACTATTAGGTACACCTCTGCCTAACCCTCTAACGACTAACTACCTGTAACGACTGTCAAAGATCTTCAAATTACAGCCGGGACCAACGGCTTGACGTACTTTCCGAGACATGGAGAAAACTCGGTATGTAATGGGCGGTCACCCATCCACGGACCAACCTAAGCAAGCGCGGCTTAACCTGAAGAATAACCCGAGTGCCTGTTATTATTTAGATACCAACTAGATTTCAAACATGATTATGATATATTAAAAAAAAAATATTTCTTTGTTTCAGGTTATTTTTGGCACATCACAGACTTCCACTATGACCCCCTCTACACATCACAAGGCGACACTAGAAGACGTAGGTATAAAATGTTAACTATTTCTAAGTTACTCAAGTTATTAACTTGCGTCGGAACCACCTCAGTTAACCACAGTTAACTTTTACTATGAACTGTTCATGGAAACCACCCTTGTTAACGTACAAGTTACTGGTAAGGCTTAGAAAAAAGTTACTTCGGTTTATAAGAATGTGTGAAGACGTAAATCAACATTAATGCGGTACATTGTTACAATGAACTGAAAGAGATTTAGTTTTGTACAATCAACTTACAAAAACGTTGACCCACTTTTCATCACTTCGACAACCAAGGGTGAAGCATTATGGGTTGGGCAATATATTCAAGGTTTGAGACCAAAGCTTTACGAGAAGTTACCACACGAAGATGTATGGTTGGAGTGTAACCTTAGGGGCGTTATGGAGCAAGGACTTAAAAAATCTGGTTAATTAAAAAAAAAAATCTACCAATTATTTTATATGGTTTATATGGAAAAGTAAACCTGGTTACTTTTCCATAGAAACCATTTAGCCTCTGAGAACGACGCACCGTTTCTGATTTCAGAAAAGGTACCGTTTTTTTGTTATCTTAGTTTTTTTTTTAATTTTGTTTTTCGTAGAGCCTCTTAGCGTATACCTAATCTAACTCCAACAAACCACTTCTAAGGCGACACTCTGATCAGATGAACGCCAATTACAAAAATGCTTGCCCACCATCCGTAACATGGCCAGAATGCCCTGTTAAGCCTAGCAGTGGCGAAGGTTTCATAGAACCCGATTCCTACCGGCTTCCCTTTGAAAAATGGCACAGTCAGTATTGTATAGACAAATAATATAATCAAATTGAAGATATGTACTCCGGCTTATCCCTTACAAAAATTGACCCTTCGCTACTGAAGCTTGGTCTAGTAAAATCGCTTTCTGGATCGGATTGAGTTAATTATTTCGATAGTTTATGTCAATACTATAGGTCCTTTTTTGAATTCTGCAGAATCGTTAACGCTGATAGTATATCACTTAGAAATATTACCTGAGAGCCTAGTAGTAAAAGTGACATACTATCAGCGTTAACGATTCTGCAGAATTCGTCCTACCTACTCTGGACATAATTCACCGGACCGATTCAATTTGGTGCTCAATTTTGGCTTGCTTGTGTCAATGGCAACTGTAACTTGTATGCAAAACATCGGTTTAATTAGCGCTTCCAATCGCAGCACCTATGTATAGAAGAATTGCGCTTTGACTGATTGCTTTTTTCAACTATGTCTGGATGGATGGTGGTTTTACTGATGTATACAAACAAATTAGCATTATACAGTTCTCATTTTTAACGTTAATCATTGTCAGTCTTTCAGCAGCTCTTCCTCAATTAACGTTATCAATAAACTTTAACAGAAACATTGTTCAAATTCAATTAACCAAAGAGGTTGCATTACTTAATTAAACTTACAGTAAGCAGGTATAGGGACTTGGCAGACAAAATGCTTGCTTTCGCATTCTGAGAACACTGGCATGCCATGGAGCTAAAAATTCGAAGATATGTGATATCAGCTAACCCGCCCTGGGCCCAGCTGGTTATTTGCTTCCTCTAACGTTTGCGATTTCGCGGTATTCTGTTAGCTGTGTCGCTACGTGTGTTACTTGAAGCTCGATTTACATTGATCAAGGACAGTGGCGCTTGGTGATCAATTAGACCGTGACTGTTTAACTCACTACTGTCCGATCGGTGTACACCACTGTCCTTACGCACAGTACTTATTACTACTTATCTACTTCACTAAACACTTGACCAATGTAAATCGGGCTCTATAGTCCGTAGCCAAGCTTCTGTGTCTCAGAAGTAAGAACGGTATAGGCTTTTGCCACACCTGCTTCTATTCTGTAGAGATCCAAGCTAACCTCCTTTCTACTTTAGATTGTCGCCGAGCAGACGAGCGAGGCAGTTCCGGCCACCACCGAGCGCTGGGTCGCTTCGGAGACTACTCCTGCGACAGTTCCCTCGAGCTGATCGAGTCAGCCGCGCGGTATATGCGCACAAGGCATTCAGAAAACGTCGAGTTCGTGCTTTGGACTGGGTGAGTTTGATTATCAACTTTAATTTTAGTTGTTTAGTTTTACGTGACTCCATAGTTTTACGACATGATTTGAAATTCTCATAGTTACGTCATGTTATAATCCAATTAACCGAATGAACGTAATGTTAATATTATCATCTACAATCAAAATTACAATGGTTAGAACAGATAACCATACACCACAGTGTCACATGAGCATTGAATTGTCTTTATAACCGACTTTCAAAAGGAGGAGGTTATGCTCTTATAATTACTTACTATAAAGTTTTGTTTATAGTCATAAACTATCTGTATTAAATTCCGAATGAACGCTCATGCACATAATTTCAGTACTAAAAGTTTTATGTAGATAGGTATTATGACAAAAGAAGTATAAAGAACATGTAAATTTTTCTGCTATATGGACCGTGACGCAGTCATAAGACGTCATGGTAGACCTCGTATAAGATGGCGACATGAGCCAAACTAGACTAATGACCTGTGGTACATATTAGCCCTGAATCTAAATCACTGGACGTCATAGAGGCCTTTAACCAGGATTGGGATGATGCAGGCTAACAGTTACATTTTGGCCGCTGCCGATCCAACTTGGCTAGATGGGGTATAATCGACTCATCTTGGATACAATTCGAGTGTGGAGCCCCAACACAAGAAATGCCACACCTTCTTTCCTACCCGTCGAGCACAACTAAGTGCACCCTCCAGGACTTGAATGAGGCAAATGACAGATCAGTCCAGGTTGCTACGTACTGGTCGTACCAAATCTGAGTCACCAATTCCAGAAGAAGAAGAAGAAGAAGTAACGTATTTTTTCTCTAAGTTCCAAATTTCTTGCAGCGACATCACATCACGCTACACAGGCAACGAAGAGGACAAGATCCAAGCCATCAGGAACATGACTGATCTCCTGAGTAGAACCTTCAGTTCACACTTCGTGTTCCCAGTGCTGGGACATTTGGACCCAGCGCCGTCCGAGAGCCTCACCAATTTGTGGATGCACTGGCTACCTTTGGAAGCATTGCAGACATTTAAGACTGGTACGTATTTTCTTTTGAGATGTTTGTTTCATTTTGGTACCTATTCGTTTTCAAATGAATGCAAAAATAAAAGTATCACAATCCAAGGGATTTGGAAGGAATCCATAGTTGCACGTGTTTTAAAAAAGTGCGTCTGCTAGGAACAATAAATAAATGCAATTAATGTTGCTGAATCGTCAAAATGGAAGCTATTGTCTGTCACAACTAAAAAAATGGCATGCAAGGCAAGTTCCATGTCTTCTTTCTTCTTTGTAGCTTGATAATCCACATTATCTTCGAGAACGTTGTCGATGTAGACCATTCCAAACACCAAACAAATAATAGTAGTATAGCTGCAACACAACATAATAATCCCAACTTGCATTATACTGAGGTAAAATCCCATTAAGCCAGCGCTCCCAGGAAACTAGATTTTAATAAAGCCCCTAGATACGATCTTGTTATAATCCTTCAAAATAATACTCTCTGCAATCAGCCAGGAGCTGTATAAGAACATAATGCCTTATTCTAGATGCAACGGCTTCGCAAGCACTGCAGACTTTTAAATATGGTGATTGTTGTGATGTCTTTAGACTGGAACGTCTAACTTTCCTGCCATCAGTTCTAAGTTACCGCCTGAAGTCCGCTTTATAAAAGTTTAAAGTTCCCGGGAGTCGACGGGAAATAAGAAACACGAACGCTGAACGAAACTGCGTGTTCGGCGTTTTTGTAGTTTTCGCTTTGTGCATTATTCCTGGGTAGTGGTTGAATAGGGGCTTGATCTATATTCAATGGGGTTTGATGGAAAGGTATATGAGGTTAGGGGTACATAAATATAACGTAGTTGAACTCGTGGCGTAAAATAACAGTCAATGTAATGAAAAATAAACAAGTAAAAAAGAATACTTTAGCGAATTGATATGAATGAATTGAAGTTAGTTAGTTTAGTAAGAACAATTATCTCAAAAATTAAGATTTCCTTTTTCTCTTATCAGTTTAGCTCCTTAATAAAACTCTCAATCATAGCATTACCCATTATCTCATCAATGTCTGTGTTCTAATCGATAAAATTATCTTCAAAAACAGGAGGCTACTACACAATAGAGCAGAAACAGAGCAAGCTTCGGATAGTGGCGCTGAACACGAATCTGTTCAGCTTGAAGGATCCGAACAGCGTGCTGGCGCGGAAGCAGTGGGATTGGCTCGATGCTGTACTGGATAAGGCCACCACTAATAAGGAAATGGTATGTTATTTATTTATTTAAGACGTGCTTTACATATGCAAAGAGAGGCCTACCCTAGGATACAAGCCTGCTTATGTACAGGGTATGGGTACAGACCTAGCAGTCGGCGAAGTCGCGCTGTGGAAGATGAAGTTATTGAACATTTTCTTAGGCGGTCTTATATTTAAAATTTCGGGTCTTTTTGATATCAAGCGGGATTGCAGAAAGGGATAAATAAAAAAAATATTTTAGATTAATAACTTAGTCTATTTTTTTTTTCTGTAAGTCTTACATGGCTGAATGGAATTTTTGTTCTTACCTATGTTTGCACGGAGGTAAAAATATAAAACTGCCGAAATTAGTCACAAAATGAAAGCTGAGAAGCTTCAATAAACATAAGTTTATTTGAAATTACAAGGCCGCTTTTGTAGTAAAGGAGAGTTCAAATAACCATTAATTTGTTTAATATAAGCTTACATTTAAAAACTACGAAGTGTGTAAGTAAAATAAAATAAAAGTATAAAAATAACTGAATTTTTTCCTAACAATTCTAATGAAGAACACAGTGCTGTTGTAAAACATACTGATTGACGTCGAACAAACAAAATGTTCGCTAAGTTTGTAAAATTTGCACAGTGGGCATTGTTTATTCATTGTTGCGTAAACAACCATGATTTTTCAGTCAGATTTTATGTTTGTTTTCCAAATATAAATGAATACTGTAAATAATATATTTGTGGTTGCTTCATGTTTTACATTTGGTTGATTAAACGAGAATTGTTTTTATTTTCATGTTTTCATTCGCTGGGTTGTTATGAAAAAGTATATCAGTCAGGGTACAATTACACTATGGATATTTTAATATTCAACAGGATCAAGTCTATTCAGGAGCTCGTGGCTAAATAATAACAGCCGCTCGGGGCGATCTTTAGGTTAAGCCGTGCTTGCCTAAGTTGGTCTGTGGATGGGTGACCGCCCATTACATACCGAGTTCCCTCCGTGCCTCGGAAAGCACGTTAAGCCGTTGGTCCCGGCTGTCATTTGTAGATCTTTGACAGTCGTTAGGCAGTCAGTGGCCCAAAAAGTCTGACAACCAGTCTTACCAAGGGGTATCGTATTACCCAGTACTAACTGGGTTTCGAAGGTCAGATAGGCAGTCGCTCCATGTAAAATACTGGTATTCAGCTGCATCCGGTTAGACTGGAAGCCGACCCCAATATAGTTGGGAAAAGACTAGGCAGATGATGATGATGAAGTCTATTCAGGAATTTTGGTCTTTAGTTGATGATTGTGTTTACACCAAACCCCTAGGAAAATACAATAAAGAAATACGAAGAGTTTTTTCTACTTTGATAAAATCTGCGATCACCAGCCACCATACTTAAGCATCGGTAGATAGGCTATCCTCAACCCAGCCCATACACAGTACCAGTGTGTATGCCATTCATAGGATATGGCTCATCTACTTTTCTGCCTATCTGGCATAACCACCAGCACCGTAAATGATTTTAACAAAGAGCTGTGAATAGGGCTATGCAGGACTGCAGGTAATTACACATTTACATGCCAAACAAAATTTAAGTCAAATCGAAACAGGATAAAAAAAAAAAAAAAAAAAAAAATGAAGCATGCTATTGTCCCATCGTGTTGCTCGACGAGGTGGGCAAGCTCTTCGAAAGAGTCATTGCCAACCGCCTTGCCGGGCACCTTGCGGGGATGGGGCCGGATCTTGCGGAACACCAGTTTGGTTTCCGCAAGGGGCGCTCCACGGTGGACGCCATCATGCGCGTGAGAGCCCTCACGACGGGGGACGCGGTGTCCCGGGGCGGGGTCGTCTTGGCGGTGTCTCTTGACATCGCCAACGCCTTCAACTCCATGCCCTGGAGCTGCATTAGGGAGGCACTCCGGTATCACCGGGTGCCAACCTTCCTTCGTCGTGTGGTCGGGGACTATTTGACGGATAGGGCCGTCATCTACCCCGGTCAGAGCGGAGAATGGAACCGGCGAGAGATGTCGTGCGGTGTTCCACAGGGATCTGTTCTAGGACCGGCCCTGTGGAACATCGGTTACGACTGGGTGCTGCGCGCCGACCTCCCTACCGGCGTCAGCGTAGTTTGCTACGCTGACGACACTCTGGTACTGGCACAAGGGAGGTCGCACGAGGCGGCGGCCGAAAACATGACACGTGGGGTTGCGATAGTCGTGGAGAGGATCCGGCAATTGGGTCTCGAGGTGGCATTGCACAAGTCCGAGGCCATGTGTTTTCATGGGCCTCGGAATGCGCCACCGTCGGGATCCCTACTGACGGCAGGAGGGGTTTCCATCGGCGTCGGGTCGACGTTGAAGTACCTAGGACTCGTCCTCGACAGCCGGTGAAACTTCGTGGAGCACTTCCGACGTTTGGCTCCCAAACTGGAACGGACAGGGGCTGCCTTCAAGCGGCTCTTGCCCAACCTGAGGGGTCCAAACGCCTCCTGCCGGAGGCTATACGCGGGGGTCGTGCGGTCCATGGCCCTTTACGGGGCCCCGGTGTGGGCGCGTTCTTTAAGGCGGCAAGCCGCCCACTACCTGAACGCGCCCCAAAAGGTAATAGCCATAAGGCTAATCCGGGGGTACCGCACGATCTCCGGCGAGGCGGCTAGCCTCCTTGCCGGATTGCCGCCATGGGATCTGGAGGCGATAGTCCTCGCGCGCCTGCATGAATGGCGCGCGGAGGCACTACGTCGGGGGGAAACTCCGCTGCCGCGGCAAATTGCCGCTCAGCGGACAGACCTCCGGCGTGATATCATGGCGACATGGAGAGAGCGACTGTTGCAACCCCGTGCAGGGCACGCTACCATAGTGGCGATAAGTCCCCTCTTTGAGGAGTGGCTAGAGAGGCGCCACAGTGCCCTCACCTACCGCCTGACGCAGATCCTCACCGGACACTGTTGTTTCGGGAGGTTCTTGCACCGAATCGGGCGGGAGGAAACGCCCGGGTGTTTTCACTGCGAGGATCGTCCGGAGGACACGGTGGAGCACACCGTAGAGGTCTGCCCCGCTTGGGCGGAGTACCGCCGTGTCCTTGTAGCGGCGATTGGCGGCGGCGATCTCTCGCGTCCGGCCCTGGTTCAAGCCATGGTCCGGAGCGAGAGGGAATGGGAAGCCGTCACCACCTTCTGCGAAGCAGTCATGCTAGTGAAGGAGGTGGCGGGACGTGAGAGGGAAAGAACCTCACGTCCCAGCCACCGCGGGAGACGCCCTAAGCGTCGGGGGTCACGTGGTGGCTCCCGGCCACCGTAGGCGTGGGCCTGTGGTCGGCGAGTTATGGGCTAGCTCGCCGTCCGGCCGTCTTATGACGACAGGCCGTGTCGACGGCGCGTTCGTGTTCCACGCGCGCCCCAAAGAGATGTCAGCAACCGAGTAGGGGTCCGCATGGGCCGATGCCTGCCAGAGTTGCGGGACTGTTCGAAAGAGACACCGTGGCCCTGGAACACAAAGGGCAAAGAAGGAACATGGATGGGTTTTAGTCAGTACAAGTCTGACACTCCCTTCCGCTCCGCCCAGAGTGGGGGGGGTCATTTGATGATTTCCCATCCAAAAAAAAAAAAAAAACCATGCTATTGTAGGTGAAACCACTTAACGTCTATCCATGAAGGAAGACGCGCTAAGGTAGCAGCAGGATAGCAGCTGGGTAGTTAATTTAATCCCATTGAGTGACTTCAAATTGAATTGAATTGAATGGGATTACATGTACTTAGAGGGTTGTATTGATGATGTTAAAATGATTATCACAAAACACGCGCTTTGACGTGGAGTTGCGGACACCAGCCCGTTATACAATACAATACAATAATTCAGTAAAAACATACGTGTTACGATCGCGAATCAAATTTTAATCAACATACAGTGATGTATGAATATACATGGCTATAAGAGAAGAGGAAGACCAAAACAGCGATGGATAGACTGTGTGAAGGATGATATGGCTAGGAAGGAGGTGACTGCTGAGATTACGAGTAATAGAGAAGTATGGAAGAAGAAGATATGCTGCGCCGACCCCAAGTAAATTCAGATAAGGGCTGGAGAATGATAATGTTGATGATTTACACTGATGACACTGACCGTCAAATTGCAAAAAACCTTGGCTACCCTGGCGTTTTAGACCTTAAACCGATTTAAGAGGCCATTCTAATCCGACCCTTGACACAAAAAGTCCTATTTGACGCATACAAATTACAAACACTACATTCTAAACTTCCTTCATAAATATGCGCACTTCGGCCGGCTCCGTTTCAAAACACGGTTTTAACAAGAGTGGAGGAACTACATAGTGGTACTACGGTACCGGAACTGTAGGAAGTCCGGTCCGGTCTGGCCTGGTCCGGTACGGCCGCCGCCCCGTAATAAATTACAGATTAGAAAATCGTTAATCTAATCGCTTTTCCTTAAATTGCTGTTTGGCTTTTTTTAAGGACTGTTTGATGAATGGAATTTTTTGGAGTGAAGTGATTTTGTTCGTAAGTTGAAACTAATTATGTTTTTGGTTTAGTTTATGCTAAAATACTAGCATATTACTGTCGCAAATAACCCAGCAGGTTATTTATTTAACACTTCAAGCACAAAAATACAGAGGCGGCCTTAATGCCATGGGCATTAATGACATAAAATAACTTTAGGCATTAATGGGTTAGTGGCCTCTTCTCATACAGAGAAGGCAGTAAGTAGGCAGATAGTAGGTAATATATTTTATGATGCCCAGATTTGACAGTTTTTCATCCACGAGGGGCTTTTAGATCTTATCTTTTATCACTGCTTAAAAAGTATGCGGAAAAGTGTAGATTCGATATCTACACTTTTTCTGCAGTGATGTTGAGATAAAATTGATTTACCGCATCTTTGAAGGGTGGAAAAAATACGATGTTTTGAGTGAGTTTTACGGCAAACAGCGATTTTTCATGTACCGTTACGGTTTATACAGAATGCGTTTGAGATGGTTATTTGTAGATTGGAATAACCTGTTTAAATGCTAATTACTAATCTAATACTCATAGAAGTCGGTAGGAAAATCCAACCTAACCTATACAACACCCACTACTCATAAATTCAATAATGAAGCCTACCACAGTACCTACATACCTACCTCGGTACATTCAAAACAACTGATATGAATTCCTCGGCCACAATTATGAATCATTCTGGGCCGGTTGTAATTCACAGTCGTAAATACCAACCGTGTACCATTGTGTGGGGGCTAGCAGTGAATCAACTGCGAACATAATTTTCTATGATTTGGTTGTCGATTCATAAAGTAGGTACGGTTGTAGTTCATGCGGGCATGTAGCTATTTTGTAATGTACTTGTTATGAACTATGCACATTCACGAGCATCAATGTTTTTTTTTTTTTTGTTAGCCTGTTTGAGTGTCCCACTGGTGGGCAAAGGTCTTCCCTTTCTCATTTAAAATCTCTCTGTCCTGTGCGATATCTGGCCATGTTAGCCTGTGCGATATCTGGCCATGTTGTGATATCTGGCCATGCAAACGAGATCTGATCGTCACCACCTTCACCAATATGTATACACTTACTTATATTTAAAAGCAATTTTCGCGAGAAATAACGACTGTAACTTGGAGATAGGATATATAGGATAAAAATATGAGTTCCATAATACTATGTTCGTAACAACATGAAATTTTAATCAGAACAGTAGGACAAAAACACTTGTAAAAATTGTTAGGTGTTTACATATTGGTGCTCGTGACTGTACAGCTACTACAATCTGTCAAATTTCATTAATAGATTTTCAACTTTATCGCTAAAGCATTAGGTTCAAGGTTGATTGGTCTTTACAATACTTTCACAGTTAATTTACATCTGCTAGCAGAAACCCAACAGCGATCTAATTGAAAACAAAAAACAAGTGCGAGTTGAACTCGCACATAAAGGGTTCCGTAACACCAATCAATTAATAACAATCATTCTTACGTCAATTTACACTCAAATGCAAAACTAATTTTGTTTTTTTATATTATTTTTATGAAAAACAAAGTTACTGTTGCAGTTTTACTAAAAAGTCCAACGTCTCAAAAACTAATTATCAAATCTTATCCAAACCAATTGTCGTTGAAAGTTTTTTTCTACAAATCCACATTTTTTCAGAATTTTCCACCTCTTCAAAAATAGGGACACAATTTTTATGACTTTAAAAGTGAATAAATATCTCATCAACCATGGACTTTAGAAAAAAAAGTATTTTAGAAACCTCTATACATTGTTTTATGAGATGAAAATTATTGTTTAACCCTCTGTTAAACCTCCTGTTACCTGCAACAGCAATATATTATAGTTCTTTACAATTTATAAAAGCTTTCATGACATAACCCTCCACCTTCTATAACATTTCCAACTTCAGTTGAAGGTCACCTTCTACAAAAAATAACACGATAAAAAAAAATACAAAAGAAATACAGAAAAACACTCGTGTTATTTTGATTCATAAATACATTTCTGCAGCCCCCAAGCATCAATCTTTGTCACGTGATTATAGTCAGGAATGTTCCCTTTTTGTATAAATCACATAACCACACTAATATATTCTGACTACGAAAGGTGACGGAATAATTTTGATGGTGAGAAATGTTTGAGGTTAATCGGAATCGTGGAGTGCGATTTCGACAAAAGGATGCTTGACTAATTTCTTTTACCTTATATTGAAAAATTATGGTTGCAGAAAGAACAACAGGTAATATAAGAAACAAAAAGATTGTGACAAACGGACTTCGACAGCTTCATCAAACGTTATACTTATCAAATATACACGATATAATTATGAATAACTAGTTTATAACCGCGGCTTCACCCACGAGGAGTTCGGTAATTATCCCACGGGATCTTACTACCGGGATAAAAAGTATACTATTTATTAATGCAGATTATAAAGTATCTCTGTGTGAAATTTAATCTAAATCCGTTCAGCCATTTTTGCGTGAAATAGGAACAAACATCCATTCATCCTTCCATCCTCACAAACTTTTGCGTTTACAATAAATATGTAGTAAGTAAGAAGTAATAAGATTATTTATCACCTAAAAGGATTAAGGACTAAATAACATGGATCCAGTATTTGAATCAAGCACTGGCATCCACTGACATTTTATCATTTTCTTGATCAAAGTGAACAACTAGTGCTACTTGATTCAAACGCTGCATTGAAATACTGGATCAATGTTACTCAGCTTGAGAAGACAAATACGAAGATTATCGTCGGCAATACAAAAACTGCCATCGGATACGCCAAACAATTTTTTTTTTACGATAAAACCTAGCTTTATTCTATTACCTTTATTTAACACTTTCCATCACATACTTTAATTTTATACCACACCATTCCACTCATCCATTCATACAAAATTATCAATAAAACGCCAATACCACTCATTAAACAGTACAACCTTATCACCATCCATTGTAATGTCCTCATAAAAGAGAAAAAGGCTTTACCAAACACATTTCAGACACAAAGATACGGGTGTTCTGACTTCTGAAACGACAGAAGTCAGACCGTGTCGGAAAATTCAATTTATTCCATCCATACTGTCAATACATTCTGAGCTGGGGATTTAAAGTCAATTTTATATAGGAAAATGTGCTATACTTGTACTGTACCCTTTGTTCGGTTTGGTTATACCTCACACTATACCCTTTTTGGTGGGAGGCTCTTGAAAGGCGTAGTCAATAGTTGGGCTTAAGGGCTGAGTAAACGGAGGCTGTATGGCGTTAAAGCTGTTGAATAGAACGTTTCTGCGATTTGAATGGATTACCATTTCGTTAGGGAAATTATTTTAAAGTTGGAAAGTTTTGTCGCTGATTTTAGGCTTTCAATGGACCGTCGGATGGTATATTTTTGTAGTGACACATATCTGTGGTTAGGTGAGTAAGGCAATATATATACGAAGTATGAATGTGGACGGGTATAAGAGAGGAAGACCAAAGAAACGATGGATGGACTGTGTAAAGGATGATATGGCAAGCCTCGAGGTGTCTGACAAGATGACGAGTAATAGAGAAGTATGGAAGAAGAAGACATGATGCGCCGACCCCAAATGAATTGGGATAATTGCAAGAGAATGATGATGATGGATACTAACCAAACCAAACCTATCATGATAACCGTAACGAAAACGATACGGTTGGAGCAGTGGCTGAGCGACTGACTGCTGCGCTTCGTGTCGCGGGTTCGATTTCCGCACGGAACAAATATTTGTATGGCCTACAGGTAGTTGTTCCGGGTCTGGCTGTTTGTGTATGTGAATTTAAATGTTGTAAACGCACTCACGATACAGGAGAAATTCCTAGTTTGGGGCAACGTTTTAAAAAAAAAGAAAAAGAAAGAAAAGGTACAATTCCAAAGTCGACCGTAATGGTAAAGCGGCAAAGACTGTTGCTGATTTCAAAAAGTTAGATAGAAACTTGTCTTGATAATTGGACGACTTTGCCTCTAATAAACCAATATAGTTCTCCTAACTGCTGCTTTGAATCCAGAGCACTGTTAGCTAGATTTTATTATCTGTTAGGAAAACAACTGGATCCTGTCAACTTCACTCCAGTGCCTTCTATATTAAAGGATCTCTTTTCGAGCTGTTTCCTATCCAATTCTTCTTGCTCTGTTTGTTCTATCGATGACGTAAATATTACGTAGAAATTTTCGCACAGAAAATCCTCCAATACGACAATATCTAGAGCTCAAACGAGTAAATAGCGCGAATTCGTGCGTTAAAACCAAATATCCCAAAATCCGTAAAAGAAATTGGTATTCAGTGAATTGTTTCATAAAAAGTAATTGCTGAAACGGTGAGCCATTTATCACGAATTAATTTAGGAAACAAAATGGAAAACATCAAACATTTAATTATAACAGCTTAGTCTTAATCGGGTGCTTTATTGTTAGCACTAAACGATCCTTGGACAAGTTACAGGGTTAATGGCTGAAGACTCACTTCCATACTAAATGTGTTTTATATCCACTAACCTTTTAATAACCACTTACATTTTATCATTCATCGCCTTGCCGTCAGAAATTAAAGTCTCCAGAGCGAAATTACGATCTTAAAATAAAACGTACTTTCCCTTTAATCAACGGTTTACCAACCAAATATTTTGCAACTAAAATATCTTGTAAAGTACACAAAATTTTTATAAAAATTCCCCGTCCTCAGTTTTGCAATTCCGTCTCTTGGAAGGTGCACAAGATTTTCAAAGTGTCAGTAGAAGATAAAATTTTATGCGAGCATATAAATTCGGGTCTAATAGAAAAATTTACGTCACACAAGTTTATGCAATCGAAGCTCCGTGCACCAGCAACGGCAGTAATACTCAATGTCTCAATAAGACTTACAAAGATGTTTCCATTTCGATTTTATGGAAATGTACGAATATACTCGCACATTTTGGGTATAAAGGATATCTTGTTCTTTGTAAGCAAGTGAGTAAGAACAGTTGATGCCTGGTCTTTACATGTTCAGGGAAAAGACTTGGCATAAAAAACAACACGCAGTGATCATCATACAAAGTGGAATGGATGAAGACGCTAAAACGGTTACCACGCGTTCAGTACATCATTCTGAGCCAGTTCCAGTAGCATTGCAGTTTTGTAGGAATCAGCAGTTTTTTTTTCAAATAACCGATGAAGAATTTCTACGTGGTGGGTTCAGAATGATGTACTGAATACGTGGTAACCGTTTTAGCGTCAGTGTTGCTTAAACCCTGTATATGCTAGAAATTGTTGTTCTTATTGATTGCAAGTAACATTAACTGATTGACCCTCACTGGGCCCGTCTATTGCATTTGGCCCACCCCCTCCTCCATAGAAGAAGCCAGTGACCGGCTGTTTATGCAATAGATACTTCTAAACCACTACTTGCTTTAAGAGGCTTTCCATCAAGATTTTTTAATAGTGGCCATGAGTTCGGAGTTTTGCCCGCTATGTCTAGCAAAATGTGGGTGTACCATTGGTTAATTTCTGCTTCAACTTTCGGAAATTACAGGCATGGTGTTATGTTTAAGTTATACTGTGATACTAAGTTTTTCCTAAACCATAATTTCTGTGCAACAGGTTTACATCGTGGGCCACGCGGCCCCAGGGTCGGATTCGCGATATCCCTACGACATGTCTCCAGACGCCAACGCCAAATACCTGCGCACGGTCAGACGACACGCCAAGATCATAGCCGGACAATTCTTCGGACACCTACATGCTGATACGTTCCGGGTTATTTATGATAATGGTGAGTAAATATCTGAAAAAAAAAATCAAGGGGCAAAGATGCTCACGATGATCATAGATAGAGGGATACTGTTTTTTTTTTTTTTTGGCCCTTGTTTTTATAAACCACCTGTAGCAGAAAATAATTAATTACACATAATTAAAGCGTTAATTAATCTATACTATTCTTCAGAAAAAAAAAATAGTGAAATGATCACTCAACTGGTTGCGATGATGCCTATGACTGTGTTTTTTTAAGAAACTGGAATTTATATTATCAAAATTAAATCAAACAGCGAACATCCAAGTCCAATACTAGAATACAAACTACATGACCCATTTCAGTAACAGTTCTAGTCTCTGAATTCTCCATAATGTACGCACATAATCTACTCTAGCCTCATGAAAATTCAAACCTAGCCCGACGATATCCAAAATAGTGAAATTAATATGGAAGCAGATACTACAACCAAGTATACACTACATAGCTTTAACGTGCCAGGATTTTGCTTCTAGCCAACTTCCATTCCAATATAAAACTCCAGTCTTGCTAAACTAAAATTGGAAATTAAAAGAAAACAGACTGTGTCAACCACGTATGTTCGTGAGAGTGGTTCCCATCTCCGCGAGTGTCCCAGTAATCCAATTTTCTTAGTTGACTCTCACAATTTACTTTTTAAAACGCAAGGCATTTCTTGGTTGCGTTATATTGGTATGGTATTACGTTTTGCAAGAATGAGCTTGGCCAGCTGGCGTGTTTGACACGTGTTGTCAAGCCAACGAGCTACAGACTATGGAGAAATCTGTTTTACGTCCGTCTCGTCTTACTCAGGTCCAGTTGAAAACCAGCGTCTGGTATTAGTTGCCCGGGAATTTGCTGAACTGAGCCTATTTGGCGCAGTCGTGAGACAAACCCCATTTTTTGTTGTTTATATATATATATTTTTTTCTTTTATTTCATATTGTAATTTTGTGGCATTTGCCAAATACACGTTTCTTCTTTCAAATATGTTTTCTTTTTTCTTTCAAATGAAATGAAAGAAATAGCTGAGAGCATGCCACAGGCACTGCGACGCGACTTACGCCTGCTTTATTTGTGTTTTCTTAGCGTGAGTACCGGTTCGTAGCTAGTCGCATCGCACAAATCGCCGAATGGCCCTGATGCGCGTAACGTAGCGACACGTGCTTCTACGCGTGTAACTGTATTTGTACCCGCATGACGTGGAAACGAAACACGTGCGTAATTTGTTTACGTGTGTTGCATTTAGAATATGTAGACACAATGTACTGTGGCTCCCAGTATCCCTTATCTCCTAGTATTCATGTATTGCATTTTCGGTGTGACCTAGAGAATATTTAACGAAGAGATGTGACCTCTTCCATCTTTTTTGTAAGCTCTTTATACTGACAGACTCTTCAGACTGTCCTCCACGACACAGGGAACCCTTGTGTGGAGATCATAGACCATTTTGATGTAAAAATAATAAAATTGACCTGTGTCCCGGTACTGGGTTTTAGGCTGATTATAATTTTCATGTTACTGTAATCCTTCGAAGTAGTTCCACTTGTTCTGGATAATTTATTGATACCGATTTATATGTTATTGATGGACAAAATGTGTCTCTCTCGAGCATGTATCTTTCTGATTACGACAAAAATGTAGCTTCATTTCATACAATAATTATATTGTAGTCTGCTTGTATCTTCAAAAAGCAGTCGCATAAAGTAATTATTGGACACGAAATACGTAATAATTACTTTACAGGGTTACTTATTAAGTCCGTATATTTATTTATCATTTAATTTGCTTTCAGTAGCACACTGTCGTATGCATTCATTAAATAGTGTCAGCTAGGGCATGCTGATTATTTGCATGCGATATATTGCGAACAAGAGGCGGCTAATAATGCCACTTTATTTATTCTTTTGTGACGAACTATAGTGTTTTTGTATAATTTGGTTGGAGAATTGGTTCTTTATTTTTGTGGCTAATATTTATAAAGGGTGTAAAAAGACCCTTAACGAAGCCGAAAGGTACTTGTTCTCCCCGTCATTGCGATCACTTTATACCTGGGAAGCTACTAGTTACGGACATTTTAGGGGACAAAGTTCCAACATTTTCACGAAGGGTTTTTTTTAAATACCTGTTTTTAATGCAAGATTTTTACTTTAAACACCTCCACAATTCCCGTACTATTCAATCCATCCATCAGCACAATGTTTTGAGTGCGAAACATTGAGTCCTACCGTAGAATGTGATTTTTTACCCCAAAAGAAGTCGTTTCCCAGCAATAATTTTTGCGTAAAGTTACTTAGTTTGATGTACATAGTGCTTGGTTGACGGCTTCGTATCTTTGTATATTACGGCCTGAGTAAATATTTAGCAGGGTAAAATAAATAAAAAAGTAGCTTAGCCGTAGCCATTCGATCATAAAAATGTTATATCATGTTGTGCATGATATAACATTTCAATTATAGAAATACCTGCAAAATCACATAAATCAACGAAATCGACAAAAATTTCGGCAAAAACGGCCTTTATTTAAAAAAAAAAAACAATTTGTTAAACAGCATTGAAACATAATATTTTCCATTCAACTATATAACACACATTTCTAAATAAACAGTTCAATTCTGTGGATATTATCGAAACATCATCAATCATTGCTGTCGAAAGAATTTCTCGACTGAGTTCTTTGGCAAACAAATTGCTCTTGGAAAGCTAAAGGTCAATCAATCCTAACAGTACCTATCTGCAAAATGTTCCTAACACTTCAATTTGAAAATACGACGTTAAATCCACCACAAACAACTCGATTTAAAGAACCCAAAAGCGAAAATGTCACAAACAAACTATAGAAATGGACATCAGTAATTAAATAACGTCAGCAGTGAACACTCAATGCGTTTCAGCAAAAAGCAGCCATTTTTTATTTGCCCGAAGCTGGCATTCAAATAATTACCGTAAAACCGGTTTATCGGCTAGGAGCCACAAAATAGATTAATACAGAATGTCACCTCCGTACAATGAGCAAAAATACCGTTTTGCCACAAGATTTACGCTCAAGAAGCATGCGTGTTGTGACAGCGACTAAGGATTATAACAAATGGAAGGTATTGCTTTAGGCATGCACGAGTCATCGCAAGGCAACTTACGACTCGACGGTACTTACGCGAAGAAAACTAGTGAAACACACGTGTCGCTTGACGAAAATCGTGTCGAACGGGGAACACAGGACAACACACGCACATACAAACATGCTTCATCTACAGGATGATTCTCGGGAACGGTATAATTATGTTTGAGTACGTTTGAGGTTTCCGTACGACTGCTCGTCAGTGATCGTAACTTTCATCTTGAGCCAGCCTAGCGTAGTTCGATGTTTTAAAAGGGCCAGCCTAGATCCAGTTTCCAACAAAGCAAAGACGAGCTCAGCGGTGCGGAAACGTACCGTATTCGACCAATCACAGGTGATACTAGAAGCGCGATATGAATTTCAACCAATATTTGGTTGGCTTGGTCGATCGAGATGATCGACCAAGCCAACCAAATATTGGACGTGCGGCCTTATACGTGTGCACTTGTTTTTGCTCTTTGCATGGATTGACCTTCTGTCCCTGTCTGTTCTGTGTACGAGATGACATTTTTGGGAACCAATAAATTGTGAAACGGTGTCTGGTAGTTATCACGAAAATTTCGCGACGAAATTAGTGGATTTAGAGTGGAGTAAAATTGTTTTATTGCTAAGCAGTTTCCAATATGGCCGTCCATTCTTAATGTCATTGTCAATTAAAATGTCTGACTTCAAATACCATGGCACCGGTGCGAATAAAATATGTAGTGGTATCTACACTATTTATGGAATTGTTATGGTTATTCATACTCTGTCTCTTTCATTATGTACTAGGGCCCATCAATAGAGATAACATTTATAGGCAGGTAGGCTACTTATTTTTCATGATTGGATCTTGGTTCCGCAATGCAATAATTTCAATACTGGTGTTCAGCTTCAAGACATTTTTCAATTATCAGTCTAAAATTTCAATCTTTGAACTCTAATCTGTAGGTAAGATATTTTGCTATCAAAAATATTATGATCAAAGACTCACTGATGGTTCGATCAAACTGAAATGGATGAAGCTCTCATACTTCGTTATGAATGTGTCTTTTGATGATTTGGTCTGGTGGTCGCAAAAGCGGCTGCTGAGCATAAGGTCCCGGGTTCAATTCCCAGGTCGGGCAAATTTTTATTGGGTTTTTCCATCAGATATTTTTCAATAGCATCCACGGAATCTGGATTTGTGTTCGGTTAATGTCAACAGGCTTATCCCTCATTAAACTTGTGCCTGGTTGATAGCATTGGGCACGCACCTGACTCAGAAACATAACTGGCGAACTGTGAGCTACACCTCTGCCTAACTCTTCGGGGATTATAAGCGTGATGTTATATGTTCGTGTCCAGACCCTCGTTCCTAATTAATTCGCATGGGTTTGACGAATCCTTCGTGCTTAAAAATAACTGTATTTTGCATAATAGTTTTAACGAGTGTTTCATCTGTTTGTTTAGATCGACCAGTATCCTGGACATTTATGGCTCCGTCAGTGAGCCCTCACCGTGACCCATCTGATTCTTCCAACCCTGGTCTCAGGCTTTACAAGTTTGATACCAACACGGGAAAGGTAAGTTATCTTTATTCTTCTTTTCTGTGACTGTCCAAAAAAAGAGTGGTATTATATTATTAGTGGCGTTAATCTAACCAGAGGGCCTATCGCATTCAATGCGTTTCATATTTTTAATTATGTTACTGTAAAAGTATATCGGTATATCGTAGATTCGGGCTCTAACGGTAACAAAACGATTGGTATAAGCTTTTCGGAAGATTTTATAAATTCAAAACCTTTTTTGACTTCGCCATCATTGTTAGTGCTATAGAAAGTAACTTTAGCTCAGAAATTGCAGTAATGTTCACTATGTTCATCCTTATTGCCGCTACATTTCTTCGTTGCTTTATTTTTGGGGATATTATTAAAACGGGATATATTTTGGGGGTATTATGTTACCTTTTATAATTTCTTAAATAACGTTTTTTATTTCATCAGTACTAACTTTCTTACCTGTTCCTCTCACCATCACACATTTAATCTTCATTAGCCATACGTTACACTGATCCAATATATCATCACGATATAATTATGAATAACTAGCCTAAGACCACGGCTTCGCTCGCGAAGAGTTCAGTAATTGTACCACGGGACCGTACTACCAGGATAAAAAGTATTTTGTGTGTTAATGTAAGTTATAAACTATCTGTGTGCCAAATTTCATCCAAATCCATTCAGTAGTTTTTGCGTGAAAGAGCATCAAATATCCATCCATCCACTTGTAATATTTCACTCACCTAACCTTTTCCCCCAGGTGTTAGACTACACCCAGTACTTCTTAGACCTGGCGGCCGCCAACCGTAACCTGGCAGAATGGACGGCGGAGTACAACCTGACCCAGTACTACGGGCTGCACGAGGTCTCCGCCATCTCCCTGCACAATCTCGCCGATAAGCTGCAGATTGGCACGCCGCATGAGACTAATATATTTCACAAGTAAGTGTTGGATAAGAAAGTTACATTCTTTGTTTTAAGAGTCCTGTTGTAGAAATACTGTAAAAGAAACTAGTGAAATAATCAAATAGGTGGCTTTATTATTCAACTTGCACGAAAAAAAGCTGTCTTTGAGGAAATCTTAACTTATCTTTACCATAAAAACTGCGTATCTGAAATGGGTACCGTAAGTACCACAGATATAATTATGTAGCTATACCTAGGTAACGCAAGAGCACCTACTTTCCGTGACCGACTTAAGGTGGCAGCGACAGGGTAGCCCGCCAAAATTTAAATATTCTAAAATTTTTGCAATTTACAGGTTTTGTCAGGTTGTATGTTGATTAAGATATGATTCGCGACCGTAACAAATATGGCTTTACTATTTCATGAAAAAGTCATTCAATGAGATTATATGAACGTAGAGAGTTGTATTGATCAGTTTAATGATTATAATTCTGTAACTACATACGTGTTACGGTCGCTAATCATATTTTGTTTCACATATAGCCTGACACTGACCTGCAAATTGCAAAAAACCTAAGAAAATTTTAATTTCGCGGGCTACTCTGGCGCTTCCACCTTAATTTTTTTTTGCTTAACCTGGCTACTGTTGCAGCAAGCTAATTTGTTTAAAACAACAACGTTAAAACTCAAGAACTTAATTCTAGATATTTAAAGAATAAAAACGTAGTCTATTTTGTACAGTAACTTGAGTGAGAGAGCGAGTAGTGAGTACAATTTTACGTAACTTTAGCACCTGATAAATGAAAATTGGCCGTCGACCTAAGCTAGTAGATATTCATTCGTTTATTATATATTTTGTATATTACGTCATTATTCTCCTTTATTCGTTCTTTCTCATAACTAATCATTTTTTAAATATTTTTACAAAGAAAAGTAAACAAAACATTTAAAAATATAAAAAATAGATGGCCCATCGGCATCAGGAACAAGGTCCAGGCTGCCGGTGCTCAGGGCTCCAGAGAGAGGAACCGCCTCACTATGCGTGCCGTGTCCATCATTATTATTATTTCGTTTTGTATGTGTATATTACTACTAGGTTCCACCCAGTTTGGTAATCAGAAAATAAGTAAGGTGTGGTGGTCCTGAAATCTTGCTCTAGCAATTCGGTAATTTATATAAAATATCTTTATTAGAAGGCTAAAAACTTATCATTTTTACTTTGCCTTTAAATACATAAAGATAAAAAAAAAAATTTTTTTTCTTAAAACAACACTATTTTTCTTTCCATCAGGTACTTACGCGCATACCGCGTCCGTCACGAAAGCTCAGAGTCGTGTGACGGCGCGTGCGCTCACCAACACTTCTGCGCCATCACGTGTTTGGAACACGGCGCCTACCGCCAGTGCGTTGAAGCGGCTGCAAGCGCTCTAGCGGCTGCCGGGGACTCCGCACCACTTACTTTACCGTTCGTCAATACTTTGCTGATTTTCATCGCTTGTGTCATTGTTATTGGGTAAAATGTATATTTTAAAAGCCGTTTCCATAACATATACAACATCAAGCCTGTATTACCCGGAGGGTTGGGCAGAGGTGTACCTGACAGGTACCGCCATTTCACTTTTTTTTGTTTCAGCTTCAGAAAAAAATTACATTTATTTTGTGTAAGGAAGGTTTTCGTATAACGTCGCTTACCGCTTTGTTTTTAATACGAGTGTAATATTTTTATTTAGAGATATTTTTTGGTGAAAACAGATTTAATTTTTTCAAATCTCTACGAGATTAATGACTAAAAAAGTTTTCAGCGAGGACTTTCCCTGATCACCATAGAGACAAATCTACAGACTTAAGCCAGTGTTAGCCAATGCTCAATGGCATGCGTATCGGCTTGATATTATATATTTTGTATATTTTTTTTTTTATTGTTGCCGTGTTTGACCAATTCTTTTTTTCAAAATGGAGTGTGTTCTCAATTTGAATTATTGTTTTTTTTTGGTACGTTTGTTCAGCCATATCTGTTTGTTGCCAATTGTTTACTGATTTTGATTCTTTTTCGTAATATTTAATGCTATAATTATTTAGTAGAAATATATTAATACATTTTTTTTTTACTTTTCTGTCTTCGATTCGATAATGTATAAAAAAATATGTGTATGTAAAAAAGATTTCTTGAATTATTTAACTTGACTCCCAGTTTACATTAATCTAGAAGCACATTCAAGATTTTTACAAATTTTACATAAAGTGTCATCATTCTACTCCACAATAATCAGTCCATTTATTTACTCAATTTCATAATTACGAGAATTCTGAAATTTACCTTTTGACGTGTAAATATTAATGTGCTTCAAAAGTAACATAGGTATTACAGTGTAAGTATATGTAGATTTATAATGAGCAAAGTGTAATAAGGTAAAGTAGCTCAGATGGCATTTGTGATAACGCTTGATGAAATGTGAAGTGAATAGGATAGTAAAAGTTTTATTATTAAAAATAATACTTGTAAAAATTAATGCTTTAGACATTCTAGTCTTATAGTAAAATAAAGTAAATTGAAGAAAAAATAAAGATGTAAAAAATCGAGACTGTAAAATTAATAATTACAATTTCAGTTATTAAGAAACAGCATGTCAATGGCAAAGTGTATCTATTACTATAACAGAACGTTTCATAATTCAGTAAACATAACTTTTTATAAATTAAATTAGCGTTTACTAAGTGACTTCTTTTGTAACGAACTATGTCATTTAAGTATGCTTGCTTTGAATGTAAAATCGGTGTATTTTTACTGTAAATAAAAATTACTTAAGTAGATTTTTTTATAAAGGTTATTAAACGCTACAAACGACCTATTAAAAGGTATAAATTAGTTATGAGTACCTAGAAGTGTAATTGAAAGTTAGTTAGTTTGAAATATTGACTAATTTAATTAACCGTTCCTTGAAAGTTTGTCGCTTGATAATTGGACTTTCTTTGTCAAAGCAAATACAATTCTGAGTTTATTTGTTGTTTCCTTATTTTATTAATTATTTGTCCTTTATGTTTAGTTAGTAGTAACAATATAATTATACAATAGAAATAAAGTACACACGGTGGTTCTGATGAAGACAATGTGATTTAAATATACTTTAATGAAGTATTATGTCACTCAGTACCTACTTTATATCAATTCCTAATTGGTGTTTAATGAATAACTGTATAATTTAATCCACTCCGATATTCGTGCAATTTTATAAAGACTTCTGGTAGAACAAGTCTTTTTTGTTTTAATTTATTTACGTAAAACTGAAATCATGTGTAAAATGAAAACATTACAATACACATTAAACAAATATAAAAATAATACTAGCCATAGTTTTAACGTTAAAAGCGCTGTAAATAAATTACAAGTGTAATTTAATTTTGAAATTGTAAATGAGGAACAACTAGTACATAAGTAAATATTGAATGCTTATTCCAATTTATTTTTATTGCGGATACCATTTTAATCGGTGTATGAGAACTCAAATTATGACATGAAAATTACAGTTGACAGTAAAATTATTTGATCAGATTTAAATAAGGATCGTTCCAATTTCATTTAGATATAATTATGTTTATCTCAAGATAAGTATCGCTTCCATTCATAACTTTGCAATCAACTGTAGTTTGCAGCAAATTTTCGTAGCGGAATACAAAATGTTTCCTTTTCAACTCATATGAATGCTCCCATATTTGTATCGACTGGATGTTTCAATTAATTTTTAATAAAGAATTGTAATCAATTTTGTTTATGTTAATCAATCCTCGTAGAAGATGGCGGGACAAGCTGGACCAACAACCAGTGGTCCACATTAGCCCTGGATCGAACATGGGGAGAGGGCCTTTGCCCAGCAGTAGGATGACGCAGGCTAACAGTATCAGTAACCAATCCTTGATTTTTAGGGTTCTGTACCCGAAGGGTAACCAACGGGACCTTATTACTAAGCCTCCGCTGTCCGTCCTTCCATCAGCGGGCTGTATCTCATGATCCGTAATAGGTAGACAGTTGAAATTTTCACAGAATGTGTATTTCAGTTGTCCCTATAATGAAAAATATATTAAAAATGAAAGGAGGCTCCCCTACTGCGATGGTACGGAACCCTTCGTGCGCGAGTCCGACTCTCACTTGACCGGTTGTTTAGTACAGGCACTTTAGAATGCAGAGTTGGGAGATGACAAATTTACTCACCAAGTCACATCGCAGAAGTTCGACTTTTTTCGTTACAAAAATACTGTTAATGTCAAAAGACGCAACAGTGTAGTGTTGGCACTTGAAATTCAGCCCAGTGTTACCAATTTTTCACTTAACTATTAGGGTGGTAAGGATCAGGCAGCCTATTTGTTGGAAGTTATCCAGAGTCAGCGCAGTTGCGTTGCCTCTCCAGATACTGAGCTATAATATCTCACGTGACAGACTTCCCCAGACGAAGTTCTTCTAAATCTTCTCCATAGCCAAAAATATCACATGGAAAAGGCACAATTGATATTATGCCTAGACTTTTCTTAATAAGGTTGAGGCCGGCTTCCACTCTAATAGGATTCAACTGAAGTCAGTATTTTACATTGAGCAACGCGGATCTGGCCTCCACAATCCACTCCACTGGGTAGCACGATACCCCTTGGCCAAATTGGTAGTCAGACGTTCGGGCTCTCGACTATCCTTAATGAATGTCAAAGATATTTATGAACTAGCGGATGCCCGCGACTTTCGTCAGCGTGAAATTATTATATAAATATTACTTCCCTATTTGAATAGGATTTTATTTACAATTTTATGGGTTTACATTTTTTGCATGGGATTCTAATCCGTTTCTAAAATAAAAGTCTAAGTTACTCATTATAACATCTGCTATCTACCAGTAAAAGTCTCGCCAAAATCGGTCCAGTCGTTTCGGAGATTAGCCGCAGCAAACAGACAGAAAAAAAATAAAAAGGATTTTTTGTTACAAGTACCGTATTTTCTTTCATATGCATTTAGTAAAAAAACTGTTATTTTGAAATTACAAAATAGACACTTTAATTTTATTTATTTGCATAGACGACAGCGAAAACCAGCTACTTAACATACTCGACAAACATCTGTGCAGGTGGTAAAACAAAAAACTAATAAAAATGTAAGAAACTTGATATGTTGTTGTATTTTTTCTTGACAAGCAGTGCCACCTTCAACTGCAAACTTAAACTGGTCGTACTGTACATACGTACCTACAATAATACGGTTCACAGTACTCAGTCGGGATGACGTGAAGTACGTGACGTTAGTAAATCTGAGCGGATTAACTATGTATATGCCCGGAATTACGGCAACAGTAAGTACCTTTTCCCAGTGACGTCACCGGCTGGGATACGGTGGGGATTCAAAGAGTATTTTTAGCCATCAATCTTTGAAGCTTTGATTTAGAGCAGCAAGAGGATTTTCCTGTTACCAATGATGCGGGTGATATAAATATTTTTTTTAACTTGAATTCATGTCCCCCTGGCTGGAGGCCTAACACTCAAGGCACCCACAGGATAGTATGGTTAAGCAGACGATAGCCTCATAGGTTGGCTTTTGAGATGGCATTATCAAAACTAATATAACTAATGTAACTAGTATTTTGACACTGAAGTTATGTTGTTTTAAGCTTTCACGGTTTACAATTAAACTTATACTGTCACTTACGGGATATCTTCTAACTGATTGTTCATTATTTTGAGCTCCTACGAAACAACAAACAAATGAGCAATCACGGGAGATATCCCGTAAGTAACAGTATACGTTTTGAAGTTATGTTGTAAGTAAAAACACTTGAAATCCTTTAAATTTCTTACACTACCATACTATGTAACTAACCCAATGCAGCCGGGGCTGCGGGACTGTTCGAAAGAGATACCGTGGAGCTGGAACATAACGGGCAAAGATGGAACATGGATGGGTTTTAGTCAGTACAAGTCTGACACTCCCCTCCGCTCCGCCCAGAGTGGGGGGGGGGGTCATTTGATGATTTCCCATCCGGAAAAAAAAAAAAAAAAAAAACTATACCCAATGCTATTTTTGAATTCATGATCATTATGTTAGTGCAATACAGAGCGATAGCATAACATAACATAACGAATGTTATCCCCGAAGGGTTAGGCAGAGGTGTACCTAAGTGGGACACCCACATTTCGCCAGTTATGTTATTAAGTCCTATGTAATAGGGGACGAGCCTCTATCCATCAACCGGGCACAAGTCCAGACTCCGTGGTTACCTACTATTATGAACTTCTGAGATAACAGGAACCTAGGAATCGAACCCAGAACCTCATGCTCAGCAGTCGCGCTTGCGACCACTACACCGACGAGACAGAGAGATATTTCATAATTTAATTTACTTATATTGATAAACTAATCAAAACTGTCAAATATTTCATTCTCTTGCCACATGGTTACTCTCAAAATGCAGAGCCGTAATCGGTACTTCTCTTTATTATTAAAATCGAAAAAAAAACACTGTTTTCAGAATTTTTTCTTCACATGATTTTCCCCCTTCAAAATACCAGGATCAATCTCGCAGAAAACTTGATCAGGTTAACGATATACAGCATAATATTAAAGGGTATCATGCTTAGCATAAACAAGTGGCGAGTATGTATATCTTGACATGCAAATTTATGCTAAATACAAAAGTCGATACACCGTCTCTTGATAAAACGGGAACATCTTGCAACCTATGTATAATATTATCTTCTGTGGCAGTCGACAGATGTTTGCAGTAAAACATTCGAAAAAAAAAACGTTGGAGAAATGGAAAAGGATTGGTACATATAAAGGGTGTAAATAGACCCTTAACACATCCGAAAGGCACTTGTTCTCCCCGTCTTTGCGATATTTTTTTTTTCTAGATCATACCTGTGAACATTCTAGTTACGGAGATATTGGGGGTCAAAGTTCCAACTTTTTGACAATTTTTTTTTTAAATACATGTTTTTAAGGTATCATTTTTGACTTTACACACCTCCACAACCCCCGTTCTATTCAATACATCTATTAGCACAATGCTGTGAGTGCTTTCCATCGAGTCCAACGGTAAAACGTGGTTTTTCGCCCCAAAAAAAAAGTCGATACCTAGCAATAATTTTTGCGTAAAGTTACTTAGTTTGATGTACAGAATGCTTGGTTGACGGCTATGTGAAGGGTCTGTTAACACACTTAATATGTACCAATCCTTTTCCATTTCTCCAACGTTTTCTTATGTATAATACATATACCTATTTCTATTTTTTTGCCAGGAATACGTAAAATAGTTCTTGTTTAGTATAGTTTATCAATATTAGTTTATAGTTAATAACTGTTAGTATTATTATTTCCTTTATTTTCTTTCTAACTATTATTGTACACCCTAAGGGTATGTGTGTAAAGATTCTTTTCTTTTTAATTTTTTATCATCTTTATTATTGACCCACATGTAACAACAATAAATTATTATTTTATTCTATTCTACGAAGAGTTGGGTAGGTATAAAAGGTAAAGTTCCTACTGGTAAGCAAATTGATGGGTGGATGACCTATAGAAGAATTGGATGAGACCCACAGATCAGAGAAGCATGTCACTACAAGGTGGTAGGTGGAAGAATGCTGCCAGTGATGGTAATGATCCTACTAGTTCATGAAGGGGTTATGTGTTATTTTTGCTCTGAATGATAGTACTGGTTTTGGTGCGTAGTACAAAACCGCTGGCCCTAGAATATAAAACTGAAGCAAATATGTTTGAAACATGTAATCTACTAGCTTATGATCGCGGTTTTCTTCGGTAATTGTCCCACGGGACCTTACTACCGGAATTAAAAGTATCCTATGTGTTAATCTATTTATAAACTATCGGTGTGCGAAATTTCATCCAAATCCGGTAAGTAAATTTTGCGTGAAAGAGTAACAAAAATCCATCCATTTTCATAAAGTAGGATATCCATCCCTACCATGTCTCTTTGATTTGATATAAGGTAAATTAAAAAAAAAAATATCTGTAAGTATAGAGTGTAAAGCGTGTACCAGATAAAGATCCCAATCTGAAATATGACCACACCTTTCTGGAACACACTGTATAGTAAGAAAATATTTGCTCAAATTGTATTTTCTAGGAAGAAAACAGAGGAATACGTTTGCATGGGCTAAACACCAGCCTTGTCTCCGACATCTTCCCAAGGACAGCTCCAACATGAATTACTGCTTCTCCTGCATAACAAAGGACTTGCCATATATAATCTATGTATTCTCAAGTTCTGTACAATGCTGTAAGCACTTTTAAGTCTACGTCTGGTAACAGCTGACGATGACCTCTTAATTAACTGCCAGAGATCCTTACCAAGGACCTAGCGTAAACGCGCTACGAAAAAGTAACGCGAATTCTCATTCTCATTATTCTCTTAGTGATTTTTTTCTGTTTATCTCTGAATCACCCAAAGGTTGTATGGTAGAAAATGCCTATGGCATTAAGTCTGCTTCTGTACTTTGTGCTTGAAGTGTTAAATAAATAAATTCGAAAGATTTCACAACTCATTTTGGTCTAAATTTACATTTAGTATCACAAACCCACACACACATTTACATTATGATGAAAGTCTTCAACTAAGAAAACATTTTGAACGAAATCAATTATTTAAATTTAAATCACAAAAACATTCAATATAATATTAATAGATATCTATTTATTTATTATTTGATACTTTAATAAATTATGTACGGGCGGACAATTCACTTTTAAATAGTTAATTTCCGGATCACTATAAAATAATTGGTCCAATTGAGCCTCGTTAATTGCAATAATTTTGTGAATTAACCAACAGTAATAGTTAATTAGACATACGATATTCATAACATCGAAATCGAAAATAAACAGTTATTTTTAAGCCTAAAGCTTGAAATTGTGATTAATTTATTCATATTAAACCTCATATATAATTCTCTCAGCACTCAATCGGGACCAGAAATATGATTTATTTTGATGCCCCATTTTCGGTTATTCTAGGTAGCTATTTTAATACTGTCATATTTATGGAAAAGCAACTTTAAAAATATTATGCTTATTCGAAATAACATAACATCACGCCTGTAATCGCCGACGGGTAAGGCGGAGGCGTACTTATAGTACACATTTCGCCAGTTATGTTTAAGTGCCATGTAATAGGTGGTGAGCATATTGCCATCAACCGAGCACAAATCCAGACTGTGTGAGAAATTCCTAATGGAAAAACCCAATAACACTTTGCCCGACCTAGGAATCGAACCCAAGTTCTTATGCTCAGCCGTCGCACTTGCGATCACTAGACCAATGAGGTCGAAGGCTTGAATATTATATGCACATATGCCATTCATGTGAGATGCCTAAATATATCTTAGTACACAAATGGAATTACAGTTTTAATCCTCAAAATTCCAAGGGTCTTGAACTCTATTTGCATAAATTGGTTCACCCTTCTACGTCTACATTTCAAATTAATTATATATTATGTATATACTTAATGAAGTAGATACATAGGTACTCACCAGTAAGGGCTTAATTTTAATTAAGTACGCTATCTTAAAAACAAAATAATCTTTGGCATAATCCTTTTGTCATCATTATTTTCCCTCCACTTAGAAAGAATTGAGAAGATTTTTATAAATAAAAATTACCATCTAATTACTAAATATATAAAAAAAAAAAAATATAAAATAAATCACGTTACAATTCGTAAATTGGTCGCAGACGCAGACTATACTACGATGGCACATGGAAGGATTTAATTAGAGCATCCATATTGACTGGAAGCTGACCCATACATAGTTGGAAAAAGGAAAGACAAGTGATGATGAGGATTTAATCAGATCATTATTATTTATTCTAAAAATTTGTTGCACGATAATTTGATTCAAAACTATCAGAAATGATAAAGCTCTTGGTAAAACAGTATTTCTTCAGGTATTCATTATGATTACATACTCATGCATACTCGAAATTTGACGAAACGAGACTCAATGTATGAAGAACAAAATAGTTCCGAAACGACGTCTTTTGTAATGGTATTTTGTTTAGTTGGCGAAACGGGTCAGTTACCAAACGGGACGTACCCGTTCCTCACTAATTGTAAAAGCTATGATGTTTAATATTGAATAGAATTTTAACAATTTAGGGGTAAATTTTAACCCCGAAGACAAAAAAAACCTATCATAAAGTTTCTTGACTTTTTAATCATATTACAAGTTATTTTACTCCACCTGTAATACAACATTAGTAAACCTGAAACGTGTCTAGTATTTTTATGTAAAAAATCTATGTACTTTCAAAATTTCAAAACTGTATCATGAAATATCACACAGTTATAAGCTTGTTCTGTTATTATCCGCACAATAACGTGGTCACCACGCGGCGCCGCTGCGCGCGCGCATCCAGCGGTGTGTTTACCTCATTGAAAATAATAATTTGGCAGTAGGTACCTAAATGATTGCGATAGGTACTTAGTGAAGCTCGGTGTCCAACTTGTAACTTTTTTTAAATATTTTTGGTGGAAAATATTTAAAAAAAGTTACAAGTTGGTTTTAAAAATTATTGGAATCGATTCTGTTACTTATTCTGAACCAACTATATTCAGGGTTTGCATGTCTTGTTACTTACCTGCCTGTCTTTGTTACTTATAGTTACTACTTTACTCTTCCAAAGAATATTTTAATGTTTTTGTTCCAAAGCCTTATCGTCTCAATTCCCAAAACCAACTTAATATTATGTACTTACCAGTAGCGAAGGGTCAATTTTTGTAAGCCGGAGTACATATCTTTAATGTGATAATAAAATACTTTTGTTTTTAAAATTTGTCTATATAATACTGACTGACAATTTTCAAAGAGAATCCAGTAGGAATCGAGTTGTATGGAACCTTCGCCACTGGTACTTACCTACCCAAAACGTGAACGATCGATAAGAATCAAAGGTCAGCAGCATTGTCGTGTGAACAACTGCGTTCACGAACTCACAATTATGTTTAGTATATTGTTTATTTATTATTTTGTTATACAAATGTTGTTTAATGTTGTCGCTTGCTCCACTTATCGAGGTCAAGACGAAGGCCTTGGAGTTCAAGTAACAAAGACGTTTTCAGCTTTTATAAGATTTATTGTTTGTAAATGTAAAGAATTAAGTTTGAAGCTTCTTCTGTTGTCGAAACCGGTCAAGTCCGTGTGACGCAATGAAAGGTTCTGCAGTCGGGATGAATGTGTTCGCATGCACAGTACAGACTTTATCATACGCAAAAAATATTTCGCAATTTGCAAGTATTTCTAGCAAAAACTATGTATGAAAAGCAAAGTTATTTCTGCTGTTGTAGCCGTAATTTCACTGCAGTGCACAGAATGCAATCTTCCACTATTTTAATTGGTTGGAAATAGCTGTATACAATCTGCTCAGACAGACGACCACGGCGAAATTCTAAGGGTTCTGTTTTTGAAATTTAGCCACGGGACCCTAAAAAAGAATCTACTTATATACTTTTTCTTCTATCTGGACGGCACGTGTAAACTTTTACTGGCATCAAATCATTCATGAGGAAATAATACTTTATACTTAGATTTATTTTTGACTGCCTTTTTAGTGTAATTGTCGCAAGCGCGATTGCTGAGCATGAGGTCCTGGTTCAATGCCCAGGTCGGGCAAAGTGTTTTGTGTTTTCCATTAGGAATTTCTGAGTAGCAGCCACGGAGTCAGGATTTGCGCCTGGTTGATGGCAAAAGGCTCGCCCTCTATTACATGGGACTTAAATATAACTGGCGAAATGTGGGTATACTATTAGGTACACTTCTGCTTAACCCTTCGGTAATTACAGGCTTAATGTTTTGTTAAGTCATTATTTTATTCTATCTGTGTGATATAAACACTGTTTTTTTTTTAAAGGAGCTCGTCCATTTTAAATCAAAACCTACTTCTGCCAGCAAGCAACGCTGCTATGCTCCGGATGGAAGAATATGAGTGCCAGCACGTTTACAGGAACATGAGGTATAACAGCTATGATTCTGGGATGACCATGCATCTACAATGCCTCAAGTATTGCAGAAGTACTTGTGAGATCTAATAAATAATAAGTTTATTTCGTAATCAACAGAGTTTTATGAGATACACTGTAGAGGCCTTCTTTTAAAGTATGGAAATACCTGTAACAGACGACCTCTCTTCTCCCACAATTTATGTGCAAATATTAAAAACAAAGCAGGTAAAATAACAAAAGCTAAGACTACAGAATTTAAAAAAAATGTGTGTGTGTGCGTGTTTTCGTGTGAGGTGTAAGCCAATAGGACTAGTGTGTGTGTGAGAAAAGGGAATCCAAACCCATACTATCAATGTGAAGTATATAGCAGACATTAGTTTATTAATTAGTCGTCGTTAACATTAATTTCTTGTGTAAAGCAGGTTTCTGAAAGGTGGTTTATTATACCCGATGTACCGTCTGCACCTTTGACCTACACCATTAATGGTGCAGAGGAGACTAATTAGTTTCATTTGCATCATTAACTTTAATACAACTACTTCACCATACATTTGCCGTATGCACCATTGACCTGCACCATCAATGGTGCAGGGAAGACTAATTAGTTTCGTTTGCACCATTAATATTTATACAACTACTTCACCATACTTTCTTAGTCATACGTAAAATAAAAATCAATAATAAACTGAGGCATTTCGACTGGATGTGGAAGTGTCTCAGTTTCTTTATATGTTAGTCATGCAGTCAGGGATGGTGTGTGTTACATTGGTGACTAAGTGGGCAGCCAACAAATGGCAGTCTGCATTTTTCCACAAAACCTACAAAATTCCATTCCGCCAGTTACAGCATATTGACATTCTCATGAAGACCAAAAACAATTGACAAACGGTCAATAAGTCCACTACCCCGGAGCTATCCTATCGCAAACTGCAAAGATCCACAAAATAAATACACGTTAAAGATCTAACTAAGGTTAGCGCAAACTGAGTTCGTGCGGTCACTGCAAACAGTACGGTTAAAGTTAACCGGTTAACCGTTTAATATTGACGGCCGTTGGGTACCTACTTAGTTGTCGACTGGTTACTGTAGTACTGTCAATGTTGAATGTGCATTTTATTGTAAATTGCGCGTAATTTCTAAATAAATCTGTTCGTCGTTTTTATTTTCAATCGAATCGGATTTGAGTTTCATTGATCTTTATTTTTTTGTATAACGGTTTGCCTGAAACGCTCATTCGTTCCTACAATTTAATGAGTAGAATCACTACGTAACGGATGCGGGTTACTAAATTTGAAGAATACAGGGTGTAAACAGACCCTTCACATAGCCGTCAACCAAGCATTATGTACATCAAACTAAGTAACTCGACGTGTCGCGTGAGCACAGATTAAGAGATTCGTGCTACACCGCGCCAACCTTTTGACGCATGGTACCAACGTCATCGCGCTAACAGGCGCAGAGGAGAAGAGAAATGCGTGGTACGACGAAGTCGTTTGATCGGCAGCGCGCGCGCAGGCGACGGCGACGCGAAGATGGGGTAGGAGCGAGACAGAAACACGCCATGTCTTTATTATATTGTATTTGTGTTTATTTTGGTTAGCCTGCACACATACTTGTATATTTTTTGTAGTGTTTATTATATTTCCTGGAGGTAGTTTGTTTTATATTCTAACCCAAGTACTGTTTATTTTATTCTCATATTGATGTAAAACATATTTATGCTGTCTTGGCTTCCGTACGTTTTTTTCACGCGTGACCACTGAAAATCAGCGCTGTGTTGTGGGCCCCCCATAGCACAGCATCATGCTGAGTGGTAACCTGCTTGTCGCAGTCACGACGTGCAAGCTGTTAACTTTCTTCTTTTTTTGTTCCGTCCTGTTGAATTTATAGTTTATTGTTTATTTTTTGTAATTTTGTATGATGCACGTCATGTCCCTGCGATAAATAAATATTTTTTCTTTCTTTCTTTCTAACTTTACGCGAAAATTATTGCTGGGAATCGACTTTTTTTTTGGGGTGAAAGATCACGTTTTACGGTAGTAGGACTCGATGGAAAACACTCAAATCATTGTGCTGATGGATGGATTGAATAGTACGGGAGTCGTGGAGGTGTGTAAAGTAAAATTCTTACATTAAAAACATGTATCGTAACTAGAAGGTTCCCAGGTATGGTCTAGAACAAAAAAATGATCGCAAAGACAGGGAGAACAAGTGCTTTTCGGCTATATTAAGGGTCTATTTACACCCTTTATTTGTACCAAAATATTATCAAAATCAAGCAAAGTATGTGCGTAGTGCTGTTATAGAACAAAATAAATGTACAGGTAAGTGTAACGAACTAACGATGCCCCAATCATGAGACTTACTGGCGAGTTACAGCGAGGCAGTTTACGTAACATGAAACATCCTAAGGAACAACCATTAATTTAAGTTAAAAAGCTCAATTTACTTTTCTTTCCGTTCCGATGCATTAATGTATCACTTAACAGTATTAGCATGTCGGTTGTCAGGTTTCTTTTTTCTAAAATAATAAAATACGTTGACAGGCTCCCGGCGGTGTGCCCGGGGCCTCGTATTGACTTTCACGTGCAGCTTTATATTATTATCCTCTTCAATATTCAGATAGGAAGATGAATGTGGTTTTGTTTAAGGTACTTATGTTTTCAGTAAAGTTATTGTAGAATGAATGAAGTAGGTATGATGGTGGTGATTTTTTTCTTTTGGGAAATCGTCAAATGACACTGGGCGGACCGGAATGGAGTGTCAGACTTGTACTGACTAAAACCCATCCACGTTCCTTCTTTGCCCTTTGTGTTCCAGGGCCACGGTATCTCTTTCTAACAGTCCCGCAGCCCTGGCAGGCATCGGCCCATACGGACCCCTACTTGGTTGCTGACATCTCTTTGAGCCACGCGTGGGACACGAACGCGCCGTCGACACGGAGTGTCGTCATAAGACGGCCGGACGGCGAGCTAGCCCATTACTCGCCGTCCACAGGCCCGCGCCTACGGTGGCCGGGAGCCACCACGTGAAGGTATGTTGTGATTGTGAATGAATAAATAGCAGTGACGTAACGTGCATGAAAAGCTACATTATTCTGCCTGGACCAAAAAACTAAACTGAAGAATGAGTAGATATCCGGTAGGACTGTTATAACTAACTAGTCGCCTGCAGTCCCCTCTGTATGAGAGGGAATGGGCTATGATCGGCCACGCGGGTCCAGTTCGGGTTGGTATGTGTCACATGTCTTCGAATTTTTGTTTCTAGGACATGCCGGTTTCCTCACGATGTTTTCCTTCACCGTTTTTGAGAGCAGTGATGATGCATAAATTACACAAAGTAATGCGCCTGCCCGGGTTGCAATACACCACTGGGCCACGGCTGCTCTACATAAACTTACTGATATGAATGAAAGAGAAAAAAATTAAACTTACACTATTACTTACGGAATATCTTCCGTGATTTTTTATTCGTTTTTTGTCATCACGCAAGCATGGCGCCTTGCAACAGCATCGAAATATCGGGAGCTCAGAATAATTGAAAATCACGGAAGATATCCCGTAAGAGTGAAGCCACACTGCTCTGTTGTGTTCCGCTGCGATTTTTGTTCGACAACCCAACGGAGAAGTGTTGGCATGTTTTAAAATTTATATGTAAAATGACGCAGGCGTCAACGCTACGACGACGCAACGCAGCGCAACGGAGCAGTGTGGCTTCGCTCTACATTAAGCTTTAACCGTGAAAGTTTGTTAGAAGAATTTCAAATACACACACCCTGAATCCATGTATAAATAATTTTCATTTAGAGCTTTAACAAAAATCTTACATCGTAAATCTTCAGCTGCTATTCTACCTAAGAATTTAAATTCACTCCTTTCACTTCCTTCTAACTTTTAATATTCATGTATTCAGTAGGTACCTTTCTAGGGAATCTCCGATGCTGACCTAGCTCTGGTTAGTTTGTTCGTTTTCACTCGAATAACTACGAAACTGTGATGCGGGTTGTCGTCGAAATAAATATAGTATATATAGAATAAATATAGTCGAAAACTCTACTTTAGTATTATTCAATATCTTAAAAGATGTGTCTTGGTGAAAGTGTGTAGAATACGTGTGTAGGATTCAAGAATTTGTGATTTGGGAACTAGATATTGTGATTTATTTAGCAAAGGGCCTAGGCAAGTGACATCATTATCTGCCTAGCCTTTTCCCAACTATGTTGGAAGCAGAAGTGGCAAAAAGTTTTATCTAAACACACAGAAGGCAGTTCTTTGGAGTCGGGCTTAAGCTTTGCTTTATTTTGTCCCTTTGGCGTGCTCGAATTGGAAAGTTCTACCCCTAATTAGTGATATTAATTAAATGTGTATTTTGAGGGGAAGTGATATTTTCGATTTCATATTGTAATGCCAAGCTACAAGTCAAGACTGATTCTACTAATCTTTTTAACGTTTTATAATGTTTTTATCCTGTATGTGTGTATAGTTTAGATGAGACTGCCTTCAATTGATACACACATCCAATACAATTCGAATGTGGAAAATTTATCGAGTCTGTATGAATTATTAAGTCATCATCATCATCATCTGCCTAGCCCAACTATGTTAGGGTCGGCTTCCAGTCCATCCGGATGCGGCAGAATAACAGTATTTTACATGGAACGACTGCCTATCTGACCTCTTCTACCCAATTAGTACTGGATAATACGATAACCCTTGATAAGACTGTTTGTCAGACTTTCACTGACTAGCTGTAACGACTGTCAAAGATCTACAAAAGACAGCAAGGATCAAGGGTTTAAAGTGCTTTCAAAGGCACGGAGGAAACTCGGAATGTAATGGGTGGTCCCATCCAGGGACCAACCTAGGCAAGCGCTGCTTAACCTAAAGATCGACCTTTGCGGCTATTATTATTTAGCCACGATCAATCATTTTCATATTGTTTTAAACCTTTTTTGTATTCTAGTAAGTATCCGAAAAGGATTATTTTTCAACAGGCAAGTTTTTCAGTGGCTTAGTCGCGTCATTCTAATATTTTATAGCCTTTTCGTTTAATTTTTTCGTTGCCCTTTCGTCATCTATATCCCTAATAGAATGTCAATTTGTCCAGGTATACAGGACATCAATAATGGTTCGGTCGAACCGGTATTATTGACCAACTGCATACAAGGTTCGCGACATTGAACTGTGACAGAAAATCTTGTCAACACATATCTGTCAGTCTATGATGTCCGCAGCCAGTCCGGAACATACTAGAAAAAAATCTGCACTTAAATTGCTTTACCTACAACAATCTTTAAACGAAATATTACATTACAGGGAAAGCTGAATATTCATGATTGCTTTTATAATCCTTTAATCATGGATTTTACTATGATCAGAAACGACGATACCAGCGTTAAAGTGTTTTTACAGGCACATAAATGCAATTTACGTCCTAATAAAAAGGTACATAACTTCGTTTCTTTCTGGCTATCTCGTATTTCTATAGGTACATTTTTATTTTAAAGTCGTGTGGTCGATCAATATCTCAACATAACATAGTTGGAAAACAGTGAAAATGATGACTCGAAAAGCTAATGTAATCTAAGCATAGCATAGCATAATCAGCCTATAAATGTTCCCACTGCTGGAACGCAGGCCGCCTCTCTATGAGAGGGAATGGGCTATAATCCACCACGCGGGCCCAGTGCGGGTTGGTAGATGTCACATGTCTTCGAATTTTTGGTTCTAGGACATGCCGGTTTCCTCACGATGTTTTCCTTCACCGTTTTGAGAGCAGTGGTGATGAAATTACTTACACAAAGTAATGCGCCTGGCTGGGTTCGGACCCACGACTTACTGCTTGTAAGTCGGGGTCTCCACCACTGGGCTACCGCTGCTCTCGTATGTGTATCTATTATTAAATTAATATTAAAATTTATTTATAAACATATTTACATTATATACAGACTACAAATAGAACTAAACTAATGATAAAAATAAGACTAAAAGTAAGAAAATATAAACATCTAAACAACGACGACAATAGGACACTTAGGCGTCAAAGTACTCCTCCGCATCGCTGTCATCTGGAAACGTGCCCAGAAGACTGGCAGCATTGCCACGCTGAATGGCAATGCTAATTCTTGGGCCAAAGAAAGAGCCAGCCCTCTGGTCACGCGAAGTGTCGACCAGTCGGCGAGAGATTTCCTTAAAAAGGAGACGAGCACTTTTATATTAAAATGACATAAAAAAAAAAACCTCTTCAGGTGGAGATTCATTAATGACTCTTCCCTAGAGTGTACATGTTTTGCTGTTCCACAAACGATGGGTCCTGCGTGTCCAGTAGTTTGTTCATTACAGGAACTAATACTATATTATAAATGATATGATATATGATATTATAGGAAATGGTACTAAATTAGTGGCTCAGTTCTGGGACGACACAATTTAGGTTGCTATCGACACGCTTAGAAGAAGAACAAGAAACCTCGATATTATGGCCGAGTCATAAAAATCGTAAAAATCGCCATAGTAATTCATTATTTAAATTACTTCTCTTACTAACTTGCTCAAAGATTCCAGGTCTAAAGTGCCCCAAAGGTCAAATTAAATAGCAAGAAAAAAAAAAACATAAATTCGCACCACTTCCATTCAAATACATTTTGCTTTGATGTAATTACTCTGTTTCCGAATATTTTTCTTGTTTAATTTTTTTTCTGAGAACCTGTCGGCAGTACAATGGTGGTGCGAATGTTATTTAAGATGTTTCTATGTTTTTAGAAACGAAGATTTCCATGAGTAGGTACTCCATTAATATGGTGATTCTCATGAGACACCGCGGTGTGTCTTGAGCAATTTCTCAGAAGCACCTTCATGAGATGTTTATTCGCGTCCAAGAGTCCTTCAGGTCAAGGTCAAGGTCTCGTCAAGGTCTCCTGGGGATGTCCCGATAGAGGGGCGAAATATGAGTGTCGATTAATGTGGCAGGTCTAGGTTGCCTGTGCATATTTTTGTGATGGAAGGATAGTGCATTGTTTATCCTAGCTTGGATATAGTATAAATTAAATTAAAACAGAATGTTTTTTACTAAATAGTCAACCAATTTGCCGAGTTTGTTTCGCGACTGTGCACGACCCCTAATATTACCGCTCCAAAAAAATATAACACTTCTTCCACACTCACATAAACACATACATAACCCTCCACAGGTCATGGAATAACGAATTTTATTTAAATTCAACACGGCGAAATACAAAACGAATGGGTGCGGACGCAATTAGCGACTGCGCAGCACACACAGGGTTAACGTTACGGGTTTTTCTGATTCCAGTCGTAATTCACGTTTAGCTGTATTTGATGACACGTTAAAATCACGTACTGGCTTTTTTCCCTGTGTCACTCTTTTTCGATTACGCAAAAATGATGGTTTTCAAAATTGTTGTGCATTTTTTATGTTTTTTGGATGGTGGTTCGTTGTGGGAATGTAATTATATTCTTTTTTGTGTTTTGATTTGTGTTTACTTTTTGACGCTAGACATCATCACGGTAGACCAAGGCGAGGATGGCGGGACAAACTTTACTACTACCGAAAGCATAAATCATCATCTGCCTAGCCTATTCCCAACTATATTGGGGTCGGCTGGAATCGTTGGGAAAAGGCTAGGCAGATGATGATTGGGGTCGGCTTCCAGTCTAACCAGATGCAGCTGAATACCAGTATTTTACATGGAGCGACTGCCTATCTGACCTCCACAACCCAGTCTGTACTGGGTAATACGATACCCCTTGGTAAGACTGGTTGTCAGACTTTTTGGGCCACTGACTGCCTAACGATTGTCAAAGATCTACAAATGACAGCCGGGACCAACGGCTTAACGTGCTTTTTGAGGCACGGAGGAATCTCGGTATGTAATGGGCGGTCACCCATCCACAGACCAACCTAGGCAAGCAAGGCTTAACCTAAAGATCGACCCGAGCGGCTGTTATTATTTAGCCACGAGCTCCTCCGAAAACATAAATATCATGACATAATTAAGATTTTAAACTTTCATGGTCACTAAAATTATTATAACTAGAAGACGGGATAATTACCATGTTTATTGTTTTATTTGAGTTCCCGATATTTCGGCGCTGTTGCAAGCACCATGATCACGGATAAACTGAAGTTATTGCGGGTGGGTGTTTTTGGGTCGGTGGTTTCCAGGCTTTCGACAGTGGTCCAGCTGTGTAAAAAGCGGAATAGTGCCGAAAAAAGTTCGCGAGCAGACACAGTGAGTTTCGTGTGTCGGGAACAGAATCGAGTTGTGAGTGACAGTGGTAGCGGTACTGAGTGCAAAAACGAACAAGAAAGAGGGTAGACCGATTTGTCTGCTCATAAACACCCACCCGCAATAACTTCAGTTTATCCGTGATCATGGTGCTTGCAACAGCGCCGAAATATCGGGAACTCAAAGAAAACAATAAACATGGTAAATATCCCGTTTTCTAGTTATAATAATCATGACATAATTGTTTGGAAAAAGGAAAGTGAGGATTTTCCTGGCTGTGGGAAAATTCGAGTAGTTAGTATCAAGTTGTGTGTCTTACTGACTGATATTGTTATATATATAAGTATATTTTAATTTTAAGTTTAAGATTGTACAAATTACACAAAATTTTGCTGTGCCCCGACGGGGTCTCCAACGGCTCTTAGCTCTAAGCCTTTTGTATAACACCATGTTTTTACCTTGTAGAACGCAAATAAATAAATAAATAAAAATAAATATTTATAACTATTCTAAACTGATTTTCTAGATCCTAAAATTTTTCGCTTAAAACTCCACTGCACAGACGCCAGCAAATCGAGCTACCAAAACTGCCAAATTTTCTCAATCAACTTTTAACCTAATGCTTTGGCGATAAAGTTGAAAATCTATTAAATAAATTTGACAGATTGTAGTACCTTGATGTGCTGGCGTCTGTACATTTTTACCAATCAATAATATTTGTGCAAGATGTTACAAAAATTGTAATACATATTATAGTTTCTCTATGTTTTGCCATTTGGCGTACAAATATACATTTAAAGGAGGCTTTTGCTTTTTTCTTCATCAATTATTTTGTGAAAAAAAAAAAAGAATTATAACACCAAAATTACAAAATCAATGATCAACAAGACCATCATTCACAGCCAATTTCCAACGAAAAACAAATTCCGGGTAATCTTTATCATAATAATCTTTTTGACACTAACCCTTGTCAGCGATTAAAAACAAAGATACTCGTAGCAGCTAAATCTTCCTCAGTTATAAAATCTCATTAAAATTTTTGGACATGACAACGAAACTGAGAAAGGTTCTTCGCCACTTAAAAATAGAATAAATTCACGCCTAGAAAGAAAGTGTAGCAAGCAAGGTAATCAATCTTAATTCGTTGGGACAGTGGACTCAAAAGAATATATTTTTACTGTGACTCGTGGGGACGTTTCATTATTTCCATCTCCTCTCGCTGTAAAAAGAAAGTATTATTGTTAGGAAAATCGATTGCAAATCTGTCATGTTGAGCCTTTTGTCGTGTTTTTGGGACCGTCATTGTTGTCAAACCTTATCGGTCTCCTGATTCGTCAGCGATTCGAAATCGAGTATAATTTCTTGTCTATTATTCTTTTAATGTCCAACATATTCTTTTCAATGTCGTCGTTATTCTTTTTTTCTATTGTCAACTTTAGTTTTTCTGATATATTATTATCATTGAGTTACGGCATTACTTGACATAGTTTAGTTATAGTTTTCTTTTAATCACTAATTATAGCATTGTATTGAGAAATAACACTACTGCGCCTAAATGTACACTTTTGTAATACTTTTTAAATAAATTATTCTTATTATGACGTTCTTCCTGTGATTTTAAAAATAAGAAAACTAAAACAAGTAAAATCTAGAGGAGTTAGGTTAGGTTAGGTTAGGTTTTTGGTTTAAGATAGACCAGGACATGTGGGTTTCCTCACGATGTGTCACGTACGGCAGTGGTGATGAAATAAATGTATCAAAGTAAAGTGTCTGCTTGGGTTCGAATCCGCGACATGCAACTACTATTCAATATTAATACGGTTTTAGGCAATAACTTAATTTATGTTTTTGTTCTGTTTATTTTCATTCTCTATTCTAAAGATCCAATAAAGTAAACGAATTTAATCAGACCCACGAATTAAATGAAACATTCATGCAAATTCCAGAATTCTACTTCAATAAGATCACTACCTAAGTTTATCCAGTTACCTCTGGCTAGCCAAAAACTAATTCGAACCGTCTTTAACAAGTCAATGTCCCGACGCCATCTTTAAAGACGTGCCATTGAGGTGAATGCTGACGTGATGCACCCGAATCATTTATCCAGAAAGGGACGGCTGTAATCCGGCATAATCCTCCGTTCACGACCATGGACGATGCGACCAGAAACGGCTTGCGTCAAGCGACTCGCGCACGGTTCACTTGTTTTCTTCGCGTGAGTACCGCTGCACTGTAGACGCGAGCGGTGATTCGTAGCATGCTTTAAAACCGAATAGTATATGTATAAGTGTCGTATAAACGCGTTCATTGGAGTGAAGCATCTGCCATCATCAATTTTTCAGGGTTCTGTTGCTTCGGAGATTCGTCTTGTCCGTCTGTCCGTCCGTAAATGTCACAGTCATTTTACTCCGAGACTGTTGGCATCACACAGTTCTTCTATAACCTTCTTTCTTCTATGAACCCCTACAAAAAGTAATGTGATATTACGAATTAAAAACAATTGGAGTGGCCCTCCATATATGTAACTGAAGTTTGTTTTTTTCTACTTATATACCCTGGTTTTCTTTCTATATGAAGCGGAAATATGGACATTGAGAATGCCGGACCGACGCAAGATTCACGCTTTTGAGATGTGGTGTTGGAGACGCATGCGCAGGATAAGCTGGATTGCTCATCGGACTAATGTGTCAATACTCAAAAAACTCTATATTAAACAAAGACTGTCGACGCTTGTGCAATTACGAATTCTCAGATTCTTTGGACACGTTACCCGCAACAATGAATCCATGGAGCGTTTCGTGATTCAGGGCACAGTCGAAGGCACGAGATCACGTATATGATCACCAACACGATGGACAGATTCCATCAAATCTGCCACCAGGATCCCTCTAGCAGAATGTACTCACCATGCTGCCAATAGAGACCGGTGGAAAAGGATCGCGAAGGCAGCGACCGCAGTTGTGGGCGATACCCCATGACCACGATCACTCTGTCAAGAGTGAACGACTGAGAAGACCTGTAGGGTGTCTATAGACAGCTCTTATTTTCACTGGTTTTCTTTAAAGTATCTGACGCAATACGCGTGTCACTTAAACTTGTAGCTTGTGGCCAAGCAGTTAAGGTGCTGCACTCGAATTATTTATCTAGAAACTGAGAGACGACCAAAATCCGGCCTTATAATAACCCAATTGTATCGCTCAGTTTCGCCTGTAGTCACGTTCCCAGTGCGCTTAACACCAATATTTGGCCATTAAAACAGGACAAACAATGCTGTTCCAATGTTTCGTGTTTGAATTATCTAAAGTACTTCGCTGTCTGATAGTGGGACTTAGTGGATTAGCTGTTGATAATGCTGGCTGAGGTTGGCTTAAATGTTCTTGGAAATTAATGGTGGTTCGAGATTACCTATGATTTTCTGCAAGTAGGAAATGCATCAAGGTGCAGTTTTTTATTTGAGCTCTTAGTTGGTATCGGGACTAATCAGATGGTCAAGTTGATTGGCATGGTCGTTTTGGATTGAGAAAACCAATCTTGTTACGTTTAAAAGTGCCAACTATTAAAATAGTGGCAGAAAGTTGATGGTAATTAGTATATTGAAATAAGCTTCTCGCTACATTATGTCAATGTGATATATTTTTAACACGTTTTTATTACCTTCACCTGTAACTAAAAAAATCTTAGTATAGGCACCGCGCAAACGGGCCACTTTCCACAGCCACCGGTGGCTGGCTACAAGCTGTTTACATGATTTTTATAAAGTATTGTATGAAATCAAATCAAATTAAATCAAAATATTTTATTTCGCATAGGCCTAGATGGACACTTATAAAACATCGACAAAAAGGTGCACGGTTCGGGTTGGTCGTTTCCTATGGAGAAGAACCGTCAAGAAACTCCATGGTTACTCTTTTCTATCGACGCACAGTGTCTGCGACACGCCACCGCGTGTTTAATTATTAGGAGCGCCAAACAAACCTTCCGTCTCCATCGTGTACAGATGGAGAGTGTTACAAATTGTAGAAGATCGACTCGGGCGGCTGTTTCTATTAAGCCAAGAGCTCCTCTAAATGAATATGTATAGTGTATAGGTAAAGAATGAAATATTTTAGCTTTTCTCAAACAACAGGAAGTATTTAACCAGCCCCAACAATAACAGACCAATTTAATCAACTCCCGCTTTCCTTTTATCTGTTGTTTATTACAAAACCTCATTAGCATCACTTTGTTTTGGTCAAAAGTTTCCTAGAGCTCAATAAAATTATTATGGTAGCACTGCAGTTGAGGATTTACAATGATTATGAAAACTTTTTACAAAGTAGGGTAAAAGCCCTTGTCGTAAACTTCGCAAGGGCACTTGAGTACTTTGGCTTCCAAGGATTATTAAAAGGTGGATAAGAGGAGACTTGGAAATGTTTCTATTCCAGAACTGTTTACTCCTTAAGTATTATTCCATGGGCTGCGGGACTGTTCGAAAAAGATACCGCGGCCCTGGAACACAAAGGCAAGATTGTAATTTTATTTTGTGTACTACTTAGTTATAAACATTATTGAATGGTGTGTATTTGTCTTTGATTATGTGATCTAAAACTAACATTATTTTTAAGTGTACTTACTAACTAAATTATGGATCGTTGTGTCTGATGCAAATAAATAAATAAATAAATAAAGGGCAAAAAAGTAACATGGATCGGTTTTAGTCAGTAGAAGTCTGACACTCCCTTCTGCTCCGCCAAGAGCAGATAAAAAAGTATTATACCATATTTGTATGCGTAGCTATAGCGACAGATGTATGAACAGTGAACGTACTGTCCTATGGCGTGAAGCGTGAGTTCATGTATGTATTAGGTTTTTCGTAACAGATATTTTTTATGGTGTTACCAAGTAATGCGTACAGACTACGTAAATTTTTCACATTCGTTTATTTTTAAACTTAGGTGTTCCTGTATCAGCAGTTCGTTTACAAACACATACAAACAGATGAAACAGCAGCCAGACCTAATCTAAAGCCAGAATTGTTTTGGGTGTGTTTGTCAATTGTCGGCTGTCTCATCTAAACCATACATACAGGATAAAAATATTATAAAATGTTAAAAATATTAGTAGAATCAGTCTTGACTTGTAGCTTGGCATTACAATATGAAATCGAAAATATCACTTCCCCTCAAAATACACATTTAATTAATATCACTAATTAGGGGTAGAACTTTCCAATTCGAGCACGCCAAAGGGACAAAAGAAAGCAAAGCTTAAGCCCGACTCCAAAGAACTGCCTTCTGTGTGTTTAGACAAAACTTTTCGCCACTTCTGCTCAGCCCCTTTCTCAATCCACTGTTTGTATTTGACAAGTAGATTTAAGAGAATTATTTTAATTTTTTGAAACTTTATTTTTGTTTTAAAAATTCACACGCCTTTTTTTTCGTTTCAAAGTTAGGCAATTATTTTTTTAAAGATTTATGTAGGTTGTGTAAAGTTTGAGTTTTGAGTGTCAGTTTATTTTGTGCTAGATTCATCTGAGGAGATTTATCTGGATCTCGAAGGCCATAGCTACCTACTGTTTAATTTTTTACATACAAAAAAGTACCTAATACACAGGTTGATTTTTCATGTGGGCGTGGTTGGCCAAAACCGAAACTATGAAGAATCGCGAAAAATATATTTAGATTTTTATAAAAGCTACATCATTGAATTTAAAAAAAAACTATTTTCCTAGCCAGCAATGGAACCCGATGATTCTGGGAAAAAAACACACACTGTATTATACACCATTCGATAGTGTCGCTAATAAGGATCAAACTATGGAAAGTACCAACATTAAAAATCACTCACTCATAAGCATATCAGTCTTTGTACCTGTACAGTTTACGTCCAAAATAATGCTCCCAGTCCTTACGTATTCCAACGCTTAGTTCGTCAAGTTCTTTTCGATTAGGAAAGTTCGTCGACTAAAGGGTGAGTTTGGTGTGCACAGAATTAGTTCAACATGGAACGAACTGTCCAAAGTTCGGTGTTGGTGTCGGTCTATCCAATTACGGACGAGTCACTTTACTTATATCCTGCTTGAAGTATGTGTGTTTATTTAGTAGTCGGCTCACGTTAGAGGTAAGATGCTGATTTGGTTGGCAAACAGGTGGGTTTTATGGTAAGGTGGTCTACGCCATCTTTGGATAAAGAACTAGGGTTTTGTGCAGTACAGAACATGAAAAATGATTCAACATTAAATTGTTAAAAACAGGTGATTAGTACCTGTCCAAATATTGTTATGAAATTTTAGCTTGTCTTTTTGTATCTAGTACAACGACACTCTTAGATTTAATATAATTATGGAAGATTGAATTTGGGGGAAATTCATTCTTCCTTTTTTACAGCGGTTGTATGATATTTTTTTTTTTAGATTCATAACATAACATCACGCCTGTAATCCCCGAAAGGTAAGGCATAGGTGTACCTAATAGTACACCCACATTTCACAGTTTGTTTATAGTTTCCTTTAACTTCTACCCCCAAAATTATAATAAGTTTTTAGCCTTAAATCTCCTTATCTGTAACATTGGATTGTAATATCATATTTTTTATCATATCTTCCGTGGGGTGGGGACCTGGTGATTTGTAAGACAGGCATTTTATGCCTAACTCAAACACCAGCTCCTCACATTGCTAAAAAAGACAAATAATATGTGAAACCGAGAATAAGCTTGTCATTGTGAGGAGAAATAAAGAACTTATTATTATTATTATTTCGCCAGTTATGTTTCAATTCCCATGTAATAGCGGGTGAGCCTATTGCCATCAAACGGGCACAAATCCAGACTACGTGGCTGCTACTGAGAAGTTCCTGATGGAAAACCCAATAACGTTTGCCTGACCCGGGAATCAAACCCAGGACCTAATGCCGTGCCAGTCGCCCTTGCGACCACTCGACCAACGACGCTGTTTTTTAGATTCAATAATCCTAAATATTCCTCATAAAGGGAAGAAAGATTTCCAGTAGCAGTTTTATGGATGTTGAAGTATCAATTGAAAGGACACAATTTATTACATTCGATGGAACAATCAACCAAATAACAGTAGCAGCTGTTCACATTGTTGACGAGAACCAGTGATATCTTAGTTCAGTTTCCCAAAGTAACAAAAGTTACAGCGCACTTTGATTCTCTTCCTTGCAATTAAAACTGGTAGCGGAAGGTAAAGTTTATTGTCTACACTTTGTCCTACTTTGCAAATTGAGACATGAAAAACAGAATACTTTAGGACAATTTTATTTTGAAGAAATCTTTAAAAAAAAAGTATTTTTTTTGTTGATTAAACTAAAAGAAATGCTTGTGACTTTGTATGCTTTTACATTAGACGTTGTTTTTTCTTCGGACATTAGCTAGTTTTAGAACTAACAATGAAATATTTCGTTCAATAAACAGCCAAAATAATAGACTCAGCTCCCTGTTTATTCACATAACCACAGATTAATCACCTACCACAACAATTACATCGCAAAATCCCTCACCAAATTTTAATTCCAGAATACATAATACCTTTTACAAGATAAGTAGTACCTGTCTTAAGGCGCAGAGGGTCGCATTTATTCGGTAATTCGCCTAGCAACTTCGTAAATGCAGGGATTAAATTGCCCGGGTCGCTTCGCAGGAAAAATGTATGAGGACCGAGAAGACAGGGGACCATTTCCAGAGGACCGAGACCAGGGGAAGCTCAATTAGTGGCACGGGATAATTCCCGACCTCTCGTTTGCGTACTTATTTCGTGATGGGATGATTACGGAAGAAAAAAACCGTAGAATGTGGTAAACATCTTGATGTGTTTTTGAGTACCGGATGGATAAGGTTTTGTCAAGGATTCTTTCCAAATTATGACGAGAAAATTAAGTGCAAATAGAAATGACGGTGCAAACGGGTTTGTTTTCGATGAAACCGCTGTTACGTCACTTGATTAATATTTTCCTTCTCTGCTAAAACAATCTCCTAACACCGAACTAGCTGATAAAGTCACAGTGAACTATAATAAATACACACCAATCTCAGGACATACCTATCCATGATATGAAGTTGGTTACTGGCACGGCTTAACACATACGACAAGACTTACGAATGCAAATGGTTATGGGACCCGTACTGCCAAAGCCAATCTAGGCTATCACAGCTTCGCAATCAAGGCAATGCCAAACAAAGTACTAGGAAGACATAAAACCGAGGCAGTGAAACGTAGAGGCGATCTTAGAGCTGATGTTTGGGTAACCGGCGTTCCATTGGGCACTGTGCCAGGCCACCGGGGCTCGATGCGTCACACCGAACTTCAGTGCAGAATGTTTGTATAGTGATTAGCAAGTTTTGTACGGATTTATAGGATTGCAGTTAGTGTGAGGATTTGTTAAGACAGTGAATTTGTTACTGAGATCTTTAATTAACTAGTATCGTTTGGGAATCCGCCAGAAAAATCGGCGAATTGTAGCCCTTAGCCGAGAATGGACCAATTCCCTTAAGTGTCGTAAATGGCAGCAAAGTGTTTTTGGTAATAGAAAAACAGTCGATTCCTACTTCTGAAATCGTAATAATATTGCCTAAATTGGTGATCAAAGATGATACGATTTTGGTCTTCGTTGAGTGCCAGATAAACTCAAATGGCTTCAATTCAAATATTCAAATCAAACTGTTTACAATGAAAAGCTCATAATAATTCATAAATATAAACCTCGAAGTTAACTCAATTTCCACTTCAAATTCTAAACAACCAAACTTTTCAAAAACAGTACTTAAATGAATGCTTAATCCAAAATATACAACTCATAATCACTTGAGACCCTAATAAAACACTTAGGAAGATAATATTCGAGACAGTTACGGTGTAAACAAGGCTGATAAATTTATCTTTATGAGAAACGCAGTAATTCTAAGCAAGATATGAATTGAGATTTATCTGGGACATCATTAAGGTACAGGTATACTTATTTGGGATTCGTTTAGTAATTTTTGAAGTCTCAAAAAAGTTCAATAAGATTTTGATGTCGTAGATAGCCCTGGATCGAAAAACATGAAGGTTATGGCAAGAAGCTTTTGCCTGGCAGTGGAATGGCGCAGGCTAACAGTATCAGGTATACCAGCTGAATCGACAAGCGTAAGGTGAGACGCCCTTACGCTCGGTGGATCGACGATCTCTTTCGATCGATCGGTGGCTGGTAGCAACTGGATGATGCTGACAATCGAGTTAGTGGCGTGCGATTAAAGAGGCATATGTCCAGCAGTGGACTGTTGTAGGCTGATGATGATGAGGTATACCTGATAGATTGATTAAGTGTGGAACTTGATGAAGTAAAATTGTGTATTTCCAGAAGAATTATGAATCGGTTTTTAGATAATTTCCCACTCAGCGGATTTTCATGTTGCTTTTGCCAATAATTAAAGTAACTTACATAATATAACTGCCAAGTCCTCATAACCCGTACACAGCAGGAGCGAGTTGCTATATTATCTGATAAATATAGGCACAGGAAAACATACCTTACTACACATTATTTTGTTCTCTTTAGTGAATATTTGGCTTCACCATACTGAAGGGTCATATTTCTATAACTACCTATACATTTTCACATTCCGGTCGTCAGTTGAACCGATTTGAATGGCAAGATTAACAATGGCTGTCTAGTGTATTGTCCGTTTGCTTATAATAAGCAATGTTATATAATACGAGTAGTATGGACTATAATAATAGACCCTAAATTATATCTGTTGTTGGTACGGCTAGATAATTCTGTAAGCTTGACGGATTGCAGAACTAATAGTATAATATGGTATACAACATAAAGTCGTTGGTCCCACCTGTCATTAGTAGATCTTTGACAGTCGTTACAGGTAGTCAGTGGTCTGAAAGTCTGACAACCAGTCTTACCCAGGGGTATTACTAGTACTAACTGGGTTGTGGAGATCAGATAGGCAGTTGCTCCATGTAAAATACTGGTATTCAGCTGCATCCGGTTAGACTGGAAGCCGGCCCAAACATATGTAGTTGAAAAAAGGCTAGGCAGATGATGTTATACTTTACGCCTGTAATCCCTAAAGAATTAGGCAAAGGTTACACCTCTGTCGTCGGATAGTATTCTGTTCTGTTCACCCATACATCGACTGTTATGAAGTCAATCAGGTCCAGATCCAGAGTCCCGGCGAAATTGCTTTAAGCAATTTCTGTTAAGAAGATTGTGTGTAAAACATTACTAATTTGGAACGCACATTGCACAAAGTTGGCCTGTCTTAATTTAAAGACCATCTCCTACAGTCAACTGCAACAGGCTCAGTTAGTTCTACGTCAAAAATTGAACAATTTTGCAAAGTCCACCGAAGAATCTCATAACTTTCTTTAAAAACGGAGACTTAACAAAGTAGAAGCATTCATGCGGTTTATCCGATTAAACAAAAGAACTAAAGAATTTAAATAAAAGCCGTTGTCCAAAGAATTCTGTAATAGAATAAACTCTGCTATCAGCGATCCGTGTTTTCAAATGTCCGTACCTTCGGGACGGCTACGGAAAAATATTCCGAAGTTCCAAAGGAAAATACGTTGCCGCGCACTAGAGGAAAAACAAATGGAGCTCAAAAGCTTTAAGCGGTAAATATTTTCTTTGGCGCAATATCCATTGGTAGAACACTGAGCAAAATGTAGCGCTTAGTCAGGCTTACAACTAGATCTAATTGGCAAATACGTTGTAGTATGTTTGGCTAAAAATATGGATGGAGATCGAGAATTCCACAAAGCTTGCTATCGAACATATTGATTGTCAATAGGTACTTATCTCTGGTAATTTCCCTTGTGATCAACAATTGCAGAATTTCATACGTTGGTAAAGTTCAATAATAACTGTTTACCTCTGTTTATTCGGATTCATTTGCGTATTGAGGCGTATGAGGAAACCAGCATGTCTGAGAGATATTTCTAGACGGCATGTAAATACAAGTCAGAGGCCGATAGGCGGCATAAAAACTAACCACACGATAAAGAAGAAGACTAGTGATAATACGAAGAAATGCAAATTAATAACAAATCTTAAAATAATAAACGAGGTTAGGGGAAGTACAAAACGTGGAGATATTGGCGCAAGAAAAGAGAGGCCTCTCTTTTCTTGCGCCAATATCTCCACGTTTTTTTACCCAGCAGTCAATAAATTCAGGCTATGAATGGTGATGAAAAATCATATCATTATGTACCTTCGTGCCCATGTTCAAACAATATGAAACTACATAGTAAAACCTTCAATTTTAACACAGGTATGCTTTAACCTCTTCATAATCGCTTGTATCATAGTTCTGGGTACGGAGGCACGGAGGATGGTCACAGTGATGTTATTAGCTTACAGGTGAATGAATGTGATGTCTTAAGCCCTTAGTCCTTTGTTAGAGCTCCCGAAGGAAGGTGGAAGCTACTGTACAGCATTGTAAATCTTATTGTCAAAATTGAGGTATTTTTCTGGAATACATTTAATTAATTTTGTGGGCTCAGTTCATATAATACAATTGTAACAGGCCGATGTCTGTACATTGAAAATATTGAAAAAAAATTGATGGGGTGTCTTTATTAGAGCAACACAAGCCAAATAACAGATTTTAGAATTTTTGTTTGCCTGTCTGCTTTTCTGTCTGTATTTTTGTACGCGCATCACGCAAAAACTACTGCATGGATTTGAACGCAATTATCACCGCTCTAATGCTAGATGCTTAACTTAAAATATAGGCTACATTAGATATAGTTTTGGACCTGATAGGTGGCTCTGTGCGAAGCAAAGGTGGGTCGCTAGTTAGTCATAAAATATGACTGTTTGCGGTTATAGCTACGCAGATGTTTTGGGACTGTGTGACTTGAGACTTCGCTGCCTAATCAGCATTTTTTTTTCTTTTTTTGAAACAAAATCTTTGAAATGAAGCTTCGTTTGGGTTCCAATCTAAGCAATCTAGAACAAACACATGAGTAAACATAGAAGCCTATATCAAAAGTAACATATTTTTGGCTTATATGCTTGAGAAAAATGTCTCGCCTGATCATATTTATACAAGTACTAAAGCTAGACATTGCTATTTATAACTCAACAGGAGCAATAGTCTAAGGGGCAATAAAATAATATTCTAATCATATTTCGTGAAGGTTTCAAAATGTCTCCACCGACAATATATTTTAATTTCAAATCATGAATAAGGTTCGTAATGTGATCGTCCACAAATTCAATTTCAAGATTTTGATGAATATTTGAATGAATAAGTGTAATTTTTGGGAGAAAGTGGTTTTTTCTGACAGAACTTAGATTATTCGTCTGTCATAGAATTTTCAATCATGTCTGGTAGATTATTTACCGTTTCATTTTATTAGCTTACTCGATACCTAGTCAAATTGTGTTCTTCAAGTCATGACATCTCTAAAATTTCTGTGAAGTAGATCTGATTGAAAACCCGCTGATAACCTTGCCTATTCAAAGAGCTCGTGGTTAAAAAATAACAGCCGCTCGGATCAATCTTCAGGTTAAACCGCCCTTGCCTAGGCTGGTCTGTGGATGGGTGACCATACATCACATACCAAGTTTCCTCCATGCCTCGGAAAGCACGCTAAGTCACCTTTGAAAGTCGTTACAGAAAGTAAGTGGCCCGAAACTCTGACAACCAGTCTTACCCAGGTGTATCGTATTATCCAGTTATAACTGGGTTGTGGAGGTCAGATAAGCAGTCGCTCTATGTAAAATACTGCTATTCAGCTGCATACGGTTAGACTGGCAGCTGACCCCAACATAGTTGCCTGTCCTCCGCCTTTCTCGTCAAGGCTGATCCAGCCACCTTTTTAAGTTCGGGTTGGTGTCTCACGCTACGCTTCTCGACACGCAACCTTGCTGATTTTATATTTATCACGTTATGACTTTCTCACATACAGTTCGTGTCGACATCACAAAAGCAAGATTTATCAAAGAAACCTCTGACTGCGAAGATAATTTGGCTGACTGCGAAGCAAACAGCCAAATTATATTCAGAACATCTTCAGTTACATACCTACAGGTGTGACGTGTCTTGACGTACCTCTATAATTGCCACTTGCGATCCTGTGTCACACCCATGTCAAACGGCCGCCATTTGCACTGAAATATTCCCTATAAATTGGCTTTCATAATGCCTTGACGACGGTTTATCAATAAAACCCTTGGGTTCCATGGAGGTATCAAACGTTTAAATTGGTTTTTTGATTTCACATTGCTCTGTTTGCGTAGGAAATGCAATGCGGACAGGAAAAATGTTTTCGTTGTTGAGAGAGTACTTTCTTGATAAAATTTCTTATTTTTGCATTACCAAATGCAAATACAAACACATAACTACAGCTTCACGCCCGACTGTCATCATCATCATCATTCTCTTGCCCTTGTCCCAATTTATTTGGGGTCGGCGCAGCATGGTCTTCTTCCTCCATACTTCTCTATTACTCGTCATCTCAGCAGTCACCTCCTTTCTAGCCATATATAGATATATATTTCATTTATTTATTTAGATGACCAAGATCCATTGTTAATAACAATATTCTTAACCTATGTTAGTACTTAACTAAAAACACAGACAGTGTACTAGTGACCTCACTAACAGGCTTTCATGCCTGCCGACTATGGCACTTAAAATGCTGTTGGGGCTGCCACGGAGTGTGTTTAGCAGCAATGCTTTCTTACGCCTTACAGCATCGAAACAGTCGGTACGAGCCTCAGTGAACATAGATGACGCGCTACAGAACCGAGGCAGACGTAACAGCACCCTAAACGCGTTGTTATATTGGATCCGCAGAGTATTGTAGGATTTTGGGTGTAGCTGAACCACAAGGTGTACTCTGGGGTCTACACGGACCGTGGGACCGGACGGAGTGTAAATATTTTGGCGCGACGAGCTACCGGCTAATCTCAGCCATGATTACTATATCGGTAAACTAAAAGATAATGATGTACTCGCCATTGATGTTGACCTTGAACGTTGTAGACATCTGGGTACACCAGCTCCTAAATTATTAGATGACAAGAGCCCTTCCAATGTAAACACAAAACATTTAGATATTACTAGCTTATGGCCGCGGCTTCGCCCACGTGGAGTTCGGTAACTGTCGCACGGGATCGTACTACAGGAATAAAAAGTAGCCTATGTGTTAATCCAGGTACAAGTATCCATGTGCCAAAATCCGTTCAGTAGTTTTCGCGTGAAAGAGTAACAAACATCCATCCATCCTCACAAACTATCGCATTTATAATAATTATTATATTTGTTGGATCCTGTGATTGGTACGGACATAAAAAGAATCGCAAGCGCGCCAGTGGTGACATCACGAGACCTACTGACAAGTCTTTTTACACCACAGCGTACTTTTACAGAGCCCTGATGTTTATAACTCGACACGAGGACGACTTGGGGCGGCTGATCGAAGTGGAGTTGAGACGTCCTGGTACTGTACCCGATTCATTGTGCCCCGTGATTTGTTGGTTTAATAGAACAGTGTATCGCACCCAGGGTATTTCCACTGCACGAAACCCATCGTCTGTCCACATGATGTACGAGCCTAACGGAATAATTCCTGACACATCCGACAATTTACAATGTAAGATATTATATTCTATTTCGTAATCATATCCGTCCATTGGTCCGAGGTAACTCGATCATGTACCTACCGTCTTCCGTTATCAGTCCCACCACAAAATTCCGCTTAAAACCAGATGAACATCGCTCTAGAACTTCATATCAATGTTCATTACACGTGTCGACTTATCAACGAATGGGTTATCCAGAGTCCATTCAGTGGAACATACGTTGCACACCTAATTGGTGACATTTTATATGTGAATGGCATGTTTTGGTCTACGATGATAAATAAGAAGGAGTTAGAACTTCTTATATATTTGAAAAAAACCGGAATAAATATGTAGGTACATGTATGTACTATAACTCGTTGGTCTAGTGGTCGCAAGCGCGACTGTTGAGCATGAAGTCCTGGGTTCGATTCCCAGGTCTGGCAAAGTGTTATTGGGGTTTTCCATCAGAAATTTTTCAGTAGCATCCACAGAGTCTGGATTTTTGACCGGTCGATGGGAATAGGCTCGCCCCTATTACATCAAGATCATCTTCCCTTCCTGACCTTGGGGTCGGCGCAACACGTTTTTTTTCTTCCATTTTCCTCTGTCAACCGTCACGCTATCACTTACTCCTTTTTCTTTCATATAATTTCTCACACAATCCATCCATCGTTTCCTTGGCTCTCCCCGTATTACATGGGACTTAAACATAACTGGCGAATTGTGGGTGTACTATTAGGTACACTTTTGTCTAACCGTTCTAGAATTACAGACGTGATGTTATGCTATGTAGTATAATGTTAGTAATCATTTACTTAGCCCTTTTTAAACTATGTTCAGGCTGGCTTCCAGTATATCTAGCTAGAATACCAGTATTTCACATGAAACGACTGTCTTGCTGAGCTGAACAACCTAGCCACTGATTGATACGATACCCTTTGGTAAGACTGGTTGTCAAAGTTCTCATTCTGACTACCCGTAAAGATTGTTAAAGATCTGCAGATGACAGCCGGGTCCAACGGATTAAGGTGATTTCCGAGACCTGGAGTGGTCTCTATACAACATTATTTTTAGTTTATGCGAAACCTAAATATAGTTTGTTCAGAATAAGAATAAGTAACTGAATCGATTCCAATAATATTTAAACCAAGTTATATTTTGACCCAAAAATGTTTTAAAAAGGCTACAAATTGGACACCGAGCGACACTAATCGCAACCATTTAGGTACCTACAGCCAAATTATTATTTTCAATGAGCTCAAGGCGACTCCGAAGGCGCGCGAGCGGCGGCGCCGCGTGGTGACCACGTTTTTGAGCGGACAACCAGGTAACAGAAAAAGCTAATAACTTTGTGATTTTTCATGATACAGTTTTGAAATTTGGTACACAGATTCATTACGTAAAAATACTAGACACGTGTTTCAGGTTTCGCATATACTAAAACTAATGTTGTATATCATGACCGGTCACCCATTCATGGACTGACCTCGACAAGGTCAGCCTTGAAGTTAGACCCTTGCGGCTGATTTTGTTCTCCTCTCTATAATGGGTGTAAAAATACCCTTAATGAAGCCGAAAGGCACTTGCTCTCCCTATAATTGCGTTTTTTTTTTGTTCTGGACCTGGGAAGCTTATAGTTACAGATATCTCTTGTCAAAGTTACAACTTTACCAGTACAAGTATTTTTTTAAATTAAAATGTTATAACTTTATTTTAAGTACCTCCATGAATCGGGGTCATGTGTACTATTCAATGCATCCATCAGCACAATATTTTGATTGCGTTACATTGAGTCCTACCGTAAAACGTGATTTTTCACCCCCCAAAAAATGTCGTTTCCCAGCAATAATTTTTGCGTAGAGTTACTTAACCTGATGTCCAGAATGCTTGGTTGACGGCTTCGTGAGGGTTTTAGATCTCCTGTTGAAATATCAAACACTGTTTAACATTTAATCACAGCCGATTTGAATTCGGTGTCGAGTAAAAAATGTAATATCACTCGAACACTCTCGAAGCTTTTCATTATCAAATGTTACTTCTACTCGAGCTCACGGCTCGAACTCCGATATAGAAATAAAAATACGTGTCGTGTCTGAGAGGGTTTTTTTCATTATTCTAACTGGGCAAGTGCGAGTGTTTTGAGAATGAGTTTTATTCATTTTTAAAGGTTCAACTTATAATAATATGGTGAAGTATTTTGTTTAGGTACTAGTCTAAATTCCAAAACTAAAACTGAGTTGAAGAATCCAGACTACAGCTACAGCTTATTTCCTATTAACATCTGTATTCTGAATTACGTGTTCCAGATGGACACTAGCTAAACCATTATCATAATATTACCCGTTGCTAAGTGATTGACATGACAAAATATCAAGAAACAATCATAATATCAATTGCTATAAGGTACAGATTCAACTGGAATCGCTAGGTAAGCAAAGCTGTCAAAACGATCCCTGATACTCAGTCTGTAAATACGGGTTCAAAATCCTTAAATAACAGTAAACTGAAATGGTTTTCTTTTATTCCGTTGTAAGATACGGAACCCTAAAACACAGGTCGAGAGGATACTTCTTCGCTTCGTAAAATTACAATTTCACACATTTCACTGACCCCGTTGATATATGAGCTGTATCATTTAAAATATTGGGGTAGACTCCCCAGTTGTCGGCCGTCGTACTTTCTAGATAATGAATGATAATTAGCTTTGTTGATCGGATCGGGTTTCGAAAGTAATTGGCATTTGCCTGTAATAAAAGTCACGAAAGTGTAGGTTTTCTAATAAAAGAGGTCTCGTTAAAATAATGGTAATTCATGACCATGGAAGTACCTATTCAATTACTACAATGAAGTACTATAATTATTGTTAATTTAGAAATCGTTATTTACTAGTTATTTTGATTTTGCCTAGTTCAGAGCTTTTTCAACATCAAAAAATATAAAAAGGTCTGCTGCAAATCCGTAACTGGTACACTCACCCATATGGTATTCGTTTTACCAAGTAAGGTGGCACAGAGACTTGACGACTGTAGACTTCACAGAATATGAGATTTTTTACAAGAAAATTTTCATTATGATTTTTTTGATATATTGTAGAGTTGTACTTACTCTTTACTCGACGTGCTTTTGTAAGATTTCTTTTACTTTCACATTGAACTTTTGATATTTAAAGAGTTTTTTTTCCTGTTTATTATTTGAAAGCTTAACAAGAAACACTTTTCTATTTACAATCAGAACCTGCTGAGGTGGAGATTTGTAGACATTCGCAGCCTGAGGTGCAAATTGTTGTTGTTCCACAAACAATCGTATACCTGTTACCATGTCCTTACATTTGATGGATGCTAGTGATAGGGTGGCTTTCCGTAAGAGATGTGCTATGCAGCTATGCTGCGAGAATGTAAAAGCTAAGCTACGAAACTATGTGACCGTTTCTACTGATGCTAAGCTATGTAGTGGAGCGAGTAAGATGTGCTATGAGAATGAGCCACTGCATGGTAGCTGTGTGAGAAAGATGCACAACTCCAGCTAGGTAGGTATCGATAATAGGGAAGGCACGTGGAGCTTCGGCGCGGTGGGACATATCCATACCTCGCATCCATAACACGCATTCACATTACGCATCTTTCCATATTTCAAAAAAACGTAACATAGTTAAATCAGTTTTCACCAGTGCTATGCTATGTGGACCAATGAGTATGATTGGTGGATATCAAACGCATCCATAGCAACGTTGCATAGCATATCTCTGTTGGAAAAGCAGAATTATACTCGTAGCTGCGCGTAGATTGGGCAGACTCAATGTAGATAGGTTGCTATCGAAACGCTAAAAAGAAGATTTAACACTAACGTTTCTTTACCACTGTTACACGATGGATAAAATAAGAAATGAGTATATGAGAGGAATTCGGAAAGTGGCGCCGGTGACTGAAAAGTTGTGTGGTAATCAGTCGTCGTCGTATGGGGCATGTGATGCGGAGGAATGAAGAAAATGTCATGAGGAACGTTTTGAGTATGATTGTGGATGGGTATATGAGTAGAGAAAGCCCAAAGAAACGATGGATGGACTGTGTAAAGAATGATATGGCAAGAAAGGAGGTGTCTGATGAGATGACGAGTAATAGAGAAGTATGGAAGAAGAAGACATGCTGCATCGACCCCAAATGAATTGGGATAAGGGCAAGAGAATGATGATGATTCATTACCACTAGAAGCATGGTGCTGATAGACACCCAAGGTCATTTCAGACCCTGAAAACAGCCGAGACTGTGCCCTGGGGTTTACTACAAAGTTCTACTCAAATAAAACCGTTCACTAGCCCCGTGAAACTTGTCACAACTTGCGACTTACCGATTCACGAAGCCGGATATTGTAGAGGAGATTGCAGAACTCTGCTAAAAGCCCACAAGGGATTGTCCTGGATATTTTAAACGCCTCTCAAATATATTGCCATTTTATAGTGGCAATATAAAGTTAGGGCTCCAGTTACATACATTCGATCTCCATGAAATTGTTCAGCGTGGAATATTGGGATTTAGATGTCCATTTTATATTTGTTGTTATATTCGTTTATATTCGTTTTTATTGGTGTAGTTTTTAGTGGGTGTGTTGGGAGGAGCGATTTTATATTGTGAAGCGTTTTATTTAAAAATAAAATGGTTTCTTTTTTTTTAAAGTAACTGGTAATTGAATTTTATGAAGTGATCAAGATAGACCTTTCGAATATTTTAAATTAACAAGTCGATATCCCTTAGATTAAAAAAAAAAAACTTTATTTTTAGTTTAAAAAACATTTTTAAATAATTTAGTCTCTTTGAGGGTTCGAAAATTCTAGTTTTAATTAAATGCTTTTTCTAATTACTATTTTTAAAGTGATAACGAAATGATGGAAAGATAATAAAACCACTGTTTATAATCATCATTAATTTATTAGTAATACTTTAAAACATTAGAAATTGAATATTTGAAAGAAACAAAGTCAGTATTAGGTATTCAATATTTCGATACAATATTAATACGATGAAAAACTTTCAGAGGCTTGTTTCTAACTACTCACAATAATTTGGTATTTCCTTGAAGTTATACTTAGTTACTCTTTCAAAGTAATCAAGAACTAAGTTTTTTCTTTTACTTAAACTTAAGTTATTATAAGTAATACAAAGCAAGTTAATATATTTTATGTTTACTATAGGAATCATCTTTGGTTAGACTGTTTTTAGGTATTTAATATGAAAACAATATTTTAATTACAGTCTCGAAACAATAATTTAAACAAAAAGATGCAATAGATTCCTCACAGCAAACTTATAATATTTCTAAGGAACGAAAATGAGTAGATACATCACAAAATATTCATTCCCTAACTAAAACAACCTTATCATTTGTAACTCACTAGTTCTATTAGGCAACGAATCTTAAACAACTAATTAATACAGGACGGCAATACATAAAACCACTCAACAACTCAGCAGATTACTAAAAGAACTAAAAAGAGTAACTAAAATTCATTTTTAAGATGCTTAAATTAGGTAAGGTAACCTACTAAAGATAGCTCACGGAATAAAATATAAGACTATTATACCGATTTTCCACTTCACTGAGCTCTAATAGTGATATTACGTAGCAAGGCTAAAGCTAAACCTGCATCTATTATTAAACGTATGCACCAACTACCGTTGTGCGCAACTGTACAATGGCCCTTACAACTGCTCCTTTGGCTTCCGCATCATTGTACAGTCGCTAACAGCAGTGCCGAATAGGTTTCCTATTTTAAGGGTGGTTACAGACCTAGGCTAAGCCACACGATTGTATCGTACGACATTTTGTTCACGGTATACGTGAACAAAATGTCGTACGATACAGGCGTAGTGCCTACATGCTCGCACGAAACAGTGAGTCTGTCATTAGCAATAATAGGTATTTGATACAAGCTTATAACCTCATACAAGCAAAGTGTATGTCAAAAACGCGTATATAAATAAAGAGAGATAATGGAAGTGATCACACTTACCGACGTGAAATTGGCTTGAGCCGGCTTTATGTATGTGTAATAAAAGCAAAAAATGCCTCATTTCAGTTCGACCGATGCGACTCGACATCGAACTAAAGTCTATTTCATGTCGAAATGTTTGGTCACAACCAATGTGTGGAAAACACTAGTGCGTAATCACTGTTGTTAAGTTACTGCAGAGTTGCTTCATGCTTCTTGATTTAGAGTCTCAAACAATTTGAGAGTCGACGTATCCTAACGCCCTAATTCTGCTGAAACCGCCGTCTGGCGCCATCGTTACCCTAATGTGTGTGACGACACCCGAATCACAGTCGAACCAGTGCTCATTATGGGCTGATAGCTGTAATTGAAAATGGAGGCTTTAATAAATTGGATTTTGTAATTCAGTTGCGGTTTCCGTTTTATTTACCCTTGCTAATGATGAGTAATGTTCAGGAAATGGTACCGCTGAGGTTGAAGGCTCAAATTAGAATGTGATTTTAGATTGCAAAAGGAAAATATTTAAAAAATAAACTTAAAAAGACAATGGGCAAAAGTGGACCAAAATGTCCACCACCAACGCGACCTATATCGGTAGGTTATTAATCGGGAATTATTAAAAAAAAAAAATATCAGTATTTTTTAAAGGTTCTCCTCCCTATTTATTAGAGTAATTAGTTCTCTTGGATGGTGGACATGTGGATCCATGCATTTTTGCCCAATGTCCTTTATATTTATTTAGGGGTAATAAAAAAGGTAATAATGAAGAGACCAAAAAAATGCTTAGTCCAAATGAATCATAATCAAATAAACTTCCTTACCTTGCTAGGCTTCAGAATATTACTCCATTTGCCATCTGTCTCTGGGTACCAATCGTTGTCCAAGTACGCCCCCTCGATCTTGACGGAGTCAGGATAATTGCCTTTAAAGTGGTTGGTGTCCACACAAATTTGCTTAATGTTTCCCGGGAAGCCCAACTTGAAGACGGCCCATTCTTGACCTTTGTAAAATAATATTAGTGTTAGCTGCTGGCAGTGATTTTGAACTGTATAATAGTCCATACTAATAAAAGGAAAAGTAACTCATCTGTCTGTCTGTATGTTAAACTTTCTCGTCAAAAAAGTTAAACAGATTTGGATGACTATGGTCTATCCGTGTATGGTAAATATGATATCTTAACACGGGCTATGAGCTGGATTAGGACAATTTTTAACCCGGAAATACGCTCATGTGGAACCATTTCCGACCTTTATGCGGCCGTGACAAAAGCTGACATAAGTTCTTGTTAGTGTTGACAGTCAATATTGGTTCTAGTTAATGCAAAATTTTATCAACTATTCATTCTATGTATTGAATTAAACATCACAGAAACAATGCATGAAATATTTATTAAATTATTGCTTTCTGGAATATTGAAATTGACAAACATTGTCTGTAATAGAAAATTGTTTGGTAGTAAATAATTCTGTTTACCTGTGCTTTTCATTGTCCCATCATCATTGGCTTCGATAACATTAGGCCTGTCCAATCTTCTGGCTGTTTCCCAACCGTCAGACATACAATTTCCTTTTGAAGGCTTAATAATGTTTTTGGGATGTCCGTAATGGGCATTTGAAAAACCTTTGAACAAGGAAAAAAAAAATTAATAAAAAAATGGTTAATTAATGTGTGCCAGTTTGAAAATATACCTTACAACCTAACACCATCATCTGAGTTGTAGACGGATGTTGCAGCTGTCAAACCATTCTTATACAGGGTGACTAGATCTGGACCCGCCATAGCAAATTCGCATATAGAGGAGGAGAGGAGATATGTAATTTTTTATATTTTATAGACATTTTTTTTAACTCTATTTTGAGGGAAGTTCCGACGTATTTTAGTCACAAATGTTTATGACCACCAACAAATAATAAAAAAAAATCTTAAATAATGAAACAAACAGAAGTTATGAATGCTTGAATGACAAATTTCGGAAAAATCTCAATAAAGTATAAAAATTAATTTGTTTAAACCAAAAATTTGAAATCGTTAGAATCTTATAACCGCGTAAAAAAAGGATAACGCTTATGTTCCGTTGATAATGACTTTTGCATAATAATACTATTACCCTCATAATAGCTGCACTTGCAAAATAGTGGTTTCGATAAAAAGCAGGTCATTTTTAGGGGACATCGAATGATTTAAATCTTTGGTGCGAATAATATTCAACTGTTCTAATGTCACTGTACAGCCAACATTACCAAATTAATTGAATACTCCGTAGTAGCAAGTTTAAACGCCTCACACACCCAATGTTATTCTCCTTACCTTGGCAAGAGGCACCATTCAGTAAAGACATAAGGTCTATAATTTGATTTCTCGGAGGAAGCTCAGGTCTGGCCTCTCCGAAAACCCTCAGGCGAGCAATGCCTCCATCCGGGTAGATATTCACACGAATATGGGTCCAAGCATCGTCACTCAGTACCTGAAATAAAAATAACTTGAGTGTAGTTTCATGTTTTAATTTCTGCGAGTTTATTCCTGGATTTTAAAATTTTACTCTAGAGTGCCATAAATTAACGCTGGAGGCGAGAATTTGTTTCAACTTTTCTATTGAAAATAATGGTGTTATTTTTGGGTTTTGAATTTTATTTTAGTGGAGTTACAACTACTTTTTTTTATTAAATCAAGCTCGTTTGGAAAGTTCAAGGAGATTTTCACACTATGGTGTACAGTCACGAGCACTAATATGTAAACACTTAACAACTTTAAAAAGTGTTTTTCTCCTACTGTTCTGATTAAAATTTCATGTTGTTACGATCATAGTATTCTGGAACACATATTTTTGAAAAAGATAAGTTACACTCGTCATTTCTCGCGAAAATTGTTTTTAAATTTAGGAAAGTGTTTACATATTGGTGCTTGTGACTGTACACTGTACATATTAATATATTATTAGACTCAGCAGCTCCGCTTTCTCATAAGAGATGATATTTTTAATTCGAAATTATACACTTTTATAAAGTAATTAAGATGTCTCAGTTAAGTTACATAAACAATATTCAGTGTCTTTTTCTCAGAATGCTACAATGATGAGTTTTCAACGTCCAATAGGATTTATTTTAAAAGTTTTTACACTACAGTAACACAAGTTCTATCCGTCTTATTTTCAGAAACCCAATTTAGACGAAGTGCTATTTCTCAAAAGTTGCAATTTGAAAGCAATGATATTTATTGGGGATTTGTATAAATTGGTATTTGGACTAAAGGAGTCAATCAAATTTGGCGTGCCATTTATGGCATCTAGACAAACCTCGCTCAAAATTTGTGCTGGAAAAATAAGGGCTTCAGAGACAATTTGCCAAAGAAAATTAACGGAAAAATGTTCAACTATATTTCCCATAGACAGAAAAAAATACTTTTATCTACTCATAATACCTATCTAATAATTTTATCTCGATTTTAGGAGAGTATAATAAATTCACGAGAATAGCACACGAAAACCACGATTTTCAGTACCATGTGGAACACTTCTATAGTGAGAAGACGGTTTAGGATTGTGGTAATTGTATTAATGTTATGTTATTATCTTTTATATTTAGAATGAAGTAGATCGTCGATGGAACTTTGTTATGTTGCGTTTTAAAGAATTGCTTTCATATGTGAAAAAAATAAATAAAAATATTTCCTATGGATAGTACTGAAGCCAGCACATCAAGCTACTACAATCTGTCAAATTTCTTTAATAGATTTCCTACTTTATCGCTAAAGCATTAGGTTCAAATTTGATTGGGAGAATTTGACAGTTTCGGGTAGTTTGAAGTGCTGGCGATTGTACCTACAGTTCATAAAATCAGGATCTCTCGGGACTATGTTCAACTCCTAAATTAAGAACCAATATTGTCTTTAGAAAATTACCTTCTGGAAATTGAGCCTGGTATCGTCATAACCGGGCCGTAGAGCTGTAACGGGCACTAACTCATCCCATTTGTCAGAGTTAAGGCGTTCGATATGTTTCAAGTCGAATTTGTTGCATGCCGCCCCCATCTTGGAGATTCTCATTGGAATTGATTCTTCCTCTGTAACAATAAAAAAATATTTAAGTTTTAGTTGCTATGTTTGTTTGGGCTGTGGTGACTTTTCATTTTGGTAGTTTTCATTTTATTATTCCATATTTTTTTCAAAGAGCAAAATTCGTAGGTAACTCATAACTCTGTATCTTGCGAACATCTATTTTTTTGACAGGTTAGGTAAACAGTGTCAGGCGTTAATTTTATTTCACGGATAAAATACATGTGATTTCGGTAAAATCAGGCTTATATGTGTTTCCCTACCTTCTAATGCATTGAGGTTAAGTTGTCTGACTTGTATAAAAAACCTAATTAATTTCAAATATAAAATCTCGGTAGAAAGTCTATATAAGGACTATATATAACCATGCCTCGTTTGCATAAACTATGCTATAAGATAATAGTTTTACAAGTATTCGACACCCCGTAAATAAAATTAATAAACTTAATACTTTTTACTATTATAATAACCACCACAGTAACAGGTATCCATAGTCTAATAAACGAGACATTTTACGGTATAGTCGTCCTTGGCAAGGCTACTCATACCGCCCCGCGGGTATCGTAAGATACGTCTAAACATTACAGTAGGTACGTAAATGAGCAGTAAACTGCAAAAAGTTTTCGTCTCTAAGGATAGTAGAGGACACTGCGTTCCTGGAAAAGTATAAGAACAAAAAAAGTAGTTACTTTAGCAAAAAAAGTATATCTGTTAAGGAACCTGTTTCATTATATTCGATACAAACTATGAATTAATCTGTGAATTATCGGTCGTGATAAAATTACTTTTTAGGATCAAATTGGACAAACCATATATTATGTAGGTACGGATGAAACACATTATTTTAACGTGGCTTTTTATTTTAAATAGGCTTGCTTTTGGCCGCAACTCGCCTGATGTGAAGCGATGATGGAGCACGCTTGCCAAGAAAAAACCGATTCACTCGAACTTTGTTTCGTCTAAAGATCTCAAAACCAGCGGTTATCTTTTTTATTTTGAACAATTTTCTACCTAATTTAACGCTTCATAAGACAAAATAAGAACACAATAATTCTCAAAGACATTACAACAAAGCTTTTGAAAACACTTCATATACTAGAAACAGTATCCTTCTCTATGATTGATTAGGTCCCGGGGATAAAGAGTCTCAGTTTCCAAGACCTCTCTTTGGCAAAAATAACGAGCGTCCGGTAAATAGCATTGGCAAATTGCCAGGACACGCCTCATTGGGCTAGAACTAAGTGCTTTGCTAGAACTAGGTATGTGGGTACAACCGACAAAATAAATAAGTATACAGGCTAGCTTGTGACTACTTTAGATCCATTTTTTTTAAGTCACTCTTCTGTGCAAAATGTTTGTATACAATAAGGTACATCTCTCCCTTTGGAGATTATAGTCGTGATGTTATATGTTATGTCTTGTACTTATATCTTTAATTTAAATATTATGACACATACAATACCAAACATAGGAGGAGTTAGGAGAAAACTAACATGTTCTTGGACCAAAAAAACACCAGCCACTAGCCCTGACAGAGTTTGTGTGGTGGATTATATCCCACTCTCTCTCACAGAGGGAAGAGCAGAGCTCTAGCAGAGGGAACTTTTGTTAGTTTTTATTAATTGTGATTGAAAAACTATATATATTATCAGTGTAGTGAAAGTATTTTAGTTTTTTGGTCAATATGTGAGTCTGATAGTCAGTCTTATAAAAGAGTATCGTATTGCCCATTATCGGGATAATGGAGGGTAGATAGGCAGTCGCTTTGTAATGATGTAACCAAAATTTTCTAACAAAATTTTGATTTAAAAGAGTGTCCATGGAGTCTCTTGCCCATTTTTCACCATAGATATCTACGCTTTGAAATTAGCAACTACTTTCACAAGTTATAATAACTTGTGAAAGTAGATTCCTTGGGACTGTGACTGTAACTTCGCTTTATTTTTGTTCTTTTTTTTTACTTTCAAATTTTAATGTGCTTGTAATGGTCTAATTAAAATAAATGCTTTGAGTTTGAGTTTAATATACTGGAATCAGCTGAACCCGGTTAGAATGTAAGCCGACCCCAACATAGTGTGTACCTAGTTGGTTTAATTATGATGTGTATACCAAACTCCTATATTGACGGTACTTTAATAAGTACTTGTGGCCAAAGAAACGTGTGGAGGTTTTTTGTAAAAGGATTATTTACTGATAGCTATCACTTTTCGGGAGGAACCTCTCATTGTTAAGCTAACTTTAGTCCTCAATGTAATTCAGTAGAGGGTTTTTAGAGATCTAGATTTGTATGATGACCTAAAGATACCTATTTACCAGTTGTATTGAGGAAAATTGTTTTTTTTTTCTTATTCTGTATTTGTTAATGAGTTAATACGGTAAGTACCATTTTCCTCATTTTTAATTATGGGTACATACCTCAATAATTGATAAAAGGAAACTAAGTACACTATTTGAGTTTTACTGCTAAGTTACTTTAATGTGATATTTCTTGTGGGAATATTAAGTCGTTTTCCCCATTAAACCTAACAAATCTGATTATTATAACAAAAGTGAAGAGTTGTCGCAAGCGCGACTGCTGAGCGGTTTTTCCGTGTTTGGCAGTGCACCCCTGAGACGTGCTATCTTGAGCTCTGGATTCTGAGTAAGGTATATATGGTAGACCAGAATGCTTGCAATAACAACTATTTGGAGCTTGCCGAACTTAAAACATAACTGGCAAAATGTGAGTGTACTATTAGATACACCTCTGCCGAACCGTTCGGGGATTACAGGCGTGATTTTATGTTTATGCATACTTATGTCTATTTTCACTAAACGGCACGTTAATATAATGGCAAAAATATTGCACTCTCAGCCCTGAGCTGAACGTTGAAAATCGAGAGTGCGACTTTATTAACGCATTACATTTAGGTGCCGCCTAGCGAAAGACACAAAACACTCACCTACAGGCGTTAAGCATGCCGCTTGTATGGAATACTTTGGCGCATAGTTTCCTGTGAAAAATGCTGTGTCGACCAATAAACCTGAAACAAAAGAAAATCAAATGAATCACCATCATCTGCCCAGTCAGGTGATGATGTCAAGATGGCCACCTATTGGCTGATTCTTGTTAATATGAACGAACAGCGCTAAGATAACTTAAAAACAAATTAAAGAAGGTTTTATGAAACCTAATTGGGTCCTTTTTTAAGTGCGTTATTGGTCTCGTGGTTGCAAGCGTGATTGCTGAGCATGAGGGCATAGTGTTATTGGGTTTTTCCACCACGAATTTCTCAGTAGCAGCCACGGAGTCTAAATTTGTGCCCGGTCGATAGCAATAGTTTCGCCCTCTATTAACTTAAACATAACTGGTGAAATGTGGGTATTTTGTTCTGTCTGTCAGTTTGTCTGCAGCCTCTAAAATTGGATACCTACAGATAATAGGGCCTAATAAGGTCTGTGTTTGTTACATAATAATGATCTCTAAACAACAAACACTACGTAAATTATTAACTTCAAGTGGCCTCCACTTAATCCTCCAATAAATCTTTTCATCTTTTTAAGCACAATCAAAATAACTTGGCAGTGAGAAGCAGTCATGAATGCCTTTGATCATTTAACAGTTTCGACTACATACAACAATTTTTCAAAATAAATTCCCTAAATACCTAACGCTGAAACCCGCATCAAAACAGACAAATTTATAGTAAAACCGACCTTATGTATACCAGCGAAGAGAAATACGTACCACGAATAACACACTTTGTCGCCAGTTTCAGTATACACCAGTCATGCCCCGCGATCCTCTTCCTGCGCGTCTCCCACCCATCCATCCACTTGCCGTACTCCGTGTACTTGTCTTCGATGAATATCGGGTCGGAGTCAGCTAGCATGTTCTCGCATGTTGCAAAGAAGTCGTCTGATGCGAAGACCACTTCTCCTCCAGCCTGTGTGGCAAGTATTTTGGTTAGGCATGATACTAATAATGCTCATACTAGGCTGAGCGGCAAATTCGAATGTATATTTTGCCGCCCAGCTGCGCTGTATCAGGCTGAGCGAAATTTTAGCAGCCCTTAGCTACATTTTGGTTAAAACGAAAGTAATTTAGATTTTTCTGGAGTTTCGTAACGAAGTGTCAATGTTTAGTTCCTGTAATTGTTTTTGGACCTTCTGCCCAGCCACAAAATTAATGGATATATCACCTTTTTGGTGAATTTGCTCCATAATTAGTCTTTTCTGGGGCAAATTTTAAATAGCTTGGCAACTTTAAGGGATTGTTTTGGACCGTTAAGTAAAGAGCTATTTCTAAGTCACCGCTATTCTCAATTTTTTTTAGTACTACTATTTCTGGTTACTTTCAAACATAGGAAAAAAAAATAGAGAATATCGGTGATTTAGAAATCGCTCTTTACTTAATGGCCCTAAACGATCCCTTACAGTTATAATTATAGATACAGTGGTATTAACAAAATTCTGTAGCTTGCCATCAACACTTTAAGAAGATGAATGAGCCATTAAACGAAAAGAACAACTAAGAACTGACTAAGAGACATTATTAAATTCCATTTATTTTGTTCGATTGATTTTACATGATAGATTCTATACTTTTCTAGATTATTTAACAAAAATACTAAAATTCAAGACAAACTCACCCCAATACTCCCAAACTCACTTAGCTCAGCAAACGCCGGAATTATAGTCTCAATCATCTTGACAGTTAATTGTTATCACAGAAGCTAACGAGTTACTTAACTCAAACTCAAACACACACTGATAACGAACCGTCTTGAACCCCGATATATATAGTCTTTTGTATATAAATAGACACTGTCTATCTATATCTATTTATTTATTTCTAACCATATATAACTAAGTTTCTACTCGGTTTTTTTCTTCCGCGCAATTTAAAGAAGTAAAAAATTAAATGAATTTAGATTGTTTTGTTACGAGAATAGAATATTGTATGAATAGGCCAACTAGTCGTGTAAAATTAGACTTAAGTTTAAGTAAAATAACGGAACTAAAGGATAAGCGCCATGAGTGATTTCATTAATGTTTTGTCTTGTAATAATTATATTTATGTACTTAATATTAGCACGCCACACGTGGCAGAATGTGATGAGACCATAGATTAAACTTAAGACCATATAATGTACCATATTCTAACAAATTAATTAATTTGAATGATTACTTTAGGTATTCTGTTAGTACATTTTACGATTGCAAATGAATATTTTAAACTATCAAATAAATCCTAACAACGAAAATGAAAAAAAAAAACAATCAAACTAAATAGCATAAAACTGTTAACTAAATAAAACACTATTTACAAATTTATAAAAAAAAAAAAAACAAAACTAAGCAAACAAATTAAACCAACCTAAACAACAACTAAACTCACCGTCGTAAACTTTTTGCGTTTTAAAAGGTACTAAGATACTAAATTTATACGTTATAACAATTTAACACGATTAAATAAAATAAAATAACTAACTAAATTCCAAATTACATTCTGGTTAATTTAAAATAAAATACTGACCTACTAATTGCAAAATACTCGTATTTATAAATATTTTGAATTACCTTACTACCTTGGCGCATTCGCCATAAGTTTTTTTTTTCAAATCGTATCGCTCAAGTGTGCGACAGGAAAAACTAAAAATAGCTCTTACAGACGCCCTAAGATCTTAGACCTCAGTAAAGCCGATAACGGGTAAAGACCGCATTATAATCGTAGGAAAATGTTTCAAGATTTCTAGTATCATATTGTTCATCATCAATCGACAGTCTGTACATTTCCAAACATGTGCTTCTGATAATACGAGTAGTACCGCTTGTATTCACCACACTTGTATGAGCAATTGATGACTTGCTTGGTAACTAGAGCCTACAAGAGCGTTGGTAATTGACATTTCAAAAACGTGGATACCTACTTTGTTTTCCTTCGGATTGATAGTTAACACACCGGTGGCCCCATGGTGGCTCAAAATGGTAAAGGCAAACAACGTGAAAACACTTAAAACCAAATAATAGAAGACATGTGGCTACCAATTCACCACGTCGGCCTCTGTGACAGGTTACAGAGGCCTGTGTCCCAGCAGTAGGAACGCTGTAGGCTCTTTATGTTAACGATACACAGTAGCCGAAAGTTACGGAAATTCATTTAAATGACATCATACAGTGCATTTTAAATCATAATCTTCCTGCCGTTGTTCCATGCTGCTTGGGGTCGGCGCAACACGTTTTCTTCTTCCGTTGTACCCTGTCAGATGTCACGGCATCATTTACTCCTTTCTCATTCATATCATTCCAATATATATGTTTAAACCAACAATATATTATGTCGAATCGAAATGATAGTGAGTTATTTTTCGCAAATTTGTGATCACTTAAACAGAAAAAATTTCAGGTAAACCGTGTAAATCCTAAAAACTTTTATAAAGTTATGAGTGAAATGTCACAAATTCCAATGTGATTCAGTACTAAACCTTGACAAAAAGTACGATAAATCATAATAAAAATAATGGATTCAGTTTATTGCAGTATTTTATTATTGTACACAATTTTTACCATTAATTTCAAACTTTTTTATCTTTGGCTTATCAAGTTCTTACTCGGCTGTTTTTATTCGTTGCGTTATAAAACCTCACTGTTATTTCGAGTACTTCTTTTCGTTTCTTTTTTTTCGTTCTGAAGCATATTAGTTCGCCAGAATTACAAGTTTTCTTTCAACTAGTTTTATACTGATTTCGTTAGCCAACTTAGTGAAGTTTTTTGAAATGGTTGATGATCGTATATTAAAAAAAACAATTGACGACACGGTTGGCTCAGTGGCTGAGCGATTGACTGCTGCGCTACGCGTCGCGAGTTCGATCCCCGCACGGAACAAAAATTTGTATGACCTACAGTTAGTTGTTTTTACGTTCCATTAATAACGTCTTACGGTGACGTTATTTCGAGAGCTGTGAGCAGGGTGTGATTGTCTAATTGGTTAAGACATCCGGTGTACTCAATCGGAAGGTCGCAGGTTCAAACCCTGCTCGCACTAGAATTTTTCTTTCCATGTCAAAACAGCTATAGTTCCCTACGCAGGGTTTGCCTATAAAAATATTAAAAAAACTACAGTTAGTTGTTCCGGTTTTGGTTGTTTGTGTGTGAGTTTTAATATTTGTAAACGCATCTACGATACAGGTTAAATTCCTAGTGAGGGGCTAAGTTTAAAAAAAAACTACGTCATGTTTTACACTTGGTACAATATTCCAGATTTGGTAAGAGAAACAGATAGAAGAATCTCGTCTGCAGCTTCGGTTTCTAAATATTGACCGTTTCACAGAATATTATGTAATTCGACTACTAGAATTTTAAACAGCTGGAAAATACTACTCTTTTCATGTTACAGCGAGTTTCACAAAAAACCTTAATTCAATAAACCAGAAAAAGTGTTTTATTGTACTAACCGCAAAGTTGACAAAAACAAGACAATAATCCTTAACAATAGGTTAAACGGTGCAGTTCAAACAGACCAAAAAAAAAGTAAATGACAGTGGAAAACATTACAGAAATAGATTAAGATATATTTTGAGCGCTCAATTCGCCGAAACATTTAAAAAAATTCAAGACAGACATACAAAGCCAAATAATTGTACCTTTTCATGCCGAACAGCTGATCAGATTTACATGGAATTGTCGCAGGGATAAATCATACCGATGATCAAATCGTATGGACATAGAATAAGAAGGGCGTACTTATAATACAGTTCGTACGACCTCAAGGACAAATTTCCGAGGTATTCCATCTAGAGACACGCAACCACACTCCACACTTTAATAAGCACGAAAGTAGTCCACAAAGCGTGCACTTAAAAAGGGACATTTTAAACCTCAAAATTTTTGAACTATCGATATTTTCAATCAAAGTCAGCCGGTTGGTACTGTGGCTGAGCGATTGATTGCTGCGCTTCGTGTCGCGGGTTCGATTCCCGCACGGAACAAATATTTGTTTGGGCTACAGGTAGTTGTTCCGGGTCTGGCTGTTTGTGTCATCATCATCATCATCATCATCATTTCAGCCGAAAGACGTCCACTGCTGGACATAGGCCTCCCCCAAGTGTCGCCACATTGACCGATCCCGTGCGTCTCGCATCCAGCGGATCCCCGCAACCTTTACCAAGTCATCGGTCCACCTAGTGGGAGGCCTTCCAACGCGACGCCTTCCAGTTCGCGGTCGCCACTCCAGAACTTTCCGGCCCCATCGGCCATCCGTTCTGCGAGCAATATGCCCTGCCCACTTTTTTTTTTTTTTTTTTTTTTGTTGGGAAATCATCAAATAACCCCTCCCACTCTGGGCGGAGCGGAAGGGAGTGTCAGACCTGTACTGACTAAAACCCATCCATGTTCCTTCTGTGCCCTTTGTGTTCCAGGGTCACGGTATCTCTTTCGAACAGTCCCGCAGCCCTGGCAGGCATCGGCCCATGCGGACCCCTACGTGGTTGCTGACATCTCTTTGAGGCGCGCGTGGAACACGAACGCGCCGTCGACACGGCCTGTCGTCATAAGACGGCCGGACGGCGAGCTAGCCCATAACTCGCCGACCACAGGCCCGCGCTTACGGTGGCCGGGAGCCACCACGTGACCCCCGACGCCCAGGGCGTCTCCCGCGGCGGCTGGGACGTGAGGTTCTTTCTCTCTCACGTCCCGCCACCTCCTTCACTAGCATGACTGCTTCGCAGAAGGTGGTGACGGCTTCCCATTCCCTCTTGCTCCGGACCATGGCTTGAACCAGGGCCTGACGCGAGAGATCGCCGCCGCCAATCGCCGCTACAAGGACACGGCGGTGCTCCGCCCAAGCGGGGCAGATCTCTACGGTGTGCTCCACCGTGTCCTCCGGACGATCCTCGCAGTGGAAACACCCGGGCGTTTCCTCCCGCCCGATTCGGTGCAGGAACCTCCCGAAACAACCGTGTCCGGTGAGGACCTGCGTCAGGCGGTAGGTGAGGGCGCCGTGGCGCCTCTCTAGGCACTCCTCAAAGAGGGGACTTATCGCCACTATGGTGGCGTGCCCTGCACGGGGTTGCGACAGTCGCTCTCTCCATGTCGCCATAAGATCACGCCGGAGGTCTGTCCGCTGAGCGGCAATTTGTCGCGGCAGCGGAGTTTCCCCCCGACATAGTGCTTCCGCGCGCCATTCATGCAGGCGCGCGAGGACTATCGCCTCCAGATCCCATGGCGGCAATCCGGCAAGGAGGCTAGCCGCCTCGCCGGAGATCGTGCGGTACCCCCGGATTAGCCTTATGGCTATCACCTTTTGAGGCGCCCTGGTTTCCGGATGAGGACCAGCTTCCCCGTCTTCCAACGAAGCGGAAACTGGCCTCTCTCCAAGCATGCGCTTAGGAGCCCTTCCAGTCGGGGCCCGAGAGCCTCAGAGGCCAGGACCCAGGCTTTGCCGGGCAAGCCATCGGGTCCCGGGGCGGTGTTTCTGGATTTCAGCCTGCGTACCGCCACTCTCAGGTCTAGTTTAGTTTAGTTTAGTTTAGTTTATTTATTAATACCCCACCCCAGTCACCTCCGGAACGTCGTCATCGTCATCGGTGTAGTCCGCTTCCGGCACCGCACGCGGCGGCGGGGCCATAGGCGGGGGAGGATGCTCCCCTCGCGAAGGGAACAGAGCGCTCACCACGTCCTCCACGAGCTCATGCCGGAGACTCTGCGTCAGCGGGAAGGCCCGGGTGCGGAGTTTGTCCCGCACCATCTTGTAAGGCCGCCCCCACGGATCTCCGTTCAGAGACTCCAGCATCTCCTCGCGGGCCAGATTCTTGGCCCGCCGGACAGCCTCTTGGAGGGTGGTCTTCGCCGCTCTGTACCCCTCGTACAGCTCCGCCTCAATGGCTGCCGCATCCGGAGGGCGGATGCGGAGCCTGCGATGCCTGGCGTACAGGTGCCGCGCGGCAACACACGCCTCGCGCAGAGACGTCAGCTCTCACGACCACCAGTATACCTGACGCCGGGCGCTTCCTGGCCGAACTCGGGGCATTGCCACGTCGCAAATCTCGGACATGGCCTCCTGGAACCAACCCGCCTCGTTGTTAATGTCGGCAGGCCTGACCGGTGATGACACCCAGGCCTGCACGATCGAGGCTTCCAGGAGGAGCTCCCGGTCCAGCTGCTTCAGCGCCCATCGCGGACCACTCGGGGCCTGTAGGACCGGCGCGCTTGAGGTCTGGGTGGAGATGTCGAACCGGATGTACCGGTGGTCGGAATAGGTCTCCACCCCCTCCATGACGCGCCAGTCAACGACACGCGGTGACAGAGCGGGACTGGCGAACGAGATGTCCACCACCGACTCGCCCCGCATCCGCACGCACGTGGGGACAGAACCCCGATTTAGGACGACCAGGCCTGTCTCCAGAGCCCAGTCCTCCACCATCCTACCCCGCACGTCCGTGTAACGAGAACCCCAAGCCAAGTTCTTGGCATTGAAGTCCCCGAGCACAAGCACGGGGAGGGAATATGCCCTGCCCACTGCCACTTAAGTTTTTCTATTCTTCGGGCTACGTCGGTAACCTTGGTTCTCTTACGGATTTCCTCATTTCTGATTTGATCACGCAAGGAAACTCCGAGCATAGCCCTCTCCATTGCCCTTTGGGTGACTTTAAGCTTTCTGATGAGGCTTATTGTGAGCGACCACGGTTCGGTCCCGTATGTAATCACTGGCAACACACACTTGTCATAGACTTTCGTCTTGAGACACTGCGGTAAGTTGGACGAGAAGATACCACGCAACTTCCCGAACGCTGCCCAACCGAGTCGGATTCGACGATTAACCTCTTTCTCGAAGTTAGACCTACCTAACTGGATCGTTTGTCCCAGATAGACATAATCGTCTACAACTACGAGTGTATGTGAATTTTAATGTTTGTAAACGCACCCACGATACACGAGAAATTACTAGTGTGGGGCAACGTTTTTTTTTAAAAAAGAAAAAGAAAGAATACTTTTCGTGCTCTTTAAAGCGTGGTCTTATTTTATGTGCTCTGGATGGAATACCTTGATTTTCCGACCGCCGCGTGGCCTTAATCTATTTGTTTTACCTTGTTATTTTAATAAATAACAAGGTAAAACAAGTAAATTAAGGCCACCTATTCATTGTCGTGGGGAGTTTCCAGGAAAGTGATTAAAATTGAAGAATTATTTTCCGATTAACGAAGTAAGGGTGTTATTGGCTTTTCCATAGTCATTAGGTTTGCCGATCTTATCCGGAAAGCATGCGATATGTATCGTTATTTACGACTATTTTATGTCAATTATTGGTCCCTGACTCTTAATCATCATATCAAATTCTGCCAATATTCATCTAGAGGCGGTTAAGCTTCAAGAACTCAATCATCTTGTCAAGGACTTTTCCATTATTTCAGTATTCAATTTTTTCGTTGCCTTTTCAAAACAAAATATTAGAACGAATTTTTTTTGCAGATAAACCACGAAGGAGATGCAGAAAATTAGGGGCAATATTTTTTTTTCGGTTATCACACCTTAGTTTATTGTACTGTAAGTATATGTTTATCGGACAGGAGACCGCAACTTAGTTGGTACGCGTGGGTAAAATTTATCATTCTATCCACCCTAACTACTCAAAATCATCAGCCACGGAGGGTACCTGGGTATCATATTGGTACATACAGTCTTAGGTAATATATTTTATTATTCAAACTACCTATCAATATTAGCATAGCATAAGCATAATCAGCCTATTAATGTTCCCACTGCTGGGACGCAGGCCTCCTCTCTATGAGAAGGAATAGGCTATAATCCACCACGCGGGCCCAGTGCGGGTTGGTAGATGTCACATGTCTTCGAATTTTTGGTTCTAGGACATTCTGGTTTCCTCACGATGTTTTCCTTCACCGTTTTGAGAGCAGTGGTGATGAAATCACTTACACAAAGTAATGCGCCAGGCTGGGTTCGAACCCACGACTCACTGCTCGTAAGTCGGAGTCTCCACCACTGGGCCACCGCTGTTCTATCAACATTAACTTTATTTAAATTTCTATAATATACGGGTCTCTTAATCTTAGACCATTAAAACGTATCATAAAAATGAGTTGATTTAGAAGCTCTGTTTGTTCGCGAGTTTTATGTTTTTAATTTAAAACCTTGGCGTTTTTTATAATCGTCATACTGACTTTCATTATCTTTATAACAAGTTAATGTTATGTTGGATGAAGACTACATTGAATTAAACTCGAAGGATATTGCTATACAGGGTGTTAACAGACCCTTTACATAGCCGTCAACCAAGCATTCTGTACATCAAACTAAGTAATTTTACGCAAAAATTTTTGCTGGGAATCGAGTTTTTTTTTTGGGGCGAAAAATCACATTTTACGGTAGGACTTGATGGAAAGCACTCAAAGCATTGTACTGATGGATAGAGTGAATAGTACGGGGGTCGTGGAGGTGTGTAAAGTATAAATCTCAACATTAAAAACATGTATTTTAAAAAAAACTTGTGAAAAAGTTGGAACACTTGACCCCCAATATCTCCGTAACTAGAAGGTTCCCAGGTATGGTCCTTAACAAGAAAATGATCACAAAGACGGGGAGAACAAGTGCCTTTCGGATATGTTAAGGGTCTATTTACACCCTTTATTATCGTAACGTGGAAAAGAAAAGAATAACATGTAATGGAAATTACTGACACGACAGGGACACATCATAATGGGTGTAAAAGTACCCTTAACGAAGTCAAAAGACAATTGCTTCCCCGTCATTGAGACCATTTTTTTTGTCCTAGACCATACCTGGGAACCTTCTAGTTCCGGTGATATTGGGGGTCAAAGTTCCAACTTTTTCACGTATTTTTTATTAATACAAGTTTTTAATCTTATAACTTTACTTTAAATACTTCCACGACCCCCGTTACATTCAATGCATTCATCAGCACAATGTTTTAAGGACATTACATTGATTCCTACTCCAAAAAGTGATTATTTACCCCAAAAAAAGTCGTTTCCCAGCAATAATTTTTTCGTAGTTACTTAGTTTGATGTACAGAATGCTTGGTTGACGGCTTCGTGAAGGGTCCGTTTACTCTCTGTATGCAGCGGGTACTAAAAAGGTGTGGTCAAATTTCAGGTTGTGATTTGATTGAAAAACTTTCTCTATGGCACCACCATCAAAATCTCGCAAAAAAAACAACTGTTCATTACAAAGCTACAATAAATACTCGACCCAAATGTATGGGACAGCTGTTTTATTTTTGACATGTAATATTATTACACTACGCGTTGGTCCAATAGGCACCTTGATATACCTACTGCAAGCTTTATTTTTAAGATTAATAATTAAATTAGATCAAGTCAAAGTTTTTATTTTAGGTAAACTTAAAAAAAATCATTTCAGACGTAAAAGAACTTCAACTCAACCCCCTACCCAATAACAGCAAAATAAACTTTATGTTTTAGATTATGCCAAAAAACCGTGCGTTCAAGTTCTATAGATTGCGCAATTATTATGGAAGTACCTAAGAGTAAATTTACAACAATAGGTGTTCTGTTGTTGTAAATTTACTCCCAATCGTATCGACGCCAAAGGAGTAGTATCTCTTGTCAAGAAATTGAAGCCTAACGCAACGTCATCAAAACATCGATCGCGATTGGTTAAAATATAGTTCTACGCACGGCCCTCTCCTCGAATTTTCTAAGAACAAACTTATTGACGCCACTACATGCAATTTTATTAACTGAAAACTAACACAACATTTTTATTTGCTCAAATTCCATTAATCTCATCATCGCCACTCATCCATCACCTTGCACTGCTTTGCACACATCGTGTCCTCACCGCTGCTGATACACTTTTATTCAGTATAGTGAAAATAATGTTACCAAAATTAGATAATCTTTCAAATTGTTGTTATTAATACACCGTTGACTTTCTAGTCGTCCTACAAAGGTGGTCCACTCAATGTATCCGACATAAAATACCTCTTGGCGCGGGTATTTTATCATTAATTAAGATAATAGGTACAAAGAAAAATTCATAAAATAATATAATATTATATAATATATATAATAATAGAATAATGATACATCCTGTTAATAATGTTTACGTGTCAAACGGTAGAACATACCTACCCAGCGCAAGAGTCGAGTAGATCATCGCTCGCAACAGGGTGTTTGAACTTCGTCATGCGTCATAATAATGAATAATATTCTTACTTTTAAATTATTCAAATTTCATAAATATCTATTTTTTTTTAAATGAATGTACAGTAGTCCTTGGATACATGAAGTGGTCTGCCGTTGTAAGACGACTAAAAAATCACGGTGTATAATTATTATTTATAAAAGTTATATTTTTTATTCCACTTACTTCCCGTAGGTACGCAGTAGAGTCACCTTGCTTACTTTACTCACTAAAATCACTCATCGCCGGACTGACAATCATATTTATGTCATAGGTCACATACGATTGGTTAGAAACCGGTTTTAGCCACGCGTACCAGTTCACTAGGTCGCCTTCCAGCGATAAGACGGCCATACGGCAGACTTGATACAATAATGATGTTTTATTTTAATGATAAAACAATAATAATATTTAAATTGTTTATTATTATTCCGGTTTCGGTAATGTCTGCATGCTTCGTTGGTCTAGTGGTCGCAAGCGCGACTGCTGAGCATGAGGTCCTGGGTTCGATTCCCAGGTCGGGCAAAGTCTTATTAGATTTTTCCATCACAAATTTCTCAGTAGTAGCCACGAAGTTTGGATTTGTGCCTCGTTGATGGCAATAGGCTCGACACCTATTACATGGGACTTAAAGATAACTGGCGAAATGTGAGTGTACTATTAAGTACTGTCTGTTTTGTGCTTATCTGAATTTAATTGGTGGACTGGTTAAATTATTCTTCAGACTGGTCTTTAATAAGACTTGAGAGTGGTTTCTGGTAATAAAATATCTTAATTAATGTCTTAACACTTTACCGCATGTATTTTTTAAATCACTTGAAATATATGTCATTTATTAGCCAAAATAAGACCAGAAAAAAATTATAAAAAAATAATTCAACTGTAAATACTTTTAGTCTTATTTTTATCATTAGTTTAGTTCTGTTTGTAGTCTGTGTATAATGTAAATAAATTTCTAGAAATCGATAGACGGAAATTAAAATAATTTTGTTTTAGCGTAATATACAATTAATAAATACTGTAAATGGAAAAGTTATTCAATAAAAACTATTTGTTCCAGATTTGGGACAACATGCATTAACGCTTTTATTTTTGTTGGTTCCAAATTCGGTACATCATGCAGTAATGTCTTAATGATGATTAAAAAGTGTTGTTTTGTGAAAGTTTTCTATGGGTCCAGAACTTTTAATGAAATCTAGGTATGTGAGGAGATTTTCATGAATAATCTTCATTCGGTTTACATAACTAAACTTATCGTTTCATTATAATTGCACCACATTTTTTTTGTAAGATAACATCTTTGTCACATGTAGAAATAACGTGTCGAGTTTAAAGATCAATATAATGCATGAGGGAGATAACTTGAAACTGATAGATGGCTGTAACCAATTTAATGCGTAGTGATGACCGACATAATTAGCTAGAAACTTTTCCCCTGTTAAGATATAGTCTCGTTTCTTTTAGAGGGAGTGGGCCATAATCCACCACGCGCGCCCATTGTGGGCTGGCATATGTCACATGTCTTGAAATCTTTGGTTATCCTCATCATCTGCCTAGCCTTTTCCCAACAATGTTGGGGTCGGCTTCCAGTCTAACGGGAAGCAGCTGAATCCCAATATTTATATACATGGAACAACTGCCTATCTGACCTCCACAACCCGGTTAGTACTGGATAATACGATACCTCTTGGCATACCATGGCCCCCCTTGGTAAGTCTCATTGTCACACTTTCGGGTCACTGACTGTAACGACTGTCAAAGATCGACAAATAACAGCCGGGACCAACAGCTTAACGTGCTTTGCGAGGCACGGAAGAAACTCGGTATGTGGTAATGGGTGGTCACCCATGCATAGACTAACATAGGCAAACGCGGCTTCACTGAAGATAGCTCAGGCACGAGCTCTTCCATCTCTTCTCTTTATCTTTGGTTGTGACAGAAGAAGAAGAAGAATTACATAAATTAAATACTATTCTGATGAAACGAAACATGAAACACGAGACGACACGAAAGTCTGGCCCGTTTCCACCTGCCCACTTCATCAACAGCCTGCTGTAGTCTTCTGCGGGATAGTTACAGGCCTCTCCTATTTTGCAAGCCACTCAGCTCGATTCTCGGCATCTTTCATCAAGCTGCTACCAGCTACCCTACGGAGATCGCCGCTTCACCTAGCCTGAGATCGTCCCATCTTCCGCTAGCCGATGGGCGGTCTCCACTCAAAAACACGCCTACCCAACGGTCGGTTCGACGGCTAATATTGCCAGCTCATTTCACCACTGAAGTCTACTTTTTTATAATTTACAGTAATCAGCCGTAATGTGACATAATATGACCCGGATAATGAACCTTCATAAAGTTTGCCTCAACTTTAATATGTCTATAATTATGTACAAACTTACGTCTTTTCGTATCATCATCATCATTTCAGCCGAAAGACGTCCACTGCTGGACATAGGCCTCCCCCAAGTGTCGCCACATTGACCGGTCCCGTGCGTCTCGCATCCAGCGGATCCCTGCAACCTTTACCACCTAGTGGGAGGCCTTCCTTTCGTCTTTTCGTATATGATAATTAAAAACTAAAGAACGGTACGTGTAACGATCCTAACATAATCCTTTGTTCATATATCAAAACATGAGTAGTTCCTACGTTGCCTACTACTTACCTACACCCAACCTTTCTGAAGGACATCGCCAATAAGGTCAATGTATGACCTTCTAGTACGTACACATTTTCGAAGAGAGTAAGAAAAACATTGATGAAAAACTTTTAGATCAAAGTTCTCGTTTCAATATTCAACCTAACATAACATTACGCCTGTAATTCCCAAAGGATTTGGCAGAGGTGAATAGCTATAATACAACCACATTTCGATAGTTACGTTGCGACTGCGGGCTGAGCCTGGGGTCCTGGCTTCGATTCCTTGGTCGGGTTTTTCCTCCATCAGGAATTTCTCAGTAGCAGCCACGGAGTCTATTTTGGAGATTCATCCTCAGTTGTTGGCAATACGCTCACCCCTTTTTACATGGAACTTAAACGTAAATCGCGAAATTTGGGTGTAATATTAGGTACACCTCTGTTTAAACCCTACAGGGGATTACAGGCGTGATAATTGTTATGTCAAAATAAAACAAACTCCAGTGTCGATACACGTCAATGTTAGCATAAATATCAATTTGAAATAACGCCTAGTAACGTGAGAGAGTCTTGCTAATGTCCCCTGTGGTCGTCTGCGTTCTGACGGTTTTTTCTTTGTGTAGGTACGTTTTCAAAGTATTGCTCAAGTGTTAGTTTCAGAGTTGAACGATACATTGAAATTTTCGAAAGAGAAATTGGAAACAGATTGTTTTTTTTTAGCGTTGCCCTCCTATGGGAATCTCTCCTGTATCGTGGGTGCGTTAAAAAATATTTAAACTCACATACACAAACAGCCAGACCCGAAACCACTACTCACACAAATATTTGTTCCGTGCGAAGATCGAACCCGTGACACGCAGTGCAGCAGCTAATCGCTCAGCCACAGCGTCAACCGTGCCGTCAATGACTGTAATGATTTGTTGGTAAGCAATCAAATCTGGTAGAAAGCGGTCATCTGCATCATCAAGGTCATCTGCTTAGCTTACCATTATAACCGGATGTAGCTGAATAACAGTACTTTACTTGGAGTGACTGCCTATTATGCCTCTATAAGTCGGTGAGTGGTTAACACGATATCACTTGATAAGACTGGTTGTCAGACTTACTGTTTCTGATTACCGGTAAAGACTATCAAAAATATGTCTACGAAAGACAGCTGAGACACATTTTGTAACGTATTATTTAACGACAAGCCAGTACAAAAGTTCACCTAGAACACGCAGGCATTGTAATTCAAGAGAAAGTCAAAATGTCTCATATTCCTTATTATAATCAAAGTTTTAATTCTGACCCACAACCGCTGGTAATGGTCCCTAAAAGACTTTTAAAAAATCTCTTTCTATTATCTTGTTCTACGTATAAAGAAATCTTTAGACTTTCTCAGAATCAAAACTTTTGTTTTAAAAATAATTGAAAGTTTTAATCGAATTATCATTTAATTTCTACGAGATATTTCAATTGGGTTACTGTGGTATCTCGGTCCTGGTTTTACAGATGCATGGTCTAGGTCAAGCAACGTTTGCTGAGGTAGATATATGGATGGGTGACCATCCATTACTTACCGGGACTCGTCCGTGCCACGGAAAGAACGTTAAGCCCATGGTCCTGGCTCTCATTTGTAGACCTTTGAAAGTGGTTACGTGTGGTGAAAACCCTGAAAGTCTAACAACCAGTCTTACTAAAAGGAATTGTAACCCAGTAACAGGGTTTTAAAGCACAGATAAAAAGTAGCTCCGTGTTATAATAATAATAATATCATTACCGTCCCACAGTTGGGCAAAAACCTCTTCTCATATAGAGAACGCTCGCCGCGCTTGCTCAAGACCGTTTGGCGATTTCAGACTTATATTAATTATAAGTCCTGGTTTTCTCACGATATTTTCCTTCACCGACGAGATGAGATGAGTTTATCTTGGACATCACAGAATGTCCAAGATAAACTTAGAAAGTACATTTGAATTGAAAAAGTCACATTGCTACTTGCCCGGATTTGAACCCACAACCTCGTGGCTGAGAGGCGAGGCCTTAACCACTGGGTCACGTATAATACTAATATTCAGCTGCATCCGGTTAGGCTGAAAGCTAACCCCAATGTAGTTGGTAATGAGCTATACAAGTATACACCGTAGGAATGGCAGATAGTACGTAAATTAATTTACTTTGACACAAAATATTCCGTCGGACCGACAACTGCAACTCTGTTGACATAATTATTAATGAATATTGCTTAGAAACTGATAACAACAAACTGATATTAAATTATTAAGCAATACTTCTTGGTCTTTTCCACTGGGACCGGGAAAGAACACGAGCTGTACAAATAAACATTAGTACGAGTAAATCAAAAAGCAAAACGATTTAGCTAATTGATATCAACACATTGGCTCGTGTCACTGGTGCACTTCACTCTTTACTTCTAACTTCGATACCTCGTTAAAGACCGAATTAAAAAGTTAAACATCCATTGCTTCTTATGTATTAGCCTTCATTGAATTCTGGAACCAATGCAGCAATGGATACTACACATTGACGGTCCATCGTATAGACTCTAAAACTTCCTCCACTACTTTGATATAATCAGCACGTAACCCAAACACAATGTTATCACCAGTAGAAATATCCAGTTTTAGCCGGTTTCTCGAGACACGAAGGACAAAGATCGGTTCGTGCACACGATTGGTGCAGTCGTAATGTTCTGGTGATAATTTATGACAGCCTGGTACCTCGTGTCGTGGACTCATATTACGATTCACGAATTGGTTTAGGTTATCTTTGAATTAACCTGGCTATGCGCAGACATTTTGTAACATGTTATTATGTCGTGTGTTTTTTAAGTCTAGTGGTCGCAAGCGCAACTGCTGAGCATGAGGTCCTAAGTTAGATTCCTGGGTCGGGCAAATTGTTATTGGGTTTTTATAAAAGGAATTTCTCAGTAGCAGCCATGTAGTCTAGATTTGTGTCCTCTTGATGGCAATAGGCTCAACCCCTATTTTTTTTTTTTGTTTTTCGGGTGTGAAATCATCAAATGACACCCCCACTCTGGGCGGAGCGGAAGGGAGTGTCAGACTTGTACTGACTAAAACCCATACATGTTCCTTCTTTGCCCTTTGTGTTCCAGGGCCACGGTATCTCTTTCGAACAGTCCCGCAGCCCTGGCAGGCATCGGCCCTTGCGGACTCCTACTTGTTTGCCGACATCTCTTTGAGGCGCACGTGGAACACGAACGCGCCGTCGACATGGCCTGTCGTCATAAGACGGCCGGACGGCGGGCTGGCCCATAACTCGCCGTCCACAGGCCCGCGTCTACGGTGGCCGGGAGCCACCACGTGACCCCCGACGCCCAGGGCGTCTCCCGCGGCGTCTGGGACGTGAGGTTCTCTCCCTCTCACGTCCCGCCACCTCCTTCACTAGCATGACTAGGCTCACCCCCTATTACATGGAACTAAGATATAACTGGTGAAATGTAGGTGTACTAGGGTACACCTCTGTTTAATCCTTTGGGGACTACAGGCGTGATGATTTTATGTTAAATGAATAACGAAATTTCGATGAGTATGATCAATGCGTTGTGTACCTAATTATATGAATAATACCGTGTATTTTTTTTGGGTTTTACACCAAAAAAAGTAGTAGCCATTGCCTCCTCTTAAAAAGTAGCAGTCAGCTATTTTTTCCGACTTGATAAAGTATTTTATCTTATATTTCCTATCAAATTATAGTTCGAATTTCACAAATAAATGCAGGCTGCGATGCAGGATGCATGTCATGCATTTCCACAAAGTGAGGCCTGATTCCATAACCTATGTGAAGGATGGCCATCAACTCACTGTATACAGGGTGTAATTATACTTAAAATAACCGAAAGGCACTTGTTCTCCCCGTCTTTGCGATCATTTTTTTTGTTCTAGACCATACCTGGGAACCTTCTAGTTACGGAGATATTGGGGGTCAAAGTTCCAACTTTTTCACAAGTTTTTTTTTTAAATACATGTATTTAATGTAAGATTTTTACTTTACACACCTTCACAACACCCGTACTATTCAATCTATCCATCAGCACAATGCTTTGAGTGCTTTCCGTCGAGTCCTACCGTAAAACGTGATTTTACCCAAAAAAACAAAGTCCCAGCAATAATTTTTGCGTAAAGTTACTTAGTTTGATGTACAGAATGCTTGGTTGACGGCTATGTGAAGGGTCTGTTTTCGGCGATTGGCGGCGGCGATCTCTCGCGTCCGGCCTTGGTTCAAGCCATGGTCCGGAGCGAGAGGGAATGGGAAGCCGTCACCTCCTTCTGCGAAGCAGTCATGCTAGTGAAGGAGGTGGCGGGACGTGAGAGGGAAAGAACCTCACGTCCCAGTCGCCGCGGGAGACGCCCTGGGCGTCGGGGGTCACGTGGTGGCTCCCGGCCACCGTAGGCGCGGGCCTGTGGACGGCGAGTTATGGGCCAGCTCGCCGTCCAGCCGTCTTATGACGACAGGCTGTGTCGACGGCGCGTTCGTGTTCCACGTGCGCCTCAAAGAGATGTCAGCAAATAAGTAGGGGTCCGCAAGGGCCGATGCCTGCCAGGGCTGCGGGACTGTTCGAAAGAGATACCGTGGCCCTGGAACACAAAGGGCAAAGAAGGAACATGGATGGGTTTTAGTCAGTACAAGTCTGACACTCCCTTCCGCTCCGCCCAGAGGGTCATTTGATGATTTCCCATCCGGAAAAAAAAAAAAAAAAAGGGTCTGTTTTCACCCTGTATTTGTCTTTGTCCTATGCAAGGTACGACAAAGGAAGAAAAAAAGAAAATACATTTATTTGGCACATGACAAAAGTGTACACAATATAAAACAAAACAACTCATATAACACAAAACATTCGAGAACATTCCTTAATCGGGACTTTTTTGTGTAAGTTACTGAATGGAAATAAACACGGAACTAAGATGATTCAGTTATTTTCACCACTCATCTTACATAATTCCACCGAGTGACCGACTGGGACGATAGTGATCGCTCATTAGTAGTTTATTTTCTGCCTCATTATACGCATTACTGTAGTCGTTAACGATCATTTCTAAATAAAAATAAATAACGGTCAAGGTCGAGTGTTCCACGTGGCGTTTTAACAAACTTTTTATTATGTTTAAAATGTATCCATCGATAAGAGAATTTGCTGGAAAAAAATGGCATTTTATCAATAAAGAAATCATGTTGTTGATGGATGCTAAATTTATGTTTTTTTTTTAATTTATATGAATAAAGTGTCTGTTTGTAATTTTCCAATAACAGCTTTTTACTGAATGCATGTTATGAAAGTATATTTTTTTAAGACATTTTTTTTTTGTAATTTTTGGCTGTCTAATTATTCTGGTTAATCTCCGAAACAGCTGGACCGATTTTTTACCGGCATATAGCTGATGTTATAAGGAGTAGGTTGCGTTACTTTTATTTTAGAAAAAGGGTTAAGGTTCCGTGCAGAAATAAATCCAATGTGGGAGTAATATTTTATAATAATTTCACACGGACAAAGATCGCGAGCAACAGGTATTATTAAATAAAAAGCTTAGTTAGCTAAGCGTTACAAGATTCTGCAATGTTAAAAAACGTTCCATAAAGTAAGCTACAAACTGTTAGGAACAGGAGACGAAAACGTTACCCGTATAGGGGTTATAATCAGGTTTATTTTTAAGGTTAAGTGAAAAACCTAGACCAAACATTAACACTTATTACCTATGGGGTTAATCAGCCCATAATAACTGGTTCACGCACAGAGTTCATTTTATACACAAAAATATGCAAGAGAGTGACGGAGTAAGCTAGCGCTCGGTGCTTTGTCTCTTTTATTCTAGTTAATCAGCAATATTTAAATGATTTACCCATAGCTCGTGGCTAAATAATAACAGCCTCTCGGGTCGATCTTTAGGTTAAGCCGTGCTTGCCATATCGAGTTTCCTCCGTGCCTCGAAAAACACGTTAAGCCGTTGGTCCCGGCTGTCATTTGTAGATCTTTGACAGTCGTTAGGCAGTCAGTGGCCCAAAAAGTCTGACAACCAGTCTTACCAAGGGGTATCGTATTACCCAGTACAGACTGGGTTGTGGAGGTCAGATAGGCAGTCGCTCCATGTAAAATACTGGTATTCAGCTGTATCCGGTTAGACTGGAAGCCGACCCCAATATAGTTGGGAAAAGGCTAAGCAGATGATGACCCATATACTATAAAGGTTAACCCGTATAATGTTTTATCAAACATAATATTGGTTATAGTTCTAACCGTTAACCTTTTAACCCAATCAATCGGTACTTAGTTAGAAACCATTAAAATAGTGTTGATTAAACCTGTTGTTGTGGGTGGGTGGAATACAACCTACAACGAGCACATTCATTATTATGTTACAACTTTAATAAAAGCAATTAAATCCAAAGAAACTGTTTAAGCAGCATATAAAAATGTGCCATTAAACCAGCATATATTTTAAAAGTAAACTCTTTGCGAAGCAGTACACTATAGGTGGCGACGGCTCGTCCCTAGTCGACGCTTGTCTGCTGCACCGCTTCCATTACTCGCTATCCGTACATTGATGTATTACACTCCGTCTTATAGCCGGGATACTGCTTCGTTCACTGTGAAATTGACGGCTAGTGCTGTGGGAAGGGAAAAACATTAAGAAATATTCTAGGTACTCCTAGAACTCTGTTGGTAATAGATTTAACCAACATTCGTAAAGAATCCTCAATAGTAAATAGTAAAATGTATTTATTTAAACCGCAAATGCTGAAAAACGCTTACTAGCGAACTCTCTAAAGAAAAACTCAAGCAGTGGCGAGAAAGTGTTTCCCTATCCAATCCATTTCTGCCACTTGCTGAAAATCTCCCACCTGGACATGAGTTGCCGTGGTTAACCTGGAAGTCTTTGAATAGACTCCGGACACAGGTTGGCCGAAGCAAGGAAAACCTGTTCAGGAGGAGATTCATAGATAACTCTGCCCTGGAGTGTAAATGTGGTGTTGCTCCACAAATGATAAGACACTTGATATCGTGTCTTGCCAGTCCTGTTACTTGCACATCACAGGAGCTGATGGATGCTATTGAAAGTGCTAAACTCATCACCAAATACGCTGACTCAATTTAAATTGTCATCGACAGGGTATGAAGAAGGATTTATTTAAATTAGTCAGAGATTAGACACTTTTTAAATGTCAAAAGACAGTCCCCCAAAATTCTCCCTTCAGGGCGGGAGTCTTATCCTCTAGTTTTTAAGCTAAGGAAAAAAACGACGGAACAAACTCCTCAGCAACACATAAGTAATAGCATAGTATAGCTTAGCATATGTTAAGTTAGAAGAACTTGATTTTATATGTCGGATCCGGACGTTAGTACGGACATAAAATGAATTGGAAAATGCGCCTGTGTGCAGTGGTGACATCACGCGACCACCTTACCAGTCAACCCACAACACAGCGTGCTTCTACAGAGCCCTGATGTTCAGCTTGAGGCGAGGGCGAAAGTCAATGTCTGATCGCGGCGGAGTTAAGACGTCTTGGAACTGTACCCGATTCATTGTGCCCCGTGTTATTGTGTTAAGTTGTAATCTCATGCAATTCGTTAGTTTTGCTAGAAACGCACCATATCGCACCCAGTGTGTTTTCATAGCTCGAAACCCATCGTCTGCCCACATGATGTACGAGCCTAACGAAGTAAATCCTGACATATCCGACATATATGTAAAGTGAATAAGAAATTAACTCTCCTTCGTAGTTAGTTAGATAATTATAATAATTACCATCTTCAAAGTCATACCTATGTACTTAATTGAATAATAAACTCATTAACAAAAAGGCAGCTAAAGCTTTTTCAAATTAACAAAAATGTAAAGTGAATTCAAATTACATTCAACATTAAAACACTTTTTATTCTTCTCGCAAATTGACAGTTAATTTATCAAAAACCTCTAAGTGCAATGTAACTAAGTATTTTTCATTCATTCGTTCGTTCATTTTGATTGTCGTTTGTTATTGCTGGAACGTTCTAGGAGAAGTTAATTACTGGCCACTTAATTGAATGACTTTTAAACCGAGACACTTCTTTTTCGAGTATTCAGTACTTTGGTTAGTTCGCTCGAGTTATTTACTTTAGCGGTGCTAATTGTTCCATTAAAAATATCATTAGTTAGTCTAAATTTGGTTTAATTTAGATTGGGATTGAAACGCGCGTGGTGGATCTCTTGGTATAATGAAATTTGTTTTAAACAGAGACTAGATTAATTTTAAGGTCTACCGAATTTGGTAGGGCCATTTAAATTGAAATGTTTTTTTTGTGAAGTCTTTCAGAAACATGATAGTTTTAAATTGTTTTATATTTAGAAATCGTTCATCTAATGTAAGTTATACAGCTTTTCAAATAAACTTAACATTACAGGTGTAACCTTCGAAGTGTAAGGCAGAGATGTCCTTAATGTAGTGCACCCACGTTTTGCCAGTTATGTTTGAGTAGCATATAATGTGAGGCGAACCTACTCCTATCAACCGGACACACATTACTACTGAGAAATTTGTTATGGAAAAACCCAATAACACTTTGTCAGACCTGGGAACTGAACCCTGCACCATGCTCTCCGATCGTGTTACACTCAGAAGTAACGCTAGCAACCACTACACCTACAAGCCAGTCCCTATCTTTTCATAAAAAAATATGTTAATAAAAGACAGAAATTCAATAAACATAATCATAAAACCTTCCTACTTTAGCATCTGATACTTTACGATAAGCATTACCAGGACAACATAAAGCGTCTAATTCAATAAATAGTCCAATTCTCAAGGCGCATCTTTCGCAAGAACTTGATGGCTGCATTTTATTGCCACAGAGCAGTTAAACCATTTTCACGGTTGGTCTCATCATTTCCAACGGGAACGATGCTGGCTGTGTGTACTTTTGGAGACAGAAATTACACACACTATGACAACATCTCTGTAGTACGTACGCCATGAGCAGAGGCCTTAGAGCAACAGCGCGACATAATTTCAACTTTTGAATCACAAATACCTATATGTTTTTTAGCAACAAGCACAAATAAAGTAAATATTATGTGTGAAACGGGTATTTACAATATTATAATAATTATTCTTCGAATTTACGTCACGTTTACATCGCTGTTTATATTTTAGGCATCTGAGCGTTCGGGCTAGGCCCACAGCACTCACACATGAACTGTATCTAATCTCTACGTTCGTACCGACGTATCTTTCAAAGCATGTGTGAGCCTCTGCTTGTGTGCGGGACTGTCGCGTTTCGTTACAAAGTAGACCACTACTACTAACACTTTGTTACGGGCACTAGACACTGGACTCTCGTATTCTGTAACCAACGAGTTGTCCCATACCACTCATAGACACATGATGTCCTAATACATCCCTTTACGAGGTACTTAACGTTAACACGAATAGTTTCAGCAAACGTATATAATTCGATGTTAATGTTGGGTGTAGAATTGTTTCACGACTTGGCGTTAGATATGCCGCAATTTCGTAACTTGTTGTATCGTTGTCTTTCTCACGCGTACTGAGTTTTGAGTGTTAGAGGGAGACAGGGTGTATCAAATATTATCTATGTACTTCAAACACAATTTGCAAGTTAAAGGGAAGATAAATTGCAGTAATATTGTAGTAATGTGGGCCGTACTTAAGATACGATCCGTGAGGATAAATTCAACGTGTCCAAAATTGCTTTTTGTTTAATATTTTGTGTATAATTTTATTTACGTTCATCAGGAAGTAAGGTGGCAACAGCATTTGTTGGAAAGTTAATTAAAATTTTGAAGGGTTTTAAAGTCACTTTATGAAACAAATGAATGAATTTAATTATTTCAGCTAAATATACATACATAATTATGTTTAGACAGAATATGTGAATTGTAAACCAAAATTCATACACAGTTATTTTAGAATATTGCTAATTCTATGGGTACAACAGTTATCGCTGATATCGCTAACTTCCAGACATCCTTTGAATGGACTAAACGGACTTTAAATAAAAAAGTCAAGCATCACATATTGTATCATTGGATGAAAATAAGAGTAACTAGTGTTAAAGAGAACTTTGAAAGTCAAATATTTCATATCTCATATCAATTCTTTACTCAAACAAGCTCCATTTTACCAAACGTTCTATCATTGTGAGTTGCGACAGTTTGAAAGCAATTACGTAGCACTTATTAAAAGAAATCGTGATGTTCCCAAAAAAATATTTTCAGGAAATACAATAAAATTGTTTTGTGTATTGACTTGAGTGTTTTCTCGAAACCCTAGGGTCTCTTGTGCATCTAGATGAACAAGAGTAATTTTAAATATGGTTTTTACGAAAACCCTGCGTAGGGAATTACAGCTGTTTTTGATATGGAAAGAAAAATTTGAGTTCGAGCAGGGTTTGAACCTGCGACCTTCCGATTCTGTACACCGGACGTCTTAACCAATTAGACCATCGCACCCTGCTCACAGCTCTCTAAATTTTCGTTCCATTACTAACGTCTCGAATTTTTCTTAAGGGACACCTACGCGAAAACGGTTACCACTTAGGTATTCAGTACATCATTCTGTGCTCCCCCCCCACATAGAAATTTAAAAAAAAATCAGCTCTTCCATACATTTTGACCGTGTAGGTATTGCACTTTTGTAGGAAACAGCCGATTTTTTTTTTTTAAACCGATGAAAAATTTCTATGTGGCCCCGGGCTCAAAATGATGTACTGAATACGTGATAACCGTTTTCGCGTAGGTGTCCCTTCCACCCTGTATACAGACAGACGGAGACCAAGATTTATACAATCAAACACCCATAATTTATGAAAGTATTTTTTTTACCTTTGGATATCCAGGAGTTGTGGATATGAGGGGTCTGTCAGACTCTTAGTGACTAAAACCACACTTTGTTCCGCCTCGCCACTCTTCTCATTCTACATAATCACCCCAGGAGTGACGGTTTGCTTGCATACTCCGTCTCAGATAAAAGGGAGGAGTGAGTTGCTCCTCGTCCTTTCATTCAAAGTGAGAGGTGCGCGGAAAGACCACACGACACCAACTCGGGCTTATTTTCTTAGACGACGGACTTCACCAAGTCCATAGCCATTAGCATTTTATGAAGAGCGGAAGAGAGCATTGTCGTACCTCTACTCAGCCATTTTTAACTGAGTACTTCACGCGCGCGTGCATTTTTTCACGGGTGACCACTGAAAACTAGCGCTGGGCTGTGGGCCCCCCATAGCACAGCATCATGCTGAGTGGTAACCTGCTTGTCACGACGTGCAAGCTCTTTACTTTTATCTTTTTTGTTCGGTCCTGTTGAATTTATAGTTTCTTGTTTATTTTTTTGTCATTTTGTATGATGCACGTCATGTCCCTGCGACAAATAAATATTTGTTCCTTCTTTCTTTACTTCTTGGCTTGTTTAGTAACCAACCAATTATGATTCAATACTAGGACAGCAGACAGGCATAGAGATCGATAAAGCTCCTCCAAAAACCTGAGTGGTCAGTCGTTACTGATCCTTAATTTATACAGACACAAAACGGAATAATCGTCGAAACTCGAACTAACTGTCGTCAGGGCCTCAAACGACGAAGTCTCACAATTGAATCAACTGATTTCGGAATTAAATATACGAGTACTTGTCCTATCTAAGGGGCTTTATTTACAAATCAAATTTTTGCGAGACGGAAGACCTTTGTAACCTCGTTTGGGTCGATTTACCTAGGACATTCTTTTTTCGCGTCCATAGCGAGAGGTTTTCGGTTTTTGCGAACTGGCCTGCGAGCGGCCGAATGCCGAAATGTCATTTGGATAAAAATGGAAGGCTTTTCTGTTTCTAAAATGGATTTCTAGTTTCAGTTTCGATTTGGAGATTGATATTTTTTACTTGTTTATTGGGTTTGTGGCTGTGAATATTTTTTGTGTGTGGGACAGAAATGTGATATTTTTGTGTGCTTTTAAGGGTTCCGCATTTTGCCATTCGGCTACGGAACCCTTATAAATTCGTCATGTCTCTGTCTGTCTGTCCGTCCGTATGTCACAGCCACTTTATTCCGAAACAATTAGGACTACACAGTTGAAACCTGATAGGTAGATGTTTTATGTGTACCGCTTTATGATTTTTTTACAAAAATAAAAAAAAATAAAGATTAACGGGGGGGGGGGGGGGGGGCTCCCCATACATGTAACTGAAACTAAAAAAAAAATCCACAAACCTATACAATGAGCCTTCAAAATATTTTTATTACATTGTTTGGTGCTACGGAACCCTGTGTGCGTTTGAATACGACTCACACTTGGTCGATTTTAGTTGGGCACGGTACAATTATATTTTACCTTTACCGCGAACTTTTGAAAGTAACAAATAGAGCGAGACAATGGACAATATTCTCGCTAAACATAGTATATTTAAAAAAAATTACAGTTGTTTTTAATAGATCGCCTTTGAATGGACTTGTTAAAGGAGAAGAATTTAAATCTTGCTATCGATCATTGATCGATTTAAATAATCCACCGGCAAATTCCATATAGTTATGGCAAGCGTTCTGGTCTACCATATATACCTTCCTCAGAATCCAGAGCTCAAATACACAATGTAACATAGCTAGCAAGTCTCAGAGGTGCACTGCCAAACACCTTTTGCCAAGTTTTGCCAATAACGGTGTTAGTTTGACTCAAGTCCCGACCTCTCTGTTGTACACACAAGTTTCATCAGTATTAGGTCACCCGCGTCGCAAGTGACGCTTGTATTTACTAAGTTCAGTTACTATACTACCCGCGCTCGGTGTTTGGTTATAGGTAGTAATTACTTAAAATAACATCACGGCTGTAATCCCCGATGGGTTATGCAGAAGTGTACCTAATAGTGGACCCCAGACACATTTCACCAGTTATGGTAAAAGTCCCATTTATGGGGCGAGCCTATTGCCATCAACCGGGCACAAATTTAGACACCGTGGCTGCCACTGAGAAATTTAAAAAAAAATCGTTACAGGTAATCAGTAACCCGAAAGTCTAACAAACAGTTTTATCAAGGGGTATGTGCCGTAACCCAGGTATTACCTAGTAATAACTGGGTTGTAGAGTTCACATAGGCGGTCGCTCCATGTAAAATACTGATATTTAGCTACATCCGGTTAGACTGGAAGCCGACCCCAACATATATGGGAAAAGGCAAATGATGATGATGTCGAACTTAACCTTACAATGTAGTGAAGATTACTAACTGGACTGCTTTCTTTTTACCCGACTGCGGCGAAGTCCATGAGGAGGGTTATTAGATTGTACTTTCCATACAGCCAAATTTACCTTTTACATTGCAGTTTTGGTGTAAAAATGGTTGTAAATGGGCACACCATTTTTACACCAAAACTACACTTTATATTCCCGCAGTCCAATCCCAAATAAAAACAGCGTCCAACATAATCTGGTAACGTATGCCTTAATTTGTTAACAGGCCAGAAATCCTGCATGCATTGCAAAGTCGTTTATGTAGCAATATGGCCGCCCCTGATTTTTGGTGTTAACATGTAAAATATAGTAGAGTAGTTAATATTCCTGTAACTGCTGGCAACATCTGGATTTTTTTAAATGTACAGAATGTCGTTTTGAGATTGAATTCTCCTTGTTATTCTTTTCGAATTGATGGTAAATAACTTGAATGTTAAATGTGTTGAGCCGTGGCCAATCGCGCCATCAGTGGCGTCAAAATCAAATCAAATCAAATCATTTATTTCTTTGCAAACATGGGTAATAGGTACAGTAGAGACCATAAGTGCAATAGCAGTTTCACAAAACGATCGCATCAAAACAAGTCGCACTTACGACCTTTTTCCATAACAAACATTTTGCACACATACACGATCTCGTATATCGCACTCTTTCATAATTATCTAGTCAGAAAGAGTGCGATATAATGATATTTGCCTTAGTGACAAGCCTGTCATGTCGCGACGGAGTATTAAGTTAGTGATATTTAATTTCAAACTAACAATTATGTGTCTATCTGGCTTAGCGGTTAACGCTATAGATAAAATGTCTCACACGGTGGAGCCTGCGTTCGAATCCAAGTGACACAGTTACACTTTTTGTGTTTTAATTATAAATGATACGTTAGACCCGATGAGATATGTTTTTCAAAATATTAGTTGGAACTTATTATTAACAAAAAAGATGAGGGTGAATGTGAAACAAAATAAACTTCTGGATTGAACAAAGTAGTTAGTTATGACGTTGTTAGTTGGTGAACTTTGTTTCGAGCGTTTGTGTTATTGTTACGATTAGCGTATTGTTTGATTGTCTTTATTCAAGATGCAAGCTAATATTAGTATTGATGACAGGGCAAATATTGTCACTTTGCGTAAAAATGGGCTTAATATTTCTCAAATTTCAACTGAAACTGGCTTAAAATGTGTAAGTTATTTTTAAAAATTATAATTATTATGATGATAGTTGTGGTGTGTGATTTTCTTATTATTAAATAAATTGCTAGTTGCAAGTGTGTAATCATATTTTGTTTTTTTTTTAGAAATTCTGTTAGCCGTTGGGTAAAGAGGTTTGAGGAAGAAGGTAGTCTGAAGAGTCGTCTAAGAAGTGAAAGGCCGCCGCTTATTAACCCGACTTAGCGACGTTTTATGGTGGAAGAATATGAAACAAATGGTTTCATTCCAACTATAATGTTTGCAGAGCAATTGGATACTACATTACAGACTGTTCGCCATGCAGTCCATGCTGAAGGTTTACATCATCGGAAGCCAGCTAAAAACCATTTTTGACACAAAACCACAGGGAGGAAAGACTACGTTTTGCTCGAGATTATTTAGATTTTAACTGGGAGGTGACTGTATTTTCTGACGAGAAGACTTTCAAGTCTTGACAAAAGGAAGACTTAATTTATGGCGAAAAAATAATAATACTTAATTTAATAAGTAGACCGGGTAACTAAATATTTAGTAATATTAACCTAACCGTAAATAAAAAAAATTAAAAATTAAGAAATAAATTTTAAATTTAATGATCTTAAATTGGGGTTTAGTTTCAATATTCTTTTCGTCAAGAAAATGAACACTTAAGCTATAACCTCAATACATTCAATGTGACGTTACATAAAAAAAACACGTTCATAAAGTCTAACTCATATATTAGTATTCAATGAACTCTGCTGAATACCTATAATAAGCGGGTATCAACAATTATTTTTGTGTTATTAGAATATCCTTTCCGTGTTATGTTATTCTTATTATGAATTGACTAAGTGGGTATACAACAAAAAATCTTATGAACGGTGATAAGAGAACTTTTTTTTGCCTAGGTAGGAATGTGACGTCACAATTCTCGTAAAAGTTTGTTAATTTTATAAATAAATAAAACGAATAAACATTTTTGTTATCATTCAGCATGATTTTTTTATTTCCACCTTCCAACACCGAAAAGATAAAATAAAAATCAATTAATGAGGTTAAATAATAATACAATAACTATCTAATATTTAACTCCTTATAAAAAATAAATAATAAGCATGACTACATTATAAATAAACATAAATACCTAACGACTTTCTGCTTAAAATACAAATATTATTAAGGTTTCAAAGAAACAAAAAACAGCCACACATTGTAATAACATGGATTCGAACTTGGACTTCATTGATCGTGAACCCATGCTCAGCCCAAACAGCTACCAACACATGTTAATACTACGCGAATTTTAACAATGCAATGGTAAGAACAGGTCATCGCTATGAAGTGTATTCTAAATGCAACAGAAATATAATGCTATTTCGCGTAGTGTGACGACAGTTCATTAGTGTGTGATATGTGTGGAATGTTGAGACATCACTCATACACGCACACGCACACACACTGCTGTATCGCGCTCGCACAGTTCATAGCAATATAATCTTTAGCATGGTAGTGCACTTTTGAGCGTCTACTGTACGTAGATGTTTTTTTATAATAAGGTTCTCCACATTTTGCCGTCACATGGGCATGCAAATAGTTAGTTAACAAAATATATTATAAATTTAAAATAAGCGGCATGTCATTGGAATTATATAAAAACGAAAAAAAAAATTAAAATGTCAACATGGTCAAAGTAAAAAAAATAAAATAAAATAAATTTAAAAATATTATCAATAATGTCAAACGGAATAACATTATGCCAACTAGAATACTACTATGTCAGAAAGCATTTGGACACTCGCCTTTAAAACCAAAACTTCAAATCGTTAGATGAGCCCTACCGCGACAAAAGATAGTCGCGTTTCTGTTTCGTCTTGACTTCTCAAACATACACACAATGTCGCCATGAAACCGTCCCTAACTTTTCACGACAGAGAGAACACTAACGATTGCAATTTTTTTTTTTAGATTCTTACGACATCATTTTTTAATTATTATCTAGGAAAATCTGTGAAAAGATTGATGTTTTTCCTCATATTTTTTCCCTGCCAAGTCCTTTAATATTAATAATTCAATAAAACATTTGTCTATGTATTTTTCCCATAGACCTTTAAATGTTAATTTATTTGTTTTATTTTCAATTTTTCGGATTTTCGTTATAAAAATAAATCAATGCAGTTTACTTTCTACTGTTTGTAGATGCTATGTAGTTAGTGGTTAATAATTTAAAATTATTATCAGGATTGTCATCGCAGAGACCGTAGAGTTAAACAGTAATGTTCTCGAATACGTTCGTTTTTTCTTAGGTAAAATACATTTTTCAGCTTAAAATTATGTTTTTATTCTAAGTGGTACAAACTTACAGGCAAAACCCTTAATAAATAAATAAAATAATAATTATTAAAAGAAGATATCTGCTTTAATAAAATTTTCAAATAGATTAGCTTAATAGATTTTTAGGCCTTTTGTTAACTGTTGTTTGTAATTCTAGATCTTTCACAAATCAACACACTATGAATTCAGTAGTAAACGGATTCAATGATGTTTGATTTCGGCGCCTGTGCGTTCATCACTCGCCTACTAAATGACCCAAGCATAAAATAAAACGAGCCATTGAATGTTCATTCATATTAAATGATTTTGTCAGTGTCGTGTAATCAAGTGATTCAACCAAAAGTGAATATTTAACTCAAGGTTTTTTTATGCTGAATAGGCCAGTTGCGGCCAAACTCAAGCCACGTTTGGCCGCAGCTCACCTGATGTGAAGTGATGACGCGGCCTAGGGTGGATTTAGTTTCTAATGATCGGGAAACAGACGAGCTCGTGGCTAAATGGTAACAGCCGCTCGGTTCAATCTTTAGGTTAAGCCGTGCTTGCCTAGGTTGGTCTGTGGATGGGTGACCGCCCATTACATACCGAGTTTCCTCCGTGCCTCGGAAAGCACGTTAGGCCGTTGGTCCCGGCTGGCATTTGTAGATCACTGACAGTCGTTACAGATAGTCAGTGGCCCAACAAGTTTGACAACCAGTCTTACCAAGGGGTATCGTATTACCCAATACTAACTGGGTTGTGGAGGTCAGATATGCAGTCGCTACATTTAAAATATTGGTATCCAGCTGCATCCGGTTAGACTGGAAGCCGACCCCAATATAGTTGGGAAAAGGCTAGGCAGAAGATGATGATCGGGAAACAGTGAAACTGTTAGTGAAGACTGACGGTTCGCACAATAAATGTGCAAGCGTGTCGCTTTGTTCGGTTTCGTGAAACTTCAACCATATGACGGTGACTCCACTGTATCTCTGCTCGTCCGATTTTAGAATGGAGATGGTAAAATTAGTTTGTGTAATTCCAAAGCACACTCTCCTAAATGTAACCGATAAAAACTAATAAATTGACAACTCTGCGGCCACGTTCAAGGCAAGAGAAGTGTTTAATATCATTCAAATTTTGATTAGTTATGTCAACTCAAAATTTGTAGCAAGAGGCGTTCTCTAGTTTCTGCCTTCCATGGCAGAAGTTGTGAGTTTATGTATGTTTATGTATGTAACGATCAAAAGTAAAATAAGTAGCGCAACTGTGCTCTCTACTATCTTATTTTACTTTTGTAGGATGGATGTATAGATGGAAGTTTGTTACTTATTCACGCAAAAACTACTAAACGGATTTGAGTGAAATTTGTCAAATAGATAGTTTATTATTATTATTTATTTATTTCAACCAACTTTGGATCATACGATTAAACTAAATTTAAAATTATTAATAAAAATTGAAGAATTACATTTAAATTCAAAATTATACAATAATATTTAAAATTGAATTTGTAATATTATAGATAAACAAAATTAAATTAGTATAAATTTAAAAAAAAAAAAACAGTTTATAACCTGAATTAATACACAGGATACTTTTTACCCCGGCAGTACGATCCCGCGAGAAAATTACTGAAAAACACGAGGGCAAAGCCGAGGGGCATAAGTTAGTGCTTTCCAGTGTATACAAGAACCAGTTTCCTCTTCCAATACTTCCTTGTAACGGGAAACTTTAGATACATTGTATGTTTTCCTTTAATTCCAAGATCAGTCTGGAAACACCCCCACGACGTCGCACTATCTGGTTTAGAACAATTTTATCAGGAAATTACTTTTAGTTTCAGTACAAACTTGTTTGTTGTTGTTTTATAGGAAAATTTATGAGTTAGTACGGTTTATATTTAAAATTGTTATTTATTTGTAGCTGCATTGCTGGCTTTGGACAATAGGGAACTATGGGGGAATGGAAAATACGTGTTGGAGACATAAGCGGTTAGTAAGTTAAAATATCATGTCATATCATTGCATTTTGTTTGACCGCAGACCGCAAAACGCAGAGTCAAAGCGTTCCCATTGTAACAACAGGCCACACGGAACAATATGTAAAAAAATATACTTACGTTGATAGTGACATTGTCGTGGTCAGCGGTCTGCGGTCATCTTCATAATTATTCCATTCCAACAAAATCAAATCAATCAATCAAAGCATTTATTTCAAGTAGGCCAGTTACAGGCACTTTTGAATTGTCGAAACAAAGACAACAGTAATATATAGCTACAGTCCCAGTCACAAGGCACAAAAACTGTGAAAGTAGTGTAGTTGCCCAACCTTTGTATTACATGAAATAGCCTGATAAAAATCCAAGACGAATTTAAATAACTTTGTTTTGACTTTAATATCGGCTTCCTCTTATTTATTATACTCATTAAGGTGCGTCCAGATTAAGTAACATTTTAGAAAACTTTTGTTATATAACTCGTCTAATTAATACAACATTGCTAACCTCTCTATTGAATCATGTTAAATAACTATGTTTTATACCAAGTTATGTTATTAGTGTGGACACACCCTTAAACGTGCGTTTACGAAGAATAAAATGCTGGTTATAACATGGCTGTAAAATATTTTCTTATAATCACCACTATTGGTAACTTTCTCATACATAAATTATTTACTATACAGACCTAAAATAATAATTATAATATGTACTCGTACATGTCGCAAAAACAGAAACGATTTACAGGGCCTCAAAAAAAAAATGAATAGTACATTCGCATTGGAGATTGCATTACCTAATGTGAATTGAATGCTTTCGCCTTTAAAACAAGTATCACACACACACACACACACAAACCAAACAGTCAGATTGACTACTCCTACTCTCACAAACCAAAACAGTTTTTATTTGTGATAATAACACATATATTTTTTCAATAACCAAGCTGACATGATCGAACGATATTCCGGATACGTTAAAACAACGGATCAGTGACTGAATCTATATAGACTGCTGACAAATAACAGTAATAATATTGAAAAATATATGGGCCCGGAAAATATGATATAGAACCAATATCCGCTTAGAACTACGAGCCTATGTTCATTTTTATAAGTCTTGGCAAGACCTAAAATAATTCATAGACAAAAGCTCTGAGAGTTGAAATTACAACAATGCAATACAGTTTGCAATCATCATCTGCTCAGCCTTTTCCCAACTATGTTAGGGTTGGCTTCCAGACCAACCGGATGCAGCTGTATACCAATATTTTACATGGAGCGACTGCCTATCTGACCTCCACAACTCAGTTAGTACTACTATAATACGATACCCCTTGGTAAGACTGGTTGTCAGACTTTTTGGGCCACTGACTACCTGTAACGACTGTCAAAGATCTACAAATGATAGCCTGGACCAACGGCTTAGCGTGCTTTCTGAGGCACGGAGAAAACTCGGTATGTAATGGATGATCACCCATCCACAGACCAACCTAGGCAAGCAAAAAAAAAAAACAGATCGATCCGAGTGGCTGTTATTATTTACCCACGAGCTCCTTTCTCAGCAACACAGTATGCAATATAGCACAATATAATACAGCGTGTTTTAGAAAAAAGTAGTCTTATTAATTAAGGATGTGGTTAAGACTATTAGACTGGACAAGTTGAGCAACTTGTCCAGTCCAATAGTCATGGGACCAGCATCGCAAAAAAATAATCACCTGTCGCATACGAAATATACGTACTTGATTCCAATGTATGGATCAGTAGATTTTTTCTGGTTCACTTAGGTGTCTATTAGTAATAGTTAGTAGCATTTTCTGCTTTACAATGTATTTTGCTGAAAAGTTGATGATCGTTTTTTTTTCAGGGGAAATAATTATGGATGAGAGTTGGCAGGTATCTCGGCAGTGCCAAGAGCTAAAATGTCTATTAACTAAAGCCCATCGGTTTTCCTACTGTTACCATGAGTCGGAAGCTCAGGATATGCATAAATATACTCCGTAAAGCACACAGCAATTACAAACTTGCATTTCAAAAGTCGCCTTTACTGCTCTGACATAAAGGTGCTGTCAATGTCAAATTTGGGCCGCTGACATGCGGTTGAGTACATCTACATAGGTGTATCTATCATAAAATAATAATTAAACTTTTCAATGCTATAATCCACATAATACAAAAATAATTTGTGAAAACCTTCGCAAAAATTAATCAGGAATTAATAATTAAAAACGTATTTATACAATTCATTGGCCGTTAAGTTTGAATGATGAATTTAAAATGGCGCTGTTCATGATTAATCCGAAATGAATGGTTTTTTAATCAGCATTCGTTTGCACGTATATTTATTTATGAATTAAATCGGAAAGAACGGCACAACAGTCATAAAGTTGATGTGTTCAATTTTACATTAAACACAAACTAGCACTAATATTCTGCGTACCAAGATTGATTTTAGCTTTCTTTAAGGCCCACTTGTACAACAAATCAATCAACAGATACGTTAGGCACTAACGCTTTGTTTGTTTCAGTCGTTTGAAGATGAACAGAACAATATTTTAAATAAACAGGGTGTAAGGGACAGCCCTCCACAAACTGGCAGGGTGCATTCAGCTCCTTATAAAATAAAAAGCCCTCCAGCTCCTTCAGCTCCTTAATCATATTCTACCGAAATTTTTCTCCGAATTTTTTTTTTTTGTTTCTCATTTACTATTCCTTTATTTCAATGTAACATTACATTCCCTGTACGCAGCACTCGGCTATAATAAAAAAATATACATAATACGGCTAAATTAAAAATCCAACGATGGATGTTGAAATACTCTAACAAACGACGCGTGAAATCAGCTGTTCACTTCCTGCCTAGCTACAGAGTTCATAGAACTCGTCGTCGCGCTTTTCGTTCGCTACGTTCGTTTTGCCACGGTACATACGTACGATACATTGCGTATGAGAAAATAAAACAAATCAAATTTATTGGATTCCCATAACATTTCTGAAATAATTTCTTGTACCAGTCATCTTAGTATGATATACTGAATTTACCCCATCAGTTTGTCGAGGGCTGTCCCTTACACGCTGTACGATAAGTACTTTAAGTATAGTTTTATTTGTAAGTCAAGATATGGACTTGTACCTACTTAGTAAACTTTAAGAGGCAGGCAAGCAGAAAAGTTTACTGCGACGAATTTTTCGTTCCGTCTTTGAAAACCCTTGGCGGTTACATTAGCTCCAAAAATAGGTTATGTCGTAATTATAGCAGGGGCCCAAGTCTGCTATTTTTATAAATTCGTCATTCCAACACGATCCTATTGTCATTTTGCTAAAAGTTTGTAATCTGCTAAATTCATAATAGTCGATCAATGGTCGGTCAATGGTCTCGTAATAGAATTGCGTTATAATGACATTTTCGTATTGCCATTATTAAAAAACCCGTTAGTAGAAATGATTTTTGAAAAACTACTACTAAAAAACATTTAATTTTATTCATGCCAGATTTCATTTATTTATATATTTTAACATATTATTTATTATTTATCAGAATAACATTCTATGCCATTTCTTTCAATGGAGTGTCAGTGGTTAGCCATTGGAAAGTCATAATCTTCTTCTTTCTCGTGTGGTTAGTTCCTAACCTGGTGTCAGAGTTTTTATGCCGCCCATGGGCCTCTGACTTGGCTTAACATGCCGTCAAGAAATATTTCTCAGGCATGCTGGTTTCCTCAAGATGTTTTCCCTCACCGAAGCAAGTGATGATTATACAATACGCACATGAATCCGAAAAATCAGAGGTGCGTGCCTTGGGTTCGAACTCGAGACCTATGACTTGGCAGTCCGACGGTCACACCACTAGGCTGACACTGCTTACGACGCCATTATCTTAGTAAATTACCAAACTAGTCAAAATCAACAATTATGAAATCAATGATAAACCATTCTGACACAATTGGAATAACAGACTTGAGGCCCTGTTCTAGAACTCCTTCCAAATAAAACCCATAGAAAAATACGCAAGGTCTGCTAAAAACCATACCTTCAACATTACAAAGAACAAGATGTTTTTCATTTTCAGAATTCTTCAGAAAATCCTTTTCAACCAGCGGTAACATAACAAAATAGGTCAAATGAATGTAGAACGGCAACTTTTAAAACAGCCCCGAGATAGCATGTACCAACTTTTATATGAATAACTTTGTTTTGCTGATAACACAAAGGATTGTCGGGCCACTGCGCTTGACAAACTAATTTACTCATTCTGTCATATGCACAGATATCGTATTGCATAGATGCGGTACTTCGATAATGATTTTTTTATAATGGATTGATACTTATTAGTTCATGGGTTTTTTTTTTCTGATGTGTAATCATCAAATGACCCCCCCCCCCCCCCCCACTCTGGGCGGAGCGGAAGGGAGTGTCAGACTTGTACTGACTAAAACCCGTCCATGTTCCTTCTTTGCCCTTTGTGTTCCAGGGCCACGGTATCTCTTTCGAACAGTCCCGCAGCCCTGGCAGGCATCGGCACATGCGGACCCCTACTTATTTGCTGACATCTCTTTAAGGCGCACATGGAACACGAACGCGCCGTCGACACGACCTGATGTCATAAGACGGCTGGACGGCGAGCTAGCCCATAACTCGCCGTCCACAGGCCCGCGCATACGGTAGGCGAGGGGCCACCACGTGACCACCGACGCCCAGGGCGTCTCCCGCGGTGGCTGGGATGTGAGGTTCTTTCACTCTCACGTCCCGCCACCTCGTTCACTAGCATGACTGCTTTGCAGAAGGCTTTCCATTCTCTCTCCCTCCGGACCATGGCTTGAACCAGGGCCGGACGCGAGAGATCGCCGCTACGAGGACACGGCGGTGCTCCGCCCAAGCGGGGCAGACCTCCAGGGAGTGCTCCACCGTGTCCTCCGGACGATCCTCGCAGTGAAAACACCCAGGTGTTTCCTCCCGCCCGATTCGATGCAGGAACCTACCGAAACAACCGTGTCCGGTGAGGACCTGCGTCAGGCGGTAGGTGAGGGTGCCGTGGCGCCTCTCTAGCCACTCCTCAAAGAGAGGACTTATCGCCACTATGGTGGCGTGCCCTGCACGGGGTTGCAACGTACGGTTCCCAGATCGGGCAAAGTGTTATTGGGTTTTTCCATCAAGAATTTCTCAGTAGCATCCACAGAATCTGAATTTGTGTCCGGTTGATAGTAAGAGGCTCAACCCTCATAACTGTTGTGCCTGGTTGATGGTAATGGGCTCGCCCCCAATAACATAGGACTTACAAACATAACTGGCGAAATGTGGATGTACAATTAGGCGTGAAACATCACGCCTGTAATCCAGTATACGTAAGTCCATCCAGTTTAGGGAAAGTGTTAAAGAAACAATTCTACCAACGTTATTTTAAACGAAACATTATAGTTACTTAACTTAAAGATCACTTTAATTCTAAAAGACTTCTCAGTCGCACCAACTTGACAGTAACCGGATTGCAACAAAAATAAAGAACACAAAATATTTTACTTCAATTACTTATGTACCACTTTTCACCTTTATGCTTTAAGTAATAAGGTTAAAAAGCCGTCGACCGTCAAAAAACCCGGTATCGGTAGTACCTTTGTGACAACTCTGGCAGAAGATCCGTCAAGATATGTTAAAGGAAAACTGCTAAAAAGTTAAGCTGTATCATCACAAATTCATGATCATCATCATTTTCATTCTTCTGCCCTTATTCCAATATATTTGGGGTCGGCATAGTATACCGTGTCCTTCCATACTTCTATAAATGGTCATGTTAGTCACCCCCTCTTTTCTAAAAGCCACTTTGTCTAAGACCACGCCACCTCAAAAAAAAAAAAAAACAATCTAGTGCTGTACTATTCTGGTTACTCATCGGTAACTTGAGTTTGGAACACGTTAGTTTTGAGAACACGTTACTTGGTGATTGGTCTTATATCCAACCCGTGGATAGCATTATTCCTCTCCAGCGAAATATCAGTTTCCAATAAATAGTCGATCCTCGGCGCTTTAACGGACAAACATTTGCTGTAGTTAGTGGAATTCCAATATGAATAACTATTACAGAAATTGCTTTCAGATTACTAGTTATTGCATTGCCTTTCTGTTACTTGTTAATGAATTTCGAGCATTCGGAAGGGACGTTGATATTGCTATCCAAATTCAATAGAATACAAATCATTTTTTTGCCAAGAAATTAGGTATACAGATATGTTGTTTATTTTGATGAGCGTCCCGATACATTTTGCCTTACGGTATGCAAAATTATTTCACATAATAGGTACGTACATTTACTATACAAAAACCCAAGGCAACCTTACTATCATTATTAAAAGAAAAGGCAGTATTTATTTCATGAATGAATATTATCATTGTGAATCACTTCATTTCATGAATAAAACTTAACTTCACGCTTCTAATACCCTACAGGTTAGAAAGAGGTATATTATACTCCCACATCTCGACAGCTATGTTAAAGGAATATAATGAATACCAGTATTTTACATGGAGCGACTGCCTATCTGACCTCCACAACCCAGAAAATCCCTCCACAAAATTGCACCCGAACAGAAAAAAATACAAAATAAAACAATCCCCGATGCATCGCTCACAAATTCACAAATTCTTAAACAACGTAGAATAAAAGCAGCAGGAACCAAAAATCCAGCGAACTGTAACTGTTCCTGATTCAAAAAATAAAAAGGCTATTATCTCAACGTATAAAAGGGTTCTGGGGCATATCCTCTTTTGTGTATTTTTTGTATGGGATCTGCAAATGATGGCAGAAACGAAACAACCTAGTTTTTCTTTTTGGTAACATTGTTGCCACATCTAGGCACAGACCAGCGATTGTTTGTAGCTCAATGAATACTGTTTTTGTGACATTAGGGCTTGTATGTTTTTATTGAGGCACGTCAATAAAGATAGAGACTTGGGTTTCAAAATAAGAATAGGCTTTACCGAATGTTTGGCACAATGACGCATTCACGAATAAATCACGTTCAAGAACTGTCATTGTCATATTATAAAAGGAATATTATAAGTCAAGCCACAATTTTTTTTCTTGTCCATGGAACCTTACCTCTGATTTTATATGTCAGCCTCAGGAAAATAAGAAAGCTTCTAATAAACTAATTCGTCTTTTTTAAAAGCGTCAAGTTAAGAGCAACAATTATTTTTACTCGTCTCTTTGATTATACATCACCATCTAATTTACTAAGTCAGCCACGGATTTTGCAACTCGCCAACATTTTAAGTTTTACAGCTTCAACGTATGTTGCTTTAAAAAATATAGTTCAGGCATCAACTCGAAAACTTCATTGATATAACTTAGCTTTTAAAATATTACATTGTGTTCTTTTAACATAAAATTAGAAACTGCCACGATAGAGCGAGACGGGCGCCACTACGCGCTACCACCAATGTGAGAGTGCCCTTCGATTCACGCAGGGACGAGTCGTTTCGTGTAATCAGAACAATAATAGTCCACTAGATTGTAAATCTTTTATTTAGTTAAAATAAACATTAACACAATTTGTTATAATAATCATCATAAAAAAGGCATTGCGGCAAAGGAAACGTCTTAGGTTTGTGTTAGGTTACTTCAAACCCTGCAGCTAGAAATAGGAGCCCCGCCTAGCGGGGCTTCGTCGACTCCGCCTATCACAAAATATCGTTTTTTCCCATGAACCTAGCTAGCACTTAACTGAACCTAACTTTTGGTGAATTTAAACACTAGATAGAGTCTATTCTTCCAAAAAAAAACAAGCTACGGCTGTTTTTTTGTTTATATTTAGTGGCTATAGTTCATTTTTTGATGATCATTTTAGGTATATTTTATGAACAATAAATTATAGGACGAGTTATGAATTAGTCATACTTAACTAAGTCTTAAACGTATTAAGTTATAAAATTAGAAGGCGATAGAATTACTTTATTGGTGTATATAGTTATTTTAGAAGCTTATTGGTTGAATATATGTCACAAATATAGATGCTATAAAATAACAACGATGCAGGGATGTATTTACAGTAGCTTACACCGATGATATATGGTGGCTGACTTAGTCATTTAGAGGATACCGTAGTTTTTTGGAGGAGAAAAAGGCTACTAAATAGAAGTCGGTTTAATTACTACCCATTATAAAATACTGGCGGTTGCCCGCGATCTTCGTCCGCTTGAAATTATTATGAAAATATTACTTGCCTATTTGAATCGGATTGTGTTAACAATTTCAAGGGTTTTAATTTTTTTTGTACGGAACCCCTAATCCTTTTTTTTAAATAAAAGTAGCCTAAGTTACTCCTTATAACATCAATAACATAACTATCTATTCCTCTAAAATCGATCTTGCCGATTCGGAGATTAGCCGGAACCAACAGACAGACGGACAGACAAAAATTTTAAAAATAAATGTTTTGTTTTGTTATAAGTACCGTATATATACTTTCATATTATGCATTTATTAAGTAAGCTGTTATTTTTAAATAACAAACAGACACTCCAATTTTATTTATTTGCAGATATACAGCTCTTGAACGCCGTTGATGGATTGATTGATGACGTTCAGTTTCTTTGGTGAAATTTGCTCTTAGTATTTGTCACACGTGATTTTCTTTCAAGTCTTCAGAAGACGCAAATCATCTTAAAATACGTTTTAAAGATTTAAATACAAACCCTTAAAACGTATTTTAATCCTGTCTGCACCTAGTGACTTCAATAGAATAATATCAAATGAGAATGCACTACCTACTACACAACTATAACTATCCCAGATAAGTTCAGCGTACGATTCCATAATTCCACACCAACGTGGAATAATTTCGAGTTATTAATAAAACAATTTAATAAAGTCACTACAACAGACAGACGGAGAGCTGACACAACCACAACTCATAGATTAAAACGAGCGATTAGTTAACGGAAAATGTTTCCAAGATTGACATAAGAAACAAAGGATAAGTGATTGACCGATCAAGGGGGGTATTATAAACAAAGATGGACGATTGAAGACGCAGAATACAACGGTGTCTGTTGCCAGTCTTACACCTTATCGATGCATGATTGGAGCGGCTGAGTAACAACTGTGATAAAAGTTTTCCATTCCATATGAGTTCGTTATCGTGTGGTTAGTGCCTACCTGGATCCAGATTATTATACCACCCAAGGGCCTCTGACTTGGCTTTACGTCATCATCTGCCTAGCCGTTTACCAACTATGTTAAGGTCGGCTTTCAGTCTAACCGGATGCAGCTGAATACCAGTATTTTACATGGAGCGACTGCCTATCTGACCTCCACAACCCAGTTAGTACTAGGTAATACGATACCACTAGGTAAGACTGGTTGTCAAACTTTTTGGGCCACTGACTCCCTAACGACTGTCAAAAATCTACAAATAACACCCGGGACCAACGGCTTAACGTGCTTTACGAGACACGGAGGAAACTCGGTATGTAATGGGTGGTCACCCATCCACAGAACAACCTAGTCCTTTGTCAACCAATTTGCGCCCGGTTGACGGCAATAGGGTTGTCCCGTATTAAATTGAACTTAAACATAACTGGCGAAATGTGGGCGTATCTACCATTAGGTATCCCGTGTTCTCAAAACGGTAAAGGAAAACATCCGGATGAGGAAACCAGCATGACGTATAACTAAAAATTGAAAGACATGCGAGATCCACCAACCCAAACGAGCCCGTGTGGTGAACTAGGGCTGTGTCCTTCTGTCCTTCTAAAAATAAAACAAAGTCACACGTGCCAGTAACAACGAGAGCGTGTTAGATCAAAACGAACTGTCTGGTTGCATATTTTATACCGATACTCCAGCATATACTCGATTATTGGTTTCAAATAATATTTTCGTGTCAATACCAAAATAGAAAACCCATTAGGTAGTTGCCCCGAAATAATTTTCACTGAACAAGGTTGCGTTTAAGAACAATGTATGGATACCTCCTCTACAACTTCGTTCATCTAGTGATCGCAAGCGCTACTGCTGAACATGAAGTCCCGGGTTCGATTGCCGGGTCGGGTAAAGTATGATTGAGTTTCTCCATTAGGAATTTCTCAGTAGCAGCCACGGAGTCTGGATTTGTGCCCGGTTGATGGCAATAAGCTCGCCCTATTACATGGGACATGAAAATAATTGGCGAAATACTGTCAAACCCTTCGGGGATTACAGACGTGATGTAAGTTATGTATGCATACAAAAGTTTCTGATCGTACGCTTTGGGTAATAATTAACTTGAAAACTTACATAAGTTTTACTGATCGATAGACGACTCTTTTTAAAGAACTGTCACGAATTCAGCCTAAGATACCTTAGAGTTAGGTGTAAAAATGAAATTTAAATTTGCCACATGAACAAAACTGTTATGGCTAAGAGAGAGTTGAAAATTCACTTTAAAACAATCAAGTGCAGACCAGTAAATTAAGATTTCCAAGACATAAGTCGCGCCATCTGCTTCAAGTAAACAGTCGCAGTGCAAAAGTCTTGGCAATATAATTTTAAGACACAGAGAGTTATAAAAAATCGGCCAAGTGCGATTTGCCGAGACTTTCCACATGATTGGTTCCGTACCACAGTGCAATATAATCGTCGAATGGGGACCCCTTTTAATTAATTTATATTAGTGTTGTATTTGTTCATGTACCGGCCATAGTAATACAAACCTGCTGAGGTGGAGATTCATAGATGACTCTGCCCTGGAGAGTACAGGTGAAATAAAAAAATATATTTTCACGGAATTTTTACTAAATATTTTACATAACATTTAATGCCATGAATTTTCCGCAAAGTAACGCCTGATGCTATAACTTTTTAAATATGGTATTGCCCTACAAACTATGGGACACTTGATAACATGTCCTGCCTATCCTAATTTTTGCACATCACAGGAGCTGAAGGACGCTACGAATTGAAAGTGACAAACTCGTGGCCAAATTTTGGGCAGACTCAATTTAAATTGTCGTCGACACGCTAAGAAGACGAAGAATGCACACTTTGTGAAAATTTCGCCTGCCTATTCCGGTTAAAAAAAAACAGCCCTGTGACAGACGGACGGACATACAGCGGAACCTTAATAATAAGGTCCTGCTGGCACTTTTGTACGGAACCCTTAAAAAGTGCAGTGCGGTGGCAATACGTGCTTCAACCGCCCGTTGATTTAAAAAATTAAGTCTGCACCTTTGTCGAGCGATTTGCTGAAGTCGCTTTTGTTCGGTGTTGGGATTACGTAGAAATATTCTTTTGAATATTGTTTCTTTGAACTGTTTCACATTTTGTGGTTTTGTGAGCTTCCCCCCTACAAAAGGGGGGAAATCGCATACCAATAAAAAATGGTAAACAGACACTACTGGAAGGCCTTGGAGACAGGCTTTTGCACAGCAGTGAGACAGTTTTGGTTAGTTAAAAAAACTTAGATTGACACACTTAATCAATTTGCCGTCATAAAGCCATTTCACACAACAAGAAATGACAATTATTTTGATATTACACGAGCTATCTGAATTGATAGTCAATTGCCTAACAATTATTTTCGTGAATTGATATACTAAGAAAAGGTGACGATCCTTTGGCATTTAATCGTTGTGATATATTTTTTTTTAATGTTACAGCACTATGCTGAGATAGGGTCTTTTATCCTCGTACAGCACCAATTATTTAGCTTAATGTATGTCTTATTTTTTTGTTGTTTTTTTGACTTAATTTTTTCATTGTTTTTACTATGTGCATCAAAAAATTTTTTTTTTCTTTCCTGTCTTTGCTCGTCAGTATTTTTGTAATCAAATCAATCATCATAAAATAGTGGCTATAAAGATCTGTATAACAATTATTTAGGTGTACAAAATGTACTCTATCTCTCTATTTCTCCAGCTAAATCAACAAGTTTGTTTTTGAAATTTCGAGAACTGTGAGCAGGGTGCGATGGTCTAATTGGTTAAGACGTCTGGTGTACAGAATCGGAAGGTCGCAGGTTCAAACCCTGCTCGCACTCGAATTTTTCTTTTCATATCAAAGCTGTAATTCCCTACGCAGGGTTTGCGTAAAAAACATATTTAAAATAAGTTTGTTTTTACAATAAAAACATGAAAAAGAAAAAAGAATTCAAAACAGAAAAAAAAATTAAAAAAAAAAACAAAAATGACCTTTATAGCTTCACTTCACAGAAAAAAACCATAATAGCCAAAATGTTATTTCAAAACATCATTTCATGGTAGTTCAATTACATTTCGCAATACTCATAAATCAGATTTGGGAACACATTCCTCATATATAACTTAATAATAATTATGTATCGGAACATTTTGGAATTACAATTAAAACTAGGAACGCAAGCTGCGTAATTGTGCTTAATATCGAATTGGATCGATATGATTTATATGCAACATGGACAGTCAGTTGATCTTTTGATCAGGCGTATGCATGAGAGTTCAATTATATGTAAATCTATTAATTACATCACGCTTTATACGTTTTCTAACAACTGTTCTGAAATCACTGTGTGGAAATTAATTCTCTTAAGGTTCGGAAAACAGATTAGTTACTAGTAAACAATGTTAAATACTTTAAAATTCGTACTGAGGAATTAGAAGTATGCTGCAATTTTAATTTTTCGAACGGTGCTCACAGCCTTTTCTTAGCTAGACTAGCTTTTACTTTGGTCAGATGCTAAACATTGCTATACAACGTGACAACGCCACCAGTCTTTTGGGCGCATTACCAGTTGACAGCATTGAGTAGGAGTTTTTTGATGATTTATTTTAGTTTATTGTTAGTTTAGTTACTTAAGTTTATTTTATCGTTTTTAATTCTTAATTTTATTTTCGAATGCAAACCTTTTTTTTCTGCAAGATGAAAATGTACCTAGATAGTAAATGTGCTGGAATTTGGACAAATGTGAATCCCCCCTATTAGGACATAACCTCGTGAAACACGGATACTTGTTTAGGTACACCTTAGTGTTTACAGGCGTAATGTTATAGTGTTAACAAAATTCAACTTTCAGATTCTTTTAAAATGGAACTCGTGATAAAAAAAACATCAGTAGCATCAACTATGTTGGGGATCGGCTTCTATCATGGAACTATTAATGGTACTAGTGGCAACGAACCACTCAAACTATAATTCTCGTCCCAAACATATTGTGGGTTATTAAAATTCAAAAATTTTATATTTTAAACCAAACTTAAATATTGAATAACAAGTTGGTATATAAATGATATGAACGATTAATAAATAAGCTCGTGGTCATTGATTATTATTTAATAATTAATAATTCAGGTTAAGCCGCCTTGCCTAGGTTGTTCTGTGGATGGGTGACCATCCCTTATTTACCGAGTTTCCTCCGTGCCTCAGACAGCACGTTAAACTGTTGGTCCCGACTATCATCGCAGATATTTGATTCTCGTTACAGGAAGTCAGTGGCCCGAAAGTCTGACAACCAGTCTTACCAAGAGGTATCGTATAACCCAGAAACTAGATTGTGGAAGTCAGATAGGCAGTCGCTCCATGTAAAATACTGGTATTCAGCTGTATCCGGATAGACTGGAAGCCAACACCAACATAATTGGGAAAAGTCTAGGCAGATGATGAATGATTTTTTTTTTTCTCTTAATATGATAACCAGGATCGCATTCCGACGAACAATACAAAATGCAGCTCATTTCATTGAGCCACAAAGGATTCATTATTAACGCAAACAAAAGAAACTTAATACCATTGTGCTGACTGGCAGACATACTAATTTATAATTATTTAATCAAAGAGTTTGTCATTGACAGAATTTCAGTTTTTTATTAAAACTTCAATAACTCAATCATCAGTCTTTAATTCAATTGTTATAAGATTTTTTCTTAATTTTAAATTACGACTTAATCTGGCTATTTGAATAAGTTATGTCTCTTAGATAAGTAGAAAATGCCATTTTTATTTTTTCGTTACTTCAGTTACATATCAGAAATTAAAGGTGATGGCAGCCCGACATACGAACAGTAAGTCGTGGGTTCGAACTTAAGCAGGCACTTTACTTTGTGTTATCTATTTCACCACCACTGCTCTCAAAACAGGGAAAGAAAACATTGTGAGGAAACCAGCATGTCCTACAACCAAAAATACGAAGACATGTGGCACGGTTGGCGCAGTGGCTGAGCGATTGAGTACTGCGCTTCGTGTCGCGGGTTCGATTCCCGCACAGAACAAAATATATCTGTATGACCTACAAGTAGTTGTTCCGGGTCTGGCTGTTTGTGTATGTGAATTTAAATGTATGTAAACGCACCCACGATACAGGAGAAATTAATAGTGTGGGGCAAAGTTTAAAAAAAAAAAGATCTATCAACCCGCACTGGGCCCGCTTGGTGGATTATAGCCGATTCCCATAGAGAGGAGGCAGTTATTTCAAAGTCTTGTGAAAGTAAAAAATCATTATTTTAGAATTAGCTTTAAAAACAGTTACAATAATAATTCATATTCTGTCAGTGTGGTAACCTGCCTGCGCATCAAAAACAGATCCCAAGTTCCCGGCGCACCAGGTCACAGCTCCAGAGAGACGAAACTCCTCCTGTTTTTCTATTCATCAGGCAATCAACAAAATTCATGTCATGTTCTTTATTATTTATCATTTATTTCAGGCTACAATGGCCCCTAACAACTCATCATCTGCCTAGCCATTCCCAACTATGTTAGGGTCGGCGTCCAGTCTAACCGGATGCAGCTTACTATCAGTTTTTTACATGGAGCGACTGCCTATCTGACCTCCACAACCCAGTTAGTACTGGGTAATACGATACCCCTTGGTAAGACTGGTTGTCAGACTTTCGGGCCACTGACTACCTGTAACGACTGTCAAAGATCTACAAATGACAGGCAGGACCAAACAACTAACAAAAAGTAAATACAGACTTTTGTTAATAAATATAAGTTGTATTTGGTATTTACTATAACTGCTGTCTGTACCAAGCCCTTGACCTAAATGTTTGATGGGACCCATCTCTGGTAGTCGATGTTATTAGCTACTAGGCCATAAGTATCCTGAGACGACTATTAACACAATGAGCGTGGAGTCTACATGGTGTAACGCAAAAAACTTCAGAATATCGCCTCGGCTGTCGTGAAGTATTAAATTATTTAAACGGGTTTATTTAGCATGCCCCGTTAGTTTTTCTTATCGCAAATGTTTAAGACCTCGCAAGACGAGAGACGAGACTCAAAATACTTAATTTCTATTTTTATCGTTTTCGGCTCCCAGAGTTTTCGATAAATCATTTATTATTAACTGCCATGAGTGCTATAAGTACCCACTTACGTAGTTCGTTAATAATAAAATCCATAGAATATTTTATGAATAGATTTATTGATGGCTGTGTCTTATAATAGCTGTTTATTTTGATTGTAGTCCTTATCTATATTAATAGTAGGGTTATTTCTAAAGGTTTTGTTAAAATAAAAGGTATTTTTTTAATAGTAGTGATTTTCGAATTTATTTTATCTATTGCTTTATGTCTAGGATTTTAGTCATACCAAGGGGTATCGTATTACCCAGTACTAACTGGGTTGTGGAGGTCAGATAGGCAGTCGCTCCATGTATAATACTGGTATTCAGCTGCATCCGGTTAGACTGGAAGCCGACCCCAATATAGTTGGGAAAAGGCTAGGCGGCAGATGATGATGATGCTTTATGTCTAGGGTTTGCTTTCTATTGAATATGATGTAGACACATAATAATCATCAGAGGTATACTACCTATAATTTCATTATCATCACCAGCCTACAGCAGTCCACTGCTGGACATAGGCGTCTTCAATCGCAAACCACTCATCTCGATTCTCGGCAATTGTCATCCATTTGCCACCCTACGATCGTCGCTCCACCGAACCAGAAGGCGTTCCACCTTACCTTACCTACTACTTACTACCTTATGTACAGTGTAGTTAAGGTACAAAATTGCGAAATCATCATCTGCCTAGCCTTTTCCCAACTATGTTGGGGTTGGCTTCCAGTCTAACCGGATGCAGCTGAATACCAGTATTTTACATGGAGTGACTGCCTATCTGACCTCCACAACCCAGTTAGTACTGGGTAATACGATACCCCTTGGTAAGACTGGCTGTCAGACTTTTTGGGCCATTGACTACCTAACGACTGTCAAAGATCTACAAATGACAGCCGGGACCAACGGCTTAACGTGCTTTCCGAGGCACGGAGGAAACTCGGTATGTAATGGGTGGTCACCCATCCACAGACCAACCTAGGCAAGCACGGTTTAACCAAAGATTGACCCGAGCGGCCGTTATTATTTAGCCACGAGCTCCTCAAAGGAGAAGAAGAAGTACAAAAATGCGAAACAACAGGCGAAATGTATATGTACAAAACTATTTTTTTTGATTTCACCTTTGTTACTTTGATTCAAGACTAAAACCTTAAGAATACTTGCAACAAGAAACAAACTCTTAATCCACTTACCACTGGTGAGACATAGAAAACCAGCCACAGACAATATTCCTTATAAACTTCTGTACCTATAACACTTCTGAGAAAATATCAGTCGCGGCACGATAAAAGTTTTTCAATACATTATGGAGACATTAAGTCATAGTCTGGAAAAGACTATCGATTTTTCGTAAGCTACCAAGTAGGTCAGCACATGCTGTAGTTGCCGACCCAAAATACGACACAGCTGATGTTTTCAAGTATCGCTACCTCATTTGTGTCGAGGGTGAACTAAGGGTCGACCAAACCGGTACGGACAAAGCTTTCGACACTGGACTCTGGTAGACAATGACGGCACGGTTGTCGTGGTTTCGATTGTTTGTGAGTTTAAATATTTGTTAATACTCCCACGATACCTACAGGAAAAATTCTTAGAGGTGGTCAGCGCCGATCGCCGTTGGTCCTCTCCTATGGTGTCGGATTGCTGTCATTGCACTATGAGAGTATGAGAAGAGAGAGTGTACCTGTGTCTGCGCACTCACATGTGCATTATAATATTTTCGGCATTGATGAAAAATCACTGAGAAGAATTAATATAATGATGATCAAAGCAGTGACAGGGACACATGATGTTGACCGTAGAAAAAGTTTTGGTTGTGAAGCATTCATAAATGACCCCGTATTATCACGAGGGCTGCTGAGCTGATAAACAAAAATAAATGCGACTTAATCGCCAATCTTTAGTAATTGGAGAGGTACCAAAAGAAGAAAAAGAAGGAGATTACCCATAACGGTGCACAAATCCAGGCAAATGCTATTGAACACTCTGGACTCAACGCTCAAGTCCCGCTTGAGACCACAAAGCCAACGAGTGAGTCTAATTTACAATGGACATTTTATTCTAACAGCTACAATCGTCCTCTCTCTATCCCTTAAGACTCATCCTGCAATAAAAACGACCTCAACAGAGGGCATGTATGCAATAAAACACGACATCCAATAACTCGCAGACCTTTTATAATACTTTTAATTGCTCCATGTAAACTTGCTCGCACTCAGTTAGAGGTCCCGTACATTGCCCGTACATTGCTCCCTGGTGGACCGTAACTGAATTATAGCCCTCTTGACGACAGTCGGGATGACCGCGGCAAGACGCCCAAAGTTTGCGAAAGATGGTATAGTTATGCTGAAATTGTTGAAGTTCGTATTGAATTTTGAAGCGGTTCGGTCAACAATTTTAGAACTGTGATGGCATTGAAATTGTGGTTAGATGTTCTGAAAGTAATTTTATTGAAACTGCTGCTATGTTGGGTAGCATATTGCTTGAACTATTTTATGGATAACTGAAATTGCTGATGAGTCAAAAATTATCATCATGACGTCTTGCTTTACATACCGTCAATAAATATCTCTCAGGCATGCTGGTTTCCTCACGATGTTTTCCTTCTTCAAGTCAGAGGCCCACGGGCGGCATGAACACTCTGACACCATATTTGGCACTAACCACACGATACAAAAAAGAAGAAGGAAGACAGATCATGACTTGCATATTTTTGATCACAGCACGTAATCAAGGCAGTTCCAAGAAATGGCAGTATTAATAAAATTCGAGGCCTAGAAAGTGCCTTAAGTACGCAGAATGATTCTCAAGTCACTTCAAGTCATCACTTTCTATGACTTTTCATTACGGCATTTAAGTCGCGAGAGTAAAGGGTGACACGCTTGGTTGGTTTGAAAAGTGTTCAAACAGCAGCCACTGAGGTGTCTTCGTAGTGATTTTGTATTAGATTGACTAACTAATGAACCTGCAAGATCCCGTGACTGTGTGACCTTCGTAATTTTATGAAATCATCATCATCATTCTCTTGCCCTTATCCCAATTGATTTGGGGTCGGCGCAGCATGTCTCCTTCTTCCATACTTCTCTATTACTCGTCATAAGAACTTGTAAGAACGATGAGCTATTATGAAAAGTCGGTTGTGGTGGCTTTGGCAGGTAACAAAGATGTGCTGAAAAGCTGCTGCATTAAATACTGATGTGCTGTAATACAAAGTGTGATTTTTTAATATTATATAAGGGATAGTGTGACTGTTCGTAAATTACCCTAGGCTGATAAAATTTTCGTTTTTCCTAAATCATGCACATATTAGTATTAATGTCGGCTCCCCCCGAAGGAGGAGAGGCCGTGCCCCTCCGTCCGCACGGCCTTGTAAGATTCGACACCAAACTGGTCATCTTTCCACCGACTACTAAATTGAACTCCAGCCCTGTCCCGACTTTAGAAGCTAAGGGACAGGGAGGGGTACAAGGTGTAGTTAATTTTGGGAGGTCACAGTTAAGACATATACATGAATAATATCAAATCCTATAAAACTAAATCAGTAATAAAGTATGAAGCTAATAAGGCAAGAGGGCGCAAAGATATATATATATGATGAAAGGTTGGTGAAAGGAAACGCTACGCTTGCGCTTAAGAGATTCACTATTTACAGTTACGTTAATTTAATGGTTCAAACGTATTACGAACCCAACTCTATGGCATGTAACCGGTTACAATAACTGCCTCAGTACGTGACGGTTAGACCTAAGCGCATAGGCCCACTAAGGATCCTGCTACGAATTCTAACCGAACACGTTTCCTAAGCATCATTCACTTGTCCTTTTCAATCCTAAGACAGAGTACTGAGAAGTCCTACTGCCATTGAGGAAGACACGTTTTAGTAGTTTTCCCTACACGCGTATTCATGTTAGTAACACCCTTTACGGCAATCTACCCCTTGTCTAAGATAACACACAACTTGCGCAAGCGCACCGTAGATTCAGTCTGTAGCAGAACATATTGCGTTTGTTATTGGTGGACGCCGAAGTGGTGATATATCGTCACTTCACATTTCTTTACTCTTCCCCATGTCGTGGTTGCGTATCTCGTTAGTAATGTCGATTCAGTAATTTGCCAACCAGTGGCCGGGTTTGGGTTTAACGAGATAAACAGCCGAGGTTTGACTTTCTGTCCCTAGCGTTCCTTAGAACGGAGTTATCGATGTGGTTTGAGATATTTCGTGATGCCTACCCCCGCTCCCTGAAATGTGCGCCAACAATCTCTACGCAATGTTTCTGAGCTAGACCTTTACAGGAAGCAGTATTCATCAGCAACGTTTGGTTGATTTGTACCACAAGTACAAGTCGGCATTATATAACTGAGCAGTATAATTTGTCTTAATAAATTCGTGAATATTACGGTGTTGCCTTCACTACTGAACAATATATTTTATCTCAATTTTAATGTGAATATTACGGTTCGGCCTTTCATGTGTAGTGAGTCAGATAAAAGTCAACTTTCGTCAATAGTCGGGTGTGTTGGTGTATAGTGTGTTTGTCGTATGCATGAAATGTGTGTATAGTGTTGCGAAAGGCGGTCTCCGTCCCTATAACCAAACGCAGATGAAGAATATGTGCCAAGGTTAGGAGTTATTAGGACACATAACACAGGACATAATATTATACATTGTGATGATAAAGCGGCTCTGCCGTCATGCTGAAATAAATAATTATTAACATCGCTGCGTTTCCGCCAAACTGCTACTTAAGCTAGGAGTTAATTATAGTTAACACTTACCACGTGTTCATTGTTCATTGAAGAGGATTAATCCCCGAGCTACTTACAGAGTACTGCACACTTTACCAGTCTCGCCTCCGCTACAGCATCTCCTTCAGGATCTCGTCACTCACTTTAACTAGGCATATAGCTTCTACTTATATTTAAATTATAAAATGCTAATCGCTCTCTTACGACAGTCCTCTGGGACATGTCCATCTTGGTACCAAGATTACGCTAACTACATGAACCTAACCTACTTCGTCCTAGCTTTTTAACCGTTTTTAGACCGACTCCCTGACTTAACTCGACTCCACGTGTCGACACTTCCGCGACTTAAAACCAACTGCCACGAAACCATCAAGCTTTCCCCGGCCCAGCCTCCAAAAACCACTACGCTTGGGTCGCCTTTTCAGAATCCGTTTCTTTTTTGTGCAAACGTCTCAATTGTATTAAGTGAGCTTCGAACGCCTAAGAGCGGCGTAAATTGCAACCACATGTCGCACTAGCATTCAGAACTACGTATTGAAATTAGATATTTTTTTATATTTGGCCTGTCAGTCCCTAGTCCCTTTACCATTAAGTAAAGAATTTATGCGTTTCTAAGTGTGCAATATTGTTTTACAATTCAAGGAAGAAAGCTCACTAAATCTTTATTAATTACGGTCACTTGCCAGCCTGTCAAGCCATAAAATAGAAGTTTAATGTGTTTATGAGTGGCCCATACAGTGTGATGATTTTAAATAAAAATCAATACTAAAATATCTACTTAATAATTAGGAGTACGTGACAGACAGTCACAATAGTATGATGATTCACCTCCTCCACTGCCAGACATTTTGTGTGGTGGCAGCTCCCCTGCCAGACACCTTTAAGGTATCATAAATTGAAATTGTTTTTGCAAAAAAAAATACTTGTACTTTTAGTTACGAGAGTAAATACTGCCTAATCTCACCTTTATCCTGCCTAGATATAAAAAGGTCTAGGTAATTAGACATAGGCAGGGTGAGGTGAGTCGTTGACGTCGGTAGGCTTTCAGATTAATGGCCTAACGACTGCTCTCATTTATCAGGCTTTAGACGTAGGCTAGTTAGGAGTTCAGGGTTTAGTAGAAAAATAGCCCACAATATAAATTTTAGATGAATTTTCCCAATTTTGAGTACATACCCTAAACAGAACACCAACCAGCAACAGTTGCATTACTATATTCTATATGGTTGAACTTATTTATCGAGTCACATGACATAAATATTTATGAGGAGCTCGTGCTAAATAATAACAGCCGCTCGGGTCGATCTTTAGGTTAAGCCGTGCTTGCCTGTAGATGGGTGACCGCCCATTACATATCGAGTTTTCTCCGTGCCTCGGAAAGCACGTTAAGCCGTTGGTCCCGGCTATCATTTGTAGATCTTTGACAGTCGTTAGGTAGTCAGTGGCCCAAAAAGTCTGACAACCAGTCTTACCAAGGGGTATCGTATTACCCAGTACTAACTGGGTTGTGGAGGTCAGATAGGTAGTCGCTCCATGTAAAATACTGGTATTCAGCTGCAACCAGGTAAGACTGGAAGCCGACCCCAATATAGTTGGGAAAAGGCTAGGCAGATAATGATTACTTAAATATTTATAACTATGTGATGTATCTAATGTTTTAGCGCAAGCACAATCGGCCTATGACGGCTATTGCTAGGTCGCAGGGCTCCACTCTGTGAGAGGGAGTCTACGATAACCCATCACGAAGAGTCAGTGCGTCGTGGTTGTCTGCAGTTTTGAAAAACTAAATATAATAAACGAACACAATATTACATTTACAAAATACGGTTACCCATTTTAAAACACAGTGCTAGGTAAAGACTGCTTACCGACTTCTACAAGAAAAATATTTAATCAAAAATTGTCATATTATTATCATAGATTATTTATTATTTTAGACTAAGTATAGTCACTATACGGCGAGTAATGGGCTAGCTCGCCGTCCGGCAGTCTTATGACGACAGGCCGTGTCGACGGCGCGTTCGTGTTCCACGCGCGCCTTGAAGAGAAGTCAGCAACCATGTAGGGGTCCGCATGGGCCGATGCCTGCCAGGGCTGCGGGACTGTTCGAAAGAGATACCGTGGCCCTGGAACACAAAGGGCAAAGAAGGAACATGAATGGGTTTTAATCAGTAGAAGTCTGACACTCCCTTCCGCTCCGCCCAGAGCGGGGGGGGGGGGGGGGGTCATTTGATGATTCCCCTTACGAAAAAAAAAGTCTAGTCAAGTGACTTTTTTTTTCGTAAGGGTAAGGTTTCGTATAGAATTATTTTATATTGAGATAGTTACTACTTCGTCGATAATAATTTTAGACTAAGTGTAGCCACTATTTACCTCAATATAAAATTATTCTGTACGAAACCCCGCACCAAACAAATTAGCCACGAACAATCAAGCCTTTCCGCCCACAATAAATTACTGGCTGCATAGAAACACTAGATCCCGCTTAGAATAGAGTAGAAACAATGAGAACCAAAGGTACAATAGAGATGCACATTTGACCAACTTTTAATATCAGTAGAGCGGAATAAAAGCGCCGAGGCACCTCCGGCGAGCTCATTTAGACAAATTATTCACGTGCATTCTGAAAAAAAAAATAAAGTTACCAAGTGTGCACGTTTCTTTTTAAGGAAGCCAATTTTATATGGAGCTGCAATTATTTTCGTGAGCTACGGAATGGAATTTTTGTGTGTGGTAATACTGGCAATTTGTTGACGAATTTTGTGTGTTAAAAATAATACCTCCAATAATATTTATCTAAACGCCTATTGTAATTGAAATAAACATTTTTTATTATTTTATTTTTATTATTTATGTTAGAGAAATATGGACGCCGACTCCAAATAAATCGGGAAGGGTTGGAGAAAGACGATGATAATGATGATGAATGTGTGAATGATTTGAAAAAAATCAGAGTAAATAGCGAGTTTTCGGAAGAGACTTCAGTAATACTTCCATACATTACTATGGAAAAACAGTTGGGAAAAGGCTAGGCAGATGATGTTGACATTACTATGCAAAAATAGCAGCGTTCGGCATTTAAAGAAAATAAGTTGTTGGCAATTATACCATGGCTGGTATATTGAATTAACAACTTATCATTCTGCGAGTTTAATGTTAAAATTGTTAATGGAGGTACATAATTCAGAGGCCCTAGCACGAGCACGCAGTTTATAAACTTAACAAAAATACGTCGATTTTTTAATCTAAAATACAATTAGCCTATAGCATCATCATCTGCCTAGCCTTTTCTCAACTATGTTGGGATCGGCTTCCAGTCTAACCGGATGCAGCTGAATACCATTATTTTACATGGAGCGACTGCCTATCTGACCCCCACAACCCAGTTAGTACCGGGTAATACGATACCCCTTGGTAAGACTGGTTGTCAGACTTTTTCGGCCACTGACTAGGTACCTAACGAGTGACAAAGATCTATAAATGACAGCCGGGACCAACAGCTTAACGTGCTTTCCGAGGCACGGAGGAAACTCGGTATGTAATGGGTGGTCACCCATCCACAGACCAACCTAGGCAAGCACGGCTTAAACAAAGATTGACCCGAGCGGCTGTTATTATTTAGCCTCGAGCTCCCACAATTAGCCTATAGCATTTTAGTTAAATTGTTTTGCAACAAGCACAAACAGTGTAATACATAGATAATTAATAAATTACTAAAATTATAAAAATATTATAGGTGAAACGAGCAATTTTAACATCAACGTATTTACTTTACGATTACATTGCGCGCTCGTCCTAGGACCCCAGATAATGCAACATTTTTACGTGGATATGAAATTCTGAATGTAAACTAGTGTAAGTTCCTATTGTGTGTACTACCACAGAAAGAAAGACTACCAAAACCTTTTTCCTCTCTCCCAACCACACACAAAAGCATCAAACAAAAATGTATAATGCAATACATTTCAACCCTGCTAATGTATGACGCAATACGAACGTATTATGCGGCGCCACTGTACATCCCCCTTAAGGTCGTGCGTGGATTTGTTCTTGTTTGCGAATGCATTTGTTTTAAAAGAGGGGGGAGGGGGGTAAAACAATGGCGTTGTTCTCCTAGAGAACAATAAAAGTATCATGTTCCTTGTTGAGTAAGTAAAGATTAATCTTGGCCACGCTGTGGGGTAATATGCGATGTATTCATCTCCGCTCCGTGCATTTTAATGCTGAGACAATGTCTGGTTATTTTCTTGTAGGCTTTCATTATGCTGTTGGGTTTCTTTAAGGTACAGAATGGACGTTTGTTGTACATGACAGCCTCTTAGGAGATTATAAAAAAAATTGTGTCTCCGAGTACCGATTCTTCAAATACACGACGCCACTAAGACGTAATCAGTTTCAAATCGGTCGCCAATCGGTCGCCGGAATGTCACAGCACTGGTATTTCTGTAGCGGTTCATACACGACGCGACCAACTAACGTGTTGTTAACTAGTTTGCGATTGGTTGCGTCTTGTATGCAACTAATCACAAACTAGTTTATTAGAAAAAAATATTGAACGAATGGTTGCATGGGGTCAAATTAGAATCACTTACACAATCTTTATTCCAAATTTTTTCCTTAACTTAATGAACAAAAATTAAAAATCTGAAAATTAAACATGATATACTATGTCGTAAATAAACGAATGTCTTGTTTCATCTAATGTCATAAACTTATATCAAATATAAAAGAACGCTTCATCGGTTAATAATAGTAGCTATAAAACATTAATTTTGATGCCCACTGCACGAAGTATGCGATCTGTAATTACTCAAGCCATGCAAAAACTGCATAACAATTTCATTTTCACTCTTGCAGTCAGTAATTTAACTTACGAATTTTAGTCAAGTTTTCTTTTCATTAAAAGCCTTGAAGTGTAAATTTCAATATCACTTACATTTTAACCACAGTTTACTTTGTTGAAAGACACTTAAATTTTTGGTTTAATTCTGCTTGATAATTGTAGAATTTTTTAATGGAGAATATTCTTATTCGCTTAGGGAGCAATTTATTTGTTTGCCAAGAGTATAAAAAACGTGGCGACAATTTTATGTTTGAGTAATACCCGTTTAATAACGCTAGGCTACACCTAAATGGATGCCTAAAGAAAAGTACACAATTTAGCATTCAAAATGATGTTACTAAATATATATACTAAAGTATTATGACATAGTATATTTTAGTACCTTAACTTAGCTCTAAAGCTTATGTCTATCATACACATTTTTTACTTTTCCATCACTGTAAGCTCTGATAGAACATTTCTTTGTCTAGACCCGCTTCTTTGTCATACCAAAGCAGTTCCATTTCCATCCAAGATTCCAAGATCAGCCTCACAAACTACACGACACATTTTCTTTGACACTCCGTCTGCCATCACTATATACGCTGGGAGGCGTCTCGAACGAAAATGTTTGCACTTTGGCGTATTCCCACAGCTCTCGAGATGGGGATAGACAGCTCCGCTCCCTGTCATATCGTAAATTTAATTTAACACTTCGGACGCGGCGCTTATGTCATCCATTTGCTTTTGAAACTTATACTTGCAAGATGTGGTGTTTTAAGGGGATGGTCTCCTTTGGTGTTTTAAAGTGGGTAACCGTATTTTGTAAATGTAATAGTGGATGTTTCGTGAGGCTGTCTGGTGTAGTAAAGGCTCGGTACCACTACTGCATATGAAGTTTAAATAAATAATACCAATAAAGAATAACAAATATGGTTAATGCACTTGTATTGTTTTTTCATGAAACGGTCCAGCATTATTGCTGTGCATAGTTATCGTGGCACCATGGAGGTACCTACCTAGTTAGAAAAATGTATAATCTGTTTGATATGGAATGAATAATTCGAGTGCGAGCAGGTTTTGAACCTGCGATTTTCCGATTCTGTACACCGGACGTCTTAACCAATTAGACCATCGCACCCTGCTCGCACCCTGTTCGCACTCGAATTTTTCTTTCCATATCAAACAGCTGTAATTCCCTACGCAGGGTTTGCGTGTAAAAAAATATTTAAAACGTATAATCTGTAAGTTAAGTTAACTTCAAATTACGGTTTATGTCAATTTCACACCATTTATTAAATCTCTTGGTAAATCTACTACAAATAATTTTATTTGATTTATAGTCAAGACAGTTACATAATGCACAGGTTACTTGGATGATTTATTCTTAAGGTGGAAGCGCTAGGGTAGCCAGCGAACTTCAAAGTTTCTTAGGTTTTTGCAATTTGCAGGTCAGTTTCAGGCTATAAAGGGTGTAAATAGACCCTTAACATAAGCGAAAGGCACGTGTTCTCCCTGTCACTGCGATCATTTTTTTGTTCTAGACCATACCTGGGAACCTTCTAGTTACGGAGATATTGGGGGTCAAAGTTCCAACTTTTTCAAAGTTTTTTTTTAAATACATGTTTTTCATGTAAGATTTTTACTTTACACACCTCCACAGCCCTCGTACTATTCAATCCATTCATCAGCACAATGCTATGAGTGCTTTCTATCGAGTTTTACCGTAAAACGTGATTTTTCACCCCAAAAAAAAAAATTCGATTCCCAGCAATAATTTATGCATAAAGTTACTTAGTTTGATGTACAGAATGCTTGGTTGACGGATATGTGAAGGGTCTGTTTACACCCGGTATGTGAAACAAAATATGATTCGCGACCGTAAAAGTTATGTAGTTCCAGATTTAAAATGACTATGTCATGAAAAAGTCATTCAATGGGATTATATGAACTTTGAGGATTGTATTGATGATGAGTTTAATGATTATAACTCTGTTAAGCCATATGTGTTACGGTCGCGAATCATATCTTAATCAACATTCAACTTGACACTGACCTTCAAATTGCAGAAAACGTATGAAATTTTAAATTTCGCGGGCTACCCTGGCACATCCACCTTAAGGAGCAGACTAAGGACGTCCAAATGACTACGTGGTACAATACTAAAGAGGGTAATAACTCCTTCATCATCGTCATAATTTTCTTGCTCTTGTCCTATGTTACTTAGGGTCCGTGTAAGGGTCCGTTTTCACCAAGCGGTTTTTCTTTATGTCACGCGCGTCGTATTTTATCATCATCATTTCAGCTGAAAGACGTCTAATGCTGGACATATGCCTCCCCCAAGTGTCGCCCGCATCGTATTTTATACTTAATGACAATAGTGATACAGTTAGTACTGTATTCAATCACATCAAAAAAGTGTAACGAGTAACTTCATTGTTTACTACCTCATCTCATATCTTTCCTCTGATAATTAAAAAAAATACACCATCGGATCGGATCGGATAGACTTCCAGTCGAACTAGACGCAACAGAATGCTTATATCTTACACGGAGCGACTGCCCTATCTGACTTCCAAAATCAAGTTTCTGGGTATATGATATGGTGGTAAGACTGGTTGTCAGATTTCCAGGTTTCTGAAAACCCATTCATTACGTTTTTCAAAGATCTACAAATGACAACCAGGAGCAATGGCTTAAAGTGTTTTTCGATGCACGGAGGGAAAATGTGTTTTTTTTATTAATTCCTTAAAATCCATCTCACTACCTATAAAAGCTGTCCAATGATTACACTGTCGAATTGATTAAACAGTTTCCAATATGGAAACGATGCATCGGATTGACACCCACAGGCGCGCCATGCTTCAATTTTAAATTTTATAAATATTAATTATTCAGAGTCATCGGATGATATTAACAATCATGGATATACTTTGTATTGTTTTATTAATGAATAAAGATTTTATGAACGTCGAATTTCTGTAATTAATAAATATTCAACATTAGTTTTAGAATATGCGAAACCTGAATATAGTTTGTTCAGAATAAGTAACTGAATCGATTCCAATAATTTTTAAACCATGTTAAATTTTGTTCCAAAAATATTTAAAAAAGGCTACAAGTTGGATACCGAGCGACACTAAGTACCTATCGCAATCATTTAGACACCTACTGGTAAATTATTAATATCAATGAGCTCAAGACGACGTGTTTCAGGTTTCGCATATACTAAAACTAATGTTGTTGTATGTATTGTTGGGCAGAAGTCTGAAATATAGCATTTTTACTATTATGAAAACTAACAATAAGGAATGATTATTGAAAATTCGTACTTTGATGAATGTAAATGGGATGTGAAGTTTGTATGAAAGTTTGTGATTTTAACCAATTGGAAATCCCATAGGGACCGGGTTTGAAAATCTTTAATTGTAAAAATAAGTTTGAGTAAATTTTACGGATATAATAAGTATGTATGTGTGTATTATGAAAGTGACACATAAGAAGTTTTTTGTAAATACAAAATACGTAAATAATAACATTACGAAAATAAGGTTTTTTTTTTTTTTTTTTTTTTTTTTTGGATGGGAAATCATCAAATGACCCCCCCCACTCTGGGCGGAGCGGAAGGGAGTGTCAGACTTGTACTGACTAAAACCCATCCATGTTCCTTCTTTGCCCTTTGTGTTCCAGGGCCACGGTGTCTCTTTCGAACAATCCCGCAGCTCTGGCAGGCATCGGCCCATGCGGACCTCTACTCGGTTGCTGACATCTCTTTGAGGCGCGCGTGGAACACGAACGCGCCGTCGACACGGCAAATTTGTACACCTCACATGGGAAAAAAAAAAAAAAAAAGATGTACAAATTTGGTTTTTCTTTTACAATTATACAAATTAAAACATTTCTATTTTAGCCATTGTTTTTCTAGGTAACTATATTTATAATTACTAATGTTGGCATATTAAATAAAAGGCTGAAATGAATTTGACCCTTTGTTTTTAGAGAAGTCTATTGAGTATTACCTTCTTTCAACCTCATTTCCCCTTGCTATCGCACCTCAAAAATTAACAATGTAACCAGGAATAATTAATAACATACATTCCACGGTTCCTATGTCTCACCCCACTCGTCAGTGTTACCACTGAAATAATTAAAAATGTACGTGTTTTAATAAAAGAATGTAACTGGCAACAATTCTCTCGAATCCCTCGCGTATCCACTCCAATTAATATTACGCCTATATTTATTAATTTCTGCTATTAAACTGACGGTTATGCTCGTGTTTTTCAAGCTGATGCCAATCTGAATGGAAGTCGGGTAGATGAGCAATAAAGATGAATTTGATTATGACTCGAGTACTTGATAAGAATCATTTTTGAACGTAATAATTGCGATGAGACTGGCTCATGACAGAATTGTTTTCTTTTTGTCTGTCTCTTTTTTTGTCCAATGGTTCGAAAACTAAATCACAATAACATGAGCACATAGTGCAATTACAATTATAATATAATAATTAGCTAAATAACAAAAAAAAAGCTGGCTTATTCTATGAAGCTCGTAATACACTCTAGTCTAGGCCTTTTAACATAAAGATCGAAAGTGACATTTTCTGATGTGGTAACTTCATGCTTTTGATTTGCATACAACTCGAACAATAAATAGAACAAAATATTATAATGTTAGTAATGTAATTGTTGAGTATCAAGCTCCAGGTGTGCTGCTGGAGTCTTGGTGTGGTTGGTGTAATATTAATGATCTAATGCTCTTAATGTCATGTTAATAACAGAATGCTCATATTGTTACATGATTTGAATAAATGTTTTGGAATGAATGTAATGTTGATAATGAAATTTTAATAATATGATTTGTTACATTTAAGATGAATCAAGTTTATAAATATGTTCTTTGTGTTTATGGTAGAATTAAAGGCTTTTTTAGTATCATTTTTTATTTTAATATTACAACACTGAAATATTGTCCTAACTGCACGAAACGCCACTTGCATCACTGTAGTAACATTTTGACATTGATATTGCCTTAATGTCGTAGCAGTAACGTCGATTTTCGTAGTGAACTGCTCTTCCGTGGACTAAACGACATTAGTTACGTCACTATCAATCTTTCCACAAAACCTTTTACCATGGTATGACAGACCACCAAGCATGCGTGTAGCAACTTCTAAATTGGACAAATTGAAGAGCAGTTTGAGCGATGGGACCGCGACAAGGGAAGTGCATTAGTCAGTGTTTGCCGTAACATAGATGAATGGTCTGATAACACAAGTACGGGAGTGCAGGTGTACTTACAAGTAGGTAGCCAAATACAGTACACGGTTGATTATATGGTACATGGATAATAATGAATTTCAGCTTTGTACAGTCACGAGCACAAATATGTATACGATTTCCTATGTTTAAAAGCACTTTTCGCAAGAAATAACGATTGTAACTTGGAGATAGGATCTTTTCCATAAAAATAAGAGTTCCAGAATACTATGTTCGTCATACATGAAATTTTAATCAGAACAGTAGGAGAAACACACTTTTAAAAGTTGTTAAGTGTTTACATATTGGTGCTCGTGGCTGTACTTACGAGTAGGTATATAAGTAGGTAGCCCAATACAGTTGAAGGTTGATTATGACACATGGATAATATTGAATTTTAGCTTTGTATACCAACGTCTCTGTCACTCAAACAAAATTGACGGTTTCTGTCTGATACCACTAATAGTGAAAGCGCCTTTTGGAATTATTACCTCACAAATAAGCATGTATTTTCAGAATTATTTTCGAAAATGACAATCATATAACCCAGATTTTAATAATAGTTAATGATAATTAATGTCAAGATTTTTCTTTTAGAAAACAACGAGTACCGTAAGTTGGAGGTCTTACAAAATATTTAGGATTCTGAATTTGAACGTGTTTTTTTTTTTAATGTGTACAACAGAAGAGCACTACAAAATCAAAACAGAACGTTTAACAAAACTAAACAGAAGTTGTATTGAATCGTGTTACTGCAAACTCGAGTTTATTTACTGCGCACGACCGAAATCCTTGGAAACTCATGTTGCCGTTGTTCGCTCGTATCGCTACGTTTATTAAAACATCTAATGGTCGCAATGCAACTGCTGAGCATGAGGTCCTGGTTATTGGGATTTTGCAACAGGAATTTCTCAGTAGCAGCCACGGAGTTCAGATTTGTGCCCGTTTGGTGACAATAGGCTCGCGCCCCATTACATGGGATTTAAACAGAACTGGTGAAATGTGGGTGTACTATTAGGTACACGTCAGGTGACGTTATGTTATGATAGAATGTTATTATAGTATCTTATGCTTCTCTCGCTCATGCCGTGGTCAACATAAGTCTTCTCTCTGATATGCAAAACCACTAATAACTAATAAACTACTCATTTTTCCTGAACGAAGCTAGCAGTTGATGTCCGAGCATAATCCAAAATAAAAAATGAGTTCTGAACGGAAAAGTCCAATTGATCGTTAATTTCTGAACGTGCGTGAACTTAAAATTAACAGTCACTCGTTCACTCGAGTTCAAAATCAAAATCAAAATCATAATATTGTATTTCACATAGGCCTAGATGGGCACTTATAAAACGTCGACAAAAAGGTGCACGGTCCAGGTGGGTCGTTTCCTATGGAGAAGAACCTGCGAGAAACTCCATGGTTACTCTTTTCAAATCATTTGGTATTACAATATTATCATGGATACAGCATTAATTGTACTTAAGTATGAGGGGACAGCTTAGGCCCGACAATAAGTCGTTACTTACTACACAAAAAAAGTAGAACAAAATAAAAAGTTAATAAAAGTTAACAAGCAGCTGGGAATCTACAAAGCCTACAATGTTCACACACACAAACAATCGATAAAAGTTCTGTTGTATGTCCCTGTTCATTTCAAACACCGTTCATTTGAAAAGTGTCTGATATCAAGTTCAGGACGTCATTTCTCATCCTAAAGGAAATTTCCATTCTAGAAGTTGAAAATAAACTGGAATTATGATACCGCCTGTAACAAACCATTTGAAATCGCAACTACTAGTCATACTTTTGATTAAGGTCTTGACGAAGATTCATTGTTTTAAGTTTCGACTCTGCGGTTCGCGAGTGGAATTTGGGACTGGGCCAAGTATAGATTAGGCACTTTTGAATGTTTCGATTTGAACTCCAAGGAAGAAACTAATTTTAAATCTGATTGTAAGTTTAACCGGGTTTGAATGAACCGGTGTGTGATTTTCTTATTCGAAAAGAAATATAGACAGTGTGAGTTTTTTTTAGAAGAACATTATAATGTGCACTTATGAGAGATGCAACAAAAAATATCTTGCGTACAATATCATAATAATATTACTGTGCTCTGTTATTAATTAAAGGATTGCTGGCACTTTTTTTTTTTCACGGGTGAAACCTTCATAAGGCGACCGGTCTTTGGAGATAAAACCGGGGAGTGAGAGATTTCTATTTCACTAAAACCACCCCGGTGGTCACCATCCGCACATGGGAGGAGGCACCGTTTCCTCTTAAAAGAACTGTCGGAGCTTCCTCTGTGCAACGACTGTTAAGGCACTTCCCTGGGAACGAATGGTACCTCCATAAAAATGTGCATGTTATTACAAAAATGAATATTGAAAAATATTGAAAAATAATGAAAAAAATTGAATGAAATGAAATGTTTTTTTTTTATGTTTGCCACATAAAAAAATTCACAATATTTACATTCAATTATGTAAGCACAGCTACTCTTAAAATTATGTTATTAATTATCTATGAAAGCTAAACGACAGGAAAGCTGCAGAAATGTCAGAGTAGCCCATGAAATTCAAATTTTCTTACGTTTTGTTGCAGGTCAGTGTCACGTTGTAAGTTGATTAAAATATGTTTCGCGACCGTAACACGTATGTACTCAGGTACACATTTAACCGCCCACCCATCTCAAATTCCTTATCGTTTGGTTATGTTAACTTACGCTTTGACTTCTTCGCGTAACTTGGTAAGTGAGTATATTTGCAATAAAAAAAAACAATCATACCCGCGTTTTGTTTACTTCTGTGGTGTTTATTCTTTATTTTACATAATTCAAATCATTAATAATGCCGTGTCGACGGCGCGTTCGTGTTCTACGCGCGCCTCAAAGAGATGTCAGCAACCACGTAGGGGTCCCGCATGGGCCGATGCCTGCCAGGGCTGCGGGACTGTTCGAAAGAGATACCGTGGCTCTGGAACACAAAGGGCAAAGAAGGAACATGGATGGGTTTTAGTCAGTACAAGTCTGACACTCCCTTCTGCTCCGCTCAGAGTGTGGGGGGATCATTTGATGATTTCACATCCAAAAAAAAAAAAATCCTCTGAGTTCATATAATCCTATTGAATGCATTAGTCATGAAATAGTCATCAATGGGATGCTCAGATGCTTCCCCCTTAAACGATAATCATCTCCCTCTTCGTCATAAACTAAAGGTTTTAAAACCACAACTCCATAAAAAACTTTCGACAAAAGCCATCACATCTTAGTCTTGTCCTTAAACCATTCTAAAACCGAACAAGTTTTCAGACCAACTTTGATAGAATATTCGCAGTAATGTAGATCTAGTACTAGCTACAGTTTCTGCTCCTTTGACTCGCAGCACCGCAATCATCCATTTACTTTGTATTCGACTGAGTAAGTTTGAATATCAAGCTAGTTATTTGCACTTTTATGTATTTTCTGTGACTAATTTTAAACTAGAGATGTCTAGAAAAGTATTTTTTTGAGAGTTCGGTATGTTTCCAACTTGATACTATTTTATTCGCTTCATGCATAAGGGAGGATCTTATTTGGGATGCAGACAATTTTCAGATAAAGACGAGCAGTAATTATAGATAAAAATACTTTTTCTTTAACTGGATGTTAAATATAGACCAATCGCTTTAATGAGTCCTCGCGAAGGTATCAATTTAAATGAAATATTCTGAAACTTGATCACGTATTGGTTAAATTTGTATCGTAATAGGTACGTGGATTATGGTTGGTTTGTTTAAAGCAAATAACCTGTGGGATATTGTTAGGACTTTAATGTGCCTTTGATGGGGAAAGGCGGAGCTTGTGGCTAAATAATAACAGCCACCCGGGTCGATCTTTAGGTTAAGCCGTGCTTGACTAGGTTGGTCTGTGGATGGGTGACCACCCATTACTTACCGAGTTTCCTCCGTACCTCGGAAAGCACGTTAAGCTGTTGGTCCCGGGTGTCATTTGTAGATCTTTGACAGTCGTTAGGTAGTCAGTGGCCCGAAAAGTCTGACAACCAGTCTTTCCAAGGGTATCGTATTACCCAGTACTAACTGGGTTGTGGAGGTCAGATAGGCAGTCGCTCCATGTAAAATACTGGTATTCAGCTGCATCCGGTTAGACTGGAAGCCGACCCCAACATAGTTGGGAAAAGGCTAGGCAGATGATGATGACGATGATGGGGAAAGGCGGAGGACTCATTAAAGCGGTTGGTCTATAACTCTACACATACTTGTACACAAAACAAACACAAGACATGTTTTATCTTCTTCAATAGCCTTATTGAAGTAGATAAAAAGTGCCTTTTGTAAAAATATGTCAACGGTGCATCAATGGTAATATTTGCGGTATGAAAATCCCCCTTACTAGTGCGACATTTCTGTGTAGAAATGCTGTGAATTTTTAAATAGTAACAAGTGATGTGCGATTGACTATTAGGGGCCTAGACTCTTGTGGTGAAAGGTGTGGAACGACTGGCCTACCAAACTGACCTGACCGCAAACAAAAACTGTCGCAGAAATTCACAAGATTACTTACATAAATCATGTGGCTAAGTAAAAATCCCACATTAACACGGTCTCGTGGAAAGTTGATTATATTATTCATATACCCACCCGTCCTTTCATGTATAGTATGTTTTTCCTTACATATTCATTTTTGGAAACAAACACGGTTCCAAAATCGCTATTTTTTCCATGAATGTCACTTCAAATGTTAGGTCTTTCGCTTTGTTAGAAACAGAAAAGATATGGAGATCATTTAAAGATCCAAAACAACCATTTAAGCACATTCATTATCTCAAAATTCAAATGTGAGTATTCGCGAAATGTCAGCAACCGAGTAGGGGTCCACATGGGCCGATGACTGCCAGGGCTGCGGGACTGTTCGAAAGAGATACCGCGGCCCTAGAACACAAAGGGCAAAGAAGGAACATGGATGGTTTTAGCCAGTACAAGTCTGACACGCCTTCCGCTCCGCCCAGAGTGGGGGGGGTCATTTGATGATTTTCCATCCGAAAAAAAAAAGTATTCGCCTTATTTGTTTACAAAATAGGAAAAGCAAAAGAAAACACACTTTAAGTACGTACACCGTTGGAAGCTCAGGTGTGCCGTAAGGGAGACAACTCATAAGTTACAGGGACTTACCAGGGTAGCATAAAATACTTGTGTGCATTCATTATCAGGCTTTGATTCTGAAGGACGTTGTATGGTGGGAAAGGTATATTATGTTTGAAGGGCAACAAGACTCATACAAAATAAGGGATTTAGGTTGATTGTGAAAACATTTTGAATTCATTATAATGTAAAAAAAATTATTATGTGTAAAATAGTATTATCCTGAAATCTGAAAAAAGTGTTGATATAAACCGTTAAAATTTAGATAAAACAGCGGTTTTTTTGGTTTTTATTTTCTCTGTTTAATGGTGTAATGTTGAGTACAATGGCACTTTAAATCGTTTAGGATAAATCATTTTTACAATAATTACATTACAATTTTCTACTTATAAGCCAAAAATAATGTCGTTCATTGATGTACTCATTTGCTACATTCTTTATTTACACATAGAAATAGACCGAAAGAAAATGTTGATAAAACGTGACCTTATGTTGGAGTAAATCCAAACATTTGTGAAACTGAAAACGTGAAACGTGATCGTAGTTATATCCTCGGGCATAGTTTAGATAACGTAGGCTAGGGTATTTTTGTGTATTTACTTAAGAAATAAGTAAAAATATTTACAAAACATTTAGGAAAAAGAATAGGTTTAGCTTCATCCAAACAATGATAGAAAATAAGCGGGTTATGTGTCTCTAATACAATCAATATCAATGATAACTTTTTGACTGTTTGTGATAACAGATGATATTCATTTATATCTCCTTTATTTATGTATATACAAATCTAATACATTTTAAAAAAATACTTAAAATAAAAACATTTAACAAATAAATTAACAAAAGAATTATTAAATATTATCGTCATGTGACCACAAATACCGTCCACAAAAAAAACATGCTAAATGCAATGCGCTCAGTTATTTGCATTCATAGAGTTATAACTACCCCAATACTTCTCGTATTGAGAAAGTATGCTGCAGCTTCTTTGGACCAGTAACTGTAGTCCTCTTCAATCCACTCAGTGTGTACGGTCTGCAAAGTTACTCATAACACGGTACATTCAGCAAAAATACAATATAAGTTATTAAAACTAGACAAATTAAAAAGAGCCAAAGGCGAATACAGCCACGGTTTGCATTGGTTATCTTCGTAAAACGCCAAGTTTTAATAAGCACAAAACGTGACCTAATAGAAATCGATTGATCCCCACCTAAATGCATGTACTGAATCTGTCACCCCTTATTGGATCAGTTTTATTTTATTTTTCTAGACTTTTTAACCTTCCGTACCCGAAGTTTAACCAACGGGACCCTATTACTAAGCCTCCGCTGTCCTTCCGTCCGTCCGTCTGTCTGTCAGCGGGCTGTATCTCATGATCCGTTATAGGTATACAGTTGTAATTTTGACTGAATATATATATTTCTGTTGCCGCTTTAGCAACAAATAATAAAAATAAAGGGCGCTTTCGGTACTCATGCGCATACTTCATGCGTGAGTCCGACTCGCGCTTGGCCGGTTTAGAAGATACCCACCTTAATGGAACCTTTGACCATGGTGTTGGTGCCTGTATACCTATCTCCTTGTTTTACTGTACGTTCGCTCGACACAGGATTACCGCAATACAAAGTGCGGTGAACCACTTTCATGTGCTTCAGTTCAAAATATTCCTGAAGGTGAAGGGACTTAGAATTTTAGTTTTTGATATACAACAAATGTGGTTAGTGTTGCAGTGTAGTGCAGATTTGTGGACATAGCTTTAATAGTGACTTTGTCGTTTGTAACAGTTGCATTATTTTAGAAAAGAGAACCGAATAATTTCAAAGTTAACTTTACTGGATTTGAGTTACTAAGAGAAATCTTAATTTTGATGTATTAATACTTCTATTGCTTGATGTTATTAATTTTCACGATCATCATCATCTGCCTAGCCTTTTCCCAACTATGTTAGGGTCGGCTTCCAGTCTAACCGGATGCAGCAGAATACCAGTATTTTACATGGAGTGACTGCCTATCTGACCTCCACAACCCAGTTAGTACTGGGTATTACGATACCCCTTGGTAAGACTGGTTGTCAGACTTTTTGGGCCACTGACTACCTGTAACGACTGTCAAAGATCTTCAGATGACAGCCGGGACCAACGGCTTAACGTGGTTTCCGAGGCACGGAGGAAACTCGGTATGTAATGGGCGGTCACCCATCCACAGACCAACCTAGGTAAGCACGGCTTAACCTAAAGATCGACCCGAGCGGCTGTTATTATTTAGCCACGAGCTCCTCGATTAATTTTCACGATATCATTGAAAAAATTAATCAATAAAACGTAAAATATTAGTATCATAAGTAAATACTTGGCTGCTGAATGGTTGGGCAGAGATGTGTCCAGCATGTGCCAATTATCTTTAAATGTTACTTGAAGATTCCACCAGCGAAATGTAAACAGGAGCGAGCATATTTCCATTAACAAAAAACATTTAAAGAAATTATCTTCCTCTGCAGATTAAAAATAACATAGTCAAAGTTACAGTGCAACTAAACTTCCGACTTCTTCAACGGTACATAACACGTTCGTTTTAGTACTTCCCAAGTACTAGCAATAGAAAAGATGCTTCTATAATAAAAACATTTACAAGTACGTACAACGTTATCACCAAATTCAGTGTTGCAGTGGAAGTACTGGGACGTGACCTGTAGTTAGGCTGTGTGCAGAGTGAGGCCAGAATGTCTACTAAAGCTCCTACATATGCAATTGGAGAGATCAATGTGATCGGGCAGGTCTGACCGATCACATTGATGATCTCAATAATTTTTGTCGTAGTTTTTTTTTTTTGTTAACAGTTAGTTACTTTAAAAAAATATACCTGTGTACAAGAAAGTAATTTAATACTGTTCTGTCTATGATAGACAAAATATTTTTTTGCTAAAATAATATGCCAATATTACAAAGAAAATCCTGTTGTACAGTAGACCTCAAAAGTGCAGTACCATGCTAAAGATTACATTGCTATGAACTGTGCGAGCGCGATACAGCAGTGTGTGTGCGTGTGCGTGTATGAGTGATGTCTCAACATTCTACACATAACACACACTAATGAACTGTCGTCACACTACGCGAAATAGCATTATATTTCTGTTGCATTTAGAATACACATCATAGTGATGACCTGTTCTTACCATTGCATTGTTAAAATTCGCGTAGTATTAACATGGGTTGGTAGCTGTTTGGGCTGAGCATGGGTTCACGATCAATGAAGTCCAAGTTCGAATCCATGTTATTACAATGTGTGGCTGTTTTTTGTTTCTTTGAAACCTCAATTATATTTGTATTTTAAGCAGAAAGTCGTTAGGTATTTATGTTTATTTATAATATAGTCATGCTTATTATTTATTTTTTATAAGAAGTTAAATATTAGATAGTTATTGTATTATTATTTAACCTCATTAATTGATTTTTATTTTATGTTTTCGGTGTTGGAAGGTGGAAATAAAAAAACCATGCTGAATGATAACAAAAATGTTTATTCGTTTTATTTATTTATAAAATTAACAAACTTTTATGAGAATGTGACGTCACATTCCTATCTAGGCAAAAAAAAGTTCTCTTATCACCGTTCATAAGATTTTTTGTTGTATACCCACTTAGTCAATTCATAATAAGAATAACATAACACGGAAAGGATATTCTAATAACACAAATATAATTGTTGATACCCGCTTATTATAGGTATCAGTATTCAGCAGAGTTAATTGAATACTAATATATGAGTTAGACTTTATGAACGTGTTTTTTTAATGTAACGTCACATTGAATGTATTGAGGTTATAGCTTAAGTGTTCATTTTCTGTACGAAAAGAATATTGAAACTAAACCCCAATTTAAGATCATTAAATTTAAAATTTATTTCTTATTTTTTTTTATTTTTATTTACGTTTATGTTAATATTACTAAATATTTAGTTACCCGGTCTACTTATTAAATTAAGTATTATTATTTTTTCGCCATAAATTAAGTCTTCCTTTTGGCAAGACTTGAAAGTCTTCTCGTCAGGAAATACAGTCACCTCCCAGTTAAAATGTAAATAATCTCGAGCAAAACGTAGTCTTTCCTCCCTGTGTTTTTGTGTCAAAAATGGTTTTTAGCTGGCTTCCGATGATGTAAACCTTCAGCATGGAATGCATGGCGAACAGTCTGTAATGTAGTATCCAATTGCTCTGCAAACATTATAGTTGGAATGAAACCATTTGTTTCATATTCTTCCACCATAAAACGTCGCTGAGTCGGGTTAATAAGCGGCGGCCTTTCACTTCTTAGACGACTCTTCAGACTACCTTCTTCCTCAAACCTCTTTACCCAACGGCTAACAGAATTTCTAAAAAAAAACGAAATATGATTACACACTTGCAACTAGCAATTTATTTAATAATAAGAAAATCACACACCACGACTATCATCATAATAATTATAATTTTTAAAAATAACTTACACATTTTAAGCCAGTTTCAGTTGAAATTTGAGAAATATTAAGCCCATTTTTACGCAAAGTGACAATATTTGCCCTGTCATCAATACTAATATTAGCTTGCATCTTGAATAAAGACAATCAAACAATACGCTAATCGTAATAATAACACAAACGCTCGAAACAAAGTTCACCAACTAACAACATCATAACTAACTACTTTGTTCAATCCAGAAGTTTATTTTGTTTCACATTCACCCTCATCTTTTTTGTTAATAATAAGTTCCAACTAATATTTAGAAAAACATATCTCATCGGGTCTAACGTGTCATTTATAATTAAAACACAAAAAGTGTAATGTCACTTGGGTTCGAACCCACACTATACTGTGCGAGACATTTTATCTATAGCGTTAACCGCTAAGCCAGATAGACATATAATTGTTAGTTTGAAATTAAATATCACTAACTTAATACTCCGTCGCGATATGACAGGCTTGTCACTAAGGCAAATGATCATTATATCGCACTCTTTCTGACTAGATAATAATGAAAGAGAGCGATATACGAGATCGTGTATGTGTGCAAAATGTTTGTTATGAAAAAAGGTCGTAAGTGCGACTTGTTTTGATGCGATCGTTTTGTGAAACTGCTACTGCACTTATGGTCTCTACTGTACATCTGTTTTATAATTGTAGCATTAGTGTAAACTTTAAGTAAGTTTTAGATAGTAACATTTGCATTAAAATTAGTATTTATCCAGTGTTATTGTGAAATTTTAATCATACATGTCAAAGACTTGTATAAGAATCTTACAAAACCGAACAGTTTTATTCAAGCCATTTAAATGCGACAGAGAAAGGTGCCCAACATCAATACCCAAGGTGGTTTCCATAATAAAAGCGTCTACATAAAACGTTATCGGCCACAGCTACAAATTCGGCGTCGTAGACATTCGTAGCGTCGTAGCATCGTAGCACCATAGCTCGTAGCTTCGGTGCTACGAGACGTGACTAGTGTACATGCGATCTTCGATGAGATCACAGTGCAGCTTTGTGACAAACGAAACTACGGATTTTAGGAAGACGACTTATTCCGGACGAGATTTTGTTTTAGAGGATAAAAGTTTTTCGTCTGTACGGGGATTTGAAAGGCGTTTGTGCTGACGGAATATAGCTATTGTTGCTAAAGTCATACGTAACAGTGTTTCATTGGAAAGCTGGTTTCTGTCAAATTTAGGAAAGATGGAAATTGAATGTAGAAGTAGCCTGTACGCGAAATTTTATATTTAGGTGATCTTGCATAAGTACTAGTCAATTTATTTATCTCTTTTAAAATTTTATAAATTTTTAAAAGCAATATTTTATTTCATTATGCTATATATTTTACCGTTTCTAAACCATTCATTAAAAACAACAAGAGAACGTTGATGAACAATTGAATATATTTTTATTCTGGAACAAATACTGTCATTTTGTTTTAAAGCGTTTTTATTTAATTGGGCTCCCATTCCCCCATTTTCTTCCTACTTCTAAAATGGTTAAGATTATCCTCCTCGCAACATCACAATACTTTCAAATTATTTGTACTTACAAGTGCAGATTTTGTTTAAAAAAGACGCTGTCGGGCGCTCTTGCGACGTGACCAGTATGCATCCGATCTTATCTTGCAGCTCTTTGTGACAATAGAGACTTACGATTTCTTGAGGAAGACAAATTGCTTTGTTCTCAACTAGAAACGATTTTTTCTTTTGCGGAGTGTAATATTATATATTTTTTTTTAAATGTTATAGTACCATGCTGGGATAGGGCAGGCTGGGATAGCCTTTTGGCCTCGTACAGGACCGATTTCGTGTGTTTTTTTTTATGTTTATCTTTTTATTAGGTTTTGTTTCCTTTATTTACCTTTTAACAAATTAATTAATTTTTTAAATATTATTTTAAAAAATATTTTAGCCCACCGGTATCGGGAACAAGGTCCTAATAATTTAATATTTTGTGGTCCTAATTTTGTTTTATTGTTAATTCAATATTTTTTTTGTTTTGTCCTGTGCGAGACTAATAAATACTTTTTCTTTCTTTCTATTATTTCTATCACAACTGTAGTCTCCAAAGTAAGAGGCAGCACCTACATATGATCAGTTATGTTTATAGCCCGATTTCACAAAAACTAGGCGACATCTAAATGCCTACTTTTGCTCAGTTGCGCAGTTCAAAAACGGCACTTTTTATTAAGTCATCAGATTCACCTGGTATTTGTCAAAATCAGAATTAATCTCATATTATAAGGGTGAACCTATTCTTATTGACCCGACACACTGCTTCTGGGAAATGCATTTCATAACACCTTTTGCAAAATTCTGCATCACTACAGAGGTAGGTATTTTCTTTCAGAAATCTCGCAGCGTGATTAGTTAATCTAATTGGTAGCATGGGTCCTTATAGAATAGAATAGAATTTATCTTTACTACATTTTAGGGATAAACTTTACCAAAAAAAAAGAAAAGAATAGAATAGAATTTCTCTGTATAACATGTCAGGCATAAACTTAACCATTTCTAATGTGATCTGATGCTACTCTATTTATTGATACCATGTCCTTCCCTAGTTAACAAAAATACCCGAAATAGTTAGTCACCAGTTTTTGTCCCCCAGTCTTCAACCCCTCGTCATACGACCAGGAAACTTGGTGACTTTGGGTCAAACGTGACCATTGACTTCGGATTGCCCCTTTTGTTAGATTTCAAAGAACCGCGGTGCAAAATTTTCATTGTTTTCGAACGTGAGTTGACTGCGGCGAGATAACGGAGTGGAGGTAACTTGGAAATTGTGGGATTTAATGCTGGGTTGTGGGATTTGAATTGGTTTATTGGGCTCTACGGATTTTTATTCATTTAACATCAAAAAACACATTTTTGAGAAAAAAAATACTTCACGATCAGAAAAAACGGACAGAAAATCTTTTTAAAATTTTATAATAGTTTTGGTTCATCGTACCTGCTGGCAAAACCGCTCACAGTTTAGTCAAAAATGAGAAAGTAACTAAAAAATAATGTAAGTAATATTTTCCCCCAAAAAAATAAAAAATTTCGATTGCTGATCTTCAGTGACCAACACGAAAGTTTAAACGTTCACATTGTAATAACTTAAATCACTATCTAAATAACCTATCACGGAATATACTCCGAGACTCACTATGAACGTTAGAAAAGATGTAATATTATAAACAACGTAGTGTACTAATTTACAAAGCGACATCATCACTGGAACAGCAAGCTTCGAAACAGGGTGCATTGGTATTCCGATGCATTTTGTGTTGTGCTATTCAAAGTCACGCACAGCAGTAACATGTTAGGTTTAAAGATCACTGCGAACCATAAATAGGATTAAACCGGTGAATAACCGAAGCCAACGAATACACAATAGTTTGATTCAAGTTTAAGGCGTCTGAATTTAACTGATCATCGGTGCGAACTGAATGAACAAAAGAGTGATTACAAATGCTATGATCACCTAACCAGCAAGGTGGTCTACCACATGCTCAGTGGTCATTGCCGTTTGTAGGCAACTGCAAAATCAGAGCCATAGCAAACTTGGCCAACCCTTTGGTCTAAACCAACCATACCAAGACAACGCCAAGACAATAGGAGATCATTGAACAATCATGCCTACACCATCCAAATGCCTTGTCAGTGGCACGCGATCGGAAAACCATATTGACGTCTGTCAATTAGGAAATCACCAAAACTATCAAGACCAGTTATGGTGTCAGTAGTCATCCATTCTAACATGATTTTGTTAGCAGACAGTGCCGGAGGTGGATAGCAGTCGAAAGACAAAGCTCATCTGCCTGTTATGACATCACATCAGGAGGTTTCAAATGAGTGAACATTGATCTAGTGGTCGCAAGCATGGTCTGAGGTCCTGGGTTCAATTCCCGGGTCGGGAAAAATGCTAAAGGGTTTTTCTATCAGGATTTTTCCAGTGGCAGCCACGGAGTCGGGATTTGCGCTCAGTTGATGGCAATAGGCTCGCCCCCTATTACATGGGACTTGAACATAACTGGCGAAATGTGGGTGTTCTATCAGGTACACCTCTGTCTACGGGTATTACAGGCGTGATGTTATGTTATGTTTATAACATCAATCAATTTTAAACACTAACAAAATACTCCAAAAGTCCCATTTCCCTAAGAATCGTGTTCCCAAGTACTCTCTAATTAAAATGTACCCCAGAAAAGATGGTACTAAAACACAAGTGTTGCCGCGTCAATCCTCAAGCTGATTTATGAAAGGTTTTCATTTGCACGAATGTAACAAATTTGTATTTTGGATACGGATTCGTATATTTTCGTGTTTGGGGATTTATGCTTTGCGGAGCTGTAATTGGGAGTATTTAAAGGAAAGGTTGCTTAGTTATTGGAAGTTTAAGCTTTATTTGAGGAATAAAATAATATTGATGCTTTTCCATATAAAATGTCTCATATTAGTTCTTCAGGTAAGTCGTCTAATTGCGTTACTATCCGTGGCCATGTGTGGACTCTGCAAGCCATGAAATCTAAAGTCAAGTCAAATCGTCCCTTCCTTATTGTCACAAATATTAGCAGTGATAGTCTAGTAGTGTGATCGTCTTACTGCCAAGTCATAGGTCTCGAGTTCGAACCCAAGACACGCACCTCTGATTTTTCGGATTCATGTGCGTATTGCATAATTATGACTTGCTTCGGTGAAGGAAAACATCGTGAGGAAGCCAGCATGCCTGAGAAATATTTCTTGACGGCATGTAAGCCAATTCAGAGGCCCATGGCCGGCATAAAAACTCTGATTTCAGGTACGCACACACACAATAAAAAAAGAACACAATTATAATTCGCATGATAATTCGCATGATCTACTATACCAAGGTAACTTTTAACATTTATTCATCAACAGTTCATTGTGATTCCACTACTTCCTCAGTATTCAGCTCATCAGCGTCATTTCAGTAGGTACAACCTCTCACCCTTTTCACCCTTATGTCCTCAATAATAAGGTTCAAAAGTGGTCGATCGTAGTCATTTCAGGAACACCGCCGATCCATCAGCCGTTGTCGTCGTTCGTATTTTTCCATGCGGCGTGCGTACAATTGCCTTCATTTATATGTTCAACGTATTGACGGTTCCCTAAATTACTAACGACTGTTTGTTAGCCCGCTTTATGACTTATTCAATAATAATATTTATCTGTTATATAAATAGGACCTATTTTCATTTGGGGTTTACGTAACCTTGTGAGAGGTAATGATAAAAGAGTACTCTTGAATTGGAAATTGTCAGATTATGGGCTTTTGTTTATAATGTGTTGTTGCTCTTTTATGCAACTAAACTTCAGGTTTGTATATCTTTAATTAGAAATTATCAAATTTTTTACGTGATTGTATACCAGCACATCCACATAGTTGAAGGATTTGGAAGTTCACTTGTTCCTTTAATACTCAATCAACGAGAGGGTTGGCAGAGTGCCTCGTTGGTAGAGTGGTCGCAAGTGCGACTGCTATGCATTAGGCTCGATTCCCGGGTCGGGCATGTTATTAAGTTTTTCCTTCAGGAGTTTCTCAGTAGCAGCCTCGGAGCATGGATTTGTGCCCGGTTGCTGGCAATAGGACTTAAACATAACCGGCGAAATGTGTGTAGGGTCTATTAGGTACACCTCTGCCTAACCCTTTGGGGATTCCAGGCACGATGACGTGGTAATTGACTTGTTCCTTTAATATATTATCAACGAAAGGGTTGGCGGAGTTGTATAATATGTATGTCTAAACTAGCTTTTGATCACTCGTAGAAAAAAAGAATCCTGAAACCGAGATAATATGTTTTATTCGTGCGCTAAATTTCATCCAAATTTGGTCAGTCATAACGTGATAAGGTATTAAACCAACAGATAGATATTTTCGCATTTATTACATTATCTTTTAAACATTTCATTCGTTACTATTATAAGTCTTATTCTAAAGTAACTTCAAGGTTTTACTTTCTAGGTCACCTTTAGAAATACTATCAAGATCTAGCGCATTCGATCTGCTTTTTATGCGAACCTGGCAGAAACTCCCGGAGGATATAGGTTGACATATTGACGACATTTGTAACTGAAACACGTCACAAGAAAACTTGAGCTAAATTCTTAATCTAGTGGAAATTTTCGAACAAATATTGCTTTGTGATCTTTATCTAACTATGCTGGGCTGTAAACCGTGAATTTTAGTTGTCTTACAACGACAGCCCACTTCATGTATCCAATGACTACTAAGCATTCATTAAAAAATGTATTTATGAGATTTGAATAATTTAAAAACAAAAGATATTCATTATTATGACGCACGACGTAGTTTGCAAAACCCTGTTACGAGCGATGACCGATGCGAGTCGCACGGGACCGGTCAATGTGGCGATACTTGGGGGAGGCCTATGTCCAGCAGTGGATGTCTTTCGGCTGAAATGGTGATGATGATGATGATGATGAGCGATGATCTACTCGGCTCCTGCGCTGGGTAGGTTTGTTCTACCGTTTGACACGTATACGTTATTAACAGTATGTTTCATAATTCTAATGTATTATTTATTTTTCTAAGTACCTATTATCTTGATTAATGGTAAAAAAAAAACGCGCCTAGAGGTTTTTTTTATGTTGCATACGTTGAGTGGACTACCTTTGTAAGTCGACTAAAAAGTCACGGTGTATAATGTTTGACTCTTTTACGCTACTCACATGCAAAAATATTTGCAGATCTGCTGGTTTGTTGAGCAGGCGAATTCTTTAAACTTATTATAGATTTGTTATACAGGGTGTAACAGAAAGGGTATAGTCATATGAAAGGATATGCTGCAGACCATCAAACTAAACAACTTTCTCTTTGGGTCCAATATCGTAAATGCGAAAAAATTATCAGTATAATAACACGCAGTATAAAAATTCTTTGGCTAAGAATTTTCTTCAACATCCTTAGATTATTGTTGAAAATATATTACATAATTATCATGGGAGTTAAAATATATGAGAAAAAGATCAATTTATTTGGGGTCGGCGCTGCATGTCTTTTTCTTCCATACTTCTCAAATCTAGTAGAGACACAAGTAACTACAAAGGAAGTAACGATACCGGAGAAATTCCTAGTGTGGGGCAACATTCTTTAAAAAAAAATCTATTGAAGATTTATTTCTCGGAGGATAATCTATTTTTAGTATTACACCCACGTGCAACTTGCCTACTACGGTATTTGGTTCCCATTATGATTCTTGCTTGAACATAACACGGAAAACACAAACTACTAACAAATGTGATAATTTCATCGCTACACACACTAACACATTAAGAATCTCACAAGTACCAAGGACAACGCAAACTCTGGCACTAATTGACAGCTCTTGTCACGGTAATTCCGGCCTTACTATCTAAGAGTCAAAGATGAAAATGGCGGATCATTTTTTGGGTAAAAGTAAATTTAGCCAAGTGTACAAAACATTTGCTACGCTCCTTGTAAATCCCGCTTTCTGCATTGAAGTAAGACGGAGGATTAAATGCCTTGAATGGAAGCTTGTACGCAAAGAAAATGTTATGTCTATTATTCGTAAGTAGTCTGTTGGTAAGTATGATAAAGTAAATATAATACAAGTTATTGTTCTGTAATCGTGCTTCAGATTATTTTGATGTGATAAAAAGCTTGTTCTGTAACTTATATCCGTACTAGCTTTTACCCGCGGGTTCGCCCTCGTGGATGTCGAAAAATATCCGACGGGAACGTACCGAACAAACATCTACCTTCATCACCCTTTTTAACCCTTCGGGGGTAGCATTGTCAAAAACGCTGAGACGCAAATCAAAACGCAATCGTCAGCCTAAACACAAAATTTGAAGATCCTAACTTCAAAACTGACGGACTTTCATATAAATTTCCATCGCCTATTTTACCCCTTTAGGGGTGAAATTCCAAAAAAAAACCTTTCTTACTGGATACTTAATCTTCACAAAGAATACACCCTCCAAGTTTCATGTCTCTAGGACCAGCGGTTTGGGCTGTGTGTTGATATATCACCCAGTCCGTCAGTCAGTCAGTCAGTCAGTTTACCATTTTATATATACAGATTAGTGTCTGCTCTGAGTAAAAAATATTATCCGATGGCACTAGACAACAGTTTAGCTTTATATCAGTGAAAGATTTTTCGTAATCAGATCTTTGTATTTACAAACAAAATATGAGAATGTTTGTTAAAAACACTGTTTTAAGCTTTCACGGTTTATAACTAAACTTATACTGTCACTTACGGGATATCTTCCGTGATACGTAAGACACCCCGAAAAAAGAAGAAGAGGAAGATATCCCGTAAGTGACAGTATAAGTTTATTTATTTATTTAACACTTCAAGCACAAAAATACAGAGGCGGACTTAATGCCTTAGGCGTTTTCTACCAGTCAACCTTTGGGTGATACAGAGACAAGCAGTGGTAGGTGTATATCTGAAAATAATTCAAGTTAAAAAGTTAAATAAATATTTAGTTAAATAATTTAAGTTTATGTTTGTTAAAAGTTTTTTTTATACTCAGCTTACGTTTGACCGCAACTTGCTTGAATAAAATCAAGGTAATCTCTAATTTTAATATTCATCATCATCTGCCTAGCCTTTTCCCAACTATATTGGGTTCGGATTCCAGTCTAACCGGATGCAGCTGCATACCAGTATTTTACATGGAGCGACTGCCTATCTGACCTCCACAACCCAGTTAGTACTGGGTAATACGATACCCTTTGGTAAGACTGGTTGTCAGACTTTTGTGGCCACTGACTACCTAACGACTGTCAAAGATCTACAAATGACACCCGGGACCAATAGCTTAACGTGCTTTCCGAGGCATGGAGGAAACTCGGTATGTAATGGGCGGTCACCCATCCACAGACCAACCTAGGCAAGCACGGCTTAACCTAAAGATCGACCCGAGCGGCTGTTATTATTTAGCCACGAGCTCTAATTTTAATATTGTTAACACGTAATTTGACTTATTTATAATATTGGTCCTTATTCTTTATACGATAGATTACAAGATCTAAAGCAGGTACTATTGCAGACGATTTCACGAATTCAAATAGTAGAAGAACGATTTTTTTGTATTATTTACCTGTTTCACTTAATAGGGCTAATCAGTTAGTACTGGCAACTTTCACAATACACCAAGTTATGAACATTTTCCAATAGAACTGTATTCTTTTTTTTATGATATTATTTTTCAGTTTTTCTGATCCTGTTTTCCCAGTAGCACGCTAATTAAACTAAAGCGCACTCCATCACGCGATTATCCATCGCATAGTGCCGGATCAGGACAGCCCTTCAACTTTTTTTTTAAATACTGTTACAGGATTTTTTATTATGTCATGTTCATTTACGTATTATGGACGTTGCGATCCTTATTATAGTGTTGAAAATCGAAAGTTAGAGTTACTAGACTTGTTTCTAGAGTCACAATATAATACCAATGTTAACTATAGACACAGAATAAATAGTCTATAGAGATGTATAACTGTTTAGGTATTTGTATATATAGTAACGACTGGAAGTATTGATCCGATTTCAAAATTCGAATAGAAAAGAATCTTTTACTAGAAGTAAGCTAACCTCAGTAATGAGCCAATAAAAATTTCTATATCCTTAAAATCAAACATTATATCTACCTTATAACTAACTGAAATCTTTTAGTTTACTGAATAATATCATCCCAAAATTTGTAAGACTTTTAGGAATATACAAGGTGTAAACAGACCCTTCCCCGAGCCCTCAACCAAGCATTCTGTACTTAAATGAAACTAACTTGAAGCAAAAAATATTGCGGGGTAACGACTTTTTTTCGGGTGAAAAATCTCTTTTAACGGTAAGACTCAATGTAACGCACTCAAAACATTGTGCCTATGTATGAATTATTTGCGTACTAGGTTGTATATGTATTTTAAGAAAAGTTTTAATATATAAAAAACTCGTTAAAAAGTTAGAATTTTGACCCACAATTGTATCAGTAACTAGTTGGTTCCCAGGTATGATCCCGAACAAGAAAAAGATTCCAATGACGGGAAGAACAAATACCCTTCGGCTTCGTTAAGAGTATTTTTACACCCATTATCTAACTTCGTAACAAAGGTACATTTTCTGGAGAATTTCCAAAAACTGCTCACGAACCTTCAACTAATTCAGTAACCCGTTTTAATATCGCGTGATAGTCCGACATTTAATGGCTATAATAAAACAAAGTTAGTTTTAATAAAGCCTATTATTTGCGTCGAAAGCAGTAAATATGGCTAATAAAATTATGTTAATTGATTGCCTAATATTCAACAGAACGTTGTTAGGTTATTTCTGGTTGACTTGTGACTTTTCTAATGAAATTGCTGCTTTGATATGATTTAATTTTAAGGAAAGCCTGAAAACATGACAATGACCGCGGGAGACGCCCTGTTGTCGGGGGTCACGTGGTGGCTCCCGGCCACCGTAGGCGCGGGCCTGCGGACGGCGAGTTATGGGCTAGCTCGCCGTCCGGCCGTCTTATGACGACAGGCCGTGTCGACGGCGCGTTCGTGTTCCACGCGCGCCTCAAAGAGATGTCAGCAACCATGTAGGGGTCCGCAAGGGCCGATGCCTGCCAGGGCTGCGGGACTGTTCGAAAGAGATACCGTGGCCCTGGAACACAAAGGGCAAAGAAGGAACATGGATGGGTTTTAGTCAGTACAAGTCTGACACTACCTTCTGGTCCGCTCGGGGGGAGGGGGGTCACTTGATGATTTCCCACCCGAAAAAAAAAAAAAAAACATGACAATGAGTATTTTATTTTTAGAAGTTATTGTTATCAATGAAAAAATAATGAGAATTTTCAATTACGTACTTACGTTCCCTCCAAGTAAGAAAACAGTCTCACCTTTGTAATCACACGTTTCGTGTGAAACCTGGAAGGATGACTTTTCCTTGTGGGGATTTAAAACTAGGATAACAGAAATGCAAGACTTACACAGCAGATATTGGGAATATTGTTATACAAAAATGTTGATCCCCACAAGAGAAGTGTGTTGTGAGTGTGTCGCCCCACTCACTGGCGAGCGGTCTACGGAAAGACTAAGACTGTGGTGAGGTAGTGTATCCTTATCTAACCCATTCGTTCCACCTGCTGAAAATCTCCCACCTGGACATGAGTTGCCATGGCTGACCTGGAAGTCTTTAAATAGACTCCGGACCCAGGTTGGTCGCAGCAAGGAAAACCTGCTCAGGTGGAGATTCATTAATGACTCTGCCCTGCAGTGTAAATGTAGTGCTGTTCCACAAATGATGGGGCGCTTAATATCGTGTCCTGCGTGTCCTATTGCTTGTTCACTTCAGGAACTGATGGACGCTACCGAAAGCGCCAAAGTAGTAGCTCAGTTCTGGGCTGACTCAATTTAGATTGCCATCGACACGCTAAGAAGAAGATGTTGATCCCAAACATTTTCGATTTTGACACACGAATGCTTCTTGACAAGCGGGTGTACTACTAGATAGACCGATTTCTTACTAAGTAGTAACTATTGGATGAAGATTTTTTTCCTCTTGTCCTTTCTATCGCTCGTAAATATTTGAAAGTCTTTGTAAAAATGAAACGTAAAAAATAAACCAGCCTTTTCGCAGTTGCTCCTGTTAAAAGTTAACAAAGACATTGAATAGACTATTCATCAGACAAAATAAATATGCTTAACTTTATTTACTTAAGCAAGCCAATAAAATAGGCTACTTAGAAATAGCCTTTTGTGGGCGTAAAAATCTAACCATCACTTAATAAAACCTCCAAACGAGTACGTACTAAAATCCATTAAATTCATTCTAAAAATAAAAAAATCAAATTGAAATGTTTAAGGTAATCTTGAATGACTTTTACTTCCATCTGTTCAATCGTTCACTCAATCAACACTGATTGATTGAACTGATTTAGATTTGAATGGAAACATTAAAACGTTTAAATGGACGGAGGAACTGACATTATTGTTCAAAAAAAGTAATTGAAGAGCCTTTTCGTTACAAGAACACTCTCTTCCCTATATTTGAGAGTTTTTTCTGAGTGAGTGAGTGAGTCTTACCAAGGGGTATCGTATTACCAAGCACTAACTGGGTTGTGGAGGCCAGATAGGCAGTCACCCCATGTAAAATAATGGTGTTTAATTGCATCCGGTTAGACTGGAAGCCGACCCTAGCATAGTTGGAAATAGGCTAGGCATGTGATGATGTTATGAGTGAGTGTGGAGTGGTCAAAGGTAGTTCTGTATTTTCTTTATGATTGATATTACTATGATCAATACAAAATCTTCTTGAATATTTTGAATTATAAATGTTGTAAAACAATCAATCATCGAAAAACTCGATTCATGTTATGCCAAACAATTCAAGTTCAGTTTTGTATAAATTATAAAAAAAAATAACTGTATTGTAATGTAAAGAGTTTTTACATTTGTTTTATTAACATCAATCACGCTTATAATGCCTAAAGGGCCAGGCAGAAGTGTACCTAATCCCAGACAGAAGTACACCTAAATTTCGCAAGTTATGTAAAAGTTCCATATAATAGGGGGCGAGCCTATTGCCATCAACCGGGCACAAGTCCAGGCTCCGTAGCTGCTACTGAGAAATTCCCTATAGAAAAACTCAATAACACTTTTCCCGAATCGGCAATCAAACCCTGGATTTCATGCTCAACAGTCGCTTGTAACCATTCTACATAAAGTTCTCTTGCAATAAATAATAGTAAACAATAAAGAGACTCCATCTATCTATTTAAGTGGGGCCACTTATGAAGACTATTTCAGTACTTCAGCTCTATTATAGTCGGTGGTCTGTGCACCGAGAAGCCATCAAGACGGAAGTCTTAATTAATGAAGTTAGCCCAGAGTTATATGAGTTTGGCCCATATTGTTGTTTTATTGTTTTTGCACTGACACCCCGGCTAAAGTTCCTACCCGGACATGGACGCTTTTTTACGTCATGCTGCCCTAAGTTTGCGGGATTTTAGACTGAGTTATTAATTAGTTTTGTTATCTCTTTTTTATTGGTGCGTTTGTTGGGTGGTCGGTTTTGTTACTACGGGTATCTGTGGAGCGTTTATTTATTAGCTAGTGGTTTCTTAATTTTAGAATTTTTGTTTGATAAATTAAGAAAATGAGTCTTATTTTTTTCTATGGATATATTTCTTACAGGTCATGTTAATACGACCAATAAAAACAATTAATTAATCATTACTAAATTATATTATTAAGAATGTAAATTAAAAACGAAATCTTATTTATTTATTTAAATCATAATAATAATTAACATTCTTAATAAATCTTGATACTTTAATTTGATAAACGTTAGAATTACTGTAAAACCTGATATTCAGCTGCATCCGGTTAGACTGGAAGCCGACACTAACATAGTTGAGAAAAAGCTATGTAGCTGATGATAAGACGTTAGAAATACTGTAGACACACTTTATAACAACTAAGCTGTTTTCAACTAATTTCTACTTTAGTATAACACTAAAGTTCATCATCTGTCTAGCCTTTCCCCTACTATGTTGGGGTCAGCTTCCAGTCTAACCGGATTCAGCTGAATACCAGTATTTTACATGGAGCCACTGCCTATCTGATCTCCACAACTCAGTTAGTACTGGGTAATAAGACTGGTTATCAGACTTTTTGAGCCACTGACTACCTGTAACGACTGTCAAAGATCTACAAATGACACCCGGGGCCAACGGCTTAATGTGCTTTCTGAGGCACGGAGGAAACTCGGTATGTAATGGGTGGTCACCCATCCACAGACCAACCTAGGCAAGCACGGCTAAACCTAAAGATCGACCCGAGTGGCTGATATTATTTACCCACGAGCTCCTCATAGTATAACACTAAAGTTATGTAATAAAACTAAGTATTGAGTTAATAACCTTTTAAGCCTCTCATAAAACGATGCCTTAAATATTTTGTCAAGGCAGCCATTCTTAATCAATATGATTGATGATGTGCCGACATATTCGATAATGTACCTCCTCGTAGTAATCATGTCTATACCACCCTGTTTGGTAACCGATTGACATTTAAAGGGCAATGAACACAGAATCAATATTATGTTATGGGTTGAATGTTCAAACAGGTTTTGTTATTAAGTTGTTGTTTTTTAAGGAAATGAGGGAAAACTAACTCTTATCTTCTCTTCTTTTTCTTTCACCTTTGGCCACCCAATGCTGAGTTTAGGTGTCTTCCAAATCTCTCCACTTTTCTCCGGTTTGGTGTCATGGTTATCCATTTTCTTCCGGCCACTTTAATGAGATCGTCTGTCCACCTAGTCGGTTTGTTTTCCCATATTCCTCCGTCCCGTCCGTGGTCTCCGCTCTAGCACTCTCTTCCCATTTAGTTGTAGTAAATATGGTGAATTAAAATAGTTACTTTCCAGAAAAGACTGTGACTATTCTAAAAGTAATTTTTAATATTTTTATACGCAAACCCTGCGTAGGGTATAGCTGTTTTAAATGTGTGTATGTGTGTGTGTGTGTTTTTAAAATTAGTTTGGTATGGCGACTTCTATACAACATTGATTTGGCTGCAATGTCAACGTGTTGGTTTAAGTTAGTTCGATACTTTCTTAAATAGATGGCGCTAACGTCACCGTAAGACGTTATTAATGGAACGAAAATTTCGAGAGCTGTGAGCAGGGTGCGATGGTCTAATTGGTTAAGACATCCGGTGTACTGAATCGGAAGGTCGCAGGTTCAAACCCTGCTCGCACTAGAATTTTTCTTTCCATGTCAAAACAGCTATTCTAAAAGTAGCTTGAAATAACTATTTTCTAAACTTCAGGACTCAAGTTAGACTAATATTGAGTAAGTTAGACAGTAATATATTGCATTAGTTTGAGTAACAGCAAAGACTGCAAAACTCACATCATTTCGTTAGATGACAATATTACAATTTTGACATTACTGTTGTGATGTCACTCTGTCTTAAATACAGCTACTAAATGCTTCTCTCGATTATTACTAAACAATAATATGAGTATGGCTCATGGGACTTCGACATATCGGATGTTTTATATTATCCAAGTACTGTTTGTTTCATTTTCTTATTCATGTAAACTAATATTTTAAAAGCAGTCTTGGATTCCGTACTTTTTGTCACGGGTAACCACTGACAACCAGCGCTGTGCTGTGGCCTCCCCCATAGCACAGCATCATGCTGAGTGGTAACCTGCTTGACGCGGTCACACTGTGCAGGCTGTCAACTTTTTTTTAAATTTTTCATTTTGTATTTAAAAATATTTGTTATGCGTTGTATGTTTATCGTTTTTTTCATTTTGCATGCATGACGTGCATGCAAAATGAAATAAACGTCCCTGTGACAAATAAATAATTTTTCTTTATTTTTTCTTCTATTTATGTCGTCTGAACAATAATATCCACAGAATAAAGTAGTTCACTGCACAGGCTGCCCCTGACGTTCCAAGTATTGTCACTCATAGAAACTTCTGTAACGCTCTATTAAGCTCCGTAGACAACAAAATATATAAACTGAAACTCCTCGAAGAAAACTTCAAAGAATAAATACCTCAGAGGAGTTATTCGTTGTTTCTTTGTATTGAACTCGAAGCTCACGTAAGTAACTCCCGGGTCAGGATCGGAAAGACAGCCGAAGTTAATTAAGTAGAAGTTCCCGGGTGGCAACAATAGGTCCCACCGTTTACACTGTAAGGGGTTCAGGATTGCGCTTTTATTAAACGTTAATTGAATTGCTGCGACGTTGTTTTCTAACAAATAAGTGATGGTAGATGTGATTGGTTGTTCAGTGGCCTATTTATTTTGGCAAGACCCTTATTAATATTAAAAAAAGCATAATTTAGCTTGTTACCTTTTCACGCCCAAACCACTGATCTGTTCATCCTGAAATTTTGCATATGCGTTGTCAGTTGTTGTACAGAAACGGACCTAAGGTACCTTTTATCCCGAAAAAAAAGCACTGTTCCGAGGAAGACAATAATAACGATCTTATGATAATAGATGGCGCCACGTGTCTTTCGAATCATGATTGAATTATACTATTACAATCAGAGTACAACCTAAATTGATTGTCAAATTCTAATTTAACGTGAGCGAAGCCGCCGGCAAAAGCTAGTTTTAATATAAGTTTTTGAAAGGAAGAAAAGAAAGGGAATTTTACTTAACTAACATTTCATAAAATAGCCGCTCGGGTCGATATTCAGGTAAAGCGGCGCTTGCTTAGCCTACCTATTACATACCGAGTTTCCTCCGTGCCTCGGAAAATACGTTAAGCCATTGGTCCCGGCTGTCAATTGTAGATCTTTGACAGTCGTTACAGGTAGTTAGAAAGTCTGACAAGCAGTCTTACCAAGGGGCATCGTATTACCTAGTACTAACTGGGTTGTGGAGGTCAGATAGGTAGTCGCTCCATGTAAAAAACTGTAACTGTTCTCCATGTAATATTCAGCTGCATCCAGTTAGACTGGAAGCCGACCCCAACATTGTTGGGAAAAGGCTAGGCAGATGATGACACATTACACACAACAATACTTTTTAAACAGTTCATAACATCTCACATGTGTTATTTTTTTTTTTCAAAAAAGTAATAATAATTAACATTGTATCACAAAAAAAAAAACAACTGAAACTAGGATATTTATTCAACAACACTAATAAACCAACACAATTGAGCAACAATTTCCAGGATTAAGCGAAACAAAAACCTCAATTAAAACTTCCCATTCGATTTTTTCCTCCCAAAACTCCGTATTTGAGGTAAAAAACGAGAGGGCCCAACCAAATAGTGCGTCCCAGTGATATACCGCTGGCATTTGTAAAAAACAATAGTCGTTAACCCTTCGTCCATTGGATTCCCAAATCACGTACGCACTTCACAAAGTTTAGCTTTTGCAAAATTTTCACGATTTAACGGAATCACTGGAGGGTTTATCTTTGATTTATATCGATAAAATTGAAGTGAAAAGTTACAGTGTTTTATGACAGTGTCGATTAATTTCTTTGGGTCCTACTAATATAATAAATGCGAAAGTTTGTGAGGATGGATGGGTCGATGGATGTTTGTTACTCTGTCACGCAAAAACTACTAAAAGGATTTTTATGAAATTTAGCACACAGATAGTTTATAACCTGGATTAACATATAGAATATCCTGGTGGTACGATCCCGTGGGACAGTACCGAACACCTCGCAGGCAAAGCCAAGAGAAAAGCTAGTACTTCATAAAGGCTTTGATTCAACGTTACTTTGATGAATAACGCTATGGTGATGAAACATAATCTTGAGAACGCTTAAAGTTTGTAATTTTCATGCTTATTTGAGTACGTAGTTTTCAGGTGCAAATGCAAAATTTCCACGTTATTTACGGCGTCTGTAGCATTTTTAAGTTCTCTAATGCAAAACATTCTAGCGTGTGGGCCGTAGTCTGGGTCTGATCATGGACCCTAACGACACTCAGTGTGAATGCGGTGCTGCCACTAATCAGACCATGGTCAGCAGCATCATCAGCCTACAACAGTCCACTGCTGGACATAGGCCTTTTCTATCGTTAGCCACACCAGACCATGGTGCAATAATAAAACTTTTATTAAACAGAGAACAGGAACAGAGTATCATAATAGATCAAATTAGTATAAGAGAAAAGAAAAAAAAAACATAGTGGACGTCACACAAACATCATTGTGGGAGTTATTGGTTCTGCTTCAATAGTTTTCCTATAAAACGAGTATGTCATTAAACCTGACGCTGTGATCCTTTACTTATACTACTTTATCCTACACTAGCTTTTGCTCGCAGCTTCGCTTTCGTTATGTACGGTAGTTAACCCACGGGAACGTTTTTAAATGTAACCTATAGCATTTGGGGATAATATACCTTCCCGTTAGTGAAAGAATTTCCGGAATCGGACCAGTAATTACCCCCTACATACAAACTTACAAACAAATTTTACCTCTTTTTTTTTTTTTTTTTGGATGGGAAATCATCAAATGACCCCCCCCACTCTGGGCGGAGCGGAAGGGAGTGTCAGACTTGTACTGATTAAAACCCATCCATGTTCCTTCTTTGCCCTTTGTGTTCCAGGGCCGCGGTGTCTCTTTCGAACAGTCCCGCAGCTCTGGCAGGCATCGGCCCATGCGGACCCCTACTTGATTGCTGACATCTCTTTGAGGCGCGGGTGGAACACGACATCATTGTGGGAGTTATTGGTTCTGTTTCAATAGTTTTCCTATAAAACGAGTATGTCATTAAACCTGACGCTGTGATCCTTTACTTATACTACTTGATCCTACACTAGCTTTTGCTCGCAGCTTCGCTTTCGTTATGTACGGTAGTTAACCCACGGGAACGTTTTTAAATGTAACCTATAGCATTCGGGGATAATATAGCTTCCCGTTAGTGAAAGAATTTCCGGAATCGGACCAGTAATTCCGAAGATTACCCCCTACATACAAACTTACAAACAAATTTTACCTCTTTATAATAAAGTTAGCAAGAAATTCCATTTTAAAGAATTAAAGACGTAAAAAATAGCGTTGGCTTTACAATCAATTTTCTAATCAAATAAACGTACAAATGTGCTAACTATCTAGCTATTTGCTACTCACTATTTGATAAACAATATTAATTGGCTTCAAACTCAAAACTCATTGAACCAACAACTAAACCACAGTCTAATTGGGAACCTGTTAATTAAACACACTACCGTTTTCCGTGACAATACTTAGATTGATCGCAGTGTTTAATCAAATCGAATTACAACACCTTATGTATTGATAACGCACAATGTGTTAGATTATTATTGTTTACACTGTATGCTACATATGTACACAGTACAGTGAGTGGTTTACGTACAATCATTGTAGAAACAATAGTTTGAGAATATTGCAATTAATTGTAAGACATTGTTGGAGTAAGAAGACAAGGATTTATAATTAAACTAGCAACCCGCCCCGGCTTCGCACAAGTGCAATATATACATATAAACCTTCCTCTTGAATCACTCTATCTATTAAAAAAAACCGCATCAAAATCGGTTGCGCAGTTTTAAAGATATAAGCATACATAGGGGCAGACAGCGGGAAGCGACTTTGTTTTATACTACGAGAATGTAGTGAAGTAGGGTAATGTCTTTATCCTTTGGCCAGCAGTGGGACAATAAGGAAAAAAGAAAAAATGTCGTTTTATGGAAGCTTGACTGTATATTTATTTACTAGCCAGCCCGCGACCTTTATCCGCATGAAATAATTATACTCAAAACTCAATACTCGATACGTTATTGCCTTCCATAATGTTAAATAAAACAGTTGATATGTTAAAACATAAAAAAAAAACAAACAAAAAAAAAAGAAAAAAAAAAACAAAAAGGGAAAATAAAAGTAAAAAAGAAAAAAGTAAAGTATAAAAGTATTATAAAATATTACTCTTATACTAATACAGGGTGTAATAAGACCCTTAATAAAGCCATCAACCAAGCATTATGTACATCTAACTAAGTAACTTTACGCAAAAATTATTGCTGGGAAACGGCTTTTTTTTTTTGGGTGTTAAACTACGTTTTACGGTAGGACTCAATGTAACGCATTCAAAACATTGTGCTGATGGATGGATTGTATAGTACGACGGACGTTAAAAACATGTACCTATTTGATAAAAACTTGTGAAAAAGTTGGAACTTTGAGCCCTAATATCTCCGTAACTAGAAGGTTCCCAGGTATGGTCTAGGTCAAAAAATGATCGCAATGACGAGGAGTATAAGTACGCTTTTAGCTTCGTTAAGAGTTTTTTTTACAACCTTTAAACTTATTCTTTACTAATATTGTTTAGTAGTTCAGCTGATTCATCAAATTCAATAAATGAAATGGAACAAAAGCACAGGTTTTCATTATTACACAAGCCAGTAAAGCAAACCTAGTATATTCATCACCAACATTATAATTGATTCACCACGGACCATACCAGGATTAAGTAAGCAAAATGTATTATTTTCCTCGCCAATTCAATTGCCACCTTACTACCAAAAGTTAAGGTACCATCTTCACTAAAGAAAGTTTTAATCAAAGTTATTAGGGCGGTCAAAGTGACGCCGGTTGCTGACAAACAGCTGTGGAGGATTCGGACAATGATGGACACCAAACATCTATCCGGTTAACGTGCCGTGAAGGGCGTCCACGGCACACGTCCGGACCGGATTCCGGTGGAGTATCTTGGTTGGTTCTAATTTATACGTGGAATGGTTTGGTCAGTGTTGGCGCTTTGAGAGTTCAAGCAGAAATATACACAGAACATGTAACCGAAACTGTTTGCAGGTATTGTGTTTACTCACACATAGAAACAGACATTGAAGTAACGTACAAGAGCAGTCTCAGACGTACCGTTGTTGCAAATTAGCTTGTTCATCTGTATGTAAACAGTGATCCACTTTTACTAAAAGAAACCTCCATGTCTATCAAACTATCTAACACAGCGATAGACATAACTCTTGGACGTTAGTCTGCCGACGTATGCGGCAAGACACGACACATGAATTATGTGCAACGCATGTCTGAATTGAATCATACGTTCACGTTACATCCTAAGTTACATTTGGGTGCCTCATAGCTATGTAGCATGTGTATGGTAACGTAATTGTGTACAGTTGGTCTCATAATTTAATGTACCACTTATAGCAACCATTCCCACAATATATACATATACGATACACAAGGTATACACAAAACCTTGATAGTTTATGACGCGTAAGTGACAGTCAATCTTGGGTGATAAAGAATCGTACAAAACACAAAAATTCTTAAAAATGATGAGTACACTGTGCTCATAATTGTTGTTGTAATGTTAAGAATTCTTTGTTGGCTGGGAACGCACTGGCTTTTCGTACCTACTAGTTATATTAGGGCTGAATATAAATAAAATATATACTATTTCTGTTGACTTAATTGGCAGTTCTTCGGTTCTTAAACGTTTTTTGAAGAGTTGCAAACTTCAAAAATAATTAATCATCATCTGCCTAGCCTTTTCCCAACTACGTTTGGGTTGGCTTCCAGTATAACCGGATGCAGCTAAATACCAGTATTTAACATGGAGCGACTGCCTATCTGACCTCCACAACCCAGTTAGTACTGGGTAATACGATACCCCTTGGTAAGATTGGTTGTCAGAATTTCGGGCCACTGACTACCTGTAACGACAGTCAAAGATGTACTTGTAGATGACAGCTGGGACAAATAACTTAACGTGATTTCCGAGGCACGAAGGAAACTCGGTATGTAATGGGTGGTCACCCATCCACAGACCAACCAAGGCAAGCACGGCTTAACCTAAAGATCGACCCGAGCGGCTGTTATTATTTAGCCACGAGCTGCTCTGTGCAATAAAAATAAAAATAATTGTCAATCATTAATAAAAAGCAGAATAATTTATGCCACTCTTATACCGAATGCTAATGTTAAACACACTGCAACATTCTGTTTATCAAATAAACAGAGCAGATACCTGGATTATGCATCCTGCATAGTTAATTCTGTAATTAATTAGCTAAATGACAACAGGACTATGCTAGAGTTAACTACCACATTTCATTATTAACTGAGATTAATGTTAATGTATTTGTCGGATATGTTAGGATTTATTCCATTAGGTTCTTACATCATGTGGGCAGACGATGGGTTTCGTGCAATAAAAATACACTGGGTGCGATCACTGATTCTATTAAACTAACAAATTACTTGAAATTACAACTTAACACAATAACACGGGGCACAACGAATCGGGTATAGTTCCAGAACGTCACAACTCCGCTGCGATCAGACATTGACTGTCATCCTCGGCTCGAGCTGTAAACATCAGGCCTCTGTAGAAGCCACGCTGTGGTGTGGGAAGAGTTGTAAGCAGGTCGCGTGAACTCACCACCAGCGCACTTGCGATTCATTTTATGCCCGTATTGTATGGGAAGTATGAAATTATGACTGCCTCGTTAGTCTAGTGGTCGCAATTGCGACTGCTGAGCATGAGGTCTTGGTTTGATTCCCAGGTCGGGCCAAGTGTTATTGGGTTTTTCTATCAGGAATTTCTCAGTAGCAGCCACGAAGTCTGAATTTGTGCTCGGTTGATGGCAATTCTCGCTCGCCCCCTATTACATGGGGCTAAAACATAACTGGTGAAATATGGGTGTACTAATGGGTACACCTTTGCCTAACCCATAGGGGATTACAGGCGTGATGATGTTAAGAAAACTATGAAAAATGAATTGAAGTTTTGCGGTCCTGGGGGATGTTATCTGACCTTCTAAAGGGCAAGGGTGTGGGCAATAATTTTGTCATATCTTCCAAGCTTATCGTGCTGTGCTGGCGCTGCCGCTGTGGCTGCAGAGAACCTTAAGCGGCGTAAATATAGTATACCTTTGTGGAAACTATGTTTTCGGACAATTTGGGTTGAAACTCTGGGGCCGTGGGGTCTGAGTGCTCATGGCCTGTTTAAGGAAATTTAAAAACGCTTAGTTGACGCTTCCCATGATCCAAGGGCTGGATTTTACCTTGGCCAGGGGCTAAGTCTTATACAATGCTTGCCATACAATGTGCAACGCCGCCAGTCTCTTGGGCATATTACCAGCTGACGGCGTTGAGGAGGAGTTTTTGATGCCCTTTTATAGTTTTTTTGTTAGTTTATTTAATTTTCATTATATTTGTATCCCATACATCAGTATAAACCTTTTATGTTTTACACAACAGTCAACCTCAGATTTAATCCTAAACTATACCTGAAGTTCGATATAAAGCACCAAAGTATCCAGTAATGGCAGGAATCTGGAGCATCCAGTGCAGGCTATCGTTCTTAACGGCACATAACACGGGGCGATGTGTCGTGTCGTACTGTCGGTCGTGTCCGACATTTGTCGGTACGAATGTTCAGCACGAGACAATTATCCGGATTTAAACGCCTATTGTAGTGACGGAATTAGCAACACGTATGTTAGGAACTGCTGCTCTCAAAACATCGTGAGTCCGAAAACATATCATTATTTTCCTGACCTGCCCCATGTTACTAGGGGTCGGCGCAACACGTATTCTTCTATTCTCCTCTGTCAACCGTCACGCTATCAATTAGTATTTTTTTATTCATATCAATCATCACACAATTCATTCATCGTTTCATTGGTCTTTCTCTCCATCCAAAAATATATATACAAAAACTCAACATAAAAATTAAGGGTAAGTCTTGTCTTGCCAAATCCTCTACTTCCATCAGTCAGTAGGTACACTCGTAATTCGTCTAAGCAGTGCATTAATTTAGCTTATCCTTGCTTATCTACAGCTTTGAGATGCGTCTCGTGTATTCTGTGCGCGCTGATGAAATTAGGAAATAATATTATGGCAAGATTATGTGACGGTGAATAATTATGTTTTAAATATTACTGTCTTATTAATAGGCGGGAAGTAAAATTACAATTAGTATAGGCCTCAGAATAACTATACATAATTATATTCATTCAAAGGTAAGACCCGGACTCCACTAAAGCAGAGACGAATTGAGATGTGTAAAGCGGAGAGGAGAGGAGATTCGTAAAAGCTAGAGTGTATCAACCGAAGCTGTGCGGAGTTGTGCAAAGCGGCACGCCGCTCACAGCACACCGCTCACCGCATGCCGCGCCCAGTACACATCTCACCGATGCTGCACACAGCACACCGCTTACCTCACGTCGCAAGCCGCACACATCTCACCGCACGCCGCACACATCACACCGCTCACCGCACAAACACAAGCAGGACTCCAGCCCTTAGGCTTGTCACCAATCTATTTCGAGTACATTACTAAAGGGGGAAGATTTCAAGGCGCCCTTCGTTCCAAACTATGTAGATACTAGGTTATATAAATATTATAATTATTTGTGCAGTTGTAAAAATAGTGATTAGATTGTGTTATGACTACTTAAGGGCCGCGCTATTCGCAGAACTGACCATTTCCAAAAACAAGAAGCACCATTGGGTTCGATTCACGCATAAAACAATTATTTCAATATGTCAAGGTGTCAAGTATAGACGCCAGCACATCAAGTTACCCGAAACTGTCATTTTTTTCCAGTCAACCTTGAACCTAATGCTTTAGCGACAAAACTGAAAATCTATTAAAGGAATTTGACAGATTCTAGTAGCTAGATGTGCTTGGCGTCTGTTCATCGAAACAATATTATTTTATCAAGTGTCAAGTTTTGTATCTGAAAATTAAGGCATTTAAATATTCAGTCCCTTAATCCATCCTTGTAAACACCTACAAGAAGTATATATAGCGTTAAGCTATGGAATAAAATTACAGGCAAACTCGAACTAATAGGTCCGAAACCGATGCCACCGAATCGGACAACAGTCCCTATGGGCCAATCGTGTAACCAAACACGGTAACCCACACAAACAATGATTGGATAACAGCACTTGTGTATAAATAGCACGAAGTACTACCGAGCTCACTGAGGGCCTACCACTTTTCACCCTTATGCCCCAAGTAATAAGGCTCAAAAGTGTTCGACTGTCAATGAAATCTGAGAACCTCTCAAAGAAGGGGAGATCGTCTTATTCTACCAAACTCATTGTTAGAACATTTAAGACTATTGATCAATTGCAAATAACCCTTATGTGCCGACGTAATCAGGAGTTAACCCGTGTGCGAAGAACGTTCAAATGGATGCTACATCAGATTTGAGAATTAACGGATTGTGTTAACAAGCTCTATAATTTCACGAAAGTGCTAATATTAACGTTCGTAATTATAATATAGATGTATGGAGGCGTAATAGAAATTAATTTTGTATGATAGAATTAGCGGTAGCGGTGTTGTAATAGTTTTGGGTTTAAGTTCGGCGTTCATAGTTTTAGGGTAAAATGTTTGAACTATTTAGGGAAGTGGGGCGGAGTTTGTAATTAAGTTTTATAGTGAAAATAATTAATAATTGCTTTTGAAGTCGAAATCGATGGTATGAGGTTGAGAGGAGATTACTACGCCTAGCCTTTCCCAACTTTGATGGGATCGGCTTCCAGTCTAACCGGATGCAGCTTACTACCTGTATTTTATAAGAAACAACCCACCTACTGGGTAATACGAAACCCGCTCGGTTGGTTGGTTGTCAGACTTCCGGGCCACTGACTACGTGTAACGACTGTCAAAGATCTGCAAATGACAGCCGGACTCAACGGCTTAACGAAGCACTGAGAGAACTCCGTATTTAATGCATGGTCACTCATCCACAAACCAACCTTGGCAAGCCCTACTTAACATTGAAAATCGACCCGTGCGGCTGTTTTTATTTAGCCACGAGCTCATCGAATTCGAACGAAAATTGTGTTGACTTTTTGACGCTGCACTGTGCTGACCGGTCATCATTACCACACTAGGCACTTGGCAAATCAAGGGTCAACAAAACTGTCACTTTACTTATTCTGGATGTTAGATACTGGCTAAAAAGTAATAAATCTTTATTCAGAACTCCAAAAGGTAAAATACAATATCAATCTGAAACTAACTACGTAGGTTAGATGTTATATGCCACTGTTTGATGTTAATGTTAAATGAGATTTATTTATAAAAAACTGGCTTTAATTTGGCACATGAAATTGTTCATTTACGCTAGTCCGTTCTCCACCCATGTCTAACTTAAATAGAATGTATAAGCTGATAGCCCACCTATATCTTTTACACTATATGCCTAACGAAATCCGTCTCAAATCACGTAATCCCCAAGATCTCTAAGAGACAGTCCGAAAATCTCAGTTAAGGATAATGTATCTAGCCTTTTCCGAGCCCAAACTAAGTGTCCCATTTGCAATATTAGTGAGAGAAACAAGAAAAACACGGGAACAAATTATACTAACTTTTTCCCCTTGAAGTACGTAATCCGCAATACAATATTCAGGGGTCTACCCTCACCCCCGGTCAACACTAAGTGCTATGTATTCAGATTACATTGCCATCTTTGTCGCCACGTAATGCTGTGGACGCCATTTTCGTTTCTCTAATTTGGCTTAGGTCATTGGTCTTTTTAGGACTGGTAGGCACTAGATTAATATATTTTTATTACATGGTATATTTATTTATTTATTTATTTATTGACACACCAACGACTTATTCACTAAATCATTACATTAAATATTTTCTAATTCAACAGCTTTGCGGTGAATTCGTCACTTATAGGTGTGCACAGCACTTGTATAATAAAATAAGAAATAAAAATTGAAATGAAAATATATGAAAATAACAAAATTAAAATTATAAAGTTTACATTGGATTTAAAACGTAAAGTAGTTTTTAAATTAAAAATTAAAATACAGTACAATTCCAAAATTTTAAAAAACAGCATTTAAATTAGAATAGAATAACAATTATTAATTAAAACTTTAAAAATAACAAATAAATTAGGGCGTAATTATTACATTATTTATAATAGACTATACTATAGAATAGTATAAAAAGTATAAGAAAATTTTATTGTTTTTAAAAACGTTTACTAGTTCACATGCCATCATTAATGCATCTACTACTAAGCTTACTGACGGTCGACCACTTCTCCACCTTATTACTTAGAGCATAAGGGTGAAAATTAGCAGACCGTCAGTGAACTCGGTAGAACATACTGTCCCATGAAACAAATAAACAGTCTGCCTTTTCTCCAATATTCATCGATATACTGGCACGCGTCTCCAAATAAAATGTCTGTATGCAATCTAGATAGGTGGAAGACTGGACATGACGAATTTAGAAAAGCTGCTGTAGTAGCCTTTTGACTACGGCAACTTTAAGAGGAAAACTATTTACGGTACTCTTCTTCAAAAATCTTCAATAGCAACTTAAAGCCTCTTAAAATAAAATTCAACAGCGCGCTCCCGTATCATTCTTACAAAATCAAAACAAAATCTTAGAGTTAGGGAGACGGGCTTGGCAGACTGTGAACGCATCTGCCACTCACGTCCGCTGGCACACGTGGTCCGGAGATCTGAGACAGAATTCCAAACGGGAAAATAAATCTCACGGATGTGTGCCATGCGATGAAACCTCGGGAGTCGGGATATTACTGTAAAGAGGTTATATTTTGTTTTCTAATTTTGAAAAGCGTGGTTGTAATTCGAAACAAATGACTGACTGCCAAACATCGCAGTGTAACTTAATTATTTATTTATTTATTACACATCGAGACCCGTTCCCTGTGCCTCGAAAAACGTGCTTAGTTGTTTATTCTGGCTGTCATTTTTGGACGTTGTTAGTTGTTACGAATAGGAGTAATCTTGAATCAAGTCTTGTATAGCTCGTATGTCGTCTTGGTCTTTAAATTCTAACCTTTTTATACCGTACTCATACCAACCAGCGTAAAATACTGTTCTCATAACACTAAAGAACCCAATTAAAAAAACTACAGCTACATTGCACTACCGAAATTCACATCACAGTAGTAATAAACCATGAAACAGAGACAGCGAGCTTATCGTCCACAAAGATCGTTAACTCACTGTTGGAGCACATTTACACGAGGAGACATTCTTGCCTCAAGCATACGTAGATAGGTAAAGAAATAAAATAGCTCCTTTGCAAGATACGCATCATTCAGTGAGCCGGACATCAAAGGTAACAATTTTTACTTTGACAGCATCTCGTAGCTGTAAACGGGATTTTTGTGATGCAAGTTTTAAAACAGACATTGTAACTGTAAATAGAAACTTGTTAGAACACGAAACTCTACGAAAGTAGACTTCCTCGTCTTTGTAGCGAGAAACCTTGTAAACAAAATGCTGCAAATTTCGGAACCATCATCATCTTTCTGTTCTTGTCCCATGTTACTTGGGGTCGGCACAACACGTTTTTTTCTTCCATTCTTCTCTGTCAACCGTCACGCTTTCTTTACTCCTTTATCTCTCATATCATTCCTTACATAATCCATCCATCAACGTTTATATTCATTACTCTTTTAGTCCCTATTAATTATGTATTTCAATTAGGAATTATGTATTTCTTTATGAATAAATAAATATATAATACATATATATGTATTCATTAATATGTCCATACCAAAACAGAACAGACAGACGGAACAATAGATTAAAAAAAGAAAAAATTGACGAGTTTTGGTTTCTCTCCTAAGAGTAAACAAGTGCGATAATCGCCTGGCAAGATTTGAATGTACTACAACTAGCGAAAAACTTGCCTCATATAAATGAGCCTCTGTTAACCCATTCTAGTTCACCCACAATTTGAACAGCAAGATAACGATACGGATCTTTTAGAGACTTCTGCGGGGTCATAACACGGGAAATCAGTTCGGAACTTGGCGAAGCAATTGTTACAATTTATTGAAACTTTGGAGCCAGTTATAGTTGCGCGAGTAGTTATGTAATAAACCTGTATTACAAGGCAGAAGTACTGGTTGATTTGTCTTAAGATTTTGTAGAAAATTGGGTAATTTAAAAACTGAATTCCAAAAGTTGCTTTGGATAGTCGTTTTACTTTTTATAAAGCGACTAAATTACGAAATGTGGGAGAAATGAGGAGGAGAATTAAGTCAAGAGTTATCAATTTATTTTCTTTTCAGAATGTGCAGCAGATTGAGAAAGTGTGGTCTGTGATCTCTATCTTGGAGAAGTGTGGACCAATTCTGCTTTTAGGCGTCAAGCCTGTCTCACCATCTTCTCCTGTGTGCTGGGCGTTTTCTGGCACTACATACTAGTTGATTTAGCCCATGATCTGTTCGACATGCGACAAACGTTGCCAGCTCAGTCCCACTTATTGTTGTTACCAAAAGGATTTTTAACTGAAAATTATGAAATCAAAAATCAGAACTCTCAAGATTATTAAACGTTTACGAAATTATAACTTTAAGACCTTCTTTTCTTATTTAGAGCTTCATACTGATTGATTCAATAAACCGAATTTCAATTCCAACTATGTAAAGAAACTGCAAACTGAAACGTTGGAAATAAATTTAAAATTCAATTTAGATTCCCAGTCTTCAAGAAATCACTTGCTGGGTTATGCGTGCACGTTCACCAAAGTTTCAGCAGTAAAATGTTACAATGTAGTTGGTGGTAACCTTAACTTGTTAATAACCTTCACGTTTGGTCACAGAAACTAGAATGCCTACTGCCGCAAAGTAGATACAGACAAAAGGTAAACTATTTACAACGAGTGAAAACCAGATTAGTTTCCAAGATGTCAAACAAATGACAGTGCCCTTGAATTCACCTAAGCGGGTCTATTCCATATTCAAATTCTTGCTTCCAATTAATGTTAATTAGACATAAACGAATAGTTATGTCAATTGATTTCAGACTAACTGGTTGACTATTGAAAATCTCATAAGAGATATAAGTTGAAGCAAAAACTGAACTTGATGTGCGGATTTTAAAGCTGTCTTGCCAAAAGCTTATATTAGTTAACAAGAGGTTAATCGTCGAATCCGACTCGGCTGGGCAGCGTTCGGGAAGTTGCGTGGTATCTTCTCGTCCAACTTACCGCCGTGTCTCAAGACGAAAGTCTATGACCAGTGTGTGTTGCCAGTGATTACATACGGGACCGAAACGTGATGGCTCACAATGGACCTCATCAGAAGGCAAACTCATCAGTCACCCAAAGGGCAATGGAGAGGGCTATGCTCGGAGTTTCCTTGCGTGATCAAATCAGAAATGCGGAAATCCGTAAGAGAACCAAGGTTACCGACGTAGCCCGAAGAATAGCCAAACTTAAGTGGCAGTGGGCAGGGCATATTGCTCGCAGAACGGATGGCCGATGGGGCCGGAAAGTTCTGGAGAGGCGACCGCGAACTGGAAGACGTCGCGTTGGAAGGCCTCCCACTAGGTGGGCCGATGACCTGGTAAAGGTTGCGGGGATCCGCTGGATACGAGACGCACGGGATCGGTCAATGTGGCGATACTTGGGGGAGGCCTATGTCCAGCAGTGGACGTCTTTCGGCTGAAATGATGATGATGATGAGTTAACAGTTTGGAAATTATTATGAGTTTTTGTTGTATGTTGTATAACTGACCTTCTGTACGTATCTATATTTCGCCTATGCCTAGGCACCCAAATAATACGACCAATCGTTTAGAAAACGACGTTGTACAAAGTTTGTGGACCAATTTGATTACTTTTAGTGTTAACTACGGTGATATCACTATGTCACTTTGAACTAATAAATTGTTGAGACTAGCCTTTGTTTTCACGGGCTTTTTAATCTGTGATTGCGACTATAATTTCAAGTATTGGGAACGACAAAGTGAACACACAGTTATAGTATACAGAGTGGGTTAAAAATCGTGGATCAAACGAAACAGGACGATAGTTGGGGTTATCAGTAAGGTTCTAAAGTTATAAATAATCACTCATCATCTCATCTGCCTAGCCTTTTCCCAACTATGTTGGGGTCGGCTTCCAGTCTAACCGAATGCAGCTGAATACCAGTATTTTACATGGAGCGACTGCCTGTCTTACCCCCACAACCCAGTTAGTACTGGGTAATACGATACCTCTTGGTAAGACTGGCTGTCAGACTTTTTGAGCCAGTGACTTCAAAGATCTACAAATGACATCCAGGACCTACGGCTTAACCTTTAACTTTCCGAGGCACGGAGGAAACTCGGTATGTAATGGGTGGTCACACATCCACAGGCCAACCTAGGCAAGCACCGCTTAACCTAAAGATCGACCCGAGCGGTTGTTATTATTTAGCCACGACCTACCTACAAAAAATCACTCGTGAGTCTTAAAAGATATTGAAATAAGTACCAATAATCATAAATTATGGTACATACTGTCATCAAAGTTTTGTTGTGATGATACATAAATTTCCTAAAAGCAACCTATTTTACTCTAATTGCCTATTTAGTAAAAATGTTGATATTTTCTTTAAAAAAAACACTTAAGTAGTCATAACTTTTATGGAGATCAAGATAGGACTCTGCCACTTAAATATTTTTTACTGCAAATAACCCCAACTATCGCCGTTTCGTTTGATCCACGATTTTTACACATCCTCTATAGAGTTCAATTTGAGCCGTTCTGGATGCTTTCTGTGAAACTTTAGACTGCAACGCACGCTGATAAGCACCGCTTCGCAGGCATCGCTTTGGATCGGGATCATCTAAAAAAAAAATTGTGCCAATAAAGCAGTGTGCTATGAGAGATAAATATGCACTTTCGTCTTCGTCATAATATCACTCCCTCCTGGCCTCCCGTTTTTTGTGCCACACTTCCCGGTTCTCTGCGTCCCTTATTCAGGTATCTCCCACGACTTTGACGATTTCGTCGACCCAACAATCCTCACCTTAATCTTTGTAATTTTTTTTTCAACTTGGCAGTTTTAATAACATGTTAAATAAAATGAACCAACCTTTTTGATTAGTCAATGACTTGAGAGTAGAGTTTTGTTTTTTTTTTGTATTGAAAGTTTGTGATACAATAAAATTTGTAATTTAGAAAGTAACTTATGCAATAAGGAACTAATAATTTTTGTATTTATCTGTGGAGGCTTTTTATTAGCGATTTAGGTATATATTTTATTGTTATAATATTACTAGTCTGTAAGCTAATTACGAAGGCTGTAGCCGGAGGATGGAAAAAAATACAAAATTTATTTGAACTTAAATTTAATTACAGAAATTACAATGTAAAATATTAACTAAGATGTCGACAGTTGACCGATGCTGTGCCAAAAGTGACGATTCGCGACAAAAGGCCGCGATGTCCGGTGCCGGGCTGCATCACGTTGAGCTGCGTCGGCGACTCGTGTCTCCGCTGTTGCAATCCGCGGTAATTAGGGTAACGCGCGATCAGCGGTTCACGTGTTACGCGAATATGTAACACCTCCCCCCGAAGATAAGCAACTATTTCGAAATCTTGTGTGAGAGAGATGATGAAATGTTGCTGTGGTCAATTTTTATCTTGCTGGGACTGATTCCATGCGATTCTTGAATTTCAGCATAATTTCCTGGAGATGTTGCGTCATCATTTTGCATTGCTTGGTTTCTTTGAAGGCGTTTCGCTCGATATCGTCGGTACGTCAGTGTGATAATGAGTACACTTGCACCGGTTAGTATCAGATAGATTGGAATTGTAGTATGGTAGAGAACTGGATCAACTACTTCATTGAGTTTTGCTGGTGCCTGTTGCATGATCTTTGTGTTAATGGAGTGCAGATTTTCTAGATTTGCAGAGTTTAGTATGATTGGTGATTCGCTCGACGTCTCTAAATCTTCATTAATTGTGGGCAATTGCATAATCTCCAGAGCGAAACCTTTGATGTGATTGTTAGAGTTTGCTATAGTAAATTCGGGCGTTTTGATGTGGCAATTGTAGGGGATGATCGCCAAATAGCTTCCTTCCAGGGTTTTATATGTTTCTTGTCCGCATGATATCTTCACCTTGGTTGGATGTGGGAAACTGATGGTGTAATGCTTCTCGTCGAGTTGTTCTACAGCTTCTTTCTTCAATGCGACTGAAGACAGTTTACAGAATGGGAGAAGTTCTTGCTTGGAGATCAGATGCTGGATGCAATCGGGATCATCTCGGGCCTTGTATTTTGATTTAGCTTCACAGAGGTACAGAGAATTTACCTTCGGGCATTCAGCCTCCATGTACATAGAATCTTGACCAGAAATCGCAATGAAAGGTGAGGTTGGTAAAAGGATTTTGTTATTCTTGTTAGGGACAGTGGACAGTTTATAAAGGTTATAGATTGGAGGGAAGGCAATCGGCACCTTAAATACTATAACTATCTGATTATCTTTATAAAAGTAGCCTAGCTTAATTACGTCATAATAGTCTCTTAATTCTAATTCAAGGATCTCATCGCCTGAATATAGAATCCTTAGTTTCTGTATCATGTTCTTAATTTCAGCTATATTAACTACCATGTGCGGTGTGCTTAGTGCGCGTATAAAAGCTAAAGTATACTCTAGTTTATGGAGTTCTTCGGACAAATTATCTATGTTATCACTTAAGATAATTAAGTGTTGAGCCATGTGGGCGTAGTGGATTAAATCAAGATTTGCTGTTGTACTATTTATTATCCGATTTAAAACATTGCCTATTAACTCTTGATTTTTAGTTATATTAGTTAATAAGTTGGCATTTTGTGAAACCCAAGTTTTAGATAAACTAACATGTTGATTAAGTTGAGCTTGAATCCTATACTCATTTTCCTTAAGGATTTTTATGGCGTTGTCGTATTTAATTGCATCAGTTTGATCAAGATTACCGGATATACTTTTGATTACAGAACCGAGGCCATCAATGAGTCCTCTTTTATAGCGATTATGTTCAAATGACTCTAACTGGGCAGATATCTTAACTAGTTTGGATGTAAGGTAATCCATGTGCGGTTCGAATAATAGAGATGTCTTATTATTTAATGTGTGTCTAACATCAGTCATTCTGGTATTAACTGTATCTATTTGAGATTGTATACTATCGAGGTTGACATAATTGAGAAAAGAGTGATAATGGGAAATGATGCGCGTCGCTCCTAGATTAAACGGAAGTATTCCAGGGCCGTTCCCTAAAGGATCAATCATTACTTCTTGTCCTCGCGTCATTTGGAGTAGTAGTAGCAGTAACATCCTGTAACAATACAGATTCCTTAGGGCTTCTTTTAAGACGAGATTTTGCAACGGGACCTCGCTTCTTTCTGGTGTAAATATGTATGGGAAGGTCGGCTAGGACTATGTCTTTGGTAAAACGTGGAGCTAATTTTTGTCTGCTAGCTAACGGATTGCGGACAAATACTTGTTGGTCAGGGACATACTCTTTTTCAGGTTCGCGGTCCTTATTCCTGTTTTCAGTTAATTCAGTCCGATGGTGAAGAGAGGTTTCATTTATTATATCGTAGACTTGTGTTAGTCGTTTTTTGTGGTCTTGTAAGTAATTTTGCAGTAAATGTTCCGATAAATTTAAATCTAGGGAATCACGGGGATCAAAGTGTCCTGTGATTAAGTCTATAGGCCTACATTTAGTGAAGCTGTGTATTGAGCTGTTGTAACCTAAAATTGCATAGGGCATGAGATTTACGGCAGGTTCATTATGCTTTTCTAATTTCAGGATTCTGAGATGTTCGAGAATAGTAGAATGGAAGCGCTCTACTATGCCATTATCGTTAGGGGTATGTGCAAGTATCTTATTATGCTGTATTTTATGAAGACGGACGAACTCCGAAAATAATGCGTTAGTGAACTCAGGTCCTTGATCTGTAACTATGGTGTAGGGGACGCCATGATGGGTGCAAAACGTTAAAAGTGCTTGGACGACACTTAACGCGGTACCATCTCTGAGATGATATGCTTGTGCATATTTCGAGAAAGCATCAATTAAAGTAAGAAATTTCTCGTTTTGTGCTGTAAAAAGATCAAGATGAACAATTTCAAAGGGTTTGGTTGGGGGAGGAACTATAGAGAATTTTTGCTTAATAGGGTTCCGATCGTATTTTGCCTGTCCACAGATACTACATTCATTAATATATTTCGAGATATTTTCTTTCATTTTAGGCCAATAATAACGATGTGGTAAAGCAAGGAAACATTCGGTTATACCACGGTGATTTGTTTTTCCTTCATGGTATTTACGAATAATTTCTTGCTGGTCCAAGTAATTTTTAACGTTTTCTACCTCTTTCTTTGTTAAGACCATATTTAAGGCGGAGCTTTTAAATTTGTCTTGTATAATCGGAATTATGCTGTACATGGCTAGAGGGGGATGTATAAGAATTCCAGTTTTTACTTTGGGATTAACATATTCCTTTACGGCATTAATTACTTCTTCTTCCAGATTTGACTCTGATAGTTGTATAGTAGTTTTGGTATGAGTTTCGAATGGTTAGACACGGTTGGGCGTTTTTTAATGTCTCCCACGATTATAAAGGATATTTGACGGTGGAATTTATTTAGAGGCTCATCCGATATTGGTATCTCTAATATGGGGTTCACAGCGCTTGTGTGAGCTGTTGCGGTTGTGGAATCAATTACTGAAGGGGGTTTTTCAGACGTGTTAACTGCTATAGAGTTAGCGTCTTCATTATTAATTTCTATGCGGGACAGAGCATCTGCGTTGGTATTCAGCTTACCCTGCTTATAGACAGTAGTGAAATTATACTCGCTTAACTTTAATTTCCAACGGGTTAAACGTGAGTTGGGTTCTTTTAAATTCATTACCCATTGTAAGGGCCTGTGATCTGTAACAATTTTGAACTTCCTACCAAATAGGTACGGGCGGAAATACTTGGTTGCCCACACAATTGCTAATAATTCTTTTTCGATTGTGCTGTAGTTAATTTCACTAGTGTTTAATGTGCGCGATGCATATGCTATGGGCTTATCGGTACCTATCTGACCTTGAGAGAGAACAGCACCAATGGCAAGATTAGATGCGTCTGTTGTCAGTATAAAATCTTTACTAAAGTCTGGATATTGCAGGATTGGGTCGTTGATTAAAAGGGTTTTACACTTCTCAAAACAACTGATGCAATTAGGATTAGTTATATCAATCTTTGAACCTTTTTTTAGACGTTGCGTCATAGGTTTTGTTATACGAGCAAAGTCTGGAATGAATTTCCTATAGTAACCCAACAGACCTAGGAAGCGTTTAATTTCTGTTGCCGTTTTGGGAGTTGGGAATTTCTGGATGGCCATAATTTTATCCGGGTTAGGTTTAATACCGTCTTTGCTAATAATGTGTCCTAAATATGCAGTTTCTAACTTTAAAAATTCGGATTTGTCCATTTGTATTTTGAAATTAGATTCCCTAAGTCTCTGAAATACTTTTTCTAAATTAATCATGTGTTCCTGAAGGGACACTGAAAACACAATTATATCATCCAAATATACTAAACACACGACATTTTGAAGGTCCCGTAAGACATTGTCCATTACCCGTTGAAAGGTTGATGGAGAATTTTTTAAACCCATTGGCATGCGGAGGAATTCGAAGTGTCCATGCTCTACTGTAAAAGCAGTTTTGTGAATATCATCTGGGTTCATCTCCACTTGATAAAATCCACTCGCGAGGTCAAGGGTGGTAAAATAGTGACAGTTACCTAACTTGTCAAGGACGTCCGAAATGTTGGGTATAGGATAACGATCATCTATAGTTTTCTCATTTAATTTCCTAAAGTCTATTACCAAGCGCCATTTGTTTTTTCCGCTGGCGTCGGCTTTCTTGGGAACTACCCAGATGGGGGAGCTCCACGCAGATTGAGACGGACGTATGATATTCTGTTCTAGCATTTTAGAAATTTGATCCTGGACTTCCTGCTTATGTATGAAAGGATATCTGTAACTTTTCGTATAGATAGGCACATCATCTGTAGTTCGAATAGAGTGTTTTACTTGGTTCGTAAAAGATAATGGTTCGCCATCAATATAAAATACATCAGCGTACCGAGCGCAAAGTACTTCTAAATTAGCTTGTTCTTCGGGGTTCAAATGATCCGTACGCAGACGAGACAAAACTTCCTTTACGCGGTCGGACTGTTGTTTAGTGCGCGTGCACTGGACATTGAACAACTCAGCACTAATAGGGCGATCCATAGAAAAGACTACGTCATGACGTGACGTATTCGCTACCTCTATTACACCTCTATTATTTCTAACTGTTGTAACGCAATCACTTATTAAACAATTTGAAATGCATTGTTCAGGAATAAAAACGTCACCGTCCGCAGAGTTTATAGGAACTTTAACTAATTTAGATGAATTAGCAGGTATTATATCCTCGTATAAGTTACTATTGCGAGAGTCGTACATTAATAAAGGGTTACTAGAATTACAAGTTATCAACAATCTGTTCTTTAAGTCAATGTTAGATTCTAATTTTTCTAATAAATCATAGCCGATCAAACCATCAAAAAATTTATGAAATGCATAAACGAAAAGAGTTATATCACCTGCCTCGTTAAATTCCTGAAAGCACGGTAAAGTAATGGAGTAATCACTCCTTGTGGTAGCGTGAATATTCGTTACTTCAAAGGGATCATAATTGCACGGTATGTGGGAAAAGAATTTTTGAACAACTTCGGGACTCACAAAAGACATATTTGCGCCAGTGTCAATTAATAGTTTAAGCGGGGGATTTGAAATCTGAATATATGGTAATTGCCTTTGCGTTTGCAAATTAATTTCTATTTTGACTTGTCTGATTTGGGGTCCTTCTGAAAATCCTCTTTTTCAGCAGACGGGGTTGGATCCTTAACTTCCTCGACTATAACATAAGAATCTGTACGCTGTGGTTGCTCATACACATATTCACTCGGGTACGCGTAAATGGGATACTCAAAATATTCCTGGGGGTAATAATCGCTAACAAAATAATCGCTATAATTGTCATACTGCAACTGGTCATTAAAATCGTTAAAGTTAAATTCCCGCGTTCTGAAATAATTCGAGGGTGGCGGATTCCCAGATTTGGACCAATCACGGGACGCGCGCGGCGCGAATGGTTTAGCCACGTAGTGACTTACGCCACTCATCGGGTGTGGGGTGTTACTTGTAGTTGGCCTGGGACCAGGCATTCTAAAAACTTGACCCTGGGGTATATAATTAGGCGGTGGAGAACTGAACATTTGTTGAGTACGTGTGGGCCCGCGATTTTGTGGGGGTTGGTTTCTCCAAATTGGGACAGGGTGTTGTCCTTGAAGCATAGGTGGTCGCGATGGCCCTGGCATATTAAAAGATCCTGGGGGTTGCAAATTAGACGGACGCGGTGTGGGTGGTGCCACGTGAATTGGTGGCATAAAGCCATAAGGAATTTTTGGACTAACCTGAGGCTGCGTCTTCCTATCGGGAACATGGTCGTTGCGCTGCTGCAGGTACAACGTGTTCATTTCCTCGTGCACAAACTCCAAGGCTTTCTCTATTGTATCAGGCCGCATGCAACGAATGCGAGAGCCCAACGGGTCACGTAGACCACGTAAGTACGACTGTAACGTGAGTTTCTTGTACAAAGTGCGTTTCGATTCAATGGTACTCGCTATCGTTTCATGTAGGCTGATATAAGTCATAATAGTACTGAAAAGGTTTTGACAACGCTCATAAAATTCTTGCGGGGTGGACGAACCCTGCGTTAAAAGTGCCAAGTCATTATATAAAGATGTTTCATCGCGTTGATCGGCGAAATTATTTATTAAAGCACTTCTAATTCCCTCCCAAGTCTCCGGGATACCATTCGAATTAATCGTACGCGATGCGGGTCCTACTATTTTGTTCAAAATCCCGTTTAATAATGCTAAATTAGCTAATTGAAACTCCGGTCCGTTTCTCATAAACTGCTGTACTAGTTGATCACATAGTTTTATAAATCGAGTTAATACGTTCGAGTTTCCGTCGAACTCCGGCAACAATCGTAGGGCCTTGTAAACTTGATCCACTGAGTCAGCCATACTTGATATATATGAACTATTACTATCCTCCTGTTCTGCCTCTAAATTTCTATTAGCGTCTAAAATATTAATTCTATTACCTAACCTAGGGGACCGAGATTGCCTTGGATGGAAAATCTTGGAATCTTATAGGATAAAAAAAGGGAAGCGACTCTAGAGCGATTCTAAAGTACTTACTTGCAATGATTTTGTACCTCTTCTGTATCGATGTCTGGATACTCCTCTGGACTGCAGCTCTTGTAGATTCCGGATACTCGTACGGTGCCCGAAGCCACCCGGGTGACTCGCGATCCTAGCAATTTACTCTCGCGAACCGGCCCGCGAGTATCCTACCGACTGCGCCAATTACGAAGGCTGTAGCCGGAGGATGGAAAAAAATACAAAATTTATTTGAACTTAAATTTAATTACAGAAATTACAATGTAAAATATTAACTAAGATGTCGACAGTTGACCGATGCTGTGCCAAAAGTGACGATTCGCGACAAAAGGCCGCGATGTCCGGTGCCGGGCTGCATCACGTTGAGCTGCGTCGGCGACTCGTGTCTCCGCTGTTGCAATCCGCGGTAATTAGGGTAACGCGCGATCAGCGGTTCACGTGTTACGCGAATATGTAACAAGCTTTCCTAAAATGTAAACAAATAAATAAAGGAAATAAAATATTTTTCTTGGCTTTAAATGTTCAGAGACAAAACCAAATTATCTATTTACTACAGTACACACACTTCAAGTTCATACTGCCGAGTATTGATGTGGAAACATTCAAAGATCGCATGTGGAGGCCACATGATGTCGATTTTCCAATAGAGTAGACCTCACGTCACAAGATTTGCAAATAATCGAATTATCTCCGACCTTGCCACTAAATGGGTTCCATTTTCTCTTTGTACTGAGGTAAGTATATGGTGTACATAATGAAGAGTCTTATATCTATGTCTTTATGTAACTTTGTTTTGTCATTGTATTTTGTTTTGTGTTTTATTTATTTTGTTCTTATGAGATTAATGATTCTACTTTTCTAGTGTCACGAGGTGCAAAATTATTATAACTTTATGCCATGATAAAAAGATTAATTCAAATCTTAGATTGAACGAAGTTTTAATGAGTTTTCCATCAAGAATTGCTCAGTAGCCGACTCTGGATTTGTGCCCGGTTGATGGCATTAGGGTTGTCCACTATTACATGGGACTTAAACATAACTGGCGAAATTTGGGTGTACTATTAAGAACACCTCTGCCTAACCCTTCAGTGATTACAGGCGTGATTCTATGAATGTTATGTTTTAATCGCTTTTAAAATTATGAATTGGTCACAATTTTCAGCGATTTTCTTAGATGTCTCTTACCATGTGACGTGAGTGTGAGCAATTCATAATTTTCTAAAGGCGCTACCCCGAAAATAAATCGTAGCTCGACTGATCTACTAAGCGATCGAAACAGATGCAATTACTTTTGAAACGCAAAAGAAGAGATGGCTATAATATGCGTGCGCTCGGAATAAAACGACGTATGTGCCAAAACGAATTAACTCCTTTTTAACGAAATAAATGAATTAAATTTAAAACTACTTTGAGTTTACTTTGATATGATAATTACCTATGTTTTAAAGTAAATTCCACTGAATAAATCTGAAGCGTTACACCGCCGTGGTGTCGAAAAAAGTATAAAAAATGATAATTATAACTTTGCAATCTTTTTGTATCGAGAAAAAATCATTGAATCGTGTATTCCTTTAACATAATACTAGACCAAAGAGTCAAGAAACATATACCAAAATGTTAAATCCCTATTCCACAAACTTAACAAGTTACACGAAATAGAAAAATCACATTTTTTCAACATATTATATGACCTTAAGCCCATTGTTCAGGTGGTACATAGGGTTATGTAAAAAGAAAAGGTATATAGAAACTATAGTAAACTCATCCCACAAGCTTTCAGTTTAATGCTAAAGTATGTTTTAACAGCAAAGTTTACCTATCGGCTAGGGTGATCCGGTTCTAAAAGTTAAACAAAGTTCAGTGAACGTTTGTTTAGTGCTGGGCTTATTGAATATTGTTACGTCACATAGATTTATGGTATGACGTTGTAATAATATGTTGAGCAAATAGTATGTATTATTGGAAATGAGTATGGTTTGTGTAAGAACTGTGGTTTCAGCGTGGTTTTTTGTACGTTTTTGAATTGAAAAGCAACGATAATAACGAATGTAATGTTGATTCTACATAATTATCGATTTTTTAGACATACCCCTGAAATACTAGATAGATACTTAACTGGATTATATAATAGAATTTCATAAACAATAACACTGCTCTTTAACTTAAACACAAAAAAAAGTGTTGAAAATCGACCATTATTATATTATAAACATTTATTTCAGACTAGGTCCATAATTATTTTGTTAGTAACAATGTACAGTAAGTGATAGCAATTAGCTGACCCACCTTTGCATAAATGGTTAAGATTTTTTAGAAAACGAATCGATAAAATTTTATAATTCTTTTGTATTTTGTTTATTTGAGCAAAGTACATACAATATATAAAAGAATTATAAACTTCCATCGATTCGTTTTCTAAAAAATCTCAATCATTTATGCAAAGGTGGGTCAGTTAACTGCTATCACTCACTGACTTAAAAAAACTAATGTTAGTATTGGCAAAACAAACACACTCAGGCAAAGCATCACCATCTGCCTAGCCTTTTCCCAACTATGTTGAGGTCGGCTTCTAGTCCAATTTCAGTAACCGAATGCAAAGCACTCATGCAAAAAAGATTTTTTGCATTTTTCATAATGCTTAACTTTGATATTTAACTAAACAATTGATATTTAGATAAAGCACATAAAAATCGATATTTTGACATGTCACCATTGCATTCGTGCAAAACAGGGGTGGGTTGCTAGTTTTGTTACAATCAGCATCACACAATGACAGTTAAAGTGATATTTGATGAATTTAGTGACCACACGCGTTGGGTGTCATGAATTGATCACGTTGCTGTGGTTATTTTATTTACTTAGCACATCGAATAACGCAAATATTGTGATTAATAATTATATTATTTATTTTACTGTGGGATGAATAATATTCGTGTTTATTGGATGGAACATACATTTTATTGGATCAGTTAATTATTTCCAGTCCTATACTGATGGGACATCATCAATCCCTCCCGCTCTGGGCGGAGCGGAAGGGCGTGTCAGACTTGTATTGACTAAAACCTATCCATGTTCCGTCTTTGCCCTTTGTGTTCCAGGGCCACGGTATCTCTTTCGATCAGTCCCGCAGCCCCCGCAGGCGTCGGCCCTTTTGGACCCCTTTCTGGTTACTGGCATCTCTTTGAGGCGCGCGTGGAACACGAACGCGCCGTCGACACGGCCTGTCGTCATAAGACGGCCGGACGGCGAGCTAGCCCAATACTCACCGTCCAGAGGCCCCCGCCTACGGTGGCTCCCACGGCGGCTGGAACGGGAGGTTCTTTCCCTCTCACTTTCCGCCACCTCCTTCGCTAGCATGACTACTTCGCTACGAGGACACGGCGGTGCTCCGCCCAAGCGGGGCAGACCTCCACGGTGTGCTCCACCGTGTCCTCCGGACGATCCTCGCAATGGTAGTAGGTCTAGCTTGGATTTCAATATACTAACTCGTACTATTTACGGATAAAAGGAAATATTGCTATGTAGATCAGTGGCGCCTATAAAATAAGGCATGAAACTAAAATCCTTCCCACTGTTTATACGACCAATATGTGTGCCGTAGTTATATTTTATTCAAGCCTTCAATGACAGCAATACGGATGGTGAAGAGATGTGTCTCGATTTAAAGGTGCTGGATGAGATACTTGTGACTTAAGTTCTCTAAAAAGTCTGAATTAACGTTTCTGATCTGTTTCTAAATTTCATTGAAGATGAGTTAGGTACTAAAGATCCATCAGTTACCTAAAATTATTAAAAATCTATATTAAAAATAAAAAATCCTAATTAATCAACTATGAGAGAAAGTAGAACTATGATTATTCTAAAAACGTGTATTTGTCCGTTGTCAACTGTATTTTTGTCGGGTTACCCCTCTACATCATTATCAGCCAACAGCAGTCCACTGCTGGACATAGGTCTCTTCAATCGCACGCCACTAAACTCGATTCTCGGCGAATCTTATCCAGTTGCTACCAGCCACCCTGCGAAAATCGTTGCTCCATCGAGCCTGACTCATATACATCATAAATACCTGCACATAACAAAAAAATCCGGATACCTATAAAAGGAAGTCTTGTGCGATGAATTGGCCCTATGAATTAGTGCACAGTGCAAGTCACATACAGGTTAATTCAATCGCGCCACTTCCAGCACATATGACCATTAACCGCAGTAAATCGCATCTGGCACCGGATCGATGATACTCTTATGATACATAGTTCCCTGCACCGGCCTTTCGCGATAAAACCTTGATTTGTGATTTACTACGTACGCTATATCGTATTCAGTGCTGAATGTGATTGTTAAGACGCGTATTTGTTGCGAAACGAAGTTGTGCAACATTGTTTTACAACATAAAACATGTTGCAAACATGTTTTTATGTTGTAAAACATTTTGTCGGCTACATGAGAGTTTGCCTGCCGTCATCATCATCGTCATCTGTCTAGCCGACGCTGACCCTTAGTTTCCAGTCTACCCAGATACTGACTGTTGAATATTTTACATGGAGTGACATGTTCGTGCTGGCATGATTCATATACATGCAGATATACGTTCGGGTATTATGCCTAGATGCCGAACGGAGTTTACCGATAAGCACATGCCGAATGAAAGCCGAATATTTGCTGTAATTGGTTTGGGTTGTAGTGCGTTAAACCCCTTAGATACGAAAGACAATGTTATAAGGTGTCACTTTACAATTTACGGTAACAATAATAATTTTATAATACATTACCCGGGTATGCAATACGAACAGATATTAAAAATGTCCAGGCTTGCATTTGAGACAAGCCATAAATATTGTGACACTACCCAAGGGACTAGTTTTATGTTCCACATTAAATCATGAAGAGAGCTGTTTATTTATCAGCATTTACTTTCTAGATACTGATGTTTCTGACAGAATTTTATTGAGTTGTTTTGCAACTGCCTAGTTGGTCTAAGGATGAGGTTCTGGGTTCAATGCCTAAGTTAGAAGTCAGTTGCAGCCTCTGAATTTGTGCCCATTTGATGTCAATAGGCTCACCTCCTATTACGATGGATTTAAAACAAAACTGGAGAAATATATGAGCGTACTATTGCGTGACCTCTCCTTAATCCTTCGGGGATTAAAGGCGTGTTATAATGATTTCATTTGAATTTAAGAAAGTGTCAAACTGTTATTCAGCCATAAATTTTAAATGTAGAAAGAATCACCAACAACAATGACAAAGTTTCAGTGATAGTCCAACGGTTAAAACACAGATTATAATATATCGTGCACCTGTGCACCGTAATTGTAGTGTTAAGCCTAATATGGGATGCTAACAGGAATACGAGATTACCAGTATGACTTTATTGAGAAATAGTGCTAGTTTTCATACTTAACCTGGTATCTACAGTCAAGTTAAGTAATAACTTGAGTTTAAGTAAATACATGCAACTATTTTTATGCAACAGACAAGAATTTGAACGAAGTAAAAACCTTCGAAGAAACCAAAATCTAAGAATTGTAACTTTTGACAGTTCTAACTTCAAGCAATTACTAAACTACAAAATAAAAATCGTATCTTAAGTTATTACTTTTACTCAAGTAATCACTTTGACTTGTTTATAGTTAAAGAGTGTTATAAAAAATACCTAATTAGACAAATATTAACTAGTACGAAGTAAATGTCCAACAGTAAACAAAATAACAAAAAGCAATCGCAAAAATACCACTCATTCGAATAAAATTCAAAGTAAGAAGAGATAAAATAAAAGCTATAGGATTACTTGACATCCTACAAAAGACTTCCATCGTCCATTGTGACTTATTCAAGCATGATTTTTTATACAATCTTTGAATATTTACTGAAGATTATGAAAAACGTCTCTGTGAACTTTATTCTTCATTTTTTCAGCCATAAACATGGAGTTTCTATTATAAATTGCTTGTTGTTTGCTAATGTTTTTTTGTTTTGTTCTAGAAAATGAAAAGGTATTGTCTAAAATCACTTTCGTTTTGTTTTAATTGAAATAGGTTAATGGATTTGAGATGTTAATTTATATTTTAGTTAATTTTATTAATTCGAATGATGTGAACTGCCTCGTTGGCCTAGAGGTCGCAAGCGCAACTGCTGAGCATGTGGTCCTGGGTTCGATTCCCAGGTCGGGCATAGTATAATAGGGGTTTTCCATCAGGAATTTCTCAGTAGGAGCCTGGATTTGTACCCGATTCCTGGCAAAAGGCTCGCCCTCTATTACATGGGACTTACATATACTCGTAACTGGCGAAATGTGGGTGTACTATTAGATGCACCTCTGCCTAACCCTTCGGGAATCATAGGCGTGACGTTATGTAGAATGGTATGAAGTCACATTTGTTGCATTTCTATGATCGCGTCGTGATTGAAATCCGTAGAAGGTATATTCAAATCTACCATGAAACGAATTTCAAAATATATTTTTCGTCTCCTAATTATTATGAAAAATATCCTACAAAATATTACGTATTATGAAACTAGCTTTCATTACATCATAATTTTTCGAGTCGTTTCTTCCATAAAAAGTTGGGTTCCTAAAGAGCGCTCATAAGAAGTCTACTTCAACTTATTCCAAATCCTTAGCTCCTGCAGATAGCAGACAGAGACACTAATGGCATTTGTCAGAAGGTCAGCTTGCACGCTCACATAGACACGCTTGACGTATAACGAGTGTTAGAGCACTTTCGATGGGCATTTGTTTGGATATCGCCGTTCGTAATACCTAAAAAGGTAATCTTTCTGTTTCTCAATTAGCACGAACGTCATACTTCAGAAACAAAGCTTTTAAGTTTTGTGCTGCCACGATTTGCAGCACCTTTCATCGTGCGTTTGGATGTAGATTTTTATTCCGGTCGTACCTCGTTATCTGCTCTTCTAAAGTTTTTTTTTGCTGTTTGTTACTCAGCAGAGTATTAAGAATTTTTGGAGTGCAGTAACCGCTGTAATGCTTAATTGTCAAGTATAAAGGGTGTAAATAGACCCTTAACATAGCCGAAAGGCACTTGTTCTTCCCGTCTTTGCGATGTTTTTTTGTTCTAGACCATATCTGGGAACCTTCTAGTTACGGAGATATTGGGGGTCATAGTTCCAACGTTTTCACAAGTTTTAATATATGTTTTTAATGTAAGATTTATACGACACCCACCTCCACGACCCCCGTACTATTCAATCCATCCATCAGCACAATGCTTTGAGTGTTTTCCATTGACTCCTACCATAAAACGTGATTTTTACCCCAAAAAGAAAAGTCGATTCCCAGCAATATTTTTTGCGTAAAGATACTTAGTTTGATGTAGAGAATGCTTAGTTGACGGCTTTGTGAAGGGTCTGTTTACACCCTGTATTCTTCAGGAGATGAACAACTCTTTAGTCAAATCTTTCTCTCTTGAACTCATGATCTTGCGTTCATATTTCCGAAGACAAACGATGATTGCCGAAGCACATACTTTCCTTGGTAGACCATGTATGCGTGCGCTTATTTACACTCGTTGTATGAACCGAACCTTCTGTATGTATTTGTATTAATACTTCACCTGGATATAAATCTGGTTTAACGATGCACTTTCTAACAAACTGTAGGATTAAAACCTTCGTTGTTCCTAGTACTTGCTAGGACCATGGCTTTGTTTGGCTTTGATTCACAGATATTATGTTGTGCTTCGGATTATTTTGAGAGCATGGAACGATTAGTTTACAATATATGCTTTTTCGTAAATCATAAGTTATCTTATTAATTGAACAACAACGTTAAATTCACCGTGACTTTTTAGTCGTCTTACAACGGCAGCCCACTTCATGAATCCAATGACTACGAAACATTCATTAAAAAAATAGGTATTTATGAGATTTTAATAATTTAAAATTAAAAATATTTTTCAGTATTATGACGCATGACGTAGTTAAAACACCCTTTTGCGAGCGATGATCTACTGGATAGGTATGTTCTTCCGTTTGACACGTAAACATCATTAACAGGTAGTTTCAAATTTTATGCTAATGTATTATTTATTTTTCTTTGTAGCTATTAGGGTAGTTAAAAATAAACAAATTGCGCCTACAGCTATTTTATGTCGGGTACATTGAGTGGACCACCTTTGTAAGACGACTAAAAAGTCACGGTGTATAAAGACTTTATGAAGTACGTTTGTAGTTACATAAATAACTAACAACCTAATTAATTACAGTAAAAAACAGCAAGCACAATAGACAGCCTGTTCACTTAGCTACGTAATAATAGAGACAGAAGATTTAATAAAACAATTTAACAGTACAAAGGCATACGCTCACAATCAAGGCACTCAAACTCGTTTAGCTAAATTTAATAGTAGCAACCAGGCGCCTGGAAACAATGCTAAATTAACCTTGGCTTATCAACTAGTAATTCATTTGGCAGCAACCCAAAGATTTCGTTATGGTTCCGCGATAGTAAGCCTAGTTGTCTTAACAATAAGTAACACGTTCTTGGCACGCTCTAGAATTAATAAAGGATATTGGACGTCTTTGATTTGCTGATGCAATTTCGGTTTCACGTTTGTTCAGGAGGTGGTAGCTGTTCATGCTGCTTTTCCTTTGTTTGTAACTTATGTATTTGACTGCGTTGTTGATCTTGCGGTCGCAAATACAACTACTGAGCATGAAGTAATGAGTTCTATTCCCGGGTTGGGCAAATTGTTATTGAGATATTTCATATATCGAGAAACATTCTTTTTTTAAACGTTACTCTACGCTAGGAATTTCTCCTGTATCGTGGGTGCGCTTACAAATATTTAAACTCACAAATACAAACAGCTAGACCCGGAACAAGTACCTGTAGGCTATACAAACATTTGTTCCGTTCGGGGGTCAAACCCGCGGCACACGCAGCAGTCAATAGCTCAGCCACTGCGCCAACCTTACCGTCGAAACAGCATTACGGAGCTTGTAAGTTGGCTGTATTATACTCCCGGGGTTAGGATAGCCGGTTATGCCTTTGGTCCTGCACCTGATCACTCTTTGGTCTATGGGTGTGAGAGAAGAGAGATATCTCTCACGAAGAAGGTTAGTCTACACTGAGATTGGTAACCATGACCGACAATGGTCAGGGAGATTATTTTTGGCACGTTGGCCTTTAATTATATTTCGAGTAGTGGACTGTATGAGATGTATAGAGGGCTTTAGAGATACTTAATATATAGCTTAAAACTACCTTAAACTAGACAAGGATCGAACATTATTATTATTTTGAATTTTTCGGACTTGTCTCGGAACTCAGATCTTGTAAAATATTTGATTGCCGAGTTACGCACACATTTGTCATGTCTCATTTAGGACACATTTATACAAATGTCCAGAGGACAGCCTTGATTGCTATCTGATTAAACCAGAAAATTGTTTACCATTATTTCTAATTAAACCATTCGTCATGTTTTATGATGAATAAACCCATAAAATAACAGATTTTCCCTAATATTTTTTGATATATTGCTGGTCGTTATTGTAAATCAATGGATGAAACATTTGAATCAACATAAATGATTTTATTGCCTGCATGGAAATGGGCAGATGGACATTTTTATGATAAAATGATGTTAATCCGTTACTTTTAAAACGTTTTTTTTTTGTTTTTTTTTTTCTAAATAAAGGTAATAATTATTGGTCGTCACAGTATTACTGTATGTACAATTCAGATATGTCAAAATGAATTACTAAAAGATGAACGAGCGGAACTTTATAAACAAAAAAAATATAAACATTCGAATTGATAACCTCCTCCTTTTTAAAGTCGGTTAATCTTAGTGTTTGTCGCTATCTAAATAAAATATATTTATTTCAGACCCATATCAGTCCATAAATTGTTAGTGATTACTGTGGTTAGTAACATATTTTTCCTATATGCTATGTTGTGTTATTAGTACTTTATTCAATTTAACTTAAACCTATATAGTTTATTCTTAACCATCTAAAGGTCATCAACAAAGTTAATTTTTTTGACATTTTTGGTGGCTCAAATTTTTCTTCAGTTTTCGTGAAAAATAGTCTAGTGTGGCCACTAAAATCGAAGTAAAATTTGCTGATCATGATATTCACCCTAAAGATGATGAATGTAATTTAAGTAGATTTAGGAATTTCTGCCATAAATTTAAAAAAAAAAACATTTATTCTCGATTTTTCCAATGCTTCGCTTCATACAAATCTGAACGAAAACAAATTTGCAGCAAGTGCATATCAAAGAGGAGGCAACAACGGTAGACTTGGAAGGTAAAAAATCTACGGCGAGAATTTTCAATTCCAAGACGAGGAGTAATGAAACGGTGTTCACTGTTTGAACTACCTTCTTTTTTCAATTTTTCATTTTGTTACTTTGTGCTGTGTCAAATGTTGCATAGAATATTTTTGCTTTTTAATCGAGCTTTTAGATTTATTTTTTTTGCTGCGTTTGAGCGTTATTAAGTTTTATACGGTATCCTTGTTTACTATAATTGGTATGGGTTTGGCCCTATATTTATTTGAGATAATTGTTCCGATAAAGTGTGACAATCGCGTTTGAAATACGGGTTATTGTTTCTAAACTTGTACTTCCTTTTTTTATCTTTTATTATTCAATAAACATTGTTACAACTATTTTACAAAACGTAAACATGCCATAGAAACCATCTTGGGTTTAACAGTGGAATGCCAGACACGGCAACTCGGTGTCACATTATTAATCATTACATAACTAGGTATGGTTTACGAAATATATAGAACCTTACTCACCTTTTAAATTTTACATAACATCTCGCCTGTAATCCCCGAAGGGTCAGACTGATGTGTATTTGGCCTGTTATTTTTTTAAAGTCCCATGTAATAGGGAGCGAGTTTGCCATCAACCCCGGTTGATTGCCACAAAACCAGACTCCGTGGCTGCTACTGAGAAATTCGTGATGGAAAAACCCAATAACACTGCGTGACCTGGGAATCGAACCCAGGACCTCTTGCTGAATTGTCGCGCTTGCGACCACTAGACCTACGAGGCAGCCTGCTATTTTGTTAGGACATATCCGTTAGGATTTTTTTCTATTATACCTAAGTCACGTTTTAAATATTCAAAACTTCTATGACAATATTAAAGCTCTTGTTTATTAAAGAAAGAAAGAAAGAAAAGATATTTATGTGGCCCATGCCACAAGTTACTTTATTGGCCATGACTATCAAAGGATAGAACACAACCAGCACATCTTAACTGCTTCAAGAGCTGACAATATCAAAATCCCAGAACAATGACGATTAAGATAATTTTTGGAGTTCAGCTCCAATGGTGAAATTTGCCATCAATGTCAGCAAGTCTATTAAGAAAACCTTATTAAGAAACCTTTACAATTCTGCCCATTCCTTCCCTTCTTAATGACACTTTAATACTGCTTAATAATTCAAAAACAAACGACCCAACAGTTTCACAAAATAAATCTCTTATGAATAATGAAAAATGTTAATGTTTTGACGTCAATGCAATACTAAGTGCAGTGGATACTGGTTCCTTTCTCATTATTTCCATTGTACTGTATCTTAAGTATTTCAAAGAAATCTCGGTCTCCATTATTTTCAAATAAGATGTCGCATTCGGACAATGCCGTTGCTTTGCTTTGTGATATTATCATAAAAGTCACTGAGAGTAAATTGAAATTATTTATTCGTGAAACAATTTGTGGAGTACCATTGATTCTACGCAGTATTTGAAGTTGATTGCTGATATAGTATTTGTGATACAGAACTTATGTTGGAACCTGGTGCGAGTATGAACGTGGACGAAGAAATAGGAGTGTGTAAGGATCTGCATTTGGTACAGCTTTCATCTACTAAAAATAAACTGATTTAAATTTAAACTACGTGACAGTATAAGGGCTATTTTCCGTGATTGTTCATTATATTGAGCTCCCGATATTTCGGCGTTGTTGCAAGCACCATAATCGCGGGTTGGGTATCCCGTAAGTAACAGTAAAAGTTTAGTTGCAAACCGTGAAAGGTTAAAACAGTGTTTAATCTAGTTTATTCTGTCAAAACCTGCATTTAAACACAAAAGTCGGATACGGACGCTAAGAAGTCTACATCGGCCCAAGTAGGGTCCGTTTAAGAGTCCGTGAACCTCCTTGTTCTGCCATACCTCCAACGGTCATTAGTGTCTAATACTATAGTCTTGCGCCAGATCTCGTTAGCCAGGAATGGCAGAGTAAGACCCTTGTCTACTGAGACCACATCTCTGTGCATCCCCACGTCGGCTTCTAGGAAGTGTTTTCTAGTTTGTTATTTTTAAGTATTTTATTTAATATTTTTATCATTCCTTTTTGTAAATATATTTCTTCTTGCAACTGTGTAATAGCTTGGTTTTTTGAACTGTTATGTTGTACATGTTTTCTCAAATAAATAAATAGTCACACAAACAAGAATTTGATAATTATTCCACATGCATTAACTGACCTGTTCCTTACTTCTACCCTAATTTCAGTTCCAAAATGTTTTCACTCGGTTGTAACATTGTTAGGTGTTTCTCTCAATATTTTTCTCCTACAGATTACCACAGAAATAAAAAACCCGGAAAGCATTTAAAATAGGAACACAAGAATAAAAACGAGCCCCAACCGTCTTTATCTGGGATACTCATCATTTTGTCGCAGCTTTGAGAGCGTTAACTTAAAACCAGCTTAGCGTACGGTCACAACTTTGTAAAGAAACAAAAATTTAAAAATGTGTTTTGTACCAAAGATGGTTTACACTGGATGTGGCCTTTAGCTAGGATGGGCTACATTTTAAATTAGTTTCTTTTTTACCCGACTATAGCAAAGTCAAAAGGATGTAAGTACCTATGTACATATGTTTGTAACATTTTGATATTCTACTGTAACGCCTTAACTACTAAGCCGATTTCAATGAATGAGGAGTCATGATAAATCTTTACATAGTATAAAACAAAGTCGCTCCCGCTGTCTGTACGCTTAGATTTTTTAAACTACGCAACATATTTTTATGCAGTTTTCTGCAATAGAGAGTGATTAAAAATGAAGGTTTACATGTTTATGTGTATCTACACTGCACCCGTGCGAAGCCAGGGCGGGTTGGTAGTATGATATAATAGAAGAAGACATGCAACGCCGACCACTAATAAATTGGGATAAGGGCACTAATATATTGATGACTATGATCAGGCGTCATGCATGGGCCTAAAACATAACTAAATATGGGTGTCCTATAGGTCCGCTTCTGCCTAACCCTTCGGGGATTACAGGTGTCATGATGTATATATAAATGAAAGTGGAATTTTCCGATCTCACATATAAGCGCGACACATATTTCATTAAGTCTCAAAGGTTGTATGAAAGCGTTCTTCCTAGAAGTCTTTAATAACAGTGTCGGAGTGGGACATGAGCTTAATTCTTTATTTTAGTGAAAGGAATATGAAAAAGTATCGATAATCTATTGAATGATCATGGAAAGCTGCTGCAAACAGTTTTGCAATCGTTTTGTATTGGACACCACTACCACTGCTAATGGATAATGCAAATGCTGGGTGATGCAGAGACAAGCAGTAGTAGTGGCCTAACCTTTGGATTGACAGGTAGAAAATGCCTATGGCATTAAGACCACTTGTGCTTAAAGTGTAAAATAAATATAACTAGCGCCTCACCCGGCTTCGCATAGATGCAATATATACATATATACCTTCCTCTTGAATCACTCTATCTATTAAAAAAAACCGCATCTAAATCCGTTGCGTAGTTTTAAAGATCTAAGCATCATAAGGACAGAAAGACAGCGGGTAGCGACTTTGTTTTATACTGACAAACATCATTATTACCATTTCTATTTTGAACTATATGTTCAACAACATACATTGGATGTTGAGCTGACGAATTTTTTCATCTTATGAAGCAATGGATTCGTAATTTTCATCAATTTCTTTCGGATTGTGACTGGCAGTGTGTAAATTGGGATGCTGGAATTTTTATTTTCAAGTTCAATCACCGTTAAAGTTCAGAAACGTAAATTAAGAAAATACACGAAACGTCCCTCTAAACTAAATTATATAAAGCCAAGCTTACCGAGTTGGCAGATACGTTTTCTCATTAGATACCAGATGTTTTAGATATTGTTATTACTTTGGTGGCGTCATCATAATACTGGGCCAGGAATCGTTCATGTTAAACAGTGTGATACGGTTAGAATATTTCTTATACAGCGTGGATACAACGAGGCCTTTGTTTTTTTAATAAAAACTGGTTTGAGGACCTCTGATTTTTTTAAATACAATCTTGTTCAAGTTTGGTAACCCTACTTAAAGAGTAAGTTAATAAATAGAAAGAAGGACAGAAGAATTTTGATTTATAAAAGTTGTATCAAATCAATATGTAAATAAGGTTAATAAGATGCTAGTTACAATGCAATGATTTTCTCACAAGAAATGTAAAAGCTAAAATTTTATATTTACTATGGCATGTAATTTTCTTTTTTTCATTGACGTCGTTGATTGACTTATTTTACTGTCTATGAGCAACTACAACATGACATTATTTTACATTCGAGGAGTATTTAAATAGAAATACGTTAATTTATACGTACGCTGGCTTCCGCACGCGACATCGCCCGCGTATGTTCAAATTTAAACGCAATTTCTCAATAAATTATATATATATATAATTGCATAAGCTATATTACTGTAAAGTTTAAATGTAATCTGTTCAGTCGTTTCTGCATAAAAGAGCAACAAAAATCCACTACCCATCCACCGATCGATCTGTCCTAGCAAACTGTCGCGTTTTTAGCATTAGTAAGATTACTTATGCAACAAAATATCACGATTTTTACAATGTGCGCAAATGTAACATACTGTATCATAGTAGACGTTATGTAGAAGCGAATAATTTAATTTTCCCTTGTGGAATAATCTAGACATGTCAGCCTACGTTGCTGAGGAAATGGCGCCGTAATTGTTTCAGCCAGACGTTTTTTTTCTTTTTTTGTAGTAACAGCTGATGAGCTGACTTTTAATAAAAACATATATATACATAAACTCACGCCGTTTTTGGGCCATGCAAAGACCACAGAACACAACTTGTAACGATCCTTATATACTTATTTTGCTTCATTCACACTCATACAATGTGATCATACACTTACGCTGTTAGTACCTACTTCGCACATGACCTTTCTGAAGAAAAAACTATACGGGAGATCCAATTAAACCTCCCTAAAAATGACCTAGTTTTCATTGTTGTTTGAGGATTTCTAGACAAAATGTAACTTATATGGTATTGAACCTAAAAAACCGGTCATTGTACCGTCTCATTATTATGAGATATTTCTCGACGACATGTAAAGCAGTACAGAGTCATACAGAGGCCCATGAGTGGCATAAAAACTTTGACACCAGGTAAGGCACTAACCACACGATAAAGAAAGAAAATTATTAGGAACATTCTACTAATATTATAAATACGAAAGTTTGTGGGAATAGATGTCCATCCATCTATCCTCACAAACTTTCGTTGTTACTCTTTCATTCAAAAACCACTAAACGGATTGGGATGAAATTTTGTGAACTAGATAGCTTATAACATGGATTACACATAAGATTCTTTCTATTAGTAGTATGATTCCGTGAGAAAATTTTTGAACTCGACGCGGACGAACCTGCGGGCGTAAGCTAGTCTTTTATAATTGGAACAACCTGAAATCGTGAAAAAAGTAAAAATTACCTATTCCCTATTGTTGAGAAATGCAATCATTAATGAATGAAGCAACACATTTTTTTCACAATAACCTCTTTTCAGATAAATCAATGGAATAAATATAAAATTAAATGTATTATGTGAGTAATATTCTGATTATAATTTTTTTAATTTCCTTCGTTGGGCTAATTTGGTAACCTAGTTTAAAACGCAGTTGCTATTTTGAAAATAGGTTCCTGGATAAAGCAATGAAACGAGATGAGTCAAGCGAGTGAGATGTTTTTTCCTCTTTTCACATACTCTCTATGTTCATATTATGAATTCCTGGAATTTGTTATTACTCTGTGAACTTGAAAAATTTGTTTCAAATCGTCTTTCTTTCTTGGCGTATTTCTAAAACTTGTACCGCTTAAAATAATCCGTAAAATAAACAAGCAAAATTAATATAATTCGAAGTTTGTTCAACATCACACCTGTAATCCCCGAATGGTTAGGCAGAGGTGTACCTAATAGTACTACCACATTTCGCCAGTTCTGTTTAAGTCCCATGTGCGAGAAATTCAGACTCCGTGGCTGCTACTGAGAAATTCCCTATGGAAAAACCCAATAACAATTTTTCCGACCCGGGAACCGAACTCAGGACCTCATGCTCAGCAGTCGCGATTGCGACCACTAGACCAACGGGGAAGTCAACGAAGTTTATTCTTACACAAAAATGTAATGTGAAAATGTCTCTTAATAATTATTAATAATTCACACCCACCACAAAGTTACTTTCCTTTGAAATCCACGAAGACTTTCCGATGAACGATTTATACTAAGCTCCTTACATTATTATAATTCCACATCAATTGAAAGATTCCTTAATTCCAGGGTAGCATTATATTCCTTGGCAAATTACGCCACAGTCCGATAAATTTCTCTTGACATCGTAAAAGCTATAATAAAGCCAGTCGTCTCATTTTGAAAGGCTTCCCTTAACAATGATACTCGCAGTAAGCATCTCGAACTAGTGAGGTGCTTTGTTTGGAATCGATACTCGAGAGATTCTTGACTCGTTGATTCGAAAATTATATAATCTCATTTTGTTGCTGCAGTATATTTTTATTGCTTAATAATATCAAATATATCCCAGAAATACTTCATTAAGAATTCTTACAGCACGTACATTATTTTGATATCTGGCACAATTGGTGTGAATAATTGCTTCTTAATATGTACCTTAATTTGTGCTCGTTACAGTGCACTATGCACAGAGACTTTAGAAAAGGCTTTTGAGTCATCACTGTTGTCTAAGCCCCAGTGACGTCAACCGTCCCGAGATACTAGCGTGCTCAGTGACGGTCGGCCACTTTGCACTTTTATGCCCTGAGCATAAGGTTGAAAGATGGTCGACCAGTCTGAGCGTGGTAGTACCAACTTATTGTTAAAGAAATTTATTTCTCAATAAGAAATTACAAGGATTTTATTACTTGAGAACATTTTTGGAACTTAAAATAGATAGAACTTTGACATACAAACTAAGTAAGTAATGTTTTTCTTTATAACAATTCACGAATTTATTAAAATAAATTAAATTTTGTACCCGAAGCCTACAATTTTTTTACGTCCAGCCGCAAAAGGACAACTTCCGTACGACAATCCTAAAACATCGGCACTGCTACACACAAATCTAACAAAAAATATTTTACGTAATAAAACAGCTAGACATTTCTCCAATCACGACGACATAAATCAACAAACAAACAAAAATAAAAATAACATTAAACCATTGTCCGAATTTAAGCCGACTCGATTCAGATTGTCATCGATATGTAACATCACTATCCGCAGTTGTCAGTTAGACCTGTGACACCGCTTGGATAACCACCAAATTACGTCGAATTCTTTTGTTGTCGAATGAATAGTGTTGAGACAGCGATAGACACTGTTATTTCCCCTTTTTGTTTGCCTCCGATCTGCTTGCAAGATAAATTACTTAGAGAGTTAAGCAACTGGTGAAAAGTTTAAGTTAGTGCGATATTTATTTTTCCGGCTTTTAACTTTTTTTTTTGTTTATGATTTTAGCTAGTTTTTTTTATAATTTTTAAGTCATCATCTGCCTAGACTTTTCTCAACTATGTTCGGGTTGGCTTCTAGTCTAACCGGATGCAGCTGAATACCAGTATTTTGCATGGACCGACTGCCTATCTGACCTCCACAACCTAGTTAGTACTAGATAATATGGTACCCTTTGGTAAGACTGGCTGTCAGACTCGGGCCACTGGCTACCTGTAACGACTGACAAAGATCGACAAGCGACAGCCGGGACTAACGGCTTTTTTTTTTTTTTTTTTCCGGATGGGAAATCATCAAATGACCCCCCCCACTCTGGGCGGAGCGGAAGGGAGTGTCAGACTTGTACTGACTAAAACCCATCCATGTTCCTTCTTTGCCCTTTGTGTTCCAGGGCCACGGTATCTCTTTCGAACAGTCCCGCAGCCCTGGCAGGCATCGGCCCTTGCGGACCCCTACTTATTTGCTGACATCTCTTTGAGGCGCGCGTGGAACACGACCGCGCCGTCGACACGGCCTGTCGTCATAAGACGGCCGGACGGCGAGCTGGCCCATAACTCGCCGTCCACAGGCCCGCGCCTACGGTGGCCGGGAGCCACCACGTGACCCCCAACGCCCAGGGCGTCTCCCGCGGCGACTGGGACGTGAGGTTCTTTCTCTCTCACGTCCCGCCACCTCCTTCACTAGCATGACTGCTTCGCAGAAGGAGGTGACGGCTTCCCATTCCCTCTCGCTCCGGACCATGGCTTGAACCAAGGGGGACTAACGGCTTAACATGCTTTCCGAGGCACGAGGAAACTCGGTATAAAATCGGTGGTCACCCATCCACAGACCACCTAGGCAAGGGCCTCTTAAATAGAAGATTGATCCTAGTGGCTGTTATGATTTAGCCACGAGCTCTCCTGTTCTATTTATTCCCTTTTTATATTTTTTAAGTATCAAGAAATATAGAGAGAAAATATGCTTATTTTTCATGGACTGAAAATGACCTTTCGCGAAATATCGCGAAAGGTCATTTTCCTTTAATAATATAATATTGTTATAGTGTACTTTTCCATGAAGTGACGTCTTATCAATGTAATTAATTGAGTAGAGTCAATCATCTTTTATTTAATTAAGCCCTTTAATACTGATAGAGTATTGCTTAAAAATAATTCAAGTTTAATCTATAAGACAAAGGCATTTTATTAATTAATATTTTTCAAAGGTTTACAAAAACTTAGGATACTTTCAAATAAACATGACCTTAAGACTTTGTAATTTTTTTTAATGGTAAGTTATTTTGCGTTTATTTATTTATTTATTTATTCAATAGTACACGTACATTTTATACATTATAGGTTGGTGCCAACATAAACACATTAGAGTTTTATCGTTAAAGCCGTACCGTTGTACCGTTTAAGTTGTTTAAGAGTCAAGTAGTAGATAAGATGATTGAAATGAAGGATATGGAAGGAAAATCTGTGAATGAATGTTGGAAAAAGATGGCAGATTGTATAAGGAGAATAGCAAAAGATGTTTTTGGAGAATCGAAAGGGAAAGGTATGATAGATAAGGATACATGGTGGTGGAATGAAGAGGTGCAAAAGAGTCTGAAAGAGAAAAAGGTTGCGTTTAAAGAATGGCAAGCTGTAGCAAACGAGAACGACAGTTTGAAAGAAGAAAAGAAGCGGATCTATAAAGACTGGAAGAGAAAGGGAAAAAAAGGCGGTAGCAGTTTCCAGAGCTAAGGCACAGGAGAAGTTATATGACTCATTGGACAGTCCTAGAGGCCAGAAGGAGCTCTACCGGATTACAAAAGCGAGAGAAAGGAGAACGAGAGATATGAATCATATAAAGTGTATGAAAGACGGCGCTGGTAAGGTTTTATCTAAAGATGATGAAATAAAAGGAGATGGAAGGGTTATTTTGAAAAGCTAATGAATGAAGAGAATGAATGGAGCGGTGTGCTTAACGAGGTACAAGTAAATATGGGTTTGGTGAGGGAAATTAGCATGGATGCAGTGAGGAAGGCTGTTCAAAGTATGAAAAATGGAAAGGCCATGGGCCCTGATGAAATACCAGTAGAAGTATGGAAGTGCTTAAAAGAAGGTATGTGGCTGACTTTATTCTTCAATAAGTTGTTGTATGAAGAAGCGATCCCACAAGAATGGTGCAATAGTTCGCTAGTGCCCATCTTTAAGAATAAAGGTGATGTGCAAGACTGCAACAACTATCGGCGGATAAAGCTCATGTCACATAGTATGAAAGTATGGGAGAAAGTGATGGAGAAAAGATTGCGAGAGGAGAGTAAGATTACCCAAAATCAGTTTGGGTTTATGCCAGGTCGAGGAACAATGGACGCCACTTTTGCACTTCGCCAATTGTGCGAGAAGTATAGACGTGCACACAAAAACTTGCACATGGTGTTCATTGATCTGGAGAAAGCGTATGATAGGGTACCTCGGGATGTGTTGTGGTGGACCTTGAAAGAGAAAGGTATACCTGGGAAGTATGTAGAGTTAATTCGTGCTATGTACAGTCAATCTTGTACCTACGTCCGGTCAGCTGCTGGCAACACCGATGAGTTTAATGTGGCTGTAGGCTTGCATCAAGGGTCGGCTTTAAGTCCTTACCTCTTCCTGTTGATTATGGACGCTTTGACGTCGGACATACAGGAAGAGGCACCCTGGTGCTTGCTGTTTGCCGACGACATTGTTCTTGTCGGTGAAGATGGATCTGAGATCCAGAGCAGATTGGAGAAATGGCAACAGAAGCTGGAGAAAGTTGGCTTGAAAATCAGCAGAACTAAAACATGTTCAGGAATACATGTTCTGCGATTTCGGCGGTCTCTCTAGTTCTGGAGCCATAGCGCTTAATGGCGCGTTTCTTCCAATCTGCTCCGACTTTCGGTATCTCGGTTCACTCGTGCAAAGCGATGGCGAAATAGATCGTAGTGTAAAGCACAGAATTAACACGGGATGGATGAAATGGCGGCAGGTCACGGGAACAATCTGCGACTCCCGCATTCCCCTTAAACTTAAGGGGAAGATTTATAAAACAATGGTTAGACCTGCTGTCTTGTATGGATCAGAATGTTGGGCCACAAAAGGGATGAATGAAAGGCATTTGCATGTGGCGGAGATGAGAATGCTAAGAGGGATGTGTGGTGTTACGCGAATGGATAAAATAAGAAATGAGTATATAAGAGGAAGTTTGAAAGTGGCGCCGGTGACTGAAAAGTTGTGTGGTAATCGGTTGTCGTGGTATGGGCATGTGATGCGGAGGAATGAGGAAAATGTTGTGAGGAAAGTTCTGAGTATGAATGTGGATGGGTATATGAGTAGAGGAAGACCAAAGAAACTATGGATGGACTCTGTAAAGAATGATATGGCAAGAAAGGAGGTGTCTGGCGAGATGACGAGTAATAGAGATGAAGAGAGAAGAGTATGGAAGAAGAAGACATGCTGCGCCGACCCCAAATGAATTGGGATAAGGGCAAGAGAATGATGATGGTAAGTTATTTTGCGGTAAGTCAACAAAAAGACCACAGATCACTGGCAGATGTATAAGAAGGCTGAACAAGCAGTGAAAGTTTACCTATCCAAGTTCAAACGTAGCAAACAACTGTGACCTCGGCATTAGACAGATTTGCGCTGACACTTATTTTTTTGTGCTCCTCCTTCATTTCGAATCAATGATTTATATTCGTTTAGTTAACTAGATTATTTGACATAACATCACTCCTGTAATCCCCGAAGGTTTAGGCAGAGGTGTACCTAATAGTACACACATTTCGCCAGTCATGTTTAAGTCGCATGTAATTGGGGGCGAGCTGATTGCCATCAACCGGGCACAATTCCAGACTCCGTGGCTGCTACTGAGAAATTTCTGATGAAAAACTCAATAACACTTTGCCCGACCTGCGAATCGAACCCAGGACCTCATGCTAAGCAGTCGCGCTTGCGACCGACCTTTGGACAGAGAAAAAAAAGAGGCAGTCATTTAGATTATTTTTGTCCAGAATATGGTCAGGTTGGCTTCAGAAACTTTCTTAATATCCTAAAATATGCAGGAGTTTTGTTTCAATCTTCACGTTCCAGTTTCAACCAAGTTTTTTGGCAAAAATTTTATCTGCCTACGTGAGCAGTGCTACAAAGAATTATTTAAGAAATATGATTTACATGTCGACCGAAATATTCAAGCTTAAAACCGACCCAAAAACCCATGGCCACGTTAAACCTTATCTAAGCATCGCTGCAGTTACCTACGTACATTACGCGTCATAATTTATTTACTGCCCCAAAGTTGGAAGAACGCCAAATCTAGTAAAACGAATCCGGCATTTCAGCGACTCTCTTGCGGTTTTCAAATGAAAACGCTTAGTAAACTTGCGCAGATGAGCGCAGTTATTTTGTAATGTGTTAAGCACGTACGACCCCCAAATTGGAAATTCAACTTTGTTACCGCAATCATAGAGTTTCAATTCCAAGTTTTAGGTTTAGGTTGCTAACCAGATGATTACATAAAAGTACCGAGTTAAACTGTTTTAAATAATGATTAGGTACAGTTTTGGGGTAGTTACGTCATATTTGTGCTCGGTTTAAGGGCTTTTATTTCGAGTGCTGTAATAAACTAAGTGGTTGAGACTTTTAGCCTGGTGTTGTTTGTAAATGAAGTTTTAATTTTTTTAAACTTAAATAACGAAACAGTCTTTTTTATTAAACGTACTGCAAAGTTAAAAATGTTCCAGAATAATGTGGAAATATCTCTATTTATATAGAAACGTCCGTATACCTACTGATAATATGTGTACTGCTGACTTCTACAGGATCAATAGTAAAATTGAAAATCATATTTATCAGACATATCTTGGCACCTATACATGTAGTTATGAGGACACTGCTTTTTGTCACAGAAATCTTTACATATCGTAAAGTAGCTTCAATTCTTAATTCTACTGCATCGCCCATATAACGGTAAGTATCTATGAATAAAATACTTAACATATAAATAAAAAAGCTGTTCAAAAACCAAACTGAGCCGAGCAAGTAAGTTTTATCAGTATTGCAAACTCCTTCAAAACAATATCAACACCTCCAATAGAAATAAATACTCATAATAAATCTTTGACGCCTATTAAATTCTCAAGTTTGGAATATTAGAAAATCCTTTATCACGCCCGACTTCTGGGAGTCATAATAAATTGCCTGTCTTTTGTTTCTTTCGGCCAATCAAAGTGACGCTGACGGTGAGGCCACAAAATTCGAGGGGCAAAACATTTTAGAGAGTGAAGAAAGAAAGAAAAAAAGAAAAAGTACTTATTAGACTCACACAGGACAAAACAAAAAAAAAATGATTGAATTCACAATAAAGCAAAAATATTGAATAAAAAATTAAACAAAAAAAAAATATAAAACAAATTTGTTTTATATTTTTAAAATTAAATTGGTCCTTTACGAGGCAAAAAGATCTCAGCATGGTGCTGCAACATTTAAAAAAAAGTGACAGCGCTGGTATTCTGATAGGGCCCAAAGTCATGCCACGGTCAGATACAATTATAAATTGTGTGTGTGTGATGATCGTTTATTTGAGCTGTTTTCAAGATGTCTATAATGATAAGTCAAGAGAGAAGTTAGGAATGACCTATATTGTATCTACTTTGTGGCTTATCTCTTGCCGCTCTTTAAGTCGTCGACAAGAAAATACAGGAAATCCTATGTTACTTCCTACTAATAGTTTTAGTAGGTATAATAAAGTGTGTAGATGCGTTTGTTGTTTTAGATATTTGTTATTTTGAATGTTGTACATAGGTAAAAAAGAGTAGACAACGACCTGGATTAGGAAATGGGATAATATTAGGTCTTCACCCATGAAATTTTAGATTTGTATGACATTTTAAAATAATTTCGAAATGCGCGCCAATCCACAGATAATGAAATCTGAAAATGTTGGTTATTAAATCTCCAATTACATAGGTAAAGACCTATTATTTTCATAATAGGTACGTTCCTGTGGTATATAGATATTTTTTTTTTGTCTTATTTGGCCAGTATTATTAAATGCATGTGTCAGGATCGTGTGGTCGATAACGGTGACTGTCCCATGGAAAAAATTGGACAATTTGATGGTCTGTACTTCGGTCTTAAATATGGCCCATCTGATACACACTTTATTTGGTCAGCTTCCAGAATTTTAGTAATTTTTCCGAATTCCCGCCAGGTTTATGGCCACAAACGACAGGGGAATATTTTGTCTTTAATTATAGCTTCCTCAAGTTGACGATGTTCCAGGAGTTTGTTCATTTTGAGTATAAGCTTAAATTGACGTCGGAATACGACAGTGTTTGATTCCAATCTTTTGTAAAATGCTCCTGCTTACCGACTTATGCGGTCTTTTACGACACTTGAAAGTTTTTTTCAATTTACCGGTGCAGTCTCTTCCCTTTCCTAATAAGAGCCGCCTCTATAAAGGTATAGATGGTTAGTAAACAGTAATAATTATAGAAAATTAAATTCAACAGGATGTTTCATAATAAATTCAAGCTTTTTTTTTTTTTTTTTTTCCGGATGGGAAATCATCAAATGACCCCCCCCCACTCTGGGCGGAGCGGAGGGGAGTGTCAGACTTGTACTGACTAAAACCCATCCATGTTCCTTCTCTGCCCTTTGTGTTCCAGGGCCACGGTATCTCTTTCGAACAGTCCCGCAGCCCTGGCAGGCGTCGGCCCATGCGGACCCCTACTTGATTGCTGACATCTCTTTGAGGCGCGCGTGGAACACGAACGCGCCGTCGACACAGCCTGTCGTCATAAGACGGCCGGACGGCGAGCTAGCCCATAACTCGCCGTCCACAGGCCAGCGCCTACGGTGGTCGGAAGCCACCACGTGACCCCCGACGCCCAGGGCGTCTCCCGCGGCGGCTGGGACGTGAGGTTCTTTCCCTCTCACGTCCTGCCACCTCCTTCACTAGCATGACTGCTTCGCAGAAGGAGGTGACGGCTTCCCATTCTCTCTCGCTCCGGACCATGGCTTGAACCAAGGCCGGACGCGAGAGATTGCCGCCGCCAATCGCCGCTATGAGGACACGGCGGTGCTCCGCCCAAGCGGGGCAGACCTCCACGGTGTGTTCCACCGTGTCCTCCGGACGATCCTCGCAGTGGAAACACCCGGGCGTTTCCTCCCGCCCGATTCGGTGCAGGAACCTCCCGAAACAACCGTGTCCGGTGAGGACCTGCGTCAGACGGTAGGTGAGGGCGCCGTGGCGCCTCTCTAGCCAATAAATTCAAGCTGCCACCAGCATGCCTAAGAGATATTTCTGGACGGCATGTAAAGCCCAGACACAGGCCAATGGACGGCATAAAAAATTCTGACACCAGGTTAGGCACTAACCACAATAAAGAAGAATAATCATGATTATGTTAAAATTCGTTCATAGCTCGAAAAATAAAACATTTTAACAACCTCCAACTTTTAACAAATACTAATTTTACTAATCGCTATCTGTCATCCTGCCTGCATGCAAAGTTTTTTTTAATGAAATTTTCATTATTTTGATTTTCCATACCCTCCACGTCCTCTTGTGGTTGTTACCACAAGAGCACTGGTGGTACCTAGGTCATCATCATTTGTTAGCCTTTTCCCAACTATATTGGGTTCGGCTTCCAGTCTAACCGGATGCAGCTGAATACCAATATTTTACAAGGAGCGACTACCTATCTGACCTCCACAACCCAATTAGTACTGGGTAATACGATGCACCTTGGTAAGACTGGTTGTCAAACTTTCGGGCCACTGATAACCTGTAACAACTGTCAAAGATCTACAAATGACAGCCGGGATAAACGGCTTAACGTGCTTTCCGAGGCATGGAGGAAACTCGATATGTAATGGGTGGTCACCCATCTACGGACCAACCAAAAAAAAGATCGACCGGCTGTTAATATGTATATCGGATCCGGTCATTGGTACGGACATAAAATGAATCGCAAGCGCGCCAGTGGTGACGTCACGAGACCTACTGACAAATCTGCCCACACCACAGCGTGCTTCTACAGAGCCCTGATGTTCACAGCTCGAGGTGAGGACGACAGTCAATGTCTGATCGCAGCGGAGTTGGAATGTCCTGAAACTGTACCAGATTCATTGTGCCCCGTGTTATCGTGTTAAATTGTAATTTCAAGTAATTTGTTACTTTAACACCCAGTGTGTTTTCATCTGCCCACATGATGTACAAGTATATCCGACATGTATTTAGCCACGAGCTACCTAGGTAATATTGCAAAAATATTCATCCCTTGAAAATTCAAATAAAATTGACCTTTAAAGTTACAACCATTTCACAATTCATCAACCCAAAGTACCGTAGCAGAATTTCGTCAAATATTTAGGTAGGTTGTAACAATAATCTTCGCTAAGCATGGTAATGTTATGCAAAGCGTCGTTCTCACAGCTCCGTCGGGAGCATTTTAACGTAATGCCGTCCGTCAGGCAACGCTATCCATTTGTAGAGGCAGCATCTGCTCGACTCATATCGCGCGATTGATAACTGGATCATTAATCTGAAGGGGGCACTTCAAAACTATTTTGGGTGGGAGAGTTGAGTTTTGGGCGATGGGTTTTAATGGTACGAATTAGTGGAGGAATGTGTGATCGAAATGAATTTTGTTTGGACATAAACATACACCATTTATTTATTTATTTACTTACATTTAGTATAGCATAATATATTTTTATTTTTCTTGACTTCATTTACTTTTTCAAGTGTCGTTTTGTAATTATTTTGTTTATTACTGTGAATATGAGAACTACGTGGGTCATACTATTTTTTTTTTTTTTAGTTTAGTTAGTTTCACGATTGTTTGGCAGTTTTAGTACTATATGCGGCCTACCCAAATGTCCTTTCTTTGGTATTGTTCGTCGTGTCGTTGAACTCCTTGGATTATGAGTCGAGCTACACGATCACTGACAAATGCTTGCACTGACTGGACAGGTCCACTCAAATCTGTGTGGTTATTTCTTCAAAAGATCATCTCAGACATTAATCTACATGGTCCTCATATGACTTGAGCAATGTCTGGACTTTAAAAGAGACGGTGACCTCTGAGTTTGTTTCGGATGTTTCTTCTCAGAGTAGTCAGGTACGAAACACCGGCCCCATCTAGTTTTTTACATAACATGTTGACATGTAAAAGAGTTTTGTAAACCAATTTACAGAAATAAATATGATTTATGATTTATGATTCATAAGCCATTAATACTAAATTAAGTAATGAATTAGTGTATGTAGTAATTTAATGAATTCTGTTTACCCGCTAATTACTACTCGACGAATAATTTTTCGCTGAATTTTCGAGGTTAAAATATTAATACTAACGGGTAGAGACTACAGTTACTTACACATGAAAATATCACAGTCAGATAAATACGGCCATCTTTCTTCAAATATTTATTTAGTAAATGACCCAATAGCACCATCAAATAACTGACAACATAACTTAAAACCTACAAAGGTTATTATTACCAATCCATACTGTCCCACTGCTGGGCAAATACTTCTCACCGTTCCTTCCATAGTTCCATCATTCGCAATTCTGCGTTACTTAATACATACTTACAGAACACAACATCCATTCAAACTCAAACTCAAAGCATTTATTTCAATTAGACCATTACACGCACTTTTAAAATAAAATAAAAAAAAAAAACACAAAAAGCCAGTCACAAGGCATAATAAATTGTGAAAGTACTGTAGTTGCCCATTCCAAAGCGTACATCTCAATGGAGAAGAATGAGCAAGAAACTCCATGGACACTCTTTCAAATCATGGTTAAATCATTCATGTTGAGATTATACATCCATTACCATTCAAGTACATCTCAATAGAACCATTCAAACTGAATCAATTTAAAGGCAACTAAAAACAACGATTAATTAAATTAAAAACACGAAGTAAATTGCAATGTCAATCAGAAGGCGCTGCGTCATTGCTCAGGCAATCCATCTTCATAAGACCGCGAGTCTTTAAGAAAAATAAATTGCTTCTTACGTCACGCTGTACGAGATAAACACGCAATATGAGTGTTAGCTTCGTGGGAGAATGACGTGTCACGTCTGTACATAAATATTGGCATTAGGGAGGTGACGGGCCTAAAGAACGGTACTTACTGCGAGTATTTTCTTCGAGAATTTATTTTGTAAATATTTGTTGCTCGAGTTTCTGTTACGTAGCTAATAATCAATCATGAAGGACATAATTACGTACTGATGATAGAATTTATTTCGTCAAAACATTTAATTAAGACAGATAAAAAAATGTCGGGAGGTGAGTTTAAAGTGAGAATAAATGAAACGAACAATGGATTGACTACAAGAAAGATGATATGGCTAGAAAGAAACTGACTAAAACGGAACGTACGGAAGAATAAGATTATTATGCTTATATTACATAACATCACGCCTTGGAATCTCCGAAGAGTTAAGCAGAGGTGTACTAAACACCCACAAATAGGGGGCGATCTTATTGCCATCATACGGGAAAAATCAAAACTCCGATGCTGCTACTGGGAAAAACCCAATTACAATTTGCCCGACCCGGGAATCGAACTAAGGACCTCATCCTCTCAGCAGTCACGATTGCTACCCGTAGACCAACTGTACAATGCAAGCACAGCACAGGTTTCATATCAATATGTCAGCATTTTACCTGCGCTGGGCCAACCAATTTAGTACACGAATAGTATTCATACCCCGTGCACTCACCTATCATTCAATCATACTTTTATCAATAAATATCAATCAATCAGTGTATCAATCAGCATCAACTCAAGGTGTAAGGTCCCTAACCATTCACCAACGATGCTTTTATACCCGAAATAAATTGGGATGAGGGTAGCGAAATGATGTTTAATGAATACAGATGCCAAACACCAATTAATGTAACTGTACACACAAAATACTGTACTTGGCGTTTGCCATCTGGCAACCAGAAAACGGAAGAGTTTCCCGCGTCACTTTCATACTTGTTAGGATGACGCGCCACGCTGTCGTTCCCAAAGGGCGCTGTCATTTAAGCTGTTGGACTTTACTGCTCCCAGAAACCCCGACCCTCTTGTTTTAACCTTGGAACACGTGCTACAGGACATTAGTTGAATAACCTAAGTTCGAATGGTGACAATTTATCGAAATACCATGTGATTAAAATGAGGAAACTGTTGAATCAAATGCCTTGGCGACAATGGTTTTATTGCTGCATTGTTTTAGTGAAGTTTCCAACAAAATTGAAGCTAGCCAACTATTAATGCTGAATTCAATAATTTCAAGTATGAATTTGATCGACATTTAGGGTTCTGTACATAAATGGAAAAAGGAACCCTTAATTTGCGTCAATTCTTTCTTGACTGACGTTTTCAAGAAAATAGATTGGTTTCTTTTTAAAATTTTGTGTTAGAGGAATCTTTTTCTGAGGAGTTTATATGTATGTGTTACGGCTAAAAGCCGAAGTGCGGCTACACCTAGTTCTAGCCGGCTAAACCTAGGAGCGGTCGGTAATAGTTGTGAATCCTTTTTATTGCTAGGACACATCGACCAAATGGATTAGGTTAGGTAAAGAACTGTGACCAAACGCGCGCGAGCCGAGCGACCGCTACATCCAAATTGGTTGCATGTTCTAACCGAAAATAAGTAGGATACATTTAAGTTTAACCGGCCGCACCTAGGTTTAGCCGGCTAAAACTAGGTGTAGCCGCACTTCGGCTATTAGCCGTAACGTATGTATTTATATAATATATTATAATTCCGTCAGATTTTCATTTCTACATTATAATTTATCAATAGGTTAGAATACAACTTCCTTTTTAAACTTATACTGTCACTTACGGGAATCTTCCGCGATTAAAAAAAAAAAGAGAAGCAAGAGGAAAGAGAGAGAAAGAGGGTAGACAGATTTGTCTGCTCCTAACAATTTATTTTCTATCCATCCGCATTCTCCAGTCAACCCGCGATCATGGCGCTTGCAACAGCGCCGAAATATCGGGAGCTCAAAATTATGATCAATCACGGAAGATATCCCGTAAGTGGTAATAAGTTTAAAAAGGAAATTGTATTCTAACCTATTGATAATATTGGTATAAGTTTAGTTTTAAACCGTGAAAACTTAAAACAATTTTCTTTTTATTTCTTTCAGTAAACATAATTCCGTTCTTTGCTGACGATAATTTTGAACATAGATAAGATTGTAATGTACTGATAACCATCAAATAACTTGTTCAAATGCTCACTGAGGGTTCCGTACCAGCAAAACTATTACATTTTACTTTATTTATATGAAGACACTGGAATTCTGCTAAAATAAACCTAGGTACTACTGTCAACCGATTACAGTTATTATTAAGAAGATACAGACTGTGACAGAACGGACAAAAGTCCTAGGAATTAACCTGCGTATTCATTTATTTATTGGTTATTAATATGTGTGTGTTGTTGGTGAAGCTTACGTATTAGGTCTTTACCTATGAAATTGGAGATTTGTATGAAAATTTTAAAAACAAAATTTTTTGTATTTTTTATTTTATTTTAGCTTTTCTAGCTTTTTTATCTTTCCGATTTGACGAAAGTGCTTCAATGTCGTTTTGACACCAACTCCAAGGCCCGCAGCAAGATCAGCCGTAGATTAAGTTGGATCCGTTTCCACTACCGCCTTCAATTCGTCGTTGTCGACAATGGTTACCGGCCGACCGCGAGGCTCATTCTTCAACTCAAAATTTCCAGATTTAAAACGATTGAACCAATAATGGACCGTGTTTATGCAAGCAGTGTTAGGCCCGTACACGTCGTTAATGTTTCGTGTTGTTTGCGCAGCGGTATGTCCACATAGGAACTCATATTCGAAAATTGTACGAATTTTCAGTTTATCCATGGCGCCAAAAACTACCACATTTTCACAAAAACAAAAAACTATCTAAAAACAAATGACTGAATTTGAAATTAAAAGGACACGGCTTTCGAATAAAATTTATTTGAATTTCGAATTGCGCGCCAATCCACAGATAATTAAATCTGAAAATGATGATTATTAATTCTCCAATTACATAGGTGAAGACCTATTATTAATAAAGTAAAGGTTCTGTGAGCATTTTTTTTTGGACGGAACCCTAAAAAGCTTTTCAAGATAATAGCGGCTGTTTGCTCATCATTAGCTGCCTCAGGTGTCAATAAAATATAATCTAATGTAGCTTGTCCGTTGTAAACATGTTTACAGGGGAACTTTCAATGATTTTTTCGCCATCCATTTTTTCATGGAATAGCCTTTGTAAACCGGTTTCTTTTAAAAGAAAAGCCAAACCTTCATTGTTTATAAAAAATAGTATGTTGCGAATGGCAGAAAGCAGAGATCAGCTGTTTTTTTCGCGATTTCAGGGTTGCTTCCATAGTTAAAGATTTTCATGCAAACAATTGTTTCTTTTCAGGGTTTCAGTGACACTATTGTTATGCTCTTATCACTGTGAAATGTATCATTATCTGCCTATGCCGATTAATCCAGTGCAGGATAACGAGATGCAGTTATTTCACTTCAATTACCAAGTTACTGAGTAACACAGAACCCTTTTTAAGAGACCCAGTCTTTTGTTTCACCTTTTCACTTCTGACTACATGTAACGATCGAGAATAATCTACTGCTGGTACGGTTGTCATTCGTAGACCGTTGATAGTTGAAAAAAAAAGCTAGGCAAATTTTGCCTAGCCTTTTCCCAACTATGTTGGGGTCGGTTTCCGGTCTAAACGGATGCAGCTGAATACCAGTATTTTGCATGGAGTGACTACCTACCTGACCTCCACAACCCAGTTCGTTCTGGGTATTGTGTTGTATAACGGGCTGGTGTCCGCAACTCCACGTCAAAGCGCGTATGTTGCGTGCGGTTGGGAAATTTATTCGATCTAGTACTGGGTAATACGATACCCCTTTGTAAGACTGGTTGTCAGAGTATCAGACCACTGATTACCTGTCAAAAATCTACTAATGACAGCTGGGCCCAACGGCTTAACGTGTTTTCCGAGACACGGAAGAAACTTGGTACGTAAGGCACGGGACCAAAAGCATATACCCTGACATATTCTCACTACACAAGCTGATAGTTACCAGTGTTGATTACCTTCATATGACTGCTAGACAATTCTATTTGTTTTCAACTTTCAACTACCATGCCACGAATCATGTTTACAGGTTACGGTGTTACATTAAAATCGATACCCATTAGTTGGACACTTTACGTGACATGTTCTCCAATACTACTTGAACTATCACGTCATTTAACAACATCGAAAAACAGACTCTATAGTTATAGAAACAAGATATGGAGGTTTAATTCTTGTGCATTTTCAGAAGTTCTTCGTGGATTGGTCGATTGTCGGACGGTATTTCGTTATGCATTTCCCTTGGAAAGGTACATTGCATTGTTTAGTAGTTCAGTAACTAGTTAACATTACTATGTTGGCTTACTGAACTTGTGCAGTTTTACTTAAAATTTCACTTGATGCTTGAGTGGCAGGGGTGCTGTTATTGTGGTCATTTAGTTTGACGGGTTAAAGTTCGGATAATTGCATTTAGACGACCACATTTGGGTCGATTAAATTATATATTATTATACCTTCTGACTGCCTTGTTGATTGTATGGTCGATAGCGTGACTGCAGGAATGTGTTATGTCGTTTTTCAATCATTTCGCGGAAGTTTAGTATTCGAAGAAATTTCAAAAATATCTTCTTTTGCGGCAATGTCGTGTCGTAAAAAAAAAATTCACGAAAAATATCTTGCACGCAAATAACCTAGATTCGATTCATGCATTGACTGTCGCGAAAGTCTACCAGACTTCTGAAACAACAACATAACATAACATCACACCTGCAATCCCCAAAGGATTAGGCAGATGTTTACCTAATAGTACATTTCGCCAGTTATGCTTAAGTCCCATGCAAAAGGAGGGGCGAGCCTATTGCCATCAACCAGTTACAAATCCAGCCACTCTGTGGTTGCTACTGAGAAATTCTTAATAGAAAAACCCAATAACACTTTGCACGACCTGGGAATCGAACCCGGACCTAAAACTTAGCAGTCGCGCTTGCGACCACTAAACCAGCTAGGCAATCCCCGCCCTCTGCTCCCTGGAAGTCTTATATAATTCCTGCAATGTATCTGCAAAGCTTCTAGGTACCTACGGCAAACAAATAGGTGACGTCACTTATCGTTGCTCTCAGAACATTACACACGCTTTCAGCCACCGTAGCTAAAACATTAGAATTTTATATGAGACAAATGCTGGATATTCCTGGTGTAGTAACAACAACTAAATAGGTACTATAGATTTCTTTCTTTTTCTTTTTTTTTAAAAAGATGTTTCGACCCAATCCTTGAGGAACATCATATTAAAGGTGTAGACCATCAAACTGAACGCCTTTTTCCATTAGACCAATATCGTAATCGGGAAATTAATTACCTGTCTTACACATTTGGGTCGACTAGGTCATCATCATCTGCCTAGCCTTTTCCCAACTATATTGGGGTCGGCTTCCAGTCTAACCGGATGCAGCTGAATACCAGTATTTTACATGGAGCTACTGCCTATCTGACCTCCACAACCCAGTTAGTACTGGGATATACGATACCCCTTGATAAGACTGGTTGTTAGACTTTTTGGGCCACTGACTACCTAACGACTGTCAAAGATCTACAAATGACACCCGGGACCAACGGCTTAACGTGCTTTCCGAGGCACGGAGGAAACTCGGTATGTAATGGGTGGTCACCCATCCACAGACCAACCTAGGCAAGCACGGCTTAACCTAAAGATCGATCGGAGCGGCTGTTATTATTTAGCCACGAGCTCCTCTGAGCATTTGGGTCGACTAGGTATTGAAGTTTTTTCGTACGCACGACGACCAATCAAGCTATACAACCAGTTTATATGCGGATCTCTCATTGTACAGGTAATCTATACAAAGCGAGGCCATGTTTTACTGAAAATGTATAGCTTGATGTGTAGCCGTGTGTACATGCAGGGTGTGCCTTCTTTGCCATACACCTCTGTCGCCTAAAATAGAGCATGCATAGAAAACCTGTGGCCAAATTTAAGGGTGTTGTACAGAGCATCAAATCGACCACACGCACAGACACTTTGCCGAGCCTAAACTCAAACCTAGACCAACGTGCCAACCTATGCTTAGCAACGAGGGATATCGAATTCGCCACTCTTATTATTAAAATTCCGAAGATATTAATTATTTATTTAATATTTCATGAATAACAGTAGTTGTGCATAGGCGGACTTAATGTCACAAGCTTGTGTACTATTCACTTTTCGGTTAAAAAGGACAAACATTGTGATATTGTGTACAAAATAAAATAATTAAAAGAAAAAAGTAAAAAAAAAAGAAGTGTTAAAAGAAAAAAGTAAAAAAAAAAGAAGTGTTAAAAGAAAAAAGTTTACATTATATTTTTTTCTATAATTTTGCAGATATATGCACGTACTACTGTTTGTCTCTGCATCACCCAAAGGTTGACTGGTAGAAAATGCCATAGGCATTAAGTCCGCCTCTGTACTTTGTGCTTGAAGTGTTACATAAATAAATAATTTATCCCACAAAATAAATCATGTCAGATTTTAATAGGTCAACGTCCATATCCAACATTAACTATTTAAGGTAACCTAAGCCGAAGTCAAACGAAATTGAATCAAACATTAAATACCTGTAAACTTAAATTAGAAATATCAAGTTTCATACATGAATTCGATTTTAGTTTTGAAAACTTTTTGTTTTCAATACATAACTTTTGTTAACCTTCATTTTGAATCTTGAAATACTTTTAATAGAGTTAGTTTTTAAAATATATTAAAAGTTGCAAAAGTTGGTTCTTCAATAAAAACGGTAATATAATATAACATCACGCCTGTAATCCCCTAAGGGTTAGGTAGAGGTGTACCTAATAGCACACCTCGCCAAATAGTACATTTCGCCATTTATATTTAAGTCCCATGTAATTTGGGGCGAGCCTATTGCCATCAACCGGGCAAAAAAAACGAGTACTTTGATGACAATACAAAAATATTCTTAACAATTTAATCTCTATATGAGATACCAACAACATAACATCACGATAGTAATCGCCGAAGGGTTGGGCAGAGATGTACCCCACCCACATCGTGTTCGATTACCATGTAGCCAATTACATGGGACTTTAAGTATCTACAGTTTTTCTGAAATGTGATTGCGACTACATCTTGAAGGTTTATAATCAAGAGAATTGACCTTCTGGTAACTATCAAATCATCATCATTCTCCTGCCATTATTCCAATTTATTTGGGTCCAGCGGCACATGTCTTCTTGTTCCATAATTCTCTATTACTCGTCATCTCATCAGACGACTCCTTTCTTGCCATATTATCCTTCACACAAATCATACAGTCCATCTACTCTTATCCACATTCACACTAAATACTTTTCTCACGATATTTTCCTCATTCAAACTCAAAGCATGAAATATATATTTCGATTAGACCATTTCAGGTACCTACTATTAAATGTCAAAAAAAAAAAAAAAAGCGAAGCTACAGTCACAGCCACAAGCCATAGGTTGTGAAAGTACTGTAGCTGCCCATTCTGAAGGATTGATCTCTATGGAGAAGAATGGTCAAGAAACCGTAGGACACTCTTTTAAATCAAAATAGTGTTACTGAACATCATGGTTGCCCGTACCAAACCAACCGATCCAATATTGGTACAATAATCCGAGTTAAAAATGTCTGATAAAAATGTTACATCATTCAAGAAATAGTATTTACTGTTACACCACAACCCGACTAGGTCCCGAAATTGAGAGTTACCAAACATCGCGTGTTTGGAGACACTAAAAATACTGTTATTAAAGGCAGCCGGTTCGTTTAAATTTGCTGCCAAATGGGTACGAATCAACTTCTACTATGTAATTAATTTTCGTAATTCCATGTTTTCTTACTACAGTCACCTTTTGAATGAGTCATTATCGGGACATAGAAAAGTTTTGGTGGGTATTATTATTTTTCTAATTTTAGAAACAAAATAAATCGTAGTTCTTTGCTTGTTGTTGAATTTTTGTAGTTAGCTTTCTAGTTTTTGATTAAATATTTAAGAGCCTCATTGGTTTAGTGGTCGCAAGCCCGAATGCTGAGCAGGAGGTCCTGGGTTCGATTCCCGGGTTCGGGCAAAGTATCATTGGGTTCTTCCATCAGGAATTTACAGTAGTAGTGTTGCACCCACTGAATCTGGACTTGTGCCTGGTTGATGGCATTAGGATCACCCCCTATTACATGGGACTTAAACATAACTGGCGAAATGTGGGTGTACTATTAGGTACACGTCTGCCTAACCCTTCGGGAATTACAAGCGTGATGTTATGTATTAGACCCAACCCATACCAGAGCCCGTATGGGTTGGGTCTCAGAAAGTAGATAACCACTGGTGCAGGTACACTAATTCGTCAACCACTATTTACTTTCTAATTATGGAAACTGGTTCACAGTTCTCACAATTACCGTCAATACAAGCGATGTGGGTTAATAGTGACACCTAATTTTCAGTCCTTGTTTTCAGTTCATGTCATGTCTACTTAAAAAAAATATCGACTTTAGTCTCTTGCTTTATTCCGTTCATTTCAGACTGACTAGTACATACAATGAAGAAACCTAGAAAATGTTTGAAGTGGAAAAAACTGAATTATATGTAAATCAACAATGTTTTAAGTCAATACACACATCATTTTTAGGGTTCCGTACCCGAAGGGTAACCAAGGGGATCTTTAAATAACCGCATGTTTATTGAAACATTAAAAAAAAGTTACCATACATATCTAATTTTTGTACTGAATAAATAACATTTTCAGATAATTCCCTAATTTCTCAAAAAAAAGATTTATTGAGTTACCGCTTTTGGCTTACGGGTGAGCATTAAATAGCGAGACGGACATTAATTCTACGACCTCAAAGAAAACTACAGAAAAACTTGGTAATGTACTGGTAAGGAAAATAATATACATTTTCTTAATGAATAGAAAATGGCGGGGGATTCTACTGGCTGTCACGTTCTACGTAAGTTACTTAGCTGTAAGCGTTTGTGAAGGAAAAAATTAAATGAAGCTAGTATGTACATTATTTTGTTTTTGTACCTATTAAGGATGCTCTGTAACTGGATTTATTGAAAAATAAAATCATGCAGACTTCTATGTATAATGCTGTTGTCTTAAAAAAAAACAGGTTTACACAATGAAAGTGTCGTAGCTAAAATAAAATAAAAATTGGGACACAGTGGACTAATTATTTATCTTCTAATTCAGTCAACTTTACCTACAGGTTCATAATATTTTATTCTGGGGAAAATTGGCAATAGTGATGCAGACCTTATAATTCAATTTATTCAAAAAATTTAAGTGTCATAAGTAAAGTATTTTAATATTATTTTTTTAAGTCACCCGCGAGAGCAACTTCAATAAAAATACATTAGCCTAAAAAGTAATGTCGTCGCAAAAATATCAGTCAAACGATAAAAAGTCCCATAATTGAACATCAATCTATTTCAGATCAGGCCCACGAGATCCGAATCGAATGACGTTTCAAATCAATTCATGGCTGTAACCAAATTATTCCAATCACGAGTACCATTCGATATGCAGCTTTGGAATAAATCTGAAACACTGGTTTCGCGCGGAATTATTTACAATGTTCCAATTTGCCTGTCTGTCATATTTCTCTATTGAATGAAGGTACACTTGGAGGAGCTCGTGGCTAAATAATACCAGCCGCTTGGGTCGATCTTTAGATTAAGTAGTGCTTGCCTTGGTTGGTCCGTAGATGGGTGATCACCCATTACATATCGAGTTACCTCCGTGCCTCGGAAAGCACGTTAAGTCGTTGGTCCCTGCTATCATTTGTAGATCTCCGACAGTTTACGTTACAGGTAGTCAGTGGCCTGGAAGTCTGAAAACCAGCCTTACCAAGGGGTGTCGTATTACCGAGTACTAACTGTTTTGTGGCAGTCGCTCCTGCATATCGGACCTCCACAAACCAGTTAAAATATTGGTATTTAGCTGCATCCGGTTAGTCTGGAAGCCGACCTCGATATAGTTGGGCGTGGTAGATGATGAACGAAGGTAGACTTCGAGATCAGGAATCTTTAGTTAGCTCATGGTTTAACTCAGACATGTACCAGTCTCTATCTTATAGATACCTATAGTTTCACAGTCGTGTAGCAGTGACAGGTATAAGAACTCTTAGGCGAGGTACGTGGTAAGTAACGTCATGGAATACGGCTTTTCTGTGACGCGCTGTGCCTTATGCAATCGCAAATTCGATAGAGGAGTACCTAATAATACACCCACATTTCGCCAGTTATATTTAAGTCCCATGTAATAGAGGGCGAGCTTATTACCATCAACCGGGCTCAAATCCGCGGTTGCTTCTGAGAAATTCCTAATGGAAAAACACAATAACAATTTACCCGACCCGGGAATCGAATCCAAGATCTCATGCTTAGCAGTCGCGATTGCGACCACTAGACCAACGAGGCACGCGAATTAAATTAGCAAGCAAAACCTATTTTCCTATTTGCAACGGCGTCATTTTTCAGATTGCATTCTCTTAATTGTGTGATCAATCAGACCTAATTCACCAACTTTAGTTTGTTCGCCTACAGAGGATATTATCCTCATATTATATTATTAATATAGATTTTTATCAATTTTTCCTGTATTACATAACAACGTAGTATTTATATTGTATAAAGACGAACCCAAGCGACAAATAATTCAATAATTGAACATCGACTTCGATCTATTTTAGATCAAGCAAGCCAAGGAATCAATTCAGATGACGACCGTAACGATTCATTAAGGTGTGCGAAATGTACCGATTAAGGAAAACGGAACGATACCGGTGAATCTTATTGAATTTCTATTAAACACGCTATGGAAAGACCTTCGAACGAATGAATGCGGAATGAATGTTGTTTTTATTTGAAAATGGAAACTTTTTATAGGAACATTGTTTTGTTTTTCTATGCTGATTTTGATTGACGAAGGCAGAAGTGAAAGAAGACAGGAGGCAGAGGTGAAGTGTGAGTGAATATTTACCTGCTTTATGATTTGTGTATTCCATTTTCTTTTCTTCTTTTACACACTATGTCTACATCTCTTTTTTTAGCATCTCCTTTCGCAGGTATGATGGAAGAGATATCTTTAGAAATAAGCATCACCTTTGTACTATTTTTCTGTTCCTTTCTTCATTTCTATATTTAGTGTGTACATAATTTGTTAAATAAATAAGTGAGTGGCAACGCCGGAAGGAGATCTCCTAGAAGGACGTGCATCAGTGCACGTCCTTCTAGGAGATCTTAACTTAATGGTTAAGGTCTACAAAAAATTAAGTTGCGTAGTGCTTACAACCAGCCTGCAGGTATGACTAGACGTATGATCGTGCAGACGAGGCGAAGGGAGTCTGTTATAATCGTAACAGGTGACATTTTGTAGTTTTTGCCTAACCGTATGGGAAAAGGGCGTGAGTTTATGTATGTATGGTTGACTAATCAAGCTGAACTAAACTGAACATACCAGAAGTACCTGAGGCAAAAATCTGCTTATGAAATTATGCCAGAATAGCCGACCACTGACACCGTTATTATCGGATCATTTAGTTCCCTTCAAAATGGTTGAGTTGAATGGTGCTGATACATGCGTCATGTTCGTGAACGGGCGCTGTCAGTTGTGACTGGTCATCTCTTATTTGCCACGGCTCATTTGAATTAAATATTTTAACGTATACATCTTGCTGCATCGTTCTCACATAATGTACCATCTCAACATGAATGATGTAACCAATGTTTTGTAAAAGTATTCTGATTTAAAAGAGTGTCCATGGAGTTTCTTGCCCGTTCTTCTCCATAGAGATTTACGTTAGGGAATGGGCAACTACAGTACTTTCACAGTTTTTGTGCCTTGTGACTGGGACTGTAGCTATATTTCAGTGTTATCTTTGTTTCGACAATTCAAAAGTGCCTGTAACTGGCCTACTTAAAATAAATGTTTTGATTTTGATTTTAATTATTGTTCTGGACAGTTTTGGTAATCTCCTAAATGACAGGCGTCAGTACGGCTTTCCGATGGTGTGCCACTGACAAATAATTGCTCTGGTATAGTGCATATAATATTCTATCTGATTATTATTCAATTCAATGACATGCCACTGTGCATTAATGGCTTTTATTAACTTACTAGCTGTGCCCGGCAAATACGACGCAAAATTTCATCGAAATCGGTTCAGTAGTTTACGAGTCTTTAGGGTAAGAACAGACGAATAGACACACAGACTAACAGATATTGATTTTTATAGTAATAGATAGATATTTTTCGTATGTACAGATCCAATAATTCAACGTTATTAAGCGACGATTATGAAGTTAGGGGAATATGAAGTTTTTTTCAGCATCATTTTAATGACGTTGGTTTGGTTTGGATGTCATTAGAAACAATGCATGAAAAATGCAGACTTGCCCCTCTGCTAGAGTAAGCCAAGTGCCGGTGCCAAGTAATATCGAAAATGCAAATTATCGAGAGTAATTTCAAGTTTTGTTTTGATAATACTCTTCAACATTAGATATTTGTGGCATTAAGTCCGCCTATGTATCACTATTGTACATGAAGTTTAAATAAATAAATATTTTTATCTAAGTTACCCATAGTTGCTGAAAAATGTCAAGGTTTCAAGAAACCAAAAACTTTAAAAATAAACAACTACTAAACGTTAAACAAAGTTTTTGCAACTACCCCATCACGCTACATCAGAATTTATAAAAAGGCACACTGCACACCATCCTTACTTAATATTATAAATGCGAAAGTAAGTTTGTGTTTTACCTTTTCGCGCCTGAAGCACTGAACCGATCTTCCTGAAATTTTGCATATACGTTGTCAGGTGTACAGAAACGGACATAAGGTGCCTTTCATCCCGTAAAAACGTAACGTTCCCGAGGAAAACAACAATGCCGTCCTTATGATAATAGATGGCACTCGCGTTTTTCGAATCATGATTGAATATAAAGGGAGTAAATAGACCCTTAACGAAGCCGGAAGGCACTTTTTTTCCCCGTTTTTGCGATGATTTTTTTGTTCTAGACCATACCTGGAAATCTTTTAGTTACGGAGATATTGGGGGTCAAGGTTACAACTTTTTCAAAAGTTTTTTTTTTTAAATACGTTTTTAATGTAAGATTTTTGCTTTAAACACCTCCACGACCCCCGTACTATTCAATCCATCCATTAGCACAATGCTTTGAGTGCTTTCCATCGAGTCCTATCGTAAAACGCGATTTTTCACCCTAAAAAAAAGTCGTTTCCCAGCAATAATTTTTGCGTAAAGTTACTTAGTTTGATGTACAGAATGCTTGGTTCAGGTGAAGGGTCTGTTTACACCCTATATTATTACAAGCAGAGTACAACCCGAATCTAAATTAACGCGAGCGAAGCCGTGGGCAAACGCCACTTTCTTATATTTTCAAGCTACCATCCTGCCTAAATGTTGACTTAAAAGTTAAATGAAAGAAAGTTTTTGTACAAAGTTTGCAGGACCTTCGAACACAGTTAACGTAGGTTGACGCACCCCGGTCTAACTTTTGGCCATAATAAATTTAAAGTTCTCCTATACCGGTCAAGGGATTTTTAATAATCTCCATGCTTGGATGAATAAATTATTGGAAATTGAATAAAATTTTCAAAAGTTTGACGTGGGTACTTCATTTGTTTGAAAGAGAAAAGTTTCAGATTATTTTGATAGGTAATATTCGGTAGGTAGGAAGTCAGGTAAATTTTGAAACTCAAACTCGGCTTAAAGTGGGGAGATATCACTCAGGACTCATTAGGACTAATTTTCTAAAAATAGTTCTATTTCTAATTGTTTAGAAGAAAAACCCTAAACATTTTGATGAAACAATTTCAGGGTAGTATTGCGCCTGATCTCTCTCTAGTCGTATCGGATTGCCATCCCACTTGATAATAATGAGAGAGAGGGATGAGGAAATGCACATGTGTTTACAGTCATACGCACTAGTGCATTATAATAATTGGTGCGTCAATGTTTAGTCTCCGAAGAGATTGGTCACCATGACCAACAATGATTCCCTGATAGATCAAATTTTGATTTTCGAATTTGTTAATCAGAGAATCATAACTATTAATTTGTTAAGAAATAAGTTCTAGGAAGATTACTGTACGAGACACGTAGTTAATCTAAGGTTATTAAGCCTAGGTCGATTAAGCAATTAACCTAAAATATAATGTTAACTGCAATTTAAGTAGCAGTGGGCAGGGCAAATTGTTCGCAGAAGGGATGGCCGATGGGGCCGAAAAGTTATGGAGTGGCGACCGGAAGACGTTGCGTTGGAAGGCCTCCCACTAGGTGGACCGATGACCTGATGAAGATTGCGGGGATCCACTGGATGCGAGACGCACGTGACCGGTCATTGTGGCGACACTTGGGGGAGGCCTATGTCCAGCAGTGGACGTCTTTCGGCTGAAATAATGATGACTATAATGTTAAAAATCTGAAAATTCTGAAATCCCTACAAAATGTAAATGAATAATTATAACATTATTACATAAATAACGCCTCTACAGAAAATATCAGACTACTAATTACCAGACACGTTGATACTCCATTTAAATGCAGGTGCGATAAACATTTTGTTAATACATTTAATTCTCAGAGTAAAATTTAGATATTATGAAACTTTTCCCGTAATTGTTGAGCATAATAACATTAAGTAATTCAAACCCTTGGTATAATTACGAAAGGATAATCTCGTTACGGTTGTCGGCTTAAACTTTTATATAACTAAATAAGAGTTTACAATTATGGCGATGACATTACACGTTTTGTGGGACTGTTCCAGTTTAGGTTAAATGAAGTTGTGCTGTAAAAAGATATGAGTGTTTAATTTCTTTGTTTTTGGTGTTCTGTACCAAAAATGTTAAAACTACGTGCGAACCTTATAGTAACTTCGTCTGTTTTAAATCACGTGTCGTGTCTATCATGAATCAAAATCTCAATCTATGGGTCTTGTAATTAAATTTTAAAGTAGTTGTTGCCCGCGACCTTCGTTCGCGGTTAATTATTATAAAAAGATATTACATCCTTTTTTTAATCGGATTTCATGGGATTTGATTTTTTTGCACGGATTTTTTTTTCTTTTTTTCAAAAACAAATGTAGCTTATTTTTTTTCTTATAACATCAACTATCTGCCAATGAAAGCCCCGTCAATATCGGTCCAGCCGTTTTGTCCGTTTCGGTTTCGTTACCCGGAACAAACAGACAGACTAAATTAAAAAAACATATTTTTGTTATAACTACCGTATATACTTACTTTTTAAATGTATATGCATTCAATTAAAAGCTGTTATTTTGAAATTACAAACAGACACTTCGATTTTATCTATTTGTATAGATGTAAACATACATCTGTAAAGTCATCTACAAAGTTCAAAAAATAATTATAGCATTCATGTAACCTACGCCACGCTAAAACTTTCTTTTAGTCTTTTAAAAAAGATTTGATTAACTTTTAACGCTCGTTCAAACCAGTACGGACAAATTCTAGACGCAGCTGCTGACAGACAATGTATTGTATGCAATATTTTTCAGTGTCCGGTTTCGGTCTGATCCGCAGTCTGCTCTAACCCAATTGACTGAACCAAAAAGCTTTTACCTAAACTAAAAAGCGAGTAAACTTATACTGTCACTTTCGGGATTTCGGCGCTCAAAATAAAAATCAAATATCGGGAGCTCAAAATAATGAACAATCACGGAAGTGAGTATAAGTGACAGTATAAGTTTAGTTGTAAACCGTGATAGCTTAAAACAGTGTTTAAAAAGCAAGATTCACCAAACCTGTTTCCTATTACAAAGAAACAAAGGACCATCTTGATTGAAAGTAACACACTGTTTTACGAACAGGTAGCTCCTTAATAGAAATAAGTAAAGGAGCAGGGTATTTTGAAACAGCGTCTGGCAGACGGCTAACGTCAAACGTAAATAGAGCGAGCCAAGCTTTTGGCGTTCGAACCTTTATCCCCTGGCCACGAGCTGCAAGTTGAAGCTACACGCGCCTTAAGACATCGACTGCGAAAACAACAAAGTGCTAAAAAAGTTGAAAAAGTTGAGAGAGACAGGAAAGTATAAATAAGTTGAGAGAGAGATAAGTTGAAGAAAGATGAGAGAGACAGGGAAGTGGAAATAAGTTGACAGAGAGATAAGTTGAAGAAAAATGAGAGAGTCAGAGAAGTAGAAATAAGTTGAAAAAGGTTGAGAGACAGGGAAGTAGAAAATAGTTGTGAGAGAGATAAGTTGAAGTAAAATTAGAGAGACAAGAAAGTAGAAAAAAGTTGAGAGAGAGATAAGTTGAAAAAAGATGAGAGAGACAGGAAAGTAGAAAAAACTTGACAGAAACAGGGAAGTAGGAAAAAGTTGAAGAACAAAATAAGCTGAAAAAAGATGAAAGGGACAGGGAAATAGAAAAAAGTTGATAGAGTGATAAGTTAAAAAGTTAAAGGGAAATAAGTGAAGTGCGTGCAATTTTCCGTGACGCATATCGCGTCTTTGGAGGTCGTGATCGGGGCCTGAGTTAAAACGACAAAGTATAGGAAAACCCAGGATACGACAAAGTGCCGAGAAAATTAATTTCAGTGTTGAACATAATATTGTTAATGAAAACTTTCTTTATGATTTATTGATTGATTTACGTTGTTATTTAATTTAGTTTTTACATAACATCATCACGCCTGTAATCCCTGAAGCCTACGGTATGGTGTACCTAACAGTACATCCATATTTCGCCAGTTATGTCTTTAAATATATATGTCGCCATGTAATAGGAGACGAGCCTATTGCCATTAGCCGGGCACAAATCTAGACTCCGTGGCTGCTACTTAAAAATTTCTGATGGAGAAATTCAATAACACTTTGCCCGACCCGGGAAAAGAACCCAGGACATGCACACAGCCTTTCCAATTGACCTACAATGTAGCAGCAAAAAGTAACTTTATTTCTTACTAGCTCTTGCCCGCGACCTTCGTCCGCGTAAAATTTTATAGCCTATAACCTTCTTCGATAAATGGACTATCCAACACTAAAAGAATTTTTCAAATCAAACCAGTAGTTCCTGAGATTAGCGCGTTCAACCAAACAAACAAACTCTTCAGTTTTATAATATTAGTATAGATTTACCGTGTTCCAATTTTGCTTTGGCATAGCTGGCACGAATTCAGGCATGGTAGTCGAACATTGGGCATTAAGCATTTTTTAAAAGCAAGTCAGTCACAGATGCAGCGTCGATTACACATCAACTAGTGTTTATTTTGACGCCTTTAGCGTTTGACAACTGGTTTTTGAAATCTTGTTCCAATTCAAATGTGCTTTGAATTGTGATTTGATGCAGCTTATAGAATATACACCTAATAACACAGTGCTAATTTTGGTTCTTAATTATGCAAGCAAAACTATAAGGTTAACAGTAAGAGACAAATCGAAACTGATATCAATGGGTGAGGGTAAAATCGACCCATACTTTTTGTAAGCACTCGCGCTTACAGGAACAGGTGCACAACATATAAATTACAGAATATTGTTTAACTTTTTTCTGGTTTCAACAAATCGGGACTGAATATCCTGTATCTTTATGCAAGCTATGGCTAAACTCTAAAAATAGTGAGATATTTTTTTATCCATCCGTATATTTACTATGATATTGACTCTTTATCAATGCTTCAGCGCAAATCCGTTCCTCCTTTAATACGTAAACAAATACAGCTTAAAATAAAACTTAAAACAAAACCCTCAAAGAACTATTTTCATCCTCAATACCATTTTCATAGAGGATGAATGTTCGTATCTCGGTGGTCGACGGGCTCCATCGTTCACGTCGACGCGGAGTAGCCTTGTTTCGACATGGATATATTGAGAGCACCGCAACCAGCTGGATGATTGACATACCATCTAGTATGTTACCTGCTGTAATAAAGGGTATCGGGAACCATTTTGTAGTGGATATGTGCAGTAATAATTGTATCTTTAGCTGTATCTGAAGAAATGCGGTATCATGATACAAACTACTACATGAATTTAAGAAATTATTTCAAAAAAGTACACACATCAAAAGTTTCTAGGGATCAAGTATTTTTTTTTGCAATAAAAAAATATTCGTTCAATATTTACCAAATCTAGTCTTCAGTGGCAAAGGTTCCATACAACTCGATTCCTATTGGATTCCCTTTGAAAAATGGCACAGTCAGTTTTCTACAGACAAATAATATAATCACATTAAAGAGATGTACTCCGGCTTACCTCTTACAAAAATTAACCCTTCGCTAGTCTTCCAAATTGGCTTTTTACTTACTTTTTATTTCTATGTTTAAGTTAACACTTACTTAGTAGTGGAGTTTGTAATATTAGTAGTAAAATACAGCCACTTTATTTTGTGTTTTCCTGAAATCTTTATCTAATGACTTCTTTGAGCGAAAATAGTGATTTTTCTGTTTGGTTTTATATACAACATTAGTGTTAGTACTCGTATATGCCCTTTCTAGCACAACTTCGACGTCTACGTCATCTACAGACATTTGACTGACATTTTAGGGATAACTCTGACCTTTATTATATTTTTGAATAATAATTATAATATTTAAATAATTGTTTCTCATAAGATTGGTGCAATAATAGGGAGAGATTAGATTATTTAAATTTTAATTATTACCTAATATACTATGTTTAATAATTGATATTCAAGATTATGTTGTCTATCTCTGCGCATGAAAAATTTAAATAACGAATTTGCGAATTTTTAACCGACTTCAAAAAAGAGGAGTTGTCAATTTGGATGTTTATATATATTTTTTATGTATGTTCGGGCATAACTACGACATATACAACATTAGTTTTAGTATATGCGAAACCTGAAACACGTGTCGAGTATTTTTATGTAAAGAATCTATGTACAAAATTTCAAAACTGTATCATGAAAAATCACATAGTTAAAAGCTTATTCTGTTACCTGGTTGTCCGCACAAAAGCGTGGTCACCACGCAACGCGAACGCGCGTGGGCCTCCAGCGTTGTCTTGAGCTCATTGATAAGCATAATTTGGCAGTAGGTACCTAAATTATTGCAATAGGTACTTAATGTGTTAAGTACCTAACTAGGTACCTAACTCTAACGCTCGGTGTCCAACTTGTAACTTTTTTTAAATATTTTTGGGACAAAATATAACATGGTTTAAAAATGATTGGAATCGATTCAGTTAGTCATTCTGAACAAACTATATTCAGGTTTCGCATATACTAAAAATAATGTTGTATAGTCTATTATAAATTTTCTGTTTCATATGATTTATAAACTACATATGGAAACATGTAATTGGCCATATTTTGTTTAAACTTTTCCTTACTATATGTTTAGCTGTAAGATTAAAAAAAAATTAAATAAATAACCAAATAAAAATAAAGAAATATTGCAGTTCTTGTAAATTGTAGTAAATGACACAAAAGGTAAAGATATCCAAAATTGTTATTGTATAGAAAAGAAAAAAAAGGTGGGACGCCGTCAGGCTTAGTGTGGCGACGATCTTTGCAAGGTGGCTGGTAGCAACTGGATGAGAATTGCTGAGAATCGAGTTGAGACCTATGTCCAGCTGTGGACTGTTGCTGGATGATGATGAGATAAGAAAAACAATAGTTTGTGTTTCCACCATTAACAAGAATTATACAATCGCAGCGATTTGGCACTTAATATCAGTTCATCAAAATCACTTTGCTGACAAACAGTTTTTTCAAGGGGTATCGTGTTACCCAGTAACTCATATTAAATATTGGTATTCAGCTGCATCTTCTACTTAAAGCCGACCCCAACAGTTAAGAAAATAAACTAAATATATTAATTTCAGACCAAGCAATTGTCCATAATTGTTAGTAACAAAGATCTTAAAACTACGTTAGTATTGCAAAATGCTAGACAGATGAGAACATAGAAACAACTACAAACAGTGTAATTATACCTTATTTCGGAAGACATAAGGTTCAATTCTGTGTGTCTATGGTGTATATGAACTGAGTCTTATATAACTGTAAGTTTGATGTAACTTCTGTACAACAAGTTTGTCCCATTGATATTCAATAGGCATTGGCTTCGCGATATTGCATTTCTGCTGCCCAAGTTAATTTCAACTTTGATGGCAACAAATCTCATCATCATCTGCCTAGCCTTTTCCCAACTATATTGAGGTCGGCTTCCAGTCTAACCGAATGCAGCTGAATACCAGTATTTTACATGGAGCGACTGCCTATCTGACCTCCACAACCCAGTTAGTACTGGGTAATACGATACCCTTTGGTAAGACTGGTTGTCAGACTTCTTGGGCCACTGACTACCTAACGACTGTCAAAGATCTATAAATGACAGCCGGGACCAACAGCTTAACGTGCTTTCCAAGGCACGGAGGAAACTCGGTATGTAATGGGTGGTCACCCATCCACAGACCAACCTAGGCGCGGCTTAACCTAACGATCGATCCGAGTGGCTGTTATTATTTAGCCACGAGCTCCTCGATGGCAACAAATCTATAAATCTAAAAACGGACAGTGTAGCTCTGTAATATTAATGATATTTCTATTAATGTTAATACATTCTAAAGACTAACTTATTTAAGATATTACATAACGTAACATCACGCTTGTAATCCCCGAAGGGTTAGGCAGAGGTGTACCTAATATTACACCGACATTTCGCCAGTTATGTTTAAGTTCCATGATATTCTGGGCGAGCCTATTGCCATCAACCGGGCATGAATGCAGGCTCCGTGGCTGCTTCTGAGAAAATCCTGTTGGAAAAAATCCAATAACACTTAGGTTTTTTTTGCTTTTGTCTAAGATATTATTTAATTTAATTTTTACACGTATTATGCCTTTACTGTCAATAAAATTCAGCGAGCAGGTTTAAATTGAAATAACAGACACTGATTTCTGAGGTATAATTATTGTAATTTAACACATAAAATAACACCACACCTGCAATCTCCGAAGAGTCAGGCAGAGGTGTACCTAATAGTACGCCCACATTTCGCCAGTTATGTTTAAGCCCCATGTAATAGGGGGCGAGCCTATTGCCATCAAACGGACATAAATTCAAATTCCGTGGCTGCTACTGAAAAATTACTAATGGAAAAACCCAATAATAATTTACCCGATCCGGGAATCGAATCCAGGACCTTATGCTCAGCAGTCGCGATTGCGACCACTAGAACAAACGAGGATGTGGCAGTATTATAAATTTATACTAAGTCAGTATACTGTTTATTGAACTAACCCTATTTTCCTCCTATTCGACTTAAGAGTGACGTTCTGTATGTTACAAAGTTAATTAATTAATTTTAATAACTTCTTATCAGCTCAACGGTTTTAAGATAAAACTTATCATATTAACAGACTATGCCTCTGATTAAAACGTTAAGATCTTTTTTTTTTTTTTAAAAAAACGTTGCCCCACACTTTGAATTTCTCCTGTATCGTGGGTGCGTTTACAAACATTTAAGCTCACATACGCAAACAGCCAGTTGTATCTACGTTACTGTAGGTAAATCGACCATTTCGTGAGCGAAGCCGCCAGCAAAGCTAGTATAAAGCCCCTATTGCTGCGGGACTGTTCGAAAGAGATACCGTGGCCCTGGAACACAAAGGGCAAAGAAGGAACATGGATGGGTTTTAGTCAGTACAAGTCTGACACTCCCCTCCACTCCGCCCAGAGTGGGGGGGGGGGGGGGGGGTTCATTTGATGATTTCCCATCCGGAAAAAAAAAAGCCCCCTATTAACAAAATATACCCTTCCTCTTCCTCACGCCTGGAGACATACCCATACAACCCAGATTGTCGGTAACGCCTTATCTTACTGTCTCAAAAGTCGTGATGTGAACCAACCTACATCACTTGTGACACTTCCAGGTTACCGGCAGGATTGCACCAAAAGTTAACCGAAGTTAAGGCGAAGTTGTCTTGTGTTTCGAAAAACTTCGATATCCCTTCAGCTGGCGCGACCCGCGCCCCCTACCCCTCGCGTCTGGCGCAGAGCTCCCACGTCGTACCCGGCGGGGTAGGAACACATACAATCTTTTGCAGATTTCTCGATAATTTTTGTAGAGATATAATAATATACGAGTATATAATTGGATTCTACATAACATTCCCTTCAGTATGAAAATGAATTCTGAAGTTTAAAAAAATATTTTTTTGAAATTGTGTCTCGAAATGTAAAAAATATATTAAATACAATACACAAAAAGACGAGTGATTAGTCATTGATTCTTTTTTTCTTTAGTATCAAAAATAACGTAAAACATTTATTTATTAATTTTGTAGAAGGCAATTTTCAGTCATTGCTGGGTTTTGCACAAAGGTCCTTCAAGTCCTTCCTGCAACTCTTTCCCTACGAAACAGGAATACTACAAGTCACTGGTCACACACAACACACAATAAAAGGCTAGCTTGTTCTGTGCTTGTGCTGTTACTAAAACTAAAATACTAACAAAACTATGGACTGTAGTGTGAAAATAAAGATTTTTTTATACTATGAAGCATTAATGAAATAAAACGTACTAAACATATTATTAAGTTAAAAACAAATAAAATACTTAAGTATCAGCATGTCGTAATAATATTATTTCTAACAAAATTCTGTTCCTTTAATTAAGTTTAGTATAAAAGTGTAACCCGTCCTAACAAAAATGCTTTGTACACTGATATTAATGAAGTTCAACCCATTGCTAGAATTTCTTTTCACGAAAATGTCACCTACATTTTCTATTCTAGGTTTTACTTTTAAGTGTTAAAAGGTAAAAACAAAATGTGTTATATGGCTCCTGAGTTGTTTATTTTTAAAGAAATATATATTTCATGCTTGTCGTAGCGTTTTTTCTCTGTAGTTAGAGAATAACAAAAACTGTGAGTAGTTTTTGTAAAAGATAGTGCTTGTGACATCAATTTAGGGTTCTTGGGAGTTGTAAGCAGTAGAAAAAACTCAGTCAAATAAATATTGGGGAGACATTGTCAGACCTGACTTTATACAAAGTAACAACGCAAACGCAAGTTCTAAGTGAGACATACTCGTATAATTATAATGTTACGAGCGAATTAGTGTTCATCACAGATGTTCTGTGTGTGTAATGATCTTCGTCGAAAAAAAAATAGTAAAACAGATTCTTCTTTCGTAGATTTTGTAGATAATAATGATGAGTACTGAAGGTAACTGAAACTTTCAGTAGCGCCATCAGGATGGAGTTTGGTGTGGACAAATGTGCGGTCATGCATGTAAAGCGAGGGGAGATTGTGGAATCTGTGGGATTCTATAAATCTTAGATCACTCTCAGCAACCGAAACCTATAAGTATTTAGGTATGTCGGAAGCGTTGGGCATCAATGTTGCTGACATGAAGCAATCGTTGATGCAATGATTGTTGACATAACGGTCCCGCATGATGAGAACCTCGTGAAAGCCGAGAAAGATAAGCAAATCAAGTATCTTGACTTGGCTCACGAGGTTGTCGACATGTGAGATGTGGACTCAGCGATCATTGTGCCGATAGTTGTATCAGCCCATGGCTTAATTGCCAAGAGCTTCGACCAATACCTGAGGAGACTCTCGTTAGGCAGCTGGATCAAGGGCTTGATTCAGAAAGCGGTAATATGTTACGGCTAATAGCCGAAGCGCGGCTACACCTAGTTTTAGCCGGTTACAACTAGGTACTGCCGGTTAAACTTAGATGTATCCTACTTATCTTCGGTTAGAACATGCAACCAATTAAAATTTAGCGCTCGCCGGCCGCTGCTGTGGCACCGCTCGCTGCGCTCGCTCGGCTCGCGCGCTTTTGATCACAGTTCTAACTTAACCTAACCTAATCTATTTTCGGTCGGTGTGTCCTAGCAATAAAAAGGATACACAACTGTTACCGGCTGCACCTAATTACAGCCGGCTAGAACTAGGTGTAACCTTACTTCGTAACATATATATGCATATGGGTCATTTTCATTTACACAGGCGGGAAAAATAACATCTTTCATGCACGATTGAAGTGAAGATTAATCTTTTCATCCTTAGGTAAAATAGCTTTCTATATGTTTAATATATAAAATACTATGTGTTAAATTGTTTAGGTACACACCCCTTTCTAGCACAACTTCGACGTCTACGTCATCTACAGACATTTGACTGACATTTTAGGGATAACTCTGACCTTAATAATATTTCTGTGAATAATAATTATAATATTGAAATAATTGTTTCTCATAAGATTGGTGGAATAATAGGAAGAGATTAGATTATTTAAATTTTTATTATTACCTAATATACTTTGTTTAATAATTGATATTCAAGGGTACGTTGTCTATTTCTGCGCCTGAAAATTTTTAATAACGAATTTGCGAATTTTTAATCGACTTCAAAAAGGAGGAGTTATCAATTCGGATGTTTATAACCTTGAATAACATTTATTAAACATAATATATATTAGGTAATAATAAAAATTTATTACCTAATATACTATGCATAACTCCGTCATATACAACATTAGTTTTAGTATATGCGAAAACTTAAACACGTGTCTAGTATTTTTATGTAAAAAATCTATGTACAAAATTTCAAAACTTTATCATGAAAAATCACAAAGTTATAAGCTTGTTCTATTACCTGGTTGTCCGCAAAAAAACGTGGACAACACACAGTGCGTGGCGCGCGCGCCTCCAGCGTCGTCTTGTGCTCATTGTTAATAATAATTTGGCACCTAAATTATTGCGATAGGTACTTACCGATTCAGTTACTTATTCTAAACAAACTATATTCAGGTTTCGCGTATACTAAAAATAATGTTGTACAGACGGATTTGCAAAGTTATGTTTTTGTCAGAAAGAGTATACTACTATCAAGTTCCCATAGAAATATTGTCATGATCTGATCATGGACTTCGGAGATATGGAACGGAACTCTTCAATAATAGACAGCAAATCTGTCATGATTGCTGCAATCACTCGGATGTTTTGTTTATCGTTTACACAAAATCATAACATAACATCACCCCTGTATGCTCTGAGGGGGTACGTAGATGAGTACAGTACACCCGCATTTTGACAGTTAGGTATGTTAAGTTCCATTTGATAAGCCTATTACCATGAAACGTATTGTTAACAATGTAAAATAAATGCATATCAAATATTTGTATAGGATATTACAACTAAAAAAGAAAATATAAAAAAAAAATTTTTGCAGAAAATAAAACAGACGAGATACGGTTTTGTGAGTAGGTACTAGGTATATATAATAATATAAGTGTAGTAAGATGATGATGTACTGGTAGCGTTAGTTTATGTTGACGTCACATCAAAGGTACCACGAGGTTGTTACATAAACAAGAACTTCTAACCTAGAAATAATACCTATACATCATAATAACTTTCGGAAGTAAGTATAACATTTCTGACCGTTAACATTTAATGTTTCGTGGCAGTCTGTTTGTCTTGGCCAAAGTTCCAATGAAACAAACATAGTAACTGTTTAACTTCCAGCGATACTTTACCCACAGTATCTGGTAAACAATTAATATTACGAACATAACAAAACACTAAAGCTATGGGGGAGTAAAAGTTTAACAATAAAAAATTGTGGTCAATTTATATTTTACAGTTGAGTTGAAAACGGTGTAAGATAAATACGAAACATAACATCACGCCGTGTTATCCCCGAAGGGTTAGGCAGAGGCGTACCTAACAGTACACCCACAGTTTGATAGTGTTTTTTTTTAGCCTCTTATGTCCTACTGCTGGTCAAAGACCTCCCCCATAGCCTTCCACTCTGCTGTCCGTGCGGTTATATGTTATGTGGGAAAAATGGTTTTCCATCAGGATTTTCTCAGTAGCAACTACGAAGTCCAATAGTACTATGTCCGACCCTGGAATCAAACCCAGGACCTCATGCTCAGCAGTCGCGTTTGGGACCGCAAAAATACAAAGCAGTCAAGGTGTGTCAAGATGTGTGTAATAATGGTTTTAACGTGCTCTTATAATAATCTCGTAACCGGGGTCCATTTTTGTATGTATTGTGTACACTAACTTTTTTAGAAATATTGATGTTAACGTTTTGATTTATTATGAAGAATTACCGAGCCAAGCCTGATTTTATTTTTAGGTATCTTTTTTTTTCTACTGATTTTTAATTTTTCTCGTTTTTCTGCTATTGGGCTCAATCTTTTAGGTAGGAGTCCAATTCACGTCATGAGCTTCAAATAACTCAGATATAAATTTTAATTAATTTTCATTGAAGAGGGTATTCTACTCCGTGTAAGCACCATGCTAAGTAGTTTCACATTTAAAATAAACAGTGAATCTTAGTCCTTAAACAGCCCCTAAGGACCACAAAATTAATTTGCGCTCTTCATAAATTCTCAATTTAAAATCAGAATTTAATGAGCGCCTGAAATTCCACGAAAGACCGAATCAAAGGTCAGGCAAACACTCTGCCCTCTAAATTCAGAAACAGCGCAAGGGTTTGCAACCCCTGAAGAACCCTTGAGCGTAGAGTTACATTATTCTCTGACAGATCTCAAATATCAATGGATCTGAGAATTGGGAACATTAAATAGTAATAAAATCTTTTTCTTTGCGAAATATGATCAAGGTATATTATTTTTAGAAGTTTTTTTTTTTTGTATTTGCAGTAGGAGTATGGATTTGGACCCTTTTGATGGCAATAGGCTCGTCTCCTATTCTATGGAACTTACATAACTACCGAAATATAGTAATGGTACACTTCTGCTAACCTTTCGCGAAAATCAACCTTGATGTTATGTATCTTGGTACATTAGAAAAACAATGTGCATCGCTCGTTTGATTGAAACTGACCTTTACAGGAACCAATGGACGATGTCAAGACTGCTAAAATGAAACGATTGACTAATATACCGACACGCTAATACGATACTTACTTCACGCTTCACAGACTTAATTTCCTTCATTTCTCATAATATTATAATTTATTCCAAAAATTGACGTCGAATCACAAACAGAGAATCTAAAAATCATTAAAACAAACGTCTCCAGGGCCATTAGATAATTTCGTCTTTAAATTATTAAACGCATAAGTGTATAATAAATTCAATGAATACAGTATAAATTGCTCGACGTCCCGCTTTAGAACGGGTCTCCCTAACTAATTATACCGAGTGGTAATTCTTGAATAAATACCAAGGTATCTCCTGATGCTTTTACGGAATTAATTCAAACGTATGGTGGAAACAAACGTATTTGATGTAGTAACATCACGTCTGTAATTACCATTTGAAGAAGCAGAGGTGTACTTCTAGCACAACTTCATTTCACTAGTTCTGTGCAAGTCCTATTGCCATCAATCGAGCACAATTCCACGCCAAGGCCTGCTATTTAGAAATTCCTGATGGAAGACCCAAAATCACTTCGCTCGTCCCGGGAATCAAATCTAAGACAGTATTAGCGCTTATGACCACAGGATCAACCAAGTAGTATATTTTTTTTTGTTTTAGTAACTACCTGTCGACTGTTTAGGGCCAGTATCTATTGGTTGCTAAATTCCTTTCTTATTGGTAGTATTTTAACACTTATGTTGACTATAAAGTTATACAAAATAATCTGTTTGATCTTTTTTTACGCACATGAATCCGAAAAATCGAAGGATCTGCGTGATGAAAATGAAATACAAGACGAGATCTACGCTAAGGAAAAGGGCAACTGCGCAAATAGCTACATTCATACCTATAATAGGAAACTGCCTCGATACCATAATTTCGAAAGGGTTACGTGGGTTTACTCAGGTTAATGAATTGGCCTTGGGCTTAAGGATACACATATGCATTATATGATATATATTTATCCTTATATAGGTAATTTATATTATATCCGGCTCGAAGGACCAAAATGTAAGGGCATGAGCCTTTACACTTAATGTTGAATGTTAATAAAATAAATGTCAATGTTCAAAAAGGTATTTAATACGAAATTGCACTAAAATAATGTAATAAGAAAATAATAGAAAATGTTACAAAATGTTGGATGATGCACGAGCTCAATATTAAATCGAAGACTGACGTACTTATGTACGTGATGATATAACATTTTTATAAGTTAACAAAATTTGCAGTATTTTAACTAGGCTCAGTTTCAATGAGCGGTTGCTGCCTAACAGTATACTCAATTTGAAGGTAAACTGATCCTTAATAATTATAAAATACAACCATACTCAGACCGCAATACGCTTTGAGAGTCAAGAAGTTGCAATAGCACCACAAGAGTGGCTCCAAATCTGCAGACTTGAGCAGCACTAATTTTTGCCACTCATGAGAATCTTGTCATCAACTCAGCAAACACAAAGACTCTGTTCCATTACCGGTCACAGCATATGAACTTAGTTTCACATTACATTACCACGGTTACATTACGCACGGATAACTTTGATTTTTTTCGATAAAAACGAAAGTTCTTAGTATTCGATTATAAATTATAATCTAGTCTAAACAGACTAATAAGCAATTTAACTCTCACTTAATAAATATTATATTGTTTAATTTTATTATTAAGAATAGTTTCAAATTGCGCTTTTACACAGTTTCAGTTCTTTTAGGCTGAGGTCAAACGAGCGTAATTTTTAGTCGCGTAAAATGAGTCGCGGAATTTACGCTGCATTCGGTTTCATACTAAAGTCCTGTTTGTCAAAATGCGTCGGCGTGTGGTACAACTCATTTTGCGTCGCAACTCACAGCTAAAAAAATACGCTCGTTTGGCCTCAGCGTTAGACTTTAGTCACTAATATTATCATGAACACTAAAACAAGGTATTTACCATGTTTACTGTTTGTTTTGAGTTATAAATACCGGGATTTAAAAAAAATGTAAACATGGTAAATATCCCGTTTTTAGACTTTTATAGACTTTGTATTTAAGAGCAAATTCGGTCTGGCCAGCCATATAAGGGCACACGCAAGGAAATAGCATTAAAGGGTCGCCGTTACCGAAATCGGTAAGGAGGACTATATATATATATAGAAATGTAGGTAGAAAGCTGGGATCGTTCCCTGAGACCCACAGCCACACTACGAACGGATGCGTGGCCAGCAAACAAATGAACCGCGCAGCTTACTTTGTGTAACTTATCCGTACACATCCTACACAGCGGTGGAATTTCGTCCTTTATCCTTATCAACTTGCTAAGCAGTGGCGGTCTAGTGGTATCGGTGAAGAAAGTGAAGAAAAACATCGTGAGGAATCTAAATATCTTAGAATCAAAAAATTGCCATGTGACATTCACCAAGTCGGACCCACGTGGTGGATTACCGCCCATATGCGAGAGGAGGCCCGTCACCATGCTAAAAAGATTTATAGGCTGATTCTGTACACATACCGCACGTCCTCTAAGAAACTGTCATAACATGTAGATCAAGTAGTAGCACAAGATCAAGAGTATCAAAATATGTAGATTTTTAGATAATACCCTACAGACCGGGCGGGAGGAAACGCCCGGGTGTTTCCACTGCGAGGATCGCCCGGAGGACACGGTGGAGCACACCGTAGAGGTCTGCCCCGCTTGGGCGGAGCACCGCCGTGTCCTTGTAGCGGCGATTGGCGGCGGCGATCTCTCGCGTCCGGCCCTGGTTCAAGCCATGGTCCGGAGCGAGAGGGAATGGGAAGCCGTCACCTCCTTCTGTGAAGCAGTCATGCTAGTGAAGGAGGTGGCGGGACGTGAGAGGGAAAGAACCTCACGTCCCAGCCGCCGCGGGAGACGCCCTGGGCGTCGGGGGTCACGTGGTGGCTCCCGGCCACCGTAGGCGCGGGCCTGTGGACGGCGAGTTATGGGCTAGCTCGCCGTCCGGCCGTCTTATGACGACAGGCCGTGTCGACGGCGCGTTCGTGTTCCACGCGCGCCTCAAAGAGATGTCAGCAACGAGTAGGGGTCCGCATGGGCCGATGCCTGCCAGAGCTGCGGGATTGTTCGAAAGAGACACCGTGGCCCTGGAACACAAAGGGCAAAGAAGGAACATGGATGGGTTTTAGTCAGTACAAGTCTGACACTCCCTTCCGCTCCGCCCAGAGTGGGGGGGGTCATTTGATGATTTCCCATCCAAAAAAAAAAAAAAAAAAAAAAACCCTACAGACTTTAATTGTCCGTGCTCTATAATTGAAAAGAAAACCGCCATAGGTATACCAAAATAAGTCGCCAAATGGCACAAGCGAAAGTTTTTGGCGCAAAACATCGTTACGAATACAAAAAACTTTAAATGCGTATATCTCAAAACTGCTATTTTAGTGTTATGACAGTTTTTTAGAGGATTGTCGGTACAATGTATAACATAATAAATGTAACACCTCCCGTGTGGTCCCTCAGACCATGAAACTGAACAACTTTTTTTCTACGAGTTCCTGAAATTCGCAAAATAAATACTGTACTATGTAAAGTATGATTTGACTGAAGCGATCAGGTAATCAAAATGTAAGGTAAAACTAGAAAAAAAATATAAATTTCCAAAAGTGTAGAACAAAAGTTGTTCACTTTCATGGTCCGAGACACCACACAATAGGTCTTCAGTTTATTATGTTACACCCTGTATATGTATACTTTATCAACCCACGCGAAAACCAAGCTATTCATCTTCAACCACGCGTCAGGTATACAAATCTAAACACAAACGAAGCTAAGCCTCAAATTAACATAACTAGCAACATCAATATTATAAAGCCAATGTAGTATGGAGTAGGTAGAAGACAAACAAAGGGTAATCCGAGCACGTGAGACACATTATGCTAAGTGTGGAGTCAACAAGCGATGGAGTAATAAACTTCGTTAGTGCTGAGCTGAACAATGGAGGCTGGGACACCTTGTTTGTGGATACAGCGATTTGAATTCTGATGATGATGATGATAGACTGAGGGAAATGATAATGTGGATGAGTGTTCCATTTGCGTGTTCACTCTTGGCTCCGTCATTTCCTCAATTATCGCAACCATATACGACGTATCTGAAATTCTACAGTGGTCTGCTCGGTACATGTTAACATTCATCACCAGACATTTACTGCTGGATATAATATACCTACCCCCAAATGTCACGATGCAATGGGTGCCTAAGGGTGAACGTCGCCACTGAGATCGAACCAGATAAAGGGGGCGAGGCGTTGAGATGACGTGGACGCGCACTGCGATGACTGCTTCGAGGTGGCGCACAAAAAGAGTACCTGGAAATATATGGGGGAGGCCTTTGATCAGCAGTAGGGCATTAAGGGCTGATAAAAAAAGTGTCGACAATTCTCAGTTGTGGTTCTCGTATGAAATTTCCATGACCTTCATCATAATCGATCACCTACATTTACTGATACTGTTAGCCTGCGTTATTCCACTGCTGGGCAAAGGCCTCTCCCCATTACTTCCAGTTGTTTCGATCCAATATCAATGTGGACCACTGGTCGCAGGTCTTGTCCAGCTCGTCCCGCCATCATCTACGAGGCCTGCCGCGACGCCTTCTGGCTGTGTCAGGGCTACAAAAAGTGGCTAATTTGGGTCACATATCATTGGGCATGCGGTAGACGTGACCAGTCCAGTCACACTTCAGCTAAGCGCCTTTTTAAGCAACATCAGTAATTTGTAATTTTGTCACGTACATTTAGTAAAATGTCTTACTTCAAAATGGACAATGCTCTTTAACAGTCTGAATTGACTACTGGTCGGCAGTACAAATAACCCGACGTACCTACAACTACGTGTATTGCATAGTTCAGTTAAAGGGATCGAATTGTTTTCCGTTTGAACTGGGGAGTACAAACACAAAACCGCGAATTGTGGGCGCCCCACCAAACATCTGCCTAGCGCGGAAAATACCGGTGTGACGTTAAAATACAACATCACACCTATTTTCTCCGAAAGTATGGCCAGATGTGTTCCTGTACACTTATAATTAGTCAGTTATCAATAATAGTGTTATAAAGAGTTAAAATTGCTCGTAAGGTTGTATGTAGGGCCCTTTACGGGGCCCCGGTGTGGGCGCGTTCTTTGAGGCGGCAAGCCGCCCACTACCTGAACGCGCCCCAAAAGGTGATAGCCATAAAGCTAATCCGGGGGTACCGCACGATCTCCGGCGAGGCGGCTAGCCTCCTTGCCGGATTGCCGCCATGGGATCTGGAGGCGATAGTCCTCGCGCGCCTGCATGAATGGCGCGCGGAGGCACTACGTCGGGGGGGAAACTCCGCTGCCGCGGCAAATTGCCGCTCAGCGGACAGACCTCCGGCGTGATCTCGTGGCGACATGGAGAGAGCGACTGTTGCAACCCCGTGCAGGGCACGCTACCATAGTGGCGATAAGTCCCCTCTTTAAGGAGTGGCTAAGGAGGCGCAACGGCGCCCTCACCTACCGCCTGACGCAGATCCTCACCGGACACGGTTGTTTCGGGAGGTTCCTGCACCGAATCGGGCGGGAGGAAACGCCCGGGTGTTTCCACTGCGAGGATCGTCCGCAGGACACGGTGGAGCACACCGTAGAGGTCTGCCCCGCTTGGGCGGAGCACCGCCGTGTCCTTGTAGCGGCGATTGGCGGCGGCGATCTCTCGCGTCCGGCCTTGGTTCAAGCCATGGTCCGGAGCGAGAGGGAATGGGAAGCCGTCACCTCCTTCTGCGAAGCAGTCATGCTAGTGAAGGAGGTGGCAGGACGTGAGAGGGAAAGAACCTCACGTCCCAGCCGCCGCGGGAGACGCCCTGGGCGTCGGGGGTCACGTGGTGGCTCCCGGCCACCGTAGGCGCGGGCCTGTGGACGGCGAGTTATGGGCTAGCTCGCCGTCCGGCCGTCTTATGACGACAGGCCGTGTCGACGGCGCGTTCGTGTTCCACGCGCGCCTCAAAGAGATGTCAGCAACCGAGTAGGGGTCCGCATGGGCCGATGCCTGCCTGAGCTGCGGGACTGTTCGAAAGAGACACCGTGGCCCTGGAACACAAAGGGCAAAGAAGGAACATGGATGAAAAAAAAAAAAAAAGGTTGTATGTAGGTAAGCTTCGGAACTGGTGATGCGATTTCAAAAATGCTTCTAATAATTTAATGAAGTAGTTACATTATTCCAGAGTGTCATAGGCTATATTTAAAACGTTTCCGTGGAATAATTTACGACCCTAAAGCGAGCGAAGTCGTGGGCAGAAGCTAGTGTCCTATATAATATGTATGTATAATATAATCACATATCCATTGGCATCATCAACTGCCTAGCATTTTCACAACTATGTTGGGATAGGCTTTTAGTCTAACTGGATGCAGCTGAGTACTAGTATTTTACATGGAGCGACTGCCTATCAGTCTGACCTGCACAACCCGGTCTATACTGGGTAATACTGTACCCCTTGGTAAGACTGTTTCTCAGACTTTCGGGCCACTGACTACTCAAGGATCTACAATTGACAGCCAGGACCAACAGCTTAGCGTGCTTTTCAAGGCACGGAGGAAACCCAATATATAATGGGTAGTCACCCATCCACGGTCCAACCTATGCAAGCGTGGCTTAACCTGAAGATCGACCCGAGTGGCTGTTATTATTTAGCCATGAGCTCAACCATGTCCATTGTCATCAACTGGACGTAAATCCAAAATCCGAACTAGAATCAGTGATATTCCTGTTGGAAGAATCCAGTACTTCCCGACCTATAAATCGAACCTAGGAGTTCATGCTCAGCAAAAGTGCTTGGAATCACTACACCAAAGAGCCGACGTTTTGTGAATAAGAATAAATGTCATAGTAAAAGAGGCCATAGTTACCTACGCAGATGTATATAAAACTTGGTACACCCATTAAATTATATATCTTAGAGTACATTTTACCTTGAGGCGTAAGCGGTAAGATACGTTGATAACAGCTTCAAGCGTTGGAAAGTTCTTGAGGTTAAGCGGAAGTTCTGATGATAAGCGCTTCCAGCACGTTTTATTAATGCTGCCTATATTATAACGTCATGCGGAACGAAAACAAGGCAGGAATGTAATCCAAAGTAGATATTGTCTAAGAAAAGCCGAAAGAGTCTTCTTGATCTTCTCGAAATTTCAATTATCGATGAACCCAATTTTCGTTTTTAGTATTTTAACAAACTCGCACTATGCCAGCGATGTTGTTCAGCCTTTGTTTCTAAACCAGTGGGTATTCCTTTTAAATAAGTATTCATCTGATCTGGACTAGCTACATAAATGCTACTAACTTAGTCTTAAGACAATTAATTTGTTACTAACAAAATATGGACACTACCTAGTCTGAAATAAACAATTTTTATTTTATTAAAAAAAAAAACTTGTTAACGTCATATAAGGGAACCTTTTGTAAAACTATAGTTACGTAGGTCAAAGGACTATCTAACTTTTTTTGGGTTCCATGTCGTGTTCCCGTAAAGTCGCAAACAAACAAATCTGAACCTTCTAACCCATTCAAGTCACACTCAACAGATCTTAATTGTGGAACAACAAATAAATCAAGATTTTCTCAAACAAAACTATAATTTAAATGCATTACAAAGTCCACGATTTGTCGTCTCCCCTTATCTAGCGTTCCGTCAACACCGAAACTTTGTGAAATAAATCTACATACTTGAGATAACGCGAGAGTTTACGTTTTGTTTAAAAACACGGTTGTGAAATTGTGGTTTGCTGGGTGGAAAATGTGGAGAAAGGTGCACAATTTGGATTGTATTCGCTTTATTTATTATATCAGCGTATATGATCCCACTGCTGGGCAAAATCTTCCATCCAAGCCTTCCATTTCTCACCACTGTTAGCTGTTGTGGTTCTATCTTTCATGAAGCTGTCTAGTTCATCTTGCCGTCATCGGCTGGGTCCACATTATGCCCAAATAGCCAATGTTAAAACCAATACTTGTGAAATCCGAAACAATTACTTGTTCAAAATAGGTCGTTCTCTCTACAGACTGCAATAACAAAAAAAAAAACGAACCTTAGGTAAATTATTTATTTATTTAGTGATCATGGAGATCTGATTAGAGACCTCTAATCTGTAGAATCATTTGAATATTGACCATTCAATTTTTTTTCATCTCTCAAATATCCCATATGTTCATAATTATAGAATACATTTTCGTTATATATACCTAAAAAAGCGTCACCACAATGTAAGAGGGCTCTTAATAAAAATAAATCGTTAAAGTCGAATGACAGATTTTATTCAGGTGTGCGATCTCAATTTATTTTGGTTCCCGCCAAAATTCCGATAAAAACAATATGGACTGTAGGAAAGTGACGTCATAAGCCAATAAGCCTGTTAGCATTCACTAATTACCGTACGAGGCGACGCATCGCAAACGCTCGCGGCATAATACGAAAGAAAATAAGGGCAAAAGGTGCATTTCTGAAAACGCGCTAGAAAGTTACTTGACACAAACGGTGCGAGCAAAACTAGTGCAGCGTTCCGCGTAGGATTCACATCAGTTTTAACAGAGCTTGATAGTGGTAAAAGAGTTTAAACGCTAACACCGCACTCCTAAGCTACAGATTATTGCATTGCAGGACAAATACTTCTCGTGCGATTCGCTTGTCGCGAAACTGTTATAAGATGAGTTTATGGTCGTATCACTTTGTGGTCTGTCTGTCTGTCAAGATCCTTTTACTCAGGAACACGTAGAGATATCAAGCTAAAATTAATTTCAAATATTCTGGTCTGCTACCCCTTGGTCACAGTCAATCAAAAGATATGACGGTTTAAGTCGCAGATTTTGCGATTTCACAAGGGAATCAAAATCTATAGTGTAATTCCCGTTGACCTAGAATCATGAAATTTGACAAGAAGCAATGTCTTACAGCACAGTCATGTACTCGTAAATGAAAAAATCAGAAAACCATAAATACTTAGTTTGAAAATACAATACCTACAAGTTTATAAGGAACCTTTGGTGCGCGAGTCCAACTCGCACTTGTCCGGTATTTTTCTATGTGTTGAGTTTCAAAAGTCACGATGGTCTTGAACCTTCTGTCTTACATCTATTTGTGACACAATACAGGACGAGAGAGGCGCAGAGCTAACGCACCGTTAATTAGTCTGCATTTAACTTATTTAAATAAACTACGTAGAAAACACGGATACATTTTGCTAGAAGTTATAAGGGGACGGTTGTGGGCTATTTTATCAGGTGTCTGCGCTTTATCTATAACTAGCTTCTGCCTTCGGCTTCACCCGCGTGGCCTATATGAAACAAATGACATTTACAATGACGTATATGCGAAACCTGAAACACGTGTCTAGATTAATGTTGTATTTGCTTTGCGAGAGCAGCGGTGGCCCAGTGGTGGAGACCCCGACTTACGAGCAGTAAGTCGTTGGTTCGAACCCAGCCAGGCGCATTACTTTGTGTAAGTTATTTCATCACCACTGCTCTCAAAACGGTGAAGGAAAACATCGTGAGGAAACCGGCATGTCCTAGAACCAAAAATTCGAAGACATGTGACATCTACCAACCCGCACTGGGCCCGCGTGGTGGATTATAGCCCATTCCCTCTCACAGAGAGGAGGCCTGCGTCCCAGCAGTGGGAACATTAATAGGCTGATTATGCTTATGCTTGCTTTACGACCAATATGACGGATAGTTTCAACCTTTACGAAGTTTAAATTTCTTAGGAGTGTTTGTTAAAAGTGTAGTAGTGAAGCACATATGACATAATTATATGTGTAGATACGAAGCTGAGCACGACAACACCCTCATACGTCATAGTAAAAAATACATAACAAGTTAATATTGCAAAGTGTCGTTCGATTCTGCTGCGAAAACAATGCAATACAGAATCAAAACACAGCCGTGTTGCTACAGTACAAAAACAGTATAAAAAGTAAAGGCAGTCACTAAGTTTAGGTGATTAAAAAATTATATTTTAGTCTATTATCCTCAAGTGTTCACAAATCTCTACATAACCTACATCTACATAACATCACGCCTGTAAGTCCCAAAGAGTTAAGCAGAGGTGTACCTAATAGTAAACTCACATTTCGCTAGTTATGTTTAAGTCCATGTAATAGGGCGTAAGGACATTGCCATCAACCGGTCGCAAATCCAGACTCCGTGACTGCTACTGAGAAAATCCAGGTAGAAAAACCCAATAACACTTTGCCTGACCCGGAAATCGAACCCAAGACCTCATGCTCAGCAGCCGCGCTTGCGACCACTAGACCAACAAGGCAGTCAAATGCCCAAATATCTAATTCCTAATAAATGTATACTCAAACAAAGTAAAACTCCAACAACATTTAGGTCCGTCTGGGCAATAAGCCCACGTCCCAAGATGCTACCACTTACTAATGAAGAGTATGCTAATTAGTTACCCCAACTAATTTACAAATAAACGCCTTTATAACTCAGTCCTATGGTGCAAAGTTTCGTAGCAAGTTTTACAACGAAGACTTCGCAGCATAAGTTTTGTCTGTACTACATACTTTTAGAATGTACGTAAGCGGTTCAGAACATTATAATGAAAAACAAAATTGTTTGCTCGTAGCAACATCTACACCGCGTAGCAAGAGTCTACGCTGCATAGCAAAAGCCTACGCCTCGTAGCAGATGTCTATAAGACCGTAATGTATTATGATTTCTAGTTTCGATTTTATAATACCGTTTTGCTATCTTATTTTGATTTTTTAATTTTGATAAGTAATTTTAATTGTTTTAACTTCAGTTTTTAAACGTTGCCGCTCTTTTATTTTGTTATAAAATTCTGTGTACCCACCTCCTTTTGATTGCTGATTAAAATTAGCTTTTATGTTTCAGAGACATTGATAAATATTTTCGTTTTCTTTTTGTTGAATAATCCATATAAATTTCAGCTACATTCTCAATAAAATTCCGAATAATCTTTCTATTGAAAATATTGTCAAAAGTCTTTAACATATTACAGACGTTACATATAATATTATCTTTTCAAGGACTTATACACCTATATGTACCCAATAAGACCTAGCACAGCCTTATGTTTCGAAATAGAAATTATTTCACACAATATCGAGTCGGATTTCCTAACAAAATTAATTTTGGTAAACGGATATCTTTACATACATATTTGTATGGTAACGTTAGCATACCGATGTATACGATAGATTGAAGGGATTCCCTTTGTTCTGGGTTAACCCACAAAATATTACGTATACAAGGTACAGTCTCAAACACTAATATGTATACAGGGTGTTATATGGCAAAGGGAATATTTTTCCCACCATATTTTTCAGCGCATTAATCAAATAATGTGTTCCTGGTAGGTATTGTTGTACAAAGGTTATTTAAAGACTTTTCAATCACTCATTAAATATTCAAAAACATTAAGTTTATTTTCTACCAATAATACTTATGCCTATTTGGAATTATTTTCCGAGTCCTGGATAACCTGTTAAAGGATTAAAGGCAGACAAACTGTAACATAATGTAGTACTCATGAAAACGATAAATTTTTACTATAGAACCAGTTTAGAAATCAAGAAAAATCTGCTTTATATGTTCGCATAACTCGACTAAATGTGGGGATTAGATGATTTTTTTGCATATTTCAGGACTGGTCCAACAATAACAGTTGTTCATTCCACTTAAAGTATGTCTTCCGTTTAACCTTTGGACGTTGAGAAACTTTCAAAAGTTTTTTTCTACTATCGTATTTATTGTAGTTGCCGTTTTATGTTTTTATGAACGTAATATTTTGAAATCCATTCTTTTCAGTCTAAGTCAAAGTGGCAAACATTATTCCACGAAAAAATCGTCGTAAGTGTTTACTTATGCTAGTGTTTTTATAGTGTTTGTTTGTGACTGTACATTGAGCGAGCGTATTGAATTGGAAAACATATTCTTGTGTATCGAGGTTCTGGAGCGATGCTGTTCGTGGCGACGTAGATAAATAAATGTTTCTGTAAGGAAGTTAGTATGATAACAAAGTTTTATAATAAATGTGTCTTTGACGTAAACAGTATCAGTTTTGCTAGTTTATTATAGTGTGTCCTTGAAAATATAACAAAAAAATGATTTTAAGCAGCCTGTAATGTAATGCCTTGCTTCTGAGAGAGGGAGTTGTAAATTATCTAAATTTATCTGTTTCAATACAGTCATCTTATTTAAGAAAGATTAATTTGCAATAACAGGGTGTATCTTTTTACCATCGGAAAAAGAAACAGATTATCAAAACGTAAACTATGAATTAACTAGTTAAAGTTTACCTACTTACGTAACTCCTTAACTATAAAATAACGTTAAACATAAATCCTATTTCTTCCCACATAGCAATGCCACCCTACAGTACATAAGCTCACGCGAAGCTATCGCAACCGGCGTATTGGAAACGATATTGTTTGTTATTGCCTCAGAGACTTCCAGAATTTATCGACACAAATTGGACCTGTTTCGACCTGCTTCGTGTCGTTTCGACCTATTTCGTCATTTTAATACTTGATTGACTTATCTTTACGTGCAAAGGCACGGCGTCAAATGAAAAGGAAAGGTAGCCTGATGTGGCGTGAAAATTATTGATAAGAGTTATGATAGATCGAGGCTAGGTTATGAATTTTGTCGTGAAATAAGTCTGCCATAAAATATTTTTGTCATAGATTTTTGCTGGAAATAAAGGGGTATATTTTGGTGTTGCTTATCATCTTACTGCGATATGAAAATCAATAAACAGGTAGGACAGTTTTCTTTTGTTTTGTAGTCATCATCATCTGCCTAGCCTTTTCCCAATGGGGTCGGCTTCCAGTCTAACCAGATGCAGCTGAATACCAGTATTTTCGTTTGGTTTGTAGTGTGGAAGTTTAATCAGAAATGCTATGTTTAAAAAAAAAGTTCATCGTCATTTTGTTGAACTACCACATTTGACCACTAAAACTGAACGCGGTTCATGTTTATAAACCACCAGTGTCATCATAATGATGAAATTAGTCTAATTATTATTATTTTTATTCTATTTGATAATTTTTATTTATATTTTTTTTCAATGTAACTTGACATAATTTGTTCCAATTTAATTTATTTTTTTATTTATTATTTAGTTGTATTAATTAATCTTATATGTATATTTCAATTTAACTTATTTTTAGTCAAGTTATTCTTATTTTAATTTTTTAATCCGTATTCTGGACATCCTACATAAATGTTACTAACTTAGTCTTAAGAGAATGAATGTGTTACTTACAAAATATGGACATTACCTAGTCTGAAATAAACAAATTTTTTTTTTTTTTTTTTAATAACTGTTATGGCTACTGGCAGCTCTTGAAAGCGGTTCAGATGTGAAAATTGAGTTCAGTTTCGGTGGTGAAATTAGCCCTAAGACGTTATCCTTAAGGGAAAAGGTATCCCTTATCTCTTTTGCTGCTGACATGATGACGCTTGCTGAAAACATGAATTTTCACCCCAAAAAAAAGTTAAGTTAAATTATTTTTTTCGTAGTTTCTTAGTTTGTTGTACTCAATGTCTGGTTCATGGCTTTGTGAAGGCGCTCTTTACACCTTGTATACAAGATTACTAACACCAAAGAGCTTAAGGACTTAATCCATAATTTTATGCCTGAACAATGTAGGATTAAAAAAAACATTAGTTCCAAAATAATCTTATCTCTATCGCGTGTGCCCCCAAATCGTTTACGACTTACGATTTGATTAAGCGATCTAAAATTCTTCAGGCAGTATTTTTGCTTTTTATCAAAACTAGCAAATAAGTTACATCTCATTTTGTGATTGTGATCTACAAGAGAACGGAGGGCGGTCACGCGAGGCTTGCACTAGTTACTTTGTACTGTTTCATTCGTTAATTTTGATAGCACATTAACTGTTAGATAAGAATTTACTTTTTGGCGGGTAAAAAGAGTTAGTTATTCATAAACTGAATAATCGTTGCACCACATCATCTGCCTAGCCTTTTCCCAACTATGTTGGGGTCGGCTTCCAGTCTAACAGGATACATCTGAGTATTTTACATGGAGTGGCTGCCTATCTGACCTCTATAACCCAGTTAGTACTGGGTAATACGATACCCCTTGTAAGACTGTTGTCAGACTTTTTGGGCCAGTGACTACTTTACGACCGTCAAAGATCTACAAATGACAAGCACGGCGGCGGTGGGCCGTGCCCTCACAATTATTCAGAATTATAAAATATGTGCGCACGCACACACACACACACACACACAGGAGCACGCTACACAAGAGCAGTTGTAAATCTACAAAGAATATTTTAATACCCCACTTTCTATTTCTGTATCATAGTTAGAAGCACGCCGTGAAGCAATTATGAAGATATTTACGACTTAATAACAGGCTAGGTGAAGGAATAATTAAAGCTAATCGTTCTAGTACTAGTTTTTAAATGAATTCAATAAGGTATAGAAGAAAGTGGTAATAGGTTATTATTACTTGTAACGTAACACTAGCGAATGGCCTCATTTTGTCTTTTAGCATTTAAAATTTTCGTTAATACGCTTCTTTTCTCTCCTAACATCTTCTCTTCTTTTTCACGCCTGTAATCGTAAAATGTAGGCCTTTTAGTACACCCAAATGCCTCTTGTTATGTAAAAGGGGCGGGCCTCCACAGCACTGTTTACTTATATTCTCTTCATCAATGAATAACTCTATGTATGATTTAACCACTCCACTTTTGATTCTAATCTACACTAATAATTATAAAGAGGAAAGATATGTATTTTTTTGTATGTTTCTAACGAATAAACTCAAAAACTACTAAAACAATTTCAAAAATTCTTTCTCCATTATAAAGCTAAATTATCAGGAAGTAACATAGGTTATAAATTATATTTATATCATGAAAATTAGCCAAGCTATCACAATTTCTGCGGACGATGTCGTGGGCGAAGTGCTGTCTTAAAAGAAAGCACAACATAATCATATTATAATGTTCGGGAACTCCCGGGACACACGCTTCCTCTCAATGAGAGGAAAACCAGTAAAAAACTGCACAAAATAAAATATCCACTACAACACGCCCATAATTCCTGAAAGGTTTGACAGTACCTCTGTAGCCACACTTCCGTACTGTGTACATTTTGCCAGAAAACTAATAAAAATGTTACCAAAATTAACAAGCTAGCTGTACTTGTTAACTCGTAAGTCTTTATCAGAAAATTACCTGTAAAATTGGACTTTCATAAATTACAGGGAAATAAGGAAACACAAATCACACGATAAAGAGGCCTCATAATTGGAGGGTAATTGAAAATCGATAGACTGTGTACCGCATTACCTACCAAAGAGGCACGTTGCTATTTTGGAACTACAGAGAAAATAGGGTTGTATAAATACCTCGCTTCCGCCGCCGCCGCGCCGCTGCCGCCACAAATGCGGATCTCTCGCAAGACCCGCAACTATCTTACTTTTTAACAAAGCTGTGACAGAGGTCTGATAAAGAAAATCAGCTCCAACTAAGCTAAGATCCCTCATCTTCTTCTTTACATTTAGTCAGCATTGGCTACAAGTTTGGCAACAGCAGCCGTCAGCATTCATCATCAGTTCCTGTAGCATAACATAGCATAGCCTATTTATGTTCCTACTGCTGGGACACAGGCCTCCTCTCTATGAGAGGGAATGGGCGGGAATCCACCACGCGGGCCCAGTGCGGGTTGGTAGATGTCACATGTCTTCGAATTTTTGGTTCTAGGACATGCCGGTTTCCTCACGATGTTTTCCTTCACCGTTTTAAGAGCAGTGGTGATGAAATAACTTACACAAAGTAATGCGCCTGGCTGGGTTTGAACCCACGACTTACTGCTCGTAAGTCGGGGTCTCCACCACTGGGCCACCGCTTGTATTTCCTGTAATCAGCAATTAATATGAAGTGCCTCAACGTTTGTGGAACAGCACCACATTAAAATTTACACTCCATTCCAGAGTCATCTATGAGTCTTAATATCTGTGCAGGTTTTCTTTGCTTCTACAAACCTCGGTCTGGAGACAGTTAACAAAAATTTACGTCTAGAAAAGAATACTTTTATCAGCGCTATTGATGATGGGAAAGTAAAAAAACCGGCTAAGTGCGAGTTGGACTCGTGCACCAAGGGCGGAACCCTTGGTGCACGAGTCCAACTCGCACTTCATTACTATTTTATTACTATTTTTTATTCTGATTTTTATGTTCAACCACTAACTTGTATGTGTGGTGTAAACTGAAAGTATAAGTTGGTTTTATATAAATAAACAAATAAACTTATGTACTTAACTTACTTACTTACTTATTAACTTACTTTTACTTATCCTATTGAATGTCGTTGTAGAAATTTAAAACACTGAAAGGCATTGCCAATTGTCTATCCCTCAGAAACCTCAATTTCTTAGCTAATGACAGTTCAGTTTCAAATGTGGTAACACTGAAACATCCGGGTTCAGAACCATATCCCAACACACCAACTTACCTAATTATTGTATCAACATCTTTGCTCAATACACCAAACTTCTCGGCGTCACTAGCAGGGAGTCTTCCAACTAAGTTAGTACAACATTTTGTTCTGAAGACACAACTTACTTGATGTTAAAGTTATTTTGAATCTTGTGTGTTCGAGTTGACTAAGTATAGAATGATTTGATTTAGAGGTTCGAGGTAGTTTGTCCAATAGGGCAACCCTTTATGGGACAAATAACCACAAACCTTATGGGGCGTTGTCCTGTAAATATAGAGATGTAGTTGCTTTGTGCGGTGGGATATTTAAAAAAAAAGGTGCGTGTAAACTAACTAAATGTCATCTTTGTAGATGAAAAAAACACAAGACAAATCATTTTGTAAACAGTCGCTAATAAGCTAATGGCCCATTGCTGCATCATAATTTTAAAAAGAGAATTGCAGAAATGATGAAAGTCAATGTAGAAAAGTTGTAGTAGATTAAAATTTAGCACTGCTAATTATTTCCGTTATAATTTTGAAACTACAACAATTGTATACATACCATACATGCATGACTATCCGGAAGATCCTTAAGACTAACATGCATACAAATATTTCATTTACACAAAAGACTCATAGATATATATTAGACTAAGTTGAACGTGGACTGTTTCTTTCGTTTTTTTTTTCTGTTTTTTGTTGTCCCACGCTGGGAATTTCTCCTGTATTGTGAGTGCGTTTGCAAACATTTAAACTATGTCTGTAGCAAGTACTGTATACTTGCTATTTTATGCATGAAGCTATGGTGTTCAGTTTCTTGGATAGCTTGAACGTCGTAATGTGACACAACCTATTGTTAATTTAGTTAAGTTTCTCTTTAAGTGAACTGTAATTTGTTCTTTGAGAAAATAAAATGTCTTTAAACCGAAACTAAGGCTCCAATCGTGTACCTTTAAGTACCGTTAAAAGTAAAGGTTGTAAATAATCACTATCAACAACCCCAATTTCTCAGTAGCCTACAATATTCAGCTAAATCTTCGCAGCACATCGACGTTCTCAAGACCACGACACGCAACGATTGCGTGACGGCCACAAAATTGTTATTGATTTAAAATAATTACAGTGGTGGCAAGCAAACAGCGCTGTACCTCACTGTACCTACGTACTGCTCAACACGAATGTTCGATTCCACTATCATTATCGTACAGTCGCGACGATTATCGTTTGTGTACCTTTCTTGATGACAAAGTCTTGTGAAATTAGAGTATTTTAGGTCGGGTATAATCAGTTTGTATCGATTTTGTTAAGCGTGTTTGGGTACAAAGATCTTTAGTGATAGAAGGTAGTCAAAGTACCTATGCATGTTTTTGTAAGTAGTAGTAGTTAGGTAGCAACTTATTTTTCGTATAAATGCACAATCATTATTACCTAAGCAGTAACTATAGTCACCGTAATAACAGCCGCCGGGATCAATCTTCAGGGTAACCCGCGCTTGCCTAGGTTGGTCTTTGGATGGGTGACCACCGATTACATACCGAGTATCCTCCGTGCCTAAGATGGATGCACGTTAAGCCGTTGGTCCCTGCTGTCTTTAGTAGATCTTTGATAGTCGCTACAGCTAGTCAGTGGCCCGAAAGCCTTACATCCAGTCCTATCAAAGGGGTTCGTATTACCAATACTAACTAGGTTGTTGAGGTCAGATAGGCAGTCGCTCCACGTAAAACACTGGTATTCAGCTGCATCCGGTTAGATTGGAAGCCGACCCGAACACGGGAAAAGGCTAGGCAAATGAAGAGTATCTATATAGTCACCAAGGTTTATTTTGAGTTAATTACTCAATTAACGTTGTCAGCATGAGCTTTAATCGATCTTATAACGTATCTAACACCAATTAGCGGGGGATATTAATCTTACAAAAATCATAATTATTTGCAAAAACACTATATACGACCACGTTCTCACCAAAGCACATAGCCGGCGCTGTGAGCGTCCAGCACAAGTTGTTTATCGAAATAACTTTAGCCGCAGACTGACTGTACTATTTTTAGATGTAGTTTCGCATGGAGGTCGTAAATTATCCTTTAGGAATGCTCTACGCAGTTCATCATTCATCTTTGAAACCGATCAAATTTAAAATGACAGTCAGACCGACCGACATACAAACAGAGTAACTTGCCACCAACCCAGCCTAAATCCAGTACAAAACTAACTTAAGCTCACAACAAAAACGAAAAACGTATATTAATCCTCAAGAAATCGGACACTGAAAAACTGGATTCAGAAAATGGTAGACACATCAATTTGTTCAAGCAGTTAAACTGGTAACGGACGATTTATGTGGAGACAGCCTTAGAACAAGCTGCCTGCGTCTCCGGCTATCTCTTGTAATATATTATTTACGGAGGAAAAAAATATTGCCGTTCGTTCTCTTCACGTTACGATGGGAATTCGTGCGATTTTTTTTATCTTTTATTTGTCGGATTTGTGATTAGTTTTTTTTTATATATTTATCATTGGTTGGCGTTAAAATGACCGCTGTTATTGTTGTGTTTAGTGGCCTTCAATTATGAAAGGTTTTATGTTTAGGTAATTAAATGATCGTCACTTTTTAAGTATTAAAAAGTTTTTTACTTTTTATGGCGGAGTACCAAGAATATTATTTAAATTATCATCATCTGCCTAACCTTTTCCCAACTATATTGGGGTCGGCTTCCAGTCTAACCGGATGCAGCTGAATACCAGTATTTTACATGGAGCGACTGCCTATCTGACCTCCACAACCCAGTTAGTATTGGGTAATACGAAACCCCTTGGTAAGACTGGTTGTCAGACTTTTTGGGCCACTGACTGCCTAACGACTGTCAAAGATCTACAAATGACAGCCGGGACCAACGGCTTAACGTGCTTTCCGAGGCACGGAGGAAACTCGGTATGTAATGGGTGGTCACCCATCCACAGACCAACCTAGGCAAGCACGGCTTAACCTAAAGATCGACCCGAGCGGCTGTTATTATTTAGCCACGAGCTCCCCCTCGAGCTCGAGATTATTTAAACTAAACCTGTAGAAAAAGTATGTTCCTATATTTGGCTTCACGTTGTTAGGGGCGTCGTCTACGATGCTACTCAAAAGTCACCAACACGGAGCGTCTTAGATAATACTGGTAACCAATTATACACTCAAATCACCAATGAGTGGGCAGAATGTAAAACAGCACTATTAATGCAGCGGTTGTTAGTTACTGCGTAGCAATATGGACGAACGAGCTAGGTACATTTTTTTAGACCACTGTGGTCCATCGCGGCCAAAATAAGTTAAATTCCTATTCACACAGAAACATTCCACTACACACGAAATGTTAAGTAAAAAATAAAATATTTACATACATCTGGCAACACTGCACTCTTAATTGCATTAACATTTTTAATTAAATAATAATTTCACCAGCATCAGACGCGCACAAAATACATTTTTGAAATTTATGAGCTACTTTTAAATGAAAAATAAAAATGTATGTCGCGTATGACATTATGTAGATTTAAATGAAATTATTTCACCACTTTTAAAATAAAGTGAAACTGAGTGTTTCTTTGAAAAGAGATGGAGAAAATGTAGTTTTTCGGATGGAATGTCAAGCTCAGCTAGTCCTTGGGGGATTCAGTGCTATTACTATTGTTTTGTTAAAATAATACAAGGCGTGTCATCGTAAGCCACAGATACATTTTCATGTGTCGTAAGCTTATTTTTACAATGAAATCAGCATTTCACTATTTTTTGTGAGAAAAAAATCTGCTACTACCCTACTCTCTCTGTCAAAATGTACCTATGGAAAAACCTTTTTTTTCTATACTAATATACGGGGTGGAAGGGAGACCGACGCGAAAACGGTTACCACGTTTTCAGTACATCATTCTGAGCACCCCCACATAGAAATTTTTCATCGGTTATAAAAAAAAAAATCTGCTGTTTCCACAAAACAAGGTTAAAATTTAAGGAACAGTTTCTTAATAACCGACGAAAAATTTTTATTTAGTGGGGCTCAGAATGATGTACTGGATACGTGGTAACCGTTTTCCCGTCGGTGTCCTTTTCACCCCGTGTAACTTACTGAATCCACGGTAAAACTTTCTGTCACGATGTTCCTTATTCGAGTCTTTTCTCGTTTTTTTAAACAAAGCATTAGTGTCAGAAAAAACTGAATTAAAGCTTTGTGCATATTAATGTAAAGTATATAATAAGATATTCAAAAGCCAATACCCATGGGCACTTATACATCATACAACCACAATGTAACACCAACCAATGACATATCACGCTTGTAAAAGCATTGCAATTTATAATTTACAACAAAGGAACATCGATCAGCGTTCTGACTAGCACAATACGTTGCGACTGCACCATTAGACATATGAAATATTATAGGTTCAATGCAGCGGTGGAACGTGGCCTTAATTTGTAAGTTTCAAACACAGTTTCGTGTTATTTATTGGTTTCTTTAAAGACCTATTTCGATACGATGTGGTCAATTCTAGATGTTTAAAGAGCTGACCTCTTTGTTGCGCCCGTAGCATGACCACCGTAGACAAGGATTAGATATTATTATTAGATAGTGCAAAGAAATCTGTCATTGTGTCGACACAATCTGTCATTTTGTCGATTCTTCCGTCAAAGAAATCCGCGTCTACGGTGGTCATGCTACGGGGGTTGTTGATGTCAAAGGTATTAAATTTTCTTCAAAAAGCAATTGACAGTCGATCTGCCGTTGATTCGGATCCAGACCAAGACGGTGAGAAATCTTCTTGCCGTGTTGATGACAATTCAAATTGAGTCAGCCCAAAATTTGGCGACGAGTTTGGCACTTTCAGTAGCGTCCATCAGCTCCTGTGATGTCCAAACAGCAGTACAAGCAGGACACGATATCAAGTGTCCTATTGTTCGTAAAGCATATTCTAGAATCAAAAATTCAAAGACATAATGTGATATCGACCAACCCACACTCTGCCCAACTGATTAATTCCCTCTCAAAGAGAGGAAGCCTGTATCCTGTGTTCATTGGAAACATTATGACCCGATTATGTTATCGAACGGAGCCTAACTGTGTATTTTAATTGAGTAGATACAAGTAGTCAGTGGCCCGAAAGTCTGACAACCAGTCTTACCAAGTGGGACCCAGTACTAATTAGGTTATGGAGGTCAGATAGGTAGTCGCTCGATGTGAAATACTGGTATTCAGCTGCATCCGGTAGGACTGGAACCCGACCCCAACATAGTTGGAAAAAGGCTAGGCAGATGATGAGGTACCTACTATATACATAAATACAAATAATAACATACTTTCAGCGCCACGAAACGAGCGTGTAGGTACATACGAGCCGTCGAACGCTTTAGGCTTGTCACAAACGATTATCACGTTGAACACAATGCGTGGCAGGGCTTATCTCTTAATACTCGCTGATAGAAAGGCGCCCGAGGCACTGGGGTTAATAATATTTAGGTGTAAACCCTTATACAGTTTGTGGGAATGAAAATATGTTTTATTATTTCTGTTGAGAGTAGATTTAACGTGTGTTGTTAAGTGGTATATCGGAATAAAGTGGTACGTAATGTTGTTAATTGAACTCAAGTAGTTTACGCAATCATTTTCCGATTTTGGATTATATTACAGTCGATATTGATGTTTTTTCCGAGTTTCCTCCGTGCCTCGGAAAGCACGTTAAGCCGTTGGTCCCGGCTGTCATCTGTAGATCTTTGACAGTCGTTACAGGTAGTCAGTGGTCCAAAAAGTCTGACAACCAGTCTTACCAAGGGGTATCGTATTACCTAGTACTAACTGGGTTGTGGAGGTCAAATAGGCAGTCGCTCCATGTAAAATACTGGTATTCAGCTGCATCCGGTTAGACTGGATGCCGACCCCAACGTAGTTGGGAAAAGGCTAGGCAGATGATGATGATGATGATTGATGTTTTTTCCATGCTGCATTTTTAATATTTCAATCACCATGTCTGGAGCAATGACGAACCAGTGGTCTCTCCGGTCGTGTCGGGTGGCTGTCCCATCGGATTAGAAGAGTATTTCCAGGAATAGACTGCACCTGTGTTTGTGCACATACATGTGCTCTATAATGTCTCCTGCTTACTTGGCTAATCTCCATTGAGATTGACCATCGAGACCGAGATTCGATCGAGAAGATGATGCCTGATTGAATATCAAGCCACTTTAATCCACAGCATATGCATTGAACGACTTTAGCGGGGTTGAGAGCTTAAGGTGATTCTCTCACTGCACCGCGCTCCGTCGCGTAGCGCGGGGTCGCAGATTATTACATTGGAAGAAAGTATCTGAATTTGTATAGAAAACACGCCTAGGATAACACACTGACAACGCGTCGGCTTACAGTGTTAAAACTGCGGCCTGGCGCTACGCGACGGAGTGCGGTGCAGTGGGAGAATCGCCTAAGTATACTGTTCTGATATGTTCATTCATGTGACAAGCATATTTAATTTTTATCTGAGCGTGTTGGAAGACAAGTTATACTCTAGTAGCTGGTCAAGGTAACAAGGAAATATTATTACATTGAGCTCTTATTTTTCCAGTTTCAACGAAGAAGAGCTCACAGTGCATGTCTAGTGATAGATCGCTGACGTACGTCTGCCGTGCACGCTGCGAACTGTTTCCTTTAATTAACTCCGCCTTGCGTGAGCACGTAACTGCAGGAACGTAATAGTTATAAGAACATTACTTACCGAAGCTGGTGTTTATTTAAGTGCTTACTTGTAAATCTTGTCTTACTAATATTATAAATGCGAAAATTTGTGAGGATGGATGGATGTTTGTTAGTCTTTCACGCGAGAACTACTGAACGGATTTGGATGAAATTGGCACATAGATAGTTTATAACCTGGATTAATAAATAGAATACTTTTATCCCGGTTGTATGATTCCGTGGGACAGTTACCGAACTTCACGCGGGCGAAGCCGCGGGCATAAGCTAGTAAATAATACTAGAAAGTAGTCTTCTTGTTGGCCAGTTACCTACTCTTAGATTAAGAAAGTAAGAGTAAAATAACCACCCTTTCTTACTGTATCTTGAAAGTTTTACACAATTTTGTTACGTCTAGAAGACCTAGACAAAGTTGCCTGGAAATTCTTGCAGTGATAACAATGTATTGGATTGACGGCATGGTTGGCGCAGTGGCTAAGCGATTAGCTGCTGTGCGGGTTCAATCTCCGCACGGAACAAATATTTGTATAACCCACAGGTAGTTGATCTGGGTCTGGCTGTTTCTGTATATGAGTTTAAATATTTGTAAACGTACCCACAATACAAGAGAAATTACTAGTGTAGGGCAAAGTTTTAAAACAAAAAACTACGGTAGGTTACCGATTTATTATGTCATCCTGTCTTGAAAAAGAAAATAGTGCTTGTCAAGACCCTCAAGTCACGATATTTCCCTGCTCCCGATAAGTCAGTCATCAAAGTCAACATAATGTAAAAACTCACACAACAGGAACACCGTGAAATGGCGTCGGTTGTGCAATTTAATCAATGCACTTTGACACGTCTAAGCAAAAAGATGGCTCACTGGAAAGGTGCCCAACGTGTTATCTATTTCCTGGAATCCAGTGCCAATTTGCTAATTGATACTTGCTGTGACATTGTTTTCATATGCATACATAGTACAGAAACAGATTAAACATTGTATGAAAGTGAATTTTGCCTAGAATGACATGATATTTTAATTGTGGATTCAAACGTATTTACGACACTAGTAATTCCAAAATCTATTACAAGAATGATTTAGTCGAAAATATATCAAATTAATGTGGATAAGAATGAAAGAAGAACAAAAATCATGATACGATTTTACACATGACCTCCTTTTTTAGAAGTTGGTTAAAAATGGGAAATGGCTAGTAAGGTGTTAAATACTGATATGACGGGTAATATTGATGTTTGGATGGAAGAAGAATACATGCTGTACCAAGCCCTAAGAAATTACGACAACCCAGTAAGTATTTGAAAATACCACCGTAAAACATTATCAAATTGACTATCGTTTTATTGTAAGTTAGGCGATCAATTTGAAAATCTAGACCTAATAACGACACTCTATTCTACTGAACTTCAAATCTTCAGCTCAATCAAGCTAGCTCTCAATCACGCGAACATAGCCGAACTACACACATTGATTGACACACAAAGGGGACGTGACTAGCAAAATATTCCAAGTTCTCAAAGCCATTAATACGTCACTTAATTTTGTTTAAAGTTCACGATATTAGCCTTGTTAGAGCCCTCGCCCACCGAGACATTTTGCAGCAATGCAGGAAACTAAGATGCTGCTACTGGCTGTGTACTCAAACACAAAGCATTTATTTCAATTAGACCATTACAGGCACTTTTAAATGTAAAACAAATTATCAAACAAAAATGAAGCTACAGTCCCAATCACAAGGCATAATAACTTGTGAAAGTATTGTAGTACCTTAGCCCGCGTAACCACGATTCTGTATCGCTACTATAGCGATGCAGACGTGATTCATCATCGATACAGAAATACCAGTGAATGCTACTGTTGCAAGATGAACTCCGTCAAGAGAACAGTCGCGCGTTTCCGCCGATTCTAATACAGTTAGCCTGCGTCATCCATTGCTGGGTAAAGTTCTCTCCCAGAACGTATAGTTTTTTTATCTAGGGCTAGTGTCGATCGGTCGTTGGTTTTTTCTGGCATTTTCTATAGGGTCCACCGCAACGCCTTCTGTCTGTGTCAGGGCTACACGAAGCATCATTTGTATCGATACAGTAGCGATACTGACGCGCGTTTGTCGAGCGTTCCAAATGCGACAAACGCTCGAAACCGTTGCTACAATAAGACTCCGTGAGCGAAGGGCCTTAGGCACAAAAGGTTGTGATGCCGTGACTAGGTTATAATGCACAGAGATATTGGTAGGCATCGAAGGGAATTGTGAATAGAAGACAAGGTCGGCACGCGACTTGGCTAGGGTGGACAAGTTTGGAGAAACTTTGAGACATTTTTGTTTTTTCAACTTAGGGTGAAATGCACAAGAAAGTTTTGATAATTTTTGGTCAGGAAGAATTTTTGAGCGATCTTGACAAGCAACAGAGTTCTGCTACAAAACATTAACATAAATAAATTAAATCTTTTAATTTTTTGCACTAACCACTTTGCACACACACACACACAAACATTCATATAGAATAATTTAAATAGGTCCAGTTAGGTAGGTCTAACTTCGAGAAAGAGGTCAATCGTCGGATCCGACTCGACTGGGCAGCGTTCGGGAAGTTGCGTGGTATCTTCTCGTCCAACTTGCCGCAGTGTCTCGAGAAGAAAGTCTATGAGCAGATGTCAAAGTCTATGTGTGTTGCCAGTTGATTACATACGGAACCGAAACGTGGTCGCTCACAAAGGGCCTCATCAGAAGGCTTAAAGACGCCCAAAGAGCAATGGAGAGGGCTATGCTCGGAGATTCCTTGCGTGATCGAATCAGAAATGAGGACATCCGCAAGAGAACCAAATTTACCGACGTAGCCCGAAGAATTGACAAACTTAGTGACAGAATGGATGGCCGATGGGGCCGACAAGGTCTGGAGTGGCAACCGCGAAGCAGAAGACGATGCGTTGGAAGGCCTCCCATTAGGTGCAGCCAGCGGATCCCCGCAACCTGCTCCAGGTCATCACCTGGTGAAGGTTGCGGGGATACGCTGGATGCGAGACACACGGAACCGGTCAATGTAGCGACACTTGGGGGAGACCTATGTCCAGCAGTGGACATCTTTCGGCTGAAATGATGAATATAGATATCCAAACACTAGCCAGGTAGAAGTAATTGTTGTTATTGGTGTTTCGCGTCTACTTTTTGTTTCCCCGTTAAAACTACTTACTATGCGGCATGAAACAGAAAAATAAACAAACACCGGCCAGCTCTATTGATCTAATGCCTACTTTTTCACAACCGACCTACATCGTTCAAAACTTTTTCTTGCGTTTTTTTTCAAACGCAAACACATGAAGTGGAACGCTCAGACACGCGACGATAACTAAAAGCTAGAGTACACTGTAATCACAAATCTGAGTCGCTTAGAAGTTACAGGCATCGCATGACTGGTATACAGGCACCTTGATGCAATTATGTAATTAAAACAGTGATTGTTTAAAATTATTAAGGTTTATAACGGGTGATATGGCTAGAAAAAGAGGAGGAAAGTTTATGTAGTCGAACAATTTTACGGTGAAAATAATTGTTGTTTAGCTACTTTGATAAGTTATATTGTACCAATTTTATTATAACTTTGTGCTACGGCTTTCGTCTTCTAAACAAGGTGTTAGGAAAAATGAGGGATTTCGATTTTGAAAATGATAAATTTTTACGATAGGAGCATCCTATCGTACAAAATATTTAAAAAAAATCAGCTATGCCCTACATTTTGATCGCGTAAGTATTACACTTTGTAACTTATATTTTTTTCAATTGAGGAAAATTTTGGAGGTTTTGGCTTTCTTTCTTTTCAAATTTTGTTTTTTTTTTAATTAATGACAATGTCTATATTCTACACGTCATTAATATCAAATAATAATTTGCCTCACCTGGGAAACAAAAGCACAAACCTGGAACATTTAAAAATATCAGCGTGGCTTAAGTATAAACAGCCTTAAATGTGCCCACAGCTGGGATACTGGCCTCTTCTTCTTTATAACAGGGACGAGTGAGTGAGCCGTAATTTACCAGTCGGGCCCAGTGTGAATTGATGAATGTCAAAATATCGCCGAATTTCTGATTCCAAGTCAAGCCGGTTTTCTCACGATGTTTTCCTTCACGGTTTTAAAAGAGATAAAATATCAGCTATACAATAAAAATGATTTCTCTCCGTATATCACGTGACATACGTTGTATATCTCCGTGAACAATCGTTAGCGGCTTGTTCGAATAATTCTTATTTGCATTCAATATCAATAGCATCCACTGTTTGTACAATAAACTGGATAATGGGATACGGTTTCATTTATAAATTATATTGTTGCGATCGGTGATTTTACAAACACTTGTAATAATTAATTTTATTGTGTGCTCAAATGTTGTATTAAATATTTGTGAATTTGTTTAGTGAATGAGCCTGAATGAAACTAAGCAACCCGTATATATTAAACTAGCTTTTGCCCGCGGCATCGCCCGCGTGCTTGTCGAAAAATAGCCTGTAATAATAATATTTTACCTGCATCCTCCTTTTTAACCCTTCGGGGGTAGAATTATCAAAAACGCTGAAACACGTATAAATTAATTTTCAATCTTCAGCCTAAACACAAAATTTGAAGATCCTAACTTCAAAACTGACGGACTTTCATATTAACTTCCATCGCCTATTTTACACCTTTAGGGGTGGAATTCTCAAAAATCCTTTCTTAGTGGATATTTACTCTTCACAAAGAACACATCCTCCAAGTTTCATGTGTCTAGGACCAGCGGTTTGGGCTGTGTGTTGATATATCACCCAGTCAGTCAGTTTACCATTTTATATAGATAGATTTATCCATAATTTTCACCAATTTCAGGTAGTCAGTTTTTTCAAAAGTCTTTCAATCACTTTTACCATGTGATATCGAACTATCCCGTACTAATTGGGTTGGGGATGTCAGATAGGGAGTCGCTCCATGTAAAATACTGATGTTTAGGTACATCCGGTTAGACTGGAAGCCGACCTCTACAGTTAGGAGGCTAGGCAGATGATGAATTTCTCATTCATTCATTATGTTAATCTAGCTGTGTGGCAAATTTCATCGAAATCGATTCAGCGTGAAAAGTTTCAAGTAACAAACAGATAGTTATTATTCCATTTATGTATAGATGTGAAAGTTGAAAGTTTTTTCATGTTAATAAATACGCCTTAAAAGCATTCATATGTAAAACAGTCAAGATAGAAGCCAATTCAAGTACAAAAAGTTTCTAACTTTTACCAAAATACAGGAAAAGTCCTAAGAAACACAAATCCTTGGGCACCGCACCCGCCCCTCGCTACATAGCTTGATTGATTGAGATGATTCAGCGCAAACGAATTTCCCGAGTGAAATAACAATTATGTACGTACTTATGTAGTACCTACGCATTAATAATTATGTAATCTACAGTGACAACGCCAGCGTATTGTTAGAAGATTATATCTTTTAAGAACAAAAATTTTTAGAAATGAATGAAAAATCATGTTGAATTTTGGAAAAAAAGACGATCAACTACATAAGAATCCACTTGGATTTTGGCCTTTTTGCCTCGTACTGAACCAATTTAGTTTAATGTATGCAATTTTCTTTTTATGTTATTTTTTTCTTTTTATTAATTATGTTTTGTTTTGTCCTGTGCCAGTCAAATAAATTTTTTTTTTTCTTTCTTTTTTGGCGAGTGGCTATAGTTTTCTCCAGACTTCACTAAACTGGAGACGAGCAGAGCGGAGCGGAGACGTGAGGGATTTAACCAATCGAATTCGTTGAAATCCACATTGCGTCTCTCGTCTCTCCTGTGATCGGTTGATTGTATTTTGGCAGAGCCATCTTGTTTTTTCGATATAATTACCACGACAAGACCAGTTCACAAATATTTTAGCATCAGCGCACTCCTGATGACGTCATTCAAACGCCAAAATATCCATGGTGCACTGTAATGATTTTGGATAGTCTAAAACTTAATTATTTACAATCTTAGGTTTCCTCCCAAATGCGAAATGTGTTATGAAAATCTGATAAAATTAACGACGAGGTATAAATTCAAATACCTAATTATAAACTAAAACACTACACAGACTATCAACAGATTTAACAAAGAAACACATTGTAAAGTAACTACTATCTTTTATGAAGTAGAATACTAAAACACCACCCAGATAATAAAAGATCTTAAAGAAACTACTGAAAATAATATACTTCAACTATAAACACAGTTCATTTTCTCAGCGAAAAACCTTTACTGTATTAAGCTATATACTATCGTATCATAAGTCTCCTTAATCCTTCTTTTACGACGTGAAAAACGCTTCATGTCTTCATTAACTCAAATGGGTTCAAAGAATACACACCACACAACACACAAATTAACAAATCAGAAAAAAAAAATCTGAAATCTGAAATATCGAATTATGTAGTTGCACATACGAGTACAAACTATAAAACCTTAGTGCCACAGACAGAACTTCTGATGGTAGAATGTGCTCTCCATGGTTCAAATCTATAAAAAGTGGTTTCCCATCCCTGATCTGGCCGCACCAATGGCTGCTTAATTTCACAGACTCACTTAATTTATTACTTACCTACGACCCCCTCATTTAAAATCCACACATTAAACATAAATTCTCTCCTATAATAACCATGACATCGCAATAATTTTGGCCGCACGCAATATTTTTTCTGGCAATAATTTCTATCCAGCGTTTATAACCAGCCCTTATTTTTGTGTAGCGCTTTATTGTTTGGGCGATAAAGGCGAGAATTGATCGGCAAGCTATCAATGGGGCTTAAGCGGTGTTTAATCGGTCAGTTTTCACGTAACGTTTGATAGCCCGTGCGTGATATTGAATACACATTGTTGCGAGGATCGGATAGCACGATCTCTGCTTGGGGCTTGGTTTGATTTTTTTTTTACTGCGTTGACGTTTTTCGTAAATACTTTATCACCTTTAAAAGTATTAAACGATTTTGATTTTGGAACCCGTTTAATTAATGGATGATGTAATATTTGCAACTAAATAATTTGACTTTGACTTTATCTTTTTCATCCATTTATGTCGGAGAATCTAAGTCTCCAACGGAGAAAAACCAGGGGTATCGTGTTACCCACTTGACTAACTGAGGGATGGAAGTCAGATAAGACTTCACGTAAATACTAAAATTCCGCTGCAGCTGCTGGTTAGACTGGAAGCCAACCCCAACATAGGAGTAGTCTAGGCAGATGATTTTTAGACACTAGTTAATGGAAGTCTTCGTGGATATCTTTCATACAAAGCTAGTTGGAGTATTTTAAAGTCTCGCCGAGAAAACACGCACCGAAACCATTCTATCCACATAAAGATGGCTCCGATGCCTCCATTAGACCACACCTGTGTCCTGCCTGTTATTGTCATATCTCAGGGGAAACGAAGTCGTTCCCCCCAACACTCTGGCAGCGCACGACACCACGTGACCACGAACGTGCCTCCATGCTCCCAAGGGCTTTCAATAAATAAAGTGAATTCCAAACTAAGATGTTGCTTTATTTTTGTGATATTATATTTTTTTTTATTTGAGGTGAAATCTTTGCTTTTAAATGTGGTGTAATTTTTTTTTAATACTTTTGTAGACCACCTTGTGGGTGTAGTGCTCGCAAGCGTTTGTGAACCGAATAGCTTATCATCAGGTGAGATCTGTCTCGTTTAGCATAATCAGCCTTCATTTTCCAACTGCTAGGTCACAAGGTTCCTCTCATTGAAAGGAAGGGAGTGAGCTGTGCCATGCGGTCCCAGTGCCGGTCGGTAGAAGTCGTATGTCATGAACTTTTAGTTCTAGGATATGCACACGGTTTCTTCACGGTGCTTTCCGAGCATTGTTTTGATAGCAGTGTTATTCTGAGAGCAATGATGATGAAATTAATGTGCGCCTGCCTTTTCCATCTCATTAGATCCCAAGCAATGGTGCGGTCACTTGACAACAAAATGGAGCAAAGGGTCAAAAAGAACCTAAATACATTTAAACTGTAAAAGCTGCTTCGTTGTTCTAGTGGTAGCAGCCGCTGAGCATGAGTTCCTGAATTTGATTCCTGGGTGGGGCAAAGTGTTTTTGGGTTTTTCCATCAGGAATTTCTCAGTAGCAGCCACGGAGTCTGGATTTAAGCCCGGTTGATGGCCATAGGCTCGCCCTCTATTACATGGGACTTAAACATAACTGGCAAAATGTGGGTGTGCTATGAGGTACACCTCTGCCTAACCCTTCGGGGATTACAAGCGTGATGTTATGATATAGTAAAAACCAAAAAATATCCAGCTAATCAAGATCGTTTTCCGCTTCACCCGTATGTCACAAGACTTATTGCAATAACCTCAGCGTAATGTGCTTTGATATTAAAGCTTTCACCGTTTTAATAGCTCTGACAGATGCTGGTTCTTTTTTGATTAAATCCTTTACTAGACGCGGATGTTATAAATCAAAGTTGTCGTTACTGCTTTGTGGCTTTCGTTTTTGGTTTAATATTTGAGTGTGGGGATGAATAGGTAATGAATTGTTCTTGTTTAGTGAGTTTTGAGGGTTATCGTAAGTACTTTTAAGTTCTTATTGTTTTTTTTTATAGTGTTGAGATTATTTTTGTCTTCTGTTGATATTATCGCCAGTTATTATAGAAGTAGACTGCCCCGTTGGTCTGTTGATTGCAGCGCGGCTGTTGAACATGAGGTCCTGGGTTCGGGCAAATTGTTATTTATTTTTTTTATTTTTGGTTTATGGAGGGCTTACAGCTATTTAAAACAAACAAAAAATTAAACCATAGTCACCAGAAAGCGAATTACAAATCCTTACATATACAGAGTGTTTTTTTTAAACATGGGTAATACTTTTGGGGCGTGTAGTACTCATGAAAATAAGTAACATTTACTATCGGACCGACCATGAAATCGCGAAAAAAATATCAGCTGCTCCATACATTATTGGTAGCGTAACTCAAAAAAATGTAGACAACAGCAGATTATTTTAATCATATTTCATAGTTAGCCCATAGTAAGAGTTGATCATATTTATGAGTACTTTAGGCCCTTAAAGTATTGCCCACGTTTAATCAAACACCCTGTAGACTTATAATGTTTAGTTTTACTCTCATAATTCTGTTTGTTAATATCCATATAGCTAGTTTTCTGTTCGCCGATATTGGTAGTAACACGTCACGGTAACTTTATTCGTGTACCGGCTTTTTATTTACTTAGTTTTATATTTTCTTTGCTATAGACAGTCATTATTGTGTACCTGTAATGTCACTTACTTGTCAGTGTCACTGTCCACGGCGTCTTGATTCGGTTACGTTCGGAAACACGCATTAGTTTTAGATTTATGTTGTCAACAGTCTGCAATTAATTCTGAATTTCATTTTACATTTATAGTCATATTATTTATTATTTGTTTATAAGTAAGAAAGTATCATTATAAGTGCCTATATAAATTTTCGATAGCAAGAAGTTATTTTTATATATTTATTTTGTACCCTATCACAATGTTTTCTGATTTAACCCAAAGGTTGACTGGTAGAGAATGCCCTGTGGCATTAAGTCCGCTTATGTATCACTATTGTACATGAGTTTAAATAAATAAATAAATAATAAAAAAAATATGGTGTCAGCACAAAAACAGAAAACACACCGCTGTAATCAAAGTAAGAATCATCATTACATCATTCGCTCATTTTTATTATTGGCTTTTTCCATCAAGACTTTATCAGTACCAGCCATGGAATCTGGCTTTGTGCCCGGTTGATGGCCATATGCTCGCCCACTATTACATGAGACTTAAACGTAAGTGGTGAAATGTGGGTGTACTATTAGGTACACCTCTACCTAAACCTTTGGGGATTACAGGCGTGATGTTGTGTTATAGAAATAGGTATAAACCGCATCACTGTTATCTTTGTGTGAAATAATTATCAAAAGTGGGTGAGGCGCTGTCATATTGGCACTATCAACAATTCTCACGCTTGCAGAACATTGTAATTTTTTAACCTTGTGTATTGTCTGGGTCACCAACAGCCAACACACAGATACAGGATATGCCTTGTTTGGGACCCGCTGTTAAACCTGTTAGTATTCTGTTGTGTAAGTTAATAATAAATGAATTTGATGGGACATCTTCTCTACATCCTATGAAACAAAGTAGCTCCCGCTGTTTGTACGCTTACATCTTCTAAATTACGCTACAGACTTTAATGCAGTTTTCAGCAATAGATAGAGTGATTCAAGAGGAAGGTTTATATGTATATTGCACCCGTGTGAAGCAGGGTCGGATCGCTAGTTGAAAGTAAGACCTTAAAGGATAAAGTTGTTTATGTAATCTACTTCCATACATAAACTCACGCTTTTTTCCCAATTGGATAGGCAGAAACCGAGGAAACCCACCTGTTACGATCCTTATATAGGGTCTAACTATTCATACACGAAATATTTTCAGAGAATCATCTAACGGCTATAACAAAGCCATTTCAAGGGATTTTTTTTTTTATCTGAGTATATTTTTTTATAAAAAATATATAATTTTAAATTACTTGACCCACAAAATAAATACTGGCTCCTTATTTTTTAGCATCCATTACGCTAGTTTACTAAGTCGTATTTACCTACTGTCATTGTTAGAATATGGGAGTAAAAGTTTTATGCAAAAAGTCTCAAAAATTTTTAGAATTATAATAATTTTGTAAAAAAAAGCACTCAGATAATTTTTTTTTCTTTGCTATGGCGACTTTACGACTTATAGAAGTTACTCTTAAAATATTTCGTGTATGAAAAGATAGACCTTATATACTCCTTTTGCCTCGTCCACGTTCATTCAAGAAATCACTATGACTGAGTTAAGCTGATGTGAGTGAATTCTGCAAATGCAAACTTTATTTGCAAAGTCAGAACTGATTGAATTGCAATACATATTGCTACTGCAACTCAATGGACTAACGAGAATTTCGACGAGAGCATTAGTGGATCATTAGCTTATTGATTTCTGAATGGCACTCGTTTTGTCGTATCAACTCATGGCCAAGGGGCTACTGAAATTGCGCTGGATGTGCTTGTGTTTTATGTTAGCGGAACTGTATATAGACAGAAATATTTGACAAGTAGTATCATAGATTTATTACCAGAGGTTGAAAGAGCGGGCTTGGTTATAGACACCACTTTCTTATTTTTCCCATCATAATTTTTGTTTTGGTGCCGTACCACACCTGGAAGTTTTCGATTGCGGAGATATTGAAGAAAGAAATTCCACTTTTTTTATTTTTTTAAATTAAATTGACTTAACTTGAAATATCTCCATTCAGTATTTATTTATTTATTTAAATAGAACGGCCAAAGCAAATTACACTATTTAAACATATAATTTATTTAACACAGTCATGCATTCTTCTCACAAAAATTCAAACATTCTGACAGTATCACCTTCCATTAATTCGCAAACATATCAAGATCTGTGTTTTGAGTTCAGGAGAGCGTTAATAGCGGCTAATGTCCGAGGAATTGGTGACTTGGAGTGTGCAACAGTACGGCAAGTTGGAACAGCCAGTAAGCGGTGTTTCTGCCACGACAGTAGGTAATTGTCTGGGACAAATAGATTGCAGATGTCATAATGCAGATCAGGAACATCAATAATCCCCCTAAGAATTTTAAATCCATGACCCTCGTACTGTTTCATGCACCCATAAACAAAATGTTTTGGGTGCCGGCTGCGTTACGTAGCACGCTACCATAAACAACGATTTTTCACACTAAAAATAGAAGTTATTTCCAGAAATTAACTGTGTCAAACTTAGTTTTACATAAACCCTGTCGTATAATATATTCCTAAAAAAATACATGTGTATGTAAGCACCAATACCAACATTAGGCGCAGCACACATGTAACCCTGTATAATTAAGTGCCACAATATAGTCGTAACTCGCACACTCGTTTATCTACGCCCCGGGGGTTAACGCCGAGTGAGCCGACTGACGTCGACATCTCGCACTCTACTCGTGCTTATATTACATTCGTTTATTAACTTTTATTCAACTTTTCTGCGAGCTGTGAGTAACGGGCTTTATTTTATAGCGAGGGCTATAACTCTCGGAGACAATGACTTTGATGGCTCATTTACATTAGAAAATGTCGTGGTCATAAAAAGGCCATATTGGATGTTTTTCAAATTAAAAATGCTACTTTGTACGTGCTATAAATGCGTGTTTCTAAAAGAGTGTTGTATATACCATATTTGTGTCGATGGATGGAGAGAGAGAATGTTATGACACAAAAGGAACTAAATGATAGCGTGACCATTGAGAAAGGAAAATGGAAGATGAAAATTTGCAACGGCTCCAAGAATCATGGACAGACGCAGGATGATGATAACAACCTTATCGGCTCACAAAATGTGTTTTTACACAACTACTTGATGGTGTCTACTATGATCTTCTCCTTTATCCTCGCCTCTTCCCACTACGCGGGTCTGATTTCTTAATGTTTCGGCGCCATTCACTTCGCTGGCTAGCATCGTCATCTGTATGGTCTAGCTTTTGTATGTTCTTCCGGACTCTTGTCATCCAGGTACTTTGCGGTCTAATTCTCCCTCTTTTTTTTGTAGCAATGGAAAGGCACTTTTTTCACGGTGTTGTCATCGGGTATACGCTTAACATGTCCGTATAACCTTAGCCTGGATTTTGTACTCTTCTCAGTAATGGATGGTTAGGTGTGTATTATTATGAATTTCCAAAAAGTGGAGAGAAAGACGAAACTTAATTGATATTTCTGAAACAACTTGGACAAGTACTATCTATCTATAGTACTACATTAACAGATGCAAGACAAGTGCAGCTGTAGCAAACAATAATCAAACAAGATTTTGTTAGTTCTCTACATGAAGTAAAAGATAATTGTCATCATAGAATTGCTTAGCCTTATAGATTATAGGACCGCCTTTCCTTATTCCTTGCCTAAAATAGACACACATTTAGTACCATTATATTTAGTAAGTCACACACAAACACGGAGAGGAAAATGATAACGCAGTCGACGGCACAAGAATCCAAGATGGCGGCGATCCATTAATCACGTGACCCAGTGAGGGGATGACGCGGCAGTCCCCCAGATTGACTGACAAGCACTGTGGTAGTTAATTTGATGATACAATAGGGGCTTATCGCACTTATAGTAAGAGATTATAGTCGCAGTACTATATACACACACCAACACACATCTCACCACACACACGCTACCTCCATTCCATAATTATGAAATGTGCCTTTATTTTACTTTACCCTATCTTCCTTCTGTTTTAAGTTTTTAAATTATTTCAATTTCTACAGTAGATATTTATTTTTTAGTCAATTTCTACAGTAGCTAAAGTGAGCACTGTCTAAGCTTCCACATTCAGCCCTATGTAACCGGAAACCTCAACACCTGTCACACAGGCTGTCCTAGTTCAGGACCAAAAAAAAAAACCAAAAAGAGAGTAAAGAGAGAAGGAGGGGGAGTAAAGACCAAATTGTTGTAATTTTTAATGAAGTTAGAGAAAATAAATTTATTTATTTTATTTATAGTACTTAGAAAAAACTAAATAGGAATGATAAATGATTACTGTAATACCCAAAGAGCCTCTATTAAGTGTATTATTACAAGGCACCTTGACCACTTTTATGGTCTTTATCGCATGAGGTTGTCATGCGTCTAACGTTATCTCTCGTCGATGGATCTAGTCGTGTACTCAAACACAAAAGTTGTGGTATTTTCATAAGCTGATGGTCAAATTTGGTGCTGTTTTATAGCCATACTATCCTCAGAAGACCGAGTAATGATCGTCATACTTGTTTCCAATGTACTGGCGATTTCTCCGAGTATTAATTACTAGCTTATGCCTGCGGCCTCGCCCGCGTGGAGTTCTGTAATTGTACAAAAAAGTATCCTTTGTGTTAATCCAGGTTAGAAACTATCTACAGGTAGGAAACTATCTACATGTATTATAAAGGGTGTAAATAGATCCTTAACATAAACGAAAGGCACTTGTTCTCCCCGTCACTGCGATCATGTTTTTGTTCTAGACCATACCTTTGAACCTTCTAGTTACGGAGGTATTGGGCGTCAAAGTTCCAACTTTTTCACAAGTTTTTTTTTTTACAATACATGTTTTTAATGTAAGATTTTTACTTTACACATCTCCACGACCCCCGTACTATTCAATCCGTTCATCAGCACAATGCTATGAGTGCCGAAAAACGTAAAACGTGATTTTAAACACCAAAAAAAAAAAGTGGATTCCCAAATTCAATAATTTTTACGTAAAGTTACTTAGTTTGATGTACAGAATGCTTGGTTGACGGATATGTGAAGGTTCTGTTTACACCCAGTATTTCATCAAAATCCATTCGGTAGCTTTTGCATGAAAGAGTAACAAACATTAAGACATCCTTACATCCTCACAAACTTTCGCATTTATAATATTAGTAGGAAGTAGGAAAATCATCATCTCATCACGTTACTTAGTCACTGCGAGTTAACATGTCTTGTTCCAGATTTGCTCATAACGTTTTCTTTTTATGCGGGAGCCTCAATGTTTCTGTGTGTAAACGATGGTCTAAGTTTCATATTATCATGGAAACTATATCAAGTCCAATTAAGTATTATCAGCGAATGCCACTCGTGGAAACTATTACTGAATTAAACCATTTCTTTCTGGAAGGTTGCATCTTTAATTAAACTTTAAGCTGACAGATCCCAAAGGAATCTATTGGAGTCAGATGCAAGGAGGTCGATGGTATGGATGTGGCAATTTGTTATTTCTTCTCAATGCTCATAACGATTTCAATAGTAAACTTTGTCAATTCGGTCTAGAAAAGTCTAGATAAAATGTGATTGTGCAAAATATTGTTTTCTTGATAGCATTTTCCAAGATAAACTCGAAACGTTACCTACCGTAAAATATATTATTTAAACAGAAACATAACATAATTTTTAAAAATTACCTGTATTCCCCAACGGTTAAGCTGAGGTCCGCCTAATATGGTACATGCGCTTTTTACCGGATATATTTCCTTCTATATGTAAAAGGGTGAGCCTATTGCCATCAAAATTGCCGGGCAAAAATCCGAAATCAGGGCTGTTACTGATTAATTCTAGATTGAAAATCCTAATAACACTTGACTTGGTCAAGTAGCAACTGCTGAGCACGAGGTCAATTCCCGGGTCGTGCAAAGTGCTTATGGGTTTTTCATTATTAAGTAGCAGCCACGGAGTCTGGATTTGTGCCCGGTTGATGGCAATAGGCTCTCCGCCTTTTACACAGGATAAACATTTCACCATTATGTTTACATAATGGCGAAATATTTGAGTACTTGTTAGGTACATCTCTGCCTAATCCTTCGAGGATAACAGGGCGTGTTGTTATGTTATGTTGACCTGGGAATCTCCACTGTCCATCATGCAGCACTCCCCATGCTGAGCAATAATGCTTGCGAGGCAGCGTCGAGGTAGTAAGCAGCTACTAATATTTTGATATTTTAAACATAGTATTCTCAAAATGGACGGTACGGTTGGTGCAGTGGCTGTGCGATTGACTGCTGCGCTTCGTATCGCAGGTTCGGTTCCCGCACTGAACAAATATTTGTATGGCCTACAGGTAGTTGTTCCAGGTCTGGCTGTTTGAGTTTAAATGTTTAAGTGTCGGGCAACGTTTTTTTTTTTTAAAAAAACTTACTAAATCCATGCCGCTTCCATTCTTTCTAGCTGTGCCTTGAAACAGAGCTACCAGATAAAGTCAGCCTTCTAGACTCATTTAACTTGATGCAGTCGCTGCCAACCATTCATTCCTTTTGACGTTTCATTTTTATTTCATAGTCTCATCATAAGCCATAGATTGATTTTTAATTAATAGATTTGGTTTTACTTTGTTATTTGTTGTGAATATTATGTCAGGTGTTGTAGCTATGTGACAACTGAGCAAAGGCATGTGAGTGTTAAACTACGTTTGGTGCTGCCAGTCCTTGGATGGGTGACCATTCTTTGCACATCGATTCTTTTTGGCAATGGAGACAACGTACCGTCTTCTCGTTGTCCTCTTAAATGGTGCAGGGTAATGGGAACAACAGGAAAAATAAAACCGTCATTCGTTGCCCCATCAATGGCGGAAGGGCAATAGGGACAGCGGTAATACACCTTTACAAGTCGTGATGATCACGCTTAAGTAGGCATACATAAATACGTGGCTATAGTAACCCTTCATTACGCTTGTTTACGACTTAATTATTTGTAAAGCTTCCGGCGTGCTCGATAGATGGCGTTGTCGTCAAATTAGAAGTCGCTATGGTTTCGTTACCTCGATTAGTACATAAGCAAACAGTTCTTTTTTAATAAATTAAGCTATCGAGTCAGATCAGTACACAGTGGTTTCATTTTGCGATTTCGCTGGTGTACCTTCGGGTCAACCTCCCCTAAATACCATCAGGTATTTAACATTGGTCCTACGAGCCGGATCATTTGGACAGTTTTTGAGTGGAGCCTCCGTAGGCCCGCTTCTCTGTCCCGTGTACTTGCAGTGGATCGCTGCAGCAAGGTACACGGTCCTCCGCACTAGCGGCGACAGCTTCACCCAGCATTGGCGGTGAGCTGAGTCAGCATTGGCGGACTAGTTCAAAGAGTGGCCACAGAGGGCGCTACTCTCAGATCAACACTTCACTGGATGACAGCAAGGTGACGCAGGCGCAGCCAACACGCGCCGTCACAGGTGACGTCACGCGCAGTTCAGATAACGGCCACCAGAGGGCGCCACTTGCTAGTTGGAAACGGTGTTTGTGCGAAGTGCAAGTTTTGTGAGTACATTTTTTATTTAATTAACTTGTCCACGAATTGGACAAACTGGTCGAGTCAAATGATTTTGAACTCTATTCCAACAAAGTTAAACCAGAAGAAATAGTGAAGAAGTTTCAACTTAGAAAATAACTTCGTCTTGGACTTGTAAAATTTTAACATTAATTTTAAACTTAAAAAACTTGTTTGTATATTACCAATTTGTGTGCATGTTAGAATTAGGACTTAGAATATTTTATAGAAAACGGGGGAACGGGGAACCTATACCCGATTTCCACCAGATTTTGTGTAACCAAAACACTTGTAGAATTTTAAGTAGTTTTGAGACTTGTATTATTTTGTTTGAAATCAACTGTTTTTAACTTATAAGTTTACTACTTAAGTTTGCAACACTCAGAAATTTTGCATATCATCTGTTTTGCGAAAATTGTTATTGATTTATCAACTTATACATTTGTTGTGTTTATAAAATTCAAGATCAAGATAACATTAATTTAAACGCATTTCATTTATTTATTAGGTTTATAAATCAATTATAAAAATGGAAGGATTAATTAATGTTTTAAAAGATCAACAGAATGTTATCACAAAGGGATTGACAAATTTTAAGAAATGCGGTAAAGATAGATTAACGCTAGAATACATTGACACAAGGCAAGAATTATTAGAAAGGGATTGGGCATTGTTTAAAGAAAATAACACAAAATTTTATGAACGTTATAAAGCAGAAGATACAGTACAGAAAGTGGTTGATATCTATGATGCGACAGAGGATACTTATGTTATTTATAAAAGTTTAATGAAAACAGCTCTTAATAAAATTAAGTTATCTAAAGATTCTGTACATCAAACAGATAATGCTTCAACAAGTACAAGCAAATCAAGTAGTTCTTTTGTTAAGTTGCCTAAAATATCCATTCCTACATTCTCAGGAAAATATGATGAATGGACAACATTCTATGATCTTTTTACATCACTAGTACACAAAAATAATACATTAGATAATGTGCAAAAGCTCCATTATTTAAAAGGTCACCTTTCTGGCGAAGCAGAGCAATTGATACGTCATACTCCTATAACTGATGCCAATTATATGCAGTGCTGGACTCAGTTACAGAAGCGTTATAGCAATAAAAAATACTTAACAAATTGTATTCTTAGGAGGTTGTTCGGTCAAAAACGTATGCAGGTGGAATCAGCTACAGCTTTGAAGGAGTTGCTTGATACCACATGCGATTGTCTTAATGCGTTGAATAATTTGGACATAAACGTGAGTACATGGGATGTCATTATCATACACATTGTTACCTTTAAATTAGACAACGAAACGCGTAAACAATGGGAGCTTGGTATTTGCAACAATGACTCCAACAATGACTTACCAACTTTCAACCAATTTAAAACTTTTATGGAAAATCGGTTTCGTGCGTTGGAGTGTTTAGAGCCTAAAAGGGCACCAGTTTATCAGTGCAACAACAATTATAAAAGTTCAGCTGGTCATACTCCAAAAGCAATGTTGGCTACGAGTTCATCAATAAAATGTGAGTTCTGCTCTGAAGAACACAAACTTTGTTTCTGCAAGAAATTCTCAAAGCAGACAGTTGAAGTTAGACGTGATTTTGTAGCAAAACATAAAATTTTGCTTCAACTGTTTAGGCGGCAATCACATTGTTTCTGAATGTAGGAAACCTACCACATGTAAGGTTTGTCAAAAGCGCCATCATTCACTGTTGCATTTAGGTCAGGAGTCGGACAAACCTTCGGCATCATCGGCTATCGACAGTGTTGGTTCACCTAATACTGGTCCGATAGTTTCGTGCCTATCGACCGGTAATGTTCCCAAGCCAAGACAGGTTTTATTAGCCACAGCGCTAATAAAAGCCGAGTCACGCTCTGGTGAATTTCAGACTGTCCGAGCCTTGCTCGATCAGGGTTCGCAGGCATGTTTTGTAACAGAGGCCGTAGTTCAGCTACTCAACCTGAAAAAAACCCCTATTCAAGGAACTATTTCAGGCCTTGGTGGTAATAGTTCAACCATGGCAACGTACATGGTACATTTTAATATCCAATCTCGAGTAGATTCAAACTTTAATCTTAAAGTTAACGCTTACGTACTAAGTAAAATTACATCGTACTTACCTGAATGTAGAGTCGACACTACCTTAGATTGGTTAAGCGTCAACACACTGCAGCTTGCAGATCCAAAGTTCAACACTCCCAATAAAATTGATGTTTTACTGGGCGCTGATGCTTACAGCTGCATCATTAAAGCAGGCATAGTTAAGAGTCCGTCAGGCACTCTGATTGCTCAGAGCACTGCCTTAGGGTGGGTTCTGTCCGGGGCAATTAGTAAGGATACATCTAAAGGTTCACCTAAAGTTAAGGTGTTGCATGCACAAGTTAATGAAGACGACATATTAAGAAAATTTTGGGAAATTGAAGAGCAAAATAGTTCAAAGAAAATACTAACACCTGAAGAAAACAATTGTGAAGAATTTTATACCAAAACTACAGTAAGGGATAGCAGTGGAAGGTACGTAGTGAGACTACCTTTCCGCGAGGAAAATCCTTCCTGTAAAGGTGGAAACTCTCGTGCTATCGCTGAAAAAAGATTTAAGTCATTAGAAAAAAGGCTGGAAAGAAATACAGATCTTAAGGAAAAGTACAAGCAGGTAATAGGAGAATATTTACAACTAGGACACATGAGGCAGATAGAAAAGGATGATAAGAATAAGGAAATGGCGGTATACTTACCTCACCATGCTGTAATCCGGGAAGACAAACTTACCTCAAAGGTACGTGTTGTCTTCAACGCGTCCGAGAAGAACAACCATGGAGTCTCACTCAATGACACGTTGATGGTGGGACCTACATTGCAGTCCGATTTACGACACACAGTATTAAGATGGAGACTTCATCCCATAGCACTGGTAGCGGACATCGTCAAAATGTACCGCCAGGTCAGGATTTCGGAAGAAGACGCAATGTTTCAGCGCATATTATGGCGAGATAGTCCTGAAACCGAAATCAAGGACTACGAGCTAGTGACGGTTACCTTTGGTACGGCATCAGCACCATACCAAGCAGTTAGAACCCTACATCAAGTCGCCTACGATGAAGGTAAAAATTACAATCTTGCTGCTGATATGGTCCTAAACTGCTTCTATATGGACGACTTGATGACCGGTTGTAATAACGTACAAACAGGTCTGGAAATCTACAGGCAAATGAAAGCGTTATTAGGAAAGGGTGGATTCACGCTCCAAAAATGGAACAGTAACAACCAAGAAATAGTAGACAGGATACAGGAAATAGAAAGTAATACATTGAAAGGACAAATAGATCAAATTAGGACAAAAGACAACATGGAAAAGGATAACATTCACAAGGACAACACAAATAAGCACAAAATCATACAGGACGTAAAACAAGTTAAAAAGTACATCAAACCAAAGAAATCAGAACACAAAGAAAAGGAAGTAGAAATAAAATTAGATAGTACCATCAAAATTCTAGGACTTACCTGGAACCGCAACGCAGACACATTCCAGTACACGGTGAATCTCCCGCCGCCGACGACCGCACCTGTAACTAAAAGATCCATTATTTCTGTGATAGCACAACTTTTTGATCCATTAGGCTGGTTAGCCCCTAGTGTGGTGTTAGCGAAAGTATTTATCCAGAAATTGTGGCTTGCAGGTGTTGGTTGGGATGAGGAGCTAACCGACGAATTAATAAATGAATGGAGATCATATCGTGAGGAATTGTTACTACTCACCAAGGTTCGGATTCCTCGCTGGCTTGGCACCAAGTCGAATGACTATCTGGAACTTCACGGTTTTAGTGACGCCTCCAAAACAGCTTACTCAGCTGCGATTTACTTGCGGATTGTAGACGCCGATCGCAATGTTCAAGTGTCGTTGCTGGTTGCTAAGACCAGAGTAGCACCAGTTAAGCAGATAAGTATTCCGCGGTTAGAGCTCTGCGGAGCAGTCTTGCTGTCACAGATACTGTCTCCAACATCAGAAGTCTTGAGTATCTCCCAAGACAAGGTCAAAGCGTGGACAGATTCCACTGTGGTGTTGGCCTGGATAAATAGCCACCCAAGTAAATGGAAGACATTTGTGGCCAATAGGACGTCTGAAATATTGACCTCGATGAAAGCGTCGCAATGGTTTCACGTCCCCACTAAATATAATCCAGCAGACTGCGCCTCTAGAGGGATACTTCCCAGTTCACTGCTAGAAAACGATTTGTGGTTTTCTGGACCATCGTTTCTTAAATCACAAAATGTTATTTACAACAGGCCTAATAATTATTGCAGTACAGATTTAGAAGAGTCAGCAAAGGCACATGTAGCGATCATTCCAAACTGTTCCTTCTTCGATAAATTTTCTCAGTTACGAAGATTGGTTAGGATCGTTGCATACTGCCGAAGATTTTTAAAGGAGAACAAAATGTACAGGAAAGGATATTTACAAAAAACAGAATTAGACGCTGCACTCGAATGTTATATTAGGAAAACACAGGAAGAACTATTCACAACAGAATATAAGGAACTGAAGGACAAAGGCTATATACAATCAAAAACAAGTCCATTAAGTTCACTCTGCCCCTACCTCGATGATAAGGACATTATGAGAGTTAGAGGTAGACTGGAGAAATCAGAGCTAAGCGACCAAATGAAGCATCCGATAGTCCTGCCTCACTCCAGTCATCTAACTCGGCTAATCATAGCTGATGCACACCATAAAACCCTTCACGGGGGTCCTCAGCTTATGACAAATTATTTGAGAACAGCCTACTGGGTTATTGGGGTCAGAAATGTGGTCAAACATCATGTCATCAAGTGTGTTACATGCGCCAGGCAAAGAGCCAGTACTAAAAACCAATTCATGGGTTCACTACCAGCTGTTCGGTGTACCCCAGCACGACCATTTTTACATAGCGGGGTTGATTATGCTGGTCCAATTAAAGTTAGGACAACCAAAGGTCGTGGCCACCGTTCATACAAAGGCTATATATGCCTGTTTGTATGCATGGTGACTCGTGCACTGCATTTAGAAGTAGTGAGTGACATGAGCACTCAAACCTTTTTAGCGGCGTTTAGACGTTTTGTCTCGAGACGAGGTCATTGTGCCAAACTGTGGAGTGACAATGGGACTACGTTTGTAGGTGCCTCCAGGGAGTTGCAGCAGTTGACAGCTATTCAGTCATCACTAGCCGAACACCTCGAAGCGAATGGTACGGAGTGGCACTTCATTCCTCCTCACAGTCCCAACTTTGGCGGACTTTGGGAGGCCGGAGTGAAGTCCACAAAGTTCCATTTGAAACGAGTGATCGGTGAAGCGACTCTCACCTTCGAAGAACTGACGACACTCCTCAGTCAGATAGAAGCGTGCTTGAACTCGCGACCTATGTGCACAATCAAGGTTGATGATCCTGGTGAACCGTTACCATTGACACCTGGACATTTTCTTGTTGGAGAGCCCTTAGTCAATATACCAGACCAAAAGTATGAAAATTCCAACATAAATTACTTATCACGCTGGCAGTTCATTCAACGAATGCTTCAGTCGTTTTGGAGACGTTGGTCTCACGAATACCTCGTTACTTTGACGAGACGTTACAAATGGTCTTCCCAAGTTGCTGAGCCAAAAATTGGAGACATTGTGCTAGTCAAAGAAGACGACTTGCCGCCAAGTCGTTGGTTGATGGGTAGGATAGTACAAAAACATCCTGGGGATGATAATATCACCCGTGTCGTCACGTTACGCACCAAATCATCAACAATTAAAAGGCCAACATCCAAAATATGTATTTTACCCGTAGTCGAATAAGGAAGTTATATTGTTCTGTTTACATATTCAATTTTACCATGTTTTTTTTTTACAACTATTTTACACTTTTATCTTTTTAAAATCAATTTATATAACTATTTTTACGCTGGTTAACTTTAGATCAACTGTGAAAAATCAACTTATATATTAAGTCTTACTTTATATTTTAAGTCAACAACTTAAATCAACTTATATTTTAAGTCTTACTTTACACTGTTTACAGTACGCTATTTTTATAACCTAGTGAAATTCATGTTTAGCTTTAAGTTTTTATAACATTCTTGTCAGCCATTACGAATTGAGTGTTATAGTTAAATATAAGAACCATAGCTTGTAGACTTTAGTTTTAATTATGTTCTCATGTAGTGCAAAAAAAATGTTTAGTTCAACTTGCTTTAGCAATGTGTCACTTTAGTTCAGTTTAGAAGGACATTCCGTCAGTAACGTCCTTGGTGGGCGGTATGTTTACGACTTAATTATTTGTAAAGCTTCCGGCGTGCTCGATAGATGGCGTTGTCGTCAAATTAGAAGTCGCTATGGTTTCGTTACCTCGATTAGTACATAAGCAAACAGTTCTTTTTTAATAAATTAAGCTATCGAGTCAGATCAGTACACAGTGGTTTCATTTTGCGATTTCGCTGGTGTACCTTCGGGTCAACCTCCCCTAAATACCATCAGGTATTTAACAACGCTCATCATTATCATTCCAGCCAAAAGACTCTTTGGATATAAAACCTTGACCTAAATAGGAATTGAACCCCGAAAATCGAGTATAGCAGTAGCGCTGTACCAACGTGACAGTCATAGGAATCGGGTCGGTCGTGTCGAAGTACCGTCTTATCAAACTACAAGAGTTAGGGAAGAGAAATAGCACCTGTGTTAACTCACTTACGTGTGCACTATTCGAATGATGTAACCAAGGTTTTGTTAAAGTATTCTGATTTAAAAGAGTGTCCATGGAGTTTCTTGCCCGTTCTTCTCCATAGAGATCTACGTTAGGGAATGGGCAACTACAGTACTTTCACAGTTTTTGTGCCTTGTGACTGGGACTGTAGCTATTTTTTACTGTTGTCTTTGTTTCGACAATTCAAAAGTGCCTGTAACTGGCCTACTTGAAATAAATGCTTTGATTTTTGATTCATTTATATTTTAATAGCTATGGTTTAAAAATTACATTCACAGGACATGCCGTTAAAAAACGTGTTCGAATTTGCCATTTTTTTTTCTTTTTTGACTCTGGTGTAAAGTGAGGTTTGCCAGAGATACGCCCTTATTGTTTTCCGTCGTCGATATGTGACGACGACATACCCTTCGAAATTCCAGGAGAACTGTAAAAAAGAACTCATACGCCTGATATTATGTAACATGTCATGTATTTTCTGTTTCTTTGGGCAATAAATAATTTATTATTATTTAATAAAGTAAATGTAAACCTAATCCTCTCCACATAACACTACCCCACTTCCCGGGGCTTCATTATAAAAGTTAATAGGATTATTAGTAATGCAACACGCGACGTTGCGGTCAACCTCCCGGCAACCAAATGTACTTACTTATATTAATTAATGTCTCCTCCGAATCTTGTGAGGTAGACAGATTATACGTGCTCCGCTAAAATATTTTCAAAAATAGTGGTAAAAGTGCATTACAAAAGCGTTCTTTGTTTTAAAAAGTGTACATAAAAGTATTACTGACAATGTGTTACATTAAAAATTGCTCTAAATAATCGTAATAACAGTGAAAACATCAAAAACAAAAAAGTTCGTTAAAATATAAGTGAAGTGGTTGATAGTGAAGTTGGTGAACGAAACGCGTAAGCGACGCACATTCCACGGCGCTGAAGACCTTTGTGCCGCGAACGTCACACAGCAACCACTGCTTTATCTTTAAGCGCTTCAACCGCTGCGTCCAGATTGTAAGCTTAAACGGCTGTCTGCTTTGCATCGCTGAATACGCTGAATAAAGTTAACTACACCTATTTGAATTTGGACGAATCCTAGTAAAAACATGGATTCTTGTGATAGAAACATCACGCTAAGGCGTAAAGAGTCTAAATGTAACGTCAGTTTTTGTAATGATAACTCGTTAAACACCTCGTCAAGCACATATCTCTCGGACAGTGCACGGAGTTTGCCGGATTTATCAATTGCTCAACCACGAAGTAGAGGACTTGAGAAATGAAATTATGAATCTAAAAATGGACTTAGTAAGAATCCACCATGAGGTGGATAATCTAAATTCGGAAAATCACACTCTTCAACAAATAATTACATCACAACAAGCTAAAATAGAAAAATATAAGTTACTATGTACGAATTCCTGCCATATAAATACCAGCTTAGTATCCACTAAGAAACATAGCAAATCAATGAAGTCGAGGCCTAAATCAGTAAAGAAAATAGTAAATTTAAATGAAAGCTACAGCGAATTGAATATTAACCCTGAAAACACCATTGGGACTCTTTCTACAGCTCCCATTATAAAGCAAAGTGACACGATATGCAAATCGCCAAATCATTCTGAGAAAACCAATAAGATTATCGTCTTAAGTAGGAATAAAATAAATAAAATAACTTCGATCTCAAATGATATTCTGCAACACAAGTCGGAAGTATGTCACTACCTAATGCCCCACCGTAAATTGGACCAGATGATGCACGATATAGAGACCAAATTACAATAATTAACAAAGACCGATTTCTGTATTATATTAGTTGGCGAAGAAGACTTCAACACGAGCAATGATTACTTCGATATGATATTTAAAATACGATCATCTTTACAGCAATTCAAACATACTAATATTATTATCTGTGCACCGACCTACAAATGTGGCAACAATGTAAATTTGTTTAATTGGAGGATAGAACATTTCAATAGTCTACTCTATCTCGATATATAGGCCCACGAACATGCCTATTTTCTGGATTCTAACAAGAATTTGTTATGTGATCACACAATGTTCAATAGACGTACCGGAAGACTAAATAACAACGGCATGCGAACTATTTTTCTAGACCTAAAGGATCTCATGCATGATATAAATCAATATAGTTCAGAATTTGTAGAAACAGACAGAATTGCCAATACACAGGAATATGAAGCTAAACCCCACTACCCTAACACGGCCCAGTTTTTTCTATAATAAACACCTACATATTATACACCAGAATATTGCAGGTCTCATCGGAAAATCCGATGCACTGACGGCATGTATAGAAGAATTAATTACTAAGAAGATAAACATTGACGTCATTTGCATAACTGAGCATTTCATTATGTCTGGATATGAACAGCTCTTATCAATAGCTAACTACAATCTAGCTGCGATCTTCACGAGAAAAGACAGCAAACGAGGGGGTTCTTGTATATTGGTAAAAAAGGGCTATCAGTGGTAGGAAATTACAGGTATTAGTAAATTCTCAATTAGTAACCTGTTCGAGTGTTGTGCAATTGAAATGACTCAAAGTAATACCATTATAATATGTATTTATAGAATTCCAAATCCAAAGAATCTAAATACTTTTTTTGAGCAGCTAGAAAAATTGTTAAAATTTATTAATAAAACCAAAAATAGAAATATTGTATTGTGTGGGGATTTTAATATTGACATGTTAAAGCGAGATAGAACTACATTGGAATTAGAATGTTTACTACTTAACTCGAATCTTAAACTGCAAGTATATCAGCCTACTAGATTGAAAAGTGGTACATGTATTGATAATTTTGCACACAATTTAGGAAATAAATGCAAATCTGAAGTAGTCCTTGCTCTTTCCGATCATACCTGCCAAATACTAAAATGTCCAGTTAAAAAAAAAGTTTGATTAACCAATGGTATATTCATCGTAGGGATTATAATCAAGAAAATGTGGACAAATTTAATGATTGTATAAAAAATATTAGCTTCTCTGAAGTTTATGAAATCAATGATCCAAATAGAGCATTCAATGTTTTTATAGACACATTCTTGTTATTCTATGAACTATATTTTCCATTGAAAAGAGTCTTAATTAAAACATATAGGAAACCACAATGGGTGTCACGTGGAATAAGACTTTGTAGCAAAAAGAAAAGGGCACTCCTATGGCGGTATAGATTGAACCCCAGTGACGCAAGTAGAGATAAATTTAAAAAATACTCTACAACGTACAAAAAAATAATTAAATTGACCCAACGCGCTCAAAATACTCATAAAATCAAAACATCAGTAAACAAAATAAAAACTACATGGGAAATAATTAACAGTTCCAAACTGAATGTACCAAAGGAGGCTATTATGCAGATTCAAGTAGGAGATAAAATAGAATCTAATCCAACTGAAATAGCAAAAGCTTTTAATAATTTTTTTATAGAAAAAGTCAGACCTGTTCCTAATTGTGGTAAAAATGTTACAGATAATATATCTAAAAATAACAACTCCTTATTTATGCCACCAAGTAGCCACCATGAAATATCAAAAATTATTAAATTACTAAAAAATACAAAGAGTACAGGACATGATGGTATTTCCACACATATAGTCAAAGAAGTTGGTGACATCATTAGTAAACCTCTAAGCCATATTCTAAACCTATGCATAACTGAAGGTGTATACCCAAAACACCTTAAAATTGCCGTTATAAAACCAATACTGAAAAAAACCGAGAAGATCTCAATGGAGTCATATCAAAAGTATTCGAAAAATATCTATATGTAAAAATATATACTTTTTTAGAAAAAATGAACATTCTGACAGATGATCAAAAAGGTTTTAGAAAAAGTAAGACAATAAATATGGCAATCTATGATTTCCTAAACAATGTGATAGGAAATGTTGATAAAAGGCGTCCAGTATGTTCAGTGTTCTGCGATATGACACAGGCATTTGACTACGTGGACCATAAAATATTACTAGATAAATTAGATAATTACGGAATCAGGGGAAACGTTCTACAGTTGATTGAATCATACCTCAGAAATAGAAAGCAGTATGTTGAAATAAGTCAATGCAATCATGTTATGTATGGCGTTCCACAAGGGAGTGTCCTGGGCCCTCTACTATTCATAATTTATATTAACGACCTTCCAAATGTAACTAATAACCCGATGTCACTTTTTGCCGATGATAGCACAGTAACGATTAAATGCATAGATGATCAAAATTATGAAGATGAAATAAATAACACAATTGATTCCATTACTACGTGGCTAAGTAATAACAATCTTAAAATAAACATCGATAAAACAAAATTAATGATATTCAGTCAGCGTTTGAACTTTAATAATAACCTGAATATACATAACAATAACAAACAGATAAGTAAAGTGGATGTAAGTAAGTTTCTAGGGCTCACAATAGATAAAAAATTAAACTGGAAACCACATTTAGAAGAGTTAAGCAAGCGACTGAGTAAATCAGCCTATATTCTCTGCAAAATCGGTCCTGTTCTGGGTGTGGATGCCAAGCTCACGGCGTACCATGGCATAGTTGGTCCTCTTCTGAGATTTGGTGTAATCTTCTGGGGAAACTCAAGCCTCAAAGAGTTAATATTCAGATCACAGAAGAGATGTATTAGAACCATGTTCGGCTTAAAAACAACTGACTCATGCAAGCCATTCTTTGTAAAATATAAAATTTTTACTCTCCCATCACTCTATATCTTTGAAATTGCGATGTTATTTCATAGTTTAATTTAATAGCCCCTTATTATTACCAATATTTACATAGTCTAAAATACTGACTGCATAAATATGCGTTTGTAATTATTTATTTCGAAATAACCAAAGCTAACTAGTCCCTTAGTTTGGCAACTGTCATTTTAATCAAGTTCGATTTTAAGGACTGATTTTAAGTTCTCCTTAATTAATAAATTTTCAAATACATACTGTTTGACTTACTCATTATGCTCAGTGGTTTAGTTTTACTTCATAATTTTTTACTGCGTGTAAATTAGTCAAAAAAAAATAAGTGACCACAAAAGGAAAAAATCTGGTATAGAATTGTCAATACTGACTGTACTGTCAACTCCTAAAACGCCGGGAATAAATAGTATTTTGCTTATCTGTGGCCGTTGTAATTAAATAATACAAGGTGCTGAGCGATTTATAGGGCCCTGGGGGCTTGTAGTCTGAGTCTCGACGTGCTGGAAACAGAATGCTTCTCTTCTTTTTTTTCCCGAGTATTTGTTTAAGACTGGTCTGCGTGGGTTCTGCATAATTTGTTGATGGTCTTAATTAGATAGATTTTTATTTATTACTGGCTCATGCCCGCGGCTTCACCCGCATGAAGTTCTATAATTGTCCCCCGGAACTATGCTACCGGGATAAAAAGTATTTGATGTGTCAATACAGGTTATACACTATCTGTGTGCAAAATTTCATCCAAATCCGTTCAGAAGTTTTAGCGTGAAAGATTAACAAACATCCATCTATCCTCACTAACTTTCGCATTTATAATATTAGTAGGAAGTGTTTTGAAGATCGACGTACGGTACCATGAAAATGAAGTATTTGTTCTTTTTAAATTGCCTATTGTTTTTGTGCTACTTATCCTGAGTGTAAGCCAGGCAGTAAAGAAGAGCCAGAGAGAGATACAACATCCATCCTAACCAGTCTTGGTTAAAATATGTAAACTGATAAACTTGGCCAATTTTTTTTTGATGTCTTTATTTTTCCTTATAGTGAAATTCATCGCATATTTAACCTTTTTACGACAGACAAGGTCAAATCAAAGTACAAAACTGCTTAACGACTAAATCAACCAATAAAATTGAACCTTAAAAAGTCAAATTAACTTTATAACCTCATTATGAACGCAGAATGCGAACAAAAAAAACGCTGTAAAACGTTCACAATAAAGAAATGATTTATACGAACTATGAAACTTAACAATGTAACCATCAGTGAAAGTATTTCACTTGGTAGTTTTTATGGTCCAACTTGCGTTTTTATTAGTGTTTGTGTAAATCCGATAAGCCGCGATGATAGTTACCGGGTTTTGTTTTATGGTATTACTTTGTTTAATGATTTGGCGTTTGTGGAACCAATTGGCTGGAAGGTTTTGTCGTTGAGTATTTTAGTTTCACTGTTTTTTTTTCGAATAGTTTTTTTTTGCAGGAGGCATTTTAAGAGAAAAATCTTTTTTTGTGTATAAATTGGCCTTTTCTTTGACTTTATTTATCTATATTATAATAATATTTTAAACTGTTAAAATTTTTTTGTAAGTTTCTGTGTAAGGGGGCGGCCGTCCGGCCGTCTTATGACGACAGGCCGTGTCGTCGGCGCGTTCGTGTTCCATGCGCGCCTCAAAGAGGTGTCAGCAACCAAGGGGTCCGCATGGGCCGATGCGTGCCAGGGCTGCGGGACTGTTCGAAAGAGATACCGTGGCCCTGAAACACAGAAGGAACATGGATGGGTTTTAGTCAGTACAAGTCTGACACTCCCCTCCGCTCCGCCCAGAGTGGGGGGGGGGGGTCATTTGATGATTTCAAATCCGAAAATTCTTTCACTAACGGGAAGCTACATTACGCTCGAGTGCTATAGGCCATATTTAAAACGTTTCCGTGGGTTAATTTGCGAGCAAAAGCTAGTGTTTAATAAGTGTTCTCAACTTAACTTAGAAGACAAGTTGTATATGTGAAGGTTACTACATATTTATCTAAAACCCTTATCCATTGCTGGTCCATAAGCGATGGCGACCACTCCTTATTATTTAGGCCAACGGGCTATTAGCAAAATAAGACTGTAAAAAAACAAGAAACTCTAACTTGTACAACAGCAACTTTTCATCCAAATCCCAAAAGAAATACTCAACTCTTCCACTATCTAAAGTCTGCTACAATAAAGAAGAACAAAACGAAACCATCACGACTACAAATTTACCCTTTAAAAATGCAAAACAAACTTTCTATAATATATTTGCAACACAAAAGTTAAATAGAAACATTTCATCCGACAGCAAAGAAAGTCGACTTTAACTTTGTTCGTAACAAATCGTCCTTAATATCAGCTGTAACTACAGTGCAACCTTTGCATTCTTGCCACCAAAGATTTATATCTTTAGATGGGTGTCCCGTCCATGTATGGGTTTTTTTTTTCGAGTTACGCCTGTGCAAGAGGTATCAAAAGTTGCGTTTTGACACATAGATTACGATTATTATAAAATTTTATTAGTTATCTGTCATCTTGAGGCCTCTACCGGTCCTTGAAGTTTTTAAAATTTGTCATTTTTAGGGATTCTTAGCATAAACTATAAATCAAACAAAAATAACATTTAAATGGTTTTTATTAAATTTAAGGATACAACAATGAGTCAAAGCAAGGTATAAAATAGTTGAAAGACAAATAACCAATGGTCTCTTTAAAAACGGAACTGGTTTTTGTGCCCAAAATTAGGCATTTCCGCGCGAGATTTTAATCTGTTCCTAATGAAACCATCCCGAGATGTAGCGTCCATGACGCTTAGAGAAGCCTCCGTCACTAATTTCACACATCTTTCCACTGACTGTGTGTGACAGGGAAAGTCAACAATGTCGAGGCTGTGTTCTTTAGCCTTAATTATAAGTTCATCGTTGGAGACGTGTCGCAAAATTGGTGGAGCTGATATCTCACACTCTTGCCAAAATATTATATCAGTGTAATCTTGCGCACAGAAGTTAAGCTTTGGTGCTTTAAATACCCTGCGAGAGTTGCTTTTTTCTGCTTCTCTGGCCTTTAATATTTTGCGAGATGCAAGCTCTCAAATATGATGATGAGTTTTGCTTGATGAGGAACCAAACAGGAGCGTACACTTTGACTACGTAGTTCACAAGTATCTGCAAATTATCTGATGGCGAAACAGTACTTACGTAAAGTCTGAGTAAGCGATTGGCAGTAGTGAGCCATCTCGAATGCGCCATTTTTCCAGGTTGGCGGCTAGCTAGCTCAGGGGAACATGAACCAGCCATCACAGCATGACACATTTCGTAGAGATACTTTTGATCCGTGCTTAGTTCCTTCACAATATCATCAGGTAATTCGAGCAAATTGCCAGTCACTGCACAAAAAGATGCTAGAGGTTTACTTTCACAAACAGCTAGCTGTTTTCCAATAGGTCCTGAATATTCCTTTGGGCCAGATGTGTTACCATCCAGAGACATGAACAAATGGCGAAGCGGTAATTCATTCGCGTGAAGCATACAAACACACCATTGTAACGGTTTCTTTAAATAGTTTTCAAGGTATTGAATGACACCTCCCTTCCAACCTGTATTCGTAGGAGTACCATCGCACCCCACACAGATCACCTCTTCCAAGTTCAGCCCTTGATTTTCGAACAAAGATATGATAGAAGTGACAATCCCTTTGGCAGTGCCACGACTTGGCGTTGTATGACCCAAATAAATAGATCCCGGCTCTGTGAGAACTGAAATGTGCTCTTGCAAGACTTCTCTGCGGTGGTATCGATTGCCTTTTTTATCGTTTATGATTGTTTTGTCCTTTCGTCCATCAAAGTAGATAATTTTTGCTACAATTGCATCAATATCTTTGCTGGCCTTGGTCCGTGCTTTTGAAACAGCTCTATGAATTTTATTCTTATCAATAACAAGACTTAGATCTCCGGAAGATACCAATCCTACGTCAGCTAAGTCCGCTGAAGCGACCGCAGCCGCAGATCGCGTTGATAGTCCATACCGATCACATACCTTAGCTACTGTTGGCAGCGCCAGAGTGTTCCGATTCAATGAAGTAAATGGAGTCTTATTCACAAGCACGTCACTATTCGGAGAAAGCTCTGTTGCAGGCAACTCGCGCACCGGAACAGGATTAGTTTCTTGTGATGTACTTGGAAAACATGCGTGCTCTAACTCAAAGCTCAAAGCTTCAAATTTTCTTGTCTCTGATGTTTCTTTAAAAGTCTTGCCGTTTCTTTTGTGTCTATACCGCTTATTGCCATTTTTCTATCACTTCTTTGGTCCAGTAAAAAGTCTCTTTCAGAAATAGGAACTTTCTTAGGTTTTATGCAGGAACAAATGTCAAACGAAGTGCACTTACAAGCAGCAATATCGAAGAGTTTGTTTGACGATTCCAAAAAGCCCTTCACTTTGCTTTCGTAGCTATCATTTCTTTTATTTTTGGGATATCTTATCAATGACAGGTATTTTTCGAAATATGATTTCAGAAATTGGGTAATTCGTACGTTGGTAACGATGGGAATCAAAGCTTTGGCCCAAATTGTATCAAGTTTTCCAGAAACGATTGAAAAAACTTCTGTGTTAGAAGGATCTTTCCCATTCTTCTGTAATTTTAGTTCATTTTTAGTAAACAAAATGAATTTGATAACGTCACTTATCACTGGTAACTGGCGATCGTCAAGTTCTTTATATGATCCCAAAATAGCACAAGTAGTCTCACTTCGTCTTGAACCCATTATTATATGTAACAAAAACACGTATTTTATCACAAGTAAGTGCAGAGCGACACCTTACAGCAATAAAACCGCAATAGAAATAAGACGAACTGCCTCCCGTTACAAGTAGAAAATTTAAGAAAACGAGTCAAAACATGAATTTTGCGAGTTTGATCCAAACCAATTCCTTACTGGAAACATCCTGTCGGTGCCTACAAATCATAACTTAGGCTTCCACTATCAGAGAATAAAAAAATAAAATGGGAATAATGTACATAAAATAGAATAGACAACTTTGACTGGAGGGTTATTTAAGTGTTTTTTTTTAAATAAAAATGCCGGTAGAACCCATAAGACATGTTTTTATATTTTTTTAATTATTTTTACGGTAATCTACAACTAATAACGCAACTTTTGAGAGGTCTTGAGAATAGGTAAATAAAAAAAAACAAAATCGGGACACCCTAATGGGTACTGTAGAGAACGCGATGAACAGAAGAAATGTCTTAGAAAAAAATTAACCCCATATATCCGAGGCACTTGAAAGAAAGAAAAAAAAACTTGATATCTTGTATTTAAATATCTTTAGATCGCCCTCTTGTGTTAAAAATTGTCACGGTTCTGCTTTGTGGACATAGCATTTGAAACTGATTTGAAAAGTATTGTCTTTGTCACTCATACATTGGGTTTTTAAATCCTACAGATATAATGTAGTGTATGACGTAATATAATATGTAGGTTTTAAATTAAAGTTTTTAGAATAGTTGTTTACCTTTTAATAAGCACACAGCTTTGAAGACTTGTGATTACCTTTTGTAACAATTCTTGTAAATATGTCGTTGGTGTGCCTTACTTAATAAATATATACGGTAATTCGTGTCTATGGTTCCATGCAGGATGTGTGTGCTCTACACTCTTCCCAGTGTACACTTTTTCGCGCGATCGACGTTAAGTGAGGCATTTCTAACAATTTAAATCTTTGCTTGCCACACCATTTTGCCTATAACTCATGTTATCTAGTAATAAAGTTTGTTTGTGTTAGAAAGTTACCTTGTTTAGAGTCTAAAGTAGTTTTAAATTGCATTTAAGATTATTGCATGTTTTACACATGCCTAATTATCTTTGTTGGAGGTGTAAATTTAAGTTATTTTTATTAATAATGTAACATTATTTCGGCAAACCTCACTAAATTCAACCTTTTATTCAATTAAAGATTACAAGGGTTTGGCTAAAAATGATTAAGAAAAAAAATATTATCAGGAAATACCAGTCAGTGTTTTTTTTCTATCATACTTCGAGAAAGTCACAAGGGAGGGGTCTCTCCAAAAAAAAATACCGTCAGTTTGCAAGCAAAACCCTGGCCAACTACTAGTATTCCCCAAGCCTCCGCTGAAGTTTCCGTCGGCAACCAGGTGCGCCTCGCAGACGCTACCGTTAACTTGTTACACAACTTCGACTAGAAATTGTTCAGTTTTTTTGTTTCTTTATTCATACTTGTGCAGAAAACAAATTTTCCGAACGGATTTTTGTAGTTTTTTGGCTGGGGCCGTGACGTGTTAAGTTGTGGGTTCAAAGTTTGTGGTAGTCAAGTTGTTGGTAAATGTAAAATGAATAATTAAAACTTGGAATTGGATCTTCATTTTAAATTACCTTTAGTTTGTACGTTTAATTAACAACCAGCCACAGAAATAGGGACGGGAGTTTTTTAGGGTTCCGTAGCCGAATGGCAAAAAACGGAACCCTTATTCGTCATGATTCGTCATGTCTGTCTGTCTGTCGGTGTGTCTGTCCGTCTGTATGTCACAGCCACTTCATTCCGAAACTATTAGGACTACACAGTTGAAACTTGGTGAGTAGATGTATTCTGTAAACCGGTTTACGATTTTTAAACAAAAAAAAAAGATTAAGGGATTCCCCATACATGGAACTCAAAAACTAAATTTTTTTCAACGATCATGTACGACGACTGTGCGGGGTGTCTATACAACATGTAACGTAATTAACGCACACCCTCAGACACCCCAATTAGTATATTATGTTATAATCATAATACATACACTGAATTTTTAGTTAAACATATATGAGCATTGATTATTGATTGATTTAGTTATACTAATTCCGGAAGAATGTTGTGGTCACAGTACAAATCCACGTACGCAGACAGTCGCACACGTAGGTATGAGGGTCTTGTTAGCCTAGTAGGTATTCGCTCGCGTTCGAAACGAGTTAACGAGTTTTTACTGTTATTTACGTAGTTTTAATTATTTTTGGGAAAAAAAAATACCTATAATAAAAATTATAGAAATCGATTCAGTAAACGATTCTGAACAAACTGATTTCAGGATGTGCGTTAATTATGTTACATGTTGTAGATAGGTTTTTAAAAATAACATTGAGGTTCCTAAAATATTTTTTTCTCAAAGTCAATCGTTTGAAAGATAGACACTTCCAAAATGATAAAATGTGTCCCCCCTCCTCTAATTTCTAAAGTAAGAGGAATTCTAAAAAATGTAGGATTGTAGAAAGTAAAAAAAAACTTTCAAACGAAAACTGGTTTGAATAAGATTTGATTTGAGTTTCTAGTAATTATAATAAAGTATTTACAACAAGCATCGTCTACTTTTGACAGATTTTGGAAATATAAATAGCACTTTAAAACGGATGTCAACGAGATTATTATTGATAGAAAAATATTCTTTCCACGGTGGCCTATCTCAGCAGAGATTAGCCTTGGATGCAGGAGTGAACATGTGATTGGCGATAAAAATGATACCCAATGACTAATTTTGATCCTACTTTGTGAGGATTGATGGATGTTTGTTACTATTTCACGCAAAAACTACTGACCGGATTTGAATGAAATTTGGCACACATAGTTTATAACCTGGATCAACACATAGGATACTTTATATCCGGTCCTGGTTGTACAATCCCGTAGGACAGTTACTGAACTATACGCGGGCAAAGCCGCGGACATAAGCTATTTCTTAATAACTTCACTATCCCTAAGCAAGAGACGTTCACTACAATATGCAAACACTTATAAACTGCAAGGATCTTACTTACTTAATACTGTGACTGCTAAACTTGCATATGCTGGGAAAGTTTTGGGCAAATGAAGCTGGAACACTTGGGCATAATAGCGAAGGTAACAGTGGGCAAACTTTAGATAAACATACAGAAGTTAAACAGAATATTGCAGTATTGTGAACTAGCTGTGCCTGCGGAGTTTTGTATCTATGTATATAATTATGTAATTAAAGGAGCAAGTTGACTCTGTTATTATACACTAGCTTATGCTCGCGGCTACGCCCGTGTGGAGATCGATAATTGCCCCACGGGATTGTACTACCGGGATAAAAAGTTTTATGTGCTAATCCAGGTTATAAACTATCACAAATATCCAGACATCCAGACATCCGCACAAACTTTCGCATTTATAAATTAGTAGGCAGTAGGATTATTTTAAAGTAACGTACAGTATGGCAGCGTGCTAGCGCCTAGCGAAACGAACGTTCTAAAATAGTTGCTTTCGGTCTCGCTACCCGCTTGGCGCCTTCGCTACCAAGTAACCAGATGTTAAGTCACTATGATCTAGACGCTCAGCAAGCAACCTGTCAGTGCGTACGTAACCTAAGCGATGGTACCCTCTTACCATCAAGTGAACAGCAAGTTTGTTTCCAAGATGATTTGTTTACTTTTCTTCTGATACAAATATACGTGTCGTTCTGCTTATCATCAGTCACATTTGATCCTTGACATTGAAATCGAAAAAGAATGGAAAAATTAAGGAATGAGTATCATCATCATCTGCCTAGCCTTTTCCCAACTATATTGGGGTCAGCTTCCAGTCTAACCGGATGCAGCTGAATACCAGTATTTTATATGGCGCGACTGCCTATCTGACCTCCACAACCTATTTAGTACTGGGTAATACGATACTCCTTGGTAAGACTGGTTGTCAGACTTTTGGGCCACTGACTACCCAACGACTGTCAAAGATCTACAAATGACACCCGAATTAGGAATGAGTATATTAGAGGAATATTGAAAGTCGCGTCAGTAACATAGTAACTGCGCCAGGAACAGAAAAGTTGAAAGGGAATAAACTGTCTTGGTATGGCATGTGATGAAGAGGGATGAATCGCATGTGACTAAAAGAGTAATTAATATAAATATTGATGGATCGAGAGGGAGAGGAAGACCAAAGAAAAGAAGGATGGATTGTGTGAGGAAAGATGTGAAGGAAATAGGCGTAAATGATTGCGTGACGGTTGACAGGGGAGAATGGAAGAAAAAAACGTGTTGCGCCGACCCCAAGTAACATGGGACAAGGACAGGAAGATGATGATGACATTGAAATCGAAAAGCAGTAGAAGGGTATTTAGAATCTATTTTATACTTTAACTTTCATTGCCCAGGCACTAACCCAATTCGTTACGAATTTTTAATCACTCTGTTCTATTCTGTAATCTAACAAATTAATTAATTCAGTAACTAGGCACCAAACCAGGGGAGAAGATACAAAACAAACAATTTACTTTTTAAATCAAACCGCTTAACAATTCGCACTTGTTAGCATTTGCCGAAATTCAAAATATTTCCAACAGCGCCCGAGGGCCGGGACTTTTATCAACTTTTTTATTAAACTGTTAACAAAAACGGAACAAAATTTTATTATATTTCACGCCAATATTATATACTTCAGACGGATGTTTAACAAGTTATTGGATTAAGTTGACTCGCGGTGTTAGTTTTTTTGTAATTCTAGATTATTATTTTCCATTTAAATAAAAAAAATTGTATAATATATGAAAGATTTTCGAAAATTCATCCCCTACATCGTCTTATATATAAATAAATGCTTCAGACACATTAATCGTATAGTTATCAATGAAATTAGCAATAAAAAAATAAGCTAACTAAAAAAAAAACCATTTGATGAAACTAGCTATATAATAACTTAAAAAAAAATTGCGTCACATAATATCAAATCTGCAAAAGTGGAGAGATTTGGAACATACCTACAATCAGCATGGTGGCCGAAGGTTGTAGAAAAAGAATATTAAATCAATCAATTTTTTATAAATGTAACAATATATATCCTGTTTTTCAACAATTCCTAGAAGATATTTTCTATCTGCTGTTAGTAAAAATGAAGAAAAAAGTTTTATATCGCCCTCAGAAATCTTCCAAATCCCAAATAAAAATGTCCAAACACAGTTTAAGAATTAACAAGATAACTCCAATTTGTGTCTACGTCTCGCAACCCTAAATAGTCGAACCAAGCCCCCCGATCAGCTATCTAAATTAGTTTTTTGCAAGGAAGCGTAAAACAACTCAAACACTTCTTTCACTTTATCACGACAAGGTCTTAATTAAAAAGTTGAAAGCAATCAAAACGATATTTCAAGAAGATGGGTTCAGTGGGCCTAACACAAACGGACAATAGCTTTGGTAAAACTGGTTTCGCTTTTAGCGATGAAACCACCCATTGTGATTCCCTATGTGAAATGTTTTCTTTTAAGAATATTACTTGTAATAAAGAATATTTATTCCACTGAGCTCGAACAGAGTCTTTAGTATAGCAGCCAGTCGCAATTTGTCCAAATCTGTTTGACTGCACCTAAAACGTATTTTGTAAATAAGAGTTTAAATAATTGACAATAGGCACTGCTGGCCTGCCATGACGTCCTCTATAGCTCTGTCTGTTTCCCACAGACAAAGCTATAGAGGACGTGTTGGAGTGGCATTAAAACAATACTGCATAACAGTACTGTCAGCTGTGAAGCTACTTTCATAAAATAAATAATACTGCTTTAAGACCCCATCATGGTAACCCCCCTGATTTTGCACATTAACTGTTACTTCGTTTTAAGACTTAATTTATATCTATGCTCAGATTTATTGTGTTTGTCTTTGCTTAGAACGTTCCATACTATGAATATCTTCAAAATACTGTGCACTTAGTTCCCAATAAATAAAGAATATGAATTTGTCCGAAAATTTTTAATCAAAATGCCAGATAGTAAAATCATAGGGTCAAAAGTCATTCCAACTCACATTACGTTCTCATCGCACGTTCGTGCTAGGTCCTCTGTCCGCGTCGTCATCAAGTCGTATCGAGTTATTAAAGTGACCCCGGAATAAGACAAAGATAATAAAATTTCGTTAAAATCCAGAGGATACTTTCGAAACGTCTGTTATGGTTTAAATCCACATTAATTTTGTTCAATCTAAGAAGGATTAGGCGGTTGATTCGGAATGGGAGTTTATCCGAGATTGTGGCTCCCAGATGAGTTCGGCTTAATATTGTGCTTGAGTGCGAAGTGTTTTCAAATTTAATTAATTTCTAGATGCTATCGAGTTTTTTCGCGGTATCTGATGGACGTCTTTAGGAATTAACTTGAGTACATGTCTGTTCAGGATTAAGTGCCGCTGGGAATTAAGTTTGTTTACTTTAAGTGTTATTTTAGTTAAGAGTCTTAAAACATTTATCTGTTTTTTCTAGTAATTGTACGTAAGTAGTGCCTACATGATTTTGCGCGAAATCTAATTTGTTGCTCACCTACTAACAACAAAATAAAAACAAGTTTTATTTCATGATCATCATCATCCTTCATTTAATTATTTCATTCATTCATTAGCCTTAGGTCCAAAGATTTGGAATTCATGGGGAGACAACTTTGCCCAGCAGTGGGATGACACAGGCTACAAGTAACATTATTCATTATTATTCTTCTGCCCTTATCAAAATATATTTGGGGTCGGCGCAGCATGTCTTTTTCTTTTATAGTACTTGCCTTCTTTATTTTATCTTAAATAAAAAAGCCACGTCATCATCTGCCTAGCCTTTTCCCAACTTTGTAGGGGTTGGCTTCCAGTCTAACCGAATAAAGCTGAATACCAGTATTTTACATGGAGCGACTGCCTATCTGACCTCCACAACCCTATTAGTACTGGGTAATAGGATACCCCTTGGTAAGACTGGTTGTTAGTCTTTCGGGACACTGACTACCTGTAACGACTGTCAAAAAACTACAAATGACAGCCGGGACCAACGGCTTAACGTGCTATCCAAGTCATGAAGGAAACTCGGTATATAATGGGCGGTCACCCATCCACGGATCAACCGAGACAAGGCTTGACCTTAAGATCGACCAGAGCGGCTGTTATTATTTAGCCACGAGCTCCTACAAACAAAAAAGCCACAAAATAATTTTAAAATATTTATTTACCACCTACCTAAGTTAAGGTTAAATTTCGAACAGCATTTTTTACGCCACTTGGCACAGTTACAAGGGCAAAAGTTCGTGCACTTATTGCAACCGTAAAGCAGGTTTTAACATTGCAACTTCAGCACTACGTTTCTTCAGACAGACTTATTTTGTACTACAGGTATGGGAACAGTTTATTTGGCCTGTGGTTTATAAGCTGTTTGGTTGTTTTACATACTTTCATAAATTATGAATTTTTGCTACGGCGTAGCTCATGCATCTACGGCTGCTACGGCGTAGCAGATAGAGCATTTATAATTATTATTATAATGCTACAATACTTTTCTTCAGTCAGACATATTGGGGACAACGGGTACGGGAACCGGCTGTATTCTGCCTGTGGTTTATTTACATAGCGTAATCCTATAATGTTCCCACTGCTGGGACACACGGTCTTCTCTCTAGAGAGGGAATGGGCCATAATCCACCACGCGAGCACAGTGCGGGTTGGTAGATGTCACATGTCTTCGAATTTTTTGGTTCTAGGATGTGCCGGTTTCCTCACGATGTTTTCCTTCATCGTTTTTAAGATCATTGGTGATGAAATAAATTACACAACGTAATGCGCCTGCCTGGGTTCGAACCCACGTCTTACTGTGCGTAAGCTGGGACCGCCACCACTAGGCCCTGCTCTCACTGGACCACCGCTGCTCTCTTCATTTATTTACATAAAAATATTATATATTATATTATATTTACTTTCATAAAATCACATATTAAGTTTACATCATTGATATAATAACTAGTATATTATAAATTCTAAGCGTGTAATTTTTTGCACACAGCTAAAAGTGGCCTTATGCTTTAGTTTCAAGCATAAGGCCACTTTTAGCTAAAAGCTAAAGCTTTCAAGTATGATAAAAACGTCGTTTAACGTTTACCTTCAATAAACCTAAAAGTTCATCATTTAGACACCAAATTGCCGTCTGCGATTCCACAAACTCGTCTATCACTATTTCAGTGAAGTGCCGTTGACGCATTTTGTTTTATTTCTTTGTAAAACTCCACCATTTTGGTCTCGTCTGCCATTTGAGTGAGTGATTTTTCATGTTGTCTACCGATAGCTTTGATAAGTTCACTGCCTCGCGTGACAAAGGAGACTGGTATTGTTTTATTTTTAAAAGTATAATTATTGTTTTGTTTATAGCCTTGTGGGTATGTTTATTTTGAAGACTGGTATGGAAATATTGTCACTGTTTCAAGGTACGTAGAGTAGGTACAGTGTAAAGTGCATATTTGTGTTTATGTAATTGTGAATTCTGTAATGTAATTATAGAGGTTCAGTTATTCATAACTATCATCATCATCCACAGCCCGACTTCACTTATCACTGCTGGGTATAGCCCTCTCTTTGCTGGTGCCAAGCTCCACGTTCTGGTGCCATCCTGGATGAGGCCAGGATATTCGCGCTATGGCAATAATTTTCTTGCGGCCATTTATAACTGTACAATTGTACATGTTAAAAAAAAAACTAGAAGGTTTAAAATAGGTTGTTTATTTTTTAATTTTATTACAATTTTTTACAGTGTATCAGTAATAGAACTATGCAAATACAAAATGTACTTATTTCTACATAAATGTCATTTTGTTACAAAATACAGATATTTGATTTTATCATCAAAGTAGAAATTTATATTCAAAAGAGAAAAGTCTACAATTCACAACTAACGGCGAGTATCGGCACGTATCAAACAATTGCTACGGATGCACGCGTAGGTATGTCACGGAATTTCGCAGAATGTATAGGTATTACAAGAAAATACCATTTTTTTTTAATAGAATAATGTCCTATTGGCAACTGACGTAACGCCTCGTTAATCGCAACTTCAGCCACTGAGGGATCTGTTGCACGTTAAGGTGGAAGCACCAGGCTAGGCCGCGAAATTAAAATTTTCAAACGTTTTACTTGTATACTTGTTACTTGCGCGATTTATATTTTTATCAACATACAACCTGACACTGGCCTGCAAATTGCAAAAAACGTAGGAAAATTTGATTTTCGCGGGCTGCCCTGGTGCTACCACCTTAACGCGCAACAGATCCCACCTTAAGGTTGTGTGGGTGTGACCAGCCGCTATCTTGAACATAACTGTTGGCTGGCTCGGTCGTGGGATCAAACTTTCTTCCTTGGCAAAGCTTCTGCTGCTAAAAGTCTCGGTCGTGGCAGCGTAGTACGCGAGGTCCCTAAGTAGGTATTCTAATTTTTTTTAGAACCGTACACTTTTTTCTTGCGTTTTTTTTTTCAATTTATTTATGAACCTGATGTGTACCACTGCAGGGTAAAGGACTCCCTTCCCTGTTTTCATTTATCTCTGACTATTTTTTTTTCTTGTCTTAAATAAGTTTATTTTTTTATTTATCAAATTAATTTGTTAAAATAATCAAATTGACACACGCCTAACACATTATGCCTGGCGTGTCATTTACTTATATTTACAGATCAACTATACAGGGGATGTAATAAAAATCAAATAAATATAAAATGTACATAGTCATTAATATACCGGTGTCGTTTAACTTAACGCAAATAAATAATATTCATCATCATCTGCCTAGCCTTTTCCCAACTATGTTGGGGTCGGCTTCCAGTCTAACCGGATGCAGCTGAATACCAGTATTTTACATGGAGCGACTGCCTATCTGACCTCCACAACCTAGTTAGTACTGGGTAATACGATACCCCTTGGTAAGACCGGTTGTCAGAATTGTTGGGCCACCTGAGTGTCATTTCCCACTCACAATACAGTATATAAGTTAATTATTTTAGATCGAATATGTTTATCAACTTAAAATCTAATTAAATTGTCTTGAAAATACTTAATCGTAAAGCTCATGTCACACAGAAAGCAGATCAAGTTATAAAAAGTGTGACAAGACCCTTAACGAAGCCGAAAAAGGCACTTGTTCTCCCCATCATTGCGATCATTTTTTTGTTCTAGACCATACCTGGGAACCGTCTAGTTACGGAGATATGGGGTTCAAAGTTCCAACTTTTGTGAAGGGTCCTGTTACACCCTGTATCTACCGTTTTAAAAATTATAATTTTAGTTTATTTGTAATAATGACTGCTATTCTTTTTCCATGTAATTGTTTTTTTTTTTTTAAATAAAACAGACTAATATTATGTATTTCAAAAACTTTTGAATAACCGTTTTGTTAGTTCCGTTTTAAGACCAACTTTCTGTGTGATAAAGCATCAATATCTCCTAGTCGGCAACACTAAGATTCTTACATACAGATTTATAAAAAAATAAAGATTTTAAAAAATATTGCAACAGCTATCAACACATTACTCTATTTTCTGTTGCAATTAAAATCAAAACTTTGTTATCTTACAAAATTCATCAATTTTTCTCGCAAAAACGTTTACCCCTTTACTATAAAAATTCGGAGTAAACTTACCCTACGATTTTTTTTCGGTTTAAAGATACATTATTATGATATCTTTTGGCGTAACTTTACACCGAGTTTATAAAGAGATAGTGTTCTACGGGCAAATAAGGTCAAATTAATCACTATTTGTAGCAACGTAGTCGAGTACTATGCGACTATTTTGTTCAAAATACACTAAAATACAAAAATAACACCGCCTTAGGACTCAGATCACAAATGTCAAATGACAAGTGCTATAGACCGACCACTTTAATAAGTCCTCCGCCTTGCCCCATCAAAGGCACGTTAAGCATCCACAAAGCCCCAACAATATCCCACAGGTTATTTGCTATAAAATAACCATAATCCACGTAGGTATTACGATACTAATTGAACCAATACGTGATCAACTTTTAGAATATTCCATTTAAATTGATATTTTCGCGAGGACTCATCAAACCGCTCGGTCTATAGATACTAACGTTCCTGTTATTGTCTGGCATTTGTCATTTGTTTGTCGAGTGAAAGCCAAAGTACGTACTAAGTTACATTTATATTTAGGTCTCGGCTAAACATTCAAAAATATTCTGTTGATTATAATAGAAAAACTTCAAAATTGATTGAAAACTGTGAAAAAAAAGTCAAATACCCTTCTCTGGTTGCAGGTGTTTTTTTTTAAAAAGGTGTTTTTTTTGCTTACAATTTTTATTTGTATCATTAATTTATAGAATAGAATAGGTCTTTATTTGCTTAGAATGTAGGTACATAAAAATAAGTTGTTAAATTATATAATAGGATCCGAGTACATTCTGCCTTAATAGAATAGAATAGAATAGAAACTTTTTATTTCAGACCAGGGTCCATAGGGTTAGTAACAATTTTACTTAAGTTCTAGTGTTAGTAGGTTACAGACACAGATGAAAATATACAAGTTAAAATACAGCATGGAGCCGCATCCACCTTCGCAACATCGGGGAATCCCACCGATCTGCGAACACACCGAGAATACTGTTGGTGCTGCCGCGAACACGAGTAATCAGGGATGCACATCTATTTCTAATAATGGCGGCAAAACCATCAATATTATTATCTGCAAACATCCCCGACGCACTACTACGCCACGGCAGCCGCAGCAGCACTCTCAGTGCATTATTGTATTGAACGCGTAGGTCGCTGTATGTCCGCTGAGTAAAGTTGACCCACAGGCTGCACGTGTAGAAGGACTGGCAGTAAGCTTTGAAAAGCGTTACTTTAACTGGCTTCGTACAACGTGCAAACCTGCGAGCCAGCATGTTACAACGGACAGCCAGCGACCTACGTTCCCTTTCAATGTCACAATTATCTTTAAGATCTTCAGTGACCCAGTGGCCCAGATATTTAAACTTGTCCACCCTTTGCAGTGGTTCTCCACAAAGAGCGACAGTCGGAATACATGAATATGTCACATTTCCTGCTTTAAAAACCATTAGTTCGCTCTTTGTGACATTATATCTGAGCCCATGATTCACCGCATAGCATTCGCAAATAGCGATCAGTCGCCTCAGAGCACCGATCGATGGGCTCAGCAACACCATATCGTCAGCATAACTAATATTGTTAATGCACACCCCGTCAATATGACATCCGACACTGGTGCTGCTGAGCTCAAGGATCAGCTGGTTCATGTATAAGTTGAAGAGCCTGGGGGAGCTGAGCCCCCCTTGCCTCACCCCGCACTCCAACCGATACACGTCCGAGTGCGAACCATTCCACTTCACGCTATTGCTTTGACTACCATACCAGTACTTAAATATCGACACTATTTCAGATGGTAAGGTAGTTTCACATTCAAGTTTACGCCACAATACATCGTAACATACAAGATCAAATGCCCTTGACAGATCCAGAAAACAAGCAAAAATAGGAGTCTTCCTGTCTGTGTAGTATTGGACAGTCTGCTTGAGGCACAAGATTGCACTCTCAGTTGACAGCCCAGGCTTAAAACCGAACTGGGCGTCATGTAGTTCGAGGTGTTTAGCCAATTGCTTATCAAGCAGACTGTCCAACACTTTTGCTATGACAGTGGCCAGAGAAATGGGCCTGTAATTGGATATGTCAGAGACATCCCCGGTTTTATTTTTCACAATAGGCACTACCATTGTATACATTACGTCATCAGGTAAGTAACTGTGACTAACGCACAGGTTAAAAAATAAAGCCAGCACACGCGGCAAGTGTCCCCCCCCATACTTCAGGTGTTCGATGCCGAGGCCATCATGACCCGGGGATTTACCCCTCTCCATTTTATTTATGATGGCTGATATTTCTTGTGCCGTAAAAACAATAGAAAGGTCCCCAGAGTTGCCTCCAGCATCAAACACCCCCACAGGTCTAGTAAGAGGTGACTCAATCTGGAAATGACGCCGAAATGCATTGGCTATATCCTCCGGCTCGTGCACGCCCGCCACGCTCACAGGTGGACTCAACTTCGGATTCAAACTATTTGTTGATTTCCAAAATGATCTAAACTTCTTTTTAGTGTGATGTTTAGCTAAAATATCCATTTTTATCTGGTTTTGGTTATCTTGACAATATTTCACATTTGTCTTAAAGGTTTTTCTAGATTGGCACATTTTATTGTAAACATAACCACTAGCAGGTTTACCATAAAACAGCCATGTTTGATAACACAGTCGAGCCTCTCTGTGAGCGTCACGAACATATTTGTTCCAACCAGGAATGTATCTCATGCTATTATGACGCATCTGTTTACACAAATAAGTACGTTCGGCACCTTCCTTTAAAATACTTACCAAACTGCGATACATTGTATCTAACACTGCCACGTGATTAGCATTAGAACACATTTTATGCGCACAATACTGAAAATCATCTGGAAAATCTATTAATTTTAATTTAGAATTACAAAACTTTGAATATTCATTAATTTGATTGATATCTCTTTCACCCCATATAACCTTATTGCAAGTATAGATTGGGTCTACCAACTTAGGTATTATTAAATCAATATTACATTCAATTAATAAAGGAATATGATCTGACAAATATACTCCATACAAAACTGACGCGTCTACAACTAAATGTCGTGCCGCACTGCTCACCACACAGTGATCAAGCCAGCGCAATGCACCGTTAGCGGTACTCTCAAACGTAAACGTGTCCTTCGGAAGTAGTTCCATATCAACACATGACCACGATTGCTCCCCACATACAGTTAACAATTCTTTTGAAAAGCGCTCGCCTGGATGTGCGTTAAGATCACCCAATATAAACACTGGCTCAACATTACTGTTCTCAATTATAGCAATGATTTCACTTAAGCACTCCGTAAACTCAATTAGATTATCAGACGAGTTAGTCGGCATATACACTGAGAATATCAACAGCGAACGTCCCGCGTGCTCAATCCTAATAGCTAACAGACGATCACTATTACACTGCACCACTGATACCGTCGCAAACGCTGATTTCCTCCATAGAAGCGCAACTCCACCATACGGTCTACCTATAAGCACTCCAGCAGACGTGTCGACGGCGGACTTGCCAGCATACGCAAAATCATCATCAATACTACCGAGATACGGCACATCATGGGGTAAAAGCCAAGTCTCCTGAAGTGCAATAACATCAGCGACACAGCACAACCTGCGCACACAATCAGCTGATCGAATAACATCCTTGCAATTGAATGTCGATAAAGTTACATTCTATTAATATAGCATGCAAATAATAATAATGGACGATATTTAAAATATTTAAGTAATTTACTAAATCCGAACCTTGTGATAAATTACATTTTCTGCGTCGCTTCTACGTTGTGTTTTGAACTTAAATATTACAGCGTTTTGAGTTTGGTTGCTTGTAACCAAAATCACTTGACTAGATACTCATAATAGTGTTTTATTATCACGATATTATCACATAATATAGCCCATGTTATCGTAAGGTCCCTGTTGTCCTGATTCGTCTGTGGTTACTATTGAGTCTGACCTTGGGGATAATAAGGATTTCTGTGCTGGTTTCCATGCTTCCGTTGGTGTGAATAGTTCTTTTCCACGCTGTGAAATAAAAGTTTGAATGAATCATTTTAATTATAAAATAGTTTATATATTAGTAAAAGTAAAAAACTTTGGTGTCCTTTATTTTAGTAGGCACGGGCTAATGAAAACATCCGTCCAAACTTAAGAACATTGTCATATTTATCAAAGTAATTAATGGTAAAGTCAAAAATGACAATGTCATGTAACAAGTTTAATGTGACAAAATCCAAATTAGATCAAGGTTTTTGTAAGGTGATCCGGTACCAAAAAAAGTACCTAAACCACGTCGCAAAAAAATATTGTGACATCATGAAGCAACTGCCTAGCTGACCTCTACAATCCAGTTAGTACTGAATAATACGATACCCCTTTGGTAAGACTAGATGTCAGACTTTCGGGCCTCTGACTACCGATAACGATTGTCAAAGATCTACAAATGATAACTTAAATCAACGGGGCACGGAAGAAACTTGGTATGTAATGGGTGCTCACCCAGCCAAACACCAACCTAGGCAAGCACGGCTTAACCTAGAAATCGACCCGAGCGGCTGTTATTATTAATATTGAGTATTGTTTGAAAAATCTAACTTGGTGTATTATCAAAAACAGGTATTATAAAAAAAAATAGGTACTCACATATCCATGGTACAGCGCCCATGCTACGCCCACTGGGAAGAACATCAGTGTTGAGAGGCCCACAGCCCAGCCCAACAGGTCGGCGAACAGGGGGAACACATAGCCGTTGTAGCTAGGAGTTTCCCATTGTGCTAAAATGAAGATGAGGATGCCCTGCACAAAAAGAATAATAGATTATTATGTAGGTATTATTAAATGATTTTTTATTTATGATTAAATGGATTGAAAAATAATAGTAGTGAGGAAAATGTTGAGGATGAATGTAGATGGCTATAAGAATAGAGGAAGACCAAATAAACGATGGATGGACTGTGTGAACGATGAAATGGCTAGAAGGGAGGTGACTGCTGAAATGACGAGTAATAGAGATGAATGGAAGAAGACATGCTGCGCTGACTCCAAATAAATTGGGATAAGCACAGCAAAACGATGATGATTAAATGGATTGAAAATAAGGTAAAATCGACTCCTCCTATTGTTGAAGTCGATTAAAATGTAGTCTATGTTACCCGGACCATAATAACGAATAGACTGACACATTATTCATCAAAATCGGATGAATAGTTTAGGCGCTACGGAGCAACATACTTAAATACAATCATAGACATAGACTGCTAAAATTATAACCCTTCCTTTTGGCTTCGCCCTAGTCGGGTAAAAAGGACAATTGAAAATTATTCAAAATTTCACAATTCTGCACTGCATAGCATAAGCATCAATATTACTCAGTCAAGATTAATCAATTCACATAGTTGGGATATTACAAGATAATTCTCACGCACGCAGACCATTAATCAATTACATTAATTTGAGATAATTGCTGCCATGATGGTATCAATCGATTAACTTGTACGAGTACGTGGCAAATGGATTCCTCATTACCGAGTTGACTTAATGACTTAGTTGAGTACTTCAAGTCTAATTAGAAAATTCAATTGTGTTGATGTACAGTGCGTGGTTGTAATATGACACATATGGAGTTCTGGGGGCTTAGTCTCTGACGCTCATTTCTCGTCTACTTTAAAACTCCTTTTATCATACGATACTACTATCAAAAATGCAAAAATTTATGATGATAGTTTTCACGTTAAAAACTACTGAATGAATTTAATTTGTATGAAATTAGGCTGGTGGTTGTCGACAGCTTTGGTGTGCTACTTACAACGCTGCCAATAGGCACGATGACAGTCCACACAGACATCCAGTAGAAGCGCAGCACTTTATTATGCTTCATGCCCATCGTCGCGAGATCATTCATAGCACGGTTGATGCCATAGCTCCAGGAAACTGCGGTACACTGGTGGAAAAAGTAATTATTAATAATAATTATATCTTTATACAAGAATATTTATCCAAGCTGAATTTGTTTCCCAATATTTTGTTCTCTCTTCTTTAAAAAAAAAACCACACAATGCAAAATATAATCTAAAGCCTTTGTATAAAGTTTGAACTCACCTCAGCCATACCAATCAGCAGAATAGCCCAAGAGGCCGTGTTCCAATCTAGAAGTTCAAACAAATACACTCCCCCGCTGAAACACATCGGGATTCCCAGAATGAAGCACGTGAAACATGTGACCGCGGTGACCTGGAACAAAATAAAATCTTTTTAAATAGAAAAAAATAACGGAAAATGTATGAACTAAATAAATAGAAAGTAAGTGTGAATAGCAAATATCGAAAATTAATTGAAAACTTGTGAATTTAACCTTAGAAATTAGGTCAGATACGAGTTCCTGTGGTTATTGTGTTGACAGGTCACTTCTATCGATAGTTTCTAATGATGCATGAATGTCGTAACTCATAATTTAATTTTTTTTTTTTAAAGAAATCCGTGCTTTCAGTAAATAATAAAGGTAAATGCACACGTATAAGCTCTGCACGCTTTAAGTAGAAGCGCCATTACGGCCACAAATCATATTTTGTTCAACTTACAGCCTGACACAGATCGGCAAATTGCAAAAAACGTAAGAAAATTTGAAATTTGTGGGCTACCGTGGCACTTCCCTCTTAAGGCTGTGTTGCAGTATGGAGTTTCAAAGAAAATGTCCTGGACGATGAAACGAACCTGGGGCGATGCTGACTCCATGTAGTAAGCATTTAAGGCGACTCAAATATGGCGAAGTATGTAGTACCGAAGGCAAAAGATCACGTGGTTGTTTACCAACAAGATGGACGGACCAAATTAAAGACTCGGCATCCAAATTTTACACGGTTGTAAGAGACGCGCTGGACAGAAACCGGTGGAGGCAGATCATCCGCTCCAGATGCAACTCTGATGCTGATCACGATCCTCAGACATAAGTGACCGACCCCAGAAAGAGAGATGTTGACAAAACGTCATAATCAGCAATGACGAATAAAGATTTGTCATTGCTGAATATGACGTTTCGTCAACATGTTGTGTTTCATGTAGGTAAAGGCCCTACACCACAAGAAACAATTTTATTTCACTCACCCTCCAATAATTCTTCCTTAGATGAGGCCACCTGTCAACAACGGCGGTGTTTATGGCTTCAATACCAGCAAACTGACTGCCTAACCCAAGGATGAAAAGCATGAAGAAGAACAGGATACACCACATCCTGGCCACTGGCATCTGGAGTAGCGCTTCCGGGTACGCCACGAAGGCTAATCCGGGTCCTGAGTCCACAACAACTGCAAAAGAAATTGATTGTGAATTATGATGGCTTCGCGTAGGTTGCGCAATCTGTTGAATGTGAGAAATCCGGAGGACTTAGACAAGTGGCAATTACTTTTGATATTCTCTGCTCTAACAGGATTGACATGAGCTTTGTGGTACTTTTTGTCAGACTAAAAGTGTTACCACACCGATCGATCGATCCATGGTGGAATGGATTAGTCGAAAGAGAGGAACTATCGATCGACATCGACTAATCCATTCTAACATCGATCGATGGCATCGGTCAACGATCGATGGCATCACGATCAGTCGATTGGTGTGGTAACGCCCTAATACATTTTTGACTTATCGATCACCGTTATCACTGATAGAAAAAGTAGGGTTGCGGGAATTCGAAAGCAGAGAGAAGCACAGACCTGAGGACCTAGCACGAGCGCGCGGTGTAAACGTAACGTAAATACGTCGATTTTTTAATCGAAAATACAATCTTCCTCCATTTCAGTTAAACTGTTTGCAACAAGTACAATCAGTATCATCCATAGATATGAAAAAGTTCTTAAAATTATGAAAATATTTTGTGTGAAACAAGTATTATAAATTTTAAAATCGTCGTATTTACGTCTACAATAGGGCCTCGTGTAAGGGAGGCCTATGTTCAGCAGTGGATGTTTTTCGGTTGAGAAAATGATGATGATGTTGAGGACCTCACTGTTACCTTATTTACAGAAATCTTAAAATGATGATGGTTTGATTACAAGTCTGGAAAATTACTAAAATAAGTCTTATCTATTCAACGCGTCATTAAAAATCGAGTTGATATCATATAATGATAATTATTATGACTAATGATCAAAATATTTTCGGGAGATACATATCTAGATAGTGTAGTTATAATCGTCAGGCATGTTGATTATTGATGATAGCATACTTGGTTTGATGATACATTTAAATCAGCAATTACTGAATCTTAAGCTGAGATTGAAGTGAATGGGACTGCACCCACAGGTGTGCCACATGGGCACTCCCGTGGGCCCGTAAACACAGACTTGGTTCCCTAAAACCACGAGATGGGGTCGCTACAGACCAAGGAGATGAATTATGTTTGTAAGTAGGGTTATTTACGAGACTTTTACACGTCATTGCGATGACTAAGATGTTCCCTTATGAATTGGACCCATATTTCGCCAGTTATGTTTATGTCCCATGCAATAGCGGGCGAGCCTATTGCTAGCTGTAATATTATCAAATATAACTGTAATAATCTGAAATCGATAATTTACTTACAAATGTAATGCCTGTGAAACCGTTCGAACATGTGCAAAACACGTGAGAAACCAGAATAGTTAATAAGTATCTAGTAGTAGACAGAATATCAAAACATAGCCTTGAAAGAGCGCCTAATATAACACGAAAAAGCATTGTCAATATTACAATAATGTGTTATCATACGATAAGAACTTCCATCCATGTTATGGTCTCATGTCAAGCAATAAAAGCTTTATCGATAGACAAAAAGTAATTAATAGATATAAGAGTGATTTACAACAACAACATTTCGCGTTTGCACATGGATAAAAGCTATTGTTTATGGCGCGAACATCGTAATAAAATGGCTAGGCTTTGAGGCTAGTCAAACAAAGGTTTTACATAGGATGAAGTTGTTCCGGGGCTGGCTGTTTGTATATGTGAGTTTAAATGTTTGTAAACGCACCCACGATACAAGAGAAATTCCTAGTGCGAGGCAACGTCTTTTTAAATAAAAAAAAAATAAAATGAATAAATAAAAAATTTAATCTTTTACATTTAGTTTTTATAATTTAACATATATTTTCAGCGTGGCAATGCTGCCAGTCTTCTGGGCACGTTTCCAGATGACAGCGATGCGGAGGAGTACTTTGACGCCTAAGTGTCCTATTGTCGTCGTTGTTTAGAAGTTTTATATTTTCTTACTTTTAGTCTTATTTTTATCATTAGTTTAGTTCTATTTGTAGTCTGTATATAATGTAAATATAATTAATAAAAAATAAAGTTATAAGTCAAAAGGCATAACTGAAATAAAAACTTCATGCATGTTTTCTCTGAAGGATTAGGCAATAATGACCTGTATCTGTCTAAGACGTCGGCGGTCGACCGGTGCGACTGAAGTGACCTGACTGAGTGGGCAAGACGCGGAGATGGTCGATGGAGCAAGGCTTTAACCGAGTGGTGGCCAAGGTTAGGCCAAAGAATCCAGGGCTGTCCTAAAGCTTGTTGGGTCAACGATATCGTCAGTCACGGGAAATACCTGGATAAGCGACGCACAGAACCGGGAAGTGTGAGAAAAAAGGGGAGGCCTATACCCAGTAGTGGCTGACATATTGATGATGATGATATCACTATTTCACTAGTTATGTTTAAGTTCCTTGTGAAAGGGAGTTAGTTTATTGCAAGACTTGAAGAGCTATTGAATTATTCTTAAACTAAAACTTCAACAAGAATTTGTGTGTTAAACTACAATTATAAAACCCGACTACTGAATAAAATGTAGCCTATGGTACTCGGGCCATAATAACGATTGACACCTTATTCATCAAAATCGGATGAATAGTTTAGGCGCTACGGAGGAACATACGTAAATACAAACATACATACATAGACTGCTAAAATCACAACCCTTCCTTTGGCTTCACCGTAGTCGGGTAAGAAGTAAAAAATAACGTAAACATGCTCGATTTTTTATTGAATCCATCATTTACTTTATCAAGTAGCTAGTCACAATAAACGATTAAAACACACCATAATAATTATCTCAAAGCCAATATACGTGTGTATAATATCATATATAGATAATCATATTAATTCCATCACAGTTAATTAACTTTTTGATTCAAGAACCCAGAACCACTCGTCACCATGACTCTTGGTTTTTTACCGGTTGGATTTATCTCTCTTGGATTTATCACACCAATTGTGTAAAATGCTCTTCTATCGTTCTCCGAAAGATTTTAAAGGGAATCTGTACTACCTAATATTTTAAAGCGTTAAAGTTTGTAAGTTAGCTTAGCATCAGCTTTCGCTAATGGGAAGGTGATAATCCACAAGTGTCATCGGCTATACATTCCTGTGGAATAATTTCCGACCAAGCGTAGCCGCGGGAAAAAGCTATGTAGGTCGATTTATAAATAATAATAATATCTACTTCCGTTAAACCTATGTTTACAATTTTACAACAAATGTACGTTCAAACCGCGTAGAAAAAACAAAATTGCAATTGATGATGGTGGGTATATGAAACTTATTGGCCAGTTTTGTGACAAATGATTCAAATGTGAAAAAATCTTCTATTAGCAACGTAAAAACTCAATGACGAATAGCAATAGAAACGCGAGTATTTTACACAATTACCCCTCTATTCAGCAAACATTTCAAAAGCGTCTTCTATCCAAGCCTTTTGTTTCAAATTTCCAATACAAAGCTTACCGTTGGAACCGCACAAAGAACGAATATGTAGGTAACCACTGCAGGTAACCAAAAATGTTAGCTCACCACAATGCGGGGGAATGAAATATTTACAGTTTAATCAATCCATTATCTTGGAACTGAATACAAACAATGCCTGCATTCGTAAAGGGGAAATCTACATGGGATCGAGTGTTCACGGTGGATTGAGGATCTGATACAATACACCACCGAGGTACGCTGCTCTAGAGCTTGCTTATCAACATTATTTTTTTTGTATTCAGAGATTTTGTTTTAGTTTCGATGGAAAGGAGAAAGCTTTTAGTAAAATTTGAAAGTCCGAGTGAAATGCATGATGTTATATTTGGATAAAGAAACTGGACGTGTTGGTATTCTATTTTTTACTGCGATGGTCTTAGTACTGGAAGACGTTGCGTTGAAAGGCCTCCCACTAGGTGGACCGATGACCTGGTAAAGGTTGAGGGATCCGCTGAATGCGAGACGCACGGGACTGGTCAATGTGGCGACAGTTGGGGGACGCGTATGTCCAGCAGTGGACGTCTTTCGGCTGAAATGATGATGATGGTCTTAGTTAATCATTGACTCCTAGTCATGTGTTCGTATTCCAGCATTGCACTCTTTAGGCTTAGAGGCTTTTATCTTGGTATTTATTATTTTCCTTGAGTATATAAATGGAAACTGTTTATTTCCATGTCATTTCCAGTTACTCCTGGAAACAAACTTTCATTATACCTCTTCGTAAAAGAAAGTAGTCTCGAGTTTCAACTCGAGACTACTTTCTTTTACGTCTAACACAGGTAAATTCCCTAGACGAGCACTCAGTAAATCAATTTATCAATATTACATGTAAACCAATACGCTTCCTTAATTATTTATTGCTGCACGTATTAATATTTATGATAATTTCACTAATAAAAAGTGTCTATCGTATTACGTTTTGTATTTGTCATTTACAATAAATGTGTCATAAACGAATTGTTGTCAATAGTTTGCGCATTATTCAACATAATGCGCAAATGCTGCAGTTTTGTGTGACTTTTAAGATTTGGTCAAACTGAATCGAATACCACGCAAGTCGCTTAAGTGTTTTGAAGACTTGTCTTAGAACTGTTGCATTCATGATTTACATAGCATAAGCATAATCAGCCTATAATGTTCCATTGCTGGGATAGAGGCCTCCTCTCTGTGAGAGGGAATGGACCCATAATCCACCACGCGGGCCCAGTGCGGGTTGGTTGATGTCACATGTCTGTGAATTTTTGGTCTAGAGACATGCCGGTTTCCTCACGATGGTTTTCCTTCACCGTTTTGAGATCAGTGGTGATCATGATTTACGTTATTTATTTTTTTCATGATTTATTTTATCGTTTTAGATTTAAAAGGACTGTGAATTCTTATTTTAATAATATAATATTTTATTTTAATATATATTTCAAAGAATGCACCCAATTATCAACCATCCTGTATTTTGTGAAACACCATCAAAATCCGGAACGAATACAATAGTTTTGCATTTACAGCAAATTTAAAAAAAAACATTGTAAAGTATAAAATAAATCTAGAGACTTTTGTTGAGAAAATTCTGTAGTAAATGAATAAACTGAATCTTAAAACTTATCTATCATGATCGTATCAGCTGAAAGACACCTACAGCTGCAATTCCATCAAAGTGAAACCAAAATAATATTCAACAAAGCCAACTGATTTTGGCTTTCATATTAGCTATTTCAATATTTGACGTACAAAACAACAATACATTAAATTAATATAATAGCATTGCACAGTACAGTTGAATATTTAAGTGGGCTTGTACCGGGTTTGTACCGAGTATTGTTTGCACTCAGACCGTGTGTGCTTACAGCCCGCGGCATAGCAGCCCCGGATTAATTAACTTAGGTTAATCGCACCGGAAAGGCTTTTTTCGCATATTTTTGTGTTCAACCGCGATTTATATCATTTACATCATCGATCCGATTTACTTCGCATCAGTAGCGTTGCGCCGCAAGACTCATTGTGGTGAGTCGAAGCATGCTATCAGCAATTTGTTTCTTTTACTGTTGCCGTTATGTATTTAAGCCTTTTAATTATATTAATAATAATTAATGAAGAAGAAGCAAGGGCTTTTAACGATTAAGCACACCAGACTTTTAAGACAGATAGTAACACAAATACAGTCTTTCTAACCAACGTGGTGTTTTTAACCATGAACTGTGGGTTTTTAATGCGCTTAGGGCGTCCCAGAATTACTCAATCTATAAAAAACCTAAAACAATAACTCCTTGATAGATACACAGTTATAGAAACCAAGGATGCTGAAATAGAAAGCAGTAAACTTACCATCAATTTCGACACCCATTAGCTGAGCCTGGAAGCCCAGCACAGAGAAGATAGCGAACCCGGCGTAGATAGATGTAAGGAAGTTGGTGATACTGACGAAGGTAGCATCGAAGTGACAATTATTGCTAAACTTGTTGTAAGACGCCAAAGTCACAAGAGATCCGCATGCCACACCAAAAGAGTAGAATATCTAGAGAAAGAAATAGATAAGGAGTTAAATCTAGTAGAAGTAGATGAGTATAAAGGAGACATACAAGTAAAGTAATAGTATGAATGTAAAAAAAATAATTTTATTGGCAAAAGACGCAGACAAAAAGAGTCTGTGGATGATGATGATGCTGATGGGAAAGGCAACTGTATGTTGTAACTGTATCTAATGGCGCTAGCTTAGCTTGTACCAAAGCAACGTGATTGGTTGAAAATCTGTAAATGTAATGTGTTTGAAAATAGCTTGAGCTCATTAGTCATATTGGGACTAGCTATGGACATGCCATCTACAATCAGCTTTGACTTGCCTTCCCCATTGAATACAAAGCAGGGCTATTATTGGCACTTAAAGGTTAAATGTTAATTGCAGATAACTATTTACTTAAATACTATGATTGTAACGGAATTGTTTGAAAAAAAAACAAAAAAAAAAGATTCTCTTTAGTTCAAGAATAGAATTTCTGTATGTTTTGTGACTTCTGAATAAACTTAAACAATTTATTGTATCACCACTTCTTACACTCTTTTTATCGAAACAAGCGAATCGTTTCCATAATTATTTACAATACCAACAAACAATTTAACAAACAACAATACTAGTCACAACAATGGCCAAAATATTTTCAAACAAAATATCAAAACAAAACAAACGCAGGTGATTTCTTTTTGTTTGTCAACTTTTGTGTTTCCAGCGAGTGCCGAATTGAATTTACGTGTTTTAATTTTAGAACTAGGTATTGTGTTCGCTTACATAATGGCTTTTTGCTTTTCCTGAAAACGGGCATTGGGTATTCTCCTTTGAAAAAAATTCGCTTTTATAGAAATTTATACTAAGTTATTTTTAGAACTTGATAATACTTATGAAGGCTATCTGTCTTCGCGTTATTGATGTGAGTGGGCAATATTATTCTATTGAGCTCTTTTAAAGCTCTTTAATGACATTGGAAGTTAAGGCTCGGTCAAACTGGTTTGTACCGGATGGGCACAGGGAACTCTGACAGATAGTATGAGGTAATATGGCGCAATTTGTCCGCAATATAATGGTGCCGGAATGATCCTTTATATTGTTTTTTACTTAATTGTTAGACCGTTCAGGGATGGTAGGAATAAAGATTAACATAGTATTTTTTTAGTTTATTCAATTTTACTTTTCTAATTTAGAAAATTATAACTTTACTAACTAGCAAAATTCCGTAAAACAGTACGGCATAAAAATAATTATAAGCACACGAACAAATTTCGGAGCAGTCTAAAAACTTTTTAATTAAGAAATTCGAAAGTCTGTGGCCTGGAAAAAAATATAAATTGCTGTTCCCCTAACTTTTCCAGATAATTAGGCACCGCATTTATTTATTCATGAAATAATGGCCACCATTACTGACAAAAATGTTTCCGATGGCTTCCGATTCCTTCTATGGATTGATGTTTGTTGCCGAAGTCTTGAAAATTTTATCGCAGTACTAATAGCTTTTATTTTAGCGATCTCTTTGAGCTATACTTGGTTAAAGTTGGTAAGTTTTTTAGTTAAGAGCGTTAACGACTAACGGCATTTAATACAAACTTTCAAGTCCTTTTTTTTTCGAAATGACTGAACCGATTTTAATTAAACTTCATACGCATAAGCAGGATACATAAGTCCAAAAAGACCTTTTAAAAATGTCTTTTTAAAAAAAAGATAAGTGAAAATTTCTGTTTCTATGGAAAATCTAAAACTGGTCTAATTTAGCTGTAACACTATTTTTCGATAAGTTCTCTGACAGCTTTTAGACTAATGTATCCTTCGTATGCGAATGAAATTTCATTATTGTTTAAGCGTTGATTTTGTCCTATTTTGTTCTATTTTTGTGGGCTGTGCTGTGTTGCTCACGCTCTGTTTTTTATAAGTAAAGACTTATAATTGGCTGTCAATCTCAAGTACTATTTTTAATCTGTTTTGTTAGCTAGTATTTCTTAGTATCTCTTCCATTGATATTAAAAAAATATTACCTGTGAAGCTGCATCCCCCCAAACACTGGCTGATGCCAAAGTTTCCCAGTTTGGTGACAAGTAGAACAGGATCCCATCGCCAGCTCCTTCCAGGGTAACTCCTCGGATGAGAAGGGCCGTCAACATGACGTAAGGGAACAACGCAGTGAAGTAGACCACTTTGCCCGCTGATTGAACACCCTGAAACAATATATAATTTAGAACCAAAATCATGGAGCTGTTTTTGACATGGAAAGAAAAATTCTAGTGCGAGCAGGGTTTGATTTTTCTTTCCATGTCAAAAACAGCTGTAGTTCCCTACGCAAAGTTTGCTTATAAAAATATTTCAAAATTATGGAGTTGCGGTGGGCAGATAAGCAGTTCAGGGGAATGAAAAGAAGTGTGTCCCGTGACTATAGAAGAAGTCTAAGTCGGTGTGAACTATAAAAGTTTTTTTTTTGTTTTTTGTTAAAAAATCTAAATGTTCACATAAACAGAAGGCGGTACGTCAGTGGTAACAAATCCAGTATTAGCTGGCCTCTTATTCTCTGGAAACTCCGTGCTACGCTAGGCCAGGTAAAGGTCGAAGTTTTATTACCAACGCGGACATGCAGTAGTCTGTAGGTTTAAATTGGTTAAATTACAAAAGAAATTAAAGTAGGTATGTATTCTTACCTTGATAACACAGAAGAAGGCAATGAGCCACGCTAACGCCAAGCACCCTACCAGATGCCACTGTATCGAGCCCCAGTTCTCCCAAGTAGCATCACCCCTGCCCAGCACACGTTCACTGAAAGAAGAATTACTAGGCTATAGAACTTTTATATAATGTGACATTTAAGGAAAAAGTTTGAGTTCTTCTCCCTATTGCAAAAAAATCAAAAAATATTTTTGGAAATGCCATGTACAGTTACAACAGTAAATGTTTGCGCTTCGGTAATATTCGTGTTTCAAATTAGTATGAAAGTGGCGCCAAAAAAGGAAAGCTAGTATTGTATGAGTGCATGAAGCTTACTCTCCATTGTGTTACCTACTCTGGTCGCACTTCGTCATCCACAAAAGTTTTATTGCAATTAAATCAAGGTGTTAAACTTTTGTAACCATGGAAGTTCAGAATTGGTAAGTCATTCAACGCTGCTCGCAGTTAGGACTTAAGTAGCGTTGGATAGTTTGTTTGTAGCTTTTTTGTAGTTCTTAAGTAACTGTTATGATAAACACGTACAGGAAAATATATTTACTTAAAATCTAACATTAAAGATAAACGAAATGCCTAAAACCACTTTAGTTATTCACACCTTACATTCAATTTTATCTACGTACGAATACTTCGATTAATCAAATGATATCATCATCATCATCTGCCTAGCCTTTCCCAACTATGTTAGGGTCGGCTTCCAGTCTAACCGGATGCAACTGAATACTGTATTTTACATGGAGCGACTGCCTATCTGACCCCCATAACCCAGTTAGTACCAGGTAATACAATACCCCTAGGTAAGACTGGTTGTTAGACTTTTTGAGCCACTGACTACCTGTAACGACTGTCAAAGATCTACAAATGACAGCCGGGACCAACGGCTTAACGTGCTTTCCGAGGCACGGAGGAAACTCGGTAAGTAATGTATTAATCAAATGATATCATATTCAGAAAACTAAAACGTGTTCAAAACTTCATTAACAAAACAAACTGACATCTGTCATTTTCCACGCCCACATACTTTAGTCATTATCGACGTCAATTTCGAACTCTATAAATATAGTACTTTATGGATGTTTGCTTTATCAAGTAGTCGGCTTAACATAAACTGTGGTGGCGATATGGAATACATTATAACGATAAATATTTATAGAATTTGTAGTTACATATCCGTTAGTACCAACCTATTAGCTATTTGTAGAAAATAAGCTTCAAATTCGAATTGATTTTGCTTTACCGATTGTAAACAGTCAAAATGCTGTTTTTTTTTTCATACTATATATGCGTTTGGCCACTACTCGCCTGATGTGAAGCGATGACGCGTCCTAGGCTGAATCACACTTGCCTTGATAGAAGAACCCGAACCGATTCACTCGAACTTTGAAGATATCTAGATTATAAAGATCGGGAAACAGAGAAGCCGGCAGTGAATTCCACAGACTGGTTGTCGCACAATAAATGTGGAAGCATAACGTTTTATTCGGGTCCGTGGAACTTCAACCATATAACGGTGACGCTTCGCCGAATCTCTGCTAGTCCGATGACAGAATAGGAATTTTTGAGAGAAAAAGTTTGTCTTGTCAAATCAAAATAAAAATCAAAACAAAATAAAAATGGTAATCAAAAAATGGAAATGGAAGAATGAAGAATAATAATCATCAAGATGGATGGATGGATGGTAATGGTATCAATGGTATGGTGGTGGTTTGGTATTCATCATTGTTTTAATACATATTTCATGATAGTCGGTCTAAAGACAGAAGAGTTGGTTCATTTCGGGGAGAACAAAGAAAGAGAAAAATATATTAGTTTAGCAACGGACAACTTTTTCAATGAGCTCTACTGATTATTACCTGACTCATTATTATCTAGCATCCGCTGACGACGTAACAACATTGTTTATCTCTGGTATTTTAATATCTGCATGATGGTAAGGATAAACGTAGTTTAAGCATAATCCGTCAGATAGCAGTCGCAACTTGTAATTTGAAATTGCATCGGTTTTTTTTAAAGAACATACAGAATCGGTGGAAAATAACGCAACTTTTTGTTTCACAGTTTGGCTGTGCACATGATGAAGATATTGGAGAAAGTATTGTAATTGGTGAAAGGTACAATTTATTAAATTTACATATAGGGTGAAAAATATTGGTTTTTACGTAGGTTTGTTCGTGTAATATTAAACTGAGATTTATATTTGTTTGAAGAAATTTAATGGTTTGATATTTCGCCACATCAGTAGATCACACCGGTGTAACGCAAGGGTCACGTTTCGGTTGATACATTTTAAAAATAATTCTAGCATTTTTTTTCTTTTACTGGTATTCAGATATATTTGCAAACCAAATTAGTCCATTCACAGTTGCAGTTAACAAAAGTAAGTCCTTATCATAAATCTCGTTTCGTCACGTATCGTTTTAATCATATAAAACATAATTATAATTATCTGTAGTGAACAGTGGCTATTGGCTGATTATAGAAAGGTCAGGATACTTGATAACAGTCAACAATCATTAAATTAACACTCAAAAATCAAGTAGCGTGGATAAGTTTTTGAGTGTTGAGAATATTAGTAATTAATCTAGATAGAGTACAGCTAAAGTCATGTTAGAAGAAAGCATGAAGAAACCAAATAAAATATGATTTAATTCTGTTTTTTCGAGACAGGCACTATTACTACTCCTAACCACTGTGTGGCGACCATCAGATAAGAAAAGCTCGCGATCCCGCAACGAAATTAATCGAAAAAGACGAGAAGGAAGAAAAAAATAATTTCGTACATGTATGGAAGTACTAATATGACCAGAAAGGGGGTGACTATCAAGATGAGGAAATTGAAAAACAATCAAGAAGAAGACGTGTTGCACCGACCTTAAATAAATTGGAATAAGGACAGGCGAATGATACTGTTAAAAAGGCAAGGAGTTGATTTTGAAATTTTACAATAATTAAAAATCATTAATATACGAAAATTGAATCAGGAAAGATTGTCGAAACATAACCTATTACCATTGTCATGCATAATCATAAAGTTAATATAATTATAGCAGACATTAATAATTTTGCAACAATATCGGATGGATCAAAAATCAATTATAATCATTGCATACTTTTATCAAAGGTGTTTTATAGAGCGTGACAAGAATTGTAAATTCGTTTAATTTAATTTCTGTTGATAACACGTAGATATCATGTCTTATCAAATTACAAAGTAAGTACACTTGTACCTAGCGTAACGTGGACTTAAACAGTATAATAATCTAAAAAACTCATGATAGAAAAAGAGGATGACAGCTTGAATAGAAGGTCGTCATTTTTGCGAAAAAGAGGATGAAAGCTTGAATAGAATTGGTCATCATTTTTGCAAATTACAAAACCTAGCGGGCACACGCATTTTTTAATTACATCACTTCCATAGAAGGAAGCGACTTTATTGCCATAAGCCAGCTGGTCTCTGAATTGAGAATATTCTGGTAGGAACACCCTGTAGGTACAGAAGAAGAAGATGCTATATCTAGATAACTTATTCGAACAAACTCACTTGTAATATTCTTCAGCTGCTAAAATCCTTGTGACATTTCTGTACCAAGGGAAATATTCACCCTCTCCATCCGTGCAATGAGTTCCATTGTGTGGCTGGTAGCCAACAGAAATGCAGATATCACCGATACTCCTACATGTGCGTGTGAAGTACGTCTCATCAGAAGCTGATCCATTATTGCCAATTCGGCAACGGGCGTCGTATTCACCACTGTAACAAGCTAATAAAAAATGTTCTAATGTGAAATGTACATATAAATATACATAAAGTATTTGAAAAACCGCATGAGTTTATGTGTTTGTATAAAGAGTGTAAAAAGACCATTAACGAAGCCGAAACCCACTTATTCTCCTCGTTATTGCGATCATTTTTTTGTTCTGGACCATACCTGGGAACTTTCAAGTTACGGATATATTTGAGGTCAAAGTTTCAATTTTTTCACAAGTTTTTTTTTTTTTAATACTGGTTTTTAAGGTTATAAATTTACTTTAATTACATCAATGACCTGTTTACTATTCAAAGCATCCATCAGCACAATGATTTGAGTGCGTTACATTGAGTTTTCGGCCAAAAAAGAAACGATTTTCTATTTAACTTAATTATGGTACCTATACGTATTACAACGTCATCAGCTGCCTAATCATTTCCCAGCTATGTTACGAGCATAACCGGATGTAGATAAATACCAGTATTTTCTAGGGAGTGGTTGCCTATAAAGGGAGTAAATAGACCCTTAACGAAGCCGAAAGATACTTGTTCTCCCCATCTTTGCGATCATTTTTTTGTTGTTCTAGACCATACCTGGGAATCTTCTAGTTACGGAGATATTGGGGGCCAAAGTTCCAACTTTTTCACAAGTTTTTTTTTAAATACATGTATTAAATGTAAAATTTTTACTTTCACCCCACGACCCCAGTATTATTCAATCCATCCATCAGCACAATGCTTTGAGTGCGTTTCATCGAGTCCTACCGTGAAACGTGATTTTTCACCCCAAAAAAAGTCGTTTCCCAGCAATAATTTTTGTGTAAAGTTACTTAGTTTGATGGGCATTATGCTTGGTTGACGGCTTCGTGAAGGGTCTGTTTACACCCTGTATGAACCTCCGCAACTCAGTAACTGGATAACACGAAATTTCTTAGAAAGACTCGTCAGACTTTGGTTTTCTGACTACTCTTAACTAATTACATTGACATAAAAAACTGCTGTATTATTTAGATCATTTTAAAAGCTGAAAACAGGGTACTTACCATCGGTATTATAGGAATTGTTGCATGACCCCCAGTCCAGGAATCCAGCGATGGAGACAATCGTATAGAACAGGGTCCAAGCGACGATGATCATGTAGTATATCGATATAATAGAGATGACCATCAGGGTACAGTATCCCAAACCGCTGAAGAACGGGGAGATCGCAGTAAATGCTTGTAAGGGACCGATGCCTGTGAACTGGCCTATGTACAGCTCAAGATAGAAGATAGGAAGTCCAATGAATATTAACATGAGGAAGAATGGTATAAGGAATGCACCTGGAACAAAGGAATAGAATTAATCATTTTGAAACTATAACACAGTGTTAGTGAGTTCAGATTTTCAAGTTGGGCACTCGTCAAACTTTACTTAAGCATTAAATGTAATAAGTCTGACACTCCCTTCACCAGAGTGGAGCCGGTCATTTGATTATACCCCATCCGAAAAAAAAAAATGCATTACATGTAATGATTCCATTGAAATTCAAATTACCCAAAAACCTACCACAATTTGTAGATTTCATAACTTGCCATCAATCGCCTTATGTCAGAGTACCAACAATTCTACATTGTTTAACCTGTATTGGCGGTGTACCATGTATGCTATGTTGACGTACCTATTTTAATAAATAAATATCGTACCAGACAACACTATTCGAGTATGACGACTCTAGAGTATCTTTACGTTGGAACATGTTGGACTAAGAAATAACAGCAAACCCATACTTCCATGCTATATAATAATATTATAAATGCAAGAGTAGGTCTGTTTGTTTGTGACCTATTTACGACTAAACGGCTAATCAGATCGTAATGAGATTTGGCACGGATATAGATTATATCCTGGGGAAGGATATAGGCTATCTTTTTTATTTTTTTTCAAAATTTCACGCGAACGAAGTCGCGGGTAACAGCTAGTTGATTATTAAATTCCATTTCTCTAATACCATTATATACAAAGCTGACTTAGGTGATTTAAATCACCAAAACTCTAGCATCCATGAATACAATAATTATATGCTCTCTAAAAACAATACTTTTGTTCAAAATCCCGGAGCTTGCCTGACGGGAGGTCCTTATTGACCGATAGGGATTCAATAAATAATTCATGCAGATCCAGGGCGATATGGTTTTTGTTGGGCTCTTCGCTTTTATCATTTTTTCTCCCTTCATTGACACGATGTCGTAATAAACGCATTTATTGTTTGTTTATTGTTTTCGAGGGGCAAACGTGGCCAGAAATTGCACAGAACAGAGAGGTTTGGAGGGAGAAAGGAGAGGCCTCTGCCCAGCAGTGGGACACAATGTAGGATACCAAAAAAAAATATTTGCGTAATAATTAAAAAGTTCCTGTTAGTCGTTTAAATCAAGAGATTTACTCTTTGCTTTAATATTTCTGTTGTATTTTGTTGAATTTGTAAAGTTATGGTTAACGATCAACAATTCAAATTAAAAAAAAAAAAAACAAATTTATATATATATATAATAAATGAAAAAGCCGGAGCAGATAATTGACAAACTATTTTGTGATTTCTCAATAAAAAAATATTGATTTCAAGTTTTTTAATTTATAGGTCAACGAACACTAAAAAGCAATACACGACATTAGGTTTGCCTCACTTTGAGTGGTCCGGGATTATTTGAATGAACCATACTACAACACACACTTGCACTTTATGCACCTCAGCTAGTAAAACTATCATAAGGCGATGCTGACCTAGTGCACTGTTATTAGTGTGCTATGAGCTATTATCATACGATTGTAACTATAACTATCATGCATTGTACTTACCACCGCCATTCCTGTAGCAAAGATAAGGGAACCTCCAGACATTTCCCAGACCAACAGCGTATCCGAGACAGGCTAAAATGAACTCTAAGGGACTTCCCCAAGACGCTCTTTCAGGAATGTCATCTTCTGCTTTCTTTGGTTCTGCCTGTAACGAAACCATTAACCGTTAACTACTAATATTTTTCATCGGTTTTTCCTACCCATGGGTGTGTGAAAAGGGGAAGAGAGACGGCTGGAGTTCCTAGTATTTTAAGTAAATTACAACTTAATGCAAACAGTCGACTCTACACCAAAATCCATTCCACTATCAACGATCTTAAAGCATTGACACCGACCGGACGAAGTTGAGAAAACTCGACCCCTTGAACACACTAGAAACGGCTATACACCTGCCCTTATTATTGTTAGAATCAAATCGCTTTCCATTCTCTGCAATATGAACAGAATATAGGAACTGGGAACTAATAAAGATATTTGGGATCGACTACAGGTGTCCAAATGGCAGGAATTTGGTCAATTGTAACTTTTTGGGTACTGATAACTTTTAGAAAAACCACTGGCCTACACAAACCTGGTGTAAATCTTTAGGCATTAGAAAAGAACAGTGTTGAACAGAATTTGTCATGTTTTCTTTTTCTTTGTAATATCTATGGGGCGTTCAAAAATACAAATAGTTGTTTCTAACCAGAATAAATGGTTTATGAACAAAGGCCTTACATTCACCTCCGGGCTTGGATAAGTGGGAATCGCTTCCAAAGTGTTTCGTTTTTCTACAACGACAACAGAGGCCCGAGCACGAGCGCGCGGTGTAAAAGTATCGTAAATACGTTGATTTTTCAATTAAAAAATAATAATAATAATAGTAAAATTTAGTTAATTAAATTAATTAATTTTTAGTTTAAGAAATATTTAAAAATGTATAAGATTTGTGTAAAGATAAATAAAGGAAATAATAGTAAAATTTTATATTTTCATAATTCTAAGAATTTATTCATATTTATGGATGATTCTGATTGGGCTTGTTGCAAACAATTCAACTAAAATGCTACAGGATTATTGTATTTTCGATTAAAAAATCGACGTACTTACCTTACGTTTATACCACTCGCTCGCGCTAGGGCTTCAGGTTTGTCATAATCTTTTCAGTAGCTAATGTACATTTTGAATGTTCTATTATCGTTGTTTATTTATTTTATTCGCAAAAACAATCAGTGTCAGAAATATTTCTATAAATAGGTATTATAAAAAGGAGTTACTTTTGATAAAATTTCATGGTATGGGGCATGTGATGAGGCGAGACGTTGAATTTTTGACAGCTTACAGTTTGCATGTATTAGTTAAATAAGCAATTGTGTCTTACAATCTCGTTAAAAATACAGAGTTCCTATTAATAACCCTCTCAGACCTTTGGTTATAATTTCTCAGTATTAAGCCAGAATTCCGATATGAGCCCAATTGATGGAAATAGACTTTTATATGTCTTTTTATATGGGACTTAAATATAACTGACGAATTGTGGGTGTTAAACCAACTCTGCCTAACCCTTCGGTCAAATAACGTGTAAATGACACATGTTTTATTTGAATTTACATACCTACCGAATAATTGTTTTATCATACAAAATTATCGGTACCTATGTAAATGGAAACGTGATTTTTTTTGAATAAGATTAATGTTCAATCGATCATCATTATTGTGTTTTATATCGATATCAAAAGATAAAGGGTGACACACGAGAGGTCGTCATGTATCTTTTATCGTTTTTCAAAGTCCGTGAGAGTCGATTTCTTCTTTCATGGCATTTATATTATAAAATGGTAAACGGTTATTAAGTTTAATATGAGCGTATTATTGATCATTGTTTGATAAAAGGGATCTCTTCTTTTCGCATAATGTTCTTTTTCCTAATATACTTTGGCATAACTATTTAGGTATAATTTGTTTTGCCATAATAATACTTTGCCATATTTTTTTGTCAAACAGTTTATGTTGGCATAATTATCTTGAAGGCTAATTTGTTTTGGCATAAATTTAATTTGCATAATGTTACTAGGCATAATGACGATTTTTGGTAAAATTTCATTTTTAACCCTAAATTTAAAATAAAAGTATTGTCTTAAAAAATCAATATGTTGTGCTACAAAAGTTAGTGACAGAAACGACTCGCTGCAAAACCAATTCCACGTAGTCTTGACTGCCCTACCCCTAGAGTGTAATGTAAGCCCGCGCGGAGAATTATGCTTTAGAATGTTATGCTTAATCATTATTATGGTTAGAGATTTATTAAAGCGTAACTTACGCTTTAAAAAATTATGCGTAAGCTGTTATGCGTAAATAATGTTATGCGAAAATATAATTAGGAGAAACAAAAATATGCCAAGTTATATTACGTCATAAAATTTTATGCAAATGGATAAGGAACTTTGATAAAATTAATATGGATACAATGGAAATTTATATCTTTAGCTCTGTGTGGGGTTTAGACCAAGCGAAGAATCAAATGTCAGTCACAATTTTAATTATGTGTAGTTGCAGGATGAAGACGTTATGCAATCTATTTATATCATAGAATTAACAGAGTTCATTCTGATTGATAATCAAAACAATAACAACAACAGCATCATCATCATCTTCCTGTCCTTGTCCCATGTTGCTTGGGGTCGGCACAATACATTCTTCAATTCTTCTCTGTCAACCGTCACGCTATCATTTACTCCTGTTTCTTTCATATCATTCCTCACACAATCTATCCATCGCTTCAATAACAATAACAGCAGATGGTCAACAAATATAAGAAAAAAAAGAATATATTTTTTTTTTTCGTTTATCAAAAAAATAAGGAATGTGGTTTTTTTTTTTGTTCATGAATTCATTAAAATTATCGTTATCAAGCACATTAATTTGCAACCGAATTGTTGATTATCAACCTAAGATATATAAACTCACGTTTGTAAATCACTTTACATTGATAAACGATAAAACATCGATTATTCTATAAAGTCAATATAGGCTATCGTACGATCTTTTTTTAATTTCTCAAGAATCTTATCTTTTATATTTTGTAAGATATTCTAAATACTTTGTACAGTCACGAGCACCAATATGGAAACACTTTCCTAAATTTAAAAGCAATTTTTCGAGAAATAACTATTGTCTCTTGGAGATAGGATCTTTTTCATACAAACATGAGTTCCAGAATACTATGTTCGTAACAACATGAAATTTTAATCAGAACAGTAGGAGAAAAACACTTTTAAATGTTGTTAAATGTTTACATATTGGTGCTCGTGACTGTACATGCCATTAGTATCGAAATGTTTCATCATCTATTCACTTTAAGGTCGGAACTTCGACACAGTTTTTCTTTGTTTCTTTCCTCATCCGAAGTCGATACGTAAATGATCTTACCACTAGGTAAGATAATAACTAGAAGAGCTCAATCTAGTATGCAAACTTCATCATATTTTTTTGGCGAAATAAGATAAATAAAAAGGGTGTTCAAAGTAATGTGTAAAATAAAAATGTTATTCTGTTTTTGCGTTCATGCTAAATCAGAGGTCATTGACCCTTCGCGGAATACCGCAGTGGCCCATCGGTGTCAGATGGCATTTACAATTTAGCCGAAACGACGAAAAGCTGATGCGTAGCGTTTTGGTTAGTTTTGCTGTATATTTTCGATGTAGTTTAATTTTTTCAGGCTCATTTTAGTAGTGTAATCGTTGTAGTAATGGTACAAGCTTAGTCTAGTTTACAATTAACGTTTAGAACTGTATTCTTATTCTTATTCTTTATTGCACACAAAATAACAAATATACATACAAATTGCAATAATATAGCTTATGTACAATGGCGAGCTTAACCCAGAATTGGGTTTTCTTACTGCAAACCAAATCCCACTGACTGACGTCGTCTGTGTCGTTGACGTCGTCTGACTGTTATTGTTTTTTGAAGTAAAAAAAAATTAGTTGGTAAATTACATAAATGCATTTAACGAAAATATTTTTTAAACCAAATCTTACTTTAATAAAATTATGTGTTGAATTGTTTTGTGTGAAAATAAAATATTACTGCGATTTTTTTTTTAAGTTAAACAATTTGCAAATTCGAACAAATTTTTTTTTAAATTTCAAATCTTACGACAACAAATATTAGCAACATTAAAAAAAAAACTCAAAATAAGAAAAGAAGGTCCAAAAAGAAACTATTTTCCAAACTTGCCTTATTTATAGTAACATCACTACCAGCCATTTTCAATCAAAATCATAAACTATATTTTTTTTTTAAAAAACATAGGCACAGAACTCGCGTAGTCCACACCACACGACAGGACTTATAAACAGATTATGTCGCCACGTATCACAAACACCAACTGAAATGTCTAAAAAATCGTGAGTTTTATCACTAGATTCATATCGGACTAAATAGCGATAAAGGCGATAATAAAAGTATTGTGTAGGGAAATCAGTATGCTCTGATAGTGTTCGGTTATTTAATAAGTCTTATTGAATCTTGTGTGGATGAGGTTTTATGGTTACGTGGGTAGATGTAAAAACCTCATACCAACACCCGTTCCTATACGTAAACAAGTCAAAGTAATTACTTGAGTAGCATATAATCAGCCTGCAGTCGTGTCGTCGTGTCGTGGGTTGGAACCCAGGCAGGTGCATTACTTTGTGTAATTTATTTCATCACCACTGCTCTCAAAAACGGTGAAGGAAAACATCGTGAGGAAACCGGCATGTCCTAGAACCATAAAAGAAAAATTCGAAGACGCGTGATATCTACCAACCCGCACTGGGCCCGTGTGGTGGATATAGCCCATTCCCTCTCATAGAGAGGAGGAATGTGTCCCAGCATTAGGAACATTATATGCTGATTATGGTAATGCTTATGCTTAGTAATTGCTTGAAGTTAGAACTGTCCAAAATTAAAATTCTCAGTTTTGATTTCTTTGACGTTGTTACTTCGTTTAAATTCTTGTCTATTGCATAAAAATGTTTGAATAAATAATTACTTAAACTCAAGTAATTACTTTCACTTGACACGGGCGTAAGATTTAAGTCTTTTAATGTAAGTATTGTGAAACATCATGGATGTAAAACGAATTTAACCTAAACAGTAAGATTAATGTATTTGATTGAGTTTAACAATAAAGTACGTTGATTTTACTGCTCATGTATTAAGAGTCAAATTACAGCAATAATATGTCAGTAGAATAGCATTTTGTATTAACTTTGAGAGCCAGCATTTTGTGAGTTATTGAATATTTATGAATATTTAAAACAAAAAATGTAGTTTCAAAAATATTAGCCCTTCTGAACATCCTCTACTTAATTTTTTGGCCGATATCGGATAACGGATAAATTATTGCTGATAAAAGATAATAATACATTCAATGAATCAATATTACAATATTATCTTATCCATAGTCTTACAAATCCCGTAAAGTTACATAGTTACTTCTTGTGAACTTAACACCTAAAATGCGTAATTATGTCATTATTTTGTAGTAGTTGAAATCAGTCGTCCTATTTAATTTTTCATTTACTAAGTGATGGGCGTACTATTAGGTACATCTCTGCCTAACCCTTCGGGGATTACAGGCGTGATATTATGTTATTTTAAGTGAGGGATGCTACACACATGCTCGGGTCAGCATTATTCGACACCATCGGGCGACAAAATTAAATATATATAGAAGTACGTTTAAGAAAAAGCAGTACGCCGCGCCGTAACTTAAATTGCGCCGAGCCGACCTGAATATAAAAAACAGCTTTTTACTGTATGCATAATATGAAAGTATAGTAATATATGGTAGATACCTATACCAAAAAATAATTTTTAACATTTGTTCGAAAAAAATGTCTGTGTCCCGGTTAATCTCCGAAACGACTCGCCCGATTTCGACCTGACTTTTAGTGGCAGATAGCTTAACATAAACAAAAGAACAAAAGTAATTACTTCTTATAAGAAGTAATTACTTCTTATAAGAAGTAATTACTTTTATTTTAAAAGGATTTATTGTTTTGGAAAAAAAATTGTAACCCTCGAATTGTTAACAAAATCCGATTCAAATATGGCAGTAATATTTTTATAATAATTTCAATTTTACAAAGGCCGCAGGCAACAGCTTGTAATAAATAAAAACCCAGTATTTCATTGTTTCAACCAATCCGAAGAAATAACAATAACAGCACTCGAGCGAGATGCCAAATCCCATTAGAAAAACGAAACAAATCGTCACATCAATAACTTGAAATAAAATGCTATACGAGAAATATGATAGAACCCTTTTAGACGAAATTGGTAGTGGAACAATAATTGACATTGTCGTTATGTTATACTGTGGCTCGTATTTTTCTCGCACCCTTTGTAATATGAAAGGATGATTGACGTCATTTGTAATGTGGTATCGTTTGCCAACATGAGTGAGTAGTCTTAAAAATATTATTAAAGAGTATTCATTATGATCTGTTTTATTTAAGTACAATAGGTTCGTCCCCTATTATCCGTGCCTCCGTAGGTCCCGGCTGTCACTTGTAGATCTTTGACAGACGTTACGGGTAGGTACTGTAGGTAGTCAGTGGCCCGAAAGTCTGACAACCAGTGTTACCAAGGGGTATTGTATTACCCAGTATTAACTGGGTTGTGGATTCACCTTTATCTGGTTAGACTGGAAGCCGACCCCAACATGGTTGGGAAAAGGCTAGGTAGATGATGAGGTACTCGAACATAAATGGTAGTGTTCAGAGATAACAGCCGTGATGTTATGTGTGCATTGTACAATATACTTTGGAGTTTGATTTGGGCTAGCGAAGTTATATTGCACTTGCGTCTTACCTAAATCTTCAGCCATTGTGTTAATCCACGTAGGTACGTTCAACCTCACATCAGTGTAGCCTTGGTTAATTTACAGCGGCTTTATGTCGTAGCAGTGATGGTGAATTTCCTTCTGCAAGATTTGCCATTATTTTCTGTACATATACGTCATTTTCTGTTGACAGAAGCTGATCAATTCTATTTTATAATAAATTAGTTTATTATAATATTTTATGGCCTCGCTAGGAGCGATTTGTTATTACTTCAACTTAAAGGTTCTTTTTTCAAGAATCTATGAAATGTTTACCAAATCGACCACTAACTTTCTATTTAATTAAGTAGGCTTTCAATAATCTTTAGCAATCAATTTGTTGATTTAGATCAAGTTTGTAACCAATTTTGCAAGAACTGAAATTGATAAACTAACATTTTGTTAAAACCCTAACTTTAAGCTAGACTCTAAGAAAACTGGGGCTAAACAATGAGTGGTTAAATAATATAGACTAGTCTATATTATTCAACCAATCCTCCACCATAGAGAGCAGCAGTAGCCCAGTGGTTATGGTCCCGAGTTACAAGCAGTAAGTCGTGGGTTCGAACCCAGGCAGGCGCATTACTTTGTGTAATTTATTTCATAACCACTGCTCTCAAGACAGTGAAGGAAAACATCGTGAGGAAACCGGCATGTCCTAGAACCTAAAATTCGAAGTCATGTGATATCTTTCAACCCACTCTGGGCCCGCATGGTGGATTATAGCCCATTCCCTCTCATAGAGAGGAGGCCTGTGTCTCAGCAGTGGGAACATTATCATTAGGCCATCGCCCTCTGGGCTTTGTAATGGTAGTAATAATTGGATTTCAAAGGAGCTCGTGGCTAAATAATAACAACCGCTCGGGTCGATCTTTAGGTTAAGCCGTGCTTGCCTAGGTTGGTCTGTGGATGGGTGACCACCCATTACATACCGAGTTACCTCCGTGCCTCGGAAAGCACGTTAGGCCGTTGGTCCCGGGTGTCATTTGTAGATCTTTGACAGTCGTTAAGTAGTCAGTGGCCCAAAAAGTCTAACAACCAGTCTTACCAAGGGGTATCGTATTACAGTACTAATTGGGTTGTGGAGGTCAGATAGGCAGTCGCTCCATGTAAAATACGAGTATTCAGCTGCATCCGGTTAGACTGGAAGCCGACCCCAACATAATTGGGAAAAGGCTAGGTAGATGATGAGATGATGATGAATTGAATTTCAAACACACAATATAAGTGGATAAAATGCCACCGTACAGTCACGAGCACCAATACACTTTCCTTAACGTAAAAGGAATTTTCGCGAGACATAACGATTATAACTTGTGGATAGGATCTTTTTCATAAAAATATGAGTTCCAGAATACAATGTTCGTAACATGATGAAATTTTAATCAGAACTGTACTAGAAAAACACTTTTAAAAGTAGTTAAGTGTTTACATATTGGTGCTCGTGACTGTACATAAAAAAAATTGCTACAGAGATAGTTTTTTTTTTATCAAATAGAAGACCAACCAATTGCTTCTTTAAAGTTAAATACCTTACTTAACTTCCTTGATTTTTTTTTTTTTTTTGTAAAAAACGTTGCCGCCCTCTAGAATTTCTCCTGTATCGTGGGTGCGTTTACAAACATTTAAACTCACATACACAAACAGCCAGACCCGGAACAACTACCTGTAGGCCATACAAATATTTGTATATTTGTTCCGTGCGGGAATCGAACCCGCGACACTCAGCGCAGCAGTCAATCGCTCAGCCACTGCGCCAACCGTGCCGTCATAATTAGAAGTACAATACTTCATAGTGTCCAACTATTTTCAAAAAGGAATTACTGTCAATGCATCGTGTCCCGCCACCCGCCTTAAGAAAATCTCCAAAAGTCTCGTTAACGTCTGTAATTTTCCGTTCGTTGCAAATGAAAAAGTCAAGAAGATGCATTCATAAAACCCATACCACCAGCTGCGAACACTGCGAACGGCAATAAAAGAAAATTATAAGCAAAGCTTACAAGCATTCCGTATCATCCCGTCTCGACTTTTTTGTTTTAAACTTACAAAATTGCCTGCCATTTCTCAGGCGACCTTAGAAACAACGGACGACTGTAATGCGAAAATATATCCAGCCATTAGTATGGAAAAAACAGCAGTAGTGGAGCTTCTCTAGACAAATTGGAAAATATCCGGTTTGCAAATTACAAATAATTCTTTACAAATGAGCTATGGATAAAAGATGTTTTAATTTATATAACGAGGGGCACTTTTGCTTTCTTCCTTTTTTTTCAATGACTTCTTCGCTTGAGAGCTGACTGTGTTGCTCCTTGTGTTCAATGAGGCCCTCTTGTCTGGGATAATCGTGAAAATTGCTAGCTCCTCGCTCTCGGCTTTCATCAAATGTTTTGTTATTTAGTTCGGTGATTAAGATGTTTCGATAGATTTATTTTTATCGAGAGCTATTGATTTGGCTCTTTATTTTTTAGACTTTTACTGTACACAATGTTTGATGATTTTGTTTTGTTTATTGTGTTTGAAAATAAATTAATATTTTTGTGTATTGTTTTATTTGTCTACACTGACTACTTTTCCAGTTTTGCGATTTCAGATAAGCCTTTATATTACGTGACCCACGCGTTGTGTCATCGCTATATCGTGGCTATACGATTACGCGCACCTGCCTTCTGGTTCAACCATTGTGTTGATTGGGATTTAGTGTCACACCCACCACCACGTGGATTAATATTAGTCCTCACGTGGCTGCCGTTCGGATCAAACAAGGGTCCAACGGTAATCCTACCTAAAAATCGTCGCTGTTAGTTGCCTAGTTTGTGAATGAGCTTAGTTCTACAGCATTTTAGATCATTTTCAGAAGATAGTATGATAACTAGGGATCGGATTTTCGCATGCATTTTTACCTAAACTTTGAGTGTTGACTTCTATGGAGCGAGCTTTAGTACGGAAAAAGTCCCGGTTTTTTTTTTTCATTTTATTGTTTTACTTCAAATGAATAGTCATATTTACCATTTTGACCTATTCGAGTATTGAACAGCAAAATTTAAATCAAATAGTTTTATTTTAAACATTATTATAAAATAATAATTGATTTTTCGTGTTATTTTCAACTGGCTTTGTCTGGTACAGGTTACACTTATTAATATCAGTCAACACTTTCTTATCAAGTACGCATTTTACAGCTTTAATATTATGATTATTATCTTACTCCTATGACACAATCTTCGACACAACATATTTCTTGCCTGATTTTGAATAGATTTTAAATATTCATTATGCTTATGAGTACTACATTTTATAAATACTGTAATATTTATGAAATACCTCGCTCCCGGGTAAAAATTGGCATTCTAAGAAGACGCTTTCATACTTTTGTACCCTATCCCAGGAAAAAACCTACTTTAGGTAAATATGCATCCGAATATCCGATCTCTACTAATAACACACTATAGAAGTAATAGTGTCCTTTAAAGAATATTAGAAGACGGAGTGTAGACGAGGGGCTTCTAAATGTTCCAGGTGGTAAGCCTTCTGATGGCACACTTTGACAGCATCATAATCGCTGATTAGATTTCTCTCCGACCTTCAAGTAATTTTTTAGGGAAATGCCTATCTCTACCGATACTTAAAACATAAATCCTAGTACGCCAATAAATAGATCTTACACAAATCTTTCGATAATCGTTGGTCATTCATGACATCATCTCCTTGTTATTTATCATTTCAAGGAGTGCCACCAATAAGGTGTACCAGAGAACACTAGGAATCTTGAATAATGATAAATTCTTCTTTTTAAATAAACATTGCCCCACATTAGGAATTTCTCCTGCTTCGTGGGTGCGTATACAAACATTTAAATTCACATACACAACCAGCCAGACCCGAAACAACTACCAGGTCATACAAATATTTGTTCCGTACGGGAATCGAACCCGCAACACGCAGCGCAGCAGCCACTCGCTCAGCGACTGCACCAACCGTGCTGTAAAAATTAAGTAAAACAAAACGATAATGGAAGAAGGGTTCGTCTTTGTGCGTGTGGCATGTCATCATCAGCCTAGGCTTTTCTCAAACTATGTTGGGGTCGGCTTCCAGTCTAACCGGATGCTGATTTTACATGAAGCGACTGCCTATCTGACCTGCACAACCCAGTAACTGGGTAATACGATACCCTTTAGTAAGCTTGGAGATCAGACTTTCAGCTTCTGACTACTCGTAACGACTGTCCAAGATCGACATCTTTGACAGTCGTTACGAGTACGACGAAATGACAGCCGGGACCAACGGCTTAACGTGCTCTCTGCTCGGAGGAAACTCGGTATGTAATGATGGTCACCCATCCACGGACCAACCTCGACAAGCACGGCTTAACCTTGAAGGTTGGAATTTGACTGTTGTAAATTAACAACGAGCCCCTCTGACGTACTACCTGCTATTATTGTGCAATTCTAATTGATTAAATCGTAATCACTAATTATTTACACGAGTAGGTAATATCCGGCCAGCCGATATGTCGTCATCTTCCAAAGTGAGCACTACGCAGTTGTATTTAAGCATACGAGTCTATCAGCATGTTACATGTTCAATTGTGTTGAGCTAAGAACAGCTTTTATGTTTGTTTAGGTAAAATCTTGCAAATTAATTTTAAAACAGTTACCCCCAACCGATTGAGCTGATATTTTGCATACACGTTTAGTTATAATGACAATGCATGGTTAGCTAAGTAACGCCATTCTAAATCCAATACCGCCATATTGGATTTAGAATGGCGTTACTTAGCTAACTCACTTCCAAAAATGGCGGAATCCCAAAGATGGCAGACTCCCAAAGATGGCGGTCTCTCAAAGATGGCGGACTATTTATTAATACAACCCCATAATGTGGGTATCAATTAAAAGAGTTTGCTGGAAAGCATACTAAATAAATGACGTCATACCTTTATTTAAAACTTGTTTTATACTATAAGCTTGCTTACTATCTCATATCGATCCAAGGCAATGTCGTTACGGTGCTTACTAAAGCGTTGTATTATAGACCTGCAAAGTAAAGAACAGCTTAGATCACTTAACCATAAAAGTAGTTCGGAGTTTTCAAAATAGAGACTAAAATAAAATAAAAAATTAGTCCAAGGTAACTCGGAACTAAAGTAGACATTTCAGTAGAATCCAGCTCCAGCAGTAAGTCCTTTTGGTACAGCGGTTGAATTCTAGCAACTGACGAGGTAATGTATTATTTAGTTGTGTGTCAACCTGAGACTGCAAACAGTCACCGTCAACTGTTTACTTGTGGAGGAAAGCGTGTGTAGTACGAAGGTATTAATTAATGAAACCAACTCTGTGTTGGTGAAGTGTTAAGTTAACAGCTGTCAGCGTTGCGGTGATATGATTTAGTTGTCCTTAAACCCTGCCCACGAGATTTTTTCTTCTCTAACATGGGTATAGTTCTTTTCAAAATGTATGCCGGCTCGGAAGTTAGCTGCGAGTGACGGTCTGAACAGTATACAGTCAAGACTATGCGTTCTTTGTGCTCCACTGATACCCAAAATCGTGTTCTGCCCAACTTTACGTTAAGGATGATTTCCACCAAACGGCTCGCATAGCATAGGATCAAAACAGATTGTACAGTTTTCAAATGATATTTAATCTTGAACACAGTATTTAAAGTCTATATTACCAATCCCCGCACAGCAGCTTGACCGCGTGCATCTTCCGCAACACGCGGTCGTAGGCTAAAGTGTGCGGAGACGCGCGATCGACTCCGTTCGCCTGTCGTCGTATCTGACACGGTAGGAATGAAACTATTTGACTAGGCGCAGCAACGGATACGTTCGCAAGCGACGGTACGCAGATGATCGTAGGCGTCGACATTCTGCTGGACGCTATCGGCTGTCGCCGCATCCGTACGTATTCTTTCCGATCCGATGCGATGCAAGCCGTTTGGTGGAAATCATCCTTTAGATGTTCCGAGCCAACGTAAAGAACAGAACTATACGAACTACTTGAAATGATTTATACAACATACAATCATCTTCTGTCTGCAATGGGAGTGTGTGATAATCCACCGCACGGAGCCAGTACTGATTGCTGGATGTCACTACTACTAACTACCGAAAGGCCTAGCCGTGATTAGGATATGACATAATTGTCCGGTAAAATGGAGAGCGAATCTCATCAGTGGTACAATACAGACAAGTAAATAATTATTGTCGTGGATGCGAACTTCGAACGAACGAAGCAGGCTATCTTGCTTGAGTTCGATTCCACGACCAAAATGATTTATGCCAAGGCGAAAATATTAGGTAGTAGTGGAAGTGGGGTCTCTTGAAAGCTAATTGAGAAGAGGCTAGTGCAATATGAGTGGGAGCAACAATAATTAAATAAGGAACGAAAAATAATTAAATTAATAACATTCATGAATAAAAATTTAATTTTAAAAACCCCCATCGCAACAAAGAAAAGCGAACAAACATTTGAAAACTCAATAAAATACCCCACTTGGGTATATTTGAAAAAAATCGATTATTCATTACCACTTTCATCCCCCATATCTAGTAAATGGCTACACTATTTTGATAAAACATATCTAAGAACCATCGCCAAGAAACTAGCTTTCAAATAAAAATAACTGCATCCAAATCGTTTCACTCGTTTAGGAGCTACGGTGCCAGAGACAGACACACACACATTGCGGTCAAACTTATAATACCCCTCTTTTTGCGCCGGGGTTAAAAATGAGACTTGTGGCTAACAAATTAAGATACTTAGAAACAACGCTACCAGTTCATGACATGCCCCCTCCGTCCCCCGCTGGGGGGAGAACACAACGCATAAATCTTAGCCGCAGCTCTTTCGTCGCTTCCGGGCGAGCCATGTTCGCGCCCTAGCACCTCCCACGTCGGTGAATTTAACAATACTTTAACATTTAATTAAAATATTATGAAGTTTCCCTGATCTGTAAATAATAAGGACTTTGTTAGTTTCTAATTAATTTAATTTAGAGAGTGATTTACTTTCATTATGAGCCTTGCGCGTTTATTTATTTTTATGTACATAAAAACAATTAATAAAGATAAATAGACAGGTTGAAATGTAAAAGCATGAAGGTACTGATTAGTTCAATAGTATTTCGTGCGTATAGTTCTACATTAAAACAAAAAAAATACTGCTCTCTGGGAGACCTCAAGTTTTTTATATAAATATCTTTGCTTATTTAGATAGTAATAATGGGATATTCTCTCAAAACGGTGACGGAAAACATCGTGAGGAAACAGGCATGTCCTAGAACCTAAAAATTCGAAGACATGTGACATCTACCAACCTGCACTGTGCCCGCGTGGTGGATTATAGCCCATTCCCTCTCATAGAGAGGAGGCCTGCGTCCCAGCAGTGGGAACATTATAGGCTGCTGCTATGCTATGCTAATGGGATATTTAACTAATATTTTTTTAAGAAACTACTTCAAGAATTACCTTTTACCTTCCTATTTTCTCTAGGGTAGATACTCACATACTGTCTACGTATTTTTTATACCTGCTGGGTGCAGAATACAAGAAAAAAAAAACGAGAAAATACTGTAGTATTTTCCTCTGCTAAATATTTACCATACCGACCTTAACATTTTTACATCCAAGTAAAGGAAAAAGATGACCTTATTTTTTGCCAAGAACCACGTCATCAAAGTTATTTTCATCCATATTCTTAGTATCTACGAACTAAAAATAACACGCAAAGTAACGTTATTTTGCAACACGAGAGAAACTTGCTCGGTTTTAATATTGTAGTTTAAACTCAGTATAAGAGGTTGTAAACTAAGTTTATCAGCAGCGAATATATTATATTGATTAACTAGTTAAGTAACAAAGTTAAACTCTCGGTTAGATTATACTAAGCGAGGATTAAAATTTTAATAATGTTTTCACAAAGTTTCAGCTGTACAAGTTCGCAGCGAAAACAAAAGAGACTTTGATAGAATAAAGGACTGAACTTAATTAGGTCAGTTTAAAATTGCTCATGCTTATGAAGTTTCATTAAAATCGGTTCAGTCATTTCGAAAAATAAGGACTTAAAAGTTTGTATGAAATACCGTAAGTCGTAAACGCTCTTGACCCCTTAATACCTATCTATAGTCAAACAAAAAAGGAATCCGTTGTTCAATTATTTAAAACACCTGGAAACGACATTTAAGTCTCCGTACGGTAAAGCATCATTCAATGCAGAATACAGTCAGAAGCACATTTGAAGTGATTCCTCCGCTGAAGTTATTATTATATGTAGTAGCCTATTTAGTAGTTTATCAAACCCATTCTATGTATGTAGTATGAAATAGGTTTTAACTCAAAAGTACAATCGTTATTCAACAAGAAAATCGCTTTTAAATCTTGCTATGTGTATGCAATTTTGTGTTGCTTGAACACGCCTGTAAATCCCGAAGAATTAGTCAGAGGTGTACGTAATAGTACCCAACATTACGCCAGTTATTTTAAAGTCCCATGTAATAGGGGCGAACCTATTGCCATCAACAGAACACAAATCCAAGCTCCGTGGCTGTTTTAATTTAGGGGGTTTTTAATTAAATTAGGGAGCGAGACGTGTTGCTACGTTGTCATTCGTCAAGAAAATCACTTCATAATTTTGATAGTTTATTCATATTTACTCGCGACTGTACACACGGCAGCACATCAAGCTGTACATTTCCAGTATAACTTGGCCTCGCTTTGTATAGGTTTCCTATACAATGAGTGATCCGCATAAACTGGTTTTGTATGACTTGACTGGCCGTCGTGCGTACAAGCAATTGATTCTGTAATTTTTAATTAGTTTGATTACATACATTTGTTCAACTGGCCGACTGGGCCCCTGTGCTCTTGTTAGCTGAAGCTACGTGTTGATTATTAGTAGGTATGGATGGCTACTTGACTACTGAGAGCAGCGGAGGCCCAGTGGTGGCGGTCCCGACTTACGAGCAGTAAGTCGTGGGTTCGAACCCAGGCAGGCGCATTCCTTTGTGACATGACATGCATCATACAAAATTACAAAAAATAAACAATAAACTATAAATTCAACAGGACGGAACAAAAAAAAAAGAAGAAAGTTAATAGCTTGCACGTCGTGACTGCGACAAGCAGGTTACCACTCAGCATGATGCTGTGCTATAGGGGGGGCCCACAACACAGCGCTGATTTTCAGCCCCATTTAATAGGGGGCGAGCCTATTGCTATGACCATCGTCAGTTTGACAGACCTCGGAATCGAACGCAGGACCTCATGATCAGCACTAGACGAACAAAAAAATAAAATCGAGTTGTAATTTTTTTGTTATTACTGTAAATGGTGACGCCCACGAACACGTTAGTTTGAAAAATGTAAAAAATGCCGTCTGAAGTAGCGAATATTGAAGCGTCTCTGTGCTCTGTATCTATTTAAAGAATCAACTAAAACGAATAATCTCAAATACCTGCAATTACATTGGAACAAAGTACTCTGCTACATGCTAAATAGAGCTCATCAAATTTCCTACCACCGACGAGAGAAACAGCTGTAGTTGAAGTAGGTACTTTCGAAGAAGAGCCCTTTAACACACTACATAACATAACACGGCCTGGAATCTACGAAGGGTTAGGCAGTGGCCTAATAGTACGCCCACATTTCGCCAGTTATGTTTAAGTGCCTTGTAATAGAGAGTGCACCTATTGCCATCAACCGAGCACAAATTCAGACTCCGTGGCTGCTTCTGAGACATTCCTGATGGAAAAACCCAATATCACTTTTCCCGACTTGGGAATCAAACCCAGGACCTCATGGTCAGCAGTCGCGCTTCCAACCACTAGACCAACGAGGCAGTCACGCTACTGATTGTTAAAGTAAGATTCAAACCAAAGATGTCATATGTCTAGGTGCCGCACTCGATACCACTTTATCAAATAAGCAGCTTTTCACCGAAAACTCGAGAGAAACAATAATTGTCTACTAAAGTATCCACTTCAAAGTCTTTAAAACATTTGTCTCGTTCTAACGCAATAGAACAATCATTGCTATCGCCATTATTTTCTCTTATCATTGTCTGCGAGTATCGACTAGCGAACTTCGATGGTCCCTTTCATTGATAGTGATGTTAAAGTATCGATAAAATTGATTTTTATTTTATCTATTATCGGGACGAAGCCCTTATTTCTTGTAGTTTTTAACATTCACAATTTATTATAATGTGCAACACTACAGTTGTTTACTTAACAGAAAACATACTTAACTTACTTCCATACAAAAATTCAGTAATAATAAAAGTTTGAACAAATAAAATACACCTCATATTTCTACACTGCAGAAAACACCAGTGTGCTCTCTTCAATAAAACCGACGATACGAACTATACGATACGATCATACGATCTGCATAGCAATTAAGTGCCTTGTACAAACCAAAAAGAATCATCCGCAAACATAAACACTACATAAATATTGATCAAACTCGCGGAAATCTTAGAAAATAGAACATAATCCAAAAAATAACCAGTTTTTTTTAATAGCAATGATTCATTAAGTAACGAATTGAACTTTTTCTCTCTACTTTCGTCGCCAGAAAAACAAAGAAGGCCTTCTTTGTTTTTCAGACATTCAAAAGTGCCTGTTATGGTCTAATTGAAAGAAATGCTTTGAGTTTGAGTTTATCGATAACGTTGTTTCCCAGCCCTATAAATTGGTACAGCTGAAATAATTCAAGTGCACAACAATAGGTATCGGAACTATGTCGCAGTCGAAGATAAGTACCGGAATCAGGCTTGTTATTTCCCCTGTCACTGTATTGTTCGATGCCGGCTATGATCCCGGATGATAGTGAGGCTAAATTACTGTTGCTATCGTGATCCTTTCAGGAGTAAGCAGAAATATATCGCAGATGGCAGATGTAGTTGAATGAGGGGTTCACCATTTATTTTTAAATACATGGTGTAAATGGACCCTTCACAAAGCCGTCAACTAACAAATTTTGTAAATCTAACTAAGTAACTTTACGCAAAAAATATTGTTGGGAAATGACTTTTTTTTTGGGGTGAAAAATCACGTTTTACGGTAGGACTCAATGTAACGTATTCAAAACATTGTACTGCTGGATGGATTGAATAGTGCGGGGGTTGTGTAAGTGTTTAAAGTCAAAATCTTACATTTAAAATGTGTTTGAAAATAAAACTTGTGAAAAAGTTCGAACTTTGACCCGCAATATCTCCGTAATTAGAAGGTTCCCAGGTATGGTAAAAATATCGTAATGACGGAGAGAACAAGTGCATTTCGGCTTCGTTAAGGGTCTTGTTACACTCTATATGTATTCATACTTGTTTTGCGAATTTTACTGTCTTTATATCACGATTTTTTTTTTCTTTTTGATTCACGGATAGTTCATGATTTCGCAGAGTACACAGGGTATTTTTAATCCAGGAAAAAATCCAAGAACTACGCGGGCGATTCTATTTTTCTATAAAAACCACACGAATTTAACGATTATCTGAAACTCCTTTAATGACCTACATCATTTTCTTACGCGCATTTCTTTATCTCCACAAACTTAGAAAGGCCAAGTAAAAAATAGTGAACTGAATCGAGAGTAATCTAATATCATCAGTATTTAGCTGTCCACTGATTTATTGAATCATACTCCATTTTTATTGAGGAGCTCGTGGAAAAGGCTAGTCAGATGATGATGACGACATTTTTATTGTATAGGTTATCTGAGAGGAAGAATAATTCCGATCCATACAAGACTGCAGTATGACAGTCTATGGATCGGAATGCTGGGCAGTAAAGAAGACGGATGAAAAAAGATTACACGCAGCAGAGATGAAAATGTTGAGATGAATGTGTGGAGTGACTAAAATGGATAAAGTAAGAAATGAGCTTAGAAAAGTGAGTACTATGTACTAGAAAGCTGTCATTCGCTGGAAACCTGCGTTTTTTCTTGACTTGAATGTGCCCTGGCGGTTAGGAGTATGTCATGCTCACTCAAATGTCTCGCTGATGGTGGCACGTGTGTCGGATCATTTAGTTCCCTTCAAAATTGTTGAGTTGAATGGTGCTGATACTTGCGTCATGTTCATGAATGGGCGCTGTCAGTTGTGACTGGTCATCTCTTATTTGCCACGGCTTATTTGAATTAATTATTTTATTTTTGAATTGTTTTTACTATGGACACTTTTAACGTACAAATCTTGCTGCATCGTTCTCACATAATGTACCATCTCAAAATGAATGATGTAACCAAGGTTTTGTTAAAGTATTCTGATTTAAAAGAGTGTCCATGGAGTTTCTTGCCCGTTCTTCTCCATAGAGATCTACGTTAGGGAATAGGCAACTACAGTACTTTGACAGTTTTTGTGCCTTGTGACTGGGACTGTAGCTATATTTTACTGTTGTCTTTGTTTCGACAATTCAAAAGTGCCTGTAACTGGCCTACTTGAAATAAATGCTTTTATTTTGATTTTGATTTTGAAGAGGAAGTTTGAAAGTTACATAAAAGATGAAAGGGAGTCGTCTGTCTTGGTATAGACATGTGATGACGAGGGTGCAACACATGTGATTAAAAGGGTGATGAATATAAATGTTAATGGCTGGAGAAGGAGAGGAAAACCAAAGAAAAGATGAATGGATTGGGTGAGAAATGATATGAAGAAAAAAGGAGTAAATGATAGCGTGACGATTGAGGGGAGAATGGAAGTAAAAACGTGTTGTGCCGACCCCAAAAACATGGGACAAGGACAGGAAGATGATGATCTGAGAGGTATTAGGGTAAATTATTTTCAGATATACACCTACCACTGCTTGTCTCTGCATCACCCAAAGGTTGACTGGTAGAAAATGCCTATGGAATTATCTCCGCCTCTGTACTTCTGTGCTTGAAGTGTTAAATAAATAAATATAAGGAGAATTTCACTAACTACAGCTAGGTTTGGTTACATTTATGCTTTTCCATGTAATAGACCAAAACTGGGCCCGCGTGGTGGATTATAGCCCATTCCCTCTCATAGAGAGGAGGCCTGTGTCCCAGCAGTGGGAACATTATAGGCTGATAATGATGACGAGACCAAAACTAGACTAATTTTTAATCGGAACAACTTGAATCAACAGAATCTAAACGAAACCACTACCACCACAATTACAGTACCTACTTCTAAGTACACACAGCTTTATTAGAAGGACACAAACCCAATGTTTTCCTTCTAATGTTATTTTAGGCCGTGAATACATAGCCGGGGTCGTCATTTGATTTCCTCTAATTACTAGCTTTGTCCAACCGCAATCCTGTACCGGCTCTTGTGAGTGTTCACCCGTAATTGAGTCTTGCCTAGTTATACATATAGACAATGTTCTTTTTCTTTCGATTTTTCCTTAAGTGTCTAATCTGGAGGTAGTTTCTGTGTGAGATTTTAGGGTTCCGTATTCGAAGGGTAACCAAACGGGACCCTATTACTAAGCCTCCGCTGTCCGTCCGTCAGACCGTCTGTCTGTCAGCGGGCTGTATCTCATGATCTGTAATAGGTAGACAGTTAAAATTTTCACAGAATGTGTGTTTCTGTTGCCGCATAAATATAAATAAGAAATTAAAAGAGGTTCCCCTACTACGATGGTACGAAACCCTTCATGCGCGAGTCCGATTCGCACTTGAACGGTTTCTTTGATAATACGGTCAGATTCTATCGGTGTCGTGTTTCCCAGAAGCTTGGTTGTGGAGATCAGACAGGCAGTGGCTCCACGTAAAATTCTAGTTAACAGTTCCATCCGGTCAGTCTGAAAGCCGTCAGCCGTCTGGTCAGGTTCTTGGAGACAAAAGTTGGAGAAAATGGAAAACCTGTTTGTTTATTCGCATGAGTATAACTAAAACTTGCCATGGTGAACATGATAGCAAGTTACCAAGGTTAGGAACAGGACTGAAAACAAGAAAACCAGAATCTGTAGCCATAAAATTTGAACAAAAGAGAGACATGGAGAAAGACACAGAGGTCTCGGGACACTTTCAAGTCGTCTTGCTGGTTAATACCAGCTAATAATTTATGCTAATAATTTAGCATCCGCATCTTATTTAGGACTGGAAAGAAAAGTGTTGGTCGTCCAGCGGCGAGATCGGCATACGACATTGTTGCCATCGCGGGAATATCCTGGATGAGGCTGGCACAAGAACGTAGAGCTTGGCACAAGCAAGAAAAGAGTAACCATGGAGTTTCTTGCCGGTTCTTCTCCATAGGAAACGACCAACCCGAACCGTGCACCTTTTTGTCGGCGTTTTATAAGACCACCGCTCACTTCGTCCACGATCCCTCAAGAAACATATCAACAGAGCAAAATTATTAACAGCAATGAGCCCTAGGGATTGGCACGGGTGTACATTTAAATAATTAATGTGGCAAATAGCTGGGGTCGGTGGCCGCGGTCAACGGCTAATAGCCATTCAGAGACCAAGGACTTAGTTTATTGAGCCAATTTCGGTACATTTGTTACTGTGGCGGATACAAATTGAGACGGCTACACGACGCGTGGTGATTTCTTCTTGTTTAGTTTGAAATACGATGTTTTATTAAAACCTTTGTGGTACTTTTTGTTTTTCTTTGGGTGTCACTATATCTTTGAATAGGTAGGACACCTAAAGTTAAACTAAATTGGTATCTGGATAAGAGTAAGACGGTGTAGAATAGCCACAGTCCCTAGCACATCAAGTTACCACAAACTGTGAAACTTCTTCAAATGATTTTAAACCATAAAATGTTGAGGGTTAAGTTCAAGATCGAATGAGAAAATTTGACAGTTTGTAGTAACTTGATGCGCTGGTGACTGTACCATAAAACTTGCTTTTTCTTTGTAATTATTGAACCAGAACAGATGTTTTGGTGATACTCCCATACACCTACTAAAGAGGATTTAGAGATGACATTAAAGCAATAACAAAAGAGACAAAATACACAGTGCTCTTTTAGAATTATCTAGCGTTACATCACAGTCTTTATAAATATCGGATTCACTAGTAAAACAAAAAGAAATTGATTTCATAAAATCATATTTTTTAGAATACAGGGCTGCGCGTTCGTGATAACCTGAAAAATTTTTTTTCGTGATAAACGTTAGCATACCGAAGTAATAAATAGTTTTAATATATAAACAGGCCAAATTTTTCTGGTTTAGTTATCTCGACGGGTTGTCAATCTTGCTGGACTGGACTGATTTACTTACTATACTGAGCTATTGAGTTTTAATTTTTTTATGTGTACTTACCAATGAATTATGACAGAGTGCCGAGATGGGAATAAACCGTATCATCTATCGTTCTCAACTACAAGCGAAACAAAAGGCGGAAAAAAATTCTTATATAAAAATACTACTTGAGCTATCTTTTCGGTTGGGGACTTGGGGCAATCCCGAAACTGCACGTGAGTAAAACAATCACAAAACCGGTTTAAATAATAAATTAAATTGACACTAGTGCGTAGAAAATTGATGCATTCGCTGAAAAATTTCATAATCTTTGTTTGCGATAATACCAATAAGTAGATAATTTTTAAAAAGATTTATTACCCCCCATATGTTTGTTGTCTACTAGATATAGGGATGACTAACATGATTAGCGATGTAGGTACTTGCCTTAATTTACATTTCAAGGTTTTTCTAGGTTGGAATCGCACCACAACGTCAATTTCAAGTCGTTCGTGGTTTGAGCTCCAACTCACCATCTGCAGACCTTCTTGAAAGAGGACTTTTGGTCGAAAGGTTTCGTATACCGACGATTCCGGGGACGGTTACGCGACACCACGCAGCAAAACACGACGCCGTCAACAATCGTGTCTAGTTTTAGTTAAATAAGGTTTTTTTTATATGTATTAATTAGTTTATTATTTTATAAGATTATTTTGTGTATTTTTATCTATGGGCCTCAGTTGCCTGACAATAAAATGATTGATTGATTGATTTCAACAGGCAGAATGTTTTGAAAATCATTCTATTTTCTTTTTGTTTTGTCTTCGCAAGTTGATTTACGTTCAGTAAATAGTTCAATTGCGTTACCCACTTACATGCCTATTAATTTGTCAATTCAAACATAAGAATTGCGTCATTTACGTGGTACCGCTCATGAATTTATTCAACGTAAGAAGTAATAAATGATGACTCTTATTATTTTCTTTCAAAATCGTTCGGATAGCGATTCCACATGTGTTACGCAATTCGAGGGTGATGCACTAAGGTACGTGCAGTACTAGATTTAACCTTGCTGACTGTTCTACTTTTGAATCTTATAACCACAGCACATTGATATTTCAACCCTATAATGGGTCCCTTAACGGAGCCGAAACGCTTGATATACTTGTTCTCCCCATCATTGAGATATTTTTTTTTCTCCTGGACCATACCTGAAAACCTTCTTGTTACAGAGATAATGGAGGTCAAAATTCCAACTTTTGCACAGGTTTTTTTAGATAATCTTGTCTAATAATCTTATGTTTTTTAACCAATGTAATTGAAAAATAGCTAATCTCTACTAAACGTTAAAACCAATAATATCTTTATTTAATCTTAATTTAGGCGACTTGTAATCGAGCGGTGAAATCTCATTTCCCAGAGCTTGAAAATGACATATAATTTCGGTATGATCATGGTACCTAATTGCATTATGCCCGAGGGCTATCTACTGATGGACAATATGGACCTAGGTAGAAACCTATTTGTCCCATTAACCAGCACAAAGGACGAACATAACTCATTATCAAGTGCCATGCGGGATGGATTTGTTTTGGCAGTATGACGCAGCTTTCAGGAAAACTATACTACCCATCCCACTCAATTCAGTATTATTCTATAATTTATCTGAATCAGTTATGTATCCATACTAATACTAATGTGAATGTGACTCTGTCTGTCTGTCTGTTTAGTTTTTACGCCCAAACGTTAGTACGGCTATCGATTTCGATGCAATATGGCACAAAGAGGTTCATGACCTGAGTTAGAACATAGCACACTTTTTAACCGACGAAAAAAAACAGGAGGATTTTCTCAATTCGACACGTATTTTTATGTATTACCACGCACAAATTTTTACAGAGAAGTCCGATTTTTTTGGAGAGCGGTATACCACAAGTTGGTCCCATTACTTAAGTACAAATGCTGTATCCATGATAATTGTAATACTAAATGATTTGAAAAGAGTAACCATGGAGTTTCTTGCCGGTTCTTCTTCATAGGAAACGACCAACCCGAACCGTGCATTTTTTTGTCGACGTTTTATAAGTCTCTAGGCCTATGTGAAATAAAATATTTTGATTTTGATCATTTCATCATCTGTCTAGCCTTTTCCCAACTACATTGGGGTCGGCTTCCAGTCTAACCGGATGCAGCTGAATACCAGTATTTTACATGGAGCGACTGCCTATCTGACCTCCACAACCCATTTAGTACTGGGTAATACGATACCCCTTGGTAAGACTGGTTGTCAGACTTTTTGGGCCACTGATTGCCTAACGACTGTCAAAGATCTACAAATGATAGCCGGGACCAACGGCTTAACGTGATTTCCGAGGCACGAAGGAAACTCGGTATGTAATGGGCGGTCACCCATCCACAGACCAGCCTAGGCAAGCACGGCTTAATATAAAGATCGACTCGAGTGGCTGTTATTATTTAGCCACGAGCTCCTCATATCGATAATTCGATAATAAAAAAAAAATTGATTGATCATTTAAAATTAGGAAATAAAATACCACTCATATGATTAGAAAAACAGGGGTTGATTGTTTTTTTTTTGCCACGTTTCCACATAATAATATTGTTATGGCTACTACCAAATGCCCTTACTGCACCTCCAATCTATGCTATACCATACAAATAAAGGTAATCTTGATCTTGTGTATCTTGTCTTCTAGACCATACCTGGGAACCTTCTAGTTACGGAGATATTGGGGGTCAAAGTTTCAATTTTTTCGTTTTTTTTTAAATACATGTTTTTAATGTAAGATTTCTACTTGACACACCTCCCCGTACTATTCAATCCATCCATCAGCACAATACTTTGAGTGCTTTCCATTAAGTCCTACCTTAAAACGTGATTCTACACCCCAAAAAAAAGTTAATTCCTAAATAATTTTAATAAGCAATAATTTTTGCGTAAAGTTACTTAGTTTGATGTACAGAATGCTTGGTTGACGACTATGTGAAGGGTCTGTTTACACCCTGAATTATGAAGATGTACTGTTTGTTAGTTTAGATGTTGGTGGTATTTTCCGAACCTATTACTATATATACTATTAAAGAGTGCCATAGGATAACTTTTATGACGCGGAAGAAGCCGCAGGTTAAGCTAGTAATGTTAACAGAAGTTCCGTTCTAAAAACTACACATGCGAAAGTTTGTAAGGATGGATGGATAGATGTTTGTTACTCTTTACTGAACTTACTGAACTGATTCGAATGAAACTTGGCACACAGATAGGATACTTTTTATTTCAGTACTAAGATCCTGTGGGTTATTATCTAACTCAAGGCGAAGCCGCGGGCATAAGCCAGTAATACTATACAGGGTGTTTTTTAAAACGTGGGCAATATTTTAGGGGCGTGTAGTACTCATGAAAATAAGTAACTTTTACTATGGGACCGACCATGAAATCGCGAAAAAAATATCAGCTGCTCCATACATTATTGGTCGCGTAACTCGAAAAAATGTAGGCAACAGCAGATAGTTTAAATCATATTTCATTGTTAGCCCCATAGTAAGAGTTGCTCATATTTATGAGTACTTCTCTCCCTTAAAATATTGCCCACGTTTAACCAAACACAATTATTATATATTAACGAAACGAGCTACTTAATAGACAATATATAAATCTCGTCAACACCTCTTAAGCCGACTGTAATATCATAGTCTTGCTATCAATTAGATAGCCTATTTAGCTGATAAACGAAAATAAAAACAATTTTTAAATTAAAATGACGTCAACAGTGTTAGTATCTTTTTAATATTTTGTTGTTGATAAATATGTTACGGTTAAAAGCCAAAGTAAGGTTACACCTAGTTCTAGCCGGCTATACCTAGGTTATACCTAGGTGCGGCCGGTAACAGTTTGTTATACTTAGGTGTGTCCTTTTTATTGCTAGGACATTCCGGACCAAATAGATTAGGTTAGGTTAGAACAGTGACCAAACGCGAACGCTAAATCCAAATTGGTTGCATGTTCTAACCGAAGATAAGTAGGATACATCTAACTTTAACCGTCTGCACCTAGGTGTACCCGGGTACAACAAGGTGCAGCCGCACTTCGACTATTAGTTGTAACAAATACAGTGGGTAGGTAGGAACTACAAGAAATTCAAGGACAGAAAGAACATCATTCAGGTTTTGAACAGATTGTACCCAAACATGAAAGTGCCAGCCAGAAAAAAAACGATAATAACACCCTCAACATTTTTACTACAACGAGAGTCTAGCATTATCCCTTCCGCTGCTATTTAAGTTTGAAAGTGAGATCTAAAGAAAGAAAGACAGAAAAAGTATTTATTAGACTCACACGTGACAAAACACAAAAAAAAAAATGGATCGAATGGATCTAGGGTGCGTTTCCCAGGTAGGGCATTGTATTATTGGATTTTTCATCAATGACTTTTGTTTGATACCAATAGGCGCAGCCTTACTATTACATGGTATTAGAACTTAAATAGCAAAATGTGGTTATACTGTAGAGAACTCTGTCTTACCTGTAGGGGAAATACAGGCACGTTGTTATGTTTTCATCATCAGCCTACAACAGTCCACTGCTGGACATAGGCCTTTTCAATCGCACGACACTTAACTCGACTCTCGGTAACTCTCAGCCAGTTGCTACCAGCCACCCTGCGAAGATCGTCGCTCCACCGAGCCTGAGGGCGACCTTACGCTTGGCGATTCGCGGTGTCCACTCAAGAACAAATCTACCCCAACGGTCATAGGTTCTACGGTTATGTTATGTGTAAACACAGAAAATACCAGGGGTAGCCAATTGGAAATGGTTTTAATCCAGAAATTAGTATTTTTTTATTCTGAAATACATTCTGAGCTTACAGTTTTTTTACTATATTATAATATAAAACAACTATTGGAAATATAATATACACTACTAAAAATATAAAAGTATGAGCGCAGGCTAAATAAAATAAACATAAATACAAAGTGAAAACATGGCGTGTTTTTTTGCAATTTCTGTTTACAATAATAATTATTAAAATGAAGGTAAACTATCTCCTGTCAATCCATCTACGAAATCATGGATACTTCTCAGTACTGAACTGCATTTGATACGATTAAAAGTAAACCAAAGCTAAGAAAATAATTTGAAAGATGATGTCGATTAAAAATACAATTAATCGTAAAACAACTTATTAATTTCTTTAATAAATTAGCCCCCTGTCTTCGCAACACCTGTTCTTAATAGCATTATAAAGCAGTATTATTATCTTCGAAGATTGTACCGTATTACTGGCGGATAATAAACTACCTCGTCCTGTGATTGAATAGGCTTCTATGGGGAAGGAGATTATTACTTCGTTGCGTATTATTGCTTCGTTAGTCTAGTTGCTGCTGTGCTGCTATGCTGAGCATGAGGTCCTGGGTTCGATTCACAGGTCGGGCAAATTGTATTAGGTTTTATATCAGTAATTTCTCAGAAGCACCCACGGAGTTTGAATTTGTGGTCGATTGATGGCAATAGGCTCGACCCCTATTACATGGGACTTAAATATAACTGGTGAAATGTGTACTGTAGAAGGTGTAGTATTAGGTAATGCCTAACCCTTCGGGGGTTACAAGCGTAATGTTACTGAAAAAAAATATTACTTAAGTCTTCTCAATCGTATTGCATTTCCTTCTTGAATTATTGTCAGTGCGACAACATGCACTGCGCTCCTTATCAAATGAAAGAAAGATCTTAGAGTGTGGATATCGTCAAATACTATTAAATACAAGGTTTATCTCACTGCCTGTCTGTAATAATCGAAATTTACATGTCCGATTACGAAATACACACAGTCATACATGTAATGTTTTGAAGCTAGGGTCTTATTTTTATTAAAAACTAGCGTCCTGCCCTTGCTTCGCACAGCGCCAGACCAGAGAGGTGGCTCTCTGGTCCAAAACTATATCTTATGTAACTAATATTTTAAGTTAAGTATCTAGCAATAGAGCGGTGAAAACTGCGTTCAAATCCATGCAGTAGTTTTAGCGTGATGCGCGTACAAACATACAGACAGAAAGACAGACAAAAATTCTAAAAAACTGTTGTGGCTCCTGTGGCTCTAATAAAGACCCCCCACATATTATTTCAATACTTATCTTCAATGTACAGACATCGTCCAGTTACAGTTTTATAGTATGTAGTATGTATATAGAAGATAACACCACATAGGATGCAACTAGTGAAAATAAAACTAATTAACCATAAATATTATATTTAGTTTTAATTTTTCTATATGTAGCCTTAATTCATTAATTTATTTCTTTAAAAACTTCCAAACCCTTTTATGTACCACTGTCTCTTAAGAAACGACACAATTCCTCTCGTTCGGCATACATTGCACGTCTCTATAGCTTAACCATGCGAATTTATGAAACAATCCGCGTAATGTATATAAAATATTATAGATCACTATCACGTACTCACTTTATTAGGCCTATAACATACTGAGCGAATTTTATTGTACCAACATGTAAAATAGGCCGGTGATGGGCCTAGCACGAACGCGCGGAATAAACGTTAAAGTAAGCTCGAACCATTGCAAAATTGATTATTCTCATTTAACAACAGCCAAGGTTGGCCTGTCGATGATGTGACCACTACCACTGAGCTATGCCTCTGAAAGCACGTCAAACCGTTGGTCCTGGCTGTCATTTGTAGATCTTTGACAGTTGTACAGGTAGTCGGTAGCCAGTTAGTCTGACAACCACTGGATAATACCCAGTACTAACTGCGTTGTGGAAATCAGATAGGCAGTCGCTCCATGTAAAACACTGATATTCAGCTGCATCCGATTAGAATGGAAGCCGACCCCAACATAGTTAGGTTATGCTGAGTCATTTCACACATAATATTGAGTAACATGCCAAAACACATACACGCGATACGACGTCGAATCGTGACGGATTGCTATGACATTTGTTGTGGGTCGTAATCAATATTTCCGCGAGGTTTGTGCTATGAAATGGTGTCTGCGCAGGATTGCATTGTCAGTTTTCTCGACATGATGTCGTGATCGTTTGTTTGTGGTGTCCCTTATAGTCATTTATTTTAATAACAAGAAATTCTAAATGTTACAGGATAATAATTGTAAGCATTTTAAAACAAAAGACATTCGAAACTTCAAGACGCGCGTTTGAGTTAGGACTTCAGTAATGTTTCCAATGCTTTTTCAACTGATTCTATTCGGAGTTCAAAGGGATGGAGAAATTATTCTGAAGTAATAGAGGTTTCGTTGTTGCTAAGTAGGTTATGTTTTCGTGGAATTAAGTATAATACTTAATAGATGGTTTTTGGTAGGTCGGAATAACCTCATTCAATGATATTATAAAGAAAGATACGCTACGTTCATACTGAGCGGAGTTCAGATATCGTTGCGTTGTTACGACTGCGATAGATAATACGGAACGTATGATACAAAATTAAACTTATTATATGATACAAAACAAATTTATACTTATAAACGTAAAAAAAAAATTTTTTACTTATGCATTGATATTTTTCAGCATTTCCTGCCAATAAGAAGTTGAAGTAGTAAAATAATAACAGCCGATGGGATCGCGTGCTTGCCTAGGTTAGTATGTATACCGAGATATATGTATATACCGAGTTTCCTCATTGCCTCAGAAAGACCGTTAAGCCGTTTGTCCCGGCTGTCATTTGTAGATCTTTGACAGTCGTTACAGGTAGTCAGTGGCTCAAAAAGTCTGATAACCAGTCTTACCAAGGGGTATCGTATTACCTAGTACTAACTGAGTTGTGGGGGTCAGATAGGCAGTCGCTCCATGTAAAATACGGGTTATGCCGCTGCATCCGATTAGACTAGAAGCTGACTCTAACATAGTTGAGAAAAAGCTAGGCAGATGATGATGATGAAGAGGTTGAAGTAGTGCAAATTCTGCATAGCATCTTAAATGAAAGCTCCTAGTCTTAATTAATTAAATAGAACTGTTTGTACAACTCATACATATAACAAGCAACAATTGTTTCTTACCTTTAATTAAATTCAAAGCGGTATTTGTATACCTGCCTTTATACTTGAATACAAACGAACAAAATGTACCTTATTTATTAAAGCTTTTTTTTTTTTTTTGATAGTACCTATATTGCAAATGAAAAAAAATGTATGATGTATTTTATAAGTAGACATTAGAAAAATGGTCCCTAAAATCAATAAGTTGTAAAATGAAACTGTGACTTTTCAACTTTCAAGCTAGTCTTTAGAAGATTAATATTAGCGATAAAATAAAAAAATAAAGTCTAGGTTTGCAACCTGCAATGGAGCGCAGCATTCCAGGCGTCAAACTAACTGACCATGTACGCAACACCACACTGCGCCCCAAAACAGAAATTAGTGACGTTGCTCAAAAACCCGCTAAGCATGGGCTTGGCACGACTAGCCACGTCTGCCGCATGATCAATGAGCTGTGGGTCAAAATAGCCACTTTCTGGAGACTCTCTTGACACAGCCAGAAAGCGTCGCAGCAGACCCCGTAGAAAATGATGGGACGAGCTGGACAAAACAAGCGGTCAGTGGTCTTCAATAGCCCTGGATCTAAAAAACTGAAAGTCATGGGAAGACGCCTTTGCCCAGCAGTGGGATGATGCCGGCTTTTATCATTATCAGGTTTACAATAATTATTATTTGTATTGTGAAGAATATTGATAATTATCTGTTTGACATTTAATTTTACTCACAAAAGCACCTTACTTGACTATGACATTGCACTACACCACGTACTTCACGACGTGTAAGAACGCAATATAATTATTATAATTTATTGCCATAAATAAATCATGCTGTTTATTCAATTTCGCGAGATGATTTATTACAGTTTCAAAGTCAAAGGTGTAATATTTTTGTTAGTGAAGACTTATCGCGTCTAGGTGAAATTAAGGTGTGGCGCCTAAAACTATTTCGAACAAATTACAAAAGGTTTTGCACCTGGGTACATAATTTAGTTACTGCAGTTTCGCTGACCGAAACCCTTTTATAATATTCTTTAATAATAATTTTATTTTGGGTTGGCGAATTTCACCAAAAAGGCTTGCCAAAATTCAACGAAAATCCTGAAACTTTTTATCATATAAGTTGGTTGTAATTTTATTATTCTTTGTCATGATCTGTTAAGAGGGTGTGTTCTAAAATTGGGCAAATATCTTTATTATCCATCATTATCTATTTAATTTTTGTGTTATAGTACCTTTGCAGTAACTATATTTTCGAGCCGTTTTGGGGTTGAAACTCTGGGTCCGTGGGCCTCACAACCTGTAACCTGTGTTTAAGGAAATATCGAAACTCCTAGTTGACGCTTCCCGTGACCCAAGGGTTGGCTTTAACCTTGACCAGAGGCTAAGTCATCATCATCATCATCATCATTTCAGCCGAAAGACGTCCACTGCTGGACATAGGTCTCCCCCAAGTGTAGCCACATTGATCGGTCTCGTGTGTCTCGCATCCAGCGGATCCCTGCAACCTTTACCAGGTCATCGGCCCACCTAGTGGGAGCCCAGTTTTTTGGGCACATTACCGGCTGACAGTGTTGAGGACGATTTTTAAAAAATTCTTAATCAATTTATTGAAAAAAAATGCCTTATTATTTTATTATGACCGCTACGAGTATCTGAGGAGCTCGTGGCTAAATAATAACAGCCACTCGAGTCGATCTTCAGGTTAAGCCATGCTTGCCTAGGCCATCCATTACATACCAAGTTTCCTCAGCCTCGGAAAGCACGTTAAGCCGTTCGGGGTGTCATTTGTAGATCTTTGACAGTCTTTAGGTAGTCAGTGGGCCAAAAAAGTCTGACAACCAGTCTTACCAAGGGGTATCGTATCTCATGGCGACATGGAGAGAGCGACTAATGCAACCCCGTGCAGGGCACGCTACCATTGTGGCGATAAGTCCCCTCTTTGAGGAGTGGTTAGAGAGGCGCCACGGCGCCCTCACCTACCGCCTGACGCAGATCCTCACCGGACACGGTTGTTTCGGGAGGTTCCTGCACCGAATCGGGCGGGAGGAAACGCCCGGGTGTTTCCACTGCGAGGATCGTCCGGAGGACACGGTGGAGCACACCGTAGAGGTCTGCCCCGCTTGGGAGGAGCACCGCCGTGTCCTTGTAGCGGCGATTGGCGGCGGCGATCTCTCGCGTCCGACCCTGGTTCAAGCCATGGTCCGGAGCGAGAGGGAATGGGAAGCCGTCACCACCTTCTGTGAAGCAGTCATGCTAGTGAAGGAGGTGGCGGGACGTGAGAGGGAAAGAACCTCACGTCCCAGCTGCCGCGGGAGACGCCCTGGGCGTCCGGGGTCACGTGGTGGCTCCCGGCCACCGTAGGCGCGGGCCTGTGGACGGCGAGTTATGGGCTAGCTCGCCGTCCGGCCGTCTTATGACGACAGGCCGTGTCGACGGCGCGTTCGTGTTCCACGCGCGCCTCAAAGAGATGTCAGCAACCGAGTAGGGGTCCGCATGGGCCGATGCCTGCCAGAGCTGCGGGACTGTTCGAAAGAGACACCGTGGCCCTGGAACACAAAGGGCAAAGAAGGAACATGGATGGGTTTTAGTCAGTACAAGTCTGACACTCCCTTCCGCTCCGCCCAGAGTGGGGGGCGTCATTTGATGAATTCCCATCCAAAAAAAAAAAAAAAAAAAAAAGGGGTATCGTATTACCCAGTACTAACTGAGTTGTGGAGGTCAGATAGGCCGTCGCTCCATGTAAAATACTGGTATTCAGCTGCAACCGATTAGACTGGAAGCCGACCCCAACATAGTTGGGAAAAGGGTAGGCAGGTGATGAAGAATGATAAAGCAGAATTTGAAAGTAAACAGATGGCAGAAGAATCAATAATAAAGTCACTGTTCGAAAAAACGATCCAAAATCAACGGTCCACCCTGCAAATCGTGCAAACACAGTCCTCACCCACCAATTTCGACACTTTAACACGAATGTAATGTTTGCAGCAGATGTAAACACAAGTAGGTATTTTGTTCCCACAATGCAAGATGGGAAAACGCTAGGCTAATAATGATGACCGCTACGAATATATCAGCAGTATGTTGTTCTCCCAATGCCCAGTTATGCCAAGCTACAAGCATCAAAGTTTTTACAACACAAACCAAACCAGAAATAAAAACGCTTACAAATAAAAAGGTACGTACATAAACACATTTTTTTATTCACTGCAATATTCCCTTCAAAACAAAAACGTATTACATAAATACAGCCCAATTCCGGGTGCAAAACAAACGTTGTATCCAATTGACACAGCGTACTTTAACGTACTAAACCAATCGTAAAATGTTTATTCCTGTCGCTTGTTAGGGGTCCCATGTGTGAGAATTTCTCACGGGTTTTTCCCTGTCTACATGGTAACAGGCATTTTAATACGGAATAGGCAGTCGCCCTACGTTTTGATGTTGATGTCATAAAATACGAGATACAGTTCGATGTAGGTATGTCTGAGTTGTTTTGGCGATTCTTTTTAGAGCTTTCCAGAAATATAGCAGTGCCATCTAACTCAAATTACTACTTCGTGGCACCCGTTTTCATTCGGTAGAAGACATAAAGGAGAATTCGCGGTGAGAACTGATTTGTATGGCCTACAAGTAGTTGTTCCGGGTCTGGCTGTATCATCATCATCTGCCTAGCCTTTTCCCAACTATATTGGGGTCGGCTTCCAGTCTAACCGGATGCAGCTGAATACCAGTATTTTACATGGAGCGACTGCCTATCTGACCTCCACAACCCAGTTAGTACTGGGTAATACGATACCCCTTGGTAAGACTGGTTGTCAGACTTTTTGGGCCACTGACTACCTGCAACGACTGTCAAAGATCTACAGATGACAGCCGGGACCAACGGCTTAACGTGCTTTCCGAGGCACGGAGGAAACTCGGTATGTAATGGGCGGTCACCCATCCACAGACCAACCTAGGCAAGCACGGCTTAACCTAAAGATTGACCCGAGCGGCTGTTATTATTTAGCCACGAACTCCTCTGGTCTGGCTGTATGTGTATGTGAGTTTAAATGTTTGTAAACGCACCCACGATACAGGAAAAATTAGTAGTGTGGGGCAACGTTTTAAAAAAAATATAAATGAACTTGTGAAAGTGTTTTTAAAGTTTTCCTTAAATAAATGAGGATGATTAATGACGATAGTAACTACGAGGTGGTTATTAACACCCACACCATGCAATGGTAGAAATCTAATCTCTACGGTAACTCTGATGTTTCTGAAAATCCTCACCAAGTGCTCAGGAAGGCTACCGTATGGTTTTAGGCAGTGGAAGTCTGCTCCGCTCTCATTACTGAAAACAAAATAACTTCAAAATAATACTAATTTAAGTTATCAACCTTTATTTTCGGGTGCGAGGACTCGGCTCATTGACTAACCTAATATGTACGTGGCCCATGGGCCGGGAACACACTATTTTTTGTCCGATTCACTGATAACTATTTGTCAAAATAATGATTAAACAATATATAACTTTTAATTGGGATGGGACTTCATCATAACTGGTGATTTAAGGGTGTCCTATTATTAAGTACTTACAACTCTGCCTTATCCTTCGGGGATTACAGGCGTGATCTTATGTTATGTTACCTATAATGAATGATACTATCTATTTGGCTAATTCTGCAATTATATCAAATCTACACAAATGTGATCCAGGTATACGTCACCAGAACCGATGACATAAACCCCAGCAGCTCGTTTTATGACACTGGCATAAAATAAACATTCCCTGTTATCTAGGGAGTTGAATCTCAGCGAAACAAATGACAGTGTCAACATGGCGACTTCTGTTCATTTTGTGTTGTGCACCTTTTATTTTTCATTGCATCCCGCCACCGAGCCGCGGGTAGCGGGAGGGTAAGGCCACGAAAAGAGAGGTTTTTAATATGACACTGTAGTGATAATTAAGTCGAAAATAAACTTTTTTCTTGCTTGATGGCTCTTGTGGACAAAATAAAATCAAAAGCTATGAGGTCTACCTACTTCATAGCTTTAAATTTATACTTTTTTCAGAAGATATCGTGGTAAATGAAACCTAGGTTTTCCAAAGTAGCATTGGTTGCTATCAGTTTTCTAATATTTGCAAAAGTGTCAAAATAATTAATCAATACTGATATAAATAAAATACTACCATTTATGAAATACTAGTGTTCTATAAATATGGTTGTGCGTGCAGTTTAAAACAAGGTTATTATATAAGAAAGTTACAAGGTGTGGTTAGTCTGGTCGATGACAAATTTACCTTAGCCGAAAGTGATATTTATTGCCAAAAAAGTGATATTACGTCAAGGTCACGTCACATTTATCCCTAAAAATCATAAATTATACAAAATACAACCTCGAAAAATATCTAAGCGCAACTACTTTATAGTTCCCTATTTCATTTTATTTATGTTCTTGTTTGGGACTGTAAGGAACATTATTTATCCAAATATATGACAACTATTTCCATATCTCACGAATATATAATAGGAAGTGATGTACTAAATAATTTAGGCTAGGTATTCGCGGTCTATGCGAAATATAACGAAAAGGAATTTGGGCCTTTGCCAATAAAATATTTTTATGTTGCCTGATATAGACATTGATTTCTTTTTCAGTCACAACTCAAGATTACAGAAAACGCAGATCTAATGTTGAAGGTGAGTTTACTGTGATTAAGCACTACTCAAATTTTCAACAAATAACCAAAAAACAAAGATTGAAATCATAAAATTCACCTTACCGCCTTAAATCTTAGATTTCACTGAAAGTCAGCATAATCAGCTGCTTATGTGTTCCCACTGGTGGGACTCAAGACTTGTCTCTATAGGAGGGGGGAATAGGCCGTTATCCACCGCGCGGTTACAGTACGGTTTGGTGCATCTTTCATCATTGTCCTTGAATACATGGTACTTGGTCATGCCACCAAATTTCCTCCACGGTTTTGAGAACAGTGACGAAAACATTAGAACAAAGCAAACCTAGAAAATCATGAAACTTATTTCTAATTAACCTAATGAACTAATTCACACTCAAAACCAAATCAAAAACAGAGAGCCCAATAATTCTTCCAATAACAAAAACATAAAACTCCGTCACTTTTGTAGCCCCATCCAAAGAAATGGCCGTCGCGTTGACGATACTCGTTCCCGGGGCAATGATAAGCGAAATAAATGAGATATCTCCGTGCCGGGACAACGTCGATACCGGCCAGAATGAATTCCTTCTCGCGAGTAATTGTACGCTGACGTTACAGCGGCACTGCAGTAATTTCACTTGGGTAGAAAGTCAAACTGAGGAATGTGGGTATTGGTGTAGTAAAGTTACTTTGTAACGAAATTAATGTAATGTAATGAAATTAATGTAATGTAATGAAATTAATGTAATGTAATGAAATTAATGTTATGTAATGAAATTAATGTTATGTAATGCGATTAATGTAATGTAATGAAATTAATGTAATGTGAAATCATTAATTATTGAAGAACTTTAATGTCCTATGTATTTATGGTAGAAGTAGTTGCTAGGTGACAGATTTTATTTTAAACTTACACTGTCACTTTCGGGATATCCGTGATTTTCAATTATTCTGAGCTACCGATATTCCGTGATTTTCAATTGTTCTGCGCTCCCGATATTTCAACGTTGTTGCAAGCGAAGCGCCATGATCGCGGGATCACTCACAAAACTCTCTCTTATTGAAAATACCGGAAAATATCACGTAAGTAACAGTGTAAGTTTAGTTATAACCTGTGAAAGTTTAAAACAACAGTTATTTATCAATAAATAAAGTCGATGGGTATCAAAGTCGCTAGTAACACGTTTCTGACTTCTATATTATTATTTGATTGTCTCGTCATTCTTTATCCCGGTCTTACTAGACAGAAATTCCCAAAATTATAATAATATTTACAGCTGCTGTATAATCTTTTTTATCACTCACGTGTATGGTCCAAAATGCGTTGTACCTTATAGCATAAATAAATAGATTTACGTAACAGTATTAAAAGCTGCCCGAGCGTCCAAAAAATTTTATGCAGCTCAATTTTACTGTAACCAAACAGATCTTTAGTTTACTTTTTGATAGGAATGTGCCCTTAGGCGCTGTGTTATGGGTTTTAATATTTAAGATGGGTTGACTTAAATGTCATTAGTGCAATATCACTTAATAAAAAAAATGCTGTAACAATCATGGAAGTACTTACCTATTTGAAATTATCGTAGTTAGAGCATTATGGATAAACTATTTTATTCCAAAACACTTTTGAGTGACAGATGACATGTTACAAAATACAAACAGTACAATACTAAGATGCTTTGCCCCTGTTCAAGAGTACTCTATGGCAGTACCTAGATATTAGCAAGAATAATGTCAGTTATCCAGAAGTATTTGTCTACACGTGTTTCACGTATACCACGGACTACGTACATGCTTCCTTTTTCCTTAATTTACTAACATAAAAAGTATATTTTAGTTGATACGTACGCGACGTCAAAACATGTTCTCTGATGCCTCGTGCGTGACTCAGAAACACGTGACACGTCCAGCTTTATTGACGAATCCATGTACTACTTATCTGATATTTTCCTTTAGACAGATGCCAAGATCTGAAAAGGATCTTCAATCGTTCCCTCATTGAATTAGATAGTTAGTTTTTTGACTGTCTCACAGGTTTATTGGTCGCAAGCAATATTCCTGAGCATGAGGTCCTGGTTTCGATTCCAAGGTCAAAGCGTTATCGATTTTTCCATCAGTTTTTCATCAAGCTACCCAGGTGTCGGGATTGGTGTTCGATTGATTGCAGTAGGCTTCCCCACTGTTACATGGGACTTAAACATAACTGTCGAAATGTGGGCGTTCTATAGGTACATTTCTGCCTAACTTTTCATGGATTACAGGCGTGATTATGTTTGGCTAGCTTTTCCGACTCAAAGCGAGGCTGGGTTCTACTTCTATGGTTTTTTTAACACTAAATAGGCTTACATTTGGTCGTATTTCGCCAGATCTGAAGCGATGATGCGGCCTAGAAGAAACCGATTCACTCGAACTTTGAATAGATCCAGATAATAATGATCAGTGAATTCCACAGACTGGCGGTTCGCACAATAAATGTGGAATCATAGCGCTTTGTTCGGGTCCGAAGAACTTCAACCATATAACGGTGACGCTTAGACACGGTAAGGGTATTAAGATAGCCGCAGCGGGAGACGCTGCAGCTGTCGGGGGACTCGTGGTGGCTCCCGGCCACCGTAGGCGCGGGCCTGTGGACGGCGAGTAATGGGCTAGCTCGCCGTCCGTCCGTCTTATGACGACAGGCCGTGTCGACTGCGCGTTCGAGTTCCACGTGCGCCTCAAAGAGATGTCAGCACACAGGAAAGGTTCCGCAAGGGCCGATATCTGCCGGGGCTGCGGAACTGTTCGAAAGAGATACCGCGGCCCTGGAACACAAAGGGCAAAGAAGGAACATGGATGGGTTTTAGTCAGTACAAGTCTGACACTCCCTTCCGCTCAGCCCACACCTACCTAAGCTTCTACATTCACTAAGAATTTTTAGGACAAACAGCAAGTGAAGGACTGCTGTACTATGAATTACTAGAAATGTTCTCGAAGCAAGTACCGACACAACTGTCAAACTTTCAGGCTTCAACTGTAACTAACGACTATCTTAGATATTCATAGAGCAAGTTAGACAAACTGTTTTGAAGCTCGGGTGACTCGAATTGTAACTGTGTGATCTAACCCGGTCACCGAGGTCAACAAGAGTGCAGCTGCAGAAAATAAGGATTTAAATTCAAGGTTATTTTGAAACCCATAGTGGTTTGAGGTACAATTCTGAAGAACTGTTAACTGCAACTACAGCTACAGCATAGCAACGCAGCTGGTTTCTATAAAAATGTATGAAAACGACATGCGAAGACAGCCATTAATGATACATTTCCGCCAGTTTATAGTTGCGGTCTGTACTTACTATACTGTATTTTCTTTGCATCTCCGTCTTATTTATTTATTTATTTAACACTTCAAGCACAAAAGTACAGAGGCGTACTTAATGCCATAGGCATTTGCTACCAGTCAACCTTTGGGTGATGCAGAGACAAACAGTGGTAGGTGTATCTATCTGCAAAAAAAATATTTACTACAGAGGTAAACTACATGGATATATAAAATACTATAACAATTTATCAAAATACTCTCTCTCTCTGTGTCTTATTTTCTTTGCATCTTCGTCGTACTTTCTCAAGTTATTATGTCTTGTGACTGTGACTGTAGCTTCGTTTTTTTTTGTTTTTTTTTGACGTTCAAAAGTGCCTGTGATGGTCTAATTGAAATAAATGCTTTTGACTTTTGACTTAATCTGCTGCACTGGTACCTGGAGAAAAAGATCATCAAATATTTACTACTCATATACTATAATAATCGGGGTGCGTTTGTAAACGTAGACGAAGCAAAAGTATTAAGGTATGTAAAGACATGTAGCAGCGTATGCGTTCTAAAGTTTCTGCCTACCCTCATGGAGAAAGGGCTTGAATTTATGTAGGATCTAGCATAACCAGCCTATAATTTTCCCACGGCTGGGACACACGACCTCCTCTCTATGAGATGCGGGCCCAGTGCGGGTTGGTAGATGTCACATGTCTTCGAATTTTTGGTTCTAGGACATGCCTGTTTCCTCACGATGTTTTCCTTCACCGTTTTGAGAGCAGTGGTGATGAAATAAATTACACAAAGTAATGCGCCTGCCTGGGTTCGAACCCACGACTTATTGTTTGTAAGTCAAGGCCGCCACCACTGGGCTACCGCTGCTCTAGCCGTTGCGTCGGATCTAGAACTGTGAATAACTCTAAAATACTAGAAACTTCGAATGCGAGACATTACAACAATATATGTAGGACAGACGACTCTTAATTACGAAGCTACTCTTAGTTTTCTGAACATTGTCTGTCGTTGTGCAGAGTTTTGTTTAAAACACAGATTTAAGGCTACATTGTTTTGAAGACTGTCTGCATTACTTTATTCATGAAACGATGAGACAAACAGATAGCTGTTTTTATTATCATTGTATGTAGAACAATTCAGGTTTTACAGCTTCAATGATTTGCACGTTCAATCGGCAAGCGCAGTTTACGATGCCCTCAGGCTTGGTGGAGTGACGTTTTTCGCAACAGAATCGGCAAATAATGTTCTTACTGCTGGCCCTTCGCATCATGAGAGAGGGTGAGCCTTAATCTCACATACTGGCACAGTGCGAATTGGTGGTTGTTGTGTGAATTCGAAGTTCTAGGACATGCCGGTTTCCTTTTTTTCCTTCTCCATTTTGAGAGATTCATCTGCCTAGCTGTGTGCTGTGTTGAGTTTTGTAAACCAATTTACAGAAATAAATATGATTTATGATGATTTATGATTTAGCCTTTTCCCAAGTTTATTAGGGTCGGCTTCCAGTCTTTCCGGATGCAGTTGAATACCAGTATTTTACATGGAGCGACTGCCGATCTGACCTCCAAAACCCAGTTAGTACGGAGTAATTAGGTACCCCTTGCTAAGACTGGTTGTCAGATTTTTTTGGCCACTGCCTTCCTTTAACGACTGTTAAAGATCCACAAATGACAGCCGGGACCAACGGCTTAACGTGCTTTACGAGGCACGGAGGAAACTCGGCATGTAATGATGGTCACCCATCCACAGACCGATCTTGGCAAACGCGGCTTAAACTTGAAGATCGACCATGCCGCTGTTATTATTTAGCCACGAGCTCCTCCAGAGAAGTGGTGATGAAAAAAATTATGCAAAGTAGTGCCTTATCAAGTTCGAACCTATAATACGTAAGTGTGCTCCTCAACATAATTTTAGCAAATGTCTTTTATTTTTTAAAGTGTAAGTATACAGGTCTACATATTTACGTGACAAAATCATCACGGCACGAATACAAATACGAGACGACATGGTTGGCGCAGTGGTTGAGCGATTGACTGCTGCGCTTCGTGTCGTGGGTTCGATTCCCGCACGGAAAAATATTTGTATGGCTACAGGTAGTTGTTCCGGGTCTGGCTGTTTGTGTATGTGAATTTAAATGTTTGTAAACGCACCTACGACACAGGAGAAATTCCTAGTGTGGGGCAACGTATTAGTAAAAAAAAAAAAACAACTAAGGTCAAAATTATCTTTTTTCAACCCCTATGCAATCAAATCTAGGGCTCATAATTCCGTCTTTCTCTGCGAAAACTTTTACCTGACGGAGCAGATAGGTGCTCAATCATTTTGTTTCCATGTAAGCATTAATAATTATTAGGTATTATAGATTTATCTTATCTCAAGGCTCTTCACCCGTTATGACCTTGGTTGCTAGACCTGTCGGCATAACAACGTGTGAAAGGCAAAACCAACATGTTAATCAGAGAAAGATATAATGATGTACGTAATATGTAGCTTTTTTATATTAATCATTTTCTATATGCCTACATATAGGTAACATTGATGTTATGATAAGACAGGAAGATGAAAAAGAACATAACGCAAAAAGGTTATTTACTATTGTAAAGAACCAAGTACTTACAATAACAGACAGATTTGGGCGTTTGTTCCGCCGCTTCTTCTCCGTTGTTCTTGTTCTTCTCCCTTAGTAAACCTCTAGAAAGTGGTGAAGAATATGACGTACATTTTGACGTTCAAAAAGAGTTGTTTATCAGCCTTACTTAAAACATACTTCGATGTAAGATGTCGTTTTTGGTTTTGCATACCTATTCACGAACGCTTCGATTCGATTTCGATTCGACAAGTCGTATGTCTATCTTTTTTTGACATTACGAAAGCGAACGAGATAGACATACGACTTTCCGAATTGTAATCGAATCGAAACGTTTGCGAATAGCTATGATTCAGCAGAGGATTCCGTGATATATAATATAAAGTAAATTTAAATTCTGTATTAGTTATTTAGATAATTTTGATTTTTAATTACAAAAATCAAAATTATCTAAATAACTAATACAGAATTTAAATAATCCAAGACAGCTATTTACCTTCAAAAGATTTTATGATAACAACAGTTGACAACTAAAACGTTGATGAGTATCACGATTAGTTCGAAGACGTAATATAATTACGCAGATAGATTTGGTAGATTAATAGACAGAGTACCTATTTGTTTATCAGTCCTGTAGGTACGGCCAAACATAAGTAGCTTGAAACAGTTACTAACTGACCGTTTCAAGCTGAAAATGCCTACAAAACCCTGAAGGACATAATTATGCCACACACAGCAACTAAGTAGGTATTTTCATATTTTTAAAGCTGTGTCTGGCGTTGGAATTATTTAAATAGATCCTTGACTGATTGCCTTGTTGACTGCCTGTGTCGCAGACAGACAACGACTACAATATTTGGATTACCGTTATCTTCAGTGATTTTTTGATTATGATACGAAAATAATAAGTAATCTGTTTTGCAGCTGTCCGTTGTCCGGTTGGAAACATCCACTAAAAGTCGTGTTGGTGCAAAAATGGCCTTTATTACTACTTCAAAAGCTTTGCAGTGGCATAATCATAATAAAATCACGTCTGTGATTCCCGAAGTAGTGCACCAACGTTGTACCAGTTATGTTTAAGTCTCATAAACAAGAGGAAAACTTATTGCCATATTTTGCCATATAATCTCATGATTAGCTTTTGTTTAGTAGGAACAATTTGACAAGACAATCTTTTTTCATAGTCTTTTTCTTCTTCTTTTTTTTTCTTGTGTTTAGTGCCTACCTTGGTGTCAGAGTTTTATGCCTCTGACTTGGCTTTACATGCCGTCGCGAAATATCTCATGCATGCTGGTTTGGTTTCCTCACGATGTTTTCCTTCACCGAAGCAAGTGATAATTATACAATACGCATATGACATCTAAAAAATGACAGGTGCGAGTCTTGGATTCGAAACCAAGACCTATGACTTGACTGTCCGACGGTCACATCACTAGACTATCATGATTAATAAATTAAATTCATTTATTTCAGGTTTTTAACCCATATAAAATTAAAAAAGAATTTATGACTATCCATGCTTGCACTAAAAATGTTACATACTTTTACAATTAAATATATCCATAGTAGAAAAAAGAATTTCAACAAAATACTTTTCCCCGTCAACTTAAAGAAGGCTTCACGATCCACCCCTTACAAATGAAATGAGCTCCAACTGCATTTGCAAAAAATCTTTAAGAAGCAGTGAGTGCTTATAGGTGAACTCCTCAACAAATGAGCTACCCGATGTTGGACAATGATTTTTAAGTTTTCCTATCTATGTTGAAGATTGATTGATTTGATTTAGGACCTAATGAACAATAAAACGTAGCCTTGATACTTATAATCACCTAGTTGACAAAGATAATGAATTCCGATTAATTTAAAACAAATTAATCTAAATGTATTTATCAATACAATGGAATTTCCGGTGTGTACAAGAAAAATCAAATTCCATTCTTTGACCTTCGCAATCTTTTGTGGGTTCATATTATCCATAATCTTGGATTGTTACATTACAGGCAAATTTATTTATTTATCTTTAATTTAGATAGATTTTATCCATTATCATTGGTGGACCGATGACCTGGTGAAAGTTGCAGGGATCCGCTGGATGCGAGGCGCACGGGACCGGTCAATGTGGCGAACTGGCGACACTTGGGCGAGGCCTATGTCCAGCAGTGGACGTCTTTAGGATGAAATGATGATGATGTTGATGATTATTATTGGGCTAGGCAACTGGGCTTATCAAAATTGTATAGGTCCCTTTGTGCCTATTGGCCTTGTTTTGTTCTGTCCCCTGCTAATACGGAGAGAAGTGTAGATTATGTTTTTCCTACTCTTCCGCTATTCTTTTCTAATTAATTTCGTTGCGGGATTCAAGACAGTTAAATTGTTTCTCTGGGACTTCGTCGAGTTTAATTGTCTCGACGCTTTTCTGGTGGTCGCCACAGCTGATTCTGGTTTTCAGAAGTTGAAGTGGTTTGAGAATTGTGTGGCAGGCTTGTCCCAAAAAAAATCAGGCCATTACCCATTCAGAGCATTACGTTACAAGTAATTGCTTGTAACGAAATGCTCAAAGTCGAATCTTGGATTTGTTACATAACAGGCGAATGCTCGAGTGTGCAAAACGGGTGTAGCCATCCTTTGACAGCATACCCTACTTAAATAATCTGTTATGAAGCTAAAGATACTTTACGTTGTTATCCTTATAAGATATTCGCATTCGCATTAGCATTCGCGAATTTCTTGTGAATATCGTTTTTCGGGTTCCACAGTTCTATAGGGTACTTCGTAGTTTATATAGGGTACTTCTCGTTGACCTAGAATCAAGAAATTTGGCAAGAAGCAAAGTCTTACAGCACAAGTGCGTGAGTCTAACTCGCACTTGGCTGGGTTTTTTTTTTATGAGACCCAATTAATTTGTCTTTGCCTCCAGTACCGAACGCACACATATTTGTCATATCGCATCGAGAATTGTTAAGCTGATCTGATGAAAACCGATGGTTGTATGTTTGCGTCTCGCCGATTCCTAACAATAGACTAATAAATAGGTACAAAGTGGGTACTACCGAAATATCGTAAACAAAAACAAGTGAATTTTAAGATAAGAGTGTGATTACTGATTTGTTAAAATCAGTAAATCAGTTTCTAGTACCTACTTATTCTGACGTTCATATTCGCAAAACATTCGCACGAATTTTTCGAATGCGAATACGAATGTCAAGAAATATGTAAAAATTGGCGAATATGTAAATATTGGTAGTTATGTGTTTGAGCCGTTTTGGGGTTGAAACAAAAAAAAAAATGGGTTTGAAATTATCATGACATACTGGTTTATCTACACAATATTTTTATTATAGGGTTATCACCATTTAGTCCGTTATCAATCTAGCGATGAAACTCACAATTTTCTACACATTTGAGTCGGTGTTAGTGATACGTGGCGACATAATCTCTTTTTAACTCCAGTCGTGTGGTGTGGACTACTTACGGGAGTTTTGTGCCTTATCTATGTTTTTAATAAAAATAAATAGTTTATGAGTTTGATCAAAATGGCTGGTAGTGAAGATACTATGAATAAGGCAAGTTTGGAAATGGGGTTTTGCTAATTTTTTGTATTTTATTTTAAGATTTTTCTTAAAAGTGTTGAAAAAATAGATAGCGTAATTTCCAATTTATGTACAACAACTATTTGTTGTAGATAAATTGGAAATTATGCTATTTATTAGGGTTTCGTATTTAAAAATGATCTATGCAATTTAAAAAAAATGCCGGTAAAATCATAATTTTATTCAATTTAGAAATGGTTTCAAAACGGATTTGGTTGAATTTGTAATACTATCTGACACCAAATTCTAGCAAAGAGTGAATGACCTGTAGTTTTAAAAATAATTATTAAAACATAATACATTTCACGCAAAACATTGTCAATTTTTAACAACTACCCAGAATTCCACAGAATTTCAATTCAAAACTCTGCAGGTGCACATAGAACATTCCGTGCCACTTACAACAATGGTCGCACAAACTGCGCCGCATCAAACTCATAACTACCAAAGTTCGACCAAACTAAGCAATGATACCACAACATTCGGTCCCTAGTCACACTAACTAACATAGCATCCCTACACCAGCGATCAAAATGTTGACAACACCGTTAATTTTGTGAAGTTAGCTATTTTTTAACTAACCTAAGGCCGCTTTAGAAAAATCATAATTATAGGATTATCATCTGCCTAGCGTTTTCCCAACTATGTTGGGGTCGGCTTCCAGTCTAACCGGATGCAGCTGAATACCAATATTTATTATGATTCTTCTAAAGCAGTCATTTCAGGCCCCCGGAGCGCCTGGACAAAGTGACTTGTTGTTTGTTTATATTTATAAGTGATAGGTACCAATATGTAAGTCTATTAAGAATCTCTGTCATAGCGTTTCGTAACGCTTTTAAAACGATTAACGCTTGTGTTGGGGTCTAGGCAAGAGTTAGTGTCGAGTAGTTCAAAAAATAAAGACAAATTCTGGCTAGAACTAGCCGTCAGTGTTTATGAGGCAAGTGTTTTTGTAACGCACCAATGAAATTCAATAGTCTTAGCTTTCAAAAATTTATAAAAAGTCACTTTTCTATTCTAGGAAATATTTTTTTTACCCTTTTCTGTAAAAGTTATCAATATCCAAAAAGTTACAATTGACAAAATTCCTCCTGCCATTTGGACAACGTTTGTCGGTCCCAAATCTCTTTAGTAGTTCCCAGTTCCTATATTCGGTTCATATTGCAGAGAATAGAAAGTAATTCTAACAATAATAAGGGCAGGTGCATAGCCGTTTCTAGTGTGTTCAAGGGGTCGAGTTTTCTCAACTTCGTCCGGTCGGTGTCAATGCTTAAGATCGTTGATAGTGGAACAGTTTTTGTTGTGGAGTCGACTATCTACTCCTTCGTATAATACACCCTCATGCGCTAAATTGAGGGTGTAATATATACACCTCTGCCTAACATTCTAAGTCTAATTTTGACTAGAAAGTAAACCCGCATGTCATTTCACAGCCCAGTAGTTTTAATGTGGGCACAACAAAATAAATGCAAATAATATTATCATTTGCTGTATGGCGTTTAAAACAAAATAACAAATCACTAATTAATTCCATTATTAATTCTATTCATTATTGTGCAACTATGTAGAAACAGGACACAACAATAATGTTTTTTATATCATGATAAGCCCGATGTACGGTGACATCTAATACACCAAAAACGAATTCATCTTAGGATTATGATCATTCATTATCTCAAAAATGCTGATATTACTAATCCAAGAACCAGCGCCATGCATTCACTGTTCCATATAATAAACATAAAGTATGTCGGTAAGAAGTTAGCCGTTAGGTCCCAGAATAATACGAAGTCGGCCATAATATTATTTGTAATAGCGGAAAAGCGTATCGAACGAAAACTCCGGCGACTCCATTCAAGCCCTCGTCACAATTCAACGAATTTACATTTTAATGAGAACGATTATTCCCCTGTTTGAAGGGATTAAGTTTAGGAACACTTCCCGATTTTCGTCCGCACAAACTTTGTGTAATTACTTTATTGGTGATTACAAAACTAAGACACCAGTGTTGGAATACATTAACTGAGAGTTTACAAGAAAAGCTGTTCGCCAGGCATTATTGGATTACCGATTGCACAGGTTGAAAGTTAGTCAGCGTATAAATGGGTACCTATTGACGTTTAATCGAATTTGTTTCAAAGTCGTTTCTTGTTCATTAATTTTTGTTAAAAATTTTTGGTAAAAATGCTTAAAACTTTTTTTAAATACTTCTTAGAGCTATTGTGATATGAAATAAGTGTTTGTGAGGATTGTCAAAAGAATTTAATTGTTAATGGATTTCCGACTGCCTCTTTGGTCTAGTGGTCGCAAGCACGACTGCTGAGCAAGGTCCTGGGTTCGATTCCCGGGTCGGGCAATTTGTTATCGGGTTTTCCCATCAGGAATCTCTCTGTAGCAACCACAGAGTCTAGACTTGCGCCCGATTGATGGCAATAGGTTCGCCCCCTATTACGTGGGACTTAAGCGTACCTGTACTATTAGATACACCTCTGCCTAACCTTTCGGGCATTACAGGCGTGATGTTATGTATTACGTAGAGTTAGTATTTTGACAAATAACCATAAAAAAATCCTTATGTTCGTATTTTTCACAGAATTAACGATTAATGGTTTTGTTACAGTCAGAACAAAATGGGACGCCAGCCAATAAAGCAGAAGATGACACTCCTGAAAGAGCGTCTTGGGGAAGTCCCTTAGAGTTCATTTTAGCCTGTCTCGGATACGCTGTTGGTCTGGGAAATGTCTGGAGGTTCCCTTATCTTTGCTACAGGAATGGCGGTGGTAAGTACAATGTACAATGTACAATGTATGTATGTATGTGTTGTACATAGTTATAGTTAGAATGATATTAAAGCTCATAGCACACTAATAAGCACTGCACTAGATCATCAACACCTTAATACAAAAAGATCCATATAGAGTGATAGTAACCTAATATTAAATAATTTATTATCTAGTGTTAGTACCAACTACCTTTTGCACAAGACAAATTACTCCGCTACAGTTCTCAGGATGCTGTTACGACTATCTCTCACTCTCCTGAGTAGCGAGGCACTTTTTTGCGAACAATCGTGTGAAACCCGTCGTATATTAATAACATCCCTTACTCTAATACCATTCTATGCAAAGCTGACTTGGTGATGTAAATCACCCAAACTCTAGTTAGGACTAAAAATATAAGGATAGATCAACTGTAGACAAAATATGAGGAGCTCGTGGCTAAATAATAACAGCCGCTCGGATCGATTTAGGTTAAGCCGTGCTTGTCTAGGTTGGTCTGTGGATGGGTGACCACCCATTACATACCGAGTTTCCTCCGTGCCTCAGAAAGCACGTTAAGCCGTTGGTCCCGGGTGTCATTTGTAGATCTTTGACAGTCGTTAGGTAGCAGTCTTACCAAGGGGTATCGTATTACCCAGTACTAACTGGGTTGCGGAGGTCAGATAGGCAGTCGCTCCAAGTAAAATACTGGTATTCAGCTGCATCCGGTTAGATTGGAAGCCGACCCCAACACAGTTGGGAAAAGGCTAGGCAGATGATGATCTATAGATAAAATATGTACACTCTAAAAACAATACTTTTGTTCAAAATCCCGGGGCTTGCCCGACGGGAGGTCCTTATTGACCGATAGGGATTCAATAAATAATTCATACAGATTCAGGGCGATATGTTTTTTGTTTGAATCTTCGCTTTTATCATTCTTTATCTCTTCGTTGATGGGATGACGTAATATAGGCATTATATTGTTTATTTATTGCTTACGTATTAATGAGTAAGAGTTCGTTTAAATCGAAAAATGTAGGTACTCTTTTTTAACATTTTTGTTATATTTTGTAAAGTAGTAAACAGTCCACAATTTAAATTCTAAAAGAAAAAAAAATAACCGCCTTCCAAAATAAAAAGTGGAAAACAACTTTACTTCCAGTAGGCGGTGTCAAAAAAGTCAACGAAACAAACAAAGTCACCGAAGCCGATCGGTACTTGATCTCCCCGTCATTGCACTATTTGTTTTGGTTCTGGACCACCTGGGAAACTGCTAGTTACAGAGATATTGAAAATCAAAGTTCTAACATTTACACAAGTAATACCTACATGATCCATAGCCTGTACTATTCAATGCATCCATCAGCATATTGTTTTAAGTGCGTTACATTGAGTCCTATCGTAAAACGAGATTTTTCACCCCAAAAAAGTCGTTTCCCAGGAATATTTTTGGTTACCGGCTTCGTGAAGGGTCCGTTACACCTTTTACATATTATGTTAACACAGCGACACGATGTATTTGTTTTGCTATTGTTACGAAAACCAAAATGTTTCAAACATAAAGACACTTATCTGCTAGATGTGGTACACCACCAATTCCACCAAAACAGGTATTTAAAATTGGGAATTAGATTGAGAAATTTGTCAAACTCCACTTTTACATAACACAAGGAGTGAAAGAACCAAAAACTACCACAAATTAAATTTGTGGTAGGTTTTTGGGTAGCAAATTTTGAATTTCAATGGAATCATTAAAAGTAATGAAAAGTGCTCAACTTAAAAATCTCAACGGTGTAAGAGTTTCAAATGATTAATTCTATTTCTTTGTTCCAGGTGCTTTCCTTATACCATTCTTCATCATGTTAATATTCATTGGACTTCCTATCTTCTATCTTGAGCTGTACATAGGGCAGTTCACAGGTCTCGGCCCCTTACAAGCATTTACTGCGATCTCCCCGTTCTTCAGCGGTTTGGGATACTGTACCCTGATGGTCATCTCTATTATATCGATATACTACATGATCATCGTCGCTTGGACCCTATTCTATACGATTGTCTCCATCGCTGGGTTCCTAGACTGGGGGTCATGTACCAATTCCTATAATACCGATGGTAAGTACCCTAGTTGTATTCGGCTTTTAAAATGATCGAAATAAAACAGCAGTATTTTATTTCAATGTAAGCGACTGTAAGTCTATTGGTTACTGGTACTCAGAGGCCCGACAGTCTGACGAAGAGTCTTTCCAAGAAGTATCGTGTTTTCCAGTTACTGGGTTGTGGAGATCAGATAGGCAGTGGCTCGCTGGAAAATACTGGTACTCTACTGCATCGGGTTATCCTGATAACACAGATACGAAATGGTTAGGCAGATGATGTTGATATAAGTATAGGTACCGCATTATCATAATCTTAATTTGAAACCCTTTTTTGAACTCAAAAGCATGAAATGCTTTAATATTATCACATCTCACGTTCCTCGTTGGTCTAGCGGTTACAAGCGCGATGCTGAGCATATGGTACTGGGTTCAATTGCCAGGTCAGGCAAAGTGTTATTGGGTTTTTCCGTCAGGAATTTCTTAGTAGCAGCCACGGTCTGGATTTGTGGCAATGGGCTCGTCCCCTATAACACTGGCAAACCGTGACGCTTTGTTATGTTCATTTTAGAACATTTTTTTTTTCAGCTTGTTACAGTGGTGAATACGACACCCGTTGCCGAATTGGCAATGACGGATCAGCTTCAGATGAGACGTACTTCACACGCACATGTAGGAGTATCGGTGATATCTGCCTTTCTGTTGGCTACCAGCCACACAATGGAACTCATTGCATGGATGGAGAGGACGAATATTTCCCTTGGTACAGAAATGTCACAAGGATTTTAGCAGCTGAAGAATATTACAAGTGAGTTTGTTCGAATAAATTATCTAGATTTTTTATCTTCTTTTTAGTATCAACTGTATTTTCCTACCAGAAAACCGGACATCTTGTATCTTGTGTAATTGGTGACCAATTGGCACTGTAACGAGTCGTGAATAACTCGATACGACTATCGGCAAAATGACTGCTGATAACTCAAATATATTTTGAAAATGTCACATTATGAAGGTTCTCTAGCCTAGTAATTCTTCTTTCAGTGAACGTGTGCTGGGCAGGGGTGATGCTACTTGGGAGAACTGGGGCTCGATACAGTGGCATCTGGTAGGGTGCTTGGCGTTAGCTTGGCTCATTGCCTTCTTTTGTGTTATCAAGGTAAAGTAGTAGTATTTTAAGTTGTTTTTACCAATCTTGATTCAAATCTACGCGAACTGTTTCTTTTCCAAATTCGTTTCATTCGTTAATATTATTTTCTTTCATTCTTATCGAAAAAACTCGAAGTTATGGGGAAAGGCCTTTGGCCAGTGGGATGACGCAGTTTACCAGTATTAGTATCATTCATATTGTCCTTCATATTATTCATCTTTGAAAGATTGGTATTTTATCATTACAGAAAACGGGATATTTACAATGTTTGCTATTTGTTTTGAGTTTACCATGATGATTTTCTATCTCCACCTTCCCATACTTTTTCATGCTACAAGATTGTTTTTACTGCCGAATACTCATGAACTCGATCATGCCTGATGAAAAGCGATGGATGAGATGTACTATGTAATGATAGTGTCCCGAAGATGCCTAATCACTTGTTTACAAGGAAGGGAACGTTGACACTTTCAAAAACATCAACATTGTTATTATATCATCCTAAAATAATTCAATTTTTGCAGGGTGTCCAATCAGCGGGCAAAGTAGTCTACTTCACTGCTTTGTTCCCTTACGTCATGTTGACGGCGCTTCTCATCCGAGGAGTTACCCTGGAAGGAGCTGGCGATGGGATCCTGTTCTACTTGTCACCAAACTGGGAAACTTTGGCTTCTGCCAGTGTTTGGGGTGATGCAGCTTCACAGGTAACAATAATTTGTTGACAAGATGGAAATTTTCTCATAAGATGCTAACACAATTTTATGTTAATAGCCGATTTCACTATTCTTTATCTTCTATACAAATAAATAAAATTGGCGTCTCTGTTTGTAATTTCAAAAAAAAAAAAAACTATAATAATAAAGTAAAAATAAAAATGCATAACACATATTATTATAAAAGTTATCAACTTTTGCCAAGAAACTACATAAAAATCGTTCGATAAAATATTACATATTTTTTAGAGTAACCTTTCAGCTAATCAAAAGAGTTAAACATCAAAAAAGGCCTCACATAATAGACTTACCGCAAGTATTTTGAGCAAAAATGTAAACTGAAAAACTTATCAACTTTAACTAAGTATAGTTTAAAGATATTGCTAAAATAAAAGCTATTAACGCTGCTATAAAACTTTCAAGACCAAGAATTTCCGGCAACAAACATCAATCTATTAAAGTAATCGGTCCATTGCACATATTTATGTCAGTAACAACATGGTGGCTGTAATAAATAAAAATCATAGCCTGCTGCAGCTGTAGGAAAAAAAAGATTTTTTAATGTCATATTTACGTTTGATCCCTAAGTAAAAATGTTAATAATAATGACTTCTACATTATGTTCATTTTTAACTTAGAAATAGATGAGTTTTATGGAGATGTACAGGGGACATCTCCATAAAACTCATCTATTTCTTCTAGATCTAACTCTTCAACCTGTCATATCTACCTCTTCCTCTAGATATTCTACTCGTTCGGTGTGGCGTGCGGATCTCTCGTGACTTTGGCGTCTTACAACAAGTTTAGCAACAACTGTCACTTCGATGCTTCCTTCGTCAGTATCACCAACTTCCTTACATCTATCTACGCCGGGTTCGCTATCTTCTCTGTGCTGGGCTTCCAGGCTCAGCTAATGGGAGTCGAAATTGATGGTAAGTTTACTGCTTTCTATTTCAGCATCCTTGGTTTCTATAACTGTGTATCCATCAAGAAGGATTTTCGTTTTAGTTGTTTTATAGTTAATTCTGGGACGCCCTAAGCGCATTAAAAATCCACCTTCCTCGTGGGACGATTTTGTACATCTACATTTAGAGCAATGCGCTCCGCAGTCAAACTTATTGACTGCGTCGACGATTTTCTGGTTGTTGATTGTTGATTCTTCTCAACCACGGAAACTGAACGCTTTAAGGCGTTGTATGGTTAGAAATATTGTACCTGTGTTACTATCTGTCTCAAAAGATAGATTGCCTAATCGTTAAACTAATGCAAAATATTCTTGGATAGCTCATACCAACACAACAGAAAAAAAATTGGCAGCCGACCGTCAAAACCCCTTGCTTCTTCTTCATTAGTATCAAATAGAGACCAATTAGTTCAGCCAGGCTTCAGACTCGCTAAAGTAGACTCATCTTTAATGGGGTACTGTTTGAGATGCTATAATAAAATTCCACAAAGTATTCTTGAACTGAATGAAACGAAATTTAAAACATGCATTAAACGCACACTATGTAAGAAAGCATATTACAAGTTGGACGATTATATCACTGATAAAAATGTTTGGCTCAATGCCGATCCTGCTCCACAAGAACAGGAGCGCCTAAATTGATAGCATTAAATAGTATTGTTGGAGCTGCTGAAGATTGTATAACTATCTTTGCATTGTATAAATTCAATCTCTTTTGTATTATATAGCCGCCTAGCCCATATTGTGTGAGTACTATGTACTAGAAAGCTGTCATTCGCTGGAAACCTGCGTCTTTTCTTGACTTGAATGTGCCCTGGCGGTTAGGAGTATGTCATGCTCACTCAAATGTCTCGCTGATGGTGGCACGTGTGTCGGATCATTTAGTTCCCTTCAAAATGGTTGAGTTGAATGGTGCTGATACACGCGTCATGTTCGTGAACGGGCGCTGTCAGTTGTGACTGGTCATCTCTTATTTGCCACGGCTTATTTGAATTAATTATTTTATTTTTGAATTGTTCTTACTATGGACACTTTTAACGTACACATCTTGCTGCATCGTTCTCACATAATGTACCATCTCAAAATGAATGATGTAACCAAGGTTTTGTTAAAGTATTCTGATTTAAAAGAGTGTCCATGGAGTTTCTTGCCCGTTCTTCTCCATAGAGATCTACGTTTGGGAATGGGCAACTACAGTACTTTCACAGTTTTTGTGCCTTGTGACTGGGACTGTAGCTATTTTTTAGTGTTGTCTTTGTTTCGACAATTCAAAAGTGCCTGTAACTGGCCTACTTGAAATAAATGCTTTGATTTTGATTTTGATCAAAGTCTCAATTTTTTTTTTCAGGGTAAGTCTCTATCTTTGTTCAGGTGGCCGAGCTAGCCTAACCATTTAAACAACACAGTCCCTAGGATACAAAAACCCAAATTCTTCATCACCGATCATAAGGGCTTGGTCACGATCTACACGTTTTGACAATGCAACAATATTCATTGAGTTTTCACGTAACCGTTGTCAAACAAATTAGTTTTTAAACATTTGAAGCACTGTAAATTGAACTAGCTTTTTAGCTCTCGCATTATGGTCTAGATTAACCCACAGGCACTTTTTTATATTTAGTAGTCTATGATACTCGGAGATAATGTTTCCATTGGCGAAACATTTTGAAATTGGAACAGTAGTTCGTTCAAGAGTTAAATGACTTCCAAACTCCTCTTAAAAATATTAGTAAACATTTCTTTCAAAGTTTTTCGGAATGCGATAGGAAAACGATTTGCGTAATAGGAGGGCTGATATAACCGATAAAAAAACAAAAGTCATGGTGACGAGCGGTTTTGGTTTTATGAATATAAAAGTCAATTAACTGTGCCATTATTATGACAATCTGTACATGATTATACACACGAGATATTGAGGTGTGTTTTAATCGTTTATTATGACCTACTTAATTAAGTAATTGATGGATTCAATAGAAAATCAAGCATGTTTACAATTTTATTTATGATTAAAAGTTTTATTTAAGTAAAGCTAAACACATGCAATAGGCTAGCCTCTTTTACAAGATAGTTATTAAATACGGGTAATTTCTTACGAATCTTCTGGGGAAAACAAGTTTTAATTTCAGTTTTTTCTTTTTAACTTATTACTTTATTTCATGTTAAAGTTTTGTTTGGCCAACTTCAAAGCCTAGCCATTTTATTACAAAACATACGAGGTTTGCACCATAAACAATAGCCATATTCATCCTTGTGCAAACGCGAACAGTTGTTGTTGTAAATCACTCTTAGATAAATTTAATAATAACTTTTTGTGTATCGATAAAGCTTTTATTGCTTGACATGACACCAAACATCGATGTTAGTTCTTATCGCATGATAAAGCATTATTATAATATTAACAATACGCTATAGTCTATAGTGTTTTATTAGAGTGGTTTTAGAATAGCGTTTTTTGTAGCGCGTGTAAGCTCGTACGGGCTCAATAGCGTATGTACGCGCGCCACATTACACGCTTCAAAATAACACACGCGCGTTTCCGCGCTTTTCGTTGAGAATCGTGCTTGTACGAGCTTATACGCGCGTCAACACCCGTACTAGTTACCCGAGTAATTCCCACAACCTCCACCAAAAGGATTAGACCAAGTGAAATTCTGTCAGCTATGTATAACGATGATGAGAAAGAAGGAAAAATGTATTGCATTGAAAAAATCTACCAAGGTCCTCAGGCCATCATCAGATTTTCAAAAATAATTAATTTCGCAGTTGTGGTGGACTCAGGACCCGGTTTAGCCTTCGTGGCGTACCCGGAAGCGCTTCTCCAAATGCCAGTGGCCAGGATGTGGAGTATCCTGTTCTTCTTCATGCTTTTCATCCTGGGTTTGGGCAGTCAGTTTGCTGGTATTGAAGCCATAAACACCGCCATTGTTGACAGGTGGCCACATCTTAGGAAGAATTATTGGAGGGTGAGTGAAATAAAATTGCTCATTTGTTTTTGACGTAGGGGAGAAAAAGATTCGTCACTCCTAATTATGACGTTTCCTAATTTTATTTTGCTGTATTTGAGAAGACTTAAATGTCAACATATGACGTAGTTCGTGTTGACGAATAAGTACTTACTACACGGGATCAGCATCGTCCCAGGTTCGCCCCCATCGTTCAGGACTTTTTCTATGAAAGATGCGGTCTATTCGTGTTCATTTACCTTTATTATGTTAAGCAATTCCGGATTTAATTTATTAATAAAAGTATAATTATGACTTAGGGCATTTTCCCATTATTACAATCTATCGACAGAAGTCAATTTTTGACAAAATATCCACAGGAATTCGTATCTAACCTAATTTCGAACGTTAAATTGACAAGTTTTCAATTGATATTCGATTTTTGCTGTTCACTCTTACTTCACTTTTTTATGTTGCTCAAACTTTTTTTTCTGTTTAAAAAGATTTTATTTTGTTCCAGGTCACCGCGTTCACATGTTTCACGTGCTTCATTCTAGGGATCCCGATGTGTTTCAGCGGGGGAGTGTATTTGTTTGAACTTCTAAATTGGAACACGGCTTCTTGGGCTATTCTGCTGATTGGTATGGCTGAGGTGAGTTCAAACTTTATTTAAAGACATTAGAGTCTATTTTGCACTGTGAATTTTTTTTTTTTCAAATAAGAGAGCGCAAAATATTGAAAAATAAAGATTGCTAGATTCAATAATTCTTGTATAGATTTTTTTAAGAAGTAAATAAAGATAAAATGATTAATAAATTATTTTTCCACCAGTGTGCCGCAGTTTCCTGGAGCTATGGCATTAACCGTGCTATGAATGATCTCGCGACAATGGGCATGAAGCATAATAAAGTGTTGCGGTTCTACTGGATGTCTGTGTGGACTGTCATCGTACCTATTGGCAGTATTGTAAGTATTACGAGCAGTACACCAAAGTTATCGACAACCAGCTTAGAAAGCCATCGAATGCACTTGCTGTGGCCGAAATCGGCAAAATGACATCATCATGAAGGTATTTAAAGTAAAGTTATAAAATTGAAAACTTGGGTGAAAAAGTTGAAAATTTGACCTCCAATATCTCCTTATCTCGAAGGTTCCCAGAACAAAAAAAAATATCGCAATGACGGAGAGAACAAGAGGCTTCGCTAAGGGTCTTACACCCCTTAAAATTGTCACTGTGACAAAAAAACCTATTTCATGAGAAATCAAGTTTTAATTGTTACAATTTAGATACCCCTACAATTATCTGTACCATTCCAAGCACCCATAACCACAATCTTTTGATTGCTTTGCAATGCGCGTTATTGAAAACAGAAATTTAAAATCGATCACAAAATAAATTATTACTACTTCTTGTGGTTTGATGTACAGTTTACGTAGAAAACAGCTACCTGCGCTATTTTGATTTGATCAATTATTATTTTTGTGCAGGGCATCCTAATTTTCATATTATCCGAATGGGAAACTCCTAGCTACAACGACTATGTGTTCCCCCTGTTCGCCGACCTGTTGGGCTGGGCTGTGGGCCTCTCAACACTGATGTTCTTCCCAGTGGGCGTAGCATGGGCACTGTACCATGGATATGTGAGTAAAGCTGTGTTTATGACAATTCACCATGTGAGATTTCAACCACTTTGGCTGGTTTTTAACAGGTTACTCCGACGAGTAACCTGTTAAAACCAGCCAAAGTCAGACATTCGACAATGTCTACTTTGAATAACGTGACAAGGTTCTAACGTTTTCAAGATCAGTTTTTTTTATTATTTTAAAGGCAGTTTAATGTAGTTTTTAATAAAATTAATAATTAAATAAAAGAGTTTTTACACAGAAAATTGTGTGGATCAACCGTCAACTTCTAGAGTTTTTGAAAGTTCTATCAAAATGTACTTTATTAATAATTTGGACACACTACTTATTTTAATATTTATTTCACAGCGTGGAAAAGAACTATTCACACCAACGGAAGCTTGGAAACCAGCACAGAAATCCTTATTATCCCCAAGGTCAGACTCAATAGTAACCACAGACGAATCAGGACAACAGGGACCTTACGATAACATGGGATATATTATGTGATAATATCGTGATAATAAAACACTATCTAGTCAAGTGATTTTGGTTTTAAGAAACCGAACTCAAAACTCTGTTTATTTAGGTTCAAAACACACTGTAGAAGCGACGCAGAAAATGTAACTTTTCGTACGTACGTAAATTAGGACTTGAAATTAAAACAAAATATTTGAAATAACGTCAGTTATGAATTAATGTTACAAACGACTGTAAAAAATAAACACAATTAAAAAAATTGCAACCAGAGAAGGGTCTCATTATTTGAAAGAACCTTGGTCAAAATAGCTGTTATGCCAACAGAATTGAAATATATCTCAAATCATAGCTCATAGTAAGTTCTCCAATTCTAATTATTTCGACAAATAAAAAACTCGCCGAAGATCAGAGGTTGGGTCAATTCAAATTCCATAACCGACTAAAAATTTCTATGTCCGGGCTCAGAATGATGTACTGAATAAGTGGTAAGCTTTTTGACGTCGGTGTCCCTTCCACCCCGTATTTCAATTATGTTGATCCTTCGCCTAGATTTCATGTAAAATTGTCCGTGGTCCAATCTTTACAGTCAATAATTAATTTTGAAGATTAAAGCATAGAGATGTGTTATATTGTAATCACAGAGGTATAATAAGTTTTTTTTACTAAAGTTTTGTAATGACAACTAACACATTCTGTTCAGAGCAGTTACAGCACTGATGACAACATTTGCACTTGGTTAATATAGTATTTTTATAATATTTTTCTTTTTGTTTGTATACAACATTATTTTAAGTAAATGCGAAACCTGAATATAGTTTGTTCAGAATAAGTAACTGAATCGGTTCCAATATTTTTTTATCCATGTTATATTTTTTCCCAAAAATATTTAAAAAAGGCTACAAGTTGGACACCTAGCAACACTAAGTACCTATCGAAATCATTTAGGTACCTACTGCCAAATTATTAAAATCAATAAGCTCAAGACGGCGCTGGAGACGGGCGCGCCGCGTGTTTACCACGTTTTTGTGCGGAGAAAAAGATAACAGAACAAGCTTATAACTTTGTAATTTTTCATGATACAGTTTTGAAATTAACAGTTTACAATTTTGTTTTGTTTTGTTATGGATTCTTTACATAAAAGTACTAGACACATGTTTCAGGTTTCGCATATACTAAAACTAATATAGTGGATGTTTTTTTTTACCGATTGTTTGTGAATGTGTGAACTTTGTAGGCCTTGTAGATTCCTAGATGCTTGTTAAGTTTTCTATCTTGTTTTACGTTTTTTTTTAATAAAAAAACGACTTATTGTCGGCCCTACGCTGTCCTCCCATACTTAAGTACTAACGCTGTAACATAATAACTTTGTAAAACCAAATAATATTTAAACTTAAAAACTATGGAGTTTCTTGCCGGTTCTTCTCCATAAGTTACGACCAACCCGAACCGTGCAATTTTTCTCGCCGTTTTAAATGTGCCCATTTAGGCTTAGGTGAAGTAAAATATTTCATTTTGAGTCAAAAGAATATTTTTGAATGATTAGCCGAGACTTATAAATGTGACTTAGCACGTACTCTGGCTTTCTCATCTCACCGTTACTGACTGGCACTTGTAGTTTGACATTTGTATTCTTGGATCTTGACTTTAGTGCTAAGGGGGTGTATTTCTTGAATTTTTGTTTATTTTGAACAAAATATTTGCAAGGTCTAGAAAACCTTTTTAGGAAAATGTTTTTGTTTTGATCCGGAATAAACACTGAAAGTCATGGACGAAGTAAGTCCTGTTTCATTTGTGCGTAAAATGGCGAGCGCCACTTTCCTTCCTTCGTAAACCGCCTTATCTAAAAACTCCTGACCTCTTATCGAAGTTCGAAACTATTCCTGTCTAGAACCATCACAAAAAGGTACCAACCTTAAACCCAAGCGATAAGGTCAGTACGTTTGTTGAACAACTTGAAAAGTTTCCCGAACTTAATTTCCCTTCGGCTAACTTCGGGGAATCTCGGCTGTAAATCTCATCAATTTGTTGGGTATGACTGTCGGCCGATCGGGCCCGAAGGGAGTGTGGCCAGGCTTCCCTTATTGAATTACGTTCGAATTTGGAACCCTTCGGTTGGTGGGAGATTTTTTTGCTTGTACGTGACCCCTCCCCGATGGAGGAAGGTAAAGTATTTATGACCCTTTATTTACGTAGCCTAGAGCCCTAGCTATTTGGTGAGGTGGCCTGTTTATGTTGGGAAATAAACTGTTTAGAAATACTTTATTCTACCTTTTGGCCGCGGCTTTGGTCGCGTTATTATTTTAAATCGATGCTTTATGGCATGACAGGGTCACAAAAACAAAAAAAAAATACACCCAGGATGCTCTTGGTATCATACTTTTTGGGTTAATTTTTCTTTATCGTGTGGTTGTTGCCTAACCTGGTGTCAGAGTTTTTATGCCGCCCGTGGGCCTTTGACTTGGCTTTATATGTCGTCGAGAAATATTTCTCAGGCATTTTTGGTTTCCTCACGATGTTTTCCTTCACCGAAGCTAGTAATAATTATACAATACGCGATTGAAACCGAAAAATCAGAGGTGCGTGTCTGGGGCTCCAACTCGTGACCTATGACTTGGTAGTCGGACGGCCACACCACTAGGCTATCACTGCTATACTTTTTTAGTTTATGTTTGTACTTTCACGAGCGCATTTATACATAACATTTATCTTACTACAGTATAAATAGATGAAACGTCAATTCTAATGTGATGTCTAACAAGTAAAATAAAACCACGAACCAAGCAAATAACTCTGCAAACATGTCGAAATTAATTTCAACAGCCCTGTAGAATGTAATAGAGAAGACCTCTAAAACAATAATTCCTCTGAGCAGAACGATCTACCTGACGGTTATTATAGACAAGCGTTTGTCCCCAAAGACCATCCGTTCCTAACCAATTTAACGATACCCAAGAAATATCCCTAATTCCATTGGTTCATCTGAAATTCCAACGACTTTGAACACTGAAATATTGCAAGAAATTAACTAAGTAAATATCGCTTATAATGAAAACGCCCTTTGTTTGTACAGATAATTGGCAACGATAATACGACAAGAAAAGCGAAAATTGAAATAAATTAACGAAATTCCTTCTAATATTCGCTAAAGTCTGTCGAAAAGCGTTTGTATCAAGTTTACATTGTGGACTCAACTTTAGTGTATTTAAATTGCGATGAAAGGGTAACTTTTGACTTGGGTTCCAGAGCCTAATAAGAAACGTCGGGACGCCCTGAGACGCCACATCTAAACGTTTGTTCACGTTTGTTTTTGATTAATTAACTGCCATATACGTCGGTGTCGTGAATCCGAGCGGTTAACGTCTTTTATTTAATGTGTTTCGTTATTTTGTGATGTAGATACGTACGTGGTATCTATATGTTACATACCTGATGATTTCTTTTTACCTTTTTGGTTTTGATGAATGTTAGACTGAGGCTGACTGTTGTTAGGTTGGTCTGTGGATGGGTGACCGCCCATTACATACCGAATTTCCTCCGTGCCTCGGAAAGCACGTTAAGCCGTTGGTCCCGGCTGTTATCTGTCGATCTGAGTCGTTACAGGTAGTCAGTAGCCCAAAAAGTCTGACAACCAGTCTTACCAAGGGGTATCGTATTACCCAGTGTGGCGATCCTTAACAACATTTACATTACACAATTCGTATCTTACACAACAACATTTACATTATAGTACAATACTTAACATACACAACAATATTTACATTATAATACAATTCCAACGCTCATACCGTACCAACACAGTACTGTGGAGGCGCGCCGCGACTACGTCACGCGGTGACGTACTTGCTGCGCAAGAGTGGGGTCGCGGGTCTCAGCGCGCGGTCGGCCACCTTAGTTGACCTTTAGTACGATCTCGCTCTCACGACGCGAAGCCCACGCAACTCCGTGCTATCCAAGTATTCCCGATTCTATCGCGAATCCTTCGGGATTAGTGGAATATCCAAAGTTTTCCTGTGTATGTACCATCTGTCTGTCTCAACGTGTATGTCGAACTTAAGTGTTTTTGTGAATGTGTCCGTGCCAGTTGTGAGAACATTATAATTGTGAGTACCGACATCATCTTTTACTTACTGCCGCTCACCACACAGACACAATAATTAGTGTACCCTACCACAAAATTGGTGACCCCGCCTAGAACACGCTAGCCAGAAAGGCTCGATAACCACGTGCGGTCAGAACCCAGAAAGTTCCGTATTTAATCAGGCCAAGAAAAAGCACTACATTAGCGCGATGAGTGATAGCAGTGACTCCGCAAAATCGTATGGAAGTACCCGTTCTCGTCCAAAACCTCGTCGTGCAAAGTGCGTGTCCATTGACGAGCCATCCGACATTTGCCGTATAGCGGTACGAATACCACCATTTTGGCCGGATGACCCAGAGGTTTGGTTCGCACAAGTGGAGGCTCAGTTCGCGAACGCCAACATCACCAGCGACACGACGAAATTTAACCACGTCATCGGCAACCTCGAGCACCAGTACTCCAAACAAGTAAGAGATATTTTTCTTCACCCACCTGAAAACAACAAATATGAGAAGCTCAAACACGAGCTCATAAAGAGACTGACGGCGTCACACGAGAAGAAAGTGAAGCAGCTTCTCATTCACGAAGAGCTCGGAGATCGCAAACCCTCACAGTTCCTGCGACACCTTCAAAGTTTGGCCGGACCGAGTGTCCCAGAGGACTTCCTCCGGACAATATGGAGCAGCCGTCTGCCGAGCAATGTCCAGACCCTGCTGGCTTCACAGCCACTTACTTCTCTCGAAGGATTAGCAGACCTGGCGGAACTCCTATACGGTGAGCCTTTACGACTTCCGGGAGAATTTTTCAACCCTGGTGACGGCGGCACCACCGACATCTCGGAGTTCACCACTCGCTTACGCTCGTTTGCCGCAAAATTGCAGCCCACACCAGCTGCACGTCATTCCAAGGACAAAATATTTGTCCACAAGGACCTCGCTACCTCAAGCCACATATTCCTCAGGGACGATGCGCTTCGAGGTTCATTGCAACCAGCATACACCGGGCCTCACGAAGTGGTACAAAAAGGCGACAAAACCTTTACCATAATGGTCAAAGGTAAGAAGGTCAAAGTTTCCGTGGACCGCCTCAAACCCGCCTACATATTGGCAGACACACCAACCGACCAAGACGTCCACGTAGAAAAACAACCCACGGACACTCCCGTCAGAACTACCAGGTCTGGTCGAAGGGTTCGATTCCCAGATTATTATCGCCCGTAGGACGGTCTCTGGAGGGGAGTGATGTGGCGATCCTTAACAACATTTACATTACACAATTCGTATCTTACACAACAACATTTACATTATAGTACAATACTTAACATACACAACAATATTTACATTATAATACAATTCCAACGCTCATACCGTACCAACACAGTACTGTGGAGGCGCGCCGCGACTACGTCACGCGGTGACGTACTTGCTGCGCAAGAGTGGGGTCGCGGGTCTCAGCGCGCGGTCGGCCACCTTAGTTGACCTTTAGTACGATCTCGCTCTCACGACGCGAAGCCCACGCAACTCCGTGCTATCCAAGTATTCCCGATTCTATCGCGAATCCTTCGGGATTAGTGGAATATCCAAAGTTTTCCTGTGTATGTACCATCTGTCTGTCTCAACGTGTATGTCGAACTTAAGTGTTTTTGTGAATGTGTCCGTGCCAGTTGTGAGAACATTATAATTGTGAGTACCGACATCATCTTTTACTTACTGCCGCTCACCACACAGACACAATAATTAGTGTACCCTACCACTAAACCCAGTACTAGCTGGGTTGTGGAGGTCAGATAGGCAGTCGCTCCATGTAAAATACTGGTATTCAGCTGCATCCGGTTAGACTGGAAGCCGACCCCAACATAGTTGGGAAAAGGCTAGGCAGATGATGGTTTTGATGAATGTGCGTGGAATACAAGACAGATAACATAAGATCACGTTGGTAAAAACCGAAGGGAAAGGCAGAGATGCAGAATACAAGAGTCTTAAATTATTCATATTATATACTCGTAGGTCAGACTAGATAAACTGTAGTAACATGTTTTACATTTAAAAACTGTACTATTATGGAACTTTTCAACTCCTAACAATCGATTTAAGTATATGATACCAAAAGCTAACTCGCACGCGAACCAAAGGGATTGGTCGCGCGAAAACACAAGCATCTTGTCACTCATATGTTCGCAAAACTGGAACTGCCATCTGTCGATGCAACCACGCAAACGTGCTCACCGAATAAAATGGCCGTGGCGGTCGAATAATCGCTTGGGTTCAAAATAAATGCAGCTAGAAGAAAACTTCTTAATCTCAATGTGCCATATAAAAACCTGGACAATGTACTTATGTTCTAGAATCAAGTTCAAAAAACCTTTCAAACTAACATTCTAGAATCAATTTAAAAAAAAAAAAACAAACAAAAAACCACAGACAAACTTTTTACCTCTAAAAGCTACCCATCTTTGGTTCCACAAAAACCTTGACAAGCTCACGTTCCTTTTTTATTTCGCGACAGCAGAGAAATGATGTAAAGGTATGCCCTCAAGTTGATAACTCAATTTGTCGTTTCTTGCTTGAGGCGGTAAACTTCGGAGGGATTTATCTTTGGTCCAAGTTTAGTCTAAGACCACTAAGACAGATCCCAGGTGCAATCTCTGTAACTATTGTAAGGAATAGAAATTTATGGCCAGTCTTGTTACTGCAGGTGAGTGTTACACCGTGGTGTGGTTGGAGAATATTGATTGTGAAGATTTTGGAAGAAATATTGTGTTTGTATGGGACTGGTCGACAGCTGAGCAAGAGGTCCGGGTTCGATTCCCGGGTCGGGCAAAGTGTTATTGGATTTTTCCATCAGGAGTTTCTTAGTAGCAGCAACAGAGTCTGAATCTGTAACCGGTTGATGGCAATAGCCTCGCCCCCTATTACATCATCATCTGCCTAGCCTTTTCCCAACTATGTTGGGGCCGGCTTCCAGTCCAACCGGATGCAGCTGAATACCAGTTTTTTCCTCGCCCCCTATTAAATTGCACTTTAAAATAACCGGCGAAATATGGGTAGTACACCTCTGCCTAACCCTTCGGGGATTACAGGCATGATGTAATGTTATTGCATTTATCTTCATTACCTTTACTTCTAAAAACTTTTACAATCAGCTATTTGATGTAGGGTCTTTTTTGTTTGTCATATCGATAAGATGCAATGCTAAAAAATATCGTTAACGTAAAATCGTTCTGCGTTCACCTACAGTTTTAATTTCTATCTTATACTTATTTACCTACTAATTTTTTTTCTTTTCACCAAGATCTTATTCAGACCCTGAATTCCTACCGTTTTAGATTGCCATCTGTCGGACACTGAGAGAAAAGTGACGAGAAAATACACCTGTGATTTATAATAATATATTTCTGTACCGGTGGACACCCCCCGCTAAGATTGGCTTGATATTTTGTCAAAAGAACTTTTAAAGACTATCTCAATTTTAAGATTTACGAAATCGTCACTTCGAATCAATTTATTAGACGCTTTTTTCTACATCGTTTCCAAAAATAATCTACATAGATAAGCTCCTTCAATTTTCAACGCCATTATAATTCCTCATAACATCAGTTCCCGATCAAACAACTGCGAGCGTTAATCCAATTACACTACGGTGTGACGGCGGTCCGTGGCGCCGTACTCAGTCAATTGGTGAATTTGCATTCCAAATTCTCGACTTGACGTCGCGTCGGTCCATTCCTTGACTATACGGTACGTGAGACTTACAGGCGGTCTTGCAGCCGATACAAAATAGATTGCTCACTTCACTTGCCGTCTGTTGTTTGGTTTTGTGTTTGGCAGATTGTTTAATACTTTGGAGATTGGAGGTTGAAATAATTGTTGTTCATTAGTTCGTCTTTTCTTGTGCACTTATTGTTTAACTAGCTTTTGACCGCGGCGTTAATTTAGAATTTGACCATCAATTCGGGTTGTACTCTGCTCGGAATAATGTAATTCAATCATGATTCGAAAGACACGTGGCGCCATCTATTATCATTAGAACGTTATTGTTGTTTTCCTCAGGAACAGTCTTTTTTTTTTTCAGGATGAATGTATTAGTCCGTTTCTGTACACCTGACAACGTATATGCAAAATTTCAGGATGATCGGTTCAGTGGTTTAGGCGTGAAAAGGTAACAAACAAACAAACTTACTTTCGCATTTATAATATTAGCTTGGAAGGATTAGGAAATTAGGATACTTTACGAAGGCCTTCGCGAAAGTCTGACAACTAGTCTTACCAAGGGGTATTACGTTACCCCTTGGTAAGACTGGTTGTCAGACTTTCGTGAAGGCCTAATACGTTAGCCAGTACTAACTGGGTTGTGGAGGTTAGATAGGCAATACCGGTATTCGGCTGCATCCGGTGAGACTGGAAGCCGACCCCAGCATAGTTGGACAAAGGCTTGGCAGATAATGACTTTAGGAAGGACGCAGGAATCCGCAGGATGTGAGGAGGCCTGTATCCAGCAGCGAATGTCTCAACTGAAATAATGATGAGGACCTCTTTCAATTTGACATCGTTCGATGATATTGATACTGATACTGTTAGCCTGCGTAACTTCCAGTTATTTGGATCCAGGGCTGATGTGGTCGTTGGTTTTGTCAATCAAATCAAATCAAAGCATTTATTTCAAATAGGCCAGTTACAGGCACTTTTGAATTGTCGAAACAAAGACAACAATGAAATATAGCTACAATCCCAGTCACAAGGCACAAAACCTGTGAAAGTACAGTAGTTGCCCATTCCCTAACGTGACGTTAAGTCTTCTCTATGGAGAAGAACGGGCAGGAAACTCCATGGACACTCTTTTAAATCAGAATACTTTTACAAAACCTTGGTTACATCATTCATCCAACTCGTCCCACCATCTTCTACGAGGTCTGCCCCGATGCCTTCTGGCTGCGTCAGGGCTCCAGAAAGTGGTTATTTTGCAAGCGGCAGTCTTGGTAGAATTAATAAACGTTTCCAATGTGTTTTTTCTTAAACAAATCACTAAATATATTTTTGTGTTTTCACAAATGTATCTTCTTATTTGGTACAATCAAACACAAAGTTAGATATAAAACTGAACAAGGTGAGTTGCGAAAATCAGAACAAACCCTGCCATCTTGTTTTTTCAACACAATTCCACAACCAATTTAATTTTTCAAATAATTACCAAAAAAGGCCCACTGTCAATGTCATAAAAGCGCCAAAAGACCTTTGTAGCACTGTTGATGTTATTGTTTTACACCCCACTTACAACCCCTCTAAAATACAAAGTCACATCGTATATCGGTGAACGCCAAGCGCGAGCTCGTATCTGGTGTAGCAATGTTTTGCAGTTTACCTGTGACCAGCAGAGGACTGCTGTAGGCTGATGAGGATGCAGTTCGTCTTCATAATAAATACAATGATGCCTTAACAACTGCACAAGTAACACCTTCCATCTTGCACCGCATACCCTATCACCTGCGCACTTGATGATCTGCTTACTGCAGCAGTGAGTGGGGTTCGCGTGGCTGAGTTTTGAGCAAAATTTAACATTTGAACTTTTTGCCATCGACACGCTAAAAAGAAGAACTGTACAAGGATCTGTTCATGGCTAAATGGTAACCAAACAGGCCATCCTGTTTTTTCAATGCAATTTAGAAATTTATTTCTCGAATTCTTACCAACTGCAGCCTCTGTCAATGTCATTCAAGCGCCAAAACAATCTTGTACTACTACTGGTTGTATACACGCCACTTATAACCGCACTAAAATAAAAAAGTCACATCGTATATCGGCGAACGCTAAGCGCGAGCTTGTATCTGGTTTAGCAATGTTTATGCAGTTCGCCGCCGTGTATATCTATTGCATTAGTTGAACACAAATTGAGCTGAGTACTGGTGAAGCGAGAAGTGATTACAATTTGTGGAGGAAATTAGTGGTGCAGTCGTTGTGGGTTGTTAATAAATACGTTCATTTAGAAAATCACTCGTGGCTAAATAATAACTGCCGCTCGAAACGACCTTTAGGTTAATCCGTGCTTGCCTAGGTTGGTCTGTGGATGGGTGACCACCCATTACATACCGAGTTTCCTCTGTGCCTCGGAAAGCGCGTTAAGCTGTTGGTCCCGGCTGTCATTTGTAGATCTTTGACAGTCGTTACAGGTAGTCAAAAAGTCTGACAACCAGTCTACCAAGGGGTATCGTATTACCTAGTACTAACTGGGTTGTGGAGGTCAGATAGGCTTCCGCTCCATGTTTTTACATGGAGCGGGTGGATGTTTTTACGGGTATTCAACTGCAATCGGTTAGACTGGAAGCCGACCCAAACATAGTGGGGAAAAGGCTGGGCAGATGATGAGGAAATGACTGCCTCATTTGTCTGATGGTCGCAAGCGCGACTGCTGAGCATGAGCCTGTAATCCCCGAAGGGTTAAGCATAGGTATATACCCACATTTTACCAGTTATGTTTCAGTCCCTTGTAATAGGAGGCGAGCCTAACGCCATCACAATCTGAGAAATTCCTTATGGAAAAACCCAATAACACTTTGCACGACCTGGGCTTTTACCAGGACATCATGCTCAGCAGTCGTGCGTGTAACATATAGACTAATAGGGCGTGATTAATATGATTATTGATTGATCATAAATCACGCGGTAGTCAAAAATGTTATTTCAATAAGCAACAGTTCTGTATGCGATAGTACCGCACCGTGTAGTTGTTCAGTTTAGTAGATTGGTAGCTGAGCGTTTGTTGGTTGTTATGCATCGCTCCACAAGTACACGTTATTTGTTAACTGCAACTGCTTTGCAACTAATAGTACCTATGTAATGATAACTGGTTATGTACTGTAGTTGCTATTTTGTTTTATAACATCTCTACCAAACTTTAATACATCAATGAATTGAAGCTTACATTCTTATTCTTTACTGCACAAAATTACAATGCATGTACATATAGGGTCTAACTATTCATACACGAAATTTTTCAGGGAATCATCTAACGGCTATAACAAAGCCATTTCAAGGGATTTTTTTTTATCTCAGTAATTTCTTTTATAAAAATAAATAATTTAAATTACTTGACCCACAAAATAAATACCGGCTCCTTATTTTTAAGCATCCATTACGCTAGTTTACTACGTCGTATTCATCTACTGTCTTTGTTAGAATATGGGAGTAAAGGTTTTATGCAAAAGGTCTCGAAAAATTTTAGAATTATAATAATTATGTAAAAAAAAAAACACTCAGATATTTTTCTTTTTCGTTGCTATGGCGACTTTACGACTTATAGAAGTTACTCTTAAAATATTTTGTGTATGAAAAGATAGACCTTATATATGTGCTTATGCACAACGACGACCTTAACCCAAAATTAGATTTTCATACAGCAAATCTTACTTCATTGGGAGATTAGCAGAAGAGGATATACCTATGTGCATAAACAGTACATTTCAAAACTTAAATTAACTACTACTAGAAGCTACTTATAGAATCATCATCATCATAATCATAATCAGCCTATTAATGTTCCCACTGCTGTGACGCAGGCCTCCTTTCTATGAGAGGGAATGGGCTATAATCCACCACGCAGGCCCAGTGCGGGTTGGTAGATGTCACATGTCTTCGAATTTTTGGTTCTAGGACACACCGGTTTTCTCACGATGTTTTCCTTCACCGTTTTGAGAGCAGTGGTGATGAAATAACTTACACAAAGTAATGCGCCTGCCTGGGTTCGAACCCACGACTTACTGCTCGTAAGTAGGGGTCTCCACCTCTGGGCCACCGCTGCTATGTTTATAGAATAATTAAACTATTTTTTTAGTAAAAAAGGGACCAATATCTCTACTTTATTTAATAGTAGCTTTTGCCCGTGGCATTGCCAGCATCATCATCAGCCTGCGGTAGTCCACTGCTGGGCGTAGGCCTCTTCAATCCCACGCCACTTAACTCGATTCTCGGCAACTCTCATCCAGTTGCTACCAGCCACCCTGCGAAGATCGTCACTCCAACAAGCCTAAGAGCATCGCACCTTACGCTTGTTGATTCACGGTCTCCACTCAAGAACACGTCTACCCCAATGGCCGTGGGTTCTACGGCTAACATAGCCGGCCCTTTGCTACTTCAGCTTATTATTCTGTGAGCTATGACGACAAGTCTGGTTCTCTGTCGGATCTTTTAGTTCCTGATGCGATCCCTCAGAGAGACTCCAAACATAGCCTATTCCAAAGTTCGCTGAGCATCCTTGACCTTGGTCAGCATGGAAGGCGAAAAATATACCACAGGCAGGTTGGTAGGATATATTTTTGGGACAAAATATATCCTACCAACCTTATCCAGCCAAACGTAACGAACAGAAAGACAGAAGCAAAAAAGCTTTGCAAAACTTCTTCATCACTTTAAAATATAATTATAAAAACCATCATACACTACAAGTGTCCACACGATGGGTGCCGGCGCCACCGAGGCCGGCCCTGAAAGAGGTGGTAAGACGATCTAGACGCTTACCGCGAGAGCTGGTTCGAGGAAGCATGGGAAAACAGCTCATGGAAGGAATTTAGGAAGGCCTTTGTCCTGCAGTGGGTCAGAACAGCCCAAAAAAAACCCTCCAAGTGGGCCGCACCGCGCTTTTTTGTATTAAAATACGATGAGTAGGGTTTGTAATGTGAAAACCAAAAAATCTAATCATCACTCTTGGTCAATTTATAAAGAATCAATTGGCTGCCACTGAACCAGCCGCTTTTACTACAAGAAAAGAAAAATCCACCAACTTTTCCCTAAAACAACCGAAGACCGCAACATTTCAATACAAACACCCAGTGTTCAAGTTTCACGAACAATATTTATTTGAAACTTGAAAACTAACAGAACAGTACATATGTATTGCGCTGCCCGTATGAATACGATACAACAATCACGGCTCAAAAGCGCAAAGCAAACAAAACGGTAACTTTACATACACGAACAGTGTCGATTGGAACTTGTCCAAAAGTGGGGTTATTTTGACTGTATCTCATTGTTATTAGCGGTTTTATGGGGTTTTACACGTTAATATAAAATGTGTGTTTGTTAAAGACACGTGGCTAAACAGTAAAAGCCGCACGAGTCAATCTTCAAGTTCGGTTCCTGGATGGGTAACCACACATTGTTACAGCACCATGCTGAGATAGGGGTATTTTGGCCTCGCACAGGACCAATTTAGTCAAATATTTGACTTATTTTTAATTTTTTCGTCTGTTTTATTTTTCTATAATTTTGTTTTATTGTAATTTAATCATTTTGTTTTGTCCTGTGTGAGACAAATAAATACTTTTTCTTTCTTTTAAGTATTATACGGACCTGACCTCATAGTCCAAACAGCTGAAAAGCGGTCAGAAACAAATAAACAACGCCAGCAGAACAATAACATAATTATTTAGATAGTTCGCGAGTTTCAGTTCTATTTAGTGTTGATTTTCTACGAAACGCTACCGTTTGTGGAGTGGAACTATCAATTTGAACAGCAGCAAACTGTAATCGTTGAAGTTCCTTTTGTTAATTGTTTTGATATATATTTTGTTTGTTTTACCTATCTATTAATTTGTTGAGGTTGTCAAACGATGACTTTAATAACTGTCTCAGGTTTGGCTGGAAGTCTCTAAGAAAAGGCATCGAGCAATCGCTTTCAAAACGCGGCGTATTTCTCCAACGACATGCAACACGATTGACATAATGGGAAGACCGTTAAAATCTAATTGTAGATGGCGCGACTATAGCTGGGTCTCAATCTGACTAATGAGGTTAAGCTATTTTTAAATATAAAATGAAATTACCAGTTTATTAACCAATGACGTTGCTTGGAACCAGATACACTAGCGCCATTAGTTTTACAGTTGCCATCAATATAATGCTTTTTGGGTAGCCTTTATGTCAATCGTTGTCGCCAGTAAAATCTTATTGTGTCTAGAACCTAGGTCGTGTCAGACATATGTTTTAATACAAGAGAAAATAAAAGGAAATATAATTTCTACAGTTTCCAATTCGTTTAGTAAATTAACTGATAATTTGCCAATCTCGTTCACTTACAATACTTCGAACCAAATACTTTCAGTGATGCCATTAGTCGAATTGGTTTTGTTATAACATTTGAAAGGTCACAAGAGAAAGGAATACCTACCCATAGTAAGACCTCCTTTTACTACCTGCTCGCAAACGTATGCTTATTGACCTTGAACCAACCGAACGTCCTTGACCAAGTCAAGTCAAGGACCTTTCAGTCAATTTAGAAATGAAAATGGTCGCAAATATAATTAAACATTAACGATGCCTTTGTTGTTGTTACAAACAAAGGCTATTTCTTAAAGACAGTGTCTTTTGGAAACAAAGCTAATGAAGTTAAGGAGTTAGGCAGTGACATAGGGTACGATGAATGTCTTGTAGTTTGTGTCCTTTCCCCATCCTTATCACCATGTGGGCTGGTACGAGGTGGCACGGAAAAAAATCCTGGGAGGATTTGGGGGAGGCTTTTGTCCAGCAGTGGGACAGCATATCGTGAACGATACGTATTATCCAGAACTATTACTGTCTTACATAGTCAACGTTTGTCAGTTTTTAACTCTATTTTATCCAAACGATACCAGTAAGTAATCAATCATTTTTATCAATCAATCAATCAATCATTAATCATCATCATTTCATTTTTTAATGATTAGGTACTGTTAAAGTTTTAGAAAAATATTTTTTTTTGACGTTTGTATAATAATGGGTGTAACAATGCCCTTAACGAAACCGAAACGCACTTGTTCTCCCCATCATTGTGACTATTTTTTTTGTTCTAGACCACACCTGGGAACCTTCTAGTTACGGAGATATTGGGGATCAAAGTTACGACTTTTTTACAAGTTTTTTTTAATTTCAGAGTTTAATGTTATAATTTTAATTTAAATACCTCCATGCTCAATGTTTTGAGTGCGTTGCATTGAGTCTTACCGTAAAAAGTAATTTTTTACCTCAAAAAAAAAATTCGTTTCCCAGCAATCATTTTTGCATAAAGTAACTTAGTTTGATGTACCGAATGCTTGGTTGACGGCTTCGTGAAAGGTTCGTTTACATCTTGTGTAAATTTTCTTTTTGAGGGACCAAAAACCGTTATAATATAATCAAACTACTAATACGTACGTAGGAAATTAAGCACATTAAACTCTGCAACCACAGATGAAAACTCGCAAACTCATAGTTGAACAAATTATTTGGTAGTTTATAAAACTTTTTGAAAATTCCTGACGCTGTGAGTTCCGAAACCGCATAATTATGGATCCCAAGGGACGGTCCCATCGAGACCAATAATGTATATTATTTGCAACAATTGTAAAATCACGCGTATGTCACAGATAAAAAGTAACTTCGGGTATAACAGATAACTGTCTTTTAAGTTTTGACATTATTTTATCAAACATGTTTTTTTTTATCGTTATTTCACAGACCAACGTAAATGCTTAGTGTCTAGACAAAGTGCCATTCTATCGGCGAAAATGATGTTGGAAAAATCAAAAATGCATAACGGTGAAGCAGAACCAAAATACGAAGACAAGTGACATCTAGCGTGGTGGATTATAGCCCATTCCCTCTCATAGAGAGGAAGCCTGTGTCCCAGCAGTGGGAACATTATTTATTTTATACTATTCGGGAAACTTCCTGCTAATATAAACAATGTTCTTAAACAATAAGAATTCGAAGGCAATTTACAAATTTCCACTGATAAACACTTGAAACAAAATGACAATAAAAAAAGGCTATAGGCTAATAATGCTTATGCATAAGATTGACATAGTATCAAGCTACCGAATAAATGATGTCGAAAGTCGTTATTGAAATACGAAATGATTTGACATCGATTACCACTTCTAAGGAAGGAACAAGCAAGATTTGGCTCTGCTGAAACTTCGAAACCCCTCATAAAGTTCACTTTCATATTACTATCTATGATTTTTGTTAAGGCCTTTTGAGCATCTGCTAGTTCAGCAATACTTCGTGCTGTTGCGGAAACAAGTGCAACAAAACCTCCTAATATCTAAGACTTGGCAGCAAAATCTAATCTAAGGAACAATATCCACCAAGAGTTCATTAAGTATGAAACCGTTCTTTATTTCAGTTTATCACATTAAACACCGGTGCAGTTGGAATTTATCCAATTGTGCAATGATATCGCCTATATAGCACCCAAGTGCATGAGACGATTCCACATTAATAATTGCTCCGGCAATGTTCCAAATATGACGTTATAGCACCAGGAGTTTCTTCTCTGGAAATGGTTTTGTTCTAGTACTTGGCTCATTTCTTATTCCCATCATATGCTGTATTACGTGTCAGTGATTTTGGACAGTTTTTTAAGTGTTGGAGTTGTTCCAGAAATTGTTTGTAAGAGAATTGTTGTGTGAACTTATGTTAATGTCACCATGGTGCTTATAAATGGTGGATTAGCTTGAGAATTGGCGCTTGGTGCATTGTTATCAACAGTTTACCCTGTTTTAAGACTTTACACCAGTTGTGCGTACTATAACATGTTTAAACGGCTTCTTTTAATACCAATTATTCTTTTCTTAGTAATTATATTTAGTCTGAATAACACAGATAAAAACACGTTGATAGTTTCGAATTTGTAAGTTAACTTTCGTTGCGTCAAGAATAATGTATTTCTTTTGTCGCGGCACTACAAAGGTACTATAGCGTCATCTATGACTCAAATGAGGAACTAATATCAACATACTAAATCGCGCAATTAATGTTATCCGCGACGTATAGAAAAATCTCACAACTGTCGGGCAGTAGCTCACCAGACATAACTCCATTTTCTATGGGCGATAAAGAACTTTACAACCTGTTCTTCGACCTCAATTCTTTATTTCATACCAAATCTGGATTACAGTAGCAAAAAACTGCTAACTTTTAGGACAGAATCCTACAAAACTTCTGACATTGTAAACTTTTCAACGCCAACGGCCTGAACAAAAGTACCGGTGTAAAAAAGTGCTGAAAACGTAGTACGGTGATAAACTACAGGACAGTTATGGGTGAGTATGATAGTAACTGAACTCCTGTACATTGTGGGTTTACAGTTGTAAAAGAACTAACAAAAGGTATGGCTGTAAATGAGACTTACTTTTGTGTTTATAGTTGTTATGCCTTTGTAATGTTGTCAAACATATTGGGTGGGTTTAGTTAGTGCCTAGTTTATTAAGTTCCTGTGTTATTCTGGCTTCATGTGTGTTTATGTACGTGGGCATAAAGGTTTTCGTTTAATTGCCCGAATTAACTATAGTGAAAATAACATGAAAACAAATATTGTAAAACAAGTTTTTAAATATGGGTGTGGCGTATTTTTTTCGTTTTCTTCTCAGAAAATCTTCTTAATTGATACTCTTGACATCATCATCATTCTCTTGCCCTTTATCCAATTCATTTGGGGTCGGCGCAGCATGTCTTCTTCTTCCACACTTCTCTATTATTTGTCATCTCATCAGACACCTCCTTTTTTGCCATATCATTCTTTACACAGTCGATTCTTCTTTTCTTTGGTTTTCCTCTACTCATTATACCCATCCACACTCATACTCAAAATTTTCCTCACGACATTTTCCTACATGGGTGTGCATCATCAAAATAACAGTGCGCCATCTTTGGGAATCCACCATATTTGCTTTAGGATGACATAACTTAGCTAACGATCCATTGTCATCTGAATTAAACGTGTATGTAAAATTTCAGCTCAATAAGTTGGGGATCACCGTTTTAAAATTCAGTTGCAAGATATGACCTAAACATATTAATTAAAATAGTCTGCAACCTTGAACCTTGTAATCAGATTTTTTATAAAGTTATGGCTTATAAAATTATATAGGATTTTTAGAATTTATTTATTTATACATACTAGCCTTGGATTTACTATGGTTGGTTTTTGCAGGATTGATTCAAAGCTGTATCCGTAAATACGGCCCATCCAAACGTTACTATCTCGGTATAAAACGAAACTAAAGACAGACCGATGCGCGTTGAAAGATTTTAGTGCTTTACAGTGTCGAGACACAAAACGTCCCGAATCCTGATTGAACTGTGCTGTCTCTATTAGAGTTTTATTGTACGCTTTTCTTACTATGTTCATTTTTAAATCGGAACTGGGGATTATCGATGTTTTGTCACACGTGGAGAATTGGAGATATAGTTTTAACGCCTTTAAGTCACATATTTCTAACTCTATTATGAGGCTTCTTAGCAACAGTTTTGATAGTTATATTTGAATCCCATGTAATAAATAGCTGGCGAGTTTGGCCATCAACCGGGCCTGAATTCAGACAACGACCTCCCACACCTAACGATAATCCCTGACGGAAGAACTTAATTTCACTTTGCCCGACCCGGGAATTGACTCCAGGACCTCCCTCCGCTCAACTTTAGAAATACGTACTAAATTATGAACTCAAAAATCTCCGACGTGCGACGAGTCCAATTGTAAGAAGTTAGCGAGCTCTCAACAAGAACCCAAAATAGAAACAAAATTAACAAGTTAAATAAGTTTTCTTGACGACAGTGTTGCTAATTGCGAACTGCATGAGGTTGCGTTAAGCAGTTCTAATTATGCACGAACCGTATTGAAGCCGTATTGTGTCGCAAAACTCCTGGAGTAAGCGTGTGCAGATGTGAACGTGGAACTTTTGGAGCACATGAACTGCTTCTAGAGTATTGTGAAGTGTGTCGGGTAGTAATATTGTGTTCATTGTAGGAATAAAAAGAGGAGTAAATAATTAAAATTTTTGAAAATAATATTTTTAATTTTAATGACGGCATGGTTGGTGCAGGAGCTGCTGAGCGATTGACTGCTGCGTTGTGTGTCGCTGGTTCAATGCCCGAAAAAAATATTTGTATGGCCTACAGACAGTCGTTCCGGGTCTGGCTGTTTGTGAGTTTGAATGTTACAAACATTCAAACTCACAAACGTGCCCACGATACAGGAGAAACTCCTAATAGGCATAGATTAAAAAAAATGAAGTAAGAAATGAGTATACAAGATAATGTCTGAGATCAGCACCAGTGACTGTAAAGTTGTGTTGTATCGATTGTCAAGGTACGGGCATGTAATGTGAAAGAATAACGAGAAGTTAGTGAGGAAAGTTTTTAACATAAAAATAAAAATAAAATATTTATTCATTTATATTTTTTTTTTAATGTGAATGTGGACAGTTATAAGAGTACCTAGGGGAAGACCAAAGAATTGATGAGTGGACTGTGTGAAAGGTAATATGGCTGAAAAGGGCATTGAGGAGTATGGAGGTAGAACACATGCTGCCATCCCTGAATAAATAACGATAAAGGCAGGAGACTAATGAACGTGGATAACGATATTACTATCGTTACAGTTTAATCATCATCTGCCTAGCCTTTTCCCAACTATGTTGAGGTCAGCTTTCAGTCTAACCGGATGTAGTTGAATACCATTTATTTAGATGGAGCGACTGCCTATCTGACCTCCACAACCCAGTTAGTACTGGGTAATACGATACCGCATTGAACGACATATGGAATACAATAAAGACTTGAGTATTGAGTACTCTTTATAAGACTGTTTGTCAAACTTTTTGGGCCACTGACTACCAGTAACGACTGTCAAAGCTAAAAATTAGTTCAAATAACAGCTAAAGATCAACGCGAGCGGTTGTTATTATTTAGCCACGAGCGCCTCTCGGCCACGAGCGCCTCTCGTTACAGTTCAATATGCGATTCTATTTCCCATATACCTAAACAGTTGCTAGAAAATGTAGCTGGAATATAAATGATTCTGGAACTATCTGTTGGAACAATAATAGTATTGTTCTCACTATAATATTTTAATTTCACGTCCAATTAATCGGTCTTTGTTTAAGTTTATCGAGATTTAAAATCGTGTCGAATTTGTACTGTCATATTTGTATTATCGGATGTAAAATTGTTCGGTGTGTGTTATGTGGCATTTTACCTAGAATTCAACTTTTGTTCTACGCGTTCTTAAAATTAAAATAGACTTTCTTTAGAAACTATCTCAAATGTCTATTTAGTGAAAATGGTCATAATTCGCTTAGTGAAAACGGTAATATTTCGCTTAGTGAAAACGGTCATAATTCGCTTAGTGAAAACGGTCATAATTCGCTTAGTGAAAACGGTCATAATTCGGTTTAAGAAAATTACAAAGTTACGTATCCGCCTTAGCTAAACAGAGCTCAACATAATCAAAATAGCTACATTGTTACATCTGCGGCAAAGCTCCCTCATCACGAAAATAAAACTTTCCAAAACATTTCCGTGTTTATTTTCTCACGTTTAGAACATTTTCATGCATACGGTCACGAGTGGACAACTTATATGACCTGTGAAAGGCAAATCATGTCGTTTCCGTGGAATCGTCAACAAAGAACCTGAATTTATTCCTGCATTCTGAAATAGAACTTTGAAATATTTTTTTTAACTTTAACTAGAAAAAAAAATAAAAAGTCGAGAAAATAAGTAAATAAATAAATCATGTAAGAAAGAATCCCTCGGTCTCGGTTCTATATAACGAAGATTGGGACATATCGAGGGCGTTGACGTCCGTCGTCTTCAGTTATCTAGAAGGTATCTAAGTCCAGCAGGTGTCACATCTCTATTCTATTTTGCAGGATTAGGTGCCGTGTACTATGTGAGATATTCGGGTACACCTCTGCCTAACCCTTTGAGGATTACAGGCGTGATTTTATGTAGGTATGTTTTTGTTTATTTTAAATAAAAACTATAATACATAACTTAAGACAGCGAAAAATTTCATAATGTAGTTACTTCTCTAAATTATTAATACAGTTTTAACTATTTGAATTTTATACCAGAATCTCAGAAGATTATCCTGATGATCAATCTTAATTATTTTTAAAGTATTGCTATCAAGAACATGACTGTATAAAAAATAAAAAATAAAAAAAAATAAAAACTCCAAACCCTGCTCGCACTAGAATTTTTCTTTCCATGTCAAAACAGCTGTAGTTCCCTACGCAGGGTTTGCGTATAAAAATATTAAAAATTTGTATAAACACATGTTTATCTATCAACATTGAACGCGTATCTCAAGTTTCGTGTCCGTACTATTAACCGTTGAGGAGTTCTCTCGTGAGGTGGCGATCCCGGCTGCAGGATTAAGTCATGTCTGTCATAAAAATGTATCGTCACTAGAACCAAAGGCTTGTGCAAAATTTCAGCTTAATCGGTTGGTGGGAACTAGTTTTCAAATTCAGTTGCAATATTTGACAAATACTCGTACAGTCCCGAGCACCAATCGTGGGTAAATAATAACAACCACACGGGTCAGGCTAAGCAGCGTCGCGATGGTCGGTCTTGGATGGGTGACTATCTATTACATGCTGAGTTTACTCCGTGCCTGAGAAAGCACGTTAAGTAGTTCTAGATAGTTAGTAGCCGGAAAGTATGTCAAGCAGTCTTACCAAGGAGTGTTACCCAGTAACTAGAAGTGCAGATAGGCTGTCGCTCCATGTAAAGTACTGGCATTCGGTTAGACTGGAAGCCGACCCCAACATAGTTTGGAAAAAGGCTAAGCAACTGATGATTTTGTGTCACGATGTCACTGACACCACGTATGTATAACTCACACACAAACACAATGTTATCACATTCAGGACAGCTGTAGTCAAATAGACACAGGTAAATTGCTCCATAACAACACTGACCAACACTATGATAGAACAGTTAGCGACTATTGTCTATCACATACGCTAAATTGAACTGTCCCGGTGGTAAGGGTTTGTATTGATGACGATGAGTTTGATACTTCTAATGGGTGTAAAACTATCCTTAACGAAGAAGAAATGGCCTTCCTCTCCCCATCATTGCGATATTTTTTTTGTTCTAGACCATACCTGGGAACATTTTAGTTACGGAGTGTGGGTCAAAGTACCAACTTTTTCACAAGTTTTTTTTTTTAATACAAATTTTTAGTGTTATAAATTCACTTTAAATACCTCTACGACTCCCGTACATTTCAATGCACCCATCAGCACAATGTTTTGAGTGCGTTACGTTGAGTCCTCCGAGAGTCCTACAGTAAAAAGTGATTTTTCACCCCATAAAAAAGTTGTTTCCCAGAAATAATTTTTGCGTAGAGTTACTTAGTTTCATGTACAGAATGCTCGGTTGGTTTACACCTTATATAAAAAAACATAACAGAAGTCTACATAAGGTAGAAGCTACCATACGCTCGCCTTTCCCATTTTTTTTATCTTCAAATCCGATAACTTAGTTAAGTTTTTCTGATATTCCATCTTACAATGTGCAGTCTAAGAGAATGTGCAGGGTCTTAAAACCACAATCGAAAAACAAAACATCTATTCCACAAGTTGAATCTTGGCAGACAACGGAAATAGTCCATCTCACTGTGTGTATTAATACCCTATTCTGTCCTGGGCAACACTAACATCGAACCGCGGAAGGCCCTGGCATAGATGGCGAGACGAATATGACCGCTTTAAGAAAGACTGGACCACGGCTTCAAGTAACCGGGAAATATAAAATAATGGAAGGAGGCATTTTCCTAGCAGTGGCATAACAAAGGCTGTTATAATAAATAATACATCCACGACTGCGTGAGAGTAAAATAACATAACATCACATAAGATAACATCACGCCTGTAATTCCCGACGGGTTAGAGGCAGAGGTGCACCGAATAGTACACCCACATTTTGCCAGTTATGTTTAAGTCTTATGTAATAGGAGGCGAGCCTATTTCCATCAATCGGGCACAAATCCAGACTCTGTGGCTTCTACTGAGAAATTCCTGATGGAAAAATCCAATAACCCTTTGCCCGACCTGGGAATCGAACTCAGGACCTCATGCTCAGCAGTCGACCAACGACTGCCTCGTTGGTCGACTGCTGAGCATGAGGCAAGGCAGTGATAGTAAAATATACTAAAAAAAATCCTATTGGCAAACAGCATTTCACAGTGTAGCTTTCTATCCGGGTATGAAACCCTGTCAGCAACGCGAACACCACTAAAATGGCTCCCGCGCCTCTAACGACCAATCAACGCTGCACGTGGAAGGTTACACCGATAACCCAGTCGTGTACGCTACAGATTTACCTACCGTTAGCGATACTATGACTACGCTATGTAAATATTGGCAGACAAACAACTGTCGATGGACTGAAAAAAAATGGCCTAACACGTCGTTTTTCTGATATAATCAGCACATAATGTTCCCCTCCACTGCTGGTGATATAGGCTCCTCCCGTCGAAAGCAGGCCATAGACCACACGGGCCCAGTGCGGGTTGAAAGAAGTCTTTTAATAAAAAGGGTTTGATTCAGAAAGCGGTACTCCTGGACACGGCTCGTATTGTTAGGAGGATCCTCTCTCTGGAGCCCTGACCACCGGTAGCTTGGACCCTGTTCCCGATACCAGTGGGTTAATTTTTTTTTATATTTTTAAATCTTTTTATATTTTTTCATGAATTTTTTAAAAGTAAATAAAGGAAATAAGAATACCAGCTAATAACTGCCCCACTGCAGGCGTTTACTAAATATCACTAAAAACTGAATATTTACCATGTTTACTGTTTTTCATGAGTTCCCGATATTTCGGCGCTGTTGCAAGCGCCGTGATAACGGGTAAACTGTTTAACTGGTAATAGTAAACATGGTAAATATCCCGTCTTTAGTGTTAATGATAGTGTTAGAGACCATGTAAGGTTAAAAAAAATCCTACTAATATTATGAATGCGAAAGTTTGAGGATGTATGGATGTCTGGACGTCTGGATGTTTGTTACTCTTTCACGCCAAAACTACTGACCGAATTTGGATGAAATTTGGCACACAGATAGTTACTGTCTATAACCTGGATTAACGCATAGGATACGTTTTATCTCGGTAGTACTATCCCGTGGGACAATTACCGAACGCGGGCAAAGCCGCGGGCATAAATATGTATGAATCTCTTTATATATTCTCACAAACACATATACATACACATCCACACACATATACATACACACACATACACACATGCGCACACACTGGCGAACGCACGCGGGTGTGCATACATAAACTTAAAAATAGTGTAATAATTTTAGGCAAATACATTTTTTTATAGTTAAGCTAATTTAATGTAATCTAGTTAAACACACAGACACACACACACACACACACACACACATACACACTGGCGAACGCACGCGGGTGTGCATACATAAACTTAAAAATAGTGTAATAAATTTAGGCAAATACATTTTTTATAGTTAAGCTAATTTAATGTAATCTAGTTAGCTAATTTAATGTAGAAGTCAACCTCAATATTGTTAAAAAAAAAATTCATATGGTTATTTTTTTTCATTTTCATTTTCAAGCAAGTACTAAATAATTTAGGAAAACAAACACAATTCCTATAACAACTTAGTAGGACTGCAAATTCACTCTCAGACGGTGACATAATTCATACACTCAGTACAAAACTAAATAACCCAAATGTATTAATTATTATTAGTACTTGTTCCAACAGTTCGTATGATATGAACTGTAATTTATCACCGGCAGTGCAACTGCTGTTGAAATTAAATACAATTATACGAATTATGTGAAGAGCTGGGTTAAATCTGGGTATGTGGGTCGCGAGTGCCGGTGGGTACTTTAGTTCTGATGGAGGAAGAGAATGCGTTATATTATGGCATGTGTTTGTTTTCACACTTTCAAATTACGAAATGTGAAGTTAAATAACGCTTTGATTTTTTATATAGAACTAGCTGTGTCCGCGACCTTCGTCCGCGTGAAATTATTATAAAAATATTACTTCCCGATTTGAATCGGATTTTTTAACAATTTCATGAGTTTTAATTTTTTGCACGGAACCGTAATCCTTTTTTCAAAATAATATAAGTTACTCCTCATAACATCAGCTATCTGCCAGTAGAAGTCAAAATCGGTCCAGCCGTTTCGGAGATTAGCCGGAAAAAGCAGACAGACATACAAAATTTTAATCAAAAACTTTTTAATGTCTGTTAACTACTGTATATGCCTACCTCAACCAAATCCAACAAAATTATACACGCTTCAAGACCTGTTCACCATTACATAAGCTAATGAGTAATAATAAATAAAACATGTACCTATAAATAAATCCATACATTAGCTTCTAAATAACAAAATTTTGAAGTACCTAGTACCAACTTGAGTGCCACCTAAGTTCTTTTTGAATAGCAAATTACACATTATCTTAAATGTTTCGCAGTATGGCAACACAGATTTAAAGAAAAATAACTTTTCGAACTCAACAGAATTATATATTCAAATATGGAATTTGAAATTCATAAGAAGTCCCTATATTTTGAGAGAAACATGGTTATTTATCGAAACATCTTTCACTGGCAACGCGCGCTAGAAAATGTATACTTTTTTTTCTCTATTTTGTGATTTCCCCTTTGAATATTCACGTTCACAATCGAGTAGTTCGACGCGAATTTTAAAATGTTTAGCACTTTTTCAAGCACAATAATGTTCGTCGAAAATGTAGTTATGAAGTCTGTCGCATTTATTTTATTGCTGCTTTGTAATGCCTTTTGAACAGTCTGGAATTTGCGAGATCAATAAACTTCTTTTAAAAACGAAATTATGTAAGAAAATTACTCACAGTGAAGATGATTGTGCTGAGTAGTTGAAAATAAGATAAGAAAAATCTTTTATCACAAAATTATTTACAAAACAACCACTTCCCCTGTCCACATCACTCAAGCCCAAACACCCTTCTAGCATCGTATCGTACTTAAACTAAAATTATATTTAACGATAGCTATATTTAGTAAACTACCATGCAAGCATAAATCACTATTCATTACATTTTTTCAATTTCACATCACAACCAGTGCGGGGTACATTTGGCAGTTATCGGCATGTCGATATTAGTATCGATAAACGTCAACATGGAATGACATTGCGTTGTATACGAGCGTATCGATAAAATCTGACTCGTTTCCCAGCTGTCCGGTATCAGTAATTTTAGAAGCTGTCTTTATTTGTTTGAATTTCAATTTCGGACGGAATTGTCGTAAAATATTTGTATCGATACGATTTATTTATGAATTTTGTTGTTTTGATTTTGCGTGGAATTTAGAACGATGACACAACAATCTGTCACAGCCAGTCTAACATCCCGCTCACGACCTCTCTTACACTTCTACCAACTTATCTGTGCAGACGAGAAAACACAGAATTAAATTAAATGTACGAAGTTTGACATAACGATATGCCACCTAGAACTGCAAAGATAAAGTGGTCATAATGTACGATGCGACTTGTAAAGTGACTTCCGTTAATAGACACGCGCATGTGTCTATGGTGGACTGTACAAAAAGTACTACAGCGCCATCTATGCCACAAAGAATTAACTTACATCAATATACTTAATCGCGCTACCAAAGTTATCCTAGACTATTAACTTCTCGATACCTAGAGTCCATTGCTACTCCCAGTACTATCTCCTCAGGGTAAACAAATTGTATCCCTAATAAAAAATAAATAGTTTTATGATGATACGAGTTTTGTTCATTTTTATTGTTATTTCATTGTGTTTATTCTGTCTACTAAAAATGTTTTGTTTATTCTTTGCGCCTACCATATTGTTTACTTAATAATTTTATAACTATTTTTTATTTTTTATTCTGATTTTTATGTTCAACCAATAACTTGTATGTGTGGTGTAAACTATAAGTATAAGTTGGTTAGACTATATAGGAAAATAAATTATCGAGCAGTAGCCCACTGGACACAACACCAGTCTGGTCAGAGGATCCTCCCTTTTTCTATTGAGGATGAAGAACTTTACACCCTGTTCTTCATAGCCCTTAATGACACTTCTTGTTTCTTTCGCGTGAGTACCGTTGGCTCGTGGTATGCTCGAAGCAATTTCATTCATTGGTTTTCTTTGCTGTCGCTGTTTTACTTTTAACACGTGTCGCTTGAGCTTATTGCTCGAGACCAAACGGTGATAATATAAAATTTTATTAGTGCGTCTATATGGCGGCTAAAAATATCTCTGCGACACCTGTGTCATTTGGGCTAAAAGCTCGTATGAAAATCTTTTTCATTTAATGGTCTCGCACGGCCCGAATTTGCTGACGCACCTGTGATATTATTTTAAAATAGATTTTGATCTTTAAATAAGTTATGTTTAAGTATGATTTACTCAATTTAGTGTTAGGTCTCCATGTATAACATTGATAAGAGGGCACTGCTGATAAACATTTTTGCAAATTGTGTGTTGATATTGTATTGAACAAAATAATATGATGGTGTTAGTTCTAACTAAAAGTTCACTCCAAAATACTAATTAACAACTATACAGGGTGGAAAGGACACCAACGCTAAAACGTATTTCCTACAAAACTGCACGGTCACAATGTATGGAACAGCTGTTTTTTTTTTTAATTACAAATTAAATTATAATTTAATTTCTATGTGGGGTGGTTCAGAATGATGTACTGAACACGTGGTTACCGTTTTAGGGTCGGTGTCGCTTCCACCCTGTATAAACATTTCATACCACCTTTTTTTCCGCATGGAAAATCATCGAATGACCCACCCCACTCTGGGCGGAGCGGAAGGGAGTGTCAGACTTGTACTGACTAAAACCCATCCATGTTCCTTCTTTGCCCTTTGTGTTCCAGGGCCACGGTATCTCTTCCGAACAGTCCCGCAGCCCTGGCAGGCATCGGCCCATGCGGACCCCTACTTATTTGCTGACATCTCTTTGAGGCGCACGTGGAACACGAACGCGCCGTCGACACGGCCTGTCGTCATAAGACGGCCGGACTGCGAGCTGGCCCATAACTCGCCGTCCACAGGCCCGCTCCTACGGTGGCCGGGAGCCACCACGTGACCCTCGACGCTCAGGGCGTCTCCCGCAGCAACTGGGACGTGAGGTTTTTTTCCTCTCACGTCCCGCCACCTCCTTCATTAGCATGACTGCTTCGCAGAAGGAGATGACGGCTTCCCATTCCCTCTCGCCCCGGACCATGGTTTGAACCAGGGCCGGACGCGAGAGATCGCCGCCGATAATCGCCGCTACGAGGACACGGCGGTGCTCCGCCTAAGCGGCGCAAACCTCCACGGTGTGCTCCACCGTGTTCTCTGGACGATCCTCTCAGTGGAAACACCCGGGCGTTTCCTCCCGCCCGATTCGGTGCAGGAACCTCCCGAAACAACCGTGTCCGGTGAGGACCTGCGTCAGGCGGTAGGTGAGGGTGCCATGGCGTCTCTCTAGCCACTCCTCAAAGAGGGGACTTATCGCCACTATGGTGGCGTGCCCTATTTCATAACACCTCATCTCAAATCTCATAATTAAAGTTCACTCTACTAAAAACTTTGATTACAACAATAAAATTGAGTAAATGATTATAAAAAAAAATAAAGCAGACACTACCCCCTTCATGACAAATGAGTTTAAAACAAACATCCAACCGCCATAACTCAAAGTATCCCAGTAAAGGTCAAGATATTAACTAACTTTTTACATACGTGAACTGAACTCTGAAACTGGCAAAAGTTGCCACTTTGTAAGTTGCCAGCAATATGCTGTGGCACTGCTGACGTAACGCCGCGTCTAAATTAAAGTTGCACACAAACACACCTACAAGTAGAGGGTGTTACTTTGTTTACAGACACACACACACACAGACACTAAGTGAGGATTTCATTTAATCACTGAGAACACTGAGCGAGATAGTTTCAATATTCCATAGCAATTATAACACTGACAGCGCTTGAACGCAGTTTAGGTGTACTGATCGAGTTCTGTTTCATTGGTGAAATTCGCCCTAACATACCTACCTTGATAAACATATTGTTAGAGTATCAGTGAAAATTGTGTGTTGTCATTGTCATTATACAATGCAATTTTGTCGTAATAAGCGCTGTACTTTTTTTTGTTTCAGAACAAGACGTGGAGTTCTGTCTGTTGAAGATGTTTCGAGAAACCGAAGATAACTAAGTCAAAGGTGAACTTTAACAATTACATCTATACCTACAATAAGAAAATCTCCTGACCTGTAAAGGGCAGCAGGTATGACGTCTTCATCAAAAAATGTCCTTGATACAAGGTGTACACGGACAGACCCTATGAAGCCGTCAACCAAGCATTAATTCATGCATCAAACTAAGTAACTCCACGCAAAAGTTATTGCAGGGAAATGATTTTTTTTGTGGTAAAAAATCACGATTCACGGTAGGTCTCAATGTAATGCACTCAAAATATTGTGCTGGTGGATTTATTGAAGAGTACAGTAGTCATGGGGATATTTACAGTAAAGCTATAACATTAAACACTTGTATTTAAAAAAAAAACTTGTGAAAAAGTTTGAACTTACAGCCCCATTAACTCCGTAATTAGAAGGTTCCCATGAATGTTCCAGAACAAAAAAAATATCACAATAACGGGCTGAACAAGTGCCGTTCGGCTTCGTTAAGGGTATTTTTACACCCATTATATTATACGCGTAGACAAGAAAACACACCCACGCCCACGCAAAACAAACAGCCTGTACATCTACGTCAAAGTCTTGCATGTGTGCAAACACAAATTAGGTTTTAATATTTCACGGAATTCTCTCTTAGTACAGAGGCATTGTAGCATTCTTGTAGATGTAATTTTCGCGCCTAATAATAGAATAACGGCCTGTTTCTGAGTTCTAATTTTGAAACGAAATATTTTGTTTAAGCTCTGTAATACTTAGCAAAGACTTGGCGCGTTGTTTGAGAAGGTGGCCGTCTGGAATAGGTATTTTTCTGAGAAACGTTGATATTTTGCTATTGAAAATGTTTGGGAAAGTTACCTATAAATATAAACTGGGTGTTTGATGAAACAGTAGACATCAACATATAAATGACATTTTGTGGCTACAGTAAAATCTTTAAAAACAAGTTTAAATGTTCAATTTTTCAATTTGCAAATGCAAAATAAATTTAAGAAAAAAAAACCGTGAGACCAAGGATGAGTTATTGGGGCTAAAGAGACAGCAAAGGAAGGGTCCTTTCGGCCCGTTTTATTTGGCAAACGATGCCATCAACACCCAGTAAATATACTGCTGAGACACAGGCTTCGTCTCTGAGAGAGAGTGGGTTGTAATCCACCACGAGGGTCAAGGGCGGGTTGATAGACTGATGTCACATTTATTCTTTTTGGTTCTAAAACACGCCGGTTTCGTCACGATATTTTGCTTCACCGTTTTGAGTTTAGATTTCAGTCATACTCTGCTCTTCTACCATAAACACATACCGCATTAGTTTAAAACTGTTGTAGTTTGTACGAGGCAAATGTTTTAAATTACCTACAAACTTCACCAAATATTCCAAACGAACACGGGAAATACTAAAACTCATTAAACATAATTCCAGGCTATAAAGTTTTAAAACATTTAATTGACATATTTGTACATGAATGTTAAAATACACATAATTAAGCGAAACAGAAGTGAGTTTGAGGCCGCGTGCTCACTGAGCGAGGCAGCTAAGCGGTGCGTGAGAAAAATCCACCAATAGGATTACTTCATTTTTTTGGTCCGCTTACCGCAGCTTGGGTGCCAACGAGTTAACAGGGCTAGGTATTTGTTTTCTGATACATGCGAAGGATGAGTTTGAGAATGTGTGCAACAGACGCAACCGGAGAATGTGTGCAAAACGGTCTAGGGGACTTGAGCTAACCATTTGATAGTTTAGCAAAAAAATATGTTCAGGGACCCCTACTTTTTTTAAATGTAGCATCCGCCATCTTGATTTTGTTCACATAAAATATAGCTTAGCCGGAACCGTAATAAGAAATCGATTGACACCTCATTCATAAAAATCGGCTCAGTTGTTTAGGCGTTACGGTGGAACATAAAAATGTTACAAACATACGTAGACTAAAATCATAACCCTACTTTTTGACTTTGCCAGGTAAAAGGAGACCGCTACCCATCCTTGCAAAGCTTTGGAAGAAACCACCACACCGTTACCACCACATCGCTTAGCTATATCGCCCATCTCTGGTGGAAAACCAGCCTAAACGAAAGCCAAATTAAATTAAATATGGTTTGCGAATATTCTAGAATTAAATGTGCGACTGTACAAGTTTTTACATTCGAGTGAATGGCGGACTTGAGTGCTGTAAAAAAGTTTTTTATTTTTTTTTTGTTTTCATAACATGCGTTGCAGTTGGAGTAGTCGACTATTGAGGATTTAAAACCGGGCTTCTGTTGTGTATAAATGTGTCTTTTGGTATATCTTTGGTTTATCATCTTCACCACTTTTGATAACATAACATCACGCCTTGTCATCCCCGAAGGGCAACGGTGACGTGTAACTAACAAGTACACACACATTTCGCTAATTATGTCTGAGTCACATGTAATAAGAGGGCCTATTGCCATCAACTGGGCACAATTCCAGACTCCGTGGCTGCTACTAAGAAGTTCCTGATAGAAAAACCCAATAACACTTTCCCCGACCCGGGAAACGAACCAAGGACCTCATGCACGTCTGATTAATTGTAGGAATATAGCTTTTGAAAATACACACTTAGTGAACAAGCCTGGTGGCCTACCATGACGTCTAAAAGCAGGAGTAATTCCAGTGTGGGAATGAGATGGCACTAGACGACCTGTATAGCTCTGTCTCTTTCCCACACTGAAAATACTCCTGCTTTAAGACGTCATAGGGACGTGTATTTTGTAACCAGGGGGGTTACAAAACACACGTTCCTTCTTGTAAGATGAAGACTCCTCTGCTGGAAGTCAATTACAGATTGTTGCATTCATTGTTGTAGGAGAAACACCAAAAAAATGGCACAATACCCAAGGTAAATACTGTAAGATATTTAACCAACAAAGAACACATTATCCCAAAAATTACCCCAGAACGCGTTAACACTCGAAATAAAAAGGTTACAGGTATGGGGAAATTAAAAAGCAGCAGTGATTAACTCACAGCGCTTTAAAGCGGCAGTTAGCGTTAAATTCCCGCATCAACATCATACGGGCTTTAAAAAAATATATGTATTATGTAGACTACAGGCGTTCGGGAACGTTCCCGAGATTTACTATTATAGGCACTTGTTTTACTCTCGTAAACGGGAAATAAGTCCATCAAAAACTGAATAATTTTGTGCCCATATATGAATTTTAAGGTGGTGTTAATTTTTTACTACAATGTTTTTGCTACATTGTTACCTTTAATGTTGATAATGTGGTTTTTATAACTTAACCTACTAAGGTACCAGTGGACCCATAGAACTCGATTCCAACCGGCTTCCCTTTGAAAAAGGCACAGTCAGTATTCTATAGACAAATAATATTTTCATATTAAAGATATGTACTCCAGCTTACCTCTTACAAAACTTGACCCTTGTTACTGGTAGATCCTGAAAATTACGGAAGAGAGAATTTACATTTGTCATGATAAAAACGTATGTCTTATATACATATATCCCTTATCTTCCCGTGGGTGTCGTAAGAGGCGACTAAGGGACTTACCAGAGAATGGGCAGCAGCGTTCTCTGTGCTTTTTTTAACAACTGTACTGCGATCGCCAACGCGCCTGCCAAGCGTGGCAATTATGGCAAACCCCCCCTTTGGGGGAGGCCTATGTCCAGCAGTGGACGTCTTTCGGCTGAAATGATGATGATGATGATAAAAACGTTAATGATGATTTTAAGAGACAAGAATTGTATCAGCCTTTCTTTGTATGTACGGTTACTAAATTGTATTTTAACTTAGAACAATACTTGGTTGACAATTCTTTTTAAAAGTTTTTCTTAACTAGGTTTAGCCTGCGGCTGTGTCTTCGTGTAGAAGCCTGGAGGCGTTCTAGACGTACTACCGGTATCAGAAGAAAAAGTAAGCTATGTAGGACATTGTTAACTTTTTTTATACCGATTATGGCCTGCCTGTGCTTCATCGATATCCATTAAATTGTAAACACGTTAAACAGACAGAGAAAAAAGTTACTTACACAAAATCAAAAAGCAATTCAATCAGTTCAATTTATAATATTTGTACGGACTACATTCAAAATACATACAATATATAATTATCAAAAAAGCATCGGAAACGGATGATTTGTTTATTCAATTTTTTGTTTTTTTTTTTTTGTTGTTAAATGGGCACAACTGTTTTCCATTTTGGCGCAGAGTTTGAGTTGCATCTGTTATTTAGATTAAATTGGGTATGAAACATAGCGTCTTCCAACTGAACCGAAACCGAAAAAACCATGCCAAAGTCGATCAAAAGTCAAAGTCATGTTGACCGTTTTCTTTGACTATCACGGTGTTGTGCACTCGGAATTCTTGCCGGAAAGTCAAACAGTAAATAAAGAATAAAATATAATGCGGCGTTTAAGAGAGCAAATTCGAAGAAAAAGTACAGATTTGTGGAAAAAAAATTCATTGATTTTCACCACGATAATGCGCCTTCGCGCAAGGCCATCATAGTGAACGAATTTTTGACCAACTCAATAACAACCGTTCGATGGTATTGTTATTCACCAGATATGGCTCCAGCCGACTTCTTTCTTTTCCCTAAACTCAAATTACCACTTCGGGGCACCCGTTTTGATTCGGTAGAAGACATAGAGGAGAATACGCGGCGAGAACTGCACTCAATTCCGGCAAAAGCGTTTAAAAAATGTTTTGATGATTGGATTATTCATTGGCGTAGCATACTTTGAAGGCAATAAAATAACTTTGGATGAATAACTAACATTTTGTGTATTATTGATCGTTTCCCGGTACTTTTTTGAGAGTAGTACGTTGTAGTCAACCAACCTGAGGCCTTAAACAAATTAATATCTCCAAAATTCGTGAAACCGTCAACAATATTCACCACATAACTAAAACATTAACTCGACTATAAAAACTCGTTTCGCTCGCTTAACTAAATAAAACCAGCCCTAAATCAGTATCACAATACCCCAACTATAATAAAGTGTGGAAAAACAAACTAGATACATATATATAATGTAGGAGCCTATCAAAACAATTTACACGAATGAATAGACCATCGTTATGAGTTACAGTTCAACCCGACCATAATGTATTCTGCTCACAGTAGTGTAACAAAAATATGATGCCAATATCGTACGTCTTTAGACGTATTTGTAATTTTGTATGGCGCGACACGTTGACAACACGATATGGGTTCCACGATCGGTATGAAATCAGAGGCCCCATTTTTAATCGAAAATACAATTATCCTATAGACCAATTATACTCAGCGGACCATCAGCGATCTACGGGTCCAGCATAATAATGGATTCAGGATGTTGATGGGGCTGTCCCGTTTCTGCAGTGCATCTGGTATGTTCAGGCACACGCCGACGACTTTCACGCGATCTTTAGGAAGAAGTCTGCGTCGTTACTCTGCAGAGTACGGGCCAGCTCCAACTGCACCCTGAAGACTAGCAGGGAGGTTCGACTCCCCGATATTTGGGGCTATTGTTCATAGATGCATCTCGAACAACAAACTTGTATATATTAATAAGTTGTAATCTATCTATATATATAAAATGGTAAAATGACTGATCGACTGACTGGGTGATATATCAACGCACAGCCCAAACCTCTGGTCCTAGAGACATGAAACTTGGAGCGTGTGTTTTTTGTGAAAAGTAAGCATCCACTAAGAAAGGATTTTTTGTAATTTCACCCCTAAAGGGGTAAAATAGGGGATGAAAGTTTAGATGAAAATCCATCAGTTTTGATGTTAGGATCTTCAAGTTTTGTGTTTAGGCTGACGATTAAAAATTAATTTATACGTGTCTCAGCGTTTTTGATAATTCTACCCCCGAAGGAATAAAAAGGGGGATGAAGGTAAGTAGTCGGATATTTTTCGACATCCACGCGGGCGAAGCTGCGGGCAAAAGCTAGTTAATATATGTTATAAGTTTTATTTTACTAACCTTCTATGGATGTTGCTTGTCCGAAATAAAATCTTTTTCTTTTTTTTAATTTTTATTTATTGCATTTTAGTTAAATTGTTTGCAACGAGTTTAAAATCGACGTATTGACGATATGTTTACACCGCGATCTCGTGCGAGGGCCTCAGTATCTCAACTGTAACACAAAGAGTGTGTTTGAATCACAATCCGATGGATTTCTTAAGGTTGCTAACTAACATGACTTTGCTTTATACATTTTTGAAAAAAACATCTTAACAACGTAGTATCGCCATTTGATACGTAATTATCCCACAGAATAGATATTTTAATGTAGATAGGCTAAAGAATGTTGACTGGTGGCTTCCAGATCATATGGGCGTGGTATTTGCCAAGTCACTTTTGACTTACAATACAGAAAGAAATTTTTCTATTATTTATACAGAATAGTATACTGTAACAAGACTGGACGTTGACCGTATAAAGGATGTAAAAAAACCCTTAACGAAGCCGAAAGGCACTTGTTCTCCCCGTCATTTTTTCGTTCTAGACTATACCTCGGAACCTTCTAGTCATGGAGATGTTAGGGTTCAAAGTTCCAAACTTTTCACAAGTTTTTTTTTAAATACCTGTTTTTAATGCAAGATTTTTACTTTAAACTCCTCCACGATCCCCGTACTATTCATTAAATCCATCCATTACCACAATGTTTGGAGTGCGTTACATTGAGTCCTACCGTAAAACGTGATTTTTCACCCCAAATAAAAAAGTCGTTTCCGAGCAATAATTTTTGCGTGAAGTTACTTAGTTTGATGTACATAGTGCTTGGTTGACGGCTTCGTGAAGGGTCTGTTTACACCCTGTATATTCGGTCCCGTCTCGTCGTCGTCATAGGTCTTTATTAACAATCAATGTCAAAGTACGAGTATGTTTCCAGTATCGTCTCGTATCATTACCGTATCATATCGTACGTACAAAAGCGCCTTTTCTTAACAAATATGAGTAATCAAATAATAGAAATAAAATAGAACAGAGTTAAGGGGTAAGCATCCATATTTCCGGCCCTGAATTATTTATCATTGTAATTCCTCCTGCGATCAGTTTGTCGTGTTATCTTTCTTCGGTTTTTACAAGGAAAACCCTGAGGATCAGACTTTTCGGGCAAAAAAACCAAGCCACTGTATGGAAGATTTTTCTTTTAATAATTTATCATTTTGTTACCTTTGTTTACGATCGAGTTTTACATACTTTCACGTTTATTTCCTAGTATTGTACGAAACTTTATTTCTTTTCTATCTAAGTGATGAGAGGTTTACTTTTTTTATCAGTTCTTCAGATATCAATCAATCAATCAATCTTTATTTGTGAATACATGATTACAATAAGTATTACAATAAAGGTCTTATGTTTTACATAAAAAAGCATAAATCATAAAGCTGTTAGCAAACGTGAGTTTTTCGTGGAATTGAATAATAAAACTAGCATGGTAAGAAATATACAGTGGCTATATGATATTTGCCCGAAAATAATTAAGAACCTTTATTAGGTTTCTGTTTTTATTTTTTCGTTTATCTAAATGTCTCTTGTGTACCGAAACCCAGTTACTGAAAAGCCTATAAAAGTTCAATATCTCAAACTTGAAAACCAGGAAGTCCTGCCAACCAACCTGAACAATAAAAGCATGAAACTCCAATCCCCCAAGGGTAGTTTTAACTTTAATCTATGTGGCTGACGACCCAGCGTTCCGGCGATTGGAAAGAAATTGCTTGAATGTGAGCCACCGACCAAACCGCCGCAGGGAATACTTTATTTAATTACCTACGTATCATGGTCCATTTTTATTTTACCCGAAACGATTTGTGGATTGGATAGAGTTTCGCTATTCACTTGTTTTGTTGCGAGGTCAATAACACTTGGGTTTTGTGCGCCGTTTATCGGTATCGGATTTATTATTTTTCGGATCGAGTGATGTTCTCTGAATTGTTCGTATTGTGTTGTGTTTGTGTAACCGCAATATCAAAAACTTCCACCGCAATCAATTATGAAAATAATATGTTTTTGTTTTTATGTTGCGACCGGCCAGTTCTTAGTATAAAGTTTCCAACATGAACCCCAGACCAGGATTTACGAAGCCTGGCAATTAAGCATCTGTTAATATTTGTATTTTTTAATGGCGGCGCTCGTGGCTAAATAATAACAGCCGATCGTATCAATCTTCAGGTTAAGCCGCGGTTGCCTAGGTTGGTCTGAGGATGAGTGACCATCCATTACATACCGAGTTTCCTACGTGCTTCGGAAAGCACGTTCAGCCCTTGGTCCCGGCTGTCAGTTGTAGATCTTTGACAGTCGTTACAGACAGTCAGTGCCACGAAAGTCTGACAACCAGTCTTACCAAGCAAGGGGCATTACGCAGTACTAACTGGGTTGTGGAGGTCAGATAGGCAGTCGCTCCATGTAAAATATTGGTATTCAGCTGCTTCTGGTGAGACTGGAAGCCGACCACAACACAGTTAGGAAAACGCTAGGCAGATGATGATTTGTATTTTTTAACATGGATGTACTCACTGGTGAGTGAAAAACAATTTCACTTGAATTATTGTAGAAGTTCTGCAACGTCAATTATCCAGAATTAAAACTACTAAAAATATTAACGTTAACATCCAAAGAATAACAGTAAAGTAACAATCTATTAATTTGTTTGTTTGTCAGCGATTCCAAGAAGTTAGCTGCACCAATGTACTAGAACTTTTCACCGAGACTGTTGCGAACGAGCTTAACTTGTGCACAATCTGCGTTGCAGTTATAATAATGTACAACGTATGAAACTTAACTTACTTAAACTGGATGGATCGATGGCTCATAATAATCATCATTCTTCTGCCCTTGTCACGTGTTACTTGTGGTCGGCGCAACACGTTTTCTTCTTCCATTTTCCTCTGTCAACCGTCACGCTATCATTTACTCCTTTTTCTTTCATATAATTCCTCACACAATCCATCCATCGTTTCCTTGATCTTCTTTATCGATTTCTGACAATATTGATGATGAATAAGACGACTTTTAGTATATTATTTCAGATTATTGTCTAAGATTAATAACACTTATTTCTGCAGTAAGTAGTCTTCTTTTAAATCTAGGGTTTTAAGATTAAACTAGAATGTATCAATATAGGGAAGTCTAAGGATTATGACTTTTAAATCCACACTTCTTCTTCGCCAGTCCACACGGCTCTGAATTCTTATTACCAGTCCATACTGTCTGTGCAAAGGCCACCCTCCATTTCCTTTCATCAGTTACAATTCTGCGCCACTTCTCAAAGAAGACATCCACGGCCCCGTTTCGCTGTTTCATCATCTTCATACTTACATCATAACATCACGCCTGTAATCCCCGAAGGTTTAGGCAGAGGTGTATCCATTAGTACACCCACATTTAGCCAGTTATGTTTAGGTCGCATTAAAAGGAGGTAAGCCTATAGCCATCAACCGGCCACAAATCCAGACTTCGTGGCTGCTACTGAGTAATACCAGATGGAAAAACCCAATAACATTTTTCCCGACCTGGGAATCGAACCCTAGACCTCATGCTAAGCAGTCGCGCTTACGACCACTAAATCAACGAGGCAGTCGCCAGCAGTATACTGTGTTTTACAGGCCGACAGCCTACGGCAGACATGTCCTGCCCAGTGTCATTTAAATTTTACAGTCTTTAAACCTCGGCATTACTAAAGCACGCTAAATCTTGGAATAAAACTAGCCCTCTAAAGATATACCATGAACGTGGTACACTGATAAAAATACTGTATAGGTTGTCTCATCCATACTGCAAGCTGGCAACACTTTATGGTCTACAGTCTTACATAAATACGGAGCTTAGTCCAACACAAACGTGTCATGATTAGTTTCTTTGTTTTGTTCAATTTCTGTATTGGTCACATGTGCCGTTACCTTATTGGTTCTACTAGAACAACAGATGTCATTAAACTTGACTTGTTCGCTAAAAGATATATTTTTTCTTTTTATCTCTTGAAGTTATCGCTGTCCAATTAAAGTAGACTTTCTCGTTACTAAAATGTTGAACTAGCATTTATAGTTCCAATCAAAACTAATAGCGGGATCTTTTTTTTGTATCCGAACTAATAATTTTACCTGATCACAGACAAAATCACCCTGTCGGATTATGATACCTGAAAAACCAAAACAATATTGTTTATAGGCCGACAATCGACCCAAAAACCGAACAAAATTAAAATACAGATAATAATCCACATAAAGCATAACTAAACTAAGCTAGTCTAGATTTTATTCAAATTCAAATTCAAATTTATTTATTGGTGTGATTTTTGGTACATTTTACATGAGATCTTAATAATAAATAATTAGTTCCTCAAAAATCTACCTTAAAGGTGTACACTCTTTTACATTATTGGTCATTATTATAAAAAAGAAGAATAATCAACATTTTAAAATAAAATAATTGCAACAAAACACAACATAACTTAAAACAGAAAAAAGCAAGCAAAACATTAACAATTGAGTATACTTATAAATAATGAATGAAATAAAGATAATAGTACAATGTCAAAATTAAATAAATATCAATGTCAATTTACAATTACAATTTATCATTAAGGAATTCGTCAATAGTATAATAACATTTTTCCAATAATAGATGTCTTAATTTGTTTTTAAATTGAATAATATTTAAGTCCTTAATTCCATTTGGTAATTTATTGAATATTTTTGGGGCCATGCAAAGTATACTTTTGTGCATCACGGCGGTCTTTGATGGTCGAACGCATAATTCATGTCTATATCCTCGTCTAATCATTTTATAGCGTTGTTCAGATGCTTTTCTGAATAGATGCATGTTCTTTTTAACAAATAAAGCAGTCTCAAATATGTACATGTACAAGCAAGGTAAAGTCATTATTTTTAACAATATAAAATAAGGTTTGCAGCTATCAGTTATTTTTAGACCGGTAATAGCTCGAATGCATCTTTTTTGCGATTTGAACACCATGTCCTTATTGCAGGAGTTACCCCAAAACATGACTCCGTAGCGTAGTATAGAATCGACATATCCATAGTATGCAGTGACTGCAGCTGCTTGATTGACTACTTTCTTTAGTTTATACAATGCAAAAGCAAACTTACTAATCTTTTTAATTAATATTGAAGTATGTTGTTTCCAATTAAGTTGGTTGTCGATTGTTAAACCTAAAAATTTTGTATTCGCAACTTCTTCAATAACTTCATTATTAAAGCTTACATTTAGTTCCGAATTACCTACTCTTTGACGAAAATTCATAATTTTTGTTTTCTTTAAATTTATAATTAAGTTGTTATGTTCTAACCAGTTAACGGCTTGTTGTAATGCATTGATTATGTCAGCTTCAAAGTGTTTATTATTTTTGTCAAGTTTAACAATGATAGTACTGTCGTCGGCAAACAATGTCATAGGATAGGGTATATTCTGGGGAAAGTCATTTATATATATAAGAAATAATAAAGGCCCTAGCACACTGCCTTGGGGCACTCCATAAGATATTTTTCGTTCTTTAAATATGTATTTTATAACAGTTTTATTTAATTTACAAATTCGACTTATTTCTGTACATTGTGTTCTATTTTTTAAGTAAGAATTTATTAGTGATAAAACATTTCCCCTTATCCCGTACGCATTTAATTTGCTCAGCAGTATATCGTGGTCCAAGTCAAATGCCTTGGTCATATCCATGTATATTGCTGATATTGGGACTCTTTCATTCATGTTAGCTATGATAACATTAAGAAAATCATATACTGCCATATTTATTGAATGATCTTTCCTAAATCCTTTTTGTTCTTTCACAAGTATATTATGTTTGTTGAGGTATCCGTCTATGGACCTATAGATCCATTTTTCGAATATCTTGGATATTACCGGAATAAGAGCTATTGGCCTGTAATTTTTAATGTCTTTCTCGTCGTCTTTTTTAAATAAAGGTTTTATTACAGTAGGTTTAAGCTTATCAGGGTAGGTTCCAGACTGAATACTTAAATTAATTATGTAGCTGAGAGGATCTGATATTATTTCTGAAACATACTTTAGAACCTTTGTTGAAATATCATCGTATCCTACACTATTTTTATTTTTTAAGCCTTTTATAATTTTATTTACTCCTTCTGGTATGATAGGGGCTAAAAACATTGACTGTACAGAGAAATTTATTTTATTGTCAGTGGTCAGTTGTGTCGAAGCAGTAGAAAGTTTTTCTGCTTGGCTTATGAAATAGTCGTTAAAGGTATTTGCTATATCTTTGGGTATAGTGAATGTAACTCCGTTATAATTTATTTCTTTTATATACTCTGGTGGAGAGTTGCTTTTATTTCCATTTATTATTTTCCACGTCATTTTAGATTTATTATATGCTGTCTCTATTTTATAATTATTCTTTGCTAATTGTGTCAATTTTATAATTTTCTTAAGTCTGTTTGAGTAATTTTTAAGTTTCGTCACATTTATCTTAGATGGGTTTAATCTATGGTGCCACAACAACTGTCTTTTTATTTGGCTACACCGTCTAATACCAGGTGTTAACCAATTTGGATTCTTTTTTAATTTTATTTTTTTGTATGTAATCGGAAAACATAAATTATAAAACAATTGGAATAGTTCTAAAAAGTTGTTGTATGCTACGTTAGGGTCTTTAGTGAGGTAGACATCAGAAAAATAAATTGATTTCAAAATGTCTTTGAATTTCATCAAGTTTTCACTACTATAGTCACGCACTTTTATATTCCAACTTTTGATTAAACATGTCTTTTTTACTGGAAGCTTTAGAGTTTGTGCGGTGTGATCTGACATATGTAAATCAAGGACATTATGAGTACAGTTTCGTGAAATATTATGTGCAAAATTATCAATACACGTATTGCTTTGTAATCTAGTTGGTTGATTTATTTGTAAACATAGATTGTACGTCAATAGGAAACTAGTAAATTCTATAGATAATTTATCTTGTTTTAAAATATTAATGTTGAAATCACCACATAGAATTACATTCTTGTTCGAGTCGTAACAGTATTTTGATAATATAATGTTTAATTTTGAGTAGAAAACCTCTAAATTGTTTAATTTTGGTACTCTATATATGCAAATAATGATTGTGTTATGTGGTATTAGTTCAATTGCACAAACTTCGACAACGCCTTCAATTGACATTTTACTGACATTCGTAAGTTCTTTGTATTGGAGACCAAATTTTACCAAAATACAGGCTCCTCCCCTTTTCGTACTTCTTGTATAGTAAGCGGCTAATTTATAATTAGGTATTGAAAGTAGTTCCTCGTGTCCTCGCTCCATAATGTACGAGTATTATCTAGTATTTATTTGCTTTTTGTGCTAATTATTACTCTGTTGAGTAATCAAATCAATTGGAATTTTTATTTTGCATGATGTAATTAATGTATCGTTTATTTAATTATTTAATAATTGCTAATTGATAATTCTATAATTATTTGTTATTAAAGTGATGTAATTATTTATTACCTATCTAGTGGTACTCATTATCATATTCTGTTTTGTTAATATGCGGATAATGTAGTGGGCTGCAATATTGTTAATATTTTGTATTATCTAACCCCCGGTCCAACACATATTGTAGGTGTTTATTGTCCCTGAATAAATAAAATAAAATAAAATAAAACTCCGAAATAACAAAATAGACTTCTTTCTTCAAAACTTAGGAAAATACATGGTTGGCTTTACCTACTGAAATCACTGAGACACCGACGCACATTAAAAACACGACGTGATATACACTCATACCTTTCAAGAGAAAATAAAAATCCACACGGATAATTACAACCCAGTATTATATCTTCAAAGATAATCAAAAACAAGGCATGCACAAAAACCAACGAGTCCCGAAAATATCCTTGCTACACGAAGGGAAACCCGATAATTCCCGAATGTAGCCGAAAGTAACGCGGGGTACCCATTAACGGAATTAGCCGAGTCAGCGAACAGTCTTCATTTAAAAACTTACAGCTTATTTTCTTGCTAAATTGAAAATGTTGAAGAACTAGTTTAAATCTTCTGTAGGGAAAATTGAGTAGTCCGGAGTGTAATTAGAGTAAGTAGTTATTGGGAAGAGCTGGGGAAGAATTGATGTTTGCTGTGTGATCTCTAGCGAACAGACGGTCGCAAAGATTTATGGGTATTTTGATACAGGGTGGTATCCCTAAAACAGTCACCACGTAGAATTTTCTGGTCGGTTTTCAAAAATAAAACAGCTGTGTTCTACAAAACTGCAATACCTGTCAAAATGTATGAAAAACCTGATTTAAAAAAAAAATCCAATGAAAATTTTCTACGTGGCTTCGGGGGTTCAGAATGATGTTTTATCGTCGGTGTACCTTCCATCTTGTATAATAAACTAGTGACACACAGCTTCGCACAGTTTGTATGTCTTTACAAATCATCGAAATTATTTTCACCTTTGAGAATTTTTCTAATTTATGGTGAATACCGCATCAAATTCAGTTGAAAAGTTAGAAAACAACTATAATATTCTCACCTCGTTGGTCTAGTGGTCGCAATCTGCTAAGCATAAGGGCCTAGGTTCGATTCCCATGTCGGACAAATTGTTATTCGGTTTTTCCATCTTCAATTTCTCAGTAGCGGCCACGGAGTCTGGATTTGTGCCCGGTTGATGGCAATCGGCCAAATCACCCCCAATTACATGGGACTGGCCCTCTATTACATGTTTACATTACTGGTGAAATTTGGTTGTACTATTAGGTACACCTCTGCTTAACCCTTCGGGGATTACAGGCGTGATGTCATGTTACGTAATATTACCGGCCCAGATTAAAAACCCGCTTGGAGCATAAAATCGGAATTTTTTTCAAACTTTGAAGATAAATATCTCATCATCTCTGCCTAGCCTTTTCCCAACTATGTTGGAGTTGGCTTCCAGTCTAACCGGATGCAGCTGAATACCAGTATTTTAAATGGAGCGACTGCCTAGCTAACCTCCACAACCCAGTTAGTACTGGGTTGTGGAGCAGTCGTATTACCCAGTTAGTACTGGGTAATACGATACCCCTTGGTAAGACTGGTTGTCAGACTTTCGGGCTACTGACTACCTGTAACGACTGTCAGAGATCTACAATTAACAGCCGGGACCAACGGATTAACGTGCTTTTCGAGATACGGAGGAAACTTGGTATATAATGGGTGGTCACCCATCCACAGACTAGCCTAGGCAAGAGCAGCTTAACCTGAAGATTGATCCGAGCGGCTGTTATTGTTTTAGACACGAGCTAAAGAACAATAATTGAGTTTTGGTTCTATGCTTTCAAAATATACTTTTTTTCAAAACCTTGAGTATGTGTAGGCTAATAATTAATGAGTCTTTACACAGGAAAATATACTAGACTTACCATTTCAATCCGTCGTAATGAGCAAAACTTAATTAACAATTTTCAAAGTTCAAAGTTTTCATACGAAATCATTTCTTAGAAATCTTACACGTGTTTATGAATGAATAAGTAGTACTCATTATTCCAAACTGTTCTGGAATTTATAATTACTAATGATGAAAGTTCTGAAGTGGAAATACCTGCTACCTATTTGATACCAGTAGTAACAAATAAAGTCATTAAAAAAAAAATCTCGGTATTTCGTAATCTTCGTTAGAAAGGTACTAAGTAAGAATTTTTATGATGAATAAAAATATGACGTAATATGTAATCACACGCTTTACTTTTCATTACTTTAGGCCTTGTCCTCTTTATTAAAAGTAAGACTAATTGATAAAAAGTCATCATCATAATTGACTGCCTCTATAGTCGAGTAGTCGCAATCGCGACTACTGATGTCCTGGGTTCGATTACCAGGTCCGCCAAAGTGTTATTGGGTTTTTCCATCAGGAATTTCTCAGTAGCAACCTCAGAGTCTGGATTTGTGCCCTGTTAATGGTAATAGGCTCGCCCCCTATTACACGGGACCTAAAAACAAAACCGGCGAAATATGGGTGTACTATTAAGTACACCTCTGCCTATCTCTTCGGGGATTACAGGCGTGATGTTGTGTATTGATCAAAAATTTTTCGACGACGGCAAATAGAGAAGGATGGAAGAATATAGGATGAGGCCAACCCAAATTGATCTGATTAGAGTCAGAGAATTATGATGATTGATCAAAATTTTACACTCATAAAAGAAACAGCTCTAAAGCTAATAATATTTCAGTTAACTGTTTTCATGATTGATAAAACTGACCTTGAATGCCCTCAATACAAAATTCCCGTTCTCAAGGCCCAAGCATGTTTTTTAAGACCTCAGATCGTTTACTCAAAGCGCTCACGTAGGTACAGTATGTCTGAAATACATAATGTTAGGTTGGGTACTTTCTATTACAGCGAGATCTGCTTTATCACGTGAATACTAGAGCATTTGTGTGAAAACCAGCACTTTTCGGGAATGTAAGCAAACGTTCGGCAATAACATGTTCGATAAGTAGGTCGTATAGTTTTCTGTTAAGTTGGTACACGAGTTTCGATGTAATGAATAGGTTTATCTGAGAGAATACCGATATTATTCGATTTATTGATACATTTGAAATTTCTTTTTGTTTCTTTCTTTTTTTTCAACGTTGTCACACACTAGAAATTTCTCATATTTCGTGGGTGTGCTAAGAAATATTTAAACTCAGATACACAAACAGCCAGACCCGGAACAACTACCTGTAGGCCATACAAATATTTGTTCCGTACGGGAATCGAACCCACGACACGCACCGCAGCAGCCACTAGTGCTGTCGGAATTGTATGAAAGTTGGAACTTTGACCCCCAATATCTCCGTAACTAGAAGGTTCTCAGGTATGGTTTATAAGAAAAAAAATATCGCAAAGACGGAGAGAACAAGTGCCTTTCGGCTTCGTTAAGGGTCTATTTACACCCTTTAGACATTCAATTTCACCAGAATAAAAAAAAATAAAAAAATGGATTGATACCGACTGGAAAAAAAACTTACTCTAAAGCTAAGGTTGTGCAATGAGCGTAACTAAAATACATCAATTCACCCGAAAGATGTAGAAGAGTTATATTTTGCTAGAACAAAAATAGTGCTGTAACCAAAACCCACTATTTTAATTTGCTTCGCATCAAAAAGCCCATGATTTCAAACCAACAGTGTACATTCCGCCCTTATATTTAGAGCTTTCACAAAAACTATTCGGTATTGGCACCAAAAGGGTCCAAAGTTGGTAAACTATTAACTTTTGTTTAGTCCCAAATGGTAGGGAAACGCTTTATCATTTCGATGGGGCCTATAAATTCAGTTGGTCTGCAATAAATCTGAGACGGGAGTCGCCAGGCTGTGGAAGTTTTTAGGATTTTGCACAAATGATGGTGTTCAGCAAGGTGCCTAACACACTTAAAATGACAATGCCTTTCAATTGGAAAATTCAACAACTTTTATTGCGTTTTTTACGTTGGCGGTTAGAGGAATTTTTCAATCAGGGATTTGGTTTAATATTCGTCGAATTGTAAAAGAAAGTGTCTTCAATTGGGGTGCAGTAAATATCTGCATATTTTTTCTTGAAACTCTTGTTTTGGCACTTTTTCGAGTTTACCTTTTTCATTATATAGCTACTGCAGTACGGTTAAAACCAATGTAAAAAAAAAAACACTTTGCCAGCGCAACAGATTTCGCTTCAACAAAAAATGGGTCACCAAAATTACCTACAAAAAATTCTCGCATTTAAAAATGGTAGCCACCCTATTCGGAACGGAGCTCCGGATTTTTCTGCTCGACTGTGTTGAAACTGAGCGGCGACTCGGCGAGGACGCACTTTCCTTTATCTGCTACGATTGTCCCGAGAATTTATTCTCATGGACACAACTAGAGATGAATATAATTCATATTGTTGTTTTTACGCCTTGTGCGCGAGTCGGACGTTGCCGCGTCGGCGCTATTTCGGTCGGAAGCACTCGGGGCGTCTTGAGGGCTGATTTCCACTATAGGATAGGAGCTGAGATGTTTTGTTAATAACCAATCAGATAGAAGCTTTATTCCCACAGCTCCTGCTCGCTGAGCTTCAGTGGACATGTCTTATTTTACTAAGTGCATGTGCAATGGAGATTTGAGTTATTTGCAGGGAAGAACGGGTGCCCACTACTAACCTACCGTGAACTAGCTAAACTGTTCTCTTGTCTCAACACCCAGAGACAGCACTGCTCCGTTCTAGCCAGCTCACATCTTAGCTTACCTAGATGGAAACACCATGTCCTCTACGCCGTTCATCTTTGTCCATATATCTCCTCTCCTCTTCGGTGGAAACCAGGCCTAACTCGGCCGGCGAGATGGTTGTGCGAATAAATTCGTGAACAAGTTGCATGTAACGTCATGTTACGTGGAATTGTGAGATTTGTATAAAACTTTTGTATGATAAAAATCTTTTCTGCGTTGAATTCGGTGTACCATGTGTGTAGCTCGTGGCTAAATAATAACAGCCGCTCAGGTTGATCTTGAAATTAAGCCGCTCGCCTTATGCTGGTCCGTGGATGGGTGACATTGCATACCGAGTTTCCTCCGTGACTCAGAAAGCAAGTTAACTCTATGATCCCGGCCGTCATTTTTTGATCTTTGACAGTCGTTACAGGTAGTCACTGGCCCAACAGCTTAACGACTAATCTTACCGAAGGGAATCGTATTACTAACTGGCAGTCGCTCCATGTAAAATACTGGCATTCAGCTGCGGTTGGAAAAAGGCTAGGCAAATGATGATTCGGTGTACCTACCCTTGTAAATCTTTTGACACTCACTGTGTCATGGCGTCGCGTCGTAGAGCGATTTTCGCCAATAAAACTGAATGCGGTCAGCACCATGTAAACTGCGGTCACGAGCTACGCTTCGCGGTCAGTATCATCATTTCATAACAATGATGACACTGACATCTCTTAAACGCAGTTTAAATGTGCTGATCGCCTTCAGTTCATCGATATAATCCACTCTTGCCACTCTTTTGCTCTTACAGGACCAATGTATAGGACCAGTTTAATGTATGTTTCTTCTGTTTACTTTTTATGTAATTTGGTTCTCTTGTTAATTTTGACAGTGCGAGATAGATAAATACTTTCTCTTTCTTTCTTAGTGATTTGAATGATAACTAAAACAAAAACTTTGAAATATGTACGACAATGATGACTATTGTAGCACAAATAGAGCTTTGTATGTAGCGAAGAGTACTATAATTTTATAACGTTTTTTTTTGCCTTGGATTACAGCATACTTGATATGCGTAATAAGTATAGCATAAACCGTGGTTTGCAATGAGAGAGTGAAATAACGTTGACACAATTTGTTGATGGATTAAGTTTTACTTCACGGTGACACAAGCCTGCATATTAAAATTGTGGTGATAGGATATTATTTCAAATGAATGCTTGGTTTTTAGGGTTCCGTACCCGAGAGGTAACCAACAGGACCCTATTACTAAGCCTCCGCTGTCCGTCCGTCTGTCAGCGGGCTGTATCTCATGATCCGTAATAGGTACACATTTTTAATTAAATGGTAAAGCTTTCACCAAATAAATATATCTAGCCCTGTTTTAAGTTTATTAGGTACTTAGATTATTTTACTTCAGAAAGTAAAAAAATACGTAAGTAGTACAAAAATTTACAACTTTCATAAAACACAAGTCATTATAATAAAAAGCATAATTAAGTACAATACACTTTTAATTACGACACACGTGTGAATTATTTATTTTTATTTAAATTTAACAGGCTCTCGAGCGAGTTAAGCCTTTGTTTAAAATAAATTACATTATATGTACTTACTCGTTAATGTTTTAATTTTTATCAACAGAATTAACTTTGCATTTCACGTTTCAGAAGCAGTTTGAAGATAATTCAGTTGTTTTTTTATTTAAAATAAGAGTTTTTAAATTTGATATTTATGTGGAGACAATTTAAATAATCTACCTGTTAAGAGGCATCTTTACCGAAGTTGCTTTTCATAAACCAACATTACTTTGCGAGTATTCTTGGACCCCAATGAATAACCAAAAGTTATATTAAAAGCCGCAAAAGTTGCTCAATTGTTATCATGTTGCCTTACAAAAAGTAAAGTGGGAGGGAGAATAACACCGATGCACAAACGGTTACCACATATTCAGTACATTATTCTGAACCCCTACGCATGGAGAATTCTTCATGGGTAATATAAATAAAAACTGGCCAAGTGCGAGTTGGACTCGCGCACCAAGGGTTCCGTATAAACTTGTAGGTGTTTTAATATAACTACATATTTACGGTATTCAGATTTTTTCCTTTACATATGCTATAAGACATTGCTTCTTGCCAAATTTCATGATCCTAGGTCAACGAGAAGCACCCGTAGGTTTTAATTCCCATGTGAAATCGCAAAATATGCGACATAAACTGTCATATCTTTTGATCGCGTTGATTTCCAAGTTTGATTTTTCAATGCTCCAAGGGATAGCAGACTTTTGGTATTAATTTTAGCTTGATACCTTTACGCGTTCCTGAGAAAAAGTGTCTTGACAGACGGACAGACGGACAACAAAGTGAAGATTACGGGACCATAAAAACAGATGTTTAGTACAAAAGTACAATACTACACGATCAAAATTTATGGAACATATTACAGATCAGAATGATGTACTGCATACGTGGTAACTGTTTATGCGTCAGTGTCCATTCCACTCTGTATACGGTGTGCATTCACCTCAATAGTGTTTACGCTCATGTCATTTTTCGTAACTGCCAGTATTAATGTCTGCAACATTCTTGTCGATTCTAAAAGACTGAATCAGATTTTCAACAGTTGTCTATGCCAAAAACACATTATTATGTCCGTCGTACTTGCTTGGAATTTGATGTGATCTGAATACGATAGAACCTTTCTTAAACTACACTTAGGTTTCGGTATTTCAATGGTCATATTCAGTTTTAAGCATTAACACGCTGTTATTATTAATGTTTATGACGTAGCAGAAAAGCATAATGAAATTAACTATGCAGCATAGAGAAAAAAGATTTACCTTCTATTTCTATCACGTCCATTTCAAACAAAACTTCCGACTCAGAACTAAACCATTATTATTCTCGGTTCAAAGCTAATCGAATGTCCGTCATATTGGCAATGATTGGCGCCCACTGTGTACACAAAGGACGACATGCGGCCTCATTCATTCACTCATTCATTTGGTTCGTCTTGTTAATGTGTTTCAGTGTCATTGTTTTGTTCAGCTTTCCTGTATAATTCATCATTTGCATAGCCATTTCTTTTATTGTGTTAGGGTTGCCTTCCAGTATAGTGCTACAAAGTTCTTATGGCGCTTGAATTATATTTACAGAGGAGCCCATTATTTACCACATTTGAGAAATTAAAAAAACGAAATGGTATGGCATTAGTTTTGATTTTGCAACGTACCAAAGATCCTCGAACAACTACTTAACCAAATGGCATAATTCTTTATAAGAATTTTACTATTGTGAACCTGTAAATGTTCATTAGTAAGGCTCTTGAGTAGGTAAAGATAAATTCATTTTCCAATGGATCTATGTACAGAAAATAACCACAATAAGAATACATTAGAAGAAGTAAAAGAATATAATTATTATTATGTTACAACTCTAGCTAGATTAGAAAAATAGAAAGGCCATGGGCCCTGATGAAATACCAGTAGAAGTATGGAAGTGCTTAAAAGAAGACGGATGTATGTGGCTGACTTTATTCTTCAATAAGTTGTTGTATGAAGGAGCGATCCCACAAGAATGGTGCAATAGTTCGCTAGTGCCCATCTTCAAGAATAAAGGTGATGTGCAAGACTGCAACAACTATCGGGGGATAAAGCTCATGTCACATAGTATGAAAGTATGGGAGAAAGTGATAGAGAAAAGATTGCGAGAGGAGAGTGAGATTACCCAAAATCAGTTTGGGTTTATGCCAGGTCGAGGAACAATGGACGCCACTTTTGCACTCCGCAAATTGTGCGAGAAGTATAGACGTGCACACAAAAACTTGCACATGGTGTGCATTGATCTGGAGAAAGCGTATGATAGGGTACCTCGGGATGTGTTGTGGTGGGCCTTGAAAGAGAAAGGTATACCTGGAAAGTACGTAGAGTTAATTCGTGCTATGTACAGTCAATCTTGTACCTACGTCCGGTCAGCTGCTGGCAACACCGACGAGTTCAATGTGGCTGTAGGCTTGCATCAAGGGTCGGCTTTAAGTCCTTACCAGTTGATTATGGACGCTTTGACGTCGGACATACAGAAAGAGGCACCCTGGTGCATGCTGTTTGCCGACGACATTGTTCTTGTCGGTGAAGATGGATCTGAGATCCAGAGCAGATTGGAGAAATGGCAACAGAAGCTGGAGAATGTTGGCTTGAAAATCAGTAGAACTAAAACGGAATACATGTTCTGCGATTTCGGCGGTCTCTCCAGTTCTGGAGCCATAGCGCTAAATGGCGAGTTTCTTCCTGTCTGCTCCGACTTTCGGTATCTCGGTTCACTCGTGCAAAGCGATGGCGAAATAGATCGTAGTGTAAAGCACAGAATTAACACGGGATGGATGAAATGGCGGCAGGTCACGGGAACAATCTGCGACTCCCGCATTCCCCTTAAACTTAAGGGGAAGATTTATAAAACAATGGTTAGACGTGCTGTCTTGTATGGATCAGAATATTGGGCCACAAAAGGGATGAATGAAAGGCATTTGCATGTGGCGGAGATGTGAATGCTAAGGGGGATGTGTGGTGTTACGCAAATGGATAAAATAAGAAACGAGTATATAAGAGGAAGTTTGAAAGTGGCGCCGGTGACTGAAAAGTTGTGTGGTAATCGGTTGTCGTGGTATGGGCATGTGATGCGGAGGAATGAGGAAAATGTTGTGAGGAAAGTTTTGAGTATGAATGTGGATGGGTATATGAGTAGAGGAAGACCAAAGAAACGATGGATGGACTGTGTAAAGAATGATATGGCAAGAAAGGAGGTGTCTGGCGAGATGACGAGTAATAGAGAAGTATGGAAGAAGATGACATGCTGCGCCGACCCCAAATAAATTGGGATAAGGGCAAGAGAATGATGATGAACTCTAGCTAGATTATAATTTCACTTTCTTTTAAATATTTATTTTTCTGAGGATATAGGTGCCTTAGGTACATAAAAATTTAATAGTCTTGCTTGACAAAGAGACTTCCATATCAGGAAACCAGGCTCCGTTCGATGTCCCAAGAAATTCCCGAAGCACTTAAGCTCATGAACGCTCTTCCTCAATTTCCTTTAACAAACTGCCATCATTTTAACTAGCACAAATAAACGTTCCGTTTGAACGAAGACAATATGGCCGCCACAATTAAACCACGTTTAAAACATGAGACGTTAAGTTTCAAACAAGTTCTTAATTACGTTTTCGCGTTTCGCGAATGTTTTCATAAATAATTTTGTGTTATTGCTTTAGTTTTCTCACTCATCTTTTACTTTATGTTAGCTTTATATATTTCTAATGTGTTCAATTTACTTAATTACCTACCTACTCTTTCATAATGTTTTGTGTAATTTATTTTATTACTAGGTACTGTTCTCAGAGGAGCTCGTGGCTAAATAATAACAGATTCCGGATCAATCTCCAGGTTAAGCCGCGGTCTGAAGATCACCAATCACATACTAAGTTTCCTCCGTGCCGCGGAAAGCACATTAAACCGTTATTCCTGGATGTCATTCGTAGATCTTTGACAGTCGTTACAGATCAGATCAAATCAGTGGCCGGAAATTCTGATAAGCCGTCTTACCAAGGGATATCGTGTTATCCAGTACTAACTGGTTTGTCAGAGAGACAGTCACTCCATGTAAAATACTGGTATTCAGCTGCCTCTGGTTAGTATGGAAGCCGACCCAAACATAGTTGGGAAAAGGATAGTCAGATGATGACTAAGTGTTCAAAAAAGGGTGATGAAAAACATCGTATCGAAAAATCCGAAGACTAGGCCCGCATGGTGGATAAAGGCCCAGTCCATTCCAGGTGGCCCAATAGTAGGAACGTTAGAAGCTGACTGTGTATATGCTATATAATTACTCTTTAGTAGTTGTGTAGCTTCCCACATGGCTTCAACGTGTCGTATTTTGCAATAAAGGGTCTTATCTTGTTGACCGATAGGTACTGATAATATATGACACGCATCCGCAAAACACCCGGGTTTTTCTAACAATGATCCCAGACTAGGATTAAGATAGTTATTGTTTTGTGATAATCGATTTTTCATTTCATAATACATAGGTCTAGTTTTATCAAAATTAGCAAAGTAGATAAAATATTTCATTTCTGGATTTTAATACATTACTGTAATTATTCATGCATGTGAATCGACATTTAGGACAGATTTATATTAGGTAGATGGATATTTATTCAATAGTGATTTAATGAGAAATCGATTGACACCTCATTCATCAAAATCGGCTCAGTAGTTTAAGCGCTACTTGCACTCGTACAGTAAACAATTCGTTTATTTGCTATGCGCAATTACGTCACACGATAGCTCACGTATAGGATTTGTACATTACATCTAGTACTCTTAGTTCCTACATTATAATCGAGTATCGATTTCCAAAAGACCTTTGACCTGTCATTTACGACTCGTTAATCGTCTCGACGTCTAATATCTTTAGTCTGGTCCATCAACTTTCAGAAATGGGCGATCTCGCCACTTTTGTGCCAGCTGTCCTTTTTCACAAGAGATTAAATGTGGTCAAGATGACGTCTCAATAAAATAGATACCTGATTATAAAGTAAAAGAATTAGTGGTATATCGATGTGGAAACGTACAACCTCTCAAAGGTTTGCTGATACAATACTTGGTAGGTAGTACTAGGTGGTAGTTCAGGTAGGTACTACTCATTTAAGGTCCAGATGAAGTCATCATCATCATCATTTCAGCCGATAGACGTCCACTGCTGGGCATAGTCCTCACCTAAGTGTCGCCACATTGACCGGTCTCGTGCGACTCGCATCCAACGGATCCCCGCAACCTTTACCAGGTCATCAGTCCACCTAGTAGGAGGCATTCCACCGCAACGTCTTTCGGTTTGCGGTCGCCACTCCTGAAGTTTTCGGCCCCATCGGCTATCCGAAGAAGCTAATTGTAGTGATGCCTGTTTTTTGGGTGATGCTATTAATCATCATACAACCGCATTTTATTGCTGCATCCGGTTAGACTGGAAGCCGACCCCAATATAGTTGGGAAAAGGCTAGGCAGATGATGATGCTATTAATCATCATGACAGGTAGAATAGTCGTCCCAGCAATAGCTAAAAAATAAAAATAATTTATTCAATGCGAAATAAAAAACAAACAAAAAACTTTCACTTACGACTTAGGTTCTGCCACAATCAACGAAATGCAACTCCCATTCCTTGGTAATCATTGCCTCCAAATAAAGTAAAAGATCTAAAGTAAGTAAAGTAGACAAAGATAGATATGAACGTTTTGCAACCACATGTTATTTTGCAACTTGAATGTTTTGAGACTAAAGGAGATATATATGTCAATATCAGAACTAATTTGTTCGATAAATCAACAACGAAAACCTATAAATATCACAAATTACAAAGGCTCTCTTTCAACACTCAACAACTATCAACTTTATTTCCAGCACTCGAAACAAAATATACGATACACTTTCGCATAAATTTAATCTGTTAAACTCACTAACTAAAGATTTAAAGGAGAATATTTCAACTCGCTTAATGTTTCTAGGGAATAAATAAAGGCTTTATCGCCGACTGGAGTGGCATCGAGTACTCTTAGTTGTGCTAATAGAAGACTGCTAATAAACTGTCCGGGATTCTTGTCTGCAAGCCGATCTCTTTGTTGTTTACTTTGTTGTTATTTATTAGGTGATAAGTGAGTGTTTTATTCAAAATAGCAATGAAATCTTTGTATGTTGTGTACTAACGTTTTTATAGACTCCTGCGTGTTTTACTTGCTATTCTCTTACGTCTTGAAGACGCATAGTATAATAAGTAGGTAGCAGGTAGTAATTGTTTTTTCTCTTTTGAGAAAAAATGTTTGAAAAGTTGAAGTTGTTGGTTGACTGGTAGAAAATGCCTATGGCATTAAGTCCGCCTCTGTACTTTTGTGCTTGAAGTGTTAAATAAATAAATAAATAATAAAAGTACCGTGAACATGATAATAACAGTGTCTATAAAATTTAACTAACCATTAGATGTTACAAAATTGATATATTCATAACTTCCTTCAAATTTCCCAGTCCAAAATGAAAATCGTTTACAAAATCCGTAATAGGCTCAAACAGCTTATATAAGTCCTCATTTCACAGACCTGAACAATTGAATCGTCTTGGTTCTCTCACAAATTGAGAAGGAAGGACGCTTGAGCGATTGCAGTGGTCTTAACGTTTCAAAAGGGTCAGAGTGTTGAACAAGATGTCGAGTGTCTGTTAGTACTATGTACAAGCTGGGTTTCACTTTCCATTTCTCGTTCTTTAAATCGTAGTTAGAAAAAGCCACAAATGTTTCACAAATAGTTTTCTATTTTCCTCTATTACTTTTTATGTTTGAATTACTGTCATTAACATTTGTCCCATGTTGGGCGCCAAAACTGTTCAGATCGTGGCCCATGTTGGGCGCCAAAAAATATATAGAATAGAATAGAATTCTCTTTAATCGAGTATCCATGACTCAAAAACTGTTAGTAAAACTTACGACTATGTTAGTAAACACTGATAAAAAACAAAACAACACAAGAAATAACGGTGGATCACTGCTGCGACAACCCATGAGTGATAGCACAACAGCGACCCACATAAACACAGTCCAGGCGACTGGCAATCATGTTTAAGATACTGTTGGCGCTGCCCCACACCCTGCGCACCAGGGAAACGCATCTTTGTAAAAACAATCCACATGCGCGTCCGCGAACATCCCCGATATGACCCATTGGTCATAAAGTCGACACGACGTTACTCTGGAAAAAAACAATCGGAAGAAAAATTGCATGACACCTGCATGCCGCTTGATGCAAGTCGTATCGATTAGGTGTTGAACTTGAAAATCGTGTCCCACGTTGGGCGCCAAAAAACATTTTGCCATTGTAGAGGGTAAAGAAATGTTGCCCTGCAATAAAGCCGTTCACATTTCAAACAAAACGAGTCTAAATACTGACAACATAAACGCACAGATAAGCGAATTAACACAACAGCTTTATATGAAATCATCCACAAAAGCATTGAAGTACTCGTAACTGACTACCCAACCTCTAATTTATACGCTTTCATTATTACCAACAGCCCTTTGCTCAACGGAAAGGTAATAATAAGCTATTACGCGTCTCACTGTGTTGATTATCGCGGTTCATATAATTCAAACGGGCTATTAATTTGGCCTGCAGTGTATGGGCTACGATTACGCTCGGCCTGCCGTGTATTGTGCTTGTGATGTAATAGCAATTGACTTGATTTAAGTTTGTTTTCGAATCTACTTCTGTTTAATGCTAAATCATATTTAGTCTGTGTGTTTCTGTTTACATAATTTTGCACTGATATGAATTACTAAAAAAGGCATTCATTTTACTTCTCGTAATAAGTTAGTTTATCAGGTTCTAGAAGGTTTCTCAAATCGTGTTTTTTATTGTACACACAAAGATTTGTTTGTATAAATTTAATTCGGTTATACCTAGTCGGCGCAACATTAAGGACTGTGGCGACATCTACAACGTCACATACTAACTACGCATAATTTCTGACGTGACGTAATCAACACTCAGACTGCTTGATGGTTGCCAGGTTGTCTGTTGTTCAGGCAATAACCTGACAACAACCGTCGTAGTAGTAGCCCACCAGACACTACACCCACCTAGTTGGAAGATTCGATTTCAATGCAGGCTGAGGAACTTTTTTCCTGTTTCTCATACTTCTAAAAGACATTATTTTTGAAGAGTAGAGTTAAATTCATCTGCGTTCTTCTTACAAATTGAATTTGGCTGGATTTGAAGGCATTTATTAGTAATAAATGCCTTCAAATCCAGCTTACCCTAAAACCGTATCCAGCCAAGACAATAAACAAGTGTCCCCCGCACTACATCGTCAACGTTAATATCTCAGTGGAGGTGACAGATGACGCCTTTATGAGCATTCCTTGGGGACAGTGGCCGACACTGATTTATAGCTTGATCACATCACAAATCTTCGCGCTATATAGAGTAGCTTATGGAGTGTGGTAAAATGTAGTTTCTGGGCCAAGTGACCCCTATTTGTGAGTGCCACGAGGAATTACTAATAGTCATGTCTTTTGGGTAAATAGGCGTAAGTTTGTGGTCCTGTTTTGAAAATAGTCCCCAAATATTTTATTGCTTTTCCTTTTTCCAGTATTTGCAGAGTCTCACAATACGATTAATTACTCAAATCAGTGTAGTTTTTTCTTCAAAAGACCATCTCAGACACTAATCTGCGTAGCCCTCATGTCACCAAGATTATTTCTGGTCCTAAAAATAAACTAAATCTTAGTTTGTTTCGGCTGTTACTTCTCAGAGTAGTCAGGTACGAGAAACCGAACCCATTCAGTGTAAAAAAAAAATACGAGTAAAAGTGTTTGTAAAATCCTATTTGCAAAATAAACATCACTTATGCTTAAGTTGTGACATGCTGCCGCGTAAGAGTCATGACAAATGTGGCTTTGCCACTTTATGGACACAGTTTGGTTTTGTTTTTACGTGAGATGTAAGCAATCGTAGAATGGTGATACTATGCGTATATCGTGCAGATAAACTGGACAGTACGCATTAGATTCAGAACCCAAGTACCTATGCTTAAGCTTGATTTTTAACACGTGCTATGGCGTAATTTTTGCGTAATACTGGTATAAAATATGATGACCTTGAAGGTGGTCGGTGACATTCTTTGGGGAGAGTGTCAGACACTGATTTATAGCTTGATCACATAACAAATTTCGCCCTCTGTAGAGTAGTATATGGAGTGTGGTAAAATGTAGCTCCTGGGCTGTGGAAGGGTGAAGTGTCCCTCTATTTTGATATATCGCAAGGAATAACTAGCTCTTACGTCTTTTGGATAAATACCTAAGTGTAAGTTGAATGTCTTTACCAAAAGGTCCTCAGTTAGAGAATACTCGCATAGTTTAATTATTTTTTAATTTGTATTTTTCAGTGTTTTAGGGATTTTATAGACTACCCCGTTGGTCTAGTGGTCGCAAGCGGAACTGCTTAGATTGAGGTCCTGGGTTCGATTCCCAGGTCGAGCAAAGTGTTATTGGGGACTTTCCATCAGGAATTTCTCAGTAGCAGACACGGAATCTGGATCTGTGCCTGGTGGATGGCAATAGGCTCGCCCCAATGGGGTTGGTGTACTTGTCAGGTACACGTCTGCCTAATCCTTCGGGGATTACAAGGCGTGATGTCATGTTATGATTTTCAACGAGATTGACACAAGTTTCTCAGTATCTTAAAACAGTTCCATACATTTACTATCTGTATGACCTTTAATTCACTGAAATCCACGTGACCAAGTATTTAAGCAATGAAGTACCAATATAAAAGTTGCAAAATTTAATCAAAATAAAACAAAGCTCATAAGTAGAACTAAATAACTGTGACAAAACATAGAAACGAAGAAACTTCATAAAATAAGAAGAACGAGAAAGAAAATAATTACAATAATTAAGTCAACATGTTCAGTACAAATATCATATCGTTCACTTCGTTTTCCTTGTCCAAATCAATTTTCCTTATTAATGGGCGGAAAATTGAACAATATCAGATGTAACAAACTTTTATCCTGTGACATTTAGTTTCTTGTAACTACAGCACAGAACTTGGAGAGTGAACCTGTATTTTCAGACTCTTACAGCCTAAACACAAATTCCATTACCTAATTGCGATAGGTTAGTAGGACAAGTGCGAGTTTTGATCACTGAAATAACGAACTCGATCGTGTGAAAGTAAACTTTAAATTTCATGGAATAATAAACTCAAATGGAGTTGGCCACAGGACACCTAGGAAGGCGCGGTGATGGCAGTTGGAGTAAAGCTGTGAACGACAGAAGAAAAAGTGTTGGTCGTCTGGCGGCGAGATGGGCAGACAACTTCGTTGCCATCGCGGGAATATCCTGGATGAGGCTGGCACAAGAACGTGGAGCTTCGCATAAATAAAGAGAGGCCTATACCCAGCAGTGGGTGTAGTCGGGCTGTGGATGAAGTTGAATAAATTGTGTTCCACATTTTTGTCACCAGACAAATTAATGAATAAGTTGCAATATTAAGCCGTATGACTCATGTGAACTAGCACAACTAAGATAACGATGACTATTTATTGAATAAACATTTATTTTCATGAAATACAAAAATTTACGAATTTATTTCAAATCGTGACTACTTAATGAAATTGCAATGAAATTTATGTGAATTTTAATCTACCAAGAGAGTAGATTGTACATTTACTGTCGCTCAAAACACACCAAATATACGCGTGCTTAATGCACAGATAAATGCATACTTTAATTATAAAAATATAATTAACTTACTGATGACTTGATACGAGTGTCATAGTGTGATTTTGCTTTCTTTGCAGGAGGCTGATCACTTTCACTCTCTAAATTATCACGGTCAGACATTTTATTTTCAGGAAAATAAATTTGTTTTCAAGTAAAACACAGGTTATGTGCACTGTAGTAAACAACACTGTATACTGTAATGCCTCTAGATACATCCAGCAGGTGACGCACCGTACACACTACTGCATATAGACTGTATATATATATAGCGTGGCGACGCGTCGCCACGGCATGCGTCGCCACGCTGAAATCGGTTTCACGTGCGGCTATAGATGTTTCACATCAAAAATACTTTTTACTTTTTGTAAAAAAGTTTTTTATTTTATCCTTTTAGTTGTGGTACGATGGTATCTCACACAAATTCCTGTTGAGTATTCGTTTTACATTGTTACTAAAAGTTATAAGTAGATCAGTTACATATACATTTGACAAAAAAAAAAGTTTAATAATTTTCCGAGTGCTTATAGTATGTTTAAGGAAATTTCGAAACGCCTAGTTGACGCTTCCCGTGACCGATCACTGCCGTGCCCCTAGTTTATTTATCTAGGCTTAAAACATGATACCTTTGTATCTAGATAAATCTTAAACCTTTTGGTTGGCTTTTACTTTGGCCAGAGGCTAAGTGTTGCCATACAACGTGGCAACGCCGCCAGTCTCTTGGGCACATTACCAGCTGACAGCGTTGAGGAGGAGTTTTTTGATGCCCTTTTGTAGTTTGTTGTTAGTTTATTTATTTCAGGTTACTGATTGATTAAACTTTAATTTAGAAGATAACTCATAAACTATCCATGCAATGTGCATAAAATTATGTGGGACCACTTTGCAAGCTTCCTCTACCAAATGTTTTCATTTGAAGAGGAAGAATCACGGAAATCGAACCAGTAATCACAGAGTTATGAGGTAACAAATATTTTAAAAAAATACAATCGAATTGAGAACCTCCTCCTTTTTAGAAGTTGGTTAAAAGGCAAAACAAATCCACCCCAAAATCTTCATCGAATCTGACATTAATCAAATTAACTAAATATTATACCTATTTACCCAAGAAATTTCAGCACACGAAAAGACGGATAAACACAATCTCATGGCAATTCCACGAATAAGGCAGAGGCAGGATGCAGGCATGACGACGTCGGTGGGTGACCGCCAGCTACCGTCGATTTCCCATAGGACGGCCATTTAATTACGTTCCCAGACGTTCAGCCCGGCTTTTGTTTAAAGAATCATTTAATTTTTCCTACTGGCAACACGGGAATAGTGAGGTTCGGAGCCATATTGTTTTGTCCTGATAGCATTTGTTTTGGCTTGAGTTGAATTGAAAGAATGAGTGGGAATGTTTTTGAAAGAAGGCTTTCATTAAAATGTTGTCTTGGGAAAAGTCCCAGTAGTGTATTATTAAAAAACCAACCAAGTGCAAGTTGAACTCGCGCACCGAGGGTTCCGTATAAACTTGTGGGTATTTTGTTATTAAAAGACATATTTACGGTTTTCCGATTGTTTGTTTTACATGTGCTGTAAGATATTGCTTCTTACCTTTCATGATTCTATATCAAAGGGAAGTACCCTTAGGTTTTGATTCGCTTGTGAAATCGCAAAATTTGACATAACTGGTCATATCTTTTGATCGCGTTGACTCACAAGTTTGATTTCTTCACTGCTCCAAGGGGTAGCTGTCCTGAGTATTTTATATTGATTGATATAATTTCATCTTGATACCTCCACGCGTTCTTGAAAAAAGGGTCTTGACAGACGGACAAAAAAATGATCCTATAAGGGTTCCGTTTTTTCAGACTGACTGGAAGACCAAAGAAACGATGGATGGACTGTGTAAAGAATGATATGGCAAGAAAGGAGGTGTCTGGCGAGATGACGAGTAATAGAGAAGTATGGAAGAAGAAGACATGCTGCGCCGACCCCAAATGAATTGGGATAAGGGCAAGAGAATGATGATGATGATGTACGGAATCCTAAAAATGATATTTGTATCACCTGAAAGGCATGGTTGCGAATCCGTTTTACTGACACATTCCGTTAACGAGATGACTTTGGGTTTGGGTCGCGGCTTGGAACTACAAAACACTAAAGCTGTCTTATTTTATCTCTGTAATTTTGTAGGATGCCTCCTCAAGTTCTTCAATAAATCTTTTTTAATTAGTCACTTACGCACAATGACTAACCGTCGTGATCAACATCCGTGCGTTATTTGCATTAGGACTATAAAGACGATCATCATCTGCCTGACCTTTTCCCGAGCATCGGTCAAGCGGTCAGCTTCCAGTCTAAGCGGATGCTGCTGATTACCAAATTTTTACATGGAGCGACTGCTTATCTGACCTGTACAACCCGGCTACGATATAGATACCGATGGATTTCACTGCCGGCTTCTCTGTTCCTTAATCATTATAATCTGGATCTATTCAAAGTTCGAGTAAATCGGTTTCATCTAGACAAGCTTGCGCCACCCTAGGCCGCATCGTCGCTTCACATCAGGTGAGTTGCGGCCAGACGCAAGCCTATCTAGTATAAAAAAGATAGATTTAAGATAACCCATGGTAACACTGGTCTAAAAACAAAGTCTGGTAAAATTGTATGATGGATGTTCATAATAATCATAATATAACACACCAAAATAAACATTTCTGTTTTATAATATCCTCGGTTCACCACATAATAGGAGACTAATGTGAAATTGGTAGGATTACCGCAGTACGTGGTCGGTGAGTACGTATGTACGTAAACGATTCCGTTCGTGTAATGAATTTAAATTAATGGTATCAATCAGTACAAACGTTCGGTATTCAACCAATAACATGGCCGTTCTAAAATTATTGCTTTTCTGTCGAAAATGTTGTGTGTTTGAAATTCTGTCGACATTGTTCAGGTTAACCCAATTTAGGGACATTTTGGAATTGTTTTTGTTTATTTGCAGTGTTTATTATGTATTTGGACTTCGAAATCACGTGTTCTGTTTTCAAATATCTACAGTAATTATTGTTTTGTTGACTTTGTACCACTACAAACGATTTACACTGGCATATACAATGTTATCCGTACTTGTTATGGTATTCTAGTAATTAATAAAAATCCTACATTGTTATCAGAGTAATTCGCACGTTAAGGAACCTATATACCTACACGACAACGGGTAACTGTTGGAGTATTCCGCCAGACAAGGTAGCCTTTTCAATTGAGGATAAGAAACTCTCCAACCTTTGACTGTATCTCTGATATTCAATAAACTGTATGCAAACCCTATTGTCTATAGAGCTGATGTGAGATATGGGTGTACTATTAGGCACACCTCTGCTTAACCCTTCGGAGATTACAGGCGTGGACTTATGTTATGTATGTTAGTCATATAAACAGTTACAATACATAAGAGGGAGGCTTCCCTTTTCAATGGTGGAACTTTCCAACCTGTTTCTAATACCTGTACATTGTATTATGCCAGTAAGAAATTCTATACTTTCATAACATCAAGTGAACCTAATTTAGAACCCGTATGTGTACTCAATTATTAAATATTTAGTCCCTTTTAAGAATTAGTAGTTTGGCAGATTTCCGAGCTACGTCTGCAATTTGAGTTCTGGAGCGTAGTGTGGTGTTCCTTATTCGATCGGTAAGATTAACGTTAAGTATACTACGCTCCATTGTCCGTTTCTCCATTCTAGAGCCCTGGGACAGCTAGACGGCGTTGCGGTAGACCGAGAAGAAGATGGCGGGACGCCTCGGATGGATTTCTCGATAATTGGCGTGAAGAGGCGCAACACCGAGAAAAGTGGAAGGAATGGGGGGAGGCCTTTTCGCAGGAATGGAACAGTACAGGCTAACAAAAAAAATAGAAATCACACATTTCTACCAAAACTTTTTCAAACATTCGATTTTTTTTTAACTTGCTCCTAATACTGGCACAGTTCTCACCAAAAAGTCTTTTATCTTTAAAAGCAAAAAATTCAGCAGCAAAATAAGTCCCGATTTCGTTTACATTATCTCTGAACTCTCTCAAATGTGCTATTTTACATGAGCCCTAAGTGCTTTATTTAATTTATACATTTATAGCACACACCTTTTTAGTCGAATGAATTAAAGCTCGCCATTCACTGTCAGACTGACGGCAGAGTAACGATTGTCGAGCTTGAAGTGTATTAAAATTCCTTCGTTTTCGAGAACTTAGAAATTGCGATCAGAAGGCCAATTCCACTAACGAAAAACAAAACTTTCAAAACTAGTTGCAACCTTATCTCAGCGAGAATTCGCTGTCAAAAAGTCATAAAATTTTTGACAGATTGAGTTTGATATAAGAATGTGAATGTCACGTTTAACAAACTATCGGAATTGCGCCTTTGGTTGTTTATATTGTTATTCCAGGGAATTGTTAATTTTATATGCCTTGAGAGTCATGTATCTCTGAGATTTAACAAAACGTTTACAAACCGCAGCAATATCTATACTAATCTTATTAAGCTGAAGAATTTGTTTGGTTGAACGCGCTAATCTCAGGAACTCCTCCGTCCGAATTAAAAAAGTTTTTTAGTGTTGGATAGCCCATCGAGGAAGGTTATAGGCTATATGACATGGGTGTCGAAAGTCGCGGGTAACAGCTAGTTAGTAGTCTATAGAGCAGATGTGAGATGTGGGTGTACTATCAGGTACACCTCAGCCTAACCCTTCGGAAATTACTGTGGACTTATGTTATGTACTGACAAGTCATATAATCACTTACAATACATTATGACTATAACATCATTGTAACATTTAAAAAAGTCGGTAATAGGTTTATAATTTTAAATCTTACCATCCATGCGAACTGTTAGCCCATCAAAATACCCCGTAGTACTAAAATAAGGAAATTCACCTCTTAAGTTCACTGATTTCATGTTAATAAGCCTTCTTACCTTCTTTTGGCAAAACTCGCCATCGTTTCAGCCTATCTGATTGCATTAGGAAACGCCAATGTTTATGTATTATTACCCCTTAAGGGATAGGGTAATAATACATAAACATAGGGGTTAAGTTTACCCCATACCCTCATAGATGATGGCTGCCAATAATCTTTAAGATGTTTTTGCAATTTTCTTTTTCACGGCTGTTCTATTTCAGATTTTTTATTGCTTTATAAAATTCATCATGTTCAGTCTTCATGTTTACATCCTGAAATTTCTTTTTAAAATATCCCTATAAACATATACAGAGTTAGTTTCAAAGACCAGCCAAACTTTTCATCGGTGATTAAAGAAAACAAATAGCTGTTTCCTACAAAAGTGCAATACATACACGGTCAAAATGTATGGAACGGCTGATTTTTTTTTTAGACCGTTAAAAAATTTCTACGGGGGGGTTCAGAATGATGTACAGCATCATATCTGAGAATTTTCTGATCTTTGGAAACTAACCCTGTATCTACTTGTTCTGAGAATCGAACCCAAGACGACCATCCTCAGTGGCAGCCTTCGTGTCCACTACACCACTGATCAAGCCATATTTTAAGAAAAATATCGTACTTTATTAAAATATAAATTATGACACTAAAATACCATTAACAGGGTTACTAAATAACGCTTAAAACTAACAATAATACAGAAAGGACTCCAATATGTTATTCAAAATGAAAATTTCATTTATACGTACACATTACCATATCCTAAGAAAATACGAAGGCAATAACTTCGCAGATCCATTTCTATTTACCACTTGGAGTATTAATAAGACAAGCTATACACCGGCCTAGCAACATAGACCCCGCAAATAGCATTCTTCTTTTTTTATTTTATTAGTGGCCATTAATAAGAAAGAACACGTTAGACTACAACAATGTGAATGTCTAGTAACCGGAGTTAAACCAGTAGTCTACGAAGTATGATGATAATGCGTGACTTAAGAAATCGAGGCCATTCAACATTACATTTTACAAAATACCAAAATATGGCATAGGTACTGAGATAATGCAGCGTGTAACATTTTCGTTACTTTGGCGTTGGTCGAGTGCTCGCAAGCGCGACTGGGTTTGATTCCCGGGTCGGGCAAAGTGCTATTGGGTTTGTCCATCAGGAATTTCTCAGTAGCCACGGAGTCTGAATTCGTGCCCCTTTGATGGCAATAGACCCATCCATTATAACATGGGACTTAAACATAACTGGTGAAATGTAGGTGTACCATTAGGTACACCTCTACCTCACCCTACGGGAATTACAGGAGTGATGTTATGATGAACTGAAGACATTTTCGTAAAAACACCACCTGCCGTAGTCCACAACATGGCATACTCTTCTCACAACTTTATAATAAGGGATGGAAGATTTCTTTTGTTGCTGTCCTTTTGTCGATTCTTCCGTCGACAAAACCCGTTTCTACGGTGGTCATGCCACCCGTGCTGGTGTACATATATTAGCGCTCTATAAGCCATCACTACTCAACGTTCAGTTAACCAGCGTGAGGCTTAGTAGAAACGCAAGCAGATAGAAGTCCGAACAGATATTTTATTTAAGGGCCCTTTATATGGGTCTTATTCCTCTGTAAGACCGGACTAAAGCAGAAATGTAAATAAGAATATGTATGGATGATAGGGCGTTGGGAAAACATATGATATGCCTAAGGGATGAGAAGAATTGCTGCTATGGAACGCTATATCATAAAGCAGTTATTTGGGTATTCCTAGTGTCGTAAGAGGCGACTAAGGGCAGGGTAGGTAGCAGCGTTCTCTGTGCCTTTGTAACAACCGTCCTACGGTCGCCAACCCACCTGCCAAGTGTGGCGATAATGGCAAAACCCCGTCTTTAGGAGAGGTCTATGTCCAGCAGTGGACGTCTTTTGGCTGAAATGATGATGATGATTCCTAGTGACTTATACGTGAAACACGGAGCGGCGGTGGCCCAGTGGTGGTGGCCCCGACTTATGAGCAGTAAGTCGTGGGTTCGAACCCAGGCAGGCGCGGTGAAGGAAAACATCTTGAGGAAACCGGCATGTCCTAGAACCAAAAATTCGAAGACATGTGACATCTACCAACCCGCACTGGGCCCGCGTGGTGGGTTATAGCCCATTTCCTTTAATAGAGAGGAGGCGTGTGTCCCAGCGGTGGGAACATTATAGGCTGATTATGCTATGCGTGAAAATGATCCTGCTGCAGCTAAATATCCATATGGTATATGGACTGACTGCCCATTTAACCGTCACAACCTAGATACTGGAATACTGGCCATGATAGTCGGTATAAATAGATAATCGTGCTTTTCGACGCAAGGGTGTCAATATGTACTTCTCTTTCTTGTTTTTCAAATCATGAAGTTTTTTACCCTACCATGCAACAAGAAGTACAAAGATATTACTACTATTTATATTTTTGTAGTGATAGCCTAGTGGTGTGACCGTCGGACTGCCAAGTCATAGGTCTCAAGTTCGAACCCAAGACACGCACCTCTGGTTTTTCGGATTCATGTGCGTATTGTATAATTATACTTGCTTCGGTTCAAATCATGAAGTTTTTTACCTTACCATGCAACAAGAAGTACAAAGATATTACTACTATTTATATTTTTGTAGTGTTAGCCTAGTGGTGTGACCGTCGGACTGCCAAGTCATAGGTCTCAAGTTCGAACCCAAGACACGCACCTCTGGTTTTTCGGATTCATGTGCGTATTGTATAATTATACTTGCTTCGGTGAAGGAAAACATTGTGAGGAAACCAGCATGCCTGAGAGATATTTCTCGATATCATGTAATGCCAAGTCTACTGAAAAACTGTGTCACCAGGTTAGGCACTAACCACACGATAACGAAGACTTATATACTTATAATTTAAGCACACACAGATGATGGTTCATTAACGAGAATAGCAATTACTACAATTCATAAATTATTTCATAAAATATTCCGTTTCAGAAGCGAAATAACACTTGTATTTTTTGTAACATCCTGTAGAAGATTACATTAATTACACTCATTGTTACAAGGGCGGGGGAGTGATACATTTCATGTTTTTCTTACCCAAATTGTGGAAGTAATTATGTTTTCAGAAATAATGACGATGTTGCTAAAGGCCACAGGACAATTTAAAGCAGAAAATCCATAGATTTGTACACAAAAAATAAGATTCAGGTATGGCTTTCAAACAGCTGATAGAATGTCACTTTCTTCATCTTCACGAATATAATTGATCAAGAAAGTAATTTTTTACTAAATCTACGATAAGCAGCAGTTGTGTTTATTTTTCTTAACTTTTCTCCCTCCCAATCGCCGCAACACTTCAAAACGCGACGTTCGTTGTCGACTTTACTTAACACGTCACTAAAGACTGTGGCGACACAACCACGGAAAAATATATGATGTTTAGCGAGAGAAGCCTCTTGGTCCTTTCAGAGAGCCATCCACCCGGTGTATGACCGGGTGGTAGACTCTCTCCGGCTGCGGCGTAGCCAACTTGGAAAAATATAAGCAGATTCCACATGTAAGTTAAAGACAATCTCTACAAGTGAGGTTTCTCAGACAATTCCAATCTTCAATGTGAAAGCAGCGTTTCCCCGAGGATCATGGGCCATCTCTAATCTTGTATTATATGCCCTGTCACTTTTACATATGAAACGTAAGTGTTAGCGTTGCTGAATACCCCCAAATAAAAAAAAAGAACTTCTTTTCAAACAATATAATGCCATCGACAGACAAAGAGAAAAAAGGATGTATTTTATTTGACGTATCAAAGTCAACATACTCGTAGGTATTTTAATACTAGTACGGACTTAATCTTCTACGCTTGTCTTTTTTGATTCACCCACAAAATAAGTGTGGGTTGAGTAACAATCTATTATAACATGTTTAAAATATAGCCCGAGTCTTTCACATTATTCTTTTATGTTTCTCTTTAGAAGGGCCGTGTTGAAGTTTGAACAATTAACTCTTAAAAAGAATGAGCGTAAGGAATACGGAAGCGGATGTCTGTTTTTATAACATAATCTTAAAAGCGACATAGCATAAAGGGATGGTTGAAACGAGTTATAATGAATGAGGATAAAAACACATTTGTGTAAGTGACATAAAAGGACAATAAGAGAACTTATTACATTTGTCTAGGTCTAAATCAAAGTATAAAATAAAAACATATAAAACTGTAATTATATTATGTACATATTAACAAAGATTTCTGAGCACAAAATTGCTAATTGACCTAACTACAGAGCACCAACAATTTAATAAAAAGCAATGTTATAAAAAGGTTTTCCAAAAGAAGTTCATATTTTAAACATACAATGTTCGAATAAGCAGAATATATAGAAAAGCGTGACAAATTTTCTAAAGCCAGCACACATATATGTTAAAGTATTTATTAACCGTTGTTTTACAAACTCATGATTAGCACATTTACAATAACTAACTCGGAACGTGGATAACATTTCAATACATTTTCAATTTAAAGTCTGACAGTCCACTGCAAGCTAAAATATTTGAAGCCACAATATGATGATGATGATGCCATCTTGCCGATTTCAGCCACAGCGACTGCATTCGATGGCTTTCTAGGGTGGTTGTCGAGAGCTTTGGTGAGCTGCTCTTTCATGGGCTTTCAAGTGGGTGAAGATGTAGGTGTTTTTGAAGACACAATATACCTAGATACTATCGTTGACGAAGTTTAAGAAAAACAACCGCCCTAACCCGCCCGATGCAATTTTCCAGTCGCACATAATCATGAATTCTCACAAATCACTTTGTTATGTGAAAAAACTTAAGGCAAAAGTAAACATCTATGGAGAATTAATACTATCTACAGGTGGGAGCAAATAATAATATATCGTATATTGGTTATCTGAGGTCCTAGCACGAGCACATGGTGTAAACGTAATGAAATACGTCGATTTTAAAATGCCTAAAATGCTTTATATAAATTGTATTTTCGATCCAAAAATCGATATATTTTCATTACTTCTACACTGAGCGCTCGTGCTGGGGCCTCTGTTATATTTTAAAATATCTGGAGTTGGAGGTGTCTTAAAGTAATAAATAATGACAATGAAAAATGTTTCATTAATTTCCGAAGCAACATTCTATTGATAGATAAATTCAATCGTCTTAATATCCTCGTATAGCTCGCAATCAATGGACATTCACCCTCCCCTCCCAACTGTTGGACGAAACAATTTATATTCTGATGAACATGTCCAAATGAATAATGCAACATGTTACAAATAAATTAATCAAAGAGAGAGCGAGTACGCAAACGAGCTTTTTATAATAAATCGATTTGCTTTAATGGAATGTCCTGTTTAGAGAACGTGGTTATTATATTTGTTTTGTGTTGCTGATTTTAGGTAAGAGTGAAAATTGTTCTTCAACATTTTTATAGTTATTCAATGCTTACCTTAAATCATTTTAATTAAATATGTTTTTTTTTAGTTAGCTGTTTTACATATTTTCACTTAAAACTAATTTACGCTTTTTAAAATTGAAATTACTCGTGGCGCTCATTTCTTTAGTTTTCGTGGATTAACCTAAGTCCTAGATTAGTTGTATTTTCGATTAAAAAAAAACAATTCGAATTTACGTTACGTTTATATTGCACGATCATCAATAATTTTATCGCCTGGTTGAACGTTTTTTCTCGTAAACCATTATTTTGCTTCTAATAGAGGTATTTCAAATGGGTAGTCATTTGAAATCCCTCTATTAGAAGAGGATAAATCGCTACTCCACTGACCTCACCTAAAACAGTAACTGCATCATAGTCATTATCTGCTTAGCTTTTTCCCAACTATGGTGGAACGGCTTCCAGTCTAACCGGCTGCAAGAGGAGTGACTGACTATCTGACCTCCGCGACCCAGTTAGTACTGGGCAATACGATATTGGTAAGATTGGTCGTCAGACAGTCAGGCCACAGACTACATGTAACGAATGACTAGGACTGCTGATTAGGACGAGCTCTTATTGGTAGAGTGAATAGACAAACCGTTTGTTTTTGACCATCCCAAAGAAAAGTTTCTATTTTTTTTTTCTTCAGGATTGTCCACTTGAAGAGAGTTGAAGTTCTTCTCTTTAAAAAAACAAAGATACAACAACAAAAAAATTGACAGACTAAATGTTCTGTCTACAACAGACAAATTGAATTACCTTTGTGTGCACTGTCTTAGCTAGTAAGTTTAGTAATAAGTGCATCAAACACAATACTCCTGTCACATTCTAATCAACGGCTAGTGACATAACACAAAGCGCGGATATTATTATTGTAACCTGCAACTGCACTTGTCAATCTGATTGATTCACACAACATTGTCTAGCTGATAGACAAAGGAATCTGTGTATTTCCGTGATAAGGGGATATCTAAGTAATTATAGTATTTGCTTGGATAATCTAGACGTGCGGAGATGTATCAAGAAATTTCGCCTTTGTATAGTTCGACATGTATGAGGAGCTCTTGGCTTAACAATAATAGCCACCCCGATCAATCTTCAGGTTAACCCGCGCTTGCCAAGGTTGGTCTGTGGATGGTGACCACCCATTACATACCCAGTTTCTTCTGTGTCTCGGAAAGCATTAGATAGCGTTAGTCCCGGCTGTCAATTGTAGATCTTTGACAGTCGTTACAGGTAGTCAGTAACAACCAGTCTTACCAAGGGGTATCGTATTACCTAGTACTTACTGGGTTGTGGAGGTCAGATAGGCAGTCGCTCCATGTGAAATACTGGTATTCAGCTGCATCCGGTTAGATTGGAAGCCGACCCTAACATATTTGAGAAAAGGTTAGGCAGATGATGATTTCGCCATTATCTGTAGGTGTCGAGAGTTACCTACAAGGCGGCCTAGGCACCCGTGTCGCCTTTATGAAAGGAATTTTACATATTTTCTTTTTAATATTTTGACTGCATCGTTGGTGTTTGGTCGCAAGCGCGACTGCTAAGCATGAGGTCCTGAGTTCGATTCCCGGCTCGAAGAAAGTGTTATTGGGTTCTTCCATCAGGAATTTACCAGTAGCAGCTACGGAATCTGGATTTGTGATCGGTTGATGGCAATAGGCTCACCATCTATTACATGGGAGGTGTGCAGTCTCTCTTTAAAGTTCGGTGTATCATAGTCACCTCTGGCTGTCGGAAAACAGATAGTTTGCTGTGTAAATAAAAGCTGTTAAATTGGGCTCAAAGGCTGTTAAACTTTTCCACATGGTTGAGACTGCATTTGTACATAAATATTTGTAAAGGTAATTGCTATTTATTATTAAGTCCAAGCAAAATGGAACGAGGGCAGGAAGGTGACGGATTGGTGTATTTAAAATTATAGCAATTTTTCTTCCGACTAATACCAGTTTTTTGTGTACCTCTTTGACTGCTGAGCATGAGGTCCTTGGTTCGATTCCCAGGTCGAGCAAAGTGTTATTGGGTTTTTCCATCAGGAATTTCTCAGTAGCAGACACGGAGTCTGGATTTGTACCCGGTTGATGGCAATAGGCTCGGCCCCTATTACATGGAACTTAAACATAACTGGCGAAATGTAGGTGTACTATTAGGTACATTTCTGCCTAACCCTTCGAGAATTAGACACGTGATATTATGTTTTACATTTATAAAACATACTTTCAAGTTCCACTTCATTGCTGTGTTTCACTCTGGTGGTAAGTGTTTCCCTTTATTATTTTTGCTGTGGGCCCGTTAACCTCAGGATTGGTGGCCTAAAACAGTGGCACGGGGTCGCGGCAGACCACGAAGGAGATGGCGGGACGAACTGGATGTCTTCCTTGAGAATTGGAAAGAAATAGCACAGAAGCGTGACATTTAGAAGGAGTGGAGGGAGGCCTTTGCCCAGCAGTGGGACAATAATGGGCTAGCTATAATAATATTGTTAACCGCACAAGTCTCTGTAACTATTTTTTTTCTTTCATCTTAGAGACAAGGCAGCCAGTCTTATATGACAACCAACAACCAAAAAGGTCCTTTAAGCTATTTCTAAGAACTCCTCATAGTTATACATTACTGGCTGATGTACCTTCTAACATGTGTACAATAGAACGAAGCACCAAAGCTGTTAATTATAATGAGATTTGTATTCATAAGCGTCGAAACACAATATCAATTTAAACTGAAAATTAATGCTATAACCTAAATATTGGATTTAGGGATAATTTGGGTAACCCTAGTGTTTTGGGCTAGATTCTAGAATTAGTAGTGGTATTTATAACCTAAAATAAATATATTTTTCTTATTTAAAACCACCGATAAGTGAATATAAAACATTGATTACGGTTTTTGACATGGAAAGAAAAATTCCAGTGCGAGCAGGGTTTGAACCTGCGACCTTCCGATTCAGTACACCGGATGTCTTAACCAACTAGACCATCGCACCCCGCTCACAGATCCCGAAATTTTCGTTCCATTAATAACGTCTTACGGTGACGTTAGCGCCATCTATTTAAGAAAGTATCGAACTAACTTAAACCAACACGTTGACATTGCAGTCAAATCAATGTTGTATAGAAGTCGCCATACCAAACTAATTTTAAATATTAGTTTATATATGGATGGTGGTTTATGGTTAATAGATGGCGCTAACGTCACCGTAAGACGTTATTAATGGAACGAAAATTTCGGGATCTGTGAGCGGGGTGCGATGGTCTAGTTGGTTAAGACATCCGGTGTACTGAATCGGAAGGTCGCAGGTTCAAACCCTGCTCGCACTGGAATTTTTCTTTCCATGTCAAAAACAGCTATGTTCCCTACGCAGGGTTTGCGTATAAAATATTTAAAATTAGTTTGGTATGGCGACTTCTATACAACATTGATTTGACTGCAATGTCAACGTGTTGGTTTAAGTTAGTTCGATACTTTCTTAAATAGATGGCGCTAACGTCACCGTAAGACGTTATTAATGGAACGAAAATTTCGGGATCTGTGAGCGGGGTGCGATGGTCTAGTTGGTTAAGACATCCGGTGTACTGAATCGGAAGGTCGCAGGTTCAAACCCTGCTCGCACTGGAATTTTTCTTTCCATGTCAAAAACAGCTATGTTCCCTACGCAGGGTTTGCGTATAAAATATTTAAAATTAGTTTGGTATGGCGACTTCTATACAACATTGATTTGACTGCAATGTCAACGTGTTGGTTTAAGTTAGTTCGATACTTTCTTAAATAGATGGCGCTAACGTCACCGTAAGACGTTATTAATGGAACGAAAATTTCGGGATCTGTGAGCGGGGTGCGATGGTCTAGTTGGTTAAGACATCCGGTGTACTGAATCGGAAGGTCGCAGGTTCAAACCCTGCTCGCACTGGAATTTTTCTTTCCATGTCAAAAACAGCTATGTTCCCTACGCAGGGTTTGCGTATAAAATATTTAAAATTGATTACGGTACTGAAAATTCACTGTTGGTAGTAACTTACAGGAATTTGTTCAAAATGTTTTTTTAGTAACTAATAACATAATAATTATACATATACCAACCAGTGGTTATATCACATAAATTATGGTCTTCGCACAATGAGGCAGAAAAACAAAAAAAAAATATTTAAGTGAATGCAAATTATGGAAACTATAATCTGATATAATATATAGAAACATACATTATCAACAACCTACCCCTATTATCTTACACGTAAACCAAAACGGAAAATACAAATACCTTTCTTTTACCCACAAAACGTCAACCAAGGTTTTCATAATAATTATCATTCTCACACATAATGGCTTATTTAGATAAGACACAACGTCACACGGTGCGGCGCGCGGCAGCGAAACGAGCCAAGTTTCTCCCCCATGGGAAACCCGCTTTATGTGAGCTTGCAACATTAATGATATGAAGCAAATTGACAGCTCGATACGGAAGCTTCGCTGTGAAAGTTTGATGGCAGGATTTGGTGATAATGGAATGAGTTTAGTGGAATTTGATTACCATAATTAACTTATTTGCTTGTTAGTCCAGAATTCGTATTGTATACCTATTTCTCTACTTGACTGCCTTGTTGGTTAAGTGGTCGCATGCCCTACTGCTGAGCATAAGATTATTGGTGGGATACCCAGGTCAAGTAAAATGTTATTGGATTTTTTCAACAAATTTTTTTTAGTGGCAGCTTGAGTCTGAGTTTTTATCCGGTTGATAGTAATAATCACCCCCTTTTACCTATACTATAATACACGCAAGACCTCCCGTGTGGTCTCTCGGACCATGAAACTGAACATCTTTTGTTCTACGAGATCTTGAAATTCGGAAAAGAATATTGGACTTTCTATTTTAACTCTCACGATTAGCTGATCAACATGAATGGTAAAACTAAAAAAAAGTTATGAATTTTAAAAAGTGAGAAAACAAAAGTTGTTCAGTTCCATAGTCTGAGAGACTACACGAGAGGTCTTACGTTTATTATATTACAACCTGTATAGGAAACCTCTTACACCTCTTAATTGCATCCATTTGAAGATTACAGGCGTGTTGTTAAGTTACCTTAACTAAAATCTAAATAGATTCCATTTTATGAATTTTCTGAAAACATAAGGACCTCACGGGGAACCCGTTACTGTGTGTGTGTGCAATATTAAACCTATAAGCGAAATTGACAGTTTGATACACAAACGTGACAGTCTTTAATAAAATAAATTGAGAGTTCTGCGAACACGGGTTTATACAATGTTATTGGTTTATTGGGACTTGATTATTTAACGAGAGAAGCTTTTAATCATTAAAATAAATATCATTTAAACTTGTTTTAGCTGGTTTGGTCTGATTGCCTTCATTACGACGATGATGAACAAATAATTTCGCTGAAAACTTTAATTCAAAAGTTTTTTAAATAATTCCAGTTAATTTTAACGCAACTTATTTAATCCGTGTTTATTTTTTGTGTGATTTAAATGGTAGGAATAAATGATACACTTAGTACCATTCTAATTTTTTTTTTACCACTTTCATACGTTTATTTTTTTTAAGTTTACCGAACTCTGCCTATAAACTTTGCAAAAGTGCAAGCAATAAGTTGACAAAGTTTTATCGTAATTGGATGAACGGCACACATAATTTAAAAAAAAAAAATACAAAAAAAGGACTAATTTAAATTAAATAAACTAACTGAATGAACAACAGGACGCTTAGACGTCTAAGTATTCCTCCACATTGTTGTCATCCGGAAACGTGACCGACTGAAGACTGGTAGCATTGCTACGTTGAATGGCAACGCTAATAATTAATTAGATCAATAACTCTTTAACTCTTTAACTCTTTTCATTAACTCTTTGCCCCCAACGATTTGCAACTGATGGAGCTACTGAAAGTAACTGAAACTTTCAGTAGCGCCATCAGGATGGAATTTGGTGTGGACAAATGTGCGGTCATGCATGTAAAGCGAGGGGAGATTGTGGAATCTGTGGGAACCCAGCTCTCGGATTCCATAAATCTTAGATCCCTCTCAGCAACTGAAACCTATAAGTATTTGGGTATGTCGGAAGCGCTGGGCATCAATGTTGCTGACATGAAGCAATCGTTGAAGGAGCGCTTCTTTGGCCGTCTGAAAAAAGTATTTAATAGTCTTTTATCAGGCGGCAATAAGGCGCGTGCCTTCAACGGTTGGGTCATGCCGGTTCTGATGTACTCTTTTGGCATACTCAAATAGACTCAGACAGAACTAGACGCCCTGGATAGGAGGGTCCGTACATTGTTGACGGCGTATCGAATGCATCACCCGCGTTCTTCTGTTATGAGACTGTATATCCCGCGGAGGTGTGGGGGTCGAGGCTTTTTAAACGCTAAGACTCTTCACAATCGCGAGATATGCAGTCTCAGGGAATATTTCCTTGAAACCGACGTGGGGATGCATCGAGATGTGGTCGCAGTGGACAAGGGGCTCACACCGCTCTCCTTGGCTAAAGAGAACTGGCGCAAACCTGTAGTGCTTGACACTAACGACCGCATGGAAGTATGGCAGAGTAAGGAGCTTCACGGACGCTTTTTCCGGGCCCTGCATGGGCCCGATGTAGACCTATCAGCGTCCGTAGCCTGACTACGTTCCGGGGACCGTTTGGAGAAACCGAAGGTTTTGTCTGTGCAATTATGGATGAAGTTATGATGACGAATAACTACCGGAGATTTATTGTGAAGGACGGTACGGTTGACATATGTCGGGCAAGCCACCGTCCAGGCAAATCAATCCGTCACATTATCTCCGGGTGTTCTCGTCTGGCTAACGGAGAGTACTTGCATAGACACAACCTTGTAGCCAGGATTATCCATCAGCAACTTGCTCTAAAATACAACCTTGTGGAATCGGAAGTACCGTACTATAAGTATGTGCCCGACCCAGTTCTCGAAAATGGCAGTATCACATTGTACTGGGATCGATCCATCGTAACTGACAGGACTATTGTAGCCAATAAGCCTGATATAGTGGCGGTGGATCGATCAGAGCGGCGTGCAATGATTGTTGACATAACGGTCCCGCATGATGGGAACCTCGTGAAAGCCGAGAAAGATAAGCAAATCAAGTATCTTGACTTGGCTCACGAGGTTGTCGACATGTGGGATGTGGACTCAGCGATCATTGTGCCGATAGTTGTATCAGCCCATGGCTTAATTGCCAAGAGCCTCGACCAATACCTCAGGAGGCTCTCGTTAGGCAGCTGGATCAAGGGTTTGATTCAGAAAGCGGTACTCCTGGACACGGCTCGTATTGTCAGGAGGTTCCTCTCTCTGGAGCCCTGACCGCCGGTAGCTTGGACCCTGTTCCCGATACCGGTGGGCTACAATTTTTTTATATTTTTAAATGTTTTTTATATTGTTTTTAGTTTAAGAAATATTTAAAAATGTATAAGATTTGTGTAAAGATAAATAAAGGAAATAATAATTAGATCATTTCACTGCAGGGTCCCTCTTCCCTCTTTCCAGTTTCCTTGATCTAATACAATATTAGGACTTAAGGTATTAGTCAAATGCTACCTGAACCCACTAATTACCGAAACAGCTCAGCTAAACCGCAACCTGGACCGCCACATATAGTTATTTACCAGGCCGGCCGACCGACGTCGCAGACAAATTACAAGCGTCGGCCAATCCGTCCTTTGTCCGTGAATAATGCGCGATACGGCCGTAATTCCGGCCGGCCAATAAGCGCACTGACCGGCTACAGCCGTTACTCAGGAGCTGGGAGTGTGTGATTTGTGATGCAGTTTCCGAATTCGATGGTTTTTTGTTTCTCTGTACTATATATGTTTGTGGGGTCGGGTTTCCTTAAACGGTCCTTTCGTAGTTATTTTACCTCATAGAACACATCAGAAACGTAGCTGTGATTTTGACATACTTATCATTGACTGGTTAGCTGACTGAAAATATTATACAAGATGGCGCCAACAATACCACAATGAATCAAAGCAGTGGTAATACTAGTTCATTGGGATATTTTTGAACTTTCAAATAAATCTAACATATAACTAAAACCAACAAACTAAATAGAAAAAAACTGTTACCGAAATAGAATACCATTTATAAATATTCGTTCACTAAACTTAGGAATAATTTGTACTAATTCGCATCTGTAAATAAAATTTAAAGTAGCGAGTTGGCAACATGTGTTTAGTGTATGTACCGATGCGAGGGGGTGGCGGGGGTATTAATCGGTCGGTGTTAGCCTAATAATCTACATCATGTAGAAAATACTGAGAATGAAAAATATTGTCCTACTACTAGACATATTCGATTGAATTTTTGTATGCAGACTGGAATCGTTATGAGGTAAACGCAGTTTAATTTATTGTCGTATTGTCGCCGCCACCCTGTATAAGCCGAAATTTTCATGTACCCTAAACCATTGTGGTGAAGGGCGATAAGAGAAAAGTACTAAACTAAGTTCTTACCATATTTAAGCACCTTCCACCGAAACTAGAAAATAGGTCGACCTACTGCAATAATTCTTCTAAGCAGGATAAGATAAAAAAGGGTAAAATAATATGTATTTGTCCAAAACATGAGTATACACACACATGGCATGCAAGATATTACATCAAATTATATATCGGTGTATGTTTTGCCTGAACGGCGTACAAATATACGAGGTAGGATGTTATACAACATTAGTCTTAGTATATGCGAAACCTGAAACACGTGTCTAGTATTTTTATGTAAAGAATCTATGTACAAAATTACAAAACTGTATCATGAAAAATCACAAAGTTATGAGCTTGTTCTGTTACCTAGTTGTCCGCACAAAAAAGTGGTCACCACGCAGCGCGCGCCTCCAGCGTCGTCTTGAGCTCTTTTATAGTAATAATTTGGCAGTAGGTACCTAAATTATTGTGATAGGTACTTAAAGTTGCTCGGTGTCCAACTTTTAACTTTTTTAAATATTTTTTTGGAAAAAATATAACATGGTTTAAAAATTATTGGAATCGATTCAGTTACTTGTTCTGAACAAACTATATTCAGGTTTCGCATATACTAAAAATGCTGTTGTATAGCATCGAATTAATTTTAAATTCAGCCGTTACACATAGTAATTAACAATTCAGGTACTCAGCTATTATAATTATTTATTTATTTATTTATTTATTCAATAGTACACGTACATTTTATACATTTTAAGTTGGTGCCAACATTAACTCATTAGAGTTTTACCGTGCACCAAAATCATCGACTACATAATTTAGAGAGTAGGTACTTAGTTAAAAAAGAAATTACAACTAAAAATTACCGCGGGTATTAGGCGAAATAATATCTAATACTCGTACTAACGAGCGAACCTCGGTGACCAATCCGACCGTCCATTCGAAAACAGCAGTGGCGAAGGAAGTTTCTTAATTGATACAGGTTGTTCCCAAAAGTAAATGTTTTAGAAATAATGTCGTTATTATTTTTTTTTTGTTTATGTGTTATGTTATAGTTGTTAGGTTACTTTTACTTCATCGTGTATGCTTTCAATTATTCATCTATAATGAATTTAAAATATACTTATATTAGTAAATCCTTATCTATCTGTGGTATTTAAATTTTGTAAAAAATGTTGTTTTAATTTGTATTTTATGTTTTTCTGAGTTAATTTGTCCCTCAATGATATAGGTAGTTGATTGTTTATCATCTAAGTCATCAGCACTCAAAACCAACATATTATCATCTAATTGTTTCCCCAAACACTCATTCCAAAAACAAGGAAACTCCAAAAAACTCCCCAACGACTAATTCCACTCAAAAAACTCATTAAACCGCGGACTGAAAGACAAAGATATGTTATAATAAATGTATGACGCTCCAAGCGTCATATGTGACGTCGTAATCGCTTCCACAAAATTATGGTGTCCCGGGACTAAATTATTAACTGCGAAGGAATAAGGAACAGAATTAACTCTTTTGTTAACATACGCGGGACATGATAAAGGTAGGTTCAGAAGGTTTATAAAAGACTAGCTAGTAGCCCGACACCTTCATCTGGGTGAAATTATTGAAAAAATATTACTTCTATATTTGAATCGGATTTTGTTAACAATTTCAAGGGTTTTAAGTTTTTTGCACGGAATCCTAATCCTTTTTCTAAAATAAGTTTAGTCCTTATAACATCAGCTATCTGTCAGTAAAAGTCCCGTCAAAATCGATCTAGCCGTTTCGGAGATTAGCCGGAACAAACAGACAGTACCGTATATATGTATCATATGCATTTAGTAAAAAGCAATTATTTTAAAATTAAAAACAGACACTTCAATTTTATTTATTTGTATAGAAGATTTGTATAGATTTTAATGTTACACTACACATTATGTGCATTGAAGGTCGATTCCATTGAAACCTCTTCTCTTTTCTTTGTATTAGAAGGCTTCGACTCAGGCATTTCTGTATAAATTATGTCATGACATAAACTTCGTGGCTCTTTTTGAAAATATTTTTAGACTTGACCTTCTGTCTCCGTCACCCTTGCATACTAACAAAGCCTTATTTATTAAATAAACAGGCAACAGTATAAAGGGAATGTATTCTAATTATAACTTGAGGAGCAGACTAATTAATTTTTTAAAAGGAAATTCAGCCACGTTCGTTATGATTAATTCATTGAGATAGAAGAGGATTGCTTTTTAATCTAATATTAATTGATTAAGAGTCCTTTGCCTTTTTCTTACCACGCAAATGAACAACAACTCGTGGCAAAATAATAACAGCCGCTTGCTGCGCTTGCTTAGGTTGGTCCGTGGATGGGTGACCACCCATTACATACCGAGTTTCCTCCATGTCTCGGAAAGCGCGCTAAGCCGTCGGTAACTGCTGTTATTTGAGATACGTCTAACAACCACTCTTACCAAGGGGAACATATTAAGTACTAACTGGGTTGTGGAGGTCAGATAGGCAGTCGCTCCATGTAAAATACTGGTATTCTGGTTAGACAGGAAGCCGACCCTAACATAGTAGGAAAAGGGTAGGCAGATAAAGATGTGAATGAACGAAGAACTTAAAATATTTCTGGGTGTTTTAAGAGTTATTTACTTAAGCTGTCTTCTTCTGTTTTGAATAAATTTAAGTCTTTGTTACGTATGATAAAATTATAGAGTGTTTTGGCTTCCTCATTGATGTTGGCAAGTGTAATTCAGTTGATAGATACTCGTTTTTTTTTTTTTTATTATTTTAGGAACGTTTATAAAGGTCCTAACTTTATTTTAGAAGTTTAATTATAACATCACTAAATTACCATTCTTACTAATAATTATACAGGGTGTAAGGAATACCGACGCGAAAACGGTTACCACGTATTCAGTAAATCATTCTGAGCCCTCCGTAGAAATTTTTCATCGGTAATTTAAAAAAAGAATCAACTGTTCCATACATTTTGACCATGTAGGGATTGCACTTTTGTAGGAAACAGTTTTTTTTTTTGGTTTGGTTTAGAATGACGTACTGAATACGTGGTAACCGTTTTTGATGTTCCTTCCACCCCGTAAGTTACTCTGTCGATCGCACCTTAACAGCTGAACGGATGTCTGGCACACAGGTAGGTAGACCATAACTGGGGTTAAGACATTGGACACTTTTTATCCTGGTAATACATCTCCATGGGATAATTGTAGATCTGCAGCGGATAAAATAGGGGCATAACTTATCTAGTATAACGATTAGTATAAACTTATAATAACCACAGCAATATTAGTGAATCCATTACACACCTGCCCATAACGTGTTGAAGACTACAATAATAAAAGATTCACCGAACTCCATTACCGCCACTGACCAAAAACTAGCGAGCGAACGGTCGAAACAATCGACCTCGCTAATCCCTCCAATCAGTTCAACAGAATCGTGTTAAATAACTTACTTAGCCCCCGAAGCTCGAGCCACGAGCGCGGGATCTGACTGGATCCGGACATGGCAATGCCATTCTAAACTTCACTAATCCCGGCTTTGCTTCCAAGTCACCCTGTAGAACCGCCTGATATTAGCAGACAAGTAAATTGTAGCTTGAAGCGATGTAGCGCTTTGTTGTGGAAAAGAATGGCTGACCGGTGTCATTTTGGTAGGATTGATAAATTCATCATACTAAACAGGTAAATAGATACAGTTACACACGTACAGTAGAGACCATATGTCCAGTAGCTGTTTCACAAAACGATCGCATCAAAACGAGTCGCACTTACGACCTTTTTCCATAACAAACATTTTGCACACATACACGATCTCGTATATCGCACTCTTTCATAATTATCTAGTCAGAAAGAGTGCGATATAATGATCATTTGCCTTAGTGACAAGCCTGTCATGTCGCGACGGAGTATTAAGTTAGTGATATTTAATTTCAAACTAACAATTATGTGTCTATCTGGCTTAGCGGTTAACGCTATAGATAAAATGTCTCGCACGGTGTAGCCTGTGTTCGAACCCACGTTAGACCCGATGAGATATGTTTTTCTAAATATTAGTTGGAACTTATTATTAACAAAAAAGATGAGGGTGAATGTGAAACAAAATAAACTTCTGGATTGAACAAAGTAGTTAGTTACGACGTTGTTAGTTGGTGAACTTTGTTACGAGCGTTTGTGTTATTATTACTATTAGCGTATTGTTTGATTGTCTTTATTCAAGATGCAAGCTAATATTAGTATTGATGCCAGGGCAAATATTGTCGCTTTGCGTAAAAATAGACTTAATATTTCTCAAATTTCAACTGAAACTGGCTTATAATGTGTAAGTTATTTTTAAAAATTATAATTTTTATGATGATAGTTGTGATGTGTGATTTTCTTATTATTAAATAAATTGCTAGTTGCAAGTGTGTAATAATATTTTGTTTTATTTTAGAAATTCTGTTAGCGGTTGGGTAAAGAGGTTTGAGGAAGAAGGTAGTCTGAAGAGTCGTCTAAGAAGTGAAAGGCCGCCGCTTATTAACCCGACTCAGCGACGTTTTATGGTGGAAGAATATAAAACAAATGTTGTCATTCCAACTATAATGTTTGCAGATCAATTTGATACTACATTACAAACTGTTCGCCATGCAGTCCATGCTGAAGGTTTACATCATCGGAAGCCAGCTAAAACCATTTTTGACACAAAAACACAGGGAGGAAAGACTACGTTTTGCTCGAGATTATTTAGATTTTAACTGGGAGGTGACTGTATTTTCTGACGAGAAGACTTTCAAGTCTTGCCAAAAGGAAGACTTAATTTATGGCGAAAAGTTAATAAGTAGACCGGGTAACTAAATATTTAGTAATATTAACATAACCGTAATTAAAAAAAAAACAAATTAAAAAACAAATTTTAAATTTAATGATCTTAAATTGGGGTTTAGTTTCAATATTCTTTTCGTCAAGAAAATGAACACTTAAGCTATAACCTCAATACATTCAATGTGACGTTACACATAAAAAACACGTTCATAAAGTCTAACTCATATATTAGTATTCAATGAACTCTGCTGAATACTGATACCTATAATAAGTGGGTATCAACAATTATATTTGTGTTATTAGAATATCCTTTCCGTGTTATGTTATTCTTATTATGAATTGACTAAGTGGGTATACAACAAAAAATCTTATGAACGGTGATAAGAGAACTTTTTTTTGCCTAGGTAGGAATGTGACGTCACAATTCTCATAAAAGTTTGTTAATTTTATAAATAAATAAAACGAATAAACATTTTTGTTATCATTCAGCATTATTTTTTTATTTCCACCTTCCAACACCGAAAACATAAAATAAAAATAAATTAATGAGGTTAAATAATAATACAATAACTATCTAATATTTAACTTCTTATAAAAAATAAATAATAAGCCTAACTACATTATAAATAAACATAAATACCTAATGACTTTCTGCTTAAAATACAAATATTATTAAGGTTTTAAAGAAACAAAAAACAGCCACACATTGTAATAACATGGATTCGAACTTAGACTTCATTGATCGTGAACCCATGCTCAGCCCAAACAGCTACCAACACATGTTAATACTACCTACGCGAATTTTAACAATGCAATGGTAAGAACAGGTCATCACTATGATGTATATTCTAAATGCAACAGAAATATAATGCTATTTCGCGTAGTGTGACGACAGTTTATTAGTGTGTGTTATGTGTGGAATGTTGAGACATCACTCATACACGCACACGCACACACACTGCTGTATCGCGCTCGCACAGTTCATAGCAATATAATCTTTAGCATGGTAGTGCACTTTTGAGCATCTACTGTACATAGCATACCATCACGACTGTAATCCCCAAACAGTTAGGTAGAGCTGTACCTAATAGTTCACCCACATTTCCAAAGTTATGTTTAAATCCCATGTAGGTAATAGGGGGTGAGCCTATTGCCATCAACCGGATACAAATCTAAACTCCGTGGCTGCTACTGAGAAATTTGTAATGATAAACCCCAATAACACTTTGTCCGACCCGGGAAACCAACCCAGAACCTCATGCTCAGCAGTTGCGCTTGCGACCACTAGACCAACGAGGCAGTTGTGCTACAATTGTGCGACTGTGCGTCGATCGGCTTCGTCATAAATTGACACAGTCGTGTCGAAAAAAATCGAATGCAAAATTATGTAGTAATAGCTTTTTTTCGGATTGTAAATCATCAAATGACCACCACGGGGCCACCACGTGACCCCCGACGCCCCGGGCGTCTCTCGCGGCGGCTGGGACGTGAGGCTCTTTCCCTCATGTAGTAATAGCATCAGGTTCTAGTCTTTATTGTTCAGTAAATATTGCCGAATCGAATAAAACGACTCGAACAAGTACAGCACACCTTAATTCCCACAGTGATCAGCACCAGTATTCTAAAGAATAAAATAACAAGTGAATTCTCTCGTTTAAACCCTGATCATATTATTTTATCCAATGAATGAAAAGTAGATTGAATGGATTTTCTTTTAAAGCTATTTTCGTACATACAGAATTGTGGTGATGTAGGTGTGAAATAATAACCTGATACATTGTTCCTTCAATCCGTGGGTGAAAGAGTATCTCCTGTGGGTGGCTTAACCGATAACTGTTGGTTATTGTTGTAGAATCATTTATTTTCCTTATTATCTCCGTTACTTTTTATTGGGCTACTGCTAATTGCCTTACTTGAAACAAATAGTTCTTGAAATTGTAGTTGTAACAGAGTAAATTAGGTAGTATGATTTCCAATTGGTAAAAAAATACAGAAAACCTCCATTTTCATTTTTTTTATGGAATTAAATTACGCATTCACTCATCACCGAATATCTTGAATGTCATCCCTATGCTAGACGTTGAGCACCCATAATTTTTTCCGGTTCCAAAGGCACCTGTTTCAATTATGTGTCAAAAAAACACAAAAAATCAACACCATTGAACATATGAACAATATACACACAGACAGCTTAACATTTAAGCTGTTTTCATCAATTTAAAGCTATATTAACAACAGCTTAGATAAAGACCAGACTAATATTGCTACAGCTGGGATTCAGTACTGATCAAAAGTCGTAGAGCGTAGAAATTCCTACTTATTAGTTTGAGGTAGTTTTGCGCATCCACTAGCTGTTCACCACAATATTTTGCTTCATTAGGATAAATTAGAACTGCTTAGTGGTATATAATAGTTTGTTCTGAAAGTCTGGTAACTAACTGACTAAATATTCGGTATGTCTAGTTTTCCAAATGCTCTAAACGGATGTCGGATCCAGCATTGGTACGGGCTTATAATAAATCGAAAGCACGCAGTGGTGACATCACGCGATCTACTTACAAGTCTACCCACAGCTTGCTTATACAGAGCCCTGATGTTCAGCTCGAGGCGAGGGCGACATTCAATGTCTGATCGCGACGGAGTTGAGACGTCTTGGAACTGTCATTATTGTGATAAGTACAGCTGTATAGCTTGACTAGTACTGTGTGAAGGATGATGTGTCTAGAAAGAGGTGAGTGCTGAAATGACGAGCAATAGAAAATAAAGATAAAGAAGAAGACATGCTGCGCTGACCACAAATAAATTAGAATAAGGGCAAGAGAAAGATAGCTGACTAGTACAGCAAGTTACAATTGCAATTTCCGCGCTTTTTATATACATAATAGCTTAAAGTTTGTTTTATGAAAATTTGGCTGTTATTTTTTTTGTGTTTTTTGTGTCTCAAAAGGTTACATTTACAAATAATGTGAATGAAACAATTAAGTAAGTGATTGATAATACTTGTGTTGGGGTTGTATCGCTAGAATAAGACAATATTGAGACTTAATAAAATTAAATTTGTTACTGTTACAATATTTAAAACTCTGAAATATTAATCTAATTTCATTGCAGACCGTCCTTATGATACCTTTATCTCGGTCCACAACAAGAGAAATTCTAGAAGGAACCATTACATAGGTACTTTCCTACATAATTCGCAGCATCATCAAACACTTACATACACAAAAAGAACACCTACTCTCCGTCATTGATCGCTTAAGGCCGACAATGGAGCCGAAGGTGCTAGCAGCGATTTGTTAGAGCACAATGAATGTGTCGAAGATAGCACAGTCAGTCCCATTAATCCTAATAACGGCCTCGCTGTGTCGAACTTTAGAAAGATAGCCTTTGAAAAAAACGGGTATAAAATCAAGACAGTGGAGATCATTAGATTTTGAAGATAGACTTTTTTTAAGAATTTGATACTTTTTCGATTGAATTTAGTAGTACTTTACAGTGGTATTTATTCCCTTTCTTCTCCTAAAATTGTTTGTCCGAAAATCATTATCCATAACACGTTAGCTATAAACTTCAATAACCATAATGTTCAAAAATTCGATATTTTGTTTTACATTTAATAATTATCTTTACTTCTAAAACTATTCTGTCATAATATCGAATACTATAGTAATTTAATTTCCTAATTTTGCATGATATAAAGACATATAATCTAAGTATTGTAGTATATACACGGTTATTTTTTGGTCGTTCTGGAACCGAAAGCCATAAACTCAATCATCGATTTCGAAACGATTGGGACTATTTTTTTCAAAAACAAAAAATAAAAAGAATCACGAAAAATTTAATTTAATGTTTTTTTTGTGAAATAATGAGAACTCGAAGTAACGCTTCCTTGCGGTAAATGCATATGTGTGTGTAAAACGTATTCACGATCGGCAACACATGCGAACGGTACCCATTGAAAAATCCATTCATCGATCCGTAAGCCACGCCCCCACCCCACGCTTTACACACAGTCTAGCCGTCGCGCGGTTCGTGTTCGGTCACTCATGCGCAACTTAATAACATGTTAAAAATGAGTCGGCAATACGCGTACTCCAATGTGGAGTATTGGGCAATGGTGGATTTTTATGGGATGGCGCACAATAACCTGGAAGAGGCTAGACGACTTTATGCTCTGCCGGAACACCTGAACTCACTGCGCGCACGTGGAATCACCGACCCTCAAGTTCCCTTTACCTCCACCATCCGTGCGTACCTTAACAGTGAGTTTGGTGAGCAGTGGATAGGTCGTGGTGGCCCTGTGGCTTGGCCCGCAAGGAGCCCTGACTTAACACCACTAGATTTTTATTTGTGGTCCGAAATTAAAAGACTAGTTTATTTCGAGGAGCATACTACTCGAGATGAGTTAAGAAGTGCGATAGTGAAAAGTGACAGATACACATTAGGAAAATTAAAAGACAATGTGATTAAACGTGCCCGTTTGTGTATCGAGCAAAGTGGACTCCATTTTGCTCAGTTGCTTCGATACAGGGAAGTGTAAATTATTTAAAAAGTGTTTACCGTGCCTTCACCGTCTTGAAAACAAAAGATGCCGATGCGTTAGATACCTACATAAACAAAAATAAAATATTTAGTATGAATTTGTGCCCGGTTGATGGCAATAAGCTCGCCCCTTATTACATGGGAATTAAACATAACTGGCGAAAAATGTGGGTGTACCATTAGGTACACCTCTGCCAAACCCTTCGGGGATAACAGGCATGATGTTATGTATACCGTTCTAACCAAAGGATCGGTCGCGCAAATAGGTACCTACGCGATAGATAAATTGGTATACAAATAAAAATACGAAAAGCGAATTTAGACTTTATTTCTTAACCGTAAACGGTGAAAATTATAAATTTTACCCAAACTAGGTACCTAAGTAAAATACGCAGTTTACTAAAATTATTCTGAGAAACCTATTGTCTCGTGTCCGAACTGACTGTTACAAAGATGCACAACCGAATTACACGGTTCACTTTATTAAAATAAGGTCTTAATTCAACAACCTAATACCTCCAATACCTAATAATACATCCAACTAATAATGAACTCTATTCGACAGACGAAACGAGTCATTTTTCTGTGCGAATTGTCTGCGTTTGTAACAGCCGCCAGCATTACCGCAAAAAAAATGTTTTAGGCAGTATTATTTTATGAATCAGGTAGGTAGGTTGATTGGTCGACACTCGATTTAAGGCCTAATTCCCAAGCGTACTGTCGTCGTGTCGGAGTCTAGTTCAATAGGTACGAGTAGTAGTGATTTCGTGATGCGAGAGTGGTGAATTAAATGCCAATTAATTTCTCTCGTTAACAAAGGGATGTGATAGTGGTAAAAACCGTGCCGTGCTTCTGATACGAACGAGAAATGATGTAGGTAAATGAACCTACACCAACCTAAATCGGACCTGAAATGAAATACTACTTGCAGTCGGTTAATAAATTCGTCCGACGTCCATTGACCCGCTCAACTGACTCGCAGTTGAGCGGGTCAATGGACGTCGGACGAATTTACGCACAGCTGAGCCGCGCTACGTCACCGCTCGTTATTGCGTTTATGAATGAAATAGTGGGAGCCCTACTAAGATTTAACTCGAATGACAGAAAAAATGTGATAAATTTCTAACTTCTATATTAGACGTCATAAAAAAAAAAAGAATATGCCAATAGTAACTATTACTCGACTGGAGTTACTGTGTTTCGGTTCCAGAACGACCTAAAAGTTTTCGTGTATAATGTGTATTATTCGGAATTTTCATTTATAATAAAATTGTTAGTCATAGATATTTCAGTTTTGTAGGAAACTGCTGATTGCTAACATATAACCAAATCTAGTTTGAAATAAAAATCATTTCTTACAATATTTTTAATGCTGAATTTTAAATCTATTGTTAACCTCATAACATACTTCTTTTTAAAACACAATATCTCCATGTAAAATACTGATATTACAACATAGTTGGGAAAAGGCTATGCCGATGATAAATATTCTTCTCATTAGTGAAAACCCTTTGACTATTTCGCAAAACAGAATTTTCATAATTTATTATTAGTTTTACATAACAAATTGGTGACCAGCTCACCAGTAGAAAAATCCAGATACTACTCATAAAGGATCCTTTTATAACTAAAACAACTGAAAATGACCGTTATTATTCAAATTATTTAAGAACAGACAAAAATACACGTGCACTACACAAAGAGCTTTTGCTACGCCGTAGAAAGCGTAGCCCCGTAGCAGTGACACCGTGTCCTTTCAGCTACGCCGTAGCAAAATTGCTATACTTTAATTGCATTTATGAAATGTTGTGTTTCTGGTTTTAAATAGAGGGACATAGTGGTTTTAATATTTATGCTACATTTTTGAACTTACTGTGAATTTACCTATGTACTTAATCACCTCTCTACGTGGTCTCGTATAGCATTTATTAAAAGTATCCTACTTTTACTATACATTGCCTTGATGTCTAGTGGCTGCGGCGCGGTCCTGGGTTTGATTCCCAGGTCGGGCAAAGTGTAATTGAGTTTTTCAATCACGAATTTCTCAGTATCAGCCACGGAGTCTGGATTTGTGCCCGGTTGATGGCAATAGGCTCGCGCCCTATTATATGGGACTTAAACATAACTGGCAAAATGTGGGTGTACTTATAGGTACCTACACCTCTATCTAACCCTTCGGGGATGGCAGGCGTGATGTTATGTTATGTTACTTTAACTATTTAATCTCGTGTGTGTCCACTATATAACAACTTGTGAAAATGCGGTCACCGATGGTGTATGCTAGGCAATACTTTTATGTCACACAAGTGTACAAAGTTCAACCTCTATATTAAACTATAAACTAAGTTTCACAGTTCAGATATATTGATGAGTATCTGCGGCATTACTAACTGGAGTGCGTATCACGGCATCATTTGCGTTACTGCGTGTTATCGACGCACATAAGTGCGGTATTTGCTAGTGAGAACACGACCATATTAGTAGGGCTGGCAGGCCAAGGAAATCGTTGTTGAGTGTTGACTATTTTTTTTTTCTTTTCGTGCCTTGACTGTCTGCTTGGCCAAAACAATATAGTCACATCTAAGTAACGTTTTACTTCTTTTGACCGAAGGCTTTGCGTTGCCATACAACGTGGCAACGCCGCCAGTCTCTTGAGTACATTACCAGTTGATAGCGTTGAGGGGGAGTTTTTTGACGCCATTTTTTTAAAGTTTATTGTTAAGTTAGTATTAATTTATAAATGTCTATCATATTTAGTTAATAAATTCGCTTTATTTCGCTACATTTATGAAAAAAAAAATGTATTTAAAATAGAGTGTACAGTTATTATCAACGCTGCCAGCCCTGGGCACAGATCAAGACTTCAACCACACGACATAAGCCCGGTACACACAAGTATCGTTTCTAAACTTTCAGGCAACGGGATTTGCGAGGATTCCACATTTATCCGTTTTTCACGGTTGCCACCTTATGCGCGATAAACCGCTGGCGGTAAGCTTTAATATTTATTGTTCTCTCTTAAAGGAAAGGTATTTCGTACCGTGATATCGTAAGCTACTGGCGTTTATGTTGTGGGAGATGAATTATGAGTGGAAATGTGGGATATTGTTTTGTGGACGTCCAATACCATCCTGTATATCTGAGGCCTTTGCACTCATTTTTGTATCGAAAGTAATAACACAGCATTTTGTTTTTTTACTGCATAATTGGTATAGTGAATCAAACGCTTTTGTTAAACATGAAATCTTGGGATCAATTCCCAGGTAGGGCAAATTATTAATGTGTTTTTCCACTAAGTATTTTTCGGTAGCAGCGACGGAGTCTGGGTTTGTGCCCGGCTGATGGCTACTAGTTTGGCGCTTTCGGTTGCGTCCATCAGTTTCTGTAGTAAACAAACAACAGGACACGCAGGATACGATATTAAGTGCACTATCGTTTGTAAAACAAGATAATCTAGATAGATTATGTCAGCGATTCCATATTTATTGTGTGGTTAGTGCCTAACCTGGTGTCAGACTTTTCATGCTGCCCATGGATCTCTGGCTTGGCTTTACATGCCGTCGAGAAATACCGCTAAGACAAGTTGGTTTCCTCACGATATTTTCTTTCACCGAAGCAAGTGATACAATACGCACATGATTCCGAAAAATCAGAGGTGCGTGACTTGAGTTCGAACTTGAGGCCTATTACTTGGCAATCCGACGATCACACCAGGCTATCTCTCACAACTACAGTGACGATAACGATCTCAGTGATGAAAAAGAATTGACATAAGTCATCGAAAAATGATGCCAATCCTATTGAAATTCGTTGTAAAATTACGAAACGCTTTGAAATTTTTTTTTTAATCGGAAGGTCGCAGGTTCAAACCCTGCTCGCACTGGAATTTTTCTTTCCATGTCAAAAACCGCTTCGAAATTGATTGCCACTTGTGTAAGCTTCAAGATAGGTACAGACTGTACACACGGCGACATATCAAGCTATACATATCCAGTATAACATGGCCTCGCTTGGTATAGATTTCCCGTATAATGAGAGATCTGCTTATACTGGTTATTCTTACCTTGATTGGTCGATCCTCACGTTAATTTATTAATTTAATATATAAACGCTATTTTATTTCTACCAGCAAATACGATTTTTAATAACCCAACTTTCTACTCCATGCACTAAACTCAAGACAACGGGAAATTCTCCACAACAACAACATACGTTATTTAAATAACGTAAATATGGCACTCGTCCTATACTTGAGCGATGGTGGGAGACTGGTCGAGTTGCTTCCAATTCTGTTTAATAAACCAGTCGTATACATACTCTTTTCATAAGTTCTTATAATCAGTCGAATAGAAGCACTCGAAACAAGAACACACATGCTTTCTCGAATGCTTTCATTACATAGCGTAACATCACGCCTGTAATCACGAAGGTTTAGGCAGAGGCGTACCTAATAGTACACCCACATTTCGAAAGTTATGTTTTAAGTCGCATGTAATAGGGGACGAGCCTATTGTCATAAACCGGGCACAAATCCAGGGTCCGTGGCTGCTACTGAGAAATTCCTGATGAAAAAATTCAATAACACTTTGCTCGACCTGGGAATCGAAAACAGAATAAATTATAATTCACTTTTTTATCACTTGACCCCAACGATAAAATCGCATTTTGTTCTTTCTAGCCATAATAATCTATAATATCTTATAGCTGCAAATATATAAACATTTTCAAATAAATCAACTTTCTACTCCATACAATAACTCGAGACCAGTACGGAGCACTTACCAACAACAATATGCATAATTTTAATAATGTAAACGCTAGTGCACACGTCCTACACTTGAGCGATGCTCGGAGACCAGTCGAGTCGCTTCTAATTCTGTTGCTCGGGAACTAGCGCTGAGGGCAACTGAGCCCTTAAAGAAACTAGTCGGTTAAGTGAGTACGCTTGTGTGCTCTCGCCTTCGTGCAGGCGTGCATTTATATTGTGTTGAGGAATATTATGGTTTGAATGCAGCTGTTTATTTTTTAAACGAAAATGTTTTCTTAAAGTTTGTGAGGATAGATGGATGGGTGGATGTTTGTTACTCTTTCACGCAAAAATTACGTAACAGATTTTATGAAATTTATAATAATACAGCTCATACATTAGAACAACATTCAGTTTAAAATTTATAAAGATTGTGAAAAATTACTTAATTTACTCGGACGAAGCCCCATGCGGAAGCTAGTACATAATTTTAATAACGTAAAAGCAGTTGCACACATGCGATGCTCAGAGACCGGTCGAGTCGCTTCTAATTTTGTTGCTCGTGACTTATCGTTGAGGGCAACTGAGCCCTTAAAGAAACTAGTCGCTTACGTGAGTACCTTTGTGTGCTCCCAGCCTTAGTGCGGGCTTGCATTTATTTTGTGTTTAGAAATAATATGTTTAGATTTTAGTTGATTTTTTTTTCTTTTTAATTGGTTCTTGAAACATGTTTAACGTTCCAAAGTAAGCTAAATATAAGCAATGAGCTATTTTTTTTAACAATTACACCAATTTCAATCCGATAGTTTTGCCATAACACTAGACCAAACCATCAAAAGAAGAGGGTAGTGTTAACGCAACGACGTTGCCTATAAAAGGAAGTATTATTAAATAAATAAGTTACTTTTTAAAATGTCAGCATTATCACCACAAAACACTGAATCAAATGGTCAAAAAGGAACTCGCATTTATAATTACGATTTGCATTGTTTTGCTACGAGTATATTTTCACAATCGCATTCATTCAAAAAACCACCACAGGCAGATAAACAACAATGACATCCAAATAATGGAAGGGTATTTCATAATTCCATTTTTAAACCGATTTTAACCCCTCCAATCGGTGCTATCATACCATCGCATATAAAACCATCGATATATCATAATTCATGAAAGGGTTTTTTTTTCAATTTCCCCCTGTAAACAAACCTCCCTCCATATTTAAACAAGTCGAATATTTCAGCAACTTTTTCAGTAAAAGGCCCCGTCCACAACCTCCGGTTATGGGTCTTGCGACACGACTTGTGTCAAACGACACGCGTCCATTGTTGTATATGTATGAGTACCGTTATGTCGCAGTGAAGGTGACGGTGACAACTGAGCAGACTGGGGAACGGACCGGACGTATTTGAACTGAAACATCTGTCAAAGTCCAATGTCCGCGCGCAGTGACAGTCTAGTTCACATGGCATGACCGCACTTTTAAGCGACATACGCTTACGTGTTACTTGTTTCCTGCCCGTGAGTACCGTCACTTCGGCATTAGCGGAGCAACTTAACCGTTGAAGACATCGACTTATGTCATACGACTGTGCCTACTGTAAAGAAAATCTTAAATTATAATTCGCATAATAATTAAGTTTGATTCTGTTTGGCCTAACTTAATATTATGGATATTTCTGTTGTTTTCATTCTGTTGTAATTTTATTCTTTTTTTCATTGTTTAATTAGCTGTTTAGGCGCATAATAGTGCATGTAGTGCTCTGCTTTAAGTAATGGGGCACTTAGACTTAAGTTTGAAATGTTCATATATTTAATAGTGTCCTCATTGTTGAAGAACCAAATTAAATAAATAAACTTTTTTCATTTGTTTTATCCACAGTCGCAGTCGTAAAACGCGTGTCACTTCAGCATGTAGTTCGTGGCTAAGCATTTACTCATAACATATTGATCGGTTTATAAAGCCTTTGGCTTTTAACAAATTATTCTTTAAGTGTACATGAAAGTCTTATATTTTTACAATAAAAGACGAAGTTATTAAAAGGTTTTTTTTAAGAACACTTAATTGATTTTCGCTTAATATTCAGGGATCAAACGCGAGGTAATAGGGACTCATTAGATTTGGAACTTATTTTTCTTTTGCTTGATTGAGTTTTCGATTTTTATCAAGTGGTGTTTTTAGGTTTTGCTACTGATTTGCGTAATTTTATTTTGTAAGTACTGCTTAAGTTCTTTATTTGGTCCCTTTTTGGAAAAAAGTATAAAGAGGTTTTTGAATTCGTTAAGCCATATATTTTTCTATTCTTTTGAAAGTAACCCTCATCGAACGAATTAAAAATACCTACAATATTTTAAAAAAGAGATTTTTGTTTATATTGATTTAAGTACTCTCCTGTTTTATTTAAGAGTACCATTTAATATGAAAATAAAATATATTTAGTATGGTTTACAATTCTTTATTACAGTTCCGTCGAACCGGTTCGTATAAAAACCTGATGCGGTTCCGGACACTACACTTAGACAAAGTTAAAATTCAGTTGTTAATGTTTTGTTTTGTTTAGCATATTCTGTCCGACTGCTGAGCAAAGGCCTCCCACCATTCTTTTACATATCTCTCTGTGTTTTTCCTGCTCTGGCCAATCAGTCAAGAACACGTCCAAATCGTCACGCCAGCGTTTTTTATGCCTACCTCGGTGACGACGACCGTCTTCAGGCACCCACTGTGTGACGATTCTGGCCCGTCTATCCTGACCCATCCTAGAAATGTAACCCTGAAATACCTGTCAGTATCCGCAGTTTGTCTGACCAAACCTTTACTTATAATCTTCCCATCAAAAGACCAAAAAATAAACTCAATAGTTACCCAAACAACACAAAACTCTTACATCACGAACAAAACAATTGAATTCCTACAAACTAATAATGACATTCGAACAATACGTGTCCGAATGGAAGTCGATCGTAAGCCGGGCTTCGGTATTCATGTCCTTGCCTTCTTTAAGGCTTCCTGGAAGCTGTTTTAGAATTCCATCTAGTGCTAACTGAAAGTCTAGCCGTCGCCACCGATGTGTAGCTGGGGGATACGATTCGAATAGTGATTTTTAGTGTTTTGTTCGTTATAGGAATTGTAGTTTTGTTTTTGGTACAGTTGGGAGAATGGCTTGGTTATGTGATGTGGGTAACAACATGTAAGTACACGGATTTAATAATAATCAGATAACATAACATAACATCACGTTTATAATCCCCGAAGGGCTGAACAGATGTGTACCTAATAATACACCCACATTTCGCCAGTTATGTTAGACTCCCATGTCATAGGGGACGAGCCTATTGCCATCAACCGGGCACAGATCCAGACTCCGTGGCTGCTACGGAGAAATTCCTGATAGATAAACCTAATAACACTTTGCCCGACCCGGGAATCGACACCAAGACCTCTTGCTCAGCAGTCTTGCCACCCCTAGACCGACGAGACAGCGAATGAAATAAATTATGGGCAAGCAGTGATAATTTGACTTTTAGCACCATTTACAGATAAATAAATATTGGAGAATGGCTTTATTTTTTGTGAGGTTTAGTTTGTGTCCGAGATTAGCGGAATCCCTGCACGTAAAGTAACAATGTAGTTAGAAAAATAGTTGCAGTTGTAGTTTACCATAACATGACAGATATACATAACTGGCGAAATGTGGCACAACCATCCACATAAACAGTCATAAGAAAAAAATGCAAAAAAAATAACAAAAGGCACAAGACTTTACTATACATCCATGTCACTCCAGTTTTATACCTTTTACCCTGTATACAAAGGTTTCCATAAAAATAAATAGTTTTTTATGACACCACCCTGCATACCAAGTTTCACCGTAAAAGTGGTCCGATGATGGAGCCCTGTGGAAGCCCAGGTGGTATTTGCATTATGCAGAGATTCATCAGGGAAGAGTGTAGTCCCTTGCCATGCATTTGTTATGTATGAGGCTTTTATGGACTAAAGAGGTGTATTAGATAGGTTGTACGTCACCGGGAAGTCCTCATGCTGTGGGTGACAGCTTCACCTATAAAAAATGTGGTACATGAGAAATACGTTGGGTGAAATCATTTTTATCTATTACGGTGGCTTAAGATTTTCAATAAGTAGGTGTCGCACTGTGCACTTGGATTTTATACAAGCATTATTTTCGAGCACATTTAGTGCAAATAATGACAAAACTGAAGTGAAGGCTGAACGCCCACAGATAACATTCACACGTTAAGTACTGATACTGAACTTTGAATGAAAATGTACGCGGGATCATGGCCTCGCTACACAGTAATACTGACAAAGAAACCGGTGCTACGAACACCGCAAACCTCTCCATTCCAAATATTCAGATTCTACGCAGCTATGGAATTTAAACTTTATCGTGTACATCATGCAATAGAGTGACAAGCTTTTTCCTCTATATTAGGTTATACACTAAAATACACTGCCTCTTTAGTCTCGTAGTCGCAAGCGCGACTGTTGAGCATGGGTCCCGGGTTCGATTCCCAGGTCGCGTGTTATTGGGTTTTTAAGTGGCAGATGCGGATTCTGGATTTTTACCTGGTTGATTGCAATTATCTCGCAACCTATTACATGGGACCTAAAAACATAACTGGCGAAATGTGGTTGGACTATTAAGCATACCTCTAGCTAACCCTTCGGGGATTACAGGCGTGATGTTATGTTACAACAAAATACAAAGTTCTGACAAGATGCTGATCAAGAAAAATCACCATACAAACCGAGAGTCATGTAAAGTTATATATTATTCAATATCTGTACCTCCCATAAGTTTATGACATTCGCACATTGCACCCTTGTCATGACTACTCACCTCCCTTATTTTGTAAGGACATGACACTACCGCCATGCTTCTTTGTTTGCCCTCCTCAATATTTGATTTTATGAATTAAGGAATTTTACTTTGTCTTGAATATGAATGTCTCTTTTCAATGTAATTGAGGTAATTTATTTGGGATTCGGGAAGTGCCAATTCACAAAAAAATGAAATAGAAAACTTTGATGTTTTGTGAGATTTTGTTTTTTTTTTGGGCTTTTTTACCTATTTTGTTTATGGATGTAAATCAACGCAATCAGCACATTCTAAACCACGTTCAAGAGTAGTCAGTGTCATAACGAGTAAGAACTCATGAACGCAGTTCAAATGGGCTGATCACGTTCAGTTTGTTTGGTGAAATTCACCTTCATTCCGTTTAAAAGGTTCGGTTTGGCATACTCAATTTTAAATACAGCTGGCAATTTCAACGACTCACCTGCATACCAGCAAAAAATACGATACCAGAATAAAAATATAACAAAGAATAAATAAATCAAAAATAACACAAGGAATTTCGCTATAAATCCCAATGATAGCCAGCCAATCAATTACAGAACAAATATCGGGTTCCGTATTCAAATAAATAACTCTAACTACACACATGAATAAAAATAAATGTTTAAATTGCATTAACTCCGCGTATTTCCCTTGACGCGGATCGTGGTGAGAGGCGAATTTAACTTGTAGACCGTACAATACCTGGCCAGTTCAAACTTGTTTTAATAGAAAAAACTTTGGACCAGCGGAGCGCATGAAGTATGGTAGTTTGTAAGTCGTTAGTAGTGTGGTGAAGAGATAATGTTGTTGATGTGAGCGGATAAAACACACGGTGTGATGCCCGAACTATTTTTCAGTTTTCTAATTTTGTGTTGTCGTTGCGTGCTAGGTACTTGACTTCATTAAACACGAATACCTACCGGATAGTAATATTTATTGTGGAACAAAAAAAACTGTTTTTGAACTACATTTCCCTGTTGTCGGAGTTTGGATTCGTGCCCGTTTGATGGTAATAGGCTCGCCCCCTATTACATGGGACTTGAAAATAACTGGCGAAATGTGGGTGTACTATTAGACACAGCTCTGACTAACCCTTCGGGGATTACAGGCTTGATATTATGTTATGTTTTCCTGTTGTGAGTTGATTGGTGTCACATAACTTCGAATTCTTGTACACGAATTTTAGACATTATTAGTGTAAATGCTTTATTTAAATAATTGATTTAATATACCTAGTCATAGCTATATGAAACACTTCCATATTAACTTCTGTAAACAAACTTACACTAGCTATTCTAACGGCGTACCATCAGAATGAGAACTCTTTATCTAAAAGAGATAATGCAAGAAAACTTGCAATGGAATCTAGTTGCTATCAGCTATCAGTGAACATATGAAAGGAGTGTTAAAGAACTTTGCTGGCGGAATAGTAATCTGGTTTTCCTATTACAATATTAAGAGATACAAGTATTATGTAAAAACAGTATTTTGATTCGGTAGTGAAACAGCTTTCATTTTTTCCAATCAACAATATTCATACGCTGTATTTAAATACAAATTATAATTATAGCGTCTATGTTAATTTACTAAATGGAATTTTTTTGTCCACCAAATATTTTAATCTCTTTTCCTCTCTTCGAGTGACCTTTCACATCCTTACGGTAATGTTACCTAGTTGGTCTAGGGGTCTCAAGTACTCTTCTGGCCCCCCTAAATAGGTCCAGGGGCGACGGATTCGGGGACATCCTTGCCCCCCATCACACTGGACCCGAGACGGCAGCGCGTAGTGTTCCACGTGCGCCTCTGTGAGACTTAACGGGGGGAGTTTGACACTTCCCTCCCTCCGGGACTAGTCCGAGGCAGCGGAAGTTGCATCAGATCCCGTTGCCCTCCGACGCAAGTGTGCGAGGGAACACCGGTGTGGTTTTAGTCCGTACGAGTCTGACAGACCCCTCCGCTCTCCCCAGGGCGGAGGAAATCCTTGAAAAAAAAGGTAAAAGAAAGTAAGGTACTACTTACTTTTGAAGGCTGAGGTTTCGAAATCCTGGTTGGGTATAGTGCTATTGAAATTTTCTATTGCAAATGTGTCAAGGCATAATGCATAATCAGCCTATAATATTCCCACTGCTGGGACACAGGCCTCCTCTCTATAAGAGGAAATGGGCTATAATCCACCAGGAGGGCCCATTGCGGGTTGGTAGATGTCACATGTCTTCGAATTTTTGGTTCTAGGACATGCCGGTTTCCTCACGATGTTTTTCCTTTGCCGTTTTGAGAGCAGTGGTGATGTAATAAATTACACAAAGTAATGCGTCTGCCTGGGTTCGACCCCACGACTTACTGCTCGATAATATCCCGGAATCTGAATTTGTACCCAGATAATAGGGTCGACTCTCTTCCTTCGGGAATTATAAGCGCGATATTGTCAGTCATTTATGGGCTAACCATCCCACTGGATCTCATGCAACACCAACAGTGATAGAAAGTCTACACCTCCTCCCACAACTGCATCACAAACTCACACCCGTACATAAGACGGTCATAAACGCCGCACATGTAAGGGCCCTCGACACAAGCGCGACTTTTCCTTCAACACTACAAACGAAGGCGACACTTCACACGTTGTGACGTCACGGCTTGCTCTGCAGTTCATTATGAGGAGTTGCGCTTTAATTGTGCTGTAATTGTATGAGAGGGTGAATGAAGAGGCTCTATGATAGAGGATAGGGTGAGTCCGGCTTAGAAGAATGTTTTAAAGTATTACAATAATTCTTACTTGCGACCTAACCTGAGTTCGTTTAATTTCATTATGAAATCGACTTAATTTAAATTGGCAAAGTCGATTTTTGTTGAAGTAAAAATAACATAAAGTTTAGGAAAAAAAAATGAGTATAATCAGTTTTTCTTTCATCAAAAGTTATTCTGTTGTAGCGAAAGAAGAAACTACTCCATTTTACTAAAAAGCATTTAATAGAAACTTTCACAAATTAATTTTAATAATGGTATTTCGACAAGTGAAGAAAATAATTTGAATCAAAAAGATTTTTTAAATCCAACCCAATATTCTCAAGAGCACTACCTCAATCCTTATCGTCTCTTCACTAGCATTTAAAAAACAAAAATAAGATCACAGCTAATCTTAGTAATAGTCTAGCCAAAACCCTAGCTAAACCTAACATTACAATACCACAAAACCTATCAACCAATGCTACAACCAAAAGCCACGAAATCTTTTATCGTTGAACAATAACACTGTAAATACCTTGACTATTAAGTTTTACGTCGCAAGGACGTACGTGAGACGTCGACGCTACGTAACGACCACGTAACGATCTGTTTACGTACCCGTAACGTACTCTTAACGAACACGTGTCGTGTTGGCAATCGTAAAACGTACCTGTGTAGATACCGCTGGGTTGGGGAGCTACGAAATTATTTGGTTACATATTTACGTAGATATTTTAGTTATTAAATACTTATGTATACGTAAAATTAACTTTACAAAGGAGAACTGAATTTATAATATTAGCCTTGTATTATTATTAGGGGTGAGCCTAATAACTCAGTATTGCTTTTAAGGGGTATTGCAAAAAAAACGCAGAAATACAAGGTTTCCTTGTTGGAATCGTGTATTTCGTTTGTTTTTTTTTTATTCTTTATTGCACACAAAAATAAGAGAAATACATAATTACAACATTCGTTCGTTGCTTGAAATAACAATTGCGTGGTAAAAATAGTTCGTTTTCTTAACTACAATAATAATAAAGCGAATTTTAGATAACGTTATTATTTATTTAGTAACAATCATTCCCCCGAAGCATGTTTAGGCAAAAACTCACAGACCTGATTTGGGACCTTTCATTTGTAGATTCTATTGTATATAGAATAAAATATAAAAATATTTAGTAATGATTTTTACTTGCTTGCCTTCAGTTAGAACTCTGTATGTGCACAGCTGTTATATACCCGGGATAAAAATACAATGTGGTGGAGTGAAAGGCCACAATATCTTCTAGAAGTTTTTCCTGGTTAAGTCATGGTTCAGGCCCCGTTGAGATGAAAAGTTACTGAACAGCCCATTTCAGCTTTTGGCTCTTTTTGAATACTGAAAATGGGCCTCTGCCCAAAGGGGCCCCTGTCTGCAACTTTTTGTTCTGTCATCACGCCCTGCCTCAGCTATCAAGTTTTCATGCTGAATATAATTACTGAAAAAATCTCTGGGCTCCCCTCATCATCATTGACAGCCCACTGGTGGGTACAGGCGTCTCTTTGCTTGTGCCAAGCGCAAGCTCCACGTTCTTTTGCCACTCTCATCCAGGGTATTCCCGCGATGGTAACAATGTCGCCTGCCCATCTCGCCGCCGGACGACCAACACTTCTCTTTCCAGTCCTTGGACGCCATTCGGTTACCCCTTTACTCCACCTGCCATCATAACACTGTATAAATTATATTACCGCATCCAACTCACCTTTCTTCCTAACTCAGCAAACCTCGTTGTTTGGTCTCACAATCCGGTGAACAGTTTTATGTCCCGTTTACGAGCCGATGTCTGATCATCGACTCAGCTACCTCTACACTCCATAAACGATTGTGATTACCTTTTTATTACATTACCGAAGGAATTATAGGAGTTTTGGTTCAGTGTGGAGTTTTTATGGGGATCTTTATAGTTATGTAAACGTTATGTCGGTTTGTCAACTGCTTACTAAGTACTTTAATAAGTCTTGGTAACTGGTAAAAGTACTGTACAAAAACATTATTCTTAAACTCAAGCTCAAAGCATTTATTTTAATTAGACCATAACATGCACTTTTGTATGTCAAAAACAAAGAAAGCAAAGCGACAGTCACAGACACAAGGCATAATAACTTGTGAAAGTAATGTAGTTGCCCATTCCAACCGCGCCACCATATTCTTTATTTCACACAAAATTAAAAGATACATAAACAAGTTACAGTATATATAGCTTATGTACAACAATACCTTCCTTATAGGAATCCTCCTATCATCACTCACCTTTAGGACAGTCCATCGGCGAAAAATCTGGTTGGCGTGACGTAGAAACTGACCAGAGCACCTTGACGAAGAAACATGCATCACCATCAATATTAGGGACCGTCACAAACTACCGAGAAGCCTTAAACCAATCCTGATGAGAGATGTAAATATATGAAACCCTTCTTAAGCAATTGACACTTGTCTTACCTCCGGTAGCAGTGTCACAAATAAATTTTGGTCACCAAGACTTTCGCTGAACGCAATTATTTTGTCAGTAGGGATTTTTAATTATAGGACTGAAGTTTTCAGAAGTTTACGGCATAATTTATGATTAATGCATTTTTTTTACGTTTCTTCTACCTCGGGGTAGCCTCTACACCTGAGCTTTAGGTAGGCCTTGTCATAAACTTATACTAAAGTTATACAAAAAAAACACACAAAACTTCAAGATGACGCATGAGATTTCGTAAACCATTAATTCCCATCTGTTCATGAAAGTTACTCTTCTTTCATGAAAAAAAGCCTTACCTAATAATCGCAATTCAATTTGGCAAGTGATCAAACCGCGGCCACCTATTGCGGGATGACGTGTCATGTGTTACAATATGCAGTCCGTGCGGTCGCGTGCGATCGCGTGTGGTGGCTGGTGACCGCAGGAATCACTCTGCGTACAATGTGGGGGTAGTCAATGATTGGTATTGTAAACTGTACAATACATTGTGAATTTATGAATAGGCAAGACGATGATTTTGTCCCGAAGACGATAAACGTCACACACCAAAGACACAATGATACATTTATTTTTTGTTGCCTAGATCTGTCTCACTCCTGACCAAAGGTCTATTCCTATTCCTTCCACTTCTCCTGATGTTATGCTTCTTCTCGCCAATTATTGACGAAACCATATAAGGCCATCTTATTTGTATACCTACGGGGATAAAAGGCGTGATATTATGTTATGTTCAAACATTATACTCAGAGCTTCTTCTTGTCAGCACATTTAAGACTAAGTGTATGTGCATGAGAATGGACAAACACTTAGTCTTAGCAGTAGTAGCGACAGCCTTATACTAATAACAATAGTTACCTACACTGGCAAGCAAGGCGCTCACTGCCAAAATTGGTCCCAAACGACCCTCGTAATAGTCGTCAAACGTAATTGCCGTATGCAGTACATTTAGCAGACGGATTGGTGATAGACAAAACGATAACACAGACCATAACGCTCCGTTCACGGTCCCGGGCGATACAACTCGCGTCATGCGACACATCTCTTGTTTTCTTGACGTGAGTGTACCGTCGTGCGTCACGTCACTCAGCAAGTCACGTCACGATGACTTCTGGCATTTGTTTTCTTTGTTCATTTGTTTTCTCCACGGTTTTCGCAAGACGCGTGTAGCTTGAGCGTGTGGTTCGTGACCAAGACGGAAGGCCATATTTAAAATTATTTGCCGACCCCTGGCCTAGACTAGTGTTGTATGTCATAGATTCGAACCTATTTCGATTATGGCCTACTCGCTCTCACAGCCTGAGCCTGTGTCCCAGCAGTGGGAACATAATAAAACTGATAGTGCATGATTCTTACGTAACCCCTTTATTAAGAGGGCCCTTTTGATTTAAACACGGTATTTAACAACTATAATATTTAACAAACTTACGATATGGAACCCCTAACATAAGTACCGCTAAAATCTCGTTAACTGTAGTTTAAAGTTATTAAGATCCCTTTAAAATAACGATACTGTTATAGTTATTCTAAGATTAGTTGTCTAATGGTCAATATCTGTTCTCATTGAATTGTTAACTTGGGGCTTTATAATATAGTCCCAAGTCTACATTGAGATTTTAATTAATAAATCTATTTTGCGAATTGATGAAATAACAAATTGAATGAGGATTGTGTTTCCCAGCTTTCATTTGACACCGTTAGCATTTTCCTGCGGCTTCGCTGGCACAAAAGCCAGGCTATGACCAGGCCCCATGGTAGACCAGCCTAGCAGGGACAGCCTAGTGGTGTGACCTTTAGACTGCCAAGTCATAGGTCTCGAGTTCGAACCCAAGGCACGTACCTCTGATTTTTTCGGATTCATGTGCGTATTGTATAATCATCACTTGCTTCGGTGAGGGAAAACATCGTGAGGAAACCAGCATGCCTGAGAGATATTTCTTGACGGCATGTTAAGCCAAGTCAGAGGCCCATGGGCGGCATAAAAACTCTGACACCTGGTTAGGAACTAACCACACGATAAAGAAAGAATGGTAGACCATTTCGGCCTTAGCAATGGTACGAGTCTAACCCGTAGAATTGCTAAGGCCGGAAAAGGTAGACAGACAGGCAGACGTACATAGTTTTGCTCGTTGTATGAAATTAGTATAGATTATATTATTTAAGAGAGATGCGGTGGCCCACTGGTGGCGGCCTCGACTTACGAGCAGTAAGTCGTGGGTTCGGCCTTGGGCAGGCGCATTATTTTTTGTAATTAATTTCATCACCGCAGACTGCTCTCAAAACGGTGAAGGAAAACACCGAATGGAAACCAGCACATCTTAGAACGAAAAATTCAAAGCCAGTGACATCTACCAACCAGCATAGGGCCCGCGTGGTGGATTATAGTCCATTCCCTCTCATAGAGAGGAGGCCTGTGTCCCAGCAGTGGCAACATTATAGGCTGATTATGCTATGCTTATGCTATTATGCTTCAACTTAATTTATATGTAGTTTGAATTAATAATTAATAGTTTGATTTAATGTAGTTTTAACGATAACTCTCTGTACGTATCTTAGTAGTATTCAACTTAATTTATAAAATGATAACTGAGAGGCAATCATGTAAAATATTGTTTAATAACTGAATGTCGGCTAGAGGTTTAAGGGTCGTCCGTTCAATCCCGTTTATTCTATCAGTTTAACTATTTTTATGGTTAAATAGAAACCTATCCAGTGATAAATTCTTAGTAAAACCACTTTGTTTCATATAAGATTCAGAAACCGATAATTTAATAATAAATCCAATATCAAAGTCCAGCAAGCGATGGTAAAAGTTATAAAAGATTAACAGACTGAACACAAGACACTGCCAATTCTTTCAAGCAACATAACATCACGGCTGTAATCCCCGAAGGGTTAGGCAGATGTGTATCTTATAGTACTTACTTACTATTGCCATCAACCGGGCACAAATCCAGACTCTGTAGCTGCGACAAAGAAACGCGACTGAGAAATTCCTGATGGAAAAACCCAATAACACTTTGCCCGACCCGGGAATCGAACCCAGGACCTCATGCTCAGCAGTCGAGCTTGCGAACACTCGACCAATGAGGCAGGCCAATTTAGTAACTTTGAATAAATAAACATCACGCCTGTATTCCTCAATGGAGAAGGCAGAGTAGGAGATAAAACACGACATATTTTTTTAACTATTAGTACTTGGATTTTCTTATTTAAAGTAACTTGCTTTGGAAAAAAAACGCCGATACAAACAGTGTTTATAAAAATACATTCTATGTCTAGGACAAATCTTGTGAGGACCATGGACATACATTCACACTTTTCAACAGTTCTGCCTTGCTCTGAAATAGGGAGTGAGCAGGTATCATCAACCCGGCACAAATGCAGTGGATATAATGGGTGTAAAAAGACCCTAAACTAAACCGAAAGGGACTTGTTCTCCTTGTCATTGGGATCATTCTTTGTTTTGAACCATACCTTCTAGTTACGGAGATATTCGAAGTCAAAGTTCCAACTTTTTCACAAGTGTTTTAGTGTTATAACTTTAATTACCTCCTTGACCCCTGTACTATTCAATGCATCCATCAACACAATGTTTTGAGCGTGTTACATTAATTCCATTATGAGTTACAGTGAATAATTTTTCACCCCAAATAAAAAAGTCGTTTCCCAGCAAAAAATGTGCGTAGAGTGACTTAGTTTTGATGTACAGAAAGCTTAGTTGATGGCTTCGTGAAGGATCCTTTTACACCATGTATAAAATAAAATCTCCAAGAGTCTAGTAGACCAACTAGACAGCCGCTAACTTACCAGTCTCAATCAGAAAAAAGGTTAAATTCAAATCACTAAGCAGAAGTCAATGCCCCCTACCACATCAAATACAATCAAACATTATAACTGCCCTTTACTACCAGAGTAAACAATTACTTTACCCTCATAAAACCGAAAACAATACAATGTCCACAATATCCACTAAAACGTCACCCTGTGATTGGACAAGTCTCGTAAATACTTAACGACGTTGACCCCCTATAACTATCGGTTGAACAGTTAACAGGGCTTAACTGTAGTTTAACTGCCGCACAGTTAACCCTCACTAGCGGCTTGATACAATGTTATCGTCATAGGATTAAGATGGTGATCTCTATTGATACAAGTTACTGTATGATGGGTTTTATGGAGCGAAGTTTACAAATATAGCTGGTTTATGGGGCTTTATATTAATAAAGTTATTGATTACTGTTCTGGTTTGAGATCTTGTTAAGATGGCGCATGTGATGGTAGGAAGATGTGGACGTCAGATAGGCAGTCGCTCCATGTAAAATACTGGTACTCAGCTCCATCCGGTTAGACTGTAAGCCGACACTAGCATAGTTGGGAAAAGGCTAGGCAGATGGTAGAAAGACTAGCTGCCATTAGGATTGGTAAAGGACCTAACTGTCCAAGATGTACAGAACTTACTAAAGAACTGACGTAGGCGATGACTTCTTTAAAAAATCTCAACTTGATTATTAAACTAATCTGATAACTCCAAGACGCTGAACAGCTGCGTTTTCTACATATTTTGTTTATAATCAAAGGCTGTGGTAACCTAAAGTGATTTATAGATTCAACATTAACAACATCCCTGGAACAGTCATTGTCATACCAAAGTTCACCTCTACACCTGAACTTTGTGTTTCAATGACATAATATCAACATTTGCATTGACAAGACTCCTACAATAATATTAATTACAACTATTTCCTTTCGTATGTGCAAACAAGTTCTAAGCCTGAACTGTCCCACTGCTGGGACCAACCAGCCCCTGCAGCAGGCGTCCAAAACTGTGAGCCAGTTTTATAGAATATGCTATGATTACTTTCTATAATTACTTTAGATGCATATAGAACACATTTTTACGTAAGCGCAACCGCGGGCACAACACGTCCTAAAATAATACCATAGATTCACAACAAAGAGATTCCTATATATTAGCTGAGGGCATTAAACAAACAGCCTTATTCAATTTCAAATTCGAATTAAAATACACAAATGAAATTATTTGATTATTAAAATAAACGATGAAACTATTTAGATAATTAAATTCAATTACGAATACGCTGTGGTTTATGTTCTATAATTGAAACTATTTCTGTGAATCAGATAAAATTAACGTTTCTATTATTTTTAATTTAAATAATATTCTAATCATAATTGAATCTAATTTGTATCATGTTTCAATGCTTTAGATTAAAATACTGGAATATTCTAATGGAATAAAAAATTAAGGCATTTTATTTAATACAATATTTATAATTTTCACCCACACCCGCAAGGCGTTACTAGCGATATCTTAAACATGAGAATACAGCAACAAGTGAAGAAAATGGCACAACACACCATATAGAGACATCAGCCCTACCATCTTGCTGATCGACTTGACATTAGATTTTAACAAGACCTTAGTAGAGGTTTTCAGAAGGTACTGTTTCTGAAAAAAAATCTCAGCATTCAAGCTTGCATCGCAACAAAAGATGTAGATCAATCCTTACTAACTTCCTTACCTAATATTATAAATGCAAAAGTAAGTTTATTTGTTTGTTACTTTTTCACGCCTAAACCACTGAACCATCCTAAAATTTTACATATACGTTTTTTGGTGTACACAGACGGACTTAGGGTCCTTTCATCCCGAAAACAAGTACTGTTCCCGAGGAAAACCATAATAACGTTCTTATGATAATAGATGGCGCCACGTGTCTTTCGAGTAAAAATTGAATTATTATTTATTTATTATAAGAATTATTGCAGAAACGTTAGTAGTATGTTGAGAGTTTAATTGTCAAATTCTGAATTAACGTGAGCAAAGCCGCGGGCAAAAGCTAGTAACAAATAAAAACAACATATTTCAAAAAAAAAATATATAAAACCATTACCTAACCTGTAGCTACTTATAAAGCGTATTGCGTAAACTCATGTAAGTATGTACTTACATCCTCGTACCTTCCACGTAACATCGAACGCCGAAGCTAAAACGTATGGCGTACTTATGCTATAATCAAACTCCGCTTCTAAACTTCGTGGTGTATAATATGTTAAACAAAGTCTTAGACATGGAAGCCATCTAAGTCTGGCACGACTTACACATTGAAACTTTGCCAGTTGACTTATTTGTAGGTTACGAGAAAATAATGTCGAACGGGAATTAATTTGTTGGGACATTGATAAGACTGTGTCATTGTTCTATTGGCTTCAACTCCCGGGTAAGGCAAAGTGTTTGGCAAGGATTTCTTCATATTACATGGTAATAACACATAACTGGTGACTAGAATATCGATTTAATATAAATTTAGAGAAAGATAAATAACAAACCTTTGAGCGCTTTCTTTGAATGAGATCTGTGACTATTGTTGTGAACTATCATGAACTATGTCATACAATTTCAACTATAGCAAATCTCGGAAAGTGTAGGAAATGAAGTTCCCTTTGGCTTTGAACGTGCTGAATACAATAGTATCCAGCACGTTCAAAGCTAAAGGGAACATCAGGAACTTCTGGTGGTCAGATAGTTTAGTGTCGCAGACCATAAAATAATGGGTACATTATTTATTTTGATCATGACTTGAATGATCTCTCCTGCAATAAAACGCAAAAGTTTGTGGGAATGGATGGATAGATGTTCGTAAGAATGTTTATTACTCTTTCACGACAAAACTACTGAATTAATTTTCATAAAACTTTACAGTAATATAGCTCATACACAATAATAGACTACAATTTATTAAGATTGTGTAAAAAGAAATGATTTTTTTGCGGGTGGAAGCTGGTCCTCAATATTTATTACTTTTATTCAATTAAATTGTAAAAAAAAAACACAGATATCATTGACAAAATCAACTCTATGTTCCACCTATTAATGACCATAATACGAATGTTTTAAACAATTGTTTTAAACTTACTTCTTATAATTCTGTTTGTTACAATGAGGTAGTTGATTTCATCTGCGTATACCTATAAATCATATTAAATACACGTCCTGTTGTTTTCAAGCATTTTCCAAATCCGGAGCGGAGCGTATATCGCTAAATTCAATTAAGTCGCTTACTAAGGCGTAAGTTATAAGCAAACGGAGATTATGAAAGGTAATCCATTTTCAACTTTCATTTATTAGATTACCAGGCAAGCAGACATTCGCATTTATTTTGTGTAATTTATTTCATCACCACTGCTCTCAAAACGATGACTGAAAACATCGTGAGAAAACTGGCATGTCCTAGAACCAAAACATCAAAGACACGTGACATCTACCAACCCGCACTGAGCCCGCGTGGGCGCTAGTGTCCCGTCCCAGCATTGGGAAGGAATATTTTTATCCGGGGGTGATGAAACACACTTCATGTTAAAAAATACCCTGTTATGGAATACTTTTTTCCATGTTGACTGTATAAAATTGAGGTCAAGAGCAGGCCCATTTAATACAAAAAAAAGACTGCTTCAGATTAAAACTATAACCGTCTGCAGATCGCTCTCCGCTCGTTCCCTGCACCTCAACCCTCTGTAGGCGCCTCTAGCGTGCCCTCGAAACATAAATCGAACCCCGTTAAATCAGGCCTGGCCAATTCTCACGGGGATTCTCCTCTTTAAAATTTACTTAGCGAACAATAAGACGTTTTATATAATTTCAAATTAATTATACTGCGTTTCGCCTTTTGAATTTGTCTCTGGAACAACTTAATGAAACTTTTGTCTAAACGGTTTAATTTAAGTTCTTTGTCTGATGGGTACCTTCTTAAAGAGTATTGGAGTCAATTCCGTTTCGTTCCACCTTTTTACTGGAGACTGGTATCTAAGGGTGCGTCCACACCAATAACATAACATGTTATAAAACATGATTCAATAGAGAGGTTAGCAATGTTGTATTAATTAGACAAGTTATATAACAAAAGTTTTGTAAAATGTTACTTAATCTGGACGCACCTTTAGCTACTTACTTTTGTCAAGGTCAAGGTCAGCGGGTATGATTGTCATCGTCTTTCTGCCCTCGGCCAATGTCACATGAGGTGGGCGTGACACACGCTTTTTCATTCAATTATTTCCTGTCAAACGTCACGCTACCATTCAGTCCTTCCTCTTTTGTCATTGTTTCTATCACTTTCTGTTATATATATTTTTTTAGCTTATATTGTCCCACTTCTGGGCAAAACTCTCCCCATAGCCTTCCACTCTTCTCTCCGTGTTTTTTTCTCCGGTCAATTTCGCACAAACGCCTCTAAGTTGTCACGCCAGCGTTCTCTAGGCCTCCCTCTCTGTTATGTTAGGAATCTTTAAAGTAGAACTATGATATTTCATAGTTAACATCAGATAAAAATGTTTTAAACTTATTACTGTTCTAATCCTCATACATTACACATGTGTCATAAAGGCCATCTCCTTAATTTTCCCAAAACAAAATCCGAAATAAAAACAGAATATTTCACTTAACAAATCTTCGTAACAGAATATAAATATGAAACAACTCCCCGGGGCTTCACCACCTAATAAATTACTTTTGCAAATAGAAAAATAAAAGTCCCGCCACCCTGGATGTACAATAAACACGTAGATGGTACACTAATACGGAATAATGTTGTTATAATATGCACAAACAATGATTTATAGGTACACGTTCGCCCGCCGGGGCAGAGTATACGGTCTTACAAATTACCCTTAATCGGTTTATTTACCTGCGGGGAAGTGGATTCTGTAGTGTAGATACGGTTTTATTGCAAGCTTCATTGCTAGACATTTAAGACTATTGTCATGGATGTAATCTGGTTTCTGAGAGCTTATTGAAGTAATCTGTTCTCAAATCTGCTGTGTAGTGATTGGATTGATTTTCTTTTCGAGATTTTCCTTTGGTTGTCTTTGAGCAACAGAATTTCAGTTATAAAAGAAAGATTATAGGGAGAGCTGAGATGTTGTCGTATAGGTATAGAATTTTTTACCATAACAATGCCTTCAACGTTGTAAAATATCGAGTTCAAATTTACAACTTTGTGCAATATTCTGACAAATAAATGCATTCATTCATTCATTCATTCAATGAAATCTTCACAATTACAAAATCGGTGTAAACTTAGTCCACTTAACGAAATATACTTAACTAACGTTGGAGTCATCAGGAGCTTTTAATCCCTTTTAAATGAGCTCTTTACATAACCTTGAGTTAATTCCATTGCACACCCACGCCTCTCATTAAAGCACACCCACGTCTGTTTCAAAATATCAATCCCACACACCTGTCAATTGAAGGTTAATTGTTACGAAATAAACTTCACTGGTTGCAGTCACCAAAGTTCGCTTAGAATGAATATCTTTACTGCACCCTGTTCAGTTGACTGTGGAAGTGTATTTAACGCCTCATATACGAATTATGCATCTTACTTGACGCCATACAAGAACCTGCATTGCGCAAGGAGAGCTATCAGCGAGACTAGGATATTTGTATACACCAACTCACCAAGAACTGTCGGAGTTGATCCTATCCTATCCTTGCTGCCCATTCCCCAGTTACGCCTTCAACAGAAGTCCGTACCCCACAGGGGTGCCCTTAAGATGAAGTCGATTAGTATTACAGCTTTTTTGCCATGGCTAAGGTCATTAATATTAAGGCACCCACAGAATGTTCCATTTAAGCAAACAACAATCTATTAGGTGGATCTGCGATGTGCCTTTCATAAATAAGACACAGTCGGGCAGCGTCTCATCAGGCCCACCTGGTTGAAGGATCCTCCCTTTTTTATGAAGGAGGTTTCATCTGGCTTTCTTTTTTTTTGTTTTTCGCATGGGAAATCATCAAATGACTTCCTTATTGACTGCGGAAGGGAGTGTCAGACTTGTACTTCAATTTAAAATTCCAACATACATTATGCCAGTACCAAATTCCAAACTAGAGAAGCAAATCAACTCAAACTACCCTCTTAAAAAAAAAGATGAACTAAACCACCCATCGCAGTCACTATCAAGTTATGTAGAAGCACATTTTCCCACAAATTCCATTTGTCCCGCTAGACTGACAGACAATTTAGCGCGCGCCCATACTCCGGCTCATTGCGTATGCGCTACATTTAAGTAGAACAGCCTTAGCTTACGTCACGGGGTCGCGGGACAAGTGGATAGATACATAGATAGAATTCACTTTATTGTACACCAAAATTTTAATAGAGGACCACTTTGCAAAGGACAATGAGAAAAATAATCGCAGTTAATAGCCAACCTTCATTAATTGAAGAGGCACCAGGAGAAAATTTTAACAAAGCTCGTTTAGCCATGATGCTCTTCCTTCAAAGGCAGCCTTACTTCTAATAATGCTATATCTCCCGACAACATTTTAATGGGCAGGGAGATTATTCATTACCTAGGCAAGGTAGTCCGCGGTGTAATCGATTAAGAGGATAAGTAAATAATAATATACAACACATATTCATTCACCTTCAGACAATACACAAGGTATTTTTTTAACCTAGTTTGGGACTCGCTGTTAAACCTGTCAGTATTCTGTTGTGTAAGTTAATAAATGAATTTGAATTTGAACCTAAAAACGATTAGATAGAGTGTATTTAGTTCTTGATCAAATATTTAGTAAATCTAATAATTCAAACCTCAAGCCTCTAGTACTGGGGTGCGTTGTCAGAATTCCTCCTCGTGTGCCTGATGGCTGCCGGTCCCTCTCGATACGTCTGGAGGGAATAGCAGCTGCTGGGCCGGTGCACCCTGGGCGTGGGCAGTATCCTTCCCCGAGGAATGGGAAGAGATTCTTATTCCTCAGGGAATGTTACTGTCCATGGCTAATATTCTGACATGGGCGGGTCCCTCATGGACCAAGGGGGCGTTGCTCCGCGTGACCCTCTGAAAAGCAGAGGGCACAGCGGAGGAGCAAGGGCGGGCTCGGTGTGCACTTACCCTGCCTCCGAGCAGACAGTGAAGGACGTGCGTTCCTCACTGTCTCCGTCGATATCGTAATCCCACCGTCGAAGTGTCGTGGAACACGTCTCGCGGCTTCGATTGGGACCGAGGGTCTTGGCTTAACCGCCCGGACCACGAGGTAGAAAACCTCTATAAAAAGTTACCCCGAATCTCAAGCGGCGGCGCACCGCGAGGAGATGTATGGCTGACGGGTTCCTTTGGAAAATCAGTCTCTAGTGCGAACCACTGCCGGGCCTGGCTATGGCTTATCTGGGTACAGGGGGCACTGCCCAGATGGACTTTTTATTTCCCCCATACTCGTGGGAACAGTATGGAAACGAATACAACCCAAAACACGGCCGATATCGGCGAAGGAAGGGAGGAGAGGGATGCGGTGTCGGAGTCCGGCGCCGCATCCAGCGAGGTGAGCGCGGGAGGCTCAGTGAGCTCCCAGCGCGGGAGGCCCGGGGCTGCTGCGGGGAACAGGGAGTTCCTACGCAAGCGGTCCAGGCCGGTAGGCGACCGAGAGTCGTCGTCAGATGGGGAGCTGGCTTCGGCTTGTAAGATCCCCACCAGCAAGCGCGGCGGGATCCGTGGCAAGGGGAGAGGCCTCTCTGCCACCGAGAGGTCGGCGCGGCTTGCCGAGGAGGGGCGCCATCCGGGGGTGGCCACCGGTCACGGGGTGGCCCGTTCGGGCTCCTCTGGCGACGAAGCGGGCGTTGATGGCGGCTCCGAAGCGGAGCGTAAGGCCGGACTCGCGAAGGAGGTGGAGGCGGCGCTTAGGGCTGTCTCTTTGAAACAAAAGCCCTCCACCAGGCAAAGGGCTATACCTGCAGCGGTCGCCTCCATTATGGCGGCAGCGGAGGCCAGATTTGCGGGGCCCCCGCCAGACGGCGTGGCCATTCTGAGGGCGGAGGTCGCTCGACTGACGGCCGCCACGGAGCTTCTCAAAGAGGAGAACATGAAGCTCCGAGCAGACCTGGCCAGTTTGCGCGAGTCCGGCTCTCGCGAGGCGCCCCAAAATGGGGGCCAGAAGCATCCAAGCCAGTCCGTGCCGGTGGAGAACCAGGTTCTGAATCTGGTTCGGCAGGAGCTGGCTGCCTTCCAGGCGAGGTTCTCCGTCCTGGAGGGCATTGTCCTGCGCCCCCCCCTAGCGGCAAACAAGGCGCCCCCGGGACCGACGGCGGCCTCATATGCGTCTGCTGTGGCCTCCGCACCGGGGCCGTCCAGCCAGCCCCCAGGCAGGGTTATGTCAGCCCCGACGAAACCGGCTCCGGTTAGGAAGGCGGCGGCCCTGAAACAGGGCAAGGCGGCGGCCCTGAAACAGGGCAAGGCGGCGGCCCAAAAGAAGGGCAAGGCGGCGAATATGCCAGCGCCAGCCGCGAGACAGCCGCTATCGCCGCCCCCCCCGCCCCCTAAGCCTTCCGCGGCCGAGACCGGGTGGCAGGTGGCCGGAGAAAAAGCAAGGGAGCGATCGGCGGCCAAAAAGGCCAGGAGGCAGGAGCAGAAACGCCGGCAAAAGGAGCGGGGCGTCGCGGTTAGGCTCAGCACCCCAAAGACCGCAGCTGTAGTGATTACACTACAGCCGGACGCGGAAAAGAGGGGCGTGACCTACCGCGACGTGCTCGCTAAGGCGAAAGCGACGGTGGATCTCGGAGAGCTCGGGATCACCGGGGGCCTCCGGCTTAGAGTCACCGCAACAGGGGCTCGAGTGCTGGAGATCCCTGGCGAAACCCGTGGCTCGTCCGCCGACGCTCTGGCTGAAAAGCTTAGAGCGTCCCTAAATGCGGACGAGGCCCGAGTGTCCAGGCCCGTCAAATGCGCAGACCTGCGCATACTGGGTCTGGACGACTCGGTGACCGAGAAGGAGGTGGTGGCCGCCGTCACCAGGACCGGTGGGTGTCCTGCCGAGCAAGTCAAGGCAGGCACCTTACGTCCGGACCTGTCGGGCATGCGAACCATAACGGTAAGCTGCCCTGTGACAGCGGCGAAAGTTATTGTGGAGGGCCGAAGGCTCTTGGTGGGCTGGGTTTCGGCGCAGGTGAAGCTGCTGGAACCCAGACCTCTGAGGTGCTTCCGCTGCCATGTGGGGCACCACGTGTCGGTCCGGTGCACCTCGGAGGTGGACCGCAGCGGCCTGTGCTTCCGCTGCGGCCAGCCTGGTCACATGGCCGCGGCTTGCTCCGCCGCGCCGCGCTGCGCCGCATGTGCGGCAGCTGGCAAGCCGGCCGATCACCGGGCAGGGAGCAAGTCCTGCGGTACTCCCGCCAAGGCCAGGGGCAAGGGAAGGCCCTCCGCCACCACCGCCAAAACCCCCACCGTCGCCACCACCGCAGCCGCCGCCACTGTCGCTGCCGCTGCCGCTACTGCTGCAACTTCCGCAGCGGGGCCCTCGCAGGGGGCCCGGGAGGGGGCTGAAATGGAGTGCCAGTAACGGCCCCATTACGCCTTCTCCAGGCGAACATCAACCACTGCGCCTGCGCTCAGGATCTGTTGCTCCAGAGCATGGCGCAGTGGTCGATTAACATCGCCGTGGTCGCTGAGCCGTACTTTGTCCCGCCCAGGGATGACTGGGTTGAGGACCTTAGCGGCTCAGTGACCATAATTACGTCGGTCGCCGCCGGTACCCCGACCCTTGAGAGTGTCAGGAAGGGTCAGGGGTGCGTAGCAGCACGGTTCGGGGAGATCGTTGTAGTGGGAGTCTACTTCTCCCCGAGCCGAACTCTCGCCGAGTTCCACAACTCCCTCACGGAGTTGAGTGTCGTCATCGGAAGCCATTCCCTCCCCGTGCTTGTGCTCGGGGACTTCAATGCCAAGAACTTGGCTTGGGGTTCTCGTTACACGGACGTGCGGGGTAGAATGGTGGAGGACTGGGCTTTGGAGACAGGCCTGGTCGTCCTAAATCGGGGTTCTGTCCCCACGTGCGTGCGGATGCGGGGCGAGTCGGTGGTGGACATCTCGTTCGCCAGCCCCGCTCTGTCGCCGCGTGTCGTTGACTGGTGCGTCATGGAGGGGGTGGAGACCTATTCCGACCACCGGTACATCCGGTTCGACGTCTCCACCCAGTCCTCAAGCGTGCCGGTCCTACAGGCCCCGAGTGGTCCGCGATGGGCGCTGAAGCAGCTGGACCGGGAGCTCCTCCTGGAAGCCTCGATCGTGCAGGCCTGGGTGTCATCACCAGTCAGGCCTGCCGACATCAACAACGAGGCGGGTTTGTTCCAGGAGGCCATGTCCGAGATTTGCGACGTGGCAATGCCCCGAGTTCGGCCAGGAAGCGCCCGGCGTCAGGTGTACTGGTGGTCGCGAGAGCTGACGTCTTTGCGCAAGGCGTGCGTTGCCACGCGGCGCCTGTACGCCAGGCATCGCAGGCTCCGCATCCGCCCTCCGGATGCGGCAGCCATTGAGGCGGAGCTGTACGAGGGGTACAGAGCGGCGAAGACCGCCCTCCAAGAGGCTGTCCGGCGGGCCAAGAACTTGGCCCGCGAGGAGATGCTGGAGTCTCTGAACGGAGATCCGTGGGGGCGCCCTTACAAGATGGTGCGGGACAAACTCCGCACCCGGGCCCCCCCGCTAACGCAGAGTCTCCGGCCTGAGCTCGTGGAGGATGTGGTGAGCGCTCTGTTCCCTTCGCGAGGGGAGCATCCTCCCCCGCCTATGGCTCCGCCGCCGCGTGCGGTGCCGGAAGCGGACCACACCGATGACGATGACGACGTTCCGGAGGTGACTGGGGTAGACCTGAGAGTGGCGGTACGCAGGCTGAAAACCAGAAACACCGCCCCGGGACCCGATGGCTTGCCTGGCAAAGCCTGGGTCCTGGCCTCTGAGGCTCTCGGGCCCCGACTGGAAGGGCTCCTAAGCGCATGCTTGGAGAGAGGCCAGTTTCCGCTTCGTTGGAAGACGGGGAAGCTGGTCCTCATCCGGAAACCAGGGCGCCCTGCGGACTCTCCGTCCGCATACCGGCCCATCGTGCTGCTCGACGAGGTGGGCAAGCTCTTTGAAAGAGTCATTGCCAACCGCCTCGCCGGGCACCTTGCGGGGATGGGGCCGGATCTTGCGGAACACCAGTTTGGTTTCCGCAAGGGGCGCTCGACGGTGGACGCCATCATGCGCGTGAGAGCCCTCACGACGGGGGACGCGGTGTCCCGGGGCGGGGTCGTCTTGGCGGTGTCTCTTGACATCGCCAACGCCTTCAACTCCATGCCCTGGAGCTGTATTAGGGAGGCACTCCGGTATCACCGGGTGCCGACCTACCTTCGTCGTGTGGTCGGGGACTACCTGACGGATAGAGCCGTCGTCTACCCTGGTCGAAGCGGAGAATGGAACCGGCGAGAGATGTCGTGCGGTGTTCCACAGGGATCGGTTCTGGGGCCGGCCTTGTGGAACATCGGTTACGACTGGGTGCTGCGCGCCGACCTCCCTACCGGCGTCAGCGTAGTTTGCTACGCTGACGACACGCTGGTACTGGCACAAGGGAGGTCGCACGAGGCGGCGGCCGAAAACATGACAGGCGGGGTAGCGATAGTCGTGGAGAGGATCCGGCAATTGGGTCTCGAGGTGGCACTGCACAAGTCCGAGGCCATGTGTTTTCATGGGCCTCGGAATGCGCCACCGTCGGGATCCCTACTGACGGCGGGAGGGGTTTCCATCGGCGTCGGGTCGACGTTGAAGTACCTAGGACTCGTCCTCGACAGCCGGTGGAACTTCGTGGAGCACTTCCGACGTTTGGCTCCCAAACTGGAACGGACAGGGGCTGCCTTCAAGCGGCTCTTGCCCAACCTGAGGGGTCCAAACGCCTCCTGCCGGAGGCTATACGCGGGGGTCGTGCGGTCCATGGCTCTTTACGGGGCCCCGGTGTGGGCGCGTTCTTTGAGGCGGCAAGCCGCCCACTACCTGAACGCGCCCCAAAAGGTAATAGCCATAAGGCTAATCCGGGGGTACCGCACGATCTCCGGCGAAGCGGCTAGCCTCCTTGCCGGATTGCCGCCATGGGATCTGGAGGCGATAGTCCTCGCACGCCTGCACGAATGGCGCGCGGAGGCACTACGTCGGGAGGAAACTCCGCTGCCGCGGCAAATTGCCGCTCAGCGGACAGACCTCCGGCGTGATCTCATGGCGACATGGAGAGAGCGACTGTCGCAACCCCGTGCAGGGCACGCCACCATAGTGGCGATAAGTCCCCTCTTTGAGGAGTGGCTAGAGAGGCGCCACGGCGCCCTCACCTACCGCCTGACGCAGGTCCTCACCGGACACGGTTGTTTCGGGAGGTTCCTGCACCGAATCGGGCGGGAGGAAACGCCCGGGTGTTTCCACTGCGAGGATCGTCCGGAGGACACGGTGGAGCACACCGTGGAGGTTTGCCCCGCTTGGGCGGAGCACCGCCGTGTCCTCGTAGCGGCGATTGGCGGCGGCGATCTCTCGCGTCCGGCCTTGGTTCAAGCCATGGTCCGGAGCGAGAGGGAATGGGAAGCCGTCACCTCCTTCTGCGAAGCAGTCATGCTAGTGAAGGAGGTGGCGGGACGTGAGAGGGAAAGAACCTCACGTCCCAGTCGCCGCGGGAGACGCCCTGGGCGTTGGGGGTCACGTGGTGGCTCCCGGCCACCGTAGGCGCGGGCCTGTGGACGGCGAGTTATGGGCTAGCTCGCCGTCCGGCCGTCTTATGACGACAGGCCGTGTCGACGGCGCGTTCGTGTTCCACGTGCGCCTCAAAGAGATGTCAGCAAATAAGTAGGGGTCCGCAAGGACCGATGCCTGCCAGGGCTGCGGGACTGTTCGAAAGAGATACCGTGGCCCTGGAATACAAAGGGCAAAGAAGGAACATGGATGGGTTTTAGTCAGTACAAGTCTGACACTCCCTTCCGCTCCGCCCAGAGTGGGGGGGGTCATTTGACGATTTCCCATCCGAAAAAAAAAAAAAAAAAAAAAAAAAAAAAAAAAAAGCCTCTAGTACTAGTTAACAAAATCAAATGTGCGCCTTCTACGGACCAATGACTCCAAATGTTTTTTTTTCTGGCCTCTTATTCTTATAAATCGGTATCGTACCGGAGTTGTGTGATAGATGGTTAAGAAATTAAAGTACCCGCTTCTTGTTAGAATCCCCTAACCTCTCATACAACGATTATGAGATTATTTATACACTGATACACTTTTAGACTAAAATAAAAAAAGTTGTAACTTGGGGACAGCCAAACCGAGGTCTTTCTGTGTATAAAATATAGAAAAGTGAGGCAAAAAAGTTCTAAACTCCCATTCAATAATCGCTGTACGTTACCCATTGACTACTGAGATGTTGAGCAATAGAAAAGAATGGAATTCAAATGACGAATATGCTGATGACCTATGGCATACCAGCCTATCACTCCAAAACCATAAAAAGGGTTAGGTAAGAAAAAACTTGCAAAAAAAAAAACAAAATCAAGCAAGAAAACATTCACAAAACAATTCCCAACTGCAACGAGACGTGACATAGGCTACATATGTCGCTGCCATATTCTAAAGACATTTTCCGTCACAGCAGAGTATTCACACTGCGCACGTGCCCAGTTAGCGTGGACGAAGTAAGACTCTGTAACATCCGACGTGTGTCTTACTATGGAATAAGGACGACAGTTAATAGTTTATCGATTTATTTATGTGACAAAAAGTCTGACAACCAGTCTTACCAAGGGATATCATATTACCTAGTACTAACTGGGTTGTGGAGGTCAGATAGGCAGTCGCTCCATGTAAAATACTGATATTCAGCTGCATCCGGTTGGGCTGAAAGCCGACCGTAACATAGTTGGGAAAAGGCTACGCAGATGATTTACTGGTCATGAAAAAAACTCACCGCTGTTGTTTTCGATTGATTTCGTTGCGGGATCTAAGTCAGTTGAATCTTTTTTTTTCTCTATTGCCTCGGTGTGTTTTTAGTCACTGGTAATCACCTTAAAAAAAATGTTTAACAATTTGTTTTCTCTAGCTTAACGTAAAAAATAATAACAGTGAAAAATGATTCGAACTTGTGTAGGATGTTTCAAAAAGAGATGAATTTTGAAAGTTCTGCGAAGTGTCAATTTCGCTACTTTCGTCAGTTACGTGGGTTTTACCAGAGCTAGTGCACGGTATCTATGAACTATCCCTGATGCATTGCAAACTTGCAGCCAACTACTACTCAACTTATTCATATATTCAGTCCGCGCAGAAATTCTTCAAACCACAGTTTCACTCCCAAAATCCCCGATGTTAATTTATTGATAGTCATACACAGGCACACGTAGGCACACAAAAGTGAAAACGAAGATTGTGATTTTAAATATCTTGACATAGGTATTCCGAGAGGCCTTTGCCCAGCAGTGGGATAAAGCAGGCTAACAGTATCAGTATCAGGTATTCCGAAGATGTGACTTCTAGCTCGCTTTTGCACTACTGACAACCGTGTAACACAAACTAACCTAACCAAATATGAACTAAAAGGAACATAACCTATTATTTCGTAGCCTATGATAGAACAGCACAGATACCAGATTTCTCAAACCCAACCGCCATCCCATGAAAGTTCCTGTTTCATACAAACATTGCAATAACCGGATCTGAATCAATATGGCCGCTCAAGAAGGCGTTCGTTCCTTATGTGACGTCACAACTGCCCGGTAAGTCAAAAAACGGTAACTCAACAAATTAATGTTTTTAGAAAACAAAAGAATATATGAAAGAGTATATGTGGCCTGAAAGTTTGACAAGCAGTCTTACCAAAGCGTATTGACCCAGACCCAGTACTACCGGGGTTATGGAGGTCAGATAGGCAGTCGCTCCAATACTGGTATTCAGCTGCATCCGGTTAGACTGCAAGCCAACTCCAATACAGGTTAAGGCTGGGCAGATGATGATGTGGAAATGTATCCCTCTTTTTCAGTATTTGCTTTTTTTTTAAATGTTCCAATAATTTAGGTTATTTGATAAGCCCATCTGGTGCAAAATGTTTCCATGTACCCACTACCCTCCTCCAGGTATTTCCCGTGATCTTCTGAATGTCATCCAGCCATCTCTGAGATGCACACACTATCATCAATCATGTTTAGATTTAAGTTTCTTTTTACTGTTATATATTGGGTGTTCTTGCGCATGAGCCAAATAAATGTATTTTCTTCCTTTTATTCTTTACATCTGGATTTTTTTTTTGTTGAGATACCGCTTTTTGTCCTAAGAGAGCAGACTACACATGTTCCGTCCGGATATTGCAGCGCTGCGCTCTCAAACTTAACGCGGAGTTGAGCACTGTGACGTCAGAATATGGCTTAGAGAGAACGAAGCGAGTTGGAATCTCGGTGTAATATTATATGGCTATAAGGTGGAGATTAGGGTTTTAGTGTGGAACTGAAGAATAAAAGTTGGCTTGCATATCCTTTAGTGGATAAGCAACAGCGTTCTTTTGAGTGCTTATAACAACACCCTTTAATTACCAATCCGTGAAACCTATGCAGCTTTGGTTGTCAATGGATTCAAACAATGGCAAAAGGCCAAAACAAGAAATAATCGCTTTCAAAGCATTTCGTATTTCTAAAGCGACGTACAACACCTTTGGCTCTGCCTGCTGCCTCGTTAGTCTAGTTATCGCAATCGCAACTTTTGAGCACGAGGTCCTGTATTCGATTCCCGGGTCGGGCACATTGTTATTGGGTTTTTCTATCAAGAATTTCTCAGTGGCAACCAGGGAGTCTGAATTTGTGCCCGCTTGATGCAAATATGCTCGCTCTCTTTTATATGGGACTTAAACATAAACTGGCAAAATGTGAGTGTACGATTAGGAAGGCGACGCAGCCTAGGCCTCCTTTAAGATGGCGGGACGAGCTGGAAAAAACCAGAGCTGGGAGTTCAGGGATTACAGGCATGATGTTTATGTGATGATGTGACTTACCACAGAAATGACATAATTCGAGTTTTTGTTAACTTAACTTATATCAATCAAAACGATTTTTTACTTTTACATCATCATTATCACGATTAAAGATCACTCGGTTCAGCTGTCTTTGACGATAACAAGCAGTCATCATTAAAAGCATGTTAAAAATCTTACCTGCAGCAGCTCTCTTCCTCTTTTGACAAGCTAGTTCATTTACTTAATACAACATGACAACTACTCATTTTTACCCGCTTTTCCAGAAAACATGATAAAAATTTCAACGACAGTATACTCCTCATCCCAAGCCGTACCGTTATCGCTACACATAATGTGTCATATGAGGTGATATAAATCGAAAAGGTAGTGAATTAGCATGGTGCGACGTTGCCCATCGTTTGCATTAAGGTCCGGTGGCGACCTTAGATTAATGGACTCGGTCGCGTATGTGCAAAGTCCAGTGTGGAGAACTCCGAAATTTTGTGTCGCCTTATGTTAAAGATGTGTATTTGTGTTTCTCTTTTCTCTTAAAAAAAAAACGTTTCTCCACACTTGGTATTTCTCCTGTATCGTGGGTGCGTTTACAAATATTTAAACCCACTTACTCATACAGCCAGACCCGGAACAACTGTAAGTCATACCAATATTTGTTCCGGGCGGGGATCGAACTCGCGACACGCAGCGCAGCAGCCAATCACTTAACCACTGCGCCAACTGTGCCGTTTACTTCAGATGTTTTGTATATTTTGCAATGTGAGACTGACACTAAAAATATGATATGAACAGTAACAGCTTGGCCAAGAGCTACACGTTTAAGCGTCACGTGTGGTGCGACATTGACTGCGGAAAAAAAAATAAAGAAATTGGCTAGAGCATGCTGCGAGTCACGAATGACGCGACTTGCAACGCAACAATAAAAAAATTAAACTCGCTCTCCTGGTAGTGAGAATTCACACGTACTACAACCACACCACATCGCAGGACAAAAAGGTCAAAAAGTGATCAAGCAGTGGTTACAAACACAACAAAAATGCCTTATAGAGTTGGCAATTTATAATGATAAATAATATAAATACTTCAGCAGCAAAATTATCTGCCATTATTTTCTTTCTAAGTATAATAATCACAAACTTGACCTTGAAATCGGAATGAGGATAAGGACTTTTTAACGACGTCGTCAATGATTGTTGAATAAATTACGCGACCTAAAGACATGATTATTATTTATTCATTGAAGAGCATTTCCAATTAATGCCGATCAATTTAATCATGAATTATTGGTGTGTTTAAAACAGTAATAATTATTATTTCAAAGGTTCTTTGCATCTTAAAAATCAGTGTTTACGTAGTTTTTTTATTCAGAGATGACTTATGATTACTCGAAACGAGAACCTCACAAGACTTCTCTTCCACCTTAACCTGAAATGGACTTCATAAATGACCAACGCTCAAACGTAATTCAAATATACGCGTCCCAAAAACCGGTGAGTGTCCATTTTTCCCTACTCCACTTCACACCCTAGCTCGAGGGTAGAAAAATAACCCTCTCGCATAGTCGGGACAGGGTAGCGTCGGACATTCATAAGATATGACTTGTATACAAATGTGTGAAAAAGGTTCTGACAAATTATGTTTAACATAAATAGCATTTTGTAGGGTGACGTATTCAGTTTGCTATGAAAAAAAATCTTTGAATATTTTATTATTTTCCTCGGTTGTCGTTTGTTTTATATAAATTTGCATTGTGTTTGGGTACAGGAGGGCAGGGTTTGTCTTCACATTCACATGTTTGAACATCCGGCTCGAAGGACCAAATTGTAATGGGTTTTGGGACAATATTACCCAGATGTTTCTAAATTCTAATTTATGTTTTACTATCCAAAGTGAATTATTTAATTTTACAATATCTTACAAACTGAAGTGACAACTAAGAACATGGATAGAATACTTAAATAACCCATTAAAAGACCAAAAACTTGTATTAAAAAAAACTTGTGAAGAAGTTATAACTTTGACCTCCAATATCTCCGTAACTAGAAGCCTTCTAGGTCTTACCTAGTAACCTTCTAGTTCCGGAACGGTCCAGAACAAAAAAATGATTGCAATGGCGAGGAGAACAAGTGCCTTTCGGCTTCGTTAAGGGTATTTTACACCTATTATATTTTGATCTACTCGTAATGTAACCATTTTTCGACAATCACTCCGATGACAGAAAGCACGAATTCAAAAAACCATTAAGTACACAACAAGAACGAAACATTAATTTATTATGATTATTTATGTTAATTCAACCAAAATTTCAACCCGGAACTGAGGACGAACTAAAAATAACCCAAAATCTACATAAAATTAAGTCGAAACAATATCACGCGTTTCGTGAGGAACGCGATTCTCTTTACGCCTCGTTCAGGACCTCAGGCGTCGCGACTTACAACGATAACTTGCCGAGTAAAGCAATACGCACGTGTGTCAATTGTTTTCTTGGCGTGAATGACATCACTGCGCTTGCGCAAGTCACGTGGAGGTCACTAGTGGCATGGTCTAAACAACTTCTTTTATTGGTTTTCTCCGCAGTCACTGTCGCAAGACGCAAGTAGCATGAGCGTGCAGCTCCTGGCCAAGAGGTAAACCACAAAATTGGCTGTGTTCAAATATCCAAAATATGATAATTCCGCGTTCATAGAATGTGGAGGCTAAGAAGTTAGACCGTAGGGTTGCGGGTCCGAACGTTCACTGAATATTAAGCAAGGAAATAGAATCGTTAATATGGGGGTATAGGGTTGAAAGAAATACATGTATGAAAGTCAATTAGGTGAAATATTTGGGTTAAGAAATGTTTGAAGTGAGAGGAATTTCAATAAAAGTTGAGAATCATTACTATTTAAAAAATATTTTATAAGGCTAAAACAACCCGAGCTAATACAATGTGTTTTTACTAACACAAAGTTGTTAAAATCTGTAGTACGTGAAGAAAAATCGCTTATTAACAAAAAATGATGGGAAACTTTAATAATAACCGTCATAACATTTAGTTATTTAGTAGGATTATTAGTAGTAGGATTTAATTGGCATCTATATCCACTTACTTAACAAATGAGTAGTGTATGTATAAATAAATAAGTTGTTCCGTGGGTGTGCGTGACTAATGAAAAAATATGAATATTACTAAATTATCTAATACTAGCGACCCGCCCTGGCTTCGCACGGGTACATTTAAACCTTCCTATTGAATCACTAGATCTGTTACTGAAAACTGCATCCAAAACTGTTGCGCAGTTTAAAAGATTTAAGCTTACAAACAGCGGGAGCGACTTTGTGTTAGACTATGTAAAGATTAGCAATATTAAACAAATTCACGACCCAAACCACAGAAAGCTCTCCTTCCACCATAATTACATTCAAACCCTCAAATATCCTTCATAACAACCCTCGAATACCTTTGAGTGTAACAGATAACATTACCTATAAACACTCAAAACCGAAGCAGTAGAAGGTTAAGCTAAAAATGAGAACGGACATGTCGCCCGGGGCCCCATTAATCCTTCGACATTCCGGGCCCCTAGGGCGGAGGGGCCCGCTAATATACTTCACATAATTAAGGGACACGAATTTTATGATCGCATTTTCCGGCACTTAAATTAAAAGGGGAATCGGTTATTGTATTTTATTTAAGAACTTATCTTTTACAGGATGAAGTAAAAGTAATGATCATATACAACATGTAACATAATTAACGCACATCCTGAAATTAGTTTGTTCAGAATCGTTCAAAAATAATTAAAACTACGTAAATAACAGTAAAAACTCGTTAACTCGTTTCGAACGCGAGCGAATACCTACTAGGCTAACAAGACCCTCATACCTACGTGTGCGACTGTCTGCGTTCGTGGATTTGTACTGTGACCACAACATTCTTCCGGAATTAGTATAACTAAATCAATCAATAATCAATGCTCATATATGTTTAACTAAAAATTCAGTGTATGTATTATGCTTATAACATAATATACTAATTGGGGTGTCTGAGGGTGTGCGTTAATTACGTTACATGTTGTATATTAGGGGCGTGTATGACAAATGTATGTTAAGTATGTATGTATGTTGTTAGGTGACTTGTGGCCGTTTTCAGGAATGGTAAGAGTCTAGTCAGTAAGATGGCCTTGATTTGGAACACTATTCGTTGCGTAATAATTGATTTGAAACCATATTGTAGCTGAATCATTTGCTACGCCGTAGCACCCGTAGCTGAAGTTACCATAACAGCTACGTCGTAGACATGATGGTTACGTCGTAGCAAACGTGGAAACGAAAATTTTTCAAGTAGAGTTGTTCTATTGATGTGATTGAACCCATATTATTTGGTTTGATAATTGCTACGAAACTGGCGTAGCAGCACTACGCCGTAGCGATCGACCAATCATAGAAGTATTTATTATTTTTATTAGAAACTATACAGTAAAGGTATAAAAATATCTACACCTACCAAAAACTAAATTCTATTTCTATTACTGCTGATAAAGTGCAAGAACAAAGCGAGCGTAGTTCACATAAATTACAACAACTTATCTTTCACATTTTTCTTCAGATATGAGAATTTAAAACCTAGTCGCTAAAATAAAGTGCTAGGTAGTCTAGATTTTTTGTATCACGTTCTATTCAATTCAGGTGAACCCGTGGAATAGCGTTTCAGATTAGAATATGCTGCAATAAAATTTTATTTTACAGAGGAATTGATGGAATTGTTTCAAATGAGTTATGTGCCAGTTAACTTTGCGCAGTTATATTCAATTGTCATTTCATCTTAATAAGAAATGGTGGGAGAGTAAACCTTGGGCGCGAATTATATAGAAACGGCGTAATGCGAAGGCGCGTTGCAGGCGCAGCGCAGGCGTGGAATTTATAACGAAACGAAAGAACGGCGTGCCTGCGCCGCGCCGCTCGACACGTCGCCTACGTACATTTGTATGATAACGTTTTGAAGCGGCATCATGTCATCATTGACGTAAGTTTTTATCTGCCCCATTGGTCTCGCGGTCGCAAGCGCGACTGCTGAGCGTGGGGTTCTGGATTCGATTCCCGGGTCGGGCAAAAAGCTTTATTGAGTTTTTTCTACACTTGAATGACTAAAATTTCAGTACGGTAAAGAGTAAGTTTTTTATACATACAAATACATATTCAAACATCTGCACACCCATTGTAAACAACAACCGACATTCAATTTCACCTACTTACTTATTTAATTTTGTAACATTTGGCTTGAAACACTATCTCTTTCCTTTCTCCAAAGTTAGTAAGAGAGAGAGAGCAGTCAAACTAAGAACAAGAGTGTATTTGCAAGTGTATATGTTTCCAACATGGCTCCAGGCGTTTTGTTTAGCCAACGATCTGGTTTGGACCGGATATTACAAGTCGCTTGACGCCTTCACTGCAATATCGTGCTGCTGTTTTGAAATATTTTGTAAAGCTTTTTATAGGAGCATTTTATGAAAAGAAATATCAGACACAGAACAAAGAAATCATTTTTTTTTTCTTACATGTTAACTTTTGATCTTTGTTGCCCAAAAGATTAATTAGCTCCCATGATTGGTGTGATTTTCTTAGTTATTTTTGAAACTCACAAAAATATTGGAAAGTAAAATGCACTACAAAGTCATAAGTAATTTATTTTCATTTTTTAATTTTTTTTTTCACATTGTCTACACTTTTTGGTTTTAGAGTTGTATAGCACAGATATAATTTTTAAAATGAGAAGAACTTTTTATAAAGGGATAAACACAATTTGATATTCATTCCAAAACATAATACCTGACTCTGTAGTACCAACGACTACAGCAATTCCGTTTCTAAACCCTCAACTACCCACACATATTCACAAAACAAATTACAGAACAAAAATACCCATCTAATATTCAACAATAAAAATATGGCGACAACTACAACTTACGACACCCACATCCAATATCTCTACTTACCCCCAAAGGGACGTAGCTCACGAAAAACTCGACCATACATTCTCGCCATCAAAAAATGAGTGACAGACAAACAAAAACCTTTTACTGTCGCTACTAATATACGGAACATCACATTTTTTTCACAAGAATTCTCAAAGGATCCCTGGAAGTCGAAAAAGTGATATGGGGGCGTCCCCAAATGGTACCCATTAATTTGGACCTTGGACATGTCTGAGGCGATGACAGGCCATTCAGATAGGACAGTTCAGTAGGAACTTGTGTTTTGTTGGCTTCGTTGACTTATCAAGTGTCGAAAAAGTTTACGAAGTCTAAAAAGCTTTTTTGTTTTCAACTTTTATTCTACAAGTTGTACGTAAGTATTGGTCATATTAAGTATAGATTGGTTTGAAATGTTAAATTTATACACAATATCGCTTCGTAATTGCTCATTTGAAAAAAAGATATCGTAAGTCTTAACGTAATTTTATTATATAATTTTTTTATATTCAACTGCCACCAAAAAACAAAAGAGGGATATTTTGAACCATAGTTGTGAGCCTCCCATCCATACGCGCTCGTCCAAAAGATTGAAGATATTTCCTTCTATTCCTGTAGAATAATCGATGGTAATCACTACATAGTATAAAACAAAGTCGCTTCCCGTTGTCTGCCTGTCCCTATGTATGCTTAGATCTTTTAAACTACGCAACGGATTTTGATGAGGTTTTTAGTAATAGATAGAGTGATTCAAGAGGAAGGTATATATGTTATTGCACCCGTGCTAAGCCGGGGCGGGACGTTAGTGAACAATAATGAATAATATTGTGTCCATTATTTTTATTTTATTAAATCACAGCACAAAGTTAATACTTTCACTTGAATTAATTGTGAGCTTTTTAATTACAAAAAACAACAACAATTCTTATTACAAAAGACATCAAACTTATTGCTGTTTCAAAGAAGGTCAAATTACAATTGCCTGTTTATCAAATAACAAGTATCGAGACTTTAATAAAAAAAAACCTTCAGTTATTATTAAAAAGTGTCCGTTATCATGATTTTATTTTAATTAATGATTTGTATAGATGTAAACTTGTATCAAAGAAAAATAACAATATCAAATCATTATTGGGTTTTTCCATCAGGAATTTCGCAGTAGCAGCCACAGAGTCGATTTGGGCCCGGTTGATGGCATTCGGCTCGCCCCCTATTACAGGACTTAAAAAAATAATAACTGGCGACGCCTAGCACGCCTTCCTCGTTGGTCAAGTGGTCGCAAGCGCGACTGCTGAGCATAAGGTCCTGGGTTGGGTTCCCGGGTCAGACAAAGTGTTATTGGGATTCTGCATTACAAATTTCTCAGTAGCAGCCACGGAGTCTCCATTTGTGCGCGGTGGATGGCAATAGGCTCGCCCCCTATTACCTACATGGGATTTAAACATAACTTTGGAAATGTTGGTGTACTATTAGGTACATCTCTGCCTAACCCTTTGGAATCCCGGCGTGATATTATCTTCATCTCTGTTTTATACCTAACAATACCGACAAATACTCAACGAACCACCATTACCATTCCGATGATATTCATGGCGAAACAAAAACACGCGCCTTTTAGTCGAAGCGCGCGAGCGTTACCCCTTTCAGATTATGCAATAGTACATAAACACCTAGGGCTGTGCGCTACTTGGAAGTCTGAAGAAACCTTTTTCACTTTGTTTTTCTTACGTTCGTGGGTGTTTACTGAGTTTTATACGAAAATACTGTTCAGTTGAGAGGTTGGATTGGATGAGGTGTAGGTAACGCTGCCAAAAAGATTACTACCTACCTATAAAGGCACTTGTTCTCCCCGTCACTGCGATATTTTTTTATTCTGGACCATACCTGGGAACCTTCTAGTTACGGAGATATTGGTCAAAGTTCCAACTTTGACCAATACACACAACCTATGACTTTTTCACAAGTTTTTTTAAATTACGATAAAAATCTTAAACACCTCCACGACTCCCTTACTATTCAATCGAACCATCAGCACAATGTTTTGAGAGCGTTACACTGAGTCCTACCGTAAAACGTGATACACCCCAAAAAAAAGTCGTTTCCTAGCAATAATTTTAGCGTAAATTTACTTAGTTTGATGTACAGAATGCTTGGTTGACGGCTTCGTGAGGTCTGTTTACACCCTGTATAATGCTCTTACTTTCGAAAAAAAATAATTATTAAGATGGGTTACATTTTAACGGAAAAGAGCTTATTAAGTAAATTCCTTGTTTATACCGTATATCAACCCGCACTGTCCCCGCGTAGTGGATTACAGCCAACTCCCTCTCATAGACACGAAGCCTGTACCTGGGGTTTATGCCTTTGAATTCTAAGCAATACGACATTGTATACATTATGAGCAACATGACTTTAACAATAAAATGTTTATAAACAGGACAAGACATTACATTAAGATAGAAGAGCACAAAGGTACTGCTTATTTCATAAGAAATCTCTTCCAGCAGACCTGCGAGAGGAAAGTAGGATTAGAAATGTAGACACAGTGTGTAGAAAAGACAAAACAGGAAAATTGAAATTGGAACTTAAATCAAAATCAAATGTACAAGTAAATGTACTGTAATCAAATGTTGTACTTTTTAGTGAATTTATTTGGTTACTGTTATAATAATGATTTCCATTGTAATTCTGTTAATTACATAATTTAGTGTAAAATTACGATACGATGTAAAAATTGTTTTTGAAATAAATTAAATGAAATGAAAATTACTGTTTGACCACTGCACTGTTAGATCAATACTGTTATATTTTAAAGTGGTTAAATCTGTTTGTATGTAAGGGGTAATCTTCGGAATTACGAATCCGATTTTTTTTTTAAATTTTGAATTGGGCTACTCTTGACCTCAATTTAAAAAAAAATAATAATAGATAAAAATTCTTTCACAATCGGGAAGCTACATTATCCCCGAGTGTCATAGGCTACATTTAAAAACATTCCCGTACATATTATGAGCGAAGCCGCGAGCATAAGCTAGTTTTTTACAAAGAAGAAGGTATATACAGCGTCGGAAACCCGAATAAGTTCATAGTACTCTTCCACCTCACATTAGCTGGTAGTCATCAAGAACTACATTACATGCTCCTTAACACTCCAACCTACCCCTTGTTAATAAAGACACCGTTACACTCTATGGTAACCCCACAAAATGAAGTAGCCTTGTATCCTGTCCCTACACTGCAGGGACTCCTTATAAAGTCGTGTAATAGATGTTTTAACCCAAAAACGATAAAGAGGTCTCATTTGCATGCTAAGTTCGTTAACTTTAATTACTGAACCCCACGGACACACTTATAATATCTTTGTTACGTCGACTTAGACTAAGGGGCTCGACATAAGGGTAGAGTTACAGTATTGTCTCTCTTTCCCTCCTTAAGTGTTGGACAGAGATGGAAACACCGAAGATATAGACGCGGAAAATTAAATAAGCAATTCAGTTTTAAGTAATAGGGATATTTTGTTTATTTTTCGCTCATTTCGTGTATCCGAAGATGTTTACGCTTGGTAAATATTTGGAGATCCAAAGGTTCATAATTTTTGGACAACGTTTACATTAAAGCTGTAAATGCTGGTATTTACTGTAAATCTTCAAATGTGTAAACTGGAAACTGTAATGTATAAAGTTGACTGGTATAGATTTGCCTTGTGACAATTTTAAGTACGCCTATGTATGATTCCTGTACTGGCATGAAGTTCAAATAAAAATTAAATATTATTATAATAGATTTACTTTTTATTTGAACTGATTGTTAATCATAACTACCTACCTCGTTGGTCTAGTGTTCGCAAGCGCTGCATGAGGTCCTGGGTTCGATTCCCGGGTCGGGGAAAGTGCAGTTTCTCAGTAGCAGCCACGGAGTCTGGAATTGTGCCCGGTTGATGGCAATAGGCTCGCCCTCTGTTACATGGGACTTAAACGAAACTGGCGAAATTTGGGTGTACTATTTGGTATACCTCTGCCTAACTCTTGGGGGATTACAGGCGTGATGTTATGTGAGTGTTAATCATAACGTCATCGTTATAATAATATGGTTTGGACCTGTTTAACCGCGGTTCCAGTTTGGCACCGATCATAGTCACCTGATTACTTTTATGGTCATCTCTTTTAATTAATTACGTCTAAAGAGTTTTTTTAAATTTTTCTGCACCTTGCTGAGACACCTTTTGGACAAATTTAGTTAGGTTCGGGTTTTAGTTTAGGACCAATTTAGTTTAATGTATATCTTATTTTTTTTTTTGTTGTAAAGGACAATAATCAAATAAACAATAATTAAACGAAACATTATTATAAAAAAATGTAATATAATATTTTTATTTTTTATATTTTGTTATTTTCTTTTGTTTTATTTTACCCTGTTTCATTCTTTATCTCAAAATCTTCTCAGAAAGAATTCCAGTCCAGGCCAACCCAATATGGAATAGAAACACATGGTATAACTTGAGACCGAAGCCAGCTATGAACGACCTTAAGAGTTAAGTTATGAGTCCAAATCTCCCAGCATCTTTAATCAACCTCCCAGTTTTGACCAACAAACCGTAAGAAGGTACATCGGCGCTATCCATTAAGCAATGCGCTTCATTAGTTTGATTCGCCTCATTTGATCTACTTCCTCTTAAGGTAAGATCGAGTGTATTAAGTGGATGTTTTGTTGGAAACTTCCGAAAATCCTTGACCAACATTATCGAAACAATCTTGTTTCTTATTATTTTTGTTTTGGATAGAAGATCAAATAAAATACAGTGGTACAGACTGGAGGCGGTTTATGAAAGTCAAATCATCTGCCTAGCCTTTTCCCAATTATGTTGGGGTCGACTTTCAGTCTAACCGGATGCAGCTGAATACCGGGACTAACGGTTTAACATGCTTTCCGAGGTACGGAGTAAAACTCGATATGTAATGGGTGGTCACCCATCCACGGACCTACCTTGGCAAGCGCGGCTTAGCCTAATGATCGATCCGAGCGGCTGTTATTATTTAGCCACGAGCTCCTTAACGGTTTATGAAAGTCAAAGTAAGTAAGTAATACGTCTCGTTTTACCAATACTAGGAGACACGTAAATGAATGTCCTACATACATGCACCGTACACCAGCAAAATACATAACAAAAAATCAATGAATGACTACAAAACACACAATATGTGACTGTGTGTTGCATACTGCAAAGTGCACTCTCTATCAATCAATCTTTTAATTTATCTATAAAGGATGTAACTAGACCCTTAACAAAACCGAAAGGCACTTGTTTTACCTGTCATTGAGATCATTTTTTGTTCTAGATTCCCAGGAATCTAGTTACGGAGATATTGGCGCAAAATTCCAACTTTTTCACATTTTTTTTTTAATATAACATTTTAATATTGTAACTTTACTTTAAGTACCTCCACGGCCCCCGTACTATGCAATGCATCAAATGCACAATGTTTTGAGTGCGTTACATTGAGTTTTACCGTAAAACGTGTTTTTTCACCCCTAAAAAAAAGTCGTTTCCCAACAATAATTTTTGCGTAGGGATACTTAGTTTGATGTACAGAATGCTTGGTTGACGGCTTCGTGAAGGGTCTGTTTACACCCTGTATGAAGCAGTCAACGACCTAGAAAAACGATATATACACCAAAATCTTCACTGATTTGTTGTTTTGTTGTTTACCCTTCAAATTGATAGACATAAAAAAGTTATGTAAAGAAAGAAAATTAAGCAGGTTTCATTCAAGAAAAGAAAATCCAATGCCATTTTTCTGAACATCGCCTTTCCGACAAGATACATAAGGTCTATTAACCTCGCGCAATCCTTTCTTTCCAAAGTATTTAAACGAAGTTAAAGCTTCAAGAATAATTACCTCTTCGCACGCCGGACGAAACCTGGCACTCGCTAAATATCTTACACTTACACTTTACTTAGTAGGTACAATATTACGGCAAGGCGTTTTTTGTAACTTTAAATAAAAAGCGAGATTCAAAAATATTTACGTGAAACTGGTAAAACTGTAGCATAACATAACATTAAGCCAGTAATACTCGAATAATAGTACACCCATATTACGACAGATATGTTAAAGTCCCATGTAATAGGAAGCGAGCCTATTGCCATCAACAGAGCACAAACTCCGTAGCTACTTCTGAGAAGTACCTGATGGAAAAACCCAATAATAATCTGCCCGACCCGGGAATCGAACCCAGGACCTCATTCTCAGCAGTCGTGATTGCGACCACTAGACCTACGAGGTGCGTAAGAAATTAAACTAGCTATCTAGCTGTATATTGCTTTATTATTAGCCACCAAGTTAAGTAGAGAAGACATTATTTCTATAAAACCATAACTAATAATTATTTTATCGAACTAGTAGTCATCGAGTAAGCACAATGTTTTAGTATAACGATCACAAAATCCGCCTTTTTTCAAAGAATTCTCTTTCCATAAAATCCCTACACTATCCCCCTAGTTACCATGCAAAACGACCTCCGAAAACTTTATTTCATTCGCACGAAGCGTAGCAGCAAGATTTTATTTTTCAGTGTCTGCTAAAAGGCAGTTTTCTCAACCCCCTACATGCGGCCGGATTGTTAATATTCCGTAGTCCTACACGAGCCAGCAACGTGCTTAGACTGGGAACCATTCCACTTGCCAATGCAATGTCTTTAATAGGGCCCATAAATTGAATATACATTAGCATGCGAGCAACTACATGAAAATGGACTCTGTATGTATTGCTGTAAATGCAATGTTTGTATGATCGTATTGAATTTTTTTATTGGAATTGTGAGTGGAGTTTTACATGCATTTTTTTTTTGTTATAAGCTGCCTATACCAAAGAGGTTTAGGATACAATAGATACTCTCAGAAGTAAAGTCTTAGAAAATGTGTTCCATATTTCATAATATAAATGGTGCAGACGCCAGCACATCAAGCTACACCAATCTGTCAAATTTCTTTAATAGATTTTCAACTTTATGGCTAAAGCATTAGGTTCAAGGTTGATTGGAAAAATTTGACAGTTTCGGGTAGCTTGATGTGCTGTCGTCTGTACATTTGACGCTTTATTGACATAGTTAAGAGAGCGCTGTTGGTAAAGGTATATTAAAATTATCTGTGTTTTAAAAATCAAGACGGCGACATTAGTCCCGACTAGGTCACCATCGCAGCACCATATTCAAACATACCCAAGCCTCCATGAGTGACGACTCATGGGGGCTTGATTACGGACCATTAACTCTGCCAGTCAAGCTTCTTACAAGGAAGGAAAACATCATGAGGAAACCAGAACTGCAGAACCGTGTTTTCCTTCACCATAGATCGTTTGATATGAAATACACATAAAATATTCAACCCTCCGCAAGGCCGCAAGCAACAACATCCTTAACCGTGTAAGTCAGCGATAACAGTGTGTGACATATTTGTCACAAATTTCCTCCTAAATGTTCCATTTTTGGGGTAAATTAAGTGAGAAATTGTGGGAGAATTCACGGGTTAAATCTTCTGTAACCATCGTTACAAATGATCGAAGGATAATAAAACATGTTTTATTGCATAATTGAATTCCATTAAATAATCCTGTGTTTATAGGAATTGGTTAAAGTTAGTAAAAGAATGATGACAGCGTTCAAAAATAGCAGTAAAATATGGGAAGTTTCTTGTAACCATAGCGAATTCACTGAACTGTATTTAAATATTTTTCGCCTTAGCTCTCTTATGGTGAGTTTTATTTCTGAGACAAACCAGTGTTTAGAATGATATGTAATTTTCTTACGGTTTATACTATAATTTTAAATTCCTACTTCATGGAATGTTAATGGAATTCACAGTCATGTATGGTCTAATACATCATAGTTTCGAGATTTTGATATAATTTTTACCAGTGGAAACCTTTGAAAATCCCGGTACCAGCGTCATCGCATATACATTATGGCCAAGAAATTTTCTTAAAAGAATCGCTGAGTACTAGTCTAACCTCATATCACAATAACAACAAAATCCATTATACCATCAACATACATCATCATTATTCTCCTGCCCTTATCCCATTTTTCTTTGGGGTCGGAGCAGCATATCTTCTTCTTCCATACTTCTCTATTACTCGTCATCACAGCACCTCCTTTCTAGCCATATCATCCTTCACACACTATCACCATCAACAAAGAAACAAAAATCTACGTATGGCCACAAAGTATGGAATGTCACCGAACAGATAGCGTGCCAGCCAAACGTAAACATACTCCTTAAAGTGTCCGGTAGAAGTTACAAGTGTCCGGCCACTGGCGACCGAGGGTTTATGACAGGAAGAGAGGAATCCATGGTGGAAATGTTAAAGGCTGGACAGGCACACATTGTGTTTTGATGTTTATTAGACAGGGCATTGAAAATGCATTGAGGAAATGGTTTTACAATGGCGCTATTAAAACTAAGGTTTGTTGCAAGAAAAAGCTTTGAAATGTGAAAGTGTTTCATGAAGATTTTGCTTCATACTACAGGCTAGTCTTCTTCTTTTCGTGTGTTTAGTGTCTAACCTGGTGTCAGAGTTTTTATGCCGCTCGTAGACCTTTGAATTGGCTTTACATGGCCGTCGTTTGGTTTGCTCACGATGTTTTCCTTCATCGAAGCCAGTAATAATTAAACAATATGAGTCCGAAAAATCAGAGGTCTTGAGTTTGAACTCGAGACCTATAATGACTTGGCAGTCCGACAGTCGCACAACAGAGCTATCACTGCTAACTACAGACTAGTGAAAACTCAGGAGACGTATAGATAAGGACTATAAATAGGATCAGCATCATGTCAGCTCTCTTTTACAAACTTATTATATTAGGTGGACCTCGGCATATCCCTTCGGGGATTACAGGCGTGATCTTATAACTTTACTTCTAACGAGAACACTAATAACATGTAAACCAGTTTTCAAAGACAAAATCTCAAATACCTACGCAACAAATATTGTGAAAGCTATGCACTTTTTACGCTGACACAGGCACTAAAACTAAAAACGAGAAAAAAACTCCATCGTTCCATCAGAGCCTGCAACCCAAATTTTATCCCCGTTTCCTTCTAAAATATTTCCACTAACGTTTGTCCACACACAGCCGGCTTTGCAAAGCCTGGTCTTTATAAATTAATTAAGGCACACACTATGTTTGTCCCACAAAAGAGCCATTGAGGTAAGACAATTGGTCTATTTTGCCCCGCACACTGCATGAAGTATGTATGCCTTTAGTGTCCTTTGTTCGTAAGGATGTGCACACATTAATGCGGAGGCACGTTTGAATTGAGCTGTGCAGTTGCACATATTTTGGTGGGGTGTTTGTGCTAAATAGAGATATGGGGGGATGGAGGGGGCTTTATGAAAAGGGAGATGGTAACTGAGTGATGGTTTATTTAAAATGATTCAGTTACTTTTGATTAATTTATTTATTTAATTTTTCGAAACTCGTACAGATCCATAGCATAAACAGCTTATAAAGTTCCCACTGCTGGGACAAAGATCTTCTCTCTGTGCGATGGAGTGGGACATACTTTCACCACGCGGGCTCAGAGCGGGTTGGTAATCACATGACTCGAATTTTCAGGTATAAGAAATGCTAGCTCCTTCACTGTTTTAAGGGAAGTGGTAAAGAAATAATACAGTCACACAGATCACATCACGTATAGTTCCTTGCTTTGGTCAACGAATCGCAAAATGCAGCCACTGCAAAATTGGCGGAGTGTTCAAATTCAGCCTTGTCAAATAGTTTCGATGGCAAAGAGTCGAATCCCATATTGTTTTATAGTAAAAAGCTGATCCTTGGCGCAGACATAACAAAGTTGCTCTTGAAATTGAAATACAGTCGAAACAAAAAAACTCGAAGTATTCATAAACACATCAATAACAGTTATTCTACCATGAATTCACTGAATGTTAAGAATAAAACCAAACAGACTTTTTGACCTTCAACCATTTGACCTTTACAGTCACCCTTACGTAAGCATATCAAATAAGAATGGAAATTAAGAAGATATTAAGTCTTCGTGATCATCGAAATGGAAATACTGATTTATTTAAAATTAAATCGGAAAAATTTTTTTGATTGTAAATATTTGTTTGAAGCGATTGTCCAAATGTAATTGAACAACTTTTCTTTCAATATACAGGATGTAAGAATACCCAAAACGCACCTATTCTCCTCGTCATTGCGATATTTTTTTGTTCTAGACCTTTCATTTATATTTACAGTCAAAGTTCCAACTTTTTCCCAAGTTTTTTTTTTAAACTCGTTTTTAAGTTATAACTTTACTTTAAATACTACCGTGACCCGTTTACAATTCAATGCGTGCGTAAAACTTGATTTTTCTCCCCAAGTTTCCCAGCAATAATTTTTGCGCAGGGTTACTTTGTTTGATGTACAGAATGCTTGGCTAACGGTTCCGTGAAGGATCCATTTGTACCCTTTATACACAAACATTCAGCTAATACACTTAATGTAGACACTTCATAAAATTATGGCTATCAGACACTTTATTAACTTTCTAACGCCAAAACCCAAAAATAACTGTCAAAATGACTTCACTTATTTATCTAAAAAAAAATTAAATAAAGAATCTTAAAACTTCGTTACAAACTTCCTACTTCTAAATTATAAAACACAGAAACGTAAAGAAAAATGCGGAAAACCAATAAAAATGTTGCCAGAGCGAATATTACATGTAGAATTAAAGTACGAACTAATTAAAGTGGTGGGGTGAAGCGGGCAAAGCGGGCAACCGGGCAAAGCGGGCAGCCGTAAAGAATTGGATTGCATTAAGGATTCATGGTGCGCTACTCATAAATTGTGTATTGGCATTAGCATGGTTTGTATTCAACCTAATGAAGCTTGCGGGAATCGCAGTACATTGTTTAAACTGTGAATGTATTGCTGCTGATTAGCTATTTGTTTCTGCATTAAGTGGACAGTCCAATGCTATGGAGCATGTGAAGAGATTTACTATGGTTAATTTTTGTTAGGGTTCCGTTTCCGAAGTGTAACCACCGGGACCCCGTTACTAAGGCTCCGCTCTCCGTCCGTCTGTCTGTCAGCGGACTGTATCTCATGATTCGTAATAGGTAGACAGTTCAAATTTTCACAGAATTTATATTTCAGTTGCCGTTATAACAACTTTTTTTTTCTCTTTATTGTTTTTGGGGGTTTTTATCCACAAGGATACATCAACCCCATTGTGTCTTAAAACTAAATATAATTCACTATATTAAATGAAATACTACTACACACTATACTAAACTGTCACTACACTATACTAAGAGGAATATTTAAAAAAAAACTGGTAACGAAATATTACACTCATTCACACTGATTCACTATTAATAATAAAAATAAGGCTCCCCCTACTACAATGGTACGAAATACCATTGTAGTAGGGGGAGTACCCTTCATGCGCGAGTCCGACTCGCACTTGGCCGGTTTTTTGACTAATTGCCAGTATTTGTTTCGTGGACTCATGGGTCGTAGTGGACGAGATTCCGCCCACATTCTCATACATAGCGAACCTATGTAAATATATGTGCGTAGTTTAGCTGTGGGCTGTTATGGAATAGCACCGCTATAGTTAGACCAGTTTTTACGCACGGCTTCGCTCATATTATGTACGATAATTAACCCACGGTGACGTTTTAAATGTAGCTTATAACACTCGGGAATAATGTAGCTACTCGTTAGTGACAGAATTTTCGGAATCGGATTAGTAGTTCCGTAGATTACGTCCTACATACAAACTTACAAACCTTCTTTATAATATTAGTATAGATACATCCTTCTTTAGGTCATACTTTTGAGGCTCAAAAAGGAATAAATCACTGTGATACCTAAAGGAGCAGCTGTATTTCATCAACCGTTATACCAGATGTTTCCATGTCAGATAGAGGTCTATCACAAAACCATTCGATTAATGAAACATTGCGGATACTGTTCTGTTCACGTTGACTACTTTACTAAAATATCGAGACAATCCGCCTTCATTAAATATTTTTATGTTTGTATTTTTCAATTCGATATTAGAACCAACTTTGGACGTAAAAAAAAAACAAAACATAAAAAGTTATTCATCAATTTTAATTTCAAAAATAAAGGAGGGTGCATTTTTAATCCAAGATTTATCAAAAGCTAAAGTTTAGTACAATCCCTCTACCATTATGATTGACACTCAATTATCTTTTAAACGCTCTAGAGAATAATTTAAGATATTCTAAACTAATCCCTTATGATTAATTTTCATACATTATTTCGTGAGCCCTTGGCTACAAGGCTCGTAACCATCCAGCCTTGGGCCAGATATTCATCAATCAGTACATCTTGGGAAAACCACAGGGTCTGGGGCCAGATTAAGGCATATCTGTCTAACATAATCTTGCGGCTTTTAGAACAATGTGACCACACCATTATACGGCGCTGGTTTATCTAAATGATCGTATATTGTTTTTGAAATAGAGTTTATTTTTGCATGTATAAAGGATTGGATTATTTAGAGTTTGTTTGGAACTGATTGTAAATGAGTGCGTTTCATATATCGATTTTGACGAGCTCCGTCAACAATAGACGATGAAGCAGTATAGCTATCAATTTATAATTTTTGACAAAATATTACATGAGTGCCTCATTGGTGTAATGGTCGCAAGCGCGGCTGCTGAGCATGAGGTCCTGAATTCGATTCCTAGGTCGGGCAAAGTGTTATTTCGTTTTTCCATCAGCGATTTCTCAGTAGCAGCCACGGAGTCTGGACTTGTGCCCGGTTGATGGCAATAGGCTCACCCCCTATTAAATAGGACTTAAACATGACTGGCGAAATGTGGGTGCACTATTCGTAACCCTTCGAGGATTACAGGCGTGATGTTATATCATAACATAACCATAGTTCATCTCGCGTCTCCACCTTACGTATATTCCATACAACAATTAACAAACATTTGGAAGACAATTTCGATATTATTTGATTACATCTGTTCTCCAATCTGAAACCCCTAAGATTTAGTCTTGAATATGTGATTAACATTCAGAACTGCTATAATATTCGCAATCAATCAATCAAACCGACAACCCCACACACGGAGCCCGCAGCCCAAATTAATACGACACACCGCATTAAATTATTTATTCGATTCCAAACCATATCCAATAGCGAAGCAATATCGTACAATATCGGTACGATATTAAGAAAACAATCGCTCATTCCACGCAGTAATCACGCTAGGGTTGTATTCCCAACACGCAGGAAACAATTCTAACAGAAAATACATTTCAATTCTTTATTGAATCTCGCCTCCCTCCATAACTTAACTCTCTCGGGTTTAGTTCGCCATCGGTTTCGTATCGAGGGTGTTACTACACGGTACTAGTTGGAAAGCGAGCGTGTTTTGCCGTGTCTTCGAAATTATTGAGTAGGTGCGGGTTGGAGGGAAGCGTGTTAAATTAGGTGGTTCGTCGAATTTATTTGTTTTGATAAACTTGTGTGATCGGTATGAGGTAAGAGGAGTGGGCAGAGAGAAATCTCTTATAAGATCGTCTAAGGTTGTGAGATAACTCTTATTTTGTTATGTTCCGACTTATTAGAGCCCTTCCTGTAAACGTTACGGTAAGCCGCACGTCATTGCTAAAACCTGTATAAGCTAACCTCCTTTATTGTAGATACTGCGTACAACGCTAGGCCAAATTACGATTCAACATTACTACTTAACTGTACCCTACTGTACCAGCACTTACGATACAAAATCCGAATAAATACTTTACTCTAAACTGTTGGAGCATTAACTAACAACACACACACGCGAAAACACACACAGTAGTACACACAGAACACACACCACACCACGCACCACCACACTTTACACTAGTTAGTTCTATTTAGTGGCCAATTATTAATTAATTAATTATAATCTGAAAATAACTACAAAAGAATATGTCTTTTTACCTACACCCTAAATATAACGGAATAAGTAAATTCGTTTTCTAATAAAAACAACGTGCAATATTTTTAGCTCACAAAAATATCAAATTGTTTCTCTGTATACGTTTCTCAATGTATCGAGTATCAATGTAGTGAGATCGATCTCAAAGTGTGGAAATGCATCCGATGCAGCATCCCCACTGGCTTAATCCTCTTTTTACGTAAAATCGTTGCTGAACTCTAATTTTCTGTTTTTTAAAGCGAACTTGCAAAACTGCCGCTGTCATTCGATTAGAGATTTTGATGCTCAATTTTGTGGCCCGTGCTTGGGTAAGGGAAAATATTGAGAATATTTTGTATTTTCCTGTTTGTTATATTAAGTGAGGCTCAAATCGCTGCCACTGTTGTTTGAAATCGAATGTGGATTTGATGGTTCTTGCAAAACTAATCTTCTACTGGCGAGTTATGGGCTAGCTCGCCGTCCGGCCGTCTTATGACGACAGGTCGTGTCGACGGCGCGTTCGTGTTCCACGCGCGCCTCAAAGAGATGTCAGCAACCAAGTAGGGGTCCGCATGGTTCGATGCCTGCCAGGGCTGCGGGACTGTTCGAAAGAGATACCATGGCCCTGCTAATCTCCGAATAGCTGATGTTATAACAAGTAACTTACTTTGATTTTAGATAAGGATTAGGGTCCGTGCAACAAAATTAAAATCCATGACACTGTTTACAAAATCCAATTCAAATAAAGTAATATTTTATAATCATTTCACGTGGAGGAAGGACGCGGGAAACAGCTAGTTTAAAAATATAAGTAGTACTACTAATGCGAGCCTGCGTCTACTCATTACCAGGTAAAGGCCCCCATGACGGCTACATTCTTTCGATCCAGGGCTAATGTGGAACCATCATCTAATACGTCTTCTACATCTCTTATGCAGATTTACCCTCAGACTCCATACTAAAATTATTGCTGTACTCAATAAAATAAACGCACTCATTTCGGTTGAACATGAACGCTGTACAATTAACCCTGGTCTCCTCGCGATCGTATCCGTGAGTCGGCTTGAACCGTGCGCCTCCAATTTATTCGCGCACACGGCAAACATACCAGTTTTCACTGATTGCGAATGTTTGACCACCGGTCGGTAGGGATAGCAGGAAATGTCAGGAAAGTGTGTTGAAAGAAAAGATTTTTTTTGTTTATGCTTCTCAATGAAACGCTTAGTTTGAGCTTCTTGTCCTGTCTGTTGTTCTACCCCTAGATCCGGCTCGAAGGACTAATATGCGCAATTTGGTCCTTCGAGCCGGATCAAGTGGAATAGCTGTAGTTTGAAGATCATATATAAATGAAGAATTTAGTTTGAAACTACCTCTGTACACATAAACAAACGTCTTTTACCCACTGGTTATACCTACCAGTAAAACATACATATAATTTAAATTTATGTGATAGTTTTTTTTGTTTTAGCTAAGCATGAGATTAAATCAAGGTATGCACGAAACACGATAGGTAAGGTACCTATACATATTTTGAGTAAAATATGACACCTATACTGGGTTGTGGAGGTCAGATAGGCAGTCGCTCCATGTAAAATACTGGTATTCAGCTGCATCCGGTTAGACTGGAAGCCGACCCCAATATGGTTGGGAAAAGGCTAGGAAGATGATGATGATGAGTGGAAACAAACATAGGGCTTAATGACAGTAAAGCTGTGTTACAGTGGGATAAACATATGAAAGATTAAAAAACATTAACACAGTATATTGAAGGGGCTGCAAAAGACGAATGAACCCGTAAGCGGTGGAATAATTAGAAAAAAAAAACTTTAATAATACAGCATCGTAGATAGTTTTCGTAAACTATCAATGAGCAGAGATCCTGAAACATCAAATTAAAAATATTTCTACCTCCATAATCATCTTTTTTCCCATCCATACATACTAACGAACCGATTTCCAAACGACATATGCAAGGATTCATTAATGCACGGAAAAATGTGGAACAAGGATCGTTTGTACTTCAAACATGCGCCATTTTGTTTCTAAATCAATGGAGCACACACATGCGATCGGCTGTCGAATTAGCTAAAAGCTTACCCTTTTTATATGACATTTTTATTTTTTTCATTGTCTCGGAACTCCTTTGTTTTCGATTTATATACGGAAAGGTCTTGTTTTTTTCGGTTTAAGCTAATGGTCACTGACCAATCAATAAACCAACCAGCTCCCTACACCATTAACTTGGTGGGTTTTAAGTTACGACGACTACTTATTTAGCCAGTATGAGATACATGCTCTAGCAAACCAAACGAAATATATAAGTGCTTTAGGCGGTACTCACTCACGCGTAGGACACAAATGAAGCGTGCACGTGTTGCGGGATTGTTCGAAAGAGACACCGTGGCCCTGGAACACAAAGGGCAAAGAAGGAACATGGATGGGTTTTAGTCAGTACAAGTCTGACACTCCCTTCCGCTCCGCCCAGAGTGGGGGGGGGTCATTAGATGATTTCCCATCCAAAAAAAAAAAAAAAAAAAAAAAAAAAAAAGCGTGCACGTGTCGCAAAACGCAAGACGCGTCGCAAGTGCCATCAGACGTGGTGATGCATGAGGGCACCCTGCTATATTAATAATCGAAACAATTACCAGAAAATCTTAATTCCCGAAATCCAACGAACACTCAAAAAGCTATTTTTATTAATCGAGAGCTCAATACCACGCAATGGATCCGTACTTAACGAAAGTATCATACATATTGATACGGCGGCCATTTTAAAATCACGAGTGACACACTCGCGTTACGTTCTTTCATTTGCGTAAATGACAGTTATAAAATATTCAGTGGATGAATAAACATGCACTGTATTGGAGGATAGCCGTTGTGATGAAAATAATACTTAACTATTTACATTGTTTTCATAAAATTGAAGTATTACTTTTTGAAAATGTCGCAAAAGGCAATTATGGAGAAAAGTGAGATGAATGGAGTGAAGTTTGAGTAGACGATTAAGTATCTGTAACTTAAGTTTTACGAAAGTTACGAGTGGCCGTGAACAAAAATAAAAGTTCTGATTGAAGAAGAATAAATTAAATACTTAACATTAAACGTTCTTTTGAACGAAGCCGTTTGAAAGCGCAGCTGTAAAAATTTAAATATGAAAAGATAATGTTGCTAATGAGCAAAAAAATTAAAAACAAATAAAAAGCTTACAGCAACAATCCCTTTTGACACATTCGTAATGGAACGAAATAATAAAATGATTACTTACGCAAGCGTACTAAACAAAAAAGGGAGAATTTACGACACAAATGAAAAATTCAAAAGATCATATGGCGGAGGCAGCCGAGGTATTATCTAACTTCACAAACAGCCCGTATTGGCAGTTTGAAACAGATAAGGGCGATAAAAAGCCTGCCGATGATCGACATTGAGCCTCTACGATGAATGGATGAGCCACAAAGGAATATCGGAAAATTGGAATCAATTTCAAAAAGTTTTTTATCGTGTGGCAGTTCTAATTGCATTTATGATGTTGTGGTGCTTCTAGGCTTTCCTTCCGAAGCTTTTAAAGTATTTTTTCGTAACTGTGAGGGTCTAAAATCCAGTTTGTTAAATCTTTATGAAGTTGTGGTTGGTTTGTTTCAGAAGCTTTTATTTTAAAAAAAAGGAAGAACGCAATTGACGAGCTTGAGAACCTAAAATTCAGTTTGAATAATCTTAAGTGCTTTTATTTGGTGCCTCTTTCCTTTTTAACTTCACGGTCTGTTTTCTTTTGATGAATACACGAGCCATCAAAGCCATCATAATTGTCGATTTCAGGAACAATATTGAAGACACTCATTAAGTCATTATTTCTTTTACCAAACGTCCTCGAGACCAACTCAAAAAATATTTTTTCGACCTCAAGAATCACAATACACAACAATAAGAATCACTCCCTTCGACGACAATTCAATTAGTCAGCAATTGAGCGCTGGAGGGCTTACCAAGTCTTGAACGACGCGCGACTCTCGAGCTGACAAAATAGAACGAGTAATGAAGACGGATTACTCCGCAAAAACAAGTGAAGGGGAACGAATAGAAATAAAAATGGTGGCTGTGTTTGGAGAGCTTGAGGTATGGAAGTGTTTGAAAAGGAAATAGGAAATGCATTAGAATTTGTTTTTTTTTTTTTTTGTTTGATGTAACTACGGTCTTTAGGAGTCTCGTAAACTATTTTGTGTGAGCTCTTGATCCTGGATTCGGAACGTGTTGTCTCCGTCGTGAAAACAGTAGTATCAGACATCTTTAAAATACAAGGTATTATTTAGAGTCGTGCGTTCAACTAAATCTAGATTAAAAGCCACCTAGCCATTTCCTAATTTTAACCCAGTTCTATACAAGGTGTAACTTCACGAAGCCGTCAACCAAGCATTCTGTACATCAAACTAAGTAACTCTACGCAAAAATTATTGCTGGAAAACGATTTTTTTTTTTTGGGTGCAAAATTACGTTTCACGGTAAGACTTAATGTAACGCACCATGAACCGTGAGTACGTTAAAACTTGCAACATAACTTACTAACTTGTATTTTTTTTTAACTTATAATACGAAAATAAGTTGGAACTTTGACCCCCAATATCTCGGTAACTAGAAGGTTCCCACTGTTCCCAGGTATGGTCCAGAACAAAAAAATGGTCGCAATGACGGGGAGAACAATTGTGTTTCAGCTTCGTTAAGGGAATTGTTACACCAGTGGCGAAGGTTCCATACAACTCGATTCCTACTGGCTTCCCATTGAGAATTGGCACAGTCAGTATTCTATAGAAACACAAATAATATAATAACATTAAAGATTATGTACTCCGGCTTACCTCTTACAAAAACTGACCCTTCGCTACTGTGTTACACCCATTATATTCTAACAAGAGTAAAAAAACACATAGTCCAACTACTAGAACAACAGAACCACCTCAACCATTAAACCAGTCTTTTAAATCTAAAAGAAATCAGCTGACAACGGGACATTAATAGAACTTCCCAAGACCTGCCTATTAAAGTCAAGGCATCCAGTAAAAATACACGTCCCACGTTATAAAACGCGGTGGCACAACACCGTGAAATTGCCGGCGTTCCCGCGAGAGGGAGCCACCCGCGCCACGTCTTTTTCGACGCCAAGAGGTGTCCGACTAGCCTTTATTCATTTCACTTCCTCTCTTGAGAATTTGGAGTTTGTAGATGTGATTCGTTTTGTGTACGTGGGCCTTATGTTTTTGTTTTTCAAGCTGGATGCATGTCTGGGGTATAAAAGAAAAGAGGTTTGTTTTTGTATGGTGCGTCGTGTCAGTTTTTGTTCCGCGCCAAGGATTGCGGTAATGGATTTTGGCGGAGGATATAGTTGGCAACTTCGTAAAGGATATTCATAAATAATTTCACTACATGAACTCCTGTTTTCTTTTGTTAACAATAGTCTCAATGCGAGTGAAAGGTGAAATTTACAAGCAGTCATAAAAAGGCACTGAGATACTAATCATTAAAATTGTTCAGTAATTTAGCTTTAAAAGCGTAGCAAACAGACAGAAAGACATACCTGTCATTAATAACACTAGCATGGATTTAATTAAATCTACTTATCACTTCACAAAGCTCTCTTCACAAAGAAGAACAAAAAAATAAAAATACAGATATATTAACTTAGCTAACAAAAGAAACTCATTATGACAAAGCACAGGTATTTGACATAATCCAATAACACAATTCATGGAATAAAAAGAATATTCAACAAGTTATTAATGAAACTCGTAAATTAAAAGCTACATTTCTGAAAGTAGTTGCAAATTATTTACAATCATTAGTTTTCTTTGTTCCATTAATTTTGCTCTGGAAGTACGAGCAGCTTTGCGTCTGAATATTTTGATAAAATTATCTGAGAAATGGTAAGACGAGAACGTTGGTAAATAATCTTTACGTTTTGTAGGTGGGTAGGTAAGGTTTCTAGTTACAAATTGGACAAGGGTGCTCAATTTGTAACTAGAGAGATGGGGATGAAAATGTGGAAAAAAAACTGGTACTATGAATTAATTAAGGCGCTGGGCAATGCTTACATTTGTGTTCTGTGTTACATTTTAGGTGTACCTTATTTTTATTTTTTTTTTGTTTTCGGGGGTAACCTTAAAAGGGCGACCGGTCTTTGAGGATAAGACCGGGGAGTGTGGGATTTTTACCGCACTAAAACCACCCCGGTGGTCACCATCCGCACATGAGAGGCGGCACAGTTTCCTCTTAAAAGACCTGTCCGGAGCCCCCTCTGTGCAACGCCTGTTAAAGCACATCCCTGGGGCGACTATACAGAGATCTCCCCTGAGCCTCGCTGTGCAAGTGTGCACGGCAGCACGTGACCACTGTGCTGCCGGTCATATCCAAGGTCACTCGGCCTTGCAATAGCGATTCCTGGTACACTATTACCAGTTTGGCGGATGGCGCGGATTCGGCTATAAACCCTCGTGTCCATATCTGCCAGGATATCCAGCGGTGGAAAACGAGCCAGGAGAGTTGCCGCCTCAAAGTACACAGTACGGTATCCTCGTGCAATACGAATAGCCATTTTTCGCTGCATTTTAGGTGTACCTACAGTACCTTCTGCCCTCGTGTTTGAAAATACAGTAACATAAATCACTTTATTTGTATTCTATTGCGTATTTTGCTAACGGGTAGAAAAAATGATCATTCGATCAACCCCAGTTTCCCGAAAAAGGCCAACAACGCCTTGATGTCAATTACGATCTCGCGGAGAGTACCTGTGTTACCAAAGTACTTATTACATTGGTATTTGCATTACCTACACTGCCTTACTTTAGTTACTGATCTACAAAATAAATTCATAACCATCTCTCAAACGTTCCATACAACATACGTACACCGAACTACAATGACACAATTGCAGGTTAGTTCGCGATAGCACTGAAATTGAAGCCATTGCAGGTAATTGTGATTCTAAACGAGCGATAGTTCGGCGACTGTCGGTCGACCGAGTGGAGCAACTAAAGATTTATAAAGACCTCATGTCTCTTGTGCCTGTGGGCTTAACACGAGCGCACGCTTTATATGCAGCATAAGGCATATCGAGACGGTACGGCCAACCCTTTTCACGCTTTTTCCTAGTCAGCAAGAATTGCCCAAAACTCCATAATGTCCGGTTTTTCATATCACATCATCCAGCTTTTCAGACCCAGGGTTAATGTGGACCACTGTCATATATTTTGTACAGCTTGACCCGCCGTCTTCATCCAAATTCCATAGCTCTCAATTTTGTTTCAGAGGTAGTCATCACACAAATTAGTAACCCGTGTAGGACCACCAAAACTAAAGTACTTCAGAATGTGCTGAATATTTGTACTGACACGAGTGCTTCTTTGAACTAGAACTAACTGGAGTTAGCTGTGTGCTTTATTTGATACTTTGCCGGGAACGTGAGCACACAATAGATAGCAGGAACTAGTTAACTTGGCTTTTCGCAGGTGTGAGCGAGAACAAGAACGATACATATAATCTCCGTAAGGTTATTGCAGAAGTAGTACCTAATGGGTGTAAAAGTAACCTTGACGAAGCCGAAAGGCACTTGTTTACCCCTCCATTGCGTTATTTTTTTTATTATTGACCATTCCTGGGAACCTACTAGTTACGGCGATGTTGGGGGTCAAGTTTTTAATGTAGTAAACCTTACTTCAAATACCTCCACGACCCCCGTACTATTCAATGCATCCATCAGCAGAATGTTTTGAGTGCGCTACATTGGGTCTTACCGTAAAACGTGATTTTTCACCCCAAAAAAAATATCGTTTCCCAGCAATATTTTTTGCGTAGACTCACTTAGTTTGATGTACAGAATGCTTGGTTGACAGCTTCGTGAAGGGTCCGTTTACACCTTGTATAGTCACCAACATTTCGCTTGTTATTTTATTTTATTTGATTATGTTTGGGTGGCTTACAGCTAGCAATACAAAAATTCATAGCGAGGCAAACAACGACAAGCCATTTACAAGCCTCCACAGTTAGCAATAATCTATTGTTGCACAAAATAATAATTAAGCAAAATATCACTTAGCATAATGTACTAAGTAACAAAGAATATAAATTTAAAATTAAGTTAAATACCTACACAAGCAGGCACGCAGGCGTAACCACTATTAAAATTCGTCATTAACAGCACAGCTTTTAGACAAGGCAGTACTAATTGTCGCTAAGCTGCTTGCAAACAAATCGATTGATGGGTGTTCGTTCATTACAACTTGGTTAAATGCTTTGATTGAGCGAGGCAAAAAATAATTGCTACGGTAAACTGTGCGAGCGTAAGGAGTACGAAGAAGATTTCACAAGCGAGAATGCCGAGGTGGAACATTCAAGGACAGCATAGAAAGAAGTTCAGGACATTAAATCCTTGATTGTGCTATTTTCACTAGGAACCGTATGTCAGATATATTACGCCGAGTTATATTTAAGAGCGAGCCGACTGCCTGGGATTATGAATGAGTCAAGTTTAGTAATTCGATTGTTATTAAGTTGGTATTACGTTATCGTGACAGCTGATAACTAGATTATGTCAAGATGATTGACAACAGTATCCTCGTTAAAACATTAATATCAGCACTCTGCAGTCTGATAAGTAAGAGTCCTACTTACTGAGTGCTGGTTAAACCCATCTGGGTGGCACCTTTTTTTTATTAAAACCACTCCATAGCACTAAAGTAGTACATGTGATGTATTTTTTGCAAAAAAAAAATCTATTGAGAAACTGCAAGCTTGAATTTTATTTTTATCAGTTGTTTCCACATCAACACGGAAACCAATCAATCAAATTATTTATTAACAGATCTTCCAATCCAATTTGGTAGTAATAATAATACATACACATCTTAAACACTAGTGCCAGTACATTATATTTGGAAAATTTTGGTAATAGTTACTAATAATGTCAAAATAATTAATAATGATAATGTCAAAATCATTAACACACACACTAACACCAATTTTCAACCCCACGTAGTTCTTTATTCTGATTTAGAAAATCTCACTAAAACTTTTATACTAAAGGATTCTGAAGCACCTAATTTAAAAACAAGCAACATTATTCTTATCTGAGAGCGTAACTCCGAAACACCTTTATCAAGAATCACCGACGCCACCTAAATTCCAACGAGCCACTCCATCAGCGAAATTAATTTCACAAAAACAATTTAAGTGTCCGCAATAAATTATTTAGCTCCAAGCTAAGTAATAATGTAACGTGAGTCCCGCCTTTATAAATAAACCTGGTAAGCCCAGTAGAAATGTTTATTCTAGCTTCGCAAATGCATCTCGTAATGTAAAATACTTGATTATTCTAAATCCACGGGACAGGGCACCTACTCGCTGTAACAGCTTCACAATGCAATGCAAATTGCTAGAAGAATACTTAAATTGAAATATTTCCCGGACATAAACAAATAATTATCAACTCTAACACAATGACTTAAGGATTGTAATGAAGTATGAGTGTACAAATGAAAATGCTACCGTCATATTATTTGATGAGTGGGGAATGAGTGTCCTGAATAAATTTGCAAGTGGTTTACACGATATGGAAAGGTATGCTTTTAATGGCGCTTCCTTGTTTTAAATTACCAGCTCGGACACAAATCTGTAATGGAGGCTCGCTCTCTTTGAGGACGAATGTCTAATGGGTTTTTGTTTTACTTTAAGAGTGCTCCTTAATTTTATGCAGCATGCCTTAATTTACACTTGTGCACCGTAAATAGTTGTAGTCCTTTGCAGTCGTTATCTCTAAAATATGTACTAAAACTTCCAAATACCGGTGTGCAGAACCAGATAGTCTATAAAATAACAGGACACAAAACTATTTTTCGCTGACGTTTGCAATTTTGGAAAAGTAGAAATGAAATCGATGGTGTAACTGAAACTTTGACCGCGACAAAGTTGACTAATAACTGTCAAATGGTGCCTATAAATGGCAGGAAATCATAATTGTTTACAAGGTACAGAAATTGTTTGCTTCGGTGAAGGAAATCATCGTGAGGAAACCAGCATGCCTGGGAGATATTTCTTGACGGAATGTAAAGCAAAGTCAAAACTCTGACACCAGGTTAGGTACTAACCACACGATAAAGAAGAAGATGATGTATTGTGGCGATTCCTATAATGCCGCTTACGAACTACGTATCATACCCGAAGATACAAAAATCCTGCACCTGCGCCATCCATGAGACAGGCCATCACGTCTACGCAAAAGCGTTTGCCTCAAGTTCCATCTAAACCGGGACGAAACAGCTGCTCATATTTATCTGACCCAGATTTGAGCAGACAACGAAGTCAGTCCATTTTTCTTTCAAAAAACGCATTACAGCAGTAAGTTCGAGCGGTACAAAGCTTTCTTCAAACCGGATCGATAGTCAGTAAAGCTAATTAATGAAGAACAAAATCATTTCAATATTGACAACTTTTAAACAGTTACGGAATTTGCTCCGTGTCTGTGGAGCGCCAACAACGGCACTTATGAACTACGCATTATTCCAGGCGTCACACTTAAGCAAGAAATGTTATGCGCAAATATAACCCACCAGACACAAAACTCGTGGAACTTTATACCTTGTTCCTTATATCTTTACAGTAAAAAATAATCAAGCTAAAGAATCTAATTGAAAGCGCTTTTATCAAGAAGTTACATCAAAAACCGGGGCGACACAGCTGCTCATATTTATCAAAGTTACAGGCAATATCGTCCAGAAGTCAGTACATTTTTTCGTCCAACCGAAGCGAATTACAGCATTTAGTTCGGGCGGTACAAAGCTGTCTTCGAACCGGGTCGATAGTCTGTTAAGCCAATTAATGCATTACGGGCGGTACACTAACGAACGGCTGCGGTTACAACTAACAGTACTGATCATTCATGAATAGGAGCAACGTGTTTTGTTTGGTTTTTTAGTTAGCTGAGTATATTTATAAACATGCTTTAGTTTTGAATACAGACTGATAGTTACTGTGTATATTGTTTTCTTTGTGAGGTGTCACGAAACTTGGTAGTTGTTGTATCATTATCATCCTCTTGCCCTTATCCCAATTCATTTGGGGTCGGCGAAGCATGTCTTCTTCTTCCATACTTCTGTATTAATTGTCATCTCATCAAACACCTCCTTTCGTGATATCCTTCACAGAGTCCATCCATCGTTTTTTTGGACTTCCTCTACTTTTATTCCATGCTCAAAACTAAAGCTGTAAAGTTTTAATAAATTCGTTAAACAAAGCAGTGTCACACTAAGAATCACATTATGGGCGCAATTCACCAATGAATCTCATTTAGCTTTTAGTGTCAATATTCCGTAGCAAATTGACAGTTCATGAACGCAGTTCAATGTGCCGAGCGCGTTCGGTTTTGTTTTCAATGTAGACACAAAAGGACCAACAATTAATAATAAGGATCACCTTTCCACAGAAAATCCTAATCTGAATGCCGAATGGTTTATACAGATCACAAACGCCAATCATTGTTTATCGGTCTGCCACAATGAACTCGAAACTTAACGCTTCTAAATCCATTTCACGAATAAACACGAGTCCTCACAGTTGAACCGAAAAGGCTTAGCAATATAAATCTTCAATGAAAGCTACAATACTGTGTTTACGTCATATCAAGCGGAAAATTTACAACGAAATGTAATTACTGTAATCTTTTCTAAAGTGGAGTTTTGTACGGGAGGCGCATGTTGGAATTGTACTCCAAGCACGGTACTGAAACTTGAAAGAACTGAGCTCACAGACGCCGGCCACTACGGGCATTTCTTTGTACGGTCTTCACACTATATGTTAATTGTGGCATTACACCTATTAATATACAGTCCACTAGTTTCTCTTATAAAGTCCCAACCGAGTCTATTCATTGGTACTAATTGTGTTTGTATGTTATGTGAGTAATCCGTCACATAAAAAATAATGCACTCCAGTCTATGACATCGCGCCACGCTTCTTATGCGCTAAGCTGTAAAATTAAATATTGCGATCATAAATTTGTTACGAATTGCAATGTTTCTTAAAGGATAGGTTTAGTTCTAACTTGGAAACTGTTCAGGTGTGACTGTTATAGATGTTAAGAAATCCTCTCACCAATCAAGAAAATGTGAGCTTTTCCAATACATTTCACAGCATTCAGAACCCTTACTTATGTCAGATTCTCTTGTCTAGACGTGCAGTTATAACGGTATTTTCAAAATACGCGACCGGTATACCTTTTGCGCGCCAGGGTCCCGTTTAAGCAAGGACTATGACATAAGTGCTATAATACCCAAGAGTAGCGGAGGTTTGACAAATCCTGTATTCTGTTCGCCCTTTGTACCTGGTTGTTAACGAGATTTAAATGCTAATTAAAATTATATTATTTTGCTGCCTTTTAGTCACGTCCGTGGGTCATGAGTCGAGTTTAATGTTGGATGGTCTCGTGTAATAGAAAAAAGATTTTCAGACAGGCTCATCAGCATGATGGCGCAAAAAAAATTATAGATTTAATTTACGGACGTGTTTACTTGTTCATAGAATTCTCAGAATTATTTTATCATTGTTACTTGCATCTACATGGATGTGCCTTCTTACCTACCTCAGTAAGTCTGCAAAATGAAATTCTTATCTCCATTTCAATCGACCTTCTACGTCAATCTTAACCAGACAAAGCTTCCATATTCATACCAGAATTCCAGCACGATAACCCAAATCTGCCGCACTAAATTCCACCGTATTATAAAGTCAGTAATAAAGATAATATTCGTCTGCTCCTAATGAGCAAAGAGCATGCAACGCTCGACGCTCGTTCAACTTCGAAGCTACGAAAGCAGATACTAAACTTTAATTGTTAGAGATGTTACTCGTTATTTGAACGCAAACTGAACATTGTTTGTTCTAATTTTGAGAGTTGCAGTTTCGAATAAGCAAATGATTGGCTGGAAACTTTTTGTTTATTTGAGAAAAGGCCTTCAAAGACATGCTCCTCTTTGCTGAGATTAAAAAAAACAATCACCGCGACTACATTACACTGAAATCTTGACATAAATTGAACTACATTGGAGTTAGTTTATAATTATCTGTGGAAATAAAACACAAATAGAAATAAATTTTAAAAAAAACGAGTGCGAAATACACTGCATACTGAACCTAATAGTAGTGCGAAAAGACCCACTTTTCAAGAGGAAGTGTATTGAAAAAGATTTACCAGTAAGAAAGTTCCAATCGTCAGCAAATCTCTTCCAATACACCACCAAGTTGGCCTATTAAAACACAAAGACAAAAACGAATCAAGTGACTAAAGACGTGTAGAACCTCATTAAACAATACATAAAAACAAGTCCACTGCTCGTTCAAGACAAGAAGATGTTATCTTCAGTTCTCCAGCCGTCAGAATGAAAGCGTGTCGACAGACTGGCAAGCAAAGAGTGTGTGTTGTGCTTCCAATATCCGGGTGTCATTCTAGGCTGGGACGTCGCGTCGCTGCACTAGGAATCTGGAATAGTGGTTGATGTAACCGCGGTTAAGAATAAAATAGTTACAGAAATATCTACTTTAATTGGTAATGTAATAAAATTGGTCCATTCGCATTGAAGATTTTACTTACTTGACTAAATAATCTTATCGGTATTTAATAAGGTACCCTTGCATTTCAAAAAGTATCTTCTAAAGATAGCAGAAAAGTTGATCATCACACTGGCTTGGTAAGATACTTGCACATGTTGGTGCTTTAGGCTATGAAACAACACCATGCCATATTCTTTAGGCAGATTGATCTGAACTATGTAATTCTTAGGATAATATTGAGACGCGGGCGAACAAGTATTTTTCTAAAGTTTCCTTTGTTCTCAATCCCAGAATAACACCGATGAAAACAAACAGAACTTGCTCAACAAAACTTTCTGTAATAAAGCTATTTAAAACTCGATTACCATACGTGATCTGGAACAAGAACTCTGGAAAGTTCTCGAAAGCAGTCAAGTTAATTCGAACATTTCGAACTCATTAATATTATTATTCAGAGTGGCAACCCTAAGACGGGCCGGAAGAGATCGGCGTCAAACGTCGCGACCATTCGACATGGCTGTGTGACACGACTCACGAGTTTGTTTGAAAGTAGTTTCTGTACTGTCGTCGACATCGTAACGTGTAGGTCAGCGTGTGGTCAGCGTCATAATATGGCGTTGACATAGTAGTAAGTTTATTTGTAATCGGGAATTGAGACAATGCTGTCATTATCAATTACGACGATGACTTGCTATGTGTAAATTAAATTGCATGTTTGACAATTTTATGGAGCATGATTGCGAGTGAATAATTATTTAGGTATCAAAAGGCAGTCAACTATGTACCAACACAGTTTAAAACTAAAATTAAACACACATGCACAAAGTAAGTCAAGTCAGTACTAGACTTGCCAACACACAGGTACCCTCTGTGGGATGTGGAGGTCAAATAGACAGTTGGTCCAGGTAAAATACTGAAATTCAGCTGCATCCGTTCAGACTGAAGCTGACCCTACCAAAACTGGGAAAAGGCTAGGTAGCCTAATAGACTTAAATAAACATGAAATACGTATTTCAATAGCCCGGAAACGTCGAAATACGTACCATTCACAAATGTAACTCGACATAAACATTGTATCTACTACACAATGCAGTTAATATTAATTGCCAGTTACCTGACGTGCGATAGCGCCACAATGCATACATATCCGATGCCCATACATTGCCCGCGGTACGTTAGTGGACGATATAAAATTCTGATTGGATCACAGATTAAATTACCCACAGAATTTAAAAATAAACTTTATGACATTTATTATTTGGTACGTGCATGTTGCAAAATGAAAATAGGGTGGTTAAAAATAAACGAACGAAATGGGAAAACCCGAACAGATTTGATTTAAATTCTAAACATACGTAAAAAATTACATACTGGCCATAGTAGAAATGCTGTTTTTACAATCAGATAAAAACCTATTCATTCCTGAAATGAAACTATCCAATATGCATGTAATCGTTCTTATAATATAAGAAACAGTAGCGAAGTGTAAATTTTTGTAAGAGGTAAGCCGGAGTACATAATTATCTTTAATGTGATTATATTATTTGTCTAAAGAATACTGATTGTGCCATTTTTCAAAGGGAAGCCAGTAGGAATCGCGTTGTATGGAACCTTCGCCAGTACAAAGCAAACTGCTGAGTGCAACCTCAATATTTTTTTTTTCATACCGAATTGACAGCAGAGTAAGCATGCATTCGGTACTTTTCAATCCACAAAACTCCACTAAATAGACCAAAATCAGCCAAAACATTACCCCACCAAAGTCGAATATAACCAGATTCTCAAAGATATAAACTAAAGATGTTAACCACGACCCTCCACGCTGAAGTTAACTAAACGCTTTGCTTAAAACCATTTTATTCAGCTGCAGGCATTTTCCCATCATTAACGTTTTTTTACTAAGGGGAAGCGCTAATAGCGTCAATGGCATTCGGAGAATAAGTGCCAGGAAGGGGAACCTCAAGAAAAACGGGAAGCAAAAAGTTGAGGGATCTCGATGTGGGAGGAGTGTTATTGTAAGGGATGAAGGGGTTCTGCTAATCTGCGAATGTGGGACATACCAGGGGTGTTATTAACAGACACTTATTTGTTATTCACGGTAGAGAATAGAAGCTGGTGCGTTGTAGCTTGAGATTAGTGTCGATTAAAACGTTTAGAAATAGGTGGTGAGTATTCCATGCATACATTGAATTACTTAAATATCCAGTAATAATAAACTACATAAAGGTAGTCTGTCTCACCTTCCTAATAATGGTCTTGTTCCAATTTAAGCTGATGAAGCTTGTACTAGCATTTTTGAAGTTTTTGTTTTTGTATTCCCGATCGTATGTTCCGTTCCAGAGGCTCTAGTTACAAATTAATAAAGTCCGTCGGCGAAACATTACTACAAGAAACTAAAATTCTTGTAGTAACCCAAATACAAAATAAGACCTCAAATTAAGGAAAACAACAAATATTACCTCATAACAAAATTTTCACGTAATCGCATTAACAATTTAGGTCTGAAACAACAGCTTCGTAATAATAATTTGATATTGTAACATTTCGAGTCGGTGCGCGGTGTTGCCAACCTATAAACATTACTTTTGCTGCAATACCGTTGAGATCTCAAGTCGATAAGGTGTAGCGTTAAAAGCGCAATAGCACGAACTACGGCCTTCGTGAGCAATATTAACCGGTGTTATAATTGTTGTAAGGAACGAATCGCGTTTTAAAGATTTTTATTTCGTCGATTTTTTATTTTTATAGCTCGTAGTTTATCTAGGTGATGTTTTAATCGACATCAAAAAGGAGGTTCTTATAGTGGTGTGATAATAAGAATTTATGTAACCGCAGTGTTCTATTTCGAAAAGGCAAGAAGGTTTCTAAACCTCATTCTCAAGCACTGTAGAGGTTGGGTTCTTCCAACAAAATAAAGTTATAATGTGCTGTTTCTAATCACAGCCAAATACCATTATAAGTCAAAGAAAACAAATTAGAAAAAAAGTACCTAAGTTCAGCAAAACAATCTGATATTCAATATTAACACGTTAAAACCAATATTTGGACAGGACTTGACATTTAGCACTACGACCGGTACAGCTATGCTACGAAATTAATACTAGGACGCTTCGCTTTGTCGTCGCTACGCCACCAACCTACGATACGCTAATGACACCATCACCACCACACCATCTGGCATTGCGGTTTTGCAGCTCTACTACGATAATGCTTCCTACAGAATGCTTATTAGTGCACAAAAGTTTGCTTCCCGGTACTCGCCCATCTATCGATCTTGTTTTTAGAATTTATTCCGATATAACTATCACCTATTCCGACTAGGAGATATTACACGTCATGACAGAACTATTTAATGTTATGCAAAATATTGAGTATTCCTGCACCTAAGCCTGGAGCTTTTTTCGCGAAATTACCATTTTAATATTTTGCATTACAGAAAAATCATAGATTTCCGATATGTCAAGGAGAGATTGCACATTACAAAACTAGGCAATTTATGTTATGCTAAATATTGGAAGCCTGGACCTTTTTTCGTGCTTTTTTTAACATTAAATATTTTGCAAAACATTCATAAAAGTCATGGATATCCGCAAAGTAAAGCCTGTTTGCATAACGAATTACAAAACTAATCAAAAATTAGGTACTAACCAACCATGAAGCTCTCGGTCTTAATAAAATATCAAATGATTAATTAATTAATACATAATGATTGACAATCAGTATTACAAACACAAACATTACATTCATAACAAAATCTGTGACCCAACAAAAAATGGGGTGTAAAGTGAAAAAGAATATCGGATATTATTTGGTCGTACGCACGACGCACGGTCAATCAAGATAAACAAAACCAGTTTATGCGGATCTCATGTTGTACGGGAAATTTATGCAAAGCGAGGCCATGTTATACTGGAATTGTACAGCTTGATGTGCTGTGTACGATGTATCACGGATAGGAATGGGAGAGTGCGAAAACAAACTCACTTCCACTAACCAATGAAAAATCAATCTATCAAATCCAATAAAAAATCTACGGCAAGTTATTGCATCGATGGTGTGGGATGATTTGTAGTCTGCCTGTAGTTTTATTGGCATTACGCATAAACTTTTATTTGATATTCTCCCTTCATCGCTTTGTCTGTTTAGTTTTGTTTGAATTCAAACGCAATTAGATTGATTAAAACAAATAACAATTAAGTTTTACGACTATATAGACCATGTACCTATTTCCGGTATCACATTTTTCGGCAGTTCTAGGTTTTGGTTTATGATTATTGCTGCGGCTTTGCGCCAATTACGTTGTTGTGCGAGTTAAGTAGGTACTATACCTATACTACCTATTATTTAAAACCAACGAATTGATAACCTCCTCCTTTTGTAAGTCGGATAAAAATAAGCTGACACTACGATAAAGTACTAAACTGCACAACCACAAAACAAGTCCATTCTTTATCTAACAGCTCAAAATTCATAAAGGTAGGATCGACATTTTTAAGAGATCCTGCCTCTAACTGATTATGAATTTGAGGTCAGAAGTTTAATTTGTTAAGCTGTGGGTGTGGATGGCGATCGCCAATCGATTTGAAATATGTACGGTCTGCGAGCAGTTCGGCTGCTTCGAACATTGCCGAGGTTTGCGGAGCCGCGCGACTAGCGGCTCGACACAACGACGCCTCCTCCCCGCGCGGCAGATGACCCCCTCGGTTGCCCTCGCCAGTCCACGCTAACCAACGTTTCGGTCTGCACGAATTCATAATCGCGCCGCGCGCATCAATTATATTGTATTAAGCTTGCCGGGCAGTCAGGATTTATTCCGTTATGCTCGTACATCTTGTGGGCAGAAGATGGGTTTCATGCAATCAAAATACACTGGGTGCGATACACTGTTTCTATTAAAGTCACAAATTACTTGAAATTACAATTTAACATAATAATACGAGTCACAATTAATCGAATACAGTCCCGAGACGTCTCAACTCCGCTGCGATCAGACATTGAATGTCGTCCTCGCCTGGAGCTGTAAACATCACGGCTCTGTAGAAGCACGCTGTGGTGTGGGTACACTTCTCTTTGGGGTAGACTGGTAAGTAGGTCGCTTGACGTCACCACTGGCGCGCTTGTGATTCATTTTATGTCCGTACTTATGACCGGATCTGACAAGCTAATAAGCTTTACTTTAATCATTCTTAGAGCTGTGTTTATTGTGAAGAGTTTCCAAAATCACCAATACACAGAGTCTTATGTGTGTATTGGTGGTTTTGGAATAGGGATATACGGGCCATACGGTGAATGGGGACTTGAATTTCATACGTATACATAATGTTCCTAGCCAACAATTTCACCAAAAAATAAACCTTACTGGATTTTAGAACTGGAACGTTCATAAACTGTCAATGTCAAATTCAAAACCCCGAATTACCAATGTCAATGTGCCGTTTTACTGTTTGTTGTTTCAGCTGTTCACTTGTTCAGTCCAAAAAAAAAATTAACCAAAATAATACTGTTTACCGTAATTAGCAATTCAAATTCATTGTAATTACGTACTCAGCATAAGAAATAATTAAACCTATGAGTACCATTTTGAGGCCGGGTAAGCAGAAGGAAGAGGTTAAATTAACTTAGAAACGATTTGGAAACTTCTAGTTCACAAAACACAATGATAATTTCATCAAACATTGGTTTCAGGTATTGTTACCATCCACAGAAGCATGTCTTCCACAGCAGGAGTAGTGGAAAGTACAATTAGGCACAAATTGATGTCAAATTTAGGTGCCAAACATTTAGATGTTATCAATGAATCCTACATGCATAATGTACCTAAAGGAGCTGAGACGCACTTCAAAGTAGTGGTGGTATCTGATAAATTTGATGGATTGCCATTAATCAAGGTAAATTGTCAAGTATTGGCCCAAATTAATCTAAAACTTAAAATCATTAATTACTAACACTATATGGATCCATTGATCTGAAATAAAAATTTTGAATTTGAATTAATTTGTATGTGACAAAAAAGCTATGACTATTTTGTACTGCATTATGAGATTACAGTTGGGTCATGTACTCACTAGTTTTAAGCCTAGCATGTAAAATTAATTGTGTATATTGTGCATTAAATAAATAAATATAGCCAGGTACTGGTACTATTATAATATTGGATGATTTATTACTGGGGGTTTTGTTTCAGAGCTTCTTGTCCCCAGTTAAAACACGACAACAACACTAGGAAGTGGTGAAAGTCAGGCATAAGGTCCCCAAATGCCTGACTTGTCATTTTGACAGTCCAAAACTGCTGATCTGAATAAATGACTTGATCTGATTTGATTACTTCTTCATAATTAATGTGTGATGCTTAATTTCAGAGGCACCGTTTAATAAATGAGCTTCTGAAGGAGGAACTTCAAAGTGGTGTCCATGCATTGTCCATCGTAGCTAAAAGTCCTCAGCAGTGGAACGCCAGTGACAAAGTAGTGGAAAGCAGCCCATCTTGTAAAGGTGGATTTGGAAAGTAGTTTTGAATATTAGTGTTTTAATTTGTAGATTATTTATTTTATTTAAAGTAATAAATGTTGATATTTCAATTATATTTAGTTTTAGTTTTAACTATTCTAGAGTTATCTAAAATAGTTTACTTTTTAAGCTTTTATAACATTATTATTATTATCAGCCATTTGTGTCCCACTGCAGGGCAAAGGCCCCCCTTCCCTCTTTCGACTTATCCCTATCCAGTGCTGTTGTTTGCCAATCTTTCTGAAAAGAGTAGAGTTCTTCCCGCCATCTCCTTCCTTTTCCTTTTGTAACATGCTGCATAAAAAAACCTTTCTGAATAAAAGGTCAACAGCTTCTACAACTATTACTTCATAACATCAGTTAGTTATGGACACCTCATCATCTTCCTCTGGCCTTGCCCATGAGGGTGACGCATGAAGGATGATTACTAACAGACAGATCGAATCGGAAGGGATGCCGCGACAGCCGATCGCGTCCGGCAGGATGTGGACGTATGATCGGGTCCGTACCATACTGTGAACACGATTTAATACCATTTAAAGATTGTAAAATCTGTTGCAATGCGATGCAAGGAGTGGTGGAAATCATCCATGTCCTGTGCGAGTTTAATAAAAACTTTCTTTTCTTTCATATGGGGTTTTATAATAAAAATACATTTTGACGATAAAAGCTTTATTTCTTACACCATCACTTAACATTCTAATTGGACTTTTGTTTTCAGCAGATCAATATGTTATAAACAAGATTATTCTTGTAATACTCAATAATACAATAACGCATTCAATATAATACATCGAGAGCATTTAATATTTGTTTCAATACTACACACAATTTCAATCAACAATAATGATATTATTTGAAAACTGTACAGCATGCATTTTTATAGATTAGAATAAATTGTCAGGAGCTAGAGTGGATGATTGAGTGATTCTCTTTTCACATGATCAATTTCGCACCAATACGCGCTTTGAACGTGGAGTTGTGGACACCAGCCTGATAACAATAGAATGAATTTATACAAAGGTCCTCCACTCGAAAAGCTGTACGGCGGAGTAACTGTGTACTTTTATTTTGATTGCCATACAACATGATTCTAATTATTATATAAAAAACATGTATGAAGTACATGTACAGCCAATCAAGCAAGCTACACACCAACCACATTGTGTTTAGAGCTCCTTATTTACTATTTTACAAATATTAGGATGATTAAATATTTATGAATTGATTCATAAAGTTTGTTCATATTTTTATTTTATTTTAATAATTATCTTCAAATTGTAGAATGCTTAAATATATTTGACAAATAACCGACGAATTTGCAATCTCTGGTGATCTTAAAATCTATAGACCGACCGCTTTAATGAGTCCACCACCTTGCCCCATCAAAAACACATTAAGCGTCCACAAAGTCCTAACAATATCCCACGGGTTATTTGTTTTAAAATAACCATAATCCACGAAGGTTTTACGATACTAATTGAACCAATACGTGATCAACCTTCAGAATATTCCATTTAAATTGATACCTTCGCGAGGACTCATTAAAGCCGTCAGTCTATAATTTTGGTTTTTGTCCAACATGTGTACAATGCGCTAACACCACGTTAAATCTTTCACAATAATTACGTGCCACATACGCATTATATACGTGACGTCAACTGGCGCCAGATGTGAAGGAACCGTTTTATATATACTCTGATATTTGACTAATTGTTTATTTGTTCACTTTTTTGCACTGTTGTACAGTGTATTTCAAATAGTTCACTTTGATCACTGCACTCGATCCATTCATTCATTTCACACCGCATTGTAACGGTGTTAGTTGTATCAGAGGTTAAAGTTGTCCAATCGTAGCTTGCCTTCGTTTTCAGTCAGATACAGTAGGTCTGCCATTGTCTGCTCACAGATGGCTTCTTCTGCTTTCTCTGACATCTGTAAAATAATTATGAAACAATATTAGAGAAATTCTAGTGCAATAAGGCAAGATGGTGCAACAAAGTTTATAGTGGTCAGAGTTTCATGAGACTTTGTTGAGAAGTCATCACCCCATCATCTGCCTAGCCTTTTCCCAACTATATTGGGGTTGGCTTCCAGTCTAACCAGATGCAGCTGAATACCAATATTTTACATGGATCGACTGCCATACTGGAGAAGTAACTTAAAAAATAAGGAGGCAATACATATTATCACGGCTATAATCCTCGAAGGGAACAGGCCTAAAATCCGGGCTGCCACTATATTTCTTTTTTTTTTCCTCTTCTCATCTGCTATCAGTCATCCTTGACTATGATCAGACGTGTGGAAAGATGCATCAAGCTGCCACTATATAAATTTTGATTATGATAAGTATGTGTGTGTATTGTGAGCATGAGGTTCTGGGTTCGATTCCCAGGTCAGGCAAAGTTTTATTGGGTTTTTCCATCAGGAATTTCTCAGTAGCAGCCACGGAGTCAGGATTTGTGAATGGTTGATAGAAATTGGCTCGCCCCCTATTACACGGGATTTAAACATAACTGGTTAAATGTTAGTGTTTTCGACACAAAGAAGTTTAGTACACTCACCGGCCTATACTTATACTCGTTCGACGGCGCATGCTTGAAGTTAGGTCCGAAGTTCACACTAACAGTGACATTCTTATGCAAGGACACGGTAGGATAATAACACCCTTCATAAATGTCCACGAAGGCCTCACCCTGACACTCGCCGTTCTTGAAGTAGTAAATCTTACTGCCCGGTAATGGCTTGAGATTATTTAGAGATTCTTGTATGTTGTCCTTGTCTTCGTAGTACAGGTGGCTCTTGAATTTTACTAAAGGCTGGAAGTAGAAAAATAAAATTATTAGTGTTATTTAAGTCTAGAGAAAATAGTAGTAACTAATTGATTTCACTCCCAGATGTCACTGAAAAGTGAGTGCACCTTGACTAGAATAATTAACAAATGAGCTGTCAATTATTTTTTACATGATTACCTATTAAATGACTAATCCACTCTGTTGCCCAAGCCTCTGTCTAAGCTCTAATCATCGAAGAAGCCATTCCAAATTTTCGCTATACAGCTTCAATAAAACGTGGGCACAAGCAAAAGTGACTACTTCGTTTTTGTCTTTAGAAGTTTCTAGAAGAAAAATAGAACTTACCCTGTCTTTATATGTATTAGGAGTATACTTGGTGGTGAAACTCTCTGGCAACACGACGAGGAAGCCTAGCGTGTCGCCCTCGCCGTACCCAGAGCTGTAGTGTTTGCCTTTAGACTCGTGGAACCTGGAACGTTTTGAATTTAAATATTAGAGAAAGTTTTCAGTTTCATTGAATTCATACCAAACAAGTTCTAGTTCTTCAAACTGTTGGAGAAGAGACAGCAAATAATTAAGAAAGGGAAATGAGCGACATAATATGGATACGTTAGGTCCAAGAGGATGAAAGATTTTTATTGGGAAACGAAAATTTTCCAAATAAATATGTCATCATCATGTCAGTACTGTGATAAAATACATGTTACTAAAAGAGTGATGAATTTAAATGTTGATGGATGGACGGAGAGAAGGAACGAATTAATGAAGGGAGAAAAGATGGACGGATCGTGTGAGGGAGAGAAAATTGAGTGAAATTGACAAGTGCAAATGGAAGACACAATGGTGTTGCACTGATCCCAAGTAACATGTAACAAGGGCAGGGAGATGTCGGTGTGGTTACCTGGTCCCCTTCCGGCTCCTCCAGGAGTAGCCGAACTTGTCGTACCCGAGCGGCGCCTGCAGGTTGGCGTAGCGCCGGCCCCAGCCCAGCCGCGCCGCCGCGCCCTCGGGCAGCTCCTCCACGCACACCTCCCAGTACCAGCTGCCGCGGGACACGCCTGTATAACACAATATATTTTATTCTAGAACATTATTCGTTATGACATACGCTGCCGAAAGGTGGACAACATTCGGGTTGGTACACAATTTCAAAGATGCTCAGCGCGCTATAGAGCTTGTTCTGCTGAGTTTTTTTGAAGGATAAAATCCGAAATGAAATTATCCGGAAAAAAACTTGAGTTACATAGCCTCCGACATCGCCAGCACCCACCCTATTTAAAACTAGGCCAAGCTTAACAATCTAAAATTCTAGATTTAAAATATCCTGTTACTAACCGAAAACTAAACCAAATAATTGCCTGTTGTAATGAGTGTTGTATTGAAAATGAAATCATGTTTATTCCTTGTTAGATATCGGAGGCATAATGCCCAATGTTATCGACGAAACACAAAAACAACAATTTATTATTTTATTTTTTTCGATAATCTCAATTTTTATATATGAAGTCACACACAAAACTCGTTGTTTGAATTAATAATTAGACATAAGTGCACACAACTAGCTCATTCATCGACATGATAATTATAAAATACTATCATTTCTGAATTTACGATAATTATGGACAGAGGCTAACACAAGCGAGTTTGTTGTCACCAGGAATCATTTAACCGCACATTTGAAAAGGAAGTCACCAAGTCGCTGGTGATTAGATAATCACTATTTTGAGGCTAGGGTATTATTTATGCTTACCATGCGTCGCCCGCACCATGCAGTATCCCTTATCCCCGGTGACCGCGAGCCTGTCCTCAGATATCTTGAGCTGCGGCGCCCTGTCGTGCAGTGCTAGCAACACTATACCGGGACACAAGGACCGGTATAACCAGCCCGGAATCGGCTTGCCACTCCATTCGTTGCTTTCATCGAACTCCTAGATGAAATGTAAGATTTTATAGCAGTGGTACAAGAGATACGTTTCGCATTTTCTGAATCGTGAAATGATTATAGAAACATGTAACGCTTAAAATTAAATATTGGCGTCCATCTATGTTCTCGCATCACCATCATAACATCACGCCCGTAATCCGCGAAGGGTTACGCAGAGGTGTACCTAGTAGTGCACCCACATGTTCTCGCATTTCTCATCTTATTTTGTTTTATAGTCTACTGGACAGGCATGTGATGAGGAAAGGAAGTTCAAGGAGAACTTATGAAGTTCTGACAGAGGTGATGTTTCTTCAATTCCAGCAAATCTGTGTCTTCAAAAGACCAGCTCAGACACTTATCTGCATAGTCCTCATGTGATTTGACCAAGATTATGACTGGACATTAAAAGAGACTATAACCTCTGAGTTTGTTTCGGCTGTTTCTTCTCAGAGTAGTCAAGTACTTTAGTATTTGCTAGCCGGTGTTTACACCAGCCTCATCTAATTAAAAAAAAGACGACGTATAAAAGTGTTTGTAAAAACCTATTTGCAAAGTAAACATCATTAATCATAACATGCTGGAAAATGGTTATCCTTGGACGCATACTTGACTTAAAAAAAATAGGTAAAATAGTTTACAATATAGTTAACGATAATATTCTGAAGTCTATTCTTCGTTTTTTGCCCTCACCTGTCGGAAAGGCGCGTGCGGATCGGGCTCGGCCAGTATGTACCGGTAGCCGTCCTTGTTGAAAGGATGTTCCGTAGGGTACCCATGGGAGGGTAGTTTCAAGGCGCCCAGGTCGGCCGTGCGTCCCTTCTTGCCGACGGGTGCCCCGGCGTCTGCGGCGCCGCCGACTGCGGGTCGACGCTTCCCCTGTCTGCCCTTTACGTTGCCCGCTAAAGGTACTGGAAGAAATAGAAATTTATTTCCTTGGTGAAAATAAAAAAATAAAATCGCTCACAAGATTGTAGTTTTTTTTAAGCGAAACTTAACAAGAAAATTTAATTATTTCTAACGGGTGATTTTTTAAGAGGTATAGGATTTGAGTTTAAAAAAAAAAAACAAAAAATTTGAAAAATTTGATGAAATCTTTATTGGAATCGATAGAACGATCAATATAATTTAATGTTTGAAGATGATTTCATGCAAATGCTGGCCGCGGCTCCGGTTTAGATGGCCCATTCGCAAGACCCAATTTCGGCACACTCTCTCCAACATATCAGCCGGTATATCACGAATAAATGCTTCAATATTGGCTCCCAGTGCGTCAATCGTTGCTGGTTTATCCCTGTAGACATGAGCCTTAACATGGCCCCACAAGAAATAGTCCAAAGGCGTTAGATCACACGATCTAGGCGGCCAATTGACGGGCCCAAAACGTGAGATAAACTGTTCACCAAGCCATTGGTCTAGGCCTTTGCCATTTATGGATCTTTGGCAGTCGTTACAGGTCGTAAGTGACCCGAAAGTCTGACAACCAGTCTTACCAAGGGGTACCGTATTACCCAGTATTAACAGGGTTGTGTAGATCAGATAGGCAATCGCTCCATGTAAAATACTGGTATTCAGCTGCGCTGCGCAGCATGCGGTTAGACTGGAAGCCGACTTCAGCACAGTTGGGAAAAGGCTGATCAGACGATGAGTCGGGAAAAATGTATGGTAATTGGTACCTCGTTATTGATTCACCATTTCTACAAAACCTCTCGGTTAATTTAACTTCAGTAAGGCTGAAACAAACTAGCTGTCACATTGTTTTTCAAGGCCTTTGTATAGACCTTGAGAATTTACGTCGTGCAAGTGGCATTTAACTGTAGGATCGCAGTTACAACTATACTATACATAGGTACTATACCCGAGCATAAAGACAGCTTAGTGTATGTATAAAGCAACTATCACAGGCATACGAGTCGGATAGACGACGGTCTAAAATGCCGAACTTATACTTAAACTCATCATCATCTTTTATCATTCCCCTGTCCATACCCCAATTTTTTTGGGGTCGGAGCAGCATAGAAAAAGAAGTCTTCTATACTTCTTCATTACTCGTCATCTCTTTCGTCTGTTTCCTCTTCAGTCTTTCAATATTTACGGACGCTTACCTACTACCTATACCACGTTCCGAAATTATCCTGTAGCTATCGTTTGTTTGGTTTCAGACAGACTCATAATATGCACACACACCAAAGACATGATGATGAGATGACATGAGATGTTACAACTATCTGTAGGCTAAACAAATACTTTTTCATTTCGATTCGACATGTATTTGCACAGGTTGCTGCCTGATAGGTATGCATAGATGCAATTCTGAAGTCGTTTTTGGAAAAAATCAATATGATGGAGTTCTAGACATTCCAAGTAAGCTTTACAGATGATGTACGGGATTTTACAGATGAGGTAGATGGATTCTGCGAGGTCTGATATGAAAGAAAAAGTAGCAAATGATCGCATGACGGTTGATAGGACAATGGAAGAAATTAACGCGTTGTTCCGACCCCAAGTAACAGATTTATTTATTTATTTAACACTTCAAGCACAGAAGTACAGAGGCGGACTATTTACAAAATGTTTTTAATTTCTTGGCTATGCTTCCACACTATAATATATATGTCTATATGACCCAGTAATCAGTCAATATTACGCAAAACTGCCAAATAACGAGTAGCATGGCAGGCTAAGGCTATGGTACCTACTTGTCGCATAAAGAAAGTGTACTCTCTCAAGCGCAAACCTAATAAGATAGGGTTCCTATACTTGCTATTCTAGCGCCGTTATTGTGAGGTGATAATAGTGAGGGGCAACAAACTCCGAGGTTTTCGCTTTATTATTCAGTCATTTTATGGACGTCAGTTAATAATAATTTCAGTATGGGTGAGTAACTGAGTAAGTATATTTTTATTGACTTCTTAAGATATTATTAGCTCGAAATTCGCCACCCAATTTAGACGCGTATGAAAGAAAGTTGAAAATAATGGAAAACGGACAGTGACACGTGAATAAGATGCAGTCATAGACTAAACATCGTGACCTCATTCCACGTCGCTGCAAAATGTCTTCCTATAGGTATCTACTTACTTATTCTGTTTGTCAGTATGCCTGCACCCAAAATGTGTACTTTGTTTATTGGCTCTTAAACCCGTAAATGCTCACAACATGAGCAGTTTTCCATTGCCCTTAGTTATGGGCAAAAATGTCTGTGGTATGATTTTTTTCAGTGTCTAAAATTGGCCTCAAAACGAAGGCAATTATTTTATGTCGGTAGATAGGAATCTCTTTTATACCTAATTATTTAATTTTAGTTGATGGGTGGGACGAGGACAAAGCTCCGACGTAATAAGTACCTAGTATTAATTTAGTCCCTTGTTAGACTAAGGACTCTTGAACATTTTCTATGGACAGTTTTATTCCTAACAATGATAAAAATGACTGAAGCGACATAAACAGAAAGACGGCAACCAACATACAATCGATCGATTGCGCAATTCCTGTCTTCTTCGAAGGTAAAAACGTAGTTTCATTGCACCCATTAAATACCTCTGACGTCATTGAATTCTAGCAACACGGTTATCTAGACTGAACACATACACGACAAATTGCTCGTTAAAATAAGAAAAATTGTACTTATAGGTACATTTTCCGCAATCGACATCAAATATTTCGAGTGAAACACTAAAGATAACGGTCGTGGCTTGGCCATGCTTTTAATTTCCTTTAAAAAGGGTTTGTTATCAGAAAAATATCTTTACGGTGGCAATAAACCACTTTACAACAGAAGATTACTCGACATAAGTACAACAGCTAAAACGACTGCAGCTTTATTGCAAAGACGACGGACAAAACCTAATTGAATAAACGAATAAAGTGACTCCTATTATACCACGCCAACCATGCCAATCGTATAACTGCAGGAAACAATTATGTATGCAAAAGGATGTCAACACCATACTATACAGCTATTAAAATACATAACTAAAATCAATTGAAATCTTAACTTACTATCCATGTCGTCAGCACCGATAACTGGACTAACTGACAAATATATTTAGTGCAAGTGTTGATAAGATTATAAGATTATTGTATCGAGACGAACCTACGCGCGATACCGCCGGGGTCTTACGTGACAAACAACACAACAATGTGGAACGCCGAACATAAACAACGCACCAACATCATATACGGAATAAAAATAGTTTTAGCCTTATACATACGTTACTTTAACGAGATAAAAACACGACGCCAATACATACTCTCCTACTTATAACTATAAACATTCGTTCAAGGCAAATTACGATTCTGATAACAGATAGCCGTGTTTAACTAATTATGTATGCACATAACATTCTAAGGAGGTGTAACAGTGAATTTGAAAAGAAAGAAAAAAAAATCGGACGTAACTCACCAGCCATAAAGTTCAAGGTGATTATGAAGTGAACTATTTAAATCTAAAATCAATAGAGGAGAAATCGCGCGGCTAACGCGACGGTCCTATGTGTACTTATCGGCGAATATAACGACACACTAACGTAGTATATAGTGTTTTAATGCGGCCACTGTGTGCGTCGCGAACTTCTGTTTACATACACCAATGCATAAAGAACAATGTCATTATTCAATAACATGTCTTTGTGGTTGACTCTACAATTCTATGTATGCACCGCGCGCGTTACGTGTATACGTTTTTCAGTGTTTTGGATCGGTTCCAAACCGACATGTAAGTCGGTCAATTATGGTGTTTATGCCACTCAACAATTTCCAACTTGACGTTATTTTTATTGAGGTCTGATTAGTGAGGCGCGCTTGGCATAATCTTCTTTTCTGTGACTGTAAATATTATTCTAGATTAATTCTTTGGTTAAATTGATGATTTATTACAAAAACATCCATTAATTTACTATGTCTTGTCTACTTGTTTGGCAAAAGAGGGTCGACGTCTTCAAAGAATTGTTTTTGGTTCGTTATTGTACAATTGAATCTTCATAAATCCTACTCTAGGTATATGAGCTTGCTCCTTTAAACATATTTTAATAAATATTATAATCGACCTTGACAACCGTTTTGCATAATTATTTTATTATTGAGCAGGAAGTATTGTTTTTGCTGTCTGGGAATAAGAGAAATAAGAATAAAAATATTTTTATTTCATTCAAGAGCCTTGCTCTAGTTAAGGTGGAAGCGCCAGGGTAGCCCGCGAAATACAAATATTCTCGGGTTTTTTGCAATTTGCAGGTCAGTTTCAGGCTACGCCAGTGCAGCGGTGAACAAGTTTCGGAGATATAACGTCTCCCTGTCTCACACCTCGCTGCAGAAGGATAGGATCTGAGGTCTGGTCCTGAAGTCGGACTGACATGGTGGCGTTTTTGTACAAACACTTCAACACTTCAACACCTCGATGTACCGATAGACGATTTGGCACCATTGGAGAGACTGCAGTACAGCCCAGATCGAATCGAAGGCTTTCTCGTAGTCCACAAACGCTAAACAGAGGCAGGTTATACTCTTCGGGCTTCTGTATAACCTGCCGCAGCGTAAGTATGTGGTCTACGGTGCTAAAGCCTTTTCGGAATCCAGCTTGTTCGGGAGGCTGAAAATCGCCAAAGCTGCGCGCGAGACGATTCGTGATGACTCTTGAAAACAACTTGTAGACATGGCTTGGAATTGAGATGGACGTATAATTCTTCAGCCGGGTATTGACGCCCTTCTTGAAGAAGAGTACCACCACACCCCTGCACCATGCCTGTGGCGTTTTCCCCTCGAGTATGACAGAATCAAACAACTTCTTAAATGCTGGTTTTCCACCCGCCTTCAGGAGTTCCGCCGTAATTCCGTAATCACCCGGTGCCTTGTTGTTTTTAAGCTGTTTCAGAGCCATCTTAATCTCATACAGGCTGACGTCCGTGACGCGTTTGTTTTTACTTGATGAATAAATCATCACTCCACTGATTTTAACATTGTTCCCGAAAATTAACCACACCACCATCCTATAGATTCCTTTACGGATACTAACGGCGATTTTCATTAGGAAAGACCTAAAGAAACGCCTAAATACTACTGTGAAATTTCCAACTCTCAACACACATCCAAGCGTTAAAAAGTCATCAGTGAATTTTTTTTTGAGAGCAGCGGTGCCCCTATCGTTGGTTCGAACCCAGCCAGGCGTATTACTTTGTGTAAGTTATTTCATCACCACTGCTCTCAAAACGGTGAAGGAAAACATCGTGAGGAAACCGGCATGTCCTAGAACCAAAAATTCGAAGACATGTAACATCTACCAACCCGCACTGGGCCCGCGTGGTGGATTATAGCCCATTCCCTCTCATAGAGAGAAGGCCTGCGTCACAGCAGTGGGAACATTAATAGGCTGATTATACTATGTTATTATGCAGTGAATTTTTACTTAGGAATTAATTTTGGTGCTGTCTAGGTGTAAGTAAAGTATATTCTAACTCACTTGTAGCTATGCCCATGTCAGTAACCTTGAGCTGCCCCTGCTTGATCATAGCTTCATAGTTGGGCTTGATAGCCGTCAACTCCATGTTGTACAGCCCAAACATTGGTCCTTGGTTGGCGTCCTCCTCGTAAGTAAATAGTACTTGAATGTCCTTTATAAGGGCCCGCTGTACAGTTGCATACCAGGATTGGGTTACTCTGGAAAATTATGGTGTTTTAGGAAATAATGACTGGATTTTATCCTAGTTTTGGAATCTCCAACACTAGTGTTTTATAGTTTTTTAAAGGTCTAGAAGGAGTCTAGAATGGTCTAGAAAAAATATCCAAGAAAGCCCAGATCCTTTTAGGGAGAAAACTAATGAGTTATTTAATAAAAAAATATATATTTTAAAGAAAAGTACAAGCATTGTATAATTAAATAACATTTTATACCTGAATACTCGTAAATAAAAGCACTTTTCTTGCAAATTCTTGAATTGACAAGAATTGACAATTTTTGTATGTTTTGTTTTTTCATCTTGCAAAGATCAAAGATGCCAGTAACTTATTTTGAAGTTACTTAAAACTTGTTGGACCACCTGTTTTTTTTTATACTGTTTTGGAGAGTAGCCTGATAGAATAAAAATTTTTCAAGATTTCTACTGGGATTTCACAATTTCTTTCTACAATTCAATAACAGATTCAAATCTATAAATTATATTTTTTAAATATTTGAATATAAAAACATTAAAACTGTATAAGTTTTAAAACTGACATGGTCACTAACACTATATTTTTTTTTTTTAATTAACCTATTCTCTCCCACTGCTGGGCAAAGGCCTCCCCCATTCCTTTCCAAGTTTCCCGGTGTTTTGCCTCCTCCGGCCAATCAGTCAGGAACGAGTCCAAATGTTTCGTAATACTAAAAACTAAACAGTTTATCTGTGATCATTATGCTTGCAACAGCACCAAAATATTAAAAACTCAAAATAAATAGTAAACATGGTAAATATGCCGTTTTCAGTATTAATGATAATATACCGGTGGCCGGAATCAAATTTTTTATTTATCAACCCAAGAATTTGTTCACATCAGCACTTACCGTCTCGGCATAGTAGTCATGGCTTCCCAGTACTGGTCTATGTATGGTATGATCTCCCGATCCTTGCTGAACAGAAGTCTGTTGCTGCCATCCTTCACAGTCTCCTGCTTCAAGTTTGCTATAGCTGTCAAACACATCTGAGGGAATGCTGAAAATAAGGACACACATAAACCAGGTAAAATGGCAATCACCAATCTTTTGAATAAATATGGTGATTATGGAATTACTTGTAGTATAGTGTAGAGCTCCCTTGGTAAGTACTATAAATGAGGACAGCAGTACATAGCCTATACAGAAAACATCAACCTAAATTTTTTACATTTCACTGTATGTACCAGCTTTCACTACCTTACAAATAAATTGATATAGAGGTATACACTTTGTAGTTGCCTATCTTATGCAGTTCATGGTGAAGGTCAAAACATGTCTTCATTGAATAACCCCTATGTGGTAGTGACTACTGTCACTCAACATCTGCCTAGCCTTTTTCTAACTATGTTGGGGTCAGCTTTCAGTCTAACCGGATGCAGCTGAATACCAGTATTTTACATGGAGTGACTGCATAATATTTAGTGACTATGCTCATTAAAACATCTAAATAAAGATTGTCTTTACATAAATTAAACGATAAATACTTCATAGTATTCAGATACTCACGAGCTTGGTTCTTCTTGAATGTTTCAAGTCCAGTCGGAGAGCAGTTCTTGCAAATAAACAAATAGTTTGTCATGAATGGCACCAACTTCCCAAGCTGGTAACCAATACATGATTCGTGAAACCATCGATTGCATGAAGCGCACAGTAACTCTGCTATGTTCAGATTTCGATCTTTCCCGCTATAAATGATAAAAAAGGTTATTATTGAAACGCTTCCGAATTTAAAAAAAAAAGTCTGAATCTAGGAAGTCTTACTCACCAGTAGCAATTTCCTTGAGATTCATTCGAGATTTTATTCGATTTATTCCTTTCTGTATTGTCTCCCGGCTTTTGAGATTCCGATTGATTGTTGTGAGCGTTGTTGGAACCAGCATCGGACTCGGAGGATTTCTTGTATGACTCCGTCGTTGCTGACGACATTTTCAATATTTAATGGCTTTATTGATCGAAATATATTAACTCACTCACATTTTATGAATTCAGTCAATAGAGTAAAGTTTGCAAAATAAATAAAAACGAAATTACGGGGATATCAGCATTCAAGGTGAAGTGTTATAAGCAAAATATAACATCAGTAAAAATGGTAGCTCATACAAAACCATTTGTCGCCGGTAGTGTTGCGTGCAAATAGTTTGGACAGAAAGAGACAAAAACTAGTTTGACATGTAGACTATGCTATTTTATTTAGACGAAGAACTTTCGTTCAGAAACAAGCTCACTAACTGATGTAAATGTGAATGTGCACGTTTGTAAACAATTAAAGTTTTTTTATTGTATTTAATGTTACAATTTATTACAAGTACTTTCATACGTAATTGTTCCATAATAACAATCAAGTAAAATAATAGTATCTCGATTTTTCAACAAAAAAAATCAGTTCCTTCCACCGTCAAGTCAAAAACAAAACAGAATTTTGATTGTGATTCTGTTCTGTCATCTTTCAAATCAACAACGGTTGTCGTGGTTACATATAATTTGTTTTTATTTTTTATCAGAAACAATACAATTTGCTGAGTTTGCGTTATTTTAATAAAAATAAATAAAATGGATTCAGTAACGAGCACGGACAACGTATGCATGGACATAAAGATGTCTCAAGAGAATATTTTACTTGAGATTATCAGGGAAATTAGTAGCGAAAACAACAAATTGTCTGATAAACTGAAGGGGAAGGTGAACAGAATCATCGCTAACTGCGACCTCTCGTATTATTCTAGCCTGCACAGGCTGAGTACCGGGGATGAAAGCACTGCTACTGTACTAGGTAAGAAACAAAAAATTTATAATCCTACACCCCACATAACACTGCGCCTTCTTTTGTCCAAAGGAAAGAGGGAGGTTAGTAGAACCCTTCCGGAAAACTAGATGTGTTGTAATAATTTTCTTAAATCGCAAATCGATCATTTTTTTGTTGAGTAGGCTTACTATAATGTCAAACATTGTATTTAATAGTGTATTCCATATTTATTGATTCTCATTTATCCATAAACCTGTTGGAAATAACTGAAACTGTAGTAAAACGATTAGCAAGTCAACAATTTATTTTTTTGGATTAAGTTACAGTTCAGTTGCCTGCATCACACCACAGCAACGCAAAGGCACTTGTTTTAATATGGGGTGAATGTTGAATATAATCATTAAAAGGGGTAACCCTTATATTATGGGTTGACCATTAACGTATTGCTGATTTACCAGAATGAACACTTTCTTGCACATTTTTATGTACAAAAACAAACCTCTGTGATTGAACTGGGTATTATAGACTAATAAATATGGGTTAACCTTCAGAGTTAGTCACCTAACCTAAAAAAATTACCCAATTAAAACCCCTATACAGGTAACCTTTAAGGTATCTGGTTTTGTCCAGCTTGTCCTTCCATCTTCTACTTTTTACAAGGTCTGCTGTAATGCTTTATGGTTGTATTAAGTGATACTTGTATTTACGAGCTCGTGGCTAAATAATAACAGCCGCTCGGGTCGATCTTTAGGTTAAGCCGTGCTTGCCTAGGTTGGTCTGTGGATGACTGACCGCCCATTACATACCGAGTTTCCTCCGTGCCTCGGAAAGCACGTTAAGCTGTTGGTCCCGGCTGTCATTTGTAGATCTTTGACAGTCGTTAGGCAGTCAGTGGCCCAAAAAAGTCTGACAACCAGTCTTACCAAGGGGTATCGAATTACCCAGTACCAACTGGGTTGTGGAGGTCAGATAGGCAGTCGCTCCATGTAAAATACTGGTATTCAGCTGCATCCGGTTAGACTGGAAGCCGACCCCAATGTAGTTGGGAAAAGGCTAGGCAGATGATGATGTATTTACGTCTTTCTGATTATGTTTCAGGATTCATGCACCAATCCGCAGCAGAGTTATCATTTGATGAACAAACTGAGTTCAACCAGGCAATACTGCAAAAGATACAAACCAAGCTGCCAGCATTCACTTCTGAGCTAGAACACCTAAAGCAGTCCACCAGCAATAAGAAACCACTGAACGATGAGAAGAAGGAACTTCAGGTATTCAATTATTATAATAGACCCATACATCTGTCCAGTCTTGTCTATACATTTCTGGCTTCTTGGTCCCCCATGGCCAACAGAAATGATAGCTGCACTTTGCATTATATGTTTTTTTTTTTTAATTTTGTCCATTCGTAATACTTGTCTGTATGTAGTACTTGTGGTGCCATCAGTTAACAGGTTTGCTGCAATTTTGAAAAAAACAGGCGTACCGCAGGGCCAGCCTCCACGCCAAAAATACGGCGATGAACGATTATGAATTATAGTCGTATTTTTGCCTTTTCGTAATATTAACACTACTATGTGCAAGTCACAAAGTTTTTATTTTCTTTCAGGCCAGTATTGATAAAAAGCTATACACTCTTGAAGAACAAGAGAGTGAGAAAGTGGAGCTGATGATGGAATGGCTCAACCACAGGCTTCGAGATGTAACAAATTTCAGCCATGATTCTAGTGAACTGCTGACTTTGAAGACTAAAATCCTGAGTTTGAAGTCCAAGTGAGTATTAGAGACTAGTCTTTCAGTATTTTTCTGTTCGTATCATAAAAGACGAAAGCCTCTTGACTTAGATAGAACCCATAATGGAACCAACGTTAAAGCCTGTGGACTTATTTAGGACCCATAATGGGCCTCTAATATTATTTAACCTTTCATTCTTTTCCTTATTCCTATCATGGATCCAGAAACTTCTGAGAAGGAAAAAACATTAAAACCTTGTTTGTCTGAAGCAGTCTATTTGTCCACAAGTTCCACGCAATAAATTCAAATTCAAATCACTGTATTTGTAGATCATAGGTGAAAAAATACATATATGCAGATGTTAGTGCTCTTAAAATTATCGCTATGTCTTGCCGTCAGCGGCGTACAAATATTCTAATTTTAATTCTAAAATATTCTAATTACAATTACGAATTATTACTATGTCAATCTCTAATTAATTAATATGTCAATTTTCAATTACTAATTATTACTATGTCAATTTTCAATTACTAATTAACAATGTATGAATGTACTATGAGACAACTATTAAGTTACAAATGGAACATTAAGACAACTATGACTGTTGTCTCCATAATTGCTACTTATTTAAAGATCGTAGTGTAATGAATAATTATATTTATATGTTCTTAATGTTGGACCATGACCTATGTAAGAACAGGTTTAATGGAATTATTTCTAAAAAGTTTTTATTCTTCTACAAAATAAATTCGTAAACTATAATGATCTGCTTTTTTTTCAAGGTTTTAGGAGTCACTTGTTGCGTCATTCATTTCTTTATGGCGGCATATAGAGTTACATAAAAACATAACATCATGCCTGTAATCCCCGTAGTTTTACGGTCACCTAATATAATACACCCACATTTCGCTAGTTACCTAATACTTTGAAATAAATTACAGTATTAACCTCTCAGAAAGGTTTTTATTGTTAACATTATATGAGGGTATGTGGGAAGTGATGTGCGGCAAAGACGGCGCTGTCCTAAAACTTTATAATAAAATCAATTAATTTCTTTTCAGAATCCTCCACCTACAAATCCTGCAGAACATCTTCACTGAAACGAACCAGTCTATAAAGGCGTACAGTGAGATTCACAAGGATTTGAAAGATTCCATCAAAGAAACTGAGCAGAGGATTAAACACTTCCGCAGTATTATTGATACTGATGCACTTTAAAACACATATTCACTGGCGAAATGTGGCTGTACTGTACATACACCTCTGTGTAACCCTTCGGGGATTGCAGGCGTCATGTTATGTATCCATCACGCGTAGGTACATCGAAATTATCGTCAGCCCAGGTTATTTGGGGTCAGTGTAATTAAGTGATGTTTGATCAAAATTATACATACAGTTGGAGAAACGCTTTAGTTCGACGGTATGAGATGATCATTTAATGCAAGGCCAGTCATATTTTTTTTTACAGCAGTGGCGTATACGGTCGTATACATATGTCCTCTAAAAATACTTAAAATACTAAATACCTCTAAAATAGGTACTTAGCATGTAATTAGGAGATTTCATCACCACTGCTCACAAGAAAGGACACAACAGGAAACCGCCATGTCCTGGACCAAAAATTCGAAGACACGAGACATCCAACAAATCGGAATGAGTCTGCGTGGTGGATTATGGCTTACTACTACATATGGAGAGAAGGCTTGTGTCCAACCAGTTAAAACATTATAGTCTGATTATACTAATTGTGTGTCTTATTGAATTGTGTATGTACTATTATTTTACCTGCAAGTAAGTCAGGTCTTATTTTTGTTTATTTCTAATATTATTCGTAATAAACGTTGTATCTTAATTATTGAACTTTCTATTTTTCGTATTTTCGTTTGGTTTTCCCATGTGAGCCTTTTTGCCATCTATCACCACAATAGATGATTGGAGAAGTAGCTACTAAAGAAAGTGGCTCACACTAGCTTGCTAAATGCCGTGATTGTGACGTAGAGATTCGATTGTAGGAGAGAAAAAATCTTTAAATCTATAAAAATTCAAAAATGCAATGGTGGGGTCTACCATTGATAGTCGCCAATAGCCTTAACCGTAATATCCAGGAGCTCATTAGGCTGAGTGCGTGCATTATGCACGAGGAAACCGACCTGCGATTTGCAAAAAAAACTAATTAGAAAAATTTGAATTTCCCTTTGTCAAATTTTAGGTAATTGTCGAAAAACTTCGAATTTTAACTTTAGTATCTTGACTTAACTTTTAATTATAAGCTGGAGAGGTAACCTGTGTACCTGAGGACCTGCCTATTTCAGACACCTTTCTCTATACAGATTGGAAGGGACGTCGACGCACAAACGGTTCACGTATTCATTTTGAGTAGTGAATAGTTTCTCCAACTGTATGTATAATTTTGATCAAACATCACTTAGTTACATTGACCCCAATTATTTATAATATAATAATCATCCCCCCACATGGAAGATGTTCACTGGTAATTTAAAAAAAAAAAGCTGCTGTTTCCTACAAAAGTGCAGTACCTACACGTCAAAATATATGAAACCTTCCACCCTGTATAAGATACCTAGTGCAAAAGTATGTAAACCAGCACCTGCAATTCTTCATGTCGAGATATATAAAGATTTGTGATTATGAATTTTACAGGTGAAGATATATTTAAACACCTAGTACATCCAATAAAACAATTCAGTCGAATTGAAAACCTCCGTCTTCTAAAGTCGGTTAAAAAAAGTCGTTATAATACATAATTATAGGCATTATATCGCCCTTTAACCTGGAATGATATCACCTGGTTTTTACGGTAACACGGGCACGGGTCGTGTAATATAATAAAAATGAATACAATACATAGTCGCATTTTGTGTGTGTGCTTAGTTATTCTAAACTTCACAATGGAGTTTGTTTACTTCGCCTCTTATCAGGAGACCTTTCAGCCTATCAATATGCCTGGTGGTTAATTAAACTATGATTTCGTGTTTGCGAAAAATCCGCGTTTTGCTTCTATATCCCACTAGCGTGACCAGGGTGGACGTATTACATCGTTGTCTGACGTATAAAATGTATAGAACACAATGTGTGTTGGCATTGTTAGCGCTGTACGCGAGGATGGCGCACTCCTTTTCTTGGGGTGAGTTCAAGAATTGTCAATATCTGACTTGTTTTTTACTCGTGTGATCGGAAATAATCCAACGTCATAGAATTTCCCAGCTCCAATGTGTCCATGTTGAGTCATTCAACGCTTTATATTTAGTTAGTGTAAATATGTCAGAATTGCATTAATACGTAGGTACCTATATAGTTATTATTATTTATCTACGTATAGGTACGCCACCACACCACCACCACATTTAAACATACCTGTAAGTGATTGTTAAGTTTATTTTCACACCCATTTTTTATCGTAATATGGGTGTAAAAGTTAAACTTTTTATCGATCCAAATGCCTAAGAATTTAGTATAATTTTATCACCATATGGAACGTCTGACTTTTTATTGTTTTTCTTTTTGTTCAAATGAAATGTTGTTTTTCTAGATTTATTTTAAGGTTATTTTTGGTTAGCAAGGTTATTATGTCATTTAGGTTATCATTTGTCTCTTTTTCGAATGTCTCATCATTTTGACTTCTGAATAATATTGTATTTAGGCCTTTACCGCGTATCCGTCAATAATATCATCGGATTATTAGTAATTTTAGGCATGCCATTAAATATATGATGACGAATAATGGTGCAAGGATACCGCCCTGTGGTACCCCGAATAAACATTTGCGATGTTCAGAAGTTACATACATATATCATTTTAGTTTTTTTAAAGGAGCAGGTTTTATCGCATGCATGTAAATTGTTCCCGGTTCGTAAGGTATGATCTAATAGATTCAAGGACTCTGATAGCACATTATTCCAATTTGTTTAAGTGTATTTTATGGCTAACTCAAACTCAAAACATTTATTTCGATTAGACCATCACAGGCACTTTTGAATGTCAAAAAAACAAAAAAAAGCTAAGCTACAGTCACCGTCACATGGCATAATAACTTGATAAAGTCGGATAAAGTATTGTAGTTGCACATTCCGAAGTGTAGATCTCTATGGAAAAGTAGGTATTGTTGTAATAATGGAAGATGTAGCTTTAATCACTTTGACATCATATCCTATCCATGTAGCTTTTAGTATTATTCAGAGAATTAATAATTTTATTAAGGCTAGGGGGTACCGTGGATATCATGAATATTGAATTAGAAATTGTATTAAATGTCAGGGTGGATGGTGGACGAATGGATGTGGTTAGCTATATTCTTCAATAAGTTGTTGCTGGAAGAAGCCATACCTGACGAATGGTGCAACAGTTCGCTGGTGCCTGATCTTTAAAAACAAAGGTGATGTGCTGGAGTGCAATAACTAATAGAGGAATAAAGCTAATAAAACATAGTATGAAAGTTTGCATTTCACGACATCAATTCGGGTTTATGCCTGGTCAGGGAACGACGGATGCCATTTTTGCCATCCGCCAGCTGTGCGAGAAATACAGAAGTGTGCACAAAAACTTGCACATGATAGAAGAAAAGAAAGAAAAAAAAAATTGTCGCACGGACATGACATAAATTAACAATAAATCATACAACGCATAACAAATGGCAGGATGCGCATGGTGAACTTCGACGTCGAAAAGGCATACGACCAGGTATCTCATGAGGTTTTTTGGTGGGCCCTGAAAGAGAAAAGTATGCTTGGGAAATGTGTGCAGTTGATCCGAGATACGTCGGACATCCAGGAAGAGGCTCCCTGATGTATGCTCTTTGCCGACGACATTGTGTTAGTTGCCGAGAGTAGCCTAGAGGTCCAGAGTAGATTGGAGTCGTGGTGGTTCGGCGGTTCCTCCAGTCCTATGCCCATAACTCTTACCGAAACGCCCATACCGATCTATTCGGATTTCCGGTACCTCGGGCCGCTTGTCCAAGGGGATGGTGAAGTAGACCAAGACGTAGCTCACCGGATCAACTCAGGATTGATGAAATAGCGACTGGTCACTGGAACAACTTGCGACTCACGGATGCCCTTCAAGTTAAAGGGGAAAGTATACAACTGCGTGTTAGACCTGTCGTACTGTATGGATCGGAATGCTGGGCTCAGCCCGAAACAACGAATGAATCCACTGAAAACCAAATATGTATTTAAAAAAATCCGGCTCTTGAAGTACAAATTATATGATCGACTTCCTTGTGCAATAGCACAAGGAAAAGGAAAAAAAAGCGAAGGAGGAAAGCTAATAAGCTTTCTAAAATAGTACCTACCACAGTGCCTACTTTTAACAAGCGTATCATCAACAACAACGATTTTTCCTGACAAGGTAGTATTTTAACAAAAATGAGTAGGTAGTACCTTCATTGTTGTAGATTTTCTTGTTACTGTTGTGATGTTGGCTGTTTGACTCAATTAGCTTATCTTATAAGACAGTCAAAGCAGTATTTTTTCTGTTTTAACGTCATACTTGATGCAGGATTAGGACTAGCGCGGTGGCTTTGGTGATTATTGTAATGGGTAGCGTTTTTTATTAAAAGAATAGGAAAGGCTGAAAAAGGCAAAATTTTAAAATAACATTATTTTGTTTCAGAAATCGTTATAGTCGTTGGCAATCGCCTAGAATTTTACGATAGTCAAGGAACGCTAACGCACACCGAAAACATTACGGCGAATGCAATATATTTTATGACTTATGACCCAGTACACGAAAGGGTGCTGTTTGTCGACTCAAATGATGACACGTACCTTTCTAGTATATATAGTTTTGAAATAACTACGAAAAAAATAGAATCTTTAGTTATAAATACCAGTTACGCTTTTAGTTTGACTTACGACCCGGCCACAGAATTACTCTTTTGGTCTGAAGAAGGTAAACACATATACTCGATTTCATTAAAACCTGAATTTAACAACACTGTTAACGAAAGAAACTTCGTTTTGTCGGATGAATCGAGTTTGATTCATACTATTGCTGTCGATAGCTGCGGAGGGTACGTTTATGACAATAATGCTTTTTTTGTTTTTTACAAAAAATCTGCGATTTCAATTTTGTGAAAATCTACTACATAACATTTACAAAATATTTCAGGTTTATTTACTGGGTAACATACAACGACGGTTCTATATGCAGGGCTCGATTCAATGGATCCGAGAGAGAAGTTGTAAAGGGTCATACCGCTTATGGCAGTTTTACCATTGACCAACAGACACAAACAATGTACTGGGATACTATCGGTTGCTTTGAATGTGCGGACTTAAATGGAAAGAACATAAGGACAATGCGTGAAGAACCACAAGTGATGCAACGCAATCTGTTGACGGCTTCAAAGGATGTTCTCTACTATCGAACTAATTTTGAAGCTGAATTTACAAATTACATCAGAGCAATTCCAAAGAATCCACTGCACGACATGGATGTGGAATCTAAACTTTTTATTGAACATGAAGAGCATATTTGGGCAATAGCCGCCAACTATAACATTGAAGATCTAACTCGGGGACTTCAGAACTGCGACGCACTGAAGAGTCTCCTACCAAATGCATCAGTGACCAACGCAAATGATTCCCTCAAAGTATCTACAGATGCTAGCCTGCTTTGTGTCCATGGTGAAAAAGTTAGTGGAGAAGATCGTTGTGAATGTACACAAGGTTACAGCGGTGACAGATGCGATGCTTCAGTATGTCAAAACTACTGCTTTCAAGGAGATTGTAGCGCCAGTGCTGAGGGGAAACCTAAATGCAGGTAAGACATGTTCACCATTAAGGACTAATTACAACAAGCGTCTAAGAGCGCGGTTTAGACCCTGAACATACACCCGGCAAGCAAGTTTACCACATTTTTGTTGTAGATTTTTAACAATCATCACGCTCAGCAAACTTACAGTGAAAAACGAGGAAAATCAATGACAGTTTTTTTTGAAAACATTTCTAAAAGTGAGCTTTCATTTTGACGCCTGATTGGCGAGTATATTCTAAATCACTAAACTTTTTTTAGTACCTAAGACATTACTAAATGTACCTACGTCAATTTATATATTGAGCCGACGACGTCAGGCTGGCGACCCTGACGTCAGAATAGCGGGTTGTGTCTCTAAATGATCTACGATAAACCATGTTTTAATGATTGCACATTTTATATTCTCATCACTACATACTACATGAGAGCTTCAAAGACCAAAAACTCTCCAGCGACAAACCCGTGCGGCTGTTACTAGTTTATTATTCAGCCTCGGTATATATTATATACCGAGGCTGAATAATAAACTAGTAAACTAAGAGTCCGTTTAGGTACACCGTGTACATATTATGTACACGGTGTACCTAAACGGACTCTTTGACGAAGCCAAGTCAACTAAGCATTTACATCAAACTAAGTAACTCTACGCAAAAATTATTGGTAGGAAACGACATTTTTTGGGGTGATAATTCACGTTTTACGGTAGGACTCAATTTAACGCACTCAAAACATTGTACTGATGGACGCAATATATAGATGAAATAGTACGGGGGTCATTGAAGTATTACTTGAAATACTACAAAAAAATGATCGCAATGACAGGGAGAACAAGTGCCTTTCGGCTTCTCCCTTTCGGTACTTTTATACCCATTATAATCTAGATAAAAATATGAATGATGTATTTTTAGATTCTTTGAAAAAAAATGGCCCGGGTTTACGAATTCATAGATAGTGATCTTTCGTTATTGTACGTAGGTACAGCCAAAGCTACTTTTTGTGAAGCTAATCCTACGCCGTTTAGTCAACTCTCGGCCCCTCGACCCCCGATAAGCGGACAATTTGTATTACCTATTTCATTCCTTTTAGGAATGGTTTTGGGATCATTTAGTTCTTCAGTTTTTATCAAATAAAGCATAGAAATCTTACTAGTGCGCCCGTTATAACCAGACAGAAAAGAGTGTTCGTATCCTTGTTTATCGAGGGACCCTTTTTCACAATTTTCTTTATTCCAGGTGTAATGCAGGTTATTCTGGACAAAGGTGTGAAGTCAACGCATGCCAGCGTTACTGTTTAAACGACGGAGTCTGTTCCCAGAGTGAGAACAGCGAGCCAGTATGTCAATGCACTGGGGATTATGAGGGGGAAAGATGCGAAGCTCCCGGCTTTCTAAATAAATGTTACCAAACAATCTCTATGTTGAGGGACGTCCTTAAAACAGGTAAAAATCTTTGTAATCTGTCTAACATTACACCTAATATTACTAAGAGGTAAAGTTTATATGTTTGTAAGTTTGGAAGTAAGAGGTAGGTCATCTTCGGAGCTACTGATCCGATTCCAAAAACTCTCGATTGTCATAAGCATATTTATAACGTTCCTTTGGGATAATAAACATGAGCGAAGCCGCGGGCAAAAGCTAGTATCAGTATAATTATTATTATTTATAGTTTTACTGGTGGTTGGTCGCAGCAAAGAAAACCTGCTCAGGTGGAGATTCATTAATGACTCTGCCCTGCAGTGTAAATGTGGTGCTGCTCCACAAACGATGGGGCACTTAATATCGTGCCCTGCGTGTCCTGTTGTTTGTTCACTTCAAGAACTGATGGACGCTACCGAAAGCGCCAAAATAGTAGCTCAGTTCTGGGCTGACTCAATTTAGAATGCCATCGACACGCTAAGAAGAGAGATAGTTTTACTCTACAAAAATATTCATTTCGTAATGTCTGATTGTCTATGAGGAGCTCGTGGCTAAATGAAAAGAGCCGCTCGGGGTCGACCTGCATGTTAAGCCGCACTTGTCTAGGTTGTTCCGTGGATGGGTGACCCATTACATACCGAGTTTCCGCCGTGCCTGGGAAAGCACGTTAAGCCGTTGGTCCCGGTTGTCATTTGTAGATCTTTGACATTCGTTACGGGTAGTCAGTGGCCCGAAAGTCTGACAACCAGTCTTTACAAGGGGTGTAATACCCAGTACTAACTGGGTTGTGGAGGTCAGATAGGCAGTCGCTCCATGTAAAATACTATTCAGCTGCATCCGGTCAGACTGGAAGCCAACCCTAACATAGTTGGGAAAAGGCTAGGCAGATGATGACTGTGTCCGACTGATACGGACTCTAGATCGATTGTCTCGATAGGAACGATCACTGTTAGTGAATCACAACAGTTGAAAGTTTAATCTAGTTAGACTAAGCTACCTACACGTGGCGTTAGATTCGTAGGCTCACAGATTGATAAGTAGATAGTTGCCCCCGAAGCCCTGAAGTGTTAAGCAAAGGTAAATCGTAGCATAGTAGACAGTTCGCCAGTTCTGATTAAGTCAAGCCATGTAAAAGGCGCTATAGCATATTGAAATCAACCGGATACAAATCATATAATCTAGAAAGAAAGAAAAAATATTTATTTGTCGCAGGGACATGACGTGCATCATACAAAATTACAAAAAATAAACAATAAACTAAGGACTATAAGGTTCACTAGGTTTTACTTTTATAATCTCGTAGGTGCAATAACTGTGCAATTTACACATTTTCTTTACAGATGTAACCCCGCCAACTCTGGCCAAAAGAGAGAAGTCGACGTGTACTGTTCTCTGAAAAAAACAGCGCTTATTCGGGATGAGCACATGATGTGAGGCCGCTGAAGAGTTTACTCAACTTTCATATCTACTACCACGGCTACGTACTGCTTACGAGATGAAAATCTACCTCCGGCTGTTTAAGTAATGAGTTGGCAACAAACTACCGCAAAAAAAAAATACTACAGATATTTTTTTGCGGATGATCTGATAATGTGATGATTTCATGCATCACCATGCCCTGATCCTAAATATTGGTCAACATTTCTGATTTTACTTCTTTACTTACCATATTATTATCATATTTTAAACATTATATTCAACTTTTTTTTAATAACTTAACCAAGCTCCCGAATCGTAGAAAACTGCCTCCAGTTATACATATGGACGGGCATCCTAAAACAATGACTGGGACAGACGAAGTAGGCGGATAACTTGGTGTTTGGCTCACTTCAGGAGATGCATTTTATGTCCAGCAGTGGACTGCTAATCAAATCAAAAATGTTTATTTGCAAGACAATACATACAAAAGTAAGTAAGACTGTACGTGAGAGCGTGAGCATTGTGCGTGCGTGAGTGTGAGTGTGGGTGTCTGTGAGTGCGTGTGTCTGTAAGTTTGACTTCTTTGGACACAAGTCAGCAGTCTCCCTCCAACATGTTTGCTTTTATGTTAGATTAAGTTTTTCTTTTTAATAAAAATCATAACTAATGTGAATATTTTTTTTTACTTTCGCATAAATTATCTTGATACCTACATAATTTCCTACGCGATATTTTCATCATATATCAAAAATAGTAAACATACATTTTTTTATTGAAACAACTTTTTATTAAATTCATGCCTTTCCAGTGGGGGTATCCAGATACCACAGACTGCTATCTGCTACGCTATGTGGCCTAAAAACCATCAAACTGAACTACTTTTTTAATGGGATCAGAAGAATTCTACTAGGTAATCTAATTGGAACTTATAGTAGGCACAACCACATTTTGCCAGTTATTTTTAAATCTAATATTAAGGAGCAAGCCTATTGCCATCAACCGGGCAATAGGGATGAAATCAAGGCGCTAACAATGTAAAATTAATAGCAATAGATTGTGCGCCAATGAATTCATTAAAATAAGCTAAATAAATAAATTCAGTAAACTACTTTACAAACATGTTTACTTATAACCCACAAATAAAAATATTTTTAACCCAACCAAACACGTATGATTCATAAATATGTGGTCAATGGCATTTTATCTCCGTATCACACCAGTTACAAGGAAAAATACACATAATATACCGTCTACCTAAATATAAAAATATTACTACTACCTGAACATAAATTCGAAAATTAAGAATTAGGTAAGCTAAACGCTACGGTACTCGACGGATTGTTTTCTTAAATCTAAAACAAAGTTGTCAACAGAAGCTGACATTGAGAGTTAGACTCTACTCGTCTTACAATTCAGTCATAAGTTAGATGTAGGCGCGAGCGCCCGTGTTAATGAACCGGCCAGTGATAACGTCAAAACGTGAATAAATAAAAAATGTTGGAACATATATCTTATGTTATGGACATAGTGACTAAAATTTTCAGGTAAGACACATCATCATTATCTTGCCCATAACCCAATTCATTTGGGGTCGGCACAGCATGTCTTCTTCTTCCATACTTCTCTATTACTCGTCATCTCATCAGACACCTCCTTTCTTGCCATAATATCATTCTTTACACAGTCCATCCATCGTTTCTTTCAGGTAAGACACATTACCTATTTATTTATTTCTATATTTACTTTTATTTCTATATTTTAGTTGTGAAGGTTACATCTTTATAGTTATTGATAAATATGTAAACAGTTTGGTCCGAGTTGGCTGTTTGATTAACATGATTGTGTGTAGGTATATAGAAAGAGATTAAAGCGCCAGACTCGATAAAATAAAAAAATAAATAGACACGAGGTTGGTATTTGCAAAAATATTTACTAAGGTTTTTGAAATTTACTTGACGTTAACTATCGTCATAGTGATACAAATATATAATAAACTACTCAAATTTTAGGTAATGGTATGCAATGCAGATATACAACTGTAATTGAGAGTATCTCCTAGTAGCAAGCAGGGTTGAATAACTAGAAATAGACGTATCCAACAGCCGTTTAAAAATACGGCATACTTTATTACTAAATGCACATGTGTTTCCAATGTTACGTTCAAATGTGTTGCTATTAAGACACGTATACGATATATACGACACACGTATACGACACAATTTAAAAACATGTCAAGTAAGAATTCCTCTTGTTTGATAGTTTTCAATAGTGCCTTTGTCACGTTTCACAACAATGGAAAATTGTATAGATGTGGGTAGTTATAAACCATTTTACTTTTCTACTGTCGATTAATGTTTTGATTTGGACTAATAGAAAGATCTGCTTGAAGTGATCTGTATTCACTACCTATGTTACACAAATAAAATTGATTTTGAATTTTTTGATAGCTACTACTTAGAATTTAGTATGTATCATCATCTACCTAGCTTTTTCCCAACTATGTTCGGGTAGGCTTCCAGTTTAACCGAAAACAGCTGAATATCAGTATTTTACACGAAGGACTTGCCTCTCTGAGATCCACAACCCGGAATTTTGCATGTATATAAGGTCTATCTTTTCATACACGAAATATTTTAAGAGTATCTTCTATAAGTCGTAAAGTCGCCATAGCAACGAAACATAAAATTATCTGAGTGTTTTTTATTACAAAATTATTATAATTCTAATTTTTTTTAGAATTATAATCAGAAAAAAAAAAATCCCTTGAAATGGCTTTGTTATAGCCTTTAGATGATTCAATGACAATATTTCGTGTATGAATAGTTAGACCCTATATGTATACATGCATGCATAACTTCCTTACAACATGCATTGTTTACAATTTGGTTCTGGAAGGAACTGATGAAAGATTTTAGCGAAAGCTTATTTGATAATTCAGACAACTAGTCATAACGCAAGTTGTCTAGAAGCTGGTGCTGTTCAGGCTCAGGCCATTATTCCTATTAGTTTTAATCATGCTCAATTTGATCTCGTTTAATTTAGACGACATTGGACGGAGTGTGTCTATTACCTAATCTTGTTTGTTTGCAATTAGACGACCGTACATGGCCGCGTGGCTTTACTTATGATGTGTAGAAATACTATTTACTTCTAATATTTACTCAGCCTATCGCTGACTGTTGGTCTCACTTACTTAAGAACCTGTTCCAAAACACAATCAGTAGAGTTTATTAATTTTATCATTATCACACCTACTGGCTGTTTTTAGTATGGTTTAGTGCTTTAGTTTTCAGATACCATCTCTGAACTGAACAGCCACTTTCATAAATAAGGCTCTTGCAGCATATAAGCTTGCACAAAACCAGAAATACACAAAAATAAAAGCTAGTAATCGTTCGCTCGTTTACTTTGTCCAATAGAATGATAGTAATCACACAATACGCAATTATCTTTACCTGTATTTATTTATACGCATAGTTTATTCTTTGCTGTTTAAAAAGATGGTTAGAATTGATGCTAGATAGAATATTCTGTATTCGTGCCGATGTCAAAATCATTTTTCTGGCCCCTATAACAAACAAATCAAGTTAGTTCAGCTTTAAAATCAATAATTCTAATCAAATCAACCTGCATGGGATTAGTAGAAACATTCCTTATAGATGACAGGTGCCCGTTTACTCACATTTCGTAACTTGCCCCAGATAGCACACCTGATAACATATCAGACTAACTGTACTTATCTTTACTTATTACTTTCTTACACGTGGATGTATTGCAAGGTTCACGACTGACAAGAAGTTTTGTTAGGTCAATTTGACGCAGGTATCTATCTTAATTATATTTTCTTTAGAGGAGAATTCCGTAATGGATTCCCCTCCGTCCGAAAACGACGCCGGGTATTCATTTATTAACACTAAATACAGAAAAGAAGAAAGGAATAGAAAAATAAGTACAAAGATGATGCTTATTCCTAAAATAATCTCTTCTAACATGCCTTCGAAAGGAGAGTAGATAAAAAAGAGATGTAGACACAGTGTGTAAAAGAAGAAGAGAAATAATAATGTGTCATCATCATCTGCCTATCCTTTTCCCAACTATGTTGGGGTCGGCTTCCAGTCTAACCGGATGCAGCTGAATACCAGTATTTTACATGGACCGACTGCCTATCTGACCTCCACAACCCAGTTAGTACTGGGTAATACGATACCCCTTACTAAGACTGGTTGTCAGACTTTTTGCACCTGTAACGACTGTCAAAGATCAACAGATGACAGCCGGGACCAACGGCTTACGTGCTTTCCGAGGCACGGAGGAAACTCGGTATGTAATGGGTGGTCACCCATCCACAGACCAACCTAGGTAAGCACGGCTTAACCTAAAGATCGACGCGAGCGGCTGTTATTATTAAGCCACGAGCTCCTCGAAAAATAATAATGTGAAATAATAGTGTAATGTGGTAATGGATATTCACCGAAAAATGTTCACGGTGTTGCGTTTATATAATCCTAATCCTAGAGACCCACTCTGGTAGCAACTTCATAGATCATAGGGTTTTCCTCGGCCGTCCATGAGGCGAATTGCCGATCATTAGGTCCCTGTCGAAGCCTAAGGCCTATGATGTCAGCAGATAATTATCTAGACTGGAAAAAATGCCGTCAATACTACCATTTAAAATTCTTTCACTTCTTAAAAACATTTGTTTAGTTCTCTTTTAGGCTTTTTGCAAAACCTTATGCTACTTTTTCCATTCAATGGCAATAAATCTATGTTAATGCAGTGTCTATGTGGCCTCGCGTTCAGTTTCCAAGCTACCGAGATTACCTTACATCTTTAGCCTTGGACTTGGGCCGTATCGGAGAGCAATTTAAATCCTCATTAAACTCGTTATGTTTTTACTTACCTAAGTACCTATATGGTATTGTTCGGCCTAATGATACACTGATACTTAGTTTAATATTTTGATTTTGTGAGTGATAGATGGTTGGTAATAAAAAAAAACCGGTTCATCACTTTTATGCCCGCCTCTTCCTGATGCATATCTTACCAAATCTTTCCACAATAGTACAATACTATCAATTTACTGGACTTCAATCTACTGGATTGTTAGTATTGTTTTGTTGTACTCACTGTGTTATTCTGAAGGTCAAAAGTACAAAACGGCATTAAAGTAAATCATTGTGTGATAATATTGTTTAACATTGCATTTATGTTTATGACAAACAAAGTTATAAAGAGGATAATAATAAAAATGGACGGTTGTCTAGTCTAGAGGTCAATGTATTTCTTAGGAGTAAGTTAGTCAGAATGTTATTCGTATGTAAACATCATACGTCATATTCTCATAATAGATGTAGGTACAAACGCCAGCACATCAAGCTACCTCAATATGTCAAATTTATTTAATAGATTTTTAACTTTATCGCTAAAGCATTAGGTTCAAGGTTGATTAGGAAAATTTGACAGTTTCGGGTAGCTTTATGTGCTGGGGTTTGTTAGGAAGAGACGCCTTTACGCTTAAACTTTGTCCGTATGCATTTTAAGGTGCCTCGTTGGTCTAGCGAAACTAGTGGTAGCAAGTACTACTGTTGAGCAGAAAGTCCTGTGTTCGATTTCCAGGTTGGGCAGATTGATACAAGGTTTTTTCTGTCAGAGACTTCTCAGTAGCAGCCTGGGTTCTGGACGTGTGCCCGATTGATGGCGACACGATCGCGCTTTTAAGTTAAACTTAAACATAACTGGTGAAATGTGGCTGTGTCTAAGGTTCTCTGCCTATGCGCGAAAACAGGCGCGACGCCATGCTCTGTTAATTTTAATACAAAATTCAAAGTTGAAAATTATTTACCAAGGAAGTGACGTTGTCAATGTCGCATTGGACCTTCGTATTGGAAGTTGTATGAGTCATCAAAAGGTAATATCAGAAAGTTTACCAAATGATAAACTCACTGCTTATCATGTATATTGTTACAGTAACCATAAGTACAAAAATATATTTTCTCTATAGCGTGGGCCAAATCACAGGCGGAGCGGTAAGCGGTTGACAACAGAAACGTGATCTCGAAATCGTAGTCAATACCTATCTATCACATTTATTTTTAACATATGGTGTCTTATTCTATAGCTACCTCTAGACCTGATCCTGTATAGAAAACAATCATTTAGGTATTGCCTTGGTTTGAGCAATAACAAATTAATATATTGGGAAATTAAAGAGATGTTAGTAAAACCTTTTTACTATACTTTCATAATATAATCACTAAGAATTGAATATACCTAAACCACCTAGATTATGTATATTAGATATTTTCGTTAGCAACAACGTAAAAACAGAAAATTTTCAGTGAAATATGTGACAATACAGTTATTTTAAATGAGAAAACGAAGGCAATACTCACCATCTACTCAGAAAAATATCAACTCAATGTCTACTGTGACTTTGAAACCGATTCCGGAGTATTCTAAATTGGGAGATTATGGTCTAATTTCACCTGAATCGAAGTAATCAGACATTTGAATGATTCGTAATAGTTTTTTACTGTGGGACAATAAGCTTTTCTCATGAACTCTTAGAATATGCATCTAAGATTATCACGCTTGGTAGATTTAGAAACAATAGTATGACTTAGACTTGGCAGATGTAGCAATGACCATGTCTTACGTAGAGCATTGGTTCCGATAAGAGAATATTTATTGAGAACCAAAACTAAGCAATATGTATTAATCTCAACATTAATGATTTAACCAAGATTTTGTACAATATTTTGAATTAAAAGAGTGTCGATGGAGTTCCTTTCCCATTCTTCTCTATAGAGATCTACGCTTTGGAATGGGCAACCACAGTACTTTCACGAGTTATTATGCCTTATGACTTGGGACTGTAGCTTCGCTTTCTGAGTTTTTCTGCCATTCAAAAGTGCCTGAAATGTCTAATGGTCTGATGGAAATAAATGCTTTAAGTTTAAGTAATTCAAAAGAGACTTATTTATTGTTTTAAAATAACAGACAAAATACCTACTTACTTGCGTAGTTGTTTTTTCTAAGCTGTAGTTTTTATCAAAGATTATTTTTTCTCTATTTCAGCCAAATCTCCGCGCTACTGGGTATACAATGGGCTCCCGTGGACATCCCAATGTCTCGCAGGCTGCAAACCCTGGCTGCCTTCGTCTGGATCTACCTCATACTCTTCGGAGAAGCTGTCTCGATATATCTGTTCATACAACTGGTGTACTCCAGGTTCTGGTGGATGGGGATACTGTATGGAGCCTGGTTCATAAATGATATTGATATTTGCAGCCGTGGTGGACGTGCGTGAGTATTTCATACGCTAGATGACCTACCTGCCAATTTATTTTCTACCGTATAGAAATCGACGTATTACACAACTTTTTGATTTACGCTTTTAACCATCAGAGTCCAACTGGGGCTACCTTTCATTGCAATGAAATGTTGATTTCCGGGTCGAGCAAAGTGTTTTTCCATCAGGAGTTTCTCAGTAGCAACCCATAGAGTCTGAATTTGTGTTCGGCTGATGGTAATAGTCTCGCCCCCTAGAGAAGTGTGGGTGTACTGTTAGGTAGAACCTCCCGCACGCAAAATACGCGCTTTGACGTGGAGTTGCGGACACCAGCCCGTTATACAATACAATACAATACAATAGGTAGAACCTCTGCCAAAACCCTTCGGGGATTATAAGGCGTGATGTTAATATTTTTTTTAAGCGTATAACCTGTTGATCTGTTTGTTTAGCCGACAGACAAATGACCATTTCAACGATACAATATGTTTCATCATTTCATGTTTCCATTAACTGCACTACAAATAGTAAATCAAATCATCAGTTTCTAACACCAAACTGTTCTAATTCCAGGTCCCAATGGGTTCGAAGCTGGACATGGTGGCGGTACCTCTGCGACTACTTTCCGATCAAACTCGTGAAAACTGTCGACTTAGACCCTTCTAAAAACTACATGTTTGCTTGCTTTCCCCACGGCGTCTTATCTTTGGGAGCCTTCGGTAGTTTTTGTACCAACGCTACAGACTTCCACAAACTATTTCCCGGCATGGCCAGTCATTTAATAACATTAGGAGGACACTTCTTGATCCCATTCTTCAGAGATTTAGCTCTAGCTCTTGGAATCTGTGCCTCTTCGGAGCAAAGTCTTCTACATTTGTTAGATAACAAGAAATATCAAGGAAACTGTGCGTGTATGATCATTGGTGGTGCTGCTGAAGCGTTGGATGCTCATCCGAAGGAGTATAAAGTGATTTTGAGTAGAAGAAAAGGATTTGTTCGCGTTGCTATGAAGTCTGGGTAAGATGTCTTGTTGTTTTTATTAAAAAAAAAATTAAGTAGCTTCCTTATTTTATCGTTTATATTGTGAGATCTTCATTGTAAGCAGGTCATTAAGAGCCAAATAAGATAAATAAAAAAAGATTTTTCTGTGCTGTAACCATCATTAATGTTCCATTAGAATTATGACGATGACGATAAATCTTTTCTGTGTAGTTAAATTTTATTAACTACGCAATATTTCGCAACCGCCTGTGCGTGATAACATGAGACCGACTCGCTGTTGCTCGGTGACGCCTCCGGCACGATGCGAAATATTGTACAGTGTAGGTAAAACTTTAACCGATGTGAATCAAATATAGGATCCAGACTACATAATACCAGCATATTTACCTTCCCACTGCAGAGCTAAGGCTTTCTCTTAAACAGATTTGGCATAAGCATAACGCTCGCCCAAGGTGGTATGGCTATTTCAAACCTATTACTATAATGTTACATTTTGTAATTGTCTTCTTTCCAGGGCCTCCCTAGTGCCAGTGTTCTCATTCGGCGAGACGGACCTGTTTCATCCCCCGAACAACCCTGAGAACAGCTTACTGCGCCGGTTTCAGGAGCAGGTGCGCAAGTACACCGGGATCTCGCCCATGTTCCCCATGGGACGTGGGCTGTTCCAGTACTCTTATGGGGTGCTGCCCATGAGGGCCCCTGTTACTGCTGTTGGTGAGTTTCAGTGATTCTTTACATCTTAACTTTCCGATTTTTGGGTAGCCAGCAAATAGCGACTGTTGCCTTGAATCAATTTTTAACAGGTATTTTAAACACCATGCCATACAGTCTGCAATTTTAAGACTTGCAATTGACTTATGACTTCATTATGCATAACTTTTTCCCAACTATCTTGGGGTCGGCTTCCAGTCTAACTGGATGCAGTTGAATACCAGTTTTATACGTGGAGCGACTGCCGTGACGTCCACAAGTTCCACAACCCAGTTAGTACCGGGCCACTGACGGTACCTCTGTAACTACTGTCAAAGATCTACAATTGACTTATCGCCTGGTATTAACTTTATAAAATCGTTATTTTCGTGTCTTGTGGATTTAAGGACATAAGGTTGGTACTGTAGTCCACAGTATCTTTTATGTTGGAGTTTATAAATATGTAATTAAGTTTTTTACCTACTAATCCAAGTTTGTAATTAATTCCAGTTGGTGCACCAATGGAAGTAAAAAGAAATTTAGAACCAACAAATGAAGAAATAGACGTAGTGCATGCAGAGTTCACTCTACGCCTGAAAGCACTTTTCAATACTGAAAAAGTTAAGTACTTAAAGTACCACGAAGAAGCCCAATTAGTCATCACGTAGACATATTACTTTTTATTTTACTGCATTTAAAAGGTCTTTCTGCACACGTTCATCTGAAATAAATTCCTTGGCACATCCTTGAATAACACGACGCTGACGTTTATGTATGTGTGCGGTTAGACATATTAGTTAGGGTATTCTAAATGCAACTATGTCCAGCACAGCAGGCGTTACCTGCTACCCGCACGAATTATTCGAAATTCGATAAAGCTACTGAATGGCGGTATGTCCCAAAAAGACCTGCAGTGGCTGTGGCCCAGTCGCCTGCAACAAAAGAACTTCTCAGATGGCACCTGCCAGGACTTGCTTAAAATACGCTTTCGCGGATTGTCTCATAAACATTTTGAAATTGGTTTTGGGTATAGGATTTCGGTTTTGTAAGTGAATACTTTACTCTTGTATTTTCTTTACCAACTCTTTTTCCATAGTTCCTAATTCTAAATACACTATTAATACAGCATTCCTTTACCAATGTTTTTCGCACTCTTACCAAAACATGCCAATAAATATTAAATCATATTTTAAACTACTTCTAAAAAAGGAGGAGGTTGTCATAAATATTACATTGCAAAGTTTGTTCACTTCAGATATCGAAAAGTTCACTTTATCCGTAACTTGCATGTTATAGTTGCGAATCATGGACGTGACAAAGAATATAAGCCAATGAACTCCCTTCGAACATAAACATAAGTATAATCAATAAGTCTTCTTCCTCAAAAATAATTTAACAACTAGGAAAAATTCTACATGAAAATATTTGCCTCCATTTTTATACTTACGTTTTTATGGAATTCAATTTTGTTAATTATATAATTTAAAATATTTCCATAGCACTATCAGTTAATTTAGTAGAAATACTAATACATTTATTAGACTGATTGATATTATTATCTTATGAATTAGTTATAAGTTTGTTATAAATAAGCGGGTAGATGAATAAAAGTGTTTTTATATGTTGTAAGAGGTTGTTTAATTCCTTCTGACTGCATGGTTTTACGAATGGGTTGCGGTAGTTTAACGTGTCTTTTTGAAAACTATCCATATGTACCTTCACACACACTCGGCACTGTTGCAAGAAGTACAAATGATTCATCGAATCCTATTGCTGCATCTCCAATGCCTCTCCCAAGTTGTACCACACTAAACTTGCCTATGTACGCGGCCTCCGGAACTCATTTGCTCCATCGTCCATCAGTCCTTCGACAGACATGGACAGATATTTATGAACGAATAAAAACAATATAATTTTACTATTTTTATTTATTTTATATATTTACATTTTATATACAACGTTAACATTAACGAATGCGCATGTCTTAGCGCACGACTCATTTGAGCATATTTTTATTACTCGGCTATGATCACACAAATATTACACGACACTTGGCACAAGAAGTACTTATCCTTCACAAGGAACGGTATTTAAAAAAACCTTCTATAAAACTTTTTCCCCGCACCGTGAATATACTATCGCCCCAGATCAGGTGTAAAGCACTAATGACTTGTGTACTTAGGATACTTGATACGTCTTAGTTCACATACTTACTACCTCATCCATTTATTCTGTTTCGTTCCTCAAAGTCCTGCTATGTTCTTCTTCGTCTGTGCTGTCCGTTCATTTGTTTGTCGCCACATTTGTGCGTTCATAGCCAACATGCCTCCCTTACGTTTCATGATGAAGGTATCATTATAATTATACACAATAATATACAATATGAGCGGGAATGATACAGAGTATATCGGGCATGTTACTACGTTACTTATAAATAACACATTGATGATAGTGTAGTACTAGAAAATGAAGTTTTTGATGGCAATGCAATAGATCCGGGAGATGATACATAGCTAGTATATGAAAAGCGGGAGTGTCTTTGGTTATGAGCAATGTAAGAGAAGATAGAAGAAGAAAGAAAGAAGATAAAACATGAACTGATAGAAAATATCAATTTTCAAATCAGTTTGAAAATGAACCACACAATCATCAACGTTTTTATAATAATAGTAATACAAGTATCTAACATCGATCAAACTATTTTCGCACAACAATAAAATATAAAATTCAATTATGAAAGAAATAAACATAATGAAGTATCGTAGTACCATGCGGGCGTCAGTCCAGCTCCCGCCCATTGGACAGTCACTCGAAAAAAGTGAGCTCTAAAACAAAATCACCGACAAAACAACTATAAAACTCATTGTAACATACAATTTACGACACAGCTATTATAAACACGCGGCAAGATTTTACTACCGGAATATTTTTAACAACGGTATTAAAAGACACATGCCCCAATTACAATGAAAGTAAAAATGATCTCTATTGATAAGTAACATTGTTCGAGAGCTCTGAAAACTCAAACACAAACTTAACAAAGGCTCAACGAAACCTAAAAGGCTATAGACATTAAGTAACAAGAAGATATTATCGGTGAAAAATCATTGTATTGAACACGGATTGGATAATGGAAAACGGTTACATCTCACACTATAATTATTTCCATACAGTTTTCTACCGAGAATACAGTCTTAACGAAACGGTCGTACTTCAAAATGCCATTGAACAAGAAATGAAGGTCACCATCGAACCGATCCTAGATCAGATAAAAACTTCACTCCAATCCAGTGTTTTCGTCGTCCACTAAAAATCTCTATAAAAGTTTGATCCCAAGAACGTAAACGTAAAATAGATCCTTAGTCCATGTCTGAAGAAAGTTTTGTATCGGTGGATCGTCAAGGACTAACTGATCATGTGTCGAAGTCGGGCGTAATCTGAGCCGTGAGGCCGATAAGTCACAATCTATATAAAGAAGACTAGTGTTGTGAAGCTCACGCTTGTTTCGGATGCAGCGAGGGCGCGGGCGGGGCGGGCTTAAAGCATTGCATGAGGAAGGCCGTGTACATCACGAACGCTATTGAAAGCGCTATCAATGCGTACATGAAGATGTTCAGCTCTGGCTGTCTGAATCTGTTCTTTCGGAGCCACTCCAGTACTTCATCTTCGGACATGAGGTCTCCTGTAAATTTGGTGAAGATCAGGTTTGGGACATATTATTATCTCAGAAGAAAAAGAATAAAAAAATAGGTCTTCAAAGTTACTAATCTAATTAAATACAAGGAACATTCGACTGTTTATGCATTTGACGATAAAGAAAATTGATTTCACACTTTTGAAGATGCTTAAGCGAACTAGCAACCTTTATTCCATTATCTTACCTCTGTATATACTAGGGAATCTCTTCCTGAAGTACACAATAGCTGGCAGTTTGGTGACTCCCCACTTGCGAGCATACCGCGGATCTTGCATCTTCACGAACGTTATGTCTAGATTATCAGTTTCACTGTCAATGTTCTCCAATTTGTCGAGTACCGCCCGACTTTCCGTTGATTTCTCGTCTATAACCACCAAGATGAGTAAAAATCTCGTAACAAATCAAAGAAATTATAAACAATCCCATATCTTTTAGTCTACTTACAGAAGTAAACAGCCAGAAATTCGTTCTCCTCCAATAATTTGTCCAACATCTTACGGTTCACTTCCTCAATTTCATTTTTGATCTCAAAGACGTCTTGAGATGTTAACCATTGTAAGATCCTGTCCACTTGATGAAGGTCTCCGTCGTACAACATCGGTATTTGTTTACGGAAGTATACCAAAGAAGGTATATTGACAATGTTGTATGTAGCTGCTGCCTCATGACTGGCGATCTTGACGAAATCAATACCAAATTGGTCGACTTCTCCGTCAATTTGTTCTAGAGATTCGAGGATTTCTTCACATTCTGGACAGTCTTCATCGTCATCTAAAATGAAAGTTTTGATTAAAATGTAATTCTCCTATCCCATATACGTTACCAGTAGCTTTGTACAAACATTTATACTTACAGAAAAAGACAACCAACAGATGTGATTCGTACAGCAATCTCTCCAACATTCTATCGTTGACAGATTCAATTTCATCAGCCAATTCTCTGTTATCATCATCAATAAGCCATTCAAGAATAGATTCTTCGTTTTGTAAATCACCTTCGAATAAAAGAGGGTTGCCGTTCCTAAAAACAATAGCTTTTTGTTAGATAAATTCATAATTGTTTCTCTTCATCCAAGACAATATTGTAGTCAGTATTATTCTTACCTGAAATATACCATAGCAGGGAAAGTTTTGATTGAGTATCTCTTGGCGAGTTGCGGGTCTTGAATCTTGACCATGTGAATACCGTAGACATCACACTCATCGTCAATGCTCTCGAGTCCGTCAAGAATATGGTCGCAGATATGGCAGTTCAATTTGTCTAAAGAAAAATAAATAGATAATATTATCGTCTAGTGATGACAAAATTGATACCCCATTGTGTTTGTAGAGTATTATACTTACAGAAGTAAACAGCCAAATACTGTGTATCTTCAACCATCTTTTCCAACATCACTCTAGTTATAAGTTCAATACGGTCTTCAGTTTTCTGAGTAATCAACCACTGCAGTACTTCTTCTTCTTCAGCCAGAGATCCCTCATATACATTCGGCACATTATTCTCAAAGTACACCAGTACTGGGAAATCTGTAACTCCGTAAGATTCGGCGATCGAATAGTCTTGAGTCTTAACGAACTTGATTTCGTGTCTATCGCAGTCATCATCAATATTCTCCAGTTCTTCCAATATCCCGGCGCATTGCTCGCAGTCCAGACTATCTGTAACATCCCGATCTATTGCCAATTAAAGTGTAATAACATTTTGTGAGTAAACCTCATTGGATGGACAAACTGTTCGGTACTATTGAGTGCGCTATGGGTAATTTAAACTGTGCTGGCAGCTACGAAAAATAAAACCAAAATATCATTCTTAATGCGTTTGGTAAATTAGAACTGAGATGCGATCGTGGGCTTAACACTTCAGACTTAGCACAAGTGGGTGGACTTAGGGACTAGACTAACTAATTTATTACTACTATTACCAGACCTTAATGTACCTACTCTTAGTGCGCTCATGCTACATGCAACAAAAATAAAGGCTACACAGACATAGGGTCATTAGAAATGTTTGCGACTGTGAGGGAACATATTGCCAAAGGGCACGACTCTAAGGGGATAGGAGTACCCTCTGGATCCAGTCCCTCTTCCTCCTCGTGTTCTACAACTTTCTTTTTCGTTGCTCTTTTCTGCAATTTCGATGTGCACATTTCACATAACGTTTTGTTCCCTAATAAAAAGCAAGAGGCATTAATAAAAGATACACATATTCATGTTAACTTTATGTACAATCTTCAACATCTTCTTAATTTTCTTCAGGTTTCATCTTTTTTCTTAATTATTAAACTTTTGATTAGATTGTGAACACAGCAGAATTTAAAATTAGTTGTGTAATGTATGTGCAGTATACAAGTGTTTAACTCTCACACTAGCATGCAACTTACAAAAGTAAACCGCAAGTGATCCGGACTCTTCTATCAAGTCTAGAAGATCTTTTCCTTCGAGAGCTTCTATGACATCACCAGCTGGATTTTTCTGAGTTAACAACCAACTTAGGAGTTGTTGTTCGTCATATAGATCTCCTACAAAATTAATATGGTGTAAATCAACAATAATTATTAAGAACAGCTCAAAATCAGCAAGAGAACCATGTCAGAATCATATTATGAAAACTTTACAAGAAAATATGCAGTCAACAAATATGGCGCTGAAGCCATAAAATCAACTTTACCAGCATAAATAACAGGATCCTTAGAGCCCATCTTGAAGAACAACACAGCAGGCAGAGCGAACACTCCGAAATCCTTAGCCATCTGCCTATCATCAATCTTCACGAAGTTGATACCGGAGTCATCAGCATCGTCGTCAATGTGCTCAATCTCAGCTAGCACTTTAGGACACTGTTTGCAGTCATTACTGTCTAAAACATGTGTTATGTGCAATACAATTGGATTTGTGAGTATCAGCTTTTTAAAGAACATACTAGACTAGACTAGAAATATGAAACTGCCCTAAGAATTATCAATACAGCATGTTTCAGAAAGGTGTGGTCATACTTAAGGATGTGAATGAAAAGATGAGGTATTAGAATGGTTGAAAGTTGCTTAGTTTGATGGTCTGATCCACACCTTTAAATATGACCACACATTTCCGATACACGCTGTATTTGTAACTAAAAAGAACACTCACAAAAGAATACCGCTACGTAATCCGAAGTCTGCCTAATCTTCTGAAACATTTTCTTATTGACTTTTTCGATATGATCTGTCAGTTCCATGTTTTCAGGGTTCGTCAACCAGTCTAATATTTCCTCTTCGTCATCAATGTCGCCGTCATAGTTAATAGCTTTGGTTTTCCTAAAGTATGTGATGCCTGGTGGATTGCGGAATCCATATTTCTTCGCCATTAACCGATCGTAACATTTCACTATTTTGATTCCATATTCAGCTGCTTCATCGTCGATTAGTTCTACGTGTCGGAGTACTTTTGGACTATTGGGATCTTCTTCTTTATCTGAAATGTTTAGTTTGGTTATATTCTTGTCTTACTTTGGAACTGTTAATGGAGTCAGGTTTATACTCGACATACTTACAAAAAACAACAGCCAGAAACTCTTTACTTTCGATATATTTGAACAGTTGCTCTCTATCAATCTCCTCTATACTCTCATCTTCCTTCTGCTTGACCATCCAGTCCAACACCTCAGATTCGTCCAATAGATCCCCTAAAATAGTTTCACATTATACTTCAAGCTGAAAACCCTATGAACTAATCAAATTATTTAAAGAAACCACATCCATTTCATAATTTGGGAAACTCACCAGTAAATTCCAATAATTGGCATGCGCGGATACAACTACGGCAATACCATGCTGACATCATTCGTGTGTGAAATGAGTAATGACAGTTTGATTTAATAGAAAAATGTATTTATTTAACAAAAAAAGTTGTTTCAGCGCCGACTCAACAATTCAACGTAACAAATAAATAAATTAAACATTCATGCGAATTTTCGGCCAAACAATACAACTTACATATCGACATATTTGTCACACAACGCCAGCACTGTTCGACCGGAAAGCTTTAGACGACTCTAATCACAACATTAGTCTTCAATGAAACAGTTAACAAACAGTCACCTAACTACTTATACGATGCAGTGATCGACTAGTGAATAGTGACAGACGTCGCCCAACGCGACCCGACCCCTATCCGTTACTGAACAAATGATAAATGAGTAGATTTATTGCACTGATATCCGGCACTGCGCTTATGAAAATTAATAATCAAGTAATTCATTAGTTTAATGTTGATACAAAATATTAAGAACTATAGTTGTTTATGTCTATAAGTAATAAAAAGTAATATTTTATCAAATGTAGCATTACAAAATAATGAGATTCCATGAAGACTAGAAAACTATATGAACATGAAATCCTTACAACAATTATAAGTCTTTCAAGATGTCACGGCAAAATACAATGAGAAATGCCTTGCGTTGTTATTGTTACGTTTCGATTTACATTTAATTTCTAAATATTGGAAACAATTTACAATGAATATAACGATTTGTACACCTGCTTACAATGTCTCTAGACATCCCAATATTTAGTCCGCTCATGATCTTGAATTTACAGTAAAGCACATTTTGTGGATGTATCAGTGTGGGCTGTATTCGCACCGGTCGGCAATAGGCAGGTCGTAACGTGCGACAGACGTGCGAGTACAGTCCGATGTGCAACGTGTTACAACATTCAACCCTGTTAAGTGCTTGCAGGGATCAAGGGACACGAGGTTATTGAAAAGCTAGCAATGTTAATAGCCATGACAAATAGATGCAAAGTTAGACATGGTGATCTATTAGAGCTGGGTGGATCAGAATCTGAGGGCCAGTAACGATAACGTTCGTGTCCACTTGATGCCTTGCGTGCACGCCGCTACTTGCGCTCATATCCGAGGATATCAGAGCAAGATACTTCTAACATTAATTAAACTTTACCACCACCAAATATTATTGTCAGACTCGATTAAACCTTTTTTCCCTTTGGACGGTCTGTCGGGTTTGGCGAGGGCCTTGTTCTTGCCCTTGAGCGGCTTCTCCGGTTTCTGCGGCTGCTTGTCGAGTTTCTTCGGCACCTTGGTCGGCGTGGCCTTCGCTACTTTTGTCGGACTCTGAACTTTAGTGGGACAGCACTGGTAGGGTTCGTAAGTCAGTTTTGGGACGGCCGGTTTCGCCCCCAATCCAATGTAGAAACAGCGATCGCCTGCAGTCAGTAAAAATCTCGTTTACAACCCGTATACACGGTAACAACAAGTAACGGTTAACTGCGTTAATACTGTGCATTGTAATCGTTGCGCCAACAGTTAAGCGCTATTTCTAATGATAATGTTAGTAAGTATAAGAGTTGAAAACATTTATTGGTCATTAAGCGGTCGCGAATGACTGCAGGCGATAGCTAGAGAGTGGGACCCATGCGGGTCGACGGAGACCATGCAGATGTGATGCCAGGGACCGCGGGGCCTACATACTCAATTACCTGAGAACATTCGTCTTATCCTACTGAATATACTATCTTCGCCGCTATCTTCGTCATCATCCTCATCATCATCATCGTCGTCGTCGTCGTCGTCGTCATCATCATCGTTGTCGACTGGCCTGTGACGACTGATTTTACCTATTTTTGAACGAGCCCCACATTTTTCTTCTTCATCATCGTCATCGTCGTCATCATTGTCATCGTCAAAATCATTGTCATCGTCATCATCGTCATCGTCATCATCGTCGTCGTCATCGTCATTATCATCATCGTCATCGCCGTCATCATCATCATCCTCATCATCGTCATTGTCGTCGTCATCGTCATCAACCTCGACTGAATGTTTGCCAGGTTTATTGCCAGGGTAACGAATTTTGAGTGAACCGACTTTCTTCCAAGTGGCTTCATCACTTGGGTTTTTAAATTTTAGGATACTTTTGATGGCCGCTAATTTTGCGTTGTCTTTTTCATCATCATCATCGTCTTCGTCATCATCATCATCATCATCGTCGTCGTCGTCGTCGTCGTCGTCGTCGTCGTCGTCGTCGTCGTCGTCGTCGTCGTCGTCGTCGTCGTCGTCGTCGTCGTCGTCGTCGTCATTGTCGTCTTCGTCATCATCGTCAACGTTACCATCGTCATCATCATCCTCCTCCTTGGAACTCACTTTGCCTCTATGACGACTTTTCTTATCAACAATATCAGCTTTCAGCGATCCAGCAGTTTTCCATTGCGCAGATTTGACATTTTTCGGGGCATTTCTCTTTAATGCATCAACATTATCACCTTTCGTGAACCCCGATGGTTTTTTATCACCATCTGCATTGGCCTTCGATTTAATATTAGCTTTTTTATGTCGGTGGCTATCTTCACCTGCAGGCATTAGTAACTGTCATGCAAAATGACATAGCTCAAACATCCAGCATTTTAGGCGTAAAGTAACACTTGTTTCATAGAGATATATCAAGAATGATGTCATGCATAGTAATTTTTATTTTTGAAATCATAATATTTAAGACAATATATTTTAACATTAAACAAAATCTCTCGACCTTAAACAGATATAACATTAGAAACGTTTATTATATGGATGTGGATTCTTACTTTTTTGCTCTACAAGCCACTGCAGAACCTTATTTTCGTTCTTTAAATCACCTATAAACAGGATAAAAGTTAGAGTTTATACTTTATACAAATCATCGTCATCACCACCAAAATATAGTCACCAAGGCCAGTAACTAAAAGTCATAGATTGTTACATGGATCTTTTGGCGCGTGGCAATAACTGGAAAAAATCTTGTTAAATTCACACACGTTTACCAACAGCGCCGTCCTGACAATGCCATACACGCGCCAAAAGGTCCTTGGAACACTGTTTTAAGGATATATGTACACAGGTAAATTAAGAGACATTTACAAGCAAAGGGTCTTGCCACTTACCGTCATACATGATAGGAACACCTGTTTCGTAGTAAACCAGAGCAGGGAAACTGAATATACCGATATCTGAGGCGAGTTTAGAATCCTTGGATTTAACGAACTGAATTCCGTGCTTGTCTGTGTCGTCATCAATTGTTTCCAGCTCTTCTAGGATATCGTCACATGTGTCACAGTCTTCGCTATCTGTAAGAGGAAAATGAGATTTATTTAGCCATTTTCTGCCTAGCCTTTTTCTGGGCTTCCAGTCTAACTAGATGCCGCTGTAAACTAAATGCCGCTGTATTTTACATGGAGCGACTGCCTATCCTCACCTCCAGAACCCAGTTACTAGGGTAATGCGATACCCCTTGGTGAGACAGGTTGTCAGACTTTAGAACTTCTGACTACCCATAACGATAGATTTACTTGATTAAAGAGACTTAATGATCAATTTTGCTTTCGGTAACCACAACTTTAGGGTGTGATTACGTTCCTTCGTGGTTATCTACATTGGCCACGTCTTTATATTCACAGTCAATAAATATGTACATTAGTCTGTGGTAGTTAGACGGTTCTGTAAGTCATTACACGAATAGAAGACTTTAAACTCGTATTCACTTGGGCAACTGCCAGACCACATAATATTTTAAAATGATTTACGGTGTTTAATATTTTAATAGCCAAATGGTTTTCCTGACATATTATATAAATGTTTTAAATTAAAATTCACACTTACAGAAAAACACGGCGAGATGTTCAACATCATCAATGAGGTCTTTCAAGGTCTTCCTATCTACGTTTTCAATGACATCAGGCTGGGAGTCATGGAGTTCTAGAACCCATTTGAGGATAGCTTCTTCGTGGGTCAAATCACCTTCATAGATGGTCCTGAACTTATGTCTGTAGAAAGCTAAAGCTGGTAATTCTGACAGGTCATACTCCTTGTCAACACCATCGTCAGATGTCTTGACGAAATCGATGTCTTTCTCCTCACATTCGTCGTCAATGTTCTCAAGCTCGCTGAGGATCTTTTGAGACTTCTTGTCGCCTTCCTTGTCTGTAACATAAGTTTGAGGGATTCTATTAATCAAATGTTTCTTGATAATATTAGAATTATAAGTAAGTTAACTAGAGTAGACTGTCTCATTAAGGTTTTAAAACGTTAACTTTTATTAGGCGGAGACAACAACGTGAAACACAAAATTACAAATTAGCACAGGAGATTATATGTCTCCCTGAGTTATGCCAACAAAATCTAACGTAACTTTACGGTACAAACGGTACGGGTAAAGTTTACAGTTATAACGTGTGCGGTAGTCATTGGTGGTCATACAGGTAATTTAATAAAACAACAATAACTGTTCAAGGTAATGTGTTAATAGCAAAGTTATGCACAAAAATATCTAAATCCACAGTATCGAAAGCTTTGAAAAAATCGAATAAGAAAAGAGTTACATATTTTGCCATTTTAAATAAAAAATTCTAAGTCAAAGGAAAGTATTTACACAAAAAAGCTATACTTACAGAAGAACACAACAACGTGGTCGTTCTCTTCTAGAATCTTCTCTAACATTCTGGAGTTGACCTCCTCGATCTTGCCGGGGATCTCAAGGGTGTCTTCATCAGTCAACCAAGCTAGGACTTCATCTTCATCCTCGATATCTCCTAAAATTAAAAACACCATACGTTTTGACTTTACTTATTGGAATGGTTCTTTAGCTGTTGTTTAAAGTTGATTTTTTAACAGAATAATTTCAGATGACCCTAGCCTTCATCTGAAGGCTTATTTAGCTTGAAGGTATATTAATTGTAAACGTCATCTAATCAGCATCTTCTGCTGACTTGAACTTGTTAATTTCACTCTTTCATTTTTTTTTATTCCTTGCTTTAAAATGTGAATGTATTTACTAGTGAAATCAAACCTTTTCCTACCTCTTTGGGCCTCTTGAATAAATAAAAATCATCACTGAATATTTCTCCTTGTCCTTTGCAAGGGTGAACAGCTCAGCAACACTAGAGACTCCGTAACAGTCTAATTTAATCAGGAAATAAATCATTAAGCTTTCTCAACTTACCCTTGTAAATAAGTGGGTCCTTGTTCCTAAAGAATACAAGTGTGGGGAAGGTCTTGATGCCGTACTTCTTGGCAAGCGAGATGTCTTCAGTAGTGACGAAGATGATGCCGGTCTCGTCAAGCTCATCATCGATGTTCTCGAGCTCGTCGAGAATGTTATCGCATTCTTCACCTTCTTCGCAGTTGCCGCCTGGAAGGAGTGGTATTTTGTTATTGTAGGATCCTAGATTTTTAATCTATTTTGCCGGTTTTCGTTATTTTTGGGCTTCGTCATAGATTGCCACTGCTTTTTTACAGTATTAAATAAGTAGCTATCAAGAATAGGCGTTTCGGGGCCTATTTTTTTCTCAAAATGGTAAAGTTTAAAACGTTGACACTTCTCGTGACCTAAGGGCTGGCTTTTACTTTGGCCAGAGGCTAAGCGTTGCCATACAATATGGCAACGCTACCAATCCCTTGGGGGCGTTACTAGTTGACAGCGTTGAGGAGGTTTTTGACGCCATTTTTAGTTTATTGTTAAGTTAGTTACTTTAGTTTATTAATTTATAAAAGTATTTAACATTATTTTATTCAAATAAATACCCCAGTTATAAATAAAAAGGACTTTAAAAAAATCTATCCAAATTCTATCAAGTAACAATATACAAAAGAAATATTCTAAAGAGTCCGGTTATAATGATACTCACTGAAATAAACCACCACATATTCATGCTCCTCAATAAGCTCAATCAAGATCTCATCAGTGACCTCTTCAATAGTCGCGCTGTTTTTCTGTTCAATTAGCCACTCCAGTACTTCGTCCTCATTCATCAGATCTCCTTCGTAAATCGCCGGGATGTTCTCTTCGAAGTACACGAGTGTTGGTAAATGGTCGATACCGTACTCTTTGGCTTCGTTCTCATTGTCCATACGTACGATGACTATGCCTTCCTTTTCAAGTTCGTCATCAATGTTTTCTAGTTCGTTCAAGATTCTGATGTCTTGTTTGTCTTCTTTGTCATCTGGAATAGTGGTTTTGGGTTTTGAGTTAGTGACATTGAAAGAAATGAGTTCTTAATTTTTGTACTGTTGTAAATGTCTACTTTTTATATTGTGTTGAATCATCATCTCCATCACAAGCTATTGTGTCCCTAAACGTGCACTCTAAAGAACCTCAAAAACGCCACAGACACCGCGATTAACCTGGCCACATATTGGGCCCAAGAAATTTTAAATAAGTCGTACCATCGATACGAAAGAAGAAGACAAGCTGTTGTAAATCTTTGCGATTTTGATTTTATTACAAGAAAAATTGTACATTTCCAGTATAACTTGGCCTCGCTTTCTACAGATTTCCTATATAATGAGAGATCCGCATAAACTAGTTTTGTAAAGCTTGATAGGCCGACGTGCGTACGTATACGTTTTGTATAAAAAGTTAAAAAAATGTTGACTATGAGATTACAGGCATACAAAACAACAACATAAAAACATGAAAACAACTATTTTGGTTTCCAAAGCTTGTTTTTGAGTACACCCACACTGCTCTGTTGCTTTATAGTTTTGAGTCAGAACTTACGAGTTCATCATACATTAACATCCAAAATAATGATTATTTCTATTTAAAACACTACAGTATACTTACAGAAGATTACGGCCAAGTACGGGGTACTGATGATAAGTTTGTCCATCATTTCATCCGTGACTTCGGGGATCTCGCTATGACGTTTCTGGTGGAGTAACCAGCCCAAGAGTTCTTCTTCTTTCATCAAGTCACCTTCATACACGTGAGGAATTCCCCTCTCGAAGAACACCATCGTTGGAATACTTTCAATACCGTACTCCTTCGCCTCCTTATCATCGTCAATCTTGACGAAAGCGATGTCATTCTGGTCACACTCATCGTCAATGTTCTCCAGCTCAGCCAAAATCTTCTGACTCTTCTTCTGGTCCTTGTCGTCTGTAATAAATTCGAAGAACTGTATTTCATTTATATGTCAGTTCTTGATAGTGTTCTGTACTGAATTATGAAATTCCCTATTTTTAGACGTGTGGCAATTTAAAAAGCTGGCATTGTTTCAAGCGACACAGCCAATGTTAAGGCCGAGCGTATAAAAGTTAAAAAAAGTACTTACAGAACAGGACGGCGACGTATTGCATTTTGTCGATGATCAGGTCGAGCATCTCATCGGTGATGTCCTCGATCTCGTCACTTTCAGTCTGGTGCCTGAGCCAGTCCAACACCTTCTCCTCTTCTTCTAAGTTGCCTTCATAGTAAGTCGGTATGCCCTTCTCAAAGTAAAGCAGCGTGGGCACTTTCTCAATACCATATTCTAGAGCCTCGTCATCGTTATCAATCTTCACAAACGCAATACCAAGTGTGTCACACTCATCATCAATATTCTCCAGTTCGTTAAGTACCTTCTGTGATTTACGGTCGTTATTATCATCTGTAAGCGAACATTAAAACACGACCTTCAGTGACAAATCTCAAGGGAAGTTTATGGTCGGATTTTTGCCAAGAAATATACTTACAAAACAACACGGCGACAGTCTTGCCGTCTTTGATGAGACGGTCTAACATTTCATCGGTAACATCTTCGATTTCGTCCTTCTCTAGTTGGTCGACAAGCCACTCTAAGATTTCTTCTTCATTCTCAAGGTCACCTGTCAAAGGAATTGAATGTCATTACCGACACAAAGAAACAAAACCTTCAAAACCTTGTAATATTCAACGCTTATCTTCAAACACACTTACCATCGTAAACGTTAGGAATCTGCTTCTCGAAGTAGACGATGGATGGTACGTCATCAATACCGAATTCCTTCGCCGCCTTCACGTCATCGATCTTGACGAACTGAATGCCGTGGCGGTCACAGTCATCGTCTATCTTCTCGAGTTCGGCTAGGACCGTCATTGATTCATCATCGCCGTGGTCGTCTGGAAATAAAATTATGAATATTGTAAGATGATTCAATTGAACAGTTCCGTAATGTCTTTTGGTGACATTCATATACTTACAGAACAGTACGACCAGATTGTCTACATTCCCGATTAAGGTATTCAAAGTCTTTGCTGTAACATCTTCAATGATATCCTCTTCGTCACCGGTAGACTTGTTTGCGATCAACCACTCCAACACATCCTCTTCTCTGCTCAGCTCACCTGTAATACACATAGAAACACGTTTGAAGTTATCTCCAGTTATATTTTTGCTAAAAGCAGACTTGAAAATAAATAGGCTGAGAATCGTAAGCAAAAGTATTTCTGAATTTAAATGTTTCTCAAAATACAGGCAGCAGGCTTGCTAATATTGAAGTCTGGGTTATTACCTGTAATTTACTCGTACTTATTTACATTTTACTATCTAACATTAGTCTAAATCTAAATTACAATTCAAATTATACACAAAAGAAAGTGCTGAGACTTGACGTAAACCAGTAACCATCGTCATTAACATCCTGTTTCAGTTTCTGTGATGTGAGCGTCAGCAAACGTAAAATATAAGTCACAAACCTTCATAGATAATAGGTATCTGATGCCTGTAGTACACCAGTCTTGGCAAGTCTCCAAGATTGTACTCCTCGGCTAGTTCCTCGTCGTGGATCTTCACGAAACCGATCCCGAGTTGGTCAGCCTCGTCATCAATGTTCTCCAGCTCTTGCAGAGCCTTAGCACATTTCTTACATTCCGGCTTGTCTGCAACACGTTACATTCTGCTTTATTTTATGACTCGCTCGAATATATCCGTACCTAGTACATGCCTCGGACGTGAAGCGGTGCAGTTAAGTGCCTAATTATTGCCTATAAGTTCGGCTGTGTGTTAAAATTTAGTGTGCAATCCAAGCTTGTGTCGTGCAAAAACCTATTAGGTTTATGTGTGGTGGTGCCGCTTTGCCAAAAAATCTTGTATCTCTATTACTATTGTTTATTATAAGCGGGGCTATCTCGAGTGTGCACATGTAATGGGTTTCTCAGAAATCGCCGTGTAGAAAACACATTTTAATAAAATCAATGTCCTCAAGGGGTTTTGTACAAGATCTTGCCACAGCAGTGTTAAGAGTTTGTTTGTTAAGTTAATGATGTGAACATTTGCTTCATTACAAATGTTTATAAATAGGAAGGCATTGTAAACAACGATATTTGACGGCCTGCCGTGAATACGGCACTCTTCATCACATATTTAGGTCAAGGTCATCGCATGATCTTGTTTTTGGACAGATTTTCTGACGTACTCCAATATAACTTGGCAGTATTGTTTTATGATGCACGCAGATTAGTTTTTAATAGCTTTTACTGTCGTTAAGGGGGAGAATATTCGTCTGACGCTGTAGTCGTGACATGTCGGTCCGTCAATCCGAGCTTGCTGGCGAGACACAAATAGCACAGCTAAAATAGCTCGCCTCACGGCCCGATAATGCAAACGCGTTTTTGATTCTAGCTTTCCCTTAGACTAGATACATGAACATCGTCAAAAAAGGCACAGTAAGATTCCAGATAGGCAGTACATTATTTGCGCAGAATTCAATAGTTGAAGTGCGTAAAGTAAGCGCGTTTGAATGTGAGTATATTTGTAACTGTTAAAATTAAAATGATGTAAGAATACTCGTTAGATTATGACGGTTGAATATAATTTGCTATATGAGTCACATCGTCTCAATATGTTGTATCGGAGCCAAAATTTTAATTAGCCGTATTCATCATCGATTGTTGATTTACACAACGGGGCCTTTATGAACACCAATTAACAATAATTATACAAATATCGTTACCGGTTCCAATATAAGCGAGAAGCACATATAACATAGAATACACAAATACTAGACTACTAAGCGAGAAGAGTACAGCCAAGCTGACAGAAGAGGCATGCCGCCAGCTGAGAATCTTACTTACTGTTTGACGGGCCGCAACTTTTGTGATCAGGACCTACGTCAAAAACACAATCAAACACACTGCACAATATACAGACGCATGTTCTAACCTCCACTAACAAATATGATGGACACGACTGATAGGAAGATTAACTACTCGACAGAGCTACGTCGAAAGAAATTTATAGTACCACTTTGATTATACGATGGTTAGTTGAAAAATGGCTCGAATTTACCACAATTGCTAAGATACAATGACAAGAACACAGAAAGTAACACTCCAATACTTACAGAAGAGAACGGCTACATAGTCTGTGTCCTCGATGATCTTGCCTAAGATCTTTTGGTTGACTTCTTCTATCCGGTCAGGAAGGTCCATTGCTTCTAAACTCGTCAAGAAATCCAGGACGCTCTCTTCGTCCATGAGATCTCCTAGAATTTTACAAGGTGTGACGGTACCAATTAGTAGAATAGAATATACACAAGCAAAGCTTGTTTGTGTCTAAAACCATGAGCCTATTTCAATATTTATTAAAAGTCCAAGTTGTTCCCTGTTGGACAAAGGTCTTCTATTAGCTGTTGTAAAAATAAATGAGCAGCACATTTGACAAATTGCTATGAAGAATACTCTGAAAATCATGGGTAGATTAAAGTGAGGACGTTACAGAACAAATTGAAGAATTCAGAGAGATTAAATCACGCCTTTTATAAATAGCCGTAATCCGGTGTAAGAACCCAGTTATAAATTTAACAATCAAGGGAAGTTGTCTTGAATCACCGTTTATAATTAGTTGTACAATAAAACTTCAGCTAATGTTCGCGGAGCGCGTTAAGAGCTCTTTTAATGTAATAATAATGTTTTACTCTATAATATTCCACGTATTTTTTTTTGTTGTCAAGAATGCAGGATTCTAGACTGTCTACTGTGATTTGATGTCCTAGATCGAATAACAAAGAGTAACGATATGCTCCCAGGACTGATTCACAATTAATTTTAGCGGCATAAGTTATGTTGACTGAAATGTGGTTTGCATTTTGGGTCACCAATAACAGCTGTAAAATATAACTCGAATATACAGTAGAACAGAATATATTATGAAAATGAATGGGCTGATTCTCCGGATTTAACTTTTATTTCAGGCAATTCGTCTTGTCTTGATCCATTTGGACCATCCAGTCATACAATTTCATCTCCGATTTCATGGGACCATTTATATAAATTTACTGATTGTCTGCATTCCAATTCTTAGATCTATTACAGCTTAATATGATTACGATAACACGGAAGGCTTATATTTAAGATCTTGATTTTCATTGATAGTGATTAGTCATGATCTTACTTTTCCATGGACGGCCGATGGTTGTATAATTTAGCATTTCATTCATTCAGTTGAATAGTATTACAACCTCCATCCACTCCCTGTGGTGCTTGTCATCAAGCCACGGGGTCACAGTTAAAACGATACACAAGAAACAGTTGACGGTCTGACCTTCGTAAATGATCGGTTCCTTCTCACGGAAGTACGTGAGGGCGGGGAATTTCGTGATGCCATACTGCTTGGCCAGCCGCTTGTCGTTGATCTTGACGAAGTCCACTCCAAATGTGTCCGTGTCATCATCTATCTTTTCCAGTTCTTCTAGTACCTTGTCACACGTTACACAGCTTCTTGCATCTGTTTAAGAAAATGATTTATGAAGAGTACCGAAATATTCTTTCTCGTAGGAGTTTAATCTAGGAGATGGATGAGGAGTCGTTTCCGTTTTTTAGTTGCTGATTTAATTTTAGAAAAAAATAATGTCTTAATTAATAAGAGGAAGTCACTTAAGATTAAGTAGTTATATGACGTACACAAACATATCTAACACGTTCCACCGATGTCAAGGTTTTCATTAAAAAACGGAAATAATACTCTCAAGTCCCAAGAGTGTGATGAATCTACATACGAGTATATACTTCTCCTGACACAAGGGACTAAATTCGGAGTGCCTAACACAGACCTAAAAGTTTTGCGTAAACTGTATTAATATATCGTAAACATCGTTCTATCTACTTGGAATTTATTGCATCCACAAAATTTGGACATATAATTTTATTTTGAAACCTTTGAGAGACCAGACTTTCTGAATACCTTACATTCAGCAAATAAAACATGTCGTACACACACGGTATGCGTCTTTGGTATATCTTTGAAATATAAATACAATATCTCGTATATCTGCCATCACAACGATTTAAAATAAAAATTCGCTATTGCTACGGAACCTACTAATAACTATATGATATTCAATAAAATTCCAGTCACCATTTTATGACTCAATCGTGGTAACAGAATATCCCAAATAACACATGGCAGTTAAAATTTATAGCATAACCAAAATATTTTACAAAAATAACGCATATTATTCTTAGACTGAGAATAATAAAGTGAGGACTGATGTTACTAATCGTGTCTTAAATTTGGCTCCCGAAATCAGTTATGTCGAGCTTGGTGATTTAGTTTCTGCGGCCGATAGATGACTGACATGCCCAGAACTAGACGAATGGATAAGAAACAGCTCTCCGTAGGTACATTTATGATTGTTCCTAAAATATCTGAAGCTTACAAGTTATACGTTCAGTGGAAAATAGATTTGATATCTTAGATAGTTTTCAACGCTATGAAGTGTTGAAATTGAATCGTTCATTTTAGCGTAAAATGCAAAATGTTATAACTAATAATTCTCCCTCTTCTGTTATATTGTCAATAACAATCTAAAATTCAAAAATGAATTCCTTATTCACGTCATGATTATTCCCCAATGTTATTGAAACCCATTTGGACTGCATTCAATTTCTATGTTTGACAGGTATCTATTGTTTCTTTACTTTACAGCCGTTTGCGTCCGTTGTTGATTTTTACGTGTGTGACGCAATAAACATCATTAACCTTAGCACAAGAAAATAAACTCATAAATATAGCGTATGAAGAAGTCGTGACAGCTTCTAGTTTATATTTACGATGTACTAGTGTACGTTCGAGCCCACATAACGTTCAATTCGTGGCCGATGTTGCTTTTAATTTAATAGCTTTTTGCCAGTTTTATGTTACCTCAAGAGCATGAACATGTTTTACTAGTACAACAACGTCCATAGGAGCAAATTATTCATCGACTACTGAAATTATTTAGCCATACGCATGGTTGTAGGAATTTAGAACTACATAAAGGCGTGTTTGTTTTAATTTGAGTATACAGTGGTTTATTTTTGTCTTAATAGAGGTGCAACTGAGCATCTGGCTAGTATAATAGGACACTGCCAAGATTAGTTTGTCAAAAGTTAATGTTCTAAGCTTTGTGCTTTGGCTCTTCCGTCTGTTGTGTAGGCATTCGAACATTGTACTGGATGTACAGCCATTACAAATAAATACAGTGCTTCATTATTTGTATTCTATGTTTCGCCATATTCAAAAGCTATTGCAAGTCTCTCTTGGACACTCAGCTTGTGTAGCAAAGCTTCAATTTTATATTCCGTCTACAGTTTTTAGTTTTACCTTCCACATATTTCTGATTAAATACATTTTACCTATATTTAGCAAATTCTATAAATTTCCTCGCACATCCATTAGCTCTCAATGACGTGTTGCTTTCGTTTGCGTTAGGTCTTTTAATTTCCAGGGGCGAGGTCATTGCCTTGTATTAGGCACTGTTCCAATACCGGACAATCCTAAGAAGTATTTTTATGTAGAATGAAAACAACTACTAATATCTAGCAACCCATGCACAAGCTATAGAACCCAAAATTTTCAATCATGAGAAATATTCCACGTCTCTAAGTGTTAACCTTTCCCCGTTTCGAGTCGGCGCAATGCAAAGGTAATTCTATAAAAAATATGCAATGCATCAGTAACAAATCATCTGAATATCAACTTGCGACAGATACATCAACGAAATAGCGCAATGTATTGCCGACATAGTCACACTGTCGCCCTACAGTTAGTCCACCAAAAACAATAAAATATGGGAGTGGAAAAGTACTAGTTGGTGGGACGACGATAACGCCGAGTTCTTGGCTAGATACAGCGAATACTAACATAATTATCTCTAAATGACATCGCGTCGACATCGAGACAATCGGTGAATGGACTACAGAGGAACCTAATGAGATTAGGTAACTTTAGTGCATTAGGAAAGCAATTATCACAAAGGTTAAATACTGTTACTGAAAGAAAATTTGAAGCTCCAATATGTAATAAACACATCTGTTTTTCCGTGACCTAACACAACATTATGAATAATAAAATATTGAGTCATAATAGGTGTATGTACAATAATACCAGTGTACCTAATAATAAATCGGCCGAAGCTCTGTTGCAATGCCACATGAGTATGCAGGACATGCAAAACAATTACAACGCCTTTACACGTGATGAAGAACACGGAGTATATTTAGTTGGTATATATATATAATTCAGAATAAAAGCATAGAAACTTTAGAATTACGCGCCATCATTTTCTAGAACTTTCGAATAATGCTTTAGCAAATCAAAAGCCTTACCGAAATCCAGACATGTGAAATGTTTTGGAATTATCCCAAAAGTACACAAATGTAGTCAGATACAGTCTAGGAAATATGCTTTGGGCGAATTTGCTTTGATTGTAGTTGCTGTGTGGATTTCATTCACGAATTCAAAATTAACTTCGTGATCTAGTAAAAACAAACATCCGAACCAGTGCAACTGGGTCAAGTGAATGATTTTCATATACGAGTAAATATATATTTTTCTTCGTAACGTTTACATTACAGTCATCATCGTCCTGCCCTTAATTTACCTAAATTTCAGTATGCGTTTTTTTTTTTCATCCATGTTTTTATAAGGCAGTTGTTCGATTAGTGAGCGAGAGAGATAGTGAGTCAAATGACCATGTTGTCTTTTGATAACTTTATGTACAGACCCCAGCACACCAAGCTACCCGAAACTGTCATTTTTTTTTCAATCAACCTTGAAAATCTATTAAATACATTTGACCGATTGTAGTAGCTTGATGTGCTGGCGTCTGCACGTACATACAGGTAAGTGTGATTGCTATACTTTAGTCTATCATCCATCACTATCTTACCCTTATCCCAAATTATTATAAAGTCAGCGTAGCATGTCGTCCATATTTGTTTAGTAGTCGTTATCTTGCACATAGGCTATCCATCGTTCATTTGATCTTTCCATACACTAAGCCATACATACACCACAGCCATCTGCAATTCTACATGTATACTCAAACTTTCCTCATTCCTTTTAACTACTATCGTGTTCCGTTTTCGGAGCCCGTAGCCAATTTTAGGACAACACTGTTTTTTTTATACAACCTTTATGAAATTAATTTTTTAAGCTGCAGCATTTTTTTCCTCAAATTCTACGCTAAATTATCAAGATTCCATTCCATTGCAACATTTGTAACGTAACACACCGTCTATTTTGTTTTATTCTGGACTATTTCGTTCAATCTCAGCTTTTTGTCATTGTACGAAATATTTATTTTTAATTCGCTTCAGATGTATCTAGTTGCATTTTAGTTTTATTTTTTTTACTAACTCTGAATTTCTGAAGATGTCGATACCATAATTAGTTTTACTCATTGATGTAATACTCAGGATATATTGCAATAGGTAGAGGAGACACTCAGAGAAGCATAGATTAAGATTAATTTTGCTGCTGTCGAGACTGATTTTATAATATTTTTCTTCATTGTAAGTCTTTTCCATTCAGTATACTTATTCTAAACTTACGATAGATGTGCGCATTTTCCGCGTGTTTCCGAGAAGCATTTCAATTGTTTTATTAGAAACTAGCGACACGCCCTTGCTTCGCAGAGCGCCACCTATCGGGTCCAAAACTATATCTAATGTAGCCTATATTTTAAGTTAAGCATCTAGCAGTAGAGCGGCGAAAAGTGAGTTCAAATCAATGCTGTAGTTTTTGCATGATGCGCGTACAAACATACAGACAGAAAGACAAAAATTCTTAAAACTGTTATTTTGGCTTCTGTTGCTCTAATAAAGACCCCCCATATATTTTTTTTAAATATCTTCAATGTACAGACATCGGCCTGTTACAATTTTATTATCTGTATGTTAAATGGAAACCGTCATGTTGATTGCTTTTGCAAGATTTACAATGTGCCCGCAGAGTTAGTTATTTGTTAGTGTTACTTAATTGCTTATTACAATGCCTAATAACAATTACAGCCACAAAGTTCTTTAAGTTTACGCTCATAACATTCCTCACATTTATATTGTTCAATCGGTTAAGCTCTCATCAATTTACATACGCTAATCATTTGCTATTTACACTTTTCTTTTAGATCTTTTCTCCGGCTTCTACTTGAGTTTTATTCAAGAATTTATGTTATACAGCTACATAGATGATTGTTTACTCACTTGTGTCCCATCATGATCTTTGCGTCATCTTAAACAGCGAATTTTCGAATAGTAACAAATCGCATAAACTTTTTTGTGTACTTTATCCAGATGTTCACAGTATAATTTGTTACTATTTGCAATTCATATAGTTTATTTTATCAGAATCTTCAATTTCCTCAATAAATTCTAGTTACATGAAGTTAATTTCTATCATAAACACATACAACATAAACTTGTTTCAGGAATTGAAAAATGATTTAAACAAAAAACTGTTTTAAGCTAATAAGTTTTAAGAAACAGTAAAGCCGCCTTTGCATTAAAAGTCTCCTAAAGAACAGGTTCTTCAGGAGCCTCCTGCCTAGTGCAAAAGAGTTTTGGAAACCACTTGAAACCAGTTTGAAACCCTTGTCATTTTTGCATTATTCTTACTCTTTTGTTAACCTATGTTATGATGTACATACAACAATTTGATTTTCCGCTGTGTCTATTTCACCACGTGGCTCCTTTAAATATTTGCAATGCAAACGTTTACGCCTTCCAGTTTCATTCCTGTCTGTAGCAAAACGAGTCTAACTTAAATATAGCTTTTTATAAGTTTTTATTTGAGAACATATATCAGAGTGACGCGAACACCGACCCCGTTCCTTACAGCTTCAGTTATTTCTGTGTCTTCTGATTCACATTCACATGGTGAGAAGAAACAAATGCGTAAGAAATTCTCAATGACGTGACAACGTTAATTGGCAGTATGTCTGTTTCGTTCAGGGTAAGATTTCTGTACGAAGCGTATACGATTGCATAAGGCTACATGACAATGATGATGTCGTCTGTCTAGTTAAGAATGAAAAAAAAAAGAATTATAAAGAATCTCTCAATACTTTACAAATGGCAGAAATAAAAATGACAATGATTTTTAAAGAAGCGATGGTTTTATATTAACCAGTTTTAATAAATCAAACATTATTGCTATTTCTGAAATTGTTTTATCTACTAATTGACTTTTAAGATCTTACAAGCAGTGCACCTGATAGGATATGCCATCGGCAAATGTACTGCAATTTCATACAATAATTCATCCTCTTTAATTAAGCCCTTTATAGGTTATGCATTTTCAAAAATCCTTTTGTAGTGTTCATCTTTGTTATTTCCCTACCTGAAAGTTCTAATTTCAAAGTTGTTCTTGCCAATTTACCTCTGTATGATTTGCCCTATTATTTGATCTGTCGGCTAGCAATTTCATCTCAATTTGGAATGGTTAAAAAGATTTCTAAAATGATGTATTTGGTAATATTGTAAAGTTTTTGTCTTGATGTAAAAAAGGCTATGCTTCGGTAATTTCGTGGTTTGATTTCAAGAATTGTTTATAATGATGAACAATCAGTCTATCATCTCAATCATAGGGCCAACGAAATAATCTAGTTTCGTCAAAAGTTTAGAGTGTTATACGAGAAAATTGAATTCACACAAAGAACACAAGGCACACACGGCTAAAGATCGCACAATTAAAAGGCCTTTAAATGAGAAAGAGGAGAGCTTGGCTCAGCAGTGGGACACAAAAAAGAAGCGAGAATCTTTTTGTCCCTACAGCATTTAATTTAGCTTACTGTCTGGTCTTGACGTAACGAAAGGGCACACCAACAGAAGAAGAAGTCGTCAAGTTGTCAGGGAAACCGTACATTCTAAAAACAATGACGGCAGCCATCCAACGCCAGAGTGACGATAACATTTGACATTTGGCAGTAACAAGACAATATTTAATAGGTTCGGAATGTGCAATGAGGAAGTACGTCAATGAACCAGAACAATCAACATTACTCTCTTTAGTAGTGTAGACTGACGGTGTTGAGTAATTATAATTAATAACAATATAATAAGGTGACCACCTGCATTCGGGAGGGATTTCATAATTCCATCAATAAGTATTCATATAATAACTCCCCGACTGAATGTGCTAGATTTTTGTTATACGCTAACCATAAATAACCTGTAAAAGACTGATTAAGTGTATTAAACGCCTTTGAGAAGTCTAAACAATACACGTAGAGTACCCCAAGGCAATATCGAAATAACAATATTTGCATGTTTTTACATTCAAATGTCTTTGTAAACCATCTATCATGTTCAGGAAAATAGACACAGCACCACGCCACGTGCTCCTGACTGAACAAAAGATTCGAGCTTTTAAGAATCATTTTGGTACAGAATTTTGTTTCATGGAATGGAAATCGGGTTTTCAACATAACACACAGCGTTAAGACACTGTATTAACAATCTTATTATGTGAAATCCTAATCTTCCTGCCTGTATCTGATTTTACTTGGGGTGCGGTGCAGAACCATTTTTTTTTTCATTCTTTCTTGTCAGCTGTGATTATTTCATACACCCCTTTTTCTTTCGTTAATCCTCACACAATATATTCATCTTTTATTTGGTATTCCTTTCCCTCTATAACCATCTTATTATGTGTATTATCTACATATCAAACCAGTGCATTTTCATTCAGCACACCAAAACAGAGCAGCCAGCTTTATGGTTTTAGCAAGATGGCCATCAATACATCAACTCTTGTTAATTTGTTAAAATTAATGTATTCTTGTACACGAATTGAAGCAATTTTCATTAATCCAGGAATTAATGCTAGCATTCTTGATTTTGGAAGTATTCCAATTGAAACAGTTGTACCAGCACATTTTCGTAATTATGTCTTTTCTGTAACACTTACTAGGCGACCAGGGCCTATTTTTATAACACAAAAAACTTTTCATGACGGCTTCACACTATCAAGGGGCCGCATCTATGTATTTGATTTTTATCTGATGTTCAAATTATTCTTTTAATTGTGGTTTGGAAAGCTTTAGCCAGAGTGTAGCATTCCTGTCTTAATCAATATTTGTAAATTGTCTTTTTCAAATTTTTTATTAGTTAGACAATGGTTTAAGTAACAGTTTTTTGATTATTATTCAGTAATTTTTTAACAACTCGGTCAGTCATGAATAATAGTAACAATATTTACGTAGGTGTTTGCTATATTTTCGAAGCCTATTAAGTAACTAAGTGCTTATTGGATGAGGTACGTTTTGTTTATGTTTTTGTTTGTACCTATCAATATGTGCAGTATCTTTCCCAACGTGGTTACTTCCGTCTAAACTTCCACTAACAAGAGAACGTCTTAAACCAGATTCTAATAAAACCAAGAAAGCGACTTTCTTAGTACACCTACAGTTAGCTCGGAACAATTTAGTCTCTCAGCCAAAAGACAATCTTGCATTGGTGCCGGCTTCGACAGTGATTTATGACACTTTTTGTGTCTAGACCAGCAACTATATCCTTCGGATGAGTGAGACATGCATTGTAGGCATGGCAACGACCACAGATATGTCAAGATAATTAATGAATATCTGACGAATTAGCTTATGGCTACATTTGCTTCAAACTCACACACTCATATGCACACACGCACAGCTTGCACTTTTACGAAATGGTCGTTGATGAATGTGACGTAGCAACAAACAGATCACATCGACAGTTGGCGACAAAAGAAAATAGTCGGAATGCCGATATCACGTAATAGAAGTCTATTTCAGCAGCAAATGCGGCGGCACACAGTTTTAGCCGAGCTAAGAGCGTAGGCGCCTTGCGACCTTGGCGGAGCCAGCATCGGTGGAACGGTGGAAAACGAGACTCGGTACCATTTTAGGCCGCGCCGACGGCCGCAGCGGTCGGCGGCCGGGTCAAGTTTTATTGTCTCCGCGGCTCGGTTGCATAACTCGCGAATCGCAAGCCGAGCCGCTCGCTTCGAAAATATCATGCGCACAGCCGAAAGCTCGGGTCCGCCGAAGCGGTCTTCCCCTCGGCCCGTCCGAAGATCATTAACTCGACGATAACCCATTTGGACGGGCGCCGTCGCAGACGTTTCGACACGACGAGGGCCGCCCGCGCCCTGGCCGGCCGCCAGCTTTCGAAAGCTCGCAAAATTAAACGAAGATGCGCGCCGGTCGGCTGGCGGCGGGCGAGTGCCACTTACACCAGTACACCGCGACGAAATCCTTGTCTTCCAGCACTCTCTCCAACTGTTTGGCGGTGACCTCTTCGATCTGGGGCTCGACATGTTTGCTCGGGGCGGGGGATTTACGCGCGGTCGCGGCGGCGGCGAGCAGCAGCACGGCCGCCAGAGCCTTCAGCCACCGAGCCATGGCGAGAACGCGCGCGGACTGACGCCCGGCCGCCGCCCGCCCTGCGCAAGCGCCGCCCGCCGCGCGCATCGCCTGCGCGCATGCGCACACCGCACGACCCCGGCGCCCGCGCGCTTCAGCTTTGTTTACATCGCAACGCAATGCCTCCGGTCATGCGAATACCTAACCTCCAAATGCGCTTCGAAATGTCTCGACAGATCGTATAAATACTTACGTATCTACAAACTTATATCTTACTCACGTTTAGATACTCAGAGTTAAGTTTAGGTTTAAACTTAACTTTCTTTCAGTAAGCACCTACTGTGATTCAATTTATAGCATTTACAGCAAGATCAAACGAAATAACACAGTACATAACTACAAACTCAAGAGTTTTGCACGAGACATACCCTGGTTTCTGAAACTGGAATCAAGTCTCTGATAGATAAATCTACCGCTATGTCAGCACCAGCTGCCTAGCCTTTCACGAACTATATTGTGGTGGACTACTATTATGACTCCAAAACTCAGTTAGTCTCAGTTAAGGAAGACTGGTTGTCAGACTTTTGGCTACCCGTAACGACTGTCAAAGATTTACAGATGACAGCCGGCAGTCGGCACCAACCACTTATCGTACTTTCCGATGCACGGAGGGGTCTCGTTATATTAGAAATGTTCACCCATCCACAGACCAATCCCAACAACTGTAGTTTCGCTTAATCTTGAAGCCTCTGCGGCTGTTGTTATTAAACAACAAGCCGGCCCAAACACAGAGCTGTAGAACTGATGAAGTTTGACGCTGATGCCAACACAATGCCTGCACAGCACGAGTCGTGCTGGGGTACCATACCAAGTAACATAAATCATCATAAATCATATTTATTTCTATAAATTGGTTTAAAAAAACTCTTTTACATGTCAAAATATTATGTTTTAAAACTAGATGGGGCCGGTGTTCCGTACCTGACTACTCTTAGAAGAAACATCCGAAACAAACTCAGAGGTCACCGTCTCTTTTAAAGTCCAGACATACACCTACTCTACTACTACGGTCGCAATAAACCCCAATCTATCTCCGAACTTCGTGAATCGGCAGAATCATGTGCCATCCGGTTGGAAAAGCATTGGCCTAGGCTATATGTATAATTAAAATGGGCTACATCTTTTGCTTCCACAGGTTCGCTGTTGAGGTGACGCAGGAAAAGAATATCTGGAAGCATATGGCGGAAACCTTACTATCCTGCTCCTACTTTATTATTATTTCCTTTATTTTATTTTTTATACACATAATTTACATTTTTTTTTATTTATTTTTTTAATATTTCTATACAAAGTAATGTAAAAAAAAATATAAAAAATAGTAGCCCACCGGTATCGGGAACAGGGTCCGAGATACCGGTGGTCAGGGTTCTTGAGAGAGGAACCTCCTAACGATACGCGCCGTGTCCAGAAGTACTGCTTTCTGAATCAAGCCCTTGATCCAGCTGCCAAGCGAGAGCCTCCTCAGATGTTGGTCTAGGCTATCGGCTATTGAATGGCGGGGGAGGCTAGAGCTCCTTACCGCCGGCCTCGACACAGTCGAGGCGATCCGGCCAGTACTCGACGACTGTCTCGGGAGGAAGCACGGCTCCCTGACGTTCCGGGCGACGCAGGTGCTTTCGGGGCACGGCTGCTTCGGGAAGTACCTGTGTCGTATAAGCAGGGAGCCGGACGCCCGGTGCCATCACTGCGTCCTTTGTCTGGAGGACACGGCGCGGCATACGCTGGCCGAGTGCGCCGCGTGGGTTGAGCCGCACCGTGCGCTCGTTACGGAGGTAGGAGGAGACCTGTCGTTGCCGGCCGTCGTTCGCTCGTTGGTCGGCAGCGCAGAGTCCTGGGACGCGGTGATGTCCTTCTGCGAAACCGTCATGTCGCAGAAAGAGGCTGCGGAAAGGGAGAGGGAGATGACGAGCTCCCGCCCCTCCCGCAGCAGACGCACCGGGCGTCGGTAGGGGGCGGACAACGCCCTCTCCCGGCCCCCCCTAAATAGGTCAACGATCACACTGGATCCGAGACGGCGACGCGTAGTGTTGTTCCACGCTCTCTCAGACGTAACGGGGGGAGTCTTACACCTCACTCCCCCCAGGGACGAGGCCCGCAGGGCAGGCGGGCCGGCACTAGTCCAAGTCCGGGCAGCGGAAGTCGCATCAGATCCCGTTGCCCCCCGGCGCAAGTGTGCGAGGGAACACCGGTGTGGTTTTAGTCAGTACGAGGCTGACTCCGCTCTCCCCAGGGCGGAGGACATCCATTGAGGATTGCCAAATCGAGAAAAAACAAAAAAAAAAGGCTATTGGCTATTAAGCCATTGGCCGACACGACCACCGGCACAATGACTACTGTATATTATTATTATCTCCTTTATTTATTTCTATACAAATCAATTATATTTTTAAATATTCCTTACAAAAAACAGTATAAAAAATTGTAGCCCACCGGTATCGGGAACAGGGTCCAAGCTACCGGCGGTCAGGGCTCCAGAGAGAGGAACCTCCTAACAATACGAGCCGTGTCCAGGAGTACCGCTTCCTGAATCAAGCCCTTGATCCAGCTGCCTAACGAGAGCCTCCTCAGGTATTGATCGAGGCTCTTGGCAATTAAGCCATGGGCTGATTAAACTATCGGCACAATGATCGCTGAGTCCACATCCCACATGTCGACAACCCCGCGAGCCAAGTCAAGATACTTGATTTGCTTATCTTTCTCGGCTTAATAATATTATAATGCAAAAGTTTGTGAGGATACATGAATGGCTGGATGTTTGTTACTCTTTCGCGCAAAAACTACTGAACGGATTTGGATGAAATTTAGCACACAGATAGTTTATAACCTATTATATTAGACCCTATTACATTATTACATATTTTTAACTCATAGGATACTTTTTATCCCGGTAGCCCATGGGACAATTACCGAACTCCACGCGGACGAAGCCGCGGGCATAAGACAGTAAGAAGATAATTTAAAAAAAGAATAACTTTTGGGTTGATAGAAGAGTGCAAGGCCTCAAGCCTGCTATTACAATTGTGTCAGAATGGTCTATCATTGATTTCTTAATTGTTGATTTTGACAAGTTTGGTAATCTACTAATACAATGGCGTCATTTAACTTTTCAATGGTCAACCTCTGACACTCCATTGAAAGAAATGGCATAGAATGGTAATCTAATAAATAATAAATAATATGTAAAAATATGTATAAAGAAATTTTTCATGAATAAATGTTCTTTAGTAGTAGTTTTTCGAAAAACATTTCTACTAACGGGTTTTATAGTAATGGCAATACGACAATGTCATTATAACACAATTCTGTTACGAGACCATTGACCGACCAATGATCGACCATTATGAATTTAGCAGATTACGAACTTTTAGCAAAATGACAATAGAATCGTGTTGGAATGACGAATTTATAAAAATAGCAGACTTGGGCTCCAGTGCGCTTGTGTCTAACATAACACATAACATAATTAGCCTATTAATGTTCCCACTGCTGGGACGCAGGCCTCCTCTCTATGAGAGGGAATGGGCTTTAATCCACCACGCGGGCCCAGTGCGAGTTGGTCAGGTGGTTGGCGCTTGTGTCTGCGCAAACATAATTTCGCATTTAATCGTAAGCTTTAGTGGCTACTGTTCGTTGTTCGCCAATTCGACCAAAGTGAATCGTACTTATTTGAATTAAATCACATTTGCTTTCATGTTTTTCCCTTTTTGTTGCCATCAGCTTAGAAATTTCAACTCGTTAAAGTGAGAGCTGTCATTAATGTGGATGCTTGTGACCGGACTGCTCGCTCCACCCAATGACGCCTTTATGTGACAGAATTACATAAGAGATACTCGAAAACGCTGATCTGTGCGTGTAAATGTGATTTCACCCTTATACTGAAGTAACAAGCCATCAAGAACTGCGCTAATCGCTGCTCCATTGGTAACAAGCGTTACTGCTGAGCATGAGGTCATGGCTTCGAATCCCAGCTCGGCAAAGTGTTTACAAATTCGGTTTCTTCATCAGGTATTTCTCCAATCTTCATCGATGGCAATAGGCTAGTGGACGAGTCCTTATATCGTAGCTTACGTATAACTGGCGAAATATGTATGTGTGTACCTATACCACTCCCTAGCCCTTCGGGGATTACAAGCATGATGTTATGTATGTGTGGTTTAGCAGATCAATCTATTCTTTTAATTAGTTAACATAGTGGCATCAGCACCTATACCTAGATAGAATTTCCGCCTAAAAAGTGTCAAAAACTCACAGCGGTAAAGTTCTACCTAAATGCTGAACTCACGTGGCAGAAAGATGGAAAATATAAAACTGTTATCATCTGCAATAATTATTTACTAGGTATCCTATGCAGTTGGAAGAAAAATACTACCTACACCTTGATGTTTTTGTGAACTTAAATATACTCATAGCATAGATACCTAGATCAACGCCCAGATAAACAATATAATTATGATTCTTGATTCAGAAATTAGGACATAGTAAAAGCAAAGCACTACTTCAGATCGGTATCACCTCATCTTTTTTATTTACTAGTATATCCCGATTCCAGACGAATGACGATATAATGAGTATGACGGTAGGAACCAATGGTAGGAACAGTAAAACGGGGTGAATAGAGCGAGACAAAACTTTGAAAGGAATTTTAACTTTGAATTAATATGGTATGTTGCCAACATAGTCTCTAAATAATTAAGTATACCTAATGTTAATAAAATTGAGTACTTGTTTGTAACATATCATAATTATGTATTCAAAGTTTTGATATGGAGTTTTATAGAAATAATCCTGAACGGCTTGAGTTGAGACGTGATTGCCGATCGCGTGGAATGCATATATCTTGCAATATAAAGAAAACCCCTGCCTGCTAAAGAAATACTAAACTTATGTAAACAAACAGAATAAAACATACCCCCAGGCCTCAACGCAAGCTCCTTGTTTAGTTTTTCATGCTATCACAAAGCCATGTGCACAGTTCACAGACTTTCAATCTTTCAATCTTCAACAGCAAGCAACCTGTCTGACTCTCAAGTTTCGCCGATCACTAGAAATTACGAAATAGTCATAGAATGAAGCAATCTAATTGATAATTGTCTCAAAATCGCAAAACAAATTAAATCTATTTTTTCCGTCCCGCCAAATTAATTCGAGTAAAAGAAAAAAAAGACAACCCAACCCTGTCCATAGAACGTCTGTCTATGATAGATCCTTCCTCCCTTCCTTCCTACTTCCTAGACTAATAACTCCCTCTAGCTAGTGGGTCAAGAATGAACAAAACGTGTTTTGAAAAAAAATTCTATGTCATTTTTGAACGAACCAATGAACCTTTGTGACGAACATCGAAAATGTCAACCAATAGTTACGTAGGTACGGCTTCATTATCGATATCGATGGTAGAAAAGTAGTTGTCTCAACAGTAACTGTCGAAAAAAAAAATATAATCGAACTAGCGAATTTTCGAAAATCTTTGAATGCAGATTTGTTTCTTTTTAAAAATAAAGAAATGTTTCCTTTGAGTGAAATTTGCTATCTCCTGAGTACTTTCCCTCCAGGTGAGTTTGAAAAATTCCACCCTTTATACTTATTGTTGTCTGTCTGTTTGTTCCGGTAATCTCCGAAACAGCTGGACCGATTTTGACGAGACTTTTACGGGCAGATAACGAATGTTATAGGGCGTAAGTTAGACTACTTTTATTTTAGAAAAACAATTAGAGTTCCGTGCAAAAAAATTAAAGCCCATGAAATCCGATTCAAATAGGGAAGGAATATTTTTTTAATAATAATTTCACGCGAACAACGGTCACGGGCAGCAGCTAGTTTATAACTAAGCATGGTAGTATTGTACAGCCTTAACTGAGCATTCGTACCAGATAAACGAGCCGAGAGAGATTGTACAACCGAGGATGTTTATCTGTTTCTAATAGGGTGCCCAAACATTTTATAAGACTCAAATAGGAAAAATCGTAAAAGGGACCAACGGCCTCGGTTCTGTCTATCTCTCTAGACTAAGGACAGGACTGAGAACTGAAGTCCTTCAAAATTGGTATCACACAAAAATGAACCATAAAAGTCTAAGATGCAAGAAAAATAAAAAATATCTAAGGCTCTCTTGAAGTTTTAGTAATAAATACTAAAACTTCACTACTACCAGCATTAGTGATTACTAGTTCAAATTCAACATTTAGTTTATTTCAAGTACTTTTCTACGAATAATAACTATCGATATTATTCACCACTGACTCATGACTACGCGTCCCATCCCTACTAAAAATGAGTCAACCAATCAGCGTCTACTGCAAACGTCATTTGTCACGTGGAGGGGAACGCCGGAGAGCGGTTTCCGAACGGAAAAGGCAGCGTAGCTAACTTTTTGTTTCGCAGTCTCGCGCTGTTAACAAATTCTCGTGACGCGGCCGGTTCTAATAAAATAAGTTCGTCTTGTGAATGTGAAGTGCCTTGTGGAATATACAATGGATATTATTTATTAATTGTCACATTACTGTGCAAAGTGTTGTATTTATTTCTTCGCAAAGTTTCGGTAAGTTTAGTTTACAAAAAGTTTTCAGTTTTTCATTTAGGTACGTATGTTTTACCTGGCCGATGTATTGTTTGATTCCGTCGCAATCTTATCACGAATTTATAGCTCGATAGAAATTTTTGTGCTGTTTAGTCAGGAATCTTGAGAGAATCTAGTTAGAATGCAGGTGGGTGGAAAAAATATTATTTTGTGTTAGTGATAGTTTTTAAAACTTTAATTTCGGTCGATTTTGGCCAGGTCATTGATTGTTCACCTACGCAATTAGCGTCATGACTATAGCATATTTACAGTAGATAAAAATGTTGGAGATTATGGTAAAATAATTTGCCATAAAAGTGGTGGTTGTTGTGTCCCTGCCATCAGAAAGCTCCTAGTGTTCGTTTACTCGAATATGCAGTGCACAACAATTCAAAAATTTGTTCCATTTACTTCTGAGTCTCGTAAAGTGATGAAAAAAAATACAAAGACTGTAATAACACTGCCATTTGCAAAATGATACAAATAATACTCATGTACTGGAACATTGTCATCAGCATGTTTTTTATTGCATGTTACTAATTTTGAGGTCGCAGAGAGAATGCATGCTATATGTTTGCAACTGATACACTCACGAAACATGCTGTGCCAACCCCAAATAAATTGGGATAAGGGCAGGAGAAAAATGATGATGATGACACTATGATAATAATTTTATTTAAACTCTAACCAACCTCCATGTCAAATTCTGGTATTCAGCGGCATCTGGGTAAGACTGGAAAAAGGCTAGGCAGATGGTGATGAGCAGGCATCGTCATCCTCGCTTGTTCCTGCATTGTAAAGCAGACCCCAAGCAGTGGTTCATTTGTATAAAAAAGCATATAAGCTTAACAATGTGTTACGAAAATGGATTCCGGATCTAACGTTAGTAATCGCGCTTATCTTAAACATCAGTTTCTTTATGTCAAATTGCTTTAATCCTTGATAAAGGAAAGCATTAACAGGTACTTCACTTGAACAAAATAAATTTAATGCCAGTCCATATCCATATTATCTAAACAATGAACTCATAAACTACAGAACACAGTTGACTCAGCTGTTTTTCATCTGAAATATCTCTTCTATTTTGTTGAACTAAAAAGTTTCAATAGCCAGTATGACAGAAGAATTCATCCGGTGCCCGGCATTACCAGGCGCCCCTTTCTCACTTTTTTTTTTTGTTAGATCGAGAAATGGAGACAGTGACTGTACAGACTGCCTACGGTCTACATGCAATATTCGAACTTAGAAAATTTTACCAATATTTCAGCAAATTTATTTTGAATGATGACATCGTAATGACTACCAAAAATTATATTTTATTTTGTGTATTATTCAAAATTAGCTTCAATAATTCGATAGCAAAAGGAAGCAAGCCACATCTTTATCAGTATTATGTTTGTTAGATTATATCAATGATTTTATCATTTCGGAGTTGATAGCAGGTCTTTGTTCGAAACAATCAACCGCACGGCCATTGTTTTGTAGCACAAAAACACAATAAAAAATTGGCACATCTGGGCCTCAAACAAGGCTGGTTTTGCAATTTTTTTGCCAAAATAGAGGAAATAGTGATAAAGGATTGAAGAGGTCTGTTGAGTTGGTTGAAGATTTGGTAGGTCTTGTGTAATTTTCATAGGTTTCATTTGTTTACTTCTCTGGATTATTAGGGCTTCTACTCAGAGCTGCATTCTCTTATTGAAATGACTTGAAAAAGGTTTTTAATTTCTCAGCTACTTACCTGAGTGTAAGTAAAAATCAGTCTTATTTTCTACTTTCAACTTTTTACAACTTAATGAAAAATTACGATTGAAGTATTACGCATATTGCAGGTGTTCAACTTCACAGTATTGTCATTTCTGTTGATAACTTCAACTTTTCCACCTAGAAATGGAGTCAAAAAACAAAAATTATTATTCAACTAATTTTTCTATTATGCAATTAGCATGCAGGTAGTTATTACTGCAGGTACTGCTAATATCTTTTCGTTTGCACAGCTTATCCTCCCTTTTTCGTGGATAACAATATCAGTATCGCTAATTGGTATAATAACAATCATGTCATCAACAATTATTGCGATATTATACATTATGTACGACATGCAGACTTGCAGAGTGAGCGTTATACGGATTATGCCAGGCCTGATTAAGGCCCGAACTCCACCAAAGCGGAGACGAACGGAGCGGAGAGGACATTTGTGGGAATCGACCAATCATATTGATTGAACTCCGCATCGTGTCTCTCGTCCCTCCCGTGATTGGTTGAATTTTGCACGTCTCCGCACCGCTCCGCTCGTCTCCGCTTTGATGGAGTCCAGGCCTGAAGGATGGGTCAAACCATAATCTACAACATTTCGGACGCGGCTCCGGACATCGGATTCTGTCAGGTACGGTACTAAACTAAAGGACCTACTTATATAACAGTTTTCGGTATCGGTAGCGGATCTGAAATTTTTCGTATCAGTCTGACTGATTCTTTAGTCTCCTCCAAGACTGCAGAAGAACTCATTCGTCATGGCGATGTGCAGTTGAAACCAGTTTTTAAGATTCAACTACATACAGCAAATACCAACCTACTTTGGAGAATTACTATAATAGTACAATAATCTATATTTTTTCTAAATAATTTTGTAAACCTTTGTCTCTATCACAAGACTATCTTTTGATATCTAACCACAAACACCAACGTACGACTTATCAACAAGATAAGTGTGACCAATGAGTAAGGTTCCAGAGGCTTCCAAAGTTCCAACCTATATCGTTGATTAACATAGTCTTCTTCGAAATAAGTAAGTCACCTAAACGATACCTAAGTGTTACCAAATACGGAGCCATTGCTTCTAGACGAGCTTTTGATGAGAACAGGTACTTTTTTCTTTCCGAGATAGTAAAAATATTTGGGAGTGTGCAGGAGTCTTTGGCACTATTTGGCAGGTGTCTACTCGATAGAATCGAATGTCGTACGTCGCTATTCATTAAAACAGTTATTTTCAAGAGAGGAAGTCCTTATCATTGTATACTGCATTAAGTACTGACATTCCAAAACATACGTGTAATACCTGCAAGTATAAAATGCCATCATAATTATAAATCATTTCTGTCGCAAGATAATAGCGCCGGTATGATAAACTCCAATACACGGTCGTAGAACAGTGATAATCGCTATCAAACATATCGTCAACCTGATATTGTAAGGACGCTTATCATAAGGAGTTCAGTGGCTACGTGTCAGTACACTAGTGAACATCTAACATGGGCGAATATCGTGCGGGTAAAGCGGGCATCAACGCTCAGGCTCAGGCCAGGATCCACAGCAAATACAACGATGACATCGCTCATGAGACCCTCGAATGGATCAAGCTGCTGACCGGCGAACCAGCTGACACTTCTGGAACAGCCGAGAATTTGTATGCAGTTCTGAAAGATGGGACTCTGCTATGCAAACTCGTCAACTCCCTGGAAGAGGGTTCAGTGAAGAAGATCAACCAGTCCGCTATGGCGTTTAAGTGCATGGAGAACATCAACGCGTTTTTGGATGCCGTGAAGAAGCTGGGAGTGCCGGCACAGGAGACTTTCCAGACCATTGATTTGTGGGAGAAGCAGAATCTGTACTCCGTCGTCGTGTGCCTGCAGTCTTTGGGACGTAAAGCCGGGAACTTCGGTAAGCCTTCCATCGGGCCTAAGGAAGCCGACAAGAACGTACGTGAGTTCAGTGAGGAGCAGTTGAAGGCTGGCCAGAACGTCATCTCTCTCCAATACGGTACCAACAAGGGCCAGCAATCCGGCATCTCATTCGGCGGCAGACGCCAAATGTAATACGTTTAATGTTATTAATTTATGTGATTAAAGTGTAATAAATATTTTGTATTTTTTTAATGTTCGCCTTTCATTTGTTAAAACAAGGTGTGGTTGTTCGTCCTTAGCTAACGTAATCTCAGATTAGATAACACAAGTATTTTGCACTACTGCAATGCACTGAAGTGTTTATTACCAAGTGGTTCAGTCTTAAATTCTTTCTTAACACTTTCTTCTTCTTCAGCTAAGTTTTTGACTCTATAATAGATACATACGGTGGTGCATATCTCAGAAGGACACACATTATTGTCCATATGTGGTGTACCAAGTCTAGGAATGGTTACCTAATAGGTAGACGTGATTACTCTACGATTTCTGAATTCCGAATCTTTGTAATACCATTTTTATCATCTAACTTGACGACAATATTAATTTTTACAATAAGGCTTAAAATCCTCCAAACCTAGATTATAATTTATCAGTTGTTTTAAGTATATCATAACTTGTAGAATCACCTACTTATTAAATAACTTGAAAGTGTTGTTGATGATGATAAGTTGATAACACAGCAATGTCTAGCCTGAATGATGGAGTTAAGACAATCTTAAGAAAAAACAAATACCTAATCATGACCGGAATAACGTTTTCCTAAAATGTTGTAAAATATTAATTACCTAGAGTTCTCTAGAGACCTAGAGTTATAGAAACTCTTAACAATATTCATATTGATGTAAATATGAAAATGGAAATTGAAGTACACCAAATTAATGTAGAAATGAAGCGAATGAACTGTGACCATCATTAATTATTGTGAACCAAGGGCATGTACATACGTAACAACACACTCATTAATAGAATCAATTCTATTTTTAGGTCAGTTAAGCTTAGTAATATCACCTGATTACTTAGAACTGAATGAAGCATATTATCAATTACATTTAGCTCTAAATTCACAGGCATTTAACACGCTACAAGGAACTGGACATGACGATGAAGATAAAAGAATTAATTTAATCTACTCATGACATTCACACGAGTTACTAAAGTGATATAATTGTTCATATTCCCAAGGCAATTAGACAATGCAGCCACTGCTAGCGTTAATCCTTGAAAATATAATAGAGAACTGAGACACAAAGGCAAATTTTACTCATTACTTGAGTTAATTTTAATAACCACTCAGTTAAGAAACAAGCAAATATTACCTCGACCTCTAAAATGAAAGACATTGATAGAATTGCCAAAATATTAACAAAGATAGTGATTTCAGAGTAGCTGCTCTAGATATAGATCACGTAACATAATATAACGCCGGTAATCCCCGAAGTACACCCACAATCGTCAGTTATGTTTAAGTCCAATGAAATGCGGGTGAAGCACAATGACATTACCATCAACAGGGCAGATAATGGTTTATTTCAAATAAACATTCATAACCCCAAGGGAAATAGACGAAACTTGATAAGAAGTAAGACCCCAGAGCCATTAAATTCATAACTCGAAGAAGAAGCAATAAATGACCGATGGAAAGACTGCATGGAGGAAGATATGGCTATAAATGGGGTGATGTTGAAATGACGGCTGATGGTAATGTCTCTGTCGAAACAGAAATGCTACACCGACCCCAATCGATTGACAAAAGGGTAAATTAAGTTGTCCCATGTAAAGCTAGCCTCAGTTCAAGGCCATGCATTATCAGGCGACATTCATTAAAAAATACGACATGAATATTTTAATCCTAAAGTTAATTAGAAACGCCTATATCAGTTTACTAATTCCGACCTTGAAGACTTATGTATGAGTTATGATTCTTTCAAAATACAGTCATCGGGAAAATCATAATATTTGCCTTTGACGATAACAAAAATTCCTATTTACTAAAATACGAAATCTAATCTGATTCTAACAATTACGCAAGTTACGATAAAAATAAACCAACAAAAATACTTGAATAGAATATTTAATAGGTCTATTACCAAAGTTACCGCTTCACATTTTTGCAAAATGTCGAGGGGAAATCGCCCCCCTGCCCTCTACGTACCTTGTAATTGATGACGTCATCTAATATTGATCTAACTTTTGCAACCACAGCCGTTACTACGGCTTAGCACGAGCTCACAATAGAGCCCTACAAATGATAACTATGTTTTGGAGCAGCTCTTGAGAATTGAGAACGGTTTACGTAATCGTGTCATTATATCCGCCGACTGCATAGAACAATACCAATATTGCAAGTCTCAAGGAAACACTGCAATTATATGAACCAAAGACAGACTGTAATCATTCTTATGACCACAGGAACAGCTTCTAGATTTGTGTAGCAAGTTAATTCTTGACCCGTGCAAGCGCTATCAAGGACAATTAAGCGAGATAAAATGTGGCAGTAATCAATGATTTCTAGTAACTTAATGGTTATTACTGTTTTTTTATTGGAAACGGAAAAGTCGGATCCTTTGATACGGCGAAATGTAAAGCAAATGATGGATAATATTAGCAGTATCTTCGAAGATAATCTATCGTAAAATGTGTGGTAGTTTTTGCCAGACTGCATTTGTTTCTAAGCCGCTCGTTTAGTCCATTGCAACACTATTGTTGGAACTTACAAATTAATAGTTGTCATTCAAAAGTGGAGAAAGCTACAATAATCAATCATGATGTTATAGTTTAACTAGTTTCTAAATTGACAATCGCCAGTGTGATTCATCAGAATTGTAACGATATATCTGGCTGGATCACGATAATAATTCCGTGCTCGTCAATAAACAATCTGCGGTTTTGCCCATATTTAATTTACTTTTATTTTCTTCTGCGGATGCTTAGTAGAATCCGCTCTCTTGCGTGGAATGAAATAATTCTTAACCAAATGTGAAATTATGATCAACAACTTTGAGTCTGTTTTTGAAAGCCCACTGCTAAAAAAACATGAACATATTGCCTAATGAAGTAATGTCAGAAATGCTTGGGACTCCAAACTCGGCGCCTAATGCAGCATCATTAAAGTAATGACAGAATTGAGGCAATTTTTGCATGTTTACTACATTACTAACATTGTTAATTCTATGAACGTTGACGTCACCATCATTAGCACGGCTGCGACTGTCCGTCACGGTCATGTCAGCACCCCACAACGGAAGGTCTGGTCACGCGCCGATAGCAGCGGAAATACGGATATCCGAATAGGACAACACTAACTTGTCCCCAAGAGTAACAGAGAGGGGTAATCACGCACGTGGGCATTGTTTTGTACCAACAATGACTAATAAGCATAATGTTAAACTTAAAACAAGAGAAAGTATTGTTTGACTAGTGTTAAAGCCATTTGCTTCCCAAAATTCAATGTCGAGTGGGTTTGACTCGGCCGTCGTCAATGGCCTCAAATGAGGCTGCAGTCACACTTTTAAAGCGCTCTGTACATGTCCAAAATGATTAATTGAAACAAAGAGCTTCTATAGCTAGATAAATAAAAGGTTTTTTCTAGCTCATTGATGAAATATGTGCCGCAATTCCTACTCTTGTCATCATCACAATGTACGTCGTTAATAATAATTCAGATGCAAAGCTGTACAATAGTTCGAAAGTTAAGTTAAATAAGGAGTCTATTAAAAAAACCGTTTACTCATTGCTTTCCATTTCATATACACTGTATGAATATAATTTTATGATACTTATCAGTAGTGAAAGCATTTGAAAACAGCGCGTAAAGTTCTCCGTCGAGGCTATCGCCACTTCGGAACGATGATTTAGCAACATCAGCGTAAAAATCTTCGATAGTAACGACCTTACTGTTTAGAAAGTGTTAATTTTTAAGCAAAATAGCTGCACAATGATCAGTTTTCGTATTTTGCTTGGTTATTGCAACATCTCCAAACGATTCAGCATTCCCACGTTATACGATATCGATCGTTCTTGCAAGGCTTCTGTACGTTACGCTACAGCGATTCAGCTTGCCTTCTTGTCCGAAGGCTCTTTTACCGTTACCGTATCGGGCCCCGGCCGGTCGAGCAGATTATCTGGCACTAACGGGATGATATCCGTTTTACGATCGCAATGGCAACTCTGTAGCAAAGTTGCATTGCAACTAATTACACCCATGATTACTTTTATATCGAGGAAGCTCTTAATTTAAGCACTGCATTTTCGTGCGATTGCACTAGTGGTTCCGTCTGCAGTTTAGTAGTTTCATCTCTAGGAAATGGTCCATGTTCAGCGTGCAAAATCGTCTAATTTATCTCGAGTGTATTTTGTTTTTGTTTAATGGTATTTCATAAATCTTAGCGGCAAAGAATTTATTGTAGAGCAACGTTACAGTTTCCTATTTTTAAAATCACCGTAGCGTGCAGAACAGCTGAGATTTGGCGTGATTCGAGTAATTAATTTGCGTTACGTCACTAAGAATTGCAGTGTTGTACTACTTCCATAACACACGTACCTACAGTTAATGTAAAGTGGATAGTACGACTTTACGTACGAGTCACTCCACTCACCTAGTTTCCTTTGTTTTTGTTATTTATTAAATTATATCATGTTTCTGTTGCATAAAGTCTTCTGGTTTTTATATCTGTTGTACCGTTTAGTTCCGTTACTTCCTATTTTTAGTAGGTATCCACGATTACAGTAACTGTTCTTTCTTTTATTTTTCGGTTTTTACGCTTTACCACATTTCAAAAAAACTAACAAGGTTAATACTACAATGAACATTAATTTTGGTTTTACATTTCCTTCTTTCTCTAGCGAGATTGAGGATTATTTCATTTTATTGATATTTTTAACGAACTCAATTACATTTTATATTTTAGCTACTAACATCTGTTCATTAAAGAACCAGGTCAAACCTGTTTCCCATTTCAGTGTCATCGAGAAACTTCCCCCTAGTTTATTTATATTCAACTGCGCCATTCAGTTTTCCGTCATTCGACCACGTCATACCAGCTAGGGGAGTCGGGAATCAATTGATATGGCCCTGTGCGCGCCCCAAGCTGATTTATTCGTTAACCTGCAATGTATTGATACAGCTTGACCTCATTGGTGGTGACATTCGTAATTGGCAATTGCCTTTGATACGTTAGTTGTTATTTTTAATAGCATGTGCTAATGGCTATGTTGATCTGAATACGATGTAAGCAGTACTAAACCATTATTAATAACGCCCGCTTGGTATTTTCTTGTATCTTGTTCTAAGACTGGCTATTGCTTTCATCCATCTTCTTCAAATCATAGTTTTTTGCAAAACGACGTGTAATGTCTAGCAATCCAGACTTCAGACACATTCCAAGTTTTTCTGTAACTCCAACATCAACGTTAAAGTCATTATTTTATATTGCAATTTATTACTTGGTACTGTGGTTGTCAGTAACGGTTATTTCTCATGGGAATCACTTGCGTCTTGATTATTCGATGAAAATGCATCTTTAGTCACACTATTTGTAACCGAGTCTTGATGTTCGTCAAAGTTGGTTGTCACTGTCAGTCTTTAAATAAATTCCTTTACCATCGTAACAGGCTTTACTTATTATAATTGATTTATGATCCTAATTAACCTTCAAATCAAAGCCCATAACATATTTCTTGATTGTGAATCACGCTAAATCAAAGAACATTCACATTATAACAGTATGTGTAGCTAATAACATCAACATTTATTTCTTCATCAGTCATCACTTCAAAACCGCATAGAGTACCGTTACCGTTGATTTTATTTTAATTGGAGCAATCTTTGTTATTACACTATAATTATGTCGCGACGGGTTTTGAAACAGCAGCAAACGGTAACGCGGCAGGCTCAGACGGAGATGGCGGGACGAACTAGACTACCAAAAAATATTGACAAATAACAGTAATGGATGGGACAAGTGGAAGGAGGGAAGGGAGATCTTTGCCTTGCAGTAGGACACAAATTTAATGACTTTTTTGCGTTTTCTACTGATCTAGAGATTGGAGGTGCTTAAACTTATGCCTTGATTTACACACACACTCACACACACACACACACACACACTTCCCAAGCTCTAGACCGAGTACTCCAACTTGCCACTGACTCGCCACTTTACTCGACTCATATAATCAAGGCATTAAACTCAATATTTATTTTGCCCGCATCATGAATACGGCTTGGCCACCGACTGTAACTAATAATCATGAAGCATTGATAAATAAGTATTTGCTTAAATTGAATCTACCAACAACCTTGCTTGCCCAAAGAACGGGTGTGTTTTTCTACCATATTGTTAATTAGAATTAACAATCACAGTTGATGAACCGTAACGGTCTCAGTAATGAAAGGAACGACAAGTTAATGCTTAAATTATGACACTTGTAAAGCAATTTCTTGATTTGAGTAAGTTGACTTTAGCAGAAGACATTGCAACCCCGAGGGCGTTGTTGAAATGTAAAGGGGAAGGGGAAGAGCGAAAATAATCATAGCTGAGGCAAAAACCATAGAGTGACATTTACAATAAACCATAGAATCGTATTATATTCGTCTTTCAAGATCGCCTCGCGCCTTTAAATATGTCTTCAACATCCTCAATCCAGTTTCAAGTCCCACCTTAGCTTCAGGTTCATTACATAAATAACTACTTCGCAAGAGGAATAATCTCGCATTAAAAATGGCAAGCGGAAGTACTAAATCCGTTCCGTGCCGCCGGTGGACTGGTTTGTTTATGTATCAGTCCTCGTATCTCGAATACGTCCGCACTGTCGATGTCGTAATTATGCATTTCATTTTTATTCACAACCTGCCCCACTGCTATACACGCTACAAATCCATTTGTTATATCGTTCAAATCTCCCTTACCAACTAGCTCTGCATGACCCAAGTCATTTTCATATTTAAATTCTCTTCATAACAGGATGACGTTGAAACTTTTGGAATTTCTACTTAATGAGGGGAAAATGTAGCATGCATGAATAAGATCGATCAGCTTTTACGCAGCATAATGTGATTTATAGAACCTACTTTCCTTTATTCATCTAGGCAAATTACATTTTGCTCGTGTAGTTAGACTTTCGCCTATAGCCTGATGCTGATATTCAGAATATCAGTTATTAGTATTCTCCACACGGTCTCAGCAATTTGCATTTCAATTGATATCAGTGACTGAGTAGCCATTTGTGTGGGCTTCGCATCTGCCATCAAATGCACCGTTCAAACTGCATTTCATCTCCGATATTATACTTGACCGTTTTAAGTAACCGCTCAACGGCGATTGCAATAAATGTAAGATTCTCCGAACGTTACATTTACCGCTTGCTGTCGGTACAGTAGGTCCAACTGTGACCGACTTTCTGTGGAACCAGTTTCTTTAGACGTTACCAAAACCGGCGGCGTTGGTCCAACCTTGGCATTGAGGGAACTCTATGACTAATGTTTGCACATTACTTTTTTTACCTACACGTTACGTCAAGATGGTCGAGGCTCGAGCCTTGCGTGATGGAAATTAAATTTTATTTCGTAATAGTAGTTATAGCATTAGCAATAGTTTGCGTGTAAATTGCGTTTCCAAAGTTGCCTGTTTGAAACAAGTCCCATAAATCACTGTAGACTGGGTGTTAATTGTTTTGCATAACGCATGTTACTTTTCGTCAGACGATTTAAACCAGACAAATTTATTATATCTTTTCAGACGATACTTTACTTAGTGACGTCGCATTACGTCATATTTTATCAAACCATGTTTTCTTATGCTTATCTTGACCAAGTTATCCTGTTAAGACAGTTTCTTTTGTATTCAATGCAAAATTAATTGCACTTAGCGTCTGTTTCTTCTGTGGGTGTTGTTCAAAATCCGGTTTACTTGGCCCATTTTAAGTCAGGTGTTCAATAATTTGTACTGACACCTACACAATACTACTTAACGAACTATTTACTATCGGCGCGTTCATCGTTCCAACCACGCGTGCCCGATTTTATCTCGGCAGACATGATTTTCGCTGTTCCACCACATTCTCGTAAAATGTCGAAAGTTTTCTTCATTTCCTCGTACGTAATTTAATCTGGTTTATTATTATATAACTTACTGTTCCACTTGTCTATATCATTTGAAATATGTTGGTCTTGTGTCGGTCTACTATGATTAATATGGAAACTCATATCTTCGAGAATTTCATTGTTTCTTATCCTTGCCAGTGATAAGATAAAAGAGTAACTAATTGTTGTCTGGTTTGTAAGTTTTCATCTATATTGAATTTCGTGTCTCTTGGCTTTAAAATTACACTAAGCACCTACCTTAGGTTTTCTTACAGCATTGTGTCATTCATAATTGTTGACTGCATTCAGCAGCCAGTACGCTTTGATGTACTGGCTGCCTATTATAATTTAGCTAATTTCAAAACCTATGTAGAAAACATAGGTGAGATGCAAAATACTGGTATTCAGCTACATCCGGTTAAACTGGAAGTCGACCCCAACACAGTTGACAAAAGGCCAGGCAGATGATGAAGCAGAAAATGTAGATAAATCTATTTATAGCGATACTCGAGCGTAACCATGCATGATCAGATAATTCAGTGAGACAGAACAGTTCTAAATGATGCTGGTAAAAGCAAAACAAATCATTACAGACACCAATTTACCAGAAGTAATTCAGATCAATTTTCGTCACGAGATAAGTAGCGGGTAAATCGCAACCCGACCCCGGAGGTCGGCTAATAACAATTTAGCTCTGTGCCGTTGTGAGTCACGGCAGCAGCCAGTCGTGACAATTTCCACATAAATAATATGAATTATGATTATGACGAAGCAGAAGACTCAATTATGACAGAGCATGATAAAGAAATATATAAACTTAGCGACGCTATTCTTTACTAAACATAAATGTATGCCTATAAAATAAATGCCAGTGAAGCTTGGGATCGGTTGTGCCTGAGATTCGTGATTGCTGACAACTGTCATGGAATCCGCTGCTCCTCAAAGTCTCTCCAAGTCATTGATACTGCCCGGTTTAAATATATCCATTATGTGTTGTCATCGGACTCATCAGGAATCAGTCTTACATACGAGTTTCGTATCTTTCGAGTACATTTCAGTACTAACATTATCAAATACTCTGATGGCAGGTATAATTTAATCCATGTGTTCCTTTATTTTAGCTATAGCTATAGTTTCCTTCATAGTTTCTTTATGATCAACCTCATTGACAATACTGTCACTAGAATTAGCAGTAAATTCTGAGAAAGACTTTCGAATTTGCTTGTTACACCAAGTGGTTTTCTATTTTGTAGGTATATTTGTTATTATTAAAATGATAGTTGTATGTTTGCTACAGAAACATCTGTGTCTTGCATGTGTATGATGCATGTAGCCATGGCATTCTTAGAATTTCTATACGCGTCATTGATATTGACTCGAATTGAAAACAATGCAAATGCAGTAACAGTTGTTTTTTTTTTTAAATTTATTTAAAATTTGTGTGAAATTCTGATAGCAACTATCAGAATTTCAAAACGCAATTACTTAAGTCAGAGTTTGTATTTGCAAAACATGTGTAAATATTTTCTACCCATAAAACTCTACAGCTCTCTAAGAGAGTTAGGTAAATGGATTTTAAATGCCTTTTTAACGAATGTTATCCTTACCTAAAATCTACATAATATTCAAATCAAGATATCTTTCAGTTTACACCTTCTAATACATTGTTCTTAACGACTCCTGGGAAATGAATAACGTCTGTTTCCGAAGAGTCTTCTTTAAAACTAGTAATCAGTCCGGATTCGATATTAAATTCCACGGCTTCGTAAAAGGTGTCCATTTGCTTATTCATGTTTGAATACCTCATTATCAATATCCTTTGTTTGGACCAAGATTGCAGTTGTGAAACCTGGCATGCGAAACGTTTAACTAAACATACTTCCAGTATTGGATTTGCTTTGGGAATTTCTTTTCAAACGGAGTTCTCAAAACAGTCTCTTCATTCCGTATGTTTTGTTTAGTGTGTCTGTTTTCAATTCTGGTGTGTACTCTCAACTGGAATTTCAACTGTTCCTAAGAACATTATTCTTGGTAGTTATTGCAAGGTAAACAAGAATTACTGCAGTTACCCGGACCATAATAACGAATCTTTTGACACTTTATTCATCAAAATCGGATGAATAGTTTAGGCGCTACGAAGAAACATACGTAAACACAAACATACATAGACTAATAAAATCATAATCCTTCCTTTTGACTTCGCCGTAGTCGGGTAAAAAAAACATACGACTACTAAACATGTGATGCGACATAATGACTCAAAGTTGCTCAAACTTCACGTGCTTGCTTGTTTTCTACAGACGTATATTTATAACTTTACAAGGAAAGACATTAAACCCACCCCTCCCTTAACTTTTAGTACATTGTCCCAGTTATATCCCAGAATAGATGTCTGGTGGACATCATTAAAACAAGTTGACATAGGAAAGTAGTAAGGTGCGGTCTACCGGATCAATTTTCTGAAAATGGCAAAGACTTACCAGGTTGCGAGGTCACTATAACCAGAAATATCACACCCATGAACTTGAAAGTTCAAGGCGTTTTCAGCTGTAGCAGTACACAATAAGGTAGCGTATAAAATGGCAAAAGTTACTTGAAGATCTTCGAAGGTTGGTTTGGAGAACTATTGTACTGCAAATGGTTCAAAAATGTGAAAGGTCATTGGCATGATTGATAGTATTATTGGTTTTTACAATAATTATCGACAATACAGCTTAATAAGGTGTTCGACCCGACAGCAGATATGGTTATGATAAGCGTTTTAGCAAATCTCGACGCTTAGATATGCTTTGTTTATTTGTGCAAGGTTTGGGTGAGCTCGTTTCTGTCTGGTTTTATGTGGAGTATGAACACATTGTAGTGAAAGGTATATCATCCATCAAATAAACTCCGGCTTCAGATACAATATAAATTTATTTGAATTAGTATATGAATCGGTAGTTAACGAGTAATTCGAGCTCCATGAAAAGAGAAAATTGCCTGTTGGAAAATTCTCCCAAACAATTAGGTTAATGGATGTGAAACCTTTACTAAAGGTTAGTTCTACTGCTGTTAATCAGTTCGATATAATTTAGATCCACGACCTTCTGATCCGATTCCAAGTACACATTCAAAGATTTCCAACGCATTATAACTGTGTATGAGATAACAATTAAAGCTTATTACGAGTTCACTTAGCTTCAATTCTTATAGGTTTAAAGTATCAAGGCTAAAGCGAGATAATTATCAGTTCACGTGAACATGCAACGCAGTTGTGCTAAAGAATGCATTCGGGTCATTGTTGGGAGAACAATGTACGATTCACATCATTTTACGTCTTGTACTACAGAACGCCGGGAGATTTCGGACATTATTGTTTGTACAATACCCAATTGACAATGGTATACACAATGCGTAACTGTATTGTCGCATTGAAATGTGTGAACTGAATGCTTGCAAAAATTTAATGGATAAAAACATACGTGTCACCGAACCGTGAACCTCAAATGAAATCTGTAGATGAGGAATTTCTAGACAAGCTTGAAAAGCTTTAAGGTGTAACCAATGAGTAATGAACTAACGAAGACGTTACTGAATAACAACCATGACAAATTAATAATTGACTTGTGACGTCGAAAATAAACAGACATTGGTAAAGAAATCAAACTTATTGAACATGTTCGACCCGAATGCCTCTTCTATTGATTACAAGTGTTGAAACAGATGTGTGTGTCTATGTAAGACTCATAGACAACAATAATAACGTGGACCTTGAAAACATGCAGCCACCTTTCAATAACGATAGAAATAGTAAACAAAAATGGAAATCTTTCACCTTTCTATGAAGGTCATGATGACGTGAACAATACAATTCTACAGTTATAAGTATTAACATCTTGCCGACGATTATAATACAATGATCATTGAATTGATTGCAGCCGCTTACAAGTTACAACGTATCGCAAAAACAGATATTGTTCGATATCGAATCGATAAGATTAACGAAACCTTTTGCAAAGTCGAAGAAGATTTTGATTATGTTAGTGGTAGTTAAGGATTTGAAGTACACGTAGTTGCTGTTTTTCCGTGTCCACGTCATTATTAATTTTTGTTCGTGTGGTTCAGTGGGTATTTTTCCTCGCTACGGAATTCTTCATTCATGTTAACTAAGGTTAGTAGGTTGATAAACTTTACCCTTAACAACCTGTTTCATTGTTTAGTCCAATCTCGTGGGTTTTGAGAATAATCAATACGTCTTAAAGGTTTAATGCTGAGACGTTAATTCAAACAATTGTATCGGCAGTGCGCGTCAAAGATTCATTAGCATCGATTTTTGTGTAGGCAGTCAAGTCGTTAGAGGTTCCAAAACTTCTATGGGATCGTCATTCAAATTTCTCGTACCAGACCGTGGTTTGACCTCGATTCTTTCCCGTGACAGTCGAAATCATGCTTTCGTACGCTTTTCTTGTTCGTTTTATCTCGTTGAGCTGCATAATTTGCATCCGTTTATTTACGCTATCGCATTGTGCTTATTCATACGTTTTGCGCTTTTCTTTTCATGGTTTGGAATAATTTTCTGAGCCTCGGTCGGAACGGCCTCGGTTTTATGAAGGGAAATTCAATGAAACATACACAGAAGAGTGAAACTAATCTTTATTTCATATAAAGATTAGTTTCACTTTTCTGTGAAGTTTACTCGTTTTCATCATTTCAGCCGAACAACGTCCACTGCTAGACATAGACTTCCCCCAAGTGTCGCCACATAGACAGGTCCCGTGCGTCTCGCATCCAGCGGATCGCCGCAACCTTCACCTGGTCATCGGTCCACCTAGTAGGAGGCCTTCCAACGCAACGTCTTCCGGTTCGCGGTCGCCACCAGAACTTTTCGGCCCCATCATTCTCGTTTTACAGGACATAATATTACTTTTTGGCTTTTTTTGTTGACGATAAAAACCTCCAACTCAGCGCTTTACAGACTTTCGAGGTTTAAGGAACAAAATATTTCTGTTGAGTTCTCTGAAGTTAGGCTGCATTTTCATTAGATGAATTTTCATAATACCAATGTTGTTGAATTTATGCATTTCTTATCTTGTATTTTCTTGTTACGTCGAGTTAAAACTGGTTTTCTCTTGGTTCTATTGGCTGTGTATGATTCTAATAAATTTAGATCAGATACATATCTCCCACAAAGAAGATTATTGCTATCGGGGCCTACCTGTTGTTTTTGCACGGGCTTTATTATTTTTTCCTGTTACCAAAACACTGGCTTACTATGCACAATTGTATATTTTACTATTCATCATCATCGTACACCTGGCCTTATCCCACGCGTAGGATGTTTTTCGCTACACGTATTTTAGCCGTCATCGTAGCGCCATCTGTTTCTTTTAGCCGTGTCTTATTTTCCAGAATGCACCCGTTTCTTTGGTCTTCATTTACGCTTCTGCTATCCACATTCATCCATATAGTCAACACTTAGTAAGTAGGAATATTTCATATTGGAGCTGTATTTGTCAATATTCAACCAAAGGTAGATGCGTAACTTAAAGCATGATAGTGCGTTCTAGTTCTGTGAAAAAATATGTAGTACCTACCTATCATTAATCACCATAGCCCATTGTTTACTAGTTAAGTTCCTCATTTCTCTCTTATCCATACGACTTGCGTAAAACTGTTCATTTAAAGACACTTGAGTGTGAACGTCTTTCTTCACAGATTAAATATTATCTGAATCAAGATTTGCTAAGACCATCTCAGCATTCTACTTCCTTGGTGTCTATCTGGTGTATTTGGTGTCTCTATCTGTTAGTGCAACATCAACTAACATCTTATAGAAACACATTCAGTTTGGTCAAAAAATCTCTTCTCTTATGACGGTTAACAATTAAATAACATACAGCCATTAAGTCACCTTCATCATTAAACGCAACATGCAATATCTTTAAGTGCAATCTTCCGTTAAACGACCGCATTGCAACTAAAAAGAGTTCTTATTCTCTTGCAACACAAACTCTTTGGTTATTCCCCTTCAGTTTTGACACAAAACGTCACGGTAAACGAGTAACGACACTACCGAACCTTAATCTATTTCATAATTTCCGATAAGCTGGATTACTTTTATCTGACTTTCACCGTATACAAAAGTAACTGTGACTGACCTATTAAATTCCCCTCTATGTGAACTGCATAAGGTTGGAATTGTGTAGTTCTTCCGAAATAATAAAAAGTTAATCCAGCTTAGTACTCGTCACAGTAATACAATTTCGTTTTAAATCTTTTAGTTCCGATAGATTGTGATGAATAAAAGCATGAGATTTCAAGAATATCATTTCACAGTTTGTCGCTCTACTTCTGGTATCTTTGACCGTCAAAAAGCGATCACTTTTGATCTGGATTTGCTATCAGTGGCTTAATCTTTCACAGGCATCAGTTCCAACTTGATGGAATTAAATGAAGTAAGTTATTGCAGATTTTATAAATTCGTAAGAACAGTGATTACAAGGGCAAGGGCCACAATCATCATAAAAACAACTTCACCGTGAAAGCGAATGTTTATATTTCCTCAGATGTAATTGAACATCTAAGTAAACAAAATAATAAAAAAATATTGTGTAATTTGTTTCCGTTGAACTAATCTAGAAAGTTACTCGACCGATTCGTATAATCCTTTCACCGTTGTAAAGCCTATTTCACGCCGGATCAGTGTCAACATAACTTCTGGACTTTTTTCTTCATAACGGTTAAATATATCGAATGTTATAAGCGCGAGCCATGTTGCATTTAGGTTCGCTATGTTTTAATACCTTTCACGTCGTCTACGTCTTTAATAAGTCTTTCAGTGTTACTATCAATTTTAATTCAGTAATGATTGACAACTTCTGCCTTTGCATCAGTGTCAGTAACTACCTACAGCCTGTCGGCACAGGGTTCTCTTTTAGGTCTTCTTTGATGGCTGATTTTGTTGTTCTTTGATTTTGTTTTTCAGATTCTGTGTGTATTTTCGCTGTTCCCAAACCACCAGTTTTTCTTTTACCATAGTTATGCTAACACGTACCTCCCGTGCGTGCTAGGTCACTCTCGGTCGTTTAATTACTCACTCTATTTAAATATTATGGTAGATGGAACATTTTTTTGCTTCCGGGCGTCATCCACCGGAACAGCCGCGCTACCATTGTTATTTTTTTACTATAAACCCAATTACGTAATACTGTATATGAAAGTGTTACAGTATATACGCGTTGCTGGTCCGAAAGTGAGTTAATGATATTCTTAGTTCATGTTATGGTTTATGTTCAAGGAATTAAAGCAATTATGATGTACAGTATCATGTTTAGTTATGTAATTGATGTTATCATGTCTCTCTAAATGCTTCCTACTGCGTGTTATAATTAGCGCTTTATGGGAGTGTGCTCGTGTTATGAATGCACAAGTTGCAGATGCTCTTTCAATCTTTATGTCTGGTTAATTAATATTTTATGAAGGTTTCTTTGTATGATATGCAGAATAAGGATGTTTGACAGACGCGTAGTCCTCACGTACTAAATGAATGAGATAAACATTGTCTTGTTATTTAAAACTGAGTCATACGTGATTAGATTATGTTCTAGTACCGGCAACATCTTTTGAATTTGGTACGTTTAATGAAAAATACATATTTTTCCTTAAATTCTCCTCAATATTTAACTTGATTCGGACAGATGGTTTTTATAAAAATGCTATAAAGACAAACAGTGCATGTACACTTAGCTAATTTCGCTGCGCCACAGTATTTTACTTTTGTAGCTATCTTCGTTTTTCCTGTGTAACCTGTATAACTTAAGTTGTTCCAAATAAACTTTTATTATTTATTTATTTTTATATTACCCATTGTATCTAGTGCTAACCGGGAAAAATAGTGACTATCATCACTGCCATATCGCCGTTGATAGCAAAATTATAAATAAAAGCATTATAATAGTAACGAGGATAATGATAGACGTAAATAGATAAACATCTATATCTTCATTACAAGGGGAAATCAGCATAAATAAAACAATATTATCTCATGCTGAAATTTTAATTACCTACATGCCTATTCATTTTTGTATGAGATCTCGTCTTTCTACCCGGAGTTAGACCTCTATAAAAATGCAATGATTGTAAAAACTTCTACATCGTAAAATTGATAACCATTGGACTGGTCTTCCTAAAAATGTATAGCCAACTAGTTCCTTTTCTGTACAAATGACACTTTGCAACAAAGAGCCCAATAGCAACTTCATCTGCATTATCAACAATCTCAGTATTAACATCTTCTTTTCTCTTTTCCAGTAAACAATGACGATGGATAAGCAACTGGTCTGGGTGCGGGACCCCAATGAGGGGTTCATCCTCGCCCGACTGCACGAACTCATGGGGGAGGAGGCAGACGTCTTCCCTGTGGACAATAAATACCCTAAGAGAGTCTGCAACTTCGAAGACATATTCCCCGCTGGAGATCCTGGGAAAGATGTGGATGATAACTGTGAGTATTGATTGTTTAATATCTGGTCTTTAAGACCTTGTGTTCTTGCAAACACAAAAAAAACTAGGAGACGTAAAGGAGGAATGCAGCCCGCTTTCCACCAAAGCGATCTTCTCTCAAATCTTGGGGGAATCAATGAACCTCCTGTGATTGGTTGAATCTTGCATAACTCTCCGCTCCACTCGTCTCCGCTTTAGTATAAACCGAAACCGAGCCTGAAGCCGACAAAATTGACAAAGATAAGGAAGAAAGTCTGGTTATTTGATTTCATGCTATTGCTTCTGAAGTCCATAGAGGCAAAGAAGACCAAGACGAGGTCCGTAGTCATTACTGAGATGATATAAGTACATAATAACATAGATACGTACGTGAAAGAGAAATTAAACTGGAAATATTTACTAGAAAATTAGATAAAGATTGCCACTCAGATCAGGACACATCACCAAAATAATGTTTAGGTAGACAATCTAAAAGCCGTAACAAAGGCTAGGATGATAATGAGTTAATAACTTTATGACGTACAAAAATCGCAGAACAGTGACACAAATTAGATGACTCATTGCGAAAGATAGCTGAAACTAAAACGTGATAACGAGTTGAATGCTCTGTGTTATTGTACTTTTAATCCCTTGATATTTTTTTGTCTGATAACGAACACTAATTAAGTACAATAAGTACATACTTAGAAGAATATAAAAAGAAAGAAGAACATACGGTAGATGGCGTTCTTGGAAAAAGATCCTCATCAGATCTCCGACAAATAAATAGGTTGTTGCGTTACCATGCCATGAACTCTGAAATTAATATGAAAAAAATGGTGTTCTCTACATTTACTAGATATACGCAAACATATATGTAGTTGATATCAGCTGATGCAGCTGCAATCGCGAAAAGAATATTTGTTCCATGTATAATTCACTTGCATATGAAGAACAAAATAACTGCATTAGATTGGCATCAAGTGAGGATAATGATGATCACTGCAATGACGGTTTGCAAGCCATTAAATTAAAACAAACATGCATTGAAGCTGCTTATTCACTTAAGCAGAATATATAAATGGCTATTATACTACTCTATACTGGGTTGTGGAGGTCAGATAGGCAGTCGCTCCATGTAAAATACTGGTAATCAGCTGCATCCGGTTAGACTGGAAGCCGACCCCAATATAGTTGGGAAAAGGCTAGGCAGATGATGATGACTACTCTATACTGACGTGTAAATAGACTTGGTTTCGAAAATTTAAACAATGCGCAAAACTGATGGAAGCACCAGTGATTATAAAACATTTAGTAATCAAAACACAACTATCTTTATTGACTGTTAATGGTGGATAATCAAGAACCGCTCGTTGTAAGAAATTTTAAAAGAAACTTATACTGTCACTAACGGGATATCTTCCGTGATTGTTCGTTATTTTGAGCTTCCGATATTTCGACGCTGTTGCAAGCGCTATGAACAAAATAATTAACAATCACGGAACGTATCACGTAAGTGACAGTATAAGTTTAGTTGTAAACCGTGAAAGCTTAAAACAGTGTTTGAATTTTAAAAGAGTCTGAGCCAGTCTGTGACATCTGTGCAGGGTTGAGAAAAATACAGTCTGTTAAAGAAAGAAAGATATTGTCTTTGCTACATTTAAAGCCAAACCCCAAGATAGTATGATCAATATTCCAAATGAATGCAACATCCGTCTTCCACGATCGCATCCTACGCTTTTTACTGACAAGAATTAATTGACGTAATCATCTTACAACTTAAAGCGATTAACTTCGATGAGGCATAGAAATCGATCCCTGCACTGTAATTGCTCCTGGAATAGAATCGAACCTGTTTCAAACTAGTTCAGAATTATTTTTCTCATGGTCTTATAATAATCTCGTTCCTTTACTTATGCTTAATAACAGGAATCTTATTACCTTTGTAAGAATAAATTGAGAGAGTAATAATAGATTTGCTTTTTGAAATGCTAGAAGGAATCTGTAAATGTTGGTCCTTATTTCATCTACTGTCTGACTTTAGTCATTACTGGCAGTCTGCAGCTCGAAAGTCTGACAATCAGTCTTGCCAAGGGGTATAATGGGTGTAACAATACCCTTAACGAAGTCGAAAGGCACTTGCTTCGTCATTGCGACCATTTTTTTGTTCTGGACCGTACCTGGGAACCTTCTAGTTATGTAGATATTGGGGGTCAAAGTTATAACTTTTTCACAAGTTTTAAATGTTATAACTTTACTTTAAATACCTCCACGAACCCCGTACTATTCAATGCATCCATCAGCACAATGTTTTGAGTGCGTTACATTGAGTCTTACCTTAAAACGTAATTTTTCACCCCAAAAAAAAGTCGTTTCCCAGCAATATTTTTTGCGTAGAGTTACTTAGTTTGATGGTTGGTTGACGGCTACGTGAAGGGTTCGTTTACACCATTTATATTTTACCCAGAAAGTGGATTGTGGAGTTCAGATGGCAGGCGCTCCATGTAAAGTACTAGTATTCAATTGCGTCTGGTTATTCCAGCCGTCTCTCGTCGTATTACCGACTATTAGTGCAAGATTTGCCCAGGTCCGCCGTACTGCCTTCATTTGTTTCTTCGTTTACCTCATCAATGGTTAATTCATTGGCTCTTATATCATCTGACACGACATCCAGCCATTGACTGCTCGGGTCACGAGGTCGTGTACTAATTTTAAGTAGATTAACTACAAACAAACCTTGTCGAGGTGAAGCGCCGATTCTGAACCAAACTAATTTTAGTCCTTGATAAGTTGATTCTTTGAATCTAATGATATGTCATTGTTTTCTAAGATTGATTTATTATGGTCAAGTAATTGCGTAATATTCTAAACTTACAATGGCATTGTATCTAAACAGTCATTGCGTAATTTACGTTGTTGAGAAGATTTTTTCAAGCCGTGGATTAACATAGATTATAACTTATTTTTATTTAATTTAATCTACAATATTATTGTAGTTTTATTTAATTTTTATGTATTTTTTTTTGTTAATTTGTATTTTTTTTTGTTTTTTTTTTTGGAGCTCTTGGCTAAATAATAACAGCCGCTCGGATCGATGTTTAGGTTAAGCCGTGCTTGCCTAGGTTGGTCTGTGGATGGGTGACCACCCATTATATACCGAGTTTCCTCCGGGCCTCGGAAAGCACGTTAAGCCGTTGGTCCCGGGTGTAGATCTTTGACAGTCGTTAGGTAGTCTGTGGCCCAAAAAGTCTGACAACCAGTCTTACCAAGGCGTTATCGTATTACCCAGTACTAACTGGGTTGTGGAGGTCAGATAGGCAGTCGCTCCATGTAAAATACTGGTATTCAGCTGCATCCGGTTAGACTGGAAGCCGACCCCAACATAGTTGAAAAGGCTAGGCAGATGATGATGAATTTGTAATTTTTAAATGTATTGAAATTTATCTTACCTGAAATAAATGAATTTTATTTTTTTAACAATTTCCTTCAATGTCGGATTGTATTTGAAAGTGTGTTACACAATAAAGGAGCCTTTGCAACCCTTATAATTACTATTGACTTTGTAATATTTAACCACTCTTCCATTTTCATCCAAAATCCTTGTTTAACTAACCCTTTTTCTTCCAGGCGAGCTGATGTTCCTCAACGAAGCCACGCTGCTGAACAACATCCTAACACGATACAAGAAGAATAAGATTTACGTAAGTAATAAACCATAGACTACTCACTCACTATAGACGGGAGAACGCGAAACAAACGTAATCTACTTGTAAGAGCCAACTGGTTGCTGTCGGTACAAGTGTACAAGCGTAAAAAACTCAAAGCATTTAGGTACCTATTTCAATTGTGACAGGCTCTTTTGCATAGTCAAAAATATGCTACCTACAGTCCAAGCACAGACATAATAACTGTGGACTGTAGTATGGGCAGAGAAGAATGGGCAAGAAACTCCATGGACACTCTTTTAAAATGAAGTTAGAGACGAGCGCTACTAATCTTGATACATGGTACTCACATTTGCAAAAAAATTAATAATGCTTTTAATTTGTATAAAACAACGTGTCCAACTTATAAATTATGTAACGATAGCCCTTTTACAGTTTATTACCGCTAGCTTTTAACTTAGCTAACTCCAGGTTTGAATGATTTTCATCTAGAACACATTTTTTAACACCAAGCTTAGGTAAGGCAACTTAATACCTAGCTAGCGCTAAATGAATCGTTGAGGGACAAAAATGGCGTCACTGAGGCATGTGATCACATTTTTACTAAGACATTCGTTTTCTATAATAAAAAAACCTCTTCTATTATAACAGATTTACATACTATGACTCATAAATACCTGAAGTTTTCACCTTGAAAATCTTTTATACCTTCGTAGGTGCTTATGCTTATACCGTAGAAAATTATGGTACGAGTATTGATTCTGTTGGTTTTCCTCGTCCAATGACATTTACTATCGCCCGTATTTTCTACGGCGTAGATTATTTAGTGTTACTTTCTTACTGTTTTTATCTTGAGGAGCTCGTGGCTGAATATTAACAGCCGCTCCGGTCGATGTTTAAGTTAGGCCCTGCTTACCGAGGCTGCTCCGTGGATGGGTGACCACCCATTACATAACCAGTTTCCTCCTAGTCTCGAAAAGCACGTTAAGCCGTTGGTCCCAGCTGTCATTTGTAGATCTTTGACAGTCGTTACAGGAATTCGGTAGGCCGAAAATCTGACAACCAGTTTTACCAAAGGGGTATCGTATTACCCAGTACTAACTGGGTTGTGGAGGTCAGATAGGCAGTCGCTCCATGTAAAATACTGGTATTCAGCTGCATACGGTTAGTAGGCTAGGCAGATGATGATGATGCACGATATATCTTGCTGAAAGAAATTATGGATTATGAGTCCTTTGCCTGGCAGTATTGATACAGGGTGACAATAACCAGCAAATGCACTTAAAATACCGAAGCGCTATGAAAAGTCTGTTTTGATATTCTATTGTATTTTTATATCGGACTATTGTCCGCAAATCCACGTCGAAAGCGCGTGAAATATCATATACCAACATTAGAAAGATTTTCAAATAAGAAACTGTGGTAGTAGTAGGATATGCTAAGCACCATTTGTTATTTTCTTTAAAAATAATATCTTCTACTATACGCCCATGGTAAACAAACGACACACAAATCATTACTACAAACATAAACCACTGTTTTGATATTTCTTAAGATGACGTAGATCGTAGAAAAAAAAATCAACAAACAATCAATATTCTTTTTCCCAAAAAAGAATATTGATTGTTTGTTGATTTTTTTTTTTAAGATCTACGTCATCTACAACAACGACACACCACCATTAACCACTGTTTTGATATTTCGTAAGATGACGTAGATCGAAGAAAAAAAAAATCAACAAACAATCAATATTCTTTTTCCCGAAAAAGAATATTGATTGTTTGTTGATATCGATTATTTTCTTTTCATAACCCTTTGTAAACAAACAACACAAACCGCAGTCATCAAAACCAGTGACATCATAAAAATGATTCATCATTCAAAAGTAAACAAACATAAACGTGTTCCTATATCTTTTACAGACATACGTAGCAAATATCCTGTTGGCCGTCAATCCTTATGAAGACATCAAGGACATGTACTCTTCGACCACCATTAAGAAGTACCAGGGAAAGTCCTTGGGGGAACTGCAACCCCATGTTTTTGCTATAGGTAAGGGATTACCTGATCTTCGATTTTTTTTTTATAGAGCTACTCGAAATAACATGAAACACAGCAGTTTTCATCGATTTATACTTATACTACACCCACATATCGCCAGTAATACTAATTTAAGTCAGAACCTATACTGTCACTTATGGGATATTCTTCCGTGATTGTTCGTTATTTTGAGCTCCCGATATTTCGAAGCTTTTGTAATTGCAAACGCCATGCACGCGCATGTGCATATTTAAGTCGCATGTAATACGCCTACTGTCATCCAAACAGGGCACAACTGGAAAGACTGGCTGAGAAATCCCTTATGAAAAAACCTAATAAGAATAACACTTTGCCTGACTTGGGAATCGATCCAGGACCTTGACAGTAAACTCATCGGAAACTGGTTTCATTGTTGACCATAACCATCATAGTTTGCGGTTTGCGAATCAGGGAAAAACTACTAACGTATTATTTTCTATAAACTCAAGTAATTGCTACTGTAGTTCCATTCAAACGGTACCCCGTAGATGGAAGAAAGCTTGCAACCATTTATGGGATATACCGTACCATGTGTTTTTTGCCCATCTTTTAAATTGTGAGCCTACATTCCTAGCCAACAATTTACTTTACGTTTGTGTGAGTGAATCCTCCTTTAAGAAACTCAATTTGATAGAGATGCGAAGAATCACCAACTTGTTACCATTAGACGACTTTCGAAAGACTTTAATTTAAAGAAAGTAGTCAGTAAGCCATATGTATTATTCAGTCTAATTTCCCTTCGCGACGAACTTAATTCGAGGCCATATGGCTTGAATTATGTATTGGGCTTAAAGGCTGTAAGTAATTGTTTCTCACTAGAGAATCATTAAGTCAGCTGTTTTCCTTCAGTGACAAAACGTAGTCGGAAAAATAAACACACAATGCTGTATTTCTTTCGGGGGATTAACCGACTATAAATATTACGTCACTTAAACTGAGTCAGCTCAGCTTTAGATTTGATCTCGGACCTTACAGATACAGAAATACAGGAAAATCTCAATAAGCCAGTTAAAGAATGATTCAAAATTTGTATATTCTAGACTACTTTACGTAATGGCAAAAGGCTCGCCCCGTATTACATGGGACTTAAACATTACTGGCGAAATGGGGGTGTTACTATTAGGTACACCTCCACCTAACCCTTCGGGGATTACAGGCGTGATGTTATGTTATGTACCTTATGAGACTGTACGTACACATATAATCTCACACCCTTTTTCCCATGGAAGTAGGCAAAAACCACAAAACTCCACCTGCGACTGTCCTTATATGTATACTCGTTTTCCCTTTTTGCGCTCCTTTTGCGAAAGGAGTATTTATGAGACTGTCTAGTGAACATTTCATATTGAGGCTCAATTTTAGTTTAACAATAGCCAATCGTATAAATCTTCGACAAAAATAACATTTGTGGTCAAAAATAAACTGACAAAAAGAAAACCTTCTAATACCAATATTTTATTACTTTCCAGCCGACAAAGCCTTCCGAGACATGAAGTCGCTGAAGCAGTCTCAATCCATCATCGTCTCGGGAGAATCTGGTGCCGGCAAGACTGAGTCCACGAAATACATTCTCAAGTACCTGTGTGACTTGTGGGCGAAGGGCGCTGGACCAGTTGAGCAGAAGATTTTGGACGGTAAGTTTATCATGAAGTTTCTAGTAATCAACGCCTGATTTAATTCAAAAGAGCCCCATCCTGGAGTGTTTGTAGTTGCTGAACAAAGCTGCTTAACTAACCGTAGAGAATCGGAAGTCGACCACAACTCTTAGATTTAATGTTAGTTAAAATTTTGACGAGTTTCCTCACCTTTCATTGATCATCTTTATCTTTCCATTTCTGACTACGAATGGCTTACAAACATGGTTGCCAACAAAAATGAAGTCAACACACTTTTTCTAGAAATTTCCATAAATGCAATGAAGGCATTAGTATAGCCGTCATGACGACCTACGTTCAAACGCCATGTTGTCTGTTAAAAAAACAATAATCTGCAGAAGTAGTTGCAGCTTGCAAACTAATCGCCTACGCTTCTCTGAATACGTTACATACTTGCTTCTAAAACTCGTCCCGACAGCCAGCTGATGTGTTAATGTGCATACATTTCAAGTTTATAAATAAACATCACATAATATAATGCAACCATTCTGCAACATTCGTATTTTACTATAATACCTGCCGAAACTTGTATCATTGACATAAATACATAATTAATTTATCTACAGCAAAATAATCAAAAATCTTGACTAATTTGTTAGTTAATAGGTTTCTCCAAAAGACCTGTTTAGTTTTTGAAAATGTTTTCCTTCTTTTATCAAGCTTATCTACTACCTGTGACAGTAATTGAAATTAGCATAGGCCTAAAACGTATACTTTTGGGCCTATACTAATTTGTTAAAATAGAATACAGTGGCGAAGGGTCAATTTTTGTAAGAGGTGAGCCGGAGTACGTATCTTCAATGTGATTATATTATTTGTCTATAGAATACTGACTGTGCCATTTTCCAAACGGAAGCCAGTAGGAATCGAGTTGTATGTAACCTTCGCCACTGATAGACTATGATCTTCTGATAATTAAATCGTGACAAACAAATTAGAGACACAGGAATGACGTCTGTTGCAATCTAAAAAATCGTAACCTACTTTACAAATCAAAACTATCTGTAGACAGGTTTTGGCACAAAACAGTATATTTTGTTCTACTTTTCTTTTCGATAAATTCCGCAGAAGGTCGTTTGTAAACATTATGTAAATGAAAGATGATTCGGTCTTGTGTAACGGTTGCAGTGTGCATCATATCATGTTTATTGATCATCATAGAACACCGCTTATATCATGTTACTGTTTTTTATTGTTTTTAATAGCATATCAACACATTGTACATCGAGAGCAGTGGTAACACAGGAGAAACGTTGTAGATAGTGCACTAGTGTTTTAAATAGTGGTACTCCACTACACTCAAAACCATGAAGGAAATATTGCGAGGGTACGGGATGCCCTTAAACGAAAATCAAGCCACGCTGGGCCGCATGATGGATTACAGCCCACTTCCTCTCATAGAAAGGAGGCCTGTGTCCCAGCAGTGGGAACATTATACGCTGTGTTGTCACACTTTATTAATCATCAACTCATTTAAATTTTGATTTACTTGTGACTTTATCATTTCTAGTTCTTTTAATTAGTAGTTGCTTTTTAATAAAACGGCTGATAATTAATTCTATTTTTATTCAAGTACGCTATTAATATGCAAAGTTGGTCTATGTAAATATGTGGGCACTTGTTTTATGAGTCATAGATATTGCTAGTGAACTTGGTTGACCGGTAACCAGTTTCTGTTACTAATTTCTTCATTTCAGTCAGTAATAGGTAATGTCGGGCCTAGAGCATTTTGTTAGCGGTTAGGGGGCGTCCATAAATTACATGAGGCGTTTAGGGGGGGGAGGTTGTTGAGCCGAATCTCACCCAATCTTACGAGAGAGAGAGGAGATATCTCGGAAATATCAGGTTTTTTTCTGTTAATTAAGCTAATTATGTTTTTTTTTTTAAATATAACTAACGAAATTAAGCACAGAGTAACGTAGGTATTACACTATGCAATACCTACGTTGCTATGCTTACACATTTTGATAAATCTCACGTGAGATTAGAGGGGGGGCGTTGTGAGAGGGTCAAGAAAATCGCCAAAATTGCCTCACCTAATTAATGGACGCTCCCTTACCTGACAAATGGTCGCCCACAGTGATTAACTGGAAACTAATTGTATTGATCAATACAGCATTAAGGTTTACACTGAATTATTCATTATGATTGATTATGACATAATCAAAAGATTACACTACCGACATTATTGTAGCTGTTATTATGAATATCATGAATAAACTATTTATCATCATTATGATTCTCTTGTCCTTATCCGAATTAATTTGGGGTAGGAGCAGCATGTCTTGTTCTTCCATACTTCTCTATTACTCGTCATCGCGGCTGTCCAAAATCAAAACCTAGCTAGAGCATCTGAGCCATTCCATTCATTACCACCATGGACCATTTAGAACACAACACCGTTCTAAATGGTCAAAGAGAATGTTTATTTTCCTTCTCCTATAAAACTTGCTCAGATGCTCTTGCTAGGTTTTGATTTTGGATAGCCGATCTCATCAGACACGTCCTCCTTTCGTGCCATATCATCCTTCACATAGATAACAAACTATATATCGATAAACTAATTACTAATTCATCTTCCACAGCCAACCCAATCCTCGAAGCCTTCGGCAACGCGAAGACAACACGCAACAACAATAGTTCTCGATTCGGCAAGTTCATGGAAGTTCACTTCAACAACAAATACCAAGTGGTGGGCGGTCATATATCCCATTACCTTCTGGAAAAGTCCAGGATTTGCACCCAGAGTGCGGAGGAGAGGAATTACCATGTGTTCTATCTACTGTGTGCCGGGGCACCCCAGGAGTTGAGGACGGCGTTGAAGATTACCAAGCCTGATGATTATTTGGTGAGTTCTTGATAGTTGGCTTGTTATTTAGAATAAAAAAAGACCAAGTTTTATTATAAGTTGTACAGTCATGAGCACCAATATGTAAACACTTATCAACTTTTAAAAGTGTTTTTCTCCCACTGTTCTAATTAAAATGTCATGTTGTTACGAACTTAGTATTCTAGGACTCATATTTTTTTATGAAAAATTCTTAGCTCCAAGTTACAATCGTTATTTCTCGCGAAAATTGCTTTTAAATTTAGGAAAGTGAATACATATTGGTGCTCGTGACTGTACGCACGGCGACCAATCAAGCTATGCAAAACCAATATAAGCGGATCTCTTACTATACGGGAAATCTATACAAAGCGAGGCCATGTTATACTGGAAATGTATAGCTTGCAGCGACGAAGTAGTGATCTACAAATATGAATAGGTAGTTGCTTAAGTATTAAAAACTGTCTGCTACCTACAAGGATTGCCAAAACATCTTCCAGTTTGAATAAGTGGCATGGTACTTATCTAAAAATGTGGCTATTAAAAGAATTATTATTTTAAGATACATTTAATATGCAACAGACCGTGTTAGAATTCTTCAAAGTCATCTTGCAGTCACCTTGCAATCTGAACAATTCGTATGTTTCGTAATTCGTCAATAATTACAGCTAATTACCTAAGCTCAATGCAAAAAAAAAACAAAATACTGTGTTCCGGCTTAAAGTTGCCTAGGATTTTACACGTAGATGAGCTCATTAAATCAGCAATTCATGATGCAGAACCAGATTTAGGTTGGCCAAAGCAAGGAAAACCTGCACTGGTAGAAATTTATAGATGACTCTGCTCTGGAGTGTAAATGTGGTGCGGTTCCTTTGGGAGACTTAATATCGTATCCTGCGTGTCCTGTTGTCTGCATGTTACAGAATCTGCCACCACTGTGGAGAATGTCACTGCTAACTAATTCAAAAGGCATCTGCCTCCGGTGACAAAGGTAGAAGCAAATGCGACTGATTTTCATGTATCTACCACCAGTTGTGGTAGATGAGAAAATTAGTTGCAACTGCCACCACTGGCAACAGATCAGCGCTATAGTAGTTGCTAAATTCGAAGTTGAGTTCTAAACCGATTTAATTTAGTTTTCCAAATTGAAATTGCATCCACAATACCTCAGTGTTGTAAATTTTTGAAAGAGTGCTTCTGTTTTTCAAACAATGACATAATAATATTATATGAAACACATATCTTATAACTCTCTCAACATTTGATAAACAATATCATTGCATCTGTAAAACAATGGTATTATATCATCGTTTCTGTGCAACAATGCCAATTATCTATAGATTGTTGTATAAGAGTTTTGTTACAATTTTGTTGTACCTATAATAACACATAATATATTCGTTTATTTTGCAATTGTAGTTGATATTGCCCACATATCGCACAGTCAGAACGAAAGAGGCCGAACTCAAAATTACGGCGAATTGAGTTATAACATGGACTATCGTCTAAAAGGATAATATCGAGAAAAGGACAAACAAAAACATTTCGTCTCTTTCATTTCCGCGAACACGAACTAAAACACGAGCAGAATTTTGTTATTTCTCACAAAATGCAAATTTCGTGTTAGGTGAGCTTGATTTCAGGGTGCGATATGTATGAGTGAAAGAGACAACGAAACTTTTTTCTAAAACACTATGGGTAAATATCCAATATGGAAATCCCAACTGCCTTAATTTGTTATGTCTACTGAGCTTTTTCCTACAAGAATGAAAGTTTTTTTTTTTAAATTTGGTCAATAATCAGCATCATCATTGTCCTGCCCTTCTCTCAATGTATTGTAATGTAATGGAGTCGGCCCTGGGCGTCGGGGGTCACGTGGTGGCTCCCGGCCACCGTAGGCGCGGGCCTGTGGACGGCGAGTTATGGGCCAGCTCGCCGTCCGGCCGTCTTATGACGACAGGCCGTGTCGACGGCGCGTTCGTGTTCCACGCGCGCCTCAAAGAGATGTCAGCAACCGAGTAGGGGTCCGCATGGGCCGATGCCTGCCAGAGCTGCGGGACTGTTCGAAAGAGACACCGTGGCCCTGGAACACAAAGGGCAAAGAAGGAACATGGATGGGTTTTAGTCAGTACAAGTCTGACACTCCCTTCCGCTCCGCCCAGAGTGCGGGGGGTCATTTGATGATTTCCCATCCAAAAAAAAAAAAAAAAAATGGGGTCGGCGCAGCATACCTTCTTTTTCCATACTTCTTTGTGAGTCGTCATCTCAGTATACAATCCCTTTCTAGCCATAATATCTTTCACATATTATTATTGTAATTGATTTATTTATTTATTTAAACTTCATGTACAAGAGTGGTACATAGGCGGACTTAATGCTACAAGGCATTCTCGACCAGTCAACCTTTGGGGCAAATAGGACAGCATTGTGATAGAGTACAAAAAAATAAAAATACCATTTGTTAACATAGATTGATATACATAAATAGGTACATACTAATACACATAAAAACTAAAAAAAATAAGTAAAATGAAATAAACTAATAAATATTATAATACATACGAATAGTCTAAAATACGAGAAAACTTATAATAATTACTATGACTACTAATATCTAGCTTGTGAGCAATTTAGTCTGATTGATTGATTGATTCTCAAACAATATTCAAACTTAAATATTTTGTCAACAGTATCTAAAGAACGGTTGCACGCAATACTTCACAACTGCCAACTCAGAGAAGAAAATCGCCGCCAACTGCAAGAGTAAGCAGCAACAAGCTAAGGGCGGTCTACGAGACCCTATACTTGATGATGTGGAGGACTTCGGAAGGCTTAATCAGGTAAAGTACTTCTTTGTCATGATTATACATGTTAAGTTTTTTATCTTACTAATACAATAATAAAGTGGTAAAGATGTAGGGTTAATTTTCGGAATTTCTGATTTGATTTCGTAAATTCTTTCACTAATGCGAAGCTACATTACCCTTGAGCTGATATTTAAAATGTTTCCCTCGGATTATTTTCGACGAGAACGCGAGCGAAGCATCAGGCAAAAGCTAGTTTGCAAAAAAGTGCGTTTTAATTCAATTCGCAGGTGGTTGATTGTGTAGCTATACACGCAATTATAAATCATATGAAGTCTATTTGTCACATGCCCTGTTTTGTATAAACTTCTAATCTAATCCTACTATATGGGCTCTTAGTCTTTTGCATGGTATAATAATATACTTCGCCTGGTATTCTCTTCCCTCGATGGCCCAAGACTACGTCACGAAAATTGTTACCATTGATTGATCTTTTAAAATAAAATAAATTACTAACTATTTAGTAAGTCGTGAGATTCATCTATTTAGTTTTAAATTAATTTAAATATTGAATTATTATTTCATAATTGCTTTGTTTAGTTAAAAAATGCATTTTGCTCGGGTAATTCAATCACACACCGTGGCAACACATCGACAGCATCGCACCTGATGACGTATTCTTGGGCCTATCACGTGACCCAGCTGTCACGGGAACAGAATACCAGGCGAAGTATATTATTATACCATGGTCTTTTGGAACTGGGAAGGTCCTGACTCTGATATTAGCAGAACTGTATAAAATCCATTGCTTATTAATTTTTACGAAACACATTAAGACTGCGTGTGTGGGTAACGATTAAATATGACTAAATAACTTAAAATAAGCGATCACTTATCGACCAATGTTTTTTAATATTATTTATGTTAACAAAACTTCTTTCCCTTAGGCTCTATCCCGCGTCGGACTCACTGAAGAAGAGAAAAAGTCAGTATACAGCGTAGTGGGCGCCGTGCTGCACCTCGGTAACGTGCAGTTCGAGGAGGACAGCGGCGCGCGCGGCGGGTGTCGCGTCGCGCCGCAGTCCGAGCTGGCGCTGGCCACGGCCGCCGGCCTGCTGGGCGTGGACCCGGGGGAGCTGCGCATGGCGCTGGTGTCGCGCCTCATGCAGAGCTCCAGGGGAGGGATTAAAGGGACCGCTATCATGTGAGTATTCGTTTTTTTACTACATGACACGCAAAAAAAAGTGAAGACTTCGCTTAAGGCGAGGTTATCCAGATAAACGTCGTTTTGTATTGTGTTTTATTCCTATATAGCACGGATTTATATTCTGAAAAAAACATATTACATATTTCACACTTCGATCTAGATATTCCGGCAAAGCGATACACGATTACTTGTAATTTGTTGCATCCAATTAAATCGCAAAGACAAGTCTAAATAATGGTTTTTAATATTATATCATTTGAGTTATATTAGGTTTTTAACAATAAAACTTATACCATGAAAATGAGGTCAAAATGAAAATACAAGATGGCGCCGACAAAAATTTTTGGTTTTTTCGTCATGGGTGTCTTTTTCATGGTTTTCGGGGTCGCTGATATCGAAACTTAGGTTAAAATTAAAATCCAAGATGGCGCCGACGAAAATTTTTGGTTTTTTGTCATGGGTGTCATTTTCGTGCTTTTCGGGGTCGCTGATAACAAAAATGAGGTCAAAATGAAAATTCAACATGGCGCCGACGAAAATTTTCGGTTTTTTTCGTCATGGGTGTCGGTTTAGTTGTTTTTAGGGTCGCTGATAACGAAAATGAAAATCCAAGATGGCGCCGACAAAAATTTTTGGTTTTTTGGTCATGGGTGTCATTTTCATGGTTTTCGGAGTCGCTGATAATGAAATTGAGGTCAAAATTAAAGTTCAAGATGGCGCCAATTAAAATTTTCAGCTTTATCGTCATGGGTGTCATTTTCATGGTTTTCGGGGTCGCTGATAATGAAATTGAGGTCAAAATTAAAATTCAAGATGGCGCCAATTAAAATTTACAGCTTAGTCGTCATGGGTGTCATTTTCGTGCTTTTCGGGGTCGTTAATAACGAAAATGAGGTCAAAATGAAAATCCAAGATGGCGCCGACAAATTTTTTTGGTTTTGTCGTCATGGGTGTCATTTTCGTGCTTTTCGGGGTCGTTAATAACGAAAATGAGGTCAAAATGAAAATCCAAGATGCGCCGACGAAAATTTTTGGTTTTTTTGTCATGGGTGTCATTTTCGTGCTTTTCGGGGTCGCTGATAACAAAAATGAGGTCAAAATGAAAATTCAACATGGCGCCGACGAAAATTTTCGGTTTTTTTCGTCATGGGTGTCGGTTTAGTTGTTTTTAGGGTCGCTGATAACGAAAATGAGGTTAAAATGAAAATCCAAAATGGCGCCGACAAAAATTTTTGGTTTTTTGGTCATGGGTGTCATTTTCATGGTTTTCGGAGTCGCTGATAATGAAATTGAGGTCAAAATTAAAATTCAAGATGGCGCCAATTAAAATTTTCAGCTTTATCGTCATGGGTGTCATTTTCATGGTTTTCGGGGTCGCTGATAATGAAATTGAGGTTAAAATTAAAATTCAAGATGGCGCCAATTAAAATTTACAGCTTAGTCGTCATGGGTGTCATTTTCATGGTTTTTGGGGTCGTTAATAACGAAAATGAGGTCAAAATGAAAATCCAAGATGGCGCCGACAAATTTTTTTGGTTTTGTCGTCATGGGTGTCATTTTCGTGCTTTTCGGGGTCGTTAATAACGAAAATGAGGTCAAAATGAAAATCCAAGATGGCGCCGACAAATTTTTTTGGTTTTGTCGTCATGGGTGTCATTTTCGTGCTTTTCGGGGTCGTTAATAACGAAAATGAAGTCAAAATGAAAATCCAAGATGCGCCGACGAAAATTTTTGGTTCTTTTGTCATGGGTGTCATTTTCGTGCTTTTCGGGGTCGCTGATAACAAAAATGAGGTCAAAATTAAAATCCAAGATGGCACCGACAAAAATTTTTGGTTTTGTCGTCATGGGTGTCATTTTCGTGATTTTTGGGGTCGTTAATAACGAAAATAAGGTTAAAATGAAAATCCAAGATGGCGCCGACCAAAATTTTCGGTTTTTTCGTCATGGGTGTCATTTTCATGGCTTTCGGGGTCGCTGATAACGAAAATGAGGTCAAAATTAAAATTCAAGATGGCGCCGACGAAAATTTTCGGTTTTTTCGTTATGGGTGTCATTTTCATGGTTTTCGGGGTCGCTGATTTAGTTATCAGCGACCCCAAAAACCACGAAAACGAAACCCATGACAACAAAACCGAAAAAAAAGTAAAACATAATTTTTTTTAAAACCGAATGGCGTGTGGCGTGTAGTTTTGAATCATACCCGTATTCATGATCTTAGTGTCAGTCAGATTTTAAATTCACCCTATTCACAAAAATAAATAAGTATACCTTCTTATTTTTAATTATATCTACTTATTTTAATTGTTAGTAATTAGGTTCACGTTCATAGAATACGTAGGTTCCTAATCTATCTATAACCAATACTTTCTAGAAAATAAAACAAAGTGAACTTATACATATCAATTCAAGTTGTTTTACTGCATCGCTCTACCCTGTAACGCAACTTAGTACTATCCGAGTTCGTGAACTCATGACCAGTGCGCTAAGCGCGCGCGTTCTTGCGCCGCGTAATTTGTTACGTATCGCCTCTCCGTGCGGGGGCTGGGGTAAGCGATTGATGCATACGGCGCTCGGGTTAACCTCGCCTTAAGTGTTTAGAGAAAAGTTCAACGTTTTCGCTTCTGCTTTTACCCCACAGTTCATTGGAAGGTATCCTTTGCGTCATGTAATAAAACAAGGCTAATTATAACTGTAAATAAAAAAATCGTCCATTTTATATTACAGCAACAATTTGAGTTCGTGACGCATAGCTATTAATTGAAAAGCAAAGCTTTTTTATGAACTCATATCAAACAATAACTAGCGCACAATAAACTTTGTAATTCATTTTAAAACAATGCTTCTATTTTTTAACGCATATCGCAGTTTATTTAAGTGAAACCGAGTCGACGTAGCGCCGCACACCGGGGCTCCTATTTCTGTCTCCAGGGTTTAAAGTAACCTAACACGAAGTGGATAACGGGGTCTTAGTTCCTTCACTTTCGCTCGCTCATAGACACCGCCATCCCATATGCACCCAACTTGTCCGAGTCGGGGTGCCACAAGTCTCGAACTCGGTCTGCTCGCTCTTGCATCCTATGTTGTCCTTGCCGCAATGCCTTTTTAACGATTAAAACATGTTGCAAAAATATTTTGTTATATGTTTGAGTATTACGTTTGTACACTCTGGCAAATTCGATATTTGCTTGTAAGACCCTTTATATGGAGTATCAACAAATTGAAATTACTCGTGTTCAAAGCCAATGGGAAACTACATTATCTCCGAGTGTCATATGCTTTATTTTAAGCTTTCACCTGGGATAATTTCCGACCATTACGTAAGCGAGACAAAAGCTAGTTGTTAATAAAACCATTGTGTTTGTCCGCAGGGTACCTCTAAAGACGTATGAAGCGAACAACGCTCGCGACGCGCTCGCTAAGGCGGTGTACAGTCGTCTGTTCGACTACATCGTACATCGCATCAACACCAGCATCCCCTTCCAAGCCTCCGCTTACTACATCGGCGTGCTCGATATTGCTGGGTTTGGTAAGTTAGAAACATGCGAGTTATTTTAGACCTTGCAGATATCTTATTTCGGTTAACTGTAGATGTAATAAAATATTATAGTTTAAAAAAAAAACGCGAAGAGTGACGTCATTTTATTTTTCGTATTCTTCTCAACAAACCCTTTCATTTGACGGGAATGCATAAAAAGTAACTAGTCCGCCATCTTTGGGAGTCCGCGATATTGGATTTAGAATGACGTCGCTTAGCTAACCCTGCGTTGTCATCCATACTAAACATGTATGCAAAATTTCAGCTCAATCGGAAACCGGAAGTGTGACAATTTTAATTTCTAAGATTTTTTTATGTAGTTACAGGTGAAGCTAATAAAAGCGTGTTAAAAAAGTTCACATTTTACCAATGCTTTAATGGTATTGGGAAATCATCGAAAGACCTTTCACGACCTTTCTTTGTTTTAGCAAACAGCCATTGCAAAATGCAAAACAATATGTAAGAAAAGTCTAGATCCGATATTCTGCTGGTTTTAAAATTTTCGGGTTTGACAAAGTGCTAAGCGATACCTATTAAAAAGAGCTATCACGATTCAAAATTATTTTCTGTCAAAAATAATTTATAAAATTAATAAATCCTTTCCTTCCACAGAATACTTCCAAATGAACAGTTTTGAGCAGTTCTGCATCAACTACTGTAACGAGAAACTGCAGCAGTTCTTCAACGAGCGCATCCTAAAGAACGAACAGGAGCTGTACAAACGTGAGGGGCTGAACGTGCCCGAGATCAGATTCGTTGACAACCAGGATTGTATTGGTAAGTTCTCCATATTATTTCCCACCAACGATTTCGTACTCATTGCAGGCTGTAGTATTAAATTGCAGTAATGAAAAGGGTTTCCTATTGACATACCATGATCAGCGGAATCTGAACGCGGGAGATACAAGATGGCGCCGACTGACTGACCGAGAAACTGGACGCGTGTCTGCGCAGACACAGGAGCACTCTTTCTTCTGTCAGTCTAGTCCGACGGGACGGCATTGCGACACGACCACAGAGAGATCATACCTAACATAGTCTTCAAGATAAGAAGACTATGTAAAAACAATTACAACTAGCTACCTTGTAGATCGATATTATTTTAACCCAAGGCCCTATATATCAGTAGCGAAGGGTTAGTTTCTGTAAGAGGTAAGCCGGAGTACATATCTTTAATGTGATTGTATTATTTGTGTATAGAATACTGACTGTGCCATTATTCAAAGGGAATCCGGTAGGAATCGAGTTGTAAGGAACCTTCGCCACTACTATATATTATACAAATTGTATCCTTTGTTCTTCAGACTTAATCGAGAGCAAGAACCATGGCATCTTCCATTTGCTGGATGAGGAGTCGAAGCTTCCTAAACCAGAATTCGGGCACTTCACACATTCCGTACACAAACAGCTGGCGGTGAATAACAACAGGTAATGCATACAGCCATCAAAGATCCAATGTTTTAGAATACATGTTATAACGTACAGGTCTCCCGGATAGAGGATGCGCTTCGCAAATCTTCGGCAATCCTCGGAAATACGAACGCGCAATGATCATATCTTATGTAAAGCTAGTAGACCATTCCAAGAACTCAGTAATGAATTTTGAGATTCTTAGTATAGCTTTCACATTTATATATACTATTATAAATGTGAAAGCTTGTGAGGATGGATGTTTATTACTCTTTCACGCAAAAACTACTGAACGGATTTGGATGAAATTTAGCACACAGATAGTTTATAATCTGGATTGACACAGGATACTTTTTATCCCGGTAGTATGATCCTGTGGGACCTCACCCGGGAAGAGTCGCGGGCATAAGCTAGTTCCACTGTAAATGAATACAATGATGCTTGCTTTGTCAGTTATTTTGAATATTTTTTATCAGATTACAAGTACCCCGCACGTCTCGTCTGAAGGCTCACCGTACACTGCGAGATGATGAAGGTTTCTTGTTACGACACTTTGCTGGCGCCGTCTGTTATAATACGGTAATTATTTAAAAACTATGACCTCTCTCTCAAATTCTCAATCACAAAATAAAACTTATACTCGTAAAATACGGGGTGGAAGGGACACCGACGCGTAAACGGTTACCACGTATTCAGTACATCATTCAGAGCCCAAAAAAAACAGCTGTTCCATACATTTTGACCATGTAGGTATTGCACTTTTGTAGGAAACTGCTGAAACACAAACAGCACATAGACATTTTTCATCGGTTATTTTTTTTTTTTTAATAACCGATGAAAAATTTCTGTGTGCGCCCCACATTATAAAAAACCGTTTTCGTGTCGGTGTCCCTTCCACTCCGTATAGTTGATTTCAATGTTATGAATGTGATTCCAGGCATTATTCGAATGGTCTCCCAATTCGAGAAACTTTGACTCAACTTTGTCTCTCATAAACACATCTCCTGTCAAATCAAGACTTCAATCAGCTCGGCCTATTGCAGTCCATTGTTGGACGAGGGTCTCTCACATGCTGCACCACAACCACCTTTTCTCAGCTTCCAGTCTAACCGGATGCAGCTGAATACCAGTATTCTACATGGAGCGACTGTCTATCTGAACTGCACAACCCGTAAATCGACTTTAGAATAAAATAAAAATAGCCTTTATTCCCTATAATTTATAATTATATTTTTTTTAAACTTGAATCTACTAAGGTCGTCCTTCTCTGGATAAAGACATCCTCCATCTGTTTCCATATATACCTATCTTGGGCCGTTCTGGTCCACTCTATCCCTGCCAGTGCGACGATATCGTTGAAATGGTCTGGCGCGGCGTCTGTTTCCGTGTCGTGCAGACCAGTGCAGGACGCGCTCGCTCCACCTGTTGTCTGTGGTCCTTGCAATGGGGCCTGCCCAATTCCACTGCAGTTTCTCGGCCATATTCAAAGCATCAGTTATCTTGGTCTTCGCTCTGATTTCGCTGTTTTTTTTGCGATAGCTTATTTGTAGGCCAAGCATGCGACTTAGAATACTCAAATATGAATAAACTACACCCTTTCTTTGCTCAGAACCAATTCATAGAGAAGAACAACGACGCTCTTCACGCGTCGCTCGAGTTCCTCGTCCAGGAGTCGAACAGCAAGCTGGTGCAGCAACTGTTCCAGAATACTGACAACAACAACGCAAAAGGCAAACTCAACTTTATCTCCGTGGGCGCAAAGTTCCAAGCTCAACTGTCGCAGTTGATGGATAAGTTGAAGGAGAATGTGAGTATATTCTAACTTTTGTTTTAACTAAGAACTCGTAGGTACGGACCTCTAGGAGCGAATTTTAACAATGAAACTGAACGTGATCATCTGAACCTCGTTGAAGAGCTGGAAATGTCAATATTCCACAATAGTGACAGTTCTTGAACGCGGTTTAGATGTGTTGATCGCTTTCAGGTGAAATTTGGCCTAAGTCATAATAATCGTACGCTCAAGATACATCAACTTCGCAAGCCGAAGAACGTAAGGCTGAGGAGTAATTATTATGGAAATTTGTTGTATAGTAAATAGCAATTTTTGTTACTATTTTGTTTTGTCTTAATAGCGTACTTACATACTATTGAAACTATTTAGCAGGCCCGAAGGCCGATCGGTTGGCCGATGAAACCGATTCCTGCCGGCTTTCCTTCGGGAACAAGGCATACTAAGTAGCGTTTACTGTAGTCAAATAGTCTATTAGTACCTGGGCGACCCTGCTCGGGTGAAAATAGAGAATAAGAATTTTTTCCAGATATGAGACTTAGCTAGATCGATTTTTTTTCCCCGTAAACCCTGTATTGGAAATTTCATGGAAACCGGTAGAGCCGTTTTAGAGAACGTGATTACAAATATTGTTCATATAGTATAGTGTGTATCGTAAACAACATAGTACCTATTTTAGTTTTGTCTCAATATTTGATGATAATTTGTCTGCATACGTACTATTGAGACTATCATATATCGCTGTTCAGATTGGCAAAATAGGGTTTTAGCTTAACATTACATTATAGAGGAATGAGGAACAGGTTATACAGTTCATCGTCCTCCATAGAGGAAGGGAAGGGAGGATCGTCCGAACAGATGGTTGTTGTCGGGCTGTTGTAAAGATGCCAATTTCGCGGATAACTTTGATTGCACGAAGCAGGATTTTTAGATGTTATCTCGCGTCATAGATGTCGCTACAACCTCTTTCCCCAACCCCAGGGCACAAACTTCATCCGCTGCATAAAGCCGAACTCCCGCATGATCGGGCGCGAGGTGGAGGGCTCCCTGGTCCTCACGCAGCTGGAGTGCTCCGGGACCATCGCGGTGCTGGAGCTCATGGAGCACGGCTACCCGTCGCGCGCGCCCTTCAACGACCTGCACGACATGTACAAGCAGTTCCTGCCGCAGAAGCTGCACAAGCTGTCCGCTAAGCTGTTCTGTGAGGTGAGTAGATGAAACTTGTTGAAAATTTAGCAATGGTGTGAAGCTAAAGTAATAAGAAGCTGAAAATGTTAACAAAAACTTCCGAAATTCGTTTTTTTTTTGCAAAAACTACAGTTTCTATCAATTGACAGTATATTAACATTACATACATTACATTAACATTTTTCGTTATTATCGATAAAAATACCGGTGAGTTTTAGGCAAGATGGCGTCAAAAGTCATTTTGTGGTGTTATTTGGTAACGCTTTCAGAGAAACCCAAGCTTTACGTTGAAGAGGCATTAAAAACTTCGTGCCCAAACGGATTTCCACAAACCTGTACTAAACTCGTTTCATACTAGAAAACTGGCCACTTCCTCTCATAGACAAAGTGCCCCAACAGTGCAAACATTATGAGCCGATTATGCTACGCTCAAGTTAATCCCCCCTCCCCCTCCCAGGCCATAGTCCACAGCCTGGGCCTGTCGGACAAGGACTACAAGTTCGGCGTGACGCGCGTGTTCTTCCGGCCGGGCAAGTACTCCGAGTTCGACACCATGATGAAGTCCGACCCGGACAACTTGAAGTCCATCGTCGACAAGGTCATGTCCTGGCTCGTCAAGTCAAGGTGGAGGAAGTCTATCTTCGCTGTACTGTCTATTATTAAATGTAAGTATGATTACGCTTGTAAATTAAAAGTACTAGTATTTTATCTATTAGCTGCATCTGGTAAGACTGGAAAGCTAAACTGAGAAAGTTGGGTTAAAGCTAGAGTAGTTTACTCTAAAGGAAAATTTATATGTATCGTGCTTTAGAAAGTATGAATGAGAATGACGTGGCGCTTGTTATGTTCCATATTTACGGCCGTGTACTTATTACATTTTTGACACTAAGTGCCTGTCAAGATAATGCACTTTATGTACTCACACATGCGTATTCGAGTTACTAAACGACACGTATATTAAATTTTTTACGCTCGTTACACGTGGTGTTCCCTAGGTCTTCACCTTATTTTACCACTCCTGAAACCCACACAGTTCAAGTCTCCATTACCTTCATACCTTCTAACTCATCCAGTCTTATTTTCTCTTAACAGTAAAGAACAAGATAGTCTACCGACGCGAATGCCTGATCCTCCTACAAAAGACGATCCGCGGTCACTTAGTCCGTCGCAAGCACAGGCCGAGGTACCAGGGCATCGCCAAGATCAACGCGTTGCAACATAACCTCAAGAATATGGAGTCTGTGACCTCACAGCTGAAGAAAGAGAAGGATAGTGCGCAGAGGAACATCGAGAACTTGAGGAACTCTATTAGGAATGCTTGTGCTGCTATCAAGGTAAGAATGTGACTTCCAACTTCACGTCGAAAAATTTGGACAGCAGAAGTGGAAAAAAATGTCATCAGTAGATCTTTGACAGTCGTTACAGGTAGTCAGTGGCCCAAAAAGAAAATGAAGTGGACAAAAATAATTTGGACTCCATGCAAAATATCACATCGGGTGACACAATTAGAATCAAGAATTATTTATTTTTGGTCCATTTTCCTTTGGGAAATTTGTCCAGTTTGATGGTCTGAATCGTTACCTAAGATAAATTGCGCTTATTCTGTTACACCCTGTTTAGTTTTCGAAACAAAACATGATCTATATACCGACCGCTTTAACCTATTGACAGCCACGGACGTCTATGGACGTCAAACGTTACCGCTTTAAAAAAGTGTTATTTTCGACGTGCCATGTCGTCCGACGTGTCGTGAGCACTTTTTGATTTGACATCCATAGACGTCCGTGGCGATCAATAGGTTGAGTACTCCGCCTTGCCCCATCAAAAACACATTAAGCGTCCACGTCTAACAATATCTCACAGGTTATTTGCTTTAAAATAATCATAATCCACGTATGTATTACGATACTAATTGAACCAATACTTGATCAACCTTCAGAATATTCCATTTAAATTGATACCTTCGCGAGGACTCATTCAAGCGGTCGGCCTGTAACGCACACAGTAGCGTTGTTTAGTTCAGTTTTACAACTCCTTCATGCATTAATTCATTCATATCCCTCTTAGAATAGCAATTCAAACAGACCTTTCAACGGTGTTGATACAAAACTCGCATAGTAGTGAGCCAACTGCCGCTTATACTATTCCTGCATTGAACGTACTTATACTGTAACTTTACTTTGCAGTCCAATGAAAAAATCACACGCGCGGAAATCGACAAGCTGTACACAAAGTTGACCAAAGATGTCGAAACACAAATGTCTACACTGCAAAAGGCTATGTCGGACCAAAAGAATAGGTAAGTTTGCTGTTACTGTACACTTAGCACTTATAATTATTAAACTGTCGGAAGAATGCGGAATCTAGGTGCTCCACCTTAAGCTGCATTATCGCTTAACATCAGGCGAGTTGCGACCAAACGTAAGCGTATTTAGTTATTCAAAAGGAATATGCATTAAATTTTAATACATAGAGGTACAATTCCGAAGGTAGCAAACAGCATCAGCAATGCGGCCTAATCTCAATAACAGACCGTAATTATACGACTGTTTTCTCAGTGGCGTGCCTAGGGGCCAACAATACGGCAAGCCCATAAGGCAAGCAGAAACCTTAACATCATGAAGAGTAGCAGGTTATAACGGCCAAGCTTATCATAATCAGCCTATAATGTTCCCACTGCTGGGACACAGGCCTCCTCTCTACGAGAGGGAATGGGCTATAATTCACCACGCGGGTTGGCCAAGCTTATCGGCTTGTATAAAAGTATCCGCCACTATAGTTGCTGCCATTTAAGATCACAATAGCGGTCATTGAACCACATACATTTATTGAATCTCTTCTTTTAAAAAACGTATACAAACCTGTTACTAACCCCTGAATTGACATTGATTGTGATCCTAAACATTAACAGAAGAAACGATAAGTAACACGGTTTATGGTTTCAGTTCGTGTAAAGAGATATCAGGGAAAGGGCAATGACCGCTATTGCCATCTTAACTGGCAGCAACTATAAGTCTATGTAGCTCCATCAAAATTGCAACAGTCGATAATACCGCCATTTGCGGAAGCGTTTGCGGTTGTAGTAGTCTTCGGAATTGTATCACACGTGTTTGTAATAATTGTACAATTTAATGTTTTAATGCTGAGTATGTTGTTGAATCAAAATAAAGAGGTAAATTGTGTAATTTTGGATGTAGAAGGTAATCTTCGGAACGTCTGATCCGATTCCGGAAATCCTTTTACTAATAGGAAGCTACATTGACCCCGAGTGTCAAAGGCTATATTTAGGATGAATTATTATTCTGATTCTACTCAAATCCCTACAAGTAATGTTTCTAGAACTACATAAATATTACAACATTTCTCATGTCAAAAATTACTTTCAGAGACGAACAAGAAAGGCTGCGTAAGATGGAAGCTGAAATGCGAGCTGCTGAAGAGGCTAAGAAACGTGAACAGGACAGGATAAAGCAAGAGGAGGAACATCGTAGACTGTGAGTATAAACGTGCTTGTAATTATTATACTTAGGTATAATAGAACGAACACGAAGGTCAGCTTTAACTGGTTTCTTCTAACAAAATAATTAACAAAACCAGTATAAGCTGGCCTCTAAGTCTTCTCGTAATAAACAAGTTTAGTTGAAGGTCAAACTGTACAAACCACGCGCGGCCAACTGTAGAACATGACATTAAAAAAAAGTTATGAAAGAGTTTTGGGAGTATGAAGAACAGGGTGTAAAGTTCTTCATCCCCCATAGAAAAGGGAGGATCCTCCGACCAGGCGGGTGTTGTGTCTGGTGGTAACAGTTTTTGTCGGGTTATTCTATATAGTCATAAGTCGCAGATAACTTTACTTGCACGATGTAGGATTTAGATGTATTACGATGTTTAGTTCATCATCGGTGTCATAGATGGCGCTGTAGTACTTTTTGCTCTATGTTGCTTAGTACTCTTTGTAGTGCTGCTACAGAGGTATTGAACTCAAATTCTGTACGCAGAAAGCTAATCAGGGACGGCAATATAAAACCTAACATTACGTGTCAAACAATTTCCTTCTTTTTGGATGGTGGCTACAAATATACCATAAAATATAAAAATACACCCTAAATGGAAATAAAAAATATACTTAATACAAAAAATATGAGAAGTACTCCGTTAGATTATTTTGCCAATTTACAGAAATCAAAATTCTAATAAAAAGTTGTGCTGATTTAAAAATACTGTAAATATGAAAATAATTAACCAAATTGCTTCAAGAAATTCATACCTTATTCGCAAAATTCAAGAAAAAGATCAAAAAGTGGTTTGCGACCCTGCCAGGATTCGAACCTGGAATCTTCTGATCCGTAGTCAGACGCGTTATCCATTGCGCCACAGGGCCAGTTGATAGCGTGTCGAAATAGAACATCCCTAGTTGCCAACTTATTGTTAAGCTATCATTTGACTGAATACTGGCTTTTTTTTCGGAATCTTGTTTGTTTATATTGTTTTCTTTACATTTTCGTAATAAAAACGAAAAATCCAACCCACAAAGACTATTTACCGAAACAATTTTCTATATTTATACGGTGCTCATTCTTCACGCCTGTTGTACCTGTGAGCTAGGCAGAGACGTCTACCGTTAAAAATGGACAGAATTATTGCAATAAAACAAATTTTTAAAATCTTTATAAGATTTTATCATTAACACTAGTTACTGTTACTGTTTTGTTAGTGACCATTGTTTTTTCGGTTTTGGAATCATCAATGACCTCTCCCGCTCTGGGCGGAGTGGAAGGGAGTGTCAGACTTGTACTGACTAAAACCCATCCATGTTCTTTCTTTGCCCTTTGTGTTCCAGGGCCGCGGTATCTCTTTCGAACAGTCCCGCAGCCCTGTTAGTTACCATGACAGTTAAATATAAGAACTTTCTTATAATTCTTGCAGTAAAGCAGAAATGGAGGCCCGTCGTAAAACCGAAGAGGTAGAAAGACTACGGTTAGAAGAACAGGATCGTATTGCCGCTCTCAAGATGCAGAAGCAAATGGAAGAAGCCGCTAAAGCTGACCTGGAGAACAGAGATAGGTATACCTACAATACGTTTGTGGTTCATAATCATAACTACTCTATAGCAGTCCTATTTGAACCTCATCCAGTTCGATTGAACGGGCGCTGTCAGTTGAGACTGGTCAATTAGTCATCTCTTAGCTGCCACGGTTTATTTTAACTACTTTGTTTTCAAATTGTTAATTTAATCTTTTACTCCGGACGCTCTTAATGTGCAAGCCTTTCTACATCGTTCTCACATATATGTATTATCTCAATATGAATGATGTAACCAAGATCTTGTAAAAATATTTTTGATTGAAAAGAGTGTCCATGGAGTTTCTTGCCCATTCTTCTCCATAGAGATCTACGCTTTGGAATAGGCAACTGTAGTATTTTCACAAGTTATTATGCCTTGTGACTGTACCTTCGCCTTCTTTGTTTTTCTGACATTCAAAAGTGCCTGTTATGATCTAAATGAAATAAATGCTTTGCATTTTAGTTTGATTCTAGGACTTTCATGCCGCTACTTCCCAAACCTGTCAATTTTAGTTGTCAATTTCTGTTGTATAGACCCTATGTAGAACCTGCGAAACACTTAATACTTGATCCCTTAATTTAATGCTTAAATGATGTAAGTACACAAAGATATTTCAAAAATTATTGTTGAAAATTCAACTAGTAATTGTTTCTTTAAGTAACATCGAACGATTGAAATATCTTTGTATAATGTCGAAAGAATACTCAAAATAGTACAGCTGCTGACAATCCTAATTTAGTGCCGTTATTATTCTTTCTACAAACAATACCTGTTTATTGAATAGAGAATATGAATGAACAAATTCCTGAAACAAAAATAAGAAATAATAAAATTAGTGTTTTCTCCTTATTATAAATAGGTTAGAACAAGAGAGACGAGACCATGAGATGGCAGTGCGACTGGCTAAGGAAACCAATGGACATGTGGAAGGTTCCCCGCCACAGTTGCGCAGGTATGTCCAAAAAAAATACTATAGATTGTATTACCACCGCTTAAGACGCAAATTCGGAGAAGTGTTGTGTCTAGCAGCGTACATGGGCAGTTCTAATAAACGCCCGCTGCACGCTGCAACAAACACCTCTCCGAATTCCGTCGATAAAATGATACTCGAACGTTGAGCGCTATTCAAATCTGGCAGATTTCGTCATAATCTGTTAGGCTGACACTTCACTTTGCCTCTTCGTGTTATTTCGTTAATGTAAAATGAACTTTATTTACAAATTTCATAGAATTTGTTTTGTATTAACCAAGTGTTGGCTGAAGATTTGATCTATGCAATGTTTGGGTGTCATTCTTTTATGCCTTTGTCCTTGGCTCATTGTAGATCAATATATTATCATTGTATTGAGCTGGTGGTGAATCAATGGATACAATAAAATTTAATATAATTTAGGTATACTTACATAAAAAAGTATGTATTTTCTTAAGTTCTGATATTATTTTATTAGACTCAAATGTTACTTCGGGCGTCTTGAAAGTGTATTTTATAAAAATATTTTTGATAAATTCTTAAACAGTATTATCACTGTACTATACGACATCGAGAGCACAGGTCTGCGAACTTTCTTCTTGTATATAAGCTTTACACTACGAATTGATATGGTGAATTTGTTTTAGTAATATTTATTAGTGTGTTTAGGCTACATAAGTATAAGGTAAGTAGAAACGTGTACTGGTCAACCTGATTCGGCGCAACTCCACACAGCCAGGCGGTAAAAAATATAGATTTTCGATTTTGTCATGCCTACCATTTTATGTGTCCGGAAGGAGAAAATGCTTATTTTTTTCTTTAGTAATTAGTAGAAGTTCTCATCATTCTTAAAATTTAAGAAGTTATTTTAGTTGAATTCAAAATAAATATTACTAAAACATGTCACCATTACCGGATGTCCGACTTCAACTAGCGTATAAGTAATATTGTGATATGTTCGCACAGTTTCCCTACCATGGAGTCAATGAATGGAGAGAATAAATTGAACAGGTACTGAGTGAGACAGAACTAACGAATTTCTCTTTCGCACGCTCCGAATTTGGCCCTCTTTCAATTATATTCATTGATGATCGCATCAGCAGGTCAGGTCAGATGATTTTTTTTCTACAGAGAATGTATTATCATGCCTGTTTTCTCCAAAGGCATAAACAGAGGTATACTACACCTACATTCCGCCAGTTATGTCAAGTCCCGTGTAATAAGGATTTGTGCACACTGATAGCAATATCAGTGTGCACAAATACTGAATCCGAGCTGCTTTTGACTAATTCCTAATCGGAAAACCCAATTATGGTTTACCCGACCTGGAGGGTTCCTATGACGTCTTAAAACAGGAGGAATTCCGGTGTGGGAAAGAGACAGAGCTATACAGGTCGTCTAGCGCCATCTCTTTCCTACACTGGAATTATTCCTGCAGGACGTTATGGTAGGTCACCTGGGTATCAAATTCAGGACCTCAGTCAGTTTAAAGGAGAAATACAATGAGAAATAAAATGTGATGATCTTTTTTTTTTGGATCTCTTATAGCGACCACATTAGATAGTTTGATTTCCTGTTAGAGACAGTTGTCAGAAGTAGACACTTATAGGCATGGCCACAGAGTACCAGAGTATAAACACTTATAATTGAAAGAGGACCACTTCCACTGATAACGAACTAATTATTAACAACGGCTATCTGCTTTACTTGAACTTTCTGCACGCACTCTTAGTGTTGTTAACTGTATCTTAGTTATTTGTGATATTAATTCAACTACTATTTTAATGTACTATTAGTTTATAATCATAATTAAGCTGTGTTTCATGAACTGAGGTGTTTTTTTTGTTGTGAAAAATGGTGAACAAAATAAGAATTGAAATGAACGATGATACTCGTGTTTTGGATAATTTTTATCAAAGAATTGATAGAAGTTTGTACGAGTTAGTATGAAAGACGGTTATGAAATAAAGCTTGATTTGTTATATTGTAGTGTTTTTAACATTTAGTGACTAGTTGACTCTTTTACAATCATGAGTTTAAAAGTGAAATATTAGTATAATCATGATGTTGGAAAAAAAAATGTATTTGTTCGGAATTCGATGTAAAATAATATACAAGGTGTTTTGACATGGAAAGAAAAAATTCTAGTGCGAGCAGGGTTTGAACCTGCGACCTTCCTCAGCTGTAGTTCCCTACGCAGGGTTTGCGTATAAAAATATTAAAATTACAAGGTGTAACATAATAAACGCAAGACCTCCCGTGTGGTCTCTCGGACCATGATACTGAACAACTTTTGTTCTACGAGTTCTCGAAATTAGTAAAAAAAATGAACTTTCTTTTCTTTTTTTCGCGATCAGCTGATCAACATGTATAAGTATTTAAAACTTTAAAAAAATTATGAATTTCCAAAGTCATAGCATAAAAGTTGTTCAGTTTCATGGTCTGAGAGACTACACGAGAGGCCTTGCGTTTATTATGTTACTCCCAGTATATTGACTTGAAACCGACCCCCACATAGTATGAGGAAAGGCTAGGCAGATCAAGATTTGTCCGGAATATGTTGCTTCATCTTCCAATCTCCGAGGTGTCAACCGTCACACTACCATTACTCCTTTCATATCATTCCTCACACAATCAATCCATCGTTTCCCTGGTCTTCCTGTCCCTCTCCATCCATCCATCATCATCATCATCATCATCATCATCATCATCATCATCATCATTTCAGCCGAAAGACGTCCACTGCTGGACATAGGCCTCCCCCAAGTGCCGCCACATTGACCGATCCCGTGCGTCTCGCATCCAGCGGATCCCCGCAACCTTTACCAGGTCATCGGTCCACCTAGTGGGAGACCTTCCAACGCGACGTCTTCCAGTTCGCGGTCGCCACTCCAGAACTTTCCGGCCCCATCGGCCATCCGTTCTGCGAGCAATATGCCCTGCCCGCTGCCACTTAAGTTTGGCTATTCTTCGGCTTTCTTCTATTTATTCTTCTTGATTCTCCATCCATCAACATATCTAAAACATCTACTATAAACCGTACATATTTTCCTTGACTAACGTGATTGTGAAGGAGTCGAAATAATTGCATGCAAAATATCAACTATATATATATATATATAATATAAAGAGCAATAATTTAATTATCACTATAATAATTAACACACGCACGTAGCATGATAAAACTAAGTAGCATGTAGTTTAACAATATAACATGAATACCTTCAATATTCGCTGTCCATTGACGATTTTTTACGTGAACACCAGGTCTGAACGAGTTAGAATGCAGCAAGCTATGCAAGGCAAGCAAAAGTACGACCTGTCTAAATGGAAGTATTCGGAGCTGCGTGATACTATCAATACTTCTTGTGATATTGAACTTTTGGAGGTAAGTGACAATAATTTATTAATAACAACCACTCGGGTCGATCTTAAGGTTAAGCCGCGCTTGCCTAGGTTGATCCGTGGATGGGTGACCGCCCATTACATACCGAGTTTCCTCCGTTCCTCGGGAAGCGCGTTAAGCCGTTGGCTGTCATTTTTAGGTGTTTGACTGTCGTTACAGCTAGTTGTGGCCTGAAGAATCACCAACCCGCCAACCAGTCTTGCCAAGGGGTGTCGCATTGTAGTACTGGGTAATCCAGTAATAACTGGGTTGAGTTGTTGAGGTCAGATAGGCTGTCGCTCCATGTAAAATACTGGTATTCAGCTGAATCCGGTTAGACTTTAAGCCGACCCCAACATAGTTGGGAAAAGGCTTGGCAGAAGATGATGAATTACATGGTGCAATTAAGGCTGAGAATAAGCTTTGTTTGAACGTCAACAATTACCTAAGACTGGCCCCCAAAACGCACGTCCTACGCTTTACCGCCTTCCGTAGTTTAAATTTAGTTACGTACTATGGTAGTACAGTCAAGTTCGCAAAACCTTCGTTATTAATTCCGTCTTCCTACTTCCCTGTTAGCTACTATTTAGAAATTTCAACGTCCAAAGCCCATGCGGGACATTGTTCCAAGTAAATTTTATCTATTGATGAATAGAATACTGGGCTTTCAATATCCCTCACTTAACTGTTTGTGTCCGGCGAATTTGAAAAGTGTAACTTCAAACCAAGTCAACGTCAGTTCCACGAGGCCATTCCACCATCTTCCTTCTTCCATCGGGAGTCCAGAGACTTACTGCTGGTTATCACCCATACCTTGTCGATGTTCCACACATTAGCACGAAGCGCTTTGCTACATCTTTTATTATGCGCACAGCCAAGGAGTGGAATTCCCTGCCTGCGTCGGTGTTCCCAAGTTCATATGACCCCAATATATTTAAGTCGCGAGTTAATAGGCTTCTTTTGGGTTAGCTCGTTCCATCGTCGAGCTCATCTCTGTCCTCGGGACTAGATTGAGGTGAAGAGTAGGCCCATTTAATATAAAAAACGTGTCATAATGTATCTAACTAACCATTCTCACTAGGCTTGCCGCCACGAGTTCCACCGTCGCCTGAAGGTGTACCACGCATGGAAGGCAAAGAACGCGCGCAAGACTACCATGGCCGACCAGGAGAGGGCGCCACAGTCCATCATGGATGCTGGTAAGTTACTTTATATTTTCATATTATTTTATCAGTGTCGGTAATAAACAGAGGGATATCCGGTTAAAATGCATAGAGCGTGTATAAACTGTACACCGGATCAGCATCACCTCCTCTTGTCTATGCTAGTCGTGTGCGCCGATTTTGAAACCGTCGGTGGCGGCGTAAGGCTAAAAAATGGCCGGCGGCGGTGTCATCGGCATTTGCCACTTCGACTAGTACTGAGTTACTGTTAGCCTGCGTCATCCCACTGCTGGGCACAGGCCTCTCCCCATGACTTCCAGTGGTTTCGAACCAGGACTGTACGTACTCAGTACTGAGTTAATTCTAAGTAACTATTCAATAAAACTGCATTACAAAAACTTATTATCAAAGAGGATATCATCAGTCTTCAGAAATATAAGCACGTAAGCTTGAAAAGCAAGCAGTTGAAGTTAAATCCCTTCCTTGATCAAGACGACCTACTGAAAGTTGAAGGGAGAATCGCTAATGCGAATATTAATCAATATAATTACGAAACATCCTCTTATATACCAAGTAACGGTAACTTACTAATTGATTAAGGACATCAGACGGCATATCATGGCGTAGCACTCAAACTTGGCTGCGTCCAGAACCGAGGCATCAAGAAGCGCATCAGAAACTGTATCAAGTGCAGACTGCAAGATCCAATCCAACAAGAGCGACCTTTCTTTCAAAATCATGGCATTTATTTCAAGTAGGCCAGTTACAGGCACTTTTGAACTGTCGAAACAAAGACAACAATGAATTGTAGCTACAGTTCCAGTCACAAGGCATAAAAACTGTGAAAGTACTGTAGTTGCCCATTCCTTAGCGTAGATCTCTATGGAGAAGAACGGGAAGAAACTCCATGGACACTCTTTTAAAATCAGAATATTTTTACAATACCTTGGTTACATCATTCATGTTGAGATGGTACGATGTAGCAAGATGTGCACATTAAAAGTTTCCATAGTAAAAACAAAAAAAAAACAATTCACAAATAAAATAATTAATTCAAATAAGCCGTGGCAACCAGTCATAACTGACAGCGCCCGTGCACGAACATGAGGCATGCATCAGCACCATTCAACTCAACTATTTTGAAGGGATCATACAAGTGTTGACTACACTGGGTTTGTTTACGTCAAAACAAGCAAAGATTGAGGAGTAAACATAGGATGCATCGGCACTCCATTTTTATCAGCACTACTCAGAATGTCAGCATGATGAGACCCATACATATACAATTATACAACATGTAACGTAATTAACGCACACCCTCTGACACCCCAATTAGTATATTATGTTATAATCATAATACATCACTGAATTTTTAGTTAAACATATATGAGCATTGATTATTGATTGATTTAGTTATACTAATTCCGGAAGAATGTTGTGGTCACAGTACAAATCCACGAACGCAGACAGTCGCACACGTAGGTATGAGGGTCTTGTTAGCCTAGTAGGTATTCGCTCGCGTTCGAAACGAGTTAACGAGTTTTTACTGTAATTTACGTAGTTTTAATTATTTTTGGGAAAAAAAAATACTGATATAATAAAAATTATAGAAATCGATTCAGTAAACGATTCTGTACAAACTAATTTCTAATTTTTAATGCCATCACCGGCCCCATCTTGGCCAAGCGAGCGGAAAGGAGTATCGGAAGCGGTTGTAAAGAGTACCACCTCAAAAGAGTAATCGGCGAACAAAAGATGACGTTCGAATAAAATTCTACAGTGCTAGCACAAGTACAAGCATGTTTGAGCCCTAAGTGAGGATGCTGAGGATCTAGATTACCTCACGCCATCCCATTTTCTAGCAAGCGGACCAACGTTAACGTTAATCGAAACGGACACACGGAACATTCCCACAGCATAGCAACCTATAGAAGCGTGCAAGCTGCGTGCAGGCCGCGAAGCCGTCCACGCCGATCGCATCCGTCGGTCAGCGACGGCGCTCATCGGCATGGCGCGGTGCACGCGTCTAGTATGGACTAGCTAGCTGATCCCTATCTCGGGTGATGCCGTTATGATGCTTTTTTTTTTTGTAGGTTTCTTTTCCACTGCCCGGGGTTGACCGTTCGCCGTGCCGGGTAGGAACCGGTCCAAAACAAGATCGCGTACTATAGAATATTTGTTTCTGTCCCCTCCCCAGCCAAGACCCCGCGCTTGCCGCAGAAGGGCGAGATCCTGGGCGCGCGGCACCGCTACTTCCGCATCCCCTTCGTGCGCGCGGCCGCGCCCGGCGCCGACCCCGAGCGCCGCGGCTGGTGGTACGCGCACTTCGACGGCCAGTACGTGGCACGCCAGATGGAACTACATCCCGACAAGACGCCGGTGCTGCTGCAAGCTGGTAAGTGTTCCTCTTGGGACTGTTTCTGAATCTCCCTGGGCTGATAAAATGTTGTTGTTTCCTAGTTGCGGTAAAAATAGTGTTCAGGTAAGGGAAGTGAGAGCTGTTCCTTCGTGCGGGACACAGATGGCTATCAATATTGAAAGTGTTAAGATCGTCTTCCCCACTCTTAATTTTCAGCCCCTATCTCTAGTTGAAAGCTCTCAGATCGCGTAGCTGATGGGTCAGACATATTTTTACTTTTTGCCATCGATACCAAAGATCTTCTAATTTTTTTTTTTTATTGAAAGTAACATAATATGGCTTTGTTTTGATTATATTAAATAAAATTCTTTCCTACCCTCAGGCGTAGATGACATGCAGATGTGCGAGCTAAGTCTAGAAGAGACCGGCCTCACTCGCAAACGCGGCGCAGAGATACTGGAACATGAGTTCGAGCGCGAGTGGGCGCGACATGGTGGACCTACATACGTCGCGCACGACGCACGCAAGCGTTAGACACGTAAGTACCCAAGAAAAGAAAATACGTTTATTTGGCACTTGCCACACGTGAAAACAAAAACGCTAAGAAAGCATGATGTATGAACGTGGATGAGGCGCAAGGAGTAAGTAAGGATCCTAGCAGATGGCGTTCTGTAGTTGCTGCTTACTGCTTAAAAAGGCGTGAGTTATCTAAAACTGCAATAACTATACTTTAAATAACATACTGGTGTAAACTAAGGCTGAAAGTCCGTCAGTCAACTCCTCAAATTGACTGAGTCAGATATGAATTAAAAGGCCTGTACCTGTCTAATTAAAACTTTAAGGGATTTTAATTTCTTTATTAGTAGTTATAACAGCCAATAAAGAAATTATACTTACAATGTTCTACGACTGGACTTTAATGAGAAACTCCAAATTGAGGCTCAGCTTTACGACCTGATGTAATTGTATTTTTTTCTCATTTCAGATATCACATTCCAACGAGGACATAGAAAATTTAGATACGTCGTCGCAAAATCGCAAAGTATTCCACAAACATAGGAATTTGAATTTTAAAGATACACACATAAGATAGTTTATTGGATAGAGGAATAACTTAGTGCTTTCAATGTGCCTTCACAGGTTCCTAGATGTATATTAGTGCAATATAATTGAAGGTCACTAAGATAATTTATAAATGGGCAAAATGACCATACTTTTTTAGCAAAGTCAGACTTACTATCACAGGTTTTACAATTTACAATATTTGAACAGTTTTCACTATTTATTAAATGAATAAACAAATATATATTAAAAACGTGATAACTTATAACTCCGTGCCTTACAAATATGTCTTAAAGTAGGTTTACATTGTGTCTGACCATATCTGACTTTGCTTTCATTTAATGTAATGTTTTGTTAGAAAACCTCGTCGCACTATTCAGCCAATGACCAACTGCTTTGAAATGTATGACACCTGCAAAAAATAAATAAAGCAGTTTTCATAAAAAAGCTGTATTGTGGCCTCCAGACGTTGGTAATTGCTATTATTAAGATTATTAACAGTGAGAGTTTTAGCCACTGTTATCAAATATGCATCTTGGTATGATTTACGTTTTCTTCTATGGTAACTTGATTGTCAACCGTTAGTCGATTTAGTCAGCTATGCAAATAGTCGACTTGTTAAACATGTAGTTGACTATCAATTTCCTTTCATTTAAGCATACCCCGAAATAAGTGAATAAGAAAAAGTGACATAATATATTTTTGATTTAATATAGACAAATATAATTCATCTAATTATTCTGTAGCATAAAATGTATTTGATAACACTGTGTAAACTATTGTAATGGACTCCACATCGAAATCAGTCTATAATATATTTTAAAATGAAATATTAATTTATACTTATTTTGTGAGCAAACTGTGATTTGTAATTCAGTAAAAAAATATTAGGTCAGTATTTTAAAATGGAGTAAATTATATTTATTTGAACATTCCTGTCCTAAGACTGGAGAATGGTAGCTTTTGTATTATTTGAATAATAGTATGATTATTTTATATTAATGAAGTGTTTTCTGAACAGTATTTAAGCAAACATTCCTTTTTTTTACTTTGATCGCAGTAAATGTTCAGGTTTATTTTTATATGTACAAGCGTTTTTTTAAAGTACAGGATTATAAGATCGTGCAAGTGCCTTAGTGTGTTACTCTGATAATACATGACCACTCCATTATTGTATATGCTTTACCAAATAAAAACATGATGAGAGTTATTGCATGTTTCATTTATTCTTTCTACCTCTTAGGGCAGCCTATTTCAGAGTGAGACCGGCCGGTTGTGTGTGCCCTTCGCGCGGTTCGGTATCCATAGACTTGTTTGATAGCGTTCACTGTTCAACGTGCGCCGACCGGCGGAAAGTTGAACGAGCGTGCTGCGTACGCCGGTTGACGCGACGGCCATTAACTGCATAGGAAGCGTTCAGAGCGAGACGTGTGCTGGTCGCGCATACACTGAGGCCGTGATCTGTAAACGATACGTAGCTCTTGCTTTGACTTAGACATGTTCCTGTCTCTCTCTTGAACTCGGTCTTGCTCTGAAATAAACCTTGGGGTGTCCGCTAAAACTGGAGCGGGTGCCCGCTGTCAAAATTTCCTAAGAAAACCGACGAGTTTTCTTAGGAAATTTTGACAGCGCGCCCGCCCGTGAATTTTTAGCTCTCGCCCTTAGTAACGTATTCAAACTGATCACCAGCTCATTGATCTTACGGAGTCGCAATCTAGTAGTATCAAGACGATTTTGCTGTAAATTGTTTTAACGAACAGCTAGACCAGTCATTTGAACGGTGGTGGTTACTTTACTCATATTTGCCCGCGGCTTTTAGGTTGCGTGTGAAGTGGAACCCCCCATACTTTATAATTTCATAGAGTAAAAAGCTCTAGATTTGGCAAGGAGCGGATTTTGGCCGGCTGATGCGGTGATTCGCTCCTTGCTGCTTCCATAGCTTATTACTCTATAATGAAAACCCATACATTATTTATTTATTTAACTATTTATGCACACACAGAAGACAACACAGGAAAATAACATTATAATATATGAGTACAAAGGTACTGCTTATTTCAAAAGAAATTTCAGCCAGCAGACCCGCAAAAAGGAGAAATGAAAAAGAAATGTAGACGATAGTGTGTAAAAGGGAAGAGAATAATATGTTTATTATGTGCCTTAACCAAGGAACTTATATACTAACTGGAATGAGTATGAACAAAATTTTGATATCAAAAAACCGTTTGAAAATGAACTTTATTTCAAAGGGATAGAGTTCGTATTACTTTAACTAATTCAAAGGGGGAAACTAAACTAAAAATTTCAGAGCGAGAAAGCGATCAAGAGTGGATTGTGTCCTTGTCTTACAATTGCCAGTTAACAATATATATATATTTTTAATTTGTCAATCGGAAATCACGTTGATAGCTAAACTAGCACATAAATCGTAACGGGATTAATTTAATATTTAAATCCTAAATATTAAAATAAATTTCTTGCGAAATAAAGTAAGCTTAAAAAAAATAAAAATTATTTGTGAATTAAGTTATTTCTGAATGGCAACATAGATGACACTCATATAAACAAACAATATGGCCGATTTAATTTCGCGCTGAAGTCATATTTTTGCGTTATCAAGTTCTTTTTACATTACTTAAGTGAAATCTTCCTCTTTATATATGGTGAAATCGAGTTGTGTGAAGGGGTATAATAGTGAAGGGTTTGCTGGATGTGGAATTTCTTTTTTCAGGTCAGTTCTTTTAACTTTGTTTACAAATTACGACTAGGGTGACAATGTTCTAGATACGTAAACCCCCGTTTACGTATCGTCGTATTCTTTAGAATATATTCTTGATCCCCATCAAGAATATATCCTAAAGAATATGACTTTTCTATTATCCATATCGGTATTTATAGTCTTGTGCAAATGCGTACAAAATACATCTTTTATAATGCAGTAGCAAAACTTAATCAATTTCTCCATTTTATTAATAACAAAAATAACTTCTTGAAAATAAACGAATTCTATCTTTACTATACTGTTTATTGTTTGTGTATTTATAATACTGTTTTGTTTCCATGCAGACTCCCTAACAATGAGAACCTTCAGCAACGGGCTTGAAGTTGTCCAGTAGTTTGCAACCGTCTTCCATCATCATCATCTTCGCCCTTAAATTTAAGATTACTGACTGGTACTAAAACCAACAATAACATAAAACCTTACTTTTAATAATGTATAGTGTGAATAATAAATTTATCAAATACTACATATTAAGTTGTTTGAAAATGCTACATGCTCATGCTTCATCTATGTGAAGGTCGCAGCCCTGTACGCTTTAACATCTTTTTACAAATGAAGGATGTAACCTAACATGTAGACCACCGTGAACGAAAATAAGTGCCACGTATTCTTCACTTCATAGACCTATTCCATTACAGAGTTTTACAGTATGCGTAGGCTTCGTCTTCGCCCTGTTTTTGATTAAACTGCTACCCATGCAAAGCGGGGGTGCTAGTAAGTTATAAAAGAATAACTGTCCCAAATGTAAGTACAAATATTGGATACCCTATTAGAAATGAATAAATAAATAATAAATACCCTATGACATCCACTCTCGAAGTTTTCTCGCTCGGAACGGCTTTACACTGGACGTCTTCATTCCAGTTAGTATATAAGTTCCTTGGCCTTAACTAACTTATAATACTATATAAATATACATATAAGTAAATATTAATATAAACTTATATAAATTCATAATGCTAAGATATATAAACTAATAAAAATATATATGTATATTATAAATCATAATAGAGAGGAAAGGTAATGCTCTTTATAATATCGAGTAAACTGAAATATGAGCCATAATCGACTAAGTAACATTTTTGACGCAATAAAAGTCACGGGTACACTGCGGTCTCGACTCGACGTCGACGGTCAAAACAAATCTGTCATTGTCAAATAAACGTCGCTGCAGATCGTTGAAAATTGTGAACTATTATTAGATCATTTCACTAAACTAGCAATTTTTCGTCGATAAACGCGAACTTCCTTGTGCTAAAAATAAGAGGATGCTAAGTTCTGGTCCAGAGGCCAAGCGCCATAATCATGAGTTGATGGTTTTATGAGGTTGACATGTGAAAATCGAAACAAACATGGGAGAATATGGACGCTACTTGTTGTTATTTTTGTTTGTTGTTGTGTTAATTAGTGGCTCACAGTCATTACCGTATGATGGTAAGTAGTAACTCATTATCTAATTTATTTTGTTCCGAAATTATGTAAGTTATGCTTTTTAAATCAACGGCCATTGCCCCACGTTGTGTAATATATAAGAAATGTTTGTTTGGTCTGTTAATACTTGTCTATGAAGCCGTACTACATTAATTAAACTCTCGTCTTTGTATTCATTTTCTTTGTATCTGTATATTTGTTTGGGCCTTAATGGGGTCAGCTTAGCTCGAGCTATTATCGAATTTCAAGCACAGATAAATAATAATTTAACATAACTTCAACTTCAAAACCTTTTATATTTTTTTTGGTCAGTGGGTCATCTTAGGGCCGGATTTATAGAAACATTTCTTCAGTCTACTTAATTAATATTGTGGGGAATAAATAATAAATGGACCAACACACCTGGCAACATGCAGAATCATAATCTGCAAGCTTTTCTGAGTTCAAAACTGTAGACAGAATGCATCCCTCATATTTTGCACACTCAACTTCCTTTGGCGCCTGCACTACACGTTTTTAATAACAGTACTTAATTTCTAAGCTTAATATTACATAAGAAGATGTAATCCTCTTACAAATGATGCATCTGCCATTTTTTTTAGTCCACTGGCTAGGGGGTCCCACAACAATAGACAGAGATGTGCCCTCTGCTACAAAGAATACTGATATTTATTGCTACACTGGGACTTCCAAGAACTTGTTTGCACTATGGCAAACAGTGAAAGTAAGTTTTATTAATTAATATTTGAAAAATACTGCAAAATAAAGTTATAATGTTTGTTTTGTGGAGTTACTTTTTGAGTTAAGTCCCAAAATGCTGAGATGAATAATTTCCTGCCTATCATAATTGATTAACCTGTATTTGGCTTCAGTATCCAAAAAGAAGATTCTAACCACTTTGTATTTCATATTGCATTGGAGTCTACCACACCACACATCTATGGCACATATTTTACAGAATTTGATTCTGATATCTACGTTCATATTTCAGTTCAACATAAAAATAAAGAATGACCAGTTCTGCCAGTACTTTGGGGAGAGTCCTGATGAGGTGTACAAGGAGTACACTGAAGACAGCTATGGCGGGTACTCTGTGGTCAACCTATTCCCGAGGAAACCACTGAAATCTGTCTCCATCAGCCTTTTCACTCCTACATGCATGGCGGTTAATACTAAAGAGAGGCACTCTATTGAGTTGCAGGTTCTGAGTAAGTAGTTGCTTGCATACAGGGTGTACGGGACATCAACACCTGTTACTATGAATTCAATACATGGTTATGCAATTATTTAATTATCTATCAGAGGTTGGGCAAAGGTAACATTGTACACACAGCAAAACTGCATAGCATGCAGGCACACATACAACTGTGCAGACATATTAAACATTGTTAGCTTGCCACTGGTGCACTTTTAAGGGTAGACTTATGTTCAGCAGACATAATTCTACCCTCACACCGTCTAAGTTCATAAGCTGATCAAGTGATCAACAATCTCTATATTGCTTTTTTTTCCTTGGCTTAATGTAAGTCTAAAAGTAATTGGTATTGCTCAAAACTTGTTTAGGCAGCGAAAGTTGACATTTCAACAGTGCGCTTTTATTAAGTCAAGAATATAGGTATTGCCTAATGTTAATAGGCATTACCGAATTAATTTATTTACCAAAGCATTATTTTACTTCCTCAGGGGTGGACTTATGGCGCGTCATATTGATGCTTGCGGGTATATTCCTGATATTCTCGTCGCGTGCACTGTGCGCCAACCCGCTGTTCTTTTACCTGTGCGGCATATTCGTCGGTGTGTTCGCTTCCTTCATGGTGTGTGTGTTTTACATCAGCAAGCTACTGCCCAGGGTGAGTTTACATGAAGAATTACTTGTACAAAATCATAGTTCACTCACTGCACATTTGTTAGGTTCCAAGTGATTTACTTTCTACACAAGTATTTAAAACATAAATGCTCAAATACTGAACCACTAACATTCCACAAGTTCAGGCTAGAAATACAGATAATAAATTAAATTCTTTCAGAAAACGTTGACTTATGGCATCCTTATCGGTGGTTGGACTGTTGGAGTGTATCTATTCCAACAAATATGGGAGAACATTCGCACGCTAGTGCTGACTTACCAATCATATATGTTCTGGTACACAATGATTGTCAGCTTCGCCAGTTTCGTCGTCTGCTACAGAATAGGGCCGCCTAAGAATCAGAGAAGCAAGAATTTGGTTATGTGGACTTTGCAGGTCAGTATTTTATGAATGTTCAAATATTTACAATACAAAGGTGTGTCTGCGTTGTGATAACTGCGGAGGAAGCAACGTTTTCTTTATATACAAACGAACAGTTAATGAATAACGTATATTCATTAACTGTTTCGTGTTTTCTGGGCAAGTACTTGAGTATGCGGTAAAAACACATGAGGCGAAATGTAGATAATTGGATTTAACCAAAAACTGCGTTTTGTAATTGAAACAGCATCCATACTTCGATACTGCATAAGATAATTATTACTGACTTGGTAGTAGTATGTTCCCGTCCGACAAATATCGATATCCACCGTGCCGAACTCGCGAAGAAAAGGTAGAAGTCAATAAATTATTTCACTTTACATCTTCATTTCAGGTTGGAGGCGTGCTAATGATATTCTTTAGCAGCGAGTATCAAGAGGCATCTGCCCTCGTCATCGTCGCGTCTCTGGTCACTAAGTACTTCCCAGAGTCACTGCTCAACAGGATGCGTGGATATTGGTAAGTTCTTGTATGTCATAATGTGATGTGGGTAAACGTTTAAAGATAAAAATTGATTAACAACAGAAAAAAATCACGTATTCAGACTTTGACCTTGAGCTGGCTTAGTAGACCGCCTAGTACAGAGTTTCAATAGAATAAGAGGCCAGCTTACACTGGTTTTGTTAGGCTCGCGTGGGGCCTACAACCCCAATATTGTAAAGGACCCTATGATGTGGGCTTTTCAACATTTCACCACCTAAACTCATTGTAGAAAGAAGCAAATAATATTGTCATGAACACGTAGTTTCAGATATATTTTTATCGTCTCTGCAGAGATGTCGCTACATACCTGCATACCGAACAATTTTACCAGCTGTACCAATAACCTAATATCAATTTGACAGGCGACGCAAGTTCCCGCCGAAACAAAAACTGCTAACCAGCGAAGAGTACTACGAGGAAGGTGCTCGAGAAACCAAGATGGCGCTGGATAGCCTCAGGAACTACTGCTCAAGCCCTGACTGTGCACAGTGGAAGATTATGCTGAAGTTGAACGACTCCAAACGGTAAGGAGTTGGAGGAGGGTCCAGTCATTGTCATGTCATCATCATGATCATTTATCCATCCATATTCATATCTTTCAACAGGGATACAATTCACGTTCACCCACAGAGGGAGGGTAGGAGCAGACAGACTACTAATCCCAAGAGTTACAACGGTATTTGCTACTCTGGTTTTCACTTTTTCTCCCTATTCGAGATTAAACCTTTTGACCACCAAAGCATGAACGCACGCGCGTGCCCTCCACGCCAAGCCACAATTTTTCCTACCATTTTGTCACATATTTGTGTCGTTTGGCGTACAGGGCAAGCGCTTGCTTGTCACGTATATGTGACCATGGCGGTCAAAGGGTTAACACAATCAACAAATCCGTGCTAAAGATCCCTGGTAATCTACTCGAAGTTAAAACACTCTTGCACCCTTCCAATTACTGATGCCATCATGTTTTTAATTTATGCATGTTCATCTTCTCAGCTGTATAAAGGACATTAACAGAATAAGCGCAATATCTCATTAAGTAGTGGTTCAGTTCAGACCATCAAACTGGACAACTTTTCTCAAGAAACATAGATCGAAAAAAAAAAATTACTGCCCATACAAAATATCGCATCCGCATTAGTATGAAGAAACAGTATTTTTTTCGACTCATGTGTACTTGTGTTTGTGAATAAAAAAATATTTATTTATATAGTTTATTTGCATTTCATAGTAACGTGATAATGGCTTAAACCTAAGGTACAATTACGGGCACAGCAAAAGTAAAAAAGTGGAAGTAGGAGACTATGAATATTTTTTGGACATTAATAGTTATTAGCATCAATTCATTTATTAATCCGGAAAACGTCCACTGCTTAACATCTACCAAGCATAGCCACGATAACCTGTCCTGTGCGTTCATCCGTTTCCAGCGGATTTTTGCAATTTTCATTACTTTCTGTTTGTTTTCAGATGGAAAGTAGCATTATCTTATTCCATCACATAACCAACGTATGCTTGCAGTTATGATCCGGAAGAGTGGTTCATAAAACCCGTCACTGGTCTCTGCTACTAATCTGATATTTGCTGGAATAAAGCGTACACAATAGGCAGTCTTTGCGCAAATCATAATCATTCTCCTGCCCTTATCCCAATGTACTTGAGGTCGGCGCAGCATGTCTTCTTCCATATTTCTCTATTAGTTAACTCATGAGTGTATGAGGCACCCTCTTTCTAATCATATCATCTTTCACACAGTTCATCCATCGTTTCCTTAGTCTGCTTCGAAATCAGTTGAATGAAAATTTTGACCATTCACACTCAAAACTTTCATTCTAATCATTGATCTGGACTTCAGTAAACGAGGCAAGCTCAATCCAGCAATCGCACAAAATTTATATATTACTTTAATTTTTTAAATTTTACTGCTCTTTGGATGATATCACGATTGACCTTCTGTGTATAGCCCGACCGGCGAAAGCGCACCTTTCTACAGTCTACTTCTGCGGCAGAGTTGCGCTTCGCTTACAGCGGCAGAGCGATTATCCATTGTTTTTTTATGTTCTGTCCCACTGCTGGGCAAAGGCATTACCTTCAGTTAAGAACGAGTCCAAATTGTCAAGCCAGGGTTTCTTGGGCCTGCCTCGGTTACGTAGCGCGGTGCCTGTCTTCAGGCACCCACTGTGTGACTATTCTCGCCCTTCTGTCATGATCCATCCAGAAGTGTGATTTTAGAATACGGCATATTTTCCAGATTCGCAAGTTTCGTCGAAGGTAACTCCCATTTGAGCGATGACGAGGTTTTGGATTACGAAGCGTACGCGTTCTCTCTCGAGCGGACTCGGAAACCGATGCCAATGGCGAACTCGAGAAACATGGAGATATCTAGTGATGACGATACGGACTATGATGATGATTGAGCTCGAAACGTGTGATTCAGACTAGTTTTAATGATATTCAATTATGTTATACTGCCGCCGATTCAAATATGTTATACTGCCGCCGTGGGAAAAAGGGTTGCATCTGAGGAAAGGGTATGGGGAAAAATGAGCATTACTAAATGCGCCTTTTTTCTATACTTAGGGTTTTTTTTTTCTTTAAAGAATAAACTATATAAACTCCCTCAGGTGCGACCCTTTTCCTTACGCCAGCAGTATAATAAATAGAGGTAGGTGAGAATATTTCATCTATATTAGTAACTATTTCTTCTACCAAGAAGAATTAATTATTTTCTATACATATATTTCTTTTTCTGATCCGACTGCCAGAATTGTCGAAATTTCATGCTATTTAATAAAATACTAAAAAAAAACAATACAAAATACTTTATGCTCAATTTTGTCATGTGTATTTGTTTATTATAAAACATAAGACATTTTCCTTATTCTCGATTAAAAATGTGTGTTTGATATTTTATAATAATTATTTGTAAATTTATCGGTTTTTTTAAATACCATTCTCAATTTTTGATAGTTTTATATTAAATATTGAATAATTTTGTAAACACTTTTCGTTCTTTGCTTTTTTAGATTACGTACATAAAATATAGTACTTACAATTTACTTCGCCCATTGCCTGTACACTTAAAAGTTTTGCCGTAAGTACTTTAGTTTCATGTTATTTAGTACCAAATATAGATTTTGTGTATCTTTAATCTCTACGATATTGGAGGAGTTGATTTCGTAATTTTTTTTGTGTGTAAACATTTAGTTTTTTTATAAGGAGGTATTATTTAATTTGAATTAAATTTTTTAACGCCAGAACATAAACGCACGCGCGGGCCCTCAACCCCAAGCCACAATTTCAATTACCATTTTGTCACATATTTGCGTCGTTTGGCGTACAGGGCACGCGCTTGCGTTACGTATATGTGACAATGGCGTTCAAAAGGTTAAAGATCTCTATTTTGTATGAATTCTGCCCAGCTTCTGAGGTTTATTGTATTTTTTAAAAATGCCTGGAAAGGTCATTTGTAGAGGAGTTCAGAAGAAAGATCTGTGTTTTCATAGTTATTGTTAGTTTGATACGTTTATAATATGAGGGCTTCAGAAAGCGGACAAAAAGGTAAGATGGAAGACCGATTACTATGCTTATTTGTTTCTATAAAATGTATTATTTAATATTACAAATATTATGTAAAATGATTGTATTGATATGTATTTTGTTTTTGTTTAATCTATTCTGAAAATATAAAGGACTGTGATGTGCACGAGATTTAAAAAAAAAACTCCTTCAAAAGTGAAATACCAACATGGTCAAAATGTATGGAACAGCGGATTTTTTTTAAAATTGCTGATGAACATTTTGAATGATGTACTGAATACGTGGTAATCATTTGTGTGTCGATGTTCCTTCCACCCCGTATAGAGCGAGTGCAAATTTTGTGACTGTATGTATGCGGAGAGTAATCTCCGGAACCACGGCACCTATTTGAAAAATTCTCTTTCACTACCTATTTGGAAGGTACACGCTAGCCTATACGGTGTCCCACTTCTGGGTTTATGAATTGAATACGTGGTAATCATTTGTGCATCGATGTCTCTGCCACCCTGTATGTACATATGTATTAAGTGCACTTAAAATTATGTCAGTTAAGTTGTATTCAGCGTGACTCGATAATGAGTATCACTTCTGAATGTTTTTGGAGACATCGTCAAATTATATTGTATTAAATTTATAACATACCAACGTTCAACTGAAACTAAATAAACAATCTAAACAATCTGTTCTATGCCAGCCACTGCAGATTGATTTAAGGTTATCATTTAATAAACTTTTGAGAAATGTATGTTGTTTTTCATTTTTATAGAGTTGACGTTTTCAAATTGTGTCTAAATAATAGACATAAAATACCATGTTCACTTTTGACAAGGCAAAAGTCCGACTGTAAAATAAGGTGTTATCTAAGATTTTAAACTTTCATGGTCACTAAAATTATTATAACTAGAAGACGGGATATTTACAATGTTTATTGTTTTCTTTGAGTTCCCGATATTTCGGCGCTGTTGCAAGCACCATGATTATGAATAAACTGAAGTTATTGCGGGTGGGTGTTTATGAGCAGACAAATCGGTCTACCCTCTTTCTTGTTCGTTTTTTGCACTCAGTACCGCTACCACTGTCACTCACAACTCGATTCTGTTCCCGACACACGAAACTCACTGTGTCTGCTCGCGAACTTTTTTACGGCACTATTCCGCTTTTTACACAGCTGGACCACTTGTTTCCAGGCTTTCGACAGTTGAAACCCATCCCCAGGTGTTATCTTTCTAGACCGACATTTTGAATAAATTAAATTAGCTAGCGAAACTTAACAAGACGTTTTGGTTTCACACGGCGACACATCAAGCTATAAATTTCCCGTATAATATGGCCTCGCTTTGTATAGATTTCCCGTACAATAAATTTAGATAGCTTGAGTGGTCGCCAAGCGTACCTATCGATATAAAAATGATTAAATAAAACGAGTTGACGCTGTATACTTTTCAGCCGAACGGCTCACTTGTTCAAACTGTACTCCATCCGTAGCGTTACTCATTGTGTTGCCGTCTGCGCAGAATTTTCAACAGTTTTTTCTAGTACCAGGTATACATAATAAATGTGCGTGTAAAAATAATTAAACTAAATAATAATCGTATAATAAAAAACCAGCTTAGTTAGTAAATAATTTAATACGAATAGTGTATTTCATCACTTTAAACATTAATTCAACCACAACATACAAGTTAATAAATTAGCACCATAATTAGTGTAAAAAAATATTGTTTAAATGTATCTAAGTGCACTTATTTGCAACATTCTGCAATATATTATCGTAAAATTATTTGTTTAATTTAACTGGATGGCAGTTAAAAGACTTAAAATATAGAATTTGAGATTTAATTTTATCAACACCTTCAGAAAAGTTTTCACCCAAACTAAAACGCGCGCGATAGAATTTTGCTTTCTCATCATCTCGCGTTGAAACGTGATAATATTACTAACATATTCATGTTACTATTAATCCTTTGACATAAGGTCACCGTGATTTTGACAGGTCACTGTGATTTTGACAGGTCACTGTGATTTTGACAGGTCACCGTGATTTTGACAGGTCACCGTGATTTTGACAGGTCACCGTGATTTTGACAGGTCACTGTGATTTTGACAGGTCACCGTGATTTTGACAGGTCACCGTGATTTTGACAGGTCACCGTGATTTTGACAGGTCACCGTGATTTTGACAGGTCACCGTGATTTTGACAGGTCACCGTGATTTTCACAGCGGTGCAAAATCGATAATGAAAGTTTAGGTGCAGATAGTGTGGCGACAAAAAGTTGTTGGGTGCGATCATTGTATTCTATACGAGCTAGCATTTATAGCGTCACAACTTTCTTTCAAGCGTTAATAATGTTACTAAACTATATTATTATTAATAATGGCACGTTCGTTTTTAGTAATGTCATGTTAAGCGGCTCTGCTAGCTTTCTTGCTTTTGTCGAGCGTCTGCGGCGGCGGTGGGGGCTTCGCTGACATGTGGCGGCTGTACAAGCTGTGAATGAGATGAAACATTATGCATCATTTCACTTCTTAGCCGTTTACTAGATGGATGGTTTCACGGAAGAATTAATTTCTCACTTTGATTCATTTTATGTTTAGACATTTCACTTCGAATGAAAAATGAACAAAAAGTGAAGCATCAGATATCGGTTTAATTGAAGTTAATAGATTTCTGCCTAATGTACTATTTCGAAATAAAATGAAAGCCTAATTGAAACCACCCTGTTGAATTTTTTACTTCTTCAGTTTCTTTACCAAAAGTTTAAATTGAAACACTGCAAACATAGGAAATCATTTAGATGTAACCTGTGTGACCTAGCTTTAGAGAAAAACGGGTACCAATAGCGTGCCTACAAGTGTGGTTAATTAAATGAGTCCAGCACTCCCTGAAACGCCAGCCCTGCTATCATATTAGTCGACTTATGTGACGTTTAGAGATTTCTACCTCAGACTTCTCCATTTCTATTATGTTTCACTTACACTTTATAAGTCTCGGAGCGCAGATAGTCCAGTACGTGCGAGGGCCCCAGCTTCAGCTGGTCCTCAATGGGCGGCACCCAGAAGTTACCTTCCAGTCGCAACACGGATTTGTTGCTGGCCAGGTCCAAAGATCCTGTGAAATTTAAGCATTATAATAATATTTTAAGGTTTAAGTTACATGTGTATTGGTTAATTCAAGGAAAGAATGCATGGTGCATGTGGCAAATTGAAAAAATTTGCTGTTCCCTACATTCCTGCGATTTGCTTGATGCACATCCTCATCATCTTTTCCCAACTATGTTGGGGTCGGCTTCCAGTCTAACCGGATGCAGCTGAATACCAATATTATACATGGAGCGACTGCCTATCTGACCTCCACAACCAAAAATTTGCACATGCACAAAATAATTATGTAAGTATAGCTGTTTTTTTTTGTTTGTGATTTCAGGGTTATTCCCATATAAGGTTGTTCATTATGAAAAACTAAGTTTGTATAAATTCACGCTTTGGAGAAAGCGGCTACATAATATGTGTACCAATTTTCAACAAGTCTCAGTAACTTACCGATCTCAGGCGGCAGTACGACGAGCCTGTTGCCCTGCAGGTGCAGTTCCCTCAGGCGAGCCAACTGGCCCAGTTCACGAGGCACCTCGATCAGATCGTTCTCGCGCATTGATAGCTGGGCAAAAACATATCATATACTCATGTCACGCAGATAGAGTAGGTAGGTAGGGTATGAAAAGGTGGATCGCAAGGCATGCCAGGCATAGCTAGTAAATAATATTAAAAGAAGTTGCTGTTTACTTGAATTATTGCTTGATATTTGATATTGCAGACACAGGTATTTGGCATTAACAGTGCTTTATCGTAGGTTATTGACTCATATTTATTTGCTCGAAATTAGACATTGCTTGATCTTAATAATCCAGGAAATTTTAATTGGTTGTCAACTGAACTTTAACCATGGGTTACTTACTGGCATGGACTTTGCAAGTACAAACTGCCAAGCCATTTTGAAAATTGTAACTCGCGCACTCTTAGTCCCGCATCCATAACCAATAAAATGGCTTGAATCTAGTTTTAAGTAATGCTTGAGTATTGAGCGACGTTCTGAAATACGGATCTTAAACTGGAGACCTGTGCCCCACCCCCCACCAGTGGTTATGTTATTGGATGATTATATTACTTAAACAAAGGCCAAAATTGACAACTGGGATGGTCTATTGTGGTCAAAATGCTGATATGCTGGACATAGACCAGACACCAAGGGTTTTAAAAATACCAAATTGACTGCTTCACAAAACCATATAAAAATTTCATTTTATAAAAGATATTGATGAAACAATAGTTTCATTTTATTATCCTCATACACATTAGGTGTTTGTTAACAAGAATAACGATACAATGAATATAAGGAAAAAATATACAATAAGAATACTTACGATTTGTAAGTTCTTCAGGTTACCAATTTCACCAGGCAGGTATTCAAAGTCGTTATCACCGAGATACAAAGCACGTAGACTGTCTGAAATTATCGGAAATTAATTATGTAATATATCAAAATTACCATTCTAGCGTCAAGTTTTTTCTAGATAAAACCAACAACCACTGGTCCACATTAGCCCTCGATTGAACTCTAAGTTAAGGGAGACACCTTTGCCCAGCAGTGGGATCATGCAGGCAAACAGTAACTGCAGCAGTAACATTTTTTCAAAATTACGACAAAGTCTAATTTTAAACATAGATTAATCCATTTGTCTGGTTTTCATTCAAAAGTTTTAAATAAAAAACAAGTGTATGGTTGAGTGATAAATAATAAAGGCTTTAAAACCATCCAAATGATATACAAAATAAAAAATACAAACCCATAATAAAGAAATTCCCAGGCAGATTCTTCTCATTCAGATTGTTGTATGTCAGGTCCAAGATTTCCAAAACAGGGAATGATCCAAAGCCTCTAGGCAATCCATAAAGGCGATTGAGAGAGACATTGAGTATGCGGAGCTTTGGCAACGAGGATAGACTGACGGGTAACTCGGTAATGTGGTTATTGGCAAAATTCAGGATCTCCAAGTTAGCTAGGTTTGCGAGTGCAGCTGGAACCACTTGTATCTTGTTGTGGCTTAGAGAGAGACGGGTGATGTTGGCGAGGGTGACTGAAAGAGACAAGTTTTATGATTAAAAGTCTGGCTTTAGGTAGTTTCATTTAATATTTCACTTTAATTAATTTTGTCAATCTATTACTGTACTTATAGTAAATTCGAGACACTGATGGACAATACCATCGTGAATCAATGCTCTTGAGGTGTCAAGGTGATTCACGATGGTAACAAAAGTTTACAAAGCAAACTTTTTTCTAGATAGTTAGGCATTTGTAGTTATTGGGTTTTACCAAATAGATTTATTAGCATTATTGAATCAATTGTAACACTCAAAACATGATTAAAATAGTTTACAGGGAAGGAAACACCTCATAAAATATTGTATCATGATGAATTGAATGATGTCATAAGTTAAAATAAACTCCAGTAACTAATCTTCAGCACTGGCTGGAAAACGCAATTAATGATCTAAAGTGTTGAAATAGATGAGTATAATGTTGTTCTATTTTTAAATATGTAGGCGGTCTATCATGTAATGTTCTTGAAACTAATAAAAACTGTACATAATATTTCTGATGGACAAGCAACCTTGATCGACTTCATGACTGAATATACGACTTCTAGAGGGATTTATAAACAGCAATAAGAGAAAATCACATGTTTATCAACATACGGTGCATAAATAACAAGTACCGAGAGCAATACATCAAAACGAGTTCCCTGCAAACAGGTTACACTACGCCCATAAAAGGGTAAACAGGTTTAAACCAATTAACTTACACAATCCAGGTATTTCATCGAGGCTAGAGAGTCCTTTATCCACTAAATCTATTTCAGGATTATTATTTTCCTTTGCTTCTTCGATTACTTTTTTAGCTTTCGACATTTTGGCTGTGTTTGGAATACAAGAAACTGGAGGTTGATGACTCATAATATCAACAGCTGTTCTCTCGGTCTAATCGAATCGCGTTTCAGATCTAGACTTTGTAATATTTTAAGCATACAGTAAAATTTTGTTTTTTTGTTATTTTTATCGTAGTGTCACTAACAACGACGTTACAAAAAAAAACAAGTTCCCATGTATTTCATTCAGTGAAAACATAACGAAATCATATAAAATGCTGTTTACTTTTTTGAATTCTAGAAGAAGACAATTCAAAACAGACAAAAAATAGTACCGGGACAAAAACAATCGACTGGAACACGACAGTCTTGACATTTAAATTGTCAATGTCACCTTTGATAGATAATAGTGAGTTGAAACTGTTGACCACACTCATATACTTGATTATTGGTGAATCTTTAGTCGATTTATGGATTGATAAAAATAATATCAAAAAGAATCTCAACACACATAATTATAATTTCAAGGAAAGCAACCCGCTACTAACTATACTAACTAATATATTTTGATTTTATCTACTAAAACCAAAGAAATAACAGTGAAACGATTGTAATATTTTTTAGATTATTCTAAAAATAATTACGGAAACTGCTTGTAATACATACACAACAAAGACATGAGTTTCATGTTTGCTATTGGGCCACTCACACAAGTTGACCAGCAATAATGGATAATTATCTTGGCATTTACCTACCTTAAAACATTAATTTTACTTCTCAGCTGAATCTACAAACGCCAGCACAACAAGCTACCCGAAACAGTCAAATTTTCCCAATCAATCTTGAACCTAACGCTTTAGCTATAAAGTTGGAAATCTATTAAAGAATTTTGACAGATTATAGTAGCTTGATGTGCTTGGCGTCTGTACATTCTGCACAATATCCACGAAAACAAAAGAAAAACAAAGATAGCCATTTATAAGAATTTATAAGCTCTGTTAAGAGGCAGTGTAAAAAAACTGACTACTTTAGTAATTCTGTTGATTTACAATTATATGATTAATCGACTCCTATGTTGACCATCCACAGCAGCAAACACAACACGAAATCATTAGTTAGAGGTGTGCTGTAGTGTAGTTGTGTGTGGTTAGTGTGGTACTCGATTTCAAAGTTCAATTGAGTGTTTATTTGATAACACTGGCCTTTGTTTTAATTAGTGTAATTAGTAATTATACTTTGCCGCAGCTAAGCATCATTGTTATCTCATTTACGAAATAATCCGTGTTTGAATAATCGTTATCAGTGTGTATTAACTAGATTATGAATTGTCAAAATTGATTGAGCAAAGCTCTGTAGTTTTGATAGTGTTAGAAAATACTGTGTTAATTTTTACCCAGCTGTATTCGGTAAGTAAAAAAATCAAACTAGTCTTATCGTATAAAATGCACGACCATTAAAATACAAAATTTAATGGTATTCTACAACGACTGAATTACCGGCATTTATTTAATTGCTTGCGCAATTCCAGCCTGTAATTAGAACTACTTAGTGTATCTTTATCGTCCGTGCTCAATTAATAATGAATACTAGCTCCAAATACACAGACAAGGTTCTGTCTGACCAATTTACTTGGAAGTTTCGAGTCTACAAAAAAAAAGTTGATTTGCCCCTGCTCTATCAACAATTTATTTACTTAACACTTGAGCTCACAAGTGTACAGAGGCGCACATAATGTCCTAGGAATTTTCTAAAACTTAACTTTTAAATGATGCAGAGGCAATCAATTATCTTTGTAATGTAGCTAGGTCAATGACACTCTTTATAAATTATTCATTTAAAAAACAGGCTGATGATAATTACATATCCTATTAAAAACAGCATTAATATATTAATAAGCAAATAGAACAGAAAATGTAAGTAAGGTGGTGTACCTAATCTTTTTAACAACCAACACAAACCAAATACATAATACAATGCTCCTTACTAATGGCTTCATCAGTTTACAATTATTTATTAATAATTTCAAAAAACAAGACACAAAATAAAAAACTGCAAAGGAGAATAAATCTCATGAATGACTGAACAAAGACAATGGATTAATCTATTTTATTTATAATGATAAGGTGATGATGTGCAAAGTACAAGAGGTATGTTTGTTGCTGTCTATAAAATTTTCCCTGAAGGGTTCAGCAGAGGTAGCATAAAACTCACATTCTGCTAGTTCTATTTAAGTCCCATAAAATTGCCATCTGGATTCAGGCCCCAAATCCAGACTGGGCTGTCGGCAAATTCGTGATGAAAAAATCCGATAACATTGCCTGCCATGGGAGTCAAACCCAAAACTTAACCAAGGAGTCAACCATAAAATAAACAGGTTTTTCACGGTCTAAATGACCGTATATGAAACTTTTGTGGAAAACAGCTGATTTTTTATAAACATACCAATCAAAAATTGCTATGTGGGGAGGTTCAGATACTGTATAGGTGGTAACCGTTTGTGCGTCGGTGTCCCTTCCACCTTGTATTTTGTTACCTGCCTAGCAACATAAACTAATCTTTTGCACACTTCATAATTATTATTCTTAAATTTTGTCCACATTTTTAGCCATGAGTGAGCGACCACAGCCACTGAAGGCCATCAACAGGCTGTTCGAGGGGAAGGAGCCATGGCAGATAGTCACCATGACCGCATCGTCGGTGCTAGCTATAGTGTGGGCACGTAGCTTGTATAATGCACAAGAGAGTAAGTATTTTTATAAAATGATCTGCTGATCTATTTCAGAAATATGTATTAAAATGAATGTGTTCATTCCGAAGTACATGCATAGTTTTGTTTATACAGAATACAGGTACAGTTATTTAATTTATTTTTTCCTTTATTACTCACATCCTTATTATCATCACCACTACCAGCCTCCACTGCTGCACATATACATTTCCAATTGCATGCCATTAAACTTGTTTCTCAGAAACTGTCATCCAGCTACTGCCAGCCATCCTGCGAAGATGACGATCTTCGCAGGATGGCTGGCAGTCGCTCCACCTCGCCATCAAGCAAGAACATGACGCCTCAAAACTTTATGAACCCCATTGTCTTTGAAACTTGATTATCTTGTGATTATTAAACGATGTACTGTAATTTCGATTATTCAGCAGCATCAACGAAACTGCTGTACCTAGCTAGTACCAAAATAAAGTATTTTTATTTTCCTTCCTACCAGGTCCCTCAACACGCCTTCGCAAAGAATTCTACAGATGGCTCCGCTCAGTGCCCATAGTCAGACGTAAGATCGCAGAGAAGATGGCAGAAATCAACAGTGACTTCAGAAAGGATGTTACTAAGAGATTAGCAGGAGTCACACTGAGGCGGGAACTGCCGGAGATAGGACTTAACCCTGAACAAGTGATGGAGGAAGTCAGGGATCATGTAGCTTTAGGTATGTTTTTGTTCTTTGATGCTAAAACGAGACTTTGACTGGTTGATGTTCGAATCCCAGGTATAGTGTTAGTGGGATTTCCATTAGGATTTTCTCAATAGCAGCCTGTAATTTGGGAGTTGCCGGTATGTTAATGCGCCTGATGTGTCTGAGGTCGTGTCGGATTAAAGTCCCATAAGACTATAAGAGTAACGCAAGGGAGTGCACACTTATGTCTGGGCACTATAACATCTCCCGCGTCAATGACTATTTGGCTATTCTTCACTGAGATTGGTCCCCATCATGGCCGAAAGACGGTTAGGAGGACTATTATCTTGCCATATATATGTAACTAAATGCCTATGGCATTAAGTCCGCCTCTGTACTTATGTGCTTGAAGTGTTAAATAAATAAATAAATAAATAACTAGGTTCTGTCGGATATTAAGTACTTGTATAATTTGTTGAATTAACAAACCAAACAAAGGCTAGATAAGCACTTGCTTAGAACAAACTAAGAACACGATAAAATGATTCAAAGATTACAAATTACATGCTTCTTACAGATGATGATTCAGCACTATTTTATAATTGAACTCTTTGTACCATATGTACATTATTTTGATTGTTTAACCAATGTGTTTACTTCGCGGAGGTTTGTAAAAAATCTATAACCATGTTCAAAGTCCAACCAAAACGCGCTCACGGCTGAGCACAGCCCGCAGGTAAGATGGTTAGACACGATAAACAAAACCTTCGTACTGCGGAAGAACTTGGAAATGCGTAATAGGTATGTCGCGATCCTCAGTATTGATTGAATGACGAAGAAGAAGAAGAATTGTGGACGAGCCAAGGAAACTAATTAGTATTTCCTGTTGGAAAACCTATCATGTGCCTGTCGGCTTCCAGTCGAACCGGATGCAGCTGAATACCAGTTTTTAACTTGGAGCGGCTGCTTATCTGACCACCACTACCATGACAGCCGGGACGAACGGCTTAACGTGCTTTTCGAGGTACGGAGGTAAATTTGTATATGTATAATGGATGGTCACCTCCCACGGACCGATTATGCCAAGAGCTACTCAACGTTGAAGATTGCCCCGTGTAGCTGTTATTTAACCACGAGCTAATGGAAAGCACCCGGCTCACAGTTATGTTTTTTTTTTTTACCAAGGTGCCTATGACTGGAAATCAGGTGCAGTATCAGGTGCAGTGTACCACGTAAGCCAGGAGATCACCAAGGTGGCCTGTGACGCATACAGCCTCACTGCTTACACAAACCCGTTGCATGCAGACGTGTTCCCTGGCATCAATAAGATGGAGGCCGAGATTGTGAGGATGTCTATCAACCTCTTCCATGGAGATGAAGATTGCTGTGGGACGGTGAGTTTGAGTATTTTCTTTGTTGATTATTGGTTGATCGCCCCAAAGGCAAACACCACAATAAACTTTTGAGTGGCTAAAGTTTTTGAATTTAGAACTCGTAATAGTTTTCTATGTCATTGTTGCTTTGATCATCCAATATGCAAAGTCCAATATACGAAAAATAACAATACAATAAAAATAATTATGTAAGTATATGAATAACACACAATAAATATAATTTATCAGTAAGCTGACCTTCAGCATAAAAGGCGACAGGTACAAAAAGTTATTGATTGTAAATAAAGGACAATAACTAATTGACTGTCAAAATAAAAACCGTCGGTAAGTATTTTTACACATCGTAATAACGTTACCTAGGTACTTATGTAAATCTGAGCACTCCAGGTACAGAAAGATTGTACTGAAATATCGTTCATGACCTTGTAAACAAATTATAATTATCCGAGACGATAGCAGAGATAATTTTCCACTACAGACAACTTCCATAAACACTTGTTGACTCGAAGAATTAAAAATGTAAATTAGTTGTTACGTATTTCGTTAGTCGTACCTTCTTGAATGTCTTTCTATGTAGGATTATGTTTAGTTAATGACTGGTCGTACGATTCCCAGCCCCCGTAGCATGAACACCGTAGACAAGGATTTCTTTGATGGAAGAATCGACAAAATGACAAATTGTGTCGACACAATGACAGATTTCTTTGCACTATCTGTCATTTTGTCGATTCTTCCGTCAAATAAATCCTTACCTACGGTGGTCATGCTACGGGGGCAGGTCGAGCAGTGTTATTGAGCTCTTCCATTAGGTATTACCCAACAGCAGCCTGGAATTTAGAAATTGGCGGACCCCCGTAACTCGGAAATCACCTTACGCCTTTGGTCCTTCACCTGATCTCTCTACGATCATGGCGTATTGCCGTCCCAGGTCCCACTAAGGGATGAGCGAGTGCACCTGTGTTTGCGCACACATTTATGCACTATAATATCTCCCGTCCAGGGCTATTCTCCACTGAGATTGGCCGTCATGACCGACACCGGTCGTGAAAACTATTTTTTGTTACATTTATTTCGTTACAAATTTCATACATTTTTAAGTAGTCCCTAAAAAGAAAAACCATAATTAAAATGATAAAAACATTAAAAAACAGAGAAAGAAACCTCCTAATAATAGGAGCTGTGTCCAAGAGTACCGCTTTCTGAATCAAGCCCTTGATCCAGCTGCCTAACGAGAGCCTCCTTAGGTATTGATCGACGCTCTTGGCAATTAAGCCATTGGCTGATACGACTATCAGCACAATGATCGCTGAGTCCACATCCCACATGTCAACTACCTCGCGAGCCAAGTCAAGATACTTGATTTGCTTATCTTTCTGAAGACTATTATTATTATGAAGATTGTATGTCAAATAAAACATTCCTTTTCTAGGTAACGACAGGCGGCACAGAATCAATCATAATGGCCTGCAAAGCCTTCAGAGACCTCGCCTACAGTAAAGGCATATCCAACCCTCAAATCATAGTGCCGTCGACCGTCCACTCAGCGTTCGACAAGGCAGCGCAGTACCTCGGACTGTCTGTGAAGACGATACCGGTGAATCCGGACACGATGACTGTTGATGTGGAGAAAGTGAGGAAGGCGATTGGCAGAAGGACTTGTTTGGTAAGTATTGCGCTTTGAAATTCATATTATAGACCGACCGCTTTAATGAGTCCTCGCGAAGCTATCAATTTAAATGGAATATTCTGAAGGTTGATCGGTGCCTCGGAAAGCACGTTAAGCCGTTGGTCCCGGCTGTCATTTGTAGATCTTTGACAGTCGTTAGGCAGTCAGTGGCCCAAAAAAACCTGACAACCAGTCTTACCAAGGGGTATCGTATTACCCAGTACTAACTGGGTTGTGGAGGTCAGATAGGCAGTCGCTCCATGTAAAATACTGGTATTCAGCTGCATCCGGTTAGGCTGGAAGCCGACCCCAATATAGTTGGGAAAAGGCTAGGCAGATGATGATTCTGAAGGTTGATCACGTATTAGTTCAATTAGTATCGTAATACCTACGTGGATTATAGTTATTTTAAAGCAAATAACCTGTGGGAAGTTGTTGGGACTTTGTGGACGCTTAATGTGCCTTTGATGGGGCAAGGCGGAGGACTCATTAAAGCGGTCAGTCTATAATATTATAAATGTGAAAGTACGGTTTCTGTTGGTACTTCCGTTTGGTACTCAGGTAGGCCATGGCCACCCAAATTGAAAAACCTAGTTGCAAATAAATTGCAGAAGAATTGTACTGAGGTGGATTGATTGTTTGGTAGATCCACTACGAATACAGGGTGCCTAAACTATACCTACTGACCAATACTAAATTGGACTACTCAAATAACATCACGGGTTACTATTGTGTTGCAATTTGTATCACGCTATTCGCACACGCGAAATAAAAGATTTAGAAATAATTGAAAGAAACGTAACTCCACTCAGTAAGGTATACGGTCGTAATAAATAGTCAACTGCATGAATCTTGATTACTTTATGTTCTCCTACATGCCTTTGGCCCAAGTATTTGTCCCATATAATATAGGATTGGGCCTTATCAGAAGGCTTAAAGTCACCCAAAGGGCAATGGAGAGGGCTATGCTCGGAGTTTCCTTGCGTGATCAAATCAGAAATGAGGAAATCCGTAAGAGAACCAAGGTTACCGACGTAGCCCGAAGAATAGCCAAACTTAAGTGGCAGTGGGCAGGGCATATTGCTCGCAGAACGGATGGCCGATGGGGCCGGAAAGTTCTGGAGTGGCGACCGCGAACTGGAAGACGTTGCGATGGAAGGTCTCCCACTAGGTGGACCGATGACCTGGTAAAGGTTGCTGGATGCGAGACCCACGGGATCGGTCAATGTGGCGACACTTGGGGGAGGCCTATGTCCAGCAGTGGACGTCTTTCGGCTGAAATGATGATGATGAATATAGGATTTGCGCAAAATTTCTTCCTTTTGCATTCTCTTCTGTAGGCTGTAAGTTAAACACTTCGTTATCGATGAGCCTTTAAGACAGTTAATTTAATTAGAAATACTGATCTTTTTCCTTGCAGATCGTAGGCTCAGCCCCCAATTACCCATACGGTACAATGGATGATATCATCGCACTGTCGGACGTGGCGGTAGAATACGACGTCCCTCTCCACGTAGACGCGTGTCTAGGAGGGTTCGTGGCCGCTTTCATGCCTGATGCCGGCCACCATATACCGGTGTTCGACTTCCGACTGCCTGGAGTGGCGAGTATATCTGCTGATACGCATAAAGTAAGTGTTTTATTTATTAAACTTAACATAACATCACGCCTGTAAAAAGTAAGGCAGAGGTGTCTATTGTGCAACCACATGTCGCCAGTTATTTATTTATTTATTAAAAACCCAATAACACTTTATTAAACTTCATACAACAAAAAGCCAAAGCCGTTGAGCTGTAACGGCAACATCGAGTTGTCACTTGACTTTGTGTAAATGATTTCATCACCACTGCTCTCAAAACGGTGAAGGAAAACATCGTGAGGAAACCGGCTTGTCCTAGAACCAAATGTTCTAAGATATCTATTAACTCCACACTGGGTTCGCGTGGTGGATTACGGTCTCTATTGCACAGGGAGGGGGCATGTATTGTGTCCCAGCAGTGGGAACGAGATGGGTTGAATATACCAAGTCAAAGTCGCTGCATGAATTGCTCAGCAACAGCTTCTATTTCTATAAGCTAGGTAAAACAGCGGTCTTATAGTTGATAACCCGATTGCTGTGTTGATTAAATAATTATAATATTAGCTAATCGAACCGATTCGTCAAAATAACTAAAACCCGACTACTGAAAAATCACTCTCTAAACAGAATCATAATCATCATTCTCTTGCCCTTATCTGAATTCATTTGGGGTTGGTTCAGCATCTCTTCTTCTTCCATTCTTCTCTATTACGCTCTAAAAAGAATGAAACAAGAAAATATTCTCATCTGAAATTCAGATTGAGAGCATAGCCGTGGTTATATGCCACTTTGCCCTACAGCTTATGATCGCTTACTACTGTTAGAATGTATTGTTTGTTAGGGTTCGGACTATCAATACGCTTTCCGTTGGAAGCGTCCTCCACCTCATTCGTCAAATTATGATAAGTAGCTAGAAGTTATGTTATGTACCCACGTACATACAGGTCAAAATCATAATCCTCCTTTTTGCTTCGCCTGAGTCGGATAAATAATGAATTACTGTACCGATTGTCTAAGCTAAAATTGCACACAAATGTGCTGCAAGAGGTATCGTGTTACCTCGTAATTGGGTTGTGTAAGTGGACATCAGACATGCAGTCGCTCCATAGCGACTGCATATCTGATGTCCGGATCGGATGCAGCTAAATACAAGTATTTTACATGGGTAAAATACTTGTATTCAGCTGCATCCGGTTTGACTAGACGCCGACCCCTACATAGTTGCGAAAAGGCTTGGCTCATCAATGAAACTTCTAGCTTGTCTTCTGTTAGTTTTGAGAAGTATTCGACAGTCAGTATAATTATGCATAACAATACGCCGAATTTCCCCGAAAAGTCGAACTCAGGACTGTGTATGTTCAGCAGAAGCGCTTTTTAAAAACAATTTCTTAAATATTATATACCGTATTGTACTTTTATAGGCATTCAGTAAAAACGTGTTATTTTGAAATTAGAAACAGACACTTCAATTTTATTTATTTGTATGGATTCTCATAACCTTCTGTCTTTTTCAGTACGGCTTCGCGCCTAAGGGCACGTCAGTAATTCTGTACAGGAAGAAGGAGTACAGGCATCATCAGTACACCGTCACGACAGAATGGCCCGGCGGCGTGTACGGCTCTCCCACTGTCAATGGTATGTATTTCATCATCATCACAGGAAGTAAGAGTACAGACATCATCAGTACACCGTCACGACTGAATGGACTGCTGAGCATGTGGTCCTGGGTTCGATTCCCGGGTCGGCAAAGTGCTATTCGGTTTTTCAATCAGGATTTGTGAGTTTGGATTCGTGCCCGTTTGATGAGATTAGGCTCGCCCCCTATAACATAGTGCAGAGTTACCTCTGCATTTTAACGTTTTTGGTTATAGTCAGCAGCAGTGATATACATAAATTGTGTTTATATATTTTACATTGTTTTAGCCATTTTGTCAATGTAAAAAAAAAAAATTGCGTATTTTGTTTAAAAAATATAAATCCGAAATTAAAAAGTCATTTTCTGTAAAGAAGTACTTCTAAACAAAAACAAATTCATTCAACAATTTAAATTTTTATTAAAAATACGGTTACATGGTAGGTACACGAATACTAAAATATTTTTTTATATATCTAAAATATAGAACTGTATTTTTTACATTTTTTTCAATCTAAATTTATTAAGATATTACTAACCCTATAATTCTATTCTATTAATTTTTTTTTCAAAAGTGAAGTGAACCCATTTTTTATTTATAACTACTATTATAGGTCTTAAACATAGTACGGGTGTACTATTAGGTACACCTCTGCTTAACCCTACGAAGATTACAGGCGTGATGTTATGTTTACGTGTCTCAATTTTTTAGAGGGAGCTTGGCTTCTGTTACTGGAACCAGAATGACACATAGAAACATGAGTAGGTATAGATAGCGACACTGTTCCACTAGGTCAATATCCCTGTCATGTATCAGATGCGCTCAGTTATTAGCGGACATTGTGTAAACTAACTCTGTTGACATTGAGTGAGAACATTAACTTTGAAAGACTTCGTAAACAGATCATGTGAAGAATTATGTAAGTTAAGTTCGTGGCCGTGGCACAATTTAATGACCTATTACTCTACCGTAATAAGTTTCCGATTCCAATTTTGAGGTGGAGCTCGTAGCTAAACAATAACAGCCGCTCAGGTCGATCTGTAGATTAAGCAACGCTTGGCTAGGTTGGTCCGTGGATAGAACCTATTACATACCGACTCATTTCTAGATCTTTGACAGTCGTTACAGGTCAGTGGCCTGATAGTCTGACAACCAGTCAACAAAGAGTACCTAGGGGTATCGTATTACCCATCAGTACTAACTGGGTTGTAGAGGTCAGATTCAACAGAGAGTACCAAGGAGTATCGTGTTACCCAGTACTAACTAGGTTGTGGAGGTCAGATAGGCAGTCGCTCTATGTAAATACTGGTATTCAGCTGCATCTGGTTAGACTGGAAACCGACCCTAACATAGTTGGAAAAAGGCTAGGCAGATGATGATGTTCCAATTTTAATGGACCCTGAAGTCAGCACAACAATTGGCACTCAAGGTTTGGACACTTTTTGTCCGTTACTGTAGGATATCTTCTGCACTAAAACCGGACGAAATCGCGCGCTCAAGCTAGTTTTAAATCAACGTTGTACATTATTCGCAGGCAGCCGCGCGGGTGGTCTCATAGCGGCGTGCTGGGCGACTATGATGTTCGTCGGCAAGAAGCGATACGTGCAGATGACCGACGAAGTTATCAAGACCGCCAGATATATTGAGAATGAGTGAGTGATTTATACAGCTATATTTTAGTATTTTGTTAGTCCTGGATCGAAAGAACTGGAAATGATGAGGAGCTGTGGGATGAGGTAGACTGATTATCCATTACAGATGCAGATCCCCCCGTGCCTCGGAAAGCACATTAACAACGACTGTCGGGCAGTAGCCCGCCAGACACAACACCCGTCTGATGTCGTCGATGAAGGACGACTGTTCTTCATATCCCTATAACAGTCGTTCGTTACGTGTAGTCAGAAAACTTGAAAGTCTGACAACCAGTCTTGCCAAGGGATATCTTGTTGTTGTGGAGGTCAGATAGGTTATCATCTGCCTAGCATTTTCCCAACTGTATTGGGGTCGGCTTCCAGTCTAACCGGATGCAGCTGAATACCAGTATTTTACATGGAGCGACTGCCTATCTGACCTCCACAACCCAGTCAGTACTGGGTAATACGATACCCCTTGGTAAGACTGGTTGTCAGAATTTTTGGGCCACTGACTGCCTAACAACTGTCAAAGATCTACAAATGGCAGCCGGGACCAACGGCTTAACGTGCTTTCCGGGGCACGGAGGAAACTCGGTATGTAATGGGCGGTCACCCATCCACAGACCAACCTAGGCAAGCACGGCTTAACTTAACCTTAACCTTAATCGGCCCGAGCGGCTGTTATTATTTAGCCACGAGCTGGAGGTCCGATAGGTCGCTCCATGTTAAATACTGTTATTCAGGATGGATTCGTTTTTTTTTTCAAAATCAAAATATTTTATTTCACATAAGCCTAGATGGGCACTTATAAAACGTCAAAGAAGGTGCACGGTTCGGGTTGGTCGTTTCCTATGGAGAAGAACCGGCAAGAAACTCCATGGTTACTCTTTCAAATCAGATTACACTGGAAGCTGACCCCAACACGTTTGGGAATGCTATACCGAAGATGATGACTTAACATATTAATTGTAAATTTCAGGGTGCGCAAGATCACAGGTCTATTCGTGTTCGGCAAGCCGGCGACGTCTGTGATCGGGTTTGGTTCCAAACAGTTCGACATATTCAAGATGGCGGAATTACTGCACAAGAAGGGGTGGAGCCTAAACGCTCTGCAGTTCCCATCTGGGTATGTATAAAGGAATAATATACACTCTAGTTACACAAAAATAATATAAAATTCTGAAAAAAATATAAGCGTGTATTGCGTACGGTGACACGACAATTTTTTTTGTGGCGTGCCTAAGTCTCTGTCCTTGAACAAAAACGCGAGCCTTCTATTAGGACACTGGGTTAATGTATGAAATCCGCCTCTATGTATAAAGTATCCATAAATTAATTACGATAAAATTTTTCAATTAATTTTTTATTTTACTGTCCTTCCTAAAGTTGTTTGGTAGAGATCGCTACAAGCGATAAGACCACTCATTGTAAAGATCTTTTTATGTATTTTGTCTATGAAACTTGATAAACAAAATAAGTAATTTATTTATTTATCTCGTGTTATTTTTTAGTTTATCTTAAAAACATTTTCATATCGATTGTTCGCTGGTTTAGTGGTTGCAAGCGCGATTGCTGAGCTCATGTACAGGAGGGATGGCCAAATCCGAAACTTAAAGGAATAGCGAGAAATATTCAAAGGTCGATTTTGTTAGTATGTAGTAGCAATGCACCCCAATAGAAACCTTACTGTACCGAAGGTAAATATCACTGTGAGTCTGACAGTTATGTTAAATGCGGGGTATTAGTTAGTTGTGAATTACATTACTTAATTTACTGATTCATTAATGTCTTGTCTTTAGAGTCCACATCTGCGTGACGCACGCGCACACGCAGGCGGGCATGGCGGACCGCTTCCTGGCGGACGTGCGGGAAGCTGCCAAGACTTGTCTCAAAGACTGCAGTGCACCGGCTGACGGCAAGGTAACTAATGTGCTATGAGTAAATCTACTAATATTGTAAATGGGCCCGTGGCTACATTATAACAGCCACACGGATCGATCTTCAAGGTTAAGCAACGGTTGCCGAGGCCGGATGTGGATGAGTGACCATCATCATCATCATCTGCCTAGCCTTTTCCCAATTATGTTGAGGTCGGCTTCCAGTCTAACCGGATGCAGCTGAATTCCAGTATTTTACATGGAGCGACTGCCTATCTGACCTCCGCAACCCAGTTAGTACTGGCTAATACGATACCCCTTGGTAAGACTGTGGACGAGTCGACCATCCATAACAAATCGAGTTTCTGTCCGTGCCTCGGAAAGCACGTTAAGCCGTTGGTCCCAGCTGTCATTTGTACATCTTTGACAGTCGATACGAGTAGTTAGAATCCTGAAAGTCGGACTGCTGGTAACTGCAGAGCTGTGGAGGTGAACGTCAGATTGACGGTAGCTTCAAGTAAAACATTAGTACCATCTGCATCCAGTTAGACTGGAAGCCGACTCCTACATATTTGGGTAAAGGCTAGGCAGATGACGACTTATATGGATTACCTATTGTATCGATCCAATCAAAAGATAATGTAATGACAAATGTGATGTGTGTGTGTGTGTGTGTGTGGTGTGTGTGGTGTGTGTGGTATGTGGTGTGTGTGTGTGTGTGTGTGGTATGTGGTTTGTGTGTGTGAGTGTGTGTGTGTGTGTGTGTGTGTGTGTGTGTGTGTGTATGTATGTGTATATATGTATATGTGTGTGTATATATGTATATGTGTGTTTGGTGTGTGTGTTTATGTATGTGTGTGTGTCTGTGATGTGTTAATGATAATGTTAGTGACCATGACAGTTTAAAATCTTATATAAATACTGTTGTTGCAGATGGCGATATACGGCGTCGCTCAAGAAATATCGGACAGGAGTCTAGTATCGGATATTACGAAGTACTTCATAGATTCCATGTACTACCTACCTACGGATGAAGACCAAGCGAAGCATGGCAATAATAAAGCCGCCTAATTGCGATGACATACTCACAATTTTCTTCCACAAGTCATTACGTTGTCAGAGGATTTATTCAAGCAAATGAAGGAGATATTCCTTCAAAATGTAAGGGGTTGTGAGTTAGTTATAACGATGCAAAGTTGTAATGTACGGCCATATTTAATGTTGTAAGCGAACTATACATTTATTTAAGTGGCGTGTTGAGTGAACAGATGGTCAAGACAGATACACAGATATAAGATTTTAAACTACCATGCTCACTAACATTATCATTAACACTAGAAACATGATATTTACCATGTTAACTGATTAATTGATATTAAACAGTACCCGCAATAACTTCAGTTTATCCGTGATCATGGTGCTTGCAACAGCGCCGGAATATCGGGACCTCAAATCATTAGTCATTAGTCATTTATTCTGAACAAAAATACATTTGTGTCGAATACAGGATTAATACAACAATAATAATCAATAAAAGTTACAATCAATAATATAGTTAAAATGTCAAAAATAAAATGAGTAATATCAAGAACTTAGTTGAAATAAAAAATAAAACATGAAAAAATAAAAACACAATTAGCCTAGTCAAAAAAAAATCAATCAGTAGACATGGTAAATATCCCGTTTCTAGTGTTAATGATAAGATACACAGATATACAGACACACAGATACACAAGTTAAACTTGTGTTTTCCCTCTTTTTGCATCGGGGGTAAAATAAGTAAATATGACCTGCGCAATCAAAGTCATTTTTTTGATGTTATTTGCCCGACTTTTTCTGCCTAATTCTAAGTTATGCGACATTAACCTTTTAAACGCCAGAGCATAAACGCATGCGCGTGCCCTCCACGCCAAGCCACAATTTCACCCACAATTTTGTCACATATTTGTGTCGTTTGGCGTACAGGGCGCGCGCTTGCTTGTCACGTATATGTGACAATGGCGTTCAAAAGGTTAATAATTATTTTCGAGCCCCATTACTTTTGCAAGTATAATTTTATTATACAATAATAATAAATATGCGTGCAGATATTGAAATTAGCGGGCGGTTGCTATGTAACTCTTATGACATTGCAGTCTATATTAATAAAAATCAATTGCCACATGTATGACGGAGCATCACTTGAGGACGGCTCGACCGATTTGGCTGATATATTTTTGTTGTGTTTGTAATTGTCAGGACAAAGTGTGTAGGAAAGAAAATTTAGAAAAAAAAACATCTCTATTAAATTCCACCCGTGCTAAGGCGGGGTGGGTCGCTAGTAAGTTATAAATTGAACGTCTTACATGCTTCATGTAAGACGATCTCAGCACGCCACCTTCCACAATTTTCCTCAGTATTTAATATTATCTGGGGGTATAATGTAAGAATAAGTTATTTTTTTAATTTATTACAGTTTAAGTACAGCTACGGTGAGAGTATATTTTGCATTAATTTTCATCTAGTCTAAGAAAATAGTTGCCATTTTAAGATAAAACTGACAAACACATTTTAGTCGAAGTTTTCTTATATTTTTTTTACAACGATTGTAATTAAATGACTATAAATGAATTAATTTGAACTTTGACGTACATGCTTTGCTATTTTATGCTTTATATAATTGTGATAATTTTTATATTTCTTTTATTTTTTTATATCAGCCTGCTCTGTGCCACTGCTGGGCAAAGACCTCCGCCATGGCTTCCCAATCCTGCTTACAATTTGTCCTCTCTGTATAATTTAACTTGTCCCTCACGCTATAGTACAGTAGTCAACTGTCACCTCACTCCTACGTTTTATTAATGACCGCGGCAGACACGATTGGACGTGTACCACGTGGTGGAAGGGACACCGACACTAACACGGTTACCACGTATTCAGTACATCCGCCTGAACCCCCCACATAGAAATTTTTATAGGTTATTAAAAAAAAAACAGCCGTTTAATACAAGAGTGCAATACCTACACGGTATATATGGAATGGTTGTTTTTTTTTTAATAACCGATGTAGGGTGGCTCAGAATGATGTACTGAATACGTGTATAAAGTTATCGTTTAAAAAAAAAACTTGATTATTGAATTCAGCAATAACTTGTTTAATTATTCACATCCAAAGTACATATTTTACGTCCGTAAATGCAACGAACGATTATTGTTGTAATCACAATTGATTATTTTTGTGTAATGTAAGGTGAAATGTGTGTAACAGAAAGGGTATAAAAGTAAATGCGAAAAAAATGTCACCTGTCCCATACTAAATTTTAATACCTACTCGACCCAAATGTATGGGACAGCTGATATTTTTTTTGCATTTACAATACTGGACCCATGGAGGAAGTTGTTCAGTTTGATGGTCTGCAGCATATCCTTTCATATGACTATACCCTTTCTGTTACACCCTGTATATGTGGCATTATGTTATATTTGTATATTACAGATCATATACCTGGATTTGGATGTCGGTTGTATATTTTGTTTGGTTTAATGTATTTTCATTAAATGGATATTATTAATTGTTTGTGTTATTTGTTAATGAAACCTTAAATTCCGTCATTTGGCAAGGGCAGATAATTATGTGGACAGTGGCTCATAATGTTACAGGGGTTTTGAAGCATAAGTGAAACGCACGGAGTTCTAACTTTGGTAAAATATATTGATTTTGTCAAAGAATCCGCTAAATACTTTAAACAACCTTAAATAAATCAACATCATTCTCCTACCCTTATCCCAACTTATTTGGTGTCGACGCAGCATGTATTCTTCTTCCATACTTCTCTATTACCCGTCATCTCAGCAGTCACCTCCTTTCTAGCCATATCATCCTTCACCCATTCCATCCATCGTTTCTTTGGTCTTCCTCTATTCTTATAGTCATCCTTATAGTCATTCTTATAGTCATTCTTATAGTCATATTAATACTCAACATTTTCCTCACTACATGTTCCTCATTCCTCCGCATCACATTTCCATTCCACGATAACCTTAAATAAATATACCTACAAACTAAATATTAAAAAAAGGACTAAATTAAGAATTCAGCTTTTAGACTTTGTAGTTTGAAACGATTCTTTTATAAATACAAGAAAGTGGTTGTTTAGCATAATATGTCGTTAAATAAAAAAAAAAAAGTCGCAAATCAGCCTTTATCTCGAACTCGTGTCACCAGAGATCTTGGTATTTTTCTGGACAGTAAGCTGACTTTTGAGTGTCATGTTGAACATATTGCCAAAAAAGCTTCTAAAGCTCTGGGATTCATTATCCGTAATGCCAGTTCGTTTAGGAGAATGAAGACCCTGAAAATTTTGTATTGTGCTTACGTCCGCAGTCACCTCGAATATGCTAGCCAAATTTGGAATCCGAATTATATCGTGCATTCGGACAGATTGCAACGAATACAAAGGAAATTCACGAGATACTTAGGTTACAAATTTAAAATCTCTTATCTGAGTTACAAGGAACGATGCGTTAGATTCCACTTACTTCCACTTGTAACTCGACGTAATATATCTGACATACGGTTCCTAGTGAAAATAGCACAATCAAAGATTGATTGTCCTGACCTACTTTCTATGCTGTCCTTGAATGTTCCACCTCGGCATTCTCGCTTGAGAAATCTTCTTCGTGCTCCTTACGCTCGCACAATTTACCGTAGCAATTCTTTTTTGCATCGCTCAATCAAAGCATTTAACCTAGTTGTAATGAACGAACACCCATCAATCGATTTGTTTGCAAGCAGCTTAGCTACAATTAGTACTGCCTTGTCTAAAAGCTGTGCTGTTAATGACGAATTTTAATAGTAGTTACGCCTGCGTGCCTGCTTGTGTAGGTATTTAACTTAATTTTAAGTTTCTATTCTTTGTTACTTGGTGCCTTGTGCTTAGTTACTGATATTTTGCTTAATTATTACTTTGTGCAACAATAGTTTATTGCTAACTGTGGAGGCTTGTAAATGGCTTGCCGTTGTTTGCTTCGCTATTAATTTTTGTATTGCTAGCTGTAAGCCACCCAAACACAATAAAATAAATAAAAATAAAATAAAATAACAGAGACAATGAGATAATGAGTTTTGCTTTTGATAAAATTCTCTGTATGGAGAGGTCAAAGTTGTTCTGAACAGTAATTCAATTTAGTATTTACAATGTAGCTGATGTTACCAAACAGTAGAATGCTTATTCCAAACGGGACGTTTTTTTTTAAAGTGTTGAAAAATGGCAACTTATGTCTAAAGTATGGGTTGTTTACAATAACAGACGGTCAAAGGAATTCATTTTGTAATTTGTTCACACATATCCAGTTTTCTCGTATATTTTGGAACATTCCCTGAGGTTACTATGAAGACAGCCTAGACGGAAGCACAAAGAAAGCTCAGTGGCACCCAACAGAAGGCTCTGGCCCGGTTCAAATTCCTACAATTTTCTCAAAGAAGAATCTTTTCGGAGTCACTCTAGGTAAAATTCTGTTATTCAGCTGCACCTGGTCAGATTGGAAGCCGACCCTGACATAGTCAGTATCTAAAACACCAGGTAGATAAAATGAACATTCTTGGTCATGCAAACTCCTTGATCCATTCTTCTATCTCACCATAAATCACAAAACTCAATCTTTCACAACCTCAATAACTTGTCAAAATTGTGTAGGCGACATGCTCGGTATAAAATGTCCAAAATTAACTGTTTATAGTGCTACAATGCAATGCATAGCAGTCGTGCTAGCCAGTGCAATAGCGCTCGCGGCCGGTAGCTCTGTCAACTACTGCGGTTCAAGAATGTGTGGCAATACTAATTCACATACTTTCTGCCAGTTTCCTGTAAGTAATCTGCTATTTATTTGGTCTTACCTACCGTATGAGGAACAGAGTATAATTCTTCGTTTTCTATAGAAGAGCCTGCCTCTAAGATGAATATAAGATCCACATAGTTTACACCGGAAATCGGATGCCTCGCCTAGAGGAAAAAGTTACAGTAGCTACGAGTAACTACAGTTAACACTACATCTACCATGCGCGGTGCAGCGGTTATCAATACTCATGCCTTCTCTGCATGCTCAAAATTGTTTGGCAAATATTCATAACAACCCACTATTCGATTCCATCGGCGCGATAATTACGCAACGAGAACCATATGCCCAAGCACTCGGATATGATTTCACTTTAACCCTAGCTGGGCTCAGGGTTGTCCAAAATAGTTTGCTAAAGTTTGTTGATAGGTGGGTCCTACCTACTTTAAAAAATAGACTTCATATAATTTAGTTTCGACAACCCTTGAAGCCTACTTAGATTTGGTCTCGCTAGTCGAGTACTGGGGATAAGCACAGGTCATATTCTATATATCGAACGAATTATTGTTCGACCCATATGCTGGGTGCTTAGCACCGAATGTGTTAATGCCAATCAGTCCGAATGTTGTTCCAATGATAAGTTATTGCTAATGCAATTTTAACTCCACCCTAGGAAGGTCCCAGTCAACATTGCGTGGGCTACATAAGCGCTCCCCTCATGTTAGAAGAGAAGTCACGAGTAATAGCACGTCTCAACAGGCGACGAAACGAAGCAGCCGCCGGTAGAATGAGAGGTTTCCCCAGCGCAGGAGATATGCTGAAATTGGTGGGTTATTGAAATAAAAAATGAGAGCTGGACATTCTCGAAGACGGCTATTTGATTACAATTCAATACGAAGTAGTTCATGCTTGTTATTGCAAATTGTAAGATTTTGCGTATAATCAGACATTAAGTTCTTGAGGCTCTGTGTTTTTATAAATGTCCTTTGACGAGTGGCGTAGCTAGTCCTAGTAGGACCCTGTATATTTTTTTTTGGGAGCCCTTTGAATCCAACGAGAAGAATTTATGTTTGTGATTTTTTTCGCAACATATCGGGGCCCCGTACCATTGATACGGCTGATACTACGGTAGAAGAGGACTACATGGTTATATAACCCTATTTTTACCATGTAAAGGCTCTGGGACTCCAGGATTATCAGTGAAGGATATCGTGCCGCACTTGATTCGCTTTAGAAACGAGAGAAACAAAGCCTTTGCCTACTGTAACTGGCAACCAACATTGGAACTAAGTGATAAAGACACCTATTCTTCGACAGCGTTGGGTTGAGGAGTTGGCTCGTGAGGCCCAGCGCTGGGCAGACCAGTGTCGGCCGCCGCGGCAAATTGAAGAGCACGACGCATGCCGAAATCTTTGTAAGTTGTAGTTGTAAATTCTATACCTGTAGTTCCTAGGTATACATGATAGATACCTCCTTTCTTCCTTCAGGGAATACAGTTGTGATGAAATGTTATGATAGATCCTGATAGGGTGATGATAGGTTGTAAACGTCCCTTTGTGCCTAGTGGTCTTGTTTCGTTCTGTCTCCTGCTGATATTGAGGGAAGTGGAAATTATGGTTTTCCTACTCCTCCGCTATACTTTTCTGATTAATTTCGTTACGGGATCCAAGACAGTTAAATTGTTTCTCTAGGACTTCGTCGAGTTTAATTGTTTCGGTGTTTTTCTGGTGGTCGCCACTGTTCATTCTGGCTTTCAGGAGTTACAGTGGTTTGGTAATAGTGTGGCGGGCTTGTCCAGGCTGATGATAATGCTGATTTTAGGGTTCACGTTTTTTTTTGGTTCCTGCCGCCTGGTAGGACGTGGTCCCCGGCCCCGGCCTACATGCTAAGCTGTAGTTTTCATTTTTCTTAGTTCGGCATTTTCAGTGCTTGCGGTGTTACTGTAATCTGGCTTTTAAACCGGGCTTGTCGTCATTATTGGTCTTAGACAGATCTGGTCTCTGTATTCGCAAACGTTTTGATTCGATTTCAATTCGACAAGTCGTACGCCTATTTTTTTTGGCATTACGAAAGTGAGCAATACAGACATACGACTTGTCGAATCGAAATCGAATCGAAGCGTTTGTGAATACGGGGGCTGGGTTAGAATACTTTATGAAGAAAATCAAAATCAAAATCAAAGCATTTATTTCAAGTAGGCCAGTTACAGGCACTTTTGAATTGTCGAAACAAAGGCAACAGTAAAATAAAGCTACAGTCCCAGTTACAAGGCACAAAAACTGTGAAAGTACTGTAGTTGCCCATTCCCTAACGTAGATCTCTATGGAGAAGAACGGGCAAGAAACTCCATGGACACTCTTTTAAATCAGAATATTTTAACAAAACCTTGGTTACATCATTCATTTTGAGATGGTACATTATGTGAGAACGATGCAGCAAGATGTGTACGTTAAAAGTGTCCATAGTAAAAACAATTCAAAAATAAAATAATTAATTCAAATAAGCCGTGGCAAATAAGAGATGACCAGTCACAACTGACAGCGCCCGTTCACGAACATGACGCATGTATCAGCACCATTCAACTCAACCATTTTGAAGGGAACTAAATGATCCGACACACGTGCCACCATCAGCGAGACATTTGAGTGAGCATGACATACTCCTAACCGCCAGGGCACATTCAAGTCAAGAAAAGACGCAGGTTTCCAGCGAATGGCAGCTTTCTAGTACATAGTACTCACACAATATGGGCTAGGCGTCTATATAATACAAAAGAGATTGAATCTATACAATGCAAAGATAGTAATACAATCTTCAGCAGCTCCAACAATACTATTTAATGCTATCAATTTAGGCGCCCCTGTTCTTGTGGAGCAGGACCGGCATTGAGCCAAGCATTTTTATCAGTGATATAATCGTCCAACTTGTAATATGCTTTCTTACATAGTGTGCGTTTAATGCATGTTTTAAATTTCGTTTCATTCAGTTCAAGAATACTTTGTGGAATTTTATTATAGCATCTCAAACAGTACCCCATGAAAGTTGAGTCTACTTTAGCGAGTCTGAAGCCTGGCTGAACTAATTGGTCTCTATTTCTAGTACTGTAACTGTGTCTGTCACCTCTTTTATTAAAAAGGTGTAGATTTTTTCTTACATACATTATGTTTTCGTAGATGTATTGACAATGTAGCGTCATGATGTTAATTTCCTTAAACAGTTCCCTTAAAGAATCGCGCCTACGAAGATTATATATGGCTCTGATGGCTCTTTTTTGCAGAATAAATATAGACTCAATGTCTGCAGCCTGTCCCCACATTAAAATGCCATAAGACATAATACTATGAAAGTAACTAAAATAGACCAGTCTAGCGGTATCTACATCAGTATATTGACGGATTTTTCTTAAAGCATACGCTGCTGAACTTAGCCGCCCCGCAAGAGATGTTAAATGAGAACCCCATTGTAGCCTTGAATCAAGCGTAATCCCCAGGAAAACCGTTTTATCTACAAATTCAAGTTTCTCTTTATTCAATACTATATCACAATCGCTACTTTTAACATTCGGTAAAGCAAATCTTACGCATTTCGTTTTTTTTTCATTTAACACTAAATTGTTTGCTGTGAACCAATTATGGACCTGAAGTAGGGCATTATTCACGTCATCTAGATTTTGGGCCCGTCTATTTATCTTAAAAATTAGGGAAGTGTCATCAGCGAATAACACCATATTTTGAGGTTGGTTTTTCAATAAATAGGGGAGATCATTTATATATACTAGAAAGAGGAAAGGACCCAATATTGAGCCTTGCGGTACCCCCATTTTTACTTTTAAACCCTGTGAATTAACACCATTTATTTGCACATGTTGTTGTCTATCACTCAAATAAGATTTTACCAAACTAAGTGCAAGTTTTCCTAGTCCGGTTTCAAAAGTAATGTGTCGTGATTTACGCAATCAAATGCTTTGGAGAGGTCACAAAAAATTCCAATGGCGTCTTGGGACTCTTCCCACGCAGTAAATATGTGCTTTAATAAGGTTACACCGGCGTCAGTTGTACAACGTCCCTTGGTGAAACCATACTGTTGATCGTGTAAGATTCTGTTGGTGTTAAAATGATTGAGCATTTGATTTAGCATTACCTTTTCAAACACTTTGCTAAAAACTGGCAACACGGATACAGGTCTATAATTATTTGTATCTTTACTATCTCCGGATTTTTAAATCCGGAGATAGTACAGTGTTTACAGAGGTATGACTTTACTGTATTTCATGAAGTCCGGGAAAACTCCTTGATCTACACACAAATTAAAAATTAAAGCTAAGTATGGTGCTATAGTCTCAACTATGGATGTACAAACTTTGATAGACATTCCCCAAAGATCTTCGGTCAGTTTGACTTTTGTTTGCCGGAAAGCTTTCATAACTATCATAGGGTTTATGTGTTTAAATTTAAATTCAGCCGGGCAGTCAGACACATTCGCCTTTAATAAACCAATTGAGACTTCAGGAGAGGAATTAAGAGCCTCCGTAGTTTTTAACGGTATATCGGTAAAGAAATTTACAAACTCATGAGCTACTTCCTGATTAAGAATTATTATTATGGTCTAATTAATTCAAAATTTTACTTTTTATTACTAGTATAGTATATTATAGATAGTTTTGTAAGAAAATTAAGAGAACATTTGACTTAGGTTACATACTGTTCCACCAGACTCGCTGTCAGTGGGCCAGTGTGTCGCCTCCGTGGTGGGAGAAGCGCCAGGTCTCCGCATCGAGTCCATGGTCGACATCTGGTACATACAGAGTATGTCGTATAAGGGCAATATCACCTTCTATGTGCCGTGAGTATTTTTTTCGCACCTATACACACGGGGTGAATATCGCTTTGGCTCACTTCTGCTAGCTGATCCTGGTAAAGGCTATGCCGTTACAGTGCTACGGTGCGTTGCAATATAGAGTTTCATAGATTCCGTGTCTACTCAGTGAGACAGTATTCGGGGTGGACTGTTATCATCACACCCTGCCTGGTTGAAGCAATACGCTATGGGTGTTAATCTATTGTGGAATACGGAGTGCAGTGAATCTGTGTCTCGAGATAGATAGAATCTCGAACGGAGTACAGTGAATCTGTGTCTCGAGATAGATAGAATTCCGAACGGAATGCAGTGAATCTGTCTCGAGATAGATAGAATCCCGAACGCAGTGCAGTGAATCTGTGTCTCGAGATAGACAGAATCCCGAACGCAGTGCAGTGAATCTGTGTCTCGAGATAGATAGAATCCCGAACGGAGTGCAGTGAATCTGTCTCGAGATAGATAGAATCCTGAACGGAGTGCAGTAAATCTGTCTCGAGATAGATAGAATCCCGAACGGAGTGCAGTGAATCTGTGTCTCGATTTAGATAGAATCTCGAACGGATTGAGTTGAGATGATTCAAATCCCGTACAGTGCTTATAAGTAGTATAGTGTAAATCTCAAAGAAATTCGGGAAAATACCAGCGATATAATTTACCTTGCCATGTTACATAGTATTTTATTAATTGCTTACCTGGATATACCTCTTGCTTCTTTGTTTTTCAGGTTTTAGGTAGCACCATCATAGTTTCTTTTTTTTTTGCAGACCAATTCATAATTCCAGTTTCTACAGCGACTTCGCACAAATAATGTGGGCGCAAAGTTATATGGTTGGCTGTGCTCGAAGCAGGTTCATGGTAAGAGACACATCTTGTGTTTCATTTCTAGTGTCTAGGCATCCCATTCCTATTCTAATAAAATCCAGGGTCACTTTAGAAACGACATTAGCTGGCTATTCAACACTACTCCAGCCTATATTTTTACAACAACGAAGAATTAGAATACGGGAAAATGAGCCCTTTTTAGTGGAGAGGCTGTAATTAGATCTTCTTACCTTCCCAAAAGTATTTTAAACTCGAGGTTTTATTGAGGTTAATTTAAGACCTTATCGTTGTCAGATACCCTGGCAAGATCGTCTACGAAGCGTGGAGCGATTGGTCTGCAACTTCGCCCCCCATGGACCCCCTCCATCTCGTCCTTTATGGAGCCCTGCGGCCCCGGCCGGCGCCTGTCCATCGCGGTCACAACCAGATAGGGTGTTGCAAGCACTTTGTGATTATCGTTAGTATCCGTTTATGTATATGCAAAGTTCGATTTGATTTCAGCGCAGAAGCCAAATTGGCAATGAAGAAAGTAAATGAAGAACATCAAATAAATAAATTTCTATGATAAGAAAAAAAAAATGAATGTGAAATAGAGTGTATAGTTATAATTTTGAATTATAGTGAACAAGGTAATGTACTTGACTTTGTCTAGAATTATATAGAACTTACAATTTCAGAACGCGACCCGAAAGAGATAACAGTCGCCGACTCGTCAATGACATTAGAAGACCATATACTACTCGATACGGTCCTAGAAATAGAATATAATGAAACTCTGAACTATCTAGGTAGTCTAGACGAGATTTACTTAACTAAGCTGACTATAGCAACGATGTCGAATATTTTAACAACACAAGTTTATTTCAATTCTATGCAAAGAAGAGATGTTGTAGAAGTTATTGATACTGGAGAACCACAGTTCAATATTAGTACAATCAGTCTAAATACAGTCTCACCTGAAGTGATAGCACTATCTATGGAACCCATAGTTGTGTTGCCTCCAGAACAAGAGACGGCAACAAATATATTGTATACAAAAACAAACAAAAAGAAAGTAAGTTTGATTGGAAGACCGAAATCATACAACATGGAAGATTTAACCAATCTAGATGAGAAGACAGAAAGTAAGTTGATTTTTACAAGAATAATAGAATACTGCTACAATTATTTACATGAGATCGTATGTTTGCAGATAACGCACCTATTGAGGAAAAACCAAAGAGACAGAAGGATTTCTATGCAGAGTACGAATTTGTAGAACCTGTCGACGATAATGATACGTGGGATTCCATAGATATGACAAATACTACAGAAGTTCCAGGAATAGTCAATAGTGTGTATACAATTTATAAAGATAAGAATATTGAAAGTAGTCGTATTCTTATTGATCTTGTAATAAAACATGTTGCAGCTATGATCAATCAAGATGTTTTAAGAGATGTCGTGACAAGATTATATGAGAACTTAAGTATGCTGTATGGAGGACCAGAACAAACCTTTTTTGAGAACTCTATAGCTCAGTCTGGAGTATTGAGTCAGAATGAAAGTGATATTGTTACTGTCGATACCAGTAGTACACTAGCATCTGGAAATGCATCGGAGAAAGATAACATTGATGAAAATCTTTCCGATCGTAAGTTATTTTGGCTGAAGAGATTATTTTGTGACACCTGAGGATTTATTGTAAAAGTTGGAAGAGAAGAAGAATCTAACCCTGAACATGTTGTGTTCCGTTTTTAGTGTTATAGCAGAGATATTTTTTCTAGAAATTGTGAGAGTATTGATATTTACTGGTAAATTATTGCATTGTCCGCAGCTGAAACAGTTCGTGAACTACAAGAGGCTTTGGATCGAATAGAACATGATTTGGCACCAACAGGAGGGAAGGTATGATACTTTTATAGGCGATATGAGAAACTATGTATAAAGGTTTTATTTGCTCGGTGCGATTTCCCGTCCGCAAACATTTTGATTTTCCACAAATCTTTCATTGCCTTTTCCCTTTTATCACCAATAGTCAGTAATCGACAAAATGACAGATTGTGTCGAGACAATGACAGATTTCTTTGTACTATCTGAAATGTATAATCTTCTTACATATAAAATCTTGTGTCACGGGGTTTGTGGTCGCACTTCTCCGAAACGTCTCGACCGATTTTTAAGAATTTTTTTATTTGGTAGGTAGAATACCTAGGTCGTGAAGTATATTTCACACCGCTAGGTGATTAGGGGGTAGGTAGGTAAGGTAAAAAAGGTGCATTGCAAAGCATGCCGGGCACAGCTAGTATAATTATAAAGGGTGTAAATAGACCCTTAACATAAACGAAAGGCACTTGTTCTCCCCGTCACTGCGATCATTTTTTTGTTCTAGACCATACCTGGGAACCTTCCAGTTACTTTCTCTTTCATACCATTCCTCACAAAATCCATCCATCTTTTCTTTGGCCTCCTTTCCTTTCTTCGTCCTTTGGCCGAATTTGTCCGTAGCCATTTAGCCATGAAAAATGCTTAATTTCCATAGGTCCGAAGAGATTTGAGAGATCCCACCGGCGCTTTAGCTTCAACTTCGATTGACAAGTCTGTTCTCGACGCACTCCACGACGCGGAGGTCGCAAGAAACAAATCACTGGAAAGAGGTTCTATTTTCAACATGGTACTCAAATATATGCCTTATTTGAAGCAGTATGAAAGTGGTATATTACTAAAGTCTGATGACGCTTCTAGTGGAAGTCGTTTGTCCATCCCGTCAGTTATTATTGTGTTAGTTTTTACTGTTTGTTTATATACTTAGGTGTATTTTAGATGTATTTATGTAACTGTTTCGATTGTCTTGTTCGTAAAGTTTTTGATTAAGTGTTTTTTTGGTGTTTTTTTTTACTAGCGACTTGCTCCTGCTTTACGTGGTTTTATGACTTGAGATAACATAGATACTTTTGTGTACTAACTGAGAACTTTTGTTACGAGAACAACTGCCGCAGTTTGTAGGAAGCTGTTCTCGTTTCACGATATTTAACAAATTTCGATTTCGATGTATACGATGTATAGTTTGGTACTTACATTACAAAAGTATCTATGTTTTGCAGTTTGGCAGATTTTTTATATGTTATTGTTACGCAGATTTTGTATAAATAATAAATAAAGAAACAAAATATCCGAAATAAATTCTCTAAATATTAAGAGAATCAGTGTTTTTCTTCTGAGCTACTTCACACAAACAGATACGAAAATCAACCTTAATATGTATAGGTGTAGGAGTGACGTCACTTTAACCCCTGCGTTTCGTTTCCTTGAATTGTGTGTAGTTACTTTGACATGCTAATTGCAAGCCGCGCTGGTAGGTACAAATAAAAGGACTTACTTGAGATAGTAGGTGTTGTAGTAAAGTGAACTAAAAAATTAAAAACAATTTACAAGGTAGGTACTAAATAGATTATAATATTTACTGTGCAATTAAAACGCCATTGTGCCCAAAAGTAGAAAACTGAAAACCAATCTTTTCAAGTCGGGTAAAACCAGTAAAGAACTATTCCAAGGAACCGTCCCGGGACTTGAAAAGATTGGTTTTCAATTTTCCACTTTTGTAGTCAAATTTTCATGAAATAAACAAAATATTTCCGTTTTTTTCATGAACCATGGCTCCCCCTGTATATTTTTTTAAATGTGCACTAGCTTATGTTACTCGGAATAACTCAACGCTTTTAACGATACCACATACATTCATATCGGTTAAGCCATTTAGAAGTTATGGTGGAATAAAGAAACTCACAAAAATACACAGATACACACATGAACCCTGAAAACACTCTTTTTCTTGAGCAGTCGTGTAAAAAATAATATCCAGACACATTTTAAGTAATATTTACAAATTTTGAGACCGTACGGACGGTTCGTATTAGTCTAGATTAAATAATTTTGTTCTCGTAATTGAAAACAGTTATTGAAGTTACCGTGTTTTCAGTTACGAGCGTAGAATAAGGACAAAATATATTACCGACCTTACCAGCTACTACTAAATTACCCAACATTTTATCTGTTACAGCTATCATTGAAAATAGGACTACTAACTAATGAAACTTATAAATAAATTCTAGAAATCCTTTAATGAAGACCAGGTCAGAGTAATATTCCACACCACTACAAAGGATTTAGAGCATTCATGAAAACTTAATGGGAAAATATAGGTACCTACATCGTTCTCAATCGGCGGTCATCGGCCGGGCGGCAGTCGACTTGTGGTCACCTCGCGCAGTGGTCGTAGGCCGTCGTAGGCGCGTAGCACGTCTACGGATTATCGTAGCGATTTCATGTAGCGTTTATGAAGCGGTGAATATTTTTGCAGTGAATGAAAAGTATTTAGGTGTGCGTTCAATGTTTTTGTATTAATTATTATTAAAATAGTGTGGATTTTTATAGATTACAATACAGTTTTTGAAACATAATTTTACAAAAACTGCAACTTAAATTAATTTCGAAATCCACAACTAACAGCTGAAATAGACGAAACAAAACACTATCCTAACTCTTTCACCAACATTCTGGGGTCTATCAGACCTCTACGGCCTCAAAATGTTTTTCCAAAACACAATGACGAACGACACGAAAGCTGGTTCGGAACCTCGAGAGTCCACAGCAAGACCTGCGTGGTCAAGAAGACCTGATGATGTCAAGTTTGAGTTTGGGTTCGGTGTACCGCTGGGCGCTATGTCTGCTCATCCTGCTTTCCATTCAGCTTGGGATATTGGTTGGTAAGTAGTTGGGAAGCTTATTTTTTAATTCAATATCTTTTTACTATTATTAAATCTGATAACACTTCATTGTTGTGTTGACAATGGAGCAGTTTTGTTTAAAATAAACCTAGACTAGATTTGGAATATTTGCTCGTGAATTGAAGACCAGGTTTTACCTTAAGACGTTCCCAGGCTACGTAGGCAGACAGCAGGCAGTTTATTTTTTCCTGTATTGGGAATGCAACGTTTGCCCGTGCAGGAATGGAACCTGCCACGTATATTCTCCCAGCGAATCGTTTATTTACTCCGTCAGCCGACTAAAAAGAAGCATGAAAAAAATATGGTGACGAAATGAATGAACACAAGCATAGGCGTTCTTTAGAATGCCACTACCTTTAATCACACACACGATATTCGTCCATTACGTTTTTCTAGTATTTAGTGTGACTCACAATTCCTGTAGACCTGCCTAAACAAACAGTATCAATTATACAGCCGTTAGTTTTAACCACATAATGGCCTATGTATGAAAAATGGCTTCGGACGATAGCGTGTTTGACATTGTAAACAATAGCCTATCTATAGCTATACTATACGGATACAACGTATGACTAAATGGAGCTTACCACACGCAAGTCACAGCTCAGATTTATTTTAACGATGACAAGAAAGGTTAATGGGAATCTATTGGACCGGAGAGGTCTTTAAAATACCAGAGGGTTTGATTAGCAAGGCGGTCCAACTAGATGAAAAGTAATTATAACTAGAAGACGGGATATTTACCATGTTTATTGTTTTCTTTGAGTTCCCGATATTTCGGCGCTGTTGCAAGCACCATGATCACGGATAAACTGAAGTTATTGCGGGTGGGTGTTTATAATTTTAGTGACCATGAAAGTTTAAAATCTTAGATGAAAAGTGGTCATTTCCGCTTTAATCAGCTTATACTTTTTCAACTGCCAGGATACAAGCCTCCGCTCTGTGAGGGAGTGGCCTGAATGTCGCCGGCTTGGACGGGTTGGTTACATGTCTTCGAATTTTTTACCATAGGCTTGCTGATTTCCACATGATGTTTTCCTTCGTAGTGCAGTGCCTGAGCGATTGGCTGCTGCGCTGCGTGTCGCGGGTTCGATTCCCGTGAGGAACAAATATTTGTATGGCCTACAGGTTGTTTCGGGTCTGGCTGTTTGTGTATGTGAGTTTCAATGTTTGTAAACGTACCCACGATACAGGAGAAATTACAATAATGGGTCTAAATTATAAAAAAACCAAAAATTTCGATTCAGCTTTAGTTCGAATCCCGAAATCCTTGGCCTAAAAGTCGCAAATCATAGCCGAAATATCTCGTAGTTTAATAGGCACCAAATCGGAACATATGGCTGATAATGCTGGTAATAGGCAAGCTCATTTTCTTCTTACTAATAAAATCAATACCCATGTTTAATAAGTGTCGTCAGTTGCATTGTCTTCCCACGCGTTAACTCAAGGATATAACTAAGTGTTAAGGGAAACCTCGACTATAATTGGATTATCGTCTGGTTAAAGCCGTTCAACTGAGTGAGTTTAATTGTGTGATATGACAAACAGTCAAGGCTGTCACAAATTATGTTAACTTGTGGCTTCAAAGGCATTCGAGTGATTTAACCTCGGTGTTTTCCCTTCATCATCTCATCTTGAAAATTTACCCTTGTTAGCATTACTACGGTTATTTTGATCTCCAGCATAGCATTATGTCCCTATTACGTTTACACTGCTGCGGCCCAGCAGTGTAAACGCTGGCTTCCTTCACTAATGCTCCATTTAAATAAAATGTTACCTACGTTTACTGGCAGCACTTATCAATAAATCATCATCAATGTTGATGGATGGAGAGGAAAAGAAAGACCAAAGAAAAGATGAGCGGACTGTGTGAAAAATGTTAAGAAAGAAATAGAACTGAATCATACTGAGACTAATGATGGTGGGCGACGAGCACTGCTCATCAGATTATTGTATGAGGGTCATCAATTATGGTTCCTTTGTTCTAATAAGTACTATTATTCAAAACCCCTTCCTAGCATTGCCCATTATTACGCCATATACTCACATACACATTCAGAAATAGTTTTTTAAGTATAATTACTAGCGAGTACACCAGTGACCTCCTTCTTGCCTGATCTTACCCGCGATAAAGAAACCAACTATTACTGGCCGCTTTCTTATTATTATGGTTCGTGCGAGACAGGGTTGCGAGGAAAAATATGTAATTTGAAAAGTATGAAGCGTCAACACACTTTTCAGTCAAGTTTACTAGTTACTTTGTTTTACGATTCAAAGTAAATAATCAAAAACGGTGTCATCAAATTACTCTCATTATAGCTTTATCTATGAAGGTTTGGGTGTTAATTAGGTATATACCTAGCCAGAGTATTCGTAAGAACGTCTTGGGTGGATCATCCCATAACTCCTAAGTCCTAGTCAAGCAAAAGCAAGAAAACTATTGCATTGACATAAATCTGTGAATTGATTTTGTTATAATTATTAATTACGACATTGCTGTCGTCTTAGAAAATAGCCATAACTGAACTAAGGCAATCGAGATACTTGAAGTAACACCACTAGCCACTTTAAGTTGAATGAAAAAGTTAAAAGCTCTTGATTGATATAGAAACGGTACACAACTTGCAATCTGCTATTAATAATCCTATAGTGTTAGCAACGTTATACATATTCATATTTTAGCATAAATGTGGATGGCCATAACACTAGGAGTACACCGAAGAAACGATGAATAGACTGTGTGAAAGATGTTAGTCAATATGGTTATAAAGACAGGTATGAAAAAGCAAGGTATTGAAGAAGACATGCTACGCTAACCCAAATTAAATGAGGTGAGGAGGATGGTGTTGATCAAAAAATATAAATCAGTTCAGTTAGTAGAAACATAAAAAATAAACACCCTAAGATTATCGTCAGCCATAACTCATTCTACATCAACTAAGAAAGCACTAAACAAAATATTTTAGTCTCAAGGTGAACCTCGTTTTTAGGCGGTTGTTCTGTTATTATTCACTCGAGATTGTACCTACATGATAAATGAAAGTCGAGGGCTGAGGTGACGCGTGGAGGCTACTGAAATTACAGAGGAAGTTAGGGTGCCTGTCCAGGGAGAAAGAGGGAAAGAGGGAATCGTGGAAAGGGTCAAGACTCAAGAAAAAAAGCGTTTTGTTTGGAATTTTTGCTACAAACACAATAAGTATCACCCATAGATATGTATAATATAACATAGATATTATAAAAGTCGTGTGAAGGGTTAAGACAAAGAGGTGGTCTGGAGCTTGTGATTCTTTGCTTGATAACATTGGAGTTCTCTTAGTGTTCCCTACATAATCGTATATATTCACCATATATTAACCATGGAGTTTCTTGCCGGTTCTTCTCCATAGGAAACGACCAACCCGAACCGTGCACCTTTTTTGTTTCGACGTTTTATTAGTGCCCATCTAAGCCTGTGTGAAATAAAATACTTTGATTTTGATTCAACTAGTATGGCCACTTGCAACCATGTGTGTGTCCTAGAATAAAAATAATTAAGACATGAAACGTCTACCAACCTGGGGCCTCAACGGGCCTGCATGGTGGATTATGGCCCAGTCCCAGCTTATGCTTGTTAACTTGGATTGTCGTGTACAGGTTTTTGAGAAGGCCTCCTGCCCACTGATAATAACATCTTATTTGCAAAGTGTAGGGTGCGCATGGCAATATCTTTTATGTTCGATCCTAAAGAGACATAGGTCTAACCATAACAGGGGGAGCTACCTGATGATAAACCGCCTGTTACTAAAGTAAATTAAAAAATATTGCCACAAGAGGTGATCTTACTTTACCGAGAGCTTCATGTCTTTCCCAAATTGACGATAAATTGTTTTTTTTTTAAACCTTGCCTGCCTCACTATTCCCAAACCACTGCAATTTCTGAAAGATAGAATCAACAGTGGCGACCACCAGAAAATCGCCGCGAAAATGAAGCTCGACGAAGTCCCAGAGAAACAATTTAACTGTCTTAGATCAATTAAATTAGTATTGCTACAAGAAGTGGTCGTACGGGCCCAGCCTGATACGATAAAATTTTGTAGCTTTAACTTCGTTTGTGGTGGAACTCCACTCCAAGCTGATTGGTCAACCTGTCAAATTGCATGAGTAATGTCCATCTAGTTACGTATGCAGACTAATGGAAGAGCTGATGTCTAGACCGATAAGTTCACCCCTGGATAGGGTACCTACGTGAGAAGTGTTAAGTAATTAAACAGTCCTGTAATTGTGTGCAATCGCCTGTTGTTGGTAATTTGTGTAATGAAGAATGGTGTTGTCTTTTGTTTCTTGTATGCATTGTCTGATAATTCTTGTGGTTTAATCTACTAGTTGCAAAATATGAAAAGCCTGTGGTCAAAGCGTAGAACTTTGCAGTTCTACTGCAACTGAATTAATAAGATATATTAATTTTCTGAGGAGCTCGTGGCTAAATAATAACAGCCGCTCGGGTCGATCTTTAGGTTAAGCTGTGCTTACCTATTTTGGTCTGTGGATGGGTGACCGTCCATTACATACCAAGTTTTCTCCGTGCCTCGGAAAGCACGTTAAGCCGTTGGTCCCGGCTGTCATCTATAGATCTTTGACAGTCGTTACAGTTAGTCAGTGGCCCAAAAAGTCTGATAACCAGTCTTTCCAAGGAGTATCGTATTACCCAGTACTAACTGGGTTGTGGAGGTCAGATAAGCAGTCGCTCCATGTAAAAATACTGGTATTCAGCTGCATCCGGTTAGACTGGAAGCCGACCCCAATATAGTTGGGAAAAGGCTAGCCAGATGATGAACTGCCAGTGGCCCGTGTTAGCCCTAGATTGAAAGATTTGGAAGTCATGGGAGAAGGCCTTTGTCCAGCAGTGGGATGACACAGGCCAACAGTAACAATAATTTACTCTCAAAAAGCAAAGAAAATTAGGTAGTTCTTCGTAAGTGGCAAATAATGATGATGTTTCACAGTCTAAAAATATCCTTATTTCACTAACTACTCTACCATGTGACTCATAGTCATAACGTACTTATCACTAAACATTACTCCCATATATTTTATCACCCCCACACCTCCAGTTGTAAAATATTTAATTAAGATTTAGAAGACCACTTATAAACTATCATTTTCACGCAAACTTTTTCAATGTAAACGACCATAACCTAAATTAAAACGTACTTCATTTAACATTAAGGTTTATTGGCCCGTCCATTCGTCATTTTGCACACTCTTCGCGAAAACCCACACATACAACGTGTATCTAAAGTTCACACTACAACTCAAAAGTTATCATGCCAATATAGATTGTATCTTCGAGCTTTAAAGGTCATATTAATGTGGCGGTGTTAGGAAGGATGCTACAACTTGTGATGCTCGGTCTGCTCAGTAAATGCTTGCGTAGGCGCTATTTTGTGTTTAAATGATTGAGTTTATTATCCAATTGCTCTTGACACTCCTTAAGTGATACGTCTCTGTTATAATCAAATTCAGGATTTGCTTGTTTATTCATTTAAATCTTTATTTTGGTATTCAGTTACGAAGATGACTGTGTAGTGTGATGAAGAATCATGAGCATGTCACCATCTCCGTAGCCTTTTACCAACTGTGTTAGTTGTAGCTTCTTATTTTACATGGAGGGACTGCCTATCTTACCTCCACACCCAGCCTTTGGTAAGACTGGTTGCAGATTTTCGGATTTTTGACTTCCCGTAACGACTGTCAAAGAACTACAAACGACAGCCGGGACGTGATCATGTGAGAAATAGAAAAAGGATTTAGACTTTAAGAGTGATCGATAACGCAGAAATAGTCACTAAGAGAATTTAAGAGGAATGGAACATGGACAAAATTTTAATTTAGTTTTCAATAATGGTTTAATGGAGTCCTCAGAAGTTATTGAATTAACAGTGTCAAACGCATAACGGGCGAAAAGTGGGTATGCTAGATACATCTCTGCTTACCCCTTCCTGGTATCGAGGCCCGATGCTTTATTATTCATATCCGATGTCCTCAATCAGTCACCCCCGATACGTCTTCACATCGATTGCATTCCTAATGACTTCGTCCGGTGGTTGACCTCGCCGCTGTCTAGTCAATGAACTTTGGCACACATTTAGTACAAAGCTGTCAAGTTTACCCCGGGGGTAAACAGTAAGGTCAGTTACCTTGCAACGTTGCAACATTGAAAGCGGGTTAAATACTTAAATAGGCTTTGAAGTGGCGCTTGAAATGTTGGATAGGCTTTTCGTCTGGGGTGAATACTAGTTTTTGGACACGGCTATGCTTGCATTAGTGTTTTTCAATTTTTCTGGTCGATATTCGATGCATTGTTAGATAAAAAGTCAACCCAAAGCCATTCATATCGGCTTCGTTCCTATGTGACTGGCTCGTTGGTTTAGTGATCGCAAGCGCGACTGCCGAGCATGAGGTCCTGGGTTCGATTCCCGGTTTGGACAAAGTGTTATAGGGGTTTTCCATTAGGAATTTCTCAATAGCACCCACGGAGGCTGTTTTTGTGCCCGGTTGATGGCAATAGGGGACTTGAAGACATAACTGGCGAAATGTGGGTGTACTATTAGGTACACCTCTGCCTAACTCCTTGGGAATTACAGGCGTGATGTTGATGAAAAACTCAATAACAATTTGCGCGACCCTGGAATCGAACCCAAGATCTTATGCCCAGCAGTCGCGATTGCGATTGTGAAAAATTACCCAGCCACTGCGCCAACCGTGCCGACGCGACGGACTCGTACTATCCGTTCACATTCAGTTACTTTCTACAGCCCGTACTCCAATCGGAAACTCGTCCTTCTGATTTTTCTCGATGTTTCTATAAACAAGGGTAACCTTTGCCACATTAGGCACAAAGTTCAATTTAGCCGCCACGGGCCACCACCACCCATTATATTGTGGTAATTATAGTGCCTACACTTTTGTGGTCATTACTAACACAAAGATTAAACGAGGTACACCAAAAGTAGACCAGTCAAGGACCTCAAACAAACACAAAATTTGTCATTCAGACTATCATTTGTATGCTTTTGAATTCTTTATCTACACGACATAGGGGTCAATTTTCATCAAACACAATTTTCGAGGTCGGCAAAGTCAAGTTTGTGTGTTATACGCATCGAATCTTGCGGTCAACTATGGTTTCCGCAAACGGTTGCCATGGTAACTGACCAATAACAAACCTGTCAAATAGCACACGATTTTCGTACAAGCCGGTTCAACATAAGTAATAATACACTTTTCAACTACTTTATCGTGAAAATTATGTTTTCGTGACCTCAGAGTGACCTCGAATGTTGCTTTGAACATTCATACATATGTACTTAGCAAAATATGCCTTAAGATCTTGGAGAAAAAAAATGGATTTCGGATTCGGTGATTTCTTGGTTCCAAATGTCGGAAGTCTGCGACAGTATTTCCAAGATCCCTTTAGGTACGTTATGTCTGTTTCATTGGACACTTTTCCGGTTTACGTTAGCTCATTCTAGATTAAAGCACGTAGTTCGGGAAACTAGATCAGCTGAATTGACGTCAGAGTATGACTTCATCTCGTTTATTATTCTTGAAGAAAGTATAATATGAAGAAAGTAGGTTAGGGAAAAAAGCTACCATAATGAATTTTAATTAGGTAATCAAGAATTCAAATTTATAATATACAACAAGTCATCCGTTATGTAGCGTTTGACACTTGATTAATATTCAGATTATTATATTAGAAGAGTGCACAGAGTGTACCCTTAGGTTAGTTTACGATATCTAAGTGAATAAGACGTCCAACTTATCTTTTTGCTGGGCAAATAAGTAACACCTTGGTTTCGTGGTCGTAAACGTGCTGGAATTCGATTCCCAGATCAGGCAAAGTGTTATTACGGTTTTCCAGTAGGAATTTTACGGTTGTTAATAGCCAGGAGTTGGAAAGTTAATGGCCACCCGTGCTTTGGAAAGCGTGTAAAGACGTCAGTCGTACGCTTGACCTGCCCCCGGTCGTGTCCGGTTGTTGTTCCATCGGACTTGAGACAGAGGAAAGGAGGTGCACTGCGCATCTGTATTTGCGCTCATACTTTTTGTTATAATATCACTGGCGTACTAAAGGGCGAAGCGCGAAATTCAAATAATTTAAAATTATAATTCTGTATATATTCGTGAATCATATTTTGTTCAACATACAGCCTGACACTGACCGACAAATTGCAAAAAACGTAAGAAAATTTGAATTTCGCGGGTTACCCTGGTGCCACCTTAAGTAGCTCTAATGAGATTTGGTGCCGTGACGGAAGCTCGATTAAAACATTGAAAGTCTGGCCTCAATTAAGACGTGCAAAGTTAATGTGTAAGACAAGTTACTTGTAATACATTAAGCAATCAATATTAGCCGTGGTAATGTTAATTTATGACTTACGCGATAACAACTCAACGCGAGCAACGTGCCTTAATGAATTGTTTTAAAATCAGGTCGAGTTTGTTTTATAAAGGCTTCGAACATTGTATTTCAAAGCAGGGATCGCATGATGAAACAACAGGCAGTTTCAAAGAGCATTTACTGGTAAAATTATAAGTCGTTTATTTAAATTATACTGATACAATTACCTACCCGGATACGAACTGCAGTGGCCAATCTGGAAATCTGTTAACCGAGTGTGGGCTCGGTTTGGTAGATATAATCTAGCTAAATGGGGTATCTGGTGAAAATGGTGATGGGGCATACAGTCTTATGTAATTGTTTCTTCTTTACGTGTCGATGAAACTCAAATGGTATTAGAACAGTATTTAGCACTGCACAGCTCTAAAATTGGCCTCCATTGAATCCTGAAAGGTGCAGGTGGTTGCGCAGAATGGCCATGACAGTAGGTGGGGCATATCCTGGAAAGAGGCTCCACACTGGCACTCTGTTTCTGATGGATATCCCTTTTGGCCAGATTATATCTACAGCGTGACCGTGACCTGCAATCGGTGAAGAGATTTACAGATTGGACACTGCAGTTCGTATTCGGTTGGCAGGTGTTCTTCCGGGTTGATGTAGTGTGGAGGGATGGGATGCTTGTTTCTCTTCAGTTCGCATCTCTCGTCTGACGCACTGTGTTTTAAGGAGGTCGTATATCTCAAGAAGCTTGTACTGACTTTTAGGAATAAGAAAAAACTAGTTATTAATGTCCCGATTCCGCGAATATGCGGCCATTAATGCGCGGTCAGTAATGCACGTTTCGCTTTCCAGGTCTTTGCCCTACAGCGGCTTATATTATAATTATTATAACTGACTGAATACATTAGACTAGAATTTGAAATTGCAAACTGTCCCATCGGAACGAACTATCTATATAAAGTCTAGTACCTCGTACGTCTAGTGGTCACAAGCGCGGCTGCTGAGCTGGGGTCCTGGGTTCGATTCTTAGGTCGGGCAAAGTATTATTTGGGTTTTCCATCAGGAATTTCCCACTAGTGGCGATGGAGTCTGTGATTTGTGCCCGGTTGATGGCAATAAGCTTGCCCCCTATTACATGGGACTTAAAACATAACTGGTCAAATGTGGGTGTACTATTAGGGACACCTCTGCCTAACCCTTCGGGGATTACAGGCGTGATGTTATGTTATTTAATATTAGTATGGATGAACAGTTGAACAGGTTAAGGATTTCAGTTCCTATTTTGAGGTAGTTCCTAAAAAGGTGTGATATACTCGCAAACGTCATTGCATTTGCCTCAGCACGCAGTTCATGCTGTATTAGCGTCAATTGAAGGTCAGCTCAATGTCACAATCATTTAATCAATTCCCACTGTCATGTTTATTTTTATCCTGCGTCGTCTTCAATCATCTTAAGTCGTTGTTTTTTATAGTGTGATTGATTATTTTAGATTTGGTATAATTGTAGAATCAATTAATATGATTATTGAGGAGCTCGTGGCTAAATTATAACAGCCATAATAATTGCCTAGGTTGGTCTGTGAATGGGTGACCATTACATACCGAGTTTCCTCCGTGCCCCGGAAAGCACGTTAAGCCATTGGTCCCGGCTGTCATTTGTAGATCTTTGACAGTCGTTACAGGTAGTCAGTGGCCCGAAAGTCTGACAACCAGTCTTACCAAGGGGTATCTTGTACATGTAGTGGAAGGAGGACTGTGTCTTTCGTCATTTTGACGTTCCAAAAATGCTGTAGCCAAGAGTTCTGATTTGTTTTTTTTTATGATTTTAGCGGTCGAAGCATTAACTTTGTTTAGGTTGCTGGCTTACCCAATTATATATGTGTCATTTACTACCTTATGAATGGGAAAGAGGGATGAATGAAAGGCATTTCCATGTGGCTGAGAGGAGTATCTTGAGGAAGATGTGTGGTGTTCGAGAATAGATAAAATAAGAAATAAGTACATAAGAGGCAGTCTGAAAGTGGCGCTGGTGACCGAAAAGTTGTGTGATAATCGGTTGTCGTAGTATGGGCATGTAATGCGGAGGAATGAGCAAAATGTCGTGAGGAAAGTTTTGAGTATGAATGTGGATGGGTATAAGAGTAGAGAAAGACCAAAGAAACGATGGATGGACTGTGTAAAGGATAATATAGCAAGAAAGGAGATGTCTGATGAGACGATGAGTAAGAAGTATGGAAGAAGAAGACATACTGCGTCGACCCCAAATGAATTGGGATAAGGGAAAGAAAATGTTGATTGACTGCCTTATGGTTTACTAGCTGTTGCCTACGACTTTGTTCGCAAAATTGATTTTTAACACCAGTTTTAACCCTTTTTTTTTTTTTTTTCCGGATGGGAAATCATCAAATGACCCCCACTCTGGGCGGAGCGGAAGGGAGTGTCAGACTTGTACTGACTAAAACCGATCCATGTTCCTTCTTTGCCCTTTGTGTTCCAGGGCCACGGTATCTCTTTCGAACAGTCCCGCAGCCCTGGCAGAACAGTCCCGCAGCCCTGGCAGAGTTTTAACCCCTTAGGGGATGAACTTCCAATCCCTTCTTAGTGCACACTTACGTCATTTAAGAAACGTTTGTCAAACATTTCATGCCTCTAGACCCAGCGGTTTCAGCTGTGCGTTGCGTTGCGTTTCTAACATTATATATAGATTTTTTGTTTTATAGATCTTTTGTTAAAGGCGGCCGCGGCCCGGGTCGGTCCTTTCACAATTGGAACATGTTATTGTCACGATTTTTTATCTTGATGTTGCTAGTAACATTGTAGCCCTCTCGGATTTTTAAACCTTGCTTACGTAGTGTTTATCTGTATTATATTGCTCTGGAATGATGCCCTATGTCCATTAAGGTCTTACATTGTCGACAGTTGAAATTTTTACCGAGAACTTTTTCTTCCGCAGTCCGTCATCCGGCTTTCACCACATGGCCAGGATGATGGATCGAATGATGGTTGACAGTCTCCAACCGTTCGGGTTCGCAAAGATGACATCGACTAATGGGCCCGGGGGCAAAAAGGGTGATTCAGATCCATCCGAACCTAGGAATGGACTCAAATCAGAGCAAAGTAACGTGAGGAGGGAGCGGACCAGGCCACAACCCAGCGCTACTCATGCTGCTATGGGGACCCGGCATCCACCCACACAAAGTAAGTATTTAGCTCTTAAATGCAAATGGGTTTTGGCGGAACGAATTGGATCAGTTTTACACAGATAACCGAAGACGTCATTGCTAATGGATCATGAACTTCTCTGTTCATACTTTCTTTGGAATTAGAATGTCTGTTTATCTTTGCTTTGAAGTAGTTACCACAAACTAACACAAGACCACGTAGATCATCATGCAGTAAAAAAAACAAAGGGTAATGATGTGCATGGAATTGATTTTACATCCATCATATATCATCATATTATATCATCATATTATAATAGCAAATATCTTGTTTCAGTTGTCAAACCATCACAGACAGTCCACATGAGTGACAAACCTCCCGATCAACAGAAGAACCCAGATCCAACCACAGAGAAATGGGTGGGGACGCTACGGCGTCGTGACTCCATATTACCAGCAATAAGCAGGAAACCACTTGGTAGTGGAAAAATTTCGCTCACCAGATCTGTTGAAAGGCTCTCCAAAACAGGAAGGACTCGTCCCCTTATTCCTATAAAACCAAGACTTAGAAAAAAAGATGTGCCCAGCGAAGGGGCCGATGTCACAATATATGAGAAGGATGAAAAGGTCTTCGATGCGACAGGATACGAGCTGCATCTGGTGGAGACCTTGGAAAGAGATATTTTACAGAGGAACCCTGATGTTCGCTGGAAGGATGTCGTAGGACTTGATGATGCGAAGTCCGTTCTGCAGGAGGCGATGGTTCTGCCGCTAGTAATGCCCGATTACTTCAAGGTGAGGAATGTCTTGATATTATCGGAGAAAACTGTTTTGTTAGTTGTGGTGTGAATTGTAGAAGGTACTGAAGATATGCTAGTTGACAACCTTAAGATTTGGCTATTAGTTGTTCAAAAAATGTTATTAACCGCGGAAACAATAGTCTAGTTATATGTTTATAGTACAAGTATAGACGTAAATCTGTTGTCTAAACTTAGCTCCGATGGTATATGGTATGGTATATGGTAATTGTTAAACTTCTGTACTTCAACAATTACTATATTTGTGCATCAGTAAAAGTAATCGTTTTTAAAATTGCCTTTTACAGCAAGAAACGATAAGTCGTTGAATAGAATTAGGACATTTCGAGGACTTTTGTTACCTGATGTAAATCACTTGCCCAATCTTGGCGTAGCCTAGTTTAAATTGACGATTCGCGTGAGGGAGGGAGAACTAACGGTCAATGCTCATTTGTTTACCCGTTCTTGTAAAGTTCGTTGTTTAGGTTCGTGTTGGCTAATCGAATTATGGTTGGATGTAAAATGTGAAGAGGAAACGGTAGCTAGTATGTTTACATGTTCGTATTCAGTGAAGTCATGTGCCGATGGAACAAATTTTAAGCTAACTAGCCTAAAATTTCCATAGGCACATGGCAAACAAAGAGGAACAAATTTTAAGCTAATTAGCCTAAAATTTCCATAGGCACATGGCAAACAAAGAGGAACAAATTTTAAGCTAATTAGCCTAAAATTTCCATAGGCACATGGCAAACAAAGAGGAACAAATTTTAGGCTAATTAGCCTAAAATTTTTTCCTCTTTGTTTGGCTCCTTAGCAATTGTTAAGGAGTTGCATGGGTGCTTGGAGAACGCTCTATGTTGGGACTTTTTTTAAGTCACAGTATATTCTTGTCTCTTCTCATGGAAACCATCACTTGCTAAGTACAGTAGGCCGTACGTCGTCGGTGACAACACTTTGAACTTGAGCTGGCCTAGCGTAGTATGGAGTTTCCTTAGAATCAGAGGCCAATCTACATTAGTTCCCTGAATTGGTAACACTGAAGTATTACTGCAGATTCATTTCAAATTATGCTTTCATCTTTAACCTCTTCTACTTTTCTTCATCTGTATTTACAAAAAAAAAAAACACCCTATAATAGTTACATAATTAGCAATTCCTATTAAAATACTGCGGTTTGAGATATACTATTATTTTGCGTGACTTGGTGCGTCCAGTGTCGCCCGTAATATCAATATTACAGTCTGTACTCGTGGTTCAGGCCTTGAACCACTACAGCGTGGCTATCGCACGCTATGTCCAGCTGAATATCTAGGCTAGAAATTCGACCTGGAATTTTGAAGGTGTTTAAAATAATGTGTTTGTTTGGTGGGTTAGTAGAGAAACAAAGGGATTTTTGTTATGATTATGCAACACAAGTAAGTCTTTAAGTCTGAATTTTCAATATTGTATGCTAGAATAGTTATGTTGACTTATGTTGATACCTGAGTGCCATCAAACCTAACACACTAAAAAAACAGTCAATCTGCTGCTGCGGATACCCGGACACTGACTCTAGTATAACGTCAGTCAGGTCCGGAGCCGGGTCTGCAATTTGGCCGTACCACGTGTCTACACGGTATACTGCATGGGCGTTATACAAACATCGACAACAACAACCAACCAACAGCGTAAAAAAGTCGGGCCAATTTCACCTCCATTTACCCTTATTATAATGCCTATTATTGCCTATACCTCTTATCAGGGCATCCGTCGACCGTGGAGGGGCGTACTCCTGACAGGTCCACCAGGCACCGGCAAGACGTTGCTGGCCCGAGCCGTCGCCACGGAGTGCCGCACCACATTCTTCAACGTGTCCTCTGCTACCCTCACGTCTAAATACAGAGGTGACTCCGAGAAGCTTGTGCGACTGCTGTTCGATATGGTAAGTAGCTATACAATGTTTCAAATAAAATTGAATTCATCAACCACAGTGGCACTGCGGTAACAGCTCGGACTTACGGTTTGTAGATCAAAGATTCGATCTATGGCCGGCGAGTTACTTTGTGTAATTTACTTCATCACCGTAACGGTGATGGAGAACATCGTGAGGATACCGGAAAGTCCAATCATCGGAGCCATGTGAGATCCACCAACCTGCACTGAGCTCGCGTGGACTACAGCTCACTCCCTCTCACAAAGAGGTTTGTGTCCCAGCACCTGGACATCATAGGCTGATTTGCTGCTTTCTTCCTTAACCGTGTTAAGAGTGGTGATGAAATAAAATCTGACTGGGTCTGACTGTTTGTGACTTTAAATGTTTGTAAACGTACCCACGAAACTGGAGAAATTCCTTGAGTGGGCCAACGTGTGCCTGTTTTTGTTCGAATCCACGACACCTTTGTTAAATTGCACTTAACTTATTTGTAACGGCTGTCAAAGATCTCCAGATGATAGCCTTGACCAACGGCTTAACGCGTTTTTTGAGGCACGCAGGAAACTCGTTATGGTGATAACCCATCCACCGACCCACCTAAGCAAGCGTGGCTTAACCTGAAGATCGACCCGAGCGGCTGTTATTTCTTAGCCACGAGATCCTCTTAAGTTACTCCATAATGCTTTCAATCAAATTACAGGCAGCATTCTACGCCCCGAGCACGATATTCCTCGACGAGGTAGATTCTCTGTGCGCAGTCCGCGGCGCCGACTCAGAGCACGAAGCCTCCCGCCGGTTCAAAGCGGAGCTGCTCATACAGATGGATGGACTAGGTGCTCCTTTGTAAGTCTTATTATACTCATAGGTTGGGGGACTTATTTATGTATTACTTTAAGCATGAAGTCAGCAGAATTGTTAAGAGATTAACTTAATTTGTGTAACGTGATGTTTTTTTAGCAACTTTTTACCCCCCCCCCCCTCCCCTTCTACCTGGTGAGGTTTGAGAGTACCCCTACCTAAAATCACGTGTATTTTTTTGTCTTAAAAAAATTCAGAATATTATCTTTAAATACAGGTTAACAGATAGAATCTAATTTAATTCTGGAAAATTAAGCACCGTGATAAAATGTCAAGGTCACGCAACGCTTTTCGAGTTAGATCGCGCGTTCAAAGAAAAAATAAATACATGTGATATCTCACTTCACTCCCCATAGTGATATTTCGTGATTTTTTCCGAACCCCTTCCCCCCTTTCGAGCCTCACGTGATTAATGGACGACCCCTAAGATGAAAGACCCCCTTCGGCCTTTGCCCTGCTGTAACTCCGGCTATGGTCAGCTTGTCTTGACAGCGGCGACTAAAATAGATTTCTTCTCCAACCAACTTTTTATAAGCAAATAAGCGAAGGAAAGTAAACCAAGTAAGATAAAGCACCTTCAACATCGTCTTCCTGTCATTGACCCATGGTACAGACACCAGCACATCAAGCTACCCGAAACTGTCAAATTTTCCCAATCAACCTTGAACCTAATGCTTTAGCGATAAACTTGAAAATCTATTAAGGAAATTTGATAGATTGTAGTAGCTTGATGTGCTGACGTCTGTGCTTAGGGTCTAACTTATTACCTTGATAAGATTAGTATTTTTCTACAAACGTATACAAATACTCCAATCCTGCTCCTTAATAACAATCATTACTGTCTGTGTAGTGCGTATTTTACTACTAAACGTCCTCATTACTATAATGTGGGCTTCCGTTTGGAGCGGTGAGCCGATATGGTACTATGTGTGAATCTACCTTAGATTGTACATATTTGAGATTCTGATATTCTTTAAAAGTTATCTCCAACTGTGCCACATTTTTAAATCTTTCAAAGTTACAGGAAATTATTGAAGGTAGGCACACGACTGCCATTTTTTCACAGGGACATAAAGGCGTCTGCATTGAAGCGACCTATACTCATTAGTGATTCAAGGCTGCCAGTGATGAGGACGGTGATGATGATGATGACATGTTTTTGTTTCAGTCATCGAGATAAGATCATAATGGTACTAGCGGCGACGAACCACCCGTGGGACATCGATGAGGCTTTCAGAAGACGATTCGAAAAGAGGATCTACGTAGGCCTGCCTGATGGTAAAATTAGGCTTTTTTATAACAATAATTTGTTTGGACAGGCCAATGAGTTGTTGTGGCATTAGCTCTAGATGACAGTCTATACTATTCTCAAGATCGGGATAATCAAAATCATTAGTCAGGGGTGGCTCAACGGTAGATACATAAAAAAATGCAGTTAAACCTGAAAAGTAGCCAGGGGTACGCAGTGTAGCAAAGTTTCTTACTTATATCGTGCTTTATAGTAGTGGGGTTCCCGGGATATTTTGGTTACAGGTCGTCATCTGTCACTCAAAAGTTAATACATTTCATAAACTGAAAAACTGAGCATCCTTCAAGCCTTGCTTGATGGGAGGCTTGTGTTTAACTGTAGAAGTCTGTTGGCTTATCAAACTATGAAAAATAACCGTCATAAATAAATTGACTGTTAAATTCTCAGTGGCAACAAGGGAAAACCTCCTAAAGCTGTGCCTACGAGGCGTGGCGCTGGCTGAAAACGTCGAGCTAAAAGAAATAGCAGAACAACTCAACTGGTACAGCGGCTCGGATATCAGTAATCTTTGTAGGTAAGTTATAAGAAAGAAAATGTATGTGTTGTACTCGCACAGGAAAATGTACGATTAAAGATTAAACTTATTTGGTCCAGTCAAAGTCAAAAGTTTTTTTTTTGTTAAAATAGGTGCTAAAGGTGGTAAATGAATAAGTACAGATATCTCCGTGTTCTCCCTGAGCAAGGGCAACACGCCCCGGCTCCTTGCATGATGATGCGACCACCCCTGATTTGCCCGATTTCAATGTTTTGACGTTGTTAAATGACGAAACATCGAGATCCTTTGTGAAAATTTACCGCTGCTCTAAAAACGGTGAAAGGAAATATCGAGAGAAACAATGCAGAAATAAAAACTCGAAACCATTGTGACATCACATTTTATCAACAAGCTACTATTTTTTATTCAGGGACGCAGCGATGATGACCATGCGTCACAAAATAGCAGGCAAAACTCCAGAAGAAATACGACAGCTCAAACGATCCGAATTGGAGGCTCCGGTCACTACCGCAGATTTGACCCTTGCCATCGAGAAGACCAGGTACAAAGCACGAGAAGAATACGACGATTTTTATTTTTTATTGACGCTTTTTTTTTTGAAAATACAACCATACTTTGAAAAACAAAATAGTAAGAACATTAACAGAATGTAAGCATGAAGGAGCCTGTGTCACTTACATCCGGTTGTCTGTCCTTGATTATTCAAGGCTGTTAAGAAGATGCTTGTGGAAGGTCTGTGCCCAGACTGTTTTTAGCTGCCACGACAGTAACGAATCGGCTAATTTAGGGACGTAAGTTCGTTAAGCTATTTCTTAGATGCACCACAACACATTGTGTTTTCAGATAAGCTTCTTTTCTAAAAGTTTGTCGTTCAAAACGACTGTCAGAAATTTCAAATTCATGGAGACCTTTTGATCGCAACTCAAACCTTCTTGCGAAAATTCGGCTGTCGTTTAAGTTGCTCTTTCGAATTGCGCGGAAACCGGAATCCGTAGCGTTAAAGATGTTACTGTCTTCATAGTGTAACAAAGAAACTAGTCATATGTGTGTTTTTGCGATTGAGCAGCTTGGCCACTGAAGTTTTGGTCACCTTTATAGTTGGACCTTTACAGTAAAAATTTTGAAGATTAACCATGCCCTTTGTTCCCAGACGGACAGTGACCGACGCAGACATAAGCCGCTACAACAACTGGATGACCAAGCACGGATGCTCCTAGCGCCGCGCCTGGGCTCTCCGAGCCCTGTTACAGAAGCTGCGCACCGACTAAACGTACTCGTATCTGCTCTGTGATATAGACTGCTTTTGTTAGGCTGACGACTTTGAATCACTACTGTAGAATCCGAAGATCGCTAACCATTTGGAAATTTTACCTTGGGTCTCTATTTTTATAATTGAGTTGCAATTTCAGGTACTCGATTTAATCAGATTTCTTCGTTTTGATATCGCTGGCGCGATAATTTTTACATTTTGATGGCCTCGCCACTTTTATGGCGTGGTGGTGGTGGTTTTAGGACTACAAAAGGCATTTGACTCTATGCAGTGGTTCATAGTGAGGGACTCAGTTCCACGTCTAGGTTTACCAGATTTGAAATAGTCAATACATTTTTCTGGGACAGAGGCCAATGAGACCTGCGAGCAGTTAACAAATTCTAAGCGAGCGTAGTTCGACCTAATCCTTCAGGTATTTGCACAACACAAAGGTGAACGTACTCAACTGGAAAAAAAGCTGTTAGGTTTAGAGTTCTCAATGTTTGGCTTGTAGATTTAAATTATGACACACTTCGGTATTTTTTTAACGAAAATATATGTAAAGTGTAGTGCACTTTCCCTAGAAATGTTGGAGACCCTTCAGCTACGCGAAATAACCTAGTGCAAGGAGTGAGATTACCATTTTCACTATACAGGCTACTTCATCCAGCATTCTTGGCCACATTATGATTGAAAACGTATATTTGATCATATAATTTACAAATTCGTTAGACGTAATACGAGTACAATTTTTAAACTTCCCTGTCACTTAAGGGATATCTTACGTTACGATTATATTTCGACGCTGTTGCAAGCGGAAGATACACTTTCACAATTTTACAAGAGTCTGTTGAGTATACGAATTTTGTTAGTTACTTAGTGTTAGTTGCAACTAAATTTCCAATACGGAAGCGATTGTTTTCACTAATTGAAAAAGCGTCAGCCTTATTCAGAAGCGTCACGTCACGTGTGCGTAGATATCGATGCACGATTTGGACTGTGGAGTGGACTTAAAAAATTAATGAGTGAATTATAATCTTATGGTGTTCGCGTCGTGATTTGATTTACGAGGAACTTTAAAGCTTTTGTGATTTGGATTATTATTGTGAATATTTAATGATACCCTGCGTTGTGTTTTAAGTAGGGTCGGGTAAGGTCTTGCGATTCGAAGTAAGTTACAAATGGCGCCTTATGGACTAAAACAATTGATCATTTGGTACCTGTCCCTCCGCCGACGAGGAAGTGACTAGCGAAACGTAGGTAACGGTCCTGTAAAACTAAATTATCTGCATGATTATATTGCTAGTTGATCGTTGACTGTTCACACTGCCGACGGAAGCTCTGCCAAAATGACTCGTGTTTTTGTCGCTACTCCACACTAGTCGTCGGCGAAGAGTGCAGGTGACTTACATTTGTTTTGTACTCCGGGATTGATCATAGCTTTGATGAATTAATGTGGCTTCTAGAAAATAAGATTAGAATACAACACTCTGTTTACTACTTATTATGTACATTCGTACAGATCTTAGACGTGGTCAGCGCGTGACTGTAAAATGATATGACCATATTAATTCAACAAAGTATACATAATTATAAAGTTTTTGATATATCTACATAAGATGCACTTTAAACGGATAGTTTTTAAAAAAATGTAAAAGAATTAAAAAGTTTTTTAGAAGATGTAGTAGAAATTACATAATTATATAACTTACCTATTGATTAAAGCGAAGAAATGATTTTATTTCTTTATATTTTATTGACGACTACGAAAACATAATACTCATGTTATTAATCCCTTGTAATGTACATTATTTTCAATATTGCTTACAATAAACTATTCACTTTTTCATTTATTGGTTTAAATTGTATCTATCGTAATATTTTTTATCAATCGGTCGTTTTCGTTAATCTATTTATTTATTTAACTTGCGTAGGAACTAGAATTTAATCTTACGTGATTTTTAGTAGGATCTTATCTTACATTACAAAGAAAAATATATATATTTTTGCTTTTTGATCGAGATTCTTCTCAAGGAATTTATTTAGGATGTGTTTTGTAATAAAAGAACGAGAATGGTCAAAATCTGTTTATTGAGGAATGGCGTAAAAATAGTGTAGTTTATAAATTTTTGTCTGTCTGCGTAAATATTTCAGTGTAAAATGTAGCTGTATCGTGCCGGTTTACGTGTAGATAAACAATTTTAATAAAGCTCTTATACGAAGTTTGATACAGTAGAGTTTGATTTCACTCATTTCTTGATATGTCTCATAATATGTTAAGGCCACAAATTGGTCCGTTAAGTTAGTAACAAAATAATAAAAAATAACTAACAAGAAAATATAATATTCAACTATAGGTAATATGATTATTAAAATAAATAATTTGGTGTTACATTAAACAGTTTGACTTTGAGTGAAAGTCAGATTGTTTAATGTTAATGGTTTTATAATATAATCAATATTAGATCAGATTTTGGTCTGAATCTTCAACAAAGTGATTAATTTAGAGATGTACTAACTAGCTGACTGCTGAAACTCGATTTAAATTCGTTTCTTGAAATCGATTAACTTGATCAATGAGGCAGTTGTGCTAGTTCACACATCCCCACTAAAATATTAATATATCACTATCCATGCGATTGTTTTACTAAAAATTACAAAGATGGAACATTCCTTATATTATTTAAAGAGTGAATACTTAATAGTTCGCTAGTTTTGAAGGCACTATAATAATATTTACACGAGAAACGATTGCTCAACAAACATGCGATTAAATTTAAAAAGAAAACGTATCTTTGGCTAAAAATAAAGATATAATTGTCGTTTACACGCGCTCACACCGTGATCCAGCTGTGACATCTATTTTAGACTAACATGCTTCTACGTACGATGCTCCTTTGCCTTGATCCACTTTTTTTTGTAGATGTTGAACTATTTTTCTTTTATTCTCGGTATGCGACGGATTAAGCCCGGGACAAAATGATGCGAATCCCGGGCGGGACCAAATACAATCGCCGATTGTGATAACAAATTTGAATTGTGGTGTTCAAACTTGTGCGAATAGTCACATAACTTCCGATCATTAAAACAATTGACGCACGCATTTGCGTATTTGTACCCCGCATTGTATTCGATTCAGAATGACAAGAGCTTTAAATTATTTTTTCTAGAAGCTCAATTTCAATCAAAGTTGTTAATAGAACAATAGTAGTAATTTAATTCGTTTGCCACAGAGAGAGTACATGTAAAACGGTCCAATAAAATAAAATTCACCATAAACAAACAAAAAATATATCATTTCGCTTATTCTAAAGTTAAATAATTAAAGAACATTGTATTGTGATTTATAAAATAATGTGAATACTATCACAACTCTGTGTTCATGCCACACGTCACATGACTCAATATCGATGTCTTTTGTTCCGAATTTGTACTAAAAGACTCCGAAACTACGTGATTCCGGACATGCCAGTGATTCCATTCATTTGTACATTAACACAACGTTATTTAAAGACAATATTAGATACTCTGAAGATTTTTGAATACCTGGTCTTGTTTCAGGTTCAATCATTACGATTCCTTATATTACGTGTTACCATGTCAAAATGATTTCCGGTAAATAATTAAAATTCTGTAATATTGTCGTCAAATACAGTATGTTCTCATTACTTTCTGTCATTAATTTATAAATTTTCACATACACTACTTACAATTTCTGAAAAATCTAGCAACAAATTCAGAAGACTACAAAATTCTAATCTCTAGGTAATCTTTAAATTTCTTTTGTACGTAAATGATATCTGAGAACTAATTTTAGGCTGAAAATAGATGGTGAATGCCAGTCGCGTTGAAAGATACAACATTGAGTCGAGTGAGGAACCATTTTCATTTGTCATTTTATTCACTTAGCTCATACTATATAGTGGCCATAGATAAAATATCTCTTTGATCTGACTAGTTCAAAAATGGCTTTAGCGTCTAAGGCACTTAGGTTTACTTTTAAAAAGATTCTAGTCTCATCCCCCGAAAAGCACCCGGCTATCTATAAATTTGCAAAGAGATTGACATAGATTGCTTGCTTAAAGATACAGGTTGCTAGCACGGACCGGAATCGTTGCGCGTAAAATCGTAGACCCATACTTTCTGTATGTGCTCGCATGTAAAGAATTATTCTAGTTTTTTAATCCTATATCTGTATCCAAACACTCATACTCGTTACCACCCAATCAGCTTAAAACAACGACTTTATCAACTTGTAATTCCATCAAAACATTACCATGCAATTCCAGAACTTGTACTTCTATCAAAAGATTCCCATTCAATACTGACCATACAATTTAACAAGGCACTCGTTACGGTCTACCCACGCGACTGACAGTCCACCTACAGTCCTTCCACATTTATATTACCTCTGACAGCAACAACCCAAGACGTTCGACGTTATTTAAAGGTTATTTTAAGGTGTGGTTTAGACAGAATTGTTTGTTTCATTCCAACATCAACCTTATTGTAACAAGGATAAAGGTCACTTTGACGCAAATCGGAGGTAAATAACTGTCAAAGAATTGTCTTCAGCATCACCAGCATAGCCGTTCACCTTCACAGGTGGTATGTTTGGCTACTTATCCTAATTAGTCTTGTGGTCACTCGTGTGGACCCCCGTTAGTCTCCACCGCTGCCTTGAGCTCGTCGTCTTCGTTCTCCAGGATATCGGAAAAGCAGAACGGCGCAAAGGCATAGCCTTGACCATCGTAGAACTTGCTCATGAATTCCACCCTGGAATGGAGAAGAAAGGGTTTAGTGTTGGAGGAGGAATCAGTCCTAGGCTCGGAGTCCATTAAAGCGGAGAAGAGGAACGGCACGGCGGTGTGCAAGATTTGTCCAATTATATTTAGAAGAGACCAAATCACGATTGGTCTATTTCTACAAGGCATATGCTCCGTTCGTCCTCCTTATCGTGAAAACCGGGCCTGACAAACTGAAAGCTAACTTTTGCTTCGAAGTCCTGGTTTTTAGAATTCCGTAGCCGAATGGCAAAAAACGGAACCCTTATAGATTCGTCATCATGTCTGTCTGTCTGTCCGTTCGTATGTCACATCCACTTTATTCCGAAACTATTAGGACTACATAGTTGAAACTTAGTAGGTATATGTATTCTGTGAACCGCTTTACGATTTTATACAAAAATAATAAAAAAAAGATTAAGGGTAAAGATTATTAACTCCCCATACATAGCAGGTTCACTGTCCACAGACCACATACGGTCTGTAGAGAGACTTCCACATCAGTCCACAGACCGTATGTGGTATGTTCGCCCGTACAATTTCTACGCCATCTGGTACTGTGAACGTAAGAAGAAAGTCTCATATTTAATGCGGACTTGGCAGGACACATCATAAGGATAAAAACATAACTGGACTTATGGACCATTCCCACTCTGGAGCCTGGACAGTGAACCTGATAGAACTGAAACTAAAAAAAAAAATCCTCAATCCTATACGTGCGGGGTGTCTATAGATAGGTCTTTAAAAATGCTATTGTGGTTCCTAAAACTATTTTTTCTTAAAGTCAATCGTTTGAAAGATAGACACTTCCAAAGGGGTAAAATGTGCCCCCTCCCCATCTAATTTCTAAAGAAAGAGGGGGAAAATTCTGAAAAAATGTAGGATTATAGATCGTAAAAAAACTTTCAACGAAAATTGATTTCAATAAGATTTCATGTTTAGTTTTTTAGATACGGGACTTTTTCATCAAACTGCAGCAGTAATTTTGTTTTTCTGTCTTTTTTTTCATTAAGGATAAAATTGTCTGAAGTTAATAAATTAATTGATTGGATTAACATACTATGAAAAACAAATTTAGTTTTTTTAAAACGATATCTCCTTACATGTCTACGGTTATGTTTACATAAGTATAAGTATGAGTTGCCGAAAACAGGAATTGGTAATTGTCAGTACTGATGAACACATTATTATTCACGCAGTAGGGACACTGAGCTGAACAGAAGTGTCGAGAAACCATTGATTCAGTGCAAAAAGAAATGAAACTGGGACTTATAACGCCATCCAAGAGAAATAAATAAACAAATTATATTTTATTTTTTGTATTCCATTTTCGCATTGGAACAATGGACATTGACACATTGATGCGGCTACTGTACTGTTCTAGTATCGCATACACATAAGGTAGAATTAAATTATCTAGCGAAATTCCGAAGACAATGTGGCGATACTTGGAGGAGGCCTATGTCCAGCAGTGGACGTCTTTCGGCTGAAATGATGATGATGATGATTCCGAAGACGCGGGATGGGTCGTTGCCTTTAATTTTTTTTTCTGCGTATTACCTTAATTTGATATATCTTATCATGACAACTCATGGGTCGAAAATACCCATTTAATTTAATTTGACTCCGAATGTAGAGCAACAATAACGGTATGCAGATCGAAAGTTTTGACGTACCAGTGCAACCGTAGCGTATGCAAGAAAGCAGACAGTCCTTCCATGAGCACCAGGATGGCCAGCGTGAAAAATGCCCACATCGCGAAGATGATGTACATCTTGATGGAGCTCACGCCCGGACTGCCCATACCCATGACGAGCACGCGCTGCCACAGTACTGCTGATAGCTCTGATAAGAAGGAAGAAAAGTTGATCAGAAAAACGTGTTTTATGAATATACAGTGATGTCGTTGGTTAAAGGGCCCCTAGATAGATGCTTTATTTCATCAGAATGTTGGGAACTGTGGATTCTGTTTCTGATAGATGTCCTGAACACTTTAACAAAAATTGGTTAGGTTATAGACCCACTTGATTCCTCCCTGGATTATATCGACTGTTTTGTCTTCATTAACCATTATGTCTTTTGCAATGGCAGGCCACAGCTTGTGTGTAAGCTATAGCACGTCCCCTCTCACTTCTACACTAAGATTTAACCTATGAGAACCAGAATACCTAAAATTAAAGAGCTGGACAAAAGATAGACAAACTCACGCGCATGAGCGAGCGACAGCGCCCACAGTCGCAAGTAGGAGGCGGTGTGCGACACGGCGCCCAGCACGAACTCTATGGTGTGAATGCATTGCGTGATCAGCTCCTCCGCTATGCCTTCCTCTTGTTCCTCCTTCTCTTCCACGTCTCCGCTTTCTACTCCTTGTTGGTATTGCTGGAAGTAGGAGAAAAGGTTGAAGAACATCAATCGGAACATTAGTCGTGGCCTTCTACAAGATGAACTCCTGAAGGTCGTGGGAATATACTTGATGAAAAGCAAAGAATCGGTTGTCGTAGCGATTCTTGTGGCTTTTGTCTAGCAATGATGGCTTTCATCATTCGTCTGAACGATGATTTAATTTCAGTTCAATTCATTTATTACACACACAAACAAAAAACACGCAAACACTCAAATTTTGTGGGATGCAAAGGTTGCGGAATCAAAATTTTGCAGTTTACAATAACTACGGTAACCAGCTTTGTGAGCACGGTTGCGCTAAACTTCATACACATAATCATGATTTTCACTAAATTCCTCACTGGTCCACCATTTATGTCCCAGGGTCACACTGAGCTTTATCGCTCAACGGGAAGACGTCATCGAATGAAGCAACTGAATTTGGGAAACCTACATCTAAAAATCTATATCTTACCTTTTGCTTCTTAGCCACGATCATCTTATAAATTGGCTTCCCGAACAGCATCACGGGTATACACAGAAAGCCAAGCGCTAGGAACGTCTTCTGGACCTGTTCCTGACCATCGTACATCATCGCACGGCAGGGAAGCTTATCCTCAGATTTCTTCATAAGCACCATATTGATGAAGAGAATTAGCACTGAGGGGGCGCAAGATGTGCCTAGAGCAGGATCTGAAAGGAGAAATAGTGGTAAGCGTTTTACAGCATACATCAAGAAAGCAATATTGAGATGCCAAGATTGTTGTCGCCTGTGGTATGGACTACTGTGCTGTGTGTGTACTACGGACAAAAGCCCATATCTCTATTAATTATCAGTTAGTATTTTTCTTGAAGGCAAAGCTCTGCAAATTAATTTATCACCAGTAGCAATAAATGTTTGAGGACCCAACTATTTGAAAGCGATTGTTTTACAAAGAATAGCGACTGTAGAAATCCTCTCCCAGAGTAATTAATGACAGAAGGTCCTTAGAAATCTGTTCTCTTATTGAGTCAGTTAATGAAGTGATAACGCATGCAAGTATTTACCTTCCGCAACAGCAGAATACTTGATCCACTTTATAAACATCAGCAAACAAAGATACCAAAACAGTAGCAACAGAAATAAAATCCGCGGTACATACTGAAGGAATATCAACTCCCGCTTCTTGAAGAAGCTGTGGAAAAAAACATCGTTAATTATGGCGTCTTCGTTTTTTACTGGAAACGCACTAAACATTCTAGTTTCTATGAATACAGTAATTACTTGAAGTTTACCACACTCATTGTTACACCGAACGCCATATGGATCACCCCAAATATTATTGACAGTTTCATCTTGAACGAGTTTAGGAATATTATGTTGTTTGAGGCGAACTGAAAAAAAAGAAAATTCATTGTTAGTTAGGCTGAAATTGAAAACCAACCCGACTTCTCTCTACAACTCAAATATTTCTCTCCATCAAAATTATTTCACCGATATGCTTAGGTTTGCTGATTAGAAGCTGGAGGTGTATTAGAAAATTAAGTAATCACAGAGTTTTGGAAAACAGTTAATTTAAAATAAATTGAAATATTTTGTCGTGTTGAAGGAATTCAAACTCTCACCTGCCAAGCAGGGTCCAATCCGAATGGATAAGGCGTCTGTTCATACGCCGTCTTCGGATCCAATTGTAACACAGTATGATTCTGTAGAACCCCATCCTCATACACATTCATCCAACTAGTCCCGAAGATATTCAGAGATTTCGAAAACATATCGTTGTATATCAGACCAGTGTATATCGAAAATATTCCCATTAGAAGTATAATGTATCGTCCGCCGAAAAAAATGTTCCAAATTTCGTTGTCTGTCTTGGTTTTGGCGAATTTCTTCTCGTATATGACTAGTATAGCTGCGAAGGCTGTCATGATGATCCCATGGCCGACGTCCCCGTACATCACGGCGAAAAGGAACGGGAATGTAATGATGGTGTATAATGCTGGAAATAATTAAATAATACTTAGTTGGTGATTCAGCACTTATCATTTGAATAATGTAGTGACTAGTTAGTTGAGCTCACTAATCGACGAATATAGGCTCGAACTGACCGACCGATAAAAGCAAAAAACAAAGAAATCGCCTCGTTTTGGTTCGGACGATGCGATTTGACACCGCGCCGAACTAAATAAATGTGATCGGGTCTAAGAGATTCCACGTCGATAAGGATTCCTCTCTCTAATTCCATCAACAGAGCAACCAAGGATGTGGGTACGTGTATTGCACTAGATTTTTGCAACCCCGACTATTTTTATTTGTAGTACTTCATAGCATTTCAGAACTCAGTTTAATAAGTACCTGGATTGACTTCTCTGTAGCTGGCGATTCCATAGGAATCAATCAGGTTCTGAAAACCTCTAGTAAACTTGTTGGTCCTGTTGAATGTGGGAGGCGTCTCGTTTGTTGGTACGTAGTGTAAGATCGAAGGGATAGGGCTCCCACTAGCTTTCTGTAACATAAGATAGATTGAATCAAATAAAACCATTAGTTATTCTGAAGTAGCATGGCCTAAAAGGCGGAAAGCCAGTGGGTGGAATAAGGCTGCTAGTGACGACAATGATCCTGGATGAAGTAGGCAGGCAAACCATTACGAAAATTTTGTGATTATTAGAATCCGTGATATAACAAATTGAAGCAGTTAAATGGCGAGAACTATCATTTCAGTCAGGCTCAGTTCCAGAACATCAAAATAGAGATGGAACTATACAGGTCAAATAACTCCAGTAACGTAGAAAAAAAAACGGCTTTGATATAAGTAAGATATACATCACTACCACACAGGGTAGCAATAAGTGAACAAGACTGATGGAGATGCAACTTCAAATTACAGAAAAAGGAACAGGAAAAGAAGTTCACGACACTATCCTAGCTCCACAAAAAACAATTGACAATCAAAGCTCACCACTCTTACACTCTAGCAATCTAGATGACGCAGAAGGGGTGAATAATGTAAATGAAAAAGAAGTCAACACCCTCTACACATTACTAAAAAACAAATGAACATCAACTCTCACCACTCCGTTCTCCAAAGCCTTCTGCACGGCAGTGAGGTCTCTTCTCGGCACCCAGCACTCTGCGATGAGGCACTTCTTCACGATGTCCATACTGAACATGTTGAGGGTGTGGTAGATGGCCTTCTCCTTGCGCACGGCCACCATCCAGGTGCTGATGTCTCTGGCTATGTTAGTGAGGACCAGACGACGGTGGTTCTCTGTTTGTTCTAGTACCTGAAAGTTTGAAAGGACGTTTGTTGTTTAATTTTTATTTGTAGACAAAATGGAGGCAGAGGAGTTCACTAAGCAAGCATGTTAAATGCTTTACAATGCTTATAAATGCTCATTTCTTCATGAGTACCATCGGCTTCTCGTATGTCCTTTGGCATGTTAGTTATCTCTCCATTTTGGGAGTAACGGGTTAGTAGATGCTGGGTTGAACTACGTTTAAGTCTTAGATATTGATGATGACACAGACGTTTATTTGAGGTGAACTTGTTTTGCTGCTTTGAGACTCATCATTTGTAAATGTAAACAGTGTGGAAATATTCTAATTTTCTGATTTAAACTAGAGACTACGCTAGAGGCACTGTTATGCAATTCAAAGCCCAACAACTATTTTACAGATTACTTCCATTATTTTCATTTTACAGCCTACAAACTTCCAAACAATACACACCATTTCCAAATCCTTGATTCTAGTCCCGACTCCTGCTAACATGTCCAGTTGGTCTTTGTACGTTGGAGGACAAGGGTACAGCGTGGCTTTGAACCCATGGCAGACCTTCTTTACACGGATCTTGATCTGCTCGCCGTGAAAGAACACCACGAACACTGTCTTCAGGAGCTCGTGACCCTGGAAAAAGAGTAGAGGAATTGTTAGATAGATACTAAAGATGGAACATCTCATAAATATATTGCAAAAGCGTTAATACTATGATTGCCCTATTCTCTACGGCGAAAGATATTATAGTAAGGAAACTGGCATGTCCTAGAACCAATAATTCCAATTTACTATATAGGATGACTTGGACCGGGACCGATACTTAAACACGTGATTGACTTTAATCACAATAACACAACACAACAGCCGTATAAAATGCGCGCGCGCCTGCGACCTATCAGCTGTTATAGCCGCGTGACATTACTATGGTACCATGCTACAGTGAGTAGGCAGAGCACTCGCGCGGCACGCATGCTTGCTCCGTAAGCGGCGCCCGCGCCACAGGCCGTATGCCGTGTTATTGTGATTAAAGTGAATGAGTATAAAAAAAAAATATTTCTTTGGGAAAGTTGTTTGTTATCATGAGTAAAATCACGTGTTTAAATATCGGTCACTAATTACCAGTCTCCCTATATGTGTGAAATCCACCAACCCGCAGTGGACCCGCGTGGTGGATTGGATTACGGCCAACTCTGGAAAGTTCTAGCCTGCGTCTGCAAATACATGCACAGCTAACAGGAAAGTAGAAAAGGCAGGTTACATTCAGTTGAATCATTTGTCGCCGATGGATACATTTACAGACAGTAGTATCACCAACACTGACAGAAAAGGCACATGTCCAGCACTAGATGCGGTAGACCGAGTTGACCAAAGGTTCGTAATGAGGCTGACGTGCCAGGGGAATTCTGGACGTAGGTACTTATATCATGACAACCAATTCTTGAATGATGACAGTTGTGCTTTTAGCACTATAGCGAGCTTGATTTATTAATCGCACAAGACAGTTTGGCTGCAAAAATGAAAAGATTAAGATAAAATATGTGTTCTTTAAAATTTCTGTCAGTACGGAAACGTTATGTACTCATTGCTTCCGGTACAAGCAAATGTTATTAAGATAATTTAGTTTCTAGAAAAACGTTAAATATCTGTGAAATGACTTTATTAGTACCGGAAGTATTAATGGCGTAGTATTCATGTTTCGAAAAATATTCAACATCTGAACGTTATGATGAGACTGGACGTTCATATAACATCAATCATCATTATTTGAGCAGACTTTCACGGCTGGAATTTAAATGTACGCACGACGGCCAATCAAGCTATACAAAACCAGTTTATGCGGATCTCTCATTGTACAGGAAATCTATACAAAGCGAGGCCAAGTTATACTGGAAATGTACAACTTCATGTGCCGCCGTGTGTACAATGAAAGGGGGTTGAACCACAAACATCATTATTTATTCATGGGATTAATCGTAGCTTATAATATTTAGTTTTTGATACTTTTTCTACTTTACAAAAAACCGGCTAATTGCATAGTTGCCGCTATAACAACAAATAATAAAAATAAAATTAATTAAAAATTAACGGAGGCTCTTTAATTTTTATTTAATTTATTACACTTATATTCTGTGAAAATTTGAACTGTCTATCTATTACGGATCATGAGATACAGCCCGCTGACAGACGGACGTACAGACGGACAGCGGAGGTTTAGTAATAGGGTCCTGTTGGTTACCCTTCAGGTACGGAACCCTAAATAAAAATGGCGCTTTTACGTATTCCACAAGTGGCTATTGGTTGTTTTTTTTATCTTTGTGATTTTTAATTAAATTATAATAAATATAGTAAGATTAAGTATGATTTTAGAGAATTCTGGCTCAGTAGAACCTTTTCAAACTGACGGTGTGTTAAAAGTCTTTGTGATAAAGGATAGAACAGTGACCGATTATACATAAATACCGAAAGGCTTGCCAGTAGGTGCTGACCTAAATGTCGAAACAACGGTGAACGGAAGTACGCCTTTGTAATATGGGAAATGTATGGGGATTATAATCGGGACAGTTATGTTATGTCGACCTTGATGTAACGTACACATGGACGTTTTTATCGTGATCTAGTTAAACGAACCCTTTAGCCCTCCGTATTGCGTGAGTTTCTACAATAATTTTAACCTATTTAGGGATAGAACCTTCAAAGTCACTCTCCCTTGGGAGTAAGCTGAATAATTTACACTACGCCTTTGTTTTTGTTTCGAGAGGCATGCTTGATAATTCCGTCCCTTACCATCTGTTTATGAAAGAGCGAGTAAGGAGGAGTATGAAAAGAGTAGACAGCAAGTCTAGATATAAAAGGCTGGTAATAGCTAAGTATCCATGTGTACTTGTTCAGGAATAGATATTGTTACCACCGATAATATGGTACGTAGGTTTCCATTTTTGATTATACTACCGCGTTAACTGCCGGTCGACAACTTTCAACCTAATTGCTCAGGGCATAAGGGTGAATAGTGGTCGACGGTCAGTGAACTCGATGGTACTTACAACACAAAGAGAATTAAAGCCGAAACAACTCCAAAAAACTGTAAATCAGTTAGTTTTCCAAACTTTTCTGACAAGGTCACTGCCCCATTTCGTGAACGACTGAGATTTATTCCTAACAACGTTTTGACGCGTTCCATATTCTAGCGTTTACTCAGAACTTATAAAAAGCTTTGTAATGGGTAACAACGTCTAGAAAAATCAATATAAGCCAGGGGTTAACGACCGGCCACTTGTGGGCTCCCCTATTAAATACTGTGGTGTTTTATTGCAGACTAGATGCGTTTAGATTATGTTGTTTTAAGGCCTGTTTATAACAGTGTTAATTGAAATAGGACGCGATTTGCTGCATACGTAATGCACGTTTACCTACTAATAACAGAAATGAAAAAGAAAAATGAAAAACTAATTACTTTGATACAAAAAAAAATGCACCATGGCAAAGTCATTACCTGTTCAGTCTATTCACTATTATCTTGATAGGATTCTAGTATGACCAGATGACCACTTGACTAGTCGTTACAGGTAGTGAACCGAAAGTCTGATAACCGGTAACCATGGTATTACCCAGTACTAACTGGGTTGCGGAGGTCACATAGGTAGTCGCTCCATGTAAAAAACCGATATTCAGCTGCATCCGGTAAGACTGGAAGCCGACCCCAATAAAGTTGGGAAAAAGCCTATTTGGCCTCCACAATTCAGTTTCTGTGTAACACGGTACTCTTCGTAATACTGGTTGACTAAGTTTTGGGTTTTGGGTTAAGCCGTGCTTGCCTAGGTTGTTCTGTGGATGGGTGACCACCCATTACATACCGATTTTCCTCCGTGCCTCGGAAAGCACGTTAAGCCGTTGGTCCCAGGTGTCATTTGTAGATCTTTGACAGTCGTTAGGTAGTCTGTGGCCCAAAAAGTCTGACAACCAGTCTTACCAAGGGGTATCGTCATAGTTGGGAAAAGGCTAGGCAGATGATGTTAGTTTTGGGTTTCTGACCTGTCTACCCGTAACAATTGTCAAACATCTGACATGACGTTTGACAGGGGAGAATGGGTGAAAATAACGTGTTGCGCCATCTCATGTACGAGTGGGACAAGGACAGGAAGATGATTATGATTCTATCATTATTCAAAACCATGTACGCGACATTAAAAACAAATATCATCACAAATATCTTTTTAAAAACAGTGATTAAACCTTAATGATAACAGTCAAAACCTTTCCATTATTATTACTTTCCATAGTCGAAACTATTCCTACGTACCTAACTACTCTGAAAATTATTTTTTTTAACATACGGTTCGCGTGCTCAGTTCACGTGAGTTCAGTGAACATTTTACGAAGCCTTCGTACATGTTATTAAACGAATAATTTTGATTTAGATAGGTCAATGACATAATGACCAAAGGTTTTTAGGTTTACGTACCCTATACGTGTGAGATTCTCGCTCGGTGATTGATATGGGCTTTTATTTAAATTATATTTTTGTTGAAGCAAAATGATGGCTTTGCTGACACAGAATAGGGGTGAAATCATATTTGTATGAACGGATCAGCGTTTTTTTATTGGAGCCGCTCGGGTCGATCTGCTTTTATCGACTCGAGGATTAAACCAAGAACCTAAACAAACTCAGCAGTCGCTATTATTACTACTAGACCAGCGCGGCTAGTTTTGAACAATAAAAACATACGGTTTTCCACGTTAGGCCCCAGTTTCAGTTCCTCAAGCGCCAACTGCCAAAGATATACTACCCCGACTTTTTAATACCCCACAGCAATAATGTCCATTATTTATTAGATTAACCCAAATTCTTCTGTTTTGTTTATGTGTGCCAACCATGGGCCTCTGACTTGGCTTTACATGCCGTCGAAAAATCTCTCAGGCATGCTGGTTTCCTCACGATGTTTTCCTTCACCGAAGATAGTGATAATTATACAATACGCACATGAATCCGAAAAATCAGAGGTACGTGACTTGGGTACGAACTGAAGACCTATGACTTCACAGTCCAACTGTCACACCACTAGGCTATCACTGCTTAACCCAAATAAAACTAGGTGATACCTAAAATTATGCCTAAACAAAAGAGCACTGTTCAATTTGCGCTGAGAGTCGAAATTATTCCAACAAAATTTTAGACATTAATTTGGGTGTCACTTAGTAAAACAGGCATCATAGACAACATAAGAACGCTATCTATAACAAAAGATAAAGCGCCAGATTTACTTGCCATTTCTGCCATAATGTTTCCTGAGGTATCGGAGCGAACTGTTATAGACAGAAATAGATAATTTGCTATTTTATTCCAACGATATTGGCAGGCAGTATATTTTGTTAACGGAATCTCTATAAATTTTCCCAGTTTTGCCTTCGATTCTGTGATATTATTTAGTCTATGGGCTGTCACTTTGTGATTGGTTGATCAGGTAATAAATATATGCTTTAATTGCTGGATGAAAGTGTAAAGAACTCGTCTATACTAACTAATATTTTAAAGAGGTAAAATTTGTTTGTAAGTTTGTATGTAGGGGGTAATCTTCGGAACTACTGATCCGGTCCCAAAAGTTACTTTTTCCAACGGGAAGCTACATTATCCCCAAGTGTTATGGGCTACAATTATAACGTTCCCGAGAGTTTATTCCGTACATGAAGGGAGCGAAGTCGCGAGCAAAAGCCAGTGGTCGATTCAAGGTTTACCAATGCTTTCTTTGGTCGGTTTGTGGATTGGTGACCATCCATTACAATCCATCCATCCAAAGAAAAAAACCATTCAAAAGACTTTCCATTTTAAAGATCAACTCCTTTAAGTGCATGCCTCGATCAGCCTTTTAAGCAGTTGGTAAAGTACCTATGCATGGATAGTTATACTGTCAAAGATCTATAACTGTTATTAGTAATAGAGGTAGCCACAAGCCCAAGTCTGACAACTTAACGGTTGTGGCGGACAGAAAGGTAGTCGCTTCATGTTAAATAAAAAAAGCTCCTATTGTTGCCTTTTCTAGATGGAATTTCACAGTAGGCTGTGAAATTCCACCAGTTTCACTGAACATTTAAATTCATGGTCAACTTAATAAAATACTATCTACTACCCACAAGCACCTACGTCACGAATTGTATTATGTACCTAATAAAAGTCTGCTAATACCAGCCTATTGTATCATTTGCACCTGTGACGTCTTTGGAACCAATATGACGTAACTACTGACCAGACAATATGTAACCTATCTACCTACACATAGGTATCATTATTATACGGAAAGGATTATGGATGTCATAGTCGCTAAGCTAAATATACGGTTAAATGCGTAGGCTTGCCACGAAGTTCGAGGGTTAGCCGTGAACCTGGTTTGAACTCCCGACCTTTTCATAGCATGTCAAATCCAAAAAGAATCAATACAGCTATTAGTTATCATGTTTGGAAAGAATATTTTGATGGTCGAAACTGTGGAAACGTAGAACTTTAAATCATTTAAAGACAGAAAATTATCAAATTCAAGAATCTTTCTCAAATGGAGTTGTAGCTGACATGGAGTGTTAGCTTATAACATTTGTATCAATCTAAGAAAGATGCTAACCCAAGAACTATTCGCTTAATATTAGGAAAGCATAGTGTAGCTCTCTATTTCTCTCTCATATGAGATTTAAGAAATAGACACGAATGATGATCAACGAAGAATAAAAACCAAAACTTTATCTCAGCGTCTAGAAGATCATGATGACTTTCCATTTTCTCTTTTCGAAGACATCATCTTAACTTCACGACTAACAAAACTCCGGCGCACCCTGGGCTATCCAAACAGTTACTAACTATGCCGTGACTGCTTGTGTAGTAAATTCTTATGCGAGAAGATATAAAACTATCTTACCGTAACAGGATCCTTCAAAGGCTCGTCAATCTGCGCCTGTTTAAAGAAGATATTCCCATGGGATATTCTCCACAGCATCTGCTCAAAGGCTGGTATCCTGGCCGTGGTGACCACTCCCGCGATGAACCCAAGATGGCCTAACACCGCGTCGTTGTTGTATATTTGCACTGACGCTGATATTTTCCTCTGGGCGCTGTGGTCTTGGAAAAAGGTCTGCATTTTCTCTATCAATGTCTTCAGCTCTATTAGTGAGAGGTAGTCGCTTTTCAGGTTCCTTGCGTTTTTTGTTATCTCCTGGATTTCTCCTTCGATGAAGTCGATCCTTTCCTGGAACATTAAAAGGTTTTGGTTAATAGATTTGGTTAAATGCTGAACTGTAATGTCTTGGCGGCTAATTTCAGAGAAACCATCGACGCAGAGACCATCGACACAGAATATATTATGGGGCACAAGCGCCCTGGAGCCCCAAACACCATGGGATCCCGAAAGCCCATGTTTAATAGAAAACAAAATGACGATCGCTGAGTAGAATACCTTTCATCCATTTGGTTAAATTCAAAATCGTCTCCTAAAATTTACACAAGGTACAGTTAGAATATAAATGGAAATGTGAATATATCCACCTGCATTCAGAATAAGTTGTAAAACAAATGGTTCCGTGGAATATGATGCTGATAACTGTTGGCACATTTGTACAGGCCATTAAATTGTAATGGTCGCACAAATGAATTTCATGGAACTCGTAACCTGTAGTAAAATCTTAAACCACTTTAAGTTATTGCAAGGCATTGATCGGTATAGGAATCGTTTGATATTCAAGATATTTTATATTTTGATTTGTACGTTAATGCTGAGCATGAGGTCTTGGTTCAATTCCCAGGTCGGACAAAGTGGTAATGCGTTTCCCCATCAGGAATTTTTCAATGGCAGCCTGGAGTTGCTGCCTATTAAACCCGCAGATTTCCAGAACCCAGTTCGTTCTGAGTACCCAGTTGGTTCTGATACCCGTTGGTAAAAGACTTTCGGGCCACTGCCTATGATTACTGTCAAAGATCTACGAAAGACAGCCGGGACCAACGGCTTAACAAGCTTTCCGAAGCACGGATAAAACTCGGTAAGTAATGGGTGGTTACCCATCCACGGACCAACCTAGGCAAGCGCAGCTTAACTTAAAGACCGACCAGAGCAGCTGTTGATTATAGTATTATTTAGCCACGAGCTCCTCAATAGTTGATAGCAAATATAACTGGCGAAATTCGGGTGTACCTCAGCTTAACCCTTCAGAGATTCCAGGCAAACTTTTTCATACCTTTACATATATTATAAAGTCATTACCCCATTGAGATCCTGCCATCCATCCTCCGCCTATTACGGCATCCTCACACAGCGATAGCATGATGTCATGCCAACTCATAAATTGCAATAACGTGGTCCTGTGATCCCCACTACTATACAGCTACAAATATATCCTGCGCAAGCGGCTGAGGGATCTAATTGGTGTAACCTTGCCGCTAATAATTGTTTCACAGATGTGTGAGGATTACGCAACAACACTGGCCTGGCCTGGCCAATCCGCGAAGTGTTAGAGATAGTAACAATAGTACTACCAGATTTCGCCACTTACGGTAATGTTCTATTGCGTAGTGGGCTAATCCATTGCCATCATAGAGGAGTGCCGTCCTGCACCCCAGTAATGGAAACCTTGTGCACTAGTTAGGCTCTTGCTGTTGCCATTAATTGCATCATTGGTCTACTGGTCGCAAGCGCGACTGTTGAGCGAGAAATCCTGGGTTCGATTCCCGGGTCAGGCAAAGTGTTGTTGGGTCTTTCCATCAGGAAGCTCTCAGTAGCAGCCATTGAAACTGAATCTCTCGATCAGTGCCCGGTTGATGGCAATAGGCTCACCCTCTATTACATGGGACTTTAACATAACTGGCAAGATGTGTGCGTATAGTATGTACACTTCTGCCTAAAGCTTCTGGGATTACAGGCGCGATGTTATGTTATGTTATGTTTATTGATATTAATTGAGCATAAACCCAGACTCGGGGGCTGCTAATGTTAAATTCTTGATCGCAAAATCCAATAGCACTTTACCCGACCTGGTTATCGAACCCAGGACCTCATGCTCAGCAATACCGCTTGCGACTACTAGACCAACGAGGTAGTGTGGATTAATAGAGTTATTTATTACTGAGACTAAACATTTTGTTATGTTTAGTAAATTGGTCGGCCAATAAATTCTGTAAGCAGGAAATGGCGAATTTTCGCAGAAATTAATTAAGACCGAGAGAGAATGAAATAATAACACGACTTATAACCATAATTGTTGGATTTATAAAAATAAACTCTCCTATCATACATAGGTGCACAAAAAGATAAAATCTCATGATTTCAGGTGTGCTGACTAAGAAAAGTAGGCCATACAAGTATCTTCCTAATTCATTTTTCGCAGGAATCGAACCAATGACCTGATTTCACACAAACCACTGCATTGATTCCTCCCACAAACCCGTTAATTTCTAACCGCTTTATTACACAAGACAAAAATTTTAACATCCCACCTCTGTACTAAATTTCATGAGAATCTGTTCAGCAGTTACGGCGCTATTGAGTAACAAACATACATCTGAACGTCGTATTTATAGTAGTAGGATTATAGTGTCTGGTCTGGTAATAATTATTAAACAGATGTTGGTGTGCGTAAGCTGGATTAATGGTGTTGTTCTTACGTCGTACATCACTATGAATCTTGCTCTTAATGACACTGGCATGTTTTTTTTCAGCAGTTATTTAGTATTCTTCTCTGAGAATCTATCAACAATCCTTCTTGTCTGTCGTCGTCTTAATTTATTAAAGGCGGAAATTTTCGATAAATATTTTACTCACAATACGAGGTGCTAAGGCAAAAAGTACGTTTTTGTAGTACGTCGTCTGTGTTACTGTTGGCAACACAATATTTAGTTTGATTTATTTGTATGGCACAGCCCAGAGGCTATTCCAAAATTGTTATGTCTAATTTATCTGTCAATGTCACTAATGTCAGTACTGTAAGAGAACGACTATACGGAGCACACGTATTTTTTATTATTTAAATCTTTAAATATATATATATATATAAAATGGTAAACTGACTGACTGACTGACTGGGTGATATATCAACACACAGGCCAAACCGCTGGTCCTAGAGACATGAAACTTAAAGAGTGTGTTCTTTATGAAGAGTAAGTATCCACTGAGAAAGGATTTTTGGAAATTCCACCCCTAAAGAGGTAAAATAGGGGATGGAAGTTAATATGAAAGTCCGTCAGTTTTTAAGTTAGGATCTTCAAATTTTGTGTTTGGCTGACGATTGAAAATGAATTTTTACGTGTCGCAGCGTTTTTGATGATTCTACCCCCGAAGGGTTAAAAAGGGGTATGAAGGTAAGTAATCGGATATTTTTCGACATCCACGCGGGCGAAGCCGCGGGCAAAAGTAACTTATAAAGTCAAGTTCCCCAACAGTTACTCTGTACTTAAGGCTACTTGACGGGGTGAGATTGATGTGACAGTCTTTTCTAACACGCTTTTGCTAACTTAACCTGTAACTATGTACAAAAACCTTAGAAATTAAATTTGACTAAATTTCCGGTTACCGATTGAGCTGAAATTTTGCATACATGTTTAGTTTAGATGACAATGCATGGTTACGCTAAGTGACGTCATTCCAAATCCAATATGGCGGATTCCCAAAAATGGCGGTCTAGTTATTTTTTAAGCATTTCCATGATGTGGGTATCAAATGAAAGGGTTTGCTGAGAAGAATACTAGAAATAAAGACGTCACATTATAGCGAGTTTTTTTTAAACTATAATATTTTATTGTGCTTTATACAAGTGGTATTCACATTTCTAAGCTTTTCGAGTGTTTCTGTCATTCTCATATATTTGTGACATTTCCATTAAAGTCACTTATAATATATCACTTTGTGAAAGCCCTCTCTATATTATTTCCAGCCGGATTCAGCAACTATTTATTTTTGCATATCTTCTTAATATATTGTCAAATCATCTTCTAACTAAATAGTTGTTTATTTGTGTCAGCTATTTTTAGACAACCCACGTCGTTAGACCGGGGTAGTCCCCAAGAAAAACAAATAGTTCTATCATGAGTCATGTTTTAAAAGGGAAATACGTAAATGCCTAAAGATAAAGATAATTTATTTGTCAAACATGCGTTTACATAAACTGACTAATCAGACATGCAAGGTATTGAATTAATAGATGTTGTGTGCGTCCATGTTTTGCCACTAACGGCGTACAAATTTTGTAGGTATTATAAAAAATTATATTTAATTGCATTTTACATAATTATAGTCATTCTAAATTTCATTACAAAATACAAAACAAATAAATAATAATTGATGTCAAGATATTATAGTATAAGTATATTATAGTCAAAATAGATTAAATTATGTCCAGAGTATTCAATAGTAAGCAGTCAAACGCCAATTGATTTAAGATTCACATGATTAAATTGTTATTATTTACTGTGCATATTACTAGTCAGAATAGAAAAGTCCTTTTCATTTAAAAAATCTATAATATTGTAATACACTTTACTGATTAAAAAATTTCTTAGCTTATTTTTGAAAACTGACAAGGGCAGTTAATAATGGCAATTATATCGCCCCAACTCATAGAATTATGATGCTTCTATGAACTTCACTACTGAACTTGACATAAACGTATAGTTTGTTTGATCTACGGAAGTTGAAATACAGAACGACGACGTTCCATTTCTTTCGTGTACGCGATCTATTTTAGAATAGTTAAAACATAGCTATAATTTATAATCGTTGCAACATTGAGATTGCTACATAAAATGAATAAGATGTATCTTTGTACAATTATGATGAAGTTATTAAGACAGACGATACAGCATCACTGATTTTTATTGAAAGAATTCATTGTATGAAGACATCGCGATCTTCTTCTGTTCATGAGACATTCTTCTTCTGAACTAGAATATTTTTGCCCAGTAGCTGGTGAAGGAAAAGTAAGAAGCCTTCAACGGGATATCCGTTGAAGGTCATTGTAGGAAAATTACGTAACATAGCATCACGCCTGTAATACCTGAAGGGTTTGGCAGAGGTGTACCATTAGGTATACCCACATTTCGCTAGTTATGTTTAAGTCCTATGTAATAGGGGCCGAACCTTTTGCTATCAACCGGGCACTAATCCAGACTCCGCGGCTGGTAGGTACTAAGAAATTCCTGGTAAAAAAACCCAATAAACAACGGACAACGGTAACGGTAATGTTTTCCCAATTTATGTGTTTTTATTTTAGTATATTCGTGTAAATGTTTATTTACATTAATTTAAATATTGAAATATATTTATAGTATTTGATATATATTTATAGTATTTTATATATCCTTGTAGCTAATCTTAGTATTATTTAAAATTATTTTCAGATGTACACCTACCACTGCTTGTCTCTGCATCACCCAAAGGTTGACTGGTAGAAAATGCCTATGGCATTAAGTCCGCCTCTGTACTTTTGTGCTTGAAGTGTTAAATAAATAAAACTTTGGAATCGAACACCTGGGAATCGAACCCAGGACCTCACCGTCAGCAGTTGCGCTTGCGACCGCTAGACCAACGAGGCAGTCAAATTAAACGAAAGAGGATTTAGGAAAATTTAACGTTTTGAAAGCAACTTCCCTTGAAAGTCGAAGCCCTCAAACCTTGTTAATTATGTCGAAGATGATTCAGCGAGGGCTTTCCCTCCACTCAGTCTGTTACACCCACCTCTAACATGTTAATCTCCCTGGGGCTAAGACTGCAGCGGTCCGGTTTGGGCGGAGGAGGGGGTTCAGGTAGCTCGCCCGCCACCCATCGCAGCTTGCGTTCCATTTCACTGCAGCGTCGGACCTCGCTGACATATCGACGCTGGAAATCGTTCACGTGGGGGTTTAACTGTAGGACAAAGAAAAAAGTCAAATTTAGGTATGATGCTTGGCAGATTTTTTAAGGAACTAAATTATCTAAACGATAAAGGGAAACTTCTTAAGGAAACTGTGTCTTAGAACAAATAATTCAAAGACAATTGACGGCACGGTTGGCGCAGTGGCTGAGCGATTGACTGCTGCGCTTCGTGTCGTGGGTTCGATTCCCGCACGGAACAAATATTTGTATGGCCTACAGGTAGTTGTTCCGGGTGTGGCTGTTTGTGTATGTGAATTTAAATGTTTGTAAACGCACCCACGATATAGGAGAAATTCCTAGTGGGGCAACGTTTTTTTTAAAAAAAGAAAAAAAAGAAAAAAGACAGTCGTCGATGATTATGGCTCTCTCCTTCTTACAGGGATACTCAGCCTATAATGTTCCCACTGCTGGGATACGGGCCTCCTCCATCCATCCATCCAACACGCGGCCCATTGCGGGTTGGTAGATGTCGAATTTTTGGTTCTAGAACATGCCGGTTTCCTCACGATGGATAGAATTCCTTCACTGTTTTGAGAGCAGTGGTGATAAAATAAATTACACAAAGTAATGCACAGAGAAGCCAGTGTGCAATCATGAGCTCAATGAGAAATTAATTATGTATGGTATAACTGTGAAACAATTAAAATTAATACAGTTACAACATTTTTCCTTTCGAACTTTCACCAACTCGTTGTTGCTTACGACCAAGACACAAAAAGTGCTTTACGCCACACTAATGCAAAAGAATGAAAGAAAAATTGCAACCTTGTCCCTTGTAAGGCCTTTTGCATATATATCAAGGCTTTAGTATCATTTCCTGTTATTAGTACCCTCTTAAGGTTGCCATACTTAGCACCATTCAATTAGTTTTAACGACTATCTAGTTCTTAACAAGCATTTGATTGGTAGCATCATTTTATTCACGATGGGGCCAATTTATTAGCAAAGGGAAATTATAGACTGTTACTAGGAAATAGCAAGCTTACAATTTGATAACGTTTTTTCACTACTTTTCATCTTTATGATGTTTGTAGTCAGTTATAAAGAATGGAATCTTGTTTTTCGTCGAAATTATTTTCGTGTAAATGTTCCAGATCCTTGTAGTCTGAATGATTATTGCATTTTTAACCCATCCTGTCTCACCAATGGCTTAAACGAAAAGAAAGCTCTTCTTTTTCTATTTCACAGAAAAATAAAGCTCTGTTGTGTATTGACACGTTGAATGGCAATGCTAATTCTTTGGCCAAAGACAGAGCCAGCCCTCTGGTCATGTGAAGTGTCGACCAGTCGGCGAGATATTTCTTTAAAAAAGGAGACGCGCGCTTGGACCCCATGACCCAAGCGTTTCGATACCAAACGGCCTCAATACTGTAGCTACCAATAAAGTTATAGTATTTGCGCCGCTTGAGGATCTCAGTAACCGCAGCAGCAGCGCCCGCACTGCCCGCCGTGCTTGCAACGTGATATGGCGCAAGGGTGTCGGCACAGGTTGCGTCCTACACCAAAGGCTTACCCACCTTCCAAGCACCGACTTCTTTCAATTGTTGTAAGATATGTGCCGCTTGATCGTGCAGCTCATGGCCAAAAGGTTAGGGATCACAGTTAACAAGCCAGCTATAAAACAGTTACGAGTTAACAATAACCGCGCTAACGTCAAGGTTCACGAATATCGCAATATAACCTAATATCGGTCATCAATTACAATTTATCTGCATTTTATTGGAGGCCGCGCCTTCTCGAATAACGTGGACGTAAACGTTATGGTTGGCTCCTCCTGTTTTATGGCTTTCTTCTTTATATCGGTGTCATGTGCTGGATGGAATGAGCGAAAGATGGTAAATTAATATATTACTTGGTACTAAGGTCTGCCCGCGGCTATGCCCGTGTGTGTGAGGTAAGAAATTATCCCACGGTACCTTAACCGTAGTGTACCTTAACTACAGGGATGAAAAGTATCCTATTTCTTAACACAGATCCTGGTCAATCCGTGTGCCAAATTTCGTCCACATCCGGATAGAGTTACTTTCAAATTATTTCCATCTTTAGTTGAATGTAAGATTCGATGTCTATTTCTTGATAAATTAAAAGAAAATATAAAAACTGTTTAAGTAGTACTATTAGTGACAAAAGGTGTGATAATAATTGGCCGTAGTTTTACAGAAAGAGTCTAACCGATACATACCTCTGTGTGGATTGGAGAATGGTATCTGAAAAACTACGTCCAATTTACGCTCCTGATGGTACGACTGAAGCTGAGATGATTTTTGTCAAAATCAAATTCCTAGTCTGACTTCTCTTGTGACTATTATTCTTTACAAGATCTTTGTAAAGCAAGTACATTCGCCATCTTTAATTTTTTCATTCGATATCCTTATTATCATGACACGACTACGCATTTAGGCCTCATGTGATTGCGAACGAACTATCGCTATTCATCCCACAATGGGCCACTTCCCATTTCACGTGACCGTTGTTGCTCGACCATTCATTGAGTCTTGCACAATAGGTAAGCTTTCTGGGCACTAGTTGTGCCTTTGAATCTGTAACTACGTCAGTATTATGTTGATCTACTTGTATAGTAAAACATATTTATTCTCTGTTCAAATAAGTTAGCGAAATATTTTGTTACGTGAACTACGCTCACTGACGCAGTTATAAGGTCACTATGTGGACAGGTAATGGCGGCAATACGGTGCTAGAAAGAAGATCAGCTTGACGGCTTCAGTGATTCTTGTATTTACTTTTTTTTGGTCTATGTCAAATTACGATCAATGCAATGGAATTTTGCGACGTGCCTGTTCACGCTCCCGCCGACCCTTGCTCGAGCCAGCCTACGATGCTGATCCAGTAGTTTTAAATCAGCTCCAAAATAATGATATCATTCAGATCCAGCCTGTCCCTTTTGCTACCCTCCCCAGCGATGCCTTAAGCCGAGGCTCGTCCCGGGAGCCCTTTAGCGCGCTGTCGCTTAGTTTATAAGTTTTTTGCCTCTGGCTGGAGGCCTTACACTCAAACAGGATAGTCCGGTTAAGCAGAAGCAAGCGTCATAGGTTGAGGTGTGAGATGCCATTTAGAAAAAAAAAATCGCGATCTTTGGTCTAACGTTCTCATTTTTTCCTTGATAAAAAATCGCAGATGAAGGTGACAAATGTCTGGTAATAATTAGCAAATCTAATAAAGCATTGGGTATTTTAACCAATGTGTAATTAATTAATTGTTCCTTTATTCATGTGTCATACACATTTTAAAATATTTCTTAAAAAAAAAATAGTGGTCTGCCGGTGTAGGCGGCAGCAAGCAACCGGTGGTTAGGAATCCGGAGACGGGAATCTCTACACAATGCGGGCCGTATCGAGAAATATTGCCTTCTGAATCAGGCCATTGATGAAACCGCCTAAGGAATTAATTAATTAATATTATTATCAAATTGCAACATGCCACCGTGGAGGCCACATTCAACAAAGGTAATGTTTAAAGTTAAACTAAGTTTTATTTATAACACATGTACCTATTGTATTGTTTCCTAAGTCGATTCTTGTTGTCATAATAAACGACATTATTATGTTAAACGCCATTTTGTTTTCTTATCACAATCATTGATAAATAAAGTGAACGTTGCTCAAGTTGTTAGCGATAAACTTTCTCAGTTGTGTTAATCTTGTTTTAATTAATTATAATCTCGCGTTTAATATAAAGGGTGTAAATAGACTCTTAACGAAACCGAAAGACACTTGTTCTTCCTGTCTTTGCGATCATTTCTAGTTCTAGACTATATCTGGGAACCTTCTAGTTACGGAAATATTGGGGGTCAAAGTTTCAACATTTTCACAAGTTTTTTTTTTTAAATATATGTTTTAATGTAAGATAAAAAAAACTCATTTCCCAGCAATAATTTTTGTGTAAAGTTACTTAGTTTGATGTACAGAATGCTTGGTTGACGGCTTCGTGAAGGGTTTGTTTACACCCTGTATATAGATTTTTATGTACAAAATTGATGACTTAAAAAAGCAAGACGATATATTATTGCATTGTAGAATATCTGATAGAAAACGAAAGTACATGATGTATATCGTCTAGATAGACTGCAAGCGTTCATAAAAGGGGAATTACTATTACAGCTGTGATATAATTTGCGGTATACTGACTTGCCTGATTTAAGAAGAGCCAAGTAGTATTATTGTATAACGGGCTGGTGTCCGCAACTCCACGTCAAAGCGCGTATTTTGCATGCGGAGGGAGTAGGCAAGGGGTATTGAATATACTTCCGAATGAGTGATGTTACTATCTTTATCAATTAGCATAGCTACAGACCTTGTTGATGAGCTTATCTTTGCAGAACGACAACGGATATTTTCGGGCAGCTCTTTCTAATATGAGAAAAAAGAAGTGGAAGGCATTAGGCTTAGTCTTTTTTCTCAACTATGTTGGGGTCGGCTTTCAGTCTTACCGGATGCAGCAGAATACCAGTATTTTATATAGAGCGCCTGCCTATTTGACCTCCACAATCCAGTTAGTACTGCGTAATCCCTTGGTAAGACTGGTAGTCTGACTTCCGGGCCACTAACTACCTGTAACCACTGTCAAAGATCTACAAATGACAGCCGCGACCAACAGCTTCACGTGCTTTGCGAGGCACGGAGGAAACTCGGTTTGAAATGATGGCTACCCATCCACAGACCGATCTTAGCAAGCGCGGCATTACCTTGAAGATCGACCCGTGCCGCAGGCTGCTATTATATTTAGCCACAAGGTCCTTATTGCCTTTAAAAGTAAATCTAGAGTAATTTTCCACGTTTTCTGCATGACCTTTTAAGGACACTACTGTCAAATCTATAGCATAAGCATAATAGCATAATCAGCCTATTAATGTTCCCACTGCTGGGACGCAGGCCTCCTCTCTATGAGAGGGAATGGGCTATAATACACCACGCGGGCCCAGTGCGGGTTGGTAGATGTCACGTCTTCGAATTTTTAGTTCTAGGACATGCCGGTTTCCTTACGATGTTTTCCTTCACCGTTTTTGAGAGCAAACTAATTTACACAAAGTAATGCGCCTGGATGGGTTCGAACCCACGACTTACTGCTCGTAAGTAGGGGTCTCCACCACTGGGCCACCGCTGCTCTCCTATTAAATAAATTCTACTCACATAGCTTTAATATTCAGTCAACAAGGTGTCTCTTTATAACACTTGATAAAGTGCGATGAAAGATAAAGTAGCCATTGTCGTTTCAATTAAAAGCAATAATTCTTTGTATAAGTGGAGACAATTGGACGGGTCAGGAGTATGTGGGACCAGGCCTTAAGTGGGATTATGGCTTTACGGATAGTTTGCAGAACCGCCCGTTTCAAAGTCCGCCCGTTTTCTAAGAGAACGCAGTATAGAGTTACAATTTTCAACTCTTTGGGCTGAGCTGAGGGTTGAAATCTAATAGTGGGATTTTCGTTAACGTTTTGCTTAGTGTTTGTCAAAACGAGACTTGGTCCGTATTACGGAACGTCACTCAAGACTCAAGCATTACTTATAATTATTTTGTTTGGTTGAAACTAATTTTGAAATAGAGAGCTCTAAAGAAACTAAAAGTGAAGATGAAACTTTATAATGATTACATGTAAATGTATAGTTATGTATGTAAACAATGCGTCTATCTTCGTATCTGATTAGTGCATTTATAGCTCGGGAACCATATAGAACTACGTGATTCGGTTTTTAATTAGAATGGCTAGCTCTTGCTCGCGGCTGCGGCCGTATGTAGATTGGAAATTACTTATTATAACATAACATCTCGCCTGTAATCCTCAAAGGATTAGAAAGAGGTGTACCTAACAGTACACCCACATTTCTCCCAGTTATGTTTTAAGTCCCATGTAATAGGGGGCGAGACTATTGCCATCCAGGGGAGCAGCGGTGGCCCAATAGTGGCGGCCCCGACTTACGAACAGTAAGTTGTGGGTTCGAACCCAGCCAGGCGCATTACTTTGTGTAATTTATTTCATCACCACTGCTGAGAAGGAAATCATCGTGAGGAAACCGGCCATATCCTAGAATCCCAGCAGTGGGAAGATTATAGGCTGATTATGCTATTGCCATCAACCGGGCAAAATTGTATCCAGACTCCGAGGCTACTACTGAGAAATACCCTGAAAAACTCTAATCTGAAATGGCCTAATGGAAAAAAAAAAAAAAAAAAAATCTCACTTGCGAACACGCGACCAATGAGGCAGTTGAGATTGGAAATTATCTTACAATAACGTGATAAAAAGTATCCTATCTTTACCCAGGTTGAATTCTATCAATTGGCCACATCATCATCATTTCAGCGAAAGACGTCCACTGCTGGACATAGGCCTCCCACAAGTGTCGCCACATTGACCGGTCCCGTTCGTCTCGCACGAACGTTTGTCGCATTTCATCTAAATTCCGCCGTAAAGGCGAGCAAAGGTACAGACGAACAGAAAAACAGACAGGTTGACGGACAGACAGATTTATAATTCCGCATTTTAAATATTAGTATGGATGGCGATGTTCTCTGTTATGGTAATTACGGTTAAGATGGCATATTACCCAGTAGGTAGTTGTGAATAATAGGCTCTTATGAAGATGATGACATTGTCCTAGTATTCAGATGCAACCGGTTAAACTGAAAATCATCCCTAACATACTCGTAGTTGGGAAAAAAGCTAGACAGATCATGATGACAAGTTCTGTAATTAGTTAATTTGTGTTTATGTAGGAAGAGGAGCTCGTGGCTAAATAAAAACAGCGGCATGAGTCGATCTACGAGGTTAAGCCGCACTAGCCAAGGTCGGTTCGTGGATGGGTGATTATTCATTACACAGTTTTCTCCGTGCCTCGGAAAGCACGTTAAGTCGTTGGTCCCGGCTGTCATCGTTTCAGGTTCTCAGTGGCCCGAGAGTTTGACAACCTGTCTAACCAACGGGTATCGTATTACCCTGTACTAACTTGGTTGTGGAGGTCAGATAGGCAGTCGCTCCATGTAAAATGCTGGTATTCAGCTGCATCCGGTTATACTGGAAGCCGACCCCAATGTAGTTGAGAAAAGGCAAGGCAGATGGTGATGCAGATTGCCAAGTCATGCAGTTACGTTGTGTTTATGTAAGTAGTGATATTACACAATACTAGTAATTACTCTGATAAAACAGTTATTATCAATATCTACGTATTGCGTATTATCTCGAGAGTTGACCTGTGTTTTATGTTTGGCATTTTGATACGATACAATATATATTTTTTATAGGAAACAATATCAAATAAAACGTTTGTCCTCGTTGCATTTCTTTAAAAAGGTGTGAGTTTATGTACATATGTATGTATATTTTAGTGTCAATAAAATGAAAGTGCATTGGAATCATTATCATCATCAATCTGTTGCCCTTATCCCAATTCATTTGGGGTCGGCGCAGCATGTCTTCTTCTTCCATACTTCTCTATTACTCCCCATCTCATCAGACACCTCTTGTCGTGCTATATCATCCTTCACACAGTCCATACATCGTTTCTTTGGTCTTCCTCTACACTTATACCCATCCACATTTATACTCAAAACTTTCCTCTCGACATTTTCCTCATTCCTCCGCATCACATGGCCCATACCACGACAACCGATTACCACACAACTTAATACGATAACATTTTGTTATTATGTCATTTATGACTATTTATACGACACGTCATGCTAAATGTTTATTTTAAAACTGTGGCATAGTAAAAACCTTTTTCAGCGGCAATTGAAAACACCTGTTTCTATCGTTATTTTTATTTCTAAACCGTGAAAGTACATAAAACATGAGCCAATTCGCAAAGTACTTGAGTAGTATGATGTGGGCTCACGAGTAGCAAGCACTTGCGTACAAGACTGTACACGAGTTGCTGATAACATTGAGTGCATTCTGTTAAGAACTGTACCACTGTTAGGTACACCTCTGACGTATACCACCCGGTATATAAAATGCTCACGCACCGGTAAAACGGGGTGAATAGGACCGCAGGGGTGAATAGAGACAAAACTTTGACGGGATTTTAACGTTGAATTAATTTGATTATGTTATCAAAAAGTACTCTCAAAATCAAAATCAAAATCAAAGCATGTATTTCAAGTAGGCCAGTTACAGGCACTTTTGAATTGTCGAAACAAAGACAACAGTAAAAATATAGCTACAGTCCCAGTCACAAGGCACAAAAACTGTGAAAGTACTGTAGTTGCCCATTCCCTAACGTAGATCTATATGGAGAAGAACGGGCAAGAAAATCCATGGACACTCTTTTAAATCAGAATACTTTAACAAAACCTTGGTTACATCATTCATTTTGAGATGGTACTTTATGTTCAAAAACCCGTATGAATATGGATGGTACATTGTGTTGTGTGACTCTGTTTTATTTACTTAGTTATACTTAATTATTTAGAGACCTTGCTAGCTACATAACATTCCTTCGTTAAAATCCCTTTTAAAGTTTGTCTCTATTCACCCCTGCGGTCCTATTCACACCGTTTCACGGTACCTCAGGGTACTCACTTATACAAGATGTAAACAGACCCTTCACGAAGAAGTCAATTAAGCATTCTGTACATCAAACTAAGTAACTCTACGAAGAATTTATTGCTGGGAAACGACTTTTTTTGGGGTGAAAATTTAGTATTACTGCAGGATTCAATGTAACACACTCAAAACTTTGTGCTGATGCATGCATTGAAAAGTACGGGAATCGTGGAGGTATTTAAGTTAAATTTATAACTTATAACATTAAACAGGTATGGTCTAGAGCAAAAGAATGATCGCAATGACAGGGAGAACAACCATTAGGTATTTTTTCACTCTTTATGTACCTTAGCGTGTGATGATGATGATCATAACTGATAACACAGGGTGTTATAGAACTTAGATATCGACACCCATAACGCCTGTGAAGTTTCTCTAGTTATTTTATATTGACCCTGTATAAACAATAGTGATTTATTGTTTCCTAGTCTATGAGGATGTTACATACCATAGAGCGATAAGGACTCCTAATATGTGATGAATTAGGCATACCACGTTATGATAAGTTTGTTTACTCTATAAATTAACTAATGAGTAACGTTATTTTATAATTGAAATGACTGTTGGATTTTTCCTTATGCTTATTTATTTGATATTAAACAAATCCTGACTCTTACATACATATACTCACGCCTTTTTCTCATGGGGCTAAGCAGAAACCACAGAGCGCCACCAGCTACGATCCTTACATACTCCTTTTGCCTCGTCCACGTTCATACATCTGGTCAAACACGCATGCTGGTTGCGAGTACTACGCACTTGACCTTTCTGAAGAACCTCACTAATAAGGTCAGTGTAATGTCTTACAAGGGCGTCTTCTCCCGGCGTTCAAATCAAATCAAATAATTTATTCGCATAATATGGGTCTACATAGATGGTAAATAAATGTTACATTACACAATATGACATTAAGGATCCTCATAATAACCATTTCTGGTATACGAAAAATAAAATAAAAGCTTATAATATAATAACAATAAAACGGAATGGGTGACATATAGATAACTATACATATAGGTACTCTTTGTAATTTTCGTTGTGTAATAACTTAACTAGCTATTATTGCACTAGAATAGGAACATAGTGAGGTTTTATAATAATTTTCTATTCTTATAACTAAAGTATTCCTGGGTCGTGTAAAAACATTTTTTGAATAACCAGGCGTACAATTTTTTTTCGGAATATAGTAATGGGTAGGTCTTTCAGTTCACTAGGTAATTTGTTAAATAACTTAATTGACATGGGGTAACAGTTTCTTCTATAAAGATCAGTTTTTATGTTGCCACTCACATTTACCCTCATCCTCTCCACATGCCCAAACCATCTAAGCATACATTGTAGTCACTACATCTTCTTTTAAACCTGACAATTCTTTGTTAGGAACAGGCCGCAATCAGATTTATTGACACAGGGGATAACCCTGTGATGAAATAGTGATGGTGGTAGAACTTCCTTAGAAACCCCTTAAGCTAGAATACACAGGGCTTCTGGTAATATTAAGGCAAACCGTTAAGGGGATGTAGGTTTGCAACCAAATGACCCCCTATGACCGTGCAAATGTCAACCATTTTCGAGTTATTTGAAATTTTATATTTTTTTGATTTGCTCAAAATTATGAAATTCGTAACAATTGGTAGCTCTGATTTAAAAACTATTGAAGATAATTGTCATTTTATGATCGGTTACTATGTATTAAAGTGTAAGCAAGCAGAGTAATAATATTAATTGCATGATAATAATTACATAAATCGATTTAAGTAAATAATTTGCACGCTTGCTTGCAGGCAGAATACAGTGACTTTTAGGATATAAGATATTTTTGATTTGATCTGATTTCATTTGATAAGTATAATGAAAAAATATTTCATGCATTGGTTTTTTTTTATTTACTCGAAAATGGTTGACATTTGCACAGGGTCTTAGGGAGTCATTTGGTTGCAAATGATCTCACCTACATCCCCTTAACGGATTGACGTCATATAACCAGGAACCCTGTATTCTAGCTAAATTATCTTTTAGCCAGAATATTTTCTAGCTAGAGGGTTTTCTAAGGACTTCCTTAGAAAACCCTCTAGCTAGAAAATATTCTGTTAGTTAGGTGGAGTAAAGCTGTGACCGCGTCCAAGGACTCGAAAGAGAAGTGTTGGTCGACCGGCGGCGAGATGGGCAGACGACATTGTTGCCATCGCGGGAATATTCTGGATGAGGCTGGCACAAACACGAGGATCCTGGCACAAGCAAAAAGAGGCCTGTACCGAGCAGTGGGTGAAGTTAAACTGTGGATGATGATGATGATGATGAGGACTACACACTACTCAGATGGAAATTGTCATTGCTGTCAGGGTCGAAGGATATTGTTCTTTCAGGTGTAAACCTTGCTACAAATACTCCTTGGTGTTGCAACCCTCCATACTTAGATGTTTTTACCCTTTTTCAAAACATAGGTCATCGGTTCCGTTTGCCAACCAATCAATAACATAAAAATACCATGCAATGTTTCCACAGCCATCATATTTTCATTATTTTTATCGATGAAGGGTGTTTACTTTGATATGGGAGTGCGTTACAATACTGTAAGTTGAAGGCAGCTCTAGCTTGTAAACTGTGGGTTTTTGCCGCTGTCAATGTTGTACAGTTATTTTAACTCTGACACCAGCAAGCCAATAGTAACCTTAAGGTAACGAAAATAAAGATCACTGTGATTTTAACAGACTTATCAACAATAAAAGTAAAATAACCATATAACAAGATGTTTTAAATATTACCGAGTTCACTGACACTCTCTGCCACTTTTCAGCCTTATGCCTAGCCTTAGTCATATGGTTGAAAAGTGATCGACCCCCAGTGAACTCAATAGTATTTAGATGATCGTTAACAAATATTGTGTTCATTTATCTGCGTGATTTTTGATAAAACTAAATTAGTATGAAATCATAAAACCTATTAGGTCAGACTAGACGTCAACCACACACAAGCACACAAGCACTTGGAAACAGGCCAGAAAATAAAGTCTCTTTTACCTTCTAAAGTAGATTTTAATCTTACTATTAAGGATGTAAATAGACCCTTAACGAAGCCGAAAGGCATTTGTTCGCCCCGTCTTTGCGATATTTTTTTTTGTTCTAGACCATACCTGGGAACCCTCTAGTTACGGAGATAAAAGGTGTCAAAAATACAACATTTTCAAAATTCATGTTTTAAATGTATGAGTTTTACTACACCTCCACGACCCCCGTACTATTCAATCCATTCATCAGCACAATGATTTGAGTGCGTTACATTGAGTCCTACTGTTAACCGTGGTTTTTCACTATAAAAAAGTCGTTTCCCAGCAATAATTTTTGCGTACTTAGTTTGATGTACAGAATGCTTGGTTGACGGCTTCGTGAAGGGTCTGTTTACACCCTGTATGACTGACTTAAGTCAAAGTTGTTCATACGGGTTTTTACAAAGCGCCTTTAGGCTTAGGCCTTACCCAGTGATGTCAAGGTTAAGACGCTTAATAATGAAGGTTACCTAATGAAAATTAATTAATAACATCCAGACCACCTGAACGCAACGATCAATGGTTAATGAGTCAGCCTTCACGGAAGTCATTTATAAAGTAGCAGTAGTAGTAGGAATGTCTGAATTAAATACAAACCGCGCAAGGTGCAATCGATAGTCCGTTCAAGTAGTTAGAGAACGGAGGCAGAAGTTGAATTTCTAATAACAAGGAAACGAAGAGCTGTAGAGAAAAACTAAAGAGTTTAGAATTACTATGGTAACAGATTCTGCCTGTACCTCCTACAGCAATTTAAGGTTTCATCGACGCTTACTAATTGTACCAGAATAAGGGCTTATTCCACGATTTCCGAATAGTCACTACTTACTGGATAAATTCGAAAATGGAACAGAATTCGTATAAAATTATCTGCCAAGTAATTAACGGGAACTTAATCGTTGGTGGTGAAACAGGCCCTAAGTGTACTAGTGACATGCTAAATTTTGAAAAGAACTATAGACCGACCGCTTTAATGAGTCCTCCGCCTTGCCCCATCAAAGGCACATTAATCGTCTACAAGTCGTAACAATATCCCACAGGTTATTTGCTTTAAAATAACCATAATCCACGTAGGTATTAAGATACTAATTGAACCATTACGTGGTCAAACTTCAGAATATTCCATTTAAATTAATACCTTCGCGAGGACTCATTAAAGAGGTCGGTATATAGCGGTGAAGCAAGTTTTGACCCTTCTGGTGACTGGAGGCTCCTTGACACGTGAGTCTTGGAAGGCTCTGAGCTACATACATCCATTTTCCCCATCATCATCATCTACAAAAATTTTCATTGTTTCCCTCCTGTTAAGCTGAGCTCTTCGGTTTTCTCCAGTTTCGTGTCAATCTGTTTCATAGGCCGTTGCCATTGTCACGTGAACTCACCAAATCATTTCAGCATATTAAACCGAATGAACTATTTAGGCCTTCTAAACAATCTGTCACACGGCACAGGTCACGAAAAACACAGACACTCCCCTGAATCGTGCATAATGGTCGACGAGGCACGCGAAATCAGGGGGGGTGGACATGTCGGCCCAAATATTATCCAGGTTTGCTGCGACGGAAGTATATTCTGTCTTTGTCTATCTTTTAGGTACATGGTGACCTAAAATAACGAATATTAATTCGTTTTCGTGACGTCTAAACCGTGAGGTGAAACGGGGAATCGGATGGCGGAAAAATAATTTGGGAAAGTGGCCTGAGGTGTCCCTGAGTGACTTTAGTTTTTATATGTAAATAAATGGAACAATTTTTCCAAATTCCTTATGGCTTACCGATCGTTATTGGTTGGGATTCTTGTATCTTTGCCAATATTAAACATCACAGTGGTTTTGAAGAGGCAATGGCATTCTGTTTTTCTCTGACTTATCTACTGGAAACGTTTAAATTGAACAAGAGAGTCATTAATTTAGGACGGTTCTTATTGTATTTCTAGTTTCCGATAGAAAATATGAAGTCAGGAGTCTTACTGTGGGCTTAAAGAGGCTGTTAATGACAATGATTTCCGAAAGGCCAAATGCTACCTTCAATAAAACTTTCATTTGGCTTAATCTTTTCAAATAAATAAAACTCGGGGTATCTCATCAGTCTTTTCTAACTATATTGTGTTTCCAACTTTTCCAAGCTGAATACAATCATTTACTTGATACAACAAGGTAGGCTTACCTGACCTCCACAACCCTTGGCTTGGTAACACGATATCCCTTGCTTGGACTGGTTGTCAGACTTGCTGGCTTCTTATGACCCCTCATGACTGACAACTTGAACTATATAAACCTACTCTAAATACATGAAATAACTTACACAAGGGAGTTCATGTCAATAGTTCATCAGTTTACAATTTGAACTCCTAACCTTTGAAATGGCATTTCGTACGCATAACGTACTCATACGCTAGTCTTGCATAACGTAGCTATCTCTTTGATTATTTGTTCCTAAATATAGATAAATACGTCAGAGTTAACGAATATGGGAATGAATGAGAAAAACCAGAACTATAATGACATTATCAGCTATAGTGGCGGAAGTGCCATATAGACCTGATTGGTGCAATCCCTTAATCGTTTACGTCAATCATAGGCAAAGTTGCAGCTATTCTTGTTCGATCGATCTAGGTCTCGACCATGAATAACGCAGTGTTTGACTGGAACTCCTACCTACATGTCTTGGAAATTGAACCGTCATGCTGGACAGGCCTGTCTATAATGGACAGAAATTATGTTGTCGGAAAAATGGGGTGATGCTTTTATTCTTGACGTTATAATACCAATGGGTATTATAACGTCAACTGCCCTTCAGATATTTAGAAATGTACAAATATTGGAGAAGAAAGACCTAAGGTTCAGTTGGAAACCAGCGTCGGGCAGTAGTTGTGTAGTTGTTCCTTTTTCAGGGTGTAAATGGACCCTTCACGAAGCCGTCAACCAAGCATTCTGTACATCAAACTAAGTAATTCTACGCAAAAATAATTGCTTTTTGAGTGAAAAATCAAGTTTGTCGTTTGGACTCAATTTAGCGCACCAAAAACATTGTGCTGATGGATGCATTGAATAGTACGAGGGCCGTGGAGGTATTTGAAGTCAAGTTATAACATTAAAAAGTTGTATTTAAAAAAAAAGTTCTGTGCATGAGGAGTTTGATTCCCGGGTCGGGGGAAGTGTTATTGCGTTTTCCCATAAAGAATTTTCATAGTAGCAGTCACGGAGTCTGGATTTGTGCCCGGTTGATGGCAATAGGCTCGCCCCCTATTACGTGGGACTTAAACATAACTGGCTAAATGTGGGTGTACAATAGGTATATAATATTGAATAAGATATTGTATAATCCTTCCGTGTTTACATTAAATGTAGTATGATTTCGCGTTGCATTAGCCATTATTATCAATATCTTTATTTACTTTAAACAAATCAAATACGATAACCGGACTTCAAAGTTGTATTGAGTAGTTTGTCCTACATTATAAATAAACAAATAATATTATCAAGTATGTAGTTATTTAGTAGTATGTTTTGTTAGATTTCATTGGAATTTTTTGAAGAGTTCTATTCGTCAACTCGGTACATAGGTCGAAGACTGACGCTTGATTTGAAATGAGATTTTGCAAGAAAGTTTATAATAACATATACACACGCTCACACACACACACACACGTTCACAAACACACTCGCAGACACACACACACACTATTTTAGGATATAATTATATTTAATTAAATTTTACCTTAATTTGACACAAAACACTTCGTCTTTTGTAAAACGAAAGGCTAGGTAGTTGTATCTAAAAGCAGGGCTTACTTCGCAGGTCTCAGATGACGTACAGCCAGCCAGTGGCGGATTTACAAGTTTTCAAGGTTTGGGCTGTACAGTTTTTGCCGCCGTTGCTTCTACAATTGTCATGTCCTATATTATTTTTACAATCCAACAATTTCGTTGAAATTGCACGTAAAATAAATTTTGGGTATATTACCGATTACTGGTTGGGGGGCGGGGAACTAGCTGTTTTACTCTAGAATATGGAAGATTGCTACTCGGAATGTGCAATCACAAGTGAGAGGGGAACGTTATCGGCTAAATTTGTTGCAGACTTCTATCTGTAAAACATCAGAAAACCGACATGCCAAAATCTTTTTGATTTCTAAGAGGCAGCAAAAAAAAAAATCGTTCCCCAAATTTGCCGCCCCAAAAATCTGCCACCCTCAGGCTCAAGCCTACTCAGCCTGCTGGTAAATCCGCCACTGCAGCAAGCAAAGTTTGTGGTTGACCACTTTTCAACTTTATTACTAAAGGTTAACAAACATTAAAGTTCGACCAGCAAATTTATTTAGTGAACCTACCGACATTATCGTCGCCAAAAGACTACAGCTGCAAATCCCTTATTAACCTATTACAACATTCAGACTAGGGGTGGCCTATAATTTGCTGAAGCCCACTCAAAGTGAAACTACACGCATTAGTAGTTTTTAATAACACCTACGAGAATTACCCTGATGGGTTGATGACAGACTAAACCCCGGTCTTTAGTCAGATATAATAGTCCTTCAGGGTGATATCGACCATGTCGCATAAATGCAGTGACATTACAGTGTACAGGAGGTCAAACGTCAGTGGTAACAAACCAGTATAAACTGGCCTCTTATTGTATTGAAGCTTCGTATAGTTCAGTTCTTACTCAAAGTTAGCTGCAAGTGACGATGTGCGCATTCTAAGGTCAACAGGATGCATCCTCTGCGCCCCGCTGTTCTCAAAATTGTACCCTGCGCAGCTTTTCGTTAGAGTTTCAACCGTTATACCTGCGCTGATCGTCACTCGCAGCTAACTTCCGAGCCGCCATAAAGTTTGTACAGAACTATGCTACGCTAAGCCAGCTTATCAGGCGTTCGATTGTACTTGTTACGTTTAAGATGGGCCAACTTAGTGGCATACTTGTGAATGGGACACAGTGGGGTCAGGGATGCATTCCATGTGCGACGACTATAAGGTTGATGACGTTTTTATGTTGTAAAATAAAATATAACAGAAACTCTTATTGGAGTGATATAGCTATGTAAGCATTTAGATGAGACCCCCAAAATAGGAAATTTTCTTCGGTTATTGAAAATGTTATTTCGCTCAAAAGTGCGAAAGAAAACCTACATGGTCATATCATAACATATGTAACAACTGATTAAAAAAAACACGACGAATTTCTACGCTGGATGGTCTATAAAATATTGGAAAAGGAAACTGAATTAAGAACTAATACCAAATATTATTTTGGTTTCAGTTGATCACAACTCGAGAGTTTCTGTAAACATCTTAAATTACTTTTAGATACACATACAGTGTTTAGTTAATAGTGTGAAGGTCGGGTGCGGAAGAAATGATTAAAAATGTAAGGTAATTGCCGAGCGGCCGGCGCAGAATCGATCTCACATTTTACTGTGAATTTGAAAGTCACAGGGTATTTTAGTGATCGGAATCGTTCAGGTTAAACTTGCAGACTTACCATGAGTGACAAATAAGTGGTTTCAGGTTGTCATTTTAGGAAATAGTTTTGTTGAGATAGACTACTCATGAAGTAAAGGCAGCCATCATCATTATACTCCGCTAACCGAAGGTCTCGAGCCGCAGTTTCTGAAGCGAATGATCTCGGCTCTCATCCCTGCCAGGACCAAATGCTAGCCACCGCCGATGGCTCTGCTCACAGCTGCAGAGTCGGAAGAAGAGAGCGAAACCGTTCTAGAGGTGACACAGGTGGATAAGAGCGCTCTGTTTCGGGGCCGGATGGAGTGCCTGACCATGCTCTAGTCCTCGGTCTAAAAGAGCTGGACTCTCCACTGAGGGGACTCTTGTCAGGTGGAAGGCTGGTCGGCTGGTTCTGCTTAGGAAGGCGGGGCGCCCGACGGACTCATCGTCCGCTTATCGGCCCATAGTGCTGCTGGATAAGACGGGGTAGATGCTCGAGCGAATAATTGAGATGCAGCTAAATCAACAGTCCTTTGCAGCTAAATAAATGTCCCTTGGCAAGACTATCGAGCTTTTGACTACCCGAAACAACTGTCAAAGATCTACAAGTGACAGCCGGGACCAAAGCTGTCATCATAACTGAAATCCTTATAGCCTTGTTTCACAGTATTGAGGTCTGATGATTGGAAGAAGTCTAAAATGTTACGTTTCAAACTTTCAGCATCTCAACAATTAAGAATTTTTTCTTGTTAGATTGATTAAACTTCACCAGACAAGCAGGTGTGCACTGGAAAACGAAAGTTGTCAAATTGCAGAATGAACCTTGGATGTATGCCAGGAAAACGCGGGCAAACTATTATAAGTATTTTATTTATTTAAATTAAACGCCAATTTTTCAACAAGCAATTTGTGTTTAACCAATCAAGAGTCGGACACTGACTTCAAAATATTAAGATAAGTGAGATTGATTAATGATAAACAACTTTTGGATGTCAGGATTCCATTATCATGTGTAAGCATAAAAGAATCTACAAAATATTATAAATGGGAAAGTCCGTATTTCTGTCTGATACCTGTTCACGCCAGTTAAAACAAAGTTTACCTTCCTACCAGGATCATAAAGTTTAGTTACCGCTACGACTTCAAAGTGTGACAAAGTTCAAAGGTGACGGAAATTTCCTAAGGTGATAAGTGCTAAAATACCCAGACAAGAGGCAATAACTTACAAAGTGATACGTATTGTACAATGACTTTTAACAGAATAAACAGAAGTTTTTCGGTAGCTACAAACAAATTGGAAGGTCACGTGATCTTCCCGTCTTTGTTGAAATTTTGACATGTAAGGTATCGTCCAGAACAAGAAAAACATCGCAATAACGGGGAGAATAAGTGCCTCTCGGCTTTGTTAAGGGTCTTTGAACACCCATTACGCTAAAGAAAACCGATGATGATGATGATTTCTACTTTACTGTCATGGTTACCGCTGACAGATTGTCGTCACATTGTCTCGAAACTTTTTTTTTAGATGGGCAATCATCAAATGACCCCTTCCGCTCTGGGCGGAGTGGAAGGGAGTGTCAGACTTATACTGACTAAAACCCATCCATCTTCCTTCTTTGACCTTTGTGTTCCAGGGCCGCGGTATCTCTTTCGAACAGTCCCGCAGCCCCGGTTGTCCAGACTCTTAGGTAGCATTACTGTTTCGCAGTTCGTTCAGTTTAGCTATTACAGACTTACATCTCTAAACTGTGCAATCCCAGCTTCACCCAGCTCGTACATGGAGACGTATGCTGCCTCGGGCTGCACGAACAGCTGGCACAGCACCATCTCCTCACTCCGGAACATACCCCCCATGGTGACTGGTTATCTGGAGACGAAAAAAAAAACAGTTTAATTTTAAAGGTATTTATGTATTACGGAATTTACGCAGCCAGTTTTTTCAAATCGTAGGTATAATTTTAACTAGTTTGTGTTTTCACACATTTACATAACAACACGCCTGTAACCCATGAAGGGTAAAGCAGAGGTGTACCTTATTAAAACCTTGGTACACCCAGACTTCACCAATTATTATTGGAATTGATTTTATCTTTAATTATATGTTATTCAGTGGCTCTTTGATCTTTATTACCCTAGGACATTATTTATGTGTTGTGTTATTTCTGTAGATATGGGAGCATTGCAATTCCTTAGGAGATTTAATATAAGTCGAGGGCAATTAGTAAGATACTATTTTGAAATTAGTAATTTTCAGCAACATTTGCTTTATAAAAAATCAACATCAATTTCAGAATATGTCTTACACCTCATAGCTACCAATCCACTAACTAACTAATAAAAAAACCTGTTCAATTTGCGTAATAACAACCATTATACGATGACCATCAGTGCACAGTGGCCCCTCTGACCTAGCAACGTATCACTTCCCGTCTATTACATTGCCTCTAATCTGCCTGGCAACACGACCAGTCTCAACAAACTTCTGCCTTCATACTTGTGGACCACAAACAGGGATCAACTTAAAATAGACGGCTTATGTGGCCAGGATCTTGATTTGACGGATGCAGGATACTGTAATCATAAATTTAGACGAGGCCTGAATCTGTTCTGGTTTGTGTTGATATTCAAGGAGTGTCTTTTGTATTTAGACGCTGCTCTCGTATCGGAATGAGCTGTCTGAGAATAGATCATAACATGTAGCTGGCAGTGCCAGCGAAGAAAAAGAAGAAATTGACATTCTGTTTGTGGAGTCTTATCAATTTATACATTACTAGCGACCCGCCCCGGCTTCGCACGGGTGCAATATATATATATATATATAAACCTTCCTCTTGAATCACTCTATCTATTACTGAAAACGGCATCAAAATCTGTTGCGTAGTTTTAAAGATCTAAGCATACATAGGGATAGACAGACAGCGGGAAGCGACTTTATTTTATACTATGTAGTGATATTCCCTCATTCTATAGTCATCGTCATCTGCCTAGCTTCTTCTCGGTCGGTGGATCCTCCCTTTTCAATGGGGGATGAAGACCCTTATATACTGTATACAGTCAATCTAATAACAGTGAGTAACGGGGGAATTGTTAAATTTTTAATATACCTCTATGTCTTGTTCTATTTTCGCCGTGGAGGCTACGACGGCAGTTGTTCTGTTTAACACATTGATGGTAGTTGCTCGATTGGCACAGGGTTGGACGTTTCAAGGTAGGCCTTTTTTTTTTTTTTTTTTTTTTTCCGGATGGGAAATCATCAAATGACCCCCCCCACTCTGGGCGGAGCGGAAGGGAGTGTCAGACTTGTACTGACTAAAACCCATCCATGTTCCTTCTTTGCCCTTTGTATTCCAGGGCCACGGTATCTCTTTCGAACAGTCCCGCAGCCCTGGCAGGCATCGGTCCTTGCGGACCCCTACTTATTTGCTGATATCTCTTTGAGGCGCACGTGGAACACGAACGCGCCGTCGACACGGCCTGTCGTCATAAGACGGCCGGACGGCGAGCTAGCCCATAACTCGCCGTCCACAGGCCCGCGCCTACGGTGGCCGGGAGCCACCACGTGACCCCCAACGCCCAGGGCGTCTCCCGCGGCGACTGGGACGTGAGGTTCTTTCCCTCTCACGTCCCGCCACCTCCTTCACTAGCATGACTGCTTCGCAGAAGGAGGTGACGGCTTCCCATTCCCTCTCGCTCCGGACCATGGCTTGAACCAAGGCCGGACGCGAGAGATCGCCGCCGCCAATCGCCGCTACGAGGACACGGCGGTGCTCCGCCCAAGCGGGGCAAACCTCCACGGTGTGCTCCACCGTGTCCTCCGGACGATCCTCGCAGTGGAAACACCCGGGCGTTTCCTCCCGCCCGATTCGGTGCAGGAACCTCCCGAAACAACCGTGTCCGGTGAGGACCTGCGTCAGGCGGTAGGTGAGGGCGCCGTGGCGCCTCTCTAGCCACTCCTCAAAGCGGGGACTTATCGCCACTATGGTGGCGTGCCCTGCACGGGGTTGCGACAGTCGCTCTCTCCATGTCGCCATGAGATCACGCCGGAGGTCTGTCCGCTGAGCGGCAATTTGCCGCGGCAGCGGAGTTTCCTCCCGACGTAGTGCCTCCGCGCGCCATTCGTGCAGGCGTGCGAGGACTATCGCCTCCAGATCCCATGGCGGCAATCCGGCAAGGAGGCTAGCCGCTTCGCCGGAGATCGTGCGGTACCCCCGGATTAGCCTTATGGCTATTACCTTTTGGGGCGCGTTCAGGTAGTGGGCGGCTTGCCGCCTCAAAGAACGCGCCCACACCGGGGCCCCGTAAAGAGCCATGGACCGGACGACCCCCGCGTATAGCCTCCGGCAGGAGGCGTTTGGACCCCTCAGGTTGGGCAAGAGCCGCTTGAAGGCAGCCCCTGTCCGTTCCAGTTTGGGAGCCAAACGTCGGAAGTGCTCCACGAAGTTCCACCGGCTGTCGAGGACGAGTCCTAGGTACTTCAACGTCGACCCGACGCCGATGGAAACCCCTCCCGCCGTCAGTAGGGATCCCGACGGTGGCGCATTCCGAGGCCCATGAAAACACATGGCCTCGGACTTGTGCAGTGCCACCTCGAGACCCAATTGCCGGATCCTCTCCACGACTATCGCTACCCCGCCTGTCATGTTTTCGGCCGCCGCCTCGTGCGACCTCCCTTGTGCCAGTACCAGCGTGTCGTCAGCGTAGCAAACTACGCTGACGCCGGTAGGGAGGTCGGCGCGCAGCACCCAGTCGTAACCGATGTTCCACAAGGCCGGCCCCAGAACCGATCCCTGTGGAAGGTAGGCCTTAGTAGGTAAAAATGTTTGTTTAAATGTATAGTTTTAAACCATTTTACCAAAATAACGTTTTCAACCATTTGATTGTGCTTTAGCGATTCGTTTCAGTGTTAATGACTTTTGTTTTGACAATTCAACAACATTCATTGAAGAATCGTTTGCGCAAAAAAATCGCCTGCTCGACAGCTAGAAGATTTCAAACTTACGAATTAATGGATCAAAATCCTTCGGATTGTGAACGAAATTGTGTTGCGGAATTGGGGTGCTGTTGTAATTTTATAAACTTGTTCTGAGTAACATATCGTCACGCCTGTAATCCTCGAAGGGTCAGGCAGAGGTGTACCTAATAGTACACCCGCAGTTATGTTTAAGTCCCAAGAAATAGGGGGTAAACCTATTGCCATCAACCGGGCACAAATCCAGACTCTGTGGCTGATAAATACCTGATTGAAAAACGCAATAACACTTTGCCCGACCCGGGAATCAAACAAAGAACCTCATGCTCAGCAGGCTAGCTTGCTATATGTTATACAGTTTCTGTTTGTCAACAAACCCAGCTTAGCCTAATTAAGTTAATTTTGTACGTACTTAAAGTTTATTGATATCACATTAACTTCACGTGGCTGGACCTAATACCTTCGGAATTTCCTGCCAGTAAGCCTTGAGTAGGTAGAGATAAAACACTCAAAGGTTTCCTTACAAAACATATACTAGAATCTTAGTGAATTAAACTTATAATTACGTAAAACAACCCTGGTAAAACTTCATAATAAATTCACTATCCCAACTATTTTTGGGTCGGCTTCCAGTCTAACCGGATGCAGCTGAATACCAGTGTTTTACATGGAGCGACGGCTTATGTGACCTTCACAACACTGTTCGTACTGGGTAATGCGATACCCCTTAGTAAGACTAATTGCATTGTCAGACTTTCGGGCCACTGTAACGACTGTCAAAGATCTACAGTTGAAGCCGGGACCAACGGTTTAGCGTGCTTTCCGAGGCACGGAAATTCGGTATAAAATGGGTCACCCATCCACGAAGATCGATCAGAGCGGCTTTTATTATTTAGCCACGGACTCCTAAAATTCCTAAAACTTAATAATAAATTGAGAACCTTAAAGTAAAATACCTTATCGTTGTAGAATTAAGGTATAAAATATTCTAGACTTAGCTTGAAGGTCGAGGTAAATGGTACAAATGGCCGTCGTTTAAGTGCCATTAATCTTTGAACTATTAGAGCTAAACTTACATGGTAAATTGCCGCTTCATAATTTATTGAACAGCATTGAACTTGACCAATCATTGTGTAAATGTTCCAATCATAAACAAGAGACATACTCGTATTAATAAATCAAAGTATGCTGAGAAACAAAAGTTTTTGAACGTCGAAATTGCGTAAGGATTTTCATTTATTCTTTCGCAGGCCTGCTGGTAGAAATTTCTTTTGAAATAAGCTATGCCTTTGTCCTCTAAGTTATGTTATGACGTTTCCTTATGTTCTCTCTTATGCGTAGGTCCACAGTCAACAGACTCCCAGATTTTTTATTCACTGCTAAATCATGTCCTGGGAGATAATAAAAAAATCTTCATTTTCAGGTTCCTTTCTCGGATCGTAGGCATTAACCACGATGTTCTGTTTCTATCAAAGTAATACAAATCCTCATGATCGTAGATCGTAATCACACTACCCATCTGAAGTGGAACCGGTGCAAACTGGTATAAATACTCGTAGTCTTGTAGAAGCCATGCAAAGTGTTGCATATGAACATAAAATCGTATTTGCAACCAAGGCAAGAAGGTTGTTATGATTTCCTGCTTGTTACCAGTTTCTTCCGGCTATATTTGTCTTGTTCTGATTGGTAGAGGTATACTTACATTTAGCATACACACATTTCGTCAGTGAAAATTAAGTCTCATGCAATAATAATAATAATGACGAGAACCTCGTGAAAGGAGAGAAAGAAAAGCAATTCAAATATCTAGATCTGGCTCGCGAGGTTGTCGACATGTGGGACGTGAGTACAGCAGTCAATGAGCCGATAGTCGTGTCGGCCAATAGCTTAATAGCCAATAGCCTCCATCGAAAAACATCTGAGGGGGCTCTCGCTTGGCAGCTGGATCTAGGGCATGATTCAGAAAGCAGTATATCTGAACACAGCGCGTATTGTTAGAAGGTTCCTCTCTCAAGGGCCCTGACCACCAGTAGCTCGGAACCTGTTCCCGGCGCTGGTAGGCTACTATTTTTTACATTTCTAAATGTTTTTTTTTTAAATATTTTTGTTTATAGGAATATTAAATGTGTATAAGAATGAATAAATGAAAATAATAAACTATTATTATTAAAAATCAATGCCATCGGCGCGGGAGATATCATAGTGCACAATTAGTATGTGCGCTGGTGCCGGTGCATTCTCTGTCCCCTCACCCCCATAATCCGATGAGAAGGCAATCCGACACGACCGGTGAGAGATCAGGCGCAGGACCAACGGCTTAACTTGCTTTCCGAGGCACGGGGGTATCATACCGCTAACTTTCTAACTCCTGGGTGCTACTGAGAAATGCCTAATGGAAAACCCCAATATCACTACACAAATACACACTTATACATAAGTCGCATGTAATAGAGGGTAAGTGCTATCAACCGAGCACAGACCACGGTATCTCTTTCGAACAGTCCCGCAGCTCTGGCAGGCATCGGTCCATGCGGACCCCTACTCGGTCGCTGACATCTCTTTGTGGCGCGCGTGGAACACGAACGCACCGTCGACACGGCCTGTCGTCATAAGACGGCCGGACGGCGAGCTAGCCCATAACTCGCCGTCCACATGCCCGCGCCTACGGTGGCAGGGAGCCACCACGTGACCCCCGACTTGTTTTTGCGGGTAAGGGGAACCCTAATTGACTCTTCGAGTAGTTACCACTCATAACACGAGGTCCTCATAAGTGAAGTGCTGATCCCCAATTGACTCCTATCACTTGTCGAGAATTATGATGTTATTTCGCAATTTTTCCATTCGTTCCCAGATGATCTATCAAATTAATTGGTCTTAGACAAGGACAATTAAGACAAACAATAATTATAACGATAGTGATAATTTTCTCACACACATCTAAGGTTATTAGGATCAAGATTGGTGTTTTGCAGGGTGATGGTCTGGCTCTGCTAATGACCAGCAGTCCTCAGACCCAAACTGGGACTCCTATTGAGCAGTAACGATTTCTTTAAATATTAATAGTGCATAATTCTTACCAGTTGCAGTTGCAGGAGCTCGTGGCTAAATAATAACAGCCGCTCGGATCGATCTTTAGGTTAAGCCGTGCTTGCCTAGGTTGGTATGTGGATGGGTGACCACCCATTACATACCGAGTTTCTTCCGTGCCTCGGAAAGCACGTTAAGCCGTTGGTCCCGGGTGTCATTTGTAGATCTTTGACAGTCGTTAGGTAGTCAGTGGCCCAAAGTCTGATAACCAGTCTTACCAAGGGGTATCGTATTACCCAGTGCTAACTGGGTTGTGGAGGTCAGATAGGCATTCGCTCCATGTAAAATACTGGTATTCAGCTGCATCCGGTTAGACTGGAAGCCGACCCCAATATAGTTGGGAAAAGGCTACGCAGATAATGATGATGAATTCTTACCAGTTTATTTTTCTTATAGCCCCACTACGGCTCATTAGTTTGTCTTGGCACTATTTTGATAAGTAAAACCGTTCAAAACTCAAAATAATATTCCGTTAAATAGTGTAGTGGAAATCAAAATCAGGACCTAAAGCTCAGTAGTAGTGCTTGCTACCACTATACATACTAGGCAAAAGATGATATATACAGATGGCGCCCTATATCCCACATTACATCTGTAGCGGTCCTTAGCGATTATCACACGGAGGTATAAAGTTTCAGCGTGCATCTAGTTGATGCTTGTTACGCACTAGACTGCGCCCACGCACTTGGATGCCGACAGCCCGACAGCCCGACGGTCCAGACATAATGCAGTGGCCTTGCGACATCTTTTATTATTATAGCTCGCCGAGACCAATGTACTTCTTAGAAATGTGACTCTTTTACTTCAGATGTTACGTTTTTGTTTGAATGTCTACAATCAGTCGGAGTTTGTCTATCAGATATTAGACATTGACATAATCTTTGACTAAAAAGGAATTAAGGTCTGGACAAACTGCGGACTGCGTCCGGACTCCGGATTCTGAGAGTATCTAACCGTGTTTGATTCGTACCGGTATGACTGAACGTTTAGTGCGCAGTCTTTGTAAAATGTGAAAACTTTGAAAGATTTCAATGTTGTGAATACTTTCAATACTGATGAATTCTTTACACTAACTGTTGATATTGATGCCATAATGTCTGTTTGCAAGTATATTCTTATTACTGAGGTAGGATGGATCATAGTCATACAGATATAATTCTTTGTTTCTTTTTCGTGTGGTTACTGTCACATTTTTTACGACCTTTATAATGTATAAGTTTTATTGTTAAAAACCTAATATAACTCAAATAAAACAATATTAAAAACCATAATTTAGACTTGTCTTTGCGATTTAATTGGATGCAACAAAGTGCAAGTAATCGTGTATCGCTTTGCCGAAATATCTAGATCGAAGTGTGAAATATGTAATATGTTTTTTTCAGAATTTAAATCCGTGCTATATAGGAATAAAACACAATACAAAACGACGTTTATCTGGATAACCTCGCCTTAACCTGGTGTCAGACTTTTTATGCCGCCCATGGGCCTCTGACTTGGCTTTACATGCCGTCGAGAAATTTCTCTCCAGTATGCTGGTTTGGATTCAGGTATAATAAGATCCTAAAGGGGCCAGTTAAGGGCCAAATTCAGTTTATTTTCGTATGCATTAGTTAGTGGCCCTAATCGATTCTATTCGATAACTACACATATGTGATCGAGCCAGCATTACTAGTATGAATGCCAAAGCACCACTTGAAATCACGTTCGCTCGAAATATTCTACTACACAAGTACTTGAATTATTTCGGCTACGTTTCTAAAGTCTCTTGCTTTCTAAATATAAATATTTTAATTTCAAGGCCGCGTGTAATTAACATTTCAAATCCACCCTTGGCTTGGCACAAATTACTAAGTTAGCAACAAGACAAGGGTAGGTCCTGATTAAAGACACTTTTTTCGCCATGCTAGCTTTTAGCTTTTTAATAACTTATTCGAGTGCTGAGTTAGGCCTCACCCCTTTTGTGCTATGCCTCCCTGGTATATGCAAGTTTCAACCGGGCCTTATCCATCTTCAGAATGTCATCCACCCACCCCATCGGGTTGATAGTTGGCCTATATGGCCTTGACTTTTAACATGCGTCAATTGCGTAGGATCAATATTTTATTTAAACTTTCCATTCATTTACACATTTTGCCGTTGTAGCAATGTACCACCTTCATAAATTAGGCCTCTTGATTACTGATATATTGGTAGTTCTTCTTTTTTCTTCATCAATATGAAGTTAGCATAGGAGTTTTCACCGGGTAAAAAATATTCATCGGGACGATGGGTTTTTTTAGTGGTCATAGTGAATCGGCCCTCAATTTTAGAATTACTACTCAAACAGGCCATTTCTTTTTTAATTGGTCATAACGTTGTCATTATCACATTTTAAGATAATTATGATTGGAAATTGATAGCAACGGTCGATAAGGCACTGAAGGAGGATCCATTCATCAGCAATGATGAAAAGTCAAAAATGTATTGGATTGGCAGGCAGAAACTACATAAGGTCGCCTGCCACGATCCTTACATACTCCTAGCCCCTCGTCTACGTTCATAAATTTGGTCATAAACGCACGCCGGTAGCGAGTACACCTGGTCTTTCTGAAGAACCTCACCAATAATGTCACAGATACGGAATACTAACGTCAATTCAGGTGGAAGTTGATGTAGAAATACAGAATGCTTAGAAAATTATTCTCACTTGTCTAGGCTTTCAACGGTGTTGATCAATAAGAGCAACGCATTCCAAATAGGTTGATTGTTCAAAATTGACTCAATGGTTTTTACGTGTGAAGTGTCTCCTTTGTTTAAGGTGAGAACACTCATGCTTTCTAGTTATCAAAATTGCGACTAATATTGCGGTTATGACTGAGCTAGCCCTTTTTGAGTTGGATTTCATTGGTAGTCTATCAAGATGTGGTTGGACGTCAGTCGAAAGATTCCACAAGAACACGCATATTTTATGCGAAAGGTTAGGCAAAGGTACCTAACTATAGTACAGTAAATAGATCATACGAATTACTATTCGCAGAAGTTGTTAAAAAAAGCTGTTTGAAAACCGCTGTCCTGAAGGATGGACGGAGAAGGTATTGGAATGAAAAGTGTCGTAAAGTGTTAGGGGATTATGGACCAGTGTAAAGAGCTTCTTCTAGACTTTATCATGTGGTTAGTGCCTGGTGTCAGAGTTTTTATGACGCCCATGGGCCTCTGACTTGGCTTTATATGCCGTCGAGAAATATCTCTAAGGCCTGCTGGTTTCCTCACGATGTCTTCTTTCACCGAAGCTAGTGATAATTATACAATACGCATATGAATCCGAAAAATCAGAGGTGCGTGTCTCGGGTCGTGACATTTGACTTGGCTTTCCGACGGTCACACAACTAGGCTATCACTGCCTAGTGTAACGGTAAGGAAAGTTAAAGAGGAGTTTATGCTTCCTCTTGTTTTACAAGCAAAAGATTCTAAAAAGTAAACACAAACAAACAACGACCGTTTATAGACACCACATGGCAATTACTACTGCGTTTTCCAACCGTAGCATTTGCATCATCAAGAAGTTAATGATCCGGCAAAAATAATGGATGGTTGCCGTGTGAACGGGCCGTGTGTGGTATGGAATCCTGAGCACCCACGTGTGAGATTGTGGGCAAATGTTTGAACAGAAATAGTACCTACGTCTTCTACGTTATGTTAGTCTTACGATTAGCTACGATCTTACGTGCTGTTCAATCGGATGTAGGTTTTATTTTTATGTCTATAGATGTGGTTTTACAAGAATAGATTTTTACAATCTCTTCCGTTTGAGATAATAATTCAGTAGTAACAGTTTCTCTAGTGAATAAGGTCGTTAATTTGGGTCACAGTCACAGGTGGGATAATAATTATTTGTGTAGCCTACAGATAGCTGGGTGTTTGTACATTGGAGATTTATATCTGTAAACTCACCCACGATTTAGAAGAAAACCTCGTGAGTACACAGCTTTAACAGAAAGCAGAAAAAACTTGTGCCAAACGAAAGCTAGTATTAACAAAAAGGTTATTGTTTGTTTAAGTTATTCTAATTACGAAACACGAGCGGTATTTTTTGTTACCATTTTATTTTCTCTGTAGCTACAAGAGTTAGTAGCTATACAACATTAGTTTTAGTATATGCGAAACTTGAAATACGTGTCTAGTATTTTTATGTAAGGAATCTATGTACAACATTTCAAAACTGTATCATGAAAAATCACAAAGTTATAAGCCTGTTCTGTTACCTAGTTGTCCGCACAAAAACGTGGTCACCACGCAGAGCGCCTCCAGCGTCGTCTTGAGCTCATAGATAATAATAATTTGGCAGTAGTAACCTACATTATTGCGATAGTTACTTAAATTAGCTCGGTGTTCAACTTTTAAATTTTTTAAATATTTTTGGGAAAAAATATAACATGGTTTGAAAATTATTGGAATCGATTCAGTTACTTATTCTGAACAAACTTTATTCAGATTTCGCGTATACTAAATATAATGTTGTATAGGCATTATAGAAAATGTTATGTTAATCAAGTACTGAGAGTATACATGCAATGACCTGGCAGGCCTGATTGACAGTGAAGGAGGTGGCGGGACGTGAGAGGGAAAGAACCTCACGTCCCAGCCGCCGCGGGAGACGCCCTGGGTGTCGGGGATCACGTGGTGGCTCCCGGCCACCGTACGCGCGGGCCTGTGGACGTGGAGTTATGGGCCAGCCCGCCGTCCGGCCGTCTTATGACGACAGGCCGTGTCGACGGCGCGTTCGTGTTCCACGTGCGCCTCAAAGAGATGTCAGCAAACAAGTAGGGGTCCGCAAGGGCCGATGCCTGCCAGGGCTGCGGGACTGTTCGAAAGAGATACCGTGGCCCTGGAACACAAAGGGCAAAGAAGGAACATGGATGGGTTTTAGTCAGTACAAGTCTGACACTCCCTTCCGCTCCGCCCAGAGTGGGGGGGTCATTTGATGATTTCCCACACGAAAAAAAAAAAAAAAAAAATGGCCTGATTGACATGAGTTAACTGAATAGGTGACATAACTCAATCAATAAAGAATGAAGTGGCGAAGGGCGAGACACGCAAATAAAACCTATTGTTTCTGAGGAGCTCGTGGCGAAATAACAACAACCGCTCGGGTTGATCTTCAGGTGGCTGGGTTACTCATTACATACCGAGTTTCCTCCGTGCATTCCAAAGTACGTAAAGCCGGTGGTCCCGGCTGCAATTTGTACATCTTTGACAGTCGTTACAAGTCAGTGGCCTGAACGTCTGACAATTACTCTTACCAAGGGGTATCGTATTACCTAGTACTAACTGGGTTGTGGAAGTCAGATAAGCAGTGGCTCCATGTAAAATACAGGTATTCAGCTGCATCCAGTTAGATTGGAAGCCGACCCCAACATCATTTTTGGAAAACTGTTTTTTAGAACTCACAAAAATGCTTGGGATGGTGGGGAACTGAAGATTTTTTTTTTTTTTTTTTCGGATGGGAAATCATCATATGACCCCCCCACTCTGGGCTGAGCGGATGGGAGTGTCAGACTTGTACTGACTAAAACCCATCCATGTTCCTTCTTTGCCCTTTGTGTTCCAGGGCCACGGTATCTCTTTCGAACAGTCCCGCAGCCCTGGCAGGCGGGAACTGAAGATGATGATACCATTTCCTATCAGGTTCTTCTACTTTCTCTAAAGCACCAGTTACAACAAGAACTGGTAAATAGTTCGATTGTGTGAGGAATGTTATTAAAGAATAGGGAATGAATGATAGCGTGACGTGACAGAGGAGAATGGAAAAAGAAAACGTGTTGCGCCGACCCCAAGTAACATGGGACAAGGTCAGGAAGTTGTTGATGATATGGAATGAAGATTAGCTTACCTTGTTGCCTCATCGACTGTCTCTTTGGTCTAGTGGCTGCAAGAGCGACTGATGAGCATGAGGTCCTGGGTTCGATTCCCAGGTCGGGCAAAGTGTTATTGGGTTTTTCCATTAGGAATTTCTCAGTAGCAGCAACGGAGTCTGAATTTGAGCCCGGTTGATGGCAAAAGACTCGCTCCCTATTACATGCGAAATGTGAGTGTATTATTAAGTACACCACTGCTTAATCGTTCGGGGATTACAGGTGTGATGTTATTAGCATACAGTAAGGTTTCTACCCATGTCTACTCAGGGCGTGTCGGACACATACGTGAAATAAAATATTCCTACCAAAACAAATTGAATTGTTTTGTTTACTATGACTTTAGAAGACTATATCGATGATCATAAAGAATGATATATAACAAGCCATTTGTCAAGTGTCTTTCATTGTGATTAATGTTTGGCATTTAAAGTATCGAAGACATATCATTAGCTATGTTGATGACATGCTAAAGGTATCCATTGAGGTAATTTATTAGTCTCTTTGATAATGTATCAAAAAGATTCAAGGAGGATGTGTTAAGGCTGTGAATGAGAATTTCATGAAAAAGGCATTCAATGGGATTAAATGACCTTAGAGGGTTGTATTGATGGTTTTAATGATTATAGTTCTGCAAATACATACGTGTTACTTTTGCGAATCATATTTTGTTCAACGTACAGCCTGACACTGACCGGCAAATTTCAAAAATTAAGAACATCTGAATTTCACGGGCTTCCCTGGCGCCACCTTGCTTTTGACCACCAGAGCATAAAGGCACGCGCGTGACTTCCACGCCAAGTCACAATTTCATCTACCAGTTTATCACATATTTGTGTCGTTTGGCGTACAGGGCACGCGCTTGCTTGTCACGTATATGTGACTATGGCGTTCAAAGATTCAGCACTAGCTTCATAAAACAGGACAACGTCTACTTTAACTCCTGTCGAATTTGGTGTGCTGGATGATAGTCAAAACGGCGAATGAAGGAACTCATCTTGAGGTAACCGGCATGTTGTAGAAACAAAATTCGGAGACATTGCGCCATAACCTGTACTTGGACCGTGTGATTCATTAAGGTGGAAGTGCAAGGTTAGCCCGTGAAATTCAAATTATCATACGTTTTCTGCAATTTGCAGGTCAGTGCCTGGCTGTATGTTGAACAAAATCAAACTATGGATATGTTTGTATTTTCAGATGCTTGTAAGGGGTCGTCCATTACCGTGGCCCTGGAACACAAAGGGCAAAGAAGGAACATGGATGGGTTTTAGTCAGTACAAGTCTGACACTCCATTCCGCTCCACCCAGAGTGGGGGGGGGGGGGGTCATTTGATGATTTCCCATCCAAAAAAAAGGGGTCGTCCATTAATCACGTGATGTTGTTTAGCAACTTTATAACATCCTCTCCCATATGGTGATACGTGGTGAGGCTTTAGACTACCCCTCCCTCCTGCCCAAAATCATTTTTTTTAGTATATGCGAAACCTGAATATAGTTTGTTCAGAATAAGTAACTGAATCGATTCCAATAATTTTTAAAACATGTTCTATTTTGTCCCAAAAATATTTGTTAAATGTTACAAGTTGGACACCGAGCGACATTAAGTACCAATCGCAATAATTTAGGTACTTACTGCTAAATTATGTTTATCAATGAGCTCAAGACGACGCTGGAGGCCCGTGCGCGGGCGCGTTGCGTGGTGATCACGCTTTTGTGCGGACAACCAGGTAACAGAATAAGCTTATAGCCGACCCTAACATAGATGGGAAAAGGCTAGGCAGATGATGATGACAGTTTTGAAGTTTTGAACATAAATCTATGTGACAGTTTTGAAATTTTGTACATATATCAAGTTGGACACCGAGCGACATTAAATACCAATCGCAATAATTTAGGTACCTACTGCTAAATTATGTTTATCAATGAGCTCAAGACGACCCTAGAGGCCCGCACGTGGGCGCGTTGCCTGGTGACCACGCTTTTGTGCGGACAATCAGGTAACAGAATAAGCTTATAGCCGACCCTAACATAGTTGGGAAAAGGCTAGGCAGATGATGATGACCGTTTTGAAATTTTGTACATAGATTCCTTACATAAAAATACTCTACACGTGTTTCAGGTTTCGCATATACTAAAACTAATGTTATATATTGCACCCGTGCGAAGCTAGAACGGGTCGCTAGTTACCAATAAAACACAATCACAAAATTAAATCAGCATAATTAATGTTTTACGAAACACACGATTATGAGTAACAAGTAATCGGAAACCTGCACGAAATGACGTTACAAATGATAAAGACAAAATGCACTTCATCATCTGCCTAGCCTTTTCCCAACTATATTGGGGCCGGCTTCCAGTCTAACCGGATGCAGCTGAATACCAGTATTTTACATGGAGCGACTGCCTATCTGACCTTCACAACCCAGTTAGTACTGTGTTATACGATACCCCTTGGTAAGACTGGTTGTCAGACTTTTTGGGCCACTGACTACCTAACGACTATGAAAGATCTACAAATGACACCCGGGACCAACGGCTTAACGTGCTTTCCGAGGCACGGAGGAAATTCGGTATGTAATGGGTGGTCACCCATCCACAGACCAACCTAGGCAAGCACGGCTTAACCTAAAGATCGATCCGAGCGGCTGTTATTATTTAGCCACGAGCTTCTCCAGAACAAAAAACAAAATGTAGTTCTTTTTTTTAAATTACCTTTTTTATTGGCCGTGTAGTGGTATTGTGTTCGTTCTAACTGACGGCGCATGATACTTTGTGATTTGCGTACAATTCATGCTATTGAGCTTGTTAATAACCAAAGAGATGTTACACGGTGTATGATGTATAAGATGTATTGGTTCTTATGCTTTATGAGACTCCACTTTGTGTGAGTCTAACCTATAGACCTTAGCATAGTGATGCAGTCATCAGCCAGTCAGTCATCAGTTGTTAGTCTCATCATACAGGGCTCCTCCCTGTGTGATGAGATTGCCGTAATCCACCACTTAGGGCCCACTGTGAGATGGTGGATGTCACCTGTCTTCCAATTATTGCTGGTTCCAGGGCCGGTTTATGTAAGATGTTTTCTATTACCATTTTTGCTGCAAGGGCTATGTAATAAATTGCACAAGAGAAAGAGCAAAAGACTGGCAAGTAAAAAACTTTGAAATAATATAACATCATGCCTGTAATCCCCGAAGGGTTAGGCAGAGGTGTACATAATAGCTCACTCACATTTTGCCAGTGTAATAGGGGCGAGTCTATTGCCATCAACCGGGCACTTAAAAAACCTTTGACATTATGTCAAATTTTGTTAGAGTTCTTATGGCTATAATATACCTGGACACCTGATGGTCAAGGTAAAATGTAATATGGGACCGATAACATCATCTGCCTAGCCTTTTCCCAACTATATTGGGGTCGGCTTCCAGTCTAACCGGATGCAGCTGAATACCAGTATTTTACATGGAGCGACTTCCTATCTGACTTCCACAACCCAGTTAGTACTGGGTTATACGATACCCCTTGGTAAGACTGGTCGTCAGACTTTTTGGGCCACTGACTACTTAACGACTGTCAAAGATTTACAAATGACACCCGGGACCAACGGCTTAACGTGCTTTCCGAGGCACGGAGGAAACTCGGTATGTAAAGGGTGGTCACCCATCCACAGACCAACCTAGGCAAGCACGGCTTAACTTAAAGATCGATCCGAGCGACTGTTATTATTTAGCCACGAGCTCCTCGACCGATGGGGCCGATAACGCAAATCAAAATTGAGCAAGCGGTTTTATGTACTAAAGAAATCAAAATAAGCAGTATGTAATGCAGTAAAACAGTTACCTACAGGCTGCTATGGTTTTCTTTCGTAATGTAACCAGGTCAGTAGGTCTCAAACAAATATTCGCTAAGGCTGCAATTTTTTTGCCAGTCGCTTAATTTAAAATATTTTTTCGTGGTAGTGGTTTTGCAACAATGTGCAAGTTCGTATTTATTAGAAATATTTTATTCTATTAAACTATTCTTTTTTTTTTGGACAAGCCCAACGCTCTATGCACGCTCTATTCACTTACAAAATGACACTGAGTTATGTATTGAATAATGTAATGTAATTTAATATTGACATACTTAATGATCTCATTCTCTCAAGTTATACGATAATTTATTCCAATTGTATTAAGTACATTTTATTTTTTAACTGTAAACCATTATTTAATTTATTTTTCGATGTTATCATACCTAATATAAAGTAGATTGTACCGGCTCACCCATTTTATTGTTACATCTTATTTTATGCAATCTAAGCAAATAAATTTTATTTTACTTTACTTTACTATTCCTAAACCACTGCAACTCGTGAAACCCAGAATCAACATTGGCGACCACCAGAAAAGCGCCGACAAACAATTTAACTGTTTAAATTAATCAGAAAAGAATAGCGGAGGAGTTGGAAAACATAATTTCCACTTCCCTCCATATCAGCAGGACACAGAATTCTAACCATCCAGCTATTTTATTTTTGTGTATCCCAGAAAAGTAATAACAAAAGTAATTTATTCAATTCATCATCATCATCTGCCGAGCCTTTTCCCAACTATGTTCGGGTCGGCTTCCAGCCTAACTGGATGCAGCTAAATACCAGTATTTTACGTGGAGCGACTGCCTATCTGATCTCCACAACCCAGTCAGTACTGGATAATACGATGCTCGTTGGTAAAACTGGTTGTCAGATTTTCAGGCCACTGACTACTTAACGACTGTCAAAGATCTACAAATGACAGCCGGCACCAACGGCTTAACGTGCTTTCCGAGGCATGGATGAAACTCGGTATGTAACGATGATCACCCATCCACGCACCGACCTTAGAAAGTGCGGCTTAACTTTGAACATCAACCCGTGCGGCAGTTATTATTTTGCCACGAGTTTCTTGTCGCACTACTTACTGTGCTAAGATAAAAAAGCAACGTAAATATGGAGGGCCAGACAATAGACAGTGACATTTTGTACAAATATTGGAGGTCAAAGTTGATATTTGATAATACTTTATATATATGTTCGTTCTGTTATCAAGTTTTAAACATTTTTTTATCACCAGTTTGTAGCATTAGGAGGATAATGGTACATTCTTTCTCTATTCCCATACATTTTAATATTATTTTCATAACATCACGCCTGTAATCCCGGAATGAGTAGCAGAGGTGAACCAATTTCGCCAGTTACGTATAATTTTCATGTAATAGTAGCGAGCTCATTGCCATCATCCAGGAAAAAAATCAGACTCTGTGACTGCTACTGAGAAATTCTTGATAGAAAAACCCAATAACACTTTGCCCGACCTGCAAACCAAACCCAGGACCTCATGCTCAGCAGTCGCGCTTGCGACCGCTAGACCAACGAAGCACGCAGGTTGTGAGTTGTTCCTAAATTGGTTTATGTTTATGGTTTTGTGTATTGGTAGTTTTTCCCACGCTGTTTAATTAGAAGTAGGTGATTCTATTAAATTTGTATTTAAATAATAATCTTTTGAGACGTTTTTTCTGCAAATATATGCGCTAACACAAGTATAATGATAACACGACATCGAATACAATAACTACCTAATTCATTTACTGTATAGCTTAAATTTCTGTAACTTCAATGTACATATTTCAATCTTTTATTTTTTCCTTATTATTTTACACCCTAGAGCCACTATATGAGGCAAAGTATATACATCCACACCCACTTAAATCATCCTGTATAATGATAACTTTTTTCTAGCTTTATTGGTTAAAACATTCGTATAAACCATACACGATATTTTTTCTATTATATTCTAGTTTCTTTAACTCCAACCTCAGTACCTGTATGACATCTATAATCCCAGTTATAGATAGACTTCTAATCGAGGCAGCTGTTTGCCAAAACAATCGCATGCGTGAACGCGTCCCGATGCGACTCCAACCGTAAGAGTCTAGTATCTATGGTTTGGCAGCCATTGGGCCATACATTATGTGGAATGATCTACTGCCGTGATCTGAAGCTGATTGAGTCTGTGTGTAGCTGTTTGCAATGTTATGTAGTTTTGATATTCAGTTATGTGATTTGTATAACGCTAAATGTAATGGATTTGGGGCTGGTCGATGCCCTCTAAAGGCCTTTTTACGGAGCAATCCAAATAGGGACTAATTTAGCTAAAGTTTTTCATCAGAAAACGTCGATTTGTAAAGCTGGCTGGAAAGTAATAAAACGGCTATTAAACTAATGAACTGGAGATATTTTATAAATGGAATTCCAAACGTTCCATTTGGGTCGTTAGTTTGGGTGTTTGATAATCTTCACCGCTGAAAAAAATAAACAAACTTTTCACAAAAGCTGCCGTTCGCGTTATTAATTTCCCTTCAAGTCTAAATACTTGTTGGAAAAGTCATAGACCAAACAAAAACACAGGCGACAAACCTAACAAGTGACTAACAGAACTATTTTAGCGCGTTCTAACTTCCAAAGTGTCATCTCATACATGATAGCGGGCGATCACTGCGGTTGTCATGGCTAGTCGCCCCCGGATGGAAGAATTAGCTCGCCTGAGGCAGTCAGGCCCAATTCCCAGGCAGACTTGCAACGAGACGTTAGGCATTGTATTTTTACATTTGGAATCCATCCAAATAGTACTCCCCGAGTTATCAAAAATTCTAATTCCCATTGATACGGACGCATAGCGTTAAACACTAACTAATAAGGCGGTCTTCATTTTAGTTAAAAGTTATTTTTGGTTGTATCAATTGGAATGTTCTATTAAATAAATCAACACTAAAGTTTCGAAAGGTCATCGGGTCTGTTTAGTGTTATTGATAAAATAACTTCGTTTGCAGAAATAATTATTTAATCTAGCAATTAAAATGTTCGCGTCTAGTGATGGGACTTACCGGTGTCGGTATATCACTGAACTAGTATTTTTGCCACTTTCAGTTCACTTGGGGTTGTATTTTTTGTTATATTGTTGTGTGTTCGTATATAGTTCGGTACATCACGTAATTTGGCGCGCTGCCGGCCGACGAGCGGTACGCCCGATCGTGTCGCGACTACTGCAGCGGTTGATTGTATACCTACCTTTGTAGGGCTGGGAAATACACGATTTTGTCGGATATCTACATTTTTGTTATATTTTTCGTAATTTCTGGAATACGACTCTATTCTTTCTCTATTTCTTCTATTCTACTCGGTACTTGATGGTTTTGTGAATCAACCTTGCTTTTGTTTGCGGGTTTACTCTTCTTGTAAAAGGTGATTATAACCACAAAACTCAGATAGTCAGATTATACTCATAACTAAATTATATATTATATAGGTAATAGCCATAAATTATATTTGTGCTGTATGGATTCGATGAGGTAAATGATAATATTAAATTAATTATGAGTTTAGTCATTTAATAAATAGTTAAACAATGTGAGGATAGGTAAAAGTCTTGAGGATAATTCTTGACGTATTATTTGTGAATAAAAACTATTGCTGTTTTTACATTTTTATTGTAGATAACAATATCCATATGATAAAGGTATTACAAAAGATGATCGTATCATTGTCCTGGTAGCTGAACCATATAAATAGCCTAATAACTTTAAAAAAGTTTCACCACAATGGATTCAGCATTTTATTAATCGTAGGTACTTACCTATCTCTAAAAAAAAATATATATCCGTTACCGCAAAGCATGTCCCATCCCTAGCCCCGTCAGTTCTACCGAGCAAGTGGCAACCGCGTGCCGTCAATTTAACTAATATAAAATAGGAGAATGTGCGTCCGGTGATCTCATGAAACTCATTATCATCCGTTGATGACCTATTTCTAGCTGTTACTGGCAAAACAAATGAATTAACAAAAAATAAAAATAAACGCGAATTTTTTCCCCAGAAAAGTACATACCTACGCTCGTTAAATTGTCTGCCTGAAAAGAATGTCATAAAATACGAAAGCATAGACAAATGACAATCGTTTTCAAAACGATTCGTATTTCTACAAAGACTTGACATAAGCTTTTCGATAGCTTATGTCAATCCTACCCATTTCTGACGTATTCAGCATCGTTATCGCCGGTAGATGTGTTTATCTAGGGCCTACGGTCAAGTTCAAGCACTATATGCTGTTATGAAGTATTATTATTTTGTTTTTGCTTTCCAGAGGGAGACAGACGTTTAATTTTTCCTTGAATTTTCGTCAATCCTTCTGTTTACGTCGTCTTCCGAAGTTGTCATTTTCGTGTATGCTAATTATTCATGGTGCGGTGCTTTGAGAACTTCACCTTTTAGTTTTAACGTAACATAACATCACTCCTGTAATTCCCGAAAGATTAGACTGAGGTGCCTACCTACAGTACACCCACATTTTACAAGTCACATGCCCTTAACCAAGAAATTTTAACCAGGTTCTTATTTGAACAAAATAGTTTTGGTTCTGTAGTAAACCCAACAAGACCTGATACTATGACAGCGGACACAAAACGGATTGTTGTGGATGCACCACTGGGTGCATACCAAGCATGACTACACAGAACCTTAACACAAACGATGCTGAATAAATGGACAAATGGACAGACCGCATCATAACAAGGGAAAAAAGAAGTTCAGTTTTAACAGAACAAGCTTCCTCCTGATGATCCTATACAGACGATCTTAAGATAGGACTGGACAATGGGCAGGCCTGAAGTGGAACTACATATTAAAACAAATATCAAACAAAATTCCAAAAAAAAAATTAAAAAACTTTGGAAGAGGACGATACCGGTATACTGCCGTGCTAAGCTAAAAAGATTTTAATGGCATCGGATAGCTTAAATAAATACGCATTTAATGAACTAAGCTAAATAGCAGTATCTATTTTAAAATATAAAACCTAATAAGCAAAAAAAAGTCAATCCGTAATGTGTTTAGCATAAGCATAATCAGCCTATAATGTTCCCACTGCTAGGACATAGGCCTTCTCTCTATGAGAGGGAATGGGCTATAATCCACACAAGTCTTCGAATTTTTGGTTCTAGGACATGCTTCTTTCCTCACGATGTTTTCTTTCACCGTTTTGAGAGCAGTGGTGATGAAATTAATAACACAAAGTAATGCTCCTGCCTGGGTTCGAACCCGCAACTTACTTTTCGTTAGCAATAAACTTTAAATATGATTTTGATTTAAGTTGGAGCCGCTACCACTGGGCCCCTTCTGCTCTCTATGTAGTGTATAAACCAAACTATTTTTAAAAAACAACAAATTTCTCGAAACTTGCTTTCCTTGAGATACCGCTTTTGCGTTACCGCGTATTATAAAGATCCGATCGTTTGTTTTCTCAAAATGCGTACCTATTTAAAGTACCTCCTTCACCATATGGTCTAAGACGTAAGTCCTGCGACTTGAAACAATAGGTCACTTTATATGTAAATAGCTAAGGGACAATAACAATAATATTATAACAGCTGCAAATAATATCTTCAAACAACCTTGTGGCCCTTACACGTCCCTGCAGAATAAGGATTGCACTGCAATGCAGGGTCATATTGACAAAACGAAGCTTAGTTAGGTACAGAACGTCCATTTTTACCCGACTACGGCGAAGCCACAAGGAAGGGTTATGATTTTAGCAGTCTATGTATGTATGTTTGTATTTACGTATGTTCCTATGTAGCGCCTAAACTATTCATCCGATTTTGATGAATACGGTGTCAATCGATTCGTTATTATGGCCCGGGTAACATAGGCTATATTTTAACCGATTTCAACAATAGGAGGAGTCGATTTTACCTTGTAAACTCCGAATTTAATTAGAGCGTGATTTTTCAGTAGTCGGGTTTTTTAGATGTAGTATACCACACAAATTCTTGTTAGTTCTGAGTTTTTACAAATGGTAAGATAATCATTTAAAAGTAAAAGATATTTAGAGTAACATTTAATAATATGTTATCTACTAAAACAGCGTTTGGTTCACATTCTGTGTTAATAGTGCTTACAAAACTATGTCATAACATTTCATTGATAAATTACAATAAACATAACTTCAAGTTTCTGATTTTCATATGAAAATAGGAAAAATATAAAAACAACAATATAAATAACAGGCACTCGAAAGTCCAGAAGGGTCCTAATGTATGAAGAACAACCAGTCATTGACTAACCTCAGCAAGAATAAAAGCTTGCACATACTTAACATAACATAACATAAGATAACATCACGCCTGTAATCCCCGAAGGGTTAGGCAGAGGTGTACAGTCACGAGCACAAATACGTAAACACTTTCCTAAATTTAAAAGCAATTTTCGCGAAAAATAACGACTGTAACTTGGAGATTGGAATCTTTTTCATAAAAATATGAGTTCCAGTATGCAATGTTCGTAACAACATGAAATTTTAATTAGAACAGTAGGAGAAAAGCACTTTTAAAAGTTGTTAAGTGTTTACATATTGGTGATCGTGACTGTACCTAATCGTTCCCCCACATTTAGCCAGCCCTTTTATGACTGAGATTGACTGAGGTGTGACTGCCTCGTTGGTGTAGTGGTCGTAAGCGCGACTGCTGAGCATGAGTTCCTGGGTTCGACTCCCAGGTCGGGCATAGTGCTTTTGGGTTTTTCCATCAGGAATTTCTCGGTAGCAGCCACGGAGTCTGGAGCCCGTTTGATGACAATAAGCTTGCCCCCTATTACATGGCGCTTAAACATAACTGGCGAAATGTGAGTAAAAGCTTGCACCTGCGTTCTTAAACAACTTCCCACGATTTTATTTTAATTAGAGAGTACAGAGGTTTTTAGGGCTTTAGTATTACTACAAGAACTTATGTTTGTGGGTAGTTTATAAATTACACAAAGTAATGCGCCTGCCTGGGATCGAACCCACGACTTTACTGTTCGTAAGTCGGAGCCGCCACCACTGGGTCACCGCACCGCTGCTCTCAAAAGCGCGCAAACAATATAGTAAAGGAGCGAGCGTAGCAGGCTTTGTCGTAGTAGCAGCTGAAAAGCGTGACATCGAAGTTGGTCACAGTGTAATTGCATTTTTTGGATTAGTGTATCCTGATGAGATAAAGCGGTAAACCGGTTTGGCCTAGGACAAACTAGTTTGACGTTAAATCTGGTTTGGTTGATAAGTTGATAACATTTATATTGGGGCATTCTTCAAATGTGTGCGTAAGGCTCTAGGTAGGCCAATATCACGTGCTGAAAAGCTGATTCAGTTTTATTCAGCCACGAAACTTAGAGGTTATTAGAGCCGTAAATTATTTTATTCGTCCAAAATAGCATAACAAGATTGTTTATCGATATGCTAATGAAGCTTAATCGCGTTTCGCAATCTGAAAGTCAAGGTAAATGATCGCTGAGGGCGGGGATACCCCTGAAATGACCTGCGTTTACACTGACACTTTTTAAACGCGACGTTTTTTTTAAGACGTACAGAATTTTCAACTCTTGGTGCGGGAACTGAGAATTGAGAATTGAACAAAGCGAATTCTTATCGCGTAAAAAAGCGCGCTGTTAGCTTCTGAGTACGGTAAAATAGTGTATTATTTATTTATTTATTTAAATACATACAGTCAGAGACTACTAACATCTTAATAAATATTATAATGCGAAAGTAAGTTTATTTGTTTGTTACCTTTTCACGCTTAAACCACTGAACCGATCATCCTGAAGTTTTGTATATACGTTGTCAGGTGTATAGAAACGGACATGGGGTACCTTTCATCCCGAAAAAAAAGTACTGTTCCCGAGGAAAATCACAATAACGTTCTTATGATGATGGCGCCACGTGTCTTTCGAATCATGATTGAATTATTACAAGAAGAGTGCAACCCGAATTGATTGTCAAATTCTAAGTTAATGCGAGCGAAGCCGTGGCCAAAAGTAGTTCCTTTTGGTTTTGTCGTAGTCGGGAATAAAAAATAATAACAATAATAAAAATATAATATTATATAATATTATGTTGACGAGATCAGCTACACGACGCGCACGCCTATCGCCTCCGGACCCGTCGCTCAGCTCCGCCTCGCCGCCGCCGGAATCCAGCCCAATCGTGAGTGCTGTGACACCGGCCGTGGCAGTTGCGTCGAGCTCGAGCGACGAGTATTTCTCTCCGCCGACGACGCCACCACCTGTTCGTCGACGAGGAGGACGCCGGCCGCCGGACGGTTTAGGACCTCGAGGCCCACCGGCCTCTGATAGGGTCCCAGCTCCCGGCGGGAGTGTGCCGCGCATGCGATGGACGCAATCCATTAATGCAAATGTCATGCGCGCATACTATGGGGCTACAGAGGGGGGTAACAACCTGACCGCGTACCGTGTTCGGATGCTCTCTCTGTTTCAGGTGCTTGAGCCAGCTGTCAACGTGTCGGCACAACGACTGTCGGATCAGGTGCGAGTCATCCAGCGTAATGGTATGTTGGATGACACCGTACTTGATCGCTTGCGGACTGAAATGCAGAGTAGCCATGTCATTGCCACGCCGCCGCAGACTGTGGTTCCACCACAGTCTACCATAATACCAACTCACGATAACAACGTGAGTAATGACATGGTTACTAATGTAAGTACCCAGTGCAATGAGGAAATGAGGTGTGCTTTGGAGGGTGCGATTCGGGAATATCGGTTCATGCAACCCGATCTTAGACCACGCGTACCTCGTTTGCCCATGCATAACAAAAATAAGGTGCTGGTGGCAGTTCTGGATTCGCAGTTGTCAAACTATTTTGATAACTGCGAAAACCTCACCGATGCTCACTCAGTCCTGTATTGTGCGGCTGTAGCGGCATGTCGTGTAGCTCATGTCAAATTTTCTGATGACAGAGCTACACGACCTAAACCAGCCGTACCGTCATGGCAGTACAGGATTGAACGACGTATTGGTGAGGCCAGAGCACTCATCGGCAAACTGATCTGCTTCAGGGAGGGCAATACTCGCCCTAGAGTGATGCGTTTTGTGAGGCGGGCGTTCTCGGGGACTGATATCAGTGCTCGAGACTACATGTCCCGTGTCACAGAGCGCATCGACTTCCTGAAGCAGAAAGTTTATGCATGGGCAAACCGTATTCGTAGGTATAAGCGGCGGGTGGACCGATACACTCAGAATCGCACATTCCAAAGAGATGAAAGGTGGGTTTATAGGGCTTGGGAGCGACCCGACCAAGGTGTGGCTGACACGCACCTGCCGGATGATGATGCCATGTGTTCATTCTGGCGCAGCATCTGGTCGGTGCCTGTTAGCCATACCGAGGGTGAATGGACTCGGGAGGTCGAGCGAGCGTGCGATCTAGTACCAGAAATGGGGGCAATCACTATCAGCCCCCAAGACGTAGTTCGTGCAGTCCGTCCGTTACCTAACTGGAAATCTGCAGGGCCGGATGGGCTGCACAACTTCTGGATTAAATGGTTTACAAGGTCGCACGCTCGCCTGGCGATCCTGTTCCAGTCAGCCTTAGAGTCAGGGTCGCTGCCAGAGTTCCTGACAACAGGGATAACCCACCTGCTCCATAAATCGGGTAGTACTGCGGAGCCCAAAAATTATAGACCGATTGCCTGTCTTCCGACAGTCTATAAAGTTCTTACATCCATTTTGAGAGCTAAAATTAACAAACACATTGATGACAATTCTGTAATGTCCGCTTCTCAAAATGGATGTAGGAACGGGTCCCGCGGTACTAAGGAGCTACTCCTCATTGATATGGCCATTAGTCAACAGGTTCGCCGTTCCCGAAGGGATCTGTCGACATGTTGGATAGACTATAAGAAGGCCTATGACTCGGTGCCACATACATGGCTCATGAGGGTGCTAGAGTTGTATAAAGTTGATTCAACTCTGCGCATCTTCCTGATGTCATGTATGGGGCAATGGAGGACAGTCCTTCGCTATCCGGGATGTCGGCAAATCCAGAGGAATAGCGAGCCGATAAGGATAGAGCGAGGTATATTTCAGGGCGATAGTTTGAGTCCGCTTTGGTTCTGCTTAGCCTTGAATCCTCTTAGCACGCTGCTGGAGGATTCAGGTCTAGGCTATCGGTTGAGGAGAGGTGGTCAAGTTATATCTCACCTCCTTTACATGGATGACCTGAAACTCTTTGCCCCCAACGATTTGCAACTGATGGAGCTACTGAAAGTAACTGAAACTTTCAGTAGCGCCATCAGGATGGAATTTGGTGTGGACAAATGTGCGGTCATGCATGTAAAGCGAGGGGAGATTGTGGAATCTGTGGGAACCCAGCTCTCGGATTCCATAAATCTTAGATCCCTCTCAGCAACTGAAACCTATAAGTATTTGGGTATATCGGAAGCGCTGGGCATCAATGTTGCTGACATGAAGCAATCGTTGAAGGTGCGCTTCTTTGGCCGTCTGAAAAAAGTATTTAATAGTCTTTTATCAGGCGGCAATAAGGTGCGTGCCTTCAACGGTTGGGTCATGCCGGTTCTGATGTACTCTTTCGGCATACTCAAATGGACTCAGACAGAACTAGACGCCCTGGATAGGAGGGTCCGTACATTGTTGACGACATATCGAATGCATCACCCGCGTTCTTCTGTTATGAGACTGTATATCCCGCGGAGGTGTGGGGGTCGAGGCTTTTTAAACGCTAAGACTCTTCACAATCGCGAGATATGCAGTCTCAGGGAATATTTCCTTGAAACCGACGTGGGGATGCATCAAGATGTGGTCGCAGTGGACAAGGGGCTCACCCCGCTCTCCTTGGCTAAAGAGAACTGGCGCAAACCTGTAGTGCTTGACACTAACGACCGCATGGAAGTATGGCAGAGTAAGGAGCTTCACGGACGGTTTTTCCGGGCCCTGCATGGGCCCGATGTAGACCTACCAGCGTCCGTAGCCTGGCTACGTTCCGGGGACCTCTTTGGAGAAACCGAAGGTTTTGTCTGTGCAATTATGGATGAAGTTATGATGACGAATAACTACCGGAGATTTATTGTGAAGGACGGTACGGTTGACATATGTCGGGCATGCCACCGTCCAGGCGAATCAATCCGTCACATTATCTCCGGGTGTTCTCGTCTGGCTAACGGAGAGTACTTGCATAGACACAACCTTGTAGCCAGGATTATCCATCAGCAACTTGCTCTAAAATACAACCTTGTGGAATCGGAAGTACCGTACTATAAGTATGTGCCCGACCCAGTTCTCGAAAATGGCAATATCACATTATACTGGGATCGATCCATCGTAACTGACAGGACTATTGTAGCCAATAAGCCTGATATAGTGGTGGTGGATCGATCAGAGCGGCGTGCAATGATTGTTGACATAACGGTCCCGCATGATGGGAACCTCGTGAAAGCCGAGAAAGATAAGCAAATCAAGTATCTTGACTTGGCTCACGAGGTTGTCGACATGTGGGATGTGGACTCAGCGATCATTGTGCCGATAGTTGTATCAGCCCATGGCTTAATTGCCAAGAGCCTCGACCAATACCTGAGGAGGCTCTCGTTAGGCAGCTGGATCAAGGGTTTGATTCAGAAAGCGGTACTCCTGGACACGGCTCGTATTGTCAGGAGGTTCCTCTCTCTGGAGCCCTGACCGCCGGTAGCTTGGACCCTGTTCCCGATACCGGTGGGCTACAATTTTTTATATTTTTAAATGTTTTTTTTTATATTGTTTTTAGTTTAAGAAATATTTAAAAATATATAAGATTTGTGTAAAGATAAATAAAGGAAATAAAAATATATTAAAAATAATAAACTACAATATATAATACTTATACTACAATACACAATACACACACACACACACAACATAACAAAACAAAAAAACATAATACATTTACTATAATATATATTTATAGTATTTTATGTATCCTTGTAGATTATTTAAAATCTTAGTATTAATTAAAATTATTTTCAAATAAACACCTACCTCTGTACTTTTGTGCTTGAAGTGTTAAATAAATAAAAGCACCCGTAAGCACGTACCAAACACATGGTTGGTCCATAATGGTAACATACTAATTTATCTGATTATCACTGTTCGGTGATACGGGCTTTGATTATTTTGGAGAACATATGGTTGCGTATCTCTAAAAATATTCATGTTTTTCGGTGACGTGTCCACAGCAACGGTCTGATGCAAGACTTTGCAAGAGGTTCCAGTCCAACTACGTTTTAGGTTCAAATTTTATATCAAGGGGTTTTTATGTTTTAGTTATGGTAATATTTTAAAATCTTGTACATATCTGTAAACCGTATACCTTATCCTTGTTGTTAGACCGGCTCATTGGTAGAGTGGTCGCAAGCCCGACTGCTGAGCATGAGGTACTGGGTTCGATTCACGGGTCGGGCAAAGTGTTATTGGATTTTCTATCAGGATTTTTTCAGTAGCAGCCACGGACTCTGGATTTGTGCTCGGTTGATAGCAATAGACTCGCACCCTTTTATATGAGACTTAAAACATAACTAAACTAACTGGCAAAATATGGGTGTACCAGGTACCTACTATTAGGTACACCTCTGTATAACTCTTCAGGGATTACAGGCGTGATGTTATGTTATGAAAATCTTGTAGGAAAATAGACTTTTATTTTGAAACCACAAGTAGGTAGACTATAAGAAGTAGATAATGTTGATGATATATAGATTTCCTTATTTGCATGTGTGGTGATCAATGATTTTTCTTGCGGAGAGTTCTTTGACCTGTAAGATGTAATTCAGGTTGTGATTATTTCTATGATTTTGAAATTAGTAGCTGAGTGGTACCCAAGAGAAGGCAAAAGGAAGAGAGCACGTCCTTTACGAAGGTGGGACGACGACCTCAAAGCGACAGCGGGGTCAATGTGGAGGAGGGAAACCCGAGACTGCGAAACGTGGAAGAATATGGGGGACGCCTATGCTATGGGAAAACAATCTTCGGTAACCGATGTCTGAAGAATAAAAACTTCATTAAATAAATAATGTGTAACTAGATTGTAAGATTGTTCATCATCATCTGCCTAGCCTTTTCCCAACTATGTTGGGGTCGGCTTCCAGTCTAACCGGATGCAGCTGAATACCAGTATTTTACATGGAGCGACGGCCTATCTGACCTCCACAACCCAGTTAGTACTGGGTAATACGATACCCCTTGTTAAGACTGGTTGTCAGACTTTCAGATTGTAAGATTGTTATTAAAGGCTATTGTTATTTTTTTAAATATTTTTATACGCAAACCGTGCGTAGGGAACTACATCTGTTTTTGATATGGAAAAAAAAATTCGAGTGCGAGCAGGGTTTGAACCTGCGACCTTCCGACTTCTGATTTTTTTAAATTTTTTTATTGTTATTGTTATATACTCACATAGTTTCAGTGGTGGATACTGTATTATAAGTACAAAACAATAGCCCTATACAACATTATTTTTAGTGTATTTGAAACCTGAATATACTTTGTTCAGAATAACTAACTGAAACGATTCCAATAATTTTTAAATCATGTTATATTTTTTCCCAAAAATATTTAAAAAAATTAAAAGTTGGACACCGAGCGACATTAAGTACCTATTGCAATTTAGGTACTTACTGCCAAATTATTATTATCAATGAGCTCAAGACGACGCTGGAGGCGCGCGCTGCGTGATCACCATGTTTTTGTGCGGACAACTAGGTAACAGAACAAGCTTATAACTTTGTGATTTTTCATGATACAGTTTTTAAATTTTGTTCATAGATTCTTAACATAAAAATACTAGACATGTGATACAGGTTTCGCATATACTAAAACTAATGTTGTATAGTACCTAATAGATAGATAGATGAAACTGATGTCCCACTGCAGGGCAAAGGCTTCCCTTCCCTCTTTTCATTTATCTCTGTCTTTGGCTATTTGGGCCCAATCCTTTTGATAAAAGTCACGCCATCTCCTTCTGGGTCTACCGCGTCGCCGGGTTCTGTTGTTCGGAAACCAATATGTTGCCACTTTGGCCCAATTTTGATGCGACATGCGGCAGATGTGACCAGCCCAGTTCTATTTAATTTGGCGGCTGTGTTGCAAACCTACCTAACAACACAAAAAAAAACATTGCCTGACAATTAGCACTTTTTGAACATCATAAACTACATAAGAGTGATCCCTAACACGCCCTCACAACTTCTTCTGGTGTTATAACTGGTCTTCATCTCTCTCTCTCATCAACATTCATTTTCATCACTCGTTTAGTCACATGTGATTAGTCCCTCCTCATGATCATGAAATGTAGATGAAAAAATGCCGAACTAGGAGAAATATCTAAAAATAATCGCTTAAGCTTTCAGTCTATTAATATAATGTATTTAAAGAGTAACAGTGATATGTTTGGAGCAGGTAGATGGAGTGTCCAGCGGTCATCGGTCGCGACCTTTTAACTCGAGTTGAGAGTGATTCATTCCACTTAATACCGAAGAATGGCACCTCGTAGTCACAAGGTTGTAAGCTATGAACTATTTGTGTGAAGCTAATTGAATTACAATACAATTGACACAATACGCCAATTTGCCGTGATGTGTTCCATACAACTGCCAAATAATGACAGTTGTCATTTGAATCTATGGGCCTGCTGCACGCGACTTCGTTCTCGTGGAAATTTTGATGTGTATTCCATGCTATTCCAGACTATATCTATCTCTGTGCCAAATTTCATCCAGATCCGTTTTACCGTTCTGGCGGAATTGAGTAACAAACATCCATCCAAAATTTTGCATTTATAATAGTATAGAATTTAAGGTAAATCTGATCTATTGCTTTACATTAATTGATTTTACAGTAACTGCCTCCTTGGTGTAGTAGTCGCAAGCGCGACTACTTAGCATCAGGGTTCCATTCCCACGTCGCGCAAAGTTTTATTGAGTTTAATCAATAGGGTTTTCTCAGTAGCGGCTTTGGAGTTTGGAGTCAATATGCTAGCCCCTTATAACATGGTACTTAAATATAACTGGCGAAATGTGGGTGTACTATTTAGGTACGCGGCTACCTAAGTTGGGAGTCCCCAAAGGGTTAGGTAGCCGTCATAGGCGTAATGTTATATTTAGTTGCGCGAAGGGGTTTGTAGAGTTGTATTGTAGACCCAGGTTTTGCCAGTGAGGTTTAGGTATCATGTCCAGTGGTCTCATGCGACCACGTGACAGCGGTAGTCCAGAATGTGCTGTCCTATTCCTATTGGACAAGTTACAGAAACAAAAAACATTAAGTTACTTAATAAAACAGGCGACTCTTGAGTAATAACAATCTTATCTAAGTCAAACCAAAACACTTATTTTATCACGTTCATAGATAACAGGTGAATGGTCTGTTGCATAGCTGCTGCAATTACAGAAACAATAGATAATAATTTATCAGTTACTCACTGATATAATCAGCTACATTCTGCAATTCGGTCTCCTGAATCATAGACTAAATAAAAAGTGAGGTTTACGACATGGCTTCAACGTACCCTTCACTGCGGGCTATGACAGAGCCTACTGTTCCGAGTAATCTACATGGTGCATGATCTGTGGCGTAGGCCTACAATGTGGCCTTAGTAAACGATACCAAATTCGACGCTGTATTACAAAGTTGTAACAGTATTAGGAGCTGATCTGGTTACTTTCCATTCCTTAGCTCTGCCATCAAACTCCGATCTTGAAGGCCACTGGCCCGTTGTACTAGCTCATCAATTGTGTAACAATCGTACAAAAATAAATACAAAATCAAAACATGGATCGTAGTCTGCGGTCGAGTCAGGAATAAACCAGAGTACGACAGACGTCACACAACTAAACCACTGTAACCAGACCTCTACTATTCAACTAAAGGTATCTAAAAACTCCCTAGTAACGAAATGCTGGGGGAGGTAGGGTAGATCTAGTAATAGTGGTGTCGTGGCCTGAATATGGGTCGGGTCAGCGATGCCAACGCCTGTTGTGTTTTATAATTAGTTTAACCGCCTCACTGTGACACTTTAACCGATTAGAATGAACTCGAAAGGGGAATAGAATCCTTTCATATGGTAATCAGCTGTTGTAATAAACTAGGGGCTTACTCAATGTGACTGATGTAAAATCTGATGGTGAATCTTGAATGCATTGAATGTTAATAATAAAGATAAACAACCTTGTAGCCAGGATTATCCATCAGCAACTTGGTCTAAAATCCAACCTTGTGGAATCGGAAGTACCGTACTATAAGTATGTGCCCGACCCAGTTCTCGAAAATGGCAGTATCACATTGTACTGGGATCGATCCATCTTCACTGACGGGACTATTGTAGCCAATAAGCCTGATATAGTGGTGGTGGATCGATCAGAACGGCGTGCAATGATTGTTGACATAAAGGTCCCGCATGATGAGAACCTCGTGAAAGCCGAGAAAGATAAGAAAATCAAGTATCTTGACTTGGTTTGCGAGGTTGTCGACATGTGGGATGTGGACTCAGCGATCATTGTGCCGATAGTTGTATCAGCCCATGGCTTAATTGACAAGAGCCTCGACCAACATCTGAGGAGGCTCTCGTTAGGCAGCTGGGCTTGATTCAGAAAGCGGTACTCCTGGACACGGCTCGTATTGTTAGGAGGTTCCTCTCTCTGGAGCCCTGACCGCCGGTAGCTTGGACCCTGTTCCCGATACCGGTGGGCTACAATTTTTTTATATTGTTTTTTGTAAGGAATATTTAAAAATATAATTGATTTGTATAGAAATAAATAAAGGAATAATAAAAGATTAATAAAATTGTTATCTTCATGGACGCCGCCGCTGGCAGGATCATTTACAGGGGAGAACGTCCAGTCTTAAGTTTGGCAATTCTTCGGGTTACGTCGGTCACCTTGGTTCTCTTGCGGGTGTCCTCATTTCCGATTTTTGATCACGCAAGGAAACACCGAATAGACCCCTCTCCATTGCCCTTTGGGTGACTTTAAGCCTTTTGATGAGGCCCATTGTCAACGACCAGGTTTCGGGCCCCTTATGTAATCACTGGCAACACACACACATGACCAGTCATAGACCTAAATTTCGTCTTGAGACACTGCGGTAACTTAAGTGGCTCGCCGAAAAGTTCTGGAGTGGCGACCGCGAACCGGAAGACGTTGCGTTGGAAGGGCTCCCACTGGGTGGACACCGATGACCTGGTGAAGGTTGCGGGGATCCTCTGGATGCGAGTCGCACGAGACCGGTCAATGTGGCGACACTTGGGCATAGGTCCAGTAGTGGATTTCTTTCGGCTGAAATGATGATGATGATCCAGCCTTTTCTTTGTTTGGGTTAGTAGTCCTGCTGAGCATGAGGTCCTGGATTCGATAATGTGTTATTAGGTGTTTTCATCAACTTAATTCTGAGTAACACCCCGGATTCTGGATTTGTGCCCAATTAATGGTATTACCTTAGGTCGTGGGATCGATTCCCGGGTCGGGCAAAATGTTATTGGGTTTTCCATCAGGAATTTCTCAGTAGCAGCCACGGAGTCTAGATTAGTGCCCGGTTGATGGCAATAGGTTCAGCCCCTATTAAATGGGACTTAAACAAAACTGGCGAAATGTGTGTGTACCTACTATTAGGTATACCTCTGCCTAACATATTACCTGTGTAAATTTAAGGATATGTGAGGTATTACAATCATTCTGCCTATCCCACAATGGAAAGTCGCCACGATGAAACTGCAAACTTTAATCACTGCCATCTTCTTGCAAGGTAAAGAACCGCTTATGTTAACAACAGTTTCAATGGTTCTTATACTCGCCAATAGATGGCGTTGTTATCAATACTAGGATTCGTAACATTAAACGATGTAAATATTTGAATGTCTTCAAAAATGAATTGAAAACAGATAAAAAAAATTACCTAGTAATTGAATTACCTAGGCACTCTCCAGTAGATATTGAAAAAAAGGGAATTCTTCTTGCAATTAATGTTTCTGATATAAACTACCGTCACAATTTTACTTCGTTTATATAATCAAGTATAGTACCTATATAATATAATAGAAACTGCCTCAAGAGTTATAAATCTGACACATGCAAAAGATCAAATGATTTAATACCAATTAATAGTTTGTTTAAATATATTTTAAAAAGTATTTTATGTACATTATATACAGACCACAAATAGAACTAAAGTAATGATAAAAATAAGACTAAAAGTAAGCAAATATATAAATTAATAAAATATTTAATATTTACATCAAGTAAATTGAACTAACAAAAATGTGGACACAAATATGAATAAAGTTTGTGCCCAAATTTTTGTAAGTATTAATAAACAGTGATATAATTGGCCAAAGACTGAGCTTAGCAAATAATTTCAAAGTAGGTGACAAAATTGTCTGACACATGTGAAAATGACTTTTGAACAAGAGCAGTTTTAATTACCAAGTCAAACTTGTCCATTTGGTAGTTGGTAATCATAAAGTTTCGCAGAAAAACCCATATTCTATTTTTATTTCCATTCTATTTTTATTTCTATTCTTTTTTTATTTCTATTCTATTTTTATTTCTATTCTAGCAACACCAACTCCCTCGTTACTGCCTAGCTGTTGATCTAGTGGTCGCAAGAGTGACTGATGAGCATGAGGTCCTTGAACTAGCAACTGTTCTGGAAGCTTCAGAAATAGTTCGATTGTGTGAGGATTATTGTTAAAGAATAGGGAATGAATGATAGTGTGACGTGACAGAGGAGAATGGAAGAAGAAAACGTGTTGCGTCGACCCCAAGTAACATGGGACAAGGTCAGGAAGATGATGATGATATGGAATGAAGTTAGCAGACCTCGGTGCCTCATCGACTGTCTCGTTGATCTAGCACGACTGCTGAGCATGAGGTCCTGGGTTCGATTCCCGGGTCGCACAGTGTAATTCGGTTTAAAAATTAATTTCATTAAAATTAAATTACTCATTGATGTTATACAAATTAAATTATTCATTTATTTCATTGTGACATCTACCAACCCGCACTGGGCCCGCGTGGTGGGTTATAGCCCATTCCCTCTCATAGAGAGGAGGCCTGTGTCCCAGCAGTGGGAACATTATAGGCTGATTATGCTTATGCTTATTTATTTCATTAAAATTAAATAATTCATTGATGTAATTTAAAATTAAATTACTCATTGAGACATTGGCATAGCTTATCATAAAGGTGTAGTCACCAGTATTTTTGTCATTAAAAAAGACATCATTATGATGCTGCTATTTGATTTGCTTCGAATGATCTGCTTTTTACTGTGAAGTCGCTATCTAGGTACCTATACCTTTAATATGGCGGCAAGAGCCAAGGCCCTTTTTCAAGTTTAAGAGCCTTTTTTTGCAGCTGATTGCCTGGTAACTGACAGGAAAGTTTGAAAGCTTCCACGGATACCGTACCAGTAGCGAAGGGTTAATTTTTTTAAGAGGTAAGCCGGAGTACATGTCTTCAATGTGATTTTATTATTTGTCTATGGACTACTGATTGCGCCCGTTTTCAAAGGGAATCCGGTAGGAATCGAGTTGTATGGAACCTTCGCCACTGTACCGTACTATTATCCCGGCTTAGAACCTCCGGCCATGGCCCATAGGTACGCTTCGCCACCCGACACTCGGAGTAGAAGGCACTATAGGGTAGGATAAGAAGCTTAGCTAAGTGTTCATTCTGCTGAATCAAGGCAGAATGCACTTGGTTTGACTAATCGAAGCAAGTATATGTAGGTTCGCTATATGGTTTGTTATTTTGTATTTTACTCTAACAAACTAGTATAATTCAGTAATTGGTGTAACGAATATCAGCCTTTGTTGTTTGTTCTACAACATAAACGTAACATCACGCCTTGGCACATCCACATTTTGACAGTTATTTTTCAGTCCCATGTTATTGTGGGCGAGCCTATTAGTACCAACAGTTCACAATTCCTGACGGAGGAGCTCGTGGCTAAATAATAACAGCCGCTCGGGTCGGTCCTTAGGTTAAGCCGTGCTTACCTAGGTTGGTCTGTGGATGGGTGACCGCCCATTACATACAGAGTTTCCTCCGTGCCTCAGAAAGCACGTTTAGCCGTTGGTCCCGGCTGTCATCTGTAGATCTTTGACAGTCGTTACAGGTAGTCAGTGGCCCAAAAAGTCTGACAACCAGTCTTACCAAGGGGTATCGTATTACTCAGTACTAACTGGGTTGTGAAAGTCAGATAGGCAGTCGCTCCATGTAAAATACTGGTATTCAGCTGCATCCGGTTAGACTGGCAGCCGACACCAACATAGTTGGGAAAAGGCTAGGCAGATGTGTTCACAATTCCTGACGAAAAAACCTGATAACACTTTACCGGTCCCGGAATCAAACCCTGAACTCTTTGCTCAGCTGACGCGCTTGCGACCACTGGACCAATGAGGCAGTTACTTGGTTCAATACTAGTGAAATCCTTTCTATTACTGATTCAGTATTTTTTTCTCACTTTAGTTAATAGGCGTCTAGGAACATTGTTTTAAGCTTTCACGGTTTACAAACTTATACTGTCACTTACGGGATATCTTCCGTGATTGTTCATTATTTTGAGCTCCCGATATTCAATCACGGTAGATATCCCGTAAGTGGCAGTATAAGTTTAGGCGTCTAGGATTCCATTATCCTACCGTAATGGGTCTTAATCAATTGCACCTGTCTAGCGTATAGAGCTCTCAGCGTCTTCACACGCGCAAGACGATTACGCTATACAATATAGTAATATGTTTACTATGTAGGTATAATTAATGTTTTTGTTTGTATTACTTAGAGCATAGATGATAATCTTTCCATAGGTCAACTCGTTCACACATAATGGGTGTAAAAATACCCTTAACGAAGTCGAAAGGCACTTGTTCTCCCCAGTCATTACGATAATTTTTTGTTCTAGACCTTACCTGGGAATCTTCTAAATACGGAAATATGGGGGGTCAAAGTTCATCTTTTTCACAAGTTTTTTTTAAGTACCTCCACGATTTCGTAGTATTATTCAATGCATCTATCAGCACGGTGCAGTTTTGAGTGCGTCGCATTGAGGCCTACCATAAAACGTGGTTTTTCACTCCCAAAAAACAAGTCGTTTCCCAGCAATATTTTTTGCGTAGAGTTACTTAGCTTGATGTAAGTACTTACATACCTACAGAATGCTTGTTTGACAGTTTCGTGAAGGTTTAACACAAGGTTAAACTGATGGAAAGCATTATTGTGTCATATCTTTTTGACCGTTTCTGGTTTATGACACATTTCTACATAAGGGAAGAAAAAAAAATTCGGCTATTCCATACATTTTGACAGTGTAGGTATTGCAATTTTATAGGAAACAGCACATTTTTTTTTAATAACCGATGAATAATTTCTATGTGGAGGGGAGGGGGGGGGCTCTGAATGATGTCCTGAATACGTGGTAACCGTTTTCGCGTCGGTGTTTTTTCCACCCTGTGTACTTTGTAAACATTGACGCAGGAAATATTATCAATCTCCGGGGTGCTACTGGGAAATTGAATTGAGCATTTCAACACGTAGACTGCACGCAACCGAGAAAACCGGCAGAAAGGAGAGGAAGTCTTTATTCTGTAGCGGGGGATCTTGAGCCGATACGATGATGATTTTGATGAAAAAGCAGCATTTCTCTGTTTTAATTTAAACAATTTGGGTTATGAAGTTACGGATAAGACTATCATGTTATTTCCAAATGAGTCTCAAGTGCACTAATTAATATTGTATATGCATTAAAAAGCCTACCTAGAGTTGGAACGCAACCTTAAAGTGCAGGCAAAGGGACATTTTATCAGCGATAAGTATGATGAAAAATTAAAAATGTATAGGTTTGACATAAGCTATCGAAAAGTCCGAAAGTTCTTGTAGAAATGCGAAACGCTTTGAAAACGATTGCTTCTTGTCCAGGTCCTCGTATAATTTTGTTAATTTCCTCTCAAAATAAAAGAGCACACCATTGGGATACAAAATCGGGCTCTCCAGAAAAGTAACACTTCACGCATTTAAATTCGGATTTAACACTTCTATTGCTGAAAATTCCAAACAATTGCGGTCTATTTTTTTCGAAATAACAAAACAACAACAACATCAGTAACACTTTTCATACTACGCGAATAAAAAAGTTAATGCAAAACAATCATTTTAACAAAAAATCACGTTGCCCTCTCGAAATAGGTAACAAAAAACATTGTTGAAACATTCTAACTAAAAGCTGTAAACATCAACCCCATACCAACAAATAAGAGGATTTCAAACTCCAAACACACATTTAAATTCAAAAACACTGCCATAGTCCAAATGCCTAAAAATTACTCCCAAAAAAGAGTGTAAAGACACAATATTACACTGTCAAAAGTGTCGAAAGTACTCGAACATTAAGAGCAAAACAGTTGATTTAACTAAAAGCCGTTTACGACAACTCTAAAGGGAATCTTAACGAGCAATTCGAAAGCTCCCCATGTTAACGCGGGACGGACTCGCGGGAAACAGCACCAATTTGCGGGAACGCAAAACTGACGGCTGATTACATTATGAGTAGGGGCACCGTGCGTTTGTAGGGGTTTTCCGGACAGTCTTGACTGGGTTGTTTATACAGTTGGGTTTTAATTAATTTTGACACAACGTCACATCTGTTTTTCAGTGCACAGAAAAACAGATGTGAAAAATTCTTAAAGGAAACTCGAGTTCGATTTTGACGAAAACTAAAACTGCATCATTAGATTTTTGAAAAATCAATATTCCGAGCTAGGAATCGAACACATTGATTTCGGAAAAAAAATACACACTGTATTATTACACCTTTCGATAGTTTCGCTAACAAGGATCAAATTCTGGGAAACAGTCGTACGAACGGAACGACTGACGGTTAGACCGGAAGCTGACCCCAACATAATTGGGAAAAGGCTAGGCAGATGATGACTAGCATTAATATTACCATGAATCGTGAGGTAGGGCACGGCACGGGTACCGGGTTGCCGGCGGGCGAGGGCGCAGATACCGGCGAGGCAGGCGAGGGTGCGGACGAGGCTCTCCTCCTGTTAGCTCGCGCACTTTTGATCGACAATCATCAATTACGGTCGGCTATTTTTGGTATTTTCTTTTTTCAACTTATCTGGAGAAACTAACAAAAAAAAACACATTTGGTCGACCACTGCAATGTTCATCTTAGCAGCTCATACGGCCTCGTTTAAATTCGGCCACCCAACATTTTATTAGGTATTATTAAATGAAAGAGCTCCCTGAAAAATAGAAACTAAGTACCAGCTCGGCTTTGATATTGTTTGGTAGGACAGAAAATTTCAAATGAAAGTTGTATAACACGTAACGCGGACCAATTTACTTCATGTTCAAAAAATCAGCAACAGCGTTCACTACTTGATGGGCGCAAAACAAATAATAATAAATTTTAGTCTAGATTTTAATTTAGGTATAAGGTTGACCAAAATGGCAGTCTCCAAAGTACCGGCAAATCAGGTACTTTTAGTCCCAAAAGTCCTAGTATGTTAATTATAAATCCAGGTTTCCTCACGCTGTTTCCTTCACTTTTTTACTTTTTAATTCATATAGAATTAAAAATTTGAGAGAAATTGAGAGGTGACTCGTCACACCGCCAGCCAGCAAGCGAACCTGCCGAGCGAGGCCTCGTTTCACCTCTTTTCATACTTTTGCTCACACCGCGAACTACCGAGAAAGCCGAAATGAAGTATGAAAAGAGGCTCGACCGCTCGACAGCTGGCGGTGTGGCCTGCAATTTAAGCAGGCATTGTTAGTCATTGCACTCAGTTTATAGCTAAGAATATAACTCCATGAGCTATTATATAGCTACATGTGATTGTTTTTCCTCAAGATATAATAAACTGTGAAGACGAGCTCGTGGCTAAATAATAACAGCCGCTCGGATCAATCTTTAGGTTAAGCCGTGCTTGCCTAGGTTGGTCTGTGGATGGGCGACCACCCATTACACACCGAGTTTCCTCCGTGCCTCGGAAAGCACGTTAAGCTGTTGGTCCCGGCTGTCATTTGCAGATCTTTGACAGTCGTTACAGTCAGTGGACCAAAAAGTCTGACAACCAGTCTTACCAAGGGGTATCGTATTACCTAGTACTAACTGGGTTGTGGAGGTCAGATAGGCAGTCGCTCCATGTAAAATACTGGTATTCAGCTGCATCCGGTTAGACTGGAAGCCGACCCCAACATAGTTGGGAAAAGGCTAGGCAGATGATGATGTAATAAACTGTGAATACGGTGATTTCGTCACTTTTAAGATGGCAAGTGGCACGTACGCTTATTATTCCTACTACATTTTATTTCATTTTACACGAAAATGAGTACCTAAATGTAATCAGAACAATATTTATCTGAGAAATGAAGATGAGGCACAATAACAGTGTTTATCTTAGATCTTAATCTTTTTGGTGGCTAGTGAATGGAGGTCGAAACTAAGTTTCTTAGTTGTAATCGAGGTTTGTTATTCTAGTTAGTCACATAAAATGGTTAATAATAGAATCTCATTATATTGAACCCAAGTCCATTTTTACAGCACAAGAGAAGACAAATACAAGACATCAAGCCTATTATCTGCGAAAGGCTACACAGAGGTGTAATGTACGCACACTTCACCATCTCATCACCATGATCTAATGCCACATTATATTAGAGTAATCAAAACTAGTCGAACTTCGACAAACAAATCAACCCTACTCAATCCTTCATTCTCCAACACGACGGTCACCGTACACATAAGGGCAAATATCTGCCCGAAGCCTCATCCCGCGAGATGGTTGGGCGGGCCCGCAGTCTCGGTGCGACCACCGGCGCGTCACAACGTGTGTGTCACCTTCGTCCTGCCTTCCCGCCTTTCGAAACGTCGCCATGGATGGACTGACGGCCAATTAAACCAACACAATGGAATACACGTCACAGCTAGGTAAAGGATTATAATTTTTTTATTCAACAATTGTTCTGTTGCAAGACGGTCGTTTGTAGTGTAGTTGTAAACAAAATTCGGAGATGGTGAGTGAGATTTCCTTTAATGAATTTAAAGGTCCTGGGATTAAGTGTTATCGTGTGAAGAGATGAATGTGTGTTCGTTTGTTTGTTGAAGGTTTTTAAGAAAATACTTAACCTATTTGTGTGAATTTATAAATCAATTTTACTTTTTATTGACTTTGTGTTATCTTACAGATTTCTTATTGTAGTCTTCTTTACTGTTTTGTTCAACATCTTATAGTAAACGTTTTGTTTTTAACGTAATAACTGTTCTTTTTGCCGTAATAACTATCGTGTGTTTTCCAAATATCCTGGCAGATTATTAGATTGTGTTTCAAGCTCATAATTTTCCGTTCTTTTTGTAGATTTCTTCATCTGTTGCATGTTCATAGACATTGTGTATTTTTGTGTACATTTCATGGTAGTTACATTGACACTGATTTATGCGGTTTTTTATTGGACATGCAAAACAACGGGAGTTCAGAAATAAAAGAAAAACGCGGTAATTTAACAGACTTCAAACGGCTCTATTTACTAACAATGAATTGCATGAGTATCTTAATATAGATTAAAGATAATCATCGTAAGAGCAACAATCGTACTTGCTATAGATATCTAAGTTTTTAAAGACGTCTGTTACTCCTTACTGCTATACTTTATTTATTTACAAGAAAGTGACTTGTCTGTCTTGCTTCAATTTTAGTAGTTTTGTTTTTCTATAATATTTGGCACAAAATATGTAGACCATGATATAGTTTAGGACATTTTTTTTTTTTTTTTTTTTAAACATCGATGTAGATCTGGCTCATTAGATACTTTTTAGTCTGCTAGTACGTTTCCATGGTATAACTTCTGCCAAAACATAGTCACTTCTTGTAAACGGCTAAAAACAGATTATTATAGACAAAACCGAACAGATCATGTTCTGGGTTCATATCGGGTTCATGAAGGAGGTTCCCTAGGATACAACTGTATCGTGGTTTTCTGATAACCTGGTCATATCTACACTCATCGGCCTTACATTTAAACGAAAATATTCCTACGAGAAAAATATTTTACATTTTTCTATAGACCGGCCGCTTTAATGAGTCCTCGCGAAGGTATCAATTTAAATGGAATAGGTATTCCGAAGGTTGATCACGTATTGGTTCAATTAGTATCGTAATACCTACGTGGATCATGGTTATTTTAAAGCAAATAATCTGTGGGATATTGTTAGGACTTTGTTGACGCTTAATGTGCCTTTACTGGGACAAGGCGGAGGATTGATTAAAGCGGTCGGTCTATAGCACTGTGTTCTTCTTTTTCGTGTCTCATTGTGTTATAATTGTTCCCTCAGGCGTTTTTTAAGAAAACATTTAAACGTATGGTGGTACCTGAAGATCGCTTCGTGACTTTTATTCGTCTACCTCGGGACCTACATAATATTATTTTAAACATAAATGCAGTTTCGAATAAGGAAAACGTTCGTACTGCTTTTGTTTTGCTTGTATGCATTTATAATGAGTATTATTATTCTCGAAGACATTAAACACGAGGTTTTACTATGTGTAAAAACCATTAAGTTTGAAAGAACACTAGAAAAAATACAGGATGTAATTTTTCAACCTCACCTGGAGGGAAAGTACTCTAAATACTGGAGATAGATAATTTTACTGAAAGGAAACATACCTTTATTTTTAAAAAGAAACAAATCTGCATTCAAAGATTTTCGAAAATTCGTTTGCCACACTCGGGAATCGACTGACTAAAATTAAAAAAAATAACATCCTGTACTTTTATGATATCAATCGATAGGATCATTCATATAGATCAAATCTCTCTAACAAATATAGTAAATTAAATGAAAGGAAATCCATTAAATCTAAACTTATAAATTCAATGGGATAAGATAAAGCGCTTTTACTCAAAGGTCCATCCGATTACTTACGGTAGTAACTTGACCTAATTTACAATTATCTTAAGGTAAGTTTTAGAATCAGGCGTTACTTTGCAAAAATCTATGACATTAAATGCATTATTTTGCATAACAATTAAAGCCGTTATAAAACCAAAGTACGTATGACAAACATTTTATTACAAATATTTATTTTTAACTACATTCACTAACAAGTAAAAACTTTATTAAACTAAAGTAACTAAACTAACAATAAACCTAAAATTAAATCAAAACTCCTCAACGTCAACTGCTAATGTGCCCAAGAGACTGCCTCGTTGTATGGCAACACTTAGCATCTTGCTAATGTAATGGAGGCTGTACACTCTCGCCGAGACACACCGAGGCAGGGCGAGTGCGAGAGTGTACAGCGAAGCAAGGAGCACTGAGGCAAGACGTGCACTCCTATATAGGGTGACTGGTAATTAGTGACCAATACTTGCACGTGATTATACTCATGATAACAAACAACTTTCCCAAAGAAACATTTTTTTTTTTTATACGTACATACTCGTTCACAATAACAAAACAGCCTTATGAAATCAGCTGTTAGCCACGTGACACCGTTCTGTCTCATTACTATCGTACGTCACGCGGCTAACAGCTGCTAGGTCACAGGCGTGCGCGCGCGCGAATTTAAAACGGCGGTTGTGTTATTGGGATAAAAGTGAGCGAATGTAAAAAAAAAAATGTTTCTTTGGGAAAGTTGTTTGTTATCATGAGTACAATCATGTGTTTAAGTATCGGTCACTAATTACCAGTCACCCTATATTCATTAGTTCACTCGTCCTGGCTCAGAGTGTCTGGCGAGAGTATACAGCCATGCTAAAAGCCGGCCCTTAAAACTTATACAACATTAGTTTTAGTATATGCAAAACCTGAAACACGTGTCTAGTATTTTTATGTAAAAAATCAAAACTGTATCATGAAAAATCACAAAGTTATAAGCTTGTTCTGTTACCTGGTTGTCCGCACAAAAACATGGTTACCACGAGGGGGCGCCGCGCGCGCGCCTCCAGCGTCGTCTTGAGCTTATTGATAATAATAATTTGGCAGTAGGTACCTGAATTATTGCGATAGGTACTTAGTGTCGCTCGGTGTCCCTTTTTTAATATTTTTGGGACAACATATAACATGGTTTAAAAATTATTGGAATCGATTCAGTTACTTATTCTGAACAAACTATATTCAGGTTTCGCATATACTAAAAATAATGTTGTATACTTATTATTTACTCGCCGATAAAACAGTCCTGCAACATTGCATGATACGGGAACAGTTGTTTTATTACTAATACTATCAAGAAAGTTTGACAGTTTATAAACAGCTCGTCGAAACACAAATACAACTTTCCAGTCTTACTTGGACGTAAAGCAATTTTCCCACAGTGCGCACACCTGCGTTTGTTTACGACATTGGATGATAACTATGAATAACTGCTATAATATACTGATATATTATAAAGTAGTTATTCATAGTTATCGGTTGTAACGTAACGTAGATTTACAACATTACTGGCTGTTTTCACAAATTATTCCTCAAAGCAACTATTTTTAAGTGCAACCAACTAAGTGCGATTAAATTTTGACGGCACGGTTGGTGCAGTGGCTGAGCGATTGACTGCTGCGCTTCGTGTCGCGGGTTCGATTCCCGCACGGAACAAATATTTGTATGGCCTACAGGTAGTTTTTCCGGGTCTGGCTGTTTGTGTATGTGAGCTTAAATGTTTGTAATCGCACCCACGATACAGGAGAAATTCCTAGTGAGGGAAAAAAAAAAAAAATTATTGCTCTTAGCGCAAATTCAAATTAAAATGTTATCTATATGTTTAAAAATATTATTATGTTTATTCCTCAAAGCGCAACCTTGATGAAAAATAGAGAGATATCATTAGTGAATCCATCATACCGCTCTCTATTTTTCATCATGATTGCGCTTTGAGGAATAAACATAATAATATTAATTTCAATTTGTGAGCGCAACTAATGGTTGCACTACGAGGAATAATTTAGTTGCGCTTAAATATAGTTGCGCTTTGAGGAATACCCCGTTTTCACTAACTCTAGCATATTATAGACTATTTTTTTAAAAATAAACTTAACTTAGACTTAACTTAAAAGAAACAGAACTTCAGCTATTTTATTTTCTAAATAGCGGCCACTCATAAAAAATACATTAATTGATAGCTGGCATCAATACAAACAAGTTTTGTATGGGACAAGAAAGAAGATAATTATGTCTATATTATGATATGTCTCGTCTAATTCGGTTCAGCCGTTTCGGAGAGTACTGTATGGACTTTATGAATTCAGTAAAAAGCTGTCATTTTGAAATTACAACAGACAGTTCAATTTTATTTATTTGTAAAGATATAGACTTAAATCCATTTAAATCCACAGATTCTGGAATTGATTTGTGGGAAAGAAAATATTTTTAATGGAATTTTCTTGTTAGGAAAAATCTGTTGGTAGCCACCCTTATCAAACTATTACTTACATATTTGACGAGGGTCAGGCTTAACCCGTAACATTTTGGGGCACATACATTAAAATTACTCTACCTACTTATTGATATATTAACAGGATAATAGGTGATCGATTTATTTTGTTGTAACGAAATTATTATAAAAAAATATTACTTAAGTACCTATTAGAATCGGATTTTGTTACAATTTCAAGGGTATAAATTGTTTTGGATGGAACGACTTGCCTTCAAGAATCGATAGTACACTCACTTTTTCCTTTTACCCACAACACTGTAATAATTGTGTGTCTATATTCTACTACTTAACTTATTTAGTTACGAGTACCCTTACCATAAGTAATGCTTATATTTAATTTTATAGAAATACAAGGTAATCTACCTTGTATTTCACATATTAAGTCAATTGTATTCTTATTGAGAAATAAATGTCTTAATAAATCTTTTGAACGCCAGAGCACAAACGCATGCGCGTGCCTTCCACGCCAACCCATAATTTCAACGCAAATATCTAAAAAAAAAATAGGGATACCAAAACTACTTATTTCGTGTTATAGTGCACCGCATTTTTTGTCACAAATTTGTGACGTTGGCGTACAGGGCACGCGCTTGCTTGTCACGTATATGTGACAATAGCGTTCGAAAAGTTAAACCGGATTCAAAGTACACGCGTATAAAAAGATCGGCCGATGAGATAGGCGTTATTTTTTTTAAAAAACCTGCCCATATTGTACCAAAAACACTGCCGTAACAAAATACAAACAAAAAGTGCGTCGCACCAATTTTCTACTTACTCTAATAAGTAGAGACGATAAAACATTGCCCATATATTAGGCTTCGATAAGATAAACCTTGAATAAAGCTAATACACAGGGGTGCATCCCCCTGCAACCCTCTGCAATCCCTATTGTCAACCAAACGTGATTGTAACAAAGGGTACATCTCCATGGGTAACAAAAAGGGACGTTGCACACAGAGGGTTGAATTGAAACGTACGGTTTTTCTGACAATGTGTATGGCCCGATAATACGGCAGACATATTGAGGTATTATAAATTTTATTTTTTAAGTTTTTAATGGATAATGTATTTTATTGATCGATTTGAATTGTTATTGAATAGAGTGCATTGCATTGTGTATGCATGCAGAGGGTTGTACATGGATTTCAATTTTACCAAATAATTGATTCCATATTTACCTTTGAATAAATTATTGGTTTTACAATAATACGACGCTCATAATACTTTAAAAAACCGGCCAAGTGCGAGTCGGACTCGGGCATGCAGGGTTCCGTACCATCGTAGTAGGTGAGCCCCTTTTAATTTTCAATTTATTGTTCATTGTGAAAGTGGCAACAGAAATACACATTCTGTAAAAATTTCAACTGTCTGCCTTATACGGAGCATGAGACTCAGTCCGCTGACGGACAGACGGTCGGGCAGCGGAGGCTCAGTAACATGGTCCCAGTGGTTACCCTTCGGGTAGGGAACCCTAAAAATGTTCATGAGTTTTAGTCTTATTGTACAGGTGGCTTTTCCAAAACCCTTTTACACTAGTTGTAACACTTTCCTTACTCGACACTGTATAATACACTAGAGTACACCCAGCTGCTACATTTTGCGGTACCCATTCCGCAAATATACCCAAACATTGATAGTAAAAAAAAACCGTAATACGATAAACATAACAAAAGAAAACAAAAGACGTACACCAAATGAAAACAAAGCGTTCATTTTAAAACCGCAAGCAAAGCTGCTTTTGAAATAAGCTTCTCCACAAGCTGTCAAACTTTATTGACAGAGTGATGGAGGCTTAAACTGTAAGTTCTTATAAACTTTGTTAGAAGGCGCTGTGGCGAATGCCTGATTGCATAGTGCCCTTCGTTCGAGGGTATATCTATACTATCTATCTATATATATAAAATGGTAAACTGACTGACTGACTGACTGACTGGGTGATATATCTACACAGCCCAAACCGCTGGTCCTAGAGACATGAAACTTGGAGGCTGTGTTCTTTGTAAAAAGTAAGTCATCATCATCTGCCTAGCCTTTTCCCAACTATGTTGGGGTCGGCTTCCAGTCTAACCGGATGCAGCTGAATACCAGTATTTTACATGGAGCGACTGCCTATCTCACCTCCACAACCCAGTTAGTACTGGGTAATACGATACCCCTTTGTAAGACTGGTTGTCAGACTTTTTGGGCCACTGACTACCTATAACGACTGTCAAAGATCTACAAATGGCACCCGGGACCAACGGCTTAACGTGCTTTCCGAGGCACGGAGGAAACTCGGTATGTAATGGGTGGTCACCCATCCACAGACCAACCTAGGCAAGCGCGGCTTAACCTAAAGATCGATCCGGGCGGCTGTTAGTACTTAGCCACGAGCTCCTCGTAAAGAGTAAGTATCCACTAAGAAAGGATTTTTGGGAATTCCACCCCTAAAGGGGTAAAATAGGGGATGGAAGTTTATATGAAAGTCCGTCAGTTTTGAAGTTAGGATCTTCAAATTTTGTGTTTAGGCTGACGATTGAAAATTAATCTATACGTGTCTCAGCATTTATGAGAATTCTACCCCCGAAGGGTTAAAATGGAGGATGAAGGTAAGTAATCGGATATTTTTCGACATCTACGCGGGCGAAGTCGCGGGAACAAGCTAGTAATATTATAAAGAGGTTGTTGGTTTGTATGTAGCCGGTATTCTTCGGAACTACAAGAATTTTTGGAATCGGGAAGCTACATTATCCCCGAGTATTATACTCGTAGGCTACATTTAAAACGTTCTCGTGAGTTAATTTACGTACATAATGGGAGTAATGCTGCGAGCAAAAGCTAGTATAATTATGTTCTGTACACGGGGTGGAAAGAACACCGACGCGAAAACGGTTACCACGTATAATAATTTCTATGTGCCCCCCCCCCCCCCCCCCAGCAGTTCCATACATTTTGACCGTATAGGTATTGCACTTTTGTAGGAAACAGAGCAGCTGTTTTTTTTTCAAATAACCGATGAACAATTTGTATGTGGATGGCTCAGAATGATGTACTGAATACGTGGAAACCGTTTTCGGGTCGGTGTTCCTTCCACCCTGCATATTATCAAAGTTAACAATATTTCATGAGCTAAAGTTTAAAGTTAACTTTAACTTAAGTCCAATAGCTTTTGACCGTGGGTTCGCTCCAGTTGTGGTCGAAAATTATCCAACGAGAACGTTTAAAATATTTCCCATATTATATTTGTGTAGCTTCCCGTTAATGGATGGATTTTCGGAATTGGATTAGTAGTTCCGAAGGTTACCCCCTCCGACCAAACTTACAAACTTTATAATATTAGTTAAATGAGAGACTTACCTAACGCGGAGAATTAATTTTGCTGAAGATAACCTCATTTTTGTTTTTAGATCTAAATATTCTGTCTTTATGACAGGTAAAAGGTACCTTTAAATGGGATTATCGGGAAAATAAAATTACAACGAGCAGAACAAAACTGAGTGTATGCTGATTCAATCTTGCTTGGAACATCATCATTTTCTTGCCCTTATCCCAATTCATTTGGGGTTGGCGCAGAATGTCTTCTTTTTCCATACTTCTCTATTACCCGTCATCTCATCAGACACCTCTTTACTTGCCATATCATTCTTTACACAGTCCATCCATCGTTTCTTTGGTCTTCTTCTACTCATATACCCATCCACATTCATACTCAAAACTTTTCTCACGACATTTTAATCATTCTTCCGCATCACATGCCCATACCACGACAACCGATTACCACACAACTTTTTAGTCACCGGCGCCACTTTCAGACTTCCTCTTATAAACTCATTTTCTATTTTATCCATCAATCTTGGAACAATCAACTTCAATAAAATGTAATAGGTATATTTTCTTCTCTTAACCATTAAAGAAAGCCCAAATAGAATGAAAATTTTCCATAAACACTTTGGCATATAAATAAGGATAAAGCCCACCCATTACTTCCAAAGACCTTGCTTAAATAATCATTGATCTATTCACACCACTTTGGTACACGTCCGCCTAATCCATGGAGGATCACAAGGTCTTATTTTGTTTGTATCTCTCGGTAACAAGCACAACAGAATATCGATGAAGCTGGAGTACTTATCTAGGACGAATCTTGTGTCAAGGTGAGAGTATTATGTTCCTATCCCACGTGTAACGTTGGGTAATTGTTAAAAATATCGGTCGTATTAAGAAGAAAGAAAGAAAACAGATTTATTCGTCACATTCCACAAGTAGACACAACAAAAAATAACCTTAAACAAAAAACCGGACAAGTGCGAGATCGACTCGCGTGGGGAGGGTTCCGTACATAGGTTTATTTATTAATTTTTTCATAGAGAAAACCTATAAGAGAAAAATAGTTCGTTTGATGGCCCATTTTCGCCTAATTTTGATATGTAACACGTGTTTTTTCATTTTCTAATTTACTCCCCAAGAGTGGCCCAATGTTTAAAATTCATTAATTTACGTTACATGTCCGTCTTTGGGTCACCGACTTACATATGTATACCAAATTTTTACTCAATCGGTCCAGTACTTTCGGAGTAAATTGGCTGTGACAGACACGCGACTGATCCTATAAGGGTTCCGTTTTTTCCTTTTGGGGTACGGAACCCTAAAAAGAGATAATATCGTATGTCTCACGGCTGCAAACTGCCGAGCAGCTAGTGCTGGACCGTGGTTTTCAACTGGACCTGAGATGGTGATGTGACGGTATTATTCGGACGCCTATACAAAATTTAAGTTCAAACGTAGGACAAACTTCAAGGAAGCGGTTAAGTACTCATAAAAAACAAACTGCAATGGGAAAAAACTGATCTCTGCATTTATAGTTTAGTAAAGTGTTCGCTAGATTTTGTCGGCTTGTGTTTTTTTTTTATATTTCAGGGGTTATTCCATGGTGATATTCATAAGTATTACGTCATAAAGTTTGTCAATAGTTTTACTAAAGTTCCTGTATATTAGGGAAGCTTTCGAATTATCTATCAGTGTCATCATCATCATCATTTGAGCCAAAAGACGTCCATTGCTGGACATAGGCCTCCCCCAAGTGTCGCCACATTGACCAATCCCGTGCGTCACGCATCCAGCGGATCCCCGCAACCTTCACCATGTCATCGGTCCACCTAGTGGGAGACCTTCCAACGCAACGTCTTCCGGTTCGCGGTTGCCACTCCAGAACTCATCTCATCTCATCTGTAGTTTTGTGAACTATTGTTACCGGAAATTCAAGCAGGCCCTAACACTTGGACACGATCTTCGGTAGAGGGGATGCAGCCAAAACTGGTGGAGGGACCGAGTGTTGCGACAGTCGAACTCCTAGTCTTGGCAGACGCTCAGTACCAACGCACGTGTTTGTTTCGTGTAAACCGTTAGTGTATATTAAATATAGTTATTTTGATATAATAATTTAAATCAAGTCTTTCGTTGGAGTAAACACGACAGTGCCCACATCTACCTAAAACTATGTCGGATCGTGAAGAAGACCCAATGCTTTGCATCTCTACCACCCATGATACGACATATTTATTTAATTCAGACCATAGATCCATAAAATGTAAGTATAATTTCTACCTATGGCTAGTAAACTAACTAACAAAATTACAGTAAATAAAAAATACTTTTAATTGGCGACATGGATGTCTGTCAAGATTCAAGATTCTTTATTTTGCATGATATGGTACATGATGGTCTTATAAAATAAAAGGTTTCACACATTTCGCTGACTTCCTTCAGCATGCAAACTTAAAATTAAAATACCTAACACAATGTACTCTTGGTTTAGGTACTAGTTAAAAATTTAACAAAATGTAATAACTGTGTGCACCATGACTACCAGGCCAGTGCCTGATAAATGGCCCATCAATTTTGTGCGTCAGTGTAGCTAGAATATTGTTATTTGTATGGATTGACCGCATTTTGAAAATTAACTAGAATGCCTGTGGTTACTCGATGAGTATTAATTAGCAGCGAGGTGTCCACTAAAATTTCAACGTAGTTTTCGGAATTAGACCTCATAAGAAGCTTTAATATGACTATAATTGAAAAGTCATACAAATATATCATACATATTGTTTTTTTAACAGCGATAATTTTTCAGTACTAAATAATTCGTTCACCGAACTTTTCAATAACAGATGGAACAGTTCATTTGATTTCGCCCATCGCGACCCACGTTACCCTTGGGATCAGGGAGTGAAATATTTCTCTTTGTTACATATCCATGGATCAATAGTTCTGCTTTGAATATCACGCTGGGGATGGAATAAAAGTACTCGTATTATTTTCATACTTTATTAGATTCTTACGAATTTTACCTTATGGCGCATTTACACGTCTTGGTCCTTACCCCGAATTCGATTGCCTATGGAATTCGGACAAACGATGTCGAACGCCCGTCTACGGACAATTTAGTCCAGGTTTCGTTTCAGATTCCCGAATCCGGCTACCCGACAGCAGTTTTTCTTTCACTTCTATCAGTGCACGCAGGCGCAGGACTTTATTCAAACTTCTCGTAGGTGTTAGCCTATATTCCAGTGTGTTTAGTGCATCGGGTGTCCGAATTTGACTAGTCTATCGAGCACCCGAATGCGGGCAAACGACCGAGTGTTCGCGTCATTATGTAGTCCTTGCCAGCCAGTATCTTGACAAAAACAATTGCCTTACGGCTTTTTTAAGCCTGAGGGAATCGGGCTTTTCAAGTACGATTGATGTTATTTCATTTATGAAAGAAATGCCTATGCTAGTTCCCGATAAATAAATTCGTAGGGACGGATGGGGTGCCGCTTGGGGTTAAAAAGGGTTGTTTACTTTTTTTGGCAAAGATCATGTTGTTTTTATGAGGATAGAAATATTTTATTTACCTTTATGGGTATGACCGTGATCAATGTTCTATTGTAATCGTATAGGTATAGGTAATTACTTAGTTTGAGATATTGATTATTGGTATTTGTTTTTTTTTTGTATTAATCAAGTATGGCATAGTAAAAGATTATGATGAGTTTGGATGAATTGAATGAATGTATGCGTTTCCACTCGATTTTATAATAAGTACAAAATACAACTATATGCATTTCGGTTTATGCATCAAACAAGCTAATTAGATTCAGCAAAGAAGAAAATCTTCAAATTAAATAAATAATATAATTTACTAGCTTTTGCCGCGAGGCTTTGGTCCCGTTATGCAAGGAAATGAACCCACGGGAACGTTTTAAATGTAACTTGTGACACGCGGGGATAATGTAGCTTCTCGTTAGTGAAAGAATTTTCGGAATTGGATCAGTAGTTTCGAAGATTATCGTCTACGTACAAACTTACTTATTCTTATTTTGCTCTCTTTATAATAATAGTATAGATAGATTCACTCTTTAAAACCATTAAATGTTGTACAAAATGTTTAATTTTAATTCCGCGAAAAAGACCGCTTTACACAAAAATATGCACATGCACGAAAAGCAATAAATATATTTTTACTGCACACATATTTATGGTGTTGCATCCTGCATCCAGGCCTGCGGAATTAAAACTAAATATTTTGCATAACATTTAATTCATCATCATCGTCATCATCATTTCAGAAGAAAGACATCCACGGCTGGACATAGGCCTTCAAAATATTTAATTCAATTTTAAATAAATAATGTAATTTTTCCCAAATAAAAATCATCTGAAATATAAGTTCGCTGCCTGTTAAGCCTACTGTTTAGTTACCTACTCGAACTTTGATAATAAATCCACACATAAAATCAGCAATGAATCCACAAGGTCAAATATTTACATGCTTTTAGTTCAAATAACTCTATTTTCTTAGTACCTAAACATTTTTAGTACCAACGAAAAGGAAGTTTCGTAGATATGTTTAAAATAAATCAATCAATTCAATACGTTTTCTTTTATTGGTCGGATGTTTTTCTTGCGTTATTTGTGCGTGTTTATAAAGAAACCAATGTGGCGAGTGAGTCATTGGATAAGGTCGGGACTTAATGAAATTTATGTACACACGACGGCACATGAAGCTGTACATTTAAATTTCCAGTATAACTTGGTCTCGCTTTGTACAGATTTTCTATACAATGAGAGATCAGCATGAACTGGTTTTGTATAGCTTGATTAGCCGTCGTGCGTACTAGGTATGTTCGCGTATCTGAGTGTAATAATGTATCAACATCTAAATCTGGTACTAATAATATACAAGTCGAGTGCCCGGTGATATACTCCAGCGTTAAAAATGACTACTTGACCCCAAAAAGAGATAAATTGTCAAAAAACCTTTCTTAGTGAAAGAAGAAGGAACGAAAGACAAAATATTTATTTGTCTCATGGACATGACGTGCATAAAAAATGTCAAAAAATAAATAAACATACAACGCATAACAAATATTTATAAATACAACAGGACGATAAAAAAGTTATCAGCTTGGACGTCGTGACTGCGACAAGCAGCTTACCACTCAGCATAATGCTGTGCTGTTCTCGAGATCGGTGTCGTACATCCAAATGCATACAACAAATTTTCCCTATCGAGTATGATTCATAGTCGCGATAGATCTCGTAAGATCGCAAAAGTAGGTAGCAATACCTCTTACAAAATTAAATTGTATCGATAGTATCAGTCTGCGGTAGTCCACTACCTCCTAGGCCTGTCCAATCGCACGTCATTCGACTCGGTTGTCGATCACTCTCATGCAGCTGCTACCAGCCATCCTGCTAAGATCGTTACTCCACCTAGCCTGTGGGTATTCTCCTTTCATTCGTGGTCTTCAAAAACACTTCTACCTATTATCGTCTGCGGTCACCAGCTCTACGGCCAAAATGGCCGGCCTCTTACCTACATAGGAAACACTGATAAAAGCAGTGTCTTTACAGATTACTAATTTCATTAATCTCAAAGGTTTACAATTAATATCAGACATAAAAAAACCTACTAGTCATAATAGCTCATCTGTCCTTTCTCAAAGGTGTCATATATTCATACATTTTTCATATCAAGATTTTTAAATCCCAGTGTCCTCTAAAGGTGACTCCACAGGTTGCCCGTCCATCCTCGTGAGCTAGCCGCTAGTCATTTGCAATTCAATGAGTTCGTCTGGCTCTCTGGACAGTGAACGCCAATTGACGAGATTGCTATTTTACATAAGCTCGGATGTTACGTCCGGTTTTGTTAGGAAAGATGCTGGGAATTGAATTTGCTTTTAGAGTTTTTATTTCTTAGTTCTTATTCGTCTATGAACGGTGAAGGAAAACATCGTGAGGAAACCGGCATGTCCTAGAATCAAAAATTCGAAGTCATGTGACATCTACCAACCCGCACTGGGTCCGCGTGGTGGATTATAGCCTAATCCCTCTCATAGAAAGGAGGCCTGCGTCCCAGCAGTGGGAACATTAATAGGCTGATTATGCTATGCTATTATGCTATTCGTCTATAGTAGTGCTCGCCGTTCATTATAGTTAAAGTGGTTTTTCACGTCCACTTTACTTAAGTGATAATTATATGTACAATAAACACACATGAATCCAAAAAATCAGAGGAGCGTGTCCTGGGTTCGAACTCGATACCTATGACTTGGCAGTCCGACGGTCACATCTCTAGGCTATCGCTGCTTATGCGGCCATACTTAACAGTGGTGATTGAAGTTAAACATTTTCCAAACTCAGTAAAAAAGTCGATCCATAAAAATTGTCTCACGGCCTATGCACTAAGTATTAGCCGAATATATGTTGTATGCGAAATGAAACTTGAGTTAGATAGATAATAATAATATATCTTTTAATCCTCACCCCAAGAGATCTTACTACGTGATGTTTGTTACCTAATCACGCCAGAATGGATGAATAAATCTGGAAGAAATTTGGCACAAAGATAGTCTGCAATAGCACATAGGCTACTTTTTTATCCCGGCAAAAACACATTAAAATGTCAACACGAACGAAATCGCGGGCAAAAGCTAATTAAATCATTTTATTCCTATTGACAACACATTCACCATTATTAAGCCCATTCGTGTCAAATAATAACGGTCTTGTCCTATAACTATCTAGAGTACACAAACAAACTAAAGGTAAATAACGTAAACGTAAATAACGACCGAGCTTAAGAACGTGCAATAAAAAGGAGGCCATATGTTATGTTTCTAGATAGTGCGCTAATAAAGCCTAGGCGATAAAAGCTAGGCAGAAATTAAATAAATAAACGTAGGGCCGTCCATAATTTGCTAGTACTCGGTGAAGGTGAACTGGGGCTAAAGATGTGGTGTTAGGAAATTGTATCTTGTGAATGAGTGTTTAAAGTTTTCTTTAACTTCTTCATGGTTTTACAAGGTCAATTTTGTGTCTTTTCGAGGCAAGGAAAGAAGCTAAAAAGAAGTAAGAATGTAAAAATGTGTAATAACCACTAGAGCAAGGACATCTATTATCAAATTCATCAAATTATGTTGTTCTTCCTCCAGAACCCGACTATGGATTTATCAAGATGTGTAAGAGCCGTACAACCTTGTTTATAACATCATCATAATAATCAGCTCGGAATCACCCACTGCTTGATATAATCCTCCCCTTTTTTCTGCCACACTTCCCGGTTCTGTGCGTCCCTTATCCAGGTGTTTCCCGCGATTTTGACGATATCGTCAACCCAACGAGCTTTAGGACGGCCCTGGTTTCTTTGCCCTGACCCTGGTCACTACTCTGTCAAAGCCTTGCTCTATCGGCCATCTATAACAACCATAGTTTTATTAGGCAGCAGCGTCATTCTGTCTCTTAATAACAACAAATTATAGCCTACAAACCTGTCTTTGAAACGTAGAACCTAATTATGGCAATTTGTCATTAGACGGTTCATTGAAGCAAAAATAATATGACTACGTATTTTTTCATTAACGTTGAAGTTGTCAAAATTTTATTATTGGTTCCTGACCGCGGCGTCGCCCTCTTGGAGGCCAGAAATTGTCCCACGGCAACGTACCATCGGGATAAAAATTATCCTATGTCCTAGGCCAGGTCATGGTCTACCTATGTGTCATGTGTATGTTCAGCCGTTTAGGACGAAAGTAGTAGTCAGTTCCTTGTGGGAGGAATGATATGAAAGAAAAAGGTGTTAATGATAGCGTGACGGTTGACAGAGGAGAATGGAACAATAAACTGCACCGACCCCAAGTAACATACGACAAGGTCAGGAAGATGATGATGATGGTAGTAGCCAGGCAGACAGACAGAGTTACTTTATTATCTATAAGTATCTAAGTACGGATTGTTTGAAAGCGTGGGTTATTTGAAAACCGATAAAACATCATATTATTAACCATTCTTTGAAACAAATTACGAAGTGCATAAAATAATCATGGCCAAGTTGAAGGCTACATTACATAAATTATGTTTATGAGTCTTAAGCTAAATATTTATCCAAGTTTCACACCGATCAGAACTAGCCTAACACACAACTTACAGTGCGTCACTTGAATGATCAAATACTGGACTAATACTTGTTAGTACTGTTTCAATATTTTCTTTTCTCATACATGTTATTGAGAGCTGACTGAGTTGATGTTTAAATAGATTATCTTTGATTTAATCACGTGGTTCAATGTCATGGGATATTGTGTTGACGGTTGTGGTAACCTTGTTCTTGCATAAACATAGCATAATCAGCCTATTAATGTTCTCACTGCTGGGACGCAGGGAAGGGAGGGAGGGACTTGTTCTTGGGGAGGTGACAAAGACGTTAGCTGTGTTATTAAAATATTGGTAGCGGGATCTTTCTTGTAGTTTTTCTTTGATCATTGTTATGCTTATCTATTATATGGTGTGGCAACATTTATTCCGCCATATGTGACCTACACTGTCCTTTAACGTTTATCAGGGTTACCCGCGCGATTTACATAATATAGCCGACAACAGCCGTCGTCGAGCCAGTACCCCACTAGACACAACACCCGTCTTGTTGGAGGATTCTCCCTTTTTAATGGAAGATGAGGGACTGGGAACTTCACACTGTTACTCAAACCTCTAGAATGGTAACGTTCTTATTCATATTGATATCTTTATTTGCATTCCATAATGTGTGAAGATCTTACAATGCCAAGGTAAAATTACAGACCCTGTAGGGCACAGCAAAAAGTATATATTCTTGTCAAAAAGTATAATTTTTTTTTCTATCCTTTCATTTCCACCGGGTATTAAATGAATTTGCAAGAAAAAACCAATCTAAGAACTAATTAAAAAACTGTCGACGTGTGTATTCGCCTTCTTTCGTAATATCCTGGCAGCGGAAATAATTCCCAGCGCGTGCCATAAAAGAAAGAATTAATTAAAATAAAAGCTTGTCTAGCGAGAATAAAATGTTCCGTTCAGGCAAAAGGCAGAGCTACGTTCACGGAGTCCAGAACTTTGTTGCTATTCAAGTATTTAATTAAGCTGTTTTTTGTTCGACTTTATAAGGAGACGATATTTTTTTAATTTCTTATTGTAGGGGTCTGGATAGAGGTATACTGAAAGTCTGAAACCCAGGTCAAGCCGGAATGGGGTAGTCGTGAGTTGATGGCAATAGCAATAGGGTAGTACAAATCAAAATTATTGAATAATTATGCTGCGCGGGGAATCAATTTTCTTAATTTTTTTTTATCCAGTCCTTCGAATTTATATGGGGTGGAAGGGACACCGACGTGAAAACGGTTACCACGTATTCAGTACATTATTCTGAGCCCCCCCCCCCCCCCCCCCCCGTCCACATAGTAACTAATACGTGGTAACCGTTTTCGCGTCGGAGTCCGTTCCACCCTGTATAGGTGTACTATTAGGTACACCTCTGTTTAACCCTTTAGGGAAAGCAAGTGTCATGTTTTGTGAGGAGAGGAGCTCGTGGCTAAATAATAACAGCCGCTCAGGTCGATCTTTAGGTTAAGCCGTGCTTGCCTAGGTTGGTCTGTGTATGGGTGAGCACCTATTAAGTACAGAGTTTCCTCCGTGCCTTTGAAAGCACGTTAAGCCGTTGATCCCGGCTGTCATTTGAAGATCTTTGACAGTCGTTAGGTAGTCAGTGGCCCAAAAAGTCTGACAACTAGTCTTACCAAGGGATATCGTATTACCCAGTACTAACTAGGTTGTGGAGGTCAGATAGGCAGTCGCTCCTTGTAAAATACTGGTATTCAGCTGCATCCGGTTAGACTGGAAGCCGACCCCAACATGGTTGGGAAAAGGCTAGGCAGATATATGTGTCATGTTTTGTCATGCGTCATGATAGAAAATAGGAATTAAGTACTTTTTTATATTAATTAGGCGATTTTTATTTTACTCGCCTGATGTGAAGCGATAGGATGATATGATGGTAAGCGTGGTCCACCCTAGGCAGCTCTGCCTAGGGTGGACCACGCTTACCTTGAAGAAACCGATTCACTTAACTTTGAATACAAGGTGTAAACGGACTGCTTACGAAGCCGTCAACCAAACATTCTGCACATCAAACTACGCAAAAAAGATTGCTGGGAAATTACCGTTTTTTTTTGGGGTGAAAAAATCACGTTTTACGGCAAAACTCAATGTAACGCACTCAAAACATTGTGATGGTGATTGCATTGAATAGTAAAGGGGTTATGGAGTTATTAAAAGTTAATTATTATAACTAGAAGACGGGATATTTACCATGTTTTTGTTTTCTTTGAGTTCCCGATATTTCGGCGCTGTTGCAAGCACCATGATCACGGATAAACTGAAGTTATTGCGGGTGGAAACAACTCAAAGAAAACAATAAACATGGTAAATATCCCGTCTTCTAGTTATAATAATTTTAGTGACCATGAAAGTTTAAAATATTAAAAGTTAAATTCTAAAAACATGTATTTAAAACAAAAATTGTGAAAATGTTGTAACTTTGACCCCCAATATCTCCGTAACTAGAAGGTTCCCAGGTATGGTCTAGAACAAAAAAATTATCGCAACGACGAGGAGAACAAGTGCCTTTCAGCTTCGTTAAGGGGTATGTTACACCCATTAGATACAGATTATAATGATTAGGAAACAAAGAATATTGACACATATTTCGTGAGTTTGAAACCAGTTGGCTAATCTGAATGAAATATATTCTGACCACTTTCTTTATTTCAATACCATCCAAAACCAACAGACAATATATTGAATACCGAAAACCATCTCAAAAGGCTTCACTACTCGGTTTCACGTGCTACTCCGTTCCTTTAGACCAAAGTAAACACACTGCCAAGCTTTCTAGGCCAGCTTCCTTTGACACAGAAGCTCGCTTTCTTCAGTAAATTCAGGCTGTATTCAAGCTTTAGATTGTACAAAGGCGACCACAGGCACATATTCATTAAGTTTTCAGAGGGGGAAGCTCGTACGTGCTTTTGAAGATTACCTAGTACTGTGAGCAAAGGAGATAGGTATGCGGGACAAGTTTTGTATGCTTTTAGTAGAGTGCGTGAGTTGAGTTATTCAGCCTGCGGGGTAAATGCGAACAACGACAATTTTTATTTAGAATGTCGAACAGACAAATTTCTCAAACATATTATGAAGCAAATGTTTTACGAATTTCTTTAAAATACTTTGGAATACGATAAAGTCAAACTTGCAGACAAACCGTTCATTCAATTAGTCCATTAGAAAGCCACTTTTGGACGCAAAACTTTAAGACAAAGGAAATAGAATTGATTCTAATTGGCCATTTGCGAGATAGAAAAGCGTGGGGTGCGCGTTGGGGTGGTCCTTTTTGAATGCCTGTTGAATTCAATCTGTTATGAAATACATATAATTTTAATCGTTATCTAGTTGGTTGTAAAGATTTAAGTCAATGTTAACTGGCGATTGATTTGAACTAGGGCCTGCCGTGACGTCCTAAAGCAGTATTATTTTAATCTTATTTAAGTGTAAAAAAGAGATGGCGCTAGCCATCCTTTATAGCTCTGTTTTTTCCTACACTGTAATGACATTAAAACAATACTGCTATATGACGTCATAGTATCCCACTGAAATTTTTCTTTCGTGAATAAATGCCTTCTCTGAAAAAAAATGGTTAGAATTACAGTCGAATACCGAAATATCGTTGGCAAAAACTGAAGTTGTATGTGTTTTGTTCAAAGAGTGATGTCCATGGCTTGTCTGCATACCTAACTCGTTCACCATGTGTACATATTGTGTTTGCGCAATTACAGATTCCTCGTGCAGTGTGACAGGATTAGCAACAAGATTGATGTGAAACGAACGTGGTAGTATACAAAGACAAGGAATCTTTATGAGGTCACAGTGGGGCTGTGTGAGGTGTTGATTTTTAGTTTGAAAGCCTTCTAACAGTCGTCAGATGCTCGGGCTTCTGACTAAATAGCAACTCTTTTACCGAACCCGGACTCCTGACTTTGAGACTTATTTCGGTACATTATTTTGTTCGGTGTCCAATGCTCGGAGTCCGGACTTCGGACATCGGACACTCGACCCGACAGTTAAGGCGCTGTCAAAGCGACCAGTCTAGACTCCGGACACCGAACACCTGACCTGACATTATCTGTCAATGTCCGGTATCCGGAGTGTGGACAGGTCGATTTGACAGTACTTCTACCTTTACTCTCTGGTATAGTACCAGAGGGCATAGACAAGTGACAATTGTTTCCAAAACTTTTCGTATTTCATCAACAACGTTCGAGTTGATAATATACAATACCAAAGCTTTTCCGTAGCTTACGTCAGTTCCATACATTTTTGACTTTATCATCACCGTTATCGTTCATAGAATCCGTCAGGACTAACAACGGCTTGACGTGCTCTTGTGCAACAAATATTTCTTATTATTCAAAGACTTCATCAGAGGAATGATCATTGCAAGGAGTGTTATGGCGCAATTACACTGGCATTGTAAATATGTTGGGTGACCGAATTACGGTTGGAAACCCGAATGTGGAATGACCGAGTTACAATTTGACCAAGACCACTAGCTACACTCTCAAGTGACACACATGTGTGACAACGACTGCGGAGAAAACAAATGAAAAAAGTAGCTTAATAGTATGCCAGGAGCCATCGCGAAGCAACGGTACTGAAATATTCAAGACGCTTCGTAGGAACTCGTGAATCGCGAAAAAGAATTAGCTGTCCGATATAAAACTTTAATACCTACTGGACCATACCTTAATGGGCCACGTTGTATTATTTAAACATCACTGTGTTTGGTGCCTAATCTTATCCTTTATTATACACACAAAATTCCATATAAGTTGCGTATCATCATAATCATCATTTCAGCCGAAAGACGTCCACTGCTGGACATAGGCCTCCCCCAAGTGTCGCCACATTGACCGGTCCCGTGCGACTCGCATCCAGCGGATCCCTGCAAACTAAGCACCCTAACCCTGCTAACCTAAGTTGCATATATTTTGATATTAAAACTAGGTGTGAATTCACGGGAAACTGCAATGGTATTAGTACTTTAGAAACAACTGAGTTCTCCTCTGTTATACCTAGGTAATATGTGCCTCCACGGTTTGAAACTTAAAGTGTATTTAACAGAATGTTAGATGGCTGTATGCAGCTGGTTCGTTTATTTAAACTTAGGTATAATACCTAAGTAATGTATATAGTAAACGTATGTATGCATCGTAGTGTATGTAGGTAACGTTATACTACACATAGATTTGCCTATCCCTTTAACATCAATATGTCGCAATTGATGGATCGCCGACCAATTGACATACAGGCTAGAAGGGACACCGACTGACAAATGGTTCCTATGTATTTAGCTCATCATTCTGAACCCGAGGACATAGAAATTTTTCATCGGTATATATTTTTTTTAATCAGCTGTTCCGTACATTTTGACCGTGGAGGGATTGCTGTTTTGAAGTCTGACAACCAGTCTTACCAAGGAGTATCGTATTACCCAGTACTAACTGGGTTGTGGAGGTCAGATAGGCAGTCGCTCCATGTTAAAAACTGGTTATCAGCTGCATCCGGCTAGACTGGAAGCCGACCCCAATATAGTTGGGAAAAGGCTAGGCATGTTATGATGTAGCTACTGAATACGTGGTAACCGTTTTAGCGTCGATGTCCCTCCCACCTTCTATACAATTGTCGGGAAATTTTGTCTAAGTCAAGCAACTGTGCATTCAAACTGGTTTTATTAGGTTGGGGGTGACTAAGGGGTTATTTGACATCATGGACTCTGGGCAACAGCGTCTTCATATCAATTTAAATCCACAACCTTAATCTACCACACGGGTTCTGTCAACTCTTTCTTCATTATATCGTGGTTTGGTAAGCAACCCATTCTGTGAAACATCATCCAAACTTTTAACCAAAAATCAGCAAAACCGTCATGAAACTGTCCTCACCGCAAGAAATTGTAATGGAAATTATACGCAGAAATGAAGAATGTCTTTTTAAAATAATCCGGATCATAATTTTCAATTACAATTTCAATATTGAATCGGGTGACCAAAGATAAACATTCCTACCAAAACAACTCTTCGTAAATCCCAATTCCCAACGTTATTCAACTAACTTTAATTAATACAAATATAACGTCAGTTAAAACTCGTTGAGTTAAAAGTTTCAGTTAAACTTTAACCCGTTGCCGTTGGCGCAATCCTGGGATCTGTTAGTTTAATCACAACGGTATTAAGTTGCATCTATGCGACGACGGTAGGGTTATCTTGGCTGTGGTACAAGGTATAGGCGGAGAGCGATTTTGAATTGATCAAGAAATAAATAGTTTTGTCTAGAGTAGTTTCAGTGAAGCGATCTTTGCATGAAATCTAAATGAAGCATCATCTAAAGTAACAAATGCCACGATTATGATAACAGTTCTATTTCATTGTAAAAAAATACATTTAATTACCAGTTAGGACAGTTGAAATAAATGGGTTTACTTTGACAGTTTCTTTGGATTTGTTCGTAACCTTTAGGATTGTTTAAGCAAAAGTAAGTCTTTAGTGTCTTGGGTAGGTATACCCTTGTTTGGTGCTAGAGTTCATATTAGCCGTTTCGACAATTTCAGTCTTACTCATTGCCGCCATATGACTACACTCCACTTAAACACCAATTCCCGTACCTAATTTTAAAATGCATCAAGAACTTTAAATTTTAGTCTCAATCTGTCAAAAAAAAAATTCGAATTTATCTGTAAAATGTTTGACAAGTTTCGCAATTGTTTGCAACAAAAATAGAGAAAGACATTTCATGTTTTGTGTCGTTCATTGGACTGACTTAAAACATTTAATTCTTCAAAAACTTATTCTTCTTATCTTCACACTAGAAACGGGATATTTACCATGTTTACTGATTTCTGTGAGTTCCCGATATTTCGGCGCTGTAAATGTTGGGAGCTCGTGGCTAAATAATAACAGCCGCTCGGGTCGATCTTTAGGTTAAGCCGTGCTTGCCTAGGTTGGTCTGTGGATGGGTGACCACCCATTACTGACCGAGTTTCCTCCGTGCCTCGGAAACCACGTTAAGCCGTTGGTCCCGGGTGTCATTTGTAGATCTTTGACAGTCGTTAGGTAGTCAGTGGCCTGAAAAGTCTGACAACCAGTTTTTCCAAGGGGTATCGTATTACCCAGTATTAACTGGGTTGTGGAGGTCAGATAGGCAGTCGCTCCATGTAAAATACTGGTATTCAGCTGCGTCCGGTTAGACTGGAAGCCGACCCCAACGTAGTTGGGAAAAGGCTAGGCAGATGATGAAATATCGGGAACTCAAAGAAATCAGTAAAAATATCCCGTTTCTAGTATTAATGATAATGTCAGGACCATGATAGTTTAAAATCTTATTCTTCTTCCCACTTGCACCCTACAACAAGTTTATACTGATTACTTGTACAGATTTCAATCAGAGCCGGAACAATGTTGATTGTGTGTCGCTCGGAATGAGGGCGCTCGATTGAGCCGCTTCTTTATTTTACGATCGCTAAGTCTTACTAGTATGAGTCCCTCTTTTTTATCCCATTGATGTTTTAAAACGTTTTTTGTTATATCATACTATAGCTTTGAGTTTCATTGTGTCAGCATTTATTCGTATGGTGCCAGTTACGTGATTTTATATTCATTTTTAATAAAATTTTATTTAACTTGCTTTGTCAGTAGGTTGGTTAGTATGTATGTATGGGTCAAATCTTGTAACTGAGTTTCAAGCCAGGTTCCCCCAACCGATTGAGCTGAAATTTTGCACAGACCTTACCAGTTCTGGTGACAATACATTTTTATGATAGACATGGCCTAATCCTGGATCGTCTCCTCACGAGTGAACTTCTCAACGATTAATAGCACAGACGTCGGACACGAAACTTTAAATACGGGTTTGTGCCTGAGCATGAGTTTAATAACACGTGTGTGACGTAAAAATCATTTGTATCTTCAAAAGTCATGTGTATATAATTTTCATATTTATTCATGATAGTGAATGAAAACCAGAAATACCGGTTTTTGCTTGTTTAGTAACCGTTGAAATGATTTATGAAGTGTCAAAGTTTAAGAGACAGAGGGGTGAGAAACCCTGATCCTATTATTTATTCTGTTGATTTAAGGTTGTAAATAGCAAGATTTATACGAAATCCGTTTTGTAAACTGCGTAGATTTAAATTTATAATACAAGCTTGGTCAACAAAGATTATCTACTCGGTAATCAACCAGTAACGTATTGTGGTGTTTCACCGACTTTAAAAGAGTAGAATCATTTGTGTATGTTTCTGCCTCACTGTCTATTAATCCGGGATGTTATACGGAGGTAGGAAGTTTAGGATTAACAGCACGCGTAGAATGTCCACCGGAGAAACGGTTTTTGTCGACGGAAGAATCGACAAAATGACAGATTTCTCTTATTGATCTGTCATTTTGTCGATCCTTCCGTCGACAAAACCTGCCTGCCTGTTTTTACGGTGGTCATGCTACACGTGTTGATCTCTATTGATCGATTGCATTCGTATTTCAGTCATTTCAGATAAGCTAAATTGATTTGTAAGGTATGGCGCAGTCTGTATTATTGCTATCGAATCTTGAAGAGCTCTTCATTGAACGGTCGTGTTGACTCGACGTGTTCTATCTTAATCTAGAAGAACATGGCATGTTGTCATTAATTGCCGCTAGACAAAAGAAGGTTTGATAGGGAAGGGAGTACATAGGGATAAAGGCAAAGTAGGGGTAAGGCAAGGTAGGGGGGGGGGGGGTGTAAAGGCTGCTAAGTCATAAGTACTAACATAACATAACACCAACATTGTCAAAATCAAAAATCAAAATCATTTGTTTCTTCAACATAAGTATATTACAACAGAATTAGTAATAGGAGCCTTCCTTTAAGCAAGTAATGCCTTTATTGGGGGACTTGTAGACTTAGTTCACAACAAACGTTTTGAATTTGAATATGAAGAACCGGGTGTCAAGTGCTTCATCCCTCATAGGAAAGGGGGGATCCTCTGACCGGGTGTTGTGTCTGATGGTCTACTGCCCGACAGTTGTCGGGTTTTTCTAAATGGTCTTAGGTCGCGGTGAACTTTAATAGCGCCTTACTGCTGACTGCCGGGACCAAGGGCTTAACGTGCTTTCTGAAGCATGGAGGAAACTCTGTATGTAATGGATGGACACCCATCCACGGAACGACCTTGGCAAGCGCGGTTTCACCTTGAAAATTCCTCGGAATGCCAGTGCGGCTGTTATTATATAGCTAACTATAAAGCTCAGCTCCTCAAGAAAATACTGAAGTCGAGAATATAGTGCGCGCTAAAAAAATGTCGCGTTAATAAAACGCCTCTGCGTACCTGGTGCTGGTACCGTAGGAGACTGTAAATGTAATATACGTATAGCCGATATTTGTGTATTTACCAATTCCGTCCCACCTCAATAGATCACTATGTTTAATGTAGTGACCAACAAACCGTTGCCCTTTGAATACTAAACTACGTATAGCACGTAAGGACGTTGGATATATTAAATTTATGTCATCAGCTTATAAATTAGTGTTTATAAAGGCTGCCTCACCTGTTCGTGGCACATTATAATGCATTAAGGAGTGTTGCTGGTCAGTATACAGATATAGAGCAGAAGATCAAACCAATATTATTTAATGATGAAGATTGACACTACCATAATTAGCCTTTAACGTTCCTCTGTGAGAGAAGATAGGCTATAAACACTGTTTAAAGCTTTCACGGTTCACAACTAATCTTAAACAGTCACATACGGGATATCTTCCGTGATTGTTCATTTCTGAGCTCCCGATATCCCGTTATTTTGGACTCCACAAACCTGGTGATACTGTGAGTGTGTTTTGCCGTAACTTAGTGTCGAGTTCCAGTAGTGCGCGTAGCAAAAGACAAAGAAAGACAGTAGACAGATTTAACAATTTATTTTCCATTCACCCGCATTCTCCAGTAAACCCGCGATCATGGCGCTTGCAACAGCGTCGAAATATGGGGAGCTCAAAATAATAAACAATCACGGAAGATATGCCGTAAGTTACAGTATAATTTTAGAAGGTAGGCCGTCATCCACTATAAACTATTAGCATTATAAAAGTAATTATTTACTCTTGGTACTAAATTAAATCAACCGAGTTTCCTTGGTGCCCTGGAAAGCATGTTAACCCGTTGGTCCCGGCTGTCATTTGTAGATCTTTGACATTCGTTGGTAAGACTGGTTTTCAGACTTTCAGGGCACCTGGCCCTGAAAGTCTGACAACCAGTCTTACCAACGGGTTTCGTATTACCTAGTACTAACTGGGTTGTGGAGGTCTGATAGGCAGTCGCAAAATGTAAAATACTGGTATTCAGTTGCATACGGTTAGACTTGAAGCCCAGCCAAACATAGTTAGGAAAAGGCTAGACAGATGATGACAATTAAATCGACATTATCGGAGACAAATAAATACAAAGTACTCCCTGTTGGCAACATTGCAGTACGGCGATTGTCAACTTTGGCCAAAGAATGAACAGTTCGATCATGCAAAGTCAACTATTTATCGAGTTTTGTTAATCATAATATTCTTCATCTTTAGAATATTTTTTTAGTATGTACCTTCTGTAATCTTCACTGCATAACTAAGCTAGTTACATTGCTAATATAGTATCAACAGGGTACGAATTGGACAACCTTAATAAAAAATCTTTCCTAAATTTGTTCAATGTGGAATCTATTTCTATCATCCCTGATCAGAAGATACTCAAAAGACATCATCATCCTTATCTTGCCCTTATACCAATTAATTTATGGTCAGCGAAGCGTGTCTTCTGCTTACATCCTTCTCTATTCAACATCATCTCAGTATTCTCCTCCTTTCTAGCCATATCATCCTTCACGTCCATCCATCATGTCTTATAGTCTTCTCATACTCTAAGTCTTCCCCTCATCATCATCATCATCCACAGCCCGACTACACCCACTGCTGGATATCGGCCTCTCTTTGCTTGTGTCAAGCCCCAGTGTATTCCCGCGATGGCAACAATGTCGTCTGCCCATCTCGCCGGCGGACGACCAACACTTCTCTTTCCATTCTCACAGCTTTACTCCACTTGCCATCACCGCACCTTGCAAGGTCTTCCGGTAACTGTATTAAAAAGTTGTTCAATATACCTTCTTCAATATTCGATGTTTAAATGCTGAGTTCACCAAAAAGTTTGATTGGGCAAGTTGATATCCGCAAGCAACTTGTGTCGTTTATAAAGTTAAGGGAAGTGGACTCGCGACTTTTACCAACTTCGAACTTTTGAAAGACTTTCGAACTTGTTCGATATGAAAGTTTAATAGATTTCATGAAGTTGTTTAACTGCAAATATTTTTGCGCTGACTTGTGAACTTGAAACGTGTATAACTTTTATAAGTGGATACATATTTAGATGTCAACTCTCTTATCTGTCGGTAAGCGATAATGCAGTTGAATATTCAGTTAAAGTCATTTGTCAAAATAAAAACACCATTCGGTCACAGCGTCACATGGCAATGTTGTATTCGAAGGACACGTTTTCATCTTCTTTGTTATATCTATGGTTTTTATACTATAACTATTGTATGTACTTATGGCGTAAATTTATTTGAACCAGTCGTGTTGAAGTCTGTTATAGAAATTGGGGCGCTATGGCGCGGTTGGGGTCGGTTTCAGAAGTGATCGCTAAACATGCACTGCCAACAAGGCTTGTCTCATTCATACTCACTCTACACTATACGCTACAAACATAGTATACAATACTAGCGTACTAGTGCTGTTGCAAATTGGTTACGATCCACGACAATGGATGGGTCTCTGTCAGCTTGGCGAGCCAATTGACATCGCAAAGATAATTTGGATCTCTGAGGAGAAGACCGCGTGTCAGTGAGATAGCTTCAATGCTTCCATGATAATAGATAAAAAGAAAAATGCACCTTTCATGACACTCAATAACTCGGGGTAAGAGTCCTGACCGTTGTTGACCCAGGAAGTATTATTGTGCACAATTATTGAGCGCAAACACTGTTGAACACTCTCATCCGTAAAGGCAATTCGACACGACCGGGGAGAGATTAGCCGCAGGCCCAACGTCTTGAAGTGAGCTGTCTGAGACACACCGATAACGCTGTTTCAAAGCCGGTAGTCATAGATACAATATTATGTTTAGTGATTGAATCTCCGACTTCACAAATTCCATCATTAACACTGAAAACGGGATATTTACCATGTTTACTATTAATTAGTTTATCCATGGTGCTTGCAACAGCGCCGAAATATCGGGAGCTCAAAACAAATAGTAAATAATATTTTTTTAAATATCCCGTTGTCAGTGTTAAGGATAGTGTTAGTGGCCATGTCAGTTTAAAAGCTTCACAACTTGATGCATTATATCCTGTAAAGACTTATACGCCAAGGTACAAGCTGTGTAACCTGAACCAAATATTTTGAAAGTACGACTCCATTTTTGTACTGATAATCAACAACTTTACTCTAAAAAATACGTTGTTAAATTGTTTATGCCTCTCCCTAATGATCTGCCTTTGAGCCTAGGTAAACAACTACACTCGGTAACAAGCGGTTTAGTTCTGAAACAAACAAACCGACATTTTGATGAGTTTGTTTTCGTCGAAATTGCTTTTAGCCGCGCTCTCCGCAAATATTCGTTTGGAGTTGCGTGCGGCTGCTCTGCGGGTTGTGGCTCCATATGAACAGTCCAATTTGTAGTTTTGTAATACTTTTTGTTTGCAATATTTTTTGTTCTGTTTTGCATGGCGTTCGTTTGTGCAATTACTGGCGTTGTGGATGAGTCTCTGAATTAAAAAGAAATTGGAAATTCATGTTAGAAATTTCACATTTTTTCATTGCGTCAGTGGGTTTGTTTGCCTGTAGGTCTTCAATCGTTTGTTAATTATCACTCGAAACAAAATCATAGATTTTGAACTATTCATTGTACTTAAAAACTTTGTCTCCAACATTATGTGTTTCTTTACTATTAAAGAATTCTCCTTATCGTAAACCTGAATATAAATTTTTATTTTGTTACACCAAATAACAGTTTCATTTGTTACAGGTCGAGTAAATGGTGACATGACCCAAGCCCATGAGCCTTTAAACATAATGGACGGCACTCAAGCTGACTACTCCACGAAGACCAAGAAAGGGGTATACCTCTCCAAGTATCTCGCCATTATCATCCTCGTGATCTTTGCCCTGACCCTCGTCACAGCCTCCCTCCTAGTCTACAACTACGCAGCCTGCCCGAAAGTTGACCAATTAGCGAACGTCACGAAATATGAACTTTGCCATTGTGACCAATCAAAACTCTTAGTGTTACCGTTGACGACAGAAAGCAGCAGAGCAGTTTTACCTTTAGAAACTACGACCCATTCTTCGGTACCAAATGTGACGAACCTCTGGCTGCCAACTCATGTGAAACCAGAGAAGTACTTCCTCAATATAACGCCATACATTTATGAAGGAAACTTTACTTTTGATGGAGAAGTTACCATATTTCTAGCAGTGCTTCAAGAAACGAAAGAACTTACTTTCCATGGTGTAGAACTTACGATACACGAAATCAAAATACATGAGAAGGATGATGATCATTTGATATACATTGTCAGACAGTTGGAGGATGTGCCGAGGAATTTCCACATTTTAACTTTAGGTTCATCGTTATATGTGGGAAAACAGTACATTCTGTCGATCAGATACACTGGATTGTTGAACGATAATCTACACGGATTCTACAGAAGTTCCTATGAAGAGAAAGGCGTAAAAAAGTAAGTACCTAATGACAAAATACGTAATTGTACATCAAGGTTTCGAACCCAGTCATGTGTTTTACTTAGTGTTAGTTACTTTAGAGCCAGAGCCCATCATGAGGAAACAATAAAATTCGAACACATGACATCGACCAATCTTTAGTGGCTCGCGTGGTTGGGGTTTTGGCTCCCTCTCAATGAAGAGGCCTGTGTCCAAGCAGTTGAAACATCATAAGCTGACTATTACTGCGCTCAACACATTGTTTCCTATCAAAAACATCATAAAATAACACAATATAACATCACGCCTGTAATCCCCGAAGTGTAAGGCAGGGGCGTAACTAATAGTACACTCACATATCGTCAGTTATGTTAAAGTCCCGTGTAATAGGGGGCGAGCCTATTGCCATCAACCAAACAAATCTGGACTCCGTGGCTGCTACTGAGAAATTGCTGATGGAAAAACCTGATAACACTTTCACTTTTGCCGATCTGGTACGAACCCGGGACCTCGTGCTCAGCAGTCGCGCTTGCGACTACTAGACTAACGAGGCAGCCGATAACACAACATCTATTCAATAAATCACAAAACATATTCCCATAGTATTATAGCAAAAATATTAATCTTCATAGTATGTTTTCGCTGTATTCTTTGAACCATATGGAACGAGTGAAGATTATAAATTGAAGGCAATGGTAATTGAAGTACAAGGTTACTAAAGGTATTTATTTGAATTGGCAAAATGCCTGGCAGCTGTGATGGATTATTTCGTAGGAAGGTACTTGTTACCTTATATTTATGTCCCTTCCAGTTGATTGAATCATGATACAAATGTATGTAATGTAGCGTGTATATGTGTTACAATTTTTATGGGTACTTATTCTTTGTAGGGAAATTTTATAGAAAGCTTTTAGTGTGAAAACCTTGAACATAGGTTTTTAAATATTAATGATATCTCAAGTAAAGTATGAAATATAAACAGTAAAACATAAGAAGCACAAGTGCGCGGTGTAAACGTAACATAAATACGTCGATTAAAAAATTAAAAATACTCCTTTCAAATAATTATAATCCTACTATAATATTATTATAAATGCAAAAGTTTGTGAGGATGAATGGATGGATGTTTGTTACTCTTTCACGCAAAAACACTGACCGGGTTTGGAAGGGCAATTGGGCATACATATAGTATAAAACCTGGATCAACACATAGGATACTTTTAATCCCGGTAGTACGATCCCGTGGGTCATTACCGAACTCCAAGCGGGCGGAGGCACGGGTGATAGATTACTTACTAACTGCCTCGTTGGTCTAGAGGTCACAAGCGCGACTGTCGAGCAGGCGGTCCTGTGTTTGATTCGCAGGTCGGTCAAAGTGCTATTGGGTTTTTCATCATGAATTTCTCAGTAGCTGTCACGGAGCCTGGATTTGTCCGGCTGATGGCTATAGGCTCGCCCACTATTACATGGGATTTAAACATAACTGGCGAAATGAGGGTGTACTATTAGGTAGACCTCTGCCTAACACTTCGGTGAAATACAAACGTGATATAACGTTAGTTTGTATTAATGACGAAATAATCGGTTTAATTCTTCATAACCCACTTTTAAGTCAGTTTTCTTCACCTTGGAATGCATATAGCACAGGATAACGTCACGCCATGTCTAGTTATAAAATTATAGATTCTACTGTCAAGTTCAGTCCAACAACCACTTTGAAAAACAAGTTAGGTGGGTAATCTAGTGGTTTTATAGGTAATAGTAATTACCATAATGACATGCACTTGTTAAGGGTGATAAGCATTTTTTATCATCGCCGGCTAGACTTTAAAGAATTCTAAGATTAAAATATATAATTACTGCGTAATTAATATTATCGAAATAAGAGTTCAGCCGGAAATTAGCAATCATTTTTTTATTGAATTTTTTAATTGTTTTTTTTTTTTCATCATTACATCACGCCTGTAATCCCCGAAGGGTTAGACAGGGGTGAATATAATAGTACACCCACATTTCGTAAGTAATGTTCATTGGGCTTGCGTGGTTGGGCTTTTGGCCCCCTCTCAATGAAGAGGCCTATGTCCCAGCAGTTGGAACATCATAAGCAGCTTATTACTGCGCTCAACACATTGTTTCCTGTTAAAAAATCCATAAAATAACACAACACGTAACATAACATCACGCCTGTAATCCTCGAAGGGTTAGGCAGAGGTGTAGCTAATAGTACACCCACATTTGCCGGTTATGTTTAACTCCCTTGTAATAGGGGGCGAACCTATTGTCATCAACCGGGCACAAATCCAGACTCATAGGTTTTTTTTTTAATATTACACGCACAAGTAATTCTGTAAATGGTACTTAAAAACTTGTGAAAAAGTAGACTCCTCTAGCAGAAAATTAAGACCTCTCCAAGAATTACTGAATAAGTTCAGCTCGTGAGTTTTACAAATGAATAATTTACAATAGTGGTCGGCACATCTAAACGACGTTCAAGACCGTACTATCAATATTCCATTGCCAATTATGCCTCGTGCTGATCGCAGTTTCATTTGCTGAGGAGCTCGTGGCTAATAATAACAGCCACTCGAGTCAATCTTTTGGTTAAGCCGTACATCGGTGCATGCCATGGTTGGTCCGTAGATGGGTGACCACCCATTACCTAACGAGTTTATTTATTTAACACTTCAAGCACAAAAGTACAGAGGTGGACTTAATGAGTTTCCTCCTTGTCTCGGAAAGCACGCTAAGATGTTGGTTCCGGCTGTCATTTGTAGATCTTTACAGGTAGTCAGTATACCGAAAGTCTACAATCATTCTTACCAAGGAAAAGATTATATTATATTGTGGAGGTCAGATAGGCAGTCGCTCCATGTAAAATACTGACTGACTGAAGACTGGAAGCCGACCCTTACATAGTTGGGAAAAGGCTAGGCATATGATGATGATCGTAGTTTCATTTGTGAAACTTGCCCTTAGAATAAAACTCTTTTAAGAAACCTCCTACAAACTACTCTAAAAATATTTCTATAAACAAAATATACCATCTCATACAAAACAGTCGTCTATTAAGCAAGAAGCACGTTCACGACATCTCGGCTGGTCACATGAATGCACGCGTTGTATTGAATACGAACGATAGATTATCAGCTATAAAAATATACTTTAAGATGTTCCTCTATTACAATGGAGGTCTAATTGCTTTTCTTGCTTATTGTTAGCGAATTTTGAATGGCATGGTCATGGGATTGCGGAATTATTAGTAAGGAAGCTTCTATGGAGGTAATTTTCGTGTGTCATTACTTAATGACTGAACTGCCTGAACTAAGTATAGATAGATATATTATTCTCTACTATGTGTGTACATTGTACACCATACAATATATTAGGATGTAAAATTAAAACGAATAATAATCTAGCGAATTGGCGAGAAGAAGCACACCATCGTGAGAAGTGGAAGGAATGGGGGGAGGCCTTTGCTCAGGACCGGGACAATACGAACTAAGCAAAAAAATAAAAATTAAAACTTTTTGTAACTGGTAATGTAGGTACCCAAGAGAATGGCGGCGTTGCCACGTTGTATGACAACGCTAAGCCTTTTACATTACCGTTGACAGCGTTGAGGAGTTTTTTTGACGCCATTTTTTAAGTTTATTGTTAAGTTAGTTACTTTAGGTTATTTTAATTCATACAATTAGGTACAAAATGTGGAAAATTTACATTGGATAGCACGGCTGGTCTTATCGATAAAAACGACCTTTTCAAGACAACGTTTAGATGTTTTACAGGTTGTACCATTTACGTAATAATATACGAAATCATCAAATCAAATATTAATTAGTACGAAATCGTCTTTAAGGATCAATCTTCTTCTTCTTTATCGTGTAGTTAGTTCCTAACCTGGTGTCAGAGTTTTTATGCTGCCCATGGGCCTCTGACTTGGCGTAACATGCCGTCAAGAAATATCTCTCAGGCATGCTGGTTTCCTCACGATGTTTTCCCTCACCGAAGCTGACTTGGCGTAACATGCCGTCAAGAAATATCTCTCAGGCATGCTGGTTTCCTCACGATGTTTTCCCTCACCGAAGCAAGTGATGATTATACAATACGCACATGAATCCGAAAAATCAGAGGTGCGTGTCTTGGGTTCGAACTCCAGACCTATGGACTTGGCAGTCCGACGGTTGCACCACTAGGCTGTGACTGCTTAGGGTCAATTAAAAGGAGATTTAAGATAATATCAGAAGAAGTGTCATAGAAAAAATGTCTAAATGACGATGACTCCTTGAAGCGAAATAACATAATTTCCAAGTTTGATAGGTTAGGTACGGCAACTCGTATGTTATGTGTTTGGTAAAAGCTAAATTGCATTATGTAAATATAGATTGTGACTTATAATCGGACCAATTTTAATAATGATTGGTATGTAATTTAATAATGATTTTAATAAATCATTATTAAATGAGCCCTGACCGCCGGTAGCTTGGACCCTGTTCCCGATACCGGTGGGCTACAATTTTTTATATTTTTAAATGTTTTTTATATTGTTTTTAGTTTAAGAAATATTTAAAAATATATAAGATTTGTGTAAAGATAAATAAAGGAAATTTTAATAATGATTGGTATGAGATTTTGTTCTCTTTTATTACATGTACACGCTTACTTTCATACCGAAAAATTAAAATATTTCGTACCATGGATTCAGTAGAAGCGTATTTCAATTTGAAGAAAAAAAATCACAACATAGGTTTAAGGTAGATATCATATTATTTGAGATATTTCCTTCCGCTTGCTCGAGGCAGGTAACATAATAATAGTCTGGATCGGCAAAGGAAATCGCTTCACGACGAAGACTTATAATGTTAAGGGTAATATTATTTATTTATGAACTATGGACGAGTTAAGCTAAACAATACAGAGTAAAAATAATAAGTGAAACTGACAACCAATTACAAGTCCTCACTTAAAAAAATAGACTGGTAAAGATGGTGTGAACAACACAGCATTTAAACTCAATTTAAAAAAATAAAAAAAACATTTGTTAAATTATATTAGGAGAGGATAACGTTTCTTTTTACTTACGGCTTGCGTTTCGTGCAGTATTACGGGTAGTTTTACTCACGAGTATAAGTTTTATAATGACAATTAAGTTAATTTCTTTGGTCATGTTCTAAACTTTCTTCTTACAGAAAACGCAGAATAGTTCTTAAGTTTAAACCTTTTTAAATTCCAGATGGATAGCAGTCACCCAGTTCCAAGCTATGGACGCCCGCCGTGCGTTCCCCTGCTGGGACGAGCCTGCGCTCAAGGCGAGGTTCACTATCAGCATCGCAAGACCGAACAACATGACGTCTCTTTCTAACATGAACATTGTTAATAAGAGTAAGCAGTAAGTATTTAGAGTTGACTTAAGTACTCTATGCAGTAGTGGCCTATTGATAACAGTGGGAGACTTTTATTGTGTTATTTTCGTTTATTCATTTTCTTCCTTACTTTTTACATTTTGAAAATCAAAACAAAAAATAAATTAAGAAAATGGTGGAAGAGGGACTGGGCCCAAGCTACAGGCTCCAGATAAAGGATCCTACTAACAATACGCGCCGTGTCCAGGAGTACCGCTTTCTGAATCAAGTCCTTGATCTAGCTGCTTAACGAGCCCCTCCTCGGGTTTTGGCCGAGGTTCTTGGCAATTAAGCCATTGGCTGACTATCGGCACAATGATCGCTGAGTTCACATCCCACATGTCGACAACCTCGTGAGCCAAGTCAAGATTACTTATATTATTTTGTTTTACGTAAAAAATAAGTTGAACACATCGGCATGTCCTAGTCACTGAAATTCGAAGACGTGGTATCCACCAAGCCGCACTGGGCCCACGCAGTGAATTATTTCCCACTTCCTCTCTCAGAATGTAGGCCCGTGACCCAGAAGTGGAAACTGATAATTTATTCTTATGGTTATGCTCTTTATATGACACGTGCATGCAAATTCACTTGTGAATATAACAACATTGCCCATTAGTCTACTCCAAGTGATCTCACTTGGAGTAGAAACATTCAATAAGCAAATATCTATAGGTATATGCAAATAAATAAAATTGAAGTGTCTGTTTGTAATGTAAATAACTGCTATTATATAACAAAAAACTATTTTTGTTATAACTAATTTTTGTTTCTCCGTCTGTTTGTTCCGGCTAATCTCTTTCGACGGTACTTTTACTGGCAGATAGCTGATGTTATAAGGACTAATATAAGCTACTTTTATTTTAGAAAAAAAGGCGAGTAATTAAACAATTTGTTTTACTCCACGCCGATGAAGTCGCGGGTAACAGCTATAGTTGCTGCCAGTTAAGATGGCAATAGCGGTCATTGAACCACATACATTTATTGAATGTCTCCTTTTAAAAACACGTATACAAAACTGTTAATAGCCCCTGAATTGACATTGATTGTGATCCTGGACATTAACAGAAGAAACGATAAGTACACGGTTTATGGTTTCAGTTCGTGTAAAGATATATCAGGGAAAGGGCAATGACCGCTATTGCCATCTTAACTGGCAGCAACTATAGTTTTATTTATAAAATCCATTTTCTTTTACAGTGAAACTCTACCAGATTACACATGGGATCATTACGCTGAATCCTTGCCAATGTCAACATACTTGGTAGCATTCACAGTAACCGACTTCAAGAATATGACGAACGACAAATTCTCCGTCTGGGCTAGAAGTGAGGCGGTCAAGTCAGCTGCCTTCGCTCTCGAGATTGGTCCGAAGATATTGAAATATTTGGAGGAGTATTATAAGATAAAGTTTCCGTTGCCAAAGATAGATATGATCGCGTTGCCGGATTTCAAGAATGGTGCTATGGAGAATTGGGGTTTACTGACTTTCAGGTAAGAAAGTTATTTGAACGTCTGTCACTTACAAATATTGTTTAATCGTCATCTTCCTGCCCTTGTCCCATATAACTTGGGGTTAATTTCTCCTTTGTGAACCGTCATGCTATCATTTACTTATTTTTCTTTCATATCATTCCTCACACAATCCATCCATCGTTTTCTTAGTCTTCCTCACCCTCTCCATCAATCAACATTTATATTCATCACCCAAATATTGTTTAATAACATGTTTAAATTAGAACGTTTTATTTATACAGAGGAAATCAGTCGGGTCTCCTGAAAACATTTGATGATCAATTAAGATGTTACGTTAATTGGCAATTAGTTGCTAAATAACTTCAGCTAATTTAATTTTGTTATTTTTGTTTGCCATTGATGAAAGACGTCAATGAATTCGTTTGATATTATTTTCCCTTTTGCTAATGGACGCAAAACAAATGACGATCTCTGGCAGCAGACTTCATCAGAATTAGAAGTTCATAATTAGTTAAGTAGCATCCACATCGATGTTACTTTTGTTAGATCCTAATTTAGCAACATGATAAGAATAAATAACTTCAGGTAACTTCCTATAAGTTTTGCTGCAGTTTTTGCCATTGGTTTCATCTTAGTTATCGAGGCCATTGATAATGGGCATCGTGTAACATCTGTGAACAATGTTGAGATTTTTTTTTAAGCTGGCCAACGTTACTTGACGCTGCGACATTAAATAACTTTTTGGTGTCCGTTGTTACCCACTAATACTTACAAACGCTGCTTAATAAAAAGTAACTTCGATGTGAACCGTTAGTTGTTATTCCCCGCCAAAACTCAATCGATGGACGAACGAAAAGCTCCCCAATAACAATAATGAAACTAAACCCGAACCGGTAAATAACATCAGCACCGTTAAATCTGGTACAGGGGTGAGTCTTTTGATGGATGAATGAATCGCAACACTTCATTATCGGCTGGGGACCGACCATCTATCATCCCTTTGATTTGGGGGAAGGGTCGAAGGGCGTTCGCACGTACATTTAAATGTCGTAAGGGACATTTGGCAGTGTTGCTATATTTTCAATTTTCGGCGGTGAGTTTACCGTTGCAAATCGAATAGCACGTTTAAGGTTCCTAACGGCATTTATTTGCACGGGCATTTGCACATATTGTGTTGGAGACCGAGGATTTTGGCACAATACTGGTTTTGAGTGTTGGCGAATTTGTTTCCTTTTATTCTTGTTTAAATGAATAGACTAATTTGGGGACGGTTTTGTGGTGAAAATTGTGAAATGGAGCAACAAATGTTTATTCAATGCGTGGGATGATACCCAAATGTTGCGATTAAGGTATTGCAAATGACTCAAGCGAGGGGTGAATAAAGTGAGTAAGACTGTGGCAAGCAGTGCACTGTCGTTTAAATAATAACTCCGTCTACGACTCTTTAAGGAGATTTTTATGTCATTTCGCACAGGATTTTAACCGCTCGGCTCAACGCCTAGAATTGAAAGTAGGACAGTGCACTTTTGTTTCAACCGCACACTACAGTCTCAACCCTCAACCCAACGCCAAGAGTTAATAATTCGATGTGAGGAAAAAAAAGTCGTGTCAGAAAACGCCTGTAAAAACTTGGGTAAATTGTTTGTGATTCTCACATCTCTTTATCTAAAACTAAATGTTCCAGAGAAATATCAATGCTGTACGAAGAAGGCGTCTCAGCTAGCACTGACAAGGTCCACGTGGCTACTGTGGTGGCCCATGAGATCGCTCACCAGTGGTTCGGCAACCTGGTGACTCCTATCTGGTGGAGGGACCTCTGGCTCAATGAGGGCTTTGCTACGTATGTGGAGTATGTTGCTGTTAATGCTGTGAGTATATTTAGTGAGCTTGATAATATAATCTACTTGACATTCTTCTTGCATTTCAGTCCTTAATTTAACACTCATTTAACTATACTCACCAGGAATTTTTATAGGTTGTATAGTTTTTTTTTGTGACGCCGTGTGCTAACCAAAGCAAGCGTCGCGTTTATTACTTTGTATTGAGAAAATCGGAAAGGATGGGTCCCTCTGTCGGCGAGATGTGTTCGGGTTCACCGAACCAAATAACCGTAACAGTCACGTGTTTGCGCAACGATCGCTTTTGGGACACGATGTGGTGGTTATATCAACCACCATTACTGTATCAGGTTTCATACCCCGTTCTGTTCCCCCTCGTTTTCTTATAAATCAATCCATTGTTCTATTTAAATTTGGGATAGTTCTAGTAGCTATTTTTGTCTTATAATATCTTTTTCTTTAAATTTTTATAATTATTTTGTATTCTAGGTGGAGAAATCCTGGAACATAACCGAGCTGTGCGTTCTGGATATAGTCCACAACGTTTTCCAGCTGGATGCTCTGAACTCCTCACATCAGCTGTCTGTTGAAGTTAGCGCCTCTGAAGAGGCTGACGCTATATTTGACAAGATCTCTTATGGAAAAGGTAATCGAAGTTTCTCTATTTCTGTATGTAATGTGTCGACCTCATAATTCCTTAGCACCCAGAGATTAAATTTCACTTGCACATAGTAAAATGACAAGGTCTATTTGTCTATGTGATCAACAATTTCCACCATTCCGAAGTTTCAATTGACTAGGAATTATTGTCACAATTTATTATTACTGTCTGTTTGGTCCTTGCGAATTGAACCCGAAACCTCATGCTCAGCAGTAGCGCTTGCCAGTGGCAAGCGCTGCGCTGCGTTTCGGGTTCAATTCGTAAATTGGGTAAAATGTTATTGGGGTTTTCCATCAGGAAATTCTCAGAAGCGTCCGGAGAGTCTGGACTTTTTTCCCGGTTGGTGACATTAGGCATAACATACAGAACTGGCAACATGTGGGGTCTCCTTTAACCTTTTGACCACCAGAGCATAAACGTACGCGCGTGCCCTCCACGCCAAGCCACAATTTCACCTACCATTGTGTCACATGAGTATTTGTGTCGTTTGGCGTACAGGGCACGCGCTTGCTTGTCACGTATATACGACTATGGCGGTCAAAACGTTAAGATAACAATAACATTTCATACTTTTTCACACAGGCTCAGCTCTCCTCCGCATGTTAAACCACGTACTATCAAGCGATGTCTTCAACGCCGGCGTAACGAACTACTTGAACTCCAAAATGTACGGCAATGCCGAACAAAGAGACCTCTGGAGTGCCCTGACCAGTGCAGCTAGGAAGACAGGAGACTTCGACGCTGATGTGGCAGTCGTCATGGACTCTTGGACCTTGCAGACTGGCTTCCCAGTCCTGACTGTGACGAGGAATTATGAGAATGGGACGGTGTATTTTAATCAGGTTTGTTGACCATTGAGGGCGACTGAAGGCGATCAGCTCATCAAACTGCATTCAACATTGTCTTTAGTGTCGAAATTCTACGACAGTTTAGATGTGTTGATAGCGATGTGATGAAATTCGCCTTTTATTTCATATTTTTAGCTTTCACATACAATAATAAAGGCAGGGTAATTAACAGTTTGGAAAATTGACTATAAACTGAAATTGTGCGTATATCCGCGTCACAGCCGTCATTTTTTTTCTGCTGTATGAAACGGCTCTAACATGGAAAATTAATGTACAGACGCCAGCACATCGAGCTACCCGAAAATGTCATTGAAAATGTCTCAATCAACCTTGATTCTTGTGATTGGGAAAAATTTAAAGTTTCGGGTAGGTTGATGTGCTGGCGTCTGTCTGTACGTTATCCGGAAAGTTCGCAACAAGATGAAGCTCCACGAACGCCATCTAGCGACGAACTTTAAAACATATTTCACGACTGTATTATTACAACGTTCGATAGATGTCGCGACTATGGTCATTTGTTCATTTCGTATTTTTGTACTGATTTAATAATATGACTGCCACGCGCCTTGGGCAATAAAACGATTACATTGTCCTCGTCTCTATATTAATATCTTTTTAATCGAAATTCATAAACAGGTTTAATGATTGCGATTATTTTAAGTACTGATATTTTACAGACTGAGTAATCTAATCATCAAGAAGACCTATCTTTTTATATGGATCATTAGGCGCTAATCTACGATTTGATTAATTATTTCTTATTAAATACGTAATATGTAATTATACAAAATTATTGTTGTAGGTACAATCTAAAACGTTTGATTTTTGTCTTGATAATGGGGTTACTTGTTTGTCCTTTGAATGTTTAGTTATAGGTAGTGCTTTTAAAGATAATAGAAGTTTACGGGAAAAGAGCACATAGAAGGAATTGGGGTAGGCCTTTGGCCAGCAATGAGACAGTACAGGCTACTAAAAACAGACTACTATTTGAAAACTGCCGACAAAATACTTGAAGACTCTTACTTATACTTTGATTCTTTCGTTCTTTATAGAAAATTCTATATAAAATTATGTTTGTCATGCTGCTAGATCAAATATCTTACCTATTACGCAAATTCCTATGGATAAGTATCGTGATTGGTATCTGATACTATCAAATAAGTACACTAATGTACCTATGTCACGTCGACCATGACTTGTGATTTACTAAATTACCTGAATAATGATTTACATAATAATGCATGTAATCCTATGTATTGTTATTAAGTGCGTAATTTACAACTTAAAATAAGCTAAGATTCTTATTAATCGAAATTGGCAAAAAAAAATAAAATAATAAGTATCTACATACTCACTTTAGTCCCTGCCTCTGGGTAGAATTTCCAACGCCAGTAATTTCACAGAAAACTTTAGCTACTTATTTTTTTTTGCAGGAACGCTTCGTCTTAATTAACGACACATTTGAAGCTCTAAAGTCGCCAATATGGTGGATCCCTGTGTCGTACACGACGGCTTCGGAGAAAGATTTCGAGACCACTCAACCGAAGTTATGGCTGAAGGGAGAGAAGTCTTTGACTATCAGCAACATCACTATGAAGCCTGATGAGTGGTTCATTACTAATGTGCAACAGACAGGTTAATAATAATTATTTTTCTTAGAAAAGAGATGAAAACGGTAAAATAAAATCCATTATAATCAAAGAGCTAAAGTACAATTAATAATTTACTAGGCAGTAAGAAAACTAGGTCATTTCCCAAGTAAAATTATATTATTAAACTTAATATAAAAGACCTGCATGCGTATGATATTATCATCATGAAATTCTCAAAAACCAATACTTAACATCATTTTCAGGTTTCTATCGCGTCAACTACGACTTACAAAACTGGAAGCTCCTAATTAAGATCCTCAAGGACCCATCTCGTTTCCAAGAGATCCACATCATCAACAGAGCTCAAATGGTGGATGATGCTATGAATCTGGCCCTTACTGGTCGGCTGGACTATAGAACTGCCTTGGATGTCACTAGCTCTCTCTCTCACGAGAGAAGCTATGTGCCTTGGAAAGCTGGTTTATCAGCTTTGGGCTACATTGACACAATGCTGTCGAAGGGAGCACATTATTTGGAATATGGGGTGAGTAATATAAATATAATTAAAACAGTAAATATTGACATTGGTTAAGAGATTTGTTGCTCTGTGAGCTGAATGTGCTGCAGTGGAAGACAACAGCCTCATAATATGTAGTAATCATGCGTTCAGCTCCTGTCATTTCAACTTTGGCGTGATCGTGGGGTTACTTTAAAAGTGAAACTAGTGATTGTATTCTAATATTGCAAATTAAATACGAGATGGCGCTACCAGTTGATAAATTCAACACTATCTTATAATACATTAAAATTACAATTGTCAACAGATGGCGCTAGCAGTCTCTAAATGGTCTTATCTCACTGTTATGTATCTATATCGGATTGTTTCTTGATCATGTAACGTAAAGTAACTTTACACGTATTATACTTCGCACTTTATTTGTTAACACAATAAATGGATCGGTAGTTTAACGAATTGTGATAAGAAGAGCTACACAACCACTCCCTGGTTAAGTGCTTTTCGATTATCTATAGCCACCGTAATAAAAATTAGTACATCAGCGGAAATAAGTGTAATGAAGAACAAGCCTCACTAAACGTAAAAGCTCTATTATGGTTTATTTTTCCTGCATACATTTTCTTTCCTCGGATGCGCCTTTTACCCGACTACGGCGAAGCCAAAAGCAAGGGTTATGATTTTAGCCGTCTATGTATGTATGTGTGTATGTTTGTATTTTTGTATGTTCATCTGTAGCGCATAAAGTATTTATCCGATTTTGATGAATAAGGTGTCCATCGATTCGTTATCATGACTTAGGTAACATAGGCTACATTTATTCAGTAGTCGGGTTTTTTAGTTGCCACACAAATTCTTGTTACTTACATTTCTTCTTCTGTAGATACATGTCAGTAGAAGCATGGTTTACCCATCCACCATTTAAAAGTCGTCAGTACAACTGCACTTCTAATCCAACATCTACTGACGTCAACAGACAAATCCCATGATACCAGTATCAAATTAGTGTTAGATTAATATCTTTCTTTTACAAGTAAACTGGATAGTAATAATGTGTTCAATAAAGATTATGTTAATGACATTAAGTCATATCAGTTGCTGATAAGGATAACATAGTTAGACGTTCAATGCTGATGGAAGATAGCCTGATGATTTGGTAGTAGGTAAATAGATGGTAGTAGGTAATGATTAGTTTACAGGTTATAAACGGTAAAAAAATTGGAATACAGGACTTTGTAAACATCTTTTCGGGAAAATTTATTACTGGCCCGTGACGTTAGGATTTCTTCTATATTCACCTCTGCAAGCGGTTCTCTCATTGTTAACCCATTTCTCAGTTTTTGATCTTATTTTGTTTCAAGAACGTTAAGTTTTTCTTTTTAGAAATTCGGTATTAACTGTTTTATCAATTAACGACGTGCAATAAGGTTATCGCAATAATTTAATTCACGCGATACATAATATTGAATGCTTTAGTACGCTAACTTTCACAAGATGTCGCTAGTAGTACGTAATTCGTAAGTGCCACATTCCGTTGTACAGTGTTAGCTGTAATATTGACTTTGTCCTTTTTTAATACCCTGGGAATCTGTACAACAAGACAGGTAAATAATTTACTAAAGCCGATTCAATAGTCACCGGAGCAATTTAGGTTATGAGGTACATTATTTTATTAGTCAACATAGAATCATATAATTTCTCTCTCTGTACCGAAGTCGAATGAAAAGGAATGTGTCGACGTTGATGTTGTATGAGACCCGTCGGATGAAAAGGTATGTGTCGACGTTAATGTTGTTTCGGATGAAACTGAATGTGTCGACGTTGATGCTGTATGAGACCCGTGGGATATATCAAGTTAACATGTGAAATGATGAAAATATTTCTTATAATGTTATCGCCATCATTACCTTTGAGATCTTTATAGTATGAGGCCGTTGCCCTGCAGTGGGACTTCTGTAATAAACCTATTAAAAGGGAAATACCCTGCTTGACATAACAATACAATATTTCTGTTGCAAGCCCTATAAAAGCGCTATAAATTAATATCTAATCTAGCTTATAAAAGTATTAGGACTAAATTAATTTGAACGGCTTGTTTATGCGTTTTTTCGCGTTATCGTGTTTTTATTATTAAGTATTAGTTACTGTGCATTTGGCAAATTCCGATGATTATCGGATAGATATCAAGATTCTCGAATAGTATTCGTAATTTTATAGACCTTAATTAATTGCTACGAACTCGAAACTCCTTCTGAATTTGAAAAGCTAGACAATCGTAAGTTGAACCCAAAATGTTTAGAAAATAAAATGTAAAGAATTCTTTGAAATAAGACAAGATAATATTATCATTAAAGAATAATAAATAAATAAGGAAAATTGTGCGGGAAAACAATCGTGTTGTCAAGTCACTAAATCGACTTGTCATGATGACCTATCATAAGTGCAAGTATATGCGTAAAAAGTTATGTTGGTGGATCAAAAAGGAATTATAATATAACGTCTTGGTTATGTTAGGCCAAAACGTAAACCCAAATTTTGGCGAGCACAGTGACATCAGAATACAGGGTGTTGTACATTATGTACATCAAACTAAGTAACTTTTTTTTTTTTTTTTTTTTTTTTTTTTTTTTTTTTTTTTTTTTTTTTTTTTGGATGGGAAATCATCAAATGACCCCCCCCACTCTGGGCGGAGCGGAAGGGAGTGTCAGACTTGTACTGACTAAAACCCATCCATGTTCCTTCTTTGCCCTTTGTGTTCCAGGGCCACGGTGTCTCTTTCGAACAATCCCGCAGCTCTGGCAGGCATCGGCCCATGCGGACCCCTACTCGGTTGCTGACATCTCTTTGAGGCGCGCGTGGAACACGAACGCGCCGTCGACACGGCCTGTCGTCATAAGACGGCCGGACGGCGAGCTAGCCCATAACTCGCCGTCCACAGGCCCGCGCCTACGGTGGCCGGGAGCCACCACGTGACCCCCGACGCCCAGGGCGTCTCCCGCGGCGGCTGGGACGTGAGGTTCTTTCCCTCTCACGTCCCGCCACCTCCTTCACTAGCATGACTGCTTCACAGAAGGAGGTGACGGCTTCCCATTCCCTCTCGCTCCGGACCATGGCTTGAACCAGGGCCGGACGCGAGAGATCGCCGCCGCCAATCGCCGCTACAAGGACACGGCGGTGCTCCGCCCAAGCGGGGCAGACCTCTACGGTGTGCTCCACCGTGTCCTCCGGGCGATCCTCGCAGTGGAAACACCCGGGCGTTTCTTCCCGCCCGATTCGGTGCAAGAACCTCCCGAAACAACCGTGTCCGGTGAGGATCTGTGTCAGGCGGTAGGTGAGGGCGCCGTGGCGCCTCTCTAGCCACTCCTCAAAGAGGGGACTTATCGCCACTATGGTAGCGTGCCCTGCACGGGGTTGCAACAGTCGCTCTCTCCATGTCGCCATGATATCACGCCGGAGGTCTGTCCGCTGAGCGGCAATTTGCCGCGGCAGCGGAGTTTCCCCCCGACGTAGTGCCTCCGCGCGCCATTCATGCAGGCGCGCGAGGACTATCGCCTCCAGATCCCATGGCGGCAATCCGGCAAGGAGGCTAGCCGCCTCGCCGGAGATCGTGCGGTACCCCCGGATTAGCCTTATGGCTATCACCTTTTGGGGCGCGTTCAGGTAGTGGGCGGCTTGCCGCCTTAAAGAACGCGCCCACACCGGGGCCCCGTAAAGAGCCATGGACCGCACGACCCCCGCGTATAGCCTCCGGCAGGAGGCGTTTGGACCCCTCAGGTTGGGCAAGAGCCGCTTGAAGGCAGCCCCTGTCCGTTCCAGTTTGGGAGCCAAACGTCGGAAGTGCTCCACGAAGTTCCACCGGCTGTCGAGGACGAGTCCTAGGTACTTCAACGTCGACCCGACGCCGATGGAAACCCCTCCCGCCGTCAGTAGGGATCCCGACGGTGGCGCATTCCGAGGCCCATGAAAACACATGGCCTCGGACTTGTGCAATGCCACCTCGAGACCCAATTGCCGGATCCTATCCACGACTATCGCAACCCCGCGTGTCATGTTTTCGGCCGCCGCCTCGTGCGACCTCCCTTGTGCCAGTACCAGCGTGTCGTCAGCGTAGCAAACTACGCTGACGCCGGTAGGGAGGTCGGCGCGCAGCACCCAGTCGTAACCGATGTTCCACAGGGCCGGTCCTAGAACCGATCCCTGTGGAACACCGCACGACATCTCTCGCCGGTTCCATTCTCCGCTCTGACCAGGGTAGATCACGGCCCTATCCGTCAAGTAGTCCCCGACCACACGACGAAGGTAGGTTGGCACCCGGTGATACCGGAGTGCCTCCCCAATGCAGCTCCAGGGCATGGAGTTGAAGGCGTTGGCGATGTCAAGAGACACCGCCAAGACGACCCCGCCCCGGGACACCGCGTCCCCCGTCGTGAGGGCTCTCACGCGCATGATGGCGTCCACCGTGGAGCGCCCCTTGCGGAAACCAAACTGGTGTTCCGCAAGATCCGGCCCCATCCCCGCAAGGTGCCCGGCGAGGCGGTTGGCAATGACTCTTTCGAAGAGCTTGCCCACCTCGTCGAGCAACACGATGGGCCGGTGCGGACGGAGAGTCCGCAGGGCGCCCTGGTTTCCGGATGAGGACCAGCTTCCCCGTCTTCCAACGAAGCGGAAACTGGCCTCTCTCCAAGCATGCGCTTAGGAGCCCTTCCAGTCGGGGCCCGAGAGCCTCAGAGGCCAGGACCCAGGCTTTGCCAGGCAAGCCATCGGGTCCCGGGGCGGTGTTTCTGGCTTTCAGCCTGCGTACCGCCACTCTCAGGTCTACCCCAGTCACCTCCGGAACGTCGTCATCGTCATCGGTGTGGTCCGCTTCCGGCACCGCACGCGGCGGCGGAGCCATAGGCGGGGGAGGATGCTCCCCTCGCGAAGGGAACAGAGCGCTCACCACGTCCTCCACGAGCTCAGGCCGGAGACTCTGCGTTAGCGGGGGGGCCCGGGTGCGGAGTTTGTCCCGCACCATCTTGTAAGGGCGCCCCCACGGATCTCCGTTCAGAGACTCCAGCATCTCCTCGCGGGCCAAATTCTTGGCCCGCCGGACAGCCTCTTGGAGGGCGGTCTTCGCCGCTCTGTACCCCTCGTACAGCTCCGCCTCAATGGCTGCCGCATCCGGAGGGCGGATGCGGAGCCTGCGATGCCTGGCGTACAGGCGCCGCGCGGCAACGCACGCCTTGCGCAGAGACGTCAGCTCTCGCGACCACCAGTACACCTGACGCCGGGCGCTTCCTGGCCGAACTCGGGGCATTGCCACGTCGCAAATCTCGGACATGGCCTCCTGGAACCAACCCGCCTCGTTGTTGATGTCAGCAGGCCTGACTGGTGATGACACCCAGGCCTGCACGATCGAGGCTTCCAGGAGGAGCTCCCGGTCCAGCTGCTTCAGCGCCCATCGCGGACCACTCGGGGCCTGTAGGACCGGCACGCTTGAGGACTGGGTGGAGACGTCGAACCGGATATACCGGTGGTCGGAATAGGTCTCCACCCCCTCCATGACGCGCCAGTCAACGACACGCGGCGACAGAGCGGGGCTGGCGAACGAGATGTCCACCACCGACTCGCCCCGCATCCGCACGCACGTGGGGACAGAACCCCGATTTAGGACGACCAGGCCTGTCTCCAGAGCCCAGTCCTCCACCATTCTACCCCGCACGTCCGTGTAACGAGAAAACTAAGTAACTTTACGCGAAGATTATTGCTGCGAAACGACTTATTTTTTCGGGTGAAAAATCACGTTTTACGGTAGGACTCAATGAATCGCACTCAAAACTCATCTACAAAAATAAAGCTCTTCAACACTCTAGTCCGTCCAATCTTAGAGTATAGCTCAGTGGTATGGAATCCGCGCTACGATGTTTATACCGAGCGTGAGAGAGCGTAGAGAGTGTCGAAAAGCGGTTCCTTTACCATCTGTGCTACGGAGATCACTTAGCTAAACAACTGATTAGCTACCCTGATAGGTTGACACATTATCATTTGGATACAGTCGCCAGTCGTAGGAAGAAACTGAACTTCACTATCCTTCACAAAATATTTAGTGGAGCGATAGATTGCAGTGAACTTTTGAGCTCATTAGAGATTAAAATTCCTACTCGGACTCCCAGGCATAATACATATGAGTTATTCTACATTCCTTGCTCCAAAACTAACTTGGGTCATTACGCCGCTGTGCCAAGACTTTGTAACACAATAGCTAAGACCACCAATCTTGACATCTGTAAATCTCTCGCAAATTATAAAAAATGCCTCAAAGAATTATTTAATTGTTAATTGTTATTTTAATTTTATTTTTCCAATTTTATTACCTATGTGTTTTGATTTTTTTGTTTTGATATTAATTTTTAGTTATACATTTTATTATGCATGCTGTGGTCTCCTGTAAGTGAAGGACACCTACATGATACTTTTGTCGACGGTTATTTCTTTCGTGTGTTTGTGTACATCCTTTGTTGGAGATCCTAAATAAATAAATAAAAAAAAAAAACAAAAATCATTCTGTGATGTATGGATTGAATAGTACAGGGGTCGTGAAGGTGTTCAAAGTAAAATTATTACATTAAAACATGTATTTAAAAAAAAATACCTTTGAAAAAGTTTGAACTTTGACCTCCAATATCTCTGTAACTAGAAGGTTCCCAGGTATGGTCTAATGCAAAAAAATATCGCAATGACAAGGGAAACCAGTGCCACTGCCATTGGGCAACTTTGCTTTTGTTGTTTCGGTTGCAGTTGTCTTCAAAATTGTACATTGGCGGTTTTTTTTATCGGAGACCTAATCATTTTGTAAACTATACAACATAATTAAACGTAGTTTAATCTGATCTAAATGATTATAATTTATTAACTCTGATACACAGTCCAGGTATTTTAATTAGGTATACCTATAGATAACTTTTGATGAATACTTATTTAATTGTTTTGATAGTATTATCGTGTGCAAAGAATCACGTGCTCGTTTTATTTATTATTGCATATATTTGTGTAATCACAAATAAATCAACTATCTGAGAAGTTTATATGTTTAAAAGCACAGTATACCGTCTGTAACTGGTAATAAAATTAGTATGAGCGGGTCTTTTATTCTATGAATGCTCCATATTACGCTATATCAGCTTCAGGTCAAAGTTTTGGGGTTTACTCAGCACGTTCTATAAAGTATACAGGGTGTAAACAGACCCTTCATATAGCCGTCAACCAAGCATTCTGTACATCAAAGTAAGTAACTTTACTCAACAATTATTTCTGGGAATCGACTTTTTTTTTGGGGTGAAAAATCACGTTTTACAGTAGGACTCGATGTGTCGCACTGAAAATATTGTGCTGATGGATGGATTGAATAGTACGGGGATCGTGGAGTATTTAAAAAAAAAAAATCATGAAAACGTTGGAACTTTGACCCACAATGTAACTAGAAGGGTCCTAGGTATGGTCTAGAACAAAAAAATGATCGCAAAGATGGGGAGAACAAGTGCATTTCGGATATGTTAAGGATCTATTAACACCCTTTATAGCTATCATTGGCATTTGCTCCCAATTGTGAATGAATGAATGAATGAATGAATGAATGATATATTTATGAGTTTTTAAGTTCTTGTGATGGCCTAACTCTTACTGGGACCGGGTAGTGGTTGACGGCCCACTGACCCACTCGCTATCTCCAAGAAGAAGCCTGTGTCGGAATGGTCGTGACAATAATGGCGTCATAGCAAGTTGAACTCGTCTGAACTTTGTTATCCGACTGCAATCTTTACAAACAAGTGTTTGTAGATAGAAAATGTTAATTTTGTAATTGGAAATTTTTCAAGTGGTATCAAGTGGAGTGGTCATCCTGAAAAATGTTTCAATATCTTTGGTTTCATTAGTTGACAGAATCGGCTTGAAAATATGATGAAACACAGCATGTACAGAAAAAAAACTTGAGTGATGGAGACACCGGCTTAGGTTTATATAGAATATTCTAGTAGACATCGCTGTAAGAAAACTCCAAAATGAATTAAGTGTAATTTTATAAAGCCAAATCTGTAACTTGTATAGATATATTTTATAATAAAACATAAGCAAAGGAATACAAAGTAAGTCCCAATAGCTGTACTTGATTTACCCTTTCGTAATTCATAAATTCCCTCGCCCGACAGATGTCGCTAGTTGTTCCACACATAAACCAAATGAAAGAAAATCATTTTGTTTAAATTATTCATGGATGACTAGTGCGATCAGTATCATCATAAATAAGTTGATAATACTGTAATCCGATTGTGATTAAAACAAAAATACAATGAGTCGTTCTTAGATAGTAATCGGTCGTACAAAGGTTATGAGTTAGTAAGACTAGGATGTCTTACTAGAGGGATTATTGGATCCGTGATAGAATCAGCGTTGAATGATTCATCACTAAGTATGATCATCATCATTCTCATGCCCTTATCCCAATTTATTTGGGATCGGCGCAGCATGTCTTCTTTTTCCATACTTCTCTATTACTCTTTGTCTCATCAGACACCTCCTTTGTTGCCATATCGTCCTCCACACAGTCCATCCATCGTTTCGTATCAAAACGTAATGTATGGGAAAATTTTATTTTGCATAAGAGGCTTTTTTTGTTCTCGACCCTTAGTTGGTCCAGATGAGTCTTTTAATACTTATATTACATGAAACTACACGGTAAACAAAACGTAAAAATTGACGTCTTTTTTTCAAAATCTGTAAATATAATTGGCAATTACACCAAAAGCTAAGGGCAATCTCCTAAGAACATACACTTAGCTATATTACCTACTGCAATGTGTTTGTATTTTTTTATTTTGTGTCCAATAAGAAATAACAATAAGAACGTTTCACAGTATCTATAACGATTAAGTTTTTAAAAAGCCCATTTAGTATAAAATCGCAACGGTTTACCGTAATAAGTCTATAAGTACAAACCGATTTCGATTGTTATGTTTATGGGAGCCTATTTCCATGGGGCACTAACACAGACTAATTGACTTTTTAACTTAACTCCAAGGTCATTCTTTGGATAGGACGAAAGACCTCTAGCACAAGGCTTTACGAATTTCTTCTTCTTCCAGCACTACGTCCTCCGTCTTCTAAACGATGCAGTCAAGGAAGTTGGATGGAAGGTGTCACCGAACGAAAGCGTCATCACGTCACAGTACCGAGTGGACCTGCTGGCTTCGGCCTGTCATTTCGAACACCCTGACTGCCTGGAGAATGCTGTCAGGATGTATACCAACTGGATGCTGGCGCCGAACCCTGATGCGAGCAATGAGTACGTATGAGTTTTGAAAGCAGGAGCGTAAATTTGTCTGCTCCAATATGTTGCTTACAAAAACACACAACTTAGAAAATTCAAAATATTAATCTCCTTCGTATACTCTTAATTTGACGCTTCAAGTTGGTGTTACAATAATGTAACTTGTAGCTCAAACTTATGATGATTAATAGTCATCAGCTACACGACAAAAGTTCCTTATGGAATGCTAATTAGGACTAATTTTAACCCACACTTCAAGTTTATTTTAGAGCGCAATCCTAATCATAATAGTTATCTCTAAGAAACTTAGTGGCATCTATAGAGATTTAAGGAACAGGTCTGAGAGTTTTTCATCTGCTGTTGATAAATAGGGATCCCCTGACCCTGTGTGGACTACATTCCATACAGTATGTCAAAATAGCGAGGCTAACTCTGCTTGTGTAATGCAGGATTTGCGTGACGTCAGGGTACGAAGCGCAGTTCGCATGTGGCGTAATAGATGCCGCCACATGTAACTAGCCAGTTTACTAAGAGTCCCTTCGTTCCAGGATTCACGTAGACCTACGCGGCATCGTGTACTGCGTGGGAGTGCGAGCTGGCGGCGTCAGGGAGTGGACCTTCGCCTGGGAGAGGTTCAGGGTGGCAACAGCGCCTTCCGAACGACACAGGCTGCTTTCTGTGCTCGGATGTACTAGATCTCCTTCGTTGCTGCATAGGTATGTCTAGTGATACTTACTGATTGCCTCTGTTGGTTCCGGGTTCGATTCCTAGGTCGAGCAAAGTTTTATTAGTTTTTCATCAGGATTTTTTCGGTAACAGCCCGTAATAATAATATATACCCTTTTTGTGGTAATAGACTCGCTCCCTATTGCCGAAGTGTGAGTGTATTATAAGTATACCACTGCCTAACCTCCCGGGGATCTCATCTCGTGATGATGTTATGTTAGGTCCCGACTCCAAGCTGCCACTGATTAATCCCTAAAAGTATTCTAAGCAGTAACTTCATTATTATTGTCATCATCATCAGCCTACAGCAGTCCACTGCTGAACATAGGCGGCTACAACTGCACGCCATTAAAGTATTTCTCAGAAATTCTCATCCAGCTGCTACCGGCCACCTTGCAAAGATCCTAGCTCATACTATCCAGCGAGTAGTAACTTATTATTCATTTTGTCTCCAAACTCCTCAGGTACTTAGAGATGTCACTGCGCAACGACAGCGGCATCAGGAAGCAGGACATCATACGCGTATTTTCTGCAGTCGCCGGCACTGCCATAGGGCAGCCAATCGCGTTCAACTACATCAGAGCCAATTGGCAGCGGCTTCGATCTTTGTGAGTATTAGGGTTGAACATATCAGGCCATTCTTCTTTGCGCCAGTATTACTGAAAAGCCAGCGATAGGGCTGTGCAGGTCGCTACATCCTTACATCGTACATCGATACGGAAAGAAGTAAACCAGAACCACAATGGCTAGCCGAAGAAATAACTACTGCTACTACTACTACATACTCGGCTTTCATTCGTGTAGTCAGAGGCCCGAAAGTCTGACAATGAGTCTCGCCAAGGGGTATCTTATCACCCAGTACTAACTAGGTTGTGGAAGTCAGATACACAATCGCTCCATGTAAAATACGGTACCAGAATTGAAATAATGATGATGACTCGGCTTTCATTCAGTTCGTACAGATCGGAAAACTCCGCTCGGCATTACCATCGCTGAATCAATCTGTTCGCATCAGCTAAACTATGCTAAGCTTTCCCGAATTGTCGTGATGTCCACTTGCTCTTTGGTGCAGCTGCATTCTTTAACGTTAATGACGTCTTCAGCAGTCATCCAGTCATCAGAAATAGTATCCTCTTTTCTCTTCTAGCAAAAAAATCCATGGAAGAAAAGCTATTTATGGCAAACCAAAGATTTTGTTAAAGTCAAAGCAAAACTTTCACCTTTCGTAATTAATTAACTCAACCCTTTAAGAAACACAGATTCTGTTTTTCATCTTTGTAATGTATTTTCAGTGTTGGGTCACTGTCTACTATCAACTTGATTGTGAAACTCGTGACCAGACGACTGAACCAGGAGCATGAATATGAGGAGGTACGTTCGATTATGCTAATATTTCTATAGAGGGTGTGAAAGGACCCTTTACGAAACCGTCAACCAAGCATTCTGTGCATCAAACTAAGTAAATATACGCAAAAATTATTGCTGGGAAACGATTTTTTTTGGGGTGAAAAATCTTGTTTTACGATAGCTAGGACTCAATCAAAACATTGTGCTAATCGGTGCTTTAAATAGTACAGGGTTCTTGGATGTATTTAAAGTAGAACTATAACATTTGGAATTTGAATTGCAAAAAAAAGTGTACAAATGTTGGAACTTTGAACCCCAATATCTCCGTTCCCCATGTTTGGTCTAGAACAAAAACAATATCGCAATGATGGGAAGAACAACGACGAACTCGGCTTCGTTCAGTGTCTTTTTACTTTGCACCCTTTTTTGTTTGACTGCCTCGGTGGTCTAGTCGCAAGCGCGACTGCTGAGCTACTATCCAGGGTTCGATTCCCGGATCGGACAAAGTGTTATTGGGTTTTTCCATCAGGAATTTCTAAGTAGCAGCCACGGAGTCTGAATCTGTGCCCGGTTGATGACAACAGGCTCGCCCCCTATTACATGAATCTTTAACATAAGTGGCGAAATGTGGATGTACTCTTAAGTACACCTCTGCCTGACCCTTCGGAGGTTATAGGCGTAGTTATGTTATATCCTTGTTTGATTCAGACCGATCATAATAACTAAAAGATAATCACCAGGATATCAAGTCCCCGAATTAATCATCATGCAACTATTTCAATGAGAATTTATTGAACATAGATAACTTTCACTGTCTCGGAACCATATGATTCATTCGTGTTATCAAGAATTGCAAATCAAATTTCAAAAGCTTATTATATGTAGATCAGTGGAATCAAATAAGTCGTAGTATGATCGATGTGTCATACAAATCCCAATAAGATTAGTAGCATGTTGGTGCGAAATTACCTTTGGTCGTTTGCCCGAATTCGATTGACTCTGGAATACGGACAAAGGAGCAAGTTTAAAAGAACGGGGTCGAGTACGCCCGTCTTCGGGCAACCTGGTTCGGGTTCATGGTTCGATTTCATTTAAACTACTCGTAGAGTAATAAATGCATTGGGTGCCCGAATTCAAGTTAAGTCTTTCGGACACCCGAACAACTTTTGTTATATGATTTTTTGAAATACATTTTTTTAGCTTTACCTTACATGTTGATCAGCTGATCGCGTTTTTTGCGAATTTCAAGTACTCATAGAACAAAAGTTGTTCAGTTTCATGGTCCGGGAGACCATACACCCCGGTCTTGCGTTTATTATGTTACGCCTTATATATTTTTTCTCATCATTTTTGGTTTTATATGGTGTGCACTTGTGGCATGTACCCAATAATAAATATTATGTATTTTGTATCTTTCTTTTTCTAAGTTCTCCTTTGCTGTTGGGATGCTGCTCTCAAAACTAAAAGAAAAAACTATGAAAGGACTGTGTAAACCTTGAAATCTCTCTGTTGACTTTACATTAATAATAAATTTTCCCCACAGCTGAAGAGATTCGTCGCAGAATCCTGCAGTGACCTGGGCAGACCGGTTCAGCAAGTTTTGGAGACTATATCCTCCAACGTGCAATGGAGGGATCGAAACTATCACACCATTGTCGACTGGCTGAGGGCGGCAGATCACTCCGCTTCAGCTAGTTAAAGTAGAATTAAGAATATTCTAATTGAAATAGTCAATATCATGACAGAAGTAATGTACATAAAATGCCCGATTCCTAATGATCTGGTTAGGGGATAAAATTTACTTATATTGAAGAGTATTTTCCATAGTTTGGCTATGGAACGTTTTCAGTCGTTTGAAAGCCGCTTCCAAAATGTCGTACTATCATTGAGTTTGGTGTAGGAATCGGGCATTAGAGTTTCCTAAAGGAACATTTTTTTCAATGACACTTATGTCAGATGTGTGATTTTTTTCTAACGCGTACAAGTCATATAGCGTCATCTCTCTCTGACCTCAGCAAAACAGTTGTCGAGTGCCATGTGTAAATAATTGTTCCATACAATTTGGTTAAGGATAGTCAAATCGATGTAGGTACCTTTGTATTAGTATTGTGTTCAGATATTTTTTTTTTGTATTACTTTAGATTTGTACTAAAGCGGTCTAATCGTCGTTTCCGGTCGCTGGGTTCTGACCCAAAACTGCCAAACTTGTGTTTTTCATCGAAAATTCTCATATTAAAAATGAGGTATAGCAGTGTCAATCGAGTGCAGTGATTATACATGTGCTATGATGTCCTTGAGCTATAAGCAGAACGAATGGCCTTTCGTATTGTGAGAAGGTCTAATATGATTATTGTATAATGCCGCAAAGAAATGGACTTAAGTACAACAAGGTGCAGCTGCTGATTAGTGGCCAATAAGCATAGTTTTGCTCGTGATACGCAGCCTAATCGTATAACACACTTACAATTTTAAAATACGAACAATTTTGAAGGAAACTATCCTATTTTTTTGTTCTTTTTGAATGCCCTTGAATGTCTATTTGCTGGGTAAAGACCGCCCCATATCCTTCCCGGCCACTCTTTTCCTGTGCCATCTCTTTTTTTCATATGTTTTAAAAATCCTAATTCGTGACAAAGTCCAAAATAAATGTTGTCTTGTCAAAATATTAAAACTCAAAGCCCAAACCCCAAATCTCAATCAAATAAATTAATGTACTGAGAGGCCTGGCCTAGGCTGATGATGACTGAGAGGCCTTAAGTTTAATCTGTCTTCTTTAAATCCCCTTTTTACTGTACCACCTCAGTTCAGAGATGTACCAGCCACTGGTGTGCTGGTGCATTTAGAGTCATTTCCATGACATTCGTATGGGCTCCTCTTTCCAACGTTTCAACTTTACTGTGTACCGTTCATGACCTGAGTCGTAATTTTTTTCTAGACCTTTTCTCACCCATATCTTATTAATTAGCATTAAAACTGATTGCCATCGCAAATCAGCTTACTTCTGTTACAGATTACAATATTTTTATCTTAAAGCTGCATTCATTTCTTTAATCAATCGCTACGTTTTTGTTTTCGTCTACTGATAACTCGGCTTATGTTTTCGAGCAGAAAAAAACAAACAGCGTCCTTTAAAATTCAGATTTTACTCAAGTACTAAGTACACATGCCAAAACTGAACCTTATTTGAATTATATGAATGTACACAATATAGAACGGAACGGTATTTCATTTTATAATATAATTTATATCTATTTTATTTGTATATAACCTTCCTCGATAAATGGTCTAACCAACACTAAAAGAATTTTTCAAATCGAACCAGTCGTTCCTGAGATTAGCGCGTTCAACCAAAAAAACTCTTCAACTTTATAATATTAGCATAGATGAACATTAATGCTATACGAATTAGGTTTATCTTCCTGTATGAAAGGCCACATCGATTTCTCGTCAAGGACAGAATATCCATAACATTTTTACTTTACTATGTTATCAAAGATAAAATTTCGGGGTAGATACTGCTTAATATACAGTTTTATCACACCGTTATCGCAATTTATTTATGCGCGAAATGAATATTAACATTACTACACTGTTTTTGTTTTTTTTAAAAGCTTCACAATTGAACTTTTAACAGCTTTGCAAATAAAATGGCCCAGACCAAGTGACATTCCGTCAGTGAAATCTTTGATGGAAATATAAAAAGCTTTTAGGGAGCTTATGTTTGTCCAGCACATTTTACGCTCCCGAAAAGCTTATGTCAATCCTGCTGAAGTTAAGGTCAAATAAGGTACTAACTAAAAAATAAGGTACCCGTCATCTCAGCAGTCACCTCCTTTCTAGCCATATCATCCTTCACACAGTCTAAATCATCAGGCCTATTTATAATACTTGTGTTCAATTGATTAATGTTTACTTTTGAATTCTTGGAGCAATCAAAACTATTTCGGATAATACCTTAATAATAATTTAGTGTTTATTGGCCAAAAGTCAGAGTGCTGTTAAAAAATAATTGCGACGTTTTTTTTTTCTAAATTCGTTCCTATTACGTGACAGCTTTTTACAAGTATTTATAATCTAAATTGACATTTAAATGAAAACTATTGTATTAACTTATCTTAGATAGTTAATTGTGTGTAAATAAAACCCAAACTTTGTACTATTTTAGCTCTATGTCTTATAATAACTTTCGTAAATTAAAGTTTTTAAAAATATGTGGTTTATATAACTGGTGTTTTATTTTACATCCAACTAATTAATTTTTCCTGTTTTTCTAGCATTATTTTTCGTGTCGCTGGCACGACATGCTTCAAATTTTGTGGCCTGAAACTTTTACACTTTTACACCACAGCTTTGTCGGTGCAGAGGCAAAGGGAATTTCTCAATAGCAGCCACGGAGTTGGGTTGTGCCCGGTTGATGGCAACACGCTCGCCCCCTATTACATGGGGCTTAACAGCACACCCTCATTTTGACATAACTGTACTATTAGGTACACCTCTGCCTAATTCTTCGGGGATTACAGGCGTGATGTTATGATGATATTATGACTGATGGCGGTTTTTTCAGTTTTACCAAGGATAATTGAAGTTGAGTATTGGATGGTGAGTATTATCTAAAGACGTCATATTTTTTGTGTTATAACAGTTTTTTAGAGGGCATGCGAAATGTTCACCTGCAAAGTCTCCTTGTCAATGTAATTAAGTTCCAAAAGAACTACAGCACTAGAGATGAAGCTAATATTTTATACACCTGTAATTATACCGGACGCTATCTATAAGTTTGTAGGAATAATTTCAGTAAGTGTGGGATTACACTGTGTCCGCCTTTTGATGTGTACGGTGCGAGGTTCAGTCGCCAGTCACTGCGCACTGATCGATGCGAGTGATAGTGCCCAGATTACGGGATTTTCTGGATTAAATAAATAATAACAAACTTTTTTGTTAAACGAGTGTCTCAACAAGCAGTGCCCATAGCAACACTGACTGACGGCAGAAATATTCGTCAAAGGCGTTAAGGGTAGGTACACTTTTACAGAAACTCCTCTTACTCACTTAATCTTTCATTATAAACACAGATACGTTAACCAAGACAAATAATAATAACACCAAATGACTCTAAAACCATTTATTTCATGGACACTATTGGGAAACAATTTGATCGGAAAATAAATAATCTACCGACGATATAAAAGCTTATTAAGTCAAATAAATTATTAAATGACGCTGAACTGATATTAAATTATCTTTAAGTACAATATCAGTTACTAAATCATACTTATCTAGAAGAAAAAAAATTACTAATCGGCTAAATAAAATTATAAAACTCTGACAAGTTTGATTAAGTCGCCGGATTCTTTGACAACTCAACTTTATATGTTATGAAAAGCTAGCTTATGTCTGTTATGTCTTATCGTCTGCTTAGAGTTCGGTAATTGTCCCACAGGATCGTACTACCGGGATAAAAAATATTCTATGTGTTAATCCAGGTTATAATCTATCTGTAAGCCAAATTTCACTTAAATCCGTTCTGTAGGTTTTACGCGAAACAGTAACAAACATCCATCTATACATCCACCCATCCTGCACGTGCAAAGTTTTCTCGAGACCGACTCGTGCTTGGTTAGTATAATAAAAGGTGCCAGCGCAACTTATACTCAACGCCTGTCATGCTCAGTGTCAGAAAAGCTACCAATATCTACTTCAGCTCGTTGTTAGAAAATCTAACAAACGCCACCGATGCTCAGTCAAGAAAACTAAAATATACAAATTATAATATATGCTCAGTAACTTATAAGCTACCTTTTGATCAATGTCTAAAAGGCTACCAAATAAATCTAATGCGTCAGAAAAGCTACCAAACACGCATCATATGCTCAGCAATTACATATATTATGTCTGCTGAAAAACTACCATACTCCACTTTTCAGTTTCAGTTTTTCAGTGCCTGAAAAACTAACAAACGCTTCTAACACACTGATTAGAAAGCTACTCGACGCATCTTATGCGTCAGGAAAGCTACCAATCTCAATTTTTATGCTGGCACTAGTCTGAATAGTCGAAGTGTCTGATAGCTTTTCAGACTTATCTTATCTATTATATTGGGGTCAGATTCCAGTCTAACCGGATGCGGCTGAATAATAAGTTTGGTAGCTTTTTAGACATTAGTCTAAAACAAACTTCAACTTTCAAACTTTGTAGGAAAACATCATCAGGAAACCGGCATGACCTAGAACCAAAAACGTGACATCCACCAACCCTTCTAGGCCGGCCTGGTGGATTACGGCCCGTTCGCTTTCACTAAGAGGAGGCTTGTGTGAACCTGAACGTTAAAGCCTGATACTGTTGAATTTTGCGAGTCGTTAGGTAGTCAGTGGCCCGAAAAGTCTGACAACCAGTCTTGCCAAGGGGTATCGTATTACCCAGTAGTAACTGGGTTGTGGAGGTCAGATAGGCAGTCGCTCCATGTAAAATACTGGTATTCAGCTGCATCCGGTTAGACTGGAAGCCGACCCCAACATAGTTGGGAAAAGGCTAGGCTGATGATGACTGTTGAATTTTTCGAATTTTCAAAACACCTTGGGGCCGAGGATGAGTTTTTGGGGCTGAAGAGACAGAAAATGATCCCTCCTTTCGACCTGCCAAACGATGCACCAAGCACCCCGTATCTAGATATACTGAAACTTCCAATGTCCATGTATAATAAGCTAAGCTGTTTAGTCTAACTGCACCGATTAGTTTTAATTACATCATAAATTCTAAATTCTGCCTTATTAGGTGCAAGCGCGACTGCTGAGCGTGAGGTCCTGGGTTCGATTCCCGAGTCAGCCGAAGCGTTATTGGGTTTTTCCATCAAGAATTTCCGAGTAGCAGCCACGGAACCTGGATTTGTGCCCGGTTGATGGCAATAGGCTCGCCCCCTATTACATGGGACTTAAGAACATAACTGGTGAAATGTGGGTGTACTATTGGGTACACCTCTGCCTAACCCTTCGGGGATTACAGTCGTGATGTTGTGTTAGATCATAAATTCTGATAAATAAAAATGACAATATCACTACTGAGTTTTTTCCTGTAAACATGAGACTAAATATTATTGATTCGTTATCAGTAGATAATGTGAAAAATAAGTTTATTGTTTTAATAAAAGATGGCGCTGGTAGTTTCTGGTTTACACTCAACGTTCTTATTTATTGTTGACGAATTATGTTATTTATCGAACCGACTGATTTTATTTTGTAGAAGATTATGTTACTTCGGCGGACGCGTTAATTTTTATAAGAATACATTTTGAGGTTTTCATTCATTTTCGCTTTTGTATAACTTAAGAAAAAATTACTGTCTCAAATTGGCTCTGGTCTCTCTTATCTGCTAAGACTAAAAAATGAGAATAAGTAAATCAGTTTTATGAAAGGAAAACAGGAAGAGTAGACGACTCGCAGCTATAGCACAACTTGCTTATAACGTTACTGAAATACAGGCTTCATATCTAAGAGAGGGCTTGGGTCATAGATTCGTCATCCACCACGCGATCCCACTGCGAGTTAGCCGATGTCACAACATGACTTCGAGTTTTAGGTTCTACTTTATACGATGTTTTTCTTTCACTGTTTGAAGAGAAAAGGTTGCCCAGTATTTACGGCGATTTCGAAAATTGTCCCTTACAATACTCGTTTGTATTGATCTTCTACTTCGCGAGTCGATGACTCAAATTTTGTCGGACACTGATCCGACTCAATCTGAGTATTCGATTCTCGAAGCACTAAATACTGACGTAGCGACAGTTACAAAAGTTCATTAAGCTTTAATTATAAAGACAGGCACCTAAAACCCTTTGGACTGGAACATGGTAACTCGGCTTGGTTGCAGAAGGTCATTATCAACCTAGCCTTTTTACAACTTTTTGGGGGTTGACAGTGCAGCAGTGGAAATAAACTGTTTACATGGAGCGACTGCCTATCTGTCCTCTACCACCCAGTATCTAAGTAGGTAACACGATACTTCTTGGCAAGTCTGGTCGCCAGACTTTCAGGCTTTCTGACTATCAGTAACGATTGTCGTTGATCTAGAAATGATAGTTAGGACCGACTGGTTGTGCTTCCGAGGCACGCAAGGATCCTTGTAGGTACGGCATAATACACATTCTCACATTGGCTGCTGCGCTGCGTGTCGTGGGTTCGATCCTCGCATGGAATAAATATTTGGATGGTCTACACTTCTACAGGTAGTTTAAATATTAGAAATACAAATGTGGGGCAACAATTAAAAAAAAACCTTGGCAAGCAAAGCTTAATTTCCCGCTGTTGTCACGGACGTACAACTAGGTATGGAGTTAGTATTTCTCTGAAATAGTCCCTTTACAAGTAGTAGCACATGCTTAAATTCTAACAAGCTAAGCTCAAATTGCAATTGGCTCACAAATGTTATAATTTTATTATGCTTAGCAGATTCAGTTAAAGGTGATAAAATGTAGATTGAAACTGATTTAAGTGGGCTACACCGAAGACATCTCTTTCGGACATTGTGCAGGCAGGCTGACATTCTTTATCGTACGCATAACTATGTGCGTTTAGCTTTAACATGTTACTATGATTTTCAAAATAAAATCAGTGACAATCAAGTAAGTAAGGCACTTACAAGGTCATTTATACAATGAGTAAAGGACTCTCTTGTCGTCATTCGGAGATTACTTTTGAAGGGTGAGCCCAGGTCTCAACCATATGTTTCCCATTCTCCTTTATTTAACACTTAAAGGTAATGACATGGTAATGGTAATGTACCTAGTTATCTACTCATCGTCTGCGAACAAATAATGTTTTCGGTGTGCATAAGAAAAGCAAGAGCATACAAAGTTACAGCTGCGTCGGACCGCAGTGCATCGCATTCATCATCTACCACTAGCGTTTTCCCATCTAAGTTAGGGTCGTCTTCCAGTGTAAGCGGTTGCGGTTGAATACCAGTATCACCAGTGTCTTATACGTAGCGACTATCTGACCTCCACAACTCATTAACCGGGCAATACGTATCTATTGGTAAGACTGTGTGTCAGACTTTCGGGCTTCTAATTACCCGTGACAACTGTCAAAGATCTGCAAATGACAGCCAGGACCAACGGCCTATCATGCTTTCCGAGTCAATATTATGGATAAAAATAATGGATGGTCACCCATCTACGTACCGACAAGCGTAGGCTAACTTTGGTGAACGACCGACTCGATGGAAAGCACTCAAAGCATTGTACTGACAGATGGATTGAATAGTAGGTACGGGGGTCGTGGAGGTGTGTAAAGTAAAAATTAAAAAAAAAACCTGTGAAAAAGTTGGAACTTTGACCCCCAATATCTCCGTAACTAGAAGGTTCCCAGGTATGGTCTATAACAAAAAAAATGATCGCAAAGGCGGGGAGAACAAGTGCCTTTCGGATATGTTAAGGGTTTATTTACACCCTTTATAATTTTATTATGCTTGCAAATGAGATATTTTGAAAAAGTCTGCTAGAATTAAAGACATATAATCAATATATGATATATAATCTTTATGATTCGGGACACTCCCACCACTTGCGAAGATCACTAACGATACACGTTAAAAATAAATTTATCATCTGCCTAGCCTTTTCTAAACTATGTTGGGGTCGGTTTCCGGTCTATTTTACATAGAGCAACCGCCTATCTGGCCCCCATAACTAAGTTAGTACTATGTAATACGATACCCCTTGGGAAGACTGGTTGTGGTTGACTTTCGGGCCACTAACAACCTGTAACGACTATCAAAGATCTACAAATGACAGCCGAGACCAACGGTTTAACTTGTTTTCCGAGGCACGACGGAAACTCGGTATGTAATGGTTGGTCACCCATCCACGGACCAACCTAGGCAGGCGCGACTTAACCTGAAAGTCAACCCGAGCGGCTGTTATTATTTAACCACGAGTTTCTCCACGTCAAACATAAATTATTTTGTAATAACTAGTCAAGGTCGGGGTGTCCTACCTAATTACTCTGAGGTCTGAAACACCGAAACAAACTCCGGGACAGTCTCTTTTAAAGTTCGTTATGTGAGGACCTTCAGCACGCCATAGATTTGAGTAACTTTTTGGTTTATCAGAAATCGTGTAGCTCAACTTAGAATGTTCAATTGGACACTGTTGTTAGCTCTTGATATAATAATAACCTACAGGTCTTTTTTTTTTTTTTTCGGATTGGAAATCATCAAATGACCCCCACACTCTGGGCGGAGCGGATGGGAGTGTCAGACTTGTACTGACTAAAACCCATCCATGTTCCTTCTTTGCCCTTTGTGTTCCAGAGCCACGGTATCTCTTTCGAACAGTCCCGCAGCCCTGGCAGGCATCGGCCCTTGCGGACCCCTACTTGGTTGCTGACATCTCTTTGAGGCGCACGTGGAATACGAACGCGCCGTCGACACGGCCTGTCGTCATAAGACGGCCGGCAGGCGGGCTTACCCATAACTCGCCGTCCACAGGCCCGCGCCTACGGTGGCCGGGAGCCACCACGTGACCCCCGACGCCCAGGGCGTCTCCCGCGGCGGCTGGGACGTGAGGTTCTTTCCCTCTCACGTCCCGCCACCTCCTTCACTAGCATGACTGCTTCGCAGAAGGTGGTGACGGCTTCCCATTCCCTCTCGCTCCGGACCATGGCTTAAACCAGGGCCGGACGCGAGAGATCGCCGCCGCTAATCGCCGCTTTTTTGCTTTTCAAATTCCGTACAAATAAATATTCGAACCCCTTAACCAGAAACAAAAAAACAGTAGACGAGTAGGGAAATAAAATACTGGTGGAATGGTGACACATGAAAACCAGATAGAATTATAATAAGTACTTAAACATTCTGTAATTGTTTCATTAAAATACGGGATTGTCACTGCCATATCAACTCGCATAAAAGATATGGCGATAATTTGTCGAAAAAATATCTTAGCATTATGATACTGTTGATAATTGTTGATACTATATCGTTGGTGATTACGCATTGATGTGTATATTTCAATAATTTGATTACAATAATCCAGTTGCGGGTGTAGGTCCCGCTTTAGTGGTCGCTGGTATTCAAGGTAAGTTTACTTTTCGGGTTTATTATGGAAAAGTGATAATGTAAGGTAAAATTACGTCTGGTACTTGAGTTATTCATGGGTTATATGTACTTCAAACTTCGTATTTGTTGACATATTCAATGCATTTAATGAAAATAGACACTAGTATGGAAAGGTCAAAGATAACACATGAAAATGATAATAATTTATAGCCAAAGACTATAAATTATTATCTATTTTAGCTATTTTATCTGTGGGTCTTGTGAGTAAATTTTTCCACCGTATTCCTGCACAGCAAACTCGACCAATTTTCGTTCTTTTCCTGAACTCTCTGGTTAGGAAAGCCAAAGATCTTTAAAACCCAGTGATAAAGTGAACAGAGGAGCTGATCATTATCATTCTATGTGTAGGTGTAATGTATGAAAGCTTCGAGCAACGTGTGCGTATTTTGCAATTTTTCGCCTCCGAAAGCAGTCGCAAATATTTTCTTTTGAAATATTTGACTTACCTTGAACTCATCTTTAGTGTGGCCAGTGTTAAGATAACATAGTAGTGTTTAGATTCTAGTGATCTGTTCAAAACCAAAAATTGCCAATTCTTGTAGTTAGAATGTTATCAGTAGTTGCTCTGGTCCAAAGGTTTCTATTTTATTGAGCACTATAAGGATAACTACTGCCAAAAAAGTTCATAATTCTTTAAAAATTGTAATTGAGAAAAGTATTCGTGAAATAGTTCACTCTAAGAATGCAAGTTTAAATAACACCCACATTTTCATCGAATCTATGTTGATGACGTCATATTGTCACGTGGCAGTGGCAGTGCCTAACGAATGAATTTAGAAAAGTAGTTTAATTTCCGAGTAGATGGTGACATAATAGACATAAACACTAATTTCTTATGTTGGGCAATTAATCCACATTAAATATCTATAGATTGGTAATACTTACTTCCTTTAAAAATAAATGTGAAAGAAAGTTTGTTTTTTTGGTACTTTATCACGCCTGCACCGATCATCCTGAAATTTTGCATATACGTTGTCAGGTGTACAGAAACGGACATAGGGTACCTTTCATCCCGAGAAAAAGTACTTTTCCCGAGGAAAACAACAAAAACGTTCTTATGATAATAGATGGCGCCACGTGTCTTTCGAATTATGATTGAAGTATATTATTACAAGCAAAGTACAACCCGAAATGATTGTCAAATTCTAAATTAACGCGAGCAAAGCCGCGGGCAAAATCTTGATCATCATAATTATATAAATACCTACAATTTATGAAATTACTTTTATGCAAGCCTAAGCATAAAAATTGAATGTTTCATTTATTTCATTAAGATAAAGGTATTTCGATAATGTTGTTTTTATAATGATTAGTACACTTTATCAGTCCATGAAAATAAGATAAGAAATATACCTAAAACCTACAAATTTCACAAATGATCAAGAATGAATATCAATATTTTAATCAATAATAATTTTGTAGGTATATATATTTTATTTATATTTTCCCGCACGCAAAATACGCGCTTTGGACGTGGAGTTGCGAACACCAGCCCGATATACAATACAATTTCGTAGGTCCAAGGTAAACTGCCTAGTAACCAACTTGCATAACCACTGTCTCCCTTGTGAAGCTACCAATCCTACTTCTATTGTAAAATGTTATAGTAGATTTTGCCTGCGGATTCGCTCTCGCGGTGCACGGTGGTCGAAAATAATCTCACGAGAGCGTACTTCAGGGATAAAAAGTCCTATATTCGAACCCAGTCAAAGGTCTCTCCCTGTGCCAAACATCAAAATACTTATAGGCAATAAGGTGGGTAGGCGTGACAAACAAACAAACAAATTCACTTTCACATTTAAAATATTAGTTAGGATGACAAAGTTTCGATACAATTTTTTTTAGCTTTAACAACCTCTTTCAGATGGTGGCGATAAAACTTGTAGTTTTATCCCTGGCTTGCGTCTGCGCAACTGCAATACCAGATTTTGCACCGGGACAAGTGACCAGAAACACCATCTTCGCCGACGAACGCTTCGAAGGAGAGGTGTTTGAGAATGTCGATGCCTTCGCTAATAACGAGCTGTCGTCGACCCCGTCGCCGTACCGACTACCCAACACCACCCGGCCCTCGAGATACAACGTAAACTGGCACATCGACGTGGATATGCATGTTTACAATGGCACAGTCATGATCACTCTGAGCGCAACAGAAAGTAACGTTGGGCAGATCGTCCTCCACAGTGACCATGTGAATATTACCAGCGTTGTGTTGACACATGGAAATACAGTAGTTAATACCACTCACGAATTGCAGCCTGAATACCAATTCCTAAAGGTCAACATCGTAGACAGTGTCCTACAGCACAATGATTTGAGCCCTGTTAATTACGTATTAACTATCAGATTTGAGGCAATTATGCGCGATGATATGTACGGTATTTATCACAGCTGGTACAGGAATGAAGGTGGAGACGCAGCAATTAAGTAAGGACTGGACTACCAAACAATGTTTTATTGCTATACTTTCAATGATCATTTACTTTAAAAATGAGTCGAGATAAGAGACTATTAGAGTTCATAAGGATTTGATTTGCAGATGGATGGCCACTACACAGTTCCAAGCTACTGCTGCTCGCTACGCGTTCCCTTGTTATGATGAACCAAACTTCAAGGCTACTTTCGACGTGACCATCACACGTGCCAGAAGATATACTAGTTGGTTTTGCACGTTGCTTCAAAACACCGTAGAAAACACATACCATGAGTAAGTTAACAAATAGTATTGTTTTGATTATATTTTAAGTCTTCACCTGCTTATTGTTACTAACTATGACATCTTGCTTATTTTTCAGAGGTTACTTCAATGATATTTATCGAACGACCCCAGTTATGTCCACCTACCTTCTCGCTTTAATCGTAGCTGAATATGACACCGTTCGGGAACCTCTCACCGGTGACCTGAGACATGAAGTTATCGCAAGGAAGGGTGCGATCTCCGACGATCAAGCATTGTTCGCCCAGAGAGTCGGACAGGCTCTTTTGGAGTGGATGAACGATCACACAGATTACAACTTCTTTGAACAAAGCACTAACCTAAAGATGACGCAAGCTGCTATTCCAGATTTTGGAGCCGGCGCTATGGAGAACTGGGGATTGCTAACTTATAGGTGGGTTAAGTACCTACATACGCTTACGAAATAATGAATGGTATAATTTAATGATTGTATACAGCAGTAATCATTTATTTTTACAGGGAAGCTTATCTGTTGTATAAGGAAGGTGACACCAACGGTTATTTCAAGCAGCTCATCGCTTACATCCTATCCCACGAGATCGCACATATGTGGTTCGGAAACCTTGTCACCAATGACTGGTGGGACGTGCTCTGGCTGAATGAAGGTTTTGCTAGATATTACCAGTACTTCTTGACTGCCAACGCATCCATCGAAAATTATGGTGTAAGTGATGTTTTTATACCTCCAACAAATTAATGTATTCAGAAGTCCGTTGATTCGAGGCAAAACTTCTCTTTTGGTCTTTATATAATGGTAAAACAATTTGGCATTTACATTTCTGAGTATTGTACTTTTTGTTTCAGGTTGAAGATATGGGTCTTGATAGGCGTTTCATCACTGAACAAGTGCATACATCACTACTTAGTGACTCGGCCACCCACCCACAACCTCTGACTAACCCTGGTGTCGGCAGCCCACGCAGTGTCAGCGCTATGTTCTCGACCATCACCTACAACAAGGGAGCCGCTGTCATCAGAATGACTGAGCATCTTCTTGGCACCAATATTCATAGAACAGGACTCAGAAACTATCTGAGACACAAGTAAGGTTTAGATTTAATTCTTTTTAACTGATTTTAGTTACAGTCAAAATAATTGTTGTTATGAAACAAAATATTCGTATTTTAAAACAGAAATAATACTTGGTAATAATATTCACAGGGAATTCAGTACTGTCCAACCCATCGACCTGTTCAATGAATTGAATCTAGCAGGTCGCGCGAATAATGCATTCAGTGCCTATGGACCCGATTTTGATTTCGTGGAATATTACAAGAGCTGGACTGAACAGCCTGGTCACCCCGTACTTCAAGTCATTATAGAACACAGCACTGGACAAATGCACATCTATCAGGTACATTTTTTTTTCGAGTGGTTTATTTTTAATTTAATGAGATTAATAATCTTGTTTCGTTTCGGTACCTGTTCTTGAAGCTAACAACTAAAAACGAACGGTTTGTTTGTCAGAGTTCTCACTGGTGATGTACTCGTAAAAAGTCAAACTCTGTTACTCGGGACTTGAAATCTTTGGTTGTTTTTGGCGTTTGGACGGGTGCCTAAAATTGAAAATTTTTGCATTACTAATTCAATTAATTCTTGCAGCGCCGTTTCAACATCAATACCGGTTTTTCAAACCAAACCACGAGATACGTCATCCCCATTACCTTTACTTCTGAAAATAACGCCAATTTTGTTAACACGAAACCTTCTCATATCCTCACTGAGCCGTATACTGTCATTAACCGCAACGCATTCAATAATTTCTGGACTCTCTTCAACATTCAACAAACTGGTAAGTAGTTTTGGATTTCTGTAAAGTAAATAAAGTAAAAGTGGAGTCTTAAAATTGGGAGTCTGTTGACAGTCTCCAAAAAATTGATGTTAGCCAAGGCATTTTGAATTCTGTTTAAATGTTATTACAGGTTTCTATAGAGTGCACTACGATGACTACACCTGGGACTTGATCGCTCAAGCCCTAAGAGATCCCGTCCAGAGAGCAGTAATTCACGAATTCAATCGAGCCCAGGTAATTAATTTTAACATGACTGAGGTGCGTTTAATAGGATCTCGTGTCTACATAATAACAGTCGCATGGGTCGATGATCGATCTTAAGCATTAAGCGGTGCATACCGAGGTTGGTCCGTGGATGGGTGACCATCATTACATACCGAGTTTCATCCGTGCCTCGGAAAGCACGTTAAGCCGTTGGTCCCGTCTGCCGTTTGTAAATCTTTGACAGTCGTTACTTTGACAATTAGTCTTACCAATATCGTATTACTCAGTGCTAACTGGGTTGGCAGTCGCTCCATGTAAAATGCTGGTATTCAGCTGCATCTGGTTAGACTTGAAGCCGACCTCAACATAGTTAGGAAAAGGTTAGGCAGATGATGATAAGGTGTGTTTGACGGCATTTGCCGTTTACAATAATTTGATATTGACGATTTCCAATCCGAAAAAAAAAAAAAAAAAAAGGGTATATAAAATCTTCAATTGGCATTGATTTAATCAATCACGATATAAATCCCTGTGACTCACATGGATATGTAGATGAAAAACGTTTACAAACAAAAACTTTATTTCTTTGTTTTCTTTCAGATTGTCAACGATGTTTTCCAATTCGCTCGCTCCGGAGTCATGACCTACGAGCGTGCCATGAATATCCTCTCATTCCTACAGTTTGAGACTGAATACGTTCCTTGGGTTGCTGCCATAACCGGTTTCAACTGGATCAGGAACAGACTTCATGGAAGACCTGCTGAGTTGACGCAACTTAACGTAAGTATTTTGAATAAGATAAGATTGTTCAAAATACTTACGTTTTTCTTTCTAAGTATTGAACGTTCAACAATATTGATATAAATTTTTCGGGAGCTAATGTCATTAACGCCTTCAGTGCCGGGAACCCACCTGGAGGGTCCACTTGCAATATGTATGTGGGATGGCACATCAGCTCAATTCAACGTGGGTGGACTAGAATGTGTTAATCAACATTTTGTAACTTTCTCATCTCCGTTATCTCTATCATCTAGTTTCTGATTTGAGTACGTGTTTGAACTTGGAACTACTCAAACTCTACTTAAGAGCGTTAACGTCATACGGCTTTTCATACAAACTCTCAAGTGATTTTGTTTCGAAATGACTGAACCGATTTTAATGAAACTTCGTACAAATAAGCAGGATACATAAGTCAAAAGTAAGTTCTGTGTCAAATCTTTAGACTTATGTATCCTGCTTATTTGTACGAAGTTTAATTAAAATCGGTTCAATTATTTAGAAAAAAAATGACTTGAAAGTTTGTATGAAATGTCGTAAGACGCTAACGCTCTTAAGGTAAGCACTCAAAATTTAAAACGTAAGTAGAGTTTATCAAGGCTATTAGTTATGGCCCTACATGTTTGACACAGAACCGAAATAAATTTAAACCATTCTTCTCTACTTTTTCACAGTTAGTTAGGGCTAGATTTTTAAATAGTGTTTTTTCCAACAGAACCGGATTCTTTTATGGGCGTCTCACGCGATGGGGCAGCTGACTTATTCTCCAATCACTGGTGAACATTTCATGCAATCTTACCTGCGTTACCAGCTGGCACCGCTGATGTGTAACCTTGACAACGAAGACTGCCAGTCTGCTGCCTATACACAGTTCGATATCATGAGAAACGGTGGAGCCGCGTGAGTACTTACTAAATGTAGAGGAGATCGGGCAGGAGTGGTCTACGGACCAGTAGATAAATCAATCAATCTGACACGAATAATAAAGTCCTTGCTATGATAAATGTAAAGAAAAACTATTCAAATACATGTTCTGAGATTATTATTTATAATTAAACTAAAAACCATAACCTAAATTAGATATCAGAATGATTAGTGGTATTATAATAATAATAATAAATTTATTTGCTAGAATATTGTTGTTACATAAGTGTTACACATAATATGATGTCCATAATATTCCGCTGTTTCCAGCGAACAAATATTTCAAAGAAATAAAATTAATATTAAACCATACAATGTCGAGAATAAGGAAAACGTTAACTATTATGAAATACAATGTCAAGGGTTATTAATTATAATGTCAAGAATTGAAAATGTCATAAATCAATTTACAGTAGAAACTGATCATCATGAGGTTTATTTAAAAATAACCCAAAAATCTTCTTTTAGTGTGCCAGTTGATAGCCGCAACTGGGTATACTGCAACGCTCTGCGAAGAGGCAATCCTGCAGACTTTAACTACTTATGGGAGAGGTTCCAAACTCACAACGTTTACACAGAAAAGATCGTGCTTCTACAAACTCTTGGCTGCACCACGGATGACGCCTCTCTTAGAACGTGAGTACAGGTGTCATATTACAGTGATTTAATACGCATCGTTATTATTTTCTTTAGTGGTCTAAACATCTATAGGTAGTCCTCACGCATCGTAAGAAATGATGAATACGACCAAAAAACACTAAAGTACTTATAAAAGAACAGAATATTTTGTTTAAAACACCTAAATGGTACTGCCTATTGTGATGGATTATGTGAGGAATGATATAAAAAAAAGCAGTGAATGAAAACGTGACGGTTGACAGGGGAGAATGGAAGAAGAAAACATGTTGAGCCAATGCCAAGAGTATGAAAATGATAAGATGCTGATAACAGATGACGCATATTGAATTATTATTCCGGTTGAAATGTGAAATTCGTCATTGACGGATCAATAATTAATAGGTAATCATCACTGATGAGGTTGAGTGGACTGTAAGAAACGAAAGTTATCATTATAAACTTGGAAGGAAAAAATACGATTTTCAAAAGCTTTTATTTTACTTGCAATGTTCAATTGTTTGTTTTGCTGAATTATTGCAAGGTATATAAGATCAACTTCCTTTTATTACAAGCTAGCTGTTGCCCGAGACCTTCGTTCACGTGAAATTATTATAAAAATACCATTTTTCTCGTTTTTTCAACATTTCTTATTGATGCTCCGGACCTTCGTAGCGTGATTTTATATAGACATTTTCGAGAAAGGCTATAGTAGCTCCTGAGATTAGCGCGTTCAACCAAACAAACTCCACAGCTTTAAGATATTATAGTATAGGTTTCGACGATAATGTATTTTTTTTTTAGTAAGTATTACCTGATTGGCTCAAGAATAGAGAACTCCTCAGCGGTGAACAGCTTAGACTCGAAATTGTGCATATGTGTTCAATTATAACTGCGCGCTATTAAAACGTGTTAATTAAATGTCCTTACATTTAACTAGCTGTGCCCCGCGGTTTCACCCGCCGTTTCTGATTTGTTTTATTTTTGCTCGGCTCCTATTGGTTGCAGCGTGGTGTTATAAAGCATATAGCCTTCCTTGATAAATGGACTATCCAACACTAAAAGAATATTTCAATTCGAACCAGTAGTTCCTGAGATTAGCGTGTTCAACCAAACAAGCAAACTCTTCAGCTTTACAATATTAATATAGATTTTCGTCTCCTAAACTCGGTTATTCGTTTTCAGGTTCTTGGAAGGAATTATCCAGCCAAACAATGAAATCCGTCGCCAAGACTACACCACTGCCTTCAACACTGCTGTTTCAGGCAATGAAGAAAACACACAGAAGGTCTTTACTTACATTCAACAGAACCTGGTCTCTGTTATCCTTGCGTAAGTACACTCATTTGTTAAAAACAAGTAAAAAAATATTGGCACAAGTGCCATTGGTTAACAACAACCCTGATCATATTGAAGGTGGTGGAAGATTGCCACCAACGCCAAAATAAAGTGGCCTTGTTTCGCGAGAGGGAACAGTGTAGCTTTCTGTCAGTGTTTTTATTTTTAGAAATTACGTTTTACATACAGCTTTACCTCTTTAAATAACGATATGTGGGTGTACTAATAGGTACACCTCTGCTTAGGCATCCCCTTCGGGAATTACAGGCGTGATGTTATGTTATTAATGGAATATTTGTTCGTTTCTAGTTTCGGAGGAGCACAAACACCATTGTCCTACGTGTCAGCTCGGCTGAGGAGTGAATCCGAAGTTCTTGCTGTAAGAATCTTTTTTTAATTTTTTGTCCCCCTTTTTGATCTAGGGATCAAATGCGTAGGTGCTGGTCTCGATCGCCAGTTCGCTCAAAGTGTTTGACTGGTTTCTTCAGCAATTTATAAAAAGCCGGGATTTCCCCGTTAATGTAAACAGGCTTGCTGCCTAAAACCCGGGATTTAAAAAACCTCAAAAAATTCTGGTAATCTCACATCTCTGCATTTCCGAAGAACTAAGCATGTATATAATGTATGTTTTCATTTTAACCGTGCGTTATTAATATTTTTTCTTTTAGAGCTTGTTTACAGGCTATATGTACAATCGTTATATAAGATTTTAAACTTTCATGGTCACTAACATTATTATCACTAGATACGGGATATTTACCATGTTCTTTGAGTTCCCGATATTTAAACCGTTAACCGTTTATCCGTGATCATGGTGCTTGCAACAGCGCCGAAATATCGGGAACTCAAAGAACATGGTAAATATCCCATTTCTAAGGATAATAATCGTTATATATATTTTCGTTTTTCCCACAGTTCCAAACGTGGGCAAATAACACCCAAACCAAATCCATCCTGGATGAAGACTATGAAGACGTCTACTACGCCTCCGTGAGCACTCTTCAGAGCATCAACTTGGGGTCCACTATCGCTGAAGACTTGAGCAATTACTTCGTGAACGGTGACCAGGCGTTCACGACCACTACCGTGGCCCCCACGACGGCACGAGTCACCAGCGCACAGCCTGCCTTGTCGCAGCCAACAACTCCAGTGCTTCCTCCCTCCTCAGCGGTCAACACCGTTGTGTCCATCTTCATGTTGACGGTGGCTGCTTTCGCTCACATTATTCTATAAGCACCAACCTCTAAGACATAGGGACCAAGGGATTAGCTGTAAGATCCTAATCATAGTCAATAAGTGAGTGACATTTCAGTTTTGTCCGATTTAAAGTGCCAATAGAAGGCACGTGTTTAAAGAAATGTTACAGTTAGAATGTTAAATACATATTTGTGAAGTATTTAATTTTTTTTTATGAATATGTATTTAGCTCAGATAAGTAATCGTTATAGCCTTATAATTTTTCCTCTGAATTGTAAATAGGCTTTTGTAAATTATTAAAAATATATTTTTATAATATTTTTGTGTATTTTATTTTTTCTTGTTTCTTGTAGTAGGAAAATAAGATTCAAAAGATAAAGTCCTTTTTTATTAGTTTTGGATTACAGCGATCCGATGTTTTAATGATAATATTATATTACTGATTACTTCACCAGCCTGTGATAAGATATTGATTTATGCTATTTATAATAATACATTATTAATCGCTTATTGGACTCAATAAAATATAGCCTAATACAATTTCATCATTAGAAACTAAATGGACGCTTGACTTCCAAACTAGGTCTTTACCTAGTTTGGAAGTCAGATGTCCGTTTAGTTTCTTGAGCCTGTATCTTGGAAATCAGTTCACTTCCATGGGCAAAATTTAATAGAGACATTTGTTATTTACTGTCCCTCATGATTAACTATAAAATATTGTCTGGTCCCTGTAAAACATTGGGCTTCTTTTTTTTTTCGGATGGGAAATCATCAAATGATCCCCCCCACTCTGGGCGGAGCGGAAGGGAGTGTCAGACTTGTACTGACTAAAACCAATCCATGTTCCTTCTTGGCCCTTTGTGTTCCAGGGCCGCGGTATCTCTTTCGAACAGTCCCAATAATATGACAATATATATACAATACTACAACTGGTAATAGACTATAAAATTTAGATACATATTATACAATAAACTGGCTAAGATATAGAAAATTAAAAAACGTGAAAAAATTAAAAAAAAAGGAATTTATGTGTGGTAGTATATCGAGTTTGGTGTGGGTGTGACAGTGTGCATAATGATAATCTGAATAAAAATTCAGGCAACTTAATATTTTATAGGTGTTCGCTAACATTTACTTTGTTTTAACTGCGGTTCAGTTTACTGGTATTAAAGTGAGTAAGTTTAAGAAGGGATAAATGATTTAAGATACTGTGGAAAGGCTATAAGAAAAAGGACATAGAAAAACTATGATCCCATCTCTCAGTGACGCATTGATACAAATTGACATCATTGAAAGAAAGATAATTGCGCCATCCCATCTTCATAGCACGGCGAGCTGTGCTGGGGCGGCTACTTCGGGTGCTGAGAACCTCAAACGGTGCAAATGCCTCATTGGTAGCTATGTGTTTGAGCCGTTTGGGGTTGAAACACAAAGGCCATGAGATCCGAGTGCACACCTCGTCTTTCGGGACATCGCCAAGCGGTTGGTCGACTCTTCCTGTTACCTGGCCTATTTTTTGGTCAAAGAATCAGCATTGCCATCCAACGTGGCAATGCTTATCAGTATTGCCACGTTGGATGGCCCTGTTTTGCACTTTACACGGCTTTCTGGGTACTATTCCTGCTGACAGCAATGTGGACGAAATTGTTGACGCCCTTTAATGCTATTCTTCTTTTCTAAATACATATTTTTATTATTATTTTAAGTTTGGTTAAAGATAATAAAATTCATTTATTCAGGTAATTTACACCCATTGCCATTTATCAAAATACAATCATTTCCCATATTGTCCCACGGAATCGTAATACCGGGCTAAAAAGTATCATAATGTGTTATTCCAGTTTATAACCTATCTGTATGCTAAATACCATTCAAATCTGTTCAGTAGTTTTTGCGTGAAATAGTAACAAACATCCATCCATCTCACAAACTTTTACAAGGACTAAGCAGTACACAACATATTCGGCAAGATACACACACTTACCAAGTTAGACAAGTTACACTCACACCGACACTAACCGGTTGGTTATTGCAAGTAGATTACAATGTTGGTTGTGCCGTCATAGTAAGTATACTAAAATGTCTGTCGACGACGAATTACGTCAATGCGGTGGAAATCATCTTTTACTCGGTTACTGAGTTATAGAACTCAGATAGGCGGTTAATGCAAAATACTGGTTGCATTCGGTTACACTCTAACATATAGAGAAGGCTAAACAGATGAGGAGTAAAAAACTAATAGAAATCATTTAAGTTGAAAACAAATTGTCACGTCATGATAGATTTACAGCTACTGATAAATTTAGTTTAAATTGATAATTTGTTAATCATTTATTGATTTGAGCAATGATTATTATATGTGTATGTTTAGTGTTATGTTATGTGTGTGGTGTGTTATGGTGTGTGTAGGCACATTAAACAAGGGCACACATTAATGTTACGGCTGCATCTGGAAGAAGCGCATCGCATTCAATAACAAGATGATTTGTGAAAACTGTTTTAACATAAAGCTTTAATAAAATTGAAAGCAAGTTACTTCATCTAAAGCAAATCTTGGTGTTATCAGGACATGCTTATCATAAAAAAAACCTTTTTAGTAGAAGCATTCCACATAAATCTGATCATGTGTTCTACCAAATCAAAACAGAATCACGTAAATCGGACCATAATGATAGAAACATCGACGAACATACATACATCAAAAAATAAATCTATATAAGGTCTATCTTTTCATACACGAAATATTTTAAGAGTAACTTCTCTAAGTCGTAAAGTCGCCATAGCAACGAAAAAGAAAATTGTCTGAGTGTTTTTTTTTTTTCGAAATTATTATAATTCTAAATTTTTTGAGACTTTTTGCATAAAACCTTTACTCCCATATTCTAACAATGACAGTAAGTAAACACGACGTAGTAAACTAGCGTAATGGATGCTTAAAAATAAGGAGCCAGTATTTATTTTGTAGGTCAAGTAATTTTAAATTATTTATTTTTTATGAAAAAAATAATTATACTCAGATAAAAAAAATCCCTTGAAATCATCCTGTTTTTGAAGTCAGTTAAAAATGCACTGTCATTGAAACTAAACCACATGTGCAACTCCATAGGATGATAGGAAATTGTTCTAATCCAGATTGCAAGATTTTATCCAAAGAAATTAACGAAAAACTTAAGAAAAAGGCTTGAATTGCAAATTCATACATTTTCAATATAACCGGACTTATGTCTACGTGATCAATCAAGATAAAATACACGACAGAGGAATGTGTTTTTGTCCCAGTAGTAATTGAAGATTCTTAGCTCTTTAAATTAATGGGGAAGAAAGAAAAAGGAAAACAATTTTTTCCAGGTACCTTTAGATCCACTCCAAGCGAAAGCGATGGTGAAATAGATCGGAGTGCTAAGCACAGAATTAATGCTGGATGGATGAAATGGCGGCAGGTCACGGGGACAATATGCGACTCCTGCGTTCCCCTTAAACTTAAGGGGAAGATTTATAAAACAATTCTTTGACTTGCTGTCTTGTATAGATCAGAATGTTGGGCCACAAAAGGTATGAATAAAAGGCCATTGCATGCGGCTGAGATAATAATAATTTGGCGGATGTGTGGTGTCACACAAATGGATAAACTAAGAAATGACTACGTAAAAGGAAGTCTTAAGTTGGCGCCGGTGACTCAAAAGTTTGGTAGTCGGTTGTTTTGATAATATATGGGCATTTATTTCGGAAAAATCAGGCGTTTTCCTATTTTCGTGAGAAAAGTTTTGATGGCTATAAGAGTATAGGAAGACAAAAGAAACGATGGGTGGACTGTGTGAAGGCTATCATCCTTAACTAGAAAAGAGGTGTCTGACGAGATGATGAGTAATAGAAGAAAACGTGCTGCGCCGAACCTAAACAAATTGGAATAAGGGCAAGAGATTGATGATGACTTTCAGATCCTCTCGATTTATATCTTCATCGTCTTCCTGGCCTTGTCTCATGTTACTTGGGGCTGGCGTGATACTAATCCTAAAAAATTAATCCATTTAGGATTAATCTTTGTTCTTCAGAAGTTAAAATGTTTTGTTTTGGTTATCTACGCTGGACTAGGACTGGATAGGCTAACCTAAAAATTTACATGAAAAAACAAAAAAAAAATTGTTCAATTTTCTGCCATTCTAAGAACTGCCTCGATGATCTAGACATCGCAAACGCCCCTTTTGTGTAGGGTCAGGTTCTTCTCTGATCATGTACCCGTAACTTCGGCCAAAGCTACGGACCCAATGTAGCAAAAATCGAGAATCTGACTGAAATAATTAGGTATTATTGTTATAGTCGTACCTATAATACATCCAGCGATTGTTTAATTTCAGGGACCAATGAGGAAGTGTATTATCGGCGAACAGTCTATCGGTGCAATATAATTTGTAAAACCGACTAAAGACGAAGGGTTTTTTTGTGCGACCAATTAATTGGTGAACTAGAATTTGTAGAACCGACTCGGGATGAAGGGTGCGACTGTACAGCGTGCTTTCGCTTTTAGTTATTTCGGAATTCGTTTTGGGGCTCCTATCAGGATCTAGTGTCCGCAGCCACTCCGCAGTTTTTCCTAACCAGTTGGCTGATCCTTGACATAGCCTCGCAGAATGGTACACACAGCTATTTCGAGTATTTTAATGAATCTGATAACTGACTCGTTGGTCTAGTGCACGCGACGGCTGAGCATCAGGTCCTGGGTTCGATGCCCGGGTTTGGCAAATTGTTATTGGGTTTTTCCATAAGGAATTTCTCAGTAGCAGGCATGGAGTCTGGATTTGTGCCCGGTTGATGGCAATATTCTCACCACCAAAAATATGGGACTTCAAGGCATTACTGGCGAAATGTAGGTACACCGTCGCGCTTACCCTAACCATTCGGGGATTACAGAAGAAAACTTAGGTACCTAAGTTCGACTGACGATATCGATAAGTAATAAACAGATATTGCAGAGTTTCAACGCACTTTCCTAATCGACAATAATAGGGTTGATGAAGTTCGGAAAAACTTGTGGCTTCTCAGACATCCCCCTCTGGCTCACTGCTGCATGCTGAGCCTGTACAAAGGCTGCAATGACTCACCTGGAAGTCTCTAAACCGACTTCAAAGCCAGGTAGGCCGCTGCAGGTACAACTTGCTCCGGTGGGGGTATTCCGATAAAGCTGAGTGCGACCATGGAGTCTCTTTCCAAACCATGGCCCACCTCCTGACCTGCTCTTTGTGCAACTCCCCCTGCACTTTAAGGGACCTGTCCGAAGCCACTTCCAACGCCGTCGATGTGGCTAGTTCTGTTCGAAACAAATTTAAAAACCGGCCAAGTGCGTGTCGGGCCACGCACAATGTAGGGTTCCGTAGTTGTCCATCAAAATATGCGGACTAACTGAACTGATTCCATGAATTTATTTAAAATCTTACAAGGCTAACTTAATCTACTTCCTACGGTACGGGTGATTTTTATTGTAATAATAAAAACAACCTTACATTTGCTGTTGAAAAACCTGTGCTCCCATTTCATTCCATTACGTTTAGGAAAATATGTTATATGAGTACATTTTATAAGTTTGTCAACTATTACTCGTAAACTCGTAAAGCCTACTTAGCTGTGGTATTTCCCTTTTAACTTCGTTATATTTACTACCACCGTGAATTTTTTCACATACCCCAACACAACCGTTTTGCTGGTAGAAAGGGGGGACACTTGAGTCAGAAATTTTATTATTTATGTACACACAATGAAAAATAAACAAGAAAAACGACATTCAAAGATAGAAACATTCAATAAAATATATGTAATTTGAAATAGGAACAAATAATTGAAATGCATAAATACCTATGTATCAAATCTGAATCCGTTTCAGCTTTTTGAAAACAAATAGCTATGTATTTAACGCTCGCTATCTACATATTTATTATCAGATGATTAAGTAAATTGTAATTTTGGATAAGATATACCGGCTCTTTAGACATAGATAAATTAGTTGGCCGCCCTGTTATTCCTGTTTCAAACCAGCTCGACAATGGTATGTTCTATTTATGTATTATCTAAATTATAAGTTAAAAAAAAACCTTTGAATATATTTTGAGATTATTTTAGTGTAATATTCTGTAGAACTAATAATATTTAAATATTTACGTAGAAGTATTTTCGTTAGATTTAATAAGTTACGTAATCGTTTCGTTTTTGTTGAAAAGCGACAAAAGTTATAAACTTGTTTTGAACAATGATTGTGAGTGGAAATTTTGAATTTATTAAGGAGTAATTTACCTCTTATACGGAATACGGAATACCACACGGTCTTCCGTATTACAAAATAAACTTATGGGCGGGCACATATTGTGTTTTTAGTGGGTTTATTATAACCAGAATTTTTACTATTTTGACACCATAGTATAAAATAACTGGAATGGAAAAATAATATTAACGTTTAAGTTCCAATACTGAGGGAGACTTTTCTCCCGCACAATCGGCAGCCATTCTTATCGCAATTATTAATAATGCGCACATAAAGCAGCATCATCTGCCTAGCCTTTTCCCAACTATATTGGGGTCGGCTTCCAGTCTAACCGGATGCAGCTGAATACCAGTATTTTACTTGGAGCGACTGCCTATCTGACCTCCACAACCCAGTTGGTACTGGGTAATACGATACCCCTTGGTAAGACTGGTTGTCAGACTTTTTGGGCCACTGACTGCCTAACGACTGTCAAAGATCTACAAATGACAGCCGGGACCAACAGCTTAACGTGCTTTCCGAGGCACGGAGGAAACTCGGTATGTAATGGGCGGTCACCCATCCACAGACCAACCTAGGCAAGCACGGCTTAACCTAAAGATCGACCCGAGCGGCTGTTATTATTTAGCCACGAGCTCCTCATGCGCACATAAAGCAGCCTTGTAAGTTTATCAGCTATATGTATCAGTAAACTGTGGCCATATAAAGGTGCAAACTCTCAAATTGAATCACTTTCTCCTTGGAAAATATCAGCTGTCCCATACATTTGGGGTCCAGTACGCAGTTGAATTTTTTTCGATTGCGGTGTTGGTCCCTAGGTGAACGTTGTTTAATTTGATGGACTGTACCACACACCAATTAATATAACACATTTTCGTAATACATACTACTCAGCTTCAGCGAGAGCAACGGTGGCCCAGTGGTGGCGGCCCCGACTTACGAACAGTAATTCGTGGGTTCGAACCCAGGCAGGCGCATACTTTGTGTAATTTATTTCATCACTACTGCTCTCAAAACGGTGAAGGAAAACATCGTGAGGAAACCGGCATGTCGTAGAATCAAAAATTCGAAGACATGTGACATCTACCAACCCGCACTGGGCCCGCGTGGTGGATTATTGCCCATTCCCTCTCATAGAGAGGAGGCCTGTGTCCCAGCAGTGGGAACATTATAGGCTGATTATGCTATGCTGTGCTACTCAGCTTCAGACCTTGTCCGAGTTCCTCGTGTGATATGCGATACAGCGAACACAAACGTCTCGTTGCGTCGATAGAAGGTGCCTTTCGGTTTTCTGAACAATGAGTGGCAAACGATCGCTTCTGTTAGGAAGGCTTTAAGTGCGCGTGACTTAACCAATCTTATCTAATAAATAATTCTTAGCCTCAACTTTTTTCTCATATGACGAAATTACAATGGAAACTAAAAAACAAATAGGCTAGCAAAAAGATGTTGAAGAGAAATGACTTAAGTAATCAAGACAAGAATCTGTTGTACCGCCATCTTGTTTTTTCAGTTCGTTTTTCTAAACGATTATTTACTACTAGTGCCTCCATAAACATTATTAGAGTACCAAAAGATCATTGTTGCCTCGGTATATTCGATTAAAATGCATTTTTGAATTCTTTTTTCCTCTTCCTCATCCTCGCAATCATTTGTTAGAAAAACTGTTCGCCAAAAAAATTACCGTGACCATTGCGTATTCGCATAACGCACTTATTTCTATTAGGACATCCGAATCAAACTGGCCTTTTGAAAGCGACTTCAGAAAGGGTGTGTATGAAACGCAAGTGAGATATATTTTAAAAGGAACTAGCTTTTGCCCGCAGCTTGACTCGCGTTGTGGTCGGAATTTATGCCATGCCATGCCTATGACACTCGGGTATAATGTCACATCGCATTAGTAGAATAATTTTCGGAATCGGAACAGCAGTTCCGAAGATTAGCTACATCTAAACTTATAAACTTTACCTCTTCTAAATAATATTAGTATAGAAAATAAAAACATCTTTCATACAATTTTGACAAAAACTTAAGTAGGTCTCCTACTTAAGTTTTTGTCAAAATTATAGGTAAAAAGCAAAACGATTTTTGAAATTAATTTCGTTTTTTTTCTAGACTGGTCGCTGGTTAACCCTCCTCCTGGGGGTAGCCCTACTCCAGGGCACCTTATCTTTTGGTCCCATCGACGAGACGGACGAAGGTTTGATCGAATACAGGAACTTACTGACAGATACCGCTGGTTCATACCGTCTGCCTACTACCATTAGACCGACTCACTACGCTGTTCACCTGACACCACACTTCGAAGGTGGCGATTCTCCATTTACGTTTGATGGAGTTGTGACCATCAATATTGTACCACAAGTAGCGACCCGACAAATTATTCTTCACTGCAATAATTTAACTATCGACGCAAGCAGTGTGACTGTTACGTTGGCCACCGCCCCTAACACTAACTTGGTGACACCTAATCAGGCCTTCACTTGCCATGCACAATACAGTACTTTTACTATTAATACTGACATATATTTGGCAATGAGCACAACGTACACTATCTCAATGTCGTTCAAAGGCTTCCTGCAAACCAACATGAGAGGTTTCTACAGGAGTTGGTATATTGACGAAAATCGAGATAGAAGGTAAGTGGCTAGCAGTTTTAAATTTGTTTGAACATTTTTGGTACCTAAAGCATTGCTAATTATTTTGAAGATATAAAAAAATCGATGTAGTTGCTTCTCAGTGCTTTTCTAGTACGTAAAGATCTATATTAAAATAACTCCTTTTCAAATGTTATACCTAGGCTAAATTCTTTAACATTAAAAAACTATACATTATTGTTGTGAATTTACCGGTCTTAGGTGAACCATAATGGCCATTTTAAGTTAGTCGTTGAAGCGAATTGCCTTGCCATACCAAAGATATATTTCCTGATTTTTAACAGACCTGTTAGGATTTTGAAAAAGTTATTTATGTTTTTTTTTTAGGTGGATGGCTACTACCCAGTTTCAGCCTAGCCATGCTCGTCAAGCTTTCCCGTGCTTCGACGAGCCCAGCTTCAAAGCAACCTTCGATATATCTATAACCAGAGACGTTGTAGGTTTCAACGAGACCATATCCAACATGCCGCTCAAACTAGCCCATCCGTAAGCATTAGCAAGTAAACTTAACCTTATTTAGTAACAAAAACATAACATAACAACACGCCTGTGATCCAGAAAGCGTTCGGCTAAGGTGTGCTTAATACTCAACCCACATTTTTCCAGTTATGATAAGTTCCAGGCGATAGGGGGCGAGTCACCGGGCACAGATCCTGACACCGTGACAGCTATAGAGAAATTCCTGATAGAAAAGCCCACTAACACTTTGCCCTACCTGGGAATAGAAATCAGGATCTTGTGCTCAGCAGCAGCTCTTGCTAGTGCACCAACGAAGCAGTTAAAAAATCCGGCCGTGACGAATAAAAACTTTCGTTTCTGATTCAAAGTAAAACAACAGTTTTTTTTTAGGCCTGTTGGGGGAAAAATAAGGGAAGATTTCCACACCACACCTCCTACTTCGACATACTTGCTGGCTTTCATCGTGTCCGGTTATAAACAAGTCGCTACTAACAACAATAATTTAAGGCCTTTCCAAATTTACGCTCGGGCCAATATTGGTAACACCGGAGATTATTCCTTGGCGGTTGGTGAACGGCTTCTGCAGGCTATGGAGACCTATACCGATTACGATTACTACCAATTGATTCATGGCTCGAATACATATCAAATGAACATGAAGCAGGCTGCTATCCCAGATTTCTCAGCTGGTGCTATGGAAAACTGGGGTCTTTTAACCTACAGGTAAAATTATAACGAAATTACTATTTAATTTCATTTGTCTCACCTTGCTGAATACTTTTTAACATGTCCATTTTATTATTTTCTACAGGGAAGCTCTCATTCTAAACGACCCTGAGAATACCAACAACTTCTACAAGCAGCGTATAGCCAATATTATTTCTCACGAAATTGCTCACATGTGGTTCGGTAACCTTGTCACTTGTGCCTGGTGGGATAACCTTTGGCTAAACGAGGGATTCGCTAGATTCTACCAGTACTACTTGACTGGCACAGTAAGTGTCTAAAATGTATATGTATTTAACTGGAAAAAAAACTTACGAAGACCCCGGAAAGATTTTCCAGGGTGACTTTTGGTGTACCTTTTCTTTTACTATTATTGTGTTGGAAGCCGAGTTTAACATTGTTGAGAAAAGGGTAGCTGATGATGAAAGCTCCTCAAATTTTCTATGGATAATTGTTCTTGCATACAATTAGAACTGCACATTTTCTTTTTTGTTCTAATATCTTGAAATCGTTTCTAATCACTAGATTGAACCAGACATGGGTTTCGAAAATCGTTTCATCACCGAGCAGGTGCATGTAGCCTTACTCTCTGACGCCGCTACCAACGCTCACGCACTCACTAACCCCTCCGTGCTAAATCCAGCCACTGTCAGTGCTCACTTCTCAACCATCACGTACGCGAAAGGAGCCGCCGTCCTCAGAATGACACAGTACTTGCTCGGCAAGGACATTTATGAGTTGGGCCTTAGAAACTATTTGAGAAACAAGTATGTATATTTTTAGGGTTCTATTGTCGTACTGTCCGTCTATCTGTTTGTCTGTCCGTATGTTGCAGCCATTTTACTCCGAGACTATTGGCACCATACAATTGAAATTTGGAGAGTAAGTGTTTTTTACAAACCACTACTCAAATATGATGTAACATTATGAAAAAATTAAAAGAGGGTTGGCCTCCGAAAAAAAAATGAACGTAGACATGTTTTCAAATTTTTTTAATTCAATGGTTGATGTCTACGTTCATTTGTTGGTTGATGAGATATTTGCTTCTTAAGTCGTACACATTGTGTGGGGAGACACCCTATGATTTATCTACTAAGAAGAGGACAAAACAGAAAAAAATGAGTTTGTAGATAGTAAAAAGAACTTTTAACAAAAATTGGTTTCAATAAGCTTTGATATTTCGTTTTTGAAATATTATTATGGAACTTTTTCATGAATCTGCAGCAGTAACTTTGATTTTCATTAACATACTATGAAAAATAAATTTATTTTTGCTGTTGAGTGCAAATTGACATATGAATGAGCATCCAAATATTTTTTTATTGTTTGGTGCTACGGAACCCTATGTACGCGAGGCCGACACGTGCTTGGCCGGTTCATTAATCTTTGTTTTTTACACGCTTTCATTCATGATTGCTATTGAGATTCCAAACATCCATATTAAGCCCAGAGCTGAGAATCGCTGCACCGGTAGCACAGCACTAAGAGACCGGCTAATAAAATTCAGCATAACTTCAAATTGTACAAATTCCGTCACGCGTCACGCGTCAGGGTGTAAAACACCCTTTTCTAAGCCAAGAGGACTTTTTGGTCTTTTCCCAAAGTGATTTTTTTTTTGTTTTGAACCATACCTGGAAACCTTCGAGCTTCGGAGATATTGATGTTCCATCTTCATTTCACTTTAATTAAGTTTTAAATATTATAATTACTTTAAATACCACCACGACCCTTATTACTACTCAATGCAGCCATTAGTACAATGTTTAAGTCAAATTTAGAGTGCGTTACCGTAAACCGATTTTTCACACAAACAAAAGTCGTGCCCCAGTAATATTTTTTGCGTAAAGTTACTTGATTTTATGTGTAGAATTGGTTGGCGACTTCGTGCAGGGTCCGTTTACACCTTGTATGTCATTTGTGTCGAGTAGTGACACGCTTAGTTTGTATACAACGCGCTGTTACTGCTGTCTCTATCAGCGGCCGTCGAGGGGTCCGCGCTGTGATATTCAGGCTTCCTCAGTTTTTTTGTTTCAACTAAATATGACTAACGTTTATATTTCTTATTTCTCCAGTGCCTTTGGAGTCGCTGAGCCTTCAACATTATTCACTGCTTTGCAAGCTGCCGCCACCACTTTTACCGCTGATTATGGTGGTATCACCATCAGTGACTACTTCACGTCCTGGAGCTCGAAACCTGGACACCCTCTGTTGAATGTCTCCATAGATCACGACTCTGGAATCATGACTCTTAAACAAGTAGGTTTAAATTGACGACTCCCAAAATACTTACTTGCCATCGACAAAAAATAATTTAAACTTTAGAAAACTAACAAGTAGACAGGCCAACTTGAAACCTTACGTATTGTACACCAGTCAAGAGAGAATGGTATGAGTTGTATAATTTGATTTAATATGGATGGGTAACCAACATCCAGTTTCTGTATTAGTATTTGTTACCAAATAAATTTTACTTTTTAGTCCCGCTTCTACCGTGATGCTGGCGAGACGGCGGACCCTACGGTATTATGGGACATTCCCATTACATGGACTAGGGGTGGTGACATTGACTTTGACATTGACCTTAAGCCCAGTGAGATCATGCGCATTCCTGAGACAACCATCAACAGAGGAAGCGTTGGAAACGAATGGGTTATTTTCAACAAGCAACAGACTGGTAATTTATTATTATAAAACCAAATATTGTTTAACATTAGCCGAATACTATATAATAAATTAAGAGATTAAATGAAATCAATCTGAACAATTTTAAAGTTCCGTTTTGATCCTGGTAAATGTTTTTAGGTTTCTACAGGGTGAACTACGATCCAACCACGTGGGATCTTATCACACAGGCCCTTAGAGGCAGTGCCAGGGAAAATATACACGAATACAATCGTGCACAGGTTCGTAATTTACCAGCACAAATATTTATATTTAGTCTGAATTTATCTATCGTCGGAGCTCGTCCCTAATACTTGGGCGTTAAACATACATAACTAACTGTCAGTAAGTCAGTGTAAGAGTGCTATATCTCTACCAGCCCTTTAAACACACAGGTATTCCTCTGCCCTACCCATCGGAGATCACAGGCGTGATGTTACACATACGAAGATTTTTCTTTGTATGTATTGTTCACTGGCCACATGTTAGCTACGTGACGTCGACTATAATTTTTGATAGGTGTTTTAAAATTGAGACGTGTTTATGGTTTTTTTTTTATTTTGTTTCTAGATTGTCGATGACGTATTCATGCTAGCCAGATCTGGTGAATTGAACTACAGAAGGGCGTTCAACATCCTCTCCTTCCTGAGATTCGAAGACAAGTACGCTCCTTGGCTTGCTGCCATCACTGGATTCAATTTTGCTCTCAGAAGATTGGCTCACGACAGTTTAGCTCTCAGCAGACTGAGGGTAAACTCATTTGAACTATTTTGACGTCAGAAAGCACAATTTTTTTACAATGCCATTTTGTTTCTATTGACTGTTTACAAGATGATGAACATTTATTTTTCTGTGTTAACTCAACAGTACTTATTTAAACCAAAAACTATTTTTAGAGTGAAATCATTGACTTGAGCACCGCGGTCGTAAACCGCCTGGGTTTCAACGAGACGGAAAACGGTGATTTCATGGATGATCTCTTCCGCATGCATATGTCGACTTTCCTCTGCAATGTTGGACACCAAGGTTGCATCGATATGGCAAGAAGAAGCTTCCAGCAATGGAGGAACGGTGGACGGTAAGCGCTGGTTTGGTTACTGGTTTTTTATACAATGAAACGAAGAAATCATGAATAAGTACTTACCTAAAATTATATACTTACTAGCGACCTGCCCCGGGTTCGCACGGGTAGCACTTCTCTATAGCCGATAACTTCTGGAGGATGGATGGGTTAAAAAATCATCAGGCTTTATTTTCTTTCATACATTATAAGATTGCGCTAAAGGTTTACACGCTCTTAATATAATAGTGTAGAGTCGAGTATTGAATGTTTCAACGCACTTATTTCAGGAACTACCAATTACGGGAAATAGTGAGGCAAAAAAAGAGTCTACAAAAGTTATGTATTAAGATGTTTCTTGATATACTACATTAATTACTTCTTCAGAATAAGGCGCAAATAAGAACCTATTCAACGTAACTATTAAGTTTTGATATTAAACGTGCCAGAAACGTTCAATTGGTTGAGTGAAAAATATTGAACAGTTAAAGCAATCCAGGTGACCTTCTATGTCTAGTTATATACTTATATTGTATATGTTACTAGCTGACCCGCGAAACTTCGTCTGCGTCACATAAGAGAGAGAGAGAGGGTTAGAGAGAGTCAACATTAAAAGACATTATGCTACCGCAGACTTTTTTTAGAACTTTTTAAGAGTTACGATTCCGTCATATATGATTGTTGCGTAACTTTAACCGTTTAACCTTCCTCGATAAATGGACTATCCAACACTAACAGAATTTTTCAGTTCGAACCAGTAGTTCCTGAGATACAAACAAACTCTTCAGCTTTATAATATTAGTATAGATTCAAGTAGGTATCAAATTAAATTTCTCGGAAATATTTGCATTAATCGCTAAAATTATAGCCTATGTTACTTCCTGATAATTTAGATTTCTATTGATGAATAATGATTAAAATCCGTCGAGTAGTTTCGGAGCTTATTCGGTACAAACACACAAACAAAAAATCTTTCCTCTTTCTAATCTTAAGAATAGAAGTATAGATATCTTGATACTAAATGTCCTTTGTTTCTTTTATAATAGCATTCCACCGAACATGCGTCCTTGGGTATACTGCAACGGCCTGCGCTACGGAACTGCTCAAGATTACGATTTCTTCTGGAATAGATACCTGAACACAGACTTGGCTAACGAACAGGTAGTGATGCTCACGGCGGCGGGCTGTACTCAAAACCAGCCCAGCTTGAACAGATTCCTCGCGAATATTGCTCCTGGAACTGTTGAAAACTTTGTTGTCAGAGCTCAAGACTACAGCACCGCTATTTCTTCAGCCGTTACTAGCAACGAACCCAACACTATGAGGGTCTTCTATTGGCTGCAGGCTAATTTCGAACGAGCTAATACGTAAGTAAAATGTTGTGTTGTTACTTTTTATTTCAACTGTTTATTATCATTTCACTATTTGAGGAGTTCGTGACTAAATAATAACAGCCGCTCGAATCGATCTCTAGGTTAAGCCTTGCTTGCCTAGGTTGGTCTGTGGATGGGTGACCACCCATTACATACCGAGTTTCCTCCGTGCCTCGGAAAGCACGTTAAGCCGTTGGTTCCGGCTGTCATTTGTAGATCTTTGATAGTCGTTATAGGTTGTTAGTGGCCCGAAAGTCAACCACAACCAGTCTTCCCAAGGGGTATCGTATTACATAGTACTAACTTAGTTATGGGGGCCAGATAGGCAGTCGCTCAAAAAGTCTGACAACCAGTCTTCCTAAGGGGTATCGTATTACCCAGGAAGGACTAACTGGGTTGTGGAGGTCAGATAGGTAGTCGCTCCATGTAAAATACCGGTAATCAGCTACACCTGGTTAGACTGGAAGTTGACCCATACGCCAGGAACGCTAGGATACGCCAGGAAGATGGTAATCTGTAATTTGTATGATGTACAAGTTCATAGTAAAGGGTATTCTGTTCATGAGTAGTTCCATTTTATGCTTATTGATTGGAATTATTTTGTATTTCAGAACCGGCGTCGTGAACAACATGGTATCTTCGATCACAAGCCGTCTATTGACTGTTGCGGACGTCACATTGGTAAACTTTTTGCTACTAAATTTGTAGATTCTTAGATATTCCATACCCACCCACGGTACCCCTCTTTATATTACAGTTAATGTTAGCCAAATTTTATAAAGTATGGTTCAAATTTTACAGTTTGATAAAGCGTAAAAAATCTAAATTTAGAAACATTGTTCCTAATTTTATTTGAATAGTTACTAAGTTTCTTACAATGTTTCGAAAAATAATAACTTAACTTAACTATTTATAGGTGCAAAGTTGGGTTACTGCAAATGAAATCAACCTGGGTCCGACAGCCTTCGCCACCGCTACCTCTGGTCTCGCGGCTTCTAGAAACAACATCGAGTTTTATACAGACCGGGTGCCGGAATTTAATGACTATTTCAATGTGGGATACGATAATATATTTGAGGATGAGACAACTACGCCCGGCCCGACTACAATTCCTACGACGCCGGAGACTACTACCCCGACGACATCAACAACTTCTACTACAACTACTACTACGACAACACCAGAACCTACTTCAAGTTCGACAGAGGCCCCTACCAGCACTTCCACAGATGCTCCTACAACCGAGCCAACAACCCCCACACCTGATTCGGCGAGCATTGCTTCTCTTAGCGTCTTCACTTTAATTGTGACACTTATCGTAAATATGGCGTAATTTATTTAAGCTATTTTTAATAATATTACTAATGTAGTAGATTGTTGTAAGAATATTTGTTAAATAAAGATAATATTTTTTTATATGTTTTAATAAAGCTATTTATTTGACTCGTTTGTTTGGAGTTCGACCAATTCGATAATGAATGTTCTATTTAGAAATTTTGGGTAAACTAGCCAGGGACCTATAAAGAATTCTCTTGAAAAATGGCGAACGACGTGTTTATATTTAATTTCGGTTATTAATTTTTCTTACATACTAATTACATTTTTAAATATTCCTTAGAAAAACAAAATATAAAAAACATTTAAAAATATAAAAAATTGTAGCCCACCGGTATCGGGAACAGGGTCCAAGCTACCAGCGGTCAGGGCTCTAGAGAGAGGAACCTCCTAACAATACGAGCCGTGTCCAGGAGTACCGTCTTCTGAATCAAGCCCTTGATCCAGCTGCCCAACAAGAGCTTCCTCAGGTATTGATCGAGACTCTAGACTATTAAGCCATGGGCTGATACGACTATCGGCACAATGATCTCTGAGTCTACATCCCACATGTCGATAACCTCGCGAGCCAAGAAAAGATTCTTGATTTGCTTATCTTTCTCGGCTTTATATATTTAATTCATTATTAGTGAAGGCAGAAGAGGTACCTTTTTAAAAGTAAACCTACCAACGTATACCAACTAATGACGAAAAGTGAACTGTCTTTTTGCGTTAGTCTTAATTTCCTCGACTGTATATCGCCTATTGTAGACTGATAAGGGTATCAAAATAAAGACGATTAAAGAATATAATTATATCTAGTAGTAGTTAACTTTCGGTAGTGTTTATTATTAAGCAATTATACCTATTTGATAATACACAATTAAGGATACGAGTATCTTATTGATTGTGAAATGAAGACGATTATCTTATTTACCAGTTTTCACTTGTTATTATTAATAGGTAATGTAGGTACTTACCAAAATCATTATTAACGAACTAAGGGTGAATTTGGGTTTTATATCTAATAATAGTCCTACGAATAAATTAATACTTTTTATATTTTAGTGCAGTCAAACCAAATTCGTCTTTAACGCTTTTGAATGAAACAATTATTATTTTAGTTGACGTTAGTCATTACCTACTGAAAAGTATGAGTAACTTGCCCAAATATAAATCAATTAATGGGAAAAAGCTGCCAAGCTGAAATGGGACTGCGCCGGCCATGTATGTTGAATGTCAGACAATGGCGGGGTTAGCTAGACCGCTACATAAAATACTGGATTACAACAGCGAGCAGCCGCGAAATATGGAAAGAGTAGCGGGAGGCCTTTGCCCATCAGTGGGACACCATGGGCTGATATAACTTCCACTATCAAACCACAAACTCCGGGCTACCACTGACAAATTCTTAATAGAAAACCCAGTTCCGATTAGCACGACCAAGGAAGTAAAACCAGAACCCCACGAAACAAAAAAAACATACTCGCTGAAAGAAAGAAAGTAAGTTTTTTAAGTCCTTTAAAAATAATCTCGGAAGATGTTCGTCTGTCTGAGGCAAATTCTATTTCTGTTTGACGTTCTAAAGTGAAGTCGAATCTTAAATGTGATGCTTCGAAAGAGAAAATATTAATAGTCGACATAGCTCACAGAATAAAGCAGCTGATTTGGCAATAGGCTTGTCGTATTAGCCGTAGAACTGATGAACGAAGACACAATCGTAAAGTAAAATGACCTCAGGCTAGGGCCTAGCCTGAGGTCATTTTACTGCTAGGTGTAACGTCGTTTTCGCCGGGCTGCTTGAGAGTGGCCGAACAACAAGTGGAACAGCATTAGATTGAGTGGAAGGATATTACAATACACAGGGTGTCCGGTGGCCGAATTAGGATTTCAAACTTAAATTTAAAAAAAAATACAAAATATATTAAGTTAATTAAACCTGATTTATATAGAAAATGAATGCGAATTTCAGTTTTAATAAATATTCCGTCAAAATGTTCCCTGTCGCATTGTACACACTCCTGGAATCTGTCGACCGTATTCCGTGCAACGCTCCGGAGAATCGTCCGAAATCCGGTGATCGCAGAATGTTGTTTATTTCCCGAACAATATTTTCTTTCAGTTCAGAAATGTTTGCGGGATCTGTTGAATAAACTTTCTCCGTAGAAAAAAATCCATGGGGGTGAGATCTGGCAATCTTGGTGGCCAAGAAATGTCTCCGAAACGGCTCATCAGTTTGTTTGGGAAAAAATATTTGTTGCGATATTTTTAGCCTTGGTGTCTCTAGCAGTATGTGCCATGGCGCCATCTTGCTGAAACCATGTGTGCGAAGTGAAGGAACGATGTTCTTAGTATTGGAAGAAAGTAATCATTGATCATGCGATAATAAGAATTTTCGCCCTCGTACTCACCGACTGGCGCGGATTATCGCGCAAACTGTTCGCGACGAGTTTAATGTTGTCATCGCTTCTTGACGTTCAGCCGGGCCCTGGCCGCGGATTGTTTGTTGCTGAACTTGTTGCTGAACTTGTTGCTCGAAACTTTCACACCCACAACCAAATCTTTTCAGTGGGCGCGTCACGTAACCGACGAATATTGTACCGTGAACATACCTACGACAAGCATAAGAATCATTTGCCCTAAAAAACGCATCGATTGCGAACGCACGTTGTTCACCAGTCCACTGCGACATTGTGATTAAATAACCCTCACCAATGACAAATCAAATGCAGTCCCCCGCTCGCCTCTCCGCTCTATGGTATAAGCACAGTTCGAAATTCAAATCCTAAAGCTGCCGCTTAGTGGTAGGGGAGCCTAGAGGTCTTTTCAGCAAGCATTTTTCGCATGAAAACTAGGTAACCGAGTAGGTAGAGCGTGTTGAGAGAACGCTAAAACTATACTATGAAAAGTTACAGACGTTTTCAGTAAACGTAGTTACTTATGGTAGTGGTACCATAATTAACTTTGAAACAATTTCGAAAGTTCCAAATTATATTGATATTTGCCAAATGACGATTAGCGAAGCTGATAATTTCTTGTTCTTTCATCATTTTATTTGTAGCTGACCACACCTGGAACCCTTTTGGTTACGGGAACATTGAAGGCCTAATTCTAAACTTTGTTGGTAATTTTTTTAGCAGCCTTATATGTTTTATGTAAATGGATATATGATGGGTCTTTTTACACCAGGTGTTAAGGCGTTTTACTCATAAGGCACCTAGTTACTCTATTACTTGATATAAGAATCTAATCATCGCTTATACAGAGATTAAATTTGCATGACTTCGTACTTCGTGAGTCAGACTATAAACAATATCAAGATATTTTTTCGGAGCTTTAAAGCTAAAATAGCTATGCAAACATTTCTGAGTTGCTGTAGGATGTTGCTATCATACTTTTTCTTTTGTTTCGAGAAACTTTAAAAGATTATTAGTTAGTTTTCGAGGAAAAGCAAGGATAGTGATGCTTTTTTTTATCGAGATACGTACAGTTTTCGACAAAGACTTATTGAGTGAAGAGAATTATGAGGTCTGATCGAAAAACAATGTGATGGGAATTTATCATAGTTTAATTATAAGCAAAGTAGTAAATCGTGACTTCTGACAGGGGAGAATGGAAGATAGAAACATGTAACACCGACCAAGTAACATGGGACAAGGGCAGGAAGATGGTGATGATGATTTCATCATCACCATATCAGCCCGGAATCACCCACTGCTGGGTAAAGGCCTCCCCTTTTTTCCACCATACTTTCCGGTTCTGTACGTCCCTTATCCAGGTGTTTCCCACGACTTTGACGATATCGTCGAGCTTTAGGACGGCCCTGATTTCTTTGGCCAAACTTTGGCCAACACTCGGTCAAACCCTTGCTCCATCGGCCATCTCCGCGTCTAGCCAGATGTCCTGTCCAGGTCCATTTGACCACCGATGATTTGATGATGATTTACCAGCCTGAAACTAATAGGGGTTAATAGCGCATGTTGGTTTCCGAGAGCATAATCATATTCTGCTCACGGACATAAAAAATACTTCTAATTACATATCAGATATACACGAAAAACAAAAAGGTATCTTATCTGCAGATAACACGATAGCTGTGGATTTCAGACATGCCTTTTGATTAACGCTATTCATCGAAAATATTAATGGTAGGTACATAAAGATAAGTAAATAATTATTGATAAATATATAATATTTTAACTATGACTCTCTAGTCGCTCGTTTGGTACCGTCCGGGGCAGCTATGGGTAAGTCGTATTTTTATACAATAAATTGATAAGTACCTACCTACTATGCCCCAGCCATTCTGATTAAACATGATACGCACAAAAATGGCGATGCATTGACGCGATAAAATATAGATTTTTTTGCTTTTAGTATCAAATTCGGAATTTAGACTTTTATCGTTGAAGGACTTTAGTGCGGTGATATTTCACATTATTAGGCGTATACAATGGCGTGCTTAGGGGCGAAAAATACGGCAAGCATATAAGGCAAGCAGACTGTTCGGTATCGCTAACACATGAAGAGTATGTAGATTATAAGACTAGTTGTAGGCTTGTAAGAAAATACGGTTACTACGTATGTACAAATGTACAACGTTCACACAAATTGGTCTTTAAACCTTTTACTATATTGTTTTGCTGTGGGGGCCCTGGTGAGCTGTAACATAGTCTTCTTCAGAGACCTACTACAGGCACCAGTCTCTTCCAGTGGTGGAATATAACATTAGCCAAAAACATTGTTAATATTTAAGGAAACCAATATTGTAAAGAGAGAATAAAATAAATTAATTGAACTTCTTCTTCTTAGCGTGTCGATGGAAATCTAAATTGTGTCAGCCCAGAACCGAGCTACTAGTTTTGCGCTTTCGGTAGCGTCCATCAGTTCCCGAAGTGAACAAACAACAGAACACGCAGGACACGATATTAAGTGCCCCATTGTTTGTGGAATTGCTCCACATTTAAACTTAATATATACAACGAAAACTGCAAAGATTTTGTCCTTGAACTTTGAACCCTTAGAATTTTTAACGCTATAATCAACCTACATATTAATAGGTATCACAAAAAGAGCAACTCTTGTGCATATACATACACCGAAGTTACTTAAGCTTGTTATAACTTTTTAGCTTTTGCTGTAAGTTTTGTAATCCGTTGTTGCCCAACAATTGTAAACGTTGCACCGCCAAACGTTACTTCGAAGTAGATGATGAAAATTACTTTTATTTCCCCTATCCTCCATCATATTTAACCATCTTTGATATGCCCAATTTTTTCTCCGTAGGTACCAACATGTTGCTTCCGACTGTTCTCTGCTTCCTCCTGGGATATGCCACCGCCTCGATGCCCCTGGAGGACTTCAGGTCCAACCTGGAGTTCCTTAATACCGACTCCGACGAAGAACTAGCAAGATACCGTCTTCGGGACGTAGTGCAACCAACCGATATGGATGTTCAACTTGATGTGGACATTGTAGAAGCCGATTTCACTGGTGTTGTTAATATGAACGTTGTTGTAAGTATACATTTAAATAATAGTATTTCAAAGAGTGTCCATGGAATTTCTGGCCCGTTCCTTTCTTTAAAAATCTCTCCTGGACATTTCAAAAGTGCCTGTAACTGATTACTTGAAATAAGTAATTCTTCCTGTTCTATGGTGGTTCTTGTAGACTCCAGTGTTACTGTGTTTGAAGTAAACAGTCTAAAGTTTGCAGATCCAAGTGTCATGCCGAACATTTGTAAATGCTTTTTAGTTTTTATAATAGGTACTTTAGTTGGTTGGAGGAATTAGGAGAGGCCTTTGCTTAAGAGTGAATGAGAGAAGCTAAAAAAAAAAAATTACATGTACTTATATAAATAATATATTTTAAAGGCACTCGAAATGGGTTTTAACATTAAGGAAAGAAATTATAGAAACTTTTTAAACATACGTTTAACATTTAGACAATGTTATATTTACTGCAATTTTAGTTTTTAATCGTTGCACTTGTGACTTCAACTGTGCATGCAAGGTGGTCTGGGTTTTCCATTGACTCTTAAAGGGCCCAGGCAGTTGGCAATTACTTTTAAAGCGTTTCACATTTTCAGGACGATTTACAACTAGAATTAAAATAAAATGAATAAAAAAAAAGGTCAAGCTACATGTTATGACATTTTGCGTGAGGTTTACACGGTAACAGGATAAAAAAAAAACTAATGTGTTTGATTGAAAATAGTTTTTTATTAGATAAGATTAGTTACGTAACTGGTGAATGTGAATAATAGACACATCTCTGCTTATCCTAACAGGGCAATAATTGTGTGATGATTGTCCAGAATAACTATGTAAATATAAATTAGGTGAAAAAGAATTTTCTTGTTATATCTTGCAAAATATGTTTTGTGCTCAAATACATGTTACTTTAGTTCTTGCACATTTTTGAGCATTTTAGAGTTTTTTTTCTACTGATTTAATATTAATAGAGAAAGTCTTACATAATCCCTCTATAAAAAATCTTCCTTTTCAAAGTCGGTTAAAAACATAACCCTGAGTTTGCTGCGCAGTCGAGTAACAACTGCGTCGCGTCTTCGTCGATCTAGCATTAATTGCAACTAAATGTAATATTTTCTTTGCGGTGCTATAATGATTTCAATATTATAGCTGCGCAAAGAAAATATAAAACGATAAAAAAAAAATTACAATGTGGGTATCGATTATCGTTATCCGATGATAAACGTGTACCATCGTAATTACCTACCTACCAATTATACTATCATACGTCGAAACTAACACACAGACGATTCGTGACGAAGTCATTTTTATAACTTTTCATGATGCTTATATCTAAATCCGTGGTGCAGTAGTATTCTGTAATTTAATTGATTACTTATAAGTCATAACTGAAGTTTGTTGTTCGTAGCTGTAAGTCATAGGTCTCGAGTTTGAACCCAAGACACCCATTTCTGATTTTTCGGATTCATTCATGTGCGTATTGTATAGTTATCACTTGATTTGGTGAAGGAAAACATCGTGAGGAAGCTAAACCAGCATGCCTGAGAAATATTTCTCGACGGCATTTAAGCCAAGTCAGAGACCCCTGGGCTGCATAAAAACTTGAGTAAAGGCCTCCTATCATTTGTGTATTCTTCCCTGGTCTGCGCGAGCCTCAACCAGATCTTACCTGATATCACTTTGTATATTACCAATAATCAATATTGTCTTCGATATGGGAACAACCAAAGAAAAGGCGTATAGGTATTTGGATTAACATAGAAAGCTAAAAAAAACAAACCTATCTGTAGGAAAAAGACTTACAGCAAAATCCAAAGTAACATTGTGTCAATAAAAAAAAAAATAACAATAATAATAACATTTTAATTCGAGTATCACTAACTCATAATAGAAATAATACACAATAATGGTAAGAAATATTTCGCTTTAGGAAAATCATAAAAGCTGCAGGTCACTAAACCCACTCTATTTATTCAGCACTTATCTTCTTTCATAACGTACACAGTCAAAGATTAGAACTTTTTGCCGATGTACTTCGTAATTTCTGGAGATGGGAAATCCCACCGGGTGCACACGTCGAAAAATGCTTAATAATCTATAATAAGTCATTTTATTTTCTCTCCAGGTAACTGAAGACAACCTCCAAGAGATTGTGTTCCACCAAAATGTGGTTTCAATCGACGTTGTTACTGTTCTTAACAGCGCCAATCAACATGTCAATCTTCGGCCCGGCGAGCCGGTTACCCCCGACCCTTACTTAGAGCTCATGCATATCAACTTTGAGACACCTATCCCTAGAGGAAACTACAGCATCTACGTCCGATACACTGGAAGGATTAACACTAACCCACTCGACCGAGGCTTCTACAGGGGTTATTATTACTATAACGGTCAACTGAGGTGAGATTTGAAAGACATTTTAGATATTCCGTCCCTGCGACAAATAAATATTTTTTCTTTCTTTCTTTCTTCTTATATTACCTAAATTAATCGATTCCTTAAAAAAGAACAACCCATCACTAGAAAGAAAAATTCTGACTCACTCATCCGCGTTAAATCCGAATTCTTTGGTCAAGAAAGAAAAAAATGGCATAGAAAATTCACGGGCGGACGAGGTCGCTGTCCTACTACTAGTTGTCGATACAAGTAAAGTAAACAATCATGGTTAACGAATCATGAAATGAACGAAACAGCTAACACGAATAAAATACCTATACTTAAAACTTTAAGATACTCCGATGAGCTTTAGCACAACACTGTCATGAGACAGGACATGACTCGTTCTTGTCACGGTCGTTTGTTTGCGCATTTATGTATTTCATATAATTCAAAATTTTAATAAACAGACGTACTGGGCTTAACAAAAGTAACCAGAGGAATCCTCACATTTTTAAATTCTTATATCATAATAATCTTTGAGTGTTAGCATCGATTCTAACGCATTTCTTGTTGATGCGATATTGCAAACTAATAGATGTTTGTGAAGGTTTTTTTATATTCTTAATGTAGCAAATAAAACTAAATTCTGCTCAAGCCAAATAATCAACATAAATTTTCTTTATAAGCGATATTTTTTTCAAGTTCGTAGAATTAGTACGTTTTCTGATAAAAGTGATTTGGCGACTTTTTGGCAACTCTCTCAAAAGTGATTTGGCAACTATATTGTGTAACTTATTTGATTTTTGTAATCTTTTGCAGGCTCTACGCCACCACTCAGTTCCAGCCGTTCCATGCCAGGAAAGCCTTCCCGTGCTTCGACGAGCCCCAATTCAAGTCCCGTTTCACTATCACTATCATTCGTGATGTCAACCTTCGTAAATCTTACTCCAACATGGCCATCCGTGACACCACACAGTGAGTGTACTAATTCTATACTTTTTTTTCAGTTCCTTAAGACTTTAAATTTTGTGGACTGTTAATGTACAATATTAAATGCACCACCTGAATGCAATCACATAGAAACGTTTCCAATAAAATTCTGCTGGAAATTGTGGCAATTTGAAAACTGATTTTGTAAACTTCAACAGGGCAGGCAACCGTGTTATCGAAATTTTCGAAACTACTCCGCTCATCTCCGCTTATCTGGTCGCTTTCCACGTGAGTGACTTCGTTCCTACTGAAATCACAAGCACTCCTTCCAAACCGTTCAAGATCATCTCCCGCGAAGGTGTTGTATCCCAGCACCAGTATGCTGCTGAAATTGGTCTTGAGATCACCAACCAATTGGACGATTACTTCGGTATCCAGTACCACGAGATGGGACAGGGTAACCTGATGAAGAATGATCACATCGCTCTTCCTGATTTCCCCTCCGGTGCTATGGAAAACTGGGGAATGGTAAACTACAGGTATGTTTGAGATTTGTTTACTAATTTAACACACTGAATTTTCATTACTACATTTTATTTTTAATAGCTAAGACCGATCGCTGGCAATGCTGTTAGGAGTTTTATACATTTGCGTTAAAGTATGGAGTTCCTTGGAAGTTATTCCAAACGATTCGTGGTGAGACGATGCCGAATTGCCGATGCTGTTCTCGTGCATTGCTAATAACCGCGCATTGACCTAAAAGGTCACGTTACGTTGCGTGAATTCTCGCAATCTTGATTAAATGATTTTATTTAACAATAACAATTTAACAATTTATGTACACATTAAATACAGAAAAGAAAAAAGGAACAGAAAATAGTACAAAGGTGATGTTTATTGGTGATGATTTTGTATGATTTCCTCTAAAACATCATTAAATATTTAATGTTATTTCATTTTAGGGAAGCGTACCTCTTGTATGACCCAGCCAACACCAACTTGAACAGCAAGATCTTCATCGCTACCATCATGGCCCATGAACTTGGACACAAATGGTTCGGTAACCTCGTCACTTGCTTCTGGTGGAGCAACCTTTGGCTTAACGAGTCCTTCGCTAGCTTCTTCGAATACTTCGGTGCCCACTGGGTAAGTTTTAAAAATAGTTTCTGGGACTGTACCAACACCACCTTGGAGAGTTAGCGCCATACGCCCTGTATAACTCTTTCACTCACTGAAGTAGGATGGTACAGGACCAGGTCTGTTTGTTATGATTATGATTTTCTGTTAATTATTTATTGTCACACTTTATTTTCCAACAGGCCGACCCCAGCCTTGAATTAGATGACCAATTTGTGGTTGACTACGTACACAGTGCGCTCAACCACGACGCTGGCTCGGGTGCTCAGCCTATGAACTGGACCGGAGTCGCCAGCAACCCCTCTATCAGTGCCCACTTCAGTCCCACCAGCTATGCCAAGGGAGCTTCCGTCCTTAAGATGTTGGAGCACTTCGTCGGCTTCAGGACCTTCAGGAATGCCCTCAGATATTACTTGAGAAACAAGTAAGTGAAAGGATTTAAAACATACAGCATCTTATTTACGAGAAGACAAACTAAACAGTAAAATGTCCGTGATCTAATCAGACAAATATTCATATAGATACAGATTTTAATGAGATTAAGCGAATATCAAATACTGTATATTTGTGGGTAGACTTTATCTTGTTTAGTTTAGTTATATCATTGGTAGATTTGATACTCAGCTCTAATATTTTAAAACTTTAATTGCCTATCTTTTTAACAACGAATTGTTCTACATTTATTAATATTGTACCAAAAGAATGGTGATCATATCCTAAAAAAAATTAAAATATAGTTTGCCTTATTTTATTCACCTATTGAAACTTCTTTTACAGTGGTAGGGTACATAGCTGGATTTAATGCTAACAGAACGCATTCTTTACCAGATAAACTGGGCTCACAGATTTTTTTTGTCTTCAGTGCTTACGGCATTGGTACTCCTACGGACTTGTACGCAGCATTCAAACAGGCGGTCGCTGAGGATTGGGAGTACCGTCGTGATTTCGCCAACGTCCACATCGATACATTGTTCGACAGCTGGGTCCAAAACGCAGGCTCCCCTGTCCTGACCGTCAATAGAATCAGCCAAACCGGTGTTATAACTGTCACTCAGGTTAGTTTAATTATAAGCTTTTATATAACTTACCTTGTTAGTTAATTCATATGTATTGGTCAAATCTTGCAACTGAATTTCAGATCAGTTCCCCCCAACCGATTGAGCTGAAATTTTGCACACACCTTTGATTCTGGTGACAATACATTTTTGAATTAATTATTAAATGGTGTTAATTCACAGGGTTTAAAAGTAAAAATGGGGGTTTCGCAAGGCTCAATATTGGGTCTTTTTCTCTTTCTAGTATATATAAATGATCTCCCCTATTTATTGAAAAATCAACCTCAAAATATGGTGTTATTCGCTGATGACACTTCCTTAATTTTTAAGATAAATAGACGGGCCCAAAATCTAAATGACGTGAATAATGCCCTACTTCAGGTCCATTATTGGTTCACAGCAAACAATTTAGTATTAAATGAAAAAAAAAACGAAATGCACAAGATTCGCTTTACCGAATGTTAAAAGTAGCGATTGTGATATTAGTATTGATGAGATTTTAAAATTAGAATAAATCTAGTGGTCTTAGTTTTTGGACGAAATTGTATTAGGTCGTTTTTTCACAGCACGGAAAAATAAGTACTTGTACACTTTTGGATCATTCATTTTAATCATATTCCGGTTACAGAGCCGTTATCTGCTCTCTGGCACACCAACCGCGCAGACGTGGCAGATTCCTCTTACTTGGACCCAAAACGGCCAGCTGAACTTCAACAACACCAGACCTAGGTCTGTCCTCACCACGCCGTCTGCAATCCTTGCCAGCAGTCCAGGAGAAAACTTTGTTATTTTCAACATTGCTCAATCTGGTAAGACCTTATTAATACACCGTGACTTTTAGTCGTCTTACAACGGCAGCCTACTTCATGTATCCATTTAATACTAAACATTCATAAAAAAAATAGGTATTTATGAGATTTTAATAATTTAAAAATAAAAATATTATTTAGTATTATGACGCATGACGTAGTTAAAACACCCTGTTGCTAGCGATGATCTACTGGACTCGAGTGCTGGGTAGGTATTGTTCTCCCGTTTGACACGTAAACATCATTAACAGGATGTTTTATAATTTTATTCAAATTTTTTATTACTGTTTCTTTGTACCTATTATGGAAGAAAAAAAAATCGCGCCTAGACCTATTTTATGTCGGGTACATTGAGTGGACGACCTTTGTAAGAAGACTAAAAAGTCACGGTGTATAATTATCGAATGAAAGAGGAATATTTGTTTGGCTTAGCAAAGGAATACAGGTTTACAATATTAAAAACCTACCTAATTACACCGCGTACATCGAACGCGGTGTAATTTTAAGATATAGTTTTATTGAAAAAAATATGTATACATTGGAAGTCAACACATTGGTCGTTTCTTTATTTCAATAAGCTAAACTTACGTTATAAATTAAATGAAGATAACTTCAAAAAAAAATCTATAAAAATATTTGTATTCTAGGTTTATACCGTGTCAACTACGACGACAATAACTGGGGACTAATTTCAACCTACCTGAAGAGCAGCAACAGGCAAAACATTCACAAGCTGAACAGGGCTCAGGTATTTATCTCTTCAATCTGTAAAATATTCATTTCTTTCTGCTGTTAATAAATCAATCAACTCAGTCTATCGTAGTCTACTGTCTCTTTGTCTAGACGAAAGCCTCTCCCAGGTGTTGTACCCAACCCAAGCATCTATAGCAAGCTGTATACCGAATAGCTTTGCAACTAAAGTAAAGTCACGTCAAGTAAACTAAAGTAAAATTAATTTTAAAATTATTGTTATTTTTTTCGTGTGGTTAGTTCTTAACATGGTATCAGACATTTTATTTTAAAATTGACTACTAACATGAATTTTCTTATTACAACTGACACTCTTTAATAGTTGTTATGGCAAAAAACACGGCGAAGTAATGTAGGGCGTCATTTTGCTGTCCGTACATGAGATGCTATTCTATTTCTTTTTCACCTTTTACGAGTTTTAAAACATATTTCCTATCTGTTACTAGATCGTCAATGATGTGTTGTACTTCGTGCGTTCCGGCCACATCAACAAGACCCTTGGCTTCGACGTGCTTGACTTCCTGAGGGGTGAGACTGACTACTACGTATGGAACGCCGCTCTGTCCCAGCTCGACTGGATCCTCCGCCGTTTTGAGCATATTCCCAGAGCTCGCGAAGCTTTTGTTGTACGTATATATACATATAATAAAACAGTAAAATCCGAGTGTCTGTACATTGAATATATTTTAGGTAAAAGAAAAGTTAAAAGGAAACAAACACAAAACAATGATTTCTATAATTTTTGTCTGTCTGTTCACGCTTATGTTCCACCCTGTAAATAAACAAAACTCAGCATATATCTAACAGCCCATCAACCATCAGGCAGTAATCTGTCTCGTCAGAGACTCCTTCTTTTAGTGGAGGATGAGGAACTGCACTTCACTTCCACTTAGTTCCAAATACCTGTAAAACCAGTTCAACCTGAGACCAACTGCAAATACAATTAAAACTTGATCAAATGTAAGACATTTCTTCAAATTACTATACGTAATACACAATACTATTTAAACACTTTTTGCAAGTCAGAATAACACAACAGTCCCTCAAAACACTCTTCGCTATTTCAAATGTACTATTTTATTTTGCAGAATTACTTGCTTGCACTCATGGATAGCGTCATCAGACACGTCGGCTACGATGAAAGGTCCACCGACTCCACCTCCACAATCCTCAACAGGGCGCAGATCTTGAACGTGGCTTGCAATCTCGGCCACGAAGGTTGCATAGCTGACAGTCTGCAGAAATGGAGACCGCACGTGCAGAATAGTTCCATTCCGTAAGTGTTTTTGTCCTGTTTTTTTATAGAAGAATTGCGTGACACAAGCCTCATGCCCCGAAGTCGCGTCGCGATGATTTTGGCATGTTCGAAGCAAAATTCCTTCATTTGTTATCTATTGGATGCTTTTAAATTGAGGCCTATGTCGTTTTTGAAATTGGTATTCTAACATGAGCGTTACGTTTTGTTATGATAAGATAAAAAATTGCACGTAGTAATTAGTTCGTTTGAAGGTATCCAAATCGGATTACCATACTTACCATGCTCCACCTGCACTTTGGAGGACCTGTTCAAAGCGACTACTGACGCTGTTAAAGTAGCAGAATTCTAATCGAAGTTTATTTAACTTGAATTTTGAAAGACGATTGACGAAGAAAAAGACTTAACTAATTAAGACAACGATAATTCTTTTAACAGGATCTCGCCGAATCTCCGCCGTCACGTTTACTGCGTAGGAGTTCGTGAGGGTAACGCCACCGACTACGACTTCTTGTTCAGTCGGTACAACGCCTCGGAGAACACCGCTGACATGGTGGTCATGCTACGCGCTCTCGGTTGCACCACTAATCAGGCTTCTCTTCAGAAGTGAGTTAATTAGTTCATTGTTTTTTTTCTCCTGGATCTCGAACAATTTACATTTATTGCCACTTATTCAACTGTCTACATCGGTATAATGTATTTTAAGGTGATTTTTGAGTGACCGTTGTAATAAAAGGTCATCAAATTTTTATAGTAAGTCATGACAATCATTTGATTCTTAGGTCAAGTTTGCCCAAAATTTCAAGTATTAATTTAAACATTTATTTTACAGCTACTTGACGCAGAGTATGTACAATGACAGAATCCGCATCCACGACCGTACCAATGCATTCTCCTTTGCCCTGCAAGGCAACCGGTCGAACGTGCAAGTCGTTCTTAACTTCCTCAAACTTAACCATCAGAGTATTACAACCACGTAAGTATTGTTAATTTTGTGTTTGGACTTCAATATTGCTACAGAATATTCTTTGACATTACTCTTTTTACCCGACTGCAGTGAAACCCAAAAGCAGGGTTTTTATTTTATTACCTCTGTTCTCAAAACGTAATCTCTCCATTAACGTAACGTAACGTAAAAATAAGAATCAAACTGCATTGGGCTCGCGCGGTCTATTATGTCTAGTCATTTCTCTCCCATAGAGAGGAGGCCTGTGGACATTATAACCTCTAATTATGCTTACTACTGTCAAAAAAGTTAATTGTTTTAATGAAAATAAATGATTGTGTTATGAGATTTACAATTTTATTTTCTTTGACAGATACGGAGGTGAAGCACGACTCAATCTTTGCATCAACGCCTTTGCTGCTCATTTGAATAACTTCGAAATTATCCAGGAAGTAAGTATTGCTAAAGTGTGCTTTCTTAAGTTTCAACAGAAAAAAAAACACTGAGCATGAATGAAAATACCGTGGTACCTTCATAGTTTTAAGCTTAGATCAACAAAAAAAGGAAGACGGCGCGCCGCGAACATCAAAAGTGAAACCACAAAACCGTGCCCCTGCATGTAAATATACACGCTCACGCACACACCTACGCTAAAACCATGCTCATCGCTCCTATTACGTCTCGAGTCGTCGTCTAGATAATATTGATTAAAAAAATAGATATATGCCTTCCTATGTAGTTAAAACTTGTAAAAACAATAGCCTTAGTTAGCACTTTTCACTTGTAATAACATCGTTTAATTAAATAACTATGAATAATTTTGTAACTTGGAGCACAAAACCTCAACGAACGAAAGCAGTAACATAAAGTGCGAGGGTTGCCATAATATGATTTCAAATTTCCCCATTCGATTAAACAAATTTAAATATGATTTCTTAATTTGAGTAATTATATTTCTGTTTTATTTTTTTATGGATTTAATATTTTAGATTTCCAATTAATACTGAATTAAATACTATACTCGACAATATCTTACTCGTACAATATTATCCTACCCATACAATATTATTTCCCAAATTATAGGGAAAAATTTTAACAAACGGCAACCCTTCGACACACACATAGATAAAAGGTGGCTTCAGTTTTGATGTTCGCGGCGCGTCGTCTTCCTTTTTTTGTTGGTCTGAGGTTTTAAGTTTTTCTACTATCATTTTTTTTTTTCTGTTTTCAGTTCCAGGAGTGGGTGTATTCTACCCAAGCTTATTTACCTGTTTCTTCGTTCAACGCTGGTGTTGCAGTAGTTGAATCAGCTATGACCAATTTGAACTGGGGTAGCGATGCTGCTCTTGAAGTCTTCGAATTCACTATAACTAGGGGAGCTTCTTCTACTGTCCTTGCTTCTTCAGTCCTCCTCATAGCAGCAATGGTCCTACAATTGTTCCGTTAATTTATTTAATTTTAAGTAGAAATTAAATAATTTAACCTTATTTTTTAAGAAAGTTGTGTTTTGACAAACATTCTAGGAAATAGTTTTCAACAATTTTTAATGATAATGATTGTAATAAAAAAATATATATAATAAAATATTTTTGTAAATAAATATTACTTTTTATTTTTATTCATTATTCTTAGTTACCTAAAAACTAATACCTACTATACAGAGGAAACTATATGATCGATTGCTGTAAATACGTGAAAAATATATAATATTACGATGGCTTACAATAATAAATAAATTAGTAACACACATCACATAATAACGTTTTCTAAATAATTTTTCGTTCTGGGGTTATCTTATAACAAATTAAAAGAACAATATCAAACCACAACCTGTTGTGCTCCGATGGCAGTCTTTCTATTCATAATTATTCTAAATGGTCTGATATGTCTCGATGAGCAGTCGGTAGAGAAAGTGATATATCAATTCTTATTCTTCCTTTATTTATTTTCTATACATATAATTTACATTTTTAAATATTTCTATACAAAGTAACAGAAAATTCTTTCACTAATGGAACGCCACTGGCATAGGCTGTTTAAAACGTTCCTGTGGAATAATTTCCGACCATAAAGGGAGTAATGCCGCGGCCAAAGCTAGTTGTTAAAAACCTCTTCTGTGCTAAATGATATCGGGACGGCTGGCAGGGGAGAATGGAAGAAAAGAACTCATTGCGCCGACCCCAAGCAATAGTAACTAATATTATAAATGCGAAAGTAAGTTTGTTTGTTACCAGAAGTCCACCAGACACAAACATAGTTGTTGTCAGTTTTTTCTTTAAGTTATATACCTATTTAGTAGAGGTCTAATAGCGCGATACAGAAATTTGATTTTAGTTCTTCATCTGCGTCATAGATGGCGCTATAATACTTTTTGTATGTCTTTTATTTATCTACAGTGGTGTAGGTCCTTTTTTATGACGCAGCCCACTCAAATGTGGGTGAGCGCGCATTAAAACTTATGACGGAAACAACTTTAGGCAAATGCGGGTCCGGCTACACATAGATTTGGACCTCCTGGAAAGTACCCAAGGTCATAATGTACTTGGAATGCAAAAATGAAAATTTCAAGGATGATTAGGAATGATGGATTGTATGATCAAACAATCTGTCATTTCTAATCAACCTTGAAATTACAGAGATTAATGTAATTACTTTGTGATAACGTATTAACATGTTTCTAGTAAGAAGCTAGATAAAAATTCTAGCTAGACTGATAACGACAATCCAATACGTAAAACATAATTATATTGATACCTAAATAAACTCCTATATACACGCAAAAAGTGGCGGTGATCGTCGCGTGAAATTCAAAAATTATTTAATGGGGCGTTCCGAGACGATAGGTACGAGACTATGGTCGTCGCGCTTTATAAGAAGAAGAAGTATACTTATATATGGTGACTGGTAATTAGTGACCGATACTTAAACACGTGATTTTACTCATGATAACAAACAACGTTCTCAAAGAAACATTTTTTTTAAACTCATTCACTTTAATCACAATCACACGGCATACGGCACGTGGCAGCCGGCCTGTGGCGCGGGCGCCGCTTACGGAGCGGGCATGCGAGCCGCGCGGGTGCTCTGTCTACCCACTGTAGCATGGTACCATAGTAATGACACAGAACGGTGTCACGCGGCTATAACAGCTGATAGGTCGAAGTCGCGCGTGCGCGAATTTCATACGGCTGTTGTATTATTGTGATTAAAGTGAACGAGTATAAAAAAATGATTTTTTACAAAAGTTGTTTGTAATCATGAGTACAGTCACGTACTTAATTATCGGTCACTAATTACCAGTCACCCTATATGCGATTTAGATAAAACAAGTGTTTTTCCGAAAAACCAACTAGCCAACTTAGCGTTGTTGTTGCTAAATTCACGTAGTACCGATAAACTATAATAAAGAATAAAGAAGTCTTACTAGAAAATGTATGCGCTTCGGTTATCTTCGTGTATCCGAATGAAACGTTCTAAATTTTGTGTTGCTTTGTAAAGTTACGTCATCTAATACCCATTATTTTTGGAATTTCAGTCTTTACTTAATGAATTAATCATAGTTATACATACAAAATAAGCAAATACTTGCATGGTAGAAACAGCTCGATAATAAATCTGATCAACACTTTTGTATTTCATATCGTTCTCGAAGTCTGTACTTTTCGTGGGAGATCTATACAAAACGTATCAAGATAATACTCGTAAGTACCTTATTACAATTTAGAGTTCAATTAAAATCAATTTTACTATTTATAAAAATGCTAACCTTTGTAAGGATTGACGAATGAAAAACTACGAATTTGACACACAGTTAGTTTATAACCTGGATAAACATGGGATGCTTTTTATCCAAATATTAAGATCTCAGGGGACAATGGCCGAAGTCGAAGCCGGGAGTATAAGCTAGTCATTTCATAGTTGAGGGCAAATTTATTGCACATAATAAACCTGCGAATGCTAAATGCTATCAAGAAGTATTTATTATGGTGCTTATACTTTATAGCCAAAATTTTTACCATCTTATCAACCTGTATTAACGCCATATTGTACCGATATTGTGATTAAATCACTTATCAGTGACTGATGATATCATTAAATATTATATCGACTTCATCGCTTTCGGCTGACCAATTACTTAATCACATCGGCATTGTATAAAGGACATTCTGGATATCAGGTTAGTTTCAATATTATTTTGTTTTTATTATATGTCTTTCTTACTTCTCAATTGGCAGCAAATCGTTGTGTTATCTTATTCCCAGTATTATTCCTTACCTTTTTGATTAATGTGATCCTGTTTGTCTTTTCAGAAATGTCCAAACTATTAATCTTAGCCTTGAGCCTAGCGCTCTTGGCGTCTGCAACTGGGGACAGTCCTGTACCTTTGTACAATGAGTTCCAGGACTATTTCATTGACAATAATTCTAGGGCAGGGGATAATGAGGCAGTTTACAGATTGCCCGAGAACGTGATTCCTTTGCACTACGATATTAATCTCGATCTATACTTTGATGAGAATACCGTAAGACCGTTCAGTTATGAAGGCAGGGCCAGCATTGTTATTCAGGTACGAGTTTAATCTTTATATAAGCTTTACCTTTTCACCGTAATGAGATCCTGGTGTCTGAAAAGATAGAACGTTGAACGTTGATTATTTTATGGTTATTTGAGGACTTTGTTTGTTAAGTGATGTTGTTGGTATGACACAAAAAAATATATCTTATCGTCGTCAAAGGTAGGTACATATTTTGTTAAATGAACTATTTAACGGATAAAGCAAAACCCGTAATTGTATAGAAGTTTATAAGGATGTAGGTTCGTCAGAGGTCACAAAATATTGTTGAACAATATGAAATAAGTGCAGCTGCACGAGAATTATAGGTTTCTTACGTTAATTACGCACAGAATGTTGATGCTACAAAAATATATTACATCTTGCTTAGATTAAGAGTTATTATTTTAGCTTCTGACGATCTTGTTTACTTACAGGCTAGAGAAGAAAACGTAAAACAAATAGTCCTCCACTCAAACATCGAAGACATAACGTCAGTTACTGTGGTAGATGTGACAGGCGGTTCAATTGCTTTAGATGCGGAGACGGACTATGAAATTGAAGACCTGTACCATTTCTTGAAAGTCAATCTCGCTGAACCTTTGACAGCTAACGTCAATTATACTTTGTATATTAAGTACTGGAGTACTATGAATGAGGGTCCTATGAAGAGAGGTATTTGGCGCGGGTGGTACACTGATGGCGATGGACAGGAAAGGTAAATCCGATGTTTTTGAATCTGTGTATTTAGGATTAGCTTTTGAAAATTGATGAATTTTATTTATTCATACATACAGTTTTTAGTAAAGTTCCATGTTCCTATTGTTTCATTAAACTAGAATTGGTTTGAAATTGCGAAGGTGTTGTTTAATTGCATCTGGAAGACGTGAACTGACAATATGGCAAAATGGTTTTTATTCATTTAACTAGTTTTAACGATTCTCTACGTAGGTGACTACCTTCATCGATAAAATATTCAACACAATAACAAGAAATATAGCAATAGCATGAGGTCCTGGGTTCGTTTCCCAGATCGGGCAAAGTGTTATTGGGTTTTCCATCAGGAATTTCTCAGTAGCAGCCACGGAGTCTGAATTTGTGCCATTGATGGCAATAGGTTCGCCCCCTATCACATAGGACTTAAACATAACTGTCAAAATATGGGTGTACTATTAGGTACACCTCTGCCTAACCCTTCTGGGTGTACTGGCGTGATGTTATGTTATGTAATAACAAGAAAACAAAACTTATGAACCCCTTTAACGATCTTGATACTTAAGTTCTAAAATTATTTGCAGGATTTACGCCACCACCCACTTCCAGCCTTACAATGCTAGACAAGCATTCCCCTGCTGGGACGAGCCTGTCTACAAGGCCGTTTTCAAGCTGAGCATAAGCAGGCCTTCTACTTACACTGGCACATTCTCAAACACTAAGGCTGATGTTTTAAACGAGCCGTATGTATTATTTTGTTGATAATGTTGATTTTGCTCTTTGTGAAATAAGACCAGTCCAGTTTCTGGTGGCCGCAAGTGCCTCTGCAAGCGCATAAGGTCCTGGCTTCGATTTCCAGGTCAGGCACAACGTGTGATTGTAGTCGTGCCCGGTTGATGGCAATAGGCTTATTTCTTATTACATAGGACTTAAACATAATAGGTGAAATGTGTACTTAAGATACAGCTATGCGGATATTATATGGTCTGATTTTATGTTATGTCAAAGCTTTTAGTTTAGATAATTTTAAACAATAATGGATATTGCTTATCTTGAAATGATCTTTAATTTTCATCATTCTAATGTTGTTTTTCAGTTTGGAAAACAATCGCATCCGCACCGACTTTGCGGCCACACCCAAAATGTCATCGTACCTCGTAACTTTCCTCGTCAGTGAGACATTCACAGTCCTTGCTGAAGACAAGGCCTTCAACCCTCCTATTAGGATCATCGGTAGATCCAACACGGTTGACCTTGCAAACCATACTTTGGAGCTTGCAGTCAAGATGACAGAATTCTTTGACGATTACTTTGGAATCCCCTATGAGGAATTGCATCCTAATTTGATGAATGATCATGTTTCGTCTCCTGATTGGGCTTCGGCGGGTACTGAGAATTGGGGTATGGTTAGCTACAGGTTAGTAACAACGTTTTTTTTTCAGCTAATGTTAATAGCATTACCCAAAGCATTACTTTATTTCCAGCTAATGTTAATAGCATGACCCATTGACTAGAAGAGAATGCAATTGGCATAAAGTCCGCCTCTGTACACTATGTGTTCATAAAGTAATAAATAAATAAATATCATGTTATCAAAGTGCCTATAAAAGCTCAATTAGAATTAATTAGCCTTAACCACCGCTTTGTAGACATACAATGTGGTGACAAGCTTCAACTTTTTCAACTTACACGGTTTTCTCCTGTTACTATCGGGGGAAAACGGACCTTAATACTAATATTAACATGATTGTATTATACACGGTGTAACAGAAAGGGTATAGTCTCTTGAAAGGATATGCTGCAGACCATCAAATTGAATAACTTCCTTCATGGGTTCAAAATCGTAAATGCGAAAAAAATATCAGCTGTTCCATGCATTTTGGTCGAGTAGGTATTGAAATTTAGCAGTTTGATGGTCTGCAGCATATCCTTTCATATGCCTATACCCTTTCTGTTACACCCTGTACAACGGGCTGGAGTCTGCAACTCTACGTCCAAAACGCGTATTTTGCGTAAGGGATGCGAAAGTACGGGTGGGAAAATCTTGCACTCTAGTTCCTATGATTATTAACATGCTTTAGGAAAAACGTAAATTTTACAGACTGGGATATGACTAGGAACAGTCATATGACATGACAATTTTATATAAATAAAATTAAAAAGGGCAATGGCACATTAGTTGTAGTAAAAGTTGGTAACGCTGGTGACATTGACAAAGTTTACGCTTCATTAAGGCGATTTTTTTAACTAAGCCATGTAGATTAATATGATCGTTATATGATGATACGTTGTATGCTGGAAGCTTTGCCATGACAGAGCGTTGTGTGTTTGACACTTCTCAAAGCTGATGCTATCATGAATGATATGCGTAAAAATGAGGACAAGGCCACAAGGCGTCATGTCACGGCAAAGTTTTAAGCAAGAAACTCCATCCATGTAATTTTTAATATTTTTATACGCAACCCTTGCGTAGGGAACTACAGCTAAGCTCCATCCATATTAGTTTTTAAACTGTCATGGTTACTAACAATATCATTAACACATCATACACACACACATCACACGCGCACACATACATCACACACACATCGTCACATCATTCACACTTCATTATTAATATCGGGAACTCAAAACCAACAGTAAACAAAGTAAATATCCCGTTTTTAGTGTTAATAATAACTCCATGCATGGCCTGAATGCAAATAACAAATACCCAGTCAGTTTCTTACCTATTCTAATACCTTCTATTTTTGGTGCCTTTTTCAGGGAGCTGTACCTGATCCTAGACGAAGCTGAGACGATCATGTCAATCGAGCACTACGCGGCAACCCTGGTGTCTCATGAGCTCGCTCACAAGTGGTTCGGTAACCTAATCACCTGCTACTGGTGGAGCAACACCTGGATCAACGAAGGCTATGCCAGCTACTTCGGTTATATTGCAACTAATGCTGTGAGTTTTATAGAGATATATAATATTAGTGCAAAACGCCATAAGATTCATCTTATGGCGTTTTGCACTAATACTAGGCAAAGTCTGACTGGAAGCTAATATGAAAGTACGTTGTGGCATTTTAACTTTCAGCGCGAACCCGTGTGTTGAAGATACAACTGCGTACTTTTATTTAGACAGCCATGTAAGTCGGAAAAAAAGGGATTGGAAAAAGAGATCAAGCTCTTGAAACCAATAAATTATATTCTAATTCTATTGTGACTGGTTTTTTTATGTATCTTGTAAAGATCTCTTTTGGAGATCTCCTAAATAAAAACGCACTGATAGATTTTCAACGGTGACAGTTGAAACTCCAACAACACAGTAATATTTGGGTATTTTTAAGTGTCTCTTACTGTTAAAGAAAATAAACAGTAGTTGTAATGAAATGTTAAACATCCAAAGCTAGAAAAAACATCTTACAAAAAAAACTTACCTACCCTTCTTGCTTTACAGATGTTCCCTCAGTATGAGTTTATCGACCACTTCAACACCCGCTACCTACAGACCTCCTTGGCCTTCGACTCAAATCCCAGCACGGTTCCTATGAACCATGAGGTCAACACCCCAGCCCAGGTCACCGGCCATTTTGGCACAATCAGCTACTCGAAAGCCGCTTCTTTCATCAGAATGACCGCGAACATCATGGGATTGGACACCTTCCAAAAGTCTTGCAAATACTTTCTCCAGAACAAGTGAGTATGCTGAATTTATAATAATTACGTACTGAGTAACTCCAACATAAATACATACATAAATTCACGCTTTTTTCCATAGGGGTAGACATAAACTACAGAACGCCACCTAATACGACCCTTACATACTCCCTTTGCATCGTCCACGTTCATAAAAGATATTATGAACTTCTGTAGTATATAAAATTGTTAAAACTTACTTCTGAATACACGAAAATTATGCCAGTTTTCAATTACACTAGGTCTTAAATAAAAGATTGCGTACATATTGAAAAGCGCTCTGTAGAAATTTCAACGCTGGACTCAGCATCGAAAGTTGAAAATGCGACAGTGCTATAATATTTAGGCATTAATTTAGCCTCAGGGAAAATGCGCATCCTACCCTGATGTAAAGAAGTAGCACAGAAGCATGACCTTTGGAAAGAGTAGAGGGAGGCCTTTGCCCAGCAGTGGGACAATGTGGGCTAGCTAAATAATAACAATACCCTGATGATGTACCTGATCTTAATTAGTTATTTTTTAACAAAGGTTTACTACAGAAGGCCTCCCAATAGGTGGACCGATGACCTGGTGAAGGTTACAGGGATCTGCTGGTTGCGAGTTGCACGAAACCGGTCAATGTGGCACACTTGGAGGAGGCCTATGTCCAGCAGTGGACGTCTTTCAGCTGAAATAACGATGATGATGAAAGATTTACCAACAGCTTCTGTAGACATACATATAAGATATCTTAAGAACCGATAACAATCAGTCTGCTTTTGTAAATTGGGCTTACACAGTCATCAAGTACTGGTTAAACAACGTTCTCAAATACGAGTGATAACATAAGAATAAAACGAGTTGCATTAGGAGTTAAGTGGCAATTAACTATACAAACACAAGACGTTTATTTTTTAGCCTATTCTGCCCCACTGCTGGGCACAGGCCTCCTCCGTTCCATTCCAACTCTCTCGGTGTTTTGCCTTCTCTCGCCAATCAGTCAGAAACGAGTCCGAATCGTCGCGCCAGCGTTTCTTGGACCTGTGTCGGTGACGACGACTGTCTTCAGGCACCCACTGTGTGAGGATGATGGCTTATCCTGCAAATGTGTCCCGCCCAGTCTCATTTAAACCTCGCAGACTTATCGCCAACATGGCAGACTTATCACAAACAGCATTATTACTAATTCTAATTTGTTTTGCAGTCGCTTCGAGCCTACTGACCAAGAAGATCTTTTGGCAGCCATGACCCAAGCCATTGAAGAAGACCAAAGTTTGACTGCCTACGAAAACTTCAATTTTGGGGAATATTACAAAGTTTGGGTCAACAATCCTGGATATCCTATTCTAATTGTTGAAATTAATCATGAGACTGGGGAAATATCACTTAAACAGGTTTGTTCTGAGCTGCATAGATAAGGCTATGACAATTTTTTTCCAGATAATAGACACAAGACGGACAGATAGATGGAGAGAATTTTTGTTGTACAACGTACCAGTTACAAATTAGAAGTTCAAATATTTCACCAATTAATTAATACCATTTAATTAGACATGTCATTATATAAATAACAGTGTTTACTAGATAAGATGAGCAACCTTTGGTGCCCTTTATTCCAGTTATCAACGCCGAAAGTTGATACCCCCCAACAGCAAGCTCAATGTATAGACGCCAGCACATCAAGTTACTACAATCTGTCAAATTTCTTTAATAGATTTTCAACTTTATCACTTTTTAGTGATAAAGTCGAAAATCTAGGAGATTTAATTAGGTTCAAGGTTGTTTGGGAAAATATGACAGTTTCGGGTAACTTGATTTGATGGCGTCTGTACAAACGACGGCCAATCAAGCTGTACAAAACCAATTTATGCGGATCTCTCATCAGGAAATCTATACAAAGCGAGGTCAAGTTATACTGGAAATGTACAGCTTCATGTGCCGCCGTGTGTACATACCTTAAATATGACTTAACAACTTTCCATCAAACTAATATCTTCAAATTTTAGGAACGTTTCTACTTGAACCCGAACAACAAACCCGATGGAGAGGTATACCCCATACCCATCAGTTGTTACACGAAGAGTACCTCTAACTTTGACAATTTGAAACCCCTTACCATGATGACTGGAGCAAGTATGACTATCTCTAAGGAAGCTGGTGCAGAGTGGGTGATTTTCAATACCCTCCAACAAGGTACATGTGGCTTATAAGTATTTGGTAATACAAGACGAGGTGGTGGACTGCCATCAATTTTTATTTTCTTTATCTCATTCTCGTAGGAAAGAGATGGAGCCAGACGTCTTGTATAGCGCCATCTCTTTCTCACACTAAAGTGACTTTACAGTTAAATACTGCTTAGTGAGTTAATGGTGATCGGGATGGGGAATGGGATCGCCTATTAGTGTAAAGCGAGGGCTGGTTGGAGGTGACGCGGTAAAGATCTCCTGAAAGCAATTAGTTGAGGCCTTTGCCCAGCAGTGGGACAGAGTTTTTTGCTTAAGAATTATTCCGAGGAGGCTCTACCATCGTACGTATTTCTGCCGCCAGAAGTTGTGGTTATTTCAGTATTTGGACATGACAAATTTCAGCTTTGTGGATGGCAACATACTGGTGGATTGTTGACTGGTAGAAAATGCCTATGGCATTAAGTCCGCCTCTGTACTTTGTGCTTGAAGTGTTAAATAAATAAATAAACATACATAATTTTTTCTGCGATACCTCTAGTACTGATTTAGCCTATTGACAAATATTTTTTTTCAACATTTTCAACCTCACGGCCAGCCCTGTATTGTCGTACGAAAATATAAAATATAGTTTTGGCCTACGTTCAGTGTCGCTTTCAAAAGTATACACAATTTCGTTAGTAAATATTAAACGTTTGAAACTGGATTTCAGGTTATTTTTACGTTACAACAATTATTTTCTTTGTTGATACATTTGAGATGACCACTTATGTGTGTAGGATAGCGGCTCTGACACCAAATTATAGAACATAAGATATCCCCAAAGGGTTAGGCAGAGGTATGCCTAACAGTACACCCACATTTCGCCGGTTACGTTCAAAATCAAATCCAAAAACCGTGACTACTACTGAGAAATAATAGAAATGAATGAATCATTCTAATGTCCTTATAAGAATTTTATTTGAGGTTGCACTCTTTGTCCTTGAGTTGCACTATTAGTCGTCAACTTAGAATTTGTCTCATTTTTACTCACATCATATTTCACACAATTCATCTATCGAGTCCTTAGTCTTCCTTTTCTCTTATAGCCATTCTTATTCTTTATCATGTGGTTAGTGCCTAACCTGGTGTCAGAGTTTTTATGCCGCCGATGAGCCTCTGACTTGGCTTTACATGCCGTCAAGAAGTATCTCTCAGGCATGCTGGCTTCCTCACGATGTTTTCCTTCACCGAAGCAAGTGATAATTAATTATACATATAGCCATAAAAGAATGATAGTTAATTAAAGAAGTTTTGCATTAATTTCAGGCCACTACAGGGTAGATTACGATCACAAAACTTGGACGTTGATTATGAAAACTCTGCACAATGAACCAGATAAAATTCACCACTTGAACAGAGCACAGGTAAGGCTGATAGCAGACGCTTTATTTTTTGTTAATTCTACGTCTCAACTTTAAGTGAAACTTCTGAAAACAAAATGAATGAAAAGTGAAAAATAAATAAATTACCAAACCGACCTGTAAACATTAATTGCTATCCTTTCGGTCTGACTAATTGAAAGTATAACTTAGATGGGGTTATTTGCTGAAAGCTTCGCCACGAGTGACGAAGACTGGCTAAATAATGACAGCCGCTCGGGTTGTTCTAGTTAAGCCGCGCTTGCCTAGGTTGGTCCGTGGATGGGTGGGCATGAGCACCCACTACATACCGAGTTTCCTCCGTGTCTCGGATAGCACGTTAAGCCGTTGGTCCCGGATGTCAATTTCAGATCTTTGACAGTCGTCACAGCTAGTCAGTGGCCGAAAAGTCTGACAACCAACTTTATTAAGGGGTATCGTATTACCCAGTATTAACAGGGCTGTGGAGGTCAGATAGCTAGTGGTATTCAGTTGCATCCGGTTAGACTGAAAGCCGCCTCCAACATGGTTGGGAAAAAGCTAGGTAGCTGAAATCGGCGACAACACTGGACTAGTCAAAACACCTACCGCCATCTCGCGGCAAAGTTTACAGCATGAAACTGCAGTAACATAACAAACACTTAGCGGAGCACTAGCTATGCAGGACGAAGGGCTTGGAAGATTTTTGTATGAAGCCTGGCCGGCCTAACTTCCGTCACTTTTTTCTTTCAAAGTTGAGGCCACGCATAACACCTACATTAATCGATAGTCGGTATCAATACAAACAAGTTTTGTTTGAGGGAAAATGTTCTAAAGTGTCACGTTTCCGAGATATGAGCATCTTCAGCACAACTTTGGTTTTATGCGTGGCTGATCAAATCAAAGTTGTGCTGAAGATGCCATCAGTGAATGGACTTTAATTTTGATAGTTCATATCTCGGAAATGTGACACTTTAGAACATTTTGTTTAGGTTTTATGCATGGCCGCAGCTTTTAAGAAAAAAACATGGCGGAAGTTAGGCCGGCCATTAAATTCAAACCCCTTTATTTGTTTTCATCCTTCCTTTCCCCTTGCTCAGATTATGCCTACTTAATCTTAGCAAAAAAAAAGCCAGTCTGGTCAACTGGTTTTTTTTTAAAACCAGCCCAATTTTTATAATGTTTCGATTGTTATTTCAGATAGTAGACGACGTGTTTGCTCTGATGAGGTCTGGAAGAATGGAATTCTCGTTCGGATTCGACATCTTAAGGTTTTTGGACAAAGAAACCAACTTCCATGTGTGGGACCCCGCTATCAGTGGCTTCACTTGGTTTAGAAACAGGTTGAGGCATTTACCTGAGCACGAGGAGTTTGATGTAAGTGACCCTTTTATTTTCATAGACACGTTTTGTCTGTGGGCTTAGCACGAACGCGCGGAGTAAAAGTACTATGTTCGAATGAATTTAAAATTAAGACCTGGAGAGTTACTATCACGTCTTAAAACAGGAGTAATTCCAGTGTGGGAAAGAGATGGTGCTAGACGACTTGTAAAGCGCTGACATGGAAAGAAAAACTCTAGTGCGAGCAGGGTTTGAACCTGCGACCTTCCGATTCAGTACACCGGATGTCTTAACCAATTAGACCATCGCACCCTGCTCACAGCTCTCGAAATTTTCGTTCCATTAATAACGTCTTACGGTGACGTTAGCGCCATCTATTTAAGAAAGTCTCTATGCTTTAAGAAAGTCTGCATGCCTGTCATGGGCGGCCACCTGGTAATTCATAACACTTCCAACAATGATTTATAGAAAATTAAAAGATTTTTTTTTGTCATTTTATGACGTGGAGTGGAAGTGATGTTCAACCAAATATAGTTTAAGAAATGTAATGAAAACTTTAGTTGGCCAGATATAAAACCACATATACACATTAGGTCGACTATACACGAGAGCCTGCCTACCTGCTTATAGGATTTATATTATATTAGGAAAGGACACCTACGCAGTAACGGTTACCACGTAAACAGTCAGTACATCACCCCTCCACATCGATAATAAAAAAAAAACAGCTGTTTCATACATTTTTACCGTTTTTCGAGCGTCGGTGTCCTTTCCACTCTACTATACTTGTTTAAAATATTTATTTTCAACTTTTCACCAACACTTTTCGTATTCCAGGAAATCATCCTAGGTCTGATGGAACATGCGATCACCACCCTAGGTTTCCAGCCTACTGCGGGTGAGACCCCCACCACAACTATGGCCAGACAGTCCATCTTGCACTTTGCGTGCACTCTTGGCCATAAACAGTGTAACCAGGATTCCTGGGACCGTTGGGTTGCCCTGAAAGATAATGACGTTCCGTGAGTGCTTTAATCAAATCATGTACCTTACTCTTCTACCATCTTATCTGTGCAGACGGGAAAATACAGAACTAACATAAATGTACCAAGTTTGCTTTTACACTAAACGAGAAGACATACAAACAAGATACACACTCCGATACAAAACGCGCCTCAACCTACCAACATCCTGCTTAAAACTACATTCAACCAGCCCTCTGGTTATGTCAATAAAAAATTACAATATTTTACCTGAATCAATAAGGAAAGAAAAAAAACTCCATCTATTCACGAACAAATTAAAAAAAGCTATTAATAAGCATATGTTACTACAGTGTCAACGAATTTTTAATATTTTTATACGCAAACCCTGCGTAGGGAACTACAGCTGTTTTTGACATGGAAAGAAAAAAGTTGAGAGACTGCACGACGAACGTATATCACGCGATCCTGAGAAAAATGGTCTTGACAGACAGACAGACGGTCGGACAACAAAGTGATCCTATAAGGGTTCGTCGAGGTACGGAACCCTAAAAATCGTCAGTGAACCTAGCGACTTCATAAATTCTTATTATTACAGGATCAATGCCCGTGTACGTCGCAACGTGTATGTAACTGCTATGAGGGAAGGAGATGTATTCGACTTTGACTTCTTACTCAAACGATTCAAAGAGTCGAACTACGCCAATGACCAGCTAGAAATGTTACGAGGATTGGGCGCTGCAAAGGATCCTGCTTTGTTGATCAGGTAACATTTATTTATTTAAGAACTATAGAAGACTTACAGCTAAACAAAACAAAAAAATTGTAAGTGAAACGGACAGCCTTCACTACATAGTATAAAACAAAGTCGCTTCCCGCTATCTGTGTGTCCCTATGTATGCTTAGATCTTTAAAACTACGCAACGGATTTTAATGCGTTTTTTTTAATAAATAGACTGATTTAAAAGGAAGGTTTATATGTATATAACCACAAGCTTTGATATTGTCTGGTTTTTTTGTGAGTATTGCTGTATTGTTCACATCTTCTTTATCAGTCTGTTTTTTACAGGTGACTAGCGACCCGCCCCGGTTTCGCACGGGTGCAATATATATGTTACTGTAAAAGCCCGAACTGCGGTAAATCCTAAGATTTACCAAGTCTCATCGGTAAAAGTCGAAATTGTTCTATAATAATCTTTAATTTCAGACTTTTACCGGCATTCAGTAGGTAAATCCTACTTTTTACCGCAGACACCGGTAAATGTCCGAAATCAAAGACTGAAAGAAATATAATAATAGTCGTGTCATCTCTTGTCTCGCTCGACACACCCGACCCCCATTACCGTGCCTCCGCCGGCTGCCCGTGCGCTCGCCACTCGCCAGTCGGTCGCACCGATAATAATTATAGTAATGTTGAATAAATAGTTTCTGATTATTAACTGCATTGTTTTACTCCTAAAACTAATATTTACCGGTATCTGTAGTAAAACCTAAGATTTACCGACTGAATGCTTATTTTAGAACATTTCGGATTTTTACCGGTGAGACTTGCTAAATCTTAGGATTTACCGGTAAATCCAAAGAATTACTGCAGTTCGGGCTTTTACAGTAACATATATATTGCACCCGTGCGAAGCCGGAGCGGGTCGCTAGTCACCTGTAAAAAACAGACTGGTAAAGAAGATGTGAACAACAGAGCAATACTCACAAAAAAACCAGACAATATCAAAGCTTAAACTACTCGTAGAAACACATATCTAATACAGGCACTAGTAATTACGTCTACTGAAGTTTCCTTTCATCATTATCAGCCTAGCCTTTTCCCAACTATGTTGGGGTCGGTTTCCAGTCTAACCGGATGCAGCTAAATACCAGTATTTTACATGAAGCGACTGCCTATCTGACCTCCACAACCCAGTTAGTACTGGGTAATACTATACCCATTGGTAAGGCTGGTTGTTAGACTTTCGGGCCACTGACTTCTTAACGACAGGCAATGATATACATTTGACAGCTGGGACCAACGGCTTTTTGCGGCACGCAGAAAACTCGGTATGGAATGGGTGGTCACCCATCCACAAACCAACCTAGGCAAGCGCGGCTTAAGCTCAATATCGTCCCGAGTGGCTGTAATTATTTAGTCACAAGCTCCTCCTTGTACGAGGATGATAAATGCTTATTGGTTAAGTTTAAAAATGGTTGGCTACTCGGTACTGTCAGCCTGCTTTATCTCTCGGTAAACTAACCGGATGCAGCTGATTACCATTTTGTTTCCGGGGAGCAAGTACCAATTGACATGGTGTTCTATTCTGTTCCAGATACTTAGAGCTGACTCTAACAAAAGAAGTAAGGTCCCACGACAAGCTCAACTCTTTCAATTATGCTCTGCTCGGTAATAAGGACAATGTTAAAACCGTCGTGGAGTTTGTTAAAAACAACATCGTTGCAATCAGAAGAGAGTAAGTGTTTATGATGTTCTAGAATTATGCTGAAATAAACAAATCAATTTATTGACACACACAAGTTGGGAAACATACAAATAAGAAAAGAAAAACAATGATAGTTAAGAGTGCATAAGTAGAAGTAGCCCTGTGGCCCAAACTAGACACAGACTGTATCTTGGTGGCCGAAAATACGACATTAAACTACCTTAAAAATAGAGAACCTGTTAAATAAAAATGTGCTGTTGGAATATCAGTTTTCGGCTCTAAGCCGAGCTTTGAAAACTCGACAGCGCTGTTAGTGAAAACGGGTAATACTGTAGCATGTTTGCTAACGCCTTGAAAATTCTTCAAATCTGAATACTGGTTGCTATTTAAAGTAGTTCTGGTGGTTATTGGATTTTCCCTATAAAATATTACAATTTCTTGGGTCTATATTTGTACGTACACGATTAAAGACAAAAGATTTGACCCCTTTTTAAAAATAGTGACAGTACAGGGTGTAAACGGACCCTTCAAGAAGTCGTCAACCAAGCATTATATACATCAAAATAAGTAACCCTACGCAAAAATTATTGCTGGGAAACGACATTTTTTTTGGGGTGAAAATCACTTTTTACGGTAAAACTCAATGCAACGCTCAAAACGTTGTGCTGATGGATGCTTTGAATAGTAAACAGGTCAAGGAGGTAATTAAAGTAAATTTATAACCTTAAAAACTAGTATTTAAAAAAAAAATTGTGAATAAATTGGAACTTTGGCCTCAAATATCTCCGTAACTAGAGGATTCCCAGGTATGGTCCAGAACACAAAAAAAAAACGCAGTGACGGGGAGAACAAGCGCCTTTTGGCTTCGTTATGGGTCTTTTTACACCCTTTACTTGTTAGGAGGAGGTACATGATGAAGCCACTTCTGCTCACTTAGGATTCAAACTTGATATTTTGTTTGGTATTGATTCCCATGTTAAATGTTATTATTATTCCTAATCCAGGTACGTTGAAGACGCTCCTCCCCGGCCGGTGCACAGCGCACTGTCTAACATTGCTTCGTACTTGGACGAGCCAGGATTGGTTGAAGTAAGTACAAGCATGAGTATAATCAGTCGAGTGTCCACTGTTGGAACAAAGGCCTCACCTTTCTCCATGTAAGGAATCGACCACACGGGCCCAGTGTGTGTTGGTAGAAGTAATTTATGTCTTCGGACTTTGGTTCTAGGACATGCTGGAGTCAGGATTTAAGTCTCGTTGATGGCAATAGGCTCGCCTCCTATTCAAAATCAAAATCAAAGCATTTATTTCAAGTAGGCCAGTTACAGTCACTTTTGAATTGTCGAAACAAAGACAACAGTGAAATATAGCTGCAGTCACAAGGCACATAAACTGTAAAAGTACTGTTGTTGCCCATTCTCTCTATGGAGAAGAACGGGCAAGAAACTCCATGGACACTCTTTTAAATCAGAATACTTTAATAAAACCTTGGTTACATCATTCATGTTGATAGTACATTATGTGAGAACGATGCAGCAAGATGTGTACGTTAAAAGTGTCCATAGTAAAAACAATTCAAAAATTAAATAATTAATTCAAATAAGCCGTGGCAAATAAGAGATGACCAGTCACAACTGACAGCGCCCGTTCACGAACATGACGCATGTATCAGCACCATTCAACTCAATCATTTTGAAGGGAACTAAATGATCCGACACACGTGCCACCATCAGCGCGATATTTGAGTGCATGACATACTCCTAACCGCCAGGGCACATTCACGTCAAGAAAAGACGCAGGTTTCCAGCGAATGACAGCTTTCAGAACACTACTGACAGAATATGGGCTAGGCGGCTATATAATACTAAAGAGATTGAATTTATACAATGCAAAGATAGTTATACAATCTTCAGCAGCTCCAACAATACTATTTAATGCTATCAATTTATGCGCCCCTGTTCTTGTGGAGCAGGACCGGCATTGAGCCAAGCATTTTTACCAGTGATATAATCGTCCAACTTATAATATGCTTTCGTACATAGTGTACGTTTAATGGGACTTTAACTAGAAAAGCGTTCGTGGGAGGACCGAGCAGTGAAACAGTACAGGCTAAATAAAAAAAAACATGTTAAATGTGGGTGAAAATTATATAAGTACACCTCGTCTTTATCCATCGGTGATTACAGGCGCAGTAGTCTGATGTGATGTTATTATTTTTTGTTTGTGTGCTTACGATGAAGTGATCTTTCTGTGATGCTTGATAATCATGATAACGAACTAGTATTTCTTCTGGTAGCAATGCAAAAAGGTAAAGATTATGTTATTTTGAAAGCAGCGGTGGCCCAGTGGTGGAGACTCCAACTTACGAGCAGTAAGTCGTGGGTTTTTAACCCAGCCAGGCGCATTACTTTGTGTAAGTTATTTCATCACCACTGCTCTCAAAACGGTGAAGGAAAACATCGTGAGGAAACTGGCATGTTCTAGAACCAAAATTCGAAGACATGTGACATCTACCAACCCGCACTGGGCCTGCGTGGTGGATTATAGCCCATTCCCTGTCATAGAGAGGAGGCCTGCGTCCCAGCAGTGGGAACATTAATAGGCTGATTATGCTTATGCTTATGCTATGTTATTTTTAATTGTTGTTACTAATTGCAAAGCATCATAACTATAAGAATAACAGTTTAATGTTTGCTTTGATGTTATTGTAATCTCTTAAAAACGTAGACAAGCGAATACATTTTATAGACTACCGATTATTAAATTATTTAAAGATTAGGCGAACTAACTTTTGATAAGATTCTTAACAGATAATATATCATGATCTATAGCTGGTATTTAATAGATAACACGATAATTTTAACACGTTAAGTCCAATAGTACCTACTTTTATGATCTCATTATTATAATTCCGGTTTTGAATCGTTATCGAGAAAGGCAATCAGGAAATTACCACAAATTAATAATATTACTAATTTGTCATAGATCCTTAAGCTTATGAGTGTGACTCAATACTATTGTTAGTTTCTACCACTTCGTATTTCTCTAAGCAGCATGCCTGAAAAAAACTTTTCAGTAAGTTAGCAAAACATAACATCACTCCTGCAATCCCCGAAGGGAAGGCATAGGTGTACCTAATAGTACACCCACATTTCGCCAGTTGTATTTAAGTCCCATGTAATAAGGGGAAAATCTATTATAATTATCAAACAATAATGTTCCCATTACACATAGACAAAGATAGGGAAAATAGACTTTCTCTCAGTGGGAGAAAGTGGGCTGTAATCTTTTTGTCTCAAAATTTTTGGCCCCAGAACGAGCTGGTTTCCTCACGATGTTTTGTCTGATAAAATATTTACACAAGTAATCTCTGGCTGAATCACAAAAGCCCAAACTCAAGTTTCGCCAAAGGGCGGTAGATAAGTTAGTTAGGTTAGATGGAGCGGAGCGTAATGGGTATTAAGCTCAGCGAACAAATATGAAAAACTGCAAGTAAGGCCTAGAAGGCCGAAGGACTAGAGGCTGGTGGGCTGGCGTGATGGCCTAGAGGCTTTTGTGGGAGACTGGCCGGAGATTGCCACGCACAGGAAAAAGTGGAAAGAAGAAAAAATAGGGGAGACCTTTGTTCAGCAGTGAGATAACAAAGGTTAAAAAAAAGTGATTGTTTGGGTGTCCAACCACGTTTTTTAACTCAGATGCCACCACTACTCACTGCGACTTATTACAATTTAATACACGAGGAGGGAAAACGTGATGTTTTTATGTTGTTTTACCAAAACTGTTACTTCTTCCTTGCAGTACGAGGATTGGCTTCGCACATCACAGCCAGACATACCACAGTTCTCATCTGTCGTCAATGCTATCGCTTCGGCCCGCAGCAACATGGCTTGGGGCACGGAAAATTCCGATCGCCTCATTCGGGCAGCCAGAGGAAGCGCGACTTTGATAACCACTTCGGTTCCCGCTCTAGTGCTCTTGTCTCTCGCCTTACGGACCATTTGATTGTTTTAGATTTAAGCTATGTTGTTAATGTACATAATTATTGTTGAAATTAAAAATTAACAGTATTTTTATATCATACTTTTGTTTTATTTTTAATGTTATTATTGATCTGGTCAACGACTAGTCTTACTCACAGATATTAGATTAATCAGTAACTGGGAAAACTGGGTGGTGGCAGTGATAGGCAGTCGGTCTACGTAAAATACTGGTATACAGCAACATCAGGCCGAGCCTCACATAGTGTAATTTTTCTTATTTTGAGTCACTACGTGAGATTTCACGGGACACAGTCAGTGTATCAGTAACAATTCATCTCATCATGTGTTGTTGTTACCGGTATGGTTGGTCCATAAATTCAAGGTCGCTCAGTGACCTATGGAGCGGGCTATGCTTGGAGTCTCTCTGAGCATCCGAAACGAGGTGATAGAATTCACAGAATAAGTAAGCTGTAATGGCACTGGGCCATATTAACCGTAGAACCGATGAGCGTTGGTGTAGAAGTGTTCTTGAGTGTTCCGCGAACCGTAAGGGACGCGCTGAGGCTCGGTGGAGCGACAATCTTCGCAGGGTGGCCGGTAGCAACTGGATGAAAGTTGCCGAGAATCGAGTGAGTTGGCGTGCTATTGAAGATGCCATGTCCAGCAGTGGATTGTTGCAGGCTGATGATGATGAAGCTGGGTAACAAACTAAAGTTAGTCGTAAAGGAAACCTGAAGTGGACCGCGTATAGGACAACGTAGAGTGGTGAGCCCATCAGTTTGATTGACTGACGATCTACAATGTGGCTACACACTATGTGGTAGCATAGACTTGCTGCGGAAGGTCGAGGACAGAATATTATGGTGTCATAACACCCTGTCCTTCGCTGTGTGGCCTGTCATCACCTGCTTAACTTTTTCCCAACTGTGTTGGGGTCGGCTTCCAGTCTAACCGAATGCAGCTGTACTACAATAACATATTAAAAAATCAGACATGTAAAAATAAGTAAAGTTCATTTATTTTTTGGGTAGCTTAAAAGCGTCTGACAAAAGCTCTGGTCCATCAAAAGTGTCTGACACTTATGATATTACTTTAAAATAATATTCTACATGACATATATAAAAATCAGCCATGTGAATTTAAGTTAAATAATTCTTATTTTTAGTTACCTGCCCAGGTGTCACTCGGCAAGTTCCACAAAGCGCGTAGGTATTCAAGGCACACGAGACGCTACTGAAAACTTCAGGTTTCATCCGTGTGAAAATAAGTTATGTCTGATTGCTCTGGGATCTTACTCTACAACGGCTTAACGTGCTTTCCGAGGCACAGAGGAAACTTAGTTTGTAATGGATGGTCACCCATCCACGGACCAACATGGTTCCGTTTTTTGCCATTCGGCTACGGAACCCTAAAAACACACCGAGACTAGGGACAACTATCCAATCGTGTTGTAATTAATTGTAGTTCAAGCCCCTAACTAATCTTGTGTCCGCAAGTGAGCACGGAGTAGGAAACGCACGTAACTTGGGCCAAAACTACGGGTTTTGTGATTATAGAGTATACCTCCTGAACACTACCGCGTAAACGCCCCGAAAGTTGAAAATTCGTCGACCGTCAGTGAACCGCGTTCACGCGGTAGTGCATCTGCAACAGATACCAAGTTGACGCGTTGCCATCTTAGGCGCGAATTATACAGAAACGGCGTAAGGTGAAGGCGCGGTGCAGGCGCAGCCCAGGCATGATGCCGCTTCAAAACGTTTTCATGCAAAATGTACGCAGGCGACGTGTCGTGAATTACACACAAGCAGTGCGGCGTAGGCACGTCGTTCTTTCGTTTCGTTATAAATTCCACGCCTGCGCCGCACCTTCCCCTTACGCCGTTTCTGTATAATTTGCGCCTTAAGGCTGAGATTTATGCAGCGAACTTAGACTTAGGTGAACCTTAGCTCAGTCGCGCTGTATCCAAAAATAAACCTTTTAAGTTTAAAGTAAATGTGCATATTCCTATAAGCGACCGTCATCAAGCGTATCATATGAATAAGAACATCAAATAAGGTTCATTTTCGAATGAAGAGTTAGGCTTGAGACAATTCTAAGTTCGCTCTATAGATTTGCCTATTAAAGATTAAGCTGGTATAACTCATGTACCTTTAACTTCATCACTACTCCGAACCCTTCAAACCTGAACACTGCAACGCTGCGTGGCAACAAATGGATGGCACTATTGGCGTAATGTCTAAGCGATTGACTGCTGCGCTATGTCACGGCTTCGATTCCCATACGGAACAAATATTTGTATGGGGTACAGTTAGTTGTTCTGGATCTGGCTGTTTGTGTATGTGAGTTTAAATGTTTAATTCGCCCACAATACAGGAGCAATACCGAGTTAAAAAAAAAACTAGGTATTATGATAGCTTCCCAGGACAAGAGGTTTAAGAAAACATGCCAGTCTATTAGCGAAAACGATAATGGGAAAGTCCTAAATGTCGTTGTAGAAATACTTAACGTTTTGGAAAGAAAGAAGGGATTCGCGTACCTTGCGCCAACCGCTATTCGTGGGGGTCGACTGTATGAGTTTAGTGGCAGCACGGTTAGGGCAGTGGCTGACCATTTGGCTGCTGCGCTGCGTGTCACGGATTCGATTCCCGCACAGAACAAATATTTGTATGGCCTGCATGTAGTTGTTCCGAGTCCGGCTGATTGTGATTTTAAATGTTTGTAAACGCACGATACAGACATACAGGAGAAATTTCTAGAGTGGCGCAACGTTTTTTAAAAAAAGAAAGAGTGATTGAGTGTCAGTTTTCTAGACATCAAGGGTCAAGAATCATTCAACCATTCTCTTGCCCTTATCGCAATTGATTTGGGGTCGGCGCAGCATGTCTTCTTCTTCCATACTTCTCCTTAACTTGTCATCTTATCAGACAGCTCATTTGTTGTCATTTCATCCTTTACACAGTCTGTCCATCTTTTCTTTGGTATTCCTCTACTCTTATACTCATCCACATTCATACTCAAAACTTTCCTCAGGACATTTTCCTCATTCCTCCGCATCACATCCCACCGATTACCACACCACATTCAGATTTCTTCTTAGGTACTCATTTCTTATTTTATCGCGTAACACCACACCTCCTTAGCATTCTCATCATATGCAAATGCGGTTCATTCATCCCTTTTTTGGATTTAGAATCATTTATTTGCATAAAATACAGATGTTTTTGACTGTTGGGCAAGCACTTTAAAAAAGCTAATCTGCTCCACTATCATAACTTATGGCTGGGTTAACTTGTCGAATTTTGATTTGTTATCGTACTTGCAAATCTAAAAACGTGTAAACAAAATAAAAGTCCCGGGTTATGGCGTCACCGATAGATACTAGCCTAGTGAGCAACAATTAAGATTAGATCGTCATTAGTTCATCAACAAAATAGTAGTTGGATATAGTTATACTTTCGAAATGTTTTTGTTTTTAGCTTTACTATAACATTACAACTTCAAACTGAGCCCTCACGTCGCATGATCCTTGATTTGATCTAATTTATTTTGCTCGTCGATTAAATTAATAAAACATCACGCCTGTATTTCCCCGTAAGATTAGCAGAAGTACACCATAGTTCACCATTTCGCTAGTTATATTTAAGTTCCATGTATGTACCAGTGGGCGAGCCTATTGCCATCAACCAGGCACATATTTGGACTCTGTGGGTCTGAGAAATTCCTGATGGAAAATTCCAATAACACTTACACCTAATTATATAGGAAACTATCTTTTGCCCGCAGCTTCGTTCGCGTTGATTTTAAATTTAACAATCAATTCGGGTTGTACTCTGCTTGTAATAATAGAATTCAATCATGATTCGAAAGAAAAATATATAATTCAATCATGGGCAAAAATTACCACTCAGTGGATACCAAATAGCAGCTGGAAATGACAACGTGGCAGGCCCAGAAGGAGATGGCGGGATGAGCTGGACTCTTTCGCAAAGGATTGGCCTACAATCGCATTAGACCGCGAAATGGGGAAGGTGGGAAGGGATGCCTTTGCCCTGCAGTGGGACAATATAGGCTTATAATAAAAAAAAATATTCGAAAGACACGTGGCGCCATCTATTAACATAAGAACGATATTGTTGGTTTCCCCGGGAACACTACTTTTTTTCCGAATGAAAAGTAGGTAACGTAAGGTATGACCGTTTCTGTACACTTGACAACGTATTTATATAGACAATTTCAGGATGATCGGTTCAGTGGTTTAAAAGTACGTACCTACCACGTTTTCTGCAACATGGGTATTCTTTTTCTTTCTCCTGGCTAATTTTCCAATTTATTTAGGATCATCCCTCCTAGTACCTACTTCTGCGTCATACCGTATGATTGTGGGTTGTCTCTTTTGTTGTGTTGCTCACTATCATGTCATTCTTTATTGTTCATAGACATCACATGTTGTACTAGCGTAGGCGTTTTTCTATAACTTTCTCATGTATCAAATCTCAATGCGGGCCGACGAGGAGGACGGATGAACAGAAAATTCATACCACTAAGATGAAGATGATGCGCTACGCTTATGTGATGGAGTTTCAAAAATTGTTAAAAAATAAACGAATACATCCGTGGTATTTTTAAAGTCGCAAGACTTTCATCAGCATCTTCATCTCAGTGGTATGAATTTTCTGTTCATCCGTCTTCCTCACCTTCCAGCACTCAGATTCTCAGAACAGTCTTCGGTAATATGAGTACCAAAATTCATATTACCGAAGACTGTGCTGAGAATCTGAGTGCTAGACCAAGCACATAAAATTCATATAAACATCTCACACAGAAGTGTGAGATGTTTATATGAAATTTACGTGCTTAGGAGTAGGAGGCCTTAAACACCGTACCTACACATTAATTTATTAATTTTGTTAGTTTTTTTTTAGAGACCATTAGGGACCAGCTTTCAGTTGTTCACCTATAGCTTTAATTAACAATTTATCGATTTTTGATAATAATCGTTTATCGAACGTTGCGACTGATATTAGTTCAGTAATCCTGATAAACTTTACAATAAAAATAATACCTAACCCAAAGTTGCTGACTTGGAATTCATTTTGCGTGGTGAAACTGTCCAGCAGGTACGTTTTGGCTAGAATTCTGTGAAAATTATTGTGATGCTATACAAAGTGAAGACGGTTAAATTCTAGGGATTACTTGGTAGTTCTGTTCTGATAGCAATTAAAATACAAATAAATATCAAAAAAATATTAAATAATTTTATGAATAATAAATTTTTATAATTAAATGAAATGCCACGTAAGACAATCGAAACGGAGGTGGCGCCACATATTAATGTTTTGAATTATCATACATTTAACTTAGATGTTTGAATATTTTTATATAAACTATAAATAAATCCTTTAAAAATATTATTTTTAGATTTTTTTCATCTTGTAAACTAGTACTTACTGTTACGCTTGATACCAATTTATCGAGGCATTAGAAGGTAGGTGTTGCATAACAGCTAAGCTTGTACTTCTAATTAAACAAAACAATTGTGAACTTGACTGTCTAGTAGTCGTAAGCGCGACTGCTGAGCTTCAGGTCCTGGGGTCGATTCCCGGGTCGGGCAAAGTGTCATTGGGTTTTTCCATCAGGAATTTCTCAGTAGCAGCCACGAAGTCTTGCGCCCGGTTTATGGCAATAGGCTCGCCCTCTATTACATGGGATTTAAACATAACTGGCGAAATGTGGGTGTACTATTAGGTACACCTCTGCCTAACCCATCGGGCATTACAGGCGTGATGTTATGTTATGTAAATGTATGTGTACTTCGTACAGACAACTTGTTTTCAAAGGTTTTTTTATTAAACGTTGGTTGAAACCGGTATGCATAAACTTTGTACACTCAATGACCAACCAAGCTATACAAAACCAGTATAAGCGGTTCTCTCATTGTACGGGAAATTTATACTAAGCGAGGCCATTTTATACTGGAAATGTACTCAATACTCAATACTTTATTTCATTCCTTAATGTTAAATAAAACAGTTGGTATGTTAAAACATTGAATCAATTATGGACCCTGTTATGTATTGCTTGATGTGTCGCCGTGTGTACACCAGACATTGGACTTTGACAGATATTGTTCTATAGTATTTGTCAGAGTCCGAGCCAGTCCGTGATTTGTCCTTACAAGTATGACCGATCCTTAATTTCTATTAACCAATTTATAAAATTTCAGTGCCATGCGTTACATCAGCGCCATTCTCCTGGCGCTAGTCGCCGTCATTACGGCTGACATTCCCTTGCCATTGGATGTCGAAGAAGTACAGACCACTAACACTGTTGATGCTGATGTTGTTCACCGACTCCCCGAAGATCTGGATCCCAAACACTATGAAATAGAAATTACACCTTACTTCACAGCAGAGGGTGAAAATGCAGCTTTTACTTTTAACGGTGTTGTCAAAATTACTTTTGAGGTAATTAATCAATCTTATCAGACCAATTTCATTAAGGATAGTGGTTACTAAAACTGTAGTAACAACTTCGCGAGGACTCATTAAAGCGGTCGGGCTTTACTGAGTCCTCACGAAGGTATCAATTTAAATGGAATATTCTGAAGGTTGATCACGTATTTGTTCAATTAGTATCGTTATACCTACGTGGATTATGGTTATTATAAAGCAAATAACTTGTATGATATTGTTAGGACTTTAGGATGCTTAATGTTCCTTTGACGGGGCAAGGCGGAGGACTCATTAAAGCGGTCGGTCTATAAAACACGACTACAAAAACGTAAAAATCGCGCCCTGAAAAGAAAGAGATACAAAGAGTAAAAACTTAACAAGTAGTTTATTATCAAAATGAATTTTGCCGTGCATTTCATACCAACACGGCATATCAAACATTTTTTTTCTTCAATTTAATTATTTGTGTAGTTTAGAGAGATATTGAATTTAGTGTGACGTCACTTAGCCTTTAACCAATGGACAATAAAGAAGCTTCTAACGATATGCCATTTGTCAAATTATGATAAGTAGTATAGAAGTTACGCGAGAACGGATGAACATACATACATACGGGCTAAAATCATAACTCTCCGCCGTAGTCGGGTAAAAATATACTAATTTGTGTAAAAATTTTAATCGTTGAGAAGTAAAAGATCACACAAGTCTTTGTGATTGAAAATAATTGCGTGGATATGATGCTTATTTTCCTCCTTTCATATTTATGTACTTATTTTCTTATTTGCGGCTTTATATCTTTCTAAATATCAAACGTAACTGTGGACATTGATCAAATAATAAATTTTATGTAATTCATTTCGCAGGTACTAAAATCTGACTTGAACTCGTTCGTCATACACGAAAACGTTAGAAGCATTAGAGATGTTACTTTGACGACCACAGCTGGCGTAAATGTGCCACTAAATTCACCTAAATACTACCGTCATACAGACTTACAATTCCTGAGAGTAAATTTGGCCGTTGGAGAAACATTGACCAATGGGGTTGATTATATACTGACCGTGGAATATGTCGGTAACATTAATGAAACACCTCTGTCCAGAGGGGTATTCAGAGGAAGCTACAGGGATTCGACTGGGACAGAACGGTAAAACCTTTTGTTCTTGGGCTGACAAAAAGCACCTGTAAACGCGACAAAATTAAGAATTAATGATATTTTTTAAGTAAATATTAACTTGAATTAAAAATGATGGTGAACTAAAATTAGTGATAAATTGTGTTTTGATCGAATTTATAATAATACTAGCACTTCGCCCGAGTCTGCAAAAATTGTGATAGATCGGCTAATATGTATGATAAACTTATAATTTATAGCCTAAGCACCCACAAATAATGTATCTGCCTATCAGTGAAAAAATGTTTTGAACTGGATCATCAGTTCCGGAGATGGTGCCCTACATACAAACTACATCTTTTAATAATATCAGTATGTATAGATAATGTTTTTGTATATTTAATATTTTTATTTTTTCAGCTTGTATTTGGCTACTCACCTACAGCCTACTAACTCAAGACAGGCATTCCCCTGTTTCGATGAGCCTGGCTTCAAATCCACCTTCAGAATCATCATCAACAGACCATTGACCTTTTCTGAAAGTTACTCTAACATGCCCTTGGAAACGGGATCTACGTGAGTTACTATGTCCTTATTATGTTAAAAGTTGATTTACAAAATCTGTGCCTAAGAACCGAGCATCGTGCCATAGTATTGCAAGTTGAGAACACGTCTTTGTTCTAACAATGGAGACTTATTCTATGATTTGAAGTTATTCGGTAAAATAATTGAAATACAGATCATCCTCTAATAACTCTCTTGCAGCATTAATAAGCTTCAATGAATATTTCTTTTGATGAGAATTATATGTAGATGAAGACTCGTCGTCTTCCAATAATGTTGATTTGCTGTTGTCTTCACCATCACTTTACATTTTCTCAAAGAAAAAACAAATTGAACAGATTGTAGCTACATGTTCATTTGAGGATTACGTGGACATAACCAAAATGCAAAACACGCCGGTTGTCATTGGGAGCTTGCATGTAATCGTCAAAGGACGCTGTGGATAGAGGCGGTACCTTCATACAAGCCTTAAAGTTTAGCTTGCCTTTATAACCTATTCATGATGTTAGCTTTTCTGAACAGTCTTTATGGGCTTGCTGAATTGTTGGGCCCTAGGCACGCCACAGCCTCAGGACAGTAGGCCTAAACTTAGCAAATCAAGATTCTTTTTCTTCACCACATGAGTATAAATTTATTATCATAAACATTACCGCCCCAATATTGGTTCTGAGTTGATATTAATTAATAGATTAATGAGTTAGATGAAAAGAACCGCAGTTGGGGCATTCTGAACACCAGATAAACATTCAATATAATTAAAAGATAACAAAAGTGGTGAACAATGTAGTTGATAATGGATAAGAATAATTTACGGTTACTAAAGTATGTGTCTCATTTTTAACAGAAATAACCAAATAATTATTTAGCATCAAATAAAACACGCAAGATTGATAAATAATCTGAGCACAAACCAGAATAAACTATTAATTATAATTACACATACATAACAGCAGAAATAAAATTGGCTATTATTATTTTAGTGTCAGTGGTCGCGAAAGGGAGGTCTTCGGGATTACCCCAAGAATGTCAGCCTACTTGGTCACTTTCCACGTCCACGAAGGCTTCACCGTGATTGCACAAAGCAGCGATGAACTAAGGCCCTACAGAATCCTGGCAAGACCAAACGCTGCAGGTCAAGGAGCTTACGCTTTAGAAGTCGGCCCTCTTCTAACAAAATGGCTTAGTGACTACTTCGAAATCGACTACTACAGTATGGAACCAAGAATGAAGAACGATCAGATCGCGTCACCTTACTGGGCTTCAGGAGCTACCGAGAACTGGGGATTAGTGACTTACAGGTAATTCTTTGGTTCCAGTTAGATTTAACACAAGGTTGTGACACTAGTACTGAGAGGTTACTACTAGACGGCACTGTGACAAGCTTTAATAATGCAAACATTATTTCCAAGCTTTTTATTTCTATTTAAACTTGGCTTAGTGTAATATACTTTAAAGTTAAAATTTTGTTTGTTTTTAGAGAACTTCGCCTGTTGTACCAAGAGGGTGAAACCAATGCTGTGGATAGGTTGGCTATTGGAACGATAACTGCTCATGAGCTCGCTCACAAGTGGTTCGGTAACCTGATCACCTGTAGATGGTGGGACAACGTCTGGATCAACGAGGGTTTCGCTAGCTACTTCGAATATTTCGCCATGGATGGTGTAAGCATATATTATAGCATACGGGACATCTAAACGCCGTGACACGTTTTTGAAAGTATTTTGAATGAAAAAACATAAAAAGAATTTTGAAATCGACAGTTTTAGCCAGGAATCATACTTCTCATAAATGTGAAAGCCCAAATTTTTCGGAAATTGGATCATACGTACATTGACGACGTTTTCATTTTTTTTTTTTTTGTTTTTCTATTTTATTGACTATTCTCTGACGCTAATAATTTAATGTTCATTTTTAGGTGTACAAAGAGTTAGAGTTGGCAGAACAGTTCAATATTATGTACGTACAGAGTGCACTGTCTGCTGACTCTGGAGCTTCCACCAGAGCTCTTCAGCATGCTGTCAACACTCCCGCCCAAGTCACTTCTCACTTCAGTGGTATCAGCTACTCTAAGGGAGCTTCACTACTTCTCATGCTGAAGCATTTAGTCACTGAAAAGACTTTTAAGAAGGCTTTGAATTACTTCTTGAAAGAAAAGTAATTTATTTTCTTAATCTATTTATTTAATTTTGTAAAATTATGTTACATTACAGTGTCTTACAATAATGTAACATTATTATATGGACATCGCAACGTAATCTGTTCCCATGATAAGACACGTTACTTAAAAATGTCGTCGGTTATAAATTAACTTTTGAAAGAAAGTCTATTTTATTAATAACTGCTGATTTTTTTTAAGAGAAAATTGATTTTGTCAAAATATTTTTTTACCATATAACAAACAATGTTCAATTGTTTTAAGTTAAGCAGAGAAACGTCACTCTTACAACCTAAGAGCAAATTGTACGCAAAATGAGTTTAAAAAAAATTGATCAGTTATAAAATGCGGTATTTACTTTTAGTTTGAATTTTTTTGAAGAATTATTAATTATTACATTATGCAATTCCTGGAAAATCCCTGTAGTTATTAAAATTTGATTAAAATTTTCAGTTCTTACGAGCACGCGTTCCCAGAAGATCTCTACAGAAGCTTCAGCAGAGCAGTGACAGAAGAAGGAATTACTTACCCCAACTTCGATATTACCTCTTTCATGAAATATTGGGTCGATGAGCAAGGATACCCAGTCCTCGAAGTGACCGTCGATTCACAAACTGGTCGCATTAACCTTAAACAGGTAATCATTTTCTTCAGGACTTAGTGCAAAGATTTTGCTAATAATACGAGAAAAAAGGCCCAGTCTGTTCCGGAGGACTGGAGATTTATTTTTTGGCTTCACATCTTTGTTTTGGTTGGTCATAACATGACGTTTCGATTGTAGCTGTTAACTAAACAGAGTTTCTATCATTGCGTAATGTTCAGATAATCGGTGTCCATATTCATCGTCTTGGATCAATAAGCTATTTTTTCGCAAATAACCTGATATTGGTTTGTATTGTTACCATACAATTGGGATCGGATCAGTAGTTCCGGAGACCACCCTCTACATCCAAACTTTACCTCTTATTATATTAGTACATAACTATAGACTCACACGCTCGATTACTTCATGTTCTTCTACCATCAGAACCGGTTCTTCGTGAGTGGAGCCGCACCGACCGAGCAAGCTTGGCCTCTACCCCTGACCTATACTACTGCAAGCAACCCTGACTGGGAAAACCTGCTGCCTGCCAAAGTGATGACTGCGAAGACTGATTTCATTGACAACGCAGCGGGAACTGGATGGGTCATCTTCAATGTTCAACAGAAAGGTGAGTTTATGAGCTTTTTTGGTAATATGTAACTGTTCTACCTTGTTGGTATGGTGGAAACAAGCAAACACTAGTGATGGGGGCCAAGTCTACTTTTTTTAGTGAGGTCACTGTGACAACCGTACCAAAATAAACTGCCAAAAGTTCGTAAGCTTCAAAATTTATAATGATCGCTGGTTAGTATGTCGGGATTGTGTTAACGAATAAAGCAAGTTAATGAAGAGCTTGTGTAAAAGCCATTGATGAACAAAAGCGTATCAGTCGCGGAAATAGTCAAATTACAATGAGGTTACCGAACAATCTTGCCTACGGAAGAGCAATGACTTGTTAATTGCAAGCCATGGAAAAACCAAAACCAGTGCAAAGGCCTTCCCCAATTCCTTCCATGTGCTCTTTTCCCGTGCCTCTTCGAACCAGCCAGTACGCGTCCCGGATCGTCTCGCCACCTCTTTCTGGGCCGGCCTCGGCGGCGGCATCGTCCGTCTTTCAGCACCCGTCGTCGTGTGGACACTTTTACCCAGCAGTCATCATGGATGTGGCTGATGTGACCCGCTCAGTCCCATTTTAGCCTTGCAGGTTTCATATTAACTCATATTCTTTTTATAGGTATCTACCGTGTGAACTATGACGAAAACAACTGGCGACTGATCGCGGCAGCTCTTAACACAGACTTTAACGCCATCCATCGTTTGAACAGGGCTCAGGTATGAAACGATATTATTCACTTAACATTTGCTAAAGTTGGTTAAAATTTCAGGAGTCTTTATTTTTCTAATGTGAATTTTATTATAACTAAACTGGATCATTATTTTGATTGTAGATTGTTGATGATGTATTCGCGCTTATGCGTGCTAACCAGCTGTCGTATGATCTGGGATTCCGTGTGCTACAATTCTTGAAGAAGGACACAAGCTACTACTCGTGGTACCCAGCCATTTCTGGCTTCAACTGGCTGAGGAACAGATTCCTGCATCTTCCAGAACAATTGGCTCTCTTTGATGTAAGTAGACTAAAAGATAATGGTACGGTAGGGTACGTCACGGTTAATAAAACCTGTAAAATAAAACTGATCTCGCATTCTTTTGAAACTCGGTATAACGATAGGCGCTACTGATAGGTGCTACTGTAGTTTTGGGACTTTTGTGGGTCCCAACAAACATTTGTGATGGAAAAAATTGAATGATACTACATAATAATATTATTGATGCCCCGTTGTATTTTCATGCTCACTTGGAAACTCAATAATATGAAGTAGGTACGTACTACGTATCGATTACCACACTATATGGTTCTATTCTTCTGTTTATTGTGTGTTATTAATTATATTTTTTTAATTAATGATAATTTGTGTTCGATGCTCTTTTTAATGTATTACTAAAAATATTTGCTTTTTTTTAATGTATTATGATTTGTGTTTTTACTTTTTTCAAAATATGACCTGTAATTTCGATAATTATTAATAAATAAACTAAACTAACTAAACCATTCTCGTAGATCGAGTTACTAAAAGATCTAGATTAGAAAAAACGAATAGAATATTTAATTAATTTCAGCAATAAACCCGTATTCAAATAGACATGAGATTACAAAATGATGTATTGCAAAAAGATATGACATTATTGTAGCTAAAATAGATATGACATTATTGTAGCTATTGCCTTGTGCGAATTAGTAGTTTCCCTCATACTGTACGTTTTTGTCAGTAAGGGGTTAACCTTATGACCCATAATCATTGATGATAAAAATAAAGAGCGCACCTAAAAAATGTACCTTTAATATTGATATTTTAATCGATATTACATAGTTACGCTACATCAACACCCGCAATTCAACGTGATATGTTTTTCTAGACAATTCTCTACGGCTTCCTAGAGGCAGTCATCGCTGACCTCGGTTACGACGTCGTCCCCAGCGAGCACCTCACTAGGACCCTGAACAGATTCTACGTGCTCTCCTTCGCCTGCAACATCGGACACAAGGGATGCGTTGACAATGCTGTTACTAAGTTCCGAAATTATTTCACCAATAGCCAGACTGAGAGGTAAGAATCATGATCAAATTTTGGTACTTTATTTTGGGAATTATTAATGCATCAAGGAGAATACAGGAAGCAAGAGCGAGCGAAGGCTGAGAGAGACTTGTGGCACCCCGACTCGGACAGGTTAGGTTCGAAGGGGATGGCGGAAGAACTAAGACTCTGGAATCCCCTTCGTGTTAGGTTACTTTAAACCCTGCAAACTGAAATAGGAGCCGTCGACTACGTCTTATCTCCAATATAATGGTTAAAACCTTGTTTTAACTTTTTTCAGGAGTCCTTGAATTATCACACTACACACTACTTCACTGTAGCTGCCAACCTATTATTTATGCTACCCATTTTTATTATTTTTAAAACCCTAAATCAGATTAGTTTTTCGCTGCGTTAAATACATGTCTTTTATTATCCTGCTTAATTAGCTTTTTATGCTATAGGCCCGGGCGGCTATCGATTGCAAGTTAGTGTTGGGCCTGCTTACGGCCTGTGGAGTAGCGAGGCAGAATTCTTAAGCCACAACGCATCAAAACCGTCAGTTCTTGTGTTAGCAAACAATAAGTGATAGACATTATTCATAGAGCCTATGTAATTTAAATATTTCAAGAACAAATCAAAAACAAGGAGGAGCTCGTGGCTAAGTACTAACAGCCGCCCGGATCGATCTTTAGGTTAAGCCGCGCTTGCCTAGGTTGGTCTGTGGATGGGTGACCACCCATTACATACCGAGTTTCCTCCGTGCCTCGGAAAGCACGTTAAGCCGTTGGTCCCGGGTGTCATTTGTAGATCTTTGACAGTCGTTATAGGTAGTCAGTGGCCCAAAAAGTCTGACAACCAGTCTTACCAAGGGGTATCGTATTACCCAGTACTAACTGGGTTGTGGAGGTCAGATAGGCAGTCGCTCCATGTAAAATACTGGTATTCAGCTGCATCCGGTTAGACTGGAAGCCGACCCCAACATAGTTGGGAAAAGGCTAGGCAGATGATGATGAAATCAAAAACAAATCAACCTCTCGTATTAGGCATTACTCAAAAAGCCCTGGGCGTTAGGTTTAATGACCTCATTTATCAATTGGTTCATAACATTTGTACTATGTCATGTTATAAATTGAAGTTGCACTTTTCGTATCTGTTTGTGTGGCCGGTTTGATCTTCTTAATTAACGAATGGATTTTAGTGCGATTTTTACTAAAATTTAGAGAATTTATTCAAGAAGGTTTGTGTTTATGATACATACATACATTAAAAACATCGATAACATATCAAGTCGTAGGTAAAGATCATGCGAAGCAACGGGTTGCTAGTAAAAAAGCGTAATTGATTTAATTACAACTATAAATGTAAAATTTACTACAGTTATAAAACTAAAGATTTTTGCATAGAAGAAGACGATAAAGCATACACTGCCAAAGAACATATGAGCACCTACTTATCGCGTGTCTGACCGCCATTTACAATGTGTAAATCGCTATAATGATGATAACAGTGTAATCATGTAGAGTAACGGCTTAATAAAACAAAGAGGAAATTGACCAGGCCCATAGTGAACATCAATTTGTTCAGTAAGTTTAATAAATCCTGACGTAACTTCAATCTCATTACTGTAATTATTCTCGGCTTTGTGAAAATATAAGATCTTTGCCTTTTTTTTTTTCATTCTCAAACAAACATTGATTGTCTAAAGCAGGCGCGTTCGTGTTCCACGCGCACCTCAAAGAGGTCAGCAACTAAGTAGGGGTCCGCATGGGCCGATGCCTGCCAGGGCTGCGGGACTGTTCGAAAGAGATACTGTGGCCCTGGAACAGAAAGGGCAAACAAGGAACATGGATGGGTTTTAGTCAGTAGAAGTCTTACACTCCCTTCCGCTCCGCCCAGAGTGTGGGGGGGGGGTCATTTGATGATTTCCACAAAATATTTAAGCGGCAAGTGATTGACTGCAAACCTACTACAATGAAAGAAAACACATAGGTAGTGTTTAAGAAATCACTTTTACTACAGGTGCGCACGGCGGCCAATTAAGCTATGCAAAACCAAATTAAGCGGATCTCTCATCGTACGGGAAGCTCAATCAAAGCGAAATCAGGTTATACTGGTTATGTATAGCTTGATGAGCCGCCGTGTGTACAAAATGAAGGTACGAACTCACGAATCACAAATTTTCTCGGGATGTTGATACATGGCAGTGCATATCATCCGCTTACTTTTCAAGACAGCAAATATTTTTTTTTTTAACGTTTCCGGAATACCGCGATCGACTCGGAAACCTCTCGGAAACGACTGGTCAACCACGATCGACAGTTTGAGCACCCCTGGAGTAAAATAAATAAAAATAAAATTCATTTAATTCAGATAACTTGATCCATACAGTGAAATTAAAATTAAAATAAAGTAAAGGTTTGGTCAAATGATGAAATTAAAAAAAAAAAACTTTTAGTTATTGATTGGTCTCCTTTGTATGGCTTTAAGAAAACAGACTTCCAGCTTAAATGATTATTTTTTCAAGCTTTAAGACCGAGCGTTTTTGGCTATGCGTTGACTGTCAGTAATTGATTTCAAATTTTATAAGGTGGATAATTTAATAAATTATCTATTTTTTCAGCATCAACCCCAACTTGAGACGTCACGTATTCTGCGAGGGTCTCCGTGCCGGTGGCCTTCCAGAATGGACCTTCCTGAATGATCGTCGTCAGGCTTCCAATAACCAGGCTGATGAAGTCGCTATGCTCAGAGCTTTGGGATGCACCACAGACGACAACGCTAGGGAGCAGTGAGTGCCTTCTAAATTATTTTGTTATACATGATGATGGTATTATGGAGAATGATTTTTAGCTTTAAAAGATTCAATTCGTACATGAAAAATCAGAAGAGACGTATATAATTATCATTAAATTAATAAAGGAATCTACGGGATACCTAAGGGTACGTCTCTACAAATGCAGGACGAAACAGCCGTTTCACAGATATTTTACATAACATCAGCCCTGTAATCCCCGAAGGGTTAGGCAGATTTATACCTAATAGTACACCCACATTTCGCGAGTTATGTTTAAAACCCATGTAATAGGGGGAGAGCCTATTGCCATCAACCGGGCCCAAATCCAGACTCCGTGGATACTACTGAGAAATTCAATAGCACTTTGCCCGACCCGGGAATTGAATCCAGTCCTCATGGTCAGCAGTCGCGCTTGCGGCCGCTAAACCAACGAGAATGTTATTTTACCTCTGTCTTCTTTTCATTACAAACAGTCTTAGTCAGTCTTTAGTTTCATTACTATACGGTTGCTGTTGGGTCGCTTTCACAGACAACTCTGTCAAAATGATTTGTTCTTTATCCTTTTTAGGGTTCCGGAGCCGCAGGGCAAAAAACGGAACCCTTATAGATTCATCATGTCTGTCTGTCTGTCCGTGTATGTCTCAGCCATTTTATTCCAAAACTATTAAGATTACACAGTTGAAACTTGGTAGTTAGATGTATTTTGTGAACCGCTTTACGTTTTTTATACAAAAATAAAATATTAAGGGAGGGCTATATATGGAACTGAAACAAAAGTCGGTGACTTTTTGGACTGCTAGTTGCAGGCAATAATATTCTTTTGTATTTCACCAGGTACTTGGAGAACATATTGAAAGACGACATCGTTAAGGCTCAAGATCGAGTGAACGCTTTCACGTTTTTCTACATGGGTGATCGTTCCAACGCTAAGTTCGCCATGTCCTTCCTCACGGGTCGCGTTACTGACATACAGGAAGCGTAAGGCTCTTTTATTTGTACTTTCTTTACTGTGTTTTTTTTTAGTTTTTACCAGATCTTCATCTGACTACAAAAACTAAAAATACTTGTTGCTATTAGTATTAGGGTAGACTCCATTCAGTTGTTATCAAATATTTTAAATTCAAAATTATGTAATAACCACCAGGGTCCAGTGTCACCATCTATTACATACTAAGTTAGCAGCGATAGTTCAATGCGTGACGATCGGACAACCAAGTCATTGGTCTTGAGTTCGAACCCAAGACGCACCTCTGATTTTTCGGATTACGATGTGCGTGTAGTATCACTTGCTTCGGTGAAGGGAAACACCGCGAGGAAAGCAGTATGCCTGAGAAATATTTCTCGACGGCATGTGAAGTTAAGTCAGAGGCCCATGGGCGGCATGAAAACACACACCAGGTTACGCACTAACCACATGACAAAGAAAGAATCGGAGTACACTCCGTGTTTCAGAAAGTATGTTAACAACATTAGTTTTAGTATATGCGAAACCTCAAACATGTGTCTAGTACTTTTATGTAAAGAATCTATGTACAAACTTCAAAACTGTATCATCAATTATAAGGTTGTTCTGTTACCTAGTATTTTTGGAAAAAATATAACATGGTTTAAAAATTATTGTAATCGATTCAGTTACTTATTCTAAACAAACTACATTCAGGTTTCGCATATACTAAAAATAATGTTGTATATGTCAGCATAAAAGGTAAGTACATGAGACGCTTCGTGTGTGGCTCAGCTGGGTGGCCGTGCTTGCATATTCTAGGAAAGGTAGAGATGTTTTGTCTAGAATGAGTTATAGCATATAAGAGGCAGTACGCAGTTGCACCCGAATCTGTAACAACGTTAATCAATTAAACAAGTAATATTCATCCAGTTCATCATCGTCCGCCTAGCCTTTTCCCAACTATGTTAGGTTCGGCTTCCTAACCGGATGCAACTGATTACCAGTATTTTACATGGAGCGACTAGATACATGTCCTTTGACTAGACTAGCGACCCTATCTGACCTCCACACCCCAGTTTGTACTAGGTAATATGATAGCCCTTCCCCTTCATCTAGTTCTTAACGTTTAGTTCTAAAAAGTCTTACGAGACGCTCCCAATCCGGACTAGCTTGTTAGACAATACATATATTTATTGTTATGTTTGCAGTGTCGTCCTGCCAGCGTGGTTAGGCAACGTTTTCTCCAACATTGCTGGTTATTTGGACTCTGAAGGTTTAGCGGACGTAAGTAAACAAATAACATAGCATAACATGATGCTGTAATGTTAGGCAGACGTGTACCTAAATAGAACACCCTCAATTCGCCAGTTATGTCTTAAAATCCAATGTAAGAGGGGCTGAGCGTTATTGCCACTAACCTGGCCCAAATACAGACTCCGTGGCTGATACTGAGAAATTTCTGACGGAAAAACCCAATAACACTTTACCCGAAATGGGGATCGAACCCAGGGGTAGTATACAAAAACATATTGCAAAAACGAAAAAATTGACAAATAAGTTATTTAGATATAAGTTGAGTTATTTTGATTCCAGGCAGCTAAGCAATTAGTTTTTTTTTGTTATATTGAGTAATCAATTTGCGTACAACTGCTCCAGTGCAATCTATCTATAGTATGTATATCATTAATTAATTTATAATAAATACTAACAAGGCATCTTTTTTATTTCTAGATGAAAGCATGGATTCAGGCTAATGAGGCCAATTTTCCTGCTCTCAGTGGAGGACTCAATGCCATATCGAGTGCCGAAAACTCCATTCTGTGGGGTACTAGTAATGCTGATCTAATCATAACGGCCGCCACCGGTGCTCAGGAAGAGCCTGTAACAGACCCTCCAACAGACCCTCTTACAGACCCTCCAACAGACCCTCTAACAGACCCTCCAACAGACCCTCTTACAGACCCTCCAACAGACCCTCTAACAGACCCTCCTACAGACCCGCCTACAGAACCTCCTACAGAACCTCCAACAGACCCTCCTACAGAACCTCCTACAGAACCTCCTACAGAACCTCCTACAGAACCTCCTACAGAACCTCCTACAGAACCTCCTACAGAACCTCCTACAGAACCTCCTACAGAACCTCCTACAGAACCCCCTACAGAACCTCCTACAGAACCTCCTACAGAACCTTCTACAGAACCCTCTACAACCCCAGAAGCGACTACTCCAGATCCTAACTCAGCAGCAATCTATATGCCAACAACCATGCTTTTGCTATGGACAGCGCTTGCCATGCTGCTTAAATAATTTGCTTTGTGAATTGAAATGTAGTCAGAATCAAATGACCCGAGGGTCTACACAAAGACACATACTACAGCAAAAACGATGATGGCACAAAAAAAAAATTGTATTTACTGACATACAGTCAGAACAGACAGAACGGCTAAATCCTCGCGCAATTTACTGGCTACTTTGAAAAAAGGGCTGTTTTACCATTATTTAAAGAAGAAAATTCAATGAATATCGATGCTGACGTCAAGCATCGCCCCGCTACTCGATCGCGTGCCTTCAACAATGGCTATGCGGTTCCATTCTCAATGCAGCCAGTAACCTACTGTCACATTTTTCCGTTCTGTCTAAAATGACTTTTATGCAACTTTTGCTTAAACCAATCCTGTTCGAAGTCGTTGTAGAAATACGAAACGCATTGAAAGCAATTGTCACCCTGGTCTGGGTGGAAGGGATATCGCCGCACAAACGGTTACCACGTATTCAGTACAAATATGGTAATTTAAATAAATCTGCTGTTCTATTCATTTTGACCGTGCGGGTATTGAGCTTTTGCAAGAAACTGCAGATTTTCTTTTTAGGGACTTCAGAGTTATGAACTGAATACGTTGTAAACGTTTGCACGTCGTGGTCCACATTCCATCCAAAATATAACATTTCGTAATGTAAGAACGACATTCTGTCGGGATCCGTTGCCTGGATCAGCTGGTAGGCACTAACTATTTTATGAATGAATGTTGTTAGAGAATAAGAAGTATTTTGTACATATGATTTAAAATGATTAAAGGAAATATTTGCTAATTTGTTATTGTTTGGTTTTCTTCAAAATCCTTGTTATTTATTTGTGGAATCAACATAATAATATGAGCTTAGTAGACATTTTTATAGTAAAACATTTTATTTTTTATACGCAAACCCTGCGTAGGGAACTACAGCTGCTTTACATATGGAAAGAAAAATTCGAGTGCGAGCAGGGTTTGAACCTGCGACCTTCCGATTTCTTCTGTACACCGGATGTCTTAACCAATTAGACCATCGCACTCCGCTCACAGTTCTCGAAATTTAAGCAATTTCAGTTCTCGATTTTTTTTCTCACCGTAACATACTATTACAATTTGGGGTGTTGTAGTTTTTAAGGAAGTTTACTTTAAATACATTCATCACCTGTTTACTATTCAATGCATACATCAGCACAATGTTTTGAGTGCATTACATTGAGTTTAACCGTAAAACGTGATTTATCACACCAATAAAAAGTCGTTTCCCAGCAATTTTTTTTTGCGTAGAGTTACTTAGCTTGATGTACAGAATGCTTGGTTGACGGCTTCGTGGAGAGCCCGTTTTCGCCTTGTATACCAGCGCGAACAGATTTTTAAATGTCGATAACTTACTATGAACCTAACATATCGTGTGTTTAATATCATTGAGCATAGCTTAGTTTTATAAAATACACACAATCGGTTTAGGCATATCTAATATTACGATATATGTTTTTTAAACCTTCACCTATTTTATCATCATCAATATCTAGGTAGATACCTGATAGATCTACCGTTGAACATTATCAGTGCGTTAAACGCTTTGTACAATGATATCGGTCTAATCTTATGTCGTGTTGGTTTTGTCGATTCAATTGAGAGAGAGTTATGGTCTAGATATAGTGAACATTGTAAATAATGTTTGTTTGTCATGGCTAAAGTTTGTTGCCATTCGTTGGATATACATGTAAATGGAACCTTCACGAAGACGTCAATCAAGAATATAATAGAATAGAATGCTTTATTTGCTAAGAATGTATCTATTATAGATCAGGTGTTAAAAAACTTAGAGATTCCATGTACATTTTGCTTTAGGCATGCAAAATTAATGTAAACATTATAACATTCAAAACAATATAAAAATGAACTAAGTACCTACATAGAAACACGCAAACTAATAAACACCTGACAGACATTTGTTTAAAATTGTTACTTAAAATAAATGTTTTGATACATCATACACTCTAAGGCTACAATTTTTTTTTTTTAAAGTGTCTTACGGCTAAAAAATCTGTCACAGAATAATAACATTTATTTAGTAGTAGTGTGGTAAGTCGCTTTTTAAATATTCTAAATGGTTGCTCTTTAATGTTGTTATGTTTTTTTTTAATTTTATTATACACAGCATTCTGTACATCAAACTAAGTAATACTGCGCGAAAACACTGGGGACAGTGGTGTGAACAATTATGGGTTAATAATAATTATGGCTAAATAATAACAGCTGCTCGGATCAATCTTTAGGTTAAGCCGTGCTTGCCTAGGTTGGTCTGTGGATAGGTGACCACTCATTACATACCGAGTTTCCTCCGTGCCTCGGAAAGCACATTAGTACGTTGGTCCCGGCTGTCATTTGTAGATGTTTGACAGTCGTTATAGGCAGTCAGTAGCCCAAAAAGTCTGACAACTAATCTTACCCAGGCGTTTCGTATTACCTAGTACTAACTGGGTTATGGAGGTCAGATAGGCAGTCGCTCCATGTAAAATACTGGTATTCAGCTGCATCCGGTTAGACTAGAAGCCGACCCTAACATAGTTGGGAAAGGCTAGGCAGATTATGATGATGGAGGTATTTAAAATAAAGTAGTTATAACGTTAAAGACTAGTATAACACAGGGTGGAAGGTTTTTTATCCTAGATGGATGGGGACATTGACACACAAACGGTGACCACTTGTGCTCTGTTTATGAAACAGCAGATTTCTTTTTAAAATTTCTATTGTGGGGGGAAAATAACGTACTAAATACGCGGTTACCATTTGTGCTTCGATGTCCCTATTATATCCATCTAGGATAAAAAAAACATGGGACAAAGTTGAAACTTTCAGGTAAGTACTAAAAATGTTTGCAATGAGTGGAAGAACACGAACCGTTCGGCTTCGTTATTTTTTTTTTATACCCTATAATTTGCAGGTACTTTAAGGAATAAAATCGAGCAATTCAGGGAATGCAGTGACCAACAAAGTGGAAATTTATAGTTATGTTTAAAAAAAAAAATCCTTCAAGAGACGACACCTAAATCAATGCCTAAATTAAAGCAACACGTTGAATTTTCAACGCTTTGCTCAGCACCGAGAGATGACATTCCAATTATTTCAGTCGCATCTTTAATTGTATTGTTATTGACTAAAATCCAAAAGTCCAAACTCAAGGCTTGCCGACTTGCTATGGAGCGCAGAATCTTAGGTGTAAAATTAACAGATCGTGTACGAAACACTACAATGCGCTCCAAAACGCAAATCGGTGACGTGGCCCAAAAGGCTACCCAACTTAAATGGGACTGGGCAGGACATGTCTCTCACATGCCGAACGAACTGTGCGCCCGTAACGCTCAGGATGGAAACAGTAACACGAGGTCGCGGCAGACCAGGAAGGAGATAGCGGGACGAACTGGTTTTTTTAAAATTATCTTTAATTATTTTTACCACTGAAGAAGGTAAATCACAATGAGACAATGAAATTACAAAGCTTTATTGGCACTACTTACCGAGCAGTAAACCAATAAAACATGACTAGCGCAAAAGACGAGTGGTGCACTATCACGAATGATAACACACACTTAAGATGAGTCTTATCAGTCGCAGAGTAACGACTGACAAATATCGGATGCTATAGTTATATTTTACTCAGTTTGCACAGTAGTTGTAACTAGTGAACACGGCAGGTTAGTTCATTTTAATTAAATCTTTAATAAATTTCAATATAAATAGCGACCCGGCCTGGCTTCGCACGGGTGCAATATATACATATAACCTTCCTCTTGAATCACTCTATCTATTAAAAAAACCTCATCAAAATCCGTTGCGTAGTTTTAAAGATCTATGTATACATAGGGACAGATAACATTGAAAAAACTTATACTGTCTCTTACGGGATATCTTTCGTGATTATCCATTATTCGGCGCAATATCGGGAGCTAAGAATAATGGATGATCACAGAAGATGTCCCGTAAGTGATACTATAGATTTAATTATAAACCGTGAAAGCTTAAAACAGTGATATTTTTTATCATTGTGTTTTTTTCACAGACATGTATCGATATCTGCTGGCTTTAGCATTAATGGGCTTGCTCTCAAATGCTTTCGCTACTGACACCAACTACCGACTGAACACGCCGATAGTACCTTCAGAATATCAAATATTGATAACACCGTACTTTGAAACTGGTGACGCAAACCAATTCACTTTCGATGGTACAGTCAGCATCCAATTCACGACTACTGCTCTCACCAATCAGATTAAACTCCATTCCGAAGATCTGACCATCACTTCGGATAATGTCGTCGTTATAGTCTACAATACTGGTACTATTATAGCCCTGAATGCCACAAATAGTCTAGAATTTAACAAAAACTACACGTTTGCTTACATCAATTTAGTAAGTAATTTGGAAACCGGCTTGGAGTATGTTTTGCAGATCCGGTACAAAGGACCGATTAGAACGGATCTGAATGGATTCTACAGGAATCACTATTTCCAGAATGGAGTTAAAAAGTAAGTAATTTAACTTTTGTTGCACCATGAATTTGTTTTTCGTTTTTGAGTATTAATGACGTAATGACGAATATTTCATAGTTCAAGATAAAATAAGAGATCAAATATATTTTTTTTTACATATTCTAGAATATAGCCGAAAAAGGTATTCGCTTCGGTAATCATCGTGAATGTTTATAAATACGAACACGCGATGATGAGATCTAAATCTAATATTATAGATCTCTTACAGCCATCAAGTACTTGCACATTATGTATTACCATGATCATAAAGTACATAAATAAACAAACAACTCTTTATAGAGGAGATCTGTACAAAAGTGATATAATAAGTATATCTTTTTATAAACATAACAACCACAGTATTTACTATTATCAAAATCTTTTTACGTTACAATTTACAATGTTTTTCGGAGGAATTACAGACTTAGCGGCTGTTCAAAAGTGAATTATAAGTAAATGCTTAGTAATCTTGTAATTTAAAGTATATAAAGTCTTTATAATCTACTCAGAAGTACCTACTTGGCACAGTTGGCGCATGTAGGTAGTTATATTGTAAAACACTTGAACTTATGAGGACAATGAATTCGTTTGAAATAGTCTATTAATACTGACACTTTCATAAGTGTAAGAAACAGTAAGAGGAAAAAAGGAGCATAAATAGTTTTTTTTCTTTTTTTTAAACTTGCCCCACACTAGGAATTTCTTCTGTATCGTGGGTGCGTTTACAAACATTTAAACTCACATACACAAACAGCCAAACCCGGAACAACTACCTGTAGACCATACAAATATTTGTTCCGTGCGGGAATCGAACCCGCGACATGCAGCGCAGCAGCCAATCGCTCAGCCACTGCGCCAACCGCACCGTCAGTTCAATTTGTTGCATACGTAACTTTTTTATTATAACTGATAGGCTCTTGGTGTCACTTCTCTTCTTTAAGGTGGAATCGCCAGGGTAGCCTAGGAAATTTAAATTTTCTTACGTTTTTTGCAATTTACAGGTCAGTGTCAGGTTGTATGTTGATTAAGATATGACTCGCAACCGTAACAAATATGGCTTTACAGAGTTATAGTTATTAAACTTATCAATACAACCCTCTAAGTTCATATAATCCCATTGAATGACTTTTTCATGAAATAGTCATGAATTGCAATTCTGTAACTACATACGTGTTACGGTCGCGAATCATATTTTGTTTCACATATAGCCTGAAACTAACCTGCAAATTGCAAAAAAACCTTAGAAAATTTGAATTTCGCGGCTTTTACCACCCAATGCCGAGTGTAAATATCTTCCAAACCGTATCACTTTTGGTGGTCTTGTGTCATGGCTATCCAGTTTCTTCCGGCCACTTTAATGAAATCGTCTGTCCACCTAGTCGGTTGTCTTCTCACATTCCTCCGTGGCTTGAGGGATACATGAAGTTTTATTTTTAAGAGCGTTAACGACTTACGGCATTTCATACAATCTTTCAAGCCATTTTGTTTTCGAAATGATTGAACCAATTTTAATTAAACGTCATAAGCATAAGCAGGATACATAAGTCTAAAAAGTTGACAGAGAACTTTTCGAAATGTCTTTAAAAAAAAAAAAGATAATCGGAAATTTCTGTTTCTATGAAAAATCTAAAATCGGTCTAATTTAGCTGTAACACTATTTTTCGAAATAGTTGTCTGTTAACTTTTTAGTCTTATGTATCGCATATGCGTAGGTTCAGTCATTTTGGAAAAAAAGTACTTGAAAGTTTGTTTGTTTGGCAAAAAATAGAGCACATATGAAAATGTAACATCTCGCATACTCTTTAACTACCTATGTCAACAAATAAACATTATAATTCTGTATGAAATGCCGTAAGTCGTTAACGCTCTTAATTGATGACGATGGTCAATATTTTACTGTCCTAAACATTACTTGTTACATCTCCTGACTTCACCTCTTATGGCAAGGTTCATTATTACAAATTCTATTCAGTAGTTGACGTACTCACTTGGGCAGTACAAAAAAAATACCACAATAATTAAGAGTGCTTTATCATACTCTTGTGTGGTACATACCATCACAGAGACACATTCAAATCATTGGCGGTAGTTGAGGTGTTCTCATACAAGCCTAAAGTCTTGGCTTACCCTTATAACCTCTTCATGATGTTAAGGTTTCTGAACAGTCTGCTTGCCTCGTGGGCTTCCCGTATTGTTGGCCCCTAGGCACGCCACTGATTGACATGACATGTCTTTTTTTTACTTCGCCCGCGTGGTGTATTACGGCCCACAAAATCTGACGAAGATAAGACTTGTGGCAGTGGGAACATGAAAGTCTGATTAGACTATTTGTGTTCCGTACTCTACTAGAAGAGAGTCGTCATCCCAGAACTCATCCCCTTTTTAACCGACTTTTAAAAAAGGAGGAGGTTATAACATCCCACCAGCATTTTTTTTTTCATGTATGTTCACCAATTTCTCCGTGGTCCTATTTAGGTGATTTAGATACATGTATATTTTGTTTGATTACATAATTATTCCTAATACATATTTGAATAATCATTAAAATGATTATTGTTTTATTAGACGTAGAGTACTAGGTATGTAGGTACCACAGCTAAAACAATAACATGTATTTTTGTTACTTACTCGTGTATGCAGTTAGAGGGTAATCATAATATTTAACTGTTTAACTGTTTGTTTTTTGTTTGTGTGTAAACTGTTTTTTTTTAACTGTTTTTACTGTTTTGCTTCACAAAATAATTAAATGCAATTGAATAAAAAATAAAGCAATACAACAATTCGACATAATTATAAGAAAAACCCACTGTTCTAAGACGGATGCAGATTTTAATTAAATACCCACGCTAAAAATATCTACAAATTAATTTGATCCTCTGAAGGATACATAAACATAGAAGATAATGTGCAATTAGTTCCCACGAAAAGATGATGAGTAAAAAAAAAAACTTTTTTTAACCGACTTCTATACAAGTAGGTGGTTATGTATTCCACCAGTATCTTTTTTTTCATGTGCGCTGATTTCTCCGTAATTACTGATCCGATTAATGTTATTTTTTTTTTCATCTGGTAGAGGAAGCTCGCGCGGTGGACCATAGGTGCATATACTTTATGAGTTATCCATTTAAAGGGGATAAAATGAAAACTTTTTTGAAAAAAAGTATAGCTAACTTAAAAAAAAAACACTTAAAAGTGGAAAATACTTTTGGAAGTCGGTGACTTTCGCTTGTTTCTAGACTTTTTGCCACCGACTACCGAACGGGTGAAGTCGGTTATTTTTTTAGCAAACATACATACATAACATCACGCCTGTAATCCCTGATGGGTTAGACAGATATGTACCTAATGGTTCACCCACATTTCGCCAGTTATGTTTCTTAAATCAAATGTAATAGGGGGCGAGCCTATTGCCATCAACCGGGCACAAATCCAGACTCCGTACTTCTTCTTAGCGTCTCGATGGCAAAAACTTCAAATGTTATGGCAAATATAAATAACTCCGTACTGAGAAATGCCTGATGGAAAAACCCAATAACACTTTGCACGACCTGGGAATCGAACCCAGGAGCTCATGCTCAGCAGTTACGCTAACGACCACTAGACCAACGAGGCAGTCTTATCATAGAGGTTTTTTATTACAAGCTTTTATTTAATTTACAATGTTACTATGTAGTCGTATGTTTGCATAGGTCAAATCTAGCAAGTGAATTTTAAAACAGTTATCCCCAACCGATTGAGCTGTAATTTTGCAAACAGGTTTAGTTTGTATGACAATACATATTTAACTGACAATAGCGGACTACCAAAGCTGCTGGACTAGTTATTTACTATGCACCCCCATCATCATCATCTGCCTAGCCTTTTCCCAATTATGTAAGAGTCAGCTTCCAGTCTAACCGGATGCATCTAAATACCATGCAACCCCATCATATTATGGGTATCAATTAAAATGGCTTGCTGAGAAAAACACGAAACCAGCAAAAACAAAAAAATAAGTAAATGTTTTTAAAAACTGATCTTATTTAGATGCTCTAAAAAGAAGAAATTTATCAATTTAACACACAGGTTTTTGATGTCTGAATGTTTTAATTACTTTTTTCATAATTAATTGTTACTTGTGTTTTGCTGTGCTGGACAGTCAATAACTCAATCTGCCTTTTCTGTCTATACTGGGCCACCAATATACAGGCTATGCCTAGTTTGGGGCCCAGGGTTACTTCTACCTATGCACTCTTTTAACTATCACAGTCACTGTAGTCACTTGTTTGTATGTTTCCTAACTTGTGTGTGTCAATAAATTGATTTATTTATATGTAAATAACATGGCAAGATTTTGTTTCATTTACAAATTGTATAATGTAATAAATTGACAGGTTTGTTTTAAATTAAAGTTTATTTTCTTCTTTTTAAGCATTCTAATAAAAGATTTGTTTTCAAAAATGTTTTTTGTAAGTTATATCAGAGAGCAGCGGTGGTGACCCAATAGTGGCGGCCCCGACTTACGAACAGTAAGTCGTGGGTTCGAACCCAGCAGGTGCATTACTTTGTGTAATTTATTTCATCACCACTGGTCTCAAAATGGTGAAGGAAAACATCGTGAGGAAACCGGCATATCCTAGAACCAAAAATTCGAAGACATGTGACATCTACCAACCCGCACTGGGCCCGCGTGGTGCATTATAGTCCATTCCCTCTCATGGCGAGGAGGCCTGTGTCCCAGCAGTGGGAACATTATACGCTGATTATGCTAAGTTATACCATCACTCACACCGTCCATCTATCCTTTCTTTGGTCGTTCTCTTTCATGCATCAAAAACAGAAGTAAGAAAACATCTTAATATGTAGGTAATATTACCTCATTTATACCAAAGTAAACATGTTTGATAACGCTGAGATCTCTTATCAGAATAACACATCTACTGCAAAGATAGGCAGTTTCAGCGCCGATAAATATAAGCTGGTATTAAAAGTCTAAAGATAAAGGTATCACACTAAATATAATATTTACTTTCACAATGTATTAGATTAGAAAATTGTAGAATCATAATTGATGCTTGATAAGAATTACTGATGTCATTGTCTTGTAATGTGATTTAAAGATAGGAGAAAGGTGGGCCTCTGCCATACTGTGGAAAAATACAGACTGAAAATAAAATAAGTAATTGTCCCGTGCTCGAAATGCAATAAGACAGTTTTCTTCGTAGTCTCTGGATCCTATAATTTGATACTAAATTGTGTCTTATAACATTGCTTGCGAAGACAGACGAAGAATAAGCCGTTTTTTTTTTCTGAAATCTACGAAATTCTGTTTTCTTTTCTTCTCAAATAAAAAGCTTCAAAAACGCCAAAAGATTCGAGACTGAATAAGAAACGTTGATAAAAATATATTCGAACAGTGATAATAATTTCTTATAGAAATCTCAAAAATTCGTGGGATTACGGTGACCTACCGAAAAGCCTTTTTTTTTTTTTTTCGGGTGGGAAGTCATCAAATGACCCCCCCCCCCCCTCCACTCTGGGCGGAGCGGAATCCCAGTGTCAGACTTGTGCTAACTAAAACCCATCCATGTTCCTTCTTTGCCCTATGTGTTCCAGGGCCACGGTATCTCTTTCCAACAGTCCCGCAGGCCCGGCAACCGAAAATCCTAAAAACGAAACTTATTTGAAAGCGATGTGAGTGCCCGTTGTCTAGTGTTAATGCAGCTGCTAATAATCTCATTGTACATTCCAGATGGTTGGGTGCTACTCAAATGGAACCAACTCACGCAAGAAAGGTGTTCCCTTGCTTCGACGAGCCTGAATTAAAAGCGACGTTCGTGATTGGGATCGACCGCCCTGCCAACTATCAAACTTCATTAGCTAATACTGACTTGGAACGGAGAGAAACATTGTGAGTTAGTCTTACCGCTGACTTAGCGACAAGCAATCAGCTATTTTCTCGCATTATATAGGGTCCCTTGGCAGTATAACTTGTTTTCAGTTACTTTAGTGCCAAAATCAACAAATATTCTTCAGTTTATAATTGTGTTAAACAATTTAATAGAATTTTATGTTGGGACTGACGTAAAATGACGTTTGCGATTTTAATCACTTTTAATTACAATCGATATTGATTAATCTTCATCGATAGTAATATCAAAGCATTATTTATACCTCCTATTATCGTACACGGATTTGCTTTGATCTGATAAGAATGTAATATATAACAAATAAACTGAAAACGCATTCCTCTCTCGAAAACTACAGTATTTGGATCCTAAAAAGGCATGACATAACCTTTTATTCTAGGAGCAATGGTTACATCAGAGAGATCTTCTACCCGACGCCGAGGATGGCAACCTACCTGGTGGCATTCCTGGTGTCAGAGTTCGAAGCAGCTGCCTCCAATGTTAACGGAACGCAAGAGTTTGCAGTCTACACTCGCCCAGACGCGAAGAATCAGAGTGAATACGCCTTCGAATTTGGCAAGAAAGTGGTCGATGCTTTGGGCACGTACTTTGGCATCAACTACTACTCGACCAACAATCGCTTGAAGCTACATCATGTTGCGTTACCTGATTTTAGAGCCGGAGCTATGGAGAACTGGGGTCTTATTACATACAGGTATGAACACAAATAGGATCACGGCTATTAAAGTAACCAGTCTGTGCCATCTTAGAGATTCTAAAGACATTGTAGGAGAAATAAAATTAGCACCAGACTATGAAACTTGTACTTGTAGTATAGAGTAATACCATACATTCAAGTCTTCATGATGGCAATAAAGCCGTGAAGAAATTACAGTCATGTGCAAATCTGAATCTATTCGTTTCGTATTCCTCAACAGCAGTTCACCAAGAATTAAGAGGATTCTTTTTTGAATACTGATGAAGTATGAAAGAAGAAGACAAGATCGCACAAAATAAATTGGGATAAAAGAAATGCTGATAACGGTTACTCTTATATTTTTTTAATCTTGCAGGGAAGCATTACTGCTGTACGTTCCCGAGGTGTCGACGCCTTACTTCAAGTACAGAGTAGCACAGATTGTGGCCCATGAGACCACACACATGTGGTTCGGTAACCTCGTGACCTGCCATTGGTGGAGCAACACCTGGTTGAATGAAGGCTTTGCTAACTACTTCCAGGATTACATCACGGCTTTTGTATGTATTTCAGTGTATATCGTTTTTTTTGTTGCTTTATTTTGAAACCCATAGTTATTACTCATCGATATTACTAATTGGAGTAGGCCTTCCGTTTCTAAATTACTTTCTTATCAACCGTTTTGTTATCTTTAAGTAGTATGATTTGGTATGATTGATTCATTTGTAATCACTATTTGTAAATAATGACTCAAAACTGATTGATGAGCTTTTGAAACTTTAATCCGAAACAAAATATTAGAGAATATTTTCCATGTTCCTGATTGACTGGTCTTTCAAACAATCAAAAATTTCCACAAATACTTACAACAGGTGGAACCAGAAGTAGGTTCAGCTAACCAGCTGGTGTTCGGGTCAGTATACAGTGCCTACGATGCCGACAACTCTCCATCTGCTTCACCAATCACGAACAACAATGTCAATTCTCCCGCCGAAATCAGCGGCCATTTTGGAACCATCACCTATCAGAAAGCTGGTTCCGTGATCAGGATGATGCATCATTTGATTGGGGACGACGCTTTCAAATATGGACTGAATTTTTACTTGAGAAATAAGTAAGTTACGTGTTTATTTTTTGTGGGCACTACGATTTGTAAAAACAGTCCCTGACTATACCAACTGGCTCACTCTGCGTATACCAAAATACATCGACTAAATGTAAATGGATGCTATCTAAGAGCAGAAAGGACCATCATTTTATAAAAAAGCAAAGCGAAGAATAGTTTCTTCAGTAGGATTAGTATCCTAGGTATTATATCCAATGCTTTGAGCATCACCTCATCTCATCGGCTCGTCGTTACGTAAGCGTCAGTCCAACGTAAGCAGGAGTCATTACCGTATCGTTTCGGCAATGACTCAGACGGCTCATGGCTTATCAGTGTCCCGAATGGAGTTTCAAAGAATGAATCCCGAACGGCTCCAGTTGAGGCGATGCTGAACGCGTGTGGTCACTCATTTGTTTTTCTTCAAAAATGCTCTTCTTTTTTTCAGCTCATTTAGTTCCGGCTACCCTGAGAAGCTGTACCAAGGTCTTAACGAAGGAGTCCGTGCTTACAACTCTCTCGCTTCCTACCCCCAATCTAGCATCGATGACGTCATGGGTTCTTGGATCACCCAGGCAGGCCATCCTGTACTCACAGTGTACATTGATTATGAGACTGATATTGTTACTTTGACACAAGTGAGTACTATTCTATTCTCGAGTACGGTTAGATTAGCTATGTATATACACGTATACCTTAAAAGATGTAATCTTACAAACTTCTAATAATAATTGGTAATACTTTCCAAAGAAATTGTACTATGAAAGCCGTTGTTTGTTTTTCCTCAGTCTTTAAGAACATCCGGGACCCACATAAAAAAGTTTGCTTAGACGAAGAAGAATTTCTATCTCGTTTACTTTTACTACTATGTCTAATGAGCGTGCTCTTGTCGCTTGTCTATGATTCTTGCAAAAGGGTCAACAAAAGATAAGTGTTTTTTTCTTGATTCGGCACGAAGGGTTACCGTGTTTAAAAGATAAGGTCACCATAGATCCGAAAACAGATTAGTGAGAATATAACTCTCACATACGGGTAAAAACGAAGATTTCCTATTAATGTAGTTTTTTGTTTCAGAAACGCTATTACGTAAACGGCTCTCTCTCATCAAATGAAACGTATAAGATACCGATAACGTACACCACGCAAGCATCCCCAGACTTCGAGAACACTAAGCCAGTGTTCATCATGAACGAACAACTGTTTCAATTCAAAATCGCTAATATTAGTCAAGATCATAGCTGGGCCATTTTCAACGTTCAGGAAACAGGTAGGGCTCCAAAAGAGAGTAAACTTCAAAAAAAACTTCAATGATTTGCAATTTTGGCCTGCTTTGCAAGTTTTCTTGGCTTTATTATTAAAGCGGTTTCGATAATAGTCAATGATAATAGTGCAGGAAAAACAAATGCATGGAGCGATAAAAGTACTTAATCTAACCGTACGTTTGCTTTTTTTCACAACCTATATAATTGTACAGGGAGTGTACTTTTTGCATAAAGATCTTACAAGGTAGTTTTTCTACATAATCTGGAATTTTCACCAGTATTCATAATGATATTTTTTTTTTTTTACAGGTTTATACAGAGTGAACTATGACGACCACCTATGGACTATGATTATTTCCACTCTGAAAGGAAACGACAGTAAAGTCATCCATCCTTTGAATCGTGCCAAGGTATTTGTATAACTAATGCACGTTTTTGTTGTTTACGCTAAAGATGATAATTATTATAATTAATTCGATTGGTATTGGATATAAATGGGTGTTTTGAAATGAACAGCTGTTTTACCAAAATCCGAGATAAATGATATTCAATTGTCTCATGCCATTCATACGCCAAACAAACGTTTGTTGAAAAAATAAACTATGACTGGTTTATTCCATATCCTTGGTTGAATAACAGTCTAGGAATATACAACAACCATTTTTTTTTTGATAACGCTTGATACCATTCAAGAACATTCAACTTTAATATTGAGATGATGAGATCATAATTATATCTATTTGTCGGCCGCATCTTACAAAAACTTGAGTTACTGGAAATCCCACATTTATTCAAGGCACTTTTTGGACATTTACAACACGAATAAACTGTTTATTTTTACAGATTATAAACGATCTCTTCGCATTAGTGTACTCGGATGAAGTGCCGTTCGCTACTCTCTACAGCGCATTAGACGCCCTACAAGGAGAAACCGAGTACACTGTGTGGTTCGCAGCACTAAAGGGTTTCAGCAGAATATGGCACTTGTATCTGGGAGATTCTGAAGCCTTGCCTTCCGTACAGGTGAGATTTTTTTTGAAGATAAAAACTGTCTGCATCTTATCTAATACTTACTATGTATTATAAATGCCTAAGTTTGTAAGGATGGATGTTTGTTACTGTTTCACGCAAACACTACTGAACTAGATTTGTAGGTACTTTTTAACCCGGTTGTACGATCCCGTGGGTCAACCGAACTGCACTCGGGCAAAGCCGCGGGCATAAACTACTCTGTTACAATAGTTTAACTATGAAGGTACAAGTTACAATGGCAATATGCGGCAATGTCACCTCACGACCTAAAGAAGCGTTTTCTTTTAGTGACATAGGTTCTAACTAGTCTTAGCGCATTCGGTCTATCACAGCGATGGGACAGGCGGGCTGTTTCAGCTGAAGTTTGCGGTGCGGTGCGATCATCTTCAGAATTGCTCCCTAACTGTGCTAAATAGTTATTTTATATTATAACCATCTCACATTGTTTTGCGAAAGTAATATGTATTTGCAGTTTCTCTTTGTTCTGAAATCGACGACCAAACAAAAAAATATCGAATATACCTCTAACCGTTTCTGATTCATCGTACTGACCCATCTCTGGATCATATTATGTCTAATAGAAACCATAACTATCATTCTAGGACTTTATCCTTCATCACATGGACCATGGAATTTCAAGCTTCGGTTATGAAGTAAGGGCCACGGACAGTTTCGAAGATTTGAGGAACCGCATGCAGATTTTGGAGTTTGCTTGTAAGCTGGAACATAGCGTATGTGTTGAGAACACCGTTGCTTTGTTCAGAGCTTGGAGACAGAATGGCACCGAGTGAGTATAAATTGAGAGAAATATATTCGTATGTCTTATAACACTGGTGATAACGTTTTTTGAGGGAGCAGCAGACCCGAAGTCACCTCAGAAGCCGATTCCTGCCGGCTTCCCTTCCGGAGCAAGGCACTCTACGTAGTGTCTAAGTGTCTACTGTAGTCAAATAGTATTTAGTACAAGGGAGCAGTAGTGGTCAGTTGTAGGTTTGAACCCACTCAGGCACTTTTCTGACTATTTCGTGTACTAAAATCGATGAAGAAGAACAGCGTGAGCATACTGATATGTCCTAGAATCAAAAATTCGAAGTTATGTGAAAAGGAACACGTTCTGGACCCACGTGATGGACTGCGACTTACTCCGTCACACAAAGAAAGGGCCTGTGTTTGTGAGGTGGAAATGACTATAGGCTGATAATACAGCAAGGTCTCAATGTTTCATGCGAGAATTTATTCCAATGTTTGACAGTTTTCTTTGAATCTAAGTTGGACAAGAAAACAATCATCTCTACTTTCCCTTCTAAAGAACAAAAAAGTCTCCTAAAGTCTGTTTTTAATGCATATTCTTTGTCCATGACGTCTCTTTCCAGGGTGCCACCAAGCTTGCGTCCTGTGGTATACTGCACTGGACTGCGTCACGGGACTGAGGAAGATTTCGACTTCTTGTGGAACCGTATGCTGAGCACCAACGTGGCGAACGAAGTCTGGGTCATCGAAGATGCCTTGGGTTGTACTTCGAATGAACAGAGTTTGAGGAGGTAGGAATATTATGATTTTTAGATTACACTAGTTCATACCCGCGGCTTTGCCCGCGTGAAGTTCGATAATTGTCCCACGGGAGCATACTACCGAGATAAAAAGTATCCTATATATTCATCCAGGTTATAAACTATCTGTTTGCAAAATTTCATCCAAATCCGTTTTGTTGTTTATGCGTGAGAGAGTAAGTAACATCCATCCATCCATCCATCCTCACAAACTTTCGCGTTTATATTATTAGTAGGATACTTCCATTTAATTTTGAGGTAGTCAAGATTCGTTTCAGTTACCTCAAAATTAAACAGCATCAATTTACCACAAACTGTAAAATTTTCTGATTCGATTTTGAACTTAACCAACATTTTATGGGTTGAATTCAATTGGAAAAATTTTACAGTTTGTCGTTGTTGCCTGTACTTTCTACTATTCATATTGCTTCCAGATTTCTTTTTTTATTTAATATAAATTACCATCGTTTGTTTTTTACTGTTTTTTTTTTCATATCTATGTATATGCCATCTAAAGCAGTATAATTAAAGTTTTTTTTTGTGTCTGTTCTAGATATCTGACATCTGTGTCACTTACCGACACTCCAATCAGAACCCAGGACCTGACTACACCTTTAACGAGCATACTGAGGACATATGGCAATCAACACATTGTTATAGATGCTCTGAAATCTAATTATACACTATGGAGTTCTACGTGAGTATTTGTCTTTATACATATAATTCTTACTTACACGTAAAAATATTTATAGACTATCAATTTTTCAATAAAATTGTATTTAGTGTTAACCGCACCTCCACGTTAAACAATTTATTTTTGCAACAACTTTCAAGGTTCTTATAGCTCAATTGCTAGTACTGACGCGCTTTTGATCGTACAATTATTAGAAATCCATTTTGAGTTCAGAAATAAAGCTAACTATTATCTAATGAAAATGGTATCACAATGTTTTTAAGTCTATACGCAAGAAACAAAAGAACGCGTTTAGCTTCAGTAGCGTTGTTTTTCAAAAGTTGCACAATGCTTTCATAAGTACAGTTTATTTTGATTGATGTCCGTCAGAATAATCGATGTTCCAGTTTAATCTCTGTTGAAAGAGTTAAAACCTTGTTTGTTTTTTTAACTCTTTTGTTATGATTTTACTAATTGGTAGCACTTATTTCTTCTTATTCTTTATCTTCATAGAACTGATATAAATAACAATATTTTAATTTTACAGATACCCATCGATGGACACGATTTTAAGCGCCGTTGCGTCTGCACTACACACTGAAAGTGACTTCAATGAGGTAACTATTACTCATCATCACCGTCTTCCTAACCTCGTCTCATGTTACTAAGCGCATCACGTTTTTTTCTTCCATTCTCCTCTGTCAACCGTCACACTATCCATTACTCCTTTTTGTTTCATATCATTACGTCACAAAATCCATCCATCGTTTTCTTGGTCTTCCTCTCCTTCTCCATCCATCAACATTCAATGAGGTAATTACAATTATTCAAGTTAAAAAAGTGTGGTCATAGTAGGTAATGACGTGTTTTTGATCTGCCTTAACCCAGTAACCCGATGACGATATTCAGTCCTATGTATTAGGGGATGACCCTTATAATTAGTCACTGCATACCTAAGTGACGACTAAAGTTTTTCAAAAGAAAAATGTAGTGTCACTTGACCTAGAAAATCAAACTAAGGAATTGATCAAATGTTTCGTGATGACTATAAATCCTACGTGCAAAATAATAGCAAAGTGTTGCACAAATTCATCGACAACGCTGGGCCAGATCGCCAGGCGGTATCACTAATGTGATAGGTAGGAGCTTTGCCCTGATACCTGTACTAATATTGTGAATGTGAAACTTGTGAAAGTAACCCTGTCTGTTACCTTTTCACCAATAACTTATTGAAAATCACAGGTAGACCATTCACGGAGTAAGGATATAATAATATGTATAATATTCATAGTGGGCGAAACCTCAGGCAAAAGCTAGTGACGCCATATAACAAGACGCTAGATTTTGTTATACTATTGATAAAATTACGTAGCAAATACGCTCTCCCTCTGCAAAAATATTCCGCAAGCCCCTAATCGCCGAATCGCTTTCGAAAGTAAACACAAGAATAACCTTTTAGTCAGTCCGTCCCTAATTGAGGGTCCGGTGGTGACCCAAATGACTGTTTATCAAACACTACATTGGAGGGCTAAACACACTCATTACCTGACGTGGCGGTGTTGGCAGAGGGATGTGTCAATTTCATTCAATTGGTACTGGCTGTGGCTAATGATCGTTTGTTTCCACGAAATTGTCCTGAATACTTTGCTAGTGATGTGTTTTTTCGGTCACTTGCAATAATCTGGTATCTTTTGGAAAATTTTCGCCAATAGGAAAAACTTGTAAGTATCAAATTAAAAGCGAACAAGACTAAGCATGTTTCCATGATAGATAAAATGAAAAATCAAATAGAAACAGGTCGAATTATAAATGTCAAGTTAAAGTACTTTGAAAGGTACTTAAGTCTAAGCTCATAGAACAAGCGGCCTCTTGTTTTTGAACTAAAACGGTCACTAATTCAATATATTGGAGGTCTCATGAGTTGCTGAGTTATAGAGAAATATGGAAGAAGAAGACATGCTGCGCTGGAGGCGCAGAGGAATGATGGTGATAATCTGATATGGACGGTTACCTATTCAACGGGACCGACCTTTGTTCAGACGTTTATTTGGATTTAGTTTCTTTCTATTAGTCTAAAGTCTGACAACCAGTTTTACCAAGGGGTATTGTAATACCGGAATGGCGACCACTACCCTCCAAATACTACCTCCTTACCTCAAACGAATACTTTTGTAACCAAGAAAAAACAAAATACGAAACAAATACACATAGCTACATACAACACACTTTCCTTAAGGACTGAAGAGAGCTTACAAGAACTCTTATATTCCATAGAAGATATTAAGTGGGACATCATAGGCTTGAGCGAAGTTAGAAGAAATGGTGAAGCTATTGAAGAATACCGTCAAGTCATATTGTATCATAAAGGAGAAACTCCAGGAAGACATGGAGTAGGATTTTTAATAAGGAAAGAACTCAAAAACTTTATAATAGAAATAATAGGTGTATCAGACAGAATCGCTATATTGAATATTGAGATCCCTCCAGGCAAAGAGCTATGGTCTATAGTGCAAATATACTCACCAACTGAGCAGTCAACAAATTCAGAAATTGATTCATTCTACTCATCCCTGAACACCGCCTTAAAAGAACACACACACAAGAACTGCATTGTAATGGGTGATTTTAACGCACGAGTTGGAAGGCCATGCATTGGAGAAGATGTTGTACTAGGGCCTTACAGCAGCGGAAAAAGAACTAGAAATGGACAAAAACTGATGGAAATGGCTTTTGAAAACAGCATGAAAATAATGAACAGCCTGTTCAAAAAGAGAGTTTCTAGAAGATGGACATGGGTATCGCCGGATGGCCGGTATAGAAATGAAATAGATTACTTTCTAACAAATAGACCCAAATCGTTTGATGATTGTGGCACCATTGCCAATTTAAACTTCAATAGCAATCATAGAATGCTCAGAGCACGCCTGAACACAGCATCTAGTTCAAAGTTGAGTCGCCCTTTCAAAGTTAAAACACCAATACCAAACAACAAAGCAAGAATAGACAACATCAAAGAAAATCTCAAATCTGTGGCCGAATCATCTCTTGAAGACTTAAACACCCAACAAAAATACAACATATTACATGAAATACTGACGGCAAGTCCGGAAACCAGCATTAGAGATAAATCAAAAGAGAAAGTACACTTGTCAGAAAAAACGACCGAACTATTAGAAAAAAGATCCAAATTAATCAATACGGTGAATAAATCAAAAACTGTCAGGCAACAAATAGGAAAAATAAGCAAAGAAATAAAAAACCAAATGAGAAGAGACAGAGAACACTTTAGGCTCGAAACTTTTGTAAAACACATCAACAAGACTGGTGGTGTAAAAAAGGCCCTCAAGTTTTTGTCTGACAGGAAAAACTGGATACCCAATATGAAAGACCTATTTTGTAAGACAAAGACAAAAAGACCGGATATACTATCAATAGCAACAAATTTCTACAAAAACCTTTATTCCAGCAAGAACCAAACAGAAAATACTGACTTAAATAACAGCGATAATGTACCACTAATACTAGTAGAAGAAATAAACAAGGCAATAGAAACACAAAAGAAGGATAAAGCTCCCGGCCCCGACGAGATCAACAATGAATTGCTTGCAGACTGCAAAAACGATATTCTACCACTACTAAAACACATTTTTAACGATATATTATACACCGAAAGAATTCCAACTCAATGGACCACATCAACGATCATCCTACTCCACAAAAAGGGTGACAGGGGCGAAATGAACAACTATAGGCCAATAAGCCTAATGTCCAATATTTACAAAGTTTTTGCAAAAGTAATTCTATGGAGAATAACTATAATTCTTGACGAAAATCAGCCCAAAGAACAGGCTGGATTCAGGGCAGGCTACTCAACACTAGACCACATACTCACTGTAAGACAAATCTTTGAGAAGAACAAAGAATTTAAGGTGCCATTTTACTGCTGCTTCATCGACTACAACAAGGCATTCGACTCAATAGAGCACAACAGTATTTGGCACTGTCTAAAGAACCAAGGAGTCGAACACAAGTACATTAGAATCTTAAAGAACATATACACCAAGAGTACAGCTAGAATAAAATTAGAAAAAGAGGGCGAACTAATAGAAATAAATAGAGGTGTACGTCAGGGGGACCCGTTGTCACCTAAATTATTCACAGCTGTATTAGAAGCAATCTTCCGAAAATTAAAATGGGATGAGTATGGACTTAACATAAACGGCGAACAACTTTCACACTTACGATTCGCTGACGACATTATATTATTCGCCACGACAAAAGAACAATTACAGAGCATGCTAATAGACCTGGATAAAGAAAGTCGCAAGGTAGGTCTAACAATGAACACTTCCAAAACTAAAGCCATGACAAACGCTGTAGAAGACACTATCATTATAAACAACGAGCCAGTTGAGTATGTAAAAGAGTACACTTACTTAGGCCAACAAATCTCAATTACCGATGTAATGTCAAAGGAAATAGACACAAGAATCGGGAAAGCATGGAAATGTTACTGGAGCTTTAAGGAAGTAATGAAGAATACAGAAACTAAGATGGCCGTCAAAACAAAACTATATAACACCTGCATACTCCCAGTCCTAACATATGGCTGCCAGACTTGGGCCCTCAGTAAAGCGCAATACAGGAAACTGGAAACATGCCAGACAGCAATGGAAAGAAGCATGCTGAATATAAGGAAGTCAGACCGAATAAAGAACAAAACTATCAGAAGACGCACGAAAATTGAAGACGTAACAATGAGAATAAGAAGACTAAAGTGGAAATGGACTGGCCATATAATAAGAGGCATTGAAAAATGGAACAAAAGCACAGTATTTTGGTACCCAAGAAACAGGAAAAGAAATCGAGGTAGACAGTTTCGAAGGTGGGAAGACGAAATAAAGATCACAGCAGGGAAAACATGGACTAGGAAAGCACAAAGTAGAACGGAGTGGAAAGAATTGGAGGAGGCCTTTGCCAAAGTTGGGCAAACAGACCGGGTTGTCGGTGTCACCGACTCGCCAGAGTCGTTAGATTAAGATTTAAAGTGGAAAAATGTAAAAATTCTGTGTCTGAATAAAGGCTTATATTATTATTATATTATTATTGTAATACCGAGTACTAATTGGGTTGTGGAAGTCTGGTAGGCAGTCGCTCCATGTAAAATATTGGTATTTAGCTGCATCCGGTTAGACTGGAAGCCAACTACAACATAGTTGGGCAAAGGCTAGGCATATGATGAGTAACCAGACGTTTATTTCGGTTATAGATTCATTCTACATATTAGATACATACTTTGTCATCAAAATATAAAAAAGCATATGGACATTCCTTTTCGTGATCTTTTTTCACTGACATCAATTCTTCCTGAAGGAAGTGTGAACACTTAATGCATTTGCATTAAGGATTTGATACAAATCTTTACAAAATGCTTCCCATCCATTCCCACATTTGTATAAACGAAAGTCCGTACTTTGAATATCAGTCACAACATTCATTGTAATGGATTTCCCATTATAAATGAATGTTCTGACCTAAATACGATATCGCTGCGATGGATGGGTTGTGAGTGAAAGTCTTCATATTCCAATGAGATTGGCAGCCCGCCAAGGAGGAAACACTGAGATTGAATATCGCGATTTTATAATTGCCTACTTTTAAAATACATGTAAGATCAGCTGCTGAGCTAAAAATGGCTCACGGATTTTCTCAGTTTCTATTCAAAATGAGTCGTTATTCTTACCAATTGTTAATATTCGCGATCACTGAATGGTATAAATCTGTTTTTATGGTACGGAATGTGATGTTGAGTTTGGACGAAAATGTCGTGAGGAAAGTTTTGAGTATGAAATATGGATTGCATTATGATTAGAAGAAAAAAAAAATATAATCAAAAGACTGTGTGAAAGACGATATGGTTCAAAAGATAATGGAATTAGAAGAACTGTTGCATCGAACCCAAATAAATAAAAAGAATGCAAGAAGATGAGAATGATGATGGCAATTTGGTGGCACATATAAAAGTTGTATATAATGCCAATACCTTGATGGATATAAAACTATTTACTCATGCAATATCTAATTATGATATGGAATTAGTTCTGTAGTAAATATGACTAACGTTATTAAATTTTATGACTGCAATTAGACTTCATTTCGTTGTTTTAGCACAAGATAATTGGTTCGACCTTGCTAATTGACTGACATAACACAATGTTAGGTTAAACAACAATTATTGCGCTAGATAGCATATTTTAGTACTACAATATGAATTAATCACGTTATGGCATTGAATGACAACTGTTTAGATCAAGATGTACCTTCTTGCAACATTATGGTTGTTGACTTTCTTGGCCTTATCGAGTTAATAATCATGAGAAAAATCACAATTTTTAAATAAAAATCAATGTAAAGGAGTTAGGGTCCTTTGCATAGCTCTCATTGATTTGTCATTTAAATTGTGTATCTACAATAAAAAATATACCACAACACAGACAGAACACCACACCTTCTTTTCTTACGAACTCACTATTAAAATGAATGATTTTATTATTTTTCTAGTTTGAATTGTTCCTGTCATCCTGCACTGAGTGTACCGAGGCTTCGAAGACAGCTGCCAGGAATTCGCTGGTACAAGCCAGAGCTTCCACGTCCTGGGCTAGTAGCCACAAGGCTGATATTCTCAGTTCTATCAAGACCTCAGATTCACATACTGCTGTAACCCTACCATCTGTTATCATGATTTTGCTAGGATTTGCTGTACTGCTTTTTACGGAGTTCTGATTTTTACTGAATGGATATTTTATTTTTAATGCAGTATTATTTTTATATAATCTAGCCACTGGTTTAGTTAGTAAGTTCCCCGTTCGGATTTGAATGTTTTACCTAATTGATATTTTATAGTATCTAATTTTACCCAACTGCAATGGATCACAAAAGAAGGGTACTGTTTTTCGAATATGAATGCGAATTGTTGTTAAGTGAGTTTATTTTCAGTATTGTACTTAGAATAATAATAAATTGTTCAGTATTTTGTTAGTGTACTTACTTATTAAAATTAGTTTTAAGCCCAAAGAAGAGATTCTTCTCCACTAAAACGTATAATTAATTATGGAAATAAGTACTTAGAGATAAATAATTATGTTCTGTACATAAAACAATCAAACTTACTCTAAAATGCAAAAATAAATACCTGCCTTTTATCAATGCTTTTAATTGTTCTTTCAATAATCACATTGTTCTTCTAGAATCCAACCTGATGACAATGACAATGTTTTAAAATTTTAAATATGCGGAAATACAGAGATCTTGAGTGGAGGCATTCTAAATGAGAAAAAAAAAACAGAAAAAAAAAACTCCAAGTATGGGTTGGAGCAAATTTTTTGGTTTTTTGTTTCTCTTTTTAGTTTTATTTATTTACTAGCTGTTGCCCGGGACCTTCTTTCGCGTGAAGTTATTATTATGAAAATATGGCTTCCCTCTTTGAATCGAATTTTGTTACCAATTTCAAGGGTTTTAACTTTTTTGCACGGAAACTTAATTCTTATTCTAAAATAAAAGTAGCCTATGTTAGACCTCAGCTATCTGCTAGTAAAACTCCTGTCAAAATCGGCTTCGCCGTTTCGGAGTTTAGACGGAGCAAACAGACAGACAACAACTGAAAAAATGTGTTTTATTATAAGTGCCGTATATATTTTCATATGCGTTCAGTAAAAAGCTGTTATTTTGATATTATAAACAGATTTCAATTTTATTTATTTGTATAGATTAAAACTTTTTGCACAAGTAAAAACTGTCTAAAGGCGGACTTAATGCCTTGAGCATTTTCTGCTAGCTTACCTTAGGGTGATGGAGACACAACACACATTAGGAAAAAACACACACAAAAAAAAATCACAGAAAAAAATACTTGAAAATATTTATGACTTATATACTGGGTGTAACAGAAAGGGTATAGTAGATATGCTGCTGACCATCAAACTGAACAACTTCCTCCATGGGTTCAATATAGTAAATGCGAAAAAAATATCAGCTGTCCCATACTAAATTTCAATACCTACTCGACCCAAATGTGTGGGACAGCTAGTATTTTTTTCGCATTTACGATATTGGACCAATGTTAGTTGTTCAGTTTGATGGTTTGCAGCATAGCCTTTCATATGACTATACCCTTCCTGTTACACCCAGTATAAGAATAAATACATACCTAGAACAAAATATATAAAGTTAAGAGAGATAAACAAGAAATTAGCCAAATTAAATAAAATCAAACAACGCCATTTTTCGGCACAAGTAGCTCGCTATAATCCTCCAACTCAAAGAATTATCTATTCCGTGTTTTAAAAGAGAATACACGTCAACATGATCGTATCGGATCACATTAACTGCTTTAGTTTATTTCTTTTAACCAAAATTAGCTTGTATTTAATCCTCAATACATTTGGAAGCGGTCAGGGAATGTCAAGTAATAAATCTTAAACCGTGGCCTCGTTACGTCACTTACGTGACTTAATATAGTAGAAAAGTGATGGACGAATGTAGCGGGGATTATAAAATAGGATTTTTATGGTTAGATCTTGAAATAATGATTATACTTTAACTTTATGCAGCTCATTATCTACCTAGCATTTTCCCAACTATACTTCGGCTTCCAGTCTAACCGGATGCAGCTGAATACCAGTATTTTGCATTTAGCAACTGCCTATCTGACCTCTTCAACTCAGTTGGTACTACGATACCCCTTGGTAAGACTGGTTGTCAGACTTTCGGGCCACTGACTACCTGTAACGACTACCCGAAATGACAGCCGCGACTTTTAAACGGCTAACAGCTGATAGGTCACAGGTGTGGGCGTAAGAATTTCATACGGCTGTTGTGTTTTTGTGATAAAAGTCTGTGTATAAAAAAAATGTTTCTTTGGGAAAGTTGTTTATTATCATGACTACAATCACTTGTTTAAGTATTGGTCACTAATTACCAGTCACCCTAAATACTATAGCCAATATATTAACTTCTATTTCCTTATTTGACGTTCAAATGTGTCCTTTAATGGCCTAATTGAAATAAATGGTTTGACTGGATCTATTATGTACACTACACACGTTACAAGAAAGAAGTATAAAAAGGATGTAATTTTTGTATAAAATTAGATTCTGGATCAGATCGGTAAGTAATACCTATTTGATTAATCAGAGTAAGACTAAGATCATTAATAAGTAATGTTGCCAAAAAAAAAAAGATTGTAGCAAAACACTCGTTTGCCTCCGAACAATAATTGCAGTTCTCTTATAACCTCACATCAAGGATAAAATCTCCAACCTAACAACAACATACATTTTTTTTTTCTACCACACTGGCATTGGCCGTCTGTTGGTCGTAACACATGCATCGAAGTAACCGTGGGCTGCTAATCTCTATGTAACATAGAATAGTTGCTAAGTGCGCCGCCCACGTGTCGCTTCCAGTCTTCCAGATCAATTGTCTCGTGTTACCGTTAGACCATTGTTAGGTGTTGCGTGAATTGGGACGTGGGCAGAGGACATCGGGATACGGAATTAATGATTTATTTCTTAGTGTGTTGTTTTGTAAATTGGATTGTTGATTTATGTTGGCATTCTATCGTTTGGTTTGTGTCGGCGGATGTGATGAACTAAACACAACACATCGATGCTGGAATGCCTTAGGGGATATTTAAGTCTAATGTCCCCAATTTTGAATGTTTTCAGCGTGATTAGAGAGGTTACTTCCAGGCAAGCCGTGATCTTCGACTGCTACAAAAAAAAACTTTGATTATGTGCTGATTTTTTTTAATAGAATGGGTGATGATAAGTACACCGAATAGTATTTAAATTAAACCTACAACATTTTTATAAAACGTGAGTATTTATTTACTGTAAAAAGAAAATAATCAATACCTAACCGTTCATGGCTAAATTAGCTTGTATTTCATTCTCATAGATTTGGAACCGGTCAGGGAATGTCAAGTTATGAATCTTAAACTTACTTAATAGAAATACACAATAAGTAAGTCGTATAATGCACATGATTTTTTTAAACGAATGTCTATTTTGCAAAGTAAACAATTTTATCATACTCCAAAACACTGATACTTCAAAGAAACCGTACCGAATTAACACTTGAAGGTGAGCCATATGCACAAACAAAAATATAATGCAGTCCAATATATCATGATCTGTGACATTATATTAAAGTCCCCTCAAAGCTGTGAATAAAACAAGAAATTGAGGAGGCGCGGAAGCTCAAGACGTGCTGGTTTGGCAAGACTGGCGCCAAGTTTCGATCTATGGAGAGGAACAACACTACAAGCATTTACGCGCGCGTCGCGTTCAGACGTATTTAGAACGCTCTCTTTGGCGGGAAATTCGAAAAACGAACTATGAAACTGGGACTAAATTAAAAATAATAAATTAATTCTAACGCAACATTAGGCTGAGAGTAATTGATGCCGTTGCCTAAAAAACTAAAATGGCGGGAGAAAAAATATTTCGCGCGTTTTTCCTTTTCTGTTTGTTTTCTTTGACTAATGGAAATATTGTGGTGGACGAAGAATGTTTGAATTATACAGTGTATCCTATACAGTACGAGTTAAACATTTTTCCTCACGTGAACGCGGATCTTTCTTATTATGACTGTGAATTAACAATAACTATAATAGCGAACGCACCTAATGTGAATGTGATAAGCCTAGACGCAAACGACATAGAATTAGAAAGCGGTTCAATCAAAGTTTACGATGGACAGCGGGACATAATAAATACTGCAAGACCGTTTGAATTCATAATTCTAAGGAGCTTGTTAAATATTTATTTGAAAGAGCCATTGAAGATGTATTCTGCGCTAAGCCGACAGTTTTATTTTATCAAAATTTCGTTCAGGAAATATGTGAAAGAAGGCAGTAAGGGTGTGTTTTTAGTGAAATATTACGACGAACAGTGTAAAGATTACAGGTAAGTTGATCTCTAATTTTATAAACATATTTATTATGAAAAGTGTTAATAACAAACTATGCAATCATTAAAATATAAATATTTTTACTATTTATTTTGAGTTCCCGATATTTCGCGTTTTTAGTGTTAATTATAGTATACAGTCAATGATTCCAATTTCTCTAGGTAACAATTTAATCTTTACTAAACACTCCATAATATCAATGAGAAAACACATATTATATTAGATAACCATACCTTCAATCTACAAATAAGGGAAAACAGCTTAGACGTCCTACACAGAAGCAGATGACTCATTCTGATTACAATAATATTGTTGTCTTGACGGCATAGACAAAATAACATTATTTAGGGATAACGATGGTAGAAAAGTAAAAAATGTATTGGATTGACATAAGCTATCGAAAAGATTCTATTATTTCAGTCATGTTGAAAGCCGTTGTCAGAATACGAAAAATTTGAAAGCGATTGCCACTAATTTATGCCTTCTGTTGATGCTTTTCATAACAAGTGTGATTTTATAGTTTTGCAGGTGATATTTGCCTTTAGAGGTCTGGTAGACAGTCGCTCCATGAAAATTACTGGTATTCAGCTGCATCCGGTTAGATTGGAAGCCGACCCCAGCATAGTTGGGAAAAGGCTAGGCAGATGATGCAGTAGATGCATTTTATGGTGAACTTAATTTAAATGAGTATAGATTGTTGACAACGTATTGACAATTGATTTTTAAAGTTCATGAGTTAAACTCCTTGCTCGTTAGACTATTGTGATAAACCTACACCGAATAGTATTAATACCAGCCTCTTTATTTTTTCATAGTGGGAGGTTGAAACGTAATTTTGTGCAAACTTTGCATTTTGCGGCCAATGTTTTCAAATAATTTCACTGTTTTCGACGACCCGCATTGGGAACCCGTGATACATTAAGGCTCGCTCCGTATCACAGGGAAGAGCGATTTGTCCCAGCAACATCGTAGGGGTATAGTTTACAAAGTGTGCTAGATAATATTTAGCCGCTTTATCTCGCGCCAAATAAGCCATACGGAAACATAGTCATAAAAAGTAGAGTAGGTTCTTATAATTTTTCCGATCACAAATTCTTGCGACCCACGTAAAACAATACTAAAATTCATATTGGCTTGCCTATTTAATGTCATATAGAACAATTTGTTTAGTTATCATCTTGTAAACTGCGACTATGATGAGGCTCCAGTTATTCATGTAGGTATGAAAACTCGTTTTTTTTTTGTTTTAACTGGTGAAGTCGGTATACTTGACTGAAAAACTAGAAAAAAAAACAAATCTAAACTCCTTTGAAAAACCGTATATTTGAATAGGGATTTGCAATGTAAAAAAATATTTTGGCGTGTAAACAGAGACTGTTTTGAAACTATTTATCCTACCCCTTAAATAGCGCTGTGACCTTTTAAACTATTGTCTGCGGAACAGCTTGTTAGACTCGTAAATCATTTAGTGATGTGCTAACACGATGATGCAAAACAAATTGTATGATGCTACATTTTGCACTGTTGCTAACCAAACAAAAAATGCTAATGAATTCGGTACGATATCTTTTGGCAGACTGACTGAAATACCTAGGTAGTACTTTGTATGTAGGTATATTTTTTGCGCCTGAATTTAGAGTATTTCCTTTTTCATGGTTGAAAAACTAACGTTTTAACACGTTTTTTTTTTAATGACTCGTAAAGTTATCTTCAAAGTCGCTCCGGGTGAATAAGGTGACTCCGGTCATCGTAAAAAACGTTCTCATTCATAATAACTGTAAGCTTTTGTATCGCTGTTCTATTTTGGGAAAGAAATTTCTGAATTAACGAAGAGTTGGTATAATGAAACGTATGCGTTCGCCGACATTGAAAAAAAAAACAGTTTTAGTATACTTAACTGGAGGAACTCATGGCTAGTTATAACAGCCACTCGGGTCGATCTTCCGGTTAAGCCACGCTTGCTTAGGTTGGTCCGTGGATGGGTGACCACCCATTATTTACCTACCGAGTTTCCTCCGTGCCTCGGCAAGCAATTTAAGGCGTTGGTCGCGGCTGTCATTTGTAGATCTTTAACAGTCGTTACAGGTTGTCAGTGGTTCGAAAGTTACCAAGGGGTATTGTATTACCCAGTACTAACTGGGTTGTGGCGGTCAGATAAGCAGTCGCTCCATTTAAAATACTATTTGCATTTAGGTATTCAGCTGCATCCGGTAAGACTGGAAACGACCCCAACAGTTGAGAAAAGGCTAGGCAGGTGATGATGTGTTTCCACACGTGCTATCTATAACTATGCCAAATTATTATAAACAGCGCTCACTTTAAGACGCATTGTTTGTTTTTCAATAAAATTATTGAAAAACAAACAATGTTGTTCATAAATGTTCTTGAAATTCTTGGTCAGGTCAATGGCGAATAAAAATAGTATTTATTCTTAGTGCTTCGGTTACAACTATGAGTAATTACCGAATTAGTCACAGAATAGATATAAACAGTAAACTGTTTGTTACAATGTTTACGTGTGTTTTGCATTTGTTTGTTTTCCGCTTGTTTGTTTTTATCTAAGTATTTCTTATTAGTGTTGACTATTAATAAGCAGGTGTTGCTAGGAAGTTTGGTACGCCACTTCTTTGCAAGCGTTTCATTACATTAGTGGGAAAGCGCGGGGTGTTTTTATGTAATTCATAAAGTTCAAAAAGTTCTTATTATTTGCGTATTTTGAGTGAACCGTTTAAGGTTAACGTATTATCATCATCTCATCATCTGCCTAGCTTTTTCCCAACTATATTGGGGTCGGCTTCCAGTCTAACCGGATGCAGCTGAATACCAGTTTTTTATATGGAGCAACTGCCTATCTGACCTCCACAACCCAGTTAGTACTGGGTAATACGATACCCCTTGGTAGGACTGGTTGTCAGACTTTTTGGGCCACTGACTACCTAACGACTGTCAAAGATCTACAAATGACACCCGGGACCGACGGCTTAACGTGCTTTCCGAGGCACGGAGGAAACTCGGTATATAATGGGTGGTCACCTATCCACAGACCAACCTAGGCAAGCACGGCTTAACCTAAAGATCGATCCGAGCGGCTGTTATTATTTAGCACGAGGTTAAGGTATTAAAGAATAATAAAATAGATACTTTAATACTTTTGACGCTGGTGCTAGTTATTTACAATTAGAATGATTTCTTCTGAAAAGGTCACAGCGGCAGTACCTTTGTCTTGTTAATGTCTATATCGTTCCCACTACTGGGATACGGACTCCTCTCTGAGATGAACTTAGACAAAATCTACCTCGTGGGTTCAGTGTGGGTGGATGGTTTGTGGTGGTGAGACTTACTAGGTACAAGGTGTAAACTGTCCCTTCACGAAGCCCTCAACCAAGCATTCTGTACATCAAACGACTTAGTTTGATGTACAGAATGCTTGGTTGACGGCTACGGAAAAAAGTCGTCTCCCAGTAAAATGTTTTTCGTAGGGTTACCACCCTACGAAAAAAGTAAACGCCTTTTTTTCTTGAGGTGTTAAATCACGATTTACGTACGTGGAGTCATTGTAACCCACTCAAAACTTTGTGCTGATAAATGCATTGAATAGTACTGAGATTGTGGATGTATTTAAAGTAAAGTTTTATCATTAAAAAATTGTTTTAAAAAATAAAGTTGTGATAAAGTTTGAACGTTGACCCCCAATATCTCCGCAACCATAAGGTTTCCAGGTATGGCCTAGAACAAAAAAAATATCGCAATGACAGGGAAAATAAGTGCATTTCGGCTTCGTAAAGGGTACTTTTGCACCCTAAATCAAACGGATATTAATAGTGGGCGTAGATTTCCCGTAAAAACGCCCGCATTCCTTACTCAAAACATAATATCAACACAGATTTCCAAGTATTTCGTCTAAAAGAGCGCATTCTTACTGACGTAATTTTAGCCATTGCTAATTTTATTTAGCGCAACCTTGGATGCATTGAATCAGTTCATTCAATTAAATTGAACTAAATGTAGGTAATTATCAAATTATGTCATCGACAGAATTGTGTCGCCGGTTTACCGAGTAGGTATTTCATTGAACATAGTTTTCATGCTTTAATTGACTTAAATTCATACAATAAAATAATGATTACTATAGTCATTTGTTCTTGAAAAAGAGATCAAGGGCTCCTTGAGCTGTCCAGGGCACGCCACCATAGTGGCGATAAGTCCCCTCTTTGAGGAGTGGCTAGAGAGGCGCCACGGCGCCCTCACCTACCGCCTGACGCAGGTCCTCACCGGACACGGTTGTTTCGGGAGGTTCCTGCACCGAATCGGGCGGGAGGAAACGCCTGGGTGTTTCCACTGCGAGGATCGTCCGGAGGACACGGTGGAGCACACCGTGGAGTTCTGCCCCGCTTGGGCGGAGCACCGCCGTGTCCTCGTAGCGGCGATTGGCGGCGGCGATCTCTCGCATCCGGCCTTGGTTCAAGCCATGGTCCGGAGCGAGAGGGAATGGGAAGCCGTCACCTCCTTCTGCGAAGCAGTCATGCTAGTGAAGGAGGTGGCGGGACGTGAGAGGGAAAGAACCTCACGTCCCAGTCGCCGCGGGAGACGCCCTGGGCGTCGGGGGTCACGTGGTGGCTCCCGGCCACCGTAGGCGCGGGCCTGTGGACGGCGAGTTATGGGCCAGCTCGCCGTCCAGCCGTCTTATGACGACAGGCCGTGTCGACGGCGCGTTCGTGTTCCACGTGCGCCTCAAAGATATGTCAGCAAATAAGTAGGGGCCCGCAAGGGCCGATGCCTGTTAGGGTTGCGGGACTGTTCGAAAGAGATACCGTGGCCCTGGAACACAAAGGGCAAAGAAAGAACATGGATGGGTTTTAGTCAGTACAAGTCTGACACTCCCTTCCGCTCCGCCCAGAGTGGCGGGGGTCATTTGATGGTTTCCCATCCGGAAAAAAAAAGGGGTCCTTGAGCTTGGTAATAAGGTTTAATTTAACTTATTAATCACGGTTAATGTGATTATGATCGTACGGTACTCATCAATCTCTCTATAGTGATCAAACGCGATGACCTAGTAGCCGTCTGCTGGAAATAGGAATCCAATCACACATCAACTCGATCCTCGGCGATTGTAATCCAACTTCTATCAGCCAAGATGACTGAAGAAGAGAAGCTAGATTAGTATTGTCGAGGATCGAGAAAGTCGGCAAATGTTCAATAAATACTATTCATGTTATGGAACTTATAACTATGTAGCCCGAAGAATAGCCAAACTTAAGTGGCAGTGGGCAGGGCACATTGCTCGCAGAACGGATGGCCGATGGGGTCGAAAAGTTCTGGAGTGGCGACCGCGAACCGGAAGACGTTGCGTTGGAAGGCCTCCCACTAGGTGGACCGATAACCTGGTGAAGGTTGCAGGGATTCGCTGGATGCGAGTCACACGGGACCGGTCAATGTGGCGACACTTGGGGGAGGCCTATGTCCAGCAGTGGACGTCTTTCGGCTAAAATGATGATGATGATGATCATGAACTATGGGAATCGACCATTACTGACATGGAGGCTTCATTAAATAACGCTATGAGACTATGGCTCACATATTTCATTGATAAAATATTTATGCCTAGTGGATAAACAAAACACAATCGCTCTGCTATTATTTTATTATTATTTTCCAATAGAGTATTGATGTTTTTTACCTTTATTATAAAGAGCGTTGACCATTCATGTTGGCAAATGGCAATAATAGTACCTGATAATAATATACTAGGTAAACAAGTGATTTATTATAATTCTCTTATTTTATTTTGGGTGTCTTATTGTTTTAAAGGCGTAGAAATAACAACTTCAAACATAAGGCAAAGAAGAAAATTCATACAAATATTACGAATTTGAAAGTAACTCTGTTTGTCTGTCTTATAGATTTTGCTGGAATTAGACGCACTAGGATAGGACACCGAATACTTTTTAATACGCTTTTAATAAAGTTACTTCCCGATTTCCGATTGAGCTGAAATTTTGCAAAAATCTTATGACAATGCATGGTTAGCTAAGTGACTGCATTCTAAATTTAATATAGCGCTTTAGTTTTTTTTTATGCATTCCCATGATATGGGTTTCAAATGAAAGGGTTTAAAAGTTTTTTTAAGTGTGTTTTAGTTCTTTTTGTTAAACTATTACACCTTCTGACCTCCACACGAACGAAGCCGTTGCCAAAAGCTAATACTTTTATGAAGGCAAACAATATTAATTGTAAAATAATGATTTAATAATATTAAATACACATCTACGGATCTAATTGCATGATAAGTGGTAATCACGATAGATACTATACTGCCTACGTAAATACTTGTCCAGTATTTATTAGCAAGTGTCTAGTTTTTATTCAAACTCAACATGGGTGTAAGGCCGATTACCATATACGTCCGACCTTCTGTCCCACGTGCAGTCTGGATCATGTAGTGTTTCTTTATGGTCAAATACCATAAATAATAAATGCTTTTATTGTCTGTTAGTATAGTGTCTTAGTATTTTGTGATGATAGTTTTAATTTTTGAATGTTTTTTCGTACCATTGTTCTTTGATTTGTGTAATGAGCGTCGGTGTAAAGGAATTAGTGAGGACAGTAAAAATTAACATATTTTATGTTTTTTTTTTACCTTTGCGTGTATCTGCTAATAAACTTTCACTTTCAAGTTTAACTTAAAAATTGATACAAATCTTGCTTTTCTTTACTGATGTACGGAACTTTTTTTTCTCACTCTTATAGAAAATAATGTTTGACTACATTGTAGAATTCCTCAGATACGTAGCTCACAGCTATAGAATTATGAGTTGGTACCTCATTAACATAATTTACAAAAAACTAACACCTACATGACCAACTCTTCTTCATTAAGGCTGCGTTTCCACCAGAGTTGTGCGAGGATGCGTTGCGAGGGATGTGTTTGTTAAGAACCAATAGAAGCACTTCATTTACCTAGCCTCACTCACCGCAGCTCTAGTGGGAACGGCTCAGTGGAGCGAGGTTTTTGTACATACAAAACAAGAGAAGGATGTGTGCGAGGGATGTGTTGCGAGGGATGTGTGCTAGGGACGGACGCGAGCGAAAAAATAGCAGTCAGTGTGAAACGAGCCCGCTACACATTCTCGCACCGCCCAGCTACCTCGCACATCTCTGGTAGGAACACAGCCAAACACTACAAACACTGCATCATACAAAATCAATGAACCAGTACAAATAAATCAATTAATCTATAATGTATGACTTGAAACCAAACATATAATATACCTATGTATACTTGTCGCTAATTAACTAAATAAATCGTCTGCGCAACGTCTCGGTTCGTTAGTCATACCAAATGGGACATACACTGTGTAGCTGACATTGTTGAAACATCTGACAATCACTAAAACGTCTGCGCGGTAAAAAGGCTGTGCTGTGTCATTAACCGGATTGTTTTTTTTTTATGAAATTCCTAGCTGTTGCCCGTTCGTGGTAAATTATATATAAAAAAAAAAAAAAATCCTTTTTGATTCGGATTTTGTTACTAATTTCAATGATTTTAATTTTTTGCACGGAAAATATTAATTCGTTTTTGAAAAATGTAGCTAATGACACATAGAACCTTGTAATATTCTTAACTTAATCAGTGTTAAAATTGTAACGAATTGAAAACGAATCAACGAAATGATGTGTAGTATATTGCTTAATGCATTTTATCGATTTGGGTTTTAGTTACATATACAAAGAAACGCATTACAAGGTTAAACAATATATATATATTGTATTGTTTTAAGAGTTTTCTCAGATAAGGCATAAAACCTATGAATCTGATTGATTAACCTCAAACAACTTACCCAAACTAAGAATCTAATCAAAGAAAAAAAAACATTGTTTCGTATTTAATTTAAACATTCTAGATCTTTTATTTTAGGCCGCATATTTTAATACGCACTACAACGAACTCAAACAGACACTTCCGGATGACACGCGGCCTTGGTTCATATCTTGAGCTCAAGTTAGTTTCTTGCATGGTTTGTTTGTTAGGTACCAAGTTTTTAGATAAACTGTGACAAAAAGTGGGAAAACTACCTCGTTTTGCGATACGGATGTATTGATAATCCTAGAGAACTATTCTTCAATAAAAAGTCAAAAATTTTTATTTGCTAAACATAGGTGTTAAATGTGTAAAAATAAAGTTCAGAGATATCTATGTTTTTCCGTTAATGGCGTACAAAATGTCATGATTTCCGTGGATTTGTCAAAGAAATTAATTATGATGATTCTTATATTGTCCACATATTCAAATGTCAACTGCCATTTTTCGAAAGTTGCAGGATAAGCTATATATAAGGCAAATTGACATAGGGTGTCAACTTACCTAATATATAATTGATTTCCTTGACCGTAGAAGACTCACATAAACTTCATGATTCAGAACTGTTTCCTACTGTTAGTATAATTCTAAAGAATACAATTAGCATACCAATCCACCATAATTGGTAATCATGGTTGGATAGTGAAGGTAACTCAGCGCGATGGTGGGTGTTGCTAACTGCATATTTTCCTATTTTAATCTGTTTAAGTCGTGAGTCCTCGTGCAACACCCACTAAAAAAATGTAAAAATGGTCAATCTGTAGACCACCCGTATCTAAAGCTTTTACATAACATCAAGCATGTTTTGCCGGAAGGCTTAGGCAGACGTGTACGTTAATTATACCCACATTTCGCCAAATATGTGTAAGTTACATGTAATAGGGAAAAAGAAGTTTTTTTGTAGATTTTTCCGACTTGATAACAAATGCAAACGTTTTAAAGTGTTCCTTATTTCTACGACTTTAACATGAACTTTTCGATAGATTATCATCATCTGCCTAGCCTTTCCCAACTATGTTGGGGTCGGCTTCCAGTCTAACCGGATGCAGCTGAATACCAGCATTCATTCAGTTTTCATTTTGTTTTGTTTTCGTTAGATTATGTCAATCATAAATACTTTTTTGAACTTTCCGTCGTATTTATTGCCGAGAAAACGTTTTTTGTCTAGGCTTTCTGCAAGTCGAATCCAGGACTCCATGTTTAACAGCAGCACTTGCGACCACTACATAAACAAGGCAATTTGGAACTATAGTGAGTCAAATACTTGTCAAGAATGGAAATGGGTCAAGCGGCTATCAGTTAATGTATGTGCGAAGGTAGCAAACATACAAAAATGAGTCTACCTCTTTGTAAGAATAGGTCAAGGGGTTGTGTTTTTCCAGGTAATGTACAGGAAAATCTAATAACGTTAGATTCATCAAGGATATTGCAGAACTCTTTGGTTCTAGATTAATCTTGACCTGGTTAACTAAGTTTGTGTTGAAGTTGAGGCTAGTCAAATATTTTTAAGAGACTATTCCTTTTTAGGGTTCCATACCCGGTTACCAACGGGACCCTATCACTAAGCCTCCGCTATCCGCCCGTTCGTCCGTCCGTCTATCTGTCAACGGGCTGATCTCATGATCTCTATTAGGTAGACAGTTGAAATTTTACCAGAATGTATTTTCACAGTATTTCTATTGGCGCTATAACAACAAATAATAAAAATAAATTAAATGCTCCGCTACTACGATGGTACGGAACCCTTCATGCGCGAGTCAGACCCGCACTTGGCCGGTTCTATGAAATATTAACAGATTTTGATGACACACATGGCCTATCGCCATGACCTGGATTGGAATGTAGGACATCCGTTTTTAATCCGGTGGTACAATTCCTACCTAGATTTAATATAATTATATTCCCAATTTTTTTCTCTTTCTGTTACAGATACCTGTTCACAACGCGACTTTCTCCAAACAGAGCGAAGTACTTCTTCCCGTGTTTCGAGAACCCGAGGTTTGAAGCTGGGTTCAAGTTCAAAGTGTTCATCCTAAAGAAAATGAAAGACACACAGTACACTAATACCAGTCTTGTCATCGCTGAAGAACAGAGAAGAGATAGGTAAGCTAAAACGATGAAAATTAACATCTGCGAAAATTGTTTCGATAACACGTCGAAAAAGCTTAGATTGGACTTTGTTTTTGGCACAACAATTTAGGCAAACTCATGCAAATTCTTTTCTTTGCAACCAGAGACATTCAATTATTGACGAGCGATAGACGGGACAAGACGAAGAAAATCGTAATTCAATACTTGTTACTACTTGATAACAAGTTAGTCTGTCTAGTGTCATACGCCCGTTTGTGAGGCAGCATTCGTGTGTCAAAAGCGAAAATGATCGGGATAAAAAATTTCAGAAAAAAATCCCAATGTCCGCTTTATAAGTCTTTAAAATCTCTTTGTTTGCAACTAAAAATCTAGATTATTATTACCTAAATATTTGGCCACCTCATTGATTACTCGAGATTGTGATTTTCCACAATATATTTTTATAGGCACTAAAGTCACTAGACCTAGAAATGCTGAAGACTTATCCTATTCTTTTAAAAGCTGCACTTATCAGGCTATATTTATTTGTGTTATGTGGAACCGAAATATTATACACCATGACTTTTTAGTCGTCTTACAACGGCAGCCCACTTCATGTATCCAATGACTACTAAACATTCATAAAAAAAAAAATAGATATTTAAGAGATTTTAATAATTTAAAAATAAAAATATTATTCAGTATTATGACGCGTGACGTAGTAAAACACCTATGATCTACTGATTTCGAGCGTTGGGTAGGTATGTTCTTCCGTTTGATACGTAAAAATCATAAACAAGATGTTTAATAATTTTATTCTAATGTATTATTTATTTTTCTTAGTACCTATTATGGTAGGTAAAAAAAAAAAATGGCGCCTGGAGCTATTTTATGTCGGGTACACAAGGACCACCTTTGTAAGACGACTAAAAAGTCACGGTGTATATATAAGGCTACAAAACATAATAAGTTCCGGATTTGGGGAGCGATCCCTTGACCTTAAGTCCAGATGGTTGTATTACCGCTGCATCATTTATTTAGGTCATCACACGTTCCGTATAATGAAGGAACCAATATACAATACCTTATATGGAGACATGTGTGGCTTCAAATATTGATGACTCCACAGAATAAATACAAATATGTAAGTATTAAGTCAACATTTGACTCTCACACAACAACAGTATGTCGATGTTAGCTTTCATTGATTTAGGCAAACAGAAAGGTGTTGTATTCTTAGAAGTCGCACCGTTTTCAATTAGGAGTTGACATTTGGCTCGAAAGATATTGAAAGAAACGAAGGATGGCTTGTTTGAAAGATGATAGAGCTAGAAAGGGAGTGACAACTAAGATGTTGCCAAATAGAGATGTATGGAAGAAGACGAAGAAGATATAAAAAAATTGAATGAGGGCAGAAATTATGATTATTTTTGAGATGTTAGTCAAAGAATTTTTAGGGAGCTTCTTGCTAGATCATTTAATTGACTCAAATAGTAAGTAAAAGTACAAATTAAACATTTCAATACATTTTCCTCATTGCAGTTGGCCTAATCAATCAGATCTCCCTAAACGTATCAAAGCGAACATGCTGACCTATTGCAATTACTCACCACATACCTGTCCATTTTTACTTGAAGAATAATAATCCAGTTTTCCAAAAGATAACATGCTTTCTCTTCACTTCCAACTTGGGTAGTGGCTAATCGGAAATAGAAAATATTTTCAACTTTCCTCTTTTTGCCGGGTGATTGAGCTTTAAACCTATAAAGAAAGGTCTCACTGTAAGCGACCTGGGCTTTTCGTACATCGTTATAATCGGGCACAATATTTAATACAGTTAAAAAGAACGTACAAATTCTATAGAACCGATTCGAGATTTTTGGTGAAAAAAAGCTTACAAAAGAAGATTTCTTTAATTATTAGCTCCATAGGTTATTAATAAAGAGTAGTCCAGCAAAGAACATTTAGGAATTTCGTCAATTTTTTTTTCACTAAATAGGGTTGCGTTGCTGATGTGAAGCGATGATGTGGCCTAGGTTGGAGCACGCTTGCCATCATCTTCCTGACCTGGTCCCATGTTATTTGTTGTTGGCGCAACCCGTTTCATACTTCCTGTTAACCGTCATGCTATCCTTCACTTTCTTTTCTTTGATAATATTTCGCACACAATCCATCCATCTTTTTTTGCGTCTTCATCTTCCTCTTCCTCTCTATCATCTCATATTTATCACTATATTAGTCACATGCGCTTCACCCCTCGTCATTAAAAATAAATTGATACCTACTTTAGATAAATAATCTAAAGTCAATATTAAATCATATTCCGCTAACAGTGTTAGCGTGGGTGCCGAGACGTTTTACCCTATAAGGCGAACGCTCCAACTGGAGCCGCTGAGAATTGTGTCAATTATTGTGGTCGAGACGTGCGTCGTGACCGGTAATGTCTGTTGCGTACACGTTTGATTGAGAAAATCAACTTTGACGTACTTATCCATCGAGTAAATAATAATACATTGACCAACCAATGAGCCTGAGTTATTCAGATCGGGTTGATTTGGTATAACATGGTGGCAAACTATAACACTCAATTTTGCCGCCCAGACTGTGCCGAAATAGGCCGATCCTACCTATGTAGCAACCCTAGTACCATCTGTTCATTTATGGCCTATAATATCTTTACGAATATTTCCTAACTGTACGTTTAGGTTTCAAAATTAATGGTGACTAAACTACCATTGCGCGCGCTGTTGACTAAATTTTGAAATATTAAAATACTCACGATTATCTTACACTTTCTTGAATCGAGAAAGTACGGGTACTAGGGTAGCAGTACCTACAAAGAAATTACCGAAGTACTTACGTAAGTAGTTGTCTAATAAGAACACTAGACAGTCTTTAGACGACAATGGAGCAATTTGTTTATCAATCGTGTATTGTACTTTATCCAATCATGAACGTGAAGGGTACCAGAGCACCAACAGTCAACACCCACAAAGAGATCACCTTCCTATGAGTTGTAGTTCAGTTGTTTCTGTACCAAATCGAATCTTGGATTTGTTACATTACACGCGAATGCTCCTGATGAAGTTGCGCCCCAGACAGTCTGTAGAGGAATATGGAACAATATCCAACCGTGTATTGCACTTTGTCTAATCAAGAAACTACCAGAATAGCAGCACCCACGAAGAGTTTACCTAGTTCCTTAACAAGAACACCAGACAGTCTTTAGACGATAATGGAGCAATTTGTTATCCAATCGCGTATGACCCACGTTAAAACCGATCAAGCACGCTACGATACCATTGTTTCAAACTAATCATCAAGTATTTGTATATATGAATGAATGAGCATTCTTAATTTGGCTAAGGAGGATACATCCTAGTCTAAGAATAATCGTAAGGATATTTAAATATATTTGACGAATTTGATCTAAGTATTACTTATGTTTTAGTTTAGAGATGCCTATTTAAATGAGATGTTACATCAGTACATACTTGTAATGATGTAAGTCTGCACGATTTTGTTGTTGAAGATTTTTTTACAAATGTCACTGACATTTTTTTGAAATACAGAGCGCAAAAAAATGGAACATCATTCTCTAAAGTTACAATAGGCAGAGTTTATAGACTGAAATAAAAAAAAGTACCGTTATATTCCGGTTTGTAAATATGGATTGTACTGTCGGCCACACATTGGTGGAAATACCCAGAGCTGAAATAGTATAGTAATAAGAGGTCAGCATCTACTAGCCCTGTTACCATTGAGATGTTACTGAGGGTTCATTCCTTAGTCAATAGTCACTACTTACGACAGCTAACGGCGAGGATGAGGTGGCCAATTCTTGTAAGAGACCTAGGTATTTTAATTACATCACCGCATTGTTCATACCAACTGAATTATTTTATAATATCGATGTTTTCATAGATGTTTGTTCTTAATGACTTAGACGTCGTGACCTTTATCCTGCTATTCTTGAAGAAAACCTAAGACCAGAAATGGACACGACATGTGTTAAAAAACAGCAGTCAGAAATGTTTTTTCTTTGGTTCTTGTGTAGTCAGTGCACAAGAGAGACGTTTTTAAACAAAATAATTCCCTGTATTTTGTTTAATAGATTTGCATTCAATAAATTTGTTATATTTCTATTAGTTTTCTCTCACGGATTCACCAAAAAAACGTTCTCCATGAACTTCCATGGTGTTCATTCAAACGATGTTGGACATTATCAATCTCATTTGCAACAATAAATAAATAAATAAATAAATAAAAATCTTTATTAACAGGTGATTGTTAGCAACAACAACACCTGTTGTTGTAACAATACCTGTCGAGTCTGACTAATAATTATTGTTTTTATTTTCTTTCCAGTGTCAGAAGTGACTACATGATAGTAGAATACGTGCCATCTCCTCAAGTCGGCGTCCACCAGGTTGGGTTCCACTACTCGCAATTCTCGAGCAACAGTGCGAAAGCCCAACATGCAAACGACACACTTCTCCTATGGGCTCCTGTCGACGAACTACACGACTATAAATTCATTCAGAATTATGGAATAACGATTATTAATTTGATACATGAATATGCAAAGGATAATAGGCCTTTAGTACAAGGCCCGATCAACTTAGTAGCGGTGCCGGCCATAATCAGTGGTTATGAAATCGGAAGCTGGAATCTACTCACTAACGGGTAAGTGATTCAGATGTTAGGAATCTTAAATGGTGCTAATTTTGTAGTCTCGTTCATAAAACCTAAGGCCACTTGCGTGCGATGCGATTTGATTTAAGACACGCGCGCCAGCGTCGCCTCTGTTCTTCCGTCGCCGTCGTAGCACAGTTCCGAAACCTTGAAATGAAAAAGAGGGCAAATTGGTATTCAATCAGCACTAATGATGATAGAAAAAAAAAAAATTGTATCTGATTTACATACACCGTCGAGAAGCATCTGTCAATTCTGTAGACATAACAAACATAACTTTACACCTGTAATCCCCGAAGGGTTGGGCAAAAATGTACTTAATAGTACACCCACATTTCGCCAGTTATATTAAAGTCCCATGTAATAGTGGGCAAGACTATTGCCATCAACCGGGCACAATCTAGACTCCGGGGCTGCTACTGAGAAATTCCTGATGTAAAAACCCTATAACACTTTGCTCGACCTGGGAATCGAACCCATGACCTCATGCTCAGCAGTCTCGCTTGCGACCACTAGAAAAACGCAGTCAATTCTGTAGAATAATTAAAAAAAACACAAAATTGCTCGAAAGCGATTGTCATTGGTCTAGAGCCCCTCGGATTACTTGAACAACATAGACAAGCTGACCACGAAAAAGTCGCAATATTTATTTAAAAAAATAAATTTGAAATTTAAAAAACCCTCATCGCAACAAAGAAAAGCGAACAAACATTTGAAAAGTCAATAAAATGGCTGAGCCGGTTTTGATAAAACGTGTCTAATTGTAATACACACATCATGTCCTTTCATTTGATACCCCACTTAGGTATATTTGAAAATATTAAATTTTTCATACCCACTTTCATCCCCCATAACTAGTAAATGGCTGCATGGCTGATTTTAATATAACGTATCTAAAAACCATCACCAAGAAACTAGCTCGTTTAAGAGCTACGGTGCCAGAGACAGACACACACACACATTGCGGTCAAACTTATAACACCCCTCTTTTTGAAAAACAGACCGACGACGTTACTAAACAAACATCATTCAAGAAAATCTTACGACGTCGTCGACGTTTCGAAGAATACTTTGCTTCCTGTACGCATGACGATTATATCTCGCTATAAGTCGCCAGTATACGCTGAACTCTCAAAATGTAGTCTTTGCTTAATAATCAAAGATCAGCTCATACTAGACACGCCATACAGATCCAATTTAAGCTGACCTCGGGTTGAATTAGCTTTCATATTCTGCAAGGTCAGCTTATGCTGGTTTTTGTCGGCGCGTGTACATGGAACAGTCACAAAACTTGACCCATATTCTAAAGTTAGGAGCTGAGTATATTCTTCAAGGTCAGCTTATGAGTAAGAGCGGTTTATATCAGCTGTAATAACAATGTACCGTTTGTTCTGTTGGAATATTGGAATTTGAGTCATTGGTCATTCTGGATTGCTTTGGCTACTAGCTATAAAGAATTTAATATTTTTATTAATATGTCGGACATACCGTTATTAGTTCAGGGAATCGAACCCAGAACCTCATGTTACCTTGCGACCATTAGACCAAAGAGGCTAATGATTATTAATACTTATTTAATTTTTCGGATTCTGGATTTGTGCTCGGTTGATGGCAATAGGCTCGCCCCCTATTACATCCCTATTATATGGGACTTAAACATAACGTGCCAAATGTGGGTGTACTATTTGGTACACCTCTGCCTAACCCTTCGGGGACTACAGGTGTCATGTTAGGTTACGTTATGTTTGCTTTTCGGTTGGCAAGTGACACGAAGGTAGGCAGCAATATTGGATAGAAATATATTAACCTGTTGTTGCCAATTTTAATATACATAGGTGAGTTTTTTTAGCTTGTTGTGAGTCACGGTTCTCATAGCATACGAAAAGATGTGTTGACTCAGACAGAAATAGTAACAACACTTATAGCATGGTATCTCTTTGATAATAATAAATAATCTTCCTATATCTAAAAATCTCGTGTCACGGTGTTTGTGGTTGCACTCCTCCGAAATGGCTATGGTAGGTACATAGGTCCACTAATACCACTAATTATTGGTACCATTTTTCACGTGGACGAAGGTCGCGTGGCACAGCTAGATTCTATATAAAAATGCTAAAAAATTTAGAAAGAAAAAATGCAAATCAAGGAAAATACCACAATTATCCACAGTTGGCTTTAACCGATCAGAAAAAGCTCTATGTCCAAGCTATAAAAGCGAAAAAGATGTTATTTGCTTAGTTTCGGTTCCAACGTGGTGTCCCGCTCTCGATACCACGCTGAACTAATTGCAACAACTATGGTCAACAAATGTGGTTACTTTTCGTAATAACAATACTTACTGCGTTTTTGTTGAACGTGAACGACCCAATTACTGCATCAAGATTAAGTGCTGTTCTTACATACTCTTGCCAACTACACGTGTGCAAAAATGCAATTTCTAATTTATCAACCCAAAATTTACAGAGCCTATCGTTTAGTGAACATCGACCAATTCACGAGCATCAAGCAGATAGAGTACATGACCTTCGAACTGGCACAGCAACTCAGCAGGATATGGCTCGGCAACCCTGGGGAGATCGTGAGGACTTGGTGGAAGGAGGAGTGGTTCAAGGAAGGCATGGCTACCTACCTGGCTTATTATTTCTTGACCCAGGTAAATAATGATGCAGATAAATTACTGGTTATATTTTTTTTGTATATCATCACCCACAAAAATGATTCAGACCATTTTTTGACAAAACCAACGACCAGTTGTCCACATAAGTCCTCTATAAAAAGAACTGGAAGTCATGCATCTGGAGAGGGTTTTGCTCAGAAGTGGGATGAAACATGGTAGCAGTAATAGTTTAAGGCGCGAACCGCGCAAAGATTAGACGTAAAATCAGTACAGTGCATACTCAGCCTTACTGGTTACTATTCACCTACATCACATCGTTTTGCTAGACAACTTTATGTTGTTCCTGTTTATAGCTAATAACCATTGTTCGTCTGCAGTATTCGTAACGCATCTTCTTTGTAGATACCACGGCTTCTGACCGTGTCAAGGTTCCATATAGTATTTATGTCAGATTTTTCGTCTCATCTTGAAATAGACAAGCACTAATGTTGCCTTGAAATCATATATGTATATCCCGATGAAAATACATAAACCAGAATGATGCTCTTGATATGTGCTAATAGCTATAGCTCATATTATTATGACGGGCTCTTCGTGTAATAATATCATGATATCTATAATCTGTTTTCATTACCAGATTAGAAAGCGGATCGGAAATCCTAGATAACAATGATTATTTATACAAACAATGATTCTGGTTTTATCAAAATAAACAAATATAGCACAACTTAAAAAAAAAAAAAAATGCATGTAAATGGATGTTGTTGTTGTTGTTGTATAACGCAATCGAGCGAATTTACTGGATGTAAGCCATTAATAATGGACAAAAAAAACAAGAAAAAAGAACACAAAAACAAAATACGACATTCACATAAATTGATATTCTGGCTACTCACTGGTTACTATTTAGCAGCGTCGACAGGCCTTGCTCTTCATGAGTGGCAATATTACCTTTCCGCATTCCCTGAGCCGACTACCCAGTTACAGTTTGCTTACATTTTATTACACTTTTAGTCTCAGCATGAAGTAAAAACCTATCATTGAAAATTTTCCCTCCAACTTTCACAGTACAACTACGGTATCCAAACACCACACAAACGTCATATAAGCGGATATGGTCTCCAAATGAAACACAAAGCGATGGCGGTGGACTGGCATCGAAGCACGCCCGCTTTGGGAGCCTTCAACACCTCACTGGCCATAGAGATACCGCCAAGGTATAAGGAGTTGGTGACCATGAAAACAGGAGCTATCCTGTGGATGTTAGAGAACTGGGTTGATTCTGAAAAGTTCCATCAGGCGCTGGTGCATTATATCAAGTCCAGGTGAGTTGCCGAGGTGTAAAGTGAATTTTGACTGTAGTCTTTATACATATATTTCGACGTCAGCGCTTATAATACTTTTGTATAAATCTTCTAAGAATTCGATCAATCTATTTTCGACTGCTAGATAGGACGGTGTTCCCCCAATCAGGAAAACGTTTCACGATCGACCTCGATGCCGCGGCGCAGGCTAGGCATAAAACATAAATAAACTGCCGCATGACACTTCAGGAAAAACTTCACAGCTATAGCAAATGCACACATTTGTCATGGCCAAATGACAACTCATCACAAAATACTAATCTTTAAAATTACAGGAGAGGTAAATACATATCCTTACAAGACTTCACGACGACGCTCGACCAGAGCACGATCGAGTGCCTCCACCAGTTCTTCAACGGTTCCACTGCATCTCGCATCCTTGGCTCCTGGTTCAGAAGACGAGGGTATCCCGTGATCAACGTCCAAGTGCTGAGGGATCGGGTGCCTAATGCTGTTCGGTTGAAACAGGTTTGTACATAAAGATCGAGTAGCTTCTAAATGCGGTTGTTTTCTAGAAGGTTCACTGCGAGATGGCTTGAATAAAAATCGGCAGCAAAACAACACCATCACCCAAGAAAGCACGGAACCTCAAGGACAGGATGAACCTCTGATTTTGTGACCTCTGATTTTATTTCAGTGTTTCTCCTTTGAAAATTTTTTATTATTATTTAGCAGCAATTTGCCTAAGTTTAAATTTGAAGCCGTCTTGTATATTCTGTTTTCTAATTATATCCTCACAAACTTCCAGAGGCAGTTCAGCTTCACCCAGGATAACCGCGTAGACACCGATTATCTGATCCCTATATCCTACATGGTCCAAAAGAACCAGAACTGTTACAACTGCTATCAGCCGCGGTTCACTATTGGAGCACAGACATACACCTTCGGGGAGAACCTGAATGATGGATGGATTATACTGAACAGGAAAGGCTCAGGTAAGTTGAGCCTTCATTGATAGTAACAATTTTAAGGCTGTGTCCTGCGAACAGTTAGCGGCTGACTGTTTGCTTCCAAATAGCTTCCCTATATATTTTAAATAAAGTTTCCATACAGCGGGCACTATAAACACTTTGTATCGTTTTGCTTGCTGATTCGTAGCGAAATTACGCGCGAGATTGGCCTCAGTCGGCGGTACAGTGCGCTCACTACGCCGCCGGCGAAGCAACTCAGTTTGCCTTCTTTGCCAACGCTTTTTGTTAGCTAGCGCTTCGCGACTAATTTGCTATAATTTGCCGCTCACTCAACAGTTAGTTTATGGCTGATTCGCTGATGAAAGGCAGTGAGTGGATCTGTGTGGGTGCCAAAACAATTGGCAATCGCTCCTAAAAAGTTTCGTGTTTGTGCAAAGATTTGAACGGCATTGAAATAATCAAAGTTTTAGGTATAGTTCCATGCATTTTTTACTTTTTCATCATCGTTATTGTAGTTGAAATGTCACTCTGTGTCTAGGCCCTATGGAAACAAATGCAGACACAAACTAGATGATTACTGTAAAAATTACAATGAGAAGAAATCTGATATTAGAGTAAATACTGAGTTATCTTTTCTTATAAGTAATAGATCTCATAACAAGTTTCGAAATAAGTAAAAAAAAAATTGGTCAGTTAATGATGACCTAAACTTTAAGCAGATTGATAATGTGAATAATCCTCATGAAATGAATTCTAATCAGCCACTTCGTTCTTGGAATAAAGAAAACATTGCTTCAGTCTACCACAATAATAAAAAAAAAACTTCTAAACTTCTTCAAACTTCAAAGAAACCATCCACAACAAACCACTAAATGCTAACCATTAATTGAGCCGCAATGGCTTAGCTTCTACAACTAATAATAAAACGGCTGAACTTGACAAGTCCTTGGCTTAGCAATGAATCTATTTGTGTCATACCCACGCTCGTAAAACTGTACTGATATATTTACGATACAATGCATTTTGTAGACGATAATTATGCATTACGCTTAATTTCTATGATGCCCGTAATACTGAAAATATTAAATAGCATAAAAAGACTCCAAAAGTGTCGACTGTGAGAGAAAATAGGTCATAATCTACTAGTGGGTAAAGTGCGTCTAGATGGTCGTCACACTCCCTCATGATGTTCTCCTTTACAAATGGTTATGAAAGATATTACACGTAAACCTAAACGGGACCGGTCAATGTGGCGGCACTTGGGGGAGGCCTATGTCCAGCATTGGACGTCTTTCGGCTGAAAGATGATGATGATGACGAAACCTAAACCTATAATTTGTAAGTCGGGGCTATTATGTACCACGGGCCACCACAACGTAAATATTATGTAGTCTGGCGAACTGTATATAGCGGAAGATAGAGACGTTCTATATAGCTAGAACGTTCCAGAACCAAAAGTTTTAAACCGGCGACATCCACCAAGCTCTGAGTCTAACGTCGTATACTTGTAGGATAACGTGACTTTCCCTCTCACAGAGACGAGGCCTGTGTTCCAGCACTTGGCGTATTACAGGCCAAATTTAATCATGCTTATACATTGAAATTACAATTTATAATTTCCAGGATACTATCGAGTCAACTACGATGCAGTTACTTGGAGACTCATCGCAAAGTCTTTGAAGGAGAATATGATAACCATAGACGAATTAAATAGAGCTCAAGTAAGTTTCAAGAAAGTGTCTATACTTCACACTTTGATATAAAAACGCTACACACAGTGAAAAGGGACATCGACAAGTAAACATATCTGTAAATTCAACACAATTCTAAACCTACTAGCGTTGAAGTTTTTAGACAGTTCTTAAAAAAAAACGATCTGCTGTTCATACATAAGTGCAATACGGCCAAGATATGTAGATCAGAAAATTTTAATTCGTCGTTAGTTTGCGCGGCGTTGTCTCTTTACACCTTGAATAAAAGCTACGCATAATTTTATTTAGATTTTTGCAAACACGTGTATCAGCTAAATTAAAGTTTCGTTTTCTTTTAAAATGTGGTGTAGACCTTGACACAAATCTAATTATACACTTTGATGTATTCCAGATTGTGAACGATGTATTTGCTCTATACGTAGCCGGTGACCTAGACGTGCAGCTAGCTATGGATGTACTAGAATATCTAGACAAAGAACGCAGTCCTGTTGTATGGGAGTCGGCCTTGACTGGGTTCGAAATGCTGATCACTGAAGGAGCTAGCTGCAATATGACTAGACACCAGTATTGGGAATGGGAGGTAAGACATATTTTAAATCTGTACAAATGCCAGCATCGTTTTTAGGTTAAAGATGTTATTGCTAACAAAAGTCAACACAAAAACAGGTTCAGATGTAATAAAAAAGATAAAATGTATTGCGCCAATCACGAAGAAATTTAGACAAGGGAAGTTAGGAGGATGGATTGAAGATGGTGTTCAAAAGACAAAAATGAGACGATCAAATAAATACTTACTTCTTTACTATAATGACATTTTCTATAAGTTTCTAACGATACGATGTACTTTGAGCAGATAAAAAGAACAGAACAAAACTTAAACGCCTAGAGGTAGACGGCGTACCTCAGCCGTTGTCCAAACACCGTTTTGCGAAATAGTTCATGTTTTCAAAAGACGACATACTAACAACAGTAATAATAGCTGTTTTGATATGGAAAGAAAAATTCGAGTGCGAGCAGGATTTGAATCTAATTGGTGATGTTCTTCAGAGGGTCACGTGCGTAGTACTCGCAACTGGCGTTCATTTGTAATCAAATGTATATTAACGTGGACAAGGCAAAAGGAGTACGGCGTCAGCAGGACGTGGCGTTCTAGTTTCTGCTTCCCTCCATGGCTATAAGCATGTTTGCAATAATTATTATTTCTTCTTCAATTCCAGAACTTCATGACCAAGAAAGTATCCCCAATGTACAATCAGCTCATAAAGACCAAGGACGCGTCCCATCTCACGCGCCAGTTCAGGAGCTGCGTGCTGCAGCTGGCGTGCGAGCTGCACTACGAGCCGTGCCAGGCGCATGTGAAGACGATGTACGTGGAGGACCGGAGAGGGAAACATACGTCAGTGCATTTACAATATTTATTTATTTAACACTTCAAGCACAAAAGTATTAATGCCATAGGCATTTTCTACCAGTCAACCTTTGGGTGATGCAGAGACAAGCAGTGGTAGGTGTATATCTGAAAATAATTTTAATTAATACTAAGATTAGCTACAAGGATATATAAAATACTATAAATATATTTCAAAATAATAATACATGTCTTGAAACAGGTTAATACAGAGCAGAACAAGTAGGTAAGAATAACAGAGGCCAAGAAAGTCAGGAACTGATTTAGTTCACTTTTCGTTACCCTACTAAGGCATATGAAGAACAGGATATTGTAAAGTTTATAGAAAAGGAAAGATCCTCCGACCAGACGGCTGTCGTCTGTTGGGCTACTGACCGACAGCAGCTGTTGTCGGGTTTTTCTTTATCGCCTTAAGTCGCGGATAACTATAATAGCGTGATTTAGATTTTTGAAGTTAGTTCTTCATTTGTGGCATAGATGGCGCTGTAGTACTTTTAGTACTATATTAATAAAAGGGGGTTATAGCGGCACTCATCATCATCATCATCATCTCAGCCGAAAGACATCCACTGCTGGACATAGGACCGACCCCGTGCGTCTCGCATTCAGCGGATCCCCGCAACATTTACCAGGTCATCGGTCCACCTAGTGGGAGGCCTTCCAACGCGACGTCTTCCAGTTCGCGGTCGCCACTCCAGAACTTTCCGGCCCCATCGGCCATCCGTTCTGCGAGCAATATGCCACTGCCACTTAAGTTTGGCTATTCTTCGGGCTACGTCGGTAACCTTGGTTCTCTTACGGATTTCCTCATTTCTGATTTGATCACGCAAGGAAACTCCGAGCATAGCCCTCTCCATTGCCCTTTGGGTGACTTTAAGCCTTCTGATGAGGCCCAATGTGAACGACCACGTTTCGGTACCGTATGTAATCACTGGCAACACACACTGGTCATAAACTTTCGTCTTGAGATACTGCGGTAAGTTGGACGAGAAGATACCACGCAACTTCCCGAACGCTGCCCAGCCGAGTCGGATTCGATGATTAACCTCTTTCTCGAAGTTAGACCTACCTAACTGGATCGTTTGTCCCAGATAGACATAATCGTCTACAACATCGAGTGTATAGTCTCCGATCTTGATAGGAGTGGGTGTTACATGGGCATTCAACATGACTTTGGTTTTGTCCATGTTCATTTTAAGACCCACTCTTCTGGAAGCTCTACTGAGGTCATCGAGCATAGTACTGAGGTCCTCCATGGTCTCAGCCATGACCACTATATCGTCTGCAAACCGAAGGTGAGAGATGTACTCGCCATTGACGTTGATGCCTAGCCTTCTCCAGTCCAGAACCTTGAAGACATCCTCCAGAGCAGCGGTGAACAGTTTCGGAGATATGACGTCTCCCTGTCTCACACCTCGCTGCAGAAGGATGGGTTCCGAGGTCTGGTCCTGAAGTCGGACCGACATGGTGGCGTTTTTGTACAAACACTTCAACACCTCGATGTACCGATAGTCAATTTGGCACCATTGGAGAGACTGCAGAACAGCCCAAGTCTCAATCGAATCGAAGGCTTTCTCGTAGTACACAAACGCCAAACAGAGAGGCAGGTTATACCCTTAGGTGTTCTGTATAACCTGCCGCAGCGTATGTATGTGGTCTACGGTGCTAAAGCCTTTTCGGAATCCGGCTTGTTCGGGAGGCTGAAAATCGTCAAACCTGCGCGCGAGACGATTCGTGATGACTCTTGAAAACAACTTGTAGACATGGCTTAGAAGTGAGATGGACCTATAGTTCTTCAGCCGGGCATTGTCGCCCTTTTTGAAGAAGAGTACCACCACACCCCTGCACCATGCCTGCGGCGTTTTCCCCTCGGGTATGACGGAATCAAACAGCTTCTAAAGGGCCTAAAGTACCGGTTTTCCACCTGCCTACGGGAGTTCGGCCGTAATTCCGTCATCACCCGGTGCTTTGTTGTTTTTTAGCTGCTATGGAGCCATCCTAATCTCGTACAGGCTGAAATCCGGAATGTCTTCGGTATAGTGTCGGGTCAGTCTAGCTCTTGGGTCGTTAGCTAGATTTGCAACGGGTTTACTGGTTGAAGTGTACAACTGCCCATAAAAACTCTCGATCTCCCTCAGCAGCTCCGGTTTGGCGGATACGATCCTGCCATCGTCGGTCTTCAGTTTTGTGAGCTGGCTCTGCCCAATAGCCAGATCTCTTGAAAATACCTTGGAGCCTTTATTTCGCTCAATAGCGTCTTTAATACGCTCGGTATTAAAGCGGCGGAGGTCGCTCTTCAAGGATTTTGAGATCCATCTATTGAGCTGCCGGTATTTCCACGCCTCGTCTGAAGACTGCAGGATCATCTCGGCTCGAGAGTATGATCAGAGAGTTTTTTGTTCTTGTGTGCACGACGTGTCTTGAAGAACTTAGACCCAGTCGTATGGACAGTTTCCACGAACCCATCGTTGTAATCGTCCACCGAGCTTCCTAGGCACTCGAAACGATTCTGGAGTTCAAGCTGAAAGCTCTCGGGGTTTTGGATCTGGATCTGTGCTGGACGGAGCGTAGACTTCATCAGTCGAGACCTTTCAAGCTTGATATTGATGTTCAATGTGCATCTTACTATGCGGTGATCGCTCCCGGTTTTCACCGAATTGATCACAGAGACATCATTGAACATTTGCTTCTTGGTTGACATGATGAAGTCAATCTCATTTTTAGTTGCACCATCGGAACTCTGCCAGGTTCACTTCCTGTGCTCACGCTTTTTGAAGAAGGAGTTCATCATATAGAGGCCCTCCTTCTCCATAAAACTAGCCAGTTGGTGTCCCCGGTGGTTCCGACGGCCAACCCCAAATTGCCCCACCTGCAACTCATCCCCGTCTCGTATGCCTAGTTTCGCATTGAAGTCCCCCATGACAACGGTGAAGTGAGTTTTGAAACCATGCAGGACTTTGGAAATATCCTCATACATGGTCTCCACTTCATCGTCAGGGTGTGCCGAGGTCGGGGCGTAGACCTGTATGACCTTCAGCGAATATCTTGAGGATATTCTGAGTATAAGGTACGCCACCCTGGTCGACACAGTCTCGATCTTCACCACGTTATTCACGAGGGACTTGTGGACGATAAACCCAACACCACCCTGGGACTGCCGGTCACCCTCTCGGAAATAGAGCAGGTTGCCGGATTTCAGGATGATCGTGTCCTCCCCCTCTCTTCGGACTTCAGATAATCCCACAATACTCCATCGCAGCCTGCTCAATTCCTCTTCGAGTTCCGTTATCTTCTCGTCGGTCCGGAGTGTACGCGTGTTATATGTTGCCAGGTCAAGTCGTCGGTATAGGCAGCCTGATCCCATCCGGAGATTCTTAGCACCCCTTGCCACGCCGCGACCTCGACCGCTCCCACAGTGGAGGGTAGACGGGCTGCGGGTACTAGGGGCCAATTTTGTGTTGCGCTCATCATTGGGGGGGTTTTGCTATAATCGCCACGCTTGGCAGGCGGGTTGGCGATCGCAGTACGGTTGTTAAAAACACAGAGAACGCTGCTGCCCATTCTCTGGTAAGTCCCTTAGTCGCCTCTTACGACACCCACGGGAAGATATGGGATGGTGCTATTCTTTTACATCCGACACCATACGGAACTACTTATAGCAACTTTCTATCAAAAATTTTGTTAAAATGTTTTACTAGAGCATGCACTTGACTTTCGAATTCTGAACCATGAAAAAGTGATTTCTTTAACAAATTTTGATACTCTACCGTCGATAATTGTATTTCGATATGAGGTTTTCTCATTTGAACGGTTTTTTTTTCTTTTGTAACTTCTGACAATTTTCATCGTTTCCAGCCTGTTCCCTGACTGTCGCATGTCATACTTCTACGTGTTAGCCAACGAGACGTTCAGCAGCACCTACACGAGGAAACTGAACCCCATCGAACAGGACGACAAGTGGATCGCCGACCAGAAAATGTAAGACTCGAGTTTGTTATCATCATCTGCCTAGCCTTTTTCCATCTATGTTGTAGTCTGCTTCCAGTCTAAACGGATGCAGCTGAATTATAGTATTTTACATTGAGCGACTGCGTATCTGACCTCCACAACCCAGTTTGTACTGGGTATTACGATACCCCTTAGTAAGACTGGTTGTCAGACTTTCGGGCCACTGACTACCTGTAACGATTGCCAAAGAATCAAGACTCAAGGTTATAAGTTGGTCTGTAATACCTGAAGGGTTAGAGACTCATGTTTTGTCAGCTCATGAGTCCCATGTAATAGGGAGCGAGCCTTTTGTCATATTCTTGTAAAATTTAAAACTGCTACTGAGAATTCCAATCCCTCAATAATGACGCCACACAGTGAAGAAAAAAGGAGTCTAAAAAATATACAGGACAAAGTAGGAAGAACATGTGTGATTAATGATTGAAATAAAACTGGATGAGACACATATGTTTAAACTATAGTCTTTACTCTATTCCAGACGCGCGAAAACCAGATTCAACGGCATGATTCCGATAGGAGAACCGAGACCAATGCCTATTGTAATGTCTTCTACTGAAAAGGTAAGAACAGTCATCCATAATCTATATTTACTGACCTGACTGACTATCCAACGCGCAGAGCAAAGCATTAGACGGATTGGGACAGTTTGGTTGATTTGTCAGTTTCGCTGATTGGACAGTTCTGTGAATTCGACAGTTGCGTCGACTTGACAGTTTCCATAATTCGCCAGTTTCTTCGATTCGACAATTTTATTCAATTCGTCAGTCGAGGATGACGTAAGATAAAATAACATTGTATCAGCGTGGCAGCGACTAGTCAAAATAGTATATTATACAACAAATGAAAAAAAAGAGAATTTAATTCGAGGGACTAAGTTGGATCTCGAGAGCAGCGAAGGTTTCTAGAGTAGAATCGTCTACATGATATCGGTACGATTCGGCTTACAGGGGAGAATGGAAGAAAAAAGAACTTGTTGCACCGACCATACGTAACATGGGGCAAGGAATTTGGTGATAGATTTATTCTAGAAGACTAAATTCGTATTTCCTTAAATATAAATAAATATATTTAATTTTTCCAGACAACTGAAGCTGTTACTGAAAAGCTGCAATCAGGAGGATCATCAGAGGAATATTCAATTATGATGTTATTAATTGCACCTTTAATAAACGTTTTAATATTACAATCTGAATGGTAACATATTTATTGAATGTAACCATTTTAGTCAGGTCATCAGTTTTTGGTCTTTATTTTTTAATAGACTTGCCTCAACGCCTGCTTTCAATCTTATTTCTATTAGTTATTTATTTTGTAGGCTATTTTTGTTAAGATTGTTATTTTTTAAATTGTTTTTCAAGACTGGATTTCTGAACTTACAAAAAAAATTCGACAATATAATTTTGATTAAAACGAGCAAAATAAGGGGAAATTAATTTGCAAAAATCACATTCCGTTCAGTGATTACTAAACACTATAGAAATTAAATCAGGAAATACAATGTTTTTTTTGTAAAGATATTGCACTTAAAAATTAATGATGATTTAACGGTTTAGTTCTAGTCAAAATGGTTTTAATTCTTAACCAATTTATATAGAGTGACTGTTAAAATTAGTGACCGATACTTAACACGTGATTGTACTCATGATAACAATCAACTTTCCCAAAGAAATTTTTTTATACTCGTTCATTTTTATCCTAATAACACAACAGCAAAGTATGTAATTAGCGTGCGCCTGTTTGACCTATCAGCTGTAAGCCGCGTGACGCCGCGGGCCGTCTGTCTCATAGCTACCGTCCCGCACAGCACCCGCGGTTCGCAAGCCCGCTCCCTAAGTTTTATTCTAATAAAAATTAATGAGTATAAAAAAAATGTTTCTTTGGGAAAGTTGTTTGTTATCATGAGTACAATCACGTGTTTAAGTATCGGTCGCTAATTACCTTTCACCCTATGAAGGGTGTAAATAGATCCTTAACATAGCCGAAAGGCACTTGTTCTCTCCGTCTTTGCGATGATTTTTTTGTTCAAGACCATACCAGAACTTTCTAGTTACGGAGATATTGGGGGTCAAAGTTCCAACTTTTTCACAAGCTTTTTTTTAATACATGTTTGTAATGTAAGATTTTTACTTTACACACCTCCACGACCCCCGTTCAATCCATCCATCAGCACAATGCTTTGAGTGTTTTCCATCGAGTCCTACCGTAAAACGTGATTTATCACCCCAAAAAAAAGTCGATTCCCAGCAATATTTTTTGCGTAAAGTTACTTAGTTTGATGTACATAATGGTTGGTTGACGGCTATGTGAAGGTTCTGTTTACACCCTGTATAAGATTTTATATTATTTTTAATTTATGTACATATTAATTTAAGAATATGAATAAAAATATGATGTGCCTTAGTCTGGCCTTACTCTACAAATATTAAATCATCCTAATAAAATAAGAATATTAATATAACTTGATTAATTATAACACTAATTATATGTATGTTTTGTAACTTTAAGCAAGTTGTTTTATTTATCAAATGTTTACCAGAATTTTCTACTAGAGGGAAAACCATAAAATTAAACGAAAATAAAAACTTGAATATATTTTGTTAAAAAGAACTTCATACCCCAGATAGCAGATATTCCAGACGTCTCATCAAGTAGGCCTCTATGCCAAGGACTTTGTCTTGCATTAAGACGTTCGTGTCTCTAATACGGTATCATGTGATGTTATCTTAGTGTTATTATTAAGGATGCGTAAGCCGATTATTCTTCCGTACATTATTATTGCTAATCAAAACATTATAAAGATATTGGTTTGAAACTTGAAATTTAATAAATGGCATTACGAGAGTGTGCAGTGTGAATGAGTTCGAAAACTCCAAAAATAATTTACCACTATACTACCTCAATTTTCAAATAAGGGAAAAACGACGAAATGAAACGAAAATTATTTTTAAACAAATTTTATTAAAACACAACTTGCTTTATTCTTACAACAAAGTTTTAATTGAAATAGGACCCCTTCGTAGTGGGGAAGAAAAACTGGCGGAACAAACTCCTCAGAAACACATACAGACTATTATTGTATTAAAAACAGATTTTTGATTTGCAAATTCTTTTACTTTTAATACGAACTAAGTTCTGCGAAAATGACCTAACCCACATTCTTAAAAATCTGTTAAATACGTCAAGTTAATGCAACATTCTAAATGTGGTAAATTACTATGCAGTAATTTCAGTCCCTTATCTAAAAATGAATCAACGTTAACTATCCAAAATCATTACAATAGGGAATATGCAAGAAATACAAAACGTTTTTTATTTCTGAAAAAATGGCATTGTGGTGTGGTACCTACACTTGTTTAATTTTATAACACAACACTTTTTTTACAATTTAATATTTTATGTAGCGTGTTTTTGGTGAAATGGACCGCAAACTCAAAACGCATCGTCCCTCGATAACGCGCGAGTGTGTCAAAGGATACACTTTTATTTGAAAAGAACTTAAGGTTTCACTAAGATTTTATTATAATATTGTTATTGCAATGTTTGCTTGAATAAAGGACATACTATTAATATATACATAAGTAAAATTATTATAATAAGGGTAAAAAATTAGATGTAGTTAAACAAGGTAGATAAAGGTAAATGACGTCAAATAACATGACATGAATGGCCGCGACAGTCACGGACGTTAGAACGTTTAACATTTTTTTTGAGAGACAAGAAGTAGTCGAATTTAACTTTTAATTATTTTCTTAGTTTGATAGTACTGTATTTTATTGATTTAAGTGAAGAAATTATTACATGCATATTCCCTATAAGTTCGGAAAATGGGACGATATTTCAAAACTCAGCTCTTGACTCTGCCACTACATCTCACAACACTATGATGCATGGTCGACTATCCATTGATAAACATAATAATAATCATCCCAGAGAAGATTCTCATTAACTTGTTCGAGAGCTCGCTCAGCCGCCAATTGGGAGTCTTGTAAATTGTTATTCATGGCATACACCCAGGTTGTAAACTGTGGAAAAAATTAAATATCCGTTTATATGTGGTAATAGCTGCGCCCATAATAGCAAATGCTTTGAAAATGTCGGTTTCGAGAAATACGCGATTTCATCGGGCACAATATCAGACAAAGATACAAATGGTGCATTTCTCATTTTGACCAAGCTCCATTTTTTACCAATGTAATTTTTTATAAAAACGGGAATTTCTCAATATGTCGGTTACGGCATTTACTACTACGAGGGTAGAATAGATAAGATGCAACCAACGTCCGGTCGTCCGTGGAAAGCATGATCCTGGATTAAACATGGTCGTGGACCGTGAGTCGCAGAAGTTATAAATGAAGTCCTGTCCCGAGTTTGATCTTCTCTTATTTTTTTCTATCACATTCATTTTAAATTTGTTGGTGAAATCAACAGAAATATTAGTAAAGTACAAAACTGAAGATGTTAGAAAAATAAAACAGTGAAAAATAAGAATTTCCGTCATCGACTAAGAAAGATTACTTTTCTTTTTGCCTCTTGACATCTTTTACTAAAATACAGTCGTATATTCCGACATCAATAGTGTATTATTTGATTAAATGTCGCCGCAAGAGTTAATCTAATTAATAACCAACTTATAATTTCTCATCCATCATAATATTGATCCTGCTCTGTGGGTTGGCAGTGCAATTATTACAATGATTCATATCGATTGACAGAAGAGATAAGCGCCATTTATTGGCCTCTATATTAACTATGATTTAATTTAAGTGTCAATTCAAAGAGTAATTTATTAAACAAAAGTCTTTAGCTAGATCTATAGTAAGGATAAGCAAATGTTTTATAACAATTGGGATTTTGACAATTATTATTGCTCATTTATTATTTTAGTTCAACACTTACTAGGAAACCTAAGTCTTCATCAACCACATTATCAGCCAGGATGAAAATCACCTCTTCAAGTTTCTCAGGACCACCGTACCTGAAACAGAAATTATTGTTATTATTATTTTTTTACACTTTTTTTTTTAACAGAAATGATTATATTAATTTTAATATAAGTTAGCTACAGTATCAGAGCCTTAGTATACTTTGACCATAATCCACGCAGACAAAGACAGAAACTATTGAGTTACTTTGATGAAATGAGTGGTTTCTCAATTATCAACCGTTGAGCTTTCTAAAATAACATTTATTTGCTTTACCCCAATCACCTACTGCGTCATGAACGTTGATTTATCTCCATATTATTTACTAAACACAGCATCAAAAATAAACTGTTCTTAGATACCACGTCACAGCAAAGTAGATGAAACAACTTCTTGCATACTTCTTAAATCGATTTGATACGTACATTTTCCTGATTTCTGAAGTCCTTACTCTCAAAAATTGGTGAGCCAAGTTTGCATTCGCGTAACTACTTCCTGTAACTGCAGCGAAGATCTTCACTCGTTCCTCAACAACATATGGGCTATTTGATGCAATAGTTTGCTCAAGTAACCTGTAAAACATAAAAGTTTCTTTGTCATAAAAATCCAATTCCAGAAAGTATAGTATGAAAGTCTAAAAAATGTTCGTTGATGCAACTTATGATGAAATTGAGTCCGATTTTAAATACAATTGTGCCTAAAATTGTTCCTAGCGGTACTCGAAACTGATTTTTCAGTCCAATGATCAAATTAATCATTCTACAATGGCAGGACGAAAAAGCTATTTTATGGTAGCTAAGAAATCATGGTAATGCACAAGACAAGTACTCACCCAGTAATAAAGACTTCGTCTTGCGAACAAGCTAACGACTCCAAAATAATAACTCTCTCACCAAGAGTCGGCTCTAACTCCAATCTTCCATTCAACGCTTCTATGATCTTTTCGTCGCCTTCCCTTACCATCGTACAGTATACAGCTGGTCTGATATCATGAGGGATGGCTGGATTACTGGAAACAAAAGAAATATTTAATTTTGTTCCGAAAAAAGGAACACAAATGGTTTTGTATTAGGCCTTTGACTCTCTATCTCTCCGGTATATTAAGCACGTTGATAGTCAGTTTAGTAAAAATTCTGTATTATAACAACCAATATATTGTTGAAAAAGAAAAATATAAAAGACCCGATCTTTTTTAAACGGGGTCGCATTCCTCTGTCCAGCGAATTTTAGTTGCTTTTTTTAACTGTCTGTACAGTGTTGAAAAAACAACTAGAATTCGCTTGTATTATGAATAATTTCTTATATAGGATGACTGGTAATTAGCGACCGATACTTAAAAACGTGATTGTCTCATGATAATAAACAACTTTCCCAAAGAAACATTTTTTTTTACACTCATTCACTTTTATCACAATAAAACTTAAAACCCGAGCCGTGCGGGTGCTCTGCCTACTCACTGTTGCGCAGTACGATAGTAATGAGACAGAACAGCTTCACGCGGCTAACAGCTGATAGGTAAAAGGCGCGCGCGCGCGAGTTTCATACGGCTGTTGTGTTATTGTGATAAAAGTGTATGAGTAAAAAAAAAAAACTTTGGGAAAGTTGTTTGTTATCATGAGTGTAATCACGTGTAATATATGAGTGTAAGTATCGGTCACTAATTACCAGTCACCCTATATACAGCATGAATCAGAAAGCAACTTTCTCATTGAGGCCGACATCGTAATCGCGAAAAAAATATTATAAAAAGAAAACACTCAGATATTTTTTTTCTTTTTACAAAATTATTGTAATTCAAAATTTTTTTGAGATTTTTTGCATAAAACCTTTACTCCCATATTCTAACAATGACAGTAAGTAAACACGACGTAGTAAACTAGCGTAATGGATGCTTAAAAATAAGGAGCCAGTATTTATTTTGTGGGTCAAGTAATTTTAAATTATTTATTTTTTATAAAAATAGTAATGAATAGTTAGACCCTATATATTTTACTCATTCCTTTAAGCCAGACCTTTCTGATACATGCTGTTTTCACTGTTTTTTAATATACGAGACACTCACACTACTGTCTCGTTATGAGGGTCGTAGAACCACTTCTTGGCAGCAGCTATACAAGGCTGGTAATTGGCCCTGCAAGCGTGATCCATCACCAGACTTCGAGTTAACGTATCCATCATAGGCTCCATCCAAGGCATATTAGGGTAGAATCCTATTTGATCTTCAAAAGCTCGGATGGCTTTTTTAATCATTCTCTGTAGGAAAACAACGTATTTAATAATCTATCTGATGACATAATTTAGGCATAAGCCATCCACGGCATAACAAACGTGTTGTTATACCAGAAATAAAGTTTTATTTTATTATTTTAATACCCAGTTTTTCATATAATTACCGAATATATGTTGGAATCTAAATCTTCGTCGACACGAGTATAAGCTACCAAGCGTTTCCTCAAGAAGTCCATGTTTCTGACAAAAGCTTTCCACGGCGCGTATTCGGTTTCGTGTTCCATGGTCAGAACTAATCTGAATGCGATATCATACTCTAGTCTGCCTGCTCTAGCTATGTTAAGGGCATCATCTACAAGCTGTGAACAAAAACAGATGATTATTAAACTGTAATCGTTCAAAATATGTCTGTTGATAATCTTATAAATGTTAAAGAACTTCCAAGGTCATACAAGATGCAAAATCACCTACATTTTTTAAGTTGGTTAATAAATATTAAGACACGTGAATAAAAAAAAAAAAATTTTTTAGGGATACTATACTATACATATTGATGTTTTAAAAGTTATGTCCCACAGCGAATACAAAACTTTTCACGTATGTGTCCATGAAGCTTGTGACCGGGTATTAGCTTTCTCGTACATCGTTCTTTTAATAAGACAGAGAACAAGAGATATTTGTTACTTACCGTAGCACGATTGAGCGGATGAATTTGGTTCCTCGTCTCTGGGTTTTCAAGGACTTTAATGATTATTTCCCAAAGGTTAATCTCGTAATTGACGCGGTAGTATCCTGATGATAGCAAAGAGTAAGAAAACAAAAGTGGATTTTCCCTCACGTAGTTTCTGTATGAGTGTAGTTTTTTTAAGTCCATGTGTTTCAAACACATGGACTTAAAATCGTTATTTTTTTTGGATTATTATGCATAAACAAATATTTAGGAAACATTTTCTACGTGCTAAGGTGCACTTGCGCAGTTGTTGGCATTCTTCTTTAACTTTTTTTTTTTATTAACACAGGCCATTTACAGAAATACCAACATTGTTTAGAAAATGTCAGATTTTGTAAAAAAAACTATGAAAGCTCTTTTTCTCATAAGAATAATGCATTTTTTACGGTACGTTTGAATGCTCAGGTGTGTCAAATAATGATCTGTTAAGCTTACCTTGTCCCTGAATATTGAAAAGGATCCAGTCTTCGCTACCGAGATGAACATTCAACAATATCACAGCATTGTCTAACATCGCGATGGGGTATATGTTTTCTTCACCAAAGTTACATTCATTGCTGGTGGTGTACGTGAGTGGCACTTGGTACCACACGTATGGCTTGGAGGAGAAACCAAAACTTTCCTACGAAAGGCCATTAATTCACATCAAAGATAACATAGTATTAGACTAAAGATAGGGACTAAAGAAATCTCATTGAAAATATATGATCTCAGGGGGGTTACCACAACGTCTTAAAGCAGGAGTAATTTCAGAGTGGGAAAGAGATGGCGCTAGACGACCAGCCCCCGTAGCATGGCGTTTATCTATCTCTATTCTTCAAGAATCGACAAAGCTCTTTCTATACAACTCGACATGTCTTCTGCCCGAGCATGCGGCGAGCCGAAGACTCGAGTTTTCACGAAGACAAAGACATAGGAATTCTTTCCTTAGCAACGGATAGGTAGCTAGTGATGTAGATATACAACGAATCCTACGATGACATTACGTTTAGTTAACCAAAAAATGTGTCAAATGCACATGTTTTAAAACCTTAATAATATATTTATATATATATATATATATATATTATTCACTAATAAGGTTGCCTATTATTTTTACTATTTGACATTGGTTGAGAAGAAACGTTTCTACACCCAAGTGCCAAAAGTAGAGAAGAAATCATCGCCGTGCTCGACGTTGTCGACTTTTGTTGACAGAAGAATAGAAACTTTTCTTTTCCACATGTCTAACATCGCCATGCTTAGGACGATAGAAATCTTTCTACAATCTGTCATTTTGTCGATTATTCCGCCGTCAAAAACCGTTTCCACGTTGCTCATGCTACGTGGGCTGTACAGCTCTGTTTCTTTCCCACACTGGAATTACTCCTGCTTTAAGATGTCATTGTAACCCCCCAGGTCTCAGTGAAATTGTAAAATTACATTATTGCCAAGACTCACTCGTTACACTTTCGCTAACGCATTGTCCCATTGAACAAAAGTATATTAAATGTTAGGAGCAAAATATTCAAAATTGTGTAATTTTGAATATTTTGCTCCTAACATTTAAATTTACCTGGATAACTATCACAGTGTTACTGTTTAGTCGTATAACATTTAATAATGGGTATCCATTCGTCTGAATCCACGGTTCCAAAAACTCTTCGAAGTCTTCAACTTTATCGTGATTGTTCGATCCAATCCATTCGCTGTTCACAGCATCTATGAATGTTAACGAGCTCACCCAACTTAACGACCTAGAAAGAAGACATGACTTTAGAAATTGGCGACGTACGATTATTACAGTTACAGTTTCTAGACTAATTACCGTTACAAAATATGTGATTTGTTACTAAATTAATATTTATTTCTCAACGATCTTTCAGGATTATTATCACTTTTTTTAAACTTACATAGCGTTAAGAAGTGCTTGCGCTGCTATCTGAATGAAATCAGTCTCTGCATCACCAAGCATGGTTCTCATCATCCTCATTAAAGCCGGAGCCTTGTACTTCACGATTCCATTCACACCGATGTGGTCTCTAATAACATCTTCTTCGAACAGATCATATTTTGGCTCCAATGCTTTTGAACTCGAGTACGAATCACGGAGTAAGCTCTCTTGTATGACATCAGTAACGAATAAAGTATTGGCATCTAGCTGAGTTACGCCGAAGTTCCTGATCTGGGGGAAAGCAATGCAGTATAAAACCTTTTTCAACCTAAGTCATTTAAATGTGCTTTAATCCAACCATATCAATTTAATACATACTGTTCTCATCATTTCCCAACCTGCATACGAGGCAAGGCCTGACACGACCCATTCGTACCGCCTGTTTTGCGGGTAGATCACATACCCAAACCATTGCTTTGCTATTGCTTCTGCTATCTTCGGTAGTGCTACACTCTGCAGCTTCACTTCTTGGTTTGCGTCCATGAACAAGTAAGGTTCCCTGATTATAATATAAAAAAAGCAACATTAACCTATCAGGTACATAAATTATGTTTTGAATATAATATTTGCAATTGCTGCTATTCAATGTGTGAAGTAAAAAGCAGTGCAAACTTATATTATATTAGTTAGAGCACCAGTTGAGTATGATAGGGTTATGACAAAATTATAATTTTGTAACATTTTTTTTGAAGGTTTACCAATTTTAGTGTGATTTATCTATATTAATATTACAAAGAGATAAAATTTGTCATTACGAGGTAAAGTTCGTATGTAGGGAGTAAACTTCGGAACTACTCATCTGATTCCAAAAATTCTTTCACTGACGGGACGCTACTTTATCTCCGAGTGTCATACGCTAAATTTATAAAGTTCCCGTGGGTTAATTCCTGTACATAACGTAAGCGAAGACGTGGGCAAAAGCTAGTTGCACATAAATCATAAATACAAAGACTCACCAAAGACCAATAATAGAAAGAGCATTCCAATCTGTTGACACGTCTGGGAGCCCAAATATATGTAATCTAGTATCTTGATTCTGAACAATTCCTATGAATTCCTTGTTAGTCCATAGATTTAAGAAGGTGTAGAAATAGTAAACAGCTACCATTGTGTAGCTTACAGACTGATCATTAAGGATCCCTGGTCTTCCGTATATCAAGACGTCATACAAAACAACTGCGGTAACATTTATAAAGTTGTGAGCTATCATTCCCCGTTGACATGGCGGTCCTTCCAATGGACGGAATTGGTTCCTGAAATAATGAGTCAGTAAAGTGTGGTATTTGAAACCAAATTCGCGCTTCGTAATAGGAATGAATTAGGCTTACGTTGTAAGCAAAATAAGAATACATATTAGAGGGCATGAACACACAAACAATAGAAAGATGATGATAATAATCCCAACAAATTGACGCGACGTTTTTTTTTTTCAAATCGAATTTTTAATTTAATTTGTTGTACTAATTTAACCCTATAAAACTAATTTGTCATAATTGTTGCTTATATTTCTACTTAAACAAAGTTCGTAAAATACGTTTTTCTTAAGTCAATGGTTGAAGAGATATTATTATTCACTTTTAAAACCGTAAAAATAGTTTCTAATTTTTAAGTAAGAAGAGAAAAATTCTGAAAAAAAATGTATTTGTGGTAAGTAAAAAGAATTTTAAACGAGTTTGAATGAGATTTGATATTACGTTTTTGAGATATGGGACTGTTTCGTGAAACTGCAGCAGTAACTTTGGTTTTTAATAACATACTATGAAATCAAATTAAGCTTTGCTGTTGAGTATAAATCGACATAAATTATGAATGAGCGTTAAAAATATTATTAGTACATTGGTGTAACGAAACCCTTTGTGCGCTATGTCAAATTCTGAATATATACGGGCTCATCAGACCGTCTCTGGGATAGTGATACCTATTAGCTGAACATCAAAACATCTTCTCTTCTTTATCTTTATTTTAAAGTACTTACGTGCTGTTTTCCTCCAACAAAGAATTCGACACCAAACTTGAGTATTCCAAATTGTTGTACTTGAAGCTTATTCTTGGCATTTCAGTAAGCTCGTTCATGCAGGGGAACACGCGACTTGAGTACGATGGATGCAGATTCATTGACAGATAATTGCTAAAATATAAGATGGGATATATATAAGGTTAATTAATATGAATATTTTAAATAAAAAACACCAAAAGATAAAGTACTGTTGTGCTGACGACGCCAAGAAAAAGAGGAGTAATAATAGCAGCATTTGCGGGTTGTCCTAACCCATAGATTTTATCTGAAGAAAAGTTATTTCCGTTTTGATCAACCATGATCTGCAGGTAGACAACGCGACGCGTAACATATCTCACGATTGAAAAATAAGCCCAAAATTAGAAAAAAAATAGTTAGCAGAAACAAGCTATTACTTTTGATTGTATTTTCCCAGGTGAAGTCCACGACCATCGTTCGCTAGTTGACCACTGTACTCTATGACAACAAATAGTGTCGAAGCGGGGATCGGTGGCGCGATATACAGGAGGTCATCTTCAACATAGAAGTCGGCCTCCATGGCATTTCCACTTGTAAACACTCGAACTTTCACAGATTTGATAAGTATCCCTGTGGCGTGTAGAACTATTTCATCTTCCCTCGTGGCAAGGGATAACCTAATTTCAAGAACAGCACGTCCATCGAAGGAATCCCCGTTTACTGTTATTTCAATTTGATAACTCCGTACTGTTTGACCAGGTCTTACATATTGTCTTCTTGAACCATCACGAGTTGTATTCACTGCTGGCTCTACAACAGTTAATATTTTAGTTTCTTCTATAAGTTTTGGCACTACCGAATCTTTATCATTGTCGGGTGTCGGTGACGAATTTGCAAACACGTTAAATAGTATCACGGATGAAAAGAAGACGTACTTCCATTTGAAAGTAATCGGAACCATTTTTATTGATTTTTAATGTCCGATTACTACACACTCCAAGCGTGTTCCGCTATACAATTGTTAAAGTAAGATCGCTTTAAGGAAGATGCGTACGTTTTTAAGCAATCGTTTTAACAGATATAGTTAATCGGTTGTTGATTGATCTAAGATAATGAGAGTTAAAAATGGTCATGCGATAAATTATTATGTGTCGTGATACCGTGATCATTATATTACTAATTACTTTAATCGATGTTTGTCCGTTTCTTCTTTTTGTCTAACTGACATCATTTTTGTGTAAGGATACGTTTTTATTTTTTATAAAACCCTTGCCCCATACTAGGAATTTCTCCTGTATCGTGGGTGCGTTTACTAACTTATTAATCTTTGTTCCGTGCGGGAATCGAACCCGCGACCAGAAGCGCAGCAGTCAATCGGTCAGCCACTGCGCTAACCGTGCCGTTCGTTGGCCGGAGAGAGACATTTTCGAACATGAGTTAAATTACTATATTACTATCCATGGGCGTCCCCAGAATTTTTTTTTTGTGGGGCATATGTGAATAAACTAAGTAGTAGGAAATTAAAAATGCTTTTTATTTACTGACTGATACGTTTCATTGACTGCACTACATTTTTTTTTTTCAATAATAACCTGCGAGGGTTCTGGCTAAATCTAGCTAAAATTTCGTTTTCAAATGTAGTTGTGCTTCTAGAAGCTTCTTTCTATGCATACTCATTATACAGAGGCCGACAAGACGGTTTTCTGTCATTGTTGACCTTAACCAAGTTTTTATTTTAATGTGAAAAACATTAAAGTATCCAATGAATATTTAATTTTGTCATTATATTAATTTTGCCTAAAATTCTTAGCTTCGGGTCATAGAGCAGGGTGGGGCAAGTACGCCACCTTGCCTCACCGTGGGTATGCCCGCCCATGTTACTATCTATGTAAGGGCAAAATTTAGAGTTAAAATATACTTTCATTACGTCTGTATTTCTCCGAAGAGTTAAGCAGAGGTAGTCTTAAAGGAAAACCACATTTCACCAGTACTACGAACCGAGGTTATTGTCATCAACTGGGCGCAAATTCAGTCTCCATGCTTCTGATGAGAAATTCCTGACGGAAACCCAATATCACTTCGGCCATGAAACTCAAGACCTCATACTCAGCTGCCGCTAGAACTACGAGGTAGTTAAATACAACAAAAATAATAGGCAACATCATTAGGGCTAAATGGTAAACTGCGTCCAACGGTTCAAACGAATTCTTTTTTGTTTCATGTTAGAATTTGGCTACCGAAGACGTCATATTACCGAGTAGGAGGGCTTCTCTTTCCGTATATGGCGCTTTTCGTTCAATGTATCGAGTCGATGGTTTGTGGTGGTCAACTCTACTGCTTTTGTTGTTACCGGGTATTTAAGAGCTAATTCGGTCTGGCTGCCGTTTCCGAAATCGGTATGGAGGATACAACATTAGTTTTAGTAAATGCGAAACCTGAAACACGTGTCTAGTATTTTTATGTTAAGAATCTATGTACAAAAAATTCAAAACTGTATCATAAAAAATCACAAAGTTATAAGCTTGTTCGGTTACTTGGCTGTCCGCACAAAAACGCGGTTACCACGCGGCGTGCCTGCGCGCGCGCCTCCAGCGTCGTCTTGAGTTCATAGATAATAATAATTTGGCAGTAGGTACCTCAATGATTGTGATAGATACTTAGTGTCGCTTGGTATCAAACTTGTAGCTTTTTTAAACATTTTTGGGACCAAATATAACATGGTTTAAAAATTAATGGTATCGATTCAGTTACTCATTCTGAACAAACTATATTCAGGTTTTGCATATACTAAAAATAATGTTGTATATTATCCAGCAACCGGGTTGTGGAGTTCAGACAGGTAGCCACTTCATTTAAATTAGATATTCAAGCTGCATCCGGTTAGACTAGAAACGGATCAATAAAAAGTTGGAATATAGCAAGGACGATTAGAATTAAATGTTAACGAGTGAAACGTCATTTTTATATTAACAAATCCATTGCTAGACATTGAATTTCGAAAAAATCGCAAAATTGATCAGTTTTAATGTTCATAAACCTTAAACTTGATCGATTTTGTTTGTAACAATATTTTTAGGGTTCCGTACCCAATGGGACCCTATTACTAAGACTTTGTAGGCCATCTGTCTGTCCGTCCGTCTGTCTGTCAGCGGGCTGTATCTTATGATCCGTAATAGGTAGACAAATTTTCACAGAATTGCCGCTATATCAATAAATAATAAAAAAAATAAAAATTAAAGGGAACTCCTTTAATTATTTTTTTTATTTTTTTTCCTACTACGATGGCACGGAACCCGGGTTTTTATCTCTGACGATACCTATCTCGGTCTAAGATGTGTCAAAACAGATAGATATAGTAAATGGTAAGCCCCAGTTTTGATTGATTTTCCCTGTTAATTATAGGCTTAGAGTTATTATTAAGCTTTTTATCTCAGGTGGGAAAACTACTTAAAAAAACCTAGATAACACTTTCCTTTTTCGGTACTAGGTATCGTGTTATCAATATTTTTGGTAGAATCAGTCCAATATTGGATTAAATGATAAATGTTGTTTATTTCGCAAATAGGTATTAAAAATGCTGTTACTTTTAAGTGTACTTACTTACTAAATTATGGATCGTTGTGTCTGATGCAAATAAATAAATAAAATAATTTACATGTCATTTATTTTTAAACTAGTTGAGGCCGGTGTTTCGCATCTGACTACTCTGAAAAGAAACAAACGAAACAAACTCAGAGGTAGTCTATAGTCTATGGTCTCTTTTAAGTTCCAGACATAACCTTGGTCAACTACAATGAGGACTATTCAGATTAGTGTCTCATTTGGTCTTTTGAAGAAAGAACCACACAGAATTGAGTGGACCTGTCCAATCAGTGCAAGCATTTTTCAGCTTTCGTGTAGCTCGACTCATAACTCAAGGAGCTCAACGACCCGACGAACATTACTATTACATTGTTACATTATAAAGCAGATATCATTATCGTCGCGTGTTGATTTTGTGTTGATTACTGGCCTTTCTTTCGATTTTTTTTTTTCAGTAAACGTAAATAATAACTTGCCATTAGGAGCAATTCCTAATTTGAATTAAAATAAAAGTAAAAATACTTTAATTTATTATAATGGTTTTTAGAAAGAGAAAAAATAAACTGTTTCGTTCCTTAGCAATTTATTTAAAGTTATATATTATTTTGCAATATGTACATATTACAATCAATAGCATTGGTAGTTTAAATTATAAATTAATGTAAATATGCCTTAAATCTAATTATTTATATAACTTGTTAAATAATTCATATTTTTTTAAGTTGTGTGTAATAATTTACGTTTTTTATTCTATTCTTACACCTAATACTAAATTTGAGGCAAGAGGACGCGTTTGCCCCAGATTTAGATTCTTTTTCTAAAAATAATTACCTACTATTTACTTACAAACTACAAGATAAAAATATGAGTGAAAATGCAGTAAAAAAAAATAACTACTCTACCCTTATTATTAAAATAATATACATTAACAGAACATACTACATACTACTTTAAAAAAAAGAAGAAAAAAAACTAAGAATTATCTATTAATTATAAAATTAGACACAAGACCCCAATATAAGAAGGTAATCGAAATAAAGTACCTAACGTGTTTGCCTCCAGCAGGGTTTAACAAGACACTGTACCTACTTATGTACCTACTTATAATGCTTTTATGAACCAAGGTGTCAAACAAAGTGTGTAGAAATGGTTCATTATAACCGTGGTGCCTGTTTTGTCTAATATCATAATCTAATAAAAACAAATTCTATTCTAAATGATTACATTTTGTCTAATTCTACTCTTAAACATAGTCACTTTGTGCAATTTTGGTACCTAAAAATATTAATTTAAAATCTAGTTTTAATTAAATCTATTTGAATACATCATAATTGATTAACATTTATCATACTTTCTTATTACAAAACATGTAGCAAGATGTGATCTTTTATAGAGGCTTATTTGAATACAAAATTAAATTAAATTATTGATAAAATAGTTCAAACTTATTCTGTATTCACAATTAGCCATTTTAAAACTGCGATTAATATCAATTGAGATATTATCGAGTTTTTCTGCGATCACCTTATCATCCAAAAAAATATTAAAATAATAACTAAAATATTTATACAAACTTTACCTAGCATATTGTAACTTATTTCCTACAAAATATTTTATTAAATAATTTAGCTTGTATTGTAGAGTTTTTTTTTGTTAATATATTCTTCTAACAACTAATAATTAATTATATTTATTCATAATTTAATAAAGTTGATTAAAATAATGTCTACTAACTACATTTAAAATTAAATAACAAAATATACCTTCGAATATAAATTGACGAATTAATACTAATTTTACTTATTTTCTTACATTTTATCTTTGAAGATTAAAAATCTGTTTTTGAATTAATTAATACACAGGCCAAACACATCAAGCTATACAATTCCAGTATAGCATGGCCTCGCTTTGCATAGATTTTCCGTACAATGAGAGATCCGCAGAAACTGATTTTGTATGGCTTGATTGGTCGTCGTGCGTACGTATAAAAATGAAAACGTGTTTTCATACTCCTTTGAAAACTTTCCCTAATCATAACCAAAATTAGCCTCCTTATAGTAAGACAGAAACAGATTCTTGATCTTCGAATTCTTATACCTTTAATGATTCATCAATGCTACCATTAAAGCCACACAGAATGCCATAACCGACAGCACTATCCTGGGAGCATTGTTTTCATCAATCCATTCGTATACATAATCCTTGTCTCTTGCATCCCAGATAAGGTTTTCTTGAATCTGTGCGACGGCTCGGAAGGCCGCATCTTGGGACTCGTCTAAATTGTTGCCCTGACCATTCGCCCAGATTTCGAACTGTGGAAAGAATTTAGCTGCTTAGGGCCCAGATCTATAAACATAGTATTGCTATACGTATTTATAAAGGGTGTAAATAGACCCATAACGAAGCCGAAAGGCAATTGTTTCCCCGTCTTTGTGATATTTTTTTTGTTCTAGACCATTCCTGGAAACCTTCTACTTACGGAGATACTGGGGGTCAAAGTTCCAACTTTTCACAAGTTTTTTAAATACATGTTTTTAATGTAAGATTTTTACTTTAAACACCTTCACCACCCCCGTACTATTCAACACATCCACCAGCACAATGTTTCGAGTGTGTTACATTGAGTCCTACCACAAAACGTGATTTTTAACCCCCAAAAAAAAGTCGTTTCCTAGCAATAATTTTTACACACAGTACAGAATGCTTGATTGACGGCTTCGTGAAGAGTTACTGTTTACACCCTGTATTCATAAATGTTCCTGTTTTATATTGCGCCTTGTAGTTTGTCAGATGTGCGACTGCTTCAGGAATAACAATTTGCCAAATTGCGTGCTAAGTAGCGTTCTGAGTAAAGGAATAACTGATATTCGATTATTGTTACTATGGGAGGTCTGGATTTGCGCCCGGTTTATGGCAATAGGCTCACCATTATTACATGGGACTTAAACATAACTGGCAAAATGTGGGTGTACTGTAAGATACACCTCTGCCTAACTCTTCGGGGATTACAGGCGTGATGTTATGTTTATGTTATGTTATTACTAAGTGATTTAAGTTTCGATACTCACTTGTTCAATTTGATCGGGATCAGCCATATTATCAGCAAGGATGAAAAACACCTCTTCCAGTTTTTCGGGACCACCGTACCTGAAAAATATGTGTTAAAGTAAATATATTGAGAAAGCTATAATTATCACAACATGGCCCGTGTTACGATAATGAAAATTTAGCTCTCATCTGTATTTAAGAGATGTTTCGCATTTTTGATTAAAGGACATTGCTGTTTTCCTCACAACACTCTTTCTTTAACCGTTTTTAAATTCTGAGATCGTTTTGAGATTCGTGAAAGTGAAATAATTTATACTTAGTGAAAAAGCTTGAGTTCGATTCGACGTCGTATAATTCGTAATTTGTGGCCATTACCACTGAGGTACCATTGCTCACATGGTCATAGACTGGTAGCTGACAGATCCATAGAAATGAAAAGTTACATACATGTTCTTGATTTCTGAAGTCCTCATTCTCATGAAGGCGCGCGCTAAGTTTGCATTCTGGTAACTGCTTTCTACTACTGCAATGAAAATCTTCACTCGTTCCTCAACAAGGTACGGACTATCAGCTACTATAGTTTGGTCGAGTAACCTAAAAAAAATTAAAGATTCATTTAAATATAGGAAAAATAATTAAAAAAAAAACCCAAGGTCGTTCCCTGCGTTACACCAAATTCATTCCGTGGTGCACTTTAAGCTATTGTTCTCTTAGAAGATAATAAATTAACTACAATCAGAATAAAAGCTGGGTTATGACTAGGCAATCGTACACAGATAGGCTCCGTACACGGCTTCGAGCGTTTCGATTTCCGTTAAGCTAAACACATGCTCGTCACTCCGCGAGTGGCGCCTGGATGACTCGTGGTATGATGTGTTCTAAACAACTTCTTTAATATCAGTTAGTCGCTGTTGCATGACGCGTATTGCTATATCTTGTAGCTTATGATAATGGAGTTACACTATAGGTAAGCACTCACCCATTTATATAAGCCTCGTCTTGAGAACAAGCTAAGGACTCTAAGATGACGATCCTCTCATAATGAGTCGGTTCAATCTCCAGTCTTGCTTCCAAAGCTTCTATGACTTCTTCGTCACCTTCGTTTACCATCGTGCAGTAGACAGCTGGTCTGATCTCGTGAGGGATATTTGGATTACTGGAATCAAAATCAAATCGTTGCAATGTGATTCTACTATCAATATTCGTGCTATTTCTTGAATGACGAATACGCTGCATGATAAAGCGCATCGCATAGCCAGCGCCCTTTGGCTGTGTAGCCGGCTGGTTGTCGTCTGCTTAGTTTACGAGTATCAGCTGCTTAGCTAACACGCACAGCTCCGTCGTCTGTTAAAACTGTTGTCGGCTCCGTTAATAGTTTATGAAGAGATTCCTTTTCTACGCTTAAACAAGTATTTGGTCATTCCAGGTCGTGCAGATACAACACTAGGCCCACTAGCCTTATAGAAATCACCTTCCTCATGACACCGAATAATTGATAAATAATATTTTATGGTCATAGACGAATTCTACCCAGATGGGAAAATCTGGGAGGTGAATAACATCTCATAATTAATTAACATTTGTTCGCTGATAAGATCTCATCGACGAAGACGATATGATATGCCACGAAGATAAAACCCTTTACATTTGCCATCTACTGTCGCATTCGACACACAACAAATATCAGAACCATTGAAGGTAGAATCATACTGTAACTATTTGAATTCAAGAGAAGATCACACACACTGGGTGAATCTACGGCTGAAACTGAAATATTCGTCTTCTTCGATTCAGGGAGAAAATCTACACGGATGTACACTAATATTATGAAGAGGTAAAGTGTAGATGTAGGGGGTAATCTTTGGAACTACTGAACCGATTCCGAAATTTATTTCAATGGAAAACTTGATGCTCCTTGTGTTTCATAGGCCATATTTAAGAAAAAAAAAAACAAACAGGATGATCCCTTGGTATAATTTCTACCATAACGCAAGCAAAGACGCGGGCAAAAGTTGGTGTTGCTATAATTTACGTCATGCATCAGTCAACTGCATTTTGAAATACTCACACTACTCCAGCATTGTTGGGATCGTAGAACCAGTCTACGGCAGCAGCTATGCAAGGCTGGTAGCGGGCTCTGCAAGCGTGATCCATCACTAGGCCTCGAGTCAACGTTTGCATCACTGGCTCAGTTGTAGCCACATCTGGGTAGAAACCTATTTGATCTTCAAAAGCATGTATTGTTCTTCGAACCATTCTCTGAGGAAATACAAAAGAGTATTTTTAAAACGAATGCCTTGGTCGTTTTCTCAACCTATTCCGCAAATATAGTCATTGTATGTAAGTTGTAAGTCCTACCTACTTACCAAATAAATGTCTGGATCTAAATCTTCGTCATCATCAACATAGGCTACCAAGTGTTTCCTCAAGAAGTCCATGTTTCTAACAAAGGCTTTCCACGGCGCGTATTCGGTTTCATGCTCCATGGTTAGAACTACTCTGAATGCAAAGTCATAGTCTAATCTTCCTGCTCTGGCTATGTTCAGAGCATCGTCTATGAGCTGATAATAAAATGTTATTAGTTATTTACGATGGTAATTAGAGGAATACAAAAGCGTAGCACGGGAGTCCCACGTATATATTTATTGTTTGTTTAACAGTAAAGCGACAGATTATTTTTAAAGATATGGTAAATTCAATTCAATTCAATTTTATTCACAAACAATTTGCATTGTGTTTGAAATAACAAAAATCGTAGTACAAAAGTAAAAAAAAAAATCGTAAATTTAGTAACAATTATTAAAAATTAGCAACATAATTATTATTTCAAATCAAAATCCAAACTAATATCAATATCACGATCAAAAAACAATAATAATATAAAACAATAAATAAATTCAAAATATAATAAAATTATTCAACGTCAACTTAATAAATTCAAAAAATATACTAAAATTATTCAATGTCAACTGAAAATAAAATTGTAAATTTTAATTTGTTTATTAATATTGTAAATTGTAGGCACCAATAGAAATTTTGTAAAAAAAAAGCAAATATATTCGTGTAAAATAGTGTAAGCTACGGTTCTTCTTATTACAACCTCAGAGAAGAAGTTATGGTACTTACAGTTGCACGATTGAGGGGATGAATTTGCTCCCTCGTCTCTGGATCTTCAAGAGCTTCAATAATTATATCCCATAGTTCAAGCTCGTAGTTAACGCGATAGTAACCTAATGAGTTGAAAAAAACAAACTTTGAAAACTCTTAATGTATTACTAGACGTCTTCATGATATTATCATTGAGACTTAATGGTATTGTATTTCTTACGTGTAGATTCTCTCAATTTAAGAGAATGACTGCGCCTAAATGTATACTTTTTCTAATAGTTTTTTTTTAAGGACACTGTTACATTTTCGATGAACTCAAATTTAGGTAACTAAAGTCGCACTCAACAACATCACGCGTACGCACACATTGAACAACTCTGAGCGCTCGACTTTATACTTCACTTATACAATCTTGGTCCATTTCATTATTTTTTAATTTTATTGATTCTAGAAGATTACTTGGACCTTTGAAAATACATTTGGTAACTGTTACTTAGTACCGTCGTCTTGATAAGCAGGTTAGTATTTTTAACCGACTTCAAAAAAAGAAGGTGCTCGACCGTATGTATCCGCGATTTTCTCAAAAACTACTGATCCAATATTGATCGGGTTTTCGTTTACAAATGCAAATGTTTTCAGGGAAGGTTTAATTGTAGAATGTATTAGGATCTGAGATTTTCAAAGATAGACAATGGAACTGTTCAATAACAAACAGCAACAAACTCGCGATCGCAGTGATCGTCTAACTATCTTACTTATATTATAAATGCGAAAGTTTGTTAGGATGAATGGATGAATGTTTGTTACTCTTTCACGCAAAAACAATTTTGAACGGATTTGGATGAAATTTGGTACACAGATAGTTTATAACCTGGATGTCAATCCAGGTTATAAACTATCTGTGTCGTCATACCGGAATAAAAAGTATAAAAGTGTAGTAAGTGTTCCCGTGGGATAATAATCGAACATCACGCCGGCAACGCCGCGGGCATAATCTAGTATAACAGCTATAACAAAGCCATTTCAAGGGATTTTTATTTTTTCTGAGTTTATTTTTATAAAAATAAATAATTTGAAATTACTTAACCCACTACATAAATACTGGCTCCTTATTTTTGAACATCCATTAAGCTAGTTTATTACGTCGTATTTACCTGTTGTCATTGTTAGAATATGGGAGTAAAGGCGTTATGCAAAAAGTCTCAAAAAGAATTTAGAATTATAAGAATTTCGTATAAAAATAACACCGAGATATTTTTTTTTTTTCGTTGCTATAGCGACTTTACGACTTTTAGAAGTTACTGTTAAAATATTTTGTGTATGAAAATATACACCTTATATATGCATCTTGGATTTTGGTTAAGACTATGAAATGACACCCATGAAGAAAAGTTATCAAATTTTTGTCGGCAGCATTGTGGATTTTGGTTATGATCATATATCCGATACTAGAGACCCCAAAAACCATGAAAATGACACTCATGACAAAAAGTTGACAAATTTTTATCGGCACCATCTTGTATTTTGATATTGTCTCCATATTCGTCATACATACAAACAAACCGGTTAAAATCATAACCCTCCTCGCACCCATCCACTTCCAAACCTCATCGCCAACAGCTTAACCTTATCCATCCCAATCCTAACCTTACTTAGAGCTGCTTAACTCCACCCATTCATTCCGCAACCTTGTCAACAACTGCTTAACCTCACCCGTCCAAATTCCGATCTTACCCAATGTAATTTCTGAACCACATTCTAATAATAAAAGTATGAAACTTGTACTTCATTTTATTTAAGTCCGAAAAAGTATCAACTCCTTCCGATTACGCACGACGGTACACACGCATGCACACTACAATATTTTCTAGTAATTTTATCGTATTTATTTTTTGCGAGAGAGCGATACACCCGTCCTTCCAGGAGCGCTTCTGAGCGCGGAATGATGACACGCGAGTGCAAAACGTACGAAGAATTCGGCAAATGTTTTTATTTTAGCTAATAATTGAAAAAATATGTTGATTTTGATACAAAATAATTAGCTGAACCTATAAAGGACTATATATACCGCAATTTGTTATATTTTTTATGATAAAATATGCTGTAAATTTACCTAAACTGGCACCTATTCTGACCCTATTTTTTACAATTTTCTGCGATTATTGTGATGGGAAAAACGTATTTGTGCGAAAATTTTGTATGACGTCATACAATTTTTCTGATGCCAATCTGGAGATGAATATACTATCTTTAAATTAAGACTATCATATTTTGACATTTGTGATTGCTTAAACATTAAAATGGTACCTGAAAAACACTGTTATTTGTAGAAAAATGTAATAGCGTCCTTAAATAAGCTAAACTATTCTATTCTTTAAATTAATGGTACCCCAGTTTAATTAATCTTACCTTGGCCCTGGATATTGAAAAGGACCCAGTCTTCGTCGCCGAGAGCAAAGACCAAATTATGAGATTGGTCAAACATTTCCGCTGGATATATTCTTTCTAAGTCAAAGTTTTGTTCAATGCTGGTTGTGTAAGTGATTGGAATTTTCATTGGAATGAATGGCCTGTTGGAGAAACCGAAACGTTCCTGCAAAAGATTACAACAGTATGAGACCAATTTTAAATACTTATCAGTTTAGAATATGTCACTGTAATATGGCTCCTTGCCTACACTTGTTGCATAACCACTTCTGAATCTACTCAGCGACAACGTGCCATTCTTAATTTTTTAACGTAAAACTCTCTATATAATATTTTGTATTTTTTTTTTAATTTCTTTTATTTCATTACAGTGTAGTCACTGTAATGAAATAAAAGAAATTAAAAAAAACGTAAAACTCTCTATATAATATTTTGTATTTTTTTTAAATTTCTTTTATTTCATTACAGTGACTAACTATTGAAACTGATCGTGATCAGCACATCTAAACTGCGTTCAAAAGCTGTAAGTACCATATAATTGCTATGAGATATTGACACCCTCTTGAACATTGTTCAAATGTGCTGATCGCGTTCAATTTCCGTAGTGAAATCCGCTCAAAATTTTTGCAATAATTTTCTTGTCTTAATGCTAATACTAATATTTGCAACTACGACTCAAAATTTTTGATAGACAAATTAATATGAATTTACCTGAGTAAGCAACACTCCAGAGCCTCGTACTCGTGTAACTCGTATCATAGGATATCCATTGTTTTGAATCCACGGGTTCAAGTACTCGTCGAAATCGTCGTCAACCACACTAGTATGGCTTGTTCCAATCCATTCGCTGTTCACAGCATCTATGAAGTTCAACGTGGTCACCCATTCTAGCGCCCTGGGAAAGAAGATTAGAATTTAAGCAATAAAACGGCCAAAGTTCATTAAAATTCATCTCAGTCAAATTTTATGCAAACAAAGATGTTGACTCGATGTCGTCCAGTCTGCATCTCCTGAGGATGCCCTGTAAACGGACGAAACCCGTGTCGAGTATTGGTGCAGACTAGGTTACATGTTGCATGATTGCTATCATACATTCTGCATGTGCATCTTTTTACGGGTGGCAGGGTTTTGTTGCATTTTTGCAAACAAACCTAGATTTTTGCGGAATTAAAACTAAATTTTAATGACTTTGCATAACATTTTACTGAGTGAAGTTTGAAAAGCTTGAAGTTAGAGGCCCGCAAACTAGGTGGAAGGGTGGTTTTTACAGGGAGGCTCGAGGGAGCTGAATTGGAGTACCCCATAGCATAGCAGCACCCTATAATGTTCCCACTGCTGGGACACAGGCCTCCTCTCTATGAGAGGGAATGGGCTATAATCCACCGCGCGGGCCCAGTGCGGGTTGGTAGATGTCACATGTCTTCGAATTTTTAGGTTCTAGGACATGCCGGTTTCCTCACGATGTTTTCCTTCACCGTTTTGAGAGCAATGGTGATGAAATAAATTACACAAAGTAATGAGCCTGCCTGGGTTTGAACCCACGACTTACTGCTCGTAAGTCTCGGCGTGCGACTCCAGTGGTGGCGGTCCCGACTTACTGCTCGTAAGTCGGGACCGCCATCACTGGAGTTGGGGCCGCCACCACTGGAGTCGGGACCGCTACCACTGGGAGTCACCCCATGATTGAGATAAAATATTATATAATACTAGCTTTTGCCCGCGGCTTCGCCCGCGTGGATGTCGAAAAATATCTGATTAATTACCTTTATCCCCCTTTTTAACCCTTCGGGGGTAGAATTATCAAAAACGCTGAGACAAGTATAGATTATATAGTTTCATGTCTCTAGGATCAGAGGTTTGGCCTGTCTGTTGATATATCACCCAGTCTGTCAGTCAGTCAGTCAGTCAGTTTACAATATCATATATATAGATAAAGATAATTGAGTAATTGGAGATGCCCATGGCTGGCCACTGCTGACAGTGACCTGCGGTACAATGATTATTGTGTTATGATAAAACTCGATTGGGATACTAGTTTTTATAATTAGAAATAAGAAGAAGAATGAATACAAATAAAACCCGGTCTCGATTAAATTAAAATAATTATTGATGCGACAGGCGATCTGAACGATGCTGAATTTATTGCCAATGCGTTTTCGATCGTGAGGAACCCGGCATGACCTAGAACCAAAAATTCGAAGACATGTAACATCTACCAACCCGCACTGGGCCCGCGTGGTGGATCATAGCCCATTCCCTCTCATAGAGAGGAGGCCTGTGTCCCAGCAGTGGGAACATTATAGGCTGATTATGCTTATGCTATGCGTTTTTGATAATTCTTCTTTCTCAGAAATTTGACTTTAAGCCGAGTTAAAAGCCTGCCTACCTGCCGCTTAGTTTACCAAGGTTAAATATATAAAAAAAACACAATATTTTAGTTTTTCACGTATTAAACATTCACAATTTTGGTGATGGATAAGGCTATGATAAGGTTAATATTACGATAAATCTGACACTCACAATCCATTATCATCTGATAATGGACTCTAAGTTTCTGTGACAGATCTTAATGTTGATGTCTAAGATACTTTATTTTCCGGATAGCACGTAAGATTATATTTTGACTTGATTTTCATGTTACACATTTATTTATTGATAAAAAAAGACCTTTTTGTTTTGTTCATCGGGTTTAGATATCGCTGCACAGCATATCTAGTTATTCTAGTTAATTTGGTAGAGTTAGGTATAAAAAAAAATTGTATAACCAAAAATAACATTAAAAAAACCTTAATTTTTAAACTCTTGATTGAACCCTAGTTCAACATTGATAAACTACTATGTAATCTTATTCTAGCATACAAAGAAAAAGTTTGATCAAAAACGAAAAATTTGAATTAGTTCTTTTAAGACTTACAATCCATTCACAAGTGCACTCGCTGCCATTTGAATGTAGTCATGGTCTGGATCGCCAAGCACGATCCTCATCATCCTCATCAGCGCCGGACCCTTGTACTTAATCATTCCGTTCACGCCAACATGGTCTCTAATTGCCTCTTCTTCAAACAGATCGTCTCCTGGTTCTAATACTCCTGAGGATAGGTAGGAATCACGGAGTAAGCTCTCCTGTATCACTTCGGTCGTAAATAAGGTCTGGACGTCAAGCATTGTGGTGTCTGTGCCCAGCCCATCGCCTTGGAACTGTAAGAAAGTATATTGAGTGTCATTGAAATTCATTATCAATTTGGTAGACACACTATTATTTAAAGTCTATTATAAGCAACATAGCATAATCAGCCTATAATTGTCCCTCTGCTGGGACACAGGTCTTCTCTCTATGAGAGGGAATGGGATATAATCCACCACGGGCCCAGTGCGGGTTGGTGGATGTCACATGTGACATACCGGTTTCCTCACGATGTTTTTCTTCACCGTTTTGAGGGCAGTGGTAATGAAATAAATTACACGAAATCGTGCTCCGGCCTGGGTTTGAACCCACGACTTACTGATCGTAAGTTGGGGTCGCCACCACTGGATCACCGCTGCTCTCATTATCAGTCCATTAAAAGCCTACACTTTCAGAAATTTCGAAAATCTCTAACCTTTTTCATTTTAATCCTGTATTGATTGGTAATAGTTATAAACAAGTACTACATTTCCTACATTGCATTACTATATATAAGTTTATATGTTGCGTGGAAGTACTGTATGGTGTCGGACGTAAAGAATAGTACCAACCCATATCTTCCCGTGGGTGTCGTAAGAGGCGACTAAGGGAATTACTAGAGAATGGGCAGCAGCGTTCTCTGTGCGTGTAACAACCGTACTGCGATCGCCAACCTGCCTGCCAAGCGTGGCGATTATGGCAAAACTCCCTCAAAGGGGGCCTATGTCCAGCAGTGGACGTCTTTGGGCTGAAATGATGATGATGATGATGATGATGATGATGTTGCTTGGTTGCTATGTATTCGTCATTTGGTTAAGTTGTTTCTGTATTCGTATTGACATCCTATTCTATCAGATGTAAAGTAAACCTCGCTGACAAATGTATACACAAACTCGACAAGTCCACTTAAATCTGTGTAGGTATTTTCTCAATAGACCACTTACGACACGAATCTACATAGTCTTCATACTAAGACCAAGGTCATAAGCAAGATTATGTCTGCACTTAAACAGAGACCTTTGAGTTTGTTTCGATGTTTCTTTTGGAAGTAATCGGACAACGGCAACAGTGACCCCATCTAGTTTAAAACATATTTTTTTATTTTTTGTCAAAGTGTTTTATCTATACTAATATTACAAAGCTGAAGAGTTTGTTTGTTTGGTTGAACACGCTAATCTCAGGAACTCCTGGTTCGAATTGAAATGTTTTTTTAGTGTTGGATAGCCCATTTATCGAGGAAGGCTATAGGCTATATAACATCACGCTACGCTAAAAAGAAAACAAGTCAGAAGCGGTGGGTGAAACCGCGGGGCACAGCTAGTTTTAAATAAATTTACAGACATTTATCATTTGATTCATTTGCGCTTTATTGACACCGACGACTTTTTGATCGACAAAAAAAACTACAACTATCCCCAAGTGATTTTCAGAACTTACCATTCTCAGCATTTCCCAGCCAGCATACGAAGCTAGACCTGATACGACCCATTCGTACCGCCAGTTCTGCGGGAAGATCACGTATCCAAACCATTGCCTGGCCATTGCTTCAGCTAACTTCGGTAAGCCTATACTTCTCTGTTTCACTGAGTGGATCGGTTCCATGAATACGTAGGGCTCCCTGAAAACATCCATGCTCATATAATAACCGGTCAAGTATTTGGAAAAGAATATGAATGACAATTTCTCAAATAGATTAATGCTAATGTTCCTAATGGCTAATTCTATATCTACAAAGTTCAAGGTCACGGTCTATCAGGCTCAGACTCTTACTGGCAAGCGTGCACAAATGCACATAAGAAAACAATGTTTTTCCGGTGCTGACGAAACCTGGAAACCTGGGATTGCACCGCCAGGCAAATTGTAATGGCAAAAATTTTTATTTAGCTACAGTACATTCGAATGCTGGTCATTCAAGACTTACCAAATGGCAACCGAAGAAAGAGCATGCCAATCCGTTGCGACGTCTGGAACCGCCACGATATTCATTGTACCACGTTGATCGTTGACAATTTCTGTGTATTCCTTGTTAGTCCATTCATTCAAATTAGTGTAAAAGGAATTAATTGCTACTGAAGCTTGACCCTCCTGACTGCCGGAAACTGATCTTCCAAAAAACCAAACATTTGTCACCGGCATGTTTATACTGGCAAAGTTGTGAGCTATCAGTCCCCATAGATGTGGCGGCCCGCCCAATGGACGGAATTGAGTCCTGGAATAATTAAATTAGTCAATAAAGTTAAATAAAATATTGATATGAAGGTTTAGCATATCCTGTGTTGGGGCTCCACATTCGCATTGTGTTTAAGATGGATCATTTATACCCCATCTAGCCAGATTGGATCTACACCGGCCAACTTGAGCCTGCAGTCGGTTCAAAGATTTCCATATCGGTCACTGCAGTTCGTGACCAGGGGGAAGTTTCCTTCTACAGCCCATCGTGCACAACTTTCTGCACCCCCCAGCACTCGAATGAGGCAAACGACAGAGCTGTCCAGATCGCAGCGTAATAGTTGGACATAGTCTGAATCACTGAGTCTTAGATTTGAGAAGAAGAAGAATGATTAAAAAAAAAACCTTAAATGACTGTTCCGAAGATCGCAGAATTGAATTAGGAGTACTTACAAGCTGTTGTCCTCCAACTCAGAATTCAACACTACATGTGTATATTCCAAGTTGTTGAACGTGAAGGTTACACCAGACAGCTCGGTAGGCTCGTCCATGCAAGGGAACACACGTCTTGCGTACGTTGGGTGCAGATTCATGGCCACGTATGTCCTAAAAATAAAAACAGGTTACGGTGAAAGGCTTTTATAAAAGTAATAACAGTCGAACGGGTCGATCGAAGGTTTAAGGTACAGGTTTTCGAGGTCGATTCGCCGATGGATGTCCATCTATTTCATACTGACACAGATAGGCTATTTTTTTCATGTAAAATTGCATCCAGCTGCATTTTTACAATGAAAGCTGACCCCACCAAATTTAAAAGATGGTGAGGCGAATTGAAAAATATGTCTGTGAACCAAATTTATGAGGTGAATTATTTTACGAGGAATACAATTGGTTATATACAGTTTTTGCTTTTCCATGATTGGCAATGTAGGTTTAAAGGCAATTTTCGAATCGCCAGATAATTTTATCTCAGGAACAAATATTATAGTAGATACTACAAACCGCTGCATTTAGTTACTTTTCTAAAAAACGTCTACTGCCTAACCCTTTTGGGAAAACTGACGTGCTGTGAATTTACTAAAGGCTTGTTAGTGAAACGGCATCTAAATCAAATAAGTAATTAGTTGAAATAAGTTATTACTGTTGATCGTATTGTCCCAAGTGAAGACCAAGCCCACCCGTCGCAAAACTTGCACTATACTCTATAATAATATAATACGTTGAAGCAATAATCGGTGGAGAGATCGAGAGTTCTTGATCGTCAATATCGAACTCGGCGTCGAAGACGTTTGCAGCCGATAACACTCCAGCTTTCACAGAATTGATAGTTAGCCCATCAATGTGAAAGATTATTTCATCTTCCCTCGTCGCTGCGGTTAAAACTACATCAAAAACAGCACGACCACTAAATGAATCCCCATTGATTGTTATTTCTACCGCGTAACTCCGTACTGTTTGACCAGGTCTAACATTTTGTCTGAACATAAAGTCACGAGTTGCATTCACTGGCACTTTCACAAAAGTCAAATTTCCATCTGTTGTTTCACTATACGTTATGGGAAACCCTTCTATAGGTTCTATCACAACGGGAGCTTCCAATTCTTTTAAATTGGTGTCTGTGTTAGTTAAGGAGGATAGTTCCGCGTTTATCGGTAACGATTTTGTGAACACGTTAAATATGATGATGAATGTAAAGAAGACACACTTCCACTTGAACCCAGTCCAGGCCATTTTTAATGGGGTTTTAATGGCCACTCCCCACACTCCTATGCGTCCTGTCCCCGTACGGACTTAAAAGAAATGGAACGATGAGAAAGACATGAAAATTTTAATCGTGAAACGTCTCCAGAGATATGAGATGGTGCCGATAATGTCTCAACTAGGTTTAAAAAGATAAAATTGAAGATGGAATTTTAGTTTCGTTGGAAATATGAACTTATCGTTTGATATTGAGATTGTAAATACTGTCAATAAGTACATACTGCAGTATGTGTTATATTATTACACTAAAACTATCATTATATCAAAACTATGTCAAAATCGCGATTGACTTTAAAAGAATTTGTATAAAATTAAAATGAGTTAAAACTTATATGTTGGTAATTATTTATTTGTCTATCTTTGACTGACGTCACAATGATCGTGTTTCTAGAACATAAATGTGAAAAACGAACCCAACTAGAAACAGACTTGTACAAGATCCTAAGAATGTCTAAGTCTAGTAAAAGCTACCGCACACTAAAGCATGTTTTAAGGGACTGATCAACTTGGTTTACAATGTGACCAAGATTACCATCATTTCACTATTTGCTTGTATTTTCGGGTTTATTTATTTATGTTACAGTCAAACTGTTAATCGGTCAAATTCACTTTTGACTGGTGTCAGTCAAAATCCTTATTATGTTAAAATGCGTTTTCTGCATTTAAAATATGTTGTTTCAGAACGTTGTAGTTAAATAATCCTAGAATTACTACAACATTATGTTTTTTAAAAGGTCACAAAAAAACCTAACAAACCTAAGTTTAGTTAGTAAACCTAAGTTTCTAAGTAACTGTTAGTTATTGTTAAAATAGTCTTTACCAGTCAAAAGTAGTTTTTACTGATTAACAGTTTTGGCTGTGACATTTACATGCCTTTGTTCAACATATAGTACGATTTCCAATAAGCTTAAATGTATGACTGAAAAATACACAAACCGCAGTCCTTGTTAGTTATTGCTGTTTTTGATACGGAAAGAAAAATTCGAGTGCGAGCAGGGTTGGTTGGCAGGGTTGGTTAAGACGTCCGGTGTACCGAATCGGAAGGTCGCAGGTTCAAATCCTGCTCACACTCGAATTTTTCTTTCCATATCAAAAACAGCTGTAGTTCCCTACGCAGGGTCTGCGTATAAAAATATTTAAACTTATTAGTTATTATTTAAATTAAAATAGTATTACACATTATTCCTTCTACTAATTCCCTACCATTGTATTCTCTCAACATGCAATGGAGTAGTTTTGTGGTCTCTGCCTACCGCCATGGGAAAAACGCGTGAGTTTATGTAAGTATGTTTGCAATGGAGTAGTTATAAAACCACTCTACCATTATAGATGATTCATCAACATTGATTTGCACGATTACCATTCAAATAATATGTTAAACAAATTTTTCTTTCCGAAGAGCAAATAGTTATAACTAGTTAACACGAGCGTACCTATAAAGGCTTTTATCTTAAATGCTGGGTTCTATTTTAAACAACGCCGACGGGGCATGGTTCGGCCCCACGGTCTTGTGATGAAATGCAAATGGCCAATGATATTTACCGGCAAATCAATTTGACAATGGTAAAGCTCGTAGGAGTGCGTCAAGTTTGCTCGAAGTTCTCTTTTTTGAAAAACGTTTACCCGAAGAACGTTGCACCGTAAGAACGACTGCCCGATGGTCGTAATACCGAAACCAAGAATTACTTCCACATGAGACTTCAGAAAAAAAGTCTAATCGAGACGAGAGATTGATGAGCACCTGTTTATTTAGGGAAGATTTTTAAACACTCCCGGACCTGGCGTGGTCGATTTGGGTATCTCCCAAAACACAAAAAAACCTGCTACACAATGGCGCTAAGGAGTAATTTAAACAGTCACCAATTCTAGATAATTCATTATCATCATCGTCCTGCTCTTGTCCCATTCTATTTGGGGTGGGCGCAACACGTTTTCTTTTTCCGTTCTCCACTGTCAGACGTCACGGCATCATTTACTCCTTTCTCTTTCATATCATTTCTCACACAATTCAATTGAATTGTGTAAGTATCTTGAATTAATTAATTCAAGATACTTTATTATAATTCTGGTAAAAATATCTAACAGAATTTACATGTGAATTTACACGGACAACTTCGCCCTGACAGTGAAACTAAACACTAAACCTTTCCCGATTTGGTCGTGTTTTATTAAGATTTACTTATAGTAAAAGTACAAAGGACAGTGGTCCTAAAATGGCCGCTTTAGGAGAATCATAATAGGATAATAATCACGTTAAGATCTTTGACAGTCGTTAGGCAGTCAGTGGCCCAAAAAGTCTGACAACCAGTCTTACCAAGGGGTATCGTATTACCCAGTACTAACTGGGTTGTGGAGGTCAGATAGGCAGTCACTCCATGTAAAAGACTGGTATTCAGCTGCATCCGGTTAGACTGGAAGCCGACCCCAATATAGCTGGGAAAAGGCTAGGCAGATGATGATGAATCATGTTAAAATTCTTAAAATGGTCACAGACGCTATTTATAATTATTTTGTATTGTCACTGTGACCATTTTACGAATTGTAACGTAATTATTCCTATTATGAATCTGCTAAAGCGGCTATTTCAGGCCCTCAGTTCCGTGTCTTAAAGTGACTGCGTAATTTTACATATAGATTCATTCTAATAGAGAAAAGTCTTTCTAGTAAACGAAGTATTGAAATTATCATTATAATTCAACTAAACACTACTTGGACATAAGCCTCCTCTCACACAGCCAAAAACATCTGATAGTGTGTCTCCCCCTACCAATATTGCAATCTAAATGCGATCAGAAAACCTTGGCAAAGAGCTCAAAATAAAAACTCAAAAATATATTACATTGACATATACATCCGAAAAGCTTAGATAATTTACTCTGTTACTTTAGAAATGATTTTAACTCCATTATATTTTGTGGATTCTTTTTTATAATTAGTTCTTCTCCAAACATCAATTTTAATAATAATAAAAGACACGTGTTGTAACACTTTAACAATGCAGAATCGTCGACATCGGCACTAACTATTGCCATTACCATAAATAGAATAGGATTTAAACTGCTGTTTCAACTCCAGTTAGTATTATTTCATTAAAACAGTAAACGCTTTATATTTAATCGCATTTCTCATCTGCCTAGTTTTTTCCCAACTTTGTTGAGGTCAGGTTCCAGTCTAACCCGATACAACTGAATACCAAGCATTACCCAAAAACGGGTAGCCAATCTTTCTGGCTTCACCCTTGACTGCTTTCTAAGGCCTACAAATGACGGCCGGGACCAAACAGCAGCAGTAACCAGAACAACAATTTAAACTATTCTACAATGTGGACAAAAAACCTCCTCAAATCTAAGAAAATACGGTCAGAACAATTTTCAAGAATTCAAATATTTGTCATGAATTAAATAGATACTCACAGCCCGTCCCCATAATGTCCCATGTATAATCCTTTGCCAGCCAGACCTAAAGATCCCTCATATTCAATATGAAACGTGTAAGATGTACCAGGTATTCCAGGTTCTATCTCTAAAGTACCATCGTCTTCATCAATATCGACATTAACAGGATCATGAAGATTGGACCCACCAAGTATAGAGAACCTCACAGATAATATACGCAAATCAGCAAAGTAGAACATGACCGATTCATCTCTGGTGTCGACATTAGTTATAGACACGACAATTCTTGCATTTCCAGTAAATGTGCCTCCATTAATATCTATTGTTACGAAGGTTGACATAACAGACATTCCAGGACGAATTTGATTCACAAAAGCTATATCATTTCTAAACTCTGCAGTAAAATTATTCACTTCCACGATTTTTGTTTCTGTATTTAGTTCAGTCACTTCATTAATTTTTAAATTATTAATATCAATAGGTTTACTTAAAACTAACACTATTGTAATTAAAAACACGAAACTAAATAGCCCCATTTTGACTACACTTTCGATGGTGATTTTTCATCGAATTTACGCAAAAGCGTTTACGTCGATGACCTAAAAATAACTGATCAGATTTTTCTTAAGCTAGTATTGTGTAAAATTTATTCTGTCATTCTATGGGCACTGAAAACACCGAGATAAAATATTTACAGTGCGTTGCAAGATTAGTAACCGACTTGAATATTGAACGATTATTTTTATATACAGCATTTTTTACAAGTTTTCATTTGTTCTCGACCATTTATGTTGGTCATTATCATGACATTTTTTTAAGTTACTGTATTATTTGTTTATTTTATGAGTCCACGATCGAAACAATTTGCTATACATTCGGGGATCGAAAAAATCAAAATACTGCATATCGTAAATCTGAATGTAATCTACGTTTAATGCTTTAAATGTTAATTACCTAAACAGATACATTCACTCACCCTTTTTTTACATGTGGGTTAAATGAAACTACATAACTCTATCTACTACGAGCCTTATATGTTTCTACACATGCTGGTTCGTCCACTTTCATAAATCTAGTCAAATTGTTATTAAATGTTGCTTATTTGTTAAAATGGTAATAATAGGCCTTTACCTATGTAATTGGAGATTTAATAACCAGCATTTTCAGATTTAATTATCTGTGGATTGGCGCGCAATTCGAAATTCAAATAAATTTTATTCGAAAGCCGTGTTCTTTTTATTTCAAATTCAGTCATTTGTTTTTAGATAGTTTTTTGTTTTTGTGAAATTGTGGTAGTTTTTGGCGCCATGGATAAACTGAAAATTCGTACAATTTTCGAATATGAGATCTTACGTGGACATACCGCTGCGCAAACAACACGAAACATTAACGACGTGTACGGGCCTAACACTGCTTACATAAACACAGTCCATTATTGGTTCAATCGTTTTAAATCTGGAAATTTTGAGTTGAAGAATGAGCCTCGCGGTCGGCTGGTAACCATTGTCGACAACGACGAATTGAAGGCGGTAGTGGAAACGGATCCAACTCAATTTACGGCTGAGCTTGCTGCGGGTCTTTGAGTTAGTGTCAAAACGACATTGAAGCACTTGCGTCAAACCGGAAAGATAAAAAAGCTAGATAAGCTAAAATAAAAAAAAAAACAAAAATTTTTGTTTTTAAAATTTTCATACAAATCTCCAATTTCATAGGTAAAGACCTAATATTAATAAGGTTTTTGCTCTTCTAGATTCGTAGTCCAAACTACATTGCAGATACATTCAAAAAATAATTGAATGACTGTTACCATAATTCGCGCCTCAAGTGTACAAAACCGCGTATCATAGTGACCATCCATTTTGGATTATCTTTGTTGAGCAACATACTTTTAGATTACTCGGAGATGACTCAGAAATGTTTGAAGTTTTCAAGTGCTTGGATATGAGGACTTACCTATGATGCATTGTATTTGAGGGGAAACTGGTGTATGATGCATGTGGGAGTGAGTAATTCTTAGTAGGTAGACTTATTGTGTTCAAAACCCACAACATTGCAGGGCCTTTCAGAAATTGATCTTTATTTTATTGAGGTTAACGTACGTTTTCCAGTACTGGACTCGCGTAGTTGATTGAGGCCTTCTCCATTTCACAGAGAGACGGTTTGCCCAGCTGTGGGAATATTATAGGCTGATCATGATGGTGTATAACTGGGTCTATGAGAAACGAGATGGGCGAACACTGGGGAAAATACTTGTAGTTACCACGAAAAAACATAATTTTATCAAAATATTTTTATTGTACCAAACATCGATGTCACTAGTGTAAAAATCTTTAAAAAATATAAAAATATCTTACAGTAGGTATAGTCATTTAGTTATAAAAACCTTGGGTTCATCCGTTTTAGCTCGAGTAAATATCAAATGGTTAAATTAATTCAACATTATTGTTCTTCAATATTTGTCATGTAAAAATACATATAAGGTTTTTATATTTATTGGACTTAAATTATAACTGTTCTCCCACATTCAAAATAGCTTCTTCAAAAAATTATAAAACCGTGAGTATCAAAGCTACATTCTTCAAAATTGACTAGTGTTAATTCTATATCGTATAGTAGACCTTCGTAATAACTAAATTAAGAACAGAATCAAGCCACAATCAAGTCACAAGAACACATTGTCTAAAGACAAAAAAACAATAGATTTTTTAACATAAATAAATAATAAAGCTGGTAAAAATATTCTGCTTAACAGTTCCGAAAATAAAGAAGCTAAATAACATGTAGAAGATAAAAATAAAACTTATTAATAATTGAAAATGGTTACTATAACAGAAATTAGAAGAATAAAGCCTGATACAAGGGCAGGGGCGCCACTCGCTCCATAGTTGAGGGTTAGCCAGGATTCCACAACCTCAGCATTTTGTTTGCTCCATGTAATGGAAGCTGCGATGTTCTCTCTGATGAAACTGATCGAAGCCAACTCACCAGCCGTCAATATGCTTTGGTGACGAGTGTACAGTTCGTCGATCTGAGGAAATTGGAATTTTTGTTTTATTTAAATGTCAAATGAATTTGTTGGGTGATTATGGACGACTTTAGTTTTCACCATGAAAAATTTCTCTCATACTTTCATGTCAAACTAGTTATATAAGAATCTCAAGAATGAGTTTTTGCGTCATTCTTCTAGCTTTACCATTCGTGATACCAGTGCATTATAGTTTTTCATAATCAGATTTTCCACACAACCTATTCATCTTATAAAATTGTTTTGTATAGCATGAGCATGTGGAGTGGAGCAAAGTGCTATTACATAATATATATATATATATTTTTTTTTTTTTAATTATTATTTATTTGCGTTTATATTTTGTGTGATGTCATGTACCTGCGACAAATAAATATTTTTCTTTCTTTCTATTGGATCTTCCATCAGGAATTTCTCAGTAGGAGCCTGGAGTATAGATTTGTGTTGGGTGATAGCGATAGGCTCGTCTCCATTTAACACACCAACCACTTCTTTTTGGGATAGCATGCGTGGTCTAAATGTTTTTTTTTAAATTCAATTTCCCTCTAGGAAAAATTTCAACGTACCTTTTCTGAATGTGCCTCCGTGGTAAGTCTACTGGCCAGAGCGTTCAAGATGTTGGTTGTGCCCGTCAAACCTTGCACTCTGTGGGAAAGGAATCGATTTAAATTGATGATTATTTCTAAAAAAATATTGTTATTTTGTTTTATAACCTATACTAGATTTTGGTCGCTCGCGTGGTGTGGGTGTCCAAAAAACATCACACTAGTACTTAGCTACTATAGACAGACGAACAGACAAAACCTTGCTACTTTTACATTTATTATATTAGTATGGATTCTTCTGAGACCAAAAAATCTTATAAGTCGTACCATTTAGATACGTAAGAAAAAGAAGAAGGATGAAATTGATATTTCTTGATTCAATGAAGTCTTTACATAAATATGTATATTACTGTAAAATCCTTTTGTGACGCTATTTAAAATTCCTTCATAGTGATCTTTATTCTCGCTACTAAAAGGTTGCTTTTGGGATGCTGCTAACTGTGAAAAGAATGTGATCGAAGTGCTTCCGCCAAAACAAAAAAATCCTAAAGAATTCTTCTTTACAGTTTGTAACTTGTCTTTATCTGGGTTGGATTTTATCTTGTTATTGCAGTTAATAAACAAATACATCAATGAATTAAAGCAACTTATAGAAAAAATAAAAATAAATACTTACAAAAAAAAAAATATTTAATTTATATAAAATAAACTAACTAACTAAATAAACATCAGGACGGTTAGGCGTCTAAGTATTCCTACGCATCGCTGTCATCCGGAAACATTGAGTACGTTTCCAAATGAAAGACTGCCAGCGTGAATGGCAATGCTTATACTTGTTAAATAAATGTGTGCGACTAGCGGACGCGGGCCTATAATATAATGAATTGACACCCTTTTTAACCTTTTTTACTGTTTGGTAGTGAAAGGACAGTGGTGGAAGCGCTTCCGCCAAAAAAAAACGTAAATTTCTCATTTTTTTTAATTTTTGTAACTTATTTTTTTACCTCGGTTGAATTTTATCCATGTTTTCAATGACGAAGTCCAGAGCTGCCTCCGTGCTGTTAGGGCCTGCGTTGGTGACTGAGACCAAGATAGTATGTCTATCCTGCTCCCTCACTGCAGAGTTGTCGTCGATGACTTGGTTCAGGTAGCTGATGGAAAGAAAAAATACTACTATTAGAGCATCATATCAGCTGGATGAGACTCCATCCAAGGAACCAGAACTAAAAGGGTTGTGGAGGTCAGATAGGCAGTCGCTACATGTTAAATACTGGTATTCAACTGCATCCGTTTATACAGAGATAAGGTAAGGTTGAAGTTTATGAAGCTGATCATCAACAGCTTTATGTATTAGTTTATCTGATGACTGTTGTTGAGGAATGTCAATTTTAAATTCCTCTGAATTTAATTGAACTAAGTAGGTTAACTATGACAAGCTGAAATTATTGACAAAAGTTTCAATTCATCAGGGATTGAAACTTTTCGTCAATAATTTCCAAACATAAATTCTATTGTATCGGTTTACAAAAGCCGTTGGTCCCGGTTTTCATTTGTATATCTTTGACAGTCGTTACAGGTATTCAGTGGCCTAAAAGTCTGACAGTCAGTCTTACCAAAGGGTATCGTATTACCCAGTACTAACTGGGTTGTGGAGGTGAGATAGGTAGTCGCTCCATGTAAAATGCTGGTATTCAGCTGCATCCTGTTAGACTGGAAACCGACCCCAACACAGTTGGGAACTGGCTAGGCAGAAGATGATGATCGGTTTACGCAACATTTTAATCTTAACATCACTATTAGATTTCCTTTAAAGATAAGGTCGAGTTTTGCTCAATATACCTTTATGCTACCGATAGTAAACTTTCCGATGTTTCTTATGTGTGTACTGCCTTATCCAGTATTGGTCGTAATCTTGTAGTATCTGCAAGATAGAGTTGTAGATACGGTTTCCAGTTTTTTTTCTGTTTATGATCTCGGCTCTTCAAGATTTATTTCATTCGACCATTTTTTTGGGCTGTTCCATATTGGGTATGAACTAGGTCAAACATAATGTGAAATGACCTATATTATATGGCTGGCATGCTCTAGAACTGAAAATTCAAGACATCTACCGTATATTATATTGTATGTATTAGTTAAGTTTGGTTATAAAATTAAGTGTCCTATTGTCGTCGTTGTTTAGATGTTTATATTTTCTTACTTTTAGTCTTATTTTTATCATTACTTTAATTCTATTCGTATTATGTATATAATGTACATAATATAGTTTTTTCTTGGCTTAAATTAAAAAACAATTAAATTATGTTAATTTAAGTTTTTAAATGTACTGTTTATGCACACAAGTATATCCTCTTCTGCAAATCTCGCAATCGAAGTAAGGTTTGCTGTAAGAAATCCCAACTCTGGGTTAAGCTCGCCTTTGTACATAAGCTATATGTTGTAATTATGTGTGTATTTCTCTTAATAATTTTGTGTGCAATAAAGAATAAGAATAAGAACCCGCACTGGATTTATAGAGTAGTGGAAACGTTATAAGCGGATTTGATCCGCGTGGTCTAAAATTAATACTTATGCTGGCATTGCACTTGGCGTATTAGCTCCAATATTTGCATTACTTAATCAATACAAAACATACAATAAGTTTTCATTACACTCGTATTGTTCTTCACCATAACCATGAACCACCATTTTCAATTGTTAGCTATTTTTATGACAAAAAAGACAAGAATTAGAACGAAGTAAGAACTGTCAAAAAAAACCAAAGCTAAGAATTCTAACTTTTGACAGTTCTAACTTCAAGCAATTACTAAACTATAGAATAAAAATCGTTAAGTAATTACTCAAGTAATCACTTTGAATTGTATATAGATACGGGTGTTAGTGACGTGAACATTTGCACAAATGTGTCATAATTACATGCTGCCAATTAAACACCACATATATATCCTACGACTGTTTCAATAAAGATCGCTTTGCCTTAAAGCAAAAATGCCTAATGTGCTGCTAGTAAAACACAACTTACAAAGTACGCCTCCCCTCATTGGAAGTGCATCCAAGAGCGTTCAGCAAGATAGACTGCTCGCTGGAGTCCTGGCTGGCCAGGTACCTGGCCCAGAGGAAGTTGAAGTTGTCCTCGCTACCACCTCGGAGACCGGAGCAGAAGATCAGGGTTTGGATGTCAGGGTTCAGGCGATCGACTAAGTAGGAATTGGAAAATGTTTAGAGTTTAGTTCGTAAAGTCGTCATGGTCAAAAAAGATCCGCTAATACAATAGAGCCGATAAAATATTCTCATTCAGCGTCAGGCACCGCTCGTCCGCGCGTCGCGTGGTGTCGTGTGTGAGGCATCATCAGATTTCATACAATGCTATGCGACGTTAGATCCGCTTCAACGCACGACCGCGCGTACGAGCGGTGTTGTATAATAACAGCTTATGCATACAAGAGGCAATCGCTTTCAAAACGTTTCGTATTGCTACAATGTCTGTCAACGGGATTGACATGTTAAAGTTTTTCAGTAACTTTGTCAATTATACATTTTAGACTTTTTCAGCATCGTTATTGCAAGTGATAATTATACAATACGCACATGCATCCGTAAAATCAGAGGTGCGCGTCTTGGGTTCGAACCCAAGACCGATGACTTGGCAGTCCGACGTTCACACTACTAGGCTGTCACTGCTATTGTCCCTCATGCAACGTATACTTAACGCAGATTGCAAGGCCAAGCATAACTGAGGCTTTAAAAAAATAAGTTTCAAAGAGGACTTATAAGTTTTTCAACAGAATTTTTTTTCTTGCTCTGAAGATACTACTTCTAGTTTCCTGCAAATACTTACTCTGGTTATTTCTGAAAGCTTCGAGCTTCTCTTGAGCCTTTGCAATGCAGTCTGGATTGCCGTGACGGCAGTTCAGATTCAGGATGATGTTTCTGTGGTAAGGAGTAACGTGTTCCTCTTCAGCTGCCGCGTCGAAGCCTAGCTCTTCGTATAGAGGAGCAGATAGGTGGAGAACGTATTCCTGAAAGAAGAGTGGTTTTGGAAATTAAAATGATTTTGCTGGGAGGTGTGTTCAGTTTGACTGCAATTGCTGAGCTTGAGGCAAATTGTAATTGGGTTTTTGCATCAGAAATTTCTCAGTAGCAGCCACGGAGTCTGGAATTGTACCCGGTTGATGGCAATAAGCTCGCCCCTATTACATGCGACTTAAAACACAACTGGCGAAATGTGGTTATTGTATTAGGTACACCTCTGCCTAACGATAAAAGATATATCAAAAGAAGTCCAGGATCATCGACTGCGAGGTATAACCCCGGACTGAAATGATGATAAATGGGAATAGGCTCTTCCGCCTTTATATGGGACTTGAAAATAAAAGGCATAATGAGAGTTTATCGAATACATTCCTTCGGGTAACATCTATAGGAGTCAAGTTATGTGTGTTTATTACCTGTACAAGAAGAGCTGGAAACTGGAAAAAATGTAATAAAGACATCTCTGCCTAACCCACCCGGGGTTGAAGGCGGGGTGTTATCCTAAGAAAAAAAAAACTATAGTGTAAAAAGTAATTGCCTCATACCTGGAACAGCTCGTGCACGGGGGTGCCACTGAGGACGGTGTCGAGGTAGGTAAACGCTGGGTTGATGGCTCCCCATGGAATGTAGTCCTTCTCCTTCTCCAAGTAGACTGACAGACGGAAGGCGTACTCGTAGTTCTGTTCATGAAAAAAGTAAATTATATAGAAAGAACGAAAACATATTCATTATATATTTATTTATTTATCACTTCAAGCACAAAGTACAGAGGCGGACTTAATGCCATAGGCATTTTCTACCAGTCAACCTTTGGGTGATGCAGATACAAAAAGTGGTAGGTGTATCTATCTGCAAAAAAATAATTTATTACATAGATAAACTACAAGGATATATTAAATACTATAACAATATATCAAAATACTATAAATATATATCAATATATATGTAAATAGAAATTTACACGGATATACTAAAATAAAAAGAAAAACAATGAAGAAAATATTAACGTTGTGACGAAACTGCCAGTTTTTCCGAATGTACTCGCCAATTTTAACTTTAAACGATAAACGATTGGTTGCCGTCCTGATTTCCTGGGGAAGTGCATTCCACAGAGAAATAGAGTGCGGTGAGAGGGACATTGAAGAATTCGGTTATGCGATGAGCGCAGACTCCTATTATGATTGGCACAGATGTATTGAAAGGGAGAAACAAGGAAAGAAAACAAGGTAGTTAGTGCCCTTTGCTCCCTTCGCTGACGTATGGGCAACCACTTAAGAAGAGACCGGTGCTCTGAGACATGATCATATATATTAGGTCTTTACCTATGAAATTGGAGATTTGTATGAAAATTTTAAAAACAAAATTTTTTGTATTTTTTTTTTATTTTAGCTTATCTAGCTTTTTTATCTTTCCGATTTGACGTAAGTGCTTCAATGTCGTTTTGACACTAACTTCAAGGCCCGCAGCAGGCTCAGCCGTAGATTGAATTGGATCCGTTTCCACTACCGCCTTCAATTCGTCGTTGTCGACAATAGTTACCAGCCGACCGCGAGGTTCATTCTTCAACTCAAAATTTCCAGATTTAAAACGATTGAACTAATAATGGACCGTGTTTATGCAAGCCGAATTAGGCCCGTACACGTCGTTAATGTTTCGTGTTTTTGCGCAGCGGTATGTCCACGTAGAAACTCATACTCGAAAATTGTACGAATTTTCAGTTTATCCATGGCGCCAAAAACTAACACAATTTCACAAAAACAAAAAACTATGTAAAAACAAATGACTGAATTTGAAATTAAAAGAACACGGCTTTCGAATAAAATTTATTTGAATTTCGAATTGCGCGCCAATCCACAGATAATTAAATCTGAAAATGCTGGTTATTAAATCTCCAATTACATAGGTAAAGACCTATTATATCACTGCAGTGGATCGCGGATTCGGTGGATGAACATGGATGATGCGAAAGGAGTACGTAAGGATCGCCACAGGTGGCGTCTGCCTATCCCCATGGGAAAGAGCGTGACTTTATGTATGTATGTGTTCCCCATTATTTCTACAAAACTCCATACTGCAACGCAAAGCACACTTATGAGTAGCGTAACGGTGTCATCGCCGATCAGGGTCAGCTAGTAAAAATGAGATGAGGTGTTGATGATTCGGCGGTGCAGTGCTAATAGTGTGCGTTGCCCTTTTATCATAAGGACGGTTGTACCGACGATGACCCATTTTTGATGTGTCCAAAGTCCCTAGGAGTGCACATTTGAGGCTATTTAGAATGTTATTGAAGCCAAGATCAATGTCAGCATCTTTTGGGCAAAATGAATGTAGATTACTTGACAAATGTAAAGATTATTGACTCGAAAAAAAGTAGATCACAAACTTTACCAGAAGTCAAATCATAATTAACAGAATCAAAGCTTCATAAACTTATATTCAGCCAGCAACTTAACATCTAAATATCTACTATAATTTTCCCATCCATTTTTTAAAATCCAGCATCGACAGTAAATCTTCATTCTCTATTTTCATTTCAATCCCATCCGATATTCCTACAAAGCATAGCCAGATACATTTCAGACATACTCTCGTATTAACAAAATGTCTTCGTTCATCGAACATTTTATTCGCAATCCTCAAAGCTACCTACGTATATCGAATATATCTCGGTGCATCTTGAATTTGCATAGAAGCATCTATTGGGAGTATGCGACGATTTATTCGGCCGGTTTAGTCAGAATCTGTACGAATATTTGAGATGGAAATTGTCGGTTTTTGAATTGTCTGCTTGCTCAAGATTAGATTTGTTTGTTTCATTTATATTTTTGTCATCGACTCTCGGAAAAAAGTTATTTACTGCTTTTTAGTCTTTTTTTTTTGGAAGGCGGTTATTGTTTTTGCAAAAAAAGTCTTTTGTTTCAGCCTTTTTAGTTGTACTATCCCACAAAATTTCTTGTCAAGTATTCATTTTTCATTGTTACTAAAAGTTATTAGCAGACTATCTACATACATGGGACCATGGCGAGACATTATAATCTCGCGCCAAACGAAAAACAATCCAATAAATGGGACCGGGAACCACGGAGTTATGAGGTAACAAACATAAACAGTAAAGCCGAATTAAGAACCTCCTCCTTTTAAAAAGTCGGTTAAAAATGATGAAAATGATTACATAAAAAAACACAACCGGTTGACTTTTAGGTCTATCGACCTAAAGTATGAAAAAGTCAAATCGCCAATAAGTAGCCAAAATATCGTACGTAGTATTATTAAATAAGTATTTAAGTACTCACAAGCGGTCCTTCTACGGAGGCGTAAAGAAAAACAAAAGAGAATCTAAATGAGAATTGTAAAGATGGTGCATAAATTACCTGCACCATCTTTACAATTCCCATCTCATTACACAAAATATTTAAAACCCTCTATGCCAATTTTCATATAAGAACAAAGCCAACGATGTAGGCATAGTTTCTAATGAAAACTTAGTCAATGCTCTCAGGCTCGTACAATTTATATAGTACAAGTTGCAGAGGCTTCATCCAAGCTGAATCTCGTTACTATTCTGTTCAGACCAGCAGTTAATATTGCAAGCCACAGTCCTGTTTTATTCCACTCCAATTATCGCTATAAATTGAAATACCTTTTGTGTGCACTCGGCGTAATGTTAAAAAGGAGAATTCAATACTTTAAAGAACTTTTGTTCGTATTTGCTTCGCTAATTGGGTCACGTTTTTTTTCAGATGTGGTGAAGGATGTTTAATTAATGCATAAATAAATATAAATTAATTAATGAGATGGTACACTCATGTCAGTAAATACGTAAAGGAAAGGTAGTACGTAGTTCAATTCAGGCGTCTGAACATAATGAAGTTTCACAATAATGTATCCATCTTTTTTAAAAGGAGTTATTATATCTACAAAATAGAATTGAATAAGTATTGAGTTTCTTGTCCATTCGTCTCCATATGAAAGTACCAGCGAAAGAGCAACCAGAATCAATTATATTTCCTTGTAAGTTTTGATCAAAAGTGCCTTGCGACGGCCCAATTGAAATAAATCATTCAACTTTGATTTTTATCAAAGTTACCTAAGTACTAGTTTGCTATGAACATCTCGATAAAAAAATACAGTATGCTTACCAAACGTCCATTCCTGGCCAAGTTGAAGGCATCGTCTAAGATCTGAGCGCGGTTTAGCAAGTGGATAACCTCGTGGGACTGGTTGAGGGCGTTGGCTAAGGCAGCCCAGTTCTGGGTGTCGTAGTTCACTCTGTAGTAACCTGAGGAAGAAGAGGAAAACTAGTTAGCCATCATCAGATGTCTACTGTTTGAAATAGACCTCCTTCAAGCGTTGCGTTGCCTCGTTGACCGGTACTTCTCGTATCCAGTGAATTCATGCGGCCATCACAAGATCTTTGGCCCACCTTGCAATAGGGTTGAGTTTATTACCGTCAGCTGGGCTCGTACATCCAAAGTCCGTGCTAATACTGACAAATTACTAACCTAACTTAACAATTTGTTCGACCAGGGAAACAAACACTTCAGCAGTCGCGCTTGCGACCAGTAGACTAACTACATAGATTTTCTGTTCTTGACTCACGTATTCATAACACCAATAGTCTCTTTATAACAATTACTTACCAGTCTGCTGTTTATTGAGGAGGTACCATTCAGCACCCGACAATCCGGGAATATCAACGGCTCTCGCAGGGAAATTCGGAGGAACCCAATCTTGAGGACTGGTGTCTGAGAAGTCAGGGTTGGTGGACAGGACCCAGTTGATGGGTACGTGCCAACGGTCGCTGGATCGCAGGGTATTGTCAGTGAGGTATCGAACCTGTGAAAGAAAATGGTTTTTTGAAAAAGATGTTTTCTCTTTCTTCCGTTCTCTCATTATGATCTTCCTACCCTTGCCTCATGTAACTCGGGGACGGTGCAAGAAGTATTCTTATCGCATTCTCCCCTTTATTTTAAAGTCATATATTTTCGATTTTTTATTTTTTTTATTCTCGATCTACTCCAAAAATATTTATTAGAACCTTACAAACGCAGTATTTTCTTTTATTTTAGAACTGGAATTATCTTTGGCAAAATGCTAGTCTAGTAGAATAATTATAAATTATGCTTTCTTCCTTATTTCTTTATTGTATACTGCCTAACCAGGTGTCAGAGTTTTTATGCCGCCAGATGCCACTGACTTGGCTTTACTTGCGTTCGAGAAATAGCTGTCAGGTAAGCTGGTTTCCTCACGATGTTTTCCTTTACCGAAGCAAGTGATAATTATACAATACGCACATGAATCCGAAAAATCAGAGGTGCGTGTCTTGGGTTCGAACTTCAGACCTTTGACTTGGCTTGTCACACCACTAGGCTATCACTATTTCCTTTTTTGAAATGACATTACAATACACATTACATTACAAGACTAAAGTCTATGACCAGTGTGTGTTGCCAGTGATTACATACGGGACCGAAACGTGGTCGCTCACAATGGGTCTCATCAGAAGGCTTAAAGTCACCCAAATGGCAATGGAGAGGGCTATGCTCGGAGTTTCCTTGCGTCATCAAATCAGAAATGAGGAAATCCGTAAGAGAACCAAGGTTACCGACGTAGCCCGAAGAATAGCCAAACTTAAGTGGCAGCGGGCAGGGCATATTGCTCGCAGAACGGATGGCCGATGGGGCCGGAAAGTTCTGGACTGACCGATGACCTGGTAAAGGTTGCAGGGATCCGCTGGATGCGAGACGCACGGGACCGGTCAATGTGGTGACACTTGGGGGAGGCCTATGTGCAGCAGTGGACGTCTTTCGGCTGAAATGATGATGATGACAATACTAGATGCAATGCCAAGTAATTAGAAAACTATACTTGTTACTTCTCTTTTTTACAAACCCAGTTCTATCAAAAATAACATGATGATGACATCTTGGTCTACAATATCACAATTTTACCACCGACGACGGAAAATTGGAAGTTAAAACCTTTGGAGTACATAACTAAATAGTTGTAGGTTATAGTGTTGACCTCGCATCGTTAGATGCTACCAAACTTGTACAAAGCTGTAATATAGAATATCAAAGACACTGTAGGGTGCGCCGGGCGCAATAATGTTCAAAGTGCTATCCGTACCTAAAATCTATGTACTTGAAAATTGCTCACTTTCCAAATTTCCCTCAAATGTCCTACCTGGTATTATGAATTTGAACTAAGTGAACTGTAATACTACAGAGATTTTGTTTCAAGAATTAAAAAAAAAAAAACAAAAGATGTACACGGATCTTTTGGTGCGTGTAAAAAATTAGAATAAAACGACGCAAACTTCTTTTCTTAATTCAATCTAACAAATGTTTTGAAAGATCCTTGTTGCACTGTACTTCATAAGGACCAAATTAAAAAACAAACAGGAATTATGATCTTTTTGAGGCTTGAATTATGTTCTAAGCCTGCACAAAAATAAAACAGCATAAAATATATCTCCTTTATTTGCAATCTTGAATCTGTGAGAAAAATATCTACTGCGCCAGCACCTAACTCGTTATTCGTAATAAGCTTGGATAAAACAAAGCCTGCATAATCAGCTCGGCACAGATCCTCTCTCGGCCCTCCAGGGAACATTGCGACTTATGCTTTATTACGAATAAGTACTGCATAGCTAGGTGTTGTTCTAGAATTACCTACTTATTTATTATCAAGATGCAAGTCTTAAACAAATGGAAGTAGCTGTAGGTGTTACAAATTCGCAGATGGAAAAAGTTTTTTTTTTTACCGAGCGAGTTTTAAAGGAACGTCGGAGGCCTTTCCCCAGCAGTGGGACAGCCTAGGAAATACTTTATGAAAAAAAAAAATAGGTACAAGATTATTATAGAAACTTAATAAAAGATAAAGCTCCAAATGCCTTAATACGCCTAATTCATGCAGTGGAAATAAAATAACCTAAAAACTATGGCAAGTAAATTTTCTTTACAATCTTGATGGTTTTGATTATAAATCCTAACGGCGTTTTTATCTATTACTATGTTTTAACAACAATTTATATAATGGGCTTTTCGGTAACGTATGTATCCTAATTTTTCCATCATCATGTGATAGAATGCCCTTGCCTACTCCACTAAACGCAACTTGAAGCTCACCTGTTCAACAACAATGGACTGTCCTGCAGCCGCGCTCCTGGTCACAGTGAGGACTGGGAAACCTCCCTGGTTGGCCCAACGGTTCATCACATCGTGCAGGCGGAAAGGGATGCTGTGGTCAGAAGCATTCAGAGCCTCCTCGAGGGACGCGTACAGGTCTAGGGGAGAGGCTGCGTCACGGGTGCTGCAAAAAGAATTGATTGATCAGATCTTTAGCACTTTTTTGCGTTTTTCTGTATAGATACGGTTAAAATGAAAGAAAACTTGCCCAAAAATGCACGAACTGCAGATTTTAGCAAAAATATGCAAAAACTTCAAAAATATCCATAATAATGCATTTGCAAATTGTGCAATCTCTAATGATAAGCTAATAATGGTCCTACTGCTGGCACAGGTCAACTTTCTGTGTAATGATGTGGTCCATAATCTACCATGTGGACCCAGTGCGAAGTGTCCCCAAAGGATCAAATCGAGGAAAGTGGAAAAAAATAGGCGGACGACTTAGCCAAGAAGTGTGACAGTTCAGGCTTACTTTGTAGATTATTTGTCTTTAAAAAAACTTACTTATTTTTAATGTAGGTGACCAATCCCTTACGGAACACTTCTGGAGTGAGGAAGTGTTGCATCATACGGATCACGGAACCAGCTGCAGGACAAAACATACAAATTATTTATAAGTGTGAAAGAGACAGCGTATCAAGTAACTTCTTATTTCAAGGACGCTGGTTCATTTTGTTTTATTTGGAAGTAAATTTTCTTGAGCGTCAGAGATAATGATTGTTTACGACTGTCCCGTTCCTGTTTCAGGTTTTTTGTCTGACGAATTGCAGATTAAAACGTGTCTTACTCAAGAGCTGACGTATTGCCCTTCAGTTATAGTTTATTGTTTATTTTTTGTAATATTGTATGATGCATGTCATGTCCCTGCGACAAATAAATATTTTTTCTTTCTTTCTTTCAGTTGAGTATGCCCCTGGCAGATTATACAGGGTGTAAACGGACCCTTCACGAAGTCGTCAACCAAGCATTATGTACATCAAACTAAGTAACTTTACGAAAAAAATATTGCTAGAAAACGACTTTATTTTTTGGGGTGAAAAATCACGTTTTACGGTAGGACTCAATGTAATGCACCCAAATAATTGTGCTGATGGATGGATTGAATAGTACGGGGGTCGTGGACGTGTTTAAAGTAATAATCTTACATTAAAAACAAGTAATTTAAAAAAAAAAACTTGTGTAAAAATTTGGAATTTTGAATATCTCCGTAACTAGAATAATTTTTTTTTGTTCTAGACCATACCGGTCTAGAACAAAAAAAAATTATTGCAATGACGGCGAGAACAAGTGCCTTTCGGCTTCGTTAAGGGTCTTGTTACACCCTTTATTAAATCTTCAAAACCACTATATTTGGTTATAAATCTTAGTTACTAAATAAATAGAGGCGGTTTTAATGCTGAAGGCATTTTCGAACAGTCTATCTTTGGGTGAGGGATCAATCAGTTCAGAACAATTAGAGTCTTCTAGAGACAGCATGGAGTTCCACCTCAGTAAGAGACAGAACCTTTTGCTTAGGAATTAGAAATAGAGTGAAGACAGAATATTACATAACATAACATCACTCCTGTTATCCCCGAAGGGTTAGGCAGAGGTGTACCTAACAAGTACACCCGCAAGTTATGTTAAAAACCCATGTAACGGGGGGCGAGCCTATTGCCATCAACTGGGCACAAATCCAGACTCCGTGGCTGTCTACTGAGAAATTCCTGAAAATTACCTACTATTATACTTGCTCTTTAACAGAAAGAGACAGAAGGTAGGCAAGATCGAAAATACCTACGTTACTTTCCGACCTCCCCTGAAACGGGCTATGTATCCATGTATCCAACTCACAAGTAGTCATCTCAAACATTATTGAGTTACCTACATTGGCATCTCATTTCACCAACGGCATGGATATATTGACACATCCAATATTAAACATGCCAACAAGATTATTTCGACGACATGATTGCCGCAAGCTTCGCAATAACGCTTTGCGAATTCAAAATGGCGTCGGTAAATAAAAATTCCTTATTAAATATTGACGTTGGGACGTGTAATTTTTGCGTATGAATTATATTATGACTGACCTCTAAATTACCTGAAACCTGGCGCTTTTGACAGTTTAATAAAATGAAAATATAGTTAAAATGTGTAAATAACATCGTGATATGATCAAAAATCTTCTATTCCACACATTTCTACTATGTGTGTTCTGTATGGAACAGTTATTTTCAATAACCGACGAAAAACGAACTGAACCATCGTGAAATTTTGTGACACGATGTTTCTGTCGAATTCTCTTATTATTACATAAGAGATTAATGTCACACAAGTCGGCTGGCGGCTTATCTCCTATATCGAAGTGTTCAGTCGATCGTAAAACAGGTTACTGTTACAGCAACCGTAATCTTTGATCTAATTCTTCTTCGGACCATTGACCATTTTATTCTCAACGTTTGTATGATACGTCGACAGAGCGCTAAATACAGGTTGTAAAGGATATCAACGCTCAATTTGTCGCCAAGAATTCAAAACATGTTTCAAGAACCCCAGCGTTCTAAGTTTTAGTTGGGTATAGAATCAGCTATTCCATACATTTTGACCGTTAGGTGTTGCATATGAATACCAAAAACAATATACTAGTTTCAGCTAGGACATACTGAATATATGGTAATAGTTTTTGTCACAATTTTCCTTACACCTAGTTCATAAAATATTATACACAAAGTTAGACAAAACGCTGTCTGAAAAAAAAATTAAACTGCATAGAACACTGACGTCGTATATCAGTGTTCTATGTAGTTTATATTTTTATGAACATTCACACGTAATGTCTAAACTCCTTGCAGACCGGGCTCAGTGTTATGGAGAATGTTCGGCCGTAAACGAAAAAAATCTAACAACTAAATTCAAAAAGTTTTTTTTATGCACATGGTTTCGGAACGGCTAAGTGATGTACAGACTCAAGCAGATCAAGCTACCCAAAACTGACAAATTTTCCCAATCAACCTTGAACCTAAAGATTTGTCGATAAAGTGAAAAATCTGTTAAAGAAATTTGACAGATTGTAGTAGTTTGATGTGCTAGCGTCTGTACTAGACAGTCTTGTGCTTGCCTTATGATCTCATAGTCATGCGTTCCAGTTCCATGACACGTTTCCTCCGACATTCTCCTACGATAGCAATATCAACAAGACTTAATATTAGGTAAATAGCATTATACCGAATAACCGACTGTTACAAAAGTCGTTTCACATGTCACTCGGTGAGATAACTGTTTGGTGATAATGGTGATAAGAACTGTATCAAACAGTTTCTCAATTCTGATAACAAGAGAGAACGGTTTGCGAAAATATATCATGCTGGGGCCATGCAGTTAGCGATATGAGAATGTTAGTTGTAACGCTGTCGAATGAATGTCTGTAAAATAACAGCACATCAAACTCCTCGAAACTGTCAAATTTTTCCAATCAACCTTGAACCTTGACCAAAATTTGACAGATTTTAGCAGCATGATGCGCTTGCGTCTGTACATTGAAAGATCAAAACTAAAGCCTCGTTTACGACCTTGCGACTTGTTTCAAGCGAGTTTGTCACTTTTTTTCCTTTGCACGAGTACGGTCACGCTGCAAGTCACGACGGCGGCGACACGGTGACTTGAAGCATGCTCTAATCAATAAATTTAATTTGTTTTCCTCGCAGTTACGGACGCAATACGAGAGTCACTTGAGCGTATGGCTGAGAAGATAAGAAATGCGGTAAGATTTCTCTATCCGTCGTATTGACTAATACAGTACTATTTTTTATTTTATCGCATATTCAATCACCCTATAAAATAATTTGACTATGTTAACTAAAACATGCTTTAGCGTTAAAGAATTTTTATTACTTTATAGCAATCATTGTGATAATAGCCTTTTTCGTGGCCCAAGCGATTCCAATACGAATCGAAACAAAATTCTTTGTCACTCGAGATTTGACACATGATTTATCTCGCACGTAGAAAAAACAGGAAAGGAAATACCACACTTTCTAGTGTGCATTTAAGCAAAACATGAAGTACAAACTACATATTATGTTGATAGTAAAATACTGGTGGAAGGTATATCGACGCACAAACAGTCACCACGTATTCAGTTCATCATTCTGAGACTCTTCGGTACAAAACATAGAACTTCTTCGGTAATTAAAAAAAAAATTGCTGAGTCCTACAAAAGTGCAATACAGACACGGTCAAAATGTATGGAACAGTTGTTTTCTTTTTTAAATTACCGTACCACCCTGTATTTAAAATTATACATAACTCTTGGCATGTGTTACCCGTATTGTTTTGCAAACGTGCACCTTTACAGTACACCTACGTTTCGTCACTTAAGTTTAAGTCCCATGAAATTATGGGCGAGCCATTTGCCATCAATTGGGTACAAATCCAGACAACGGGCTGCTTCCGAGAAACTCATGATGGAAATTTCCAAAACTTTGACCAATCTAGGAAGCAAAGCTAGGACGCCATGCTCTGCGGCAGCGTTTTCAACTTCTAGACCAATAAGGCAGTATGAAAATAATTTACTATGAATGCCATTCATATTAGTTTGTGATGTCATAAAAGTTATATAAAAGAGTTTAGCTCGAATTATCTAAATGGATACTTAGTTTCTTATCAGTCTGTCAATATAGGTAATGATAGTTACATTATTTAGAAAGCTATTATAGAATATTGGCCAATGTAAAGCATAAACAGCATAATCGGTCAACATCGGTTCCCACTGCTGGGACACAGACCTCCTCACTATGAGAGGGAGTGGGCACAGTTAACCGCCACACGAGCACAGGGCGGGATGGTAGCCATGTCACATATCTTCGAAGCTAGTTGGTCAATGTATTTTTAGCATTTCTCATTTTTAAGGAAGATATGGTACCTAACAGTTACTTGCCGCACAAATTCAAGAGCCTGTTTTAAAGAATTATATTTAATGATTAATTTAAGAATTTATATTTAATGATCAGCCTGATCAATTAACCGAAACTTATTTCCTGGAGAAAAAATCTACATTATTGTCTATTGGGACACAAACAGGAGCTTAAAACCAATTTAACGATTAAACTTACATTTCTGATAAGCCACCGCATTGAAAGTTCCGAGAATCTCGGAAGGCGTGTAAACTGCATGGGTCATGGGGTTAACACTGAGGACCGCGTCAGATTGGAACACGTTCTGAAGAGCCAGAACGAACTGGTCCATCATTCGCCAGTCTGGTAGCACCTGGAATATAGAACCATTTGTTAGAATGAATGATTAAGAGCTTCCTCTTCTTTCTACTTCATATTTAGCCTGTACTATTTCCATTGTAGTGATACAGGCCTCCTCAGAATAGGTTGGAAATTGTTTAAATATATCCCATTTGAAAGTAGACAAAGCAGCTTTATTAGATGTAAATGGTGTTGAATGGTGCTGATACATGCGTCATGTTCGTGAACGGGCGCTGTCAGTTGTGACTGGTCATCTCTTATTTGCCACGGCTTATTTGAATTAATTATTTTATTTTTGAATTGTTTTTACTATGGACACTTTTAACGTACACATCTTGCTGCATCGTTCTCACATAATGTACCATCTCAAAATGAATGATGTAACCAAGGTTTTGTTAAAGTATTCTGATTTAAAAGAGTGTCCATGGAGTTTCTTGCCCGTTCTTCTCCATAGAGATCTACGTTAGGGAATGGGCAACTACAGTAAGTTCACAGTTTTTGTGCCTTGTGACTGGGACTGTAGCTTTATTTTACTGTTGCCTTTGTTTCGACAATTCAAAAGTGCCTGTAACTGGCCTACTTGAAATAAATGCTTTGATTTTGATTTTGATGATTTTAAACGTCTAATACCCTGTTCACGATGATACGATAGGGCCGGACTCCACCGAAGCGGAGACGAGAAGAGAGGAGATGATTGCGTTTTAAACCACAAATAGAACTTCGCTATTTACTCTTCTCGTCTCCACTTAGCTTTACAGGAAACGGTTGAGCAGAGGTGAGGAGATGTCTTGCTATTCTTAAGGCCAGCGGAGACAAGACGCGACGTGAGTGGCGTGCGGTGTGCTGTTTGCGGCGCCCGGTGAGCGGTGTGCTGTGAGCGGCGTGCCGATTTGCACATCTCCTCTCCTCTCCGCTTTGCACATCTCCGTACAGCTTCGGTGGATACATCCTAACTTTTACTCATCCCTTCTCCTTTTCAATTCACACATCTCCGCTCGTCTCCGCTTTGGTGGAGTCTAGGCCGTAAGACTGCCGCGACACCCGTTCGTCACTTGTTTTATTGGAGTTGGTACAGCTCTGACTGACTAGACCGTCAATCACAGCTAACTTCCGAGTCACCATGAAGTTTGAACAAGACTATGTCATCGTCGCGTCTAGTTGCATGGCGATGACTCGTGGCAAACTCAAAAGCAACCCTTTACATTTTAGTTGTCACCACAGGCGTGGTGCTCATGACCAAAGTTCATTCTTTACTTTCACTTTTATGGGAAAATTTTCAAACTTACCAAACCAGTAGCAAAGTTTTCGAAGAAGTTGGCGAAGCCCTCGTTAAGCCAGGTGTAGGTCCAGGAGAGAGGGCCTACTTCGTTTCCAAACCATTGGTGAACATTCTCGTGGCAGATGATTCTGCCTACATTCTGCTTGGTGGCCGTTGTTGTGACGCCGTCTGTGACCAGGAGCGCCACTTCTCTGAAACGTGAAATGATAATCATTTTACTGTCTTGTCCCCGGTAATTACCCTTGATTTCACGCGGATACTAAAAGAGTTGGGGCTCGAAAGTATTACAACCCGTCTTACCAGGGGTGATGCTGTTGTACTTTATATATTCTATATGAGTTGTAGATGTGAGATAGACTCCATGTAAAATCCTGCTATTTGGTGCATCCAATTGGAATATAAGTTAACACAAACATATTTGGTGGAAGGCTAGGCCGTCGATGATGAGTCTTAAAGAGTTGGGATAGACAAAAATGATGGAAGGACTGTGTTCAAGATGATGTGGCTAGTAAGGTGATGGACTCTGAGATCTCCAAATGCATTGGTAAAAGAGCAGGGAAATTATAAGGATGTGCCATCACAACAGAAGAAAAGGCAACTAATGCAACTATAGATCTACCTGTAAGTTAAATATAAAGAAAAGTACGGATTTTTCAACCTGGTGCAAAAATAAAACTCCCTTAGCAACTATGAAGCATCATAATTCAATACAATACAAATCTGCCTTGCAGATTCGTTCTATAAAAGGCTTATGGAACACTTCACTGGATCGCTACTCTGTATTTATGGAATAAATAAGTTTAGTGCCTGTTTATTACTGTCCCGTCTCGAGCTATGTACTTCAGGAGTATTAGAATCGTTTTAAATGTCAACGCTGTCGGGAATTATTTAACATAAGAATTTAGGTAGCTTAGGTCAATATTTCTTAGACTTCTCTGTCATCAGTAATTGCTGATAGAATAACAATTTCGGCTCTCAGAATGACCTTCCACTTTCCTACTATTTTTTTATTGTTAGATATTTTAATGCAAGCTCATAAAAATAAAGTTGCATATTAAAATATGGCTGATTTAAATAAAGATAAAATAATATACATATTACGAAGGCCTTGAATTTATTTTGAAGCTGATAAACGTCGTTTTTCAACTCGACGCTACTTGTAACATCAGGCACACTTTATGACGTTTTATGATGACTATTGACATACGATAAGAAACCATAAAATCGAGTATTTATGGCTTATAATAAAATATTTCTCTTCTGCTTCGTAACTACATTAACACTTATTTTATTGCCGTTTTTACGGAACTTATGAAACACTCAAAGGAATATAAACTGTAACCACTTTGTTTTATAGTTGAAAATACATTGTTTGGAAAATTTGATCTGATTAATTTCGTATAACGTGATGAAAATATTAGAACAATAAATAAGTAATAACGTTATTTAATACCCTGGTTCTGAGAGTTCTTGCTGAAGGAGGCTTGAAGAAATTATTAGCAATATGAAATTAATTAAATTGGTTCAGAAGATCTCTTGAAGAATTGAGAAACAAGGGCATCTAATAATTTTCCTGATGGCGCTACTAATGCGATCAGCAAGTAGGAGTGATTTTGGTTTAATTCCCAGATCAGGCCATACTTCATCGGATTTATCTTACAGATTTTTTAAACAGCAACCAGATTCCTAGCTTATGGCATTATTCTTACCATTTGTTACATGGACCTAAACAATCACCTAAATGCACTGTTGAAATTTCAACCTAGTGCGCTGAGCCTAGCGATGAAAATCACAGAAAATATTTAAGAACTTACCTGTAGATAACCAATCCCCAATTTTCCATAGCACCAGCAGCGAAGTCAGGAACGGCAGCCTTATCCAATTTCGGGAACTCATATCTAAATTCGGTATATTTCTCTAATTCGACCATATTCTTCTGGCCAAAGTCCAGGGCAAACATTGCCGTGTTCTGGGTACCAGGTCTGGAGAATACTTTGAAGGGTACATCATAGATGCCCTTAAATTCGGTCTCCATTTCATTGTCGATGTGATCAAAGTTGGAAACCAGATACGCCAAAAGGTATGTGGACATCACTAGCGTGTCACGGAATTCATGCTTGGTAAGGCCGTTTATAACTGGTCTGAAATAATAAATGAGATTTCTTAGATCGGTAATTTTTGATACTGTTGTTTTTGTTTTGATAGCGTAATGGATGAACGGATTTAGTTGCGGTTTTTAGGCTAGTTCATTAGAGATAAAGTGGTTGAACAAAATAAATACGATGGAATTAAATAAAGTTACGAGAAATACATAACGTATAAGTTGATAAGTAAGTTTGATATATATTTATAGTATTTTATATATCCTTGTAGTTAATCTTATTATTATTTAAAATTATTTTCAGATATACACCTACCACTGCTTGTCTTTGCATCACCCAAAGGTTGACTGGTAGAAAATGCCTATGGCATTAAGTCCGCCTCTGTACTTCTATGCTTGAAGTGTTAAATAAATAAATAAAAGTACTGTTTCCGTTGTTCCGGTAGTTTATGGCGAGCAAATTATAGTTACATTAGTAGTAAGATTCTTTAGAATAATATTGAGCTCGGTCATTATGATCATATAATGTTCCGACTATGGGTCACAGGCCTCCTCTATGAAATTCACTCCATCTGCAGTAGGCCACCACATGGAACCAGTGCGGATGGCCGTAATCCACCACACGGGACCAGTGCAGATAACTAATTGTCAAACTTTGTTATAAAATCTCACTTACTTGAGCAAATCTGTCCTCTTAGGCATATTACTCTCGACCACCGTGTATGCTGTAGGAGCGTATATGGTGGTTCTGAAGATAGCCTTGAGAGAAGGTTCGTCGTAGCATGGGAACGCGCGACGCGCGAAGGTGGGCTGCAGTTGCGATGTTATGAGTTTGCTGTAAAAAATAAATTGTTTGGTGAGAAAATCACCCCCGTGATTACGAAATTTTTACAACAAGTGCATTTCGACTGCGTTAAGGGTCTTGTTACACCCTTTATACTTCCATACAAGGTGTGCTTGTTCACTTTCCTCAGTGTAAACACTTTTTCGGGCGATCTATGTACGGTGAGGACACATATAACTATTCAAATCTTTATTCCATTTTCATGTTCAAATATTGTTTAATTTTTTTTTTACTTTCCTGATGTGGAACGATATGAACTTAATTCTAGTCTGAGAGAGATGTCTGCTAAGCCCAGTGTTATTTGCGGGCCCAGAGACTGCAGCAATATGAATAATGCATTATGTATGAGACTTCACCTGGCACAAACTTTTATTATATTTTCGTGTTGTGGATTTCTGCTGAGTTTTAAAAACTTCTTCTACAGTTGGCTGAGAAAGATATTTTTTGGCCAACGCAGACTAAAATCGCCCAGATCGAAACAACAGATGTGATGTGTGTGGTGTGTGTGTGTGTGCGGTGTAGGTGTGGATTTTGAAAATCGGAACACTATTTGAAGGCAATAACGATCCTTCTGAGCGGTATTCGTAATCAGATCCATCGAAACCACCAAAATAAGACTAGGTTATGACTTCTGCTAACGCTTGAAACGGTATTTTGTACATCATTCCAGATATAAATTTTTCATCGGTATTTTTTTTATAATCTGCTGTTTCTTACAAAAGTGATATACAAACATGGTCAAAATCTATGGAACAACAGCTGTTTATTTTTAAATGACCGACGTAAATTTACTGCATGACCCCTCATGAACAATGTTACTAACAATTGGGCCTAGTTGCCATAAATAAACAAAAACTTATTTTTGAACCCCCGTTCAGAATGATACTGAATACGTGGTAATCGTTTGTGCGCCGATGTGTCTTCCACCTTGTATATTGCACTGCAGTTTTGATTAACAAGTATTTTGATAACCAAATTAAAATTAAAAAAAAATAAGTATTTGTTTATTTATGGCAACTAGGCCCAATTGTTAGTAACATTGTTCTTAAAAACTATTGTTAGTAAACAAACACAAGCAAAAACAAAAAGAAAATTATTAATAATTCCTAATAATTTTCATTTTTTAATAATTTTAGCACATCCACAGCGTGCGACAACCAAGGTGCGTCGAACTTCTCTATCAACATACTTAGGATGCTGTTAGAAACTAGACCGCGCTCTTAATAAGATGGAATTGGTTTTTTGCGCATTATGACGTAAAAATCATCAGTATGCGCAAACGCAAACATACCGGATGCACTACAATAGCGCGGCAATCCCAACAGCATCCTGAAGCAGTTATTATATTGAATTAAGATGTAAGAAGAAGAAATAAAGTCCAAAATCAAAGAATCTTAATAAGTATATCTAAAGCTACCAATCTACAAACATTCAATTCATTAAAATAACTAGAAACAAAAACACTTACTGCGTTGTACCGTCATTGTATGTAGACACGTAAATACCAAACATATTCTCAGCAAACTGTCCAACGTAATGTTTAATTCTTATAGTATGCGGCTGTAGTACTGTCAACGACTGGGTCAAAGTAATCCTGAACAAATGAGTATCGTCTTCGGCTAATGTATGGTTTTCATAGATGTTGATATTCGGTAATCTGTCACTAAAGACTTCAATGTCTGACGATTTAATTTCCATCGCCATAGCGTGTAAGACTATTTGGTTGGTGGGCACTAAAGGCAGAATTCTAATATCGGTAGAGCCGGTGAAGTATTCCTCATTGTCTGGGTCAAGATGGAGTATGACGTCATAGAATGTTGGGATGGTGTCTCTGGGGAGCACGTAGGCTGCTGCCCGGTCCTGTTCTGTGGGTGCGGATAGAAGCTGGGTTGAGGGTACGGCTAAGGGACCGGCCGCGGCCACCCCGATGATGGTTAGTAGTGCTAGTAAATACATCTCTGTGAAACAAAGAAAGCTTTTGGTTAGTTCTAGAAATATTCAATGAATTTTAAAGCGGTTTCGGTCAACTATCCTACGGGAACCGAGTGCAGGGACTAAAGTATCCCATGTTCTATCCAAGGTCATCATGAATCAGTTTGAAACGTTCAAATCCGTTCAGCTGTTTTACAAGCGTGAAAGACAGAGTTACTTTCGTATTTTTCTAAAACTTGTATAGGTATAGATGGAGGAGCTCGTGGATAAATAATAACAACCACTCGGGTCAATTTCCAGGTTAAGCCGCGCTTGCCTAGGTTGATCCTTAGATGGATGACCACCCATTACTTACCGAGTTTCGTCTGTGCCTCGGAAAGCGCGTTAAGCCGTTGGTCCCGGCTGTCATTTGCACATCTTTGACAGTCGTTACAGGTAGTCAAAGACGGACAGCCAGACTTACTAGGGGTGTCGTATTACCCAGTACTAACTGCTAACGGCATTCAGCTACATCCGGTTAGACTGGAAGCCGACCCACGTCACAAGTCAAAACTAACTCTCTCTTTATTGACTGTACCCATTAAGGTCAATAATGTTTATCATTATCGTTTACAAGATCACATTGGAAAATACAGTAAATTTTATTTCAGTAGTAATTTTCAATCAAAAAATGTGCTAATGACTTGTTTTTTTTTAATAACACATTGTAAATTACGCTATCAGATAAGATTAAACAGGAGTCATTTGAATTGGCGTATTCTAATTAATCGGAGTATTAGTGACATTGTACACTAAAATAAAACGTTTTAGCTATACATCATCATCATTTGCCTAGCCTTTTCCTAATTATGTTGGGGACGGCTTTCAGTCTAACCAGAGGCAGTTGAATATATTCCAATAAGTAAAAAAATAGACTAAACATAATAAATCTAACAGTAACAATACATCATCATGGTTATGAAAATATTACTGGTTTTAAAGTTGGTCGTTCTTGAGAATGATGGTGGGCATCTCTTTGCCAATAATTATGTCAAGTAAATATCGATAATGTCAAGAGGATTGATGGTAGCATCTTTATCATCCCTCTTTCCACGAATGCCACATTTGAGGTGAGGTACAACATTATTAAGTTATTGTCTACAATGGTCGCAAACACGACTGCTGTGCATGACGCAAAGGCATTTACATGTGGCTGAGATGAGAATGCTAAGGGGGATGTGTGGTGTAAAGCGAATGGATAAAATAAGGAATGAGTACATAAGAGGGCTCTAAAAATGGGGCCGGTGACTGAAAGTTGTGTGGTAATCAGTTTTCGCGGTATTATGGAAAATGTAGTTAGGAAAATATTGAGTATGAATGCAGATGGCTATAAGAGTAGAGGAAGACCAAACAAACGATGAATGGACTGTGTGAAATATGACGTAAGTAAAAATCAGTGGCGTGCCTGGGGGCCAACAGCCCATTATGGCAAGCAGACTGTTCAAAAACCCTAAAATCGTGAAGAGTAGTATTAGTACCGCCACTTGTAGAAAGAGGTTAGTTACCAGTAGTTACTGAGATGACGTCTATTAGAGAAGTATTGTGCGCTGACCCCACAATAAACTCGGATATTTGCAAGAAAATATAAGTGATAAGACAAATTATCGTGGAAACCTCAATCGAGCGAAACTAGGGCAGGTTTAAGTGTTCAATAACATGAACACAATAAATGTTTAAGTGTGCTGTGCTTTAGAATTCTTTAAGCCGTATGTGACTTAAAGAATTCTAAAGCACAGCTACCTAAATCAGCAACGTATTATTATTTCAAAAGTGTGTTTGTGACTTGTAAACACAGTCACGTCTCCAGGGAGGGAGTGCTGCGCTCCGAATTTGCATAGATGATGCTCCTTTCCTCTCCACAAGTTGTTAGTGCTCCCAGAATGTAGAACTGTACCACGTGACCTGAAGTTTGTCTAACTTTGGTACCTAGGTTATAAATGTCACTGAGGAAGTAAATATAGAAGAACAAGTGGTAAAGCTACATTATCCAGGTGTAAGAAAAATTGGACAAATGCGTGTCAGATACAGTGAATGATTACGTAGCCCAGAGTTTACAAGATATTAATGGACCCTACACAAACTATAATTTTTTTTGCTGGGAAACGACTTTTTTTAAGTTGTAAGAATCCCGGTTAAGGCAGCCTGTCTATTGAAGCGAAGTGAGGCTGAGGAGCGGAGAAATATTAACGAATAGGATTGCATAAAATCTCCGCTCCGCTCCATTATGCATATTGGTTAATATTTCTCAGTTTCTCCGCTCCGCGGCCTCGCTCCGCTTCAATTGACAGGTAGCCTTACGGCAGCACTCAATGTAACACACAAAAAAAAATAATTAAAAAGTTATAAACTTTGATCTTCGATATCTTCACAACAAGCAACGCCGGAAAGAACACGTGCCTGTCAGCTTCGTTAAGGGTGTTTTTATACCCTTAATGTAACACTTGCACAATTTTGACTTTATCTTTGTCAAAAGACTGAAAAAAACCTTATTTTGGCACCTGGATTTATTAAGCAAAAGGTATAGGTATTATCGCTTTATAATCGTTTAACGCTAGTGGAATTAGGTTGATTAAAGCCTCAATAATCATAAGTATTTGTATATTGTGATAATTTTAATGCCACTTTAATGAATACCATTGGTTTTATCAACGACTTCAAACTTTTCCGGGAAGGTAGTCTTACTTTATACTTCATTCAACCACAAAAGTCAACAAGCAGCAAATCTACAGGGTGGAATTTTTCAACGCCATCTGGATGGAAAGTACTCTAAATACTGGAGATAGAAAATTTTACTCAAAGGAAACATTCCTTTATTTAAAAAAAGGAATAAATCGACATTAAAAAGATTTTCGAAAATTCGCTTGCTACCACTCGGGTATAGAACCGGCAAAATTCTACCCTGTATAATATGTATAATGTGGCAAAATAATATAATATCCCGCCTCTAATCCCCGAAGGGTCAGGCATAGATGTACCTATAAACAGGTACAACTACATTTCGCCGGTTATGTTTAAGTCCCATGTAATAGGGGGCGAGCCTATTTCCATCAACCGGTTACAAATCCAGACTCCGTCTCTGCTACTGAGAAATTCCTGATGGAAGAACCCAATAACACTTTGCCCCAACGAGCCAGTCTGGCAGCAATGTGGCGACATGTACGGATGATTTTTCATAGAGAGTTATAGAAACACCAGTCGTGTCGCGGTCTGTCATTGTAATAGTCGCTTTGCCATTTAGGTACGTCCCCTTTCTTGTTGTAGGTACCTTTATAAACTTTTCCAAGAGTTTCATACCAATAATGGCTCTGCAAAGTCACCTCATAACTTAATTGATCCAATACACACAATTGAGGACCACAAATCGTAAAACGGTCGCAGACGCAGTTAATATTGTGAACTGAAATGAAATTTTACGAATTGTAATGATTTATAGTATTATCCTATTGTGGCGAATCATAGTTGTTTGTATTTATTATCTATGGTTCCCACTACGGAGTTAATTCGGTTGTAGCTGACAACACTGGTCTAGACACTCAGGTCTAGAGATGACAGTAACAAATACCTACACTTAGATCGAAAAGGTTTCTTACTTGTAAAACTCTTTGATTGTAAGTTACTATCACTTACTGCTACGTTTGTTATTGTATATCTAACATATCAAGGTCCATAGTGTATGCAAACATATAGAAGAAAAATAGTGAATATACAATCTGAATCCCCTAGTTTCATTTGCAGAAACGGCGCAAGCAGGCGCCTTAACTATTATGATCCTGTTAAAGCAGCCTGTTTTGGGCTCTCTGTATAAATTCCGTACCTAACAAATACATTCCCCATCCTTCATTCTTCAACAAATATTTATCAGTGTGATTTTTGTATACCAATCTAACTTCAACGGTACTTTTCAAAGATTATCGTGATAAAAGGATAGACTGCGCATACCTACATTGATAACGAATGCTTATCTAAAATATTGATAAGATTGTAAAGCAATCCACTTGACAAGGCGGAGTTACCCAATAGTTTGGAATTTTAGTCTAAATATTTTGGTAACATTCGAATAGGTAGGTATTATGTAGAGGAGTATACACTGCCTTACTCACGTAGGTACGTTCGGGATTTCCTAATTTGTTGGAAACTCAATTGATTGTAGTTAATCATCATCTTCTGCCTAGCCTGCATGTTGGGGTCGGCTTCCAGTCTAATCGGATGCAATTAAACACCAGTATTTTACATGGAGCGACTGAATATCTGATCTCCACAACCCTGTTAGTACTGGGTAATACGATACCCCTTGGTAAGACTGGTTGTCAGACTTTTTGGGCCACTGACTACCTATTGTATTATATAACGGGCTGGTGTCCGCAACTCTACGTCAAAGCGCGTATTTTGCGTGAGGGCACTGACTACCTAACGACTGTCAAATATCAAAAAATGACACCCGGGACCAACGGCTTAACGTGCTTTCCGAGGCACGGAGCAAATTGGGTATGTAATGGGTGGTCACCCATTCACAGACCAACATGATTGTAGTTCTTTATACTTATTTTCGGTACATTTACCTACCTAAATGAATGGGTGACATCTTCAAATTGAACCAGCCACCTTAAATAGTAATATGTATTAGTTTAACGTCCCCCCAACCCGCACTGGGCCCGCGTGGTGGATTATAGCCCATTTCCTGTCATACAGAGGAGTCTCTTTAAACCTGTCGAGACGAGACGAGATGTTAAACCAGACGTTAAGCCTGTGTCCCAGCAGTGGGAACATTGTAGGGTGATTACTGATTATGCTTACGCTATCGGACAATGTGACTGAGGGAAGAAAGAGCAGCGGGTATTATTACACAGATTGTCCACTATAATAATTCCTGCTTGCATGGCTAGTCTCCGCTGAAATTGGCTACCATTGACGAAAAACGGTTAGGAGGGCTATTGTTTTAAAAACTGTGATTCCCCCACTCCCCCCCACTCTCTAATTAAAGAGGAGGAAAATTCTGTACAAAACAGGTTTGTATAACGTAAAAAGAACTTTCAACAAAAATTGGTTTGATGTTTAGCGTTTGAGAAATGGGGCTTTTTCGTGAAACTGCAGCAGTAACTTTGTTTTTTTTTTTAAAAATACTATGAAAACTAATTTAGCTTTGTCGTTGAGTGTAAATTAATCTATGAATGATCGTTAAGAATATTTTTATTATATTGTTTGGTGCTAGGAAACCCTTTGTGTGCGGTTTTACTCGCACTTGGCGGGTTTTTCAAATTCAGTAGTGGTATTATCATCACCATCATCTGCTTAGCCTTTTACCAACCAATTTGGGGTCGGCTTCCTGTCTAACCGTATGCAGCTGAGTCAGTAGCGGTATATCTAGAACTAAAAACTCAAAGGAACACATGGTGACAACCACCAAAATGCATTAACCACTTTAATAGAGGTGGCTTGTATCCTAGCCTTGGGAACATTATAAATGTGACTTCTACTCATTAATATCTTTAAACTTCTGACTAAAATTGTTTTCAATGGATACAATTTGACAGCGAATTTAAAGTTTTCAACTCGAGCCACACATATACCTACTCGTTGCATGTTGTTTTATCAATCTAGCTGTTAACTAATCTTGTCATCTTATTGAGATAAAAAACTGAAATGCGTGAATGAACGGGTTTGTGCCTGTAGTATGTCATCAAAAGGTAAAAAAAAAATATGTGAAAAGTAATGCCATCTATTTATGTTAGAGGAAACTACTTACTGACTACGACGGTGGCTGTGAAATGTTACCTATCATTACTTTCTGAAGTTTTCAGGTATTTTTTGTAGACGATGAACCCAAAACCAACAGATGACAGGTGACAGGCACGATTCAACAATTATAAACTAGTTTCTTTCTTTTAGATTTTCTGCTTGTAAAACCACCAACGTTTCTGCTGTAAACACATACGTGTCAATTTGGTCACTATTGGTCAAATATATCGCATTGTCAGTTCCATTAAAAATTAAGTCAGAACCTACACCATCAAAGTGGGAATCCATTTTAAAGTTTTTCTTATTTCCAAAACGGCTTGATGTACAGTATGCCCACTTTATGTGTGCAGTTTAAGGAGGCGCTGCTTGTCAAGAAAAAGTGCATCGATATGTCAAACTTGGTACATTTTTTTTAGTCCTGTGTTGTCCCGCCTGCACAGATAAGTTGGTTGAAGTGTTACATGATAAACATAGGCTTTTCTATAGCTAATGTCATTTTCAAAATCATTTTTGCGATTTCCACTTTATTTATCGCTGATAGAGTGTCTTCTTGTATTTTTCTAAATAAATGGATCAGTTTAGAAAGTAAGTAAGACGTTTACGCCATCGTCCAAATAAAGTAAACTTATTATTAGAGATGACTTGCATACATTAAATATCTATATTTTCTCTATCGACATTCCGTATCCTATTTACGATTAAGATAATAAAAGTTATCTGATATTTACCGATATACTTTAATTAGTGCACTGTTTATGGATCACATTTACTTATCATATTGGTTAGGTATCTATCTAAAGGTATTTTTTTAAATAACGGGATTTATCCTCTTCATTATCTGCCTAGCCTTTCCATAACTATGTTGGGGTAGGCTTCCAGTCTAGCCGGATGCAGCTGAAATATTTCAAACAGTATTTTACATGGAGTGACTGCCTTTCTGACCTCCACAACCCAGTTAGTATGACTGATTATCAGACTTTCTGTCCACCGACTACTTAACGACAAGCAATACGGATTAAGTAAGCTGTCAAAGATCTACAATAATAATTGACAGTCGGGACCAGAGGCACGGAAGGTACTCGGTATGTAATGGATAGTCACCCATCCACAGATCAATCTAGGCAAGCGTGGTTTAACCTGAAGAACGATCCGAGTGGCTGTTATTATTTAGCCACGAGCTCCTCCTCCGGATTATCATTAAGCTTATTGATTATAATTAAGATTATGGAATCGACAATCAATCATGACGATTATGGTAAAAAGATTGGTTATTCGGATGCCCAGGTTTGTTGATAAAAAAAACAGAGTACTATAACATAATATACCAAGTTAAAGTATTTTCAAAATCTTGAAAAGATAGTACTACCATATTAAAAGATATTTGCACAAATGATAAACCATGTCAAAAGATATTTGGACTAATCGATGATAGTCGGTGGTGTTGAATACCACAACAGGTTTCATTTGGTCCACTAGTCCATTAGTAGGTAACTAATATTGTAAATGTAAAAGTAACTCTGTCTGTCTGTAGTCTTTACGAGGGAACGGCTGAACGGATTTGAATGATATTTGGAATAACGATAGGCCATGACCTGGGACACACCTGATTTATAGGAGGAACTTTTTTGGTGGTAATTAAATTTATTATTTATCTTCTACCACAACGGTGAAGGAAAACATCGTGAGGAAACCGGCATGTCCTAGAACCAAAAATTCGAAGACATGTGACATCTACCAACCCGCACTGGGCCCGCGTGGTTTATTATAGCCCATTCCCACTCATAGAGAGGCCTGCGTCCCAGCAGTGGGAACATTAATAGGCTAATTATGCTTATGCTTATGCTTATGCTTCTACCACAGAAGAAAATTCACAAAAAAATCAAAGTTAACCTAACCTACGAAGATGAATTTAGGGATTAATTTAATCTCAAATATAAAACAAAAACGCACACTCACCTATGTATTTACATGAACACCACTAATGCGAAACTAAATAAATGACCTACTATATCAATAGAACGTGACACAATCATTATCAGTACAATCGATTAATAAAAATAATCTGCAACGATTAAAATAAATCTTTAATTTCATACATACGACAGTCCGTGGTGACGCTTCTACAAGCGGTTATGCCTGTGTTTTATGTCGGCCTGGTATCCTTAACTTCTAGTGGGGTCGGCTTCCAGTCAAACCGGATACAGTGGAATACTAACCTATCTGACCTCCACAACCCAGTTAGTGCTGGGTAATATGGTACCCTTTGGTAAAACTGGTTAAACTTTCGGATCACTGACCACCTGTAACGACTTTCAAAGATCTACAATTACGGGAACAACACATGCTTTCCGAGCCACGGAGGAACCTCGGTATGTAATGTATGGTCACCCATCCACAGACCGACCTTGACAAGCCCGGCTTAACCTGAAGATCGACCCGTGTGGCTGTTATTATTTAGCCACGAGTTTTAGCGGCACCTAAATGGATATCTAAATATAATTGCACTATAGGAAAAATAGTGTTTAAAATTCTGCCGTCCTCCGTGCCCGTTTATGTAGGTACTCGTTTAGGTCTCGCCTAGTGTTACATAATACACGGGTAAAATAATGTAATAAATTATTATTCATGTTTCCTTTATTTATTTCTATACAAATTAATTATATCTTTAAATATTTCTTAGAAAAAACAATACAAAAAAAAAAAACATTTAAAAATATAAAAAAATTATTCATAATATAATGAATAATTTTTTTAGATATGCTAAGATGGTTTGGTCACGTGGAGTGTCACTCATCCTGAGTGAAAAGCGACTAACAACAGGTATGTTTAAGGCTGATTTGAGTTGTAACGCCGGGAGGGAACGCCATAGAAGGCATCTGATCTTGTTGGTAAGGTTCTTCAGAAAGGTCAGATGCGTAGTACTCGCAACTAGCGTGTATGACGAGATGTATGAACGTGGACGAGGCAAAAGGAGTGTGTAAGGATCGTAGCCGGTGACATTCTTTGATTTCCGTCTACCCGCATGGGAAATTATGTATGTATGTATTTATAGTCTGCCGCCAGGTTATTTTGCCTTTATAAACAAACATACAATTCTATTCATAATTTATCAGTACATAACAAATAATCAGAATGTCGTACTTATCTTAATTATTGTGATTATGATAAAATATTTTATTTCTATATTAGTGTGGACAAATCGATATAATTATATAGACTGTATAGTATCTATAGTCTACATTATGAACACAACTCAGTAGGTATACCTGCCACGATGACAAGGGACTCGTGGCTAAATAGTAACGTGGCTAAGTAGAACATGTACCTGTAGGCCATACAAATCTTGGTTCCGTGCGGAAATCGAACCCGCGAAACGCAGCGCAGCAGACAAGCGCTCAGCCACTGCGCCAACCGTGCAAAGAAAATTAAATTGAATTTGAACAAATAAATTTGAATAAATCGGTTCCCCTTGCACAAGAAACTGAATAATGTATAATTAGGTACAGTCACGAGCACCAATATGGTATTCACTTTCCTAAATTTAAAAGCAATTTTCGCGAGAAATAACGATTGTAACTTGGAGATTGGATCTTTTTCATAAAAGTATGAGTTATAGAATAAATACTATGTTCGTAACAACATGAAATTTTAATCAGAACAGTAGGAGAAAAAAACGCTTATAAAAGTTGTTAAGTGTTTACATATTGGTGCTCGTGACTGTACCTACCTAAAGTTATAAACAATACCTAAGTCCACAGTATAGACTAGTAAAAACTCATCGTTCCCTTGCTGCAGTTAAAAGCGCCAGCTACCGAGCGAGCGACCCGGGCGAGCCTATTTTCATACTTCGTTTCGTCTCTTTCGGTAGTTCGCGGTGTGAACCAAAGTGTAAAATGAGGTGAAACGATGCCTCGCTCGGCTCGCTCGCTCACTCGCTAGCTGCCGGTGTGGCCTGCGCTTAATTCATATAATTCAAAGCAGTCTCACAATCTGCAGGAGAGCACATAATTTTCTCGTCGCTTTACCGAGACAAGTCAACAGAACAGGAACAGCGCCAACAATGTCCACGGTGGATTATTTTATGTATTTTCTTCAACGAACTCGTTATTCGATTAAGGTGTTATATTTCTGATTGTTAATTTTTATAGATAACATAACATCACGCCCGTAATCCCCAAATAGTTAGGCAGAGGTGTACCTTTTAGCACATTCACATTTCGCCAGTTATGTTCCCATGAGTTGAGTCCCATGTAACAGGGGGCGAGCTTATTGCCGTCAACTGGACCCCAATCCAGACTCCGTGGCTGCTATTGAAAATTCCTGATGGAATAACCCAATAACAAAATCGAAAGTCAAAATCAAAAGTCGCTTATTCAAATTAGGCTGATAATATCAGCAGTTTTTGAACGTCAAAATTAACATGAGACAGTCCCCCAAAACGCCCATCCTTCGTCAAGTGGCGGAGCAAGCTTCCCAGCAACACATCTGTCTGTCATATTAGAAGAACCAGATTCTATGTATGTTATGCGGCTATACCTAGGTGCGGTTTAAATTTGGAGGTTTGATGCAACTAATTTGGATGCAGCGCTAGTCGGCCGCTGCCGCGGCACCGCTCGCTGCGCTCGCCCGGCACGCGCGCGTTTGGTCACAGTTCTAACCTAAGCATTTGGTCCGAAGTGTGTGGATACACCTAATTATAAAAAAGAAAACTGTTACCGACAGCACCTAGGTACAGCCGGCTAGAACTGGGTGTAACCTTACTTCGGCTTTTAGCTGTAACATATACCTACAATAGTGTGAAAGATAATATCAACAAGGAATCCATAACGTATCAAATCAGTATCGTCTCAAACCGATTTTCAATTGTTACCGTTTCGAACATTATTCAAAAACTTACCAAATAGTTCTTCATTAGACCTAGAACCTCACTACACTAAACCAAAAAATAAAACAAATGAAGATCAGGAGCACGTTTGTTTTCAGAAATTAATAAACGAAGAGTGAAGATCCATCAAACATGTGACAAAATTGCAAACGACATGCACGTTTTTAAAACAATGAGTTAATAATGAAAACTATGTATGGTTCTTTATTTAAATGTGCAAGTTACTAGTAAATAAACATGAAGTGTCTGTTTGCATGGTTGTTTAATTTTACAACACTTCTAAAATGTTATGTTATTGTTTTTAATTCTAAACACACGTGCTTGTCTGACGTTGTACTTTCAACCATTTGTCGACGTCCATAAGCCACTTTATCGTATGCTCATTATTAATTTGTTGCGATTAATATTAAGTCTTTACCTATGAAATTGGAGATTTATATGAAAATTTTAAAACAAACATTTTTGGTTTATTTTTGCTTATCTAGCTTTTTAATCTTTCCGATTTGACGCAAGTGCTTCAATGTCGTTTTGACACTAACTCCAAGGCCCGCAAGCTCAGCCGTAGATTGAGTTGGATCCGTTTCCTCTACCGCCATCAATTCGTCGTTGTCGACAATGGTTACCGGCCGACCGCGAGGCTCATTCTTCAACTCAAAATTTCCAGATTTAAAACGATTGAACTAATAATGGACCGTGTGGATGCAAGCAATGTTCGGCCCGTACACGTCGTTAATGTTTCGTGTTGTTTGCGCAGCGGTATCTCCACGTAGGAACTCATATTTGAAAATTGTACGAATTTTCAGTTTATCCATGGCGCCAAAAACTACCACAATTTCACAAAAACAAAAAACTATCTAAAAACAAATGACTGAATTTGAAATTAAAAGAACACGGCTTTCGAATAAAATTTATTTGAATTTCGAATTGCGCGCCAATCCACAGATAATTAAATCTAAAAATGCTGGTTATTAAATTTCCAATTACATAGGTAAAGACCTATTATTTGTAGTCATTCTTTTGTAACATATTTACTTTTACACTGAGTACCACAATTTTACTTATTCCTGTTTGGTCTAGTGATCACAAGCTAGTCTGCTGAGCATGAGGTCCTGGATTCGATTTCCAGTTTAGACAGTGTTATTGGGTAATTGCAAGAGGAAAAATAAAAGTCTGCGCCATCTGTAGACAAAAACATTCGTTCTCAACCATATATGCCTACAAACACATTTATGCGATGGGAGAGTGGGATGATACTTAGACAGTTTGTAAAAAGACAAACAGGACTGGTGGCCTACCATCACGTCTTAAGCAGTTGTTTTAATATTATTCCAGAGTGAGAAAGAGATGGCGCTAGACGTCCTCTTTAGCTCAGTCTCTTTCGCACACTGGAGTGCCTTTAAGACGCCATTGTAACCCCCTCAGGAACCATAATTAATCAAACCATCCAGTATGTCTCTCTCAACAAGCCCACTTACTGCCCATCATACGGTAGTTGATATTCAAGACAAGGTCTATACGATGTTATTCGTATTGCAGTACTATCATGAAGAGGGTCGAAACAGGATTGTTCCACTCTGCTCCACCAAGTTGTCCCACGAATGAGAGAAATTGGAATGTTTAAAATTGTAATGTCTACTTTACCACCTCATCTGCCTAGCCTTTTCCCAGATATGTTGGGGTCGACTTCTAGTCTAACCGGATGCAGCTGAGTATCAGTATTACCGATTGAGCGACTGCCTATCTGACCTTCACAATCCAGTTAGTATCAAGGGGTATCTTATTACGAGAAGACTAGTTGTCAAACTTTCGGGCCAGCTTTTCGGGCTATAACGACTGTCAAGAATCTATAATTTACAGCCTGGACCAACGTCTTAACGTGGTTTTCGAGGCACGGAGGAAACTCGGTATTTTTAATGTCTACTTTACCACACTAGTGGATTTTAGCTGTTTAGATTTAGGAGTCATCATCTTCCTGCCCTTGTCCCATTTTACTTGGGCTCATCGCAACGTGTTTTGCTCTATTCTTCCCTGTCACCTTATCATATTTTACCCCTTTTTGTTTCAAATAATTCCTCACACAATCCATCCATCGTTTATTTGGTCTGCTTCCCTTTCATCGTTCAATTTACTTACCTATTCATTCATTCCTTATTGTTTTTTTTTTTCGGATTGTAGATAAGTAACCGCTAAGCTGAAGCGCGACTGGGCTGGCCATTTCTACCGTATGCCGTAAACCACTATGTGGAGCAGCCCTGATACAGCCCGAAGGCAACGCGGTACATCTCGCAGGAGACGACGGGACGAGCTGGATAGAACCAACGACTAGTGTTCTACATTAGCACTAGATTGAAAGATTTGGAAGTTGTTACTGTTAGACTGACTATGACTAACAGTAACAGATTAGTAGCTCTATAAATAATTCGCAATTTTCTCAAAGTTTGTCTAACTGGTGAAAAAAACCTTGCCCCACTTGTGGGACAGAGTAGAATAACCCACACCACATCAAGATTAGTGTGGAACCGCACTGATGCCCGTCAGGTGGGATACCACTTTCGCGTTATTAGCTTTTACAGTTTACTCAGTGTCTAGCAATGGCGAGGGATATAATCATTTATCTTCAGTGTTTTTTTTTTCCTGCAGGAATCCCCGTGGACGTGTTCGAGAGACTGGGGAAGGGTAATATAAGTGTTATTGTGACCTTAGCACATAAAGATTCCTTGCTGGATAGGATGCAAATGAATGGACTTTTAGAGGTCTGGGTATATTTTAAGGTTATTGGTTTTTCGATAAATTCTTTAATTTATCTAGGCAAAAGATATGATAAAATATCACTTGCTGTTGTACTTAAATTTTGATTCATCATCCACAGCCCGAACTCACCCACTGCTGGGTATAGGCCTCTCTTTTCTTGTGCCAATCTCCACGGTCCTGCGCCAGCCTCATCCAGGTTTTACCCGCCATCTCGGGTAAAACAATGTCGTCTGCCTATCTCACCTACGGACGACCCACGTTTCTTTTGCCAGTTTTTGGACGTAATTCGGTGACAGCCTTAGTCCACCTGCCATCACTTGGTTTTGTAAATTTTGATTATCAAAAGACAAATATTTGTGAAGATGCGAACTTTCAAAATTCAACCTCTCAACTATTCGGGACTCTTCATTCCTGACTCATTAGTGTATTGATAATTTATTTAGATAAAATCAAAAATACTTTGGCATAAAGCTTATTATGCGCACGGTCAAAGTGAGGAACCCTCACCTTCAAACCCTTCCATCCATTCCATCGCTTTCCATCCGTGAAATCGAGGTCAAGACCAAGCACTCCAGGTAATAAATAAAACCGTTTAAAAAGCATCCGTATTACTAACGTATTAGTTTCCATATTCTATGAGCCAAGCAAGTTCCCACTCAATTCCCAGATAAAAGTCCTTGCAAAAGAAACCTTTTTAACGCATTAATATATAAAATTCGCCAGCTTCTGAAAACACAATGATACTTAAAGAAAATTCCCGACTATGTGGGTCAGATATAATAGTGATATTATGCGCAGCCCCTCAAAGGGAATATGCGGAGTTTTCACTTTGATGTCGGTGGAAAGATAAGTGACATTATGGTAGTTATTTTGTCAAGATAAAAGCTTCTGCCCACTACACCGTACCATATCATGACCCTGCTATGAATGTATCAGGAAAAATAATATTATTTGTACTGAAATTATGAGACTATGCTCACTAGACCGTTCCGTCACCGACCAACACCATCGCGTGCCATGCACGTAACGTATCGGCACCGGCAAAATATTGTCGCCGGCAATTGTTTACGCTGGATTGCGTACCCAAGTAGATCGCTGCAAAGATAATCTGGCAAAATAGGGTATTATTGGTTCCTCCAACACTGAGTGCGAGTGCGCTCCGGATCAAACTATACTCCACCTGCTGGAGTGTCCCAGGTATCCGTTTACCTGCACTCTTGCGCCTCTGCCGCTGCAATAAACGTGGCCACCTACTGGGTCTAAACTGTGTAATATGGAAGTAACATCGATACAACAAGAAGAAGTCTCATAATTTTCAATACATAGATTTTTTTATTTTTCTGTCGCTTTGTATGTCCCACTGCTGGGCAAAGGCCACGCCCACATCCTTCCAGGTACTCTTCTTCGTGATGCGCGGAATATTTTTTTATCTATGACTAGCTTTTGCCCGCGGCTTCGCCTGCGTTACTATATCCGATTACTTTCCATTTCATTTAATTTATTTTGCATTCCATATTGTAAAAAAGATGTTACAAAGGGCTTAAAGCTAGGTACATAAATATGGACCCTGTAAGGGCACAGCAAGGTAGGAGAGAGGAAGAGGTCTTTTATTTTACTATTAATTAGTTGGCATACAAAGTAACAATTAGTGAATCATAATTATTAATTTAAAATTTGTCATTTAGATATTCATTAATTGTATAATAGCATTTATATAATAAAAATTGTTGTAATTTATTATATAAATGCTATTAATGAATAGCATTTATATAATAAATTATATATATTAATGAATAATATTATTATGAATGGATTAAATTTTTGTACATTTTTAATAATTTCCGGTAATTTATTATAAACCTTCATTAACATGACTAGGGCACTTGTTGAGTGCATTTTTAGCTTAGAGCTTGGTATGTTTAGTCTATTTTTATGGGGTAATGTGTATCTTGACTGTATACTTTCTCGTGTAGTGTAAAAGTGTGGGTATTTTCGAACAAATTTGCAAATTTCTAGAATGTATAGGCAGGGGAGGGTTAATATTTTATGCTCTTGAAAATGAGGTTTACAGCTGTCGGTATCGTCTATATTTACTAATATTCTTATTAGTCTTTTCTGTAGTGTGAAAAGTGTCGGTGCGTCTGTGCTGTTTACCCACAATATCACGCCGTAACTGAGCCACGCAAATGCTTGCGTGGCTCAGTTACGGCTTGCGGCTACTTGCCTTCATACCCCTTTTTTAACCCTTTGGGGGTAGAGTTATCAAAAACGCTGTAACACGTATAAATTAATATTCAATTGTCAGCGTAAACACAAATATTCCTAACTCCTAACTTCAAAACTGACGGACTTTCATATAAACTTCCATCCCCCATTTTACCCCTTTAGGGGTGTAATTCCCAAAAACCCTTTCTTAGTGGATACTTACTCTTCACAAAGAACACACCCTCCAAGTTTCTTGTCTCTAGGACCAGCGGTTTGGGCTGTGTGTTGATAGATCACCCAGTCAGTCAGTTTACCATTTTATATAATTATATAGATAAATTGTAGTAGAAATGTTTTCATAAACGTCAAAGTTTTCCATAATCTATACATGAGTAAACAGCTGTCTCTCTAATTCAAATAACTCTTTCTCTTCAATTCAAAAACCGATTACACTTTCTCATAAACAAGTAATCCATCCAAAGACGTTTGGTATTCAAGCAGACTCGGCCGTCATTTAACTTGTAGCCGGCGCACGGAGCGCTCGTGGTGGACCGGCGCTCAAATATTAAGGAGCCAGCAACGAGCCGTGGTTAGTGCTTTGATGCGCGTATCTATAATGTATGAGGGGAAGTTTTTAACCAGCAAGTTTGGCTGCTGTACTGACCTTTAAGGAAGAGACGAAGGTTGTACTAGTAATTGAATAGACAAGTTTTATTTATGTTGCTCGCTCACAAAAATAAAGCAGCTGTATTTTTCGGGTTATACATTATTCTAGTTCATTGAGGTAATGCAGTACGGTGGTTCATTGTATAAAAATACTGATGTCTGCAATTTCTTATTAGCACTCAGGAAAACTGGCCAGAACGGATAGTCGAAGGGACATCAAGGTTCTGGAGTGGTGACCATGTACAGGTAAGCGGAGCGTTAGCAAGCCTCCCACAAATTGTACCGAAGCACGCTGGATGCAAGGAGCGCAGACCGCGTGACTGGTCTACGTGGCGGAGGCTTAGAGGATGCCAGTGCATAACAGTGGATGTCTTTCGGTTAATATTAAGATGATGATGACCAAAGCAAACGTCAGCTGCATCTCCCTGAATTAAATTATCACCTAAATTATCCACATTAAATAGTACACCTGCATTTTGCCAGTTATTTTGAAGTCCCGTGTAATAGGGGGCCAGCTTATTGCTATCAGCCGGGCATAAATCCAGACTCCGTGGCTGCTACTGAGAAAATCCTGATCGGAAAAACCCAATAACAATTTTGCCGACCCGGGAATCGAAGAAAGGACCTCATGTTCAGCGGTATTACGAGTTCTATGTAATTGTTGTCGATAAGAACAGATACGTCCTCGAATGACCAGAATTGTCCTCTTATCTACCGGTTATTTACTCCATAAATTGTGATCGCGATAAGACTGTTCTTTATTAAGGTACAAACGATCAACAAATTATTAGGGTGCCTTTATTTATTTAAATTCTGTCTGCTGGTGCTATACTTTAATGGAATAAATAAAATAAAAAATAAAATTATTTACTGTCTCTTTATGTTTACAATCGTAGATGAAGCCCTGAACCCCACACTAGGATTCCCTGTGTTGTGGGGTCCAGTCTCTTTCAATCCATATTCAGATGGTACAGTTACAAATACAATAAGCAATTCAAGTTCCAAGTTTTCTGAGGGTGTCAGGATTAGCCATGCTGTTCGAATATCACACTTAGCCATTTGCTGTATATTTCCAAATCTAAAGCGATTAAATACCTTAATATAGCCAATTTACACCTCATCAAAAAGTTAATGAGACTTTCATTTTAGTAGTTAGAATCGTCCATGCTTCAACTTTTAACACAAAATAAATGCCTAGACTGCCTATGAACCCCTGATATAAGCAGAGTAGAGAACTGACTGCATCGTTGGGCAATATTATCTTGAAAGCTAGCGGAGCGGTTTCGAAATTCATAAAAGTTTGAAAGTTCTTTTACTGCAAAAAAGTGAAGCGTAAAAGAGCTAATAAAAAGAAAAACCAGCTCATAGGTACAAATTTAAACTACAATTCACAATTAATTGAAATCACAATGGTTTAATAAAATATCTGTTAAATAAACAATTGTAGATTTATGTCGTGTCAGTGACATTCAATCTTTGTGTGATCAAGAATTTACGAGGTCTAATTTACCAAATTATTATATTTATCTTTGGACCGGGTATAAAACTAAACGCCTCTGATACCAGTATCATATTCATTTAACAAGAAATGCAGCTTTGTTGTGGTGAAACACGAAAACCAATTTAATAAATACAATATCATATTTATTACAAAATGGTGGTTACATTATATATGATATAAGGCTGCCCGCGCTGGTGTGCACTGTCTGGGAATATTTAATTAACACTTGGGACTGCAATATGCATATGCCATACATGCTGTATATTATTATTTAGTGATTCGTTAATATTATTTTTACAAGCAGTTGTGCGCAGAGTAGGTAGCAAATTACTTAAATTATCTAGACAAAATCAATTTCCACAGCTACTTATCAATAGTAAGTTTTTATTTTAAGGTTTAGACGGAAGAGAGAGACGTTTGGGAGAATCGTCTTACAATTATATTATTTCAATAAAATATGCAATACTTTCACTTCCTCATGACTTGAATCTCCGGTCCCGTAAATCGGTTACCTAACTTCAGCCACGTCATCATCTTATCTGCAAGCTAAGTAAGGTGGTCTTACCTCGAATTCCGTTTATTGCTCGTAAAATTATGTGTAGGTAGGTAATTTTACATCAATTCATTTCACAAAATTAATAAATACAAACGATTTTTACGAAACAAATAACGTCATTGATTTTTAAAAAGAAAGTTATGTTAATATATTTTACCACTAATGTACTAAAATATATAACAAAGCACAAAACCTCTTTCTTGATTGATTAACCGAATAACCGTTGAAAAAAATCTTTCCTGAAACCTAACAATAAATTAATAAATCATGCATTATGTATCTGAAGTGTCCATTAAAATCTCGTCCGTGCCGTTTAAACGGACAATAAACGTTTTGCCTGTTGCGTCGTAGCACCGTAGCACCGTAGCACGGCTACGCTGCTACGCTTCGTAGCCAGTTATCTTGCGCGCCTCAGCCTTCCCGCTCGCGTATTGCTCCGCGTCGACCCACTTTCTATTCGTCAGTTTCAACAGTGAATAATTTTCAAACTTCGCGTTCTATGGAGTTTTTGTTTTTATATTTAGTGGCCAGTGTCTAATTATGAATGATTTTGGTGTTAGATCTTTTCGGTAAGTTCCATTTTTAAATCTTGATAGAAAATATTTGTTTGAGCGAGTATTTGGTATACGAGTTTTGTTTTTAATCATAGATTTTTTTTTGAATTATTAATGTGAAAATAAGGATTTAAAAAAAAAATTTGCTCAAAACATTTTTGTAGACTAAAATAAAAACGATAGCTTAAAAAAGTCGTTAAGGATACGTAGTTAAAGCTCTAAGTAGAAGTTTTACGAAGTTTTGCTCTAACAGTTATGAAATGGGTATTTAGGTCTCTCGGGTGTAAGGATCTGAAAGTTTCAGTGAAAACTACAATCCTCATAGCAAACTAGATGATAATATTAAGGTTTCATAAGTTTTATGTAGTTTTTATCGTCTTGAATAATGAATACAGAATATTAACATATTTTGATCCTTAATTCTTAATGTTTTAGTTTTACGTACAGCTATATAATTAAAATTCAAACCATAAATTGACATATTTTTGATTGAGTTTAAAATCGTATGCAATATTGATTTTTAACTAACATGCATTTTAAACGGTATAAAAGTACTCATTTTTAGATATTCTTGACTTCTTACCAAAACATTTTGTCCTACTCGGTTTACTCATTAAATCATTCACAAAAGACAAAACTAATTAAATAAAACGAAAGACAAAACCAAATTATTCAAATCACGAAAAAATAATTGAATTTCAAGCAAAGTAGTATTTTGTCAAATAATTTATTCACACGAAAAGAAATAGTATGAATACTTATATTCAGAAAGAAGTCATGCCTTTGTCTTTGAGACCAAATGAGTTTATTTTTTATTGTACATTTTAATTAATAGCGGCCTGGCAAAGGAATCCTGAGTCGACCAAAAGTCTTGCAAGAACATTGATTTTCAGAAAATAAAATTGTGATCTTAATATAAAATCACGACTGTTTCCTTTCGAAGGGGTAAGCAGAGGATATACACTGATGAAATGTACTGACACATCCTTTTTTAGTTCGCTGGTTATGTTTAAGTCCCATGTGTGTATTGAGGAAACTATCATGCTCTAGAACAAAACATTGGAAGACATGTGACATCAACCAACCCGCCTGAGCCTGCATGATGGAATACGAAGGGTGGAGATTACGTCCCTCACAGAGGAGCCCTGATTACCAGCAGTGAGAAAATTCTTCTTCATCTTCTTCCTAGCTCTATCCCACGTTAGGTGGGGTCAGCTCTCCTAATTTTCTAGCGCCAGGACAGTCTGTCCTGGGTTTTCGGGTCGGGCAGTTCTTACTCCAATAGGAGCTTCGTCATGCTAGTCCACCACGTTGTCGGAGGTCGTCCTCTACCTCCCATAAATTCAGGTAGTTGCAATGCTTTCTTCACTACATATTCCTCGTCTAGTGTTAACATTGTAGGTTGATTTTATTATACCGGGTGTAAATAGACCCATCACGAAGTCTTCAACCAAGTATTCTCTACATCAAACTAAGTAACTTAACTCAACTCAAAAATTATTGCTGGGTAAGGACTTTTTTTGTTGGGGTGAAAAATCACGTTTTACGGTAGGACTCGATGGAAGGCACTCAAAGCATTGTGCTGATAGATGGATTGAATAGTACGGTGGTCGTGGAGGTGTTTAAAGTAAAAATCTTACATTAAAACATGTATTTAAAAAAAAAAAACTTGTAATAAAGTTGGAACTTTCACCCCCAATATCTCCGTAACTAGAAGGTTCTCAGGTATGGACTACAACAAAAAAAAATATCGCAAAGACGGGAAGAACAAGTGCCTTTCGGCTTCGTTAAGGGTCTATTTACACCCTTTATAAGGCCCACGTAAAGTGCCAGTCTCTTGCATCCACTATACCAACCACATAAATAATATAGCTTTTGCGAGTATGTCTATAAATCTTTCTTTGAATAACATTTTGACATTCATCGTTGACTCGGGTCGACTTACGGCTAAGCTTTCCTTTTCTACATTAGAATAATTCATATTTTTAGGGTTGCCTTGCGTTGACAGAATTTCTAAACGATATTGGACTGCGCTCCTTCCACCGGTTTTTTAATATCAGCCTGGACGAAAATGACGTTGAGCGTTTAAAACATGGCTACATTTAAGAATAAGGTAGAGAACTGGCTTTTGGAATGTCAAAAAATACATAGAACAATGCCCGCCCTTCACCACTTCCTAGTATAAATACATGAACGCAGTTTTATGTTAGTAATTGTTAGCAAGCAGAAGGAAAGTGCTGCAAATCTTCTTGATGCAAATCCATTTAATACACCCACTGGTAGGATAGAATCAGCCTGTTCTTCATTTCTATTAACACTTCCTCTAAAACGCACTAGACTTGAAACTCTGTTGATAGACATCGGATATTGATCCAACGCATTACAAGCTAAATCTATAACTAAGGTAGTTTAGATTATAAAGCTAAAGAGTTTGTTTGGTTGAACGCGCTAATCTCAGGAACTACAGGTTTGAATTGAAAAAATAGTTAGGTGTTGGATAGCCCATTTATTGCGGAAGGTTATACGTTATATTATAACATCACGCTACGACCAATAGGAGCGGAGCATCAATGAAAAATGTTGCAAAAACGGGAAAACATGTAATTTTAATAATTTTACGCGGACGAGGGGCGGGGGCAACAGCTAGTATTAAAATAAAGTACACCCTGAATTAACACATGTATAAACTGTTCGGGGATAACTGAGAACTCTTTGAAGTCAGAACACACAATAGACTTAGCACATTCACTTCGATATCCGGATATGAGTTTGAGAACACTTGAATAGGGCTTATGCTCTCAAAGAAGAGCTTTATGTCATTATATGCGAGACAATAGGTTAGGTACAGGGTGTTGGCACTTGATCGAAAGATGGGTAACACTTTGGTGAGCTTGTAGGGTTTGGGTAGAGGGTCTTGAAATGCTATGGTAAACCTGTATGGTAATATTCAAGCTTTCATGTAGACTAGGATGCTTTTAGACGGGTTAAAATTGTATTTAACATAACATCACGCCTGTAATGCCCGATGGTTTAGACAGAGGTGTACCTAATAGTACACCCACGTTTCGCCAGTTATGTTTAAGTCCAATATAATCGGGGACGAGCCTATTGCCATCAACCGGGCACGAATTCAAACTCTGTGGCTGCTACTGAGAAAACTAAAAAATAGTTTTTATAATGTAAAATGTATTATTTGAAAGGTATTCTGATCTAAACGTCTAGTTTGTTTTTTAAATCATCAAAAGCAATGTCAATATCATAGGCTTACTCATGTTTCTTCAAATTAACGTCTTGAATCCGAAACTTCTAAATTTTGTCACTAACTCGCAGTTCCCCGTATTTTATTTACAATGGATGGCTATGGTACAAAGTTTTACCTATTTTTTAAATTAGTTTGCATAATTACTTCAGAAATTCTCGTGCCCCCTTCTAAATGGCATCTATTTATCCCTTTCATAACATATAGTTCCCATGCACAACATAACGAATCAATATTAAAACTATGTAGGTACAAATGCTTGGCTAACATAGTGCACTGTGTTGACGCTTGTGTGCTAACGGTAGCAGAGCAAATATGAACAAGCCGCATTTATATGTACTCTGTAGAACGATGTAACGTTATTTTTACCTAAATTCTTTTTCACATGATGTTAGCCAAATTGCATCTCAAGTTAAATGAATGAACTTTCATGTGTGATACATACTTTCTTTTTCTTAGGGCAAAGAAATATAGACAACTTCAAGTTGCCCTCAAAAACTGAATTAATCCCGCTAAACTCATAAACTGTGAATACAGCTCTAGGTATGATTAAATTCAAAATTCTTTGTTTCCCATAAATCTAAAAAGGCACTTATGAAACGTCTGAAGCCCTAGTTTGTGGGCCTATGAACAGTTAATCTTACCTGCACAGGACAATATTAAGAAAATATTAATAATAATGAAATTTGGCCAAATGTGGGTGCACCATTAGGTACACCTCTGCCTAACTCTTCGGGGATTATCGGCGTGATTTTCTGTTATGTTATTTATAACAATACTACACCTTACTAAGCTACCTTCATTCAAAAGTAATTTTCACAACTGTAGACTCCATCTTTACACAAGAACCTGCGTCCTACGTACCTACATCTCGCAATCTGTTTGCGAGACATGGGGAGACGTCTGCAGTCGCATGATGAATAGTATTCGGTTCAGACGGACTAATGGAAATGGAATAGGGGTACCTTTGGAGTACATGTGTACATCTGTACATCTTCTTGGTTCATCTGTGGGGAATGTGCGATATTTTTACTGAACAATAATTGGAATCCCAAAATACGTGTTTAATTTTGCATTTTGCATTGATTGCTATCTTAGAGCGAATGTCACCATTGAAATTGAACGGAAGCAGATCATCTACTCTGCGTTCAAGAACTGTCATCAATACTTCATATCAATGATGACCTTGACAACTATTCAAATGCACAAAAACTTCAAATAACTTTAGAAACGACAGAATCTAGGTGCACGGGTAAACTAAACATAGCTGATCAAAATTTGGTTAACTCTTACACTTCGTTATCTGCCTAGCCTTTTCCCAACTACGTTGGGGTCGGCTTCCAGTCTAACCGGATGCAGCTGAATACCAGTTTTATACTTTTTTTATTTTATTTTTTATCCGCTGGATGCGAGTCGCACGGAACCGGTCAATGTGGCGATACTTGGGGGCGGCCTATGTCCAGCAGTGGACGTTTTTTGGCTAAAATGATGATAATTATGATGATGACTGCCTATCTGACCTCCACAACCCAGTTAGTACTGGGTGATACGATACCACTTTCGGGTAAGTGACTACTTAACGACTGTCAAAGATTAAAGACCTACAATTGACAGCCGGGACCAACGGTTTAACGTGCTTTCCGAGGCATGGAGAAAACTCTGTATGTAATGGGCGGTCACCCACCCACTTAACCTGAAGATCGTAACCCTAGCGTCTGTTATTATTTAACCACGAGCTTCTCACTCTCCTACACTTGAAAACACATAAAAACTAAACCATAAGCTTACTTTGAGCTGCCCCTATTTAAAAGTAATTAACTCAACTGTTATGTAGCTCCAGTTACAAGTATCTACCGACATCTCGCAGTCTGTTTGCGAGACATGGGAAAGACGTCTGTAGTCACATAATATGATGAATAGCAGTCAGTTCAGAAGGACTAATGGAAATGGAATAGTACCTTTGGATTGGATGTGGGTACATCAGGTTGGAACATCTCTGGGGAATCCGAGAGTTTGAGCACTTTTTTATACAGTGGCAAAAATGTTTTATTTAAAATACTTTTTTTTCCTCTGTACGGCATAACGCCTTTGCCCAGGAGTGGGACACATGAACGGCTAAGAAAAAAAAAAAGCAGTCCGTTCTATTGTCCGCAACTCCACGTCTAAAGCGCGTATTCTAAAAAAAAATAAAAATACACCGTGAATTTTTAGTCATCTTACAACGGAACCCAAAAAAAAAATAGGTATTTATGAGATTTTAATAATTTAAAAATAAAATTATTATTTATTTATTTATTTAGGATCACCAACAAAGGATATACACAAACACATGAAATAAATAATCGACGACAAAAGTATTACGTAGGTGTACTCCTTCGCTTACAGGAGACCACAGCATGCGTAATAATTTAAACATTCAAATCAAATTAAAACACAACACATTATGTAGTACTAAAATTAAATTTAAAAAATTTAAAAAATAAAATAATTAAAAAAGTCATAATAGCAATTAAAAAAAATGAAATACTGTCATCTGGAAATACTGTTGGAAAAATAAAATTTTAAAATAAATTAACAAAGTCACAGCAGCAATAAAAAAAAATAAAAAAAATCAAAACATATTTGGCAATAAAATTGGGAAAATTAAAATAGTAATTAACACATACATAATTTTTTGAGGCATTTTTTATAATTTGCAAGAGATTCACAGATGTCAAAATCGGTGGTCTTAGCCATTGAGTTATATTGCCTACAAAGCCTTGGCACAGCGGCGTAATGACCTAAGTTGGTTTTTGAGCCAGGAATGTAGAATAGCTCGTATGTGTTATGCCTGGGAGTCCGAGTAGGAATTCTAATCTCCAAAGAGCTCAAAAGTTCACTACAATCTATTAATCCACTAAATATTTTGTGAAGTATAGTGAAGTCCAGTTTCTTCCTACGACTGGCTAGTGTATCCAAGTGGTAATGTTTCAGCCTATCAGAGTAGCTAGTCAGTTGTTTAGCCAAGTGATCTCCGTAGCACAGATGGTAAAGGAACCGCTTTTGAACACTCTCTAACCGCTTGGTATAGACATCGTAATGCGGATTCCATACCACTGAGCTATACTCTAAGATTGGACGGACTAGAGTGTTGAGTATTATGACGTATTCAGTATTATGACGCATGACATAGTTAAAATACCCTGATGCGAGCGATGATCTACTGGACTCGAGTGCTGGGTAGGTATTGTTCTCCCGTTTGACACGTAAACATCATTAACAGGATGTTTCATAATTTTATTCTAATTTCTTATTATTATTTTTCTTTGTACCTATTATGGAAGATAAAAAAAATCGCGCCTGGAGCTATTTTACGTCGGGTACATTGAGTGGACGACCTTTGTAAGACGACTAAAAAGTCACGGTGTATATAAAAATATATTTTTTGAAAAATTGGTCCTTCGATCCATCCCAGCTCCTCGAGGAAGGCCAGCAACTCTTTGCTTGATGGTGATCTCGAGGAGAGTTCCTAGGTTACCGAAGTTCTTCGCCCTGGGAACACCATGGTCTACCCATAGTTCGTGGCAATCTGTAATTGTATAATTAATGTATGCAACATGCATCCAGTAATTACAAAATATTAAAAAACTTACAGAGTAAAAAGTTTGTTGCTTCCTCAAAGAAAATCCTGGGCCACATCTTGAGTGTTTAACAGACATGAACCTCACAAACATAAACACTTGCCAATACTTGGAATAACAGACTACAAACTACACAAATATCCTTGTTGTAAGTATGCGATTTTGGGTCAAAATTTATTGTTTTAACCGTCATTTAGCAGGCAATAATGTGCAATTATGTAGGTAGTCTGATAACATGAACAAACACAGCTGTTCGCAACCTCCATAAAATAAAATAAACATGACTAAGGGAAATGCATGCAGCCCAGTATTCATAGACAATGAGCCAGCAACCTGTTACATTCGTTTATGCAAATTGGTGAATATAAAAGCAGACATTACACTTAGGGTGGTGATAATTCTGTAATTATTGTAGTCGTACTTAAAGTAACAGAAACCATTGTATGTGATGGGAAAACTCTGAAAAGCCATCATTAGATTATAAGCCACAGTCAGCAATTACTTCAATTTTTATTTACTAGCTCGTTGATTTACTAAATATATGCGAAAGTGCCAAAAAAGTGCCTAAGTGCCAAAAAATCTATCACTTAGGTATTTTTTAATAAAAAAAAACATTAAATTACCAAATGCTCAACCAATCGTAGTCTGAAAACACTCTTGCAAAAATTGTAACTTCATTTTTATTTACACAGCAACTTTGGTCACCAATGTTACCAATACACAATTGGTACTGGCCGTAGTTTCAGCGATATTAGACGATAAATCACGTTCTTTTTGTGTTCGATTTTTAAAACGTGACTGGGGGAGTTGGAACACTTTTTTTTTTAAACAATCGTTTCGAATTCACTGGCCGTTCAAAAGCGAAAGGCGTCGAATTACGTTTTATAATTAAATTCTTGATTTTTCTTCGCGAAATTGCAATTTTGGTAAAGGTTCAGATAACAAAGATTTGAGGAAACAACCAGGTTGTTTTTGTGTCTATCGATTTTGTGATTTATTTTATGTAGGTTTCCGTTTGATATATTTTATCTAGTTTTATTTTTTCAGAGATCTAGTTGAAAATTGTTAAGTTATTATGCGTTTTTACATGATGATCAGAAAAAATGTGGTATTTTATTTGACCATTGGAACCACTTCATAGCTATTGAAACTTATTTTTTTAAAGTCGAAATGCTATTTATTCTTCAGAATTATTTCCTAGTAAACCTTTGAAATACCCAAGCAGCTTAGTTTTTAAGTACCAACTGAAAAGGTGCTGGTCTCATTACGTCAAGCACGGAATTAGCTCCTTCCTTTTGAAATTTTTCTCTTATGGAAAACTTTTAAATTCTAGAATAGAATTCTAATTTAATTTGTAGGTATATCAGTATTATTTTTTAGTCTACGATAGGTAAAAGGTGTAGTGATTTTTGATTTAATCAGAATATCAGGTTCTATTTATACAAAACGTAGTAAAGTAGGTATTGATTTTTTAACCTAAAAAAGTACCTTATCAATCTGATAACGTGATCGATGGAGACAAACCCTAATTTTGACCAAGATAAACAAACAATAAAAAAAACTAAAAACAAAGCAACAAACAAACACACAATAACAAACAAAGCAATAAATAGAATGCTTGCTCAAAATAATAACAACATGAGTAGGGTTTGGGTCGCTAAATGTCGATAGCCAATATAACATCCAAAATTCAATTAAAGTTCCATTTTCGATTTTGAAACATCACTCATGCTTTACCTCATTTTCAATATATCTTCCCACCACATCTATAAACCAGAGTTCTACGTTCGAAAATAAAGCCGTGCACCCATCAGCGGAGCGCATCGTGATGCAATATCCGTTTCGTCACATCTCATCAGATTGCGCCTACTCGATGACGTCGCGTTGCTCTCATCAGATAGTGCCCCGTGATGTCAGTCGCAGCAGCTGCTCGTAGTCTGGTATTGAGGTTGTTACAAATCTGTAATGAGTAAATGTTTGTTTGTTTGTTTGTTTAAACTGTGTGGCTAGCATGATGTCGCGGAGTAAACGTAACTTTAATAAGAACGAACATTCATTTTGCACATAAAGTTTATCTATATATATAGTTTTAAGACTTATTCACATCTACGGATGATAATTGTGTTTGTCGCAAAAATAATATAAAAATAAAATAGGTAGGTAGTACGTATTGTTTCGATTAAAATAAAGTTCGAATTTACGTTACATGTAAGTAGCGTGTTCGAGCTAGGTCCTTCGTTGGTCAAACGTCTGTAATGAGTCTGTTTTATGTTGAAGTATTTTGCTGTATGAGTGTGTGTTTTGCAGTGTATGCAGTGTTAAAAGTGTTTTTAGTTTGTATCAGCAGCTTAAAAAGGTGGATTTATTACGGAAAAAATCAAAAAGGTGAAAGGTGTATAATTATTATTCTTTTACAAACAAAATCAACTGATGAAAAACTGAAAATGTAAAAATATAGATGTTCGAATCCACATAATCTAATCCTTTTAAGACTACTGAAGTTATTTTTTTTTTTTTGCGAAATCTACCTAGTTGACATTCAAAAACATTGAAAGCACACAAACAATTTTACTCCAATAAAATGCAATATAGCTCAAATCCCAAACGAATTCAAAACATCCAAAAAATTTTAAACATGAAAATCCCAATAATAACAATATTTATATTTATCCCGCCGCTTATAAGGGATAGCTCATAAAATATTTGTGAAACAGCCGTCGATGCCCGAACGTGAAATAGTAGGACATGTTCTAGATTTAGTGACCGCTTTACGTTGTACACTGACCCTTATATTTCAACGCCATCGGGCGCTTTTGGAACTGATTTTTTATCTCACGTAACATGATTGCAGACACGTTTTACCTTAAGTTTATCGATTTGAGCATAATAATCTTAATCACAACTACATAAACGTGCGTCTTATCGACTGCCTATCTGACCTCCACAACCCAGTCAGTACAGGATGATACGATACGCCCTGGTAAGACTGGTTTTCAGACTTCGGGCCACTGACTACCTGTAACGACTGTCAAAGATTTACAATTGACACCCGGGACCAATAGCTTAATATGTTTTCCGAGGCACGGAAGAAACTCGGTATGTAATGAGTGGTCACCCATCCACGGACGAACCTATGCAAGTGCGGCTTAACCTAAAAAGCGACCCGATTGGCTGTTATTAATTAGCCACGAGCTCCACACACTTCACACCAATATCCAAAACAAACTATTAGATACAGAACAATTAATATATGTACAATGAGTGATAGCATTTAGCTGACCCACCTTTGCATAAATGGTTGAGATTTTTTATAAAACGAATCGATATAATTTTATAATTCTTTTATATTTTATTTACTCTACTCAAATAAATAAAATACAAAATATATATAAGATTCTATCCATTCGTTCAGGTGGGTCAGCTAAGTAACTACGCAAAAATTATTGCTGGGAAACGACTTTTTTTTTTGGGGTGCTAAATAACTTTTTACGGTAGGACTCAATGTAATGCACTCAACATCTTGTGTTGAAGGATGCATTAAAAAGTACTGAGGTCGTGAAGGTATTTAAAGTAAAGTTATAACAAAAAAAACTTGTGAGAAAGTTTAAACTTTGATTTCCAATATCTCCGGAACCAGATAGTTCCCAGGTATAGTCTAAAACAAATAAATATCGCAATGACGGGGAAAACAAGTGCCTCTCAGCTTCGTTAAGTGTAGTTTTACAAATAGTTGTACCTACCAGAGGGGAATTATACCTTACTCTTTTAGCATGGAAAGTACCCAGTAAAATAACTTCACTGAAGAATTAAATAAATCAGAAACGCAGCTTCATAAACTTCAAAGTTAACAACAGTGCTTATGCATTAACCAGACCGTAGCACACATAGTTTCAAGTAGTTTTTCAGTACTGAAACTTTGATTTAATATAAATTATTATAAGTAGATACTCAGAACAAAAATGTGCTTTGATTTGTACTGGGAAACGTCGCAATTTCATTTTAAAGCTTTATTTTAACTTATTTTTTAAGATCTGTCTTAATTTTACAATTTACTTAAAAGGCATATTATAACAAAAATGTAATGTATTATATAAACGTGTTATATGTATAGACCATATTCAATAGAATCTATAAATTAGAGGCCCTGCATGCATCGGAATTTGATTATTATTAAATAAATAAGTTATCTAAAATTATTATCACCCATATAATTATCGTAGTAGAGAAAACGAACTATTTTTTATAAGTAATTTTTATTTTAAGTAACAAATGAAACACATTCAATTTCAACGAGCAAACCCTGCAACTTCGCGTTTTTTTAGTAATACCCCCCCCCCCCCCCGTGTTTTAAAATCAATTTAGATCGCAAATTAAGAAATCTGACTGTTACAGCACCTCCTCCCTAAGCGATCTTTCTTTCCTTCAGTGAAACTTTCGCACTACAAATGAAGCGTTCCCAATCCTCACCCTAGTGAGGTCTGGCCAGTGGTATGAAAGTCCACCGGATGCCGTGAATACCGACAGCCTTTTGTAGGAGTTCATCAAGTTCTACAGCGGACTTCATAAGTTCTGTCTGCACCTCACTGACTCGAGTTATAACAATATTGCGGTTGATGGGATTTCTCATCAGCAAAAAATGAAAAACTTTTAAGTTACCTATGTTTCTAGACCCAGTATAACTCAGTGCTTACAAAAAAATTACACCTAAACCACTGGGTTTAGGTGTAAATTTTTTCAGTGAAAAAATGTAATTTTGATTTTAAACAAAAACAGTTAACGTAAAAATAAGCGATCAACTACAGACCGACCGCTTTAATGAGTCACATTAAGCGTCCACTAAGTCCTAACAATATCCCACAGGTTATTTGCTTTAAAATAACCATAATCCACGTAGGTATTACGATACTATTGAACCAATACGTGATCAACCTTCAGAATATTCCATTTAAATTGATACCTTCACGAGCATCTTGGCATCTATATGCATGCCAAGCAAAAATTTGGGAATTAGGTACCTACGTCTTACATTTTTCTGTATTAGTCTTGGAAGACTTCAGACTGTCGGAATATGCTATGAACATGGAGCATTAAAAAAAAACCTTATCCTAAAACATAATTTAACATCAAACCTGTAACTCCCGAAAGATAAGACAGAGGTGTACCTAATAGTACACCCACATTCCGCCAGTTATGTTATAACCCCATGTAAAAGGGCACTAAATCATACTAAAGCGCATTTACATCCATGCTTACCCATTTAGTCAACTCTAAATATAGAAGCATTCCTCTACACGCTCTATGCCTCGCCGGCCCTAAAATATAATTACCTCTGGCAACATACCTAGAACTACCGGCAGGTGGGGCTAACTACCAACTTATTCCATTAAAGCGTGCAACTGCCAGGATACTGGCTGGCACAAGTTGACTGTGCCAGTAATGTCGTGGGACTGTAATTACTTAGTTAGCTATTGAATAGCCAATCGGGATGGCGGATTGTTATTTAAGGGAGGTTTTAATTTTAAAGTTTGCTTCTTGTTTTTAGGAAGTTGGAGTCGTTAGATGATTAATGATGTTTATTTTGTAATTGAAAATGACAACATCCACTAAAATACTTAGTTTATATAAGCTGGATGTGGATCAGTCCGGATTGTATCAGTCCTAGGATTTATTTTTATCCTTCTTTACTCTTTCTTTGTCTTCCAACTTGGACTCGTCTCAAAAATTCTAACTAGACAGCAAATGGATTAACGGTTAAGCCAATTACGTCCCACTGCTGGGAAACTGGTCTCCTGTCTAATTCACCACGCACACTTGAATTTCCAACTGAGCTTTTTTTTTAACACTAAAAAGCTTGTGTTTTTCCGTAACTCGCCTGATGTGAAGCGATGAGGCGGCATAGGGTGGGGCACGGTTGCCGATAAAACCGAAACCGATTCACTGGAATTTTGAAGAGATCCAGATTATAATGATCGGGAAAACAGAGAAGCCGGTAGTGACTTCCACAGACTGGCATTTCCCACAATAAATGTGGAAGCATAGCGCTTTGTTGTCCGTGGAATTTCAACCATAATATACCATATTTCCATATTTTGTCTAAAAAATACTACCTAAACAGCAAAATGATAATCAGCCAATAACGTCCCACGGCTGGGAAACAGGCTTCCTCTCTGTATAAGGGAGTGGGATATGATTCACCACATGCACCCAGTATCAATCATTTCTTTAAATTTCAATCTGGGGTTAATTGCCTGAAATACGCCAAAAATAATTATAGACGTTTGGCGCTTTTTAGGCAATCTAGACCGTATTACCTACGTGCATAATGAACTTTTGATTTTGAAGGTCTGTCTGTGGATGGGTGACAATCATTACATACCGAGCTTCCTGCGAGCCAGTCTCGGAAAGCACGTTAAGCCGTCGGTCGCGGCAGTCTTTGTAGATCTTTGACAGTCGTTACAGGTAGTCAGTGGCCTGAAAGTCTGACAACCAGTCTTACCAAGAGTTACCGTATTACCCCGTGCTGACTGGTTCGTGGAGGTCGCTCAATGTAAAAAACTGGTATTCAGCTGCAATCGGTAAGACTGGAAGTCGACCCTAATAAGTTGGGAAAAAATCTAAGCTGATGATGTTACTGATCTTTTGAATCACTTTATTTACGACTAGCTTCCTAAATAATATGGATTAAACATTAAAAATAAATATATTCATACCTTATTTTATTAAGACGTCTGTTTACCACAAAAATAAAACTTCGGAAGCAGATTCAAAGCGAATTCAAAAAGCGAAAGACAAAATATTTTAATAAAAATCCTTGTTTTGTTGTAGTGCAACTCAAACTGTTTCTGAAAACTGTATTTCAAATATTTTTAAAGTCGACTCAGTTGTTTTATGAGCTTATTCACGGACAGCTTAAAAATGCTTTGCTGTGAGTGGCAAGATTTAGTTTTTAATGTAAATATTGTAAAGTGTATAAGACGGTAAATGTTTTTTTTATTTCGAAGGAAAACAATAGTTTTTAAGATATTCTTGGAAATGTAGGTCTTATAGTTTTTATTCAAGTTGTTTGTTATTGTTTTAAATACATAAATGTTTTGTTGTGATTTACTTATAGTATCGAGCTCTTGGAGGGTTATGTTAACACTAGCTGTTGCCCGCGACCTTCTTACACGTGAAATAGCCTAATTTACTCCTTATAACATCAGCTATCTGCCAGTAAGTCCCTTCAAAATCGGTCCAGCTGTATCATAGATTAGCCGGAACAAACAGGAAACCAGACAAAATGTAGTATATACTTTCATACACATACAGTAAAAACTTGTTCTTTTGAAATAACAATACAGATATTTCAGTTTTATTTATTTGTATAGATATAGTTACGCGTGACAGTCAAATTTATATATATATAAAATGGTAAACTGGCCGACTGACTGACTGGGTGATATATCAACACACAGCCCAAACCGCTGGTCCTAGAGACATGAAACTTGGAGGGTGTGTTCTTTGTAAAGAGTAAATATCCACAAAGAAAGGAATTTTGGGAATTCCACCCCTAAAGGGGTAAAATAGGGGATGTAAGTTTATATGAAAGTCCGTCAGTTTTGAAGTTAAGGTCTTCAAATTTTGTGTTTAGGCTGACGATTGAAAATTAATCTATACGTGTTTTAGCGTTTTTGAGAATTCTACCCCCGAAGGATTAAAATGGGGGATGAAGGTAAGTAATCGGATATTTTTCGACATTCACGCGGGCGAAGCCGCGGGCAAAAGCTAGTGATATCATATATTAACAGATGGTATTTGTGACCCCAGCACGACGGCATGGCGCGAAGTTCCTAAACATTTTAATATTTACCTACCTACTTTTTACACATATTATCTCCGATTGATACTTTGGGCGCCTATAGCAAAAAATAAAACGCAAAAAGGTACAGGTATGTTGTATTTTTTTATCATTTGAATTTACGTGAAAATAACGACACGGATTTATAAATCGTTCGAATTTACGTCAAGTTAACGTCGCGTGCTAACGTTCCCTTTATTAATTTATCTATTTTCCAGTCACACGTCAAAACACTGATAACTTGAAGTTAGCGGCTAAGTTGCACTGCAGCCGACCCGATTCACTGACTGAAACACAATCTTGATAGATGGGACTGTATTAGCGAGACCAGACTTGCGAGACTAGACTTATTACGGCTAATTCAATCTCAAAGACATCGGTTTAGATTTGTTCTTTCTTGTTTTTGTTTGGTTTTGAAGTTTTGTGACATTTGTTTGTGTTTGGATTGGTGAGTTCGATTCCCGGGTCGGGCAAAGAATAATTCGGTTTTTCATCAGAAATTTCTCAGTAGCACCCACGGAGTCTGGATTTGTGAAAACACCTCTGCCTAACCCGTCTATTATATGTATTTAAAATTATATGTATTTAATTTATTGTGTCTATTATATGTATTTAATTTATTATGTGTATTTAAATTCTTCATTTACTTACGATAGCCACCTGGTAGCTGTTGGTAGAAGAGTAATGCATGTGTGTACTTGAGAAATATGTAATTTTGCTATTATGGACTAACATAGACATGTTTTCATTTTTTACATGTTTTCTATGGCATTTCTTCTGAGAGCCTGTCTATAGTATCGCTATAGGCCTATTAAAAGATTTTTAAAGCCACTAAACATTTTGATGGAACCAATTATGCTTGTTACACACAATATTATGGCAACCAGTCTTACTAAGAGTATCGTATTAAGTACAGAGTATTTATATTGTTAAAGTCAGATTTCCGGTTAGACTGGAAGCCAACATCAACATAGTGCAGAAAGGCTAGTTTGATAATAACACAACATGCAACATAAAAATGACAAGGACATCATTAATATCATCAGTTACTTGAATTTATCAAAAAAAAAATACCTTATCTTGATAATCTAACAGAAAAGTCTAGACACTACACTAAAGTCTAGACAGAAAATGATAACATTATCTAAATTCACTATTACAGACTCTTCATTACGCACATAAATTATGAAATCATCACAAAATGTGCGACTAAACAATTAATAACAGCCGACTCCGATAAATATGAATAACTGACTATCGAAAATTAAGCTGTCCCCATTTGTTCAAACGAATTCTATATTGTGTTGCCAGCAAAACCAATGATTTAGTTCGAAATACGAATTAATTGGACGGTGTTGTCACGTGTGTAAAATATGATTTTATGCTCAAATGGGTATGCGACCCTAGTGATGTCGTTGTGGGCTAAAAATAGCACAACCCCTCCTTTTCCTGTAGATTTTGTATAAAGGGTTATGTTGGATGGTTGAACAGCGCCATGATGAGAAGGTTTGATTTTTTAAGGTTGTGTGAAGGTCATGCGGTAATTGGGTCGTATTAAAACCAGAAAATCGTAATATTCCATTGATCGCTGTAGTCTCTGAACGTCAATGACGTCCGTTTTAAGATAATTTTAAGGACGAGTAATATTTTTTTTTTGTAATTACGAAGGAACGTTGCAACGAAATTTTTGATCCTATCAAATATATGTAATTAAAAACCCAACTGATAATAATCATTATACACTATTCTCAATACTTGATTATGATGATTATACTCAATACTTTCAGTTTTTCAGTGAGTCGTCTTAAGGGCGTAACTATTGTCTAATAGCAAAAACTGTAAAAGTTCTATAAATAACATTAAAACCAACGGTTTAACGTGCTTCCTGAACTACGCAGAAGTGGTCATATAATGAACGGTCGCCCATCCACGAATCGACCTTAGCATGCGTTGCTTAACTTTGAACATCATAGAACATAAAGCTCAGCCTTGAGCCCCTTTACAAATAATCTTTACCAGGACCAATCAGGTATTAGTGCAGATTGTAGGTATTCCTCATGTCAATTGCTCTCTCAACAGTGAGAGTGTGATTATGAAGTAAAAGATCCTAAACAAAACAGTACCAAGTCCTTCCTCTCAAATCTTTTCGGCAGACTGTACCCACCGGTTACAGTTTCATTACTACCCAGCACCTGTCACCCACAAGCTTGAGTTTTACGTCCAAACATAAATTGGGAATCTGTCTTGCTTACGTATCTTTGTTTTTCGATGGAACGACGGCTGATTTTTATTTGGGCTGCTGTAAATCGGTAATGTTCGGGTATTAACTTTTATGGCGTTAGTTAAGGTCTGTTGTTTCAACAAATTCATGAGGTTTTATTTTAGTACCTTTGGTAATAGATGTGTGATGTGATGTTTAAAGCCCGTTTGCACTAGCACTAGGTGACACCTGAATGAATGCCTAAATATTGTTGCGCTGTTTCAATTTCAACTCTCAACGCTGACCCAAACATTGTACATTCAACCGAGTGTTTTTTTAGTTTCTTCTTCTTCGTTTTCTTCAACATTTGGCCACCCAATGCCGAGTGTAAGTATCTTCAAAATCTCTGCACTTTTGGCGGTTTTGTGTTATGGCTATCCAGTATCTCCCGGCCGCTTTAAGCGCTGGCCACACCGCCAGCTGGCGGGCGGGCGAGCGACGCGAACGACGCCCTTTTCATACTACGTTCGTATCTTTCGATAGTTCGCGGTGTGAACCAAAGTATGAAAAGAAGTGAAACGATGCGTCTTTCGCGTCGCTCGCCCGCCCGCCAGCTGGCGGTGTGGTCTGCGCTTTAATGAGATCGTCTATCCAAGTCGGTTGTCTTCCCACATTCCTCCACATTACCTTTTTTTTAGTTTAGTGTAAGGAAAAATTAGGTTTTTTGCTGACCATTATCGGTCTTAACTAGACAGTTAATATTTTGAAATCGTGAGTCTCGTTTTAGCCAGCATTAAGAACTGAATTGGTATCATTTTTTTATATTTTAAACAGCCATCAAACATTTCTTCATTCACAGTTTACACTATAGTTTTATTCAGTAAGTTCGCGTTTAAAACAGTTTTTTTTTTTATTATAGAACCTGTTTTGTTACACTACCATTTAAAAAAAATCAGGTTTGTTTTTTAAAATCTGTTTTATAATAGCGCATCGTAAATATTTATGAATAAAATCTTGACATGACAAAGGCTGCATATTTTGCCCACGTATGCTCTCACGCATTATTATTTAAATGGATGCATGAGCCAATGAGAATTTTTAATTTATGTATTAGACTTCATCACTTGTGCAGACCAGAGCCAATTTTTTGGTCACGAAGCTCCTTTACTGTTAAAAACTCCATGTAATTTATTCACATTCAGAACTGTGTGATCTGGCTTGTAGAATCCCTAATGATGAAGCAATTCATAACATAACATCAATGGTGTGGTATCAGTGAAACGTTACCTTTTATAAAGTGTGAATACACATAATATAACATAACATCACGCCTGTAATCCCCGAAGGGTTAGGCAGATGTGTACTTAACAGTACACCCACATTTCGCTAGTTATCTTTAAGTTCCATGCAATAAGAGGCGAGCCTAATTCCATCAACCGGGCACAAATCCAGACTCCATGACTGCTACTGAAAAAATTCTGATGGATAAACCCAATATCACTTTGCGCGATCCGGAAAAGTATCCCAGGACCTAGTTCCTTAAAAATCGTACATTTAATTGTGAAAATCCGGAATTGTGGCTAGTTTATGGCAATGGTTCACCCTTAATCCCTTATATTGCATCTAAACATAACTAACGAGATGTGAATGTACGTGCACAGAGAAATTATTTGTTTATCTAATTGACAAACTACGCCCCATTTTCATGTTACAGCCATTTCACAGAACTTTGAAAGAATGACATTTGTGGTTTAGATTTCCGGATAATATAAGTTGTCAATTTATCTTTGACAGTCGTTATAGGTAGTCAGTGGCCCAAAAAGTCTGACAACCAGTCTTACCAAGGGGTATCGTATTACCCAGTACTAACTGGGTTGTGGAGGTCAGATAGGCAGTCGGTCCATGTAAAATACTGGTATTCAGCTGCATCCGGTTAGACTGGAAGCCGACCCCAACATAGTTGGGAAAAGGCTAGGCAGATGATGATAAGTTGTCAATTTACTAAACAATGTAGGTTTTATTTTCTAATTTGAATAAACTAACTAAATACATTATTAATTAAAAACTTTTAAATAACCTAAAATAAATAAAGTAACAACAAACTACAAAAGGGCATCAAAAACACTCCTCCTCAACGCTGTCAGCTGGTAATGTGCCCAAGAGACTGGCGGCGTTGCCACGTTGTATGGCAACACTTAGCCTCTGGCCAAAGATAAAACCAGCCCTTGGGTCACGGGAAGCGTCAATGTTATTTAAGTGTAAATCAGGTTGATTTTGGGTGTTGTTATTTCAAATCCAGTTTATCCAGTTACTGACTTTCATCTCATCCATCAGCATAGAAACTGAATCTGTAAGTAAATTAAATCTTTACAACTAAGCCTTCATTATCCTTCAGTCTTTTGAACGGTGAGCTGAAACAAAAGAAACTTTTAACAATGCGTTTATAATCATTTTGCTATTCATAACAGATCGGAAGAATTCTGTAACAACTCCTTTTTAAGTATCTTTTTTTTATAAAGAAAAGGCTTTGTTTTGTTTATGATAGTATTACCAAGACATTATTTACCTTAGAATCTGGATTTGTGCCCAATTGAGGGCAATGGGCTCACCTCCTATTACACGAGACTTAACTGTCGAAATGTGGATGTACTGTTGGAAACACCTCTGCCTAACCCTTCAGGGATTAAAGGCCTGATATTATGTTATAATATACTACTTTGTTTAATAGCGCAATTAATATCGCAAGCTAGAAATGCAAGCAGCAGATTAAACTACGAAAACAACGTGAAACAAAAGTTCTAGCCTCTGTATGACTTTAAAGGAACGAGAACGCGCGGAGTAAACGTATCGTAAATTCAATCTTTTTTTTATCAAAAATACAACTATTATCTGTTTTGAGATTTTGAAACAAGCATAATTACCAAAACAAAAAAATGTCAATCACTACATAGTATAAAACAAAATCGCTTCCCGCTGTCTGTCTGTCCCTATGTATGCTTAGATCATTAAAACTAGACAACGGATTTTGATGCGGTTTTCAGTAATAGATGGAGTGATTCATCTTCGTGCTTCGTGCGAAGCCGGGGCGAGTCGCTAGTAAATTCTAAAAACGAGATAAATACTACGTTCGAAACAAGTATTTTCAATTTTAAAATCGTTCGAATTACGTTTCGTTTACTCCGCGATTTCGTGTCCGAGCCACACGAGTGAAGGCGCGGTGCTCATAAAAATGCAGTTATACAGTCCTAAATTAAATACAAATCAAGTTGAAAATTAGGAATACTCAAACAAAAAGTGGTTACCTGCAACATGGCTTCGTGTAGAATATTAAACACCTAATCTGTGCCCATTATCTATTTCTATTAATTTCGAATCCACGAGCCAATTTGCATGCTAATCGCGTTTCGATAGGGTTAGGTTGTTACTCTGTTTCGACCCATTTCTATTAGAATCAGCGAAGTAGTTTTATTATTATAATATCAGCGGTATTGTGTCAAAACTTTAGAAGCCAATCCAGTGAAAAGTTTTGAATTTCGTTTCCGCGTTCATAAATGTTATGGTAATTCATTTAGCTGTCGTGGCTTTGAAAATTCATCTATTTTGAATTAATTTGACAGGGAAGAAGAACGAGTTTTACTATGAGACTAACTTGAATTTATTGAAATATATTTGCTGTTTCACAAAAGTGCATTAGTGGGTTACCCCTTTGGATTTCCTATTTTTATTGCTAAGATTCTTATAATTTTAAATTACCACCTAAGTACTTATTGTGGATTGCAATAAATGATTGTGTAATGTCATCATCATCTGCCTAGCCTTTTCCCAACTATATTGGGGTCGGCTTCCAGTCTAACCGGATGCAGCTGAATACCAGTATTTTACATGGAACAACTGCCTATCTGACCTGCACAACCCAGTTAGTACTGGGTAACACGATACCCCTTGGTAAGACTGGTTGTCAGACTTTGGGCCACTGACTACTAAACGATTGTCAAAGATCTACAAATGACACCCGGGACCAACCGGCTTAACGTTCTTTCCGGGGCACGGAGGAAACGCGGTATGTAATGGGTGGTCACCCATCCACAGACCAACCTAGGCAAGCACGGCTTAACCTAAAGATCGACCCGAGCGGCTGTTATCATTTAGCCACGAGCTCCTCTGATTGTGTAATGTGAAACATGAAAAAAAATTAAACGTGAGGTTTTCTTGCATTTTTGTTGTTTCATAGAATATGAATAGACATCATTAAAAACCACTGGAATCTTATAGAACCTAAAATAAAACAGGAACAGACAAAGTAGCACCTAATTACGAAATGAATTTGTAATTCAAAATCGTCGACTTAATTCGAAAACTTTGAGTTACTCCAGTTCATTTAAATTAAGGTTTTAATACCAATGTTTAACATTACGAATCCAACCGGCCAGCATAGAGTGGTTCTTTTTTTAAATCATTGAAATGTAATTTTCGTGAGTGCTATCTGCCATTTTGTAAAAGTAAAAAATATTTAGGCCCGTTTCATATTTTATTTTTGCACGAGTTTATGCTTCAGTGATTTACTTATCTTAACATAAAAAAATATGCTGCGAGATTTAAAAATCTCGTAAGTAATAAACCATTTTGTTTGTCGTAGACTTACCATTAGAAATATTTGAAGCTGCAGTTTTAGCAAAAAAATGTTTTTGCTGGATTTTAATTTCAGCTGTCTCTGAGATGCTCTCTTTAGAAGAAACTCACTCATCATCTAGCTTATTTAGTACTAGACTATCGGGTAAAACCTTTCTACTGTTAATTTGTGGTATGATAATTTTCTATATAAAAAAAAATAATGCAGAATTATCAGAACAGTTAACCACGGTCGTTTTCTGTATAAACTCCATTAAGTACCATACAATATGTAAATATAATATAATTATTTCAATCAGAAGCCCGCATCGCGCGTGTCACATTATTAATACACCAGACCTGTCCTTGAAACACGTTCCGAATGATGATCAAAACCACATCAGAATCCACTCGGTATGTATCAAAATTAATCTTACATTAATCACGTATCGGCTTCGAGTTTCTGTTAAAACTGTGTTGGGAATTGGTTTGAAAATATTTTGTTTGTTTCTGGAAAATAATCAAATAAAAAGCAGGGTTTTGTCATTCATAAAAATATTTATTTTAAAACCGACATACTCCGTCTAGAGAACCAAGAGGAGCTCTTGGATAAATAATAACAGCCGCTCGGGTCGATCATCAAGGTTAAACCGCGCTCGCCAAGGTCAGTCGGTGGATAGTTGGCATCATTATATGCCGACTTTCCTCCGTGCCTTGGATAGCATGTTAAGCTGGCTCCCGGCTGTCATTTGTCTTTGACAGTTGTTACAAGTAGTCTGTGCCGCGAAAGTCTGACAACTACCCTTACCAAGAGGTACATTGTTAACTAGTACTAAATGGGTTGTTGAATTCAGATAGGCAGGTTCCGGTAAGACTGAAAGCCGACCCCATTACAGTTGGGAAAAAACGAGGCAGATGATAATGTCCTAGTGAACCATAAAATTCGACACTGACATCTACCACCACGCACATGCCTACTCCTTCTAGGCCTACTCCTTCCACTTGTACGAGGCCTGTTGCAGCACCGAGAACTTTATGGACTGATTATCCATCCTTTGTCAACGCCACGTGTAAGTGAAAAGAACATGTAAAAAGATTGAAAGAAGACAATATTCTAAGAAGGGATAGGTATGCAAATATGTACATTTGGTCATACCAAAAACAATTTAGCTGAATGTGGGTCAGAAATAGTAATATTATGCCCAAGGTTTACAAATGTATGAGTTATCTAAACGATGCACGTTTCAGACGGTGCGGCTTATATTGCATGGATATTCTGGGTATTAGATTTAATCTCGTGGGTTTAGGAAATGCAATTTTGAAGCAATTGATTTTTGTATCTATTCCCAGTACGCTCCGTAAGGTATACGTGAAATGGGGATTTTGCATTCGGTACAATTATAATAGAAAATGATGAGTATAAGAAAACTGAAGTAGCAGACAAAAAAATGTCACAGTAAAAACGTTGATTCCAACTCAAACAATTACTTTAACGATGCAGAAAATGTTTTTCATGAAGAAAAATAGTATTCGTCTGTTCATATTACTAATCCAAAAATTCAACTTCAACTTTTCAAATCTAAATGTAGACAAAGGTACAGATAACAATCCCCTGCAAAAAACCACAACTCTTTAAAACTCTGAACTAAGACCATTAATCACTAGCAAAAATAGCCAGACCGTAATTGGAACTTCAATATTAAATTCCGTTTCTCGGAATTCACAGCTCCACTCGCCTCCTCTTCTATTGTCAATAATTCATCAAAGAATCCCAAAAGGATAATGAATATTTCTTAATCATTGCCATTTCACAGATTTTTCATTCAGGTATCAAGGAGGTTCATTAAATTTGGCCTGGGTACCTGGTTTTTAATGATTAATTACTTGCTAACGAGGTCGGTTACTGTCAGATAGCGGTGTGAATGAGGCTATTCTTTGCTATCTAGACGACAATGTTCGTTGGGTAGTTGTGAATAGTTTGATTTTCTATTATAAAGTGGAGTCAGGTATTCATGTTAGCTTTTCATTTATATTTTCTTTGCTTTCTTCTTGTACTACACTTTTTGTTGTTTTTTCACGGGTGACCACTAAACGCCCTGCTGTAGGCCTCCCATAGCCCAGCATCATGCTGAGTGGTGACTTGCTTGTCGCAGTCGTGGGGTGTAAGCTGTCAACTTTTTTTGTTCCGTCCTGTTGTGTTTATAAATATTTGTATGTTTATTTTATTGTCATTTTGCATGTACGTCGTGTCCCTGCGACAAATAAATATGTTTTTCTATCTTTCTTTTGCTTGGTGGGTTTTCAGGGGCATGAACTTCTTTACTAAGTAATTCAGAATGGCATTTTGCATTCAGTTTATTTGTTACTCTTTTCATTTTGTAATAAACTTCAGCTTCAAAACCCAACTGTAGCTTCAGTATTTTATCTTTGAGACAAATCAAAATTAAAATTACGTATATGTGATTTGTTTTTACATTATTTTTTCCTGCAGTTATTTTGGTGATTCTATATAGCTTTTACCGTCCCACTAGAAATCTGCCTTCCTTTATCCTCTGAAATTTTTAATAGTCAAATTTTCACCGAATATTTCAGATTTTCTACACAAAATCCCCAAAGGTCAATCACCTAAAATTATTCTCACAAAATCCACCGAGGCGCATAATAATAGTGATAATGCATTACCAGCGGCACTGACCTTTTATTTCACCCTACCTCGCTCGAGTACACCTTTTACTGCGTAGGGAACAAAATGTGAAACATTTTTGGTAAAAATATAGGTATTTAGGACATGGCAACAGACTAAGTTTGATAATTATGTACCACTGATGTGTTAATGAACAAGAGTACTATTTGAAAGAACTAAAGAACTAATAAATATTAATCCTAAATTTGTTTATTTTTTTATTGTAGGCATTAGTGTAGCAGGCGTTTTTTTTTAAGCGTTAACGGCTTACGGTATTTCATAGAAACTTTCAAGTCCTTTATCTTCGAAATGACTGAACCGATTTTAATGAAACTTCATTATGCATAAGCAGGATATCTGTTTTCTGAATTTATGGAAAATCTATCTAAATCGGTCTAATTTAGCTACAACACTTTTTTTCGAAAATGTTCTCTGTCATCGAACTGTATACATAAGTCTAAAAAGTTGAATTTCGAAAAAAAGGACTTGAAAGTCTGTATGAAATGCCGTAAGTCGTTAAGCTCTTGAGTCAATATTATTTATTTACAATTTTACATTATGAAACAAGGCTGCGGTAGCAAAACGCCAGAGTTGTAATAGGCATATAAATATATAAACATGATGCAACAATTGGTTTTCTTTTTTTATTCAACGGGCAGGTTGGGTTAGTACTAAAACTTGAAGTATCTGACATATCACGTCTGTCGTGATCCGCAGCTAGTTTAATTTCACTCAGAATGTTGTTAGGGGATCAATGACCCAGTAAATGATGAAAAACCTATCATCTACCTCCGTCTATGACGTAAATCCACCTCCTGCAAATGTAACAGATTCCATAAACAACCTCCACAAACATTCTATGATATCGGTTCTTACTTAGGTACATTTGTATCAGCTGCCCTTCCTTATAGTAAATAGGTATCGATATGGGTCGCCAAAGTGTTGCAATAAAGGGCTCGGCTTGATGAGCGTATAAATAATAAGGGTGTTGGGTTTATGATGTTGATTGTGCTTATGAAATAGGAAAAGTTATTTCTTTTCGTTCAGGTTATTTGTTTTGTTAATCTAGTACGGCTTTTCATGCCATCATCATCTGCTTAGCCTTTTCCCAAATTCATTGGGGTCGGCCTCCAGTATTTCTGCCTACCAGCTTTTGGCTTTTCATACCAATTTTAGCGGATTACAAAATATATTTTGTTTTCTTCTCTGGATCTTCGAAATATTTTTAAATAAGATTCTATAAAACAAATATTTCGGAAGCCTGTTTTTGTTAATGCTGCATACTCTTTACACTTGTTGCACATCTAGCAATTCAATATCCACGTTAACTATACGTTTACGTTACAACATTCATACTAGGATTTTACTTAAAAAAAAATACTACACTAACAAACCCATACAGTACTTAACTAAAGTAGGTAGCATACAAAAATAGAAAAGGCCCTGACGCAAATCATGCAAGTAAACACATATCATCAAATACACACCCGGCCATAATAACATACCCACAATATAACCACGCAAGTGTACTGCATCAACCGATGTACACGACCTACATTATTATATCTTCTAGCTATAGTCCTTGAGATAGTCCGCTTCCAGCCCAGTAGGCGAGCCAGTGAACCATTGAGTCGCTATACATGTTCATGTACGCATGTATTACACTTGGAGACATGTAAGGAGTAAATATAGAAGAACCACTTCGATATTCAATGTAAGAATTTAGAATTCTCGATGCCTGTGGGATTTGGAAATTAAACACGCTCAAAGAACAGCGTTACTACTTGACCAGACGCGACATGCGTCGTGCAAACTGTGGCAGCAGGAAAACAATGAAAAACAAAAAAAGAATTCTCGAAATCGGTTCATAATTAGCGAAGATATCGGTGAACATACACATAAAAAAATGCAGGCGACTCCTTCTTTTGGAAGTCGGTTAATAGGAAGGTGCAGGTGCAGTAACTACGACACGACTTGCGGTAATGCCTGTAGTCGTGAAGTCGCGTCGGAAAACTCGAAAGACGCATTGCTCATGGCCGCGACCGAGGCGTTACCCAATTGAGTCAATATATAAAAAAAAGTCAGAAGATTTAAAGAACTTGGTACACTTTTATTTCCATTGGCATTCACACACATCGTGATGGCGTAGGAAACTAAATGTGATGTAATCTATATATTTATGAAACAGTTAGTAGGTAGCCTATGTACGGTTATGGGTCAGTGAGTTTAAACTTGTTAATTGTGTGTGTATCGAATATTTTGGTGATCATGACTTATCCAGACATATAAAGACCACCTTTACTGGTTCCTATTGCATCATTCAAGCATAAATTGTTCTAGATTGTCATTACCAACCAACAATTTTGCACCAACACCAATAAACAAATTCTCCCCTAAAAACTCACTGACCCATAAAACTCCAATAAAACGTACCGAGACCAAACAAAAATAATTCCCACCTACATCCACGGTCCACTGATCAAACTCAAGCGCTTCCTTTACAGATGAAATAAAGCCGTGATCGCATGGACGACGCTGCCGTTCCGGGCCGTCTCGACGGCCGGACGACACCTGTTCCCCGTTTGGCACATTCCTTATCTATAACGGTGAGATTTGAATAGCACGACAGTGAGGGAGGTAACATAATAGTAGGCTATTCATTGAGACATGCATTCTATGTTGATGTTTGCATTATTTTGCGTGTCAAGGGTGGGTGCTAGGTAAGGGTGGAGAACGTGTGAAATTTGAATGTTGGAGGTCATGAGAGACGGAAATTTGAAAAGGTTCTAATGTGCGGCTGTGTTCAGATCTTGGTGATGATAGAAACAGGTTTTTGAAAGCAGAATCTTGTGTTATATGAGTGTAAGATCGTGATTTCTGAAGATATTAGACGAGACCCTACGTCACAGTATATTATTAATGTGATCTAAACCATTCTTCTCTATCGTGTGGTTAGTGCCTAACCTGGTGTTAGGGTTATTATGTCACCCAGGGGGCTCTGACTAGGCTTAACATGCCGTCAAGAAATATCTCTCAGGCATGCAGGTTTCCTCACGATGTTTTCCTTCATCGAATCAAGTGATAATTAGACAATACGCACATGAATCCGAAAAATCAGACGTGCGTGCCTTGCGTTCGAATTCGAGACCTAAGACTTGACAGTCCAACGATCACACCACTAGGCTGTCATTGCTATTAAAATATCCATCTCATTAAAATCATGTCATGATTCATTATGAAAGAGAAAGTAGAATTATAACCACCTCTTTGGTAGAATCTACCAATTACTTTACTTGAGTAAATACGGGGTGTCAGGGACATCAGCTTGTAAACTGAAGAAAAAGAACCACTTTTTCATTCAAAAGTACAATAACGGTACTTTCGCAGTGAAAATGCATGAAACAGCAGTTTTTTTTTAATTTAACGAAAATTCCTAATCTAAAAGGTCTTCAGTCATGTGCTGAAATTATGGTAACAGTTTTATTTGTAGATGCCCCTCACACTATGTATTGTGCTGCCAATCTGACCCAAAATAAATCCACACAACCACATCATCTTAAGTTTTAAATACAGTTTTGTTCCAGACGCACTGAGGTCCGGTAGCGGAGCCAGACGCCTCAACTCAGACAATAATACCAGCCTTTAACACCAACATGAATTCTACAGAGCCCAGCCTTGACGTCAACCGGTCCACGCCGATCTATACTATCGGTACCAGCTTTATTACGCAATGGTAAATATCTTTTCAACCATTTTTATTCATTTTATTTTATTTTCCAACAGTCAAAATGACTCACGACTGTTAGACGGACAAGGCCTAGCAAAATACCAAATTGATCTTCAAGTTTAAGCAATGCTTGCTGAGTTTGGTTCGTAGATAACGTTACATAGTGAGACACAAAGGGTGTCTCGTGGCACGTTAAATCACTGATCCAGGCCGTCTTTTGTAGATCTTGGACAGCTGTCATAAGTAGTCAGACGCTCGAAAGTTTGACAGCCAGTCTTACATTCAAATCTTGAGTCCTAATCATCCTTTTTATGTGTGGTCTATATGATTAAAAAATAGTACGGTGAATTGGTGACATATTAAATGATTGATCTGGTAATTCCTGTTAGCTATTTCTCGACTTTTCATTAGATCCATACTACTTTTTCTTAAAATACACGTACACGTGCTATGCCCAATGGAATTTCCCATCGACGAAATTGATGAACATCCACACATACTTTCATCCATCATATTTAATCACTTTAGAGGAGGTATTTTCAAAGATCCTTCCTCAATGCTCACCCTTGGACAAAACTGCAGCGGACTCACTTTCATAAGAATCTTTCTTTCATAACCTTTAGATAGATAGAATATACTTTATTGTACACCAAAATTGTAACACTAGCAACTCCAGAAAAAACTGTTTTCAAAATATTGCTAATTCTTCGGTTACAACGGCGGTCTTATTTCTAGACAATCTTTTGATGGACTGTACAAACTTTAAATAAAAAGGGGGTTATTCTGCTAATACATAATTATAATACAACACACAATTAAAAATAAAGCGGATTACGAGTACTAAACCGATATTATTCCTTGCTCTACGGCCTTTCTGCCAAGTCTTCCCCAAATTCAACCAACGTCACAACTGCAGAACAAACATCCAAACATTCGATTTTCTAATATCACTGGCAACATTATGAAGAATTCATAGCAGCTGTAGTTATATCGTTCACGAATGCTATTGTGTACGTATTAAGGTTTGACGCTTAGTTATAAGCACTGCAAACGATCAGCATCACCTCAAGTCAACGTATTTGGGATAATTTGTATGAAAGTTCATACTGCAATGCACTCTCATAATCAGGAGGCATCGTCTCGGATCGGGACCAAAATATTAAGAAAGACAACTATTAATTCTACGCAACATGTATACATCACCCGCGCATTAAAATAAACATAAAAAATAACAATATAAAGCTAAAAGCGTCGCACTTGACAAAAAGAAAATTAGTTAAAATGTGGTGTGGTGCTTCTTTATCTTAGCATTGCCCGCTGGCAATCTAAATGTAGTCGTGGCAAAACTAAGTTATGAGTTTGGTGCTAATACTAGCGTCCATCAAACCTATTTACAGGCTTCATGGCACACAGGACACGACATCAGGTATCTCATTGTTCCAGGGCTGCGGGACTGTTCGAAAGAGATACCGTGGCCCTGGAACACAAAGGGCAAAGAAGGATCATGGATGGGTTTTAGTCAGTACAAGTCTGACACTACCTTCCGCTCCGCCCAGAGTGGGGGGGGGGATCATTTGATGATTACCCATCCGAAAAAACAAAAACAAAATGGTATCTCATTGTTTGTGGAACAGCGGTGCTTTTGTGTGGTACGAGCATTAGTCACGTGTATATTTCGGGATCGACCGACTGGTTCAGAGCCGAACGGAGCCTGCTCATGAAATCTTCACGTGGCTCGCTAGCACGTGGACTTGAATACAATCGAATACAATAATAATAATTGCTTCATTTTCATTTGGCACGTCGAATAAAGCATTTGTGTGACGTATTTTGAGCCTAGAAACTTAATAGCCATGGTATAGTTTGGTATGCTTTTTAGCCAACGTTAAGTTATGCTGGCCTGGTGCTCCATAATTTAAATCTTTAGTACCAAAGTCCACCATAGCATCTACCAGGAATTATGATCCTAAAAGGATCTTCCTTAAAGTCTATTTTAGAAAAGCTACCAAAGTAATAAAATGTTGCACGAACGTTCACAAAATGCAAATTATAGCAAGGACTTACCACAAATAAACTAGACAATAAAGAGAGAAACAGCAAGACTAAACCACACATAACATATTCATAGTTGAGAATGTTTTTAATCTAAACAGCTAATAAAAAAAAAAAAATCGTACTATGAACCCTATAAAAACAGCAAACGGTCCCTCTACGACCCATTACAGTCTCTGAATACTTGATGTTACGACCTAGTGTGGGTATGCTGCACTAAATTCAGCTTAAATATGAATTATATAACATTATAGTTGGTCCTGAAAAGAAACTGTATGTCTGAACGTGAAAGTATGTTGTATTCATGAAGAAAAAGGTCAGACTTGTGAATTTTGTTATTTATAACGTTCTTGCAATGTTTTCGTGTAATTGCAATTGCATTGCATAAAAAAACAACTGTTTACTACAAAATTGCTGCAATACCTACTCGGTCAAATTGCACAGCTGATTTTTTTTAAATTCCCGAAGAAAATTTCTTTGTGGGGGAGTTTAGAATGTCGTACTGTATACGTGGTAACCGTTTTAGCATTGGTGTCCCTTCCGCCTTGTATTTAGCTATTTTTCATTATAGAAGCAAGGAGTAGATCTACATGCTATATCTATCTCATACATACTTCCTTAGGGTCCCCGCACACGGGCCACCGGCCACAACCACAAAACGACGCCACCGGCATATTTCCTGTAGTTTCCATACATTTTACATGGACTCACCGCACACGATTGACGCCGGTGGCCGCCGCACGCTACAAATCGTCGCTGCTCGCTTCTTGTGGCCCGCACCGGCCACTAAACGCCGCCACACGCCACTCGCGCGATTCCCCACGCCTCTCTCCCTTACCTCAGGCAACTTTCTTCGTGCGAGTCCATTATGATACTGCTTGCACGGGTAAAAAAAAGTAACAGCCACCGACCGCAAGTGTCGACCACCGGCCACAAGTGGCAGTCGCGCGATTCAGCTACCTTTGTAGCCGCTTCTAGCTTCTTGTGGCGGCGTTTGTGGCTGTGGCCGGTGGCCCGTGTGCGGGGACCCTAAATTGGAAGTTTGCCACTGATTTACTGAATTAGGTAGGCACACTTGTCATACAAATAAGGGTTGGAAGGGACACTGACGCAAAAATGGTCACCTCATATTCAGTACATCATTCTGAAAAAAAAACAGCTGTTGCCTTCAAAAGTGCAATACCTACACTGTCGAAATGTATGGAACTGCTGTTTTTTTTTTTTAATAATTCTGAATAATGTACTGAATATGTTGGTAACCGTTGTGGAGCTCGTGGCTAAATAATAACAGCCGCTCGGGTCGATCTTCAGGTTAAGCCGTGCTTGCCTAGGTTGGTCTGTGGATGGGTGACCGCCCATTACATACCGAGTTTCCTCCGTGGCTCGGAAAGCACGTTAAGCCGTTGGTCCCGGCTGTCATTTGTAGATCTTTGACAATCTCTACAGGTAGTCAGTGACCCGAAAAGTCTGACAACCAGTCTTACCAAGGGGTATCGTATTACCTAGTACTAACTGGGTTGTGGAGGTCAGATAGTCAGTCGCTCCATGTAAAATACTGGTATTCAGCTGCATCCGGTTAGACTGGAAGCCGACCCCAACATGGTTGGGAAAAGGCTAGGCAGATGATGATGACGTTGGTAACCGTTTTGGCGTCGGTGTCCCTTCCACGCCGTATAGTCCTTAGGGACTAGACATAGTGAGTACTGAAGTATTTTGTAAGAAAAGTAAAAAATGGATTGGAACTTTATGTGAAAATATAAAACGCTTTGCTCTTGTCCTTGGTTTACTCATTGAATACTTTTTACCCGACTACGGTGAAGCCAAAATAAAGAGTTATGATTTTAGCAGTCTATTTATGTATGTTTGTATTTACGTATGTTCCTCCGTAGCGCCTAAACTATTCATCCGATTTTGATGAATAAGGTGTCAATCGATTCGTTATTATGGCCCGGGTAACATAGGCTACATTTTAACCGACTTTAACAATAGGAGGAGTCGATTTTACCTTGTAAACCCTGAATTTAATTAGAGCGTGATTTTTCAGTAGTCGGGTACCACATAAATTCTTGTTGTTATCTGGGAATACTAGTTTTCTTAGAACGTGGGTAATTCAGCTAGCAACATCTAGCTGATCATTATTTTGTTTCTTTTGTCATAATTTCACGTTGTACAGCTCGTGATTCTTGGAGTCACGTGCCTTCCACGACAGCCGAAACATAATACCAATCCCTCGGGCGGGCTTTCTTTATGAAGGTCGACATCTGTTGACTCGGAGCCTGAAACCAAAAATGATAATATAACATCGTGCCTGCATTCTCAAGAGTTAAGCAAAGATTGTACAGGCTATAAGTACACTCACATTTCTCCCATTATATTTAAGTTTTAAACAGTGTGTTTAACTATCGTTTACCGATACTTTAATAAGATATTTTTTTTTTTGTAAAATTCTATAATTTCTTATATTCTCTTTGCTTATTTTATTACGAATATTTATTTAATAATTTGATAGCGTTTACCCTTGAAATAAGATCATTTGTACGTCTCTAGGTCTTTTAGATTCAAAGATATTAGCATTTCATTGAACGTACCCTAGAACGGCCGATTAAAAAAAAAACAAAATGGCTGCCATTCGCGGGGTGTGAGGGTAGGAGTATTTGTAAACGAGTATTCGTCGATAGGAATGAGTATATAATTGACGACCTATTGCCATCAACCGGGCCCAAAAAGTTGGGCGAAAAAAGAACCAAAATTATATTTAAGCCTCCTTTTGATTTAAAGCATTCTGATTCTTCTCTTCTATTTTATTCTGTCTCCAGAGATAAACCAAAACAAAGTCCTCGTTGTTTTATTTTTAATTTGAAATCACAACATAATCTCTAAAGAGCTTTAATGGCCTTTCACTGAAAACTACTTAAAAGATTCGCACAAAAATATGCATATTTGCAAAAGACTTTGTGGTGGAAATGGAGGGAATGTTTTCCTTGCACAAACAAACTAAAACGTGAGGGAAAATCAACTATGAGAGAGGTATTGATACTGCCATTTTGTTTATTAGGTTTAATAAATGGTATCTGGTATCTCAATTTAAACCTATATAATTTTTTAATAAATGATATTATAATTCCAATCCAAAAAAGGAATGTTGCTGTTATCATACATGAATAGCTCCGTCTTCTTCTTTTATTTTTTATCACTTAATAGCTTGCCTTTGGCCGCAACCTCGCCTGATGTGAAGCGATGCTGCGATATAAGATTATAAACTATCATGCTCACTAACATTATCATTAACACAGAAACGGGATATTTACCATGTTATGTATTTGTTTGATATGTGGTAAATATACCATTTCTAGAGTTAATGAAAGCGATGCTGCGCCTAGGGTGGAGCACGTTTGCCTAGAAGAAACCGATTCGCTCGAACTTTGAAAAGATCCAGATTATAATGATCGGGAAACAGAAAAGCTGGCAGTGTATTCCACAGACTGGCGATTTGCACAATAAATGTGGCAGCATAGCGCTTTGTTTGGGTCGGTAGCGACTCGCAATGGAGTCATGATAACAACAAGAATGTAAAAAAAAGTAAGCCGTTAAGAAGCCGGATTAAACAAACGACGCTTCCTTAGAAAAATCGTGTAAAAACGCTATTCAAACATAACATGATCAAGATCCAGCTGCAAACCTATAAAAGACTTATAGTCTTCTTATTGAGTCATCATTTTTCCTGAGGGACGGACTACATTTTTCTGACCGTCGTCGTAAAACTCACAAACGGCTAGGGGTCTATTGCAATTGTCCTGTGGGTACATAATATTACAGTCCTTTCAAACGGACCTCTCAGCTTTATGACCGCAGAATGTGGTCCAAAACTGATGAGTCTACAATTTAATAAAGCGTAAGCGATCTTCCAGAGCGACGATATCACTCCATTCGACGAGATTGCGATCCTTGATTGCAGTGCTTCATTACTTTCCATTTTTGAAGCCTTTGAAAACGTTTTCTGAGGGGTTCTTAAAGGGGATATTCTTGGACGTAGGTTAACTTTCAATTTTTCGCTATTTTAAAACTATTGTAATGTTTAGATTGAGTTTAAGACATTGTATTGTATTTAGACGAAGAGTATCTGGGAGATGAAATAAGTCATAATAAATCATTTGGGTAATATTGCGATACATGTTTTTATTTATTTAAAAGATTTCTTCGCCATCGCTATTAATTGGTTTAACGTCATTTCGAAGAATATTCGTCCAAAAATCTTGTTTCCGTGAAACTGTTGGCCTATATTTATTTTCAACAAATGAATTTAGCTGTTGATTGATGAAAACTTTTAACGGTAGCGACAGAAAGAATCTTTTTAGGTCTACTAATTGGGTCGAATTTTATTTCAATTAATTTAGTTATCATAAAAATTGAATTTTTTTGTGTTTTGAAAATTGGGTTCTATTAATTTATCTTCTTTACGCTGAGGTAAATAAATTCCTTTCTTGTTATAAAAGATTAATAGCTTTTTGCACCGGCTTCGCCCGCGTAGAGTTCAATGTGGGTGGAGGGTTTGGGCACTGTCCCACGGGAACTTACTGGGATTGAAAATATTCCGTGTCCCAGGACATGGTTCATCCATGTGCCAATTTCATCCAAATCCATTCAGCTGTCAAGGCGTAAAGGGTAACAGACAGATATGAGACAGGGTTACGTTCGCTTTTATAGTACATATTTGTTTCTAATTCATACAGATGTGTACTAAACTGTACACTACAGTCTCTGGCGTCCAATCATTCGTTCTCACAATAATTGGGACACAGGCTTTTTCTCTAAGTAAGTGAACGGGCCATAACTTACTAAGGAGACGCAGATCGGGCATAATATTATTGGATTTCACCCTGTTACATGGAACTTAAACATAACTGGCGAAATGTGGATGTCTTATGAACACCTCTGCCTAACCTGACCTGGGCCTATTTGATGTAGCCGTGAGACATGCGATGATATCTGTCTTATTTAGATTTAATTATTTTTGTTTTTTTTTTCATATTTATCGGATCCTATCATTGGTACGGGCATAAAATGAATCGCAAGTACGCCAGTGGTGACATCACGCAACCTACTTACAAGTCTACCCACATCACAGCGTGTTTCTACAGAGCCGTGATGTTTACAGCTCAAGACGAGGACGACATTCAATGTCTGATTGCAACGCGGAGTTGAGACGTCCTGGAACTTTACCTAATTCATTGTGCCCCGGATTATTGTGTTAAATTGTAATTTCAAGCAATTTGTTAATTTAATAGAAACAGTGTATTTTCATTGTACGAAACCCATCTTCTGCCCAATTGATGTACAAGCTTAATGAAATAAATCCTGACAATCCGACATATTTTATACTGTGTGCACTTGAGGCATGTGGTAAATAAAAGTAATTTCTTTCTTTTTTCTATCTAACCCTTCGGGGATTACAGATGTGTTATTATGTATTTCAAAATCCATATTTTGTCAATAGGAAACTGCAGAAGATGAGACAACGGACTTGTTTAACTACCGCTGGAGGGATTCAGGAGTGCCACGGCGAGTACCTTGTCGCCAATGGTACCAACTACACTGACATCTACTACTTCAATAACACGTTCGAGAATATTCTCACTGTCAACGGTGGATTGGTGAGTTTGTCTTTCTTCTCCTTTATCTTTTGTACTTATGTAAGTATATTCGTTTATTTTACATTAAATTTAAAATAGTTATTTGCTTTATAGTTTTTGCTAGTTTTCTCTTTTTCTTTTACACACTATGACTATATCTCTTTGTTTAGTATCTCCTTTTGCAGGGCTGTATGCTGCTTTAGAAATAAGCATCACCTTAGTACCTATTTTTCCGTTCCTTTCTTCTTTTCTGTATTTAGAGAGTACATTAATTGTTAAATAAATTAATTATGTTTGATTGATTTCTTTAGTATGATTGTCTGTCGTTTGTGTGTTAATTTGCGTTTTTTATTATTTATTCAGTTTTAAATTAGAGTTTCGTCGAGGTTTAGACTAGCTCGTTGCTATGATTGATATCAGTTAAGTTTGGGGACAGAGGTAGGAGCAAATGTGACTGAACAGACGCAACCACAACCAGTGGTGGTAGATGCGACAAATAGTTGCAACTACCACCAGTGGCGACAGACCGGTGGGGGCAAACGGGAATAAATCACAATTTAGTGCTCAACATGAAAATTAGTTCCAGTAAACTGGCATTTACTGCAACCCTCATGATACCATTCTCTTTCAAAGAAATCGTATCATGAGTTCCGAGGCAATAGTCACATTACCTTCTAAAGTATTTCGTATTTCTAGAACGACTCACATCTTATTATATATTTTTGCCGGAATGTAATAGATGTGTAATGTGCCTAGAGAGACTGTCGGCGTGGCCACGTTGTATGACAACACTTTACCTCTAGCCAAGGTAAAAACCAGCCTCACGGGAAGTCATCTTATTGTCTAATCTTAGCCGTCATCATGCATTATCTCTGTTATAAACAAACTTTATCTAGACCCTCTGGATTCCATTCTGTTGGTACCACGTCAGATCTAGTCAGTATGCCTAACATTTTAAGTAGGATGCACTAAGGTAGCCTGCGAAATTAAAATAACGATTTTGCAATTTGCTCTTCAGTGTTAAGTTGTATGTTGATTAAAATTTGATTCGAGACCGTAATAAATATGGTTTTATGGAGTTATAATCATTAAATCATCAATATAACCCTCTAAGTTTATTTAATCTCATTGAATAAATTACTTTTTCATGAAATAGTCATTCAAATGTAAGAAGATTTGAATTTCTCGGGTTACCCTGCCCGGCTTCCACTTTTGTTGAAATACTGCAAATGTTCAATAGCCATACTTTATTCACAGCTGTCTATTCAGTCGATCAACTTCTAAAAATCGATTATACCAACTCATTCACTAACTTCGTTAACCGTTGTCCGATATAAGGTCGAACAAATATTAAAAGGAACTTTCAATGAAATTGGAAGTTTAACAGTATTTTAGCGATACAAAACTAGTGCAAGCCACTAATGACCAAACTTGTTTCGTTATCGACTTTAATAAGGACTGCGACATTTTTTTTACTGATTTACATTAATGTATACTGTGGGAATTTTTGCACATTTAATATGCCATTTATATTTATTATTTCAGCGACTAATTCATGTTAGTCCATATACATAATTTAATAGTTAGATTATGTTCATTATATAATCGATTAAATAATCGGAGTGAATAAAGAATAAGCCGCAAAGCAAAAGTAGAGAAGACTCATCTAATGGAGCACAATTGAATGAAGATTTTATATCAATTAGCTTGCTGTCACACACACTACACACGTTACATTGCTGTGTCTGTTGCAGTTTGAATGGGAGGGGGTTTGGTTCTATAAAGTAATTCTAATATGGTAAATATACAATATGACGCTTATAGACGAGCTTATCTACAAAACATTACATTCCGCTTCAAAAAAAATTTGCCGTATCATTTTGAAAATTATCCTCCTCTAACTTGATAATTATTTCATCAAAACATTATTCTTTAACAAATCTATGCCTTAATTAATTTAAACTTCCGAATTTTACTTAGTAACAGATACTCGGGGTTTCATTATTCTTTCAGACTCCCAAGTTTCTTAGATAAAAAAGGATTAGCTTTTCCAATCTTCGTTGTCCCATTCACTAAGTTAAATTGCACTAATATCGGCCTGTTCCGATAAGAACTTGAACTGTTAATGAATAGGCAGCTCTCCTTATTGTGTTTTATTGAATAGGACAAACACAATGGATTTTTGACCACGAGGAAAAGCTTTCCTAATCATGATTGCGGGTTTCGGATGTATTTGTTTAGTATAATGATTTAGTACAGAATGTAATGAGAGGCTCACGGAATGGAAAACTTTTTTATGTAGTAGTCAATTGTAATGAAAATAAATGAGACAACTAGCTAGAGGTGGACATGTGAAAGATACTCGTGTCACAGAATGTCATTGTTCCTGATAAGTAGATTGTCTACGGCGATAATCTACTTTTCAACAACAATGCAATATAGTATATATATACATTTGAATAGCTAAAATACGCGTGCATCCTAGGCACGTGTATTCTCGATGCCTAGACAAGAGGTACAATTAAATCTTCTAGATAAGTCCAGTCCAAAAGGTTTCGAAATCGGAGTTTTGTTTGCGTTATAAATATAATATTAAATTAATAGTCTTTTGTATCTTCTCATGCCAACTTCTTTAAAGTCAATGTTTAGATCAAAACTCAAAGAATATTGAAAAAGTATGGCGTCGTTTAAGTTAGTTAATTTAGCACACCACGTTAGTAATTTTTTTTCGATTTAGACATTTTGATGCCATTTGCTAGAGAATCGGGAAACGCGTTGTTTCAGGCAATCAGAAAAAAGCCACGCTTCTATCGAATTTAAAGTGAATACAAATTATAAAATGGTATTGTTTCTAGGTATAATTTTGCATTATTTCACTGTCCTATAAAGTTGTCATTTTTGAGTTACGTGGGATGGATGGGGATGGAATGCAAAAAGACCCAATATGTTAAACTAATGATGGTCAGCAGTAACAAAGGAAGATTTCCACCAAACGGCTCGCATCGCATCTGATCGGAACGAATTTTACAATCTTTGAACGGTATTAAATCGTGAACACATTATTTAAAATCTTTACCAAGCCACGCACAGCAGCTTAACCGCGGGCCTCTTCCGCAACACGCGATCGTAGCCGAAAGTATGCTGCGACGTGGGATCGTCTCCGTACGCCTGTTGTCATATCCGATCGGATCCTTTCGGCTGTCAACAAGGTACTTCACTAGGCGCAGAAACGGACTCGTTCGCAAGCGACGGTACGGAGACGGAGGCGATCGGCTGTCGCCGCATCTGTTCGTATCCTTTCTGATCCGATGCGATGCGTGCCGTTTGGTGGAAATCATCCTTAACAATATTGTCAGTAACCGAAACATCAACCACTCAAAGCGTGCGTGCTAATACAATTCAACGGACTTAAAAAAAAACCTTGAAAAAAGAGGTCTTCTATTTCTGACTACCCTTTTTAAAATAGAAGGGGTAACAAATGTGTAGCAGTGCAGACAGTTAATCGATTGTATGTACATTATCGGCATCGGTATTGTGTCACGGCCGTGTGTTGGGATGTGTGTATTGTGTGTCGTACACATAGATGAAGTGTGTACTTTTGAGGGCCTACCGCACACTCCACTTAAAAGTGTGCGTGATGGGTGATTTGTCCTCCGGCGTGATATCATGGCGACATGGAGAGAGCGACTGTTGCAACCCCGTGCAGGGCACGCTACCATAGTGGCGATAAGTCCCCTCTTTGAGGAGTGGCTAGAGAGGCGCCACGGCGCCCTCACCTACCGCCTGACGCAGATCCTCACCGGACACGGTTGTTTCGGGAGGTTCTTGCACCGAATCGGGCGGGAGGAAACGCCCGGGTGTTTCCACTGCGAGGATCGTCCGGAGGACACGGTGGAGCACACCGTAGAGGTCTGCCCCGCTTGGGCGGAGCACCGCCGTGTCCTTGTAGCGGCGATTGGCGGCGGCGATCTCTCGCGTCCGGCCCTGGTTCAAGCCATGGTCCGGAGCGAGAGGGAATAGGAAGCCGTCACCACCTTCTGTGAAGCAGTCATGCTAGTGAAGGAGGTGGCGGGACGTGAGAGGGAAAGAACCTCACGTCCCAGCCGCCGCGGGAGACGCCCTGGGCGTCGGGGGTCACGTGGTGGCTCCCGGCCACCGTAGGCGCGGGCCTGTGGACGGCGAGTTATGGGCTAGCTCGCCGTCCGGCCGTCTTATGACGACAGGCCGTGTCGACGGCGCGTTCGTGTTCCACGCGCGCCTCAAAGAGATGTCAGCAACCGAGTAGGGGTCCGCATGGGCCGATGCCTGCCAGAGCTGCGGGACTGTTCGAAAGAGACACCGTGGCCCTGGAACACAAAGGGCAAAGAAGGAACATGGATGGGTTTTAGTCAGTACAAGTCTGACACTCCCTTCCGCTCCACCCAGAGCGGGGGGGGGTCATTTGAAGATTTCCCATCCAAAAAAAAAAAAAAAAAATGGGTGATTTGTGTAGATGTTTTTACTTTTTGAGTGCTGATAGTTCTGCTCAAGATGCCATCAGTGAATGGACTTTAAATTTGATTGCTCATATCTCAGAAACGTGACACTTTAGAAAATTTTGTCTCATAAAAAGCTGGTTTGTATTGCCACCGCATGGCCACAATTTTGAAAAAAAATTAAATAGCGGAAGTTAAGCCGGCCATTAAATTCAAACCCCTTTAGACTTATACGTAAGAGTTTCTTAAGTCAAGATAATAAGAAATAGCTCCCTATACATATTTACAAAATAGTTTAATTTACTTTATTGAATAGAAAACAATTTATTATTTTTGCAGACCATATAATATATAATATATCCAAACAAACACTTATAAAGAACCTAACACTGTAAGTACTGAAACTAATTATTCATAAAACAAACTAAGAATATAAAAACTCGATCACTTCGCAAGAGCTTGCTAAGAGTTCTAGGTATCTAAACCTACTCGTATTTCTTGTAAGACGATAGTTTGTTCGTTAAAAAATTTGCAAAGATCATTACGAACAACGCCTATGCTCGTTTCACCCTTTATTCCCATCTGTCCCTACCCATTCGTTTCATGTGGTGGCAGTTGCAACTTTTACTCCATCCATACCACGAGTGCCGGTGGATGCAACTATAGACCGATCGCTTTAATGAGTCCTCCGCCTTGCCCCATCAAAGATACATTAAGCGTCTACAAAGTCCTAACAACATCCCACAGGTTATTTGCTTTAAATAACCATAATCATCGTAGGTATTACGATACTAATTAATCCAATACGTGATCAACCTTCAGAACATTCCAATTAAATTGATACCTTCGCGAGGACTCATTAAAGCGGTCGGTCTGTAGTTCAGTCGCATCTGCCCCTACTCTCTGCCACCACTAAAGGCAATATAAGCAGCATTACCACCATTACCACCAATGGTGGTAGATGTGACGATCAAATAGATGTCTGCCACCAAAACATATTTCAACTAACAAATTGGAAACCACTACATCTAAGTGAGTGTTTTAACAAAAGTGCATTGTTGGATTTTCAACTCTCTGCTCAGCACTGAAAGTTTTATTTAAGAGTATCTTAGTTTCATTGAAATGGGAGCTTTGTTAAAGACAATTCCTTTTTCTAAAGGAATCTTCTGACTAGGAATTGTATCGACCTTTTTGTAGAATCTAGTGTTGCATTTACTGTAATGGCTTTGCCGTTATTAGCAGGATTGGTCGTATTGCAATTGCTAACACGTAGTGGCTTTGGCAATGCAATTTGTTGGTAATTGCAATCCTTGCTGCAGTGTTTTTGGTATCAATTTGTTAGACAAAAACCTGCATAATATACTTGTAGCCTATAGGTATAATGTAGTATTTTAAATCTATCTCATATTAGTACGACTTGAAGACGTTTACAAAAAAAAAACTAGTGATTTAATGGGTTTTTGTTTCATTTGATTGACTTTTTATCCGACTACGGTGAAGCCAAAAGGAAGGGTTATGATTTTAGCAGTCTATGGATATATGTTTCTATTTACTTATGTTCCTCCGTAGAGCTTAAATTATTCATCCTATTTTGATGAATAAGGTGTCAATCGATTCGTTATTATGGCCCGAGTAACATAAGCTACGTTTTAGCCGACTTCAACAAAAGGTGGATTCGATTTTAAATTGTAAACCCCGAATTTAATTAGAGCGTGATTTTTCAGTAGTCAGGTTTTTTAGTGGTAGTATACCACACAAATTCTTGTTAGAAAACCCAATACGCAATAGGGCTTAACTCTGTTTGCAAATATCCTGGTAGAAAGCAGCCACCAGATTACTTTATAAAAATTAAAATTTATTTATCTTAAATTATTTAAAAATAAGTGAAATGCTTACAATTATTGTTAGTAATCGAACCAAAGCACACAACACAAACCGACTTCTGAAAAGGAGAAGGTTCTCATTCCGGCTGTATTTTTTAAAATTGTTTGTTACCTCGAAACTTCATGATTACACACGGCGGCACGTGAAGCTGTACAGTCCCAGTATAACTTGGCCTCGTTTTGTATAGATTTCCTATACAATGAGAGATCGCGATTAACTGGTTTGTATAGCTTGATTGGCCGTCGTGAGTTTGTTACATTTTTTTTTTTAATATGCTTGAAGAAACTCGCGCAGTCGTCCCATATAAGTTTTAATTTACATTTCTTGGGTAGTTTGTGTAGGTAGTTTATGTTTATAATACTTTTTTTTGTTTGTCTATATGAATGCTCTGCTAATAACTTGTAGTAACAATGGAAAATGAATACTCGACTCTAATTTATGTGAGATACCATAACTACAAAGGCTGAAATAATTTTGTTTTGTAGAATGTTAATAAAACCTTTTTTGTTGTATCTAGCAACCAGTCCTGCCGCCGTTTCCGCTGTGGTTAGCAGCCATCTTTGCCACGTGCCTCGTGCTTGTCATCCTGTTGACTGTCAGCGGCAACGTTCTGGTGCTTCTTGCGTTCCTGGTAGACAGGACTATTCGACAGCCCAGCAACTACTTCATCGCCTCGCTTGCCGCCACTGATCTGTTGATAGGTAAGAATAATTGTTTTAGTTTCATTTGTGTAACTTTTGATACCCTTGACAAAGTGACCCAATTTTTTCCATTAATTCAGTAGCTAAATGATTCTAGGCCAACTTTTCATCAGTTATTTAAAATATGCTAAAACAGTGTGTCAATGTGTCAATCTGTTTCATTCAAAAGCGCGCCCATCAAAATGTATAGAACAGCAGCTTTTTTTTCATGACCATGACCTATACAGGGTGGCGCCGACAATACGACAATAAATTAAACTGCGTATACCCAATGACGTTCCCAGTTTGCATACAAAAATTCAATTGGATATATTCAGTAGTTTAGTCACAAGACATGGTTTTTCATTTTAACGACACCCGCATCGGTATACACAGTAAACACAACTTGCCAACTCGCTACTTAAGAAATCTTTCCCAAAATCGGTCCCTAAATTTAGTAAACCAAAATTTAGCAATGGTGTTCTATTTCTTTAATAACAGTATTATGCTATTTAATTTGACGTTAGGATTTATTTGACAGTTTAAACATATTCCAATGAACTAGTATTATCAGTGTTTTCATTTATTGTCGTATTGTCGTCGCCTCCTTGTATGTGATTGATCGTTATTTTAAATCCTTTTGAATTGTCATGGGACGAATTTTATTTTTGTGGACAATTTGTTTAGCTATTTTCAATACGTCAATAATTCACTTGTAATCGAAGGTTATTCAGTAACCTAATGAAGCAGTATTTACTTCACGGAACATCTCATATTATGGTAAAATACACACAAATACAAACACTTACATAAATATAGAAGCTCGCTTCTAAATTGAATCGAGGCTTAACTAAAAATGCATTGGTATTGTATAAAAACACGGGCACAATACAACAATAAATAAAGTCGAAATAAATAAACTATTTTGCACATCAAGCTATTTAGCTAGCTAGCTAGTTGATTGGGAAACTATCTAATTTTTCCAATCAACCTTGAACCTGATGCTTTAGCGATAAAGTTGTAAAACTATTAAAGAAATTTGACAACTATCAGGTTTCCACTGCGTAGCTTTTAGTTATTCAAAGCAATTAAAAACTCTAGACCGTTTGTTTTGAAATTTCAGTTTAAATTCTTCAACTCGACTGCAGTATTGTTTTTATTAGTATTTCGATTGTAGGCAAGCGTTTCAACTAGTAATACAATGTTTGGAGCCACAAAGAGGGTGAAAAATAAGTAGCTGGGTAAGAGAAAATAATTTAACTAACTCCATAATATTTGTCTAAAAGCAAAGTTTCGACAAATGCCATGAAAATAACCTCAACTCTCATAACAAGGAAAACCTGTCCCTGTTTTGAAACTAAATTAAATTAACCATTTATTTGATTAATTATTTTCTGTTTACACAAGAAAACTTTTAACTGGAACATTGTTATAAGCTTTTATAAATTAATTCTGACTAAAAGGTATTTCAGAATCCGTGAAGCTTGACCCTTGACATTTCAGTGTCTGATAATGACAAAATTGTTTAATAGAAAACTATTTTCCATTGCCTACAGGTACTCTGTCGCTTCCATTTTACACCGACTACGTTCTAAAGGGCTACTGGCATTTAGGGCCCCTGCTCTGCGACCTTTGGCTATCAGTCGACTATACAGTATGTCTTGTCTCACAATACACAGTCCTACTCATAACTGTGGACAGATTCTGTAGCGTGAAAATAGCGGCGAGGTATAGAGCCTGGCGAACGAAAAACAGAGTAATATGGATGGTAACAGTAACCTGGATCATACCAGCTTTACTATTCTTTACGACAATATTCGGATGGGAACATTTTGTTGGATACAGGGACTTACAAGAGGGCGAATGTGCTGTACAGTTTTTGAAAGACCCAATATTTAACACAGCTTTAATCATAGGCTATTATTGGACGACGCTGTTTGTATTGATTGTTCTTTATGCTGGGATTTTCAAGACAGCTTATGATATGCAAAAGAAAAGTGAAGCGAAGCAAAGAAAGATGCAATCGATGGTGGCTTTAAGCGCTGGCGTTATGACAGGAATGGCTGGCCGAGCAGCAGGTATGGCTGCCTTGTCAAAAGCTACTATATCCAGTGAAGATCAGATGAAAGTATCAGAGGCTATGCGAAAAGATTCCACTTCTAAAGGTTCACTTGCCGCTCCGCTGCTAAATCTAGGCGGATCCAGTGATTCCAATTCGAGTCAAAAATCTTCGGCACATAAAAGTAGCGCTACCGCCACTGGTACTTCAACTACAGCAGAGTCGGATGGAGATAAGAAGGAAGATCAGGTAGAAGCGGAAAGGTCGAGCAGTCCTGCATTCGACTCGGACGAAGAAAGTACTACACAGACAAATGTTAAGAAACGGCCGTCAGTTGCAAACTTAGTGATGCAAACAGGTGCTATACAACTGCTAAATAACATGCGTTTTAACGGTGGAATGATGATAAAAACTGATTTGAAACAGTCACCAGTATTAAAACACGAGTTGGAAAAGCCAAAGACGTCATTATCCCAGATATCTGAAAAGAGTTTACTTGACACGGATAATCCAGATACATCACAGAGTAATGAAAATATTTCTGTACCAAATGTGCCACAGTCTATCGCCAGTGTTATGTCACCTATATCATCTGGTATTACAACACCGTCCGAACAAAGAGAGGTATCGACAACAATTGCTCAAAGAATCATTCCACCCCCATCTGAGTTCAGATGTAGTCCTCCTGCTTCAGAAAGTCCGCCATCACATTCAGAATCATCACGCACTAGGACTGTAAGGCTTGTGAAAGGTGACGGTACGTCATACGACATGCTTGTAGGTATGGATGGAGCAGACTTGAGGTACATGGATGAGAGCTCTGTCAATGTACCGTCACCAACGTACGAGAGTCCGCCCTCTTCAGTCACATTCCAAACTGGGACTGAACCCTCATCTCCGCCAACATTAAATTCAGGTAACGAAACGAACAAGTCTTTATTACAAGCAGCTTTAATACGAGCGACCGCTGAAGCTCAAGTTACACAGCCAAAAACGAATTTCTCCCCGCCTCCCCCAATTAAAGTGAATACCGAGGTGAGTTTAACTACAGGGGAGCGCTCAAAGCCGGTTATTACTCTCGTATCTTCGTCTTCCAATAACAATGAGCCTCAACCCCCCAAGTCGACTGAGACGAAAACGTCTCCATTGAAACTAAATCCCGCAATAAGTCCAGCGGTCGAGAATAGTGATATATCAAGTACTGTAGTAACTGGGTCAGGCCGCGGCGACTCTAAGAAAGAGTTCGTGAAAAACATCGGAAAAAAATTAAAAGTTAAACGTTCAAAGCGCGATGGCCTGTTTCCGAGCATCGGTCGGCAGAAATCTAAATCTGAAAACAGAGCGAGGAAAGCTTTTAGAACTATATCGTTCATATTGGGTGCGTTCGTTGTTTGTTGGACTCCATATCATGTATTGGCTCTGGTGGAGGGATTCTGTACGGATCCGCCGTGCATTAATAAGCACTTGTACATGTTCTCGTACTTCTTGTGTTATGCGAACAGCCCTATCAATCCGTTTTGCTACGCGCTCGCCAACCAGCAGTTCAAGAAGACCTTCACGCGACTCCTGCGGGGTGACTTCCACATCACCTAGTCCATGTATGTCGGTCACCGGAATGCGTAAACAGGAGAACCCGACCGAGTGTCCCATGGCAAACGTTTTACGCACAATTTTCATTCCAAAGATAATAAGACAATACCAATATTAATGACTTTGTTGAATGCTTTCAATGTATAGACATGGAATCGTGTAGAATACTTGTATTAAATGTATAGCGATTTCAGCTTTATAAAAGCAAATCTTTATTATATGTAAATAGTAATAGGTATATTGTAATTTTTTAATTTCTTTGAACGTTCAGAACTGACAATAAATTGTTAGATCGTGTATATAAATGTTAATTAAAGTCTCTTCATATTTCTAATTATTGTTATAGTTAATTATTATAATGTTAGTTTAGAGTAATAGAAATTGCTTCAAGTGATGTCGAAGACATTGTGGTAAAATAAATGTTTGTAGATTTATATGAATAATAATTGTTTAATTATTAATTAAGTATTTAATAAACCACGATAGTATTGTGTGTGACAATGAGTTGGTACTTTAAGGTTAAAATTAAATATTTTAGTGATATAAAATTAAATCATTTCAGTTTCGAATAAAACCAATCATACTTACGGTAATATGGTAATTATACAAAATGAAATCATAAATTCAGACGTTATTATAGACGAAGACTAAACTCACTCATAGTCACATACTACAATGAGATTACGCTTCAAAGCTTTCAGCCCTGAGCCCTGCTAAAGTTTTCTAGCGTTTGAAATAGTCAATTAAAATAATATTTATATAGAACTATCACTAACAATGCGGGCCTAAACCGTTTTAGGTATTAACAGTCTAGTTTTTGAAATATCCGTAATAAATGTCATAGTTTTTCAATATGAACAATGTTTATAGTTTATTTGTGAAGTATTTACCTACGAAAATGCTTCAGATTTTGAGTGTGATGGTTTTTGGATGGCAAAATAAAAATATTTAGAGAAAATGTTAGCCTCGGATAAGTTAGTGTTTCGATTATTTTAGACTGATATTTTTGTAATACTCATTATGTAAATACATATCAAAAGGATTTATTCAAGTGATCAGCAAAATTTGAAGCATTTTCTAATAGATTTTTTAATAGTTGCCCATATATTATGATGAATGTATAGTCGCTTTAAATAATCTGTAATTTATAACATAGTTTGTGAGTATTTCATAAGTTACTGCAAAATAAAATGAAAGACAAAAGTGAAATAACATTAGTTGATAATTATTAAAAAAAAATGAAAAATAGAGTTATGATAGCCAGTACAAGCAATCCGTTTTCAAATGCATTTTATAGAAATATAATAAAAAAACGTGTAATGTCATGCCCCGATAATAATATATCATAGGAAATGTATTTTACTGTAGAAAAATCAATACTTAAATCTTAATTTTGTACTGCTCGCCAAATGAGTTTTATTTCATTTTTTTAATCATTTTTTCGCCCATGATCGTGATTTGATTGAAATTTTTAATCGCAAATGATTTTTTTAATTGTTTGAAAATGATTTTTAAGAAATTATTTTTATTTAAAATTATTACCTACTTTTTAAATTATTTTAAGTGTAAATTAGGTGACATAATAGTCATTTTGTACTCGTTAACTATCGTAAAAGTTGTTTGAAATACTCATTAATGTTATTATTAAGTAATTTGGTAAAAATGTGTAAATAATAATTTAAAAAGAAAAAATGGTCATGGGCAGTACGTGTTTAGTAAAATAATTATAAATCTAGTGTTCTCGCCTTAGAACAGTGTCAATAACTACTATATAAAATTGTACATATGCTTTGTATACTGTCTGTTCATTTTATGTCGGAAAATGAAAATTGTAATGAATAAAAATAGTAATTTCATGAAGGTATTTTTATTACAAAAAAACCTTTAGCAGTTTAAATTCCTACTTAATGTACTTAATGTTCTGGTTTTTTAGAAGGTTGAAAAAGAAAACAAAAAACCAGTAAATAAAACACTTTCGTCACAAAAAGATAAGCACGTGTTTTTTTAATAATTTAAAATTGAAAATATTTCATAATTATTTTTCCGTTTAAACGTAATGTTTGTCAAATTATTTTGGCTTAAAATCTCAGTCAAACTTGAAAACAAACAAAACAGATCAGAGCCACCCAAAAATAAATCCAATTCGAAAATTTAGGTACCTAGTCGAAAAGTAAAAAAATAAAATGAAACTCTATTGTCGAAAGCTCAGTCACAAATCCCCTTTTAGCGTTTAAAACGAGTACCACGTTGTCGGGGCATCAATGTGTGATCGAAATTGCAGAGTATTCCCAACGGGATTAGAGATCTGCCGTTTGGAAAGGCAATAAAAATTGAACGAAGGAAATTACAAGCTGTTTTGATGCTTTTCTGGGTGATAAAAAAGTAAAAGATTGCTAGTTTACTGTTTTTTTGGTACATAAATATGTGTAAACATTTCGTTTGGGACAATTTTTTCGAAGCGCTTTGCTACATAATTTATTAAGCGCACACTCACACAGCCAAGGAGTGGAATTCCCTGCCTGCGACGGTGTTCCCAAGTTCATATGACCCCAATCTATTTAAGTCGCGAGTTAATAGGCTTCTTTTGGGTTAGCTCGTTCTATTGTCAACCTCATCTCTGTCCTCTGGACTAGATTGAGGTCAAGAGTAAGCCCATGTAGTATAAAAAAAAATATGTTATGTGTTCAAGACTTTGTGGTGAAACCAATAGTATTAAAATTTAAAGAGCTTCAAACGCAACTACTTCATAACCGTCAGTATATTTTCTAAACCTGACACTGCTCATGATAGCTTTTTAATTTTTGTTCAACCTTGAAGAATAACGTTTACGTACACTTTTTTATATTTTCTGTTTGTGGAATCGTCAAAAGTCAACAACGTGACTGTGGAAACGCATTCCCATTTCCCCGTAATGAATTCTTGGTGTTACAGGAAATTGTGAAATTAATTCTTTCCAAAATTCCATCAAGGTAAATTATAATAGTGGTTCATTTTTATTTTAAATGTCTGTAATCAAATAGTTTATTCTTTACTAACAAAAGATCACAGACAAAATAGGCTTTAAACAGAACCCAAATGATTACCAAACAAAACGGATACAGCAAAAGAGATACGCTGCTGACAAATTACTAACCCAAAAATCCCAAAGGAAACTCAAAAAGAAATCAATGTGAATCAGATTATCAGTGACCCTGATCTAATTACTAAACAACTGAGTGAGTAATCAGTGAAAACAAATGAAAAAGAAACGAATAAAATTGGTATAATTTGTCTCGAGAGGTGACAGTGCCGTGACAAATACCATTATACTAAAGACGAAAATAAAACGAAGGTCCGGTCTTAAGGTCAGATTCGTTTTGATGACAACTAGGGTGGATAAAACGCTCGTTTATTGGTTAACTTGCTTTTGCCTGTGGTTTTACTTGCGTAGAGGTTGGAAACCATTGGTCGCCGTGCGTACTGCATGTCCCGTATCAGAAAACATACAGATTTTTTAATTATTAAATAATTAATACAACATCAACACACAAATTAGCTATATAAAATTCAATGCTGAGTATAAGCTTCCTCAACCAGGTCTTACTGTTGATCATCTGAATATCCACCCAACTAGCTATGGTCTGCCGACACGTCTATGCCCAGCGTCTATGTCGTGTATGCTCTATGCGTATGCGTATCTTTACACAGTATAAACCAAAGTCGCTCCCAATGTTTGTACGCTTAGATGTTTTAAACTACGCAACGGATTTTAATGCAGCTTTCAGTAATAGATAGAGTGATTCAAGAGGAAGGTTTCTAATATATATTGCACCCGAACCCGGGGAGGGTCGCTAGTGTCAAATAAATCGAAATTCGTTCAGCTATTAAAACGTGAAGGCGTATCAAGCAAACAAACAAACACACTTTCATACTAAGAATGTGGGGAGTAACGGAATGTAGTCAGAGTTTGATTGGTGGGGCGTCAAATTGTATTAGGTACAGCCTTAATAGTCTAGAATTATGGAATGGGAAATTGAATAAGCCTAGTAGGCACACTCAAACTAGAAGACTGATGATCAAAGATCTTTGATCATCCTGAAACTGTTTCATGACGCGATCGGGTGAAACTTTTAAATACTAGTTTCGACAAAGTTAAAGTCCATAAAATAATAGAATAGAATATACATACTTTATTGTACACCGAAATTGAAACACTGTTTTACAATAATGTTAATTCAATGGCTACAAAGACGGTATTATCGCTAATAGCGATATCTTCCAGACAACCTTTAAAATCAAACACTGTTTTAAGCTATTACGGTTTACAACTACACTTACACTATAACATAGCGCCTTGCAACAGCTTCAAAATATCGGGAGCTCAGAATAATATCGAAAATCACGGAAGATATCACGTAAGTGACCATGTAAGTTTAATCTTTGGATTGACCTAACGAACATAAAATATAAAGGGTCAGTGGTCAAAGAAACGATGGATGGACTGTCTGAAGAATGATATGGCACAAAAGAAGACAAGCTGCACCGACCCCAAATGAATTGGAACAATGGCAAGAGAACGATGATAAGATAAGAAAACGGTGGAAACTCAGTATGTAATGGGTGGTCACCCATCCACAGACCAACCTAGGCAAGCACGGTTTAACCTAAAGATCGACCCGAGCGGCTGTTATTGTTTAGCCACGAGCTCTCAAATCACTGGAAACTGACTACAACATCCGAAAAAGGCTAGACAGATGATTCCACATCAATAAATCATTTTAATTACTTTGGGTAAAATTTTGTTGGATTTGAAGCGAAGGGGAAAATGAGAACAACCCTACATCGTTAGCGGTGGAGACCGTTTAGAACCTCATATACAACAGGCCGAGATAGTCGTCATAACGCGACCACAATAGTGTTGACGGTGACGTGTGTGGTCTAAAGTACGAGCGAGTGCGATATTGACTAGCTTTGTAAGGTAAACAGGCGTTTTGGTTTTGGTAGAGATTGTCATTAAGCAGCAGATTAGCGGGATAATTTTGCTACACAAATTCAAATTCAAATTCATTTATTGCAAATATGGGTAGTTATACAGGTGGGTTTTTGAAGAACAGGAAAGTTGTTAGTGTCACCATATTCTGCACTAGGCATGCAACATTTAGTTCGGAACGTGGTTAGTCCCTAAATTAAAAAATTAAATACATTAAAGTTCAAAATTACATGTCTATTAAATTTGTCAATTAAAGTCAAAGTAAATAATGTCAAAGTAATAATGTCAAAGTTAATCTATTATGCTAAAAGGTCATTCATTAATCATTGTGAAATACGCAATTTAATTCAAACTTAAGTAATAAACATTATTTAGAGTTTGTCACACAAATATTCATTAACACTATAATAAGATTTTACCAATAACATTTTTTTAACATTACATTTAAATATGTCCACACTTTTTAAATCTATTATACATTTTGGTAAATGGTTATAAAGTCGAGGTGCCATCCAAAAAATACTATTGCTCAACAAAGTAGTTCTACTGCCGTCAGGGAAATATATTTTTTTATTGTTACGCTGACTTCTATAATTTTTGAAATAATGCAAGTTGCGTTTTACAAAGACTACGACTTCCAATATATATAAACATGGTAGTGTTAATATTTTTAAGCTTTGAAAAAACACAATGATAACAGGCCATTTATTTTGGAAATTCAACAAAATTTATTGCGTTATTTACACTGTTGAACCGAACGTTACATTTTAGGTATAGAGTGATGATGATGATAATTCACGTTGTTGAGCACCATAGTTCTTAAAATAACATAACATAACATCACGCTTGTAATCCCCGAAGGGTTAGGCAGAGGTTTATCTAAGAGAAAATAACACCCGCATATCGCCAGTTATATTTAAGTCCCTTGTACTAGGGAGCGAGCGTATTGTAATGAACCGGGCATAAATCAAGACTCCGTGGGTGCTACTGAGAAATTCCTAATGACAAACCCGAATAAGAATTTTCCAGGCCTAGGAATCGAACCCAGTACCTCATGCTCAGCAGTAGCGCTTGCGACCAATAGACTAACGAGGCAACGAGGCGGTAATTACTTCTGTAAAATTAGTCTTTATTTAGGTCGATCACAAGCGCCCATAAATTACTTTTTACATCATCATCCTCATTTCAGCCGAAAGACGTCCACTGCTGGACATAGGCCTCCCCCAAGTGTCGCCACATTGATCGGTCCCGTGCGTCTCGCATCCAGCGGATCCCTGCAACCTTTACCAGGTCATCGGTCCACCTAGTGGGAGGCCTTCCAACGCAACGTAACGAACTTTCTGGCCCCATCGGCCATCCGTTCTGCGAGCAATGTGCCCTGCCCACTGCCACTTAAGTTTGGCTATTCTTCGGGTTACGTCGGTAAACTTGGTTCTCTTGCGGATGTCCTCATTTCTGATTTGATCACGCAAGGAAACTCCGAGCATAGCCCTCTCCATACAACCTTTTACATAAACTCATAAATAAAAAATATAGTATCCCTTATTAAGCTCGCCCGGCTCTCCGCTCATAACTTGACCAGTACTAGCTGTCAACTCAAACAATACATGAAGGAGAAGGCATTATAAATGGCTGGCTCGCTTCAATTTGTTCTGTGGTATTGTATTGTCAACGGGTATATCTCTAAGTAATATTCTGTGTATTTAATTCAATTTAAACACCTTGTTATGAGTTACACAATAAACTCTTTGTTTACTGACCCAGTTTTGAGTAATCATTTTGTGTTTTCACAGTCGTGGTAACTTAGTCATCTATCTATCTGTATAAAATAAGAAACTGACTGGCTGACTGATTGCCTGACTGATCGATCAACGCACAGCTGAAACCGCTGGGTCTAGAAGCATGAAATTTTGTACGAACGTTCCTTAAATGATGTAAGTGTGCACTAAGAAGAGATTTTTGGAATATTCATCCCCTAAGGGGTTTAAACGAGGGTTGAAACTTGGTCAATATTACGAACGAAATCGTGGGCAACAGCTAGTATTATTATATAGGTATCTGGGCGATCAAGCTCTGCTCGAGAGCAAATAAAAAACAAACCTTTTTTTTCCAGGTATGACACCTAGCTAGATCCGTTTCTAAGTTGCAGTATGGGGGTTTACGGGGGCGTAAACCCCCATGCTGCAACTTTCATCGAAATCATTCGAGCCGTTTTTGTGATTACAAATATTGCTCATTTAATAGTATAGGATTATAACATCGTGCTTACTTTGCAATGAAGGGTTAGGCAGAACTGTCTTCGCACATACCTAATACCAGTTGTAAGTACACCCTATTTTGTATTTTATTGTAGTCATAGTATTTTCGACTGTTAATAATTCTTAAAAGAGCAACATAAAAAACACCATTTTTGTTGTATTTAATTAGTTTACAGTGCACATATGAATAAAAAATCTATCTGAAAGAATTTTAAGTTCACGGTAAAAATAGGGGAGGTAGCAGAAACAATAATGGTGTAGTTCAGGTTCGGTTAAATAGTTACATACAAACAAATATCGGTCGCGACTCCGGACACCGGTAGATAGACACTGTACTAAATTTTCTGTCAATGGTCAGGTGTTTGGTGTAATGATTATTTCTATCCACGGAACAGAAAAAACAAAATAAAAATCCAAGATGGCGCCAAGGAAAATTTTCACTTTTTCATTCATGGGTTTCAGTTTCGGTGATAACGAAAATCAGGACAAAGAGAAAATTAAAAATGGACCTCCACAACCAAGTATACCCAGTACTAACTGGGTTGTGGAGGTCAGATAGGCAGCCACTCCATGTAAAATACTGGTATTTCGCTGCAACCGGTTAGACTGGAAGCCGACCCCAACGTAGGTAGGAAAAGGCTAGGCAGATGATGATGATGGTCAGGTGTCTGGAACCAGCCACAATTAGTCTCGTCTAATTTGACCGAACCACGATAGGGTTAAACTTGTACTGTCACTTACGGGATATCTCCCGTGATTGTTCATTATTTTGAGCTCCCGGTATTTCGGCGCTGTTGTAAGCGGCATGATCGCGGGTTGACGGAAGATAACCCGTAAGTGACAGTACAAGTTTAGTTGTAAACCGTGAAAGCTTAAAACAGTGCACGATAGTGTTTTTTTTTTTTTGCTTCGAGCTTCTTATTACTTACTGCTCTTACGTGCAACACTTTACAGATAAAGCTAGATATTATGACTCACCATTCTGTAAAGGCCTCTTTAGACAAACCAGACCTTATACCAATTGTCATACCTACCTAATTCGAATATCTACAGGTTCTAAAGGTATAACCGTCAGATACACCGCTTCGTATAAGACCAGCTTAGCTGCTGAGATACATCGGTACCTACGTAAATCAGTGGGCCTATCACGATCACGCGGAGAACATCACAAACGAATTAAAAGTTGGTAAATACTCGTTTTGCACATAAATTATTTGTATATTTATATCATCTGCCTAGCCTTTTTCCCAACCATGTTGGGGTCGGCTTCCAGTCCAGCTGAATACCAGTACTTTAGCGCAGCGGAGCGGCTGCCATCTGACCTCCACAACCCGGCTGGTACTAGGTAATACGATACCTCTTGGTAAGACTGGTTGTCAGACTTTTTGGGCCACTGACTACTTGTAACGACTGTCAAAGATCTACAAATGACAACCGGGACCAACGGCTTCACGTGCTTTTCGAGGCACAGAGGAAACTCGGTATGTAATGGGTGGTCACCGATCCACAGACCAACCTAGGCTAGCACGGCTTAACCTAAAGATCGACCCGAACGGCTGTTATTATTTAGCCACGAGCTCCTCGTATTTGTATATTTAGGTAGGCGATATTATTGATTATTTCTTTTTCCAAATAAGAACCAAAATGCTATATTATCCTTTCATCATTCTCCTGCCCTTAGGGCAGATGGCATTCCACGCTTTCTCGCTTCCAACCATGGACTGAACCACAGCTGGAAGCGAAAAATCACCCGCACCGAGTGCTGCGACGAGGGCGAGCTGAGCCCAAGCCGGGCAGTTCAACAGCGTATGCTGAGCCGCGAAAAGAGTCCACACAGTGATGACAAGCGGGCGTCATCTCTCGACCTATGCGACGCAGGAACTTCGCGAAGCAAGACGACCAAAAATGGCCACTTACTTCACAATACACGTTCGAATGTACGTCGAGTTTACTTCGCACGTTTGTACTAGGGTCTGTGTACAGTGTACACTCTATGTACAGTGTAAGTTCGTATACTTAGCTATCTAGTTACACATGTCGGATTATGAGTACGCACTAGAACAAAGCGGCTCAAGCCGGCTGAGACAACAACGTGTTTTGTATTGTACACAGGATAATGTTCCAGATATTGTTTGAAGTTAAGATTTCTTCTTGTGTAATTTTTGAATGCGTGTATTTTTAAAGGTAGTGAAAATGAAATGATACCTCGTATAGAAACCGAGGAGCTCGTGGCTAAATAATAACAGCCGCTCAGATCGATCTTTAGCTTAAGCCGTGCTTGCCTAGGTTGGTCTGTGGATGGGTGACAACCCCATTACATACCGAGTTTCCTCCGTGCCTCGGAAAGCACGTTAAGCCGTTGGTCCCGGGTGTCATTTGTAGATCTTTGACAGTCGTTAGGTAGTCAGTGGCCAAAAAAGTCTGACAGCCAGTCTTACCAAGGGGTATCGTATTACCCAGTACTATCTGAGTTGTAGAGGTCAGATAGGCAGTCGCTCCATGTAAAATACTGGTATTCAGCTGCATCCGGTGAGACTGGAAGCCGACCCCAAAATAGTTGGGAAAAGGCTAGGCAGAGATGACGATGACCTCGTATATAAACCAAAATGTAGCATTATTGCTCGATTTATTATAACGCGTTCTTAATGTAGTCTTGCTCACCGTTTTCTCTTGGCAACGGAAAAGTTGTGTAACAACTTAAAAGTGTACAGAAATTCTATATGATTGCCTTCAAACTATAGTATCGGCAAACTATCGGCCAGCTGCTAGACCAGTCGGGTACACTACATAAATACGAAAAACTTTATTCCGTCAGTCACAAATCGGTACTTTAATAATCGGAATTCGTATTTTTGATGTTTTGTATTATCATTTAGGTAAGTCGGACTTTTTGTTATTCGATCTATTAAACTTCGGCATTTTGAGAATAATAGGTAATTATAAACGTTAGGAATATTGAAATTTTGGAATTATAAAAATAGGATAAATGAGAAATCGGAGTTGTTATAATAGGTATTTTGAACTATTCGGAATTATGGAATTCGGATTTTTGAAAATCAGAACCTTGAAAGTCGGAATAAAATATTTCGGAGTATTTGGGTGTGCCCAGACCAGTCACTTGCCAATTGTTTTATCGGCTGACTATACGAGCGCTCTCGTTTCTTTGGTCTTCCTCTACTCTTATAGCCATTCATACTCAAAATTTTCTTCATTCCTCCGCATCACATGTCCATTCTCCTGCCCATTCCTGCCTGTCGGCGCAGCATGTCTTCTTCTGTCATACTTCTCCTCAAAATTAAGATGAAAATTCTGAACCAAACAATGAGCCCATTTTCTACAAAATAAACTTCTTATTATAAAAGCAACACCAGCCATAATATATTAGCCGGGTCCAAGCAGACCTTTTTGATGCGTACGACTGCAAAAAACATAAGGAAAGCAAAAAGACGTAATGAGGTCCTATTACACGGCCAACTGGGCGTCGAAAAATATTATGGAAAAAAATGCCAGTGAGAAGCACTCTATTTTGTTTAACATGGCCCTGTAAGTGTATCTTGCTGAAAAATGTGGGCTAATTGCGAAGTATGTTGGTATTTTTAATGAGCAGTATTTTGTTTATTAGCTGCATAGGCTACTGTTGAACGTAATCTACTCTCTATCTTTCTATGCTATCCTAGTACTTATCTATTTACGGCATTAAGTGTGCTCTTGTAAGGTAACAAGAAGATGCTGCCTGTCAAATCCATGAGCGTGACTTAACACGCAGTTGCTGTGGCTTATCATAATTTATCGCTGTAAATAACATTCTGTTTGTAGATTTCAACGTTAAACTAGCATCCTCCTACAGGGAGTAAGGGAAGCCGGTTTAATACTTAGACTAACTACCCAACCAGGCTTCGCACAGCTTTTATGGCTTGCAAAACATGAAGATTTATTCATATCAAGTTTAATAATAATATGAATGTATATAAGGTTCAATTAAAATAGATGGACAAACTTTTAGAAATCATTCAGACCACCAAAATAAAGACAATGGTAACAAAATAATAAGAAAATCGCATTAGATACAAGAAAAAAAAACAGCTAACGAAACTACATTAAAAATGTTAGTCAACTGAAAGTTACTATGGTTAAATACAGAATGATATTAACAGAACTGACTGGGTACCTAGTTACCTACTTACGAGAACACGTGCGGCGCGCGGGGCGCGAGTGCAATTACGAGTACCTACCCTTATTGGATGTTTTTATTCTAGAATAAAAATGCCATTATATAAAATTTCTGTGTGTGGCAATTATATTAATAAATAAATTCACTTAAATCAGTGTTTTTTTTTGCTTGGATATCTTTGGTTAGACGTACTGAACGCTGTGTTAAAATTTGTCCATCTATTGTAATGGGACCTTTTATACATATAATACACCTACTCTACTACTAACTAGCTTTTGCCTGCGGCTTCGGTCGCATTATGATCAGAAACTACACCACGGGGATGTTAAAAATGATGACACTCGAGAATTATTAAACTTCTTATTTGTGAAAGAATCTTCGGAATCAGATCAATAGTTCCGAATCTTACCCCCTCGATCGAAACTTAGTTAGCGCTATATAATATTACAACATAGATTTGTGTAAAAGTTGACGAGATGGGACACTAATCTTTGTCATTAAAAGAACTTGTTACCTACAAAATAGACGAGTCTACAAACTCAGCTAACATATTGACATATCTACTAAGCTTGGGTAAGTCATTTTCAGCCTTCTAAGTAAAGACATAAGATCAAGCCAGCAAACACAATACAACATTGTCACCGCTGATGTATGTTCAAAGCATTTGCGACAATATCATGAACCACCACCTCTGGTCTCAAACTGCTGATGTTACCATTGTGCCCGATACGGCCAGGATAGGGATGGTTGTAGTAAATTGTACGATACGGTCTATTGTTCGCGAAATGAACATGCGACAGGGTGGGGGTGATGGAGGTGGATGGCAGTAGGGTAACGAGCACGTGTTTGTGGTAATATGTGGATACTGGCAGCTTTAATAGTTGGGCAAGTACCTTTACTCACGAATAAAAACTCTTAAGAAAGTCTGAAAAAAGTCTAGTCTTACTAAGGGGTATCGTTGTTCAGATAGGCAGTCACTCGGTCAGATGGGATGTCTGGGAGCCGATACCATCATAGTTCTTTCGATTTTTTTTCAGTCATTAGTTTCCGTTCCAAATGTTCAGCAAAAGTAGTTTGTTAGACTTGAAATAAAAAACCAGGTACTTTTGCAGCATTTAGGTGATACAAGTTAATTTGTCTTCAGATAATCCGGAATATCATAGCATAGTAAGTATTACAGTCACCAGCCGTCATCTGGTTTGGCCTACGAGTATTAGAAAGTAGATCTTAAAACCCTTTAGCATAAGCTTATTCAGCCTATGATAGAAACCAAAAGGTAATGAGTAAATCAAAATAACATAACGTCACGCCTGTAGTCTCCGAAGGGTTAGACAGAGACCCACATTTAGCCAGTTATCAACTTGTCACAAATCCAGATTCAATGGCTGCTACAGAGAAATTCCTAATGGAAAAACTCTTTGCCCGACCCGAGAACCGATAACAGGTTTTCATGCTCAGAAGGCGCGCTTGCAACTACTAGTCCAACGACGCAGTCCTTCAAAATATTTGTTTATAATTCTATGTTCTTACTTACATACGTATTATACTTCTGGGTCGTAATTACGCAGTGACACAAGCCCATAAGTACGGAACCATTGTTACAGCACTTTCTTGTGTGTAGAAAAGTTAATTAAACTTATTTTTGTTTACCTGCTTGAAATGTGATGAAACATGAAATTAGGTCTCAAAATTATTCTTAGTCAAGGCTTTATTTTCCTGCAGTAATTCCCGGGACAGAAATAGGAATATTTCGAATATATTATTACCCATCATCAACTGCCTAGCATTTTCCCAACTATGTTAAGGGTCGACTTTCAGTCTAACCGGATGCTGCTGAATACCCGTATTTTACATGGAGCGACTGCCTGTCTGACCTCCACAACCCCGTCAGTACTAGGTAAAACGATACCCCTTGATAAGACTGGTTGTCAGAGTTTTTTTGCCACTGACTACCTGTAACTACTTTCAAAGATCTACAAATGACAGCCAGGACCAACGGCTTAACGTGCTTTCCGAGGCACGGAGGAAACTCGGTATGTAATGGGTGGTCACCCATCCACAGACCAACCTAGGCAAGCACGGCTTAACCTAAAGATCGATCCGAGCGTCTGTTATTATTTAGCCACGAGCATATATTATTACCCGCCTATAATAAATCAGCAGCAGTTTTTATCCACCGAATGTCGGGAGCTAGGCTGCACCACGGTAATCGAGCCTCGTTCGATACAACTACCACTTCTATTTACCATCCCACCATGCAAAACTAGACTTTACTTTAGCTGATATACAGTCCAATCCAATCGTAAAACATTGTTCAATAACTTTGTCCGATATAAGTCAACAACGTTACCTATACAGTTCTGTCACACGATTTGGAACCTAGCCTCGTTGATATAGGATATTTCGAAGGTGTAAAAACTTAGCGTGATATCATGTGCCGTCGCTGCAATTAGCGCCTCGTCGTTCCCATTCTGTTATTGCAAGTGGACGTCTCACCGGCAGTATGGCATCCTTATAATTTATGCAGCCTGATCGTATAGGCTTTTCATTTCGATATCAATTATAATGCAGGCTGTGGAAGAATGTGGGTGATCAGGAATGCATTGAGTGTATGGTCTTGTATGTGTGTTTGTGTGGAAGTGATATGAGGTCTTGTGCTGGCGCTGTGCAGTGGGCCCCCCATAGCACAGCATCATGCTGAGTGGTAACCTGCTTGTCGCAGTCACGACGTGCAAGCTGTTAACTTTTTTCTTTTTTTTTGTTCCGTCCTGTTGAATTTATAGTTTATTGTTTATTTTTTTGTAATTTTGTATGATGCACGTCATGACCCTACGACAAATAAATATTTGTTCTTTCTTTCTTTCTTCTGTGTGCGTGTGCTTTTGTGTTAAATTCTGCATCAGTCTAAAATTTTACCTGGTCATCCATCGCAGTTCATCCATCTACTGAAAGTTTCTTAATCTCATCAAAGATCTGCAAATGGCGGCCGGGACTAAATTGGTATATAATGGGTCACCCATCCACGGACCAACCTAGGCAAGCACGACTTAACCCGAGCGGCTGTTATTATTAAACCACGCTTTTACAATAATTAGGCATATTAATTTTGGCCCCTAATCACATTATCTCTAATAGCTATGCCTAACAGCCCGTAATAAATTATTAATTTTGATATAATTTCCCGTATGTTATTAAATTATGCTCAGGCAAATCAATGTGGTATCCGCGCTAATTAGATCGCGTATATGTGGTCAATTTGACGGCACGGATGGCGCAGTGGCTGAGCGATTGGCTGCTGCGCGTCGTGTCGCGGGTTCGATTCCCGCACGGAACAAATATTTGTATGGCCTACAGTTAGTTGTTCCGGGTCTGGCTGTTTGTGTATGTGAATTTAGATGTTTGTAAACGCACCCATGATATAGGAGAAATTCCTAGTGTAGGGCAACGTTTTTAAAAAAAAAAAAAGATCAATTTCTACTATGGTTGGAATTGGTAATTTATCAAGAAAATTTTAATAATTATACCATTCATTAAATGATCTTGATACCGGTGGACCTACCTACCTATTTAATATAATTTTAGATGTGTTTTAAATTATTGTATATTGAAATATTTATCAAATTGCTCAGTAAAAATAGCAATGGTTGATAAGATAATATTTTTATGATAATTATGAGAGAAAATAATTATCTTGACAATTTTGAACCCTCGCACAGTCGTGTTACACGTCGCTGGTAACCAAAAGTTGATCTGGTATCAGAATTTCATGAGAATGAGCGGCCATCTTAATCTTCAGACCTAAAAGAATCAAAGCTGTTTCTTACAGATCAAAGTTTTGAGCGTCTGAAGGCAACGGTCATTTTTCTTCTATTTTTAAACGAGGATTTATAGTTCCAAGCCTCTTTTAAAACTTGGCCATGTATAAATATGTAGTTGCATTTGAATGTGTCTGAAGAAGAATTCAACATCAGATCGTAAATACAGGCGTTTTTCCCATGTATATAGGCAGAGAATATAGAACTGTGGTATGAAAGCTGCTATGATCCTTATATACTTATAGGTAGGTAGTGTAGACCTTAACCTTTGTGGTCATTTAGGAATTAACTCTGGCACGTTTTAAAGAAAAAGCATTATGGTTCTAAATAAACATTATGGTTTAAATTAGATTAAGAAAAGAGACGGTTGAAGCGGGGGCGGGCGTTAGAAGTGTGACATGTTCATAATAAGGGTATTACAAGACCCTTAACGAAGCCGAAATGTACTTATTTTCCCCGTCATTGCGATATTTTTTTTGTTCTAGACCATACCTGGGAACCTTCTAGTTACGGAGATATTGGGGGTCAAAGTTCCAACTTTTTCACAAGTTTTTTTTAAATACATGTGACTAATGTAAGATTTTTAAACACCTCCACGACCCCCGTACTATGCAATGCATCCATCAGCACAATGTTTTGATTGCGTTACATTGAGTCCTACCGTAAAACGTGATTTTTCACCCCAAAACAAAAGTCGTTTCCCAGCAATAATTTTTGCGTAAAGATACTTAGTTTGATGTACAGAATGTTTGGTTGACGGCTTCGTTAAGGGTCTTGTTACAATACCGTGTATGATTTCCATCCAATAATTATTTCCTTCAACGATATAAACGCCTTTTATTTAGGTTGTAATCTAGTATCTTACAGTACTTACTTTCTTTTAAGTATAGTACCTACTTATAGACCCGGTCGTTGGATAAAGTAGGTAAATCTGACCAAAATATCCAAATGAAAATTAATTAAAATAACATTAATACTACTAACCACTACTCTAAAACATCAATTAAACGAACATGTAACTAAAAAGCGTTAAACCACGTCCAAAACCACGTTCTACAACATGTGATCGGTTTCCAAACCGCACGGAACGCTAAAAGCATTATTATTGAAACATGCGGAACCCTGCTTGCAACCGGACATCGATTATGATAATACGGCCATTAAATTGCAAATATCCTACGTGGTCGATTTATAACTTTGTCTTGAGTGGCTGACGATAGTGATGGCAATCGCTTTGTTTCCCTTCGCGAGATTGGCTTCATGAAAGTTTTAAGGAAATTCATTTTCAACTACTGGATGAAAATTGACGTAAGGTACCTTAAATAAATGAAAAATGGTGCGCGATCTTCGTGTCTACTTAAATTATATTAATAACAAATGGATGCATTTGCATATTGTGGTGAGTGTTGACTAATATAGTGCATAAGACTTTACTAACACATCATCATCATCTAGCCTAGCCTTTTTCCAACTATTTATTTTACTAACACAATAGGTACAATAATTATTGTAATATCATCGTCTGCCTAGCCTCCCAACTAAGTTGAGGTCGGCTTTCACTCTAACTGGATGCAGCTGAATACCAGTATATTACATGGAGCGACTGCCTATCTGACCTCCACAACCCAGTTAGTACTGGATAATACGATACACCTTGGTAAGACTAGTTGTCAGACTTTTTGGGGCCACTGACTACCTAACGACTGTCAAAGATCTACAAATGACACCCGGGACCAATAGCTTAACGTGCTTTCCGAGGCACGGAGGAAACTCGGTATGTAATAGGTGGTCATCCATCCACAGTCCAACCTAGGCAAGCACGGCTTAACCTAAAGATCGACCCGAGCGGCTGTTATTATTTAGCCACATGTTCCACTTTTAACTACTGGATGAAAATTGACGGAGGTATCTTAAAGAAATTAAAAATATTACGACTTCTTCGTGTCTACTTGAATTATATTAATCCCCATTCTACTATAGGATGACCAGAGATATAGTGAAGCACTACCGTTATATGGTTGAAGTTCCAAGAACCCGAACAAAGCGCTATGCTTCCACATTTATTTTTCGAACCGCCAGTCTCTGGAATTCAATGCGGCTTTTCTTTTTCCCGATAATTTTAATCTAGATCTCTTTAAGGTTCTAGTGAATCCGTTTCTTCTAGGCAAGCGTGCTCCACTGTAAGCCGCGTCATCGCTTCACATCAGGCGAGATGCGGCCAAACTCGAGCCTAATTAGTATAAAAAACAGTGGTTTTGGTTATGAATTATACTATTATTCCTGTCAGTGTCAAAATACAAGTATTTAACATAAAGGGTGTAAATAGAACCGAAAGGCACTTCTTCTCACCGTCACTGCGATCATTTTTTTGTTCTAGACCATACCTGGGAACCTTCTAGTTACGGAGATATTAGGGGTCAAAGTTCCAACTTTTTCACAAGTTTTTTTTTTTTAATACATGTTTTTAATGTAAGATTTTTACTTTACACACCTCCGCGACCCTCGTACTATTCAATCCATTCATAAGCACAATGCTATGAGTGCTTTCCATCGAGTCCTACCGTAAAAACTGTGGAGGCTTGTAAATGGCTTGCCGTTGTTTGCTTCGCTATTAATTTTTGTATTGCTAGCTGTAAGCCACACAAACACAATAAAATAAAATAAATAAAACGTGATTTTTACCCCAAAAAAAAAAGTCGATTCCCAGCAATAATTTTTACGTAAAGTTACTTAGTTTGATGTACAGAATATTTGGTTGACGGCTATGTGAAGGGTCTGTTTACACCCGGTAGATTCGGGAATTTATCAAAGCTATTTCTTAGGTAGCGTTTATAAATCACCGCCTTGTATTATAAATAAAAAAAAATAAAAAAAAATAAAATCATTTATTTCAGATGTCTAAAAGATCCATATTAGTTTCAAACATTCATTAAAATTATTAAAATTAGATACATTAAAAATTACATTTATCAAATTATTAAAATTAAATACATTAAAAATTACATTTATCAAAATTATTAAATTAAAATACTAAATTACCCAAAAAATAATTAATTATTATTATTATCTCCTTTATTCATTTCTATACATATAATTTACATTTTTAAATATTTCTATACAAAGTAATATAAAAAAAACATTTAAAAATATAAAAAATAGTAGCCCACTGGTATCGGGAACAGGGTCCGAAATACCGGTGGTCAGGGCTCTTGAGAGAGGAACCTCCTAACAATACGCGCCGTGTCCAGAAGTACTGCTTTCTGAATCAAGCCCTTGATCCAGCTGCCAAGCGAGAGCCTCCTCAGATGTTTGTCGAGGCTATTGGCTACGAGTATTAAGCCATTGGCCGACACGACTATCGGCACAATGACTGCTGTACTCACGTCCCACATGTCGACAACCTCGCGAGCCAGATCTAGATATTTGAATTGTTTATCTTTCTCTGCTTTCACAAGGTTCTCGTCATGCGGAACCGTTATATCAACAATCATTGCGCGACGCTCCAATCGATCTATCACCACAATGTCAGGTTTATTGGCAACAATAGTCCTGTCAGTGATGATAGATCGATCCCAATACAACGTGATATTACCATTATCGAGAACTGGGTCGGGCGCATACTTATAGTATGGTACTTCTGATTCCACAAGGTTGTACTTCAAAGCAAGTTGCTGGTGGATAATCCTGGCAACGAGGTTGTGTCTATGCAAGTATTCTCCGTTAGCCAGACGAGAACACCCAGAAATAATGTGTCGGATCGATTCTCCCGGACGGTGGCATGCCCGACATATGTCAACCGTGCCATCCTTCACAATGTATTTCCGGTAGTTATTCGTCATCATAACTTCGTCCATTATTGCACAGACAAAACCTTCGGTTTCCCCGAATAGGTCACCGAAACGCAGCCAAGATACGGACGCTAAGAAGTCTACATCGGGTCCATGTAGGGCCCGGTAAAAGCGTCCGTGAAGCTCCTTGCCCTACCATACCTCCTTGCGATCATTAGTATCTAATACTCTAGGTTTGCGCCAGTTCTCGTTAGCCAGAGAGAGCGGGGTGAGGCCCTTGTCCACTGAGACCACATCTCGGTGCATCCCCTCGTCGACTTCTAGGAAGTATTCCCTGAGGCTGCATATCTCACGGTTGTGCAGGGTCTTAGCATTTAAGAAGCCACGACCCCCGCACTTCCGCGGGATATACAGTCTCATCACCGACGACCGCGGGTGATGCATTCGATTTGCGGTCAGCAGTGCGCGGACCCTCCTATCCAGGGCATCAAGTTCCGTCTGAGTCCATTTGAGTATGCCGAAAGAATACATCAAAACCGGCATGACCCAACCATTGAAGGCGCGCACCTTGTTTCCACCTGACAAAAGACTGCTTAGTACTTTGTTCAGGCGGCCAAAGAAGCGGTCCCTCAATGATTGTTTCATGTCGGCAGTATTGATACCTAATGCTTCCGACATACCCAAATACTTGTAGGTTTCTGTTGAGGAGAGGGATCTAAGGTGTATGGAATCCGAGAGTTGAGTTCCCACGGATTCCATAATCTCCCCTCGCTTCACATGCATGACTGCACATTTGTCCACACCAAATTCCATCCTGATGGCGCTACTGAAAGTTTCCGTTACCTTCAGTAGCTTCATCAGTTGCAAGTTGTTGGGGGCAAAGAGTTTCAGATCATCCATGTAAAGAAGGTGAGATATGACCTGACCACCTCTCCTCAACCGATAGCCTAGACCTGAACCCTCCAACAGTGTGCTGAGAGGGTTCAAGGCTAAACAAAACCACAATGGACTCAGACTATCACCCTGGAATATACCACGCTCAATCTTTATCGGTTCGCTGTTCCGTTCTCCAGTGCCCCATACATGACATCAGGAAGGTACGCAGAGTTGCATCAACTTTATACAACTCCAGCACCTTCATGAGCCATGTATGAGGCACAGAATCATAGGCCTTCTTGTAATCTATCCAACATGTAGACAGATCCCTTCGCGAGCGGCGAACTTGTTGGCTAATGGCCATATCAATAAGGAGCAGCTCCTTAGTACCGCGGGACCCATTCCTACATCCATTCTGAGAGGCAGACATGATAGAATTACTATCAATATGATGATTGATTTTAGCTCTCAAAATGGATGTAAGAACTTTATAGACCGTTGGTAAACAAGTGATTGGTCTATAATTTTTGGGTTCCGCAGTACTACCTGATTTATGGAGCAGGTGGGTAATTCCTGTCGTCAAGAACTGGGCAGCGACCCTGACTCTAAGGCTGACTGAAACTGGGATGCTAAGCGAACATGTGATCTCTGGAACCATTTAATCCAGAAGTTGTGCAGTCCATCCGGCCCTGGAGATTTCCAGTTAGGCAACGGACGGACTGCACGAGCTACATCTTGGGGGCTGATGATAATTGCCCCCATTTCAGGTATCGAATCACACGCTCGTTCAACCTCCCGGGTCCAATCACCCTCAGTGTGACTGACAGGCACCGACCAGATGTTGCGCCAGAACGAACACATGGCGTCATCATCTGGTAGACGCGTATCAGTCACACCTTGGTCTGGTCGTTCCCAAGCCCTATATACCCACCTTTCATCTCTTTGGAATGTGCGATTTTGAGTGTATCGGTCCACCCGCCGCTTATACCTACGAATACGGTTTGCCCATGCATAAACTTTCTGCTTCAGGAAGTCGATGCGCTCTGTGACACGGGACATGTAGTCTCGAGCACTGATATCAGTCCCCGAGAACGCCCGCCTCACAAAACGCATCACTCTAGGGCGAGTATTGCCCTCCCTGAAGCAGATCAGTTTGCCGATGAGTGCTCTGGCCTCACCAATACGTCGTTCAATCCTGTACTGCCATGACGGTACGGCTGGTTTAGGTCGTGTAGCTCTGTCATCAGAAAATTTGACATGAGCTACACGACATGCCGCTACAGCCGCACAATACAGGACTGAGTGAGCATCGGTGAGGTTTTCGCAGTTATCAAAATAGTTTGACAACTGCGAATCCAGAACTGCCACCAGCACCTTATTTTTGTTATGCATGGGCAAACGAGGTACGCGTGGTCTAAGATCGGGTTGCATGAACCGATATTCTCGAATCGCACCCTCCAAAGCACACCTCATTTCCTCATTGCACTGGGTACTTACATTAGTAACCATGTCATTACTCACGTTGTTATCGTGAGTTGGTATTATGGTAGACTGTGGTGGAACCACAGTCTGCGGCGGCGTGGCAATGACATGGCTACTCTGCATTTCAGTCCGCAAGCGATCAAGTACGGTGTCATCCAACATACCATTACGCTGGATGACTCGCACCTGATCCGACAGTCGTTGTGCCGACACGTTGACAGCTGGCTCAAGCACCTGAAACAGAGAGAGCATCCGAACACGGTACGCGGTCAGGTTGTTACCCCCCTCTGTAGCCCCATAGTATGCGCGCATGACATTTGCATTAATGGATTGCGTCCATCGCATGCGCGGCACACTCCCGCCGGGAGCTGGGACCCTATCAGAGGCCGGTGGGCCTCGAGGTCCTAAACCGTCCGGCGGCCGGCGTCCTCCTCGTCGACGAACAGGTGGTGGCGTCGTCGGCGGAGAGAAATACTCGTCGCTCGAGCTCGACGCAACTGCCACGGCCGGTGTCACAGCACTCACGATTGGGCTGGATTCCGGCGGCGGCGAGGCGGAGCTGAGCGACGGGTCCGGAGGCGATAGGCGTGCGCGTCGTGTAGCTGATCTCGTCAACATAATATCATCGTCATATCTTCATTTCTTTTATATATTTCGGAAAATTTTTGACACACAATGACACGTGTCAAATCAACGGTGTGGTTTTCTTTATTGGTTTCAATTTATTTTCATTGTAATTTTAGTATTTTTTCATTGATATTATTAAATAAAATTGGTATTGTAAAAGGGTGGTATGATTCAAATCTTTCGGTATACTAAAACTATTTAAATTTAAGAAAATTTGGTAAATCCGATATGAAGACGTTTGCTTGACGTAAGTGTTGCCAGCTATTTATTATTATTATTATTATTAATTATTAATTATTATTATTTTATTATTATACTCGAACAGAGAATTTTAAGCTGAGAACTTACAAAACACTAGTTTAGTATTACTTGAGGTGATTCCTTCAATATCGAATCCAATCATTAGTGAACTTTGAATACTGGAAATCGACCTTAATACTTACTAATATTAATACGATTTAGGAAAAACGAAAATTTTATCAGCCTAGGGTTATGTAGGAACCGTCACGTGTGAATATGTTATCTCTTGTCTATTTTGAACTTGGAATAAATAAAAAAATATGCCAGACGATTAAAGCCAGTATTGGCCTCTATACTATGTTCTATTTTAATTGACCGCTACTAGGGTTGGCACTTCAACAAAGTGCTATGTCCCGGCCATCGAATTGTTGGCTCAGCCCCAACACACTAATGACGCTTGTTGCTTCGCTGGTAACATGAGTTACTAGAAGAATATTCTATGTTAAGTAAAATTGCTTTTTGTGCCTTACATAATTATTACATAAACATCACGCCGGTAATTCCCGAAGGGTTAGGCAGAGCTGTACCTAATTGTACACCCACATTTCTCCAGTTATGTTTTAAGTCCGATGTAATGGGGGGTGAGCCTATTGCCATCAACTGGGCAAAAATCTAGACTCCGTGGCTGTTACTGAGAAATTCCTGATAGAAAATTCCAAAAAACACTTTGAGGTGTACCTAACAGTACCCCACTATTAGGTACACCTCTGCCTAATCCTTCGGGGATTACAGGCGTGATGTTATGTGTATATGTATAAAAATATAAGATAATGCGAATTCACTTACTTCTTCATAATGTTTTAATTTCTTACAACGACAACCTTAAAACAACCGATTACAAGTATTAACTTTCAAATTGTTTAGAACTTAAGATTAAAAAATAAACTCAATATAAGAATAAATTATAATAAATATATTTATAACAAGTTTTTTTTATCTCAAAGTTTTATGAAAATAATCTTAAACCTTGTCAAAATTACAATAACACTTCATTTACATAAAATTGATTAAATAAACACACACACATTGCTCGCAGAACGGATGGCTGATGGGGCCGAAAAGTTCTGGAGTGGCGACGAAAAAGTAAATAATGAAATAGAGAAACAAGAACAGTCAGTTTCCAATAGATTTTTATTCAGTGATGCATTTATTACCTGAACTTGAAATGAAGAGAGAATAACGAAAATATCCGGTGTTTGCTAGGAGGAAATTAGTTTCTGTATGTTTAAAGAGAAAACTCTTTTTAGATTGTATTGTATTTGCAATAAGTATACTGTCTTCATTGAACCAGATAATGATTTACTGGATGGATAATTCTGTACAACTGTAACCGAAAGTTGGTTATTATTCAATTGGTTATTTTTAACTTAGTTAAGAGCTAGTTATTGTAAATTTTAGTTAAATAGTAGGCAATGTATAAATGATTAGAGTATAAAGCATTTTCAGCAGATCATGAAATATATTTTGATTAAATTCAGTTTGTTTTGATTTTATACGTCATCATCTGCCTAGCCTTTTCCCAACTATATTGGGGTCGGCTTCCAGTCTAACCGGATGCAGCTGAATACCAGTATTTTACATGGAGCGACTGCCTATCTGACCTCCACAACCCAGTTAGTACTGGGTAATACGATACCCCTTGGTAAGACTGGTTGTCAGACTTTTTGGGCCACTGACTACCTGTAACGACTTTTGATTTTATACGTAAAATATAAAAATGCCAGTACACTGTCTTACACAATGTTTTCTTTCCATTCAAGAGGTAAGCCAAAAACGGATATTGAATTCTGGTACCGTAAAATGTACCTGCTTTTAAAAAAAGATATACAACAGGGCTGCAGAGACTAGCTATTTTAGTTTGATTAAATCTTTAAAGAATTTTTAGTCGTTACACCTGTAACGACTAAGAATTCTTTTAATCATTATTTAAACTTTTTAACTTTCGGGCCACTGACTACCTAGTCAGTGGCCCGAAAGTTTGATAAACAGTCATACCAAGGGTATCGTATTACCTAGTAGCAACTGGTTTGTGGAGGTCAGAGAGGTAGTCGCTCCGTGTAATATACTGATATTCGGTTACATTTGGTTAGACTGGAAGCCGACCCCAACATAGTTGAGAAAAGGCAGGCAGATGATGATGATGCTAACAATAAATAATTAAAATTCAGAATAGATAAAGCCAGATGCAAGCTCACAATTCACCATTGACAATACTCGGAGGACTATTCTCCAAGTCATTGGGGAAATGTTCTCGATTCGACATTTCCAGGTCGACATGCTAGACGTATCGGCATTGCTTGATATTTGACAGAACATCGCTGTGCAGGACCTTAGAGATTTACTGTGATGTGACTCGGGACTCGCGGTGCATCGGTGAATAGATGTACCTGGTATAGGGGCCAGGTTTTGGTTACTGGGTTCTACTGGGCTGTGTGCTGTGTGTAAATATTTGTTATTGAAAGTTGAAGGAACCTTAAACTTTGTATTTATTTATTTTTAGTAGGTATCACCTCTGTATAAGTATTGTTACGTCGGCTGCTTTAGGACAACATTCTAGATTACTTTCGAGTCTAGCATGTTCCACTATGGAACTGTGAAGAAGGTTCCAGAAAGTTGTGGAACTTTCTCGAAGGATCGGTCCGTCGTGTTTGCGGGTGCAATCTATCTGATTTTGGCGAAACAACGCAAGAACCGAATCGAGGTGAACTAGAAGGGCGATATCTAAGTGAAGTATTTTTGTGATTGAGTTTAAGTGTTTTGTGATTTATAAAGATATTTGGTGTTTAATCAGTAGTGTTTCAATTTATCCCTTACCCAGATCGTAACGTATGTTTATGTTGGTGTTTAATAATATAAATGTAGATGGATAGAAACGGAGAGGGAAACCAATTGGAAGATGGAATGATATGAGAGAAAAATAATGAATAATAGCGTGGCGATTGAAGAGGAGAAAAGGGTATAATTGAAGATAAAAATGTGTTGTTGTAGTAACATGGGTCAAGGGCACTAAGATAGTCTGCTTTCCCCATTTGCAATGAATTCCTTTTTACGTCAAGAACTTCTGCAAGCTTCTGAATTTTTATAACACGAACAGCTCGTGTAGCTAGTACCTGTAAGCCTACCCGTACATACCTGAATTATTTGAAAGGCCTCAGTCCATTTCCACAACGCATTGGTTCATGAAAGTAAATAGCCAACGCACTATGTTTTATTAAACCACACAGTTTTTGGTCGAACTGGCCGATTGCTATGTAAGTGAAAGCCAAAAAAAAAGAACTAGAGCCAAGTTCAAAACCGTTTTTACATCGGGCATCCAAGCCCATTAATGTTTGAAATTCGAATACTGCAGTACATGGTAGAACAATATTGTGAACATCGGAGGACCACAGTGTAAAAATATTGTATTAGCTCTCTGGACTTTTATTTAATATTTCAATCTGAGTGTATCGTGTATAATGATGAATACAAAACCAAGCAGATATTATGAGACGCTACTCAGTGTAATTAATGTATACGAAACATTACTATAACTAACTTATCATTGATTTTTTAAGAGTGTAAATAATCCTAAAAGAGAACTAAATCAAAATCATTATACTCAACTTACTTAACACTTCAACACTTAAAATTAAATTACACTTTATAATACTAACAAATATACTTTGTAAACCTTAATTCTGTAAGAAATAAAAAGGCTTTTTTATTTATTTTAATTAATTTATGATCAGCCTGTAATATTACCGCTGCTGGACCTCAGGGCTCCTTTCAATAGTGAGCCCAGCACCACCACGTGGGCCCAGTGCGTGGTAGGTGGATTTCACAACTTACATGTATTTGAATTCTCTATTTTAGGACATGCTAGTTACTACACTGGTTGAAGGTAAGACAACTTCCGTCATAAATAACAATGTAAACAGCTAATAACTTGTCTTTGATTTCCAATAACATGAGGTTCATTAATCGTCTAGCCATATTTATATTTTTATTAAATGTTACAGCACCATGTGTCTGTGGGAGTGAGATGGGGGCAATATGGCCTCGTACAGGACCAATTTTGTGAAATGCATGTGTTATTTTTTTTTGCTTATGGTTGTATTTTTAACATAATTTTGTTTATTTATTTTCTTATCATACACACAGACACATACACACACGTACATTTTTAAATATTTCTTAAAAAAAAACATAAAATAGTGGTCCGCCAGTATCGGAAGCAGGATCCAAGCTACCGGTGGTTAGGGCTCCAGAGACAGGAACCTCCTCACAATACGAGCTGTATCGATGAGTACAGCCTTCTGAATCAGGCACTTGATCCAACCGCCTAAGGAGAGCCTCGAAAGATGGTCGTCAAGGCTCTTGGAAGGCCATTGGCCGTCACGACAATCGGAACAATGATAGCCGAGTTCACATTCCACATATCGACAACCTCGTGTGCCAAGTCGAGATATTTAATTTGTTTATCTTTCTCTGCTTTCATGAGGTTCTCGTCATGCGGGATGGTAACATCGACTATCACTACGCGGCGCGCTGATCGGTCTATCACCACTGATTCTTTACATAATTTTATTGTTAATTTAATCACTTTGTTTTGTCTTGTGTGAGCCAAACAAATAAAAACTTTTTCTTTCTTAGTTTCTTTATATTGCTCAATATGTCATTCAAAAGAGTAGGTAGCAGAACTATACTATGGCACTACCAAAATTATTACACCCATACCTCACGTTTAAGGAAGACTAGTTTTATTACAAGAATAAACCATTAACTAAATCAGCTCCATAAAGATTTACAAAACATTTCAATCTACCTTCAAGACGTTAGATAAATATTCTGCAATTACTTAACTGTGGAATAAGAATGAAAGCTTGAGCAACGAGCAACTGAAGCAACAAGAGCAATAGTTGGAAACAAAGCTCGCGTTGTTGGCGAGCAATGAATTAAATCCACAACGCTGGTATGAAATGAAACGCTCTGGTTTAGTTCTGAATGCGGTATACGGCATTGTGATTTTTCTTGAATATTTTGTTCGATCATCACTGAGATTATTTTCAATACTTTGATAAAAAGCTCGGATATTTCTACAGCGAACGAGCTGCCGCAAGATCTAAAAGCAAGTTACGCTATGATTTATTTAAACGTTCTAAACGATACGATGAATTAAATTCAGAACATAATTTTTGACCCAGAACAGACCTACTATGGACTTTTTACAACAACTGCTGTTTTTACCCGACTACGGCGAAGTGAAAAGGAAGGGTTATGATTTTAGCAGTTTATGTATGTATTTTTTTTTTTTATATTTTTATACGCAAACCCTGCGTAGGTTATGTATGTATGTTTGTATTTACGTATGTTCCTCCGTAGCGCCTTAACTATAAATCCGATTTTGATGAATAAGTTGTCAATCGATTCGTTATTATGGCCCGGGTAACATAGGTTACATTTTAACCGACGTCAACAATTGGAGGTGTCGATTTTACCTTGTAAACCCCGATTTTAATTAGAGCGTGATTTGTCAGTAGTCGAGTTTTTTAGTTGTAGTATACCACACAAGTTCTTGTTTCTAAACAATAGCCGGAAAAAAAATCTTTTTCTAGAATAACGACTGTGCTGAATTATTCATGTAAAAAATTGCGTGTCGATGTCCCCTGTATAGGCACAGCTTCACGGCACACGCCCAGTTCTACTGCAGAACAATGAAACGTTTCCTGGAGTAGGCCCGCGGGACAGACCACTAGTTATGTCGACTTTCTACGAGCAGGCTACTTCTTGTATAGTCATATTTCTATTAGGTATTACAACAGATAGTCTAGCTTACTAATTTCATTTTGTTAATGAAAAAGATGTATAAACCATATCGTATGTACTGTGGAGGACGTTTGTCTCACTTTACTTAGTCTCTACATGCGGGATTATGACTTAGATGATTACTTGTTTAAAATAAATCAATTTATGATTTAAAATGAGAATGACTCGAAAATGTTGCAGGACGAAGATTACCGATCGGCAAGACTCAAATGCAAGCTGCCTAATAATGGGTGTAAAAGTACCCTTAACGAAGCCGAAAGGCACTTGTTCTCCCCGTCATTGCGAGCATTTTTTTGTTCTTGACCATTCCTGGGAACCCTCTAGTTCCGGAGATATTGGGGGTCAGGGTTTCAACATTTTCACTTGTTTTTTTTAATACTTCCTTTTTGGTCATAACTTTACTTTAAATACCTGCACGACCTCCGAACTATTCAATTCATCCATTTTGTTGATTGCGTTACATTGAGTCCTACCGTAAAACGTGATTTTGCACCCCAAAAAATGTCGTTTCCCAGCAGCAATTTCTGCGTCGAGTTACTTAACTTGATGCTTAATGCTTGGTTGACAGCTCCGTGAAAGGTTCGTTTACACCCTGTATAATGTGTAGTAATTGCTTGGGGCTGGCTTTGTTATTTAACAAACACTGCCAAAACGAATAAACGAATGTCTGAACAAGTGTGTAGCAATCATATCATACATCAAATAAATATGTTTTCTTTCTTTCTTTTCTTTCACCCATTTCGTACCCAATAGCAAACTACCGAACTAGCCACGACCCGTTTAGCCATTTCGTATTTCATCACAGCCTTTTGTTCGTCAGGCATCATTCATCCACGGAGTCATTAGTGGAATGTTTAAGCGTTTTGTTTGCACTTTCGCTTAATATCGCTATATTGTATAGCTTTGCTCATTTTTCATACTGTTTAATTGCTCAAATTTGTGGGGAAAAACGTCAAAGCGAGGAGTTTTAATGCTTTCAAAGATTAGTGTAGTTTTTTTTTTAAGTTTGCCTTGTTGGTCCAGTAGTCGCAAGTGCAACTGCTTAGCATTACCTAAGGTTTTTCCATCAAGAATTTCTTAGTAGCAGACGTAGCAGCTACGGAGTTAGCTTCTGCCCGGTTGATGGCAATAGGCTTGCCTCTGGGACATGAGATTTAAATAAAACCAGCGAAATATTACCGTTCGAGGATTACAGGCGTCATGTTATGTTGTGGATGTCATTTTATGTATATATAATATCTAATAGTCGACAGTCATTTGCCAAGTCCCGCCAACCGCGTATTCTACACATTAGCAGCTGAACATTTGAAATCGATGTTTGTATAAAATGCCTAGGCAAGGTATGGATTAAATTATACTTCATCTTTCGCCTGAACGATTTGACATGCTATAGAATGTCTAGACTTGGCATAATCTAATAGAATATCAGATTATACAGATAGCCGATAACATACTCACAGTCATCCTGTGATTATATTTGCTGGTAGGTAATCATGACCAATAAATTAGATTGTCACAATTAGCTGTAATGATGGACACTATCTTACTTGGCTAATGGATTGCTGATGCTGGTATTGATATGATTTATACCATACTAGCTGGACCGCGTGATGACTGCGACCTTCGTCCGCGTGATATTTATAAACAACATTATTTTTAGTATTTGCGAAACCTGAATATAGTTTGTTCAGAATAAGTTACTGAATCATTCCAATCGTTTTTAAACTATGTTATATTTTGTCCCAAAAATATTTTTAAAAAGTTACAAGTTGGACACCGAGCGATATTAAGTACCTATCGCAATAATTTAGGTACGCACTGCCAAGTTATTGTTATCAATGAGCTCAAGACGACGCTGGAGGGGCGCGTGCGGGCTCGCTGCGTGCTAACCACGTTTTTGCGCGGACAACTAGGTAACAAAAGAAGCTTATAACTTTGTGATTTTTCATGATACGGTTTTGAAATTTTGTATATAGATTCTTTACATAAAAATACTAGACACGTGTTTCAGGTTTCGCATATACTAACACTAAGGTTGTATAAATATTACTTCCCTATTTAAATCGGATTTTGTTTACAATTTCAAGGGTTTTATCATTTTGAACGAAACCTTAGTCTTTTTTCTAAAATAAAAACCTTAGTTACACTTTACGACATCAGCTATCTAATGCATTACAGTAAAAAACTGTTATTTTGAAATAACAATCACACACTTTTTATTTATTTGCATTGTATAAATATTGCTAGCGACCCGCCCCGGCTTCGCACGGGTGCAAACCGCAACAAAATCCGTTGCGTAGTTTTAAAGATCTTAGCATACATAGGGACAGACAGACAGCGGGAAGCTACTTTGTTTTATACTATTTAGTGATAAAGATAGCAAGCTATGTGACTTATACATAAGAATTATATGCGTTTTGGTGAATACATATGTATTTACTTCTGGTTTGTGATGAGCATGATACTCAGGACAAATATCAACAATGAAACTGAAAGCAATCATAAAAAACCACGTTCAATAGCTGTCAATGGCATCATCGTTCGATAATTTTCACATTGACAGCTCTTAAATCTAGCTTACACATGTACTAATCACGTTCACTGTTGAAATTCGCCTTGAATGTGCCTAATTCGTGCGGCCCTACACACAATCCCACACTTGAATTGTCATAGACAATGATACGGGTAATCTGTTTAGTTTAATAACCTATTATTATATAATGGTTCATTGAGTTTGATTGTAACGATCGAGTTACATATGTCGTTAGGCTAGTGGAATTAAGGTCGGATTTTCACTGATTATCAAGTTGAACATAAGCTTATTAGTTAACCCAGGAAATTAAACGGTGTTTAGGGAATTTGGCTGCAATTATTATCATGTTTGGCAATATACAATAGGTCGAATTATTTTGACAATCTTGTTGGGTTAGTGGCTACAAGCGCTATTTCCGAGCTTGACGTTATGGGTTCGATTCGCAAATCGGGCAAATTGTTATAGGGTTTTTCCTTTGGGAATTTCTTAGGCTTCGTGTAACATGGGATTTAAACATAACTCGTTAACTGTGTGTTAATTAATCGTAAACGTCTGTCTAACACTTCGGCGATGATTTTTATGATTTTGTAGAATTTATTATGAGTAGTGGAAGACCAAAGAAACGATGGATGGACTGTGTGAAGAATGATATGGCATGAAAGGAGGTGTCTGATGAGATAACGAGTAATAGAGAAGTATGGTAGAAGGAGACATGCTGCGCCGACCCCAAATGAACTGGGACAAGGGCAAGAGATTGATGAGTTTACAAATGCAAAAAACATTGTACTTACAAATATTTTTCCATGATGTACGTAAAAATAACATCTATTGTCGATGGTATAAACGAGTTTAACCATACAGAATGTAAAGCACTTATCTTACTCAAAGAAAACCCATCAGAGTTAACAAGACACATTTCATTAAAGCTAACATCAATTTTCCAATTACTTTCGTAATAAAATTTCACCCCAACGAAGATCGAACAAACTCTCCTAATTTTAATCACAGGTGCTACCTGCTAATGAGAAATGATCAGTGTCTAATTAGGTAATAATTACTTTTCTTCTGCCCCGTTGGTTTCTTGGTTAGAAGCGCGAAAACTGAGCATGGGGTTTATGTTCGATTCCCAGATCGTTCAGTCTTCTTCGTGATATAAGATTTTAAACTATCATGGTAACTAACATTATCATTAACACTAAACATGGCAAACAGTAAATAAAAATAAATAAAAAAAATAAATAAAAAAAATTGTAAATATCCCGTTTCTAGTGTTAATAATAGTCTTCTTCGTGACGATAATTCCGATAATATTATTGTTTGATTCAACTCAGGTTCGACCAGAATTATGCCTCATCGCCGGCGTTGGTAGTGGCTTCGGACAGATCCCTCAAAGTGCAGGTGGAATAGCACGAAGAGTAGAACAGGAGGTGGGCCATGGTTTGTGATGAGGCTCCGAGCAGTGGTAGAATTTTACAGTAGCAACCCGAACTTTGAAAATTGGTGGTTACTCTTGTGCCTCGAAAAAGTATGTTATGCTGTTGGTCTTGCGGTTGATTTCTCTCTAGCTGTGTTTGCCGTCCCATCAGACTATGCGAGCGAGTGAAACACAAGGACATACACTTGGCTCTACAATATCTTTGAAGTCGATGGTAAGCCACCGCTGAGATTGTCGGCCATGGCCGAAATCCAGTCTGGATGACTACAATTATTTTGAATTACTTTTCTCGTACATAAATGATTACGTAAAAGTCAAAGCTATTGATTATGAAGGTTCGCGTGCTGTTTCGAACCGATAAGTTCGCGTGTGAAACGCGGCAGGCTGCTGTCGTATGTGGCGTTTGGAACGCCTTAGAAATACCTACTGTGCTTTGTTGACTTGATGTCTAAAGCGACAAATAATAATATGAAATTCAAATAAAGATTACATAGTCATCAAATTCAAAATTAAACAGATCCGACATAAAATCAATAATGTTTTCCCGGCTTAGACATTGACCTCTTCTCTGTGATAGGGCGTAGATCGTAAGGCACCACATAAGCCCTAAATCTCAAATACTACGCAAACGAAATAATACATCGTGCTACACATGTAACATGATACAAAACTTGCATATTACGTTACAATTTTGCAGAATTACATTTATCTCCATTCACCGTACTTGTATTCCGAAAACCATTGCCTCAAATAAACCACTGTCGAATACCTAGCCGACACACTTCAGAATCTGAATGGACAGCAATTGTTCGAAAGTGAATGAGAATGTCCAACACCGAAGCAACAATCCAGTTTCGTGTAGGCTCAAACAAAAGGTTTGCGGAGCGGGCGTAAGCGCCCAAGCGTTCTGCAAATAAATGCATCGTCCAAATTACAGTTCTTTCACAGCTGTTATTATGCTTAACTTGGTAGCGGTAGCCAAATGAAAAATATTGTAATGGTAATATTAACAAAATTGTCAGTGCCAGTAACTCAACCGTAATCTATTTGTAACGAAAATAAAGATGACTGTAATGTTAACTTATTTATTAGAGGGCTCTTAGCTAAATAATAACAGCCCCTAGGATCAATCTTCAGGTTAAGCCGCGCTTGCGTAGGTCAATCTGCGGTTGGGTGACCACCCATTACATACCGAGTTTTATCCGTGCCTCATTCGTCCCGGCTGTCACTTGTAGATCTTTGTCAGTGGTTACAGTTAGTCAGTGGGCCGAAAGTCTGACAAGGTTATCAGACTTTCGTCTTGCCAAACTAAACTAAAACAAAACCAGTACTAATTGGGTTGTGGAGGTCAGATAGGCAGTCACTCCATGTAAAATAAAAGTATTCTGAAACCCGACCCCAACATAGAAACGGCTAGACAGAAGATGATATTTCTGATCTCCACTAAAACATTTACAGAAGTCATTCATATAAAAAAGTTAGTAATAATGGACAACGGAAGGTATTACGTAGGGTTTACCCCTCCACTTATAGGAGACCACAACATAGTCCGCGCTTAAACCGCTCATGCATCTGAAGCCTTATTTTCGTTGCGATAAAACAAGCTAAATACTAAGCAAAATATTTTTGTTCAAATTAAAAGGTATTGTAATCTTGATTTAATTAGAAGTTATGGTTTTCGGAGCGTGAACACAGGTCATTCGATTCAATGTTAAGTCGTTATATAATGTATATTGGATAGCATGACGCCATAATGAGGAATGAATGGAGGTCACGTCAGGATTGAAATGTGTAGAAATTAATGTTTCAGCTGTTGGTAGTGAACTTGAATGTTGCCTGAATAGCCATAATTAAAAAAAAACACTGCTATGGAAAGGGGAAAGGAAAGCGTTTGACACAAAAAAATGACTTTTTTTTTAATAATTTTGAAGTATAGCAACACTCATGCCTCATCCACAATGCTACACAAAAGTTACAATGAAGGTTTCAAAGAGTAGCTATTGTCGCATTAGCATTCCGTAAAGGCTGGACACTCTCGCAGAGTGTGCAGCCAAGAGAGGAACACCGAGGCTAGACGAACGCTACTATATACACCCTGACACTCGTCCTGCCTCGGAGTGTACAGCTACCATAATACTGACGGTTCGTATACATTACACAACCGATAACAAACAAATCAATAACGCTTTAGTTAGTGGAATCGTGTGTAGTTTATGATTTACTTTTGAGCAATCAGGCGATTGTGGCCACAAAATAATGATCCTTCTTTAAAAAAAAATGACACAGCTTATTGAAGTAGGCACACTGATAAAAACAAGTTTGTTTGAAAAAAGAAAACATGGGTGGAAGCAATGCCAATATATTCGTGCATATTCGTAAAGATGGCCTTGACTTTCCCGATAAAAATACGAGTATCCAAACTCATTTTCTCACATCCAAAAATAGCCAACAAATCATGAACGAAAATCGAATCAAGTCACATCGACAAAGTATGACATTTTCCATGTAGAACACGATGCAATATAGCGCTGAATGCCGCGGAATGCCGCTTTAACTCAATACACAGTCTATCACCAAAAAGCAACGTTGCCACCGTAACAAGAAACGAATAAGTTCACACAAGCGTCCTGAGTAAATGAGATTCATCCGTGAACATTTTAACACGATAAAGTGAAGGTAAATATTTTTCCAATATTTTCCTTGATGAAGGTGGAGAGTGTTGAGTAAGTTCAGTTTATTTGCGTTAGGAAATATTTCTTGAATGCAAATGCAAGTTCAATCAAGAATTTTCTTGTCATTATCATCATCGGCCTAGAGCAGTCAACTGATAGAAATCCTAAAAAGTAATAAATTAACAAATGATGGGAATCCTAAAACGGATCCTCTCGGCTACTTCCATCCACCTCCTATCAGCCATCCTGCAAAAATCGTCGCTCCACCTAGCTTGAGCTGAGCACGTCTCACGTCTGCAAAATACCTACATAAAAAACTATGCGAGTAGTTCACGTTGTAGTAAGATTATAATCCAACTACGTAGGTGGGCAGCGAATCGGCATGCGTAAGTGAGACGCTTTTAGGCTCAGTGAAGCGACGATGTTCCAGGATGGCTGGTAGCAACTGGATGAGAGTTGCCGAGAATCGAGTTGAGTAGCGGGCGATTGACGAGGCCTATGTCCAGCAATGGACTGCTTTAGGCTGATGATGAGGTGGGATCAGAGTCATACTATCCAAGGCAGACGTGAATGAATGTTCTCTAGACTTTCTTTTTTTATTTTCAACTCCAACGCACGCAAAACTGGGCGAAAGCCAGTTGCTTAAAAACTATACACATGACTGGATAATAACTCCTCACACGGTAATTTTCAACGAGAAAACTGTCAAAAAAAAAACTTTACAAAGACGTACAAAACTTGTACCACTCAACCACAAGCACTACAACGGAACTCAAACAGATTACGTACGATCTCTCGTCTGTACTAGACGTTACTCTTATCGTCACCCGTTGTCGTGTCGTGTGGAGCGACACTTAGCACAGAGTGAAGAGGTGAAGGTTACCACCGAAATATTGTGTCGCACGTACGAGCTGCCGAAATTGCCGTGATATGGTTAATAGAATGTCTGCTATGAAAATCGATTTTGAGGTTTATGGTTAAAGATATTGGAGAGATATTGTGAATTTTTCGGATGTGCTAAAAAGCTTGTTTATTTTACAGAACAGTGTCCGATGGAATTGATCACAGTTTTTTAAAGGACACATTAAAGCCACATGTCGGCGGCACAAGATTTGCAACATTTTTTGTTACCAACATTTTGGTAGCTCTGGTGTGTATTCCATAACTGTAAAACTGTGTGGAAGACCAGAACATCATCATTTTAGTAGTCTTTTACCAACTATAACGGGGTTGGGTTCCAGTCTAACAGAATGCATTTCAATACCAGTATTTTATATGGAGTGACGTCCTATCTGACCTTCACAATCAACGTATTACGATACCTGTTGGAAAAACTGGTAGTTAGACTTTCTGACTTCAGACTACCCGTAACGACTTAACCTGCTTTCTGAGGCACGGAGAGGTCTTGGTATATGGATGATCATCCGTCTACGGAGCAACCTTGGTAAACGAGGCTTTACTTTACATATTGCGGCTGTTATTGTTAGCCACAAGCCCCTTGATACATCATCCATTTTATTTCCCGGTTCTATTTTTAGAAATCCCTACTAAAATAGAATACGTTGGGACATTTTTAGGAAAGGCAATGTCTATCCATCTGTCAGTTTACGTTTCGACACGTTCGGCCCTCCTGCGAGAACGGTATGTGGGAATTGTGACGTTATTTGTATTTATTTTTAAACCGAATTTTATGTAAACCGTGAATAGCTAGTTTTAACTTGCTAGACGTTATGAAAATTCATAAGTTCTAAAGAAAGTAAAATATAGACCATATTTTAAAATATGGCTGAGCTTTAATATCATAATACAAATAAACAATTTTTTATTATCCGTATTTGCGAATTAAAACTCTATTTTATTCTAAACCTTGCCCCACACTAGGAGTTTCTACTGTATCATGCAAACGTTTACAAACATTTAAACTCACATGCACAAACAGCCAGACCCGGAACAACTACCTGTAGGTCTGTATTAATTATTCTGTGGGGATCGAACCCGCGACACTCAGCACAGCAGCCAGATGCTCAGCCACTACAACAACCATGGCGTCAAGGCTTATTTTGGTATTAGATATACCACTTTCTACCGCTTTTTTGCAAATTGAAAGCCAAAGAATATATTTGTACACTTCATATCACAAGTCTTAAAATCATCATTGGAAAACCTTGCAAACGAAGTACCCTGAAAATTGCCGCTTTTACAGCTCCTAAACCGGCTCGATTAGTCCACAGAGATTATTTTCGATTAAATATTTTATGCCACGTCGCAAAGTTCCTAAAAGCAAATTTTCTGGATCACTGGACAAAATAATGCTTAAAGATTGGGTCCATCGATATGACATGAAAGGCGAGATTCGTTTTTGGTTAGGAGTTCCTGACATTGAGTGTTTATTCAATGTTAAAAGCTTGTATTGGTATACTGATTGAATCTTGATGATCAGCTTTTCTATCAGACCTCGTTCACTGCCGCAGGCTACGCGAAATGCCCATATAGACACAATCGCGCTTCAGTTGTTTTCTTCATGTAAGTACCGTGCTCTGCAAGTCGGATCTCGGTGACTCTGCATGCTCGAAAAAGCTTTCTTCATTTGTTTTATGAGCAGTCACTGTCGCAAGACGAATGTCGCTCGATCCTGTAGCTGGTCAAGAGGTCACACGTCTACTGCGACACGCTTTATAATACTGCTTAAGTGGTCGTATCAGTTTTTACAATTGCGCCGCAATTTTGCATCAACCTTTAGTTCTGGTGGTGGTGGGGAGTATAATGTATACACCGTGACTTTTTAGTCGTCTTACAAAGGTCGTCCACTCAATGTTCCCGACATAAAATAGTTAATGCGCTATTTTTTTTTATCTTCCATAATAGGTACAAAGAAAAATAATAATAAAAATTAGAATAAAATTATGAAACATCCTGTTAATGATGTTTACGTGTCAAACGGGAGAACATATACCTACCCAGCACTCGAGTATAGTAGATCATCGCTCGCAACAGGGTGTTTTAACTACGTCATGCGTCATAATACTGAATAATATTTTTATTTTTAAATTACTAAAATCTCATAAATACCAATTTTTTTTTTATGAATGTTTAGTATTCATTGGATACATGAAGTGGGCTGTGTTGTAAGACGACTAAAAAGTCACGGTGTATAAGCCGAGCTAGCACAATTTTCGACGAAATCGCGAGCGAAGTGTTAGTTAAAGAATAAAGGCATAACCTAGAACTTTCCAAGAATTTGAAAACTTTCTTCTCCGATGCTATAATCTTAGTAACGAGCATTATTACGACCTAAATTATTACTGTACTTAGTCTACTGTCAGAAATCTTTTGGTAAAAACTATGGTTTTCTTAATATTCCTCTTTAGTTGAATAGTTTCATGTTTATGGTAAATCTCGTAAGAGACTTCTTTTGCAAAGTACTATAAAAATATGGCCACTTAGACCTAACCTATTTTTAGCTAAGTATCTACCGACACCTAACCTCCAAAGGTTCTTGAGATAGGTACTTATTTATTACTTACGCAAATATTTGAGATATATCGAAAACTATTTTTAAGGCTTCGTAATGACAAATGGATTCGAAAAAAAACCTTCTTATGGCATGTAGAAATAAGGGTGTCTTTCATCAAAATTTGTACATACATAATTATAAATAATTAAAGTGTCTCTTTGTCATTTCAAATAACAACTCTTTACTGAATTCATATGAAAGTATAATTAAAAGGTTTTGACAAAAAAAAAACAATTTTTTAAATTTTTGTCTCTCTGTCTGTTTGTTCCGGCTAATCTCCGAAACGGCTGGACCGATTTTGACGAAATGTTTACTGGCAGATAGCTTATGTTAGGAGCTACTTTTATACTACAAAAAAGGATAAGGGTTCTGGGCAAAAAAATAAAACCCATGAAATTGTTAACAAAATCAGATTCAAACAGGGACGTAACATTTTTTTAATAATTTCACGCGAACGAAGGTCACGGACAACAGCTATTAATAATTGATACAACGTGCCCTAAATTCATCACCTCTCACACACCATATTGACGTTCTAAGTCACTCCTGCATACTAGTTCATTCCTTGAAACCCACTCTAAACCCAAGTTCTGTAACGTCAGCTCATCAATTTCCAAACACCGTCTAGGTATCCCTCGACCTAAAAATTAAATCAAGTATGTCTAACTTTACTACGATTCTACTAGAAATCTATTTTCGTCCCCTCTACGTCTATCTGTGGATACAGAACGTATTCGTGGGTCGTTAAAACTGAAAATCTTTTGCAGACTAGACTCTAGATATTTTTCGAGTAAGATTTTTAAGACAAAAAAATAAGCCTACAGTAACCAGAGGCCTAGCACGAACTAGCACAGTAGGTAAACGTAAAGTAATTAAAAATGGATTTTAAAATATTTATTTTGCAGGTTATATTTCAATGACTTTTGTTAGATTAGATTAGATTTATTTAGTTCTGAGTATATGGTACAACAACTAACACAACAGCAACATCACAACAAACAAACAACAACATAACAACAACAACAAACAAAAACATGTTTGTTAACATCTATGGGCAATTGTGCTGGTCGCAATAGATCAAAATCAAAATTCTAACAGATGGTTGTATTTATAGGCGTTCAAGCCAAATCACGTTTCAATGTAGATGTAAGCTTTTTCTTGCTCGAAAAATATCTTGTACACAGCATTTTTCGTCTGTTTCTATTAAGATGTTTTTCAAAAGTATATTTTATTGATTTTCGCACTTATAGAACCATAGCATTTTATGGACAGTATATCGTCGGGGATAGTGCGCATCCGCTAATCTACCATACGTATAGTGCGCGTATCTGCACTACGAGTAGGTTTACAGGGGAAGGTTATAAGTTTTTTTTTGTTTTTTTTCAACGATTTTTGACCTCATTTTAACATGAATAGTAACAATACATGTGTTCTATGTATTGTTAACAGTAGAAATCTATTAAAGTCATTAATTCAGTCTCTACGACAATGCGTAATTGAAATTGGCTACATTTGTCAGTTACGCGGAATTATCCAATGCTAGTTCCGCGGATTTGCACTATCCCCGACGATATACAGAAGTTGATCTTGCGAAAAAATGTTGCTTTCATATTCAAACAAGAGCAAACAAGGTCAAGACTCCCAAAGTAATTATTTAACAAACATAACTTACCCCAACACTTCATACAATTCCCAAAATATGCAGCATCATAACGCTCACATACCACGAGGGGTAAGCAGACATCTTGAAGTTTAATTCCATATCAGTTATGTGGAATATGTTCAGGTACGCGGCGTTCCCTTTGTGGACAGGATCAAAGGATCTAGCCGGGTCGGTGCGGATTAATACGACGTATTCAATAGTATATTATGTGAAGTAGCGTTGCTGGATGGGGTAAGGGAGAAATGCTGATTATTCTTTGCTGAGTTAGCAGAAATTGAATCGAAGTCCTGGATGTTTATTTTTATGTAGATGTGGTGAGATGCATTTGCAAAATCGCATGATGTTTGCAGAGACATAAAAAAATTTAGTCACATAAAAAGTGTTTTTTTTTTTAACGTTTAAATCCAGATAATTTAATCAACCAGTTAATGCCCGATATTTGCAGTCGTCAGTAGTTTTGGTAAAGCAATGATAGCTTAGCGATGTGACCGTCGGACTTCTAAGTCATAGGTCTCGAGTTTGAACCCAAGACACGCACCTCTGATTTTTCAGATTCATGTGCGTATTGTATCAGTCAGAGACCCATGAACGGCATAAAAACTCTGAACCCCAGGTGGACTCTGGACGAAAAAGAAAGAAATTGTTTTAGTATTTGCTATTTCTTTGCAATTTTTTTTTGAGTTGCAGTACAATCCTGCCGCATCTCAAAACAAATGGCTGACAGCAGCAGATCAAGACATTTATTTTTATCATGTTTTGTTTAATATCTCTCTGCTGCCTTCTTTTTTCCGTCATAACGACAACTAAAGGTATCTCTTGATATTCATCAACCAAATAAAAGGGAGGTAACCTCTATCTCTTCATAAGTCCCAACAACATCTTTTTAAACACCACCCATGTCACTTCCAGCAGCATTACATCTGCAATCTTATACGACATACAATCTGCAGAGATCGGATTATGACACTTAAATACGGGTCCTTTGATAACCGCAGCTGTTTCGCTATCAGGATTAATATTGAGGTTTTTATGTTATCGTGGACTTATTTCATGTTCTTAATGAGTTCTGAGTCTCTGTGGTTCTGGTATTATGTACAAAAGATAGCTTTCGCTGTCTTTTTGCAGGGTGGTATCGATTTGTTCATTAGTGGCGTGGGTACTATTTTTTGAAGAATTAATGAATGAGAATTACAAGTGATTGGGTTACATAAACCTAGGCGTAAAATATGGCTATTAAATAAAATAAAAGTATCTACTAAATAAAAATGTAGATGGAATACACTCACTGACATAAGAAATAACAAAGAACACACAAACAAGACACAATAAAAAACGTAGTGCTCAAACCACTGAGTCCAGAAGCATGATACTTTATACAAGGATTTTTTTTTAATTCATGTAAGTGCTAGCTCCTGCCCGCGGCTTGTGTGAACTTTAGTATCTATGTGCCAAATTCCATCCAAATCCGTTCAGTAGTTTTCGCGTGAAACAGTAACAAACATCCATCCATTCATCCATCCTCACAAACTGTCGCATTTATAATTAGTAAGATTAAATTCGTATTGAAATCTATGGATGTATGATTTGCTTGTAATTTCATAATTTTGTTACTGCGAAATCTTCAGGCCCACGCCTTATGCCAACAAAAATCACAAACACTTGCTATTTTCATGAAAAATTACTTTCATCATTTCTATATTTCTCATTTCACTAGCAACTGATTTCATTCAAGATCTGTTGCATATCTCAGTACTCTCTCAAAGCAGCATCTCAACCAATTTAGCGTGAAGTGCACTACATTCCACCATCTCCACATTCTAAAAGGTCCACAAAATATCTAGATTTAAGACTACCTTTTCACATTTTCTTGTAACGCTCGGTTTAGACATTTGATGATATAAATACAGGGTGTTTGGTAGAAAGATCGTTAGAAATGTCACAATTTTCTTAGGCATAGAGAACCATAATTATTCAAAAATTTAGCCATAAAACTTTTGTCTCATAGTAATTGATATTATTTTCTATCGAAAACTTAGCGCCGAGTCCTCAAACTTTTTTGTTTGAGGCTGTTAAGAAAAGCAAACTTTTTGGTGTTGTCTACAATATACATTTTCTTCTAAGAAATAATGTATAGGTTTCCAAAATCTTAAAGATTAAGGATTTTTTTTAAATATTTACTAGAAGAAAATATGTGCTAGCAAATGACAGCCCAATCCCTCAAAAATTGTGTAGGTTTGTCTTTCAAACATCCTGTATCTACACCTAGGTACAGTTGTGACGTCATAATGTAGGTACAGTGGCGACCTCATTACGGATGCGTGCAAATAGGCCGCCAAACAGTCTTCGTGTTTTGTGTGTATTTCGAAATTATCTTGAGGCATGTATACGGGTTTGTCTGTGGAAAGGTACCCAAATAGTTTTGAGACATGTGATATTTTGATGTTTAAAGGCCAAGGAAAACGAAATGTATACATTTTGTGTAACAGTTTTGCAGAAAAATATGTGAGCGAGACAAACGCTAGAATGTCAGCAATACACGCAGAGATAGTCGCAAAGGAACTTTTAAAAGGAGACCGTTTTCGTCGAAAAATTGGTGCAAAACCGGAGAAGTGCGAGTCGGACTCGCGCATGAAGGGTTCCGTACCATTGTAGTAGGAGAGCCCTGGGAAAAATTAATTAAAAATTACAGTTTTTAATTTATTTGCTATTACAGCAGCAACAAAAATACACATTCTATGGAAATTTCAACTGTCTATCTCATACGGATCATGCGATACAACCCGATGACAGACAGACGGACAGCCGGACAGTGGAGGCTTAGTAATAGGGTCCCGTTGGGTATCCTTCGTGAATGAATAGACTCGGTTGGGACTTTATAATGAAACTAGTGGACTGCCACAATTAACATATAGTGTGAAGACCGTACAAAGAAATGTAGTAGCCGGCGTCTGAGAGCTCAGTGTCGTGGTAGGGCGCGCAGCGGCGCTCGCGCAGCCGGATTCGGTATCCCGAGCCTCGCGCCCTCCCCGCGGTTATCCACGCATATTTGAGGCGCCGACATGTACGTAACCCTAAAAATAATGAGGTATTATAGTTCGACTACTGGTTAAAAGTCTCCCTCGAGTTCTTCCGAGCGTTCTTTTCCCTCGCCGTCTCGAGCCAGTCCTCGTGATTACAATTATCATCCACATCATCCATATCATCTCGACATTTTTTTTATAAACCGGCTTCATCGCCATGTCTCTTCAGGACCATGTATATGTTACAGGCCAAACTAGGCACTCTGACTAAATGGGTTAGGTTAGGTTAGATCTGTGACCCACCACGCGCGAGCCGAGGGCGAATAGAAGGCCGATGAGCCCCACAGCAAAGTTGGGCGCGTGAACTGGTTTGGCCTAGGACAAACTAGTTTGGCCTGAAATCGAGTTTGGCCGGTAACATAAACATTAAAAAAAGAATTTCTTGTGAAAATACATAAGCTATTTCTGTCTCGTTTGTCTAGTGCGCAAGCGCGAGTGTTAAGCATGAGGTTCGATTCCCAGGTCGGGCAAAGTGTTTTTGGGTTTATCCTTCAGGAATTTCTCAGTAGCATGCACAGAGTCTGCATTTGTTCCCGGTTGATAGCAATAGGCTCGCCCCCTATTACATGGGATTTAAACAAAACTGGCGAAATGTGTGTGTGCTATTAGGTACACCTCTGCCTAACACTTCGGAGATTACAGGCGTGATGTTATGTTATGTATAAGCTATTTTATTTCTGACAGTATGAAACAGAAAAAAACATTCCTCAGTCAAAACTTCTTTTGCAGTAAGCAGTTACTTTGAAAGGTCAGCATTATAGAAAGCTTGAAGCTCAAGCCTTACCCTCTCATATCTATTACCTAGACCAGCGGGATGCCTAGACCCCTTCATCCCCAGCTAAACTTGCATATAGCTGTCCCATAAATCGTGCAAGATTTCGGACAGCGAATTAATTAATTTAAGTAAACTTAGTTCAGTACCTAACTAGTTGTGAGTGAACGTTCTTGAATGTTCGGTCATTAATCCTCGGCGTCCGGGTGCTACGGCCAAGTTATTGCACCGTTTGAGATTCAAGGAGGCTGGTAATGGTTTCTGTCGTGTCTATGGTCTTGTCTTAATAAGATTTTGAATTAAGTTTTGTTCAAGTTTGCAGTTTATACAGGGTGTTTTTTTTAAACGTGAGTAATACTTTAGTGGCGTGTAGTGCTCATGAAAATAAGCAACTTTCACTATGGGACCGACCATGAAATCGCGAAAAAAATATCTGCTGCTACACACATTATTGGTGGCGTAACTCGAAAAAATGTAGGCAACAGCATTTTTTTTAAAAATTATATATAGTTAGCCCCGTAGTAAGAGTTGCTCATATTTATGAGTAGTAGTAATTCACTCCTTTAAAGTATTGCCCACGTTTAACCAAACACCCTGTATAATTGTATTAAGAATAAGAATAAGAATAATTTATTTAAAAAGTATTACAAAAAGTGTACATTTAAGCGCAGTAGTATTATTTCTCATACTAATAATAAGTACTTATAAGTTAACTATAACTAAAATATATTCTACAGTCGCAAGTATTCAATAGTTCAATTTAGATGTCAGCGACCTGCCCGATCTAGGTTTATTTAAACCTGTGTTTCAGGCACTATTGGTATTGACTGTGTCCACAAAAAAAAACAAAAGAAAAAAAATACTGTACAATTACAGTTTTTTTTTTCTTTTTCATTTCTGTAAACTTACAACGATATGTTTTTTTTTCTATGTTTCCATTATGTGTAGCTATTTTTTTTGCTAGTCTTTTAAGTGTCCCACTGCTGGTCAAATGCCTCCCCTTTCTCTCTTCTCCTTCCAAACCTTTCTATCTTGTGCGATCTCTGGCCATATTTGCCCCTTTTTTTGTTTCCGGATGGGAAATCATCAAATCCCCAGCTCTGGGCGGAGCGGAAAGGAGTGTCAGACTTGTACTGACTAAAACCCATCCATGTTCCTACTTCGCCCTTTGTGTTCCAGGGCCGCGGTACGTCTTTCCCCTCAAACAAGATCTGATCGTCACACCACCTTCGCCGTGGTGTGTAATACATCCTAACTAAAATATTATACGAAAGTAAGTTTGTATGTTTTTTACCTTTTCACGTCTAAACCACTGAACCGATCGTCCTGAAATTTTGCATGTACGTTGTCAGGTGTTGTACATATAAGTAAGTACTGTTCCCGAAGAAAACAACAATAACGTTCTTATGATAATATATAGCGCTACGTGCCTTTCGAATCATGATTGAATTATGTTATTACAAGCAGATTACAACCTGAATTGATTGTCAAATTCTAAATTAACGCGAGCAAAACCGCGAGCAAAAGCTAGTAAACAATAAAATCAGTATTTTACGCAACAATCAATCAATTCACACATTTTATTTATACCTATTCGTCTATATTCGAAAAAAGACTATGTAGAATATGGATTCTACATAGTTTTTGTGCAATTATCAATGCAACCACACATTTTAGGTATATTGCTCGCTTTAGGTCCTGGCTATAATTCATTTCACAGCATAGTTCTCGTGTCTTTTTTTATTTTAAGTTAATATTGTTTCTATATTCAGCCCATTTTTATTCAAACTGTAACCCTGCCATACATTTTAGATACAATGTTTACGAATATATTCATTGAACCCAATATGTATGCCACGTTTACATGAAAACGCAGTTCAGTGAGATCAAAACAAAGGGTACAATCTCTATAAAAGAGTTTGTTTAAGGAAGTACATATAACTTTTTCTTTTGCACAACATCAAGACTGTAATCCCCGAAGGGTTAGGCAGAAAATAGGCTAGTAGTACACCCACATTTCGCCAGTAATGTTTAAGTCCTATGTTATAGGGGGCGAGCCTATTACCATCAACCGGGCACAAATTCAAACTCCGTGACTGTTACCGAGAAATTCCTGATGGAAAAACCCAATAACACTGCCCGACCTGGAATCAAAAAATCGAACCGAGGCCCACATGCTCAGCAGTTGCGCTTGCGACTACTAAACCAGCGAGGCAGCCTTTTTCTGTTTAAACTTAAATTATGCCTAGTTATTATTATTTTATGGAGACATTTTCATGAACATTTGCAAAAATTATTGGTACGTGAATCGTCCCAAACATTTTAAACAGTCGGCCATCTCTTATCCCAACTTTCCAGGCATTTTGGTAAGTATAACCATTTTACACAAAGTAAACCATTTATTTGCTAACTTTAAACCCCAAAAGAAACCAATAAGCTGTACGATACAATAGCAAAAATATTTCATAATACCAACAGCAAAAAAGCAAGCACCACTCGCTAAAATGAAATCACTCGCAAATGCAAATCACATTAGCCAACTCTACTTTTTTTTCTGTACAGTGTACATTCGCATTCGAAATAGACTTGTCATAAAGTGCTAACGGTGCTGAGTTGCTGACTGTATTCGAGTTTATTTGCATAATTCAATTTTGTGTAACGCATACATAGTCGGGCTTATTCGACGATTGTTGGGAAAGAACTTGATTGTTGGTGCTTATTTTTTATTTTGTTATAAGTTTTTGTGTTTGTCAAAATGGAAATGAAACGGCAGGATTTTGGTCTATTCATTTTTATGTTCTGTACTTGTGGTACTCGCAGAAACTGCACCAAACAATTTTTTTCCCGCTAAACTCAAAAGTGGGTATCTTTTTAATAATAAAAATAAATAAATTGACTGACAGGCAATGTATGTACCTATAGCCTAAACCACTCGGTCTAAAAGCTTGACATTTTGCACATGAGTTCCTTACATTAGAAAAGTGAGTATCAGTGAATTTTTGAAAATTCATCCCATAGAGGGTTGAATAGGAACGACAATTTGTACGTAAGTTCTTAATGATCGCCGATAGGAAAGCCTTCCGGACGCATCGGGCTGGCAGTATCATAAATCCCCACTTCTGATTTTTCAATAGACACTTTTCGAACACGAATCTGACATACACAAAGAACCATATGCTAACAGAAATAGAACCAATCTTAAAGCTTTCAGGCTGGCCTGGTGGTTAGCATTTTTGCAAGGGTAATTCTGGTTACCCTTTCCGCTAGCTACTTTCAACTGCCGAAAGCCCTTAGCCACCACAAAGATAGCTCAATCAACCTTGTATCCTATATCCAATTCCAAAGTCGAACACAGGCTTTTACAGTTCTACCAAGCACACGACAGTGGAAACACTTGATCTGCCAAAAGCCGCCCTACCTCATTGACATAAAGGTGCTTTCACCATGACAAATTGTTACATAGTTTTGTGGTTTCGATACCAGACAGGCCACCAGAAAGGAAATGCCTTAACAAAGTTAAGGGTGCACTAGCAACAAAATTTGTTTTGTTTCACATTGCGTGGTTAGACCGTGCATTATTCTATTAAGGCCCGTACCGCTGGGTAATGGATACGGAAGCGGCTAAAGTATCTGCCTCATGAGTTCATAACAAACTGTGTTTGGAGTTTGTGGGCTTTCAGGGCTACACGTGGAAGGGAAATTGTAGTTGCGTTGCGTTATGGAAAGTCCAATATTTTTGCCAAAGGACAACTTGGAGTTTGACAAAGTAAACAAAAATGTAGTTTTTTTTAATAGTGTCATTTCGCATGACACTAAAAAAAAAAACTACTCTAACCTAAACACAGTGCGTTTGCACTGAAAACGGGATATTTACCACGTTAACTATTTGTTTTGAGTTCCCGATATTTCGGCGCTGTTGCAAGGACCATGATCATGGATAAACTGAAGTTATTGCGGGTGGGTGTCTATGGGCAGACAAATCGGTCTACCCTCTTTCTTGTTCATTTTCTGCGCTCGGTACCGCTACCACTGTCCCTTAGAAATCGATTCTGTTCCCGACACATGAAATAAACAGACATTCACACACAGACATTTCAGTATTAATGATAATGTTAATGACAATGTCAGTTTAAAAACTTATTGTGTATATCAGCTTTATTTATTTTTAAATTTAACATACTTTACTACCCTGTTCCTACTTCCACCACAATCCGGAAGCCCTAGTAGGTACATGCACATTCACGCGCATCCCCAAGTGAGTGCAAGTTAGCTCTAATTAAGTTATCTAGTTAAATCAAATAAAAAAAATAGAAAAATAATTAAAAAGCGTTTATTCGTGGTAACCTCCAATTGCAAAAAAAATGTTACTTCTGTCAAACTGCTAAGCCACTGCCGCTGCCGCTGCCGCTGATGTGCAGCTGCTTCTGCTTATAAGCTTATCTGTGTCAGACCTGACCTTAATATTTTCGTTCCCGATTTAGTTACGAGGAGCTCGTGGCAAAATAATAACAGTCGCTCGGATCGATCTTGCCTAGGTTGTTCCATGGATGTGTGACCACCCGTTATATTCCGAGTGTCCTCCGTCCCTCGGAAAGTACGTTAAGCCGTTGATCCTGGCTGCCATTTGTAGATCTTTGACAGTCGACACAGTCAGTGACCCCAAAGTCTGTCAACCAGTCTTACCAAGGAGTATCGTATTACCCAGTCTAACTGGGATGTGGAAGTCGGATAGGCAGTCGGGCCATCTACAGTACTGGTATTCAGCTGTATCCGGTTAGACTAGAAGCCGACCCCAACATAGTTGGGAAAAGGCTGGGCAGATGACGATTTAGCTGCGATCTAGCTTCAAAAACCTGTATACATATAACCCAATAAGCCAATGTACACTTAGATGCTGTACCTAGTAAAGTGAGATCGTTCTTAGGCTGTTCACACACGCTCGTGCTCCTGTTCAATTGAAAAACGTGACGATGAATAATAAGCAGTGTGCTAGAGCGTTTATTTCGTAAACAATGTGTGATCCACTTGTTGTGTACATGACCTAATAAGGGAGAAGGATAATGTACTTACTTACTTGTTGCTTGTATTTGAAGCGTTGGGGATAAAGACAAACAACCCGAAGGCAATGTAACATCACGCTACATTATATGTTTCGGAAGGGTAGGCAGAGGTGTAAATGTTATGGCTAAAAGCCGAAGTACGGTTACACCTAGTTCTAGCTGGCTAAACCTAGGGTGCGGCCGGTAACAGTTGTGTATCCTTTTTATTGATAGAACACACCAAGCAAATGGATTAGGTTAGGTTAGGTTAGAACTGTGCCCAAAAGCGCGCGAGCCGAGCGAGCGGTGCCGCGGCAGCGGCCGGCGAGCGCTACATATAAATTGGTTGCATGTTCTAACCGAAGATAAGTTAACAAGGATACATCTAAGTTTAACCGGCTGCACCTAGGTTTTGCCGGCTAAAACTAGGTGTAGCCGCACTTCGGCTATTAGCCGTAACATTTATACCGGTTATTCTGCCAGTTTTGTTCATAAGCCAGTTAGTTACCTATGTGTCAGACTCATTGAATAAGTAAGCTTATTGGCAATAACCGAGCATAAATACTCAAATTTAGAACTGCTGCGGAGCTAAATTCATAAAAAAATGAAGTAAAACATAATTCTCGGAAAGTAAATATGAAGATTGGCGATCTATGAAAGTGGTCATCATTGTGTTTAATTAATAATAATAATAATAAAATTTATTTATACTCAAAACAAGGCATAGTTACACGTTAAAAATACAGTTTTACAAAAAAAAAAAATACTATATTTAATATACAAACGTGTGGGTGAGCACTGCTCTCCTAGCTAGGTTATGAAAACCTGTGTTAAGGAGAAGCAGTCCGGTCTCCTAAGATTTATTGATGTAGGTAAAGGTTACATAGTGCTTCTGATGTTACTGTTACAATTTTGGAGTATTGAGTTTGACAATGAAGTGGAAGATATTATATACATTGTAATAAACGTTAATTTGAATAATTTTAAGGTAAATAAGTGTGTGTGTATATGTTTGTGTGTGTGTGTGTGTGTGTGTGTGTGTGTGTGTTTTTGTTTGACTATGTTCACCACTTATGATAAGATTTTTTCAGTTTCGTCATATGACTTATTTTGGAGGTACGATTGTACAATCTTTTTACATTTGTAATACGGTAGTCCGTAGATTTGACACTCTTCGTTTATTTTGTCATACAGGAACGGACCAAGAAAATGAAAAAATCTCTTGACAAAAGTTGAACGTACTCGCGGCAGGGTGCATATCCTATCTTTCCGGCGTTTACTACGTTTTTTATTTTCTATATTCCTGTAAGGGGTTTTGCGGTGTTGCAGAATGACTGTCTGTAGTATGAAGTGTTGCCGAACATTTAGAACTTTACAGTCATTGTATAATTGATCAGTTGGAAACAGAATTGGACGAAAAGTGGCTACTTTCAAAATGGCCCTATGTGCTACTTCTAGCGGCTTGAGGGTGGTTTTAGCTGCGCCGCCCCAACAGGAAATGCAATATGTTACGATTGATAGGCAAAGTGCGAAATAGACATTACGTATTACAGTGGGATTGGCAATATACCGTAGAGTTTTAAATATGTATATCAGCTTGCGGACTCGTCCAGTTAGCAAACTGATATGAGACTTAAAATTGAGATTCCTGTCCAAGACTATTCCCAAATATCTGATGTTTTCAACAGAGGTTAAACGAGGACATTGACAATTTGAACCCCGTATTTGTGCATGACAATAGTGTGCTTTGACCAAAATTGGAGTCTGTGGTTGAGAGATCGAGCTGTTAGAGTAAGTCAGAAATTTGGTTTTGGAGGGATTAAGGGTTAGAGTGTGGGAATTAAGCCAATTTAACGCAACTTCAAAGCCAATCTGTGCTTGATACTCTAGTTGCGACCAGGAATCCGCTATGAAGGTTATTGCGGTGTCATCTGCAAATGATACTACCTTGGCATTAACGATATTGAGATCACACAGGTCATTAATAAAGATTAAGAAAAGAGTGGGACCCAAAATGCTGCCTTGTGGTACCCCATAGTGAATTGGAAGCTCATCGCTGTTATGGCCATCGATTCTGACTTTTTGCGAACGATTCGAGAGGTAACTTTGGAAAAGATCCAGTTGTAGCCCCCTGACGCCTATTTTCTCAAGTTTGATTAAGAGTGTGGAAACGGGAACAGTGTCGAACGCTTTCGCAAGATCTAGGAATATTGTAAGGACCTTTTTATTTTTATTGATGTTATCTATGACAAAACTTGTTAGGTCATGAACTGCGTCGGAGGTTGATTTATTTTTGCGAAATCCATATTGTTGTTGTGAGATTATCTTACAATGCTCCAGGTATCTAACCAATCTTTTGTTTATCAAGCGTTCTAGAATCTTGGATAAAGCACTTAGAACAGCTATAGGACGATAGTTATTCGGCAAAGTTTCGTCACCCCCCTTGAAGATTGGATAAATTATTGCCTTTTTAAAAGAAGTTGGAAAAACAGCTGTTTCAAAACAAACATTGAATAAATGGCATAAAACAGGCGCCAGAGTGGTGGAAAATTTCTTTAGTATTATAGGTGATATGCCATCCCAACCCGTAGCCGCGTTTGGTCTCAGTGAATTTATGGTGGACAAAATTTCTTCTGGGTCAGTTCTATCCAAGACAAAGGATGAACTTGGTATAGAACTGTTGTGTGGGATAGGTGGTTGTTGTAAGGATCTCGTTTTTAGAACGTCATCTGCGAGTTTCTTGCCAATGTTTACAAAAAAGGAATTCACATTGTTACATGACTGTGTGGGTGTGGGTGATGAGGATAGTAATTGCGTGGATGAGCGTGTAGTTTTCGTGGTGTTTGTTATTCGTTTTATGGTGTCCCAGAGTGATTTTGGGTTATTGCTTGCTTTGCTGAGTTCTTCCGCATCGAAGAGCCTCTTCGCCTTTTTAAGAATTTTTGTACAAAAGTTTCTGTATCGTTTGTATGTTACATTTAATGTTTCGTTATCCGGAGACTGCGTGAGGTTTCTGTGCATGGCATCTCTGTTTCTCATGCACCGTAGCAAGCCGGGACTTATCCAGGGTTTAAGAATCTTCTGTTTTGCAGCCACGTTTTTAATAACAGTGTTTTCCGATATGGCTGAGGTCAGTATTTCAATGAATTTGTCGGTAGCGGTATTGGCGTCTGTTGTATTGAAAACAGGGTCGAAGTCTATGTTTGAGATTGATGCACCAAGTGCCTCATAATTAATTTTTGTTATGGTAGACGAAGTAGTGACAGAAATACGTTTGCTATTCAGACAAAGTAGTGAAGAACCATGGTCGGTAACCGTAGAATCATGGACAAATGTGAGTGCGGGTGATCTTGTTCTCAGAATAATATGGTCCAGGCAATTTTTGCCCCTTGTTGGGAGGGTATGTGCTGGGAGAAAACCATGGAAAGCGAGGCAATTCAAATACTCGTGGGACCGTATATCAAGAGAAGAAGGTTTGATGTCGAGATTTATGTCACCCGCTATCACAACTGTTCCGACGCTATGGAGCGATGGAAGTATGGTATTGAAGGCTGAGAGGAAGTTATGTATGTTGTCTGTTGACGGTGAGCGATAGATACAGAGTAAAACCACGTCAAGGTTAATTTTTATTATTAATCCCGAGGCAGATTGGTACAGGTCTGGTTCCTCACATACCGCTAGTATTTCTGACTTAACATAGACCACGACGCCATCACTTTGGTTTAAGTGCTTTGTTGTTTTAAATACTGTATAATTTGGAAGAATTGGAAGAATTGAGTTACTAGAACATGGCAGCCAACACTCGGTCAGGACTATTACGTCACAGTCAAGTGAGATACGATGCATTAGAGTTTGCAAGTTTATGAAGTTACAGTTTATTGATCGAATGTTTTGTGAGAAGACTTTCAGGTATTTATTTTGGTTTATCAAATACGATTGCGTTTGTTCCGGGGTGCATGTATGCGTCACTGATACAGAGAGTTCATCGATGTTATTTATCAGGTGAATTGCGTTATTAGCCATTTGTAAAAGATTTTATATTTAAAAGGCGGCGACGAACTGCAAGCTGTCGGTATATGTAAATATAGTGTATATATGTTTTGAAATGATGTAAATGTGTGTGTAGAATGTGTGTTTTAGAGACTGATGCTGTATGTTAGACTGTAATTTGTAATGTTTCCTAGGGTTTGTTTGTGTGTTTGTAAATCCTGAGCGCAGGGTCTGACAGTTGTGTTTGTTGTCTGTGTGTCTGATTACCTTAGTGGTGGAATATAAATTTATTCTAAAGAAATCAGTAAAAGTTAAAAACAATAAGAACAATGTTAAAATATAAATTACAACTAAAATTGAAATTAAAACTAAAATTAAAATTATGACTAAAATTGAAGTTAAAACTAAAACTAAAAGTGAAATTAAAACCAAAATTGAAATTAAAACTGGAGTGAATAGAGATCTATGCAGTTTGAAATCTAGTCATTTCGCTAGCTCGGTTTTATTAAGATCTGCTTCGCATTTGATCAGGTAATGTTTTTTCCCCAAATCTTGACGAAGAAATACTCTGCCCAGTGAAGTCCAGCAAAACTTAAAGTGATTTTCTGTGGCAAATTTCCGTGCCAAGTAAAATAACTGTTGCGATTTTGGAGTGAGGCTCTCTGAGAGGTAGATCGGTTTAGGAGCACCTGTTAGTTTTATATGGTTTGTATTTAACTTATTTTTACCATTTTTTTGGTTGAAGTTTCGTAAATTTTGCAGAATATTATCTTTTGTAGTGACGCTGCTAAAGTCGACAATGATTGGGGATGTACCATTTTTCTTATTTATGCGGTAAATATCTTTGATTTCCTGGCGTTGCAAGGTAATATCTAAGACGCTAGTGGTCTGCGTAATCAATTTACAAAGATCTTCTTTACTTTCTCCCTCCAGTTTTGGTATATTTCTAACCTCTAACTTGGATAAAGACAACGAACGCTCCAAATTTTCAACTTTGTCCTCGAGTTGGCTTATGTAGTCACGGTCAGTTTTACGCTCGGACTCCATTTGATTAATCTTAAACACCATATCATCATACTGTTTGGTGGTAAAATCTAAGGATTTTTTGATTTCCTCGTTTTGGATAATAATTTCTTCCATAGATTTTTGAAGTGCCAGAAACTTGCTGTCTGTCCGAGCTGTGGCCGATTTTAACAACTCGCGTATCTCGTCCATGAAGGACGTAGTATCATCTTCACGTTTGCGCCGCTTACTGATACGCTCCGTAGTAAATTCAGTATCAACCAGAGTTAGATTCGGGGCAGATCCGGATTGTGCAATAGTTGGGGCTGTTAAGTTTTGTTCAACAGTTTTGGTAGTTTTAGGAGGCGTGCGTTTCAGCGACACTGAATTCATTCTTCTCCTCAGGTATTACGAATTAATCTTGTGGTATTACAAAGTTTTGTGATATATATTAAAAATCTTCAATAAATGTTGAGATTGTAAAAAACCATGTATACAAACATCCAAAAAGAATTGTACTGGGGTGGTATCGAACTGCCGCTCTGTGACACGTCAATCTACACGATCGCCTCGGAACCAAGCGTGCCACAGTGATAGTTGTTGAAATAGGTCAACTAATGCCAAAACTAAAGTGACAATGTTGGTAGAGTAACCTTCCTTTCACTTTCAAGGTCGCTCGCACACTCGGTACACAAAGACAACTCAACGAAATCCACTTTTTAACGACTATTTTTAACTGTTTTTTGCTCACTTTTGTTGGAGTCACTTTGCATATTGCTATTCTTTTACACAGAGTTATTTATAAGTCAGTTTTTCACTATATACTAAAGTTATAACTTGAGAAAAAATATTTAAATCCACTTTGTATGAATAAAAACTGCGGAGCGTTTACAAACACGTCAACTCGCACCAGCGTCGAAGCGGGGGACAAACAGACATTCACACACAGACAATATAATAATAATTGGTTCATAATTCTCACCACCGTTTGTTAGTGATTTTATTGGTTTTAATTACTAACACGCAAAATACGCGCTTTGACGTGGAGTTGCGGACACCAGCCCGTTATACAATACAATACATAATTACTAACATTAGTTATAAGCAAAATTCTTGTCACTAACAACCATGCCTTGCCTATGGACTTTTTTGTCTGAAATTAAATGTTTTTTTTTATTTCATTCCATTTCCACAAAGTTACATTACAATAGTTACCTTTTTCTCAAATATCTATTCTTTTAAACAAGGTATACCTACCACACACCTAGTTTTAAAAGATAAGGTGTTTGTGAAACAACTATGGTGCCAAAGAAACCACAGGGCCGTCCTAAAGGTGGTTGCGTCGACGATGTCGTCAAAGGCGCGGGAAACACCTTGATGAAGGGACGCTCAAAACCGGGAAGTGTGGCAGAAAACAAAGGGAGGCCTATGCCCCGCAGTGGGTGATTCCGGGCTGATATGATGATGGTGATGATACATCATCCATACTATTCCATACTAATATTATAACTGCGAAAGTAAGTTTGTTTGGTACCTTTTCACGCCCAAAGCACTGAACCGATCATCCTCAAATTTGGCATATACGTTGTCAGGTGCAGAAACGGACATAGGGTACTTTTCATCCCGAAAAAAAGTACTGTTCCCGAAGAAAAGTACTGTTTCCGAAGAAAACAACAATAACGTTCTTACGATAAAATTGCGTCACGTCTTTCGAATCATGATTGAATTATATTATTACAAGCAGAGTACCGACAACCGAACCGAGTACCGGTACCGGTAACCCGATATGATTGTCAAATTCTAAATAAACGCGAGCGAGGCCGCGGGCAAAAGTTAGTAGCACATAAAAGACAAAAGAATATTATGTTAAAAAGTAGAAAAGATACCTCTGTTGATAAACTGGCACACCAACAGTAGATATTTATATCGAGCACAACAGTACTCAAACCCATTAATATCCCAAATCATAATTAAAAAAAAGAAATCCATACAATATTTATTAGTTCGGATACGACCTACATAAGCCTAATATATTTTATCTCGTTTGGAGCGCGCGTGAAACACTTAATGAAAAATCGATATTAGGCTTGTGAAGCTCGTGGCTAATTGCTGCCTCAGGTAGACTCGTGATAGTGTACTGTTTTAGTTGGATACTATTTGGTTAGTGTGAATTATCTATATATATAGTCCTCCTTACCGATTTCGGGAACGGCGACCCTTTAATGTTATTTCCTTGCGTGTGCCCTTTTATGGCTGGCCAGACCGAATTTGCTCTTAAATACCTGGTCGCAACTAAAGCAGTAGAGCCACCACCACCACCCAACAACCACCGGCTTATAACTCCACCGGTCAACTCTACTGCTTCAGTGTGAATTAAGCACGTGGCTAAATAATAACAGCCGCTCGGGTCGATCTTCAGGTTAAGCCGCGCTTGACTGGGTGGGTCCATGGATTCGTGACCACCCATTAAATAACTAGTTTCCTCCGTGCCTCGGAAATCACGTTAAGCATTTGGTCTCGGCCAATGTCATTTGTAGATCTTTGACAGTCGTTAGGCAGTCAGTGGCCCAAAAAGTCTGACAACCAGTCTTGCCAAGAAGTAACGTATTATCTAGTACTAACTGGGTGTGTAGAGCAGCGGTGGCCCAGTGGTGGAGACCCCGACTTAAGAGCAGTAAGTCGTGGGTTGGAACCCTGCCAGGCGCATTACTTTGTGTAAGTTATTCATCACCATTGCTCTCAAAACGGTGAAGGAAAACATCGTGAGGAAACCGGCATGTCCTAGAACCAAAAATTCGAAGACATGTGACATCTACCAACCCGCACTGGGCCCGCGTGGTGGATTATAGCCCATTCCCTCTCATAGAGAGGAGGCCTGCGTCCCAGCAGTGGGAACATTAATAGGCTGATTATGCTTATGCTTAACTGGATGTGGAGGTCAGATAGGCAGTCGTTCCATGTAAAATACTGATATTCAGCTGTATCCGGTTAGACTGGAAGTCGACCCCAACATAGTTGGAAAAAACGCCAGGCCTATGATGCTGTTTGGTTAGTGTGAAAGAACCTAGCACGCGTGTTTGTTTTCCTTGCATGCAAGTGTAATGAATAGTTGGCAAGCTTCATGCAAAGCATGCAAACAACACGTCCTAACTAAACAATATTTAAATTAAATTGATGTAAATCGACGCCTACCTTGTTGGTCTAGTGGCTGCAAGTGACTGCTGATCGTGAAGTCCTGGGTTCGATTCCCGGGTCGGGCAAAGTGTTATTGGGTTTTTTCAGCAGGAATTTCTCAGTAGCAGCATTGAAGTCTGAATTTGTGCCCGGTTGATGGCAACAGGCTCGCGCCTATTATATGGGATTTAAACATAACTGGCGAAATGCGGGTGTACTATTAGGTATATAGGTACTCCTCTGCCGTCCCTTTCGGAGATTACAGGCGCGATGTTATGTTACAGACCCAAAATATCAAAATATGCGACATCCACCAACCCACACAACGCTCGTGGTGGATTGTAGCCCACTCTCTCATAGAGAGAAACTCGTGTTTCATGTCAGTTCAGTTGCATGTTTCAGTTTCATGTCTTTACAGCACACTACATCACAGTAAAATAATATCTTTTTCCTCCGTGCCTCGGAAAGCACGTTAAGCCGTTGGTCCCGTCTGTCATTTGTAGATCATTGACAGTCGTTAGGTAGTCAGTGGCCCGAAAGTGTGACAATCAGTCTTACCAAAGAGTGTCGTATTACCTAGTACTAACTCGGTTATGGAGGTCAGAGAGACAGTCGCTCCATGTAAAATACTAGTATTCAGCTGCATCCGGTTAGACTGGAAGCCGACCCCAATATAGTTCGGAAAAGGCTAGGCAGATGACGAGGATGACAGCTGTTAGTTTGACGAATGATGAAACAAATCATTAAATAAAAAAAAAACCTTGTTGCAAACAACATTAAAATGTACCACAACATCAGTGATTTACAAGAAAAGAAATCTCATCCCTCATTTTACAACACCAATCTTATAAAGAAGGTTTGCAGTTAAACTTTATGATCAACCCTTTATTTACGAGCTCATAAAATCCCGATACATTTTTCTTATATTACAAAGACACTTCGTTGTAACGGTCAGCTGTAACGTATGCGTAAAACCACAGTTAGATGGAGCATCTAACTGTGGTTTTACTTCGCAGTTTTGGCTGATACATTAAAGAGTGTCCTGTTTGTGTTTTCTACATCTATTAAAGTAACTAAACAATACCAAGTATTTTCTAAGCCTTTTCTAAGCCTTATCGATCCCAGGACCTCATGCTTAGTAGTCGCGCTTGCGAACACTCGACCAACGAGGCAGTCTCACACATACGTCACACCAAAATTTCCACGCGAACGAAGTCGCGGGCAACAGCTAGTACATATAATAAAATTGTAACAGGCCGAAGTCTGTACATTGAAGATACTGAAAAAAAAATATCTTCTGGGTCTTTATAAGACCCCCATATATATTGTGAGTAAAATCTAAATTTAATTTAATTTAAGTTGGTTAAGAGCAACAGAAGCCAAAACAACAGTTTTTGGAATTTTTGTCTCTCTGTCTGTATGTTTGTACGAGCATCACTCAAAAACCACTACATGGATCTGAACGGAGTTTTCACCGCTCTACTGCTAGATCCTTAACTTAAAATATAGGCTACATTAGGTATAGTTTTGGACCCGACAGGTGGCTCTCTGCGAAGACAGAGCGGATCCCTAGTGAGTTAATAAAGTCTAAACTCAAGTACTCGTAGTTATGTGTTTCTATCAAGTTGTTAAAGTTTCGAGCTTTTTAATAACACCGTGATAGCTGTTATAGTATAATAATCAATTTATCACACTGCGCATGAGTTCCGGGGTCGTTTTCCAGGTGAGGCAAAGTGTTATTGGATTTTTCCATCAGTATTTTCTCAGTAGCAGCCACGGAATCTGCATTTGTGCCCGGTTGATGGCAATAGGCTCGCCCCCTTACACGGGACTTAAACACAACTGCGGAAATGTGGGTGTATTATTCGGTACACCTCTGCCGAACCCTTGAGGGATTACAGGCGTGATGTTATGTTTATGTTGACAGTTTCCTTAAATTCATGAGTATAATATTTACAATCAGGGTCAGGAGTCACGAACGTCAGGAGTTTCATCCATCCAACGATTCAAAACTTACATCGGAACGGTGATTTAAATGAAATAAATAGACATGGGTATTAAAAATAAATATAATAACCACCGGTAACTTGACCCTGCTCCCAACACCGACGGAAACATATTTTTTATATTTTTTAATAAGTATGTTTTTTTTTTTTTAATATGTAAAAATATAAAGAATATGTAAATCAATGAATAAACAAGAACATAATAATATCTGCCTAAGCAAAATTGCTACAAAATCTGAAAAAAAAAAACTGAAAATAACGATGCAACGAAACTTCCCGAAGTGAACAATGAGTAAGCGTCTTGTATCGCGCGATACCCGAGTTGAGCTGTTACCAACTAAAACTTCTAGATCGCAAGATAAATAACGTGGCTGCAATTTAAAACTGGGCTTCCTTGACAGCACTTGTGCCAGTAACTTGCAACACTTGTGCAAGTAAGACATCCGTTCTTCTGAGAGCGATTAGCGAGAAGTGAGTAGCCTAGCGCTAGCAAAAAGAAAAGAGGTTTTTGTTGGCAGCGCGTGAACAGTCAGCGATCAAAAATAGGTATCTCTGTATTTTAATGACACCAGGCTTACATCTATTGGTATGTGTCTTGAGCGATAAAATAGTCGCTTCCTTGCAGAGGTGGTGCAAGTACCTCACTTGCAAGGTTTGGTTGCTTAGTAGTTTTCTAGGTGTCAGTTGAAACATTTGCTGGTTAATGTAACTGTTTTGCACGTTTTCAATAATTGGGCCTATATTGAAACTTATTTTGGAGTGACTTTCGTATTTTTTGCCATCAGAAATTTGTCAGTGGCAGCCACGGAGTTTGGATTTGTTCCTAGTTGATGGCAATAGGCTTGCCCGCTATAACATGGGACTTAAACATAACAGGCTAAATGTGGGTGTACTATTACATACACCTCTGCCTAACCCTTCGGGGATTACAAGGCGTGATGTTATGTTATGTTTTGTATTTTTTTGGGGTTTCAGTTTCAGAAATTCATGGTTAACGAAAAGTTTCAACGTGAAGCGTGATAATTACCGTAAGATACAGCGGGCCACGCGTTACTGGTAAACACTATGTATGTAGTGACCTGGTCCAGCGTAGTACCCAGTTTCAATATAATAAGAGGCTAACTTGTTCTAGTTTTACTACTACTGCCGTATGTCACCGAAATGTGTTTTGTTACTTTTTCTGAAAGGTCTCGTTACAATCTTTATTAAAAGCTAGCTGTTCCCGGCTTGCGTTGCATTGCACCTGTACCTACTTACCCCCTAATCACATAGCGGTGTGAAATATACTTTACGACTTATTCTCATACCTACCAAATATACATAAAATATTTTATAAAAATCGGTCGAGCCGTTTCGGAGGAGTGCGACCACAAACACCGTGACACGATATTTTTATATACAACATTAGTTTTAGTTTATGCGAAACCTGAAACACGTGTCTAGTATTTTTATGTAAAAAATCTATGTACAAAATTTCAAAACTGTATCATGAGAAATCACAAATTATAAGCTTTTTCTGTTACCTGGTTGTCCGCACAAAAACGTGGTCACCACGCGGCGCCACCGCGCAGGCGCCTCCAGCGTCCTCTTTATTTATTTATTTAGCCTTTATTTGCCTTAACAATTACATTTCTCACAAAAAAAATAATTTTGCATTTCAATAAACCCTACATTTGAAATTTCAATTTAATTTTACAAAATATTCTATTGGTACTAAACACTATTTTTCTTTTTCTTTTTAGTTAAAGCCCCGTTTGGGTATAGGCCTCCTCCAACTTTTTCCATGACTTTCTTTCGTTCGCTTGCTTTATCCAGTCCTTTCCGGCAATTTGTTTTATTTCATCTGCCCAACGTTCTCTCGGGCGGCCTCTGGCCCTCTTGCCACTTGGGCCTTGCCATTGAGTAACCAATTGTGTCCATCTTCCATCTGTCATTCGCGCTACGTGTCCAGCCCACTTCCACTTTAAGCGTTTTGTATGTTGAAGAGCATCTATTATATTAGTTTTCTTGCGTATGTTTTTTGATTTTTGCTTATCTTTCAGTCTTATATTCAGAATGCTTCTTTCCATCGCGCGTTGGGTTTTTTGTATTTTGTCTCGTGTATAATTGTTGTAAATCCGGGTTTGAGACCCGTACGATAGGCAGGGTAGCAGGCACGAGTCCATGACTTTCTTTTTTAATTTTAAGGGTAATTTTGACTTTAGTATTTCCTTTAAACTCCAGAACTTATTCCATGTCGAGTTGATTCTCCTATCAATCTCTTCTTTGTTTCTCGAATTACTGAAAGAAATGCGTTTTCCTAAATATATGTAGCTGTCCACATACTCTAGTCTATGTGTTTCATTAATTAGTATAGGGTTTTGAACAGCGTTAGTCATTACTTTTGTTTTGGCTGTGTTAAGTTGTAATCCTATATTGTTGCTAGCCTCGCATAATTCTGCTATCATTTCTTTCAATTGGCTAGACGATTTTGAGAAGAGAACTATGTCATCCGCGAATCGAAGCGTCCTCTTTAGCTCATTGATAATAATAATTTGTTGTTCGGTGTCCACCTGTTTTAAATATTTTTGGGACAAAATATAACATGGTTTAAAAAATATTGAAATCGATTCAATTACTTATTCAGAACAAAATATATTCAGGTTTCGCATATACTAAAAATAATGTTGTTTATGAAGATTATCATCTCATTAAAAAGCATGAACCCGACTTAATATCATTTTATCACATTTTTTAACCATAATTTATGTAAATAAATTATAACCTGAGTCACGGTATTTTGTCCTTGTTAGCCTGATTTCTTTTGTGAACACAAGATTATAATCACCGGAGCTCGAATTACGGTAAAGAATGCAAAGTCACGGAGTTCGGTTGCCTTCCTTGAATTTCATTTGACAAAGTTAGGGAAAAACTTTTGAAGTAAATAAAAAATCGTGATATTGAAAGAAAAGAGTATTAAATTAATTTTTAGTGAAGTGCATGCTACTCTGTAATTGCAGACTGAATTACGTGGCTTTTGGAGGTATCTGGGCAATTATTTATTGTGTGATTTTTACTCAATCTAAATAGGCATGGCGGTCAATCAAGGTATGCAAAACCAAATTATGATGCTGATCTCTCATCGTACAGGAAGCTCATACAAACCGAAGTCGGGTTATACTGGTTATGTACAGCTTGATGTGCCGCCGTGTGTACGTCCAGATAAAGCTACCGCGTTTTGTATTGCAATCTTTCACCTATAGTCTTTAAATTGATGTCATTACTTTACAATCAGTAAATTAGATGAAATAGACGAAGGATATTGCCAGCTATTCAACGTGCTTCTCCGGTGTGCATGTATGGACATATGGACAGATGTGTAAACTGATAAAGAGATGTGTTTGCAGTTTCTGCTTACTCTTTCGGAAATCGGTTGGTCCAGTGGCTGAGCAATTGGCTGCTGCGCTGTGTGACGCGAGTTCGATTCCCGCACGGAACAAATATTTTTATGGCCTACAGGTAGTTGTTCCGGGTCTGGCTGTTTGTGTTTGTGAGTTTGAATGTTTGTAAACGCACCCACGGTACAAAAAAAATCGATACAGGAAGAAAAGGCGTGACTTTATGTATGTATATTTTATTTCACATTCCATAGGAACTTAAAGACGGGTAAGGGTAATTTTGTCAAAAAAACTAACACTGATCAAGAATTTACAAATATTCTATACTCCCCTTACGCTTAACAGTAAAACAGTGATACACAACAGAAGCCAAAAATCATAACTTATGCAAACATCAATATAAAAATATATGAGCACAGATCCTTGACTATAAAATTTTATAAGGTGTGTCTACAAAAAAAGCTTTAATAAAACTGTATGGGCTATAAATGAAAATATTCACGTCCCATCGTTATTGGTACTTGTGAAGGCTCAGCCTATACTTGAAACTCCTTGTAGGTACACAATATACCATAAAGCTAGAAGATCCTATGTGAAGTTATGTACCCACTTATTATGTTGATTTGGTTGTGACGGAATATTTTGTATAGTAATAGACGCTCCTACGGCTTTGTCTGAAATAAATTCATAAAATTATGTTATACATTTTATCTTACCATTTGCTTTCAATGTATAGGGATATCTAGTATCATTTTAAAAAGAAATTGACTTTTGTTTACTGAACTGATCAGAACTTAAAACATTCACGTAAAAAAAAAACAATTTCAAGCATTATTTTTAAAACCTACCCACTCTACACATATTTGCCAGCAATCAAAGTTTTAAAAAACAATGTTGCCTGCCCTTTTGACTAAAATAGTAAAAAGGACATGAAATTTTCACGAAATGCTGTGTAAAGTATATCGACAGACGACTTTCGTCATATTTTTTTTAGCTTTCAAAGTCGACTCTATCACAATTCTATTCTACTTCATAAACGCCTTACCAGAAGTACTCTTACGAAGAAACGAAGTTGAAAAAAGTTGCTCAGAAAATCTGGTACCGCATTCTTGCTTTAGAATATTTAGTAAATATTTTCTGCTGTAGAATAACGTATTACGTAAGTCGTAGTACATAAGTTAGAGGATTATTTTATTAACTGAAACAGGTACTGACTTCATTAGTAATCATTGCTTTTGCCTGCGGCTTCACTCGTGTCATGGCCGAATATTATCCCTGTGTTTTAAATACACTCGGGAATAATCTAGCTTCCCACTATTGAAACAATTTTCGGCATCGGATCAGTAGTTCCGGATTACCCCCTACATCCAAACTTACAAAATTGACCTCTTTATAAATATATGTTGGATCCGGTCGTTAGTATGGACATAAAATGAATCGCAAGTACACCGGTGGCGACATCACGCGACCTACTTACAAGTCAACCCAGACCACAGCGTACTTCTACAGAGCCCTGATGTTCAGCTCCAGGCGTAGGTGACTTTCAGTGTCTGATCGCGGCGGAGTTGAGACGTCTTGGTATTGTACTCGATTCATTGTGCCTCGTGTTATTGTGTTAAGTTGTAATCTCAAGTAATTCGTTAGTTTTGCTAGAAACAGTGTATCGCATCCAGTTTGTTTTCATAGCACGAAACCCTTCATCTGCCCACATGATGTATGATGCATGATGTATGCCTAACGGCATAAATCCTGATGTACCCAACATTTACATATGTTGTTCATAATCTTCTTCTTTATCGTGTGGTTAGATCCTAACCTGGTGTCAGAGTTTTTATGCCGCCCATGGGCCTCTGACTTGGTTTAACATGCCCTCAAGAAATATCTCTCAGGCATGCTGGTTTCCTCACGATGATGATAATAGGATCATAATAGGATAATAATATGAATTACGTTACAATTCGTAAAATAGTCGCAAAGTGACAACTCATTTTAACTGCGTCTGTGACCATTTTAAGAATTAGAATCGTGATTCATATTATTATTTTATTATGATTCTGATATAGCGGCCATTTTGGGCCAGGTGTGTAGTATTATCAACCGGCGTGCTTGTTTGAACGGAGAAGAAGTAATTTGAGTATGTAAGGATCGTAGCAAGTGGTGTTCTGTGGTTTTTGTCTATGACCAAGGAAAAGAAAGCCTGAGTTTATGATCAAATCTCATTTGGTAATTAATCATCATCTGCCTAGCCTTTTCCCAACTACATGTTGGGGTCGGCTTCCAGTCTGATCGGATACAGCTGAGTACCAATATTTTACATGGAGCGACTGCCTATCTGACGTTCACAACCCAGTTAGTACCGTGTAATACGATATCCTTTGTTAAAAGTGGTTATCTCACTTTCGGGCCCCTGACTACCTGTTACGACTGTCAAAAATCTACAAATGTCAGCCGGGACCACCGGCTTAACGTGATTTCCGAGGCATGGAGGAAACTCGGTATGTAACAGGTGGTCACCCATCCACGGACCAACCTAGGTAAGCACGGCTTAACCTAAAGATCAACCCGAGCGGCAGTTATTATTAAGCATGAGCATTTGATAAATAAGATCATTATTTATAGGTTGCTAACACTAAAGTCTTGTAAAATAGGGCTTCTATTTCACATTATAAATTAACTGCCGAAATGATTATGCGCCATGCTAACTCAATGTATTTTGTGTCGCAGTAAGTAAAAAATTGGCTTAATGACACTTTACACTTAATTAAACCATTATAAAAATTAAAAGACATCCCATTAAAATTAACTGACATGCAAACATTCGATTTGAAAGTGACCTTTTAACCAACATTATAAAAATGATTAAACCATATTATTTTACTTCAAAGCAAGTACCTAATAATTTAAGTAAAGTCAAAGCAATTTTAATGATTTGCCTCTCGTTGTCGGCACGAAACACTTTTGAAACGCGAAAATAAACATGAGTGAGTAATTCATGGAGTTTCTACTGAAATTACAACCTAACGTTCTCACGATTTGCAAGCAACAATGCTTTACCTTACAACTTTGCCAACACAAAAACTAACCTACATTTATGCTAACAGAGTTTGTTTTTGCGTAAATTGCAGCACTGTTGTACCCGTATCGCGAGTGTAAAGTACACACTTTGTCCACAGTTTTGTGGCGTGCGGCAAGCCTTATGTCTCGAATTTATTTCCAAAAATGTGCAAAAATGCTTGTTTTTGGAGCTTTGTGTCTGTTTTTCACTGAGCTTTATTTTGTCAAAGAATTGTTGCGTGTGCTTACTACTGAGGTTGGCATATTTATGAAAACAGGCTGACAGCATACACAAGATTAGGCACTGGTTAATCAAGCTACTGGTGAAATTCTATAGGCTTTTTAACTTCGCCAACACTTTCAAAGGATCTGCAAACACGTAAAGCATCTACCGGCTGTCATTTTCAGATCTTTAGCAATCGTTGCAGGTAATCACTGGCCCGAAAGTCTGACAACCAGTCTTATCAAGGGGTATCGTATTACCAAGTACTCACTGGATCGTGAACGTCATATAAGCAGTAACTCCATGTAAAATACTGGCATTCAGCTGAATCCAGTTAGACTAGAAACCAACCCCAACATAGTTGGGAAAAACGCTAGGCAGATGATTATTTTTGTAGCTATTGAAAAAAGGCAGGCCTCTGTTCGAAGTTTGCCCACACAACTTCCCAAACTTCTGGACAAAACAAACATGATATAATGACAAGTTATTAGATAAAAAACCTTGACCCAACAACAACTAACAAGTTTCAAACTATTAAAGTCTACAGTTCTGAAAGGATGGGCCCGTTATGCCCGCAGAAACCGCGGTAGACACAACAGGCCGCAACAGGGCTGAAATAGATTAGAACTAAAACTTTCTTTACGTCAACAAGTGGAACCACAATACACAAATTTAATAATACACTTCCTAATTTAGTTGCGTGTTTAAGTGGGCATTTATAATATATGCATAAGTAACACCACGGAAAATGTAAACTTGATTGTGGGCCTACACATCATCATTTTGATGAGAAAATCCAAAATGTTTGGGACTGTTATTGAATATGCTACCGAAAAGGTTATTAATCCTGTTGAGTGTTGCAATGTCAGAAGAATTATATTGGACGCCCTGCAGCAGGATAAAGAAAAGAAAAAAAAAAAAAAATGGTCGTCGTTGCAAGGACCTGACGTGCCTATAAAACAACAACAAAAAAAATATACACAATTAACATACAAAGCATAACAAATATTTATGAACACATCAGGACGGAACGAATAAGTTGACAGCTTACACGCCGTGAGTGCGACAAGAAGGTATAAATCGGGATGTGACTAGAACAGAACAAGGTGTCTCTTCCATCAGTAAGTAGACTTTCGTGGTAGAGGTTTTAGGCCTTTGGCCCACGGTGACTCGGGTATATCGACAAATTCTTCTGTCACAAATTTCTCTTCTTTAAATTGGTCATCATCCGTCAAAATGTTACCCCATTCAACATCATTCCTCCTACCCACTCTTGTCAGACAATTGTTTTATCATATCACGGACCTTATTCCGTCATAGCATTTCGCTGTTTCAGATTCACCGCAAAACCTTAGACCACACATGTTAGGCAAAGTTGAACTCTATATTATTGCAGAATTGCCAACTTTCAGCTTGGCTTGGCTATTCTATTTTATGCTCCGTTACGTTATTCAATAAGCTTGTTATATTACTCTGCTTGGTTGCTGTTGTAAATGATTTGGCAAATACGCCATGTGATTTGCCTTGAGGGCTTTATTGTTGACTCTTTAATGTGTATACCAGTATGTAGTTGTCACACATCTGGGACCCAGGCCTCTCGATGAGTGGGAGTGGGCCCACCATACGGGCCCAGTGCGCATAGGGGAATATGTACTTACATGAACTACTAAGACAAACATCAAATATTGCAGATTTTTAGAAACTTATAAAATACTCATCGTATACTTAAAAGTTTTTGAAACTAAGATTACTATTTCGAACCATTATAAGGCAATATAAATGAGAAATCGATTAATTATTCCCATCCCTGAATACTTTATAGTTTTATTAAAAGGATGAAAGTCATGAAACAACGAATAAATCCCGAAAAAGGTTCATAAAAACTCCTTTACTTTATCCCAAATACTTTCCTCTAGAAAATAAAGGTGAAATAAAAAAACAATTTATCTCCAATAGAAAATCTTTTACCCTTTTGATCCTCAGTAGGTGTTGTTAAGTCGATGTTAGCTTTAACGTGGATAATCCTTTTTTTACACCGGCCCATTTATCCGGGCTTAGAACAGCCTAAACTTACGGACGGTTCTCCCAAGTGGTGTATCCAGCGGTATTTTTTTAACGCTAAAAAAAGAAAATGTGTTTCTGATTGCGTTTTAATAAAGTTAACAGAAAAGGTAAAAGTTTTGTACGATATGTGTAATAATGGTTTGTACTTATTTTCATGCTGTTTTGGAAACAGAATTAGAAGCTTGGTTTATAAGGTTCGGTATAGGTAATGTTGAGCACTTACATCAACATAACATAGATTAGTCCGAAACTACGTAACAGCCATAGACTAGATACATAACTGTTGCATAAATAAATATATTGCACAACAAATAACAATATAAAATCCGAAAAACAGGACAAAGAAATAACATATACATACACAGACATACATCCACTTTTTTGGGTACCGTAGTCAACAAGGAACCCTTATAGTTTCGCCATATCCGTCCGTCTGTCTGTCCGCAGCTTAGCTCAAAGACTTTTAGTACCTACTAGAAGCCTGTAATTTGGCATGTATATACAGATTCGTTACGCCGACAAAGTGGTAAAATAAAATCTTGAAAAGTATTTTTTTAGGGTATCTCCTGTACACGTAAAGTGGGGTTTTGTTTTTTCTCGCATACCCCTAGTGTGAAATGTCGTTAGATAGGTCTTTAAAAATATTGTGAGTTTGTTCAAATTATTTTTCGATTAAGGGATTTGATTGTGAAATATTAAAATTTAAAGTATAAATTTATGTTAGACTCAAGTGTCCCCCCCCCACCGGTCTACCAGCTAAACGGTTATGTTTGGGTGTGTCAAAATTCACGGTGGTAGTATACAGGGTGTAAACAGACCCTTCACGAAGCCGTCAACCAAGCTTTCTGTACATCAAACAAAGTAACTTTACGCAAAATTTTTTGCTGGGACACAACTTTTTTTTTTTGAGGTGATAAATCATGTTTTACGGTAGAACTCAATGAAACACATTCAAAACATTGAGCTGATGCATTGAATAGTACGGGGGTCGTGGAGGTACGTAACATAAAAAAATAACATTAAAAAATTGTCTTTAAAAAAAAAACTTGCGAAAAAGTTTGGAACCTTGACCCCCAATATATCCGTAACTAGAAGGTTCCCAGATATAATCTAGAACAAAAATATGATTGCAATAACGGTGCGAACAAGTACCTCTCGGCTTCGCTAAGGGCCTTTTAAAACCCTTTATATAGCGAAGTTAAAAGTAAAACCATCACAGGTAAGTAGACTTTACAAGTTTACGAGTAATAGGTTACCAACTTATAAATGTGGATGGCCCGACACGCACTTGGCCGGTTATGATTAAATTAAAGTAATAAATAAAAAAGTAAAAATAAAAAGTTTTTATTGTTTCTCATTCAATTTTTCCACAGCACAAAATTAAGGCAGCCCCGGTAAGTTATAAGGATACTTGTGATGGGGTTACCTCGCAACTTCCCATGGGTCTACAATGTTGAGACATACTTAATTAAAAAGAAAAGAAAATTTTTTGATACTAGGTTTTTACAAAATTATAGTATTAGTAAGTAATAGTAATTATTCTACTACGGTACTTAAATTCATCTTTTCTACTATTATATCTCCTCTTCACCTAAAGATTTCCTTTAGTCTGCAATTCTGCCTCCTACAAATACTCTGTAACAAAAATATCTGCTACTAAAATACAGTGTAGCAGGAACTATTATCGTTCCATAACGGAATCTCATGCTAAAGTAGCTATCACGTGTAACGAGTGCAGGTACAACACTAATGTGATTGCGCAGCACTATGCGCCTGATAAAGCGAGACTCGATCGCGCTCTAATACACTTTGTAACTGCTATTATGCGTTATTTATAAAGAACTGCTCTATTTCTGTCCTAGGTTAAGCAAACTTAAGATTTTTAATTTTGGATGCATGTGACGGTTCAATGAATTTGGCTCGCGGTTACCTGGGTAAGGAGAACGTGGGTAATTTTGATCAAAGTAGAAAAAAACACTATGTTGTGTGTTTTTTTTTATTTCTAACCTCTAAGTTGGTAATAATCCATGACGCTTGTGTAATTTTTTTTACTGCTCTTATCCTCGCTCTAGTTTTATAAAAAGACATGGAATAAGTATGCCCAGAAAATGCCTGTTCGCACTGATTCATTTTCAAAGATTCTAATGATCTTCTTTTCGTGTGGTTAGCTCCTAACCTGGTGTCAGAGTTCGCCCATGTGCCTCTGACTTGGTTTTACATGCCGTCGAGAAACATCTCTCAGGCATGTTTGGTTATCTCATGATGTTTTCCTCCACCGAAGCTAGTGATAATTAAACAATACGCAAATTAATCCGAAAAATCAGAGGTCGAACTCGTGAGCAGCATAATTAGATGTACTCTTACACCCACTTTCATCCACAACTACATTCAGATCATCACAATACTCCAACAAAACAATTGCAAAGCGTTCATTAAATTGTACTCCTAGTAGCAGGTAATGAAATAAGGCTTCCTTCAGAAATTCTTTGTGCCGCGGTAGTCGCAGCTTGTGAAGACTTCATTGTGCGCGACTATTAGACGCACTAGCAGGTGGCTTTATACTGTTACTTGAATGAGATTTTATTTATGCATTTTCCATTCAACTAAAGAGTATTAATGTTTTCACTAACATCATGCCCGGTTATCCCCGAAGGGTTAGGCAGAGGTGTACCTAACAAAAACACACACATTTCGCCAGTTATGTTTAAGTCCCATGTAATAGAGGGCGAGCCTATTGCCATTAACCGGGCACAAACCGTGGCTGCTACTAAGAAATTCCGGATGGAAAAAACCAATAACACTTGACCGGACCCAGGAATCGAACCCAGACCACCGAAGCAGTCCTTCTTAATAATATTCAATGCACTGTGGTGCTTGTGGAATTTTATATGCGGAATTGAAGTTATTTTTTCTGATCTTCTTTCTCATAATATACATTTTCCTTCTCCGTTTTGAGGGTAATATGGCTTTTATAACAAACTGTGCACAAATTAGAAAAGAAAGGATTCAATTTAGGACTTGTTGTTTCCCAGTAACGTTGAGCCAAGAATTAAAATGAACGAAACCTAAAATAAGTTTTTTCTACTAAAAACTAATAAAGTACAAAGATTCTAGTAAAAACTTTCACTTAAGCACATCAAAGACTTTTCAATTTGATAACAAATCAGCCAACTTTCTTGTAACAACTTTGATCAAATACTTGAAACTTGCGAATACTTACACGTTTGTAAGTTTCGTGTAGTGCAAGTTTTTTGTAGAAAAACTACAAAATTAGTTTCTGTAGTCGCTTTAAAAAGGGTATTTTGTATAAAAAGTTAGAGATGAAACTTTCTATCAAGGGTTAGTAAACACAGGGTGTAAACGGACCCCGCTAACCAAGCATTCTGTACATCAAACCAAGTAACCCAACGCAAAAAATATTCCTGGAAAATGACTTTTTTTTTGGGGTGAAAAATCACGTTTCACGGAAAAACTCAATGTAACGCACTCTAAACATTGTGCTTGATGAATGCACTGAATAGTGAACAGGTCATGGAGGTATTTAAAGTAAAGTTATAATCTTAAAAAGTAGTAATTAAAAAAAAGTTGTGAAAAAGTTTTAACTTTGACCTCCAATATCTCCGTAACTAGAAGGTTCCCAGGTATAGACCATAGGTCCAGAACAAAAATAATGATCGCAAAGTGTCTTTCGGCTTCGTTAAGGGTCTTTTTACACCCTTTATAGACACACTGACAGTTTTATATAAAAATGATTAAAAACCGACTTTCGAAAAATTGGTTTAACAGTGCGATATATTTTTTTTATTTTTAGACGAATTTTTTACTTATCCATCTAATAAGGCAGGTTACTTAAATGATGTCTACTTGAAAATAGGTTTTTACAAACACTTTCACACGTCGTTTTCTTTTTTAAACCAGATGGGGCCTGAGAAGAAAGAACCGAAACGCAGAGGTCTATAGTCGCTTTTTAAGGTACAGACATAATCTTGGTCAACTCACTTGAGGGCTATGCAGATTATTGTAAGCCTCAACTATGGTAGGTACCAGTGGCGAAGGTTCCATACAACTCGATTCCTACCGGATTCCCTTTAAAAAATGGCACAGTTAGTATTCTATAGATAAATAATAAAATTACATTAAAGATATGCACTCCGGTTTACCTCTTACAAAAATTGACCCTTCGCTACTGGTACGTACTGGTAATAAATCATTAAGAAAAGTTTACAGAAATATGTTTTCATCGGCTGAAGCTAGGCCCGAGGCATTTCAAAAGGAACCAAGTCGCCAAATAGTAAACTTTGCCGATTAATACCAATGACAGTCCATTGGGTAGTCTCAATATTGAACGCAATCAAAGTTTTACCAAAGTATTTCAAATGATATCTTGATTTGACGACGGTTTACGTTTCAACAGTTATATTTGAGTCAATATTGATGCTTGTTCAGCCGCAAAGTATAATATTTAGTTGAGAGTTTTAAAGTGGTTGTGGCCACGGGTGTGATACTGCTGGCTGCGCGGATTCATACGGATTGGATTAGATTATTGTTTTAATATTGGCTAAATTCTTTGAATTAGATTATTGCCTTTTTCGTATTGGTTTGTTTGCACTTCCTATCCCCATCCCGCTCCTGCATATGCTCATAGCGTACGCATTCGTTCGAGCGCGCCTGCCGCGTGGCTCACGAAAAGAAAAAACGTAAACTTCGCCCGCTTTGAGTATATGTATACTGTGCTCAAGAAAATTCGAAATTAAGTGAAAATTGGTGTGTTTCGTCGTTTTTCATGGTGTCCAACGCTCAGGAAGACCGTGACGAGGATATTAAGGTACTGTGCACCCTCCCTTTCAAGCGTAATGCTCTATTCTGGTGTTCCTAACAATACGCGTCATCCATCTTGTTACATAAACGAACCATTTTCAAATCTTAGGATTATTTAGCTTAATCAGCGTAAACAACTGCTTTTATTTTTTTATGGTGCCTACTCCCGACAATAAATAAAAACACTGGCAATACTAATTCATAGGAATATTTTTAAACTATCAAATGAATCTTAACATCAAATTAAAAAGGTTTGTTGAAACAAAGCAAATAGCATAAAACTGTAAACGAAATAGAACACCATTTAAAATATTCGTTTACTTAGAGATGTCTGACTAAACTTGACATAGATGACGTTATTGCCATCGCAGGAATATCCTTGATGAGGCTGGCACAAGAACGTAGAGCTTATCACAAGCAAAGACAGCAGTGGGTGAAGTTGGGCTGTGGATGATGATGATGATGACTGAACTACTAGATATATGTATTTTTGTATGCAGACTGGGAACGATAAGAGCTATACGAAGTTTAACTTATTGTCGTATTGTCATAATATCTCTACCTTGTACACTAATGTGCTTGTACTTTTGGCGTTGTTAACACGTATCGTAAAAAAAAAATTAACTTGACTTTTACTTGAACTAAGTCCTTTGTCTTTTGTCAATTATTTGGGTGACTTTTCTGATAATCCTAAAACCATTTTTTTTATTAGCCTTGTATGTCCCACTGCTGGACAAAGGCCTCTCCCATATCCATCCAGGTACTATCCTCCTGCGCCACCTCGAACCAGCCTTCGTGATACGCGTCCAGATCATCTCGCCACCACTTTTCTAGGCCGGCCTCGGCTGCGCCGTCCATCCTCAGGCACCCATCGTGTAAAGACTTTTTAAACCTAAAAACTAAAACCCTATCTCTAAAAATCATTTCACAAAACCAAACAGTACTAAATCATAGATAAATAAATCCTAAAACTTTTCTAATTTGAACACAGAAACATAAACACCAATTCTGTGTCCACTACACTCAGCCCCCGGGGACTGTAACCACTACAAACTTGACAGGGCTTAATTATAATGGTCGCTTAATCTAAGGGGATATCTAAGTTAATTAGTTGGACTAATGAAGCTAATGCTGTGTTGATATTATTGCTGGTGGGGTTATTGCACTTGATCATACTAATTTGGGGAGCTACAGTGGCATAGTTAAGGCAACAGAGCGTTAGGACTTGTAGGCATATTATTGACTTCTTTGAAAGAATTACGGCTCTAGATAATTACAAATTATTGTTCTCAACAAACTTATTGAGGTACATCATCTGCTTTTCCCAACTATGTTGGGGTCGGCTTCCAGTCTAACAGGATGCAGCTGAATACCAGTATTTTACATGGAGCGACTGCCTATCTGACCTCCGCAACCCAGTTAGTATTAGGTAATACGATACCCTTGGTAAGACTGGTTGTCAGACTTTTTGGGCCACTGACTACCTGCAACGACAGTCAAAGATCTACAGATGACAGCCGGGACCAACGGCTTAACGTGCTTTCCGAGGCACGGAGGAAACTTGGTATGTAATGGGCGGTCACCAATCCACAGACCAACCTAGGTAAGCACGGCTTAACCTAAAGATCGGCCCGAGCCGCTGTTATTAAACTTATTGAGGTAGAAGCAATAGATATCATGTTTCATGACCACTGCTCTCAATAACGTTAAAAAAACGTCGCACCGCTACATGGAAACCAGCATATCCAAAAAAATTAAGACTGATGTGACATACGAGTATACCCAACCGCACTGGGTCACCTTGGTGCATTAACGCCGCCTCTCACAGCTCAGAGAAGTTTCTTCAGCTTGTATCTTCAATATACTTTTAGAAGGATCGATAAATTTGTACCTAAGTAATCAGCCTGCCTCACTGGTCGAATGGTCGCAAGCGCGACTGCTGAGCATGAGGTCCCGGGTTCAATTCCCAGGTCGGAAAAAGTGTTATTGGGTTTTTCAATTAGGCAGTACTCAGCATCAGCCACACCGTCTAGATTTGTGCCCCGTTGATGGCAATAGGCTCGCCCCTTATTACATTGGAATTAAACATAACTGGCGAACTGTGGGTGTACTATTAGGTACACCTCTGCCTAACCCTTTGGGAATTACAGAAGTGATGTTATGTTAAATAAAATGTAGCTAGCTGTACCAAAATCAAGAAACAATTAATGCCAACACGTCCCAAAACGTAGAAGTCAAACTACTCCTAGCAGTAAGAGCGGTTTTAGAATGGTAAGGAGCAGCTGAAATCTAAGTAAAAACCAATATGGTTGACGAAGATTTGTTAAAATAACTTCAACCTAGGTTGTTCACAAGACATTAAAAGTCTTCGCAGCTTTGATGGAAAAAGGAATACATGGGATCGAGTGCTTTAAAAAAATGGAACCGAGCCAATTCTCCAGAAAACACTAAAGAATTTAGAAAACAATGTAAAATGTAACAAGTTGCTGGAACACTGCTTGCAGATAGTACAGTCATAACTCCCCCCGACGTAGTGCCTCCGCGCGCCATTCATGCAGGCGCGCGAGGACTATCGCCTCCAGATCCCATGGCGGCAATCCGGCAAGGAGGCTAGCCGCCTCGCCGGAGATCGTGCGGTACCCCCAGATTAGCCTTATGGCTATCACCTTTTGGGGCGCGTTCAGGTAGTGGGCGACTTGCCGCCTCAAAGAACGCGCCCACACCGGGGCCCCGTAAAGGGCCATGGACCGCACGACCCCCGCGTATAGCCTCCGGCAGGAGGTGTTTGGACCCCTCAGGTTGGGCAAGAGCCGCTTGAAGGCAGCCCCTGTCCGTTCCAGTTTGGGAGCCAAACGTCGGAAGTGCTCCACGAAGTTCCACCGGCTGTCGAGGACGAGTCCTAGGTACTTCAACGTCGACCCGACGCCGATGGAAACCCCTCCTGCCGTCAATAGGGATCCCGACGGTGGCGCATTCCGAGGCCCATGAAAACACATGGCCTCGGACTTGTGCAATGCCACCTCGAGACCCTATTGCCGGATCCTCTCCATTTTGCCGGATCCTCTCCAATTAGGTATGCCTTGACTCTCAACTATGTCATCATCATCTGCCTAGCCTTTTCCCAACCAGCATTTTACATGGAGCGACTGCTTATCTGACCTTCACAACCCAGTTAGTACTCGGTAATTCGAAAACCCTTGGTAGGACTGTTTGTCAGATTTTCGGGTCACTGACTACCTGTAACGACTGTCAAAGATCTAAAAATCACAGCCGGACCAACGGCTTAGCGTGCTTTCCGAGGCACGGAGGAAACTCGGTATGTAATGTGTATTTGGTTGGTCACGCATCCACGGACCACCGCTTTCCTAGGTTGGCCTAGGCAAGCACGGCGTAACCTAAAAATTGACCCGAGCGGCTGTTTTTATTTAGCCAAGAGCTTCTTGTACCTCCTGACTCTTTCTAATAGCCGTAACCCCTAACAAAACTCTATAAATTAATCACTTAAGTAGCTACACCATTCGATATTTTTTATCCACAAACCTAGGTTTCTTTATGGGCTTTCGACGAACGTAATGTGTTGGCAAAGGTCATGTCTGTGGCAGTCAATTGTTACTTGACACCAAATGCCCTTAAAATATCAACTAGTCATTCAACATTCAATTAACCGGTGTAACCTTCATTTTTATAAAGCATTCAAACTTTCAATACGAAATAATGAAACCTTTGTACTAAAAGACTACGAGAAGTTCTAGAATGCACAACAAATAGGCTAAGCTAGCATAGTAGGTAGCCTTCATAATACAAATATCAGTGCCATTTGCTTTCATGAAACAAATTCAATATCTTGTCTTACGTAAACACTTTTATCCGTAGTAGATACCTTTCGTACGAGACATCATATTGCTTGCCTACCTATTTTTAATGGTATTGTAGAGATATATTATTTTTGTAGTTTGAGATACTGATACATGGAGTATCGTGTTACTCTGGATTAGAGTTGTGGAGCTCAGATAAGCAGTCACTCCATGTAAAATACTGATATTCAGCTGCATCCGATTAGGCTGCAAGCGAATCTGGAAAGTCTACCCAGATGATAAAACATAAAATGCTAATGCTAATTATTGATACCAAAAGAATCAGTTCGATAGCAACTCCTGGAGAGAATTTGGAAATGAAACGAAGAAATCAATGATTACTTAGGTACAAATTCGCCGATAATTCTGAAAGTATTCTGAAGAGACAAGCTTCGAAGGAACTATTACAAGAACAATCCGTTAAAAATCCAGAATCAACTGTACGCAATACATTACTCGTTTTGTTGCCCAAATAATACAGAACATCCCAACATAACCTGACATGTACGCGCACATTGCAACACTATCGCCCTGTATTAGGACCACGTTTCAATTTGCCTGCCTAATTGAGATTGCTTCCCGCATATCAATTTGATTTGGAGCCTATCTACCTGCTTTTGCGTCCGCCATTGGGTACAAGCCAAACCGGTTCTGTGTTATATCTTAATGGCGGGAAACTGCCGGGATCAGGAAACTTGAGCTTGCTTCTAAATATCGTTTGAGAGAGGATAATATTGATATTTTGATATTTTTAGTAGAGGCAATAAATTTCAGTGATGTGGGTATTAGAATTTTGGTTCTCGTCGTGTTGGTGGAGAGGTTTTTTGACCTGCTTCTTACCCTGCGTTCACACCCTTATATTTTATTTATTTATTTATACCCAACTTATACTTACAGTTTACACCACACATACAAGTTATTGGTTGAACATAAAAATCAAGTAAAACTATATTTCCTTTATTCATTTCTATACATATAATTTACATTTTTAAATATTTCTATACAAAGTAATATAAAAAAACATTTAAAAATATAAAAAATAGTAGCCCACTGGTATCGGGAACAGGGTCCGAAATACCGGTGGTCAGGGCTCTTGAGAGAGGAACCTCCTAACAATACGCGCCGTGTCCAGAAGTACTGCTTTCTGAATCAAGCCCTTGATCCAGCTGCCAAGCGAGAGCCTCCTCAGATGTTTGTCGAGGCTATTGGCTATTAAGCCATTGGCCGACACGACTATCGGCACAATGACTGCTGTATTCACGTCCCACATGTGACAACCTCGCGAGCCAGATCTAGATATTTGAATTGTTTATCTTTCTCTGCTTTCACGAGGTTCTCGTCATGCGGAACCGTTATATCAACAATCATTGCGCGACGCTCCAATCGATCTATCACCACAATGTCAGGTTTATTGGCAACAATAGTCCTGTCAGTGATGATAGATCGATCCCAATACAACGTGATATTACCATTATCGAGAACTGGGTCGGGCGCATATTTATAGTATGGTACTTCTGATTCCACAAGGTTGTACTTCAAAGCAAGTTGCTGGTGGATAATCCTGGCAACGAGGTTGTGTCTATGCAAGTACTCTCCGTTAGCCAGACGAGAACACCCAGAAATAATGTGTCGGATCGATTCTCCCGGACGGTGGCATGCCCGACATATGTCAACCGTGCCATCCTTCACAATGTATTTCCGGTAGTTATTCGTCATCATAACTTCGTCCATTATTGCACAGACAAAACCTTCGGTTTCCCCGAATAGGTCACCGAAACGCAGCCAAGATACGGACGCTAAGAAGTCTACATCGGGTCCATGTAGGGCCCGGTAAAAGCGTCCGTGAAGCTCCTTGCCCTGCCATACCTCCTTGCGATCATTAGTGTCTAATACTCTAGGTTTGCGCCAGTTCTCGTTAGCCAGAGAGAGCGGGGTGAGGCCCTTGTCCACTGAGACCACATCTCGGTGCATCCCCTCGTCGACTTCTAGGAAGTATTCCCCGAGGCTGCATATCTCACGGTTGTGCAGGGTCTTAGCATTTAAGAAGCCACGACCCCCGCACTTCCGCGGGATATACAGTCTCATCACCGACGACCGCGGGTGATGCATTCGATTTGCGGTCAGCAGTGCGCGGACCCTCCTATCCAGGGCATCAAGTTCCGTCTGAGTCCATTTGAGTATGCCGAAAGAATACATCAAAACCGGCATGACCCAACCATTGAAGGCGCGCACCTTGTTTCCACCTGACAAAAGACTGCTTAGTACTTTATTCAGGCGGCCAAAGAAGCGGTCCCTCAATGATTGTTTCATGTCGGCAGTATTGATACCTAATGCTTCCGACATACCCAAATACTTGTAGGTTTCTGTTGAGGAGAGGGATCTAAGGTGTATGGAATCCGAGAGTTGAGTTCCCACGGATTCCATAATCTCCCCTCGCTTCACATGCATGACTGCACATTTGTCCACACCAAATTCCATCCTGATGGCGCTACTGAAAGTTTCCGTTACCTTCAGTAGCTTCATCAGTTGCAAGTTGTTGGGGGCAAAGAGTTTCAGATCATCCATGTAAAGAAGGTGAGATATGACCTGACCACCTCTCCTCAACCGATAGCCTAGACCTGAACCCTCCAACAGTGTGCTGAGAGGGTTCAAGGCTAAACAAAACCACAATGGACTCAGACTACCCAGGAATATACCGCGCTCAATCTTTATCGGTTCGCTGTTCCCCTGGATCTGTCGACATCCTGGATAGTGAAGGACCGTTCTCCAGTGCCCCATACATGACATCAGGAAGGTACGCAGAGTTGCATCAACTTTATACAACTCCAGCACCTTCATGAGCCATGTATGAGGCACAGAATCATAGGCCTTCTTGTAATCTATCCAACATGTAGACAGATCCCTTCGCGAGCGGCGAACCTGTTGGCTAATGGCCATATCAATAAGGAGCAGCTCCTTAGTACCGCGGGACCTATTCCTACATCCATTCTGAGAGGCAGACATGATAGAATTACTATCAATATGATGATTGATTTTAGCTCTCAAAATGGATGTAAGAACTTTATAGACCGTTGGTAAACAAGTGATTGGTCTATAATTTTTGGGTTCCGCAGTACTACCTGATTTATGGAGCAGGTGGGTAATTCCTGTCGTCAAGAACTGGGGCAGCGACCCTGACTCTAAGGCTGACTGAAACTGGGATGCTAAGCGAACATGTGATCTCTGGAACCATTTAATCCAGAAGTTGTGCAGTCCATCCGGCCCTGGAGATTTCCAGTTAGGCAACGGACGGACTGCACGAGCTACATCTTGGGGGCTGATGATAATTGCCCCCATTTCAGGTATCGAATCACACGCTCGTTCAACCTCCCGGGTCCAATCACCCTCAGTGTGACTGACAGGCACCGACCAGATGTTGCGCCAGAACGAACACATGGCGTCATCATCTGGTAGACGCGTATCAGTCACACCTTGGTCCGGTCGTTCCCAAGTCCTATATACCCACCTTTCATCACTTCGGAATGTGCGATTCTGAGTGTAACGCTCCACTCGCCGCTTGTACCGACGAATACGGCTTGCCCATGCACAGATCTTCTGCTTCAGGAAGTAGATACGCTCTGTGACGCGGGCTAAGTAGTCACGAAAACTAACATCAGTTCCCGAGAACGCCCGCTTCACAAAGCGCATCACTCTAGGTCGAGTATTGCCCTCCCTGAAGCAGATTAACTTGCCGATGAGTGCTCTAGCCTCACCGATACGCCGCTCAATCCTGCATTGCCAAGCTGGAACAGCAAATTTTGGTCGTGTAGCTCTGTCGTTGTTGGGAAATTTGACGTGAGCTACACGACATGCCGCTACAGCTCCACAGTACAATATTGAGTGGGTATCGGTGAGGTCTTTGCTGCTGTCAAAGCAGTTTGACAGCTGCGAATCTAAAGCACACACCAGCGCCTAAAAAAAACTATATTTATTATTATTTTTATTATTTATTATTATTAATCATTTATTTCAGACATTGTCCATATAAAAATTATAATCACATACCAGGTATATAAAATCAAAATCAGAATTAAAAAATAAAATAGAATAGAAGTAAACAATATGGTAGATGTTAGAAAAAAAATAAACAAAATATTTTTAGAAGACCGAATTAGAATTAACACAACGAAATTGCAATAAAACGAACAAAACTCGTATCATTAAAACTATATTTTTTATTAGGTATACATTCGTTATAAGAGTATATAGGTACCTATATTATATTCGTTCTGATACTTGTATTCGACACTGTAAAATACTAGTCCACAGCTGCATTCAGTCAGACTGGAAGCCGACCCCAACATAGTTGGGAGAAGGCTAGGCAGATGAAGATGATGATGATGTCTTCGACAAGTCCTGTAAAAGGCTTGATAAAAACAAGTCGTGTCATAATTGTCTTCATTGACATCATTTCCGATACGTATTTTTAACTATTTTATCGTTCTTCACAACTTTTGTGTACTAACCTTTTCAACTTTTTTTTAGGTGTTATCGATACACAAAACCAAAATACTCAACACATAGAATCAATGTTTTTAAATACCTTAGTGTAAACGCGGACCTGGATAAAGGATTATTTGAAAAATAATCCAGCCTTTTCTGCGAAATAGTGTGTTTACCAGACTTTCTTAATTTAAAACTAAGGGGAGAACCTCGAAGGTGACCGCATAATTATGAGAGATTTTTAAAAGCGTCGTTGGTCTAGTGGTCAGAAGCGCGAGCTGCTGAGCATGAAGTCCTGGGTTCGGTTCCCGGGTCGGGTAAAGTGTTATTGGTTTTTCCATCAGAAATTTCTCAGTAGCAACCACGGAGTCTGGATTTGCGCCCAGTTGATGGTAATAAGCTCGCCTCCTAATACACGAGACTTAAACATTACTGGTGAAATGTGGGCATACTATTAGGTACATCTCTGCCTAACCCTTCGGGGATTACAGGCGTGATGTTATGTTATGTTACTTTTTAACATAATCAAAATCATCCTCTAAAGGATTTCATAAAGAATGAAGTTTGTATGGAAGTTCTCAATTTTTTACACACGAGCACACGGCACACAAAAAAGCACAATTCTATTTCTGTTCTGTTTCACTACACGTGATCATGGATTTCTAAGGGCCTGTGACATTTCGCAAAGGTTACGCCGTGCTCTCGGCTCGACCTTGATATTGTCATTATTACTGTATCAATCAATATCACGAATAGGGTTGACATATCGGTGTTAACCGAAAAGGAGATAAAGCTGAGACAAGTTTAACTTTGATAATATTATTTACTTTTTCTACAATAAATATACATATGTATTCGTGTCGGTAAGCGTATTCTGGAATGCCCCCAGCCTGACGGACCGACTACAGCGTGGCCTAATAGAAAAATACAATACCTGTCTGTCTTTTTGTTGAACATATAAAAGCACATAATATTACATAATTGAGGTAAATATTACATATTGTATTGAACGTAGTAGTTATAACTAGTAAAAGTAGTAGTAGTAGTTATAAGTTCTTTTTACATTACATAAAAAGAACTTATAAATAAACACATCATGGATGTGTGCAATCCGCCAAAGTGGTGAATAAGGCCCATATTTGTGCCCAGAAAGGGTTGCAGAGATCAGATAGGCAATCGCTCTATGTAGCTGCATTCGGTCAGTCTGACACTCGATTGCAAAATATTTGGGACAGGAGTCTAGGCTTGTCAATATCATCAACACATTGTACCCTTGTGCTGGACACTGCATCTCACAGATTGGAAGCCTATCCCATTGCCACAGTTCTGAAAACATTATAGACGTTGATGATTATGTCAAATTATATTGATTATACTGATGATGACTTAACATTATACTGTTATGTTGGTTGCAACGAGAACTTTCTAGATTACGTTAGAGTCTATAATGTTCCACTATAGAACTGTCCAGACGATTCGAGAGCAATCTTGGAATGTTCCACAAGTGAATGGTGATCAGTAGTGAATTTGGGATTAAGTTTTGATTTGTGATTAATAAACATATTTCTTGTTTTTTGGTAGTGTTTCAATTTATCGTATCGTATACCCAGCTCGTAACAATACGATTGCAAAACCTTACGGTTCTTTCTACCTACTTCGTCAAAGCTTTGAGCAAATCAGCTGATACTTTCTAAGTATTATACTTCGACTTTCAAGTTTAACAAGAAGGACGGTCGATGCGCACAAAACTTGTTAAAGTTATTGACTCACAAGTATTCAAGAACAAGTGCAAACTTGTGCACGATAGTGAAATTGAATTTTCCCTGTGACTGGCCTGACGTGGGTGCTGTTTTCTGTTTCAGAAACTGTTCCTGCAACAGAAATGCATAGGTAATGTCGATAAAATATTGATAATATGATGCGATATTATAGAGGAGATTGTGGCTAAATAATAACAGCCGCAAGAGTCGACCATCAAGGTAAATCCGCTGTTGCCGAGGTCGATTCGGAGATTTTTAACCATACATGACATAACGTGCTTCGGAAAGCACGTTAAGCTGTTTTTCCCAGCTCTAATTTGTAGATCTTTGCGAGTCGTTACAGAGACCCGAAAGTCTGACAACTAGTCTTACCAAGGGGTATCGTATTACCCAGTTACTGGGTTGAGGAGATCAGAAAGGCAGTCGGTCCATGTAAAATACTGGCAGCTGGATCCGGTTAACCTGGAAGATGACCCCAACATAGTTGAAAAAAGACTAGGCAGATAACGATGTTGCCTTATCACAATTGTAAGCGCACTTCATTTTTTTTTCTTTACTTTTACCATTACACCCACAATAACGAAAACCGCTCAAATTTTGTTCGACCACTTCCATAGTTGGTACTGCAACACCTCCGTCAGTCACCTCGTTTAAATCCTGGCATGTTCAGGTAGTTGTGCATGATACGCAGCTAAAAAGTTAAAGCATATCCTGTGTTCATGGGCTCCGATGACCTGGTGAAGGTAGCGGAGATCCGCTGGATGCGTGACGCACGGGACTGGTCAATGTGGCGACACTTGGGGGAGGCCTATGTTGAGTAGTGGACGTTTTTCGGCTGAAATCATGATGGACTCCACACTGGTGCCGTTCTGCTGGAATGATGAATTGTGGAAGGGTGGGCGACTGGGCGTGGTGGTCTTTGCAAATCGGTGCAGTAAAAGAAAAAGTGACCGTCTGAACTTCGATTGGTTTCGATTCCTACATGACAAACATTTAGACGTCTAACATATTGATGTTTTCGGAGTGCTTATTACCGTCGGATTTGTATCTGGGAACGTATACGATACAACAACAAAATAATTATTTGTTAGTATGAGTTTTTTTGAAAGGCTTTGACCTCATTTCTTTTATCACCCATGGGTACATTTTGGTACCCCTATCATTATCGTCGTACATCTACAGTCAACGTTCTAATCGCCTTTTTAACCCTTTAATGATCAGCGCTATTTTGTACCGTACTTTATTTTCAGTTCGTGTTCGCGACCTTTATTAGGGCAATTTGACAAAGGGGTGTTTTTGGCAGCTTTCAATTCGGTGCACATTGGGTCATCATCTGCCTAGCCTTTTCCCAACTATGTTGGGGTCGGCTTCCAGTCTAACCGGATGCAGCTGAATACCAGTATTTTACATGGAGCGACTGCCTATCTGACCTCCACAACCCAGTTGGTACTGGGTAATACGATACCCCTTGGAAAGACTGGTTGTCAGACTTTTCGGGTCACTGACTACCTAACGACTGTCAAAGATCTACAAATGACACCCGGGACCAACAGCTTAACGTGCTTTCCGAGGCACGGAGGAAACTCGGTAAGTAACGGGTGGTCACCCAACCACAGACCAACCTAGGCAAGCACAGCTTAACCGAAAGATCGACCCGAGCGGCTGTTATTATTTAGCCATGAGCTCCTCGGTGCACATTGGGTAATGATACAAATACTAGACCAGGTGAAGGAGACTAATTCGGACGTTGTTAACGTTGTTGAAAAATTTGAAGAACACACAACAGGTGGGCTGTATTGTGGCGCATATCCAAAATCAGAAGATGGCTTTATTGACTGAAAGCTCCATTGCAAGTATCAGGGTATTATAACTTGTATTTGGCTGAGTTAGTTGGGGTGCAAGGATTTCATGACACTGGCTCCTACAGTTCTGTTTGCCCACTCAACTACTTCAGGTGATTTTGATTTATGTTCGGTTAGTTGAGTACATTACGGGGCGAGCCTATTGCCATCAACCGAACACAAATCCAGTCTCCTTGGCTGCTACTGAGAAATTCGTGGTGGAACAACCCAATTACATCATTACAAAAATCAACCGATGTTGCAGATGATTTCAAGAACAGACCATTGTCTTCACATTTCCACTTACTTATAAAACCAATAGAATACGAAATCACGTGAGCGATTCACACAGATCAGAAAAACTTAAGTATGGATAATTCAAAATTTTATGCCATAACCTCATTATAAACTAATCAAAATCTAATAGAAACTTTTTTAATGCACAAGTAATAACCATGTCATCATTTTCAACGATTTTCGAACCACGTTCCCTTTTAGACTGAGAAAAAACAAGGCCCCTTACACATGTAATGATTCCAGTATCTGTGTAATCCAAACGGAGCTCAACCCTAGCTTTAGTGTTGAACCCGCTTCTGAGAACTCCTACGTCTGAGAACTGACCGTGACCGCGAATAAAGACAGAAAGTTACAAAGCCTCCTAAAGCCACACTTATTCTCCGTTCAGCTTTTTAGTTTAGCCGGATTGTTTCGTAAGCTTCCTATATTTTAGGATAGGCAGTAACAAACATAACATCACGCCTGTAATCCCCGAAGGGTTAGTCAGAGGTGTACCTAAAGTACACCCACATTTCGCCAGTTATGTTTAAGGCCCATTGAATAGGGGGTGGGCAAAGTGGCAATGGTTGATGGCGATCAACCACTGCCAGTTTCCCCGACCTGGGAATTGTACCCAGGATCTCATGCTTAACAGTTGCGCTTGCGATCACTAGACCAACGAGGTAGTCGGATAGGTAGTATTGTCTAGAAAGTATTTTTGCACAGTACAAATACCCCTGGCGAAGAAAAGCATTGCTCTCTAACAGCTCGTATGGTTTCTATGTTACTCTTAGATGAAAACCCTTCTATTTGTGGTAACACTGTTGCCTTTCATACAGATATATAGAAACCAGTAACGTCGCTGCTGGCTGTGATTACGATTATGCAGCTGTGCAGCTGCGGATTACGGTTGCTGTTGCTTTTAGAATTATACAAAAGGGTAGTTTTGTTTTTGAGCATAATACAACCATTAAAAAAGTAGGTACGTTTTTTTCCGTTGAGGTTAGGCAGAAACTATAGCTAACCTGCTACGATCGAAATAGTAAATTTTAGGGTTCCGTACCTGAAGGGTAACCAACGGGACCCTATTATTAAACCACCGCTGTCCGTCCGTCCTTCTATCTGTCAGCGGGCTGTATCTCATGATCCGTAATAGGTAGACAGTTGAAATTTTCACAGAATGTGTATTTCTATTGCCGTTATAACAACAAATATTAAAAATTAAATTAAAGAGGGTTCCCCTACTACGATGATACGGAACCCTTTTTTTTTTTTTTTTTTCGGATGGGAAATCATCAAATGAACCCCCCACATTGGGCGGAGCGGAAGGGAGTGTCAGACTTGTACTGACTAAAACCCATCCATGTTCCTTCTTTGCCCTTTGTGTTCCAGGGCCACGGTATCTCTTTCGAACAGTCCCGCAGCCCTGGCAGGCATCGGTCCATGCGGACCCCTACGTGGTTGCTGACATCTCTTTGAGGTGCGCGTGGAACACGAACGCGCCGTCGACACGGCCTGTCGTCATAAGATGGCCGGACGGCGAGCTAGCCCATAACTCGCCGACCACAGGCCCGCGCTTACGGTGGCCGGGAGCCACCACGTGACCCCCGACGCCCAGGGCGTCTCCCGCGGCGGCTGGGACGTGAGGTTCTTTCCCTCTCACGTCCCGCCACCTCCTTCACTAGCATGACTGCTTCGTAGAAGGTGGTGACGGCTTTCCATTCCCTCTCGCTCCGGACCATGGCTTGAACCAGGGCCTGACGCGAGAGATCGCCGCCGCCAATCGCCGCTACAAGGACACGGCGGTGCTCCGCCCAAGCGGGGCAGACCTCTACTGTGTGCTCCACCGTGTCCTCCGGACGATCCTCGCAGTGGAAACACCCGGGCGTTTCCTCCCGCCCGATTCGGTGCAGAAACCTCCCGAAACAACCGTGTCCGGTGAGGACCTGCGTCAGGCGGTAGGTGAGGGCGCCGTGGCGCCTCTCTAGCCACTCCTCAAAGAGGGGACTTATCGCCACTATGGTAGCGTGCCCTATACGGAACCCTTCATTCGCGAGTCCGAGTCGCACTTGGCCGGTTTTTTCAAAATTACTTTTGTTCCCTATTCCGAACGATTTTACAATTTTACAAAACCACCAACATACAAAGTAGAGTACCTAAGCCTATTTCTAGAACACGATATACCTATTGACATAGGCACCTTCGGACGGTGTAAACAAATTTGCTCGGGTCGAAGCGGGTGGTCTAAAAATCAGCCATCGGCAAACATCGATAGAGGTAGCGTAATTTATATGATTGGGCAAACAAATTCAGTTTAAGGTGATACCTATTGAATATGTAATTTAATTTAGGGACAGAAGAGTTCATGTAGAGGTTCGAGTTCGTTATGTTTCTTTATTGAGTTTGAGTATTTTGGCTAGAACTTGGGAAGAGACTGTCAATCGGTAAAACTTCGTGGACAAGCCATATTGAACGGATATGGTAAAATAAATAGAAGTAAAGCCGCGTTGACACGATCAGAGTATGCTCGGACCGAGTGGACTCGGATACCTACTCGGACGCAACTCGTATTGTGGTAACCAATACCAGCCCATCCGAGTGCGCTCCGATTATGAGTTGTCATAATACGAGTTGCGTCCGAACATACTCTGATCGTGTCTACGCGGCTTTAGCTCTATTTATTTTTATCCGCGTCCACTTGGTCCGAGGATACTCTGATTGTTTCAACTAGGCTTCAGTGAGCTTCATAGTCAGAAAAGGCAGGTGTAAGCAGCCTAGTGGTGTGACCGTCGGACTGCCAAGCCAAAGGTCTCAAAGTCGAACCCAAGACCTCTGATTTTTCGGATTCATGTGCGTATTGTATAATTATCAGTTGCTTCGGAAAACTCTGACACCAGGTTAAGCACTGGCCACAGGATAAAGAAGAAGAAGTGAGACTCATCATTATCAATCGCAGACCATAACTGGGTATTAGGACACGCTTTGATGAGACTGGTTGACTCACTTTCGGAGCTCAGTGCGACTAGAATGGATTGATAGAATACACTTGATGGTACACCATAATTGTATTTTTTTAAATTAAATAGACACGATAAATAAATTAACAATTTGATAGAATATACTTGATGTTACACCATAATGGTTAAATAGCAATGTTATGTACAGCATAAATTGCTAATTTTATCGGAGAAACAGTCTTATCGCTAGAATATTTATTTGTTACATAAAATATATATTTTTGTAAGTATTAGCAAATTGGGCAGTTCATCAATATTCCTCACGTTTTCTTGGAAAGGTACTTAAGATTGGGCTCTTGAGTTAAGAGACGAGTTCCGAATCTTAATTTAGTATTTTTTTGTTAGCGTTCGGAATATTGGAAGCTTTTTATGCTGGAAAGCTGCTCGCACAGCTGAAGTGATTTTTAAAACTAGCGTGCAGCTCAAAATGATAATTACCTCAACCGAAATAAGCTAAACTAACGTAGCTTAACTCTTTGACTGCAGCCAGTTTTAATCATGATTATACCAGCTATTTCACTTGCGGCTTATGCTCTAAAGCTCTTGCGTGGAGCAGCTCATAACCCGGGTGTGCTGCGTCACCTGAAGCTGTGCGTGCCAGACCGTTATGTGTGGAGGCGGCGGCGACCGCCACTGCTGGCCGTACCTGCTGCCAAAACCAATCTGCTGTCAAAAACACCCCTCACCCGCCCAATATGTGTACTAAACGAAGTTCATGAGAGAATTGACATATTTTCGTGCAATCTGAGTGAATTCGCAAGAGTGTTGTTGAATTGTGTTACTCGTAGTTATATTTAGATATTAATATTCGGTGTTAAGATTTTTGTTGTTCGATTTTTAAGTATTTGATTTTATTTGGTGTGTAATTACAATTAGACATGTAATGGGGTCAAACCACTATTGTATTGGGGTCATCCTGTAAAGATAGTGTGTGTAAGTTAATAATAATAAATAAATAAATAAATAATTATTATTTTTTGTACAGTCACGAGCATCAATATGCTCGTGACTGTACTGTTTACTTTCGTAAATTTAAAAGCAATTTTCGCGAGATATAACGATTTTAACTTGAAGATAGAATCTTTTTCATACAAATATGAGTTCCAGAATACTATGTTCGTAACAACATGAAATTTCAATCAGAACAGTAGGAGAAAAAACACTTTTAAAAGTAGTTAAGTGTTTACCTATTGGTGCTCGTAAGTGTACACACCGTCTTTGTATTAATAGCCCTTCACATAGGTCATTCAAAAATTGGCTTTAATCGTCTATGATTCGATCTATTGTAGTCACCCACCACTAAATCCTACAAAAACTGACCACGTCTAAACTCCGTTAAATCAGTATCATAATCCCCTGAACCACAGGCCCAACGTTCAATCAAAACTAATCCTTACGTACACCACACAGAAACCACAGCTCGGAACTTTACCGCCGTTTAAACAGACCTTTAAACCGAAGTTTAGATCTAAAAGTCTCCCTGTACACTCAATTAACCACTACACCACAGCTATTTTGAACTTAGGTAATGGGCCTAATATAAGTTGGGAGTTCATTTATTTATGTCAATTATTTTGAAAGACGTCGTAATATTCACTGCTTCTTTTGGTTTAGCGGTCGCAAGCGTGACTGCTGGGCGTGAGGTCCTGCGTTCGATTCCCGGGTCTAGCAAAGTGATATTGGAATTTTCCATCAGGATCTCAGTAGCAGCCACAGAGTCTGAATTTGTGCCCGGTTGATGGCAATGGGCTCGCCCCCTATTACATGGGGCTTTAACATAACTGGCAAAATGTGGGTGTACATACTATTAGGTACACCTCTTCCTAACCCTTCGGGGATTACAAGCATGATGTTATTTTATGTTATTTCATATTAGACATTTAATTTAAGTACCTATTATTATGTGTTATAATATTGTAAGCGTATACTTTTATCTAAGGTGCTCTAAAGTTTTCTTGTTAGGGGCCTAAATGACAAATCAAGATGACCTTTAATAACATTTCTTTGCGTGAACGAAGACGAACATGACTAGCTTCGTAGCAGACAGCTACGCCGTAGCTCGGCTCGTAGCGTGGCGTAGCGAGACGCTTCAGAAAAACTTTTGTGAACTACCCGAAAACTTTTTTATTTTTTAACTTATCGAAAACATTCTCATTTATTTAAAAAACATGACCGCGCTAATTATTTATTGTTTAGTAGTATTTATAACTACGCTAAGATTGCATTTATTTCCACATCCCATTCCTTCTTTTAGCCGCTTAGAAAACATCGTGTGACGACCGAGTTGAGACGTTTATTCTCAGAAACCACTGAACCGTTTTTGATAGAGCGTATCGTGTGTTATGGATCATTGATTTGAGGTTGCGTGAGAGTGTGAATGAAGAGATAGAGTGAAAATTCTTGTGCAACAAGTGAATAAAATTAAATTGGAGATAAAAAATGTATATTTGGTGTTACAAAGTCAAGAATTATTTTGGACAAGCTGCACATCTTCAAAATACAAGAATATACCAACTTTTTACTTTCTTGGTTTAATAGTGAAGTAATATAATACATAACAAGCCTGTATTTCTCTGTCCGAAAGGTTAGGCCGACGTGTGTCTGTGGTACTCTCATGTGTCTCTAGTTATGTTTAAGTCCCATGTAGGAGGTAGCACCTCGTTGGTGAAGCGATCGCAAGCACTACTGCTGTAGATGGGGTTCGATTTTCAGCTTGGGCAAAGTTTTATTAGGTTTATCCATGAGGGATTTCTCAGTAGCAGTCTAGAATTCAGCTTAAAGCTTAAAGATCAGGATTGGTGCCCTAAAACAGTAACACGGGGTCGGGGCAGACCACGAAGACTATGGCGGGACGAACTGGACATCTTCCTTGAAAATTTGAAAGAAGTACCACAGAATTGTAACCGTTGGAATTAATGGAGGGAAGGCCTGTGCCCAGCAATGGAACAATATAGGTTAGCTGTAATAATAATAAATTCGGTTCTCGATACCGGTGGGCTACAATTTTTATATTTTTAAATGAATTTTATATTGTTTTTATATTAAGGAATATTTAAAAATGTATTAAATTTGTTTATAAATATAATAAATTCTAAACTTTGGACTTGCTCCCAGTTGATGGAAAAAGGCTCGCCTCCTATTACAACATATGATCCATTAAAGGCACAAAGTCGTTAATTTTCAAAACACTGCAATAAAGTGTGTAACACTATAGACTTACACTCTATTTAATACAGGCCAATAAAGCCTTCAAAAATATCCACGGCCTAATTCAGTTTAAACCCGACTCAAAATCAATATACACCCCTATGCGACGAGTATTTTTACACTGGATAATAAAATTACTATAGCCGAAAATGAACCGCTGTTCCAACAAGACACAAGTTAAAGGTTGCATCGATGTGCAGCACGGGAACAAGATTGTACAGTAGCTAGACATACGGAGGCAATGTATCATGTCATAATCAATTCTTAAAATTGGCATAGATATCATCATCATCTGCCTAGCCTTTTCCCAAATATGTAGGGGTCGGCTTTCAGTCTAACCGGACACAGCTGAATACCAGTTTTTTTGTACGGAGCGACTGCCTATCTGACTTCCACAACGCAGTTAGTACTGGGCAACACGATTCCTTCTTGGGAAGACTGGTTGACAGACTTTCGGGCTGACTACCTGTAATGACTGTCGAAGATCTGCAAATGACAGCCAGGACCAACGGTATAACGTATTTTCCGAGGCACGAAGGAAACTCGGTATGTAATTGGTCATCCATCCACCTAGGCAAGCACGGCTTAACCTGAGAATTGATCCGAACGGCTGTTATAATTTAGCCACTAGCTCCTCGGTATAAAGTGGCATCACTTGAATAAGTTTAACAATTTTCCTTTTTATTTAATTACTGATTTTCACCTAGAACAGCCATGATTAATATATAATTGTCGGATCCGGTCATTAGTACGGACATAAAATGAATCGCAAGTCCGCTGGTGGTGACGTCACGCGACCTACTTACAAGTCTACCCACACCACAGCGTGGTTTCTACAGAGCCCTGATGTTTACAGCTCGAGCCGAGGAGGACGGTAAATGTCTGATCGCAGCGGAGTTGAGACGTCCTGGAACTGTACCTGATTCATTGTGCCCCGTGTTATTGTGTTAAGTTGTAATTTCAAGTAATTTGTTAGTTTATTATAAACAGTGTATCGCAACCAGTGTATTTTCATTACACGAAACCCGTCGTCTGCCCACATGATGCACGAGCCAACGGAATAAATCCTGACAAATCCGACATAATCAATCGCTTACTATTAGGTACTTTATCACTACAATTCATGATATTTGGCATACAGCAAAAACCACGACCAAGGTTGACTTAATTACCGACCTCCATGTCATGAATGGGCGGAACCACGATATAGCTAGAAAAGAGGTGACTGCTGAGATGACGAGTAATAGAGAAGTATGGAAGAAGAAGACAGACATGCTGCGCCGACCACAAATAAATTAGAATAACGGCAGGAATCAAAGGGCAAGTGGGACATAAAACTGTCATAACTTTATCATCGTCTGTATTAAAATTAAACAAAATTTTTGCTTGTTTTCGAATTTTTCTGATGGAACCTTTAACTTGTGTCGTACTATACCCAATGTTCTGCCTATCTGGGTGTTTGTATGTATTTCGGTGTGGTCATAAAAGTGTCCACTTTACGAGTCATTCAATAAGGCGGCGTCAACACTACGTATTTGTTTAGGCTGCCAATAAATCTGCTTGTGCTCGGCGGTACTTTTGGTGGCATAGGGCTTTGGAGTTATTTTCAGGGTATATTGATTTGTTTTAGTTTAAACAGCTTTATATTGAAGGATATGAAGGTGAAAAAAGTAATACTGAAATATATCATGCATAAGAATGTTGATAGTTTTCAAAAAACACCAAAATAGTACAGCATCATGCTGAGTGGTAACCTGCTTGTCGCAGTCACGACGTGCAAGCTGTCATCTTTTTTGTCTCGTCCTGCTGTATTTATTAATGTTTGTTATTAAATTCAAATTCATTTATTTCAGGTACGTAACTCATATTGGAAACATTATTAAATGAAATACAAAGTCACATACAAATAAATACAATTTAGATATAAACCAACACCAATTAATTAATAATACCAATAAATCACATTCAATCTTAGTCATAATCAATTCATTACAATTATTATAGTCTCTTACGAGCGACACTATAATATGTACTTGCCTATCACAGTAGTGCCGCACTTAAGGACAGTCCAACCTATTAGCTATGATACTCAGAGTGCCCGAGCTGTGTGGAGCTGGCCCGCACAGCGAGCAGCGCTTCCGCATGGTGCCACGGAAACAGTTCGTGCGCGGCCATGCGAACATACCTGAAGAACGGCAGTACCGACGCAGAACCAAAACCGCTCTGAAAGCGTTGTTAAATTGAACGCGGAGGGTGCTGTAGATTTTTTCGTGTATTTGTTTTTATGCGCTGTATTTATTTTTTTTGTCTTTTTGTAAGCAAGTCATGGCTATGCGACAAATATTTCTTTTTCTTTTCTTCCAAATAACGGGATAGATTTTCTATGTCAGTGGTTTAACAATTTCATTAGATTTTCCCTTAATTTTCTCATAACTCGTAAATTACTCAGCTACAACTAAAATCATTTATCAAAAGTACAACATTATCTCTTTTATCCCAAGCACTTATTCTGAGGGCGAACTAAAACTTTAGAAGGATCTAAATGCAAAAAACAAGATTTACAAAGATACATAAACCCACGCATTTTTCCCAAGGGTGTAAGCAGAAACCATGGACCGCCACCAGCTTCGATCCTTATATACTCATTTGGCCTCGTCCACGTTCAATCATCTAGTCATACACGCAAGCCGGTTGCGAGTACTACGTAGCTGTCCTTTCTGAAAAAAACTCTCTAATAAGATAATTATGTCCTTCTAGGGCGTCATCTGTCGGCATTACAACAAGAACTAGATTAATAATTACCTATTAGCAGGAGCATCATCACATCACTAGTACCCTTTTCAAATCCGAACAGCTGCTCACATGATAGTACATTTACACGGAACTCCGTACAAGCGACACGTTAACATGTACGGGAGGCTTCGCTTATCTCCCTACAAGTCATAAAATCCCGCTGAGGAAATTCACAATAGACACAAACAACTGTCGTGGTGTAATGTGACCGGGAAGTGGGTGTATAAGAGGATGTGTTTTATTTTGCATATTTATTTATTTATTTATATAACACTTCAAGCACAAAAGTACAGAGGCGGACTTAATGCCATAGGCATTTTCTACCAGTCAACCTTTGGGTGATACAGAGACAAGCAGTGGTAGGTGTATATCTGAAAATAGGGTGCATATTGGGTACTGGAGAGTGCTAAGATTTTGTTAAAAAGAATGATGTTATTTTTTGGACGCCTGTCAAATTTCCCACTTCTGGGCAAATCGCTCCTCTTTCTTCTTCCAAACCTTTCTATGTTGAGCGATCTCTGGCCATGTTTTCCCCGCAAACAAATCAAATTAAATCAAATCAAATCATTTATTTTGCTTGAATATGGGTACACATAAGGATGAAACACAACAAATATAGCTCAGGACCATAATAATATCCTACCCTAACAGGTGTGCAAAACTAGTACATAATTATTATAATTAAAATTAAAATTTAATAAATTTGGAATGTCAATAATTAAAACAAATGACACCTTACATTATGACGTCAAAATTAAATTAATTACATTTATCATTTCAGTCAGGGATACAGAGATGTCATATTATCAATTTAAATTCTTATCAGACAAAAAATCGTCAATTGAGTAATAACATTTATTAATTAATAGTTCTGTCAATTTCTTTCTGAAAAGTGGAATTGTCTCATTTTTCATTACAACGGGTATTTTGTTAAAAATTTTCGGACCCATACATAAAATACTTTTCTTCAATAGGGCGATATCGGAACCACTAACAATTAACAAATTTTTATACTGTCTCCTGATTGACCGGTTTCTATTTTCGGCACTTTATTAAAAAGATGCATATTTGATTTAACAAAGACAGCTACCTCGAAAATATAAAGTGATGGGAGTGTTAGTAATTTTAGGGACTTAAATACAGGTACGCAGCTATCTGTTACTATTAAATTGCACATAGCCCTTATACAACGTTTATGAGCCTTGAACACCTGTTCCCTCAGACTACAATTTCTCTAACAAGATCAGATCGTCACACCACCATCGCCACGGTGGATATTTCATTACAGTGACAGTTTCTCGGCGACATGATAACTACTCTGTACTCATCATCTGCCTAGCCTTTTTCCAACTATGTTGGGGTCGGCTTCCAGTCTAACAGGATGCAGCTGTATACCAGTATTTTACATGGAGCGACTGCCTATCTGACCTCCACAACCCAGTTAGTACTGGTTACTACGAGACCCCTTGGTAAGACTGGTTGTCAGACTTTTTTGGGCCACTGACTACCTGAAACGACAGTCAAAGATCTACAAAAGACAGCCGGGACTAACGGCTTAACATACTTTCCGAGGCACGGAGGAAACTCGGTATGGAATGTGGTCACCCATCCACAGACCAACCTAAACATCGACTCGAGCGGCAGTTGTTATTTAACCACGAACTCTACTATTTGATTTTACTAATATGTAAAGTTAAAATTGTTTCAACTTAACTAAAATTCGCTCAAATAACTTCCGCATTGAAATCCTATATAACAAAGCTCCTTTAGCTATAAAACATTTCTAAAAACTTTTGCAAACTTGGAAATACTTTGAAACACAGATAGTAAAGCTTCTCTCTGGACATCTTAATACGTTTTAATACGGACTGCCTCGTGGGTCTAATGGTCGTCAGCGCGATTGCTGAGTATGAGGTCCTAGGTTCGATTCCCAGGTCGGGCTAAGTGTAATTGGGTTTTTCTACAATAGTAAAGTAAATAAAAGTGTGAAAGTCTCATGCAACGCATGTGCCGACCTTATTGATAGAAAAACGCAATAACAATTTACCCGACCCGGGAATCGAACCCAGAACCTCAAGCTCAGCAGTCACAATTGCGATCACTAGGCGAACGAGGCAGTAGACCATAAATAAATTAATGAGTAAAACATAAGCTATACACAAACTAGTGCAACAACATCACAAAGTTAGGTGATGATGCGTGAAGGCAACTCGCGACAGACGTGCACTCACTTACAACTTCGTTAAGCTTGTTATTACATGCAGTAGCTAGACGTTTATGCACTTCGAGTTATAGAAAGAGACCGACATACAGGTATTAGAGTGAGAGAAAAGGAAGAGGATGCTCTACGGAGCAGAGTTTTTTTCTAAAACTTAACGTTCCATAAATGACTAATAAAAGATGTAAATAGACCATTTATGAAGCCGAAAGGCACTTGTTCTCCTGTCATTGCGAAATTTTTTTCTGTTCTGTTCATACTTGGAAACTTTCTAGTTACGGAGATATTGGAGGTCAAAGTTCCAACTTTTTAAGGTTACAAGTTTTTAAGGTTATAACTTTACTTTAAAAACCCCCAATGACCTGTTTGCTATTTATTTTGTTAATGCATCCATCAGCACAATGTTTTGAGTGCGTTACATTGAGTCCTACCGAAAACTGTGATTTTTGACCCAACAAAGAAAGTCGTTTCTCAGCAATAATTTGTGCGTAGAGTTACTTAGTTTGTTGTACAGAATGCTTGGTTGATGGCACCGTGAAGGGTCTGTTTACACCTTGTATAAAAGACATTGCTTACCCACGAAATATCTCCATGTAATAGGGGTGAGCCTATTGCCGGGCACAAATCTAAGCTCCCAGGCAAATGTGTTCAAGGAACAAGACAAGTGTGAGTCGTAGTTATTTCAAGGTTTATTTTTATTTAAAAAGTTCAGCATGAAATTCCAAGCAGCGTTCTTTCAACAGAAGCTTATAAAATTGATTCCCTACCTTTGAATATTGTTATTTCGTAGAAGCATTCGTTCTCAATTGATCGTTTTCTACAGAAACACTTCACGGCTTTCAAGAACTCAACAATAATAAAAGCCATGCCACAAGGAAAGCGTACAATTTGATATGGTAATGACTATTCATTTCCGTCATCAATTGTTTTGTATTGTGAGCCGGGAGGCCATTAACAGTGTTCATCGATTCGGTCATGCATAGGTTAACTTTCACAATACTTTTCGTCATCATTAATACACTAAACTCTGTGTTCGGACAGTTTAGGTAGACTTTGTAAAACGTTGATTTAAAATTAGTATGTTTCTGCCTCGTTCACATCCTCGGGCTATACTTGAGACGCGACAGTTTACGCGACGAAATAGTTAGGAAAAGGCTAGATGGATAATAATGTACGATATTTAAAAACTGTTTAAATATAGCATAAAACGCAATTGATGTGTTGTTCGATCTAAAACTACTCGCAAGCTAGCATTAAGCAATCAGTCCATCAAATCAATACTAATGTCTTTGGAATTATACCAATTGAAGAGGGAAATACTGTATTTTAATTCGCTACTCAAGGGTAAACTATACTTCAATGAAAGTATAAAACTTATTACGTTCTAAATACCAGTACAGGAGGCGTAAAACCGAGGTACTAGCACGTAGTGTAAACGTAACGTAAATAAAAAAGATTTTTGAATCTTAAAACTATTATAAAAGGAGCTCGTGGGTAAATAATAACCGCCACTCGGGTCGATCGTAAGATTAAGCCGTGGTTGCCTAGGTGGGTCCGTGGATGGGTGACCGCCCATAACATACCGAGTTTCCTCCGTGCCTCGGAAAACACGTTAGCCGTTAGTCCCGGCTGTCATTTGTAGATATTTGACAGTCGTTACAGGTAGTCAGAGGCCCGAAAGTCTGACAACTAGTCTTACCAAAGGGTATCGTATTACCCAGTACTGACTGGGTTGTCGAGGTCAGATAGGTAGTCGCTCCATGTAAAATACTGGTATTCAGCTGCATCCGGTTAGACTGGAAGCCGACCCCAACGTAGTTGGGAAAAAGGCTAAGCAGATGATGACAACTATTAAAAATGCGAAAGTTTGTGAGGATGGATGGATGTTTGTTAGTTAATCTTTCTCGCAAAAACTACTAAAAGGATTTAGTTAAAAAGCACAAAGATATTTTCATTTTCATCATCTTGGTATTGGATGGACCTAGATTACCACATAGGATACCGAACGCTACGTTTGCTATACCGCGGGCATAAGTTAATCGAAAAAAACATCGCAATGACGAGAGCAAGAACAAATGCCTTTCTTTCGTCTTTTTACACCCATTAGACTTATATCAGTGATTTATTCCAAGGAAACGTTCTGAAAGTATTTGACACAGCCTAAATACTACACATTGCAAAGGCAATGACGAGCAGGCATATCGCTTCCACCATTTTTACCCGACTACGGCGACGCCAAAAGGAAGAGTTATGATTTTAGCAGTCTATGTATGTATGCATGTTTGTAGTTACATATGTTCCTCCGTAGTGCCTAAACCATTCATCCGATTGTGATGAACAAGGTGTCAATCGATTCGTTATTATGGCCCACGTAACATAGACGGTTTAACCGACTTCAACAATAAGAGGTGTCGATTTTACCGCGTAAACCCCGAATTGAATTAGAGCGTGATTTTTCAGTAGTCGGGTTTTTTAGTTGTAGTGTACACTACAACTACAAATCCTTTAACACGATCAATTTCTAATAGAGACTAACTCCAGAGATAAAAGTACGTAGACTTCAATTGTCTAAGTGGTCACAAGAATGATCTCGTTACTTAGTCGTAGCTTAGTCTGTTCTAAGAGAGTTCCTAAGTTAAGTAAAATTAGTTCATCTCGGACAAGATGACATTACGCTAAGTTAGTACCTCTATAATAGACAAAGACTCCCCGTACACTCGCGTTCATGAGCTACGGAAATTACTGTGGAGGTAAGTTGAATATAGCGTTGGTTGGCCACAGAGTAACTGCAACGTCCAGTAGTACAATGGCCAAACTTTTGATAAGACTTTAAAATGTTCTAGAAGGTCTATAAAACCAATGTCTATAAATTTAGACATTTTTCTATCACAGATGAGTTCCTTAGGTTGGAGTGTTGGTGCCTACGCTTATGGAAGTGAATGTTGGATGTGGCAAACCAGGCATATGAAAGTATAAGATATTAAACTGTCAAGATCACTAACATTATCATTAACACAGAAACGGGATATTTACCATGTTTACTGATTTGTTTGAGTTCCCGATATTACGGAGCTGTTGCAAACACCATGATCACGGGTAAACTGAAGTTATTGTGCGGGTGGGTGTCGAAACAAAGACAACAATGAAATATAGCTTCAGTCCCAGTCACAAGGCACAAAAACTGTGAAAGTACTGTAGTTGCCCATATCCTAATATAATATAATATAATAAAATAATAATAAATGCTGCGGAAATGCGTTCCATGCGAAGCATGTGTGTAACTCTGAATGATGAATTGAGAAATGAAGAACGTGTGTTTTGTTATTTGTTGTTTCCAATAGGAATTTCTCTTAGCCCGGAGGCATATGCTCGGTTGATGGGAATAGGCTAGCCCACTATTTATGACACAAACATAACGAGTGGTTCCTGTACGGTGCACCTGTTGGCCTAATCAATAAGTATGTGTGTGTGTATGTGTGTAGGATGTAATTATTTGTTATAAACAGAATGTTTCGACACAACTATACCTAAGGCTGCTAAGGGTCACAAGTTTCGTCTTCTTTACCACTGTTTTATAAATCCATATAAAAATGCTTACCAAATAGGTCTACCACTGGAATCCACTATCATATACTGCGGTCAGACGGCACGGTTGGCGCAGTGGCTAAGCGATTTGTTGCTGCGCTGCGTGTCGTGGGTTCGATCCCCACACGGAAAAAATATTTGTATGATGTCCAGGTAGTTGTTTCCGGGTCTGGCTGTTTGTGTATTTGAGTTTAAATGTGTGTTAACGCACCCACGATACAGGAGAAATAACTAGTGTGAGCAAAGTTAAAAAAAAACTTGCTCTGAGCAACTGAACTAGGGTAGACTGTGGCCGTACTATTGTATCAAACGTGTAGCATTTGTTTTGTTCTGTACGTCGGCGGAATGAGATAACGAGTGGTAGGCTTCAAACTGATGAGTGCTATTTGCTCTGGAATCGTCTAGATATATATATGACGTTAGAACAGCTTAGTTTCAATATCATGTTATACATAGATAAAAGTCAGCAAGTAGAATAGAAAAAGTATTTTTTTTATGACATTTTTTCTTATTTAAAAATAATAACGTAAGAAAGGAATCTTCTTATTTTCCTGCCGATTAAATACCACTATTTTCGACCAGTAATCAGTTGCTATCTGGACAGATCCGTCCAACAAAAGTCTCAAACTCAGAAAGCAATAAAGATGATGAAGTTCTTATCGAATGCTTAAGAAGATGATAATAAAAACCATGTATGTACAGACACCACCACACCAAGGTACTACAATCTGTCAAATTTCTTTAATAGATTTTCAACTTTATTGATAACGCATTAGGTTTAAGTTTGATTGGAAAAAAATACAGTTTCGGGTACCTTGCAGTGCTGGCGTCTTTTCTATAATATTACGGCGTAATCAAATGATAATATACAAATTTCGATTTAAATTTAAGCATTGAAATAATAACATAGATATTGACGGAACGTACCCTGTTTTGAACCACAGAATACCCTGATCACTTAAAAAATACAAAAAATATCACGAAATAATCGTAGGCACTAAAGATATGAAACCAGCGATCATAATCATAGCAACAACCATTTCGTCAACCATGAACCCAAGGTACTGTCACGAGCACTAACATGTATACACTTAGCAACGTTTAAAAGTGATTTACGTCTACTGTCATCGTCTGCCAAGCCATTCTGAAAACTTTGTTACGGTCAGCTTTCAGTCATATTAGATACAACTGAATACTTATTTTATAAGGAGCGACTGCCTATCTGACCCAGTTACTGGGTAAAACGATACCCCTTGATAAATGGTAACGCCATCTTATTGTGGTTTTAATAAATAATTACCCTCATTAGTTCATACATTTGACGTTAGTGTCAGAACGAACGATCATCCTACCCCCCTGCCGCAAAAAGCACGCCGACCAGATCAAAATGAATGTCCGCCACGAGTGGCTGTGCGGTGCGTTGCACCCGCGCCCAGAACGTGCTGGACCGCTGCCGCGCCGCTCAAATTCTGCTTAATTTCCAACATAAACTGTACTAGAACGGAGATGAACTGCCCGCGAGTGTGATCGAGAGATTTAGTGAACTCCTGTGATCAAGTTGTGTGCTTCGAAGCAGGAAAGACGCCAGCAGCCGCCATTTTGGATCAAGGTAAGGCGTGCATGCCTCAATATCCACGTATTCGATCGCCCGTTTATCACGTCATTCTTTCTAGGCGATAACCGCCATCCTTTTATACAGTCCACTTAAATTCATAACATTTTTCAAAATCGCCAACATTATTTTGTTTCTTTTCCGAACCAGTAAGACTATTTGTGATACTATTGAGTTTCTGACGACCTGGAACGACAGTCAAAGATCTACAAATGACAGCCGGGAAAAACAGCGTAGCTCATGAAATGATACTCAAGTCTAATACTTATTAGCCATTGTGTACGAGCTAACATACAATGTTTAGTCGGCTAGTAAGTTTATTTTCTCACACATCTTTAGCCACAACATCATATACGTATTTGTGCTCATGACTGTACCGACGATATTGCCTGCCGACATCAACAACGAGGCGGGTTGGTTCCAGGACGCCATGTCCGAGATTTGCGACGTGGCAATGCCCCGAGTTCGGCCAGGAAGCGCCCGGCGTCAGGTGTACTGGTGGTCGCGAGAGCTGACGTCTCTGCGCAAGGCGTGCGTTGCCACGCGGCGCCTGTACGCCAGGCATCGCAGGCTCCGCATCCGCCCTCCGGATGCGGCAGCCATTGAGGCGGAGCTGTACGAGGGGTACAGAGCGGCGAAGACCGCCCTCCATGAGGCTGTCCGGCTGGCCAAGAACTTGGCCCGCGAGGAGATGCTGGAGTCTCTGAACGGAGATCCGTGGGGGCGCCCTTACAAGATGGTGCGGGACAAACTCCGCACCCGGGCCCCCCCGCTAACGCAGAGTCTCCGGCCTGAACTCGTGGAGGACGTGGTGAGCGCTCTGTTCCCTTCGCGAGGGGAGCATCCTCCCCCGCATATGGCTCCGCTGCCGCGTGCGGTGCCGGAAGCGGACCACACCGATGACGATGACGACGTTCCGGAGGTGACTGGGTAGACCTGAGAGTGGCGGTACGCAGGCTGAAACCAGAAACACCGCCCCGGGACCCGATGGCTTGCCTGGCAAAGCCTGGATCCTGGCCTCTGAGGCTCTCGGGCCCCGACTGGAAGGGCTCCTAAACGCGTGCTTGGAGAGAGGCCAGTTTCCGCTTCGTTGGAAGACGGGGAAGCTGGTCCTCATCCGGAAACCAGGGCGCCCTGCGGACTCTCCGTCCGCATACCGGCCCATCGTGCTGCTCGACGAGGTGGGCAAGCTCTTTGAAAGAGTCATTGCCAACTGCCTCGCCGGGCACCTTGCGGGGATGGGGCCGGATCTTGCGGAACACCAGTTTGGTTTCCACAAGGGGCGCTCGACGGTGGACGCCATCATGTGCGTGAGAGCCCTCACGACGGGGGACGCGGTGTCCCGGGGCGGGGTCGTCTTGGCGGTGTCTCTTGACATCGCCAACGCCTTCAACTCCATGCCCTGGAGCTGCATTAGGGAGGCACTCCGGTATCACCGGGTGCCGACCTACCTTCGTCGTGTGGTCGGGGACTACCTGACGGATACAGCCGTCATCTACCCTGGTCGAAGCGGAGAATGGAACCGGCGAGAGATGTCGTGCGGTGTTCCACAGGGATCGGTTCTGGGGCCGGCCTTGTGGAACATCGGTTACGACTGGGTGCTGCGCGCCGACCTCCCTACCGGCGTCAGCGTAGTTTGCTACGCTGACGACACGCTGGTACTGGCACAAGGGAGGTCGCACGAGGCGGCGGCCGAAAGCATGACACACGGGGTTGCGATAGTCGTGGAGAGGATCCGGCAATTGGGTCTCGAGGTGGCACTGCACAAGTCCGAGGCCATGTGTTTTCATGGGCCTCGGAATGCGCCACCGTCGGGATCCCTACTGACGGCAGCAGGGGTTTCCATCGGCGTCGGGTCGACGTTGAAGTACCTAGGACTCGTCCTCGACAGCCGGTGGAACTTCGTGGAGCACTTCCGACGTTTGGCTCCCAAACTGGAACGGACAGGGGCTGCCTTCAAGCGGCTCTTGCCCAACCTAAGGGGTCCAAACGCCTCCTGCCGGAGGCTATACGCGGGGGTCGTGCGGTCCATGGCCCTTTACGGGGCCCCGGTGTGGGCGCGTTCTTTGAGGCGGCAAGCCGCCCTCTACCTGAACGCGCCCCAAAAGGTAATAGCCATAAGGCTAATCCGGGGGTACCGCACGATCTCCGGCGAAGCGGCTAGCCTCCTTGCCGGATTGCCGCCATGGGATCTGGAGGCGATAGTCCTCGCACGCCTGCACGAATGGCGCGCGGAGGCACTACGTCGGGAGGAAACTCCGCTGCCGCGGCAAATTGCCGCTCAGCGGACAGACCTCCGGCGTGATCTCATGGCGACATGGAGAGAGCGACTGTCGCAACCCCGTGCAGGGCACGCCACCATAGTGGCGATAAGTCCCCTCTTTGAGGAGTGGCTAGACAGGCGCCACGGCGCCCTCACCTACCGCCTGACGCAGGTCCTCACCGGACACGGTTGTTTCGGGAGGTTCCTGCACCGAATCGGGCGGGAGGAAACGCCCGGGTGTTTCCACTGCGAGGATCGTCCGGAGGACACGGTGGAGCACACCATGGAGGTCTGCCCCGCTTGGGCGGAGCACCACCGTGTCCTCGTAGCGGCGATTGGCGGCGACGATCTCTCGCGTCCGGCCTTGGTTCAAGCCATGGTCCGGAGCGAGAGGGAATGGGAAGCCGTCACCTCCTTCTGCGAAGCAGTCATGCTAGTGAAGGAGGTGGCGGGACGTGAGAGGGAAAGAACCTCACGTCCCAGTCGCCGCGGGAGACGCCCTGGGCGTCGGGGGTCACGTGGTGGCTCCCGGCCACCGTAGGCGCGGGCCTGTGGACGGCGAGATATGGACCAGCTCGCCGTCCGGCCGTCTTATGACGACAGGCCGTGTCGACGGCGCGTTCGTGTTCCACGTGCGCAAGGACCGATGCCTGCCAGGGCTGCGGGACTGTTCGAAAAAGATACCGTGGCCCTGGAACACAAAGGGCAAAGAAGGAACATGGATGGGTTTTAGTCAGTACAAGTCTGACACTCCCTTCCGGTCATTTGATGATTTCCCATCCGGAAAAAAAAAAAAAAAAAAAAAGGCGTGCATGCCTCAATATCCACGTATTCGATCGCCCGTTTATCACGTCATTCTTTCTAGGCGATAACCGCCATCCTTTTATACAGTCCACTTAAATTCATAACATTTTTCAAAATCGCCAACATTATTTTGTTTCTTTTCCGAACCAGTAAGACTATTTGTGATACTATTGAGTTTCTGACGACCTGGAACGACAGTCAAAGATCTACAAATGACAGCTGGGAAAAACAGCGTAGCTCATGAAATGATACTCAAGTCTAATACTTATTAGCCATTGTGTACGAGCTAACGTACAATGTTTAGTCGGCTAGTAAGTTTATTTTCTCACACATCTTTAGCCACAACATCATATACGTATTTGTGCTCATGACTGTACCGACGACATTGTCGGAACTTATCGTGTTCCTCGTTAAATGGTAATCGATATCGTATCGTATCGAGCAAACTTAAGTATCGCATGACGAGGAAGCGACACAAGGTCAGGGGTGGAAAGGTTACTGAGAGTGGTGCAGTGTTTATGGATTTATATGAAATATAAAGAAGTCCTCCAAATCTGCAAGGTTCTAAACATCAATGACCTTTTAGAACTTAGATGGTGACCAGAGTACGTTTCTTTAACTTTTATTTTTGAGTTATGGGGTCCGGAGACGGTGACCACGCGAAAGCCTCAGTAAGTTCTCATCACTATCTCAGGTCCAGTTGAAAACCAGCGTCAACCACACCATGAATTTATCTTTTGTATGCACTTATGGCATGTGCTAAATAAAACATATTAAATTTCAAATAATACCAATATTTCGTTTATACATCTTTACACACATTTTTTATATATTTAAATACTTATTTAAAAAATAATAATAGATGGATGGAAGAAGAAGACATGCTGCGCCGACCCCAAATGAATTGGGATAAGGGCAAGAGAATGATGACTTATTTAAAAAAAAGCATAAAACACGTTAAAAAAAACATGAAAACATATTACTAACTATTATTAGAAATTCCTAGATGACGACTAATACGACTAATAGACCCAAACAAATTGAAACATGAGGAGAATGATGATGACTACTAATATCGGCTGACCAATATGATATCTAGAAAATAATCCTTGCTTATAATGAACGTGCCGTGACCATCAATACCAATTTCTGTATCAAACAAAAGTTCGTTTGCACCTTTTTTTTTTGTTTTCGGGGGGAAACCTTCAAAAGGCGACCGGTCTTTGGGGATAAGACCGGTGAGTGTGGGATTTTTACCACACTAAAACCACCGCCATCCGCACATGAGAAGAGGCACCGTTTTCTCTTAAAATACCTGTCCGGAGCCCCCTCTGTGCAACGCCTGTTAAGGCACATCCCTGGGGCGACTATGCAGAGATCTCCCCTGAGCCTCGCTGTGCAAGTGTGCACGGCAGCACGTGACCACTGTGCTGCCGGTCATATTCGAACGTTAATAATTGTTAGGTCTTCTAAACTAGGTACAAATTAGGTACAACTCATTTTTTTTTTTAAATACAGCGTTCTACTTAGCCTACAGACCGTTGAAAGTAATGATTTATAAATGATAACATTATCCTAATGATCAAAACAGCCTGCCGTCGTACATTTGTGGTTACAATATCTCCCGTAATTAAACTCAAATCGTAATACTAATTACGGAGCAGTACTTACAGGCAGCCCGTCACTTTAAGTGCAAATAATCTTAAAGCTGATGAAACACATGTTTCTATAATTTGAGATTAGACGAAGAGAGATCATAAAGCGCTTTATTGCTTAAAGTTAATTGTCTTGAAACTTGAATTTGAGGTTTTTGGGAACGTTCTACAGAATATTACAAATAGACGTGGTATTTAAATTTAGAAATGCTAATGCTTTATACGAGTACAAACAAACGGAACGGATGGCCGATGGGGCCGGAAAGTTCTGGAGTGGCGACCGCGAACTGGAAGACGTTGCGTTGGAAGGCCTCCCACTAGGTGGACCGATGACCTGGTAAAGGTTGCAGGGATCCGCTGGATGCGAGACGCACGGGACCGGTCAATGTGGCGACACTTGGGGGAGGCCTATGTCCAGCAGTGGACGTCTTTCGGCTGAAATGATGATTATGATGATGATGAATGCTTTATGGTTGTAGACGTAAGCTCCTACTGGGATACAACCCTACTTTTTGTGAAAGGGAATGGGATAGCTCACCACGAGGGCCCGTTGCAGGTGTACCTACAATAATAATAGTCACAATATGTTTTTAATTTTTTGGGTCTGACAATGATTTCCTTACAATGTTTACCATCTGGAGAAAAAATAAAATTTACAAACTAAAATACGACAAGAAATTCGGAGCCGTTGCCACTGGCCCACTCCTCCGTGGTTCTGACTTTCCTACGAAACTCGCGTTCATGTTTCGTGTTTAACTTAAATTGAAATTACACAGTCATTGAAAATCAAAAATCATCACAATCAAAACATTTATTTAAGTAGTTACAGGCACTTTTGAACTGTCAAAACAAAGACAACAATGAAATGTAGCTATTGAACGTACTGTAGTTGCCCATTCCCTAGCGTAGATCTCTATGGAGAAGAACGGGCAAGAATCTCCATGGACACTCTTTCCATGGAGATTCTTGCCCGTCCGTACCGGACATCGTTCGGGAATGGGCAACTACAGTACTTTCACAGTTTTTGTGCCTTGTGACTGGGACTGTAGCTTTATTTCACTGTTGTCTTTGTTTCATCAATTCAAAAGTGCCTGTAACTGGCCTACTTGAAATAAATGCTTTGATTTTGATTTTTAACCAGCTATTATTCAATACAATCTATTACCTGTCCTAAACACAGCTTCAAATGTATACAATATCAAAGTAATAACTACTATTATTACCTACTGGTGTAGGTATTAACTGTCTGATTACCTCATTGATCTAGTGGTCGCTAGCACGGCTGCTAAGCATGAGGTCCTGGGTTCAATTCCTAGGTCGGGCAAAATGATTTTTTTTTCCGTCAGGAATTTCTTAGTAGCAGCCACGGCGTCTGAATTTGCGCTCAGTTGATGGCAATAAGCTCGCCCCCTATTACATGGGACTTATACATAACTGACGAAAAGTAGATGTACTATTAGGTACACCTCAACTTAACCCTTCGGGAATTACAGGCGTGATGTTATGGTATCGTTATTATTGGTACCGAGTATACCCAATTAAGCTAATTAATAGTCAGATTACCTCTATTGTAAGAAGGGCTTCAATTAATAAGATGAATGGAAAGCAATCTTTCTCACTAAATAACTAAAGCAAATTACTCTTTGAAGGAAATCATTAGTAATGTAATATTAGAGCACGGACAGACTACAAAAGGAGGGGACTAGCTGTCATTTCAGGATTTATTTTCTTCATTTTAAAATAAAAAGTGCATCGCCTAAAATAAAGTAAAACACTACAAGGTGCAAAATAACGTTAGTTTCAGAAGGCGGTGTTTTAGTTGTTCGATAGTTAGAAAGAAGAAAGAAAGAAAGAAAGAAAAAATATTTATTTGTCGCAGGGACATGACGTGCATCACACAAAATTACAAAAAATAAACAATAAACCATTAATTCAACAGGACGGAACAAAAAAAAGAAAAAAGTTAACAGCTTGTACGTCGTGACTGCGACAAGCAGGTTACCAATCAGCATGATGCTGTGCTATGGGGGGCTCACAACACAGCGCTGGTTTTCAGTGGTCACCCGTGAAAAAACGTACGGAAGCTAAGACAGCATAAATATTTTTTACATCAATATGAAAACAAAATAAACAGTACTTAATTACTGTTTTTCTACTGATTTCCGAAACCAATGAAATAAAAACCTTCTCCTTTTTGGTCAAATAATAGTACACCCACATTTCGGCATGCAATAGGGGGCATGCCTATTGCCTTCAACCGGGCACAAATCCAGACTCCGTGGCTGCTACTGAGAAATTCCTGATGAAAAACCCAATAACACTTTTCCCGACTCGGGAATCGAACCCAAGATCTCAAGCTCAGCAGTTGCGATTGCGATCACTCGACTAACGAGGCAGTCCAAGAAAAGGCATATTACCGTGATACATAAACAGTAGCTCCGCATGGCCGGGTCAACCAACTTAGTGTATCGCAATCCACTGCTGCACCTCCTCAGAGGCCTCTCCCAAACTTCGCCCCAACTCCCTGTCTTCCACCCTCTGCATCCATCCATCCGCATGCTTCCTACCTCATCATCTGCATAGACTTTTCACAACTATGTTAGGGTCAGCTTCCAGTCTCACCGGATCCAGCTGAATACCAGTATTTTACATGGAGTGACTGACCTCCACAACCCAGTCAGTACTGGGTAATATACCCTTGGTAATAAAAATAATAGCCTTAGTAAGACTGATTGTAAGACTTTCGGGCTACTTGTAACGACTATCAAAGATCTACAAATGCCAGCCGGGACCTATGGCTTATCCTGCTTTCCAAGACAAGGAGGAAACTCGGTATGTAATATCTGCAGGTCACCCATCCACGGAGCAACCGAGGCAAGCACAGCTTAACCTCAAGATCGACACGAGCGGCTGTTAATATTTAGCCACGAGCTCCTTATACCTTGGCATTCCTCCTACCAATAAATATAACTTAACTTTTTTCATAGTTCTTAAACAACAGGTTTATTATAAAGGGTGTAAATAGACCCTTAACGAAGTCGAAGGGCACTTGTTCTCCATAATTTTTTTGTTCTAGACTATACCTAGTAACCTTCTAGTTACGGAGATATTGGGGGTCAAAGTTCCAATTTTTTCACAAGTTTTTTTTTCATTCTTGTTTTTAATGTAATATTTTTACTTTAAACAACTCCACGATAGCCGTACTATTCAATGCATCCATCAGCACAATGCTTTGAGTGCGTTCCATCGAGTCCTACTGTAAAACGTGATTTTGGTCCCCAAAAAAAAAAGTCGCTTCCTAGCTATAACTTTTGCGTAAAATTACTTAGTTTGCACCCTGAAAAACAATACATATTATGTACCTCACTAAGGCCATCATTTTAAGTTTAAAGTTGGACAATATTGAAGTAGTTCCTAAGTTTGTCGAGAACAAAGCACCCGATATAATAAATGAGCGAGTGAGTTTGTCGACAGCCATTCATCTCTGCACCTTATCTTTTTAAAATGTATGTAGTTTTATGTTTAGAACAGCTTTTTGTTTTTATAAGTTTTTTTTAAAGAAAGTTTGAGACGTTACGAGAAGAGTTGGAGAAAAAAGGTTTTAGTTTTTCGCTGAACAGATTGCCAAAAAGCAAGTAAAAGCTGAAAAAAAGCCCCGCAGGTATCATCGTCTGTCTAGCCTTTTCCCAACTATGTTAGGGTCGGCTTCCAGTCTAGAGAGATGGAGCTAAATACCAGTATTTTACAAGGCGCCGCTGCCTGTCTGACCTCCACAACTCATTTAGTATTGGGTAATACGACCCGTCTGACAACCAGTAGGAGTACCTTGGTAAGACTTGTTGTCAGACCGGCAGGTATATATTCCACATAATATATTGTACAGATATCTACACCATTTTTTTTTAAATAAAGTTATTCGCTTGTAAAATATGAGATTTTAGTGTGCAAATGTGCGATTGCGACTGCCTCGTTGGTTTAGTGGCCGCAAGCGCGACTGCTGAGCATGAGGTCCTGGGTTCGATTTCCGGATCGGGCAAAGTATTTATGTGTTTTTTTCATCAGGAATTTCTCAGTTGCAGCCACGGAGTCTGGATGTGGCCCTGTTGATGGCAATAGGATCGCCCCCTATTATATGGGACTTAAAAATAACTGGTGAAATGTGGATGTACATTGTACATCTCTGTCTAATCCTCTTGCCTAATCTGGGTGTACTTGTTAGGTATACCTCTTCCTACACCCTCTGGGGATTACAAGGCTTGATATTATGATGTTATGTAGTTGTACCTACATTTTACATGATGTATGGACTTCTGTACTAAATTAGTGTGCAAAATGTATTTCATCCTTTCATAAAAAGATACTCAGAAACACTACTCCTCCACAATTAACAACAGAACAGCTTTATTCCAACACTAGCTGTTGCCTGCGACCTTCGTTCGCGTGAAATTATTTAAAAAAAATTACTTCCCTTTTTGAATCGAATTTAGTTACCAATTTCAAGGGTTTTTACAAACAAACAGACAGACACAGACAAAAACTCAAAAAATGTGGTTTATTTACAAGTGCCTTATATATTTTCATATGCATTCTGTTATTACAAACAGACACATGTAATATCTATACAAATAAAAAATATTGTTATTTGTATAGATATTACAGACACTTCAATTTTATTTATTCGTATAGATGAAAATAATGATTGCCTTGGTTTTGTTATTCTCTCTACTGACCATAAGTTTGGCTGCGAACGTGAAGGTTTATGGTGCCTTTGATTATTGTAAGTAAAGCTTTCCTTATTTTGAATAAGATCGAAGTAATCATAATTATTATACAACATTGGTTTTAGTAAATGCGAAACCTGAAACACGTGTCTAGTATTTTTATGTAAAGAATCTATGTGCAAAATTTCAAAACTGTGTCGTAAAAAGTCACAAAGTTATAAGCTTGTTCTGTTACCTAATTGTCCGCACCAAAACGTGGTCACCACGCGGGACGCTCGCGCGCCTCCAGCGTCGTCTTGAGCTCATTGATAATAATAATTTCGCAGTAAGTACCTAAATGATTGCGTTAGGTACTTAGTATCGCTCATTGTCCGACTTGTAGCCTTTTTTAAATATTTTTGGGACAAAATATAAAGTTTTAAAAATTATTGGAATTGATTCAGATACTTACTCTGAACAAACTATTTTCAGGTTTCTCATGTACTAAAAATAATGTTGTAGATAACGTAAGTACACAGTTATAATTATTCAAAGCGCTTTATTATTCGGGCAAGAAGTCGCTATAATGAATCATCTCTCCGGGACATTTCTGGCTTCGAGATTTCAATGGTCGCGGAAGTAAAACGGGTTGGTAGTAATAAAATATTTTCCTTTACTAAAATGTAGCGTTGCGTTAATAAAATCTGTTGGCATTTTTGTTGAGTCGAATAGAAAAACTGGCCAGTCAGTGCTGGTCGTTTTAGATCACTTAGCTGTGCCAGATGTACTTGAAGAGAGTTTTGAAAAGTACTCCATTGAATTCAAAGAAAATCTATCTTAAGTGCACATAAGTTTTCAATACATTCTTCTTCTTCTTCATCGTCACACTCTTGGCAGAGTGGTCAAGGTGGCAAGCTTTTCAATCCGTCGCCATTCCTCCCGTACCTACTGTGGCTTTTCTTGTGCATTCGTGGAGTGGACCATTGAGTGCAGTTTTGACTTGGTCGGTCCAACGTATTGGTAAACTGCCGCGCGCTCTTGTACCTTCAACCTTTCCCTGTAGTCGCTCCACAGATGTGTCTTCTTGACGAGTGAAATGTCCAAAGAAAGTGAGAATAGGATATGGACGATGGAAGAAAGACAAATTTAACAATCCATAGAAAGTACCAAAAAGATGTAATTGAGCACTTTGGTTTTAATTGTGTAGCCGATGTTTATCAGTGGACAAGAGAGTCTGGAAGGTTGATAATGATAAAGTAACCTTTAAGATAATAAACCTTTTCAAAGTAAAAGAATTCCAAAAAAGATTTATTCCGATTTTTATTGCATTAACTTATTATGCTTGTAGGATACAGAGCTATTGAGCCAAGTCGCGGGCAAAGGATAGTTCCTCATTGTATTTAATCTAAACTACTTCAATTTCCCAGGTCGGGCAAAGTGTTATTGGGTTTTTCCAGCAGAAATTTCCCATTATTAGCTACGGAGTTAGGAATTGTAAACAGTTGATAGCAATAGGCTCATCTCCTATTACATGGGACATTAACATAACTAGCGATATGTGGGTGTACACCTCTGTATAATCCTCCGGGGATTACAGGCGTGATGTTATGTTATATAGCTTCAATCATAGTTTTTACCCATCGTATTCAGATGAAAACGTCCAGTTTTTGTGCCGTTGTCCAAATCAATGAAAGAGGATTGTATTGTCGGAAGTTTGGCAACATGTGGTGTGGACAAAAACTTGGAGCGAAATTCACGGCTGTGTTGTGTACAGGGACGCTGGCGTTTAGCTTTTATTCTTTTTCAATTTAGAACAGCCAGTTTTAAATCCTCGTTGGTCTAGTGGTTGCAAGCGCGGCTGCTTAGCATGACATCCCGGGTTCGATTCCCAGGTTGGGCATTTCATCAATAATCAGAACATTATATTTTGGAAAATAAGAGCGGAATAACCATCGTAATACCTATTCTGAAAATATGACTCAATAAATTAAAATTAGTAAAATAATTTATGTAAGTGGTCTTTAAAATCTTTCCTAAAATACGAAATGAACAGTGCCAGCACCATCCACCATCAATAAAGTGTTACAAAAGACCTTTTTGTACTTCCATCAATCAGCCAGAATCACAAATGTATCCCACAACACTAACCTCTTGGCCATGAACCACAATTTACCACCGGCAGTAGCCACGCAAAAGTAACCTTATTTGATACGAGAATACGGATCAGGTTGGTTATAATGATGTCTTAATCAGTATTGTTTTAATGTCACTAAAGTGTGAGAAAGAGACGGACTAGAGACGTCTAGCGTCATCTTTTTCTCACTGTCACTAAGACGTCATGGAAGGCCACTAGAGCAATTTTGGGTGGGAGCAACCTATCAGTCACTGGTCAAGGACAACATAGATCACTGTGATAGACGGTGACATAATGGGAGGTAAAAAATAACTGTGAAAGACACGCGCTCAAGTAACACGCGTCTTGCGACAGTGACTGCTGTATAAATAAATTTAATTAATGTTTAAAGGTAGTCATACACGCCAGGATGTACCTGACAGGTTTGCCTGTACAGGTAAATCGGAGCGGACCTGTCAGGTACCTACACCTGCACAGTTTTGTAACATACATATACACGCTCGAGTCACCGCGACACAAGAAGCGACAGAATCGGTCCTACTCACGCGTAGGAAACAAGTGACGATCGCGAGTGTTGTTTTACGCAATTCGCATCTCCCGAGGTCGTGAACAAGGCCTAACTTGTGAGTTTTGTAACACATTAAACGCTTACCCCATTTGATGAAAAAGTAACATAAAAGAAACTTGTTCATAAAGGAACATTGTCAAATTTGACCAGACACAGAACTGTCAGGAGTTTTATTAATTTGATTGATTACTTTCAAATTAAATTGATGATAAATAAACGATTACGATTACATTATGCGTAATGGGGATTCATTTATACATTTGTGTATAAAAATAAACATAAATAAATCACGTAGTTTTCATAGAATACCTTTTGAATGTTTCCAGAAGTTTTCGATTAACTAAAGGCCATCAAGCTAATGATTTCGATCTCATTTTTCTTAAACATAGCTCACATAACATAACATCACGCCTGTAGTCCCCGAAGGGCGGCAGCGGTGTACACATGTATGCACATTTCGCCGGTTACGATTAAACCCGATGAAATAGGGGGCGAGCCTATTGCTATCAACCGGGCACAAATCCAGACTCCGTGGCTGCTTCTGAGAAATTCCTGGAAAAACCCAGTAACAATTTGCCTGACTCGGGAATCGAACCCAGGACCTTATGCTCATCAGTCATTGCTAAAAAAATTTCAAGTTAACCTTCTAATGCAACAGCGCCGAAATGTCGGGAACTCAAACAAATCAGTAAACATGTTAAATATCCCGTTTCTGTGTTAATGATAATGTTAGTAACCATGGTAGTTTGAAATCTTAAACCTTCTAATGTAACCTCAAAACACCAAAAAGTCAATCAAGCAAACTCTAAACCGCCCTTGCTAACACCGTAATCAAATCTAAAAGTTTTTTATCATCTTAGTAACACAAAATACAAGAAGATTCTCACTCCGTATGATATACGTTATGAGATTGACGAAATCTCTTTGAAACTCGTGTTAGGACTTTAGAAGTTGCTAAGATATTCGTATCGTGTATCCGAATTATATTTCGTACACATTTTTTATCAAAAAAGTGGGGCTTCGCGAGTTTTGCAAGGTTTGGCGAAATCTTTTCGACAAAAGTTTTGTCTGGAGTGTGAATTTGTCGATTAGATTTCCAACTATATACAGGGTGTAACAGAAAGGGTATAGTCATATGAAAGGATATGCTGCAGAGCATCAAACTGAACAACTTTCTCCTTGGGTCCAAATGTATGGGACATTTGGGTTGAGTAGGTATTGAAATTTTGTCTAACTATACCCTTTCTGTTACACCCTGTATCTATACTAATATTATAAAGCTGAAGAGTTTGTTTGTTTGTTTGGTTGAACGCGCTAATCTCAGGAACTACTGGTTCGAATTGAAAAAATCTTTTAGTGTTGGATAGCCCATTTATTGAGGAAGGTTATAAGCTATAAAATTTTACGCCGACGAAGGTCGCAGGCAGTAGCTAGTATGAGATAAGCGTAAATTTTTTCACATCATTAACATAACATCACACTTGTATTCCATGCTTTACATGACTCCTCCTTCTCCCCTCCCCCTCTTTACATGACATTGACAGTACTACACCACCACATTTCACAAATTATGTTTAACTCACACGTAATAGACAGACACTACTGTGAAATACTACTTTAAATATAAAATAGGAGGAATACATCACGAACAGTTTTGAAAAAAGAACTTTCTTATATACCCAAAGATACTAATTTAAAACAATATGTCAACCTGGTTGCTCAAAAAACTGCTAACTTCAAGTGGGACTGGACTAGCCACGTCTGCCACATGCCCAATGAGCTGTGAGCCAAAATAACCACTTTCTGAAGCCCTGCCACAGCCAGAAGGCGTCGCAGCAGACTTCGTACAAAATGGCGAGACGAACTGGACAAGACCAGCGACCAGTGGTCCACATTGGCCCTGAACCAAAATAACTGAAAGCCTGGCCTTTGCCCAGCAGTTGGATGCCGCAGGCCAACAGCATTAGCATCAGTATGTCTACCTACGTGCATAGACATAACTAGTCAGCTACTTTTATATCCCTTTCCTAGGTACAGTAAATACTCCAGACATGTACTGTAGTACCAAACCGTTTGCGTACAGTCATCGTCACATCACTGGTAATACTTTGACAGTCGTCGTAGCCGTTGAAACTATCTGACCAAATGAGGTATCATCGACCGTTTAGAAATACAATGCTAGTACTTCCTTTCCTGCCTTGAGCAACCACATACATATTCTAGGATTTGGGCCAGGCAAATGCCAGAACTTGACGTTTTACCTGGCTACTTGTTGAACAAAATTTGTGTTACTTGACCCAAAACCCTTTTTTTCGAAGAAGAAGAGACGTACCTATTAAAGAAGAGCACTCGTATACTGTACAAGCAATGTAAATGGTAAAACCGCGCAGGCTTTTTCTACCAACTGAAAAATAGTCACGTAAATCGGCCCACTTATCACAGAGAAATCAAACAACATACAGTAACACGAACATAGAACCTCCTCCTTTTTGGAAGTCAATAAGGACGATTTTCGCAGTGTAAGTGTTACCATTGATGTGTCGACTGTACATGACAGCCGTAAAACATGTCCTTGGTACGCGCAGAGACAAACTTTTTTTCATAATGACGAACATGAAATGCTCCCCGAGACGCAGTTTGTAAGGTTTATGCTTTCAGCAAATACGGCGGTGCTCAAATCTGTGTTTATAGAGAGGAATGTAATATACAGTTACATATAATTTTGTGAGGCACGTTTATATTCAAGAATATTAGACGGATTGGTGGTCTAATGAGCGTTTTTGCGAATTAAGAACCGTAAATGGAAAATAAGAAACGGGAAATCGGGATGTGGCTGTGTCGTGGACACTGCCGCGTGTTTTACGTGAATACGTTATATTTACTTTGACCGCATCATAATATGTATGTCCAGAGGTGTAGTTCCCGGCAAATCAGCAGTATTATTGATTCAGAGCCCCGAGTAACATTAGCCCTCGACGTGTAGAAGAAATGTTATTTTCAAACTCAAATTCTAATTAATAAGAGGCCCGTAATAGTCCAGACAGCTCCAAAGTTTTCTAGCTCTTAGTGAACTCAATTACTGCTCAACTAGCGTTGTTGGAGATGTTTCGATGAGGACCTGTCTTCAAAGACATTAACATTAAAGTCTCCATTATGATTGATGTAGTTGAGATCTTGCCTAGCTGCTGCCCAGTCCGGCGTTGATACCGAAGCTATCACAACATGGCGTCAGAGTTAAGAGCAAGCCTAACCAGGTGTCAGAGATTTTATGCCGCCCATGGGCCTCTGACTTGGCTTAATATGCCGTCGAACACAATACGCATATGAATCCGGAAATTCAGAGGTGCGTTTCTCGGGTTCGAACTCGTGACTTGGCAGTCCGATGGTCACACCACTTGGCTGTCACTGGTAGTGTTTGTAACAAATAATAAAAGCAGACAACATCTATTTATTTTTTAAACCATCAACAGGTTTCATCACCCCAATTATTTGAGCGTTTGTCTAGTCTTCCTCACGTCTGGGCGGTTAACTGTCTCCATGCGCCAAGCTGAGATCCGCATATACAACGTCGTCGTCATCGTTTACGGTGGCCTGGTAAAAAAAAAACATTTCAATAAAAAACGATTTCAAACGAGTTTTCCTTTACCGTTTCAGTCTGTTTCTGGTTTTGAATTACAGTTATGAATGTTTATACTACAAAAAAAGTTATCTCTTAACATAATACTCGTACTTACGTATGTATTCAATTCTATTGCGTCCACTTGATCGGAATTCCGATGGCGAAATTTTTCGATACTTAAATACATCACTAGTATTATAATACATATCACTACCACGGATGCTGACACATTTAATATTAACACGAAATTTTGAGGTGGCGGGAGCACAAAATCTGAAAAAAAAAAAGGATTTTTTACAATGTAACAGTTAATTTCTAGTTCTGAGAAAATATTTTATGTTGACACGGCTCGAATTGTTAGGAGGTTTTAATTTATTATAGGACTATAATACCTACTGAACTATATCTCCCTCTCTATCCTCTCTACCCTCTCTATCCTCTCATTTTTCCGGTTCCCTAGAATGGTAGCAGATGCTGCGTTAAAATGATTAAGGCATAGCATTTGTTTGACTAACATTATCTTTATATAGTATGAAACAAAGTCGCTCCCGCTGTCTGTACGCTTAGATCTTTTAAACTACTTAACGGATTTTAATGCAGTTTTCAGCAATAGATAGATTGATTCAAGAGGAAATTTTCTATGTATATTATCTACATTGCACCCGTGCGAAGCCGGGGCGGGTCACAGGTATAATTCCATAACAGAAATGAGATAACCGTTGTAGATAGTATACGATGAGTTAGATTAGATTTTTAGCAAGCTTTTTATACTGCTGAAATTCATTTCTGTTTGTCAGTAACAGCAAGGCAAACTTCTCGAGAATATCTCGTGCAGTGACGAATAAAGGCACCGCTCCACAGCGATCCACGGCTAAACTACGCAACCTTACTAAGCTTCGATATGTATGTGAACATAGGCGGGATCGAAACAAATACTGGGAAAGAAAATGAACCGTGGCTAACATCGTCGTGCACGTCCTACGTAGCAGTGAACGGATGAGTTAGTCAGTAATCAGTATCACTACAAACTCAAATGTTTTTTGTTAAGTTAGTTGTTGTTTCTTTTAAAAATAAATTATAATAAATAAATTATACAGGGTGTAAGGGACAGCCCTCCGTAAACTGACAGAATTTTCAGGTCCCTATTTTGAATCGTATTCCACTGGTTTTTTTTCAATTTTCATTTTTTTATCGTTTTTTCAGTTACTACTCCTTTATTTCAATGTAAAATTACATTTTGTGTAAGAAGCACTCCATTTATGTAAATAATACGGCTAAAATCAAAATACCAACTATGGATGTTGAAATACTCTGTCGAACAACGCGTGAAATCAGCTGTTTACTTCCTGCTACAGAGTTCATCGAACTCGTCGTCCTGCTTGCCGTTCGCTACATGCGTTTTGCCTAGGTAACGATATATTAGCGTATGAGGAAATAAAACAAATCAAATTTATTAGATTCCCATAGCGTTGCTGATATAATTTCTTATCTTAGTATGAATTAATACTGAATTCACCACATCAGTTTGCGGACGGTTGTCCCTTACGCCATGTATAAGAAAAACATAATATTGTCCTCCCAAAGGAATTTCGATCGAATGCACCTGTGTTAACGCACACAACACAGGTCAGATGCTCTCTCTGTTCCTGAACTTTCACAGTTCGAAGGGATCGTAATCCGCCACGGCGGAGAAAACTCAAGCGCAAGACCAAGGCTCCAAAACTCCAAGCTGCTACTGAGTTTTTTTCTTATAAAGTAGCCTATTTTATCCCACTGCTGACTGAGATTTTCCTGTGCCCGACATGGAAATCGAACCACGGACCAGGACCACGCTCAGCAGTCGCGTTTCTGACCGCGAGACCAAAGGGATGGTCCAAGTCTGGGAAGGGAATAGATAATATAGATTAGAGATCTCCGATATAAGGAGGTATAAGAAAGGTGTTCTCAATAGAGAAAGACTTACCGTCACATTCACTTCTGAGATCGACTTCTAGCGTACACCAGGTTTGACAAATCTGCTCATCTGAAAGATAAATAACAACATTCAATTTTTACAACAATAACAAAAACACGCCTATAATAAATCAAGTGACTTTCATTAAACAATTTTCTAAAAAACGGGATAGGAACACTTTTAAAACACAGTAAAACTCTCTCTCTCATTTTTGTCAGAATATAACAATCTCTTACATGGTAGAAGTCCTTCATTGACTGTCGCGCTCCCTTCTGCAACCACACAAGATGAACACAAGACCTCGAATTTGTTTATGTTTAGCTTGATTTTAATATCAGCGGATGTGACACTTTCATCGATATAATAGTAATCACCTATAGTACTATGATGCTTCTCTAACTCGATAGTTTCTTGATCTGAAACATATCAGAAAATTCAAAAAAGAACACTTGTCATTATGAAATAATTTCACAAACGCGGATTAATACTCTAGACTCTAGAGGTTCTTTTAACTCAATTCTAGACAGAAGATTCCGTGTAGTCTAAAGATGGTTCCTCACCACGAGCCTGTAATGTAACAGTTCAACTTCACAATGTTCAGTGCAAAACCAAATCTTGGATCGTTACATTACAGGCGAGTTTTCCCGGTTAGCAAGTACCGTAAGTAATAAACTTGAAAGATTGAAGCTCACCTGTACTATATGTGACATTGTGCAAGGTCACATTTGCTGATTTTATTTTAATGAAAATATAAATGAAGATCTTATCTCTCGAGTGATAAGCAAACTTGAAAGGTCGCTGCGATGCTATAGCTGGTGCAACCGATCCCTTGTTAACTAAAAACAAAAAGAATCTTAGTAATGCGGCATGTTAAAAAGCTAATTTACTTAAATTCTATTGCATAGAGCTATATGTATAATAATTCAGTTCTGTGAGAGATAGTCAACTTGAAGTGAACAATGGTACGTAGTATTATTTAAATTAAGTACTATTTCAAAGTTTTTTTTAGTAAAACCTGAACTGATTATTATGGTGTTTTTTTTTGCTTTTCAGGTTTCGCATATACTAAAACTAATGTTGTAAAATAGTTATGATTATTTCGATATTATTCAAAATAAGGAAAGCTCTACTTACAATAATCAAAGGCACCATAAACGTTCACGTTCGCAGCCAAACTTATGGTCAGTAGAGAGAATAACAAAACCAAGCCAATCATTATTTTCATGTTGAAGTTAAACATATAATAAATAAAACTATATTAGTTATATTTTGCAATGATATTTAATTATTACACTAAATGAAAATGGCTAATAATACGTGCAGTCGTGTAACTACTCGTATTAGTACAAAACGAACAGAAATCAGTAACAAAATGTGTACGTTGATGCTTTTATTATCCTCCTTTTTCATTAATATCCTCCTAATAACAATACGAGTAGTTACACCAAAATAAGTGCTAGCGATAACAATGTGATTGTTTCCTATAAATTATACTAGCTATGCCTCGCAGTTATACCTGCTTGCTAGGCTCTTTAGTATGATAACGTGATGTTTAATAGCAAAAAACCTTCCTCTAAAATTGGGCTATCAAATACAAAAAGAATTTTTCAAATCCAATTGGTTGTTCGAGAGATTCTGAGAACAAAACAAACAATTCAGCTTTATTATATTATCAGTTTATAACGTATTAGGACAGGTAGTAAAAGAATGGAGCTATACCCTGAAATAAGATTTATACAGATAGGAAAAGACGCCAACGCACAATTTAAAAAAAACATTTGCTGTTTCCTACAAAAGTGCAGGTGCAGTGGCTGGTGCCATGCTTTTTTTCTCTTGTGTGTGTGTAAGTTACTAACATAGCTAACATAGCTTTAAGTTATCTTGATATACAACTACTAACACTCTATGGGCCGAAAAGTCTGAAATAAAATATAATATATTTATTGAAAATTAGAATTGGCACAATAAATACAATTTAAATCTTTGAAATAATGTTGGAATAACAAAGTTCGATGCCTGTACTAGGTTGAACGTGCGGCACTTTTCTAGTAAATACTATTTCAACAATGGATTTTTATCAATATTTAACATTATAGTGAAATAAAAATAATAGTGAAATATAGTACATAAATGTTTTGAATTAAATTGAACACACGCCAAAATGTGTGGAAGAGAAGATTTTTTTTTCCAGAATAATGTACTGAATATGTGATAACCGTTTGTGTTTCGGTGTGCTTTCCACCCTTTATAGCTCAGATATAAGAGGTGATAAACTGGGGCCGGATCTTGCGGAACACCAATTTGGTGGGGCCGGATCTTGCGGAACACCAATTTGGTTTCCGCAAGGGGCGCTCGACGGTGGACGCCATCATGCGCGTGAGAGCCCTCACGACGGGGGACGCGGTGTCCCGGGGCGGGGTTGTCTTGGCGGTGTCTCTTGACATCGCCAACGCCTTCAACTCCATGCCCTGGAGCTGCATTGGGGAGGCACTCCGGTATCACGGGGTGCCGACCTACCTTCGTCGTGTGGTCGGGGACTACCTGACGGATAGGGCCGTCATCTACCCCAGTCGGAGCGGAGAATGGAACCGGCGAGAGATGTCGTGCGGTGTTCCACAGGGTTCGGTTCTGGGGCCGGCCTTGTGGAACATCGGTTACGACTGGGTGCTGCGCGCCGACCTCCCTACCGGCGTCAGTGTAGTTTGCTACGCTGACGATACGCTGGTACTGGCACAAGGGAGGTCGCACGAGGCGGCGGCCGAAAACATGACACGCGGGGTTGCGATAGTTGTGGAGAGGATCCGGCAATTGGGTCTCGAGGTGGCATTGCACAAGTCCGAGGCCATGTGTTTTCATGGGCCTCGGAATGCGCCACCGTCGGGATCCCTACTGATGGCAGGAGGGGTTTCCATCGGCGTCGGGTCGACGTTGAAGTACCTAGGACTCGTCCTCGACAGCCGGTGGAACTTCGTGGAGCACTTCCGACGTTTGGCTCCCAAACTGGAACGGACAGGGGCTGCCTTCAAGCGGCTCTTGCCCAACCTGAGGGGTCCAAACGCCTCCTGCCGGAAGCTTTACGCGGGGGTCGTGCGGTCCATGGCCCTTTACGGGGCCCCGGTGTGGGCGCGTTCTTTGAGGCGGCAAGCCGCCCACTACCTGAACGCGCCCCAAAAGGTGATAGCCATAAGGCTAATCCAGGGGTACCGCACGATCTCCGGCGAGGCGGCTAGCCTCCTTGCCGGATTGCCGCCATGGGATCTGGAGGCGATAGTCCTCGCGCGCCTGCATGAATGGCGCGCGGAAGCACTATGTCGGGGAGAAACTCCGCTGCCGCGACAAATTGCCGCTCAGCGGACAGACCTCCGGCGTGATCTCATGGCGACATGGAGAGAGCGACTGTCGCAACCCCGTGCAGGGCACGCCACCATAGTGGCGATAAGTCCCCTCTTTGAGGAGTGGCTAGAGAGGCGCCACGGCGCCCTCACCTACCGCCTGACGCAGGTCCTCACCGGACACGGTTGTTTCGGGAGGTTCCTGCATCGAATCGGGCGGGAGGAAACGCCCGGGTGTTTCCACTGCGAGGATCGTCCGGAGGACACGGTGGAACACACCGTGGAGGTCTGCCCCACTTGGGCGGAGCACCGCCGTGTCCTCACAGCGGCGATTGGCGGCGGCGATCTCTCGCGTCCGGCCTTGGTTCAAGCCATGGTCCGGAGCGAGAGGGAATGGGAAGCCGTCACCTCCTTCTGCGAAGCAGTCATGCTAGTGAAGGAGGTGGCAGGACGTGAGAGGGAAAGAACCTCACGTCCCAGCCGCCGCGGGAGACGCCCTGGGCGTCGGGGGTCACGTGGTGGTTTCCGACCACCGTAGGCGCTGGCCTGTGGACGGCGAGTTATGGGCTAGCTCGCCGTCCGGCCGTCTCATGACGACGGGCCGTGTCGACGGCGCGTTCGTGTTCCACGCGCGCCTCAAAGAGATGTCAGCAATCAAGTAGGGGTCCGCATGGGCCAACGCCTGCCGGGGCTGCGGGACTGTTCGAAAGAGATACCGTGGCCCTGGAACATAACGGGCAAAGAAGGAACATGGATGGGTTTTAGTCAGTACAAGTCTGACACTCCCCTCCGCTCCGCCCAGAGTGGGGGGGGTCATTTGATGATTTCCCATCCGGAAAAAAAAAAAAAAAAAAAAAGAGGTGATAAACGTAATTGTTCACTGTGGAATGTTCTTCTACTGCCAGCTAAAATGAACCTATTGAAGATATCTATCGTCAATAGCTTCATTTTACAAGGAGTGGTGATCGCAACATGTTGTTAGTAGCAGGTAGGCGACAATGCTGCTCATCTTACAGCCACATCTTACGATACCCACGGACAGAGATGGGGCGACTTTTTTTTGCCAGGAGCAAGTTATTACACACATCAATTTGGTAGCTAAATCAATTATGTAAAGTTGTTTTGATGTATATTCCCAAACTTTTTCTTATGAGGTTATCGCGTTACGCACAATTATTTTGTGATTATCCCTATTCGCAACGGAAATTTCCATATTTGTAATGTCTGAATTAGTTATTACAAGCAATAAGGAATTCATCATGACTAAAATCAGAAATAGAATTGTGCGTGCTGCAAAAACATAAAGGCCAGCATCACGTTAGTCTGGGATACCCAAGGTCTATGGTTTGCACACGAAACACTAGTCTTGTCCATTGCTACTCCTATTTCTGATTTAGGCTGCTTTAATTGTTTAAAAATCCCTATTTTTACTACAAGACTGCTTTACCACGTTTCCAGTTGGTGTACAACTTCAACCCCGGCGAGGAGGGCCGCGTCACTGGTCTGGCAGCCTTGCGCAATAATGTGGCCGAGAACATACAGTTTGTGAGCAATCTGACTGTCGATGAACAGCTGGGGTATGGGCCGTTTTAAATATATACTTACGATTTTTTTTTTAATATTAAATGGGATTACTCTTGACCTCAATCTAATCCTGAGGACAGAGACGAGGTCAAGATGATGTTTTCGTTGCAGTTTTATTGCATGTAAGTGTTACTGATATAGATGTTTAGTTCTAGCAATGTGACTACATGAGCTTAGCTATAAAATCACTGTCAAATCACAATGGACTTTATTCTTATTGCTATAAGGTTACCTCTGGGTTGCCGTACTGACAAATCTGACAGCTGTTGGAGAAAATATAACTGTGAAAGGATTGAAGTCGTTTAGTCCTCGCGATGGGACATGGACATGACTATATGAGCTTAGCTATAAAACCATTGCGGCAATGGTACACGAACTGCAATCGAGATGTGGCAGCTTCGTAAAAACGTCTCATCGCCTATTTTCACTGTGGCCTCATCACAAGAGCGATGTAAGAATATTTTTTCGTGTATCGCCATTTCATCGAAAGCTTGACTTGACCAGTGTGGCCGTCGTCTATGGGACAAAGCAAAACTGCTCACAACTGCGAGACTTTAGTCAAAAATCCTTCGAGTTTTACAACAAACGCTCGCGGACAGTCAAAATTTAGAAGAGATATTGGATCAATACTTTGTCGATCAAGCGGGGGCACTAAAGGCCATGTTATCAAGGGCAAGGCCCCCGTTGCCACAGGGGTTCAGACGTACCCCGCGTTTCTCTGACCCCTTAGATCACACCCTTCGTTTTATACCCCTCAAAACAACCGGTCAAGCCTGCACACTGTACAGGACACCACGCCCCTGACGCAGAGTACAACGGTATTTTTATTGAAAGTTACTTCAAATAATGCGTTTGGCTATTGGTCTGCGAGGATATAGAGTTGTGAGTCAAAATAACAGTGGGATTTATATATTGATCCCACTATTTAACCCCAGCAGTGCAGCATGGAACAGTATTTTGTTAGAAGACCAACAATTAGAAATAGGTACCTACATCACCCAACAAATCTTAGGGAACACGCTAACTATAACAAATTATTTAGGAAAATTCTTCAAAAAAAGTACTAATGAAATAAAAAAGTTCAAATAATGAAATTGCTTTTATTAATAGCTTTAAATTTAAAAAATAAAACAAAATCGTTCGTTGATATCCAAGAAGATACTTCTACGTGAATGAAACTGTCGATGTGTTTAATAAATATTTTAATCTTAAAACAATAGTATTATTACAGTACAGAGTTCTCGACAAATAAAGACTTTCCTGATTACCTAGCAAAAACTAACAGAGTAAGGCCTCGTCCTAATTACGGCAACCGGAAGCGTGAAAACGCGAACAAGCAACGCGTTGATTTGTCGCTCATATACAACGTTTTAACTATTTTTTCATTGACTTTTCCAGTATCGTTTAGCTCATAGAATGTCACGAATATTGGTCTTCTAGGCCAATTTTGGTCGAATTTTACAGTGGTTAATAGCGCAGCTGATCATTTTCACTGAGCGAGTCAACATCGCTCAGCTCGTTTAGGCTGGGGTCACAAGCCAGGCACCGCGCGCCCGTCTCCCTCCAACACTCGGCACAGTACACGAAGGGACACTTCGGAAGGCAACAGCAGTGCCAACGGTTTGATGATTGTGGACCTGAAAATGTTAATAAAATTATACAACATAAAAGTATACACTAATGCCCATTTTAACCAATTCCTAAAAAGAAGGTGGTTCTCAACTCGGCTGTATTTTTATGTTTGTTACCTCATAACTCCACGTGATTACTGGTAAATTAGGTGATTTTTTTTTTCATTTGGCAGAGAAAAGAGAGATACAATACCACAACAAAAAAAAAAAAAAAAAAACATTTTTGTCGAAAAAAAACCGATAAAAAAAAAGTGGAAAATAGTTTTTACTTCCGGAAGTCGGTCTTTTATTGCAAAAAAGTTTTTCACTAACATTAGACGGCACCTAAATGTGACAGCGCACTGTTTTTGCACTACCGAACAGTGAAGGATCATATGCATTGTTTTAATTAAGATATCGCCTAGGAAGCCACAACTCTAAGTTTTTTTCCTCTTCTACTTTCCCTTACCCTTTGAGGTAGATGTGCGAGGTAAACGCGGAGGCTACCTATGTGGAACTCCTTGATCCCTGATCTCAATCCGAAGCAATGCTGTAATGACGCTTGTAACTACGTTGTTGTTTAAGTTTTATATAAAGCATGGTGAACGGCTCGAGTTGAGGCGACCACGATCGTGTGTTGAGCTTATAGCTTCCATTTTTTTGGGGGTCAGAGTCTATTTCCCACACGTCCACTACCTACACTACTTCCTCACCCTCATCGTTCCTAGGTTCTGTCTCGCCACAAATGAGGCAGGTCATCCTTGCCGCGGGCAGGGCGTTCAACCAGCCCAGCAGGTAGGGAAACTTCATCCTCAAACTCAGGAGGTGCTCGCCAGAGAGATAGTGTGCGCGCACGGCTTGGATCGCTTTCCTGAAATAAAGTAATTTTGGTGATGTCATATCGGATATTTTATTGATAGATATGGAACAGGCATTGGGAACGACTGTTTTTTTTAATAATACGAAAAATTTTGATTCTAGTGTGTTCCTTTTTATTTTATTTTTGACCACCAACTGCACCGAAGATTTTCAAATTTAACATTTTACTCTGCGGTAATTAGAGAATTGATGTTAGCTAGTGCTATTCTTACCTGCGCAACGTTTTATCCATTTTCAGTCGTTTCTTGAGAATATCGTTGTAGAGATGCAACACGCGTTGCTTCTCACGAGATGGATAGAAGTAACTGCAGATTTGTCTGAAATGAATTGTAAACGTAACTGGCGAACCTGTACCTAAGTGTTAAATAGTTAGGTAGGTACGCCTCTGCGTAACCCTTTGGGAATTACAGGCGTGATGTGATTATGTCTTCTTCTTCTTAATCCTGTGGTTAGTGCCTAACCTGGTGTCAAGAGTCCATGGGCCTAGAAATACTTCTCAGGCATGCTGGTTTCCTCATTATGTTTTCCTTAGCTATGTTATGTTATGAGCAGTAGTTACACCAAATAACCAGCAGGTTGTTTTATTTAGTATTATTATGGGAGTTCTCCTAAGAAGCAAGAAACAAAGATGGCGAAATTAGCACCCCCATCCTACGAAAGTATTTAAAACCAGAAAAAAATTGCTAGTAGAAAAAATAAAAAAAGATAACTTCTTTTACCTTCTGAGTCTCATCGTATACGGGTTCAGATATAACAGCAACAGTATCCACAAGTATCCTCCGTAGATTTTAACGAAATAGATAGGTGGCATGGCGCGAGGATGCGGCACACATTGTTTGTTGGAGACCGCGTCACGTTTCTCCTGGCTTGCCGAGAGATTGGACACCAGCTTGCTGAGGAGGCTGGCTAGTACACCTGTTCCTTCCACCTGAGAGTATGTGGGAGGTAATGGGCTAGTACATCGACTCATAGACGTGTTTCTAATCCTATAATTTGCAAGATCAGCCATAGTTGATAGAATGAAGAATAATGTGGAATAGTGGCAACTTCTCTTACGAATACGCATATACGCATACTGATTAGGTGAGGACTTTACTAGCAGTGGAATACTATTAGATAGGGATTCAAAAGACCTCGTTATCATTCATCATCGTCGTTTTGTTTTCAACAACAACATTAATTTATTGTCAGGCAAATTTGGCCAATACCTTACAGACTAACATAAATATGATAAAATACAATTCGTGTTTTCGACCAAGTGCTGGGTACAGGCCTCCCCATTCGTTTACATTTCTCTCTGTTCCGTGCATTCCTCAGTAAACTTGCAAGAGATAATATTGGATTACTGAGTTAGTAGGAAATGAATAGTCGACTTTCATATAAAATTGAAACCATAACCATAAGTTTATTTCTAAACTAGCGACCCGCCCCGGCTTCGCACGGGTGTAATGTATACACATATACAGATAAACCTTCCTCTTGAATCACTCTATCTATTGCTGAAAACTGCATTAAAATCCGTTGTGCAGTTTAAAAGATCTAAGCGTACAGACAGCGGGAGCGACTTTGTTTTATACCATGTAAAGATGAAGAAGATAACTTCAAACCATTACCTCAATTATCAAATCTTGCGTGTGAATACCCTGTGGCACGACCTCAACCTGGGCATGCTGTCTCACCACATCCAGGGCTTCATAGAACAAGCGGTCCAGCATCACGAAGGTGGTGGCTGTCACCACCTCGAGCATGACCTTCAAGATCTGCATCAGAAGTTTGCTGTGCGTCGGTGGCGTGTACAATACTGAATGTATGTCTATGTATTTAGACCGCTCCATCTAAGGAAATAAAATCGTCACCGCTAATTTGAAATGGACATCGCATTCCAGGTCTTGTACTTGAAGTGAAACCAATATTCCTAGCTACTACAGCGTTTGTCCTACATGAAAGGTATTATAGGTCTACTACGGCAACAGGGGTTTTGCAAAGTTGTTGTTGAAGCAGTTTCGGTAGGTACACGTTTTAACTACAACAGAACAGCCTCAAGTAGTCCTTGCAATCTGGTTTAATCATGTTACATCATGAGGAGCTCGTGGCCAAATAACAACAGCCGCTCGAGTCTATCTTTAGGTTAAGCCGTGCTTGCCTAGGTTGGTCTGTGGATGGGTGACCGCCCATTACATACCGAGTTTCCTCCGTACCTCGGAAAGCACGTTAAGCCGTTGGTCCCGGCTGTCATTTGTAGATCTTTGACGGTCGTTAGGCAGTCAGTGGCCAAAAGTCTGACAACCAGTCTTACCAAGGGGTATCGTATTACCCAGTACTGACTGGGTTGTCTGGAGGTCAGATAGGTAGTCGCTCCATGTAAAATACTGGTATTTAGCTGCATCCGGTTAGACTGGAAGCCGACCCCAACATAGTTGGGAAAAGGCTAGGCAGATGATGACACCATGAAGAATATTGTTGTTTATTTATTTATTTAACTGTTTATGCACACACAGAAGACAACACAGGAAAATAACATTATAATATATGAGTACAAAGGTACTGCTTATTTCAAAAGAAATTTCTGCCAGCAGACCCGCAAAAAGGAGAAATGAAAAAGAAATGTAGACAATAGTGTGTAACAGGGAAGAGAATAATGTGAATAATATGTGCCTTAACTAACTAACTTATATAAATATACATATAGGTAAATATTAATATATACTTATATAAATACATAATTCTAAGATATATAAACTAATAAAAATATATATGTATATTATAAATCATAATTGAGAGGAAAGGTAATGCTCTTTAACTCTGGTTTTAAACAGTGAAATGTTCTTCAGATCACGGATGCTAGGCGGAAGTGAGTTCCACAACCTTACAGAATGGACGGAGAAGGAGTAGGAGTAATAGCTGGATTTATGAGGATGGGATTTAAGTAGGGATCTAAGGTGCGATCTACACGGTGCGTCCGTAGGGCGAGCATATGAAAAACGCTCGCGCAGGTAAGAAGGATAGGACGGGTTATGAAGAATATTGAAGAGGAGACATAGGATCCTAGTGTTCCTGCGAAGGCGGATTGGGAGCCACTTGAGTTCTTTGCGAAGGTGAGAAACGTGGTCATATTTACGGAGACCAAAAATAAAGCGAATACACAAATTTTGCAAGCGCTCAAGCTTATTTAATAGCTCCTCGGTAGCATCCAGGTAGCAGGCATCGGCATAATCTATTATCGGCTGAATAAGCGTTTGAGCCAACGAAATTTTAGTCTTCAAAGGCAGGAGACTCTGAAGGCATTTCAGCGAATGAAGAGAGAAGTGTACCTTACGGCTTACCTCATTGACTTGAGCTCGCCACGACAGATAGGGATCAATAGTTACACCCAGATCTTTGACGGTATCTGTATAATCGATGCGAACACCATCGAGGTACAAGTTGTTATTGTATTGCATATGGTAGATTGGAAGCCGTCCCTAACATAGTCGGGATACGGTTTGGCAGATGTATTGCATGCTTTTACCGTGAATCTCATTACCTTCTTCAACGGCAAAAGCGTCACCTGATCCCTCTTCTTCCTCTTCTTATCCAGTCTTTTGAAGAATCCGGTAATATACACGTTGTCAAAGTTGATGCTGGTCAGGTACATTTCGTGGTACGTCACGGCTGCCATTACGATGCGAAGGAACAGTAAAGCCATGGCAACGTTCAGGGCGACGAAGACTCTGCTCATGATAATGTGCTTCTCTTCGAAGGCGTGTAGGACACGCTCGCCAGTTTCTTTAGCGTCCTGGGACCGTTTTATGAAGTATTATGTCACATGATTCTGTTGCGAAAAAGGGGATGCTATCGATTATGAACTATTAGGGAACTAATAACTCATGATGAATGGATATCCATGTAAATATTTTATAAAAAAAAAACTAAAAATGCGATTGGAAAACCTGAAAAGCTAAAAACAAGCACATTTTAAATTAAATTAAAGTTAAAAGCAGGCGAGACCCATTTGAATGTAAAATTATGAAAATTCAATGTTTTTATTGTTATCTCCAGCTTTTTAGTTTAATAATGTGAAAGATTTTTGATTTTTGAGATTTTTGTGGAGGAGCTCGTGGCTAAATAATAACAGCCGCTCGGGTCGATCTTTAGGTTAAGCCGTGCTTGCCTAGGTTGGTCTATGGATGGGTGACCGCCCATAACATACCGAGTTTCCTCCGTGCCTCGGAAAGCACGTTAAGCCGTTGGTCCCGGCTGTCATTTGTAGATCTTTGACAGTTGTTAGGCAGTCAGTGACCCAAAAAGTCTGACAACCAGTCTTACCAAGGGGTATCGTATTACCCAGTACTAACTGGGTTGTGGAGGTCAGATAGGCAGTCGCTCCATGTAAAATACTGGTATTCAGCTGCATCCGGTTAGACTAGAAGCCGACCCCAATATAGTTGGGAAAAGGCTAGGCAGATGATGATGAATGTGAAAGATTTTTCAGACGATTTAACTTTTTTCGATTAACGATTTAGCATTCGTTTTTTCAGTTTTTATACGATTTGTCATTTCGAATTTCAGTAGAGTCATTAGAAAGAGCATTTACTAAGAATTTTTCATTTACCTGAATATCATACACGTTGTGCTCGAATGTAACTTGATATTTCAGGGTGACATTATTTAAATTGCCGCCTAGTTCTTCTTTAGCTTTCTTTAAAGCGATGTACCCTTCGCCCAAACCGCGGTCCATCTGCAAATGTTAGGTTAGGTGCGTAATACTTTTTAAACAAGACTAAGGCTGCATTTTCATCAGAGATGAGCGAGGATGCGTAGCGAGGGATGTGTATGAAATTAAACAATAATAACGGATCTTTTTCACAGCTTGAAGTATTTCAGCTATGTGATTGGTTAGTTCCACACACATCCCTTGCTACGCATCCTCGCTCATCTCTGGTGGAAACGCAGCCTTAGACGAAGATATTAAATGATTCTAGATTTATCAGACAGCGGCCCGAAACCAACAGTTTAAGACTAATACCAAAAAAAAATGTAAAATGATGAGCTGCCGTTTATATATGCTCCAGATAAACAAATCTAAATCTGTAGAATTAAGGTTGAACTGAAAGTTTATAAGATTAGCAACGAAAATTACGATGACAAGAGAAGATGAGATAACATTTAACGATATTTTACCCAACAATTCAATAATAGAATTTTAGGGTGCGCAAAAATGCTTTCCCTGCGAAACTGTTCGCTGATGTCGTTATTTTCATTGTCTTGTCTTCTCTAGTTATATTTCTCCCCTTATTTTTAACCAGCGAAGTGATAGTGGATTATTCACTTACTACGGTAATGCATTTTATTATTCCAATTCAACATCATTTATGGCGTTATTTAGGTGCGTCGTTGAGCAGATGAATTTGAACTGTTTAGGAATTACTTTTAATATTCAGTATTTCTGCCACACTTCCCCGTTCTGTGCGTCCACGATATCGTCAACCCAACGGTATCAGCTTTAGGACGGCCCTGGTTTCTTTGGCCTATCCTTGGCCACCACGGCAGAAAAAAAGGAAGGCCTATAACCAGCAGAGGGTGATTCCGGGCTGATATGATGATGATCCCTATTTCACGCAGTAAGGGTGTAGACTGCAGATCCAGTCTTTACCTGTTTCCTACTATCGCAAGTATCATTCTTCATGAAGGCCCCCATAAAGTTGCAGATACTCTTGAGTTTCAAAGGAAAGCAAATCACCAAAGCCGCGAATTGAGGCTGTACATAGTTATAACAATCGTGCAAAGCTGAGGCAAAAGCTTTGCGGCATACTGCCACCGCTTGTGTCAGCTGGTATTGACACCTATATTCCACCTTCTTTTCATATAGTCTTAAATAATAATCTTCTTCATTTACTGCTACTCTTTTTCTAAAATAGATTAGAAGATGATTAATGGCATTTTTATACCCAGCTTCTAAGATAACTTATTAGAATGAAGTAAGTAAAGCATTACCAAGGGGTACCTGGTTACCCAGCCAGGGGCGTAGCTACTGCCATATCAGCCATTCAGCCGCATCAATGATACGGGGCTCCCGAGTAACTAAGGGCCCCGACGTGCAGAGGAAAAAAATCACAAAATCTTCCAATAACCTCAATTTGATATTGATAACAGGCCTGTTTTGATTAAATTATGAATATTTAACTTATCGCAGTCTAGAAGGCTTCAAAATTTCGAGCTCGCTGTCTGGATTTCGATGAATGTTTTTACCTGTGCGAACCATGATCGTGGTTACTAAATTTTCTATTCCACTTTGCTCGCTTTTACATTATCTTAGTAAATTCAATGACGGCTTATTTAGTGTTCGCCACTCTCAGTTTCGTAGGGCCCCCAAACAATTTTGATACAGGGCCCTATTAGGCCTGTCTACGCTACTATATCTAACTAACTGGGTTGTGGAGGTCAGATAGGCAGACGCTCTATGTAAAATACTGGTATTCAGCTGCATTCGGTTAGAGTGGAAGCCAACCCCAACATAGTTGGAAAAAGGCTAGGCAGTTGAAGCATTACCAACATGTTTTAATAGAGAAAACATGTAGCCGAAGTGACCTCTGCCCTGCCACCGACGACGTAGTGGAAGTGGCGAAGTTCTGGGCTGACCAAATATTAAAATTGTCGTGCCAGCGACACGCAGAAGAAGGCTACTTACTGATACTTGAGCCAAATGTTTCTGGACCGAGAGCCCAGTTTTAGCAAATCATCCAAGTTGTCGCTCTGTTGTTTTTTAAATTCAACTTCTTCCGTATCCTCTATCTCATGTTCAATAGGAGCTACTACGTCACGAATTGATCTAGAAGGAAATCATTAACGAAAATTATTATCGGCAGTGACACGTTAGGCACTAAAAATGATCCACCCAGTTTTCCTAAATCTGGATTATGGCAAAGTAGAATGATGTCATTGATAAGAAAACCATTTTTTTTTTTCAATTTTGACGATTTTGTGACTAATACAAAAAAATATCAGAAGTCAGTTCGTCAATCCTACATAATTTTATATACAATATCTACGGGGTTTTCCCACGTTGCCAATGTCATGAGAAAAAACTTGAGTTTTCACAGTATTATCAAGTGAGTACCTACTTAACAGTTTATTTTTTTTTCTTAATTGAGCCCAATCTGTTGCAATAATCCCTAGACTCTGCAGACGACCAAAAGTTGATGGAGTGTCAAATTAGAAAATGAGTATTTCAAATTTAATAATGGTCCTACTACTCATTAGGTACACTTACAAGCGTAAACTACGGCCCTAAGACGTTGTATATCTACCTTTTCAGCAAAATAATCCATTAGCAAGTTTTTCAGATAAAGAATGATTGATTCTAGTTTCATTGTGTACAACTATTTTACCGCTAATAATAATGAAAAAAAATATGCCGCAATTCCGTAGTAGGCACATGCAATGTACCTAAGCACTCATCGCTGGCCTCATCTGTCAACTACAGCTGTATTAAAGGGACTGGTATGGAATGGTCATATGGCTGCTGTGGCGTAGGAGTCTATAGTCTAGCGAGGTAGGTACACTGATTAAATATTTACGATTAAAGGCAGCCTGCTTCCTACCATACCTTCTAGAAAGTACCTTCTTATAAAAACTTTTTAGTAGAATTCAAGTTTTCCGGAAAAGAGCAATTTGGCATGGTATAGTGAACACAGAGGGGGCAAACCTATTGCCATCAACAGCGTCCAAGTCCAGGAATCTGTCTAGTATTCATAACTCCCAAAGAAAATACACCAATAAACTTTGATATAGGAACGATACGAAGACCAAGCTCAATGAAATACAATTATGATGATGAAGGCATAAGTTAAACTAACTTAACAACACTTAAAATACCGGGCTCGTTGGTCGAGTTATTGCAAGCGCGTCTGCTAAGCATGAGGTCCTGGGTTCGATTCCCGGGTCGGACAATGTGTAAATGAGATTTTCCATCAGGAATTTCTCAGTAGCAGCCACGGAGTCTGGATTTGTGCCCGGTTGACGGTAATAGGCCCGCCCCCTGGTATTACATGGGACTAAAAATATAACTGGTGAAATGCGGGGACTATTAGGTACACCTCTGCCTAACCCTTTGGGGATTGCAGGCGTGATGTTATGTTAAAATACAGGGCGACTTTCTTGCGTGGGTGTTTTCTATATATATGATGGTATTTCCAAACCTCAGTGTATCTTTCAATTGATTCATTTCACTCTGCAGACTGAGCGCAGTCTTCTTATAGGGCCCGATCATCACGTCATACCTCTCCTTGGACAGATTGTATGACAGTTGAGTGCTGCAGGCGAAGACTCTTACTACTTCTCTTGCGTTTAATCCCATGTTTGTGATGGGCCCTAAGGATAGACGATAACGACTAGAGTATAATTTAAAAGTTTTCTTGGGTGCGTGAGCTTAGCTAGCATAGCCAATTTAAACACCTCCACAGCAAGATGCAATCTCTGACGGGGGCGGTTTACCCCCTGACAACTTCTACTATCCATCAGAAAATTTTCCATCTGGGCACACGTTGCCGTGGCCGACTTGAAAATCTCTAAACAGACTTCGAACCCAAGGCGGCCGGAGCAAAGACAATCTCGGAAGATGGTGGTTCATGGACGGCTCAGACCTCAAGTTCGTATGCGGCGTCTCCTCACAGACAATGGCCCACCTTCCATCTTGCACCGCATGTCCTATCAGCTGCGCCAGATGATCTATTTACTTATTATTGCATCAGTGAGCAGGATTCGCGTAGCTGAGATTTGTGCTAAAACACATTTGAACTTTTGGCCATCGATGCGCTAAGAAGAAGAAGAAGATTTGCGAGGTTATTAGTTGTTTGACCAATCGCTATAGCGACTAAGTTAATTTCTTCAACTACGCTAACACTCTGGACTGGGTTTACGTCAATAGTACAAAAGAAGAAGAATAGGGATCGTACTCATTACCCCCCCGTTGAACCATCTAATCGATGGGTTGTAGCTGCTTTGTATTAAAACAGAGAAATTGGGAATACATGACCGATATCAGATCCTAGAAGTAAAAGTAATCAGGTAATAGAAGTGCTTTCCTACCAGCCACAACATAAGTCAAGATAACTGCCTTCAGAACTCCTCGTCCAGCCTTGCCACAATACATCGGGAATATAAGCAGGCATATACATCTTACTTGTATTGATATAGCATTTCCTATACCTGTAATAATCATAATTTTGGTATATCTCGTAGGCATGAGTTGCCAATAAGCATTTGGCACTATATTTCTGTGTAATTTATTGTTATTGAGCCGTGGTGGCCCAGTGGTGACGGCGGTCACCAAAGAGTCGTAAGTTCGAACCCCAGCAGGCACTTTTCTTTGTGTGAATTATTTCATGAACACTGCTCTCGAAACGGAGTCGAAAAACATCGTGAAGAAAAGGACGCGCCCTAGAAATAACAATTGCGTCCACTATCTTCTATTGGAACACCCTGGTTTACTTTCTTGATCAGTTTGAGAAAACTATACTGTTGAAGATTTTGAGAGGTTACACAAAAACATTTGATTTGTGCAGGAATCAAACCCGCGTCCTTTACTTCATATAACATTTTTTTTCTCTAGGACTAGTCAAAAATTAAAGTAATTTATTAAAATGAAAGCTGAAAATAGCTATTTATCAAGGACGTAGTGACGAGCGGGCGTTTTGGGGGACCCCAAAGTACCCGCGCTTCCTAATCTACTATTATTTATAGCTGGACAAAGTGGCGGAATAATACTCCTCAACAACCTATCTGCTAACTAAATATGATTTGCAATCACTTACCAAGCAATACACTTAAAACTAGAGACAAATAAAATCCTAAATTAAAAGGGAAGGGTATCTTCTTCAACAAATAGTAATAATAGGCCTGTCCCAAAAGGAATCCCGCAAAGAAACTCGTACATCTTAGGTTACTACTCTGATTACAATCTGAAAAGAACAGCCTGTACACAGGTGGACAGAAAACACAAAAACATTTGACCAGGATGTTACGTAATAACTGGATCAACAAGCACATTATAACTGTTTGGTAAATAAATATTATTATTGTTGTAAAATTTTAATGTCGTATCAACAATATTGACATATTGTGTTTGTATTTTTTTGATAAGAAGGTTGTTTTTGGATCAAAACTTGATTAAAAGAGGTTTTATTACTTCAACTAGCTGTTGCCCGCGACCATCGTCCGCGTGTTTTATAGCCTATTACCTTCCTCGATAAATGGGCTATCCAATACTAAAAGAATTTTTCAAATCGAACCAGTAGTTCCGGAGATTGCGCGTTCAACCAAACAAACAAACACTTCAGCTTTATAATATTACCGGTTATGTTGTTGACTTTATTTTTCAGACACATCTCTGAAACTGTCCAGTTATTTTTCATGTGGTTTTTATTCAAATGAAATAGTTTTGTTCAGCTCGTTAAATAGTGGTCAATGTGTAGATATCGTATCCCTCATCCACTCAGTTTTAAACTGATAATAATCTAGGGTGTTTAGGCTCAAGATATAAATGAAAACAACAACAAAATTTATTATCAAATTTATTGTCGATCATTGTTTAGTATAATTAGTCTTTTAAAATTCAATACGTCTTCTATAAAGAACCTAGATATTTACTGCGTTGAGTTTAAACGAAAATGCCTCAAGCAATTAACAGCAGTATTCAAAATGCCAATTTACAATAAATTAACGAATCACTAATCCCGCGACTAACGTCTCAACTTCCAATTCATATTCAATCCTACTCATAAAATTAAATAAGCTTGGAATTAGGGGCAATATCCTAGAGCTAATTAAGACTTACTAAACAAATAACTAAAATAGCAAAAGTATGCCCAAAGTAGAACCAAAACAGGCTCGCCCCCATTGCATGGGACACCCACATTTCACCAGTTAGTGTCAAACTAACTGGTGAAATGTGGGTGTACCATTAGGTACATCTCCGCCTAACCCTTCGGGGATTACAGGCGTGATATTATGTATGTTATGTAAATTAGCCTTAGTAAGTACCTACAAACCACCATCTTATATCATGACTTTTTGTACAAAAGACTCATATGTACATATTTAGAAATAATCCCATACGAAAAAAGTGTAATTAAAACCATGAATGAAAACGTTTCACCTCCATATTAGTTAGTAGCGTGAAAGAAGCCTTTTCATAATAAAATGTAAGAGAGCTAGCGTTCTTGGCCCTCGTACGCACGGGCGTTTTTTTATTGCGCACTGTATTTTCTTAGCACCGAGAGTTCAAAATGCAACAGTGCACTTTTTAAAACACCGGGATGCGCCTTATCGGATTCTATTCAATGCTCAGTTCTATGTCGAGAGGGGGGAAAAACAAAATTGTTATTTTTAAAGTTGTCTTTGAATTTCTCCTGATTGTGGGTGCGTTTACAAACATTTAAACTCACATACACAAACAGCTAGACCCGGAACAACTACCTGCGGGCCATACAAATATTTGTTCCGTTTGGGAATCAAACCCGCGACAAGCAGCACAGCAGTCGATCGCTCAGCCACTGCGCCAATCCAATCCAATTACTCCACTCAGCCTATCGCATTTCACTGCCTGACATGAACCTCTTCCAAACTGCGCAACAACAATTTGTTCTCCGCCTTCCTTATATAGTCTGTCACAGCAACCTTTTCAAGGTCGGAGCGCGTGAAATCGTAGAACCGTTGTTGATACACGGTCTTCACTCCAGCATGCGTAGCAGGACTACCGTAGAAACGGGTTTTGTCGACGGAAGAAACGATAAGATGACAGATCAACAAAAGAAATCTGTCATTTTGTCGATTCTTCCGTTTTACGCAGGGCTCGTTTGCTCGATTCGTTCCCTCTATGTCGATTCCCGCTATGTCAATTCGCGAAACAAATGACATGTGTTTTAAAAAGTTTACGCTTGACCTCAAGGTTGGTCAAGACCGGCATCAGTCTATTGACATGTCCAACCCAATGCCACTTCAGCTTGCTTACTCTGCAAGCTATTTCTGCAACTTCAGTTCATTTCGAATCTTATCCTTCAACGACACCTAGCACAGCCCGCTCCATAGCGCTCGGAGCGACTTTAAACTCAAAAGCAAGAGTTGAAAATCCAGAGAGCGTCAAAACAGTCGTCGCGTTAAAAAGTCGCCCGTGTAAACGAAGGCTCAGCATTAATCCTCGGGGACAGGCGGTAAGATAGGTTGAACTAATTCGGGATGAATGGACTGGCAGGACTGGCAGGATGACAGGCGGCTAATCGGTAAATTGACACGCGATTATATACGAGCACGTTTTAGCTATCGACTTAATTGAATTCTCTCCGTGTTGTGGTTTGGCAGTAAATTGGTGACTCGGTAAATACATTCTACCATTGTGTACTCGATATGGCAGAGTTCTCTTGGTGGAAGAAGGGTTTCCATATTATGATTAAAAGTTGCTATGAAGATTTATTTTTAAAAAATCGTAAAAAGAAAATGAGACTGTCGCTTTATTTTTTACGCGAAATTTTACGGTAGCTTTAAAATAAGAGCCGTGACATCAACATGTTTAATATTTTATGTAAAACATCAAACTTTACTTTCTTCTAATTTATCGCTTTTAAAGTAACATGAGATGTATTTGCATGTCAATTTGGGTAATTAGTCTGAACCGCCCAAAGCGAGTGGACCGCGGGCCATTCTGTGTCGCGTGCGACAACAAATGCAGCGCAAACAAAAATGAAAGAAGTTCACAAGACAATTGACGCGTGCGCGTGTTTTATGACGGGAATCGCATCACGCGTTCACGGTTCACGGGTTCACCTAAATGAGGTGTTCTAAGTTCGCATCCATACTTATAATATTATAACTGCGAAAGTAACTCTGTTTGTTCGTTACCTTTTCTTGACTAAACGGCTCATCGGATCGTAATTAAATTTGACAAGGAGATAGATAATATCCTGGGGAAGGACATAGTCTATCTTATTTGTTTTTCTCACTAAGGTACATCAAAATAGCCACGCGAACGAAGTCGCGGGCAACAGCTAATCTTCTATGTCTGAGAGGTTTTTCCCTGTCCCTAGACAATTACAAAGAGCTATTATTATTCGTTATAACAAACTTTAAATCTGTTCCAAACTTCACGTTTTCCTCCACCGTTTGATTTGACAACAAGGAAAATCATAATCACTTCCATAAGCCTAATAAATCTTGATAAAAATATGCATTGGAAACTGCCAAGTAAACATTTATTCATGGCTGTTTAACTTTTTTTGTTGTTTGCTGCGGATCCGTTTACGGAGTCAGCATCAATCCTTGTCAGACTTGAAGAGTTTGCATGAAATGTATAGAATTACGTTTACAGGAATCGCTTTGAGATTGATTTCTGTTGTGTTAACGGAGAAGTATAGGTAGGTTGGCTAATCTGATTATGTTGTAAGTGCTGAGTGGTGTTTGCATAGCATTAAGCACAGCCTACTAATACTTTGTATACATATGCCTAACTAAGTAGTGAAGTGATGGCTGGAGGATATTCAGAAGATCTTGGCAAGACCTGGTGGAGACTCGCGCAGATCAGGGAATAACGACACAAAAGCGAGGAGGCCTATACTCAGCACTGGGTAGAACAATGCTGCCTGATAATGAAATAATGAAGAAGCGATGTCAGGGCTGATCTGTTACGGAGAAAATTCAGTTGCCTTGGCAGTAGATTCGCCTTGTTTTATCGTATTTACAAAGCATGTCCGGACAACAGGCTCAAGTAACTGCGGAGACAACAACTGCAAGAAGCAGTTTAGAGCGTGACACGGAGTCACCCCAATACCACAGGTTTGGCGCGTTTTTGGGGCGCGGTGGAAACGGGTGACGAACAATATGGCGCACGAGTGAATGAAATGGACAAATTAACACCGTGATGGCCAAGTTAAGAGCAGCAACGACCAACAATGCGTTCTGACAAATCGCCGTCACCAATGACGATTCGTGGCACGGCATGAAGTCACATGCACGTGTCTCTTGATGCAAATCACGTCGCCCGAGGATGTGAACGGTTTTGTAAAAGACAGAGTTCAATATTGTAGTCTGACTTCCGACATGTATACCGAAAAATGGGATCGAAAATTCTGTCGTCGCTAAGCTATCGCTCCGGAACCATCCTCCTTCGGCACCTTGCAGGAAGCTTGCGTGAAATTCTTAAAAATTGTCATGCATGGCACAACATAATAAAATGGAAGAAAGGATAGAGATGGTTTTACACGTACAAGGAACCTCTAGATATTGTTTATAATAGTACAGTTATGAAGTGAATAAAAGCTAGATTGTTTTTTGGGGTCTTGGGGTTGTCGCGACTACCGAGCATGAAGTCTAGGGTTCGATTCCCGGGTCGGGCAAAATGTTATAGGGTTTTTTCATTAGGATTTTCTCAGTAGCAGTCACGGTGACTGGATTTGTGCCCGGTTGATGGCAATAGGCAGAAAATGCTGGTAGAAAATGCCTATGGCATTAAGTCCGCCTTTGTACAGTTTTTTTTTACTTGTGCATAAAGTTTTAATAAATAAATAAATAGGCTCGCCCCCTATTTTGGTATACCTACCTCTACCTAACCCATCGGGCATCACATGCGTGATGTTATGTTAAGTTTCTTCTACAGTTATAATCTGGGAAACGAAATCCAGCTGTCATGCTTGACCTTCCTTAACTCTTCTGTCTAAATTTTTACCTTTAAGAAGCCGTAGAAAAGGACCGGCCATGTCCAAGAATAAAAAAATCAGATACATTTGTGACATCTACATTTTATATACCCGCACTGGGCCGGCCTTGTGGATAACGGCCCACTCCGTCTCACAGAGATGACCGCTGTGTCCCAGCAGTGGGAACTTCATTGTTTAGGTATTTTTATGCTAATGCTAAACCGTAGAAGAAGTCTAACATGGTCACCTATTGAAAAAATAGAAAAGTATAAAACCCTAAATTCTACGTCATTCAGCGACTCGCTCGCCATATAATACGCTATATTACACTCCATTTTAACCTAACATGGCAACGCAGTCTATAAAAGTGCTTCTTAAAGTGTCAATTTGACCCTCAATAATATCCAATTTGCATGCATATTTGCCTCTGTAGAGCAATTTTATACAACACAGCGTCAACCCACAAAACGAAAATATCAACATCACAAAAATTCTAAAACATTTACATAACACTTTAAATCAAACACAGACGACAGCACTCATTCAAATTCCTACTTTCCGTCAACCAAAATAAGGTTGAAAGTCAGTTGTCAAAATTTATCTTTATCAGTACCACAGGACAATACTATGGCGCTTCTCATATCCGTTCGGTAGAACGGTATTCATTAAGTGTACCCTTTTTAATATATTTATTATAGGGCTTCCTTAAATCGTACGTATGTTCGTAAAAGATAAAATTAAAGCTATGTATGGTTACTATAATTTTGATAATATCTGTCGTGTAATTCTTTTTAATTTAAAAACATCAAAATTTGTCTTATTAAACTTCAGTACGTGCATACTTATATGCATAGCTATATATGAGTTAGATTATCATCAGAAGAACTGCTGACTGGGGGCCTAAAAAGGTCGCATTGGCAGAATCATAAAAGGATAATAATAATTATGAATCACGTAACAATCCGCAAAATGGTCACAAAGTGGCAACTCATAATATTAACTGTAACAGCGGCCATTCTTCTCCAATGGCACGTCATTCAACTCAATTCTTGATAGTCACAGGTCAATTAAATAATAATCATTTACACTGATATAAATATCTGATCATTAAGGTAAAGGTTTTCTAATTGAAACCGTTGATATTGTTGAAACTCAAAAGTATTAAAAAATTAAATGCAAGCTTGTTATAGACATCTGCCAGGGCTGTGGGACTGTTCGAAAGAGATACCGTGGCCCTGGAACACAAAGGGCAAAGAAGGAACATGGGTGGGTTTTAGTCGGTACAAGTCTGACACTCCCTTCCGCTCCGCTGGGGGTCACTTGATAATGCCCCAAATGAAAAAAATAAAATAAAAAAACAGCTTGTAATATACTTTATACTACTGAAAAATTACGATGAAGAAAACCTCACATCCAAAGAACATTTACCTAAATATCAGCTAAAATATCACAGTTGCCTATATTTGTAACACATGGAAAGAGACCTCAAAAATACCTACAATATTAAGCACGTACGTAATAAAAGTCATGCCATCACCACAGCTGAACTATGCCGTTAGCACAATATGTCAGGCTGTTGCGCTAAACCAGATTAACGAGCAGCTACAACATAATACAAATGATACAGTTAATGATGCAGAAACAGATAGATAAATGTGACATCCTACTGTTATTAATATTGTCGCTGACATTAATCTTCTGTATCTAACCACATAAGGTATAAGCAGAAACAAAAATTTATTGTCCCAGGGATACCAAATTATTTATTTAAACTTCATATACAAGAGTGGTACACAGGCGGACTTAATGCCTCAAGGCATTCTCTACCAGTCAACGCAAAAAACAACGCATCACCGTAAATTATCGCTCTGAAAACTTGCTATCGTAAGTATTATAATCGGTGTTTAGGCTACGTCATCTATTTATTTGTTTGTTTAAAAAAGGTACGCCAATAGTATTTACATCAAACATTCAACAATAAAAATATATAAGTTATGGTTCTCATGAAGGTACCAATTACAGCTGTATACAACATTCATCATAAAGTTATATCATAATAATAAGGTCGACTAAAATAGAAGTATGAAGCTGAATGAAAGCTAATAATATCTGAATACTGGGACCTGAATTTTTATTTGATAAACCTGTCCCTACCTAGCCTAGTAAACCTGAATTTTCTTATCATTTAGGGACTAATACAGAACTGCCGGTTAACTGAGATGGTGCCTGAGGTTGCTGCGCGGTGTAGGAGGGGTGTTAACATCCGTCAATGGACGAATGATTCAGCTCCGCTTATGAGACGTCACTACACCACTACCGCGTCAACAGTAGTTGATATATGGATGGTAAATTCAGAAATAAGTTTGTGGTTATGTCGCTGCGCTAGGAGCATAAACACAACCTTTACCCTGCCAAAAGTTCCTGGAGCAAGATCGTTTTGAACCCAAAACGAGCGTTCAAAATGATCGGCATTGAGCATGTCAACCAGATAGTCAGAAACATTTTGTTAACATCCAAACATCAACATTTATTCATGAAATGACAGCAATAAGTTTCAGCAATCGTTTCAATTTGCAATATGCCATCGAAGAAAAGGAAATAAAGGGTGGTTATGGTTGGTCGATTAGTCGCCAGCGCGACAGCTGAGCATGAGGTCCTGGGCTCAATTCCCGGGTCGGGTAAACTGTTATTTGGTTTTTCTATCAGGAATTTCTCAGTAGCAGTCGTGGAGTCTAAATTTGTGCCCGGTTGATGAAAATAAGCTCAACCCCACACATGAGACTTAAACATAACGTGCGAAATATGGGTGTAATATTAGGTACACCTCTGCCTAAACCTTCGGGGATTACTGGCGCGATGTTGTGTAACATTCGTACAAAAACTGCAAAAAGACTTCACAACCATGAGCCGATTTCGATATCGAATAGTCATGAGTCAACAAACGAACGCAGCAAATATTTGCCGACTGCTATACCCGTTTTAATTGGCAAATACACCAACCGCATCCCATTTTATTGAGTTTTCGGATATAAAAATAATATCATAGCATTCATAACCAACACTCGGTTGAAAATGTCGATTAAATTCGTATGGAAACTCGTTGAGTTTTGCAATTACTCGTGATTTTAGAAAGGAATTTAATGGCGTTTAATGGCGAAAGCATGTGAAGCCATTTGGTCCCCGTTGTTATTTTTAAATCTAAGACAGACGATAAGAATTAGAATATGAAGACACCAGAACCATTATGAAATTCAATTACATAATTTATAGGACATCAGTAGATTTATAGATGAATTTGTATTGTATTGTATTGTATATCGGGCTGGTGTCCGCAACTCCACGTCTAAGCGCATATGACAGACGATACAGTGAACCGAAAGTCTAACAACCAGTCTTATCAAGGGGTATCGTATAACCCAGTAATAACCGGGTTGTGGAGGTCAGATAGGCAGTCGCTCTATATAAAATACTGGTATTCAGCTGCATCTGGTTAGACTGGAAGCCGACCTCAACATAGTTGGGAAAACGCTAGGCAGAAAATGTCCAGCAATGGGGAAGACGGGAATACTTACAGAGATCATTTTTTGTTCAAGTTAATTTCACTCATTAAAAATGCTGCTTTGACGATAGACATTCCAGGAGCAAAGCTAAGGCAAAAGGAAGCTCAAATGTTAGAATCAAAAGCAAAAACATAAGCCAACGAAATTAGTACTTACTAAAGCTTCATAATTACCCACAGCCTGTTTCAAACCAAAAAATATAACGGCTTTTAAATTATTAAAACAATAACAACTTTAAACTTCACATGAATAAATACTGACCAAAATCATCTGATATCGTATTAAGTATCAGTTGACCGCAAATTATCGAATTGACTGCCGTTTACTGGGCACCACTGGTTGAAAACCACATAACGTTTTATGTAACACCAATCAGAAGCTATCGTAGACTCTATTACTAAAGTTTTAAAGTTGAAAATGGAGTATGTTAATGTTTGAAACTTTATAGGAGTCTACCCGGTAATCAGGTTACTACCAATTTTCAATTAGGGACGCAACAGTCTGGTGAAAATGCTGTTGGCGACATGTTTGGTAAACGTTTTCTTTTCCAAGTTTCCGTTTTCAGGACTTTATTGTCTAAAGCTGAAAACTTCTTCAAAATTATTGATATTTTTGTAGGTGTAAAAGATCGGTGGTGTAAGAAATTATGGTTTTTAACCAAATTGTCGTGGTTGGTTCAAGAGTCATCATCATCATCATATCAGCTCAGAATCACCCACACTTTCCGGCTCTTTGCGATATCATCGACCCAACGAGCTATAGGACGGCCCTGGTTTTTTTGGCTTAACCTTGATCACCACTCGGTCAAAGTCTTGCTCCATCGGCCATCTCTGCGTCTAGCCAGATGTCCTGCCAAGGGCCACTTCAGGCGCACCGTTCGGTCCCCGACGTAGACATTCATCCGACGGCGGATTGCGGTGTTACGCACGCGGTTCAATAGTACTACACCTAAAAGTAAAATAGAAAACGATATTATTATGATGTTCTGCAAGGCGCATAATTACCTTTTACCCCCTTTCCTCCTTTTGTTGTGGTCGGCTTTCAGTCTAGCATAATACCAGTATTTTACAAGGAGCTATCTGACCAAGGTAAGCGCAAATTCTGCGCAGTAGTGTTTGAAATTTACCCGCATATTATTATTGACTGCGTCGTTGTTCGAGTGATCACAAGCGCGACTGCTGAGCATGAGGGAGGTCCTGGGTTCGATTTCCGGGTCGGGCACTGTATTATTGCGTTTTTCCTTCAGGAATTTTCTCGTTAGCAGCCACGGAGACTGGACTTGTGCCCGGTTGGTGGTGATAGGCTAGCTACCTATGACATGGGACTTAAACATAACTGGCGAAATATGGGTTTACTACAATTGGGTACACCTCTGCCTAACCCTTCTGAAATTACAAGCGTGACGTTATGTTATTATTAAAATGCCTACAGCACATAAAAGAACATAACTCCCAAATTCTTGGATTTGAAACATGAATTCCTTTTTTATAGCCAGCAACAATAGCACCCAAATACTTCACAACACTTTCCCATATTTCACATGAAAGTAATATTTAGTACAACGTACGGCGCCAAAAGTTTTTCGCGGCATTAAAATGTCGTTAACAACAAAATTCGTTCATACACGTATATCAATATTTATTGGCACTGGGAAACTGCATGAATTTATATCTTTGTGGCCAGATATCGCCGGTCGCATGTGTTTTGTTTTGGCCGATGGATTTTTGAAAGTTGGTGTTGCTGAATAAAATACAAAGGTTGAAAAAGAATTACTATTGAGATTGCCATTCAACGTGGCAATGCTGCCAGACTTCTGGGCACATTTCCGGATGACAGTGACGCGTAGAAGTACTTTGAAGCCTAAGTGTCCTATTGTCGTCGTTGTATATATGTAAGCACTTATTTTCAGTCTTCTTTTTAGCATTATTTTAGTCCTATTTGTACTCTGTGTTTAGATAATGTACATAATAATTATAAAATGGCATTGTATCATATTAATATAAGGTAAAGCTTAAACTCAAGACTTGTATAAAATTATTAGCAAAACGTCACAAACGCGTTCCAATATGTAAACAAATATAAGATGTAGGCATAACAGCTGTTGTCCTAGATATCAGATATATTACCAGCCTGTAGGATCCTACTTAGGCGCTGTTTTCACACAGCGTATGGTATAGTCAGCCGCCGACTGTGAGCGTTCAATAAAAAATGTATGAAAAACTAAATGGCAGTCTGAATTTTCTTCATACATTTTTGACTGAGCCCTCACAGTCGGCGGCCGATTATACTCTGTGTGTGAACAGCGCCTTTTAATTCTAAAATACAGTCCTCTCTGTTGGAGGGAGTGAGGCGTCGTCTACCACGCGGGCATTGTTTCGGTAATCAATTGAGTATTGCAAGTATACAACTAAAGTATTAAACGAACATTTTTAGGTAAATCTGGACCCTTAATCCGTGCTGAATACTTTAATATAATCTAACTAAATGTTTATTTAACCAAAATATTAAAATAATGGCCTTTCTTAATCTTCTAAGAAACTGATCTCCTTCACGGCGACATTAACATTAATTTATCAATCTTCACCTCATCTCATTAATGGACCTCCAAAAAAATACATTAAGTCTATAATCTCAAGATGACGCAGACTGGATCCCTCAGCTTTAAAGTATAAACTTGGGATCGGTACGAAGGAAAATAAAACTACACCCGTGCAGTATAAAGTTTCAATTTCTAAATCAGGTGGGAACAATTGGTTGTCTGGCGCTGGCAATGCCGCTTGTCCAGTTTTAGTATATCCTTCAGTGGTTATACAATCACTTCTATAAGAGAGTACACTCTTCGGAAATAAGCTGGTAAAAAATACGATAAAACATGCTGATGATCATAAGCGCTTATGAACGCAGGAGGGTTCGATTTCCAGGTTGGGCAAAGTGGTTTAGATTTTTCATCAGAAATTTCTGAGTCGCAGCCTGAAATCCGTATACTTGCCCGGTTGATTATTATGTCAATGACGCTATTACATGCGATTTAAACAAAATTAACGAAAAGTGGATGTAATGTGAGATTCAACAGGCACACTTCAGTCTATCCATTCGCAGAAAATATGCGAGATTTTATGTTATGTTTAGATATTGATCCTTAACACGTCTGCAGAGTCATTCTCCTGCCCTTATCTCAATTGATTTGAAGTCAGCACAGTATGTCTTCTTCTTCCATACTTCTCCATTATTCGTCATCTCAGCGATCCTTTCTAGCCATATCATCCTTCACACAGTCCAACCATCGTTTCTTTGGTCATCCTCTACTCTCATAGCCATTCACATTTACATGTTGCAACATCTACAAAAAAAAAGTCTGGATGATTCTGCGAAGTTGTGAAAGTCGACTAAATACTGGTAGTTATCCTCGTGTATATTTCGACGCATTAATAGGCAACCGCAGACGGCTTTGACAAAACAGCCTGCATTTGGTCTGTTTAGACGTCAGCCCACGTCAGCGAACGTCAGGACACGTAATGTTTTGGTTGACGGTCGTGTTATTTCGTTCATTTAATTTGTCTCGTTCCGAAGATTTGTGTTTGTTTATTGTTTACAGGGGTATCAATTTCGAATGTGTTTCTTTGAGTTTCACATGTCAAATTTAATGACGATCCGCGTTCAATTGTTTCGATTGTCCTTTTTTTAGTTGTTTTTTTTATGATTTTTTTTTATGATATTGTTAATGGAAAACAGTGATTCTGTGCATGTTTTGAAAGCTCAAGCTTTCTAAGCACGTGGACGTTATCGTGTTACCCAGAAACTGGGTTCCAGAGATCAGTTATGCTGTCGATCCTTTCTAAATACTGGTATTCAGCTGCATTCGGTTAGCCTGGAAGCAGTCCAAAACATTGTTGGAATAAGGTTAGGCAGATGATGATATTCTTTCTAAGAGTTTTAGTTAAGTATTTTCATCAATAAGTACCTTCTACGATTAGTCTCTCAAAACATTGTACATTTGAATTCTGTACCACGTTGATGTGATTTGGATATTTTTACAGAAACCTCAATGAAAATCGCAAAATCAAACAGACATAAATGTCCTATCAAATCCCAACCCACAAGGGCTTCAAACCCAACTTATCCCAAGTCGTAAACCCTACAGCACCCTACAGTACAGTTTTACGACTCGCTCAAGAATCTGTCTTACCCTGTTTCTGACAGATGTCACTCTGTCCTTACCAGACGGGGTTAGTATACGGCTCATAGATTCTGTTCTGATTACTTGTAGTAGAAATGTATTGTCCTATTAAATCTTGTTGCAGGCGAAACACATCTTAGAATATAATGATTTTATAACGTTAATGAGAAACTGTAATAAAGGCAGGTAATATGGTCGAAATTATGAAAGTAAGACAAAAACATACAGAGTTACTTTCACATCCATAATTTTAGAAAGTAAGTAAGTAGTACTTGATATTTTGAACATCATTTTATAAAAGCAGAAACTATTTCTGTGGAATTACTTTACTATAGGTTAAGTTCACTTCCAATTGAACATACTTTAAGGACCTGGCGGGGATTTTTCACTACACAAAGCGTCTGGCAGTCCTAGAGGTAAATCATTATACTAACCCTTATAAAATGTAATATAAAAAAATCACGCTTTATAGTATGACGTAACTTAGCAGCTATTTAGCACAACTTTGTTACCTGATATCTGCCAAAGCCACCACGAGCGAGTTTTCATAATATTCAATTAATCTTGTATACAGTAAGAAACTTCCACAGAAAATCTTACAGCTTTTATAAAATGATGTGGGTGTGGCGTTCATGTTGGCCTATAGTACCAAGTATGTATACTTACTAAAATCATTATTTCCTTTATTCATTCTTTCTCTTATCTAATACATTTTTAAATATTTTTACAAAGAAAAGTAAACAAAACATTTAAAAATATAAAAAATAGATGGCCCATCGGCATCAGGAATAAGGTCCAGGTTGCCGGTGGTCAGGGCTCCAGAGAGAGGAACTGCCTCACTATGCGTGCCGTGTCCAGGAGTACTGCTTTCTGAATCAAGCCCTTGACCCAGCCGCGCAATGTGAGCCTCCTAAGGTATTGGTCGAGGCTCTCTGCTATTAGTCCATTAACCGTAACGACTATCGGTACAATGATTGCAGAGTCCAGGTCCCACATGTCGACAACCCCGTGTGCTAAAACAAGATACTTGATTTTTTTATCATTCTCAGCTTTCACGAGATTCTCGTCATGAGGGACAGTGATATCAACAATCATTGCACGGCGCTCTCGGCGATCTATCACCACAATATCAGGTTTATTTGCCAAAATAGTCCTGTCTGTGATGATATATCGATCCCAATACAATGTGGCATGACCATTCTCGAGAACTGGGTCGGGCACATACTTGTAGTATGGTACTTCAGAACTCACAAGGTTGTATTGCAAGGCAAGTTGCTGGTGAATAATCCTAGCTACTAGATTGTGTCTGTGCAAGTACTCACCGTTAGCAAGACGAGAACAACCAGAAACAATATGTCGGATGGATTCACCGGGACTAAAATCATTATTATTATTATTATCAGCCATTTGTGTCCCACTGCAGGGCAAAGGCCTCCCTTCACTCTTTCCACTTATCCCTATCCAGTGCTGTTGCTCGCCAATCTTTCTGAAAAGAGTCGAGTTCGTCCCCCAACTCCTTCTGGGCCTGCCGCGACTAAAATCATATATGTTCAAAATTAAAATCATTTATTTGCGTAAATAAGGTACAGGAGGATCATAAAGATAAAGTATATTTCTCATATACTAAATAACTCTGTATGTTTTTTCTCTTACCTTTACGGATAATTTGCGACCATAACGCAAGCAAAGCCGCAGGCAAAAGATCATAACTACTACTCATATTATAAGATTATAACTTTTTCCGTTCAGTGACATGTGAAAATATGCAAATAGCCTAATCAGCCTATAATATTCCCACTGCTGGGTCACAGGCCTGCTATCCATGTGAGAACTATGCGTAGCGTTATCTAAAGATATCTGAAATACATACACCACTGCTTTTAGCTTTCACGGTTTATAGCTAACTTGTACTGTCATTTACGTGATATCTACCGTGATTATCAATCATGCTGAGTTTTTATTCTGATATCTGAAATAGTTATCAGTTCGTAATAGGACTGTCTCGTTGGCCCAGTGGTCGCAAGCGCTGACTGCTGAGCGTGAGGTCCTGGGTTCAATTTCCAGGTTGGGCAAAGAGTTATTGGGTTTTTGCATCAGGAATTTCGCAGTAGCAGCCATGGAGTCTTGATTTGTGTCCGGTTGATGGCAAAAGGCTCGCCCCCTAATACATATGACTTAAAACATTAGAAGCGAAATGTTGGTGTACTATTAGGTACACCTGTGCCTAATCCTTCAGGGATTATGGGCGTAATGAACCATGTAGTTTCTTGCCGGTTCTTCTCCATAGGAAACGACCAACCCGAACCGCGCACCTTTTTGTCGACGTTTTAGAAGTGCCCGTCTAGGCCTATGTGAAATATTTTATTTTTATTTTAATGTTACGTTATGTTCTGCAATAAAAAAAACCTTAAAATTAGACCTTCAACAAAATAATATTATCACTCTGAAGTAAGTACAATAATCGAGTGGAGACATAATCTTAATAACTCGGAGGAACTGGCTACGATTTCACGGCTGGTTGCATGCCTTTCCGTTACATTAATCTCGCCAACGACTGAAATTCGGATAAAGCGAACCGCTGAAAACCAGTTTTCAGTTCTACGGGATGAATATTGCAGTCATTTTCGACTTTGTCCAGTAATTTAATTTGTAGTTTTCGTTTTAAATTGTCGCTTTGCATGTTTTAAAGTCTTTTGGTTAACGATGTTGGGTTTCTTTTATAGTTTTGGCTAGAATTAAAGTTTTCATTGCAGAATATGTTAAACATGTTATTTTTTGTACCCGAGTTTTTTAGAATTTGATGTTTTGGTATCGCAAATTATTATGACATTGGTGTTTGATAAAATAGTAACATTCATATCAACCACCGATGCTATACACCGTGACTTTTTAGTCGACTTACAACGGCAACCCACTTCATATAACCAATGACAACTAAACATTCATTAAAAAAAATGATATTTATGAGATTTAAAAATAAAAAAATAATTTTATTCCTTTATTTTTTTCTGTACATATAATTTACATTTTTAAATATTCCTATGCAAATATAAAAAAAAAACATTTAAAAATATAAAAAATAGTAGCCCACCGGCATCGGGAACAGAGTCCAAGCTACCGGTGGTCAGGGTTCTTGAGAGAGGAACCTCCTAACAAATAAAAAATCATTCATTATTATGACGCATGACGTCGATGAATCACCCTGTTGAAAGCGATGATCTACTTGACTCGTGCGCAGAGTAGGTAGCTATGTTCTGCCGTTTGACACGTAAACATAATTAACAGGATGTTTCATAATTCTAATGTATTATTTATTTTTCTTTGTACCTATTATCTTAATTAATGGTAAAAAAATGGCGCCGAGAGATATTTTATGTCGGATACTTTGAGTGGACCACCTTGTAAGATGACTAAAAAGTCACGGTGTATAAGATTCTTCCAATATAATGCTGCGAAATGAGCTGAAACTAATGATGATGGGGCGTAATCAGCAAGACAGATGGAGGACTTTTTATGAGACGATATAAAATGTGGGCTATGCTTCCCTGGCCTGTGAGAGTCTCATCAAGATCTTCATGATTCATCAAGACCACCATTGACACAATACATAAAACTGTTTTACATCTGTGACTTCTCTAATCCAGGTCCAGTTGAAAACCAGCGTCAGGCACTAGTTGCCCGGCATTTTGCTACACTTGTCCTATTTGGCGCAGCCATGAGGCACACAGTGTTACCTACATTTTTTGTTTAGTTTGAAGTTTTTTTTGTTGGATTTTTTTTTTTTTATATTGTGTGCACTTGTGGCATGTGCCAAATAAATATATTTTCTTTGTTCTTTCTTTCTTTCTATCTCTTGTACGCCATTAGCCCATCCTAGCTTGACTGTTAACTAAAAAATAATGGTTAAATTAAATCAAAAAGCAAAGCATTTATTTCAAGTAGGCCAGTTACAGGCACTTTTGAATTGTCGAAACAAAGACAACAGTGAAATATGAAACAGTGATTCTATATTTACAATAGCTACACAACATGAGTCGTTGGTCAGCGTCTTTAATATTGCATATTTTCAGTTTGCAAGACATTCGTTTGAGACGAAATTGTGCTGTAGGCACTATCTATTATTATACAAAGTGCCTGCGGTTTAACTTTGGTGAATGTGGTGCAAACCGTATGATGAAGCGTTTACGAAAAAATTCTAGATTAAATCCAATATTTGGCAGAGAGAAAAGAAAATAAAACTCACAAAGTACACTTTCCCCCACAAAATACTGATATTCAGCTGCAAAATCATCTAAACTAGAAGACGACTTCAAAATAGTTGAGAAAAGACAATACAGCAGTGGCGAAGGTTCCATACAACACGATTCCTACTGGCTTCCCTTTGAAAAATGGCACTATCAGTTTTCTAAGCAAATAATATAATTATGTACTCCGGCTTATCTCTTACAAAAATTGACCCTTCGCTACTGCTACACAGATAATTATGATTCATCATCTGCTCGGCCTTTTCCCAACTATGTTGGGATCGGCGTCCAGCCTAACTGGGCGCAGCTGAATTCTGTATTTTTACATAGAGCGACTGCCTTTCTGACCTCCACAACCCAGATAGTACTGGGTAATACGATACTCAGATGATAATTACTCATTCAATCAAAAGTCCTTACTATCTCTTTCTTTTACTACCTAGGGATGGGAAAGGTACCTCTGGGTAATGAAACTAAACCATTTTATTACTGGAAGGTGAGTAAAGTAATCAACATTAAGTGACTAACATCAACATGTTTAAGCTTTTTGTTTTCGGATGGGAAATCATCAAATGATCCTCTCCACTCTGGGTGGAGCGGAAGGGAGTGTCAGACTTGTACTGACTAAAACCCATCCATGTTCCTTCTTTGCCCTATATGTTCCAGGGCCACGGTATCTCTTTCGAACAGTCCCGCAACCCTGGCATGCATCGGCCCTTGCAAAACCCTATATCGTTTCTAGCATCTCTTTGAGGCGCGCGTGGAACACGAACGGCTTTGAACAAAGTACACAGATAAAAATGGTTTTTAGAAACGGGATTTGGTCAAGTCCAACATGTTTCAACTTGCACCATCTGACAGCTTAATTTTAATGCTATTGTGGTACACAATGTAGCGGCCACTAGCATCTGAAGTTAAGCCGCAAATATTGTCCTCCAACTCATACTTTGTTTTACTGTACCTCCATACTATTTCATAAAAACATTAACTCACACTTTTTAATCCAGTTTGTGAAGGCAGAAACTACAGATCGTCATCTGCTATAATCCTTACTAGCACATACTCCCTTCACCTCTTCCACGTTCATATATCCTCCTATGTCCTTCCAGGGCGTCCCCTCCCGACGTTGGCACTCACATCTGTCTTGTAAACACCTTTTGTTAGTTGCCTTTCACTCATCCTCTCAGTATGACCCAACCATCTAAGCATAATGTTTTGTCACTACATTTTCTTTACTATTTTTAGGCTCATAATGAGAAAATGTGATAGATACGAGTACATCCCCGATGAAAATATATGGAACAGCCCGCGTGTTCAAAACGCTGCATTGTCAAGCTAAAAGCGATGTAACAATGTTCATATTGCACCGCTTTTCATACTTTTCGAAGCAGTAGTAGCTTTACTTTGTGCAAATTATTTCATTACCCAGCTTTTAAAATTGTGGTGAAAAACATCGTAAGGAAACCGACATAATTGCACGGCACGGTTGGCGCAGTGGATGAGCGATTGACTGCTGCGCTTCATGTCGCGGGTTCGATTCCCGCACGGAACAAATATTTCTATGGCCTACAGGTAGTTGTTCCGGGTCTGGATGTTTGTGTATGTGAGTTTAAATGTTTGTAAACACACCCACGATACCGGAGAAATTCCTTGTGTGTGGCAAAGTATAAAAAAAAAAAATTAAAGCCTAAGGTCAAAAATTCGTAGACATGTTTCATCCACCATAGGATTGGGCCTGATTGGTGGATTGACGGATTCGAGGTCGGTGTCCTTGCAGATGTTTCGTTAAAGCCTGATTATCTCTTGCTGTGAAAACTCCTAAAGGAATTGTATAAGTTACCTTATACAACATTTAAGGAAGTTATAAGGAAATCCATAAACAATTTTGTATAACATTGTATCTTGGCCTATATTCTCCTCGCCGTCCCAACTTTATCAATATTGATATTAATCGTTCCTCTTTGAGCAGGAAGCTACTAACGAACTCAATAATAGTTTCATTATTGCACAGTGGATATTGTGCACTTAACTCGGGAAAATTAAAACCTTTGGAAACTAGTTATCGTCATAAGAAACGAAGTATGGTCACAAAAAGGTGTGGTATAGCCAAATCTCAACAACTCTCTCCATGTAACACACTTCGTAATAAAAATCTGCTGTCTCATATCAAACTTCAAAAATAACGCTGTATACATCATCATCATCATCTGCCCAGTGCCCAGCCTTTTCCCAACTATATTGGGATCGGCTTCCAGTCTAACCGGATGCATCTGAATACTACTGACTACCTGTAACGACTGTCTATAATCTACAACCCAGTTAGTTCTGGGTAATACGATACTCCTTAGTAAGACTGGTTGTCAGACTTTCGGGTCAGTGACTACCTGTAACGGCTGTCAAACACCTACAAATGACAGCTGGGATCAACGGCTTAGCGTGCTTTCCGAGGCACGGAGGAAACTCGGTATGTAATGGGTGGTCACCCATCCACGGACTAACCTAGGCAAGCGCTGCTTAACCTGGAGATCGATCCGAGCGGCTGTAATTATTTAGCCACGAGCTCCTAAAAAATAACGCTGTATACGGGAGAGAAAAGAAGGAATAAGGTTATTAAAAATTGGTCTTTAGAAACGGAATATGGTATAGTCCAACATGTTTCAACTTGCACCATCTGTCAGCTTAACTGTAATGCTATTGTGGGACACACCGTAACGGCCACAGCATCTGAAGTTGAGCTGCAAATATTTTCATCCAAGTCTTATTTTGTTTTACTGTATCTCCATTCTATTTTATACAAATATTAACTCACGCACGCCTTTTTCTCATGGAGGTAGGCAGAAACTAGAGAACGCCAATTGTTCCGATCCGTATATTTACTCCACATTCAAACTATTAACCATTACCTTCCTTTTAGCTTCGCCGCAGTAGGGTAAAAAGTACCTGGATTGAAATTGTAAATGATCTCCGTTCTGATTCCAAGCTAATTCTATGATGATTTTCGCGAATGAAATTCGGTTACTCGACTACAAAGAATTTATTTATCGATTTTAATAATACTGTGTTAACCCAGAACATAACAGCCTAAAAGACTATTGGATTAATCATAAAACATTAAACACAGAGTAGAGTACAAACACTACATTCATCGGGTCATGTCAAAAGTTTTCTTTAAAACTCAATGTCTCCTGAAAGGCCTCCACGAGTCTTCAATAGGACTTCAAGAGTCTCACATACGTAAGTAATTTTACACCTCACAAATCAAAGAAACACCAGTTCACAACAAGAAACATTACCTACATAAAACATCTATAATACAAACCACAAAAATACCAAATAACCCTGAACTCGTAATACTCCTAGCAACATTTCCCACAAGTATTACAACCCAATATTTTGTACTTACCTTTTATGTTCCGCTAACGCAATACGATTTGTGGTTACAACTTGGGACTTTGATTTTGACGTAGCTAGGGCTGTCACGTGTGATATTATGTTGTGAGAAACTGTTTTAATAGTGAAAAACCCGCCACACCGCTGTACCTTTATTGAAAGTTGTGTAAATAAAAGTTCAATTCGTTTTGAGTACCTTTTGACCCAACACAAACATTTTAATCCCTTCACACACACACATACACCCACACAGACAAACACACCTTATCACAACACACTATCATGCACTTCATGTTTCCAATGATTGTGATTTGTTACTAATTAGGCTATTCAATCTATATTTTATTTTTTATTAAAATGATTTATTTTTAATTAATATAATTTTTTTACATGATTTATCTTTTATTGAAATTTTATTTTCATTAACATAATTTATTTTTTATTGATATGATTTATTTTTATTAACATTATTTATTATTTATTGATATGATTAATTTTTATCAACTTTTTTGCTAATGTACAGACGCCAGCATATCAAGCTACTACAACCTGTTGAATTTCTCGAATTTTAATTGTATAATTGAATTTCATTTTATTTTTTAATTATAAACCTTAAAAGCCGTGTTTGTTAGTTTTTAATGAATTTTCGATACAATGTAAAAATTGTTTATGAAATATATGAAACGAAATGACTCAATAATCGATTCTTACCACATTTTCCTCCCCAATCCATCATTAACATCCTTCAAATTTCCTCATTTACCTGTCATGATAACCCTACTGTTATGAGGCGCCATGACCTTGAGCTGTCAACACGCGACGTAACCTGGGCTGTCTCCAAACAATGTAGCCGTATTTATTCTCCGCTACAATGTTGTTTCAGGCGGTTGTATTTACAAAATTAGTACTTAAAGCAGTAAAGTAACATGAACATTGGGTCCTTGGAGTTTTTAGTATGATTTTAGGTCGTTAGTGAAATATTGTGTACTCTTTGTTAAAAGTCAAGAAGTCTCGGTGAATTATAGTTCAGAATCAGAATCAGAATCAGAATCAGAATCAGAATCAGAATTATTTATTTGTAAAACATAGGTGAAGAACATATATACATTAATCATACATGTCAAGGTCTTAAATAGATAAGTGTTGCACTATGCTTTGTCATTGTTGACATACAAATATTAAAGTCAGGTTCATCAAAGTTAACAAAATTTTCTATCAATTTTATACAAATACATTAAAATAATCAATTTAATAATGTCCACTACAAGAAAGAAAAACAAAAAACACACACAAGAAGATCATAACAAAAGAACATGCGAGAAATTATTCGTCCGTTACATTAATAATATGAATTAATAAAATTACAGAATTTAATCAAATAGTCATCCAAAATTAAAATAGTCATCCAAGTCAACATTAATAATATAGATTTATAAAATTACATAATCTCATAATTCATCATATCATAATTTAATCAAATAGTATTATCATTAAAATAGTCATCCAAGTTATAATAACATTTCTTAACTAATAACTTGTGAAGACACTTTTTGAATTTCTTTAATGGCATACTTTTTATAGCATCAGGTATTTTATTAAAAATCTTTGGTGCAACACCAAAGAAGCTCTTTTTCATTAACGCAGTATTACATTTCAACGTACATAGTTGATTTTCATATTGACTCCGAATGGGGGTCTTCTTAACTGTTGAAAATTTTGTGAATAAATGTGGATTTGATTTTATAAATAATGCAGTTTCTAATATATATATAGCTGGTAACGTTAATATTTTTAATTTCTTGAAGTAGGGAACGCAACTATCTGTTGACTTTAAATTACACATGGATCTTACACACCTTCTTTGCATCCTAAACACCAGTTCCCTATTTGTTGATTGCCCCCAGAAAACAACACCATAACGGAGAATAGAGGCTACAAGTCCATGATAGGCTGTTAACAGTGTCTCAGAATTATTTTCATTCAGAAAACCACGACTTTCGACTATTGAATTATCCATTACGTATAAGAAGTTTCACAAACTGATTCAATTTGACCCTCTATTTTACAGCGATTGTCCGACTGGACACTAGCTTATGATCATCATCAGCCTGTAGCAGTCCACTGCTGGACAGAGGCCTGTCCAATCGTACGCCATTCAACTTGATTCTCGGTAATCCTCATCCAGCTGCCACCGGCCTGAAAGCGTCCTACCTTACATTGGTTCGCCGACTCCGCTATACAGGGACAAAGGAACATCGACGCACAAATGGTTAGATTATTTGATCCAGAACATGATTCTGACCCCCCCTCCCCCCCCACATTTAAAAAAGCTATTTCCTACAAAAGTGCAATACCTACACGGTCAAAATGTATGGACCAGCTGATTTTTTTTTAAATTACCGATTATTAATTGACAGAAAAACCGAATCGTCAGGAATGGAAACTAATTATCAGTTCATTAAAATTTATAAATCTTTAATATTATGAACTTTTCAGTTCAAAAAGTTATCAAATTGAGATAAGCACAACATATCTACTTAAATTATTTATACTCGTTTACACTTTCCGAAATACAAACCCCTCGAATCAAAACTTCTAAATTCCAGCGGTCCCTAACGAGCCTAACCCTTCAACCGCTAACCGTACACCGCAGCACTAGTAAACAACGAGCAACTACTAATAACCGCCTAATATTCCCAGGTGTTTGCCAGCTTCCGACAAGCAATGTCCTTATTGAGTCGGAAGCCGTCACGACCTCCAATCAACCTGTTGATTGGCCCTTAAGTGGCAGTCGCTCTATCTACTGAGTAGCGCCAAAGACTAAGATAATCGTCTAGAAGTGAAATGAGTCGAGAAGTGGTGTCTCAATGGTAACGGCTCGGAATTATGATTACACAAGCATATAGTATTTCATCACCACAATTCCCAAAATTTTGAAGTGAAACGTCACGAGAACAACCTAGAACTAAGAATTCGAAGACATAATTGTGAAATCTCACACTGGCAACCGATTTTTTTTTTTATTTTGACATTTTGAGAATGCAAGACGCAGAACGTCCGATGAATTTATAATTTCAATACCAAAACATTCATTGCGTTTCTTCCGTTTTTGAGAAAATACTTTTTATGAAACAATGTATGACGAATTTTCTTCAGAAATGTTCAAATTGTGCTGCGTTTAAAGTTTCTTATGTGCATCTGTAGGCATTTACATAACATTTTTTAAACTAAATAGGCTTGCGCTAGGTGGACTCGACCTCGTGAAGGTAGCGAGGATCGGCTGGATGCGAGTCGCACGGGACCGGTCAATGTGGTGATACTTGGGGGAGGCCAACGTCCAGCAGTGGACGTCTTTTGGCTGAAATGATGATGATGATGATGAGGCTTACATTTGACCGCAACTCGCCCTATGAGAAGCGATCATGCGGTCTAGGGTGGAGCACGCTTGCCTAGAAGAAACCGATTCATTTGAACTTTGAATAGATTATAATGAGCAGCCGGTGTTAAACACTTGGATCAAAAGTTTCACTTCTACACATTCTTATTCTATGGCGGTACTATTGCTAGTTAATTACTAAAGCTTTAGATGTGTGGCTCGACTTGTGGATACGATTGAGTGTTCCACGGTTTTCACTTAACATGTCAATCCAGTGACAGTTGTGGAACCGCTTAACGGGTTTGGATGACATTTGGCAAGCGCAAATACTATGTCATGTCTGGATAATCATGATATTTTTAATGAAAGTAATCCATGTTTTGTACTAATAAAACATGAATTGAAAAAAATAACTAGTTTATAAATCTTCTTCGTCGTGTCGATGATTTCCCTTTTTAAATTAAATTTGTTTTGACCAGAATTCTGCCTACTCGACTACCTCGACGGCGTTGGTGGTGGCCTCGGACAGGTCCCTCAAAGTGCACGTGGGACCACACATAGTGCAGGACAGAAGGTGAGCCATAGTTTGCGTTGAGGCAACGCAGTCACACATAGCTTCATCGGAATACCCCCACCGGACCAGTTTATAAATGAAAAGAAATTATAATTCATGAGAGATTTGTGTCTTTTTAGACTCAAGGTTGAGAGATTTGGAAGAGATCTACAATCAGCATTGGGTGGCCAAAGGTTGAAGAAGTATTAAGGTTCTGAAATTTTTGTAAATATGTTCAAAAGTAGGTTTATTTTCTTGACAATAAAAGGTTAGTAGGACCTTTCCAAGAAGTATTAAGTACAGCTGAAAATGAAACTGAAAATAATAAAATGATCCAAAGCACCGTAAGTAAGAAATCGGAGCTGAATGAAATAAATTAATATCCTTTGTGTGAAATGAAATCCAATTCCAAATGAAATAATAAATAAGGCAGAAACACGGAAAAAACTGGAATGACTTGAAGAGCGTTTTGTTTATTAAGTAAGACAATATGTCCGCACTTTAAGAGTAGGTAAATTAAAGCTATGGATTTCGAAGCTGACAAATATTTCGCTATTTTGAATAATAGAATAGAATATTCTTTATTATGTACAGCAAACAAGTAACATTCATAAAAGAAAACATTTCACATAGGGTAACACAATGGGCGGTCTTGTCGCTAAAAGTGATAAATCAACATTAACAAATAAATGTTGCTCTGTGTTATAATAAAATATTAGTGATGAATTGAAATATTTCACTGGCTTAGGTGTTTTATCAGTTTTAGAAATAAAAACTGCATTTAAAAGGTTTATAAGTGTGAAAACAATTTATATTAATTTATAACTCAATAATGCCTCAATAACCTTAACATAGTTGGGCAAAGGCTAGGCTGATGATGACTCACAATGCGCGTTGCGGCAATGACGGACGATGTGGTACGCATCACGCACGGTGAGTTGCGAACTGCGTATTATTTCGAAAAGGCTAGGCAGATGGACTTCTCTACCAAATAAATCGCTGTAGCAAATAAAATAAAGCGGCTGAAAGCTTTAACAAAGTTGAAAATAAATAAGTAGGTAGCGGATCCATGCAGCAGAGTAAACAATTTGTAACAAACCAGTGCATGCAGACTGAAATGCATCTCGCAGTCAAAGCGCGCTTGGCCGTACTTATCCGCCGGGCACAGATCGTGTTAAGTATGGATAAGAATATTTAATGTAGGTAAGTTTGTTTTATTCATGTTTTTTTTATTCCCTCCCATCAAAATTCACAGTGCATTGTTAAAAGTATCACCCGCTTTTTGAACTCCACGTAGCAGGGTAAAAATGGACCTAAATACTTGCACTTTTTTGAGGGTGTTCAAACCGTAGACATAACTTTGAAAATATTTCTAAAGGCGAACTAGTTCCGCAGCAGCTTTCTCGCTCTACTTTATAGTATTCATGGATCCACCCATAGAGTCCATTCATCGTTTCATTGGTCTTCCTCTACTCTCATAGACATCCATGTTCTTAGTCCAAACTTTTGCATCAACATTTTCGTCAGTCCTCCTCATCACATCAAGCCGAATACCTCACATTTTTTCAGTCACCTGTGCCACTCTCAAACTTCAACTTAGTTTATTCAATATGATGTAACGCTGACACGTTAATCACTGATATATTCCAAGCTAAGAGCGAATCACTTCTGAGTAGACCTACTCAAAAGCGACACGCACATAGCTTGGAATATAAATGAAGTTTGTCCCAAAACTTTCTCCACCCTGGTGTTATTTTTCGTCATCCAGCTAGTACTGCTGGTAGCATCGTTCAAAGTGGTCCCCATGTGATTGGACGACGCGCTCCCATCGCCAAATCACACTATGTCACATCATTCTCGACCGAACTATAGGTATAGACATTACCAGGTCTTATCCTCAGTCACATATTCTAAGTTATGAGCGAATCGCCCCTGAGTAGAGCATGTATGCACGCAACGAATATTGAGTGGATTCTCATGTTCCCTATATCGCTGTATTATGAATATTTAAAAAGGCTTTTTTTATTTTTATATCCGGAAGCTGGGTCTTGTGAAGACTGAAAGGAAATCGGAAAATGTATGAGAGACTGGTTGAATGGATATTGAAAACTAGTAAGTTATTAAGCTGGTGCATTAAAGTAGGCTTTACGAATGATGAAGCTTGAACCTACAGCATGCATTAGTAAAAGGCATGTATTTAACGCGGCGACAAACTAATCTGATTTAGGGTTTTAAAAATAATAAAAATGGGTAGCAAAAATGATAGGTTGGCAACTACAATTAACCACTAGATAGTAGATAAGGCGTAGTCGACATAGCCGCGCTGCGCGGGGCTCCTGTTTCTGTTTGCAGGGCTTAAAGTAACCTAATACGAAGGGGATTCCGGGGTCTTAGTTCGCTCACTTCGCTCGCTCACTAGACCCCACCATCCCCTTCGAACCTAACCTGTCCGAGTCGGGGTGCCACAAGTCTCTCTCAGCCTTCGCTCACTTCGCTAGCTCACTAGACCCCGCCATCCCCTTCGAACCTAACCTGTTCGAGTCGGGGTGCCACAAGTCTCTCTCAGCCTTCGCTCGCTCTTGCTTCCTACATTCTTCTTGCCGCAATGACCGGATAAATAGTTACTTACTTGGTACAGTAGTCGCCCATTCGGTATATTGGTCGCCAATTAAATTTTTATTCGCCCGATTAATAATTTCCTTTAGTAAAATGTGGTCATAAATATTTAAGGGTGAGAAGGAACCAAATGTTTTTCTAATACACACCGTATACATATTTTCTGTGCACTTTGGGCAGTTTAGCCCACCTACAACCTTACAATGTGGTTCATATTTTTTCATGGTCTCAGTTATAGATAAATACGAATAATTGTTGAAAAAAAAAGGGTAAGAGATATGTGGGAAAAAAATATGGGTTTACCCTGCAGTGGAACATAAGTGGCTGTAAATGATGATCCGAATACGTGGGTTTTTAGTTAAACAAAAACGAAATGAAAGTTCAGTTGTTTTTGCCATAGTAGTAGCCATTTTGTTTATTTTATATAAAATAGAGCAGTCAGTGCTAGCGTATTCCACAGAGAGCTATACTGCAAACGAATTCGGAATGATTTACAAAAAGCGGCTTTTCAAAACAAAAACGTTTGTGAGCATGAATACAAACATTTTGCAATCACAAACTCGCGCCAAAATAGCCCAGCTCAATGGTCTAGTGTCCATTTGATAACCTAAAAAACCTTTATTCACAACATACATTTTAAAATCTCAAACGAAACCAACGTAACTGTCGCCACACCAGTCGAAACCCAACCTTATTTTGTACGCAGTAAGAGTGTGATAAACTGCATCTTTTTTATCTTTGAAGCGGTGGCTGGAGAGATTGCATTTTGTTCATACGCCGTTCATCTAGGGGTCGACGGAGCAAAGCTAAGAGTGGTAGGACGCAAGGCAAAGGCGGATATCGGCTAATCGGTTATTTCCTTTTAACGCAAAGGCGAGATCGTCATAAACTATGTGTAAATAGCTGTATTGTTACTTCAGGAGTTCAGTAATAAAATAATTGTGATGTGACTGAGAGTTTGGAGGTTTCTCTAGGGCCTAGAATCAAATTTTGGAATTGGGTTTTCATCACGTTTTAGAAAGAATAATAAAGTTAAATTTTCAATAATGGCTGATCTAGAACAGGCAAGAAAGTTAGTTGATAATTTTCTGAAGAAAAACTTCAAAATGATTTTGCCTAACCCCGAAATCATAATTATCCAAGACCACGGCTAAGGCCCGGACTCCACCAAAGCGTAGACGAGAGGAGATGCATACTGGCTTGACCAGAGCAGAAATAAGTGAACAGGTTACTCACGCCCAGTTTATCGACCGCCGCACACCGCTCACCACACGCCGCTCGCATCTCTTCTCGTCTCCGCTGTGCGCTGCTGCCGAGTGTAAAGGATGGCCTAAACAATTATGAAACATCTCTTCTCTTTGCTCAACAGTTTCCATTAAAGCTAAGCGGAGACAAGTGTGAATAACGAAATTATATTGTTTGCAACACATCTCCTCTGCTATCGTCTCGGCTCCGCTTCGGTGTTTTGCTTGCTCGTAATGCTTCCAACGTTCTAACGCTATGTTCTCAATCTCAGGCGATGCGATTGTCGTCAAGTGACATGCGCGTGTTTCACTTGTTTCCCTAATGTCGCAAGTCACTTCACGGTGACTTGTAAAGTGACGTAAGCAATTTCATTCATTTGTTTTCTCCGCGGAGAAGCTCGTGGCTAAATAATAACGGGTGGGCGCTCGGTATGATCTTTAGGTTAAGCCGTGCTTGCCTAGGTTGGTCTGTGGATGGGTGACCACCCATAACATACCTAGTTTCCTCCGTGCCTGGGTAAGCACGTTAAGCCGTTGGTCCCGAGTGCCATTTGTAGATCTTTGACAATCGTTAGGTAGTTAGTGGCCCAAAAAGTCTGACAACCAGACTTACCAAGGGGTATCGTATTACCCAGTACTAACTGGGTTGTGGAGGTCAGATAGGCAGTCGGTCCATGTAAAATACTGGTATTCAGCTGCATCCGGTTAGGCTGGAAGCCGACTCCAACATTGTGGGGAAAAGGCTAGGCAGATGATGATGTTTTCTCCGCGGTCGATGTCGTATAGCGCGTGTTACTTAGGTGAGTAGCTGGTAGCCAAACGGTGAAACTGTTGCAAACGCATCCAATATTCTAGGACAATTCCATACCTCTCCTTGTTGCCCGCTTCGTTGGTCTAGTGGTCGCATGCGCGACTGCTGAGCATGAGGTCCTGGGTTCGATTTCCGTGTCGGGAAAAACGTTAATGGGTTTTTCCATCAGGAATTTCTCAGTAGCAGCCACGGAGTCTGGATCTGTGCCCGGTTTAAGGCAATAGGCTTGCCCCCTATTAGATGGGACTTTAACATAATTGGCGAAATGTGGGGGTACGTGTTAGGTACACCTCTGCCTAACCCTTCGGGGATTACAAAGAGTGATATTATGCAATTCCACACCTTACCTTTTCACCTCGCTGCAAGTTCCTACCTTCCATCCACATCCCCTTTCCTACTCCGCAAAAGCACGTGGGATCATATGAATACGGAAAGAGGCCCTTCATTCAGCCGCCAAGAAGAACCTCGTTACGCATCTCCGGCTCAAATGGAAACTTTTATCGTGCTGCTACTTCGCGTTACATCCCGCAGGAGTCTTTAAAAGGACTGCTTTTGTGAAAGGCTGTAGTTCTCTTTGGAGACTGATTATAAGTAGGAAGAGTACTAATGAGAAAGGTAATTATCAGTTGTGGGGTTGATGAAGATATGCTGTAGGTGCACTTGTGAGAGACCATGCTTTGTATACCTAGTAATCTAGGTAATCTGTGAATTGATGAGCAGCTTAAGACGTCTGTCATAACACATATCATAACATCACGCCTTTGAACTCCGAACGGTTAAGCAGAGGATTTCGACAGTTATGTTTTAAGTCCCATAAAATAATGGGCCAGCCTGTTGCTATCAACCGGGCACGAATCTAGACTCCATGGCTGCTATAGAGAAATTCCTAATGGAAAAACAAAATAAAACTTTGCCCGACCCGGGAATAGAACCCAGGACCTCGTGCTTAGTAGTCGAGAGTCAAACAAAGTCAACCTGAAGCAATCCCTACATGTATTCGGCTGTCATTTGGCTCATGCTTATCGGCAAACTCCTTTTTGACCTTTTGAAGTTTTTCATATTCCGATCGGCTCGTAAATATTCGATATAAGGAATGCAGCTTTTTCCCAAACATATAATTTATCTATATTATACCGATTAAGATTTTGTCGACCGGCTGTGCCCAATCACGACGACCCCCAATCCCTGAAACAATTATCACAAAGCAAGGCAAATGTTGAACTGCACAAATTGATAAGAGCAATGAGATGAACAAATGCATACAACACATTCTACGTACCAAAACCCTTTTTTATTTTCTCTACAAAACCGTTGGGCATAATTGAAAAACATAACAAAGAAAGTTTATTTCAAAGCTCCTTTACACTTATACAGAACTACCCAGTTGGAATGCAAGTGGTTTTCCAAAAGGTGAATACAAAAGAAAATGTATTACACTCACGTTTTTGCTTCAATGAGCACACATAAATATGGCGCGGAGTATTTTTAACAAACGAGAATTGAAATGCACACGAATATGAATTCGGATCGTGCGCAAATGTAACGCAAAAGGGTTGCTTTTGTTTATCGTATTCGAAAACTATTTATCAATGCATCTATACAAATAAATAAAAATAAAGTGTCTGTTATATAGCATAATAGATTACACATGAAATTATTTTTAAAATGTATTGCCCGTATGTCTGTCTGTCTATTTTCCGGCTAATCTCCGAAATGGCTGGACTGGATATGACGGGCCTTTTACTGGCAGATAGCTGATGTTATAAGGAGTAATTCAGCTGTACTTTTATTTTATTTTAGGAAATCAATTAGGGTTCCGTAAAAACAACTAAAACCCTTGAAATTGTTACCAAAATCCGATTCAAATTGGGAAGTAATATTTTAATATTAATAACACTCGGACGAAGGTCGCGGACATCAGCTAGTGGTAAATAAAACGAAGGATGGGCTCGTGGTGCTTAAATAAATAACATCAGATCTTCAAGGTTAAGCAGCGCTTGGCGGGGTCGGTCCGCAGATGGGTTACTACCCATAGTTTTGGTAGTCGGAATCCTGAAAGTCTGAGAACCATTCTTGCCAAGGGATATCATATTACCCAGTAACTTGGTTGTAGAGGTCAAAAGCAGACTTTGCAGGGAAAATATTGGTATATAGCTGCAGCTGTTAAGATTTGAAGCCGACCCCAACATAATTGTGACCTACTATTTCCTTTTAATAAAACCATTTTCATTTCACTCCAAATATTCAAAGTTGTACAAGACATCTTTCACAAATAATTAAAACGAGTTACTACAAATTTAACCTCTAGCAAAGCCCTCAAAGGACAACAAAGGTGCTTCAAAGCTTAGAGCGCCAATATTACAGAGTATTTAGGTCAAATTATATAGTTAAATTACTATCTAACGAGACACGAAAATAAGACACAGAAATGCTCATCATTGAGGTTCCATTCGCATCGAAATTTTTGAATAACGGCAAATCACTAACTGAACATAAAAGCAGAACTTCATCAGGACCTCTAAACGGCGTTGGAAACCTGTTAATATTTCTGAGGAAGGTTTCTAGTTGCTAAAGAATATTGACACTGACAACTGATAAACGCTGTTTAGCTGATCAGGTTCAGTATCATTAGCGAAATTTGCCCTAAAACGTTTTTTGTTATACGTAACATAACATAACATCACGCCTCCAATAATCTCCAAAGGGTTAGGCAGAGGTGTACCCAAATAGGCACAAATCCAGACTCACACAGAGTAGCAATACATCCCTGATGGAAAAACTCAATAACACTTGGCTCGACCTAAGAATCGAACCAAGGTCCTCATGATTAGGAGACCACCAAAACAACGAGGCAGGATTCCATCTATCTATCTACCACCATAATCTCATCAGCCATTCTATTCAATAAAACGTTGAAAGTTGGGAATAACAAACACAGTCGTCTCCAATAATCCCAACTTGGCCTGTAATGAGATTCCAGTCGGGATTCAAGCACCATTAGGTGCCTTAATTGACTCTCAGGGTAATGGCGGCCTGCACCTGCCCGCAATTTAATACTGCCAGAAGAAAAAATAACAAAATTTTTACATTCATCATAAAAATTTACGGATTGTACGGCGTTATGAAGTTTTTCGTTCACTGTAAGCGGTTGGAAGTTTGAATTTAATGTTTAAGGAGTTATTTTAATGTATTTGTCCAGAAGTGGCACAGAATGGTCTACTTAGAAATCTCTAGCTACATGTTCGATGATTTACATAACATAACATCACGCCTGTATTCCCTGAAGGGTTAGGGCAGAGGCGTACCTACCTAATAGTACACCCACGAAGGTCAGGAAGGACACGAAGGTCGTCGAGGCGCTGATACGCCTCCAAAAGCACTGACCGACGACGGTTTTTGACACAGGGCGGACACCTTTTCTGAATCAGATTGTCTGGACACTAACTTAGTTAAGCCGGCTGCAGCAACCGTTCCACGGTGGGAAACCTGCAGCTGACGAGTAACCCAAACCAACCCTTCCTTACCCAATCACTTGAGTAAAAAAAAAAAAAAAAATAAGAAATAAAAAAATAAATATATATAATTAATTGTGATGGACTCATTAGTAAGTAAGTAGTTTTAAGCAGAAGTAAGCTGTACTCTGGAGTCTCCACTTGTACGTGGAGCTCAGAGTCACAATGAAATGTAACTAATCAAAGGCACGGACGCCTATGTCTGTGGATATCATTGTAAGGCAGGAGGTGGTTTTAGCCGGTTGGAGCCCGGCACTACTCAGACTGGCTCGTATATGAGGCAGCTTGAGTGTCCGACCAGATTTCCCCTCCAGCCAAAAAAAAAAATAGTACACCCACATTTCGCCAGTTATGTTTGAGTCCCATGTAGTAGGAGGCGAGCGTAATGCCATCAACCGGGCACTAATTCAGACTCCGTGACTGCTACTGAGAAATTCCTGATGGAAAAACCTAAACACTTTGCCCGACCTGGGGAATCAAACCCAGGACCTCATGCTTAGCTGTCGCGCTTACGCCCACTAGGCCAACGAGTCACGACCGCGACTTTTGGCCGTTTGGTTTTAGCTTTGGCCGAAAAGGAAGAAATTTCGGCCATAGACCAGTTTTCTTCGAGATTGAGACTGGTCCGACCAAAAGTCTTTGGGTTCTATTGTGAAATTTTTTTTACCCGCGGTTTGACCTTCGCAGTAGTCAAACTATTCCACTGGAACGTACTTAACTGGGATAAGCAAATAATCCTTTGTACGAATGCAGGCCGTAGTCTGCCTGAATGTCAAATTTCATTATAATCCGTTCAACCGTAAAACGGTAAAAGATAGACAGACAGATTTACTTTCGCATTTATAATATTAGGATGAACTGTTCTCAATTTTTTCCATTTTATAATCTTGGGAAAAAAAGAAACGTACGGTGTGAATTCGGTTGACATGTCTATGTGGTACCGAATACTTTTCAGTTCATTATTATTTGTTTCCCAGTCTTACCATAGTAGCTCGATATAATTCGTCAGTGATTCAGAAATAAGTAATTTCCTTCTTCAGCGGTCTTTTGAAGATCGGCTGACAGTTACACAATAATTTGAGGATTTCCTCTCATTATTTTCTTCTATGGTTGGCGAAAATGCGAAATGGACCATCGCGGTCGTGGCGTTCAATTATTTTGGACAATGGGTTGTCACTTATTTCTGAATGAAAGGTGTCACAGTGTCAGGGAAATATTCGAAAAGTCACGGAAAAGTAAACATTCGAATTATTTACAGTTTTCATTAAGAATGAAAAAACTTAATATGGTTGTTAAGACGATAATGAAGTCCGCCTCTGTACTTTGTGCTTGAACTATTAAATGAATAAATTATCCTAATTTTACGGATAAAAATGAACTGATAAATAAAATAATAAAATACACTTGTTTATGCTAAGATGGCTTCCACATAGGGTGTGTTTTATGATTTTCGAGGTTAATTTTCAAAATGTTTTCAGCACATATAAACGAGACAAGATTATTCAAAACTGAAATACGACTGTAGTGAGACAGCGTATGTGCCTATAACACTCTTATGCCTAACTTGCTTTTGCCTTCGGTTTCACTCGCGTGTATCTTGGACGTTATCTAACGGGTGTGTACCAACGGGGTAAAAAATCCTGCGTCCTAGCCTAGCTCTGGCTCAAACTATGTGTCATTGATCTCTCATCATCTGCCTTGCCTTTTCCCAACTATGTTGGGGTCGGCTTCCAGCCTAATCGGATACAGCTGAATACCAGTATTTTACATGGAGCAACTACCTATCTGACCTCCACAACTCAGTTTTTACTGGGCAATATGATACCCCTTGGTAAGACTGGTTGTCAGACTTTCGGGCCACTGACTACCTGTAACGACTGTCAAAGATCTACTAATGACAGCGGCGACCAACGGCTTAACGTGCTTTCCGAGCCAGGGAGGAAACTCGGTACGTAATAGGTGGATCCACGGACTAACCTAGGCAAGCACGGCTTAATCAAAAGATCAACCCGAGTGTCTGTTATTATTTAGCCACGAGCTCCTGTTAAGGCTTGAAAAGGTACTGCCGAGTTCACTAACGGTCGATCAAATTTCATTCGTATTACTTAAAACATAAGGGTAAAAAAGGGTAGACCGTCAGTGAATTTGGCAGTACCAGACAGATAGATAGAGTTTTTTTATGATATAAGTATGCAGAATATTATAATGCCTGTACTCTGTTTCGACTTACCCTTAAGCACCGCCATTTGTTTCAGAGTTGTGTGAAAATAATTACACCATTATCTTCATATTTCGAGTGAAAATTTAACTTTTTTAATGTTCCGGAAGTTAAATGGCTTTGAAAAGGTTTCAGTTTTTATTTCGTTCTTTAAATGCCATTGTAGATACTCTTTTAAGTCTTCGATACAGTAAATGTGAAATGAAAATCTTTGAATAAAATAGACCGGTACTTTCTGAGGCAATTTGTTTAGTTTCGGTTCGGGTAGTCATCTTGGGGCTTTCCAATAAGAATTTCTTAGCAGTAGCCCCAAGTGTAGTTTTGCCTGAGTAGTGCCCGATTACCAACAAGAGGGCTCGCCGGGACCAACGGCCTAACGGCACGGGGGAATCTCGGTATGTAATGATGGTCACCCATCCGCAGACCGACCTTAGCAAGCGCGGCATATCCATGAAGATCGGCCAGTGCGGCTGTTATTATTTAGCCACGAGCTCTCCAGTCCACCTCAGATGTATAAGTTGAAAAAACAATAGAAACAAAACACATTTCATTTGTTTACTCAACTCGTAAACTCGTTTTATTCCTAAGCTGTAAACGATGTACCGATGGAAGAAAACTGTTAGATCAATTTCTTAGACTTGAGCAAAGTTTACATTTTATACTGATTGCTCGTGGCGCTACCACGATCAAGTGTTTTATAGCGAGCGAATAGTTCAACAAATCTTCTTTAAGTTCAAAATATACTTTGTGTTTTCTATGATTTTCTGGTAAAAGGAAGAAATGACTAATGGGTTGAATAATGTTTTTTTATCGGCCTACTCTGTCCTACTGCTGGGAAAAACCATGAAGGAGGCCCCCATAGTTTTCCAATTTACTTTCACATTTGCCCTCTCGTTGAGAATGAGTCCAGATCGTCACGCCAGCGTTTCTTGGACCTGGCTCGGCTCCGGCGGCCGGCTTCAGGTACCTACTGTGTGACTATCTTTGTCTATCAGTCCGGCTTCATCCTAGAAACGTGACTCCTGTACCCAGTCTCATTTTAACCTCACAACATCGACAATACCTGTCTTAGACCGTATCAAGGTGTTGCGCATTCGATCGGAGAGTCTAATATTGAGAATGTTACGTTCCATCGCTCTTTGGCAAACGTTGGCAATTTATGTTGATTTATGTTACGTACTGGGAAGTTCTTGTGGCCACGAGGCCAGTGTTACTTTTTTGCCTTATATTTCTAACTAATCTGTATATATCACGTTAAATAACATCGTTTTTTAAAAGTGTCACATCGGTTATCAACTTATCACGATATCTTTTGCCTATTCCGCTCGATAAGGAATGAAAACTCTAAATTAAATTGTAGGTACAAATAAAATAATTTAAAAAATCACCGTAATACGGACGAAAGAATACCTAGATCCAGTACCTATAAACATTTATTACCCATAGGACTAGATCTTTCCGACAAGACTGTGGTCTCTAATCTATAATCTAATCTTGTCCACATATCATATTGATGAAATACTTAAATATCCCAATACTTAAGTATTTCATCAATAACCAAGCAACGCCAATGTAAATACTCAACTTAATGCACAAAGCAGCTAATCCGCTGAAGCGCGGTTAACCTAATATGTTAAATGAACTGACTCTCATTTTGAGAGCGCTTCGTACAATCGCTGTAAACGCTGGAAAGGTTACACACGAACGAATGAGTTGTGAAACCTTTTTTTTCCTTTGAACCTCTTTTTTTATTGAGAGAGGAGGTGAATGTCCTTGAGAACGTTGAAATTAAAAATGTGATAAAAGTCTTTTTTCGAAGCCGGATGTACGTAGCACGTGTTATAAATCTATTGTGAATTCTTTTACTATACTTTTATGAAAAGCTTCTTAGCGATTACTATACCGAGCTTGGGAAATTGTATCAATATGAAAAATTGACACAAAAATCTCAGCTACGAAGCCTCTGCTACAAAATCTACACTGCAACATCTCTGCTACGAAATCTACATTACAACAGCTGCTACGAAACATGTATTATGAAATTTACACTTAAACATCTGTGCTACCAAATCTTCACAACACCCTTGCTACGAAACCTATGCTACGAAATCATCACAACAACACCTTTGCTACGAAACCTATGCTACGAAATCGCCGTTATACAGCGAAAACCAATTATCTCGAGATTTTGTAAAAAATAACTTAACAGTACAATCCTACCCTATTTGACGTGCTCTTTCGTCTCATTACTTGTCATCTCAGCAGTCACCTCCTTTCTAGCCATTTCCTTCACACAGTCCATCCGTCGTTTCTTTGGTCTTCCTCTACTCTTATAGCCATTTAACAAAATCTCGAGATAATTGGTTTTCGCTGTATAACGGCGAAATCTTCACAACAACAACTTTGCTACGAAACCTATGCTACAAAATCTTCACAGCAACACCTGTGCTGCGAAACGTATTTTAAAATATCTTCACAACAACACCTGTGCTACGAAATCTCTGCTAGGAAACCTTCTCTATAAAAATTCTGCGGCGAAACCTCCGCTACGAGGCGAAAACTTCGTAACCATAAATTTTATCCGATTTTAAATAGAGAGGCTACTATTACAAGATTGTCTACGAATAAACCATAAACTATCAAAATGATACGAAAGCGCTACGAGAACCATACATTCGTAGCGGTGCCCAAAACTAAATTTATTACCCTAATTCGCTTTAATTAACTTTCCTTAACTGCCAATTTAACTTTTAACTCCACGTTGTATAACTTCAAGCCCGGTGTATCACTCATAACTAATTTACATTGGTGGTACGTGGCCCATCATGGCCCAACGTGGCCGAACGTGGCCCATTTGACTGCGGCTAAGAACGGCTATTTGTCATCAAATGCTGTGTGCTCGGAATATTAAATGTTGTTAATTATTTTACTTTAATACTCAATTATGAATTGTTTATGAGGATAAAGGGCTGAGAGAGCTTTTTACGTTATTTTAGGGATTAAAATGACCTGAGTTATGAAAGTTAGGATAGGGTTGATACGAATATTAATGTGACATGGAAGGTGTTTTTATCTAAAGCCAGAATTAATGTTCGATCTCGCCTGGTCATGAATATGAAACAAGCTCAATTGATGATGATAAGTAATTGGCATAGACTTATTTAGAAAGCGAACACCACAATGCAACTTTATAAACACTACAAAGTATGTAATTTTATTTTTAGCATGCCCCTCGGCACTATGCTTAAAGATCTCTCGCTGTTACTGCACATACATTTTGTTCTACTACATCTTATGAAAACATCCCAAGACCTCAGTCTTGGTCTAATTAGATCCATGTTCCATTTCTTTTTTCTAGCTTGTACAGCTTTCTTTTTAGCAGCATCGCTTTCAGCTTTTATCGCATATTTACATTATAAGAACTTACCTGGCAAATATTGATTGCAAATCCTGCCTCATTTGTACATTATTTAGTAGATTCTTCTTCTTCTACATTTTCATTTTTGTTTCGACAGACCAATACTTCGACACTTCCACGGCGACTGCGCAGATGTCATTTCGGCTACATGTTTTGGGCTTTTTCTTTCTTTATCGTGTGGTTAGTACCCAACCTGGCATTATGCCGGCCCCGTGCGTCTGACTTGGCTTAACGTGCCGTCGAGAAATATCTCACAAGCAGGCTGGTTTCCTCACGATGTTTTCCTTCACCGAAGCAAGTGATAATTACACAATACGCACATGAATTCGAAAAATCAGAGACCTCTGAGTTGACAGTCACACCACTAAGCTATCACTGCTATATTTATATTATTTATTTTTTTATTTTTGTATATTTTTGGACTAAAAGGGGAGAATAAACAAGAATAAGCGAGGATAAGCGCAGCGGATGAGTATTGATAAGCGATGGCGCATAGTTTGCGACACAGCTAAACACTCTTTCAGCTTCATCTAATTAGCATCTTGGAATTAAAACAGACCCTCCAGACATTTTGCGGTTAACTCCAAAACCACACAACTCCAACCGCCTAGCGGCTGCTGGCAACACAGTAACTGATACGGCACATCCACCTGCCCATCCGAAATCCTCGCGGTATAGTAAAGTTAAATTGAAAGGCTCGAGTGGTTAATAGCCTATGCCAATCCAGAACAGTATTGTTACATCGTATAACAGACACAGTATGACGACTACAGAGCGCCCAGCTAGCCTAGAACAGATAGTTTGCAAAACAGGGAAATACTTTTTTTTACAAGCTTTTATTTAGTTTCACCTGTCCCGTTGTCTGTCTGTAATCAAATGTTGCAAGTTAAATTTGACACACTTCCCAGTTTCCGATTGAGCTGAAATTTTACACGCATATGAATATCGCGTGACAATGCAATATTATGATGACATGGAGCTGATCTGATGATGGAGCTGGAAGGGTGCTACAGGAACTCCGTTATAAAACGACATAACCCCATCGAGTTTGGGTTCGTATGATTCGTCTTGACGAGTACTTTGTTTATTTTAAGAGAATTTATTGCGCTCATTCAACAGCTATTTTAGGCTATTGTTTTAATAAAATATGTTCATATTAAATATACATGAATGTTCTAACACATAAAATAACGTTACCGCTTTAGATTTTGTACAAAAAAATATTTTATCCCACGAAACGTCTTAATTTACTTGCGTTCTAAAGGTGCGCGCAACACGCTGCAGTTCGCAAGCGGCTCGCGAGCGGCGCATTCGTGGCGCATTCGCCAGGTCTGGACGCACCTTAACTTCTTGCATTTTTTATAATTCTATCAGTAAATTAAATTCCAGAAACTTCTTTAAATAATTTCTTTGTTTCTTTAGCTTTACAAAACAGTGTTTATCAAATAACTTTTTTAACCGGCCACAAATCAAGTGTTATTATAAACAGGCACATCGGGCGGCCGACCCGGGACGGTCGTGAAGCACGTTGCACGCCTTTTTTTTGTGACGAATGCGCTTGAGTGGTATTACACGAAGCTATATTGTTACATTGAATGTGAACAAAAGCTCTTGAACCATCCGACACTCATATAACCCAGCTGAGTGACAGTGCTTCTGTTATCGATTTTCTTCGTTATTTACGTATTTCAAAGAGGCGTGAGTGACTGGACGATCAAACAACACCAAGTGTTTTTTAAAATTCGGTGAGCCATAATCTACCTATAATTGTACTCGCATGGCAGTTCAACCTGCTATGTCCACCATAGCTTGTCTTATTAATACTCTAACGTACTTGCCTACTCTATACAGTCTGCATCGTATTGTATGGCTACAGGCGGAGAGGCTATTGTTAGGCTATAAGACAGGTGCCTTCAAGTGGAATCAATAATCAGATGTAACACTATATTGCATTGAGGAGAATACTGAAGATTTCATGGTGAAGTTTATTGTTTCAATGTTAAATGCGGATTTGGATTTTAATAGAAAGGGTCGTTAGTATTGATAAGAATAAGTTTCAGAATAATAATTTGTGAAACTTGTTTTTAAAAAACAGTATCATAAAAAAACGGGCCAAGTGCGTGTCGGACTCGCGCATGAAGGGTTCCGTACCATCGTAGTAGGAAAAAAATAAAGGAGGCTCTCCTTTAACTTTTATTTATTGTTTGTTGTTACAGTGGCAACAGAACTGTCTACCCATTAATGTTCATAAGATACTGACCGCTTGCGGACAGAAGGACGGACGGACTGCGGAGCCTTAGTAATAGAGTCCCGTTGGTTACCCTTCGGGTACAGAACCCTAAAAAGATTAAATAAGTTGAAGTTTGTTACGAAAAGTAGTTAGCTAGCTAATGTAAATTATAAACCTACCCTCTAACAAACAAGGCAGGGAAAAATCTCCTCTCATGACGGAAAACACCAGCCACACACCACACGAAAATAGCACCAACAAAAATACCGCAAAACAAAAAAAAATACAAAAATCGAGACCCAACACATGAACATGTCACTGGCCGGCGGGAAAAAGGCGAAACTCCAGTGGCGGTTTCGTACGTCACGTCATTTCGTCACCGCTGCATGTTACGTCAGAGCCGGCTGGTGACCGGCCGTCAGGGACCGTTGGACCGGCCTTTGTCATGCAAATGTGCGTCAATCGGTCGTTCGGTCCTTTACGGCAAATTGGCCGTGTCGGGGAACCGCACGTCCGTAATTGTTTGTCAATGGAATGATGCTGATTAAGTTAGGTGGACTGGATTGTTGGCCGTTTAGACGTGGCGTGGGCTGGTGAAGGGTTAATGCTGGTAATTGATTTGGGGTAGTGAATTAGTGGAAGTGTTGCTAGATATATTTACATTTTGAGAAGTTTGAGTAAGTTAATGATTTCAAATCTTCATTTCAATTTGGTGAAATATATATTATGGGGTGTGAGGAACAGGGAGTAAAGTTCTTCACCCCCCATAGAAAAGGGAGGATTCTCCGACGACCGGTCGGAGGTACGACAGTCTGTTGTTGTCGAGTTTTTCTATGTGGTCTTAAGTCGCTATCGCCATTTATCAATTTGATTTTAGTTCTTCATTTGTGGCATAGATGGCGTTGTATTACTTTTTGTAGGTATCAGGACACTAGCGCGAAAGACATTTGCGCGAAGGACACTTGCGCGAATCCACATGCGCGAAAAGACATATGCGCGCATGGACTTTTGGGCGATTAGACTTTTGCGCGAATGGACCTTTGGGCGCATAGACAGTTGCGCGCATAGACACTTGAGCGAATGGACTTATGCGCGAACGGACTTATGCGCGAATGGTTAGGTTAGGTTAGCTGTAGAGTAAACATAACACTGAGATTCTTCTAAATCGGAATCGATTGATTAATCTTTTTTGTACAAAGTAACAAGAATGTTCTATACATCAATATACATTTGTCATAATAGACATTAAAACAACTGAATGACCTTAAAAATCGACATTAATGAAACCCAAAAGCTTGAACAGAGAGTAAAATTATTTTGTTCAAAATCGGTATTGTAAATCGATTAAACAATAATTTATATCTGGCAACACTATTCATGGTAGATACGAAAAAATAATTTGACATGTCTCTCGGGCAGTGTTGCTACTTCTCTCGCTCTATCTCATTGAAAATAAGAAATAATATGATGTTATGTTTACTCTACAGATTAACCGTAGCCAGTCGCGAGTAAATCTAGTCGCGGAAGTGTCCTTTTGCGCAAAAGTTCATTCGCGCAAGTGTCCATTCGCGCAAGTGTCTCTGCGCGCATGTGTCTATGCGCGTAAGTGTCTATGGGCGCAAAAGTTCATTCGCGCAAAAGTCCATGCGCGCATATGTCCTTTCGCGCAAGTGGGTTCGCGGAAGTGTCCTTCGCGCATATGTCTTTCGCGCAAATGTCCCAGATCCCTTTTTGTACTATGATGCTGTAGTTCTTTTTGTAGCACCGTAACACAGCTATAGTTGCTGCCAGTTAAGATGGCAATAGCAGTTATTGAACCACATACATTTATTGAATCTCTTCTTTTAAAAACGTATACAAACCTGTTAATAGCCCCTGAATTGACATTGATTGTGATTCTGAACATTAACAGAAGAAACGATAAGTACACGGTTTATGGTTTCAGTTCGTGTAAAGAGATATCAGAGAAAGGGCAATGACCGCTATTACCATCTTAACTGGCAGCAACTATACTAATCCGCACTGGGCCCGCGTGGTGGATCGACAGGGCGGAGGAACAGCTCTATTTACCGTAGCACCTAATAGCAAAAGTTATTAAAAAGTCTGAATCACAATTCGTTGCTTATCTTGAAAATATTGTTATGTATAAAATTGTGAGAAGAATCAACATTTCCAAAGTCATACTTTTATCCATCAAGATTGGCCACCTAGTTCCTATACATCTTGCTTTGCCAATTAGCTGTGCCTAATGATACTTTTGTTTAATTAATTTCCAACAGGACTGTGTAATTTGGTCCTAATTTAGGGCCCAGCTTTGACGTTGATTTATATCAGATGCAAATTAAAAGGGCTTACTGCGGAAGGTATATTTTAAAATCTGTAGTCATTTTTGAACCTTAGGTGGTATAACGATAAAGTACTCTTTTGGTTCATTGGTTGGTTTATTTAGTAGTTGGTTAAAATGTAATGCTAAATATTTAGTTTTAGAACTAGACTGACCCGCAAAAAATATGCTCATGCAGCATGTGTGAAAATTAGCATGCAACATGCATCCTAAATCAATACACGTGATACTCGACACGTGTTTAACATGTCTTCCGATCACGCCAAATGGCCCGCCATCTCCACTTCAGTGTTTGAGCGTATTGAAGGGCCATCTATTACTTGTATCTTATTTCTGATTGCTGTGTTTCGTCAGACTGACGATAAGGATGCTTGGTTCCATATCCCTTTGGCAAACTAGGATTTTATTTTTCTATTGTACACGTGTATATTTGATTTACATTTTGATATAGGCAGCATTTTCAAAGCCCAGAATTCTGACACAGGATTTAAAAACCAACCCTCAATTATTATTTTTTTAAAACATAAACATTAATTTTACACGCCTAATTATAAGTTTCATTAAAAGCAATTACACTCATTCTGTTTGGCCAACAAAATCAACAACTCTGCCCTTAATCTATGCGAGACTAAATGAAAATTTTCATTGTGAAAATTATTAGCTTGTTAAAACGGGGAGTATTCATTAGGGGATGTCAGACGAGTCGTGACGAAATCGCTGAAACTGGTACACTTTGGCGCGGTAACGATGCATTGAAAACAATTGAAGAGTCTGCAGAGCTACAAGGCTTACAATGTTATTTTTTTGGAAATTTTGGTAAAGTGAGTTTGAAAATTGAAAATTGTGAAGCAAAAGTATAATGACGGCGCGGTTGACGCAGTGACTGAGCGATTGCTTACTGTGATGCGTCTGGCTGGTTCGATTCCCGCATGGAACAAATATTTGTATGGCCTACAGGTAGTTGTTCCGGGTCTGGCTGTTTGTGTATGTGAGTTTAAATGTTTGTAAACGCACCCACGATACAGGAGAAATTCCTAGTGCCCTCACCAGGCATTTCACCTGCATCGTGGGTGCGTAATGTTTTTTATGTAAAATAAATACAGGATTTTATCATAATAAAAGACAATCATATATTCTAATATAGTGGTGAAATCATGCATAATGGGAAAAGAAAGGCGTCAGTCAATTCCGAGACACAATGAAGAATGAATTATCAGGAGTTGTGTAACACAAAATCACGTCGTTTTCGCACGGGTGACAGACACTACAGTACGACTCCTACTAAGAAGTGTTGAAGTATTGGGCGAACAAAACATAATATACTGTCGCGTAAGCGACACGTGGAAGATGAAGACTACGATCCTTACATACTCATTTTGCTTCATCCACGTTCATACTCCTAGTCACACAGCCACACCGGTTGCGAATACCGGTAGTATTCGCAACCCACCTGAACTTTCAAAAGAGCGTCACCAACTTCATCATCTTCCCGTCCTTGTCCCATGTTACTTGGGGTCGGCGCAACACGTCTTTTTCTTCCAGTCTCCTCTGTGAACCGTCACGCTATCAATAATCCTGTTTAGAGTTCCGATTTTTTTATAATTTTAAGATAAATAGTTTTGAACTTATTTTAGAAAATTGGCGAAAATTTACCATACGGGGCCCTTAACTCCGAAACTACATGCCCGAAAATTTTGAAAAAAATACAAAATATAGTTCTTTGCCTATAGATTACAAGAAAACCTATAAGAATCAATGAACGCACGCGACCCTCTCAACGCGAGTCGAACTCGCACTTGTTCGGTTTTTTTTATATCATTCCTCACACAATCCATCCACAATTTCGTTTTAAAAAGTGTTACCAACAAGGAGTTCAAACAATATTTTTCAAATAAAGAAACATTGTAACAAGAACAAACTTCTACTTTTTATGTTAAAACCATTGCAGTACACTTAAAACTAATACCTAGGCACATTTCCTTCAATTATGCGGCGCTTGATACAAATTACGTGGTGTTTACCACGTCTCAAACTCATTTACATAGCCATTGTGAACAAAGCAGGGCTTGTGAACGGTACTGGAAATAAATGTACTGAAACGGTTGGAAAATGGGTTTTTTCTGTTACCGTTTATGATTTTATAAGCTAAATGCGTTTTCTGCTAAAGAACACCCTTACCGAAATCAATGTTTTCTCTTATAATTCTAGTCTAATAGATCTTTGTTATTAGTAGTCTAAAAGGACTCTATTTTTATGAAATTAAAACAATAATAATTCTAATATTAATAGTCGTTACGGTTAATGGACTAATAGCAGAGAGCCTCGACCAACACCTTAGGAGGCTCTCATTGTGCGGCTGGGTCAAGGGCTTGATTCAGAAAGCAGTATTCCTGGTCACGGCACGCATAGTGAGGCGGTTCCTCTCTCTGGAGCCCTGACCACCGGTGGCCTGGACCTTGTTCCTGATACCGATGGGCCATCAAATTTTTATATTTTTAAATGTTTCGTTTACTTTTGTTTTAAAAAATATTTAAATATGTATAAGATAAGAGAAAGAATGAATAAAGGAAATTCTAATATCTTTTATGATGAAAATTCAACGTTGAAATACCGTTCAAAGTTTTATCCCTTTCACCATCGCATCCCCCTCATATCGCATTCATCCCGTTTTACCGGTACAAACTACAAGAACAATGGAAACGAATCCTAAAAATATCGGTTTACATTCCAAGCTCTAAAAGTCAAAGTCAAAGTCAAATAATTTGACCTCTAAAAACATTAACAACAGTGTACGATAATCATATTATTGTGTGCCTAAAATTACCCCTAATGTTACCAAAATCAAGGTCACGCGAACAAACAAAATGTTGCTGATTTAACAAATAAACTAGGAGTAATTATGGTTAGGGGATTATTTAAAACACATTAGGTTATAATTGGGTGTTTAACACGTTATGTAACGTTTTATAGTCGCAGCGTGTTTATTTTCAACGCTAAAGGTAGGTATTTAAATGATTAAGAATAATAGCGGTACTTGCTAAGGATGTGTTTCTTCTTTATTTATTTGTATTATATACTGTTATGACACTATTCGATTGTTTTCCATTGTACCTTTTAGTTTACGTATGGTCTACATTGGATTGTTAACAGCTATATTTGCTGTGTGTAAACCAATTTAAAATCACTTGATGTTGTGTAGCGTCTATTTGTACGCCGTCCAGGCAAAACATGACTGTCATTATTATAATTCGATGTAACGTCTTGCATGCTATGTGTGTGTGTACTCATGTTTTGAACACTTTCTCTCTCTTTCTCTCTTGTTTTAAAGCGCGATTGGCGCAGTGGCTGGGCGATTGCCTGCTGGTCTGCGTGTCGTCGGTTCGATTCTCGCTGGGAACAAGTATTTTATGGCCACACTACACTACACTATTTATATGTTTTTATAGGTAGTTGTTACGGGTCTGGCTGTTTGTGTATGTGAGTTTAAATGTTTGTAAACACACCTACGATACAGAGGGCAAATTTTTTAGTACAAAAACCCAAGCGCATATCTTTAACGTAGTTTCAACCGCGATTTTGGCGCATATTTCAGACGTAATATCAATACAAAAAGGGCGGGGCGAACCGCCTGTAGTTTGCGTCCATACAACCGAAAGCGTGCACCCCGCAAGTGTGCGTGCATGCTAATGCATTAAATGAAAAGCTAGCACTACCAATTCAAGCACGAATCACATCCCATCCATCCATTGTAGGTAGTTAATATAGTTCTTTTAAGCGATTATGTATTGAGTAAATAGGCAGTTCAGTCACCTGTGTATAGTAACATCGTATACTATACCAATTACTAGGCAATCAGAGTGTTAGATTACCAGCCAAACCTGCTAATTATCTCATAATTATGTCCGGTTGTAATCCAATATATATCGTGGAGAACGATCGAAACGGATTGTTTTGATAACATAATAACGATAGATACGGCTTCAAGCAATGATATTATGATAAATAAAAAGAGGTAGATATCGCACTAGCGTGTGCAAATTGTTGCAGACAAATTCAGACAATTGTCGTAATTTAAGTACTTCAAGCGCAATAGCTATCTCTTTCTGTATCATATGTTCCGTATTATCTATCGCAGACGTAACAACGCAACGATATTTGAACGCCGCTCAGTATGAACATAGCGTATCTTTTTGTATAATATCATTGGCTTCAAGCCATGAAACCACACAACGTGATTCACTAATCAATTAATGTTATTAATAGATCAATAGAAAAATATCGGTAAGTGAGCTAATTTTGTTTATTTTTTATTTAAACCCCAGATATTTCTCAGTAGCAGCCACGAAGTCTGGGTTTGTGTCTGGTTGATGGCAATAGGCTCGCCCCCATTACATGGCGCTTAAACATAACTGTCGAAATGTGGGTGTACTATTATTTACACCTCTGGCTTACCCTTTGGGGATTACAGGCGTGATGTTATTTTGTGTGTGCCAACCAGACAAAGATTTATCACCCATGTTTTATCCAACCCGTCGACACATTCTCGTGAAAAATGTTCTGAAACGGGAATACTAATGAAAACGGAACGGATCAATTAAACTCCAATCATGAAAGTTGAAACGATATGCGATTCTGTTCGTGTATTAATCCTGAATATTAAACCTACAGTTTGGCGGTTTCAAAATATTCATCCAAACCATTATGAATAATCGCTCTTTCGAACCGAATTAACAAGCTTTTTATTGTTTTTAAAAGGAAATTAAAATCTTTTTCAACAATCTCCTGGGTGATTACTGGGCATTGAATTGTAACGAACTTAATAATGTTGACCGAATTTAAACGATTATCTTAATGAGGCTACAAACTACAGCGGATTAAGCATTAATTTATTACATGTAAAGTTGCAGTCAGTCGTACGATTGATGGTCCACTTGTCATTATAAATGAGGACGTTTACTTTATTCATAAATCTGTTTGGGAGTCGTAATTGCAGTATCTTTAAATAGTATAAAACAAAATAGCTCCCGTTGTTTGTACGCTTAGATCTTTTAAACTGCGCAACGGATTTAATGCAGTTTTGACACTTCCTGCCTAGTTACGGATATCATCGAACTCGGCGTCGCGCTTGCCGTTCGCTAAGTGCGTTTTGCCACAATAACGATACATTGCGTATGAGGAAATAAATCAAATCAAATTTATTGGATTCCCATAACATTCCCGAAGTAATTTCTTTTACCGATCATCTTAGTATGATATACTGAATTTACCCCATCAGTTTGTGGAGGGCTGTCCCTTACACCCTGAATAAATTGTTGGCCCATTGTCTTCTGATTGTCTTTCTTTTCAATTTTCTGTTTACCATAAGTTTCGGTGACACGTACTTCCAGGTTGAGAGGGAGAGGTCGATGAATTGTGTGAGTATATGAAAGAAAAGACATTGAATGATAGCGTGTTGGCTGACAGGCGAAATGGAAGAAGAAAACTTGTTGCACTGCCCTCAAGTAATTATGAGACAAGGACAGGAAGTTAGCATATGTAAAATGTTACGCAAAATATTTAATTTTAATTCTGCGAGAAAAGTTGCAGGATGCAGCACCGCAAAAATATGCACATGCAGGAATGCATTCCGCATCCAGGCCTTTTTTCGCGGAATTAAAACTACATATTTTGCATAACATTGAATTGTGTAGTTTCTGTTGGAGATCCAATAAATAAATAAATGTCAAGGATTTCCGCAAAGTAATGCCTGAGGCTATAACTAATTTAGCATATGGTCAAAAAGAATCAATCTACAACCCAGATTTAAAAAATAATAACATCGACGTACAAATCGCAGATATAAATAACGCAGTTTAAATCGATAGTCAGCCAGTTGGACTCGCAAGTTAAATGAGTTGAAACTCAGCCAGAATAAGTTGCAGTGCACTCCGATATGAAGTGCCTACCAAATGATCCTGCATTCGGAAATTTAATTTATGAGTAATGCTATAGCAATTTGGCTCATGGGTAAAATAATAACAGCCGGGTCTATCTTCAACTTGAAGTAACGCTTACCGAAATCAGTCCGTGGATGGGTGTCCATCCATTACATACCGAATTCCATTCGCGGTTCTGAAAGTATTTTAAGCCGTTAGTCCCAGAAGTCATTTGTAGATCTTTGACACCTGTTACAGCTAGTCAGGAGCCCGAAAGTCTGACAACCAGTCTTACCAAAGGGAGAGAGAAAAACTGGTCGTGGACGTCAGATCAGTTCATGTAGTGGTGGTCAGCTACATTCAGCTACATTGGAAACCGACCCCAACACAGATAGGAAAACATAAGGCAGATGATGCTACAGCTAGTTCCGGTGGCTATACTTTTATTTTTTGGTTTAAGTCTATCTGAAGATTTCTTCAGATTCTTAAACTTTGCAAGAATTAGGCTTCCCTACTAAAACTGAAGTCTTTTCTCGAGGAAAAGGAGTGGGCTGGTTGGCAAAGTTTATCCATTGTATGTTTAAGAAGAAATTCCATTGGAAGCCTCATTATAATCTACTGAAAGACATTTTCAGTCAAAAGATCAGAATGTCCTACAGAGCATACAACTTGTCTCTCGAGAAATTCTTTCTATCTCATCTTCATCTGCCTAGCCTTTTGCCAACTACGTTAGGGTCGGCTTTTAGTCTAACCGGATGCAGCTAACCTGTATTTTCCATGGAGCGACTGTATATCTTACCTCTGCAACCCAGGTAGTAATAGGTAATACGATACCCCTTATTAATACTGGTTGTCAGACTTTTTGGGCCACTGACTACCTAACGATTGTCAAAGATCTACAATTGACAGCCGGGACCAACGGCTTAACGTGCTTTCTAAGACACGGAGGAAACTCGGTATGTAAAGGGTCGTAACCCATGCACGGACCAACTTACATAAGCACGGCATAACAACGGCTGTTATTAAAATTCTCTCTATCTGCTCTAATCAAATTCTGAATTTTCATAGAACAATTCCAAAATGTTCTATCTATCTTGTGTTTTTCATCAGAATTGTGGTTTTACTGGATGCAGCTAAATATCAGTTTACGGTTCGGAATAATTCAACGACGCAGTCAATTGGGATACCGATATTCTAATAAGCTACAGCGCTTGTTACGGTTTCGCCTGTTATTAGGTATTCGTATTTCAACGAACACGGAGAGGAATCAGTGTTTTTAGGAATATGAATGTTGTTTGTTTTATGGGTTTATTTTAGGAAAATGAAACGAAAATACAGGGTGGAATTCACACCGACGCGAAAACGGTTACATCACAAAAAATCTGCTGCTCCATACATTTTGACCGTGTCGGTATTGCACTTTTGTAGGAAACAGCTGTTTTTTTTTAATAACCGATGTAAGATTTTTATGTGTAATACCTGGTAACCGTTTTCGCGTCGGTGTCCCTTCCAACCCGTATAAACGAAACTTAGTGACTGTTAATTACTATCTCGGTTACTGAAAACCTAACTTAGTTTAATAAAATTACTGAAGATTTAATTTTTATACCAAGGGGTGGCCAGCGACATGAAGATGAAGATGGGATGTCAAACAAGCAGGCGACCAACCTGGTGGTAAGTGATCGACTCTCATCTTTTTTTTACAAGCTAATAATTAACTTGCCCTGTTATTTAGTGTCTATGGATAAATCATGCAACTGAATTTTAAACCAGGTCTCCCAAACGAATGAAATAAAATTTTACTCACACCTTTGGTTCTCGTGTCAATACATTTTTATGACATATATGACCCGATTGTCTCCTCACGAGAGAACTCCTCAACGAAAGTTTGTATACTAGTTTAATTTTGATAAATAAACATGATTTTCTTCTTTTAAGTGTATTAGACAGGTTTTTTTAATATTTAACGTAACATCACGAATGTAATCCGCGAAGGCAGAGGCGTACCTAATAGTACACCCACATTTTCGCTTTTTATGTTTAAATCCCATGTAATAGGGGGCGAGCCTATTGCCCCTAACTGAAAATTAAGACTCCGTGACTGCTACAGAGAAATTCAAAAGACAATAACACTTTGCCCGACCCGGGAATCGAACCCAGGACGTCATGCTCAGCAGTTGCGCTTGCGATCACTAGACCAACGAATAATAATAATATTTGTTTAATTAATTTTCTTGAAGCGGTCCTCTTACAAACTTCTCAAAATTCGATTTTGTTCCATTTCCTCTTTTAACTCAAAAACCCTTTCACATTCCCGTTACGAGCCAATAACTGGTCACGAATAACCATATGACACGTAACAACATTATATAATAGCTTTGGAAATTGGCCCATTTCCCTCATCCCCCATACCATACCATACCATACCATACCGCAATCTTTATTTCCCTGATCACCTTTTGACATGAAAGGAAATTGAATTTGGGAGATTTTGGGAGTTTATGCAAAATGTGCGTTTTGATTCTAATAACTGGATGATAATTTGCTGGAATTAAAACTACAGATTCATTTCTATTTGTTTTTTTTTAAGGCGAAATGCATTTGTATTCGTAATGTTTTATGTATGAATGTGGATTTATATTAATCAAAAATACCATCATCTACCTTGCCTTTTCCCAACTCTGTTAGGGTCGGCTTCCAGTCTAACCGGATGCAGCTGAATACCAGGATTTTACATGGAGCGACTGGCTATCTGACCTCCACAACCCAGTACCCCCTTAATTTATTTGTTGTTATAGCGTCAACAGAAATACACATTCAGCAGACAGACGGACGGACGGACTGCGAAGCCTTAGTAATATTGGTTGCCTGTTGGTTGCCCTTTGGGTACGGAACCCGAGAAAAATTATAATTTGGCTAGCCTAGAACTAAAGTGGTCTATGTAACATTTATGACAAAATCTATCTATGAGCATTTTTGTACTTAAAAACAATAAATGAATCCGAGCTCACTAAAATTACATATGGATAACCAAGTTATGCATTTAACTATCGTATAAATGTTTAACAGCAACTTAACAAACATTCATAAGTACATAGTGACTTCAAACGTGTTTCGTTTGATAACAGAAAATGTTTATTTTGTATCATAGACCACTTTAGTTCCAGGTTAGCCATTTATAAAACAAAACCAAAGCTAACACAGGTAGATAGACAGGACTGCAAAAAAAATGGACTGAACATTCAGATTCCGACTAATCTTTTAGTAAAACACCTAAAACTGTCCTACATTTAAAGCAGACCTCTTCTCATACAGAAAAGGAATGAACATAAATAAGTCTAGTTCATCATCATCATCGTCCTGCTCTTGTCCCATTCTACTTAGGGTCGGCGCAATACGTTTTCTTCTTCCATTCTTCCCTGTCAGACGCCACGGCATGATTTACTCCTTTCTCTTTCATATCTGTCTTCACCCAATACATCCATCTTTTTTGGCCGTACTCTCCCTCGCCATCCATCAACATTCATGTCCATCACTCTTTTAGTCACATGCGTTTCATCCCTCTTCATTACATGTCCACACCAAGACAAACGACTTCCTTTCAATTTTAATGAGTCTAGTTCACTTACTAATCATCTGCCTAGCCTTTTCCTAACTATGTTGGGGTCGGCTTCCAGTCTAACCGAATGCAGCTGAATTCCAGTATTTTACATGGAGCGACTGCCTATCTGACCTCCACAACCCAGTTAGTACTGGGTAATACGATACCCCTTGGTAAGACTGGTTGTCAGACTTTTTGGGCCACTGACTACCAAATGACAGCCGGGACCAACGGCTTATCGTGCTTTCCGAGGCACGGAGGAAACTCGGTATGTAATGGGTGGTCACCCATCCACAGACCAACCTAAGAACGCACGGCTTAATCTGAAGATCGACCCGAGCGGCTGTTATTTTTTAGCCACGAGCTCCTCGCTAGTTCACTTACTAATAAGCATGTATTAAAACTGTTTTTCGTAAAGTTACAGATAGGTACTTTAGATACTTATTACATCAATAATTTATACCAGTCCATGAAGCTCCAATAACCACCGCCCACTAATTGTACACTGTCTTGATTAGAATTGGTTAGCTGTCCAATTACTTGGCAAATTGACTAATAGACATAGATCTCTATTATGTACTGATACATAGTTCTGTGTGCAAGACAATAGAAGCTATCTGGAAGTGATTATTATTGGGTACAAGTTACCCGCCCCGGCTTCGCTCGCGAGCAATTTACAAAAAAAACTTTTAAACAAACCTTGTAGTAATAATTACGAACACAACAACCAAAAAGCTACTCCATGTCCATGAAGGAGCTTCTAGAACTTCTGAAGCACGGAGGAAACTCGATATATAATGTATGGTCATCCATCCTGAAATTAACTAAACCAATAGAATTCCACTCATTGCATTTTGTAATCAAGATTTATCATCTTAATCTCAAAAATCAAAGAAGCACAACATTCTGGAGAAAATTAAATTGCGTTGCAAGAAAAAAAAACAGGCACTTAAAAGAGATACTCGGTGCATTGTTGCATCAACAGTAGCCTGATAGCAATTTATTTAATCGACGTTCTTTTAAACAGTAAGCTCTTACAGTACGGCCACAATGGTCGAATAAAAAATAAAAGATTTCTAAGGATTTCTGAATGCAGTTCCCAACTTGTCGGTATTATTTTTATACATGTATCAGGATTGTGATGATCATGTTTAAGTAGGTGGTATAGAAACCCCAAATTAAAATCTGCTGTCCCAAACAAAACTACAACACCTACTCAACCAAAATGTATGGAGCAGCTGATTTGTTTTTGCTATTATGATGTCTGTTCCATGGAGAAGGTTGTTCAGTTTGATGATCTGAATTACACACTGAAATTTATGACACACCACACCTTTTGGATACATGCTGTATATCATCATTCTCCTGCCCTTATCCCAATTTATTTGGGATCAGCGAAGCATGTCTTCTTCTTCCATCTGCTCTATTACTCGTCATCTCATCAGACACCTCCTTTATAGTATTCTCAATGAAATTATCACCACGTTGTTAAATTATGTTTTTATTGTCATAGAAAAGATACATATAAACAATTTTACACAGATATTACGTACTGTGCTCTTTTATATACTATAATTAGAAAGAAAGAAAGAAAGAAAATACATTTATTGATTCAGTTCCCCCTCCCTCTCCCCCCCCCCCTATAATGGCCGTACTTCACCACTTCTTAGCATCTTAGCTGGGAAGAAGATCGATGGTAGAATGGAGAAGTCGAAAGAGAGAAACTATCGATCCATGTCGACTAATCCCTTCTACCATAGATCGATGGATCGATTAATAGTGATAACACCCTAACACACCTGTCTATTAATAGATACTTCAAAACATGATCTGAGTTCAATGAACGGAGCCACGCCCTCAGCCAAGCCTTATGAAGTGAACAACTAGACGACTACTAAGTAAGTAATGAAATTAGGTTTAGCGCCCGAGTGGTCGTCGGGTCAACATCTCCTGAGGATGTGGAGAGGCGAAACGCGACTTGAGTATCAGTTTGGGTGCATGGCATGCTAATTACCGGTTTTTCTGCATGTGCATATTTTTGCGGGCGGCAGGGTGGGCTTGCATGCTACGTCCAAGCCTGGAAGTTTTTCGATCACTAAGTATTTTCTTTGCATAACATTTTATGACTACTAACTGAATAACCAATTTCCATTTACCGGAAAACTCATCTTATTATTCACCTTCAACAACCTCGCAATGTATCCTTCTATAACACTCCAAGACTGTTGATAGATCCCCAATATCGTAAGTTATGTACTTCTATGTCGTTGTGAGAAGCCGGCAAAGTCCCAATCGTCACCGCCGTGAGCTAGCTTCACCAACCTAACAGTGATGCCACACGAAGCTTTATCGGCACGTAAAGTGTGGCGACGTGGCGGAGCGGTGACGTTGCGTCGTTCTACGTATAAATCGTGCGTTGATATGACGTGCGACGAGCTGGCGGCGGCGACGCAACCAGTGCGCGTCGGACAAGGGCCAGAGGGACGAAGCGGGATGCTGGGGTGCGACGCCAGAGAGGCAACCCAGCACAGCTCAGTATCTAATGAGTGTAAAAGTCTTAACGAAGACGAAAGGCAAAGGTTTGTTCTAGACCATACGTACGTGGGAGCCTTCTAGTAACGGAGATATTGGGGGTCAAAGTTCCAACTATTTCAAAATATTTTTTTAAATATTAGTTTTTAATGTTATAACTTTAAATAACTCCAAGAGCTACTTACTATTCAATGCATTCATCAGCACAATGCTTTGAGTGCGTCGAGTTCTACCGTAAACCGTGATTTTTCACCCCAAAAAACTAATAATTTCCCAGGAATAATTTTTGAGTAGAGCTACTTAATTAGATGTACCGAATGCTTGATTAACGGCTTCGTGAAGGGTTCGTTTACACCTTGTATACTTATGAAATCGTTTGTCCTGACTGTCTATTGATGCAGAGCTTAGACCACAAGATCGATCGAGCTAAAATTTTGCATGCAGATACCTATTATGATGAAAGCAAGAAAATATGAAATAGGGATTGAAAATCCGTCACCAGGTAAAGGAGGTACGGCTAGTTGTTACGTCATTTCACACAAACTTTCATGTGTTTTTTTTCGAAATGACTGAACCGATTTTAATGAAACTTCGTACGCATAAGCAGGATGTATAAGTCTAAAAACTTCACAGAGAACTTTTGGAAATATCTTTTGAAAAGATAATTGGGAATTTCTGTTTCTATGGAAAATCGGTCTAATTTACTATTTTTCAAAAATGTTCTTTGTCAAGTTTTTAGACTTATCCATCCTGCTTATGCGTACGAAGTTTCATTAAAATCGGTTCAGTCATTTCGAAAAAAAATCACTTAAAAGTTTGTATGAAATGCCGTAAGACGTTAACGCTCTTAATCATTTCGAAAGTTTTTTAACGCTGTGACGTCGTAAGACTAGCGTTGTCATTCGTTGCGGTGCTCGTGTGGCATCCAGTACATTGAAATGATAGCGTTGCGACGCCGCAAAGCCCGTGTGGCTTCCCTCTAACGCAGCGTAGCGTAGCATAAGGCCTGATCCGCATTTGCGCAATTACCTTCACGGTGGCGGACGGGTGTAGGTACACGAACCAAAATAACGCGAACCTGCCCTACATACCGGTGGGGCGTTTGTTGTGCCTGCAAGTTATGAGCGGAGAGCGGGTGAAAGTTTTTTGAGATGTTGTGTAAATATTTTTTCACAGAATATACGTACGTATTAGTAGTTATTTGGAACGTAATTCTACAGTACAGTGTCTGGGACAAAATATGAAAAGTAGATTGTTTTCATTATCTTTGATTGCTGTTAAATCCTGTTTCTACCAATAGTCGACTCCTAAATAAATTCGTCTATAAAAGTGTGCTGTCGAAATTCCAAATTTTGGCGGTAGGCCAAGCGCTGAAAATCCATCAGCCCCTTTTTTGGTCTGTGAATTTTCTGAATTTTTGAAGAATTATCTTTTCCTACTTTGAGTTTTAAAAAGAATATGCATGTATGCGGTAATATACCAACTGACTTGCAACGTGTCAGAAGCCCAACTGCAAAATCGCTCGTCAAACTTTCAAACACCTACGTCTCCTCTTTTCACTTGGCCCACACACCAAAAAAGCAGTGTGCGCCGGTAGCGTAGGTGACCTATCTACATCGATTAAGCGATACGGAGCCCATGACATTGTTTAGTGCGCTCCGCTTTAACAGCAGTTCCGTACGCGCCTCGCTAAACGGTTTAACTATTCAATTACTAGAGTTCTGTAGGCTGGGACGCTATGTGGAAATCTATGGTAGTTTTTAATATAGAAGAAATGTACATACCGATCATGTTGTAGGTATCGCTTCGAAATGAGATCAATTATGAATTTGACTGCCTTATTAGGCGAATGGTCGCAAGAGCGACTGCTGAACATGAGGTCCTGGGTTTAATTCCCGGGTCGGGCAGTGGTTTTTCGTCAGGAATTTCTCAGTGGCAGCCACGGAGTCTAGATTTGTGCCCGGTTGATGGCAATAGGCTCGCCCCCTATTACAGGGGACTTAAACATAACTGGCGAAATGTGAGTGTACTATTAAGTACAACCCTTCGGGGATTACACGCGTGATGTTATGTTATATAAACATGCAAATTGCAAACCTGCAACTAAATTACAACACTACCTATAATCAAATTATACCTCAGTCGTCCTACTGACAGAGCTAAATTCAATTCAATTCAATTCAAATTATTTATTGCAATCCATAATGTACATATACAGGTGGTAAAAAACAATTAAGAAGAAACAATTATGGACCCTGTCGGGCACAGCAAAATTAAATTAATTAGGAAGGAGAGAGGAAGAGCGCTTTTATCAACTTACCATTTTTTATTTTAATTATATCATTTATTTATTAAGAAATGAATTATTATATTTGATTATATCATTCGTTTTTTTTATTCTATATTATGATATTACAGTTATATTTTATGTAATGGGTGCATTTTTATTATTTAAACCGTTTAATTCCGTAAGACTAAAGGAAATTGGAAAATAAGTAGATTATTTTATAATATTTATATCATTGCTTTTTATTGAAATTAATTATTTATTATTTTTATTATAATAATTATATTTGGTTTTAACACTCATTTATTTATTTTATGTATTTATAATTTGTAATATTATTGTATTTCAGTTTTATTGGATGCATATTTGTTGTTTTAAAATGTCATATATTTATTATATAATTTATTGTTTATTTAATATACAATAATAGTGAAAAGGCAAAACCCAGAAATAGTTTGGTATTCCTACAGTAAAATTAGTCAAATTATTAGTCAAGAAATAGTTAAATTTTATCATTTAAAAATTCGTCCAATGAGTAATAGCTTTTATTAATTAAAAATTGTTTTACTTTGCTTAAAAATATATCAGATTTTTCTATTTGTTTTAAGTTCTCTGGTAATTTATTGTATATTTTAATTGACATAGAATAAGGACTAGAAGAGTGCATTTTAAGATGGGACTGAGGTAAATTTAATCTGTTCTTATGGCGAAACGAATGGCTTGTTTGTGTATCTCCTCGTGTTTTATATGTGTCAGGATATTTACGCACCAATTTACACAATTCCAAAATATATATGCCAATCAAGGTGAGGATTTTGTGTTCTTTAAAGTATGGTTTACAACTGTCGGTTTGTTCAACTAGACAACTTAATAAAGGGATAAACAGCTTCTGCAGTAGTAAGAGAAGAAAATCTTTAAAAAATAGTCCGCCAGCGCTGGTAACCATTTCCGTTCTCAATAAAAAACGTCAAGCCTCCGGGAGGTTGTGAGAGGGAAATAAACGGTGCCGAGTTTTTAGAGATTGTGCGGAGGAAAGGAACTTGAATTGAAATAAAATGCGATGGTTTGATTTGAGATAGAGATGTTCGTTGGATGCTGTGTTGTGATGTTTTCGGAAGGTTTAAATAAGTGTTTATGTTTTTTTTTTTTAAGATTTCAACAACGACAAAGTCACGTTTCCATGTATAGATCTCAACTTCAAAAAGTTACTTTATTTCTTTGTTATTTTTTTCTATTATTTTTTTTAAACTGTCGCACACTAGAAATATCTCCTGTATCGTGGGTGAGTTACACATACACATTTACCCAAACTGCCAGACCTGTAACAACTATCTGTAGTTCAACAAATATTAAGTTCCGTGCGGGGATCGAACCCACGACTCGTAGCGCTGCAGCCAATCGCTCAGCCACTGCGCCAACCGTGCCGTGAACTTTATTACTATATTCGTGCCGTGTACTATATTATCATCAACAAAATTCCCGAGAGCAATACATTTTTCTATCAGTCAATATCATTATTTAACAAATGAGCCCACATCACTAAATTGATACGGTACGCTAAAATAAATTACAAAAATAACTAAAAGCCTTATCCTTATTAATGCGGGGGACTATTCAATCGAATTGGTTAAACATATGAGTCAATTTGAACAACTCGATCAATCTAATAATCCAGATTGATGAACATCGATTTGTTTGGTATTGAAAAAAGCTTTTTAATTTTATTCCAAAGTCTTTGGGAATCGTTTCGTGTGGTAGTGATCTAATAAATTATACCTTTCATTTACTCTCAGGTCTTTTTCCACACACATTTGTTTGTTCCCCTTGGATTTGGAATGTAAAGTGGAATGCGAAGCTTTCGTTAAGGTGGAAGCGGTAGGGTAATTTAAATTTTCTTACGATTTTCTGCAATTTGCAGATCAGTGTCAGGCTGTATGTTGAACAAATAAGATTCGCGACCGTAACACGTACGCATTTACAGAATGGTAATAACTAAAATCATCAATACAACCCTCAAAGTTCATTGAATCCCATTGATTTGGCTTTTTCATGAAATAGTCATTCACTGGTATTAAATTTCTTGCGTTTTTCCTTACAGCGTACTGACCACTGGTTCTGTTGACAGTGATGCAGAAGATCTTTTAAGACTTTTATGTAAATTTGACACTTTTTATAAGGAAACAACTTGAAATGCCTCGACAGTCTATTCCTCGCAATCACTACTGCCGGGTATAAAGCGCAGGGTTCGATTCCCAGGTCGGGCCAACTGTTTCCATGATAAATTTCTCAGTAGCTGCTAAAGAGTCTGGATAAAAATAGTAAATAGTCCAGTTGATGACAATAGGCTCGCCCTTTATTACATGAGACTTAAACATAACTGGCGAAATGTGGGTGTACTATTAGGTATACCTAAGCACAACTCTCTAGAGATCACAGAGCTGATGATATGTTATTCCACCTACAAAAAAAAGACCAACTCATCATCCCTTACCCCAAGTATTTATCTACGTCTGTACCTTAGAAACCGCAACACTCCAACCTCTCCTTTCTCAACTACACGTCACTCCCCACCTTTTAATATACCAAATTGCTTAAAAAACGAAAAACGAAGCACAGCAAATACGTATCTTATTTTTCATTAAAAACCTCGGCTATAAAGCGGCCCATTCACGAACAGTCGGCCAGTCGACAATAATCGCGACAACACTGTCGTATTGTGCTTGCTACGGAGTTTCTGACAATGCGACTTTTTTTTGCAACGTTGAGTGATGCGATTGTTGTAGGTTTTTGAGTGGGAGTACTGTACTGTTGAAATGAGAATAGAATATGTGAAAATGTACCTATGTTGTTCTTTAAATAAATCAATAGTCAAAAGAATCAAATAAGTGTCAATAAAATGTCTCCCTGCAAAATCTTGCGTAAATCGCACGATTGCTCGTCGTACACAATCGTCATCACCATCTGAATCTGAAGTATGTTGACATCCAGTCTCACCAGATGCGGCTGGATATCAGTATTTAACATAGAGCGACTGCCTACGTGACCTCCACATCCCAGTAACTGGTTACCACCTAGGCAGGCGCTACCCACAATCCAAATTCAAATTCTAATCCATTTATTGCAAATATGGGTAGTTATACAGGTGGGTTTTTGAAGAACAGGAAAGTTGTTGTTGTTGTGTTGTTGTTGTTGTTGTTGTTGTTGTTGTTGTTGTTGTTGATCCACAGATAACCTCTACTAGATTCCGCATGTTGAACATTTTGTTTGTATTCAAGTTCACCAAATTTAGCGGTAGGCACAGGGTGCGCGGGGAGTGAAAAGTGCAGTGCGATTGACTATTTCAAGGTGACGTAATTCAAGGATGTGCGGCGCGCATAAGTTGAATTCTATGCAGAATCTGGAGTAGGTTATTTGTGCCATAACCCTTTGGTAAGACAGGCTGTCGTAAGCTTTCAGGTTTCTAACTAACCATAACGGCAGTCCAAGACTTAATACAAGTATCATCATCTGGTACACAATATTACATCACATAAGTCACAATTTTCTTAACTCCATTATGAATTTCTTCGACCCCTTCAATTTTCAAACTAGAAAACCACTTATCAAACCGCTCTATTTGCACACAAGTGAGATCACTTGACTGCGGTTATTATTTTTGCCCAGCTAATCGGAATCTAGCATGACCTACATCCTCCACTCTTCAACGGTAGATCTAAAATTAATTAACGGAATTTAAGACACAGAGTAGGAATTTAGGGGAATTTGATTTGAACGGAGTTACACAAGGTTTTTCAAATAGTTGGGTTACAATGTGTCTAGCTTATACAACATTATTTTTAGTATATGCGAAACCTGAATATAGTTTGTTCAGAATAAGTAACTGAATCGATTCCAATAATTTTTAAACCATGTTATATTTGGTCTCAAAAATATTTAAGAAAAGTTACAAGTTGTGACACCGAGCGACATTAAGTACCTATCGTTCTCTCTAATCATTTAGGTACCTTCTGCCAAATTATTATTATCAATGAGTTCAAGACGACGCTGGAGGCGCGCGCGCGGGCGCGCTACGTGGTAACCACGTTTTTGTGCGGACAGCCACATAACAGAACAAGCGTATAAATTTGTGATTTTTCATGATACAGTTTTGAAATTTTGCACATAGATTCGCATATACTAAAACTAATGTTGTATATGTAATTTTGGTGTTCAATAAAGTATATTCGATTCTATATTTCTCCAAAATCAAGTCAATCAAAAGATGTCTTTTGTGTAAATATTATTAAAACTTTTGAGATTAGCGTTTTTTGTACATATTATGTACATGTAAAATGGTCTATGGTATGGTCTAAAAGAGATGGTAAACAAATCGTTCGGAAATAACTTGTTTACATCAATCGATTGCCATATTGCAGAGGATATGAGATAAACATTCTGATGGAATGGAAATCTAATAAAAGTATGAGGGAACGGAATAAAATCTTGTCGTACTGATGTTCCTCTACTGTTTTCACGGAGAACAGCGAACGACCAATTAAGGATTGATTTCGAATGCCGACAACTTCAACTTCAGATGAATTAGTTTGTTTTAATAGAAAACCAATTGATTTAATAATAACATAACATCACGCCTGTAATTCCCGAAGGGTTAGGCAAAAGTGTTTTCACCAGTTATGTTGAAGTCCCTTGTAATAGTGGACGAGCCTATTGCCATCAACCGGATACAAATCCAGACTCCCTGGCTGCTACTGAGAAATTCCTGATGGAAAAACCCAATAACAATTTTCCCGACCCGAGAATCGAAGAAAATGGGAATCTTGTTTTTAATCATTTATTCTAGCAATAGAAGAAATGGCAGTATGTGGCGCAGGAGAAGAGTACCTGGAAGGATATGGGGGAAGGCCTTTGCCCAGCAGTAGGACATACGAGGCTAATAAAAATTCTAGCAATAGATGCTTTTTATGTGTCTTGTTGGTCCAGTGTTCGCATGCGCTACCGCTGAGTATGAGGGATCGATTCCTAGGTCGTGTAAAAACTGTTATTTAGTGTTCTGATCAAGATTTTTGTTAGCAGTAGCACGGAGTTTGAATAGGCTATTCTCATATTACACGGAACTGAAACATAACCGGCGAAATATGGGTATACTTTGAATACAACGCTGCTTAAACCCTCGGTCAAATGTAGGTACGATTTTTTTTATATTTTGATTATAAAGCGAAGCGAGAGCAGCGGTGGCCCAGTGGTAGCGACCCCAACGGATTTGGATGTGATTTGGCACACACATAGTTTATAACCTGGATTAATACATAGTATATTTATCCCGGTAGTACGACTGGTACCATTACCGAATGAAGTCGCGGGCACAAGCTAGTTAATATACAGGGTGTAAACAGACCCTTCACATAGCCGTCAACCAAGCATTCTGTACATCAAACTAAGTAACTTTACGCAAAAATTATTGCTGGGAATCGACTTTTTTTTTGGGTGAAAAGTCACGTTTTACGGTAGGACTCGATTGAAAACACTCAAAGCATTGCGCTGGTGGATGAATTGAATAGTACGGGGGTCGTGGAGGTGTATAAAGTAAAAATCTTACATTAAAAACATGTTTAAAAAAAAAACTTGTGAAAAAGTTGTAACTTTGACCCCCAATATCTCCGTAACTAGAAGCTTCCCAGGTATGGTCTAGAACAAAAAAATGATCGCAAAGATGGGGCAAACAAGTGCCTTTCGGCTATGTTAAGGGTGTATTTACAGCCTTTATAATTACCCACACCAAGACCTTGCTAATATGGAGCACAAACAACGATAAAAAAATCCTCACAAGAAAATATCGTGACAAACTTCAACTCCTTACTATTATTTTCGCAACAGGTATCGCCCCCACTATATCACTAAACCTTATCTACTGCCCGCCATTTGTCTTGTACGGACAATAAATTCGTCCTTACAATACATTAATTTTTGCTATCGGCAACACCGATACTGTTGGGGGTAATTGAGATTGTATGAATTATAGTGAATTCGCACCGACTTTTGAAGTTGTGTTTTGTAGCAAAGCAAGCTTGATATTGTTATAGATAAGTTTTTTTTTGTTGTTTGAGAATATTGTGGTAGGTATTGTCGGCTAATAGTGGATAAGATTAATGAAAACCCGTAGCTCATTAGAAAAACATTAGGTATAGTACTGACCAGTTTCACTAACATAAGTTGGCACCTTAATTTATCGGCGGCCTATATAACTCCCGTTTGTGGCTTAATCCCTTAAGCTACAAACAGGGCAGCACTTAAGGCAGCCTGCTTTATAATAAAGCAGTAATCATGAATCCATCTGCCAAGCAAGGCCGGTAAGTCTAAGTAGACATGTTACCTACATGCTTGTTCGGGGTAAGTATGTAACACTCTTGTTCAGAAATACTAAACTCTTAGTAGATAATATGGCTGGACTAAAGAAATAAGATGTTTGTTCTACTTTTATTCATACTATGTACAGACGTCAGCACATCAAGCTACCAGGGGGGTTACTATGACGCCTTTAGATGGTAGGTAAGTAGACCATGACCTTAGTTAGGTCCTAGGATATTTTATCCGGGTATTACCAACGTTCCCGAGACATAATACCGATCTCCACACGGGCCAAAGCTAATACTGAATAACTCAAGCTCTAAAAATAATTTGAAACACCTCTCAGTGCATCTAGAAACGTTAAAAAAAAACTCACAATACAATGAACAGAAATAAAAACTGATTAAGTACCTTATAATTTAAATCACAGTATATAAAAAGCTTATAAAAACCGTGATGGACTGAATTAAAACGTCCCAGATCTGGCACGCGGTGATTAAGCCCAGGTGTGCCTCTCCGAATACCCGAACATGTTCTGTTAATGGAAAAAGTCGATACATCAATTTATTTGCTGTTACTGAAGTAAATAAATGAAGGTAGATGGGAGGAAAAGAAAACCGCAAATCGGTTGGCTTCTAAGACGGGGAAATCTGCATGAGTTATTGATAAGGTCCTGACTAAGTAAAGGTAGGAAGAGCTGCTGAAATGGATGTAAAGAGACAACAGGGCGTAAAATTATTTTATGGCTCTAAAAGCCATAAAATAATTTTATGGCTTTTAGAAACTGGGATTATCAAATAAGAAGAAAAGAAAAAGTATTAATTAGACTCAGACAGGACAAACATAAATATGAAGAAAGGAAATAAAACTAAAATTAAAAAAATCAGTCAAGTGTATTATATATCTCATGATCGATAAACAGAGAAACCTAACCGAAACCGAAACCTGTTTGACCTTGAATAAATGCTCCCTTTTTGGAAAGGCAGCATTTATTCATAAAAGCTCCCATGTGATTTGATTTTTGGCAGTCGTTACAGATAATCAGTGGCCCGAAAGTCTGACAACCAGTTTTACCAAGGGCTATCGTACTAACTGGGTTGTGGAGGTCAGAATACTGGTATTCAGCTGCATCATCCAGTTAGACTGCAAGCCGACCCTAACAAAGTTGGGAAAAGGCTAGGCAGTTACAGTAGGCAAAAGTATCAAGGAGTCGAAACCTCTTACTCTGCCTCTTCACTGTTTTCTTTCATAACACCATTCCCTCAGCTTCATGGTTTTCATATATCCGTAAAAACGTATGAATAAATACATAACAAAAATATATGAAATTTATTCCACCGTACTTTTTTTCAACAAATAATAACTTCAAAAGCCAAAAGTGTGAATTCGGCACACGATAGCGTCTTAATGGAATACGCCAGACACATAATTCAATAAGTTGACACCGAATTTTGCTTTGTGTATTACCTACATTACGAGGAAAATATGTTTATATCTGTACGTGGTATCTTTGATCCCGGTTTATTAAAGTTGTTTGTGGTATAATATGTTTTAAGATTCTGTGGACACGATGGATTAAAAATCTTAATAATCCTTCGGACCTGGCCCTTTTTTTTCGGGTTGGATATCATCAAAAGACTCCCCCTCGCTCTGGCCGGAGCGGAAGGGAGTGTTAGACTTGTACTGACTAAAACCCATCCATGTTCCTTCTTTGCCCTTTGTTTTCCAGGGCCGTGGTACTCTGTCAAAAAGTCCCGCAGCCCTCGGACCTGGCCCTGAAATTTCGTTGACGGTAGCAAATCTCAATGGGCACTAGCCACTTACGTGAGAGATATATTTTAGTATACACATGCGGAAACACAAGTGCTATCGGACACGACCGGAGATAAGGCGCGGGAGCCACGGCCTGAAGTGCTTTCCAAGGAACGGGGGTATCATACCGCCAAATTCCAAGCTCCTGGCTGCTACTGAGAAATTCCTAATGGAAAAAACCAATACCACTTACTTTTTCCTTCTCGAATCGTAATTGTCCCACAGACCCAGTGCGAATTCTTGGCCTCAATAAGATCCTTCAATGTATTCTGTGATTATACAGACATCGTGTAATCGCCAGCGCGCGTAATAACCAGGACGCAACATAAACATAACATCACGCTTGTGATCCCCGAGGGGTTAGGCAGAGGTGTACCTAATACACCCACTTTTCGCCATTCATGTTTAAGTCCCATGTAATAGGCGAGCCTATTGCTATCAACCGGAAACAAATCCAGACTCGGTGGCTGCTACAGAGAAATTCCAGTTGGAAAAACCCAATAACAAATTGCCCGACCCGGCAATCAAACCGAGGAACACATGCTCAGCAGTCGAGAGAGCAACAGCAGCGAGTAAGATGTCTGTCCTTGCGTATAACTATGACAGTCGTATTTGTTGAACAGCAAAGTCAACCTGTTGCAACATCTACACGTTTTCAGCTTTCATTTGGCCCTTGCTTATCGGTAAACTACTTATGGACAGCAGTCGCGATTACAACCACTACACCAATAGCCTGCATGCGTATTGTACGAGTATAATTATCACTTTCTTCGGTGAAGGCAAACATCGTGAGGAAACCAGCATTCTTGAGAGACATTTGTCGACAGCATGTAAAACGAGGCCCATAAAAAATCTGACACCGGGTTAGGCACTAACCACACGATAAAGACCAATGAGGCAGCCAAAGTCACATTGAAGTCACAGTGTTCACTCCTCACATTTCCCCCTTACGCTGCCGTTATTTAAAACTGTCACTTAAGACTTAATTAAATACTTTCAAGCACCCTGCTAATGAGTGCCACGTCACAGGTCAATGGCACCGGGTATCTTATTAATTTTGTAGCTGGCAACTCTTAGGTGGTGTTTTAGTGGCCCAGATGAAAATATGGGTCATCGGGCGAGCTCCTTTTGAAAGTTTTGAATATGAATGTGGACGGGTACAAGCGTAGAAGAAGACCTTAGAAACGATAGATGGACTGTGTGCAGTATGAAATGGCACAAAAGGAGGTGTCTGATGAGATGACGAGTAATAGAGAAGTATAGAAGAAGAGCAAGAGAGAAGTATGGGCAAGAGAATGACGATGGGCGAACTTCTTTTGTTGGTCTTTGAGTGTAAATGTCTTTTGACCTGTTTTATTTTGGTGTTCATTTGTTTGTCCAAAACATTTGTCGGTACACAGACCAAAGGTTGCTAAAGAAATCAGGTCAGCTTGGTGGATGAGAGATACCGTAATTCTTCTAACTGGAAGACGTCATTATGGTTTTCCGATTGCGCGCCACTGACAACACATGGCATTGATCATGTGTTGTCAGTTTGGCCACAGTAAGCATGTTTGGCCACAGTAAGCATGTTTGGCCACAGTTCACAAATCATTGTAGTATATTTGGTCTCTAAAAAAAGTATACTGGGCCTTGGCCCCCAGAAAAAGCAATTAACTTTTATTGCAATCAAATAACTCATTCAAACAAAATAAATGGATATATTTATTGAACTTCCTGAAATAAAAAATCCATACTTATTTTCGCTCATTCATTATTTAATGATAAATAGCATTAAGTTGAATGGGTCTTATCATCGCTGAAACATACATTGGCATTATACTTCATAATAGTATTGAATATTTTTGAACAATTCATAAATAGGCATTTCACAATCGCTTTTTTCCAGTAGTGCCTCTCTGCGTATTTCATATATTTGTATTGTATTTATATACATGGAGCGACTGCCTATCTGACCTCCACAACCCAGTTAGTACTGGGTAATACGATACCCCTTGGTAAGACTGGTTGTCAAACTTTCGGGTTACTAACTAACTGTAACGGCTGTCAAACATCTACAAATGACAGCTGGGATCAACGGTTTAACGTGCTTTCCGAGGCACGCAGGAAACTCGGTATGTAATGTGCGGTCACCCATCCACGGACCAACCTAGGCAAACGGGGCTTAACCTTAAGATAGACCCGAGCGACTGTTATTATTTAGCCACGAGCTAAATCACTATTAGAATAACACAATTTAGAATATATTATAAGACTAGCTGTGCCAGGCGACCCTCGTCCGCGTGAAATGTTTATAAAAATATTATTTCCCTAATTGAATCGGATTTTGTCAACAACTTCAAGAGTTTATTTTTTTTTTTCACAGAGACCTAATCCTTTTTCTAACATAAAAGTATCGGTTCAGCCGGTTTCGGAGATTAGCCGTAACAAACAGACAGACAAAAATTTTAAAAAGGTTTTTTTTTTTATAATTACCGTAATATTTTAAAAATAAAATGCAATCAGTAAAAAGCTGTTATTTTGAAATTACACATCATCATCATTTCAGCCGAAAGACATAGGCCTCCCCCAAGTGTCGCCACATTGACCGGTCCCGTGCGTCTCGCATCCAGCGGATCCCTGTAACCTTCACCAGGTCATCGGTCCACCTAATGCGACAACGCAACGCAAAGTTGAAATTTAAAAAAAAAAAAAATTACACAGAGACACTTATTTTTTATATTTATTTGTATTGAAGTACTCTATTCACTATCTCCGGTATACTGTATGTAATTGTTGATATACAAATTGTTTCATATATTATGTGGTTGCGCTAGCAATATAAACGGTATTATCATCCTCATCTGTTTGACAAAAAATAAAATATCTTTCCCTATCCGTCAGTGTCATGTAAAGGTATCTCAGGTATGAGACGCGAAGAATTGTGTAATAAAAGACAATTCGTTCCATATAAAAGTAGGAAACTAATATTTTGCACTGTTAAAACCGTGATGGCGTCAAATACAAAATAAATGCGACTGCATTACTACACTTATAAATCATTAATTCAAGTAAAACATTCGCATTTGTAATGTCGGAAAAACAATTTTCATATTTTACAAGAACGCATTAGAGTGAAATTGAAAATGTGGAGTACAAGGAGGAATTATGGAGTCGATTAGCTACGCGGTCGTAGGCAGTAGCTACGCGGAAATCGTAGCGCGGTGCTACGGTGCTCCGTCAACGTGCAAAGAAATATAATGCCAAAAGTTCTTTTTGAGTTAATAGTGAATTGACTATGGAATATCTAATCTTTTCAATTTTTAAACTTCGAAATATTGTTTCTTGATTTATTTTGAAATATTACTAGTTTTGCCCGCGGCTTCACTCGCATTAATTTAGTAGTAAAAATAATAATATAATTCAAAAACTAATAATATCGAATATAATTGAATCATGACTCGAAAGGCATGTGGCGCCATCTATTATTATCATAAGAATATTATTGTTGTTTTTCTCGGGAACAGTACTATTTTTCGGGATGAAAGGTACCCTATGCCCGGTTCTGTACACCTGACAACGTATATAAAAAAATTCAGGATGATCGGTTTAGTGGTTTAGGCGTGAAAAGGTAACAAACAAACTTACTTTCGCATTTATAATATTATTTAGGAAATCAGGATTAAGATAGTTATGATTTTGTTTAAATAAAATTCATATTCATGGGCATAATAATATCCATCAATCAGAAATATCCAACCCTTCATGCTTATTAACACTTCAACATCATGACTTAACTAACGGTAAGTTGGTTAAACTCGCACAAGTTTAGTTGAAGAGGTTAGCAAGAATATTAGTTATACTTAATCTTCTAATAACGGAATTTGATTCATCAGACAAGGACATAAGAACCTGGGCAGTGGTAAAATATGTGGTAATAAGCAGGAAAAAATCTACAATATGAACCGAGTGATTTACATTGTTTGTAACTTGTTATATTTGCTTAGTGTAAACTTAAATAAATGGGACCGTAAAGTTACGCAACTTGAAAAGTATGGTGGAGCTAAACAGAAGAAGAAGCTAAGAACTTTAAAGAAATGCAGAACAGCAACACCCACTCGACCAAAATGTATGGAGTGCTGATTTCTTTTAGCGATTAAGAAATTTGTTCAGTTTGATGATCCGAGACACACTGAAATATGACACACCACACCTTTTTGATACACGCTGTATATCATCATTCTCCTGCCCTTATCCCAATTTATTTGGGGTCAGCGAAGCACTATTTCCTTTTTTTTTTGGGTGGGAACTCATCAAATGACCCCCCCCCCCCCCCCGCCTCCGCCACTCTGGGCGGAGCGGAAGGGAGTGTCAGATTTCTCCTGAATAAAACTCGTCCACGTATCTCATTCGAACAGTCCCGCGGCCCTGGCAGGCATCGGCCCATGCGGACTCCTTCATTGTTGCTGACATCTCTTTGAGGCGCGTGTGGAATACGAACGCGCCGTCGAAACGGCCTGTCGTCATAAGACGGCCGGATGGCGAACTAGCCCATTACTCGCCGTCCACAGACCCGCGCCTACGGTGGCCGGGAGCCTACAACCATTTCATAAAAAAATATGTGGATCTTGGTAATAAAAGAGAAACTTCTAAAATACTTTAACACCTCTATTTCTTTAAACAGGGTTTATATTTCCAGCTGGTAGTTCCTGATCAGGTTTCTGACAAGCCTGGGCGCCACATCGGTTGGGGCAGCACTTGAGGGTACGGGGGCAGTCGGAGTCGCTGGTGCATGTGTGGGTACACACCCAGGGTCCACGGGGGAACTCCGGGCAGAGGCCAGGCTTCACTGAAATGTCAAAAAGTAGGGGGTGAGTATAACTGAATTGTAAGTTCTTTTTTTTTTTGCTTAGTGTCTAATGTCCCACTGTTGGGCCAAAGCGTCCCCCATAGCCTTCCAATGCCCAACCCGACTTACCCCGCTGCTGGGTGAAGGTCTCTCTTCGCTTGTGCTAATATCCAAGGTCCTTTGCTAGCCTCATCCAGGTTTTACCCGAGATGGCAACAATGTCGACTACCCATCTCAGGTCCGGATGACAAACACTTTTCGAAGATAGGTAGACTATCCATGTAAAGTATTGGTCTTCACATGGAGAGTCTAACTATCTGACTTCCACAAACCCAGTTATTGGGTAGTACTATACCCCTTATAGACCGACCTCTTTAATGAGTCCTCGCGAAGGTATCAATTCAAATGAAATACTCTGAAAGTTAATCACGTATTGGTTCAATTAGTATCGTAATACTGACGTGGATTATGGTTATTTTAAAGCAAATAACCTGTGGGATATTGTAAGGACTTTGTGGACACTTAATGTGCCTTTGATGGGGCAAGGCGGAGGACTCATTAAAGCGGTCGGTCTATAGTAAGACTGGTTTTCAGACTTTCGGGCTTCTGACTATCCGAAACGACTGTCAAAGATTTACAAATGTATGTTAGTGATGTATTTTACTAACCCAGGTCCACAAAATGCCTTTGCGACACAGCATCAACGCACATGGCTCCTCCACAAGCAGTGGGGCAACACAATTGCTTCTCATTGGTGCAGGGAGTCTCGGGTCCACATGATGCATCACATATGTCGACGGGCAGCGTCGGGGGACAGGAACCGACGGTAGGGGTGCCACATGATGATAATCCCACCAGCGACAATGCTGGAAAATAGAAAGAACAAATTTATTTCAAGTAAAAAATACACATGTTATACGATTTATTTAAGTTCTGAAAGTAGGAATTTAATAGCAATGTCATCATGATGAGAATTGTGAACAGTGTAATAATTTCGGGTTCCCGGAAAATAAATAATCTAGGCCATTATAATATTGTAATTTTACGGTGGTTGGTATTCATACACAGTATTCTAAACGATTTTAAGGCAAAGTTGCGATCGTTATTCCATAAAACATTTTTCTCTTTTGCAGTTGAGTTTGAAATTGGCTATAAGAGTAGGAAACGATGGATGGACTGTGTCAAAGATGATATGGCTAGAAGAGGGGTGATGTATGACATGACGGCCAATAGAGAAGTATGGAAGAAGACATCTCCGACTCCAAAAAATTGGTATAAAGTCAGGAAAATGAGGATAATGATACATAAATATTAGTGTTCGTGACTGTACACTTAACATACCCAAAAGCACAGTACTAAGAAATATTTTTTTATTTATAAATCTTTATTAATTCCACACATCAAAATAAAACGTTTCAAAATATAAATAACCAACCAACCATTATTTAGATTTAAAATTACTTAAGATTATTGGATTTCATGTAATAAAATTGTAAATTTAAATATAGTAGTTACGTATTAGTGTTTCGAAATTTTGATTAACATTCATAAAATAACATTAGTGTGTTGAACCCCTTCGGGTAAAAATTTACGCTGTTACCAAGAAATATACGCCTAACAATATAAAACTTCAAAGAAACAAAAACAGATCCAAAGCTCTTTCTTAGAAGTTTCTATTCGGATTATAAAGTACTTACGGATAAGACATTTCTTACTTACAATGAAAACAGTCATAAGATTCATCAATGTTTTGTTCAACTTAGGACGATTGTTGATAGAAAATAGAAGATTCCTGAATAGCAATGAGCTTCATAAGCAAAGCCATTAATATTAATACGAGGGCTTTTGCACAGCGCACCTAGGGTTGTCGTTAAGAAATTTGGAAATTCCTCTACAAGAGACAGGCATTTGCAAAAGTCCTGGCATTTTCAAAAACTTCGGACATTTAAAAAAACTCCGGACATTTGCAAAAACTCTGGAAAATTTTACTTTTAATTTTTATTGTAATAGATGGAATGCGCATTTTTTATTTCCTAAAAAATCCGGATAAGTGAGTAGTCCAGACAAAGTCCGGGTGGATGGCTAAAAAGTTTAACATGACCGGATAAGTCCAGGCGGATGGTAACCCTACTCGCACCGAACACTTTATTTGGAACTGAAATCAAAAGTTATGAAATTCTGATCATTGAGATCTTAATAAATTGTTTGTTGGAGTGCGCTCGCCATTGTAATGATAATGGAGATGAAGTAGCTGAGTTCATGAATAGCGTAGTTGCTTTTTAATTGTCAGTAAGATTGTTTATATATCTAATATCCGTCTTATAGACTGCCTCATTGTTCGAGTGGGTTCGATTCCCTGGTGGGCAAAGTGTTATTGGGTTTTTCCATTAGGAATTTCTCAGTACCACCTATGGAGTCAGGATTTGTGCATGGTTGATGGCAATAGGCTCGCCCCCTATTACATGGGACTTTGAAATAACTGGCGAACTGTGTGTGTACTGTTAAGTACAACTTTGCGTAACCCTTCGGGGATTACAAGGCGTGATGTTTATTTTATGTAATGTTTTCGTTTTATATTCCGTACAAACTTATTATTGTTTTATATTAGTTAGAGAAAACAATTATTTTGTAGGAAGTAATTTCCCGAGACACTGGGTGGGGACTGTCATAGGTCTAAATAAATAATTCAATAATAAACACTAACAATACTAACCCTCCTATTTACTTAGCACCATGGTTACTAATATGAAAATACTAACAAAATTATGTTACGTAACAGTGGCGAAGGTTCCAAACAACTCGATTCCTACCGGATTCCTTTTGAAAAATGGCACTGTCAGTGTTCCATAGACAAATAATATTATCACATGAAAGATATAAAGGGTGTAAATAGACCCTTAACATAAACGAAAGGCTCTTGTTCTTCCCGTCACTGCGATATTTTTTTTGTTCTGGACCATACCTGGGAACCTTCTAGTTACGGAGATATTGGGGGTCAAACTTCCAACTTTTTTACAAGTTTTTTTTTAAATACATTTGTTAATGTAAGATTTTTACTTTACACACCTCCACGACTCAGCACAATGCTATGAGTGCTTTCCATCGAGTCCTACCGTAAAACGTGATTTTTCACCCCAAAGTTTATTATAGGGTTGAAGATTTTTTATTGGAGAAAGAAGTTGTTTGACTATTTTATACACATATTGCATTTAAATAACTATTAGAAATTGTGACATTAATTTTATTATTGACTGATTATTTTTATTAATGAATTATGAATTAGAATATTATTATGTATCATTAGTAAATGTATATTTTAATTGTACCTAAACCCTATACTTTTGCATGCCTTGTAAATGGCAAAATATGGCTGTTTCTGTATTTAAATTATGTAACACCTTGACTTGTACCCGTATTAGCAAAATAAAATATCTTTATCATTAGTAAATGTATATTTTAATTGTACCTAAACCCTATACTTTTGCATGCCTTGTAATTGGCAAAATATGGCTGTTTCTGTATTTAAATTATGTAACGCCTTGACTTGTACCCGTATTTGCAAAATAAAATATCTTTATCTTTATCTTTATCTTTAAAAAAAAAAGTCCATTCCCAGCAATACTTTTTGCGTAAAGTTACTTAGTTTGATGTACAGAATGCTTGGTTGACGGCTATGTGAAGGGTCTGTTTACACCCGGTATACTCCGGCTTACCTCTCACAAAAATTGAACCTTCGCTACTGATACGTAGTCTGAAATAAAGTTTAATTTATTTATAAGACAAAAAAGTGTAATATGTAAACAACAAAATTTTCCTACAAACTACGATAATTTAATCAAGAATTGTTACTAATATTTGTTTCTTGATACATAAACATACCCCTCTCAGCATAAGCTCATTCATTGCATAGAAGCATTTTGTATTTATTGTTAACAGAGTACCTTTAACACATTCCACTGTTTACACTTATGTCTTGCTTGACCAATATTAATACAAGAATACCGTGCTGTAAAACAAAGCTGGTTTTCGTGTCTGTCTTTATCTGCGCTTCACTTTGATGATATTATAACAAGGGAATATTATTAATTCATTTATATATATTTATTTAATACTTCCAGCACAAAGTACAGTGGCGGACTTAATGACATAGGCATTTTCTATCAGAAAAAAGGTTCTTTTTCTTATTTTTTTTAAATATATGCAATTAAGTAAAAGCACAAAACTAAAACAATAATTCCAGTTACATTAATTTTAAGTTATCTACACAAGGAGATAACTGTCCGAACACACAACACAAAGAAACCAATAAAAAAAAACAAATATAAATCACGTCATTCGATGTTTACCATTCATTTGTTTTCTATAATAATACATAATACAATACTAATAATAATAATACTACACAAGTACATGACTGTAAAGTCTAATTTAATTACACAAAATCCAGGTTAAACAAGCATTGAAATGTAATAAAACTCACCAATTAATAACACAGAATAATACATTTTGTACACTTGTAGTCATAAACGTTTAGTAAATGGCGCTTGCTGTGATTATCGCAAACGAATGACATAAATAGTAGTGTGATACACGAACGAGAAGGATGGACAACCGAACTTTGACGCGGTATAATCACGAATGTCTTAGAGAACATTTAAGATACATTTTCTATTGTTTTTAACAGGATGGTAACGTTGATTCTATATTTGCATAATTGCTTGTTTTTTAGGTCCAGAAACTTTTGAACCGCGTTTATCCATTCGCCTTGGCTATTAATGCGTTGTGTTGTTGTGTGTTTATGTTGTTGTTTGTGCGTTGTGTTTTAGACTTCTATTTACCGGTAGGAAAACTGGTTCGGTGTCTCAGAACTGAAATGTTATGTTTCCCAAAAAAAAATTGTAAGTAGATACTAATAACGGTATTTTTTTAATGCTGCTTAAGCAGTCCTTTAGTTAGTGATTTCGTGTTTTTTTGTGATTAAAGGGGGTATCCCCCTTCAGCACAAAAAAAAACGAAATAAACCAAATGAGTTCAATATTAATCATAAATTTAAAATATTATTCTGTCTCTGGCATCTTTAAAGAATTGTCAGAACATAATGATTTTATATTGACTTTTAATTTAATGTTGGTCATCTTTTAACACCGTACGTCCTTCCCGTTAATGTCACCGTGATAACTTGTTTAATTCGTAAGCAATCATTACACGGAATACTAAGAAATTAAATAAACGTAAACACTTAGCAGTAAATGAGGAAAACCGCGTTACACAGTAGTGCAAAAACGAACTTGATGAATAATTTATTTGCACGCATCATCAAATAAATTATTCATTAAAAAAAAAAGGTTCAAGGTAAAAAAACACAGCATGGATTCGATCGTGATTTTTTATTTGATGTTATTCGATGATTGATCACTGTCACCGATAATTAATCGAGAAAACAGCTAGGTATTTATCGATATCAAGCGAATGAACCCCAGCGTGGTGAAATACAACCCTATTAAGGATTATGCCCACTACATCGTATCATACCATGACCGTGCTATTAACGTCATCTGCCTAGCCTTTTTCCAACTATGTCGGGGTCGGCTTCCAGTCCAACCGGACGCAGTTGAATACCAGTATTTTACATAGAGCGACTGCCTATCTGACATCCACAAACCAATTAGTACTAAGTAATACGATACCCCTTAGTAAGACTGGTTGTCAGACTTTCAGGCCACAGAGGAGCTCGTGGCTAAATAATAACAGCCGCTCGGGTCGATATTTAGGTTAAGCTGTGCTTGCCTAGGTTGGTGTGGATGGGTGACCACCTATTACATACCGAGTTTCCTCCGTGCCTCGGAAAGCACGTTAAGCCGTAGGTCCCGGGTGTCATTTGTAGATCTTTGACAATCGTTAGGTAGTCAGTGGTACAAAAAGTCAGACAACCAGTCTTACCAAGGGGTATCGTATTATCCAGTACTAACTGGGTTGTGGAGGTCAGATAGGCAGTCGCTCTATGTAAAATATTGGTATTCAACTACATACGGTTGGACTGGAAGCCGACCCCGACATAGTTGGGAAAAGGCTAGGCAGATGATGAGTCATCTCCTATTGATTTTCATAAGTAATATTCTAGTTCTGAAGACAGGTCATGTTTGCTTGTAGCCGACTGGGACTTCACCACACATGCCCAACTTAAGGCAATGGCTACGAAAACTTTAATAACTGTGTGCCGAAATTTCATATCTACATGCCAGAACGTCTTCACATTAGTTTCCACCTTAACAAGTTGTAAAAAAGGTTTAAAATTGAGTGATAGTTACAGATATTCGTATCATAGTGATTTTAGTTTCGTTCCTTTTAATATTAGTTTTCCATTAAAGTTTTCAGTTTCGTAGTTCTTGAATAATTTTGCAATCTCGATTTTCGTCTCATAAACACGAGAATTTAAACTTAAAGTACCTTTATAAATAAGATTTACGTGTATTTCGTTTATAAGACGATTTTGCGGTGCGCAGCATCAAATCAGACTGTTACAGTCCACTTCTGGATTCAAGCCTCCCCTAAGCTGCGCCTCTTTACAACATTTAACGAAATACTTTTCACTTATTATCATTGGCGTGGTATTCAGCTGAATCCAGTTAGACTGGAAGCCGACCCCAACATAGTTGGGAAACGGCTAGGCAGATGAGGGTCTTACGGCAAAACCTAATAACATTTTACCCGACCTGGGTATCAAACCCAAGACCTCAACCGAAGATTACTCACATTTACTTTACCTGCAAACTCTGTAATTATCCTAATACCTTATTATGATCATAACACCTGATCATGTTTGATGTTGATCCATAATTTCACACTTCAAGGTCCTCATTAACTAAAATGTCCTAACCTCGCTCCCAAAAGGGCAGTCGAACCCGAGCGTGTAAATAACAAGAGTGTGTGACGGGCCTTAAGCGTAGGTCACATCGCAGGATAAGCTAACTTAGCTAAGCGCCCTTGTAGCTGTAGGATGTCGAAAAATATCCGTTTACTTACCTTCATGCCCTTTTCAACCCTTCGGGGTTAGAATTGTCAAAAACGCTGAGACACGTATAAATTAATTTTCAATCGTCAGCCTAAACACAAAATTTGAAGATCCTAACTTAAAAACTGACGGACTTTCATATAAACTTCTATCCTCTATTTTACTCCTTTAGGGGTGGAATTCTGCACGGCGCCCTCACCTACCGCCTGACGCAGGTCCTCACCGGACACGGTTGTTTCGGGAGGTTCCTGCACTGAATCGGGCGGGAGGAAACGCCCGGGTGTTTCCACTGTGAGGATCGTCCGGAGGGCACGGTGGAGCACACCGTAGAGGTCTGCCCCGCTTGGGCGGAGCACCGCCGTGTCCTTGTAGCGGCGATCTCTCGCGTCCGGCCCTGGTTCAAGCCATGGTCCGGAGCGAGAGGGAATGGGAAGCCGTCACCACCTTCTGCGAAGCAGTCATGCTAGTGAAGGAGGTGGCGGGACGTGAGAGGGAAAGAACTTCACGTCCCAGTCGCCGCGGGAGACGCCCTGGGCGTCGGGGGTCACGTGGTGGCTCCCGGCCACCGTAGGCGCGGGCCTGTGGACGGCGAGTTATGGTCTAGCTCGCCGTCAGGCCGTCTTATGACGACAGGCCGTGTCAACGGCGCGTTCGTGTTCCACGCGCGCCTCAAAGAGATGTCAGCAACCGAGTAGGGGTCCGCATGGGCCAATGCCTGCCAGAGCTGCGGGACTGTTCGAAAGAGACACCGTGGCCCTGGAACACAAAGGGCAAAGAAGGAACATGGATGGGTTTTAGTCAGTACAAATCTGACACTCCCTTCCGCTCCGCCCAGAGTGGGGGGGTCATATGATGATTTACCATACAAAAAAAAAAAAAAAAAAAAACGGGTGGAATTCTCAAAAATCCTTTCTTAGTGGATACTTACTCTTCAGAAAGAACACATCCTCCAATTTTGATGTCTCTACCAGCGGTTTACGCTGTGTTTTGATAAATCACCCAGTCAGTCAGTCAGTCAGTCAATCATTTTATACATATATATAGATACATGATAGCTGACATCTTGATTCACAGAATTTAATATTTATTTATTTATCGACCTATATCTACCATTACAGCTAACCAATGCGGTAAATGTGCCTTAATTCATTTTTAACTTAACTTAATTGTTTCTTATAACTAATACCTATAACTAATCACTACATAGTATAAAACAAAGTCGCTTCCCACTGTCTGTCTGTCCCTATGTATGAATAGATCTTTAAAACTACGCAACGGATTTTGATGAGGTTTTCATCGGATAGTGATTCAAGAAGGTTTATATATGCCTTGTGGCATTAAGTCCGGCTATGTACCACTATTTTACATGAAGTTTAAATAAATAAATATATATATTTCACACGTGCGAAGCCGGGGCGGATCACTAGTTACAGATAAAGTATTCCTTGTGATCACACTCAGAGAACAACAGAACAAGTCCGTATCACTCGCTATGAGGTTGTGCGTGCGGAGTGCACGCGTCAGCGGCGCCTCCTTTAAAAGGTTGGTCCGAGCACGCGGTTCCACTAGCAGTCGTGGCTGCCGTCGTCACCACACGTACCTGTCCGCTATTATTTATATTTCATCATCATCATCATCATTTCAGCCGAAAGACGTCCACTGCTGGACATAGGCCTCCCCCAAGTGTCGCCACATTGACCGATCCCGTGCGTCTCGCATCCAGCGGGTCCCCGCAACCTTTACCGGGTCATCGGTCCACCTAGTGGGAGGCCTTCCAACGCAACGTCTTCCAGTTCGCGGTCGCTACTCCAGAACTTTCCGGCCCCATCGGCCATTCGTTCTGCGAGCAATATGCCCTGCCCAATGCCACTTAAGTTTGGCTATTCTTCAGGCAACGTCGGTAACCTTGGTTCTCTTACGGATTTCATCATTTCTGATTTGATCACGCAAGGAAACTCCGAGCATAGCCCTCTCCATTGCCCTTTGGGTGAGTTTAAGCCTTCTGATGAGGCCCATTGTGGGCGACCACGTTTCGGTCCCGTATGTAATCACTGGCAACACACACTGGTCATAGACTTTCGTCTTGAGACACTGCGGTAAGTTGGACGAGAAAATACCACGCAACTTCCCAAACGCTGCCCAGCCGAGTCGGATTCGACGATTAACCTCTTTCTCGAAGTTAGACCTACCTAACTGGATCGTTTGTCCCAGATAGACATAATCGTCTACAACTTCGAGTGTAGAGTCTCCGATCTTGATAGGAGTGGGTGTTACATGGGCATTCAACATGACTTTGGTTTTGTCCATGTTCATTTTAAGACTAACTCTTCCGGAAGTTTTACTGAGGTCATCGAGCATAGTACTGAGGTCCTCCATGGTCTCAGCCATGACCACTATATCGTCGGCAAACCGAAGGTGAGAGATGTACTCGCCATTGACGTTGATGCCTAGCCCTCTCCAGTCCAGAACCTTGAAGACATCCTCCAGTGCAGCGGTGAACAATTTCGGAGATATAACGTCTCCCTGTCTCACACCTCGCTGCAGAAGGATAGGTTCCGAGGACTGGTCCTGAAGTCGGACTGACATGGTGGCGTTTTTGTACAAACACTTCAACACCTCGATGTACCGATAGTCAATTTGGCACCGTTGGAGAGACTGCAGTACAGCCCAAGTCTCAATCGAATCGAAGGCTTTCTCGTAGTCCGCAAACGCCAAACAGAGAGGCAGGTAATACTCTTCGGTCTTCTGTATAACCTGCCGCAGCGTATGTATGTGGTCTACGGTGCTAAAGCCTTTTCGGAATTCGGCTTGTTCGGGAGGCTGAAAAAATCGTCAAACCTGCGCGCGAGACGATTCGTGATGACTCTTGAAAACAACTTGTAGACATGGCTTAGAAGTGAGATGGGTATAGTTCTTCAGCCGGGCATTGTCGCCCTTTTTGAAGAAGAGTTCCACCACACCCCTGCACCATGCCTGCGGCGTTTTCCCCTCGAGTATGACGGAATCAAACAGCTTCTGAAGGGCCTTAAGTACCGGTTTTCCACCTGCCTTCAGGAGTTCGGCCGTAATTCCGTCATCACCCGGTGCCTTGTTGTTTCTTAGCTGTTTTAGGGCCATCCTAATCTCGTACAGGCTGAAATCCGGAATGTCTTCGATATAGTGTCGGGTCAGTCTAGCTCTTGGGTCGTAGCTAGATTTGCAACGGGTTTACTGGTTGAAGTGTACAACTGTCCATAAAAACTCTCGATCTCCCTCAGCAGCTCCGGTTTGGCAGATACGATCCTGCCATCGTCGGTCTTCAGTTTCGTGAGCTGGCTCTGCCCAATAGCCAGATCTCTTGAAAAAACCTTGGAGCCTTTATTCCGCTCAATAGCGTCTTTAATACGCTCGGTATTAAAGCGGCGGAGGTCGCTCTTCAAGGATTTAGAGATCCGTCTATTGAGTTGCCGGTATTTCCACGCCTCGTCTGAAGACTGCAGGATTATCTTACGCCGCTCCTTCATGAGCTCGAGTGTATGATCAGAGAGTTTTTTGTTCTTATGTGCACGACGTGTCTTGAAGAACTTAGACCCAGTCGTATGGACAGTTTCCACGAACCCATCGTTGTAATTGTCCACCGAGCTTCCTAGGCACTCGAAACGATTCTGAAGTTCAAGCTGAAAGCTCTCAGGATTTTGGATCTGGATCTGTGCTGGACGGAGCGTAGACTTCATCAGTCGAGACCTTTCAAGCTTGATATTGATGTTCAATGTGCCTCTTACCATGCGGTGATCGCTCCCGGTTTTCACCGAATTGATCACAGAGACATCATTGAACATTTGCTTCTTGGTTGACATGATGAAGTCAATCTCATTTTTAGTTGCGCCATCGGGACTCTGCCAGGTCCCCTTCCTGTGCTCACGCTTTTTGAAGAAAGAGTTCATCATATAGAGGCCCTTCTTCTCCATAAAACTAGCCAGTTGGTGACCCCGGTGGTTACGACGCCCAACCCCAAATTGCCCCACCTGCAGCTCATCCCCGTCTCGTATGCCTAGTTTCGCATTGAAGTCCCCCATGACAACAGTGAAGTGAGTTTTGAAACCATGCAGGGCTTTGGAATTATCCTCATACATGGTCTCCACTTCATCGTCGGGGTGTGCCGAGGTCGGGAAGTAGACCTGTATGACCTTCAGCGAATATCTTGAGGATATTCTGAGTTTAAGGTACGCCACCCTGGTCGACACACTCTCGATCTTCACCACGTTATTCACGAGGGACTTGTGGACGATAAACCCAACACCACCCTGGGACTGCCGGTCACCCTCTCGGAAATAGAGCAGGTTGCCGGATTTCAGGATTATCGTGTCCTCCCCCTCTCTTCGGACTTCAGATAATCCCACAATACTCCATCGCAGCCTGCTCAATTCCTCTTCGAGTTCCGTTATCTTCTCGTCGGTCCGGAGTGTACGCGTGTTATATGTTGCCAGGTCAAGTCGTCGGTATAGGCAGCCTGATCCCATCCGGAGATTCTTAGCACCCCTTGCCACGCCGCGACCTCGACCGCTCCCACAGTCGAGGGTAGACGGGCTGCCGGGTACTAGGGGCCATTTTTGTGTTGCGCTCATCATTGGGGGGGTTTTGCCATAATCGCCACGCTTGGCAGGCGGGTTGGCGATCGCAGTACGGTTGTTAAAACACAGAGAACGCTGCTGCCCATTCTCTGGTAAGTCCCTTAGTCGCCTCTTACGACACCCACGGGAAGATATGGGATGGTGCTATTCTTTTACGTCCGACACCATACGGAACATTTATATTTTACACACATCAATTACACAGACTGAAATTTATAAAATATTACGACTAATTTATAAAGGCGAGTTTCAGTATTGGGTTTTGTGACAGCAAGATACAGGGTTGCAGTGACAAAAACAATACAATTCTCGAATCCCCATGTTCAGACAAGTCTGTTTTTTTTAACATAACATAACATCACGCCTGTAACCCCCGAAGAGTAAGGCAATAGGCAGAGGTGTACCTAATAGTACACCCACATTTCGCTAATTATGTTTTTTAAGTCCCATGTCATTGGGTATAGCCATCAACCGGGCACAAATCCGGACTGCGTGGCTGCTACTGAATATTCCTGACAGAAAAACACAATAACACGTTGCCTGACCCAGGAATCGAACCCAGGACCTCATGCTCAGCAGTCGCTCTTGCGACCACTCGACCAACGAAGTAAGTCGCAGCAGTGTATTTTGTTAATAGTAGATTACTAACATCATGAAACTAATAAGGCTAAGTTGGGTTTGCTAATTCGACATTGTCACCTTCTTGACTCGCGCAGACACACAGAGCTCACATAACTTTGTTGGGATAGTCAGGTTAGCTATCACAGTTCAGAATGCTCGCTTAACTCGGTATGAACCAAAGCTATTATCTATTCTGTAACTAAAGTATGAAAAGAAGCCACACTTTCGGGAGCTTGGCTAAATTGAAATTTTTATATCAGAAATGAATTCTTTTTTCTTTCTTTATCGTGTGGTTAGTGCCTAACCTGGTGTCAGAGTTTTTATGCCACCCATGGGCCTCTGACTTAGCTTTACATGCCCTCAAGAAATATCTCTCAGGCATGCTGGTTTCCGCACGATGTTCTCCTTCACCGAAGCAAGTGATAATTTTACAATACGCACATGAATGCGAAAAATCAGAGGTGCGTATCTTGGGTTCGAACCCAAGACCTATATACTGGCAGCACGGCGGTTACTCCTTTAGGCAATCACTGCTATGAAATGAATTGTGCGTTATTGATTTATGCGAAAATGATACCACGCTTGAGCTAAGCATGGACAGTTATTTTTTAATTTTTAGATTGAAGCTGTGCAAAGCGTTACTTACCGGTCAATGTAGTGATACTTGGGGGAGGCCTATGTCCAGCAGTGGACGTCTTTCGGCTGTAATGATAATGATGATGATGAAGCGTTACTTTAAGACGTCCCCTTACGGTGGGTTAGCGATCTTAATCGGCTTATTTTGAGTCAAGGAACGACTGTGCCAAATTTTTATTCTTACGGCAAAAAAACGATGGTTCGGCCACTATTTGTCTCGAAGAACCCTTACTATAAGTTAGCATAGCGCACAGTGTGACCTCAGCTTCATTGTTATAAAAGGTTATCACCAAAACCGTGATATTTTAATTTCTAGGAATCGGTTCTTAGAATGTTTGGAGCCAATAAAAACTTTATCTATGGAAGGTCATTGGTGTAGAGTTCATTGATTTGCGTAATGTTCATAATTACATTGTCGGTACATTTTGATGTACAAGATAGTTTAGTATATACTGGATGATGCGTCATCGTTAGTAGATAAGGTAACCTCGAAAATAAACATTAGTCATTTACCTACTCAATTCATCTCATGTCATAGTCAGTATGACAGGAATTCTTTGATCTTCCACCATATATCCTTAAAGCCAGTCTACATTGGATATCCACAGATGGATATGATAATATTTGTAGATTTGTAAATCAATCAATTACTTTATACTCAAGAAAAAAACTAGGTTTCCTTGTGGCGTCACTAGATGGCGTTCGTAGTACCTAGCAATCATTTGTATAATATACATAAAATAAAATAAAACATAAATACAGAAACAGACACAAACACATATAACACAAACACACCCATAACCACTTATTTAACAGTTTATGTACACACTCAATTTAGAAGAGAAGAAAGGAACAGAAAAATATGTACAAAGGTGATGTTTATTTCTAAAGAAATCTCTCCCAGCATACCTACGAAAGGAGATTAGATGAAAAGAGATCTCAATATCTTATGCCCAGATGTGAACCTAAAATGCCTTTCTCGTTATAGAACTACTTAAACTAGTTTAGTTTAGTTTATTTATTAATAATTATCAAAAATTACAGGTCATATTTTGAAAAAAGTAAAAACACAAATCATAATACATTAAAAAAAAAAAAACAAGTCATTATACATTAAAAAGAGCATTAAACACAAATTATCATAATTTAAAAAATAATAATAATACACAATAAACAGAATAATAGAACCTTACAGTATACAAATCACATAAATTTTCTTAAAACCATTCTTTTAGGCCATATAATGCCTGGTCGGTTAGCCAACCTTTCAGTTTAGTTTTAAAAACAGTGTCAGACGTCGCGCTCAAAATATTATCCGGTAGCCGGTTGTATACCGATGGACTTATAACATGAATTAACTTTCCAGACTTGATAGGGTGTGTGGGTAGCCAGCTAATTTGTTTCTACCACGAGTACAGTAATCATGTCTATCTCCGCGTCTATTGTATTCGTCTAGATGGTGCCTTTCTTTTTTTTTTTCCGGATGGGAAATCATCAAATGACCCCCCCCACTCTGGGCGGAGCGGAAGGGAGTGTCAGACTTGTACTGACTAAAACCCATCCATGTTCCTTCTTTGCCCTTTGTGTTCCAGGGCCACGGTATCTCTTTCGAACAGTTTAAAAAGTGGTCTCGCGGTGGCATCCCATTGTGAACGCGTAATAGCTCTCACGGCACGCTTCTGCTCAAACTAAGTTTTTCATGGTCACTAACATTATTATTAACACTAGAAACGGGATATTTACCATGTTTACCGATTGTTTCGAACTCAAAACAATGATCCTGTTCCCGATACCGGTGGGCTACAATTTTATATTTTTATATTATTATTTTTTTCTAAGGAATATTTAAAAATGTAAATGATTTGTAAAAATATAAATAAAGGAAATTATACTACTTAAACTGTTAACGTGTTTCCCTCAATGTAATGTAGCACTCGCAATTCTTTAAAGGCAAGTTCTAAACTTTAGCAATTACTCATTTCTGAAACAGGCAGATAGTCTTTGCTTCTTATTTTGAACAAAACTAGCTTTTTCATTTTAAATATAGCCTATAACACTTGGAGGATAATATAGCTTCCCATTTGTGAATGAATTGTCGGAATCGGATCAGGAGTTCCGAAGATTATCCCCTACATCCAAACTTACAAACATTACCTCTTTATAATACTATTAGTATAGATTAAAATCTTAACATTTAATAGAAAACAAAACGTAAAAAATATACCTTTTCTCTCAGACGCGGACGTCTTGTTTAATATCTTTGAACACAACTTTGACGTCTTATTCACAGTGCTCACTGTAACGGAAATGATGGAATTAATATTGCCCTAGTTCGAACTAAAAGTAATACGAAATCATTTGTGTTAACTAGGTCTTAAAGTTGTAAATGGAAGAAACTTATCTATTTTATTTTATAAACTTAACTTTATCTGCCTGCCTCTACTGGGGGACCACAGCTGTTTAGTCGTTATATATTTTTTATCTTTGAATCATCTTTTTTATCTTTGAATAATGTGGTCTGTTATTTCGTAACTATCTTTAGTAATTCTCTATCTGTAGTCACAAAAGCTGTAAGTAGAAAAAGAAAGATTTTATTTATTTGATTCGGTAATTTTTACTAAAATATTTTTCTTTCTTTTGTGGTACGAACAGTACCACACACACAGTACAGTTTAGTCGTTATACGAGTATCTTTTTTATCTTTGTGTTCTGTTATTTAGTAATTATCTTTACTAATTCTCTAGTAAATATCTGTAGTCACAAAAGCTATTTTTCCATATACTTCCCGAGATCTGGTTGATGGTCTGTGAGGACTGAGTAACTACACTTTAAGGGCTATAGTTTTTTAATGTATTTGTTTACAAATTCCCATTGTTCTACAATTGTTTTAAGTCTTCTACTAAATCCTACAATTTCTATTTTGCGAAAAACGAGTGTGGTCCCTCAGTTCACACGCACATAATTGTATGTGCGTGTGAACGCACATTAGTTTTTAATATATTTGTTAACAAATTCCCAGATTTGTTCTACAATTGTTTTAAGTCTTCTACTAAATCCTACAATTTCTATTTTGCGAAAAACGAGTGTGGTCCCTCAGTTCACACGCACATAATTGTATGTGCGTGTGAACGCACATTAGTTTTTAATATATTTGTTAACAAATTCCCAGATTTGTTCTACAATTGTTTTAAGTCTTCTACTAAATCCTACAATTTCTATTTTGCGAAAAACGAGTGTGGTCCCTCAGTTCACACGCACATAATTGTATGTGCGTGTGAACGCACATTAGTTTTTAATATATTTGTTAACAAATTCCCAGATTTGTTCTACAATTGTTTTAAGTCTTCTACTAAATCCTACAATTTCTATTTTGCGAAAAACGAGTGTGGTCCCTCAGTTCACACGCACATAATTGTATGTGCGTGTGAACGCACATTAGTTTTTAATATATTTGTTAACAAATTCCCAGATTTGTTCTACAATTGTTTTAAGTCTTCTACTAAATCCTACAATTTCTATTTTGCGAAAAACGAGTGTGGTCCCTCAGTTCACACGCACATAATTTTATGTGCGTGTGAACGCACATTAGTTTTTAATATATTTGTTAACAAATTCCCAGATTTGTGCTACAATTGTTTTAAGTCTTCTACTAAATCCTACAATTTCTATTTTGCGAAAAACGAGTGTGATCCCTCACGCACATTAAAAAATGGGTACATTAGTCTATAAGTCTATTGTATGTATCTCATATTTTTATATCATTGTATTCAATTAATGGTGTAGCAAAAAAAATATAAATATACAAAATATGTCAATTTGGGACTCATTATAAAGGCAAATAAAACTCGACTCACTCATAAACCTATTTAATAAAATAAAATATTACATAACTTAGATATACAAAAAAAATCACATGTTGATAAACTTATTATCTTTTACTTCGCTAGTGGCTAAATACGTGTCCAGCCAGGCTTCGATCACTGGCAGGTTTTGTGCAGACCATTCGGCCTCTACCCTGATGTTCCTCATAGACTTCTCTATGATGTGCTCAGCGGATCCAAACTGCCCTTGGTGGCTGACGTATAGTTGTGTCACTAGTTCCAGACCTTCTTCTGTTTTGAATTGCGAAGTGGCTGAGGTGATGAGATTGTCCCAGAGGTTTGTTCTGCTTATGTACCTGTGGAGTTTAGGAAAATTTTATGGTCTATACAAGGTGTAAGTGGACCCTTCACGAAGCCGTCAACCAAGTACAGAATGCTTCGTTGACGGCTTCGTGAAGGGTCCGTTTCCGAAACGACTTTTTTCTGTTGAAAGATCATGTTTTAGACTTGGACTCAATGTAACGCTCTCAAAACATTGAGATGATAGATGCACTGAGTACAAGGGTCGTGGAGGTATTTAGAGTAAATTTATAAGATTAAAAACTTGTATTAAAAAAAAAACTAGTTGTAATTTTGACCCCCAACATCTTCGTATCTAGAAGGTTCCCAATGACAGGCAGAACAAGTGCCTTTCGGCTTCGTTAAGGATATTTTTACACCCATTATTGTCTTGGGAGCATGATTGAATTAAAGTTTACTTCAATTAATCCAACAAAAGGCGGTTTTGGATGTTAAATATTACAATCAAAATAGATTCTTATTGCAGGAATGTCAGTCTTGTCCTCATATCGGTATGAATTATAATAGTAAGAATATAGTGAAGAGTATCTGCACGTCAGCAAGGCTTTTAAGTATGAACATCGTCACTCCCAAAACCATGTACCATGAACCAAGAAAACGTTAACTAGGCGTCGGCGTCGCTAAATACATCATGAGAGTCAGTGAATTAACTATATAAACTAAACTGGCTCAGGCAGATTAGAGCCGGCAGCACCGTATTGGAAAACTCCTCCCACATAGCCGGCTTTTTTTTTTTCGGATGGGAAATCATCTAATGACCACATAACTGTCTTACATTACATATGTATTGACAAACTAAAGACCGGCCACAAATAATATTTTTCTGTTGAATTTCACTGCGCTGCGGCTGTACCACGCGCTTAACTTTAAGAGACCAAAACCCAGGTATAATCAAGGCAGCCAGAAGATACAGCATACATTTTAACGTTAAACTTCAATAGCTCAGACTAACTAAACGAGCTCACACTACTTTCAAGCTCACTTTGTTTTGGCTCGTGCTCGAGCTAAATTATCCAGGGCAGGGCAGGGCTAGACACAAATGAGGGAAATTGGAGGCTGTGGTGCCTCGCCATTAAGCTGGCAACCTCTCGCTACCTGTGCACTTCGCTGCTAAACCCTTTGAGTGATGCAAACGCGATTAGTTTGAGGATATGGCCACAGGAGGTAAGCGGAAGCGATGAGGCAGTTCTAACTTTAAAAAATATCTTAGTTGCTTTTGTGAATTTGGACGATGTCGTGATGTTACTTTAAGGTGGACGCGCCAGGATGGCCCGCGAAATTTAAATTTTCTTACGTTTTTTTCAATCAGCAGGTTAGCCCCTTAACTGTGTCGTTTTGTATTTTTATAACTATAGTGTTTCCTACACAATTTTTAGGGTTCCGTAGTCAACAAGGAAAGGAACCCTTATAGTTTCGCCATGTCCGTTTGTCTATTCGCAGCTTAGCTTAAAGACTCTTATTACTAGAACGCTGTAATTTGGCATGAATATACAAATTCGTTACGCCGACAAACTGGTAAAATAAAATCTCGAAAAGAATTTTTTAAGGGTGTGTGGGGCTCTGTGGGATGTGGGATTTTTTTTTCTCGCGTACTCCATAGTGTGGTATGTCAATGGATAGGTATTATACAATTTTCGATTAAGGGATTCGTTTATGAAATAAAGAAAATTAAGCTTTAAAGTGCTAATTTTTGTTAGACTCAAGTCCACCTCCCCCCTCTACCAGCTAAACGGTTGTGTTTGGGTGTGTAAAAAAATTTGACATGGTAGTATATAACGAAATCAAAAGGAAAACTATAACAGCTAAGTAGGTTTTACAAGTTTACGAGTAATAGTTGACCAACTTATAAAATGTACTTGGATAACAAATTTTCCCAAACATAATTTATAGGAGCACAGGTTTTCAACTGCAAATGTAAGTTTGTTTTTGTTATTACAATAAAAATCATCGTTCGGAGGCAAATCCGCATATTTTGATATACAACTACGGAACCCTACATTGTGCGTGGTCCGACACGCACTTGGCCGGTTTGTTTTTATTTGTTACACAGATAAAAACTAAGCGAAAATATTTATTTTTAATTTTTATTTCTGTTTCATCCTTCCATTCAACTATCATTGTACTAAACTGCCTCATGACCTTGAAATATCCTCTTACAATAAATAAATTGTATAACATCTGCCTTTTTCTTCACTACGTCCATTGACATTCGCCATGACGTGATCATTTTAAAAACATACGCCATTCTTTTTAAACTGTAATGGCTGGCAAATTAATTTTGCACATTGAATTTTTTCCTAGTATGATCATTCTCTTGAGTAAACTTATCCGATAAATAGTACATCAGAAACAATATTGCATAACCTACTGTTCGAGTGACCAAATAATGAATTAGATATATCCTTCTTCCATTCGTAAACATAACACCAAGACTTTAATCCCCAAAGGGTTATCAGAAGTGTACCTAATAGTAACCCACATTTCGCCGGAAGTCTTATTGCCATCAACCGGGCACAAAACCAGACTCCGTAGCTGCTACTGAGAAATTTATGAAAGAATAACTCAATAACCCTTTACCCGACCTGGGAATCGAACCCCAGTCCTCATGCTAAGCAGTCGAGAAAAACTCTTAAAAGTAAAGATCGAAACCACTTACTTCTCTCTCAACACTTCCCAATTATTGCTCAAGAAGTTGAACAGAGTGGTATACCCCGTGGCAGATCCTGTCAGCATACTGAATATTAAGAAAGCATCCGTCTCTGTGAAATTCGCATGTCCCTGCAGCAGCGTGATATTCAGGAGCCTGTTAATCTTTTCTTCAGCCTCTGGGCATCCAGCCAAGGTCTTTAGGAGGTATGTCCTCTCGCTCTGCTTCCGAGATGGAGGGAAGTTTATGACCCTCTGCAGTCCGAACTCCCATTCCTTCATTGTTCCCCATTTGAAGACTGGGCATATGCACTGGTTTGATAGGCTGTGGAATGAAAAGAAGATAACTTATTAAGTTGAAATATTAACGTAAAGAAACACGAAGCTCTCAACTATCTTCACGAATTATTTATGTCGTTTCAATTGCAACTTTAATACGGACACAACAAGTGAGATCTTGGACCTTTTGATTTGCACGTTGTATTTTAATGAAAAAAAAATAATGGCAGCGGTAGAACCTCGGCCGTCACTACTGTGCTTACTACTTGTGTAGTGTCGTCTGAACTATCATGTCAAGCGTTCACAAAACACAGTCGGTAAACAATCAGATTACAATACAATGAAGGTAGACGCCATTTTGTACCTCACTGAATACATAGGTCCCTGTGATGACGATGTTAATATGTTTTGTGAAATCCACTGTTAAATGTGTAGCTAAGCAGTACTTATACAGTAAGAAATAAGAATGTAACTACATAATAATCATTACCACACTATTATTATAAAACAACTCTGTTTACCTCAAATATTTAGATTCACCAATATAAACCGAATGCGATCAGCAAACCTGAACTGCGTTCAAGAGCAGTCAGTCTCAATATTCCACAGTTTAAATAACATAACATAACATAACGCCTGTAATCCCTGGCCCTGTAATTTCACGCCTGTAATTCAAACCTACGCGGTATTCGCTCAGGTATTTAGTATCAAGTTGAGAGCGAAACCCGCGCGGTATGTACCTCTACCCACAGCGGCAGCGAATACCGTTTAGGTTTGAAAAAGCCTTTATAGGAGGCGAGCCTATTGCCATCAACCGGGCGCAAACCCAGACCGTCCAGTGGACTGAAAACCACGTTTTTCTGTTTCCAGTTGTGTTTGATCCACAAATTACATCGGTTCAAATTGGCCTTTAGGCTAAGGTATATCTACGACACCCACATTTCGCCTTTTATCTCAGAAGTCCCATATGATGGTTTAACCATGAAAAAAACTATAGAACTAAAACATAGATTCTGGGCTGACTCAGAGCTCAATAACGATGTATGATCAAAGAATCAAACTCTGACTTAGCATTGTCTCTTGCAATTACCAATGATTCAATGAGGCTGTCGTGATTTCATAGCAATGAATTGAGATTTACAATTGTTCTTTTGTCTCTCTCAATAAGAACTGTTCAATGAACATCTAGCAAGCCAGGGGCTTATAAAACATAATGAACAAAATCATACGCTTCATGGAATTCAAAAAGAAATCTATTTCAGTTTTCGTCTCTCTTTTAGCGGATGTGTGTCGAAATCGACCCACTTCAAATGTACTGCGGGTCACATGTTCAAAGTTAATTGAGTTAAATATTTGTTACCCACAAAAGTACAGTGGGTAGAAAAGATTTATTGGATTTAACCTTTTTTTATTGGTGATGAAAGAAGGACGATGTGTGTTTGTGTGTTGCCGGGGAGTTTCTCCCGCCTCTTTGTCTCCCCAGCTCAAATGCTAAGAAGTGAAGAGAGTTTGGCATTTTAGGGACTGTCTTTTGGTACTGTGTACGAGCATCTCCACATGAAATCAATTGTTTTAGTTTTTACCTGAACAAGCAGTTGCTAATTCACCGATTTACCTACATTCGCTGACTTGGCTATTACGCCCGCCATAAGTCACCGTACTTTAGGTATTATATATTTTAATGTTTTACCTAATAAACTGTCAATCATTAACGGACCCAAAACAGTGATTTTATTTCCTATACACATCCCGTGTGATGCATCCAACTACAGGCTACATCTCAGTGTGTCAGTGTGTACATACTGATTCTTGACTTCTCAGCAATGACTTCTGTAGCCAAATAGCCAGATCCGGGACAACTATCTTTAGGCCATACATATATTTGTTCCGTGCGGGAATCGACACAACACGCAGCTCAGCAGCCATTCGTTCAGCCACTGCGACAACCATACCGTGCCGTGTTGGTGAGTAGGTACTTAGTTTGAAAATTTCGATAAGACAACTCGACCCACAAGTTGATGGTCGTACAGGACCAATTTAGTTTAATTGATGTCTTATTTTCCACGAATAAACGCTTTTTCATTTCATTAATACTTTTTCTTTCTTTTTTTAGACCTGAACCTAGGCGCCTGCACATTAATTTGTTACTTTGTGTCAATGATTTCATTAATCACCACTGCTCACAAAACGGATGACCTTGACTTGTTTCAGACATATCTTGTTGACTTTTTGTCTGTTCAAGATTTTAATTAAACAAGTCCAAGTTTGTTTTGAAATGTAAACGGTGTATAAAAACAATAGACACAAACTGTAGGTATTATGTAGAAAACACGAGTTTCATTCCTTGATACAAAACTTAATTTTCCAAATCACTTCAGGGAAAGAAATCTCCAGAGATTAAGAAAATAAATCTGTGCGTATATTTTTTTTAGCAACTCAATTAGACGCCACGTCTCCAGGCGCCTATTCTAACACCGTCCTCGCAAAAACTTCGCCAATTATTTTTTTTCAAATATTTTTTGTTCATATTTTTAGAATGCTACGATTTGTTCTTCTTTCTGAATTCCAGATTATTGTTCTGCTCTTAATTTATTACAAAAAAAACGTTACATCTTTGATTAAGATTAATTGTTGTTATTTTTAGATTGGTATCTCATTTTTAAAAGACCGTATAACTAATGTACCTAACTATTGGAGTAAATAATGCATAAAAGATGTTTCTATTCATAATCTGCCTAGCCTTTTCCCAACAATTTTTGGGATCGTCTTCCAGCCTAACCGGGTGCAATTGAACAACAGTCTTTTACAAAGAGCGACTGCCAATCTGACCTAGAGGTTAAATTGGTCTTGGACCTCACACGATATCGAGCTGTAGACAGATTGGTAACCAAGTAAGATAACACGATACGTCTTGGTAAAACTGTGGTGTGTGAGCATCCCGTGGCAACTGTCAAAGATCTACAAATGTCAGTCGGGACCAGCAGCAATTACATTCAAAACCAGTATTAGACTACACTTTAAAATCTGCATCTTTATATTTAAGCTTAATAGCACATGGATTACTTACGGATTCCCCTCATCAGGGTTCTTAGCCTGCATCCACTTGCTGAACTGATCCTGCGCGTCTCTGATGCAGGGCTTGTACCCAGCTTGGCAGAGGAAGGTCTTGGTCAGGGACCTCAGGTTCTTGCGCCAAGGTTCCTCGTCCTCCTTCTCGTCTTTAGCTAACTCCTCGTAGAGAGGACTGAGGAGTACCCTGACGTAGGCCTAAAAATATTAAAGGGAGTGACTGTATTAATCGCCGCAGCTTAAGTCGCATTTAGATTGGCGCTGTGACGACTGGCACTGCTCGAACCGAAACGAAACGAATTACGTCTTTTCGCTCTTATTGCGTAGATATAAAGCTCATTCCGACGGACTCAAGTCAACTTCGAGTCGACAAGACAGTGTGCACAGAATAAGGGAAATACATATATTACAGGCGAGCCTTCTGAAATTAGCTAAGCACTGGTGTATTGTTTTAATTTTATTCCAGAGTGGGAAAGAGATGGTGATGGACGTCATCTATAGCTCCGTCTCTTTCCCACACTAGAGTGACAATACTGCTTTGAGACGGCATGGTAAGCCCCCTGGTTTTAGTTTCTAGGCTACCACTGAGAATTTTAAGAATAACTTAAAAATTACCCGATCCAGGGTTCAAACCCAAGCAACTACACACTTCCAGTCTTAGTAGAAAATACTTTCAATGCAATAATTGGTGGTCCAATCATTACAATCATCATACCTGGAACTTCCCATGCAGGCACTGACAAATATGTCTTCCAAGATGATCGATCATTGTGAACACAGGATCCCAAACGAGATGGTGCCTCTCATTCTTCAAGAACAGGGTCATATTGAAGGCAGTGACGAACGACAGCTCCCCAGCATATGCCAGGTTCCATGCATCATGGAGCAGCTTCGCCCTTGTCAGTTCTGGTATCATCGTCCTCTTCTCGCTTTGGAGGAAGTTTGAAAGGAGATTCCAGTTGTCTTGGTCGTAGTTCACGGGGTATGGCGCTAAAACAATTGAAATTAGAATTATTACTGTTCTTTTGTCATTGTCATCTATTTGGTATCTATGGTACTGGCAAGTGGTTTTCCATGATCATTCTACCGCTTTCAAACCAGTTCGTATTTCTCCAAAGTCTTTCAATAGGATATATGTAAGCCTTTCGATAGCTTAAGTAAATCCAATACATTTTGGACCTTTTCAACAACGTTATTGCTGATGAATTTCAATTTGTCTATGTCTTCTTCCCGCTCATAGAGAGGAGGCCTGCGTCCCAGCAGTGGGCACATTAACAGGCTGATTATGCTATGCTATGCTATGTCTTCAGGTACTATCACCTTATTTGAAACTATTAATTCGACGAAATACAACCTGCAACGTTACTGCATTCGGTAAATGTATGTGTGCCCAATGATATGTAAACTTTATATTACGTCATTGTGTGTGCCAGTCTGATTAGAAGTAAGACATGATATATTGTCCTTTTGCATTGTGTATAGACGATGTCTTAGTAGTGTTAATGTTTATGTCTAGAGGTTGCGCATTTAGTATGTTTACTAAAAAGTGTTGCCATCCAACAAAATGCAAAATAATCTTACGTTTTATGAAAAACTTTTTTTGTAATATTGAAACTGTAAACATAAATTCTTATTCACATGGGACACGTTAAAGTTTGTTAAACAACTGTAATGGGTTAAGTTTATTAATCCTTGAGCATTAAAAAGAGTCATAATGTAAAATTTAAAAAGTTCCCGAAATTTTGTATGTTATTTTTAATGTGTTTCACGACCTTCCGATAAAATACGTACGCCATCTAGTACGATCCGTAAATACTCTTTCTTTTTGCTTCGTCTAAATTCATACATCAGGGGGCCTACCATGACGTCTTAAAGCAGGAGTAATTCCAGTGTGGAAAGGAAATGGCGCTAGACGACCTGTATAGCTCTGTCTCGTTCCCACACTGGAATTACTCCTGCTTTAACACGTCATAGTAACCCCCCTGGTCATAGACGCACGCTGGATACGAGAACCACGCACCTGATCTTTCTACAGAACATTACCAATAACGTCGGTGTTTGTCCTTCTAGGGCATTCAAATTCCATTTAATGAATCAATTATTGATCCAGTAAATGCCTACCCGGACATTATGAAACAGGCTTTTCCACTCCATAGTCCGTTCTGTTCAAAAGAATAATCAAAATACTGAAATCTCATAAATATAACAGAACCTTCCATCCGAAACATTATCGCCTACAATATTCAAAGCGCATTCAACCATCTTTATTGAGCCAGGAGGTGCAATTAAGTCGAGATTCTATCAAAAGTCAAGATTACAATACAAAGATATGCTAATATTTGGGCCATTTCTCTATTCCTTTTTGGACAAAGAAACTGAGCGAAATATATTAAAGCGAATTTGAGGATTTTCTGTCGTCTACAATTCGGTTTTTCATAATTAAATGGTGGATGTTTGCTATTGTATTTGGATGATGTTTTGATATTTTTTATGGTGCTTTATGGTATTCTAAAAGTGGGTTGTAAAGTAAATTGTACATGAAAGTGACTGAAATAAGCGGCCGTGATATATACAGGGTGTTAATAGACCGTTTACATGTAACTTTACGCAAAAATTATTGCTGGGAATCGACTTTTTTTTGGGGTGAAAAATGACGTTTTACGGTAGGACTCGATGGAAAGCACTCAAAGCATTGTGCTGATGGATGGATTGAATAGTACGGGGTTAATAGAGGTGTGTAAAGTAAAAATCTTACATTAAAAACTTGTATTTTTTTTTTTTTTGTGAAAATTTTGGAACTTTGACCCCCAATATCTCCGTAACTAGAAGGTTCCCAAGTATGGTCTAGAACAAAAAAAAATGATCGCAAAGACGGGGAGAACAAGTGCGTTTTGGCTAAGTTAAGGGTCATTTATAACATAACAAACAGTCAGATTAGGGGAGGCCTATGTCCAGCAGTGGACGTCTTTCGGCTGAAATGATGATGATGATGAAACAGTCAGACCCGTTGTCTTTTTGGTTCACAAGACTTGGTACCATTTGGATCTCTTAGGTATGCAAACCTATGCACTGAAAAGGCTTATGTGTAATTACTCATTTTTAAACAGAATCAAGACCCTGACTTTACCAAACATAATTTACAGTTAAACATCGTGAAGCAAAAGAAAAAAGTCTATCTGTTGTTTTTATCAAAGTGCTATACATAAACTGTCAAAATATACAGATCGAAATATAATTATTTTATTTTTGAATTGTTTTTACCATGGACACTTTTAACGTACACATCTTGCTGCATCGTTCTCACATAATGTACCATCTCAAATAAATGATGTAACCAAGGTTTTGTAAAAGTATTCTGATTTAAAAGAGTGTCCATGGAGTTTCTTGCCCGTTCTTCTCCATAGAGATCTACGTTAGGGAATGGGCAACTACAGTACTTTCACAGTTTTTGTGCCTTGTGACTGGGATTGTAGCTATATTTCATTGTTGTCTTTGTTTCGACAATTCAAAAGTGCCTGTAACTGGCCTACTTGAAATAAATGCTTTGATTATGATTTTGATTTTGGCCGAAAGTCTTACAACCAGTCTTACCAAGGGGTATCGTATTACCCAGTACTAACTGGATTGTGGAGGTCAGTTATGCAGTCACTCCATCTAAAATACGGGCCTGCATCTAGTTAGACTGAAACTAGACACATAGTTATGAAAAAGCTAGGCAGATGATGACTTACCAATCTCCTCAGGGTTGATTATCAAGAACTTGTCCTTGTCAGGCACTTCGTTGATCACCAATGCTGACTTCTCCTTCATCCAAGCTGGTGCGATGGGTTTCTTCGACTTCAGGTTACATTCCCTGGTAACCACTATGGGTAACCACCAGGACATCGTATCTGCCTCGGGAACGTCGTGGGGTCTTTCACGGAGGTAAACTTTCTGCGAAGTGTTTGATACTATACTACCCTGCACCATTTTAAAGACCAAACGGTCTTTGAAACGGTGGAGGGAAATATCGTGAGGCTGAAGCCGGCATCACATAGATAGAAGCCGAAGTTCGAAGACGTTATAACCTAAGTCTTTTCTGAGTTAGACTTAGAACACTAATTTGTGTTTTTTTTAATCCTTAGGTAATATTGTATAGCTTGAAGCGGTACAAGTAACGCCATCTACCAGCCAGCGGTGGAACTACTGAAGCGAGGTGGAAACGTTTCGTGCACTCACTTCAGAGGCATTTGTACTAGAAGTTCGCATTGCAGTTTCAGTAGTTACATTATGCCCCTATTTTCATGTAATAATGGCTTTACCGGTGCGTATCAACTAAATAAAATTATTAATTTACTTACAAACAGGGTACTGCCAAAACCGCTGGGTTCGAAAGCATGCACCTTTCCATATGCACTACTTATGTAACGAAGGCACAAAGGACGGATTTTTTTAACTCAACATCCCCTAAATTTTACGAAATATTTTGAAGAGTTAGACTATTACTTCGACTATACGTAAAAGTTAGTTGTATCATCTGTTTTTTTGGAATATCATTCCATCAAAGCTCTTAAGAAGTTGCCAAAGGGAAAAAACATCGGTCACGCGACTTGTAAGCCCATAAATTATATCAGAAATGGTAAATATGAGAATCCTTTTTGTTATATTATATAATTTAACATTTATGTTCAGTGGCCAGCGCATCAAGTTACTGTCCATCAACATTTTATGGTTTAAAATTATTTGAAGAAATTTGAAAGTTTGTGGTAACTTGATGTGCTGGCGACTGTACCATCTATCAAACCCATATTAAGCTGGGTTGACACGATCAGAGTATGCTCGGACCGAGTGGACTCGGATACCTACTCGGACGCAACTCGTATTATGGCAACCCATAATCCGAGCGCACTCGGATGGGTTGGTATGTATAAAAGCGTTAGGTAAAACAAAACACAATCTCACCTGGGTAACAACAGCTGTATTATTTTCATAGTGCCTCAACACATTGACTAGAGGTAACCTGTCCTTATCTATCCAGCTCTTAGCCACGGTCTTGATGTCAACCCACTCAGGAACCTTGTTGTCTTGTTGCGCGGCCGTGTTCAGGGCGTTCCAGATGTCATCGCCGGAGAAAGTTTTGAATTTGCTGTAGGGAAAAGTAAATCAAGGTATTCAATTGTTTACAGCCTAGAGAATACCTTAAATCTTTGGTCGCTTGAATGGTACTGTCAAGAGGGCTGTTGGTAAACATTTGTGAAAAATGGCGTTGAAAATTTTATTAAAAAATCAAGATGGCGGGATTTAGTTCTGACTATGGCCACGCGCCAATAGAACCATGCAGGGCTATAGCGGTAAAGATAGATTTACTAATTGGGTGGCTAATCTTTTAGCTTCATAGAAAATAAGTACTAGTGTTAAATTTTTTGTAAGTTTGTTACTCTTTTGGCAAAATAAAGATTATGATTATGAGTATGTTTTGAAATTTTTTATTCATAATTACCGCGACTCCAAGAAAATCCTGAGCCCCTTCTTGAAGGTCTCCTCTCCCAATGTATAGTTGAACATGCGGAACAGCAGTTCGATCTTGGTGCACGCAGTCTCCTGCTTCATGCCAGTGATGCGGGAGTGAGGGTAGCGCTTGCTGAACTCGTAGTACAAGGAGTACAGGACCGTGAGAGGCCACTTCCCTTCCATTTCGGAGCCATTGTTGATCTGTTTGAAAAAAAAAATCAGGACTTAAAAAAATATTTTTTTTGACTCCTCAGCCTCACCCTTTAGCTTTTTTTTGGGAGAATTCGGATATTCAAATAGAGAGTACAAAGATTTTTGATTCTCAAAAATGGTCCTTTCCATCCTACAAATTTATCTCTCAGTATTTAGGACAACACATATAGGCAGAATCAGACAGTCCTAAATAAAATGGAGAGAATACAACTCGTCCAATTTGTGACGAAAAAATCCCCAAAGATTTATCTTTCGAAATATATAGTTACTTTGAAAGCTGTAGCAGCAGCGATGTACCCAACAAGGGCCTTATTAAGATGAGCATCAGTCCACCAGGCAGGAGTGGTCAGTGCCCCCAACCACTGGTACGACAACTCCTGAGCGAGCTGGATGTAACCGCGGCTGCTGAGGTCACTCTCCCTGAAAACAAACGGGATTGAAACATCTTGTTGGCATCTTTTCCCTTCTTCATATGACAGAGCTACTAGGGGATAGGGCCTGACAATAATGATGATGTATCAGTTAAAATTGGTAGCTTAGTCTTGAACAATTGAGGTGAAGGTTTACCATGCGCGTCGGCATTGAATTATACGGCAGTTAACCATAAAAACTCATGCATTGTGTGGCGCACTTTACACAAAAGGTTTCGATAAACGAAAGTACTTGTTAATGGTTTGAATAGCAGTGTAGGTAAACTCCTGAAAGATTCCAATACATTTCTATAAACTTTCCATTTACTGAGTCATGCTAAAGGTATCACAGAAGTACGAGGAAGGAACAGGGCTTAAAGTTCCTTATTCTCCTATGAAAAAGGAAGATTCCTTGCCACGGGGGTTGTGATGTTGTGATTGTTGATGCCACACTGAGCCCGCGTGTTTTGTGTGTTGGATTATATATAGCCCACGCTCTCCCACAGAGAGCAGGCGTCCCAGCAGTGGGAATGTTATAAGCTGATTATGTTGTAGATGGCAACATAGCACCAAGATACCGACTTACCTGAACACGATAAGACCCCAGTTATCAGCCGGCTTGACTCCTTGGTAATTGGGCAGCGCCACGATGTCCAGCCTCTTCAGAGGTAAGGGCACTCTCCAGAACGCAGCCAACTCCTTGAACACCCGCACCACCTTTTCATTGATACCTGCTAGGGCTTCCAGGTATTCTGGGCGGCCCCATACGCGAATTTCTACCAAGAAAATAGTAAGGATAATGCCACTGTTAAAACTTTTTAGTTGACCTTCTAAAGAAAACAGTGCGATGTCGTGTAGTGTTTTCAGGGTGCAACCAAAAAAAAATGGAAGATCAACTTTTTGGAATGACTAAAGGGTGTTATCTATCTAAAACTATTCGACTTTCTATGAAAATATCTGGCAAATAAGTGATTAGAAGTTAAAAAGAAAAGTTCGTGATGAGCGGTATCTATCAAAATACTAAACAATATTTTTGCGCAGAAGTCTATTGACCTCAACGAGAATGTTTCATATTCTGTCTAAGATTTATATCATCAGCCTTTTATATCCAAAAAGAACCGTTATCACACCAATACTTTACGAAAAAAAATAACGTAATAGCCAGTATACTCACCAATGTCATTGCCAGCATCATCCTTCACTTGCGTGGAGTTGTCCAACTGCTTTAAGTTTGCTATGACCAAACCGAGTGTGAATGTGGACATCGGCGGAGTCCTCTCGAAGTGATCGCATACTGCGTCCGGTTCATCAGGACTGTCGGAAAAATTATCAGTTTTTAAAAGGATGTCCTTCATAAAACCATATACTAAGGAGGTTATTTCAATTATTATGGAGACTTAATGGAAAAAAGTCAAATTCTGATTTTTGCTCCTAGATGGCATGAACCCTGTAAGAGCACAGCAATTCACAAACTACTGGCTTAGGCTAGTAAGTACAAACAACAAAACAGTTTTAGTGAACTAGGGAACATGAATATCAAGGTCATACAACTAAAATTAAAAGTAAAGATTTGTTATTCCTGAAATCACCATATTAATCTGCTACTAGAAGAATAGCTATAATAATTCACAAAGATTCACTTTTCGATTTCACTTTTCGCTTCATGGAGGACATTGCCGTAGACCTTGACGGAGGTGGTAGCGACCAGATCTCGTTTGCAAGGCAAATATGATCGCACATACAGAGAAGATTGGAAGACAAAAGGGAAGATATTTATCCAGCTGTGGGACAGATTTAGGTAGACAAAACCAACTTACATGTTCTCGGTCCTAGCAACAGGCACATTGCTAAGTGCAATCATGTCCCGCGGTCGAACCACGCTGAGCTCAAAAGGAGTCTTGTAGCCCGGCTCGTCGAAGCACGGGAACATGCGACGAGCGTTGTTGGGACGAAGCTGGGTAGCTGCTACGATCCTGAATGATGCAGAATTTTAAAGAGGTTACAGATCTGAAGATTAAAACTGTCCAGGACTTCTTCTTCTTCTTCGTTTCGCTGGCACGACAGTTCAAGTGAAAAAGCTTCAAAGGATTTAGTTTATAAATATAATCTACATTCTCAATGTACAAGTTTCATAACTTAGTTTCTTAACCTAAAGCTTCAAAGGATTTAGTTTATGATTCTAATCTTCAATCTCGATGTATGAGTTTCATAACTTCTTCTACAACTACCAATGTAATTGATAATAGGCAGAAGAGTCTGGGAATTCTGTCAATGTTTTATTTTGTTACTAGTAATTTTGCTTTACTCATTGAGTCCTTTGTACCATCAAAATTTTCTAATTTTCTTTTGTACAAGATCATTTCTAACTTTAGCTCAAGTTAAACTCATATTATTACTATTGAAGGCTTCCCTTTCATATCCCACCTTTCGACCTCCTGTTCGGTCATATAGCTTGTTTTGAAGAACGCCTCAGTGTTGGTCGTCTCCAGACTTCCCTTGAAGCTGAACTTCAAGACTCCGGTGGATCCACTGGTGACTGTTCTCTCCAGGGACAGGGTGACTATCGGCTTCTTGGGGTCCGTTGATAGTCTATTGATAGTGATTCTTCTGAACTCCTTACTAAAAAAGGACATACATACGATTTCATTTACTAGAAGCTATTTTTTTTTATTAAAGAACAGATAGACTAAATCAGTGGTAGTTAAGAATGATTGGGAGGTGGAGGCGTCCTGATGACCATTAATTAGTTTTAAAAATAATCTGGTGAGTCATTCAAACTGTCTTTAGATCGACATGGGCAGCATCAATGAAGATTGCAGTTTGTATCTCAAACATGCGTGTGTTTTTTTTTGGAAAGATAAAAGTTTATGCCGCGGTTCGACCAAAAAATACTCGTAATTATAGCACTATCCATTACTCACGTGTCTCCAGGAAAATGGGCCCTAACTTCAGACTCCAAGATCTCAATTTCATGAGCGGAGTGCACAGAGATCTCGTTGCTATCTTCCAGCCAAGTAATATTGATAGCTACATGGCCCTTGAAGAGTCCGTCTTCGAGATAAGGTTCCAGGTCCAGGCGGTAAGCAGTCGGTTCTACTGTCTTCTCCAGGCGGGTCTCCATGGAAAGACCGTGGGCATTGTTCAGGTCTATGCTTCGGGCTTTGATGATGTGGATTGGTTTGAGGTTCTGTGGAGTGAAGAGTCAGATGAAGATTTTATTGTAATCGTAAAAGTGGCTACCTACTGGACTCAAACGGCTCACTAAAAGATGCAGATGATTCTATTACCACTGTTTTGTTGTTATGAAAAGTTTGTAGAAGAGAAATTCTTATTGCAGTAACCCACTTTAGACGGCAAAGAAAAAACATTCATCTTTTGCACCAACAATGACGCCTTGGAGAAACCAAGAGCGTTCGACTGCAAACTTGCTTAGGACGCTCAGTGATCCCAAGTTTTAGTAAATACATAGTTCTCCGCTAAATCCCGTCGAAGGATTCCATAAGAAATGCCACGCCTATATACAAATACAATCAAATTCAAAACCAGTCTTAAAGTCCGTCACAGACGTAGCTGTTATTAATATGAATCATAGCAAGGCATATTTTCTATATAAATTTTCGAGTGACCTCACAGGCAGCTATAATATATATTATAGCTACGTATGTGACGGGCTTATGCGAATTTGAAACGCTTTTTATTTTTTTATTTTTTTTTCGGATGGGAAATCATCAAATGAGCCCCCCACCACTCTGGGCGGAGCGGAAGGGAGTGTCAGACTTGTACTGACTAAAACCCATCCATGTTCCTTCTTTGCCCTTTGTGTTCCAGGGCCACGGTATCTCTTTCGAACAGTCCCGCAGCCCTGGCAGGCATCGGTCCATGTGGACCCCTACGTGGTTGCTGACATCTCTTTGAGGCGCACGTGGAACACGAACGCGCCGTCGACACGGCCTGTCGTCATAAGACAGCCGGACGGCGAGCTAGCCCATAACTCGCCGACCACAGGCCCGCGCCTACGGTGGCCGGGAGCCACCACGTGACCCCCGACGTCCAGGGTGTCTCCCGCGGCGGCTGGGACGTGAGGTTCTTTCCCTCTCACGTCCCGCCACCTCCTTCACTAGCATGACTGCTTCGCAGAAGGTGGTGACGGCTTCCCATTCCCTCTCGCTCCGGACCATGGCTTGAACCAGGGCCTGACGCGAGAGATCGCCGCCGCCAATCGCCGCTACAAGGACACGGCGGTGCTCCGCCCAAGCGTGGCAGACCTCTACGGTGTGCTCCACCGTGTCCTCCGGACGATCCTCGCAGTGGAAACACCCGGGCGTTTCCTCCCGCCCGATTCGGTGCAGGAACCTCCCGAAACAACCGTGTCCGGTGAGGACCTATTTGAAACGCTCAATTGGAACAAACAAGGTATTTTCAAGTCAAGATGTGTAGGTGACGTCATGATTTCATAATAAAATAATGTGTAGTTTATCGCACATTGAAACAAATATATTTGCTTAATACGTGATATTATAAAACAAGGCAAACAAACCATTTTGAGGATAAAAGGATTATTAGAGGTAAACTCATTTTACGTAGAAGTCTGCTACCGTTGTGCAGGTACCTATTTTATTCATTCGCACGCAACGCATATATACTGCAAAATGTAGTGCAGTATGATTTGAACATAAAAGACTATCTTTAGTTCATACTAGTGATGCACGATCCAGTCCGATTCTGTACGGTATCGATACAACGGGATGCGATACTCCAATATTTTGGATCGATACAAACGACTAGGATAATAGTGCTAGAACCGATACACTAGTACCTACGTACATACATACATACCGGTATCAGAATAAATGAATCGTATACTATCATGCTGTATATTCCATGACGCGCTTCACTTTGCCAAGGATAGACAGAGATGGCGAAACATCGTCAGGGAAAAGAGGTTTTCAAAGGAGGATCACGACCCTCAGTAATGAGGAGTACGACTTGAGCAGGACGGGGATACTGTCATGCTACATTATCCTAAATTCATGAAATGTCAATTCAAAAGAATACAAAAACACAAAAGAATTGCTGGAATTTTACCTCAACTCCTAGATGGGTCTAGAACTGAGCAAGAGGTCCTGGGTTCTATTCCCAGGTCGGGCAAAGTGTTATTGTGTTTTCCATCAGGAATTTCTCAGTAGCAACCACGGAGCCTGGATTTGTGCCCGGTTGATGGCAATAGGCTCGCCCCCTATTACGTGGAACTTAAACATAACTGGCGAAATGTGGGTGTACTAATGGGGGTGTACCCATTAGTACACCCACATTTACCTTACCCTTCACGGATTACAGGCGTGATGTTTTGTGTATGTTTGTGCAATAAGTAAAATTCGATATTTTGTAGAATCGAATCGAAGCCATTCGTCGATACGATTCTAGAATCTAATCGTATAGTTGCGGTTTGGATTATTTCATAGTATCGACACAAATGCCAATGCATCAAGGTAATGTAAACAAAATGCCATCAAACATGTTTAGAAGCTAAACACTAAGATCGTGTAGGTCTGGGATTCCCGGTTTTATCTAAGCCTGGATAGCTGCCAGTAGAGAAGGTTCAATTTTTGTAAGAAGTAAGCCGGAGTACATATCTTTAATGTGATTTTATTGTTTGTCTATAGAATACAGACTGTGCCATTTTTCAAAGGGAAGCCGGTAGGAATCGGGTTCTATGGAACCTTCGCCACTGATAACCGCCAAGGTATTTCTGTCTTCGTTGATTGATGGTGTACTTAGAATCTGGAAGATGACTCTTCAATTTCTTCGCAGAGGATGTTTAGTTTTTCTGTACTTGCGTTTTTCTTAAAAAAACTTGGTTTGTTATTGCTTCGTGGAATTGCACAGAGATCGACGAGATTCTAAAAAATTTACCGAAGCGACGCGATGGTTGAAATGTTTGATGGATTCTTTAGTTAATGTAAATCTATAATAGTATTGTAGATTAGTCTTATTATAAAGCTGAAGAATTTTTTTGTTTGGTTGAACGCGCTAATCTCAGGAACTACTGGTTCGATTTGAAGAATTATTTTAGTGCTAGATAGTCCATTTATCGAGGAAGGTTATAGGCTATAAAATTTCACACGGACGAAGGTCGCGGGCAACAGATAGTATTCTTATATGACTGCCTCGTTGGTCAAGTAGTCGCAAGCGCGAGTGGTGAGCATGAGGTCCTCGGTTCGATTCCCGGGGCGAGCAAAGTGTTATTGGGTTTTTCCATCAGGAATTTCTCTTTAGCAGGCACGGTACACCTCTGCCTAACCCTTCGGGGATTACAGGCGTGATGTTATGTTATGTAAATATTCTCCTTCTTAACGTGTCGATGTCACTTTTTTTTTTAAATTGAAGTTCAAAACACTTGTGCTATTGGTTTTTTCCAGTAAGAACTTCTCTTCGATTTAAAACGTGATGATAAAGCTATATCCTACAATGTCGTTAATGGTGTTCTCACATGTCCGCTTTGTGTTCGGAGTTTTTCGGCCAAAATTGGATATGCTAGACACTTGAGAGCACATGAAAGAGCAGCACACCAATGCTCTCGAAAGCCATCGAATGCAGTCGTGGCCGAAATCGGCTACATGACATCAGCATCATCGTATATTCAAAGTGAGCAGGCCTGTATCTGAGCAGTGGCAACGTTGTAGGCTGATTTTGAATAGAAAACACTAGCGAAATAAGGGTATCTAATAGTTCAACACCTCTGCCAGCTACGACGTGAAACACAGGCATGATGTTATGTTTGCATTGCCAGCTCATCGCTTCACGTTTAGCGGCTAGTTATGCACATATTTGCTGCAGCGCTAACAGCCGGTAATCAGACTAAATTAATGAGCGATGGTCAATGTTTACCCACTCTCCTCTGCAATGACGTCATAATGTGTTGAATGACTTCGAGTGTGAAATTAACATAGTTTTTGGCGACTAGAAGACGCGGTCTCAGTATGTGATGGATTGGTTATTTAAACTTGAACAACCCACATACATATCCGACAGTGGGAACATCCCAATGACACTGCCCACCATGGGAAACAATCCCAGAACCTCTACAATTAATCGGGCGTTAGTAGGGTTTTCAAGCCGCATTCCTTGTCATTCACACGGACTACGATGATAATTATGGAGTTTTAAAACAGAACAATAAAACTGACACATCAAAAGGGTGTGGTGACTGATTTAACACAAGCGAAAACCTGTAAAAGCGCAAATAACCTCAGTATTATCTCTGATCTAATAAACCAATTACCTCATATTTTATGATAGCTTAACTGTTCTTGGAAAAATTAAGGCGGTCTCTAGCCTAGCCTGTCACAATGTACTTAATCCTCGGTCAATATTTTGCTCTAAACTTGCAAAATGACACATGTGAAAGGCCTACACAGTGACAGGTGACGGCATATTCAGCCATACATTTATTTTTTGAAGAATGGAGAACATTGAACCACAGGCTACGCGCACCGACTTCAATGTGCAAAAGTTTGTGAAAAGACCATTTACATGTGGTTTCCCACGAAAGCAAACCTTTCTTTTTGCGATTTATCTAAGTTTGAGATGCCTCTAGGTAGCCAGCCAAGCCTAAAGGCATCTTGCTAGTCCAAATGAGGAATCCAACACACTGCGGAAGACTATATATTTTAATGCCCTTTGTGATTGACTTATTATTAGAATAATTTGGGATGAAACAAAAAAGGTGACGTAAATGTTATGTGTAGATGAATGAATAAAGTGGTTTTGCCTAAGAATAAAAAAACCGACTATTGTTCGTTATCACTGACGCGTAACAATAATAAAACACTTATTGTCTCAGAGTACAAGGGCCTCACCCCGCTCTCCCTGGCTAACGAGAACTGGCGCAAACCTAGAGTATTAGATACTAATGATCGCAAGGATGTATGGCAGGGCAAGGAGCTTCACGGACGCTTTTACCGGGCCCTACACGGACTCGATGTAGACTTCTTAACGTCCGTATCTTGACTGCGCCTCGGTGACGGGAATTCGGGGAAACCGAAGGTTTTGTCTGTGCAATAATGGACGAAGTTATGATGACGAATAACTACCGGAAATACATTGTGAAGGATGGCACGGTTGACATATGTCGGGCATGCCACCGTCCGGGAGAATCAATCCGACACATTATTTCTGGGTGTTCTCGTCTGGCTAACGGAGAGTACTTGCATAGACACAACCTCGTTGCCAAGATTATCCACCAGCAACTTGCTTTGAAGTACAACCTTGTGGAATCAGAAGTGCCATACTATAAGTATGTGCCCGACCCAGTTCTTGATGATGGTAATATCACGTTGTATTGGGATCGATCTATCGTCACTGACAAGATTATTGTTGCCAATAAACCTGACATTATGGTGATAGATCGATTGGAGCGTCGCTCAATGATTGTTGATATAACGGTTCCGCATGACGAGAACCTCGTAAAAGCAGAGAAAGATAAACAATTCAAATATATCTATATTGGCTCGCGAGGTTGTCGACATGTGGGACGCGAGTACAGCAGTCATTATGCCGATAGTCGTGTCGGCCAATGGTTTACTAGCCAAAAGCCTCGACCAACATCAGAGGAGGCTCTCGCTTGGTAGCTGGATCAAGGGCTTGATTCAGAAAGCAGTACTTCTGGACACGGCGCGTATCGTTAGGAGGTTCCTCTCTCAAGAGCCCTGACCACCGGTTGCTCGGACCCTATTCCCGATGCCGGTTAGCTACTATTTTTTATTTTTTAAATGTTTTTTTATATTACTTTGTATAGAAATATTTAAAAATGTAAATTATATGTATAGAAAATAAATAAAGGTATAAAACACTTACAAAAACTATGTAAAGGTTTGATTAACATTACGGAATGTCGAAGTAACTAATTAATTAATCATTTGAACTCAAAAGGTAAAAGAGTGGAATGCAGGAAAATTATAAACATCTTACTTAGCAGTACCTAGAAATAAAATCAGTCCTGTGTCTTGGCAATAGGATCACCTCCATGGTGTAGGCGATCCTACCCAAACACGACATCCTATAGACCGACCGCTTTAATGAGTCCTCCGCCTTGCCTCATCAAAGGCACATTAACCGTCCACAAACCTAACAATATCCTACAGGTTATTTGCTTTAAAATAAACATAATTTACGTAAGTGTTACGATACTAATTGAACCAATACGTGATCAACCTTCAGAATATTCCATTTAAATTGATACCTTCGCGAGGACTCATTATAGCTGCTTATAACAATATATACAATTAGTAACAGGCAGTATGTTGGTACTCCCACATTTTGCAAATGGTTAGGCGGAGGTAACCGCGGTACTCGGTATACCGCAACATTTAACCCCCATTTTAAAACTGGATTCATTACCCATGCATGACTGCAAAGGCACCTAATGAACCCAGTTTTGAAATCCATACTTCAATAATTACTTTACTTTACTATGCTGCGTTCTAAAACACAAATTGCCGATGTAAGTCACACGGCTGCCAAGCTCAAATGGAACTTGGCTGGCCACATCTGTCGCATGCCTGAGGAGCTATGGGCTAAAGTAACCACACAATAGGTCCCAAACAGCAGCAAACGACAAAGCGGCGGGCCCAGAAGGAGATGCCGGGATAATCTCGACTATTTCCACAAGGATTGGCGAATAACAGCACTGAATAGAGATAAGTCGAAGAAGGGAAGCGAGGCCTTTGTCCTGTAGTGGTACACAAATGGCTGATAGTAAAATAATTTACTATGCTACTTTTAATGTAAAAGTAAAGAATAAAATACAGTTTCAGTCTACAAACTAGCACTCTTTGTAGTATAGTAGGTACAATAATCTGCATCAATATCAGTTAACAAAGAGTCAATCAGGATGTGTGTGGTGTGTCGCCACGTACCTTATCCGGCGGCAGAGAGTTCGTGACGCGGAGGCACAGGCACACTAGTAGAAGGACGCGGCTGAGCATCGTTGTCTTTGCCTCTTCCCTTTTTTTTGTACCTAGAAAAATATCAATCTATTAGCACAGTTCTTTGTTAAGGCTCTAAAACAACAACAGTTGTTTTTTTTTCTAAATTAGAACACAGATCTAAAGGGTGTAACAAGACCCTTAACGAAGCCGAAAGCCACTTGTTCTCCCCGTCATTGCGATATTTTTTTGTCCTAGACCATACCTGGGAACAGGTTCCAACTTTTTCACAAGTTTTTTTTTTTTAATTCTTGTTTTTAATGTAAGATTTTCACTTTAAACTCCTCCACGACTCCCGTACTATTTAATCCATCCATCGGCACAATGTTTTGAGTGTGTTACATTGAGTCCTACCGTAAAACGTGATTTTTCATCCCAAAAAAGAAATCGTTTCCCAGCAATAATTTTTGCGTAAAGTTACTTAGTTTGATGTATATAATGCTTGATTGACGGCTTCGTGAAGGGTCCGTTTACACCCTATATGTATGTCATTTTAAGTCTTTTTCCAGCCTAGTCATAAGTCTACGCAAATATACTTCATATTAACCCGTAATGAAGACTAAGAATAATATTTATTTGCATAAAAATATGATATAAAAAGATAGTAAAATACAAAAAATTACAAGAGCGCACGTTTTTGCTAAACAGTGATAAGCGTACAAATTTTTACAAGCATATTTAAAAATTGCATTTTTTTATTTCTCTGATAAATGCTGAAAGAACTCTTTCAGCATTTATCAGAGAGGTGTTTTCATATTCAAATATTATAAATAGGGTTTGGTGAGCATCAAACTAAACAACTTTGTCCGTGGGACCAATAACATAATCGTGAAAAAAATTATCAGCTGTCCCATACAAAAGTTGCCTTTCTGATAAACGCTCTTCTTGACCAGTTTGATGAAAGGACAAGGGGAGATAACAATTCTGTGGACTTAACAGAAGTTCAGTCTACTAATAGACTTATTGCCTTCCCAGTCAGAGCTGATGTCTTGGAATCGTGACTAAACGAAAAAGGCAGGAAGAAGGGTGGGGTAGATTCACTCATAACGTCCTAACGAAAAGATATGAGTTATGTTTTTAAAAATAACAATAGCAGTTTAGTTTAGAAGAATTTATTGAATAAAATTGTGTGGGAAAAAAGATTTTATTATTATCGAAACTTATTTAAAATAACTTGCAAACAATATGCAGATTATTTTACAACTCAAACGCATTTGCACGTACAAGTTCATAGGGTCTCTCAATAACCATCACGCTTAGCGGATCGAAAGATCAGCAGAAGCATATACAACACACTGCAATTACCAACTCTCGTCTCGTGATAGCAGGATGCCACCAATCCTTTTCCACTGATCTGATATCCTTACCTGAAGACTAAAGTAGAAGATTGATGATTTCCCATCCGAAAAAAAAAAAGACTAAATTAGACGATGACCAAACAAAAAGTTATTAGCTGAAAGCAAGTAAAAATGGGGATAGATACTTACACCAGAGATATTCACACGCTTTTTGACGGAATAAGCAAGTCCAATCACTTCCACTAGTCACGATGCTCAATTGCCCTAACGAATTACCGCATTTGCCATCTTAACACAGCAGGCAGACAATAAAATTACGTAATTAATAAAATAATAGAAAATCACGTGCGAACGTAGTAAAGACCGACATGCATAAGTACCTGAAATTATGAATAGTTTTGGAACAGCCTACTGCTGCTTTGCAACTTTCAACTGCTAAGTCGAAACCGCACAATTTAACGACCAGACTCAAAGTAAACTTCAACAAAAGACCGACGTTCCTTGCACCGCGACTCCTACGGATCACGTGTAAGCAAACGACCAGAGGACATAACAATACAAATGACCAAAGAGGTTACTGGTCCACAATAGTAACCTACTTCCAAGGACACTCAAAAACCAACCAGAAAAAAAAGAAACTAAAATCTTATCCTCCCCAAAAAAGCACTGGCCAGAATTTCCGTCAAAAATATTTGAATTAGGAAAAAGGATTTAAATCAAAGAGGTCTCACTTACGTGTTCAGTTCTACGTGTGCAGATTGCCACTGTAGTGTCCCAAGCGTTGGTCCCCCTCAATTGTCAGCAGGATGTATCTCATTTGCACTGACGATTCAACTGTTGTGAACCTCTTACATCTAATATTGCTAATGCTATTTACGCGTCATATTGTACCGACAATTTGTTTTCAATGCTCCTATCACGCACTATTCGTGAGGATGAGTTATGGTGAAGGAGAATGCAGGAAGGACGGGAGGTCGTCTTGTGTTGTGATCATTTGGTAGGTATATAGTATAGGAAGGTGTGACGTTGAAGCTAGGAATAGACTTGATGGTTTTCCACGGGTGTGGCGTATGACTAGTAAAGGCAAAGCATTAATTCTCAAACTTGGACTTGCCTTGTGTGGTAATTATGACGTCATGCGTTTCTGATGTGTTTTATATGATGCAGTTGTTGTTGAATTCGTCTCACCTTGAGAACATCTACGACAGTAATGACTCGTATAATGGGGACCCAGTGGTTTCGGACGTGACTGATGTACCGTAGGTCGTAGGCCAGGCACTTTACAACCACTGCTTTCAAAACGGTGAAGGAAAACATAATGAGGAAACCGGTATGTTCTAAAGCAGGGGTTCCCAACTCTGCGCCGCTGCGTCCTGGTGTACCGAAAAGACTAGGTGCACTCTCTTTTCCCTTACTCTTAAACTTAGAAATTCCTAATGGAAAAATCTAATATCACTTTTTGCCCGACTCGGGAGTCAAACTCAGGACCTCACGCTCAGTAGTCGCGCTTACGACTGTGAGACTAACGGTGCAGTTAAAGCAGCACGTAGCTTTGTAGTACTGTGTGAACGGATCTTCTTGTCTCGAAGCAACATGATTGGTGCAACGTGAGTTATTAACACCAATTATGCCTTACGCTGGAATTTTCCAGGATCGCTACTGCTCAAACCACCTTTTTTATTGTTTGAATGGGCAAGAAAATAAATCAGTCATCATACTGCATACAGAATTGGTACCTTGCAATTGTGCACCAGTAAACGTTGCATGGTTTGTTGAACACTCAATTTTTTTCTTTACAAGATTTTATTTAAGTTGCTATGTTTGTAAGTATTTTGTGTGAACCCCAACCGATTGAGCTGAAATTTTGGAATAAATGTTTAGTTTGGATAACAATGCATGGTTAGCTAAGTGACTGTTTTCTGAAAAATGTTTGAAGGTATGTTACACTATAAATTGTTAAGTGCCATAGAATGAGTTTTTTTTTAGAAAAGGTAAAACAAACTCAAATCATTTATTTCAATTACACCATTTTAGAATGTCAAAAAAATCAAAAAAGCGAAGCTACAGTCACAGTCACAAAGCATAATAACTTGAGAAAGTACCGTAGTTGCACATTCCAGAGCGTAGATCTCTATGGAGAAGAATGGGCAAGAAACTCCATGGACACTCTTTTATATCAAAATATTGTAAAAAAATCTTGGTTACATACGTCTGCTTAACAATAAAAACACAGACAAAACCTTGATAGTAAGATGTTATATAAATGTAACCACGGGCCAAAAATTTACCGATACGTATACGATCTAGAATAGATTTACAGTGCGTAATAATAATATTATATGAACTTGCTCCCCGTCATTGCGATATTTTTTTTGTTCTAAAAGAAAGAAAGAAAGACAGGTTTATTTATACAAGTTTTAATAATATTACTTACTACTAGTTATAATATTACTTTAAATACCCACATGACCCCTGTATTATTCAATGCATCCATCACCACAATGTTTTAAGTGCGATACAATCTTTCTGACATAAAGCATTATTTTTCGCCCAAAAAATTTGTTTCTCAGCATTTTTTTTGTGCATGAGTTTCTTAGGTACAGAATGCTTGGTTGTCGGTTTAGAACGTCGGTTGAACTAGCGCCGCCATCTAGGTTTTTCATAACAATTTTCACAGATAATTTCACTATTTTTTCCCTACAGCACCCTGCAGACAAGAACCATGACGCACTATATTTCACACCTTGATAAAAATAAACAAATAATGATTTTGTCTATGACCGAGATTCGCCGTTTGTAAATAATTACTCGTTCCAATGTCGTTTTATTGCAATTTAATTTGATGCGGTTTTAATGAACGTTAATGACTTGACGTGTAGCTTATACAAATTAAATGGAAACGCTTTGAGGTTTAATTATGATTTATAGTCCAAACTCAAAAATTGGGAAAATATTGAGTAAAAACTTCCTGAAATAGCTTCAGCGTTGAATCCTAACACTTTCCTTTATTTTATTACTTTATTTTGATTTTATTACTGTCATTACCATGAATCTTTGGTCAAGAACTGTTTCGAAGATACTTTCCAGGGTGAGGTACTTCCACTTACTTACGTGGTTTCCTGAAATACCATCATCACAAGAATCCAGTGGCCGGAGTATGCATTTCCTCAACAGAAATCACAATGAAGCAAGCGAGCACCAGCCGCTGGGTCAGACTTGCATGCGGAATACAGAGGACAAGGTGTGGCGCTGCATGAGAGGCCTTTGTCCAGCAGTAGATGGTGATAGGCTGACTTGATTGTATTTAATATGTCGTATCTAACCGTGGCATCAATCAGAATCTCAGCGCTGTGCAATTTTTAAATATTACAGCACCATGCTGAGCCTTTTAGCCTAGTACAGGACCAATTTAGTTAATTGTATAGTGTTAAATATTTGTTTTATTAGTTTTATAATTTTTGATTTTTTTAATGGTTTTGATTTTTTTATTTAATTTTGTTTTATTGTTTTGTCCTGTGCGAATCTAATAGTACTTTTTCTTTCTTTCTTATTGCACCATGGTCGAATTGTCCACATCTCTTACGTGAGGTAAATGACCAAAACTGAGCCTTAAATGATTAACCACACGCTTGCCTATTCAAACACAATGACAACAGGATTAAATTACTGCGATAAAGTCCACTTTACATTGCCAGAGTGACAACTGACGCACTCGTGACATACGAGTAGCTATCAAAGTAATTTTCTAATTAAAATCTCAACGAAACGAGTCGACTCTGGGAACAGATTCATTGTACAGTCGGTCAAAAGAGTGTTATTTGTTCTTAAATTGAAATTCGTTTGCACGTCCACAACAGTAATATCTATTTTCACTCACGGTAACAATCGGACAGTAAAAAACTAAAGGTTTGCCAACGGGCAATGGAGCGCAGCATACTTAACGTTAAACTTACCGATCGAATAAGGAACACCACACTGCGCTGCAGAACTCAAATTGCTGACGTGGCTCAAAAAGCTGCTAAACTGAAATGGGACTGTACAGGCCATGTCTGCCGGATGCTGGCAAAGCTGTCGGCCCGCATATTTCAAAACTGGAGCCCTGATACAGTTAGACAGGGTCGCGGCAGACCGAGAAAATGGCGGGACGAAATGGGGGAGGCCTTTGCTCAGGAGTGGGCAAGTCAAGCTGACAAAAAAAAATAACTAATGCTGAATTTTGGAAGCAGTCATAATCAGTTCGACCTTTTGCTCCCTACGATCCTACGGTGATGGCTCATAAGGCTTCAAGAACGATCGCCAACGAGAACGGCTGTAGCGGCCGTATCTAGCCGTATATCTATTATACGGCTAGATACGGCCGCTACAGCCTTAAGCCGCAGCCAGCATTAAGTGTAAATAAGTGAAAACAATAAACTCATATGTCTGTGGAAGTGTTATCTTTGCTTGAATAAGCTTGAGAACTAAGTTCATTGTGATAAAAGCTACTACAACATATAATCCAGGGATACCGGAATCTGTATGTACTTTCTGTTCATTAATGGTGGTGACTTCAAGAACATTACCTAACACACTAACTACAAGTATTGTGTGAGCTATTCCTATGGCAAAATAAACATAAACATATTTGTAATTTAGGTGAAAATTTGAAAGGCCTCCAGTGCTCAATAGCGAAAACTTGTATTCAAAATCTCGTCCGTTGATATGACAGTTTGATGGATGTCACCAGTAGATGGCATTACTTTCTTCAGTGATTTACGATAATCTGTACAACGACATTTATTGCTGAGTAGCAGAACTTCTTACAATGTTCACTGCACGTCAATAATAACACACTGATGTTGAAGATCACGCATAGAGGGCGCTTTCTTAGGTAGTTGAAAGGACATCTTGGGCTGGATAGCAGAACTACTTACACTGTTCACGGCTCGTCTTTACCATCACACGGATATTGTACATCATCGCTAATAGAGGGCACCACATTCTTTAACGATTACCGATTAAGTCGAAACACGACATCTGCTGACAAATAGGAAGACCTCTCATTGAATACCCATTGCATTGCACTAAATTAGTTTCACAACTTTGCTATAGGAGGCGCATAACGATGGAGGGCCTGGATAATGTAACTCGTAGAAGACCTTTAAAGAAGTGCAAATCAGTAGAAAAAATGGATATGAATACCTCCATTAACTCATCATGTTCGGATGAATTCTTGAGTAGAAGACTAGACGTTTCTTCGCATATTACAGCATTATGCCGTGACGAAATGGACTCAGAAATAAGTAAATTAAAGGCGGACTTACAATCTACGCAGGATGAATTAGAAAATGTCATTCTCGAAAATGTAGAACAGAAAAAACAGATTGCCCAACTATCTCAGGAAGTTGAAATTCTAAAACAGATCTGCCGCAGTCCACGAACAACTTTACGTCAGTCAACCCTGCAGAAACATAAAGTCAAGCGTCGGCTTACTACGTCATTTAGAAACTCTCCGCTCATGATGCAAAGCTCACCCAATGATGAAAAACTTCATGTCCACACTCATTCACTGGTCCAACAAGAAAAAACACAAAGCAATATACCTGCAACAGAACTGGGATGTACTGAGCAAAGTGTTACAGCATCAGTTTTTAATTCACAAAGCAGACAATCATTCGAACGCAGTATAGAGATCCCATGTGCTCAAGCTTCGTTTACTTCGTTAACACTACTAAATAAAAGTAATCACCAACGTTCTCAGAATTCAACAACAACTAGTGTTCCAAAAATTATTATTTTAGGTGACCAACAAGTACGAGGTTTAGCCAGTCAAATAAAGTTACAGAGGGATGCCAATAAGTGGAATAACGTATATTCTGTATCAGGAGTGTCAAAGCCAAACGCAACTAGTACACAAATATTGTATAAAATAGACGATTATATAAAAACTTTGCATGATGATGATATTGTAATATTGGGTATAGGAAACAATGACAAAAACCCGTACAAATTTCTGTCAGAGTTGATTCCGACTCTTCATAAACTAAGAAATAACCAAGTATTTATACTAAATATTATTAATAATCCCTGTTTAAATTTTAATTTGTTAAATCAAAAAATACAACTATTTTTGCTAAATTTTCCTAACTGTAAGTTCATTGATACAACTGAGAATATATATAGTCATAATAATTATAACTACACATTCAAAGAAATACTGTGTTATAAAATAAATATAGAAATTGATAATATTAATTTAAAGAAAATTATGGACACAGCTTGTACATTAAAACACACGCGCACGTCATCGAGCTCAAAAAAAAATAGTAGTCACACAAAAGGAACAATTCCATATTATTTTAAGGTACTAATAAAGAAACCCCACCAGCCATTAAAAGCTAATGAAGGTAGTACACCTACACCAAACCCAAATGAAGCTAGTAAATCCACTTTTTTTCGATGTTAAACGTAAATGTACACTATTTCATCAAAATATTGCCGGTATCTTAAATAAAACAGATTTATTACAAATAACTTTACAAGAACTGCATGCAAACGGTACATTCATTGATATTTTATGTTTTTCTGAAACTTTTATAAAAAGTGGATCAGAAAGTAACTTAATACTGAAAAACTACAAGCTAGTCTCATCTTTCTCAAGACCTCACCAACGACGAGGTGGAACCTGCATAATGGTTAAAAAGGACCTTGAATGTAAACCTATCCCTAACTTGGTTACACCTTTAATATATGATTTCGAATATTGTGCAATAGAAATTATCACGCTTAAAGTCATTGTTATATGCATTTACCGTACTCCAAATTCAAATTTAAGTCTATTTTTAAAAAACATAGAGGATATTTTAAGGAAAATAACAAAACGAAATAAAAATAAAATAATACTATGTGGAGATTGGAACATTGACGCATTAAAGCGTAACAATAATTATAAAGAATTAGAATGTATCTTACAGAACTATAACATCTCTAACCATATTACTAAACCCACAAGAAAATCATCATGTTTAGATCTCATCGCAAGCGACATACCTAATGTTCAGCCTCAAATACATACCCTTGCATTATCTGATCATGAGACCGGTCAGTCGATTTGTTTCCATTCGTCTGTAGATACGGCCAGATGCAGAAAACAATTTTGGTTTCAAAAGAGAAGAGATTTGAGTCAACACAACATAGAAAAATATATGTCATGCATATCGTCTCTTTCCTTTTCAGAAATATACGAGTCAGATGATACTGATATAGCATTCAATCACTTTCATGATACACTGTCCCTTTTTTATAATCTCTGTTTTCCCTTAATCAAAGTAAAAATTACAAACAAACCTCCAAAAAATAAATGGATAACAAAAGGAATAAAACGATGTTGTGTCAGGAAACGAAGTATGTACCTAAAATATAGACTATTAAATTCAAATAAAAATCAAAACCTAAAGAACTACCAAAATTATAATAAAATACTGAGACGATGTATATTACATGCTCAGAAAATTGATAATACTCGTTATATTCTCCAATCGAACAATAAATGTAAAGCCGCCTGGGACATTATTAAAAAGAATAGTACAGATATCGATAATAACGTTGAAATTACCTCTATCATAGATGATCAGTGCACATACACTAATGCCGATATAATTGCCAATAAATTTAATGATTTTTTTATAAACATGACAAACATCCCTAATTCTGAAACACATATTGACTACAAACATACCCTCACTGACATATCGGATACCATTTTTTTGACTCCAACTAGTGAAGATACTGTGTTAAAAATTATTAATTCTTTAAACTCAACGAACTCAACCGGGTATGACGACATCAATACGAAAATTCTTAAACGTTGCTCTAAATATATATCACATCCACTCGCCCACATTGTTAATCTATCGTTATTTCAAGGTTTATTCCCCGCCAGACTAAAATTTTCGATAGTAAAACCTTTATACAAAAAAGGAGATAAGAATGACATGAATAACTATCGACCGATTACTCTAATACCCGTAATTTCTAAGATTTTTGAAAGAATTATGTACGATAAACTGCATTCCTTTATAATAAAACACTCAATTTTAAAAGAGGAACAGTTCGGTTTTAGAAAAAATAAATCAACAACTCTTGCATGTTTCTCTCTTGTGAAAATGATTACCTCTAGTCTGAATGAGAAAAAGTCAATAGCATCGATTTTTCTCGATATGTCAAAAGCGTTTGACTTCGTAGATCACAAACTGCTTCTCTTCAAACTGAATCGTTATGGTGTTAGGGGAAACGCATTACAGTGGATAGAATCTTATCTAAATAATCGCCAGCAATGCGTAGAAATATCGAGGCATACCTTATCAGAAAATAAAATATATAGATCCGCCTATCGTCAAAACTCATGTGGTGTTCCCCAGGGCAGTATATTAGGACCCTTTTTGTTCTTGCTATATATCAATGATTTGCCCAACGTAACCCCATATTCTTGCGTTCTGTACGCCGACGATACAACTCTTAGTATTGAACTCACCGATAACAATATCACCAAATACGAAAAAGAGATTAATAACACGTTAAATAAAATAATGGAATGGCTTAAAGACAACAATCTACATGTCAATATTAGTAAAACCAAACTTATACAGTTCCAAACTTACAATAGCAAACGTCACCAATTAGAAATCAGATATGTAAATAACCCTGTAGAAGAGGTTGAAAGTGCTACTTTTTTGGGGATAACATTAGATAAATATTGCAACTGGAAAGTACACATTGACAAATTATGCTCTAAGCTGCAAAGATTTGTATTTGTCTTAAACCGAATAACTCGCGTAGCTGGTATCACTGCAGCACTTTATGCTTATCATGGTTACGTAGCATCAATTCTCCGCTACGGCATCATTATTTGGGGAAATTCTGTTGACACTACTAAAGCATTCCGAGCCCAAAAAAAATGTATTCGATCCATGACTAAAGCCCATCCATTACAAAGCTGTGTCCCAATCTTCAAAAAATTAAAAATATTACCACTCCCATCTTTATATATATTCGAACTCTGCATCTTTGTACGTAAAAACTTAGCACTATTTCAAGTACACAATGATGTTGTAATACGGAAAAGTCGAAATATCCACAAATTATGTGCACCCCAACAGAGAATTAAACTATTTTCGAATAATGTTTACTGTATGGCAATTCAAATTTATAATAAATTGCCTAATGTTTTTAAAAGTCTTAACCTCATGACATTCAAAAAGAAACTATTTAACTTTCTGTTGCAAAAGTGTTACTACTCAACGAATGAATTTTTAAATGAAAAATTTGATTCAAAATTTAAATTAGATGACGACTTACCTCCTAATAATTGAATTTCTATGATATTGTATTGTTTTTTTTATCTTCTTTGTATTGCATAGTTCTTGACTTTATAATTAATAACCCTTGACATTGTATTTAACCATTTTTGACATTGTAATTAATCACCCCTGACATTGTATTTCATGGTAGTTAACGTTTTCCTTATTCTCGACATTGTATGGTTTAATATTAATTTTAATTCTTTGAAATATTTGTACGCTGGAAACAGCAGAATATTATGGACATCATATTATATGTAACACCTATGTAACAACAATATTCTGGCAAATAAATTTATTATTATTATTATTATTATTATTATTAAAAATGAATCCCTATTTCCCTTGGTCACGCCATCACGCGTGAACGGCTGGACCGATTTCACAAAATTTTTTTTTTGTTGTGTTTGTTATTGTCAGAAGGTTCTTAGGTAGGTAGTAGGTAGGTAGTATTTAGTAGGTAGGTAGCAGGTAGGTAGTAGGTAGGTAGTAGGTAGGTAGTAGGTAGGTAGTAGGTAGGTAGTAGGTAGGTAGTAGGTAGGTAGTAGGTAGGTAGTAGGTAGGTAGTAGGTAGGTAGTAGGTAGGTAGTAGGTAGGTGGTAGGTAGTAGGTAGGTAGTAGGTAGGTAGTAGGTAGGTAGTAGGTAGGTAGTAGGTAGGTAGTAGGTAGGTAGTAGGTAGGTAGTAGGTAGGTAGTAGGTAGGTAGTAGGTAGGTAGTAGGTAGGTAGTAGGTAGGTAGTAGGTAGGTAGTAGGTGCATTGCAACGCATGCCGGGAACAGCCAATAGATTTACAACTTTGAATTGGGAAAGTAACAACGATGACATTGTTTACGTTAGATTCCTAATTCAAATTGCAGGAACGCTGAAAACAAAAATTGTTAAAAAAAAATGATAAACCACTTTCTTGGGTGACCGTACTTACAAGTATAAAGAATTGTAGGTGTGTTATATACAGTAAGAGATGTGTGAACTATTGTCATTGAACTTGATCTGTACATAGTAGTAGTACATAATACATATGTAATTTTCATTGCATTTCCTGGTATTTATTTATGAAAGAGAATTAATAAACAGATAGATTTTCCTCATCAATCAGTTTATGCGTGTCGAGAGGCAGTAGCTTGAAACTTTGTTACAAATAACATTACAAGTGTGACAAATAGAGACTAGATTATATTATGTAACTACAAATTGGCGAAATGTCTCATTAATGCTCGAAATATGCAACAACAGTGCCAAAATAAGAAGAGACAAGTTAAAAGTTCTATAAAAATATGTTATTTTTTTTAAAATACTGCTTTTTTGAAGGAAACGAGTTCCTTTAAAAAAGCAGTAAAAGCTTAATAATAATAACAGCCGCTCGGTTCGACCTTTAGGTTAAGCACTGCTTGTCCAGGTTGGTCCTTGGATGGGTAGCCACCCATAACGTACAGAGTTTCCGTGCCTCGGAAAGCCTTAACGTGATTTACCCGTTGGCCCCGGCTGTCATTTGTAGATCTTTGACAGTCGTTACAGGTAGTCTGTGGCCTAGTCTTACCAACCAGTCTTGCCAAGGGGTGTTATCCGGTTAGGTTAGACAGGAAACCAACCCCAATGTGGTTAGGGACAGGCTAAGTAGATAATAATAGGCTATACTTGAGTATGTAAACACAGTAAAAATGAGAAAATCGAGACGGAAACAACCTATAGCACTTTGATGACCTTGAAATCGTACCCAGGACCAACACAGCAGTATCTATGTGACCCCTACACCAATAAGGCATGTTATAGTCGCTACATTCATCAAAATTCATCAGCGTTAGCAGATGAGGAACAAGCCAGGGTCAGTACCAATGAGATCGGTAGTTCAGCTAGAATATGCATATGACTTTGCGTGCTATTGTTCAAATATGGCGTTACATTGGCACTAGACCAAGCATACTAAATCATCCGTGACTGATTATGTTTCAATGTCCGTCCTGTATCGCATCGAAGCACTCTTTGACAGCTCAACGAGACACCTTCAGGAGGACACGAACAGCCCAGTGGTTAAGGTCTCTCCTCTCATACACAAGGTTGTGCGCCCATATTAATCCAGGCGAGTACCAATGTGACTTTATTAATTCATATGAATTTTCTATGTTTATCTTGGACATCAGATCTTAAGGTGGCAGCGCCAGGGTAACCCGCGAAATTCAAATTTTCGTAGGTTTTTTGCAATTTGCAGGTCAGTTTACATGCTACATGTGAAACAAAATATGATTCGCGACCGTAACACGTACGTAGTTACAGAATTATAATCATTTAAATCATAAATACAACTAAGTTCATATAATCCCATTGAATGACTTTTTCGTGAAATAGTCATTCAATGGGATTATAATTATGAACTAAGAGGGTTGCATTAATGACTATAAGTCTGTTAAGCCATATTTGTTACGGTCGCGAATCGTATCTTAATCAACATACAACCTGACACTGACCTGTAAATTGCAAAAAAGTAAGAAAATTTAAATTTTTTGCGCTACCCTGGCGCTTCCATCTTAAGAAAAACTGATTTTATAATTAAATACATACATACACAACCTCGAGTTGTCCCATAGGGATATGCAGAACCCATAGAACACCACCTGCTACGGTCCTAACATACTCCTCTGGCCTCGTTCATCATACATCTGGTCATACACACACGCCGGTCGCGAGCAATACACAGCTGACTCTGAAAAACCTCACCTAATTTATAATTACTAATCATTTAGTCTGATATCACCAATCCAACTTGAGCAAGCATGCCATCAAGCCTTCTCTGTATAAGTAAGTGGTGACCTCTGCCTTTTTTTTTTTTACGGATGGGAAATCATCAAATGACCCTCCCACTCTGGGCGGAGCGGAAGGGAGTGTCAGACTTGTACTGACTAAAACCCATCCATGTTCCTTCTTTGCCCTTTGTGTTCCAGGGCCGCGGTATCTCTTTCGAACAGTCCCGCAGCCCTGGCAGGCATCGGCCCATGCGGACCCCTACTCGGTTGCTGACATCTCTTTGAGGCGCGCGTGGAACACGAACGCGCCGTACAATTTGACAATCATAGGCTGGTATTATGTCACACTTCAGTCAGCAATTCTTGAGCTGAGCCTTGCGTACATAATCTGCTCCCAAGGGCAGACGCGCAATTTTTATCACATTAACCGCTAAGTACTGATAACGGCTGAAATTTCATACTAATGATCACCTTTGTGGAAGCTACATCCGTCCTTATTGAAGATATGCATAATACAATGTTATTAGCTTTAAGTAGGCTCTTAATAGCGTCAGCATTGAACCCGTTAATGGGGCATACATAACATAGTCACAACATACCTACATTAAGACAAGATGGTTAGGCTGCTCTCTGATCTTGATGTTACACCTAAATTATTAATTAATCAGGCTCTCTCAATACCATAGATCAAAGCACACATATGGACTGAAAGGAATAGATTTCGTCACACGCTCATTGATTCGTCTGAGTGCCCAGGAAAGGGTTGTTTGTAAGGGTTGTGCCTGCCTCACGGGCCTCCTCTTTCTCCTCACTACACTCGCGAGCCCACAATGAATAAGTGGCCACATCAACCCGTTCTGAGTCCTAGTGCATGGTGGCATAGTCCACCAGATTTCATACCGTATATCATTAGCGGTAGAAGCCAAAGATAGAGCCGTGCAGTACCGGCTAGGTACATACTGGCCGGATTTAATTTGAGTCCATCGACACGCATAGAAGAAGAAGAATCATTATAAGAATATAACATAGTCGTGTAGATGGTTAATTTGGCCAATAATAATCATTATTTTTTTATGTGCAGGAAAACCAACAGCTATAATACAAGATATACAAAATCTTCTACGTTAATCTAGCATCAAAAATGTTTGTACTTTTCTATGTTTCATAATTGGATGCGGTAGATATTTCATAACAATACACTCGGGAGAGAATCGATGATCAAAAAATGTTCGCGCGATCTATTTTGGTTCAAAGCCACGCAGCGGTTACTTTTTATTTTGGTTATAGATGCCAAACATAACAATCAATACATGGAAAACCATCGCTAAAGTTTTAAGAAAAGATTTGAAAAATGTGAATCATCCTTTTGGAAACTTTTGTTAATTAGGTTCTCAAAACACCAGCGTAAAATGGAAAATCAGGAAAATATTAACATTTTCATAACTTTTCTGACGCACCCTTTTCGTTTTTAATTAGGTACGGCTTCCTGGAATCTTGCTGGAAAAGATTTCAATTGAATAAGGGAGTTTGAAAAATTAATTTTATGAAAGCAAAAAACAAATATAAATTACTTAATCCAATTGAGGAATATATCATGGGAAATGCTTTGAGTATGAATGTGAGAATGAGAGTATTGAAAGACCGAAAAGACGACCAATGCAGAAGTACGGAAGAGGAAGATAGATGCACCCACACCAAGTAATTTGGGATAAGGGCAAGAGAATGATGATGCACTACTTCGTCCAATCACAATGACACAAATCATATTCAGCCCACTTGTAAGTCATATATGCAGTACAGCAAATTAATAGTTGGAAAAAGCGTAGGTTTCATATATTAGGATCCACGCATACGTGAGGTACTGTCGACCGAACGAAAGTAACTTTTGAACTACGAATGCCGTCCTTACTCCTACGAAATAAAGGCTCTGACAATGTCATTGTCATCATGGGCGCGCGGTTAACTATACGTCTCGAGATTAATCGCGATAAACATTTATGAGGAAACGAATAATCAGAAAGTAGGTTGTGTACCTTGAGTCGTTGGTCCTAATTAAACCTCAGTGATTAATGAAGGCATAAATATATAAATATAACTACGAGGAGGTCAATCAAGAGGAAGGAAGAGAGGAAATGTATGCATGGTGACATTCTTATTTTCATTTTTGTCAGGGTAGAATATATTTTCATCATGATTTAGCTATGGTAGATACTTGAGACAGCTTGCCCATGGACAGAGGTGAATAAAGGTTCAAAATGGTAAAAAAAAAAATGTCAAATACTTCCAAATCGAATGTGTCGACCAGGGCAAGAGTGTAGCACCCCTAAAGCAGTGGTTCCAGAGCAGTCTACAGTCTATTTTAATTACAGCTACGCACCTATCTATGTGGATACTTGATGCGTAGTCGTATTATCGTATTATGGAATGAAAAATCTCAGCAAACGTCCTCTATAACGTCTCACTTACAAACAATTACCAAAAATGATTTTCGTAATTAAAACAACATTCTGCTTCCGTCAATCTTTTGAAGATGACAAAGACAGAATGATGTTTTGTGCACACAATTCACTAAATAATGAATTGTGGTGCAAGCGGGCCTAAATGGGGTTAGTTAATCTGTGGTGTAACTGCATTCAAGAGAAAGAACAACTAGGGCAAAGGCATCAAGCCAGAAATCCGGAAATATGAATCATAAAGACTACTTGCTAAGGCAAAGGATTTTTTACTCTCACAGACGGTAAAGAAATGCAATAAAAACCTGCTAGGTACCGGCTTCGACGTCACTAATTGATTTCATTTTACTTTCTTAGAACGATAAGGATACAAAATAAAAGAATGTAATATTTATTAGTGCGGTTTCATCTCCGATGGAACCTCCATCATTAAATATGCCGATTATTATATTGTTTTTGGTATTCCCCACCGCAAAATACCTGACTGGTCTCAAGAAATGCGTACATTAACGTCAAAATAATCTAAACCTTTTTTTTTTCTTTGAAATCACAAATCTTCCGCCTGAATTATATTATGATAAGTAGATTTTTGTTACGTCTTCAGTAGACAAAACTACTCCACAAGGTCAACGGTAGCTACTTCAACAGTCATTGGCCAGTTAAAAAGAACTCGCGCGTTAATACATACAAGTTTATATTGATACAGCTGTGGTTCCAAGCACAGGTGTGCTAGGGATCAGCTTAAAATGGTCACAGAATACGTAAATTACGCTCACGTAGAATGGTTCATATCGCCATAGATTGGAGTCGTGCACGCACGCTGTTCGGTTTATTTGAATTTCGAATTATGTTTTGTTTTTAATTTCAACAAGAAGTTTTGTGTTCATTACTTTTTTTATTGGATTTGGAAGTGACAGTGTTTTTTTTTTTGGATCTTCGTAATTTTACTGGATTGTGCCGGTAGGTTTTATTCGTTTCGTATTTTTTTTATTACCTACAAAAATCGCTTTTGCGGTGGATTTTAGTTATGTTTAAGTTAATGGTGTTTGCATCATTATTAGCGTGTATTATATGATTATTGACTACAATATCCTCCTTGTATTCAGTGAATCAGTTACTGTTCGATCACGAAACAATTGCCAGCGAACAACAGTTTATAGAAATAGTGTTAAATTATTTATCGAATAAAATAATAACGTTATTATGTCATTGACATGGTCGTTTGACTGTTTAAATAAGTATCATTTATTCAAAAGCATTAGTTAGTTGCAACTTACAAGTGAATATTTTGAAAATACCGTTTTAAACGAATAAATATATTTTTAAGAAAAATAAGTGTTACCATGTCAAATGATCGTGAAAGTGCCATATAAAATTAACTGGAAAATAAATTAACTATGCAGTTATCGACAGTTCCTAAGTAAAGGTGGGTAGGTATCAATTTTTTTACCAGATAGAACTAACCTACAACAAAAGACAATTTCTTTGTTTTGTTCAATTGCAGTTAACTTGCAGCTGATATTTCCATAACTCATGTGATGTTGAATGACCTATTTTTTTTTCTTTATTATTATTTCTCAATCTAATTCTGTCACTATTTATTTTATTTGTGGTTGGCACATCTGTCTTTTTCATCCAAACATCTCAAACAGCCGCCGTTGCAGTACTTGTACACCACCCCTGGCAACACTGTAAACACCAGAACTTTCTTACTCCACAGTAAGGTCTTGAATTTCAAAATACAAAGACTTGCAGATGGACCAGGTGCTATTCATTTCAGTGTGGTGAAAAAACTAGACGAACCTGTCTCAAAGCACTGCGTCAGCACTGCAACACGTTTTTTCTTCCATTCTACTCTGTCAACCGTCACGCTACCATTTACTCCTTTTTCTTTTTTATCATTTCTCACAATCCTTCTCCATCGTTTCCTTGGTCTTCCTCTCCCCTTCCATCCATCAAAATTTATATTCATCATCACTGCGATTCGTCCTTATCACATGCCTATACGACGACAGTCAATTCCCTTTTAGCCTTTCTGTAACTGGAGCAACTTTCAAATATACTCATTCCTTACTTTATCTATCCTTGTCACACCACACTGTATCCATCTCAACATTCTCATCTCCGCTTCATCTTTTTTCATCCATCTTCTTCCCAGCCCAGCAAACCGATCCATACAGTACGACAGGTCTAATCACGGACTTGTATCTTGCATAAAATAAAAAAAACAAAAGTCAGTTATATCAAAAGTTAAGTTCAAATAAGCTTGAGAATAAGTTACATAGACAATCCCCCAAAGGCCCACCCTGCATCACAAATTGTTATATCACTTATTGTTAAGTTGAGAATAGAATAACTGGTGGAACAAACTGTCGCAAAAAGACTGCTTAAAACACTTTCAACGAAAGTTATGATCAACAGGTATGATAAGGAAAGGAATTTCATACATCTTGTAGATGTTCTAACAAACCTACCCACATATTTCGCGGCCATCTGGCTCAATTAGCTATTCAATTAATCTATTCGTAGCGCCATGCAATCATCACTATATGTACCAAACAAATACTTGAAAACGGAACAAAATTTACCATTTTTCACGCCAGTATTGGGAGAATAATAAACATACGCATTTTTACAAGCTTTTATGTAGTGTGAAACATGGACGCCGTACTATGTTCCTTTAAGACCACTATAATGGAGTGAATAGCTCATGTCAATATAAAAAATGCCTATATAATACGAATGGAAAATATTATCTACCTACGTTTGGAAACCCGCGAAATATTTCCCGAGGAAGCGTTCATGTCGGTACAGAAATCACACGTGGTGTCTTTTTCATCTTGGGGACACGGGATAAAAAGTTAGCAACAGTTATTCTTGACGCCTGAGGACGTGCTTACACAGAACGCCCCCAGGCAAGATGCAGAGGTTCCTCTGGTCGGCCAGTGTAGATATAGGGGCGGGAAAAGTTATTGTAATAGGTGAAAACTGGTACATCTATTCGATAATGCTATTGGTTGTATGAATTCTGAGAGCTACGAGGTTTTAGGCATCATTTGCATAATAACTGTTATTTTTGTAAAGTTGTCTCCGCAGTCAATGAAACATGAGGTAAACTCAATGATAGAAAAACATTATTGTTTGTAGAAGGAAAATGTCCTAAAAATATTATGGAATGTCCTTAATAATTGTTTTAAATTTTAATAATAAGTGTTTTCAATTTGAAAATAATTATTAATAATATTCCTTATTATTTTAGAACAGGCACAGGTTTAGGTTCGACTCCCATAGTCATCTCCTAATTAATAATTTTTATAAAATTAGGTACCTAGTAAAAATCAGAATACAATTGTGGTAGGTATACTAATTACAATAAGTAAATAATATTCCTTATAATTTTACCCAATAAAAAATTCTACTGGAGTTTAAGTAATCAAAATAGGGTAAAAATCCACCGAATACCTCTAAAACCGAAAAAAAAATTACATAAATAAATCTGCAGTATTTGCAGCAGTAGACGTTTTTTATAAATTACACGTAAAGATGACAAAATTCCTAAGAACGGCTTGCAAGAATTGGTAGGGTGCATCTTAATGCACCCTACCAATTCTTGCAAGCCGTGACACTATATACCCACCTTCTAATATTTATATTGCGGATTGCCATCATCAACGATGCAGACATCAACAAAAAATTAAAATATTCGTTTCGTACAAAATCTACGCTTAGTTTTAACATTTCATTCATAACCGTGTAACTACCGGTGGTACTTGAGTTTGTTGCAAGTTAAACCTGGTATAGGATACTTGTATTTACGATTTTAAAAAAAAATGTCCTTGCGTAACAATTAATTCATCTTGTACGAGTCATAGATAACCGCCTCTATGCCCACCGTGAGATAATCAGCTAATTTCAACAAGGATGTAATAGTTGAAGGTCAAGGACCTGTCATGAAGAAAAACTAGCGGCGTAAGTATAAGTGCATGTTGCATCCTGTCAACGATAGAATGAGGGAAATGAATTATTGGCCTCAAGTAGGTGATATCACTACATGAGCAACTGTAATCTTGGAACGTGCAATTCTTTAAGTGAAACTAATTGTTTGTTTAACATACCTGTTTTCCTAGGAAACAGTATAAATTGTGGCTAGCATCAAAAAGGACAAAAAGCACGGTCAAGGATATGGAAGACTCGTAACACATTTGTCTTCAAATAGGAGAAAGAAATTAAAGTGTATTAGAGTCGGAGTCTGGAATTGCACCCGGTTGATGGCAATAGGTTCGCCCCCAATTACATGGGACTTACATATAACTGGCGAAATGTGGGTGTACTATTTGGCACACTTCTGCCTAACCTTACGGGGATTGCAGGCGTGATTTTATGTTATGTAAAACAAATAACACCTAAACCTAAACAAAATAAATAAGCGAAGTTTTTAATGCCAAGAGTGCCTCCACTCAGCATAATGCCATAATGCAAGCGTGTAAGTAACGCGGCCACCACGACCTGTCACATAACCGGCTGCTATCTTGAACAAAACAGGTTGGACACCCGGATGTGCGATCAATCTTTCGTCCTGGTTTCGCCTAAAAGTCGCTTCTGCGGCCAAAAGTCCCTTAGTATGATATTCTAAAACTACTAGTATCGTGTTGTCCCGTTCCCACGTGTTATGACCCCGCCTGTTAATATAGTCGTATTATCGTGGTTGGACCTAAGACAAGGACACTTAATAAAACAATATTGAGGTGACTTTCTACTCCTCACATACCATCAGACATAATCAGTTTGCCTGCAAAAAGCAAGCATAATTTTTAATGCTAGATTGCTTATAATCTGGCATTCCACTACGGCTTCCTCTCTGTGAATGAGATAATCTTCGGATTTTTGGTTTTGGGACATGTCGGTTTCCTCCACCAACAAAACTTATGGTCCTTATTATTTCAAACCTCTTACACCACTGAAGGAGTAAGAAGTTCACTTTCCCACATCTATTCCTTCCTCTTGACGACCAAATTGGTCAATCTCGATGCGGGTTCTCAAACAATTTAGTGTTAGGGACTCATTGTTTAATGCATGGCATTTTCCATCGGCACTTATAGGTTAAATAGCTGAACACTGTAACACTCATCATGATGGAAAGTTAGTTATTTTAGAGTTTTGATGTCTGCTCTCAAAACGGTGCAGGAAACATCGTGAGGAAACCAGCTGCCCTAGAACTGAAAATTGAATACCTGCAATGGCCTTCCACCTAAAACATAAATGGCGAAACGTGGGTGTACTATTATGTACACTTCTGCCTAACCCTTCTGGGATTACAGGCGTGATGTTATGTTTATGGACTTCCAGCTACCCGTACTGTAACCGCGTTTGTGAAATAGCATGACCATTGCACTCCAGGCCGGAGTCGTCGATAAATCTTCACCAGAACAGATACTCCTTGCGTCGTTCGTACCAAAACAGACTCTGGAGGACTACTCTCTAAGCACAAAACCCGTAGTTTCAGCCAAAGTTACATTGCACATGCTTTTATGTTTGTACCAAAAACCTTTAAATATTATATCTTCCCTCCAAACTCAGCTCAAAATATAACTGTGCTGAATCATAATACCTAATTTTTATAACAAAGTCGCCATCGCAGTGTTATCGGAGTACTGTACATTGGACACAGTCTCACATTAGACACAGTCCCTGCGGTATCGATGGTTGTTCTGCGTGTTAGATTGTGATGGTTGAAATCTTTGGATTCGATGTAGTGTTGGTTTGAAGGTCAAATTGTCGATAAATGTTTGAGGAGGCACAGAAAAGACCTTCCTTGAAGAAATTAGCACGAAGTTAATTTTAAGAAACGTTTAATTGTGGATCTATCTACTCAACCTGGGTATAAGCCTCTCCTAAGCTGCACCACCTGTCAGTTTTTTTTAATTTTTATACAGGATGGATTTTTAAAAAAACTGCTTTTCCATGCATTTTGACCGTGTAGGTATTGAGCGTTTGTAGGAACCAGCCAAAAATTTATATGTGGTGGGGTTCACAGTGATGACTTAGTGGTAACCGTTTGTGCGTCGGTATCCCTTCCACCCTGTTTCACGTCTTTAAAAACGGAAAAGTTATTAATTAAAAAGATATGTAATCTTTTTAATTAAAAACTTTTCCGTTTTTAAAGACGGTTTGTTTCTTGCTGTTGCCACAAGTCGAACGAAGAAGAAACATCAGAAAAGGAGTTACCGATCCTTTAGACAAGAATTTGTGTGATATACTACAACTAAAAATCCCGAAGACTGAAAGATCAAGTTCTAATTAAATTCGGGGTTAACAAGGTAAAATCGAATTCTCCTATTGTTGAAGTCGGATAAAATGTAGCCTATGTTACCCGGACCATCGTAACGAATTGATTGACACCTTCTTCATTAAAATTGGATGAATAGTTTAAGCGCTACGGAGGAACATACGTAAATACAAACATACATACATAGCCTGCTAAAATCATAACCCTTCCTTTTGGCTTCGCCATAGTCGGGTTATTCAAAGAACCCTTAACTTCCATCCAGTTAGAGAATAGTTCTACTTTGTCCAATATAGTTCTTATTGGAACATACATACATATATCTCATGTCTTGGAATTTCTATCAATTTATGTGTGGCAATGGCAATGCGTGTTATTTACCTGAAATAAATGATTTTATATTACCTATTACTAGCTTTTGCCCGCGCCCCCCCTACCCCCCCCCGCGTGCATATCGAAAAATATCCGACGGGAACGTACGCACGGCGGCCAATCAAGCTATGCAATACCAAATTAAGCTGATTTCTCATCGTACGGGAAACTCATACAAAGCGAAGTCTGGTTATACTAGTTATGTATAGCTTGATGTGCCGCCGTGTGTACTACCGGGATTAAAAAGTTTTTGTTTCATCGCAATCGCTTCATTCTATGAAAAGTTAGAAACTGTGCACGTGTACTTATATTATTTTTACTTGAATACAAAATTTAGCGAACGAACAACTTCAATACAAAACTTCATAAAAAACAATGATTTACGTTGTGTTAGTTTCCAACCATAAGCCGAAATATTAGTGATTTTAATAACTTAAAAATAACTTATTAAAAACGCTAGCAACCGTTGAGGAGTTCCTTCGTGAGAAGACGATCCTGGCCGCAGGATGAGATAAAAATCATCTTTATCTGTCAAATTTGAACGCGTATACAAAGTTTCGTGTCCGTACTACTAACCGTTGAAGAGTTCTCTCTTGAAGAGACGATCCTGGCTGCATGTCTGTCATAAAACTGTATTTTCACCAGAACCAAAGGTGTGTGCAAAATTTCAGCTCAATCGGTTGTTTAAAATTGAGTTGCAAGATTCCACCTTCAGCCACCTTCATAACCCTTCGGGGGTAGAATTATTAAAAACGCTGAGACTATAAATAAATTTCAATCGTCAGCCTAAACACAAAATTTGAAGATCCTAACTTCAAAACTGGCGGACTTTCATATAAACTTCCATCCCCTATTTTACCCCTTTAGGGGTAGAATTCCCAAAAATCCTTTCTTAGTGGATACTTACTCTTCACAATAAACACACCCTATAAGTTTCATGTCTCTAGGACCAGCGGTTTGGGCTGTGTTGATATATCACCCAATCAGTCAGTCAGATTACCATTTTTAATATAATATAGAAGATAGATAGATAGTACTAAGTTCATAAGCATACATATATCCATAATCACGAGTAGTTCTTTTACGGATGACAAACAAACATACAAAAACCACAGAAGATGATGTTAACTGAAACTACAAATAGTAAAAAATAAAATTATTTAACACAATTCATATAAATCAATACAAGTACAAATTTCGATAAACATAATGGTTCTCGTATTGTGTTATGTTTAACACCACATTATTTATGAGTTTCAACTACGTTTTAAAATAATACTTTGTTTTTTTAAATAACATAACATCACGGCCGTACTCCCTGAAGGAGTAGGTAGATGCACCAGTTTTGTTTATAAGTTCATTATAATCTAGATCTCTTCTAAAATTTAGTGAATCGGTTTCTTCTTTGCAATCGTGCTCCACCCTAGGCCGCATTATTGCTTCACATCAGGCGAGTTGCGGCTAAACGTTAGTCGTGTAAAAAAAATGGCGGATCCTAGTGTCCAGGCAGAAAAGAACTCCGGGCTACTGATCAATTCTTATTGAACTAGAATTTGTGTGGTAGACTACAACTAAAAAATCCGACTACAGAAAAATCACGCTCTATTAAAATTCGAGGTTTACAAGGGTAAATCAGCTCCTCCTATTGTTGAAATCGGTTAAAAGCTAGCCGGGCTATATTAACGAATGGATTGACACCTTATTCATCAAAATCGGATGAATCGTTTAGGCGCTACGGAGGAACATACGTAAATACAAACAAACAAACATTTTTACACGCAAACCCTGCGTAGGGAATTACAGCTGCGGTGTACAGAAATCGGTCGCAGGTTCAAACCCTGCTCGCACTCGAATTTTTCTTTCCATATCAAAACAAACAAACATACATACATAGACTGCTAAAATCATAACCCTTCCTTTTGGCTTCGCCGTAGTCGGGTAAAAATTTAAATAAATGTTGTTCTGACGGTTGTTCTGAGTAATATTGCAGAACCCAGGATCTACAAGCTGACCACTTCATTTTACAACCACTAAATAAACGAGTCAGTCAATTACGTGTTTCTTAATGAAAAACTTGCAATAGTGAGCACTTTCTTGACCTTCTGAGTTACTGACTGATTTCCAATTGATACGAAAGATCAACTTACTTTATACTTGTTTATTTGCCACTATGGTTCTATTTGGCGCAGCTGTGAGACACAATATTATCTTTTTTTTTTGTGTGGTTTTGTTTTAACATTTTTATTGTATAAATTTAAGTTTTTTAATTTTTCAATATTTTTTTTTGTGCTTGTTGTGTGCACTTGTGGCATTGACCAAATATGTTTTCTTTCTTTCTTTCTTACCTATTGGTAACAGACCATAGTACGGTACCAATCCAGTAAGTATCACTGCGTGCCAATTTGACAAGCTACGCGATTATAACAGTAGATACAGAACGCAGGGGAACGCACGCTATAACAGCTTAATAAATAAGACTGACTTGACTGCCTCGTTGGTACAGTGGTCGCAAACGCGACTGCTGAGCATGAGGTCCTGAGTTCGATTCCTAGATCGGACAAAGTGTTATTGGGTTTTTCCATAAGGAATTTCTCAGTTGCAGTCACGGAGTCTGGATTTGGGCGCCGTTGGCAATATAGGCTCGCCCTCTTTTACATGGGACTTAAACATAATTGGCGAAATGTGGGTATAGGTACTTTTAGGTACAACTCTGCCTAACCCTTCGGGTATTACAGGTGTGATATACACATGCATACATGTATAATAAAAAGACAAGGTCAAAGCAGAAGACACAGAACCACTCGGGCAAAGGAGCACCTATAAAGGGTGTAAACAGACCCTTCAAATAGCCGTTAACCAAGCATTCCGTACATCAAACTAAGTAACTTTACGCAAAAATAATTGTAGGGAATAGACTTTTTTTTTGGGGGGGTGAAAAATCACGTTTTAAGGTAGGACTCGATGGAAAGCACTCAAAGCATTGTGCTGATGGATGGATTGAATAGTACGGGGGTCGTGGAGGTGTGTAAAGTAAAAATCTTACATTAAAAACATGTTAAAAAAAACTTGTGAAAAAGTTGGAACTTTGACCCCCAATATCTCCGTAACTAGAAGGTTCCCAGGTATGGTCTAGAACAAAAAAAATCATCGCAAAGACGAGGAGAACAAGTGCCTTTCGGCTATGTTAAGGGTCTATTTACACCCTTTATTTCTCGCAACCGCTTTGCCAGTTATGTTTAACACCATGACACGCAAGCGAAGCTTATTGCCATCAACCGGGAACAAATCTTGGCACTGCTATGGTACTAAGGGCTCTCAGATGGGAAACCCGAATAAGACTTTTAGCCTGACCGAAATCTAACCCAGAACTTCATACTTGTCTACGACTTCTATAACCCAATATATACCAATATATTTTATTACTAGCTGATCCGCGCAACTTTGTCTGCATCACATAAGAGAGAGATAGGGTTACTGAGAGTTGATCGACACCGTTCATTAATGCTCTGTTCCTAATGGCCGTAGCGTGCGCTTCCTCGATAATGGGCTAAAAGAATTTTTCAATTCGAAACAGTAGTTCCTAAGATTATCGCGTTCAACCAAACAAACTCTTAGTTTTAAAATATTAGTATAGATCACTTATTGATGTACATAATGTTTAGTGGTAGTAATTTAGTTAGTATGTTGTGCTGTTGGCTTGCTGCACGCTTTGGTGCAAACTGTAAGTGCGGCAAGTATCTATTTAAACAGATAAACAATAAATAAATAATTATTTTAATGGCTAAGTTAAGCTACAAAATGACGTATAATTGGCGTAGCTAAACGAATCGCCAAAGTGAACCGATTGAAATGGATTGCAATGATGCCTGTAGACAATGCCAACACAAATCGTAATTATTACATTTCTTTGAAATCAACGAGTTGCTAGTATTGTCGTTCTCATTACTGTGTAACACAAGGTCGTTTTTCCAGTAACTGCTATTGTGACTGTTCATTCCGCTCCTCATCATCGTATCCTTATGTCTGGTGGTGTCCGATCGATGGAAATCTAAATTGAGTGTGCCCAAAACGGGTTTGGCGTCTTCTGTGGCGTCCATTTGTTCCTATCACATGCAGGCAAAAGTACACACAAAAACGATATTAAGTACCCTATCATTTGAGTAACAGCACCATTGTACTTAAAAGCAGCTATCTATAAATTCCACAGGTTTTCCTTCAGCTAATTTGGTCTGGAGACTGTTTAGATACTTTCAGGTTAGCCAAGGAAACTGATATCCAAGTAAGAGGTTTTTAGAGTGCCTGTCAGAGCATGCATGAGCACAATTGTCTTCTAAAACCTTCAGGTCTTAACCATGATGCCTTTTTACCCGCAGCTTCCCTTTGGCCGACTATTTCATAACATTGCAAGTGTCTTATTTTATTGTTTTCACAGGCAACGCCACTGCACCAGTGTACATCTGCGCAAAAACCTTCTGATTAAAGCTACTTATAATGAATTAATATCCCATAGCATAGGAATATGCTATACAGAATTAGGCATAGTACATACCTAGTTCGTCGTACCACTTTTCCTAAAGGAAAATACTGCATCCTGATTATGTTTTTCTGAGACGTCAATTTCTTACAAGCTTCAAATACATACTGCATTGTATATTCCGTATGTTTTACTTTTATATCGCTTCAAGCACATTGTTTTACCAATAACTGTCTAAACCCTTGTTATTTCTAAAACAATGTGATGGTTATAATAAGAATTTAAATCTATGCGGTTATAAAATTTAATGAATCTCGCCTTTAATTGCTTAAGACAACAATAGTTAATTTGCAATAGAAGACAGTCTTGACTAATATTGATATTTTAATGGGCTCATAATTTATACAATGAATGAACAATTCACTATTTCGTATTTGTTGTAAAATTCCATATATTGTGGTTTACTTTATGACACTATACAAGTTTTCATAAATAATAAAACATAATACTCACGTCATTTTCATTCTAAAATTATTGACATATTGAATTTACCTACCTACATATTCATGTTAGCATGGAAGCAATTGAAATTGAAATTAGTTAAAGACATTCTGTGTCCCATCACCGGGCATTGTGGGAACATTGGCAGATTAGGCAGAACCGAGAAGTACCTATACCTTGCAGTGAAAAAAGCAGACTTATGTATACCCCAGTATTGGGTGATTTCAGATGATATTGCTTCTGCAATGTGGATGATTGATTTTAATTTAGGGAGTGGCAGTACTTTATAAAGTGCAATCAATCTTCAGAATCTGCTGGCAAACACGTAACCTCATAATCAAAAATATGTCGAAAAAAAATCTTAGTCATCAAGTTCAAGTTCAATGTTTTTGAACGCTTTGCTTTTGTCTAATTCTGTTTTTGTTTGTGCTAAAGTATTTTAAATCTAGTTACTCTTAAACCGGTTGATGTACGAGTAAATAGCCAATCAATAAAATAAATAAAATTGAAGTGTCTGTTTGTAATTTCAAAACAACAACTTTTTGCTGAATGCATATGAAAGTATAAAGGGTCTAACTATTCATACACGAAATATTTTCAGATTTTTTTTTATCTGAGTATATTTTTTTATAAAAATAAATAATTTAAAATTACTTGACCCACAAAATAAATACTGGCTCCTTATTTTTAAGCATCCATTATGGTAATTTACTACGTCGTATTTACCTACTGTCATTGTTAGAATATGGAAGTAAAGGTTTTATGCAAAAAGTCTCAAAAAAATTTAGAATTATAATAATTTTGTAAAAATAAAAACAGATATTTTTTTTTTCGTTGCTATGGCGACTTTACTACTTATAGAAGTTACTCTTACAATATTTCGTGTATGAAAAGATAGACCTTATATACGATACTTATAACAAAAATAACATGTTTTTAAATTTTTGTCTGTCTGTTTCGGCTGATCTCCAAAACGGCTGGACGTATTTTGACGGGACTTTTACTGGCAGATAACTGATGCTAAACGGGGTAACTTATGCTACTTTTAGTTACAAAAAAATAATTAGGGTTCCGTGCAAAACCATTTAAATTGTTATCAAAATTCGATTTCAAATAGGGAAGTATTATTTTTATTATAATTTCACGCTGAAGATGGTCGCGGGTAACAGCTAGTCTTAAAATAAAATCAATGTCACCACGTTTCTTTTACCTTCAAAATTAACAACCAGAAAAAAAGTTAAACAAACGAAGGAAGTTCTCACAAAACAACCTGTCAAAATGACATAACGTTAGCCGCGTCACAAAAATCGGAACAAAAAGGACACAGGAATTTTTGATTAACGATCGGACATACATATAGACGTCTGTTGGCTGTCAATTCTAAAAATTAGTTCAAGTTTATGATAATTTGCGGCTGAAAGACACTACGGAGTTTATTATTGTATATACTTATGTATTGTATGACAATAGACGTTATCAAGTAACGCGAGACCGGCAGGCGTAGTTTTGAAGTTTAATTATTTATTTTTATGGATAAATGTGCTATCATATTAATACACGTGGTGATAAGAGCCATGGCTTGTCACTTCGACACATGGTCAATGTTATTGGAAGTATTTTTACAAACATTCATACAGAAATATCGTGACGTTTTGACGTTTCGCAGTTGCAATCAACGATATAACCAGGGGGTTACCATGCACAGAGCTATACAGGTCGTCTAGCACCATCTGTTTCCCACAATGGAATTATTCCTGCTTTAAGACGCATGGTAGGCCACCTGGAGGAGCTCGTGGCTAAATAAAAAGAACCACTCGGGTCGATCTTTAGGTTAAGCCGTGCTTACCTAGGTTGGTCTGTGGATGATTACATACCGAGTTCCCTCCGTGCCTTGGAAAGCTCGATAAGCCGTTGGTCCCGGCTGTCATCTGTAGATCTTTGACAGTCGTTACAGGTAGTCAGTGGCCCAAAAAGTCTGACAACCAGTCTTACCAAGGGGTATCGTATTACCCAGTACTAACTGGGTTGTGGAGGTCAGATAGGCAGTCGCTCCATGTAAAATATTGGTATTCAGCTGCATCCGGTTAGACTGGAAGCCAACCCCAACACAGTTGGAAAAGGCTAGGCAAATGATGGTAGGCCACCTGGTATTGTATTTCTGGGTAGTTTATTTGGCCACTTCTTCTTCTCTACTGTTATAGATGGAGGAAGTGGTGAAGGGTGGGTGTTCAGGTTTCAGGGGCAAGGCAGACTTGTGTGTGTATTTTTGACGTTCAAATATTGCTGATTCGCAAGCTCGCAGCATTATTGAAAAGATGACTTTGACTTCGATGTACTAGACAAAAAACCGGACCCCTAACTACTAGCAGCTATAAAAAAGACTGCTCCCATTCTAGAATCTGATACCCGATACATTGGTGACGAATGTGAAGATGCCAATCATACTTAAATTTGAACCGTCTTCGTCGGTTTTAGTAGGTTTTAGTAGGTACCAAAAGTAACAAAATAGTAAAAGTTTACATGATAATGTGCGATTTTTTCAAGGTGGTTGGTGACAAGGACGGTCTTTAAAGCTAATTAACCATATGAATAATTAAGAACTGAATAGTAAGAAGGTACTTTTTAACTTACTGGGAACAACTGTATACTAGCTTATGCAATTACTGAATGGAATAATGTGTACGTTTCTTGAAGAACAAATGCACTAGCATCACAAATGTCTAGGTACAATACTAATTGTTTTTTCTATTCCCTATCAGAATCATTCAGCCGCACCATCAATTCGCCAAGTAACTTGTAGTACTAAATAATTCCATGCAATTTGTCAATTCCAATTTCCTTTTTATCATAATAATTATTAGCGCACTAGTTTTTGCTTTGATTTCGGGATTTCCCTGCGAAAACGTACGGAATGAAAAATATCCTGTAACATATATATACAAATCAGTTCAGGAGTAATAATAGCGTAAAAAAGGTTACTGCACATCAATAGATGACGATAAGAGAGATGAAGAAATAGGGTGTTATGATAACTTAGACTAATGGGAATTAAAAACGTTATACAGTACGGAAAAACCATAAGGTAAACCTCTCATAATTCTAATTATTTTAATAAAAACAAGATTTAAAGGAAATCCCATACAAAACTGTAGAAACAAATTGCTTCTAGTTGTATATACAGACGCCAGCAAATGGGTTTTAGTCAGTACAAGTCTGACACTCCCTTCCGGTCCGCCCAGAGTGGGGGGTCATTTGAAGATTTCCCAAACGAAAAAAAAAAAGCAAACCACGGTACCCGAAACTGTAAAATTGTCCCAATCAACCTTGAATCTAATTCTTTAGTGATAAAGTTGAACATGTATTAAAGAAATTTGACAGATTGTAGTAGGTTGATGTGCTGGCGTCGTACAAACGTTTTTATCTCTCAAACGGTTGCGTAACAACTATGATGATTCATGATTTTCATGAACAATAAACCACAGTTCCTTGTAACCACAGAGCAAAATAATTATATACTTTAACGCCACTTCACATAATGCGTTTGTTAATAACCTATCTGTACTGTGCCGTAATGACAACTAATAGTATAATATTAATAGCCGATTATGGTCCCAATGTAGTACCTTGTAGTAGTACTTTTAGAATCCAATGTCAAATGTGTAGATGAGCACTGAAAGAGTGTTTAGTAACCTGAAACTTTATAGACGTGATGGATCATCATCATCTTCTTGTCCTTATCCCCTAGTACTTGGGGTCGGCGTAACCATGGTATAATAATATACTTCGCCTGGTATTCTCTTCCCGTGACAGCAAGGTCACGTGATTGGCCCAAGAATACGTCATCAGTTGCGATGATGTCAATGTGTTGCCACGGTGTGTGATTGAATTACCCGAGCAAAATGCATTTTTTAACTTAACAAAGCAATTATGAACTAATAATTCAATATTTAAACTAATTTAAAACTAAATAGATGAATCACGCGAATTACTAAAAAGTTAAGCCAGTTAGTAATTTATTTTATTTTCATTCCCTAAATGAGAGTCCCTAAATTTACTGAAAAGGACAATCAATGGTAACACTTATCGTGACGTAGTCTTGGGCCATCCTGGGAAGAGAATACCAGGCGAAGTATATTATTATACCATGGGCGTAACACGTTTTGTTCTCCTGTCAGCTGTCACGCTATAATTTGCTCCTTTTTCTTTCGTATCATTCCTCACACAAATCCCGGACCCTGTCCATCCAACAACATTAATATTCATCACTCTTTTAGTCTCATGTCTTTCATCCGTCCTCATCACTTGTCTATACCAGGATAGACGACTCCCTATCGGTATTTAAACCTGATAAAAACATTTTTTTTGGCGTCTTTCCTCAGCCACTTGAGGTATCGAAAATACCCATACGACTGCCTAGTTCCGTTAGCTCATATAATTTTATCTTGTATGTGGGTTGAGTGCAGCTTCGAGCCCTGAGTGAGTCTATGCAATATGTTAAAAAAAACCTGTCCGATCCGTGAAGGTATAGAATCTAATTGAAATCAAAATGTAAAATTAGATTCTATTTATGTAATCCTTTTTGGAGAACAAGTAAAAAAAGACCCCGATGAAAATTATGTAAAACTAAAATGAGGAAACTTATATGGCAGCACACGGGCGAGAGCGGTCGCCACCCGCGTCGTGACGTCATAAAAAACAATTGACGATCTAACATACTTATGCCGAAGAAGGTGTTGTCACGTTTTAAGAGTTTGTTAGAATTTAGGGAAACGGTGGTAATTTGGTACAAAAATCATGCATTATAAAATTCATTAATATTTTTACTTTCATGAATATTTATGTTTCTTATTTTATTTGGTAATGTCATTAGTATACCTATACGCCACTTTCTGATCGGACAGGGTTTTTTAATACATGGTATTTGAGCAAAGGACGCAAAAGATTGAACATCACTGGGTTCCACTAGAGGTAGATAATGAATTCCCAATTAATTGTTTTATTTACAACTTTGTAAAATGAATATATTTCCCGTTATTGTTTTCCCCTAAGGAGCAATATCTACCTATCACACATGTTTTAGTTAGATACCTACCAAAACCATAGCTTTAGGTTGTTTAACTGAAACGGGAAACCTTATAGACATGCTAAGTGCCAGAATGAATATGCAAGAACTCCCCTAAGAGACCACTGACCTATCGTACACTGCATGGCTTTAGTGCTGGTAACAACATCAGCCCAGTACCTACTTACCCTTAGTATTACGAAAAGCCAAGCAGAAGACATAAAAGAAAAGAAAGAAAGAAAAAATATTTATTTGTCGCAGGGACATGACGTGCATCATACAAAATTACAAAAAAAAAAAAAAAAAACTATAAATCACACCACACCACACCCCACACCGCATTCTTAACTCCTCCTTTATTCTTTATTGAGCACAAAATAAAAAATATACATACAAATTGCAATAATATAGCTCACTAGACACATCGCGCCTTCGAAATTTTAGCCCGAGATCACCTTAATGAAGTTAAAGGCCACCTTCCTTTATCTGTATCCTTTAATTGTATATATCGTTTTTGGCTTTGTAATATTGCACTTCTACGTTATAATATTGATAACCATAATTGGTGCATGTTGTGTTAGCCTGTAAGAAATTGTTGCACTTATAATAAACGTACTATTAAGAAACTTTAATGTTAAATGTTTTGTGTAAACAATTGTTGGTTAACCTAAATAAATAAATAAATAAATCTGCCATTCACCATGGTTCTGTACGTCCCTCCGTCCTAATTTTTCACGCAGGTTTCGCCACTTTGACAATGTTTTAATCCCATCGCAATTTCGACGTCCCGGGATTCTATAGTTTCAGAATAGCATGCCTACACGAATCACGAAGGTAGGAATTCCCCAAGTAAGAATAGCCTCAGTCATTCCGATCATTGAATCAAGTCAAATAAAACGCACTCTTTGCATAAGAACTCACGCGCATCCTTCATCGTTATCGCGCCAATATGCACACGTGCGTAAGCTTGCCACTGGTATAACTTGATGCGCAGATTTACGGATACCCCACACACAGTACTTACACAGAGTTAGGTATTTTACTTCTGACTGTTGCGACCCAACAATCAACCTTACTGTTACGGTAATAAAGATGCAATTTGATTCGGCCAATGTCTTGCCAACTGTAAATGGACTGTAGTACAGATTCCCATGAAGCCTAAATGACGTATGATTAAAAACTTACTGCTCTTGAACAACCGTGTTGATTGTTCGGTGGAGCAGCTGGACTACCGGATGCATTAAACAAGCGGATGTGCAATAGAACTGCTTTGGTTTTGGTCTGTCCACCGCGCATTCCTTTTGTTTATCAGAGATCTAAGCCCATTAGCTATTGGCGTGTAGTGTAGACCATCTTTAATATTTTGCTAGAGTTGAAACATCAGTTCGATCGCATGTCATGTGACATGACCCCAAAAATCAACGAAAATGCTCGTAAGGTGTTTGCCACCGCTAAACAAGTGAAGGAGTCGATGTATTCTGATGACATTGCTGACATGACCCATGCATTATAAATAAATAGTTTTTCCGACTGTTTATTTTATACTTATCACTTCTTCAAATTCAGTCTAGACACTTTGTCAACTGTATTCAGGAAGCATTGTGAACAATAGGTTGTGTATTGAGCCTAATTGCAACCACAATGTAGGTAAGTATGTATATTTATGCAATTACCCTCATAGTCATGGTAATAGGCTGTAGGTACCCACAATGATTTCCTAATCATCAATTCGATACACTACACTACCCACTATACCATTACACATCACGTGTATTTGTAATCGAAAAGATATTGCGGATCACGAAGTCAGTGATGATTCACTAAAAAAATGAAAGGAAACCACTTCCAGTTGGACTAGTTACTAAGAAATTCGACAATTCAATAGAGGAAAAACTAAATGACGAATTCTAAGGCTATTTTCACAGCATTTAGTAACTAAAAATTTGATTAAAATGTACTTAAATTAAAACAAATAAACGAGGAGTTTTGGCAACTAATAATTAGGTAGGTGAAGGTCGATAAACAGCTATCTACTCTGCTTAATTAAAATAAAAGCCGTTATACTTGCTTATTAAGCATCTAGCTAACTGTATTGATTGTATGAAAACATGAGGTAAAAACGCTAGTTTCGTAGACATCGCTCATTTCGCTATAGTAGCCAGGCGCGGTTCTAGGGGGGGTCAAACGGGTCATGACCCCTGTGACTCCCCCCCCCCCCCATTTAAAATTGGCAAACCTTAAAATAGCTTTTTTCGGATATAAAAGAGGTAACTTCATGCTTAATCGTTCAACAAGAGAAACAAGCCTTTCCGAGGCATAATGCAAAAAATTTCGAGCCCACTTCGCTCGCTTATGCGCCATGACCACCCCGCCCTGGACTGGGCCCTAGGTCAACCGTGAACATGTTTCTGAACTCATAGATTTAAATAAAATAAATAAAGGTCCGGCTCGCTTCGCTCGCTCTTGAGTTCTCTTCATCTAAAAACTTGAAAATTTAACTATCTCAGGGGCAGGGCCGTAGGCGTATGAGAGTTCAACCTCCCCGAAATCTCCGACGACTATAATGATATCAAGAGGCGCAATATTAACTCGGTCGCTTCACTCGCCAATATATTGACACACAGAAGTTGACAGTCCCTCCTATTCTCATTTCTGTATAAATTAACAAAATGAGTGGTACTAAAATTTGCCAGCTCGTTAATACATCCTGTACATTTTCAATTCTCCATAAGTTAACAAGGTTTCTCCTATTCGCATACCTGTATGAATGAACAAAAAGAACTTAATTTATCCGAGGAAGGGTGCAAAAATTGTTGAGCTCGCTACGCTCGCTCTTGCGTCTAAATGCCTACATAGCTCCTGCATGAATGGTCAAAAGAAAATCTAACCGACCCGATGTAGTGCTAAAATTTTCGAGCTCGCTTTGCTCGCTCTGACATTCTGCGTTATTTTCAGATTTCCTTTATAAATTGTCACAATTTCTGAAAACCTATCAAATTCGAACTGATACTAAATTTTACGAGCGCCTGCGCTCGCTCTCCCCCCCCCCCCCAGTCTTAGGCTGAGACCGCGCCTGATCGTAACGCTAAATGGGTAAATTAGTGCAGTCAAACTCCATGTTTCTTTAACCTGGAAACCTGTATAAAGGGCTCTTATCGATAATATTAATAGCGTAATTATTTCAGAATGAACTAACAATATGACGCTCTCAACGAGCCGACAACAGTTCCTGGCATACGAAACCCAAACACCAGAAGATATCCACTATGGAAGAAAAGGCGGAATATTCGTATCTAATTGCATTTGCATCACATTCATCATTCTCGCAGTTGTGGTCGCAGTCATAGTGGGCGTCATTGTGCACTTTATCACTTATTTCAAGGTAAGACCGAGCTTAATCACGTCATATGTTTTTATATTCGTAGGTACACTATATAAAAATGTGCTCAAGCCGGCTCTTATCTAATCTGCAGCTAACTCCATGAGACGTTGCCCGATTTCAAGTTCAATTGCTATCTTGTAATAATATTTCTTATCAACTTTAATTAAAAGCTACCGGCTTTGGTATGTTTTTTTATCGAACTTTAATTCCGCAGTTACACACTATTTCCAGCATTTTGCGGATGAGAGCAGTATAAAAAATCATAACCAAAACTGTTTTGTCCGGAGCAAACGCAACCTTTGCTAGTCGGACTAAGCTCTGAAAAAAATTAAACGTCAAAATGACAATCGATCTTTGAGTGGTTGAAAAAGTGTGCGGTGTTTATCGAATATTTCCAAATAAATTAAAAAACACCAATAATTTCACGGATAGTGAAAAAATAAGAAACTTTTACTAAAGAGCTTAAAGTTTTCAGTCAATACTACTGCATTTTTATAATCTGTGATATTTTTAGTTAACGCACAAAATGTTTTTCGAAACTATTTTCGTTTTATTTATATTTAATGGAGTTATTATTAGTGGTGATCAGCAAGTAAGTACAAATCTTAGTATTGTTATTGTAAACGTAGCTATCTGTGTAGTAATTTCTACAAATTTTAGGTCTTTTTTAGGAAAGTTTTCTTTCTAAAGCAACAACTGAAATCAATAATAAATTCAATATACAAATATTATAATGTCTTGCAGTCCTTTAAATTAAATAAATTCTCTGTAAGTAAAATAAAATAATTAAGAGTGTTGTTTCCATAAGATTTTACAAGTAGAAAACATTCAAAAACTTGTTATTACAGTTAAAATGAAACATTTAAATTATCCCATTTACATGGTAGGCAAACATTTTCACACAACATTATCCTTTTTTGCATTACTTTATTTATCTTTCTCCCGTTGTAAGTTTAAATCGTCCTAAGTGCTTGCGCTAATGATAAAAATGGTAAAAGTTCAAACGTATTTGAACTTTTACCATTGATATGCCAAGAAGTAATACAAACTTCTATATTTTCCACTGTCTTGACTGAATACATAATAATATTTTGTAAATTGTGCAAGCTTTTACTAAAATAAAAACTAAAATCAATTTCTTGTTTCAGCTTTCACAAAAAACTGTTGACTTTTGGGATGAAACTGAACCATTTGGACAAACAAATTCACCGTCACCAGACCTAAGACTCCCTTCAACTGTAGTGCCAAGTTTCTACAGACTAAAACTAAAAGCTGAACTAGAAAACTCAACATACTCCGGTGACGTATACATAACTATACGAGCCAGTAGGAGTGTGAAGGAAATAATATTACATTGTAAGAATCTCAGTATTAGTAGCAATGCTAAGCTTACAGAACAAATATATGAGAAAGTTGAAACATTACGGTCTCCAAAAGTCAAGCGAGAAGTGACTGAGACTACAGTAACAACAGCAGCAGCAGAAATTACTACCACAGAAGTTCCAACATCTACAGCAGCCCCTGATCAGAATGCTACGTCAACAACTGTACCAGATACAACACCAGTTGTTGGCAATGAGACGACTTTAAGAACTGATACAACACTAGCACCGCCACCAGCTGATACTGAAATAACCCGCAGTGCTGTACGGACCATAAGAATTCTATCTATTGTAGAAGGCACAGGCGACAGACTGGTATTGTCTTTAGAGTCTGCGTTGAAAGCTAACATAGACTATGTACTGCAGCTGTCTTTTGAGGGAAAGATCTCCAATTCCATGACTGGATTTTATAAGAGTACTTACATTAATGATAAGCAAGAAGTCAAGTAAGTTTTTTTTTTCTTTCTGATTATGTACTAAAATAAATATTTAGTCTTTCAGTTAGTTTCCTACAAATTTGAATAACTCTGAATTCATTTTCATCATTAAGGCAGTCATTAGAAAATCTGCATGACAAATATCTCAGTAACTAGTAGCTGTTGTTGAAATATAGCCCTTGACGTAAGTACCTATTATCTTACTTGCTACTTAATTCAGCAGTTATTTTTCAAAAGGTCTTATTTTCATTTTTGCACCTGATTGAGATGAAGAAACCTAAACAATTATTGCATAGGGTTCTTCTTATATTGTTCAAGTATCTTACAAATACTGAATTGCACATAAATCTATGCAAATGAACCACCACAGTATCTTAGCCATGCAAGTATAGTAAACAAAGATTTGCTTCTGTGCCAAATTAAACAAAATATGACGTAATATTAGAGATTGTTTAGTCAATCATGCTTTATCATTCAAAATTGTACTGATAAATCTTAGCTGAATCATTTTCTGAAATAGAATTCATTCATTAAATATACTTGATTGTAACAAAATTTGATTATATGTTTGATCTCTGTTTTTCTGTATGTTACAGAGAGAATTCCTATGTTTTGACTAAAGCCAAAACTAAAAACACAATGAAATACGGTCATCACTATTTTGGGTACACCTATGTACCCAGTAGTTACTTATTCTTTTAGAAGTAGCAACATTTGTAAACAGCAACCAAAAAGCATTTTTCTGCTACCAAAACGGTAAAAGAAAACATAATAAAGGAACCCATTTGTGGATGTGACTTGTCAAGTATTTGGTTGTAATACCAAATATTTGAAGAGTTGTGATGTCCACCAAACCGCACTGGGCACTTGGACTGTGGCCCACTCCCTCCCACAGAGTGCAGGCCTGGTTCTCAGCAGTGGGAACCTCATAGGCTGTTTAGGGGCCGTCCTTTAATCATGTGAGGTTTTTAAGCCAATTTTATAGCCCCCCCTCCCCCTTGGTGATACGTCGAGAGGTTTACGGCTACCCCTACTCCGCCCTCCCAGAACCACGTGTATATTTAAAATTGAAAAGATTTGTTATTTTAACAAATATAAAACCTTATAGGATATTTTTAGAGAAAATTTCGCTTGCCCCGAGCAAGCGATTTTTTCTCTAAAATATTTTTAATCCATTAGTGGTAAAAAATATTTTTATACGTTTACACATTAAATTGATATTTTTCGTCCCACGAAAAAAAATTGATTGAATGATTTTTTCTAACCCCCTCCCCCATTATTCAAACCACACATGATTAAAGGACGACCCCTTATGTATTTCGCAACATTTAGAATGCCATCTTTACTAAAAAAACTCACCACCAACAAATATCGATGCAGGAACTAAAGGAACATTTCCTCGCTTAAAATACAACTTTATTCATTATCTTTCAGAAACCTAGGGGTCACCCAGTTCGAGCCGACTTCGGCGCGGTCTGCGTTTCCTTGTTTCGACGAACCGGCTTTCAAGGCTAAGTTCGAGATTAGCATTGCTCATCCAGAAACTGTCACTGCCTTGTCAAATATGAAGATTGTAACCCAGGAACCTATGTAAGCATTATTTGCAACTTTACTGTGCTAAAAATAGAGACTAAATTCGCGTAATGACCATAGGTCTGTGAATTTACTCTGACAGCATCTGACTAGCATCGCTCATCTTGAAACTGTCACTGCCTTATCGAACATGAAGATAGTCACCCAGGAACCCATGTACGTAGTGTTCACATTGCATGATTTTTACTCTGATATGAGGGAAAAAAAGACATTTGTCATGATTGATGGATTACGGATCAGTTCCCCTTACTGAGTTCCTATGTCCCAGCAAAAAAAAACGAAAACTAAGTCAATTGTCATTCTCCTCAGGAACCCTAAACTGACGAAGTGAAACGTATAAAGTCGATTGAATACGCCTCAATGCGAAAATTGTTTTGTTCATGGCTTTACACAGATATGGCAAACTGTACTCTTTTAATCAATTTTTGTAATTAGTTAATTTCGAAACTTGTTACTCATTTTTCTTCTTCAGAAAAGCTTATTCACAGAATATATTTTTTATTGGTTTCTTTCGGAAAACTAAATAATCGATTTTGTTCTGTATTGATTTATTTATTTTATTTATTGGATGGATTGTGTGAGGAATGATATGCAGGTGAAAGGAGTAAATGATAGCATGACGGTTGATAGAGGAGATTGGAAGAAAAAAACGTGTTGCGCCGACCCCAAGTAACATGGGACAAGGGCAGGAAGTTGATGATGATTGATTTATTTCAACATCCAATTTATTTCAATTCAATCAATTTCATGGAGCCCTTGTGCAAAACTAATATTTAATTCAGGACAATTTTTTCGAGTCTGTGAAGATCAGCCTAAAAACCCAGCCTTAAAACGCAGAGTAAAGTTACGACCAGCTAACCTTTGCATTTATGTACATAATCTTTAATTTTTTTAGGGTTTAGGCTTAAAATAATTAATAAGGAGGTATAACACTATGTAGGGTTAATAAATGACTTTACTACGGGGTTCTCTAGGCATACATATTTAGCTTACCAAAACCACGAAAGTGGGGTCCGTACCAAAAAAGTATCCTATATTCAATACAACTATCTCTTCTCCCACAGCCCCGATCTACCCGGCTGGCAATGGACCCACTTCGACAGATCAGTCAGTATGTCAACCTACCTAGTCGCATACGTACTCTCAGACTTCAAGTCCTTGGAGACCAGTTACACCAGCAAGGACAACATCACCATACCTATCAAGATATGGACGAGGCCCGAATTAATAGCGAAAGCGAAATACGCGTCCACGATAACGCCGAAACTTCTGGCGTACTACGAAGATGTTTTCGGAGTGCCCTACGCGCTGGATAAGATGGATCTGATCGCTATTCCTGACTTCTCCAGCGGTGCTATGGAGAATTGGGGGCTGGTTACTTTCAGGTGAGTTTTGTCATGTTTGAATCTGTTGCCCGTTTTCAACGATCATAATGTTCCTGCCCTTGTCCCATGTTATTTGGGGACGGCGCAACAGTTTTTTTTTTCCATTAGCGCCCGTCAATCATCATTCTATTATTTACTCCTTTTGCTTTCATATCATTCCTCATATAATCCATCCATCTTTTTTTGGTCTTCCTCTTCATCCATCAACATTTATATTAATTTTGTTTAATTATTCTGATCCGAACCTGAGTGTTTAGTGCCAATATAGTTGAAAATGACAATAAGGAAATAGATGGTACGTACGTCATCGCAAGATTTGGCCAGGAAATTTGTCAAACATGACGCACAGTATTAAGATATTCTGATTAACTGGACGCTTCTATTACGTCGAGACACCTGGATTTATCCAGTTCTAACTACCTTAGAACAAGATGTAACTGCATACCGGCGTACAATCATAACAGGTTGTTACCCTCAATGATAACAACATAACATCGCGGTTTTATTCACTGAGAGGGTAGGCAATAGTGTAGGTATAACAGTCTTGTAGTGGCAAATAATTAACGACCCACTTACACTGTCCAGACATTCAAATTCATCATCATTCGCCTGCCCTTATCCCAATTCATTTAGGGTCGGCGCAGCATGTTTTCTTCTTCCATACGTCTCTATTACTCGTCATCTCAGCAGTCGTCTCTCTTTCTAACCATATCATCCATCACACAGTCCATCCATCGTTTCTTTGGTCTTCCTCTTCTCTTATATTACATTACATTTTCCTTATTCCTTCGCATCACATTTCCATACCATGATACCGATAACTACACAACTTTTCAGTAACCGGCGCCACTTTCAGACTTCCTCCTATGTTGGTACTTACTCATTCCTTATTTTATCCATTCGCATTTCACAACACTCATCTAAGCCACATGCAAATGCCTTTCATTCATCCCGTTTGTGGCCCTACATTCTGATCCACACAAGAAGACAAGAAGAAGTTTTATAAATCTTCCCCTTGAGTTTAGGGGGAATGCTGGGTTTATTCAAATTGACGGAGGTTGTCAATTGGCTTGACAATTATTTTCTCTGACTGCATGCATATGCACATTTTGCCATTTATATTTAAGTCTATGTCAAGACTGACGACTATTCATACAATATTTAGAACACACCTGTGTATAAACTGATGTCACGCGGACAGTAAGGTAAACTATAGGTATCTGACGTAAATAATGACATAATGATATAAATTCCTATAGTTTACAAGCGTTATGCGAGACACGGTTGACAGAGTTCAATTACTTTTATGACGTCGCGTGGTTTATAGAGGTGTTGTCGTTGTGTAGGTACTCATTCCAACCGTGTGTACATAAGCAGACTTTTGTTTACAACTCTGCCGACCTACACACTCGACAACACCTCTGTACTGGTGACCCCGACGTGATCAGTAGTCCGAACTCCTTTATAGTTTAAAGTAATTATTTTAAAATGAGGCTGAGAATGTTTCAATATTCGGGGTGGAAGAGACACCGACGCGAAAACGGTTTTCACGTTTTAAGTACATCATACTGAGCCAGCAAAAAACAGCTGTTTCCTACAAAAGTGCAATACCTTCACGGTCAAATGTATGGAACAGCTGTTTTTTCACCCCGTTTATGATTTTTGACGCCAAACAGGGTTTTTTTTGAGACATCATGCAATTAGTGCTGCTCATTGAAAAGTAAATTCAGAAAAGTTAAGTTATTTTAATTTTATGTTGCCCAAAAAATGTATTTTAAATGGAGCGACTCTCAGGCTGACCTCCTTAATCCAGTTACTGCGTAACACGAACGATTCTCGTTGGTAAGACTGGTTAGACTTTCGGGGTTCTGACTACCCATAACGACTGTCAAAGATCTACAAATGACAGCCTCGATCAGCTGTTCAACGAAAATTAACGTGACAAAGGTATTACGTGACCCCTTCGTGACTCGAAAAGCTAATTAGCTCCCCGAGGCACGGAGGCGTCGCATAATAAACGGTCATCCATCCTCGGACGAACCTCGGCAAGCGCTACATAAGCTTGAAGATCAACTCGTGTGACTGTTATTGACTAGCCACGAAGCCCTCGAACTAATACCAGTTAAAACCGGTAAAAGAATAATATTTCCTACACATTTCTTGACGCATGCGTAACATCGGACTAATCGCGATAGAATTTTAAGTCGGCGTAGCGATAGCCGAACGTTTTTAACGCCTTTTAACGCGTAGCAGTAACTGTACAAACTAAGGAGCCTTTTATCGAAGTTATATGCAATTTCTTTCTTTCTGTAACTTGGTTATGCACTGCCTGTGATCCCCGAAGCAGGGAATGGAGCATATTTCTCCAGTTAGTTTTAAGTCTCATGTAGTAGGAGACAAGCCTTTTACCATCAAACGAGCGCAAGTACAGACTCCAGGTTACTGAGGAATTCCTAGTGTTAAAACCCAAAAATTGCCGAACCTGCACGCGGTGCACGACCACCGTAGAACCGGGTTTTGTCGACAAAATGACAGATTTCTTTTGTCAATCTATCATTTTGTCGAAAAACCCATTTCTACGGTGGTCATGCTACGCGTGCTGGGAATCGAATCCCCTCCCTCGTGCTCAGCAGTAGCGCTTGGTTTCACTTGAGCAACTAGGCATTCAGAAGTATTCAAGATGTTCATATTGGCGGTGATTCTACACGCTACGGTATAATCTACAGAACTTTTAAAATAACAACAGACTGATGATCAAGAGTTAGTGAATCTGAATTCCACTCGTTACTATTTACTCTTAGCACAAACATTATTTAGTCGAAATCCATCTGATATATACATAGACAAACAAATGAATTGCCCACATGGTTTTACGCAAACAGTCGATTAGTATTTAGAAACAAATTTGAGGTCAAAGCACTGATCAGAGCACATTGAACTGCTGTTAAATATTGGTTCTCAGTCAATCATAGGAATGATAAACAACATAAGAGCGATAAATATAGCCAATACAATGACCTGCAGTCACTTGATAACCATGTTTTTTTGCTGATGGGTCGCTTTTACTCTTTTTTTCTACAAGAAATAGAAGCCCTGGCATGACGTCGCTTTTCACCGCTAGGGATCTTACGCCTACGCGGCCAAGACCCACGACTTTTAGCCACAGAAGCTCTTACCAGGAAGAAAGTTTGATCGCACGACCTGGTGGCCTACCGTAACGTCTTAAAGGAACAGTAATTCCAGTGTGGGAAAGAGATGGCGCTAGACGACTTGTATAGCTCTGTCTCTTTCCCACACGTAAATTACTCCTGCTTTAAGCCGTCATAGAAACCTTCCTGGAGTCAGACCAGTTTTGTTCAAGATAGCTGCCACTCGGCCAGTCATGCGATAAGTCGTGGTCGTGGCCACGTAGTACGCGAGGTCCCTTAAGGACGAAGCGCCAGTCGTGAATCATATTTTAATCAACAAACAACCTGACTGACCTGAAAATTGTAAAAAAAGTAAGAGAATTTAAATTCCGCATACTTGCTTGCGAACGTATCCGTTTCTGCGTCTAGTCAAATAGTTTCATTCCTACCGACGACAGGCCAACGAAGACGATCACGCGCAGTCGCAAATAATATTGTTTAAAGATTATAAAATCCGTTCCGATCCGATGCGATGCGGGCCGTTTGGTGGAAATCATATGTGCGTAAGCACCGAAACGACATCACCTCGGATCGGAATCAGCTAGTAAAAATGGGGTGCGATGACGCCAATACGGTGCTTGTGTGTTATGTGAGCACTGATACTAGCGAAATTATTCTTAACTTAGCTGTTTTAACCATCATCATCTTTCTTAAATAGATGGCGCTAACGTCACCATAAGACGTTATTAATGGAACGAAAATTTCGAGAGCTGTGAGCAGGGTGCGATGGTCTAATTGGTTAAGACGTCCGGTGTACTGAATCGGAAGGTCGCAGGTTCAAACCCTGCTCGCACTAGAATTTTTCTTTCCATGTTAAAACAGCTATAGTTCCCTACGCAGGGTTTGTGTATAAAAATATTAAAAATTATTCTTAACTTCTCGCCTAAGTTGCATCAACTCCGCCCTTGTTCACCGAATTAGTAAAGGCCTGCAACAGTTTCTGACAAGGCCATCTGCAAACATCATACCCTTCTACTACACAGTGTCAGTGGAAATGGTTTATCTTTATCTAAATCGTGACGAGTTTTTAAACATTCTAAGGCCGTTTACAACCACTTAACCTAGGGTAATTATACTCTACTATACTTAGTTTCTTATCACCGGAAAAGATAGTTAAAGTTGTAAAAATGTGTGGGACAGATAAGAGATTATTTTTGAATGACGTCTTAACACTTGTCTATCAGAAACGTAGGATAGTGTAGAGGTTATCACCAAACCACATAATGTCTAGTAAAAATCCAATCATGTACCTAATTAATTGGCTACACGCAGAGCATTTCCATGCGCAAACGGAGAGATTCCTCATTGAGACTTGAGGAAACGAGCGCACGGTGTAAATGTAACGTAAATACGTCGAATTTGAATCGAAAATACAATTATCAACAAACACAATCAGTATAATCCATAAATATGAATAAATTCTTATATTTAATTATTATTTACGTTACTATTATTGAATGATTAATGAGATTGACAAAAAACCTTATTCTTTTATTATTTTTTGACTTCATCATCTGCCTAGCCTTTTTCCCAACTATGTTGGGGTCGGCTTCCAGTCTAACCGGATGCAGCTGAATACCAGTATTTTACATGGAGCGACTGCCTATCTGACCTCCACAACCCAGTTAGTACTGGGTAATACGATACCCCTTGGTAAGACTGGTTGTCAGACTTTTTGGGCCACTGACTACCTATAACGACTGTCAAAGATCTACAAATGACACCCGGGACCAACGGCTTAACGTGCTTTCCGAGGCACGGAGGAAACTCGGTATGTAATGGGTGGTCACCCATCCACAGACCAACCTAGGCAAGCGCGGCTTAACCTAAAGATCGATCCGGGCGGCTGTTAGTACTTAGCCACGAGCTCCTCTATTATTTTTTGACTTATTAAACGTAAATTGTATGTCCCTAATAATTGTGTAATAATAATGGCGCAGGAGAAGAGTACCTGGAAGGATATGGGGGAGGCCTCTGCCCAGCAGTGGGACATACCAGGCCAATAAAAAAAAAAAAAATTGTAAAATGAGGTGGGCTAAAACAACCAATGCAATGGATAACAACCACCGACCAGTGTAAGAGTGTATTATTATTCATTATTTTTTTAACACAGCCAATAATATTGACACACATATAAATATTGTACACCCCATGTGTATGTTACAGTGATACGATAATGTAATTATAAGATCTGTCTTTTCACCTGTGACAAACAATAAATAAATTAATTATGAATTAGTTACGTTTACACCACGCCCTCGTCCTACGCCGCCTCTGTCTGCAACATGATTAGGATTCTAGAAATCGATGGCAAATCATTTTACGTACAGTGTGGCCTAGTTAGCTTAACATAATATCACACCTGTATTTCAGGAAAGGGTTAGACAGAGATGTACAAGTCGAGCTTATTTCCATAAACCAGGCACAAGTCTAGACTCAAGGACGTCTTGCTCACCAGTATCACTTTTGAACACTAGACCAACGATGCAGCATTTTACTTTAACCAATCTACATCCACTACTGCTACATAAAGACACGGCCAAAAAACAGACACAGCTTAGTAAGTAAAGTAATTTTTCTCCAACAGAGAAACAACCCTACTCTTCGACGAAGCCGAGAGCGTTCCCCGCGACAAACAGATGGTTGCTATCGACATTGCTCATGAACTCGCGCATCAATGGTTCGGCAACCTCGTCACTATGCGCTGGTGGACCGATCTATGGCTCAACGAAGGATTCGCAACTTATATCGAGTATGTTGGAGTAGACCATGTAAGTAACAGAAAGCGGGCTATGTATCCTGGAGGACCTACTCCTCAACATTTCTTAGATTTTCGTACAATTCGAAATCACGTCTGTAATCCGCGAAAAGCTAAGGCCTATTTTGGGGGTATGAAGAACAGGGTGTAAAGTTCTTCATCCTCCATAGAATAGGGACCTCCGACCAGACGAGGTGTGTGGTGGGCTACTGCGCGACGGTTGTTGTCGGGTTCTTCTATAGTCTAAAGTCGCGGATAACTTTACTTGCGCGATGTAGGATTTAGATGTGTTTCGATGTTTAGTTCATCCAATGTGTCATATATGGCGCTGTAGTACCGTTTGTTGTATGTTGTGTAGTACTCTTTGAATTATCGTTACATTATTATCAGCCATTTGTATTCCACTGCAGGGCAAAGGCCTCCCTTCCCTCCTTGCACTTACACCTACCCAGTGCTGTCATACGCCAATCGTTGTGAAAGGAGTCTAGTTCGTCCCGCCATCTTCTTCTAGGCCTTCCTACCTAGTACTTATGGTACAGCCACATTTTACCAGTAATGTTTAAGTCCCATGTTAAAGAGGGTGCACTAAGGTAGCCCGTGAATTCAAATTTTCTTTGTTCTACTTCATTAAACCCCATTTAATCCCTATTTCATGGAAAAGTCATTCAATTGGATTAAATGAACTGAAAGGGGTTGTATTGATGATTTTAATGATGATGATCCTGTAACTACATACGTGTTAAGATCGCGAACCATATTTTGTTCAACATACAGCCTGACGCTGACCTGCAAATTACAAAAAACGTAAGTAAAATTGAACTTCATGGGCTACCCTGGCGCTTCCCCTTAAAGGGACGAGCCTATTGCCTATTAGGCACAAACGCAGACTCCGGGCTGCTGAGAAGTTCTTAATGAATACTTCACATGTCCCATATGAACTGTTTCTGTCAAAAATCGCCAAATAACAGTATTATTCTAAAAACTCTTTGTTTTTTTTTTCAGGTGGAACCCGAATGGAACATGTTCGAATCCTTCTCCCGCGATAAAATGGACCTCCTTCGTTCCGACGCACTTAAGAACACCTCCCCCGTATCCCGCAAAGTGGAGGACGCTTCGGAGATTTCGCAGAAGTTCGACGAGATTTCCTATACTAAAGGTGCTAATCTCATCAGGATGCTGAACCATACGATCTCTGAGGAGCTGTTCCATAAGGGATTGGTTATATATTTGAATGAGTGGTAAGTTTTGTGTATTATCGTTTACCTAGTTAACCTTATAAAAGTCCATTGCTGAATAAAAGATACCACAATATTGTTTACTTACGAATACATTAGTAAAAACACTATTCCAGCCAATATTATGGGAGACACAGGTTTTTCGAACTCAGTCACGATCATAAAACGTAGGAATGAGACGACATGATACTCAAATTCTGGTAAAAAAAAAACCTTCCTATCCTACAAGCACGATTTATGAACGTGACTACCGAAATCTATGCACCGGTGTAACGGTGTTAAAAGCAAAGTCTGGAAACTGTGTATTAGTACTTGAGACTTGAACACCCAAGTAGCAAAATCATGTCATATAAATGGTACAATAACGTTTTTTACTTAACTTTCAGCCATATTAAAATGGTTTTATAATAGTTTTTTATACGTAAATATAACGGGGGTTTGGGCGCAGATTATACAACATTTTAATCGTGTAGGGGTAATTTTGCAGTCGCATCAGCAACAATAACGTTGAGTAAAAATCACGCAGACATTGTAAGTTTAACTAGTAAGGTTTATAATAGTTTCTAGTAATACTCTTATGTAACTATATCATCGTATTGACGTTTTCTTATGCTGGTGGTCGGTCTGTGGTACAAGCTAGACAATTTGTGTGACAATCTATTGTGTTGTTATAAAATTTAAAAAAAAGTATAAGTCAAACGCTTTAATATTATTTATTAATTTAATGTAAATAAAGCTTATTGTGGTGGAAGATGACGAGCGGTGACTTATAGTTGGGAATTTAAAATTTTCGATGATATGTATGATTATCTTCGTTAATATTTTAATGGGCCTCCATAATATTGGTGTTTCAATATTATTTATATAAATAAAATACATAATTGTCATCAATAATTTCCGCCATATTGCCAATAGACATTGGGCGACTGTATTTAGACATCTATATAACTATTGGTCTTATACATGTTTTTTGTATCATCTATGGCGTCCACCATGACGCGTTTCAACCTAAAAGTTACTTAAAGGTGGTATATACGACCTATTATGACGATTCTATAATAGTTAACTATAAAATCGTTATATAACAGTTTGTTATTTAAGTGTTGAATAAAAGGTTCTAAATTTACAAAACATGGCGACTCATCACTATTTTCTGACTGAAACGTTTACTCGACTTAACGTTATATGACCGTCATATAAATTATTGAGATGACGTTTACAGGACACATTAATATGACTTAAATTATTATAACTAATGCGTCGAACTGAATACTACTTTACAACTGTTTAGTTGCTGCAAAATTGTTATAAAGCCCTTACATGTCTGTTAGTTGTATAGTTCTAATATTATATAACTTTTTTGCTAGTTGGGCATGTTCCTGACTTGCACATGTAGTTTGACATGTAATGCTTAGTACCGTTTTTACTGTCTAGTATGTCTTCAACTGTCTTGCCCTCCTGTATATTGCCCCACCCCACTAAACATTCTGATATAAGTGCTCACTCGTCTTTTTAAACAGGAAATACTCAAACGCTGAAGAGAACGACCTCTGGTTCGCGATGGCTAAGGGGACCCTATCAGACCCGTCACTCAAGGACCTGAACGTGGTCGACTTCATGAATTCCTGGACCAAGCAGGCCGGATACCCTGTCGTTAAGGTTAACAGGAACTATGAGAAGGGACAAGTTGAGTTTGAACAGGTGAGGATTATCAATTGGACTAGAGACTCCTTTGTCAATCTACTGCCAAGTCTGAGGTCCTGGTTCAATTGCCAGGTCAGGTGTTATTTGGTTTTTTCAGTAGCGTCCCGGTGCCTGGATTAGTGCCCGGCTGACGGCAATAAGGTCGCCTCCTGCATGGGACTTAAGCATTACTGGCGAAATGTGACCGTATAAGCGTGACATATGACGCCAGAATTTGATTAAATGACTTGATTTTTCATTTTGAAGGTCAAAAGTTCATACGAAAGGCTCGAAAGAAGAAGTGGCAGAATTGACTCCGCATCTTGCTGTTAATAAAATGAATCTTCCATTGTCCCACAGCGCCTCTTCACGTCCGCATCCGACCCCTACCAGAAGATGATAGACCAGCTGTGGCACATCCCCATCAGCTACACCATAGTGAACTCACCAGAAGACACGCGGACCACTAAGCCCAAGTCCTGGCTGAAGGAACGCATCAGTATTGTCAATGTGCCCATCAATGCGACGCAAGCGTTGTATGTCAATGTTGATGCTATCGGTAAGTCACCCACTATAATTAGCCTATAACGTTCCCGCTGCTGGGACACAGGCCTCATCTCTGGGAAAGAGAGTGGGCCGTAATCCACCATTGGGGCCCTATGTATGTTTGTGGATCAGCTAAAATCTATGAAATCAGTATTGATCCGTCGACTAAGCTGATCAAACAACTTTATTAGCTGTTGTTCAGTAGAAAATCGATCATTTATGGTGAACCACCAGGGTAGCCCGCGAATTTAAAAAAATTCTAACGTTTTTTTGCAATTTGCGGGTCTGTGTCTGGTTGTATGTTGATGAAAATATGATTCGCGTCCGTAACACGTATATAGTTACAGAATTATAATCGTTAAAATCATCAATAGAACCCCCTAAGTTCATTTAATCCCATTCAGTAACTATTTCATGGAAAAATCATTCGCAGCAAATTGCGTTACGTAATACTTGAACGCGGGGAGCGTTCAAGTATTACGTAACGCAATTTTTTAAGATTTTCGACCCCCTCTCCCCCCCATGTAACGCGCCGTAACGTTTTTCTGTACCCCTCTCCCTCTCCCGAAAAGGATAGAAGGTAAGAAAGGAAGGTAGATGTAATTCAACCACTCAGCTTAGGATAGACACATCCCCTTCAGCTACACCATAAATCTGTTGACTTAGTTACACTTGAAATCACCGAGATAATACATAACTGAAAGTTGAATAATTGTAAGTTAAAAATCAAATGGAGCGGCATTTGATTTTTAACTTACAATTATTCAACTTATGTCCCAAACTTATTCTCCAGGATACTACCGAGTAAACTACGACAAGAAAAACTGGCAGCTACTAAGTGAAGCCCTGAAGACCGGCGTCATAAAGTCCCCCATCACAAAGTCCCAGCTGATTGATGATGCCTTCAATCTCGCCAAGGTCTCCCAACTGAACTATAGCTATGCGCTTGGTCTGACCACCTGTGTTATCAACGGGGAAGACTCGAAGATGGTCTGGGATCTTCTGTTGAATAATATGGCGTTTTTAAAGCATAACTTACGGGCGACTTCGGGATATGTGCATTTTCAGGTTAGTTAATTGGTGCATTTTTAAGTGTGATCACAGTCGGCCTGGAATTGGTTTGAGCTGATTAGAAAAAGCTTAATTTCCATGCAATTAGTGATGGGCTAACATTAAATAAATATGCAAAAGAAAACTAAAATGCAACGTGTGCGGTGGACAGTAGTAACACTTGAGATTTAAAACCGCCTTAACTGTTACGATATAAAGGCCTTGTCAATTTGCTATCATGGTAGGGTCGGATCAGTATCTTATGAAAGGTTAATAATAATGATGATATACCGTTGATCCTAATGCAGCCAATAGATGTGGAAAGTGAAACATTTTACATGGCAAGCCTCATAATAAGTCCCATCGCTATTTGCCACGGAGTCGTACGAGAATAAGGCATCGTTCACACCAAACGTTTTGTCCGCCGCCGACTGTTAGTATTTAGTTAAATATATATGGAAAAGCGATAAACTGACTAACGCGCGCTCACAGTCAGCGGCTGACAATACTTTTGGTCTGAACAATGCCTAAGAGCTATAGATAAGAATAGAGCAAAATCATAATCAGTACATAACTTGCAGTTCCTTTCCATTCCAGGACTACATGAGAATAATTCTAGCGAAACAACTAGAACGCGTGAACTACGGTCTATCCAAACCTAAAGACGACAACGAAGCCTTCCTAATAGAGAACCTTGTAATGTGGGAGTGCTACGTCGAGTCCCCGCGCTGTCTCAACTGGGCTAGGGAGCAGTTCAACAACTGGACCAAACAGGGCGATATTAATAATAATCCGTGAGTAATAATAATCGACAACTATTTCCGTATCGAGAGTCAAACTTTTTGACCGAAAATGAGGATAATTGCTGGCGCCTTGGGAAACCGCTGCAATAGTTGCCCAACTTACATATTTAAAATTCAGATTTAATAAAATGACGTAAGTTCACTTACAATTTTACATACTTTAAAGGTGTCTGGCGAAGTTTTTCCACCACACAAAGTGTCTGGCGGTGGAGGAGGTGAAAAAAATCACGCTTTATAGTCTGACGTAACTTAGCAGCTATTTAGCACAACTTTGTTACCTGATATCTGTCAAAGCCACCACGACCGACTTTTCATAATATCCAGTTGTTCTTTTACCTATAGAAAAAGTTTCAGCTTTTATAAAAATGATTTTCATGGGATCTTGATCCATAAAAACAGGAAGGATCCTCCGATCAGACGTATATCGTGTCTTGTGGGCTACAGCGTGATCGTTGTTGTCGAGTTTCTGTACATTATATACCAATCGTCGCGGATAACTATACTTACTCGAAGTAGAATTTGCATGAAAAATGTCGTCAGAAGCCCACGAAATTATCAAAAAACATATTATTATATTCTAATAATCTTTGTACTCCTTTCCAGCATCCCCAGCTATCTCCGCTCCCTGGTGTACAACATGGTCCTGCGTCACGGCGGCCGCGCAGAGTTCGACTTCCTGTGGAACGTGTTCGTGAACTCCACCGACCCTAACGTGAAGAGTCTCATCATCAACAACCTGCCCAGTACGAGGGAAGAGTCGCTTATTACTACGTGAGTGCTCATCATCAGTCATATGAAAGTCACCCATTACTGCTCATAGGTGTCTACACGTTTTTCATGTCAACGTTTCAAACCCCGTGATTATCAAATGCGGGTGGCAAAATCAGAAAACGCTTTCTGAATCAGCGATAAAAGCTATGCAAGGACTGCATTGAGACATATATGTCAGGATTAACTCCGTTATGCTTGTACATCATGTCGGCAGCAGATGGGTTTCGTGCAAAGAAAACACACTAGGTGCGATCCACCGTTTTTAGTAAACTAACAAATTACTTGATATTTCAACTTACAACACGAAGCACAATGAAACGGATACAGTTTCGGGACGTCTCAACTCTGCCGCGATCAGACACTCACTCTCGTCTTCACTGCGAGCTCGCCCGACTCTGAATAAGCACGCTGTGTTGTGGGTAGACTGGTAAGTAGGTCGCGTGATGCCACCACTGCACACTGGCGTACTTGCCATTCATTTTATGTTCGTACTTACGACCGGATCCGACATATAGAACTATTTAACTCTCATAAAAATCCACCGCCGACTGCAAAAAAAGTCACCACGAAGTGAAAAATTAACTTAGTTTCGTCGTCTTTAATTTTATTTCATTTTTGCACAGTTGCAATTACACACATGGTCGCAATAACATAGCTAGGGCACCCCGACCAAGTGAATGCGCTAGGTTAGGTTACAGCTACAGCGACACGGATCAGCGCTAGGGCCGGCAACCGCTACATACAAGTTTCTTGTACCAAATGACTTACCGAATTTACTCCTGCCATCCCGGCAACCGCGTAATTAATACAATGCCGACTGAACGTTTGGTATTGTATAGAATGCCTAGGCTAGGTATCGAATAAATTTTATTTCATTTGCCTGAAATCTTTAGGCATTTTACAGACTGTCTAGGTATTTTAAAGAATATCATATTATGTAGATTGACCATAACACATACATGAAAAAGGCACTCGCCGGATGCATTTCGCCTTTTTTTGAAGACTGTTAAAAAACTGTATATTTGTTTCCACAGGCTTCTGGAAAAATCCCTAACGTCGCTCCCCAAGCAGTACGCCGTGGCCGCCTGGAGCGTGGAGGCGCCGCTGGGAACGCGCCTGGCACAGGACTTCCTGATCCAGCACTTCCACCAGGTCTACAACAAGTTCACCGAGATGGACGCCTTCACCTTCCCCGCCGTGCTCAGTGGATCCTTCGGCTTTATATCTACGGAGGAGGAGCTTAGCAGGGTTTGTTTAGTTTTATTGTTAAAATGAACTTTAATAAGACGTGTTGACGTTCAAAATGCAATGGGTATGTCACTGCAGTAAAGTTTGTATTGCAGATAACTAATCTATCTAAACTGGTAGTATCAGTGTAGCATCTGTGTACAGAAAAGTCTATATTGCAAGAAAAGTTTCCATTTTCGTTCCTTTTAGTGTTTGTATCTCCTGTGCGTGTCCCTAGTATTTATTAGGCAAGGTTGAAGGGACACCGACGCTAAAACGGTTACCACGTATTCAGGACATCATTTTTTATTTTTTTGGTAGGTATAGCAGTTTTGCAGGAAACAGCTGTTTTTTTTTTAAATAGCCGACGAATTCATCTCATATACAATCTTACATCAGATTAATTTAAACGTAATCTCCTGTTGTTGTTTTCAAGAATCTAGTGTCAATTGTTTTTTTTTTTTATAAACCCTTGCCAATAATAATGAGACCCCCGACTGACCAACGGACACCAACGGATTGAATGACTATAAAATATTAACAAATCCCTCTCTCCACCTTCCAGCTAAAAAGCTTCGCCCTCAAGCACAAGGAGCAGTTGATGCCGATGTCTCAAACTCTTCAGAAGCTGGTGGACACGGCCACCTTCAGGATCGACTGGGTCAGGAAACATTCCGCCGGTATCAGCAAGTGGTTCCAGGATTATGTAGAAGGTATGTATTCTTTATTACTATCTACTGATTAGTTGACGATTCGCCTGCTTTGAATCTATTCCTGCAGTGGTTACTACCCGCACTGGTTACCCACTGAGCATGGCCGCCACGTTGGTGTAGTGATCGCAAGCGCTACTGCTGAGCATGAGGTTCAGGGTTCGATTCCCTGGTCGGGCAGTGTAATTGTATTTCTCCATCAGTACTTTCTCAGTAGCAGCTTAGATTCAAAATTCGTGCCCGGTTAAAGGTAATATGGTCGCCCCCTATTACATGGGACTTAAGCATAACTGGCGAAATGTGGAAGTACTATAACTACACCTCTCACTAACCTTTCGGGGAACTACACAGGCGTGGTGCAATATTATATGACATAAACTGCCTGCAATCATAAAGAAGCAAAAAATCAAAATTAATAATCATATCTTTTCACAGGTAAATCCCCACTATCCCAAGTAACTCCTGCCCCAAGTCCTGCCCCAACTCCTGCCCCGACCCCAATCGCCCGCACGGACAACACGACGTCAGCCGACGTCACGCGCTCTGACGTCGCGCCCTCTGACGTCACGACCGCTGCGACTAACGTCACGTCATCCACGGCCGCTCCCGCGACCAAGTAATAGTATGCCCACAAAGTATACCTACTTGTAGGTCGATGTAGATGGATGTAGAGTAAACGTTCCTATGAGTAGATCGCTGATGGGAAGCGCAGACCATTATAGTAATTTATGATCTGCTAATTTCAGCTTTATGTGTTGGAAGATAAAATTGAGTTTTAACAGTTTTGTCTCCGCTTTGACGGTCTGCGTTTTTACTCTTAGGGGCCATCCTTTAATCACGTGAGGTTTTTTAGACCACTTTTATAGCCCTCCCGCCCCCTTGGTGATACATCATGAGGTTTTAGGCTACCCCACCCAGCATCACGTGTACATTCTACTTTTGAAAAGATCAGACAGTTTTATCTTTTTTAATAAAAAAGGTAAGGTTTTTTTTTTTGATAAAAATTGGCTTGTTCGGGGTTTTAACTCAGTATTGGTAAAAAAAAAATTGCAGATCACACATTAAATTCATTTTTTTCATCTCACGAAAACATACACGTGATTGTCATATTATCCCCTCCCCCGGTATCGTGATTGATCGTGTTGTTTTTGACCACCTCCCATCCTGTTCAAGCCTCACCTGATTAAAGGACGACCCCTTAGCCGGTATGTGGAAGTTACTCGAGTTTGATCAGCGTCTGGGCAAACTCATATTAAATATTCGTGATAAAGTACAACTGATAACCGGCATTGTTGCTATGTTTCAGTTTCATATAGTTTTGGACGAAAGTGATCATCAAAGTAATTAGATAAAGATTTCTAAAATCGAGACTTTCAAATATGAACGCAGCCAAAGAGGCATTGCGTTTCAACCAGAATTTTCGTTGAAGCTGGTGTGAAATAAAATGATGTAAACATAGAGCATAATGCCTTAAACTATTTGGTAACTTTAAGTTGTTTGTTAAAACAAATTTAATTCTTACTAAACAAGTATACCTAAGAAGCGATCTAGTCGCTAAAATGAGGTTAATAAAATAAATTATGTTTTTTTTTCTAATTTCAAAGTTCTACCTATAACTTTATAAACTTTTGCGTATAACATCACAAACTCTAAATGTGGTATATTACTATTCAGTAAAATCAGTCTCATTTACATCCAAAACGCATACTTAGAACAGATTTAAAATTAATCAGCGCTTACATACAAAATCATTACAATTACTTCAGAAAATGGGAAAAAAATATGGGTTGGTACATGTTGGCAAAACTACCCTCAATCATTCTTTTGTAAAAATTTCTTAATCTAAAATTCATATATTTTCATATTATTACTACTCTGTAATCCTATGAAGTTATAACACAATAATCGCTATGAAAATTGATTATTTTTAGTGCAATGTATTTTCTAAATGGTTATGTTTAAGGACTATTTTTAAATATTTTCTCTATTTATTATATATTTTCTCTATTTATTATATATTTTCTCTATTTCTATCAATTTATGTATTTCTATGAACTTATAAATACTTAAGATATTATTTATTAGCGTTTATAGCTATTAAAGTGTGTATTTAATAATATTTGCCAAATTAGATAGTGCATATGTGAAGCCAAAGCTAAATACATAATGTCACAAAAATCTATTTTATTAGAGAATATTATTCGGCTAAATCTTTGTACTTATTTGAATAATTTTAAATAAAAATATTTTTAAATTATTTTTAAAATATCCAAAATGGTTTTGTATTTAAGCATCGCGTTTTAGAATTAGTACAATTAAATATAGTTGACGTTATCATAATAATGTGTGGCCATATTATAAAATTATGATCTAAAAACTGGATTTGTATACGAAATACGCACAAGATTTTATCTTAGTCTATTTTAGCTATCATCTATTAAAACTAAATACTGTAATAGATTGACAGCCATGCTGCACGGCGACAGCCGTCTATTGTATGTATTTAGCGTAAGAATAATGTCAAATTGTCAAAAATGAGTAAATTCAGTCGAAACAAAACTTTTCCAACGTTTTAAACGTGAAATGGATAGCATTGAACAGAGTAATGCAAAAAAAATATGAAACATGTCATGAGTAGAAAATACCGTTTCTATATAAATAAATTATTCGTCTAAATATAGTACACACGGCAACACACCAAGCTATGCATCTCCAGCATAACACGGCCTGGCTTTGTAGAGATTTCCCTTACTATGAGAGAACCACTTATACTGGTTTTGTATATCTTGATTGCTCGTCGTGAGTACCTAGAGAAAAATTGGTGCATAAATTAAAAAATAAACGTCATATTGGCATGACAGTAACCAAAAATACACACAACCCTAGTATAGGGTTTAAGTTGAAATTACTTGTTAAGGTGGACGCTCCAGGGTAGCTTCAATTCAAATTTTCTTATGTTTTTTGCCGGTCAGTGTCAGGCTAAAAGTTGAATAAAAAATGAGTCGCAACAGTAATACGTTCGTATGTATTTACAGAATTATAATCATGTAAATCATCAATACTACCCTCTATAATAATTTAATCACATTGAATGACTATTTCGCGAAAATGACATTCAATTGGATTTAATAAACGTGGAGGGTTGTGTTTAAGATTTTGTTGACCATAGCTCCATAAACAAATACGTGTTACGGTCGCAAATCATATTTTAATCGACATACAGCCTGACACTGACCAGCAAATTGCAAAAACCGTATAGTAATTTGGATTTGGCAGGCTACCCTGGCACTTCCCACTTAAGAATGCCATTATAAATCACATCACCTTACATTCCTTTGTCGTTTGTATTTACAAAGTACAGCTGGCAACACAATTGGTTTTTAAATCCTCTATCTGCCCTACTTTTAATATCCCTATAAATAAATGTATTTAAATGTGCTGTGTACTTTTATACCAAATATTCTAGTTATTTTTTAAAGTTAATTGTGTTGCCGACTGTAGTCACCTACTTTATTTATAAAATTGTTCCTATTTATAATTTGAAACCACTCGAATTTAGATAATCATATTTGTTAAAATGTATTTGTCTAAACTTTTATTATAAGTGTTTGCATGTGAAAGCTTAATGTTGAATAAATAATTTAATTATTACACAAGTATTTTATTACACCACACCTTAAATATTAACATAGTGACATTGTATGAAAACATTAAATAAATCCGGTTGAAAGCCGTAGTAGAAGTACAAACTTTTTTGAAAACTCAATACTCAATTCTTTATTGCTTTCCACAATGTAGGCTTAGGTGGTAGACATTTAAAAAAAAAAAACAATCGTGGACTCTGTCGGGCACAGCAAAACAAAGATAATAATCTGTGGAGATGAGAACTTATCATTTAAGTATCTTATAATCTAACTTATTCTAAAAACATTTTTGTTTAATCTATATTTTTCAAGGATTTATCATTGAAATATTCGTTGACACTGTAGTAACATATGCTTATTAATAGCTTTTTTAATTTTTTCGTGAATAGATGGAGTTTTTTTTCTTATTAATTCGGGTAAAATATTGTAATTTTTTATTGACATAACCAGAGGGCTTGTTGAATGTAGTTTTAAGCAGGATGTTGGTAGGTTGAGTCGCGTTTTGTATCGGAGTGTGTATCTCGTTTGTATGTCTTCTCGTTTAGTGTAAAAGTCTTGGTGTTTGTGAGCGAATTTGCATATTTCAAGTACATATATACAAGGTAGGGTTAAATATTTAGTTTTATAAAATGAGGCTATCTATCTGTTGTATACTAGGATACGGATAAATTTCTTTTGAACAGTGAACAGTGTAGGTGCATCTGGACTGTATCCGATTACCTCGTGTCTATCTAGGAGGAAATCTTACTATACAGGGTGTACTTTTCAAGTGGGCGTGGAAGGCCAAATCCGAAACTGAGGAATACCGAAAAATACTCAAACGAGTCTCGAGCCCGATTTTGATGGAAACTAAAACTGCATCATTGGATTTTTTGAAAATCAATATCCCTAGCCAGGAAACGAAGCCGTTGATTTTGGAGAAAAGAAGCACACTTTATTATTACACCATTACCACATACGGCAAACTAAAACTTTTTATTCTACATCAAAATTACCACACAGCAGCAGACTCGTGGCAGAGTCAAGTACTAAACTAATCAGGAAATATTAATATTAATGTTCATGTGACGTCATAAATTCTGTTTGTCTAACAATGACTCACCGAAGTCACCGAGTCGTCATCTGCCTAGCCTTTTGCCAACTATGTTGGGGTCGGCTTCTAGCCTAACCGGATGAAGCTGACTACCAGTATTTTAACTTAGAGCGACCGCGATTACCTATCTGACATTTACAAACAAGGAACTGAGTATCACAATAACCTTTGGTAAGACTGGTTGTCAAATTTTCTAGCTTTGATTATCCGTAAACACTACCAAAGATCGACGTGTTTATTTTTCCACAGCACTGGGAACAACAGCTTAAGGAGGATAAAGGCAAAGACTATTTCATAAAAAAGTCATTCATCATCATCATTTCAGCCGAAAGACGTCCACTGCTGGACATAGGCCTCCCCCAAGTGTCGCCGTATACACCGGTCCCGTGCGACTCCCATCCAGTGTATCCCTGCAACATTCACCAGGTCCAACTAGTGGGAGGCCTTACAAAGCAACGTCTTCCGGTTCGGGGTCGCCACTCCACAAGTTTGGCAATTCTTCGGGCCACGTCGGTAGCCTTGGTTCTCTTGCGGATTTCCTCATTTCTGATTTGATCACGCAAGGAAACCCCGAGCGTAGCCCTCTCTATTGCCCTTTGGGTGACTTTGAGCCTTCTGATGTGAGCGACCACGTTTCGGTCCCTTATGTAATCACTGGCAACACACACTGGTCCTAGACTTTCGTCTTGAGACACTGCGGTAAATTGGACGAGAAGATACCACGCAACTTCCCGAACGTTACCCAGCCGAGTCGGATTCGACGATTGTCCTCTTTCTCGAAGTTAGACCTACCTAACTAAAACGTTTGTCCCAGGTAGACATAATTGTCTAAAAAAAAAAGGAATTCAATGAGATTAAATGAAGTTAGAGGGGGGTTGTATTGATGATTTTAATGATTATATAACTCTGTAAAGCCATATTTGTTACGGTCGCGAAACATATTTTAATCAATATACAGCCTGACACTGACCGATAACAAAAAACGTAAGAAAATTCGAATTACACGGGCTATCCTGGCGCTGAAAAAAATACGTTTACAGGTGTTCCGAAAAAATTAAATTAAGTCATAGAATTTACCACTAGATGGCGCTAAAGAAGCTCATTTTGTTTACCTTCATCATTATGAGCCTAATAGTGACTTTTACCGCATTATTATAATTGGTACATAAAACGTAATCAAAATATAACTTCATGTAACAATTGCCAGGGGAAAATAAGCTGCACAAGCGCATACTTATAAATCGATTTAAAGAACTGCAATAAATCAAACAGTTAACAGTTTGTATCTTTAAACCTTCGAAGACCTTCGGAAAAAAATGCAATCCCCTATCTGGCATTACAATATTATACAAATATAAATACTATACCTACTCGATAAATATTCTCGATGGCTCACGCTGGCCACGTCACTGTCCCTCCCTATCGAAACTATGGCAGCCCCGACCCTCAGCGCGAAAATCAATAATCTGCTTGTAAACAACTCGAATCAAATGTAGGGCAAACAAGTATCCCTGTACAATTTTCATATTCCGCAATTATTGTTTCGTGTAACCTTTTTATTTAACCACATTTTAGTTGTTAGTGAGTGTAAAATTAATTTAACAAAGATGGATACAGCGAATGTTGGGTATTCCTATCATTTGCCTTCAGGCGGCTGGAACTATAAGATTCGTAACACATTGTCGCAATTCAGTGATTTGTTCAGCGAATTTAATAAATATATCGCGCCGGCATATCACCATGACCGTTGTGAAAGGTAATTTATACAATTTTTGTACCGTTTTTTGAGGATCTAAGGAACTGCGCAATTAATTATTTACCTACATCTTACCCCTGTAACATCTATAACAGAATTCTTTTTACATTTAAACATTTTTTTTTTTCTTTTTAGCATTTTCTTGGATATTTTTTTTTAATCGACCGTATTCATGTATACAGGCGATTTAAAAAAAAAACATAGCTTTAGATCTGTAATACATACAGATGTTGTACATCTGTAATATAGGTACAGAATATTAAGAACAAAACTCTTATTCTTTTGACTATTTATTCATCGTGTTTTATACTTTCCATGAAGATGTTTATGACATTCTATTATTTTATTTGCAAGATTTTTACGAAGTAAGTGCTTGTGTAATTATTATTTATTTATCTATTTTCAGGTCTGTTCAAATGAGAATATATTCGATGCACAAAGGGGAGTTTGTGATGGTATTTATTGCGTTTTTCGCTTGTTTCGGCTTAGGAGTATTTATAGGACTGGCAGGTAAGATATTTTGCATTTTATAAATCTCGCATACTAGTTAGAAGGACCCTCCTGCCTTTAGTATTTTCTTGATTGAAATATATTGAAACTATAAATTGAAAGTTTAAAGAAATTATTGTAAACGTACCGAAATTCGGTATCAAAGGTAGTCCGGTATAAATAACATAGGAGTTAACTAAAGTATTAATTACTTATACTTTTTTCTGAACAATGTAACATACTTAAATCATTAGGTACGAATAACAAACAGCAATTCAAATTTACCGCTAATATTAGGTAAACGCACAATCACTACCTAGTAATAATGATAGACATTTTTAACCTCGACTTTAATCACTCGTTTATTCATTAAATAACATTAATTCCAATTAAACTATTACTACCACGCTAACCGCCGCCTTCGCTATAAAAAGATAAATGTCGTCGAACACATAACTCTTTCTTTTTTAAAGTCGGTTTAAAACTGCACTATAAAACACGAACCCTAATAAAAAATTAACGGCGAAGAAAAACATCATGCATGAGGAAGCCGGCATCTACTATCTCCTAGAACCATACATTCGAAGAAATGCGCCGTCACATGTCTGTCACCAGCCCGCACTGGACACGCGTGGTAGATTACCGCCCTTTGAGTGACCTGAGTCCCACCACTGAAAAAACTTTAGGTAAACTATGCTAAAAACCCAGACAAGTTCTAATCATAAAAAATATTTCCTTGTTATTTTAGGGCCATCACCAACTATGACGACATCTATCACCGCCTCCTCCGTGCTGACAAACGGTAGCACTATATACCAAGGCCCCTTCCATCTACACAGCAAAGCACTAGGCCTCCGCGCGCAGCAACTGTGGCTCATGGCCGAGATACTCACCAACAATGATGACGGTAAGAGCTCTCTGGTCTCAAGCACTTCATCAGACTACACAGAGCACTACCAAGGCCCCTTCCATCTACGCAGCAAGGCGCTGGGCCTCCGCGCGCAGTAACTGTGGCTCATGGTCGAGGTACTCGCCAACAATGATGACGGTAAGAGCTATCTAGTCTCTAGTTATACCAGACTACAGAAAGAAGTATATACCAAGGCCCCTTCCATCTACACAGCAAGGCCCTAGGCCTCCGCGCGCAACAACTGTGGCTCATGGTCGAGATACTCACCAACAATGATGATGGTAAGTGCTCATGTCTCTAGCTATACGTTAATAAACTACATAGCTATACTATACTGAGTGGTACCGAGGTCGTAAAATAATAAGATTCCTCAGTTTCTAAAAAAAACCATGGTCACCGTTTAAAAAAAAAACTTTATTTTTGAACGGCTAGTTAACATTTGTCAAGGTTCCCGAGATCCCAACTTCCCAAGTCGTGGGAACGACCTAAACTGCGACTTCCATTGCCCTCACTGCGCCTGGTAAAAGAAAACAAAAAGTGGTTCCCGTTGGCCACGAGGATGCCTGAGTAACCGGTACCGAATGCAAGAACAAGAGAAGACCATTTTCGATAAATTGGAAATTCAAAGGCATTAAATTGGACCCCCACAGCTGTCGTTAGAAGGAACAGTAGAATGACGTCAAAGTGTGCAACAGACGCCCCTTGCAAGAAACTACTTTATAAGACACTCGCGTGTTAATATCAATGAAAGTGTATCGGTAATTTCGAAGAACTTTCGAGAAAGTCACGTAATGAATGCTTTCTATTTTTCAGAGGAGATATTCGATAAGAGCTTCCAAGTTAGTATTTCGATAGAGGGCGTGTTGGCAGACCATAGCACGGAAGAAATATTGTCCGAAGCCGACTCGCCTAATAGGTAAGGCTCGAAAATTATCCTAATTAAAGTACGAAGGGAACAGTAGTGGCCCAGTGAGGACTGCGCCAACCCACGTGTCGTAGACCCGTACTCTAGGAAGGCAAGTTGCGTTGTGTCATTTATTTTATCACCACTGCGCTCAAAACGGCGAAGGAGAACATCGTAAGGAAACCAGCATTACTATTTTAGAACCAAAAATTCGAAGACATAAATGTAAAAGTTTTTATTTGACTCGCACAGGACAAAATAATAAAACAAAATTAAATAAAAAGAAAACAACCAAAACAAAATAAGACATACATTAAATTAAATTGGTCCTGTACGAAGCCAAAAGATCCTAAAGACAACACATCCATCAACCCGCACTGGGCCCGAGTGCGATTACAGTCCACTCTCTCTCACCGAAGGGATACTTTTATCCCAGCATAAAATCAAAGAAACTCTGAAATTAAGACCATGTTTCTTTCAGGACTCAGCATCTAAAATGCAAGAAGCGTATCTGTGACGAGGTGATGATCCTACACATTTTGTGGCTGGACTACACGCACTACGTGTTTAATATTAACTTTTTTGGGCTCAAGGAGTTCCATCACCGATACTTTATAAGAGACATTATATTCTACGTGAGTATCAAGACCCGGTGGACAAATTCACTAATTGTGTACAAATCTCCCAGGAAAAGTATGCGCTTCGGTAATCATCGCCTATTTTCGGAAAACAAACGCGAGATGATGTGTTCTATTAAATTATGTACTCTTGCCTGTTTTACATTACCATAGTTAGAAAGTCATTGGATTCACAAATCTATGCTATTTCATTTTCCATAAAATATGGAGTGACAGATTACAAATATTACAATCTACTACTGGAGCAGGGTATAAACCTGACAAAGATAACACTTCATAATATATACACAGTGATAGTACTAAGTGCAAATGCACTACCCCAAAGCGCGGCTTGTCAAAAGTTTGGGACTTAGTTTCTGTGGGGAGTAACTCTGAAATATGAACATTACCCAAGCGCATACCTTTTCTGGGTTATCTGTACAAAATCAGATAATTTTTTGTACTAGTTTTTTTGTAAGGGAGATGGCAGCTGAGGTCAATATTTAAGGAATACGGGATAGCTAAAACATACTTAGTCATCAAGATATATATAAACCTGTTGAGAAATTCCGACGTTTTGGTTGCTTTTGGGAGAAACCGACCGTAGAAGGCAATGGATGAAAATGTCTTAAAACTGTATTTCCTACTTTTAGAGTTGTTTATGAAACTTTAAAAGTACGAAATACTGTTTCGGCTTTTGCCAGGTTTGGGAGCAAAAAGGCTTAAATCGACACTCCTTATAAAGATCCTAACGAACACATAAAAGATACAAAAACTGACGATACGTTTTTGGTTTCAGTTCAAGACCTACAATCCAGCATTTACACAAATGGAGACGTGGTTCAGATTTATATTTGTGATGACATCATTCTTCATGACCGTAAGTTTCTCATAATCTTTATCATTAAAAACGGACCGTGACACGATATCACGATATATATTCGGTATGGTTGGCTGAAAGCTTGGTATTTCTAAATGTTGTATCTGATGGTGGATGCAGATGGCCTATACTTTTGAACACAACCCTAACCGACGTCCAATTATGAGGAGTATGCATATTTTTGCACAAACGCACTACTCACATTCTACCTTCCAGGCTTGTGATTACAAGCAGAACTAACTATTAGTTCCCCTGCCAAATTGGGGTCCCTCTGAGAAATAGCATGACGTCTCAATTGGTGCCCAATAAATGCATTAGGGTCACCCCGTATTATTCGGATTTATGATACACCTTGCCTTCCCCTTTGAGCATAAAGGCGTGATGTTATGACATAATTTATTAAACTTTTTAATATATATTTTCAGTTCTGGTTTGCATACATGATGCGAAAATACCCCATGTCTGACTGGTCAATAGAACAAAGATGGATCTACATTTTATTGCCGTCCTTACTTACTTTCAACGGTGAGTACCAAAGAATCTTTTTGATATTATGAATTTCACATTTCTCGAACAAGGATTAAAACGAAAGTGTTAAAATTTGAAAACTATGTGACTCAAAATCAAAATATTTTATATCACATAGGCCTCGATGGGCACTTATAAAACGTCGACAAAAAGGTGCACGGTTCGGGTTGGTCGTTTCCTATGGAGAAGAACCGGCAAGAAACTCCATGGTTACTCTTTTCAAGACTCCTTAGCAGTCCTCGAGGCCCCTTTACAGAAGCACTAGCTTATGCCTGCGACTTCACCCGCGTGGTGTTCGGTACTGTCCCACGGCATACAACCAAGGTTATAAAAAGACTATTTGAGCTTTATGGCCTTAAGCCTTATATAAACTCTGAAACTTTTAACAAGTATGTTGCTAAGTATTCAAAAATTTTTAGAAATACATGCAAGGTTGCCAAAGCCTTGCACATTAGCAACAAGATCAAAACAGCAGAAAACAAAATTAAGACAGTTTGGAAAGTCATAAATAACGAGACTAACAGGAAGAAAATACGTAACACTAGCTACATATTAGATACAGCATGTGGTCCTAAAAGCTCTAATCAGGAAGTAGCTCATGAGTTTGTAAATTTCTTTACCGATATACCGTTAAAAACTACGGAGGCTCTTAATTCCTCTCCTGAAGTCTCAATTGGTTTATTAAAGGCGAATGTGTCTGACTGCCCGGCTGAATTTAAATTTAAACACATAAACCCTATGATAGTTATTAAAGCTTTCCGACAAATAAAAGTCAAACTGACCGAAGATCTTTGGGGAATGTCTATCAGAGTTTATACATCCATAGTTGAGACTATAGCACCATACTTAGCTTTAATTTTTAATTTGTGTGTAGATCAAGGAGTTTTCCCGGACTTAATGAAATACAGTAAAGTCATACGTCTGTTTAAATCCGGAGATAGTAAAGATACAAATAATTATAGACCTGTATCCGTGTTGCCAGTTTTTAGCAAGGTGTTTGAAAAGGTAATGTTAAATCAAATGCTTAATCATTTTAACACCAACAGAATCTTACACGATCAACAGTATGGTTTCACCAAGGGACGTTGTACAACTGACGCCGGTGTAACCTTATTAAAGCACATATTTACTGCGTGGGAAGAGTCCCAAGACGCCATTGGAATATTTTGTGACCTCTCCAAAGCATTTGATTGCGTAAATCACGACACATTACTTTTGAAACTTGAGCATTACGGACTAGGAAAACTTGCACTTAGTTTGGTAAAATCTTATTTGAGTGATAGACAACAACATGTGCAAATAAATGGTGTTAATTCACAGGGTTTAAAAGTAAAAATGGGGGTACCGCAAGGCTCAATATTGGGTCCTTTCCTTTTTCTAGTATATATAAATGATCTCCCCTATTTATTGAAAAACCAACCTCAAAATATGGTGTTATTCGCTGATGACACTTCCCTAATTTTTAAGATAAATAGACGAGCCCAAAATCTAGATGACGTGAATAATGCCCTACTTCAGGTCCATAATTGGTTCACAGCAAACAATTTAGTGTTAAATGAAAAAAAAAACGAAATGCGTAAGATTTGCTTTACCGAATGTAAAAAGTAGCGATTGCGATATAGTATTGAGAAACTTGAATTTGTAGATAAAACGGTTTTCCTGTGGATTACGCTTGATTCAAGGCTACAATGGGGTTCTCATTTAACATCTCTTGCGGGGCGGCTAAGTTCAGCAGCGTCAATATACTGATGTAGATACCGCTAGACAGGTCTATTTTAGTTACTTTCATAGTATTATGTCTTATGGCATTTTAATATGGGGACGGGCTGCAGACATTGAGTCTATATTTATTCTGTAAAAAAGAGCCATCAGAGCCATATATAATCTTCGTAGGCGCGATTCTCTAAGGGAACTGTTTAAGGAAATTAACATCATGACGGTACATTGTCAATACATCTACGAAAACATAATGTATGTAAGAAAAAATCTACATCTTTTTAATAAAAGAGGTGACAGACACAATTACAGTACTAGAAATAGAGACCAATTAGTTCAGCCAGGCTTCAGACTCGCTAAAGTAGACTCATCTTTCATGGGGTACTGTTTGAGATGCTATAATAAAATTCCACAAAGTATTCTTGAACTGAATGAAACGAAATTTAAAACATGCATTAAACGCACACTATGTAAGAAAGCATATTACAAGTTGGACGATTATATCACTGATAAAAATGCTTGGCTCAATGCCGGTCCTGCTCCACAAGAACAGGGGCGCCTAAATTGATAGCATTAAATAGTATTGTTGGAGCTGCTGAAGATTGTATAACTATCTTTGCATTGTATAGATTCAATCTCTTTTGTATTATATAGCCGCCTAGCCCATATTGTGCGAGTACCATGTACTAGAAAGCTGTCATTCGCTGGAAACCTGCGTCTTTTCTTGACTTGAATGTGCCCTGGCGGTTAGGAGCATGTCATGCTCACTCAAAAGTCTCGCTGATGGTGGCACGTGTGTCGTATCATTTAGTTCCCTTCAAAATGGTTGAGTTGAATGGTGCTGATACATGCGTCATGTTCGTGAATGGGCGCTGTCAATTGTGACTGGTCATCTCTTATTTGCCACGGCTTATTTGAATTAATTATTTTATTTTTGAATTGTTTTTACTATGGACACTTTTAACGTACACATCTTGCTGCATCGTTCTCACATAATGTACCATCTCAAAATGAATGATGTAACCAAGGTTTTGTTAAAGTATTCTGATTTAAAAGAGTGTCCATGGAGTTTCTTGCCCGTTCTTCTCCATAGAGGTCTACGTTAGGGAATGGGCAACTACAGTACTTTCACAGTTTTTGTGCCTTGTGACTGGGACTGTAGATATTTTTTACTGTTGTCTTTGTTTCGACAATTCAAAAGTGCCTGTAACTGGCCTACTTGAAATAAATGCTTTGATTTTGATTTTGATAAACTATCTGTGTGCAAAATTTCGTCCAAATCCGTTCAGTAGTTTTTGCGTGAAGGAGTAACAAACATTCATCCATCCATCCATCCATTGTCACAAACTTTCGCATTTACGAGTATAATAATAGGTCTTTAACTATGAAATTGCCGTTTTTTTCTCACATATTGTTGTGTTTGTAACTTTGACGTATGGTTATATTTTCTCCTAATTCCATTTTTATTGGATTCATTGTTAAATTACACACCTTTTAGAGTTTAAAAACCGTACTAGTAGTTTCATATTACATCATAGGATAGTGTGTCAAAACACCAGTTTCAATGTGCCGTCGGTTTTACTACTTCAAGTAGATATATTTTTGTCATAGACTCTGTTTTGAGAATTTAAGATACGCAATGCAAAGCAGCTTTTTCAACTCTAACTATAGTTTGTAATTGCATCATAATCGGTTCAGAACTTCAGACGTTTCCAAGAAAAATAAAAAAATGTTAGTATGGAAATATCACTTTTCACAAAACCGTCCATACAAATAGGCAATTTCATACTTTAACCCCTAATATAAGTAGGATAATATATGTAGGATAATAATGTAGGTAACACAAAACTTATCTATGTTAGAGGGAGGAATGATTGATAGAAGGAGAGAGAGATATGTAACTAAGCAGACAGATTTTGTGGTTGCGAACCCCACATAACAGTACCGTTTCTCCGTAACAAAAAAAGAAAAATGGAAAGATATGTATTGTGGTATCCACAAAAAATGGTAGGATAACCTCAAGTCTATCTTAAAGTTAGTCTACAAAGGAAGTGAATCAACACACCTATTTATAGTTACCTACACTTCAAGCGTACAGTCAGCCCCTAAAAGATGTAAACACGGACTACAAAACATTTCATTGTCTACAACCATTATTTTATAATTGTTTCTACAATGTAAAGCTACAAAACATAGTAACAATTCATGTCACCAAAACCTCCTACAAAGGCCGGATACATAATAAAACAAACACTCCATGTCCAAAACATTGTAATCTACATAAAATCTCATAAATATGGAAACAACAATCGTTTAAAAAGAAGTACACAAATCTATAAGGCTGTTAATGGTGGAGTGGAAATAAGTATTTAATTGAAATATCATAGACTATCTATTTACACTTACGTGTCAGACTGACATAATTTATTAATTAATATCACAACGATTATATCTTAGTCACTGCATAGGAGCATTATCGTGTTACAGTTTTAGATTCGAAACGAGCGACCGAACATTACTGTTGGAAATAATTTTAGCAATACAAGTTTACTAATAGAACTTGTATTGCTAACTTATTTCCAACAGAACAGCAGTGTGTGCGGAAAACCGATAATTACAACTGACAATGTCGATACAACTGAATCGATGATACGCATACGAATGTTTACATTTCCGAGCGAATGCTCGTTGATCAGCCAATCAAGCTGGCCCCGTATTGTAACGTAATGTTCAAAAGTTAATTTCTTTGATTGTTTATAACACGCGAATGCGCCCGGTGAGTGACCATCTTTAAAGGTCTAAGTATCATTCGTTAGATTATATTTATGTATTTCAACTTCATTAAAAACAAATGACGCATGATGTCACCGACGTCACGCATTCAATGACATGAAAAGGTCAGAAACAAAGTTTTTGTTCTTAGAACACTTGTTCGAGACATGTCAATCGTTGCAAGTCGTATGACATTGTCAGTCTGTGTACCTAGTTTTGGTCATAGGGTGTTTTTATGATTATGTATCCGGCCTGTGTAAGGGGTTTTGTTGAATTAAATTGGTTATTATGTTTTGTAGCTTTACATTGTACACACAATTATGGAATAATGGTTGTTGTCAATTAAATGGTTCCTAGTCCGTCTTTACATCTTTTAGGGGCTGACTGTACTTTTATATCCAAAAGGCGTCCATATTTAAAATGGCCGGGGCGGTGCGCGATTACCCCGGGGACCGGTTTGTCTCGCTCCCTTGTTCGTAGACGGAGAATAGTATAGACAAGCCACTCTACAATAATATGAGTAAGGCAAGGACAGACTTATTGGTTACAGTTGTAGAGTAAACAAGACAGAAATATGTTTTGTCATTCAATACACTTCCTCGAAAACTGGCTCTTATCGCACTTCTATTAGGTTCAGTCTGCAGTGTATTTTTACACAAGTGTGTTTTTTTTAAATTTACCTCTACAAGTGTGGAAAAAAAAATCCACAGATAACTTTAAACTTAGTCCAAATTGGTTCAATAGGTACGTGTAGTCATCAATGATTGTTTTATTTTTAATCTCAGCAAAAATAATTATGCATAATTATGCCTTTAAGGCGTAAATATGTTCTGAATATTTAAATTGTTTTTATAAATAGAATCCCCTATCATAAATAAACACGATAATTTAAAAGAATATTTTATTTGAACAAATTTTATATTATTATAAAAAACTACTTTTTGCATGAAAGAGTAACAAACATCCATGTATCCTCTCAAACTTTCACATTTATAATATTAGTAGGACTATGGAGGCTTCTGTACACAGACACGGCGAAACTACGGCGCGGCTAACACGCCGTACTTACGGTTAAAAAACAGTATCATCAACCGATATCGATACCCATCGCACCTGCGAAGTTGCGCGAAGCACGTTACTCGATGCGAAGCACTTTTGTTCACTGGCCTGTACCAAGAATATTATATTCGAGTCTTGAGTCACTCCATACTGTGAAGACAGCCTACGCTTACCTACCCACATGTAGGTGCAGCTGCCAACGTTCGCTGTTAATCATTTTTAAACTTTAAAACTAGGGCATAAGGTTCAAAAGTGGTCAACCGCTCACTTTGTAGAGTGCACCTACGCGGATAAGGACAGAATGAGTAAGGGCCTTTTTGTGAGTCTTGACTGTCATCGTTCTCATCTCTTATTTTATAGCTGTTATTCTACCATCGATACATTATCGTATAAACGATCATCTCATTCACAACACTAGCCGTGTCTTGTTTAAACTTCAACAAAACACTGTGTTCCAAAACAGAAATCCTTTGTTTAATCTGTCAAGTGGTTGCTTACGATCTGCTCTCTCCTCGTGAGAGCTCCACGTTTTTAATTTAAAGATTATATTTATGGTCATTATGATTAATAAGAATTGTTTTGTCGAATGAATACCCAGAGTGCTTGCTTCGCATAGCCCTGCTCAATTTGTTCATAGCTTTCTTTGGTCACAAAGATCTTGGACAAACATATGGATAAACCCGCTACAAGCTACCTACCTACCAACTTTCCTACCGCAAAAAAACACAGCTTGCTCTTCCATAAATAGAAACCCATATAATAGGACAGACCCAACACCAAGCGTATTTTTTTATCCAAGATTCTTTTGACAGCTGTAGAAAGATATAGGTCCCTTTCCTTTTTGGAATCTAATAAGGGAGCAAGCTGCCGCAAGACATGCCATTGTAGCGAAAATTGAGATTATGAAATGTGCATTATGTGAAACGATCTTGATGCACGCCAACGATGTGAGGTAATCTATAGAATCTGCGGTTGAGAAAAAAATGTAGTGCCTAAGACACTTTTCTTCACATAAAAAGATAGGTAGGTAGGTACTAACTGGAAAACAGTCTGATGTGTGGCGATACGTTTCACCGTGACAAAGAAAGTGGTGAAACGCATGGAGAAATTGTAGTTCTCACCGAGTAACCTAGCTAAGACAGAGAGGTTTTTAGATTCTTTAGGGGATGGAAATAAGGAATGGTCCATCGCCCTTTTGACTCAGAGCTCACGATGAAACTGGAAACGGGTAGAAAGAAGCGTTTAAACAAAAAATGTCTTGGGATATGGTGTCATAAAGTGTCGACACTGCGTGTGCCTAATATACTGATGATGCCCTTTGGACACGATCCCCTACATCTTTATTTAGCCATTTTTTTGGGAATCGGACTGGAATAACCCCTAAATAAACTAATACTGCCACTTACGGGATATCTTTCGTGATTGTTTGTTATTTTGAACCCCTAAATAGTATCTACATGTTCTGACTGGATTACGTCACCATGTATCAGGTTTAAGTATTAGAAAGGTTGTTGCTAGCAAACTAATTGATGATCAGTTCACCTGCAAGTTAAGAATCGGTCATCATAGGTCAGTTGACGAAAAGCAGCATTACCTACTGATGGGTTTCTATATCTAATATATTATAGCACTCGTTCGAAGAGGGCAATTGCTCAAGGGCATATTTCTCTTTCGAGTACGGTCCACTCAATTAGGGCCATCAATCAATTAACGGGAGGTGCCTGTGCTATGTCATATCTTGGAATTTTGGCGACGTATCCTACAATGTTGTTTATGAATGAAGAGGGAGATGAACGCCAATTAAGGTTAGGATGGATTGTGTGAGGAATGATTTAAAAGAAAAGAGAGTGAATGATAGCGTGACAGCTGACAGGGGAGAATGGTGGAAAAAAAGTGTTGCGCCGATCCCAAGTAACATGATGACGATGAATCGATATCCTAGCATCTTCATACCAGCTATTAAATCCAGTGTATTTATGTTTTCAGATCCTCTGTATCCTTTGAGATTTTTTCCGGGGGCCATCATGGCGCCTTTGATCGGAAACTTCTTCCAAACCGCATTTCTGGCAGTAGTTATGATATCGTGGCTCTCACAGTATCACGGACTAAGACAGGTATGTTATCAGCTCTTTTATAGCATACAGGCTAACAGCTTACCTGATAGGAAGTGGCAACACTCAGGGGTTCTCAGATGTCACCTAAGTGGCCAAGTGCCTCACAGAAAGAAAAAATAATGCCAGATGCCAGGCTGTTCCCTGGGTGAATTCATAAATAAGGACCTCTTTGCCTACCTGTAGAACTGCGACTGCAGACCACAAACCAGTAGTGCCGTCACTGACTATCGACCAGATGGATTAGACGGACTTTCGCGAAACTGAAGAAGAGAAGTTCCACTGTCCTCGAAATTGATAAAGCGTTCGTTGGAGCAAACGAATTATGAAGTGGAGACCGCGTATCGGCAAGGGTACTGTAGCTCGTTAACAGATGTACCGATGATGACCTCAAAAAGGTGGATGCGACAGACTGAATGTGGGAGGCGGAGTTCAAGGTATTATGCAGCAGCTTAGGAGAGGTCTCGCAAGCCGAGACGATTGATGGTCCCATTTGTAGGTGTACCATAAATATTCTAAGCGTTTAAAACTGTCTCCATTTCTTCCAGAACGACAGAGGCCTCGTCTCCTTCTACTTATTCAAGTTCGTGCTGGTTGGTCTGTGCGTGATACCCGCCTTCATGCTCGGCAACTGGCAGAAGTTTAGCAGCTACCTGGATCCTACCTTCAACTACATGATGGATCCCGACTATCCAGTAAGTTTCATTCGCACACATTAACTGGTCTCTTGATCGTAAGCGCAAATGCTAAGGGACCTGAATTCGACTGGTTGGAGAAATTGTTAATCTGGTCATAAGTTGCGCTTACAATACATTTTTTATTGAAGATTTAATTCTACAAAGTTTTAATACTATTAAGTTAACCTATGGTCAAAGTTTAAAGTCACTGCAGACTTTCTATCGGTCGATAATTTTGTCGGTTTGGGCGCTTATCTACTAGTTAGAGCTATCGTCCGACTCGGCTGATTGAACAATCGGGAGGTGTGGGCGCGGTATAAGAGTGCCACTGTGCCAGTGCTACTGATCTAGTAGTTGGCCGATAGTATTGTTTGAAGGCAATCGTTTAGCCCATCAAACCATTTGTCGGCCGACAGCGAAACGTAATATGCGCACTAGCATACATGTTTATACTGATTAGGAGACCGACTAAACTATCGGCTGATAGAAAGTCTGCAGTCCCCGCAACTCTTACAGTAACAGCTGTATGTGTGGAAAAAATCTCTTTTATTTTATTTTCAGCTCGTGAAACTATGGTTCTTCTGTGCAATCACGATATACTTCTTATACTTAATAATATTGATCATAAAGGCGTATAGTGATTTGAGGAATATGCCATTTTTCGGTAAGTCTTGTATTGTATTATCGCCCATACCTTCCGGGTTTTTTGTTTCCTCCGTGCCTCGGAAAGCACGTTAAGCCGTTGGTCCCGGGTGTCATTTGTAGATCTTTGACAGTCGTTATAGGTAGTCAGTGGCCCAAAAAGTCTGACAACCAGTCTTACCAAGGGGTTGTGGAGGTCAGATAGGCAGTCGCTCCATGTAAAATACTGGTATTCAGCTGCATCCGGTTAGACTGGAAGCCGACCCCAACATAGTTGGGAAAAGGCTAGGCAGATGATGATGACCTTCCGGGTTTTTATGAGGCCCACTTACCCTTTAAAAATGTAGGTAGTACTTAAAACGTATTCTTTTGCGGTTGAGGCATTTTCCTAATGGAGGCATGATACAAGAAAAAGTGTAAAAGTTTTTTTTTAAATATGTTTTTTGTACCGTGGTCGTCTGATGAGTAAATACCTACCACGTGGACCACCTGTAGATAGAACGTCTTCGGGGAGATCAAGTGCTCAAAAAAAATCAAAATCAAAGCATTTATTTCAAGTAGGCCAGTTACAGGCACTTTTGAATTGTCGAAACAAAGACAACAGTAAAATATAGCTACAGTCCCAGTCACGAGGCACAAAAACTGTGAAAGTACTGTAGTTGCCCATTCCCTAACGTAGATCTCTATGCTAAATATAAAGTCCGCCAGTAGGTAAGTAATAGTATACTTTTATTGAGATATCTTCGGATTGAGACGATAGCCGACATCATCATTATATCAGCCTGGAATCACCCACTGCTGGGTATAGGCCTCCCCTTTTTTCTGCCACACTTCCCTGTTCTGTGCGTCCCTTATACAGGTGTTTCTCGACAGACTCGCTTGTAATAACGTATCTCAATCTTTCTTTATCGTGTGGTACTTTAGTTCCTAACCTGGTGTCAGAGTTTATATGCCGCCCATGGGCCTCTGACTTGGCTTAACATGCCGCCAAGAAGTATCTCTTAGGCATGCTGGTTTCCTCACGATGTTTTCCCTCACCGAAGCAAGTGATAATAATACAATACGCACATGAATCCGAAAAATCAGAGGTGCGTGCCTTGGGTTCGAACTCGAGATCTATAACTTGGCAGTCCGACGATCACACCACTAGGCTGTCACTGCTTTTTTTAGTATCTCAATAAAATTATACCATAACTTAGTACTAGTGAACTTTATATTTCATACCTACATCTCCCCGAAGACGTCCTATCTACAGTCGCTTTGCAGTCCTCTTGGCATTTATGTAACTGATGACCAGGCTACAGTTGTATTATACATTGTTGCCAGAAAGCATCATTTACCCGACTTAGTACTTACCGAATTCGTTTTTTTTAAAATCTCTAATCAACCATATACATATACTTGAACTGATGATTGTATGAACGTGGACGAAGCAAAAGGAGTATGTAAGGATCGTAACAGGTGCCGTTTTGTAGTTTCTGTTCACCATTTGCAAAAGACTTCAGTTTATTTTAATACCTATGCATTTACTTCTTACAGACATCCGACTCCGATGCCAGTCAATAGTGGTGGGTACTGTGACGTCCATCATCACAATCCTTGCCCTACAAGGATGGGGCCCTGCGGCTCTGCAGGACCACTGGGCTTGCCAACCGAAGATACACTTCGACACCTCGGCACCTTTCATGGCCCTCTACGGGCTGTTCAACTTTTATATTTACATCTTGGCCTATTTGTTCTCTCCTGGCGGTGGAAATATTCATGGTAAGAGTTTTATAGTGCAGCATGCTTCTTTTTGGGGCTCGAATGACATTGACAGGACGGTAACTGTATTGAAAAAACAAAATAGAGGTTAAAGCTCCGACACGCGAAAAAAAAACCATGGAGCACATTAATAGATCTCGACCGAACTTTGGTCACAGAGTTAACGGAGAGTAGCCATGTGGTAGGTGCGCTTTCTGTTTGTTTACATTAGCGGGATGGCAATACGACACGACCCTGGAAAGATCAGGCGTACATCCAACGGCTTTATGTGCTTTCCGAAGCACGGGGTGTTACATCAGTTTTAAAAGAATCAGTGTCTACGTGATATTTATTAAGTTCGGAAAATAAGCACAGGCCTCACCGCAAGCTGGTGGGCGGGTGAGCGACAAATACAAACCTTCGGCTTCGACCAATATTTAAAACGAAGGTTTGGCCGAAGGTGGATTTCTAGCCGAAGCCGAAGCTTCTGTCGAAGACTACCAGTTACCTGTACATAAAAAGCTTGTTGCTTAGCTTAGCCTGTTTTAACTATACCAAGACATTGATAATTCTCTCATCGACAAATCACCCCAAAGTCTTGAGTCTATTCGACCTAAAATCTTAAACAACTTTACCATAGGTATAAAACAAAGACAAAAATTCGAAGGATTTGCATGCCACATTCAAAGTAATATAACTTACCACGTGTTGTTTCAGAAACGGCCATAACCAAAGACAACCCCGCATTCTCTATGATCAACGATTCAGACGAGGAGGTTATCTATGGCTCGGATGAAGAGAGCAGACGTCCACTCAACTCCCACCATAGAATTACTACTGATGAAGATCTATGAATAATTCATTATTTAAATTATAAACTTAAAATAATATTTTCCGTAAATGTAAATTTTTTCTTGTTATAAAATTCTAAAACTAATTAGATGAGACTTGTTTTATTTAAGCATTCCTACTCTTTTACCATAAGTTGTGAAATTCAAATGTCAGAATCACAGTGATCTTTAAGTTTGCTCCTCATCTAGCAGCACGGAATCGCATTTTTCCATGCTCCTATCCTTTTCTGTCGGTCATAACCGTCATTTGCTAGAGCGAGAAACAAAACTTGCCGCCTACCGCATCGTCAATGTAGCCGAGTGCAATTAATTAGACAAAAAATACACAAAAGGTAGAACAAAGTTTATAAGGGATCGGATTTTCATGGGACTTTTTTTTTGAGTTCCTAGAGGTGTGAAAAATTAATATTATTTAAAAAAAAGTTGCACGCACCAAAATTTTTATTTTCAACTTTCTTCTCCACACCTCTAGGAACTACCTTTTCGTCTAAATTATACTGCCGTGTGCGATAGCATTCCCGCTGTTTCTCACCCTAGCAAGTAGCGGTAGCTGCCACTGACAAATCAAAGTGATACAGTGAAATTTATTTGGATACTGTTGTTTTGCTACTGGTAGAGGTAAAATAATTGTGATAGGACTATCTTCTATTTAAGACAACATATTTTGTAGCTACTGACAGAGATAAAAATAAGATTTTCGTTCTAATTGATCACTTAGGTGCTTATTTAGGCCATAGGCAACTCTCAATAATCCTACTATTAATTGACAAAGACAGGTGCTGCCCCTCTCGAAGTCACGACGCTTTACTTTACGGTGAGCGGTCAATCCACCCAGTCGCGCGGCCTAACTAATAATATTTAAGTCTAAAGAGCCCCAAATAAAATCAAATGCGAAGCACCCACATGAAACCTAGTAAAAACATGATTTTGCATGCTTTTATTATGGCGGAATGTGTCCTGCTCTATAACATTTATATAACATCCTGATCGATCCTGATTGTTAGTAGTATTAATTTTATGCAAATAAATACTACTAACAACTAACTACTAACTACTTAGTTATATCGTTAGTAGGTACCTAGTTAAGTTTTACGATCGTTACCAAACGATCTTTAGTCAACGAATAGATAAGTCAAAATTAAAATCAAAATCAAAGCATTTATTTCAAATAGGCCAGTTACAGGCACTTTTGAAATGTCGAAACAAAAACAACAATGAAATGTAGCTACAGTCCCAGTCACAAAGCATAAAAACTGTGAAAGTACTGTAGTTGCCCATTCCCTAACGTAGATCTCTATGGAGTAGAACGGGCAAGAAACTCCATGGACACTCTTTTAAATCTTACTGATAAGGGCTAATGGATTTATAACAGAGACTGAAAAGGTTACCCGTACTAGGGTTTTAATCGGGTTATTTTAGGGTTAGGTTAAAACTCCTACAGTAAAGGTTAACTCGTATTATAGGGTTAATTAGTTTGTTCACGTACAGAATTCATTTTTATATATAAAAATATGCAAGAGAGTGACGGAGTTAGCCCGCGCTCGGGGCTTCGTCTCTTTCATTTTCAGCAACATTTAAATGGTTAACCCATAATTATTATAAGAGTTAACCCGTATAATGGTTAATCAAATGTATGAGTTATAGGTCAAACTGGTTAACCTTTTAACCCGGTCCCTAATATCTAAGAGTAGAGGAGGGGATGAAGGAGAGTAAGAGTCCGTTGCAGAGGTACTTGATAATGTGATCATATATGGACCTAGCTGAAACAGCATTCTCATCATGACTGAAATTGTCGATCGACTATCGACGATCGAATTTTGCTCAAAAAGGGCGCGAAAAGAAAGCCGGGCTCGATTGTTGTAGCAAAATTATCTATATCTACAAAACTTTATCTACTTACGTATACAATTATTTAGATAGGCATCTTCATTCAGAAAGAAATGTATTATTCAATACTGCTTTAAATTCATATCTGGGTATGGCGCTCTGACGTATCAAGAGATATGTGAAGTTGGCCTCTGATAAAATGGAAAACTAATAACCATTACTGGTGGATAAAACATTGAGCATAGTTGGATATACAATAAAATATTTATTTATTCATTCACTCAACGTCAAATCTTGATGGATATTAGTCATGGAGGTGGAGGTAAGCCTTGCGAACTGCAGCGCAAGCGGTGTCAACGACCCGAGTTCCTGGTTGTAACGTACCCAGCGTAGTGTTACAGTTAAGTTACTAAGTAATCTCGGTAAGTTGCAAAATACTGTCAGTTGCTACGCTAGAAATTCGACCTACACGTACATTGTTGGTAAATAGGAGTTTTCCTGCTGGTTCTTTAGGTATTTCATGTTGTATAAATGCGACTAGGGCTTTTAGATCGATCGAAACTGTCCAGGGATTTTCGGTGTCAAGTTTTAAGGTTTAAGTTTTGTCTTCCAGTTCAAATGACGGTTCTGAGCGAAAGAAAAGGATATGAGCATGGACAAGTGCGATTCTGTGCTGCCAGATAAGGTAAACCGGACTGGCAAACAACACAAAGATATTAAAGATAGGCCTGCATGCTATTCGCTTACTCGATTTAAGGCTAGGTTTACCATATCGGAAGATGCGATCGTTGATTGGCGAATCATACTTACTGGACATAAAAGCACTGTAGCGCGTCTGTAGAGCTGTACCCTTTCAGAATTAAGGTCGTACTGGTTATGTAATACCTAGTTTTGTAGCGACAACTGGGTCAGTTACTAGAAAATTCGATACAAAACCACAGACTGAAGATAATTGGTCACTGACGATGACCAAACAGATCAGATCGATACAGACTGGCCCAGATCGATACACACTGTCCCAAATCAAAACAGACAGTACCACGTTGACACAGTCCCGGATTGACGCAGACAATCCCAGATCGATCCTGATTGTACCAGATTAATTCTGACCGTCATAGATCGATACCTACCAGCCCCGGATCTAGGGGGGGGGGGGGGGCAAACCTGGGCCCGTGCCTCGGGCGGCAAATTCAAGCTTGGTAGACGAATACACTACTCAGCATTATCGCAACTTTGCGATTACTACCGGGCAGTATAGTAAAATAATAAAATAAACAATTAATTATTCTCCGCGGGGCACATAGGCATAGATCGCGGTTTCTGGCGCGGCGGCCGGTGCGCATGGCAGTGTGCAAGTGAAACGGACTCACATTTGACGGCGGCGCCGGGCGGCGGTTAGCGTGCGTGCGAAAGACATGCGTAGCTATATTTGAAAACTTTTTTAAATCTCACGTTTTATTGTCAGACCATATCTTGTCCTATCCTAATTAAAATATATGTCCAACACAGGCGCGGTCCTAGGGGTCATGACCCGCCCCAAACACATACACAAAAATCATACACGCCAAATCGATAAACCTTCTTAAAATAGTTTTTTTCGGATATAAATTATTGCTTAATCGTTCAACAACAGAAACTAACCTTTTTCGAGGCCGAATTCTAAAATTTTCGAGCTCGCTTCGCTCGCTAATGTATCCGAGTTACTTTTATTCTCATCTCTGTATGAATGAACAAATAGAACCTAATACACGGGGCGGAGGCGGGCTGCTTCAAATTTGAGCTCGCTTCTCTCGCTCTTGCATTCTATTAGTATCAAGTAGTGGGGTCATGACCACCCCGCCTGGGTTGGGCCTAGGTCGACTGTAATCATGTTTCTGAACTCATTGATTTAAATAAAATAAAAAGAGGTCCGGCTCGCTTCGCTCGCTATTGCGTTGTCTTCATATAAGACTTGATATTTATTATTTATTTATTTACGAACTCTTACCTACAACTACCATTACAGATCTGCGATCCAATGCGATAGAGTGGCCTTACATGCTAAATTCTTAATCTACATCCTATAAAATTACATACTATATCCTAAATATTAACCTACATCTAAATAACATATTTTATATAATGCAGCTTTTGCGAACTCACTCAAGTTGCAACCACAATACATCAACCCTCTCGTGAACCTCGTTCACCACACGCATGGCTCTAGTGAGAGGAGTCTTCGCCAGTAAGTCGGTTGGTTGGGTGGACTATCTCGGGGGCAAGGCCGTAGGCAGGGACTGATGGTTGCAACCCCCCGAAATCTCCGACAACTAATAAGAAATCCACCTATTCGAGGCGGAATGCAAAAATTTTCTAAATTTAATACTTACGTCATATATTTTTTTCAATTCTGCAAAAGTTGACAGAGTGATCCTATTTTCATTTCTGTATAAATTAAAAAAAGAAGTGGTGCTAAACATTTGCAGCTCGCTTTACTCGCTCAAGCATCTGAGTACCTACACAATTCCTGTATGAATGGTCAAAAGAAAATCTAACCTACTCGATGTAGTTCTAAAATTTTCGAGCTCGCTTTGCTCGCTCTGACATTCTACATTCTTTTTAGTATATCTTTATAAACTGACACAATTTCCGAAAGCTAAAGATGCACCTCCCGGAAATAAGCCTTAGGCGCCCTTGATTGTTTTATTTAAATCCGAGATGGTTGACATAATTTAGTTTTTCAAAAGTTTTTGATAATAATTTAATTTATTTCCTGGCTATGGACCCTTGTGACCCCCCCGAAAGACTAAAGCTGGGACCGCGCCTGGTCCAACAAGTCCATGTATTTTTAAAAAAAATATAGGCTTAACAGAGAAAGAGCAGCGCTTGACCGGTCGTAGTGGCGTTCTTTGGAGGAGACCTATGTCCATCAGTGAGCGTGTTATGGCTGAAATGAAGATGATATAGGTAAAAATATTGTCAGGCGGGGGCGGCATTTTTCAGTTTTTGTCCCGTCTCGAAATAATTCAAGATCCGGGGCTGATCGATACAAGCTATCTCAAATCGATACAGACTGTCCCAAATGGATTCAGACTGTCTCAGATCGAAACGGGCTGTCCCAGATCGACACAGACTGTCCCAGATAGACACAGTCTCTGTACGACACAGACTGTCCCAGATCGACAGACTGTCTCAGATCGATACAGACTGTCTCAGATCGACACAATTTGTCATATCGATGCAGAATGTCCCAAGTCGGACTGACAGTTCCAATTTGAAACTGACTATGCCAGATTGATTCAGACTGTCTAAAATTGGGTTGTACACTGTTTTATAGACAAAAGTTTCATAGAATTTCGTTTCATATAAATTTTTTCTCATATTATCATTTCATAGAATACCCAATACGCAAAATTCTTCCTTCGAAAAAGATTAAATCGTAGATTTTTGTTACAAATAAAATTTAGTGTTTCTTATTCATAACATAGAATAACAAATCATCTATTCTTTATACTCATATTGTTTAGTTAATTTAATATAAAAATGATTACCAAGAAAAACATTTTATCGAGTGAGTTTCTAAATGTTTCAATTCATACCTTTGACAAAATGCATACTCTCCTATAAAATAACAACACCGCGTTCACAAAAACAATACGGGTAATCTTGTTATTCTCATTAATAGTAATTTAATATGCACGTACGTACTGCGTTAATTTTGCGGTTCATAAATGTTGAAGTGTCCTAATTTTATTACAGAGACCAATTTCGACGTAGCGCTCGCCGGCCAATGCCGCGGCACCATTCGCTTCGCTCGCTCGGCTCGCGCGTAGTTCACACACAGTTCTAACCTAACCTATTTGGTCGGAGTAAGCTGAGAACGTTTCAACCTCAACGTAAATATCAAAATGTTGTAATAAGGCGTAATCGACAGGTAGCCCCGCTACGCGGGGCTCCTATTTCTGTCTGCAGAATTTAAAGTAACCTAACTGTCCTGTCCGAAGTCGGTGTCGCTGAGCTCGCTTCACACGCTCTTGCATCCTAAGTTTTCCTTGCCACAATGCCTTGTTTATGTTGATGTGGTGTGTACAAACTGTGTGTATATTAATTTATAAAAATATGGATAGCATAACGTCTACTTTTACATTTTCTTTGAAATAAAATACCATGGATAAATACACCGAACAAACAATATTCGTTAAAAAATAATTCTACTGTTTGATAAATTTGTTAAATAAAAATGTGATTATAAAATAATATTGAAACTAAAAATAAAGGAACCAAATATTATATGAAACATTTTCGGCGAAACGAAATTCTTTGAGATTTCTGTCTGCAAAACAAGGGGACACGATAAAATTGACACAGAAAGTCCTAGATCGATACAGGCTGTTCCGGATCGACGCAGATTTCCAGAATCATACAGTCTGTTCCAGATCGATCCAGACTGTGCCAGATGAATTCAGACTGTTCCAGATGGATCAAGTCGGATCCAGGTGGATCCAGAATGTCCCAGATGGAACCAGAATGTCCCAGATCAATAGACTGTGCCAGATGGATCCAGATGGTCCAAGATCAATACAGGCTGTCCCAGATGGATTCATATTGTCGCAGATGGATCCAGACCATGTCAGATGGATCCAGACTGTCCCAGACGGATCCAAACTGTCCCAGATGGATCCAAGTTGTCGCAGATCGATCCAGATCGTCGCAGATGGATCCAGGCTGTCGCAGGTGGATCCAGGTTGTCACAGACGGATCCAGACTGTTGCAGATGGATCCAAACTGTCGCAGATGGATCCAGGCGGTCGCAGATGGATTCAGACTATCGCAAATGAATCCAGACTGTCGCAGATGGATCCAGACTGTCATAGATAGCTCTAGACGGTCGCAGATAGATCCAGACAGTCACAGATGGGCTAGCTGTAACAGAACGGACCATTTTGTTCTAGGCCGAACGAATTTTTGGGCACTCTAAAAAACAAAACAACCTTCGCCAACTGTAATAAAGCCTTTGGGATGTGGGGATAGTAGGATGGGAGACCACCACAGAAAACTCTCAAGGTTGGTGACCTCAAGGTCGAGGTCACTGCTATCGTATTACAAAACGGTTATATGTTTTTTAGTCACGTGTGCTTAATACAGTCACGTTAGTGTTTTATAGCAACACGTGCACATAAATGTAATTTTAAAATCACTAAAACGAAATTAAAATAATAGAAATACATACGCACATCCAGACACGCGTTTTATCCATGGAAGTACGAGGGCGGGTCAATAAGTCCGTGACTTTTGGAATAAAACACAGATTTTTTGATAAAAAAATAATTTTATTTTTCAACGTAGTCTCCCTTGAGCTCTATACACTTTGTCCAACGCTTCTCCAATTTTTTTATCCCTTCCAAAAAAAATGATTTGTCGAGGTCCTCAAAATAGGCCTTTGTTTGCGAGATGACTTCATCATTGGAGTCAAATCTTTTTCCACCAAGCCATTTCTTCAGGTTTGGGAACAAGAAGTAGTCGCTCGGAGCCAAATCTGGAGAATAGGGCGGATGAGGGAGCAATTCATAGCCCAATTCATGGATTTTTGCCATGGCAACTGCACATGTGTGCACCCTTGCATTGTCTTGGTGGAAAAGAACTTTTTTCTTGGCCAAATGAGGTCGGTTTTTTTTCAAATCGTCATTGAATCGGTCCAATAAGTTGGCATAATATTCCCCATTGATTGTTCTTCCCTTTTGAAGGTAGTCAATGTGGATTATCCCGCGTGCATCCCAAAAAACAGTCGCCATAACTTTATTGGCTGACAAACCCACCTTGGCCTTCTTTGGCGCCGATTCACCCTTAGAAACCCACTGTTTTGACTGTTGTTTGGTTTCTGGTGTGTTGTGATGGATCCATGTTTCGTCCACGGTTACAAAACGGCGCAAAAACTCCTCCATATTGCGATTAAACAACGCCAAAGCTTCCTGTGAAGTTGTTACACGATTGCGTTTGTGGTCGACTGTGAGCAAACGCGGCACCCATCTTGCGGAAAGCTTTCTCATGCCCAAGTGATCATTCAAAATTGAAACCACTGAGCCATGCGAGATCCCTACGGCTTCCACAATCTCTCGCACTTTCAATCTTCGGTCGGTCAACACCATATCGTGAATTTTTTCGATTGTTTCGGGTGTAGAGACCTCAACTGGGCGTCCAGGACGTTCGGCATCTTCAGTGCTTGTACGGCCACAACGAAATTCAGTAAACCACTTTTTTACCATTGAAATCGATGGTGCAGAGTCCCCATAGTATTTATCAAGCTTAGCCTTGGTCTCGGTAATGGTTTTTTTTCGCAAGAAATAATGCTTAATAAGCACACGAAATTCACTTTTTTCCATTTTCTCCTCAAATTAGTGAGTAGTCTGATAAAAATAGCTGTCAAACACAAACTAACTGACGCAGCAAGTTTAAATTTTGACAGGAGTCAACTGACAGATGCCTGTTGACAGGAGCAGTGTTGCTGTTTCAGTTAAGAGGTCAGAAATTCAAAAAGTCACGGACTTATTGACCCGCCCTCGTAGACAGAACCTCCACCTGCTTTGATCGTTACATGCTCCTTTTGCTTCGTCCACGTTCATATATCCCTGGTCATTCACGCACGCCACGAGAGTATAAATATTTACGTAATAATCGAACGGACATTGATAAGTTATCTACAGAATTAAATTGAAGTCTAAACGCAACACCCTGCATGATTACGAAGCGTTGAAGGCATACTTACTTCCACAACACTAAAATGCGATTTTTAATTACCTCACAACATCAGCATATTCAGTGTTGACTGCTAATAAAAAATGAGAGGTGTCGGAGTGGTGAGAATTGATTTGAATTGGGATGAATAAAAAGTCAATATAATAATGCAATAAAAATGGCTTCTGCGCAGTCGAGAAAAAGAAGAACGTGTAAACATACATAGGTAAGTACCAGATTTGGTGATTCCATATTTCTTCAATTTCCAGATATTGTCCAATCATTAACACCAGGGTCACATTCCCAAGGTGAGGCGTTGCCTAGCTTACGTAGGGTTGTCACCACCTTCACCCAGCCGTCAGCAACAACTAGCCGCAGGCGCAGCTTCCGCCCACCACAAGCGGTGAAGGGTTGACCCTTCGTCGCCTCGACGCTGTTGAGCAGATTCGGTTACGCCCTTACGTTGGGTAGACAGACACACCTAGCTGATCCTGTGCAGTGCTTATAAGTGTGGGATGACATTTTAGAGTCAGTTCAGACCAAACGGAAAAACCCTCGCGCAATTTACTGGCTGCATTGAAAACAGGACCGTAATACCATAGTTTAATGTAGAAAATTGTATGTATATCGACGAGGACATCAAATGTCGCCTCGCGCATGCTCGCGAATAAGTCGTCACGAATGCTCGGTGTCCTCGACGATTCCCGACACCGCGTGAGCAACTTTTGACGTGCTTACATATCGCTCCTTGCGTTTTTAGTGTTGACGGGAGCGTCCTCGCGCGGTCTCGAGCCTTCTCTCAATGGCGCACCGTCTCGAAGCGCGTTTCTGCTCTTGGTGTGAATTGCGACCAGAGGAGCATGCGCAAGGATTTTTAGTTCTGTCTCATCTGACCCTTAAACATAAATAAAAAAATTATGGGACAAAATCGCCTCTGCCAAGAAGTACAATCATTACGTAAAATTAACAAAGAGATTTGCGAGCCTTGTTCTAAATATAAGAAGAAAAAAGTTAGTGTAATCACGATTGTAGCTCCTGCACACAATGGATCGGATTGCGACACCTTTCAACAACCGTCGCTCCGGGTAAAGTGCCGCAATTGTAGTTTGAGTTCATCATAATCATCATGTCTGTTTTGGCGAGTGGTCATAGTCCGGAATTAACGCAGCCATCTGGTTTTTTCAATAAAATTTCTAGAGACATTTTCACAACTGTTTACCAACAGCGCTCTCCTGTTAGTGTCATTCAACCGCCAAAAAAACCATGATGCACTTTAGTAATCCATCAATGAACGTCGCGTCATTGTCGAACAGGGGTCAACCTATAAAAGAACATAGAATGGCATTCCAAGGGCGACGACAGTTATTTAGGTGGTCTCCTGCGATTAATGAAAAAATGAACCGTCAGTAACTTCGTGCTATTTGCTCTGCTGGTCAACTTTTTTGACACTCGCAAGAACATTTTACATTTTTTGAAACAAGTATCCTCTACATTAAAATAAGATCCGAATTCTCATATATCATTTCGTTGTAGACCTTCTCATTACACCCTTGCGTATAAATAAACCTCTCACATGACATTTTGCTCAGAATAAATGTAATACGAGCAGCCACAGCTAAATATAATGCCACACTCATAAGAGGAAATCGTCAGCAGTGATAGATAATTATTCATATTAACACGTCATTAAAGGTAAACTTTAAAACTAGGTCTGTTATTATCTGTTAGCCTATCATTACATATTTTAAATGAAAGAAATGAATCGATGATCATCAAGTTGGCGCCATGTTGGACGTCCTTTTGCAACATGAAATGGCTGATCTCGCTATTTGCGATATGCGCATACGCATTGACACAATACACGAATTGAAGTTTCGTTTAACGAATCTTAATATCATATTATTTGAAAATATTTCTTGATCATTAAGTATTCCATTACAGTACTACCCAACATCTGCCATTTTGATTACAAGGGTTTCTCTCCCTACAAATGTCTATCCGCCATTTTGTGGTTTCGAGTTTTCCGACAAAATGGAGACTAAGCAATGTTTCTCAATCATAGAAATGAAATGAAATGAAACCTTCTTCTTGACATTAAAATTTTAATCTCGAAGGAATAATAAATAATAATTAGCAATGTTACCTAATGATAAATATTATTACAATTGGAAGTTCAATCTATGGCTATAGTCTGTAAATTGTTCAAGGGATGCGTATGCGCAATGAGAATCACGGGATGTGGTTGTAGCACAGCGGCGGGTAGAGGGCGCTGGCGAGCGCCGCAGGGCTCCGCGGGCAGCACCATTGGAGTCGCCGCCGTGCGCCGCAGCACTGCGCCGCCGCGCATCACGCATGCCACTCCCGCGCGAGGGTCACAGTTCTCATTAACACTAGAAGTCTCATCATCTGAACACAAGTCAATCACTTCACAATCATTGTCCAAGCGTTTCAATGGGTCCAACATGATATCCGAATCAGCTGGCTGGTCGCAGTCCAGCCCATCTACAAAAACTATGTCCTTGTCTTCTGTGCACTGGGGTTTACTCTCTCTTACTTTTCTCAAGTTCTCAAGGTATTCCTCTATACTTTCTTCTGAAATTCTATCTATATGCACTGTAACCGGTCTACATTTGAGGAGAAGCAACTGTGCCTTGATATCGAGTACTCGTTTATTTCTTTGATTAGGAAATACATAGTTTCTATTCCAGTAGCTTAAGGGGCGTCTGTACCGCACAGGAAATTGCTGATTTTTTACTTTGATATTATAATTTTTATTAAATGGAGTTGTGGTGCAGCAATACCTTTCAACCCTCTCCCTGGCAAAACTTAAGTCCCTCTGGGCATTTGATTTCGCATTCCGTCTGTAAGCCAAGGAAGAAAATGGATATGGTGGGCCCCGGTCAATGCTGCCAGTATTTCTAAGGTGTTTTGCAATCTTCTGAGGTTTACTGTCAGTATCGGTGTGAGAATTCACAAAGTCTTCAAATTTTTGATCGGCTGGGTGAAGCTTTAACGCAGAAAGAAACTCAGGTAACCCACCACTACAAGTACTTGTTGGGATGGTCACATTATTACATAGCCTCTCGTGTGCTCTCAGTATGTCTGGATTGTCAAAGTGGCTGTCACAGTTATCACATAGGTATATGTCAGTAGATTTTACTTGAGTGTCTTCAGTGCTGTTAGGAGTATTTTTTTCATAATGCATGTTTTCATTTCTGAATGTTACAAGGAGTCGTCCGTTGGGCCGGTAGTATAGAGAAGTGGTGCGGTCTCTGTTGTCGACGTACCTGAGCCTGTTGCGCGGGTACCTCGCGAGCTGAGCAGAGAACACCAACAGGAATGCGCTCTTGTGGTACTCATAACACTTCCTTACTAAAAATTTTAATTTTACGGCCCAATCCTTGGGCACCATGGCGGGTCTCACAAAGGGGTGCGAAAACGCGACATCTTTGGGCCACCACGGTGGTTCACGAATGTCTTTCGCAGTATCATGTCCCCAAGAACAAGTCACCATGAAAGTTATGAACTTCTCCAGCTCAGCAGCCGTTATCAGCGACAGTGCTGTCGGGTTGCCGTTGGCAAAAAGAAGCGGCAAGTTGGCGATCATGATTCCCGCTGACGCTTATGGTCATCGAAACCTAAGGGAGGCCAGCGCTTGCGATGTCAGTCCGCACAAGTTCACACTAACGGTTATTGCGTTACAGTCCATTTTAGAGGTGAATCGGGAACATTTATCACTCATAAGGATCGCTACAATTGTAGAAATGCTCAAACACTATTATTAAACACTTAATGCAACTAAATTCACGAAATTGTTCAGAGCGAGAGCGCTAACTAAAAAGAGAAAGATCCATAGATCCACCACAGACTTCATAGATCTTTGTTACGCCGATTTTGCTGCACACTGTACGACCTGTGCGAGACGCGCGTCACAAAACGATGTCGAGTTTTATAAAAAAAAAACACATTCTCGTGATGGCGCGTGTATCGAATGCATGCAACACTCACGATTCGTTTTTTCTTTCAGTCATCCTCCATTTTGGATTTATCAAATGACCCGATTGGTGATTATTTTTGTTAGGTGGTCAAAGAACCAATCACAATTTTTAGAACGTAGATTTGTTTTTTATTCTGTGTCATGTAAGTGAATGCTTTTAACGCTACGAAAAATTTAAAGACGTATTTAACTGGTTTGGAAATCATATTATGTAGAATAAAATGTGAGCTTTGTGAGATTTTCAATTCATTTGTATATTGTTTACAATAAAATTATTTAGGATATCATTTTGAGACTATATTAATAAAATGGTGACGCGGTGTGTACGACTCTCGTCGAAAAAGTATTAATATTACGACAAAATTCAAATTACGACATTTTTATAAAAATAAGTAATGGTTTGACGGACTACCCTTTTTTCTTAGTTTTTACCTCAGTTTACATAGGGCCGTACTCGAGACGTGACTGGGTTGTATTGTGGCTTCATAGAGTAAAGTAATAATTATATGTGTGGCTTTTTGCCAACATGTGCGGAATGGAACTAACATAAACGTTGTGTGAGCTTACACATACTAAATACACACATTGTTTCTTTTTGAATACAGTTAAACTCTTGCTTCTGTAAACAAAGCTGCTTTGAATTGCTTCTCGTATGTTGTAGCAATCAAAACATCGATTATCGATTTCTTCACACAAGCCCAGAGTACATCCCTCTTGAGGCCTTCTTGGCCCTCTAACGTCAATGTCAAAAAAATTATTGTCAACAGGAAATTCTGACTTGTCAATGTTGTCAGTTTCGTCGTGTGTAATCGCCTCTGTTGTTATCACATTGATAAAACATGAAAATACAATAGAATAAAAATAAGACAGATCTGTTTCGTATCAGAAGTTTTAATAAAAAATCCATGACCTGCTTCGTTTGTTAGTAATAAAAATGCATTCCCGAAATTAGTATTAACGAAAATGGTCAGTAGTATCGACGAGTTTGCCTTTCGAATTTTATAAGAATATTCTAAGTTATAAATATAATTGTTTTACAGGAACATAACAGTGGCGATAGTTCTCCTAATTCTCCATCAAAGAAGTTTCCCGAAGTGACTGACTATCAGTAAGTAAAATAAAGCCTCCTTGAACCAAAACTTGTTATTTTTTTCTTTTTTCAAGGTTCTTGCCGTAAATACTTACGACTTTTTAAAAGTCTACTGTTATTATGTATGATATTCGATTGTATTATTTATTTTAGGTAAACAAGTTGGTTCTTTTTTTTGAGACTGCTTCTTCAGTCGACTGGTTGCAATAGCGACTGCTGAGCATGAGATCGTAGGTTCGATTCCCGGGTCGGGCAGTGTTATTGGGTTTTTCCATTAGGAATTTCTCAGCCATGGAGTCTGGATTTGTGACCTGTTGATGACATTAGGCTCTCCCCATATTACATGGGACTTTAACATATCTGGCGAAATATGGGTGTACTATTATTAGGTACACCTCTGCCTAATTCTTTGGGGATTACATGCATGATGTTGTTATGTAATTATATTAACCAGTGCCTGTAATATGATGATAAGATAACTAAAGATTTATCATTAAACAAATGTCCACTGGCTCGCCAATGCTCGTCATACCATGTATCGTGGAAATCTCACACTGGCACTTATGTAAATTAAAAGATCCCTTCTCAACAGCAAATCCCTGTTTCCAGGTTGGACCTCCCAGCATGGAGTGTGGACAGCTTGAAGGCTATAGCCATTCAGCAGAGGTTACCGCGCCCCCGGAGCCTGGCGTGGGCCATCTTGCTAAATGCTCTGCCTCCACCTAACATGGATATTGTGTCCAGGTAAGAATGAATAATTTATTTTCTCCTTGAATCAAACTAGATATTGTGCACCAGTTTCCGTAAAAGTCAGAAAAAAGAAACCCCAATGGTCTTTAGTAAAAATATTTAATTGTACATTTTACCAACTGTTTTTTTAACTTGGTTTTAGTTTTGTCCTCTGGAGAAACCGTTGCTTAACTTAATAATTATCATGTTTTTCCTCATAGACAATACTATTATTTATGAAGTGTAACAGTACATTAGTAAATTAATTTCAACTGCATATAGTATATACCAACATCCATTTATATACATATATTGTATAGAACATTAAAACAAATAATAAGCGGACTACAATTGTTTTAAGTATCAATAGATTATTTTACTTAAGACCATACCCTACTTTCATTCCATGTCTGTAAAGGCACTATCCACCAGATAAATTAAGAAATGGAACAAATGTGTGAATTTATCTGCCCGTTAGCCAAAGTAATATTAAATAATTAAAAAAAAGGACTGTTTTACTCAGAATTTAAATAATGAGTTCTAACATCATACAGAAACAATTCTCTTCCCTTTAATTTATTTATTTATTTCAGAAATCAGAAATCATTTATTTGCTGATAATGTAGGTATACATATAAGTTGGAATATTTGCTTTCCTTAAAAACTGGTTTTTCTGTAGCAAATATTATGTACTCAAACAAGACTTCTTTATTCCAAAAGGAATGTGACCGTCTCAAACAGTGGGTAATATTATTGTTGATCTGAGTGGCTAATATTGTTGTTGATCTGACACTCTTCTCAAGTTTGCAATTATGAGCCACCTTTATTCAATGGATTGTAGTACTGCATAAATTTGTAAACAAACAAGTGATCATTTAAACAATTTATCATTGGACTTATTTTTCCAGAAATCCCCACTAGGTTGTCTTTTCTTAACAAGTGTGGATTTCTGGGGAAAGTGACAATTCCCACTGCACTGGTGGGGATATATCTAGTGGCAATTTCAGGAATAAATCCTGATCACACATCCTTAAAGACAGCAATTCTTTTGATAATAATTACTTCCAGTTTTCGTTCATGTCCAGATATGCCATTTTCGCCAAACCTGTTTCTTTTAGGCCAGAATACTCTATAATAGTAGACAATTTCAAATTAATGCCATTATGTTAAAATTTATTCTGCTTTTAATAATTTATATAAATTTTTAATATTTTTAACGCAAACCCTGCATAGGGAACTATAGCTGTTTGGACATGGAAAGAAAAATTCTCCCCTGCCCGCCGCCCCCCCCCCCCTGCCTTTCTACCATGCTCGCACTAGAATTTTTCTTTTCATGACAAAACGGCTATTTATATAAATTGTTTAAACGAATATTTTTTGTTCTTTTTCTTTTTTTTTTTAATATCGCTGTATCTGTAAATTTAGGCCTGTTACAATAAATTCTCTTTCAGTTTCTAGCTATTTCTTTAATCCGAACAAGTAATTTTTTGTCAGTTGTACAAAATAATTTAAAATTTGTTCCCTTGTGTAATGGGTGTAAAAGGACCCTTAACCAAACCGATAAAGGGTGTTAAAATATAGGCCAATGGAATTGTTTCATCCGGTCATAATTATGTTCTAATATTTAAAATTGAGTGCGCGAATCCGCTAAAATTGGCAACTGCGATGACGCACGTAGGTATGACACATTCGTATAATTTTAGTTTACTACAATGTAGATAGACTGGATAGTATAATTATGGCCTCGAAATTATAAGTAACTGTCTAAAGCCACACGGCGTTCCTCCTCGTTACTTCTGGCTGGTGCAGCGACACAATTGCATTCTCCACAATCACCCCAGGTGACTAATATAAGTCCCTAGCCCAAAACCCATACTCATATTCTCCATCTTTCTTGTTTCAGTCTAAAATCTCATAGGAATTTCTACAATGATTTGAGTGACAAGCTGTCAATGGACCCGAGAGCTGTCATCGGCGACGACCCACTCTCACAGGATGATGAGGTAAAGACTACCATAAAGCATTATAAGGACAGCTCATCAATCGTAACCCTGAAGGATGTCGGATGAGGAATACTCATTCTAGAAACGAAATAAGAGTCACCTAAGGACACAGTAACTTTGTTTTCTACTTAATAAAAGGCTGGAGCAGGGTTTAAATAAAAAAACTCTTTAACTTTTACTTGTGGAGACTATTATGCACCCTACGAAAGAAAAAAAATTTCATTTACGGCACAAACTAAACAAAAATTTATAATACTTAATTAGTAATGAAATTGCGTGTTATTTAGTAGACGTTAAATGAATACTATACAATATGTTTAAATAAAAACCTGAAGTATCGACATTAGATTCTATTTATGTACCTAATCCTTTTTAGATAACAAGTAAAAAAAAATCCCAGATTAAATAAAATGAACTAAAATGAGGAAACTTATATGGCGATACAGGTCACCGGCGGCGACACTCCGGTCACTTTTGGGGCAGTGACGTCATAAATACCCAATTAACGATAGAACATACTAACGCCGAAGATGATATAGTAGTCACGTTTTAAAAATATGCTAGAATTTAGAGAAATTATTATATTTAGACACAAAAACCATGCATTTTAAAATTCATCAATTATATTATAAACATATTAATGAATTTCAAAATGCATGGTTTTTGGCTTTCATGATGTCATTGGGATACCCAGACATATCGGATCTTTCAGATCTTTCGGATCGGATAGTTTTTTAACATATTGTATTTTGGTTAAATTTAAGGGCAAAAAAGAGAATAAAGCAATGGTTAGACCTGCTGTTTTGTGTGGATCAGAATATTGGGCCACAAAGGGGATAAATGAAAGCATTTGCATGTGGCGGAGATGAGAATGCTAAGGGGGATATGTGGTGTTACGAGAATGGATAAAATAAGAAATGAGTACATAAGAGGAAGTCTGAAAGTGGCGCCGGTGACTAAAAAGTTGTGTGGTAATCGGCTATCGTGGTATGGGCATGTGATTTTATTTTATTTTATTGATGTGATGCGGAGGAATGAGGAAATGTCTTGAGGAAAGTGTTGACTATGAATGTGAATGGGTATAAGAGTAGAGGAAGACCAAAGAAACAATGGAGACTGTGTAAAGGATGATATGGGAAGAAATGAGGTGTCTGATGAGATGACGAGTAATAGAGTAGTATGGAAGAAGAAGACATGCTGCGCCGACCCCAAATTAATTGGGATAAGGGCAAGAGAATGATGAAGTATTTTGGTTATGGCCAGCCCGCATCTGAAATTATGCAGTATCGCCAAATTGCCCGTTCAATTCTTTATTTTACTGAATTTAATACCGTTATACAACCTCTTTTACAGAGTTCAATAACCCACACCACATGTAACACTAACCAAGGTGAAATAATATTTGTTTTAATTTATCAGATGTTTGTGATATCCATTGTTTGAGTTATAACAGCAAATAATAACATGTCTGTACAGAACATGTCTTTAAATATGGCACCCCAAGTTTTAGTAAAACAAATGCTTTTGTAGAGATCCGTTACACATCACTGTGTGGACGGAACGGCAGCGGGGTGTGGGTGTGACGCTGTGTCTTAGACTATGCTCCACACCTCCTATCCTGCCCTCCTGCCCAAAACATGCAGCCAAACTGACGTCTGCGTTGTCACTGTGTGAAGTTTCGGGCCATCAAAATATAGAATACTATCGTGCCAGCAACACGAAAATACCTGTCAGTGACGGTCTTTTTATGCTCGCTGTCATTTTATACCCGAAGAGTCTTTCCTTCATCACGTCTTTCGACTGAATGACCATGCTACTGTCTGTTACGTTGGTCTAGTGGTGATGAGCATGAGATCCTAGGTTCGATTCCCAGGTCAGGTAAAGTGTTATTAGGGTTTTTCATCACGAATTTCTAAGTAGCAGCCTCGGAGTCAGGATTTGTACCCGGTTGAGTGCAATTAGCTCGCCCCCTATAACATGGTACCTAACCATAACTGGCGAAATATTTGGGTACACCTCTACACCCTCGAAGGATTAGGCCCTTCGAGGGTAACAGCCTAACAGGCTTGATGTTATGTTATGCTGGTTATATTGTAGTATGTTTTTTGTTTCAGAGTGTTTGGAAACAGCATTTCTGTGATAATGAGCTCAAATCGTTAATTCTACAAGATGTGGTCAGGACATTCCCTGAGGAGCTGTACTTTAGAGATAAAGATGTGCAGGATTTGATGGTAAGACTATGTTCGTACCCTGTTCAGGATCGATGTTTAGCCATCTGCCTCGTTAAATAGGGAATATGTATTTTATAATAATTTTACGCGGACGAAGGTCGCGGACAGCAGCTAGTCTGAAATAAAAGCTTGGAGTTTCTGAACTTACGAATAATTATTGTTTAAGTCCCTGACACCCCCTATTCCATCCCTGCTTCTTGTTAGAGACTCTGCATTGAACCTTATGTATTCAAAATTCATCATTGTCTATGATTTTAGGTACGCATCCTATTCTTCTGGGCGCGTTCTCACGCAAACGTGGGCTACAGACAAGGCATGCACGAGATCTTAGCCCCAGTCTTGTTCGAACTGTATCTTGATAGGAAGTTCGCGCCTGACGATGTAGGGTAAGTCTAGAATTTGCCTGATCTTGAGGAGATGTGCCAGAAACGTTGAAAAGGATCGTTTACCGATCCAAAGCAATATGCGACAAGGGCAGGATTGTCCAAAACATTCCAAATAATTGTTTTTTTTTTGTTGTTTCAGGGAGAAGTTAAAATTTATACTAAAAGAAGACTGTTTAGAGCACGATAGCTAGTAAGTTTTTACTATACTAATATACCGTTTGCACAGTAGGTACCTTGCCAAGTGCGTGTCGGGCCACGCACAATGTAGGGTTCCGTAGTTGCCCATCAAAATATGCGGACACTTGTTAAGGTCCGATTTGTCTCTGAACGATGATTTTTATTGTAATAATAAAAAACAAACATACATTTTATAAGTTCGTCGATTATTACTCGTAAACTTGTAAATCCTACTTAGCTGTGATAATTTTCCTTATCTTAATAATTCTTCCTTTTATTTTATTTTTACACTTGAGTCTAACAAAAATTAGCACTTTAAAGCTTTATATTTCATAAACAAATAACTTAATCGAAAAATTATTTGAACAAACTCGCAATATTTTAAAGACCTATCCAACGACATCCAGCACTGTCGGGTACGTGAGAGAAAAAGAAACCCCTTCTTTACGTATACAGGAGAGACCCTAAACAAAATACTTTTCTAGATTTCATTTTACCACTTTGCCGGCGTAACAAATCTGGCATGAATACATGCCAAATTACAGCTTTCTAGTACTAAGAGTTTTTGAGCTAAGCTACGGACGGACATGGCGAAACTATAAGAACTCCCTTGTTGACTACGGAACCCTAAAAATCTGGTTCAATGGAGCGTCGTCTCTTTCACTCATAAATTTCTACACAAGGCAAAACAATTAATATAAATATGTTTAAAAAATATCTTAAATACCTTATTACATGGGTGTTAATAACTGGCGATATATGAGTGTAATATAGGTACAATTAGCGTGCAATCGCAATTAGTGCAATTAACAATAGGCGTGTTATTTAATCTAAATTATTTTTTTATTTTTTAGCATGCTGTTTAGTGCAATAATGAAAGGTTTGGAAAGGTTCTACACGACGGGGGATATCGTACCGACCTCATGTGGCAGACTACCTATTTCTAAAATATCTCATGTAAGTTTGTAACAGGAAAATAAATAATTATTATGAACTAGCGACCTTCGTCCGCGTGAAATTTTAAAGCCTATAACCTTCCTCGATAAATGGGATATCCAACACTAAAAGTATTTTTCAAATCGAACCAGTAGTTCCTGAGATTAGCGCGTTCAACCAAACAAACAAACTCTTCAGCTTTATAATATTAGTATAGATGTACAATTTTGTGAGATTGCGAATTACATGAGGAAAATAAAATCAATAGTCCTGAGTAAGGTCATAATTTACCTGTTCTTTTATATACAATACCAAAAAACGTCATAATTTGTTTATACTTTTGTAAAAATAAATGTGCATAAAATTATGCAAAATGTAAGGTTTACATACATGAGGAATGAGGAAAATGTTGAGCATGAATGTAGTTGAGTCGATGGATGGACTGTGTGAAGGATGATATAGCACGACAGGAGGTGTCTGATGAGATGAGGAGTAATAGAGAAGTATGGAAGAAGAAGACATGCTGCGCCGACCCCAAATAAATTGGCTTATGCCAATTTATTATAGGGCACGAGAATGAGGATGACTTTTTAAAACAAAATATTATGATTATTAATATTTATTTAAACTTCATGTGTTTAGTAACTAACTGGCAACATTGTGGTAGGATACATAAATAAATAAAAAAACAACAATTTTGTTTCAGAATCCTAATGAAGTAATAAGATATTTGGACAATGTGAGGGATGAATATTTAGTACCATTGGACCTAGAATTATCTGCACATCTAGTTGAATGTAACATATCTATGGAGCTGTTTGGCATGTAAGTTTCAAATTATAGTCCCTTTTCATTTATTTAACCTCTTCTAAATCATAGTCTTCTTACAATTAATTTATTTCAAACAGCGACGCAACAACAACCTTATAGCATCGCAAATAAAGATTATTTTGATTTTGACAGTAAAATAACAGAAATGACTGTAATATTATAATTTTGCCGTTTTAGTTTAATTCCTTTTACAGCTAAATTTATCGAAGAGCGCATTTTAAAAAGAAATCTATGGACTTGATTAATAGATTTTATTATCAGTGTTATATAATGCTTTAAGTTACTAACAACAAAGTTCATTATTCAACGTCAGAAACTTTCCACCTTGCTTTAATACGCCTGTTTGATAACTGCGTCGATGTTCGTACAATTTTGCACGTTATAACACCAATGATAAAGTTCATTATGCCTCCCCCTCTACTGTACGCATAAGCCATACTTATTTTCCTTACTTTGTTTCAGCCGATGGTTAAGACTACTCTTCGGTCGAGAGTTCCCTAGATCTGAGATCCCCAATCTATGGGGTTTCCTGTTCGCCGACGGACCGTTGTTCCCCAACCTGCACTATGTTATCGTCGCCATGCTAGTCTCTATGAGGAACACACGTTAGTTCCTCTTATGTAATGACCACACTTAATCGCCTTGTTTCAGTTTAGACGACTCGACTCGACACTATGTCAGACTATTCGTTCTTATTGCGTGTACAAAGAGCTTGTTCTGATAGGCTCAGCCGATTGCTCGTCACTAAGTCGAATTTAGTTAATTAATATTAAGACATGTTTTAAAATCGTAAATTGAGTCAGTATTAGCTATGGTTCACACATAAATTTTATACTTTTTGCTGTGCCCTACAGGGTCCGTAATTGTACCTTAGCTTTAAGCCCATTGTAAGATCTACACACATTATGGAATGCAAATAAAGATGAATAAGTGTGCTGACTCCCTTGTTTGACTACGGCATAGCTCAAAAAGCCAATTCTATTGCTGATTCGAATGATTATAACTTTATAAAAACATATTTGTTACGGTCGGATTCAGTCACATCAACAGGCAACCTGATACTGACTAAAAAATTGAAAATAAAAGTAAAAAAAATACCTTTAACAAAAGTACCTTTTGTATATTTTCTTCAGTACTAGACCCAGACCCCGGCGTGATCCTATCAGCGCTGATGCGTCCAGTGTGCCTCTGTGTGGGCTACGTGTGCCAGCTGGCCCTGCACCTGCGGGCCCCGCTGGAGTACCCGCGCCCGCCGCTGAGACAAGAAGTTACCAACCACAAGTTAGTACTAAGTACTAAGGCCATGTTCTATCTGCCAAAGTTCTGTCTAGCAGTAATCCCAGAGCCCGGCGTGATCCTATCCGCGCTGATGCGGCGTGTATGGCTGTGTGTGGGTTATGCGTGTCAACTGGCCTTATATCTGCGGAACCCGCTGGAGTACCCGCGCCCGCCGCTGAGACAAGAAATTAATAATCATAAGTGAGTAGTAGTATATGTTCAAAGTGTTTATAGGAATATCGACCAAAAAAACGAAGAATTATGAAATGATATAGCGGTTTATAGGAAAGCTAGCTGACCTAACAGACGTCGTTCTGTCCTTTCTGGTTGTCGACAGCAACGCCACCTACCGGGTCCAACTGTAGCTAAGAACCATCCAGGTGACCTGCTGTTTCGGGAAGTCATCATCATCATCATTTCAGCCGAAAGACGTCCACTGCTGGACATAGACCTACCCCAAGTGTCGCCACATTAACCGGTCCCGTGCGACTCGCATCCAGCGGATCCCTGCAACCTTCACCAGGTCATCGGTCCACCTGGTGGGAGGCCTTGCAACGCAGCGTCTTCCGGTTCGCGGTCGCCACTCCACAACTTTCCGGCCCCATCGGCCATCCGTTCTGCGAGCAATGTGACCTGCCCACTTAAGTTTAGCTATTCTTCGGGCTACGTCGGTAACCTTGGTTCTCTCGCGGATGTCCTCATTTCTGATTTGATCACGCAAGGAAACTCCGAGCATAGCCCTCTCCATTGCCCTTTGGGTGACTTTAAGCCTTCTGATGAAGCCCATTGTGAGCGACCACGTTTCGGTCCCGTATGTAATCACTGGCAACACACATTGGTCATAGACTTTCGTCTTGAGACACTGCGGTAAGTTGGACGAGAAGATACCACGCAACTTCCCGAACGCTGCCCAGCTGAGTCGGATTCGACGATTAACCTCTTTCTCGAAGTTAGACCTACCTAACTGGATCGTTTGTCTCAGGTAGACATAATCGTCTACAACTTCGAGAGTAGAGTCTCCGATCTTGATAGGAGTGGGTGTTACATGGTCATTCAACATGACTTTGGTTTTATCCATGTTCATTTTAAGACCCACTCTTTCGGAAGCTCTACTGAGGTTATCGAGCATTGAACTGAGGTCCTCCATGGTCTCAGCCATGACCACTATATCGTCGGCAAACGGAAGGTGAGAGATGTACTCGCCATTGACGTTGATGCCTAGCCCTCTCCAGTTCAGAACCTTGAAGACATCCTCCAATGCAGCGGTGAACAGTTTCGGTGATATGACGTCTCCCTGTCTCACACCTCGCTGGAGAAGGATAGGTTCCGAGGTCTGGTCCTAAAGTGGGACTGACATGGTGACGTTATTGTACAAACATTTCAACACCTCGATGTACCGATAGTCGATTTAGCACCGTTGGAGAAGGAAGGACGTTTCGGGAAGTATTATCACCATATACAGGGTGTTTGGTGCATCGTTTGCCAAATTTAAGGAACTGCAAGAAGGGGTTATTTGCTGTCTCTTCAGCCCCAAAAACTCATCCTTGACCCCACGGATTTTTTCATTTCACTTTTTTATATTTATTTAGAAAAATTGCAAAATTTAACATTTGAAATAAACAAAAGTGTTAGTGTAACCCCCAAATTTTATTTATATGTTGATGACTAGTGTTTTCTGGTTCTATTGAATTCAAACTTGGTCACAGATAACATTTACTTTTTTTTTTAACTCTCAAAGTTTATGAAAAAAGTAAAAATAAACTTAAAACTCAACTTTAAGTTTAAATGTAGAATTTAGTGATTTTTAAAATAAATATGAAAAATTTTAATTAAAAACTCCGTAGGGCCAAGGATGAGCCAATGTCATCTCGATGATCAGTCGGGGCCAGTTTTATTTTAAGTCTACTTTATTTTTTACTCTTAGCAACAGCGAATCGCAGCCTTTAAAACCGTGGAGCAGTATAGAGCACCTAGCGTCGGGCGGCTTGGGCGCGGACGGGGACTCGGGCTCCGAGGGCGTGGCCGAGGGCGCCGACGTGGCGCGCGAGCTGGCGGCGCTGGCGCTGCTGCGCGCGCAGCTGCCGCCCGCTGCCGCCGCGCTGGCCCGCGCCCTGCCCAGGCCGCCGCCCGACGTGCAGCAGCCACTGCAGCAGATACTGCAGGTGGGTTATGTCCTACAAAAATAAATAAAACCTCTACAAGCACGACACTGGATCGATATCCAAATATCAGGAGATATTGATCCAGTATCAACTCCCACTGTACGGAATTCTTTCTTAGCAGTTTCCAACGCGGTGTAGTGCTTATAAGCTTAATAGTACTACCACCAAACTGTAGCCAATAACTCTAATCTTTATCTCTTGTATGTGGATAAAATTCAGTGCGCTTACACATAAATATAGCATTTATTTGAGCGCTTGTTTCGTTCAAGCAGAAAGAACTATTTCAAGAAGATCAAATTAAATCATTTAAATTATGTCAAATTGCCTATATCATATCCGTTACTGTAAATTCTGCAAGATTAGCATCACAATGATTAAGATTGTCACAGGACTATTCTATGGTCTTGTCAATGAATGCCCTATATGTAATTTCGATTTTAAATAATTACCATAACTCTCATATTTAAACAATCCAAAAATTGCCCCCCAGCTCGCAGCCCTCCTCCAATGCCGGAACCACGCACTAATCGACGTCGAAACAGCATTAGAAGCAGCGGAAGGCCAAACTACAGAAAAGGTAGGACGCCGTCAACTGGTCCCAGTAGCCATGATCAACAAACGAGGTCCACCCAAACAGTTGATGAAGCCTCTGAACAAAGTCAAGGAGGTCCAATTGACAGTGTTTCACCAAGGGGAGTGTGTTAGCAGTGATCTGCCTTGTTTGGACCCTCTGCGGCTCAGGACAGAGTGACTAAGGACTAAGTTGATGCTGTACAGTTATTATCATTGATTTTTTTAGGATAATTGAGTAGTTTGTTTTGGTCGAGTGTGGTTTGTGACGAATATTATAGTGTCTTGGGTACTGAGAGTTATTTCATGTAACTTTCTCCGAGTATCTGCTAGATTTATGTGTGAGCTCTATCGGGGACGAAGTACTTAACGCCCGCCGCGGATGCTCACACTCGCATTGGTCTTCACGAGCCGCGTGCGAGTGGCAGCGTTTAACGTTCACGCAGGCTCGTGAGCGTGGACGCGCATATCTTGAAAGCTAGTGCCGTAAGTGTCAGTGGAATCTATGGTGTTCATTTTGTTTGGTTGCCTTCGACGAATGCCACTGATGTATAGCTCGTGACGGTAAATACGGATGCACGCAATCGCGTCGACAAATACCAGTACCTCAACAGCGCAGCATCCTGAACTTTTATGAGTGTGAGCATGTACGGTAAGCGTAACCTTGTGTATGTATAACATGTAGGTTGCGGGCAGCTGGTCCCAATGTCACTTGCCTTTGAACCTTGCTTTTACTGTATAGCAGTGAAGTTAGCAGTTTATAGCTTTTAAAAATGTTTATATTCAAACCTTTCTAAAATTCTCAGTTTTATCTATGTATAAATAAATATTTACATATTATTATGTATAAAATGAAAAAGCTGTGCGTGAAGTTCTTTATTATCTGTCTATCCCCATGGGGGATTGTTATGTGTTAAAATTATTGTAAGACTAAAGTCTAATATCTGAGTACGGTCAGCAGCATAAGTGAAGGTTTTATTTTCAGATAATTACGCATTTGATTATTGGTATTGAAAATAATCTAAGTTATAGTAATCTGTTACTTTTAAATAAATTATATTGATAAGTATTCTTTAAAATTTGAAACTTAGTCAATTTTTTTTTTATGCAATTGGTTTCGAAAATTAGAGAATTAGATTTTTTTTCCATTAGGTATACTTAGCTATTTTCCTGACTGCTTTGTTATTTGTTCAAAACTTTGTCATTTCCTAGAATTAATTTAATTTTCATAGAAAATTAATTAAAATTAGACTAGTCAGGTCACAAATAATTATAAGTTTTACTTTGTCAACATTTTAAAATAAAATAATTGTATGTATGCATTCAATTACTAGATCATAAGAATTTACCAATGGAATAAATAAAGCTGCGAACGCATTTATTTTAGAGTCGTGTAGCATCATTCGAATGTGATTTTAATAGAAGTAAGAACGTATCCTTTTAATTCTCTACGGATATGTCTTTATGAATCTATGGTTAAAGGGTAGTGATGCGACAAATAATGCTTTTGCGATTATTTGTAGAATTAAAACGATCAAAGGATCGGTAAGGTGGTTATTCATTAACAGCCAATCGGGAAAGAGGAATACTTAAGCCATTAAATAAAGATTGTTTAAATATCCGAGTAATACACACAGACACAGTTCAAAACAAAGTGGCAGAAATACAATAAGCATAATAATATAGTTTTTTTTATGTACAGAAGATTTAAGTCTACAAAACGTATATGCATACAAAAATAATAATGAACCCTGTCTTTTAAACTAGGAGCCCTGTATCTTAAGAGACAGTGTTCGATTGGTTTTAACTTGGTCATATTGGGAAAACCAAAGGAGTTAAAAAATAAACTGAGCCAACATTGATATTGAGAAGTTACCCTCTATTATAGTGGGATCCTGCTTTATAGCGGTTTTTCATAGCCCTTTGGTTTAATATTTCCCATAATGGCCCTGTTACAGTACACACTGAATAAATCGGTAATTACCACAATTCATTTGATGGAATGGTCTTAAAAGGTTTGTCTCAATTGCAAAGAATGTAGCCCCAATTTAGCATAAGAAAAAAATCTTCTTAATTTTATCTCATGTTAATTATAATACTTCTGTTAATATAAGTAAATAATTCCAATGAATGCCTCTTGGCTGCAACATCGCGCCGATATTTAATACAAGATAAGCAGTATTCCTACTATTCAGTATTTAAATAGTCGGGTCTACAGTTTTTTTGAACAACTTTTACCCTGTGATGGGGGCAGGAATGCTCATAGTGAATAAACTCAATAAATATCTAATCAAATAACTACCTAACTGCCGCTATGATAAATATATTGTTTAAGAGATATTTGCGCTAAAACGTAAGCATGCAAACATGTATGTTAGTTTCGGTTCTAGTCCTTTTACAGAAAACTGGCAAACTAAGACAATGAGCTCATTGATTTATGTTTTCTTCATTATAAAAAAAACTAGAAACTTTTGTAACATACTAACATTTTCATATTATTACAAATGAATAGGATTTTTTTACAAAGCAACCCAACTATCATTTGTGCGCATTTATTCCGACGCCATTGGGTTAGTTTACAAAGAAGGGTAGTTTAAACTTGTAATTAAATCATGTTACAAACTTACATCTTCTATATTTCTTAAAATAAAACTGTTAACTAACTGTTAACAGTTATGATAAATGTTAGTAGAATAATGCTTTCGATAATTGAACAAGGTTTGGCCAAATAGTACTCAACAAACGGGAGCCTTTTTCTGACAGTAATAAAGGCGTATATACTTCAACCAACTTATCTGTGCAGGCGGGAAAATACTGAACTAAAATAAATGTACTAAGTTTGACATATTGAAGCAAATTTTTTTTGTCATGCAACGCCTTGATCTGCACACTTAAGTGGTCATATTATACTCAGCAGACTCGCAAAATTGACAGCTTTTGCCCAAAAATTGTTTCAATATAAGGTTAGCATAGAATTTATTTTGTGATAGATACATGCTTCATTATAAAATGTTTGAACAAATATTGGCTGTTATGTATGTAAGTGATTTTCGTACAATGGATCGTAGTGCAAGATAAGTGTATATTTGCTCTTTAGATGTAAGCCAAAGAACAAGATGTTATTATACGTATAAAAATGTATACTGGTGAGCCTTTGGAATTTATAGAAAATTAATATTATAATAATAAAAAAATATTTTTTCGTCAAAAATGGTTTTTTTTTTGCACCGCACTGTTATCAGAGAAACAAGTACTTATTTCCTAGAGTAGTTAGATAGTTCAATGTGCTTTTCGTGCTGAATGCAGGCAGCAAATTGCGTATTTACACAGCGTGCATTCGACCCATCATGATATACGCCTGCCCTGGGTTCGCGCATGTCATGCCCTACCTCCATAGGATGCAGACCCTCCAAAATCGATTTCTCTGAAAGGCGTGACCTTTGGTTCCTTAGGAATGAACGACTTCATGTCGATCTCAAAATGCCAACCATCGAACAGTGTATGAAACGTCTTACTAAGCGTTGCTTTGATTCTGCCGAGAAACACCCCAACCCCCTAATTTCATCGGCCGCCCGATATGTCCCCTCTAAAATAAGGAAGATCCGTCGACCAAGGCTTACCCTCCTCGAAGCCGAGGAGAGCTGTAGGCAAATTAGTACGATTCGTAAACACAAAAACTAATGCCGACCGTGTCTCCCTTCCCACCGCCGAGGCCTACCGCGACTAGTAGTACCACCGCCCGACCCTTGCTCGACGAGCCAGCCCGCGCCGCTGAGCCTGTAGCTTTAAATTCCCCAAATAATAATTCGACCCAGCCTGACCCTAGCTGCCCCCCTCAATGACGCACTAATCCGAGGCCTGAACCCCACAGGGGGTGCCCTTAGTGATCGTTCATTTAATGTAATATCCTAGTTTGTAAGACCTGGCTGGGGGCCTTAAAGTAATTTTTGGCCACCACAGGATAGTCCGATTAAGCAGTTTCAACCTTCTATAGTTGTTGATCTGCAAGTGGTCACTCCAAAAAAAAAAGATACCAATATGCTACACTCCCAAGGATTGTATAAGCTTACGTCTTGGTGCGTGAAATGAATTTGGTGACAAATGTCATTCTCATTTTGTCAGTGTCACTGTCAACTTTGGCAAACAAATTACAAAGTCAACACGAAACGAAATCACTGAAATCCAGTACAATGTTAAAGTTTTAGCAGTTTATAGTGTTGTTTAGACAATCGTGATATAATTCCATTCCTCTACAATGGCCGATACAAGGGAAAAGGAGGAGAACCCTCTGGATATAGACGGTAGCAACTTCAACCCCGACACGTACATAGACGTCTTGCTAAAATGTGCAACGTTGAAGCAAGTCATGGATAAAGAGGCTGAAGTGGTCACCCAGAGCCAGTTCCTGCAGTCAGAGATGCAAACGTTAGTCTACGAGAACTATAACAAGTTTATCTCTGCGACAGAAACTGTCCGTAAAATGAGAACAGACTTCAAGATAATGCAAGAAGAAATGAACAAACTAAGCGAAAACATGAACAAAATCACGACATTTAGCGCTCAGATATCAGATTCTTTAAGAGAAAGTGGAAATAACGTCAGCAGATTATGTGGAACAAGGCAACTCTTGGATAAACTTCAGTTCTTATTCCTATTGCCTTCGCAACTGAACAAAGCCATTGAAGAAGGGAGATATGCTGATGCAGTTCATGAATTCACTCACGCGCAAAGAGTATTACAAAAGTATGGCAATCAACCTTCATTTCAAAGCATTCAGACGGAATGTTCTGAAATCATTTATAGTTTGAAGAAAACTTTGCGAGAAAGACTGCTTAGTCCAGATACATCAGCTTCTGAATTAGCTGAAAGTGTAGGTCTATTAAGACAACTGCAAGAAACAGACTCTTCCCTCCAGGACATCTTCCTAAGCTGTTCTGAAAGCCGGCTTGACCAGCACTTGCAAGCTCTAAGTGCTATGGTGGATCGCACTGATATCTTGGAATGGGTTGAAAAGTGTAACAACACCCTTTTAGCTGACTTGGGCATTATAATATCATGTTACCATGACATGTTCCAAGATAAAGACAGTACCAACATTCCAGATTTTGCTGACAAAATCATGTTACAAGTATTCAATCTTTTTGAGGAAGTTGTGAAGAAGCCAGACAATATTGGAACAGAAATTTTGATCAGAGGACTTGATAAGTTCTTTAGAAAGTTACAAGCAATGACTGAGATCATTAACAGTGATACTATGTCCAATAAAGCTATTGATGTTGTGATTCAATGCATCAGTCATAAGGCCACCATACAGTATCAGTCAATACAATCTCAGTTCAAAGATAGTCTGACTAAAGTGCGACAGTCTTTGGCAAGCAAAGGTACAGATACCACTGATTTGAAGGATATACTGAACTCTCTCCAAATCTATTTGATGCAGAAAGTACAAGCTTCATTATTAGATCTCATGGCATTCTTACAGAACAATCTCTCTTTTGGCCTCAAACCATGGTGTGCTAAAGCTGTTGCTGACACATGCTGGAAAGTAATTTCTGAGACCATGGTGAATCTGTCAGATATGGTCAAAAAGATGGCCTGTTTACAAACATCCAATAACAACATTCCCTTTGAATTACTGTTAATTTTAGCTAAGTTATGTTTAGAAATGCAAGAGAGTGGAGTGTCTACTTTACATACTCACTTGCAGAAGCTTTTGGAGGAATCTGCTCCAGGACTAACAGTTGAGAATAAGGACACAAACAGTGCTATGGTGCACCTGTCCACTGCTGCACAAGCTGCCTTGGATTCTGAAGTGGTATTTATTGGACAGACAGCAGCACAAATGTTGAGGGTATCCGTGCTAGCAAGGGATTGGTTGAGAGCCCCCGAGCCGCGAGGACCTCGAGCCGTATGCCGCAGAGTAGTGGAGACATTAGCAAGTGCAGACAGCGCTGCATCACAGCTCTTCCCAACTAGCATCAAACCATCAAGCGATTCTAGTCGGCGCACTATTTGGTCGCGCGCCCCATCTTCATTTTCGCCTCTAAACAGAATATTCTCAGAAAGAATTGAAGTATTCAGTCCAGCTGGGGCTGACCGAGCTGCTTTATCTAATGGGGCATTGAAGGTAGCCCTGAAGGCGTTAGTTGAGTGTGTAAGATTGCGCACGTTTGGCAAGCATGGCCTCCAACAGTTGCAAGTAGATGTTCATTTCCTCCAACAAAGGTTGTCTTGTATGGGCAATGATGAACGACTACTAAACGCACTGCTAGAAGATGCGCTTGCGTCTGCGCAACTGAGATGCGTAGACCCACAGCTCATGGAACCCAGCATCGTAGATATTATTTGCGAAAGAGGATAAAAATATAAGATTGTATTGTTGGTAGATTTATTTCCATTATTTCCCAATTTATATATTTATGAACATCTGAATGTTGTATAAGTAAAAATAAACAAATTAATAAATTTTAGACAATTTATTTATAATAACCCATTAATCAAAATTGCATCATCATATTAAAAATAATGATATCATCTCTACATATATAAAATTTTATGTTAAATGCTTCTAAAACATAAATCTCACAATACGGACTACTCTTTTATATTTTAGCAATTAATTACATTTTACACTGTTAGTCACGAGAGTAGAATAAACATTATTTAAAATTAAAAACAACATAATATATTATTACCATTAGAAACAGAGAAATTGATATAATTTGGTCCTAGTTCACTATAAATTTTGGGGAGTCTCATTGTATGAATACTCGTAGACTATCAAGACACGACACGTTGGTCAACATTTAGGGAAAAACTTCGACTGCTAACATCAAGCATAAACTTCAACTGTGATATATTTGAAGACTATTGAAAGTAAACGCCACATTACACGACATAGTATTAACATTAACAGCAGAATATGAAATTGATTTAAAAATGTGCTAAGTATGTATTGTAGCGATGCTTAATGAATATGGTAAAACAATTGCGTATATCTTAACAACCTTCTAGTGCTGTGGGAAAGCCCAAAATCGGGATATTCCGAAAATTTTATTTTCTAGCACAGATACCACATTACAAACGCTATCCTGATTGGCACTCTCGGGACTTAGTTGCAACATAATTATTAGGAATATCCCTAATTCACGATTTCCCTAATGCACCCCTGAACTACATAACTTCATTTATATTATAAAATATGAACTCCAGAACTACTATAGAAGTATAAACAATATCTGAATTGAGGTGTGCTGTGCTTATCAAATATTTTATTAGAAAAATCTGGTATTCAAATTCCTCTAATCCCTTATAATAATGATGAAAACATACTACGAAGCACTAAATAACCCAAACTCCGCGATCGGGAAGCTCAATAATTCACTTTTATAAGCATTGCATAATTACAATTCCACTCAAATCAATATTCAAAACATTTCAATAATAAGCTCATTTGAACTCGCCAAACATTAATTATAAACTTCATTAAGAACTCTGTTATTCTAATATAAATTTTACAACATAAGTTTGCACCTTCTTGCAATATATTTAGGCTTATCATTTCGAAAACAATCAGATAAATCATTGAATGGCGAACATTTACAGTTTTACTGAAAATTACAGCGTGCTAACCGATAATGCCAACGAAAATTATTATCCCTAGATCTAATAAAACATAAATATTTACTCTTATACATACATAATATCTAAACTATAAAACAAATTGACAAAATATACTTACTATTTTAAGTTCTCATTTACATATCATAGACAAGATCAACGCCTAACTAACCGACTCACGGTAAAAATATTGTTTGTTGATGTAACTTTTCATCAAATGTGTAAAAATATTTTTATTTTACAATGGTCCGTTTGTTACGATTGTGAGCCTTGTGATGCGTGATATTATCTAAACATACTAGCGCTCCCCTTACTAATAACATCCCGAAATCTAAGGGAACTTTCAGTCCAACTTCGAACACGAACCAATCTCTATTATTCAAATATTTACTTATTATTTTTTTGCATAAGTTTCCTCATCTTCTCAGGCACGGGCACGCCGCGATGCGCGGGCGTCCGCTTGGGTTTGACGCTGGATTTCGCCTCAGACTTTTCAGGTTTGAGTTTCCTCGTGGCGGCCGGAGTTTTTGTTTCTTTGTCAAGCGATTTCCTTGTTAGTTTCGCGTGACTTTTGTTCGGTTTAGTGTTAGTAGAGGTGCTGCTATCGCTCCGCGCGCTAGACTTCCTCGAAGCTGGGGCTTGTTTTGGTTTCTCGTTTACGCTAGACTTGCGGGGCGCTGGTTTGATCACGGGTTTCTCGTCAGGCGGCGGCGACCGGCGGCGCCGTATCCGCGGCGGCGTGTGCGCGAGTGTGGTGTGGCGCGACAACAGCGCCGCGCTGCTGAACAGCTGCCCACAGTCGCATCTGTGCTCCACCTCTAACGTTCCTGCGAAAACAAACAGAAACATTGTAGAACAGAACATTCAAATTACCGTTTAAATAAGGGATGCCAAATAAATTTGAGAAAAATCACAAAATATACATGTATATATGTTACTTACTTCGCTTGATTTGTTTCACGGGCGTTGATTTGTGCCTGGCTGTGACCGCTTTCCCCAAAGATTTCCTCTTTGCTATTCCACTCAGAGATTTTCTCTTATCAGCTAAAGTTTTCTTTTGAGTTTTAGGTGTGCGTTCTTGTGCAGGTTTCGTTGGTTTTTCAGGAATGGTTTTTGGGAAAGAGTATTTTACAGTTTCGCTGTCGTCAGAGTCCGTTGAAGGTACTGGTTCTAGTTTAGGTGCTTTAGCTACTTGTTTAACAGCTACCGGGTTCGGTTCGACGGCTTTTGGCTTCAGGCGCGGTATTTTTGGCGGGTGCTGTAATGATGTTCTTCTCTTCACTAAGTCTTTGGAGTTCGGCCGCTCTATTTGAAGGGAGCTGCGCTTGTTTGCTCTCACTTTCATGAACACTTTCTCCTCAGCTGGTTCCTCCACTTTAAAGTTCGGGTTGAGCATATACCTGACTTCGTCGTCATCGCTCGATTCCACCGCTGGTTTAGGGTCTTCAGGAACAGGGACAGGAGCTGTAGTCTTAAGACGTTTGCTTGCACTACCCGTAGATTTATCCTTGGTGGAAGTTTTCTTTTTAGGTGTTTCATGGACTTTTACAGCTTCTTTAATTTCAACTTTCTTAATTTTCTCTGGGACTTCTGGTTCGACTTCCGTTTTCACAACTTCCGTTTCGGAGAAATCTCTCTTTGCAGCAAGAACCGGTGGTGGTTCAAAGGGTTTTATTTCTATTTTCTGTGGAACAGTCTCTATTTCTTTTTCTACTTCTTTTACAAATTCTAGAGGTTTTACTTCAGCTGCTTTCGGTATTTCCTTAGGTAATTCTATCTTTTCAACAACCTCAGTTTTGTGCTCGTCTTCTTTTATATCATCAATAATAACTAGTTTGGGAGAATCAATGTCATCTAGTTTTTCTTCAATCTTAGAACTTTCACTGGCGTCTTCAACTGATTCAGCTGTTGCCTCAGATTCTTCAACAAGTTTAGCTTGCTTCGACTGTCTTTTCTTTCGTTGACAGATAATCGTGTGTTTGTTGAGCGAGTGCTCATTAGGGAACACCATGTAACAGAGTGAACACTCGTGTATTATGTCTCTGGTTGATAAGGAACTCTTCACACTCTTGTCATCAGACTTTTCTGAACTAGTCTCCACATGTTGCTCCTTGTGTTCGATCAGGTGATGCAGCTTTCTGAAAGATTTCTTACAAACCTCGCACTGGTGTAAAGTCACCGGCTTCTCAACGTTGTTTGGTATCACCGTCACGGGCGTAGTTTTCTGTCTGTTTATACCGTCGTGAGTTTCCCTGTGCTCCACCAAATGGTGTAGTTTTCTGAATGACTTGTCGCATGGCTCGCAGCGGAAGCCAGCGCTAGGGTCTTCGCTTAGCTTAGAAGCAATCGGTTCTTTTTCAATCTTTGTGTCAGATTGCTCTGAGGAACTCTTTCGTAAAGATCTCACGGGTGCTGAGCTCGGGTTGTGAATAATCCGATGCTGAACTAAATGATGAAGCTTCCTGAACTCTTTCTTGCAAACTTCACAGCTGTAAACTGATTTGTTTGCGACAGGGGCTTCCTTTTCTACTTTTTTTGGCTCATCTTTCTTGTGCTGTAATTTATGGCTGACCAAATAGGATAACTGCCTGAATGTTTTGCCGCAGAATTCGCAAACCAGATCATTGCTTTTGGGGAATATTTTAGCCCTTGGTTTTCTAGATTCGTGAATTTTTCTATCATCAATCTCCTTTTCTTTCTTTTCAGCTTTCTCTTTGACTGGTGGTGTATCTTCTATAACGATAACATCATCTTTATCGTCTGATTTAGAAACTGAATCTTTGGATTTACGCTTTTTAGGAGTGTCATTCCTAACGACAAGTGGCTTGTCATCATCAAGGTCCATATCATCAGATTTACTTCCTTGTGACTTAGAATCTGATTCCTGCGATGGCCTCATTCTTCTGGGGCTCCTCTTGTCCGAACCGGATCGACTTGGCGACGGGCCAGTACAATGTTTCACGTGTTTGAACACAACATTCTCAGTTCTGAATAACTTGTTGCAGATTGGACAGACTATGTTCTCATTAATTTTACCCATTGTCCAATTTTCTTTGATGATTTGACCATCGCTGTCCTCATCATCTTCTTCATCATCAGTAATTGTCACGGTGTCACGTTTTGGGGCTTTGGCATCTATTAACCGTGGCTTCTTTTGTGGGCTTGGCACTTTATTCTTATCAATTCCTCCTTCAGGAAGAGGATACTTTCTCGGACGACCTCTTCCCCTCTTGACAGGAGTACTCTGTTGACTATCAGGAGTTGAAGAATCAATAATATTCAAATTTTCTGAATGTTCAAGTAACTCAGCGGCTTTAACCAAACTGTCGATAGCTGAGACGGCATTCTTGTGAGCTACGACGTTGTCGTTACGATTGACTGTCTCTTTTAGCGGATTTTTAATGACTTCTGGAGTGTGCGTATATTTATCCTCAGCTGCTGTGTTAGAGCCAAGAAGATAATATTTCTTCCGCATTGGATATTTAATATTTTTATCTGTTTTATCATCATCAGTCTTCCTTTTCTTTTTGGGTGACACTTCAAGGCCTAAATCTTTCGGTTCTATCAGCTCTAGTTCAGGTTCTTCAACGGGAGTTAAAACTTGCTTTCTCTGGTGTTTGGTTTTTGTTTTAACTTCTTCTTGTGACTTAGCATCATCTGTAGTATCTAACACATCTGAGTCTAAAGAATCAAGAGTGCTAAGGGTGATGCTGTCTGGTTCGGTGCTTAGTTTTTTGGCAGGTGAAAGTTGTTGACCCTGGATATTTATTGAACTGGGAACAAACTCCATATTATCCATAAATACTACCTTTACTGGTTTATCTTCGATGATAGTTATGGGACATTCCTTCTGACGTTTGGCTGACAAAGCTGACTGATAAGCTTTTTGTAACTTCGATTGATTTCTGGTAGAAGAATCTTCAGTTGCACCTAATTTGTTTGGAGCGTGCACTTTAGCCGGTTGGATAGATTGCCGGTTGACATTCTGATATTTATAGGGAATTTTGGGTTTATCGGCACGTCCAATATCGTTCCTAGAGTAAGTCTTTGGATATGGATCTTTCTCCACAACGGTTTGAATAACATTGTGTGTCTCTTTGTTATCAAAATTCATAGTGAGACAATTCTCATACGTTATGGAATTTCGTCTCGCGAATTTGTCGAAGTCATTTTCTGTGATAATAGAATCTTTTGTAGCAGCATCTGTCTTGGATTTATCACTGTTGGCATAAGTTAGCAGTTTTTCTTTAGGTGGTAACTTAACTGCTACATCCTTCTTATTTACATCAATATCTCCTGTAATAGGCTCATGCTCTATTATTTCATCCTCTGAGTCAACTTCTATTACGCTTTCTTTGATATTTTGAGTTTTATTTGGAAATGGTAGGAGATTTGGTATTTTAGTAGTTTTGATAGGAACTAGCGGCTTTTCTTTTTCTGCTTTAGAAAGGGATTTAGGTTTAGGTTCAGATAAAGGAACTACGGGTAATTCGTGGGGAGGTCTTTCAATAAACGGAATACCGTGTAATTCGTTCATCTTCATTTCTATTTCATCGAGTGTGGCTTGGTCTGTTGGTTGATAGTTTGTTGGAAATTTACCAGTTGGAGCCGAAGCCTGGTTGGTTTCTTGACCCGCTTTCGTAGGCCCTACTGTTCTGTGTATCATACCTTCAATAGTTTTATCAATCAAGTCTTGGTAGTTAACTTCTGTTATTTGCGCTTCCTTATTTTGATTGATCGCAGATGCTGCTTGTTCTTCATTTTGAATGTCATTAGCTACATCTTGCTTGATAGGATCTTTTTCAGCCTCTGCCTCCGATGTTTCGGTTACAGTCTCAACCTGCAGAGGAATCTTTGCTTCCTCTTCTTCTTTGCTTTCCTGAGTATCATTATCTTTATTTTGACTTATGTTAGCTTTGCTCACAAAAGCAGTTTCGTTTTTAATAGCTTTGCTGCCTTCTTGAGTTTTCGCTAAAGCTGCTGCACAGCTCGACTGCTGCCTTTGACTGTCAATTTTCTGGAGAACATCTCTTCTGTTGAGATCATTGGAATTTTTCAGCTGATTGCTACTAGTAGAAGGCACGGCAGGCGCGCAGACCGTAACTCTATTCTTTAATTTGGTTAAGAAGTCTTTTCTGTGAGTAGCTGTCCATTTTCCAAAAGGCACCTCTTTTTTGCTACCACCTGCTTCTTCTGAATCATCATCATCCCCTTCATTTCTTCTTTCATTATTTGGAAGACTGTCTATTGACGTACTACTGACATCTTGTGTGCCTGAGCAAGTAGGCTGTTCTTCTTTTGGCACTGGACTTACTTTTAAATCCTTTATTTTCACTTCGTCAGTAGTTTCTTTTGGTGTAACCTTTATTTCCCGCTTTTCACCCTCTTCGGTAGTCACTTGAGGTTTTAATTCAGAGGAGGACCCAGGTACTTCTTGGGTAACTGGTTTTTGATCCTTTACTTCATTGCCAGATACATTGTCAATGCTCACTGAACTTTTCCCAGAAGCTTCCACTTTTACATTGGTGGTACTGTCAACTTCCATAGGCACTACATTGGATTGAGATTCAGCTAATGGAATAAGCTTTTTAGATTCCTTTTTAGGCGATTTTTCAATTATTTTAATTTTTTTTTTGAGTACTGACGTTTCTCTTTTAGGAACTGAAGGAGTAATATGAATTGGGTTCTTATCTGTCTCTGCTTCAACTTTTGGTTTATCTTGATTTTTGTCAGATTTTACTGGTCTTTTGGACTCTTCTGGTGTTGGCTGTGGTTTTGGTGGTACTTTATTCAGCACAACATCTTTTAAAGCAGCACCTGTTTCTTTAGAAGATTCAGGTTTCAATTCACCTTTTGCGTCTATGACGTCCATGGCTGTGGAAGGCTTTATCGTTATTGAAATTTCGTTGCTAGTAGGTTTGGTTATTTCCTTCTTAATTTCTGGTTTTGCAATTGGTATTTTTGATTGATTGTTCTTTACGGCGTCGCCTGATGCCTCATCTTTTTTTGTTTGTTCTTTGTTTGTATCAAGAGTTACTACGGAAGTTGAATTGGCTTGAATATTTTCAGATTCTTTCATTCTTTTCTTTTCTTGAGCACTTTCTTTAATTTTTGATTTTTCGTCTTTCTTGATTGGAACATTCGATTCAACTTTTTCGCTTTCTTGATCATTGTTTGCAATATTTTCTTCTTTTGAAACATCTTTATCAGTGGCTGATATTGATTCTTCAATTTTGGTTTCATCTAATTCACTATCATCAATAATAATAATGTCATCATTTTCTTGGTCTGTTATATCGTAAATAATTTCTTCAACTTTGGTCTCATCTTGATTATCACATTGAGTATTGTCTTTAACTATTGCCTTATCAGTTACATCAATTTTAACATCTTTCTTAATTACTTGAATAGGCTCAGAAATAATTTCAGCTTGTTTTATTTGAATATCATTAACCTTTGCCAGGTTATCACTGTCGGATTTAATAAGCTCTTCAGGTTTTGCCTCACTTTTATCGTCTACAGTTTCGGCAACTGTTTCTACAATCACAAGGTCTTCTCCCATACTATCTTCTTCTACATTTTCTATATTAACACTCTTTTCTTCCATTTTCTCTACATTTACACTCTGTACATTCTCGTTAAATATTGCTTTTTCTTTAGTAATATCTTTTTCATTTGAATCAATGACATTGTCTTGTTCAATTGGAACTGAAGTGTCATTTTCTATAGGTTTTTCTTTCAAAACTTTATCACTTCTTGGTTCCAATGGTTGCGGCTTATCAGAATCCAATCCAATATTCTTTATTTCTATGGATTCTTTCTCAGTTTCTTCAGCTACAATATCTTTTTCAACTGATTTATCAATCACCAACTTTTTCTCAGGACTTGCTATCTCAATAGTTTTATTGTCATCATCATCTTTAGTTTTAGTTGGTGTTTCAGGTGTTCTTTGCTTACTACTATCAGTGTGTACTTCTATTGTTTTCTTGACATTATCTGAATGCCTGTTAGGATGCAGCTGCTGGTCAACCATTGTTTTAGTCAGAGGTATTGGCTCTTTATTTGGTGTTGAGTGGTATGTCATGGGTGTGAAACTGCCTATGACTGGAGATTTTCGTGAGTCACTGAACTTTATCATTTTTCCGTTTATGTTGAATTCAGATTTACCATCAGGTGATGTTTCTTTATTTACTTCAAGTTCAACTTCAGTAATCTTAGTTGTCAAGATTGGTTCTTTCCTTGGTGTTTTAATTTTTCTTTCAGCAACTTTGTTGCAAGCAGACTCACTTATGACTTTATTTATATCCTTTATAGGCACATGTGATGATATTTTCTTATCAGCCATTTTTCCTTCTTTTGTAGGCTGTAAAATGAAATGGCATAATAAATATGATGGGCAGATTCTAGTAGTTTATGTATTGAAAAACTTAAACATCAATGGGCTAACATCAAACATTTCCTTACCACTTCTTTAGGTACTTCTATTTCTATTTCTTCATAAACTTCTAAATTACCCTCCGCATTTTCACTGAAATAAATACAATCAATATTACTCTTTTGCTTTTCTCACTATGAAAAATGCAGAAAATAATGAACCATCAGATAGCATATATACATACATAATATTATTACATCAACACATTTTTTTGATTGGTCAGCAAATTAGCACCTATGTTTAGGTAAAATTGAGGTGCAATAGCAGTAAGGTGCCTTGTACTGAGATTCATTAAATATAATGATTATCTCATCACGGGAAAAAGGTTCTCATCATGAGTGCTTAGGAATGAATACAAATTCTTAGTGATTTTTTGATGATAAACAGGAGAATATTTTTATTGTCTGACCATATTAAAATTTACGGTTCATCTTAATAATCATAAATACTGGGCTAGTTATTGAAAGTGTGACTGCTGACCATGGGGGCTTTGGGATTTTATACCATAAATAACAAGTAAAAAGGAGATTTCCTATGCACCTCTCACTTTGGGATTAGATATAGGTTAACATAATATCAAAGGTGTAAACTTCATCCTGGTCGTCAAATAAAGTTTTATGACCAATATTTTCGAAAAGCACAGGACCGGCCAACTTGGCGACGCTTGGAGTCCTATGTCCAGCAATCGTCATGATTTCGTTAGCATGATGACTTTTTGGTGGTACTTTTTTTTGGTGGTTTTTTTTTTTATTTTGTGTTTTATTAAATAATAATGTCTACAAAAAAAAAACCTACTTGCAATTGTGTGCAACATGAAATTATAATTTCATGTACTACTTGCATACATGAATGATAATAGCTATTTTAACACTAGTATATTTTTACAGCTACTTTAATGATAGGTAATGTGTATTTTATCTTTGTAGTGCATTATTTAGCCCACTTTAGCAGTGGATTGAAGAATTTGAAGTCCAGGGGAGAGGCCTTTGCCCAGCAGTTGTTGATACAGGCTAACAGTCAAGGTTGTGCCTTTATATTATAGCTTTACTTTTGTTAAGCAGTACAATTACGTTAGTACGTATTTTTAATATCTGTGTTCAAACAAGCCTATGTTTGCTAGGTACTTTTTTTTTAAATTATATCATTTACTATTATTTTCATTCAATTAAAATTTACCAAAATGTAAGTCTAAAGTTAGCTATTTTAACTTTTTAAAGCTATACAAGGCTGTATTGGGTTTGGCTCATGTTTATAACAAGAAACAAAAAAACTTTAGTGAATGCCACTGCTAAGAGATACAAAACTGGGAACAAAAGTATTTAAGGCACAAAATGTTCAACTCATCTCAATTCAAAAGATGATTTATCAAGTTTATATAATCTGTAAATATGAGAAGAATGGACACACAACTTTAAAATAAACCTGTACAGTAAGCATGTTTGAACACAACAATCTGCAGCTTCTGAAACCCTGTTCAAGATGTTTGTTTTCAAATTTCATGTCATGTTTTGTTTACCTGTTGATATTTATGTTAACCAAGACCACAGCAACTATGGATGGACTGTGTGAAAGATGGGGTTGACTAACAGAGAAGAGTGGAAGAAGACGTGCGATTTATTGCCTCAAGATGGGTAGACATGTTGTGCATGTTTGAGTTTTTGTGAGAGGATGACGGTTACTTTTTCTTGTGCTTGTTTTGTGAGACGATGCACGAAAGATGACTTTTTCTTGTTAGTTTTATGTATTTTATTTAATATTTTCTATCATGCCTTATTAAATATACATATTTCTTTTAACTGTGCAATGGCTTGGATTTGTTTGTTTTCTCAAATAAATAAATAAATGCTGTGGTGACCCTAAATCACAACAACAAATTTGATATTTAGGCAACAGCTTTGCTAACTTGTGCCCATTTTCATTCTACACAAGCATTGATGTAAGTTTACAAAACCCTGAATTTTTCTATTGAAATTATTTGTCCCAGAAAGAATGCACATATTATTTAGAATCAGTACTATGAAAGATGCAGTGTATAATATGAATAGATGCTAGCATTCGTAAGAGTGAAAGCAAAGGAACATCTTACTTCTAATTAGGTCAAATCATGTTTATGTTATAGTTACACCTACAACAGTTTATTTATAGAAAAAATGTGAATGTTTACACATTCTAATAAGTAAGTATTCTGCTCACTTGATCTTACAAAATGAGATTGAAGATACCATTTCTTATTTTATAATAACAAAATAATGAGTCACAGTTATAAAAAAGTCAGACATATTTATGGACTATTATCCTTCTTCTGAAACTGTCTGTAGTATTGCAATACCTGGCAGAACATGTTTAACAAATTGTTTATTTTAGAATGTTGTTGTTATTTAGTGCTTATTAACACTTTGTGAACAAGCCCTTACTGCTAACATGCACTTTCAATTCTGATTTCTAGTGTGTTAAACACTAGGTTGGCAGTTATGGAAAATGAGTTGCTTATAAAGTAAAAAGACTCACCGCACTTTCAGGAACTTGAAGCTGGTTTGCTGCTGATCATCATCAATTATCTGAACAGCAGCTAGTTCCTCCTGACCTTCCTTCCTATACAAGTACAGTCCATTACCAATATCTATCGCATCTACGTTTTTACCATCAATCTGTAGCACCACTTCTGTATCTTTACTAGCTATGTCCGTTTCCTCATTTATCAAGGTAGACTCTATCATATTCTCATCAGACTTAAACTCCAATTCATCTGGCTGCTTCAGTTCCGAATTAGACTTATCATCATCAACATTGTCATCGATCACCAGCTCATCGCCATCATAAGAATTGTCATTATCATCAAATATGTCAACACCGCCTGATAAAATGTTTGCTGCCTCAATCTGTTTACCAATTTTGTAGCTATCTAGCATATCACTTTTCTTTCCAATTGGGGACAGATTCGATATCAGGTCATCGGCGTTCGTCATGTTCTCTTCGGAGTCAGTGGTGGTACTAGCCAGCGACACATCTTTTATAGAAGAAATGTCGAATGTTGAATCAACAGAGTCAACTTCTGACAGAGAAAAGTACTTGGAGGAGCTCTCGTTGGCTGTCAGGAAGGACTCACTCGGCGGGGACGTGGTGTCGAGCGTGGAGTCCCGCGAGCCCCCCGCTTCACCCCGCAAGTGGCTCAACCTATCCATTTGCAAACTTCATCTGCTGCGACAACAGGAAAACGACAATTTAGTAACAATGCACGTTATAATCACAGAGCGAATCCACTTTATCGATTATAAGAAAGCTAATGAAAACATTTGAAGGTTGGTCGATTAATTAGCACCTAGGTCAATAGCAAAGAACAGTGAAACTTTTAGAACAAACGATAATGATACTGTGACACTTTCGATAAAATTTTAATAAATCACATCATACCAAGTTATTATTTTATGATATAGATCTCAGATATAACTCTTGAATAGAATTTGTGTATTAAATTAATTGTAGAAGTTATAATAACAATTTTATTACAATTTTGTTAAAATAACACAACACATCAAAAGATTAAAGATGGACGCCAAATAGCAATGTTGCCGTTATTTTGCATGTCATTATGTTGATAAAAATGACAAAATAATTTTCATAGCATGATTTTTCCGATTTTTTCCGAATACAATCTTGTATAGACACATTACTTTTATCTAAAAATCAGGAATAAACCACAATCATCCAATATTTTCCATTAAACGCTTAGTTTATCGTGAATTCAGTTTAGCATTTTTAGGATGGCAACAATTTTATTCTGCAATGGATGCTGCTGATAATGCAAAATACCTATCGCTTGGCAATGTCAATGACCGCCGCGGTTATGAAAGTATTTCAATTCGTATTTATCATGAAATGTGAAACGGTGCGCGGCAAAAATTTTTTCTTAGATAGCCAAGTTCTTTTGGCGTTTAGAATAGCATGATTTGGATAAATCTTGTTTTACAGACTCAAAATGCATTGAACTTTGAAATCGAATTTCCCGCTTCATTTCCTTATCAAATAACAATAATTATTATCGATAGAAACAAGTATTCTTTGAAATTATATTTCGACATTTTTATTGATATGAGACATGGCAAAAGTAATATTGTTATTTTTTATTAATTAAAGGACGTTCATTGAATTTATTCAGAAAAAAGTACTAACCCTTTTTGGTTTTCACGTAATCAGGTAAAAACGGAATGCTCGCTACAGTGCAAGTAACTTCATAAATGCACCATTTCTGAAAGTGTATTTCAATGCATAACTTTCAAAGAAAACAAATTTCATAGCAGTTTATTCATTTATTGTGCATTTATTTAATAAGATTATTATATTTTAAAATTGGTACTTTTTTCATTAGCTTTTGCCATTTTGTGTTTGTAACTCAACAATTTGTATGTTCCACTTCCATGCTGTCAAGTACTCAAGTGTCAATGTCAAAGTCAAAATAAAAAACGTTATTTTTGAAAGTTGGCTGTTGATTTGTGCTTTTAGCTGTATTCATTGTTTTATTGACAAAAAATAATCAAAACTTCTCAAAAAGTGAACAATGGCGCCCCGAGAAACTCCCAAACCCACGACGAAGGTACAACGCACCGTGAAAGATATGCCAGCCAAAGGCCGGGCGTCACCAGTTGGGGCGATCAAAAAGCCTATTCAGGTTAAGAAGATAGTGGATAAAACTCCCCTGAAAAGTAAGTAACCTTTTGCCTTCTTCCCGTTAAAAAACTTAAGTTTTTTTTCTGGTCAGAGTTCATTTTCTGTGTTTATTGATGTTAAACAAAGTTTTTTTAATGTTCGCCAGTTGTATACGACGCCGTTGTTGTATGGTCATCACTCTTCAGCATAATGTTAGTTTTGTGAAAAAACTCCCTGGATACGACTGACAAGTTTCCCCATTTTCATTACTTGATCATCATTATCTTCCTGCCCTCGTCCCATGTTACGTGGGGTCGACGCAATATGTTTTTTTCTTCCATTCTCCCTTGTCAACCGTCACGCTATCATTTACTGGCAAAATCTCCCATTTCCATTACGTGTTAATTAACATCTCTACGCCCCTAAGACGACCCACCGACCCTGTAAAGCTCTTTAACAGTAGATTTTGTATATTGTATAACGGGCTGGTGTCCGCAACTCCACGTCAAAGCGCGTATTTTGCGTGCGGGACTTCAACTTAGATATACACCATACTCTTTCTTTTTTTGTGTAGTGGTCACAATCATAAGGGTTACTGCTGAGCATGAGGACCTGGGTTTGATTTTCAGGTCTGGCAAAGTTTTATTAAGTGTTTCTATCCGGATTTGATTCAGTACAGGTACAGAATCTGAATTTATGCGCAATTGTTGGCTAAAGGCACACAAAACAAGGTCACATCTGAATTTTAAGAAAACTGACTAAATTTTGTTGAACACCTTCAGTGGCGGGGCAAGACCACAATTTTATGTGAACAAAGTACATTTAGCGAGGCCCTCTGGTAGCGCAAGAAGCAATGTTATAAATTAAAAAACAATTGAAAAATATTTATCATAATTTTGGAAATGGGTTTTTGAGGTGCGAGGCGGCCCTCGTAATGCGAGGCCGTAGGCGGTGGCCCACGTCGCCTACGCCTAGCGCCGCCTCTGAACACCTTTGCCAAACTCTTGGGGTGTTACAGGCATGATTTCATGTCTATACACTTTTATTTATGTATACTTACAATCTTTCCAGTCAACAACACTACTGAAGTAAGAGCAATGAGACAACGGACTAGCACAGTCCCGAAGGTCCAAACTCCCAAACCAAAGGACAACAGATCAGTTCCTGTACCTAGCAGTGTGACCAAGAGCGGTAAGAAGCCTTCCTGGAAACGACGTCCCAAGCCTGCACATTCCGGAGTGCCAATCCCGGAGAAGATGAGGTTGTTACTGGAGAAGCAGTTTAAGGAATCTGAATTAGCTCTGTAGGCATGTCTCTAATGATTTCTCACAGTTTTACTATGAGGTCCATGATATGGTTTGCCTGAAATGATCCTACTGACTTGCTTGTTATAGATGTTCTCTTTTAGCATGGCAATAGTGCCAAAAGCAGTAATAGTCGACTCCCTAATCCCTGCATGAACAAAAACAACACATAATGGTATTTTTTGCTAAAACCTACTGATTCACCATACATTCATATTGATTCAGGACAATTAAAAGACTTGGAAATGAAAAATATCAATAAATGTAGGTGGCTCAAAGACCACTATTGTCATGCTAAGACACAACAACTATAACAGTATTTAGCTGTGAAAGTTGAGGAACCTATGTCTGGCAGGACTTCTACAGGGTAATGTGAGGGCAAACTGCGGCATTTGATTAAAACTGTACCTATAAAGTAGATCATGTTTTAAGCAGTATATTATTTCTTTTAGTACTTAGATAATATTAATTATTCCCAATTTCGCTAACACATAGCAACATTTTAATAAAATGCACTTCTGGATTTTCAACAGCAAAAATGAATTTCCAGCTCTGCAATAATATTTAGACATTTATTTAGATTTTGGTCTGTTGGTGTAAATTGGTACTTATTAGGTTTTAATGACTTGTCATTTAGATGATTTTCTTTAATACTTGTAATGCTTTTAAATTATAATCTTTATATTCCAAGACAGGGCTTTTCAGTATTGAAAAAGTTATGAATATACATGACAGATTCAATGGAATTTCACTTAATTCTATTTGTGCCATTCCACATTAGTAAGATATGAATGTAAAATTTAAAGTTTAATGTAAAGGGAAAAAGTGGTAAGAAACAATATTAAGCTGTGTTTGTTTACTTTACAAAAGGTATAATGTTTGTTTTCAACTTTAACACATGGTTTTGTATGGTATATTGCAATTTTTTGGATATAAAAATAGCAGGTACTATAAATTTTTAGTAGGTACGGTCTAGTTTGTTTCTATTTAATAATGTATCATTATTACATTGAGAGGCAAGCTAGTCTAAAGGTGCATCAACACAGAATTTACTTGTTGTAGAGCGATATGAAAAAGTAAGTTCACAGTACAACTTTGTCGTCTGTAGTTGCACAATAACACTTGCAAATATGCTATGCTCCATGTGTGAATGCACCTTTACTCAATAGATTTAAAAATCCTTTAGTATTAATTAGTACAAGAATTGTGCCAAAATTAGACTGTAAGACAAAATAAAACGATAACTTTTCTAGGATTCAAATTACATTTAAAAATTTAGATCACATGCTTTTAGACACACTACTCTCTAATCATAATAGTCTTATTTTAATAAGATACCACCGAATATGTTGTCATTATTGGGTACCTGGCTAATAGATAACAGAATTATTATTACTCTTAGTTATAATTATAGTTATTGGTAATTATTTGTAAGACTTTATGATAATAAATTTATATCATGTAACTCATGGTTTTTTGTGGTCATTAATAATAATTTAGTTGTCCAATCCGCACTTGCTGATTATGTGAAACTGCAATATGGTTTCTCTTTCCATTTCTGGAAAGCAATAAAAAAGTGGCAGAGAGGCAGCAACCAAGCTGGAATAAAAACAACAAAAAAACACCCTTACTCGAAAAGATGCTGATGCATGAAATTGTTAAGAGTGTTTATCCAAAACGTTGGCAATGTGGCAAATAGCTGTCAAATACTTAATGTTTTAATTAATTTGGCAATATTACTGCATGGAAATAAGAAATATGGCTAACTAGTGAACTAGAATATTAATGAATTTCAATTAAAAACTGAATTTGATGTTGTAACCGTTTGAGGTGTAAAAAAGGCATTTGGAAAGTTTTCAACTACTTTTTTTACAACTAAACTAAATATTCGGTGTTACGATATTAATTATTGCATTTCATAATCAATATTTTACAGCAATTTGCGACGTTGCCCCTTTCTGTATAAACGCTCTTAATTCTATTTAATTTAATAGTAGATTTCTCATCTGCACCCAAAATGAAACATGATAGGCTTATTCATCGTGCCTTTTGCAGCGAATATGCGTCTGCGCATCAGGATGGTTCTGCTATCAACCGACAGATGGTGTTACCGTCGCCTACCTACTTATAAAAGACAATTACCAGAATGAATGGAGCAACGGTGCCTTTTTTATTTTTTTGCGGCTATCGACGAAACTATAATAACATAACAAAAAGAATTTTGTATGGCGGTAAAGCACATAACTCAGTCCGGACTGAGTTAAATCAGTTATATACTTACTATGATTTTTATGTTAGCTCATCAGAGTTCAATCTGAATCTATAGGTAGTAAAGTGGCCAATGGAACCATGATCGTAATTTTGGAGAAGAATAAAACAGAAGTTTTCGTATTTTGAAAAAGCTTTTGCTGGAGCCAGGAATCGAACCTGTTTTTTGCAAAAACATCATTCTGTTTTATTGCACCAACCGATACTATAGTTGGTTAATAATGCTATTGTCTCCCGTTTATGTAGGTATACGGGGTGGAAGGGCCACCAACGCTAAAACGCTTACCACGGATCCATGGTCCATCTGAACCCCGCACATATAACTTTTTCAGCGGTATTTTTTTTTATAATTCTGCTGTTTCATACATATTGACCGTGTACTGCAGTTTTATAGGAAACAGCTGATTTGTTTTTTAATAACCGACGAAAGATTTCTTTGTAGGGCCGTTCAGAATGATATACTGAAGACGTGGTAACCGTTTTAGTGTCAGTCTCCGTTCCACCTTGTATTAGTTTCGTTAGTGGCCGCGAAAAATAAAATGCACCTCTTTTGGCCATTGCACCTTTTAAAGGAACTTTAAGGCCCAGACTCCACCAAACTCCACGTGCGGAGAAGGTGCGAAGCAGAGAGCAGAGGAGATGCTTAGAAGCTTGAGTGTATACACCGAAGCTGTGCTGTGATGCGTACTGGCTAGACCGGAGCAGAGATGTGTGTACAGGCTACTCATTCCCAGTTTAGCGACCGCCGCAAGCCTGGCCTAAACAAATATGAGACATATATCTCTCCTCTCTACTCAACCGTTTCCACTAAACCTAAGCGGAAACGAGAAGTAAAAATAACGATCCTATACAACACAATATCTCCTCCGCTTCGGTGGAGTTCGGGCCTAAAAATAATTAACATCAAGCCTGCAGTGTCGAATATAACCAGTAACTGTTTGTGCGTCGATGTCTCTTACACCCTGGGAAGATACAACGACGTAAAAACGGTTAACACGTGTGTTCAATACATCAATGCAATTCACCCCCCCCACCCCCACATGGAAACTTTTATTCAGCAATTAAAATAAATGTGCACATTGAATTTTTGTTATTGGTTCGGAATGATGTAATGAATTCGTGGTAATAGTTTGTGCGGCGATATCCCTTCCACCCCGTAGTGCATTTTGTTTTACAGTTATGTTTAAAATTCAGTTATTATTTTTGGAGTGGAGAGTCTGTCATTTGATCAGATTTCGGGTTGCTACTAAGAAATTCTTAATGATGCTGATGTACTGCAGTATAACTACAGCATATTAATCATAACTGGCGAAACGTAAGGGGTATAAGTTCCCATATATACTGCACCCAGTACTATAGGAACCTGTACACCTCTGCCTAGCCCTCCACTCGGGCGTGATAATTGCATTGAAGTTCATAGTTAAACTGGTAAACCGTCCGGCCATCCGACCGTCTTCGGTGGCATTAATAATATAATAATTGGTGTGATAGAATCATAGAACAGTAATGTCTAGGTGAATTACGACTTCGTTTAACCTTGATATTGCCGTAAATCGATCGATGGATGCATTGCAGGGAAAGTATATTTAGCCTTGAACGCGCTACAAGGAACCTAAGTTACCTGTAGACATAGGTAGGTGCCACAGAAAACCTACTCCTTAAGAGTAAGTAGTCATTATGGTAAATTTTTATTATCAAAATTAAAAGTCAACCATTAATATTAGGTAGGTACGTAAAAAAGTACTGACAGTCACCCACACCGCCCACTCTTCACCATTTCGTGTTAATTTGACTGCATAGAAGTTGTGGAACAAACTTCAACGAACCCCTCAGCGCTATGGGATGGGCCAACCCTGAAATGCCATGTTGCCCTTGAGTACAAATACATTGATTCATTCAAGGATAAATTACTACTTACTTAAGTATGTAGGCGCAAAAGCTAACTTAACGCAAAATTGGGTTTTCTTACAAATAAATTCATTGCACGTTCAATGGGATTGCATGCTAAGCTGCTTATTGTGAGTTGTATCATGTTTATTAGGTGCAATGGTCCTTGTATCCGGTGTCCGGTCATCGGGCTAGTGATCGCTTGCAGAAGACATAACATCACGCCTCTAATCCACGAAGGGTTAGGCAGAGGTGTACCTAAGAGTATGACCATTCAATATAATACCTCGCAGTACTACACAATTACACCCACTTATATTGTTCATACTTGACAGAACCACAAGAATTTCATCTTTTGGAGTCTAGCATTTCTATCTGTAAGATGCTCTGCAGTCCCAAATCATCCCGAACACTATAATTATTATGATATAATTGCTTTGCCGCCCGAGCAGCTTGTTTAATTGTAATATGTCTATAACCTTCGCAGAAGAATAATTGCATATAATAATTTGACAAAATTTTATCAAAATCGCATGGCCGGTATGGCAACGCATAAAATACGAACAAAAGAACATTATGTATGTACCTATATCCTTTAAGATTAATTATGTACCTACCCAAGGGTTTGTGTGGCCCACCTTCTATTTTGCGCCAGATGCACTGTGCACCTTGACCTTATGACTGCGTCAGTGATCGGTGTTCGCGTAGCTGAGTTTAGGAAAAAATCGTTGGTAGGTACTAGGTAGGTTTAGTTGCCTTTGTCCATTCCCCACGACGAGACGACTACGCGACGGGTACGCAGCTCTGGCTACGCGAGACTAGGTGCACAGTTCCGACTACGCATGCGGCAGTGGCGCATCGGTAGTAGGACGCGATTTCTACGAAGTGGTGAATCGAGACAAACCTTTGAAAGGGATTTTGAATGAATATGGTATGTTGTCAATAAGGTTTCTAAATAATCAACAATGCGTCTCTATTCACCCCTCTTTATCCGACCACCTACGGTAGACAAATCACCATTCGGATTTAATTGTTTTAAGTCAGGACTTCGTATGTTCTGCTACAGGTCATCTCTCAATTGGTTTTACACTAAAATCTAGTCCAGTGCCTCGTTGGTCTGGTGGCCCGAGTGCTACTGCACGAGGTCCTGTGCTCGATTCCCAGGTCGGGCACAATGGTAATGGGACAGGAGACTAAAACATAACTGGCGAAATATGAGGATACCATTGGTATATTGGTCTCTGCCTAACCAGGAAACAGGCATGAATATTGACTGGACTTCTAGAGACTCTTCAGAATTAAAACAACGATTATAAACATGACTATTTATGTATTTTTAACGGTCATTGCATAATGGATTACCTAAGGCAAAAGGGTCACGCTATTATGGCCCATAAAGTTCTGTCCTTAATGATCATAATTGCGAAAACTGCAACACATTTTAATTTACCTCTTAATGAATTCCACAATAGTAAATGATCGATGTAATTTGACGTCATCCGTCGACAGATGTCGCCCATAAATTGTGTTTGGAAGATTGATGGGCTTACCATAAACTTGGTTTGTGTTTGTATGTCTTAATGTTAGACAATAGGATCATCTAACACTAATCAAACTTAAGGGGATGGTCTAACATAACAGTGCTTTAACTTCAGGGTAAATACCCTGCGGTTAACAGTTTGCGGGGTATTTAAATTTATAGTAGTATACGAATATGGTAAAATTGCCAAGCAGCACATAACAGTGGTGGCCAAGTGCTAACGGCCGTGACTGACCTAAGCAGACAAATTTCTCGCGTGCTCCTAAATCTGTCATTGTGTCGACACAATCTGTCATTTTGTCGATTCTTCCGTCAAAGAAATCCTTGTCTACGGTGGTCATACTACGGGGGCTATAGGTGCATTATTCAAATAGCCTTTGACTATAATCATCACTTAAAACACCATTAAACCGAATTCTACAACACCACCAAGTCTTAATGATGGCGCACTTACTGGCGAACTCTTTAAAAATGGATATACAGATCGCTATCAAAGACTCGCCTTAATGAAAAAAAAAAAATTTAAATGCGCATCGCGAACTCTTTATTCGTATATCGTCTGGCGCCACGACGTGCAAATCATTCTCAATTCGTCTCCTAGTAGTTTAGGTTAGTTTATTACACAATGCATGTAATAGATTATGCCTAGGCATTGTAAAAATGCCGGCGCGACTTGATGTCTTATCGAAGTTATTCCGGCCTTTTAAAGAATCTTTTGTTGCACTTTAGTGCTAAATAGGAAAGTGTATTATAAATAGTGTGTGGTTATATGTAGGTAGCTTTACCCAAAGGTTGAGTTAGAAAAAATTTGGAGCTGTTTTGGGGCTGGCCGTCTGAGGGTAGTGGTTTCGATTCCTTATTTTTTTTTTCGGCCTAGGAAATGCCTACCATGGTAATGTGGGGCTCGCACCCACTAAAAAATTCACCGTCTTTACTAACTTCCGCTTTTTCTTGGAGTGACCCCGTTTACTGTGTTGCATGACGTTCGCGACCCCTCAGCATTGGTTTTGGCCTCCTCCTCCTTAGTGATGTCCGGAACCAATTTTACATCACCCGCCTCACAAGAGCTCGTGCAATGTGGACAGTAGTTTCCCCGGCCTACCGACTGCTTCGCGCCACATCTTCATATTCGCTCCGCCGCTTCATTCTGCGAGATAATTTCCTCGCAGAAGGACGCTACTGTCTCTCAACTATTTCCGCTGCCAATCATACATCTGACCAAGGCCGGCAGCGACAACCCTTCTACAACTATTGCAGCGAGAACACGGCGCTGCTCCACCCAAGCGGGACATTACTCGAGGATATCCTCAGCGTGTCATCGTCGCAACCACACTGGTGGCACCTGGGAGATGCTTCTCGTCTCGCCACCTTCCACAAGTAGCTGCCGAAGCAGCCATACCCTGACAGCACCTGTGTGAAGAGGTAGGACAGCACCCCGTGCTGCCTCCGCACCCACCCCTCCAGGAGTGGTTTCGAAACCTAGATTAGCCAGTGTTATTGAGATTTGCCATTACGAATTTCTCATTAGCTGTCTTATTCTGGATTTGCGTCCAAGGTGTGCAATAGTGGCCAAGGGTAGGTCAAGAAAACCTGGGCCGTCGTTGATGAGGGACTCACAGAACCGGAGCATTGGGTGATTCTGGACTGAAATGATGAATGGTGCCAATGGCAATAGGCCTGCCCCGTGTCATAATCGGCGAAAAGAGGGTGTAGTGGTGTGTTATACATACAACTCTGCCTTCAGGGTTCGGTTATCGGTGCTTATCTAGGTAGACCGTGAACAAACTAGTACAAAGAGAGGGTACAATTTTATTTGCAGACCTCTTAGACAGTAACTTGATACCTACGTTATTTAAATACTCCTGTTGCACTGAATTAGCACATCAAATTTTTTATCAGATTTGATTTAAATTCAAGACATAGGTACGTACTGCTGATTATGCCGAGACCTTGGTAACTTTATACCTATTCAATGAACACTTTGTTCTACTGAAATAGTTTAGAGGCAGTCTTAAGTGGTGTGGTCTGGGATTTATCCAAGTGATGAGATAATCAGTTCTGTAGATTCTTCGAGATGTACCTATATTTGATACTTATGAGGTGTCTAGCTCTCCAGTGGTATTAACCGAACGTAATATTTTTTTATCACAACACGAACATCTGTTTGACACGGCATTTTCTAGGGAAGACAGTGGTACAGGAGGTACTAATAAAATGTATGCATCCGCAAGTGTGCTGAACACAAACTTCTGCCAAGGACCGCCTTCGAAGCCCTCAGTTTTAAACGTTATCGGTGACTTCGTTTGGTGTTAGGTACTGTAAAATGGAGTGATTAGGGTCGCGAGGGTGAATCGGGACAATAACTTTGAAAGGGATCTTTACTTTACCATATTTTCTCTATCCGCGCCATATTACTGATACCTAGAAAGAGGCCGCCGAGGCGGCTCCGTGCTGTGTGCTTTTAATAACATAACATCACGCCTGTAATCCCCGTAGGATTAGGCAGAGGTGCACCTAATAGTAAATCTACAATTCGCCAGGAGCCTAATGCCATCAACCGGGCACGAATCCAGACTCCGTGGTTGAAACTGAAATACCCAAAACTACTTTATCCGACCCGGGAATCGAACCCACAGACCTCAAGCTCAGCAGTCGCGCTTGCGACCTCTAGACCAACAAGGTAGTGTATTTACCCTTGGGAATATGTAGAAAACCACATTGTTTAAATTATCTAATAAATTGTGTACTCAGCAGTAGCGAAGGGTCAATTTTTGTAAGAGGTAAGCCGGAGTACATATCTTTAATGTGATTATATTATTTGTCTATAGAAAACTGACTGTGCCATTTTTCAAAGGGAATCCGGTAAGAATCGGGTTGTATGGGACCTTCGCCACTGGAACTCAGGTAGATATAAAACCCCCTCGTTCATATAGAAATAAACATGTTTCGTTGGTCTAGTGGCCGCAAGCTGAGCATGTTTTCCTGGGTTCGATTCTCAGTTAGGGCAAAGTGTTAAATACTTCTTGGTGTCGGCACAAAAAACCGTTTATCCTGCGCCAGATCTCTCCCCGGTCGAGTCGTAAAGGAATGTCGTCCTATCGGACTATTTAATTAAAGGAAAAGAGTGGCTGCTATGGGCGCCGGCAGAATTATTTCCATCTTCAGTTTCAGTTCCATGAAAACAGCTCGAAATTTCTTGCACTCCACCTAGGATATGTTAGGTTTTCGTTTGTCAATTCGAACAAGGAGTAATTTTGTCGATTTTTACAGAAAAGCCTATCAATCGAAAAAAAGTAGGATGCAAGAGCGAGCTTGAAAATTGTAGCGCTAGCACCCACCTGGAACTTGATAGGTTTTGCCTATTTATAAAGAAAAGTTTAAGAACGCAAGGGACATTTCAGAGGAAACCGACCTTAATACTAATATTAATAGACATGGAAATAGACTCAACCTGCCAACTTCACGATTAAAAATGCACTCCTCTAGTGCGTTTGTCACGTCAATAAAAATCTACAATAAATTACCTGAACACATAAAAAACACAGAAACAAACAATATATTTATAAATAAACTAAAACGATTTCTCTTAGATAAAACCTACTACACAATTGACGAATACTTCAAAGATAAATTCCTCCAAGAGAAACGAAGATAATTAGAATAACCAAGTAGTACCATGCAATATCTTTAATTACTTACTATTTAGTTAATAATAAATTACAGCTAATATATAAATAAATATATAAAATAATTACCTAATTTATAATTTAGAAAATATCTATTAATAATAAATAAATAAATATATAAATAAATAAATAAATATAGAAATATTAATAATAAACAAAATTTATATAAATCTACTCATAAATAATATCTATTTAAATATCTAAATATAAGATTTACTCCTTAATTTCAATATTATTATGTTTTTAAACAAAAAGCGCTTCATACTCTCCTCTAAAAACTAACTTGCTGTGCCCGACAGGGTCCATAATTGTTTCTCTATAATTTACCTACCAGCCTTGTATACATTATGGAATGCAATAAAGTATTGAGTATTGAGTATTATTATTGAGTAATATGATTTAGGAAAAACGAAAATTTTATCAGCCTAGGGTAATTTTATAAGATATCTGAACGAGAGAAGCGAGTTCGAATAATTTAGGACATTCTCGGATAAATTAGGTAATTTTTAGGGTTCCGTAGCCGAATGGCAAAAAACGGAACTCTTATAGATTCGTCGTGTCTGTCCGTCCATACGTCACAGCCACTTTATTCCGAAACTATTTGGACTACACAGTTGAAACTTGGTAGGTAGATGTTTTCTGTGAAACGCTTTTATTTATTTATTTATGTACACACAAAATACTCAACAATAACATTAAGATAGAAGAACACAAAGGTACTGCTTATTTCATGCGTAATCTCTTCTCGCAGACCTGCGAGAGGAAAGTAGGATTAGAAATGTAGACACAGTGTGTAGAAAAGGCAAAACAGGAAAATTGCGCTATACGATTTTTATACAAAAATTAAAAGATTAAGGGGCGAGAGTTAATTCCCTATACATGAAACTGAAACTAAAAAGTTTTTTTTCATCCAACCTATACGTGCGATAGATAGATCTTTAAAAATAACATAGACGTTACTAAAATCATTTTTTCTCAAAGTCAATCAAGACTTCCAAAGAGGTAAAATGTGCTAACTAGCTTCTAATGTAGCATTGTAGTACGTAAAATAAACTTACAACAAAAATTGGTTTGAATAAGATTTGATGTTTAGTTTATGAGATATGGGACTTTTTCATCAAACTGCAGCAGAAATTTTATTTTTCATTAACTTAGATACTATGAAAAACAAATTTAGTTTTGCTGTTGAATAAAATACAATACGACATATGAATGAGCCTTCAAAATATTTTTATTACTTATATTGTTTGGTGCTACGGAACACTGTGCGCGACTCGCACGGTTTTTGTTTATTTTTGCTTTCCGCCTCGGTTTCTCTATAGTTGCCCAAGATTTCGCACCCTCACCCTGCCTACGGTCCTGACGATGCAGGACACGAGGCGTAAGCCATCTGTGTATACTGTGTTCACAGAAAAAGAGTAAAGGAGGACACTAAATTGATTGACAAGCTGATGAACAGGACACCAACCTTGATGCCTTAAGTTTTTATTAACTCAGTAACATAGTATAAAGTGTGTAAATAGACCCTTAACATAGCCGAAAGGAACTTGTTCTCCCCGTCTTTGCGATCATTTTTTTGTTTTAGACCATACCTGGGAACTTTCTAGTTACGGAGATATTGGGGGTCGAAGTCCCAACTTTTTCACAAGTTTTTAAAATCCATCCATCAGCACATTGCTTTGAGTGCTTCCCATCGAGTCCTACCTTAACGTGATTTTTCACCCCCAAAAAAAAAAGTCGATTCCCAGCAATAAATTTTGCGCAAAGTTACTTAGTTTGATGTACGAATGTTTGGTTGACGGCTATGTGAAAGGTCTGTTTACATCCTGTATAAATCTAAATATTTTCTATATATTTTTTTCCCGAAAGGGAGGTGCATGTGCACCCCCTTGCACCCTGCTGCCAGTGCCCATGGTGACTGCACCTTTGTGGGCGGACGCACTAAGTGCGTATCTCCTGCGTCTTTGGCTAATCTCAGTTGAGATTGACACCAACGGCTTCTTAGTAATCTAAATTGGATCAGCCCAGAGGCCACGAATTTGGCGCCTTCATTAGCGTCCAGCAGTTACTGTAACGAGCAAACAACGAGGTTTTTTTAGCTAGCAAGTACCTACGTAAGTAAACAGGTGATCAATTATTTAAGTTTATGGAATAAGTTAATTAGCTATTACTATTTAATAAGGTGCTGATTAATTGAACTAAGCATGTTCAATGAGACATTAAGATTGTTAAAGAATTTTAATTGCTTGATTTCTTTGATTTGGTCTACGCAACTCATTTTCATCTGCTAATCCAACAGATTACCTACCGCAATTCACATTCACATACATAAAACAGACAAACAATCGACCAATTTATCGTATTATGTCATTCTGATACACCCATCCATCATAAAAATCGTTTCTAATCAAACTCCGCCCACAGATTGGAATCTTCGCGCCATGCGCCATATTGGCTGCGTTTATTATATATTACATGCCCAACATATCTTGATACGCGTTAGAATTTGAAACTACTTTTAAAATGTATTGAATTTGACAGTTGGATGAAGTTTTTCTTAGCAAGCAGCGCCACCCTGATACCTCAAGATATGTTGGTCATATAAGATAAATTAGTATTCTAATCCCGTCTATGGGTCCCATTAACAATTAAGTTTAGCTGCGATCATGAGTTATTGGTGGCTAGACTCCGCCTGTCCGGTGCGATAGACGCCGATTCTATTCGACGGTCGCTGAATTTTTATTGGAAACTACGTGTGGTGCAAGAGATAACCGTTTGGCCATGGGATACACGCTCAAGCGACACGCGTGGTGCTTAGCGCACGCCTCGAGCCAATGCGACGTTACTTGCGTCGCTACACACCCCGAAGGAAACAAACGACACACGGGCGTGTCGCTTGACACAACTTTCGTCTTATGTCGCAAAGTTGTAAAGTCCCATCTCCTGCAGCTATTTAGATTCTTTGATTTAGGAGGAAGAAGCTTATTCTTTAACTTTTTGTTTCGTACGTCGTGTCTTGCCGTGGTCTCACCTGAAAACATTAATTCAAATACACAATAAGTAACTTTCTACTGTCACAGAACAGTCTGATAAAATATTGAAAGTCCACGTGCCTACTTTATTATGTTGAAATACAATTAAGAGCATTAGTTCTAACCAATGCATTTAATTAACGAATTTAATTATTGGTTTAATTCAACCATCAACATGATAACACCGATTTTCTTTTTTAACCCCGATTTATTCTAGTTTCTGAAAATTTTAAAATCTTTGTCGTAGATTTTCTGCGTCTTAAAACCTGGAATTAAGCTTTTCACTTGCACCACATTCCGCGCAAAGTATTTTTGACATCATTGTATGAAAATGTGTACGCGTCTAGTTTTAATCATGCTTTAATCGCACTAATAGTACCTACTTTCATGATTTGATCTTATCAGCAGATCATTCTGCACATATAAACTAAAACGCAAAAAATGTTATTATATTATTGTAGCATAGCAAGAAGCTTTTTGCGTTGAAATGACTCACAAATGATGTTTGTAAGTCGTTTCAAGTTACAACGCAAAATGTACGACGGTGGTAAGAACAAGATTCAAAGACCGTATTTATAAACGCATAAGAAAATTGTTCAAGTTCGTATGGAACGCTTACTTAAATTACTTGGAAAAGTAGAGCCCAAGTGCGGTTTGTTGATCAATTAACGTGAAGATAGGACACATTACCGATCTTGCCATATTAAATTAACTTGACAATTGAACCTCGGTCGCTACCCTGTGATAATGCTTCGCGTAGACTTGGTCTTGAACTTGGCTACGAGTGCTTGAAATGTTACAGGTCTACGGGGATGCTACGGGCCTACGGCGTAGAGCTTTTTTTTTCGGATGGGAAATCATCAAATGACTCCCGCTCTGGGCGGAGCGGAAGGAAGTGTCAGACTTGTACAGACTAAAACCTATCCATGTTCCTTCTTTGCCCTTTGTGTTCCAGGGCCGCGGTATAATCTCTTTCGAACAATCCCGCAGCCCCGGCAGGCATCGGCCCTTGCGGACCCCTTCCTGATTGCTGACATCTCTTGCAGGCGCGCCTGGAACACGAACGCGCCGTCGACACGACCTGTCGTCATAAGATGGACGGACGGCGAACACACCTAAAGTAGTGCCAAATTGTACATGATGACCATGATGGCCACCCACTAGGTGGACCGTTGACCTAGTAAAGGTTGCAGGGATCCGCTGGATGCGAGACGCACGGGACCGGTCAATGTGGCGACACTTGGGGGAGGCCTATGTCCAGCAGTGGACGTCTTTCGGCTGAAATGATGATGATAAACATAATAAATAAAGTAATGCCTAATTAAAATTGTTACGGAGGAATGAGTTTATCCATGAGTTTATTGATTAACACACGATAATTTATTTAATGATTTATTATTCACAACTCCATTATGGGCTGCCTCGTTGGTCTAGTGTTCGCAATGGCGACTGCTGAGCATGAGGTCCTGGGTTCAACTCCCGGGTCGTTCAAATTGTCATTAGGTTTGTTGTTGTTCCATCAGGAATTGCTCAGTAGCAGCCACGGAGTCTGGATTTGTGCCCGGTTGATGGCAGTAGGCTCGCCCCCTATTACATGAGGCTTAAACATAACTGGCGGAATGTGGGTGCAATTAAGAACACCTCTGCCAAGCCCTTCGGGAATCGGGGATTACAGGCGTGATGCTGTGTTATGTTATTCACAAGTATACTACCTACTTGAATCAGTGTCAAAGCCACAGAGATCTTTATTTCCGTTGATAAGTTTGCTATTGGGTTACAGATACTATGACAAGTCTATCAAAATCACAGATAACACTATTTTTGTTTCAATGAGGTTCTTCTTAGGTTGTTGTTTTCAGAGGTATAATAACAATGAAAGATATAATAATAATAATATATCATTTAAGCAAATCAAGTATCTTGACTTGGCTCGCGAGGTTGTCGACATGTGGGATGTGGGCTCAGCGATCATTGTGCCGATAGTTGTATCAGCTCATGGCTTAATTGCCAAGAGCCGCGACCAATACCTGAAGAGGCTCTTGTTAGGCAGCTGGATCAAGGGCTTGATTCAGAAAGACTTCCCTGTGGACTTTCCTGTTCTTCAAAAACCCACCTGTATAACTACCCATATTTGCAATAAATGAATTTGAATTTGAAAGCGGTACACGGCTCGTATTGTTAGGAGGTTCCTCTCTCTGGAGCCCTGACCTGTAGCTTAGACCCTGATCCCGATACCGGTGGGCTACAATTTTTTTTAATATTTTAAAAAAAAAAAATTTTTTTTATATATCATTTAATTCAGGTAACAAAGATCCATAACCTATATACCTTATAGGCTATCATACATATTTATGAAAACAAGAAAATATAAACTATTGTACACGAAGTGACAGCGTCGTGTTGCGCTGCGTGGTGTCGCGTAGCCTTCCGCGGAAACACCAATACATGACACCCTTCGGCCAAAACTCTTCCTTGAGGAAGGTATCAATATGTAGCAGTAGCGAAGGTTCTATACAACTCGATTCCTACCGGCTTCCTTTTGAAAAATGACACAGTCAGTATTTCATAGACAAATATATTAAAGACTATGGATTCCGGATTACCTCTTACAAAAATTGACCCATCGCTACTGAGGCATGCATAACCCTATAAGGTAATACTCTAAAAAATAATGACGTTTAGGGATAGTGTCGTCACCACAGATATGTCGTCACAAACGTAAACTCGGTGGACATTAGTAATACCGGCACTGCATAAGTAGGTAAATATACATAATAGGAAACAATGGCTGCGGTTTACGCTATTGGAACATTAGGCTTCCAATGACTTTTCCTTAGCAATAATGTTATCATAAAACCACTTAGTAATTAGGTATTGCGGTTTCAATGTAAACGGTAAGGGTAACATATAAGTATATTGCTTCATGGGTTCATCCACAATATTTCTTAATATTGGCCAGTACTAAGAGCATCATTGTTCTAATACTTGGTTTTTCATTCATGCGTGGTTTATTTGAGCAACGATAAGAAAGACAAAGGTGTAAATAGGTATCATAAATGGTAGCGTGTCGGCTGACAGGAGAGAATGGAAGAACAAAATGTATTGCGCGGACCCCAAGTAATAAGGGAAAAGGGTAAGTAAGCTGATGATGGTTTAGTTTTCATTAACTCAGCCTATCCTAGACGAAAGACTTTATAAAGTTTCGCCAACACGGTTCCATCTTCTGGAATTCTGGATCCAGTCTGTACCAGTCACATTTTTAAGGTCGTCGGTTCATCCAGCTATGAGGCACGGGACACCACACGCTGAACGAATCTTTTACCACTCTAATGACATTGTCACGAGGGGGGCGATGTTGGTGGCATTTGTGAAATGTTTATGGAAATGTATTGACAATAAATGGCGGCAATAGCTTGATGTTTTCGCAGGGCGGCTGGTAACGGGCTGTGGAACTATTCGAAAGAGATACTGCGGCCCTGGAACACAAAGGGCAAAGAAGGAACATGGATGGGTTTTAGTCAGTACAAGTCTGACACTCCCTTCAGCTCTGCCCAGAGCTCGAGGGGTCATTTGATGATTTCCAATCCGAAAAAATATAAAAATAAAGGGTGGCTGGTAACAGCTGGATGAGTTGCCGAGAATCGGTCTGAACAGCCTAATTGGACAGGCCTTTGTCCATCAGCGGACTGTTTTTGGCTGATGATGGTGATGGTCACACGCCTAATGATCCCTGTACCTGGCACTCATTGATGACGTATAATTTATAAAATCACTCGGCCCACTGACTACGTTGAATTTCCTGTTACGTTGTGTGGGAAAACGTCATCATTGTCGCTATACGGATTTCTTCCTCCTTCAATATTGAATGATTTAATAAATTACTCCTTATTAGGTAAATGGCTAACAATCATAACATAACATCACGCCTGTAATCCCCGAAGTGTTAGGCAGAGTTGGAACTATACCCACATTTTGCCAGTTATGTTAATTTTTTTATTGCCATCAACCGGGCAGTCCGGGTTCCAGGCAGCTACTGAGAAATACCTGATAGATATATGTACCTAGTAACACTGCCCGGAATCGAACCCAGGACCTCATTCTCAGCAGTAGGGCTTGCGAATACTCGACGAACGAGCCAGACACCTCGTGCTAGTCGTCATCACAACTACCTAGCCTTTTCCCAACTATGTTGGGGTCGGCTTCCCAGTCCAACCAGATGCTGCCGATTACCAGTATCGTACAAGGAGCGACTGCCTATCTGACCACCACGACCCAGTCAGTACTGGGTAATACGGTACCCCTTGGTACTGATACTGGTTGTCAGCCTTTCAAGCCACTGACTGCCTGTAACAATTGTCAAAGATCTACAAATGACAGCCGGACTTAACGTGAGTAAACTCGGTATTTATGGGTGGTCACCCATCCTCGGGACAACTTAGGCAAGCGCAGCTTCACCTTAAGGTCGACCAGAGCGACTGTTATTATTTAGCCACGAACTCCCCAACACCTCATGCTAGACGTAGGTATTATACGATAGTAAAAAAAAGCACATGGCCCATTGACTGCGTTGAATTTCCTGTTACGCTACTAAAAATTAAGTGCGAACCGTCATCGGTATCATGTCTGTTGCTAAGGATGTGTTTATTCTTTATCCTAATGAATAACTAGTTCAGTCAGTATGTAGGGACACAATTTAAGCACGTAAGGCAGAACGCTAAGTAAGAAGAAATGCACGCGAGTGAGACGAAGGAACAGCCGATCAGTTACGACTACGTTACTGGACCCGCAACCTTCTACATCCAGACGGGGGCAGTATTCCCTTAGGTGTTTACGTCCTTACATAAGTCCTTTTATAAGGGTAATAACAATACACTCCACAAACAACCCCTAAATTGGTGACCCCGACGTGATTTGGACACGCAACCTTCATAAAAAGTTTAAATAACAAAAGGACAATGCAAAGGGACATAATATTTGGCGGCGGCGATCTCTCGCGTCCGGCCCTGGTTCAAGCCATGGTCCGGAACGAGAGGGAATGGGAAGCCGTCACCACCTTCTGTGAAGCAGTCATGATAGTGATGGAGGTGGCGGGACGTGAGAGGGAAAGAGCCTCACGTTCCAGACGCTGCGGGAGGCGCTGGCCGGCCGTCTTAAGACTACAGGCCGTGTCGACGACGCGTTCTGTTATAACCGGGTTCCGGATTAGGTTTTTAAAAAGAAAAATTACTTTTGGCTAGAATAAACTTGTATATTAAAAATTACACGAGTGCAAGATACATGTGCACGGTAGGACGGTTGGGAGACGACTGGTATGCTGGACTGTTAGGAGAGGGAGAGAGGAATGAGAGGATGCTGCGTCAGCAGCAGGAATGCAGCGTAAGCTGCTGAGTAGGCCAGAAGGGATACAGGTGAAGGATGTAACAGCCCCCCGATTAGGAGGAAACTTACAGGTGGAAGGTAAGTTGACGCCGGAAGGAAAGGTAGGTTTTCCAGGGTTTAGGTCATTCGGAGACGAGGAGCAGGAATATCTTCGACATCTGTGGATGTCATTTCTATGGGAGTATCAGGTAAAGGGGTACATCTAGATTTCTTAACTAACTTATAATAACAATACAATTTATAGGAAATAACTAGGATTATAACTAGACTTATAATAATAGTAGTATAGGAATAATAGTTACCGTAAAGGACAATGTGAGGTTTTTCAATTACTCCATTAAGGTTTGTTTTAATTTGATCAGTTACTTTATTATAATTTGAGAAAAGAGAGTCTAAATTATTAATGTTTTTTAAATTAACGTAAGGAACTTTAATATTTTCTTTTAAATATGCAATGGGACTACAACAAGTATCATTAATTAATTCAGAGTGCAATATTATTGGTTTTAATTTTATTTCAATGTTATGTTTAGGTATTAACTTATTATCGTTGCAATAAGCAATACAGTTGTCTGGTATAGTTAGTATACCAGTACCGGAAATAGAAGATTCAGATAGATCTTGATTATTACATTCTATTGTTATTTTAGAATCTTGACTAATCATGTATATCCACTGATTGCTATGTAATTTATGAAAGGTTTCAAAATTACCATTAATGAATTTAGTTTTGCAAAGAGGAGGAACGGAAGTCAGAGCTTTTGAAATAACCTCAGTTTCACATATTGGTACGGCTGACGTGGAGTATACATTGGAAATTTCACAAATATAATATTGCGTATTTATAACTTTACAGGTAGTGAGTGAATTTAATTTACAATAAGATGATTTATCTTTAGTTATGCCCAAATATTTAGTTGATGGTATTATTGTAGAATACAATGTTTTGTTTACAGATTTAAGGGCGATAGGATAAGGTGTAGTATGATACAAGTCGAATTCTTTAGTATTTACTAAAGGCATTTGTAATACAAATATTATTTTGTTGTTTGCATAATAACTGGATACATCGGATATGTTTTCTAGAATATGGATATTGTCTAAGATTAAGGGTACAGGTAATTGCTTAGAACTAGGAAGAAATCTATAGTTACTTACAAGATCTGAAAACAATTGTTTAGGGGTAATAATAGATGGATATAGTATATTGGACTTACTGAACATAATAGCATTAATTATGTCTTCTAACTTAAATGATAAGGTTAATAAACTACTTTCTAAAATATTCGACAGTCCCGATATTTTAGACCTAATTAATAGTTTATTGGAAACTAGGGTTAAATTGGCCATTTCCTGGTTCAGGGTATCGATAGCATAACTAAGGCTAACTTCATTTGCATTGATTTTGTCAATGACTTCTTTAAGAGACAATAGTGTGGATGTTGTAACCATCATGTTTTCTTTCATGAGGGTTGCTAATTTAGTTTGATCATTCTCTAAGGTTTGAATGGCATTACTGTATTTCTCGGCATCATTTTGGTCCATATTTCCAAACAGTTGTTTAATTACTGAGCCGATTCCACCAAACCAAGCAGATCTTTTATAAGACTTAGATATAAGATGAGAAATAGAATCAAAGTCTCTAACTATATCAGAATAACGGGATGACAAAGGTTGGAACAAATAGTGACATTCGCCTTCATAGTATGCATTGCTTTGATTACATAGGAATTTAGAAGTTCTTAGGATATCCCTTATGTTATCTAGATGTGGTTGAATGAAAGAGACATCTACGGGGATGATAATATCTAAAGTATCATCAGTTATTTTTAGAGAGCCAATGGGGTCAAAATATATGCCTGCGTCGTCTGATGCTGGCTGGATATATCCTTGACTGTTTGATGCCAGGGTAGGATAAATGTAACCAATTCTGTAAGGAAAGGAATTGAATTGAATAATATTAAATAAAATATTATGACTCATTACTAGTTGCTAATTTAAATTCGTCAAAGTGGTGTTTGACGTGACGTCTGTTAATTAATAGTGACGCGGTATTGTTGCCATGGATTTTTACAATTTTAAACGGGCCTTTCCATATAGGTGAGAGAGCTTTTCTTAGGCGTAAGTGATTTTTAAGGTAAACAAGATCGCCGACTTTATATTTAATTGGCCTAGTGTGAGTGTCATAGTAACTTTTGGAATTTATCTTTGATTTTTGTATATGTTCTATTGCTTTTGCTCGACAGTACTTGAGTCTATTTTGGAGTATGCGGACATATTCAGGATAAGTAGCGCTTGCAGTTTCCTCGTAAATGGAATCCGGTATATAGGGTTTGTTTCCAAATACAAGCTCATAGGGAGAGAAATGAGTGGTTGAATGAATAGCCGTGTTGTACGCAAGCATAGCTGTATACACAAAGCGGGGCCAGTTGTTTTGTTGCTCATTTACATAAGACTTTAGGTATTCTTTTAAGGTGGAGTGACTTCTCTCGAGAGCACCTTGAGTTTGAGGGTGATACGGGGTGGACCATAATTGTTTTATTTTTAATAAGTTACATGTTTGTTTAAAAAGCTCAGCCGTGAAGTTGGTGCCTTGGTCTGTTAGTATTGTTTTGGGTATTCCGAACAAGGTAATGAAATGAACCAAACATTCGCATGTTTCTTCAGCAGTAGTGTTAGTAATTGGATAAGCGGCTGAGAATTTGGTAAGGTCATCTTGGAGGGTTAATATGTATTTATATTTATCATTACCAGCTTCTGGTAGTGGTCCTACTATATCGAAAGCTACACGTTCAAAGGGGCGTGTGGAAAGAGATGTGATTTGCATAGGTGCACGATTAGTTCTTCTTAGGGCTTTATTAATTTGGCATTGTGGACATTTCTTTACATAGTTTTCAACGTCTACTCGCATGTTTTTCCAGTAGTACCTTTCTTGGATGCGTTTCAACATTCTACCAGAACCTAAGTGACCGGCTATAGGGAGATCATGATTTTCTTTCATAATTTTAGGGATTTCACTCAGTGATGGGTAGATAATAGTATTCTTATAAATGTGTATAGTTATTTCTGAGTTGTGAAATAAATATAGGATCATGTTATATAGTTTGATATACTGATGAGTATCGAAAGGATTATTAAAATCAGATATAGCTATTTGAGGGTTATTCTGCCCTGTGAGACTGACAACTAACTCATTTCTTACGGATTTAAGACACTTGTAGATATCTTCATATGTGCATGTGTCAAAGTGATTGACCTTGGTGAAAATGAAATAATAAATTTTATTTTCGGATTCATATTTAAGGAAGGAATGTAATGTTCTTTCTAGTAAGGAAAATTCGCTCAAACTAGGAATATTAGATATTATTTCTTGGATATATGGGACGGATTCGTCCATATCTATAGATGTAGGGATGATGATATGTTTTTTATCAGTTTTAGATAGGCATTCGTTATGTTCTATTATGGTTACGTTAGGATTAAAATCCTTAGCGGTAGTTTTAAGAAATTCTGAGTAACTACCATCTGGGGTACTGGAGCTACTAGGGCTCGAGACATCAGGTGGTGATATTGGATTTGGACGATCAGTGGAAGGTGAGGGTAAGTTTTCATTTATTATATCATCTAGATCATCAAGGTTGCCTAACTCTGGCAAGCTTGTAGGCTGAATAAGGGGATCTGTGAGGTCTTCCAGTTGAATTAAATCGTCCGGGGGAACAGCTGGAAGAACATTTGGATTTGATGTTTCGTCGTAGTCTGGTGAGTTTAGATTTTCATTGGAAGTACCAAGTATAGGATTTATAGGATTGACAGATTTGGTTATAGGATAGCGGGATAATGCATCGGCGGCATTATTTAGTTTCCCTTTTCTATATATTATTTCATACTCATATTCCTCCAATTTTAATCTCCATCTCTGGAGTTTACTACTGGGGTCAGAGTGGTTGAATAGCCAACGTAAGGGACGATGGTCAGTAATTATTGTGAATTTTCTGCCATAGAGGTAAGGACGGAAAGTTTTACAGCCGAAAAGAATTGCAAGTAATTCTTTTTCAGTTGTACTATAATTGCACTCATTTTTGTTGAGTGTACGGGAAGCATAGGCGATGGGCTTATCCTTGCCTATTTCACCTTGGGAAAGAATAGCGCTGATTGCATAATTTGATGCATCACAGCTGAGAAGAAATGGTTTGGAGAAATCAGGATATGATAATAGCGGAGCTGTAGTTAATTTATTTTTTAGGGTTTCGAAGGATAACTGATGTTCGTTTGACCAAATGAACTCTACGTTCTTTTTCAGCAGATTTGTTAAAGGTTTTGCAATGCTTGAAAAATCAGGGATGAACCTTCGATAATAAGAGACGAAACCAAGGAATGATTTGACGTCCTTAGGAGTTTTTGGTGTAGGGAATTCATGAACTGCTCTTAGTTTTTCAGGATTTGGTTTTACGCCTTTGTCAGTAATGACATGGCCAAGGTATGAAACTTCCTTTCTTAAAAATTCACATTTATCTGGTTGTAGTTTTAATTTGAATTGACGAAGTCTATAAAATACGTTAGTTAGGTTATCTATATGAGAAGGGATATCAAATGAGTAAATCACGATATCATCAAGATAAACGAAGCATTGGATGCCTTGGAGACCAGATAAAGCGGAATTCATTAATCTCTGAAAGGTGGACGGTGCATTTTTTAATCCAAATGGCATGCGAGTGAACTCGTAATGCCCTGTTGGGATTGAAAATGCTGTTTTGGGAGAATCATCAGGAGACATGTTTATTTGATGAAAACCGGAAGCTAGGTCTAATGTGCTAAAGTATTTGCACTTGCCTAGCTGATCTAGGATTTCGGCTATGTTTGGAATAGGATAAGAATCGCCAATAGTCACGTCGTTAAGTTTACGGTAATCGATTACAACGCGCCATTTTCTTTGACCAGAAGCATCGAGCTTCTTGGGTACTACCCAAATTGGTGAGGACCAAGGGGACATAGAAGGTTTTATTATACCTTGTCTCAGCATTTTTTTTACTTGAGAGTCTACCTCTTTCTTATGGCATTCAGGAAATCTGTATGTCTTAACATGGATTGGGCTATCGGTCGTAGTTTTAATTTTGTGTTCTATTGCATCACTGCAAGTTAACTGGTCGTCGGGTAGATGGAAAATGTCTGAAAATTGAGAACAAACAGAGTATAATGCCTCAGTTTCTTCTGGATTAAGGTGGGACACGCGAAGCTGCTTTAGGACTTCTTCTGTGCGTTCAAGAGTTTCGGGTTCGGCTACGGTACCGATAAAGACTGCAGCTTTCAGTTCGAAAGGTTTTAAAAGTAATTTTAGATCAGACTTAATGGTTACATGTTTCTCTGAGGTGTTAACAATGGAAATATTAACACGGTTGTTATTCTTAACTTGAACTAGACAGTTTGCTACTAATAAATTTTGGGAAAGATGTTGGTCAATTATTAAACCTTCTTTTATTTCTGGATTTGCAACAGTACATTCAATTATGGTTTCACTGCGTGGTGCAATAGTGTAAACGGGTTCGTTGAAATGCATTTTAAGCATAATATCTTTTAAATGCAACACACCTTCATCATAGTTAATTTGGCCACTCATGGAATTGAATAAGTCGTTGCCGACAATACCATCGTAGGGTATGCTTAATTCATTAACTACACTGAATGTATGTGTTAGGTATTTACAGTCAATATGAGATTTGTCGTGTGTATAGATAGTTATAGGGATTTGTCCTAATGTACATAGGGGATTATCGGTAGTTGAATCGATACCTTTGATTTTGAATTTAATCGATTCGTCAATAGCAGGCATGTCATCAATGACTGATTTTTTAATTATACTTATAGATGCGCCAGTATCGACGAGGAGGGATAAATCATTAGAGGAAACGGGGGAATTTACTTTTATATAGGGTAAGTATTTATTTGGTATATTGGATGTGAATTCGTATATTTCTTTATTAATATGTTTTTCATTTTCAGGATTCTGGATTAAGTCTACGGTTTGGGGCTGGTTACCCTGTCCATGGCTCATGAAGGATTTAGAGTCTACGATTTGGGGCTGGTTACCCTGTTGCTTGACTCTAATGGAATGACCACGAGTTTGGGGCTGGTTACCCTGTCCATGGGTCATGAAGGATTTAGAGTCTACGATTTGGGGCTGGTTACCCTGTTGCTTGACTCTAATGGGATGAGCACGAGTTTGGGGCTGGTTACCCTGTCCATGGCTCATTGTTTGTGTTTTTGCGTCGTCTATTATGGAATTTATCTGTCCCGTGCGACGCTTATTCGGGACATTTTTTAGTTTAAACTGTTGTCAACGGTATCGTAACCTTCTACATCGGTTACTGCATTAATACGGGGTTTAAAATTAGATGTGCTTGTCTGCGCACTTGAAGGATAAGATTTGTTTTGATTGTTAAATCTTTTATTATTGTATTCACGGAGTTGGCACTTTTCTAGAATATGCCCTGATTTTTTGCAATATCTGCAGAATGGATCATTTGAAAAGGGTTGTTGAGAGGTTGGTTTTTGGGATTGATTGTTATTAAAGTTACTGAATTTAGACTTAATATTTGGATCATTTTGACGAAGTGGTTTCGCGGCTAAGGTTTGTTTGTAGGAGTATTGTTGCAATTTTTCTTCGGAAATCGCGTAATTTATGGCGTCATTGAGATTTTTGGGGTTCCGACACCTAATGATGTTTGCGATACGAGGGGTAAGACCCATCGTGAACGTGTGGAGAGCTAAGTCCTCCATTGCAGCTACTCTGCCGGCTACTTCACCTTTCTTGTGACCGGATATAGAGATTTCTGTAAGCAATTGAGATAAACAGGTTTCTATTCTAAGTGAGAATTGGTTAACATTCTCCTGGGCACCTTGTCTGCAATCCTGGAGCTCTGCAAGAAGATGAGCGTAATGTTTGCGCTCTCCAAATTGGTTCTGAAGGAACTCTTTAAGGGATGGCCACGAATCGAATTCCTTGATTGAACAAGCAATCTCGGCTTTACCATCTAATTGGCTGATTATGTACTTGAAGACGATGTTAGTTTCATTCGAAGAGGCTAGGGAAATAGCATTATCGCAATTATTTATAAATGCATTTAGTTTTTCTCGACTGCCATCAAAGGGCTTTATGAATTTTAAAATGATACTTAAAGGTATGCTTTCCGCAGACTCTTCTTTCACCGCGGCTCTTGAACCTTGGGACATGGTTGACAACAAGTTTTTTATCTTAAAGAACAGCTAAGTATAATAAGTCTGAACACAAGATAAGGGATTAAATTTAAGTCGACAATGTATTCTTATCGCTTGCGAGCCTGGAACTGCGACGAGCGACGAGACGTAACATCCGGTGATGTGACGTGTGGATTGGAATGTTCAACTTCAAGGTAACTCGTTGAACGATTTTTAATAACTTTTGAACTTTGATCACTATTAGATATGGGAAATTTGTTCACAACTCACAGTAATATTGCGCACATGTTCTTCATGGTTTTGCAGGAGGATCTGGAGCTGGAACTGGAACTGGAGTGACCTTGAACTAGGTCAGTACCGGGTTTACCGGTGTGGTGAGTCGTCTCTGGAACTCAGGAACTTGAGTGACCTTGAATTAGGCCAGTGCCGGGTTTTACCGGCGTGATGAGTCGTCTCTGGATCTGAAGCACTTTCGCGGAGTTTTTAGCACTTTTTGGGAGGATTCCGAGGATTTTATAATCCCACCGCTGCCACCAATGTTATAACCGGGTTCCGGATTAGGTTTTTAAAAAGAAAAATTACTTTTGGCTAGAATAAACTTGTATATTAAAAATTACACGAGTGCAAGATACATGTGCACGGTAGGACGGTTGGGAGACGACTGGTATGCTGGACTGTTAGGAGAGGGAGAGAGGAATGAGAGGATGCTGCGTCAGCAGCAGGAATGCAGCGTAAGCTGCTGAGTAGGCCAGAAGGGATACAGGTGAAGGATGTAACAGTTCGTGTTCCACGCGCACCTCAAAGAGATGTCAGGCACTATGTAGGGGTCATGAAGGAATGTTCAAGAAGGAACATGGATGGGTTTTAGTCAGTAGAAGTCTGACACTCCCTCCGCCCAGAGCGAGGGGGGGGGGGGGGCTTTGGTGATTCCCCTGGTATGTGCTGCGCTATGATAGGTGCTGTGCTGCGTGTCGCGGGTTCGATCCCCGCACGGAACAATGTGTATGGCGTACAGGTAGTTGTTCCGGGTCTGGTTATTTGTGTGGTAAACGCACGATGAGGAAATTCCTAGTGTGGGGCAAAGTTAATAAAAAAAACCTTAGTCCAGGCCCAGGGCCTTGCGACGAAATCCCTTTTAGACAGGTCTGTGCAATGTCATTTAGTCACTATGAAATTATACTTAATAGAACCCTGACTCATTAATACGTAATTAATGAATACCATAAAATTTGCGAAATTACTGTTTTTATGACGTTTCCACCTTACAATTGGTTACTAAGTTGGACCCGGATTCCCCTCAGGCGTTTGGTTGGTGAATCAGATTGTTCCCCGTTAGATTCTTTCGTCAACTTCTAAGGACGTTTTGTAGTTTTACTTGGTCACATCTACCCTTTTAGTAATGAGGATGATGAAAAGTAATGTCTTCTTGTCCGTTTATGGTCACGCCCGTCAACCTCGGGAAGACTGCCTACCATTGTCGTCGCAGGAAATATTATAGCGCACGAGTGTCTGCGTAAACATAGATAAACTCACTTCCCCAATCTCAGCCCGATAGTATAGTTGTGTGACTGTCGGGCTGCCAAGTCATAGGTCTCGAGTTCGAACCCAAGGCATGCACCTCTGATTTTTCGGATTCATGTGCGTATTGTATAATTATCTCTTGCTTCGGTGAAGGAAAACATTGTGAGGATACTAGCATGCCTTGGGCAAGGGCGTCGTCAGCTTTTAGGCTGGGGGGACCTAGTAGCTCGGTTACCTCGGATTGCTTAGATTTTCGATACTTGTTTATATACTTTACTAATTTTGAAGAGTTGAAATTACTGTTTTTATGACGTTCCCATCCAATTGTAAGATGGGAACGTTATAAAAACAGTAATTTCACTTTATGCTATTTAATAAATACATTTTAATGAGTCAGGGTTCCATTCAGTATAAGGAAAGACTTTCATAGGGACTGAATGACGTTAAACAGACCTGTCTTAAAGGGATTATGTCGCTGGGCCTTGGGCCTGGACTTAGGTTTTTTTTTAGACCACACTAAGAATTTTCTCCTGTATCGTGGGTGCGTTTACAAACATTTAAACTCACACACACAAACAACCAGGCCCGGAACAACTACCTGTAGGCCCTACCGTGTCGTTTGATGTCATACATTACGTCATAGTCATAATAAGTTAATCCATACAAAATTAAACTGTTCTTTGGGAATAATGGTTGCTGCAGCTGTCAAACATCGTCAGTTCGAACCAAGACAGGCATCTATTTGATCACAACAATGGTGAAGGAAAATATCGCGAAGAAACCGGTATGTCCAAGAACCAAAAATTCAGAGATTCAATTCATTCACCAACCTGCACTGGACCCGCATGATGTTTTTTGGGGCACGGTTTCCCAGCCAGTTCCATCAGTGGGAACGTTCGTATCAGTGGAAAAGTGTTGTATTAACTTTAACAAACTGACTGAACTATATTAGCGAAAATAATGAAGACATCCTTAGCGACAGACATGCATAGCGATGACGTTTCGTACGTATATTTAGTCGTGACGCGTAACAGGAAGTTCAACGCAGTCAATGGGCCATGTGTTTGTTTACCATCGTATAATACGTATAACAGCCGCTCGGGTCGATCTTTAGGTAAAGCTGCGCTTGCCAAGGTTTGTGCGTGGATGGGTGCCCAGCCAAGACATACCGAGTTTCCTCCGTGCCTCGGAGAAAGCACGTTAAGCCATTGGTCCTGGCTGTCATTTGTAGATCTTTTACAGTCGTTACAGGGAGTCAGTGGCTTTAAAGTCTGGCAACCAGTAGGTATCAGTACCAAAGAGAGTATATCGTATTACCCAGTACTAACTGGGTTGTGGAGGGCAGATATGCAGTCGCTCCATATAAAATACTGGCATTCAGCTGCATCCGGTTAGACAGGAAGCGGACCCCAACATATTATGAGCATGAGAACCTGGGCTCGATTTCGGGCAGTGTTACAAAGTAAGTAGGTATATTCATCAGGGATTTCTCAGTAGCTGTGCGGAGTTGAGACTGCCTGTTTGAGGGTAATAGACTAGAGTTCTGTTAACTACAAGGGGCTTAAACATAACTGGCGAAATGTTGGTGTAGGTAGCTCTGCCTAAAACTTCGGGGATTACAGGCGTGATGTTATGTTGTAAGCCACTTACCTAATAAGGAGTGACTTATTAAATCATTCAATATTGAGGGAGAAAGAAATCCGTATAGCGACATTGATGATGTTTTGCCCACACGTAACAGGAAATTCAACGCAGTCAGTGGGCCGAGTAATTTTCTAAATTATACGTCATCAATAACTGCCAGGAATTGTTAAAAGTCTGATAGACATATAGTTGTACACGGATCATTAGACGTGTGTGTTTCACCAACAGCCAACAGCAGTCCATCCACTGCTGGGCATAGACCTCTCGGCAACTCATCCAGCTGCAGGGTGGTTGGGAGCCAACCACCCTGCGGAGATCATATTCGAAACTATTGGCGCCCGCCATCTTGTCTGTAGGGTTCCTTACCGCTTATAGGATCACTTTGTTATCCGTCTGTCTGCCTGTCAAGACCCTTTTTCTCAGGAACGTGTGGAGGTATCAAGCTGAAATTAATAACAAATACTCTGGTGTGCGTGAAAAAATCAAACTTGTAAGTCAACGTGATCGAAAGATATGACCGTTTATGTTGCTTATTTTGCTCTACAATTTATTACGTACAATACCAATTTTGTGGTATCAGGCAGGAAAAGCTATAACTTTTAAAAATCCTGAGCTTCTAGAGTCGACGTCGACCCCGTCGACGCCCATGGCTGCCATGAAAAGTCTGACTCCAGGTAAGGCTCCACACGATAAAGAAAAGAATAGCCCAAGTTGTTAGTTAGCTGTGATACAGGATTATCCTAGTACATAAGCATATCATAATTAGCCTATTAATGTTCCCACTGCTGGGAGGCAGGCCTCCTCTCTATGAGAGGGAATGGGCTATAATCCACCACTCGGACCCAGTGCGGGTTGGTAGATGTCACATGTCTTTGAATTTTTGGTTCTAGGACATGCCGGTTTCCTCACGATGTTTTCATTCACCGTTTTGAGAGCAGTGGTGATGAAATACGCAAAGTAATGCGCCTGACTGGGTTCGAACCCTCGACTTACTGCTCGTAAGTCGGGGTCTCCACCACTGAGCCATCGCTGCTCTCAATTCTATCCTAGTACAGACATCTAAAATTATTATACACTAGCGACCCGCCCTTGCTTCGCACAGCGCCACCAAAACTGTATATAAAGTAGCAGTAGAGCGGTGAAAACTGCGTTTAAATCCATGCAGTAGGTAGTTTTTAGACAGACAGACAAAAATTCTAAAAACTATTGTTTAGCTTCTGTTGCTCTAATAAAGACCCCCCATATATTTTTTTAATATCTTCAATGTATAGACATCGGCCTGTTACAATTTTATTATATGTATAGATAGTGTTCATTTAAGATAATAAATTATAGTATATTTTACCTTATGTGTTTCTGATTAAATATTTATTTATTTTATTTAGTTTTCTAAATCACACAGCACCTGCGTGGTGGACTACGGCCTACTGCAGCCTGTCACAGAGCAGCAGTAAGAACATTCGGTTGATTATTCTGAAATGCTATTTGGAATCCTTGGAATGCCACAATATAATAAGATTAAAATGACTGCCCCGTTGGTCTAGGTTGTATGTCGAGGTCCTGGGTTCGATTCCCCGGTCCGACCTGGGAATCGAAAGTATTATTGGGTTCTTCTAAGTCTGGATTTGTGACCAGTTGATGGCAATAGGTCCTCTACTATATGGGACTTAAATAGAAATGTGGGTGTACTATTCAGTAGCGAAGAGTAATTTTTTTAAGAAGTAAGCTGGAGTACATATTTTTAATGTAATTATATTATTTGTTTATAGAATACTGACTGTACCATTTTTCAAAGGGAAGCCCGTAGGAATCGAGTTGAAACCTTCGCCACTGGTACTATTAAGAAAACTTCTGCCTATGGGGATAATTACAGGCGTTATTTTGTGTAATGTAAATATCAATCCCTCTAAAATTTATCTACCAATAGGTAGACCTCTAACAACAACTTTTTTACCTGTCTAACCGAGGGCAACTTAAGAGCGTTTACGACTTACGGCATTTCATACAAACTTTCCAAGTCCTTTTTTTTTTAAATAACAGAACCGATTTTAATGAACTTAATACGCATAAGCAGAATACATAGGACTTCAAAGTTATCAAAGAACATTTTCGAAAAATAGTGTTACAGCTAAATTAGACCGATTTTAGATTTTCCATAGAAACAGAAATTTCCAATTATATTTTTTTTTAAATGTTTTCTGATAACTTTTTAGACTTGTTTGTATGAAGTTTCATTAAAATCGGTTTAGTCATTTCGTAAAAAAAGGACTTGGAAAGTTTGTATGAAATGTCGTAAGTCGTAACCGGTCTAAGGAGGGTCATAATTTAAGTATGTATTTATTTATAAGGATACACCTTGAACTATGAAGTGCGAACTGAGTTATCGTGTTAAATTAATGTAATCTTTATTTCTCTATACTTACTCGACATAACTTTCAATGCTGATTTGAAATCCAAATCATCATTTAAAAAATTAAGAAAGTAAAATAAGTTCAACCTTTGATAATTTTTATACATACATACACACATATAAACTCACGCCTTTTTCCCATGGGGCTAGGCAGATACCACAGAGCGCTACCTGCTGCGATCCCTACATACTCCTTTTGGCACGTCCACGTTCATACGAACCCTGTCCAATATTAATGTAGAGAGAAAACTACTTGAAATACACTTTTTTTTTTTTTTTTTTTTTTGTCTCTTTCGAACAGTCCCGCAGCTCTGGCAGGCATCGGCCCATGCGGACCCCTACTCGGTTGCTGACATCTCTTTGAGGCGCGCGTGGAACACGAACGCGCCGTCGACACGGCCTGTCGTCATAAGACGGCCGGACGGCGAGCTAGCCCATAACTCGCCGTCCACAGGCCCGCGCCTACGGTGGCCGGGAGCCACCACGTGACCCCCGACGCCCAGGGCGTCTCCCGCGGCGGCTGGGACGTGAGGTTCTTTCCCTCTCACGTACTTGAAATACACTTGTGAAATTTTTGAATTCAGAATCAGAATAATTTTTTTTTCCAGCTCAAGGCGTGGAACGATCGGCTGAGTTAATAGTTTTTTAAACTGCACAAGCCGGTATGATTTATCACACAAAAAAAGTTACGTCGACTGGTGATCGCCGCCTGAGGAGGAGTTGAGCCTGTATCAAAATAAGGTTCTAGAAAAGAAAGGAAAGTGTTAATATTTTGATTAAGGCCCGTCGATTGTGCAAAAACAATGAACCCATTCAGCTCATTCTCAATCGGTTGTACAATGATATTTTTAAATGCGCAAATTATACAAGCATCTAGTGCTTACAAGTTACGGTGTTTAATATTATTTTATAACATCTTCCCACGTCCATATTGTGAAATACCACTTCAAAAGGGCATGTTTTTACACAACTAGAATACCTATTATAACTTTTTATGATAAAACACATGACTATCCTTTTGGGCTTCGCAGGAATCGGGGACACATCTCAATAACGCTATCTGTATCATCATCATCATCATCTGCCTAGCCTTTTCCAACTATGTTAGGGTCAAACACTGTTTTAAGCCTTCACGGTCTACAACTAAACTTATACTGTCACTTACGGGACATCTTCCGTGATTGTTCATTATTTTGAGCTCCCGATATGAACAAAACGAACAAACAACAAACAATCACGAACAACAAGAACGAATAACAATAACGAACAAACACGGAAGATATCCCGTAAGTGACAGTATAAATTTATGTTAGGGTCGGCTTCCAGTCTAACCGGATGCAGCTGAATACCAGTATTTTACATGGAGCGACTGCCTATCTGACCTCTACAACCCAGTTTTACGAAACCCGATCACGTGTTTTTCGATATACAAAGGAGTCTCTGTATGTTATAGATAGATAGACGCCCATCCGCGGGCCGCCCTCGGTAAACGTTGCTTAACTTTAACGATCGACCCGTGTAGATGTTGTTATATAGCCTCGGACTGCTGAATAGATAATTCTATGCCTGTTTATTTGGAATTGGGCTAAAATGATGGATTTGACAGCTGCGATAAAAAAGGTAAAATTAAGGCTTTATGGATCCCGCCCGCATATTCGTTCAGGTTATGCATAGATACTTTGTTGATCAGCCCAGCTGCAAATAACTCGTCATTCAAATCATTGACGAAAACTGGGTTATTTTTTACATAGCACTAACTACTTACATAAAACAATATGCATTAGTTTTTTAGGTTTATTTAAGTGTAAACGATAAGCACACGTACCGTCACAAAATAAAAACATAACCCTCGTTTTGGACGCCGCCGCAGTCGGGTCAAAAATTGAGTAGGTAGTAACTAGTAGGTACCCCAGCCTAAAGTAGTTTTTTTATTATCTTCATCAAAATAAGTACAGTTATTACAGAATATGAGTTTCCACGTGCCAAAAGAAAATTGCATAGATTAAAAAGTATACGTTAATTCTAACATTCATAAAAGTACTCGTATCAATGTGACTATTAGCACAAAGATACATTTTTCCCAGGGTTCCGTAGCCATCAATGTTGAGACAATGGCGAAACGGACCGTCTTTCACATGAATGGCCAGAAGTGGTAACAAAATCTATAAAACGGACGATTTACTTTTAAATCTATAATCTTTTAAGGCACACACCCTGTGTCTTTTTATCATTTTCCTGCACTTATCCCATGTCTCTTGGGGTCGGCGCAACACGTTTTTTCCAATCTCCTCTGTCAACCGTCACGCTATCATTTACTCCTTTAACTTTCATACCATTCCTCACACAATCCATTCATCGTTTTTTTTGTCTTCCTCTCCCTCTCCATCCATCAACGGTTATATTCATCACTATTTCAGTCACATGCGATTCGTCCCTCCTCATCACATGTCCATACCAAGACAGTCGATTCCCTTTCAACTTTTCTGTAACTGGCGCAACTTTTAAACTTCCTCTAATATACTCGTTCCTTACCTTATCCATTCTTGTCACACCACACATCCACGTCAACATTCTCATCTCCGCTACATGCAATCTTCTTTCATCCATCTTATTCACAGCCCAGCATTCCGATCCACACAGTACGACAGGTCTCACGGAATGTATATTTTCCCCTTTAGCTTGAGGCATCCGTGCATCCGGGCATCCGTGGGTCACAAGTTGTTCCAGTGACCTGTCGCCATTTCATCGATCCTGAGTTGATCCGGTGCGTTACGTCTCGGTCTACTTCGCCATCCCCTTGGACAAGCGACCCGAGGTACCGAAACTCGGAACAGATCGATAGGGGCGTTCCGGCAAGAGTTATGGGCACAGGACTGGAGAGACCGCCGAAATCACAGAATAAGTACTCTGTTTTGGTCCTACTGACTTTCAGGCCAACATTCTCCAGTCTTTGCCACCACACCTCCAATCTGCTCTGGACCTCTAGGCTACTCTCGGCAACCAACACAATGTCGTCGGCAAACAACATACATCAGGGAGCCTCTTCCTGGATGTCCGACGTAAGTGCGTTCATTATCACCAGGAAGTGGTAAGGGCTTAGAGCCGGCCCTTGGTGCAAGCCGACAGCCACATTGAAGCTGCCGGTAGTACCCGCTGTAGATCGGACTTGGGTACCACATCGACTGTACATTGCTCGGATCAACTGCACATACTTTCCAGGCATACCTTTCTCTTTTAGGGCCCACCACAAAACCTTACGAGGTACCCGATCGTATGCCTTTTCGAGGTCGATGAACACCATGTGCAAGTTTTTGTGAGCAATTCTGTTTTTCTCGCACAGCTGGCGGATGGCAAAAATGGCATCCATGGTTCCCCGATCAGGCATAAAACCGAATTGGTTTCGTGAAATTTCACTTTCTTCTCTCAGTCTTCTTTCAATAACTTTCTCCCAAACTTTCATACTATGCGCCATTAGCTTTATTCCTCTATAGTTATTGCACTCTAGCACATCACCTTTATTTTTAAAGATGGGCACCAGCGAACTGTTGCATCACTCGTCAGGTAACCAAGTCCATCCATCCACTCGTAATAACTTCCAAACTTCAACTAGTATACCGTCAGGTCCTAAAGCTTTACCATTCTTCATTCCATTTACTGCTATTCTCACTTCATCCACACTAACATTTTTCACTAACCCCTCATTCACTGGTTTATTGTCCAGCACACCGTTCCAGTCATTCTCCTCATTCATCAGTTTTTCAAAGTACCCCTTCCACCTATACCTAATTTCCTCATCATTCGAAAGAACCATTCCAGTTTCATCTTTTACGCATTTAATCTGACATACATCCCTCGCCTTTCTCTCTCTAGCTCTAGCAAGCCGGTATAGTTGTTTTTGGCCTGCTGTACTATCCAAAGTGTCATAAAGCTTGTCTTGGGCCTTTGCTCTGGCTATCGCCACAGGTTTCTTGGCTTTTTTTTCTTGATGGCATCATACTCACTCTTCCTTTCAGCTTTCAAACTAACACTTGCAACTTCAGCACACTGCCATTTCTTGAATTTCCTCTTTTTTTCTTTCAACACGTTCTGGATTTCTGTCGACCACCACCATGTATCCCTATCTATCGTACCCTTTCCTTTCGTCTCTCCTAAAACATGCTTTGCTATACTCTTAATACACCCAGCCATCTCACTCCAACATTCATTTACACTTCGCTCGTTCATGTCTCCCATCTCTAACATTTTATTCACCACTCGTTGTTTAAATTCTTTCGCACAGTCATACTTCTCTAACATATACCATTTTATTTTAAGGGGAGGTCGGTCTTTGGTATAATTGACTTTTATTTCAGTGGCTATTTCCATAACTAGGAGTCTGTGCTGTGTAACCAAGTCTTCTCCCGGTAAGACTTTACAGTCTTTGATGTACTTTAATTTGTTTCTTCGGACTAGGAAGTAATCTATTTGTGTTTTGTGGTTACTACTCTTGTATGTAATAATGTGTTCGTCGTTCTTTTGGAACCAAGTATTGGCTACTGCCAAATCAAACGCGGTAGCGGATTGCAGTAGAGTCTCCACCTCATTGTTTTGATTCCCAATTCCCCACCCCCATGCACTCTTTCATAAATCCCTCTCATTCTTCCCACATGTCCATTGAAATCACCTCCAACTATCAATTCTTCATGCATCGGGATGTTCATCAAAACGGTGTCAAAATCCTCCCAAAACTTCTCTTTCACTCTTTCATCACATCCCACATGCGGTGCATACACACTATAACTACGTTCAGCATTACGTTTTCGAACATAACCTTTAAAACTATCAATCTATCATTAACTCTTTTTATATCCATCACGCTTTCTTTTAATTTACTATGTAACACTATTCCCACGCCATTCCTTTTCCCGTCACTTCCACAGTAGAAAAACTTGTATCCCTCACCAATTTCCCTCGCTTTTCTACCCTTCCATTTCGTTTCTTGTAAACACGCCACATTTATTCGTCTTCTTTTGAATACATCCGCTAACTCTCTGGCTCTTCCAGTCATCGTCCCAACATTCCAACGAGCATACCTCAATCTCACTGCCCGAACTTGCCGGGGTGGTGCAACAACCCTTGTCCACTTCCCGCAGGAGCCGGGTGCTGCCCCTGCGCGTCGCCTGCGGGGTACGCCCTAGTCCTATCGCACATTATTTCATTTTCACTCATGATGGAGAAGGTTTTGGCTTGAATTTTACAGTCGGCACTAACTCTCCTTGGGAATGCGATTGTTGGTGGTTTACCCGCCACCATGCGGGTGACCCAGAGTGCTAGCTTTATGATTTGCACCGGGTCTTTATCTCCCTTTGTCGCCTCTTACGACACCCACGGGTCGAAATGGGGTGGTCAGATTCTTTCTCTGTGACCGACACGGATAACACGACACAGAAAACGTAATCGCACACAGGGTGTGTGCGATGTTTTTTGCAATTTGCTGGTCAGTGTCAGGTTGTATGTTGATTAAAAATGATTCGATAATAAAATTTATATTTCGCGGGCTACCCTGGCGCTTCCCCTTTATAGAAACAGTATTTTAAATACAGTAAAAAAAAACGAATGTCAGTCTCTTATCATGGTATTCAACCAAGGAATCATGATTAGCTGTGAGTCGTGCGTTCGAAAATCGAAACCAGGCAAGCCCTGTACTTAACCCTGTACTTGTTAATTATTTCATTATTACTGATTAAAAATGGTGAAGAAAAACAACGTGAGGAAACCGTTTAAGAAAAAAACATTCGTAGACATGCGACATTACCTTTTTCACACTGGGCACGCGTGGTGCATTATGGCCTTGCCAGGCGGCGGACTCATCATAGGCCTATTATGCTTCTTTTTAGCCTCCGATATGTCCTGCGTTGTTTGGCAAAGGCCTCCCCTTTCACCTTCCAAACATCTCTAACTTGTGCGATCTCTGGCCATGATTATGCTGATGCTACTCCAAAATTCAATGGCTTAGATTTCAATGTAAAAGAACTCCAATGTTATTGATCCGTGGATAAAATTCTATGGTACGGAACTCGACCACCGCTAACAACACCAACGCACACTTGAACAGGCAATTAGAAATGAAGTAGCGACATAGTAATAACACAAGACTACAATCGTTATCTTTAAATTGTTTCAGAAGTCAACGTTCTAAATAAATTAATTAATTTTTAAAATGTAAGTAATAGTTTAACTATCGGTAAAAATGTACTATCGTCTACTCAAAAAGTTAATGAAGAACCATGTTTTTCGTTAGTTAATAATTCTGGTTTTTTAAGTATGGGTGAGGTGCACTTTTGATAGCAAATTTTCTCAACCCTTCAATGCGATCGCAAAAAACTAGTACGGACAACGAGCAATGGGGAAGGCTGATCAAAGCTGATTGTAGATGGCTTAGTCCCAATTTGACCAATGAGGTCAAGCTATTTTGAAATATAAAATGACATTGACAGATTTTCAACCAATATAGATTTACAGTTGCCTCCCTCTTTGCCGGTATCTGAATAGAGTATGTAGTTGAACTTTACGACTTGCTTAATTTAAATTATGAATTTCTAGTGCTACATTACATTGAAGGAACCACCTCAATCAGAGATAAGTAGTTCTATAATCAAATACTCGAATCAGATTATGGGTTTCAAGCTTTTCGATGGTAGGTTTAATACCAGTTAGTATCAATATCTAATCGGTTTAAAAAATGGTTGAAGTGTTCATAAGGGGGTAATACCGGTTCGGTATCCAAGACTAGCGTCTGTGGGGCCTTGCGTGAGTTCTAACAGACACTAGTTCAGAATAAAAATATAAGGTAATTGGAAAGATAGAAGGGATGCCATTATCCTGCAGTGGGACACAAATTGCAAATAATAAAAAAGAAAGTATATTTAGATTTTTGTTACTCAATCACTTTTTAACCTAATACTGTTAAAAATAGTTACCTTTTTGCAAGATCAAAAGGGGCTGAACGGATACTTTCCTTGTTGAAGTTTTCTACTGTGATACAAATTGATAAGTCACTGTTATTATACTTCACTAGGTCAACATTAATAGGCAAGATTTTTTGTTAACCTTTCAAATGTTGATGTTGTATGAAGTAGCGATGATAGTGCCCTGCTCCAAGCCATGGTCCGGAGCGAGAGAGAATGGGAAGCCGTCACCTCCTTCTGCGAAGCAGTCATGCTAGCGAAGGAGGTGGCGGGACGTGAGAGGTAAAGAACCTCACGTCCCAGCCGCCGCGGGAGACGCCCTGGGCGTCGGGGGTCACGTGGTGGCTCCCGGCCACCGTAGGCGCGGGCCTGTGGACGGCGAGTTATGGACTAGCTCGCCGTCCGGCCCGTCTTATGACGACAGGCCGTGTCGACGGCGCGTTCGTGTTCCACGCGCGCCTCAAAGAGATGTCAGCAACCACGTAGGGGTCCGCATGGGCCGATGCCTGCCAGGGCTGCGGGACTGTTCGAAAGAGATACCGTGGCCCTGGAACACAAAGGGCAAAGAAGGAACATGGATGGGTTTTAGTCAGTACAAGTCTGACACTCCCTTCCGCTCCGCCCAGAGTGGGGGAATCATTTGATGATATCCCAACCGAAAAAAAAAAGAAAAGTAGCTATGATAGTACAAAAATGTACCCCAAACGACAATTTTATTAATATCGGAAAAGCCGAGGAGCTCTGACGAGCGGATTAGAGGCAGTCGCTTGACGGGTTTAACGTCAAAAAACCGGCCAAGTGCGAGTACTCGAGAGTACTCACACGCACACAGGTTTCCGTAGCACCAAACAATATAATAAAAATATTTTGAAGGCTCATTCATATTTTGTATTGTTTTACATTACACAGCAAAACTTAATTTGTTTTTCATGGTATGTTAATGAAAAACAAAGTTACTGCTGCAGTTTAATGAAAAAGTCCCATGTCTATCTTACAAACGATTGACTTATAGGACTGATGAAATTTTTTTTTAAATTTTTGTTTAAAAATTGTAAAGCGGTTCATATAACACCAACCTACCAAGTTTCAACTGTGTAGTCCTAATAGTTACGGAATAAAGTGGCTGTGACATACGGACGGACAGACAGACAGACATGATTGAACCATAAGGGTTCGGTTTTTTGCCTCTCGGCTACGGAACCCTAAAAAAGCGGTAAAAGAACTATTAGTTAATCCGTGCCTAAAGGAATAGCACATATCATCAAACAATCCCTATTGTTTAAAGTCTGTTAATGTAAAGTAACAATGTGTTACAATATTTAATCATAACAGCTGTTCTTCCTGCAAAATGTTTTTATACAAACACTCACACTGTCCCTACTGTTATAGAACTCAGCCCCATTGTTAACAGCACATAGAAAAAAAACATCCATCTAAACATATTCATCTAATTTCTCATCTCTAATGAGAAGACAGTGTTGAGATGGTTATGTAATGTCAAGTGATGACATTGACTAAAATAAGAACTACGAAATGAGTATACGTATAAGAAAATGAATGAATGAATGATGTTTATAATGTGTGTAAATTTGCATGCCTCGTGGTAGGAGATGGCTAATGGACACTTGTTTTTTTTTCTTTTTTTTTTTTAAAACGTTGCTACAAACTAGGCATTTCTCCTGTATCGTGGGTGCGTTTACAAACATTTAAACTCACATACACAAACAGCCACACCCGGAACAACTACCTGTAGGCCATACAAATATTTGTTCCGTGCAGGAATCGAACCCGCGACACGCAGCGCAGCAGTCAATCGCTCAGCCACTGCGCCAACCGCACCGTCAAAGACTTGTTTGTTTAAGACTTTTTCTTTGTACCCATATTCGCAAATGAATAAATGATTATGATTATAGTGGGTAGTCAGTGGCCCGAAACTCTGACAACCAGTCTTGCCAAGGGGTATCGTATTACCCAGTAGTAACTGGGTTGTGGAGGTCAGATATACAGTCGCTCCATGTAAAATACTGGTATTCAGCTGCATCCGGTTAGACTGGAAGCCGACCACAACATAGTTGGGAAAAGGCTAGGAGTTGTCCAACTCGAATTGTTGGGGCCAAATTTTCCAGGGTTTGAATTGTCTTGGGATCGCGTTGACGGGGTCAAGTTGTCTCAGGGTCGATTCGTCCTGATATCGATCAAATGTATGACCGACGTTCCACAAAAAGATAGGTCGCAGCGCAAGTTGCATCACCTGGGGTCGTGGACGGGGCTATAAACAGTAGGTCAGTTGGCAAGAGCAGTCAGAATCCTCAAAATCTATCAAGTCAACTCGAAATTTTTGCATAGTTTGCGCAATTCTCAGGTTAGCGCTAGAAGCAGCGAAAACAATAACTAACCCCATTTATATATCTAAACTTAACAATCCTTGTCAATTTCATTTTCGTTTGAATAGAGTGAAAGGACAATGGAGACAATAAGTCTGTCGGAACTAAAGATCTGACCCAATCGTGGCACTTGTCTTTGAAGACTAGCTAGCTTGTGGGAGGTACTGATGGGAGTACCTAATACTCGAGCTCGGAGCTCGTGGCTAAATAATAACAGACGCTCGGCTCGATCTTAGGTCAAGCCGCGCTTGCCTAGGCTGGTCCACGGATGGGGTACACATAACATACCGAGGTTCCTCCGTGTCTCGGAAAGCACGGTAACGTTTTACCCAGTACTAATTCAGTTGTGGAGGTCAGATAGGCAGTCGCTCCATGCGAAATACTGGTATTTAACTGCATCCAGTTAGAATGGAACCCGGCCCCAACATAGTTGGGTAAAGGCTAGGCAGAGACATATGGTTGGGACTAGAGTAACCAGGAAATGAAGGGAGCCGGCCTAGCAGTGGCTGGAACTAGATTGTCAATGATGATGACCTACAATCCGAGTAACACGTCTTTACGTAGCAATACCTACAAGAACAAAATAAATTAGCTAGCCAAACACCGTGGCACACGTATACAGTTAACACAGGTGTCGACCCCGTAGGTGGAACGATGACGTAACAAAAGGAGGCCGGGATGAACTCCATGCAGAAGGCGAAGACCTGGGTGTTGTGGCGTAACTTCGGAGCCCTATGTCCACGAATGTACTGCTGGTTTAACTGTTAAGACCTCAATAATATCGGATAGCGCGTTGATATCCTTAAACTTTCGTAATTTAAATTAAATAAATGAAAAATTCATACCTAAATGATAATTCTGTCATGTAGGTGCTGGGCAGACTAAAAATGCTTTGCCTCCACTTCGGAGACACTTGGGTTCCGAAATTCTATGAATATTTCTTTAGCGTGACACCTTTTTATGAGTAACGTCGTGTTGGTCTGTTATTTCTGCATGACAACAGCTAGCAGCAGCCTAGGTATCCTGATGAACTGCTTATCTCGACGACCATAATGGTACAGTCAAACGTACATCAGAGGTAAGAATTTTGCTACGAAAGTCGCTCTTACGGCTACGACAGAATGGCACTATCAATGGCAAATTGTTACCACTGATGTGTATTTGACCATAAAATAAAACAATTACTAAACCTATATCTGCCTGCTGTTTTAACCATATCAAATGAAGAGGGAATCCGGAGCAGCTTGAAACCAGGTATATACCAACCCCAAAAATTGGCAGTACTACAGAAAATAGTAGTTTTTAAAAACCAGACTAATATGAACGCGACAACTTGTTCCAACTCTCTATGAAAGACAAGAGCTAGGATTTATTGCCAGAAAAAAAAACTACTTGGTTTTCGGTGAATGCACTATGGTAGCAGAGTAAGGTTAGGTTGTTGCAACTTGCAAAACGAACATTTGAATTTTAGAGGCTACCCCATAATGCCATCTCACTTTAATGAAATGAAATTTATTTGCTAGAATTGTAGTACATTATAGAGGGTGTAAATAGACCCTCAATAAAGCCGAAAATCACTTGTTCTTCCCGTCATTGACTGGGAACCTTCAAGTTACAGAGATATTTGAGGTCAAAGTTCTAATTTTTGCACTAGTTTTTTTTTTTTTAGATACTAGTTTTTAAGGTTATACATTGACTTTAATTACCTCAATGACCTGTTTACTATTAAAAGCATCCATCAGCAGAATGTTTTGAGTGCGTTACTTTGAGTTTTACCGTAAAACGTGATTTTTCACCCCAAAAAAAAGTTATTCAGCAATAATTTTTGCGTAGGGTTACTTAGTTTGATGTAAAGAATGCTTGGTTGACGGCTTCGTGAAGGGTCCGTTTACACCCTGTTCATGGTCGAGTATTAATAACAGTTGCTTACACAATTCGCTAAAACTAGCATGCAAAATTAAAGAATAGGTACAATATACAATAGGTGAATCTAACATAATTGGTATGTTACATTATAATAATAGGAATGTCAATAATAAGAATGTCAATGATAAGAATGTCAATATTTTTTCAATAAATTAATAATAAGAAAATGTCAACGTGAATCTTTAAGGTTGAGATACTGATTCACAGAATAAAATTATTTATTACACCGCTAGGGTAGGTAGGTAGGTAGGTAGGTAGGTAGATAGGTAGGTAGATAGGTAGTGTAGGTAGGGTAGGTAGGTAGGGTAGCATTTTGTACTCTTCAATAGTTCCCATTTAGTTCACCGGTGATCTCTAAGCATTAACATTGGCCACACATGGTTCATTGGCTGTATTGAGGAGCTCGTGGCTAAATAATAACAGCCGCTCGGGTCGATCTTTAGGTTAAGCCGTGCTTGCCTAGGTTGGTCTGTGGATGGGTGACCGCCCATTACATACCGAGTTTCCTCCGTGCCTCGGAAAGCACGATAAGTCGTTGGTCCCGGCTGTTATTTGTAGATCTTTGACAGTCGTTAGGCAGTCTGTGGCCCAAAAAGTCTGACAACCAGTCTTACCAAGGGGTATCGTATTACCCAGTACTAACTGGGTTGTGGAGGTCAGATAGGCAGTCGCTCCATGTAAAATACTGGTATTCAGCTGCATCCGGTAAGACTGGAAGCCGACCCCAATATAGTTGGGAAAAGGCTAGGCAGATGATGATGGTTCATTGGCTGTATTGAAGTAAACAAATTCGCTCATACCTGTATAAGGCATGTATAGAAGTGCAAAATTCGCCTATTAAGTAACTATATGTAGCCGAACAAGAGCAATTTAAGAGGGATATACGGCACGGGCTATTTAAAGGTCCACATGTACGGTGTTATATTGCTGGCATTAGGATGGTACACAATGTGAACCTTTCTAGAGCTCTCGACAGTATAATGGTACACATGTGAGACTTTAAATAGGTCACAACTTTAATTTGGAGGTACAATGGATCACTGTAGCTGGAGACAATGTCCACCATATTGTTCACTCATATATTTTTAAATTAAATACGATTTTATCACATACTACGAAGTTTTCGTGATTAATTTTGTAGTTAAGGTTCAAATAAAAAACCATAGACTGATTTTAATGCCATAAAAACACAACTAACAAAAATTGAATTGTTCACCTCTGCTTATTTTGAATTATTTTTAAATAAAACGGCATTATTCCCGAGGCGCGTGAAAATTTTAACCCTAAATATGTATGTACTTTACAATAAATTTACATTACCCATAATTTTAACACATTAGAATATAATAAACACAGATAAAATACCAGTAATTATAAAGTCACATTAAAAAATATGGCTGTTTAGACACTCACGAGCAAAATACGTAATATTTATTACAAAATTTAGTACTCAGTTGATAATTTGAAGAAAAAGCGGCCGCTACTAGTTTTTAGGGTACACTTGTGAGCTTAATACGAGATAGAGGCTGTATAAATTGTTCACTCGTTACTTCTTAAAACTCTCTTGTATGTATGAAGCATCACATGGAATCACATATGGTGCCGTTGATCAGCTTTAAGACTACAGGTTCTCTCTTAAAGTGCCGTTAAAGTGCTGCTATTCAGCTACCATGTAGCCTTTGTGAACTGAAGTCTGCATAATTTATGTCCAAACCGGTGGTACTCGTATAAGGGCTGTATAGCGTGCTATACAGCTCTCATACTGCTTACTTAGACAGCTTAAAGAATAAATGTGTACCATTAGTCAACCGTTATAGAACCCCGAATGCTACTTGTGAGGGTAGGTAGAGTAGTTTGGTAGGGTAGGGTAGGTAGGTAGGTAGGTAGGTAGGTAGGTAGGTAGGTAGGTAGGTAGGTAGGTAGGTAGGGTAGGTTGGCAACTTACCCTAGGTTAGGTAGGTTAAAAAAGGTGCATTGCACCGCATGGCCGGGCTCAGCTGGTATCCTTATAACCATTGGAAAGCATCTTCTGTGATATAACTGGCTTTCCATTGCAGGAATGATCAGTCCATCAGGATATCTCGTGTTAAACGTAACAGTATCTCCAAGACGTTGAAATAAGTCGGAACGACATAAGACGTTGAAATAACACCGCGAGGAAGGGCGTAGGTCAGTACGACAATCCCTTTTATTTTGTCAATCGAAAAATCCATTGCGTCATATTTCTGGTAGAGCTGCCGATTTCAGAAAAACAAAATTAAATGATCTTGTTGTAGTGTCAAGATTAAAGAGAATGTCATTTCGAATGCACTAATTAGGTTCGGCTAGATCGGCAAGTACGGTCGGATTGTGAACGCGGATCCGGACATCGGACTTTGACAAACTGCGGTATGTGTCCGGTGTCCGCAGCTAGTCCACAATTTGTCCATACCGGTTAGACTGAACTTCTATGTTGCAGAACAATGATCAACTACACCTCTCTCTCATCCTCCTCCTAACAGAATCTACGTGCCGTGAGAGTCCTATGCAGTTCACCCATCCTCGACCAAAATAAAGCCATTATCACATCCGATGGGATGAAGGCTTAAATGGAATGCTTTCCACGCCTATAGCACATGAAATAAAATGCACACAAAAAAAAAGTGTGCCTCACAATTGGCCATCCAGCATAACGCTCTTGCCTTCAAAGTGCAGGTGGAGCTGCGTTTACCTGTACCTTGCAGGACCTGTCCGAAGCTCCTTTTTTCGGATGGGAAATCATGATGCCCTTTGTGTTCCAGGGCAGCGGTATCTCTTTCGCACAGCAGTCCCGCAGCCCTGGCAGTCCGAAGCCCCTACTAACGTTGCGGATGACCAGATGAGTTTTAGGCGAAACTGTAAATATGTAAGAACCATCGACACGACGAAGAAGTAACAAAATGCCAGACAACTAGAGACTGTCGCTGGTTTGCAACTAGACTGAATTCTTGCATCCCATAATGAGAAAAAACCCGAGAGCCGATTTCCAAAATAATCGTAAGTGACTGATTAGATTAATCTTACGACTGTGGATGATATCGCTAGAAAAGAGGTGACGAGTAATAGAGCAGTATGGAAGAACAAGATATGCTGCGCAGACCTCAAATAAATTGGGATGAGGACAGGCGAAAGAAGATGAATTCAGTACATGATTCTAGACCGGAAAACATTTTCTACGCCGATGGATTTGACGGTACGGTTGGCGCAGTCACTGAGTGATTGACTGCTGCGCTTCGTGTCGCGGGTTCGATTCCCGCACGGAACAAATATTTGTATGGCCTACAGGAAGTTGTTCCGGGTCTGGCTGTTTGTGTATGTGAGCTTAAATGTTTATGAACGACTGAAAATCCTAGTGTGGGGGCAACGTCTTTTTTTATAAAGAAAAAAAGGACTTAGAATTATTTGATAAATTCATGGTTACAATTTGCACGTCGATGTATAGACTCGTAAATGTAGAAGACTTGACGAAAGACGACTACCCGAGCGATTTCATCAGCAATCAGTCATCGAATGGCAGTACTTTCGTTTAATATATAACATAACGTTGTTCGACATATTTCTATGGGCAATATTTTGGTTTTAATCAATGGATCATTCTCATAACCAGGCCTAATAATTTACATCACCTCTCCTGTATATTATCATCTATTGTTCGATACATTCGTTTAGTTAGGCACTGAACAGTCAACCGTGTTACTGCGGATGCTTTTACTTTTCATGAAAAGAGAATGCGGGGTAAAAGATACCCCGAAAATATAAGTTTATATATAAGTATAGTATAATATAAGTTTGTAGAAGATTGATGTCACCGATTTATTTACAGCAGAATTTAGATATTGTTATTTTAAAATAAGTTTGCATTGTATGTGAACTGAATTCCTTGAAAATCCTAAAATAAAAATATGTGCCGCTAAAAGCGAAAAATTAATGCAATTCTGCTATCCCGCATATATTAAACCTTGTTTACGAACCCGATAATGGAGCAATATACACGCTTCAGGGATACTGACCATTCAATAAGGAGAAATACGACAGGTACTCGATTGAAAAATCCAAAACAACAGCGTTCGTCAAACCCCACTGAATGCAGATATTTTATGTTCTGAATACTGATAGCGCATCAAAATGCAGTCACTAAATATGCGATTAGTATCCTGAATACTATTAAAAATACTAATAAGGCGGAAGTCTTTTGTCATGTTTTTGCGTTGCTTAGTTCCAGCACTAAATACTGTTTCCAGTGTACATAAATCTTTTCATCATTTTAAAGCCATATTTCAGGACAAAATTCAATAAGCTCCGCGTTGGAGAAATTTTGCATGCTTACTAGCTTAACATTGAAACTGCGAGGTCGACAAAATTGCATAGGTGTAACTAGTATCAACCGTGAAAATGCAATAAAATAAAATATTTTAAGTACGTGTGAAACATTTGTGTTATCCAAATCAATTACATAGGTACCATTTGAAGTACCAGGCTTTATGGTTCAGATCGTAGGTGTTTAGATTTTAATTACCTCAATTTAAAAGGATTTCTGTGATTGTCGAAATATTTAGTTCTGTACTGAACATCAGGAAAATTTTTCGCTAAATCCAGAGAGGAAAATACGTTCAGTACTGAAACGCGAAATGTGTCACTATTGGAGGGTTAATTCTCACGTCGATGACGCGTTAGGCCATTGAAAACGCAGTGCTCAAGATGTGGATGTGTAGTATATAAACTGCGGGCTGCGAGGCAGGAAGCATCGAAGTGTCCACTTCAATTATCTCATTTTTTATATTTTACAAATAATACAAACTGAAACATGAGATCTACAGTGCTTACTACTGTCTTCGCCATTTTGGCGGCAAACGGTGAGTTAAAAAAATATATAAAATAATTAAAGTGATTTTTTAAAGTAAATTCAATTAATTTATATTCATTAAGTGGTGATAAGAAACAATAGTCTTTTATAAAAAATAAAGTGCAAATATTGTAAAACTAAAAATAATGGAGTGCAATATCAAATCAATAATCATGATAGAAGCATTCAATAAATTATTAAAAATAATATTTTTGTGCTCCAGAAAACCATCAAACGAGTAAGTAGCGTGCGAAGATAAAAAAAAGGAAAAATAATTCGGAATTAATTAGTACCTATTACAAGAAGCGAATTTATCAGCAAATCGTTGGCTGCATTTAATTACAAGATTCAATCATAATTTCAAAATATAGGTATAGCTAAAGTAGAGTGAGGCCGAATAATTATAGGCTATCATAAAACATAGGTAAATCAGTTAATCAGGTAATTGAAACATGCGAAAAACGCAGTACCTGCCTCTGGTACGCTGGATCGTACAAACATCCGACAAACGGCCAAACATTGTCTTAGCGAATACAACAAAACTCAAATAATTCGCTCTGCATTCTATCTCGGCCACGCACTCAAAACAACTCGAAACTTAGGCAGTCTTCATTACCAACATGTATCTAATTAACTCTTTGATAAGGTTTTGAACTACATTTCTTTTATATGTTTAATGTATCCGGCAGTTTTTCACTATTTCGTTACTAAAATAGCAAAGAAATTTTCTCATAGATTACTAATGATTGCTTGTAGGACTATCATGGTTTATATATAATATCGTGTCCTGCGTGTCCTGTTGTTTGTTCACTTCAGGAACTGATGGACGCTACCGAAAGCGCCAAACTAGTAGCTCAGTTCTGGGCTGACACAATTTAGATTGCCATCGACACGGTAAGAAGAAGATGGTTTAATTGGCAAATCGTTCTTGTGATTTTAAATAAAGTTTTATCAATGCACTTTGCAGCTATCAATGTTGAACATAATTGTTCGCGCGTAATTGTTAGCGCTCCATAGCTTGATCAGAATTTAACTGTAAATTGTAACTTGTAGGTAACTGCGGTGAATAAACAGTAATTGAAATGACTGCAAACCAAAACATCAACGACATCTGATGTGTTTGCTACTGAAAACAAGCCTGAGATCGCTTGACGAATCAACAGTAGAAGATATCAAACTTTCACGGTTAACAACTAAACTTATACTGTCACTTACGGGATATCTTCCGTGATTGTTCATTATTTTGAGCTCCCGATATTCAACCCGCGATCATGGCGCTTGCAACAGCGCCGAAATATCGGGAGCTCAAAATAATGAACAATCACGGAACATATCCCGTAAGTGACAGTATAAGTTTAGTAGCAGGTATTCCCATCTTATTCAAACGTTTCATCGAGAGACATTATTAGAACACGGAAAAAGGTCACAACCCGTAATTTGGATACAATAGCCGCAGTTACTTGTACTAAACACGAAAACCAAGGGTAGGTGACTGGTCAACAGTCTAGAATAGATTGCCAAACCCACATTATGGCACCTCAACACGCAACAGCCTAAATAATTAGTGCTACTGTTACCTACTGTCCAAAATAACGAACTAAGTTGAAGGACGTCTTCCCTAATGGTAAACATAACTTGAAACATCGTGTGACAATAAGATATAGGCAAATTGGCGACACGAAAGAATTAATTCTCTTGTAATTTCAACAACTCGTTCTGTCATGTCAAAATATTAAAACCATTTTAAAGGACTCTGCTTGCTAAATAGGAAGAAATGCATAAGCGATACACACGCCAAGTGATACGGCCTTTATTGTAATCAATCGCACTCAAAATTGCAACACCTAAGCATATGCAAACATAATCTGCATACTTGACCTCAAATTTGAATTAGATAATCCTGCAAAGGTCAGGTTTTATTTGTCAAATCAATTTTCTCTTAAATATATCAAAGGTAAAAAAAAACATGTAATGGTATTAACAAAGGAATTCGCCTCATTAGTCACGAATTTATCTCTAAGAGATAAGTTTTTGCAACGGGCAAGGATATTTTAATGACATACTGATCTAAGCATTTTTTTCTCTCGAGTTAACACGCTAGATATCAATAATACAGCAAAAACTAGTCTTAATATTCGTCGTCAATATTCTTTCAAATAATCGTATTAACAAATGCATACTTATTACTCCGCGAGTATCATCTAACAACAAGCAAGAGGCTAGAACTAGACCAGGATTAAGTACAAGAAGATTCTTCTTCCCCTTTCAGGACACACATCACCACGAAAGGGTAATTTAATAACAGATCTAGCTTAATGCATGCAAGATTTAAATTCTCTTTTGTCATTTTATCGTAATTGAAAAGCATGTCGCATTTACGGGTCCGCGCCCACTCGAAGAATAATACCTGGATATTTCGGTTTTGATAGGCGTAAAAACGTCGATGTATAGTCAGACAGAAACATGTCAATTTAACGATTGCACCATAGAGAGTGTAAATTTAAATAATGTTTGGATAAATAAATCAATAATTAAACAAGTACTTATCCTTTTATAGTATATATAATAATATACGCTTTGTAATTTGTAGTAAAAATCACAGATTATTGTTAATTATCATTACAATCTTATAGCTAGTATACGGTATATATATTGAATCAGTCTATAAACGTGATTATAATTATAAGGTTAACAAATTGGTACTAACTTCTAAAATAAAAATAAAAAACATGATTGACGGGATATTTTATCCAGAAAACCGGTTAAGCGAGGTAGACGCTATCTTTATAAAGCTAAATTTTTTAAACGAAATGACTACTGGATACTAGGATAAATTATGCATCATAACAAAATATTAAATATTCTATGTATAAAGGACAATTTCCACCGAACGGCTCGCATCGCATCGCATCTTTATACACAGTATTTAAAGTCTATATTACCAAGCCGCGCACAGCAGCATGACCGCGGGCGTCTTCCGCGACACGCAATCGTAGCTGAAACTATGCTGCGACGTGCGATCGGCTCCGTACGCCTGTCGTCGTATCCGATCAGATTCTTTTGGCAATTAGAACACGTCAACACGGTAAGAATAAAACTATTTGACTAGGCGCAGAAACGGATACGTTCGCAAGCGACAGTACGGAGCCAATTGTAAGCATCGACATCCTGCCGGACCCAATCGGCTGTCGCCGCATCCGTCCGTATCCTTTCCGATACGATGCATTGCGAGCCGTTTGGTGGAAATCATCCCTAAGAAGTTATTAAGAATTAAAATATCACTTTGCCTTACTGTACAAATGGCACTGAATTGGTAGTAAAACATCTGGTATTATTCTTCGGGTCACGCGGGTCGAGTGGGAGCAGACCCGCATTTACAGGGTTGAGTGCGTAATATTATTTTGTCATTATTTAAAAAAGTCTGTAAAATTAATTACAACACCTAATTATGTATCAAGCTTCTATTGCCTGCTTTTGATAATATTACATAATTGCATGCAAATTATTCTCGATTCGACTGACACATATTTTGGTCACCTTCTGCGATAGTTTTTTGTCTTGTAATATATCATATTGCGTATCATAGACAAGTTTCAGTAGGTTAAAAACCGCTCTATATCTATGATTTTATTTAAAATCGCCTTTTGATTGACAGTAGAATAAATCTACATGTGCATTTGGTTAAATCGCAAGTGAATTACGATATAATAAATTACCATTCACACATAGATTACGCAGGACCTGTTAAGCATAATTCGACATTCTTGTAGTACAAAAAATTTATGATTGTCACAACCTAAAAGGATACTCCCGATCGCTTATAGAATAATTAATAAGTTGTCTTTGGATTTAAAATTTATTGACGACTTTTTTATAATCTGGCTATTTGTAATCCCTTTGCGTTTAATTTTATGGCCTCTAACGATCATTGTATGATTGGGTTAAATGACCATTTGTCGGTGCTTTTAAAAAAAAAAGGAACGATTAGATGCACTACAGGATGAAGTCTCTAGATCTCGACTATCGTCATAATTATGCCTCAAATCAAAGACCTAAACAATTAACAATCAAGACAAACGCCTTTATTATTTCTATAATATGGGTAAACATAAAGCATTCAACAAACGTAAATTCATAATGCATGTATTAATAACGCCAAACCGATTGTTGATACGAATATGTTTTATTAATATTGTTTATATATCGCCTGAATGAAACGTATAACAATGTTGCTTTATTATTCAAACATCTGAAGACATGAGAATTGAGATGATTCAATTATTATTTAGACTTGAATGTTTTGACAACATGCTATGCATGTAAGGAAACAATACTCTGAGAACATTAACATCGAGGCATTAAACTTCAAATAAATATTTAAAACTTTTCAGCGAACAGATCGAATTGGAAATCTCAACTAGCATTGACAAATAAGTTTCATTACTAGCTATTTCATTTTGTAACATTATTTCATATCAGGAATATTAGAAAGACAGGGACTCACCGTCACTTATCATCTTCGTTTCTTAGACCTATTAGCCGCTTCCAATACAAAAGTCATCACGGGTCTTTTTTCCCTCCACAGTATGCCAAGTCCTCGGCTGGGGTTACAGAGCCTCCGATCAGAGGCGCTGGGCTGTCCTCCACCCCGCTTGTGGAGGCCGCCAACAGTCCCCCATCGCCATTGCTGCCCGCCAAGCCATCCCCATCTCAATCCCTGCTATGGAACTCATAGGCTACCAGAACCCACTCCCCGGTCCGCTTACTATCACCAATAATGGACATTCAGGTAAAGATCACCACTAAAAAAGGTTGATAATGTTACATTTATAAGTCTGATATAATATTTATACATTAATTTTAAAACTTATCGACATGCACCAAACAATATGTCTTTTATTCTTCCAGTCGCACTCGCCATCCCCAAATACAGTTCCGAAGAAGAAAAGAAGGGCTTCCGCCTTCCCTACATCTTCGGAGGACCCCTGGACAATGAGTACGAAATCGAAGGTCTTCACTTCCACTGGGGAGACAAGAACAACCGTGGTTCCGAACATACCCTTAACGACATGCGTCTGCCTCTGGAAATGCACATCATCCATAGGAACAAAAAATACAGGAACCTCGCTGAAGCCCTCCAGCATCCCGATGGTCTTTGCGTGCTTGCTTTCTTCTACCAGGTAAGGGTAGTGAAAAAATGACTCCTTAATGAAACCTCAATAATTACAAAGCAAAGAAAATCATGACATCAATCAAAACTGCTTCACAAGCTCCCCTACAGTTATACCTAAACACAACCAACTGCCAAACCACTACTTAACCATCAACCATCTTGTTCCAGGTCGTAGAGTTCGACGCCAAGCTCCTCACCCCCATCGTCAAGAACCTGTCCGCCATCGAGAACTACAACACCTCCATGCAGCTCCCCCATACCTTCTCCCTGTCCTCCATCCTTTCTGGTCTTGACACCGAGAGGTTCTACAGCTACAAGGGATCCCTCACCACCCCCCCCTGCGCTGAGGCCGTCACATGGGTTGTGTTCTCTGACTACCTCCCCATCTCCGTGTTCCAGGTAAGAAAGAATTTCGAACTTTATTCACAGAACCTAACCACATCGTGTTGGTGGGGTCTACGCATCAGTATTCAACCAGCAACCAAATACAGCTTACTAAAGCACTTTACCCCTTACAGATGGACAACTTCCGCGGCCTCCTCTCCAACCTGAACCTCCCTCTTGTCGACAACTTCAGGCAGCTGCAGCCCCTCTTCGGAAGGCGCATCTTCGTCCGTATCACATCCAAGAACCCCAAGTTCAAGAAGACCAAGCTCCATTACTCCAAGTGGGACTGGGTTGGTCACAAGAAAGCCGAAAATGATGTCGCTGAATTCGACGAATAAATAATGAATACCCAATTAGTCTAACCCTACCTAACTAAACAATCACGACGTTTCCATACGGGTATATAAGTAGCTAATTTTGATGTTGATACCTGTGATTGATACCAAATAGGTATTTGTTACCATTTTGTTTTTTACCGTTTATATAAAATATGGTTGTGTGCACTGTATCATGTATATTTGTGTGAATAGTATTATACCTAGTGTAAGTTTTGTTAATAATCTTTTAATAAAATAAAAATAAAATATACTTGTAAAAAATTTCTTTGGTTTTATTATAAGAAAATATTATATATAGATAAATATAAATAAGTGAAGAAACCAATTGTTACAATAACTCCTGGAAAATTTTAGCTAAGTCGAGTAGTTATCTTGTCCAAACATTGACTGTGAAAAAAAAAACATTATTATGTATTAAGACCACTTTCAACAAAATTCAAATTACCAAAAAATAAACATTATACTCACTCAGATTTCAACAAAACACACTGAACAACTCAAAAAGTATCCATTAGTAAAACAACAGTATGAAACACTGGGTACAGACAATGAAATACAATTCACACTTTTTTTTCTTAAAACAAACAGGAATAGGGTACAATTCTCTTTGGACATACAGCGCAGCATTATTCTATGTTCCTGAAGCCGAAATACACGCATAATGCCAAGAATCACAGAAATACCACACTTCTCGCATATTCTGAACACATGCTTGTGTTAAAAATAATGGAATGGATGGAATAGCTCCTGCTTAACTAACATTGAAATAAATAGTGAAATATCTTAGCAATTTTGGTCTTGAAAATGTTTAAGCTAAGTTTTTATTTAAACAATTAAAAAAGAAAAATAAAACAGACTAAAGTTCATCACAAGAATATCAGTAACCTAGATACATCTCTGCCTCGTATCCTACCCCCATCGAATAAAAAAATAAAATAAATAAAGTGTTAAAACTATCAGAGCAGTCACAAAATCAAATCGAGTAAAATTAACACATTTAGTAAATCTAGGTGTACTGCTTTTCAGTATTTCGATACCTTAGAATGAAAAAAAAAAAAAAAAAATTAGTTTTTAAAAGGTTCGTGTAATCTTATGATCTATTTTTTTTATTAGTAGACCGAGTGTGCATAAGTTTTTTATTAACTTTGCCTGCTCGATTTATTATCAAGATAATTATGTTTTCGCAAGAATAGGTTGATAAAATTCCCCAATAACCGTTCAATAGTTGATCAGCGATCCATAGTTCTCCCATTTAAAATGCATGATTAACATGGAATGCCACTGGCTTCCTTTCGAGTGTCGGTTGACAACGATCGTTCGGTGTTAAAGCCTAATCAAGTTCAAAATTATTGAGACTTGAGTCCTGTCTAATCCTTGACTGTTTCGTTAGATTCGTTACAAAATGAGCTCTAACTGGAATCGAGTTTTATAGACCGCGCTTTGACTGACTTTGCTTAGCAAAATCAGCGTTACACACAAATACGATTCTTATTTATGTGTTATTAAGGTTTAAATTCATAAACATTTGCTTACATTCGCTTCGACGAATATTGTTGAACATTAGTGGCTTGAGAATAAGAATTATATTCTTATGAAACGCGAACTTAGCAAAGTCAAAGTGCGATCTGTATTTTTCCTTAGTCCAAGCCCAAACTTTCACACAAGCATTTTATGCAGGATTCAGTTCTAACGTCAATTTTTGTATTGAGAAATTTACGAGCACCTAAATGAAAGTTCAAAGTTAAGTCTGGCTTTAAGGATTAAAGATAGAAGCTGATTAGGTTCAGCATACACTGATAAACAAAATGCTTGAGTAATTTTCAATGATTAAATTGGTAATAAACTAAATCTGCACTACAATTGAGTTTGGTCCCTCAGTAGTCAGTTCCCACACACATGTTACAAGAAGCAATCACGAATACAAGACAGACGCATTTTTTACACTTTTAAAATACATTTTTATTAAGTTCATTGTCTATCATCTCTCACAAATGTTTGTGAATTTTGCTGCTCAATACCTATTACCTACTTAGAGAGAAAAAAAAGCTAAACGCTAAAACTGCTTAAAAATAATCACTATTTATTTTTTTGTTAGTTAAGCAGCAAACAATCAGTCAAAAAAACAGAAAACTCAAAAAAATAAAACAACAAACTGGTATTTGATATTCTATAATACAAGTTCAAGAAATCTATACAATATGATTGATTAATACTCTGTAAATTTAGGCTGGAAACACATCGAAGTCGCAATGGAATAAATTAATTAAATACTTTATGCCAAAATATATTTTAATAAGGATAATTTCATAAATTTTCATGACACAAAATATTTTCAAAATGCTGCGAGTCACTTTACTGAACTTCCAACCTTACATATTTGAATAATTCTATCACATTAAAATAACGGGTTCATTCGCGGTAACAGTTAAAATAAATGTTTCTGGGATGTGGAATGTATTAGTTTAACTGCCTTAGTTGTTGAAAAATAAAATAGCACACTGAAAACTGTAGAGCAGTTTTTTCACTAGGCAACTTTTGACGCCAAGAGTAGTCTCTTTCACTTTTCAGTAGGAACTTTATAGCGACTGTACAAAGTGACGATCAACATTTAAAAAAAGAAAACAAGGTGACATGTAGTTAGTGAATGTTCAAACATATCGAGCGCCAAATGTTGCCAAGTGTAAAAACGGTTGAATTTGGATGGATGGTCACATTAGTAGTTAGTTTTGTAACGTTGGTACACAGCTGGCTTATATACACGTGCCGTCTGATGCGCAGACAACGATATCATGCAATAAATTAGTTTTAGCGTACCAAGTCTTCGGGGTTGAACATGCCCTGGAACAAAGAAAAATAAATTAGATTGGATAGTTTTATGTGTCAGGGACGTAAATTTTCGACAGCGGACCAATAAGGCACGAATGTGTCCAGTAGTTGCCGCAGGGCAAGAAATGCCGAAATAATACCTACAGAAAAAATACCTTTATTTTCATATAGGAGTCATTATTATCATTTCAGCCGAAAGACGTCCACTGCTGGACATAGGCCTAGGGTCGCCGCATAGAACCGTGCCGTGCCACTTATAACCAGTATATCCCCGCAACCTTCACCAGATTTAACTAGTGGGAGGCCTTCCAACGCAACGTCTTCCGGTTCACAGTCGCCACTCCAGAACTTTTCGGCCACATCGGCCATCCGTTCTGCGAGCATTGTGCCCTGCCCACTGCTACTTCAGTTTGGCAATTCTTCGGGCTACGTCGGTAGCCTTGGTTCTCTTGCGGATGTCCTCATTTCTGATTTGATCACGCAAGGAAACTCCGAGCATAGCCCTCTCCATTGCCCTTTGGGTGGCTTTCAAGCCTTCTGATGAGGCCCATTGTGAGCGACCACGTTTCGGTCCCGCATGTAATCACTGGTAACACACACTGGTCATAGACTTTCGTCCTCAGACACTGCGGTAAGTTACATATAGGAGTATGCATCAATAAATCCAATCACACTATTCAAAGTGATAGCTGCACATACTGTTGACGAAGTTATAGGAAACCCCGTCCGCGTAGGAAGGCTTTTGCAGACGGCCTGACTCCTCGTTCACTACCTCAGACGATGCCACTTGCTTCAGGCGACATGCGCCTGTCATACATGTTTCTTTCGACACTACGTCGCATCGCGATAACTCGTGACAGGCTCTTTCTTTCATAGGTTTTCTCTGCAGTCGCTGTGACAACAGGTACTTCGCTTGAAGCAAATGGCATTTCTGTCTACATTTAGACAAATTGAATTAAACATAGCAACGAAAGAATTTTAAAACAGTTATCCCCAACCAATTGATCTGAAATTTTTCATACACGTTTAGTTTGGATGACAACACATGGTTAGCTTAGTGACCTTATTCTAAATCCAATATGGCGGACTAGTTATTACTATTATTATGCACCCCCATGATGGGATTAATACCCAAAAAGGTTTGCCGAGAAGAATACGAAATCAACGAAAGCTAAAAATTAATAGTAAAAACCGTAGAGATTAAAAATTTATATGATATAAAAGCTTGACGCGAGAATTACTCCAGGTACTCTCCGCGAGATTGTCGGCAACATCAAGGCGCTGCTGGCCTTTCTTTGGCGAGTTAGGGTGGATCGAATAGATTTTCCAGCCACACGCAAAATACGCGCTTTGACGTGGAGTTGCGGACACCAGCCCGTTATACAATCACTACATAGTATAAATCAAAGTAGCTTCCCGCTGTCTGTCCTTATGTATACTTAGATCTTTAAAACTACGCGACGGATTTTGATGTGGTTTTTTTTTAATAGATAGTGATTCAAGAGGAAGGTTTATATGTATATATTGCACCCGAGTGAAGCCGGGGCGAGTCGCTAGTACAATACAATCCAATAAGCTTGACGCGAAATTAAACGACAGGAACACACAAGTAAATCTCGCGACAAGCTTTTATATCATTTAAATTGTATAATGTAATAAATTGATGGGTTTGATTGAATTTAAAATTTATTTTCTTCTTCATTTAAATAAGAGCTTGTTTTTAAAAAACTTTTTTTAATATTGATTTTTCATCAATAAGTTAAATTAGGTTTGTCATGATTTCGCTAGAAATAAAATATAATAAAACTTTACCTTAGCACGACGAAGGATAGAGTCCTTGCTAGCATCATACGGATGGTCTTTTGAGGGGATCTCGAGCACCGATGGTACGGGAGCAATGTGGGAATCAATCGCGTGCCGGATCAACTCAGCTACGTTCTGATTAATCAGGATGATGTCGATGTCATTACGTTTCACGAAACGCTTGAAGCAGTCTTCGATTTCGCTGACCGGAGTATCTGTGAATTGTTGTAGAAGAAAAATTAGTAACATGAATTGTATGTCCTGGATGGGGTAGATCTCTGCAGTCTGACTGTTTTCAGTTATAGCAGCTATTCTCAGCTGTGACTAAGCCATAGATGTGGGATATTATACTGCACTGGTGTGTGCTCTCATAGTTTGATGGGATGGCAATGCAACGCGACCAGAGAGATATCTCCTACTGAAAAATTTTATTATTATCAAAGACACATTGCGTGAACTGAAAGAAAGTAATATATTTGTTTGTCACAGGCACATGCAAAAAATTGATAAAAGTTGATGCCAGCTTAAGTCAAACCTTAGGCTTTGGCCAAAATGGGGTGTAGTTTTGACTGAAGCCTATGGTTTCTTTCATGTGCTAAAATTAATGGAACTGGTAAGAATTCGCGAGAGCGCGGTGCAAGAGGCGACGCGCGGGCGTCACACATTTCGAAGATTTTTGTCAAATTGCAAGGTCATTTTAATCAAGTGTCAATTAAGTTATTTGTAAACTTTTAATTTAAAATGTAAAAAAATAAATTATATTATTCACTTTTAGCCAATTTTTAACTGAATTACTTAGGATTATTAAACCTTCGGCTTCGTTCGAAGGTTGTGGCGTATGCTGATTAATCGGCGAAAGCTAATTTCAGCAGCAATACATCACTCTTATCACAGATTACATGCAAAGACATTGACATGGCATAGGTAAACAATAGCACTGCACTGAAATATTACATTGGGATAAAAGAAAATTGATATTTACTTTTTTTGCTTTTTTTTTTAATCATTTGACTGTTTGACCTTGGATGCTAGTAAATCATCTTTTATCTAAATAAGATGACAGCTAGGATTTACAATGCCAATTAGCATATCTATCCTAACATTTTATAAGACACTTGACGTCTTAATATGAAAAAAAAAAATAAAAAATGATTGCCTATAATGTTAGTTTACACACAGCAAATTAAAAATGACTATTATGTGCTCTTTATCTTAATATTTGATAAACAAAAACTATTTTCTTTAAACATTAATTTCGAGTAAGGTTTAATACATAATCAGCCTATTATGTTCCCACTTGTGGGTACAGGCCTTGTCTCCCATGTGTGGTTTTGGGGCGCTATTTGTTCAGTGATTCAGAAATAACTAAAAAAAGCTTTTTTTAGGTCAGGTTCAACTCTCAAAGTGGGAATAGTAATGATTCCTAGCATTATCAATGGAATTAGTTTCCAGATCTAGACATAATTTTGCCTTTTATTTCCATTAAAATGACAAAATAATGTGAAACAAATGAAGAAAACAAAAGTCAATACATCAGCAAAATGTACAGTTTTAAGCTCTGATATTATAGAAGCCACTCTTTACAGAGAGTAAATAAAATGTAAACCATTCTAGTAGGAACATAAATAAACTTTCTTTTCTGGTAGACAGAAATCAAGACTTACTTTTATCGACAACCATGAAGTTGGAGTGTCTGTTTTTGTTGATTTCACCGATCCCGCCCAGCAGGAAACCGACGCAGGTGTCCTGAAATTGGATGTACGTTTCTAAGGGTAATTTTCGCCAGAAAATTTTGTAGTTTTTGTTTTATTTTTCAAACAACGCTGTGGCTTATTACTACTAATTAAACGACTTCTTACCTCATCTCCGATGACGCTGATTAGTTTTCCCTTGGCAGCTGCTTGCAGGGCCATGTTTAATGTTTTTCTTGATTTTTATTGTATTGAGAGAAATAATGTGAACTGTCACAAGGGCTCGTCACCTGACTTGAATGGATTTTTTGCGTTCGGTTGGCATTACTAAAGATGGTTTCGTAGCTTCTTGTTCAATATAGATTAAAAATATATATATTCTAGGTAGTCTTTTATCCAAGGTTTTATTAAACCAATCAATTACTGATGACGATGAGTAATAAACCTGATGTGAAGATGAAGACATGCTGCGATCCTTATAAACTCCTTTCGCCTCGTTCATGTTATTAGCAATTTTTAAGCATTGGATATGCTCTACATCTATTTATTATTCTATCCATCATTTTTATTGAAAAGTAGTTTCCGAACGAAGTTTTGTTGTCACTAGAAAATTGCTTTCCAAATCTACATGTATTTCATATCTTTAGCATAAAAATCACGAGTCTCTGTTTTACCTAGCCTTAGAGATCTTTTATCTCTTTCATAATGACATTTGCTTGAGTACATGGTATATTATTCAGTGCTGCCAACCGCGGGGAAAATACCCGATTTGCGGGGAATTAAGAGTTAGCACGGGGAGAGCGTAGGGAATGACATAAATCAGGGAATCCAGGTAAATTTTTTCGGTGGGTGTAAAACTATTTTAAGTCCCGTATTGCTTACACCTAAAAAATCACGTTTGGACATGGCAGAAACAGCTCGACATTCCTAACATAATTTTAAATGGCAACACCATTCAAATGCCTGTTCAACTGTCATTTGAACACGATTTTGTATTTCAGAACGCATTCATTTCTACATCTCTAACTAATACATTCTTCACGGTTGAAATTTTCAATAAAATTATGGAAAAGTGCAGCTACTGTTAAAAAACAGGTAAGTTACATGTTCAGCATAAGTTAACCGGGACCCAGAATTTAACTTTGTCAAGGTGTGCAATACGGTTTCCTTGAGAGCCGCCCTTGTTCCGCAGGAAATAATATTATAAGGTATAGTATTTAATAAAAGTTTTAGTAGTTTATTATTAAAATTTTGTATAAAACAGCGTTTTTATTCCAAAAATATAATTTTGGAAACTTTGTGGGGAAGGAATAAAAAAGAAGCGGGGAATTTCGGGGAATTGACAACACTGACGCGGGGAATCGAGAAATTTTTATTGGCAGCACTGATTTTATTATACCATGCTTGAGTTCATCGTTTTCGTGACGCTTCGTTTGTACACATTTGTACAGCAACTTGCAAGTTGCAGATTTGTGTTGATTATTCCATAGAGTTAGTCATTGTTTTGTTATGAACAATTATTGAAGTAAATAAGTTTTACGTAAATTAGACGCACAAAACAATGTTGAATATACAAAACTACGGTAGTAGTTCTGAGGACGAAGAGGACAATGAAACTGAGACTATCAAGGGAGAGAGCAATGAAAAGTTATTAACGCATTTAAAACCAGTTGATTCTAACTTCTCCGTAGCTAAATCAATGCAAATATGTGCTGCACCTGTCGTTATGCCTACAGTAAGTATCATTAGTTCTTTAAAATTAGACACTTGGAATTTTTATGCAAGATTTTATTTTAATCTCAGATCATTGTGGTATTCCACCTGTGATTTTACTGTTATATGCTCTTAGACTCTTAATATTGATAATTTCTAGATGGTTTTCTGTGAAGCAACATTCATACAAGAAAAACACTTGTATTGGGGCTAATTTAGGTAGCAATGTTTACAAACAAATAAGGTTATTTTGTGAGTAATCATTGAATCCATGTCCAATGTATTGCACAATTTGTACTTATTGTGTCTGATTGAGCATTTGCACTGGCAAAAAAATCAAGAGAAGAGAGAGAAAGAGTTATAAAAATTCTTTTTCTTTGTGTTGCTGGTCAACAGGTTTTAAATTTCGATAGATCAAAACTTCGCTACTTTCACCGAGTCATTGGTGGCAGTGCAGAGGTTTTTACATGAGTGTTGCACCATTTGATACCATGTTATCCTACAATGACATCCATATAAATCTGACCACCAGTCTCACCAAGGGATATTGTATTACCCAATACTAATTGGTTTGTTGAGGTCAGATAGGCAGTTGCTCCATGTAAAATACTGGTATTCAGCTGCGTCTGGTTAGACTGGAAGCTGACCCCAACATAGTTCGGAAAAGGCTAGGCAGATGATGATGTTCCTACAATGACACTACAACATTACTTTAACAACTAAAATATTTTTCAATTTCAGAACAGTGATGACACTAGAGTATTATTACCAAATAGCGAAGAGTTAATGCACAATCCCAAGTATGAGGAGCTCTTTGCTCCCACATTTGGTCCAGAGAACCCTTTTCAAACACAGCAGATGAGGGCTAACAGAAACATGTTGTCTGGCTATGTAGAAAAGGCGCACATCAGTGACTTCCAGTTTGAAAATCAGAGAAGAACTTTTACGAGCTATGGACATGCTGTGGATCCATCTACGGGCGGTGATACGGGGAGTGGGGATGCTATAGTAGGTAAGTACAGCAACAGTCATAAACTCTCATTATTGTAAAAGCCTAGCTTTAAAGGTTTATTAGGACTACATACCGTCGGTGCGCTTGCCAAACCAGATAGGTGTGTACACAACAAAAAAAATATTTTAGGTTTCACACACGAATGTAATAAGTTTTTTTTTATTATTTTAGACTAAAATAGATATTTTTAGCCATATTTTGTTCTTTTTTATTTTTTCAGATGATTACGAAAAAACAGTTTTTACGTTGTCCTGAAAAGTTCTTAAAATGCACATATTCGGTTCGGCAAGCGCACCGACGATACATTGGTCATCTATACTAAATACTATACTATAATATTATAAAATCAAATATTTTTTTATTTGTTTGTTCGTACCGAATAAGCTTCGAATCTACTGGACCGATTTTAACCATTTATTCATCAATAGAAAGCAAAATTATTAGGAAGTAACATAAGCTATAAATTATATTTATATATTGCAAATTAGCTGAGCTTTCATAATTTTTGCAGAGGAAGTCACAGGTGAAGTGCTAGTAAAATAGTATGTTGCATGTTAGAATTTTAAACTCAACAGTCACAACACACTAGCCCAAAACTTTCAACAGGGCTTGTATTATAGCTTCTAATAAGTATAAAAACTAAAATTTAATTAAAAAAGGTTGGGGGACATTAAAAGTTCAACTGAAATACAGTAACAGTAAATAAAAAGATAAATGATAACATAGATTGAAAGTCCTTTACCTTGGTTCGCTGTGAATTGGAGGAGCAAAGACAAAAACCTCATCAATGGCTTTTCCTGATGCAGCTGAATACAAGTATTTTTACATGGAGTAACAGCTCATCTGACCTCCACAACCCAGTTACTAGGTAATAATAATAAGAAACTTTTTGGCAAGACTGGTTCACAAAAGAATTTAATCACTAAATGATGTACTATTTGCAGTGTCAGCGATGGTGGCGCCGCCTGAAGAAGCAGTAGGCAAGTCAGTGTTTGAGTCAATTAAAAAGAGACCCATGGACAAAAAGAAGAGGACCAAGAATGACAACCCTGACGATATCACCGGTTTCCTTGGACCCTGGGGAGGATATGTAGGTGAACAGAGGTAAGCAGTTAATTAAAATTTCGTATTTTTTTATTTGTCCAATGACTTTTTGTGGCCGAGGGATGCCTGGAAAACGCTGGCGTAACGACTTTGAGGCGTTTGAGAGTGATTGGCCGTAGAAAACCGCACAGAGAGAATAGTAGGTTATGGGGGAGACCTTTGGCCAGCAGTGGGACAATCCAGAGTGGTCCAAATAATAATGTCATTAAAAAATATTGAGTTACTCCTGTTGGACCCCAAGTTAGAATATCTTGCCTTGAGCTCAGCAGACGCCTACTAAAACTCATTTTATAGCCAATGTAATATGTTGGATAAATGGAACGGTTCAGGGCAAAAGAAGATGAAATTTTTATGTGAAAGTAACTCTATCTGTCTGTCTGCTACCTTTTCAAGCCTTAATGCCTGAACGAATTTCGATGTAATTTGGTATATGGTAAGATCATGACCTGGATTAGGACATAGGACTAACACTAGTGTATAATATTAAGAGATTTACTGTCCATGTTTTAAACTGTTTAACTTTACTGCATCCTAAACATGTGTGCTAAGCATGTTTGTTAATGATTTCAGGGTAATGAGGCCAGAAGGTGACGAGGCTAAAGAATTACAAGAAATTGTTGCCAAGAGACAGAAGAAAGGCAAAGTTGATGATGACAAACCTTTGGAAGAGAAGTCTATATTCCACAGTAAGTTTTGATGTCATAATACATGACTTTGTGGTAGCATCTACAACGCTACATGCTGACTAGAGTAACTAGGCTTTATACCTGACATCACACAAATTTGTGCCTCGCGCAAGCATAATATTATACAGAAATCCGTCATCAACTGTCGGGCAGTGGGCCTATTTGGCGCAGCTGTGACACACATCGCACATCCTCTAAAGAACTGTCATAACACAAAAATAGCAGTTTTGAGATAGACGCATTTAAAGTTTTTTTGTGTTCTTATTTAACGATGCTTTGCGTCAAAAACTTTCGCTTGTATCATTCAGCGACTTATTTTTGTATACTTATGGCGGTTTTTTTTTTACTTATAGAGCAAGGACAATTGAAATCAAGTAGGGTATTATCTAAAAACCTACAAATTTTGTGTTATGATAGTTTTTTTTTTTGAGTATGTGCGACATATATTTTTTTTTTGGTTTGGTTTAAGTTATGATTTTTTTAAAGTTTTATGTTGTGTGCACTTGTAGCATGTGCCAAATAAACATGTTTTCTTTATTTCCTTCTTTTCAATGGCGAATGTGAAACTTTACACCATGTATCCATAGGCCTGTACATTGAGCATGAATCGCAAATCATGGAGCATGTTGAGGTCACCAGGCATGAGACACAAAAGTGTAAATATGAAGCGTTTAATAGTACAACACAGAACATTACAGATAATATTGCAGCCGCCACGCTATTAAAGTTTGCTAGTACCGTCGCACTGTAGAGCAAGTTAAGGCGTACCTACATTATTTCCATCGGTCCCAGTTCTGCGTTACTTCTTGCTACTTCTTTAGGAGGGCATCCAAGTCCTGTCGTCATCTCTTTCGTTTATAAAATTCTCCTCTAAACATTTTCGTGTCTGTTGCAGTTGACAACCCGACAGACTACCAGGGCAGGTCGTGGATCAGTCCGCCGCGCAGTGAGACACAGCTGCGAAGTGATACGCCGCCTGACAAGTGCTTCTTGCCGAAGGTATGTGTAGAATATCATCATGTGTATAACACATGCTGGAATGGAACAAAAGAATGATGTGCTGAATACATGGTAACCGTTTTAGCGTCGGTGTGGGATTTCAGCTTTGTCCTACAAGGAAGATCTCAAAATTTTTCGTCTATTCTTGCCGATCAACCGATCACCTAACACTCAATATGCAATCATCTATTTCATTTCACAATGTGTACTCAGGTGGTAACATAAAATATAATGAGATCATTATAGACCCTGTCGGGTACAGTAAAAATAGTAGATGAGAGGATTCTTTTATTATTTACTTTTACACACACATAATGTAAGTTGTACCCGTACCCGCAGGCGCACATCCACACGTGGAAGGGGCACACGAAGGGCGTGGCGGCCGTGCGCTGGCTGCCGCGCAGCGCGCACCTGCTGCTGTCGGCCGGCATGGACTGCCGCGTCAAGGTGAGCTGCTGGCGGTACATCCCGCTGGTTCGAGTGGTAGACAGAAACGACAGAACGCCTCCCTCTACGATCCTGACATACTCCCTTTTGTTTCGTCCACGTTCATCAAAAAACCGGCCAAGCATGAAGGGTTCCGTACCATCGTGGTAGGGTATATTGTTTAATTTTGATTTATTTGTTGTTATAGCGGCCACAGAAATACACATTCTGTGATAATTTCAACTGTCTACCTTTTACGGATCATGAGATATCGCCCGCTGACAGACAGATGGACGGACGGACGGACAGCGCAGTCTTAGTAATAGGGTCCCGTTGGTTACATTGCGGGTACAGAACCCTAAATAGATTAAATAATATAAATGTTATAGAAATTTTGTTAACATATTGACATCCTTCATGTCTATGGAATTTCACTAGTTAATTTAATTTGACTCTGTGTGAGATTTATGACTCACTTTTTGAAAATGTATGGGTAACGAGCGCCTTTGTTTTAAAATAATTTAAACCCAAATTGCGAGACTTTGAAAAACTATCTAAAATTGTATAATTTAATATTCTTCAGTATCGTCCACGGCCACTTAACCCACTGCTGGGTATAAGCCTCTCTTTGCTTGCTTAATTAAGCAGAGAAAAATAGCTATCACATACCGCACCGTCCGGGCAGACGGTTTGGTTACGTGTGGCTTGCACCACTACCAACACCGGCGCCTACTGTCGCCGCGGTGCATGAGCCTCGAGAACTGCTCCGCATGACGTTCGCGACCTATCCGGAATTTCCACGTTCCTTTGCCAGCCTCATCCAGGTTTTACCCGTGATTTCCACAATGTCGTCTGCCTATCTCGCCGCCGCTAGACGACCAGCACTTCTTTTTCACACCACCTTCTAGTGCTATGTGGTTACTGGTATAAATCTTTAGGGTGCAATGTCAATCTTCTTTATCATCTTCCCGCTCTTGTCCCATGTTACTTGGGGTCGGCGCAACACGTTTTTTACTTCCATTCTCCTCTGTCAACCGTCACTCTATCATTTACTCCTTTAACTTTCATATCATTCCTCACACAATTCATCCATCGTTTCCTTGGTCTTCCTCTCCCTCTTCATTTATGTTTATATTCATCACTCTTTTAGTCACATGCGGTTCGTCCCTCCTCATCACATGTCCATACCAAGACGATGTCAATCTTTTTGTGCCCTAAAAATAACGCAAATTCTCGTTTTTTTTTTTGCTAAATTCTTCATTTTTACTGTCCATTTACTAATAGAATGCTCTTTGTTTCAGATTTGGGAGGTGTACGGTGATCGTCGTTGTCTAAGAACATACTTCGGCCACCGGCAAGCTGTCAGAGATGTGAACTTCAATAATACTGGGGATAAATTCTTGTCAGCAGGTTAGTATTTTTGTAGATTGTGGTATTGTAAATTGTCTCCGTCTCATCTCAACCTCTTTAAAAAGCAAATAAGCCTATACCTGGGGTGTCCAACATAATTTTATGGGGGCCAAGTTTAATATTTTTGTAACCGCGCAATATTTATTGATGTCTTATAAAGTTTTAAATCACACGCGGGCCGGATGAAAGACCTAAGCGGGCCGCTAGGTAGCCCCGGCCGTATGTTGGACGGGCCTGGCCTATACGAAGCAGTGCAGAAATGACGCTGCCATTTCCTAATTTACATTGCGTAGTTGCTGCGTCGAAACCATCACGTTGCATTTGCCCAGCATCAACGCTGCGTGTAAGTTTAAAGAACTCCTACGCCAAACCAGATTCTAAAGCTCTTGAACTAATAATAATTCAATTGTCCTCTCTTCCAGCCTACGACCGCTACATAAAGCTATGGGACACAGAGACGGGCGAGTGCATATCGCGGTTCACGTCCCGCAAGGTGCCGTACTGCGCCAAGTTCAACCCCGACGAGGACAAGCAGAACCTCTTTGTGGCCGGTACCTCCGACAAGAAGATTATTTGTGTGAGTTATAGTACGGACTTGTGGCAAACTACGCTTGCCGAGGTCGTTTTGTGGATGGGTGACGATTCATTACATATCGAGACCCGTACTTGCCTCGGAAAGCACGTTAAGCAGTTGGTCCTGGCTGTCATTCGTAGATCTTAAAAAGTTGATATGGGTAGAAGTCTGAAAGTCTGACAACCAGTCATTGCAAAAGAGTTTTATGACCCAGTAATCGGGTCGCGAATCTGAGATAAACAGTCCCTCCACTTAGAAAATGGCTTAGGCAAGGCAACTAAAGATGATCAGTGAGATACCTAGTTAACTTCAATACTATGCTTAATAATGTCTTTGTTTGCCCAACAGTGGGACATCCGCAGCGGCGAGATAGTCCAGGAGTACGACCGTCACTTGGGCGCCGTCAACACGATCACCTTCGTGGACGAGAACAGAAGATTTGTTACGACGTCTGATGACAAGAGTTTAAGGGTTTGGGAATGGTGAGTACAGCATACCTTTTATTTATATCAAGTATTTATCGACTGTTGTTGGTCTAGTGGTCGTGCTAAGCATGAGGTTCTGATTTCGATTCCCAGATCGAGCAATATGTTATGGGGCTTTTCCATCACAAATTTCTCAGTAGCAGCCACGGAGTCCGCATTTGTGCTCGGTTGATGGCAATAGTATCGTCCCTTGCTACATGACACTTACAACATAATTATAGACCGACCGCTTTAATGAGTCCTCTGGCTTACCCCATCAAAGACACATAAAGCGTCCACAAAGTCCTAACAATATCCCACAGGTTATTTGCTTTAAAATAACCATTATCCACGGAGGTATTACTATACTAATTGAACCAATATGTGATCAACCTTCAGAATATTCCATTTAAATAGATACCTTCGCGAGGACTCATTAAAGCGGTCGGTCTATAGCGATATATGGGTGTACTTTTAGGCCCTCTGCCTGAACCTTCAGGGATTACAGGCTTGATGTTGTTATTTTTTGACATTTTGAGTGGCAAACAAGCAAGCGATCTACCCAAAGACAAGGAGTCACGGACGTCTTGGTCCTCTGTGTGTGCTTGGTGTTGTGGGGCAGCTAAAACGCCACATCTAAATTACTCCTCATACCAAAATTCACGCAAATTCTGACATCACACAAATGGAAATGGCCTCCGTTTCTGAATCGTTGAGGTTTTTATATGAATTCTATCGACTAAAATCCTCTGATAGGTTTGCCGTCGTCAAAGGCATTTAAGCTGTCAATGGCGATAGGCTCGACCTCTATTAAAATAGGCTAACGGACAGTGTTTACAAAACACGGTTTGATGTCTTTTGAAAAATGCAATTTTAGCTGATAACCATTCTGAAAATAAAACGTACTGTCCACCAGCCTATCATTGGAGTCTTATTGTAGTAGAAATGTTGAAAGTGTCATCACTAAACGTGTTACTATGGGTCAAACCAATTTGGGAAAACCAAATTTAGAATTAATTATAGGCTTAATAATATTGACTCGGTATCGGATGTGTGTGTGTACATTCGGGCCACAACAAGTTACCGCATAGGCAATACTCGTTTATCGGGTTTTTTAAACTTACACACGCGACAAGACATGTGATACGAAATTTAGTTGTGTCATCATTACATTGTTTTTCTAAATACGCATGATTTTAATCTTATTTTAATAATAAATACTAAAACTTATGTAATAATAGGTAGGTGTTTAAATAGCTTTGCCACAGTGATATTTAACTATACAGCTACGCATTTTCAATTAATTTTTGCATTCTCATTCAAAACAAAGTATATTTCAAATTTAAATTAACCAGTCATGATTATGTTTAGTAACTGTGCCTCTAACAACAATTCACAATCGCTTCTCAAGTTTCAAATTGACTAAATCAAAAACTTTCTTGTTTCAAATATTTCCGCATGTGTTCGTTATTCTAGCCCCAAAAGATCCTTGCAGTGTTGTCTTTGAACATATAGAGCATTGCACCATCTTGCAAAGCTGGAAGTAAAAAAATGAGGGTAGACGTAAAAAATAGTAACACCACCAGAACAGTGGATCGAATTATGGAGGGTGCACTCAAGTAGCCCTCAAAATTCAAATTTTCTTACGTTTTTTGCAATTTACAGGTTAGTGTCAGGTTGTATGTTGATTAAAATATGTTTCGCGACCGTAACAAATATGGCTTTACTGAGTTATAATCATTAATACCATCAAAACGGGTAGTCTTAAGTTCATGTAATCCCGTTGAATAACTTTTTCCTGAAATAGTAGTAGTAAGAAAAATTGAATTTCTCTACCCTGACGCTTTCACCAAAAAATCATCATGCTCAACAATAGCGCTAGCGATCGCTAGACCAACAAAATACCAAATCAAGACATCTATAGACCGACCGCTTTAACGAGTCCTCCGCCTTGCCCATCAAAGGCACATTTAGCATCCACTAGTCCTAACAATATCCCACAGGTTATTTGCTTTTAAATAACCATAATCCACGTAGGTATAACGATACTAATTGAACCAATGCGTGATCAACCTTCAGAATATTCCATTTAAATAGATACGATATCTTCGCGAGGACTCATTAAAGAGGTTCTATAGACATTTAACGAAAAGCCAACCAACCAATTTCAGCAATCTAATGCAATTTACCCCAGCAATTTAATAAACCATCATATTATCCTCCACAGGGACATACCAGTTGACATGAAATACATAGCGGACCCTTCAATGCATTCGCTACCAGCGGTAACCGTGTCACCGAACGGCAAATGGCTGGCCTGCCAGTCCATGGACAATAAAGTGATCGTGTTCAGTGCGTTGAACAGGTTCAAGATGAATAGGAAAAAGACGTTCAGCGGACATATGGTGGCGGGGTACGCGTGTTCTGTTGACTTCTCGCCTGATATGAGGTAAGGAATTTTTGTTTTTTTTATTGAAATGACTTTTAATTGTATTAGTTTTGGAAACAGTCGTGGCCCTACGGAAATCTATGAAAGTTGCACGCAAAAATATTTAAAATAAGATCAGCATGATGACCATGCATGGAACCACCTCTGCAGCGACTAGGAAGAAATCTTGTAACAACATTTCACAGTTTCACTTTTATAAAACATGCAAAAAGTACTGTAGCGCCATCTATGACGCAAATGTAGAACTAAAATCAATTTATTCAATGCATCAGCATAATGTTTTTTGGAGAACCGTGAATTTTCACCTAAAAAAAAAGTCGTTTCTCCGCAATTTTTTTTAGGTAGAGTTACTTAGTTTGATGTACAGAATGCTTGGTTGACGGCTTCGTAAAGGGTCTGTTATTAGGGATGCCCGATTTTTTGCTTTGAATCGATCTTCTGGATCAAAATGAATCGTTAGCTCGTGAAACGATTCACGATCTTAAGCGTATTGTATTGAATCGATCTTACTCGATCGCGGAAGATCGTATCGTATTTTATAAAAATAACTAGCTGTGCCCATGCGTTGCAATGCAGCTTATTCTACCTACTCCTTGTGCTCTACCTTTACTACTCTACACGTCTGTTTTTGCTTACATCAAAATAAGTGCCTTTATGATGACGTTTGAGATGATTTTTTAATTTGGTAGTATTTCCTTTCGTTTTAACAAAATTTTTACACTTTTTTTGGCGGTGCAATATTAAAAAGTATTTTATAATAATACCTACGTCACGCCCACAGGTCAGATAGGCAGTCGCTCCATGTAAAATACTGGTATTCAGCTGCATCCGGTTAGACTGGAAGCCGACCCCAATATAGTTGGGAAAAGGCTAGGCAGATGATGATGTCACGCCCACAGAACAGATATAACTCTTTATATTGGAGTAATACAAAGAATGAAATAAAACAAATCAGAGAACGCTAACATACCCGACAGAGGATCTAGGTCTGCACTTTACTTTGCCTGGCTGTTCTCTTAATTTATCAGGACTGAAAAACCTTAAAAATATCCGAGTCAATTTGGTAGTTTTACGAAAATTTTGAAAACAAACAGACAACTTTCGAATTTCTTTTCTTGAATTAATATTGTAATCGTTTATATACATAAATCCACTATCGATTCATGTGAAAACTAGGAAACAATGGACCACCATTAATTCTGTATCTTTAGTTAACTTTTATGTTAACTAAACAGTTACAATCTGTAATAAGTATTTCACTTAGTAACACAATTTCTAGAAAGACTGTGCACTATTTTTTTTTTTTGTTTTAATAAAGTGCGCAACACAGTTTTACAATCCCTCAACAGAAATTACGTGGTGTTGATTATTAATCATAATAAAATCGATTCAATAATATGTATTTAAACAGTTGTCTGTTGTTTGAAAATGGTTGTATAAAACCTTGTAGCCTAAAAAGCCTCGTTCAGACGACATACCCTGCGAACGCGTCGCACTTCAAGAGTATGAAGATCAGGGATCAGTGATAAATTCCTCAATACTCCATTGAAACGGAAGGATCCTCCGACCAGACTGGGTTGTCTGGTGGGCTACTGCCCGACGGTTATAGTCGGGTTTTTCGATATGGTCTAAACTCGCGTATAACTTTAAAATAAAGTTTTAGGATTTTGATTTTAGTTCTTCGTCAGATCTCGCTGTACTGTGTCGCGGACGACGGCCATTGGACAACCAAGCTAAAATAACCAGTTTATGCGGGTCTCTCATTGTATAGAAAATCTATACAAAGCGAGGCCAAGTTATACTGGAAATGTACTTGTTCAGTGTAGTGTAGTGGCTACAGCAATATACCAAATATTTTTTGGCTTGTATTTCTTCTAGCTAGAGGTAGCTTTGTGTCGCAAGCGATAAAGTGGCAAGCAATTGACCACTAAAATCATAACAGTTAACTGCAGGCAGGGTTGCCAACTGCCATACGTCCGGAATTTTAGCTGTGTGTCCGAATTGCTGAGGGAAGTATAAAATATCCGAAATTTCAAAAAAATTGAAAGTTAATCACTCTTTTAATAAAATAAAAAATAGTTTTTTTATAAAATAAGGTCGAGGAACAATGGACGCCACTTTTGCACTCCGCCAATTGTGCGAGAAGTACAAACCTGCACACAAAAACTTGCACATGGTGTTCATTGATCTGGAGAAAGCATATGATAGGGTACCTCGGGATGTGTTGTGGTGGGCCTTGAAAGAGAAAGGTATACCTGGGAAGTATGTAGAGTTAATTCGTGCTATGTTCAGTCAATCTTGTACCTACGTCCGGTCAGCTGCTGGCAACACCGATGACTTCAATGTGGCTGTAGGCTTACATCAAGGGTCGGCTTTAAGTCCTTACCTCTTCCTGCTGATTATGGACGCTTTGACGTCGGACATACAGGAAGAGGCACCCTGGTGCATGCTGTTTGCCGACGACATTGTTCTTGTCGGTGAAGATGGACCTGAGATCCAGAGCAGATTGGAGAAATGGCAACAGAAGCTGGAGAATGTTGGCTTGAAAATCAGCAGAACTAAAACGGAATACATGTTCTGCGATTTCGGCGGTCTCTCCAGTTCTAGAGCCATAGCGTTAGATGGCGCGTTTCTTCCTGTCTGCTCCGACTTTCGGTATCTCGGTTCACTCGTGCAAAGCGATGGCGAAATAGATCGTAGTGTAAAGCACAGAATTAACACGGGATGGATGAAATGGCGGCAGGTCACGGGAACAATCTGCGACTCCCGCATTACCCTTAAACTTAAACCTGCTGTCTTGTATGGATCAGAATGTTGGGCTACAAAAGGGATGAACGAAAGGCATTTGCTAAAGAACTACTAGAACGCTATTGGGGGTGTGTGGTGTTACGCGAATGGATAAAATAAGAAATGAGTATATAAGAGGAATTCTGAAAGTGGCGCCGGTGACTGAAAAGTTGTGTGGTAATCGGTTGTCGTGGTATGGGCATGTGATGCGGAGGAATGAGGAAAATGTTGTGAGGAAAGTTTTGAGTATGAATGTGGATGGGTATATGAGTAGAGGAAGACCAAAGAAACGATGGATGGACTGTGTAAAGAATGATATGGCAAGAAAGGAGGTGTCTGGCGAGATGACGAGTAATAGAGAAGTATGGAAGAAGATGACATGCTGCGCCGACCCCAAATGAATTGAGATAAGGGCAAGAGAATGATGATGAATATAGGATTTGACAGTATCACTAGTACTTAATTATAATGTGAGTACTTTTTAAAATAATATAAAATAATGCAGTATAATTCAAATGAAAAATGTCCGGAATTATATTCAAATGTCCGGAATTTTCTTCCGAAAATCTTTTTATAGATCTGGGAACCCTAACTGCAGGTCACAATTTGAGACTAACAGCGCCTTTATGTTGTAGCAATAAGGGCAAGTTTCGTAGTGCAAGTGTTACCACGGTCACCACTGCTAAGGACTGTGTCTTACAAGTTTTAGAAGGTATACCTATAACCCAGACGGGCGCATTACTTTGTGTATTATGTCACAGCAAAATTTGTTTTGTATTGAGTTTATTAAACTCTTCTTCTTAGCGTTTCGATGGCAAAATTTTTAAATATGTTTAGCCCAAAACTCAGCTACGCGTACCCCGCTCACTGATGCAGTAAATAAATCAGCAAAAGCCAGGGATAAGGCTTGCGGGGCAATATGGAAGGTGGGCCATTGTTTATGGGGAGACGCCGCATAGGCACTTGAGATCTGACCCGTCCATGAACCCCCATCTGCAGAGATTGTCTTTGCTCCGGCCGACTTGGGTTCGAAGTCTGTTTAGAGATTTCCAAGTCGACCACGGCAACTTAGAAATATCCTTCTTTATTTAGTTACCTACCTAATTTAATATTTGTGTTTATTAATATTTTTATGGCGAAATGTGTACTACCTTTTGTATCACATTTATCGCAAATAAATAATTTAGACTTTGACTCAAATCGGTGACGGAACATCCTGACGAAACAGGCATATCCTAGAACCGAAAATTCGAAGATGGCCACCCTCTGATGGATTACCCTCTCATACAGAGGAGGCCTGTGCCTGTGTCGCAGCTGTGGGAACATTCTATAGACTGGTGATGCTAAGTGTTACCACTGATGTACTCTTCTCTAATATCAACCGGTTAATTACGGATGTGTTAGGTCACGTGATCTTCTTCATGTACTCGTACGCTTGAGTTTACTTTTTAGTTACGCGTAACACACTCGTGTTTCGTGGAATGTTATGCCGTGTGACATTGTGTTGTAGGTGTTCGCGAGAACTTTGGATCTTTGCCGCTATTGCCGTGTTAATGCGTAAATGAACGTTTTGTTTGTCGCCTTTTATTCATTTTTACTTTAACAAACTTTTGGCTATTAGTCAGTTTTTTTTACGTTAGCCTTATACCTTTCCAAATTTTTCTTGATGTTTTACCTTCTCTGGACAATCAGTTAGGAATGAGTCTAAATTGTCACGCCAGCGTTTCTTGGGCCTGTCTCGGTTACGCTACACGACACACCCATCTTCAGGCACACACTGTGAATATCTTCGCCCATCGATCCTGGCTTCTAAACCATCTTGAGTGTGAATCGCCAGTCCCATTTCAAGCTCGCTGACTATTACATTGGTTTACTAATACGAGACAAAATTCTAGCTCGCCAAACGCCTTATTTCAACCTGATGAACGCAAAAAATGCTCATGTAAATAAGTACTTACTTACGTACATTTTGTACAGCTGTTTTTTTATTGTGTATTTTGGAACAAAGCTAACAATTGTTCTCATTAAATTATCATAGATATTATTAATTTGCGTAGTTTGTTGAGGTGACTACCCACCTACTAACACTGAACTTAATATGCATTGAAAAGAACTTTATTATTCTAGGAATATATGCATATAGTGGAATATTTTTATTGTTAAACTGTTGAAAGAATAGACCTCTCTGTAGGTACGGTATTGTAAAAATATACCTACCTGCTTGCGAACTGTTAAGATTTCAGTAAATAAATAGATATATTATCTGGATTCATCTGCCTGTGGTCACAAGTTCCTTCGGGTTGGCCCAATATGATTCTCTCTTCATTTCTCCCATTCAACTTATCATTCATTCCCACAGCTCAATCCATTTTCATTCATAGATATAGGACGGGATAGGAACGTTTATACTAATCTTACTTCTTCAAGATCAATTTTGTGATGAATTCCAAACCAACACTTTTATCCTGGAATATCCCACTTCTGGGTAAAAGCCTCCGGCATATCTTTCTAGTTTCTCTTTTCTTACACCTCCCCGAACCACCTCGTGATGCGCGTCCAACTCATCTCGCCATCTCTTCCTGGACTGGCCTCGGTAATAAAGGGTGTAAACGAATCCTTCACGAAGCCGTCAACCAAGCGTTCTGTAGATCAAACCAAGTAACTCTACGCCGAAATTATTGCTTGGAAACGACACGGTAGGACTCAATGTAACGCACTCAAAACATTGTGTTATTGAATGGATTGAGTAGTACAGGGGTTGTGGAGGTGTTTAAAGTAAAGTCCTTACATTAAAAACAAGTATTTAAAAAAAAATAACTTGAGAAAAAGTTGAAAATTTGACCCCCAATATCTCCGTAACTAGAAGGTTCCCAGGTATGGTCTAGAACAAAAAAATGATCGCAATGACGGGGAGAACAAGTGCCTTTCGGCTTCGTTAAGGGTCTTGTTACACCCTTTATTATAATAATAGTTTGAATTCCTATCTATCGATAGAAGATAACGGAAGCCAAATATTAAGTAACAACCCCCTACTATCTCTTCCATTATGTATTACAACTACATAAAAAGTAATGGACTCCAATCAGCTGATCTACAAATCTATTTACACCTATCACCTATCGCTACATATGTCAGTGTCTCATCAACTCGTTATGTAAGACTAGTATATTAATATTCGGAGATGCTACAGGTATATATACAAGTATGTATATAATAGTCATAATTTTATACATATAAGTATGATGTTGTATGAAATTATGTTGTTTGATGACCTTATAGTGACGTGATGCTCATGTGATGTTTATGAGGTGGGGTTCCACTGAGACAGAGTGAGCTTTTTCGAAAATGTCATGTCGGTTACTATTGTATAAAATCTGGTTTTTGTAACCTAACAGACAGATGCTATGCTGGAGAGTTTGTTCCATTACTTGTCCCTAGCTAACACACGGGAGTCTCCTAGGAAGTGGTGAAAGGCGGACGTTTTGGGGGTTGCCTTATGTAATTTATGACGTTCAAAGAGGGGTGATTGTCAGCCCTGTTGGAATACGTGACCTTCGATTTCGATAAAAAGAATATAACAACATAGTGAATATGTAAACAGGATATAACAGCCGCTTGGGTCGGTGGGTAGGTTGGTCTGTGGATGGGTGACCACCCATTACAGTGCGGGAAGCACGTTAAGCCGTTGGTCCCGGCTGTCATTTGTAGATCTTTGACAGTCGTTACAGGTTGTCAATGGCCTAAAAAGTCAGTCTTACCAAGGGGTATCGTACTACTACTGGGTTGTGGAGGTCAGATAGGCAGTCGCTCCATGTAAAATACTGGTATTCAGCTGCATCCGGTTAGACCTAAAGCCGACCCCAACATAGTTGGGAAAAGGCTAGGCAGATAATGATGTAAAAAGGATTTGCATAATTTACTGTTTTCCATCAGCTGGACCATCTGTCTCTTGGCTCACGAATCAAGTCAATTAAAGCAAATCAACTATGAGAAAAATGTGATGTAGTGAAACTATGAAAACAAATTCATTATTTTTACAACCTCCATTACTTTCTCTAAGCGGCGTTTATAATTTTAACATCTGGCGCTGTGTATTTGAGAAAGCTTTACTTTCAGACACATTAAGTAACAGAATAGATCTGCAATCGAAGACATCTCTTCCTGAAAGTTCATCAAATCATCACTTTAAGAACTAGTTCAGTGAAAATCCTAAAGTTCTTTAAGAGCAGATCTCACTATTCAAAATCAAAAATCAAAATCAAAGCATTTATTTCAAGTAGGCCAGTTACAGGCACTTTTGAATTGTCGAAACAAAGACAACAGTAAAAAATAGCTACAGTCCCAGTCACAAGGCACAAAAACTGTGAAAGTACTGTAGTTGCCCATTCCCTAACGTAGATCTCTATGGAGAAGAACGGGCAAGAAAGTCCATGGAACTGAACGCGACCAGCGCAGCTTAGCGGCGTTCAGGAGCTGTCAGTGGCAATATTTCATAGCCATTTATATACATATAAAGGAACTAGTTGTTAAATAAAAACAGCCGCTCGGATCGGTCTTTAGGCTAAGCTGCGCTTGCTTAGGTTGGTCCGTGAATAGGTAAGCACCCATTACATACAGTTTCCTCCGTGCCTCGGAAAGCACGTTAAGCCGTTGGCCTTGGCTATGTGTGTTAAGAAATATGGTTACTACGTGATTGTAAATTGCTTATATTATTTAAAAGCTTAATAACAATCCGCTGTCACTACCACCACACCCTAGTACCTCTGAGTACTTTGCCTTGTACGTATGTTCTCACAACAGCACACAACTTTCTCTGGTCGACCTCGCTCAATGGAACCGAACCAAGTCGCCTGAACTATAGATAAAGTAAAGAAGATCTAACATTCTCACGTACACTATACTCATAGATGGTTTGAACGGAAGAAATAGGTATTCCGCATTTAGGTGTGACCTAGCTTTATAGGGAAAGTCTTTTACTATGGAAAATTGCTTCTTTAACGCTATTTTTACCATTTTTTTTTCTGGTCTTGGAGTTTTACGGTATGTGTAGGAGGCGCATTTGATTAAATGCCGAATTATCAATGCATGTCGTTGGTTTGAATTTCGAATATCTTTTAATTTCATGTTTGAAGTGTAAAAATGACAAAAATAGGAAACAAAAGAAAACAGCCAGTTTCTTAACATTATAAATGTTTATTCAACACAATTAAAGTATTATTTTCGTATCGAAATAACTCTGAAAATACAGACAAGTGCACTTGAAAGCGCGTAAACAAAAGCAAGAGACGGTAAAGACTAATACTGCAATAATAGTAGAATATTGCGTAGGGACAAGTCGTTGGCATATTGCCCAAGAGTCAGGAGATACTGCTCTGAAGAACTCTTATTTAAGAGTCTCGGTCAAAGGAGTGCAGAAAACTACAGAGTGTGCTATGATATATGTTAGTTAGAGATATTAATAACTAGCTTATGCTTGCGACTTCGCCTGCGTGGAGTTCAATAATTATCCCACGGGATCGTAATACCGGGATAAAAGTATCCAGGTTATAAACTATCTGTTTGTCACATTTCTTCCAAATCCGTTTAGCAGTTCTGGCGTGACTGAGTAACAAACATTCATCCATTCTAACTTTTGCATTTATAACAGTAGTAAGATTACAGGTAAGTATTTAACTCTTTCAAAGAGACTCCCAATGCTATTCTTACTTATTCTTCTCAAGGCTCTTCAAATAATTGATATTCATTGCGTGATAAAGGCTGTCAAGTAGACTGGATTGCTAGATCAGATGTCAGAATTTTCCCCAAATACATTTTTTTTTCAAAATGATAGATTTTCCAACTTTTCCCACATTCAATTTTCAAACAAAAAAATGGAAATATTTGAAACTAAGTTTATTCACAAAATGGACGGTAGGTGCACATCGTACCTTTCATCTGCCTGCGCTATATGTAGAAATGTAAGTAGAAGAATTATGAAGTAGTCAATGACGTTTTCAAACATAATTATGAAGTAGTGGATGAATTTCCTTCTAAATTCTTCGGATTCTAGACAAGTGTGTTAAGCAATTCGATCGTTGCATAATCTGGCGCTTTATTGATATTGATAATATTGGATGGTTTTTGGCACTAATCTACGATTAATTTCGAGAATCGACCGATAGATGGCTCGATTTTATACACAGCCCTCCTAGGTTACTCATCTAGATACTATTTCATAGAAACCTTACTAGATGGACCTATCTGGTCATGAATTTGAATTTGGAACGAAATGAGTTACGGGATTTTGGTTCAACTTGATTACCAAATTCATCACGGGACGGGTTCTTGAATAACGGTCCGTTACAGATTCCGAAAATCCCGTAATACCGGAATAAACACGTGAATGTATCCATAAATATTAATGTCACTCGAAAGTTATCACCTATCTAGTGCACTCATCAAGTCATCACGTTTTTCACGTGCAGTGCATACTCGACTTTTTTCGATAAAATCAATAATTATTACCACAGCATTTTTTTTTAAATTTCCGCTAATGCATTATTATAATTTACCAACGTTGCTATTATATATTGTTTTTCTAACAAAAAATATGACAGCTTCAAGCATTTAAATTCAGCAAAATCTACTAAGAACGGCGTCTTCACTACCATAATTTATTAATACTTAGTTAGGGCCTAGAAATTTGAGAACTGGAAGTTGTTGAAAAACGTTTAGCATTTTCACAACGACATTTACATAAGCTTTCCGGTAACTTACATAAACATAACGTCAATCTAAAACAAGTTTAATTTTTTCATCATTGTTGTCGCTCACAGGAAATAGCTTGGTCCTGGCTCTCTTGTCCTTGATATCTAGCAACACCTACTGAAAGCCATATCCATCCAGCATGCCTGAGGAAAACGCTATGAAGATGGCGAAACTATGTCCTTGCTCTGTTCATAAATAAGTTACCAAATTGCGTTCGCAGACGATAAATTAGCTACTTCACTGTTGCAATGATGAGCTAAATAAATTATGACTGCATATAACTGAAGATCGTATTTAGTTTTATATCCGACGTTAGACTCTTTAGCCATATTAAATATTAGTTTTTGCCTGCGGTTCCACTTTCGCGAAGGTCGGAAATTATCCCATGAGGATTATCTATTGGTATAAAAAATATCCTCCTTTTGCAATATTTCATCCTTTCATTTCAAGTCCTTTCAGCCGACTTAGCATGAAGGGAAACAGAGAGTCAGAGAACTTATTTTCGCATTTTTAATATTAGATATTCGACACTTTAGTCAATAAACACATTAAAACATTACCTAACAGATGACTCGAGTGATTCATACTGTTATGACACTAAAGCTTAACAAGGCTTGGCAAACGGTATATTGATCGTAGTTCAGAGTGATTAGGCAGACAGGAAGACGCCTCTATACTTTACGGTGATACTACTATTTATGCAGAATAATGTTAATTCATAAATTGATGTTGTAAGTGTTGTCATCATTCTATGCCTTTGTTTCCAAGAAATAACTCCTTCACAACTCTTGATATTCTGTTCGTTGAACAAGTCTGTTGGTATAATTCATCTACTTACAAATTTTTCGTTCATTCATTGACAAGCACAGTTTAACCCGCTGGGTCTAGAAGCTCATTTGAGTTTCTTTCATAACAAACGAAGGAGTAAAAATCATCACGCACGCGCTTGTCCTTAAATTCTCAAATATGGAAATTCAAACATGGCATTTTTTAGTTTCGTTTCAGATTATAATTTAAAGAAGTCCTCGAGTACCTTGTTCTTTGGAATTGCAAGAAATAACTACTTTACCATGATAACAATAAGTAAAAAAATAAATAAATATTGGTATTCAGCTGCATCCAGGTAGACTGGAAGCTGATCCCAATATAGTTTGGAAAAGGCTAGGCAGATGATGACAATAAGTAAAAAAAAAGACGATAAGTTTTTCAGAATCCGAAACACCTTCCTTCCCTGCTTGTTTTTTCTCCATAATGTTATGTGCATTTTTATCAGTCTCCGTTGTTTTCGTCTGTCTTCTCGGAATAATCATTATTTATTTATTTAAAACTTCAAGCACAAAAGTACAGAGGCGGACTTAATGCCATAGGAATTTTCTACCAGTCAACCATCAGTCAGTCATTATGTGGGTGGGCAATGCATTAAATTGATTGAATGAGACTTCTGACAATGAGCTTACAACCAGCTAATTTGCTAACATGTGTCTAAACTGCAATTATTGAAGGCTGTGACCTATACTGTTATCATTTAGAAGCGTGACTTAGTGAGACGTCTGTCTGAATGCCGTACGTTTTGAAGTTCCGATAAATTATGGTGTGGATTAACCGGTATTAGTGCAAGGTCTGTCGGTAGTTCGAGGTTATAGAATTATGAGTGAGAGTCCGAGATAAAAACAACAAATTCAAATTTATTTACACACGTAAAAGGTAAATTTTTATATGGTGTTATAAACAAAAGTATTGCATCACTGTGTGCACTATATCCGTTTTGCTAAAGAATTTAGTAACATCCTGTTAAATATTTATAGTGTACTCATCCGTATGACATAAGTACATGATTATGAAATACCATATTAATTTGCCTATCTTTGTCAATGATTCCGCATTCGGCCCTACATGGCCTCTCACAAGGTTTTATATTTGAATTTTCGGATCAAAGTTAAATGGAATTTCTTGGGTATTATTTGCACCTTATTGTTACAACAATACGTGTTTGAGTGACAGCTAAAGATGCATCCACATCGATGTTACTTTTGTACGAGTATTCGTAGGCAACAACGGCTAAAAAATATAAAGGTAAATCCGCAAAAGTTATAGAGAAAAACTTAATGATATCATCCTTACTTCCTTAATATTATAAATGCGAAAGTAAGTTTGTTTGTTACCTTTTCACGCCTACTAACCTAAACCTATCATCTTGAATTTTCGCATATACGTTGTCAGGTGTACAGAAACGGACATAGGGTACCTTTTATTCCGAAAAAAAGTACCGTTCCCTAGGAAAACAACAATAACTTTCTTATGATAATAGATGGCGGCACGTGTCTTTGGAATCATGATTGAATTATATTATTACAAGCAGAGTACGCACGGCGGCCGATCAAGCTATGCAAAACCAAATTAAGCTGCTCTCTCATCGTACGGGAAGCTCATACTAAGCGAAGTCAGGTTATACTGGTTATGTAGAGCTTGATGTGCCGCCGTGTGTACAACCCGAATTGACTGTCAAATTCTATTTAAATCAACGCGAGCGAAGCCACCGGCAAAAGCTAGTATTGTATAATGTTGCTCCAATAACAGTAACTTCGGCGTGGAAACACCAGACATCTAGGTACATTTATCTACATATTTGATGCCTACTTACATGGACACCAGCAATGCTTGCCGTATAAGTTAACCTGTTTATCCCAAATTCATCATGATAATCATAAACACATGTAATCTTTAGACGAAATCACAATTAATCGTGATTTGGCAGTTAAAGAAAGGGGTTAGCAACAGTAATATTACTAAATGTCATAGTGAAACGACAAAATATATGTAGATCAAATCAGATGGTGGGTCAAAACACCCAGATATTATTGTTGTTTTATGTCAAAGCTGAATCTCAATCATTGTGACACTGCTTTTTTATTTCTCTTCACCGTTACATTTCCTTTTTTACCCGCAACGAAAAAAGAGGGGTGTTATAAGTTTGACCGCAATGTGTGTGTGTGTGTGTCTGTCTCTGGCACCGTAGCTCCTAAACGAGTGAACCGATTTGGATGCAGTTTTTTTTTATTTGAAAGCTAGTTTCTTGGCAATGGTTCTTAGATACGTATTATCAAAATTGGTGCAGCCATTTACTAGATATGGGGGATGAGTGGTGATGAATAATCAAATATTTTCAAATATACCCAAGTGGGGTTATCAAAACCGGGTCAGCCATTTTGTTGGCTTTTCAAATGTTTGTTCACTTTTCTTTGTTGCGATGGGGGAAATTTAAAATTTAATTTTTTAAAGATAAAAAAAAGCATGTGACAATATTTGACATTTACAAAGGTTAGTAACTTGGCCAGATATAAGTAATTTCGATTTGTTTTTCGTATCTCGTTCAAATTAGAATATAAACAATAATAAAATTAAAAAATAAAAATTCCAATCACATATTTATATAAAAATAGTTAAATTAAATAGTTAAGCCTCAGAGTCATTTGTTTGATTGTCATTACATTAATCATATAACAATGGTTAATGTACCGACAATCAAACCTGTTCACAAATACACTCAGGATAGTGTTGGAGGTGGTCCGGATAGGGCATGGTAAAGAGGATTTTTAATATCTTAAAAGTATAATAAATAATTCGTTCACTAAAGGTATCACAGTCCTAATCAAAATTCATTTCAAATTGAATTGAATTACTGACTGTAATATTTGCCCTTTAAGAATTAACACTCGTGCTGCAAGAGCATCATCCAACACGTAGAGGTTTTGCGTTCCAAAACACATTATATCGATAACTCAGTCTTTTAAAACAATTACATTCTGAGGCCGAGATAATTGGTAACTGAATCCAAATTAAAATATAATTATTAAACACGCAGCAATTATAGATATAACATGGAACTTTAAAACAAGTTTGTTAAACATTGATTATATTTTTGCTTATTAATTGGCTTTACTAATCAATTAGCTCTAGTATGTTATAGCATAGTATAATTATCATGACCTACCGGTACTCATGGTAAATTTTAAAGCTTTTTAATAATAATTAATAGTCAGTGATATCTACGTTGATATCACTGACTATTATTTATTTTTCCAAGTCAGAGGCCCATGGTAGGCAGCATAAAAACTCTGACACCAGGTTAGGCACTCACCACACGAAAAGAAAAAGAATGTACGATATTTACTGGGTCATTGTACATTGCAATTATATACCTAGCTCTACCCTCACATAGCAGATGTTTGTGTCCCAGCAGTGGGGACGTTGTAGGCTTATTTTGCAAACTCAGTCCAAAGGTCGTGTGAACGTGAAGTGCATGAAATTCGATGTGGTGACGTACTAAGGTGATGGCTGTTTAGCTTGAAGAATATGCTATAATAGGATTTGCATCCACACACTGATACTAAAAAACCACGCAGCTAGGTTTGCATAAAACAGGTTTTATGACGTAACAATAGATTTGCTATTCAGCGTGACTTTGCAGTTCAGTTTCATCATCATCTGCCTAGCCTTTTCCCAACTATATTGGGGTCGGCTTCCAGTCTAACCGGATGCAGCTGAATACCAGTATTTACATGGAGCGACTGCCTATCTGACCTCCACAACCCAGTTAGTACTGGGTTATACGATACCCCTTGGTAAGACTGGTTGTCAGACTTTTTGGGCCACTGACTACCTAACGACTGTCAAAGATCTACAAATGACAGTTTATTTTGCAGTAGACTTTGCAGTTCAGTTTATTTATACACAAAAATGACTAGTTAAAGAAGTAGCTCAAATGTTCATCGTTTAACTGTACATATGCACCAGAGAAACGGCTTTGTGGTATTTAAAAATAGTTTCTGATCAAACTTAAGTCAATTGAAATTAGGGTAAGGATCTCAAAATCAAATGTCATTTATTCAAACTAGGCTGAAAGCCAGCACTTTTTGAACGTCAATTACCCAAGACAGTTCCCAGTGACGAAGAGCAGGCGTTTTTCCTGCCCTTCGCCAATTCCTAGTGTTTAAGCTAGGAAGAAGTGGTGGAACAAACTCCCCAGCAACTCATCTGTCTGATAGGTTAGAAGAAACTGAGGAACCTGTACTTACATGTATTTTTTTTAAAGCAGGTTAGTCGTAGATATTGTATAAATTCACATTTTGTGTTTCAAAATATTATCTGAAAATATGTCAAAATATTATCTTTCTTTACCAACCTCTTGCACATGACAGTAAGGTCAAAAAAATATTTCACATTCGCTTAATCCGACAAAAAAAAATGGTACTTAGAGTACATATTCTCAAAAGTCAATCTCGTCTCTTAAAATGGTATTAGCTTTTGCCCGCGGCTTCGCTCGCGTTAATTTATAATTTAACAATCAATTCGGTTTGTAATCTGCTTGTAATAATATAATTCAATAATAATTCGAAAGATACGGGGCGCCATCTATTATCATAAGAACGTTATTGTTGTTTTCCTCGGGAACAGTACTTTTTTTCGGGGTCAAAGGTATGTCCGTTTCTGTACACCTGACAACGTATATGCAAATATGTTCAGTGATTAGGCGTGAAAAGGAAACAAGCAAACTAACTTACTTTCGCATTTATAATATTAGTTGGGAAGGATGGTATACACATGCACAAGGCAGATGTGAGTGGAAACTCCTGGATTGTATGTCAAGTAAGAAGGTAAATGTGTGTCCTTCTAGCGCGAGACCTTCTTCAAAAAGGTCAGGGGCGTAGCACTTTCAATCGGCGTACTTGTATGACCAGATGTATGAATGTGGACGAGGCTAAAGGACGGCTATGTAAGGATCTTAGCACGTAGCGTCCTGTAGTTTCGGCTTACATCCATGACAACAAGGCGTGAGGTTATGAATGTATGTCTTGGAGTTTACCAAATATTGGTAAATCGATTTAACACGTGATCGTAACCTGAATCGGAATGCTTGACATGACGTCGGTCGGAACTTTGCATAATTACCACCGTTCGCTGTATAATATACACAAATGTATCATTTTATTTAAATTTTTGTGTAACGTTTACATGCTAGGAGTTCCAAGTCCAAGTTTGTTTTGAACTGCGTAATTTTTTAGTGAATTATTCACTTTTTGGGAGGTGACGTGATTTTTTTGCTTTCTGCCCATGTTTAAAATGTGATTTATATTTATTTTTTACATCGTATTAGTAATATAATTCAACGGTACAGATAGACAAAAAAATTAACAGCACGACAGCACTTGTTTACAACAAGTAGTTTAAGTATATGCCGGAATAATTGTCTATGTTGAACGTACACTACCTCGGAGCTGTTAATTCGTAATCAGTTAATTGTTTTATCATTAACTAGTCGCCCCATTGGTATTACGAAGTAAATTTTTAATGGAAACTGTTAAGAGGTGATTATAGCAACTCTGGTTCATAAGGTAGGAAGCAATGATGCTTCTTGATATTCTTAACCATGGGGTATCGTAGGCAGTAGCTCCATGTAAATCTGCATCCGGTTAGAATGGAAGCCGACCCCATCCAAACACACAGTTGGGTAAAGGCTTGGCAGATGATGATTGTTGTTGAGGGTTTTAAAATGGCCGCTTTAGCAGAATTAAATCATAATACAATAGTAATATGACTAACGTTAAACTTCTTAAACTGGTCACAGACGCAGTAAATATTATGAATTGTCACTATGTGACCATTTTACGAATTGTAACGTAATTCATATTATTATCTAATTATGTTTCTGCTAAAGCGGCCAGTTTAGACCCCCTGATCTCCGACCTACTTACTATTATATATTGCAGTCGTAGGTTAATCCACTCCAACTCAGTCTGTCACAGTCCACTGCTAAACGTAGGCTTCTTCCAAGCTTCGCAAGATCACCCTGTGCAGTGTTGTCTCCACTTAAGTGTTTGAAATCCACAACTGCACATCATCTCTCCTAATTCTTGTCACAGCACTTGGTTCTCCGCCGGTACTTGTTCTAATTATGAGAATTTGTATTATATTTATTTATTTATTTATTTAAACTTCATGTACAATAGTGATACATAGGCGGACTTAATGCCACAAGGCATTCTCTACCAGTCAACCTTTGGGTTAAATAAGAAAACATTGTGATAGGGTACAAAATAAATATATAAAAATAACTTCTTGCTATCGAAAATTTATATAGGCACTTATAATGATACTAATACTTATATACAAATAAAATAAACTAATACATATTTTAACAAATACCAAAATTAAAAACGAGAAACCTAATAATAATTACCATGACTCGACTTCTAATAGAGAGAGAGAGAGCTATTTATTCTGACTTAAATAGTGGTTACGCACTTTTCTTTTAAAACTGAATTTGCTTTCAGCTTTTTTAATGCCAAAAGGTAGCGCGTTCCAGAGCTTTATTCGTAGAGATAGCGTAAGAATTTGACATAAATCCAGTGCGGTGTGAAAGAATTTGGAGAAGTAGATTCTTGGAAGCTCGAAGGTTACGACTGTGAGAACTGCCCAACACTTTGAAATAAGTTTTTAGGTAATCAGGAGCACATATCTTACAAGCATTATATCTTTCTGTTTCACGTTGTACGGTTGTACTATGGAGGAAATCTATCTTGAAATGGGTAAATAATACGGCTAGAGTATCTGAGTCATTCACAAATGCATCATTCAACAAGAGGATGCCCCGTGTCTATTTCAATAATTCCTTGAATTTCCTGTTGAGCGAGTTATTGTGAGAAAATTGGTCCTTTTTCCTGAAGCGACATAGGACCTATTTTATTTTTTTCGCAACTGAGATTAGCATTAGCTACGCTACCGATTTCTGAGAAATACATATGAGACTGACAAATTCTCATTTAATTGCATTTCTACAGGAAAATAGGTTATGGAAATGAAATTTGCCAGTATTGTTATATTTTGCTGTATCTTCGTATAGATCTTCTATGCAACATATCTAAGCGGAATTACAGTGTATTTAATTTTACTGCACGAAAAGAATACGTGACACCATAAAACACTACGTGATCAATTTTAATTACTACTAGCGTTACGAATAATGCAATCGTTTCAAAACATATCTTTATTAATCAGTTGTTAAGTAAATAAGTATTCTAGAACAATTTTCTCTTTGCCTGTATGAGCAGATGTATGAACGTGGACAAAGCAAAATGAAGTACGATGTAAGGATCGTAGCAGGGGAAGTACGTTTCTGCCTACTCCTATGCGAAAAAGCCTTGAGTTTATGTATGTATTTTCTTTTCAATGGAAAAGAAAACAGAGAAATTTAATTGACAGACAATTAAGCCGTGCCGACATCCTATTGTTTGTTTTTAATTGTTATGCAACTAACTGGTAATGATAGACTAAAGAACGGACAGTTTGATCGACCCCCAACGATAATATTGATAGGCGAATTGAAACACAAACCTAATATACCACATTCCAATTTATAACACCAAAATGTATAGACTCGAAACGTTTATTTCAATAAAACCACTTCAGGCTCTTTTGAATAGTCCAAAGTAAGTTTAAGTCAAAAACAAAAAAAAAAGCTACAGTCCCAAAAATGAAACTGAAAATACTGTAGTTGGGGAAGAATGGGCAATATACTATGGACGGTCTGTTAAAATCAAAAATATAATTACAAATCCGGGTGCGATGCGTTGACTTAAGTTTAATCGTGTCTCAACTGGGGAAAATCATCCTGTCATACACACATTACTGAATACTGAATTCTTAGTCTACAAAGTCTTATTTGCATTTGGTCTTTACATTACAGGCCACATTAGGACCAACTTTACTTACGATGCAATCTGTCATCGTGCGGTTAGGTGGTTGAACAAGTTGGTCCTGAAAATTATATGCAAATATTACAATACCTTTCTTTATTTTTGTATCGTATTGTTGTATTATTTTATTTCTATTATGCGACAACCGGTCCTATTGCTTGTCGTGAGGCCATATTGTCTCGTAGGAAAGTATATGCTCGAGTACGTTCCGCGCATACATCTTTCTAGATAACTGAGACAATGGATTCATGTTGTAGCAGAAGAAGGTCGTAAACGTTAAGATAATCTTAACGTTTAAACATAGTTTTAAAAACAAAATTGGAAGAAACAATAGAAGGTAATACATACTCGTCTTTGTGCGTGGTATGAATGGATCCCCGGTTTCAAGCTCCTACCAGTCAACTAAAAGTAGTACAAATTCTTTTGTAACAACTGGCTAATCAGTCCAGAACGATATCATAACGACTCAATGGAAGAATTGATCTGTTGGTAATCTGTACTCTCCACTAGTCCTGAATCTGTCTTCCTACATAAGCGAATACTTTGCATTCTCAATCCATCCAGTCTTCATTCTATAGGGTCCCATCCCATTATCGCCATGGGTGCTATAATGACAGTCGTTTAGCAAACGATCAAGCCCTGCAACGGGGTACACTTAATGTCAGTTATAATGATCGTCATCATACCTTTTGCAAACTTTTATGTTAAACGTGACCTGTACATGACTTGCAGTTTTATTGCTTGAAATCAAGTACCTAACTGTATTTTTGAAAATTTTAGCAGACCATAAATGTTTGTATCTTTCAGTTTTCTCTGTAACTATACGTAGTTTAAACAATGTAATATTAGTTTTTTTTTATGAAATTGATTAATTTTTCCTCCTAACAAACGGTTTTCCAACAGACCTGTAGCAGTTTTTACTGTGAACCTATTCGCAATAAATGTTTTGTTCGTTTTGTTTATGAAGCTTCTGTTTTTCCTAAAAAAAAAAACAAGTTGCTACACATTACACAACTGGCATCGTAATAAAATAAAATGTAACAGGTCTTACTCGTTCTGCCACTTATGTGAGGAAACTAAAGTAAAAAGACTTGTGCTGACGCAAGCAGCCCTGGTATTCCCAGTTTCCTGCGGGCATTTTTATGGTGAAAATAAACCTGTAGGCTATAAAAAAAGTAGTATATGTGCGTCATCCTCATAACACAGTCTAGACGTATTCGGGGAACGCTGTAAGACGTTCATTTCACCCTCCTTCATTTATGACGCAGGCGATACTTATAAAATTCTCGGTATTTTTCCTTATGCAGTCATATTATTTGACAACGAATCGTCGCCATCGATTTATAGTAAGTGGTAAGAAACCATTTTTTACAAGCTGGGAAATATATCTTGAGGCTGCATGGCGGTGCTGTTGCTTTGTCAACGATATTTAAAATTCAAATTCAAATAAAATTCTTTCTTCCCACCTTACTTCGGGTCGGAATAAGCGTTGTTTTCTTCCATTCTCCCCTGTCAGAGGCATCATTTACTTCTTTCTCTTCTATATCATTCCTCAGACAATCCATCTTTTCTTTGGCCTTCCTCTCTCTCTCCATCCATCAATGATGTTTGCTTGATTGACGATATGTCAAATTCAGAATATTTTCTTAAAAAGTAAGTACGGCTAAGATGGCGGCATAAATTCCGAAAGATTCTTGTACTGTTCTATTACCCTTTTTTGTCCGGCAATCAATCAGCCAGTTATCTTACAGGAGTTGACCCGTAATGTGATCTGCAGGACGAATTAGCGTAATAACGTTACACGCGGAAATTGTTTGTCATCGTTCATCACTTTCAGTTACCACCAGTTTACTTAGTAATTGATAATATTATTGTTTTATCTTTGTTTGTTGTAATACATAACTGCTGATGTCCCGTGACTAGACATGTTTTTGTCTGTGTAATGATTAGTATACGCTTTTTAAGTTGTTTGTAAAACAATAATAAGTTATGTTATGTTTATCTCACACTTATCTAAAAATCAGATCTGCATTTGACTTTATCCATACTAGTATTAGAAATGCAAAAGTAACTCTGTCCGTTTCTCTGTGTGTAACCTTTTCACACCCAAACCACTGAACCTATCTTAATGAAATGTTACAGTTAGATAGCCTGACACCTGGAGCAGGACGTAAGGCTACTTTTTATCATAGATTGCAGGTGAAGTGGCGGGCAACAGCTAGTAGTCTGATTACCATGCATACACCCGATATACTTATTGCAGAATGCACAGCGTTCTATCTATGCATGTGAACAGAAATTTACAGAATATATAAATAAGTTCTACGTGACTTTTGATTTATTTGACGAGGATGAGAATCTGACGGGATGTTGCATAGGATATTAATGCAATATCTTATGTCGTAGACCACGTCCTCCCGACGTCCTCTTATAATGTGCTATATGCATAATGTGCTATTGAATGGCACCCGTTGGCCATAACAGGCTGATAATAGTCATGTCAAGTAATTTGCAATAATGCGAGGTATAGATTATGGTACTCAAAGAATAACTTTCGATCAGCACATCGACCGTCGATCGTTATCAAACAGTTCTATAGACTTTGAGCATTGAGCACGCGTGATTCCTTATCAATACCAAATATCAGATTAGATTAGAAAGAACTTCTGGCGTTCAGACAATAAAAACATGTCTTAGATAATACTGTGTCAGTTACTTTGTTACGTATGACCTACAAGTTTGTTTAAAAACACCAAGAAACTGGTCCTTTCACGCTCCGGTTAATCATTTTACGCTAATTTGGTAGTAAAGAAAGACAGGTTGTGTATTCGCGGTTTCCTAAGAAATGTAGACAGATGCTACAATGATTCGACAATAACACAATGTATAAGAGGAAGTCTGAAGTTGCACAAGTGACTGAACAATTGTGTGGTAATCGGTCGTCATGGGCATGTGATGAGGAGGAATAAAGATAACGTCGTGAGGAAAGTTCTGAGTATGAATATAGACGGATATTATAAAAGTAGGGGAAGATAAAAAAAACGATAAATGGACTGTGAGAAAGATGATATGGATAGAAAGTAACTACTGAGATAACGAGTAGTAGAGAGTATGGAAAAGGGCATGCTACGCCGACCTCAAATAAATTGAGATATGGGCAGAAGAATGATTTTCAGTAACAATGTACTCTAGATTAAATAGCACAAACAAATCGATTTTTTCACGCTTGTTTTCACCAAACATTAAATGAAAGAATTACTTCTACTTAAGAGGTCTTTTCTGTGTCAAAGTAGAAAGATGTGCAAAATGCAGTGTATCCAGCAGTACTGTTTACATAAAACACTGTTTTGTTAGACTAACACGCTTATTTAACAGATAGATGTGTTGCTGGGAGTTTGACCCGCCACTTAAAAGAGTAAAAAGTTAAGCTTGACAAAAACTACCACACTACCAAACTACTGAGACATATTACCTACACTTGTCTACTTGTGACCCTCCTTGGTGGAAGTCGTCGATCGATTAGCTTCCACTTTCAATGTACTTAGGTACTACATTGGTGTCAAGTTTCGATTAAGCAGCTTTGCTGTTTGACCCTAATGTTCTGAGTCGTTGGTTCGTTGTTGTGCTTACCTTTTCATAGCTATTTGAAGTACCTAAAAGTGATCCTTCCTCAATTGCCCGGTAGGAGGTCAAATATCTAGGACAGATTCGTGACCTGGCTGTCTTAGGCCTTTCTTTTCTTGTAGTATTTTTGTTTTGACTTCAAAGTGAACCACAAGTATTTATTTGTTAACTAAAGAAACCATTATGGTTTGTTGAAAATAATGGATGTAAAAAGACCATTTACGAAGCAGTGATTTTTCACCCCAAAAAATAGTCGTTTCACAGCAACAATTGTTGCATTAGTTAGTTTGTTGTACATAATGCTTGGTTGACGGCTTCGTGAAGGGACCTTTTGCACCTATACAAGTTGTAAAATAAGATGAAACGCCGATTGGTGTCGTTACAGCTTTTGCTAACTACCGTGAAAAAAGCCCCATGGCTTGAGTTCCTGACTAGGATGTCAGGAACACAAGCTATGATCTACCAATGTGCCCGAATTTATTTGAGGTGTGCTAAGCGAAGCATTCCTTCATTCTGTTGAAAAAGACGAATTCTCTAAGAGAAAATATGTAAGGAAGCACTCTATACTAGATCAAATCTTAGTTTTCCTTCGTGTCCAATTGATATGTCACTCAGTCCGTAAATGTTTTGTAATCTATGACCGCGACGATCGACCTTTGCCACTGTTTTGGTTACAAGTAGTATTGTATTTCGGGTACGTTATTCTTGGCAACAACGTAGGACTGCGATACGCACGTCAGGCGTGAATCCAAATAATGTGGCCGCTTAAAACGGCTGAAACTCTTAAAAACGCCAACTCAAATATAACTGACTCTCAGTGAATTGAAAATATTTGATGTTCTAAGTACAGAATTATTTGGTTAGAGACGTATTCGTAATGCTTTTGTCGAATTTCTATGGTTTTATACAAATCAGTTGTTATGTAACGCATTTGGGTTTTTTTTCCACTATGGTATCAGCAGACGCGTAGCTTCAAAGACGTTCGATGCTTTTATCTATCTGTGAAGCAGAATAAACTGGTTCTGGGTTCAATGATATAATTACTACGTTTGTAAACATGTCACTGGGCCAGTATCTTTAAATAGATGCCGTAGAATCAAGACAGTAAAAATGTGAAATACTAATCAGATTTAAATCCTTGTGGACAATTTTTGCTCCTTCTTGGTATGGACGTGTGATGAGAAGGGACGAATCGAATGTGACTAAAAGAGTGATGAATATTAATGTTGATGGATGGAGAGGGATAGGAAGACTAAGGAAACGATGGATTGTGTGAGGAATGATGATGGCGTGACGGTTAATAGAGGAGAGAATGGAAGAAAAAAACGTGTTGCGCCGACCCCATAAAACATGGTACAAGGGGAGGAAGATGCTGATGATTATGGACGACGCACGAAAAATAGAAAGGTCATATAGGTACCTACTTCGTGTAAACCAAGTTCTCTAGGGCATTGACCGATTGACCAACATAATACCAGAATTGGATTATTGGTTTACTTACGGAAGTAACATAGTCTCAAGACTGTTCCGGCGGCGTTAAAATAAGCACTTGCTGAGCATTTTTGGGTGTACCGGCAATTTTTTTTGGCAATGCTTTTAGGATTTGTAGCCAGAATAATACAGGATGGAAGGGACACCGACGCGAAAACGGTTACCACGTATTCCATCCAGTACATCATTTGACCCCACATAAAAAAAAATAATCGGTTATTAAAAAAAAAATCAGCTGTTCCATACAGGTTGACCGTGTAGGTATTGCACTTTTGTAGGAAACAGCAGATTTTTTTTTTAATAACCAATTTTTTTTTTTGATGTGGCTCAAAATGATGTACTGGATGGAATATGTGGTAACCGTTTTCGGGTCGGTGTCCTTTCCCCACCCCGTATACTGGGTAAAAACGGTCTAGTTTTTCTTTTTTGGGCGAGTGTCTTATAGGTATATTGTTGCTAAGAGCCTAGAATGGTGATGCATGGAATTGTTTGTCTGTTCTGTTCTAACATGTAATGCAATATTAGGTAAATGCTTGCTGAATAAATAAATATGTACCTACTCGTATGTCTGCTTAACCTCCAATGTTGTAGTTGTCTTTGATTATTAAGATCGAAACTCATTAAGGTCACTCTAAATGAGAACGCTTCTAATCATTTTAGGAAGTTTTTTCTTGTTGTACTAATTAAGTATGTTTTTTTTTTGTTTGTATTAAGTGTGTTTGTTTTATTTTAAGACTAAGTTCTTCTTGCCTCTCTGGAGTCTCAGTTTTTTTGGAGTATTTTTGCCGTGAACAAATTTCTTAAGTAATTGTGTCGTTTTATTAACTGAAATAATTTTAGTTTAAATTCCCACGTTTATAATTATGTCTAATTTTAATGTTTTTTTGTTCAAATCTAAGATGTATTCCAAGATTTTCAGACCGCACATATCCACAATCGGTTCCTTTTGCTACAACTCAACTCTGCTAATGAATCGTGCATATACAGGGTGTAAACAGACCTTTCACATAGCCGTCAGCATTCTGTACATCAAACTAAGTAACTTTACGCAAAAAATATTGCTGGGAATCGACTTTTTTTTTGGGGTGAAAAATCACTCAAAGCTTTGTGCTGATGGATGGATTGAATAGTACGGGGGTCGTGGAGGTGTGTAAAGTAAAAATCTTACATTAAAAACATGTATTTAATAAAAAAACTTGTGAAAAATTTGGAACGTTGACCCCCAATATCTCCGTAACTAGAAGGTTCCCAGGTATGGTCTAGAACAAAAAAAATATCGCAAAGACGGGGAGAACCAGTGCCTTACGGCTATGTTAAGGGTCTATTTACACCCATTATTTGAACGTTTCACGGAAGTATGATCTTATACAGCAGTAGTGGCACTTCACTGAAGTGTCCAGGATGTTATTCTAACAATTTCTTGTTGAATATAGCCTACTCACTTGCGTTGTGTCTAATTAAAACATATTTCCTGTAAGTCGGGTAAACATGATGGCTTGCTGACATCGTTATGTCATCGTTTCACAAGTGGAATGGACAACAGGTAAACCATCTGTTAAACTATTTATAATAGGTCGACCCCAAGTAAATTGCATACATTGTCTAGCTAGGAGGAAAAAGAAATTAAGATAGGTGTTACGTAGCCAGTGCCCTTCGTTCGCGAGAAATTTTTATAAAAAGATTACTTCCCTATTGGAAATACGTGGATTTTGTTGTCAATTTCATTGCACGGGACCCTAATCCTTTTTCTAAAATAAAGCCTCGGTTACTCTTTATAACATCAGCTATCTGCCAGTAAAGTTCCGTCAAAATCGGTCAAGCCCTTTCGGAGATTAGCCGGAACAAGCAGACAAAAATTAAAAAAAATTTTTTTTTTTATAAAAGTACCGTATATACTGACTTTGAAATCACAAACAGATACATTAATTTTGTTTAATTGTATAGATATAATGTTTTATTTACAAAAAAATATTCCATCCCTCCAACCTACAATTCACTGGAAGTAGCGTGATTGAGTAATTATGTAAAATAGTTACAGTAATAGTCTTGTAGTAATAAAATTAAATGACTTTATTTCTTGGATTGCAGTTATTTTGTAGTACTTAGGTAAATAAGGCTGTGTGGCACGTGTAACATTTTTACACGACTGCCCAAAAAGGAGCGTTATGTTTTTAGGGTTCACGTATGTTTTTGTGGTTCTTTATTCCACCATAACTTCTTAAGAAGGTCCTTCCCGGTTCGTCGTTCGTCAACGCGAGTATGGTCGAAAAGCTTGGTTTTTCATCCAAAGCCAGAGCGGCGATTTTCTTTCAACTCCCTCGTCTCACCCCGCCCCAACCCCACACGACTCGTCTCCCGCGCACCTCATACCGCCTAACACGATAACATTGAACGAAAAATAGTTTACGAAATTTCATAAAACTTGTTTCAGGAAATACGTGTTTTTGAATAAGTCTTACAAAGTTTGTGAAATAAATATTTGTCATTTAGAATCTCTATTACATGTGCAAGGTTTCTATCAAGATGTTTTTTTTTACTTTTATAATTTATGAGTACATTATTAACGGCCAAAGTTCAGGTAAAATTTTTGCAAAACAGCAGATTTTTGGAGGCTTATACTGACTTGTTTCTTAATTTTTTTAATTTTTTGCTTTCATAGAAACCTAGATATAGTGCACAAGATAACTATTAGTTCAAAAAAATCGAAGATAGATGTATGTGTTAATACTGAATAATCACGTACGAGCGTTTGTATGAAAAGTGTGACGGGTTGGCCGCTCTTAACGCCCAAACCGATTTTGATGTACCTATGTGGTATTGTTAGAATTTTTGCGTTATTTTTTATTGTGTCATTATTAAATCATTTTGGCAGAATTAAGTAAGTCCAATAGATGTTGAAAAAGGCTAAGAAAATCAATCTGTATGCGGATGTCGTCTTCCTGAAACCATTAATGTTCTTGCCAAGAATATTGATGGCATTGCTCCTGTTATCGACCTTAAGGTATTTGTTGTTGCTAGCTCAGCAGTGGAAAAATACTTGATATTTAATTTGGTTGTTACCATCTGTATGATGCCTACTTAAAGTTTTGATTTCTAATCGAAAAGGATTATTTGGCTTACTTACCGTAGTAAATCAGTAAATACACCCTAATTTTAGTTATTTAGTCCCTAACGTAAAGGTATCTTTTTCTTCTTAGCGTGTCGAGGGCATTCTAATTTTGGCAGCACGTTTGGCGCAGTGGCTGAGCGATCGGCTGCTGCGCTGCGTGTCGCGGGTTCGATCCCCGCACAGAACAAAAATTTGTATGACCTACAGGTAGTTGTTCCGGGTCTGGCTGTTTGTGTATGTGAGTTTAAATGTTTGTAAACGCACCCACGATACAGGAGAAATTCCTAGCCAACGTCAACGTTTAAAAAAAAAAATGGAGGAGGCTCAAAATTCGGTTACGAGTTTAGTTTAGTTCACTTCTTCAATATCCTCATCAGTTCCTGTAACGTGCAGAAAACAGGACACACTATTTACCAAGATTTTAGTATTATTTTTTGAGTTACACAGGTTGTAAACGTTCTCATAAAATTGTTCCATTTCCTGAAAATAACTGGTTTGCGGACGTCACTGACGCAAGGTTCTTAGTATCTTAATTGGCTGTTCTACTTAGTTAGTCATTTTTGTCTTTAAATTCTTTTTAATACAACTTCGACGAAAATTTTCTTAGCATCGAAGCATCCTCTTGATATCGGATATACAATATTCTTAGATTATGAATTATCAATGGATTTTCAGCCTGTGTTAGGTATTCGTTAGATAACACAATCAGTAATCTTAAGCGTGACACACATTGTTGGTTTCTTTAACTTCCGTTTTACAATATCTACTCTCAACGCTGAGCGAAGAGTTGAAAATCCAACGGAGCGCTTTTAGTTTAGTTAGTCATTCACATAGGTATCGGCTAGGGTATCAGATAAAGTATCTTCTACTATTGTCAAAATAGTGATCGATTATTGTCTAACGGAGTAGCGACAATCGTTGACGGATTATCGCATGTTTGTTGAGATTCCGTGTGATAACATATGTACTTTATGTTTCTAGGCGATTGTTCTATTCAGAGGCGTACCTAGGGGCCAACAGTACGGCTAGCCCATAAGGGAGCTGCACGCGTAGCATGACCACCGTAGAAATGGATTTTGTCGACGGAAGAATCGACAAAATGACAATCAACAAAAAAAATCTGTCATTTTCTCGATTCTTCCGTCGACAAAACCCGAGTATAGGGTGGTCATGCTACGCGTGCAGACTGTTCAGAAACTGTTCTAACGGCAAGCCAAGCTTAGGCTTGAATTAAAGTATCGCCAGTACTACTAGGTGCTAGGTGGTCCTCATGAAGGAACCTCATTCTCTATTTTCAAGCGGTAGATAATGCTATCTTTTTATATTTTCCGGCGGAGGTGGCCCCTTTTTATTAAGTTTACCTCCAAGCGGTTAGTGGTCTTTTCACTCGGAGCCATTGAATAAGTTATACCAAATTACTGAAATGTGGAGTTAAGTTATTGAGGCGCTTATTAGTTTCAGGTTATCTCTCTGTGAGACAGATAAGTATCAAAATAATACCTAAGTATCAGCTGGTTGCAATTCATTTTATTTTTAGACATCTTCAGGACGTTTATCTCATAGATTTTCCATTGATGAGTGCGTGATAGTGTCATTTTTAACACGCTTTTTATCATGACAAGTTTATCATAACACATTTTAACGGTTTATATATCAAAAACATCCTGTATGATTAAAATAACTGGCAAAGTCTGGTTCGTTTGAAGATAATAAAAGTTGAGATGTTCGATTCTTGAATCGTTTCATTACTCTTATCATTGTTTTTCGAGAGAGTAGTCAAAAATTAAAAAATACGACAATTATTTCAAATTTTATCATCCTATCAGATTAGTTTTCCAAAACAGGGTAGGTTAGCTACACAAAAAAATATCTAAACTATCTAAACAAAAAATACTAAGTTCTTAGATAATTTTATTTTCAAGTTTATCTCTAGTTTGCTTATTGTTTTTTTTATTAATAATAGGAACCAATTAATTGTTATCACTATGAAAAAACCGTTAAGAATATTGATTATTTTAATACCTAAAAAATTATGTTATTGTATTGTAGAACATTTTAACTCTGAAGGATCACTGACACTGACATGTAAGGTCTTAAAACATGAAGTTGTTAAAAAATAAGGTCAGTTCACAAGTTCATTAGGTCGTTAACTCATATAAAATTGGTAAAATATCCGTAGTTGATGAAGGATAAGTACTTAATTTAATTTCGTAAACTTTAAAGTATCATGTTTTTCTGATCTTGTCCCATCGGTCTCCACAACACGTTTTTTTTCTTTCGTATTAATCACACAATGCATCCATCTTTTCTTTGATCCTCGGCTCCCTGTCCGTCCATCAACATGTATAATATCCGGCAATTTACGAAGACCTACAGATACAATCAGTAGTCTTTACTTTTCTAAAAGTCTCTTTGTTCCACGAAACATCCTTAATCAAGGCTAGGCTAACTAATGTGAGCCTGTGCTCTATTTGGTAGTAAACCATTACTTCGCCTATACCGAAAAATCGTGCGTTTGTATTCCCACATTGTTCGGGACATTAGACTCTAAATGCACTATTAGAGCATTTAGAGCTGGGGTCCCCATAGGTAACTGAGTAGGATATTCCTTGTTACAGGTCACGTAGAGGGGGCCGTAGACTGTTAACGAATGTAATAAATGATATTTATTACATTCGCTATATTTCGTGAAATGTAAATAAAGTCTAAAGATTAGGTACCTACTCTACACCGTGACTTTTTAGTCGTCTTACAACGGCAGCCCACTTAATGTATCCAATGAATAATAATATTCATAGAAAAAATAGGTATTTATGAGATTTTAATAATTTAAAAATAAAAATATTATTCAGTATTATGGCGCATGACGTAGTTAAAACACCCTGTTGCGAGCGATGATCTACTGGACTCGAGTGCTGGCTAGGTATTATTCTTCCGTTTGACACGTAAACATCATTAACAGGATGTTTCACAATTTTATTCTAATTTTTTATTATAATTTGTCTTTGTACCTATTATGGAACATAAAAAAAATCGCGCCTATAGCTATTTTATGTCGGGTACATTGAGTGGACGACCTTTGTAACACGACTAAAAAGTCACGGTGTATATTGCGAAGTTCTAATTCTGAAAAAGAACAGCTGTAGACAGAAATCTAAGATTTGTGAGTGTGAAGTGATATCAAACTCATGTCTACATACCTGCCACTTGATATTCTTCTTAAAGTTGAGGTGTGTGTTATAAAATATTAAGATACCCTTTCAAACAAAAAATACTTTATCAAAATCAATTCATCCATTCAGGAGCTACCTATGATGACAGACAGATATACAGATACAAACTTATAACACCCTTCTTTTTTTATCGGGGGTTAAAAACATATCACGCCTGCCTTCCGCGAAGAGTTAGGCAGAGGAATTACTATAGTACAGTACCCACATTTAGCCAGATATATTTGAAATCCATGTAATAGGGCGCAAGCCTATTGCCATCACATCATAAATCCTGAATCCGGACTGCTTCTGAAAAACTTCTAAAAACAAAATTACAGATCTAAAACTCCACTACAGACATAAGGACCCTGTTTCTATGCAAATTATATTAGTGCCTTTTACCTAACCGAACCCTTTCAAATAATAGCTGCTTACATTGATGAAATGCAAATGCTTGCCATATACGAAACGCGTCAAAACATTACGCTGAAAGTACGCAAACAAATGGGCAGAGCCTTGGCCCCGAGGTCGAAACGACGCCGGCGATTCCGTCGCCTCTATTTTGTATATTTTTAATGTTAGTGTGTTTTCCACTATTTTATTTACTATCAAATTGTACAAGTCATCATCTGCCAACCAGCTTTTTCCCAACTATCGAGTCGGCTTCCAGTCTAACCTTGATGATGATGTAAAAAATCCTTTTTACATCATAATCTGCCTAGCCTCCTGTCGGCTTCCAGTCTAACCGGATGCAGCTTAATGCCAGTATTTTACATGGAGCGATCACTATATATACTGATACATAACTATCTGACCCCCACAACTCAGTGAGTACCTACTGGGTAATAAGATACCCTTGGTAAGACTGGTTGTAAGACTTTCGGGCCACTGACTACCTGTAACGACTGTCAAAGATCTACAATTGACAACCGGGACCAACGGCTTAACATGCATTCCGAGGCACGGTAGAAACTAGGTATGTAATGGATGGTCCTGGTCAGTGGTCACCCATCTACAGACAAACTTAGACAAGCACGGCTTAACCTGAAGATTGATCCGAGCGGCTGTTATAATGTAGCCACGAGCTCCCCATTGTTCAAACAAAATTGCTTCAGTCAACTCGAGTCTGTCGCATTCCACTGTAATCATTTGTCCTCCACCTTCTGTATCCAGTCTGTCCCAGCCAGGGGGGTTACTATGACGTCTTAGGAGTAATTCCAGTGTGGGAAAGAGACTGAGCTATGCAGGTCATCTAGCGCAATCTCTTTCCCACACTGGAATTACTACTGCTTAAGACGTCATGGAAAAAAAAAGCCACCAGGTCAGTGTCAGGCTGTATGTTGTGTTGATTAAAATATGATTCACGTCCGTAACACGTATGTAGTTACACAATTATTATAATCATTAAATTCATCAATAAAAAAGACATTCAATAGGGTTAGGGGCAACCCCCTAACCCTATTTTATTTTGAATGACTTTTTCATGAAATAGTTGTGCTAGACTTGACGCCTGAAAATCGACCCAATCGGTTATATCTTTACAAAGGTCAAGTGCGTGGTGCTACTCTAAAATGTGCAGTCGTTGCGCATGTCTGAAACGATGAATGAATTTGGCTCGACTACGGCGACGCCCAACGGGAAGGTCATTAGTTGGTTTATCATCATTGTATAATGTTATTGTGGGCTTGCAAATACGTTGATATATATCATACGTAGTGTAAGTAGGTTCCTATGTACCTATTGCATAATCATGGTAAGTCCTACTCCATCATATCGATATTTTTGTTATGTTATCCAGAATATTACATTAGCAGATAAACTAGGTAGTTGTAATACAAACTCGAACGTAACATCACTGTAATAAAGTCGTTTTACTACTGGTTTGCAATATATCACGCCTTTGATTTCTATGTAACGAACTTATCTGTAGGACAAACTTGCAGTGGGATTTACCTGATTTCAAAATTTTTCTAGTCAGCAACAGTCTCGTAGAAATTGTGTGCAAGTAAGAATTCTAATAACCAAGTCTAACGGTACATTGTTTGCTGTCAAGCCAACATTCGATAACAGATGAAATGTAATGGTAATGAACTAACATTGCACCAGGGCTGCTATTAGATATTTTAAATTATTCGGCAATGTTTCTGAAATTATACAAAATGAAATGTGAAAAAACAAACAGTGCTTACATTTTTTTAAACATACACAATAATGATTAATCACGTGAACTTACCTACGTTATTTTATTAATTTATTATGGTAGTCACAGGCTTAGCGCGCATCCATATGGCGACTTAAAACATATTACCATAGAAAACTCAGATAATAGAATTTAGGCTTTCCGTATCCAATTATACATGAGGGTCCAGGATATCTGGCAGCGCTGCATTGCACTTGCCTACTACCTGTAACCGTTCTTATTTTTAGTGCTGGCTCACGCTGTTGTTATTAGAGTTACTACGAAAGTAAATAATTGTTGTTAGGGATTTCCTCTAATTTGGGTAGCCCATTTCTGATAAGTGATTTCGTTGTTTTTGTAATCTTTCTTAGTTATTATTTACGAACTACCTCACAATTATTATTTGCTACGTTTGTATTAATATAGCTTAAAAGTGTTTCGACATCCGGACAAACCTATTGAGGTTTTTGTGATGTTTCTGTTTATATTTTGTTATGTCCTTTAAAATATTAGTAATTTGTAAAGTAAGATGTTATGCCATTTTTTTTTGCTGTTACTCACTTGTCAACAGCCGGTCAATGTTTGTTATCATTTTGGACATATCTAAAGAACAAGAAAAAACAAGTATAGCATGTCCAGTGTTTTTACGTAACATTGTTTGTTTGTTACAGCTACCTCGTGTCCGGCGACGCGGACGGAAAGTGTTACATTTGGGACTGGAAGACCACGAAACTGTACAAGAAATGGAAGGCGCACGACGGCGTCTGCATCACCTCCCTCTGGCACCCTCACGAACCCAGCAAGCTGCTCACGGCAGGCTGGGACGGCGTCATCAAGTACTGGGATTAAATAAAATGACTGAGCTCCATGATACCACGTTTTAATTTTCAACCTAACATGAACCACGAACCGCAATAGAACAAGAAAATATAAACATACATTTTTATAGCTTAGCTTTAATTTTTTTTTTCAATTATGCACAACAAGCGCCCAATGTCATGGTCGAGACACGGTCATGTCAAGGTCAAACTACGCAACTTGCGTATAGGAGTACTTGAAGGGCTCCTCGTACGCGATGTCGATCTTGTACTCCATGCTGCACTCGCGGCACGTCCCGTTCTTCATGAACTCATTGAAACTTATGTTGTTCTCATGGAATGCTTCGGTTAGGGCTGCGACGAGGCTGTCAATCATCTCGGGAGTGTGGTAGGGGCCGGGCGCGAACCGCAACCGCTCCTCGCCGCGCGCCACTGTCGGGTAGTTGATGGCTTGCACGTAGTGTCCCCGCTTCATCAGGGACTCGGCCACGGCCGCCACCTTGTCGGCGCCCGTGATCGGTACAGGTACGATGTGACTGACTGAAGGCATCTGGGGCAGACCGGCCACGAGGAGCGACAGCTTCAAGTATCGCACGATAGCCTGGTGCTTTCCTCGCAAGCTCCTGCCCTCCTCGCTCGCGAGGAGTCTAATGGCGGCCAACGACCCTGCCAGCACCGGTGGAGGCAGTGCCGTCGTGAAGATGAAGCCGGGAGCCAAAGATCTCACTGTGTCCACCAATAGGGACGAGCCAGCTATGTAGCCCCCAACATTACCAAATGCTTTTCCTAATGTTCCAGATACTATATCTATCTTGTGCTGGAGCCCTCTCTCCTCTCCTATACCAGCACCATGCTTCCCATACAGCCCCACAGCATGGACTTCATCAACAAATGTTAGAGCACCATACTCGTGGGCTATGTTACACATTTCATCTAAAGGACAGATTGCTCCACTCATTGAGTGCACAGTCTCAAATACGACTAGCTTGGGAACGCCTTCTGGCGATTGAGATAACAATTCTCTCAGGTGACTCGGGTCATTGTGCCTGAATATCTGCTTTGGTGCTCGACTGTTTCGAATTCCCTGTATCATAGATGCATGGTTTCCAGCATCAGAAAAGATTAAACAGCCCGGTAAAATTCTTGCTAATGTAGACAATGTTGCATCATTTGCAACATAACATGAACTAAATATTAAAGCTGCTGGCTTCTTATGCAGGTTTGCTATCTCAGCTTCAAGTTTCTCAGTCATCTGAGAATTTCCAGCAATGTTCCTGGTTCCTCCTGCTCCAGCACCATACGACTTGATGGCATTGATGGCTGCGTCTTGCACGACAGGATGGCGGGACGCGCCGAGGTAGTCGTTGGCGCACCAGACGGTGACGCGGTGGTTGTCTGGCCCTTCCAGCGCCTGCGGATACACGCCGTCCGCAGCTAACCGCGACACCTTCCTGAAGATGCGGTACGAGTAGTCCCTCTTCTTGGCGCTGATCTGCTCGTGGAAGAACTTCTCGTAGTGGTACGCCTGCGCGGGCTCCGTGATGTCCTCAGTCATCTCCTTGGGCGCCTCAGAGATGCCCACGTTCTGCTGAATGAAGGGGCACTTGGTCTCATCAATGCCGAGAGAACGGAACCCGCGACTAACGATTGGGCAGTAGTTTCCGTATTGTTTCATAAGAGTCGCCCCGTAATTCTTTACGAAGGCCTGGTTCAACGATCCTATGAATGGGCAACGCATTTTTACTTTTTATGTAATCAATGACACACCAAACACTTGCGACACGAAGTACAGTTTTGTAATATTATTATACGAGATTTGTGTATGAACGTTGGCTCCCACTGTAGCCGAACGTCTCACTGTCTTCAGTCAACTGGTGGCACGGCCAACAGCACCTTTCATTTATAAAGTTGGTGTCGTCATATCGATCACGTTTATATACTTCATTCACTTCACTGAGAATTTTGTGGAATCTTATTATGATTTTGTAAGAACAGTGTTGTCACGTAATATATGGTTTTGACGTTTTCTGTTTAGTTGCCATTTACGAAAAATATTATTTAAAAGAAAACACTGAAAGAACTTCGGTGCTAAACCATAGAAGTTGGAACTAATATGTACAATTTGTCAAATTTCTCCAAAAGATTATAAACCATAAAATTTTTTAGGTATGTTCAAAATCGAATAACTGTGGTAACTTCAAACACTGGCGCCTGTACAACATCAAAACGTATTTATTTCTCACTTTCGTGGCGACTTTTTGTTAGTAACTTAGTTGGTACGTATTCCGCGCGCTACCTGGAACCTGGAACGCATTACACTATGGTATAAATATTTGATTTGAATGTATTCATTTGAAGCAACAATAGAAGTTCTTGCTTAAATACAAATAAGTTCCATAGACTCATACAATAGATAGAGAATAAAAGCTTAATATATAAGTTCGGATCCATCTCGGATATTATAAATTAGGCTTTATAGACAGCGAGTTTTAGCCATATAATGCCATAAAATTAACTCGTTTGTTGAAATGTCAGGTGTCGTGTCAGCTGTGCACTCTGAAATGTCAATGTCATATTAACAACACTGAAATCTATGGCAGGTGTGGAAACTTTTATGTTTTGTGATTTGTGCGATTAATGAAAAAAGGACATGTTTTCCTTAAACGATCAATTGGAACTACGAAAAATAACAATATCTAGTTTGATAACATGCATTTATTTACCGAGCATCATCACAGTTATATCGTATAAAGGGATTCTTTACTCAGTCGGCAATGGGTCATCGTGTTTTATTCTAGGCATAATTTTCGTCGCCGAGTTATTGAAATCATTTTACTTGAACTCTAGTAATGATATCCATGGGAAGAAGAATAAAGCGAGCAAGAATACTGCTGGAGATATCTTGAGAGGATTCGTGTTTCTATTGTGTACAAAATTCACGTTTTTCATCGGGATTATATTGTTCGGTGCGCCCGTACTTGAATGCCATGAAGAGACGTTGATGCTGTCATCGCTACTTACTTTACTTACAATATTTCCTCTATTACTTCATTCTGGGATAGAAACATCTCTACAGTTGTTGTTTGGAGTGAAAACCTATGGAAAAGACACCATCACTGAGATGCTTGTCAGTAATGCCTTGATGGCAGTTTGTGGGGCATGGGTGGGGGCTGTCGTCATCCCTCTAGACTGGAACACGCCCTGGCAGAAGTGGCCGATACCATGCTACCTTGGTGCAGTTGGAGGATTCTTGCTTTCCAATGTTCTAACAGTATTAAAAGTGACACTCATGAATGGTGCACAAAAATATCCTTCCTTAAATATACTAGTGCAAATCCTTAATGGGTGTCAGTTATATAACTAATTAAAATAATGTATTAATTTATTATATTTGAATAAAATAATTATTTACATGAGATTCATGTATTTTCATCTTAGTCTACTCTATATCCATTTTACTACACTATTAAGTCATCGGAATAGTTTTGGATTGAAGATGAATGGTAGGATTCATTGTCTCACTTGTAATACTTTCACATTATCCTATTCTTCTTCATAGAGTTCTATTAATATAAAAGAAAGTCAAGGGTGTATTCTACCGAGTTTTCTTCTTATGTGAATAATTAATTCTTCACATTTGTCCTTGAAAATAACAACTGTTTTGTTTAAACCAAAGAAGAATTTACAATTGGCTGGTTAAATGTTACTTGGAAAACAAAGAATATTCTTCACAAACTACTTAACACCATTCTAAAATACATGACAAGCAAGTGAGTTTCCCTTAAGCCAAACGATACAAATATGTGGCAAAATGGTAGGTGAAATTGTGGCTTGGCATGGAGGGCACGCTCGTGCGTATATGTTTTGGCGGTCAAAAGCTTAAAAGTTAAGCTCTTGTCAGAGCATCATGTTCTCACAGTCTATATTACGGCTTGCTCCATGACAGTTTTTACCAAGGGTGGTTCGCTGCTTGAACAATTATCAAATACCATGATATTGATCTCAAGCAGTGTTTATTATTGGGGCATTGACATGAATACAACATTATTTTTCAAATGACATTTTCTGTTCAACATTTCAGACTTTGTCATGACCTAAATTTAGCAGATAGGTAAAGGTGTGTGGTTGTGCTGTTCTTATCTTTGAAGGTAAATACAGAAAAAACTATTTGTATTTAAGAATTGGTTTTATCATTTAATTAGTCGGGCAGTCAGTGTCTGAAGACAAGGCCTTAGCTTAAAATTTAGTTGAGGGATACCAAACACAAGGGGGAGTTGGAAATTTCGCACACAGGGTTCCGTAGCAAAGTATTTTGAATATTTTGAAGGCTCGTTCATATTACTATTTTTTATTTATTTAAAATTATGTAAATAACACCTAAACAGCTATTACACCAATGCGATGTCACCACCAAAATACGAAAACTTACAATAAGCTAACAAAAATACAGTTCAAAACACAATCAGAATACATATAAAAAAGAAAACCACTATTAAAATACCTACAATAGGAACACCTCTAAATATTTTCAATGCACTTCAGTGCTACTCCTGTGAACTTCATCAGAATGCAGTAAAATATATCTACCTAATCTGAGATAATACACACATATATGTATATGTATGTGTGTGTATGTATTCATATGTTGTATTATATTGCATTAAACAGCAAAACTAAATTTGTTTTTTATAGTATGTTAATGAAAAACAAAGTTACTGCTGCAGTTTGATGAAAAAGTCCCATATCTCAAAAATTAACTATAAAGGTTCCGTAGTCGAATGGCAAAAGACAGAACCTTTATAGATTCGTCATGTCTGGTCTGTCTGTCCGTCCGTATGTCACAGCCACTTTATTCCGTAACTATTAGGACTACACAGTTGAAACTTGGTAGGTAGATGTATTCTGTGAACCGCTTAACGATTTTTATACAAAAATAAAAGTTAATTAGTTAGTTTTGGCGGCACGGCTGGCGCAGTGACTGAGCGATTGACTGCTGCGCTTCATGTCGCGGGTTCGATTCCCGCACGGAACAAATATTTGTATGGCCTACAGGTAGTTGTTCCGGGTCTGGCTGATTGTGTATGTCAGTTTAAATGTTTGTAAACGCACCCACGATACAGGAGAAAATCTTAGTGTGGGGCAACGTTTTTTTTTTTAAAAAGAAGTGATAGATGTTCCCATACATGGAACTGAAACTAAAAAAAATCATCAAGGCTTTACGTGCGGGGTGTTTATAGGTAGGTCTTTAAAAATAACATTGAGGTTCCTAATACCATTTTTTCTCAAACTCAATCGTTTGAAAGATGTTGTGAAATGTGTGTAATTTCCTGTAATTTCTAAAGTAAGAGGAGGAAAATTCTGAAAGAATGTAGGTTTGTAGAACGTAGAAAAAACAACGAAAATTGGTTTGAATAAGATTTGATGTTTAGTTTTTGAGAATAATTAACTAAGATACAGTATTCCGTGGTTTTTTATTTTGCCGCTTCAAAGATAGTCAATTGTGACATAATCTGAGGAAATCGGGGACAGAATAACCAGGACCGGTTCATATAACGCGTATGTTTGATAAACCATTATACCCACTCTGGTAGGGTTGTCATTCGTCCGGGTTTTCCCGGATTTGTCCTAGTTTACTGGGCGTCAGGGGACAGTCCGGGTGGGATTTTAAAAAGAACCCGTTTAAAACCCGGTCCTGGGTTTTAAAGTTTTTGTTCTGGTATTGTCAATATAAGTAATTGTAACCCTAGACTCAGTGGTTCGATAGGTCTTAGAAGATAGGATGGAATGGAATTAAAACCATTATGTAGTAAATTAATAATTTTATTTTGTATTTGTTAAATATTTACATAGCCTATTTAATGCTCTATTTTATTAATAAAATATGAAACTTAACCAACATTCGCTTGATCACATATTTTTTGTTTAAATAACTTCCTATAATATAATTAGCGTTACGAATACCACGTGTTACTTCACAAATGTTTAACAGCAATATAGACTTTGCAACACAAAGATACGATAGTAAAATAACAATAGTTAACACATCTAAGGCCTTGTTTTAACTCTCAGGTTTTCTAGTGCGAACATTAAAAATAATCACGATTTCTATGAAGAGGTCGGTTATATTCTAATCTCTTGAAATCAAGGCATTCGTTCTCTTTCGCTTGATGAAATTCATCTCGAGAAAAAGAATTCTAAATTATTGATTTTCACGCGATTAACGTTTGCGGTGAAGAGGGATCATTGTGTACCACCATCTCGAAGACTTTCTACGAAAACCCTGGTAGTTGTCATAGATATTGAATTCAAATCTAACGGACCTCACAACACACTAGTGCCATCTGGTGGCAATGTCAGAAACAATCCCTCTTCACCCAAATTTTATCAAAATACCCTACCTCTTAACACACCATCACGAATACACCACACAGCTCTACATTGCTTTATATAATCGTCGATTAATATTGAAGACTAACATATTCTTCAGAAAGATCACTTATAAATACAACTGTATTAAAAATTGCAACTTTTCACTTATACATTGACATGCATACTGATTCATACACATTAATAGTCAAACTCCGCAAATCAGTCGTTTCCTAAGGTCTATTGCGAAATGCGGTAGAATGATTTGCAATCATAATTATCAGATCATTGACATTCAACCAGTATAAAAGTAGTGCTTGTGTAGCAAAAATTCCTCATGGACCAATCTTGTGAAAGCATAATTTATTACAAATATCTCTACCGCTTACACAGATCTCTAGGCAAGGACCAAAATCTACCGGTACCGTAATAATAAACATTTAAAAATTGTTTTAAACATGGTGGCACAATAGTTTCGGAAAACGAAAACAGATTTAGTTTGTTTATACACATTCGGTATTCTATACTTTTGGCTAAGAAAGAAAATATTATCGTTCCACGAAACATTCCCTTGCCATAAACAGTAAACTACGTGAATGATAAATATAAATTTATAAATGTTATATTTTGACCTATTTCTATTATAACAACAGCATTTTTAACAATATAGTAGTTTATATAATTATTATAATATGAGGTAATTGGCAAAATCGCTACTAGAATACGCTCCATACAGCCTACTTCACTCACAAAATCTAACCACGGTTTCGTGGAACGAGTAACCTGTCATAAAAACGTTCTATTTATAAAAATATTTTAAAAGTTCAAATATTCAAAGGCTACGAACGTCACATGTGAACACTATGGCACGTCGCGAGGCGTGTCGCTATGCCGCTACTTGCGAGTGGCAGTGTATTATATTTAATGTTGGCAACACTACTGGGCCACACCGCCAACTTTTGACCATACAAGTTACCAATTTTTTCGCCGTAAAGGAATAACGACGAAGTGCGTTACTTGTATCTCTATGGTCTTAACTACTCTGTACAATACTGGTAATAGGTTGGTGGCGAGCCCTTTCAACCACAATATACACGACTACTTCAACACTGATAATTTCCACGATGCTTCCCGAGAAAGTGAGCGTTTGTACTAACATACGTTTGAGCGCTCGTTGGCCTTTCCTATCTCTATTATTGGCCTCTTTTAGGCTACAAAACTATCTTTAACTACCCTCGACTTGTATAGGCAGTGAAAATATGAAGCAGCAATTCAATATTTGCGTGCATAACCTCGGTATAGGCCAATCCTTGTTGCGTGTTGCCAATAAAATTAATTAAGCCAAAAGTACAAACGCACTTTCTCATTCAGCAATATATAAAAATCTACATTACCGTAGTGCGAGATGAGTGAATGCTTCCGCAAAAATCTTTAACAGCATACATATGTACAGTACTCTAACATTATGTATGTACCGTTTTTAAGCCTATATTTAAATCTATTTATGTAAAAAATTAAAATCTCAATATGCAAAAATTATCAAGCACCTTTATGTAAAAATTAATTGTTAAATATCTAATTTAGAAAATGGGTGTGACACATACGTAATTTTCTAAATGATACCAAATCTATGCGGTACGAGATATCTTTTTAATTAAAAAATAACGTTTTCTTCGCTACTCGCTAACCGAATACCCTGTCGCTTAAACAGTGAAGTTACAGAGAAATGGGGGCTGTGTGAAACATTGAACAGTGTTAAAAATGGAAATAAAACACTATAATAAGGTAAACTATCTTTAAAGGAGAAGAAGATAGTTACTCAAATTAAGGTAGGCGAACGTTTTCTGCAAGTGGAAGTGTCCCGTCAAAAGAACGAGAGAGACAGAGTTTTTCTTCCGTTCTCTCTCTCTAACAAGACTAGGGCGCGATATTTGATAGCTTGACTACTCTGGAGCATTCAGAGGTTTACCCAAATCTCACTCAAGAGCACTGAAAGCATCAAGATTTAGTAAAAAGGTTACATCAATAAAATGTCAGTTTAATCTATTATTTTTATATGAAAATATAGTACTTATACAAAAAATAGCACACATTATACCGTCCTTAACTAAATACACAGACAAAATATAAAAAAATCTAAATACCATTCTTATAGGTGGTATAGATATATCGGGGTTGCAAGAGTTAAAAATACAGACGTAATAAGAACATCTAACGATCGATAATATGTCTTATACTAATTATTACAATTAAATAATATAAAATGCACCGCTAATACTAGATTACAAGATATATTCTCAACAATTTTAACTTTTTTTGTGGATCTTTTATTCAATGTCTGACAATTTATATAAGTTACTTGAATTTACGATAGGTCTTTGGTCAATTCAGTAATTTTAACTGTACACTTTTATACTATAGGAATGGTAATGTTTTCTGATCTACAGAGTCGCTATACCATCTGGCGTATTCTAACATCTAAGTCCTACGATCATTCGAATTTCTGGACCCAACAGTTATCTGATATGTCACTGATAGGAAACCGTAATTTACATTACTCTTAATACATTTTTATCCTACGCCAAAATCTTCCGACACAACAGTTTAATCCATTGGAATTATTAATATTATTTAAACATTTTTGACAACGAGATTCGTTTTAAATGCAACGTTATCAGATATTGAATAAAAAACCCACAAAATACTATAACAGTGGCCTTAAAAAACGAGTCACCATTTTTGACAATCAGCAATGACTTAATTTTCGTCGTCAATTGGCTCGATTTCAATCGGTCACTCGAATTCAAATTGCAGTGTTGCCAGCATATCTTTGTGAAATACTACGAATTGATTAGAAATTTTAAGCAAAATTTTATTTTCCGCCGACTTTATATTAATTACGAAGTTTATTTATTTACGAAACACTAGTGTGTGCCGGCGCACGCTTTTACGAGAAAACTGTAAAAATCACGACATCTAGTCCTAAGACAAACTTTAAAACTTAGCTGTGGTGCTAGCAGTACTTATAATAGTAATAAATATTGCTAGACCGCAGCGTAACCAGCGAAAAGCGAGTGAGACACACTCTAAACCCTTCCTTCTAGTCGTTTGAAGCGTCTTCCTAATATAGTGACACAGAGAGATGTTGGCAACTGGCCCGGAACATGTTATAACAACGATCAGAATGTATAGCTAAGGAACGACTGCTGCGTCTTACGTGTTGTTCGTATCCGGTTGGAAGTAATGGAGACCGTTTATCTGGAAAACAGAAAAAATAATCAAATTAAATGAACAATAAAATACATATTGTTGGTGGCAACAGCCTGAGATAGTTGGCGGCGTATAAAAAACTGCTTAACATTACGAACAGTTTAAATTACATTTTCCACCATACGCTGCTGCGTGTGGACGAGATTAAAATTGACGAGGTAAAAAGCACATTGGCAAAGATGAACACATGCATTGATTATAAAAAAAGTATCATCACCAAATAATCTGTTACCTACATCGAGCATCATAATTCACGCTAATTATAATGGGCCTCAAGATGACGGCAACAATGTAAGTTCAAGGATTACTGAGTACATCATTTATTGTGACTACTGACGTTCTTTCCGCATAAGCCCTGGATCGCAAGAACGGGAAGTCATATGGAGAGGCCGTTGCCCAGCAGTGGGATGACGCAGATCAGTAATAGTAACTGAAGTTCTTTGCCTGCCCACTTTCGAGACATTATCCAGTACATCATCACAATGCTACGTACCGTCATATCATACTCTGTGACGAAGGCAGGCACGTCGAGCTGGTCGCGTGCCATCACTGAGTACAGGTACTCGACGCCGGGAAGATTGTGGACTTTCGCCTTGATTGCTGGCGCCATGAATGTTGTGAACCACCACGTCATCATCTGAGGACAGGCGGTTAGTTAGTTAGAGGCGGTTAGACATGACAGGTTTTGTCAAATCAGGAATGAATTTTGAATTAGGTGCGATCAAATCCAGCGACTCCGGTTACCGGACTTTGACAGATAATATACTGAAACATCTGTCATATTCCGTGTTTGCACGCCGGTCCACTCGGTTTCCACCGTAAGTTATCGCACCGTGCACGTACGTTAACTTATTGACAGGAATCATTGCCGTTATTTACCTTTGTCCAGAATGTGGGATGTACGATGTAGAATGCTTTGAGGTTCTTCTTATATCTGAAAACATATAAATTTGGCATGAGATAACTATCAAATTGCTAGTAGATGATACACTAGATATTACAGTAAGCTCTCCAAGATCTCATTATTGGTTCGAATGAGGTCTATGGACACGATCATGTGTTAAGTTATCTTTAAAAAAACAAGGTAACGCTGTTTGATTGGTATTATTATTTATTTTGTTTGATAAATCACAGCAGGCGCTGTATAACACGATAGCAAAATATATCAATCAAGATCCTGCTCATGCTTCCCAAACTTGAGGTCATTAGATACTTACTTGTAAGGCAGCACGGTGTACACCTCCTTGAGCCAGGAGAAGGGCGGGTGGTTGCCGGAAGCGGCGAGTGTGTGGAAGTAGGCTATGACGTAGTCACCGCGCACGATCGGGTCCAGGAGCTTGATCAGGTACAACAGCGCCTGGAAGGTGAGGAGTTTGAAGATAAGTGTTTAAGTACCTGTGTTGTGTGGCACCGCGACAAAACCGGCACTAGACCCGCGTGGTAGATTATGGCTCACTGCTCACAGAGAGAAGCTTGTGTCTCAGCAGTGGAAACATTATCGGCTGATTATGGTATGCTATGTCAGATTATCCACATCTTCTTTTTTTTTTTTTTGCCTTTCAAGATTCAAGATTCTTTATTTTGCATGAAATATGGTACATGATGGTCTTATAAAATAAAAGGTTTCACACATTTCGCTGACTTCCTTCAGCATGCAAAAACGTTCATTTTAAAAAGGCTGTTCAACGAAACATCAAGTTATCACATGTGAGCAGATGCTTGACGATAGGCAATCACACGGATAGAACCAGTACCTTCCTAGTCGAAGGCTTTTTGGTCAGCGTTTTTGCAGTAAAACTTAGCGAGGTTGTAACTCTCACCTTATCCAAATCAATGTCTCCAATAGGGAACCACTTTCCGATGAACACAACCACGGGTCTACCGAGTCGGTCCACGCCGCTCTGGTACAAGCAACCGATGCCAGAGATCTCGCTCAAGTCTTCAGTGCGCGCGCGACGCAGGAGGCGCTCATATCTGAGGAAGAAGAGAGAAAAACAATTAATTGTTTGTTTATTTAAAGCATATTAACCATAGGCTCTAAAAGAGGGAACGCTATATGATGTCTTAGATGATATTTATATGCCTATATTGTTTTGATCATGCAGAATCAGGCTTGTAAATCTTCAGCCAGCTCATTTCGGTTTTGAAAATATCGACAGCAACTGAGATCTCGCTAAAAAGGTGTTGCCATTGAAAAAATACTTACAAAATAGTACAAAAAAAAAAAAAGACATTCGATTGTGTGAAGTAGGTAACTCGTAGTCGGAAACACGTGGTTTTCTAACTGCGCTTTTAATAATTTCATGGAAAATTACCTAGAAACTTAACTAAACACAATATTTAGACTCGTGACTGGGTCTGTTTTTATTTTACTATCAATAAAAACATCTAAAAACTTCTTGTTTTTTCTTTTATCACGCGTCGAATAAAGTTATACTAAATGCAAAACTAATAAACAGATCTATTTATTTTTATTCGGTGTTTGCTTCTCGCCCTTGGCCTAAAAAGCTTCTACGGCGTAGCCAGTATTCGTAGAGCTCTGCCTCTAAACTAATTTTGGTGTTTTAACTCAAGCGTTGAGTGTCAATGTAGGTTGGTAAGCAAACAGGTCTATTTTGAGCTGCAATATCCATCACTGACGTAGGGGAGAAGTATTAGGCATAGCTAATGTAGGAAAAGACATAGGTAACGTACTTTGTTGCCTATTACCGTTTTGTCGGCTAATGTATTTGGAAACATTAAAATAAAACAGGTAAAGTAGAAGCAACACCGCAATTGTTTCGTATTATCCTTGTATAATAGGTAGGTACCTCAGTGTGAAACACGAAAGGAATATTCCAGTTATTTTCCCCAATATTTGAGTCGGTAGATACCTAAACGATAGCTAATTAGAATGTATTCAGTTACGAACAAAATAGTCTTATTCTTACGTCCTTCCAACTCAGAGCCAAATTACATATTATCGAGCTATGTAACTGAGAGCGACCAGCTCAATCTAAACCTTGCTGAACAGTGTCAATATTTCATAGCAATTGTGAGTTGATGACACTGACAGATCTTGGACATAGTTTAAATATGTTAATCGCGTTCATACTATTTATCATTTCATATAGAATCTTTACCTACAAATCCTTTCAGAAATGAGCAGCATATTTTAACGACCATACTGAAAACTTGTAATAAAGCCATAATTCACGAAATAACTTCCTATAGTTATTAGATAATATTCATAGTCATTAGTGCACCGCAGTAATTTGCAGTCGCGTGCCTCCAAGCCTCGTAATGGCCACTACAAAATCAAAATGGCTGCCGTTGATAATGGCGCGCTTTTCATGCAGTACCAACGTATTAATAATAATTTATAAACTTATAATCTATGCAATCAACATTGCATAATTTTACGCTCTAGTAATCTTACATTTTATCGTTGAAATATTATAAACGGAACTTGCTTAGTAAAAGGCTTATTTTAAATAAGTAAAGAGCAAATAGCTCTTTACTTATTTAACAAATAACAAATAGTAATTAAAATCCAGCTTATTTCCATGACTGGTAATTTTCCGTCAATCAAAATCATACTGTAATGTTAAGATAAATAAGGTTTAAAATTCTGTGCTCTTATACAATTTACCTACGTCTTTAAATATTATGACGAGAAACAAATACGGACGCAACTACGTTAATATTTGCTTTAGAATTAAAATATTTTAATTGCAAACATATACGTTCACAGAATCGCAATGCGGGCACTTTATTTTGTAGAATTAACCTTGAATGTATGTAAAAAAACAAGTGAAGATTGTGGCGGATTTTAAAAGGGGAATTATAAAACGAGCGATTAAAAAAAAGCTTTGCGACTGATGATGACATACTGTATTAATAACTTGAGCGGTATGAATTTGAGTAAGGGAAAAATTAACTAAACTAACGACGAATTAACGAATTAACGACGAATTATTAATAATAAAATGCAGAACAAGCTTACAAAAAGTGGATTGTGATAAATCCATTTCATATATTAAAATTTTATCCGAGCGACTACATTACTAAGTGAGCGACTGGAAATACAGAGAGGGCAACTTCAATATTAAGATAGGTTAGGTTAGGTTAGGTTTGGCCCTTTACGGGGCCCCAATCTGGGCGGACTCCCTCAACAGGAGGGAGAATGCGACCGCCATCCGCAGGCCCCAAAGGGCTATTGCACTGCGGGTGGCGAGGGCCTACCGCTCGGTAGGCTTCTCGGCGGCGTGCGCTCTGGCCGGCACCCCTCCTTGGGAGTTGGAGGCTTGGGTGCTCGCCAGAGTGTATGAGTGGACGGCGCGCCGGAAGGCGCTCGGGGAGCGCCCGATTACCGAAGAGCGGGAGGCCGTGCGGCGGGAGGCGAAGGACGCCATCGTCCTCCACTGGACGGAGGACCTCGCCAACGCCGCCTTTGGCCGCCGTACGTTGGACGCGCTCGGTCCGGTCCTGCGGAGCTGGCTCGAGCGGTCCCACGGTTTCCTCTCGTTCCGTTTGGTGCAGGTGTTGTCCGGCCATGGCTGTTTCGGATCGCACCTGCACCGGATCGGGAGGGAGGAGACCCCGGCGTGCCACGACTGCGGCGCGGCGGAGGACACGGCGCAGCACACCCTCGAGGTGTGCCCGGCTTGGTCCGAGCTGCGCCGCGGTCTGATCGCTGTGATCGGACAGGATCTCTCGCTTCCTGGCGTGGTCAACGCCATGCTGGGGAGCGAGGAGGCCTGGGCAGCGGTCGCCTCCTTTTGCGAGGACGTAATCTCGCAAAAGGAGGAGGCGGAGCGCGCGCGGGAGGACGACCCTCTCGCTGCGCCGCTCCGCAGACGAAGAAGGGGTCGGAGAAGGCGAGGTCCTCTCCCTCCTCATGGTGGCGACGGGCGGGCGACAGGCGCGGGGGTGCCTTCGCCCGCATTGCACCCGTCACCACCTTCGTCGGTCATTCCCGGGCCCGTGTCCCTCCCCACGGGGGGGACGTGAGGGGCCCGCCTTGTCAGGAATTCGTCGGCGGTGGACTGGAAGTAAAGGCTGTGCCGGTTTCCCAGTCCCCCGCCACTCGGACGAAGCGGGAGTGCCGCTGGGTCGTTTTAGTGGGTATACCGGGTCACACCGGGGAGTCCCACATAGCCCCCCCATCCCCCGATGGGAGGGTATGCGTAATGCATTTTTTCCCAGCGTCAAAAAAAAAAAGGTTAGGTTAGGTTAGGTTTTTGTATTCGAAACACTTCATTTAAGATAAAATGCCGCTCAGTATAAAAAATACATTTGCCAAATATTGAAAAAAATGCAGGACGTAACGTTGACACTCAAACAAATATTAAGTCGCTCAAATATTATGAAGCTGCTCATTTTGTATTTTAAGTCACTCAAATTAATTTTTGTAAGATATTATTTTGTTGATTTTTCGTCACTTACAGTCAGTCGCTCACTTAGTAATTATATAACCCAAATTAATTAATTTTGACACTTAAAATTGTAATTTACAGTCACTCGTTTTATTGCTACCCATTTTAAAATGGTGAGAATTTTGCAGTTTCTCTATTGGTAATACGCACACGCACCTATGAGAATCCTGAGGGCTAATGTATGAGATTGACATAAGCTAACGAAAAAACTTACATCCACGTAACGTATGCCACACACGTTCTTTTAAATAAACTTCTCAATCGATCGGTAATTTTCATTAAAAGAGGTTGGTACCTTATCTCAAGCAAGCCTTTTCTTTTAGTAAAATATTTAAGATTCGTGTCTATCTACTAGAACTAAAGTAAAAATACAAGTATAAAACAGCAACTGCCTGTTATAAAACTCATTTCTGCGAACTGCTGTTTATGCAAAATGAGTTTGCAGTTGCCATAAAATGCGTTCGTGCCAATTGCAGCAAACATTTTCCTCGCAAAGAAAAATCTTGAACATTCTTTCAGAACAAAAGAAACTTTCCTTTCGATAGTACACACTGAAACAGTGATTAATCGACATTTCGTTCTATAAATACGACTTTATTTTTAGATCTAACCTTTCATTGCGACGTAGGTAACTTATGTCCTATCTACAATCAATGAAACTGCGAACCAATGACTCATGCTACTGTACTATGCTTTGTTTAAACGCATGGAGCCTCGTTTGTATACATTGTATTTATAGTCAAGTGTTCCATTTCCGTGCACGTGGGGTGGCATCGGTTTATATGCGTTTGACGTCAGAATTTCATTGAAACTGTGTCATGAAGCGTGGTGTTCGAAGTTATGGTTGTTTGAACTCATTTCTGTAAAAGCTATATATGGGAAATGACGGCACCCGTGAGGATATCGTGGTTGGACCCATTGGAAGGTAGCACTAGCTTCTATATTCGACATAATAAGACATTAACTACAGTCTTAATTCCAAGCGGTAGGGTATAAAATAAAATATTTATTTACTCAAGTTATTTTAGCAAATGGTTGAAGCTGGAAAACTATGAGGTACCGCAAGATATTTACGCCGCAGAAATATCGAGACATTCCAGTGAAGATATTTCACTGATTTCCAAGTTTAGAAGGATATGAATAACTCGTGTGTTGGCTGGAGTGGGTTTCATTTCGAAGATATTTATTATCAAAAGATTCTGACGGTAAAAATAAACATTGGTACTACTCATGCAGTTAAAACTCAATTTAGCAGAAGTGACGTCAGCATCAGTATTGCCAAAAGTGAATGTACGAATGCGATTTCGTGTGTTTAAAAATAGTAGTGAAAGAATTTAAAAACATTTCAATCCACTGCATTGCTAAAATAACGTTTGTCACGATAATCAAATAAGCTAAAGTCAAACCGTTTATTTAAATGAGGCCATTAAATAATAGACACTTTCGAATGTCAAACTTTACAAAATGGAATTGATTCTAGTGAAAGCCTGAAATAAAATATTATTTTACCTTTAAAAAACATCAGAATTAAACACTGTTTTAAGGTTTCACGGTTTATAACTAATCTTATACTGTCACGGAAGATATCCCGTAAGCGGCAGTATAAGTTTATCAAAATCAAGTTTCAATTCAAGATTACACCGTCTGTGTTGCTAGCTTTTCTTTCTTTCTATCTTATTAAAACCTCATTTCCACATTTCCATACGGTCAGCTACATTGTAGCTATTGGATAGTATTATATTATCTGTGCTATTGGGTACCACGACGCCGCGCCTGGCCATTGAAAGGCCATCACAAGTAACGACTACCAGAATGACTATAATAACATAAAACAGCGTTAGATTCTTGTTATCGTTTTATGAGCAGAATGCTGTTTGTGAGTGCTTTATATGCACGTTATGGTCATTCGTTACAGGTTCGGCATTGACCAATATCTTGTTTGATATTTTCTCGGCATCTGATATTGAAAGCAGGTGTCAGGTTTGACTATTAGGGACTACAGTATGAACACTGTAAGTGTGCAGTTTAAAGTGGCACTGCCAAGAAAAAAATCATCGATATGTCAAACTTGGTAAATTTAATTTAGTTCTGTGTTTTCCTGCGGAGATAAGTTGGTTGAAGTGTAGTGTACGCCCCGTTCACAATGTCAAGCGAGTTGTGTCAAGTAACGCGCGTATTTGTCTTGTGTCATTCGCGCTAGTATCGTTGCGCTGCGGTGACTCGTAGTATGCTCTTGGCATTTTCTTTTTAATTATTTTCCCAAACTCGATGTCGCGATTATATGCGTGGCAACGCGTCAAACTTACAACACATTGTCCTCCAGAAAACGTAGTATAAACCGGACATAATCCTACCTACAGACATAATAACACCTAATCCCAATGCCACAGACTACATAATCCAGAATTCTGACCCGACCTCACACATCTAATAATAGCTAGCACTTACATTACATACGCATAGTAAATGCCTCGTTTAGACGCAAATGGGTGAGACGCAGCTACGGTCCTTTCATTGTTACTGTACCTCTGACATCTGCATCACTGTCAAATTACAGTGGTCTTTATAAACATCTTTTAAAAGTCTGTCAAATTATAGTGAGTGATCTTTATTTTCGTAACACTAAGGTTGCTATTGGCCTGCAGCTGTCACAGGTAGGGTTGAATATCTGGTCTGAACTGGCCGCCAGTATCAATGCTAAGTGCATTATGTGTGTGACGTCGCTTGCTCAGTGTTTAAGATGCGTAAGTAACTGATGGAAAAATACTACGTTCTTTGTTGGTGGTCCTGTGACGCATTTGAACATCCGGCTTTATTTTTATTGAATACACAATTTACTGACGTAGGAACACAGACCTTGTTTGTGATGTTCTTCGGAAAGGTCAGAATCTTGTTAGAGCTGGCAACCAGAATATGTGATATGAACGTGGATGCAGCAAAAGCAGTAAGTATCGAAGAAGGAAGGGAGTTTCTTATTACCAATAATCCTTGGTAAAATGGAAAGGCTAATAAAAGTAATAAAGCAAACGAAAAACATAGCAAGTAGGTAAGTAGATTACATTTATATAAGGAGATGACAACAAGACAACATCTAAGTAGATGACATCAGAGATACAGCACTGATTTACAGATTACACTGCTTATAATGCGATTAAAGAAAAACGAAGAAGAAATTTTCCACAAGTTTAGTAATACAATACAGATGAAGAGATTTTCGACGAATATATTAAGACAACAGAGGTAAGCCACCTCGTTTAGAAAGTCTTAGTTCGATCGATCCACAAATAGGAGACAGTATTGAAGATTTATGGATGAAATTTTGGATAGCAAGTTGACCATTATATAGAGAGAAGTCGAGAGGTGCTTCTTATTGTATAGTTAGTCAAACGCAGACTAACGCTGTGTTACCACCAGAGATGAACGAGGATGCATAACGAGGGATGTGTGCGGAACTAACCAATCACATAGCAAGAATAACTCAAGCTTTGAAAAAGAAGCGATATTATTGATTAGTTTCACACACATCCCTCGCTACGCATCCTCGCTCATCTCTGGTGGAAACGCAGCCTTTAACAAAGACACGCTTTAAAAAAATACACCCTGTTTATCTTTATATAGACGTCACAGGTCAAGCGCTTCCCAGAGGTCGGATACTATGGCGTAAAGTGCCTCAAAAGTAGTATGGAGTACGACCCCCGACAATGCATTGTGACCCAAGGGCTTGAGAGGGGGAGAGGCTTGAGCGGAGGGGGGAGGTTGTCTGGCGCCGCGCCACCGCGCCGCCCGCCCATTGACTTGTGACGTCACTGCCTTTAATACAAACCTAGTCACACTTAGGCGCACTCCCAATGAAGAAAAGCGTTTTTATATCATAGTAGGGGTAACCTTTAGTTTTATTGTTTTTGGATTCTTTTGTTTTCAAAGCCTTGAACTCTTGTCTTAGGGCAAAAGGTCTCCTTAGTATATCTAAACATAGCTAATTTTCAGTGTGCAAAAAACTGATTAAAGGCACTATATTTGCTGTAGTAAATATTTATCATGTTCAAACAGGGTAGTTGGTACCATAATTGAGATAAATCTTCATCGATTGGCGTAACTTATGATGTCTTGTGAAAGCGCACTTGAACACATTCTAGCGAAAAGTGGTTATACTACTATATGCAATTATGCACATAATATATTTGCTCTTCATGTAGTGTGTAAAACACGTTTATTTAAAAGAAAACTTGTTTTCTCTATTTTCTTTTCAGCCAAGTAGAAAGTATGTCACTGCTGTTCCTTTTCTCTTAACAACACCTTTTTGTTCCCTTTCTCCTTTATTTGTAAACAAAAGCTGTATATTTTTCTTGTCCCGAACCTTTTGTTAAAAAGTTCATGTTTTTCAGCGGTATTTCTACTTAAGTCTTGCTTGTCAAATTACAAGCAATAAGCGCACATTCAGGCAAAACTTTGCACAGAAATTGTGAACGTGATGTGAATCGGAATGGTAGAGAGACGCCTCTGAGATACAATACAAGACTAAAATGACTAGGGATAGTGGATAAGGAGATAGACTGGTATCAACAGGGTTTTTGACATTATGGGATGATTATACAGATATGAAGAGTCTTTTCTTAGATTGAGTTTAAAAAAAAAGGTATTAAGACTCGAAGACATACAAATATCGATTGAGAACGACTAAATGAAAGTGATAAGACATACCTACATCATACTACGGAAATGAGGTGTCAAATACAAGGTACAATATTATAAACACGAATAAATTGCCAGAAAATTAAGCGGATAAGTAATATTGATATTAAATCAAATGATGAAGATTCTGACCACACGTAGCGATTACATCAGACATTGGACAGGCATTTCCCAACAGAAGACTTCTATTGCTGATGATGTTGATTTTATCATTCAGTTTCATTACTTCCAAATATAATGAAAATAGAAAAAATACAATGCTGATACTGCATATTTAACTGCCAATATAAAGTGCAATCACAAAATACCCCTAAACAATCTCAATGATCAGTTTCACAATCTTCAGAAACAGTATTCCAAGTTCAATTTTCCAAGGCCGCGTGTACACGACCAGCTATAAAAACCTTTCAAACGAAAGTTACTGTAGTACTAACCTGAATATAAAACGTTCTCCGGCTATTAGGCCACTGGAATTGATGACATCGTAAATGTGTTAACATTTATGTAGTCTAGCCTTTATATGCCTTTCAAGGCAAGAAGAGAATTTAATTTGAAAGGTGAATTGTATATTGTGTTGCTTAGGGTCTAGTTTTCAAGAGATACCTTTGAGCGATGGAAAACTTTAAGGTTTAGGTAGGTCAAAAATTAATTCGGAACTTCTTCGTGCTGTTAAAATGTTTTATTTTTCATACTTTTTTTTATAACCCTGCGGAAGATACATGCTCCCTAACTTTTACGAGCTAATATTAAAGTCACAAGAGTAACAGACATTACTGGTGGCTGCATAGATCATGAATATTTATGTAAACAAAGTGCTTGACACTTCATTTAAGTATGTTTGAATTTGCCGCGTAATGACTTTGATGTATAAGTTATCTGTGAGTGAACTTGGTCGTTTCTAGGGAGCTGTCTGTCAGATTGACGTATTGAATACCGCATGCGAATTAGGTTATGAAAATTAGATTGAAATTTAAATATTTAAATAATACTGATTAAGAACTGGTGAAATAATAGCTTTCAATGTTGTTTCTCTTTTCAGAGCAACTCAATTTAAGTTAGAGTTTTACTGTTCACCATAGTATCCAAGGATACATAAACCCATTATAAAACAACATTTCTACATATGTTTTTATTTTATTTTATTCATCAAGGTAATCAACAGCAGTAGTTGTAAATTATTTTCAAAGCTAAACCCTGAACTAGGTACTAACTCAAACCTTGAAGAAAGAAATCTATATCGTAATATCAATAATTAATGTTCTAATGCATCCACTTTCCTGATGAACTTCTCAAGAATGTTGCTACTATTCTTTCTAGCTTAGCAGAATAAAAAGAACGTTAAGTGAAGAAGACAGACAATTTACGAGGAACATCCACTACTTTGTTAGATTACCTAGTAATTGCTAGAAAAAGAGCTTGCAAAATGTACTTATTCATTCTAATTGATGACTATAATGTTATAAAATTCCAAGAAATTTGAAGGGAAGTTTGATATTGATTTATTTGAAACCAATGCTGACGATTGTCTGCAATTAATGGAAAAGCTGCATACAGTACTTTACAATACATTTTTGACTATAATGTCTATATTTCACAAATAAATTGATGACAATTAGATTTAGAAGTCGTAGAGTAAATGTTTTAGCTTTCGTGGCGATCTTTACCGCATTAGGAAATTCCAAGATCTTTAAAAGGACAGACCATTAAAGATTACAGTGTTTCTTCCATTAACACCTATAGATGCAGTGGCTTCCTTAGATGCAGTTGATCTTGATTGCATGACTTATATTATTCATCTTATTTTCATACACAGAAATATTCTACAATTCTTGCTAAAACTCCTGATTCTTTGTAAATATGACACAATTTTATAAAAACTAGAAGACTACAAGCAATAACGTTAATACGATCAGTGTTCCCATTCCGTTGAGCTGGGTCAAGTTTGTCCGATTATTGGGTTTTCGGGACAATACTTTGATAAATATTTTATAGGATAGCTACCGGCGGCGGTGTTACGTAACATTATGGATAGTTATTTGAAATTAGAACGAGAATAAACGCTTCTAAATGTTTTTTTTCAAGTTTATTTTTTAATATCGTATGTTGCATTTGATTTGTGTGATGTGTTTATTGTTGTTATTTAGGTATAGAATCTACCAAAACACGTTCCAATAATTTATGTAGGTAACCGATTGATTTATTCTGCCAATTAAGTGGTCAACAACGTATGAAATCGTGTAAAAATTTTCAGCCTCTTATTTTCTGACCGATATTGATGTTAAAACGATTTACATAGCCTAGAAAAAAATACATTCTATCTGCAATAACTCTCATACGGAAGAAAAGAATTTACGTATTGAAATAACCGAATATCCAATATCAATTCAGTTCGATTTTTGTTGTACTAAAGCGATAGCTACTTGACGACTGAGCTGTGATACACGCATTGTGGCAATTTATTCAAATGTTTATGCCCAAAATGTCCCTACAATAACAAAACCCGGTCAGAAATGGTTCTATTCATATAGGTATCAAATTATGTCTGTGTATTTCATAAGCCTAAATTCAAACATTACATAAATAATTATGCAACGGACGAGTATGACTGTTCCACATGTGCCAAAGCTTTAACAGCTAACATTGGCCTAATAATAAACTAGATTGATTAATACTATCCAAGTACGCCGACATAAACCATAGACTAAATAAACAGAAGTGGTTTTATCGTAAATACTGGTACGAGAACTAATAATGGAACTAATAATACCTTTACTGAAGAGAAAATGTTTTCTGCTTTAGTCCTTGGCTTTAGTTTTTAATTAAGTCATTGTATTGTTAGACAAGGGGGTCTAGACAACCAAAAAAAAAAACAAAAAAAAGGGGTCTAGATAAGGTGACATTCTACGCGATAACGATAATGGAAACGTCAAATATGAATTGGATTGACATAAGCCATCGAAAAGTTTATGTGAATCTGGTTTTAAGTGGTAGAAATACGAAATGCGATTGCCACTTGATGCCCTTAAGAGTCTCCCAATTTGCAACACATAGGTAATCATAGCTATAAGTCCATGGGATGCGCTGTATTAATTTAAAATGTGTAATGAGGTTTTCAAAACAAACGACCTCAATTGTGTTTTTAATTATTTTGAGGCTAAAGACTTACAAAGAGTTTTACACCAAATAAACTGTATTTTCGCTATAAAACTGGTGGTTTAAAAATAATAAAAATCGAAGAAAAAACTTTTATCAGGGCATTTACGTCAACAGGTAGGAAGACCTTGCGGAACTGTTATCGCGCTTCCTAAGTGTATTTCCTTTGAAAATATATTTTCTTCGAATTGTTCTGATAATAGGTCCGCCTTTTTCTTTTCAGAAGGTGTAGGTGGATTTCAGGTGAGTTAAGAGCACCACGTACAGTGACTTTTTACAAAGGTAAAAACGTTTGAAAGTCGACGACGACGAAGAGGATTTTATCCAGATACTAAATCGACAGAAAACTAACGTAGAACATAGAAGTCAAAGGAACGATTTTTTTATCGAAAATACAACGTAGTTTAACATTTTAGTTTTTTGAATCAAATGTGAATAAAAAAACCCTTAAAATGTAGTGCATATTATGTGAAAAACGACTTTCAATTGTAAAAATATCAAAAATCGTACGGATTTACCTAACGTTTACTAAGCCGAAAGATCCTTATTACTACCTATACGTCCCTCTTACTATCCTTATTACTAGTCCTGCTTTTTAACATGTCCGATCCTTGTCTATCGTCATATTTTGCCATGTACGCTCGCGCTTTATTCAATTAGTCCGCCTGAAGTTTCTTGTAAGTGAAAATGCTTTGGAGATCCAATTAGGGCTGTATAAAATATGATGTAACAACATTGTTATCGTAAAAAGGCTCCCTGGGGTACTTGGGGCGAACCGTCTTTAAAATAACGTCTCTTTTGGACCTGACGGAATGTTATCTGACTTTAATGCTATGTTTGACGCTGTTTGCTGAGGTTTCACATTTTTTCGGAGCTGAACAGATGAATTCTTTATTTTGATGGTTTATGTTTAAATGTGGTTGTAATGTTTTATGAGGTCCCGACAGGAATTTTGGAGGTTTTTTAATATCTGTGGATGAGCCGCGATTAATTTTGGTAGGTAATTCACTATTTGCTTCTAAAAACACACAGTCCAATAAAAAACTTACAGAAAGAAAAATAGGTAAGGACCTAAAATAAGACTTAAATAACTGTTAACTAGTATATAAGCACTATTAATATCATATGAAATGCAAGTAAAACCTTCAAATAGACAGAGAAAGGAACAAAGACACGGCAGCATACAACACAGCATATAAAACAAAAGAGAGCTAAAAAATATCGATCGATGAAACCGCAGAAAGCGTGAGATCATAACCATCATTCATACATATCTACCATGAAAGCCCATAACTTCTTGTATGTCAAACCCATACAATTCGCCATTAACCTACTCTCATTAACGATGACAACTCCAAATAAAAACTTAACTACTATACATAAGTACAATTTTAACAGCCAACTTAATTAACACGTTTAATGACTAAAGCGTTAATTGAAACGTCACACTTATTTCTGTGCACAATGAAAACACTATCGAGTCGGGGAAACGGTTCGTCAGGGCTTATTTTATTAATGAAGTTTTTGTTCGTTCAACACAAAATAGAATGAATGCTCTGTTTACCCAAAAACGATTGAAATAAATAGGAGTGAGGGTTTAATTTATTGTGTGGGTGGAAAGAAACGACATGGGATGGGAAAATAATGTGATTTCTGAAGTTATTTATCCAGACCGATACATATTCTTGTTCTTTAATAGTGTAGCTTTGAACAAAGCACAAGCTATATTGTAAATTAAGAATTGAACTCCTGTCAGTATTAAACTTTGTAAAAGCATTGAATTCGAATTTTAAATTCGAAAATCTGCTGTGTTCTGTGTGACCAGTGTTCGAAACGGGAATTCTTACCAATGGCTCAAGATTATATCTTGAGCCATTGGTAATAGTGTCATGGAAAGCATAAAAACCTTATCTGTTGAAGTGTGAAGAAAAAGTAATAAGAATATAATTAAACTTAACAAGTTCTCCCAAGAACAGTGTTACAATGTAGAATTACGATGTTAGACGCTAGTTTTTCAATCACTCAATTTACTTGGTTAACATAAAATCTAATTTTACTTTGCTTGTACAATGTGTGCTTGCAAAATATAAAGAAAGAAAGACTTGAATAGAAGAAGGGAGCTAGTGTCTTCTTTATCCTGAATTTTGCCTTTATTGGTACTGTTTTGAAATCGTTATGGAGTCATGTTATGTGCTGCAACAGATAAGTCCGTAGACGTGGCTAAATACATTCATCCTAAGACGACGCTTTGACAAAAGATCCCTCAGCCCGTAAAATTACAAAAAGTAATTCCAACTAATTAAAGTCATAATATTTTTAATATCATGACCAATATCAGCCTGTTAAAACTCAACTTAGCTGATTGGTTTTCACATAAGAACTAGGTAACTACTAAAGATTAAGACAAAGCCAGTCTACCATTACAAAAATAATGCACGAAAAATTCGTCTCGTCTACCAGTACGTATTTTTCACTCCTAGCTTTGACCCGTAGCTTGATTAAAGCAAGCCTGTTGCTCTTTGGGGTCTTGCCACTGTCATCATTTACTGTCCTCTTTTACCAGTCTCTCTTTTTCAATCCTCTTTTAATTTACTTTTCACTGCCTCGTTGGTGTAGTCGTCGCAAGCACGACTGCTGGACATGAGGCCCGGGGTACAATTCCCAGGTCGGGAATTGTTATTGGGCTTTTGCATCAGGAATTTCTGAGTCCGGATTTGTGCCTGGTCGATGGCAATAAGCTCGCCCTGTATTACGTAGGTCTTAAATATAATAGGGGAAAAGTGGTCTCTATTTAACTCTACAGGGGTTACAGGTGTAATGTTATGTTTTTACTTACTTTTCTTCAGCCGTCTCTTCGACAGGTGGTTGTGGTACATGAGTTGACAAGTCAGGCAGTTCGACTGCCATTGTATCCATTGCCATATTTGTTCTGTTGATTTACACTTGTGTTCTTATAGTCACGTACATGGATAGGTCACTATTTGAAAATCACTTTTTATTGTTTCTGTGTTGGCTGTATCTGTTTGAGTAAGAAGTTTGTTATACTACTGAGCGTCCGTCGCATCAACGTTGTGATCAACAAACGGTTCAAACGTTACTGTTATCTTCGTAATTTTATATTTTATTATAAAATTATTCGTGTTATCACTTTGAAATTCAGTGAATCAACAGTGTAGTGTCAGAATATCTAACGTCGAGATAAAGTGATTCAGGAAGCTGTATATCATTGCTATCAAGTACTCTACAGTTTTTAAGTATATTATCAAAGGTTGTTCCTAACTCTTCATGAACATAAGTCATTATTAAGCTATTACTTAATTTTTGACAGTAGGTATTAGTATGTACTGGTCAGATAGGCAGTCGCTCCATATAGAATACTGGTATTCAGCTGCATCCGGTTAGACTGTAAGCCGACCCCGACATAGTTGGGAAATGGCTAGACAGATGAGGTATTAGTATGTACTTGGTTCTTCATATTACCTTGTTATAAGGGATTTATGGATAGTAAATAGTGGATGGTTACTCAAAACTTTAGACGACCCAGAATGGCTGAAGTTAAACAAAATCAATAGTTTGGAGATTTTTCTTTGTGCGATGTCGTAAACTGGCATCGTCGTTCGGTTAAGAATTGGTTTAGATATATTATTTAGGTCCTAGGTACGTCTAGTTTGGCATGAATTTTCTTCAAATTTTTTGGTACCAAGGACAGTTTATTTGTAATTGATTACTGTGCTACTACGTGTACTAGTACAGTAATCAATTACTTACTTTACAACTACTTTGTAGTTAATTTACTTAAGATGGTCACTCTTTTGATAAACGTCATATTGAGGAATGGATCCCTAAAAATATAACAATTCTTGCAAGTAGGTATTGCGTGTCAAAGTTTCAAGTTTGAGATGAGAAAAGAAACCATGATATGAAAAGCTATGCTAGCTATACTGTAAATGTGGTATATTCGGTTTTTCACCTCTACTGAAGTAAAAAAAACTATTAGTAGGTAATCTCTAGCCATGGTAGGATAACTTACAAGTATAAAAAGCCTTGTAATTGAATTCAAATAACTTTTTTATGAGTTGAAGATGACATGCAAAACAGGTTCCAGTTTATTTTAATGTCGGTACACAGCAAAAAGCAAACAATGCTTATATGACATTCTTAAATAAATTAAAGTATTATAATTATTTGCCTGCGTAGAAGCAGTTTGTTTAAAACCAAAGTACTTTATTTGAAACGCATAAAGGTTATTTTACAAGGATACCTTGTTTAGAGCATAGACAATCTTAGTACTACAGTCAAAGCTATCTAGACTATTGGTGTATAAAATAAGTACTTCGTTGGTCTAGGTTTGAGTTGGCCAGCGATTACGTCATAGGTTAGGTCAAGCAAAAAGTACGTTTGTGGCTGAAAAATCTAGAACGGTTGTCGATAACGGTGGGCTAGGCACGATAAAAAATGTCTTTTAAATTTTATCTTGGTAAAAATCAACGCTTCTGAATTTTATTTGTCTGCAAAGTGATGACATTCTTAAGAATGGAATTAAAAAAAACAATCAAAAGAAACTGCACAAATATCGAGTCATCTTACATCTATCATGTCAATCGTTCTCATCATCTACCTAGCCCCTTTCCAACTTTGCTGATTTCGGCTGCTAGTCTAACCGGATGCAGCCGAATACCAGTGTTTATATGGAGCGGCTGCCTCTCTGACACGTCAACCATCCCACGTAAGACAGGTGTTCAGAAACACAAAAATGCCTAAGCTTCCGTTTCAGACAAAAATACTTTGTAGGTATAAAAATATTCGAAAATATCGATAACATAAACAATAGCAGCTTGTTTTTGTTTACTGCACATCACTAACGCGCAATATCCGCGTGGTGCGCCGACGCATCCCACTCATGTTTACAACTGTGAGTAACGTTACTATAAAACGTTAACAAAATAACTCAATGTGTTCCTAGAATACGTTTGAAAAGTGTATTTTAAAGTGGTCTGGTATTCGGAAGTGGGTGATTTGTTTACAGGATTGTAACGTTATTGTAATGTAATGGCGTCTTAAAGTTCTTTGTTATAAAAAACAGGAAAGATGGAAAAATTTTACCGGTTATATTTTTGTTCATGGAAAAATTGTTGCTGGATATTTACTGAAATGCTTCGACAGAGGTCATTTGTATCATAGCCTAGCCTTTTGTCAACTATTTTTGGGTCGGTTTTCAGTTTAACCGGATGCAGCTGAAGCCCAGTATTTTACATGCAGCGACTGCCTTTATTATGCAAGAGTGGAATCACAACCACATCGAGGCACAATGATAAAGACGAGTATTATAACAACGCAATTGATAAAGATTCAGTAACTCCGTCACATCTCAACTTACAAAACAATCCAACAACACATAATCATGAGTAACTTAAAACGAATGAATAACGATCTAACAGCGATGATACTACACTATTTACTTATAAAGACCATTTGCTTGTCTCAATTACAGGTTGGATCACAAAGCACGGAACCGCGTAATTCTTTCAAAGATTCTTGTGATAGCATTGTATGAAACACGCGCAAATGTACATTTAAATGTCACCTTGACAGGTCGTCGCAATAATTTACTTCATTTCAGTTACTATTGTTTACTGCGGAAGCCTGATTGTCATTTGTTTTAAGTTCAATGTATTCTAGATTTGCGTCGTATTATTTCTCTGCACTTATCTCATTTTATTTGGGGTCAGTCCAGCATGTCTTCTTCCGTACTTCTCTATTAGTCGTCATCTCATGTGTCAGTTCCTTTTTAGCCACATCATCTTTCACACAGTCCATTCATCGGTTCTTTGATCTTCCTATAGACCTTCTTAGAGCCATCAACATTCATACTTTTGAGCGACGCATTCATTCTAAGGCCGCTTTCACATTAAGGCGTTAGCAGCGCGACAGTAGCGCGGCAGAAGCACAGTCGAAGACAACATCTAAGGCTGCTTTCACATTAAGGCGTTAGCAGCGCGACAGTAGCGCGACAGAAGCACAGTCGAAGACAAAAACTAAAAAAAAAAAAGATTTTTACCGTCTGGACGATAGACGCGCGACTGTCGCGCTGCTAAAGTCGCCTAAATGTGAAAGCGGTCTAACTGTCACATTAACTACTGCAGCAATACTCGTATTGTACCTACTGGCCTTCTGTAATAAGGTTTTGTTTAGCAGCAAATGATGAGTTCTTATTTATTTCAATGTATCATCACCATCATCATCATTCTCCTGCCCTTATCCTTTATTTGGTGTCGGCGATGCATGTCTCCTTTCATACTTCAATATTCAATATGTGTCTTATATTAATCGCCCAAGATCTATGAAGGCTGCAAGTGGCACTTTTTATTAATCTTCTTTCGTCGAGCGCAATAACTTAAGACGTCAGCCACATCGGTGTCTAGAGCAGCTTTATAGCAAAGTTTTTTTTTTATTGGAAAAAGGAAACTTCTTTGAGATTTTGAACAACATGAGTTTTATATTGTATGTCTTATGTCCAGTTGTGGACATATTTCTTATCATATTTCAGGAGTCTCACTCACGTGATTTTACATGACAAACAAAAAACCGCAAATGTTTTTTCCTTGATTTTTACCACGGTTACCTCAATACCGCAAAACATTAAAACTGTTTATTCTTCGTTATGAAAAGTAAAGCCACGTAATTACAGTGCAGTCTTGCACAGTGTCCAAGACATTAAACATACAATTATGAATAATATGAATGAATCATCAGAATTAAAACCGTGGCTGGAACTTGCAATCCTTTGCTAAAATGTGTAATTGTTGAATGAGTGAATCATTCACATACATACATAATATGTGCACACATAAACGCTCGCCTTTTCCCTTGGGAGTAAGCAGAAACCACAGAGCGCCACCTACTATGATCCTTACATACTCTTTTAGCTGCGTCCAAGTTCATAGAAGCACACCAGTTGCGAGAAGGTACTAAGCACCTAGATACCGTGGCCATGGAACACAAAGGGCAAAGAAGGAACATGGATGGGTTTTAGTCAGTACAAGTCTGACACTCCCTTCCGCTAAGCCCAGAGTGTAGCGTATGAGTGGTCACACGATGATTTCCCATCCCAAAAAAAAAAAAAAAAAGGTACTAAGCACCTGACCTTCCTGAACCACCAATAAGGTCAGCGTTCCTCCTTCTAGGGCCTGATTATTTGAATGATGAACGTAATGAAGCTAGTAATTCATTTAACAGCTCTCTCATCAACCTTCTTAATTCCTATTTTACTCATCCAAGTTAGACTAATGAATTTGGGTGAACTGCCCTGGTTAATCTTTACTTAGGACTTTAATTCCCGTCGAATTCAGTTTATTTGGTTTTCGACTCGTAAGCACCCGGATTTAAGGAACTATCAAAGTTTAAATCCAACCCCTTTTTAGATCACATACATTTTCCATCACGGATAAACTAGGAAGAATTAACCTATTATAGATATATCGGAAGCTATACGAGACGGATGGAGATGTCACTTTGAATTACTGTCCATGTCATTTCCCATGGGATTATTCTAATAGGATGGGCAGCTGTGGTCTCCTGTCTAATAATAATATGGCTCTGCTATCTCAAATTGAGAATGGAAGTGATATTGTGAATCTTGCTAGGGGAGAGATCATTGTAGCACTTTTTGGGGACACATATCAACAAGGTCATCTTGTTAAACGATCTGTTTAAGGCACTGATGACTTCCAAATAATTTTGAACTACGCAATAGCAATTAGCAAAATATTTAGAATGTTGTCAATGATAAGGAAGATTTACAATCTTTAGCAGCAGTTAAGATCATAGTAAAAAGAAAGATTACAATCTGGAATAATACGGAACTAACGTTTTTGGATCAAGCTCAGGACATTTATTTCATTTATATCTACAGGCACTTTTGAATTGTTAAAGAGTCGGTCAGTTAGTCTACGAGTTAAAGCTAGTTCATTCCATCAGTTTATTTTGTTCCACCGAAACCTTGACACATACCACCATAAGGACTGGTACTCCTACCACGGGGATCATTTACCATGACTGGGTCCCCATAGGTGCTATATCTGTCACAATGACCACGATACGCAATAACGCGCGCGTAATCAACTACACGGTCCTCGTTTCGAATGAATGCATGCGTCGCAAGTCTTCTGTGAAATCGCTCGTTATTTACACACGTATAGCTGACGACTGAAAATGAACGTGGAGTTTTGTAGTGCTAATATTACAGTCTTTGACTAGATACTAGTTTGTATCATGATTCAGGCTAGAGTTTAATTGGTATTGAAAGTATTTTTGGAACAACTCATCGCTGTGAGCATTCCTATCGGCAAAAATGCCAATCTTTCATCTTCTATGATAATCATTTTATCCATATGAGGAGCTGAATTTTCAAAAATTATTGCATTCTGCTCACTTTTGTTATACGAATAATTTTGTGCTAAGTGTCATGCTTCTAGACCCAGTGTGTATGCTAGTGTAGACTGTGACTATATCCAATAGCGCATGGATAAGGACAGGAGAATGATGGAGATCATCATTCTCCTGCCCATCCCAATTTATTTGGTGTATTGTCGATATTTTTACTCAAAAATATCAATTTATATCATCCTTCACACAGTCTATCCATCGTTTCTTTGGTCTTCCTCTACTGTTAAAGGCATCCACATTCATATTCAAAACTTTCATTTGACCAAAATATATTTTGTTAATTGCTAGGTTCGGTACCAATTGAGTCTTTCACAAAAACATTCAGTTTAAAGCCCATAGTCGTCATTTGTATCAATTATTTTTAGATCGTCTATTTCTGGTATGTAGGTACTTCAACTATCCATTCAGACAAGCATCGTGTTATTTTCTGCTATTTCTATAGTACTGTTATTTATGCCGGTAGTAACTAATGCTTTGTGTTTTACAACTACATCAAGATTCTAATTAGCGATAATATTTAGCTTGTTCACAGTTTCATCTAAGTTGTAACAAGGCGAGACAAACAGATCAATCGCAACATTGAGTGAAAGAACAAATATTATTGTTTCAGTTTCACGATTAGTTATTTTTATGTTTGTTTCATGGGTTCTGTTGTGGGTTAACTGCTTCGAGCCGTGTTGCTTGCCAATTTGTATCAAGGTTTATCGTTTTAATACTGGTTCACGTGTTTTGTTTAGCATCTTTCGAAACTGCATTTCCTTTTCGAATTGTTTTGATTTTGAGTTTGATACAGCATTTACTTCGCTGTATCTCTTTAAATTGATTATAAAAAATCGCAAACAATTTTGTTTTGCTTCTTAGAAACACATTATTTTTGTGTTTTGTATTCCGAATAAAGCAACATGAGTTAAAAAGTTTGTAGTCTAGGTTTCGAAAAGCTATCAATTTAAAGTCTTGAAGAAAATAAGAGAAAAATGCAAAGCTAAGAAAGACCGATACGACAGCAGAGTAAATGTTCATCAGTTCGGTGTTATTGAATGGTATTTTTAAATCTACAAAGTTAACCTTCACGGCAAAGTAAACTGATGTAGAGAATTTGTAATTGATGGAAATTTTTAGACCAAATTAATTTTAGAGGCTAGAGACTTCAGTCTAGAACAAATTGAGTGACAAACTTGATAAGCATGACTGATTGAAGAGATTATAAGTAAACGTCGAAAGGCTGCGTAAAGTTTGCATTGAGGCATATGCAATGATGACTGCATTTTAAGAGTTTTTTTTTAATACGAAGCTTGGAGGAATTATGATGATATGGCTCGAAAGGAGGTGACTGCTGAGATGACGAGTAATAGAGAACTATGGAAGAAGTACTCATGGTGCGCCGACCCCAAATAAATTGGGATAACGGCTGAAGAATAATGATAATATTGAAATTGTCCAGGTATCCATATCAATATTAATGTTGAAGAAGCGATAGTGACCGTTTGCCGGTTTGTTACCTTCTTACGCCCGATCGGCGCTACGAATTGCGACGTATAAGTACCCTGGGACCTGGAATAGGACATAAGCTTTCTGTTCTGGATCGCAGATGAAGTCATGGGCAACAGTTAGTTCTAAATAAGGGGGGACACGGAAGAGAAGAAGGTGTTGCGCCGGGGACAAGTAACACGGGATAAGAGCATAAAGATAATGAGTGATTTTTACAAAATAAGGCCAGTTTTACAGTAATAATTGTTCTACAGCACAATTAACGTGAACTTTTTCCTTTTTGCTTATCCTGGCTTAATTACGTGTCAATAACTTTATTTCTATTTCCTCTTACACAGCTGTTACCATACGTATTGTTTCACTTACATTACTTTTCAGTTTGAAAATATAGTTTTACAATAAAGTTCAGCGGATGTGATTGTTTGAGTGTTACACGATTGTTTCATAATGAGCCTAACACCGGTTTCACAACACGGGCGGTATTACGCGTATGCAACCGTTGCATATGCAACAATAAAAACATTCTAAATATGGACATTATCAGTCGACGCCATTGGCCAAATGGCCAGTCGTTCTCAATTTCATTGTGTGTAATTACTTGAAAGTACTTATTTGTGTTGTAGCTACATGTATACGTTCAGTTTTAGTGTGGTAGTTAATTAAAATTGTTTCCATAACTCATGAATTAACTGTCCAGAATTCGTGGTAGGTTGACATTCACATTAATAATGAAATACCAACACATTGATTAGTTCCTCCCTTCTCGATAAAGGTTTGATAGTAACCTTTGGAAATGTTGAAACACTACCCACATCCTAAGCAATATTCAGTAAACGAGTAACGTCTGAAACATTTTTCTTTATACCAACGTTTAAGGTGACATCTAAGCAATTGTGGAAACACAGCCGTATAACAAACGTTTCTAGGAGTATACGAACACTTATTACACTTCACATTCACTGGATTGTCGATTACAGTGTTGGGTATGAAACTGTGTTGTTTATACAAGGTTGCGGGGCGAACGTGCGTGTGCCTCGGTCGACGGTCGCGGCGCTACTGAAGGAAGGGGGCGCAGAGTACCCGGCTAGAGATGCGCGTCGCGACGCCCCCACGGGGTAAATTACCAGATAATTTGTGTAATTTATGTGTTCTCCGTTCGGAAAATTCGTGTTTTTCAACGAGTTTATAGTTTGCAAGGATTTCCGGTGATAGTGCGCGAGTAGTTTCGGTATTGTTCGAGATTTTTTTTTTTTTTTTAACTACAGGCGGAAAAGTATTCATTTATACTGACCTAAATTGTTAGCCTTGAACGCTAAAATCAGAATTACAGGAATCAGAAAAGAGTGAATCAAACTTTCTTGAAAATTTTTCGCAAGGCAGCTTACCAAGAAAATTTGAAATTAATTTCGAAGTTTTCCTTAACTGCAAGATAATTATTCTGGATTAATTTATTATTCCTTGACAGCAATAGGGAAAGCTGGTAACAGAGTCGTTAAAGAAATAAAAGTAAAGCAGCAGCTTGGGGTTGGTCGCGCCCGCCCTCTCTTTGGGCGGATCGTCGGATCGATCTGTACTGTGATCCGTACACTGGTTGGTTGACGGATCGGAACCAACGCGACTGCTTGCGACCAACCTACGTCACACGTCATCGATATTCAAATGCTGTGGGTACTTTGTTTTGATTGTTTTGTCAACAGATTCGGAATTGTGGTATGGCGTTGGCATGTTTTTCGTAAGGTAGGTAAACTTTTGGTATAGCTTATAAGCTATGAGTAATTGAGTACGAATTAAACCAATGTCAAAACTACCTCAGTTCAATAGGTACGCATTTTTTAGTTCCTTAAGACATAAGATCCCAGTTTTATATAAATATCTTCTATGGTTTAGTTTTCATCCTCGTTCCTTTATATGTCCTCTGAGACCATAACGAACCTCATTAGGCTTTTAGTTGTCTATATGATTGAAAATAATGCCCCTGATTAAAACCTTACAACGGGGGGCGATTCATCTTCATAATTGCTTACTAGACCAAATTGATTGTCCATTAAGAAGTCAGTTTTTTGCCACCAATCTGTGTTTAACCCGTCTATATTTGAGTCACGCCATCCAACAAAAGCAAATACTTAATAGGAATTGACTTGCGTCAAAGCATTTCTTCTAATGCTGGATTGCCTTGGCTTTGTTACGTCTTTATGCCTCGTTCACGACGCCAGGCTATGCGATTAGACGACTTGAGACAAGCAACGCGCGTTTTCATACTCACACTCACTTGTTTCCTTCGCGCGAGTATAGTATAGTCGGTGACTCGTGTTATGGTCTTAAACCAAAATCACCGATGCTCCCTAAAGCCCGCCAAAGACGATAGGTTATGTGTGTGCAGTTATGCCTGTGCAGTTCAACTGTAGGTACAGGGGCATGCATGAATGTGTGCATTAGAAAACTACAGTTATCCTTGGAATGGGACTTGGGTTTCCCTTCGTGGTTTTGCATGCAATAGTAAAACTGACATGCATAACCTAGCCTGTATGGCTACCGTTACCGTTCATTTTTGCCGCATCATCAATTTGCAAGTGAAACGTCTGAACACAAAAAAAAAACAAAAATTAGAAAAAGATTTCAAATATTTAAAAAAACAAACAGTTTATAAACGTCTTATTTCCGACATATTATAAGCTATTTGTTTTTTTCGCAACGCGTGTGTCGATGAGCATGCAGTTCGTGGCCGAGCCATGACGTGGCTGCATCGCTACGAAGAAAATGGAAGCTAGAATGATGTTCTGAAACGTATAGTCATGTATATATCTTTACAAAGCTCCAGGCTTCTTTATCACGAAGGACGTGAGCGTTTTATAAAATGCGATCTTTGATCGAAAACAGCAATATAGCTGTAGGTGACTGCAAATAAAATTATACTGTGTTGTATATCTTTTGAAAGGCTTGGCACCGAAGATGAATGTTTGGAATATTGCATGAACATGACCATTATTATATTCCGAAAAGTGATTATTTCTGTTAATCTTGTCAAATATTATTATTTATATAATTTGATCGATTTTTCAAGCAATTCGGCTGATTGGTAGCTTGGTATCGGACGGGAGAAGGCATTGACATTTTTCATTTAGGGTAATATGAAACTTTTGAAACAGGAACAGGTATACCTTTGCACCAAGTTCGTTTTCAGTAGTAACCCTTTTCAATTCTCTTGAGTAACTTGAGAGCACTCTATGCAAGTAAGTAAATATTGGACTACGTATTTCTACAAAGAGGAATTTTAAAAAGAGAATATTTCAAGCGTAAAACCACTTGCACAGTCTTTTGTTTTTATAACAAAAGAGGGAGACCTGTTTGCTTTGTAGTAACTAGGTTATACCACCGAGACACGAGTACAGTCACGAGCAACAATATGTATAGGTACACTTACCAAAATTCAAAAGAGATTTCGTCGTAGAACTTTGATATTAGACCTCAGTCTAAGTGCCTAGCCTTTTTCCAACTATGTTGGGGTCGGCTTCCAGTCTAACCGGATGCAGCTAAATACCCCATTGATGGAGCGATTGTGTATCTGACCTCCAGCACCCAGTTAGTACTGGGTAATACGGTACGCCTTGGTAATATTGTTTGTCCGACTTTCGGGCCACTGACTACCTGTAACGACTGTCAAAGATCTACAATTGACAGCCGGGACCAACGGCTTAACGTGTTTTCCGAGGCACTGAGGAAACTCCGTATGTGATTGGTGGCTTAACCTGAAGATCGACGAAGCTCCTCTTTGATATAAGACCTATTTCAGAAAAATATAGGCTCCAAAATACTATGTTCGTAACAACATGAAATTGCAATCTATATACAGTTAACTAGGAGAATATTCATTCTAGAAATTGCTTTTTACAACAAAAGGGTGCATCTTTTACTTTACACAGTAACTAGGTTACATCACCGGGACACAAGCACCACAAAGTTGATGGAAACATAGAACGAGTGGGATTAATATCCGCTAGACTGTCACACTGTCAACGTGTCTGCAGTCTGTTCTCGGTTACACGTGTGACAGGGCAATATCCCTTCGCTGAAATGCTTGTTGAATGGCGTTGAAAGAAAAAGAGTTGATTAAGATATGAGTTAATTAAGACTGCCTCTTTGGTCTAGTAGTCGCAAGTACGATTACTGAGCATGAGGTCCGGGGTTCGATTCCCGGGTCGGGCAAATTGTTACTGGGTTTTTCCATCATGCATTTCTTAGTAACAGACGCAGAGTCTGGATTTGTGCCCGATTGATGGCAATAGGCTCGCCCTCTATTCCTGGCGAAATATTGGTGTACTATTAGGTACATCTCTGCCTAATCCTACAGGGATTACAGGCCGCGATGTTATGTTATTTTACTAGAAAGAATTGAGTCTATTTTATACACACGATAACCCTTTGAAACAAGATGAAACACTAGGAAACTCCTCACAGCGGTCAGTCCAAACTGAAACATTACAAGATGACGGGTATTAATATCCGTGTGTCGCATCAAGCTGTCACATTGTCAGCGAGCGTGCAGCGCTGTCTTTTCACTTCAACATATTGTGTGTTATATGTTGCAGCTACTGACAGGATGGAAACCCCTGTTATTGAAGGATGCTTGCATGAAAGACTAGTTTATGCCCGCGGCTTCGTCCGCGTGGTGTTGGATAATTGTCCCACAGGATCATACTACCGGGAATAAAAGTATTATCTGTTTTAATCCAGGTTATAAACTATCTGTGTGCTAAATTTCATCCAAATCTGTTCAGTAGTTTTTGCGTGCAAGAGTAACAAACATCCATTCATCCTCACAAACTTTCACATTTATAATATTAGTAAGAAAAGAAGAAAACCGGAAAATAACAAATATCTGAGGCACATTAGAAGGCAAATGCTACACTACCAATGTAACTATTTTTTCTGACATTAAACTTTTTTTTCTGACCATAAAACTACACTTAATTCTATAATCGCGTCTCTCATCCAACTAACCCACAACCTAACATAACCACATCCTCTATGCTCCACAAACAGACCGAGCATTGAATTATAGAAGCTGGCTGCGCTCGGCAAAGAGCAGTAATTAAGAGCAGAGCCACACGAGCACGACTAATTAACGAGCATAGCCTGCTCTGTTTGTGCTTTCGACCCATTTTTGAAGCAGGGGTAGTGGGTAAGAAGTTTTTTGTGGGAATTTGTGATCGACTGACATTGCTGTGGCAGGGATTTTGCTGTCGTGAATTTTCTGCATAATAAACTAGAATATCCATTCAGTATGGTGTAACACTTTATTTTCATTTTTGTTATAGTGAGCTCCCTCAGTGAGCGCGGTAGTACCAACGTGAAAAACTAACGAGAATCTAAAGAAAGCCTTCTTGTGCTGTAGACAAGATAACACTTCGCTCCTTCTGTGAGAGGGAAGCAGCTACATATTCCTCAAATTGATGAAACATTAATATCTTCGTTTCGTTGAAATATTTTAAAAATACATTCATCTAATCGCGAAATGTTCTGTAAAGTCAGACTATGAGATAAAGCTTAGCTCATTGGGTATTCGAGACGAAGCACCAGGTTGGTATCTTAATATGTATAGGTCTCTTCTCTAGCTACAAAATGTGATACATGATTTATTTTGATTTGCTCAAGAATAATATCGAATGATTCAACAGTCTGACCATGGTATCTCAAAACATTTAAAGTTTAGGTGAAATAATTTGATTTGATAAAAATAAAAATGATAGGTTTTCAAATACACCAACATGCCTGACAGATATTTCTCGACGGCATGTAAAGCCAAGTCAGAGGCCCATGGGCGGCATGAAAACTCTGACACCACGTTAGGCACTAACCACGCGATGAAGAAAGAAGAAGAAATACACACACAAGAAATCCACTGATAGCCAACAGTCCAGTGATTAAGGCTATCTAGTAGTTTGAAATTTTCCACAAGTTTCCCAAGGTGAGTGCTAACGAAGGGTTTTGGAAAATCCGCCCCTTAAAAGGGTTTAATAAAAGGTTGTTTAGGAGTTCAGTTTAAGTAATTTTTGGCAATGCGTAATCTCATTGTACGTACAGCCAATGATATCATAAATAAAATGAGGTAGATATCGCACTAGCGCGCGTAAATTGTTGCGGACAAATTCAGACAATTGTCGTAATTTAAGTACTTCAAGCGCAATAGCTATCTCTTTCTGTATCATACGTTCGTTCTATCGCAGTCGTAACAACGCAACACATTGATATTTGAACACCGCTCAGTACGAACGTAGCGTATCTTCTTTGTAATACCATTGCGTACAGCTTGTATCTAAATAACCTATATTCAAAATTATCTAAATAAAAAACAGACCACACCATTTGAAAAAATAATTTTATGAAATATTTAATGCAACTCTTCACAAATATTTCTATTCATGATTAGATCATTTTGAGCAAAAAAATGAATACAAAATGTAAATTATATCTACGTGCTTACTGTAGACATTAAACGATGACAGCATAGCGTCCATTACGGAAAGTTCTCGTGAGTGAAGTGGCTGCGGATGACACAATCCTGTAATCCTATCTAATAATGGAAGCCTCTGGACAGACTGATAACGTCATAGAGGACTGAGGAGGGAGGAGGGAGCAATTATGTGCCTTTGATATATGGAGGACAGAATGGTGGTCTAGTTTTATGACTATTGATAGCACTTATAAAATAATCAGAATTTAAAATTATTCGATGTTGGCAATTGTTGTTTTCTTAAAGATTATGGGCCTTTTTTAACCAAAAACTAACCAACAGTGACGAGACCTGTGCTAACTGAAATCTTAAAAAAAAAATAACAATTGGGTCAATATCCTAAAACAGGATATTCTCAGTAGTTCATCCTCCTTCAGGAATTTCTCAGTAGTAGCCGCAGAGTCTGGATTTGCGCCCGGTTGATGGCAATATGCTCGCCCCCTATTACATTGAACTTAAACATAACTGGCGAAATGTTGGTGTATTAGTTACACCTCTGCCTAACCCATTAGGGGATTACAGATGTGATATTTTTTTTATTTTTATGATAGAACCTGAGTTGCCAAGTTACTTCTTAAAATGATAAAGTCTGATGTGTAGAGGCACATAATGCCTGCGACTAATACGTAATGCTGTATGAAATATGTATATATTCGCCAAAGTACTAAATTATCAGTGATGATTGTTCTCGATTTTCCTTAATTTAGCGTTATGAATAATAACCACACGCTTTCAGCTGACTGCATTCGTATAGTATATCAAACACAAAGGCCGGATATGACGTCATTCATAAATTCATAATTCCCCGTTTCAGTGTACAGTTTAGTACTGTTTTGGGAATATACTCGTGGTAGTAACAATTTTCAGGAGTTGCGAGTAGTTTTACAGGAATTGGGTACAACGAATACTAGATTTTTCGCGAATTTGCGTAGCTTTTCAGGAGTGGTCGTTTTTCCATGGAATTTTGCAGTAGGCGTGGAACGTACGTAGTGGAAAAGCGTTTCTTTGGTATAATTTGTAGTTTTTGCGATTGTGTAGTTATTATCAAGAATGTATGTCATGTATATGTTCAGAAAAATGTTTCAGTTTCTACCAAAGATTTCTGTCGAGATAAATACTCATTCTTGCATCATTGGCATGACTTCTATCGATGTAGCGGTGACTAATAATTTCACCTAGACTTTACATCCGGATCATTATTATTCATTATAATTAATTGTCGATGATTAAGATTACTAATAGTAATTAATGTTATCTTCACTTAGTTGTCTTATTTGTCTGTTTGTCTGTTTATATGCGATAGGTTTCTACATAATAAGGGTAGGAACATACGCTGTACTACCGCAACAAAAATGATTTCATTTCTGTTGTCTCGCTCGCTCATAGTTAAAACCGTATCTTTCATTCCATACGGTATGTGTGAGCTCACTCTTTTCAGTGGTGAGCACTTACGCGCGACCTAAGTACCTACGGTGAATACAGGGTGTAAACAGACCCTTCACATAGCCGTCAACCAAGCATTCTGTACATCAAACTAAGTAACTTTACGCAAAAATTATTGCTGGGCATCGACTTTTTTTTTTGAGGTGAAAAATCACGTTTTACGGTAGGACTCGTTGGAAAGCACTCAAAGCATTGTGCTGATGGATGGAATGAATAGTACAGGGGTCGTGGAGGTGTGTGAAGTAAAAATCGTACATTAAAAACATGTATTAAATAAAGAAATTTGTGAAAAAGTTGGAACTTTGACCCCCAATAACTCCGTAACTAGAAGGTGCCCAGGGATGGTTTAGAACAAAAAAGTTATCGCAATAACGGGGAGAACAAGTACCTTTCGGTTATGTTAAGGGTCTATTTACACCCTTTATATATGTATACATACGTCTAACAATTCAATATTACAGTTGTGTGTCACACGTATTTTATGCAGATAGAATGTTTCAAAAGAAAATCTTATAAAACTAAAGTACCTAGCATCAAAGACTAAAAGGAGACGCAACTAGAAGACATAAAACCGTTAATCCATTAAATGCGTTACGTGGGGGACCTCGTGCGACGTATGAGATCATGGTATTGTAACTATGTTACTCATCTTTTTATATTTTACTACCTCGAGGGTCTAGTGGTCGTAAACGCGACTATTAAGCATGAGTCCGATTCCCTTCGTGGGTTCGATTCCCAGGTTGGGCAAAATGTTATTGGAATTTTTCATCAGGAATTACTCGAAGGCAGCCACGGAGTCTGGATTTGTGCCCGATTGATGGCAATAGGCTTGGCCTCTATTACATGGAACTTAAACATAACTGGCGAATTCTCGGTGGACTATTAGGTGCACCTCTGCCTAATTCTTCGGGGATTAATTTACAGGCGTGATGTTTATTATCGACATTATATTTGTCATTAACGAATTTAATTAAGTACTTCCAGAGCAAGTGTGTGTTTGTACAAAACAGTACGTAACGAATCTAGTGCATTATAATGAGTTAATTAATAACTTATTCTGTATTTTATTTTCAAATGAATTATTTTAACACATTCGTATTTTATCTGCTTTGGTGGTTTGTTAAATTCTTAATAAATTACAAATCAGGAAATCTTGAGAATTATCATTTACACTAGAAACGGGATATTTACCATGTTTACTGATTTGTTTGAGTTCCCGATATAATATCAGGAACTCAAACAAATCAGTAAACATGGTTAATATGCCTTTACTAGTGTTAGTGACCACGGTAGTTTAAAATCTTATATCTTGAGATTTTTTTCCTTGTTTAGAAAAAGGAACTTAATACCATGACATTTTATGTATAAGTATATATAAGTATATCCTTGTTGTGGCATAGTAAACTAAAAAACACAGATAGAGACACACTGTAGCATACACCTATAGAAAACTCAAAAAATATTTCATTATGTAACTCAAAACTAAGTAGAACATGTAAATATATGTTTTGGGAGCAAGCGGTGTGCTTGTTTTGCTACAAAAATATTATGATAAACTTATCATTTATTTAAATGTACATTTGTCAAAATGATATTTATTAAAGGACAAAAAATATTTGATTGTAGAATACGAACAAACACAAAAACTGTGTTGAACCAAAGTTGTTATCTTTGAAAGAATTGATTATGGAAAGGACATTTGAAATAAAGCGACTTTGGTACTTGAAGAGGGTAATAAATATCGTTTATTAGGGTTCTATTCGTTCCGGAAAATTGAAAAACTTAGGAGTTAGATACCTGAAAAGGAGAAATGGTTTAATACAATAGTTTTCCTTTAGAAAAAATGAAAAACGTGAGCAAGGCTTCGGGTCATTTGTTAGCACACTTTCAGTAGATTAACCTTTTGAACGCCATTGTCACATATGCGTGACAAGCAAGCGCGTGCCCTGTACGGCAACGACACAAATATGTGACAAAAAATGTACAGTGCACTATTACACAAAAAAAAAATTTTTGGTTTTTAGTTTTGTTTTAGAATAGTTTCGGTTTTAATCTTATAGTAGGTAGTTGCGGTGAAATTGTGGCTTGGCATGGAGGGCACGCGCATGCGTTTATACTCTGCCCAAAAGGTTAAAATAATAAGTGTTTTTCTTAGTCGCATTTGATTTTGTAATTTTCTCCTTCAAGTCATTCGAAAAACATATAAAAAATATCCATAATAACAATAACATCAATCAAGGTTTCCTGTTAAGAAACAAACCCTGTTCATCACATGACTTGACACTTGATAAGGGTGTCGTCACACTGCGGTTATTCTCGTACAGCGCAACGATAGCATTGTTTGAACGCGACGACGTTTGACATGTTTGCACAAAGGTTTACTTATTCAAAATGTAGGACACTAATGATAAATGGTGAAGAATTAGAGGTGACATTATTTTTTGTGTTATTTTGTTATTATAAATTAAGTAGGCGTATCTCACGCGATCTCAGCCGCATTGTTAGTAGTTGGACTCGATTGATGAAATTTATGTATGACTTATTGTAGGGCCTACGCTGTCTCCCCATACTTAAGTACTTACTAATGCTGTAACATGGTGATATAAAACCAAATCATTTTAAAAGTATTTTGATTTAAAAGAGTGTCCATGGAGTTTCTTGCCCGTTCTTCTCCACAGAGATCTACGTTAGGGAATGGGCAACTACAGTACTTTCACAGTTTTTGTGCCTTGTGACTGGGACTGTAGCTATATTTCACTGTTGTCTTTGTTTCGACGATTCAAAAGTGCCTGTAACTGGCCTACTTGGAATAAATGCTTTGATTTTGATTTTGATAGGATAGCCATGGAGTTTAGGTTTATTTTTAAAATTTTATTTATTTTCACCATAGAAACCGACCAACTCGAACCGTGCACCTTTTCTGGACGTTTTATAAGTGCCTGTAGGCCCATGTGAAATAAAATATTTTGATTTTGATTATTTTGTCTGTCAGTCTCATGTCAAAATAGATTATGACAAAAGGCCACTTTTGCAATGGGGTTGAAATCTGCTGAAACCTCATCAGACAGACAATCAGTTGTAATCATTTCTATATTTATATGTGTGTCACAGTATCTACAGTAGGTATGTCAGATTGTATTTCATCCGTATTTCAGTTATCTCAATAATTCGCAAAGGTTTTATCAGTATAATTATTTAAAAAGATCACATGCATGAGATATCCAATTATTTTTTATCGACGATTAAAAGAAACTAACCTTATTTTACGCTGCGCTGACGCTGAGACTTTATGTTTTAAATAGCTGTTCCCCGCGACCTTCTTCCGCGTGAAATTAATAGCCTATAACCTTCTTCGATAAATCAGCTATACAACACTAAAAGAATTTTTCAAATCGAACCAGTAGTTCCTAACATTAGCGCGTTCAACCAAACAAACAAACTCTTCAGCTTTATAATATTAGTATAGTTTATTGTACTTAATAACACATAATTACTTATTGCAATGCTTCTGGTATTCAATTAAAGGTTACATTATCCACTTGTCAACAAACCCAACATAAATTTACAATTTCCTGTCCTGTGGGGGTTGAACCTTGGACAGAATGCTCTAAAGGCTTTTTTGCAACCCCGGGACCGATGAGGCAGTTGAGGTAGATTGGAATACCTAGTACCTGCAATTCCCTGACCCGGAACAATGTGTATAGAGCCTTATTCAGTTCCTCTGACACAATCCCTTGGTCGCCAAGGTCTACCCTTGAATGCATGTAAAACAATAACAAGATACAATCAACTAAGAAGTATTTCTTAGTTGATTGCCATTGTTTTGCCAGGATCTAGGTCAAAAACATAGGATTTATGCTGATAAGTATTTGTTATGCTTATCAAAAATCTAGAAATAATACTGTAAGATGTCTACCAACACGCAAGCTGAAAACCTAAGGTCTTCATGTTGTTATAGAACTGGTTATCATGATAGGAGATTACAATGATAGACCATCATAATATTTTGCTACCTAAATCGATATTGCATAATTAATTTAAGTTTAGATCATTTTGAAAATGTGTGCCTAATGGCTATGTCAAGCAGCAAAGTGATCAATGCTTATTTATACTAATATTATAAACAGGCTCAAGGCATCCACAGGATTAGATCGGTTAAGTAGAAGCCAGCCTCATAGGCTGAACTGCGGGATGCCATAACAAAAAAAAAACAGAGGTAAAATTTGTTTGTATGTAGGGGGTAATCTTGGGAACTACTGATCCGCTTTCGAAAATTCTTCCGATAATGGGAAACTAAATTATTCCAGAGTGTTATAGGCTATATTTAAAACCTTTCCGTGGGATAATTTGCGACCATAACGCGAGCGAAGCCATGGGTCAAAGCTAGTGTCTTATAGTTACAAAAGAAGATGTGTTTTTATTAATATGATTTTAAAATGCATTTTTTATGATACTGAAAATTGTGTCTTTGCTAAGCAATGTTTAAACCTAACTTCCTAACTAATAATAGGTCTTTACCTATGTAATTGGAGATCTAATAACCAGCATTTTCAGATTTAATTATCTGTGGATTGGCGCGCAATTCGAAATTCAAATAAATTTTATTCGAAAGCAGTGTTCTTTTAATTTCAAATTCAGCCATTTGTTTTTAGATAGTTTTTTGTTTTTGTGAAATTGTGGTAGTTTTTCGCGCCATGGATAAACTGAAAATTCGTACAATTTTAGAATATGAATTCCTACGTGGACATACCGCTGCGCAAACAACACGAAACATTAACGACGTGTACGGGCCTAACACTGCTTGCATAAACACGGTCCATTATTAGTTCAATCGTTTTAAGTCTGGAAATTTTGAGTTGAAGAATGAGCCTCGCGGTCGGCCGGTAGCCATTGTCGACAACAACTCAATCTACGGCTGAGCTAGCTGCGGGCCTTGGAGTTAGTGACAAAAAGACATTGAAGCACTTGCGTCAAATCGGAAATATAAAAAAGCTAGATAAGCTAAAATAAAAAAAAAATACAAAAAATTTTGTTTTTAAAATTTTCATACAAATCTCCAATTTCATAGGTAAAGACCTAATATTATAAATGCGAAAGTAAGTTTGTTTGTTTGTTATATTTTCACGCCTAAACCACTAAACTGATCATCCTGAAATTTTGTATAAACGTTGTCAGGTGTAAACGGACATAGGGTACCTTCCATCCCGAAAAAACGTACTGTTCGCGAGGAAAACAACAATAACGTTCTTATGATAATAGACAGCGCTACCTGTTTTTTGCATCATGATTGAATTATATTATTATATAGAAACTTTAGTAGTGTATTTAATGGTTTTAATTTAATTGTCAAATTCTAAATTAGCGCGAGCGAAGCCGCGGTCAAAAGCTAGTACACTACAGTAGCGAAGGGTCAATTTTTGTAAGAGGTAAGCCGGAGTACATAATTATCTTTAATGTGATTATATTATTTGTCAATAGTATACTGACTGTGCTATTTTTCAAAAGGAAACTAGTAGGAATCGAGTTGTATGGAAGCTTCGCCACTGGTACATTATAAAGGAAAATAAGGCGAGTTACCGAGAAATAACTTTTCTCGGAACAAACAAGTTTACCATAAACAAGTATGGGGATTTTCATAAAGTTACAAGATGATGCGTTGCCGGGTTTTATCCAGATTTATAGTGAGAGTTTTACGGAAGAATCCTTAAGTAGGTGCCTAAGTTATTTGCGGAACGGTTGGTTCTGTATCTTAAAGAATCTTCGATATTAAAGAAGGGAAGATAGTAACCATTGGTTTAAAATAACGAGTTGTTAATTTTATGGGAGATATTTGACAGTATTAGAAAAATGTGTAGTTATCACCACTGCTCTCAAAACGGTCAAAGAAAATATTGTGAGGGAACATTTATGTCCAAGAACTGCCAAGAACCAGGACTTCAAAGACTTGATATCCACCAACCCGCACTGCCATCATGGTGGATTGTGGTCCAGTCACATGTGGCCAGTTATGTTCAATTCCTATGTAATAGGAGGCGAACCTCTTGTCATCAACCAGGCACAAATCCAGACTCCGTGGCTGCTACTGATGGAAAAATCCAATAACACTGTGCCCGACCTGGGTATCAAACGCAGGTCCTAATTTAAGAACGGTTTAAGACGGATTACGTTATATCTAACTACTAGCAGTGCTCCGCGTTTCACCCACCGCTTCTGACATGTTTTATTTTTGCTCGGCTCCTATTGGTCGTAGCGTGATGTTATATAGCCTATAGCCTTCCTCGATAAATGGACTATCCAACACTAACATAATATTTCAATTCGAACCAGTAGTTCCTGAGATTAGCGCGTTCAACCAAACAAACTCTTCAGCTTTATAATATTAGTATAGATTGCTCAAAAACAGTCATATTCTTGGTGTGTAATCGCTACGAACTCCAGCCATGGTTTCTTCAAATAAACCTGTTCGTCACAGTTTCAGGACAGAGGTCGTGGATGTTTACGACAAGTTATGATTTTTTCTATTTTAAGCTTCCTCTAATAACACTGTTACTCATACTTACTATTATCGTGGGCCGATTGACGTAAGCGCTTGCAATCTGGTATTTGTTCTTGTAAACTTTATAGGTAGGTATAATATAAAAGGAATTGAAATGTCAAGTTGACATAAACACACCTGTATTCTTCGAGGAGTTGCGCAGTTTTGCCTATAGTACACCTGCATTTCGCCAGTTATGTTTAAGTCCCATGTTAAACCGCGTTGACACGATCAGAGTATGCTCGGGCCATCAGAGTATGTTAACTGGGTACATTCCGAACTGCTATAGGGATATCTATACTAATATTATAAAGCTGAAGAGTTTGTTTGTTTGGTTGAACGCGCTAATCTCAGGAAGTACTGGTTCGATTTGAAAAATTGTTTTAGTGTTGGTTAGCCCATTTACCGAGGAAGGTTATAGGCTATAAAATTTTACGCGGACGAAAGTCGCGGGCAACAGCTAGTTAGTGATAAAAACAAAATAACACATTGCCCGACCTGAGAATCGAACCCGAGAGCGCATATGCTTAGCAGTTGCGCTTGCGACTATATAGGGCAATGAAGCAGCCAGTAACTTAAATATAGTTGTATTAACTTATTACTACACAGGCCCATTATAGGATAGTTTTGTAATGTCTAATATTTGAGCCTACCAAATAGAGCGGGATGTAAATCCGTCAATTATTTGTAACTTTCCATAATATGTTTCCCGTATAGTAAATAATTCAGTGAGTTGCTAACTCAAGGACGTAAATGTTTCCAAATAGTTATCGTTAAGGTCGTATTTAAATATAAGTATCTAAATACTCCTGCCAACCAAAATGACCATCAATCATTGTAAACCCGCACCAAAAACTACATTAGTACCATCAGATACGGTCTTTAAATAGTTATGTAAGTGTGTATTTTACACTATTTTGCTTCAATTTTAGATTTCGTAAAAGTATCCATCTGTAAAAAATACTTAGTCTGAAAATATGGTCTGAAAAGGAACAAACATACTTATATGGGTTGAGAAACACTTTGACATCCTCAGTCGGGTAAAAAGGTATCCTACCACTTACCTTGGTTGTTGAAGACGCAGCGTCGTAGTTTAGTGATGACTAATACCGTCAAACGTTCTGGATCATCATCATGACATATCAGTCATAGGCACAAGATTATACCTTCTCTAGATATACTACATTTTTTTTAGTATATGCGAATCCTGAATATAGTTTGTTCAGAATAAGTAACTAAATCGATTCCAATAATTTTTAAACCATGTTATATTTTGTCCCAAAAATATTTTAAAAAGTCTACAAGTTGGGCACCGAGCTACACTACGTATCTATTGCAATCATTTAGGTACCTACTGCCAAATTATTATTATCAATACTCAAGACGACGCTAGAGGCGCGCGCACCGGCATGCCGTGTGGTGACCACGTTTTTGTACGGACAGCCAGGTAATAGAACAGGCTTATAACTTTGTGATGTTTCATTTTATAGTTTTGAAATTTTGTACATAGATTCTTTACATAAAAATACTAGACAAGTGTTTCAGGTTTCGCATATACTAAAACTAATGTTGTATTCATTCCGTATCCTCTATCTTCTAAAATTACAAAGTTTTAAGTCTAGGGAGTCCTACTACGTCGACCAATATATTGCATGTTACTGATGGTATATAGTGACGATGAATTGTGTTTCAAACTAGGTTTCCAGTTTGGTTGGATATATCACAGGTATCCTATCTTTAGATACATCTAAGTCATACAATTGACTGCATCTGGCATGGTGTCACTTGGAAGTCCCAAGTACACCACAGACCCAACCACGCTTATCAAGACCACACAGGTTTTTTTTTCCCAGTCGCTTGTTGTTCGCTGGTTTGCTGTCCATACCTATTTTATGTATTGTTAATGCATAATATATGTAGGTACTCACTGGTCATGATTGTCAATGCGCGGTCTCCTCTCATAGGGCGGGCGCGCGCCGGCGGGCGCGAGCAGGCGCTGCGTGTCGGGCGCGCACGCGCGGGCGAACGCCGCGGCGGCCTCCACTGCCGCCTCCTCGTCGTAGGTCGATGTGTCGTCTTCAGCTGTGGGAGGAAGAGGTTTCTTAGTTACAATGTACTTAAGAGGTTTTTTCTTCGAGGAATCCAAAGGAGAGTGGTGTGTCAAAATTAATTGTTCAAATTAAGCAGAAAATCAGCAACAGCAAAATCTTTTTGAGCGTCAAAATTCCATAAGGCAAACCCTCAAAATGACTTCAAAACGCCCTTCATCAGTTCCTCGTGTTTTGGAAGAAGTGGCAACAAACTCCCAAGCAACACATCTGGGCTTTTGCGATGCTTTTGATTTTGAATAATGGGGAAGACTTACGCCGGGGAGGCAACTACGTATAAATTATTTCGTAAATTGTCGTTTAGAAAGAACGTTGAATGTAGTTACGGTTATTAGTTATTGTTCGCCTTTTACAGTGTAAGGGCGGTGTCAGATTAGCGTATTTTCGGCAAGTATGAGCGAAACGTGTTTGGGCACGCCTCTTGCCACAGGTGCAACTCTTACGAGCATTAACGCACTTATACGCTCGTACAAGCGCAAGCCTCGAGAGATACTGACATATTGCTACTGACTGTACCCATCGGTTCGAGCGAATACGCTGCAATAAGCGTTCTGATTTCTAAAGCGCCAAATGTGGCGCGCGTGTAAGCCGGTACGAGCATATACGCGCAGAAAAATACGCTAGGCTGAAACCACTCTAATATAGCAATTTACATCCGAAATTAATCAGTTTTCCGGGATATAAAATTACTGTTACATTTATCAAGATATTTATTTAATTATTACATCAAACATTTGTTTATTTTACGATAACGGAAAAGTTATACTGCGTAGCCTAGTTTATGTTTAAGGAAACTACGTAGAATGGTAGATATGCACAAAAATCTGCAATGCGCAAATGTTTTCTGATAAGATTTGTTGTTTTAACTTACATGGTAGTTGAAGACAGATATGAACGATATAACTAATGATTATTCAAACATTATAAATAGCTTCGCTTTATTAATTTAATGCCGTAATAAAAGTCTTTTTGGTACCCTTGCTGGAGGTAAATGTTACAGATTGGATAAAATATGAGAAAACTACGGGTCTTCTAAGATTACCTTCGCCAGGTGGAATGGTGGTAGCCTGAAGTCTGAACTTGGGCCCGGTTGATGGCAATGGCATTACTGGTGCAATGTGGATGTAAGTTTTGTACATCTCGTCCTAACCCGTCGGGGATAACGGATAGATAATTATCATGTTTGGAATGCTAGCTGAATGAAGAAAGATCATCAAGATGGATGAAAAATGATGGAAAAAATGACGTGCAATTGGGCAGCCCTATGTCAAGTGTGGACAGAAATTGACTGATGAGTCTGCTGACAAAATAGGTAAGGTAACTATTTCGCTTCATAAATCAAAAAGAGAATACTGGAAAAAGTATTCAATATGAAAATTTTGCTTTGAAGCCAAACACAGTTGCAAGGTTTTGGGTATTCAGACGCGTATTCTGTACAAATCATTGTTATTGTCTTCTGTTATCATTTACCAAGTAGTGACAACCCTAAACAACTTACGGTCGTATTCAAACGCTTCGTTGTACATCGTTATCAGTGACAGCTTCCGAACGTAACCATAGACAATGCAAGATGGCGTCGTGGCGGGAAACACCTGTCACTTTACAAACACTGCTTCGGTTTTAGTTTACACAATAATGTGCTCTACATTTCATTGTTACATTTGTGATGCTGCTAAATACTGTCTGATTTATAGATAAACGTGTTGAATTGGTTCACAATACAATATTTTATGGCGAAGTATTTTTCAATTAAACTTTTCATTGTTTTATTTCAAAATAGACGACCGTTTTATTTAAAATAAAAAACTGTTCTTTATGATAGATAGCTTTTGATTTTATACACTGTTTATAAAAATATGAAGCACATGATCTATATAAGCTTCAATAAACAAAAATGAGATCATTGGTTTAATTCAGCTACAGATGATTCGATTGTTTTACAATCACAACGAATTAATCCTGTCATCTTAAAAACGCACGTTTCTTTTTATCACTAATCTCATGTTCACTAAACACGGACGTCATCTTGAAAAACACTAAAATTTTTAGTAGTTCTGTAGTTCACTTGGGAAGCACTATCTCCTACCGAGGTAATGTGTAACTTTGTCAAGAGGATCAGTCAAAATGAGCCGAAATTGTTGAATGTTTGTTTACCTATAGATAGGCATGTGTTGTATGTTGTATTTAGAATAATTAAGTAGGAGTTGGGAGATGATAGAGAGTGTATGTTACATTTTGTTGATGTACATTGTGCAGTGCCTCATGACGTTGATATGGGCGGTGTTGATCAATATCCTATCGAAAATACAAGTTATTAGCAATAATTTTAGTAATATTATTACCGAGGTATTACACAAAAAAGAGTAAAGGCAGACCAACAATCAAATGGGATTCCGAAAATCTCGGGTAAGATCTGGTTGAGACGCACACATAGCAGGGAAGTATGCAATAAAATGGAGAAGGCTTATACCCAGCAGCAGGTGGAACTAGGAAGATGACTCGATGATGATGAATTTCCATAAATCTTACTACCTATTATTACAAATGCGAAAGTTTGTGGGGATGGATGGATGGATGGATATTTGTTCTTCTTTCACCGCCAAAACTACCAGATTTGGATGAAATTCGCCATTCTTGGATTAACACATAGTGTAGTTTCTATCCTGTAGTACGATCCCGTGTGACAATTGCCGAACTACACGCGTATGAAGCCGCGGGCATTAAGTAGTATTTCAAAAAAGGTCGATCTTTTGGAGTCGATGAACACTGAAGTTGTACTTCTTTAAAACATAGGTAATTATAATAAGGTCAATCAAGACTAAAAACAATCAAAACAAAAGAGAAATACTATCAGTAGATAACAAGAGGTATTTGTTCTACTTTATATTGAATTAATTTCAGCTCGTTTAAATATGTTATTGTGACTAATATGTGGACAGATAACAGAAAAAACTTCTGGTGTTAGTGCTGTTCTAGATTGTTGCAAATTGGCTAGTTTAGATAACGTCAGTCCTAGTGGAAATGGTTGCTAAAGAGATTAACATTGGAATCAAGTATGACATTTGTGAGTTCTTTTTTGAAAAGGTAGGGTATAATCTGCAACTAAGAAAGTCAGACAGTCTGACGAAGTGTCGAATATATTTTCTTGCATTTCCACAAAGGAGAAAAGTGTGGACTGTCTCTTTGGTCTAGCGGTCGCAAGCACCGCTGTACATGAGGTCCTGGGGTCGATTCCCGGGTCGGGCAAACTGTTATAGGATTTTTCCATTAGGAATTGTGGATTTGTGCCCGGTTGAGGGCAATAGGCTGGCCCCCTATTACATGGGACTTAAAACATAATTGGCGAAACGTGGGTGAACTATAGCTACACCTCTGCCTAACCCTTCGGGGATTACAGGCGTGATGATATGTATGAGAAAAGTGTTTTATGATCTGTAACCAAAATGGTACCAGTTAATCACCTGAGAACAACAAATAAGTATGTTTAACAGTAGTAAAGGGTCAACGTTTTGAGGTAAGCCGGAGTACAAATCTTTAATGTGATTATATTATTTGTCCATGGAATACTGATTGTACCCGTTTTCAAAGGGAAGCCGGTAGGAATCGAGTTGTATGGAACCTTCGCCACTGATGTTCAATGAGTAAATCTCAACACTTACCATGCTTGATTCCGCGTTGTTGTGTATTTCTAATGCTATAATATTATGGATCTATGTAAGCTTGTGTTTAAGCTTGAGGTAGCCCCTCCCTCCTATAGAGATGAGGCCTGTGTCCCAGCAGTGGGAACATTTTAGGCTAATTATGTTTATGTTATAAACTCTTCATTGTTTGTTCTTTCTACCCCTTGTGACTAAGCTATGTATACCTGGTAAGGATAGTTGTCCTTTAATTTAAAACGGAAAAATATCAAACTACCCACCGGAAGCAGTAGGTCTTGCCTTCATCTCCAATGTTGCCACTTTCTTCTCAATCTCCATGATCACAATAACTTATAGAACAGTTCAGAAAAAATCCCTCTCACGAAACAACGTTTTACCGATGATCGATAATACTGAATGCGTCAATATAACCGATAACCCATTTATATGAATGCTTTATCTTAGATAAGCTTGCTGTACAAATGGTCACATAGGTGTGAACATCCTTACATTTTAACACAAGCCAATAACAGCTTTAGTGCTCGTGGTTATACAGGTGGAATTTGCCTGAAACTTTTTGATCGTTGGTGTGGTTTAGGGCGGAATTCTCAGTGTTGTATCCTGATATTGTTTTAAGTACTTTCGGACATGATTATAGGATGTAATGTACAAAATTTTATGCGTTGTACTATTATCTTTTTTTGGATATTAAACTAAAATCATCCTGATGCGCTATCGTTGGGTAAACAGGCTTGTTTACACTTTTTGTGACTCATCATCTATTCGTAATAAGGGACATGTTGTAATAGGGTGATGCTTTGACGAAATTCGGTAGATTTCGTGATGATTCTATCAGTTTTCTAGTAACACCATCGGTCTGTTCTTTTCCTTAGAATTTGAGGGCATGGTTTTGCCTGTAGATGAGTTGCAGGGTCCCAAAGGGAGCATTTCAAGAAGCGACTTTGATGAGAATGTTAATTCTTATTGTAAGGTTAGGAGTGTAACGTCTATATACATCATCAAATGCCTAGCCTTTTCCTAACAATGTAGGGGTCGGCTTCCAGTCTTACGGATGCAGCTGAATACCAGTATTTTACTTGGCGCGATTGCCTGTCTGACCTCCACTCAATTAGTGCTTTGGTTGATAATAGGAAACCCCTTGGTAAGCCTGGTTGTCAGACTTTCGGGCCACTGACTAACCTGTAACGACTGTCAAAGATCAACAAATGACAGCCGGGACCAACGTCGAGGCACGGAGGAAACTCGGTATGTAATAGGTGGCTACTCATTCACGGATCAACTTAGGCAAGCGCCGCTTAACCTGAAGATCGACCCGAGTGGCTGTTATTATTTAGGTACGAGCTACAATGACACAATTAATGTTTACAAAATAATGTTATCCTTAAAATTTGGAAACTTGCCCATTACTCATCATACGCGAATAGGCAAAGAGAGTCAATTCTACAATTACAATATTCACAAGTGGCCTAATTGAAATAAATGATTTGCCTTTGAACGAACTACCCAATTCTTTCTTTCTTTCATTTTTTTTAAAAAACTTTGCCACACTCTAGGAATTTCTCCTGTATCGTGGGTACGTATACAAACATTTAAATTCACATACACAAACAGCCAGACCCGGAACTGTAGGCCATACAAATATTTGTTCCGTGGTGAAATCGACACGAAGCGCAGCAGTCAATCGCTCAGCCACTGCGCCACCCGTGCCGTCAAACTCTTGGTGCTTTATATTCCTCAAAATGTTCTTTTCCAGACTGCGCATAAAAACCTTATCTTGAAATCAATGCCGCCCTTTAGCAAGTAATTAAGGTTTATTAATCCTCAATCTATCTATTCTAATCTATGATTTATCGTAATTTTAGTTCAATGTAATTCATGTCGATGTAAACAATGTTTCATATTTATCACATCGGCCAAGGACTTGATTTGGATTTTTGGTAAATACCTTCTCCATCATCTGTTTTTTCTATATATTAGGCTTCCAGGTTAATCTGATGCAGCTGAGTCAGAGTATACCAGTATTTCTGGTAAATATAGTTTAGTACTAGCTGTTCCCGACATGCGTTGCAATGCACCTTTTCTTACTAACTACCTCCTACCTACCGACTACCCACCTACTACCTACCGACTACCTACTGACTACCCACCTACTACCTACCTACCTACTACCTACCGACTACCCACCTACTACCTACCGACTACCCACCTACTACCTACCTACTACCTACCGACTACCCACCTACTACCTACCTACTACCTACCTACTACCTACCTACTACCTACCGACTACCCACCTACTACCTACCTACTACCTACCTACTACCTACCTACTACCTACCTACTACCTACCTACTACCTACCTACTACCTACCTACTACCTACCTACTACCTACCTACTACCTACCTACTACCTACCTACTACCTACCTACTACCTACCTACTACCTACCTACTACCTACCTACTACCTACCTACTACCTACCTACTACCTACCTACTACCTACCTACTACCTACCTACTACCTACCTACTACCTACCTACTACCTACCTAGTACCTACCTACTACCTACCTACTACCTACCTACTACCTACCTACTACCTACCTACTACCTACCTACTACCTACCTACTACCTACCTACTACCTACCTACTACCTACCTACTACCTACCTACTACCTACCTACTACCTACCTACTACCTACCTACTACCTACCTACTACCTACCTACTACCTACCTACTACCTACCTACTACCTACCTACTACCTACCTACTACCTACCTACTACCTACCGACTATCCACCTACTACCTACCTACCTACTACCTACCTACCACCTGCCTACTACCTACTTACTACCTACCTACTACCTACCTACCACCTATCTACTACCTACCTACTACCTACCTACTACCTACCTACTACCTACCTACTACCTACCGACTATCCACCTACTACCTACCGACTACCCACCTACTACCTACCTACCACCTACCTACTACCTACCTACCTACTACCTACCTACCACCTGCCTACTACCTACTTACTACCTACCTACTACCTACCTACCACCTATCTACTACCTACCTACTACCCACCTACTACCTATCTAAGAACCTTCTCCCGACAGTAACAAACAAAACAAAAAAAGAATTAGCGAAATCGGTCCAGCCGTTCACGCGTGATGCCGTGACCAAGGGAAATAGGGATTCATTTTTATATACATATATAGATTAAGTACTTGTTTTGATGTATTCAGTCGTTTCTCTCTATATGAAATGGGTCCAGGGTCATGAACCAACCTGCGAAATTAAGCAGAAGTTTTTAACACCGTATGTTTTTTTTTAACTAATGCATTAAGCAAATCCATGTACGCTGTTCGAATTTATCGAGTCCCGATTAGTTGCAAAGGCACAAAAAGGTGGTATTGTCGATCATTCGACATTTTGCTAGGTACGGACTTTCATTTTTTCTTACAACAACTATTCTGGCTGAACAGATGCGTAGGATTGTGCAGGGCTAATACCAGGCCCGGCGCCAGCTGTATTGGCGCCCGCGTGCAATATTGATGTAGAATCGGAACCGTGAAAATGAAATAACTTCGATGTTGAAACACTAAGTTTATTCTCTTCGTTTTTTTTACACTCACAATACTTTTATTTCTCCTTAGAATAAATTTTTCGTCTTTTTGCAACTTCATTCTTACTTGTCGTCCATCGTTCTCCCCTTCCCTTTTAAACTCTCTCTCTCTCTCTCACTCACACATCAACGTTCCTTTCCACACACTTTCATACGTTCCTTTTTAATCATATCCTACACTGATTATGCCTCACTTGATGGCTTACGTACAACTGGAGTCTTTCCGGACCTGCTAAAGAAGGCTCTGATTCACCCCATATATAAGTCTTGGGATGCGGATCGTGTCGGCAACTATAGGCCCATATCTGTCTTGTCGTCCCTGTCAAAGATCTTGGAGAGAATCATGAACAATCGCCTAAACAAATACCTTGAAGTTCACAATATTCTTTCAAAACACCAATATGGTTTTAGGAAAAATACATCTACAAATGACGCAGTTCATGATCTCTCTGATTACATTGTTAAAGCCTTGGACAGGAGCAACAAATGTTTGGCAATATTCCTGGATTTGGCTAAGGCCTTTGACACGGTCTCCATCCCCAAACTCATTCTAAAATTAGAGAAGATTGGTATCAGAGATAAACAGCTGAAGCTGTTCCAAAGTTATTTGACTGATCGAACACAATGCGTAAAAATCGGCGATCATATAAGTAAAGATCTTCCCATAAAGTACGGCGTTCCGCAAGGGAGCATCCTTGGACCTACGCTCTTCTTGGTGTACCTTAATGAACTTTGCAAATTAGACATAGCAAACGGCAAACTTCTGGCTTTCGCAGATGATACAGCAATTATCTTTACAGGGGACACTAGGGAGAAAGTTTTTAACGCAGCACAAGTGGGGTTTCATAAAATAACTGAATGGCTAACCGATAATACCCTGTCACTTAATGTAGATAAAACCAAGTACCTAGTATTCAATATTAAAAAACCACAAAAAATTCGACAAAAGTAAATTTTTGCATTACCGCTCATAATCACACAGCCAATACATCAGTAATATGCAGCTGCCCAAAACTTCAAAATTCTCCTACTATCAAATATCTAGGAGTGATTCTAGACGAAAGATTAAGTTTTGTACCACATATTAAAGTATTGACAGGGCGAATCCGGAAATTAATCTATATTTTCAAACATCTGAGACACGTCGCGGACCCTAAGATTTTAAAGATGGTTTACTATGCCTTGTGCCAATCATTGATTAGTTATTGTATTTCCTCATGGAGCGGTGCCTGTAAGACTAATCTATTAGCTCTTGAACTCGCGCAGAGAGCAGTGTTAAAAGTAAGTACCTTTAAACCTTTTCGCTACCCTACCAAGGAACTTTATGAGTACTGTGAGGTTTTAACGGTGCGTCAACTCTTTATTCTTCAAATTATTCTAAGGCAACATTCATTAAACACAAAGGGTGACCATGTTTCTATAAACTCCCAAAATAACTCTACTCGTAGGCTTAAACTTCCTTTGGGTGTCACTCTCAGGACTTCCTTCAGCCAGAGATTCTTCTGTTTCCTCGGACGATTTTTGTATGCCAAAGCAAACAAGTTATTGAATATTAATCCTAAACATAAGCATGACTGTAAAAAAGCTGTGATGGATTGGCTTCTAAAACTTACCTATGATGAGACAGTGAATCTCCTTCATCCAGTTAAATAACAAATGTAACAAACACATACACACGCACACATACACCTATACATACATACACACACGCAACACTCATGGACACAAATAACCACTCCTCCACTACCACAAGCTTAGTTTACTACTAGTTTCAGCGATTCTACTCTTTAAATTTTGTTTTCCATATTATTAATGAAATGTATTGTTGTTGTCTCGGCAACTTCATTTAACATGTTTGCATGTAGTATCACAAACTGCTTTCACTGTGTCATTTAAGGGCAGCTGGTACTTATAGCTCAGGGTTTCCTTTTTTAAGTACCAACAGTACATCATCTGTTCATTCTTGCACATAAATTTGTACTGAACTTGTATGTCACCTAGTTTGTGGAACAATAAATACATTATTATTATATATTATTAACTGTCTAGGCCGCGTTTGCTCGAAAAGTTCTTTAATTTAGTCACATTAGGATGTCAAAGGTGTTTGAATTGTTTGGCCTGTCTATCATATCTTCCGCCCTTTTACATAATTAAAAAAAAAGCAGCCATGGATAAAAACTGTATTTATCAATAGATGGCATCAATGTAGGGAGATATCTGGACCGTCATAAACCAAATGTTCGTTGAAGACCGAGCTCGAAATATTGGAGATTTCTGAATAACTAGAAGATAAGAACTGAGAAGAAGAAGGTAAGAAAAGCGAGCAAAACGAGTTAAAAAAATGTAAGTTTACCGAACCATGTTAAGTCAACTATTAATACACGAGCGAGTGAAACTTACACCTAATATTGGAGCTTTTGGATCGGTATAATTCAAGCTTTCATAGAAAAGCGAGCGAAGCATGCTCGAAAAATTTGAGCTCTCTGGACATTTTGAGCACCTCGGATAGATCATATTTTCTTTTCTTTTTATTCCTTTCCTTTCTTACTTTCTGAAAACATCTGCCTTCATGTATCTTCAAATGTTCCAAGCAAAGAGACCTAATTTGTTTCTAAAGAGGGAGTGGCGGTATTTGGCGGCTATCATCCGGTGTTCATTCCAACCAGCCGGAACTGCCTACGTACAATAGTCCTTTTGAAGAACTTAGTGCGGAGATCAATCCCAATAACATAGATACCTACCCGTATCAGAATTATGCGAGTGCGGGTTGTGTATGATGCGTATCCTCCGGTCGTGCAGCGCCGGCTCGTCGGGCAGGCGCCAGCGCGCCGCGTCGGCCTCGCGCGCCGAGCGCGGGAAGTACAGCGGCGCCAGCGCGCACAGCAGCGCCACGTCGGGCCCGCACGCGGAGCACAGGATCACCAGCGCCGGCAGCCGGTGCGCCTCCAGGTGGCGCCGGATTGTGCCTAAGGAGGGACACGTTTTCGAATTAGCATTCATAAAATTATTGTCTTTTTATATTGTTAAAGTTTAGGTTTTCTCATGTTCGGATTTGGGTGACCTGATGATAGGTAACCGTAGCGTTTGGTCGTTTGCAATAACTGCGGCATCACACTTGTTGCCTTTGCAAATTCAAAAATGAAATGTCGAACTTATACTGACTACCCTACGGTTCTTCTTCCTGCGCCTACGACGAGCCAGAGACCCAGGATATACAGGTACATGAGTGCGACGAATAGTCTCACAACTCTACGTTCACAACATAAAGACGCACATGGAACACTCGTGCTACCTCTTTGAGCCTGCCCTGACTGGTCTAGCGACGACTAAGCCCTAAGTTCGAAGACCGCAGACCGCAGACCGCAGGCCTGCTTATGGTTAGGAAGAAGTCGAGTCGAGTTCGTGAGTACATTCGGAAGAAGTTGGCAGTTTCGTTACAACGGTAATGTTTTCCACATAGTTTGTGGTTTTATTTTAGTATATTCGTGGAAATGTCTATTTACATTAATCTAAATTTTGATATAATTATATTTATAGTATTTTATATATCCTTGTAGTTAATCTTAGTATTATTTTCAGATATACACCTACCACTGCTTGTCTCAGCATCACCCAAAGGTTGACTGGTAGAAAATGCCTATGGCATTAAATCCGCCTCTGTACTTTTGTGCTTGATGTGTTAAATAAATACATAAGTCGTTACCGGTAACGACTTGTCATCGACAATCGCCATGATGATTCGTCCGAATACGAATTCTAGTGCAAAATAAAACATGTTGTAAATTTATGCCCCGCTTTATGGTCTTTTCTGCCAATAACTTATCTGTGCCGTTCGATGTAGGTATACTACAAATAAATAAACGCAAAAGTATACTAACGTAAAGCCACATGAGCTGCTAGGTCAGGCGGGAACTGCGTATGCGGCGCGGAGATCAGGCACAGCGCGAGAGACCGAGCGCCCACCTCTGCCGCCTTGCACAGCACGTTCCTGTAACAAACATGGTCAGGAATTCAGGATTGAGTGGCCGCTTTATATTATACAGCATATCGTTAACCATTTACGGTTAACAAAATGCTCCCAGGCAGTCAAGGCCTGAGGCTACCCTCAAAAGGGTTGGTCATTGATGGACGTGGTTAGCCTGGAAAAATCTTCAAGTATTTCGTTGTTCTGAGTCTTTAATATTGTATTTTTAATTTGAAAGATTGGGCGGGTAGCTTTATGTCTAATGATTTTTAATACATACAAAAGCGCCTAGACGAAAAACGATTGTTTGGTTGAGCGTGTGTTTAATGCTCACGGGCTTTTGACAGGCGCTCACATAATTTAAGTGCTAACTGATGGATCATGGACCATGGATATGAATTCGATAAGCATTTGAAATATAGAAGAAGCTTCAACTTCACACACAGCCACACTGAACAGCTACAACGCTTTAAACAAGGAAACGCGATTCCCGCGATTACTAAAACCCCTTCATTCTCAAATTCTCCACATTTTCAAAGCCAGAAATACCTTTTCACTTTGGTTTAGTTACCTGTAACAGTTGTGCAGCGAGGTATCCGCCGCGGTGTGGTACTTGGCGACGTACTTGGGGCTGACGGTGTGGATGATGTGTCGGCAGCGCAGACCGAAGCCGGGCGTCAGGACTACCTCGCCTGTACGGCACTCTGGAAGAGGGGGGAACGAAATATGGTTTATTTTTGGACTAAAAAGAGGCTTTGCATGTACAGATTATCAATTTATAGAATCATTCTTATTTAGGTCTGAATTTAATTTAAAAACAGATTCTGGGTTTGCAGGGAGACCAGGATGCGTTTACCAAAACTTGTGATGAAGGGCGACAGATTTTGGCAGCTTATGTAGATTATTTTTTTAAGATGCTTTGCGAGTGCTGATTTTCAGCCTAACATAAATGAATATCGTTTTACATTTTTATTTAAAATGTTACAAATTGTATAAATCTTATTATCACACTCGTTCCTATGCAAGTAACGTCCTTGTAAATAGGTCAGTGCCCTCAGCTGGTGTTTTATCGACGCTTTTTATGCGTTTGCTAATACATAAACAATTACATTACATTAATCAATACCGCAACAATTGCTTTATCGATCAATAAATAAAACCACATTCATTCATCGACCTCAAGTACACCATTCAAGTCTTGGCTTCACATCCTCGTTAATAGATGGCGCTACTTGTCGTTTGTCTGAAACTACCGACCATACACAAAAGTATCATACAGTATAATGGTTTTGTTTTCGTGCAAAACTTTACTTTTATATTACAGTGTTTCTTGGACACCTTCCAAGAGCGGTATAAGGTTAATGTACGTCCAGCATTTCCTAGGCAGACCCTCCCACCACTACCAGCTAAAAAGCTATTTCTTTACATCGACACCAATTTACAAAACGGTCTCGTATTACTCCGGGGTTTTGGAGGTTAGATAGGCAGTCACTCCATTATAAATACTGGTATCCAGTTAGACTAGAAGCTGACCCCAACATACTTGGGAAAAAACTAGTAGATGATGGCTAGCTATTCTTCTGTAGTTTGCGCCGATACGAAAGAAAAAGAAGCTGATAGTTTCCGTACCAAATCCCCTTGTAATGATCTCCTCCTTGAGCTCAGGCCCGGCCACCTGGAGGATGCGCTCGTTGATGGAGTTGCACTCCGTCAGGGTTTCATCAGTAGTATTCGTGATGGCGTCAGCTTCCAGAGCCGATATGTCGCCTTGCCTGAAACGTTAGGAATGAGAGTTAGAATCACGTTAACCAACCTTTTAAATAAAAAAGATAAACACGGACTTTTAAGACAATATTGGCCAGAATTTATGATAGGCCTTGTAATGGTGGTTTAGGCCGTACAATTTTAAGGTGCAAAAAAGATCGGTTGTATTGGTGGCCAGCTGGTCAATCTATATTTATAAAAATGAATCCTTATTTTCCTTGGTCACGGCATCACACGTGAACGGCTATACCGATTTCGCTAATTCTTTTTTTGTTCTGTTTGTTATTGTCAGGAGAAGGTTCTTAGGTGGGTAGTAGGTAGGTTCATTGTTGATTTAATCTTTTACTCTGGACGCTCTTAACGTGCCTGGAGTTTCTTGCTCATTCTTCTCCATAGAGATCTACGTTTTGGAATGTGCAACTAAAGTACTCTCTCAAGTTACTATGTCTTGTGACTGTGACTGTAGCTTCGCTTCTTTTTGTTTTTTTGACGTTCTAAAGTGCCTGTGATGGTCTAATTGAAATAAATGCTTTTGACTTGACTTTGACATCGGCAAGTGCAATGGAATATTATATTGTTCAAATAAATCTAACCTGTCTCTCCGGAATGCTTATTGTCAAGCCATCTCCGTATCTAGCCAGATGAATTGAACTCACCATATAGCAAACCGGCTGTTGATATGATCATCGTGCAGGAACACGGGGTGCGTGTGCGCCGGCACGTTGTCGTAGTCGGCCTGGTGCGCGGGCGCCGAGTGCGACCAGCGCGGCACTCCGGCGCACGACACGCCGCCCGCACCTGGCGCGCGCATCACGCACACCTCGGGCTCTAGAAGAAGAGAGAAAAGAGATAAGTGAAACGAGAAGAAAACTTAAACGACTCAGCTCGACACAGGCCTGCTCCTCGTGAGACGGAACGGTCCATATTCGAACACTGAGGGTTGGTCCTTAACCGTGTTAAGAGCAGTCGTGGTGAAATTAATTCTACAAAGTTGAAGTTGGGGACACTACTGACTTCCACTGTCCCACCACAGCACTGCTCTTTGTACAGACGTCAGCACATCAAACTACTACAATCTGTTAAATTTCTTTAATAGATTTTCAACTTTATCGCTAAAGCATTAGGTTCAAAGATGATTGGGATAATTTACCATAGCTATATTCTTATATAGATGGAATTAATGTTTGTTACTCAATTACGTCACAACGGCTGGACGGATCTGCATCGGAGATAGATTATAGTCCGGAAAAGCACAAAGGCACAGATAATATAATACTACGACACAGGCTACTTTTATATCCCGGAAAAACACTTCAAAATTTCCAGCCGAATCAAATGACATCATAAAAAAATATCACTTTTTTTGCTTTCCTACCGTTTTGTTTCGGTGTACAATAGATACGATTTGTGAACTATCCAAAAACGCACGAGTGAGGAGTGCACTGATCTCAGAGGAATCTACTCTTTTCCAACAACAGTCTTCGTCCTCTACTTATAAATTATGCAGCTATAAGAATGACTATTTAAGGCAATTATTGCTATTAGATTGTCATTGCCATAGATATAGGAAAGAAGGTCATTGCTTATAATTAGCAGGTGTTTAATTATCAGCTTTTTGAAGCAGAAACTAAAAACAGACAATTAAACTGTCAGTATAAACTGATGAACTCACAACTTGCGATTAGAGCGATAGTTAAACGCAGTTTATTCCAAGGCTTCGAGTTAATCCAATGGATGACAAAGTCCACGTGTTGTCGTGCTACAAGAAAAACTACACTGGGACAAAAAGTATAAATATCTAAGTGTGCTTTTTGGCTAGCAACAGCAGTGGGTATTTTTATTTGGTTTTAGTTTAAAGGCTGACAGTAGACGTGTCGTTTCAGCCTTGCGCATGACTCACAGATTGCCAAAAGCTGTTTTGTTTTTTAGTTTTCTCGGCTTTGTCTAAGCCCTAAACAAAGCGTTTGGATGACATTTTCTCTCTAATAAACAGTCCTCAAAACTAAACTAACTACATTCACACAATTGTCCAACAAATGCCGAGAAATAAGCTATCAAAACTTGCAACATGAACAAGAATGGCTTCATTAAAGCCCCGGTATTCACAGAGGCTTAACATTCGCAATCATTAACGTTTGCAACCCTTCAAAGGGTCTGAAAACATTTCCGGATAACATTAAAGTCTCCGGATAATCCCATTAGTACGCCCATTAAACTCCATTTTACAGTTCAACAGACCATTCATGGAGAAATCGACCTACATTCCAGACTCAAGTACTAGGGCCGCAGAATCGAACGGAGCATAAAATTGTGCAAGGGAAAACTGTAACAATTTATACAACAATAGACCTTGAGCAGTTGCGGATAAGGGTGGTTCCGCATGAACTGCTACTTGAAGAACACGAGACAATGAAATTGGAATGTAATTTAGTTGGGGCCATAAGTAGGACACGCAAAGTCCTGTGACGTCACAAAGTGCACTATCTCCCTCGCACGACGTTGAGGAAAAAGATGGCAGATTCATTGACGTTGGAAAATCTATTTCTTTTGCAGAATGACAGGGTTGTATTTTAAATAGTTGTAGTTGTAACGTCGTCGCTCACTTCGGAAGCTTTGAAAAGACAGTACATAAATTTTACACACTTTTCGCGAAGGGATGAGTATTACACCTTACTTACGCCAAGTTTGGCATTTACAGATCACAGGTTTAGTTTTCTTTCCCCTCTTCCCATCGTTAAGTGTTATTTTTTTTACAATACTTATGTTTTCATTGTATGTAAAGCTAAATATATTTTTACTTTTTTAATTATGCATGTCTAGTATAAAGATTCCTTGAAACATTAATGGCGCCCCAAGAACTGTTTGGTTAGTATTACCAATAGTTGAATCAACGGAACATTAACAGCGGTACTAGGAATTCATGACATTCAAGGACCGTTGAATTATTCATGATGCGGTGTGTTACAGAAATTGCAATAGTATCTTAGTACCTGGGATTTAAAATTCAAATTCGAAGGAATTATTTTTACAATTGAACCATTTACAGTTTACAGAAACTTTTAAATTGTCAAGGGGTGAATCAGTTAGAATTTGAAGTTAGTTGTCCGTTCCAAAACGTAGATATCGTTGGAGAAGAACGGGAACAAATACGAAAAAAGTTATTATTAAGAATAAAATAAACTCCATGGACACTTTTTAAATCACTTTAGGTAGTACGAAATCCTGGGTACATTATTCTTGTTGCTGCTATTTGTAAAATTAATGTGGAAAAAGTACAAACAATTCAAAATATCAGTAAGTAATTTCTATGGAGTAAGCGCAAGGCAGCTTGTTTTTGTACTTCGACCTAGGCTGGTACGAGAAAAACGTTGGTAAACTGCTACTGTTTACGGTCTCGGATGATCGGTAATGGTTTTTTAACACGATATACCTAGTTGAAGGCAAAGAGTATTTCCGCAATTTAGAGTAATGTCGTCAATAAATAAAAAGCTTACTAACATTAGATGGCAAACAAACCAACTGCCGCCTTATTGTAAATGGTCTTCGTCTTTGGGCTTCTGTAGAAGAGTCAAATGCATTGCCGTCCAAGACACAAAGCTGATCTCATGTTCCTGTAACTATAATAGCAGACGCACACTATTCCAACCTAAACACAGCAACGTTGCTTTGAAATAGGTGAGACAAGTAAGTACCTCGGATGCTCCTTCACAAAAAACTTAATTATTACTGTTGTGGGTTAAATTTTCTTTGTTTCAAATGAACAGAGGGTTCTCTTGTCTATATTTCGTCAACAACGACTTGCCATTAAACTTCGTAATGCTTCCAATCTTCTGAAAGGAGATGCGCTTTGAACGATTATGAAGGATATTTGATATTATACATATTATTATGTAGCGAGCAACATAAGCAATATCTTTATGTAAACGAATGGCCATACTTATCACAGTATTAACATGTTCGTGACTGCAAATAATTAGGTTAGTTATTGCAACTCGCAATAATGGTTAGATGGAATTAGACGACACATTAGTAAGTAAACGTGGTTCTCAAACAAGAAACAAAGGAGGTGAATGACGATGATATATGAATTGGCTGAGAGAAAAACCATCTTACACTGACGTAATAAGAGTCAACATACAATGAATTTACAAAATGTAAATCGAAGAGCAGCGTAGACATTAGCTGAAGGCAACGTATACCACCGAACACAGCTAGTCCATAAAATCGTCATTTATGTAGCAAGCTTATAAATAATGCAAAATTTCTTATACCAATGAGAATTTGATTTCGTGATCCATCAATAAATAAATGACTTGTGTCTCAAGCGAGGAACAGAAATATTAACATAGGTACTAATAAAGTACAATCGTAAGTTCCTACCATCCTTTATCTTGTAGATAATCAAGGACAGTATTTAAGGCATTTTTACGAGCGAACGCAAAACTTAATCGATTAACATTGCCCACGACACGAAACATCGCGATTTTGTACAGAGTTACCGAAAAAATCTCTGTCAAGGGACGCATGCAAAGAAATCAAACACGAAAGTTATGTAGCCGTACTTATGCGTAATACGTACAGTCGTCTGAAGGTCACATTTATGGTAAAAATGTGTTACATAACATGCAGAAGGAATTTTCGTTGTGTTGGTATTGCGTGTTGTGTTACGAGGCTTTTTAAGTACACCATTCTTTGTTAGAAAACTACGTTAAATTACAGCATAACCTAAGTTAAAAATAATCACAGTTAAATTACATTTGTTTATTAAAAAAAACAGAATGAAAAGTTAAGAAAAATCTCACCAATAATCGTCATCACAATTCGATCACTGAAACAAAATCACACAAACACTCACTGGTATTAAAATTTTAATTAACAACAGGGACGTCCGAACGGCACGGGACGCGAGCGGCATGTGACCTCGAACCGGCGGGAAGGGGACACACCCCCGGGGTGACGTGCGTGGGGTGGGGGTGGGCCGCTCGTGACGTCACACGGTCGACGACCCGCGGAAGTGGGTCATCGGGTTGGTCGATCTGCCAGTTTTGATAGAGCCTTTTGTAATTGTCTATGCGTTACGTAAGTTGTGTCACTTGTGTCATTCGGATTATCATTGAGGATTCCGTGATCGATATCGTTCCGATGATGTGAGCACAAGGTCGAGCGAATTAGTAATAACTTCGAAACAGAGTGTTATTAACTGCATCTAAAAATATGACGTCGAGTTTAAATTAATAATGCTTAGTTTTTTTACAGTTGAAGTGTTTGATAAGCACGTCGAAAATGCATTTTCTTTTAACGTGAATGTGCGGCGCGTAGGTATTTATTATTGAATTTTCTTAAACTATTATTAGTATGTGTGTGATGTCTCGTCAATTTTGCAGTAACCGGTCATCTATTGTTACCGAAGTTTCATTAATTAAATGAAAAGGCATTGCTATACTTAATTTATTTGAAACATGCATTCTGTTACTCTGGTGACATACTTAATTATTTCAAATTGTAGTGCATTATTTACGAGTTCAGTTCTACAAATTACCTTTACAAATTAGTTTTAAATAGGAACGAGTATTTTAGCTAAATATCTATGTATATTGCTAGATATCCAATACGTATGTTTTGTTCGAACCCATTCGATCAGCTCTAGCTCAGCATGTGTTAAAATTACATACATATGAATAGATAAAAAACGACCATAGTGCATGGTAATTTAAAAACAGGTATTTAAATAGTATCAACACCATCCACTTTTTTATAAAAATGAACTGAATTTTATCCAGCAGTAATGGCGCCAAATACGCGCGAAAATGCGCTGCCATCTTGGAACAAAAGGCGCGAAGCTGAGAGTTCAAACCGTCTTTTTACTTTACTTAAAATATTTCCACTGGGAACTAAACTCGACGTTAAACTTTCTTCTTGCTATTTAACTTTGCCTTTAGCTACTTAGTATTGCGAAGTAAACCGTATATTAAGACTTTGATAGACCTGTCTCGTTGGAAAGGGGTTGCAATTTTAAAAACAAGTTACTAGTTTAGCAAGTTGTTTGTCAAAGTTGTTTTGAAGCAAAATAACTTGCAAGAAACTGATTACTGTGAGTTAACTATTATTTTGTTACTTTATGTGGTAGGTTAGTCTTACCAATGGGTAACGTATTACCCAGTACTAACTGGATTGTGGAGGTCCAATAAGAAGTTGTTCCATGTAAAATACTAGGATTCAGCAGCAGCCGGTTAGTTTAGAAGCCAGCAGATGTTGATAGTGATGATGGGGCGGGTTACGGTGGTCTTTTCAAATACAAGCAGATGGTTTTCTTGATGGAAATTGCCATCAGACCGGATTTCCTATAAACCATTTAAACCAGAATACCAGCAATCAATTATGGCAGAAATAGATACAGTGATAGCAATGATAATGGGCGGTACAAGGAAACGAGGTAATACTTTCTACCATCTCTCGTATGCTAAATATTTTCAATAAAATAGCACACCTTTGTGACCAGTTACGTTATGAATAGGTCAAATAAGATGGCGGATAACGGCCAGCACTCACGAGTGTACGATTAAACGTGCTCCAATCATCAATCAGGCAATGCCTAGGAGTACAGTCAACCGATCGCTAGCACATTGAGCTGGCCTAGCGTGTTTCAACGGTATACGAGGCTACTACCGGTTGTGAATAGTAGTAGTCCACACGTAATGGCCCCGAATTACGAATTATCGGGTTTGAACCCAAGCAGACACATCACTGTGTGTAATTTATTTCATCAACACTGCTCTCAAACGAAACAGTGAAGTAAAACATAGTGAAGAAACCGGCCTGTCTTAGAACCAATAACTTGAAGACATTTGACATCCTAACATCTGTAGCGGCACTACAAAAAGTACTACAGCGGCATCTATGCCATAAATGAAGAACTAACAATAAAAATCCTTCATAGCGATATTAAAGTCCTCCGACTGAAGATCATATAGAAAAACCCGACAACTAGAGACTGTCGGGCTTTAGCCCACCAATTACAAGACCCACCTGGTTGGAGGACCACTTTCTCTACGGGGAATGAAGATCTTTACACCCTGTTCTTCATATCTCTATACATCCACCAATCGGCACTAACCCGCGTGCCTCCTTTTTCATATAGAAGACCCGTATCTCAGCAGTGGGAACAGTATAGGCTGATCATGCATATACTAGCTTTTAACCACTGATGTATCGAATGTACCAGGTCCGGTCTCCATAGCTCTCTATCGGGACCATTTCCTGAAGCGCCCTACATTGACTAGTAATGGCCATGTTCCGGCTGATACGGCCCTCGTTTTGCAAGCGTTTTGTCGGTTAAGCCCAAAATATGACAGCGCATTTTGTGGCGGTTATCAAGCCAATTTTCTACATGGTGTAAGTGACATGGAGCGCAAAGTTTACCACGAATGTACGATTTGTTTGTTATTTTTTTACGCTACTGGCTTCAAAGTAACTGTTTGATGTGTAACACCCCGTTTTTATTATCCGTCGTTTGTTCTTTGTTTGTACTGTGATCGTAACACGTTACGAAGTTGTGTACAATTGTCTTATTTTTTACCCGATATACGCTTGCGAGGAGGTCTATGTCCAGCAGAGGTCTGCTGTAGGCTGATGATGATGATGACGCTTGCGTTTGGCCGCAACTCGCCTGATGTAAAGCGATGATGCGGCCTAGGGTGGAGCATGCTTGTGTAGAAGAAACCGATTCACTCGAGTTTTGAAGAGAACTAGGTCATAATGATCGTCTGGTGAATGTGATGAGTTGTGTTGTACATGTGCTTAATCTGAGTTCTAACTTAATGGAAGTACATCGACCGTTTATCAAACTACCCAGTTTTTCTCTTACTCAAACTACTAAAGTACTATAAAACATGTCACGCACGCTATAAATTGCTATTAACACGCAATGCTTGTAAATGTAAGTGCTGCTCATATTGTACGATCTTTTCTTACTGAAACTACAAATACTGAGAGATAAAGATAGGGCGAGTTAATCTTTTTGGTTCAGTAAGGTATGCAAACTATGGTATTTATTAATAGACAGAGTTTAATAAAACCCTGATCAGAACCAAGAAATCCTCAAGAGTGGGTAGTGTAGTGGGTCCGTAAATGAAGGACTTCACTATATCAACTTTCCACTATTTAAAACAAAGAAAATCAAGGATACCTCAAAATGCCGGAATTTCAAAACCTCAAACGCACGCTTGTATTTATTACAAAAAGGTACGTTATGTTCAAACGCTACTGTTGTCCAATAAGTTCGAAAATTTTCAGCGAAAAATGTCGACGGAATCTCAATGTTATGAGCGCCTGTTCATTTATTAAATACTTCTCCTTTTGTATGCGGAATATTGAAATTAAATTGTGTCTCCAACTTTTGGGCGAAAAATGCCTGGACTGATCTCTCTGTACTGAAGAGGGACCGACGTTGCATGAGGTCTGCTATGGATTTTTGTTAAAACATTACGTACATTTTTTAGCGAGTTGTGAACTGTTGTATGTTAGGTTGCGTGGGTTTCTAACAGTTTTTTTTAAACCATGATCCACATGTCTGTACGTATGTGTCTGTAAAATCTCAAGTTAGTTTTATTAAGTTTTCTAGCCACAATATTCAGAGCCATCTAATGAGGATCTCTCCAGTCTTTGTGGAGAGATCCTCATTAGATTCTTAATCAGGCTGTCAGAAACAAGGGCTAATAAAGCAAACAACCCAGTTTCAACAGTCCGAGGACCAGATCCTTAGTTTATATGTACAATGGTAATATGATGGCCATAATATCTAGGCAGCTGGAAATGGTACCACTAGGTATCACTTGCAAAACAGTGAACACCTGCTTGCTTCTGAATTTAGTTTCCAACCTAGCTTTATGTCAAAATTTCGACACTATATTTGTCTTCCTCTACGTGACTTTTCGCATCTCCCCGCTAATCATTTTCACACACTTAAACACAGTCTATAGTAACATTAACTTAGTCATCTCTCCCAAAACAGCTCATGACCTCATTACTACCAAAGCTGAGTAAAAAAACAGACAAAGCGAAGTGTGGAATCGTAAAACGGTGTCTTTGTTGTAAACTTAGATAACAATGGCCGGATTCAGAGGATAATCTTAATTTACACCATGTTTGTGCCTTATATTGTTTACGATTTACAAGATGGATGTATGCTGTTACTTTGTTTTTGTCGTTCACTAAGTGTGAGCGTTTGACATACTTTGTTTCTGGTAAAGGAAACGCCACGCTGTTTCAAAACGGGCATAATGGATGTTGGCAAAAAATGCTGCCAGACTAAAATGTTATCGGGCAGGTCACATCAGCCGTATGCATGGCGACATACAATGGTTGCCAGAAGATGGTCGGCCCCGCCAAGGTCGACCCAGAAAGAGGTGGCGAGACGACCTGGACGCGTACCGTGAGTGTTTGTCTCAGGTAGCGCGGAATAAAAACTCCTGGAAGCACTCGGGGGAGGCCTTTGCCCAACCGTGGGACAGTATAGACAAAAAAAAAGATAAACTTCGTGAGGGAGTCGGCGGACCTAGGCAAAGTGAGATTGTATAACGGTGGTGGAAAGTAAAAAATGTTTTGAATTGACATATACTACTGAAAATTTTATGTCGATCTAGTCGAAAGGTTTCTTTGGGCCGAAGAGTTCTGGAGTGGCGACAGCGGCTGCGTTCTGGAAGACGCAGCTTTGGCACACCTCACACGAGGTGAACCGAATAACTGGTGAAGATTGCGGGAATGAGAGCAGCGCAGGATCGGTCGTTGGCGATCTTTGGGGGAGGCCTATATCCAGCGGTGAACATCTTTCGGCAGAAATGATGATGGTGATGTAGAAAACTTCTCTGAATATTTTAAAAATGCCTACTGACGAACAGCACGGCTAAAAAACTCTTTGTTTTTGGTCTGACTCAGCCTGGTGTAGTATTTATAACAGTAACTTAACTACCGTTTCACAAGGCTTTTGTATCTACTCATCAGGTCTACCTACTTATTACAATTCGTTCTCCGCCGTTGTGATCGAGGCAGCACTTCCGTTCGTCGTTCTACCGATCCTCTTTCCAAAACATACATTAGGGTCTTTTGGCCACAGTGCCAAGATGGAACGGAACTGGTGATATCAGTCACATGTTGGTAAAGCTTTGTGTCCGCAATAGATGGTGAGCAGAGAGATACGCGTACCCAAAAAATTGGCCACAAATTTCAATACATACGTTTATAGCTCATGGATTGTTTCTTTTTCATAGCCTTTACTGTGTCCTACAGAAGAAAGGGAGGTTTCTGCTCAGCGCAAAGGCTTCCTTTTCATCTTGAATTGATGGGAACATCAAAAGTTAACCTAGAATGGAAATCACAAACCTTCTCACAATAACATGCTTGTTTTTCTCGACGAGTAAGGCAGTGCCATATTGCCAGTGTGAAAGTCCCATGTAAAAGGTGGTAAACCTACATACCTAGGAGGAAAAAGTCTCTTTTTTTTCCTAATTGAAGAAGGTAGAACGGGAAAGGACTACCTGGACTGATTTGGAGGCTTTTGCCCAAAATTGGGACGGCAACCGCTAATGAATTACCAATAGAACAGGAAGTAGATTACATATGAATAGTTGACATTATAATAACTATCTTCTTCTCTATCTGTCTTTGTCCCTAGGATGATATTGCAGAGACTAGATCCGCAACCAGCCTCTTCAGAGCTAAGCTCTCTCCATACACGCTATATCTCTGTATAAGCTAAAGCTTGTCCCATACAGCTATGGCTATTAATCGTCACGTCACTTATTTAAAGCGGCTCCAGCCGTCTGCCAGCTGGGGCGATGACTCTTGAACGAGAGGTCGTGGGTTCAATCCCGGACCGATGAACTGTTGGAGTGAACTCGGTCATGTTGCACGCATGTTTAACTTTGCTGAAAGTTTAATATGCGTGAGGTTGAGATAAATATAAAGCATGAATTAAGTAAAGTGGAGTGTCTTAACGGTGAAGGAAAAAATCGTGAGTAAACCGGCATGTCCTAGAACCAAATTTCGAATACTTGTGACAACTACCAACCTGCACTGGGCCCGCATGGTGGATTATAGCCCATTCCCTCTCATGAAGAGGAGGCCTGTGTCCCAGCAGTGGGAACATTATGCTATGGAAGTATTAAGTATGAATGGATCCGAAAAAGAGTAACCGTCGAGCCTTGACTTCCGTTCTTCGGCTCTTCTCCAGAGAAAACTGTTAATTGGAACCGTTCACTTGCTTATTTGGTTTTACAAATGGTCATGTAGGTTAATGTGAAGTAAAATATTTTGGATTCTGATCTTTTTAGGTAACATTCTTTATTTCTTGTTCAACCTTTTAAATAAAATAGATGTGAGGTTATACAGTGAAATTCAATGTGCCGTTGTCCGGGTAGTAGTTAATCTATGCGTGTTTATTTTGCCAGTGGTGTTACCCGCATGAAAGGTTTTAAAATTTTAGGGATGCAAAACTGGAGCACTTTTGCATCACGGAAAATTTAAAAACTGTAAAATGTCCTTTTCCGTGTATTCGGTTCTATGTATTTGTTTGAATTTAATAAATAATAAAATAAACATTTAATTTCAGGTTCACTTCCATATATGTTAGTAACAATGAAAACTTATACACTAGTGTTAAAAAGTTGGTATTTTTTAAATATTGTGTTTGTTTTATATTTTAATGAACCAAAGCATTATTTCGAACCGTAAAACATGCAGTCCGTAAACAGGGTTTAACTGCTGTAGTAAAAAGGTTTCACATGGTATCAAAGAAAGTTTTAAAACAAGTAAAATAAAAGAACTGGACACATTCCCTCATCAATCTTAATAATCATGGCATTGAAACCTCTAATTACAAAAAAAAACTACACAGTTCGAACCCGATTTCAATCGAATTGATTTATGGAAGCTGCCAATAGAAAATTGTAGATTTAGGTGGTGGTATTGGACAAATTAATCTCTTATGAAATCAAACAAACTCTAGATTATTCAGTCCTCGTTAATTTACATTTTTTGCGGTTAAAATGGTAATGGGAGTTTGTAAAGCAATACGTTTTCACATAGATTAAGCAGTACCTGAATGAACGCCGAAATTATTTCACTATGGGAATTTCAACTCTCATTGCTGAACCGTGTTAGTGAAAACGTATATAAGGCACACAAGAAAGTTCAACTTTGTTTCTAAAGTTGACATTGCATTTTCAAATTCCTTGGTATAACTATATAGGCTGTGACCATATGAATATGAATTTACTTTATTTTATTTATTCAGGGACAATAAACAGCTACAATATGTGCCACGGGACCGGTCAATGAGGCGACACTTGCGGGACGCCTATGACCAGCAGTGGACGTCTTCGGCTGAAATGATGATGATGAAACAGCTGCAATACGTATTGGAACAGAGGAAAGTTAATACAAAATATTAACAATATTGCAGCCCACTACATTATCCGCATATTATCAAAAGAGAATATGATAATGAGTGCCACTAGATAGGTAATAAATAATTACATAACATTAATAACAAATTATTATAGAAAAATCAATTAGCAATTATTAAATAATTAAATAAACGAAATATTAATTACATTATGCAAAGTAGAAATTAAAAATCATTTGATTGCTTGGCAACAGAGTAATAATTAGCACTAAAAGCAAATAGATAATAAAATCTAGACTAGCTTACATTCCTAATAACATTATTGGTTAATAATAATTTTATAACATTAGATTTAAATTTGGATTTTGAGCATACAAAAATATCAATATTAACAAAACTACAATTATAAGATTCAACCATCTGACGGATAGGGCAGCGCAAACCAGAATTAGTGGATACATGATCTAGTACAATATCGTCCTCACTATCACAGACAACAATCTTCTTCATAGACTATATTTATGTATTGAGTTCGTTTTCCATTAAGAAAAACATTAGCCTCCTTCGGGGAAATTGGGTAAAAACACACGGTAGGTTGACAGAACCTTGCCTTGTATAACTGGTGGAGCGATTACATGAATATGTTATCATAATCTACTCTTGTGGTGGAGGCGGCCCATCGTCAAATTACTGCAGGTTTTATAATTTAACAATGTCTACCTTCTCTGATCCTTTAAGTGTCACTTCTGATCCTTCTTTATCCACCTAATATGTGAAGCCTCTGTGATCTTCCGACGGGCAATTAAAAGGGCGGGCAGGTAATTGGCTTAGATAACAGAAAATTAATGACAATTAATTGTAAACGTGAATGTTATCGAGCGTTCTAAATATATAGATGGAGAGTTAAAATAACTCGGAAACAATTAACGATTAGAATGTATTCTTTTTCTTGTAAAATGTGATATTCAAAATAATGTGTTTTAATGGATTTAATGAAATATATGGTCTGACTTTTACGCTCCTTTTTTTTGTCACAAGTAGGGACTCCAATCCCGCATCAAAACCGCTCAGAGAGCCTCTAAACCTTTGATATTAAGTCATAGCGTGTGCTGGCGCAAGAATGGAATGCTCCCTTTCTTACAAGAGACATACTATTTCATGCAGGCCTCGTTTCATAATTCTAAGACTTGTTCCAGATATCAGCGACAAGCTTTATTTCAAATGAAGCGGGACTAGTCAATACTCTTGCATAATTCATTGGTCCGCCATGATCCGACCGTTGACAGAGGGACCGTTTTAAAATGCTAACGATACTAAAATGTTAATGTTGTCATGACAAACTGTTTGTGTATTTGTGAGGGCAAATATTTTACATCGATCCACGTGAATTACTCATATTTTATGGGTTTTATCAAGATGTGGTGAGTGAAGCCTTCTCTTTCGATGCATTATCAACTCTTATTTTTCAATATAGTCTACTTAATACATTGTTTATCTTTCACTCACAGATTTATGATGCCAATTTAAATAGATTTTGACCAGATTTGGCAACTATTTAAATTCTATGTCACGCAAAACTTTAACTGTTATTTTATGCATTACAAATATTAAAAAACATCGTAAAATATTAAACATGTGTATTGACAAAAGATGTATTTAACATACAGTAGTGTTTGCTTAGCTATATGCCGAAATCATAAAGATTTAACATTCAGACGAAAAATAAATTATTATTGTAGACAAAGAAAATGTTAATACTACTTTAAATATAAGAGATAATGTAGATTAACATAGTTTAGTGGAGGACTATAAACAAGATAACTTGGCTCGTGTGACTAATGCAAGGAAAATGTTGTGTCTCGAGGAGCGGTGCTTTGCACAAGATACCGACCAATCTAGTACCTATTCTATGTTTTAATTTAAAACAGCCAAAGAATTTCAGAGACATGCATTTTATCACTAGTAGTAGTTACTTGATTTACTAATGTTAATCAGATTTTAAACTTGAAACTTAAAAATCTATAGAAAAATATTAAAAAATCATCTACATAATACCCCTGTCTGAAAAACGACTAGAGGAGTTTGTTTGTATTCATCACTAGAGGTGGCTAGAAATAAAATTACTTTACGAATCTTACAAGGCCTACGGTTTTAAAGGCATTGAAATAATTGACCTTTTCTGTTTAGTTGTCAATTTTCATTATCTACGGGAATTTGATAAAACCCACTGCGTGCATCCAGACGGAACATGTGTCATTTAATGGCAGCCTGAAGAAAAAACAAGAGATCAACGTCTTGAACTGTTGTTGACGCAGCTTAACTATCGCCAGACAATTGTAAATGTTTGTTGTTTTGAAACTTTACCTAACAAACGAAAGGAAACATTTATGTGTGTAGTTATTGCGCAGTGAAGTTGTTTGGGCGACAAAGAATAGCTAATTGGAACTTCGTGGGAAAAAAGGCTACTGTTTGTGGGTGTAGTCTTATGACTGTCTTGCTCTAATGTAATAACATAGTCTCGAAGAGTAGCGATAGTAGTTAAGAGCGGCCAACCCGTCATACTTTTCACACAAACGCTCGTACGTGATTATGCCGTTGTTACACATCTATCTTTATTTTTTTTTAACTAATAGATATCTTGTGCACTATATCTAGGTTTCTATCAACGCTAATAATAAAAATTTTGAGAAATTAATTCAGTATAAGCCAGAAATCTGATGTTTTTCACAAATTTTACCTGAAGTTTGGCCGTTCATAATGCAGTCATAAATTGTAAAAGTAAAGAAAACATCTTGATAGAAACCACATGTAATGAATATTCTAAATGACAAATATTTATTTCACAAACTTGTAGGGCTTATTCAAAAACACGTTTTTCCTAGAACAAGTTTTATGAAATTTTCGAACACTATTTTTCGTTCAATGTTATCGCGTTATGAGGTGCGCGGGAGACAAGTCTTACGGGATCGGAGCGGGGTCTGACGGAAGAGCGGAAAGAAGATCTGGCTCTGGATGAAACAACAAGCTTTTCGATCATGCTCGTATTGACCAGACGGATCGGGAAGGGCCCTCTTAAACATGTCCAGTCGGTCTCCGGTACTCTGGCTAGTCGTTGCAAACTGATTAACTCTTTACCACAATTTCTTTCCTGTAATGGTAGATGTAAGTAGATAAATAAATAAATGAACTAATCTATTATCACTTGCATAGATTGTAAAAATTGACGACAGATCCAATCTAATCATCAACGACCTAGTCTTTTCCCAAATTCATTGGGATCGCCTTGCAGTCTATTCAGAAAGCCTGCCAAAAGGTCCAACCTGCCAAGCAAAAATACTCTGCACGACAAACAAGCACACAAGCAAGAAACAATTCGGAATGTAAACGATTGAAAGCCGTTTGTGTGTGTCCATAAAGCGAATGTAAAACTAAAACTGTGTGTCGTCAGGAAACGTTGGAGTCAAACAAAGGAAAGAGCGCGGTAACAAAGTTATTATTACCCGTGACCTCGATATTACACATGATTTAGGGTATTATTAACAATACGGAAACTAAAAAACTGTAGTGTAAACAATGTCGATTAATTTTTTATTGCATACTAAAATTGATCCCTTGAAGCAAATAACGTCACAGATTAGAAATTTGTTATTCTTCTAAATAACAGCACAACATCACGCCTGTAATCCCTAAAGGTAAAAGCACAGGTGTGAGGTGCCTCCTAATAGTATGATGAGATGAGAGATGAACCTATTGACATCAACCGGACACGAATCAAGACTCCATGGCTGCTACTGAGAAATTCCTGATGGACAAACCCAATAACACCTTGAATTTGGGATCGAACCTAAAACCTCATGCTCAATAGTAGCGTCTGCGATCACTAGACCAACGAGAAAGATCTTGTAAATAAATATTGTATGTAAAATGGGTTTTACTTTACGGTTCATAACCTGGTTGGTATTTGTATTCAACATGTGCTCTGATGCTTACAAAGTACATAATAAAACACTACAAAACATTTTGTAAAAGAAACTACAGCGGAGAAATACCAAAACGCAGTAAGCTAGCGTGATTTTCAAGGCTTTTTACGAAGACAGGCCTTTGCCCTACCTACAGGGTGTAAAGAGACCCTTCACGAAGCCGTCAACCAAGCATTCTGTACATCAAACTAAGTAACTTTACGCAAAAGTTATTGCTGGGAAACGACTTTTTTTTTGGGGTGAAAAATTACGTTTTCCGGTAGGACTCGATGGAACGCACTCAAAACATTGTGCTGATGGATGAATTGAATAGTACGGGGGTCGTGGAGGTGTTTAAAGTAAAAATCTTACATTAAAAACATGTATTTAAAAAAATACTCAATTTATGTGGGGTCGGCCTAGCATGTCTTTTACTTCCATAAATCTCGATCAACTGCCATCACAATTTCTTCTCACTTCAGCACGGGGTTCTAGCTATTTCTTTCACACAATCCTTATATTTTTTTAACAACAAATATGACATTAAATGTTTTCCAAAATATTTATTTTTAATTCCGCGAAAAAGATCCAGGCCTCGATGCAGGATTTAGCGCCGCCCTCCCATCCGCAAAAATATGCAAATGCAGGAAAAGCAATAATAATTGGCATGCCTGCATTAAAACTAAATATTTCGCAATGTATTTAATCTGATGGATTTCCGCCAAGTAACGCCTGGTTCTATAACATAACATAACATAACAGCACGCCTGTAATCCTCGAAAGATTAGGCAGAGGTGTTCGCCAGTTATGTGTTAAGTCCGATGTAATATGGTCCAGCAAATGGTAAACTATAGACCTATTGCGCTTTTGCCAATTTTCTCAAAAATATATGAGAAGTATATTTATAACGAGCTATATGCATATTTAGAAAAACATATGATTCTCTGCAATGAGCAAAAAGGTTTCCGAAAAAATAAGACAATAAATATGGCAATCTATGACTTCTTGAATACAATTATGACTAATATTGATAAAAAGACACCTGTTTGTGCTATGTACTGTGACATGACACAAGCGTTTGACTATGTTGACCACAATATCTTAAGAAACAAACTGTGCTCCTATGGTATAAGAGGTAATATTCTGGATTTAATAATGACTTATCTCTCAAATAGACAACAAAAAACTGCTATAACAGACTTAAACTTAAAGACGAAAGAGGAAGTTACATACCTATCCAAAGAACGTACTGTATACTTTGGCGTACCACAGGGCAGTGTTCTGGATCCCTTACTTTTTTAATCTACATTAATGACCTGCCGAAAGCCATAAATTACCCCATAACCCTATTTGCTGATGATAGCACGGTAACAGTAGCTAGTAATAAACCGGACCAATACGAAGCTGATGTAAATGACGCGTTAATCTCAATAATATCTTGGCTTAACAATAACAACTTAAAAATTAATCTAGGTAAAACTCAAATTATGCACTTTGGCCATAGAAAATCTAGTCTGAAAATGGACGTGAAATTCCAAAACACTGTAATTAATGACGTGGACAGTGCTAAATTCCTAGGACTTATAATAGATAGACAGCTTAACTGGAAGAATCATATCGAAACATTATGCAAGAAAATAAGTTGCTCATCCTATGCCCTTTATAAGCTTGCTCCAACCGTTAACACGGATGCACTACTCACAGCCTATCATGGTCTTGTTGCATCTGTGTTAAGATACGGCATCATATTTTGGGGTAACTCTACAAATATTGAAGCCGCGTTTAAAGCGCAAAAGCGCTGCATTAGATCTATGTTTGGGCTTCAGGTGACGGACAGTTGTGTACCATATTTCAGAAAGCATAAAATTCTGACACTACCGGCTTTGTATATATATGAAACTGCCTTATTTGTGAGATTAAATCCAAATTTGTTTTCCTATCTATCTGATACTGTACAACGTAACAGGCGAAATGACATGTTACGTGGACGCAGAGCCATTACAGCTCTTATGCGGAAAAGCATATTCTGCAGGGCCCCTCAAATTTATAATAAAATCAAAAAAACAATTAGAGAGTTACATTTGGCTGGATTTAAGAAGCAATTTAAAGAATTTTTATGTAATAAATGCTATTATAATTTGAATGACTACTTAAATGACACTGACATTGTAATTTAATTCAATTATTATTTATATTATTTCTTTTGTGACATTCCTCTTTGAATTTTAACTATAACTTTAAAAAATATGATAATTAATCACCAGTGTATATTTAACAGTTGTACGCCCATGTGGTAGAATGTGATGAGACAACCTACATTAACTCAAGACCATGTAATATACATACCGACCATGTTCTGACAATTAAATAATGATTTGATTTGATTTGAATAGGGAGCGAGCCTATTGCCATCAACCGGGCACAAATTCAGACTCCGTGGCTGCTACTGAGAAACCCCATAACACTTTTCCCGACCTAGTAATCTAAGCCGGGACCTCATCTTCAGAAGTCGCGCCTGCACTACTAAACGAACACATCCAAAACGCTTTACAAAAAGTACTTAATACAATTTGTACTCCTATAGTAGACAGAATTTCAAAATAAAATTAACTTACCTTACATTCATCGTAATTCAGATTAGGCTTGTTAAACAAAAGTGATTATCTTCGTACATAAGCTTTTACGATTACTTTATATTCCTTTTGTTCTCTTTACGGCACTTTATAACGGATAATGAGATGATTGCAACGCAGAATGGATTATCCTTATTCATAAATATGTACTCTTATAAAGCTATGTTCCCAATGATGATAATGTTGGGTGACATTTCCTGCATGCGAGGAGCTCGTGGCTATAACAGCCGCTCGGGTCGATGTTGAGGATAACCTGCTCTTGCCTATCTTGGTCCGTGGATGGGTGGCCAGCCATAACATACCGAGTTAAAGCACGTTAAGACGTTGGTCCCGGCTGTCTTTTGTAGATCTTTGACAGTCGTTACAGGTAGACAGTGTTCCGAAAGTCTGACAACCAGTTCTACCCAGTGCTAACTGGGGTGTGGAGGTCAGATAGGCACTCGCTCCATGTAAAGTTCTAATATTCAGCCGCTTCCGGTTAGACTGGAAGCCGATCCCAACAGAGCTGGAAAAAGGCTACGCAGATGATGAGATAATGTCATTGCCTGCATGCTTAGACGAATCGCGATCTAGATTACAATAACATTTAGAGCAGATTATATTAACCGTACAATAAGTAAGGTCTGTCTGTAGCCTAACAGTTATAATAGGCAATTAAAATACAGTATAATTGAGTCGCTTAGATAAGAGGATATCGTCAATAGTAAACAAGAATTCTTAACCAGCCGTTGATATCACCAAGCGGTTTATAATCTTTGGTTTTGTTGATATAGGAAATGTTTATTTGCAGAATAAAGTTCTTTGTGCAGTTTTTTTTTAAAGCGTTGCCCCACACTAGGAATTCCTCCTGTATCGTGGGTGCGTTTACAAACATTTAAACTCACATACACAAACAGCCAGACCTGGAACAACTACCTGTAGATCATACAAATATTTGTTCCGTGCGGGGATCGAACCCGCGACACGCAGCGCATCAGCCAATCGCTAAGCCACTGCGCCAACCGTGCCGTGGAGAGTTGTCTTTTCATGAAGGGAAATATTTAAAAACTTATCGATTTCCTAATGATGATCGCATAATTATGTTTAACGTTTTTGATCTTCTTAGGATATAATATAATCGATCCTCTAAAAACTCTAGAAGACCAAACGGCCTTCTAGACATAATCGTCTTATTATATTAGCCTGTCATTTTTAATTTAATGGGATGAATGGGTTTTATTAAATTCTAGCACTTCACCCGCGACTTAGTGCGCGAAAATTTTTATAGCTCGGCTAATATGCATGATATAATTTATAGCCTATAGCACCCACGAATAATGTAGCTTTCTGCCAGTTAAAGAATCTTTTAAATTAGTTCCGGAGATTACACCCTACCAATGATGTAATAAACAAAGATACGCTACTATATACTAATACGGAACGTATGATACAGAAAGAGATAGCTATTGCGCTTGAAGTAAATTACGTCAATTGTCTGATTTTTTTCTGCAACAATTTGCGCGCGCTAGTGCAATATCTACTTCTTTTTATTAATAATATGATTGCCCCCTACATACAAAATTACAAATGTTACCTCTTTATAATAAATATTTGTTTCCTAGCGAAACTTCTTTTAAATATTTTGTTGCGAAATTCAGTAGCACCCAAGATAAACACTAGATACGGAAGCAACTATTTTGAAATTTAAAACGGCACACTAATAGAAAGGGAAGCAACGTAGATATTATGAAATATTCATCAACTCATCGTGCTATGGAGTAAGTGCAATGAACTACATCGGGGTTAAGTGCTGAAATTGATGGGATCGTGCTAATGACTTCAACGGGCAGTGTCAGCATCTCGTTGGAATAATGAAGCTGCCAACTCATCTATCTTTCCATATATTTATAGATATCTTTGTGAAAACTAGGCACATAGCCTAGAATTTACAGTGTAGCGACACTATAAAAATGTACTACAGCAACATAGAACAAAAAGTACTACAGCGCCATCTATGACACAGACGATGAACTAAACATCTAAATACATCTAACTCCTACATCGCGCAAGTAAAGTTATACGCGACTTAAGACTATATAGAATACCCCGACAACAATTGTCGGGCAGTAGCCCACCAGAAATAACACCCGTCTGGTTGGAGGATCCTCCCTTTTCCAAGGGGGATGAAGAACTACCCCCTGTTATCCATACCCACAAAACAGCATAGATTTTTATAAAATAGACAAACTTTCATTCTAGTAACCTTATTAAAATCTACTACATCATCATAATTCTCGTGCCCTAATCCCAACTTATTTGGGGTCGGCGCAGCATGTCTTCTTGTTCCATACTTCTCTACAATTATTCGAAATTAAGCTAAACAAATGTAATGTACGCAGATGAACCATAATGCTTTTACAAATAATAGCGAGAACGCAAATTACGCTTGCACTGTACAAATCCAGTTAATCCGTTGTGTAAATACTGCAATTCTAATTAGCAAAGCCAACAAAGCGTATTCGTTATACGTATTCAACCAAAAAACGATTCGGATAATTTGTGTGCCGTAAAAATTGACAATCGGTGTACAGTTACCGCCAATTATCGTCAACGACCAAACTGATTGTGTTCCGAGAGTTTGCAATCACAGCGACCACAATTGCTAACTGTACCTACCCACTATTCTACTCCATCGTCTACCTATTATTTTGATACTGTGTGATGCTATACGTATTATATTATAGACATCACATCATTTGTTTTGCGAATGGGAACTCTGCAAATGCATCTATCTCATAGAGACTGCAGTCATAACATTGAGGTGAAAAGATATTTGATAACCGCGTAGCCTAAAGATGTTTTATTTTCATGAGTTGAGAAAGATAATAAGAGATGATTCATACTCAGGCGATGGCTGGAGTAGATTTTGTCGAGCACACTGCTGGTTTGATTGTGGAGAATGCAATTATGTCCCCGCACCACATCCTGAAGAGACGGCGAGGAACACCGTGTGGTTTTTGGTGTGTAGGAGACACAACAGGCGGCTCTGTTGCCGGCCTCACGGTGGAGGACATCATTGAGGATTTACACAAGTAAAAAAAAAAGATTTTGTTGAGCATAGATTTACAGACTAAAGACGAGATAGAAAATATTGATAGTCAACATGGTTAAGATCAAACGAATGAAAGATCCATTGGATAATAAAATACCTTATTTTAAACAGGCACAACATGTGATGATTTGTCTCCTGCTTAGTATAGTAGTCAAAGACGAACGCGATATAGCTATCCACGATAATATTGATACGAGAACTGTCAGAGTAACTTAATTGAGACCGGAGGAGACAGGTCTGGTGTATGTGGACTAAAATAACCACTAAAATTCCGCAAAAGGGCAAAGGCCAAGACAGCCAACTTGGAGTTCCGATGCATTCGATCGAAAGCCGTTATCCACTTTCATATTATTTTAGCACGTAGTGTTGTTTGCTTTTGTTACGGGTAGTCATTAGACCGACAGTCTGGCAACCAGTGGGTATAGAAGTTATTTATAGGGTTTTGGAGTTCCAATAGGCAGTTTCGCCATGACAAATACTGGTATCTAGCTACATTTGGTAAGACTTGGAGCCGACCCAAACACAGTCGGAAAAAGACAGATGATGAGTTACTTGCTGATAAGCACAATTATAACGGTTGATTGGTTGATTGTATTATTTAGCCTTACCAGAGGGTACAAAAAGCATGTTAAGCCGTTGGTCCCGGCTGTCATTTGTGGACCTTTTACAGCTGTTACAGGTAGGCATCGCCTGGTACTAACCCAGTTAACCCAGTACTAACTGGGTTGTGGAGGATAGATAGGCAGTCGCTCCATGTAAAATACTGGTATTTAGCTGCATCCGGTTAGACTGGAAGCCGACCCTAACATAGCTGGGAAAAAAGCTAGGCAGATGATGATGATGAAGACTTTATTATCCTAAAAAGACTATTATTATATTAAAAAGTCAAATTCTAAGCACTTCAAAACTTAGTTAGGGACTACAGCAGTCAGTATGAATCTGGTTTTCAAATCCTTTGAGCCGAATTCGCGAGTCCATCGTCAATGAATCCCAACTTTTTCTGCACTGCAAACAGATTACAGAAAACTAGTGCAACAAATAGAAACTGGTCAGAATACTATGCAAGTATGCAGAGCTATAGGAATGTTCAATAGCTTTCTTTTTCCCTTCACGCTTTCTAACCATGTACAAGGTACTAGAATTCCTAAGTAGTACTAAAGACAGTAATTATTGAATAAGCAGACACGAGCCTAGGTCATGGTGACAGCCGTAGCAACACATGGTGTCCTTCAATTGACATTTACGTGTGAAGATAGGCATCTGATGTTAGTTGCCACGTCGCAAGTTCGCAACTTTGTTAACACAATTGTCAAAAAATCATAAAATGACTTAAGAATCAAACCAAACCAGAAGAGCACAAAACCAGAGCACTTGAAACTCCTTTTTATTCAAAAATACATACATTCTAAGCTTACAGTGTTTTACCAAAACGCTTAAATGCTAACAATAATCATATTACAATTTCAAATAGCATCTTGTAATCACAATAATTTAGAAAGCATTCATGCATAAAAATATAAATATAATTACCACCACGAAAACCACCAGTGTTTAGTGTCCAGTGAGTGTGTGTCAGTGTTTTTGTAAAAATGAAAGTTTGAAATCAGTGACCATGAAAGTTTAAAATCTTATAAAATAATATTAATGTCCTAATATGTCAAAATCAATACATGTAATGTAGCTCTATGTAAAATACTGGTATTCAGCTGTCTTCGGTCAGACTGGAAGCCGACCCCAACCTAGTTGGGATAAGGCTAGGCAGCTGATGATGATGTCCACATCACACACAGATACACATTCGCTAGTGTTACACAAACATAACAGAGGAATTCAATAGTATTGATCCTTCACTTAGACTGTGACTAAGACTATATTTAGTTAATTCTACACTTGTGGGCAAAACTAAAACGCTTCATTTGGTTTTTTAAAATACCACAGCAAATTAAGAAAAATCAAGGAAAAATAAACAAAATCTTCGAATGCAAAAAAGTTTAAACTTGAAATTTTTGCATTTGTTGATAAAAACTCTGAAGACCACAAAACATTAAGAAACAAGAAAACAAAAAACAAAAATGATGCAGAAACTTTAATTAAGGGTAAACGAACATGGGAGGGCAATGCCCCCAATCCGGATAATTTAAACACATACGAAATAGAAAAACATTTGGGCATTTTGTATACATACAAAATGTCCAAATGATACGGATTGTTCTAAACCTTTTTCATGTTGAAAAATTACTTTGCGTGTTTGTTCGTCCCCGGAGAACCATGACTCATTTGGAAATTCGGTGGTACATTCGATCGGTGATTGGTTGAGCTCCGATTCGCTTCCATTACCTGATTTCTTTATGACATAAGTTTTGCTTATAAAACTTTCAGGTTTGTGTGTTATTTTTAACCGACTTCAAATAAGAAGGAGGTTCTCAATTAGTTGGAATCTTTTTTTATGTATGTTCACCGATTACTCGAAGACTCCTGAACCGATTTGGAAAACTCTTTTTGTTTCAAAGGGAGGTTTCACTTAAATTTTATCGAAATCGGTCGAGCGGTTTTTGAAAAATCAACAAGAGTAAAAATTGTATAAATTAAGGATATTTTCGTTTACTCCGAAACCTCGCTGTCTTATTGGAGCAGAGCGCAAATTACTTGTAAGTATAGGATATTACAACTAAAAATGAAAAAAAAAACCTTTTTTGCAAAAAAATAAAACCGTCTTCAAAAACACAAAAAAGTGAAAAATTACTCTAGCTTCAGAATTCGGTGGCAAAAAAAAACTGAATCAAACAAACAAAAGTCGCTGACTTCTGAGGCTAAAGTATTTGTTCACTTTTTTGTGTTTTTGTAGTCGGTTTTATTTTTTGCAAAAACTTTTTGGCCGTAACATTGAGTAATTTGTTGGTAAAAATAACCGCTGTTTTTACCAAGAATAAAAAAAAATAGACACGAAACACGTGTCGAGTTAAGGTTTGGTTGCATGGAGCATTTCCTGCATGTGTATATGTTCGCGGGCAGGAGGGGGCCGATTGTGCACCCTGCATCCAATCCGGAATATTTTTCTCGGAATTAAAAATTAAATAGCTTGCATAACAATCATGTGGCATTGATGGACGCTACCGAAAGCGCCAAACTAGTAGCTTAGTTCTGGGCTGACACAATATAGATTGCCATCGACACGCTAAGAAGAAGAAGAAGGAGATGAGGCATTTGCGTTTTTGTAAAAGACAAGTCAGTTGGAGTCTTTGATTTTGCTAGTAGTATTGCGAAATCTATTTTACTTTGCACTTTGTCAAATCAAGAGCCATATTTGCTATTTACTTTCTTTTGGAAACCACACCAACACAGAAGATTTCTCTCAAGTTAAACCACACAAATCTATTGTGGATTTACTTGTTTATCTCTAAAGAAGAAACATACTTTTATTTTTAAATTTACAAGCTCGTGCTATTTATAGGCTTAAGGTCAGGTGTCCAGGAGCTGCTCCGCTTACTTCAATTGGCATTCATAATTCAACGTTGCATAAAATATTTTCTCAAAGGTCGGGACTAAAATATTGTGAGTTTTTCCAAGCGCTTAGGTAACTTATGTTGGGCTACTATTTTTAAATAAACAGTAATGTTGAAAATGTATAGAAGAATAAGACATGTTGGGCTGACTAGAAGGAATAGTTTTGAAGGATGGCGATGATGAAAATAAACTATCAAGAACCAGCCTACTGATGATTTTGATGTACGGAAGACTAAAACTTAAAAAAAAAAAATATTCAGTGAGATATCCGACCACGTGTAAGATAACCTTTGACAACAAGACCTTGTATTGATAGTATGAAAATCAACCAGACAATAGTGATAGTCAAGCGATTCGGCGCATTTATTGACCGAATGATCAGGAAGGCTAGGAGTATCCAGGGATAAGCGATCCACAGGAATATAAATAAGGAGATAATAAGTCTTATGAATTGGTCGCTACGAAACAACACAACCTGGGTTGGGTAGTGAGAATAAGACCAACCAGGAAGATTTCCGAATACAATTATTCACTAACTATGATGTAACCTAGGAACTATTCATCAATTCATCATCTTTATCATCTACTATCGACTGAGGTCGTACCGCGATCGACGTGTTCGGGTTCGTCAAACAAACAAAGCACTATAACTACCGCTGAAACTAGGACACAGATTACTATTCCGTTATTCCTAACACAGGTATCTTTACACGTATCTTTTTTTTTTTTTTTTTTTTTTTTTTTTTTTTCCGGATGGGAAATCATCAAATGACCCCCCCCCACTCTGGGCGGAGCGGAAGGGAGTGTCAGACTTGTACTGACTAAAACCCATCCATGTTCCTTCTTTGCCCTTTGTATTCCAGGGCCACGGTATCTCTTTCGAACAGTCCCGCAGCCCTGGCAGGCATCGGTCCTTGCGGACCCCTACCTATTTGCTGACATCTCTTTGAGGCGCACGTGGAACACGAACGCGCCGTCGACACGGCCTGTCGTCATAAGACGGCCGGACGGCGAGCTAGCCCATAACTCGCCGTCCACAGGCCTTTACACGTATCTTTACAATAATAATCTATTTAGATAATAATAATCAACTGGTGATTAGAAAACAAATCGACATTGTCGTCCTCTTTAACTTAATCCCAACATTAAATTGATCACGTTTAAAGCTGTCGTCAAACAATCAATATTACGCTGGTCATGTTTTCTACTGTCGCAAGAACTTGTTCCATATTTATAGTCTCTTGATTGACTTCTATTGTTTATTTGTCCAATGCACACAAATTTCTATAAAAAATTACATTTATAATTTTAGCAGAGATGTTGTTTGTTATTTGTTTCTGTCTAGGTAACAACGGCTATAAATTCAGATTTGACTGGGTCAGTAAGTAAATAGGGTGTTATTGAATAATACGGTACTTTTTTGAATAAATTATTGCTGCGTTTGCCAAGATAATTACTGGACAGAAAACAGCCAATCACTTTTTAATCATCATCTGCCTAGCCTTTTCCCAACTATGTTGAGGTCGGGTTCCAGTCTATAGTATTGCTATTGCTAGTAGGTCTAGTGGTGGCAAGCGCTACAACTGAGGTTGAGATTTTGTGTTCGATTCCCAGATCGTTCAATGTTATTGGGATTCCCATTAGAAATTTCTCAGTAGTAGCCCAAAGGTTGGATTCGTGCACGGTTAGCGGTAACAGGCTCGCTCCCTGTGGGACTTAGAGATAATGTGAGTGTTACTGTGGGTATACTTCTGCCTAACCCAGTGGGGATTACAGACATGAAGATATGATAGTTATGTAAAATCATCATCATCATATCAGCCCGGAATAACCCACTGCTGTATATAGGCCTCCCCTTTCTTCAGCCACTCTTCCCGGCTCAGTACGTCCCTTATCTAGATGTTTCGAAATTAATTACACAAAGTATTGCGCCTGCCTGGGTTCGAACCCACCACTCACTGTGCGTAAGTCGGGGCCGCCACCACTGGGCCACCGCTGCTCTCATTTATCTACTACAATTTACTTGCCAGTCGTGGTTCATGACTTGCAAGTAAATACGTGGGTTTTGTTTAAAAAATTTGCTCCACATTGACTCATCTCAAAGATACCTATTAACTTTTGCCTTGAAGTTGAAGCAAAGTGACTTTTTATCATCAAAACGTGGTGATTACGAATCTGAGCGTTAGCAATGCTACTACGCAGTTCGGTTGAATATGAAAGAAATACGAACGGGTTACGTTAAAAAATAAACAAGCATGGCGGTATTAACTTGTAAAGGGATACTTGGAAAGCCAGAACAAATCTTACTACTATTATAAATGCGAAAGTTTTTGGGGATGGATGGATGTTTATTACTCTATCACGTCAAAACTACTAAACGGAGTTGGATACATTTTGGCACACAGATAGTTTATAACCTAGATTAACACAAAGGATATTTTTTTACCTGGTAGTACGATCCTGTGGAACAATTACCCAACTCCACGTGGGCGGAGCCGCGGCCATAAGCTAGTACCAGGTCGAGAAGGTATGTTTTTATATTTACAGGTTACTCTTATTTTTATATTTTATAGGGCGAACAAGAATTACAACATTATTTTTAGTATATGCGAAACCTGAATATAGTTTGTTCAGAATAAGAAACTGTATCGATTCCAATAATTTTTAAACCATGTTATATTTAGTCCCAAAATTATTTAAAAAAAGTTACAAGTTTTGACACCGAGCGACACTAAATACCTATCGCAATCATTTAGGTACCTGCTGCCAAATTATTATTATCAATGAGCTCAAGACGACGATGGAGGCGCGCGCGCGGGCTCGCCGCGTGGTAACCACGTTTTTGTGCGGACAACCAGGTAACAGAACAAGCTTAAAAATTTGTGATTTTTCATGACACAGTTTTGAAATTGTGTACATAGATTCTTTACATAAAAATACAAGACACGTGTTTTAGGTTGCGCATATACTAAAACTAATATTGTAAAGTAGGAACATGATTAACATACATATTTAAGTATATAGATATAGGACTTAGGTACCAAACTGTCTTATGGCTAAGAAACGTTTTTAGTTTGAGTGTTTATGCATAATTATTCATGAGTGATTTGCTCTTGCAAACACACTCACAGATATTGGACGATTCGAATGTCGCACAATGTTTACAATAATACTTAGTTAGTAGTAAAATCTAGGTCTTTTTGTCTGCATTTGAAAAGGAAGCCACATGACAAGTGAAATTTTTGAGAAAGAAGAAAATAAAATGTGTTCAAATACGAAATTAAAGCAGTGTAAAAATGATTTTACGGGATAAAAAAATAACCTGTATCCCTAATCCATGTGCCGAATTTCATGGAATTCTGCTTAGCCAATAAAAAGGAACACACGGACCGACAGACTGAGTTACTTTCGGATTCTATTATTTTTATGGATGAGCTAATGCTCTTGATAGGAACTTACTAACCTTAAACGTTAAAAAGACTAAGATAATTACTTTCTATAAGACCACGACAACAAGACCCCCCCAACACCTAACTCTCACATTTCATTCTTGCTCCCATAACCCTAACTCTCGAACTGCGGGCTGTTCGTGCACTGTGATTGAGCGTATACAATCAATGAAATATTTAGGAATTACTTTAGATGAGAACTTATCTTTTAAACCACAAATACACGCACTATCCGGCAGAGCCAGGAAACTTATCTACATCATGAAAAAATTACGTGAGTGCACACCTCCTCCTATACTGCGTACCGTGTACTTTGGTCTCTGCCAGTCCGTCCTTCAATATGGTACTTCTGTCTGGGGAGGTGCAGGCAAGGCCACATTTATTGAAGTCGAGAGAGCACAAAGAGCGGTCAATAAAGTAATGCTCAAGAAACCTTTACTCTATTCAACTGACAATCTCTATGAGGATTTCCCGGTCCTCCGTGTCCGACAGCTTTTTATCCTAAATGCAGTACTACAAACACACAGAAAATTAAAATCCAGGCCAGATTACACAGAGATAATCTCAAAACGTACATTTAGGATACCCATCCCCCAAACAAACTCTCTTTTGGCAAGACGCTCTCCAAACTATTTATATCCACGCATATACAACGAAGCTGTTATGAACTGTAACATAATAGGCCTCAAAATATCCCTGTGTAAAAAGGTCATAAAGGACTGGCTCCTAACACTCTCCTACGACGAAACAGAAAGGATTATTTACAAATAGCTACATAAGAAGTAAGACTACACAAACTGATAGCGCTCCTTATCTCACTCTGATACACACACGCACACACATACATACACGCTCACACAAACCCACGCATACACACATTTAAGTACAAACTTGTTTGTGAATAAGTATTGTTCCTAAGTTTTTGTTTTTTACTCTCTTAATTATATTTTCCTTATTTTTACTTCAATTTATTAATTTTACTTTTAGTTTAATTTTGTTAATAATCGCCGTATACGACCTTTTTGTATAATAAAACGAAAATGTACAACTCTGATCCCCAAGATACGGACTAACGTCTAGCTTGGGGATCACCGTTCAAATTTCTTTGTTTAATGTGCATGATTATTAATAAATAATTTGAATTTGAATTAGGCACTAATGTTAGAACAATCCTCTGCAAAAATACTAAGAACGAAGAAGTTCTACATAACCTTTGATCAGGATAAACACCGTGCACTCACTGTTATCGATTGAGGTGCATGCAGAATGCAAATACTAACAAATTGTTATGCAAACTGACATTGGATACGGTACAGTAGGACTTAATGTGGAATATTCGGTTACTTACATAACATTACGCCTGTACACGAAAGGGTTAGGCAGCGATGTACCGTACCCTCATATTTCGCTATTGATGTATTAAGTATCATGTGTTGTGGATCGAATCTTTTGCCGTATACCTACATAATCAGGCCTGTAATCCCCAAAGAGGTAGGCAGAAGTGTACCTAATAGTACACCAACATTTCGTCAGTTATGTTTAAGTTTCATGTAATAGGTGGCGAGCCTATTTTTCAGACGCAGTGGCTGCTACTAAGAAATTCCTGATGGAAAAACCCAATAACAATTTGCCCGACCCGGGAATCGAACCCAGGACCTCAAGCTCGGCAGTCGCGATTGCGACCACTAAACCAACGAGCCAGTCTTTTGCCACAAACCGGGAACAAATTAAAACTTTGAGCTTGTACTGAGAAAAATTTAATGACAATTCCCATTCGGGAATAGAATTTACTTATAGCAAAGAAAAATAACGAGGAAATCTGTGCTTTTAATCTGAAATTGCTGTCATGCAGTGAGCAAATGTCTTTCCCTCTCCGTATGATGAGACAAGGCATTAAAGCTGCAGGGGGTCAATTGGAGAGATTCTGTGAAGAGTATTTCCTTCATGGTATGAGTTCTGGTCGAAACGTATATATGCTATAGTCAAACTTCGAAGCTCAGGCGATTCTAGGTTTAAAAGAAATCTTAGTCGAAGTCTAAATGAGTAGCGTGTTTCGGAGTCTTAGTTCGGTCACTTCGCTTGCTAACTAGACCCCGCCATCCCCTTCGAACCTAACCTGTCAGAGTCGTGGTGGCCCAAGTGCTGACCCCGCTTCGCTCGCTCTTGCATCCTCAGTTTTTCTTGTTTTATTAATTATTTACTCCGTATGCCAAATTACCAACATCGTTTTCCGCTATTTTTTCCAAAGTCAGCGCCCGCGCCGACAGCAATTTCAACAAACGGCGCTGGCAGCTAATTTGTAAAACTAAGGTACTTCTAGGTTTGCCTAAAAAAACAACATCAGTCAAAAGCAGAAATTGTAATTGTAACCAGTCATGCCGCCAAGAAGTTATATAACGTTCTTTGACTATAACATATAGACAAAGCTTTTACACGCAGCACCGGCGTATATCGGGAATTATTCCGCTGGAACGCCCGGATGAAAAGTATGAAATGTCCTAACCCTCTGCCAATGTAACACATCGAAATCTGCTTATCCGGTGAGGCGAGAAAAGGTAACAGACAGACGGACAGACAGACAGTTACTTTCACATTTATAAGTGTGGGAGAATGTATGGATATGCAATGAAGACGCCATGTATGTACTCATGTGGTATGTAGGTAACCCATGGTAGTACCGTTACCTCAGAAAAAGTACTGAAAACCAAATCCTTTGTCTATTGCCAAGAAATATCACAAAGACCTCAATAGTGAGATCATAAAATAATAAAATAGTCGCAACTAACCTATGCCATAGAAACAGTTCCATCAATAAAACCTGTTTACAAATTATACGTTGCTTTATAAATATTGTGGCCATATTTACCGCATTTACTTGACTATGCGGAAATTACATAACATAACATCACTCATAAAACCTCCGAAGGGTTGCGTAGAGGTGTACCAATATCTATGTATTAATCAGGCATAAATCCAGACTTCGGGGTTCTGCTGGGAAATTCCTGGGAATGGAACAGCAATACAACACTAACAGACTAACGAGGCTGTGGTGGTGATGGTATTCTGACATGTCCCCTTTGTGCTCGGAGATTTCGGCCAAAGTTGGATATGCTAGTTCATGAACAAGCAGCACACCAATGCTCTCGACAATCGCCCTAGAAAGCCATCGAATGCAGTCGCTGGGGCCGAAATCGGCTAGATGGCATCATCATCCTCAACGAGGCAGTGGTTTTGTTATTATTTTCTTGAACATTATGCTCAGTTATGCGAAATTATTAAATAAATAAAAAGATAATTTAACTTGCAATGACACGGGACCTATGAATTCTTTATGGGTACTATCGGTACCTATCGATGTGTGATTTATGACTACAAATTGGTTTTCGGAATCTGGGTTCTTATGCATATTAGATGCTGTTGGGATATCTTTTTTTTCCCCTTGGATTCAGGAGTGTTCTCAGAATATGGTCATACGAAATTAGGTCTTATTTACATTCCTTGGAAGGCGTAGCTTTGCTGCATTGCCAAAATAATCAGATAATTCCCAGGTTTTTTTTTTAAATTTATACCCGTTGTCACTAACTTTAACGTTTTTTTGGGCATTCATTCAAATATTATTATTATTTATTTAAACTTCATGTACAATAGTGGTACATAGGCGGACTTAATGCCACAAGGCATTCTTTACCAGTCAACCTTTGGGTTAAATATCACCTAGTATTACTATTATTTTTAACAGCCAGTACCTAAAAATGTAATAAGCAAGCCCTAATAGGTGGATATTGATTTTAGTTTCCTAGACTCAAGGTATACATACATAGGCGTACCTGTTAGCTAAAGTGATCACTTAAAAGGACATAGGTAGGTATCCACATAAAGAACACCCACACTAACAGACTAGACTTATAACATCGATAGCCAAGGACACGTCGCGAATTATACCTAGACGGCTACCTATACACTTATTCGACAGTCTAAATATAGACACAAACGTAACTTAATTTGTTACGTTTACGTTACGTTGGAAGTTTTTCTACGTCATTTGGTAAAGGTTGTCTGATTAGATTTGGTTATAATCTTTTTAGGCAGTTATAATCGCCTCATAACAGCTTAAAATAGGCGTGCCTTTGGTTTTGCCGTTTCTTATATTTTTAAGGCTCACCAAAATGTAGATAGGTACAGCTTAATGGTTTGTTTGAAAAGTAGTAGTGATAGCCTAGTGGTGTAAACGTCGGACTGCCAATTCATAAGTCTCGAGTTCCAAGACACGCACCTCTGATCTTTCGGATTCATGTGCGTGTTTTATAATTATCACTTGCTTCGGTGAAGGAAAACATCGTGAAACCAACATGCCCGAGAGATATTTCTCTTTTTTATTTTTGGAATGTAAAGCCAAGTCAGAGGCCCATGGGCGGTATAAAACTGTGACACCAGGTTAGGAATGCCTAACCTGGTGATGGTGAATGAACCACACGAAAAAAAGGAAGGTTTAAGGTAAAAACCACGTTGCTTGTGATTCACAGGTTGCCTACCGAACAATATACTAAAAGCGAACATTGAGTATTAGAATTCTGAAAAACCTGGTTACTTCTTTAAGACCATGTTTACTATCTAGAATCTACACTTACTAAAAACAATTAAGTGGAAGTTCGACCCTATGGGCTATACATAGAATCCTCATCAATTTTATGTCCTCACGCAGGTAACTACATTACTTGCTTACCATCATTCATTGACAGGCTCATTCAAATCATATAAGTATGATTTTATGATCACCATAATAATCAAGGTGTAAAATCTTGACTATTTTTATTACCTACATACAAAGAAGATCATACGCTATAGCTGAAAATAAATCTAGCCAAGAATACAGGTCAAATAAATGATCACAAACCAACTTTAAACTTAAGTTGCGAAACTACCAGACCATACTAAAGCGGCACGAATTTATTGGCTAACCAAAATTCGAGTAAAGTTTGCCTTGTGAGCTAAATAAACTGAGCCTGCAAAACTTGCATCAAATATAGAGACGAAGTTTGCAAGTTGGTCAAATGTTTGACCATCTATCGCCAACACAATTGTAGACCAACCAACGTTTGCTCCAACTTGGCTTAAGACTGCACACAGCTTAGCAAATACAGTACCACAAATTATTCAGCCCAGCCTGATCTGCCTCGCCTTTTCGCAACTATGTTGGGGTTGGCTTTCAGTCTAACCGGATGCAGCTGAAAACCAGTATTTTACATGAAAGAATTGCTTATCTGACCTCTACAACCCAGTTAGTACTGGGTAATACGATACCCCTTGGTAAGACTGGCTGACAGACTTTCGGTCCACTCAATACTGAATAATTTGTGGTTACAGCCACAATTCATTCAGTATTCATACCTTATCAGCCTATAACGTTCCTGATGGGATACAGGCCTGCTCTCTGTGAACGGAAGCCCGGAATCCATCATGCTGGCCCAGTGCAGGTTGGTAGATGGCATTACACCATGTGTTGGTTCTAGGTCATTTCCTCACGATGTTTTCCTTCACAGTTTTGAAAGCAGTGGTAATGAAATAAATAAAACAAAATGAAACGCCTACCTGGGTCCTAAATCTGGGGCCCTAAAATGGCTGCTTAGCTTAATCATAACAGGAATATAATATGAATTAGGTTCGTGACAATACGTTACAAAACAAAGACGAGATGTCGACAAAGTGACAATTCATAATATTTTAACTGCGTCTGTGACCAGTTAAGAATGTTAACATTATTCATATTAGTATCCTATTATGATTCTGCTATAAAGGCAAGTTTAGGCCCCCAGGAACTCGATAGTCGGTGCCGTTACCACAGGCCCACCACTGCTCTCTCTCTCTCTGTACTTATTATTCAGTATGCTAGTGGCTCCCGGCCACCGTAGGCGCGTGCCTGTGGACGGCGAGTTATGGGCTAGCTCGCCCTCCGGCCGTCTTATGACGACAGGCCGTGTCGACGGCGCGTTCGTGTTCCACGCGCGTCTTAAAGAGATGTCAGCAACCGAGTAGGGGTCCGATGCCTGCCAGGGCTGCGGGACTGTTCGAAAGAGATACCGTGGCCCTGGAACACAAAGGGCAAAGAAGGAACGTGGATGGGTTTTAGTCAGTACAAGTCTGACACTCCCTTCCGCTCCGCCCAGAGTGGGGGGGTCATTTGATGATTTCGAATCCGAAAAAAAAAAAAAATGTTCAATTCAAGAACTCGTATATCAAAATTACTATTACCTGACGTCACTTCCTAGCTAGTTTGTTGCAGTACACCAAAAGGTTTATCCGACCATGCAAACGGGTGATGTCATTGTCCTTAGTACACGCTCAAGGCTGCACAGAGTAGCAACCATAGTTTAACCTGTGGTTTAATAGCGGTTTTGACAAACGTTATAAGATTTTGTAGATTCAATGTTCGTTTTGTATTAAGATTGTATCTAAATGCAGTCGGTTGAGGTTTTTTCGTTTTAAATCGATGACGGTAATTTGTTTTGAGACCATACAATTTAATTTGGTTACGATAACATGCTTGGGGTTATCATTTATTTGTTTTTATAAACATGGGCGTTTTAATTAAATAATAGAGAATAAAAAAAAAGATTAATCGTATTGTTGAAGAGCAACAATTCATGATCTTCCTGCCCTTGTCCGATTCTACTCGGGGTCGGCGCAACACGTTTTCTTCTTCCATTCTCCCCTGTCCGACGTCACGCCATTATTTACTTCTTTCTTTTTCATATCATTCCTCACACAATCCATCCATCTTTTCTTTGGCCTTCGTCTACCTCTCCATCCATCAACATGCATGTCCATCACTCTTTCAGTCACATACGTTTTATCCCTCCTCATTACATGTCCATACCAAGACAAACGACTTCCTACCCCTAATAGTCCAGTCACTTAAGCAAAAAAAGGGGTCAACATCGGAATGAGAGATAATAAGCTGTAAACTAGTTTACACCTTCTTTTTGGTGTTCTAAAAGTGGTCTCAAAAGTCTCATAAAATCTCGTGTCAGCGTGAATGAGTTTTTAATTACACAAAATAGGTAAGTATTATTAAATGAATATATTAGATTTATGCAAAAGGTTATTGAATATAATGTATTAACTAATAAATAATAAAAAATATTTATTTTGATAATATATATATTTTTTTTCAATGATATAACAACTTTAAACAAGGTATTATTCACTGAGATTCACGGTTGACCTTGCATTACAGTGACTATGGCTGAGCGGTGCGGGCTCTCTGCCCCTAATCTCAAAAACGGTTGGTCGTATGAAAAATTTTTCAAAACAAAATTTGTCGCAAATTTTATGCTCTACTATATTATAATAAATGTTAACATCATTGGAGTTAAAGAAACCGAAATAATCGCGAAAAATTGATTTTTGTGACGATGATGACCTTGAATAACTTACGACGTAGACACGAGAATTTATGAGACAACTTTTAGAACACCAAAATGAAGGTGTAAGCGAGTTTACAGCCTAGTATTATCTCTCAGTCCGAGGTAAAACCCCCAATATGACTGGACTATAATATGCTCATGCAATCGTTATTAATTAAGTAGAAGAGCAACAATCATTTAATAATCTTAAAAACGTCATTTTAAATTGATTACAAATATATAAAAACTAAAAAGTTCGTAATAATGACTATGATTAGACTGCAAGAAATTAATATTCACGGCTAAATGTTTTACAGGAAAATTCCTCTCATCAAAGAAAATTAAAGCCACAATTTTTAATCCTTTCAAGAACTGTTAATTTAACTCATTAGAATTAGCAATCAATACAAAACAAATGACAGTAATAGTTGCTATTGTGAATAGAGACTATGATGAACAATAGATAAAATTATGGAGTCAAACTAAAATATCATACAAGAGTAGAAATAAACGTGGTTGTGACGTCAGTCTGATTCACAGACGTAAACGATTTGAAATTACAAGTGAAATTGGCCATTTGGATTTCTTAGCTGAATACTGAATGAAAATGAAGTTTCTCCTGCTGGGTTAACACCTACACGTGAATATGTTTTCTTTTTTACAAATCAATCCATAAGTACCTTATTAATAATACTCGAATATTACAATTTAAATATAGTCCGGGTGTACATACACATACTAGGTACACCTCTGCCGGACTCTTCAGGGATTGCAGGTGTGATGTTTTGTAATGATTAATCAGCAAGATATCAACTCTATTAGATCCTTTTTTTTTTTTTTTTTTTGGATGGGAAATCATCAAATGACCCCCCCCACTCTGGGCGGAGCGGAAGGGAGTGTCAGACTTGTACTGACTAAAACCCATCCATGTTCCTTCTTTGCCCTTTGTGTTCCAGGGCCACGGTGTCTCTTTCGAACAGTCCCGCAGCTCTGGCAGGCATCGGCCCATGCGGACCCCTACTCGGTTGCTGACATCTCTTTGAGGCGCGCGTGGAACACGAACGCGCCGTCGACACGGCCTGTCGTCATAAGACGGCCGGACGGCGAGCTAGCCCATAACTCGCCGTCCACAGGCCCGCGCCTACGGTGGCCGGGAGCCACCACGTGACCCCCGACGCCCAGGGCGTCTCCCGCGGCGGCTGGGACGTGAGGTTCTTTCCCTCTCACGTCCCGCCACCTCCTTCACTAGCATGACTGCTTCACAGAAGGTGGTGACGGCTTCCCATTCCCTCTCGCTCCGGACCATGGCTTGAACCAGGGTCGGACGCGAGAGATCGCCGCCGCCAATCGCCGCTACAAGGACACGGCGGTGCTCCGCCCAAGCGGGGCAGACCTCTACGGTGTGCTCCACCGTGTCCTCCGGACGATCCTCGCAGTGGAAACACCCGGGCGTTTCCTCCCGCCCGATTCGGTGCAGGAACCTCCCGAAACAACCGTGTCCGGTGAGGATCTGCGTCAGGCGGTAGGTGAGGGCGCCGTGGCGCCTCTCTAACCACTCCTCAAAGAGGGGACTTATCGCCACAATGGTAGCGTGCCCTGCACGGGGTTGCATTAGTCGCTCTCTCCATGTCGCCATGAGATCACGCCGGAGGTCTGTCCGCTGAGCGGCAATTTGCCGCGGCAGCGGAGTCTCCCCCCGACGTAGTGCCTCCGCGCGCCATTCATGCAGGCGCGCGAGGACTATCGCCTCCAGATCCCATGGCGGCAATCCGGCAAGGAGGCTAGCCGCCTCGCCGGAGATCGTGCGGTACCCCCGGATTAGCCTTATGGCTATCACCTTTTGGGGCGCGTTCAGGTAGTGGGCGGCTTGCTGCCTCAAAGAACGCGCCCACACCGGGGCCCCGTAAAGGGCCATGGACCGCACGACCCCCGCGTATAGCCTCCGGCAGGAGGCGTTTGGACCCCTTTTTTTTTTTTTTTTTTTTTCCGGATGGGAAATCATCAAATGACCCCCCCCACTCTGGGCGGAGCGGAGGGGAGTGTCAGACTTGTACTGACTAAAACCCATCCATGTTCCTTCTTTGCCCTTTATGTTCCAGGGCCACGGTATCTCTTTCGAACAGTCCCGCAGCCCTGGCAGGCATCGGTCCATGCGGACCCCTACTTGATTGCTGACATCTCTTTGAGGCGCGCGTGGAACACGAACGCGCCGTCGACACGGCCTGTAGTCATAAGACGGCCGGACGGCGAGCTAGCCCATAACTCGCCGTCCACAGGCCAGCGCCTACGGTGGTCGGAAGCCACCACGTGACCCCCGACGCCCAGGGCGTCTCCCGCGGCGGCTGGGACGTGAGGTTCTTTCCCTCTCACGTCCTGCCACCTCCTTCACTAGCATGACTGCTTCGCAGAAGGAGGTGACGGCTTCCCATTCCCTCTCGCTCCGGACCATGGCTTGAACCAGGGCCGGACGCGAGAGATCGTCGCCGCCAATCGCCGCTATGAGGACACGGCGGTGCTCCGCCCAAGCGGGGCAGACCTCCACGGTGTGTTCCACCGTGTCCTCCGGACGATCCTCGCAGTGGAAACACCCGGGCGTTTCCTCCCGCCCGATTCGGTGCAGGAACCTCCCGAAACAACCGTGTCCGGTGAGGACCTGCGTCAGGCGGTAGGTGAGGGCGCCGTGGCGCCTCTCTAGCCACTCCTCAAAGAGGGGACTTATCGCCACTATGGTGGCGTGCCCTGCACAGGGTTGCGACAGTCGCTCTCTCCATGTCGCCATGAGATCACGCCGGAGGTCTGTCCGCTGAGCGGCAATTTGTCGCGGCAGCGGTGTTTCCTCCCGACATAGTGCTTCCGCGCGCCATTCATGCAGGCGCGCGAGGACTATCGCCTCCAGATCCCATGGCGGCAATCCGGCAAGGAGGCTAGCCGCCTCGCCGGAGATCGTGCGGTACCCCCGGATTAGCCTTATGGCTATCACCTTTTGGGGCGCGTTCAGGTAGTGGGCGGCTTGCCGCCTTAAAGAACGCGCCCACACCGGGGCCCCGTAAAGGGCCATGGACCGCACGACCCCCGCGTAAAGCTTCCGGCAGGAGGCGTTTGGACCCCTCAGGTTGGGCAAGAGCCGCTTGAAGGCAGCCCCTGTCCGTTCCAGTTTGGGAGCCAAACGTCGGAAGTGCTCCACGAATTTCCACCGGCTGTCGAGGACGAGTCCTAGGTACTTCAACGTCGACCCGACGCCGATGGAAACCCCTCCTGCCGTCAGTAGGGATCCCGACGGTGGCGCATTCCGAGGCCCATGAAAACACATGGCCTCGGACTTGTGCAATGCCACCTCGAGACCCAATTGCCGGATCCTATCCACGACTATCGCAACCCCGCGTGTCATGTTTTCGGCCGCCGCCTCGTGCGACCTCCCTTGTGCCAGTACCAGCGTGTCGTCAGCGTAGCAAACTACGCTGACGCCGGTAGGGAGGTCGGCGCGCAGCACCCAGTCGTAACCGATGTTCCACAGGGCCGGTCCTAGAACCGATCCCTGTGGAACACCGCACGACATCTCTCGCCGGTTCCATTCTCCGCTCTGACCGGGGTAGATGACGGCCCTATCCGTCAAGTAGTCCCCGACCACACGACGAAGGTAGGTTGGCACCCGGTGATACCGGAGTGCCTCCCTAATGCAGCTCCAGGGCATGGAGTTGAAGGCGTTGGCGATGTCAAGAGACACCGCCAAGACGACCCCGCCCCGGGACACCGCGTCCCCCGTCGTGAGGGCTCTCACGCGCATGATGGCGTCCACCGTGGAGCGCCCCTTGCGGAAACCAAACTGGTGTTCCGCAAGATCCGGCCCCATCCCCGCAAGGTGCCCGGCAAGGCGGTTGGCAATCACTCTTTCGAAGAGCTTGCCCACCTCGTCGAGCAACACGATGGGCCGGTATGCGGAACTCTATTAGATCCTTATGTAATGATTTTAATCTTTTTCTAAACTATCTCGGCGATTCCACCTAATGTTTTTGAAACACAACAAATGATTTTAAATCCATGCAAAACTACATTCCAACGAGTTTGTTAATTTCCGTTACCGAATTGATGCAAAACGATTAATTAATATTTCCAACGAAAGACGTCATTTGGGTAATATAATGACGACAATGACAATAATAATGACGACAATACAATAAAAATCGTTTGAGAAAAACCGGTTTTTCACGCGAACTGTTTAATTTTATATTTATCAAATCTTCGAATCGAATCGATGTTGTCATCAAAATCGTTTTTGTTTTCATTAGCATTCATTTAGATACGAGGGCGGGTCAATAAGTCCGTGACTTTTGGAATAAAACACAGATTTTTTGATAAAAAAATAATTTTATTTTTCAACGTAGTCTCCCTTGAGCTCTATACACTTTGTCCAACGCTTCTCCAATTTTTTTATCCCTTCCAAAAAAAATGATTTGTCGAGGTCCTCAAAATAGGCCTTTGTTTGCGAGATGACTTCATCATTGGAGTCAAATCTTTTTCCACCAAGCCATTTCTTCAGGTTTGGGAACAAGAAGTAGTCGCTCGGAGCCAAATCTGGAGAATAGGGCGGATGAGGGAGCAATTCATAGCCCAATTCATGGATTTTTGCCATGGCAACTGCACATGTGTGCACCCTTGCATTGTCTTGGTGGAAAAGAACTTTTTTCTTGGCCAAATGAGGTCGGTTTTTTTTCAAATCGTCATTGAATCGGTCCAATAAGTTGGCATAATATTCCTCATTGATTGTTCTTCCCTTTTGAAGGTAGTCAATGTGGATTATCCCGCGTGCATCCCAAAAAACAGTCGCCATAACTTTATTGGCTGACAAACCCACCTTGGCCTTCTTTGGCGCCGATTCACCCTTAGAAACCCACTGTTTTGACTGTTGTTTGGTTTCTGGTGTGTTGTGATGGATCCATGTTTCGTCCACGGTTACAAAACGGCGCAAAAACTCCTCCATATTGCGATTAAACAACGCCAAAGCTTCCTGTGAAGTTGTTACACGATTGCGTTTGTGGTCGACTGTGAGCAAACGCGGCACCCATCTTGCGGAAAGCTTTCTCATGCCCAAGTGATCATTCAAAATTGAAACCACTGAGCCATGCGAGATCCCTACGGCTTCCACAATCTCTCGCACTTTCAATCTTCGGTCGGTCAACACCATATCGTGAATTTTTTCGATTGTTTCGGGTGTAGAGACCTCAACTGGGCGTCCAGGACGTTCGGCATCTTCAGTGCTTGTACGGCCACAACGAAATTCAGTAAGCCACTTTTTTACCATTGAAATCGATGGTGCAGAGTCCCCATAGTATTTATCAAGCTTAGCCTTGGTCTCGGTAATGGTTTTTTTTCGCAAGAAATAATGCTTAATAAGCACACGAAATTCACTTTTTTCCATTTTCTCCTCAAATTAGTGAGTAGTCTGATAAAAATAGCTGTCAAACACAAACTAACTGACGCAGCAAGTTCAAATTTTGACAGGAGTCAACTGACAGATGCCTGTTGACAGGAGCAGTGTTGCTGTTTCAGTAAAGCGGTCAGAAATTCAAAAAGTCACGGACTTATTGACCCGCCCTCGTAGTTTGCGCAATCATTATGCAGTTTTAATACAAAATATAATACGAACCAATCGAACATGCAGTTTCGACACAGATCAGATTCATTAAGAATCTGCAAAGTTAGATGATATGGAAATCATTGATGATGATGATTAGATTTCATAATAAATAGAAATAAGTTTATGTATTTGGACATACAGACACTAAAACACCGTTTAAAAAAAGAGATAAAAGATCGGAATAGTGCAAACGATTCGATTATAATATTATGAGACGTAATCTGCCCAAGACGGATTAAAACAATCGGCTCCAAAGAAAGCTTTTCTAGACGGTGGGCCTCACTTATGCAACACCCAGCGACCATATTTTCGCTGTCATTGTGCTTTATTGAAACATAGTAATATGACAGTACAGACTGACTGAGCAATGCTAAACACAGACGTCCAAATTCAACTACAAGCAACATTCGAAGAGGAAACGGCTAAACTATAATCGATAATTGGATTGTTTCACAATTTCAAATTATTAGGAGTCAGAAGGACGTTGTTGGTCATCTGTTGACGTAATCCTTATGTTCAAGATCATGAAGCAATTGTAGCAAAAACCATCTCGAATTGTATAGCCGTCTCAGATAATATTAAACACGATCATACATAATGATTCTTTAGAATATTATCTAGATACATTTTCCTTAATCTTAATGTCTACGGGAAACCTCGTTGTATACGATCATCTCTTGTTATACTTGTTTACTTTTGTGTTTAGCACATATAAGTCACGATCCACGAATCAAGACTATGACAGGTGACGTAATGCACTATTATAACTTACTTCTAAAGACTATTGGTAATGTTTTCAATGGGTTTGTTGGTAATATAAGTAGTACCATAGATCAAGAAGTAAGTTATGGGCTTGGTGGCAAGCAGAGCGTAATGCTTTGAGGTCAAAGATTGCATTATCACACTAGTGATATAACTACTTACTACTTGACAACTCAACTAAGCCCGTTTGGTTTTATTCTTGATTCGTTTCTTTTCTAAGGGATAGTAAAAAAGTTATATATAAGTTGTTACGGCCTACTTAGTTTGCAAGATCATTGAGCAGGTAGCTAGCAAGAATCGAAGGGACTAATGGGACTTGGCTAATCTGGTACGATTACAGAAGAAAGAATCAGAAAGAAGACCTAAACAGCCTTGATAGCGAAATATGAATTAAAAGGAGAGAATAATCATGCCCCATAATGCTCTCTTTCGAAGAGAGTTCTGTGTCCCAGCTATCATCGTAGGAATGCAGCTAAATGAAAACTTGAAAGATTTAAAATGAGATTATTCCATAAGAACTTGTTTCGCCAGACGCTGTAAAATTAAAACTTATGTAACGATAAACCCACCTTTCCCTCCACTCAAATCAACATAAACTCCAACAATAACACTTTTCTTATAAACCGATGGTTCAATTACTAACAGCCGAATGTTCAGGTCAATGTCAAACTGTTATGACATCTAACTATATTCGTAGACATCATAAACCATCACGTTAACTGTCGAAAAAGTCACGCGAACGAATGCAATTTATTATCCTTTTATTTGGCGAGACATACATTTATTAATACAGTGGTTATGTGAAAAGTTTATACTCAGAAATACCACTTTATGTGAACAAAATTTTATGTTTGTGATTGCATTGCATTTGGGTTTCTTGCTAACTGACCAGCCCCTAGAGGTAAGGCGCGGTCTGGTAGCAGTAGGTACACCAGAACCTCTTTGTGGGCTAACAGTTCTTCACTACACATACAATGGTTCCAGCATAAGAACCAGTAGAGTGTACTTTATCTATGTTCTTTCAAAAACTCGAGAGTCTTCACAAATGCCATAGATACATACACATCGAGTGCAACACCTCCTTTCCTGCCCTGCTATGCCCCAAAAGCTGCGTTCAAAGCGACCTTTGCGCTGCCACCCACAAAGTTGGAGCAGTGGCAAGCATTGGCTCAATTTACTTCCATTGACACAAAGAAGACGATTGTCAGTCTTTGGGACCCTTGGGGAGCTAAAGCAATACTTTTCGGTTTTCATTTCAACCAGTTTTCCTCTACCGTGAACCTTTTGCTTTTACCCCATGCTGTGACACCCGCATGTGTGCTCTTTCATATTTAAAAAGTTTACACGCCGCTGTTTGAGGTTCACGTAAACACGTTAACAGGGAGCGCTTTAACGCAGGCTACTTAATTTTTAGTGCCGAAACGTGGTCGTTGGTAAATTAGTGGTTTGCCGTGATGTATGATAAATACTTAGTAACAGTTTCCTTAACAAATGATTGAAGTTTAGACAGTCGAAAACACCTGCTTTTTGAGTCGGCAAACTCGTAAATCAATGCCATTTAGTAAAAACTCTTTATCAATCGCATGGGTAACATGACTATACCCCATGGAGCGATTCCCAACTTGGTAAGACTGGTTATCAGACTTTCGGACACAACACTCATTAGTAACTTTAGAAAACATTCACCATACATCAGTACCTCCATCACGCAGTAGTCAGTCTATCGTCAAAGTGATGCAATGCCTTTAAACAACAGACAAAAATAAAACTTAAATGTCCAACAGTTGCAATGGCTCGAAATTCGAACGTGGAACCCGAATGTCACGTCCCGAGATTCCGAAGGCCACTCGGGAATACTCGCAATATTAGGTTTGAACATTGCATCTCGCGACCTCCCTACATTTCAACCCACTTGCATCTCGCGTCCTCCGCACATTTCGACCCTCACAATGACCTCGGGTTAGACTGTTTCACAAGTTCCCGGTAGACCTTCTTACTAAGTATATGGAGGCTATAACATAGCGAAGGTTTCCTAATCGGATATCTTGCAGAGAAGTTTCAAAGTCTCAACTACTATACTGAGTTGCAACGGTATTCAGGAATGAATGACGTCAGGAGGACGCTGTTGGTAAACATTTTGTAAAAATTGTCTGTGGAAATTACTTTGAAAAATGTATAAGGTGGCGGCGTTGTCTCCGATTATGGTTCCGCGCCAAAAGGCCCATGTATTACTGTATGTAGACCTATTTGCAAACCTAGGAACTGTAGCAATCGATGATCACTTGTCACTGCTAGTACTTAGTTAGTACACAATGGCGATAAACACAAGGACAAAAAAGAGAAATCGATAACAAGAAACAGTAATATAAGCATCCATATCCACACATATAATATAGTCTGTGAGGATGTTTGTTGCTCTTTCACGCAAAAAATACTGACCGCATTTGGATGGATAGATTAAGAAATAGGATACTTTTTATCCCGGTAGTAATTTTCCCACGTGATCGTACACGTGGGAAAATTACCGAACTAAACGCGGGCGAAGCCGCGAGCATAAGCTGCTAAAGAATTTGTTTGATATCCCATCCATAAACCGACCTCAGCAAGTGTTGCTTAACCTTGAAGTTCGACTGTATGGCTGTTTTTATTACTATTACATAAAATGTCGAATAATTTAAACAGCATCTCGATCGCAGACACTACAAAAAGAACAGCTGAACAATCCCATCTGCATAACGATGTCTAATTACGTATACATTAAGCGCGGCGCCATCCACCCGTATTAATCTGATATAGGTACGTGGTTCACCGTCAATACACTTCAGCGGCTTCCGACATGGCCAGGAGAAGCCCTGCCGGATTTGTGCCTATCCTATTTCCAGTTTATAACGTTATTTGTTGTCTATTATTAAGTAGCTTTGAAGATTAACTTGTGCAAATGTTTTGTGAAGGTTGTGTCCAGCTACAAGGTCGAGTTGGTCTTATAGATAACTTGTTCGTTCTAGTAAATATGATAGTTTTTAAGAGAAAGAAATTGTGCCTCAAGAAAACTGTGCGTTTAAAACTAATGTTGAGGACGCACAAAGACGAAAATTTACTAGAAAAGTGAGGAGGGAATTGTAAGCGAAAAAGAAACAGTTATAACGATTAAATCAGGTACAAAATACAATATAATCGTAGATAAAAGAAGTATTATAAAAAAATTCATGCATCCTGTCCAACGAATCCAATCCAATGCATGTGGAAACCATCAGAAACAAACACGAGGCGATATCGCGCGACGTACACATGCGGCCAACGAAACGAATCACCACGTAACGGTATTACAAAGCGAGTGCACTTCACGGGCCAACGGCTTGGCACAAAGAATGGCTGCACTAATTCATTGGCCGCCACTGTACTGTGAGAATTCATATGAATGAGAATTGCGAAACAGTAGATGGAGTTGTTGAAGAATTTATGAATGGTCATTTAATTATGGTCAAAACATTCCGCATTGTCTGCACAATGGGGAATGTTTTGTGGGTACTAACGTTGAGAGGAATTTAAGAGGATATTATTGTAATAGAAAGAATAAATACCGTCACGTGAGCTGACATCAATTGACAAAGTCCGGAATAGAATTTATAGAACTAGCTTTACTTAAATGATGGCATTAATCTCTAGGTTGTTAGTCTATCAACAATGTTAACATTGCAAATGATAATTCGTATGACGTATCGTTTTCATTTCAATTTCTTGTCTCTGGTTATCATATATTACCCAGAAACTGTAATTCAGCTGCATCCAGTTAAACTGGAAGCTGATCTCAACATAGTTGGGAGTAGGCTACTATAGGAGAAAATATGATCCCAAGTTATAAAAGACCCACTCTGACTAGTAAGTAGAACGTCACTTAGCGCTATAGTACGTGCAACATAGATGTCGTTGTGATAATGTTACAGCAATAATAAAGATAGTAAACGGTCTAGAATGAACCCACTAAACGATCAGGGTAATTAGCAACGTGACGTCATTTACATTAAAATGCATGACACATCACTGCTAACTACCTGCGATATAGACTTAGATAGAAATTAAAAAAGAGAGCCGAAAAATAAAAAAGGAATTATGGTAATCGTACGGAAACACATTAGAAATTGCTATCAACGATGGTCATGAGAATACTAATCACAAATAATAAATCAATAAAAACAAATAAACATCACAAACAAACAAACACAAACAAATAATAGCACAGCAGTCCTCCTAGTTTAAGCCCAGTTGCACTTGTCTTGTATCTTGCCACTAAGTTATAGTTTAATTTAAGGTACAATAATTGTAAATAGGTTTAAGTCTTGAACAAATAAATATTGTTTATTGATTATTATAATAATCTACTATGAATTGAGGGTACTTAATTCTAAGTAAACTGTAGATGGCAAAGAAATTCTCATATGCATGAATATCTGTAACAACTTTGGCCTTCAGTAAAAAAGACTTCTTTATACAGTCACAATTATAGAAGTGATGTAAACAAACATGTTTTGAAGGTGTCTTATATTTCAAAACATATTGTAATTTTTCTACTTTTTTTCGCAGTTTGATTTACATATTCGTAAATAACTCATATTGCACATTTTGTCTACATTGGAGAAGAGCGAATTGTTATAAAGGTTAGATTCATGGATGATAACATTGATTTATATATGTTCTCTGATACAAAATATACTAAGTCTATCTAAGGTCTCGTTCTACTGACAAAAAACATCGTTTATATCGTCACGGTGATGCATCTAAATCGTAATGAATGTTTGCTTGACGTTTTTGTCTACTTGTGCACGTTGTTTTTGTAATTCCTATTATCTCTCTCAACACTTTATAGTTTTATCATAATTCCTAGTGTCTGAATCTGTGTTTTATTAACCTTTTATTCGCGAAGAAATATTTGTATAATTCGAATCTTTCCCTCTAAGTTATCTTTACCAACATTATTACCATCCTAACAGTTATTAATAGGGATCGAGTACTGTCCGTAATCTCACGTCAGACTATCTAATTATGCACCACGTAGTACATTGACCCAAATGCGATAGCACGAAAATTGCCATCCGCATCCATAAAGGGTAATGGACATCAATATTCAAGAGATGATCAGATAGTTTGCCATTAATGCCACACACGTATCTAATTGGCGTCAGCGATGCTAGTGAGTACGTGCGTAATGGTAACAGCATAACTATAATATATATTTGCTGTAGAAAATTCACCTGTATTATCTAGAGAAATAAGAGTTTGGTTACTGATAGTAGCTACATATTTCACTTCGTTATTATTCAAATCTGTATTATTTTTCTCGTTCTTTTTATTTTAATTTGCATCTTCAAATTCAACTTTAATTTTGTTTGGTGTTAAATAACGGTAGCAAGACAGTTTCAAAACCAGTTTTGCAAAGCAATATAGACTGTTTGAGAAATATTTGTAAATACAAATGACAAATGCATGTTCACATGTTGGCTGTAGTATACCAGATAAGACAGTATTGTCAGTAGCTTAGATAAATGTTAAATACACTTGAGCCAGGTAACACGGGTAAGTTTGACAGAGATAAACACGTTACACGTTTTAGTAAACAGTTTGTTGGGTAAAAACTTGAATTCGAATTGGAGGGCACCAATGAAGTAGTGAATGAATCATCGCGCCATATAACGACAACTCTATTATGGGCTCTATGGAATAACAAAATGTTTCTTTTAAAAATTTTAGCATTCACAACGTTGAGTAACGTTTGTGATTCTTTCATTGGAATGCTTTTAATTATTGCGGTGTTTTGAGAATTGGTTTAGACTGTTGTTATTTTTATTGCATGTCTATAGCTAACAATGTCTCAGATATTACTGTGCAAGGTAAATTAATTTTTAGTAATTTTATATTATTATCAGTTACAATACCTTCAAGCAAAATTGGAGGCTATTGTGTCTTCCATCCTGAAGGTTTGATTATTTGATTACCCTAAGTCAACCAGTGACTGAGCGGAAATACGATAGAATTTAAGCTACTAATTATGTATCATGTATAGTTTTTGTGCAGTAAATAAAATGCTATATTTATAACTGATAAAACTGAAGCTCGCTAAAGTAATATTTCTTTGTTCTCTACTGTCAACTACCTTCCTCTATCTCAATCTCAAGAATATATTGCGGTTGCAAGCAACAGCAACACGATCCTCGGTAACAGGTTGGACACTGGGTCGATAAACCCGACTCAGGTCAAGCGGCTCGACATCCACGCCGCTTTTTACTAATTTAGGCCGACTGGCTATAGTTATCAGATTTATTTATATTTTATTATACGTCGCCACTGAAGGGTTAGGGTCTGTATTCGTGTGAATATTGTAATGGTTCTCAGGGGTTTCGATTTGTTATACTGTGATGTTCATTTATTTTATTATGAAGTTGGAATCGGAGTTGACGTTATCGGAATTGTTGTAACGGTTGATAAGCAGGTTGGTGAACCAACAGTTATTAAAGCGGATTACTATTATAATGTAGATAAACATGCAAATATTTTTTGTTGAATGTTTTACCCACATCGTTTACAAGCCAAACTGCATCTATATATTCTATAGAGCTGTATTATTGAGGCATCATACAAATTACCTAGCTTTCGTACTAGGTACACTACATGCGTGATACGACCGCCGGATGTAACAACCGATCCATCGCGGGAAGTCACGAATTCAAGACGATCTAAAATAACAATCGCATGAACTATAATGTGCTCGTTGATAAATCAATCTATCCTTGAACAGTAAACAAGGTCGCACAGTTATTGATACAAAAGATAAGCAAATATAAAACAAAGTTGTAAAAACTGTTTTACTATCGGTTCGCTTGGAGTTTAATGTTGAAACTAATTGCTGTGTATAGGCTTTGACTGACTTATTTGTACACGCAATAATGTTACAAAGTATACAAAATTACCAGGTACAGGATAAGATCTTTAAACAGGAAAAAGAAATCTTACCATCAAAATTGAAATCCAGGGTGGAGAAGTAAATAACCTTCGGAAAGAATCACCAACTATCACTGTCTCACTCACCGAGAAACTTGGAAAAGTTTATTGACACGATTTAGTTTGAAACTCTTCGCGACAGACTTTGAATCGAATGACGCGTCCGTTCTCTACGAACATCCAACAGTGACTGAACGCGCCTAAGATGCATCGCACTATAGCCTTCAAAGTTTTGTTTATAGGAATATGCACTTTAGTTCAAACTACTCAAAGTTAGTTTATGACTAACTGAAGGTAGGTTATTCAGTGTAGGCTGTTCTAATGCAGTTTTGACATCAGCGTGAACCCACGCCTTGTTCGCATTTGAGTTTACAAATCCACATATTTAGAATAAAGTTTAGTTATTAAAACTAAAGTCGAATAAAGCTGTCACCGAAAGGCGTCCAAGAACTGTGAAAGGAAAGGTTGGTCGTCCGGCGGTAAGATGGGCAGACGACATAGTTGCCATCGGGGGAAAAACCTGGATGAGGCTGGAACAGGACCGTGGAGAAGAAAAGAGAGGCCCAGCAGTGGGTAAATTCAGCCTGTGGATGATGATGATGATGAAAATCAAAACTACGTTTTGTTTAAACTCCTGTATTCTCATTCTATGTTCTTTATTAGAAGGTGACTTATAACATAATTTGCAAATACAAGACAAGTTTGATCATTTTGTAGCAATGCAATTTAATTGTGTTACTATAATTTTAAAACTGGTTTTTCAAGGTCTCAATGGTTCTTGGGATCATACCATTATGTATCTAACAAAATTACGATCACTATAAAAAGCAAACGGATAGAGTTCTTGAAGTTTTTATCACAAGAAATCCCAATATTTGGCTTTACACCAGTAAATATACCTAAGAGTTGTTGTAAAGATTACTACGAAGGTCGGCTGAACATAATTTTAAATGACTTTACTAAGGCCCATCAATAAAAAAGCCATTTCTGAAGGGTAATTAAGAATACCTGGAATCATTAGAGCGTAACTAATTACACTTTTTAATGATCTGCGCGTAAATTGGCAAATAAGTCAATATTCTATAGGCCCAGTTCTTGATATCAATATTTTTATCAGTAAATAACAATTGTATGATTTATAAATCTATTTTGTTCTTTATCTGGCGTGTGGACTGTGATATACGCATTGTTGATTTCATTAAAAGTAATGATTGTTATTTGTGACAAAATGTTCATTATAAACACAGGCAAAAAGAGGGCATCAATAACAATCAATCAATCAATCAATCAATCAATCATTTATTTTGTTAAACATAGGTATGGTTACAGATAACAGATAGTATATTGTCTAGAATAGGTGCACTATGTTTTGCCAATTTATGGCGTACAAAATTAACAAATAAGGTGGCATGTCAATAGATTACATTAAGAACAAGAAAAAATCATTCAATTTAAAATATGTCAGTTAGGTAAACATGTCATTACAATTTTAGATAAATAAACACATTTATACTTAATCAATAAATAAAATCATAAATGTTTCATTGGCAGTAACTCTGTTTGTCAGTAGTAAATTCAGTGATGGAGTAGTAACATCTATCTATAAGGAATTTAAACAAAGACCTCCTAAAGGACGCCAGACACTCTTTATTTCTGATAGCTTCTGGTATACTGTTATATATTTTTGGGGCCATACCTAGCACACTTTTGCCTAAAAATGCGGTTTTATGAGAGGTAACATGAAAGGTATTCTGATAACGGCGAGAGCGTAGTTTTTCAAATAAATGCAGGTTACAGCGAACAAACACTCCCATTTCATATATGTACATAGACGGTAGACTGAGCAAACAAAGTTCCCTAAACAATGGTTTACAACTATCAATCGCTTGTAATTTGGTAAACGATCGCAAGCATTTCTTCTGAGCTTTAAAAGCAATGTCTCTGTCAGTGGAGTTGCCCCAGAAAATGATTCCGTACCTAATGCTAGAAGCCACATAAGCATTATAAGATATTTGAACTGTAATGCGGTTAACCGTTTTTGATAGTTTGTAGAGAGCATACGCAAATTGACTAAGCCTCTTTGACAAAGAGTCGATATGATTTTTCCAAGTCAGATGACTATCTATGTAAAGGCCCAAAAATTTTGTGATGTCTGTTTCAGAGATTGCTACGTTGCCATATTTTATACTCAGTTTCGGTTTATTTGTTCTTTGATTAAATGTCATTATTTTAGTTTTGTCAAGATTTATTTTTAGATTGTTATTAACTAACCAATTTATTATATTTTTAAGATCATCATTTATGTCATTTTCAAGAATATTAATGTCATTACTAGAGAATAAAATAGTGCTGTCATCAGCATATAAGACCATCTGATGTTTACTGACCTTAGGCATATCATTTATGTAAATGTTAAATAATGGAGGGCCAAGAATGCTACCTTGGGGAACACCATAAGTAGTTTTCCTAGGACGTGACATGTACGTTCTCTCAACTTTCGAGCTCGCACATAGCCTATCAAGCGCTGTGATTTGAGTGCGATTTGTAAGATAAGATTGTAATAGGTTTAATGCAGATCCTCTAATCCCATAACGCTCTAATTTGTTTAGCAGTATACCATGATCGACATGGTCGAATGCTTTAGACATATCCATAAACAAGGCCGCCACTGGAGTTCTAGTATCAACGCTTGAAACAATTTTCTTGATAACGTCATAAATCGCCATGTTAATGGATTTACCTTTTCTGAATCCAAATTGTTCTTTGGCTATGAGATCATGCTTTTCAAAAAACGACGTAAGGCTATTGCATATCACCTTTTCTACAATTTTTGAAAAAACAAACAGTCGTAAACAAAGATAAATACACCATAAAGACGAAAAGATTCAATGACCAAGTATGAATGTTTCTATTTATCAAAAAATATTGTAATGACATGTTTATCTAACTGACATATGTATTTTAAATTGATTTTTTATTTTTATTATTGTAATCTATTGACATGCCACCTTAATATTGTAATTGCATGTTTACGTAAATTTTATCCGCCTTTTGTACGCCATATATTGGCAAAACATAGTGAACATATCTTAGAGATTCTTACTATCTGTAACCACATCATTGTTTAACAAAATAAATGATTGATTGAAAACTTTGGAATATTTGAAAATATCTTAGAAGGTGAAAATCGAAAACAAAACCGTTACCCAAGCAACATAGATTGGCTGAATAATCAATAATCATCAAAATAAGAATAATAATTGACGGCACGGTTGGTGCAGTGGCTGCTGCGCTGCGTGTCGCGGTTTCGATCCCCGCACAGAACAAATATTTCTACAGGTAGTTGTTCCGGGTCTGGCTGTTTGTGTATGTGAGTTTAAATGTTTGTAAACGCGCCCACGATACAGGAGAAAATTCCTAGTGTGGGGCAAATTTAATTTAAAAAAAAATCATAATGTCTAGATAAACGCCTACATAGATGTTATTCAAGCAATTTGGGCACAAAATAAAATGCTTTAATTTGAATAATATCAATATAGAAAAATAGTAGCTGGATAAATGTACAACAAACTTAAAATCGTGTCTATAAATGCTGATCTTCCCTTTTAACAGCTATAAGTACTCTTTTATCCAGTTGAAACTGTCCAAATTCAGTTATTCAGTTAATTCGCAGCATTAAGATTATTTTATTACTTTTATGCAGAAAATATTAAAATAACATTTGAAAAATTGTGAATTTTTAAAAGTATTCTTCACCAACACTCATCTTAATGGCGTAATATTCTGTAATCGGTGTATTATTAAATTTCGATTAGTAAATTTGTTAAATATTATCATTGGAGTGAATTATTATTGCTCATGTAATTTTATTGTGAATATACATATATCTTTACGGTATTTTTTTAGAGCGCCTCATGATAAAGCCAGCATTTAGGAAGTAAACAAGTGTTTTATAAAGAGCTTGGTTTTAATGAATGTAAAATTTTCAATGCTTTTGTTCATTTCAGTGTGCAAAAACAATGTGGCTAATGCTATGCACCATTTCAAAAGTGGTTCTATTAATAAAGCGCAGTGTTTGATTAGATATTGTATCGTTTATATTTTTATCAAAGTTTATGTAATGGCGATGTTTATGTTTCATATGAGCACACAGCGGTTTCCAAGCTTATTCGTGCATAATAGATCAAATGTTCCCACCTATTATACTATTATTTGGTTAAAAGTACTTTTAAAATAGCATTTAATTGAATTTGGGATAGCAGCCATAAACATTCATTATAATAATGCTGTTAAACAGAATATTAGGGTTCTGTTTATAGTTAGCAACATGAAAACACATGAAAAACGTAATCGCAAATAGTTAAACAAATTTAACTTTTTATCTTTTCGTACTGCACCGTCAACACAGTCTTCTTATTCCTCCCGTTCTTTTTCTTTTTTCCGTGAATTGGAGGTGTTTGTAGGGTCACAACAGAAAAACGGTAAAAACGAAAGTCTTAAAGGATTATTTTGTTGTCCGTCTGTCAAGTCCCTTTTCTCAGGAACGCGTGGAGGTATCAAGCAAAAATAATATGAAATACTCAGGTCTGCTACCCCTTTTTTTTTTGTTTTTTTTTTCGATGGGAAATCATCGTATGACCCCCCCCCCCACCCACTCTGGGCGGAGCGGAAGGGAGTGTCAGACTTGTACTGACTAAAACTCATCCATGTTCTTTCTTTTTTCTTTGTGTTCCAGGGCCACGGTATCTCTTTCGAACAGTCCCGCAGCCCTGGCAGGCATCGGCCCATGCGGACCCCTACTTACTTGCTGACATCTCTTTGAGGCGCACGTGGAACACGAACGTGCCGTCGACACGGCCTGTCGTCATAAGACGGCCGGACGGCGAGCTAGCCCATAACTCGCCATTTACAGATAAATGCTACCACATCAGCTCTTATGCAGAATTCAGCGGGCCCTGATGCTTTTAACTGAATAGCGGATCTTTAATAGTTACTGATAAGAAACTCAGTGCTATACAGAATTTGTTAAGATTAATTAATACTGGTAGCCCAAAAACCATTTAATACAGCATTTGGCTATCCCGTAAGCTTTAATAGCGACGATATAAAGCTTTAAACTGCTTATTAGTACATTTTCATATTGTTATCTGGCTTATGTGTTGCTTGGGTATGCTACCCTTGGAAGTAAAACATAATCCAATACAATATTTTTCAAAGAAAATTCGCAAAATAAAATGGCACACAGTAAAAATAAAAGACAAACAAATTCTATTCAAACAACTCTATCAGAACTTAAATAAAGTTTGACTAACAATATTATCCAAAAACAGATTAATGGTACATTGTCATAATGCGATGGCGTGTCGTCAGCAGGAAGGTCGAAACGCAACTCAGTAAATAATATCTATCGTAAAGAAGATTATAGTTAAACTTGAGCGAGGTTACTTTGTTCGTGACGAATTACCAATAGGTTAAGGCCAGAGAAAAATGGGTAGAATGTTTTTAGATCTCAACAAAGAAAAGACTAGACTTAATTTGATTGAAACCAATTTTTCGAAGACCTTTACATTACTCTAAAAAAGTCCCTGATAAAAATAGCTTATTTCACATCACGCTGTTATCAAAATTCAAAGAGTGCTAGATTATGGCCTTATAGCGTTCCTTCTCTCACAGTGAAGAAGCTTTTCCCATGTGTTAGGTAGTAGGAACGTTGAATAGTGGGAATGGCTGAATCAAACGTTGTGCTACACGATTGACCTCTTTCCACACCCAAAGTATGACACAATAAATTACAAGCAACAAATGATGAGAAGAAAAATAGGTTTATCTATCAACATTGCACGAGTATACAAAGTTTCGTGTTCATGCTATACCGTTGAGGAGTTTTCTCGTTAGAAGGCGATCCTAGCTGTAGGATGAATTCACGTCTGTCATAAAAATGTATTGTCACCAGAACCAAAGGTGTGTGCAAAATTTCATCTAAATCGGTTCGGGAGAACTGATTAGAAAATCAGTTGCCAATTTTGAAGCGGATAACTTACACACATATATATGTAGGTACGAACAGTGTACATTAAATAAAAGCTTATTAAAATGCCACTACCAAAAAAAAATTAAACAGGTCTCTTTCGCAAAGAACAATACCACCTTATCTAATCCCTAGGGTATCGTAAAAGCGAGATAGACAGCATCTTCCCTTGCGTTAATAATACCAAAGTGCGAGAATTTGCCATCCCTATTATTCACTGAGGTCTCTTGGTTGCTCTCCGGTGTAAAATAAATTTCGCTTGCAAATGTATCCATGGCGACGTCATTATGCAAAAGCCTTCAGGCAAGATGGCTCTGTGATGTTACTTGTTGGCCACAAGCTACTCGGTCACGCGACCACTCATCATCTGCCTAGCCTTTTCCAACTATGTTGGGGTCGTCTTCCAGTCTAACCGGATGCAGCTGAATACCAATATTTTATATGTTCTGATCACCACAACCAAGTTAGTGGAAGAAAACAGAGGACGGTGTCGGAATCTTCTAATAGGTGAAGGAGTTTACGATCATCGGTTACTTTAGTTTGATGATCACGAAGCGATGGGCTAATACAATACCCCTTGGTAAGACTGGTATTCAGACTTTCGGGTCACTACTACTTAATGACTGTCAAAGGTCTACAAATGACAGTTGGCACCGACGGCTTCACGTACTTTCCGAGGCACGGAGGCAACTCGCCATTGATGGGTGGTCACCCGTTCAGTTACCGGTTTAGGCCAGCGCTGCTTAACCTTGAATATCCACCCGTGCGGCTATTATTATTTAGCCACGAGCTCCTCAAGCTCCTCGTGTTGTGATAACTACTGTGGAGAAAACAAACAAAAACATTGTGTCACGTGTCACCGTGACGCGATTTTCGGAGTCACGTGAAAGAAACAAGTGAAACCCGCGTGTGTCGCTTGATGTAAGGCGCATCACTCGAGGCCGTGGATAGGCCTTACTCTCCAGTATCATTTTGGTCCAGAATCGGTGCAGATAACTTACCAAACGCGCTCAAACCGATAGGATCGCAAACGAAATCAGGAAGGCCTTTTAAAATATATAGTGGGTTGTGAATTTTGGTATAGATCCACTCTCAGATTAGTTGGCTAACCCAGATAGTAGATTGATATTGAATTTGTGTACCGCTTTCAGGTAAAACAAATTCAGAGGCCTAGGCAAAGTGAAATTCAATCGAGGATAACAACGATGATGCATTAAATGAATTAGCTACCGAAAATCTCATATTCATTCTGTTGACAATCTTTGTACATAAATGAGAAACGTTAGCCTTGCTTAGGCCCCCAAATATTGTATTTTGTGTAATAAGAAAATTACATACACACCCACACTACACTCACACATACACAAACGCACACACACACGCTCTACACTTACATTATTTTGTATTTGTGTGTTATTGGGTGATTTGAACTGATGAACATGATGCAACTGACTAAATAATTCATAAGTAGTTATGCTAACTTGTGCAGATCATTAACAATTCAAATCCATACACATTACGTACTCAATTACAGTACGTCTGTTTACGTTTGTAACGGTTGGGGAAATCAACATAAAACGAAGAACATAAGAAAACAAATCTATGGAGAGAAAAACTATCAGGTGAAGGTCACATTTAGAAGATGTATGCAAACGACACATACCTGTGGAAATCTATGAGAATGGCCCATTAAGGGTGTCTAGTAATAGATACTACTGATAATAACAATGAAAGAGGTTCCTATCTCTGAAGCCCTAACCTCCGGTAGCTTGGACCCTGCTCCCGATACCGCAATTTATATATTTTTAAACGTTTTTTATATGATTTTTTTTTATAAGAAATATTTAAAAATGTAATTAGTATGTAAGAGAAAGAATAAACAAAATAATATTAACGATACGAAGATCTAAAGTATGGGTGGAAAGGGGCAGTTTTATTTAAAGAAACTCAATGAAATATAGGAGAGGTATGTATGTATTGGAATATGCAAAAAAAACACCCGTGTGTTAAAACCTTACACCATAATACCTTACCTCCTTATTCCATAATATATGTAGTTGCCTGTTAAACTGTGCTGTAAAACGACCATTTCAGTTTTAAATATACAAATATGAACCTAACAATATACAATAGAGGAGGCACAATTCCAACATAAGTTTTAAAACACGTGCTAATACACAGTCAATGGAAACAAAGGTACACTGTTATTTATTTATCTTTATAAATTACAAGTTCCTTGCACTTAAACAAAGCACACAATTAGAACTTTAGTCTATCTTAGCATGCCATGGCCTGATATTTGATCACGGCGCTATTAACAGTTAAGTTATAGTCGAGTTTATTTAATGTTCTTTCAGCTAGGAGCTATTTCGGGATATGAAACAGAATAAAGATACATTACAATATTAAAGAATAAAATAAAACATAAAAAAACACACACTCATACAAACACACACACACACACACACACATACAAACACACACACACCCTCGTTCACTTACTTCACATTGAATATTTGTAGGCTAGCGAAAATACATGCTGTGTGCGTTTTGAACAGAGCTGTCCAGTTAACAACTTACTACAACAATATAAGAGAAAAAAAAAGGTAAATATCGCGTTTCTAGTCTAAATGATAATTTAAGAGAAGTAGTCAATCGACTCGAAAAGAAGAAGAAGAAGCATTTTGGTGACCTGCAGTTCCAAAAGATTTTTACGACAATTTTCCTAGCGATACCGACGGTGCTGTAATCTTCGTAATAATCTTTTGTTTGTGAAATTTAACCCACATGTATTTCAAAAATTATCAGAAGTCAGAAAAAAATTCAATACGAACTCAATACGTCAATAAATGATGTCAAGTGAAATGTAAAACCGCACTAATGCAAAAAAGTTTTTTTGGTATCGCCCCACGCTTATATTAATAGAGTACCTAATGTTATAAAAATCTTGACTGTATTAAAATTTATAAGGGCGCTAAAGGAAATTTGAATTGTGAAAAGCTATTACTTAATTGACGACTTTCTAAATGATGGTTCACTGACTGATTGATATACTTACTGTTACTCTATACACCTACTGTTATTGACCGATTTATAATATACCTACTTTTACTCTAATTGACATATTGTTATTCTAGTTGGCATAATATTATTCCGTTTGACATTATTGATAATATTTTTAATTTTTTTTTACTTAGACCATGTTGACATTTTTATTTAATTTTTCTATTGTATAAAATTCAAATGACATGCTACTTAATTTAAATTTATAATTATAAACAAACTATTTGCATGCCTATGTGACGGCAAAATATGGAGAACCTCATTATAAAAGAAGATCCATATTACCCATGTTTTTAAAGAAATAGATGATTTGATTTGCTTATGCAATATGCATCCCTGTGAAATGTGTTGTGGTCACAGTAGCATATCTTCAACATATTCATATTTTAAGTGTGTAGGTTGATGTAATCTAACTCGTATTTTTTTTGTCCGGAACTATTCTTAACTTCCTAAAAACAGACACCTAATCTGAATTTCTGAAATCGTCAAATTGAGGGCAAGCTATCGTTTGAAGCCCTAAGAGATTAATTCATCTTCTAAATATTCTCTGCCTCTAGGGTTGCATATTATAACGTTGCTATTGTTACCCGTGCAATATTCCTATCTGCTTTGAGTTTAGCTTTGCTTACAGAATTAGTTGCACCCTATTAAGCAAGTATAAATAAACTGCCTGCTTGCCTAGTGCATGCTCTTATGAAGATATTATGTTTTCAAACTCTAGGTAAAACGTTAGTTGTAATTAATAAAGGTTTTGTGGGCACTTCCGACAATTTACCTACATGCAAATGCGGGGAATATTTTGGAAGTGCTCGCAAAAAGGCGAGACAGGCAGTTATCTTTTAACTACTATGCAGTCTTTTTACCTGCACGCGCTTTGAGGTTATGTTGTAATTACCACTGAGAAGGAAAACATTTTAAGGAAACCTGGTCTTGACAGAATAAAATTTCCAGCGTGCAGTGAGACCATATTTTCCTCTTTTAATTTCTTTATGAGACAATCCTTTTGCTGCGACTTTGCTTGGAAAGAAATCCTCAAGGACTAAAGAGAAGAAAAGTATAGCCCTTTTTAATTTACAGTCACAGTTTTCGAATTTCCAAACATATTTTGTAATCAATTATGAGTTTTTGAAATACACACACGGATCAGTTAGCGCTACAACTTAATGTTTTTATGACTTCAATAAACACAAGCACAAAGCTGTTATTCGTTTAACTGGAAATAACATAAATTGGAAAGAAGGATATTTACAATTTATTTGCATTGAACAGTGAACAATTCACCTGTCGAATAATGAATAGCAATATTACCTCAGGTCAGCGTATTGCATTGATTTCTCGACTGCACTGCATTGATAATAATGTTTCATTGTGACGAGTGGCTCTGTGGTACATTGTAAATTGAATAGTTAATTTGCTTCTACAGGACTGTTTTAACTCTGAATAGACCAGGGTTTTGAATTCAGTGCCATACTTTTATTTCCATTCTATTCCATACCGATACTGCACATTACTGCACATAGCTATTTAAGAAGGTACAAGATTTCGTACATTTATTGGCATCATCCTTTATTCATTATCACAATAGCTTAATAATATATATCCTAGAATAGTTTTACCTGCTGTCTTGTATGGATCAGAATGTTGGGCCACAAAAGGGATGAATGAAAGGCATTTGCATGTGGCGGAGATGAGAATGCTAAGGGGGATGTGTGGTGTTACGCGAATGGATAAAAGAAGAAATGAGTGTATAAGAGGAAGTTTGAAAGTGGCGCCGGTGACTGAAAAGTTGTGTGGTAATCGGTTGTCGTGGTATGGGCATGTGATGCGGAGGAATGAGGAAAATGTTGTGAGGAAAGTTTTGAGTATGAATGTGGATGGGTATATGAGTAGAGGAAGACCAAAGAAACGATGGATGGACTGTGTAAAGAATGATATGGCAAGAAAGGAGGTGTCTGGCGAGATGACGAGTAATAGAGAAGTATGGAAGAAGAAGACATGCTGCGCCGACCCCAAATGAATTGGGTTAAGGGCAATAGAATGATGATGATCCTAGAATAGTTTTACAGAGGTAATCGTAATTAAATAATAGTTCAACAGTAGCATTAGTAGCCTATTTAAAACTATCATAGACAGTGCCACATTAGGACCAAATCAGTGTCATTATAAAAATACAAATCTACATAAATGTAAAGGTGAATTTTATAGCAGTTTTAATGTCTCATGACGGTATGAGGTATATTTAATAGCTATGTATTTTTAAAGTGCGTTTTATTAACGGTGCCAGTAGGTGATAGGTCAACTGTGTTCTAGTCGAGAGATAGTTGCCATGTTTCTCTATTTGTGTCTGTCTTTTATAAAAAAACCTTTCATTCAAAAATTCAAATTCATTATGTTTCATCAAAAGCAGGTACTAAGATATAAAAGTCAACTTATCTGCTGACGCCTATCTTAAAATAATCTCCAGCTTCATTTAAGTTGCATTAATTATGACTTGAGTGTGATTTTAATGTCCCTCCTTATTTTCTACTTAGATATCATATTCTTTTAAAAGAGACCCGCTAAATTTATCATCTTTCAAAGATAAACTACGCCGAACTAAATATGATTCTGATGGTACCTTATTATAACTCTGAGCATCAATCCTATCTGTCATCATTGTATTTATAGACCGTGGTCAGATGTCAGAACTATTCAATTGTCACTTCACGCTCAATAAAGACGACATCAAAGACGAAATCAACGACACGGCTGACATATTCGTTTAATTTTAATCACCGAGCGTATGCGGAGGACACGTGATTATTCAAGTATGGTAAACTTGCAAGAAAACCTCGTACAACCTTTTGAACGCCAGAGAATAAACGCACGCGCGTGCCCTCCACGCCAAGCCACAATTTCACCTACCATTTTGTCACATATTTGTGTCATTTGGCGAACGGGGCACACGCTTGCTTGTCACGTATATGTGACAATGGCGGTCAAATGGTTAAGTCTATTAAGGACTTTACTTTTTCATCATTAATAGTGTTTTCTAATTGTGTCATTTTAGTGAAACTTTATTAAAGTAACCGATTTTATATTATACCGGCGTTTGCTCGCGGCTTCGCTCCCGTTATGTACGGAAATTAACCCAAGGGAATGTTTTAATAATAAACAATAATAATTCGAATAATATATCATTTAATGATAATGAAAAAAATCATCAATAATTATCATTGATGATGCTTTTTATTTATTTTTTTGATTTGTTTTTTTTTTTAATGTGTAGCCTATGGCACTCGGGAACAATGTAGCTCCCCATTAGTGAAAGAATTTCCGGAATCCGATCACGAGTTCCGAAGATTACCCCCTACAAACATACTTACAAAGTACAAACCTACAAACTTACAAAAAAAAGTTACCTCTTTATAATATTAGAATAGATCATCATCATAATTCTCCTGCTCTTATCCCAATTTATTTTGGGGTCGGTGCAGCATGTCTTCTTCTTCCATACTTTTCTATTACTCGTTATCTCATCAGACACCTCCTTTCGTGCCATATCATTCTTCACAAAGTTCATCCATTGTTTCTTTGGTCTTCCTCTACTCTTATATTAGCATAGATTAATATTAGTAAACAGGGTGTAAACAGACCCTTCACATAGCCGTCAACCAAGCATTCTGTACATCAAACTCAGTAACTTTACGCAAAAATTATTGCTGGGAATCGACTTTTTTTTTTAGGGTGAAAAATCACATTTACGGTAGGACTCGATGGAAAGCACTCAAAGCATTGTGCTGATGGATGGATTGAATAGTATGGGGGTCGTGAAGGTGTAAAGTAATAATCTTACATTAAAAAAATGTATTTAAAAAAAAAAACTTGTGAAAAAGTTGGAACTTTGACCCCCAATATCTCCGTAACTAGAAGGTTCCCAGGTATGGTCTAGAACAAAAAAATGATCGCAAAGCCGGGAGAACAAGTGCCTTTCGGATATGTTAAGAGTCTATTTACACCCTTTAGATTTCAAGCTTAATCTTTCATGAATCGTTACGCTTACATTAGTAATATTTTCTACAGCTTACTTATTTCTTATTTATTTCCCAAATAGAATGGGACAAGGGCAGGAAGATCATGATGACTTATTTCTGCCCAATTACATCTTCATTTTATTAGCATATTGCATAAGTAGTTATATAGATATTTATTTTTTCTCAGCTTTTCATCATCATCATCATCATTTCAACCGAAAGACGTCCACTGCTGGACATAGGCCTCCCCCAAGTGTCGCCACATTGACCGGTTCCATGCGACTCGTATCCAGCGGTTTCCTGCAATCTTCACCAGGTCATCGGTCCACCTATTGGAAGGCCTTCCAACGCAACGTCTTCTGGTTCGCGGTCGCCACTCCAGAACTTTTCGGCCCCCTCACCCTCTCAGCTTTTATTAAACAATAAATCAATTACGATAAAATTAAAGAGAAAAAGTCTGACTCAAAAAATCTGCCTCAAAAATACTTTTATTGCTCGATTTATTAATTAACCTGAAGTATTATTACACTTCTATGATATTAATTAATAATGATGGACGGAAATACACACACTAAGAAAAAAAATTGATTTTCTAGCCGAGCGAGAATTCCTAAATTAGTAATATCGATAGTCTCAAAATATCCTGTGACCTACTGTTTTATCTATACCAAGAAATTAGTGCCATCGTTCCATTTCTCCTTTTCTTTTGTACCATTGTAGGTTAGGCATTATCAGTAAAGTTTTAACTACACTGTCGCAATTATCTTTCCGTCTAAAAATATGTTTTGATAAGTATGTTTTAACGACCGTGTAAGGTGAACACCTTACTATTATTAAAGCGAAGGCAGCTAACAACATTGTCAGTAAATGACAGTTTTAGATTGTGGTGAATTATGCTGGGCCCAAACACACTGCCTAGAGACACCCCTGCTTCGACCAACCGTAAAGGTAGATTTGAATATGGAGACAAAACAAATGTAAACATTTGACTGACGACATTTTGGATGAAGCTAAACAAATGTGTTTAGCTTCATCCAAAATACAATCTTGTTTCCAATATCATCATTCTAAAGTTGGTCTTTGACAATCTCGGGTAACAGTATCAATTCTTCAAGCTACAGACTCATACTAAACAAAGTCACCAACTCCATTTGACAAACATATTGCAGAAACAGCTGCGTAAACATGTGAGTATTTTACGCATAGCCATACAAACGCACCATTAAAATTACATTACTAGCACTGTTTCATTTCCTCTCACAATCCCCATGGTGAGCTCACAACGAGATTTGAATAACCAAGAAAACAAAGCCCCAAGCGTTTCAACCCTCCCAATTGTACTCCACCATTTCATCCTACCCTAATCTCCTCTTAACCCTACATCTAATAGCGCTAAAACATATGTCAAGGACAATAATCAAAGCGTACACCACGCATAAACCCTCCCCCACGAACCAAGGTTACATCCATTGCAAAATCTATTAATATCGAAAATAGGACAAGCGTATACCGCATCTGTATTGCATGACATTCAATGAATGAAGTAGTGGGCTAAAAATAGGCACTGTGCAGGGATTAAACTTGAATGGGACACACCCCCCCGCCACGACCGCGTGGAAAATGGGTCAGTGTGTCATTGGTGACGTTGTACTATGACGTCAGGACGCATCCCAGGTGAAACAGGGAACTAGGTCAGTGTGTACGTCAGACGCTTATGATTTTGTAAGTGGCGTTGTCTTCTACGTAGCTTATTTATGTGTTTTGCAAGTCATTCAGCTGGTCATGAATTAGTAGTTATAGGTAAGGTAGAATTTAAAATAAAAATCGGTATTCCTTGCGACGAAAAGTTGCTAAAATATTATGTAATGGTGAAGTTATTTTATAAACAGAAAGAGATGCAATAAGTTCCTATTGTGTCTCATTTTTTTTCTATTCCGGTTTAGTGGACAGTGATAATAAATAATCCACGGAAAATTCTTTGTTTAGTCTTGCATCTAAAACTGCACCTTATTTAGTTATTCATTCAGGAGTGAATAGAAATAGCTGGAAGTCATGGAGTGAAATCTTTGCTCAGCCGTGGATCAATGAAGGCTTGCTGTAACAGCTGGCATTATATTATTTTCATCTGTCGTCATGTATACGGCAACTTCGTCATACTCAATCCAAAATGAAATAGCCGTGAAATAAGATTTCTATTCTTAATTCATTTCTAGACAGCGAGACATAAGTGAGGCACGTTTTGCACCGTTTGAAAGTTCATGTGCATTTTTCTTATCTATTAATGAAATACATGAATGATGTAACCAAGTTTTTGTAACAATGTTTTGATTTAAAAGAGTGTCCATGAAGTTTCTTGCCCATTCTTCTCCATAGAGATCTACGCTTTGGAATGGGCAACTACTTTCAGAAGTTATTATGCCTTGTGACTGGGACTGTAGCTTCGCTTTCTTTGTTTGTATCCGACTGCGGCGAAGCCCAAAAAAAGGGTTATGTTTTTGACCTGTATGTATGTATGTCCGTTTCTATGTTCCCTCGTAACTCCTAAACGGATGGACGGATTTGGCTAAATTATAAGTCGTTAGATTCGTCTTGGTAGCGTGAGTGTCACTGGCTACATTAAAATAAAAAAAAAAACAAATAAAATTGATTGTGTAATGGGCGGTTACCCATCCACGGACCAACCTACGCAAGCGTGGCCTGAAGATCGTCCCGAGCGGGTGTTATTATTCAGTTACGAGCTCTTCCTCCCCTATATTGGTTATTGATTTTAATTATTGATATTATAATTTTTTGGAGCGCAGTATCCTGCTAGTTCAACTGTTAGACGATCCGAGTATAAGAAACAACAGTCTTTCTGTGGGCGCAAACCAAAGTTACTCAGAAAGCCGTTAAGCTTAAGTGAGATTGGGCCGGACCTGTCTGCCGCATGTCAGATGAGAAATGTGCTAAAAGACCCACTAAGTGGGTCCTATTAAACTAAGACAGTGATGATGGGACAACGACCTAAAGTGAAAACTGACAATGACTGGCTGGACTAGCAAAAGAAGCGAATACTGCTGAAATAATACATTAGTAATTTTTCAGCAGGATTTTACCAGATTACTAGTTTTTATGACATATGACACTCTTTGCTGACGACAGCACCGTTGGAATTAAGTGTAATGACAGAATATCTTATGAACATGACATAAGCAGTAGCCTAAATGCAATCATTCAATGGCTAGACAGTAATAATCTGAAGGCAAACATTGAGAAACTAAAATAATCCATTTTAGCCAACGTATGAATTTAATTATGCCTCAGAATAACTATAAGGGTAAACCCGTGTCTGCAGTGCAAGCAACAAAATTTTGTCTTACTGTGGATAACAAATTAAATTGGAAATCCCAGATTGAACACTATGTAAAAGAATTAATAAATCAGTATTTGCGCTACTGAATTAAAGCAGATTTCAATTATCAATACTTTGTTAACTGCATATCATGGTTTCGTTGCTTCAGTCCTGAGATGTGGTGTGATTTTTTGGGGAAATTCGACTGATATTGACCTAATTTTTAAAACACAAAAACGGTGCGTAAGGGCTATGTTTGGGCTTCAAATGAAACGAAACCTGTAAACCGTTTTTCCAGGAGTACAAAATTTTAACTTTCCCAAGCCTATATATCTATGAGGTCTCAGTATCTGTGGGATCTCAGTTTTTTTTTGTTTGTTGTGTTGTTTTAGTTTCTTTGTGTGTTTTGCGTTTGTTTGTTTTGTTTGTGTTTTTGTTTGTGTTGTTGTGTTTTTTGTTTGTTATGTTTATCAATAAAAAGTTATTTACATTAGCTTCAGAAGTGAATAATAGGCAACAACGTGACGCACTTCGACTCTGTGTCCACCGAAAATATACCGCTTTAATGCACAAAAGTGTGTTTTCAATGCAATGCAATGTCCTAATGACATTGCATTAATTTAATATCTTACATGTATACAATCACTTGAAACATTTAAATTTTATAACACCATAGTAACATTTTTTTGTTTACTTACTTTGTATTGTTTGTTTGTTTCTGTTTAACGTATATTTTATAAAAGATTTTATTAAAGATTTAATATTTGGTAATTAGCTGTAATAACAGTACCTAGTTTTAGTTTTTATTTAAGTTTCAATTTTTATACATACCTATAAAAACTACCTGCACGACTTAATGTGTAGACATTATTTGTACGCCTTTGCAAGGCAGCACATAGTGAAACATAACTCTTTTTGATAACACCGTGTATTTACTTTACCTATGTGTCTCAAATAAATATATTTGAATTTGAATTTGAACATTGTTTTCTGCAAAAATAAATTATTTGATTTGATTATCATATCGAGTGTAGGGCTGGCCAGCATCGACAATGCACAGCGACTCGTGCAAACTGGCATAATGCTATCAGTAAAAAGGAATAACATTTAACTACCAAAACCTCATGACAATCCTATTAAAAGTTGTTATAGAAATCCGAAATGGTTTGAAAGAAATTGCCACTTGTAGGCCCTTAGGTATCGTTAATTTGGGCGTTATCCTGACTAATGTTATAAATGCGAAAGTACGGTAAGTTTGTTTGTTACCGTTTCACACCTAATCCACTGAACCGATCATCCTGAAATTTTATATACGTTAACAGGTGTACAGAAACGAACATAGGGTACCTTTTCGAAAATAAGTACTTTTCCCGAGGAAAACAACATTAACGTTCTCAAGATAATAGATAGCGCTACTTGTCTTTCGAATCATGATTGAATTATATTGTTATAGAAACTTTAGTAGTGTTTTAAGAGCTTTTTTTTTCTAAATTAACGCGAGCGAGGCAGCGGGCAAGAGGCCCTTATAAATCAAATTTAAAATACAACAAAGTATCGATTTATTTTGTAACATTGGCTTAAAATATGCGGACCGCGTGTCAAGTTTATAGTTTTTATCATTTTAAAGCTACGAATAACCTAGGAATATAGGACATAAATTATGTCTTGTCCTATCGTGTCCTGCGTGCTCTGTTGTCTGCATGTCACAGCAATTTTGGTACCTGGGCCAACTCAATTAAGACTGCTAGCGACACGCTAGGAAGATTACAAGGCATTAATTTTTTACTTTTTAGAACGTATCCTTCTCACCCGGAGAATATGATGATCTTCTAAAAGTTCCGAGTTTCCTTTTAAGGTCGAAACCCTGAAAATAAAACGTAAGTTTTATCTAGTCAGTGCTTAATCCTTTACGACAACACAAGACGTTTTCGAGGGCTTGTATTTTGTCAAAAATGTCTGATAATGAAGGACAAATTAAGATGAAATGTGGTCGGAGGGACTTTTGAAAATTAGGTATTTGAAGATACTATCGCTGTCGCACTGCGAGCGCAATTTCGATATTGGTGCGATAAGGACAACTGCAGATCCGACTGAATCAAGCCCAAGTAAAAAGTCATAATTCGAGGTTTGGCTCTCGACTGTTTCCTCCTCCAATATTCGACCAATTTAAAAGATATTTCATAAACTGAATAAGAAGGGTATATCCTGTGCCCTATGTTTTTCTTTTTTCATTAATAGTTGTCAAATTTGTACACAAGGCCTCTGTTTACAGCGGTCTAAATAGGCAATTTTGAGCATTTGTAAAGGTTCTAGTAAAAAAAAGCTTTAAAGTCATAAACCAGAAAGAAAACAGGCGGGAGCGTTTGTATGGAGAAAAGACCACCCGCATTTTCTCTTAACTACATTGTCTAGTTGTTCCACATGAAGGAATGACCTTGCATTTTTTTTAGGATTATGAAAAACAAATGAAGGAACAAATGAAGGAACAAATGGAGCCGCCTCTGCGCATTTCTCCCCCGAATTCGATGTCAAAAGGGCGCGAAGGCGGAACGTTTTATGTAACGTGACCTTGTACCCTACCCGGGATAGCTCGCAGCCTCCGATAGGGCATGGAACGCCTCTTCCTTATCCCATAATGTGTGATAGGATCAAAGGACCCTTAACTATCTTACTTTAAGTGGCACACTTTGCTTTTACTAAGATTTTGGAAGATAACAAGAGAGAGTAGAAATAGTATGTAGGTAAGTAGAACAGTACTCGTACTTCGGTTGTTTATTGCTCCTTGGGTCTTAGCAAGTTTGGGTTTGGAGAGTTTCGTTTTTGTCACTTAAAGGCTAGGTTCAAAAGACAAACGTTTATGACCATTGCTTTTTTAAGCGACTTCTAAAAAAGGAGGTGGTTATGTATTCGGTCAACATATTTTTTTTTCTTGTACGTACACCGAGTTCTCCGTGATTAATAGTCCGATTTAAGTGATTCGTTTTTCATTTTTCACGTCAGCCGTTTGCACGATGACCGCTGAGCAAAAGTCTTTACACGATGGTTGCCGGAAGACGGACTGCGTCGCCGAGGCCGGCCCAGAAAGAGGTGGTGAGACGATCTGGACGCGTACTGCGGGGACTGGCCCGAGGAGACGCGGGAAAAGAGCTCATGGAAGGAATCGGGGCAGGCCTTTGCTCAGCAGTGGGACAGTACAGGCTAATAAAAAAAGAGGAATCTTGCACGGTTGTCCCATATTAATTGTATTAAACTTTGATCCGGTACTTTCTGATTTGTTTCTTCTTCGTCTATGTGGATGATGTGCTAGTCTAGTAACTTCTAGTTACAATATGTAATTTATTCTTGAAAAGGATGTGTGTGAGATCCAACAACTAAAATGTTTAAAATAGAAACTTTTATACAAAAAAAAGATTTGGGTTATTTTTGCTTTAAAATAGTATAAAGCATAGTCACTTTTTGTGTTTGTCTGTTTCGCCGCGTTGTTCTTCATAACTTTCTCTTGGTGCAATTTCATCATAATTTAGAGAATGAATTCTGGAAAGTATGAACCTTTTAACGATAAACATTTTTTTAGGGACTAGATTATTGTTAGACTAGATTTTATAGGTACTAATAATATTATAAATTCGAAAGTTTGGATGGATGGATGTTTGGATGTTTGCTACTCAATCACGCCACAACGGCCGAACAGAACTGAATGAAATTTGGCACAGAGATCGATTATAGTGTGAAATAGCACATCTATAGTGTACTTTTTGGGTTTTTTTTTCTCACATTTATACATCAAAATTTCAACGCGAATGAAGTCGGGGGCAACAGATAGTTTAAAATAAATCTCAATACCTATTTTGTCAAGTTGTAACCAACTTGCGAAGCAGGGCTGGGTCGATGGGTTGTGACAAACTAGTTGTAACATATTTATTTATTTATCACCAAATTATAGCCACATTACAGACCAGGTCCAATACGATGCTACAACATAAAATAAAACAATATAAATAGTAAAATTACATTAAAAAAAATATATATTAAAAATTATAATAGCTATAGTTAAAGCTTACTTAAACATGACCAAGCTCATAGTTGAGACCCCTTTCAATTATCAGTTGTGCCCTTTGAACAAATGTCGGCAGGTTTTGCACAAATATATCTTCCGATACCGTTATAATATTAATAAAACGTGCGGCTCGCGACATAGGGGTAAACTTGAGCAGGCATATTAACTGTAAGGTGCTACACCTTTTAGGGAAGTAGGTTTCTTTCACTTTTTCTCATCTTTTATGGATTACAGCTGGAACAGTGTTCTATCGATTCAACTTGCATTTTGTCTAAAACAGATTCCATGTTTCCCCGATTTATGCAAGCACCGGATTACCCCTTTCCGCGGTCTCTTTTGGCGAGCTTCCAACCGATACCGCCGCGATGTCATTTTACATTTAACTAGACGTGGAAAGCACATGATGTCGCCAGTCTGAATGTCTACTGAAGCCTGTAGATTTTTGTCCTGGTATTGATTTTCTTATAAAGGAATACGTAAGTTATGAAAGTGAATACTGGATTCTTTCATGTCTCGCAGATGCAATTACCATAAGTAAATTCAAACTTTGAGGTGTTTCCCACTATCGCATTTACTTGCTGTACCTAATTTTTATGTTAATAAACTTTAAGGTAGTAGGCTCCTATTTTGGTTATCAGTGACGCTGTATTCTTCTTCTTCTTAGCATGTAGATGACAATTCAAATTGACTCAGCCCGAGTTTGGCACTTTCAATGCTATATTGTAGTTTATCTACTGCAAACGTTTGAATGATTAAATCAAAGCTAGAATTCGACCATTACGTAAACATCTATGACGTTAGTACAGATTCCGTAAAACTTATCAATTTGTACCCAAAGTAAAAAGTTTAACACGAAAACAAAACCAATGACGCAAATAAAAATAGGTACTAAAGATATACTCTCATTCAAACATTCATTCAAAAGTTACCTTTGTCTTCTTAACGAGAAGTCAACAAAATGAAAAAAACCGGCCAGTAAAAAGTAGGTCATCTAGTTTATTTTTAAAAAAGAAAAAAAGGCTTTCGTGAGGCTGTGCTACTTAATGTTTGCTCCATGCATACGGCAAGAAGACTTGATGAGGTCGGAGCGAATGAGGTCTCTTTACAAAGGTGTAGGTGGAGGCTTCGCGGCGTAGAAAGATGATGTAATGGTTCTGCTTTTAGGGTACCGTGCCAAGAGGTGCAGGGGATGCGTAGATAGGTAACATGTTGGTATGTTTTAGCGAAGGGATTATGTAAGCAACAATGAAGAATTTCTCCGGGAATTCTTTGATATTGCGAGGTGCATTTTTTTAGGTAGGAATCTATTTACTAGATGGGTAGATTACAAAGTTGCCATCGCTGATAAGGAGTTGCCATCGCTGATAAGGCTGGCATAAGAGCGTGGAGCTTCGCACATACAAAGCCCTGAAGATGATGAGGAGTATATTCATCGTGGTAATTTCTTGATGTCAGTTTATCAGTTTTATTTTAAACCTATGACGGGACATAAAGTAGTGTAGCGCTTAGGTGGTGTGGAATAATACTCCAGATGATGACGACGTAGTATATTTAGGTTTGCAAGTGCTGAAGCTTATTGGAATGTGGAATGAATCTATTTAGAAAAAGGCGGTCCCTTTTATACAAAGTTTGCTACACTACAATCAATGCATAGTGGGTACATTTAGAAACTTAGTTCGGGCACAATATTGTCGATGTACCCTACATACTAAAATGTTACTGTGACCGCGATCGGATGTGTGTTTTCATGTATTGCAGCTACAGTACTCCCCCCTTAGCGAAGCGTACGGGCATCTTGACGATCCTGCCTGATCTTGTACGTTGGTCGCTGGTGTTCGAGGCTGGAAGCAGGCTGGAGTGATCTTCAGTGGTAGCTGTAGCTGGTTGGCGTGTCTCAGTACTCGTGTATTCGTGGTTATCTTCGATGTTGATAGTGTATGCCGGCTTGAGACGGTCGATCGATATGTTGCTCGATCTGCCTGGTAGCTGTATCGTGAAATACTTCTCGTTGCGTTCGATGACCTTGTATGGACCTTTGTATGGATGCTGCAGTGGTTTTCGGACGGTGTCATCGCGTACAAACACGTGGCTGCATGTTGGTAGGTCGTTGTGCACGAACATACATCGCTTGTTTGAATGCGGCTTGTATGTAGGTGTCAGCTTCGTAATCACGTCGGGGTCACCAATGTAGCGCTTAGGTGGTGTGGAATAATACTCCAGATGATGACGACGTAGTATATTTAGGTTTGCAAGTGCTGAAGCTTATTGGAATGTGGAATGAATCTATTTAGAAAAAGGCGGTCCCTTTTATACAAAGTTTGCTACACTACAATCAATGCATAGTGGGTACATTTAGAAACTTAGTTCGGGCACAATATTGTCGATGTACCCTACATACTAAAATGTTACTGTGACCGCGATCGGATGTGTGTTTTCATGTATTGCAGCTACAGTAGGTATTTTAAATTGGACAAAGTTCACACATTAATATTAGACAAAATCGTACCAACATACTTGCAACTGTCAGCTGCAGTAAATTTAGTACTAACCCTAAAACTACTTTACGTGCATCTATCCCGAGTCTTAGCGTTGCTGTATATTTTTTGTATCTGCCCAGTGACATGATGAAAACTGTAGTGCCCAAGCAGCAAAGACTTGTCGTATAGCAGTCCATAGAACGTTTTTCAAGAACTATTTGGTGTTAGTGAGCGGTTCTATAATAGACCAAATAACGTTTACATGTCTCGGATTTGGCGCAGATATAACGTTATTTGGTGATATAGTAGTTCTATAGCATGTTCAGCGTGCCAATTTTGACCTGTAAAATTGATGTTACACTGAGATATATCACAAAACGGTGATGTAGTATAGTCACGGTAACGCTGTTATTGTAATTTTATGTTATGTAATAGTGATTGTGGTGCTTTTACATTACGATACCACAATAACTTGTTCAATCGTTCTCATTCAGTCTGTGTGTTGTTATTTTGTACATTCCTTATTTCATCAAATCGTAGTAAGTTAATTTAAAATATTAAGATTTTTATTATGGCGACCATGCAGTAGTGAAATTCGCTAGTAGTAGCGACCCAGGCAGTGAAATAGAGTTGCGATTACAATTTTATTGACAAACCAGGCATAGTTTGTCAATAAAATTGTGTTGTGTTTGTTTTTGTGATTACATACGGGACCGAAACGTGGTCGCTACACAATTCGTCAGAAGGCTTAAAGTCACCCAAAGGGCAATGGAAAGAGTTATGCTCGGAGTTTCCTTGCGTGATCAAATCAGAAATGAGGAAATCCGTAAAAGAACCAAGGTTACCGACGTAGCCCGAAGAATAGCTAAACTTAAGTGGCAGTGGGCAGAGCACATTGCTCGCAGAACGGATGGCCGATGGGGCCGGAAGGTTCTGGAGTGGCGACCGCGAACTGGAAGACGTTGCGTTGGAAGGCCTCCCACTAGGTGGACCGATGACCTGGTAAAGGTTGCGGGGATCCGCTGAATGCGAGACGCACGGGACCGGTCAATGTGGCGACGCTTGGGGTAGGCCTATGTCCAGCAGTGGACGTCTTTCGGCTGAAATGATGATGATGATGATGAGGCATAGTTTAGTACGAAATTTTTAAAGCCCCTCTCAAATTAGTGAGTTTTATTTAAATTAAATTATTCGAAGGCTAGTTCCATAATTTGAACAAAAAGAGTAATGTTGGCGCCTACAGGCCTTCTATAGTACAATTGTAAAAGTAGTGACCGCCATTGTGGTCAAATTAGGATTCCTTTGAAATCATAATAACAGGGCTCGTAGATAAAACAACCCATCTTCTTTATCTTTTCCAGTGTCTTCACAATAATGAATTGCGACGGCTGTGTCGCGGTCGCGTTGCTCGGAACTGTACCTTTAAAATTGAGTGAAGTTTAGAATCAAGTGCCGACTGTATTCATAGTACTAGTTTGTGATGTCTGTCTAATGTCGCTTCCACCCTGCATTGATTATTTTTAATAATTATTTTATGTACTTGATTATTAACAGAAATTCAATACATTTTTTGATTTCAATTCTGTTGAATTTAATTACGAACAGCAGATTTTCTTTATTTTAAAATAAGTTTTTTTTTAAATTTATGGTTGTATCTTTTACATCAAACATCACCTCAGATAATAATCAGTTGTACTTCTTAGACCGTCATGTGAAATATCCAATAGCTCAATTTTTCAGCCTATCGCATAATTGCTCGTGTTTATGTTCGCGGTATCATTACTTGAGCGTTCAAAAGAACTTTTACCTGTACAGCTGAACTCCATATCGGCACTTAAATCATTAACTATCTGTTTGCTCTCTTCCAGATTTTTTAAAATAGAATATTACTTTATACGGAACCACTTTCCGCTCTAGCATTCTCGACTTGACTTTGATTGCTAGCAGTGGTTTTATTACAGTGTATTACAGGTATCTAAAAACCTGTTACATAATAATTCTGCGCTATATAAGTGTCTTCGTGACCGGTATAACAATAAAAAACTCTTATAGCTTAATTTGCAGACATAAGGAGTAACACCAAACTCAGTTATATCACCAAATCGCTCATTTTTGAGCAGGCACGTCTATTACGACACTATGCACTATAGCAGATACATAAAGACACAAAAACGCCGTATTCTTGAATTTCAATAACCATTAATGATACAGGCTTGTAGTGGTAAATTTTAAACTTTTACTTATTAAATTAGACGCAAAAGGATAACAAGGTGCAAGTATATAGAACAAAGTAGTTCTATACATGTTACTATTAAGCCTTATATAGTACTTATCTATAATAGTTGTACAAAATGGTGATGTAAATGTTTACATCACTAGCTTATAGAACATTTTTTCTGTATAAGCTTATAGAGCAAAAAAGTGTTGTCGAACGCCTTAATACAAAATGCTCTCACCGTAAACACCGTTATATCACGTTTACAAAACTTTTTTGCGATATATTGTTTTAATTTTGATTTTTTTTAATTTTGGTTTTGTATTTTATTTTATTTTGATTGTTTTTAATTTTAATTTGGATATTGTTTTAAATTTTATTTTGATTATGTTTAAATTTTGATTGTGATTTTAATTTCGTTAATTGTACCTATGATCCAAAGTTGATTGAAATAAAGAAATAATAATAATAATATAAGCTTTAGTTATAGTACAATTTTGCTGCTTGGGTGGTACCGATTACTAAAGACAGGGATTGACTTCTGCGATTTGTTTAATTTGTATATAGACGGTCTCATTCGTGAGCTTAGTAGCTTGCAGGCAGGGTTTAGATCAGCAGGATCAGACGTAAGCGTGGCGCGTCGCTGCTGCAGAGGGTCCGGGGCAGTTCGAACAGTTTCCTGAATCTCACTGCGGGGAAATATGATTACCCGTTCATGTATTTCCTGTCGAACCTACATGTTTTACTAACGTAGTTTTTAAGGTTAATGTTTACTAACAATATATGGATGTAAAATGTCCGAAATAAAATGATTATTATTTAATTATGTCCAAATGTTGCATTTCTTTGAACTCAACTAAAAGCCGTTAAACATAAAAAGCGGTATTTTTGTCTTCGGAAATTTTTAGTTAAACCTTTAGTTTAACAGCTGGGGCGTAGGCACATATAAATATGAATGCAAACAGATGAGAGCATTTTAGGGTTGCAAACATTTTAGAAGCTGTAAAGTAAAAGGAACCACGTTATAGAAACTATGGTTCGAAATTTTCAAGATATTTATTTTCTTTAATAATTATCGGATAGTTATCAGATAAAATAATTACCAATGCTTCCTTTATGCCTAAAAACCCGCTTTTCAACCAATGTGTCCTGCCAACAATAATACGCCTGCCGCGACATGGACGCTCGCGAAGGAGACTGTCCACCGAGTACGAGTGGCACAAAGGGCCATGCAGCGAGCCATGCTCGGTACAACCCTCTTAGATCGAGTGCGTAACATCGAAATCCGCCGTCGGACGAAAGTCTACGATGTCGGGCACCGGGCGGTGAGCCTCAAGTGGACCTGGGCAGGACATCTGGCTAGAGGCAGAGATGGCCGATGGAACAAGGGTTTGAGCGAGTGGAGAGCAAGTTTGGCCAAAGAAATAAGAGCCGTTCTAAAACTCGTTGGGTTGACGATATCGTCAAAGTCGTGGGAAACACCTGGATAAGGGACCCACAGAACCGGGAAGTATGGCTGAAAAAAGAGGAGGCCTATACCCAGCATTCAACACAATGTTTGTGGCCGTTTTTTTTAATTGATACTTAACACCATTGGATACGCGCGGAAGCGGCAAATTGCGTTCGGATACTTCACGGTGTGTGAAGGGTATTGTTTAATGATTTTTGTTATCTATTATCAAGATAATTATTAAGACCAATGATAATGATCACTTCGATCCCCGATAGAAACCAGTTGTAAAGTTTTTTTTGGTTGGATTTGTAAACAAAAACATTTAGGTATTGTGAACTAGTAATATGAAGACTCTTCAATGTCATTTTTGGTAAGGAATTACGGTCGCCTTTATGAGTTTTCACAGCAGATTACTTAGTCATTCATCAGGTTTTTTACTTATTCAACACACGTTATGATAAAATGTTTTTCCTAAAATGTTTGGTGAGAGCAGCGGTGGCCCAGGTGGAGATCCCGACTTACGTGGGTTCGAACCCAGCCAGGCGCATTACTTTGTGTAAGTTATTTCATCACCACTGCTCTCAAACCGGTGAAGGAAAACATCGTGAGGAAACCGGCATGTCCTAGAACCAAAAATTCGAAGACATGTGACATCTACCGACCCGCATTGGGCCCGCGTGGTGGATTATAGCCCATTCCCTCTCATAGAGAGGAGGCCTACGTCCCAGCAGTGGGAACATTAATAGGCTGATTATGCTTATATGATAAAATGAGAGAATGGTACAGGGAGACCACCATGGCGAGGATATAAGGCATTATAATAGCCCAAAAATCATAAGAACATTAGGAGTCTTTTACAGAACTATAATTTCTTAATACGTAATAGCAATAATACGAAAATAATCGTCATTAACTTAAAAACACTAGCTACAATGGTAGGTAACCCTAACCATTGTATTTTTTATTTTATTTTAAAGTAAATTATGCAGCCAGAGTTACCAAAATACTAAACTATGTTTATTCACACATGCAAAACAAAGAAAATAGGTATGTAAGTTATAAGTCAATGAATAAATCATTAAGTATTAACTTTACCTATCTATATCGATCTTCATTATGAAAAAACCTTTTTACAAAATACTTATGTGAATATCTTCATGTTAATTAAAGCCGTGTATTAAATGATACATGTTTAATTTCCATTTATTTCAAATAATGATCACTAAATAAATTAGATAATTCATCTAATCTACTTATACAGAAATACTGATCCATAATTTAAAAACCAATACCTAATAACAACCGCAATACTTTAGAACTACATTAACAATTCAACAAAAAAAAAAATACACGCAGATACCAGACAGTAGTAAAACCGAAATTCTCAGAATGCACGCATCTCACCCCAACAGAAAGGCTGACATTGGCCTTTGGTACGCTAACACAATCAATACAAGTTGTAAAATACACATAACCAGGCAAACAGAGCGAATACTCACATTTTATAACACGAAACACCCAGCTAACAACACTAGCACCAAGGAACTATATCGCGAGTACAAAATATTAATGTTATAACAATATAATATTAGGAAAAAATCTACTCGAAACTAACTACCGACGACTAGAGGCCGCCCATTTTGTTTTCTGTCAGTTTTCACGTTGCCAGAGCAAAAAATGTAACGCTGGAAATTGTGGGGCGTTCGGAAACCTTGTAGGAAATTGGAGATCTATGAAAATGGTGACACTTTTTTTCTACGAAAAAAATAGTGGATAACTATACTGCATGTTATAGGTTATTTTAGTTCAGATAACTTTTTACATGTTTAGTGTTTTCTGTGAAGGAGTAAATGATTCTAAATTGATTCATCGTAAATTTTATAGAAGAATTTAGGGACGTTTAATAATAACTCATCTTTTAAGATTAAATTGATAATTATAATTAGTTATAAGCAGCAGTAACTTGTTATTTCAAATACAATACTCCTTAAATCCAGTTATACATCTTATTAAACAATTTCTAATCCCGAAATAAGATTAATTTATTAATTAATTATTTCAAACAAATCAATTAGAGAACCAAACTCTCTACTAACTAATAGAATTTACGTTAATATCTCTCCACAAAATAAATCAATACCGTATTATTGCTAACTATAGACAATGCCATACTTCGAATTTTATCAACCAAACATACCTTCATGAAAATCGTGAAAACAGCGCACCTGAGAAAACATATCTCAAGCATACATGTAGCGCCATCTAGTTACCCACGCAGTAAACGTTTCAAGGAAAACGCTTTCCCGCTAATACTGGCAAAGTTTTATGCACAGTAACTGAGTATCTAGGTGTTACACTTATAAGTACACAGTGACTTCGACAGATGTCGTTACGTACCTCGTGTAGGACTATCTTCAAAAGTTCGTTTATTTATAGGGAAACGGTAAAGACATAATTACTTGAATTTTATTATTACTTAATTTTTAACATGATCGTAAGTTTTTACCAACAGTTCTGAGTCATGGATACTCGAATAAAGAAAAATTATATTCTATTCTTTGTTTTATCAATATTTTTAACCATGTAGGTAAGTGATATCTACTAGAAAGAATACGAAGCGGGGTGTTGCTAACGCTACGCCAGCGCAGCCACTACGCAACGCTAGCGCAGTCGCTACGCTGTGTCAACGCAACGCGTCTAACGGGTTTTCTAAGTAAATTTTGACAGCAGGCCTCCACTCATGCACCCGCGCGAGGTTAAGTGGACGCCCTACCAACCAACGCAACAATAACACAAAAATAAAACATTTCAGAATTACAATGTCAGACCATTTATTAATCAAACAACAATACCGGACATACCAGTGTTATCGACTTGTATAGGGATAGGCTGAGCTTTTATTGTGAAATTAGGGAAGATGTATAGTTTAGCGATATCAAACCGACGGCCGGTACAGAACTGGTCATATTGGTCGTAGGCTAACTTGGTGCCTATGAACGAAACTGCAAAGATGCACACAAGGAGAAGGGCACAGATTGTTGGACATAGGATGGCCCCTAGTTTGCTTGCACGGTCTGTTCGGATCGATCCTATTTCGGAGTCGGTTAAGCTTTGTCTTACGGATGCCTTTGTCATTACTGAAAAAAGATGGATAATGTATAGTAGTTTCTGTTGCCTGGAAATAAGGACCTTCGTTGTTATTGCACTGTTGATGAATAGCAGGTAAAGTAAAAGTTTAAGCCCTTTAGATGATCCTCTGACAACGAGCTTGGAGGAAATGCCAGCCGTGTCTAATGCTAAGCAATGTCTAATGCATTACTGTTTACCTGTCGAAAAAAGTTTAGCGAGTGAGTAGTTCGGGGCGGTTCGTAGGTGATTGACGGTACAATTCACTTGCCGGTACAAAGTGTGTACCAAGTGAGAATTTCTCAGCGAATATTCTGTCCATGTGTACACAGCTGAGCCAGTTTCTTCTTTGATAGCACTTGTTGCTGCGAAAAAGTAGCAGGAGATAGTTCTCACTGACAGTTGGACAATCAGCTATCCACTATTAATAAATGTATCTCTTTTGAATCTAAGTTTGATATTATAACTATGGTATGAGTATATAAGGATACGACATGCGAAAAGGCGTGAGTTTCTGTACAGTCAGCACCATAAAGGTGTAAAGACGGACTAGTAACAATTGACACTGACGTCATGCATGAAATGAAAAGGACTTGGGTTGTAGCTTTACATTGTAGACACAATTGTGGAATAATGGTTGTAGACAATTAAATGGTTATTAATCCGTGTTTACATCTTTTTGAAGCTGACTGTATGTATAGTATGATGAAGAAGCTACGTAAATAAATTATAGGAGTCTCGTTAGTCTCGTAGCCGCATGCGCGACTGCTGAGCATGAGGTCCTGGGTTCGATTCCCGGGTCGGGCAAGGAATTTCTCAGTAACAGCCACGGAGTCTGGATTTGTGCCCGGCTGATGGCAACAGGCTCGCCTCTATTACATGGGACATAAACATAACTGACGAAATGTGGGTGTGCTATTAGGTACACCTCTGCCTAAACCTTCGGGGATTACAGGCGTGAATTTACAGTAAGGAAATTAGGACATTACACTCGTGGGAAAAACAACATAAAACTTACGTACTATAGGTTACCTCTTTATATGTTTATTATCATGTCATCAATATTTATTTGAATTATAAAACATTTTCATGAAAAAATACACTTTTAAAAAAAATGTCAATGTCACTTGTTGTTTTATATTATTTTATATGGCAGTACTCTTTAGTTCTTGACGAGGTTTTTGGTCAGAATAGAGGAGTCTTTATTAACATAAGAAAATTCTCTTTAGTAGATGTCGGAAAAATTTGATTGGATTTTTAGAACCTACTTGGTTCTGCTCACGACTTCGCTACCGTTATGTACGGAAATTAACCCCCGGGAAAGTTTTTAATACGACACTCGGAGATAATGTAGCTTCGTATAACTGCAATAATTTTTGAAATCGGATCAGAACTCATAGCATGACCACCGTGGAAACGGGTTTTGTCGACGGAAGAATCAACAATATGACAGATTTCTTTTGTTTATCTGTGATTTTGTCGATTCTTCCGTCGACAAAACCCGCTTCTACGGTGGTCATGCTACGCGTGCTGTAGTTCCGAAGATTACGCCCTACATTCAAACTTAAAATACCCCCTTTATAATATTAGAATAGATTCTACCACTGTGTGTTATAGGAAATAAGATCTATAAGTCTGTGGGGTTCAAACCTCCACCTCTCTTCCTCTTTCTCTTCTTCTTTGTAAGTGGGGTCAGGTGATGCAGGGTAATGATTGTACTTGCAGATAAAACAATCTATCAAGGAGATTGGCATAGTATCCCCAGAGATACGAGAATCTAGACTTACCAGACTTTTCTCAAACGGAACCCTTAACCAGTTTAAAACTTGGATATTCTAGCTGGGCCGTCTGTTAGCTGAACTGGAACTGGGACATACATCATCATCAATATCATCCACAGCCCGAACTCACCCACTGCTGGGTATAGGCCTCTCTTTACTTGTGCCAATCTCCACGGTCCTGTGCCAGCCTTATCCAGGTTTTTCCCCCCATGACAACTATGTCGTCTGCCCATCTCGCCGCCGGACGACCCACGTTCTTTTTGCCAGTGCTTGGAAGCCATTCGGTGACAGCCTTAGTCCACCTGTTATCACTGCGCCTTGCTAGGTGTCCTGCCCAACTCCATTTGAGTTCCGTAACGCGATTTCCAATATCGAAAACCTTTTTGCGTGTTTTCGGACGTACATACATAGAGTCATACCGTTTTCCCAAGGGGTAGGCAGGAACCATAGAACGAAACCTGTTACGATCCTGTAGGATTACTAGTCCATACATCTTATAATAACTTAATATTATAAAAGCGAAAGTAAGTTTGTTTGTTACCTTTTCATGCCTAAATCACTGAACTGATTAACCTTAAATTTTGCGTATACGTTGTCAGGTGTACAGAAACGGATATAGGGTACCTTTCATCCCGAAAAAAAGGATTGTTCCCGAGAAAAACAACAACAACGGTCTTATGATAATATATGGCGCCACGTGTCTTTAGAATTAAGATTGAATTATATTATTATTTCCTTTATTTATTTTTATACAAATCTTATACATTTTTAAATATTTCTTAAACTAAAAACAATATAAAAAACATTTAAAAATATAAAAAATTGTAGCCCACCGGTATCGGGAACAGGGTCCAAGGTACCGGCGGTCAGGGCTCCAGAGAGAGGAACCTCCTAACAATACGAGCCGTGTCCAGGAGTACCGCTTTCTGAATCAAGCCCTTGATCCAGCTGTCTAACGAAAGCCTCCTCAGGTATTGGTCGAGGCTCTTGGCAATTAAGCCATGGGCTGATACAACTGTCAGCACAATGATCGCTGAGTCCACATCCCACATGTCGACAACCTCGCGAGCCAAGTCAAGATACTTGATTTGCTTATCTTTCTCGGCTTTCACGAGGTTCTCATCATGTGGGACTGTTATGTCAACAATCATTGCGCGCCGCTCTGATCGATCCACCACCACTATATCAGGCTTATTGGCTACAATAGTCCAGTCAGTGATGATGGATCGATCCCAGTACAATGTGATACTGCCATTTTCGAGAACTGGGTCGGGCACATACTTATAGTACGGTACTTCCGATTCCACAAGGTTGTATTTTAGAGCAAGTTGCTGATGGATAATCCTGGCTACAAGGTTGTGTCTATGCAAGTACTCTCCGTTAGCCAGACGAGAACACCCGGAGATAATGTGACGGATTGATTCGCCTGGACGGTGGCATGCCCGACATATGTCAACCGTACCGTCCTTCACAATAAATCTCCGGTAGTTATTCGTCATCATAACTTCATCCATAATTGCACAGACAAAACCTTCGGTTTCTCCGAAGAGGTCCCCGGAACGTAGCCAGGCTACGGACGCTGATAGGTCTACATCAGACCCATGCAGGGCCCGGAAAAAGCGTAAATTATATTATTATTATAGAAACTTTAGTAGTGCGAATTGATTCTCAAATCCTAAATTAACGTGAGCGCTAATCTAAAAGCTAGTCTGATAATAAACACACGCCGGTTGCGAGTATTAGGTACAAGACCTTTCCAAAGAGTAGAATACTTATACCAAGACCTTTCTAAAGATCTACTCATGATGTCAGTAGACGCAGTCTTTCTATCAAACGTGAAAACAACCATATTATAAAGGGCAATACCAAATTCTCCACCAGCGACACTGTCACCTGAACAGATAAGTTCAGATAAGTTAGTGGGCATCCTTTTTTCCATGATGATATTCAGAGACAACAGAACGCCACCTGATCTATGCTTACATCCTTCTTCGTTTACGTTTATATAATATCTGGATGACCAGATATTATATAACGTGCGTGTATCACGTATATGAATACGTGATACACGCACGATGGCTATGGGTACAACGCATATGACCTTCTGAGGAACATTACCAATAAGTGTTTTTCCAGAAAAAGTTATAATGTAAATTCTTAAAATTAATGAATACTCCAGTATCGCTATTTATAAAGCGTGGACTCCCACTTGATATTCAAGTGACACCAAGCTCTTGGAACTTCGCTTCGAAGCCCATTTTCTGGGAAAACTTGTTAATGATCAAAAGCAAACAAATATCTATTGACAGCATCTATTTATGGAACGGTAGCATATAATAATATCTCCTATAATTAGCTAAGGTACATGTAATGAAGTAGTAATGGATAAAACTTAATTTTCTCACACTAGTTTTTATAAAATAGGGTTTTTTGGCTCTCCAAGGCACGCCGCAACACCCGGGTTTTTGAGTGAAATGACCAAGAAGTAAAGACATGCTGCGTCGACCCCAAATGAATGATGATGAGCAAGAAGTATTTAAGTCCCATTACCTATGTTTCTGCTTAACAGACCTTGTCATATTGTCTGTCATTATTCGATAAAGAATATAGAGAAAAGGGTTTGGGAAAAAGTTAAAAGGCGATTTTCAATAATAAAAAAATAATTCTCCACAGCTATCGAACGGAAAACAAATAAAGTGGGGAGGTTTTAGGATTAGAATTCATGGTTGGTGTTGGTTTGAAAAAATACAGCGTGGAAGGGACATCGACGTACAGCCAGCCGGCACGTATTCAGTACATCATTTTGAACCGTTCGTGTGTCGAAGTCTCTTCCAGCCTGTATAATGGGTATAAAAATACTCTCAACGAAGCCGAAAGGTACTTCTCCCGTCTTTGTGATCATTTGTTTGTTATCGACCAGATCTGGGAACCTTCTAGTTACGCAAGTATTGGGGGTCATAGTTCAAACTTTTTAATGTTATAACTTTTCTTTAAATATCTCCACGACCCGAGTTACATTGAGTCCTACCGTAAAACGTGATTTTTCTCCAAAAAAAGTCGTTTCTCAGAAATAATTTTTTGCGTAGAGTTACTTGTGAGTTACAGTTTGATTTACAAAATGCTTGGTTGACGGCTTCGTGAAGAGACGGACCCTTCACGAAGCCGTCAACCAAGCATATACGTTGTATATCATTAAGTTATCAAGAAACAATAAAATAAAATAAAAATTTTCAATTTACTTTCGCTAGTAAACGTCATAGACAGAACACAAAGATTTAAATCGATAGATGGACACACAAGCATGAATAATTATGTATCTATTCAGCTATGCCCTACAATGTCGTCAATGGTGTTCTGTCATGTTCGCTTTGTGGTCGAAGTTGTTTGGCCAAAGTTGGATATGCTAGCCACTTGAGATCACATGAAACGGCAGTACACCAAACCTTTCAACAACCACTCTAGAAAGCCATCGAATGCAGTCTCTGTGGCCGAAATCGGCTAGATGGCTTCATTTCATCATTCATCATCATCACTCCAAATGTATTGATTGCAATGTCATGTCGACACAAACATAGTATTTTGGAACCCTTATCATTAAGAAATAGATCTTAGACCAATTTGAATATCATTGTCATACAAAACTGGATTATTTTTAACGGGAGTCCAACGACTTAAATCTTAACTTTTTTTACAGCTAAGAGAAAATGCGATTCTTCCTCTACTTCGTGGTTTACTCCTGCCTGGTGATCGCTCTGTTCCTCACTTTCCTGTACCTCATGACTGTATTGGACCCTGGTCTGCTGCAACTACAGGAGAAGGCATCCCGAATGATGAAGACCAATAATGGTGATGTTGAACCGGTAGGGAAGACTGTACTTCTCTTTTAGGCACCCATCCCATTGCTGACGAGGAAGCGACAAGTTATATAGACGATTTTCTCGCTCAAGACACGTATAAAAGATTGTGTCCCGTGTGAGTAAAAGAGATACATGAAGTAATGGGGATTGTCCAGTTTCAAAAACTGTGCCAATTGCAAAACCATTTCGAGGAAAAAGGTCTCTAATAATTTATTTCTCGTTAAAATGAATAAAATCTCTATATTTATTTATATTTTTGAAGAAATGTTTTAACAGAGATCTCAATAAGGAATATCGCGAGATTCGCTTAAGCCTGCATTCAGAAATGGATATGGCAATCGCGCGGTTCCTGCGTGTCTAAACGAGCCCTTAGCTCCATGTGATGAGAGTGTCACTCACATGTTTTTAATGTAAAATTTTTACTTTAAACACCTCCACGATCCCCGTACTATGCATTCCATCCATCAGCACAATGCTTTGAGTGCGTTCCATCGAGTCCTACAGTAAACCGTGATTTTTCACATTAAAAAAAAAAGTCGTATCCCAGCAATAATTTTTGCGTAAAGTTACTTAGTTTGATGTACAGAATGCTTGGTTGACGACTATGTGAAGGGTCTGTTTACACCCTGTATAGTAAGAACATATAAGTTTCCAAACTATCACGGTCACTAATATTATCACTCACACTAGAAACGGGATATGTACCATGTGAACTGTAGACATGGTAAATATCCCGTTTCTAGTGTTAATTATAATAGTAAGAAGATTTTTCCTGATTTTCTTCTTTTAGGAGGAACGTTCAGCAGCCCAAAGAAATGTTCTGGTACCTTGTCCGAACTTTTGAAATAGTTCAGCAACATAGTACGTGTTAACTAGACTTTATTATATAACTAATAAGTATTGGTATAGTGTGTGTGAGAATAAACTTTTGATATGAAATTCGCCTTTTTATGAGCCTTTTTTTGGTTGTAAGCTTTTGTTATATGGAGTGAGATTCAATAGTTCAACGAGTAGGTTTCGAACTCATGAACTCCCGATGACTATTGGGAAGCAGGGAGACGAAATTTATTGGCTTCCTTTTTCGATCCTAATAAATAATCACAAATACTTGTACAACATTCATTAAACGAATTTTAATTAGGTTCAAAGCCTGAGTGCTGATTTTTTTTACATGTTGTATAAAAATAATTAAATATGAAAAATAGAAAATTTAATATTTGAAAGTTTGAATTTAAAACACAAATAAATGTTAATTAAGTTCATAAAAGTAAGTCATCTGCCTAGCTTTTTCCCAACTATGTTGGGGTCGACTTCCAGTCTAACCTGAATTCCAGTATTTTACATGGTGCGACTGCCTATCTGACCTCCACAACCCAGTTAGTACTAGGTAATAGGATACCCCTTGGTAAGACTGGTTGTCAGACTTTTTGGGCCACCTACCTGTAACGACTGTGAAAGATCTACAAATGACAGCCGGGACCAACGGCTTAGCGTGCTCCCCGAGGTACGGAGGAAACTCGGTATGTAATGGGTGGTCACCCATCCACAGACCAACCTAAAGATCGATCCGAGCAGCTGTTTTTGTTTAGCCACGAGCTCCCTAGCTACAGTTCTTATGACAGTAATAATGGTACTTACTTTATTCCAGTACCTAGCTGAACAGCGATGTGCCTATATTATGTTAAATTGAAGTTTCAATTTATATTTTTTTAAAGCGAGCTTCCACTGACGTGGAAAAAACTGGAAGTCATGCGGAGAAGCCTTTGCCCAACAGTGGGATGACGCAGGCTAACAGTATCAGTTTTCGACTCATCCCTTTAATGACTTATCATGAATTATTAATCGCGTGAACTATTAAACCTATAGAGCTGAAAGGAGGATAGGTAATTTTCTATGAAATTCGGTCGTAGGACCAACAGAATTAATCTCAAATAGTAGCATGTAATTAGAACTTCACTTTATATTATGGCAACAAAGTACCCAAGTCGCCGGAGAACCGACATAGAGCCTGACAGCTGTAGTCAAATTTACTTTATTACACTACACACACACACACACACACACACACACACACACACTTTATTTTACTTTAATTTTTTTTTTAAGTTCTTTTAAAAACCCCAAAACACAATAAAAACACGAATGAACAAAGCCGTCTTCTTCTTAAGTCAAATTTGTAGGGGTCGTCTTCCAGTCTAAACGGTACCATCGTTTTACAAGGCTAACACTGCCTATGACCTCGACAACCAAGTTAATACTGGGTAATACGATACCCCTTGGTAAGATTGATTGTAATTGTCATCTTCAGGAGTATTAAATAGAATTATTAATTGAAAATCTTTTAAACACAAGTTTTTACTATAATGCACTGAAAAAAGAAAATAACCATTGGAGTAAAAGAAACAGCAAGCAGAACAAAACAGTTTCATAAAAGCTTGTCACATTTTTTTGCCTTTACCATTCACGCGAGAAGCCTTTTGAATTTGATCGTTGAGCAGTTCCCTCGAGAAAAGACGATCCTGACTCCTGAGGATCGTCTTATGTTTAATCATCGATATTGAACGCGTATTAGAGTTTCGTGTGTTTGTGTGTGTGTCTCTTGGGGAGACGATGCTGGTTGCAGGATGAAGTAATATAGAATGTATACTAATATTATAAAGCCATTTTTAAGACTTTCTTCAATAAGGAAGAGTTCACAATTCGGTTGTATTTTTTTTAATGTTTATTACCTCATTTTTGGATGAATTGGTCCCATAGAAATTTCATCAAAATCGGTTCAGTAATTTGGTTTTTTTCCTTGCGTTAATTGCAAGTAGCGGATGCAGCTTATTGGGTTCTGGTATTTGTTTAGGTCACTAGTTTTGTTTCTTAATACAACGAGCTTGTCATATTTTATAAATGCCTTATTGCCCAACTCTCTGTTTTCTTTCAATTGGGTTTGTAGGTCTCTGTGTGTGTTCACAAGTGTGTATAAGGAGTAGTCTTGTTTAATAAAGGGTGTAAATAGACCCTTAACACATTCGAAAGGCACTTGTTCTCCCCGTCTTTGCGATATTTTTTTTGTTTTAGACCATACCTGTGTAGCGGAATATCATCCTCACAGTAACAATATAGTACGTAGGGTAAATCGACAATATTGTGCCCAAACTAAGTTTTTATATGTACCTACTATGCATTGATTTTTTGTTACAAATTTTGTATAAAAGGGACCGTCTTTTCTAAATATATCCATTCCATATTTCAACCATCACCACGAGTCTCATTTTCATACCTTGCGTACCCAACAGTGGTGACCCCGACTGAAGAAACACCTAGAAACAAACATGAACCCGATTACTTCGAAGCAGAACGATGGAAGCGACACAACATCGCCGCAAAAAGATTCGCACGAACTGTCAGCCGTCTCGTACAACCAACGGATACCGCCTCTATGGAGAAATAGAATCAAGCTCTGGTTCCTGCAATTTGAAGCGATCGTGTCTGCAGGAAAACTAAGCGACAACGAACTATCAGAGTTGCTCATCCGCCAACTCGACCTACAAGATCTAGACGAAATTCAAGACATCATGTTCGATACCAGAAATGCCACAGAAAATAACAGATACGCCACCATGAAGATGAGGCTCATCCAAACCTACGACGAGAGCGAGCACACTAAACTCGAGAGATTACTGTCCAACGTGGAACTAAGAGATTTGAAGCCGTCGCAACTACTACGCCGCATGCAAAATTTAGCCGGTAACAACATCGCTGACAACACGCTGCGTGTTATATGGACAACCACCCTCACAATATGGACACAAGTACCTGCTCACTATTATCGACCGGTACACGCGATGGCCCGAAGCATTACCTCTCCACGACATAACTGCAGAAACAATAGTCAAAGCGATATACGAAGGCTGGATAACAAGATTTGGTTGTCCTATCACGATAACAAGCGATCAAGGCCGCCAGTTTGAGAGCAAACTCTTCTCTGAATTAATGAAATTAATGGGAATAAACAGAACGAGAACAACTGCATATCACCCACAATCTAATGGAATCATCGAACGCTGGCACCGCTCACTCAAAGCCGCACTTACCGCGCGCTGCACTACTAGTGCGAACGGAAAGTGGTTTGACGAGTTACCGACCGTATTACTTAGATTACGCGCGGCTACTCGCAGCAACACACTAATTAGTCCCGCACAATATACCTACGGAACATCGCTGCGATTACCAGGAGATTTTTTTGTTGAAACAAAAGGAAGCCAAATGAGTCACGATTTCGTCGAACAGCTGCGACAGACTATCAACGCATACCGACCAGCCGAGATCACGCATAGCAACAACAAAATGTTTGTACATTCCGACCTACGTACCTGCGAAAATGTTTACCTACGAAGAGATTGCACAAAAAAACCATTACAGCCGACATATGAAGGCCCATATCCCGTATTGGAAAGATGTGAGAAATACTACAAGCTGCAACTACCAGGAAGAGTAACCAACGACTCGATCGACCGTCTGAAGCCTGCCTACACTATGAACGAGCAAGGACATAATGACACACAGAAAACAACGCGATCAGGAAGAATTGTGAAACCAGTTGTACGCTTCGCTTGAGGGGGTGTACTGTAGCGGAATATCATCATCACAGTAACAATATAGTACGTAGGGTACATCGACAATATGCATTGATTTTTTGTTACAAATTTTGTATAAAAGGGACCGTCTTTTCTAAATACATCCATTCCATATTTCAGCCATCACCACGAGTCTCATTTTCATACCTTGCGTACCCAACACCTGGGAACCTTCTAGTTACGGAGATATTGGGGGTCAAAGTTCCAAGTTTTTCACAAGTTTTTTTTTAAATACATGTTTTTAATGTAAGATTTTTACTTTACACACCTCCACGACCCCCGTACTATTCAATCCATCCATAAGCACAATGCTTTGAGTGCTTTTCATCGAGTGCTACCTTAAAACGTGATTTGTCGCCCCAAAAAAAAAAAAGTCGATTCCCAGCAATAATTTTTACGTAAAGTTACTTAGTTTGATGTACAGAATGCTTGGTTGACGGCTATGTGAAGGGTCTGTTTACACCCTGTATAGTATGGTGAATTTTTCAGGCATTTTTGGTTTTGAGAGATTTTTATTTTCAGACACATTGTGCTGAACGTAACAACAACAGGTCGTATTTTGTCGCCGTTTTTCCCAAGTCTTCTGACCGTTTCTATGCCATTTTCTTAATGTAAATTAAAATAGTTATTTATTATGTCTAATATTGTTTTTTCTAAATCGTGATAGTAATTTTCTCGTTCTTCCACTCTCAATATGACTAGGTACTGTATACTAAATTAAAATAAAAAGTATTTTACAAATCTTAAAACGTCATTAAAGCGTTAATAGATCCTTTCAGCACTGTAGTAGGATACTGGAGGTCACATCGTAGGTCCACAGTCCTTTCACAATTATTTTACCTCTGATTGCGGAGCTGCAACTAAACAGCAACTTTATTGAAACGTATTTAAAGATCGCTGTAATTTTGACAGACGTGTCAACAAAGATCACAGATTTTGACAGTGATGTCAACTCATAGGAATAGTAAAAGGACTGTACTATTTTTGTAATTAACTCACAGAGCATGATATACAATAAATTAACTCTAGATTGTCTACGTACGTTGTTGTATATTTTTTCATTTTCATTTTTTTGATAGTGGCAGTATTCGTTACTGTCAAAAAATGACAATTAAGTCCTTTTCGATAAACTTTACGCTTATTTATTTGTACGTTTATTTTATATAAAATCAGTGGTATTACATCTTTCTAGGTAAGCGACCGCGACGATACATTCGCGGGAACAATGCACAACTGTCTGATCTTTTGAAACTAAATGGTATCCAACAGCTTGCAAAGTATATCTTTTTTCTTTGATCTCAGAGTAGTACAGTGTAGTTCAGAGGGATTCTATGGTTCCTATATGTTGGTACAGAAAGTCGCTCCATGTATCTTTGTGCGAGTCAGCTGCGTTCGTTAAAACACAAAATGCTAAAATTGAATTATTTTTTCCATTATGTCTTATTTTCTTAGGATGGATGTCAAAGTAAAGATCATCATTGCTGTCGTTTGCATAATTATTGTTACTTCATTCGTATTTTTGTGCAATCTTATGAAGACAGTTAACCCACCGCCACTTGCAGCTAAGCCGGAACCGATTAGTTCTTCGTTAAAGACGCCTAGAATGATTGTAAGAATCCTTAATTATATTAAATCAAAACGTAAAACCACGTGAAGATATATCTTACCCCATCACGTAAAATAATTGATTTGGTTTAGTTCATTTTGGTAGAACCAAGCTCATTTATCCTTCTCATTTTCAGCTACAAAAAGGTGCTGATATGATAAACCCATGGATCAGAGCTAGTGAAAACGATAGTGTAGTGACTGATGACTATCGCAACCTTAAGCAATTGATACAAAGCGTCGTGCCTCCACTTTGGCCATTGACCCCTGAGCCACCCCCTGTCCAACTAGATCAACTTCCAGAAGATAGTGAGAGTAAAAAAAAAGTAAATGTCACCACACTTAAAAACAGAGACATTTTTCTTATAGGTAAAAGATCCGTTGATGATAGCGAAAAACGCAGAAGCGATCTCGATTCTATTATTTTAAAAGTAACTGATGATAGAGGGCTATTTAACATTGAAATTAAAATAGGCACAAATGATGCATCCACAAAGAAACAAATCGAAACCAGGGAAATCAAATCGAAAGATGCACCTAAATATAGTATGTCTTTGAAGACAAAAAATAATGATTTGTTTAAAATAAGTGAACTAGCAAAAAGTACAATTATACATGTAAAGCCGAACGATTCAGTCTCTGTTGATGATTATGATGATCATCAAAAAAGGACAGTAAAAGATAATATAATTCAAGCAGTGATCAATAATACAGAAAAGTCTGCAGTAATGCCGTTAGACAAAAATGTATTGCCTATATCGGTTTTTTCCAACAAAACGAAACTCACTAATCATTCTGACACAAATGCAAAAGAAATAGACAAATAATTTATCGCAAAAGCGAAATCACAAAAACAAAACAAATCTTAACAGCCTAGCGAAAACACAACATTGCAATCTTTTGTACCAACTAGAAATGAAATGTAACTTTTGATATGTAAATTTGAAGATTTTATTGGCAAAAGGGACCTAGCAGTATTCAAAATAAGTCCAGAGAGATATTTATTGATGGCATGTAAAGCCAAGTCAGAGGCCCATGGGTGGCATAAATACTAAGACACCAGGTTAGGCACTAAACACACGATAAAGAAGAAGAATGAAAATGATTCTGGTGGATACAAAGCTATTGCAAACTCAAAACAGATCAGCAAATTAAATATATCGGTGCAAATCTTTGCGATTAGTAGTCTTCGCAAAAAGGATGTAAAAGGACCCATCACATAGCATTAGGTACGTCAAACTGAGTAACACTATGCAAAAATTGTTGCTGGTCATCAACTTTTTTTTTGTTTGAAATATCACGGTTTACGGTAAGGCTCGAATCTGTGCTGAAGCATTAAATAATACAAGGGTTAAAGGAAAATTGAAACAGTTGGAACGTTGGAGCTTCAACATCCCCGTAACAAGAAGGGTGCAAGGTATAGTCCAGAAAAAAAAATCCTAATGACGGGAAGAACTGAACAGCCTTTCAGCTGCGATTAGGGTGTTTCTAAACCCGTTAACCGCTAAATGTTCTGAAATGGAATGAATTACTTGTGTTCGTTAAGTGCGCAATCTACGAAAATTGACATCCCGTCGAAAAATTAAGGTTTACAATGTTTTTTTGAGTAAAGTTATTAATGAATTGCAATTATGTTTAGTGTGAAATATTATTGGTTATATGCTAACAATGTATTTTTATTAAGTTCATAAAATTCGCTCTTGGTTGGTTAATCAGGCGTTGAGAGTTGGTCTCTTGCACCCAACATAAATCTGAGTTCTGTTTGAGCACGAGCCAATAAATATACTTACCTGTATCCTTGTCTTAAAATTGGCTCATTATTTTTGGTAAAAAATCTTTGATTTTCTTTATCTGATTGAAATAATATCGTCAATATCCCAGGTTTGTGCTCTCAAAAATATCACCATCATCATCATTTCAGCCGAAAGACGTCCACTGCTGGACATAGGCCTCCCCCAAGTATCGCCACATTGACCGGGTCCCGTGCGACTCGCATCCAGCGGATCCCTACAACCTTCACCAGGTCATCGGTCCACCTAGTGGGATTCCTTCCAACGCAACGTCTTCCGGAAATAAAAATATCATAGTTACTGTGAATAGATTTGTGTTACTATTCGATAAAAAAATATATTTATATTTGCGAAAGCTAATGCGAATGTGTATATTTTATACGGGCATTAACGTAGAGCATCTGTAGCATCCTAACAGTTTATTTGAGAGTACGGCAGGATGTCAAAGGGGAGCTCCCCACCCCCGTGATTTTTTTTAATGTTCGTAGTGTATTTTATCAGACAGGGGCAGGAAGATGATGATTTTCTAGTTTAGCGCACCAAGACTTTAGCCTTAAGTGTCGTATAATGTTGTGTCTGTTTACTAAAGTCAGGCCTCGTTTTGTAATGATAAGTAATTTGTAATATAGAAGGCAAGTTATATGATCAGCCCCCGTAGCATGACCACCGTAGACAAGGATTTCTTTGACGGAAGAATCGACAAGACAGATAGTGCAAAGAAATCTGTCATTGTGTCGATAAAATCTGTCATTTTGTCGATTCTTCCGTCAAAGAAAACCTTGTCTACGGTGGTGATGCTACGGGGGCAGGTATGTTATTTGTCTACACGGTTCTAAATGGTATAGCTGTTACTGGTCCCCTCAAAGATTCTAATGATGTAACCGAAACACATCTGGCAAAGCACAAGGAGAAGTACTATGACTGTGTGGAGGGAAGGGTTGTGGTCGACCACTGAAATGTTTATGCAATGATTTCAGTGCTTGTGTTAAGATTAATGAGGCATACCATGGCTAGTTTTGTGTCTCAAGAGGTGTTAGACAGGGCTGTGCAGAGTCTCCTTGGATGTTTAGCCTATGCATAAATTGAGGATGAATGGGTTGCCTGTCAAATGCCTTCTTTATGCCGATACTCAAATTCTTCTAGCATCGTCAGCGGAACAGTTGCAAGACATGGTAACTGTAAAATGAATGTAGCTTAAAGAGAAAACCGCTGAATGTAACTGTGACGAAGACGAAAATTGTGATGTTTGCAAGAGAAGAGGATGTGTCTGATGTGGAAATAAATGTAACATCTTCAGTGCCTAGAACCCACATGGTGGGCTCATTTTAAATGTAGTTTTTTCTTAGGGACTCCAATATCCAATAATGTAAAAATAAAAACAAGAGGTTTCAAATTACTACAACTACAACTATTTTTATTTTCATTTTTTTTTCGACCTCTTCCTAGATGCCGAAAACCAACGTGGTAGGTCCTATTTCAGGGGTGGAAAACCATTTGCACGATTTTAAACGTATATCCTAAAAATAATTATTTCGATGCAAATTGTTTCGAGAATGGGTTGAAAATCGAGGTTTTTCAGGGTTTGGTATCAAAATGGTTAAGAAGGAATACCTATGGTGCGACTTCACTGCCTGTCTGGAATTACCACCAAGCTAATTATGCATACTATTTGTTCAAGGTAAAATAAAATTGCCTAGCAAAACTTTGCAGACGTGAAACCAAAAAACCAGCCATGTTCGAGTCGAACTCACGCATGAAGGGTTTCGTACTATCGTAGTATGGGAGCCACCTTTAATTTATTTTTATTATTTGTTGTTATAGCGGCAACAGTAATACACATTCTGTTAAAACTTCAAATGTCTACCTATTACGGATCATCAAAAAAACCCTTATTAGAAGTGCCTTTTTATTACAATATTGCAATTGCAATTTCAGGTTGAATATTATGAGAAGAAATCAAATTTTGTTTAGGGCTAAAAATGAGATTTAAACAAAAAAAAACTATGGAAAATGATATCACATCATCGTCGTTGTTTTAGATAATAAATGGTATCAAAATGTATTTAAAAAAGATAAAAAAAAACAACTTAAAAAAATAAGTTAATAAACCAGTTATCTCTAAAGACCTACACTCATTCATCCATAATTCAAAAATTGGTGGCGAAAATATTTGAAATTCGAATTTGGTGTATGGCAGCTGTGATTTTTGTCATAATAATTACAAAAAATTAGCGTTTCAAAGTAAAAAAAAAAAGCTGGAAAATCTCACAAAAGGTTGAGCTTGAGCACCCCTGTAATGAGATCAGAGCGGGCAATTATACTTTTTATTAATTTTGAATTTTTGGTTAATTGCACACCCCTCACCCCACTAGGGTATAAAAATACCCCCACAGATAGTGAATGTAGCGACAACACCGCGACTGAAAACTCTAACTCCACTTATTTTAGGGTTTTAAATTTTAGACTTAAACCAAATGCAGAGTTCACTTTTGCGCAAACGTAGTGCCAGTGAGCCCACCTGGAGGTTCACTTGCAATATGTATGGTGGAATGGCACAGGAGCTTTTAGAAACGGGGGTGGACCCGAATGTGTTACGAGTGTGGAGCAAGTGTATCAGTTTTTAAACGGACTTTTCACGAAGCCGTCAACCAAGCAATGTCATTAAACTAAGTAACTTTACGCAAAAATAATTGCTGGGAAACGATTTTTTTTGGGGTGAAAAATCACGTTTTACGGTAGGGCTCAATGTAACGCACTCAAAACATTGTGCTGATGCATTAGATGGATTGAATAGTACGAGGGTCATGGTGTTTAAAGTAAAAATGTTACATTAAAAACAAGTATTTAATAAAAAAAATTGTGAAAAAGTTGAAACTTTGACCCCCAATATCTCCGTAACTAGAAGGTTCCCATGTTTGGTCTAGAAAGAAAAAAAAATATAGCAATCACGGGGAGAACAAGTGCCTCTCGGCTTCGTTAAAGGTTTTGTTACAGCCATTATTTGGACAGTCTGTTTGAAGAGATGATAAGATTGACGCAAATATGCAAGGAGAGTAAATTTGAGAAATAATTTGAGTGTTAACGTGCGGCTGCGACCTGCCACTCGATGTCCAAAAAAACTCGACTGGCACAATGGTGTGCAGGCACACGTCTGGAAGTGAATGTTGGGCGTGGCAAACGAGGCATGAACGTAGAATTAATGCGGTGGAAATGCGTTCGTTACGAAGCATGTGTGGTGTAATTTTGAATTAATAAACTGAGGAATGACGTTATACGAGAACGTTACGGTTTGTTAGACTATGCTAAGATGGTGTGGCCATTTTGTAACAAAAGGTGTTTACAAGGCAGATGTGAATGACAACGCCGAGAGGGGAACCCTAAAAGGAATTACTTACACTAACCTAGTTGGTGGGATTCTTCAGAATGGTCGGGTGCGTAGTACTGGTAACCGGCATGCTTGTTTGACCAGATGTATGAAAGTGGACGACGCGGAAGGAGTATGTAAGGATCGTAGCAGGTGGCGTTCTGTACTTTCTACCTATACCTGTGGGTAAAAGGCGTGAGTTTATGTATGTATGTAGAAACCTAGGTTGTAATAAAGTCACTCAAGAAATCAAAGGACAAAAGCGATGCATTGCACAATCCGTCATTCAGACTCCTAGCTTTTCAAACGGCATTTACGTGCGTGCATGGCCTTGCAATATATTTTTGAACAACTTAAGATAAACTGCATTTATATTGTAAGTACAATAAAGTTAAAATTAATAGGTGTTGTACGAAACACGTGCTCGTTGCTTGCCACAGTAGAACTTGATCGATCAGTGAATGTTGGCATGAATGCTTGCGAAATATTAAAGTAACCTGTATTTAAAATGTTTGGCTAAGATTGGCCTTAAACACTTAAAATACTTTATGGAGTTTTAAGCATACTGACTTTAGCTGTCCATCGCCTCAAATGTTAATACTTTCTGAGGGTCGAAACTCTTACATTTCATTAATTCGACCGTTTATACCGTTTAAACCATTAAGTGGCAATCTATTATCTCTGCCATTTGATAGATAACTTTTGTTTAGCAAGGAAAAATATTTTATTATTATGGTGAAACACTTTTCTCATTTGCTGTACTAAGTGAAAAAGCACAAAAAAAAATATATCGAATCGGAGGCGACGGCCACAGGTGCCTCGAGCACTGGGGGCCTATGCCATGGACCCAATTTTAACGTAGACAAGCAAGAGGAGCCGAGAACGCAGGATATTACTATAGTTTAAGTAGAGAGAATAGACGGAAAGGAGTACACGGAATATGACACTGCCGGGAGAGAGATCAGGCGCCGAACCGACGGCCCCCATAGAAAAGGGTAGCGGTCTCTGGCCAGACAGGCAGGTCTTGTGTCTGGTCGGCTACTGCCCCACGGTTGTTGTTGGATCTCCTTATACATTTATGTTAATCGCGTGGATAAATTCAATATTGCGATTTAAGATATGCCGGTTTAGTTCGTAGGTGCATCATTCACCGTTGATGGATGGGGAGGAAGAGGAAGGCCAAAGAAAAGATGGATGGGTTGTGTGAATAATTATACGAGTATAAAGACAAAGAAGTAAACGATAGCCTGACGGTTGACAGGGGAGAATGGAAGAAAAAAGAGTGCTGCGCCGACCCCAAGTAACGTAAGACAACGCAGAAAAATGATATTCGTTTAGTTCGTATTTGGCGGCACAGGTGTCGCCACAGCCAGTTACCTCATTGCCAGTTTGATTGAAGCCTTCCCCAGCCAGAATGATTTACAGCGTTTAGTGTTTCGCAAAACAAGGAGTGTCAGCTTCTCGCCAATATTGAATTTAAAGGACTACGTCTAGTAGTAAGTCATTTGAATATACATTTGCGATTCGCTTTTCAAGTATGTGCAAGTCGCCAGTACTGACTGCGCGTTGGACATTGCAATAGAAGCCATATTATATCAGTTTGAAAATGACAAGTTGATGGGCCACCGTTTTACTATCATTACATCAATGCCTTAAACCCGTAATTTAATAGGCTATTAGAAACGACTTGTGATGTATCAATAGTGAGAAGATATAATTATGTTGTCTTTTCATCTGAGCTAGCAATTTTCTGTAACATAAATATCGCAATGACGTTTGTAAATTAACATAACATCATGTCTGTAATCCCCGACGGGTTAGGCTGAGGTGTACCTAATAGTGCACGCATTTTTTGCTGTTATGTATAATTCGACCTCAAATGAACGAAAAACAAATAAATGAAACAAAACAACACTTCTTGGACACACAACATCGAAGAATGCATGTTAAATAAAATACTAAATCATGGACTCTCTAATATCAACTTTGCAAAGTTTCGCAGTGAATTGCAAGATAAGTTGCGAAATATTCGAAGCGTTCATCACCGCTTACTTCGTAAATGCGAATTGGGACCATTGTTTTCTTAGCTTTTAAGATCCTGTAGGAAAGCTTGTAACATACCTACAGCGAAGATATTCCACGAATATAAAAATATCGTTCTTGTCAAAGAGCTTGTTCATGCTGCTTGATGCCAATATTTTTTCTTCTTGAAGACAAAAACTAAAAATGGAAAACAAATACAAATGAAATATAGAGCAAATAGTCGCCAACTGCTCGTTGAGACTGTGAAAAAAAAGTTTCCTTTCAGCATGATGCTGTGCATCAGGTAGCTAGGTCAGGTAAGCTCGTGGCTTGGTTAACCGCTGCACGGGTCGATCTTTAAGGTTAAGCCAGCCATGTCCCTTCTTTGCCCTTTGTGTTCCAGGGCCACGGTATCTCTTTCGAACAGTCCCGCAGCTCTGGCAGGCATCGGCCCATGCGGACCCCTACTCGGTTGCTGACATCTTTTTGAGGCGCGCGTGGAACACGAATGCGCCGTCGACACGGCCTATGTTAAGCCGGCTGCCTTTTGTAGATCTTTGACAGCCGTTATATGAAGGAAATAGTTCGAAATTCTGACAATCAGTCTTACCAAGGGGTATATTACCCAGTACTGATTGGGTTTTGGAGGTAAGATATGCAGTCTCTCCATTTAAACTAGTGGCATTCATCTGCATCTAGTTAGGCTGAAAGCCGACCCCAATATAGTTGAAAAAAGATCATGGTGCTCGCAACAGCGCCGAAATATCGGGAACTCAAAACAAATAGTAAACATGGTAAATATCCCGTTTTTTCAGTGTTAATGAAAATGTTAGTGTCCATGACAGTTTAAAAACTTATAATTTATTATATCATCATTCTCATGTTGTTCAAAAAGCTTTAATGACTTACATTAAATGTTGAGGATTGGTCTCGTAATAGCCGATTAGCTTAGTAAAATAATTACGTTTCTTGCGTATACATACGGAATGAGACAAATTATTGTTTATTGATTTTACCGTTAATTGGTAATTATTTGAAGTTTAGTTTCTGAATGTTTTCGGTAGTAAAGGGTTACTTAGTAATAAAACCATGATGCCCATTTTCATAAATACCTACTACATGATATAATAATAGTCAATATAATCTTTCTTCTAAAGCCAGGAGTGACCACATAAAATCCTGCTGTGATGACATCGGTGACTTAACTAAACTCTGATCATAACTCAACATAAAGCACGTCTGTAAGTCCTCTAACAGTACACCCATATTTCGCCAGTTATGTTTGAATCCTATATAATAGGGGCCGTGCCTATTGCCATCAACATGGTACAAATTCAGTCTCCGTGGCTGTTACTGAGAAATTCCTGATAGAAAAACCCAAAGACACTTTGCGAATCTGTAAGTCGAACTCTGATGCTCAGTAGCACTAGAATAAAAAAAGGAGAAAAATAATGCTTCTCATTCGCTTCGGACTTTATGGCCAAGTTGCAGTTAAAATACTGCGACACAAACAAAATCACCTCATACAATTCCTCCACTCCTCTCTACCATTACTCATTCTTACCTCAACAGACACTGCACTGGCGTGCTTAGTAACTAGACGTTCTAAAATTAATTGCACTCTTTTAATTTTACTATTAATCCATAAACTGTAAGTAATAAGTATCTAATATATCAGACAGTACCAAATGAAAAATATAACTTATTATTTACTAGGGACCCGCCTCTAATTCGCACGGCGCCATCTATCGGGGCTATTCGATCTTTCAACCATACACACAGTATACATTCACAAAATTTAATTAAATCGGTTATCTGAGATTAGCGTGTACGAACATAGTGACACGTGATTTTTATTTATTAAAATTGAACACACTACAGTTACTTACAACACAAACAAAATCATCAACCGCATCCAATTCCTCAACTCCTCTCTACCATCAATCATTCCTAGCTCAACAGACACTGCACCGGGCGGCGCCGGCGTGCATAGTAACAAGACGTTCTAAAATAATTTGGGTGGCGCTGCGCCGGCGCAGCCGAGAGAGCGGCGCGCGTTCCCACGTGCGCGCGCGCTCGCCTGCCTTGAACGACCTTGCCGATCGCCTGGTTTTACTTGCAGCTGTTGTACGTTCGCTTGATGAGGGAGAACGCTTTTAATTTCATTTGATTAAGTAAGTTTTTAATAGGTATTTTTCAGTAGAAGCCCGAAGTTTGGATACAAATCCAGACTGGTACTGGGTTCGATTCCCAAGTTGGGCAGAGTGTTATTGGGTTTTTCCATTAGGAATTTCTCAGTAGCAGCCACGGAGTTTTGATTTGTGCTCAGTTGATGTTATTAGGCTCGCCCCCTGTTACATGGGACATAAACATAACTGGCATGATGTTATGTTATGTTCAAATAAAGTACTGTGACTGCTTCTTAGCTCAAAAGCCAACCCGGCTTTGTCATACTAAACAGAGAGAGAACATGTATAGCTCCACGTGATAAGAATTAGCATAGTAGAAATACCTACATCTTGATGGCCCTGGGTTGAAAATTCTGGTGTTATTTTGCCAACAACTGTTCTTTGACCTTATAGATCAATATAATAAGATCAAATAGAATAATTGACATATTTCGTAAATATACGTATTCTTTCACCCATTCATAATGAAGCTGAAACATTTATTACAGGCAATTTGACTCTGAAAATAAATCTGTGTCGTCATAATTACGGAACGACACACAAGCTAATAATACTCGGTATGTGTGTACCTATAGCAGGATTGTAGCGCAGAAAAAAAAGATATATTCTTTTTTCTGTTCCCCGCGCCAAATGGGACGTGAATGCTGCGTGGGTGGTGTGACGTCGCGCGTCGTGGACTCTCGATATATTGCCGAAGAAAACATCGCTTTTACGTAGCTCTGAAATGATCTTAAAATATATAAAGATATATAGTTTAACTATCATTAACACTAGTAACGGGATATTTACCATGTTGTCATGTTGCCTTGTTGTTGTTTTGCCATGTTGTTGTTTGTTGTTGTTGTTGTTGTGTGTTTGTCTGCTCATAAACATCCACCCGCAATAACTTCAGTTTATCCGTGATGATGGTGCTTGCAACAGCGCCGAATCGGGAACTCAAACAAATCAGTAAACATGGTAAATACCCGTTTCTAGTGTTAATGATAATATCTGTGGATCTAATAATATAATGTTATGTAGTGAATTACTGGTTTACGAATTTTTTTTTAACATAACTGGCGAACTGTGAGTTTCTTATTCGGCCGGCCAGTATTTCTTTGCCTAAACCTTCGGGGATTACAAGCGTGATGTTATGTTTAGAAGTGTTGTGAGAGTTTATTTTTGATGTGTTGCTAATAATGATTTTTGACATTAAACTCAAGCCTTTTTTTTTTTTGGAAGGGAAATCATCAAATGACCCCCCCACTCAGGGCGGAGCGGAAGGGAGTGTCAGACTTGTACTGATTAAAACCCATCCATGTTCCTTCTTTGCCCTTTGTGTTCCAGAGCCACGGTATCGCTTTCGAACAGTCCCGCAGCCCTGGCAGGCATCGGCCCTTGCGGACCCCTACTTATTTGCTGACATCTCTTTGAGGCGCACGTGGAAGACGAACGCGCCGTCAACACGGCCTATCGTCATAAGACGGCCGGACGGCGAGCTGGCCCATAACTCGCCGTCCACAGGCCTGCGCCTACGGTGGCCGGGAGCCACCACGTGACCCCCGACGCCCAGGGCGTCTCCCGCGACGGCTGGGACGTGAGGTTCTTTCCCTCTCACGTCCCGCCACCTCCTTCACTAGCATGACTGCTTCGCAGAAGGAGGTGACGGCTTCCCATTCCCTCTCGCTCCGGACCATGGCTTGAACCAGGGCCGAACGCGAGAGATCGCCGCCGCCAATCGCCGCTACGAGGACACGGCGGTGCTCCGCCCAAGCGGGGCAGACCTCTACGGTGTGCTCCACCGTGTCCTCCGGACGATCCTCGCAGTGGAAACACCCGGGCGTTTCCTCCAGCCCGATTTGGTGCAGGAACCTCCCGAAACAACCGTGTCCGGTGAGGACCTGCGTCAGGCGGTATTAAACTCAAGCCTAACATGTACATCATCAGCTTAGTATTAAATATAGGCAAAGTATCTGTTAAGCCTGATTTACGGGGCAGGAATTTAATTGCCAGGGGTTTACCTACCATATGTTGAAGTAACAGTAAAAGTGGCATCAACACGTGTTTACACGATGCAAGTCATTTGTTGCTTTAACTTGATTGCATACCACAGGTAAGAAGCTTAAGATAAGGAGCCAAGCTGCAGAAGAAGACCACTGATAAAAAAATAAACCTTTTCAAAGCATTTCGTTTGAAAAATTGAAGCTAGTATCGAACACTCTTTTTAATGAACGGGAGGGACTTTATAAAAAAATGTTACAATAATCTAACAACAGCTTGTCCAAAAGATCGGAATCTATAGTCGAGTGCTTGTTTTTAGTATAGTGTCTACAAAGAGAATTCTTCAGACTAGTCAAAGTATGTGGTAACAACATAATGACGCATCTCGTGTTGTTCACTGGCGTCTAATTCCGTGACTCATGACTGTCATTAGTGCCAAATTGTCGGCCGCTGGGTTACTGGCACATCTTACGAAGCCACATGACATGACTGATGCTAAATTGAATGTTTTTAATTCATTATCTGGACAAGAAGAGTGTTTTATCTTGATACATTCAGTCTGTTATCATAAGCTGTTACGAAATCTTCATCTTTATATATAAAATGGTAGACTGACTGACTGGGTGGGTGATATATCAACGCACAGCCCAAACCGCTGGTCCTAGAGACATGAAACTAGGAGGGTGTGTTCTTTGTTAAGTGTAAGTATCCATTAAGAAATGATTTTTGGGAATTCGACCCCTAAAGGGGTAAAATAGGGGATGGAAGTTTATATGAAAGTCCGTCAGTTTTGAAGTTAGGATCTTTAAATTTTATGTTTAGGCTGAGGATTGAAAATTAATCTATACGTGTCTCAGCGTTTTTGAGAATTCTACCCCCGAAGGGGTAAAATGGGGGATGAAGGTAAGTAATCGGATATTTATTGATATCCACGCAGGCGAAGCCGCGGGTAAAAACTAGTTCATTACAATATTTTTCAGTAGTTTAACAAAAATCATATATACATTCGGCAAAAGTCTAGTTTTCAAACAGTGATATTTGTAATCCGATTGGTAGTTCCAGACTTTTAGAAATATAGGTACACAAAGTGTTTAACCCCTTTATAATATTAGCATCGATAAGATGCGTGCTTCTGTCTGTTCAAAAACGAAGACCCTCTCCAGATAAGTCAATCAATTTACCACAACAGATTTCCGTTCTCTAGTACCGATTATGTTGTCACGTTTTTCACATTTTGATTCAGAAAAATATTGACCAATGGTATTCACCAGCGCAAGCTTACTCAGTATCTTCACTAGCTTAGTGTCTAGCTACAAGATGCATCATTTTTAATCCTTCTTTATTATCACATTTTGCAGGACACTATATTAAGTGCCCCATCAGTGTTATCAATGAATCTTCATCTGAGCAGGATTTCTTTTCTCCGACCAACCTGGGTCCGGAGTTTATATTTATAAAGACTTCCAGGTCAGCCATGGCAACTCATGTCCAGGTCGGAGATTTACATTTCGGGTTCGGTAGTGATGCACTGTATGTGTCTTGCCACAGCTTAATACCATGTCCAATTGTTTGTTTATTACAGGAACTGATGGACGATACTTAAGGCACCAAACTCGTGGCTCAGTTCTAAGCCGACTTAATTTAGATTTCAATATTTACACCTTAAGAAGAAGACCATATTTCAAAGATAACTAACATCTCTTCTTGCAACTTTTTACAAAACTTATCCACTTAAGATTTCACCTAGCGAAAAGAATGCGAAACTTTTAAGTGCAGTCTTATTTAGCGAACGTATTTTAATGCTGTGCAGTGGCTGCTAATGGAAAATAACCGTCGCGACCCTGTTTCTTTGTCTTAGTTATTTTTTTGCGGCTAGTATCGTTATGTAAAAAATAATAATATTATCTTACTTTCAGAACTATTATGTCTCATTGATTGTGATAATAACAAGTCTGTTAGGTTCTGGTGTGTTAAATGAACTGCATTTGTAGAATAATCGTTCCGAGTAATGGTTTTTGATTTGCAGCTGATTTATTTCTCTTCAGATTTAGCAGTTGTACTGTCTTTAAAAATAATCTGCACTAATATTATAAAGAGGACAATTACATTAAACTGAGTAAAATAGGCTATAATTATTTATTACTAGAAAATCTCAAAATGTTTAAAATAAATGTTCACTTGTGCGAAGCTGGGACAGGCATGCTAGTTATTTATAAGATTTCTATTATGTTATGAGTTTCAAAAGTAATTAAAGAAAGCCTGGTTTTTTTCCTCTTAACGTGGTTCGGGTCTCGTAGGTAAGTAATTAAAAGTTTGATCAATTTCAGAGGTTTATTTTTAATATTGTAGGATATTTTTTCAGCCTTGGAGAGGAGCGAGCTGTCTGGGGGAAAAACAATAGGAACTTAAGAAAGTTTTTGGAGTTTCTTAGGGCTTCTTCTACGCATGTCGATGACTATTCAAATTAAATTAGCCCAAAATTTGGCGATGACTTTAGCGCTGACAGCCACGATCAAAATACCTTGACCACTCACAGAAATTGGTTCATAAAACTCAGAATTATTTAAGTGGATAATCATTTGTAACTAAATAACAACTGCCTTTGTTCTCTTTCTATAACGAACAAGAACAATATTGTACTTCCTAAATGTAAAGCCGATGCAACAAAAAATAAATTCAAAGGTGAAGTTATTCATAGCATTCCATACCCTGACCTTGATGAAAATATTGCACAAAATATTAATTAAGAGCGTTAACGTGTTACGGCATTTCATACAAACTTTCAACTGATTTTTTTTCGAAATGACTGAAGCGATTTTAATGAAACTTCGTACGCATAAGCATAAAACATAAATCTTAAAATTTGACAAAGAACATTTTCGAAAAATAGTGTTGTAGCTAAATTATACCAATTTCAGATTTTCCATTGAAACATAAATTTTCAATTATCTATTTTCAATAAGACATTTCGAAAAGTTCTCTGTCAAGTTTTGAGACTTATGTAAGATACATGAGACTTATGTAAGATACATCAGTCTAAAAACTTGACAGAGAACTTTTCGAAATGTCTTTTACTCATAAGCAGGAGCTTAGCCATAAGACGTTAACACTCTTAAACAAATCGTCGTGTGAATACAGAACATCACGCCTGTAATCCCCGAAGCGTTAGGCAGAGTCGTAGTCGTACCTATTGTACACCTATATTTTGCCGGTTATGTCAAAATCTCACGTAATTGGGAGCGAGCCTATTGCCCTGAACCGGTCACAACTCCAGATTTTTGGGCTACTACTGAGATAGTCCCAGTCTTTGCGATCATTTTTTTGTTCTAGACCATACCCGGGAACCTTCTAGTTACGGAGATATTGGGGATCAAAGTTCCTTTGTCACAAGTTTTTTTTTTAAATACATGTTTTTAATGTAAGATTTTTACTTTAAACACCTCCACGACCCCCGACATGTTCATTCCATCCGTCAGCACAATGCTTTGAGTGCGTTCCATCGAGTCCCACCGTAAAAAGTGATTTTTACCCCTAAAAAAAGTCGTTTCCCAGCAATAATTTTTGCGTAAAGTTACTAAGTTTGATGTACAGAATGCTTGGTTGACGGCTTCGTGAAGGGTCTGTTTACACCCTGTATTTAACATAATGATATAATTTTTTTCTTATAAACTTAAGTTCTAAGCAGAAACATATGAAACAAACATCTTTTCGTCACGATCATTTTATTTCAGCTCATTTTGTTCCATCTTTTAATGTTCACAAAAGTAAATTTTGATTATAATTCACACTTTTTGGTGCTAAACATGCTCAAAAACAGTTCAATGAATCCTATAATTAGATCAGTAAATAAAATTCATTCTACACGATACACTATTTACAAATAATGATCGTTTTAACATTTTGTACAACTAGTCTTTGTTTTATTTGCAGAAAATTCAATATCATAGCAATTTATTTAGTAAAAAAATCGATTCATTTATGTTAAACTTACAACCACACCCATCATCATCTCATCATCTGTCGGCGGGGTCGGCATTAAGTCTAACAGCTGTGACCACCACACCTGTGAAAATAAAAAAATGTGACTAGGAAAGTTACAATTTCCAACTCATTTTCAAAAATTAGAACTGCTTGACTTCTGGGTACAAGTCCAGCAAAAATAATGTCCATCCAAAAAACTTTCTAAACACAAAGTCACAGCCAAAATATCCTTCACGAAAATAAGTAAAAAGGTTGCCTATCAGAAAATTCACAAAAATAGCTGACGCCTCCACGTTTGCTAAACGCGTGCCATTTTCAAAAGATGGTGGGTGTCGCACGTAACTTTTTCAATTTCTAACTGAAGGACACGTTTGAGAGCACCTTCCGAGATGGATGTTTTATGTACCACTTCAGTTTTATTTTGAGGCGTCGTGATTTATGTGCTTCGGTTGAAAATTGAATCGTGTATGCATAGGAAACTACGAAGTCATTTGTTTTTTCGGTGCCGTGGAGGGTAGGCAAAATGAATACTTCAGGGGAACACAGAGTTAATATTTTATCAGCGAATATAATGATGAAAAAGGAAATGGAGATGATGGAATAGACATTTACTACTCGTTGGTCTAGTGGTCGAAAGTGCGACTGCTGAGCAAGAGGTCCTGGGTTCGATTTCCAGGTCGGGCAAAGTGTTATTAGGGTTTTCCATCAAGAGTTTCTCAGTAGCAGTCTGCTCGGTTGATGACAATAGGCTAGCCCGTCAAGCCACTTGAACCCGTTGGTTCCGGCTATCAATTTTAGATCTCTGACAGTCGTTAAGTAGTCAGTGGCCCGACAGTCTAACAAATGTCTTACCAAAGGGTATCGTATTACCCACTACTAACTGAGTTCTTGAGGTCAAATAGGCAGTCGCTCCATGTAAAGTACTGATATTCAGCTGCTTCCAGAAAAGGTTAGGCAGATGATGACTAGTAACTTGCCCGCGAAGTTTTTAGAATATCCATACAATCTTCAAACAGTCCATTTTTCCAAACAACCCATTTATCCGTTTTTTTAAAGTATCCTTGTTTTTTGGAAACTACAAACGCACGGACACACAAACTCGCATCATAATATTTGTTTACAATATTTTCCCTACTATCTTCTACTTACAAATAATAAGATACGTCGCCCCTAAAGATAATGAACCAATCAAAGCATAATTTTATATCAATAGGGGCAGGTTTCAGTCAATGATCTGCAACATGTTATTGTTAAGCAGATGATCAATAACCTGTGTACTCTATTTTGTAAACGGTAAAGTTTATATTGCAAAGGCAATGTAATTTGTTGCATTTATCAGAAACGCGTGTTGTTCGCCACGGATCAGATGATTTGCTTTTCGGTCGGATTTGAGGTCGAAACTGATACATCTACGTATTGCACACTGATGATACGTATTCAAGATATCACTATTGTTTCTATTTTTACATATATTGTTGTCATTTTTGTTTTTTTTTTTATATTGAATAGTTTTTAACCGACTTCTAAAAAGAAGGATGTTCACAATTGAGCTGTTTTTTTAAGGGAAGGGTAACCAACAGGACCTTATTAGTAAGCGTCCGCTGTCTGTCCGTCCGTCTATCTGTCTGTCAGCGGGCAGTATCTCTTGATCTGTAATAGGTAGACAGTTGAAATTTTCACAGAATGTGTATTTCAGTTACCACAGCGTTGAGGAGGAGTTTTTTGATGCCCTTTTGTAGTTTGTTTATTTATTTTATGTTATTTAATAGTTTTTAATTAATAATGTATTTAGTTAGTTTATTCAAATTATAATAAATTGTTACCACTATAACAACAATTAATAAATTAAAAATTAAGTTGGGCTCCCCTACTACGATGGTACGGAACCCTTCATGCGCGAGTCCGACTTGCACTTGGCCGGTTTTTTTAATATTTGTTTGGTACCTCATAACTCCGTGACTACTGGTTCGATTTACGAGATTCTTTTTTCATTTGTAGGAAAAAGCTGTTAGTGTTATTTTTGGAAGTCGGTTATTTTTAACACTGTTTTAAGCTTTCACGGTTTACAACTAAACTAGTACTGTCACTTACGGGATATCTTCTGTTGCGAGCGCCATGATCGCGGGTTGACTGGAGAATGCGGGTGAATGGGAAATAAATATATTATAAAATAATCTACTTATTTTCCAATTTCCTTTAGTCTTACGGAATTAAACGGTTTAAATAATAAAAATGCACCCATTACATAAAATATAACTGTAATATCATAATATAGAATAAAAAAACGAATGATATAATCAAATATAATAATTAATTTCTTAATAAATAAATGATATAATTAAAATAAAAAATGGTAAGTTGATAAAAGCGCTCTTCCTCTCTCCTTCCTAATTAATTTAATTTTGCTGTGCCCGACAGGGTCCATAATTGTTTCTTCTTAATTGTATTTTACCACCTGTATATGTGCATTATGGATTGCAATAAATGATTTGAATTTGAATTTGAATTTTTAAATTGTTAAGAGCAGACTGATCTATCTACCCTCTTTTTTTGTCTTTTGCTACGCGCACTACTGGAACTCGACACTAAGTCACGGCAAAACACACTCACAGTATCACCAGGTTTTGTCGAGAACTGGCTTCAAATTGTCAAGTACGTGGAATCCAGTTTTGAGTAAGCTCAAAAGTAGCAGCCGGCATCGTAATAAGGACTCCACAAAACCTGGTGGTACTGAGAGCTGTAACTAGTAGTACACCCTTATTTCGCCAGTTATATTTAAGTCCCATGTAATAGGGAGCGACCCCATTGCTATCAATGGGCACAAATACAGACTCCGTGGCTGTAGTCAGTGGCCCGAAAGTCTGACAACCAGTCTTTTCAAGGGGTACCGTATTACCCAGTACTAACTGGGTTGTGGGGGTCAGATAGGTAGTTGCTCCATGTAAAATACTAGTATTCAGCTGAATCCGGTTAGACTGAAAGCCGACCCAAACATAGTTGGAAAAAGGCTAGGCAGTTGATGAATCATAATTCTGAGAAAATGCTACAATGTCAGCAGATTTCAATCAACCTAGGATCTTGCCCAAACCGATGGAATTTGTTTTGTTCATCGTAAAAACGAATGTAACTCCTTCGAGGTCGTGTTACACAATTTTCACTTACAATTCTCGCGTCTGTACCAAACCTTATAATAAGTTGTACAAATATCAAAGTTCTCAAGTTCTGTATGAACATATTTTTGAAATTGTATAGTCAACAACAGAAGTAGATAAACACTGTTACTTTGAGTGACCTATATGGACCTAAAGTGTATGTACACTACTTCCAGCATTTCATATTTTAACAATAGAATTATCACAGTGTTGAAGTTTCTATTGATCGTTTGCTTGCTTGGCAGCCATGTTTGTGCCAAATTTTACGAAAATTAGTTTAGGCGATTAGCCGTAAAAAAGTAACAGCAATAAATACAACAGATCGACAGATATAGTTTCGTATTTAAAATAAATGGATGGATAAAAAAGAAACCAAGCGCGATTTGGACTCGCGCACCGATGGTTCCGTATAAACTTGTAGGTATTTTGTTATTAAACTAGATATTTACGGTTTTCAGATTTTTTCCTTTGCATGTGTTGTTTTACATTGCTTCTTGCCAAATTTCATGATTCTAGGTCAACGAGAAGAAGTTTTGATTCCCTCGTGAAATCGCAAAATATGCGACATAAACGTCATATCTTATGATCACGTTGACTTACAACAAGTTCACTGCGTTAAGGGGTAGCAGATGTGAGTATTTGATATTAATTCCAGCCTGACACCTCCACGCGTTCTTGAGAAAAAGGGTTTTGATTGACGGACCTAGACACACAGACTGTGAACAAAGTGATCCTAAAGGGTTCCGTGTTTGCCGACGAGATACAGAACCTTAAAAAGTACTTTATTCGCTTTTTATCGCTGACCGTAGGTACTTAGCAGTTTTTCAGTAGTTCTAGGAAAAAAGGAAATGCGCCAAAGATGCAATTGCGATTAGTTTGCGTCATGCTACAGAGCCTTGAGAACGTTTCAATTATATCTCTAGAATGACTTGCTAGATGTCGATCGATACGGATTTCTTTATCATAAAACTACAATATAAAAATTCCTTGTTATATCTGTTTGTTTGTCTAAATCTGAAATAACTCTTTCTTTTTCGGGTGGTTAGTGCCTTTTTTTTTTGGGAAATCATCAAATGATCCCCCCCCACCGCTCTGGGCGGAGCGGAAGGGAGTGCCAGACTTCTACTGACTAAAAGCCATCCATGTTCCTTCTTGCTCTTTCTGTTCCAGGGCCACCGGTATCTCTTTCGAACAGTCCCGCAGCCATGGCAGGCAGGCATCCCATCCCATCCCCTACATGGTTGCTGACATCTCTTTGAGGCGCGCTAACCTGCAGGCCTCACCAGGTGTCAGAGTTTTTATGTACCCAATAGGGCCTTTGACTTCGCTTTACATGACGTCAAGAAATATTTCTCAGGCAGGTTTCTTCAGGATCATGTTTTCCTTCACCGAAGTAAGTGATAATTATAGGTACAATACGCACGTGAATTCGAAAAATCAGAGGTGTCTTGATAATAAATATGAGTTCACAGTCCGACGGTACACCACTAGGCTATCACTACTATAATAAATAAATAAAGATTTTGCCTAACACGAGTTCATAAAAAAACCTAGTATAGTAACTAGTCATTGAAAATAGAAGCTGTCTAAATTGTTGCGTAACTTCAAAACTGCGTAGTTGTTTCCGATGTTAGACTTAAAGACAGGCAAAAAAACAAACGTGTTTACGTTTTTTGTCTACTACATTTTCCCTCATTCCACATATACGCAATTACAGCATATTTTAAGATAATTTGAAAGTAAGGCCGACATTGAATTAGTTTTAAAACATACCTAATTGTAATGAATTGCAAATTCTTCATCATTAAATTAATGTGACCTTAGTGCTACTGATCATTTGGTAAGAGTTTACTTGAGATTTAAATTATTTCAATGATTTAGATATTATGTAATAAAAAAAGTTTCGATAATTTTAACGATCCCAGAGCTTTTTCAATTTTAAATAGTTATGGTGAGTGTGAATAACAAGAAAAAGTCACCCATTTACATGGAATTTACACATAAAGCTGTCGAAATGTGCCGTGTCGACGGCGCGTTCGTGTTCCACGCGCGCCTCAAAGAGATTTCAGCAACCAGGTAGGGCTCCGCATGGGCCGATGCCCATGCGGACCCCTACACAGTCCCACGGCCTGCCTGAAAGAGATACCGTGGCCCTGGAACACAAGGGGCAAAGAAGGAACACGGATGGGTTTTAGCCAGTACAAGTCTGACACTCGCCTCCGCTCCGCCCAGAGTGGGGGGAGGGGGTCATTTGATGATATGCCATCCGAAAAAAAATCTGTCGAAATGTGGGTGTAGGTACTTAGGTGCACCTCTACCTAACCCTTCGAGGATTACAGGCGTGATGTTATGTTATGCAAAAATTATTGATTTGACGTTGAAATTTTAAGTGATAGTAAGTAATTATAATATCGACTGTATACACGTAATTAAACTAGACGACACAACGACGGTTAGTACTTTTAAAATTTTGTAAATAATTAATACATTGTTAATTATGTTTGTATTGGTTCAGCAGTGTCTTATTATTCGTCAACATCAAAACTTTGTTTCCATGTCAAGTGCAACTCGAGAAAAAACTTATAGAGAGGTATTGGATATTGAAACAACTGTTTTTAATCAGGAACACGTACTGTAGCAAGCATATAATAAAACGTGAAACTCTATTATAAGAGAAACTCTTAACTAAATGGCGGAACATAAATTATACATAACATATTAAATTTGTCTTCTAAATTCTTCAAATAATAAACTTCATTCATACATAATTCATTATTATCCTAATTAATTCAGGGTCGGCGCAGCATGTTTTCTTCTTCCACACTTCTCTATTACTCGTCATCTTATCATACACCTCCTTCCTTGCCATATTCTTGCGTAAATAAATAAACTTCCCTCACGGCATTTTTCTCATTCATACATAATTCATAAAAACTCAAAATCGAGTTTTCATGTTGTGGGTGCTACGGAAAGACCTCGGGTGGCTTTGATAATGTTAAAGGTTCATCACATCATCACCATTAGCCTGCCGCAGTCCACTGCTGGACATAGGCCTCCCTAATCGCACGCCACTCAGCTCGATTCTCAGCAACTCTCATCCAGCTGCTACCAGTCATCCTGCGAAGATCGTCACTCCACCGAGCTTGAGGGCGTCCCACCTTACGTTTGCCGATATGCGGTCTCCACTCAAGAACACGTCTACCCCAACGATCATCGGTTCTACGGCTAATATGACCGGCCCATTGCCACTACAGCTTACTTATTCTGTGAGCTATGTCGACAACTCTGGTTCTCTGTCAGATCACCTCATTCCGAATGCAATCATTCAGAGAGACTCCAAGCAAATCCCGTTCCATAGCTCGTTGAGCGACCGTGACGATGTAAAATACTGGTATTCAGCTGCATCCGGTTAGACTGGAAGCCGACCCCAACATAGTTGGGAAAAGGCTAGGCAGATGATGAGCTCGTTGAGCGACCGTGAATTTATGGACCAGCTGTACCGTGAGTGTCCACGTTTCGGCCCCGTAAGTGATAACAGGCAGGACGCACTGACTGAAGACCTAAAACCTTAAAAGGCCTTAAAGGTTGTTAGTACTAAAATAAGTTAGAACCAATCTTATCTCTTGTGTCTTTGTGTCATGGTTTTCGTGTTACCCATGGCAGTAACTGAGTTGTGGAGGTCAAAAAGGCAGTCGCTGCATGTAAAATTCAAAGTTGGGAAAAGGCTGAGATATGACTAAAAGAAGTCAGACCACACCTGGCTCATTATAAAAAAAATCATAATTTTCTCAACTGTTGATATAGTTATAAACTCTCTGACCCCGCACACTTGACCAAGCCTCACAAGTCACAGATATATTTAGAATCCATTCATGCTACAATTAACAACAATAAAACATCTGATACTAATTGCATTTGAACCGCAAGACAATCATAACAACTTACTAAATAAAGACAGAGACAGCGCTATACAACTATAGCCTCACCTCTTTCTTCTCTGAAGATTCCACTTCATTGTGCAGGATAAGGTTATCAAGAGTTGTAAAGTTTATCTAGTTTTGGACTTTAAGTTCTAGTTCGTAATTGACATCATTGAATGCATACAAATATGCTATGTTCACCGATGGGGCCACGCGCGATCGATGTAATATTGCATGTTGATGTTTTGTTGAGAATACGCGTACATGTGTCACTTGTTGTCTTTAGATAATAATTGTAGGCGGGAAATAATCACGTGACCTCAGGTCAATCATAATTATATTTTCACCGCGTGGCTTTGCGGAATAAGTTACACCCTTTCCCGTTGCGTTGCACTGGCAAGAGGCTGGGTCTGCAGAGTTGAAGTTGAAAATACATTTATCAACGCTGTGCCTTCCAACAGAAATGTTTAATTAGCATTGTCTGAAGAGTTAGTGTTCCCTCTCAAAGAGAGAAGGCCTGCGTCCCAGCAGTGGGAACATTAATAGGCTGATTATGCTTATGCTTATGAAGAGTGAGTTACGGCCAAACCCACAAACTACGTAAATTCGATCGTATTAATCGAAAATAAAACTATATTGTAGCATTTTTGTTTACTTTTTGCAACAAGCACCTAATTGGGATCACCGTCACCCATTTAAATGAGGTCTTAAAACTAAGTAAATATGGGCATGGGCAACTCGAGAGTTTTCAACTTAAAACGTTTACTCCGTGAATTCATGTTCGAGACGAAACTTCTATCTCAATCTATATTACAATTTAACATTCTAAACCCAATAAATCACAATTCCTAGAATAGCTTTACGAAACAGGAGCTCTAATATCCCCCCGTTTATTCCTCTCGCTCCGAATACTAAATCACACATCTGGAATATCAAGATGTCCTACGGTACCATCCGTATCCCATTATGTTAATGCGGCCTAGATAAATAAAGAATTGCCTGAACCGACCGTTGAACCTGAACTGTTTAACAATAATGTATGGTATAAATGTCCTAAATGTAAGGAGTTTACGGTTGGGACAGAAAAGGAGTGGCGAAGGTGCAGCGTGTGTGTTACTGGCTGATTTATCTCACGAATACAAAGTTGAAGTTATTTGACACCTAATATGATATCATACACATACCAACACGCCTGTTTGTAGCTCGAGTAGACCCATATTTCCGGCAATGGTATGAAGATTCGAATGAAGTTATTGCGACACACGGTATTTCGAAAAACTTTACGAGTGGTACAAAAACAAAAAAAAAAAAAAAAAATTTTTTTGTTCGAAAACACTTTGAGTCGAAAACCGCTATATCGAATGACGTTTTCGCGAACATGCTGATTCAAAAAACTGTTTGAATGGTACCCTAGTACGAAAGTCTTGGTATCGAAATCCACCGTTGCAAATAGCATATTAAAATCTGAATTTGTCTGGGGATCGAACTCTACAGCGTTAGTTAGTACTTAAGTATGGAAGGACATTCCATACTTAAGTATTAACTAACACTTTAAAATAATTAAATTGTAAAACCATATAATTCAAAAAGAGTAACCATGGAGTTTGTTGCCGGTTCTTCTCCATAGCCCAACCCGAGCCGTGCAACTTTTCTCAACATTTTATTAGTGCCGATGTCTGGCCTACAGTACTGTCATCCCCAATATCATACTCAAAGAGTATGGTGTGGGTGTCCAGCCACATTTCAGCAGTTAAGCCTGTTCTAACTCCCGTGACTTTCCGCAGACAACTACTGAAAGATTCCAAAGTAAAAATCTAAATGAATCAATCAAAACAGAATATCTCAATCCACTGCTACAGACCTAAGTCGCGCTAAAATACCCTATCCTATGATTTACGAAAAAAAAAAGCCATCGGAAGATCCTGCTTCAAGGAAAATTAAAGTCCTATCGTCACAATCACAAACAATCGCATGACGCAATCGATGAATAAATTGTCGGTAAAACATTAAACAAAAGTCGATAAAGTTCTCAAGAAACAAGATATTCTTCGACAAGTTAAAAGTATCGTATTGCAATTTAATAAAGTACGCTTGAATAATAATAACGTCGAAGTTTAAGTGCCGACACTTCACGGGAACGAACTTCGGACTTTCGAACTTCCTCCAAGTTGGGGGTGTGGATGATGAGTCTTGGCTCTCTTTGGCTGGATAAAATATTTTAATAAGAGACTTCTCACTCATGTAGTTCCTTGCATTAAGAAAAGTTTGTTTCATTAACATAATAGGGTAGTGCTCCGGGCTAGTGGACGGTGAGTAATGGGCTAGCTCGCCGTCCGGACGTCTTTTGACGACACGACGTGTCGACGGCGAGTTCCACGCGCGTCTCAAAGAGATGTCAGCAACGTTGAAGGGGTCCGAAAGGGCCGATGCCTACCGGGGCTGAGTGACTGTTCGTAAGAGATACCGCAGCCCTGGCATGCAAAGGGCAAATGAGGAACATGGATGGGTTTTAGTCAGTATAAGTCTGACGCTCCCTTCCACTCCGCCCAGAGCGGGAGGGGTCATTTGATGACATAACATTCTAAAAAAAAAATTGGTATTACTCGGAGGATCTGACAGATGTGTATATGTACGTTGTAATAACGAACATTTGAAAATATTGTGAAGAAGTTTCCATGGAGTTTCTCGCTTGTTCTTCTCTTGAAATAAATGTTTTGAGTTCATGTCATCCACATGTCGCTAGTCTACAACATTAGTTTTAGTATATGCGAAACCTGAAACACGTATCGAGTATTTTTGTGTAAATAATCTATGTACTAAATTACAAAACTGAATCATGAAAACTCACAAAGTTATAAGCTTCTGTTAGTCTTCTGTTTCATGGTTGTCCGCACAAAAACGTGGTCAACACGCGGCGCGGCCTCCAGCGTCTTCTTGAGCTCATTGATAATAATAATTTGGCAGTAGGTACCTAAATGATTGCGAAAGGTACTTAGTGTCACTCGGTGTCCAACTTGGAACCTTTTTTAATTATTTTTGGGACAAAATTTAACATAGTTTAAATATATTGAAATTGATCCAGTCACTTATGGTCGTGTGTAGGTCGGCCATAGCAGTCTTCTTCTTTTATACTTCCTTTCTAGCCATATCATGTTTAGCACAGTCTATCTATCGCTTAATTCGCTTTAACGAAATAACTTCAACATTCATTTAAGATTTAAATTATTATAATATCTTGTTTCTGCTACTTTCCTTTAATTAAACATGTAGTACATTCGAGGTTGTTGTGAATAAAGAGTATTTTATTTATGAATGAATTCCACTGCCATGTAATCTATACTTCACTACTCCATATAATTTTCGTAGCCTAGTGCATGTTCAATGTCGTTCTCAAAAACCAAGGTTCAATCGGTTATGAAAGTAAGGTGCCTCTCTAATGATGCAATGGTATCTTAATGTTGAGAGATATCATCTTTCGTCTGCGTCGTTGGTCTAGTAGTCGCAAATGCTTCTGCTGGGCATAGGGCCCTGAGTTCCGGTCCTAGGTCGGGCAAAGTTAAATTGTATGTTTGCGTCACGAATTTCTCATTAGTATCTCGGATGTGTGTCTGGTTGATGGCAATAGGCTTATTACTGGCGAAATGTGGGTGTACTTTAGGTCCACCGCTGCATAAACTTCCGAGAGTTACAGGCCTGATGTTATGTAATGTATCATCTTTCTCATCGAGTCACGTGTCGAGAAATGTGAACTTCTATTTTAAATCGATTGCATGATTGTATTTAGGTCAGTGTACAGTTACATCAGTCGTTTCCCGTTATTGAATTTCAATAAAATTGGTATTCTTATGAAATAGACTGATAACGAAAACATTTGGTCATCTTTTCATATATTTGTGTGATGTCTTTTTCCAGGTGCTGTTTTATTCCCAGTTTGTATTACGAATAAGTAAATTTATAAGGGAATGGCCATCATTACAGAATATGAAATCAATTTTCTTCATCATGACTACTGAGTAGCAATCTATAAAGCCATTATAAGATTTCAAACTTTTATGGTCACTAACATTATTATAACTAGAAAAAAAAAAAAAAAAAATGGAAAATAACGGGCTATTTACCATTTTAATATTTTTTTTTTCTAGTTATAATAATACCGACTAACTGCAAAATAACATACAAGTATGCAATCTTTCAATAGTCGCTGAAACTAAAACAGCCCACACTCGGATGCTCCAAGGCGTATTTTATCTAGTTTCTCTGTTTGTTTATCCACTTATTGAGGTCTTATAGTTGATTTGTTCACCTAATTCGCACTGAGGAGGTGTGGACATCTTTTTATTTTTCATTGAAATGACATCAGAATGAATAATTAGCAATATAAAAACTTTTAATTTACATATCAGTGATAATTATCAAATTCAATGGCAACTATCTGATAACATTGCATGACTAATCCTCATCAATAAACAATATTATTCATTCAAAGACTTTCAGATTATTAAAATTGCGTTTTAATTGAAACCTTCATTTTATGATACAGAAAATTAATGCCACCGGCATTTACATTGTAAATTATGGATAGCTATCTCTTTGTTACTCTCACAATACAAATTGCTATTAATTAAATGAATACAGTCAAAGAATAGAACCATGATTAACGTTTAAAGTTTACTCAGAGACAATAGAGTCTGCGATGATCTTTACTGAAGCGTAGCGTGGGATAAATGTCTAACAGAATTACTCTGAAAAACATTTCTGTACTCTAATTAATTTACTTATAACTCTCTCAGCATCAAAAGGACAGTTCTTAGTCTTCTTTGTTAATTAACTATGTTGAGTTAATAATTATTATCATTGGTGTTTATTTTTACTTTTGCTTCAACTGTTTTTTTTGTTTGTGTCTGTGCTGTTGTGTACCTATTTTTACTGCACTCAAATCATTGACTCAGTAAATCTTTGATTTCTTATATCGTTCTTAAGGTTAATGATTACGGGCCTGTGGACGGCGAGTTATGGGCTAGCTCGCCGTCCGGCCGTCTTATGACGACAGGCCGTGTCGACGGCGCGTTCGTGTTCCACGCGCGCCTCAAAGAGATGTCAGCAACCGAGTAGGGGTCCGCATGGGCCGATGCCTGCCAGAGCTGCGGGACTGTTCGAAAGAGACACCGTGGCCCTGGAACACAAAGGGCAAAGAAGGAACATGGATGGGTTTTAGTCAGTACAAGGTCTCTGACACTCCCTTCCGCTCCGCCCAGAGTGGGGGGAGTCATTTGATGATTTCCCATCCAAAAAAAAAAAAAAGGTTAATGATTAATTATTTAGCTTCCTTGTATCAACTTACTGCGGGCATAATGAATTTCTGAATTTTTGATTTCCGAGAAAGGTATTGATTTTCTGATTAGGGGCATCCCCAAATAGCAAATTATTGACTGTGTACTTAATATTATTTACTGCTGATAAGCAGTGCATAAAGTTTTGTTTAAATTGATTCTTTTGATAGCTTTTTCGAACTTTCATTTAACGATATCATCTGTAGACCGTCGGATCTTCTTTCTTCTTCATATAAACTGGACAGGCAACTTATATGTGTAGCTGTGTGTGAATGGCTGGCTGCATGTGCGTGTGAGTGCGTAGTGTCTAGTAAAACTGCTTCATGTTCATTCACTTCATATTGTAACATCACATTACGATCATTATTCCGCTTATCAAACATTGTGATTATAGTACGGTCATTTACTTCGGTTCAGCTGTAGCATTACCTACGTAATGAGCATTATTGGTCAAAGAGATAACTGTGTCGTTTCACCTTTTTCCAAACTCTTATCCAAAAGGACTTCCTCCCATCAACCATCAAATAAAAGACACAGATTCACTGTTTATATCACTTTTTTATAATTTATTTTCACAACATTTTTTATTTCTGTAAAATTTACAATAGCTTAAAACTCCTCACAAATATAATAGTAATTATGTATCGTAACAACACATCGTCGCGTTCGTGTAATACGAAACAGGCAACTTGGAAGAGAAAGAAAAAAATAAAACTATAATGTAAATATAATTGATAATAACCTAATTTAAGCTTATATAACGTAAGGCCTAGCAACCCCTAAACTAGAGAGTCGGTGTGTCGAACATTCGCTTTTAACATATGAGCGAGGGATGCGACACGCGTGCTTCGGAGAAGTTGGAGGGTGGGCAAGAAGCAGCGCTGTGGAGGTGGCGGTGTTGCTGCAACGACTTTTTGTATGTCTGTTTGTGTTAATGCGGGTTTGAGCTTCTAATATCTTTGTGACTATGGAGAGTGTTGGTTAATCTGAAGGGCATTTGTGATATTTTTATTCCATTCGGACTGTTACTTTAATTTGTTGTCATAATTGATAGCAATAAGCAATCTTGTGAAGCTACTTTCAATGGGATATTAACGGCAAATTGCCAAATAATTAACAAAATAGATTCTGACTTAGCTACCATATAATGTCACACCCACAAACTAATTACAGTCGGTAAATATTTGTACTGATAGATTGTAAAACAGTAAACTAAATGCCACACCGCTGCTAATTGGCGACGCCTTCAGTTCTGCGAAACCACGCTTTTAATTACGGCGTTCACGTGCTATACATCCACAAGAATCAACTCTTCTTACACATTATTTAAGACCATGTTCTATCTTCACCGAAAGAAAAACTCAGAAAATCATGTAATTGGCTTCAGCTTTATCAATGAAAACTTTATCATTGTTTTCGTTTCGTTAAATAAACAACTCGGTCTTAGTACCAACATTTTATAAATAGATAATTAAATGCTTCTAGTGTTTGATTGTATCAGAATTATAATTACTTTTGCATAATTAATGTAGTTTCGTTTCAGCAAATTTTATGCATCAGCATGTCATCGAAGTATACAAAACAAAAAGTTAATATAATTATAAAAGTAGTCGATATTTTGAGCATCTCTTGCCATGAAAATAGTTAAGTCATGTAGATATTATGGAGTCGAAACCAATATTTTTTTTTTAATCTCAAAAATTAACTATTTTGTTATAGAACTGCTAACTGATGAAAACCGTTAAAAATATCCATGCAATTGTTATTTGTTAATACTGGAGGCAAGTTTCTTTATGTGCTTAATATAAAGACTACCATTAAAATCTATTGCCAGAACTTTCTTTTTGACACATGCTATATTAATTGTATCAACAAAGTAATTCAAATTAATTTTGTTACAAGAACGAGTCGAGACAGAATGTCACGTGTGTTTGTTTACGTGTCGTGTGCCAAAATGTGACATTCAACCGGTTTTAATGATACAATATCCACATTATAATGAGCAGTATTTTCAGAAACATGCTCAGCACTGCCAGCTGATAATACTGTTTATATAATCATTAAGTAAGTTCAGGAGTGAAGTAACAATATTTATAAGAAAACTTGGTACTTTGAAATTCACAAACAAACTCCGAGCTAAATCTCACAAATCTTCAAGATACTTATTCTGATTTATCTCCTTAGTTCTTTGCCTTTGTTTGGTTTGAATGTAGAAAGTTAAGTACAATCTTTCAGAATTTATCATATATCTCAGAAAAGTATCTCAAATACACAGAACCATTATCCAACAATATATACATGTATAACAATCAACTAACTGCTGCACGAAAACGCCTTTGACCAGTGCTCATTAGAATAAAAATTAATTATAAAATAAGGCTAGCTGAAAACTGATGGTAACTTTAGAAAAAAATAATAAAACCCTAACTATGTATATTGCAATGTCTCTCTTTGCAAAGAATTTAAAACATTTAGACCGTTGTTTTTGGAAGCGTTTAGCCACGTTTTGTGGTGTACATGGAAGAGCTTTATAAGCTAACAAGCATCTCTCGGTACGTTTCCACTGTTCTCGAATTGAACTCAATCGTTACGTATGCTCGCAGTTGAGCGTTTACGAAATTCGGAATAGTGAACTCGGCCCAGACTTCAAAAATAATTATGTAGATGAGACAAGTTTGTATGTAGAAAGCAGGTCAATTAGAGTTCACGATGAAAATGTCTACGTTGAAAACTACGTTTTTATAACTTACACAAAACTGGTATGGTTACGGCTAAAATACCTACATAATTATTTCCATAGTCGTAGAGAGAGAAAAATCACAAAAATATACCATCGAATATCGTTTTTTTTTAAATCACGCGAGGAGGTAGTTCTTAACGGATTTTGCCAATAGCTGATTTACAATATAGATATAACAATCACAGTTATTTATAATAAATATAGTGACAATAGAATGACATTCAAAATACCTGTCGAAAAGACTACAAATCACAACTTAGACGCCTGTCTCGGTATAGCAAGTAACACTAGTGATAATTAACTTACATTCACTCTTATTACATATGGAATAAAGTTTAGATTCAGTTAACTATGTTTATGTACTTCATTTATTTCTAAGTACAGACGAATGCGTACTATTTCTAAATTTAGGCCTACCTTTTGACGATTACCGTGTTCCGTTGCACTCATGGTTTGCTGCGTATCGTTAATATTCCAAAATGTCCTTTCTAGTGCTGGGTTCGTTCCATTCCAATACAATTTGAAGAAAATATACACAAAGACGAGTTGCACTAGACCCACACAAGTGGAACGGATCACTGAACATGTTTAACTTGCATCAAATGTTTTATCACCTCCAAGTCATAAAATGACGTTCAGCCAAGATAACAAGCATTATGATAACAGTTAAAGTGTTTACAATACAACACTACACAATCCCAAAAGTATTTTTAAAGGGTTTAAAAAATGAGATCTTAAAATTTTGGTTCGACAGTGAGCAAGTCGGGAAAATTCGTTTATAAACTCGATAAATTGTTCCGAAGTTAACTATAAAGGTTAACTCTATAAGATGATTGTACTTGATTACTTCGGATATATCTTCCGCTACTCAAAATATACTACATAACAAACTGCTTAGTAAAAGCCCTACAAAGTTCATGCAATGTATATAAATATAGTATTTCTATCTCTGAATATGCATTTGGCAAAATATCTAACACATTCACGTATTGGCCGGACACTGTTTCCACAATCGTTCATATATTCTATATCTCATTAAAATACAACAATAATAATATATCTCTCTATTGGATTTAATCTACATAATGTTATGTAAGTAGATATTATAATCATCGACAACATGGTTTATTAATACAACAATTAAATCACATTTTCCATACAGCTACAGCTTTAATATAAACTGTATTTGATGAGACGTTAAAGTAAAAAAAAAATGTTCATAAGTACTCTGTTACTAAACGTGACTCCCACTACTTGTAAATGTTCTTAAAATATTTTTATAATGGTATTTTTATATTATTTAAAAAAGCGTGAACTTTAATATTGTACACACCTTAGTAATATATTTTTTTGGGTTTTTAAAGTTTTTTTTATTATTTTATATTTTTCTATGTGTATCTTAATTTGTTACTCGTACGCCAAGCCGTATACAATACTAGAGCGATCACGAGACGTGTAAGTGTATACATACATCCTTTCAGATTGATAAATACATAGTAAAATAGTTGTTTACGTGTGTGAGAGAGGAGCGGAGGCGACCGCGCTGGCTACGTCCTAACGTCCTAACATTCTAACGTTCGTGATCTAGATACTACTACTCAACAGATTTTCCCGCGTTAAGGCCGTCTGTCAAGGCCGGACTTGTTACTTCACAAATTGTTCCTGCAAAAACTACGCACGCTCCTCCGTTAGTGTCCGTCGTTCAAGTGAACCAGTTATCATTCCTCGCAACAAATTTTCTCACTTAATTAGCAATAAAACTCGTATCCGACCTTCCGCTTCTCCGTGATATTTCGACGGCGAGAGACATGCCACTACTTTTATGGAGACGACTTCTATACATAAAAGCTTAAAAATAACTAACTAGTCTTTTTATATAGGCAGACCATCGACTCGGACTCACTATCTAGCGGCGCATCCGTCACAATCCACGTGAACGATAATTTTCGTACTGCTAGCATATTAACTTATCAACACGAAAGGAGTACGACTAGAAATTACTTCACGTCGCGTCGGGCCGCGCAGCCCGCGGGGGACAATTGACGAGCGAATTGATCGGCGGACAGTGAGCAACACCACGCGGCGGGGCGCCGCCGCCCGCTCCTACGCGTACATACATTTTTTTATCCGTATTATATACATTTGGCACTAAATTCATCGTCGGTTGAACAGCAGGTCCGGTCACGCCGGGCAGGACGCCGGGTGGCAGCACTCGCAGTAGGGCGCGGGCGGCGCGCACTGCGCCTGCGTCGTGTACTGCGCGCACGCCATGCACTGCGCGCACGCGGCGCAGCCGGGGCAGGCGGCGCAGGCGGCGCACACGCACACGTAGTACTGCGGGGCCATCATGACGGGCGCGCGCGCGCACAGCTCGCGGCACGCCAGCGCCTCGATGAGTGCCAGCGTCTGCCGCCGCTCGTGCCCCATGAGGCACACGGTGGACTCGCGCACCACGCCATGCAGCAGGGTCAGGTACCTGCACCGAGCGACACCGCCAGTTAACGTCAACTGTGTTATACAGTATCTGCAATAATGGACAACAGGGTTAATAGAGCACAGCATACAGTTGGGTCGTGGTTTCTGGTCAAATAGGGTTCTGAAGTTGTAGTTGGCCTTACGCCAGATTTAAATGTAAACTTGCGGAATGATTCGACATCTGCTAATTGTAAAGGTAAAGAATTGCAAAAAATGCAATGGCCTAGTTACCTACACACATTTTGTAGAGAAGTACATCGTTACGAAGGGCACCGACACATAAAAATAATAAAATCCCAAGTCATAATTACCTATGCTTAAGAGCTTCCTCCTCTCTGCCGACGAAGTGGTTCCGCAGATAGGCCTCGAGCTTGGCGCGCTGCTGGCCAAGCTCAGGGAAATCTATGAAGAACCTCGAGCACATGTATCGCTCGAGGGTTTTGATTTTGTCTGGCCGCGCCGGCCTGTAACCCTTCGCGAGGAGGGCGCAGTATTTGAGCAGACCGCCGCCGCGGATCTCTTCAGGCTGCCGCGTCGCGATCAGTTTCTCGGCGAGGTGACTCAGAGCCTCATTGAAGTCGCCGTACACGGACTCGCCCACGACGGTCGGGTAGAAGTTCTCGCCGATGGGCAGTTGAGTGCACTCGTGGAACGCTAGGAGCGAGTCGAGAGCAATCTGGAACGAGTCCACGGAGAATTCGAACTGGCGACGCATGTTGTCCACGAACTTGAGCTCAACGGACTTGTGACCGCGTGAGTTGCCGAGCGATATCAGGGACCAGCGGTCGCCGTCCGAGTTCACGCGGACCATCTTGGAGACGTATGCTTCTTTGAGGCCGGCGGGGGAAGCACGGCGGCGCGGGGTGGCGGGTGGCATGAGAGTGGCCAGGTGGCCGAGCACGGCGGCCTTCACGCGGTCGCAGTGCCGCGCGGTGGGGAGCTCAGCCGTGAAGATGAGGTCGATGTCAGAGTAGGGCTGGGCCCTGTCGGCGAGGACATGGCTGGCGGCGCCGCCGTTGAGGCGTACGTCGCGCACGTTGACGCCAGCTCCTCCCGCAGTCTGCGGCGCCTCCAAGCGTGCGCGCACTCCGGCCACCAGCTCGCGCAGGCGCACGTGCAGCGTGGGGAAGTTCCCGCGGCCGTGGATGGCCACTACCTCATCCATGACGTCACCGAGGCGCTTCACCTGCTCGTAGCAGAGCACGGCGTGACGCTCGCCTCCGCCACAGCCCTCTTCTGACGAAGTGTAGCTAGACTCGCTCTGCAACAAAAATAAACAATATCTTGTTAATATCTCAGATTTATCACATCTAAGTATGAGGAATTCTGGAGTAGTTTGGCGTGCCTAATGAATGACGCAGGTCAGTCGTCTCAAGGTAAAGTACAATATAATAGGAATGTTAACCGTACAAAAAGTGAGTAGTATTTCGATAATAACAACACCGAGAGCGAAAACGAAATCTTACAAATTACGATATACGCGTTGCCTTGAAAAAATGTGCGCGGAACAGCTGGTGAGTGTACAATTACGACAGACTATCTTAACTCCAATAATTTTTATTAGTGAACACGGTGCATCGGGTTTATTGAGGAAACACAATATAATGACTTTAGATTACCTATTAAGGAAATACAGAAAGCAATATTTCTTGTTCAAGTTATCTATCATTAGCCACCTTTGGTCTTTCTTAGCTATGTCCATCTTGTGGTAACATAATGTTTTGTTATTCCGATAGAATGTTACACAACGTTGTTAATGAATGTTAATGTGTATACAAAGTGCTGTTAAAAGCCTAAAAATAAAAGACAATCGCCAGACAAATGAATGACATAATTGAGGAGCTTCCGAGAACTATTGAATTGATAGCTGACAATATTTTTTTGCATACCTATTCATTACTCAGCAATGCTATCAAGGTTGGTAATAAGCAAATAGGATTTGGGTGCGTTGTTTGTACAAACGAATGCCATTATTTGATGCACAGTGATTGCCTACTACGCAGAATACTTTTTGTCATCGTTTTTTATCGCTTCATAAAAGTGTAATTTGGCATCAAAAATTGGCAATTCAGCCAAAGCGCTTTCGTTTTCAAACTTTGATAGAGTCTAGTTTGTGCCTATTTTTGCAATTTGGATGCCTCCACGAACTTGTTTGGCACATTGCCATGTCCTAAAATGCAAGATTACCCACATACTCGAATAAAAACTTACAGATTTGTTCAATGACCATGTTTTTATGTTCGCTAAATGGTTTATTGTGTCTAAATATGGTAGCATTGAGACCAATGAGTTAGTAATAAATCTTTGTCCAATAGAAGTTGTAAAGCGATTCTATTTAAGTGGTCCATTGTTGGAGTTCAATGGTCTTTGAACAAAAATTGTGTAATATTAGTCTTGTCTACTTCCACGTCTGTCAATGTGTCTATTTGGTTTGATTGGTTTTATTAGTGACTCGTGTATTGGTGTACTATATTACTAATTCTTTGAGGATCATTTCGAATGAAAATTTCAGAACTTTTTTGTCATGTTAGATTATATTTTTCAGTGTACATAACATTTTGTTCTGATACAGTCAAGTAAGACAAAACTTATACTGCCACTTACGGGATGTCTCCCGTGATTATTATTTTTCTGAGGTTCCGATATTTCGACGCTGTTGCAGCGTCCTGATTGCGGGATGACTGGAGAATGCGGGTGTATAATTAATAATCACGGAAGATATCCCGTAAGTGACAGTATAAGTTTAGTTTTAAACCGTGAAGGCTTATAACAGTGTTTGAAATAGGATACAATTACATTATCGTTAAAAAACGGTTACTGCCATAAATATAGAAGCATAATAAAAGTAACAGCGATAGGTACGCATTAAAATACTTATAAATAGCTCAAAGACATCACGGACGTTCAAGTGCTCACGCTTCGTAGCACGATTGTTACACAGGTTCTTTCACCTCGTACTAGAATTCACCATTTTGAAATAGGCATGAGCATTCTTTGGCTATAATTCTCCCAACGCTGGGACACATCTGCGCTATCTACCAAGTTAATCTACCAAGAGTGGTTGGCAAGTGTCATGTGTTCGACTTTTTTCAGTCCTAGTGTAGAACGTGTCGATTCCCTCACGATGTTTTTATTCATCGCTATAAGGCTAGATCTATCTGTTACTACTGATTTTATTTGAATTATCCTTTTTTAAACACATTAGTCGGGTCAGTCATATCTTCCTGTGTTGTAATAGTTACAGGTCAACACATCAGCAGTCTTCAAACAAGCCAGAAAATTACACCTCTGAAATAATACCTTGTAAATAAGATAACGAGACGACTGCGCAACGAAATGATACCTGTTGTCTACTCAACCAAGTTATGCGAGACAACCAATTACTTTTTTTTAAACTCCAGTGTTGGATATTGTGCTTCTTTCCATATAGAGGTTAATAAATTACTTTAATGCACATCTTTAGTACTATCGTAGTTTTATTCTGCTTTAAAATGAATTGGTAGCGAATTTTTATGTAAATTTTATTGTTATAATTCTTAGCTGCTCTTCAAAAAGTATTGAAAGTACTGTATTGGTTATAAAAAACACCTGAAGGTAATAGTGGTAGTGAAATAATCAATAAGTATAATTGAAATTACAATAATGATACAGCAAAAGCGATAAATGACGAGGCAGAGACTGGTAAAAGATCGAAAGCAATACAACTCCAGAAAAACAGAGACGGAAAATTTCATAAAGCACCACCTGTTCAAATTTTTAACTTTATCTAGACGAAGTTTCACCCGCTCACAATATCAATCCATCATGAACTGCCCACGCTACTTCGCCTGCTTTATCAATCCTATCCGGTTCGTTTAGCCTAGCGTAATTTAATTCTTGTCACACTGGATAATTATGTCCTGCTGCGCTACTTCCCATTTTATTGGTGTCATTATTGATAATAAATGCAACAGGATTCGTGAACTACAATTTCTAAAGTCAAGTTTGTGCGATTAGATTCTTTGAATGAATGATTGTAATGTCCGCTATTAGTATTTCTTGTGTGAGTTGAAGTTTAGTTATCTTTGTCATGAGGATTTTTTTCTTAAGTCTATACCTACTTACTGCATGCTTTATATCAGGAAATAATGATGTAGTATTTGTTTTCCATTCGTTTATTTAAACAGCTGACGTTCTAGTCAATATAAGTTTTAAAACACTGAAACGCAATTTATAGTCATCAAGTGCATGCTTGTGCTCATGGCCCATTGCAACAAAATATTTCGAAACAAGGTAAGTATTGCGTAAGGCGGGTAAATCAGCGCCTTCTTTTAGAAAACTTTGGAGATCTATGTCTTCATAGCTGTTGCAATCTGTCTGCCTATCTGTGTGTGTGTTTATCTACACATACCATTCCCATCTTAACCGCAAGCTAACACACTCAAAATAATAATTAACAACGTCTAGTTTTGAAACCTTCAAAACAAATGTCAAGAGTATATTTTAATAGGCTGCCAGGTGTTTATCTTGTTACAGAACGCAACCTTAATTAACCCACCAATCGGAAGCCTTCGCCAATCAATCATCGTGAATTCAAAAAACCAGTAAAAGTGTCATTGTCATTGTCACGGCGGGGCGCGCGGGCGCTCTCATGAACTATGCGAAGTGACCTCGTTACGGCGTCCGATTAAAATACGAAATTTTGTATTGTTTTTCCTCGTCGATTTGAAATCAGTCGGTCGCTCGTTGAGGTCAAATGCGCAATCGTAACAAATCGTATCGGACACGAGCCGTGTACTCTACAAAATTGAATAAGAATACTTTAACTTTTTTTATTGAGACGTAGAAATCAGCCGTTCTGCCAAGGACGAGTGTTGCGTGGAGTTATTTTCTTTTACAGCGAATTATATATAAACTCTGTCTCAACTAGAACAATACGTGTGTAACTGAGGAATAATAATAACATTATATTATTTGTAGAGAGAACAAAAGAGAGACTAGAGAGCGGAAATTGAAATAGGATTCAAAAACAAATCCGAGGTTATGCCATTCAGCTTATAGATTGTAGTATGAAGGTCGTCGTCCCCGTGTTACAGTATCTATAATATAATTTCTCATTTAGAATATGTTAAGAGTAAAATATTTAATTTCGACCATATTACTTTTTAGTTTAATAATGACTTACCATCTCTGATTGAACGTTAGTTCTTTCTCCAAAGTTTCAATCTTTTTTCAAGTATTTTTTTACACTTCGTGCCATTTTAGATTTGCTGATTTTTTTCTAGATATCTAATGGATTAATTATTACAAAATATAGGAAGTTATGATAAAATCACGTTAAGTTTAAAAACGTTTTGTTTTAGCAAATACATTAATCAAACATTTGGTCAAGTCATTATGATTTTAATATGTATTTCAGGGACCATTAGTCTGGTTGCTGTACGCACACTGCGTCTATTTGACAAGTAGTCGTCATGCTAGCATTCAATAATGACTTCTTTTTCAGTAACACTGATGTTTTAACATTTTGGTAGACTTTATGTATTTGAGAAATATGTTTGAAAATGAGTATGTAGTAAATGCAATCAGGAAATTATAATTTGAGGGCAGAAATTCGATAAGAAGGCTGATTTTAGTAAATGGATCTCAACACCCCTAAATAACATCATCGTCCGTCTAGTCTTTTCCCAATTATGTTGGGGTCGGCTTTTAGTCCGACAGGACACAGCTGAATACCAATGATTTACACAGAGCGTCTGCCTACCTAACTGGCCACCACAAAAAAAACAATCGATGTACATAAATTAGCATCCGACCCAAACAAACAAAAGACGTTGCATAACAAGAGTAATACAGAAATAGTCCCAAAGATGCCATGTATTATTTAAAAATCATATGAACAGTCAGTAGCGAGAAAACCCGTGACTAAAGGCGCAAGCAGCGTGTCACACGACATACGAATAGATCGTGAACTTGCCAGCTTTTGCGTGCGAAACAAAACGAGTGCGAATTCGCGATACGGAACGGGAATGTGAAATTATGAATTAATATTTTCGAACTGCTCAATCGAATTCCTGGTAAAGAAAGTTAGTTTTATAATCGTCACATTAGCTGCTTTGATGTCGAAAATAATTTCTATTTTTACGTGAACTATTCGTCTTTCCGATGTATTTCGTATGCATTGAATACGATACATTGTGATTTGGTATCAAAATATAAACGATTTCAGATGAAAAAATCATGTTCTAAGAAAACATTAAATCTAATGTAGGTAACAAATGATTGATTCAGAACTAGGGTCCTTTCGGATTTGTTTAGACATGTCCAGCTGCTTTTCGCATCTGTACGGACTTTTCAGCTATGTTTATGGTTTTAAGAATAAATCATATTTTAAAAGTAAAATGAGTTTTCAAATATCAAAACGTAACCCTACGAATAATTGATTCAAAACGGATGTTCAAGAAAAACTGTTTACCCGTTGCAAACATTTTTCCCGTAAACATCCTTAACAACCTAATCTCTGTTAACGTAAAACTATATTGTTATCAGTAGAAGAAGAATGCGAGACATAACCATCGCGTCACCATGCGACATAACGACGCACAGGTTCATAACATCACGCCGAGTACAATGGGCACAATACAAAGTGGACTAACATTGAACAAGTGGTCTGACAATGAGGCACGCATCTACCATGCTTATGTACTGGAGCTCGTAGCATTTCTTTTTTTAAAGACTATTATGCCCGCGGTTTTGCTTGCAGTATGGTCGGAAATTATCCCACGGGAAGGCTTTAAATATAGCCTATGGCACTCGGGGATAATGTAGCTTTCCATTACAGAAATAATTTCCGGAATCGGATCACTAGTTACAAAGATTACCCCCCTACATCCAAACTTTACCTCTTTATGATATTCTTAAGTGTAGTTTTGATTCGTTGATCATTATCAAATAATTAAATCTTCGGTCACCATCATTCAAAATTAAAATATTCTAGTCAAATAAAACTAGACTGCTGTAGGCATTCCTTAGGAAATACCAATATGGCGCCGACACTCGTCTGTCAAAAGTGAGCAGTCGACCTTGCCACGGATAGCGTGATCGTGAGCCGACATTTTAAAAGCAGACAAAAAACAACGCAGCATAACAAATTATCTCGGAAATCCGCAATTAAAGACTGACGTTCGCAATTGAAACAATTTAGATTTGATAGCTACTTCAGATCTCCATCGATTGGCTGTTATATCGAGCGAAAGGTCAATTGTATTACCAAACGTTGCACTCATGATATTGATACTCAATAAAAAAGCCAAGTTTATGAGACAAGTGGTATTTAAATCAAGTTTTATTTGAAACTAAAGAGAACAATACGCCATCGGAATATTTCAAAGAAGGATATGATGTTACGTTTCTTTATACGATCGCGTCCTACATCTAGACAATCGAGTGACTTTCGATTTCGTGAGGCTAGTAATTAGCATGGCCTCGGCATACGTGTGCTGCGTAACATGGAACGGAACTAGCTCGCGGCGCGGGATCCGTCATGGCGCGGGGAGGAAGCCATTTTCACTTTCTTTTTAAATTATATCAACGTTTTATTATTCCAATCGATTCATTAATATTGCAGACGAGCTCTTGCTTGCGTCACTCGGCCTATACAAACGAAATTAAAAGTAACCCTTGTATATTTTAACGAAAACGTTTTGTAACAAAGATTGTATTTTACGACTAGGTACCTTCATTTGAAAGTCTAAAGTGACAGTTGCCTACGAATTCTTTGTTTTATGTTAATAGTCTGGGAATAGAGAATTTAAGGCTAAAGTCATTAAGAGTGATGAAGTCCCCCATTTAGCGGTAATCTTTGTCGCATTGGAATTTATGAAGCGAATTGTTTGTTAATTACGAAGGGTTAGGCCGCGCGACGAGATACCTTTGCCTCATTTAATTATAGGAAAAAGGTTCATTATTTGCTGATGGAAATTCATCAATTATGTATTTAGCGTCGAAGGACAGTTAGCGGTAAATGTTTCGTAATCATGATGTTACTGAGATACTAGTGATTGTTTTATAGATAACTAGCGACACGCCCCAGATATGTAATATGGTGGAAATTGCATTAAAACTGATTGGGGAGTTTAGAAAAACTTAGCGGTTAAAGAAAGACATAAAAAGCGACTTTGTATTTTTAATTCAATTCAACATTGAATTAAAAATTACATTCATTTATTTATTTTTATTTGTTTTGAACAAATAAAAAATTATCTTATCTTATCTTATCTTAACATTGCTCAATTCTATAGTTAACTGTAATGAAGTCTATACAGAATTCTATTGTATTCACATTAGAACCACCTAAAATCAATCAAATGGGTTTAAAATGTATGATCAATATGTGTAAACGTAGGTACTAAACGTTTCATTCCGTTAAATTGAATCATAGGTGATAATTAATATAATTTACATAATAATTACTGATTATTAAATAGGTATAAAAAATGCTTGTATTGCCGAGAGGCTTTCCTGGCCTTAACCCACTTTTATACTGGTGTTCATTAATTATTGTCTATGGTATTGACAGTTGAGTGTAGTTGGCCTATTAAATTAAGTTATAAAAGTTTTGATCCTTATTTCATGCGTAAGTTAGGTCCGATTTCACCACAACTCATTATACATATTTCGTGCTAAACACATTTAAAACAGTACTATGAGGACATAGTACTGTTTCACGTTAAACGTAGTTAGTAATTTGTGGTGTAAGTGGGCGCTAATGCCCTAATGTCACGACTATGCAATTTGCGTTGTCAATATTTCATTTTTGTTCTGATCTTGTTTAAGTTATGTTTACGATTAAATGATAAAAACGGTAAGTAATACACTTTTATTGGACAAACGACCTTATTGTAAGCAGTTGACAACCAAAGACTATATGGGCGCGGTCATAATTAACAGATTAAACCAGAGACAGAAAACAAGTTTTTTTATATCTTTGTTTGTCGTCTTGTTGACATTTATTTCTATCAATAAGTGAGATTTTAATTGCGTTGCACGATTTATTGAAGAATTATTTATCAGTACTTTGTAATTTACCTACTTGCTTGAGGTTATGGTTTAACTTGGCAGCATTTGCTTTTTTATGAACAGTTTTTACGTGCAATGGAAGGTAGTGTTTTGTTTTCATAGAATTTGTTATGTTCTACTTATTGGTGACGATTTTGTAATCTCTATGCAATATTTTGAAGTACCTACAGTGTCTCTTGTTTCTTTTAGCGATTGAAATTTGAAACTAATCGGAACTATGCCGCTATAATTTAAATCTAATCGGAACTATGCCGCTATAATTTGAACCTAATCGGAACTATGCCGCTATAATTTAAATCTAATCGGAACTATGCCGCTATAATTTGAACCTAATCGGAACTATGCCGCTATAATTTGAATATAATCGGAACTATGCCGCTATAATTTGAACCTAATCGGAACTATGCCGCTATAATTTGAATATAATCGGAACTATGCCGCTATAATTTGAACCTAATCGGAACTATGCCGCTGTAATTTGAATCTAATCGGAACTATGCCGCTATAATTTGAACCTAATCGGAACTATGCCGCAAAAATTTTTTCAATACAATTTCACAAGTACTTGAACAAATTCCCATAACACTAACGTCGAAAGTATTATTTCATGTTAAAAACTAATCTACGTGTAAATCTTTTTCCAAAACGCACTGTTTCCCCAAAAATGCTTTTAAAATTAATACAAACTTTAAAAACATTTTTTTTTGAAAATGTCAATGAACTTTTTTGAAATTTTAATTTATTTCCAAATCAGACTTATGTCACGGTCTCCGTGTTACATCCGACGATTAAAGATTTGACCGATTGTTTGAACAATACTTTGCGTTCAATGGCTTTGGTTTAGCATTATGTGAATGAAAAGCTAATTGTATGGCCTTTTGTATCAATGAAATGGTAAAACTTCCTTTGAATTATTGGCCCTTGTTTAAATACTGTTTGCTGTTCGCTATTTTGTTAGCAAACGAAGTTTAACCCTTTAGGGTGGATTCCACCAATGCAACTGACCGCGTTCAAGAATTGTCATGGTCAATAACATAACATCACGCCTGTAATCCGAAGAACTAGACAGAGGTGCGATTAATAGTACACACGGCGGCACATGAAGCTGTACATTTCCAGTATAAATTGTCCTCGCTTTGTATAGATTTCCTATACAATGAGAGATCCGCATAAACAGGTTTTTTACAGCTCGATCGGCCGTCGTGCGTACACCCACATTTCGCCAGTTATATTTAAGCCCCATGTAATAGGCTATTGCCATCAACCGGGCACAAATCCAGACTCTGCTACTTAAAAAATACTGATGGAAAAACCCAATAACAATTTGCCCGACCCGGGAATCGAACTCAGGACCTTATGCTCAGCAGTCGCGATTGCGACCACTAGACGAATGAGACAGTCTGGTTGTCATGGTCAATATTCCACAAAAATGACACTGACAGCTCTTGAACGTGGTTAAACGTACTGATCGTGTTTAGTGTCATTGGTGAACTTCACCAAAAAGACTAAGTAAGTTTCCAATTTCAATAAACATATCTTTCACACTACAATAAGTTACAATGACACGAGTCACTCTCATCGACCACACAACATTATAATCGAGAGAAAAATAAATCGATTAACTTAATCGACTATTCTAGATCAAGGGCCTATCAAGGAGAAGGCTCGAGTATCGAGCACAGCAATTATTAACATTAGTACGTCAGTCAGTGTGCGCGACGTCGCATACAAACTACGTCCTCTAACATTCCCTTGTGAAGCAACCGTTGGCAGCACTTAATACGTGTTTTAAAGTCGTTTCTTAAATTTTTACCTCTCAACCGCTACCTTATTGCAGCGAGAATAAAGATCACTTTCATCTTGACAGACTTGTTACTGGGAGCATCCCAATACCACTCCTACAGTAATGGTAATAAAGTCCAACTGTGATGCCAAGTCAGAGATAAAATATCAGTGAGAAGACTTTAATAAATTCTCGGGAGCTAAGACGTAACACTTCTAGTATTTTTGATACTTGATAGTTCTGTGGCGTCGATTTATGCCAGCCTTCAAAGTTGATCGGAGGATAATCGCTTGTAATATTAATGAGTTTAGGTTTAGAATAAGACGTGTGTGAGCGTTGGTCAATTTATTGTGTTACGTTTGTACATTGTTTTTTTTATGGGCGCGGTTTATTGATTGATTCATTTGTTTCAAGTTCAAGTTTGATTGATTGAGACAATCTGTCTTGTAGTCTCTTTGCTTGTTTGTTTGTAACAGTAGATGAATTAGTTAATGCTTGTATTTATTTACTAGATATGTGACACTATTCTAGAACAAATTATCGACTGAGAATTTAAGAAACGAAAAAAACGAGTATGAACAAACTTTGCTCTAAATAAAATTATTTATGTAGTTGTACCTATCTACCACGGTCTTAATAAACATGTTAAACTCCAAAACCGATAACCTAGAGTAGATAAGTAAATTAAAACAGAAATGAAAACTTAAACTCAAGAAACAGATAAAGGTGTTTATTTTGAGTTCAAAGGTTACAAGATTTAGGTTTAGAATTATTCCGTTATTATATTATTAACTTCTTAGCAACATGTTTTTTTCCAATAACCAAATCTTGTTTTTTTAATAACTATAAGATGATGGAATACTTACGAAAACAATTTGGTTGAACAAACAAAGTAGGCATAGGTATAACTTCTAGGTTATTCATTAGATTACTTACTAATTGATTTACGTATTATGTGAGGAAAATGAAACCAAAAGGAAAATCCAAACAATAATTAAGACTTTGAAACCCATTGAGGTTTTTAACATATTTGACGAACCACTCTTATCAAGAACGTGTTTACCACGTACTTGGTTATGGACACAGATATGATATGCCTAGATAACGCTAGAGCATCTACTACGGCTTAAGCATTTTATGCTTAACGTGGTTACTGTCACGGCAAGCTTTTTGTTTAAAGTAAAAACGTTACTGCTTTGTTGAAGTAGTCTATTTTGTACAGCAGTGTTGTATGGTCACTAAATAGTGCTTATGACGTCATAGTAGTTAGTCAAAAAATGGCACGTTTTCTCATACCTAAATCTAAAACGCCAGACGATAGATGCACGGTTCTTGGTTTTTCGTTTCCTATGAAGAAGAACCGGCAAGAAACTCCATAGTAATTCTTAAAAAAAACAATCATCTACAATCAATCTACACATCGTTTTAACTATGTTATCACGTTACAGTTTAAACACTTAAGTATGAGAGGACAGCGTAGGCCTGACAACATTCTATTAGGAACTAGAAGGCCCATGTTTTGAAACTAATGACGTCGCCTCTGAACAAACTTCACGTGTTTCAGCGAAGCCTCACGTTATCTCTCGATAGCGACTAATTAATTCGAGCTGATTACGCGAACAAAATCCATAAGGACTTATCTTTTAATATCGGAAACGTGACAATAACAAGACACAGGTAAATACGAAATCGTGTTTTGTTTTCACCTAGGGTGTACCCAAATATGACTCAAATGCAGATGTGTCGGTTTAATAAGATTATAGAGGTGTGTCCGGGGTATAGACGTGTGAGGAAAATCGAGGTAAATTTTCTTTGACAGAGAGCAAATTTTTTAAATTAGATTTTTTGACGGGTGCATCTCGTGCTTAACGGTTGTTGTCGGGTTAGTACATAAGATTATACAGATTGGATCTTGGATTAGCCAATCAGCAAACAAATGTCCAATCGTTTGAAACAGATTGGTTTTGGTCTGGTTCTTTTTACCAATTCTTCTGCCTAATCTCGCGGATATTTGTTTGCGTGTCGTCAGGTATGTCACGTTGTAGATGCCCACGAGACGATAATACCCGGGTTTCCTGTTTTCAGCGAGTGATATCAATAATCTCATATATCGACAATATCGTTAGGCTAATTTTTCTAATTCACAACACTTGAGTCGATATGTCATTCTTTCTTGTCTCAAAAACTTTTGACATTAACACTTTAATTATGTCCATACCTAACAAAAGCAGACAAAACGTAATTTCAAATTAATCCTCATACAAAAAAGGACATGACAACAACGATAACAACCAATACTGTAAACAAAACAGCATCACTATGGCAACATAAAGGCTCGCGCCCACGTACCGTCGATCACCACATTACACAACACGTCGATAATTCCCAGTAATTCCCACGCACCGTCCTGTTTGACCGGTCACTCTGTATTTATTATATGTGGTGACCGCCGTTTGTCATGCTGTGGTTTATTGTGGTGGGAAATGGTTTAATGATTGTAATCTGTAATTTGAAAACTTGAATGAAAGACTATTGAATAATAAATATAATTTGAATATGTTCTAATGGTAGAAAATTAAACTAACTTTTCACCGTGAAACTATACTGTCATTGATGCTTTTACTCATAATATGGCAATAGTATTCTGTATTTCTAGGTACCAATTTGTAGGTATCACATGTTATGCGCATTTGCACACAATGATGAGTTTCCCAAGAATAATAAAACACGAGTACCTACTCAAGTAAGTTTATTCCTACCTATTGATCAAAGTAATCAATTGGATGTTACTTATAATAGCCGGTGATTACACAGTAATTTTCAACACATTACGGGAAAAACCTCGCACATCATGCAGTATCGTATTGATTTTAATTACATTTTAATGCAATATTGTAATAAAGACCAGATCAGATGTGATATTATTCCTTTATGAATGAAATCAATGAAATGTCACAATATGAATTTATAATGTATTTATAATTATAACGCAACCTTGGAGGTCGTTGCCATACAGTTTGAAAGTTGTGTTGATAATGTCATGTAAGGTCTGATCGTAATTCCCTCTTTATCGTATGAATGATATTAGTTCCCCTATCTGATTTTGTTAGTTGTGGCTTGTGGCCATCTATGGGGGGAATTGGAGTCGTGTGAACAGACACTAATAATGGGTAGCCCAGCGATGTAATTTTTTTTTTTTCTTACTCTAAATCATTAAATTATCGAAAATACATCATTAGGCTAGGAGAGAACAGCCAACATGGTTTAGAAAAGGCTTGACAGATGAAGGTTTGACATCGATATAAAGCAAATAAGTTAAAATGGCGGATCCAATAACTTTTTTATCGCTGATAACAATATCGATCACTTATTTAGGCCCTAAAACTATTTTTATCTCACTAAACTAGTTACCAAATGCGTCACGGTAGGTATTCATGTACATACGTATGTATACTAAGGTGGTATGATGGTACTCGTAGGAGCAAACAAAGATAAGTGGAATTTTATTAAAAACGCCGCATTTTGTGTTAATAACCTTGAATTTTGCACAAACCAGTTCACGCTTTTATCTAGTGAAAGTAATTTATTATCGGGCGGCGATAAAATTGTTGATACGGTTATATTGTTAATATGTATAACGTAGTGTTTAAATGTTTGTTCTAAATTGGACATAATAACATGTTAAGCATACTCTGCTTAGTTCCCTGTGCTGGGCTGGGTCACAGGGCTCCTCATTAAGAGAGTTGGTGGACGTCACATTATATTCGAATTTGTGGTTCTAGGATATACTGGTCTCCTTCACTGTTTTGACAGTAGTGTTGATGAAATGAATTACACAAAACATGTTTACGGGTATCTTGTGAATCGAAGAATAATGAACAGGAATATTCCAATTAATTAAGAAGATTATTTAGAACAATTCCTTTTAGCAGGGTGGCCTTTTCACTGCCGAGAACTAATCAAAACTGGGATTTTCAAGAACTACGGATAAATGGCTAATTTCTACCTGAGAAAATGTATGAAACTTTCTTCATAATGGCTTAATTTAATTTCCTTTCCACTTTGGGAACTAGCTGAATATTATAAGTAAAGTTTAGAGATTCTAGATTACAGTGAATTTCTATTAGACTATAAGTAAGTTAAAATTTATTTGTTTAAACATGGTGTACATGATACATTGCATGCAAGATAATAATTAAATACAGAAAAGTTCTAACATGTTCAGCCGCATGTCGTGGCGTACAAATTGGTAGGAATCGATGGTGCATAAACCGTGATAATATTCATCAAAACTGCTAACTATTTCTAATAAGACTATTAAGTATTCATTCATTAGAAGTAATAATTGAAAGTACTAGTTGAGTGACGCTTATTTTAGAACGTTTTGAGTGTGACTTATTTAAAATTAAAATCAAATTAACAAGTCATGTGAAAGAACATAAAATAGATGACTTATGACTCAACGAAAGTTAATAAAAGAATGATCGACCGTTCCATTTAAATACTTAAATGATTAGTATGTATCTATTTTACTATCTAGACTTTATTTCATCCAACTTTCATTTCAGGCGGATTTTATCAATAAAATTGAACAAGATCAGCACGTTTAAACTTAGTTCAAAAGCTGTTAGATTCAATATTATATGGCAATGATGATACTGACAGCTCTTGAGCGCAGTTTAAAGGTGTTCGCAGTCAACCATCAACCTACCAATCAAATGAATAGGAATGTGGGTATCTATATGGATACCTACCTATATTAAATATGTATGTAGGTTCAGTATGTACTGACAATTATACAAGTAGGTGTCACTTTAAAACTGTCATGTATTATGTATCAACATGCATACAATCTGTCCTAGATACATAACATCAAAGGTATCAATTTGTTAGTATTATATTAGACTAGGCACCTTTAAATTATATAGCCTTAGCCTTAGTCTACCATTCATTGTACCTAAGTATACCTAGGAGTGTACCTACTTTAATCGATTCTAATTACTTCAAAAGGCGAAAAGTCTCAAATTAATAACTCTTTAAGAGCCAAATTCGAATTTCGAGTCCGCCTCTGTACGTCTGTGCTTGAAGTGTTAAATAAATAAATAAATAAATAAATTCACCTATAAAACTGAACGCGATTAGTACCTTTGCACCCCGTTCAAGACTACCCCCTACATTTGGAAAGTGATACCAACGCAAGAAAGAGGTTGTCAATTTTTTTTTTTTTTTACATAAGTGTACAGCCACACCTTCATTGTATAAGAAAAGATAAAGACGATAAGGAATCTCAATATTTGTCAATCGGGTAGATAGTCTCGTTGTAAGATATCAAAGATTCCTCCAACAATCTACTCTAGCGCAGAAACTTCGCTCAATGTGATCATTTTATCTTTAAAGATAAGATACAGGCCGTTTTTTTTTCTAAATATTATGTCAAGGCCTAGGTTGAATTCAACTTTTACTTTTGTACGTAAAACTGTGCTTGTTTTATGATTAGGTAGACAAGTGACATACTGAATGAATATACTAGTAGAGTAGTAGGAATATGGTATATCAAAACGACGGCTTGCAAACAGATTCCCTTTTTACTGTATACTCTACTTACCTGAAATATTCAGAGTTTTAAGCTAGATCAGAAGGTCAAATCCCGTAAAAAATGAAAAATCTAGTCGCATTCTCGTCTCAAAGACAATCAAAGTCAGAATCAATCAAACTTGATAACAATGCGAGCTATACGGGAATTACCGCTCTTATTTAACACTAGCTGTTGCCCGCGACTTTCGTCCGCGTGAAATTTTATAGCCTATAACCTTCCTCGATAAATGGACTATCCAACACTAAAAGAATTTTTCAAATCGAACCAGTAGTTCCTAAGATTAGCGCGTTCAACCAAACAAACAAACTCTCCAGCTTTATTATATTAAAATATTAACCCCTTATTAAATTATGAGCACATAATAAAATGACTACACAATTAACTGATACTAACTGCTACAACTACATAATCTTTATTTATAAATAATAACAACTTAGTGGTTATATTAGAAAACAATGCAGACATAAATGGTAAGACCATTACTCGGGATTAATAAATGTAATAATATGTTAGATTGTCGATCAGCAGTCAGTCACTACAATCGATTACTGACGATTTAGAAAACCCATTTTCAGGTATGGAGTTTCTTGTCCATTTTTCACCATGGAGATCAACATTTGGCAACTAGCGTTCACGTTCTGTCCAACTGATCGACTCGTTGACATTCAAAGTGTGCTTGTAAATACACTGAGATAAATGCTTTGAGTTTGAATTTTCACAATTCATCAATCGCCTAGCATTTTTCCAACTTTGTTGGGGTCGGCTTCAAGCCTAACCGGATTCAGCTGAATACCAGTATTTTACATGGAGCTACTGCCTGTCTGACCTCCAGAGCCCAGAAACTGGGTAATACGATACCCTAAGAGTCTTTCGACTTTTTTTTACTACAAAACCACAATTAAAATCGTATCAAAGAAACAGCAACTACAAAACGTGCACTTTTAAAAGTACGAAGCAAGGCGCAGCGCACACGAGGTCACCATTAACGCGATGACATTGAATTGTTTCAAAACTCATCGCGACCCACATTCTATAGCTGCATCCGCAATTTAGAAAATACTTCAGTTGTTAATATCAAGGATGGTTTGCTCACGAGAGAGCGTGGAGCAGCGGCTGTGTGCGACGTAGCTAAAACACGTTCTGTTGGTGGTTTTGACTCGAAGATTCAATTCAATATGGCGTAAGGTCTCTGAACGTTGGGACTTTGGAATTTTTGGGTCGTTTTCCTGTTGATTTCACAATACCAAAATAACATCCAAGCCCAAAACCTACCTACATAAACAATTTGTTTTTTACTTAAAAAAAAATACTATGCAAAGACAGACTTAATGCCTGAGGAATATTGAACCAATCAACCTTAGGTTGGCGCAGATACATAACAATCCTGTTTCAAAGTCTGAGCCAAAATTCATGTCTTAAAATGCCTTATCTTCAGTGTTCTGATTAGTAGAAAAGATAAAGAATCAAGAAAGCGGGTTCATCAAATAAGAACGAAAGTAACAAACGATATTGCCCTGTATCCAAAACGAATAGTATACAAACACGAACACGCACCATTAGTCTACCTACGTACTACGTACCTACATATGTAAACGTTTCAGTTCATTGTGAACGGCTGACCCGATTAGGACGAATGAGGCTAGGGGTTACATTGAATACTCAATCGTTGTACAAAATCAATAAGGAGAACTAGATATCGGAAATAAAAAGATTATGATCGAAGTAAATCATTATTGTAAAGCTGATGCCGATACGTCAAAAGAAGAAAGAATAGCAGGAAAATTCTTGAATTGATAACTATTTTAAAGAAGTAGGATTTATTGTTGAACTAGAAGTTAAGGGTAAACAAAGCGAATAACTGAACTCGTTACAAAACCAACGATTTGAAACTTCAGTATAATCAACTAGAGTTGCGGGTTTATCTGTAATGACTTCAGTTGAACTACACGAGACAGTTTTCTGGCATTCAACAAACCCATCATCAATGAAATTAATGTCACAATTATCACCACTGTTCTCACAATTAATAAAAAACAATTAATATTCAAATCATCTAGGCTGACGTTTTTATTGAGTGTTTCAGAAATATTTTGTGTAATGTGTACGCTATGTTAAACAGCTGATGCAAATTCCGTTGGACTCGCGTTTTTAGCTTCATCTAATTGGATGCATCCGTTTGTAGTATATACTAATAAAGTTAATAAAGGAGCATTTAGCCTAGGTAATTACTTAATCTTAATTAAATAAATTAGAAAATTTATGATTTAATTTAGATCCTGTTACTAACGAAGACTAAAAATGTAAACATTCAAATCGAAAAGATGTTCAAATAGATTATGATAATAGTACAAGACAAAATTTTGATAGAATAAAACAAAGAAATAAAAATAATGCTAATTTGAATAGCTCTAAATGTGATATTTAAAAAGAACTGTTTCAAATAAAACGACATTGAAATAAATCCCACACACTCACGTGTAATGTCCACATGTTAATATTTCTTCATTCAACTAAGATTTGCATGAGTGGCAATGAAAAATACCAACATTTAAAAATACCTACTAGTAATTGTATTCGAAACTATAACGAGAAATCATCGGAAAGAAATCGAACTCAAACTAGCAACGACAAAGAAAAAGTACGAATATTTGTGAGTATTGAATGTTTAAGAACCGTGTAGTATGAAATCGTAGGACCGTAAAAATTAAATTCATTCGATAAGAATTCAGTCATAAGAATTCGCAATCTAATCACTTTTTGTCACACTAAAAATTAAATATAAATAATAATTAAGAAACTAAATTCCAGATCACATAAAACGAAATTGATTTTGAAGGTCTGCCATAAAAACGTAAAAAAAAAACAAACAAAACTTGTCAAATCTAGTTGATCAACTTGGGCAACAGACGTAAAAAAAATCTGGAAAGGCAAAAAAACGCTAAAGTAGGTAACTAAGCCAGCTCGAGCGCTCCAATATCAATATGTTTCGACGCAAACAAAAAACAAAATTTATCTTTCGATACCCATGTATTTTTATTGCGATTTTATGTAAATGATATTAATTTCGAGTCCGTACCTATTGTCATGATAAACATCATTAATGAGCGAATGTTACGTTTCAATATTTTTATTAGTAACGATATTTCTAAATACGTTCTCATTTTGACCATGAAATTGCAATAAATCCGAATTGTTGAAACTTTAAAGAAAATTAAACAGTTGGAATCCTCGCGCATGCGCACGGAGCGTGCACCGTTGCTAACATTGCGTGTAAGACAACACACTCGGCTAGACACGAATTCCTACGATTTACGCATATTGTAACATTGTTGCTATGGACGATGCTATCTTCTATTCTATTGCACTCTTCTACATCAAATTACACTTTAAATTCTTTACATCTGCCTACCTTTTTCCCAATATTGGGATCGGCTTCTAGTCTACCCGGATGCAGCCGAATACCAGTATTTTACATAGAGCGACTGCCTATCTGCCTCCACAACGCACTTTTAATTCTTTATATTATTCATTTTACATTTCGTTGCCATTCGACAATAGAAACTATTCACGCATTTCCTATCACCAGATTTCGTTATCGTTGCACGCCTCGTCCAAACTAGAAATAAAATCAAAACCATTTTTTACGGCATTGCGTCATCATATCAATCTTCAGATCTCCGTGTAGTCCACCACAAGCTCCAGTGATTTTATTACCATGAATCATTTGTTATACGTACAGAACTATCAATACGAACCATTGCATACAAATGATGTTTTTACATATCGCTATTGTCACAGCAAACTGCTATAGCAAAACTTACTTTATTAAACAAAAAAATCTGCCGTCTGCCTAGCCTATTCTCAACTATGTTTGGGTCGACTTCCAGTCTAATCGGACGCAGCTGTTTACCAGTATCTGGACCAGCTGCCTATTTCACCTTCACAATTCAACCAACTTTTATTTAACAAGCTAGGTTGTTAAACGAAACTTGTGACGATGGAAATTGTTTTATATACCCATATAAAACAATTTCCATCGTCACAAGTTCACGTTTTCCGTACTAAATCGCAGGCTAAAGAACTGTGTGAATGTTCTCACGTAGCAATTCTAGTTATAGCAAGCATGTCACAAACTACTGATAAGGGCACCCGCTTCCGCTGACCGAGCGGCACGAGTTTTCACCGCGACTAGAAAACGCGCGCGATCTGCATTAAGGCGACGGATGCCATCGCGTAAAAGCGCATAACATTTACAATTACGCGAAACGTCGCGTAACGAACGACGAGACAAATGCGCCCACGCATCGATTCACAATATTTTTTTTTACTAATACGGAACTAGCCGGTTGGAACGTCGCCATCGCATCGCTTTTGGACATCACATGATTTTCTCTCGTAATACTTACCCTCATGTCGTCGAGCATGTCACAGGCGGAGTACAGCACCACGGCGTCCGGGTTCACTTTAATGACGCCCATGATGGTGCTGGTGGCAGTCAGGCAGGTCCGAAGTCAACAGGAGCAAACACACGGAGGACCGAGCGGGCCGTTTTCGTGTGAACTATTTTCCTGACGCAAGTTGTGTGCCTTCGAAATATTTTACGTATTCTTTTAGCGAGTGACGCGTGAGTCGGTGAAGTTTAGGAACACTGGGCGCGAGACGTGCTCACGCTGTGACCGAGCCGCGCGGACTGAAGTCTCCGCCGCCAGAACGCAACTTCGGACAGTGAAAGGGTCGTGACGTCACGGACGCGATAACGCGCCCCCCCTACGTCTCGCGTCTCGCGCCGCGACTTGTTGCTAGCTACACTTTTTGTCTCATTCACACTCGCTGACACACACGTCGGTCTGCCTCACTCAGTAATGACATGACACCTAGCCGTTTGATTAAACATATGTGTGCCTCCCGAATACGCGCGGTTTGTTTTATCGTTTTGTATATAACATGTTCTGCTCCGCGATTTAATTAATTTCCAACAAAGAACTAAATAGTATCCACACGACCTTAGCACTCCGTTAAGTGTTTTAAGCGGTGTTATTTTTACACCGATGCACTTGTATGAGAAACTAGACAAATGAGTGTAATTTGTTTACGAAGTAGGGCTTCATTGTTAGTAGTGGTTACTATGACGTCAGAACAAACAAACGTTCGTAGCGCTACGATTCGCGTAGGCGTTGGGTGCGGGGCCCGCTACGAGCGTAGGCGGCTACGGGCGTAGAGGAATGGCGTAGCACTTAAAACCACCCACTGAATATAGATTGGATGCTTTATAAGTTACAGGACCGCTATAAGGTTGTCAAACAAATTATTATAAATTCACATTAAAATGAGTGATGAGAATATTGAAAAACAAAGTAAATTTAATACATTACGAGGTCAGAATAATAAAGGCGAGGAGTAAAAATAAGTGGCAAAAATATAAACTTTTTGAGGTTTTGTTATCTGTTCTCTCGCTGGGTCTTTTGAATATTCAATTAAAGTACGCTGGTCTGTAAATTTATTTGTTGACGGGAGTTTTTTCATGAGTTCGTTTCGTATTGTGTCGTCAACACAATGGGCACATTTCAGTCAAAATTAATTTTGTCGTTATGTGATTGTTGTATGAAACAGATTATTTATCTTTAATGCTTGGTTAAGGACTCATACATCGATTTATTTAAGGGTGTCCCTATTAATGATATTATGGATTGTGATTTTTTTGTTTAAGAATTGGTTTCATGACATTGTAAGTTTCATTTTTCTTTTGTTTTAATTCTCATTCTAATAGCGATTTAAATACCTTTTTTTTATTTTTAAATCGTTTTCTATTCATTACAAAGCAGTCTATTAACATAAGCGACTTCTATCATAATCAATTAATTGCATAAAAACAAAGTTGAAAACCACAAATTTTCTACTAAAAATAAAAAAATAAAATGCAACTGAATAAAAAAGGCAAAACAGACAATACAACAAATAGAAAACGATTTCAAACCAAGATAGCGTGAAACAGATAAAATTAAACCAGTCTAAAAAAGTATAACAAAAACCAGTGTCATTCTATCGAAAGATAATAATGAAAGACCGATTCTTGTGACCCTGACCTTATCGTCGGTACGCGCGGACTGACACACACAAACACAAGTACACATAAAATCACACAAAACATACGTTCACTCCCATATATTCTCACTAGGTGCGTCTCGGAAAACACACACACATTAACATAGCTTCTGTATCTGATACAGAAACTATGTTAACATGTGTGTAACTTTTCAAGTTGATACAAGTAGGTCTTGGATGAGGAGCTCGTGGCTACATAATAACAGCTGCTCGGGTCGATCTTTAGGTTAAGCCGTGCTTGCCTAGGTGTGTCTGTTGATGATGGGTGACCACCCATTACATACCGAGTTTCCTCCGTGCCTCGGAAGGCACGTTAAGCCGTTGGTCCCGGGTGTCATTTGTAGATCTTTGACACTCGTTAGGTAGTCAGTGGCCCAAAAAGCCTGACAACCAGTCATACCAAGGGGTATCGTATTACCCAGTACTAAATGGGTTGTGGAGGTCAGATCAGAGGCAGAGGCAGAGGCAGTCGCTCCATGTAAAATACTGGTATTCAGCTGCATCCAGTTAGACTGGAATCCGACCCCAATATAGTTGGGAAAAGGCTAGGCAGATGATGACAAGTAGTTCTTGGATTAGTCTGTCTGTTGTTAAAATTTCTTTTCAAAGACTGTCATTGTTTCGGAGTCTATTAAATTCGCTTGGACCTGAACTTTAGTGTTCAATTACTTCTGTTTCAATTATGTTGAAATGATAATTATCACACCCATCTTAAGCCATAACATATATAAATACGTAGGGACCATACGTACAGCATTTCTTTTCAATTATGATTTTGTTATAGACCGACCGCTTTAATGAGTCCTCGCGAAGGTATCAATTTGAATGGAATATTTTGAAGATTGATCACATATTGGTTCAATTAGTATCGTAATACCTACGTGGATTATGGTTATTTTAAAGCAAATAACCTGTGGAATATTGTTAGGACTTAGTGGACGCTTAATGTGCCTTTGATGGGGCAAGGCGGATGACTCATTAAAGCGGTCGGTCTATAGGAAAAGTTTTTATTACCAAGAGATGCTCTAGGCGTTATTGGGTGATACCCACAGAGTCTAGTGTTCATTCCTAGTAACACAACAAATTTAACATTCTTACAAAAGCTTTTCGTCAAGACATCAGTAAGTTATTTTCGTACACAGGGAAAAATGACCTATTGAAAGTTCCAGTTATTTTAATGAACCGTCACTTCGTAACGTTTCGTGAATTTTCGCGAACTCTCGGAATGTTGACAACATGATAACTTTGATAAGCAACACGTAAATATTAATTCTTTATATTACTAATTTATATTCACTCAGGATGTGTCTGATCATCGAGCAAATCAAGCTAATGATAATAAAGAAGATAATGAAATACGATAAAACGTTATCTATGAATGTGTATTGATAAATGGGTGACATCTTTATTTAAAAAATTGTCTTTTTGTGACAAACGTGTTTGGACAGGTTTTCTTTTGGGTTTGTTTTTGTTTTAATGCGGTCAAAAGTGCAGTTGGAATAATGCTATTATTAATGTGTATCACCAGTGGACACAACTCAGGATAGAGACCTCAACTACGAGTATATTACTTTTGTGGGTTAATGATGCATGATATTTATTTCAATATTTTATTGGATCGAAAAACTCTTTACACTTCAAAAATTAATTATCATTTAAATCTAGATGAGTTCGGTGTACTTTGAGAAGACACCGAATCAATCTCTAGTGGATTTGAACTACAGTTGAACTATAATGCCACTACATAATTATTGTATGCCTATCAGGCAGGACATATTGGAAGTTAAATTTATTGTTTATACCTGTAACTAACATCAATAAAATATTTTGAATTTGAATTTGAATTTATACCTTTATTAACCAGACCTCGAAAAAGGGTTCTTAATTATTAGTTAAATTGGTCGTTGCTTAAGAATGCTAAGGGGGTGTTGGTACTACGCGAATGGATAAAATAAGGAATGAGTTCATAAGAGACAATCTGTAAATGGCGCCACCAGGTGGCTAAAAATTTACGTGGTACCTAATCGGTTTTCGTGGTATGGACATGTGATGCGGAGAAATGAGGAAAATGTAGTGAGGAAAATGTTGAGTATGAATGGAGATGGCTATAAGAGTAGAGGAAGACCAAAGAAACGATATGGATGGTCTGTGTGAAGAATGATATGGCTAGAAAGGAGGTGACTGCTGAGATGAAAAGTAACAGAGAAGTATGGGAGAAGAAGATATGCTGGGCCAACTCCAAATAAATTGGGACAAGGGCATGAGAATGATGAATGATGATGGTTTTCACAGGTCTTCACTTGTCAGTCCGATGCCACCGACATAATAAAAAAATAACATACTTACATAACATAAACATAACTATGTCAACTTATAACTTATCAACAGAACCTACAATTTGAATACTTGATGAAGACTTCAAGCGTCAAGCACATTGCATACTATTAATGATATTATCACAGTAGCAAGTGTAGTTAAAGGTGTGTCCAAGTACAAGCCTTTAAATAATATTTTTATGTCATACTTACAGAGCGCAAGGCTGAAGTAAAGGTTAATTCTTGTAACGGCATTTCAATAGGTGTTAAGTACTTGATGTATTTACAAACATTATATGTTGTTGCGAAATCGTTTAGTTGCGTTTATCAAAGTTTCAGCGCCATCTATACAAATAAATATAATTGAAGTGTCTATTTGAGGTATCAAAGTAACAGCTTTTTACTGAATGCATTTGAAAATATTTACGCACTTATAACAGAAACACATTTTTTTAAATTTCTTCTTTCTTTATCTGTCTGTCTGTTTGTTCCGGCTAATCTCCGAAACGGCTGGACCGATTTTGACGGGACTTACACTTGACAGATAGGTGATGTTATAAGGTCTAACTTAGGGTACTTTTATTTTAGAATAAGAATTAGGGTTCCGTGCAAAAAAATTAAAACCCTTGAAATTGTTAACAAAATCCGATTCAAAAAGAGAAGTAATTTTTTTTAAAATAATTTCACGCGAACGAAGGTTGCGAGCAACAGCTAGTTTGTATACATAGTTGTTATGAATAACTGCATGTTTGAAGACACTGTCCATGGAGTTACTTGCCCGTTTTTATCTATAAAGATCTACGTTTTGGAAGCTGCAACTAGCTTCAACGTTCTGAGTAAATTACCAAAAATTATTTTGAAACTGCCAGTAAATGGTTGAAATAAAATAAATAATGTGTTTATTGTTGTTTCTAAGTATGTAGGTAATACCTAATTTTTTTATCAGACATCTTCATCTAGTATATCTCACGGCTTTTTCCTGAATAAAATTACAAGTTCCCAAGACATACCTAGTACCTACTAGTCGCAACGACATAATAATTATTTCTGAAACGTGACGTAGATATATTAATACCACCTACGCAGTTATTATATAGGGTGTAAACAGGCCCTTCACGAAGCCATCAACCAAGCATTATTTACATGAATCTAAGTAACTTTACGTAAAAAATATTGCTGGGAAACGCCTTTTTTTTGGGGTGAAAAAACACGTTTTACGGTAGGACTCTATGTGACGCGCTCAAAACATTGTGCTGATGGATGGATTGAGTAGTACGGGGGCGTGGAGATGTTTAAAGTATAAATCTTACATTAAAAACATATATTTTAAAAAAACTTGTGAAAAAGTTGCAACTTTGACCCCCAATATCTCCGAAACTAAAAGGTTCCTAGGTATGGTCTAGAACAAAAAAATATTGCAATGACGGAGAGAACAAGTACCTTCGGCTTCGTTAAGGGTCTTTTTACACCCTTTATAATAACAAAATTTATAAAATGCATTTTATAAATTTGAATTTCTTGATAAAAGTAAAATTTTCCCAACATGCATCCTAGCCGCAACAGGACACAATAATAACAGAAACGTAAATATTATTATTACGTGATAATCTACAGGATAATAACGATGAATTTCATAATAGGGGTATTAGTTTGCAGGTCACGTCATAGGCAACACGGAAAACCCGTTTCATTGTTTTCCTATTTGATGTAGATAATTCATATTGAAAACAAAAGAGAAATCGTTACTGAAATAATATTAGGTGCTTACTGTCATCTTGTTTACCTATGTTTAGATCGTATTGATGCAATGTGTGGGCCAAACCCTACCTAAACAAACTAACAATCCTTCCCATGACTCTGATTATAAAACAGCATTTAAAAACTAAACATGTAACAAAACGTGTAACTTTTCCTTCAAAATCAAGAATCAAAGCATTTATTTCAGTAGGCCAGTTACAGGCACTTTTGAATTGTCGAAAAAAAGACAACAATGTAATGTAGCTACAGTCCCAGTCACGAAGCATAAAAACCGTGAAAGTACTGTAGTTGCCCATTCCCTAGCGTAGATCTCTATGGAGAAGAACGGGCAAGAAACTCCATGGACACTCTTTTAAATCAGAATACTTTTACAAAACCTTGGTTACATCATTCATGTTGAGATGGTACATTATGTGAGAACGATGTAGCAAGATTTGCACGTTAAAACTGTCCATACTAAAAACAAAAAAAAAAACCAATTCAAAAATAAAATAATTAATTCAAATAAGCCATGGCAACCAAGAGACCTTGTAGATAATATTATGATTGTGACAGTTTGTGATTTGATACGTTATAGAAAATCTAACTAACCTAACAACCTAACTCAGCTATTAAGGTGGCACCGCCAGGATAAGCCTCGTAAATCAAATTTTCTTACCTACGCTTTTTGCAATTTGCAGGTTAGTACGTGTGTTGTACCTTAAGATTTTTTTTAGGAAATAGAAAAAACAATTATCGCGTCCATTTATTTAAACCTTACAGGTTTTAAAGGTCCAGACGCGAACTTAATGTCATGTAGATTGTCTACTAGTTTGGGTGGCAACCTTATTCGCATTGTAATATAGTCCACTTAATAATACCAATTATGCCAAATATTCAAATCCTCATTAAAGCCTCATACTGAAATATTTTTATCGCTTAAAAACATACCCATTTTCCGAGAACTGACGTATCGATCAAATTAGTATAATTATCTACATGTCAATAATATATTATTGACGTGTCGATAATAGTATTTCAGTTTAAATATCATTCATCGTGATATTATTACCCTGATTCCTACGAATGCAGTAATAGTTACTCACGTACTAACACAAGACCTATATCTAAAGTCTATACATCTAAACAAATAATAAAATGGAAGTGTCTGTTTCTATTTACAAAATAACAGCTTTTTACTGAATGTATATGAAAGTATAAACGGTACTTGTAACATAAATAAACTTTTTTTTAAATTTAGTCTGTCTGTTTGGTTGTTCCGACTAATCTCCGATACGGCTGGACCGATTTTGACAGGACTTTTACTGGCAGATAGCTGATGTCGTAAGGAGTAAAGAGCTACTAGGCCTCACGCTGTCTCAACAATCTGACCAAATCCAAATAAAAAAGTTATTAATTCAATCAAACTTAAATATTCTCAGTTTAATTTCACATTTGTTTTACTTGACTTTTAGTTAGAATTGATTGCTGTATTTGCGAAAATGTTTTATTCAATAGCTTAATGACCATTCATCTTAAAAATATTTGACTATAATTTTAAAAAATTGACGTTCAAGGCTATGCCGTGGGAAAGATATAAACATATATACATTTAAAATATTTGCATAGGTACTATTATGGTACTAAATTAAAGGCCTTGTATTCTAGACTGCACTAGATTTCTTAGGTCAAGCCTCATATGAATCCCAATGTTGTCCATTTTGTTAAATTATTAGAGCAAAAACATAGACGTAGAAATAAATGGGTTTAACTCGGGCTGTAGTACGAAAGGTAAATACAAATTGCAACGTTGGAAAACCCAAAATATGCAGAAATATGATATCATTAAAATAGAAAGCTTAATCAATTATCTTGTTTATCAATCACTATCGATTAGGTATTTTATTATTTACCAAAGATATGCAGGACTAAGAATAGGTTTTTTTAACTATCATGTTTCAAGTAAAGTTTTTGAAAGTCCTGGTAGACCTGTGCAAAGATAATGGGACGAACTGGCGCCCAAAAGCAGGTCTGGTTCTCACTATCTCAAGACAGAGAATACTGTAATGGAGGAATGGAATGCCACTGCTTGTCTCTGCATCACCCAAAGGTTGACTGGTAGAAAATGCCTATGGCATTAAGTCCGCCTCTGTACTTTTGTGCCTGAAGTGTTAAATAAATAAATGGAAACTTTTTCCCTGCAGACAGACAGAACAGCCAGAATATAATGGTAGTTGATGTTTGATAGCGTCCATAAGAATTTTGTTTAAACAATCAACCATGTAGATACTGTACTCAAATTATTTTTTTGACAGCGGACCATAAAACGATTTAAAATAGCCAAAACTCTTTATAAAAATCTTCACGTTACACACATGGCAAAATCCGTTTACCCACTTCAAAAAAATTACGACCATCATTTCTACATTCCCTTTTAACAGAATCCGTATAGAAAATGTTGTCAGATCTACGTCTCAATGTGCCTTACGTCAAAACGAGAGGGATTATCGACCGAAATCGAAAGTACTGTCTATTAATTTGGGTCAGTGTCGAGTCAAGGTGAGATATGTTGTGTTGATAATGTACGTTCATTCAGTGTGTTCACTTGCAGGGTTGCCATAAGTTGGAAGCTGGTGTTGTTTGTGAAGAATTATTTGACCCAAAGGAAGAGGTAGAAAATGCTCTTGAAAAGGACTATACAATGTATCAGGTCATGAACTAGCGATATTCTAGGTATTTATAAAAAACAATTTTAATACACAAATACATTACACACTTGGGTCCAATCCACTTCGCTGCTATTTGGCAGTATTTTGATTTTCATACAAAAAAATCATAATTATCTCTCAAAGTTTTGGTCTTACTGAGATAAAAATAAGCTTGTACAGAGGGCAAAGAACGTGTCTATTGTTTACATTATGAAATAATGAGTTCACATTATCGAAACTTTAAGATAAAAGAAATTAAACTCCAGAAAAATATTTAAAAAAAAAATAAACAAATCAACAATTTTTTGTCAACAAATTCTTTGCAAATCAACAAATTTGTTTTATAGAATAGTTGTGATATAAGTACCTAAAGTATAACTTGTCCAAGACCGGACACATTGTATATATTTATAGCACTTGTGCATAAAGTATCAATAAATAAATAATTCCCTTTGTACAAGCACCAATATGTTAACACTTAACAACTTTTAATAGTGTTTGTATTCTACTGTTTTGATTAAAATTTCATGTTGTTACGAACATAGTATTTGGAACTCATACTTTTATGAAAAAGATCCTATCTCCAAGTTACAATCGTTATTTCTCGCGAAAATTGCTTTTAAATTTAGGAAAATGTATACATATTGATGCTCGTGACTGTACTCCTATTATTTTTGTAACACGATCTATTAATGATGTCTTCAGTACATTGAAAACGGATTGTTAGTCCAGCTCTAACGGGTATTGACGAAGTAGTTGGTTGGGCAAATGATCTCTGGGGAAGATTTTTGTTTTAGTGACCATAAAGGGTGATTAGGATCTGGGTACCCCCCGCAAATTAAATAAAAATTGTGAGTCAAGTTCCATCTTCCGACTGCTGTTGCCAGCAGTGGTCTGTGCTTGCACACATAATGTACGACTAATAGTGCCAATTTTCGTTTTTGTTCGGACTGAAATGTCGCTTCTCATTCCACAGTTACCTACGTGTTGAATTGGTGGGAAAATAAATATCATTAGTAATTTAGCAATCAATTAAAACGTAGCTGCATTTAAATAAGCCAATAAAAAATGCCAAAAAGTGCTAAATCGCCAACCCTGCAAACACAAGCACACACACAACTTGTCGTGATCTTCATGACACGCTTGCCATTTCGGAAGACGCAGGTGACTATTAAATCACAACATTAGATCGAGCGTGGTTGTATTTTTATGATTTATTGAGGTCACATCGATAAAGTTCGGTTCAGTTTGTACCTTCAAGATGAACAAGATGGTGTTTGGATTGTATTTAGTGTAAAAGGTGCGGTTTAAATAGACAGTTTCTTGACTGCACATCTCATTATCGAAATCATAATCATCTATTAGTGTACGTCTACTGCTGTCCACAGGCCTCTCTGGAAGCGGCATAATACAAAATGTACTTCAGCGCCATCTGTGCCGCAGATAAGGAACTCAAATTAAAATCCTACATCTCGATAATATGATTATCGGCGAGATAAGACTGTATAGAAAAACTCGACAACAACCTGGTAGAAGGATACTCCCTTTTCTATGGGGGATAGATAACTTTATATCCTGTTCTTTATACTTATAAACTGGTGACGTAATCGTCGCCAGGTATTGTGCTTTTCGCATCAAGTGGATTCCCGTGGCTTTCAGTAAAGACACCGGGCCCCTTAGTCGCTCATTCTACACAAAATGACTACATTATGCGTGGTAAGCAATAATGTAGTGCTTTCAAGCAATTTACTTTCAGATCCAAAGACAGAATCTATTTCATTCACCTTGTAAAACCTTTTCGTATTTATGCAGACAATGCTCAATTTAGAAAAAAGTAACCTTTTTATTGTTCTGCCTAAATTCAACAAAATACGTACGTAAGAAACTCCCGCCAACAAATTGAAACAGATAAGCTAGCTAGGCGTTCGCATAGGGCTTTTAAAATGTTCCGTGTGACTTTATATAAAATACGACTTAAAGTTGTCTGGAAAATATATTATTTTTGCTGAGGTAGGTACATGTCTTTAGGTAGATGGTTAAATGTATAACAACATCATAAATAACAAATTAATTATTTATTCACGATGCATCACAATTTAAAAATTTAATTGCTACTACTTATTTTTATTAGTTATCTTTGAAATCAGGTTTTTGTAAGGATAACAGTTATATTTTTAGAATTTGATGGACAGTGATGAATATTTTTAAAACGTCAATAAAAAAATACTTGAAATACAAAGTACAGGCAGAATTCGACCTACTGCGTAATAAAGGCGCTGTCGAAGTAACCACTTAACAAAGAGGACAATTCAATCTATAAAATACAATATTTTGTTGCAACACAAAGTGATATTTCGTAGTTTGATACAGCGGCGATTGACAGTATTAAATTTAATATTGGCCACATACACACAAAGCTTGTAAAAATCAGAATAAATCAGAGCATTTGTATAAATATGGAGATGATGATGACAAATAACTAATCAATTCAATTAATTTCCTAGATTTATCTTAAAAGTCACCAGGAAGGAAAAAAACTTTGTAAACTCGTTTGATAAATGGACTTCACAAAATATAGATTTTAGAAGGTTAGATTAGATACTAATGTTGTTAAAGAAGATCTGAATGATGAACAATAATATTCCAAAAATCCAGTAAAGCTTGAAAAATTAGTTCTTAAACTTGTGGCCGAAAGGGAAAGAGTTCTAATGACTTAATTAACCTTAACACAGATTTAATACTCATTAATGTGCCGTCGCGGCGGCGGTCCCTCACCGAGAGCATTCGTCTATAATGTTACAGTTCTGAATCACTGGCTTCGGTACAAAATCGAATCTTGGATTGTTACATTACAGGCGAATGCTCCCGTTGAACGAGCGCCTTGAGATTAGCTAAATCAAAAGGCTTTGATAACGACACTAAATCATCAAAGGTAAAACAGTACAAGCAAAATACCTTATAAATGCAGATAAGGCGTTTACCTTAAATGGTTATCGTAAATCATTATCCAAACGAGCTACAAACTTCACGTCCTAAGAATCTATTATTGTCTAATTCCCGGACCTATAAATCACAATATTTTATATCCCGGATCTTATGAAGGACAGGTTTCTTGAACAGAATTCCCATTTTTTTTCACCGTCCACCCAAAGTGGACCAGCGTTTGGCGTCCTTTCTTTCTGTCGCCTTGTTGAGCACAAGGTCATTGGGTCTTTGTGCTCATACGGATTTAGTTGAGGACCGGTTGTTAGGTGACGTCACCAAAAACGCCGATGTATCGATGCAATGTTGTAGAATTTAGAGTAATATTTATATCCTTGTAGGATTAGATGTTTGTGTAGATCCTGTAGCTGCTGGGTACAAGACTTGTGAGTGACATGGAGCTGAAGAATTGCTGCTAAACATTTTGCAAGAAGTAAAAGTTATGAAAAAGAAGAGTATATCGATAATATAATCACATCAGCAGTGATTTCAAATTATTATTTAGGAGCGTTATTAAATGACTAATCATTTGGAAATGCATTACGTTTTTTATTTTTAAAATAAAATGTCAAGTACAGTAATATTAGTTTCGCTTGAAGCTTATTTACTACAGCTGACAACAAAACAGAACAACATAATTTAATTATTATGCTCTTTCGCAATAAATTGAACAAAAGTCCTAGTATTATCATTACTTTTAGTAACAAACGTACCATTCATTACGAAAGGTCTACGATTGACGAAACACTTCAATTTGTTGCTGTAACTTGCTCAGACTGTACAACAGGTTTTGTTCGAAAAATCTTAGCTATAAATGTATATTTCAATATTTATACCTTCCTCTACATCATTGTGATTATTATCTATTGCCTCCATCGCTATTTCGTCCGGCTGGAAGTATGTTGTACGAGTGAAATAGTTTTTCAATACGGAGTGTTCGAAATTTTTTGCACGTTTCTGTCTTGTTAATTGAGAGTTTATATGCTATATAATTGCCGCGGTTTATCGTGTAATCTAGACGTAAGGTATTAAAATATTAGATTTTTATCTTTGCGATTAAGTTGATGTAAACGTAATTTCTCTTAGGTATTTACACATTTGACCCTCAGTTTAATTCAGTCAGAATCAACGTTATCACATTCAAAAGCTCTATTACGCTAAATCAGCTCGATCCTTGCGTTTCCCAAATACGTTGGTGTCGACATGCAACAAGCCTAATTTTATCTACCAATAATTTACACCCACAAAAAAACTCCTTACTCAAAAAATACATGCACCAATTCCAGTGGAGGTTTAACAACTTACCACCATGTATGTTTAAATTGATTGGTAAGTATACTACGTATGTATGAATGAATGAAGAAAAAATAATGTATCCGTTGCAATGTGGCCAATTACTTGGGATTCGTAACTAAGTAACACATATGTATGACCGACGTGTACGATTGAACTACGCGACTGAATGTCGGGCCGACGGACAACCGAATCGGGTTGCTAAGAAAGTGGTTGAAGGGTCAGATTGACAACAATCACGAACTTGAGTCAAGGAGTGACGTTCGTCGAGTTTATATTGATTCTTTTCTAACACTGGGACACTCGATATTTTTATTTGAGTTACTTACCAACAGAATGCGGATGTTTCTCAAAGTTATCAGGTCATTATTAGAACTAATATCTATTTAATACATTGAATACCGTTTCGGAGTTGCTCTGCGGTACTTGACAAGGACAAACACATCGGTGAGTGGACAGGACACAGCTATCAACCACACTTGATTCCTTTATTTTCCATCTGCCAAGCCTTTTACGACCTGTGTTGGGATCAGCTTAATGATCTTCAAAAATATACGAATGATAGTCGGGACGGGAAAAAATCTCGACAGGTGATGAATTCAACCCGTGGAGCTGTTATTATTTAGCCACGAGTCCCACTCAATTCGTCATCTAGTGAAATAAATTGATCATTTACAAAGAATTCAACTGGGCAGTAAAGGGACTGGCTAACTCCGCTCCAAATACTTAGTAAAGGTGTGTTTCACGTATGTGCGTGAATGTACAGCAAGGGTGTCAAGTATTTTGTTTAGCAATCCGTATCTATTACATACACCTTATCGGAGTAGTTCGGCCCTGCATCAAGGACGGGCCACATCCGTGAGCGGACAGCGCTGCCTACATACACTTTATAAATATACCGCTTAATATCTTGCTGTAATACCCACTGCCTTTATTTTGTTCGTCGAGATCGTATATTGCAGTTAAGGAAGACGTTTTTTTATCAGTTCTGTTGATAGGGACGAGAAATGAAGGTAAAACAATGAAAAGTAAAATGAATAAGTGTCCACAGAAGGTTTACAACAGTATCGGTAACCTGGTTACAAAGAGATCTATCTATCTGGGATATATTAGAAAAAATAATTGAAAGCTCGATTTTTGAGACAGTGTTAATCTGTGCCTACAAGTAACGGTAATCAAATGGTATGGTATGTGTGCATGCCAACAGTGCGCGGGCCATAAGATCGCCATCTGCGGTCTATGAGATCCAGCTCACGTAGACGTTTTTCGAAGCAGTTAAAAATATTGAAAAATCTGTAATTATAGTATATCTATTTGTCGTAGTCTTCAATGTCAGAGCCAGCTCTTTCTTTGGTCAGCGATGACTTGGTCTTTTGATTCGTGTTCTTTTTCATCTACGTGACCTTGGATTTTATTTTGTATCAAAAGGTCATAAAATATAGTGTAGTTTTCACGGAAGACATTTTAATATTCATGGGAATCTGTACTGGGATTGAAAACGTAAGTCAACTGCTTCTGGCTCATAAATTGAGGGTAAAGGATTTACTTAGTTGTTCGTGTAAGCCTTTTGCCTTGTGCCTTGTCATGTCCAAGATCTTGTTTAATTCGATTCAAGTGGAAGATTTTATAATCCCGTTTAAATTTAATGTCAAGGGCAAAATGGTGTTATTTATTCCGTCTATTATGTACTAAGCAAGTTTAGAATAAAACTTTCCTAATGCATGCACTTTATTGTTCTTGAAACAATAACACAGTAATAAAAATGAGTTACTATCGGGCGATGCGTCCCAATCGTTTGTTTACTAGAAGATTGCATAAACTTAGAGCCATTGACTCTGGTTGCTAGGGGTTGATTACTAATCATATTAGTCACTACTTTTACACACAATGAGTCAGGGGTGTGCCACAGGGGTCAATATAAAGACCAGATTGGTTTTGCGTAATATGATTATTTTATTATTTAGTATTGTTTTGGATTTCGGATGCACAGTTTAATCATTTGCAGTTCATTTGCGTTTAATCATTTTGCCTAATGGCAGTATACAAAAAAAATATATAATTGTAAATATTAAACGGTGGTATGGACTATGGAACCATTCGTGTGCCAGCCCGACTAACTCTTTTCCGATTTTTTACGTTTATAGTCACTTTTTTACGTTTACACATATAAAGCAATAGATTTCCATACCTTAGATTGTGAAAGAAGAAGGATTTCCGAAACTTAATTTGAACAGCAAAAATGAAATCTAAGGATCGACAATTGAACAAGTGTTTGTTAAAAGACGCTGCCCATAAAACAAAATGAGTTAATGCCTTTTCAGTACAAGTAGTAATAAAGAGCAAAGTTAAATGCCTCCAGTAAGGCTTAATGGGATAATATTGTATGCCATAGCTTACAAATTACGACTGACTTCATAAATAATAATATTATGTCGGCCTTTAAGAACAGTATTGGCCTTGACAGTGAACTTTATGGTGACAACTTTAGATTATTTACTTACTTATTATTATAGCTTCAATCTTGTATTTTCATTTATTTTTTATCGGACGCTGCTTCATTTTTTCGTTTATCTGTTATAGTTCAGCCATTGCTTGCACTTTGATTGACCTTTTTGTATCAATATTAATACTCAATGTGTTTATCGTCTCATCATTGTATTTATTTTATCTTTCTTTAACTTTATCTCCACATAAAAATACATATGCTGTTTTATCAATGGCTAGAAAGTTACCGAATTTCTACAAAAATCTAAGGATTTCATCACTTTTAATTGATCCTAGATTAAGAAGCACTCTATCATCATCATCATCATCATTGTTAGACTTGTTCCCCTACTGATGAGTAAAGGCGACTACTAACCAATTATACATGACATCCACCAACCCGCACAGCGTCGGGGTGGTGGATTACTGCCCACTCCTTCTTACAGAGGACGCCAGTGTCCTATCCCAGCAGTGGGAACGTGATTTGGGGGCTTGTAGTACTCATACAAATAAGCAACTTTTACTATGTGACCGACCATGAAATCCCGAAAGAAATATTACCTGTTCCATACATTTATGGTCGCGATTTTTCGTCAATTAATGTCATTATGCCTTGAAATTCAGTTTCATTTCAGCTCAGCTAATTTCTAGTTTTCATTGTGTGCAATGTTCTCTAAAGTGATCACATACGCGTCCGAATCACACATCGAATCCGAGTGAACGTTATCGAGTGCTTGTTTGAAGTCAGTGAGTGCGATCCGAGTGTGCGCGGGTAGTTTGAGCGCGAAGAGCGATTGAAGAGTTCAGTTCAGTTTAATTGCACTAGTAATACTTGTTTCGGGCGTTTGAGAAATTACTGTTGGACTTACGCATATTAGTGCTGAATTTAGGGCAACTTTAATATTTGTGAATAGGATACATTTTGATGACAGGCTATGGACAGATACTTCGATTTAAATGAACGTTACAAGTGCTAGTTACATTTTCAAGGCTAGAGACTATACCTTAATTATTATTTGTTACCTGGGTAGGCTTCACTATAGGCCTACATAAGTGGAGCAAAATACATAAATTAGTTTTGTATAAATGGATAAATTTACTTGTAAACTAGTTTTTCCCGACATCGAATACAACTTCAAAGTAGACATAATTTTACTTTTGTTTTCAACACATATTTTTTGCTTTATCGTCAATTTGTTTACATGACGACAACATCATTGCAAATTCACACCAACACACAATGCATTTCATACTCTATTATTACAATGATAAAGTTCTTTATCATATAGTGATGGGGAAATAATAATTTTCCATAAATCGTAATGTTCGTTGTGGCATGGATACAATTCGATTGCTGTAAACAATGAGAAATTAATTGATGACCTGAATACTGACGCGATGACGACAATTATCATAATATTTAACAGTTGAAAAGGTATTGGGTTTTAACACCCAATACATTTCGCCAGCATGCAATAGGGACTGAGCCTATTGCCATCAACCAGGCACAAGTCCAGACTCCGTGGCTGCTACTGAAAAATTCCAAGGTTTTCTTTACCACAAACTACGTAAGGGGTCATTGCACTCATCATAATATCTTTTACTACGGGATAAACCCTGAAATCCCAAAAATAATAGCTGTTCAGGGCAAGCTGTTTTTTTTTGCGATTTTAGATTTGGTTCTATAGTAAAAATTGTTCATAAATCATCATCATCATCAGCCTATAGCAGTCCACTGCTGGACATAGGCATCCTCAATCGCACGCCACTCAACTCGATTCTCAGCAGCTGTCATCCAGTTGCTTCCAGCCAGCTTGCGAAGATCGTCACTCCACCGAGCTTGAGGGCGTCCCACCTTACGTTTGCCGATTTGTGGTCACCACTCAAGAACACGGCTACCCCAATGTTCATCGGTTCTACGGCTTATAGAAGTGTAGTGTAGTAATCTGACTGTTGTTAAATAACAGCAAAGCGTATAAACTCGCAACAAAGTTACATTTGACCCCAACTTTGATAATTTTATCTGTAAAGAAATTAACCTTTTGTTTAAACAAAGTATTTATCGTATTTTTATTTTTAAGTATTTATTGTTATTTTTATTCAACGCAAGATATTCTTATGTTCAAAAATTACAATTATCAGTAGTGTGCTTAAAGACCTTTATTTTTATTCTTACCAATTATGAACTTCAATACGTATAATATCATGCTTATATACACAATCAATCGTATTTTGTACTGGCTTAATACAAAACTTAACACACATACTCACATAAATACCAAACTTTATCTGTCTTATTTATTAACAAATATGGCGAACATGACATTCCGACTTTGAAAATAAAATTAAATGACTTTAGAATTTATTATGAAGTTGTACAAAAACCGAAATATTACACCTAACTTATGGTGTATACCTCACCATAAGTTGTTGCAAAAACCGAGGATTTTCGGATCGTATTTGTTTACCAATTAAGGCATTCAAATAAAAATATACTGTATTTATTAATGAAATTCATGTTTTCAATTGACGTTATTTTCAATCAGATAAATATTAACTTTATATTTGTGTAAATTGGGTGGATTTCAGAAAGAACTTACACGAACAGAATTTTATGTACGGCTATTGAAACATTTTCCCAAAAACACATTTGTGTTTACATGTTTGGAACCCACATTGTGAAAGCAGGATAAAAATGTTTGTAATTATTTGGGTATTTCCTTGCCTTTATCAGATTAAAACAATTGGTTCATTATCGACATATGTAGGTACCTACATTATAAATTTTATAATAGATTTCGTGAACATAACATGTTCACGTTATAGCATTTGATACGATATTGTGACGTGATTTTGTTTATTTACGTATTTTGCACTCGTTCGGTCTGCGGTAACCATAGCTGTCGGGTGTTAACAATACTTCAAAGAAAAACGACGGTTGCGGTCAAAAGCGGTGTGCAAAATGTGATATTATTATGGGGTATCGTATCGCACACGCACCTACATTCTGTATTTTAGACTGTAAACAATGTAATGGAAAACAACCTACACTTGGTCCTCGTGGTGGTTTATGGCCAACTTCCTCTCGCAGGGAAGGACAATTATGATAAATATTAAGCTTATGAAACACACCACTGCCTTACCCTTCCGGGATTACAGGCGTGTTGCTATGTCATATGTTAGTCCTTTGGCCTGCCACTTTGCAATAAATTAAACTCGGGGGTCTGTCACGTGAGGCAAAATTATTTTTTGGTTTCGTGTGTATGTACCTACTTACTTAGGCACATGAACATTTGTGGATACCTAACACCTAGAAAGCTTAAGTGCATGTTCAACCATTTTTTCGACAACTAATGGCTAAAACCATACGGTGACTTTTCTATGTCGGCTCGGGTTCTTGGCAAGCCGACAGCCACACGCGGCTCCACTATCAATCTAATAGAACTTTTTATCAATTTTAAAAAAGTTACTCATATCTTAACTAAATAATCAACAAAATAAAAAGCACGTGCTCATGCCGCGTGTTTCAGTAAGATAATACGAGAAATTCGTCTCAAACAGATAAAGACAATCCTTATCGATCCAGCAACGAGAAACAAACCATTACATAACTTAGACAGGCTGAAAATGACGGGCGTTTCACGAAACGTGGGGTATAATCTGGCTTCAGAGTATGTCAACCTGAACTTGACATTGAAATATATGCGCTAACTATAACTATCGTTTCAGATTTTAAAACTTTAGGCGGCCTTTTTCATTTTTCGAAAATCGATTTCTTAGTTTGCTAAACAGCGGTCGATTAATGTTATATTTCGGGTAAATGACTGGTCTATGACTGAAATCTAGTTTTGTACATGAGAGCTGTTTTCTTTGATTAGATCACTCTAGTATACGCATCACTCCACTATTGCTGTTGCAGTCTTGCAATTTGCTAGGAGGAAGGACACTTAAGGGGACACACCACGGGGAGATGTCAGCAACCACGTAGGGGTCCGCATGGGCCGATGCCTGCCAGGGCTGCGGGACTGTTCGAAAGAGATACCGTGGCCCTGGAACACAAAGGGCAAAGAAGGAACATGGATGGGTTTTAGTCAGTACAAGTCTGACACTCCCTTCCGCTCCGCCCAGTGTGGGGGGGGGTCATTTGATGATTTCACATCCGAAAAAAAAAAAAAGGGGACACACTTACCCTGGCGCTTTCACCTTATGCGAACAGAAATACATCATATTTTTACCTTGCCCGATGTTACTTAGGGTCGGTGTGGCACGTTTTCTTCTACCATTTTCTCCTGTTTACTGTCACGGTTCATATTATTCCTAACACAATCCATCCATCTTTTCTTTGGCCTACCTCGCAATTCCTCCAAATTCATGTGTGTCCACAATTTTATCCAAATGTCAAGCATTTCAGTTCATACCCACATGCGACACACACACTATAATTCGGCCATGACTTTAAAACGTGAACTGATAACAGTATGATTTGATAACAAATACATAACTGATAAGAAAAGAGTGGAAAATAGTGTTTGGTAAACAAAACAGCTGCAAATTAAAAATAGACTGGCTTGTTGGAATTTTTCTAGAGATTATCTATTGTTGATTTGATTATTAAACAGTATCTTTTTAGGCTGCACATGTGAACACAAAACCCGGACTCATTTCCATAACGTGATTAAATACTATGAAAAAAAGAAGGATGCCTCCGATTCCTGAAATATTGATTTCAAACTCGTTGCCTTTTTGGTCCAGTGGTCGCATGCGCGACTGCTGAGCATGAGGTCCTGGGTTCAATTCCCAAGTCGGGCAAAGTGTGATTGGGTTTTTCCATCAGGAATTTATCAGTAGCAGCCATGGAGTCTGGATTCACGCCCGGTTCATGGCAATAGACTCGCCCCCTACTACATGGGACTTACATCTAACTGAAAACTGAAATGTGGCTGTAATGCTGGGTACACGTCTGCCTAACCCTTCGGAGATCACAGGTGTGTTATGTTGAGTTTATGATTTGAAAACTCAGGCCAAATGGCGTGCTACCTATTGTGATTGGTTAGTTAGACCATAACAACAAAAAACAATCGTGTCAGTTGACATGTGAGTTGCGTCTGGCACAAACACAGACGCCATTAAAAAAATAGTTTTATATCATCGAAAAGGACTGGATGAGACTCGCACTAGGAAAGTATAACACAAAGGAAAGAGGCCTATACTGAAGTAGGTGGAACAAGGCTGCCAATGATCGATGATGTTGAAATTAAAAAGAGAAGGTACATCATTTAAATATCATTCTGTCAGCCACAATAAGATGGTACACTTGAGAAAGACCTGCTAATTATTTAAAACGTGTCGGTATACTGATCTTTGCAATGGAAAGGTACAGCACGAAGGCCGTAAAGCAAGGCTGCACCTTTATAGACCTGACCACATGGTAATGACCATATATTTAACCAGTGTAAAAAAATAATGATCCAACAATGTTGAGTGTTTTTTTTTTGTTATTTGGCCTTTTTTAAATTAATCAGCTATTCATTAATCATATATTCAGAACCTACAATGCAGATTGTTTTGTTTAAAGGTGAGCATATTGGAAACGATGCTTGTGCTATTTACGCTTTGTCCACACATAGAGCTGTTCCATACATTTAGACCGTGTAGGTATCGCAATTTTGCAGGAAACAGCGGTTTTTTTAATAACCGATGAAAAAGTTCTATGTGCTCAGAATGATGTACTGAATACATGGTAACCGTTTTCGCGTCGGTGTCCCTTCCACCCTGTATGTCTACATATAACATGGTGGTCAAACACGCCTCTGGCCGTGGCGTAAGTTGGTTTTAAAAAAGCGGCCAATATAACTCGTGTTTCCTTTATCAGTTCAGCACGCGTAGCATGACCACCGTAGACAAGGATTTTGTTGACGGAAGAATTGACAAAATGACAGATTGTGAAAAGAAATCTGTCATTGTGTCGTCACAATCTGTCATTTTGTCGATTCTTCCGTCTAAAAACCCTTTTCTACGGTGGTCATGCTACGCGTGCTGCATCACCATCTAAAGGTTGCGTTTTGCACGCGAAGGTACGAACAGAAAATACAATGTGATAGAAATAGAAACGGTTGTATATCGGTCAGTGGGCTACACATCAGTGGCGAAGGTTCCATACAACTCGATCCCTACCGGGTTCCCATTGAAACAGTCAGTATTCTATAGACAAATAATAAAATCACATTAAAGATATACAACATGTAACATAATTAACGCACATCCTGAAATTAGTTTGTTCAGAATCGTTTACTGAATCGATTTCTATAATTTTTATTATAGGTATTTTTTTTTCCCAAAAATAATTAAAACTACGTAAATTACAGTAAAAACTCGCTAACTCGTTTCGAACGCGAGTGAATACCTACTAGGCTAACAAGACCCTAATACCTACGTGTGCGACTGTCTGCGTTCGTGGATTTGTACTGTGACCACAACATTCTTCCGGAATTAGTATAACTAAATCAATCAATAATCAATGCTCATATATGTTTAACTAAAAATTCAGTGTGTGTACCTATTATGATTATAACATAATATACTAATTGGGGTGTCCGAGTGTGTGCGTTAATTACGTTACATGTTGTATACTTCGGCTTACGTCTTACAAAGATTAACCCTTCGCTACTGCTACACATTACGGAAAAGCGTTTTAATTACATGATGTATATTAAAAGAGAGATTGTGTTAGATGTGTGATTGTGTCTATTGTTAATTACAGGAACTGATGGACACTAATGAAGGCGCTAAATCCTAAACCAAATTCCTCGATTCAATTACGATTGCTAACGACACGCAAGAACGTGCACATAATGAACGTCCGTATACCACGTACATAGTCATATTCATCTTCTTTTTGACGAAAAGGAAGGATGGTACGTGGGATTCCTGGGACATGGAATTTCATTAAAAGCAGGCCCCAAAAGGACCACACTGGACGCTGTAGTCATTTATCGGATAGATAGTAAATAATAACTGTCATGTTATGAGATTCACTAAAAACAAACTGAATTATTAGAAACTAATCATCATAATATCACGCCTGTAACCCTCGAAGGGTTAGGCAGAGGTGTACTTAATAGTAGGTACACCCACATTTCGCCGGATATGTTTTTAAATCACATGTAATGGGGCCTAAAGCCATCAAACAGGAACAAATGCAAACTCCGTGGCTGCTACTGAGAAATTACTGATGGAAAAAGCCAATAACAATTTGGGAATCGAACACAGGTCCGCGTTCAGCATTTGCTCTTACGACCACTAGACTAACGAAGCGGTCTACAAACTGAATTATTAATTATAATATAATTAATATAATTATAGAAACCTAATAACTATTTTTGATACACGTTTGTGTGTCAGATTGGCTAGCTTTATTTGGCGCAAGCTAAACATAACAAAACAATAATAATAGGTGTAACCGTTAGAGTTAAAAGTTCAATCAAAATCAATCAGGAAACTAAAACGGAAGGTAAGCAAACGTTTAATTATTAATCAATTAAATTGCATTATAAAAGAGAAATAAATTAATTTAATTTAAATATGTACCAGTCAGCACTCCATTTAAAAAAATAAAATATAAAGCGTGTTCCCAACAACAATGAAAAAAGTACCAACTTAATTGAATACCGACCTTGGTCAGGTCCTGTTTTAATTAAAAGAAATTCACTCTTATTTTGTAGACTACAATGTTTATTTCTGTTAAAAAATATGTGACCTCGAGCTCAGTGCAGAGTTACTATGAAAGTTGACATGAAAGAACTGTTTTTGAATGACAAAAGAACGGAGGTAATAAGATATCTACGCAAATTTTTCAAGGGTCAAAGTAACTTTATATTTCTGTGAGTGAAAGAGGAATTTTGTGAAAATGAGGACAACTGTACCGGTTTTGGTCATTGTCCTTTTTTGTGAACATGAATGTGAAAAAATATCGCCTGTTACTGTCATGCTTTGAGCAGAAAAATATGGTAAAAGGGCCTTTATGACCAACTATGATTAGAGCTTCGCTTACCAACTCGATTACTTACGTTTTTTAAAACACTTCGTATTATATCAGTAACGTTTCAATATAATATCGCCTACTCAATATTACATTATGCATTTGCTCTACGACATAAATAAATACTTCACAAATGTATATAAACATAACTTTGAATGATATATTATGCCCAACGCACTATATTTTCGATGTAATGAGCGAAATTTTCCCGCACAAATGACTGCACTAAATTACCATAGAAAATACCAACGGTAGATTTGGCGCCAAAAGCACGTGACCAACTGCTGCATCCAAAATCAATGCATAACCAAAATAAACCTAACATCATGAATTAAAAGTTCAATTTCATTAAACAAAAGAATAAAGATACGACGTTCTAAATTCGGAACCTACTGGGCGCTTTGCCAGACACCTAGAAAAAATTACGACCAATATTGCTTGGCCTTTATGTTTGGTGACATTTCCCCTGTAGCCTCCAAATTGGTTGAAGTAAAAGGGGGTGGAAGGTCAAGTTAAAATGGACGTCTATATGTTCAGGGTTGCTACTATAGAATTTAAAATGGTGTTTATAAGTATTGTATTGAGCACTTATAGAATGCATGCACGGTGCAAAGTTCTAGATGCTAAGCCAAAATATTTACGGTAGTACTTTAATAGTAAAATCACGAGGGCCGGCGTTATGTTTGCCATTGTTTTTAGTTCAATTTTGGAGCCAAATTATTTGTAAAAGTATTTAACAGCTTACATCCTTGTAGGTCCCGGATGGAGATAAGTATTTTTTTAAATCTATCTTTAGGTGAACGATTTGAACGAATGGTATTAGTAACATAGCCGTGAACTTCTTTAAAGGTTAGTTCACGCTTCTTTTAAATCATTAAGTTCAAAAACAGTAAATATGTTGCACCTATTAGACTGTACGTAGAAGAAAAAAATCTTGGTTAATTTTTCTTCAGCAGGCATCTTTTCTTCAGATCTAAGCAGTTTCCGTTTAAGGCTAGTAAAATTCAGCATTTGGACGATTGGAAAAAAAATTACTAGCATCAGAACTCCGGACCATAGGACCAACAATAAATTTATTGATGTAGGTGTGCCTAAGGAATGTCCTAAACACAAAATCGAGGACATGTTACATCGACCCGCAATGGGCCCACGTGGCGGATTACAGCCCACTCCTTCTCATAGAGAGGATTTCTGTGTCCCAGCCGTGAGAACGTCACAGTCTGATTAAATGCTAAGGAGACATATAAACCCAAATGGTACTTTTTTTTGTCAGCCTACTCTGTCCCAGTGCTGGGCAAAGACCTTTCCCACGGTACCCAAAATGTACATAAACCCAAATTCCTAATAAGTAGGAAATATTTTATAATTCTGTTGATGTTTACTACAATTTTAATTAGAACATGTACTAATTGTGTAGCAACAGTACAATTAAATGTAATTATTTTTATATACCTTATCAAACGTGAGCTGATAAGAGGTCTCATGTGTACAGTATTAATAATAATATATAAATAGGACATTGTCAACGTCGTGTGCCGTATGTCATTACAAAAATGTTATTTATAATATGTCATAATTTCTTTATTGTATCTTATGTGTAAAAATATACTTTTATGAAAATCACAAATCACGCAATTACGCCAAAAGAACTATTTCTACTTCAACAGATTACTGTCTGGTAATAAACAATTACCTATCCATACTTAATAATTTAAATGCTTACGTAACTCTGTCGGTCTACTTGTTACCTTTTCACAGCTTTTGATGAAATTAAGCACACGAACAGAGTATGGTCCTGTTAGGGCATAGGATAGTTTAACACCGGTAGCACCGACCTACGTTTCAGTGGGATAAATTCTGACTTCCATGCGGACAAAGCCGCGAGATAAAGCTAAATAGATTTCGCCAACGTACTTACAACTGGATTGCTCGCTTATTATACTTTGTTTGTCCATGCGTTGATAAATAAAAAACAAACAACATAATCTTCAAGTTACATGTTTGTAAACAGCCCAGCTGTTGATTAAGGTTATCAGTAAAGCCCGAGTCTCATTAGGTATATAAAGACTTTAGTAGACACTTTTAGGTAATCTATGTAGCGTAACTGGTACCTACATTATTTTAGTGGCTATAAAACATATTTTCTTAATCAACGTCATTCTAGTTTACTGCTGGCATGCTTTCGGCCATATTACTATTGTTTTGCAATATTCGTATTTATAAGTGTGCCGCTATTAATGAATTGACGAAACTAATTAACTTCTCACTCTAATTATAACGTTAACAAGAGTAATTTACTAGTCCAATTACTCATACCGTTTATTTGTTTTTGTTCATTTTCTAATAAACGAAGCGATAAGTTCAAACTAAGTTTTCTTTTAAATGACGAAGATTTTAGAGGAGGAGGATTTCAGAAGAGGAGCTCGTGGCTAAATAATAACAGCCGCTCGGGTCGATCTTTAGGTTAAGCCACGCCTGCCTAGGTTGGTCTGTGGTTGGGTGACCACCCATTACATACCGAGTTTCCTCCGTGCTTCGGAAAGCACGTTAAGCCGTTGGTCCCGGGTGTTACTTGTAGATCTTTGTCAGTCGTTACGTAGTCAGTGTCCCGAAAAGTCTTACAACCAGTCTTACCAAGGGGTATCGTATTACCTGCCTATCTGAACTGCATAACCCAGTACTAACTGGGTTATGCAGTTCAGATAGGCAGTCGCTCCATGTAAAATACTGGTATTCAGCTGCATCCGGTTAGACTGGAAGCCGACCCCAACGTAGTTGGGAAAAGGCTAGGCAGATGATGAACTTTTTGTTTTAGATTTTTTGGAAAACTTAAGGAATATCTGCACTTACCTCCCCAATCACTCACACAAACTCGAGAAAATTTACCACTTTACTCAGTAACCACGTGGCTTCCTAAAGGACCACTATTTCAAGGTCTGTCTCTAAAATTAACATTTCCCTCACGGTACTAAGATATCTTTATCTTCCAAAGTCACCTTCCATCCTAATTTAGTTACGTAAAACTTCGGAGCGTAGAACTTAATTAAAAAATTACTTCATTTAAATTCGTTGTAAGCAAAAGGGCAGTTAACAGTTTGATACAATTAGTTTACCTGTCTGTAGGTACTTCTCATAATTTTCGATGTCAAGATCCAAGGATGAATATTCAATTTTACCTGTAACAAAATTAGTTGGATTAGTTAATGAGATACAAAGAGAATATTAGATGAAAGGACCAGGAAAAATTGTGTTTAAAGACCAGAATTTAAATTTTGTAGGAAATCATGGTCAAATTTTTCAATTATGGCCTAAATACTCGTAAATAAATCATCGCACACAGGATATGAAAGACCATTGTGATGTAGTAGATAAGTTTATTATATTCTACCTGTGTGAGTACTTATAAGACGTATCATTACTCAGTATTTACTCGGCATCTGAGATGTTTCATTCTCCTTAAAGTCCCTGCCACTTGAGCGAACATTTGTCAATCATGTGTGCATTTAATCTAAATCGTTCTCTGAGTGAGTGTCTTCGAGTTGAAAGCCCATTAAAAGAAAATCATCATGTGTCAATCAAAAGTGCAGAATCAAGAGGTTTTCGTAAACCAGAACAGTGCCTTTGGAAACCACAATTCAGCCACGACAGAGGAGCCAAAGAGTCATAGACCAAATTACTTTAATTATTGGTCCCACCGTTGTAAAATAATCCTGTACCTTTCTAGCCAAACCAATCTAATTAATATTACAACTAAAACAGCTAGAAATTATCTCTACATTTGTTAACTACACATCAAGATCGTTCATACCGGTCCAAAAATACACTTAGTAGATATATGTAAAATCCCTAAAGGCTGAAGCCGAGATTAAATTTCCCCTGAAGCAATTTGGAGTTTCCAAGGTTAATTAATAATAGAACGGTGAAATACCTCCGTATCCTCAGTCGTATCCCCAGTAATCCCGTTCATAAAATGAAGAAAATTCAGGAATTTTCTCTTTTTCATTTCATCTTCTACCCTATGTAGGTTAACTTGTAAAAAGGTAGTAGTTTTTGGTAGGTTGTTGACTTTTTTGAGGGAAAATTCTTGACCAATTATGTCGTAACAATCATGTGAGGGAATTGGATAAATGCCATGCCCATAGCCTCAGATGTAATCGCGAAGACATGTTGTGATTGTGAATGAATGAGATGTTTGTTTCTACAAATTGCTGGAAATTGGTTATTACTTTCAAAAAAAGGGCGCTGAGCCTAATCGAGAACGAGTACCCACTGACCATTGACAAATGAGTACACACATTTTTACGTATGTTAATCCTGTCAAATTAGGTCTAGATTTTATTTCTTGCCAAACTATTTTGAGATGTAAAGTTTCGTCCTATGAATGAAAAATGCTAATTTATAAGAATGCTATTTTTTTTCGGATGAGAAATCATCAAATGACCCCCTCCACTCTGGGCGGAGCGGAAGGGAGTGTCAGACTTGTAGTGACTAAAACCCATCCATGTTCCTTCTTTGCCCTTTGTGTTCCAGGGCCACGGTATCTCTTTCGAACAGTCCCGCAGCCCTGGTAGGCATCGGCCCATGCGGACCCCTACATGGTTGCTGACATCTCGTTGAGGCGCGCGTGGAACACGAACGCGCCGTCGACACGGCCTGGCGTCATAAGACGGCTGGACGGCGAGCTAGCCCATAACTCGCCGTCCACAGGCCCGCGCCTATGGTAGCCGGGAGTCACCACGTGACCCCCGACGCGGCAGGGCGTCTCCCGCGGCGGCTGGAATGTGAGGTTCTTTCCCTTTCACGTCCCGCCAATCTTCACCCATCGAAACATCTCTTCAAACCCAACCACAATCCGACACAGCCTTCAATCAACCGTAAAACAATCATAATTGACTTCCGAAATAAGCTAATAATAATTTTTAAAACAATAGAGAACATGTGAAGGTAATCACTATTAATAATAATAATATAATTGGAAGCTTTTTACCTAACAAAGCGTTTAGTCACTAGGAAATCATGTTTTCGAACGTGACCGCCAAATGCAAGTTAATGACGAATGAACTTCGTGTATTACGTGGTGAATTGTTACTACTTCTGTATTTTTTATTGGAAATTTTGTACTAAACTTTGTTTGCGCGGCACCCACACGTCACGCAAAATCTTATTTCGCCATAGCTAAGTTACCCGTGAGATGAGGATATACAGGGTGTAAACAGACCCTTCACATACCCGTCAACCAAGAATTCTGTACATTAAACTAAGTAACTTTACGCAAAAATTATTCTTGGGAATCGACTTTTTTTGGGGTTAAAAATCACGTTTTACGGTAGGACTCGATGGAAAGCACTCAAAGCATTGTGCTGATGGATGGATTGAATAGTACGGGGGTCGTGGAGGTGTGTAAAGATTTTACATTAAAACATGTATTTAAAAAAAAAACTTGTGAAAAAGTCGGAACTTTGACCCCCAATATCTCCGTAACTAGAAGGTTCCCAGGTATGGTCTTGAACAAAAAAATGATCGCAAAGACGGGAAGAACAAGTGCCTTTCGGTTATATTAAGGGTATATTTACACACTTTATACAACAGTCCGACAATAACCATTGGGCAGTAGCCGACCAGACACAGCTTCCGTCTAGTTGAAAGTTACTCCCGTTGCAACGGAGGGTGAGGAACTCAACCCTGTTCTTTATATAGATAAAATCGCCAAATATTCATATATGGGTATATACACAGTGTGTACCTAAACTATCAAAGAAGAAACTCTCAGTACACTATTTACCAGTCACAGTTCGACGATATAAGCGACTTCGAACTAACCAAAAAGGAAAACTCAATAACACTGTCTAGCCAAGGAATCTAACGCAGATTTACATAGCCTTCTTTCAAAGGTTCTATTTGCAACATTTTTCGCTGTTCCTTTGAAAGCTTATAACGCCCACACGAAAGAAACATGAGTTTCTTATTTAAACAAAGAATAATACAACTAAAATGTCACTTCCATTTGCGAGATTAAAAAGATTCTTTTCACAAAATGCAATTTTCATTAATTCAAAAATAGCTGGCTGGTTTAAAAATAGCGCTAAAATGTCGCCTACCGTAATTAGTGTAGGTAGTAGGTACCCACAATTTGTTGAGGAATTAATCCATTATGCAGGCAAGCCGAGTGTTTTGTAAAATGAAACAAAAGGCTGGCGGGAGGCATTCACGAACTTCGGGACAGAGGCGCAAAAGTTGTACGTACCGTAATGTGGTAAATAATGTTACTGGCCATTTTCTACAACACGCGACTGCGGAAAAAAAACAAAGTAGTTGCTTCGAGCATGCTACGAATCACCAGTTCACCACGAATGGTACTCACGCGAAAGAAACAAGAGACGCGAGCACCTGTCGCAAGTAGTGGCGGTACATTCGTTATTTTCTTTCTTTCTTTCTTTCTTACATTCATACAAGCCTAAAAGCTTGTCTTGTCCTTACCTAACCTACTACTCTTCATGACGTTAGGGTTTTCGAACAGTCTGCTTACCTTGTGGGCTTGCTTTTGGCCACTGGGCACGCCACTCGCAAGACGCAAGTCGTATCGCCCGAGGTTATGAACATAGCCTTAGCGCGGAAAGTAGTGGAGGATACTTTTTTGTGAGGGTTTTTCTGGAAAGCTGCGCCCGTGTGGGTGTCTGCCGACCAGTGATGAATTTTGAATGATTTACAGGAAGGACCGGTGCGTGGTTAAGTAAAAATTTGAGGCTGACATTTAACAATTTTTATGCTGGTAGGTTTTGATGATTCAGTAAAATGATTGCATATGCTAAACTTGTACCCATTCTTCAAAAGGGTCAGAAAGGAGGGAATTAAGAATGTTCTAGAAAAGCTCTAAGTCATCTGCCTAGCCTTTTCCCAAAGATGTTGGGGTCGGCTTCCAGTCTAACTATAAATAATACCCGTATTTTACATATAGAAAAAACCCTAAGTACCTAACAAATAAACGTAAAATAATAACGTAAGACGATCTGGACGCGTACTGCGAGGGCTGGCTCGAGGAGGCACGGGAAAAGAGCTCATGGAAGAACTTGGGGAGACCTTTGCCCAGCAGTGGGACAGTACCGGCTAACAAAAAAGCGTGGCATTTTATTGGAATCAGAAGCCTAGCTTCATATAAAAAAAACCAACAAATCTTAGCGTTTTCATCACAAAAAAACCCGCCCCATTTAATAATACCCCCCGGATAGATATAGAAACTGTCATAAAAACGGCCAGTCTCGGACTTGTAATAAAGTTCAATTTTAACGCTGAGTAACGATTATGACATCCTTGCCCCAAATATTCTCTCAGACCGAAATCTAAAACCATTACTTTGCACGACTTTGGCTAAGAGTTTTTGTTGGTATTCTCGCACAACGTTAGAAATAGCCGTGCAAGACAGAGACGAGAATATCACATAACATTACGCCTAAATTAGAAAAGCAGAGTAGTACATTTCAAGAGGACGAGCCTATACCGATGACGGCGCGGTTGGCGCAGTGGCTGAGCGATTGACTGCTGTGCTGCGCGTCGCGGGTTCGAAACAAATATTTGTATGGCCTACAGGTAGTTCCGGATCTGGCTGTTTGTGTATGTAAGTTTAAATGTTTGTATACGCACCCACGATATAGGAGAAATTCCTAGTGTGAGGCAACGATTTAAAAAACAAAAAAACTACCCATCAACCTGGCACGCATACAACTGGGCTGATACAGAAAAAATCCTGATTGGAAAATAACTGCCCATTCTGGGAATCGAACCCAAGACCTCATGCTCAGAATCAGCATTTATGATCATTAAACCACCGAAGCAGTCATACGGGAACATATCTAAGTCAAAGCACATCCTAAGTATCGTTTATAGGTCGCGACCTCAGACTTAAGCAACTCTGTCCGTCTTAAAAGTATTCAAAGTTAGTCTGAAAAAAAACATCGATTTCGTTTTAGGAATATTTTTTAGCTGTGTAGAAAGAAGTTAGGTTAAAATTAGGACCAGTCTGATCCTAATTTTGGTCCTTTAAACTTTGATCCAATTTATCTGATGTAAATTGGTATTTCTAACAGACTGTTTGAATGACGATTATCTACTCAACGTTGATCTATTTTTAAGATAGATAAGTCGTAGAATAATCTTTATTTCGTATCTACGAGTATGTCAAGTATCTATCAAGTTTTGTCAAATAATTTAACAAAAAGAAAGGTGTCATGTCAAATTTCAACGTGTTATTAACTTCAAACGAACTTCTCATCTTTTCAGTTTCAAAAATACAATCAATTAAGTTACTATATTCGTATGTTTTTTATTTACCTACACTGTCCCACGTCTGGGCCTCCCTAAGTCCTCGAACCAGTCCGCATGCCCTACTTTTTTTGAGCCGTCGGCACCTTCTACTTACAAAGCAAATTTAAATTAGTACTAGCTAGATCAAAATGCTAAACAAAAACTTGTTTTACAGTTCCGAAATAAATATTCAATAGATACCCGTGACGGTAAAAAGCCTGAAAATCACAAACATAGTTCCTAAAACTCAAAAAATAAAACAAAAGTGAAACGCTACTCCAACCCGCCAACAAACTTCTCAGAACCCCGCTTCAATTTCAGTTCAATAGCAAACAAAGTTATCCGAAGCCAAACTGCGCAATATTTACAATATATACTGCACTGTTACACCAAAAGCTGAATGAAACGCCTGTCCATACTAACTGCGCATTTGCGCAGATAACCACAACCATCTCTGGTTTAACACGGAAACTTCGGGAAGGTTCTCGCACAAATGCAGCATTGAATGTTATGTTTATGTTTCGGGTTGTAGTCCCGAACTTTGGTATTTAGTGGCGTGTGGGTAGTAGGATAATGTCGGGGGTCAAGGTGAAGGTCGAAGGTCATTGCAATTGCGCAATGTAGATGCCGGGGCTGCACCGGATCGATTTCGGGAGAACAACTGTTTTATGAAAGTGCAAGGTCTGTATTACGTGTTGTGAATGGAATTGAATAGCAGTTTCTGGGAAATGGATGAGTTCGGATTTTTTGTCGATTGATAGGATGTTATATGACGTAATAGAGTGTTACCCGTTAGGAGCCAAGCTGCTCCATTTCAGCACTATTAGCCAAATAAAAGAGAAAGGTTTAGTAATTAAGGAGTATATTTAAATCTGTTTAAAAACTTTCGTGAGGAAAGTTTTGAGTATGAATTTGGATGGGTATAAGAGTAGAGGAAGACCAAAGAAATGATGGATGGACTGTGTGAAGGATGATATGGTAAGAAAGGAGGTGTCTGATGAGATGACAAGTAATAGAGAAGTATGGAAGAAGAAGACATGCTGCGACTGGATAAATTAGGATAAGGGCAAGAGAATGATGATGATGATTTCACCAGAGGGTCATTCAGAACAAGTGAGATCTCTTTCAAAATAAACAACATAGTTTTTTCAAGCGTGGGTACATAAGGCTGAATAATTAATAGATTTCATGCTTTCACCATTCTACTGTATTATTTAAAAGCTTGAAGTTTTCATCTACATATCACAATGACCCAAAAATGTTCAACAAATTGCTCTCAACCGTAATAAATTAAACCTACGAGGTGGATAATTAAAACAAGTTTTTCCTACAATATAATCTGTTTGACCCTAAAAAGCAATTTAACCCATTATACTATAATAACAAAAACACAGTATTGCGTGTGACCAGACAACGGGAGACCACATTTTGTTAAACCGTTTTTGCTGTCAATGTGTTAACCCTTAGAGGTTACAATTAAAAAGAGCTGTTTTTTCACTCAATTAATTTCTGAAGCTGCAAAGATTATAGACCGACCGCCTTAATGAGTCCTCGCGAAGGAATCAATTTAAATGGAATATTCTGAAGATTGATCACGTATTGGTTCAATTAGTATCGTAATACCTAAGTAAATTATGGTTATTTTAAAGCAAATAACCTGTGGGATATTGTTAGGACTTTGTGGACGCTTAATGTGCCTTTGATGGGGCAAGGCGAAGGACTCATTAAAGCGGTCGGTCTATAACTGCGTAGTAATTTCTATCACATCAAGCAATAGTACAGCCTACAGCACAATGGTAACATTTTGGTCAAGAGTTGTATACCAGCGTCGCAGTTTCAACAGAATATAAGGTTAGTTTCTTGTGGTTTTGTCAGGGAAGTACTGCCTACTGTACATTTACCGTATGAGGGTTCAAATATTGATGAGATTTTAAGTGCGACCTGAAATAAGGCTCAAAGCACATCAAACCAAAAATAGGTTAACCAAAACAAATATTTTTCTTTCAAATTCATTCCATTTTCAAACCTCAATAAAACCTCGTACGTTTACCAAATGAGTATGGCCGAACCTCATGTTAGAATTTTACAATATTTTCCCGCAATGAAAGGGTTAACTAGGCGCCGGTCGAACGTAACCCTTATTTACATAATTACGTACAAGCCACGAATTTAGTTCTTCACATTTGCATATTCAAATCACCACCAAAATGTATTAGTTAATTTCTTTTGGATATTAAAGTCTGGTTGGGGGTTCTGTGAGGGTTCTTCTATAATCACCAACCTTGGTAAAAGGGTAAAAGTAGTATGGTTTTAATAAAATAAAAGAGGAACATAAGAATTTCGAATCGGCAAGCGTAAGGTGGGACGCCCCCAGGCTCGGTGGAGTGATGATCTTCGCAGGGTGGCTGGTAGCAACTGGATGAGAGTTGCCGACGAATCGAGTTAAGTGGCGTGCGATTGAAGAGGCCTATGTACTGGAGTGGACTGAAGGCTGATGATGAAGATGATAAGAGTTTCTGCCGTCTTTCATCTGAAGTACTAAACAACGAATTTGCTTTAAAGTTTCGACCCAGGCAAGCACATAAATGTACACGTGATATAATGTGGTGTACGGTGTTTGCCACAATGACAAATGAAGATCGCTGCCTAACAAGCCATACTTAGCTTAACCTCGTCTGTCTATCTGACCTTCTCGAAATGGGTTTCAAAAATAGAACGCAAGTCTTTGTTCCTTGTTGAGATTCACATAATTTATTGTGTAATTAAAATGAGTTATAGAGCACCACAATAATGCATCCATTTAATATAACCGTTCCCAACCACATTCGTACTCTATTTGTTTATCAATTTGTGGTCGAAATATCGTAACAGAACATATTTTATTATTGTGGTCAGACCGGCCGCGCCCACTGCTTCGCCTACGCGAAATAATAATTATGCATTTCCCATTACCATCCCGAACTTCAATTTCTGCGAACTTAATTAATTAAACGTAATTGAGCACAATGTTCGTGGTCACATTATTATCACAGTTACCAAACATAACATGACGCTTGTAATCCCTGAAGAGTTCGACAGCAGTCTACCTTATAGTACACCCACGTTTCCCTTATTTCCATCAATCGGGCACACGTCCAGAATCCGTGGTTGTTACTGAGAATTTCCTGATGAAAAAACCCAATAACATTTTGCCCGACCTGGGAATCGAACCCATAAACTTATACTCAACAACCGCGACCACTAAACCAACGAAGCAGTCTGTACTAAATTAGTTGATTTTAGAATGTTCAAGTTTTTATTTTTATGTTTAATTTTGTTTTTTTTTTTAAATTGTAACTTGATGTGTGAATTTTTAAGTTATCTGTCCAAAACGCATACTTGTTTACATGTTAGGAAACTAAATCGCGAACGCAGTTTAAATTGTAAACGTGAAATATTGATGTAAGATATTGCGTTTTGCAGTTATCATGCATCACTTATCAAATCTATAGTTATCTGACAATATAATAATAATCTAGCTTGAGATATAAAGGTCATAGAAAGGACGTAGACATAATAATATTGAATTTATTATTTCACGATTGTTAATTAAGATAACGGCCCACGTTGGTCGCAGTTATATGGCAAACATTTATAATTTTAAGTGTTCGTCATTTAGTAGAGCATTGTCTTTACCAACCTAACATAGAGACGGATGGAAGAAGAAAATGCTGCGTCGACCCCAAAATAAATTTGGATAAGAGCTGGAGAATGACGATGACGTCTAAACCAACCTGCACCGGGCTCGCGTGGTGGATTGCGTCTGCTGTGTCCCAGCAGTGGGAACGGCTGCTCACCTACGCTACAGCATTGCCCATTTAAATTTATTACCCAGTTAAGATATAAATAAGATAATTGGAAAAGACTCTAGAAAATCAGACGTTACAAGAGTATTACTACAAATGCACAAAAGTGTGAACATGTACATCTAACATCACATACCATAACTTAACACGCCTGTAATCCCCGAAGGGTTAGGCAGAGGTGTTAATAGTGCATACACATTTCACCCCCTATTACACATGTTGACGGCAATAGGCTACACATAGCCTATTGCCATCAACATGTGTGCCTTTTTAAAACAGGCAACAAGTTGGACACTGAGCGATAATAAGTACCTATCGCAATCATTTAGGTACTTACTGCCTAATTATTATTATCAATGAGCTCAAGGCGACGCTGGAGGCGCGCGCGCGGCGGCGCCGCGTGGTGACCACTTTTTTGTACGGACAACCAGGTAACAGAACAAGCTTATAACTTTGTGATTTTTCATGAAACAGTTTTGAAATTTTGTACATAGATTCTTTACATAAATATACTAGACACGTGTTTCAGGTTTCGCATCTACTAAAACTAATGTTGTATAAATTTAACGTAACATGCAGCGTGCCAACTCCCCAAGGTAATAAACGGGACCTATGTTACAAGTTAAGCAGCTCCCACCCCTCGACATACCCTCATTACCAAAATCAAGATAACTAATCCGCACAAACTCCAACAACATATAATACCCAACGGACACCATTTCTCCCCCATTGCAGGAAGGGAACTCGCAACATAATTCAAATAGCCGATGAGCCATCTACATACAATACCGTACTTGAATGGAACGTAGGTGGTGAATGGAAGCGTGGGCAGACAGAGAGGGATGGAAAGATAAGAAGGGACCTAAGTGCGAGGGAGAGAGGATGAGGGTGGCGGGTGGACGCCTACGCTTTAACTGAATGGATGACGCAAAGCTGTTGCTTCGGTGCTTTTCACGTTATTATTTTCTGAGGCGCAGTTGGTTGATTAGTATGGGAGAGAATTGTGCCTATCTGCCTTAAAGGGGTGAGCAGATAGGTACATTTTGACAGTAATAATGGCACAATGTGATCCGACGAAGACATTAAAGTCTTGATTTTAAAAGAGACTTGTTTCTTTCATTATTTTGTTTCGGTGTTTCTTCTCAGAATGTTCAGTTGAAAAAATAGATATTATCTAATTAATAAAACGACGTCTAAAACTTTTTGTGAAAATTAACTTACTGAAAAAATTATATCATTCTTACGTTGAACGAAATCAAACTTGAAAAAGGATTTTGTCAGTACCTGCGTACTGACAAAATCCTTTTAGAAGGAATTTTTACCCAAGACCTCATTCTCCTAATAACACTAACGAGGCATTCTGAAGAATAAAACCTTTTTGTTATTGTAACAAAAAAACGGCAGTTGAAAGAAAAAGTTCGTCTATCGATTTTCTCGTAGCGGGCTACTACGACGTAATAGGCGGTTACGGCGTAGCTGCGTAGAGCTTGTGCTACGCGCTACGTCGCATATTGCTACGATACTGTATTTTCGTTATTTTTAGAACTACTCTACAGAAATGAGCCGTGAAAAGTGGAAAAGTAATGGAAGGCTTTTTCTTCGTAATAGGAACTCGTGTGTGTATATACTTTTAGTAAATAATAATTTTCCTAGAATCTGTAACAGTGTAACAGCTCTTTCTGCCCTCTAGGCATGGATTTTACCTTATTACAGCTTGACGGCTGTACAAATTTGGATGAAATTTCGTGGAAAATGGGTATACCAGAGCTCATGCACCATGTTCAAGTACCAGAGCAGGACATAACATAACATCACGCCTGTAATCCCCGAAGGGTTATGCAGACGTGAACCCAATAGTACACCCACTTTTCGCCAGTTATGTTTAAGTCCCTTGTAATAGGGGGCGAGCCTATTGCCATCAACCGGGCAAAAATAGAGACTCCGTGGCTGATACTGAGAAATTCCTGATGGGAAAACCCAATTACACATTGCCCGACCTGGGAATCGAATCCTCATGCTGTGCTTGTGACCACTACACCAAGGAGGCAGGACATATGCTCTGAATTTTCAACCCTATAGTAAGTACCCCTGGTATCATTTTTGATCACTTTGCGTGTGAAGCCGCAACCAAAAGCTAGTGATTAAATTGAGGTCAAATTAATACGTAATAATTTAAGGTATGATTTCCCCATTTGGTATTCTATACCAGAGATTAGAGAGGATTAGATAACGTAATCTATTGTTGCGTGGGTGTGCGCATGTAATGTAGCCTTTGAGCAATGTATTATGTATTAATTGGGGTTAATTAACACATGACACGTGTTTATGTGAGCAATCTGCATATTAATGTGGACGGATTGGTAATTATAAGGATACCTAGCTACTGTGTGATGGGTACTACGTCAGTTATTTGTGAAGTGTGTTGTATCGTAATTTGGGAGAGGCCTATATCCAGCAGCGTACTGGAACTAAACCTTTTAAATTCTCTTCTTCTTTATCGTGTGGTTAGTGCCTAACCTGGTGTCAGAGTGTTTTATGCCATGGCCTCTGACTTGACTTTACACGCCGTCGAGAAATATCTCTCACGCATGCTGGTTTCCTCACGATGGTTTCCTTTCACCGAAGCAGGGATTATTATACAATACGCACATTTATCCGAAAAATCAGAGGTGCGTGTCTTGGGTTCGAGCTCGAGATTAATGACTTTATAACCTTTTAAATTCATTCACTGACAGACGAAGAAAACGAACGGATGGACGGACGGAGGAGCTCGTAGCTAAATAACAACAGTCGCTCGGATCGATCTTTAGGTTAAGCCGTTACATACCGAGTTTCCCTTTTAAAGGATACATTTTCAAATGTATCCTTTAAAAGGGTTAATTAGTATAGAAGGAATATCATCATTTTTGCCGATAGAAAATCCCAGTGATAGTGCTACTCCAAGCAACTTACCCTTGCTGAAACATGAAGTTCATCAATTCATATTCCCCATACATTCAAAAAATCCCGAAAATAAAAATGCAAAAAGCGTATTTTTATGTTCAAAATATCTAGGTCAAAATTATAATGAACAACAGGGTACGCGGCGGGTGTTAGACTTTGTATCACACCTGCTTTTAATTTTATTATCGGGCCACGTAAACTTTATTATCTTAAAAGCTGCTGACATCACCCTGTAGTTGTGGCCGAGTCAAGTAACAGTAACTTTATTATGTCGAAATATTATGTGTCGAAAATTCACGGTGATGTAATCTTTCGTAAAAATAAGAGCAGTTTATGTACTCTATGACCTGTGTTGAGACCGGATGAATCTTTATCTTTAATAATATACATGATTAAAAAAACATCACGCCAGTAATCCACGGAGGGTTTGACAGAGGTGTATCAATAGGACACCCTCATTTTGCTGGTTATGTTCAAGTCCCATAGGGGGCGAGCCTAGTGCCTTCCACTGGGCACAAATCCAGATTGGGTTGATACTAATATTATCGACATTAGTATATGATGTCTACTTTTGTGCTTAAAGATAAAGATAAAGATAAAGATAATTTATTTGTCAAACATGCGTTTACATAAACTGAATAATCAGACATGCAAGGTATTGGGTTAATAGATGTTGTGTGCGTCCATGTGTCGTCTTAATCTATAGACTTTAAAATAATTTATTATTATTGTAATAATTTTCTTTATTATTTCTTAATTTAATTAATACTGACATTATTTGTTAAATTTTGCATGCCAAAACTCAGGCAGAATGTACCCGGCTCACTATATTCTATAACAACTTTATTGTAAAAAAAACCTACATTTTATGCGAATAAATGATTTGATTTTAGATACAAAATAAGTTAAAAAACATTTAATCTAATGTGTTGAATATGAGAAGAGAGTTGGATGTCAGAAACTTCGACTAAAATAGATTCTCGGATAGAAATTCAGTTCCTACACACTACTAAGTTTTATTAAAGTTTTACATTCGTTTTACGAGGACCCCGTGTTATAAGGTCAGTATTACTCTACCCAATTGGAGTAGTAGGGTAATGCACTTAGGAAGAGTAGGTTATATGGATGTTGAGAATGGGGAATAAAAGGCATTAAGTTAGTGCTGAAATATGTATATATGTAATTTGGTAAGAGGTGAGCGGCAGTGGATGTTTTTACCTATTAGTTTCCGGTTTTTGCGTCTAGTATTTTCTTTTTTGCCAATTTACTTTATTGAATTATTTTTGCTCAGTACAAAGTATGTTTTATAACATAACATCACGCCAGTAATCCCGGAAGGGTTAGGCAGAGGCGTACCTAATAGTTCACCCACATTTCGCCAGTGATGTTTAAGTCCGAGTATTAGGGGGCGAACCTATTGCCATCAACCGGGCACAAATCCAGACTCCGTGGCTGCTACTGAGAAATTCCGGAAGGAAAAACCAGGACCTCGTGCTCAGCAGTTGCGCTTGCGAACCACTAGAGAAAAGAGGGAGTTCGTATATTTTACACAAGATTTTAATGACCTGACCTATGATTTTCTGCGCCCATTTATAATTAGAAATAAATTACGAGTTCTGTTTGGTGTTTTTGAATTCAACTACCTTCATTACCAACTTATCGAGGAAAATCTGAAGACAATCCAAGTGAAATATCAATAGATAGAAATGACTTCAAAACAAGAGTACTGCCCAGTGCGAATCTTGACATGATGTAACATGCATTGACGTCTCCAGCTAATCTCACGTCATCTTACGAGACAATAGCTTTGCTCAATTAACCGTATAACACATCAATACTAAATTAATTAATTGCTCTATTGAATTGGAAATTATCAGACGACTAATCCTATTCAGGTATTAGTAGATAAACAGGCATACAGGTTACCTCCTGTTAGGGGCTAACATAGTCTTTGTATTTCCATTAATCTGATAGCCTAGGTCCCTATTATTACCTCTTGTACCTACAGCCATCTTGCTAACGAGTGTAGATGACAACCAACCAACGACCTAACCTACCTGACTATACTAAAACCTAACATCCCAAAAATAAAATTAAGACTTGTGTCGAAAGACCTAAGGTTAAATTTTCCCTGAGGAGTTTTCTTTCACGGTACTTTTAAACGACGCATTTACGCAGTACGCAGCTGCCATCTCCTCCCCCCTCTTTTTTGGGTGGTGGGTGTGACGTCACAACAAGGAGCCTTCTGACGTCATCGTCGCGTCACTTGCAAGGAGACTGTCGTGATTTTCTTTCAGACAAACATAAGAGATTGTGTGTATGGAAATTGTAACAGATTTCATAAATTAAATGGAAGTGTAAATAGAGGCCGGATACAGGAGGAGGAAAGTACTAAGAAAGAATGAACATAGTAAAAGTCAATGGTATGTCGTACGGTATAGGTACCATGTTTGACCTTTGAACTTGAAGCAATCCAAAAATGTAGACGATGATTAACTTTCATTTCCCATACATAATTCTTCCTCTTTATAAGTAGCTACACAACAAAAAAATATTCGACCACAGCTCAGCTAAAAACTTTTTCAACAGTATTTGCGGACCGAAGTTCTCAGAAATTTTAGTCAACACTGAATTAAGTAGATGTTTCTGTGTTCGGACCCTTATTTATTTTACGAAACTAGAACATCTTATCGCCATTGCTGTGCTAAAGTGGAAATGAAAGACAAACAAAATGGCGGAAACTGTTTGTGTTTGACGCGACGGAGGAGTCTTTGCAATACTGGTCCTTTATGTTTTAATATGGTCCTTGTAGGCACAATATTATCTAAGTTATCTTTAAATGGTCTGCAATTATAAAAGCTTAAATATAAAAACAAAATAGAAACAATTGTTGACTACTTATATTGTTATTCAAAACTTGGTGTTGCTCGTGGCTCTGTCTGCGTGGAGTTCAGATATTATCCCGCGGAAATGTACTACCGGGATGTTCCACACCACGGTCTCTCTGTATGCCAAGTTTCGCCGAAATTTCTTCAGATCTTAAGGCGTGTAAAGGTAACAGACAGAATTACTTTCACACTTATACCATTGGTACGGAATCAGTGTGGTTACTAGCATTTTACACCTTCAATAAACTACCATACATTACACCACCCTGTAAACAAATCACTAGAGGGACATAGGATCACCGGCACACGTCCATTAGACGTTCTGTATGCGTCTAACGTGCACGTAACTACGTAAGCCAATGCTTACGTCGTGCATGTGTGTTGTGTTGGATGTCTGTTTGTTTGTTTCTATTACTAGCGACTGACGGCGATTGCTGGCTAACAAGATTATATGTGACTTCCTTAGCCTTACGTGGGCGCCGAAGGTGATTTCAGAATTGTAAAATAGTTATACATAGTTGTTTATACAACGTTTATTGTTTAATCCTGTTTACTTCTCTTGCCTCTTTGGGCTAGAGGCTAGAGGTCGCAAGCGCTTCTACTCATAAAGTTTTAGGTTAGATTACCAAGTGAGGGAAATTGATTTTTTTCGTTAACAAATTTCTAAGTAGCTGTGTGCCCGAGTTTTGGCAGTAAGCTCGTCCATTTTAAATTGGGAATTCATAACTGGTAAAACGTGGGTGTGCCTACTATAGGTACACCTGTGCCGGTAATTGATTGTTAGCCCTTCTAGTCGCAAAGGACCAATTTTTCTTATTTTAATTTTTCACTGACTTTTAATAAATCCTTATTTCCCTATATGTTTATTACCCGCTAATGTTCCACTGCTGGGCAAATGCCTACCTCATATCCTTCCAGTTTCTCTTTTCGTGCGCCACCAGCCATCGCAGTACGCATCCAGATCATCTCGCCACCTCTTTCTGGGCCGGCATCGGCGGCAACGTCCATCCTCAGACACCCATTGCGTGGAGACTTTTGCCCAGTATTCGTAATGCATGCAGCTTACGTGACCCGCCCAATTCCATTCGAGCCTTGCAGTCTTTTTGCCTACGTCAATAATTCATGTTTTTCCTATATTAACAGAAAATAAACCATAACCACTGATGATAATGGCAACACCAAGAAAGATATCAAATAAAAGAAATACAGCACATTCTTCACAAGACCAAATAAACTTTTCTCAAGTCAAATAAACGTCTTAGCAACGGGAGATGTGTGTAGCAGAAGGTAATTGTTTATCTGTCGGAGGCACAGCTTGTAGCGACCTCTAACGACATAACCAGTGGGCGAGCTAACTCGATAAGTGTTCGAGGAATACGTCTCAGGAAAGTACACTGTGTAGGCGAATTGCAGTAGGGAAAAGAATTTATGCAAATTTTATTTGTAGATTTTCTTTGTTCTTAGAATTCGTTTATGTATTTATAGACCATAATATCGTGTAACGAGTTCCATGATGTGAATTGCTTCGCTGAATTGGGAGATTATGTTCAAAACTTGCTTACACAGTTGTTTTTTAATGAGAGATTGCGTATTCTTTATTCAATCATTTTGTGACAAAGATGGATAAGACAGACTCAAATAGTTTCCTATCCATTATCATCATTTCGGCACGGATCACGCATTACTGCCTGCTGGGTAGAGGTTTCCCTTTTTTTCTGCCATTCTTCTCAATTATGTAGTCCCACATTTAACTGTTTCCTGATCAAGTGCTGTCATCGATTTTTATGTTTTTGCTCTTCTAATCCCTTTTACAGCTACAATTCCAAGGAATCTATGATGTTTCCTCTAAGACACTCAAACAGAACTAAACATCCTAAACACACTCCACCTTCTGCCTCCAAACTCCTCGATGCCGTCACAGACGGAGCACGTAGACGACGCGATTAATATTCAATCCGGCTTCACACAATTACTGGTCCTCAGCCCTCCGTATTGTTTCCCTCCTCCCAACGTAATGCGGTTTAGATTCTTGCACAAGACTGGAATATTATTTGAGGGAACAATAAACAAAGTGATTGATGATGGGTAAACACTTCTGTTTTGGATGAAAAGATTGGAACTGTTAACAAGTTAAATTGGTGTCGTTACAATTTGAATAATTAATTGAACAGTCTAAAGTTTTGATTGAGAAAGATAGGTTTGTCACTTATATACATAGATAAAACAAAAGATTGGGTTTGTAATCCCGAAGGATTAGGCAGAGGACGGTGAGTCGCGTGTAATAGGACCCCCTATTGCCAAGATTTGGGCACAAATCCAGAAATCGAGCTGCTACTGCTATTGCTGACGGATAACCCCAATTACACTTGCCCGCCCTGGGAATCGAACCCAATGACCTTATGAAAGAGCGCAGTGTTCTTGCATAAGGGTATTTATATACCCTAAAATATTATATCCAACAGTATTCTATGTGAAGCGTGTGAAGAAGTGTGCGTTTTACGCGGAATGTACCTAACATTCCGCGTAAAACGCTCAAAGCAAAGTCAATAAAAACAACACCCAAAAAAAAAAATTAAAATCAATCAATGAAAAATAAATGAAGTCAATCCATAAGAAACAAATGCTAAAATATAGAACAAAACACATTTATCATCAAACCATCTTCACATAATGAATAAACTTGGTCTAAACTGAAATATTTTGTTCCCCTTTCTAAAACTCCTTGAGACTCATCGCGACCATTATTTTCCGTCGTTAAATAAACTCCAACTCATAATAAGTATCTCCTCAAAGTTCTATTACAAATAAATTTCTAAAGCGGAGCCATCACAAGCTGTTGTACAAACAGACAATACGACCGACTTTGTTCTAGTGACGTTATCGTAGCTAAAAGAGCTAGAGGTTAAATATCGATACAAACAAATACTGATACGTTTCATCGGGCTCCCGGAAACGGAACGTAAGGATGGGACTTGTGAGTGTATTGGCGATGTCATTATTTTTTGTATGTGAAAATATTAAGCAACATGAAACTAGTTTTCGCTTTTATTAGAAACTAGCCACCCCGGCTTCGCGAATGCAATATAAACCTTCATCTTGAATCACTCTATCTATTACTGAAAACCGCATCAAAATCCGTTGCGCAGTTTTAAAAATCTAAGCATACATAGGGACAGACAGAAGGAAGCGACTTTGTTTTATACTGTGTAGTGTAGTGACAAAGCTTATACTTCCTTTTCAAGGAAATAATAATTTTAATATGAACTAAACAGTGTTATCCTTTCATCAAGGCAAAGATGTAAACCCAGCATACTCCTACTAAACCAACAACGTTAATGAAGTTAATATCACGAAAAGATCTCCAACGTCAGCATAAACTGTAACTAAAAATTCAGATTCATCGATACCTCCATCTCCCTGATACTCTCCTGGTATGAGGTTCTATTTAAAGGTTCTCCTTGAATGGTCCGCCTTCTCCCCTCGACGAAAGAATCGTTACACACAATACTTCCTTAGCCAATTTGTACCTTAGACTTCAGTTCTAGAGGATTTTGAAGGGATTTTCATGTTTCACAAATGAAGGTTTGTTTGTTTATTGAATGTTTTGGTAAAATTGGAAGCAATATTTGATTTGATGATAATTGGCTCTGTATCGGAGGACCAAAATAAATAATGGCTTTATAATTACGACCGAAAAATTGGAAAATACTTTTCGGATTTACACAAAAGTTTTCATTACCACATTTCGTCCCACGCTCATGGATTATGGGTGGAAAATAAATTAAGCTTTAGCAAGAATTTGATAAATAGTTGTAAGTTGCTGCATTCCCGCGCATTTTATGAATTCCATGCTTAGAACTTCGAGGAATATGTTTTAAAAATAGAAGAATATTGGAAATGTAGAATGTATTTAAATTCTTCATCAACAGAAAATATAGTATATTTTTACTAATTTCTATTCCTTAGCTTCGAACAAGTAAAACCCTCATTACTAACCGATTACTTGTTCGTCTCTAGAGAGATCAAAAAACATGGTCCTTATTACTCCAATATATTTTGTACGTAAGACGATTGACCTCAGAGACCCACAAATAAATAAGTGATACGGAGTACATCAATCACTGTATCATGGTATTAGATTTTCTATTAAGGACATTGGATTTCACGAGCCTCCCTCATGAATACACCGCCAGCTAAATTTACTGTCCTCTAAATATTACTTAAGATGAAATGTGTCGAAAATAGCCCTTTTATGTCTTTCTACTTCAACAAATAATGGAGCTATTTTTGGACGAATATGTTAGACAAGCCCCTGAGAATAGAAGAAAAGTGAGAAAATAAGGTTCAAGTAGGCATATAAGTAATAGAATTTTCTAGACCGTTGGGTTCGTGACAAATGTGTTGAAGGGAAAGCAAACATTGACAAACACGTGTGAATACCCAACGGAGATACAGTCAGAGAGTTTCTGTAATAACGATGCTAGTCATGTGTAATAACAATCTATTGTTATTTCTTTTGAGCTTTATCCGTCTAAAAATACGAAAACAGTCAATTAAAAGAATATTCTTAATGAAGCGAATGTTAATGATCTTTGCAATTCAAAATCGCAGCACAAAGGACCAAAAAAAACCGAGCAGACAGACAAAAAGCAATTTACCTAAGCCTTAGGTTTAAACAATCCGACTTATTACGATTTTTTTGTTTCCGTAAATTGCTAAAAATAGCCTGGACTCCCCATCTCCCCATTTCGTGGCGCAGTAGTATGACGTAGACGGGGTGTGGGGTTCTATTCTGAGGCGTGCGTGGGTGTACCCCTCCTGGGGGTGCTTAGGAGTAGGGGTTGGGGCCTATAGTAGGCCTAATGGGCAAAGTTGGCTAGCTAGGTAATAAGTGTGATTTTATGTATGATAACGCTTGGAGAGGTTTTTTAGTGCTCTTTTTTGTAACAAAAAATGGGACATATTGTTTTAATCAGGTTGTATTTAAGGTCGAGAATTTATAAGCTCAGCTGTGGCTTTTTTACCGTACATTGACAATTGTTAGTCCGAGTTTGCGTTGCACTTGACTGGCCTGCCGGTATGGACATGGACGAAGCCAAAGGAGTATGCAAGGATCCTAGCAGGTGGCGCTCTGTGATTTCTACCAACCTCCATGGGAAAAAATCGTGGGTTTACACAACATTATTTTTAGCATATGCGAAACCTGAATACAGTTTGTTCAGAATAAGTAACTGAATCGATTCTAATCATTTTTAATCCATGTTATATTTAGTCAAAAAAATATTTAAAAAAGTTACAAGTTGGATACCGAGCGACATTAAGTACCTATCGCAATCATTTAAGTACCTACTGCCAAATTATTATTATCAATGAGCTCAAGACGACGCTGGAGGTTTGGCGCGGGTGCGCTGCGTGGTGACCACGTTTTTGATGATGATACAGTTTTGAAATTTTGTAAATAGATTATTTACATAAAAATACTAGACACGTGTTTCAGGTTTCGCATATACTAAATCTAGTGTTGTATATATTGACTAAATCTTTTGAGCCGAAAACATATCGACATCAGCGATAGCGTGTGAACCGATCCTAAACAATCCGATACCCTCTGTTGCCTTTAGCAAGTCGTACAAAAAGGTAGGGTGCTAGGATTACGAAGATAAGGTCAGCGCTGATAGGGGTCCGAAACAAAAACAAGAGAGAGTCAACAGTGTGTAATGGATTAGGTACTTGGGTGGACACGAGGCTCACATTTGCGATGAAATTTGGATAAAAGATAATGCGCTGTAGTTTTTTAAGTAAGGCGTGCTATTTAATGTGTTCGAGTCAGCCTGATTGATTGCCACATTGGTCTAGTGATCGCAAGCACGACTGCTGAGCATGAGGTCCTGGATTCGATTCCCGGGTCGGGCAAAGTGTCATCGGGTTTTTCCGTCAGGAATTTCTCAGTAGCAGCAACTGAGTCTGGATTTGCGCCCGGTTGATGGCAATAGGCTCGCCCCTTATTACATGGGACTTAAAAATAACTGGTGAAATTTAATGTGAGTGTATGTAGGTACACCTCTGCCTAACTCTTCGGGGATTACAGGCGTGATGTTATGTTATGAGTCGGCCTGATTCTTCGGCGAAAAATTGTACATTCAATTATGCCGCCCGGCTTTTGACAAATCAGGTCGAACCAAACATTTGTGTAGCCTCTTAAAATAAAACTTTAAGAAATCTTCCAGTGAAAGGAATTATTTTCCAACAAAAACACTGGTCACCCAAAAGATGGTAGGACGACATCCACCTTTTTTTTACGAAAGTAAAGTGCGCAAATACAGAATAATATTTTCTCTTTGATAAAAACTGATTTCATATGAATTGATTTTTGTGTACAAATACGGCGAGAATGTTTTTGAAAATGACACAGCTGTGTGTATACAAGCCGGTGAAACAATGTGATTTAATCAAATTTTCCGTCATTGAATGAACATTTGTGCGTAACCTGTAACAAAAGACGCAAAGCCCCTAATTTATATCTACAATTTTTCTTTATAATTTAAATAATAATTTGACACGGTAGAATAAATTGGTAATCTTTTGTATTTTAGTTTATCGAACTTTTCGAATATTTTACTACATCGTTGATTTTTCTTTGAAAAAAAGTATCTAAAGCCACAAAAAAACAACAACATTATTACCTACATATTGTCCGTTGGTAATTCATTGAAGGCGATTTTTTATTTGCGTCACAGTGAAATGTTGGGGTTCCTAGGGTCTATTAAATCAGACAACCAATTCGATCTAATGTACTATTACAACTTAACACAATAACACGGGCACAATAAATCGGGTACAGTTCCAAGAAGTCTCAACTCCGACACGATCAGACATTGACTGTCGCCCTCGCCTCGAGTTGAACATCAGGGCACTGTAAAAGCACGCTGTGGTGTGAATAGACTGGTAAGGTGGTTGCGTGATGTCACCACTGTACATAGGCGTGCTTTCCAATTCATTTTATGTCCGTACTAACGACCGGATCCGACATACTTATATTCTAAAGGAGCGTACTTACTACGTTATGCACTATTAGGGAGCATACATACACTTCAACAGCGATAGCGAGTAAAGAAGTAAATAAGTGTTGAATGAAACTGAACAATCAGTTTCATTCACAACAGTCAAATTCTCAGTTTTTTCGTTAACTACCTTAACATCTTACACCAGAACATAGCTGGTTTGATCAATAAATCCGATACACTGACTGTAAAATTGGTAGAATTAATCAACAAGGGGACAGGTATAGATGTCGTTTGTGTTACAGAACACTTCATACAAACGGGGTATGAGGATTTATTGCATATTCCCAATTTTTGTCCAGCGGCTTTCTTTTCGAGGAATACAAAGAGAGGAGGAACAGGTATTCTCGTAAGAGTAGGATTACAGTTTAGAGAAATATCGGATATAGCAAAGCAATCAGTTTCAGGCATCTTTGAATGTTGCGCTGTGGAAATAATAGCTTATAAAATTATTATTATTTGTGTCTATAGAATCCCAAAATATAATTACGAAATATTTTATGATAAGTTAGATTATATCTTAAATAAAGTGTGTCTATCTTCAAATAAGAAGGTCGTCTTGTGTGGAGATTTTAACATCAATGTATTGATTAGAAACAAAACTACATTAGAACTTGAATATTTTCTTATGAAGTACAATTTAAAACTGGCGCTTTATACTCCCACTAGGTTAAAAAGTCAAACCTGTATAGACAACTTTGCTCACAACTATCGGAACGAATGTAAAGCTAAAGTTGTAGATCTGGTCCTTTCCGATCATACTTCCCAAATACTTAAAGTCCCTATAAACAAAACTTGCAAATTAAAATATTGGAAAACAAAAAAACAGGACATATGCATGGAAAATTTAATTACTTTCAAAAGACATCTCAGCTCGCTTTCATTTATGCAAGTACATAATGCTAAGGACGCGAACGAAGCTTTTGACATTTTCATGGATGATTTCTCCCTTTTATATAGATTATGTTTTCCTGAGAAAATTATAACCATTCCAACTAGCAAGAAAACGAAATGGATTTCTCACGGAATAAAAATGTGTAGTAATAAGCAAAGACAGTTACTTTGGACATACCGACTAAACTCAGACTCAAAAAATAAATTAGTCCTTAAAAACTACACCAAACGTTATAAAAAAATTATAAACTTAACACAAAAGGCACAAAACAATCATTTCATAAACACAGCCCAAAATAAATCAAAAGCCACCTGGCAAATAATAAATAAATCCAAATTTAGGCTGCCGCAGGAACCTATAGTGTGCGTGAATAGAGACAATTTGACATTTACAGACCCTATTGACATTGCAAACGAGTTTAACAATTACTTTATTGACACAATTGAGAATAATATTAAAACTGACATCACATCGAATAATACACATTTAAATAATAAAACCTTAAATTCACTATTTATGCAACCCGTTACCGTCGACGATATAATAGAAATAATTTGCAACCTTAAAAACACGAATACAGTTGGATACGATGGAGTTTCCACAAAAGTATTAAAATTTACCAAAGAACTAATAGCATCTCCATTAGCTCATATAATTAACCTGTGCATAGCTGATGGCATTTTTCCGGACAAGCTGAAAAAAGTTATTATAAAACCACTTTATAAAAAGGATGACAAAACTGATTTAAAAAATTATAGACCGATTGCAAAAATTCCGATTATTTCAAAAATTATTGAGAAAGTTATCTATAACTCTTTGTATGCCTATTTCGAAAAGTACAAACTATTTTGCAAAGAACAAAAAGGTTTCCGTAAGAACACTACGATTAATATGGCACTATTTGACTTCTTGGCTAATGTCATGTCATCTGTGGATGGGAGAAATCCAGTCTGTGCAATTTACACTGACATGACAAAGGCTTTTGACTGTGTGGACCATAATATTCTGTTGCACAAATTACACAGCTATGGTATAAGAGGGAACATCTTAAAGTTAATAGAATCATACCTAAGTAATAGGGTTCAATGCTCAGAAGTTTCTAGGATATGTCCAAAAAGCAAATTAGAAACCATATATGTATCAAAATCAAGACACGTAAAATATGGCGTCCCACAGGGTAGCGTACTGGGTCCGCCGCTTTTCTTGATATACATAAATGATATCCCGAAAGCAACAACCAACCAAATGGTTATTTTTGCAGATGATAGTACCGCTATAATAAAATGTACTGATCCAAATAATTATCAGAATGACGTCAATAATTGCTTAAAAGACATCATAAATTGGCTAAATAATAATAATTTGCTTATAAACCTCACTAAAACAAAAGTCATGCATTTTTATCAACGATGTCCAAACCCAAAGGTTAACATTTCCTACAATGGCTGTGATATTGAAGAAGCTAATAAAGCTAAGTTCTTAGGCTTTATGATTGATAACCAACTTACATGGAAGCCTCACGTTGAAGAATTATGTAAAAAACTCAGCAAATCCGCATATGCTCTATTTCAACTCTCAAAGAAGGTTAACAGTCAGGCTCTTTTAGCTGCGTACCATGGACTGGTTGGCTCTGTATTGCGGTATGGCATTATTTTCTGGGGTCGGTCCACTGATAGAGAGCTGGTATTTAGATTGCAAAAGCGATGTATCAGGTCAATGTGCGGTCTTAAGACAACTGATAGCTGTGTGCCCTATTTTAAATCATTAAAAATTTTAACTTTGCCCTCTTTGTTTATAATAGAAACGGCTTTATTTGTTAAATGTAATCCAAATCTATTTCAAAAATTATCAGAGGTCAGGAAAAATCCAATACGGACTCAATACGTCAATAAATTATGTCAAGTGAAATGTAAAACTGCACTAATGAAAAATAGTTTATTTGGTATCGCCCCACGCATATATAATAGATTACCCAATGTTATAAAAAACATGAATGTATTAAAATTTAAAAGGGCGCTAAAGGAAATTTTAATTATGAAAAGCTATTACTCAATTGACGACTTTCTAAATGATGATTCACTGACTGATTGATATATACCTATTGTTATTGACCGATTTATAATATATACCTACTTTTACTCCAATTGACATATTGTTATTCAAGTTGGCATAATACTATTCTGTTTGACATTATTGATAATATTTTAATTTTTTTTATTACTTTGACCATATCGACATTTTTTATTTTTCTTTTCTTTTATTGTATACAATTCCAATGACATGCCACTTATTTTAAATTTATATTTGTAAACAAATTATTTGCATGCCCATGTGACGGCAAAATGTGGAGAACCTCATTATAAAAGAACATCTATGCCCTTAATACCCATGTTTGCAAAGAAATAAATGATTTGATTTGATTTGATTTGATTTGATTCGACAAATAGCTTTTGATACATTATCTATATTTTACTGGCACTTAAAAACTAAAAAAGAAAACGTTAAATACGCTCATTTGATGTTTAATCTATCAAAAGATACGAAGCGATGGCTTTTTATAAATTGGATAATAAATTGTGTTCCTGATGATATTTCGGGATATCTTTTCATAATATATGAAAATAAAAATGATATTCCTACCGTTTCTTTCAATGGCTTTATCAAACTGATCGGGAGACTTTATATGGTTGCTTATTGAAGGTTATTATTTTAGAGGCCTTGTTGTTAAGCGAGTTCTTCTCGTATTACATTTCCGATATGGCTTTGATCGGTATAATTTGGCGAATTATTGAAGAATCAGAAGACCCATATTCTCTATATTTTAAACGTTTAATACCTTGTCGAAATCTCATCTCAGTGACAAATAATGTATAAAATGTGGGTAAACTAGAGGTATTTGCGACAAATTGAGACTGAGATTAGAATACGATTGATCTGTAAAATATAGGAATTGCCCCTCTGGTAGTTACATGAAATTTCAGCAATTGAATACTAGAATGATTGGGATCAGAACATTGAGATTTTGATGCCGTTTACTAGTATATCTTTATTTACCAGTAAGCGATAGGCAAAATACAGACCAGTACAAGAGTGTAGTATAGTATTAGATGGATAGTATAGATACAGACGTGTTGCTGGGAAGAATGTCGCACCACTTCTTCTCTGCTAAAACACAGGAATGTTGAGGAGGTTTATGCTACTTTGAAGTCGAAAAAAAATCTGATTCTACTATCGACTTTGTATAAATTAAATTAAATTTTAATGAGAATGGTTGATACGCTGATGATGACGACAGGAACATAACACGACAAGAAGTACTAATTTAAGGGATGCCAACTAAAAACATACAATAAAACTGAAACTTTTAACAATTCTGAACTATAACCTTGAGGGGGTAAAGTTTAATTAGTTCTATTGTAATCCTCAGACGAATATTGAGGTGTACACAGGGCTTAACTAAATTTATTATAGCTTACACAAACTCGTCAACGTGATGGATGGTCCGTATTAGCGAACTGTTTTGTATACAGAGATGTTTAGTTGCAAAAGTTGTTAAGCGTGTATAATTACTGGGTAAATTATAATTGATATTGCGTTGAAAGACCTATGTTTTATAGTGGCTGTGGTCGTCGGTCGGCTGATATAGGGAAGAAATAAAAGATACAATAACCCACAAAGGTGTGATTAATTGGCGTTATATGATTGCATGTAACATGTATTGTTATGCTAATGTTTCTACAAATAAATGCCTTGAATTTAGAAAGGTCTACATGGACCAAATCCATTGCACTTTAATTGGCAAAAGTTATGGTTACTTCGCTTAAATGAAAGGATGGACCATTGCAGTATGTCGTCGTATAGAATCAAAGACGCTGTTACACATTGTCATTGTCTACTAGACGTAACTTTGACCTCATCTTACAAATTTATTCTACGGGGTTAATTGATGGAAAAATTCTGTGTACTGTGTACTGAATACCTGGTAACCGTGTTCGCGTCAGTATCCCCCACCCCGTATATTAGATAAAACATTACATTTGAATGAATAACTTCTGAATCTTGAACGGTTCTGTGGAATTGCCACTGGAGAAATCTCAAAGCTTGTTCGATAAATTCCACCAATGAATGGGTACTAAGTTAATTAAGTGTAGTTAACAAAGTTTTGATCTTGAACTTTCGATGAGGATCGGGGGCTAAGTGATCCCACGGGGTACAGATGGCCTTTTGAAAGTGAAAGGTTAGTGATTCAGAAATACACGTGATTCTAGGAAAGTCATTGAAGTCAGCTACTTAGATTTGAATTGACTTAAATTTAGTTAGAGGCAGAATAAACGGTGTAAATAGCGCCTTACATAGCCGAAAGGCACTTGTTCTCCCCGTCTTTGCAATCATTTTTTTGTTCTAGACCATACCTGGGAACCTTCTAGTTACGGAGATATTGGGGGTCAAAGTTTCAACTTTTTCACAAGTTTTTTTTTAAATATATCTTTTTAATGTAAGATTTTTACTTTACACACCTCGACGACCCTCATATTATTCAATCCATTCATCAGCACAATGCTATGAGTGCTTTCCATCGAGTCCTACCGTAAAACGTGATTTATCACTCCAAAAAAAAAAAAGTCGATTCCAAGCAATAATTTTTGCGTAAAGTTACTTAGTTTGATGTACAGAATGCTTGGTTGACGGATATGTGAAGGGTCTGTTTACACCCGGTATAGAATAGATAGAATTCAGAGATAGAATTCACGCGCATGTATACGTCATCATCTGCTTAGCCTTATGCCTAAAATGTTGTGGTCTGTTTCCAGTCTAACCGGACACTGGGTACCCTTGGTAAGACTGGCTGGCGCGTAAGTATTCGTAAATACCAATTTTGTCACAAGGCGTCTTCTTTACACAAAAGCCTATTTTTGATTGAGAATTTTGAATTGGGCATTAATCTTAAATTCGGTTTTTACCTGTGAAAGTAGGTATAAAAGTACCAAAGAATTTCTCGGAAAACCTCCACGATAAAGGAACCGAAAGTAAGTCATAAAGTCGAGAGGAGTTGTAACTTTGTGTGACAACCGACGAAACGTAAATATAAATAGATGCGAGAGGGCCAGAATAAACGAACCGTTTCAGTTCCTTGGACAAACCGTCGGCAAAGTTTGGACTGTCCATGTTTACGTTACGTTCAAGTATTCTTTAGGGTGAGACTTGGTGTATATGTAAGCATGTTATTTTAGTGTTCTAGTCGTATAAATTAATTATCGGCATCAGATTTTCAGACATAACAAAAAGTACCTCGTAGATTTTTTAAAAACTATTTGTACATATTACAGGGCATTCACAGAAATTGTGTTCCCGCAATCTATTGACTAGTTTGCAACTCTCAAAGCCCTAGGTCAGCGGGTAAATTAAAATATTTAATTTAGTTATTTAAAAGAGATCTACTTCCACCCGCAAACGTACGCAGTAACGCCTCAAAAGACACCTTAAAAAAACGAAATTTCAAGTTAAGCATAAAATATATAATTTAAATAAGAACACCTACATAATATTATAATTTACATGATTAAATGACATGACGGACAGCATCATAAATATTAATGTAAACCCAAAAAGACGCCATGTTGTAAACTTCTAAAATAACATTTAAATATATTTTCATATTTATATTTAGAGGGATTTTGTTACAAGATAAAATTCGTCTACTCATTATTAAGATTGTTGTCTGATGATGAATAGGCAGAGTTCTTAGGCTGTTTAGTAAAACTCTTCAAGAATTTAAATGGGTCATTTTGTTGAAGCGACATTAACCATTAAGCTCCATTTTTACCCAAAAGGTGATAGCCATAAGGCTAATCCGGGGGTACCGCACGATCTCCGGCGAGGCGGCTAGCCTCCTTGCCGGATTGCCGCCATGGGATCTGGAGGCGATAGTCCTCGCGCGCCTGCATGAATGGCGCGCGGAGGCACTACGTCGGGGGGAAACTCCGCTGCCGCGGCAAATTGCCGCTCAGCGGACAGACCTCCGGCGTGATATCATGGCGACATGGAGAGAGCGACTGTTGCAACCCCGTGCAGGGCACGCTACCATAGTGGCGATAAGTCCCCTCTTTGAGGAGTGGCTAGAGAGGCGCCACGGCGCCCTCACCTACCGCCTGACGCAGATCCTCACCGGACACGGTTGTTTCGGGAGGTTCTTGCACCGAATCGGGCGGGAGGAAACGCCCGGGTGTTTCCACTGCGAGGATCGCCCGGAGGACACGGTGGAGCACACCGTAGAGGTCTGCCCCGCTTGGGCGGAGCACCGCCGTGTCCTTGTAGCGGCGATTGGCGGCGGCGATCTCTCGCGTCCGGCCCTGGTTCAAGCCATGGTCCGGAGCGAGAGGGAATGGGAAGCCGTCACCTCCTTCTGTGAAGCAGTTATGCTAGTGAAGGAGGTGGCGGGACGTGAGAGGGAAAGAACCTCACGTCCCAGCCGCCGCGGGAGACGCCCTGGGCGTCGGGGGTCACGTGGTGGCTCCCGGCCACCGTAGGCGCGGGCCTGTGGACGGCGAGTTATGGGCTAGCTCGCCGTCCGGCCGTCTTATGACGACAGGCCGTGTCGACGGCGCGTTCGTGTTCCACGCGCGCCTCAAAGAGATGTCAGCAACCGAGTGGGGGTCCGCATAGGCCGATGCCTGCCAGAGCTGCGGGATTGTTCGAAAGAGACACCGTGGCCCTGGAACACAAAGGGCAAAGAAGGAACATGGATGGGTTTTAGTCAGTACAAGTCTGACACTCCCTTCCGCTCCGCCCAGAGTGGGGGGGGTCATTTGATGATTTCCCATCCAAAAAAAAAAAAAAAGCTCCATTTTTATAAATGAGACGACTCCTGCGAAAATAGCGAAAATTTAAAAACGTAAAAAAACATATGAAAGCGTATTTAGGTACTTATACCGGTTTTCAGTTATCAAAGATAATAAATGCATTAGAAAAAGGTGGTGTTAGTACTATAAAAATTGTCGTATCAATTTCCCTACTCCAAAAATCAGTCGTTACTTTCAAATTCACAAAAACCCGTTTCAAATCAAATCATATATTTTGCTTGAATATGGGTACACATAAGGAACCAAAACAATCAATTAAGAAGCTTGAAACAATAAAAAAGTAAAGGTTGAAACAATAAAAAGAAACTGACTGGCAAAGAAAAAAAATCACGGTTCCCATTCTGCCTCTTACAATTAGCTAAAAAGCTTGGCGGTTTACCTCTGGCCGGCTATATTGTTCATATCCGTGAAGCAAGTGTTCTTTTTGAGCGTATTTCTTTTGTTTTTTAGTGCTTCGATTTGTGTTGAGTATTTTGTAGGAAAAGGTGAACATTACCTGCCTGAAGTTGTTTAATAAACAAATGTTCACTAGTAAAAAGGTAAAACTAGCTCACTGAATTAATTTTTTGTTAAATCATGCAGTGGATACTTACCCAGTTTTTTAGGCACTCAGCCCACGTAGCATTGTCGAGCTTCGAGTTGCGGTTACCGGTAGATCGCAACTAGCTTTATGGTCCTTTGTGACCAATGAAAATATTTAGTACCCAGTTATTAAAAATCAAAACGGTGAAACGAAACATTGTGAGGAAACAGGCATATTCTAAAACAACATGCAATAGTCCCACGTGGAGAATTAGTGCCCACTGCACACTGGGCTGACTGTGACAGAAAAGAGGTGTGTTTCCCTATTACAGGCTGATTATGTTTTTCTATACCGCCCATTGTGTCACTCTTTGCGAAAAGTTTTCTTTTATGAATGTTACTTGTATGGTTTACATAATCCTATCAAAATTCTAAATTCGAAAGTTTGTGAGGATGGATGGATGTTTGTTACTCTTTCGAGCAAAAACTACAGACCGGATTTGAATGAAAATTGGCACACAGATAGTTTATAACCTGGATTAACACAGATGATACTTTTTATCCCGGTAATACGATCCCGTGGGACAATTACCGAACTCCACGCGGGCGAAACCGCGGCCATAAGCTAAGAAGAATATTAAAACACGAAATTAATTAATTAAATTATAAGATAGTACGGCTTGGTCGGTTATGCGTTTTAAACTATATTCAAGCATTTTTTCTCGGAGTGCCATCTCTAATAACTTTGCACACTAATTAAAGTTCTACTACTGAACTCTTTGTGAGAAGATATTTTTTTTCTAAGAAAAGTGAATCAGCAGCATATTTAATGTGGACGCAACGACATTTTTTCTAGAAATTTCATTTATATTAAATTTTCAATTTTGCATTTTTCGTTCATACAGAAAAGACTTTTAACTTTTCAGGATTTTTTACAGGAATACAAGTTTTTCTTTCTGGAGCGAGTGGAGAGGAGCTCGTGGCTAAATAATAACAGCCACAGTGTCGATCTTTAGGTTAAGCCGTGCTTACCTAGGTTGGTCTGTGGATGGGTAACCGCCCATTACATACCGAGTTTCCTCCGTGCTTCGGAAAGCATGTTAAGCCGTTGGTCCCGGCTGTCATCTGTACATCTTTGACAGTCGTTACAGGTAGTCAGTGGCCCAAAAAGGCTGACAAACAGACGTAACAAGGGGTATCGTATTGCCCAGTACTAACTGGGTTGTGGAGGTCAGATAGGCAGTCGCTCCATGTAAAATACTGGTATTCAGCTGCATAGTTGAGAAAAGGCAGATGATGATGACAAGTTTTTCTTTCTGATATGAGGAACAGGATTTTTTAACATCATGGGGTAATAGCCTAGTTTGGGTTAATTAGAAATGCTCTAATATATGCTACAAGTCTTGGGGTCTGGCAAGGGATGATACTGTTGCGTAATTTATTTTTACTTACAGGGGTTCATTTTTAAACGCTGCTTAAGTAATTATTTTACTTCTTACTAAAATTATAAATGCGAAAGTTTGTGAGAATGGATGGATGTTCGTTACTCTTTCACGGAAAAACTGTTAAAGGGATTTGAATGAAATTTGGCACATAGATAGTTTATAACCTGGATTAACATAGAGGATAGTTTTTATCTCGGTATTATGATCCTGTGAGACCACTACCGCACTTCACGCGGGCAAACCCGCGGACATAAGCTAGTTAACCATACTTTGTTTGACGTTTAAACATCTCATAACTTTAAGCACCAAAGAATAAAGTAATAAACCTCTTAGCAAACACATCTTGTACAACTTTTAATCTCAGATTTAAATGGGATTCAAAACAAAAACAAAATCACCGATCATTTAATTTAAATAATTAAATCACACTCAATATGGACGTAGCCCCAAATTCTTAAATGCTACACGTTGAACTAGCCATCGGCTAAATGTCACACAGTTGCAAGCTTTGTCTTCAAGAATCCGGATATTTTCATAGTAAAACTAACATTTAAATTAAACCCTATTTTTATGAATGTAGGGTATATAATTGTCTTGTGGAGTTGGCGTGAGTTAAGTCGTTGTGTGTGTGACGTGAATGAATGTCAAGGGTAGTACCTACGACGTCGCCGCCGGTGTGAAATGAATGTTTGTCGCTAATAATTTGATGGTAAGCATTTAGTGATGGACCGAGCGAGACGCGTGGCGATTTTATAACTTCTACCATACTGAAATATTTACATAACATAACAGCACGCCTGTAAACCTCGAAGGGTAAGGCAGAGGTGTACCTAGTAGTACACCCACATTTCGCCAGTTATGTTTTAGTACTATGTAATAATAGGGGGCGAGCCTGTTGCCATGAACCGGGCACAAATCCAGACTCCGTGGCTGCTAATAAAAAATTCCTTATGGAAAAACACTTTGCCTGACGAGGTAGTCCATATTTATATAACGTTAAATGAATTTATTCCTTTAATAACCCATGAAGTTAAACTGTATCAAACAAAATAGAGATAATTTTATTTCTCGTAAGTATATTTAAAATATAATACACAAACGAATGCATAACATTTCTGGGTTTATTATCTCAAAATTACCTCTTATTATTCGCCAATTTGAGATTTTAATGCAACTAAATATTTAAATTATAACTTTTTATAGATTTTATTGAGATCGTTAAATATAGTTTAAATATTTTAATCAATAATAGGCACGTGCTCTGCTCATTTGTATGCAATGTCATATGCATTTAATAAAATCAAATAAATTATGAAGGAACTTGAATTAATATTCGAATATTTCCTACTCGACAAAGACAAAGTGCTAACAATATTCATCATTAGTTTTTTTTCAATTCATTGATCAATTCATAACAGACTGCCAAAATATCAATTAATGTCCGTTATTATTAATGGCTCTAATTAATCACGAATTCATGCAAATTCATGTTTTTTTTAGGCAATCTATGTGGGCTTTTGTAAGATTTATAGTTTTCTTTTCAAATTAGAAGAATAAACACGTTTTGGCAAACACAAATAACATGAAACAAAGGCACTAGATTTTAGTTTTTTTTTTCAGTTTAGTGAAAACAATATAGATGAATGTATATTTTTTTGAAAAACATGGCAAAATCAGATCAAAGTGAAAACTAAAAAACTGGCCAAGTGCGAGTCGGACTCGCGCATGAAGGCTACCGTATCTTTGTAGGAGGGGAAATTTTAATTTGAAACCCCTTTTATATTTATTTTTTTTTACTAGCTTTTGCCCGCAGCTTCGCTCGCATTAATTTAGAATTTGACATTCAATTCGGGTTGTACTCTGCTTGTATTAACAGAATTTAATAATGATTCGAAATACACGTGGCGCCATCTATTATCATAAGAACGTTATCGTTGTTTATACTTTTTTTCGGGATGAAAGGTACCTATGACCGTTTATTTACACCTGACAACGTATATGCAAAATTTCAGGATGATCGGTGCAGGCGGTTTAGGCGTGAAAAGCAAACAAACAAACAAACTTACTTTCGCATTTATAATGTTAAGTATGGGAGTATGGATATGGATTTGTTTTTATAGCGGGAACAGAAATACTCATTCTGTGAAAATTTCAACTGTCTACCTATTACGGATCTTGAGATAAAGCCCGCTGACAGACAGACGGACGGACAGCGGGGGTTTAGTAATAGGGTCCCGTTGGTTACCCTTCGGGTACGGAAGCCTAAAAAAACGGACTGTGTTTGCTTGTAAGACAATTGTATATTGTTATTTATGGGCAACACTTTTTTTTTTTTTGTCTATTAATAACCCTTTAAAAACGCTCTTTCTTCCCTACCAAGCCCACTTCCTAACTAGACAAAATCGGTAGAAAAGTCAGTAAACTATTATACACGATTAGTCACGGGTAGTTATAGTAAAGATTACTTGTTCGTAATAAGTTCAGTTAACGACGGTCGTGGTGTAAACAGCGCAATTATTGTGATGATGGGTCACTTGAAGGTATTTACGTGGGGAGCGTGTATTGGTTGGTACCACTACAGCAAGCTCGCACGCCGGCAGAGGATTCGCTTTTATAATTTAATGGGTTCTCTTCCTAGTCTCTCATCTACGAAAGAAATAGCTTCTGTTCCTAGGACTCCCCCGTAAACGTTCTTTCAAAAGCAAAAGTTTTTTTTTTTGTAGTGCAACTCTTTATTTTGCTCTCAATGAAGAAATATTCAATCTTACTGTTTTAAAAGCTGTTGTTAGCCCTCTTAAACAAAGTTACACTTGATCACACGGCTATTCTTTTAATTCAGGCAATTCATTAAATTCTGTGTCAACAAAGCATTCCATTTTTAACCGAATTGAAAGGAGGTTGTCAATTCGTCTGAATGTTTTTTTTTAATCAAAATACAACTAGTAAGACCAAGCACGATATTTTTAAATCCGGATATTACTTGACATAACAAATTACATTCCAAACATATTCGTTATCAAACAAGTTATTATTCAATTAAGAAACTTTAAAATAAAACTACTATACACCGACATCGGTTATGTCAAAAGTATTTTAATTGAAGCAAAAAACTTTAACGTTGGTAAACTTTAAATAGATTTTAATCTCCCCTGAAGGCTATAAACGTATTATTATGGGAGTATTAAATCTATGTACTTAATAAATCTGCATAATATCTACTTATATTCACTCTGAACGACCGCGTACAGTCAAAATCCTTGGAACTAGATGAATGTTATTTTGCACAAGAGATGGATATGAATGTGAGCAGTACTGAAAATTAATTCATCTCCTGAAGGAGTTCAAAGAGCCAGCAGGCCAGTAGTGAACTACGGCCCATTCCCTCCCACAGAGAGGAGGATGTGTCCCAGTAGTGGGAACTTTGTTGGCTGATTTTGCGAAATAGTGGATGAACCTTTGTATATGATTCCGTGATTTTTGCCTATGAGAATTTCCACTATCTACATGGCTTGTCTGCCTGGCCTTTTCTCAACCATACTGTGGTCGGCTTCCAGTCTACCCGGAAGCAGCTGAAATACCAGTGTTTACCCTCCACAGCCCAGTTATCAACTGGATAATACGATAACTCTTGGTAAGACTGGTTGGCACACTTTCGGGTCACCGACTACCTGTATCTATCGACTGTCAAAGATCTAAAAATGACAGCTGTGACCAACGGCTATACATGCTTTCCGAGGCACGGAGGAAAATTGATACGTAATGGATATTCACCCATCCACGGACCGACGCTAATAAGCGCTGCTTAACCTTGAAGATCGACCCCCTTGAAATGTGGTATAATATTGTACAACTAAATACCAGAACTATTACTATGAAAATAGTCCAATATTATTAGTTAGCCAGCTCGTAGGCTACGCTTTTTGAAACTGCCGTTATTACTCAAAATGTTTAAACACATTAATATTGAACTGAAACATTAAACACTGATAATTTTTGCTGTCCATTGCCGGTCTGGACAATGAATCAAAATTTTATGAAATACGGCGAACTACATCGTCATCGTCACCAGCAGCCTTTTGTCAACTATGGTGGGGTTACACATGGAGCGACTGCCTATCACACCTTCACAACCCAGTTACTAGATCACACAATACCCCGTGGAGAGTCTAGTTGTCAGACTTTCGGCTTCTGACTCTCCGTAATGACAGAGAAAGATCTACGGTCTTCTACATATAGGTCATTCTTTATGCTTGATATTATGAGTTAGAAAACCATCTCGTGGTTTTCATTCTGTAGCTGTGTAGACGGACAATAGTCATTAGGAATCCAAATTACAAACAGTACCCCTTGGAATGACTAGTTGTCATACTACACGTAACGACTGTCAAACATCTAGGAGTGACAGCTGGGACAACAGCTTTACGTGCTTTCCGAGGTACAGCAATGTATTACATACCGTAGGTACTGTGGTATAATAACGTTTAATCGAGTCAAGTCGGCGAAGCCTTGTCAATCAAGGGCCGCACAATTTGTCGGCGTTGCTTGGAGTTTATTAGTGATAAATGATTGCACATTAGACTGTAGCGCGGTAAAGATATAGTTCGCAGATAAGACAGCAATGTACGGCTTTATACAGAAAATGTAATAACGCTTAATATGAGTACATACATCAGGGCCCGGCCGAGATATTTCTCTGACATTAGCGAGTTGTGTGATGGTGCTTATTTACTTTTATTACACTTCTTGTGGTTATAAAAGAGCTCATGCCTAAATAATACCAGCCAGCTCGGGTCTATATTCAGGTTAAGCCGCGCTTGCTTAGGTTGATTCGTGGATGGGTGACCGCCCATTACACATCGTTTTTCCTCCGTGTCTCGGAAAGCACGTTGAGCCGTTGGTCCCGGCTGTCAATTGTAGATCTTTGATATTTGTTACAGGTGGTCCGAAATTTTGACAACCAGTCTTACCAAGGGTTATCGTATTAACAAGTACTAACTGGGTTGTGGGCAGGCAGTCGCTCCACGTTAAATACTGGTATTCAGCTGCATCCGGTTAGACTGGAAGCCGACTCCAACATAGTTGAGAAAAGCCTAGGCAGATGATGACAAAGCCTAGGCTAATTATGGTTCTTGATGTGGCCCTTATTACATAATAATTATGTAGGATGTCTAACGGATAGACTTGCAATTACAGTCACTTGCATCAATTGTTTCGGACAGTAATTGCTTATTTATGGTCTATGACTCTATGGGATTTTAATTTGAAGAACCAATGCAACCGCAACACCGCAGATGCTTGCAGTGCGTAAATTACAAACAACTCTTTCGAAGTCTTTTCTTTTCTTAAAAGTCTTTCTGATGCTCATAGCTAAGAGGCGACTGTAGCCTAAAGAAAATCAAGTGTATGCGATTTGCTCAGGCACTATTTGTCTTTAGTTGAGGCCTTGCAGAAAAAGGCAAAATAAAATAACTCTTTCATAAAATTCCGGTAACTAGCTTTTATACCAACTTAAAACTAAACCAGTTTAGTGCGTCGGCGATATCAAACGAGTAATATTTACGGTCTTAAGTTAGTTCAAAAGCGCCGACGGTGCTATTGTCATAAAATGTTACTTGAGAACTAGGTAATTGGTTTTATAGTATTTATGGGTAGCTGGTGTAAAGATTGGCCGTTAGTTTATGTGGCCAACATTTGGTGAAGTTAGTAAGCAGTTTTCGTGGTTGATACTCATTCTTTGTGGAAACGACTTCAACAGTAAGTAAACAAGAATTTGTGTGGTATACTACCACTAAAAAAACCCGCTCTGATTATATTCGGGGTTTACAAGGTAGAATCGACTCCTCCTATTGTTGAAGTCGGTTAAAATGTAGCCTATGTTACCTGGGCTGTAATAACGAATCGATTGACACCTTATCAAATCGGATGTATAGTTAAGGTGCTACGGAGAAACGTACGTCAATACAAACATACATACATAGATTGCTAAAATCATAACCCTTCCTTTTGACGTCCCCGTGGTCGGGTAAAAAAAACCCTATTCTATTTGTAACACTTCTGTATAGAATTTTCTTATCTATATTGGGGTCCGCTTTCAGTCTTCCTACTTGGGTGCAGCTGAATACGAGTATTTAAAATGGAACGCCTGTCTATCTGACCTCTCTATTCTTTCTGTAAAAATGAATTACATTATTCAGGCGAAGGATTGCCATGTGTAAAAAAATCTAACATAAACTGTTTGTCATTCAACTCAGGTCAGTGATTTCAGTTAAAAAACCTTCAATCATACATAAAAAAGTATTAAGTACCTAGTGTTAATTTGCAGAAAATTGATTGACTGGCATTCTGTTATTATAGCAATTTATTGATAACTTATTTATTTCATCACAATTGCTCTCAAAACGGCAAAAGAAAAATCGTGAGAAAATGTAACGAATTAAATGTTCTAGAGTTAAAACATCGAAGACATATTGTGATATCCACCAACCTATACTGGGCCCGTCCATTCCCTCTTTCGGATAGGAGGCCGGTGTCCCAGCAGTGGGAACGCCATAGGCTGATTATGCCCCCTTAATATTTACACCAAATAAAATTTCACAAACAATTATTTAAGGCCCAATTTGCAAAATAAAGCGCGTGTATGACCAGATGTATGAACGAGGACGAAGCAAAAGAAGTATACAAAGATCGTAGTGTTTTGTAGTACCTGCCTACCCTCTTAGGGAAAACGCGTGCGAGTGCGTAAGAACAGTACTTAAAAAAAATATGTAGAAATACAAAAAGTGTTATTCTATTTTTGAACGATAGTCCATTTACCGTTTACGCACGCCGACTTGCGCAAGCGCTCGAAGGCTTGCACTGATAAACGGCGCAGTGATAACGACTGGCCGGTCGACCCTGATAGCGATTTGAAAGGCACCCGGCCACTACCGAACTATTTTTCCATACCATATATGTATGGGTACCTATATGCATTTTTATGTGCGACTGGGTTATGTACTAAGTGTGGAAAAGTTTTTGTAATGATAACATCTTGTGTATGTTGCCTTTTATAGACAATAGTTGTTATGAAGTCATGTAAAAGGCATTCGTCAGAACACAAAGAAAGGTATGGAAGAATGTTAGGAATAGTTTAGTCTACAACATTATTATTAGCATATGCGAAACCTGAATATAGTTTGTTCAAACCACGTTCAACCATGTTATATTTTGTTCCAAAAGTATTGAAAAAAAAGGTTACAAGTTTGACACCGAGCGACACTAAGTACCTATCGCAATCATTTAGGTATCTACTGCCAAATTATTATTATTAATGAACTCAAGACGACGCTGGAGGCGCGCGTGCGGCGGCGCCGTGTGTTCACCACGTTTTTGTGCAGACAACCAGATAACAGGAAAAGCTTATAACTTTGTAATTTTTCGTGACACAGTTTTGAAATTTTATACATAGATTCTTTACATAAAAATACTAGACACGTGTTTCAGGTTTCCCATATAATAAAACTAATGTTTTATATGTAGGAAATTGATAACAAAAACACACATCTCTTAAACTGTTTTTACCACTGGAATATTGTCTTAATATCCGTAACTGGAGTTGCCGATATAGCTTGGAGAGTCAGCTAAGCTGAAGTGGCAGTGGACAGTGGACTGGCCAAGTATGTTGAAGGAAGGGTGCTATGACGAAACTTTGGAGAAATCTTTGTCTATCCCTTATTGTTAAAGGAATGCATTATTTTTATTAAATATATTGCGAGCTTAATCTCAGAACGTTAAGCTTCGAAATGGTCGTAAATCAGTCGATTTATAATTCACATCCGTTAGTGGTAAGTTGATAGTGTCAAAAATATCGCCGACAGAATTATAATTACTATAATCCAATCAAAATTGCTTACATAGCCACTTAATATTCGTAAATTTTTACTACATTATGGTTTAATCGTAACTTTCAATACCCATTCACAACAAGATTAATACGATAGGAGCAGTTACAAATAACCATTTGTCAGAAACCACGCCCTTATTTATTATCATTATTGTCTTGGTATTAATAAAGTTATTTTATTACCACAATATTAATAAATCATTACAAGTCCTGCGTAGTGGACCGACGCACAAGTTTTGGTGGCCAAAAAAATAAATTGAAACAGTTACTACGAAACTTAACCAGTATATCTTAGTTCGCGGTGGGATATGGAATTAAATGAAAATGTATTGAGTTCTACGTGTCTGGTACTCATTATAGTTACAACTAGCGTCACCACAAAGTGTCTAGATTTAACGGTCGCTCTGCAAGCTTGATTATTAGATTCTGAGTGGCGCCAAAGAGATTATGGGTTGTATGACCGTGACCGAAGTAATAGAGCTGAGCTACAGGCTACAGAGAGCGATTGAATTTAGATCCGCATCCTTTAAGAAAGAAAGAAAATGGAATCATCAATACCAATACCAAACAAAGTCACTTATCGTGTTTGTCTGTGTATCAATTTAGATCTACTGAACTATACAACAGATTTGGATGTGGTTTTCACTATCAATTAGAACATTTGCTCCGGAAAGCAGGACCTTTTTTGATATCGCCCACTCACTGCGTCGTTTACGCTGTCGAGCAGCGAATTTTCCGAACACATGCAGCAATGGATTGGGAATTTTCTTCAACATGTCGAGATAGTGGTTGTGTGCAATCTTTTTCAGTATGTGTAAGAGGCTGAGAGGCCTTTACCACTGAGTAGGATTGTTGCAAGTTTACATTCACTTAACTACTCTCTAGTAAAACTTTACATTTAATAACATGTCATAATTTCTACACAACTTTACGACTATTTACTGCATCGGCTAACTACAAACTACTAATTTATTACTTTTAACAAACTTATTTATTATAGAGAATTGACATTTAACTTGATTATCATAAAATTAAGTTAGTAAAGTAATATTTACATTTCTAATTAAGTATTACGAAACTAAAGATATCGCCAACCAAAATGCACGTGAGGTTTATTCATTAACGCTCTGGTTATAAGTTACGAAAGGTATAAACGTCAAAAAATGCTTTCTTAAACAGTCGTTGATCACAATTTAACGTAAAGCAGTTTTATCCAGGAGAAACAGAAGAGTGGAGAAGTATAGGCAAGAAACTCCATAGATTTTCAGTATAAAGGCTATTGTACATATAGTGTCGCACGTAAGAGACTAATGTAATTAATTGATTTTAGTGAGTAATTGAATTTTGATTTATTTTTATTAGTGTAACGTATTTGTATGTGTTGTTGTATATGTATTTGTGTGTATAATGTAAGTTGTATGTTTTTTTTTAATATGGGTTATAAACCTGAAATAAATGTTTTTTTTAATTTTTTTATTATTATTTCGGGTTGAACCCTTAAAAGCAGAAAAAAATTGACTCAACGGATTAAAATCCTTCACTTCAAAACGCGTTTCTTTAACTATATTTTTCTTTCTTTACACCTACATATATGATTATCATTGATTTACATTTAAAAGATGTTTTTTTTCTCCGTTCACACAAACCTACATTTTTAATTGCCGTTAACGATCTAAAAAGTCTATTTACAAGTTTATCGTCCAATCAAAAGGTTGTTGTAATAAATCGTTCCGCTGCACAAAGCGTGGGACTCGTATATGTTGCTACAGCTTTAGCGAATATCTCGGGCTACTGCGTACAGGCGATACAAGCGATCAATTAATGTGCGTGGTTCAATTCTGTGAAGTTACTGCGACATATGTATGTATGTAGATGTCTATCCAATCACGAAATGGCTATCAAATGTTTTAGTTAATTGTAGTGTATCAAAATCAGGCAACCAGTCTTACCAAAGGGAGTGGAGGTCAGATAGGCAGTCGCTTCATGTGAAATACTGGTATGCAGCTGAGTCCGGTTAGACTAGAAGCTGACCCCAACATAGTTGGAAAAGTATCAAAGGCACTATGGCTTTTTCTATATCTTTTTTTTTAATTTTTATTTATCTAACAAATTCTAATTGACGGATGGGGAAGAAAATATCGTGAAAATATTAGACATGATGAAGCTGGCAACAAGCAGAGATATGTTATCAATTACCGATTTATTTCATACTTTTTTAATACGACTTTCACACCACTGACATGGGGACTAATAGAGAAGAATGAAGGAAGAAGAAATACTGCGCCAGCCACAAATAAATTGGTGAAAGCAGGAGAAAGATCAATAACAGACACAGTTTTAAGCACGTTTAAAGCTAAACTTAAATACTTAATACTCAATACTCAAGTTTTTATTGCATTCCATATGCATCACATAGATAGTGTTACAGGGTAAAAGATCAATATGGACCCTGTCGGGCACAGCAACATTATTATTAGGAGAGAGGCAGCCTCTTGGCTTAATGAATAATCACGGAAAATATCCCGTAAATGACAGTATAACTTTAGATCAATGACAATTTCAAAATCTCCTGAATACAAATATGCGTTTGCTCTTTATAGGTCAGTCATTCTTTTATACCCATAACTTCAACCACAAGCCATTTAACCGACAACTCGAATCGTTGAGTGAATAGTCTACTTTATCTAGACATCCATACTTGTGTGCGTGCGTGCACACACATTCCAATAGAGATGTGTGCGTAACGTGTGTGTAGTATCAAGGCCGTATGCTAATCGATGTTAAATAATAAATATCGATAAAAACGGTTTACCTACCTATATTTAAACGTGCTCTCGATTTAATGGGTTTTGTGTGAAAAAAATGTAATCTCGTGCGTTGAGATCTTTTTTATAGTTAATTGATCGTTGTGCGGATCTTGTTGACATGTTTCTATATTTAATGACTAATTGGCCTAGGCTAGTAAATCTTGTGTGATTTATAGAACGAATGAACGTACATTATAAAAAATTATGCTGGTGGAATACATAACCTCCTCCTTTTTTAGAAGTCGGTTAAAAATGATTGACTGTAGTGATTTCATAGGTGGTCCGTTATATACACAAAAAATGATATCTATATCATCAGCAATTTCTCAGCAGCATCCTGAAGTCTGGATTTCCGCCTGGTTGATGGCAATAGGCTCGTTTCCAATTACGTGGGACTTAGATATAGTTGGTGAAATGTGGGTGGTACTATAACATCGCGTTTGTAGTCCCTGTTGATACTTTACAAGCGGGAGTTTAGGTGACCCGTATACCAAAATAATGAGCTTTATCTAAACACGTAGCACGAAATGTCAAATAATACCATATTTCAATCATTAAAATATTTCATCGCGCTTATTTCATAAATGAAAATATGTAATGCTCTCAATAATTTATTTGTTCTATCCGAATAATCTTATGAATCTATTATATGCAAATGTGACTTTCTCGGGCAAAATCGTAATATTTGCGTTATTATGCGATCTTCGTGCATTACTGTTGTCTATAATAAATAGTCTTGTCCCATAAAATGACGGAATTATTGCTAATACATTGGTGAAGTAACTGTTTGATTGCCTGTGATAGGAAAATTATGTAATCACATGCAAGAAGCCGCAATACCACAATACGCTCAAAAACTGGAATCGCTGATGTGGGCAATAAGACTGCTGTGTTGAAGTGGGATTGAGCGGGTCATGTTTGTAGAGTGCATCAGGACCGATCGGCCAGAAGACGAGGAGGGCCTTAAAAACGCTGGCGTGACGACGTAGTGGCGTTTGTGAGAGATTGGCCGGAGAAAACCGCACGGAGAGAAGAGTGGAAGGCTATCGGGAAGGCCTGTGCCCAGCAGTGGGACAATGTAGGTTAAGGAAAAAAATGCAAGAAGTAATAGACTTTCACAGTTGACATACCTCTATTGAATTATAATAGTTATTTCATAATCAGCTTATAATATTCCCACTTCTGCGATACGTCTAATGAGTTGGGGTAGGTATGTCACATATTGTGGTCGAATTTTTTAGTTCTCATTCATTCGTCATTTCTTGTTTTTTTTTTTGTTAGAGCAGTTCTGATGATATAATTAAATTGCCTGCTTTGGGTTCGAACCAAAGATATAATACGCGAGATTGAAAAGGGAATTACGCCCACTACGACACTTACATCGATGAGCATATCGATCAACTCAAAATTAAGGTAAATCGATATGTAAAATGTATTAGCGTAGGAAGGCTTTTAACCAAATTCCTACCTACCCACGTGTGTCCGTGTGTGAAAAACATTAAAATGTGTAACAGTTGCATAATGGGCGCGTGTGTCGAGAGTGGCTGGTGTCCTTGCCACGCCTCTTGAGCAATGCGAGGTGTAATTATAGGCAGCACCGAGCCTTAAAGTAACTAGTTTTGTTATTAATATCTTTAAGAAAATGTTGTTATTTCTGAGATCTTGTTTTTACTTTTTAGTGAGTGTTAAGGGTTTGGCTTTACCAACAAAAAAATAACATTCATTTTCTTGGTCAGCCTCGTATAAAGTAAAGGAAAGTGTTCGCACCGAAGAGCCACTTATCTAATTAGTTTAGTTTCACTAGTTTAGAAAGATTTTATGTCGTATAACCATTAAGAAACTAAATTCAAAACAACACACATAGGATGGCAGGATGATCTGAATAAATTCAAAGTCCTAGAACGGAAAAGCTAGAAGTCTTGGCCTTCCATCATCATCTGCAAAAGGCTAAGTTGCTTCCAGTCTCACCAGACGCAGCTGAATACCAGTATTTTACATGGCGCGACTGCCTATCTGACCTCCACAACCCAGTTAGAACTTAATAATACGACACTCCTTTGTAAGACTGGTTGTCAGACTTTTGTGCCAAGTGACCTGTAACGACTGTCAAAGATCGACAAATGACAGCCGGGACCAATGGCTTAATGTGCTGGCTTGCGTGGGGAGAGGAATATTAAATTTAATAATCGGCTGGTAATTTTTAATTCAGGCTCAAAACTAGTCCGCCATTGTTTTCTAAGTACACAAACTACCTACAAGTTCCCTCAACTAAGTCTAGATCGTGAACGCCCACACTGATATCGATAAGGCAAATTGGAATTGTCTTTTCCATTTAAGTAACCGATATTAATAAATATGATATGCAACAAAGAGTATTGAAAAGCCCGAAGGCTTTATTTGACACCAAAAAGTGCGTGGGTTAGATTTGTTATTCCAAAAATAAACATGAAAGAGAATTGAACGTACAATGACTTTTAAGTATAAATAGGAAAGCGTTAAAATAATTTAGAAATAAATTTAAAATTCAAATGTGTCAAAGGAAAGTTCTGAAACTATCGGTTCCCATAAATTGAATTAGTTCATGACAAAACGGGTAGAAAGTTCAAGAGTGAAATGAAAATAATGATCTTTGATTGTACGTTTTCGCACGCCGATTTTATCTTTCCCATTCTTCTAATCCCACTCTTTCATTACAGTTATTAGATCAGCAGTTTATCTAAAGCCGGCCATAGACGATAGGTTGTGCACATGCAGTTTAGCCTGTACATTACACTGTACAGGCATGCATAAACGTGTGTAAGAGAAAAGTGTACAGTTATCCTTGGAATGGAACTCGGTTTTGTGCATTTAAAACTGTCATAGTCAACTAATTGATATCAGGTTGACGCTGTAGATATAATCTGGGCAAATGGGGTATCCTCGATCCATCCCAAATAGAAAGCCAGTGTGGAGCCCCACTGTAGGATATGCTCCACCTCCTGTCCTGGCCATCCAGTCCTGGCCATCTTGGCCAACCATTTGCACTTTTCAAGATTTAATCGAAGCAAATGTAAGAGCTGTGCAGGTGGCCACATACTGGTCTAACACAATTTGAGTTTCAACGACACGTAATAAAGAAGAATAACTAATTACCTCAATATCGCGACTTAAAAGGGAATCCTAGCTACCAACAGTTGTCACAATCATATAACTAATGTCAAAGATAAGATGCATAAGTGCAAATTATATGATAACGCTCCATTACCGCCTCGCTGATTTCGGGTACGTTTTCCTCCACGATATGTACCTGTAAACAAAACATAGTGTCGTTAGTAGCTTATCCACATTCCATAACATCACTCTGGTAATCCCCGAAGGATTAGGCAGAGCTGAACCTAATAGGACACCAACATTTCGCTAGATATGTTTAACTTTTTGACCGCCACGTCAACAACGAAAATCTGTGTTCTCAACGCCAAGCGCTTTAAAAAAGTGTTATTTTCGACGTGCCATGCCGTCCGAGACGTCGTGAGCACTTTTTGATTTAACGTCCTTAGACGTCCGTGGCGGTCAATAGGTTAAGTATTATGTAATAAGGAGCGAGTCTATTGCCACCAGTCACAAATCCAGACTCCATGGCTGCTCCTGAGAGATTCCTGATGAAAAAACCCACTTTGCCTGACATGGGCTTCGAACCCAGTACCTCATGTTCAGTAGTAGCTAGCTACTCATGCTAGTAGCTTATCTAAGTGTTGTAAATTCTAGCGTAATAGGGCATGCAGTGTTGGTTTAGTTGCGCGAATGTTTGTAGCTAATTCTTCCTTGTGAACGCAACATGTTTGTCTTTACAATTATTTAGTTCTGCTTCGAATGCTACTGCAATATTAGCTTTTGGTACGACTTATATAAGTAAGTGAACGTTTTAAAAATAGAACTTAATTAATTAAAAGGGGTTTATTGGGTTCCCATTTGGTCCTTTGACGTGGAAAAGTCGACAAAAGGATTAGTATCAGTAGAAATCCCTTTGGCACCTCCCCAGCCGGGACCAGCGATCATATCTCATGATAGGTCAGATGTATTCCCCATGAAGGTCGTAATTCGCATAACATTGGACATGTGTAGGCTTGTGTGGTTTTGTGTAAAGGTATGATAAGTGAGACTGAGGCATATAGTCACTAGGTAAGAATTATCCTAAACATATAGGACTCCTAGACTTCATAGCTACTATCCGGCGATATTGAGGACAAGAGCAAGACCATATAAAAATCGTTAAATTCAAGTTGACTATCATAATTATCATACTTCTTTGTTTTTTAACCGTTGCCCCACATTAGGAATTTCTCCTGTATCGTGGGTGCGTTTAAAAAAAAATAAAGTCACAGACACAAACAGCCAGACGCGGAACAACTAACTGCTGTAGGCCATACAAATATTTCGTCAATGCGGGAATCTAACCCGCGACACGCAGCGCAGCAGGCTATCATTCAGTCACTGCGCCAACCGTGCAGTCAATCGTCTAGTTTAACAAATAAAGATCTAAAGGCATCCTAATATTTACCGAATGTTCGTAATATGGACAAAATTTACTTCGCTTCAGGACCTTTGCGTCAAAAAGCTAATGACGTAAAATATCAAATTCAAAGTTAATAAAGCCTATATCTCTTTCCCGTTACAAATCTAAATAAATAAAAAATCCAAATTATAATTACGTGTAAAAAAACCCGTGAAACATAAATCAAGTATCTCGTATGTATCATAAATATCATTTTGCTACTGATATTAGATACCTCCCGTGGGTATGTGGGGATTCCACTCGATTGGCTTCAATTCAGAATATATGCCTCCGATTGGCTGTAATTTCAATATGGCCGACGTTTCGTATGTACCTTTGTGCCCGTATTTAGGGCAGGGAATTTTAAAATATACTTAGTTATTAGATTTTTTTTCAACCTTTTGTTTAGGACGGTAAGTGATTATAGAATATGACAATTTTACTTGATGTTTGCGAATAATTTTCTAATTGCACATTCATTGACAAATGACCTCAAGTATCTTTTTTATTTATTTTTCATAGCCTATATTGTGCCCAAGGTCTACACGATGGTTGCCGGAAGACGGACGGCGCCGAGGCTAGCCCAGAAAGAGGTGGCGAGACGATCTGGACACGTACAGTGAGGGCTTGTTCGAGGAGGCACGGGAAAACAGCTCTTAAAAGGAATTGGGGGAGGCATTTTCCCAGCAGTGGGACAGTACAACTAATAAAAAATATTGTGCCCCACTGTTGGGCAAAGGCCTCCCACTTCTGTACTCTCATAAAACACGAATCTTTCTTCTGCACTTACATAAGTAGCCACAAGTGTAAACCAAAACATGGAACAATTTTTTTTGCAACGGAAAAAAAGAACTAAAATCCTTCATAAAAATACTAATCAATTTATTGAATTGCGGGTACAAAGATCAATTCATATAAAAAATTCAATCTAAAGGCATATTCATTCACAGTACAGAATCAACTGTCAAAAAAACTATTAGTGGTCATATTTTCTGCAATACTTTATACTCTAGTTAGCCACGTGTCTGAACTTAAAGTAGATGGCACATATCATAAAAGGCCGGAAGAAGAACCTGCTCGGAACTAACCACGATGTTAAAAATGTTCAATGTGCTATGAAACTGTACTACGGCTCATATACCACTATCTCCACCGAACACGCCGGTATAAAAGTAGAACTACGTATAGGGTAGTCACTTAGAAGCAAAAGGTTTGATTATAATACCGGTATTAATACTACTTACTTAAAAGGCTGGCTAACCGGCCAGGCATTATATGATCTAAAAGAATTGTTTTAGGTAATTGATGTATTTATTATTTTTTTGTTTCTATTATTCTATTAATTTGTCGTGTGTTCTCAATTTTTATTTTATTTATTACAATTTGTGTTTGATGCTCTTTTTAATGTACCTAATCTATAATGATTTGTTTTTTTTTTCATACCTGACATGTGATTGATAATTATGAGCAAATAAACTAATTCTGTTTTCTTCAGCTTTGTAGGCTAACTGAGTTTTAATATCTACTTATTTATCACCTTTATGTAAACTGAATTTTTTATTGACCCTGAATAAGCGCCGTGTGGTGGTAAAACTGGGTGACACAATTAATCCATAAAACTGGGTGACACAATTAATCCATTGTCCACGACTATATGATTATGGGGTAACATTCATTGATTACCACTATGCCCTACTGGGCCAACGTGGCGGATTACGGCCCAATTGTGTCGCAGCAGTGGGAACGTTAAGTTACTAAACATTAATTTAGGAGGATTTTTCATTTGATTTTTAAACAGAAACGCAAACTTTGTCATACATCTTATTCTTTTAGTTTTAAAAGATAATTATGCTGCCTGCATATCTCTTAGGTACCGAGTAAATGTGTGTTAATATCTATACACAATTCTCCTCATAATAAATCTAATCATATTGGGATATATCAAGTGTCACATCACATATTCAATTACTAGTATGAACTTTAAGTTTATCTTATTCAATTACATTTAAGCACATGATAATAATTGCATAATTAAAGGCCTTTTTATCAGGTACCGAATCCCGTTAACATTTACACGTAAATACGTGTAAATTAAATGACAAAAAACAACTGCATTTAATTTGCATAAATTAAAATACAACGGTACTCGTACTTCAAAAAAAACGGCAACTACATATTTGAGCGATATCTTCAAGGCTACTAAAGCAAACGTATTAAGATATAATTTTATAATTCATAGCAATTTTTTCTAAGATCGAAGTAGCGGGTTACCGAGACCTAAACAGGTAAACACTATGCCCATAATTCAACTCCCTAGGTTTTGCATAGTTCACTAGAAAAACCTCCATGACAGACGGACAAACAGAGAGTTTATAAAGGTTCAATTTTTTCATTTAAGTTCGGAATTTAAAACGTGTCAACCCTGAACGTTTAAAGGTCGTTTCGTTCTATTTTCGGACTCGTTTAGAAGATGTCCATTTTAGTGAAAAACCGTACATTTATTGTGATTCTTTTTGTTTTTGGGACCTAATTCGATAACGTGGAAGTTATTGGTGAACTAAAAGTTTATGAAGCAAGCTACGCCTTCGCTGTGTTGTTGAAACAGGAGCCTTTTCCTTTTGAGTTCTGAAATATGTTTTTGAAGTGGATTTACTAGGAGTGGGCAGAGTAGATTGAAACTTATGACGTATTTTTATGCATAATAATTGACGAACATCTCACGTGGAAGGCGCACATTGATAGAGCATTTGTAAAAAGATCAACAAATTCGTATTCGCTTTAAAGAAGGTCAAAATCGAAACGACTTCTAAACAAACCGCAGTATTGGTGTATCATGCATATGTGTGTTCCATAATTGACTATGGTATAGTTGTATGGGGATACACAGCAGAATTGTCACGAGTTTTAGTAGCACAAAAAAAATGCTTGCGTGCAATCTTTAATATGCAGTGGTCTGAATCCTGTCGACCCATATTTAAATACATCTATGAAGTAGCTAAATTTGTTAAAACTAACATGAATCTTTTTCAAAATAAAAATAACTTAAACAAACGTAAAACCACTCACTCAAATTTAGAAAAAATTACCAGTTCCCAGGATAGAAATGTTTAGACACAGCTGCGTGTATATGGCACCATTAATTTATAACTCGCTACCTAAAATAATTGTAGACCTGCCTATCACAAATTTTGTTTTCACTTACGAAAGTGGTTAATAAAAGAAAATTTTTACACTATCAACGAGTTCCTCAAAAAATACTCTTCGCATTCTATCACTTTAAAAATGCATTGTAAATTTTTATTTTTTATTATTTTATGTTAGAATTTTACAAACTGTTAATTTAACAACCTTCATTTTATATGAATACCTATTTGTTAAGGAGTTTTTTTTTTTTGTAATTTCTTTTAATGGTTTATTCATATGTAATGTACAGTCCTTTTATTGTGTGTTTGTGTATATCTTAATATTCTTTATTATTTTGTTAAATGAATATGGCTTCAGTGAATATTAGATGTGTTTATGGTGCAGGTGTTTCAGTATTATTGTTTTGTTTAATGATGGTTCGCTTAGATCTTTAAATTATTCATAGATTATATTACAGATTTATGTATGGATATATTCTATGTTGGATAGGTCCGCACCTATGTTGTTCATTTTAATGTAACTATCTTATGTAAAAGATGATTTTGCGTGCTATTATTATGGCGGAATGTGTCCTGCTCTATAACATTTTTATAACATTCTGTATATACCACATTTTATGCAAATAAATATACTTACTTGCTTACTTTTTTTTTGACGTTAGACACTCTACTGGTTTATTTATATAGTTTATTGTTCAGTTTCATAATATTAATTAATTAAACTTTATTTCAGACTACAGTCTATAGTTTTATTGTTAGTAATTAAGTGTTAGTAACCATGGTGCTTTAGTAATAATTAATCTAGTGAAAGATAAACAAATCAAGTATCTTGACTTGGCTCGCGAGGTTGTCGACATGTGGGATGTGGACTCAGCGATCATTGTGCTGATAGTTGTATCAGCCAATGGCTTAATTGCCAACAACCTCGACCAATACCTAAGGAGGCTCTCGTTAGGCAGCTGGATTAAGGGCTTGATTCAGAAAGCGGTACTCCTGGACACGGCTCGTATTGTTAGGAGGTTCCTCCCTCTGGAGCCCTGACCTTAGCTTAGACGCTGTTCCCGATACCGGTGGGCTACAATTTTTTTTATATTTTTAAATGTTTTTTTTATATTGTTTTTGTAAGGAATATTTAAAAATATAAATAATTTGTACAGAAATCATCATAATTAGCCTATTAATGTTCCCACTGTTGGGACGCAGGCCTCTCTATGAGAGGGAATGGGAAAAAATCCACCACGTGGGCCCAGTGCGGGTTGGTCATGTTCAGAAATAATTAAAGGAAATAATTTAGCAATAACTCGTTTTGATGTGTTTTTTATGCATTTTTGTAAAATATTTCCTACAAGTTTTGCTCGCGGCTTCACCCAGAGGTCGAAAATCGTCCCAAGGGAAAAACTACTGGGTTTTTTTTTTCTTCTATCCTAACTCAGGTCAGACACAAACTCACTTTTATATTTACAATATTAGTTAAGAGAACTGACATCCCCAGTATTCCCTTTCTTGGAAACTATTAACTTGACCTACAACCACAAGTTATCAATAAGATACTCAATCAATGAAAGCTTCGAATATTATTTAATCCAATTGGTAAATTCATTGCTTGTTAAATGGCCTATAGTTTAATCAAATATTGACTTAGGTTTCGATATCTAAGTCAGAAATGGCTTTTGGAACTGCCAGTCTAATTGCGTAACACATTTGCAATCGAAATAGCTTTCATTTCTACAGTTCGATAATAATAGAAACACTGGTTCTTAGGGTTCCGTAGCCGAAGGGTAACCAACGGGACCCTAACCTACTTAGCCTCCGTTGTCCGTCCGGCCGTCTGTCTGTCTGTCAGCGGGCTGTATCCCATGATCCTTAATAGGTAGAGAGTTGAAATTTTCACAGAATGTGTATTTCTGTTGCCGCTAATACAATAAATAATACAAATAAATTAAAAATGAAAGGGGGCTCCCCTACTACGATGATACTGAACCTCTCATACGCGAGTCCGTTTTTACCCCTGCCAATGCATGTCAGGTCATGCCAGCGCCAAAATATCCTTGTAGCTCTGTTGTAGCTGAGATATGACATTACAAGAGATTCAAGAGACGTCAATTATCTGCAAAGTGCAACACAAAGTTTACCTTCCTATTTGTACCATCAGCTAAAAGTCTCTGTGTACACTACCTTACTTATCAACTCATCATCTGCCTAGACTTTTCAAAAATTAATTGGGGTCGGCTTCCAGTTTTACCGGATGCAGCTGAATCAAAAATAAAACCAGTATTTTACATGGAGCGACCTTACTTATCAACTGAAAGTCTAAAAACCTATCATAAAGCTAAAAGTAACTCCACCAGCAAAACGAAAAACCGCTCCACAACCGCCGCGCGCCGTAAAGTTGCCAGCAACACCGCTTAGGCGTACTGCATACAAAACTCAAACAAAGACAACTCCTGCCTCACGATAAAGGTAGGTGTACAATATTTGGTACGACGTGACGTTATATGACGTCAGTAGATGAGTTTACAATAGTTTTATTATTAATTTAGTATTTCGCCAAGGTAAAGCATCAAGTTTTTTCTCTGTTTTCAAGTATTATGTCGCAACGTTTTCTGATGTGTTGATCAAAACGTTACTTCTTCGACTTCCTGCTCTTTGTTATAATAATTGAGTTCGGTCCCGCTATTATTTCCACCTTTTCATTTCATATGAAGTGTCACATATGACACGAGTACGCGACAACGCACCGCCCCTTTGCAAGCCCGTTTGCAATGATTTTCCATGGTGTAATCAGTTCCTTTTTTTTATATCGCTTTGGGCGGAGCGGAATGGAGTGTCAGGCTTGTACTGACTAAAACCCATCCATGTTTCTTCTGTGCCCTTTGTGTTCCAGGGCCGCGTATCACTCTCGAACAGTCCCGCAGCCTGATCACAGCGCCTTACAATTTGTTTTTCTACACAACGACACCACAGAAACCTACACCCGCCTTTACTGCCGATACAAATACGTATGTGCGTCACGCACTCACGACGCCTATTGCCGTCGTGAACTTATTCCACCTAATCCATGTTAAACGCAATAAAATAATGTGGATCCATAAGTCGTAGTGCAAAGTGACTTCTCACAACTTACTTCTGTGTTCCACGTGGTCACACCACACTACATCCAACCTAAACCCACCTTTACACGTGTCACGTATGTGCGTCACGACGCCTATTGCCATCGCGAACTTATTTCACCTAATCCATGTTGAGGCACGGGTTCACAGGGGCGTTACTTATTTCACTTTAAATAAAGGTCTTACGTTAAGTGAGAGACTCAAAGGGATGCAAATGTAAGGAAGGAGGGGGTGAGGGGGGGCACGTAAGATGTAAACGTTCAGAGAAGTCTTTATTAAGCTTAGTACTGGGGTTTGCTTTTGATGAGAGTTTTAAAAATACATGGATGTTTATAAAGTTAGACACGTGTGTCCGAATATGTGATAATTCTGTGGCGAAAATGAACTTCGGGTTTATAAAAAGATTTGTATATGGTTTTACTTGAAACGGGTTGTCAAAAACCCGAAAGTATGACAACCAGTTTTACCAAAGGGTATGTGTTAATCAGTTACTGGGTTATGAGAATCAAATAGGCAGTCCCATGTAATATACTGATTCTCAGCTGCATCCGGTTAGACTGGAAGCCGACCCCAACATAGTTGTGAAAAGGCAGGCAGATGATGACTATTTTGTAGTTAACACCATCAGTTATTATGTAACGATAGTGATCTCAAAATATTCAAGGGAACTAATAATTGATCCCAGTATCAACATTCCAACAAATATCCCAACTTTAACGTTACCAATTTTTCGTAAAATTACCGTGTTTCTTGGCCCGCGGGTAATATCGCCCGCAATCATGTCGACAGTCATGTACGATATATAAAGAAATGTGTTTCTTTATTACAACGTACGGCTAATATCGCTCCGTGGATTCTGTTGTAAAAATGAAGGTTCATTTTGCTGAAGATAATAAAACGTATTGTTTGGAGTTAGGGTTTATTTTGTTACCCAGTTAATATCTAAATTGTTTTGAGGAAGTTTGGCTTTTTGTATTATTGGGATAGAAACTAGGGGAATGATTAAATCTCAATGGGTTTTATGAAAGAAAGAAAGTAGAAAAATATTTTTTTTGTGTTGTTGTTCTAAGCAGTCATCATCATTCTCTTGGCTTTATCGCAATTCTTTTGGGGTCGGCGTAGCATTTCTTTTTATTCCATTTTTCTCTATTTTTCTCTATCTTTATCGTCATCTAGTTTGTTGTTTTATGTAGTTTCCTTCTTAAATACTATCCCGAGCTTTCAAAGTGAAAGCTCGGGAATATATACACAAGAAGTTAGCAGATTCGTCTCTGAACTAAGTTGTTATAGTTTTTCTTATTTATCTCTCTTAACTTTATAAAGTTTAATATATGTATGTATATAAGTATTTATTCTTATATATTTTAGTTATAAATATTTTCTAGTCTTTTTTTCTGTTATTGCACCTACTGTATATTGTCTCTGCATCACCCTAAGGTAGACTGGTAGAAAATGCCTATGGCATTAAGTCCGCCTTTGTACAGTTTTTTTTACTTGTGCATAAAGTTTTAATAAATAAATAAATAAATAAATACCTTATGTCTAGGTCCGAATTAGCAATATTAACCAATGCACCGTGAAATGGTACTTTTGGTATGGCATTATTTGCTAGATAGATTATCAGGACCGTATTGAGGATTATAGGTAGAAATGGTTGGACTGTGGAGGCGCGGTAGACAGTCGCTCCATGTAAAATACTGGTATTTAGCTGCATCTGACAAGTCTGGAAGTCACACCAACATTATTGGGACTACTAACCAACATAATATATCTAAACAAATACTCATTTAAATCATGTGTCTTGAAACTATAAAAATCACAGCGTGTCTCCTCCGACTAAGGTAGCAAACCAGCAACTTCAGTATATAAATGATAAGCCCACACATTGAGTGATAACATCTAGCGTCTAGCGGGTTCCTTTGAACTGATCTGATGTAAGTTAGCTTCTGTTCTGCATAAACTGGCTACGTGATACGAATATGCAAAGTTTTATTTAGTTTAATAACGTACATGTTAGGTAAGTTACTTTACTGTGTTATAGTTGTGGGATATTTTGTCGTTGGTGTAGCGGTCGCAAGAGCATGAGGTTCTAAGTTCGATTCTCCGGTCGGGTTAAATGTTATTGGGTTTTTCGGTCAGAAATGAGTAGCAGCCGCTGAGTCGGAATTTGTGCACGGTTGATGGCAATAGACTCGCCCCTAACAGTGTCCAGATAAGCAATACCCACTTACAATAATCCTACTTCCTATTAATATTATAAATGCGAAAGTTTGTGAGGATGGATTGATGTTTGTTACTCTTTCACGCAAAAATTACTGACTGGATTTGGATGAAATTTTATACACAGATAGTTTATAACCTGGATTAACACATAGGATAGTTTTTATTCCGGTACTACGATCCGGTGGGACGATAAGAATTTACGCGGGCGAAGCAGCGGGCAAAAGCTAGTCAAACATAAAACAGAACTAGTGAATCACAATGTCTGCGCCTAGGTACTCCTAGTTTAATGACGACAGACTACGACATTTATTTATATTTTATGTTTATGACAAGTTTGTTTACTCAGAATATATAGCTCTCTCTCTATTAGAAGTCGAGTCATGGTAATTATTATTGGGTTTCTCGTTTTTAATTTTGGTATTTGTTAAAACATGTATTAGTTTATTTTATTTGTATATTAGTATTAGTATCATTATAAGTGCCTATATAATTTTTCGATAGCAAGAAGTTATTTTTATATATTTATTTTGTACCCTATCACAATGTTTTCTTATTTAACCCAAAGGTTGACTGGTAGAGAATGCCTTGTGGCATTAAGTCCGCCTATGTATCAGTATTGTACATGAAGTTTAAATAAATAAATAATAATGAGGTAAAATTAGTACTTAATTAGCAATAACAAAACTGCTTACAAAATATACCTAGTTATTTATTCAAAGTTTTTTTTTACCTACTAAATACATTGAAATAACAATTAAAATTTTCCTCATGCATGACCTAGACAAACCGCATTAAATAATATTCTATTCATTGTATCATACATCATCAAACATTAAAACAAAAAATCCCACAACAGTATAAAAACACCGGTTTTCCCAATACTAAAAACAATATTACCGGTAACTCAGAACTGAAGATGGTATTCAAATGATTTAAGTACATACAACAATAGTCTTCTTAGAACTAGAAAAATAACATATCTTCGAAGAACATAAGTAACCTATTCAAATTGATTAGTGCACATTTATGTAGTAAGTAGGTAACTACTTTGTCAGATATCGTCGGGTATAGTTTTAAATTAAAAAAATAATAATAAAATAAAAAAATAATATTTAAATATCGATTTCGGGTTGGTTTTTTTTTTTTTTTTTTTTTTATATTGCAAATCCGCAGAACTAGCATTGGAACATTCCGCGTAACTGAAAAATGTAGCCAATTTCAATTACGCATTGTCGTAGCGACTAAACTAATGAATTTAATAGATTTCTACTGTTAACAATGTATTGTTAACAGTAGAAATCTATTTAATTCATAACACAGGAATTGTTACTATTCTTGAAAAAATGAGGTCAAAAATAGTTGAAATAAAAAAATATATAAACTTATGACCTTCCCCTGTAAACCTACACGTAGTGCAGATACGCGCACTTTACATATGGTAGATTCGCGGATTTGCACCATCTCCGACGATATGTCTTGTGGTGGTGATAAGTCCTACTTCCTAGTAATATATTAAATGCAAAAGTTTGTGAGGATGTATAGATGTTTGTTACTCTTTTACGCAAAAAATCCTGATGGAGATGAAATTTGGCACACAAATAACCTGAATTAACATAGCATACTTTTTATTTCGGTTGTATGTTCCTGTGGGACAAATATCGAACCCCACGGCGAAGCCGCCGGCATAAGTTATTTAACAATATAGTTGCTGTAATCTGAAATAACCTACGGATCTGGTTTTCCGGACCGTACCTATGTTATTTTAGCGTGGTCTATGTTGGGATAAAAAAAGGCTTAGGTGTATAGGCCAGCCCGAGGACATGTGAACACATGGGCACTTATGGAACGTCACAAGATTACGATTCGAATCGGTCGTTTGCTACTTAGAAGAGTAAGAAACTCTGCGTTAGTCTATCGGAAACACAAATAAAATAATTAGGTCGTTAATTTACCAGGCTCCTGGCCTACTCTAGGAGACAGAAGATCGCATTTTAATATGTCTTCACTGTACAACTTTATTGACTGTAATTAATTTTTTCCTTGTGTAAATAAATTAAATTATTAAAACCATGTTGTCAAGCTACAACTCTAAAATAAACATGAAGCATGTGTCATTTATGTAATTTCAATCATCATACAATGAAAGGAGTAGGTGAAGCTAACGATCAAAACTAATAAACAAAAGTCTAGAATGAACCAGTCAATTTACACGGCTCATCTTCTGTAGTTTGACAGCACGGTTGGCGCAGCGGCTGAGCGATCGGCTGGTGCGCTGCGTGCCCGCACCAAACAAATATTTGTATGACCTACAGGTAGTTGTTCCAGGTCTGGCCATTTGTGTATGTGAGTTTAAATGTTTGTAAACACACCCACGATACAGGAGAAACTCCAAGGGTTGCCCACGTTAAAAAAAAAATTGTTTAAGCTAACTTTTAACGTATTCAATCTATACATATGTTTATGCGCGGCAAAACATTCAATAACAATCAGAAGGCACTTTAACAGTAATAGCACAGCTTAGCATGACCCACGCATAAGCACTATCATAAGCAATGGTGACGTCAATCAGGGAAGTACCTATTTATCGGAAATGCGATAAAACCACTCAGCGGCGGCTCAGGAACTGAGTGCCGTCGGGTAAGTGACATTTGACCAATAGTGCTCTCGACTTGCTTGTTGTTATTGATTTTGTGGCATAACCATAAACGTTAGGTTATGATTATGTTTGGTTAGTCACTCCATGTAAATACTGGTATTCAGCTGCCTCCGGTCAGACTGGAAGCTGACCCGACCCCGAGCTGATATTTGTTAGGTTACTTAAACGCATTTTGAAACTTCAGTAGGTGTTGGGCAGGACAGCTAACAAGTTGCCGTGATAACAAGAGGAGTAAAGATACGACCGGGTGGCGTGCCAGGAATAAATTAGAATTGATGTCCCGAGACGCATCGCGAGTAAAACCAATATGAGGCTGGTGAAGAATGGCACAAGGAAAGAAAGGCCTATGTCCAGCAGTGGCTAAAATTGGGTTGTTGATGATGACTAAATACCTATGAAGGTCGATTGTCTAGCAGCTAGATAGGACTTATCCCTGGATGTTAAACAATTTTTTGACAACGAAAAGAGAAACGAATTGAGTAAATAGATAGGCGGTGACAATTTCGTCACATCAATGCTAACCAGTCCTATATCAAGTAGAAGATCGCTACAGGCTGATAATGAAGATGAACGCTACTTACTGGTAGAAATAGACACAAAATAATTTAAAAAAATGAACGATTTGGCACAAAATATGCCTACGACAAGACAGACTGCAGCGTGAAACCTACTAATTGAGTAAATATCGCTTAATATAGAACCATTTTTCTCACTAACATTGTGTTGTCCTAGGTCAGGCTTTGCTCACTTACCCACTCTAATACGCATTTGCTTAGAGGCACAAGCATTGTTTTCTTGATGACATTGGCATATAACTGCGCAGAATCATTAAACGATGCACGAGAACCTTGTTAAAACATTTATGTATGTATGTATGTTTGTTTGGGTGATGGAAACCACTGCATCATCACCTGATGACCCAATGATTTCTCCAGGAATTTCTGCGAAACAGTTAGTCGAATTGTATTAAATAATCTATATATTAATTGAATTTAAACATTTAATGATAAGTGTGCAATAAAATGGCCAATTGTTGCTATGCTTGGTTATGCTACATTAATACCCAGGGTTTATTTGTACTGGTAAACTGGACCTATTAATGAATATACCAGACTGTCATCTTACTCAGTTGAATCTCAGATGGGAGGGCTCGCGAGTGGAGGTACGACTTCTTTCTACGTAGTCCATCCTGATCACGACCGTTCATGTGCACAAGTGTCAAAAACGACACGATAAAGAGAAATAAGAAGAACTGACTTCAAACCATCGAAGCTCGTTGTGAACTATTTGATACACTCATTATTAATTCATCCAGTGAATTACCGACCTGAAATTCATGAACAGATAGATAAGTAATACACCATTCGCAAATAATACATGTTAGTAATAATCTAGACAAATCCTTAATTACCAAGACCTTAATAATTAACATAAGCTGGCAACACTTACGTCAAGCAAACGTCTTCATATCGGATTTACCAAATTTTCTTAAATTTAAATAGTTTTAGTATACCGAAAGATTTGAATCATACCACCCTTTTACAATACCAATTTTATTTAATAATATCAATGAAAAAATACTAAAATTACAATGAAAATAAATTGAAACCAATAAAGAAAACCACACCGTTGATTTGACACGTGTCATTGTGTGTCAAAAATTTTCCGAAATATATAAAAGAAATGAAGATATGACGATGATATTATGTTGACGAGATCAGCTACACGACGCGCACGCCTATCGCCTCCGGACCCGTCGCTCAGCTCCGCCTCGCCGCCGCCGGAATCCAGCCCAATCGTGAGTGCTGTGACACCGGCCGTGGCAGTTGCGTCGAGCTCGAGCGACGAGTATTTCTCTCCGCCGACGACGCCACCACCTGTTCGTCGACGAGGAGGACGCCGGCCGCCGGACGGTTTAGGACCTCGAGGCCCACCGGCCTCTGATAGGGTCCCAGCTCCCGGCGGGAGTGTGCCGCGCATGCGATGGACGCAATCCATTAATGCAAATGTCATGCGCGCATACTATGGGGCTACAGAGGGGGGTAACAACCTGACCGCGTACCGTGTTCGGATGCTCTCTCTGTTTCAGGTGCTTGAGCCAGCTGTCAACGTGTCGGCACAACGACTGTCGGATCAGGTGCGAGTCATCCAGCGTAATGGTATGTTGGATGACACCGTACTTGATCGCTTGCGGACTGAAATGCAGAGTAGCCATGTCATTGCCACGCCGCCGCAGACTGTGGTTCCACCACAGTCTACCATAATACCAACTCACGATAACAACGTGAGTAATGACATGGTTACTAATGTAAGTACCCAGTGCAATGAGGAAATGAGGTGTGCTTTGGAGGGTGCGATTCGGGAATATCGGTTCATGCAACCCGATCTTAGACCACGCGTACCTCGTTTGCCCATGCATAACAAAAATAAGGTGCTGGTGGCAGTTCTGGATTCGCAGTTGTCAAACTATTTTGATAACTGCGAAAACCTCACCGATGCTCACTCAGTCCTGTATTGTGCGGCTGTAGCGGCATGTCGTGTAGCTCATGTCAAATTTTCTGATGACAGAGCTACACGACCTAAACCAGCCGTACCGTCATGGCAATACAGGATTGAACGACGTATTGGTGAGGCCAGAGCACTCATCGGCAAACTGATCTGCTTCAGGGAGGGCAATACTCGCCCTAGAGTGATGCGTTTTGTGAGGCGGGCGTTCTCGGGGACTGATATCAGTGCTCGAGACTACATGTCCCGTGTCACAGAGCGCATCGACTTCCTGAAGCAGAAAGTTTATGCATGGGCAAACCGTATTCGTAGGTATAAGCGGCGGGTGGACCGATACACTCAGAATCGCACATTCCAAAGAGATGAAAGGTGGGCTTATAGGGCTTGGGAGCGACCCGACCAAGGTGTGGCTGACACGCACCTGCCGGATGATGATGCCATGTGTTCATTCTGGCGCAGCATCTGGTCGGTGCCTGTTAGCCATACCGAGGGTGAATGGACTCGGGAGGTCGAGCGAGCGTGCGATCCAGTACCAGAAATGGGGGCAATCACTATCAGCCCCCAAGACGTAGTTCGTGCAGTCCGTCCGTTACCTAACTGGAAATCTCCAGGGCCGGATGGGCTGCACAACTTCTGGATTAAATGGTTTACAAGGTCGCACGCTCGCCTGGCGATCCTGTTCCAGTCAGCCTTAGAGTCAGGGTCGCTGCCAGAGTTCCTGACAACAGGGATAACCCACCTGCTCCATAAATCGGGTAGTACTGCGGAGCCCAAAAATTATAGACCGATTGCCTGTCTTCCGACAGTCTATAAAGTTCTTACATCCATTTTGAGAGCTAAAATTAACAAACACATTGATGACAATTCTGTAATGTCCGCTTCTCAAAATGGATGTAGGAACGGGTCCCGCGGTACTAAGGAGCTACTCCTCATTGATATGGCCATTAGTCAACAGGTTCGCCGTTCCCGAAGGGATCTGTCGACATGTTGGATAGACTATAAGAAGGCCTATGACTCGGTGCCACATACATGGCTCATGAGGGTGCTAGAGTTGTATAAAGTTGATTCAACTCTGCGCATCTTCCTGATGTCATGTATGAGGCAATGGAGGACAGTCCTTCGCTATCCGGGATGTCGGCAAATCCAGAGGAATAGCGAGCCGATAAGGATAGAGCGAGGTATATTTCAGGGCGATAGTTTGAGTCCGCTTTGGTTCTGCTTAGCCTTGAATCCTCTTAGCACGCTGCTGGAGGATTCAGGTCTAGGCTATCGGTTGAGGAGAGGTGGTCAAGTTATATCTCACCTCCTTTACATGGATGACTTGAAACTCTTTGCCCCCAACGATTTGCAACTGATGGAGCTACTGAAAGTAACTGAAACTTTCAGTAGCGCCATCAGGATGGAATTTGGTGTGGACAAATGTGCGGTCATGCATGTAAAGCGAGGGGAGATTGTGGAATCTGTGGGAACCCAGCTCTCGGATTCCATAAATCTTAGATCCCTCTCAGCAACTGAAACCTATAAGTATTTGGGTATGTCGGAAGCGCTGGGCATCAATGTTGCTGACATGAAGCAATCGTTGAAGGAGCGCTTCTTTGGCCGTCTGAAAAAAGTATTTAATAGTCTTTTATCAGGCGGCAATAAGGTGCGTGCCTTCAACGGTTGGGTCATGCCGGTTCTGATGTACTCTTTCGGCATACTCAAATGGACTCAGACAGAACTAGACGCCCTGGATAGGAGGGTCCGTACATTGTTGACGACATATCGAATGCATCACCCGCGTTCTTCTGTTATGAGACTGTATATCCCGCGGAGGTGTGGGGGTCGAGGCTTTTTAAACGCTAAGACTCTTCACAATCGCGAGATATACAGTCTCAGGGAATATTTCCTTGAAACCGACGTGGGGATGCATCGAGATGTGGTCGCAATGGACAAGGGGCTCACCCCGCTCTCCTTGGCTAAAGAGAACTGGCGCAAACCTGTAGTACTTGACACTAACGACCGCATGGAAATATGGCAGAGTAAGGAGCTTCACGGACGGTTTTTCCGGGCCCTGCATGGGCCCGATGTAGACCTACCAGCGTCCGTAGCCTGGCTACGTTCCGGGGACCTCTTTGGAGAAACCGAAGGTTTTGTCTGTGCAATTATGGATGAAGTTATGATGACGAATAACTACCGGAGATTTATTGTGAAGGACGGTACGGTTGACATATGTCGGGCATGCCACCGTCCAGGCGAATCAATCCGTCACATTATCTCCGGGTGTTCTCGTCTGGCTAACGGAGAGTACTTGCATAGACACAACCTTGTAGCCAGGATTATCCATCAGCAACTTGCTCTAAAATACAACCTTGTGGAATCGGAAGTACCGTACTATAAGTATGTGCCCGACCCAGTTCTCGAAAATGGCAATATCACATTGTACTGGGATCGATCCATCGTAACTGACAGGACTATTGTAGCCAATAAGCCTGATATAGTGGTGGTGGATCGATCAGAGCGGCGTGCAATGATTGTTGACATAACGGTCCCGCATGATGGGAACCTCGTGAAAGCCGAGAAAGATAAGCAAATCAAGTATCTTGACTTGGCTCACGAGGTTGTCGACATGTGGGATGTGGACTCAGCGATCATTGTGCCGATAGTTGTATCAGCCCATGGCTTAATTGCCAAGAGCCTCGACCAATACCTGAGGAGGCTCTCGTTAGGCAGCTGGATCAAGGGTTTGATTCAGAAAGCGGTACTCCTGGACACGGCTCGTATTGTCAGGAGGTTCCTCTCTCTGGAGCCCTGACCGCCGGTAGCTTGGACCCTGTTCCCGATACCGGTGGGCTACAATTTTTTATATTTTTAAATGTTTTTTTATATTGTTTTTAGTTTAAGAAATATTTAAAAATATATAAGATTTGTGTAAAGATAAATAAAGGAAACATAAGAACATAATTCTGTACGTCTAAATCAGTCTAAGGCTCCGACTCCAAAGCAGAGGCGAGCGGAGATGTGCAAAGCGGAGAAGAGAAGAGATGTGTAAAAGCTATGGTGTATCCACCGAAGCTGTGCGAAGATGAGCAAACCAGAGAGGCGACGAGATGTGCAAAGCGGCACGCCGCACACAGCACACCGCTCACGACTCTTCTCGTCTCCGCTGGCCTAAACAATTACGAGACATCTCCTCTCCTCTCTGCTCAACCGTTTCCACTAAAGCTTAGTGTAAATCTATTGGTGGTTTACAGCACATCTCCTCTCTTGTCGTCTCATCTTCGCTTCGGTGAAGTCCAGCCCTAAAGCTACTGAAGACGACAAAGTGAGTACTGAAGCCGATAATTATATTATATCCTTGCCAGGAACTATCTGCAATCGAAGTCGTTCGCTAATTTGATCATACAGGCGCCTAATTGTTGCGGTGAAATTACTAGATAAGGGGTAGTTTACAATGGTGTTAACAACGACGTTGTTTGTGTATTTAGAGAGATTTAGTCGTCTTTGTTATGTCGTTGATTCCCATATTTAAGTTTAATGAGCTTCGGCCAGAACAATAATTAAAAGTGGCTTCAGACAGTTCCCTGAAAGTGATGGTGGAGTTGCAAAAGGGACAGGTTTATTCTCGTTTTGAATTTATCCCAATACATAACATTGTTTATAAGCAATGCTCAGGAGAAAGTAGAAAATAATTATTCTGTTCAATTAATCAGTTTACCAAAAAAATATATATATATCGGTATAAAATGGAATCATAACCAACCGGTAAGATAATACGTTTCCTAAAACCTCGGCATCTATGAGTGTATGTAGTGGTAGTGATTTTATTATTTATTCCGCATCACAGTGTCCAAACCCTAAGCATGGATGAACGTTGTAAAAATCAACATAATCACAAACAAGTGGTTTACGCACCAGTAAGTACAGCAATAATGAGCCAACTGCATTAATAGGAGCGTTGTAGCGGCGGCAAACACTTAGGTTTCAACACCAGGCGACGAGCATTCTTAATTACAGTGCGTAGATTGTGGTTTGATTTATAAATTAGGCCAATTGTGGACTTATAACATTACGAGCTGTACCCGGCATGCGGTGCAATTCAGCTTTTTTACCTACCTACTACCTACCTACAGCCTATTAACTACCTCCCTGCCAAATTTCAAGTTTGTAGCCCAAAAAATGAAGGACTTTCATATGAGTTGCGAGAGCCCTTAGACCTCTTTAATCCGGCCCTGTCGCAAAATCCGTTCTTAGCGGACATCTACTAACTATAAACTACCTCCCTGTCAAATTTCATCTTTATACGTCAAGCGGTTTTCGATATTTCTTGATGAGTGAGTGAGTTACCTTTCGCTTTTATATATTTAGAAGATAGATTTAATACAACTATTGTCAGTTGTTGTTCTGAGTAGTCAGAATCCCAAAAGTATGACAGCCACTCTCCTCCAAGAGTATCGTGGTTACCAGAACTTACTGGCTAGTCGTTCTGTGCATCTGTGTGTGTTCTGTGTCGTTTTGTTGCATTCGATTAGACTGTAACACAACCCTAACATGGATCGAAAACGGCTAGGCAGTTGTAATGTGTGCTTTGTCATTTGTTGAAGAAGAAAGCCAGAATATTTCAAATGATTCGTTGGTTCCAGTATTAGCAAGGACGATTACTGACAAGCTTTCTTGGGGTCTGTTACCGGGTCAGGCATAATATTATTATGTATTTCTTACAGTTCTTGGTAGCGGCCATCAGCTCGAATGACCAGTTAATGGCAAAAGGGTCCACCCCACACAGCGACTACTTAAGGCTCTGCCTATACTTTCGGGGATTAAAGGCATGATGTTATACGCCTCGTTGGTCTAGTGATCGCAAGCGCGACTGCTGGGCATGAGGTCTTGGGTTCGATTCCCGTGTCGAGCAAAGTGTTATCGGGTTTTTTCCATCAGGAATTTGTCAGTAACAGCCACGGAGTCTGGATTTGTGCCCGGTTGATGACAATAGGCTCGCCCCCTATTATATGGGGCTTAAAACATAACAGGCGAAATGTGGGTGTACTATTAGGTTCACCTCTACCTAACCCTTAGGTGTTTACAGGCGTGATGTTATGTTATATTATTAAATTATATTGCCAAACTTAGCTAGTAAATAATCCTAGAACTAACAGACGGAAGAGAAATAGTTGGAACGGCGCAGATGTTGTAACTGAAAACAAATCGATTTGGCAAACGTATTATTATACTTATCCTTTAGAACAAAAAGGTTTTATCTACACTGTTTATAGAAATGCTATTCAATACATTGTAGTGGAAAATTACAGTTCTAAGAAGATTGAATGATAAACAAGTTTCAGTTCAGTAAATACAATACAGGGTGTAAATAGACCCTTTTTTTTTTTTTTTTTTTCGGATGGGAAATCATCAAATGCCCCCCCCCCCCGCTCTGGGCGGAGCGGAAGGGAGTGTCAGACTTGTACTGACTAAAACCCATCCATGTTCCTTCTTTGCCCTTTGTGTTCCAGGGCCACGGTATCTCTTTCGAACAGTCCCGCAGCCCTGGCAGGCATCGGCCCTTGCGGATCCCTACTTATTTGCTGACATCTCTTTGAGGCGCACGTGGAAAACGAACGCGCCGTCGACACGGCCTGTCGTCATAAGACGGCCGGACGGCGAGCTGGCCCATAACTCGCCGTCCACAGGCCGGCGCCTACGGTGGCCGGGAGCCACCACGTGACCCCCGACGCCCAGGGCTTCTCCCGCGGGGACTGGGACGTGAGGTTCTTTCCCTTGTAAATAGACCCTTCACATAACCAAGCATTCTGTACATCAAACTAAGTAACTTTACGCAAAAATTATTGCTGGGAATCGACTTTTTTTTGGGGTGAAAAATCACGTTTTACGGTAGAACCCGATGGAAAGCACTCAAAGCACTTGTGCTGATGGATGGATGGAATAGTACGGGGGTCGTGGAGGTGTGTAAAGTAAAAATCCTGATGGAAAGACCCGATAACACTTTCCCCGACCCGGGAGTTGAACGCAGGACCTCATGTTCAGTAGTCGCGCTTGCGACTTCTCGACCAACGAGGCATAATATAACATCATGCCTTTAATCCCCAAAGGTATAGGTCCATATGTAGTCGGTATTCCTAGAGTACTCCCACATTTCGACAGTTATGTTAAGATCTGTGTAACTGGGTCGAGCCTATTACCATTAACTGGGCATTAGAGCTGATGGTCGCTTACAAGAACTAAAAGAAACACATAATAATATTATTCCCGACCCTGTGACAAAACCCAAGAAAGCTTGTCCAGCAATCGTCCTTGCTGACTGCCTGAGACAGTCCACGAAAATAGAGCTTAATTAAATTTCTAAAGGCTCTAATTTTCCTAAATTCCGCGATCGTTTACCAGTTCTGCCACCCTCGAAACTTCACATAGCCTATAATCACGAAAACATCACGGAAACCGTTTGTTAATCATTCCCCGGGACGTGGTTAGGTATACAGCGATGAATAGAAAATTAAGTGATTACATTTGCTAATTTGCGTACCGCGCGCGTTTGAATAATCCATAACTTGGTGTTTGGCGCCTGTGTACCCGATTTATAGGCAGTTTAGTGGCAATGTTCTGAATTGATGTGGTTGATTGTCTATATGTCTTCAGTTACATGAATTGACATCTTTGACCGTCGTTACAGGAAGTCAGTGGCCCGAAAGTCTGAAAACCAGTCTTACAAAGGGGCATCGTATTACCCAGTATTAACTGGGTTGTGGAGGTCAGATAGGCAGTCGCTTCATGTAAAATACTCAATTCAGATTGAGAATTTCAGATTGGTATACAATTCAATGCATCCGGTTAGACTGGAAGCCGACCCCAACATAGTTGGTAAAAGGTTAGGCAGATGATGAACTACATGAATTGACAAAAATTAGGTTTAATTTGCCTACAGCTTATGAATATAGAGAAAAGGATCTAACAGAAAAAGCAGATGCAGCGCAGAAACACATGGAAGATGAAAAGGCTCACATGGCGAAGAAAGAAGTAAACACTGGGGAGGAACCTGACCCAGGTGGATTTCGGAGAAAAAATCCATCTAAGGCAGTTAGAAAAAAAAATAAGATCTAAAAGCTATTCAGAAGTGTACCTACTGAATTGCGTTGACAAGGAATAACTTGAAACTCTGTATTGACAGTTGCTTAATTTCTGTTGTCGCTGTGTACTTATGTTAAAGTCACACAATCGCTCAAAATTATTAGGGTCAGATTTAGAGAGGGATAGGAAGGCTTTCGACCAGAAGTGGGACAAAACTGGCTAGGACAAAAATTAGGTAATCAGTTTATTTAAACACGTGCTTTCGTACTTCACACCTTTCCCCAGAAACTGTTTAACAAATGATATGATAATAATATTTTTATTCTATGATAAATACTTTCGAGTGTTGAATCACACTTTCATGAGGACCTGCCCCCACAGATTCGTAGAAGACAAGTTGAGTCCAAGAATCTTATCTTTATGTGAGATAACACTGTCGATGTCATAGATATAATGAGGGAAGTTATAAAAGAAGATAAACATAGTAGTAAGTAACGCATGTGACTAAAAGAGTGATGAACATGAATGTTGATGAATGAAGAGGGAGCGGAAGGCCAAAGAAAAGATAGATTGTGGACTGGATTGTGTGAGGAATGATATGAAAAAGAAAGGAGTAAATGAGGGGAGAATGGAAGAAGAAAACGTGTTCCGCCGATCCCAAGTAGAATGGGACAACGGCGCTGTTCCCCCATACTTAAGTACAAATGCTGTATCCATAATAATTGTAATACCAAATGATTTGAAAAGAGTAACCATGGAGTTTCTTGACGGTTCTTCTCCATAGGAAACGACCAGCCTGAACCGTGCACCTTTTTGTCAACGTTTTATAAGTGCCCATCTAGGCCTATGTGAAATAAAATATTTTGTTTTTTTTTTTGGCGGGAATCACATATCTCTCAAATTTACTTTTTGCTAAAATGATGAAGTAGTCAGGTACAAAACAGGTACCTATTTTATTTTTTTTAATCAAAATCACTTCACGCATGAAATCCAGTAATCACATCCTTAATTCCAAAATGGCGGTTTAATCATAAACCTCAGAGGCGCGATCTAATCATTAGTCGCAAACGACCGACGTGATATGAAAAACCGATTAAAACCGTCTTAGATATATGATAGGAACGGGAAAGGATTAGAGGCAGTGTGCAAGTATGCCATTGCCAAAGTATTTATAAAAAAACACTCATATCCAGTCTTTCCACAAAACATCACCCCAGATATCCCCGAAGAAATAGGTAGAGGTGTGCCATTGTACACCAGAATTTCGCCGGTTAGGTTTAAAGCCCATGCTATAGGTATTTACAAGGCAGATTTTAGTGGCAACCCCGGAAGGGACATACAATACACAATGAACGGTTGGTGAGGTTCTTCAGAAAGGTCAGGTGCGTAGCCCTTGCAACCAGCGTGCGATCAGATGTTTAAACGTGGCGAGGCACAAGGAGTAAGTAAGGATCGTAGCAGGTGGCGTTCTATGGTTTCTGACTATCCTCACCCCTATGGGAAAAGGCGTGAGTTCATGTATGTGTGTATTGTAATGATGCAGTTTTTAGTTTTCATCAAAATCGGGCCCGACGCTCCTTTGAGTATTTTTCGCTATACCGCATAGTTTCGAATTGGGTCATCCAAGCCCACTTGAAAAATTTAGCCTGTATACTTGGATTACGGACAGTAATTATGACGCAAAGCTAACTGACGGTAGGTTAGATAATCAACATGACAGTATGACAGGAGGAGTACTCATATTAGTCATAATTTTATTCTAGAATCATTAATTGTGCATAAAACGTGACCTGCTCTAAGTCAATTGTTTATGTTCAGAAAAAAACAATTTACTTGAGCAGTCGCTTCCCATGTTTCACGCTAAATAGGTACTTGTAAAATGTTTTACGTGACAGCGTTGTTTAGGTCTTTGCCAATAAGTGGGACACACAGGTCAAAAGACGATAGAAATGGTACTAATGTCTATAAGCTATACTACTTGACAATTCTATGTTTTAGCCCACGTTCACATCAAGCGTTTAGTCAGTCTGTGAAAAACAAGACATTTGGACAACTAAAGTTGAATCAGTGGCCGATCTTAACGATTCGGTGCAAACGCAGCATTAATACTGCCTGTAAAGAAACAGCTAACAGTGTGTTTTCTCTTTAAATCTAGGTTTGATAGAAATTGCCAAACACTCACTGCCACTGTGTGTGTGTGTGTGACTGTCTGTCTGTGTGTCTGTGAATCTATGGACGTTGTTGGGGCTTTAGGAAGACTTATACTAAGCAGTATGGAGCACCTTTGGGGCGCAAACGTGGTCGCTTGCGTGGTTGCAACGTTAGAAGTCCGCACTTGGGGTCTGCCAACGAGCTATGGAGCGAAGTATACTGGGTGTCAAACTTACAGACCGCATCAGAAACTCCATACTTCGCTCCAAAACTCAAATAGCTGATGCCTGGCCTTACAGCTGCTAGGTTGAAGTGGAACTGGGCTGGTCACGTCTTCCGCATGTCGGAGAAGCAATGGACAAAATTACCACTCAGTTGATACCAAACAGTAGGAAACGACAACGTGGCAGGCCCAGAAGGAGATGGCGGGATGAGCTGGACTCTTTCGCCAAAGGATTGGCCTACAATCGCACTAGACCGCGAAATGTGGAAGGAGGGAATTGAGGCTTTTGCCCTGCATTGGGACAATATAGGCTTATAATATTATAATATAAATACTAAGCAGTGGACATGTTTCGGCTGCTATACTGATGATAACGCAACACCTGGAAAAACCACTTAAGGAAACGGTGTCATATAGGTACAGTTAATTCCACCGAAATATTTTCATCTATACCATCTTTACAATACCCGTATAATAGTCGCTGTTGATTCCCTAATTACTAACCAATAATACTAATTGCTATATTATTCTATCGGCGGTTAAGCAGGATGGGAAAGCGAAGGTTGGCAAGACCGACACACCGACACCTCTATTTAAATTAAACTAAACCTGGATTTATATTCCTAATTATTATTCTACTTCATCTTTCCTGGCGTAATTCTGATCTCCATTTTTTTTTATTATTTCTTATCAAGCGCCGCGGGAAAAGAATTCTTGGAAGGACTTGAGGTAGGACTTCGACCAGAAGCGGGATAGAACAGGCTAAAGAAAAATCAATTGTGACTAGGTTGCTTTCTATCGTTGGCACTTGTGATTTTGATAGAACATTTAGGCATGTGTATTATGATTTTAGGCGAAACATCAACGGCTTGATTGATGTTTCCAATTATCACGACTATGTTTTGTTAATCTTCAGTAGGTAAATTTTTTTTAACATAGAAGACAAAATATACTTTTCTATAGATCCCTGCATTCTAATTTATTATAAAGACCACTACAATTAATTAAAAGATAAATCTTAAAGATAAATCTTCACTGTAAAAACATAATAGTTTTCTATCAAGGATTTTAATGAGTACGACGCTTCCTTCATACATTCCTTGAATTCTAACATAACAAGCTTCTGTGTCCATACGTACGCAAATGCACAGCATTGCATGTCCCGAGCAATAAAACAAAGGCGACCATTACAATTGTTACAAAAAATCGTAATTATAAACAATTATAATGTCGCGGAATTGTACGACGAATCACGTTCCTCAATACTTGGTACTTGTTTGAGTATGATACTTTTATTTGATTTACAATTTTTTACATATTGCTGTGTGTTTATTTTCTAACTGACATAATACAACCCATCATCGTCATCATTATCTTGCTGTCTATCCTCATCACCATTGTTCTGTCCTTATCGCAATTTATTTGGGGTTCGACGCAGTAGTCTGCTTTTTCCATACTTTCCTAGTCATCGCCATCTAACCCCCCTTCTAGCCTTATCGTCTATCACACAGTTCATTCTACGATTCTTTGGTCGTTAAAGTTAAATATTTGAAAATGTGAATCATTCAATTTTGATAGTTAAAAATCTTATCAAAATTCCTCCTGAACACCCTAAATGCCATATCAGGAAATACTGTTGCACAAGCATGATACATTTTCCTATATTAAACGAATGGTTACTAACACACCCCTTGTAATCCCATCACACCAAAATCTAAACAACACACCTGTTAGCTCATCAAATATTATTCAACCGATTTCAATCTCACGTCCAAACACAAATCAATCAATCCATTCACTAATTAAAGAGCCAACAAGCACTCCAACGCCATTCATTTACGAAACGTTTACACAAACACTTTATTCGTGGTAAGTCTAAATACTCTAAAACCATATAAGGATGGTCAATAGAGTTACAGTACTAATATTCAAATCAATTCTGAGCAACTTTCTAATCATAGTTGGAATAAACATTTTGACCCCCGACTGGTTAGGACATCGAATATTTGTGAGGATAAGTCGTCGGGTCATTTAGACCCGTGTAATTGGTTTCTAGGTGCTATATCCAGGCGTTCATCGGATACCAATTAGAATAAGTGTCAAGTTGTGTGCGATGTGATCATGAGGTTAATTCAAAGATGGTTGTTGGCAAAGTTGGAATGTTTGACATTGCAGTTTATTTGCATGAATATACGACTTTTACTGAAGCGTATTAGGCGTTATAGCTAAGCTGTGGACACTTCTCGATCCTTTAGAGGTAAAACGTCTTTTTATGGATATGAGAACCAGGCATACATGGAAGAATCTTAACAATCTGCAGTAATGTAAGTTTATACTCTGTCTTTTTAAGCTAGAACTTAAACAAAAGAGAAAGTACCTCAGGGCTCGATTTTAGGTCTTACTCTGTTCATAGCCATTCTTTAGGCAATAAGCTATCACTTCTCTATAGAGTACGAAAATACCTTTGAGAATGCAAGAAGTCATCGATTAACTGAACAAGATGTGTCATCTCCTCCGCCACATAATCCACTAAGTTGACTAAACAGATACAATTTCATCAGAGAAGAGGACCGCTTTCATAATCTCAGTTCATCTAAAAATATTCCGCGCAGGCGTTTCCTTAAAGCCGTAAACATTATAGACAAAGAGCCGCGAACGTTTCAGGGCTGTGACATAAAGTATTGTTGTTATTAAGTTAAGTTCTTTCTGGTAGTTCTATTTTTAGTCCACATTTTCAGAAAAGGGTTGCGAATAAAATTAAACCAATGTTTGTTGCCAGTATGCATTGATTTATAGAGGAATAACCAGCCTATAATATTCCCATTGCTGAGACACAGGCTTCCTCGCTATGAAAGGGAGTTTACCATAATCCACACGGGCCTGCAAAAATGTTAAATAACCATCCTCTTTGCTAAATAAATCTTGTTCTAGTTACACACAGCTAACGGTACTTTCATGTGTAGATTTGTTTATTATTATTTAAGAACTCTAGAATCTTTTATCAAACATTTTAATCTCTTTTTGATTCGAGAATGGAGAGAGGAGAGGAATCTCAATATTTTCAACAGACAACCCAGAAATTCTCGCCCGTCTAGCCTCGTAGTCTACCAAACAAATTCTCGCATAGCTTAGCAGCCCTACAGCTCTATTCCGATCACGCGAGGCATCGCGGCAGACTCAATACAAGCCTCGTCTTATTATGCGCCGTCGCTACTTATTACTGGGGCAACGATTAAGAGAGATTTATATGAGCTAAGTGTGTAGTACTTAGAAATAAGAGGATTTGATTGGGAGATCGTGATTGAGAGGCTGTGCAATCTGGGATAATGTGATGAGAGTTTATTGTGATGATTTCTTTGAATCCTTGCCATAAAATTGTTAGGCTGCCTGGTGCAGTCAGTTACTATTTCCTCGTGCTGTAAGAAATGCAATTTTGAGATGAAACTTATTTCATTAGTGCTAAAATAGGTACTACTTATAGCCAATAAAAAAATTAAAAGAGTTAGAGTTCTTATGTAAGAATATTGAAAGAAAGCAGAGATAAAATTAATAATACATTTATTTCTCACCAACAGATGATGGTTTAGTTACTATACATTTTCTGATGTTTTATCCACTTTTAACTCTAAGCAACGTTTAAAAATCATCCCCGTGGACATTACCACTTTTAAAATAATTGTATCAGGATGATTTATAGTTTCTGATGGCTCTACAGTCGAAAACTATAAATCGAGATCTTTGAAGAAAAACTATTGAATTAATATATGATAATCGGAATAGCAGTAACAGTTGTGTCTTGATGTGATCTTAAAGCTGAATAGTATCCTGTCCCGTGCCTTAAACGGCAATCAATGGGCACTCACTTCAATTGCATTGTAATTTTGACCTGACGATATTAAGATTTCTTCACTTCTGCTAAATGCAAAATATTGGCAAGTGAATATTTAATCGTTTTGCAGTCAATAATACTAAATTGGGTAATAAGGAAACTGGTAATATGTTTTCCTACAAACACCGACATCTCACCGTTGCTACGGTCTGTACTTAGAACAGAAACCTAATGTATGTCTTAATAAAGCTCTGCTGTGGGATTTTCAACCTTCAGCGCTGAACCGAGCCTATAGTTTCGCGGGCAATAATGTTTTTTTTTGTGGAAGAAGACCGTCTTTGGTTAACGTTAAAGGATGTTGAATAATGTGCAATGAGATGAAGAGGATTTCCATAAAATAATTATTTCGGTTAAAATATCGGCCGGAGAGTTGGTTCAGAATTTTGGCTACGAGTTCAGAGCCTACAGCAGGGTCCATCAGTACATGTAACGAGAAAACAATAAGTCACGCAGAACACGACACTGAAGCCTTAAAACACCTTCTAATAGTACTCGCCAAAACTCTCATCTTGCCAAAGAAATCATACCTCCGGTTTAGTAGTAGTTAATTCGTTTTTACCTCACCATAATTTAAGTTTAGATCTATGGCTATCTTTGTAGGCTTCAATTACTTCTATTCGACGTCATAGTGTTGATTCACTTCAGTTCAATTAGCATCTTGCTTACGACTTGTCACTAAAGTTTGAATGAAAATGGTCCTATTTTTTCCTTTAATATTTTATATTACGTTAGAGATCGACATATTGCCTGCGTCACTTTTGTTCTTGATGATTTTATTAGTAGTTTCGACTAGGTAAAAGACTGTCATGCAACATCATGTTTGTTTATGCCGAACTTGTGTACACGAAAATTCTAAATTCCACTCATCATTGTTATCAACGCAACCAAACCTGAAAGCTTTAAAATAAAATTAAAACAGAAACCGGACAAATGAATACCATACCTATTACCCTATCCCTGAACATCTGAGACAATAAAAACGTCTGAGTTAATAAAAACTTAGGTTATATCTCAATTAAAATGTTCTATGAACAAACTCTCCACCAAATCTTACCACTTATATAAGTGTATCAGAAAGGTGTGGTATATTTAGCGATGTATAGGTAGATAAGTTACCTATTGACCAATTTCAGTACGACGTTAACAGCCTTTAAAAAGCAATAAAAACAAACAAGGCATGAGTAACAATCACTTGAAACCAGAATATGAAGTGACGAAATAGAACATCATCATAATAAAACACTTTCAATCATTGCTATAACCTAGTTGTGTTTAACGAGTAGTTCACTTTTACGATGTCTATATCAAGAGGTATTTAGTACTTTAGTAGCTAGAATATAATGAACTAGTAGGTGGTGCGTCCTTACCTAACCCATTCGTTCCACCTGCTTAAAATCTCCCACCTGGACATGAGTTGCCATGGCTGACCTGGAAGTCTTTAAATAGACTGCGGACCCAGGTTGATCGCAGCAAGGAAAACCTGCTCAGGTTTATATGAGATTCATTAATGACTCTGCCCTGGAGTGTAAATGTGGTGTTGCTCTTCAAACGATGGAGCACTTAATATCGTGTCCTGCGTGTCCTGTTGTTCGTTCACTGCAGGAATTGATGGACGCTACCGAAAGCGCCAAACTAGTAGCTCAGTTCTGGGCTGACACAATTTAGATTGCCATCGACATGCTAAGAAGAAGATGAACTATACTAGTTCATCAGTATGAACATACGTTTGGGTTTTAGATAAACCTTATTGCAAATAATGGAGTTAGTGAAAAGAAAGGTCTACCTACCTTTCTGTTCACGTAAGTCTTTTCAATTGCTATATTTGTAATCTTGTAATTTTTCTTGAACTCAATCGATGAGTTTTATTTACAGAATTTTGTGTGTAGAGCAACGCCCGTGTTTCCTGAAGAGTATGATGATACACAAAAGAGTAAAGTAAAGTAGGTACATATAGGTATCATCACATACGTCATGACGATGAAAATGATAATAATCATAGAGCCTTCAAAGATGCTGAATCTAAGTAACAATTTGTAACGCTTTGTTTCGCCATACGATCCCGAACACGTACCAAACAATGCCATAGTTACCTACATCACCAAAACCTAAAATATCGCTGTGCACTAAATGCACTGATATTTTGTGCTCTACGACCCGCCAATAGACCGATCGTATTCAATCGTGCCCGTAATTACGCCGTCTCGCCGACTGAACCGAAATGTCAATAAATTACCGCTGCAACCACAATGGCGCTAGTATCCCAGAAATGTTGCAGAAGAGCAATGTTACAACAATTGCATTGAAATATAAGGGGAAATTGGTGAGGCAGCAAAAGAAGAAATTACAGGAGACCGAAGGAATTCTGCATACCGTTAAGACTGGAAGACGAGACCTCAAATAGCAGAACCCGCGTTAGCTACACTAGAAAAAATGCACCAACCAACCTGGATCCATAATAGGACCAGTCAGAGGCAGGAGCGAGGAGCTCGAGGCTAAATAATAACAGCCGCTCGGATCGATCTTTACGTTAAGCCGTGCTTGCCTAGGTTGGTCTGTGGATGGGTGACCACCCATTACATACCGAGTTTCCTAAGTGCCTCGGAAAGCACGTTAAGCCATTGGTCCCGGGTGTCATTTGTAGATCTTTGACAGTCGGTAGGTAGTCAGTGGCCCAAAAAGTCTGACAACCAGTCTTACCAAGGGGTATCGTATTACCCAGTACTAACTGGGTTGTGGAGGTCAGATAGGCAGTCGCTCCATGTAAAATACTGGTATTCAGCTGCATCCGGTTAGACTGGTAGCCGACCCCAATATAGTTGGGAAAACGCTAAGCAGATGATGATGACACAGTCAGAGACCTTTGTCCAGCAGTGGATACCTTTCAGTTACTAATCACCTTAATCTGATTCACCTTTTTGTCGACGTTTTATAAGTGCCCATCGAGATCTATATGAAATAAAATATTTTGATTTGATTTGGTTTGATAGATTCCATCAAAGCAGAATATTATTTACATAACAAGTTTTTTATCAAAACGACATTTATCATTATCACACCGGTTAGGAAGGGTTAGGCAGAGGTATACCTGCACCTCTAACACAAAGTACAATCGTAACGTAATCACATTGCTGCAAATGCTACTTCTGCACATATTCCTGCACTAATCCGTTGCATACCAACCCAACTCAGTTTCGCAACTAACAATTTTTGCATGCCTCCTGATATTTAAGGCTTCACAATGGTTAGGGATTGGTATTTCTGCAGTAGGTATAATATTTTAGCGAGAGGCAACCAGATTGAAGTGATAAAGGGAATAGCATTGTTGAAAAGGTCTATTAGGATTTATAGATGGAGCTTAGGTTCATTATGAAAAGAGATCGGGATTGAAACATACGGCGTCTATGAAAATCTAAAATCCAAATCCAGTGCCTTTTTAAATATATATTTCTTATTGGTCCCTTACCTCTTCAAAATTAAACCCGAAGTTCGTATCTACGCGTCTTCATCATCATCATATAGGGTTCTGCGTAAGCGTAAGCTTCATCCCATCGGTTGAATGACAAGACAAACCTTTGGTCACTTGCCGGAAACACATGCCTTGCCTTTCTCCGCACAACTCTCAATCCAAGACAAAGCTCTTTGCCGTTGTACCAACTTGTAAAGCCCGAGCTACTTTATCTATGAATAAAAACCACTAACATCCCACATGAAAAGTTCAACAAAAGATATCAGCGGAATATCTTTTGTAGCCATACAAATTCAATCAGACACACTTAAATCTTCTAGGTTCACCTCTAACATACCCTGGGTACGCAGAGACATTTACTCTGAGGTCAGTCAGCGTGGCAAATAGTTGTGTGGCACGCTGTGCCAGTATTTCATGTCGGAGTGACAGCTGGCCTATCGTGAGTAATTCATATTAGTTAGTATTGGCTATTTCTTCATTATTGGAAGGTGATAAATATGTAATAGTAAGTTTACATGGCCGCTAGAGCGACGAAGAGAAATATCCGGGTCGATGGCCAAACATAAGTAATTGGAAAGGCACCAGAAGGATAAGAATCGAGCGATGATCTAAATTAGTGACCTTCCATTCCAGTATGACACACTTGAATATAATACATATGGATGCTCTCACGGCGCTGTGCCGGTACTTGGAAAAGGTTTACGCCCAACAGTGGACTTTTTTCAGATTAATGATCATGTTGAACCACGATGATGATTCACGAAATCTGATCCACTTATGGATGAAAAATTAGCGACAGATTCGGTTGTGGGATCCAATTAGAATAAATTATCACAGTCTATCATGTCGTAGTGACAGCTGGCCTATCGTGAGTATTGCATGGTAGTTAGTGTTTATTAAACTTGGCAATTTCTTCATGATTCGTCGGGTCTTGGTTCAATCATAGACTTTATCTACGGTTGTCTTAATTAATCTCCCCATCCATTCGTTTAATTGCGGTATAAGGAATCGCAATCGCATCGCATTGTATTTGAGGTTTAATTTTACCTCGTGTCTGTGCAAAGTATGACGTTTTGTACTGAAAATAGCTTGAATAGATACTTATACTCTGTTAAGCCAGTCAAAAAAGTTGTCAATAATCGGTTCGACTTACCTAACGTAAGTTTCTTATGAAAAAAATACAAATCACGTGTAACATTACTTACATCTTCAGACCTTCTTTCACAACCCACTGCTTTCTAAGTCACCAATTCTAACTAAACTTATTGTCGTCACATTCATTGTCACCACATTGTGGACTGTCATGGTCGTTATAGTTCGTCCAAAACGTCTTGCTGTGACGAATCTTCGGTTTAGGAAATACGAAAACCGTTGCGAATTGTGAAAAAAAATGCGCACCCACTGTGCTTAGGATTGTTGGGCAGTTAGTGATGTGCTATAACAGTGCTATGTTTCGCCAAATATCTCGCAGACATAGAAGATAGGTACAATTTTTTTCGGTATGTGTGCATAGATGTAATAATCAAAATTTATGTGACGTTCAAGGCTGAATTTTTACCACTGAAACTCACCACAAAAACCATCTAAACAGCGTTCAGGATGTTACAGTGACAGGTCTTGAACGCAATACAAATGTGATGACAGCGTGAAATTCTCCCTAACTACGTTAAATAAATCAATTTACCGTGTCTTCCAACACACATACCTGAGGCCTAAGTAAACTCATCTTCAGTTTCCTGATTCATAAATAGCTTTACCCGTGGCTGTATCCAATAACTAAGTTTATATACCCGAAAATAAACAAACGGGTATCCAAGCTACTGCTTTGACGACCTTAATAAAATTATTTCAGGTATTTATTATACGCAATAACAGGAAAATTCACTTATGCTTTGAGAATATAAGTAAGACTGCGGTAATTTATTTATCTGATTATCAAAGAGAAATACCTTTCACTATATTTGCTTTATTACACAGGAGGAATTAACGATTGACATTATGATGTTATCAGTATTCACGTAAATGCTGACCAATCAGACTTAACCCTAAGTCACCTCTCGACAGTTCGGCTAAATACGTGTTGACTTCGACCACTCGCTGTGAAGCTGGCATTTCCACAATTTATATCCAACTAATTTCTATTTTACAATCCAACCATATTTAACGATAATCTAATGAATTTCAAAATAATACCAAATGAGGAACTCAATGGATAATATCTACGCGAGAATAAATAATCTCCTGTAGCGCGTTTTATGCAAAGTCATAAGCACTAACATGTTCACACTTAGCATAATTCAAAAGCGATTTTAATTCTTAACAGTATAGGTTTAACATACAATTACAATTAATACAGTAGGAGAAAAACACGCTTAAAAACACCTACATGTATACAAATTAGTGGTCGTTACTGTACAGTCGCAAAAGCTATTTGGATACACGCAGAAATATTCATCATTGTAGTACACTGACAGTATTGTTTTCAATTTTGTTTCATAAAGCTTTTGGCATTAAGTGACTGATGTCAAACGACACAGATTAAAAGTAAATGCAAGTTAGCTGGCTGTACACCAAATACCTTGTTCGACTGTACACGCTCTTGCCAAAGAAAGGCAATCGTTCAGTGCAATCGACGAGGCTACAAAGCTAGGCATTTACATCCGGCCTTGCCTGCGTTTAAGAGAGCGTCGCGTCTGTTGCCTTACATCCGACCTTCGGATTCCAGAACATCTCACAACAGTGATTATTAAACGCTAGTGTTGTAAGCTCCCTAAAGTCAAGTATTCGAGCGGAACAATGAATGATTTTTAAATTTAATTATTGGGTTCGGTGGGTTAGTGTTTCATAGTTGTTGATTTACGCAAATGAGGTAGTTTGGCTGTGAAATAAAGGCGGTATTTTTGTTGAAAATGATGTTAACGAAATACGTATAGTAAATTTGACTGCATATAAAGTGTTTAGTTTGAAAAAGACAGATTGTGCTAAGTGCCTACTGTGCATTGACGATATGTAAGTTCTCGTTCTGTTATGTTTTTTTCTTGACAAATTGGAGTTACAAAAATGCTTTCGCTAATTGTAATTTTTAAGTTTAAAAACTTCCCCTTTTTGAAGAAAAATACCGGTAAAATCCGTAATAATAGCACATAAATCTTATCTCCTTCAAAATAATAGAAGAAAAACAATAGAAGAACCTCTAAACGAATAATCAACACGTTGGAACAAGTTAGAAACATTACGACATTGGATTCAGAATTCAGAACCGGGGGGAAATCAGGACGACAACGTGACGTGTCGTGGACACCGAGATTACAATAGGATCCAGAAGGGTCACTTCGAACAAAAACCTAGAGCCAGCACACTCCACGAAACAGAATTATCCCAGGCCCAGGTTTCCTGTCTGTGAGACGGAATCAGCCACCACGCGTGCCCAGTGCAAATTAGTGGTTGTCACATATCTTTGATTGTTGTAAGACATGCCAACATCAGTTCGTCATTTTTGCTTATGGAAATACCACTGTGTCAAATGTATTCTCAAACTCAAAGCATTTATTTCAATTAGACACGTGACAGACATTAATGCTTACCTAGTCTAAAATAAGATACCTACAGTCCATCCACAGACATAATGAGCTGTAGTTTCCCATTCCAAAATCGCAGATCTCATGAATGAATGGGCAAGAAATTCAATAGACACAACATTCTATCATCATAACTAAGTAAGTGATCTGAAGTCACGGATGGATGTAATACGCACTTTGACGTACATGAAGTCAGTACCACGCAACTTTAACAGAAATAAGCCTTCTGCAATTTTCTCCTCTGTGCGAAGAGGTCCACTGGCCGTCACAGCTCGGACCGGGTATGTGACAGCGCTGTAATAGAACATTCGCCGAGATTACGACCATTCGTACATGTTTATTGCCTCCAGGGGTACCTTAAACTGGGGTATTAATGACAGTGCTCATTTAGACAGATGGCATTGCTCGAGATTCTCACCTGGAGAGTTTGTTTAACAAATGTATTGAGTAACATTTTGTTAGGTACCAATTTAGAACCGTCGTTGTAAAGAATGAATAAAGGATACAGATAAGGATGACTATTGTACTGTTACGCACCAAGTGTCCGAAAATTACGTACTTCAACTTTCATCCCCCATTTAACACCGTCAGAGGATGAATTTACAAAATCACGCCTGTAATCCCCGAAGGGTTAGGCAGAGCTGTACCTAATAGTACACCCACATTCCACCAGTTACGTTTAAATCTCATGCAATAGAGGGCGAGCCTATTGCCATAAATTGTGCATAAATCCACCATGGCTGCTCCTGAGAAATTGCTGAAGGCAAATCCCAATAACACTTTGCTCAACCTGGGAATGGAACCCAGAACATCATGCTCAGCGGTCGCGCTTGCGACCACTAGACCAACGTCGAACAGGTACTGTTGAGTAGGCGTCGTTTTGGTATGCCTAATAGCAAACTCAACCGGACCGGATCGGGACCGGTCAATGTGGTGACACTTGGGGGAGGCCTATGTCCAGCAGTGGACGTCTTTCGGCTGAAATGATGATGATGATGAATAGCAAACTCGACCAGTATATAGTGAAAGGAATCCGAATTGTTATCATCATCATGTTTACAAGAATCTTGGTGCCTCTTCACGACATTAACAAAAAAAGAGGAGAGTAGAACACATCTGTAGGAACCAAGGACTATTTACTAAGAGTCACAACCAATGCTATTTTTTACAATGAAATTAAACATGGCTTCCAATTAATTTTCAAAATTAAAGTTCGCAAGTACATTCAGAAAAAGCTGGCAGTTTCGTCACAACGTTAACGTTTTCTTCATTGTTTGTCTTTTTATTTTAGTATGTCCGTGTAAATTTCTATTTACATATATATATATATATATTGATATTTATTTATAGTATTTTGACATATTGTTATAGTATTTTATATATCCTTGTAGTTTGTCTTTGTAATAAATTATTTTATTTGCTGATATATACACCTACCACTGTTTGTCTCTGCGTCACCCAAAGGTTGACTGGTAGAAAATGCCTATGGCATTAAGTCCGCCTCTGTACTTTGTGCTTGAAGTGTTAAATAAATAAATGTTTATACACTAATTATAAATCACGTTAACATAGCATGTTATTACTGTGTAAGTAACCTTTTGCCTCAAGTTATGGATAGTTAATTATTATGCTGAACTAGGATACATTCGTTATTTATGGGACCCCTATGTAGTTATGAGCTCTTAGTACTTTTAAACATTATTGTGAAACTGCATCTTGTCTGAATTATGAAACTAATCCTCGCAACATCGCTTCTAGGAGTGAGGTCAAAATGAGAACGGCTACTCATCTTCATAACCGATACTTAATATTATAAAGGTGAAATTAGTTTGTAAGTTTTTATGTAAGGTATAATCTCCGTAACGAATAATCCAGTTCTAAATATTCTTTCACTGTCAGAAAGCCACTTTATTTGTGGGTGCTATAGGCAATAAACTATATTTATATCACGCATATTAGCCGAGTTATCACAATTTTTGCGGAGGACGTCTTGGGAAATGCTAGTACAAAATGATTATTTTTATACTCAGTTCATTATGGTATGGAATTAGGTGTTACTCCGATACAAATAACTCTGCCTATAGCAGTGATGCCCCTCTCAAGCTGAGCCACGGCACGCTGTCCTTCGCGTTTCGTGTCCGACGGATCATCGGTCCACCTAGCTGAGTATATAATACTGTAACGGATGACAGGGGCGAATAGAAGATGACAACGTATGGCGCATACCACAAGTAAAATGAGACAATGGCAGGAAGTCGATTCTGGTCCATCTAGCTAATAATCTTACAATATCAATTAGGTACTTTTTCAAAATTGTCGTTTATGATAAGATAAATCTGTTATATGATTTATTGGTTAAGAATAGGCAGATGGTAAACAATATGGAAATCCTCATGAATGTCCAGTCACTGAAGACTCTGACAGACTAAAACCACACGGAGGTCTTCTACTGCCATTAGCCGAGGTGCACTTTTTGTGAAGCCCAAGACAAAGACTCCATGACAGAATATTGGTCATCACTATTTCCGTATAAAATAATACTAGAATAATAAAATATTATAATTAGATAAAATTTACCTCGTTTTATGCGCTTTTGACATTTCCAAAATGTCAAGCGGTGAGGGCGACGCAATATAGTGATTATTACCTGCAACAAATTAATAATAACATTAATATTATGTATTGGAAACAAAACATAGTTAACATTTAATAATAATTCTGAGGAATACGAAAGTATTGAAATCTCATGTCGTTTCAATGAATGATGCAACTTAGGACACAATGGTATGACGCACAGCAGCGCACTTTCTGAGCTTTTGAGACGAATTGTGTTATTTATTATCACCATTATTTTTCCAATTCACTTTAGACGTTAACAGATAGGCCGATATCGGCTTAGCTTGCTATGTTTAAAAATATAATAGAATAGACGATATTTGTGACACATTCAATTTTTTTTAAGAAGTAGTTTCCATCTTTACTAACAAAGAGCGACTTTATGTATGTAGTTCTGGAATAGAATCGTCAGTCGAATAAAAACTTACAATCTTTGAAGATTTATATGTATTATACCAAATCTCAAAAATCGCCCATAATCGTCATGTTTGCACAATATCAAGGTAAGTATTTTTTTGGCTATTTCGCTTTAAATTACCAAATGAACACCTCCAAAACTAACAGTATTAATCAAACAATCGTAGGACATTGAACCGTTACCAATACAGTAACAAAACGGCCGATAATCACCGATAGTAACACTGCGGTCTATGAAGCACGCACGATTTACGTAACAATACTACAGAATAGATAGCTATCTACAGAGTGTCCAATCCATACAACGAGCGAAAACAGGCTACGCACACAAGCAACGCGAAAGCAAACGATGCATGGTAGCGTCCGTACTCATATCTCAAACTATTGAACACAGTATAAATTGGAAACTATTAAATAAAATTGAGGTTATGAAAATAATCTCCGTTGTCAAATGTGAAACAACTTTTGGGAGAGAGAGAGAGATCCGCCATAAGAGAAAAGTGCAAAAATAAGACAATGGATAACGGTTCTTAAATGGAGGTAGGCATTTAGCAAGACACGGTGATGGTTTGTGGTGCAGCTCCAACGGAATGGTTGCCGAGAGATGGCAGAAGGGTTGTTGACATACCAACATGCAGATGAATAGACAATCTATCAGAAAAGACGTGGATGATACTTGCACAGATCAGGGAGACATGACGCAAAAGGGAAAGAGGGAGTGAGTGGAATAAGGCAGCCATTGATGACATATGTAAAATGAATGTTAGTCAAAGTGCGCTTGCACAATGCGCCCGCTGTACCAGAACCGCACTGCAAGATCTACGTGTGTGTGTGAATGCGTTTTCACTGGTTGAGCTTCTGTAGATAAGAACTACTCTGTGACAATACTGTTTACTGTTTGTTCTCAATGTATATGAACAATTAATTACACCTGGAGTATTTAATTACTGGGTTGTGCTTAAAAAAGTATATTGTATTGTACGGTTCGCGTAAAATAACGATGCGTATGGAAGTAATTGAGCTGAAATTGAAATGTTTTACGAGTGGAGTTTATTTATTATCACGTTATTATTCAGTGCATATTCTGTTACGAATGTCTACTGATTCAAGGAGTTCTCTTACCATCAGATATTTATAGTATTTATAAAAGTATAAGTAGCTTGGAATCACGAACACTTTAACTGCAATTTAACTACCTGGACAAAATCAACACTCATAGAAAAGACCTGATCCTAATTGTCGTTTTCAACCAATTCTAAGGCTTTATGTCATTCTTCACCCAAATATTCTGCTTACCCAAGTTGATTTGAGTTATAATAGCCTTTTAAAGGACAAAAGGTTTGCCAGTAAGCAAAGTTTCGTCATACTTACTTAAAAGGTATCGCTAATCGTTTCGTTTTCGAAGAGTTTAAATGTTAGTTAACGCACCCATAATACAGGATAAAATCGTAGTGAGAGGCAAAGTTTTTTTAAAATTAAATATAGAAAGAGATTAGCCAATTTTGTGGTCGTGTAAATAACCTAACTACTACTCAACTTATTTTATCTTACTACTATTATAAATGTGAAAGTTTGTGAAGATGGATAATGGATGTTTGTTACTCTTTCACGCAAAAAGTACTGAACGAATTTGGATGAAATTTGGCACACAGAAAGTTTATAAACTCGATTAACACACACATCATTTTTATTTCCACTAGTACGATCCCGTAGGACAATTACTCAACACTGCGCGAGCGAAGCCGTGGGCTTAAGCGCGTTAAGTATATTTTCCATATCTAGCCAGCAGGTAATCGATTCCCACCATACCAAAGAACATCAGTCTCCATCAGTGACAAAGCCGCACGTTTCCAAATACTCAGTATCGATCAAAAATTCAGGTGTTTGTTATGTTAAACAGACATTTTGTATAGAAACGTTTTCGGCGCCCGCATTACGATGTTATCGAGAACCGGGCGAAACGTGTGCTGAACTTTGAACAGGGAAAATTTAGGTAACACTATGTAAAAAGGTTTTTAGTTCGGTAGAAAAATTTTTTTTTCTGGCTTTCTTAAAAAATAATTATCTGGCTGTCTTACCAAGGCGTATTACCCAGTACTAACTGGGATGTGTAAGTCAGATAGGCTGTTGCGCCATGTAAAATACTGATATTCAGCTGCATCCGGTTAGACTGGAAGCCAACCTCAACATAGCTGGGAAAAGGCTAGGCAGCAAGCCTTTGAATTCAAGCGGTATAAGTAAACCAAACCGATTTTTTAAAACCGGGGCTAAAAGTCCTTGTCAACCAGTCATCAATTTACTTGGGGTCTGATCAGCATGTCTTTTACACCCACTTACTTGCACTTACAGACACTTACTTGTTTAGTATTATTCATCATCTTGCACACAGTCTAAACCAACGAAACGATGAACTGTTTTTTGGATGGATCCTCAAAACACAAATTCATATTCATATCTCTAGTCGTCGTGGCTAGGCGAGTGTAATTATTCCATGTATACTAAAGTTACAGTTGACTGATAAACGTTCCAAAACTAATTTTGAAATAACGCGATTCATTAACTTCTAATTAGCTTCACTCTTACACACTAATAAGCTTTAAAAACACTAATTAGAGCTGTCATATGAAGTTAAGACAGGTCTCAATACAGGTTTAGATAACACCTAGAAATATGGCGCTTAAAATCACGCTCAGTTAAACATGAAAACCAGTTTGACAGCTCAGGTTTTCTTCCGTATCTTCCTTGTATATACCTGTTGGTAAATGTAGCAACAATATAATATACAGGTTGTTATGACGGAATAACATTTAAAGGGAGTGTGGTACTCACAAAAATACACAACTTTTGCAAAAGAACCATATCACCTGAAATGCGAAACAAAGATGTAAATGCAGGGATCGACTAATTTGAACAAACCAGAGTTTGGATATGTGCCCAGTTGATGGCAATAGGCTCAGCACCTACTACATGGTACGTAAACATCTAAACATAACGGACCAAATGTCGGAGTACTATAGGTACACTTCTGCCTCACTCTACAGGAATTACTGGTATGATATTATGTCTACTTAGTGCCTATCAAAATTGGCGCCACACTAAACCCTAGATTATCCTCTACGCCTACCTACCTAGTATTTATGTGACAATGTATTTCGAAAGAAGGATTAGCATTGCGTATTGCATGGCAACGTTACAACCTTCTAAGTCCTGCCAAGTTTCAGCTATATGCCATGCATATGCATGGGTTTGTAAAATATCTCTCACAATGTGGATGCTATAGATTATCTTGTGCAGCTGATGAACCTTGCATAAGCTTTGAAGGCAGGTTAACTTATTTACCTAAGTTTAGTTCGGGATACGTTTGCATCAATTTAGTTATCCCTTTGCAAAGATACGTGTGTGCATGTATGAGGCGTATCCAATTAATAAAGGTGTAATATAGTTTATCGAAATTATGCTTAATTGCTATTTGGGGTCGGGACAAACTCCGTAAGCTTGGGATCTAGATTTGTGCCCGGTACATGGCAATAAGTTTGCCCTACATTTTGGTAGCTGGCGAAATATGGAACACCAAACAATGGAACACTTAATATCGTGTCCGAAAGTTTCAGATCAACTCTCGACGTGTATAATCTAGTTATATCTATAGAGCGGGATGGCTATTAAAACCTCATTCCCTTGTCTATAAAGAGGTTTCTTTTTTAACTCTTTTCATTTCTCGACCTTTGAAATGTTTAGTTTTTTTTTCGATATTTTTCGATAAGTCATCCAAGATATTTTTACAGGACCTCGTTACGATTGTACTAAATAGCATTTTGATGCTATTTAGTACAATCGTAATTTTGACAGATGACAGGCTAGACAAAGAGACATTATTTATATCAACGATACCTATGATGATAAGTCGACAGTCTATTGGATGATAGCGATTGCCTCGGTCCTCTGATGCTCGTGCTTTCAGAGTCATTATCTGCCTAGCCTTATCCCAACTATGTTGGGGTTGGCTTCCAGTATTTAACTAGGAGTAACTATTGAGTAACACGTTACCTATTTTTGAAAAGACTGGTTTTCAGATTCAATTCGTTGTTTACTTATAATAAACAATTCTTATCCAACAACTTTCTTTAACCCACCTGTCGACCTTTTCAACAACAAATATATAGTCCAACCTATTGTAAACCTTCTATAAATAAACTTCGAAACATTATCGTAACATTGTCTACGTAAAATAGAAAGGGCACGCTACACAGCGAGTGAACGTTTCTGAAACGTGTCCGACGATACGACGGGGTCGGATCGCAGCGGGGAGTCGCGCGGTAGTGGCGGATCACGTGATATTGACAGCTTGGAAAACTGGTGTAGGTAGAAATATCGTTGGAGACGAATGTTTTAGGTGGTGGAGGTTTTGATTTCGGTCTGTTATTGTAGCTATGTCTCGGATGTGATGTTTATTAATAAAGATTTACCAACTGCTTCTGAATACAACATAGCTTAGCCTTATACCAACAATTTTGAACGATAATTATCATTTTACTTATTTTGGGGACGGCTTACTATAATCGGATGCAGGTGAATACCAATATCTTTCAAGAAGCGACTGCCTAACATTTACTGGTTAATACGATGACGCAATAGCTTACCTCTGCAATAAATGACTACTTATATTCCCTTTCCACTAATCTCGATCTTAAACTTGTACGTCTTGAGACTGTAGGCGTCAATCTTGTCTCGCCATCTACGTGTATGAATGTCTTGGGAACTCTAAAAGATTAGTGCTTTAAAATGCGTCGACAAGTGACTGTACATCTTGGCTCACTTTTGAGTAATTATTTCTTCAGGTACGTCAAATTAAAGCTAGTCCTGAATTTAGAACGAGACAAGAAGAACTATTGCTTCAGTTCAGTTTTCAGGATCACAATGAAATACGTCATAATCATCATCATCATTTCAGCCGAAAGACGTCCACTGCTGGACATAGGCCTCCCCCAAGTGTCGCCACATTGACCGATCCCGTGCGTCTCGCATCTAGCAGATCCCCACAACCCATACCAGGTCATCGGTCCACCTAGTGGGAGGCCTTCCAACGCGACGTCTTCCAGTTCCGGTTCGCGAACTGGAAGATAAAGTACGTAGAAGACTATAATAACGACCAGTCGTAATCTGCCTAGTCTTTTCCCAACTATGTTGAGGTCGGCTTCCAATCTAACCAGATGCAGCTGAATACCTGTATTTTACATGGAGCGACTGCTTATCTGACCTCCACTACCCAGTTAGTACTGGGTAATACGAAGACCCTTGGTAGCATTGGTTGTCAGCCTTTCGGGTCACTGACTACCTGTAACTACTGTCAAAGATCTACAAATGACAGCCGGGATCAACGGCTTATAAACGTGCTTTCCGAGGCACGGAGGAAACTCGGTATGTAATGTGTGGTCACCGATCCCCGGACTAACCTAGTCAAGTGCGGCTTAACCTGAATATCGAACCAAGACGACCAACGAGTAGTGCTAAAAATAAATAACAAATTATGCAGTGACAGATTAAAAGGTTTAAAACCATGACGCAGAGTCAGTTATGATTATAATCTTTTGAATGCAGTAAAACATCCAAACAAATTACCTGAACCACAGAATAAATAATAGTACTCCTGAACGAAGACATATCAGTATACAAACACAAACCTGGTTCGAAACAAAGTTGCAACTTTATTACCGCAATAAACAAAAACAAGTTGCAATATTATTCTGATCAATATCCAACTAAATTACGTTGACCCACCCTGCTCCTCACCTATCGTATAAAATATTACTAAGACGAGGGCAGTTCAACGAACCTTCGCGGATTTTCTTAAGTTGGCTTATATTTTCGCGGTGTGCGTGCAATGCAGGTAAATTGAGTATGTGGGTGGATTCACGGTACGTCGAAACCATTATGCCAATAGCCAATATTTGGACCAATAGGCTCGTCAGGTTAACTTGAAGCTGTTTTGTTTATAGGTTGGCTGTTTTTATTTTTGACACCAATGTTGGTTATATGGCACCAACATATTGAGTTCATTGACCGGATGTGCGGGCGGTAATAACCTCCCGGAGCGTAGTGAGGGGATATTAGTCGATGGAAAAACGATTTATCGATAATTAATTGCATTTGGTTGTCATTCGTGCTGGCGTCAAAAAGATTTTTAGCCGTATTTCAAAGAAGAAAATAACAATATTAGTTGGTCCTGTACCGCTTTTATAAGGATATTTTATATTTGAGATAAAATTGTGCGAGTTACACCATAGATTGTAATCACGCTTTACTTCATAAAACTCAAAAATAGTTTAATCTCAAAGGGTACTAAAACAACATAAATTCCTAAAAAGTCAACGTTATTAATAATATTAGAGTAAAGGTTGTATGAACTTTGCTTCAGTTTAAACTACTAAACAGAACTTGTGTTTATTAACAGTCCTTAACTTACGGCAAAGTTTGTCTAAATGCAACTAAGTAAATATACATATCATCAAATAATACATAATACAATTATATCTTTGATAAGAGTTGTAATCATACTGCATCTTTGTAATTTTCAAAAAATATGGTTTAGTTATTGTTTCATTGTTTTTTTTTTTTAAATATCTTTTCTTCCATTGGCATGTAAAGCCAAGTCAGAGGCCCATGGGCGGCATAAAAACTGTGACACCAGGTTAGGCACACGATAAAGAAGATTGTGACAAAAAATGTCCTTAGCCGAGAAGGAACCAGATATTTTATTATAATTAAAACATAAAAGCCCATCTAGCACCACAAATTACAAATCACTTTTTAAGTATCGTTCTATTGCTGTCAATCATTTGAAATTGACTGAGACAGAATAATTTTAAAATATGTTTAGCGCTAAACTCGTTTAGTGATTTCTGGTGCAACTGAGCCTACATAGTATCCTTTAGACCTTTAGATATTGTCACAAAGTAAGATGTTTACCTTTCTTTTTTTTTTTTTCCGGATGGGAAATCATCAAATGACCCCCCCCCCACCCCACTCTGGGCGGAGCGGAGGGGAGTGTCAGACTTGTACTGACTAAAACCCATCCATGTTCCTTCTTTGCCCTTTATGTTCCAGGGCCACGGTATCTCTTTCGAACAGTCCCGCAGCCCTGGCAGGCATCGGCCCATGCGGACGCCTACTTGAAGATGTTTACCTTCACTTTATGTTTTAGTAGTGTCATAGATTAACTTGAACAAGTCTCATTGCTACTTGACATTTGAAGTCTTGAAGGAAATGTCAGCGAAGATCTAAGTACAAAACCTTGAAATAAAATTATGTAAAGCGAAAGTCACATGAAATCTTAGAGATATGAAATCTTAAACTTCAAAAAAAGTTTGTTTAACAATAATTTGTGTGGTATACAACAACTAAAAAACCCGACTACTGAAAAATCACGATCTAATTAAATTCAGGGTTTACAAGGTAGAATCGACTCCCCCTATTGTTGAAGTCGGTTAAAATGTAGCCTATGTTACCCGGGCCATAATAACGAATTGATTGACACCTTATTCATCAAAATCTGATGAATAGTTTAGGCGCTACGGAGGCACATACGTATACAAATATACATACATAGACTGCTAAAATCAAAACCTTTCCTTTTGGCTTCGCCGCAGTCGGGAAAAAAATATGTATATTTTTGCATTAAACTTTGCTAATTAAATTATTTACTTATTCTACGAGTAATGAACATGCATTTGACATTTCTAAATGTCAAAAAAGGTTTTGTCAACTTAGGAGTGGTTGAGATATCCAATTACAGAATGATAATTTATTATAATTTTAATTACAAACAGATATTCGAAATGAGACTTATTTTAAGGTGGTATTCAGTGCTAGGTTTAGACATTTTGAGGCAATTACTGTATCCTGTCGAATTCCACATAGTTTTATTGGTTTGTCAATGAATACGTCCGAAAATGGATACAGTTCCAATATCTAACGGCTTCATTAATGAGTCGTAGAGTTATGAAGAAAATGTCGGTATCTGATTCTCTTCCTACAAATGTCTAATTAAAAGATAATGTTATGTTAACCAAAAGGATAAAGCGATAAAATCCAGGTAAATAAAATACAGCATCACTTAAACTTTCTTTTAAAATTTTCAATATTAAAAATGCTAAAAGATCAAGCTCATTCATCATCAACATCATAATTAACATCACAAACATCATAACTTAAATTCCGTTAATGGTATCTTACTTGTCTTTTTTTATTATTCTGCGAGTGCTGTGCGCTTTTATGTGATGAATTCACTATACCTAAAAAATTTTGTGATTTATGTTTGTGTATGTTTTAGTGAGAATTAATTACACAAATAACCAGCATATTATGGTCCAACTGTTGGGACACAGTCCTTCTCTCTGTAAGCCCACGTGGTCCTAGTGCTGGCTGGTAATGTCATATTATGTTTTCGATTTCTTGGTTCTAGAACAAGAAGTTTTCCATTACCCTTTTGAAGACACTGGTGATGAAGTAATTTTACACAAAGTAAAGAGCCCAGTCTAGATCCGATGACCAGTGACCTAAAACTCGTAACTGAGGGCCATCTCTACTCGGCCGCATACATCTACCCCTGCCAAACCTCAAAGCCTCTTACAAAAATTAAAATATGAAAGCATACAATCTTCTCCCCGAAAAAAATATCTCTAAATGATCTCTACAAGCTAAACACTACATTTAACATTGCCCTTTATAAATTTCCACCCTGTATAACCTAAAAGCAAGACTAATTACACTCCTTAACGCATCACAAATCACAAGTCTTCATTCCAAAGGATCCGAGAATTAATCCAATATTTCAACTAAGTTTACTCTATCATTTAATGCAGCTTACCTAAGTTACTTAGTGAGCATAATCAGCGTCTTTCATCTACGTATAATAATTTAATTAATTATAACGGTAAGTAAAATGCAATTATAAGACTGACTGGCGACTGCGCGAATATAATTAAGAAAATGTTTTCTTTTTATCACGCTTCTGTTAATAATAACCTAGAAGTTAAACACATTTTTGTTACACGTGAGTTTAGTTATTTTATAACAGTTTTAGTTATGTGTTTGCGAGTATTGTCTTTGATAGGTGTCTCGTGAGAGGAAAATTGAAGTTATTGGTGAAAAGACGAATTTGGTATAACTGATAACCATTTTAAGTGAGACAGTGAACAAAAATATTCGTGTACCCCGTTAATATCTGAGAAGGTGTGAACTTAAACCTTCCACGGATTTATTTTGTACTCAAAGTCTCAGAACTTCTTAATTTCATACGGTATGCCTGCTCCTATATTTGAGGGTCTCTTACCTAACTTATAAACCCATTGACTTAAGTCAGATTTTTTTCATATACTCTTAAACCATAAAATGTAGAATCGTCAATAGTATCATTTCAAAAAAGATTTTTTTCCAGGTTAAAATTAGTAGCCTTTCTGTTACCAGTGTGGGGTTAGTTAGCAGTAATAGTTCGTTACTTAACTCCAGTATATAATGAGTAGAAATTTTCTTTATCTTTGCATTATTTTTCCTCATAAAGGCGAGCACCAAGCGGTCTTTATCTTAATCCAGTTTACACAACACAGCTTGAAATTGTATTAAAACAGAAATAAAAAAAAGATAATACGTTTCTTATTCATCCATTTTATTCTAGAAATAACTAAGTTTAAGTTAAGTAAGTAATTAACCTTTGCGAACGAAGAAACATGAAGATATGCTTTTAATATTCATTTTTTAAAGGTTAAAGAATTCTTTGTGTAACTATTGAAAAAGGTCATCCAACATTATCAAGGAGTTATACGGAGCATAGCAATTTATTGTGAATCGCGAGGGAAAAAAAAAATAGTTGAAGTCGTTCCCCTGGGCTAGGTATAGCAACCCCATTTTTGAAAATATCTATTAACAGCAATATTAGGTGTAATTAAGTCTTCAAATTTAAGTAATAATAATTCCATTGCAAACCCTTGTGTAAATTAAGACGTTTTAGCGTTGCATAATAAACTATTAATAACGATATATTATTCGTATTAAGTTTTCAATTTATCGATATCGGTAGCGCATCACTAAACACTTGATTGAAAAACTTCGCAGTGTGAAGAAACGATAAGATATAAGATGCAAAAGGACCAGTCTTTACAAAAGTTGCGAAAACCTTAACTATATGTTTATTGTTGTATTTTTCCCATGCCACTTTTTTGGGCCATAATGGCAACCGCAAAATATAACATGACTGTCATTTCAGTATTTAAATAGTACAGGGCCACAGGTTTGCGGGACTGTTCGAAAGAGATACCGTGGCCCTGGAACACAAAGGGCAAAGAAGGAACATGGATGGGTTTTAGTCAGTACAAGTCTGACACTCCCTTCCGCTCCGCCCAGAGTGGGGGGGGTCATTTGATGATTTCCCATCCGGGAAAAAAAAAAAATAAAGGGCCACAGGTTGAATTGTAATGGTAAAATTCCATGAAATTAAGTCATAAAGTTTGATGGTTCCGTGATATTTTCTCTTGATACACATACGTGTGAACGGACCTTCGGTATATTTCTTTACAGCCAACGATTACCTCTCGATGACGTCACATTGCAATAACAATTTGCGTTCACGCATCTCTTGCGTTGCCCCAGTTATTGATGAACTTGTTACAAAAACTGGTATGAACATGATTTATTATAGATTGAAATGTAATGGCGCATGTGTTATGTAGGTACAAAGCATGGCATCTTGAGTATCTAGAGACGGTAGTACAGGTAGTCTTTGGTACCGAAAGTACGTCACCCGCTCAACTTCTGTCGCGGACACCTGTCAAAGCCATCAGTTTCTATATTGAAAGGTTTTAGATTAGCGACGGAGGTCCCAGTGTCAAAAAGCCTTCGCACAAAGTGGACTGATGACCTTGTGAAGGCTACAAGAATCCACTGGATGTTACAAACACAGGACCGGTCGACGTGGTGAAGTTTGGAGGAGGCCCTTTTACCAGCAGTGCAGTTTTAATAAAAAGTAAGTTCTGTAAGTTAATTACACCATTTGTGTCATGGTGCGAGTAAACAGTGACTTGCTTGGTTTATATGAAAAATGTTGACAAGGCCGTTTCTATCACCGGCCGTCGAGGAGTCTCCGTGCTCTGTGGGAGTAGGTATAAAAACAGCTGCATAGTAACTATGTTGTAGCGTAGTTGTGCGTTTCAAAGATTACGGTAGCCTAGATAAATGCGTAAGAGTGTACACATCTTAACGCATCTTTCTCTATATTAAGCGCATAATCAGTTATTCGGTGCATATTTAGTACACATTAGGTGCATATGTAGTGCATTTTAGGTGCTTGGAGGTCGCTCTTGGTACAATTTTAATGCGCTTCAAGTACATTTCAGGTGCATATTTAGTGCACGAGTATTCTGTTCCATTTTTGAAATGGAACAGAATACACGTAGTAACAAAACAAACTACTAAGATTGTCCATAAAAAAAAATCGATTCAAATAATGCCTTCCAGATCTTACCACTCACATCAAAATCTGCATTTACAAAGCAATCTTGAACTTGGAATTGTTATTTCAGTATGAAACAAATCCAGCCGGAATCCATCTTTTCACGAGGGATTTTCCTTTATTACTATTATGATTCAATTCGTGAAGCGAGCGCGAAATGCAAATGGTTTAGAACAACGAAACAGAATACAGGGCCCAGGGGATCTTGCCTTACGTCATTAAGGCGTTTTCTGATGTGGTGATTTTACGACTTTTTTGCAGCGTCAGACAATTTTTTTTTCCTTTCCTGCTCTGTCCCACTCCTGGGCGAAGGTCTCCCTTCATTCCTTCCACTTCTCCCGAACCCGCGCGTTCTCCTTCCAGTTCGTATGGAGCTTGTCCAGTTCGTCCCGCCATCTCCTTCATGGCCTGAAGTTCCTTGCCTGATACAAAACTATATTTTTTTTTTTAACAGGAGCATAAGTAATTGTAATAAATAAACAATAGAGTAAACCCCTATTTTGATACAAAGGTAGACTATGATAAGATCTTTGTCCGGGTGAGACGATACACATGCGAAGCTACGGGCTTAGTAGCTAATATACCTCATAGCTAAGAAGACTCTGATCAGCTGTGTCAAGGGAAATAAACTAAAATAAAACCTTTATGACGCTGTTTCTACCGGTAACAAATCCCCAACACATTTCAAACGTTGAAATATGCACGAAACGACGTCCCTGAAAGCGGAAGCAAGTTCAAATATTGCCATAACAGCATATCCCCTATTTAACATTTAACGTGCGACTAAAGCCTGCAACATGTCGCCTAGTCGTAGTGGCGAAGCGGCCCTAAGCCCCATATTAGCGCCGACTGAAACAAAGCGGGGCTTACACGTAATGGTAGTTAATGAATCTTTCACTGAATTATGTATGCCGTGTGTCCTCGGCTTAGCTTTACAGTTTAGACTTTTGTTATTGTTGTCGACTTCTATTTATGTGTGATATGTGATGATAGCATGCATGGGCTGATATTTTTTCAGTGTTGCAGTATATTTTGTTGTGGGATGAGTAAAACATTCATCTCTTGTAGGTAACTATACTAACAAGAATAAGAGGAAGTCTGAAAGTGACGCGGGTCACTGAAAAGTTGTGTTATAATCGGTTGTCGTAGTATGGGCATTTGATGAAAATGTCGTGAGGAAAGTTCTGAGTATGAATGTAGATTTCATACACAGAACTTTCCTCACGACATTTTCATCATAAGAGTAGACGAAGACCAAAGTAACGATGGATGGACTGTGTAAAGGATGACATGGTAAGAAAGGAGGTGTCTGATGAGACGACGAATAAAGAAGTATGGAAGAAGAAGACATGCTGCGCCGACCCCAAATGAATTGGGATAAGGGCAAGAGAATGATGATCATGAGGTAACTGTAAAAATACTAACATTATAACTGCGTGATAAGTATTTTTTTGTCTCCTTTTCAGAATTGTTAAATTAATTTCAGGACCGTTACAGATTATGTCATAACCTATAAATAATGATAGAAGCCATGTGCACATCACATAGTTATTCTTTTTTGTATTATTTTTTTTATTTGGGTCGCTTTATACGCGTACCTAATTATTTAAAATTAATTGTTTCAAACATCAAAACAGCGAAATAAGTCACTTTCTATACGTTCTTATTGTATTGAACACATCTCCGAATCTACGTATAAGTTTCAGTGGAAGTACACGTAATGGCTGAACACACTAAAACTATGTAGACGTAAGATGCGGTAACTTTACATATTCTATTTAATAGTTAACCAAGTTATCAAACTACAAATTAGTTTTGCTGTTGACTGCTATTTAAAAAAAGGCCAAATTCTAACTTATCTATTTATATAAAATTTTAATGGTAAACTGACTGACTGACTGGGTGCTATGTCAACACACAGCCCAAACCGCTGGTCCAAGAGACATGACACTTGGAGGGTGTGTTCTTTGTAAAGAGTAAGTATCCACTAAGAAAGGATTTTCGGGAATTCCACCCCTAAAGGGGATGGAAGTTTAAATGAAAGTCCGTCAATTTTGAAGTAAGAATCTTCAAATTTTGTGTTTAGGCTGACGATTGAAAATTAATCTATACGTATCTCAGCGTTTTTGAGAATTCTGCCCCCGAAGGGTTAAAATGGGGAATGAAGTAATCGGATATTTTTCGACATCCACGCGGGCGAAGCCGCGGGCAAAAGCTAGTATTGTATAAAACATCAAATATAACTGTGGCACCTATTAAGTTGTAAAACAACAGTTTTTAAACATGTTTTTGTTTGACGCAACCGTATCTAAGCATCTCATTATCATCTGCCTAGCCTTTTCCCAACTATGTTGGGGTCGGCTTCCAGTCTAATCGGATGCAGCTGAATACCAGTATTTTACATGGAGCGACTGCCTATTTGACCTCCACAATCCACTTAGGGTAATACGATACCCCTTTCGGAAGACTGGTTGTCAGACTTTCGGACCACTGACTACCTGTAACGACTGTCAAAGATCTACAGATGACAGCCGGAATCAACGGCTTAATTGCTTTCCGAGGTACGGAGGAAAATCGGTATGTTATGGGTGGTCACCCATGTACGGACCAACCTAGGCAAACGCGGCTTATCCTGAAGATCGACCCGAGCGGCTGTTATTATTTAAGGTGGCAATACTCATATCAACTGGGAAAGGGATCATCACCGTTTCAACTCGAGCCATTGATTATCCTTTGTATAGACCCCCTACTGCAACGCACACTAATAGGAATCGCCTCGTCTCGGGACAAGCAATACGGTGACGATCCCTTTTCCGAGTTGAAATGTCTGCTATTTCCTTAAGCCATGAGCTCGAACTCTTGTGAGCATCAATGCGACAAAATATAGTTTTGCAGTGGGCATAGTTATTGTAGATACAGGAAAACTTAGGACCGTCCTAAATGCATTTCTATTTCAGCATCCGACCCATTAAAACACACATTATTATAATTGCCACCCAACCCTACATTTAAAACTTAAGTTTCATTGCCTCACCCGTCATATCTATTCAAAGGCCCATCAACCTAATTTTAAGGCGATAATTGCTGCGTTACGAGTAGGATATTAGACCGGTTGTCAGTGATAACGGTTTAATGCTACCAGTACGACTACAAGGTGGATTTGAATGGTGGACTAATGTTGTAACTTGCAAAGTCAGTTGATTATGAAGAATTGAAATTGAAATTGTTTTCAGTGTATTTTTTTTTTGTAGAGTATTCCATTTTTAAGTCTTAGTGTGTATCACACAATTGCATGGCTTTCAATTTTGTTTTTCCACGTCAAAACAATATTATTTGCGTTATCTCCATTATCGAACCGCCGAAATTTTTCAAACATATAAATCAATGGATTAGGGATTTCCTTCAAAATTTTTGTCTTTGTTAACTTTTGTTATGTTTTTTTGCGAGTAACACTTAGTTTTAGATATTTCAATTCAGCTTCATTCACAATGTGCCTTTAATTAGATAAGAAAATATAATTTAATTGTGCCTCTATTTCTTCCTGGGTGGTAATATACACGGTGTTTTAGTTTCTGTTACAATGTTTCTAACACCGCGTTTAAAAATAAATAAACAAGTAAGAAAATAGACCACAACCAACGATAAATAAAAGTACATTTCTAAAGAAAACACACAGGCATATTAATCATTTTCCCACGTTATTTTCCTTTATGTACAACGGGCTATAAAAGTACCATAAATGTTTTTCTAATAATTCTGTAAATCATTTCGCGCCGATAATACTCGTATACTGCGTGTATTTACGAAGAAAACATAGTAAGTTAGAATATGTTATTCTAAGTAACGATACGTTCACTGCTTAGGGCTATACTTCTTGCGTCAAATAAAACACGCGCGCGTCACTTAGTTTCACCGCGTGAGTGCCGTCGCGCGTGGCGCCGGCAGTCAAGTAGCGGTGACTTGTAGCATGATTTAATCGATTTCTTTTATTTGTCTTTCCCGCAGTCGTTGTCGCAAGACGCGAGTCGCTTGAACGTGGAGCTCGTGGCCAAGAGGTAACGTTGCGTGTGAAAAAGGTATAAATGTACTTGTTTCTTTTACAAAGAAAGTACTGAAAAAGCATTGCAAGGTAATTGTGTAATTCACTTCTCAATGGCAGAACAGGTTAGAATTTTTTTTTCAAAAGTTTTTTTCTCTATTTATGTAAATGTAAAATGAAAAAAAAGAATGGAAATTCTCTCGTGTCTTACGAGAGAATTTCCATTCCTTTTTTTCAAAAAAACTTTAGAAATGTATAATATTGTTTTCTAAACTAGTATAATGTCTCGCTGATGGTGGCACGTGTGTCGGATCATTTAGTTCCCTTCAAAATGGTTGAGTTGAATGGTGCTGATACATGCGTCATGTTCGTGAACGGGCGCTGTCAGTTGTGACTGGTCATCTCTTATTTGCCACGGCTTATTTGAATCAATTATTTTATTTTTGAATTGTTTTTACTATGGACACTTTTAACGTACACATCTTGCTGCATCGGTCTCACATAATGTACCATCTCAAAATGAATGATGTCACCAAGGCTTCTCCATAGAGATCTACGCTAGGGAATGGGCAACTACAGTACTTTCACAGTTTTTGTGCCTTGTGACTGGGACTGTAGCTATTTTTTACTGTTGTCTTTGTTTCGACAATTCAAAAGTGCCTGTAACTGGCCTACTTGAAATAAATGCTTTGATTTTGATTTTGATTTTGAGAAGAAGCAAATTTTAACTTAGTTTTAAAAGTATCTACTTTTTTGTCTTCTAAACTGCGATATTCAACTAGATTTTAAATTCAACGTAGTTTTTAACAACTTCGTTGCTAAAAAACATGAATTCAAATTATTTATTTGTAAAACATAGGTACAATATATTAAGATCTAATTCAAATGTCAGGATCGCTATGTTTAACCTAATAGCAATTTCGGATACTTATAAAACTAATTTAAAAAAAAAACAAATTATTATTCAAATTAAATTAAATACCGTAAATCATTAAAATTAAATTAAATACTATTACTAATATTAAAAATGCGAAAGTAAACGGCTGATCGCATAGTCATGAAATTTGACAAGAAGATAGATTATATCCTGGGGTAGGACATAGGCTCTCTCACGTACACATCAAAATATCCACGCGGACGAAATCGCGGGCAATAGCTAGTTTCTTATATTGCCGAGTCAAAGATACGAAGTCACAGTTTTGAAAAAACTCTGTGAAACTGAAAAAAAAACAAAGCCTTTCATCCAAGGAGCCTGTAAATGACGAATATAAATTCGCATCTGATACCGTTGAGACACGACACCCAAATAGCAGTACCACAGAGTTAGGGATGGCACTGCGGTTGAAACACCAAATATTTTTAAATGAAAAAGATTTTAAGAGAGTTTATTTGCGTGACAGTAGACAACGTGATAAGGACACGACACGGGGTAATACGTGTAACATACCTTGGACTATAACTATCCTGTATTAGGCAGTTACCACCGTAGTTTACTGTCTAATACTTAATTTCGTATTTAAGCAGTAATCCAAAAAAAAAGTAATAAAAATTATTTTTTATAAAAAAATAATTTTAGTAACTTATAAAAAATGAAATCGAATTCGTTTATAATACGAGTATGTATAAAGGGTGTAAAAAGACCCTTAATGAAGCCGGAAGGCACTTGTTCTCCTCGTCATTGCGATATTTTTTTTGTTCTGGACCATACCTGGAAACCTTCTAGTTACAGAGATATTGGAGGTCAAAGTTCAAAATTTTTCATAACTTTTTTTTTTAATACTAGTTTTTAAGGTTATAACTTTATTTTTCATACCTCCATGACTCGTTCACTATTCAATGCATCCATCAGCAAAATGTTTAGAGTGCGTTACATTGAGTTTTTCCGTAAAACGTAACTTAGCACCCCAAAAATAAAAGTCGTTTCCCAGCAACATTTTTTGCGTACGGTTAGTTGGTTTGATTTACAGAATGCTTGGTTGACGGCTTCGTTAAGGGTCCGTTTACACCCTGTAGACTCGTTATACCCTTTCTAAATATTACTGAGTTTTACCTGCGACGAATAAGAAACAATTCTCATATGACCTAGACTGTACCCAACAACGCTAGGAGTCGACCATACAGACTGTAACTTCTTATTCAAGTAAATAGGTCAAGGAAGCTAGGAATGTCTTGTCCTATTAAACTGAATTTCTGCCGCGACCTAGCGGGAAAAGGAAAAGCCAGGTAAATCTATTTTGTAGTGGGGAAACAGTTCTCATTTGAAATGACAGAGAAGGTTTGTTTGTTATTTTATCATCATCATCATCTGCTTAGCCTTTTCCCAACTATGTTAGGGTCGGCTTCCAGTTTAACCGGATGCAGCTGAATACCAGTATTTTACATGGAGGGACTGTCTATCTGACCTCCACAACCCAGTTAGCACTGGGTAATACGATACTCCTTGGTAAGACTGGTTGTCAGTCTGTCAAACTTTCGGGTCACTGTCCACTTTTTTGTTATTTTATAATGTCAATAAATGGGATAAGTAAATAGTTATCAAATAAATTGGCCGTTGTAGGCATGACGTAATATTGTTGTAGCGTATTATCTTTCAAAATCTTAGTGATACGAAAGTAACCATTCTGGAAGTCTGTTACCTTATCTATCATGCCTTAACGGTAAAACAAGTTTCATTGATATTTGGTACACAGGTAGGCCGTGCTCCATAACCTGGGACATAGGACATAAAAAAAATTTCATGTAATACGTCCTTGTGGGATAATTTTCCAACTTCACGCATACAAAAACTAGTAAGGCATATGAATATAGGTTCTCAGACATATAATTTCAAACTTTGTTTCAAAAAGAAGTTCAGTAATTTTTGGATAAACAATTATGTGAGCCACAAAAAAACACCATCGGAAAAAGTCGTGAATTTATTATCCACTAAGTGCCAGCCCTACAGTAGGTTCAATCTAGCACATGTCAAATCACGGAGGATTTTTTGAAAAGACGATTTCTAGCTAAATTGATTGCAAGCCTTCGGAAATATTGCTCCAATGTTTTGTTTCTTTTTGATTACGGACTTGGGAAACGAAGATTTGAGGCTTGCTTCGATCAACGCGTTTGTAAGCTGCAATAGATGGGCAAATCTGATGTACCTTGATAAATGGCTTGGAATGAATTACGGTGAAAAATTGTGTTTGATTATTCGTCGCATTTCTCGGTAACAATTTCGGGCTAGTTGCAAATACGTCGGAATAAATTCTAGACTTAACTGTATTTTTAGGTCCGGTTGCACCACGTAGCACTAAACACGTTTAACACTAAATGTATGTACTTAAAACATCGTTTTGTTTCTACCAATCGTTTGAAGATGACAATAATGTTTTAAAAATCTTTACCTCTAAACACATAAGTGATTTGTACAAATGTGTTTTACAACAGTAGTAAAACTATCGCAATTTACATTAATTATTTCCTCTAAGATAACTCCAAGAGTTTCCTATAAAAACGCAAACAACACTGAACAATAAAGGAACAAAGCACTTTACATGTTGATTGACAGATGACAATCTGTCATCCATCGTCTTTCAACTACACGCTTGTTCTTAAGACTGCGACTAGGGAAATAAGCGGAGCGGGGCACGGTAGGATTAAGTTTGGTTTAGTAGGTACAATAAAAAATATTACTTTTCATCTTTGTCATAATCACAATGACCTCTATTCTTGTTAATATAAAGTTGCCATTGGTTTACTGCCCCTGACAAGTCTGTCAATATTAAAGGGATTTCTATTACTATTGACATAAGGTTGCTTTTTGGTTGCAGCTGTAAGAGGTAAATTTACTGCGAAAGTACTAAACTCTTTATAGTGAAAGTGGCACAGACAGATATGTAAATATGTCATCCATGTAACTCACACATGTCCACGAGTGTAACATAAATAATGCTGTACCACATTGCATTATAGTTTCTTTTCGTGAGACTTGCAATAAAAGCATACTTTTATTTATCAGAATAAAGCCCGCGCTCGCTCCGCCTGTACCTAAGCCAACAGCCCTTCCTCTAACTGAATTAAATCACAATTGACATCCAGCAAAAAATCGTGATTAAAATCACAGATAACGACCACAATGAAACCCATCATTCATCAAAGACGACAGAGAAGAAATAAATCGAAAACAATTACTGTCACTCAGATTAATTACAATATAATTACCGATTGATTCGATAACTACAGATTTTCCTTATTTAACTGAGTTTTTTTCTCTAACAATTTGCGTTTGAACTGTAATTATTTAGCACGTGTCTCATTGTAAGTGATTAACGAGAAGCGAGTAGAGTTAGCTATTAAAAACAAGTAGGCGAGAGTCTCTCAGTGAGTTCTCTGCCCGTTAAATGACAATTCAAATTGAGTCAGCCCTAAATGTATAAAGGCTTAACATAACCGAAAGGCACTTGTTTTCCCTGTCTTTGAGATCATTTTTTTGTTCTAAAACAACTTGGGAACCTACTAGTTACGGCAATATTGGGGGTCAAAGTTCCAACTTTTTGACAAGTTTTTTTTTTTACTACATTTTTTTAATGTAAGATTTTTACTTTACACACCTCCACGACCCCCGTACTATTCAATCCATCCATCAGCACAATGCTTTGAGTGCTTTCCATCGAGTCCTACCTTAAAACGTGATTTTACACCCCAAAAAAAAAGTCGATTACCAGCAATAATTTTTGCGTAAAGTTACTAAGTTTGATGTACAGAATGCTTGGTTGACGGCTATGTGAAGGGTATGTTTACACCCTGTATATCTCTTTTACTTACACGGGAATATTTTGTACGGTTTTTGACCGGGAAAATCGCTGACAGCTAGTCGCGTCGACCGCAGTGGGACAAATGCCTTACAGCCAGTTATAACGCAAACAAATTGTCTATGATTCGTTTGCTCTAGATTTTAATTGGTGCTATCGTCAAATAGTTTTGATTTACATAAGCAGCGGATAAAAAAGAAGATGAATTGCGTTGTCGAAGGTCGTGCGTGCTGATTAATTATTTATTAATTAGATTTACTGTGAATCATGCTTAACAGGATCTGAAGAGAATCCGGGTTGGCACGAGTTAGTTGACACCTCTCATTCCTCTCAAGCATTGTTACTCAACCTATTTATTTCAATTGAACCATTTAGAGACACTTTTTGTGCCAAGGAGTCGATCAATTAGTCAAAAACTTGAAGCCTAGTACTACCAAAACGAATCTCAACGTTACACCTGTCTAGGTGTGAATCATTCTGACTATCCCATTACCTTTCACCTTAAACATCATTATATTATTCTATCTATCCGAAAATTCCAATGAGTAGTAAGTAGTAGCCATGTGGTATCGGCTCCGACATTCGTCTATTAGATCGTGGGTTCGAACCCAAGCAGGCACATTACTTTGTGTAATTTATTTCATTACAACTGCTCTCAAAACGGTGAAGTAGAACATCGTGTTGAAACCAGCATGTCCTACAACCAAACAATCGAAGAAATGTGACATCTGCCAACCCACTCTGGGCCCGCGTGGTGGATTGCTCCCCACTTCTCCTACAGAAAGGATACCTAAGTCCCAGCGGTGGGAATGTTATAGGCTGATTATAAAATTAAAGAATTTATTTCAAGTAGGCCAGTTACAGGTTCTTTTGAATTTTCGAAACGAAGACAACGAGAAAAGTAGCTACAGTCCCAGTCACAAGGCATAATAACTGTGAAATTACTGTAGTTGCCCATTAAAAGCGTAGATTTCTATAGAGAAGAACGGGCAAGAAACTGCATGGACACTCTTTTAAATCTGAATATTGTTACAAAATACTTATGCTTATCAAAATAATAGCCAACTGTGCAAAAGACTCAATTTATTCGCCGAGCTATAACTGGCTAAGCTGTTAATGTTATAATTAGTAACATACAAACGGGTAATATTATTTCAAAACTCGACATAAAATGCTCAGTTCAATAATTTTGCTCAACATTAGTGGCTTACATTCACTGTTGCACAAGGGTGATGATTATAAGGGTGTGTACACATACATTAAAACGCGTGCCATTTCTCGATGCAGCGTTGAACTGCGTGAAGCTGGAACCTCAAAATGTGATGGTGACAAAATTGAATAGATAATTGCTTTGTATGGTCACGGCTTTGATGGTCCACAAATACTGCTGAATCGAATGTGATGAACTAAACAAGTGAGTATCACGCCTTATTTAACAACATCAGCTTGGTAACGAAGCGAAGGAAATATCTCTATACCAATAAACGAGGCAAGAAAATCTACATAGAAATAGAATTAAATTTACAAGAAAAGTTACGTCCTCCAGTGACCCATTATAATTATCGATTTAAGTTGGTACTAGATCGTAGTAAAGCTTTAAGTCCCTTTAAAAAGCTACCAGAGTTTCGACAATTATACTCGAGTAGGTAAACAGAGAGAGTTGTTCCGCAAGTGGAGAAGTGCGGGCATTTTTGGGACACACATAACATCACACCTGTAATCCCCGAAAAGCAAAGGTGTATCTAATAGTACCTACACCCACATTTCACCAGTTATGTTTAAGTCCCATATAATAGAGGGCGAGTATATTGCCATCAGCCGAAGCAAATCCAGACTCCGTGGCTGCTACTGAGAAATTCCTAATGGAAAAACCCAATATTACTGACCGACCTGGGAATCGAACTCGGGACCTCATGCTCAGCAGTCTTGCGACCACTACACCAACGAGGCGGTTACGGAATTTTATTTATAATTAAATTACTGTTGATGTTCGCAAGGCGTTTCTTTTGCTATCTGGGTGGTTACTTATACAATAAAACTCACAAGGTGTTACATATCTTTAGCCTCACAAATAATAAATGCAAAAAGAGGCTAACAGACTGGCTACTAACATTAAACTATAATAATACTGAAAATATACTTATAGTGACCTAAACACAATATCACGTACTGTCACACACCCACGCACACACACACACAGTCACACACCCACACACTCACACACACAATCACCCATACTACACATCTACTAACATTCGTCTCGCATACTAAACCTAGATTTTAATCATAGTAAATAAAACTATAAAATGTCTGATTCCTAATTACAATCTGTCAGCGGACCTAGTACATAATTTTTAAAAATGAAAATGTAAAGGGGTGGGATCCTGGTGTCCTGAAACACAGGCCACGAGCCTAGCTTAGGCACCAGTCTCCCACAATATATACTTACCTGAATTGTGTATCATTGTCGAATCTGACCGATGTAAAATAATTTGTGTATATTGTGTTGAGAAAAATAAAGTTGATTGATTGATTGATTGATTGATTCTCAGAAGAATTATAAAAAAATGGTTTTTGATTTTGGATAGCAGCTTCACCATATTAACTTTGAAGTTTGCGGACACTTGTGCAACTTATGACTGAACAATGCGAGTGCAAACATCAGTTCTTCGACTCATCCACAATGTACAAATACCCCTATGATTCAATACTTTTTATTATGCTGTAAGATGTGCTGTTAGTTTTATTAACGTTTAGCTTTTAACGACTAGTTACACCGTTACTGCAAAAAAGAAGTTGATTATTAAATAAATTATAATTAAACGATTCCCTGTCTTTACAACCGTGTGATCTTAGTTCAACAACGGACGGTTTTGTCATTTTCTACTGTTATCGTAAACGAGCAATCTCTGAGCAAAAATTATGACAATGTGAAGTAATAAATAATGTTTGAAAGAGGAGACGTGTCTTTATGAAACAAGAATGGTCTACCCGTACTAATACTGTTAATGTGGAAGTAACTGTGTGTTTTTGTCTGTGGATTTCTATTTAGGCACGAAGGTGGAAATTAACCTGTGTTAGGACATAGGACTATTAAATCCCCGATAATACTTTCTCGTGGGATAATACCCCACGTCCGAAGCAAGTATTACACAAACGATTAGAAACATGAATTTATTTCAACACACCAAGAGAATCTGCCCTATAAATTAACAAAATAATAGATAAAGGTACCTTACAATTAAAATATAGATACTATCATTGAAAGAACAATAAACAGCCTCTTTATAACAAACCAAACCAACTCTTATTACCATACCAATAGAATACTTACTTGAAAAAAACCTTGAAAATCTGAATGACGTGCCCTATATGACCGAAAGATAGATTATAGGTACCTACAATTAAAGCATAGATATTATCGTGTGAGAGAATAGGTAATAAACAGCCTCACCATACAAAAATCAACTCAATTCTCTTTTCCCATACATACCAACAAGTTGAGAAAAGCCTTGAATAACGCTAGGCTCACACTCTAAATTACTTTACAACATACAGCAAATGAAAGTGGTCGGGACCAAGGCGAGCGGGTGGCGCGAACTCGAGATAACACGATACGGTACCGATATATCGATATCTATAATTAGTGAGTTACAAGCTTTGTGTGAGGTGGTGAGAAACGCGGGGCGGTTAGGGGGGATGAGTGTGATGGGCTTTTTCGGAGTTTTCTGACTCGGCGGAACCCGAAAGGAGGCTAACTTTTTGACACGCTGTCAAAACCCAAAATTGACAGCTTGAAACAAGATAGTGCGGTTGTGGAAGAAGGAGATAGTGGGACTAAATCGATCGATTCCGTTACTTCCTCCTGTGCTCTGGTATGGTCCCGCTATAAGCTTAGTTTTAAGCCAAATACCTTTCTTGACCTTTTTTTGAGAAAGGAGTAAATGATGATGAGACTTCTGACAGGGGAGAATGGAAGAAGAAAACCGCCGACCGGATGACGGCCTATCATGAGTCATCAATGCAGTACATATATAAATTGTAGAATGCGAATCAATCTGAAGACGTTGCGATGGAAGGCCACCCACTAGGTGGACCGATGACCTGGTTAAGGTTGCAGGGATCCGCTGGATGCGAGTCGCACGGGACCAGTCAATATGGCGATACTTGCGGGAGGCCTATGTCTAGCAGTGGATGTCTTTCGGCTGAAATGATGATGATGATGAATAAATGTGAACATGAATATAAAAACCTAGAAAGGCGTAGAAATTAATGGATGAAAGAGAGGCCTTTACCCAGAACAAAATAGGCTAACCTTCCTCCTAGCCTTGAGCGAAACCCCCACGTGTAGAAAAACAGTCGGTTGACTCCTTGGAAAGTTTATTAGCTACTTATTTTATTGGAAATTATATTGGAGTTTTCCGCGTATAGAGTGTATCGCCGTTCTCAAAGCCCTACATAGAATAGGACCGGTGTGCGGTGCAGCGGTGGTAACTAAGTTATATTAATTAACGTGGACGTAACGAACATGCATAACACCTCACGTTTTAAATACCTGTGGCCCTAGTGTGGTGTAGCTATAAGTTTAATTCAAGTCATCAATCTTAAAAGTTACGAGTATCTTAGTGCGAATTGTTCAACAATTTATTGCTAATTGATTAAATTAGAGAGCAGCGGTGGCCCAGTGGTGGAGACCCCGACTTACGAGCAGTAAGTCGTGGGTTCGAACCCAGCCAGGCGCATTGCTTTGTGTAAGTTATTTCATCACCACTGCTCTCAAAACGGTGAAGGAAAACATCGTGAGGAAACTGGCATGTCCTAGAACCAAAAATTCGAGGACATGTGACATCTACCAACCCGCACTGGGCCCTCGTGGTGGATTATAGCCCATTGCCTCTCATAGAGAGGAGGCCTGCGTCCCAGTAGTGGAAACATTAATAGGCTGATTATGCTTATGATTAAATTAACAATCAATTATTCTGTTGAGCAGTATTCATATTTATTTATATTTTAAATAAACAGAATATTACAACTTTTTTGTATCCAGGGACGACACGGGTTACATTAAGGCTCATGAAATAAGGTGATCCTATTGCCACAAATCGGGCAGAAAATTAAATTCTGGGGTTCTACTGAGAAAGTTCAAAAGAAAAACGTAATGACACTTCGCCTAATTACTTGCACCACAAAACACTAAACACATTTAACACTAAAAGATGATTATTACTAATTAAATAAATAAGTTATTTAAAATTCGCTTTATTATTATTGTAGTAGAGAAAACGAATTATTTTTAACAAGTTATTGTTATTTCAAGCAACGAACGAAAAACATACAATTTCAACGAGGAAACGTTGCAAATTCGCGTTTTTTTAATGTAGTAGCCCTCTTAAAACATCGTTGTTTCTACTATAGTTTAAAAATGATAGATTGCTGCGGTGAATACCCAAGTAGGCCCAATGAGCTAGCCAGATAGCCACAGCCATAAACAAACTCACAAAAACAAACTTTCTACTCGGCCTATCAAAGTCCACAGAAGGACATATCGCTCTCAATCACCCAATCAAGGCTGGTTAATTGCGTTCAGTCCCCACACAGGTTAAATTCCGATAAGTCACAGACGAAGGAATTCCACATATCAGCCGTACGGCGGTACCCTACTGAGACACTTAGCAACAGCTAATACCTAAAGGCTTTATCATACTGGCGATTTGCAAGCGTGTTGCCAGCGAGGCGACTGTTTGAAGGACTTGGTACATTACACAGACTCGATGCTTGAAATGAGAGCTTTATAACGAGTTGCTTACGGTAAAATTTTCAATATGGCCTTGAGAATAAGACATCTAGTCCTTAACATAGCTGTAGCTTTTTAAGTCCTCTAATGAATAGCTGTAAGGACACATTAGACATTACAGCAAGTGGGCCACAGTCTGGTTGAGAGCACCGCATTCACGTGGACTGCTGAAATGATCTGTCTACGCTACGTTTACGCGACGAGAACGATTGACGTGAGTTTACAAGAGAGAACAAGACAAGCAAGTGTTTAATATTGTGAAATCGCTCGGTAACCGTCGCGTAGACGCGGCTAGGTCGCTTCTCACCAGCGGAGAGCACGTTCACAATTCGCCTCGCTGAAACCATACTGGAAAGGTATTTGAATATTCTTGTATAGAGCCTGGAAGTCATTTTTTCTTTTTCACACAATACTTGTTTCCAACCAGCTATTGATATAAACAGGCTTTATGCGAAGTCGTAATTTCATAGGCCCAAAATATTCAAACCTCTTGACAGTGTGAAAACGCTCTAATTACCTAAGCCGTTTACTGTTGCTAGGCAACGATAAAACCTAGGCACCAAACATGTTTGTAAAGGACCTGACAATCTACGCACGCATGTGTTGCAACTAGAACGGACAAGTACAATCGCGCACAAAAATTTACATCGACCATTTTTTATTTCCCTTGCGTTAAAAATTAAATATTAATTTTATAGCAATGTAAGTGCGAACTAGTTTCGCAATGCGAATCGTTTATTTTAATTTTTCGTGCGTAATGTTGTTCCGGTTATTTGTAGGCACGTGTTTTTTTTGTTGAGTAATTAAAACGAATGGAATCTCGAGGTGATCTGTTTTTTATGGGATGATCATATTTCATTGATCACTCGCGTTAATATTAGACGCCAAGATTTTTTTGTTTATTTTCAATCCTTTGTCCATAATGATTTTATTATTATTCAGATTAGTGATATGACACCTTATTTAAGTAATTATAACCTTTTAATTGAACTTGGATAGAAACTGAAAACATACGGAACTGATCCTAATTACAGCGACCAAACCGCATTAGGCATACCTGTTTAATTGGATAGACATAAAGACCAATTAAGTATTCGTCAGTGCCCTAGAAACTCTTTCATCCATCCCAGCTTATAAACTTAGACAATCTAGTGGTCGGAATGATAGAAAGGAATGCCAACAACTTAACTGAAAACTGTTATATTGATAAAGTTTAGTTACTGTGCCGTTTAATCTACAATGATCGAATACTCTTTAACAATAAAACAATGTATCGTTAAATACCACCTATCTACATATTAATTTCATGTCTACCACCAACCCACACAGGGCACGCGTGGTGGATTATAGCCCACTCCCTCTCACAGTGTAATAATGTCAAATGTTAATGTCACTGTCAGTTTGACAGCCGACATAAAGACGGCAACACTAGGATGGCCCCTCTTACCTGGGAGCTCGGCTATGAGACACATGCTAATTTGTAACTATATGAAAATTATCCACGAAATACTTTCAGCAAGATGTTTTATTAACAGAAGAACATTACAGATTATGCTTATGGTAGCATGATACAATCATGACGACATGTGTAGAGGATTTTTTTTTCATAGGTAGACAGAAGGTTCCGTGATGTTACCAATTTACTCAACGACAGTACGTACTGATACTTAATATGAAAATTCAAAGCCTCAATCATATAAAATACCGACGCAATCCGACACCAGGTTTTATACATTTTAACACAATTACGACATAGGAATTCTATATTTAATGTACATTTGATAACATAACCAATAATGGCCATATTACCATACCACCGCACCTACTATGTAGGTCGCAACGTATAATTTCATATTTCTAGAACTAATATTGTTCTAGTTATGAACTAGTAATACTTGTTCTAGATTCAACTTGTACGTAACGCACGTTTTCTTACATTTTCTTGAAGGATTTCGTGTTGCTAGCTAAAAAATATGGACGTGTGAGAAATTTTTGCGATTTTATTCATGTGCTTTCTGTAAAGTTTTTTAAGCATAGGTTTTAGAACTACTGGTGGTTTAAAAACTAATAAACCACCAGGCCCTTAAATAGATAAAAACTACTGCCGTTATTTCCATTAAAAAAATGTTAGCATCCGTTAGCAAATTGATTTAAAATAAATTGGCCTATCTTTACAAATCGGCAAAATTAAAATCGTGAGAAAAACAATGTAACCTTTCTTATCATAAAAATAGGTGTCATCGTCATTCTCTTACCCTTATCCCAATTCATTTGGGGTCGGCGCAGCATGTCTTCTTCTTCCATACTTCTCTATTACTCGTCATCTCATCAGACAACACCTTTCTTGCCATATCATCCTTTACACAGTCCCTCCATCGTTTCTTTGGTCTTTCTCTACTCTTATACCCATCCACATTCATACTCAGAACTTTCCTCACAACATTTTCCTCTTTCCTCCGCATCACAAGCCCATACCACGACGACCGAATACCACACAACTTCAGTCACCGGGGCTACTTTCAGAGTTCCTCTTATATACTAATTTCTTATTTTATCCATTCGCGTAACACCACACATCCCCCTTAACATTCTCACATAAGTATAATTATTATTGTTAATTCTGAAAGAAAATTGTGCGTAGATTGTTCCTGCTAGTCATAATATGTATTAGAATAATATTATGATCTGTTTACCAGCTGGACAAATCTGTACCTTCAGTGAAAAGTGATATAAGTGAAAAATCATAGTTTTGAGTAATTTAAGGTTAAAGATTTAAAAAAATCTCGTTATTTTTCTAACGTTCTAAAATAAAAAACGATATGTGGTACGTGTAGATAATATTATAAAGATTATAAAGAGCTTGGTTTGAATATATTATTTTGCACGGAATTTAAGTAATTAGTAAAAATAGCCAGTTATATCACCGTACACTATAGTTTTCTTTGCTTATTTTTGTGTATTTAAATTTATAATGAAATGAATTATTTTACACATTTAGTTACCGTTTTGTGTGAAATGTTATAAGGCTTGTGTTTTGGCATGTTTTGCCTGCAAATAGTTGTTGTGAGAAAAAGTCGTAAAACTAATATGATCATTTTGATTATCAGCAACCTTTTTTCATTGTTTTATTTAAAATTCCTACGTAAATATTCAATTGTACCCCTAAACATCAATGTATTTTTCAAACTAGTAAGTGATTAATGCTACAAGCTAGAATTTATTGTGATACATTTTGTTTACATCGAAGTGTTTATTGATACAAGTAATAAGTATTTTCAAACGTTTTTGTCACAGAAAGGGTAAAACTATGTTAATATCATAATAAAATAATAACTAAATTAAAAAAGCGTTTCTTTAATAAAGAATTCTTGAATAAACACTTTTTTATGAATTACAAGTAGTAGCAAAACAATAAAATATTTTTATAAATCAAACTTAAAACATAACTTGTAGACCTAAGTAGGTATTTATTGTTAATCCGATTATCAGAGTAGGTATCGTTAGTCTTTAAACATATTAAAACAGGCTCAATAAATCAAACAACAGATTTGTTGTAGCACTTCAACTCTTCGCTATATAAAACAATATAATTAACATCCTTATAAAAAAACATAACTTTTAAACCTCTTTATTATTAATCTTGAACAGTCTTAAAGCGTATTTAATCAGTCTCAAAAAATCAAAAAACAGATGTGTTGTACATGTAGCACTTCAACTATTCGCTATACAATACAATATAACATCCTTTTAAAAAAAACACAACTTTTAAACCTACTTATCGTTAATCTTGAACAGAGATCGAATTAGTCTTAAATCATATGAAATCAGTCTCCAAAAATCAAACAACAGATAACAATATAATTTTCTTATAAAAAAACATAACTTTTCATCCTTTTTATCATTAATCTTGAACAGTCTTAAATTGTATTAAATCAGTCTCCAAAAATCGAACAACAGATATGTTGTAGCACTGCAACTATTCATTATCCGAAACAATATCAGGATCTGCGTCACGCAAATTTGAGTTTGTTATCAAATTATGATAAAAATCGTGAACACTTGGATCAATGTATTCTAACAGTGATATTAAATCCCTTTTCTTTAAAACACTTATAGGAATCGGTCCTTTGGAACATTTTGGAACAGCATTAATACTAACTAAACTGTAGTCTTTATTCCTTTTGTCGTAAGACATCACATAATAATCATCACCTACGTAACTTTCTTTATATTCAAAAACCGGAAAATTTTCTTTACTAAATTTAATAACTCTTACATTCAACCATATAAACTTTTCACCCGTAGAATTAGTTTTTTTAACTGTAAAATTATTTTTAGCAAACATGGCAAAATCGTAAAAATCTGTCCCCGCCATTTCAATTACTGAAAATTTATTAGTTCTAGTTGATGCACTCCTTACCAATCGCGTGGGTGGTGAATATTCATTGATGTTCGTTTTTTTGCTCTTTCAATGAGCGTATGGTCACTAACAACTTCCATGTGTGTACGGCCGGGTACGAGAAATTTATGTTCTATGTTCAAAAGTTGAGGCGAGTCTTTTAGTGCAAATAATAAAGCTGTGCAAATAATAGAATTTTTGTTTTGTCCCGAACATGAATCTGAATACATGATTAAGGTTTTAGCATTTGGGTGAAGCAACGGAAGTCTCACAGTGATAAATTCGTACAAGCACGAAGCTATTTGATTGGCGCCCCTACCACCACTACATTCTGCGTACATGTAGCAATATGCGTAATCAGTCGTAAAATCGTGGATTGTCAGATTAAAGACCCATAGTTGTCTTTTATAAAATGCTGATTGAGTATTCAGCATAGGAGTAGGTAGACATTGTTGTAAATCGAATGCAATAACACAAATATCCGAGTTAGTTTTAGCCAAAGCCTTATCTTTGCGTTTTTCAGTGTAAGCACTTTCGTAGCTTTCCTGATGTAGTCTCAGTTGCTCCCGTACTTGTACAATTTGTTCAGCATCTTGTAAATATTGGAGCTTATTTTGTAACAAGTTACATTTATTGCATGTATCTATACTAGGTTTCTTAAATGATAAGTTCATATCTTTAAAAACTTTGCCATATACAGTTTTGCAGACGGGGTTACTATTTTCTTTACAATAAAGCTGATACATAGTACAGCATAGTGGTTCATGTACAAATGTAACACTTTTCACTAGAATGTATTGTTTCAATTTTTTAATGTTTTGTGATAGGATTTCATTTGTATTACTTTGGATTAATTGAAGTAAAAGCTTTCGGTTCGCGTAAGATGTGGTAACTCGAGTCGTATTAAAATACATTTTAGAAATATAAAGATCGGTTCGGAGCACTTTGGTATGAATCAAAAAGTATTATTTTACACAATAATTTCAATAAAAAATTGCTTACTTATATCAATGTACACAAAAAAATCTCATTAATTTTTAATCTTATAACAACGGGGATAAGATAGAAATTAAGTTAATTTTTTTTTAATAAGTTTAATCAGAGAATATAAAAACCGATCTGGGTCGACATGTATCACTTTTCACTGAAGGTACAGAAATACTACTCCCGAGGCACTTAACCTAATCTTCGACATACCCTCCTATTAATCATAAGACGATTCAACCCTTAACATTAAACCAATTTAACTCTCTATACGACTATTCGCCCTTCAAAACATCTTACAGGGTCGACGGCACCATTCTGTTTAAACTAAGATTAATACATCGCAGTTAATCGGAGTTTCGGACTGCAAACGAAGACAAATTAACAGCGCGTAAGTTTTAAAGTAAATTCTTGGATTAACTTGAATTGAATCTGTTAATTGGAGTTTAAGATCTGAATAAGTAGGTTTGAATATGCATGGGTTTTGGATTCAAGTTTGATGTTAATGTGCAGTTGCTGGAATAGGTTTTTCTTTTGATATTTTAATAGTTAGGTAGCTACTGTTCTGCTCATTACAACAAAACGTGATTTTATGGTAAGACTGACATACATAATGACCAGACCCAAATCATTTTGATTTCTGTAACTATATTTCTTTCGACACTTATACACGCCAATTTTGTGGTCAAAACTTTATAACTAGATGCCGCCATTTCCAAGCCATCATGCTACTTTACTACAGCGGCTTTTCTTCGGCAATCACTCACTCCATTCCGGTGATAAAGTTAAACCACAGTTATCTCCACAGTGGCACCCACTCCAACTAGATCTCAAGTAATAATTGCTCTGGGACCTATGTTCGCATGAGATAGGCAATTTGACACCGATTTGTACATTATTACTGGGTACCTAGCAATTCGGAACAATTACAGAGATACGTATGTAGTGCAAGATTATGTAAAATACGGCTATAAAATAAACGGCATGGAATGTTTTATTGATGGGGTTATGTTAGGGCTTGTATATATTAGGCAGTAATAAAGATTCATGTAGGGAATGAGTATAGAAAAAAACCATAAAGCCATTCAATCTTTGAGGGCAAAAAGAGACTCTACTTTAGATCGTCGTTCTTGCTCCGTGAGATTCGTCTTAATTGTTTGTATGGACCTTTCTGCACGTGGCTTAAATTGGAACTAGCTTTCCCGTCTTGTATTTTCAATAGATCCAACAACGTCCTTGCCAATGTATACAGGTTGTAAAAAGACCCTTTACATAGCCGTCAACCAATCATTTTGTACATAAAACTAAGTAACTTTACGCAAAAATTATTGCTGGTAATCGACTTTTTTTTTGGGGTGAAAAATCAAGTTTTAAGGTAGGACTCGATGGAAAGTACTCAAAGCATTGTGCTGATTGGATAGTACAGGGGTCGTGGAGGTGTGTAAAGTAAAAATCTTACATTAAAAACATGTATTTAAAAAAAAAAACTTGAGAAAAAGTTGGAACTTTGACCCTCAATATCTCCGTAACTACAAGGTTCCCAGGTATGGTCTAGAACAAAAAATGATCGCAAAGACGGGGAGAACAAGTGCCTTTCGGCAATGTTAAGGGTCTATTTACACCCTTTATAAACACCAAAGACTCTTTTAGATGATGATTTATTACTTAGGGTTATAATTGAGATGACGAGTAATAGAGAAAATGGAAGAAGAAGACATGTTGCGCCGTCCCCAAATAAATTGGGATAAGGGCAGGAAAATTATGATGATCACAAAGATAAAACACCGTCGAGCTAGATGTACTTTTACGGTTCACAAACAGGAAGTCTAATATGTAAGAGATGAGCCCGTGAGTAAATAATAACAACCGCTAGGGTCGGTCTTCAGGTTAAGCCGCGCTTGCCTGGGTTGGTCAGTGGATGGGTGACCTGACTACCCATTACATACCGAGTTTCCGCCGTGCCCCGAAAAACACGTAAAACCGTTAGTCCCGGTTGTCATTTATAAATCTTTAACAGTCGTTACAGGTAGTCAGTGGCCCGAAATTCTGACAATCAGTCTTAACAAGGTGTATCGTATTACCCAGAAATAACAGGGTTGTGAAAGTCAGATAGGCAGTTGCTTCATGTAAAATACTGTTATTCAGCTGAATCCAGTAAGACTGGAAGCCGACCCCAACATAATTGGGAAAAGGCTAGGCAGATGATGATACAGAGAGTCTAAGTTTTTTTTTGTCAAAGCCTGTAAAAACAGGCTAGCAGTATTTTCCTGTTTTGTCTTTTCTACACACTGTGTCTACATTTCAAATCCTACTTTCCTCTCGCAGGTCTGCTGGAAGAGATTACGCATGAAATAAGCAGTACCTTTGTGCTCTTCTATCTTAATGTTATGTCTTGTTGAGTATTTTGTGTGTACATAAATAAATAAATAAATAAACAGGAAACAGCGCGTTCTGTTCACAGTAACACTATTTGTTTTATACATCATTGGTTTTACCATACTTTAAAACCTCTATCACAATTCTCACACATAACCAACTCCTGACCTTCACAACTCAATCTCAGCAGCCTGACTCATGCACTGTGACACTGAAGTAATTAAACGGAAACCATACGGAACATTAGCGTTTCCTTATTAATATTGCCATATAATAAATCCTTCTATACGATAATGTTGCCATTACAGCAAATTATATTACAGTTGTGACGGTAAACTAATTAAAATTATACATTAACGTTCATTATTTAATTCTGTGAGATTAGAATAGATTATTTGTTAAAACAGCGATTGTACTGTTTTTTACACGTTTAAGGACAAGTTGCACTAGTGGGACTGAACGCGGTTTATCTTGTGTCGGTCGTTCTGGTGTTTAATTGGTGAAAAAAATATAGTAATTTTTACCCGACTGCGGCGAAGGCCTAAAGAAGGGTTAATAATATAGGTTTCATCTTAAAAATTGGCTAAATTCCTAACTGTACTATATGTTATATAGCTTACACAAAATAACATGATATTGTCAAAAAAATCATCCGTGACAGTAAATCGGCCGCCAGCTTTTTTACTTACAACAAAAAAACCATATTTCGTTAGGCATCAAAGCCATAAACACACACACACACCTAAATTCTAGCTCAAAAAATCCCAGCACAGATTTTGTAACTTCATTGTCTCTCCGATTTTCGCTCAAACTCAAAATAGGAACCGTGTTTGGTGCCACAACAGCACACCGGCGACAACAAAAATTGTTAAAATTCTGCATAGCGTATACTGGAAATATGTCCCAGTTTCGATGCCTATAATCCTGTATCTACTATTTTACAAAGCCTGGAATTCGTTTGAGGAACTTCGTTTTAGGCTAAAATAGAACAACCCAATGGATAGTGGTCAAAGCAGAGTTCATGAAACGATAAAAACAGATGCATCACTAGATTAGTGGTTTACAACGTAATTAAAACCAAGGTTTAATTCCCAGATCAGTTAGACACTAATTCTGACCTATGAAAAAGAACAATGCTAAGGAGGATTATTTTCTTTTTGAAAAGAATGCCTGCCCTAATATAGGACTGATATTATGTATTTAATTATCGTCTGTTAATGAAGCTCACTCAACTTGATTGAGGATGCCCACTGTGTTAAAATATTGTGCCTTTTTATGATAGTACGTAATAAACAAAAAATAACACAAATGCGAAAAAAAAATCAGCACAAATCATCTTCATTAATTCGCGTAGACCTGGTTCAAAACTAACATGGCTACCTATAATTTTAATTAGAGCATGCAAACACACGGCCTTCCAAAAGACCTTGATATTAGAAGTTCTTCCTGTACCGATAACTACTTTATTGGAATTCCACAAAGTGATATGATCTTGTCGAGAACGAGATCACCTTAGGAAGTCGTTACACAGCGAGCGATGCTATAAATGTTCTAGATGTAATGGCGATATGCTTTTATTGATATTGTGGGTAATCTACAGAAGTATTATGGCGTGTGAATTTTATTAAGAGAGGAAATTTGTGATAATAAGACTAATATGGCTTTGGTACATCAATTTTAATCATTACGTTTATTAGAAAATTGCCTTCAAAACATCTTTTCTTCGTTTTTAGTTAGATTTTTTTTTTATTTGAGCCACAATGAAAGTTTTCTCACATATATGTATAAGTCATAATCGCAGATAGACCTGAATGGCTAAAGTTTTTTTAGATTCTCCTTCAAGTGTTCTTCGTCCACATTTATTCCTTGCTTTTGAAAAAACGGTTACTTAATAGGTTTTCAGAGACTGGAGCTTATATTGACATAACTGTTAACTAAACTTAGACATTTTTTATTTTCCCCACAAACTGAAACTTCTGGACTTCTACCCATACTGGCACAAAACCACTCGAGAACAAGTCCTAGGTGTATGAGATAAGTTGGTTTCAGGCCATTGACCTCACAACTGGACATCCCGATAACTGGCGCATTGTGCCATTTCTATTGGCAACCACACACGTAATATAAAGTGATGTTGGATGTGAAATTATGCTAGTTTCCGCATTTCACGTTTGTTGTGGAATAAATTGAGGGTTTTTCTATTAGATTTATTTAAATCGCCTCGACAGGTAAGTAATATTCAGCTGAGTCCGGTAAGACTGGAAGCGGACCCCAACGTACTCGTAGTTGTGAAAAGACAGTTAATGATGAAGACACAGCTAAGTAAAATATAAGTGATAGAGAAGCTACAAACTGAAATTCAGATCCAGATTTAAGTTTTCCTTTAAGTCGAGAATGTATGGCTTGTTTAATAACAAATAAAGATTCAGCCAAAAGAAAACAAGACATATAAATAATTGTACTTGTGTGTATAAATGAACGATGGAAAAAAAAAATAACCGACTTCTAAAAAGGAGGAGATTCTCGATTCGGCTGCTTTTTTTAATGTTTGTTATCTCATAAGTTTCATAACTCCGTGATTACTGGTTCGATTTACGTGATTATTTTTTCCATTTGGTAGAAAAAGCTAGCGCGGTAGTTCCATATAAATGTTATTCACATTGCTTGGGTAGTTGTGAGTTTTTTCTTCTATGTCTATGTGGATGGTCTGCTAATTAATAAGTTTTAATAACAATGGATAGTGAATACGACAAGAGTTTGTGTGAGATACCAGCACACAACAACTAAAAAGGCTAAAATAAAAAACGGTTTTGCAAAAAAAAACAACCGATCTTATTTTTTAATCTTACCAGATAGATACTAATCTCATACTAGGTGTAACTTAGGAGTGTCCTGTATTACTGCTAGTACCATTTATACCATTATAATAAATTCACCATAATCAGACCACCTTATCTCATAGCACCCAGTTTTATCATAATCAGTCATTAAGCCGTAACGAAGCTATAAATTCCTACCTCGCTCGAAGTGGACAACCGACCTCAGTATGAATTACTTTTTAAATCGTTATTACTGGTACGTACGCAATTATTACTTGGTAAATAACAGCAAACCATGCTGTTATACATAATGAGAGTGGTTAATAAAACTGGTCTAGTGCGAATATTACGAAAATGGACATAATGAGAAGAAAGGAGGAGCTCGTGGGTAAATAATAACAGCAGCTCGGTCAGCGGGTCGATCTTTAGGTTAAGCCGTGCTTGCCTAAGTTGGTCTGTGGATGCGTGCCTCGGAAAACACGTTAAGCCGTTGTTCCCGGGCGTCATTTGTAGATCCGTGACAGTCGTTAGGTAGTCAGTGGCCCAAAAAGTTTGACAACCAGTCTAATCTGGCCAATCGTATTACCCAGTACTAACTGGGTTGTGAGGCCAGATAGGCAGTCGCTCCATGTAAAATACTGGTATTCAGCTGTATCCGGTTAGACTGGAAGCCGACCCCAACATAATTGGGAAAAGGCTAGGCAGATGATGGACATAATGAGAAGAAAAGGTTTTTACTGTCGTTAAAGTGACTTACCTTACCCGGGTTATGAGGAAAACTCTTTAGGCGATTCTGGCAAATTTTGACTGTTATGGGTTCGTCAACTTACCTGAAAATAAACAAAAATTGCCGTTAATTATTTTCATAAGTTAAGGTCCCCGGTTGTACAACAAAATATACACTATTAGTGACTATAATAATAAACTGATAGAACAAAACCAAATTAAAACATCGTTCTATCTCTCGTTGACGGAGATAGAATAATAGAGACGGAGATAGTTTAATGTTATGTTTAGCGGCTAAATGTTACCAACTTACATGACTCAAACTTAAAGCATTTATTTCAATAAGACCATTACAGGCACTTTTTAATATAAAAAAAAAAAAACGAAGCTACAGTCACGCACACAAGGCATAATAACTTGTAAAAGTACTGTAGTTGCCCATTCCAAAGCGTAGATCTCTATGGTGAAGAATGGGCAAAAAACTCCATGGACGCTCTTTTGAATCAAAATCATGTTTAGTGCTAAATGTTAATTTTTGGTACAAAAGGGTAAATAAAAAGTCAAAAATAATATTTATTTATTAGGTCTACCAACAATTGTCTACACTTATCTTCTAATAAAACTAAACATGATTTTAAACTTTTCACAGTGCAACAATTACTAAAAATAAATAAATTGTAATTATATTGTATTCTTTTTCAATTTATAATAAATTGAAAAAGAATACAAATAGACATAACAATTGTCAAAAACGCACCATTGTCCTTACATAAGCAACTGATTGTTATGTTCTAATATTTCTCACAAAGGCTAAAAACCTTATAGTATATAATCTTCTGACATATTTTTCTTTCTCCCAACATTGCCATCAAACAAGGCGCCGCCATTATTCGTAAAAAGTATACCGGATAAAGCCATTAATCTTGTTACTAGAATGTAGGCTAGCTACAGTCTAACACTCCATTAGATACGTGTTTCGATACTGTCGCATACAAAGTACTTAGGTAAATGTTTTCTTAATAGTTTTGTTGGGTCAACAGATAGAAAGAAAGAAAGAAAGAAGAAAGAAAGAAAGAAAAAATATTTATTTGTCGCAGGGACATGACGTGCATCATACAAAATTACAAAAAATAAACAAACAACTATAAATTCAACAGGACGGAACAAAAAAATCATTTATTTTTTATTTTTTAGGGACGGGGGAGCCGAAGCCGAAAGGCTAAAGCTAGTTATTCTTCCTGTCATTGGAATATTTTTTTTGTTCTGGAACGTACCTGGGAATCTTCTAGTTACGGAGATATTGGGGGTCAAAGTTTCAACTTTTACCCAAGTTTTTTTTATAACTTTACTTTAAATACCTTCTTGACCCCCGTGCAATGCATCCATCAGCTCAGTATTTTGAGTAAACATTTTTCACCTCCAAAAAGTATTTTCCCAGCAATGATTTTTGACTAGAGATCATTTGATGTAGGTACAGAATGTTTGGTTGACGGCTTCGTGAAGTATCCGTTTACACCTTGTAGTAGTTCCTTTCTCGAACAGTGAAGCAGTACACTTTTTTAAAACATTACCATCTGTAATTGGTAAGAACAGAATAAACTAAAAAAAAAATGTGTCATTGCGACGTTGTGGCGAAATGTGGAGTAGGTACTATAGCCATATCTCTGCCTAACCTTACGGAGCTTAAAGGCGTGGTGTTATGTTTTTAAATTAATTGTGAACTATTAAGTGTATAAACGTCTTAGCAACGTAAGCGCCTACATTAAAACAGTACACAAATATACATCGCCTTGATACATTTTACTAGGAAAACACTTAATTTTTATTAACGCCTGGCGTCCGCTGATCTACATCTAATGGACGTATTAATGTATCTTTTTATTGAGTAGTGATCGGTTTCTCGAGGTGGGGTGTATCTTAGTAGGAGAGTGGTGTTCATAAAATTGTGCCATTGACGCTAAGTTGGCTTTAGCTCTTAGGGTTACTGGGTGAGTGTGGTTTATTTTGGATGATGTCATTTTATTGGGAATTAATGGTAGGGAATTAGTATGTATACAGTATTAATGTGGATTCAGTCACAATTAGTTTCTAGAATTCAAAACAATATACACGCATTTTTCATAGGTAGAAACTGCTACGATCCTTACACAAGGTGGAAAGGACACCAACGCAGAAACAGTTACCACGTATTCAGTACATCATACCGAACCCCCATTTAGAAAATTGTCTTCGGTTACTTTTTTTAAATGACCTGTTCCATACATTTTGACCATGTAGGTATTGCAGTATTGTAGAGAACAACTGTTTAAAAATTTTTTTAACGGTTTATTTGTTTGTAAGTTTGTATGTATAGGATAATCTCCGGAACGAATGATCCAATTCTAAAAAAATCTTTCATTGGCAGAAACCTACATTATTCGTGGTAAAAATTATATTTATATCATGCATATTAGCCGAGTCATGTTATGTTACAAGATGCTCTTAGGATTCAAAATAGAACTTACAATAAAGTGAAAGGTCAAACAGGTAATTAGGTAAATAATGATCATGTAAGGAATACCTAATTATTTGATTGGCTAAACATCACGTCATGACTATCATGTACCAATAAAACTATAATCACGACTGTTTAAATGAAGACATTACGGACTTCCTATAAGTAGTACTATATGCTCATTAAATTAAGTGTATTAGGAAGTGTCTCGGAGTCTCAGATATATAAACTACAATAAAAAACATATCCCGGAGGAGCTCGTTGCTAAATAGTAACAGCCGCTCGGATCGGTCTTTAGGTTAAGCCGTGCTTGCCTAGGTTGGTCTGTGGATGGGTGACCACCCATTACATACCGAGTTTCCTCCGTGCCTCGGAAAGCACGTTAAGCCGTTGGTCCCGGGTGTCATTTGTAGATCTTTGACAGTCGTTAGGTAGTCAGTGACCCAAAAAGTCTGACAACCAGTCTTACCAAGGGGTATCGTATTACCTAGTACTAACTGGGTTGTGGAGGTCAGATAGGCAGTCGCTCCATGTAAAATACTGGTATTCAGCTGCATCCGGTTAGACTGGAAGCCGACCCCAACATAGTTGGGAAAAGGCTAGGCAGATGATGAATAAAAAACATATCCGGATGACCAAGGACTACCTATGTTGTTTTTTCAGCAGTGGCTCTAATAAGATAAAAAAATTAAACGTTATATAATTATCACATTTGTCTTCACATCAAAACATTATCAGACATGGATGATGCAGGTGCAGAAATATTAATAGTGGATGTCATTTTTATAGTTTTTATCTTAGCAATTTAAACAACTCTAAAATAAAATAAAATATAGACCTATACCAACTAAGATATAAACTATTTCGCAATGTATTGATGAATGAATATTAATAATTTTCACCGTAATACTAAAATTAAGCCCACTTTTGAGGGATCAGAATTTATCCCAAACAAAAAGAGGTCACAAGTCACAACACCAAACCGAACAAAACAATCTATCAGCCGACACTCAAGAAGAAACAATTACGTGTCACAGGCATCAATTAAATCAGCAAACACCAAGGTCAGGTTTTGATCAAAAGCCTGAATTTAGTAGAAAATAATTTATTCTTCGGCCATTACACAAGGCGACAACATTCCGGCGCCGGCGACGCTACAGCTACCAATTACGCCCACCCGACCTAAAATTCACGCCCAGACACCCTTCGATTATACCACCCTGTGTACGTAGATAGCATATTCTGTACACCCTGTGTAGCAATAAGGGAGCGTTTAGACCAGACTATCATAACTCCAGAATACTAAAACAACTTAAGAACATTTTGAATAATTTTAGTTGAATCCACTTAACTCTGACCTATTCTGGAGTGTTTATATTGTCATGATTCAGTGATACTCCTGGGGGAACATTCAAAACCGCATACTCGTATTCAAGTTGTTGAGTTTTTGATTTAAGTCGTTGCCCTTCAACCTAAATAAAAACTTAAAACCCTCCTTAATATCGGGAGCTCAAAATAATGAACAATCACGGAAGATATTCTGTGAGTGACAGTTTAAGTTTAAAACCTGCTGCCTTTTTCGTACAAAAGACTTTAAAATGCATCACATTTTAAACATAATTTTCTCATTTATTTGTTAGCTACGTTTGACTATGAAAAATGTGAAAGTATTCAAAAAATTACAACATTTAATTAAACTAAACACTATTTGAATTTACACACAATTTATGTCTGACACACCCTGTAAACGTAGGGTGATTTTAATACACATAAAAACTGTGTCATCATTAAAAATAATAACACACCAGTTTTATTTAACCACAATTATGTCTGAGCACACCCTGTGATTTAATGGACCATTCATTAACACTGATCTCAGTACTTTCAAAAAGCGTGGGTGTACTGTAATCATATTCACCCAACTTTGGGCCAACCTAGGACTAATTCTGGCATGACCTAGATTATTATAGTAAGGGTATGCGAAACTGTAACGGATGATTTCCACTTAACGACTCGCATCGCATCAGATCGGAAAGGATACGAGCGGACGCGGCGACAGCCGGTTGGGTTCGGCAGGATGTCGACGCATACGATCGACTCCGTACCATCGCTTGCAAACGAACAAATCCGTTTCTACGCCTAGTCAATTAGTTTCATTCCTACCTTGACGACATGCGAACAGAACCGATCGCGCGTCGCAGTATACTTTCGGCTACGATCGCGTGTCGCGGAAGTCGCCCGCGGTCAGTCAGCTGTGCGCAGCTTGGTAATATAGACTTCAAGTACTGTGTACACGATTTCATATCGTTTAAAGATTGTACAATCCGTTCCGATCCGATGCAATGCGAGCCGTTTGGTGGATATCATCTTTTAGAGAAAATACGGATTAATCAATTAATTGCTAAAGATAATTGGGTTTGATAAAAGTGTCCTGTTTGCGAGAGATTTTAGTCACGAGCTACAAAAACAGCATCATATTCTGGGTCTTTTATCATGAATGTTGTTTGTGGAGGAGATTGTTGCTAAATAATAATAGGCACAAGGGTCGTCTTCGAGATGAAACAATGCTTGTCGAAGTCGGTCCGTGGATGGGTGATCATTGACCATCCATTACATACCGAGACCCTTCTGTGCCTCGTAAATCACGTTAAGCAGTTCGTTCCGACTGTCATTCCTAGATCTTTAACAGCCATTACGGGTAGTCAAAGCCCGGAAATTCTGATAACCCGTTTTTTTACCAGGCGCATCGTGAAACTCAGTAGGCAACTGAGTTGTGGAGGTCAATAAAGCAGTCGCTTCAAGTAAAATACTGGTATTCAGCTGTACCCGATGTTCGGGGAAATTACATAGGTAAACTATTATTTATAAAAGAAAAATGCAGATTGGATGTAAAAACGCGTGCTTCATTTATTGTTGTCCTTGGAACAGTGACGCTAATGACATTAGTGACATAACTTACATCATCATTATTCTGCTCTTATCCCAATTTATTTGGGGTCGGCGCAGCATGTCTTCTTCTTCCAAACATCTCTATTGCTCGTCAACTCATCAGACCTTTCTTGCCATATCATCCTTTACACAGTCCCTCCATCGTTTCTTTGGTCTTTCTCTACTCTTATACCCATCCAAATTCATACTCAGAACTTTCCTCACGACATTGTCCTCATTCCTCCGCATCACATGTCCATACCACGATCTGATATATTAATTATTAACTTAATGTTATGTTGCCAACATCCGATTAGACTGGCCAATCCTCACCAATATAGTTGGTAAAGGCTTGTCACCCTGTGATTGAAACCATCATCAGCAGATGCCTCTTCTATTTATCTCACTATGTTTTTGGGCTTTCAAGCCAGATTCAACTGTATTGCTATAAAATCCAAAGGACTCTTTTTCAAGCTCTTTTCAGATGTACAATAAACCATCCCATTTCAATGTGTGCTAATAGAGACGTAGTGCTGTATCAGTTTCATTGAAGTCGCTCCGTAGCAGCAACCATTAATCGTTCCTACCGGTCCATTTATATTCTAAACAATTTTGGACATCTACTAAAATATTCCAGTTTTAATGTAGGACCCCTATTGTGCCAATTATGAATGCTTTACCCTAATCGCTTTAAGTTCCTTCCTTTAAAAGTATAAACTATATAAAGTAATATTTCGACCCTCGTCATGTAGTTTTAGTGATAAGTTTAGTATTATTAGCATCAATAGATTAATGGAAACACGTTTATTTTGCGATGACCCAGTTTTTGTACCCTGATCAGATTAGAGGAAATTTCTACTAAGTGCCTTCAATAAAGTTAGCGAGCGTCGAGGTCATCATCATTCATCGTTATTCTCCTGCCCTTATCCCAGGCCAGCAAGCGACGAAGGCCTTTAGATTTTTCAATCAGAATATTTTAAAGGGTTCATCATCATCTGCCTAGCCTTTTCCCAACTATGTTGGGGTCGGCTTCCAGTCTAACCGGATGCAGCTGAATACCAGTATTTTGCATGGAGCGACTGCCTATCTGACCTCCACAACCAAGTTAGTACTGGGTAATACGATACCAACCCAGTTAGTACTGGGTAATATTTTAAAGGGTTCATCAACAGCTATTACTAAAACAAAATAAGTATCGCACTAATTGATACTATTTTGAAGCATTGTGTTGTTCAAAAGGAGCTCATTGGTCTAGTGCTACGCATTACTTGCTGAGAATAACGTTCATCCTCAGACCGGGAAATGTGTTAATCGGTTGATGGCAATAAGCTCGCCATATTACATAGGAATTAAACATGACTGGCAAAATGTGGGTGTACCTAGCACAACAAGCACATCTCTGCCTAACTATCTGGACATTACAGGCGTGAAGATATTCTAAGTTATTTTCATTACAGCATTGATTAGTTCGAAAGTAAACAAACCATAAAACTCTCCAATACTTCCCGAACTCGTGACCATTTTCCGATTCTTATGTAAAACAATTCCCTCGAGCAATAATCACGAGTTGGAAACTGGAAACATGTGACATTGGGGATATTTTCACAACTTCTGTACTTGTTGAGTCTTTTACATACGATTTGTTAGTGTCGGATCAACAAGTCTTTGCACAGATATCGCTTTTTTATGACGGCTTTATGTAACTACTTATTTTTATTATTCATCATCTTCCTGCTGTTGTCCCATGTTAATTGGGACCGGCGCAACACGTTTTTTTCTTCCATTCTCCTCTGTCAACCGTCACGCTATCTTTTACTCCTTTATCTTTCATATCATTTCCCACACAATCCATCCATCGTTTCTTTGTTCTTCCTCTCCCTCTCCATCCATCAACTTAGTTTTATTATTATTTCTATTATTTATTTTTTATCGTGTGGTGTCTAATGCCTAACCTGTTGTCAGAGTTTTTATGCCGCCCATGGGTCTCTAACTTGGCATACCGTCGAGAAATATTTCTCAGGCATGCTGGTTTCCTCACGATGTTTTTCCTTTCCCAAGTGAATTATACAATACGCACATGAATCCGAAAAATCAGAGGTGCGTATCTTGGGTTTGAACTCGAGACCTATGACTTGGCAGTTCGACGTTCACATCACTAGACTATCACTGCTATTAATTAAAACTTTATCAAGAAACAATAGTAGAGTTCAGATAGTCGTATTTTCTTTTTTGAATATCATCTAAATCAACAGAACCTTTTTTTTTGTTGCGTATTTACCACACTTGTTCGGCCCATTATTTTATTATATTTTAACCATTTGTTTCGCTTATTTATTATTTTACTTCTAATGTGGCCATAGGCCCCCTATTACATGGGACATAAACATAAAAGGCAAAATGTGGGTGTAATTGTAGGCAGAGGTGTATCTACTACCTCTGCCTAACCTTTCGGGGATTACAGGTGGGATGTTATGTACTATGTGTTAATTAATGCGGGAAAACTCCTATTATTATCTACTACACGACCCTTTTATATAACATCACAAGTAAATAACAAACACCATACATAACACAGAGCGTAGTTAATTGTCGCTGTTTCAGCGTTGCCTATAATCAGGGGTGCGCCGTCGTGGCGCCAGCCGCCATTTGCAATGTGACACATCCACTGGGGATGGAAGAGATAACGGCTGGCTGTGATCATGGGGCATTGATCTCAATTTGCTGTTGATAACTGGATTTTTCTGTATTAAAGCTACAGTCACTAAGTCGGGTAAACATAGAATATTTTACCTTATTGTAAACCAAAATTGTTACAAAGTACTTTTACAATAATAACACCATGATTGTGATACACTTGTCAAATGTGCTTTATTCTGGTCTAAAGCAATCAATATACGCATGCTTTACAACATTTTTTTATCTCATCACATAACATACGTGTACCTAATAATACACCCACATCTCTCCAGTAATGTTAAAGTCCCACGTAAGCTCGCCCCCCAGAGCTTATGGCCATCACCCGGGCACAAATCCAGATTATTGGCTGCTACTGAGAAATTCCTGATAGAAAAACCCAATACCGATTCACCCGAACCGAGAACCCAATCCAGGACCTCATTCTCAGCGCTCGCGATTGCCACCGACGAGGCAGTTTTTGATCTCGTACCTACCATCCAAAAGCACCTAAAGCTGCAGTAACTAAGTTGGGTAACAGATACATAGAATTTACTTTATTCTGCACCACAATTGTTTCACAGCTTTTTCCCGAGAAAAGAAATAGGCTAAGAATAGAACCTAGTGGTATTCTAAATTGGGGTGTTATTTAAATGTTAAATATGAAAAATTCTCGAAGCTTTTACGTTTGAGATATATGAGCTCCCGGAATTATTAAAATGGATATCAAATCACCAGTAATCTGAAACCTAATATTATCAAAATCAACTTCAAGCTGTGTGTCAAACATTCAAAAGCTTTCTAGAAATTTGTGGCTCAAATGTTGACAGCAAACAATGGAGCCGAATCAATGCATTTTTGTACCAAATCAAGTTTCTCTAACAAGAAAAGACATGCTGCGCCGACCCCAAATAAATTGGGATAAGGGCGGTGAAGGATGGTGAAGATGATGATCAAGTTTCTCTAACTTTACGGACAGATGTGTTGATCGGGAGTTTATTGTGCCACTTCTCCCTTGCTAAAATACTAAGAGGTGAAGGATGAGCGTCATATAGTATAAATTCAACAAGTGCTGATTGGCCTCATTTGCACAAATGACTTCATTTTGATTTTAAAAGTCCATTGATGATGTTTTTGCCTCCCACCTTGTTTTTCCATCGTATGTCTCCGTTTGTAGCAACCACAACTCTTTCACCCCGAAAGAAATCAACCACCCACGCATCACCTATTATCCTATTTCTATAACCCCAGCTTAGTAATTCTTCGTAGGCGCTACAATTAGTGACGTCACTAGCTCAGACAGCACGTCATTGGTTCAAGTGGCATGGCGTCATGGCAGCCCAGTGATAAAACCAATCAATTTCGCTTATCACTTATCACCCACGCTTCTAATGATTGATGTGCGCTTTTATATTTATACAAGGTGTTTGGATTCATTGATTTCATATATTGATTAATGGTTGGGTGAGTTTACGCACGTGTTTTGGTGTTGCCTAATTTGTTTTGTATAAAGCTGAGTAAATTATGTTGTGGATGTTTCAAGTAAATCTAAAATGCTTATTTCGACGAAACTTAATGAGACACAAATATTTTTCTAACTTAAACTTGTTAATATTAGAACTTTTATGGTAGTGTATATCAAAAATATTATTACTGTTAGACAATCTAAAAACATTAGAAACAAAAAAAAATCGAAGGTTTCGCGTTATCATCATTTAGGTTTTTATTTGTTTAACTTACATTTCATCTTAATTTATTCACACTTTCAACAAAGCAAAGATAAAATCTTGAGCACGAACAGATACAAATGTACCTTTTAAGAGATTATGCAAAAAATATTTAAAACAAGCTAGCAAGTAGCAATCATTTGCAATGATTAATGAACACGCTAAAGTTGCACAAAAATAAATAAACGATGATTGATCACCGACCGGCATTACACCAACTTTATACCGACGACGAGGATTCGCGCACAATGTTTATATTTTTTATTTACTTTAGTGCCGAAACCCGAAGGAAAGTGTACTAATTCGACAGAAGAAACTTTTATAAAGTAAAAGAGTTTGAGGAGGAGGAGGGACTGTTCATTATCTCTGTTGAAAAGAAAACTAATGATTTATTATGTAATACATTTTTGTGAACTATGTAGATCTAGACCGGCAGGTCAAATCTAGTCGGATTCTCATCTCAGCGACCATCAATGTCAAAAATCTAAAAACGTATTGTTTATTGTGCCTCGTTGGTCTAGTGGCTTTAAGCGCGACTGCTGAGCATTAGGCCCTGGATTCGATTCCCAGGTCGGACTAAGTGTTATTGGGTTCTTCCATCAGCATTTTTTCAGAAGCAGCCACGAAGTCTGGATTTGTGCCCGGTTGATGTCAATAGGCTCGCCTCCTATTATATGAAACTTAAGGGGGGCCTATCCCCTAAAATTATACTTTGGTTATATTGCGCGGTGATCCGACCCATGATCACCTACGGGGCAGTAGTCTGGTGGCCCCGCACCAGACTAGCCACGGCCGCCATTAAACTGCAACGCATGCAAAGGCTTGCCTGCATGGCGATTACAGGTTGCATGAGGACTACTCCGACCGCAGCTCTCGAAGCCATGTTGGGCCTCCCACCGCTCCATCTGTTTATACAGCAGGAGGCGACGATGACGGCAGTACGCCTTAATACACTTCAACTTTGGGGTAAGAAAGAAACACAGCACACTGCCGTACTGGAGGGATTCTATATTGAGTTCCCCCTGGCAAAAGCAACAAACGATCGGATACCCAAACAGTTCGTATTCGACAAAAAATACAAAATCCAACTCCATGAGGACCACCGCTGCGAGGGATTGAGGCCTGCGGAACTACGGATCTTCACAGATGGATCTAAAACAGGTACTGGCACTGGAGCTGGAGTCTTCTCGGAAGATCTCAACATCCATATTGCCACACCACTGGGGGTCCACAACACGGTTTTTCAGGCAGAATGCATGGGCATTTCCCTGGCGGCATCTGCCATCTTAGCCAGGGGGGTTGTGGACCACTCTATTCGTATACTCTCAGACAGCATGGCTGTTCTGTTAGCACTAAACAACCATATAGTTAACTCTGGGTTAATACACGAGTGTCACCAACGCCTGAACCAGGTTGGTAATCACAATAATATAACCATCCAATGGATCAAAGGACACAGCGATTCCCGAGGCAATGATGCAGCGGACGAACTCGCTAGAAGGGGATCGAGCATGGCAGCAGTGGGTCCCGAGCCCATTGTGCCACTCCCCTTCGGGTACCTACGCACATTGGTAAGGAAACGAACCAGCGAACAACACCACAAGCTGTGGCTGGACCATGGCGAGTGCAGGCAGGCCAAGGAAGCACTTCCTACTATCGATGGCCGCCTCACCAAACGAGCGCTTAGGCTGTCCAAACTACAGCTGCGCACACTCACAGCCGCCATCACTGGACACGGCTCTTTTAATAAACACCTCTTTGTCATAGGAGTCACAGACAGCCCCCTGTGCCGAGCCTGCATGGAGGAAGACGAAACAGCAGCCCACGTGCTTCAACATTGCCCAGTGGTTGCAACATACAGGGCAAAGTACTTCGGTACCCCAGGTACTCTCCGCGAGATTGTCAGCAACACCAAGGCGCTGCTGGCCTTTCTCGGGGAGTTAGGGTGGATCGAATAGATTTCCCACCCGCACGCAAAATACGCGCTTTGACGTGGAGTTGCGGACACCAGCCCGTTATACTATACTATACTACTATACTATATGAAACTTAGACATAACTGGCGAAATGGTGGGGTACACCTCTGCCTAACCCGTCGGGGATTACAGGTGTGATGTTATGTTGTTGCAGTTGCAGTTCGAGACTGATATAAACAATGTGAATGTTCTAAATACTGAAATTGACCCCCGGATGGAAACGTATTAATTAGTCATGGAAATGGCGAAACAAACGCCTATTTTTTATCGTTATCATCATTATTTTTATCAAACAATCTGTATACACAAGAGCTAGCTATCCATATTTGCTACCGAAACATTCATCAATATCTCGATTGTTCAAGGATGTGTGTGAAACTGAATTTTCGGTTAGCCTTGTATTAGCACCGGCAACTTGTAGCCTTGGACTCCTGCATTCAATTCTACTTCTAGAAAAATATAATTGGAATTTTATCTCTCTAATAAAATACCACAAAGGGCCATGGAGCAAACCATGCTTGGCATAACTCTCTTAGATTGAGTGTGGAACACCGAAATCCGCCGTCGGACGAAAGTCTATGACGCCGGGGACCGGGCGGTGAGCCTCAAGTGGACCTAGGCAGGACATCTGGCTAGACGCAGAGATGGCCGATGGAACAAGGGTTTGAGCGAGTGGAGAGCAAGTTTGGCCAAAGAAATAAGAGCTGTTCTAAAACTCGTTGGGTTGACGATATCGTCAAAGTCGTGGGAAACACCTGGATAAGGGACGCACAGAACCGGGAAGTGAGGTAAAAAAAAGGGGAGGCCTATACCCAGCAGTGGGTGATTCCGGGCTGATATGATGATGATAAATAAAATACAAACTATAACAGGCGGCCGATTGGATTCTTTGTAGGCAACAAATAAACATACCTAACAGAAAACTAGTATCACGCCTTTTTCTCATAGGGGTAGGCAGAAAGTACAGAACGCCACCTGCTTCTCATACTCCTTTCACTTCGTCTCCGGTTATACAAGGAGGAAAGCACACCGTCGTACAAGCAGTTACCACGTGTTCAGTACATCATACCGAACCCATATGAAAAAATTTCATCGGTTAATTTAATGTAGAAATTGTACTTTTGCGAGAGTAGCGGTGGCCCAGTAGTGACGACTCTAAGTTACGAGCCGTAAGTCGTGGGTTCGAACCCAGGCTGGCGCATGACTTTGTGTAATTTATTTTATCACCACTGCTCTCAAAAACGGTGAAGGAAAACATCGTGAAACCGGCATGTCCTAGAGCCAAAAATTCGAAGACATGTGGCATCTACCAACCCGCACTGGGCGCGCGTGGTGTATTATAGCCTATTCTCTTGCACAAAGAGGAGGCCGTGTGTCTCAGCAATGGGAACATTATAGGCTGATTATGCTATGCTTATGCTATTGCACTTTTGCAGGAACGAAGATTTTTTTGGGGTGGCTTGGTATGACGTACTGAATACGTAGTAACTGTTTGTGTTTTCATGCCCCTTGATGGGATCTACCTACTCACCATTGGTCAAAACTTTTGGGATTTAAATCTTTACAAAAATTTCCCAGTTTTTGTACATAGCTATTATTTTACATTTATTATTGAAGGTCACCTTGAATTTATCAGCATGCGCAATTCTGTGCAAATATCTGGACAAATGTTTGGCTGAAAATAAACAGTCGTGATTATTTATCGATTTACATTATTGTTAGTACTGTTTACATATTTATGTTAATGTGAAATTTACTTGTTTATTTTCACATTATATTTCTGCGAATGAAACAATTTAAAATGTAGAGAATTTATTTATTTTTGAGTGCAGTAAATATTTAACCGATTACAATGGACCACATCTAAGTCCATCTTGTAAAGTAAATTGAAATTGGACAGATTCTTATTTAGTACCTCCACACATGTTAAAAGTAATTCCATCCTTTGACTATCTACTAGTGTTTAGACCTCGTGTCTTAATTAAAAGGCATCATAAATAAATAAATTATTATATAAAAATAGTATAGTACGTAATGCATTTGAATTACTCAAATTCTTTCACATTATGTGCAAAAATCACAATTCATTTAAATGATTTATTTCTTTTTACAGCTGTTTTGTAATTTGTAAGCCAAAACCAAGCAAAACGATACCACAATGTTTATTATAACTATGTGCAAATCTGGTCTTAAAAATTATTCGCTGTATTATTCCTTTATTTATTTTCTTTACTTACCTATAATTTACATTTTTAAATATTTTCATACAAAGTAATATGAAAAAACATTTAAAATATAAAAAATAGTAGCTCACCGGTATCGGGAATAGGGTCCGAGCTACCGGTGGTCAGAGAGCAACCTCCTAAAGATACGCGTATTTATTATTATTGTTATTAAATTGATAGCGAGAACTAAAGAAACAGACGACGAGACACAAAGGGTACGCGAGGAGCTCGAGATGTTTTAATTCAGCACTGCCAAATCTCCATATTTCTTTGCTTAGCTTTAAAACAGAAAGTAGTAAAGAGTAAGAGTTGTATGTAGGTTCCTAGGTTCCGTGCTAGCTTAGCATCTGCTTCAGACATTTAAAAAAAAATTGACTGTTTTATATTTATTATGCTGTCATCGATTACGATTTGAACTTGCTAGTACACATCAGAATGACGTCTAAGGCACTATTAGCACTTTCAAATGTAAGTTGCAATTTTAGCCGCGAAATAATATCTACCTGAAAACTCCTCGAAAAATGCTCATTTCATCTCACAAATAAACGCAACCCGTTCTAATGAAGCTGAAGTCGAGATTGAACTGGGAATAGGAGAAAACAAATAAAAATGGAATGAAAAGAAAACAAGGAAATCGGAGCGAACATACGAGGTACCTTTCAGTTGGTTTCACGTATGTAACCTGTGAAGAACTTGGACTGAACATGAGGGGCGATGAGCAATTTTCTCTTTAATGTTAGCCATTTGTATGTTTAGATTTCTATCTTTTGTTGGTTTAATGGCTAGTGGAAGAAATCAAAAGTAAGAAGTATGAAATACGTGACCATATATTAGAATAGTATAAGCATATCATAATTAACCTATAACGTTCCCACTGCTGGGACACAGGCGTCCTCTTTATGAGCGAGAATGTGCTGTAATCCACTACGCGGGCCCAGTGCGAGTAGACCATAATTATACATTGAAAATCTTTTCAGGTTTGAAACCCTATAAAACCTAATTTACAGCACTCAGTGACCGAAAATATCCTGAAGATCCTAGCACCCGTCAAGTCATTTGTTTTTATTCTGGATCTAGTAAGTACCTACACCTTGTAGCATCTTGTGATGTTCATCAGGCTACTGTAAATCCAAATTAACTATCAAAAGATTTATAGTACATACTAATTTAGATGTGTAAGAAAAAAAATATAGCCTATGTCCTTCCCCAGGATATAAACTATCTCCTTAGCCTGTCTTTATTTTTTTTACGATCCGATAAGTCATTTACTCGTGAAAAGAAGTAAAAAATGAACAGAGTTACTTTCGTATCTATACTAATATTCTAAAGCTGAAGAGTTTGTTTGTTTGGTTAAACGCGCTAATCTCAAGAACTACTGGTTCAAAATGAAAAATTATTTTAGTGTTGAATAGCCCATTTATCGAGAGAGGCTATAGGCTATGCAACATCACGCTACGATCACATTAATAAACCCTCTCTCTCTCTCTGTTATGTGACGCAGACGAAGTTGCGCGGGTCAGCTAGTTTATAATATTAGTATAGTATGGATATGTCACTTCTACACCAAAAAGGTGTTATCAAAGCGTAACTAGTAACACAACTAAATGAGCCAGAATACACCCACTTTGAACTTACAATCACAATACAAAGTTCTACATAACCTAGCAACCCAAGCACACTACCAGGGGACCAGCGATGGTAAAGCAACAGACTTGGTACAGAACCCAAAGTGTACACAGTGGTCGGTTAGCTTTGTAAGTTTAGGTAATTTATTAGCATTATGCTGGGTGGCTTAAGGGTCAGAGATAGGTCAGCTGGGACAAATGTAATGGCTTTGAAGGAAGTCTTGAGGCTATTTTTAGGAGATTCAGGTGTCGCTGTACTGCCTGCTCATCTAGTGGTCGCAAAGCACTACTGAGCATGAGGTTTTGGGTTCGATTCTCAGGTCGAGCAAAGACTCGTTGGATTTTTCCACCAGGATCTTCTCAGTCTGGATCTGTGCCCAGTTGCTGGTTATAGGCTCGCTCCCTTAAACATAACTTGCGAAATGAGGATGTACTAAATGGGTACCTCTAATGTCAGGAACATAGTTTCATTTTAATGTTGAAGTCAGTAAACAATAATCAATTTCAATCAGTCCCATTAAACAAACAAACTCTCCACGACGCTAATCCTGCCGTCAGACATTACAGTACTAGTCTCATGGCAAGTGCCCTCCAAACGGGCAGCAAACACTCGAGCACTCGCCACTCGACCGCTCTACTCGACTACTCGACCGTCTCGCAGGGACCTAACTGAATTAAATATTTAACTTGGGACTAAAAACTGGGAAGAAATGGGTCACGTCACGTAGTTATCTTTCTTAATAGAAAGATTTTTATATGGTACCAGCTTATGCACGCGACTTCACCCGCGTGGAGTTCGGTAATGTCCCACGGGATCCTACTACCGAGATAAAAAGTATCGTAAGTGTTAATTCAGGTTATAAACTATCTGTGTGTCAAATTTCCTAAAAAGTCGGTCAGTAGTTTTTGCGTGAAAGAGTAACAAACAAACATCCATCCATCCACCCTCACAAACCATCGCATTTATAATATTAGTAGGATGCTTATAATTTTTGGAGGCTTGTGTGGGAACATTTTCATTATTTTGGTTTTACGAATGTTAATTAAGGCTTCCCGGATCGCACAAAGTGTTGTTAGTGTTTGCACCAGATTTTTTTAGTAGCAACCCGGAGCTTATATTTGTGCCCAGTTGATTGCAATAGGCGCGTTCCCTAAACTTTCGAATGGTGCAATGTGGGTGTACACCTCTTCCTAACCCTTCAGAGATTACAGATGGGATCTAATGTTATGCTTGCTGCAAAAAAAAATGACAATATCCAAGAATTTTCACATCCCTAGAACATTACATTTTCACATAAAAATCGCGCAAGCACCACGAAAGCTGCGTGCAATTTACATTTTCCCCGACACCGATGATTGGATCCCACTTTCCAATTATGTAGATTTTTCCATTTATTTCCACAACAGTGCGTAATATATAAAGTTGATGTCGGCCTAGAATTCGTCATTCCAATCAATATTTGTGTATGCGTAGTTGTATGACGAAGGTTATTTTTGTCTACTAGCTATCTTTATTAACTGTAAATAGCACCCCACTTTTTTTTTTTTTTTTTTCCGGATGGGAAATCATCAAATGACCCCCCCCACTCTGGGCGGAGCGGAGGGGAGTGTCAGACTTGTACTGACTAAAACCCATCCATGTTCCTTCTTTGCCCTTTATGTTCCAGGGCCACGGTATCTCTTTCGAACAGTCCCGCAGCCCTGGCAGGCATCGGTCCATGCGGACCCCTACTTGATTGCTGACATCTCTTTGAGGCGCGCGTGGAACACGAACGCGCCGTCGACACGGCCTGTAGTCATAAGACGGCCGGACGGCGAGCTAGCCCATAACTCGCCGTCCACAGGCCAGCGCCTACGGTGGTCGGAAGCCACCACGTGACCCCCGACGCCCAGGGCGTCTCCCGCGGCGACTGGGAAGGAAAGATTGTAAGATCCTCGAGATCATATTTATCTTCTTCTTTATCGTGTGGTTAGTGCCTAACCTGGTGTCAGAGTTTTATGCCACCCATGGGCCTCTGACTTGGCTTTACTTGACGTCAAGATATATCTGTCAGGCATGCGCTGGTTATCTCACGATGGGTTCCATTCACTTTCTACGAACTATTTATTATTTATCTTTATTATCCTCTCAGTCACCCTCTTTCTAGTCAAACCATCATCTTCCCGCATTTGTCCCATGTTACTTGGGGTTGCCGCAACACGTTTTTGCTTCCATTCTACCCTGTCAATCGTCACGCTATCATTTACTCCTTTTTCCTTCATATCATTCCTCACACAATCCATCCATCTTTTATTTGGTCTTCCTCTCCTTCTCCATCCATCTACATTTATATTCATTAATATTTTAGTCACATGCTTGTCAAACCATATTTCATATTTATTATGATATAAGATTATCTTGAAATTACCAACATACATTGGCCTACCGTGGTGACCATTACCAATTCTCGTTTCATCTGTTGTAAAAGCGCCCTTTTATCCTGCAGATGAAAAAAATCTTGTAGCCTGAAACCAATCACACATTTTCCACATTATGCCTCTGTTTCATACTTGTATTGATTTATAAATATCTGTGCTACGTGAACATAAATTTTGCATTCTGTTTGCAGACTAAAACCGGTTTATATTTTAAATGGCTGATGAATCAAATTTTCCTAACGATACAAAATAAATATAAATAACCTTAATTTTTCAGCAAAACAAATTGAATTTCATTGCTAGATTATTCAAAATGAAGCTAGATTTGAATAATAAGAAATTAGGGTGTGGTTTAAAAAGGCTCTAAATGAATTTAGTTGTTAAGGCATAAAGGATGCGCATTAAAGTATTTCAAATACTTGCGGGTGTTTTAGAGAAATTCGAATCTCGTCGGTATGCAAATTGAAGGTGTGGGCCCGAAAATTAGAAACCCTTTTCCTTTGTAAGGTTTCTATGTTGATTCTAATGGATGGATGTTATGTGGAATATAATAATTTCGGCCTATTACTGTCCCACAGCTGGGCAAGAACTTGAAGAAGGCACGAGCATTTATCACCACGCTTGCTCAAGGGGGATGTTCAGCATTGTATCCAGGTTTGACGAGAGAGTAGAGTGAAGAGAGTTGCTCATCCTCCATACAGAAGGGAGGATCCTTAAACGAGACGAGTGTTGTGTCTAGTGAGTTATTGCTTGATAATTATTATCGGGTTTTAATATACAGGGTGGAAGGGAAATCGACGCACAAACGGTTACCATGTATTTAGTGCGTCATTCTGAACATTTCTGAAGGGTAATTTTGAAAAAAAAGCTGCTGTTTGCTCCAAAAGTGCCATACCAAAAATGGACAAATTCTATGGAACAGTTAATTTTTTTTCAGTCGGAAATATTCGGAATGATGTACTGAATGACCGGAAGATGTTGCCTTGGCAGGCCTCCCACTAGGTGGACCGATGACCTGGTGCAGGTTGAGCGGATCCGCTGGATGCGAGTCGCACGGGACCGGTCAATGCGGCGACACTTGGGGTAGCCTATGTCCACCAGTGGACGTCTTTCGGCTAAAATGATGATGATGATGTACCGTGGTAACCGTTTGTGCGTCGGTGTCCCTTCAACCCCGTTTGATGCACAGTTCACAGTTGGCGTTGTAGATGCTGACACAACTGAATAAAATCAGGCTACTGACTATTCAAGCTATATGGTCGACAATGCACTAGATTTTAATAGATAAGTTGATAAATGTGCACTATGTTGTGACAGGACATAATTCAAGTGCATTTGAATTAACTTGTGACTGACAGCCCATTAATTAACAACTTGAAAGTTTAATTGGATTGCCCTTATTGTGTCCATGTAGATATTTCAAACTGTCTGGTGCGTAGTACTCACAACCGACGGGCGTGTATGACCAAATGTATGAAACATGGACAAAGAAAGAAAGGAGTACACGTAAGGATCGTAGCATGTGGTGTATGTGCTGTGGTGTCTGCCTACCCCCATGGAAAAGGCGTGACTTTACTGTATTTCAAGTTTTATAGACTTTTGTCTCGTCTTAATTAAAATCATTGTTTAGAGCTTACTGCGAAAGCTTTTACACCAGCGTACTATGGACCAACAACACGCAGCGGGCCTACAATGCTCTCCGAGTTCAATATAACAACGCTTTCAGGATTTTAGTGCGGCTACCTCGTTTTTGTAGTGCTTCGGGCAAGTTTGCCGACGCGAGGGTGGATGACTTTTTTGCTATAATGCGGAAAATGTCAGCCTCACTAATTCGCAGAATTCGAGGTAGTGGCAACGAAATCCTGAGGATGATTGCGGATTGACCAGCATCGCCAGTGGTGGGAAGGCTCCTCAGGCTACATGTCTTATGAGGAAATTAATCTAATTATTATTATTTTTTATACTATTTGATCATTTTTATTTATATTTTGTTTCAATATAACTTGAAATAATTTGTTCCAATTTAATTTATTATGTATTTGCATTAATTAATCTTATATGTTTATTTCAATTTAATTTATTCTTAGTCAAGTATTTTTTAATTATAAATCCGTATTCATCTGATCTAAACTACCTACGTAAATGCTACTAACTCTGTCCTAAGATAATTGATGTGTTACTAACAAAATATGGACATTACCTATTCTGAAATAAACAAAATTTAAATTTTATTAAATAGTTGTTGGTGTTTCCCAACACTATTCATCTGTTTAATATACTTTCGGTATACAATTTTTCTCTACGCCCGCAACAAAAAAATAACTATATTTACTACAAGTTACTGGACAGTTCCCATGGTCAGAGGCGTGATAGTACGAACTATAGTCAGAATTCATATCAGATGCTTTTATTATTTATCATTCTGGCACGTTGCGTTGTGCCACTGTGGAGTTCCGTAATAGAATGTAAAAACCTAAGTTTTTGAGCGACTACTATATATTTTCCGTTATTTTAGTAAAAAGTTCAGATTCATTGGTCTAGTGGTCGAAAGCGCTACTGCTGAGCATGAAGTCCTGGGTTCGATGCTTAGGTCAGGCAAAGTGTTACGGCGAAAAGTAGATTTACTATTAGATACACCTCTGTCTAACCCTTCGCGGATTACAGCCGTGATATTGTATTTATGTTTAGTTAAAATATTTCATCTACAGTTTCCAAAGTCAAAGTTTTCAAATACAAATAATCTAAAAATATCATAAACTGGTTCAAAATAACCTTCTGTCTGCACAATATAAACTAATTTGTGAACTTTAAACTATGACGGTAACACGAGGACCGAGTCAGCTGAAAGTTGAGGCAGTTAACTTGCAATGTTTACTACCGGATCGGGTTTAACTTTACGCTAAGACTACCGTGAACTACACTTATGAACTCAGGGTAAGACTCCATTATTTCATAACGGCGCAGAAAGATTTTAAAATAAAAACCACATTTTGTAGGAAACTAATCACCCATCAGCGCAAGAGTGAACAGGCATCTTCAGGCACGCTTGTCCCATCATAGACCTCCATCTATCGCTTTCCACCAGGCGTGACCGAGGTCAAGAGCAGGCCCATTTTGGAATAAAAACAAAAAAAAAAACAATGCGGATGGGACGATTTAATATTTCAAAAAGATACCTTGGTCTGATCTGGAAGGGGTAACGTATTACCCAGTACTAACTGGGCTGTGGAGGTCAGATAGGCAGTCGCTTCATGTAAAATACTGGTATTCTGTTGAAACCGGTAAAACTGGAAGCCGGCTGTACATAGTTGGGAAAAGGCTAGGCAGATGATGATGACGACCTTGGTCTGGTTGAAGACTTCGCTATTTTACTGTAATTTACAAAAATACTAAATAAATCTACGTGATTTATTTTGGAAATAAGTAACTCATTTAAAACAATTCTCCCACGCACGTATCCCAAACCAAATTCAGTCTGATTCAGCCTAAGCCTCTGACATATTATATGAAAAAAATTACGTGTGCCTACTCCTGCGGCGAGTAAAACCTGAAGCTGTGTTAATCGTACATAAGAGTATCACTTTTTTAAGAAGAAAAAAATTTGAGCCTTTGACTATAATTAGAAACAAATCTCACGCACATAAGCACCCACAAAAAATAAACTTCTCATAAAAATCAAAAATTATATAAAACAGTACTGTTTATCTACCTAATATCACTTTTTCTTAAAGAAGATGCACCCTTGACTACAATTACAAACACACACAAAAAAATTATTTCCCAAAAAAATAAAACAACCGTTTATACATCTCTCATCTTGGAACCTCTCCCCAGTTCCCAGATAGCATTTCCCAGTTCCCATACAGCGGAGAGTGGTGACGTAATGGTTCCCTTTGTCACATTACCGTATTGTTACTTTATGGCCTTACTTACTTTTACTTAGTCCGACGTATTCTGTGCTTACAGCTGTAATTGTTTTTATTTCCCTTTTCTTTGTGAGAATTGATGTTATTAACATTTTTATGTGTGTTTAGATTGGGAGTTTTATGTGTTCCTTATTAATGGGATACTCAATTAGGATCGCCCTTTGTTGGAAATTATGGGTATCTTAAATTAATTTGAAACTTGTTTCTTTGTCTATTGACAATCTTTTCTGCGTAACTTATGACAAGTAAGCTTCTTGAGGTCATTATTATGTCTCATCGTCTTCAATGTACTACTATGTCAACTTCTGTCTTAATGAAAGCCTGATAGCGGACCATTTATCTTTAGGTAAGTTCAATTTCACTCTGTTTTGTAAATGTATGCTTAAAACATAGATTTTTCGTTCATGAAGTTCTTTCAGGACTGTATGATGTCGGACGTAAAGAATAGCACCAACCCATATCTTCCCGTGGGTGTCGGAAGAGGCAACTAAGGAGCTTGCCAGAGAATGGGCAGCAGCGTTCTCTGTGCTTTTGTAACAACCGTACTGCGAACGCCAACCCGCCATCCAAGCGTGGTGATTATGACTAAACCCCATCTTTGGGGGAGGCCTATGTCCAGCAGTGGACGTGTTTCGGCTGAAATGATGAATGATGAAATTCTTTCAGAAACACAATTATCGCATTACGTCGACATTCGTGAGCAATAAACTATTTAACATTCCTTCTTTCTTCTCTTTAAACCTATCTGATTATTCCCATCCATTCATTTTTATTTTTACCTAAGAGTTTAACCATATCCACCATATCTGTTAATTTATAATAAACCGAGCCAACATCACAATTTTAACACCCTGCCCACCTCTCACGATCCAATAGCAACACGACATACACCAAACAAAAAACCCGTATGTGTACGCTTTCTGCGTCCGCGAACTATGAGTAGATATGATTTCACTTCATGTAAAGCGATAGCCGGCGACGGTGTTCAGTTACGGGCTTGTGTCATTTATAGGTTAACGGGAACGTGTCGGCAAGGGATATGACACGAGTCGTGGGAAGGGTCCTTTAAAAAGATAAAGTGATTCTTCGATTTCGTATTTTTTTGTGCAAGGGGTAAACCCTTTGGTATGTGTGTTTTGGTAATGTAAGTATGAACGAAACCTTGTACATAGGTACTTGTTAACAGGAAGGTGCTTTATAGTATTTATTTGAATGGCCATTAATTATTTGGAATTTTCATTATCAAGTTATTAATTAGTCTGATAGATTGGTGCATTCATTTGGGCTTGGTAATTATACAACGTCTCACATTGCATTGTCAACCAAATTCAAGCCACCAGCTCCAACGGGGACTGCGAAGTGGATAAGTCCTTCCCTTGGTGCTAGCGGTGGGAATATTATAGGATAATTATTATGACATTCTATTAGTAGATTATAGCCAACAAGTCATCCTAGCTACTTTTGAGTATTCTCTTTACAAAACGACTAAAGGCGTTTAAGCCTAAAATAATAATTCAAAGAATTTACCAACATTGAAAACATTAAGATCCTACAGACTAAAACAAACGTCACATTTATAAATCGATTACAGCCACCGCGGCCTTCACAGTCCAATTTAAAGAGGCTTCCGAGACGAAAATAACTTGCGAATGAAAAGGCGAGAAAATAACATGATTACCGCAAGTCTTTGAACACGATTAGACGTTCGGCAAGTGTTGATTGGTAAGACACCCACGATGTGAATGTATTATTTTATAACTGTATGGTATCGAGGAGTAAATTACTTTTATGCCCACCTTCATACAACTTTAAAACTTTATGTTGTTGTCATTATGGTGAATGCTGCGTATACCTGTAACAGGCTGTAACGCAGGTTTACATACCAGCACTTTTATATTATTATTTTTATCTTAGTATATACCGCTGTTGGTGTACCAAATAAATGGAAATGGTAACTTTATGGTTGGAATCAGCAATAATCGAAACGTTTTTCGTAAAGTTTAAAAAAAAAGAAACAGCCAATCATGCTCTTATTGCTGGGTTGTAGGCCAGAAGGCCTGTAACCCAGCTGTGCGTGGGACTTGGCTAATCCACCACGCGAGCCCAGAGCTGGTTGTCACAAGTCTTCGAAATTCTAGGACATGGTGGTTTTCTATCGATGTTTTGCTTCACAATGTAATGTGCCCGTCACTGTTACCAATGGTGGTCCATTGGTTTACTATGGGGGCCTGCTAGCCGGGAAAGACGCTTAATTTTAACACTGCAGGGAATTGAAGAAAAATAATAACGATCAGGACCATAGGAGCCAAGAGACCACTTCCAGAAGTTCTCGAGTTAGAGCCTAGTGAAGGTACCTCGATAAGGTGAAAATAGAGAGGCATTTAAGGAACTCCCTTCCCGTTCTATAAACATCATCCCTTCGCCGTCTCTTGGGACCATTAGCGAAAGAGGGTTAGTCAACATAATACGGCTAATACTTTAAAAATAACGATGAAACCCAAAACCCCGTAGCTTCCAAACGATGAGAAATTAAGACGCTCATTAAAAACTTTTCCGCGAGGAATAACGTTTCACTTAGGAGTTTTTCTACGGGGTGTGCTTCACACATATTACTATTTATGATTCGTTACAACTTGGCCACAATATCGAATGTGCTAAACATAAACATAAAACATTACATCACGCCCGTAAACCCCGAAGGATTCTGATTTAAAAGAGTGTCCATGGAGTTTCTTGCCCGTTCTTCTCCATAGAGATCTACGTTAGGGAATGGGCAGCTACAGTACTTTCACAGTTTTTGTGCCTTGTGACTGGGACTGTAGCTATTTTTTACTGTTGTCTTTGTTTCGACAATTCAAAAGTGCCTGTAACTGGCCTACTTGAAATAAATGCTTTGATTTTGATTTTTTTTTTAGGTGTACCTATTATTGTCCTACATTTCGTCTGTTATGTTTAAGTCCCATGTTATAAGAGGCGAGCCTATTGCCCGACCTGGTAATCTATCCCAGGACCTCATACTAAGCAGTCGTGCTAGCTACCACTAAAACAACAGTCTGCTGAGCTCGATTTGTACTGGTCCGCCCTAAATATACTATGACGTCTATGATCCAGCACAGGGAGATGCCGAACGGGATTTGCTGGTACGAGCAGTGTGACAGGCAAATAAATGTGTAATAATCCTTCGGGTCGCTTTTTTAGAAACATAATTATATTATACACTGCCGAATCGAATGTATCGGCCTGAACCTGAGCGTATCAACCCAGAAAACATGTTTTCATGAACAAATTTGATTGAGTTTTAGAGACATGAAATTAGGATTTACCGGCGCCACAACGCCCACGTTCACCCACTCGTGGGCTTTTGCCCAGCGACGTGAAATAACGTACAAATTACTTGCCGAAATTCGTCTCAATATATTCAGTTTACACGTGTACAACATGTTAGCCTAGTAATCCAGAAATCCATACCAACATTTTGTATGCGAAAGTACTTGTCTATCCGTCTGTCTGTCACCTTTTCACGCCCTAACAGCTGACACGTAGACCATGACCTGGTTTAAGTCATAGGGTTATTATTATCCTGGACGTACTACCAGGATAAAAACAACCCCTTGTCGTAACCCCTGTAGGATAATTTCCGATGTCCACGCGGGCGAAGCCGCAGGCAATAGCTATCTGGACATAAGATTGAATGCTAATTTCCTTTTTCAGGCTTCTAGATATTTATAATTAATGGATTTTGACCGCTGTACATAAATCTTGGTGGTATCTAACTATTCATAAGGGAAGATTTATACTTGCCTTTCTTTCATTGATAGCTATTTAGCAAGTAGGTAATATTCCAAGAATGTTTACATGTATTTATGTGTGGCGCCATATTCATTATTTCAAGACCGTAATGTTTAAACTTACTATGGTTTGAAAAGATGGGGGATGACCAGAAATAGAGAAGTATGGAAGAAGAAGACATGCTGCACTATACAGGGTGTAAACAGACCCTTCACATAGCCGTCAACCAAGCATTCTGTACATCAAACTAAGTAACTTTACGCAAAAATTATTGCTGGGAATCGACATTTTTTTTTTAAGGTGAAAAATCACGTTTTATTTTAGGACTCGATGGAAAGCACTCAAAACATTGTGCTGATGGATGGATTGAATAGTACGGGGGTCTTGGAGGTGTGTAAAGTAAAAATCTTACATTAAAAACATGTATTAAAAAAAAAAACTTGTGAAAAAGTTGGAACTTTGACCGCCAATATATCCGTAACTAGAAGGTTCCCAGGTATGGTCTAGAACAAAAAAATTATCGCAAAGACAGGGAGAACAAGTGCCTTTCGGATATGTTAAGGGTCTATAAATTTACACCCTTTATAATTGGGAAGAGACAGGCAAAATTATGATTTTAAACTTGCAGGTGCAAAAGATTAACAAACAGTTTCTATAAAAAGTTATATAAGATTTTAGCCAATTCTAAATTCTTCACTTCAATGATCGATAAAATTTCTCCAACAACTCTAAATCGACTGGCACATTTAAGCTTCTGCTACTAAAGCCGCCTGGAACGCGGCAAAGGCAGTTTTCTGTGAAATAGAAACACCCCCACTTGTTGCCGACGTGACACTGCGACTATTAATCACGCTCCTTTAGAAGTAAAGCACAAAAATATAGCTAGTGACAGCTTGTTTCATACAATATTCAAAATGTTCGAGTATGTCTGGGTGAGTGTTTATTGCACTCATGATCTTCTTAATTACGACACGGATTTTTAATGCTGTTTTAATGATGGTGTCATTTAGAGATTTGATTTCGAAAGGTTTATGTGTCGGCATCATCATCCGACAAACCTTTTCCAGACTATACTGAGTAGGCTTCCAGTCTAACCGGATGCCGCTGAATCTTAGTATGTAACAGAGCAACTGCCTATCTGATCTTCACTTCTTCCACGTGCCTCCCCGTGAAGGAAGGTATGCAATTATGGATACTTCATCATTCTGGCTTTGACATTTAGTCCCTTGGGTTGGACTCTGGCTGGTCTGATGATTTGGACTGCCACAGTATGTCAAAGGAATGAAAAAAACAAAGACAAGTTAATAAGATTGGCATAGCTCTTTGCCTGGTCTATTAAAAGCGTGGTTGTTGTGGAATGGTCCAACTTTACGTGATAATTTTACGATATAAAACCAAGTTTTCTCTACAGATTTGAAGACGAGATTTCAGTTTTTTTTTGATAAATGTCATCTTCACGTCACTAAACAAACCCCCGGTCGAGCGTGACATTCTTCTGGTTGCGTCCCATGGGGCCACTAAGTTTGATATATAGCGGAGAAGAAAAACTATTCATTGTATAAATAAAATAGGCCTGACATGTATGTTTCCTAGTGCAGTGTCTTTTGATTATTTTGTCTTTCGGGTCTTATATTAATTTGCTTCAACAGCAACGAAAAGAGAAGTTAGAAAGACACCGTGTATAAATGCAGTGGCTGATTTCGATTGTTAAATCTTGTGACGAATTAAAAAAGCATTAAATAGAAATAGGGTCATTGAACAGGAAAAACCTAGACATAATTAAATAGCTGCATTTCCCCGTTATTAATAAACAGTTATCTACGTCATTCACAGATGACCTGATTGGCTACGCACTTCATAAGACAGCCAATCAGAAACGATAATCCTGTTAATGACGTTCCTTCCGTCATTTCTTCTTCGCATTGGAATTTCCCAAGTGGTGTATAAGACTGACTCTGACGTCAACATTTAATGTACCGAGTAAACTGTGACTTAATAGTCTTGATACTTAAATGCAGTTTGATGACGTATTAAGTTATTAACCACGCTAAATCAAAGTTGACGCTTATTCTGTTTAATTTGAATAGAAATTAAAGTAGTCGTAATTAGGTTTAGTAATATGATTTTAGTTTTGAAAGCAGGTCATCGTAATTAAGATTTTAGGTCATTGTACTACGTAATTTTGCCATATTACTATACTCAGGCTAAATTAAATGTATTTTGGTATATCCTAGATTCGATGTCCAACTCAGCCAAGTATTCTTACGTTTTTCCCTTCCAATATAGATTTTAGAAGCAGCCAGGAGCCTGGATTTGTGCTCTGTTGACGGTAATAGGATCGCTTTTACTACTTTAATATTTATGGCGAAATTTGGGTGCACTATATGTAAACCTTGGCTTCAAAGTTTCGCAGAAACAAACGTGATGTATGCATGTTTTAGCTGATTTCATAGCCCCACATTCATAACCAAATAATTACATTTCAACCGCTGTCCTTATGGCCATTTGTCAGCTGCTAGTACGTGATTCGACTAACAGAGAACATTGTAATTAATGGCTCGGACGCTGTACGGAGACTTCATCACTCACCATACTAATCTTCAGCTTTATAGGCACTTTTTGTCCTTTTCTAACTGGAGGAGAAAGAAAGAGAAGGAGTGTGTTTAGAAATAAGGGCATTATTAGGCCTAAGAACGTGTGGGCAAGGTTTTTGGTAATTTATTGAACACAGTTTTATTTTTTAAGCTAAGTCTACAAAAACGTTTGTTTAAATTATATTTTTAAACACATTTCTTTAATCATCCTATCGCAGCAATTTGATAGAACCGATAACTGAAAAGACAGCTTTCAAATCAATCAATTTAAATTAAAATGAAAATGAAGTTAGACTTGGAAAAATATGATTATGTTGAAAACATTTTCTTGAAGAATAAAACGTCAAATTCGTGGAACATTTTGAAACTTTGTCGTGTTGTTTAAAAGACTCGACTAAGGGGTCGTCCTTTAATCACGTGAGGTTTGAAGAGGTGGAGAGGGGGTCAGAAAGAAATCACGATTAAACCTTTTTTTTTATTTAATCTGGTTCTTAAACTATCTGATCTTCTCAATAATAAAAAAAACACGCGATACTGGGAGGGGGGAGGACGGGTAGAGGAAGCGGGAGAGGGGCCATAAAAGTGGCCCAAAAAATCACATATTTAGATGAACTGTACATGGGAATTACCAAAATCGGAAAATCAAAGTCAACACTACGAGGATCACCTGCACTGAGTTATAAAATTCTTAAAAAGAATTGCAACTCCCATAGTCTATTCCTCGTGATAAAGGAAACCAGTCTGCACCTGTAGATTGACTATCGACATTTTCCATTCCTCTACAATATGTCGATTGTCGATCTTTCCCTTTCCGTAGCTCAGTGGGGAATTCGACTAACAGCAAGTAGAGGAGATATCAGGTGTCATTCCTGAACGACACAGGAAAATTGGTTTTTACGGCGCACGAAGGGATGTTTAGAAGTTTTCACCTCTAAAATAGGTAGTTTTGCTTGTAGCCTACCTGCCTAGCCGTTTTCCCAACATGTTGGAGTTGGCGTCCAGTCTAACCGGATTCAGCTGAAGATCAGTATTTTACATGGAGCGACCGCCTAACTAACCTCCACAACCCAGTTAGTAATGGGTAATACAATATAATAATTGTCAGACTTTTGGGCAGCCTGTAACGACTATCGCAGATCTACTAATGACAGCCGGAACCAACGGCAAAACTACAATAAACTGGAACTGGTATTTTGACTGCTTCTCTTACATAATATGGTGGAAATTAATTTATGAATTTATTTTTAACCTAAAACTAAGAAATTACCAATTATTAAAACACTGAGTTTCGAGCAACAAGTACATAACTGTCAGTCTTTATAAGCAACAAAAAGATAATGAACCATAAAAATCTTTAATACCACATTCTTTTACTAACTCCTAATAAAAATGTACGAAATATTAGACTAAAGAAAATTCATTCACAAAAATAAAGGTCATGTTTTTGTTACGCGTCGCTCGACGTCACTCGACGTAAACGTTCACCGTGAGCCGTGATTGGCGTCAACGGTTTAGCGAATTCAACAGCTTAGGGTAATGTGAAAGCAATTTTCGCAGTGACAAGCCACAGTTTCGTGATGGAGCAAGATTTTATGAAACAAGAACGTTGTGTTGTAAGAATGTTTTTTCTGGGGTTGTACATTTTCACATAACTAGGTAATTTTTTACAAAAAAAAGGGCGTGTGTTTTCCTTAGGGATTGCAAAAAAGTGCAGAATCATGACCGATGGAAGTAGTGGAGAAAGGCATTTACATGGAAGTGGTTCAGTAATTTATTGTCAATATATTTCCTCGAAAACTGGCTATTATCGCTGCAGCTGCTTACTTCAGTTCTCGGCTCCATAACACCCTCGCTTCTGGCTCGGGAGTGAATTCTGCCTCGTTTACAATAACAAAGTTTCCCCACTTGTATCCAAATGTACTATATTATCATGCTTTACTGTAACTAGTATAGTAGGCTAGTTTTGTAGCTCGGGACCTGAGTTTACAAAAAAGAGATAAAACCCTAGTTTTAAAAACAACGACCCACTTTACTCACAAAAATAACAGCCACAATTTTCATAATTATAAATTACTTTATAATTCAAATAAATAAACCAACAACAAATACTAGCGAACCGGTTACAACGTACATACATGTGTGCTCCAAGTTTTAATAAATACGTTTTGTAACAACAATAACAGCAGACGTTACGGTTTACATTTTGTTGTTTAGAAACATGCTCGTGGAATCATTGAGTGTGGTTATGACTTTGGAAAATTAATTTTACATGTTGGTGTTTGCTGAAGACTTCTGAATCGAATATGTTAGAATTACTTTTTATTGTTTAAAGCTTGAGAACATCATTATATAAGTAAAGTTTTGAAATATAAATAAAAACAGTAAAATTGTTAATAAAAGATAAACTTTTCTTTGAAGGCTTTGTAGTCTTACCATTTTGATTTAAACAACAATTATCTGGAATTCAGTAAAATAACTATCAAATCATAAGGCTAAAGAAAATCTCTGTTGCAAAATGAAAATCAAAAAGTTTCGATGTCTTTTCAGTTATTTGAATTTTCAATGTCAAGAAAAGACATAAGATTGGGGGTATTCAGAAATTATAGTAATACCAGGTATTTAGATCAACAACGTTTATTGCGGCGTCAAATGGTTTATTAGATTGTCAAGACTGCAGGAGAACGGACACCTGAAACATCCTAGAAGATGGAACATAGTCTGCTCGGGGCCGCCGGACTCGCACACGGTTGACAGTTTTGACAGCGCGCGTAAGAAAGCACCCTAAAATAAAGGCGAAATTTATTCTACGCGGCCCAGGTAAACCTACGCCTACATTCTTTTTTGTCGAAAAATTTACCATCGCATCAACCTATTTGTAACATAATAGGTGGCAAAGTTGCTTCAAGGAAAGCTTTTATTGTGAAATGTCAAAGGAATAATGATAGAACTGCGAGCCAACTTTTCAACGTGGTTTTGTTTGCGAACTTGAAAGTTTTAAGCTGCGAGAACTAACTGCGATTGTTAGACGTTTTCTGCAGGTGATTCTGAAAGTTCTTCGTGCAAAAGGTCGCATTGCATAACGAGCTTTGACTCTAAATAAATCATAACATACCTTAATACTAAAAAACCTACCTAACTAATAATGAGATGATACGTGTGCCAAAAAAATACTTTTTTGCAAAAAAGATACTCTTCGAAAACCTAACCATATCTCTGTTACTTGAAGTCGGTTAAAATAATAACCAATACCTGTTATTGAAATAAATTATTAATTTTCCTAACAAACAAAAATAATTTTGCACAATATAATATAAAATAAAATATACCAAACATCCCAGGTTAACACGCTTCAATATTAAGCTCCTACAGACAGCCCACATACCTGAAAATAAAGAAAAGAATACATACTTATCACAAAAACTCAAAAATAAATGGTGAAAGGCGGAAAATGTATATATACAGATATTTCAAAACATTTTACAAATTGGTTCACGTGGAAAGGAAATATTAGAGCTAACCAATTAGTGTAAAGCTAAGTTTTTCTCGTGAGTTAAATTTGAGAGTTAAAGTACTTTGAAGTTTGTAGCATGCCTGTTTATTGCAGGTGCGAATTTAAATTTATAGAAGTAACAGAATTATCAATAAACGATCAGTATATGAATCAACTGGATGACAGTTGCAAGTGGCGTGCGATTGAAGGCTTCTGTAGGCTGATGATGATGAGTATCAAAAGATTTAAATCATCGAAATGTAATAACCACTGCGTCTAGTTTATAATATGAGACCCAATTGAAGTTTGACATTACAATGTAACCACAATATATTTGACAAGCGGTTAACCAAAGTAACACCTTTGTGACGAAAATAACAACCTCGAATTCGTGGTGCAGCCTACATTTCAATTAGTGACTAAATCGGCACAATAGTTCTCTACCGATATTTTGATGAAAGGTTCTTAGGCGTATATCTAACACCTATACACACATACATACGCTAACGCTGCGACAGAACGCCACCTTATAGATCCTCCCATACTCCTTTTGATAGGTTCCTAGATCTTCATTGGGACAAGCCCGCCACACTATTCCCAAACCACTCCAACTCCTGAAAATCAGAATCAACAGTGGCGACCACCAGAAAAGCACCGAGACAATGAAGCTCGACAAAGTCCCAGAGAGACAAACAGATCATGTCTTTCAAGAATGCATACCAAACCATTGATAAAATACAAAACATTTTCTCTTGTTTATTCCAAGAATGAAAGATTTGAGACCCTTTCTCAGTGCTGCGCCATCTGCTAAGATCCTAAACATCTTATTATGTACTTTTGATTCGTTCACATTCGTATATCTGTATTTAATCTTTCAATAATGCATACCGAACAAGAGAAATTCAAAACATATTCTCAAGTTTATTCCAAGAATGAAAAGCTTAACCCGTTGAAGCCTATAAATCCTATCTCGGTGCTACTCCGAACTAGGATTAAAATGTATCCAGACTGAATCGAATCTACAAAGGCGTTCGGTGGAAAATTTCTTATAAATATGCATCCAGTGTGACCATTGTGCATATGATCCGATACCGTGCCGCCATGTGGATGGGGCTTAATATTTTACATCCCGTATAAGCTGCTGACAGAACACCCTGTATGATATATAAAAAGCATTGTGTATTTTTCACGGATTTAGTTTGAGAGGAGAGATGCAGAAGGATTTAGATGCATGTTCTGCTCTGTTTGACAAAGAAATTTTTCAAGAAAATAAAATACGATAGGGGATTTATGCATGTTAAGTGTTTGTCTAAAATAGTACGATGAAAAGAGGAAAATTCCTAGATATTTTTTTGGAAACTAAATCGTTCTGAAAGCACCAAACTGTGGTCTAGTTATAGGTCACTTGAAGACCGTGGGAGCTGAAAGAAATACTTGTTTGTCTAAATGATATTGCTCATAACAGAGTCAAATTCGTCCATAATATTGTAAATACCATCTTCATCAGAAATAGATAATTACATTATGTTATTTGGTAAAGTTATTAAAAGGTAAAAATATATTCTTCCAATCATAAAACAAACAAAGAAATAGTCACGACACAAACCAATCCCACACACTCACTTTAATTTAAAAAAACTACAATTTAACTCACGCCTGTAATCCTCGGAAGTTTAGGCAGAGGTGTTTCTAATAATTCACCCACATTTTACAGATGAAAAAAGAAACAATGTACACACATACATTACCAAAACAAACAGAAGCAAGAAAGCCTAGAAACGAGAGCTATTACCCTGAACAATAAAACGGCCATAGGTTCACAGCCCCGTCAACTAACGATCATGCTCTTCCATTTGCCTAAAAGCCTACGAACATTACGTGTGAATCAGAAACAGGATAAGTACTGCCTCTTATCCCTTATGGTTAGGCGTAAGTATAAGTTCCTTGTTTTTTACTAATACGAAGCGACACCTAAATTAATACCTAAATATAAGATAATAGGGGGTGACCCTATTGTCATCAACCGGGCACAAATCCAGGCTCCGTGGATGCTACTGAGAAATTACTGATGAAAAACCCAATAACACTTTTCCCGATCCGGGAATCGAACCTAGGACCTCATGCACAGAAGTCGCGATTGCGACCACTCGAACAAACAGGCGGTCAACAGGCACTACACACTGAGCTAATAAAACACCTACAGGAGAAACAGAAGAAAAAAGTGTGGGTGTAAATGTAACCGCTTTTTCGCAAAATGTTCAACCAAACTTTAAACAAAGCTCTGTGTTCTTAAACTGACTAAAACAAATAACACAAACAAAGGTCAAACCAGGTGTTTTTACACCTGCTGTGTAAATAACGTACGTTGCCCTTTTGAAAGCCTTTCTAAGGCCCACACATTTCTTTGTGGGGACAAAAGAAGATACATTGCGAATAGTTGTCATGTGCACCTGTTTCATTGCAGCTCTTAGGGATGTTACACATATGCGGGCACGAAACATTGCCCCTTCCCGTCAGAATACTAACACTGCTACATCTATTTTTGAAATGTTGCAACACCATGCTGAAATAGGTGCCTTTTGGCCTCGTACAGGATCTATTAATAAGCTTTTAATTAATTTATGTTTTAGTTTTTTTTCTTTTTGGTGTCATTTTTATGTTCAGTTTTATTTTCTTATTTTATTTTTCTCTTTGTCCTGTGTGCGTCCAATAAAGACTTTTTTCTTTAATTTTATTTAACAACAAAGTCGGGTGGCTGTATAAAAGAGTCTCCATGGATTTTCTTGTGTATCCTTCTCTATATGATCTACTTTTTGGAATGGGCAAAGACAGTCCTTACCTAGATATTATGCCAGGGTTTGACTATTATTTAGTTTACTAGTTATTCATCTTTTTGATTTTATTTATTTATTCATAAAGGCATTAAATCCCAATTGAAATACATAATTACTTTAAAATTAAAACATAACAACAAACATTAACAGTATGCAATCAAATAATAACTTTACCCAAACAAAATTGACTAAGTGATTTTGACTAAACAAAAGAGATTGTGATGGGTCTGTTTTTAAATAGATGTTAATATAAGCTCGGGACAAGCCGTTCGACTTAACTCGTTTTTTGTGCCGAACCGACCCTATACCTAATGCGATTCAGCGATGGTGAGTCCAATAGTTTGCCGAATACCTGCCCACGTAGCATGAGCACCGTGGAAACGAGTTTTGACGGCGGAAGAATCGACAAAATGACAGATTGTAGAAAGATTTCTATCGTCCTAAGCATGGCGATGTTAGACATGTGGAAAAGAAAAGTTTATATTCTTCTGTCAACAAAAGTCGACAACGGCGAGCATGGCGACAATTTCATCTCTACTTTTGGCACTTGGGTGTAGAAACGTTTCTTCTCAACCAATGTCAAATAGTCTACATCACATCGGACCTAGAAAAGATTATTGTTATAACTGTTATTTGTGTTTGTGAGCCACTTTGGTTTTAAAAACATGTCGGGGTCCTACCGTCGCCATCTCCTCAGTTTTTATGCCGAGAAGAAAGAAAGAAAGGCCAAAAGGAACGCTGTACGAGCTTTAATCGGGGCTTTCGATCTCCCTGAAAACGAGTTCCTCGAAAATTATAAGATAAGTAAAGAGATGGTGCAATATTTGTGTAGGGAGCTGAGCCAGGATCTGTCTCCTAGCTCATCACAGGGTCTGCCTGTTCTCGTTAAAGTGAGTTGAATTCAGGTTAGGTACGCCTTTCAACTACCTTGTAAAAATAATAGGCAACCTTATTAGTGGATCTAACATCATCATTCTCTTGTCCTTATCCAAATTCATTTGGGGTCGGAGCAGCATGTCTTCTTCTTCCAAATCACTAGCTATTTATCCGTTGCTAAGGAAAGAATTCCTATGTCTTTGTCTTCGTGAAAACTCGAGTCTACGGCTCGCCGCATGCTCGGGCAGAAGACATGTCGAGTTGTATAGAAAGAGTTTTGTCGATTCTTGAAGAATAGAGATAGATAAACGCCATGCTACGGGGGCTGTAGTAATTATAATTCTAGGTAAAACGTGCCCTAAACAAGCTGTATTATTGTAACAATTTCTATGTATTTTGACAATAAATAATAAGAATTGCTTTGGTTCGGCTTCGTTGTTCAACAAATACTGCCGAAGTGAATGTACCCAACAAATGAATATCACTCGTAACTTGAGGTTTAAAATGATTGCCCGTTTATCCATCATTAAAATTCGCTATAAAGCAGATGCTCACGGACTCAGTATTTTATTAACAGACGAATCCTTAAACAGCTCTAAAAACCGAAAGTAAACCATTTAAGACTAAAACGGGTATTTCATCTATCGTCTCGGTCCTTGATTCAACACTTAACAGCCTTGAGTTACGTAAATGAACGATTCCTTAATCTTGAGACAGATTCGTCTCATTCTCCATCTTGTTTTATTTATACCTAAACTTAGCTTAAGCGACAAATCTAGGTTTCAATGTCATTTGAACAGGTTCCTCCGTCGCTTAGTACTTATCCTTTTTTAGGTCGATTCAAATTAGGTGTTACATCATTTTGGTTGGTAACACGTTGAGAAAGACGGGACGATGGTAATTCTGTAGACTTGATGCTATAAAATATAAGTCCTGTCTCTAAGCTAGCAGTAGTAGAAACATTGTTGCATTAATCTTTTATGTGTAATTGATTGAATGAATAATTTATTTAGTGACGTAATTAAACATTTTAAATTCAATGGAGATTGCCATATATCAAGTTTGAAAGGGAAAATGCCATTACCTCATAGCCTAGACCACAATTTTATTTATTGACTGGATACTAAGCACAAGTATTAAAGCTTTTCACATGCATAACATAACATCACGCCTGTAATCCCCGAAGGGTTAGTCAGTGGTGTACCTAACAGTACACCCACATTTCGCCAGTTATGTACTAGGGGGCGAGCCTATTGCCATCAACCGGGCACAAATCCAGCTTCCGTGGCTGCTACTGAGTTAATTCTGATGAAAAAACCCACGACCTCATGCTCAGCAGTCGAGCTTGCGACCACTGGATCAACGAGATAGTCCAACAAGCTATTCCTAATTGAAATACCAAACACTTTTTTTTTTTTTTTTTTAAATACATGTTTTTAATGTAAGATTTTTACTTTACATACTCTTAACACACCTCTACGATCTCCTTACTATTCAATCCATCCATCAGCACAATGCTTTGAGTGCTTTCCATCGAGTCCTACCGTAAAACGTGATTTTTTACCCCAAAAAAAAAAGTCGATTCCCAGCAATAATTTTTGAGTAAAATTACTTAGTTTTATGTACAGAATGTTTGGTTGACGGCTATGTGAAGGGTCTGTTTACACCCTGTATATTTATTTATTTATTTAGATAACATGGGAGACTTACAGCTAAAACAAACAGATCAAGGACAGTACAATAGTCTGAAAGCCAATTACAGGTCTCCACTTTTAAAATCCAGAAAGAAAAAAAAAAAGTAAATTCTATGGACATTCACACCAAGTTACTATATACTACAGCATAATTACTCTGTTGCTCACACTGCATAACAACCATCATAACAAAATTAACTACATGAAAAAGCTTCGACTTATGGACTTCCTTGCTGACGACACACTAGATAAATCTTTTTAAAAGAATAGGGCGGTTGATAGACAAGACCAGTTATTTTTTGTTCCTCACGGATTCAATCTATCATATCGTAAGCCTTTCATACCAAGGCGGATATATAAAGTGACCCATTGAGCGCACAGAACAATCGATTACCATACGTCCTTGTCCGACCTTGTATAACAACAAATCAATATTACTTAAATTATAAATGCAAAAGTAACTATATCTGTATGTTTGTTATCATTTCACGCCTCAACGGATAAAGGGATTTCGATAAAATTTTGCACATATATAGAACATAACCTTGGTTAGGACATAGAGTATTTTTATCTTGGTAGTCTATTTCCATGGGATAATAATCGACCACGACGCAGGCGACGACGCCACAGGAAAAACAGCTATAATCAATTCAAACACAGACCTCCTAAAGCCTTAGTTATACTCCATCAAATTCCGGTTAGATAATTTCCGAGCACTATGCGGACGTAGTCGCCTGCAAAAACTATTAACCAATAAAATTTACACTGAATTCGTATCAAAACAATGACTATGCAGTTAAACCAAACGATTCAGTCTTTCTGACAATGTTTAGACAAGTCGAGTTCTTTTTTATAACTGCCTAGGAAATGTTGGTTATCTACGGATATTGTTTTTAGTCACATAGAATTGTTGTTGTGAGTTACATGAGCTCGTGGCTAAATGCAGCCACTCAGTTTGATCTTCAGGTTAAGCCGCGCTTGCCTAGCTTGGTGGTTGGTTGTTTTGGCAGTCGTTACAAGTAGTCATTGGGCTGTAAGTCTGACAACCAGTCTTACCATGGGGTATCGTATTACCCAGTATTAATTGGGTTATGGAGGTCAAATAGCTAAATAGTGGTATTCAGTTGCATCCGGTTAGACTGGAAGCCTAGCCTTTTCCCAACTATGTTGGGGTCGGCTTCCAGTCTAACCGGATTCAGCTGAATAACAGTATTTTACATGGAGCGACTGCCTATCTGACCTCCACAACCCAGTTAGTACTGGGTAATACGATATCCCTTGGTAAGACTGGTTGTCAGACTTTTTGGGCCACTGACTACCTACAAATGACATCGACGGACCAACGGCTTAACGTGCTTTCCGAGGCACGGAGGAAACTCGGTATGTAATGGGTGGTCACCCATCCACAGACCAACCTAGGCAAGCACGGCTTAACCTAAAGATCGACCCGAGCGGCTGTTATTTTGTACCAACCTAAGGAAGAGAAAAGGCTAGGCAGATGATAACGTGGACTTGAAGTCCACGACAACGTGGCGTGGACTTGGAGTCAATTATGAAATTAAAGGAGAAAAAACGTAAAGGTAGTTCCCTAATTTAGAAGCCTGAAAAGACAGTTTTGTTAAGCAGCTATACGCAAAAAGACACAAAACTCATCATTAGGTGGCCAACAGTTGAAGAAGAAAAAGAAGATACGCAAAATTGAGGCCTAGATCTATAAACGTTACTTGGCACTCAGACACGCCTCCGTCTCTAACTTTCGCTTGTAGTTTAACTACTGCGCAACAGTGACGGGTATAACACTTAGCCAAAGCACGTGGTAAGAAAGGTTTACTATAATAATGCATAATTCAAGTATATACTCACAAACACATTATCTCTTCCTGGTTCACAAGAAGAAAAAACAAAAGCCAAAACCCCAACAGGTTTTCACCCTGAATATAATCAACATAACATAACGTCATCACGCCTGTAATCCCCGAGGGTTAGGCAGAGGGGTACCAAATAGTACACCCACATTTTGCCAGTTATGTTTAAGCCCCATGTATTAGCGGTTAGCCTAGTGCCATCAACCGGGCACAAATCCAGACTCAGTGGCTGCTACTGAGAAATTCCTGATGGAAAAATCCAATAACACTTTGCCCGACCCGAGAATCAAACCCAGGACCTCATGCTCAGCAGTCGCGCTTGCAACTACCATATCAACGAGGCAGTCAGGAATATAATCAATAATAATAAAAATCAACAATGCTAATAAACAAGACTTCATTCACCACCAAAGCTATTAAGAACAGAATAAAACTAAAATAAACTAGAAAACTTAGTTTCTAGCTTATTTCAGTTAGATACCCTTGAAAACGCCACAAACATAACAGAAATTTGTTTTTATAGTTCACAAGTTCTCTTTCTTCTTTAACTTATAAAACGGACTTGTCAATTGAAACTGACATCTCCATCCATTTCGCTACTTTCTTACTGTTCTGTTATTTGATTAGCCTGTGGATTATTCTTAGAAACTTACTTCGGGTTGAGTTTATTATAAAATAATGAAGAAAAAGTATTGCGTGTAAAATTTGTTTTAACTGTACTAGGATCGTTTGGTTCATCAAATAACTATACTACCTCTTTCTGATCACTCTGTATCATGTTCCCACTGCTGGGCTGCTCTATATGAGAGGAAGTGGGCTTTAATCCCCCATGCTGGCATTAGATGTCACAAGTCTTTGAATTTTTTGATTTTAGGACAAGCTGGTTTCCTCATGATTTTTTTCTCCCCATTATAACAAAACTTATCTACATATAACTAATGCGAGTATGGTCTATGCAGAACATGACCCATTTGCTGGACTGTCCAAAAAATCCATTCGCGAATGGACTGCGTGTAATCTAGCGAAATTCGTAATGATATCTGAAAGATTTGACGTGATAGCTATCGATTTATCAGCAAGATAAAAGAACAACAAAAACGACAGATGTTTAAGTTACTTTTGTATTCATGTTCAGATATTATTATATAATACCCATCTCGTCTGCAGAGTTTCTCTAGCTAGTTCTACACTTTGTAAAATTAGTTTTTTATAGACGACGCGACGTTCTCAAGAGCGAGCTCCGTACGTTACTTAGGTTGCAAAGAGCATTTTTCCAGGAAAAGAGCTTTTCTATTTTTCATCGTCATTTCATATTAATAAATAAAATAAAAGTGGCGTTGACGGAGGAGGAGGCGGGGGGAGGGTCCTGTAAAAGACTATCAAAGATCTTCGAGTGACATCCGGGATCAGTTCGATTTTGGTTACGCTGCAAAAAATCGTTAAACGCTACATTTTCCTTGAAAGACCTGTCTCCTGTGTAAAAGCCTAATACGTCGATGCGTGGTCGGCGGCGCGTGGCACGCACAAAGGGCGGACTGCGCCGGCGCCGCACCGCGCTACTTACGCGTTACGCTCTGCGCTTACGCTTTGCTATATGCTTTGCACATAGTTGCTAGCATGAAGAGATGTTTTGTGACCAAATTAACTTTATTATCTCCTTAGCTTAGTATTCGCTCCAAGTTTCATGTTAATCGGGTCCTGTATTAGACTGTTTTATACAAACTAGGTCACCAGCTCTGCTCCTCCAATGATGCAACTTGAGTCGGATTATTCCTTACATTGTGAGGACTCGTATCCTGGGTTTTATGTTTATCAGCTAACCTCTTATAACTTCAATAAATTATTTCCCTATTATTAACTTCGAACTTTTAAAACTCCATCAAAAAGTTTCTATATTCTTCTTAAAACTATAGAAATACAATTAGGAAAACAAAAGACTATCGGTATTAACTGTGTCGCAGTTTCAAAGAAATGAAAGAAAAATACTTCATTACTTGGCGGTCCTTATGTAATGTTTCCAAGAACCTTTTCTTAATTAAAAGAGCATGGACGGTGCGACACGATAATTGAAAATTTTCACCCGATACCGTCCTGCATTGCATAAGGGTGGACATCGAACATGCGTCTAACTTCTTGGAAAGTCGTGTGGTAAACGGTGGTGAAATTTCAGAGTGTTTTACAATAAGGACAAAATAACCTAACATCACGCCAGAAAGATAAGGTGTATCTAATAGTACACTCACATTTCCCCAGTTATGTTTATGTCCCATGTAATAGTAGGCGAGCCTGTTGCCATCAACCGGGCACAAATCCAGACTCCGTGGCTGCTACTGAGAAATTCCTGACGGAACAACCCAATAACACTTTGCCCGACCTAGGAATCGAACTAAGGACCTCATGCTCAACAGTCGCGCTTACGACCACTAGACTAACGACACATACGCCATATACACATACATATACGCCATATAAATAGACTTATACTTATATGTATAAGATATTCGTAAGTAAATAAAACTCAATTGTGTTTCTTATCTCATTAGTAATAAAGAAACAACGTTGAAAGATTTTAATGTCTCGAATATCGCCTCCTCAGGTATTTTATTTAATATTCTAGATTTTTCATAAGCTCTCACAATGACAGTGTGTGCCACTTGGTGCCACTGTTATGGGCGCGAATAAATTAAGTTAAAGAAATGACATGATATGGAAATACTAAGTACTATTTCTTTACATATGTAAAAGAAATAGCATAATTGAGGAATCACAGAACACAATCAGTTAGGCTGACATTCTGATTTGCGTGTCCATAAATTACTGGAAGAACACTTCCCAAAAGCCATAAACTTCTAAGTAAAACCACAAACTTGCACTGAAATGACAACATACGGTGTCGTAAACACCAATCGTGTAGTGAACAGTACGCTTTAAAAATTTGCATATTAAAATTCAACCAGCAACATTTATAACTCAAAGGAAAATCCATACCGGGACATCAATTGACGGATGGCCCACAATAACGGAACGTTTACGAGTAAAAACCGCAAAAAAAGTCGCAGAAAACAGTTTCATTTTCCAATCAGTGTGGAACTAGGAATACTATATATCAGCCTGTCGTGAATGATTGCATTTTAAATGTTCGTTGAATTTTGCATTTGTGCGTTTTCGTTTTGATTAGTCGCTGCCTTTATGGCTTGCTATAAATTAGTTTTGCGACTCGTTCCTGGCTAAGTATAGAACAGCTCGTTAGTTGGTTACGTGTCGGTCTGGGGTAATAGAATCGATAGGATTCTAAGGCCCGTAATAAACATCATCAATATTTTTCCTGGAAACAGAATCTTTATAGATGCTGTTATTTCAACGTCAGTTAAAGTTTCTATGAAAAGCTTGTCAGTAAGTTAATTGACGTTTTCGTAGTAACATTATTAGTGGCGACCGGATTATATGCAACTTAACTCGTCGAAATATACATCATAAATGCTCGAAATATGCAACAAAAGTGCCTCAATATGCTGCAACATAACATTGAAATAATTTCTACAAAAGATTGCTTTTTTTTTTTAATTTCTGTTTTTATTTAGCTTTATGGTAGCTCAAGTCAGTTCCATTCATTTTTGAATTTTCTACCATCATTACTGCTGGTGAAATGTCACTTTGCCCTTAGTTGACATTAATTCTATCATCATTTCATAAAACAGGCACAAAATCAAACAAGAAACATTAAATTAAAAGTAACAAAAACCCCGACTAAAAATTGTATCATGTACCTATATATATTTTACATACACATATATATTTTTAATTTCATTCATTTTTATACCGTACTCGATAGGTTTGGATGAAAAAAAAAAAAATAACGACTTACAATTTAGCGCCAAAAATCCGCCATTTTGTTAAAACACCTATCTAAGGACACTTGGGATGTTTAGACGAATCTAATGATAATAAAGTTTACAAAGAAACGTTCAAGAGAGAAGAGCGCGCGAAAAACATCCTTGCCTTGGCACTCGGGTGATTACAATATCAAAACTACTACAAACGTCATGTTTCATACTAGTCCAGATACAGGTCAAGCGAGCAAAAAACGCGTCTATACTAAACTCATTCATTATGAGTAACAGACAGGCAACACCATTTATTTGTCCACGGCGACGGGTAACAAGTGTTATGACACCTTTATGAGAAATGAACGCACTGATTCGCAATCCATATTGTTCATAGCTACACAAATTGTGAGTGTAAAAATGTCTGTTTAGGTGTCTGTCTGTTACATGATTACGTCTAAACCGATGAACTGATTTTCATGCAACTTGACATTGAGATAGCTGAAAGATTGTAGAAGAATATAGAGGGTCAAGATAAAGCGACATTTTATCACGATTACGATGACGTTAAAGTCATAACGACTTGGGAAAAATTTATGTCAATCTTGTTGAAAGACGTTACAGAACAAATTTAAAAAAAAAATCAAGCTATTATTAAAATGACAAGAAGAAAATGAGGTATATCTATCAAGGTTGAACGCGTATAAGAAGTTTCGTGTTTGTGCTATTATTAGTTGAGGAGTTCTCTCATGAGGAGGCGATCCTGGCTGCAAGATCGTCATGTCTGTCATAAAAATGTATTATCACCAAAATCAAAGGTGTGTGCAAAATTTCAGCTCAATCGGATACCAACAAGTGGTTGAAAATTGGTCTGCCAATTTTGAAGCGGACAACTTACATGCATACATAAATACATACGAACAGTGCAAGTTAGTAAAAAGCTTGTAAAAATGATGCGCTTTGTAAGCGGTCTCTTATAGGCCTTTGAGAATACTAAAACAACAACTCCTAGAAGAGTCGAGTATGCTGAAGTACCAAACTCATATACAGCAAATTCGCACGCAAAGCCTAGTCCTAAATAAACGTCGTTTGTAAAGACAATGCATCAAATGTCTGGTTAGCCTATCACAAAGACATTAGCCACCAGTATGATAGATGACTAGTACATAATGATTATTCGCAATTTACTGAAGACGCTGTGATGAAAGAGTGGTGTAAATAGGTGACATGTTGGACATTATAGTGCTTGGTTGGATTAAGATAGATTGTGGGCTCATTAAGGACTTTTGTGTAGTGATATGTTGTGGTGTATCCGGCTAGTTGAGGAGGTCATAAGTAATGGCAGCCGCTCTAAACTATGTTAACTAGTAAAAGCTAGCTTCAGTTGTGTATCTGACGTTGGTAAAGCAAGGAAAAACACCAGACTTGGCAGTGCTGTTATTCAGCATTTGCATTAAAACGCATTGTTTATTTTTTCTCTTACTAGCGACCAGCCCCGGCTTCGCACGGGTGCAATATATATATATATATATATATATATACCTCTTGAATCACTCTATCTATTACCGAAAACCGCATCAAAATCCGTTGCGGAGTTTTAAAGATCTAAGCATACATAGGAACAGACAGAGGGAAGCGACCTTGTTTTATACTATGTAGTGAATCGGTACGTTTTCTAAAAGCATTGGAATGGCGATTATAGAATGCTTTAAGCAGAAGGGGATACAACAGGGAGTCAGTCTATCACTTCTGTCCTTTTTTTTGAAACATCATTCACTACCACGATTCTCACGACAATCTGAATGAAGAGTGTCAGTACGAGTGGGTAGACACTGTGTATTATTTTACTGAATCACAAAAACCTGGTTACACTAAACAAATGAACCAAAAAAACCGTAATACATCCACAAATGTTACTCCTCTAGGTTCAAAGCAAGAGGATGGTTTGCAAAACAGCGTTGCTCAACGGAACGATCTCTCCGCATTCCTGAGATGTCAGCCTTGACGCGAACGGCTGTCGGTTATGACTGCACTTTTAGATGCACCCGCTGCGAAGGTGAGCTGCCTAGGTACGCGAAAGGTGGGTAAGCATGTGTGCTTAGGGATATTTCTACATCTGAGTTTAAACTGAAACGAATACTATACAAACATAATTGAAGGTTCGTCGAGTCTTTGAGGTCCTTGAATTTCGATTCGAGAAACACGATTACTGACAAATACGTGAGTTTGTTTTTTCAAAAGAACACCTTCGCCACTATTCTTCACGGTCCTAATTAACTTGATAATGTCAGGATTTTAAAAGAGACTGTGACCTATTAGTTTGTTTTGGTGTTTCTTCTCAGATTAGTTGGACAGGAAACAGCCACCGATCTAGTTTGTTTGACGCATTAAAGTGTTAGTAAAAACAAATTTATAATAAAATCTTGTAACATTTACAATGCAAATTAATTGTACCAATTTGATGGTACGCCTTTATGAATAACGGAGGATTCCCCGGTGGAAGACCACGACAATTCGTTTCCACAGCTAATCTATAGCAATAATATTACGATCTTTCGTACGAGGCTAAAAGAAGCAAGTCTTCGTGGTGGCAAAGTAAATAAATAGTTCACATGTGTATCTAAGCGGTTCAGTGACATATTAGGCGAAACCTGTTTGGAAGTTTTAGGTAAATATTTTACCTTAGTCTCTTCCTAATTCAACTTGCAAAAAAAAAAACACTGCAACTTTAGTCTACCCGGTAATCAGTGCTCAATAAAACGCGGCCAATGTCAACTAAACGCATCCACCATTTTTTGTCACTACCGAGTACCGACCTGCGCCAACGCAACAATAACAACGTGTCATCAAACAAACATCGTCTCTAAAATCTAAACACTAAAATCTATTGTCAAGTACGTCGTCATAATAACAGGTAGGCATATAAAAAAACCCGCGTGCCATGTACCACGTGACCCGGCCAAGGTCTGCAGTAAACTTGTTAGACGACCCCCCCCCCTTCACCCCCCTCATTGAGCCCTCATTATGTAAGACTTCGTTGCATGCGTCCTACCATAACAATGCATTATGAGTCATATAAGACCATTATAACATGACCTATACGCAAACAAAGACTACTTGAACAGGTGAGTCTGAAAATGTTGGTGCTTGATCTTCTGCTGTGCAATTTTAATATTGCATTCGAGTTAAAGGAATTCCAACTCAAGTACAAGGTAGTAAGAGTGTCTTACTACGCAGATATAGTGCGTGGGTGGATGCAGCGTGCGTAAGATCGTAACAGTTGATGCGTAAAATGTAGAAACAGGCACATGACATGTTCGAGAATAAATGGTGTTTATAAAGTGCGTGCAGTTAACTGAACTGACATAACCTTTATTTATGGATGGAAGTTCTTCGAACCACAGCAATATTGTTTTACGTAAGATATATTTTTGACCAAGAAGTGACCTATTTACCGGGAACTTCAAGACTCCTGGATTGTAATTACTGGGATACACAGAATCCAGGAGAGGTGTAACTTACATAACATAACATCATGCCCGTAATCACCAAAGGGTTAGGCAGAGGTGTACCTAATAGTACAACCACATTTCGCCAGTTAGGTTTATTGTAATAGGGGGCGATCCTATTGCCATCAACCGGGCGCAAATCCAGACTCCGTGGCTGCTACTAAGAAATTCCTGAAGGTAAAACCCAATAACACTTTGCCCGACCTGGGAATCGAACCCAGGCCCTCGTGCTCAGCAGTCGCCCTTAAGACCACTAGACCAAAAAGGAAGTCGCAGGTGTAACTTATATCAAGCGAAACGAATTTATAATGGGTTTCGTCTGAGTTATAACTGAAGATGGTTTGTTAATTACGGTAGCCACTTAATACGTTATTCCTGGACCAATTTTGAATGTGAAGGAAAGCTTTACTAAAAATGAAACGCTGTACTTAATAGTATGTCACCAGACATTTGAGTAAGGTTGGAGAACAATGGTAACAACCATTGTTCTCCAACCTTACTCACCTGTTCCATAACAGACGATTACAGGCGATCCCGTTCAATGATTGACTGACTTACAACGTAAAGCTTATTCTAATGAAGATAGTAGAATAGTCAGTAATAATCACAGATATATATATACCTAGATAACGCAAGTATCACGATCCGTTTGAAAACCAAGCGTGCCATTTTTTGACTACTTGCTGTGACGTCTTTAGCACTATTTAGTTACTATATGAACAAGTTACTTTACAAAATAGACTAAGTTTTGTTCTTTAAATGTCTAAAATTAAGTTCTTGAGTTGTAATATTGTTGTTTTAAACAAATTAGCTTGCTGCAACACTAACCACGTTAAGCATAAAATGCTTAACCGGGCACGCGAAGTGGTGATCTTACGTTATCTAGGTGATATCTGTGGTCATCAAGAGCGGGAATCAAAGGCCTACGAATATGTTCAGTAGGTAGGTATCAGAGTTTAACCACAATTATTACAAATATCAGCAACATGGTAAGTTTTATGCTACAAATCATACATTCACTTAATTACAGCAAGTATGTGTGTTAAGTACGGTAACGCAATATCAAAGGTTAACATTACAATAATTTGGCATACGTGCATGCATGCGTGTAACATATTGATGGTTCGTTAGACATTTGTGTGGTTTTAAGCCTATTGGATTCATTGCTAGATAAATAATGGACAGTAGATTATGTATACCAACTATGTTGCGGTTGGCATGCAATCTATTGAATAATTTACGTAGAGAATATGCTGCCTGATCACTTGGAAAATTACGGACAGTAAAAAGAAATCTACATGATCATAACATGGTCACTGTGTCTTGTTCCCCCAAGACGGAACGAACAATATTGTGCATTCAGGATCTTGTTACAAAAACTACGTAGTTTCACTCACGTTAATTTAGAATTTGACAATCATTTCAGGTTGAACTCTGCTTTTAATAATATAATTCAATCATGATTCGAAAGACTCGTGGCTCTATCTATTATCATCAGAACGTTATCGTTGTTTTCCTCGAGAATAGTACTTTTTTCGAGTTGAAAGGTACCCTATGTCCGTTTCTATACACTTGACAACGTACTCGTATCTGCAAAATTTTAGGATGATCGGTTCAGTGGTTTAGGCGTGAAAAGGTAACAAACTTACTTTCGCATTTATAATATTAGTTAGGATTAGGATGGTATAAAAACATTTCTAGAAATTACTGTCTTTGATCATGATTTTATTAAGCTATGAATGTTCGATTTGAATTAAATATTGAGCTGACGAAGAAACAGATAGATACGAAAAACGTTACGTTAGATGAAGTTTTGTTGTTAGCCTTCGACCACCCCAGTGTTATAGACATTTTTGTAAACAAAGTTTATTAAGATGTCATACAACCAGCAGCTGCACAAATAAACCAGTAAATTATGCACGTATTATATTAAAATATTGGCAAAGTTTCCTAAGACGTTTTGCAATTTCCATACAGTTATTAGTACTTGAACCAACTGATTGCGAGTTACTTTACAAAACTGGCCAGCTTGGTCGTTGCAATTATTTTGTTCTGCAAGATTTATTAATACATGTAAATTATACTTGTCACTAGGGTTTGAATAATTAGCGATAATATATTTATGCAGAACTGGACACCAAAGTGATATATTTCTAATAAATCTTGAGGATTATGTGTGTTGTGTTGTGAGGATTGTGTGTGTGTTATCATAAGATACTAGAATAATATTGATTTAGGTGTCGTAAAACGTTAGTTTGACTATGATGATAATTTGACGCTGGAGCTTTAGATGTGTACATATTTAAACTTGGTTGCAAAGTCGTGAAAGCAGTGTTGTAAATGTCCAAAGATATTCCTCCATCACTTTAAATAGAGCAAGCCGTCACATTTTTTGGATACAAAAGTTTAGCTTTTAGCAAAACTGTAACCTTATTTATATAAAGTTAATGTTTATATTCGTTTGAAACGCTACTGAACTTAGCTTTAATGACCTACCTTAGAAACATGTATCCAATATTAAGATCTTCCCACTTTTTTTACTCAGCACACTTTCAATATCATTTTTCATTTTAGCTTTCACTTCAGCGGGTCTAAGAACATGAAAAGTTTCAAAAATAAGTTTTAGTATCTGTGACGTTTAAACAGTCGCTTTCAGCTCTCCAGTGGCTTCCGCTAAAGTGCAAAGATATTGCAGCAAATTTCAGAATAAGAGCTGGATTTATTTTATTTACTGTAGTGGATATATCGTAGTTTAGAGGAGCTTTATCAGTCCAGCGTTTGCCCAAATAACGATGAGATGAAAAATGATCTTGTTCGACTGTATTCTGGCGTCCGCAAATAACTAACTAGAAAAGATCGATTTAATTAAGGTTACTGTGGCAATTAATGACATACCTCGGCATTGTTCACAGTGAAGGGAGGGGCGTTTAATGAATAAAGTTTTAAGTATGAGTGGAGGAAGGCCAAAATAAAGATGCGTGAATTGAGTGAAAGATTTTATTACTAGCCGTTGACCGCGACCTTCGTCCGCGTGAAATTATTATAAAAATACTATTTTCCCCGTTTTTGCAACATTTTTCATAGATGCTCCCTTCCTATTGGTCGTAGCGTGATGTTATAATAAGAATTTTTTGGTTAGCGCGTTCAACCAAACAAACTCTTCAGCTTTATAATATTAGTATAGATTATAAGAAAAGATGGTGAATACGATAAAGATTAAGAGACGGAGGAGAACAGAAAACTGCATCAACCACAATAAAATGGGGATGAGGGCAGGTGGATGATGATTAAAGTGGGTAAGTAGGTTTATGATGTCAATGCGCTAGTACTTACGGCATTGCAATGATTACTGTAAATCATAGGCCTTGGATTCCAAAGTGACGATTTTTGCAAGACTACTACTTACCCACCGGTTACTTAAAATACAAGGTTGATGTCATCTGGGACTTCCTAAACACCAAAGATTACCTGAAACAAAAAAAAAACCTTGTTAACACTATTAACTTGGCTACCCAATCTGCCACAATCGTCTTTTGATTACTCAAACAATAATAATAACAGTCGCATTTAGTACATACTCGTACAAAATACTTGGTAGTATATTTGGAATTTATTTATGAAGACCGTACTTTTATTTTAAGGATATCGAAGCAACAGACAAAGATTCTCAAAAGGAACTGTTATTTTTGTTTGTTTTTCCTCCACATTGTGGATAAAAGAGACAGCTAATAATAAAATGTTATATAAATGGGGAACTGCTCTCAAAACGGTGAAGGAAAACATTGTGAGGAAACCATTCCCATTCCCTCTCATAGAGAGGAGGCCTGCGTCCCAGCAGTGGAAACATTAATAGGCTGATTATGCTATGCTTATGCTATAAATGGGGAAGTGATACACAAAGGGAGTCCTTTTGTTTTCCGAAATGACATGCCATGATAAAGATATTATAAAAATAAAGATTTGGTCAATTTAGCACTACTTGCTTAATGAATACTTAGCGTTAAATACTCGAAATAATGTTTTTTTTTTTAAAAAAAAACGTTGCCCCACACTAGGAATTTCTCCTTTATCATAAATGCGTTTACAAACATTTAAACTCACATACACAAACAGTCAGACCCGGAACAACTACCTGTAGGCCATACAAATATTTGTTCCGTGCTGGAATCAAACCCGCGACACGAAGCGCAGCGGTCAATCGCTCAGCCACTGCGAAAACCGTGCCGTCAAACTTAACAAATTAACACATTTATAACTGGTCGAATTCCTGGTTAGGGCCAGGACTTACGTTTTCTTAAAACAAACCTACACAGAGGAACAAAAACCACCTTCTATTTCCAGCCTCCTTCAACCATCTTACCCTCTCTTACAATTTCTACTCCAATAACTCGATACTGTTCAATAACTACTTGAATCCACTTAAAAGTCAATGTAAAGATTCGGTGGTTTACGTTAATTAGTTAACTTTATGGAAACCAAGTCGGGCATGCGCAGAATACAAGAGTTCGGAGGCATCCTTGTCTGTTATTATTCATCGCTGACTTCATAATTTGTTTAGTAAAAGAAGCTATGGAAATTGGACAGACGGGAAAAAATATTCTTGAAATTAAGGCGGGGTAAACAATTTTGTTCCATTTTATTTTTAGTGCTATCTCTTGGCTAGAAATTCTGCGTAGATTAATGACTTGTTGCTGTCAGCATTTGGATGAGTGGCACAATATTACAGGTTAAACTGTGGTTCCTGGTTAGTTGACAAAACTATTTATGAAACCCGTTAATAGTATCCTAGGTATTGTCCAGGAGCAAATTGACAGCTGGTCAAAACTCTTTAGTCGGCAATGGCTAGGCATGGCTTGGTAGTTACTAGGTTGTCAGATATTCAAAGTCATTACGATTTATTTAAGGACAGCTTTTCTAAGCTTTATACAGTTGTCGAACTTTAGAAACAAATCAAGGATACCCAACACGCCACTCCCAGGTGATAATCAAAATAACACTTAATAAATACGATCTAAATGACAAATCCTAGATTAGCATAGTAGGCAGCTGTATAGATCCCACGTCAAATGTCACTTGCTTTACCAGTGATCAATACGTTACAAATTATACAATTCGTACGCTTATTTCGACCGATCACCCACACATCAACTAAGGTTAAAAGTATTTGAATAATGAAGTATCTGTACCACTTTATTTGGAGCTACTGATAGAAGATAAACAGATGTTAATCGATGTTTAAATTAAACGGTTGATTAGTCATAGGTTATTTGGAATGGTAAAACCGGGCTAATTGTTTATTTTTCTTTATTGTAATGAGTGTTTTAAAGTTATTTAATGTACCCATTGTCTGTTAATTTTATTGTTGTGTTATTATATTACTGATTTATGATTTAATAAACTGAACACATTTCTATAAACTTGTTTTAAAATGTGTATATTTTTATGTCTTGGTTGATGTCAATAGGTCTTCTGTTGCATGGTACTTAAACATATCTGGCGACATGTTGGTGTACTATAGGCACCTATCTCTACCTTATCTTTCGGGGATTATAGGCGAGATGTTATGTTATATCAAAACAACTTTAATAGCCGTCTTACATCAGTCTTCTCTCTCAGTATAACTCAATTAAAAGCACTATCAAAGTGAGAAACAGTCCTCCAGTTACAGATCTCCAATGCAAATTGTAGTTTAGCAAGTATAAACTTTAATTACCCAACCTTTATGAACGATATCGTGCGTCACAATCGAAACCTTTACCTGAAGTGTAGGTTAGTACTACGAGTGAGTACAGTCACGGCCAATAATATGTACACCACTGATCAACTTTAAAAAGTGATTTTCTCCTAATATTTTGATTGAAACGAAGATAGCTTTAGAGTTATAATTGTTAAACTTATACTGTCACTTACGGGATATCTTCCGTGAGTTTAGTTGTAAACCGCGAAAGCTTAAAACAGTGTTTATAATCGTTATTCCACAAAGACCTCGCTTTTTAATCTTGGTAAGTGTATATGGGCAATTGGGCAATGTTGGAGATTTTTTTTTTTCAGAAACTCATTTAATTTTTTTAATTACGTATTTAAGGTTCACAAAAACAATTTTCCAAATAAAAATGAACATTACAGACAAAAGTATATCGTTGGTGCCTGTACTAATAAATGAAAATCATTGTATCACAGACACACAAACACACACCTCATCGTGATCACAATAAAAATACCGACGGAGAGATCAAGAGAATAAAAACGAAGTTATCGACATTTGTCGTGGTGGTAGAGAGAAAGAAATAATCATGAGGAGGCCTTATAAAATGCCGCAGATCGGACGGTCAATGGGTTAAAGCCTGATCACGAGCCAAGTAGACGACCTGGTCAGAATAGCAGGAACCCAGGACCAGGTAAAGTGGCTGGACTATGCAATGGAGGAGACCTACATTCAGCATTGGGCAAGTAAAGGAGTAGCTGTGGCGAGATAAAGCCATTCTATTCATTCCATCTGCCGAGAATCTTCCACCTGGACATGAGTTATGCTGTGAGTCGACTCAGTATAGATTGCCCCCGACATGCTAGAAGAGCGACCGGGAGAAACAAGAGACAAACATATTAATGCTCGTGACAGTACCAGTAGATATATAGAGCCGTAAAATACTAGTAGGTAAACCAACGCCCTTTTGTAAAGAACTTTGAAACGGAGAGCGGTCGCCTTGGTCCTTCACATTTTACGCAACAGGTTACAAACAAACATCACTTTAACAGTCACTAAATCCACATGACACTCTATTTACAACGATCCTAGAAACATTATTGTTTGACAATTAGTTTGGTGGACGCAAAGTGTGTTTGTATTTGAGTACACCTGTATTATTTTTCGACGACATTAATTAAGATTAGGAGGATCTGTCATTGTGATGGCACAAAGTAGGTCATCAATTAGAATTATTATTATACGTGCGAACTATTATAACATTAAATTAAATGTCTCACGTTTATAAACAGATCTTGAAGTGGAATATCTTCCACAATATTTATCTGATCAATTTACATAGCAAGAAATAAATACTTACAATATAAAGCTATGTTATGATTATTAGTAAAGATATATTCATGGTAGTATTACGAAATTTCTTCGTACGTAATGAACATTTTTAAATTCACAAGTAAGTTTACCTTTATCGGAAAACTACAAGCGCAAATAAATAAGAAACACGTTTTCAGGAAAGTTTGATAAATTAATTACTTCTTTCGAAACTTTCAGTTTTCTATGTCGTAATTTGTTACAACTTGTAATGTCATTTTGGATTTGGTCAACGATTTCATTTATACCTGCTCTCACACCGTAGCGAGCCAAATGAACATATTTCGAAATACATGTTAACACAAATAAAAACTCTTATTTTCAATTCTTAAAATAAAATATTTCGTAAACCCCAAAACTGAGATATACACCGTGACTTTTGAGTCGTCTTACAAAGGTCGTCTACTCAATGTACCCGACATAAAATAGCTCCAGACGCGATTTTTTTTTATCTTCCATAATAGGTACAAAGAAAAATAATAATAAAAAATTAGAATAAAATTATGAAACCTCCTGTTAATGATTTTTACGTGTCAAACGGGAGAACATTACCTACCCAGCACTCAAGTCCAATAAATAGGTCATCGCTCACAACAGGGTGTTTTAACTACGTCATGCGTCATAATACTGAATAATATTTTTATTTTTAAATTATTAAAATCTCATAAATACCTATTTTTTTATGAATGTTTAGTATTTATTGGATACATGAAGTGGGCTGCCGTTGTAAGACGACTAAAAAGTCACGGTGTATAACCAATATATTCAATTCGCGATTATAAACGTCAAATAAATACACTACGTGAATAAAACCAGTTTTTCTACGACTTGTCCGTCTACGAACTATCTTTACTTAAAATCAATCACGAATCAGTGAAAAAAAGACAATTAAATGCTAATTAAATGACCTTGCTAGCGATACGTCATCGATACGGACACGACACGACATTTATGATTTACTGCATGAATATTGAATATTAATGGAATTAGAAAGTATGAAATTGTAAAACACCTTAGATACACCATTACAAGTTGTAGTTGTAATATTAGAGCCGTCTTTACACCGAAACGTAATGCTGCTGTTTTTGTTGTTGTTTTTGTTTGAAAGTGGAAGTGGAGTAGGTACGTACAAATGATGTTGACAGAGAGGCGTCCTTTGTAAACAATTCTGAAATATATTGAAAAAAAAAACAAGATCAGCCAAAAAAAAAATGTTAATACCAAGCGTTCTTTGAAAGACAGCTGCAACCTAAGAGTATTTTCCTTTTATTTTTTCTTTAATTCCAATTCGTTTATCTAAAACTCAAATAAGCACACAATCATTAAATTAATTATTATTCATAGATACACTGCAAATAAACAAAAAAAGGTACCTACTTTAAAGAGACGGGAAATGAATTTTACCTGAATCCGCAGAGAAATAAGAAATAAAATTAAATGATGGAGTGGAATAATAAACTCACAGCTCAGTCGATGACATAATTATGATAGGAATCTATAAAAGGTAAAAGACACAAATAACTGTATAATATATTACAGTATGCGATTAGAACGCAACAAACGATTATAATTTTATTTATTTATATGGCAATTCTTTGAAATTTAATTCTTTATTATCGTTGTAGTATCATTAACAGTTTACGTTTCTATTTTCTTTGCTGAATGGTCGTTTAAGTGTTGACATATTGCTTAGATTGTTTTATTTTTATTTGAGATATTATTTTATTATCATGATACAACGCCCGAAATCCCAAAAGACTGGCAATTAGTTTTGCTAAGGGATGTCGTGTGTTTCTCAGCAACTGGGTTTTGGAGGTCAGATAGGCAGTCTCCCGAGGCGCTCCATGTAAAATACTGGTTTTCAGCTGCATCTGGTTAGACTGGAAGCTAACCCCAAAATAGTAGGGAAAAGTCAGGATAGATGGTGATGACGTCATTATCAATGGTTCAACAGCTCACTTATCACTTCACGGCCTTAAACTATGGTTCTTGTCACTAAAAATAAGCCCAATCTTAAAACCTAAGTAAACTATTTCCTAATCAATCAGTGACCATTAAAGGTCGTTTAATTCAAAAACAAACAATGCTTAGGTTTCCTAAAACTTTAAACAATAAGACAAGGAACACAATTTAGCGAACCTAATTTTAATAACTTGTTTATTTATCAGGTGTTACAAAAAAGCATTATTTTTGCATTTACTGAGTAATAATAAGCTGCAGATTAATACGAATTGCTAATCAATGCAATCATACACAGTTCATGAAAATAGGTTACTATTTATTCTTCTCATAAATAAGTATTATTATGTTATTAGTTACACTTAATTAGTAACGGATTACATACCGTGAAATAAGTGCATTATTCTAATGAGTTAATCTCAATGTAAGCATGTCTAGTATTTATTTTACAAAATGTTACCCAAATCGAACTATAATTTACAAACGTATTTAAGATTTAAGAAATAAAAAATACCAATAAAAAACAAAACCCTTCACGTCCTATTAGGGTCCACAACAATCAATCGATCGATATCGGTCGACGTTGATAGATTGGTGTGTTAGCTTTGACTGACGTCGACTAATCCATTCTACCATCGATCGATGGCATCCATAGACGGCATCGATCGACGATCGATCGATTGGTGTGGTAACACCCGTACGCTTCGGTGTGACAGTCATCCACATTATAAACACTAAGCTGTATTCATCTGTAACATATTAATGAAATAACTTTAACACGACTGCTCACGCTTTCACAACTACTTAGTTATCCGATGAAACATTAATATCGGAGATAATGTTGCTATACAAATTGTAATGCAAGAATTGAAACAAGACTCGGATTTTATCTGGAGCCACTTGTCACAGCAATGTTTGCACACACCTGCGGGCCTAGTTCGAGAATGTCTCGCTGACAAAATATACTTGATCGTGCAAAAGTAATCTTGATATATTGAATAATTAGCTTATGCTGGTTATTGTCCCACGGGATCGTACTATCGGGATAAAAAGTATCCTATGTGTTAATCCAAATTCGTTCAGTAGTTTTTGCGTGAAAGTGTAACAAACATCCATCCATACATACATCCGTCCTCACAAACTTAAGATTGTGTTTATACTTTTTGCCACAAGATGGTGATAATTTAGCTTTAATTTAACTTTTTTTAGTATAAATTAATAGCAGTTTATACTTAAACGATCACAAAGGTTTAAAAACTAGCACTAAACCTTTTGAAATAAAATGTAATATAGGTTCTACATTGATACAGAATGGAAAAGCGGAAAGCTAATGAAATAATAATGATCGAGCATTAAATAGAATTAGATTATATCTTTTCAAGACCATTAATTTCGAGGTACCAACAGTTATTACAACGGGATGGGTCTTAATTGGAACTGTACTAACTTCAAATAATTTACGACACGCTGAAACCACGTTATGTTCGGTGGTTAATGATTTGCGGCACATTTCACATAAAAATACGTTTAATTTTTGAAAATTTCTTTTAAGCATGTTCTTTTTAGAGCGTTGTACTTCTAGGAATCTATTAGGAACCGTCAATACTATCTTGTTGATCAAGGAGAAACTGGTAAATTAGAAAAACCGGCTTTTTATTTTTCTAGGAACACCCGCTTCTGTTTCTTGGAAGACTACCTCCCCCCTGCCCCTACCTGCCTCCTGCCTGTCTTCGTATAATAACTTAAAATAGTTATGACAAGTTTTTAACCTTGCCCTTGATTAATTCAATGTTAAGAACTTGAGTTTGTCTTTAAACGAGTTTCTCATAACTGGAAACGACCACTGAATGATCTGATATTTTAAAAAGACTTTCCCAGTTACAATCTAGATATCAATCATCATCATGATCATCACTGATAGTCTTGCTTCACCGACTGCTGAGTATAGGTTTCAGTAGGCCATTGTATTGTATAACGGGCTGGTGTCCGCAACTCCACCTCTAAAGCGCGTATTCTTTTCTGTGCATGTTTCCCTGGTCCTTCCGAGTCTCATTCAGGTCTTTGTATGGTTCCTTGAAGGACCCTCACGTTTATCTAGTTGCCAAACAAACTAGACTACTAGAGCAAGCGACACATGTCACGAGTTCAGTCGAATTTCGTGTAAATTTTATTACTGTCGTTTACAATGAGCCTCATTAGCAAGCTGAAAGTTACATCAAAAGCCAATAGAGTGGGGTGTGCTTGGAGTCTATCTGCGTAGAATCAGTAATGAGGAGATACGCAGGCAACCAAGAATGAAAAAACAAGGTAACAGACATAACCCAAGGAATGCCAAGTGTCAGTGGGCAGGGCATATTGCTCACAGAACGGCCCGATGGTGCTAAAAGCTTCGAGAGGCGAGATCACGTACTGAAAGTCGCAGAGTTGGAAGGCCTAGCACAATCTGGATTGATCACATTGAGAAGGCCGCGGGATTCTGCTGGAAACGAGAAGCATACCGAGCCGTCAGCGTGGCGACGTTTGGAGGAAGATAATTAGAAAGAAGAAGAAGAAAGAGTATGATAATTTGTCACAGTCCCTGAGACTTGCTAAAATATTGCAAGAAAACTCAAAAGACTTGAACTAGCTAAGCGCTACTTTATTTTAAAAAAATGCTATTTTCAAAATGAACACTGCTAGTAACAAAGCTACGGTCGCCACTTGTGTGCGAGGACAGAATAAAAAGAAAATAACTGAACCTGATTAAAATCCACTGAGACGTAAACTTAAGTAAAGGTTCCGTAGAAAATAAATGTTGAAGATCGGCCATCAGCAGCGTAAATCTTAATTGTTCGATTTTTGGCTTATCATAATTTCAAAGATCTGGTTTGCTATGCCGTATTATCAACAGTACCACAATTGTTGTATTTTCAATGCTTATTACTATGTACGTTGGACAAAATCATCCATAACTAAACAAATTCTTTCATAAACTTCTGTCATCACACTTGTTTGCACTTCCTTCTAAATTCAACACAGAATTTTCCACCGACAGTGTTAGTTTCAAATTACAAAAATAAAGTAGGAAACGTAGAGCCACTCTCAATTTTATTAACTCCTAATTGAGACACAAGTGCGCTAACAAACAAGATGGAGGTCCCAGACCCACGGGACTCCGAATGTCCTACCCGCCATATCAGAACAATTTTCTTTCCAGACGTCTCCTATTTATTCACATTAAGATAACAATCCTCCAATAGAAAACCAACTCTGTTTTCTCCTACATATAGTACAAAATTACCTGTCAATTGTTTGACATAATCTTAGGAAAAATCCCAATGGAATTTGTTCTTTATATTTAGTAGGGTAAAGTTGTTTTTGGTATGGAGAGGTGTTGTTTGAGGTCAGTGGATCATTCCCACATCCTTCGCAACAGGTTCTATTGATTGTGGCGCCATCTACCGTGGAGGACAAGTTGTGAGAAGTTGCCAAGATTGGGTTAATTGTCATTGGGACAGTTAAGTGGTTTATAATTATTGTGGGGCAAGTTGGTCGCGTCCGGTGTCCGGTGGAGTGCGGAGTTGATTAATTGCTTGATTTATTTATAAACAGCGCTGATACTGACGTTTGATATTATGAATAGCTGTTGTTTAATACTACTAACATAGGCTTTGATTTTATAAAAATCCATTAATTACTGTGTGGCTTCGTCTGGGCCCAATAAATTTTCATTCATTATTTCTTTCAAAATATTTAAACCTGGACCTGCATGGAACATTACGGGTAGCTCCCTGACAGAGGAAGGATGTCCGTGTCCCAGTAGTGGGAACTTAATAGGCTAATTATTAAAAAAAAAGGATAGAGGGAGCGCCCTTTTATTCGCCTTTTACAACACTCAAAAAGAGTTCAAATAAATAATGGTGTACCATAGCGGAAACAACACAATGTTGATGGTAATGACTTGGCAAAAATATTATCTACATGTTTTTATTAAAACATAGTTAAAAGCTGATAGTAGTGTTAGACAGGTTGTCAAATCAACGCTTATCTATAAATTGACTGATTTGTTTTTTTAATGTAGGTACTGTCTGTCAACAAAGTAGATAAAGCGGTTTACTTCAATGAGAGCTGGTTTTTTAAACCATTTTATGCGTTTACTGGGTGAGTGGGAAGTGGTTTGTCTAGTGTTTGATACTGCTCGTCAGTGTCATTATTACCTACATTACTTTCAAAGTAATAACTTAATATTACCCTTTTTTATGGTATGGGTCAAATGACCCCTCCCGCTCTGGGCGGAGTGGAAGGGAGTGTCAGACTTGTACTGACTAAAAACCCATCAATTCCTTCTTTGCCCTTTGCGTTCCAGGCCCGCGGTATCTCTTTCGAACAGTCCCGCAGCCCCGGCAGGCATCAGCCCTTGCGGACCCCTTCCTGGTTGATGACATCTCTTTGAGGCGCGCGTGGAACACGAACGCGCCGTCGACACGGCCTGTCGTCATAAAACGGCCGGACGGCGAGCTAGCCCATTACTCGCCGTCCACAGGCCCACGCTTATGGTGGCCCCCGACGCCCGGGGCTTCTCGCGCGGCGGCTGGGACGTGAGGTTTTTTCCCTCTCACGTCCCGATAACATTACGCTTGCTATGACAATGATTATTATTGCCAGATTTGTGCAATGGATTAAAATGCAAATATTTTAGCCTCCTCTGTCTCTTGCATCTTAACTTTTTTGTTGACTTTATCTAATGAAAGTAATTTAAAACATCACGCCTGTATACCCCGAAGGGTTAGGCAGAGGTGACCTTATAGTACACCGACATTTTGTCAGTCATGGTTAAGTCAGTGTAACAGGAGGTGAGAAATTCCTGATGGAAAAACCCAATAACACTTTGCCCGACCTGGGACTGATGGCTATTACGTAGACCTCTGCCTAACCCTTCGGGGATAACAGGCGTGATGTTATGTATGTACTAGCTTATTCCCGCGGTTTCACCCGCGTTAATTTCGATAATTGTCCCACGGGATCATACTACCGGGATAAAAGTATCCTATGTGTTAATCCAGGTTATAAACTATCTGTGTGCAAATTTCATTCAAATCCGTTCAGTAGTTTTTGCATGAAAGAGTAACAAACATCCATCCATCCTCACAAACTTTCGCATTTATAAGATTAGGAACAACGGTGTCTAAATCTTGGGGGAAATACAGGCGTGAGAGTTATGTAAAAAGAACAAACATTGTGCTAAGTACATTTCTCCTTTTATAATCTACATTTAACACTTATTCTTGAACCCTAAATACTACACAATATCCTTATTCCGATCCACAATACACCGTCAATATCGAGGCTCCAATTATGACAATCAGTCGATAAACACACCGATTAGCGAGTCACGATATTAACGAACACTATTTGTACAGAAATCACCATTATTTGAGCAAACTATTGTGTTTTCAACAAAATGAAAACGTTTACTTAACAATTTGCGCAGTTTTTTTTGTATCGCGTGATTTTTTAGTTTATTTGAATGTTTAACTGCATCGTGTGCGATATTGACTTATTGGTTGCGCAATTTTGGAGCAAGTCATTTTTTATGAAAATTGATGTGCCCCGCGGCTTTACCCGCTACTCGGCTACCAAGGGTCATTACGTAATGTTCTATTTTAATAACCTAACCTTCCTCTAGTATTGGGCTATCAAAAGCAAAATATATTTTTTTTAATCCGGCTGATATTCCCAGAGATTATTGATGATTAAACAAACTTACCTGTAAGTGATGTTCTATCCCAATTATATTAAAGTGAAGTTGCCAGTACAATGAAGGAAATGAAGGTTTTTTTTTTTTGTATGCATATCTATTTCTCATATTTAAGTACCTATTCACTACCACCATTGACGCAAAATATAAAACTGCTTCACATCCGGGACCTCACTAATTCAGGTCCAGTTGAAAACCAGCGTCGGGCACTAGTTGTCCGGCATTTTGCTGAACTGGGCCTATTTGGCGCAGCCGTGAGGCACACAGTGTCACACTATTTTATATTTTTTTTTGTTTAGATTTTAAGTTTTTAATTTTTTGTTTTTTATTTGTTATTTTTTTTTTTGTGTACTGTGTGCACTTGTGGCATGTGCCAAATAAATGTATTTTCTTTCTTTTCTTTCTTTCTTTCTACTACATGTGTCTATTATTTATGTGAAGAATGAAACGTACGAAATATAATTGCGTTCGAACAAATAACATTATTTTTGAAGCATTGGATTATCATCTGCCTAGATTTTTCCCCGACTATTTTGAGGTAGGCTACCAGCGTTATCGAATCAGTATTTTACATGGAACAACTATCTGACTTCTACAACCAAGTTACTGGGTAAGACTGACCGTCAGACATTCGGGCTGCGGATTGTAGGTAGGTATATACGCCATTGCTAAGGTAGAGTTAAGGACCATAGGTACTGAATATAAGAACCGTCACAAACATTTTATTGTTTTATGATATGTAGTTAATGTTCTATAAATACTGTAGATACTTGGAAATAAATAATAATCACAATTAGTTAATACCACAAGATGACAAGAGGTCTTCCCACATAATCTGTTTTTCCTAGAAAAAATAACTACTAAAAGATTATGGTTTTTTGACGTCAGTAACGACCCTTACACAACAACACAACTATTTAAAAGCTGTAAGGTAGTGTCCTAACCAAAACAAAAGCCATGCAAACACGTCACTGTCGCTTGCATTGTGAACCCGGGTGGTCGCGCCGCGCCTCCAGAATGTTTACAGATTTTTTCGAACAAATGAGCGGCATGTGAACGCAACGATTGCATATTCACGCGACCGATCGCTTTGGTTAGGCCGCGCGGTTTACCTACTTAACTTTATCTCTAAATCAGACGTAATAATCACTATTATTATTCCTGAACACATAATAATATGAAACAACATGAAATACAGTTTCTAGTAACACTTTAGAGCACGAGAAGTTAATCGTTAGTTATTACTTGAGGCGATGAAGGCTGAACTTTACGGTTCAATAAGCCAATTATGAACTAATTATTTAATTATTATAGTTATTTACTGTATTAGGTCAATGGGTGCAGTAATAGGTAAACAAATGTATTAACAAAAAAAAAATAAAGCTGTATTACATTGGTAAATTTGTATATTCAGTTTAGTATCTACTTGGCCCCAGACACAGGTAATACAAAACTATGGATGTATTAATTATTTTCAGTTATGTAAATCATAGTGAATCGGCAATTTTCATTTTATAAGTATCGTACGATATGTGAACACGCTAGTACACACCCACACACCTAATCACACACTGTCTTAGTCGTCATAACATGCATAATTGAAATACAACAAATATTAGTAACTAAGCACAAGAACACGAAAGAAAAACTTGGATGAGATTCGCCCAGACCAGGGTAACACAGTGAAACGACGGACGCCTATACTCAGCAGTGCAGTGGCTAGATTAAGGCTGCTAATTTAAATGATGATGATAAAGGACTAGTCACCATCACCTGCCTAGCCTTTTCCCAACTACGTTGTGATCGGCTTCCAATCTACCCAGATACAGCTAAATACCAGTACCAGAATACATGGAACGACTGCCTATCTGACCTCCACAACCCAGTCAATATAATCCCCCTTGATAAGACTGGTTGTCAGACTTTCAGGCCACTGACTACCTGTAACGACTGTCAAGGACCTACAATAATTGAAAGCCGGGACAAATGGCTTAACGTGCTTTACGAGGCACGGAGGAAACTCAATGTAGGTAAGTAATGGGTGGTGATCGTCCATCCACGGTCCAACCTAGGCAATGGCTAAACCTGAAAATCGACCCGAGCGGCTGTTAATATTTGCCAAGAGCTAAAGGAAAAGTCTCGAACGTTGTTATAATAGTCCTGCCCCTAAACAGTTTACAGTTGAAACCATCATTCCACCGACAAACGGATACAAATCATGAGATTGCAAAACGTCAAACAAAATAAACACAAAAAAAAATAAACCACACGTGAAAGTAGCAATCACGAACCGCATCCGACAGTGTCGACTACAATTACATAAACAACTGTCGATTACACGAAATATATCGAATGTCGCGTCGACAACGTTCGACCTTGGCAGTGTCACGGTTGTGGACACGGTAATAGCCACCCGTCGCCTGCGTAGTTGTCGATGGCGATGTACTGATGACTGCATGTGTATGAGAAAACTTGACTTTGAAAACACTTTTTTTTTTGTAGTTTTAGTAAACTTGTATGATTAAATTCACTGGAAAAAATTCACAGCTTCTAGCTGATTAATGTTTTTAATGGCGATTCTGTCACAAAATTCTCGCCGTAAGCTTGGATACTGTTGTTCACTAGCTGATGGCGAACCAATGCCATCCCGTTACGTGTGGGTTGCTTGCAGTTCCAAAGGAAGAATCCCGAACGGCTCATGTTGAGACAATGCTGAACCTGTTCGTGTGGAGTGCTTTAAAGTACGCATTGACTTTCAATGGATTTATATTAAGTGGTAGGTCTGATATAGCACATTATTATACAAAGTGACCGCTAGAAGATTTTAATTCTGTTCACTAAATTCATACTTAGATAGATATAGATTAAGCCGCGCTTGCCTAGGTAAGTCCGTGGATGGGTTACCACCCATTACATACCGAGTTTACTCCATGCCTCGAAAACCACGTTAAGCCGTTGGACCCGGCTGTCATTTTTAGATCTTTGACAGTCGTTACCTACAGCTACTCAGTGGCCTGAACGTCTGACAACCAGTATTACCAAGGAAAAAAAAAAAAACAAAAAATGTGTTTATTATCTTAAATCAATACAAATAAGTTGCCGGGGCTTCCCAGAAAGTAATCCATCAATCATACTTGTGATGGGATAAACCTCGCTCTTCCTCAATTAATTAACAATTGATTCGTTGTGCTAATTAGGTATAAGTTACACATTTTTATAAAACAATAAAAAGAAAAATGAAAGTCATAAACACTTATGGCCGTGTGTGAGAACTAGAGTGTGTTTGTATAATTGTGTGTTTACACGTGTGTATGTGTAATTTGTGTGTACGTGTGTGTGTATGTATGGGTGTGTGTGGGTGGGCGTGTGTGTGTGTGTGTGTGGATGTGTGCTGGAGTGTGTGTGTGTGTGAGTGTGTGTGTTTGTGTGTGTGTGTTGGAGTGTGTATGCGTGTATTTGTGTGTATGTGTGTGTGTGTCAGTATGCATGACGTTCAACCCAGAATCGCCAAAAAGGTGTATCGTATTACCTAGTACTAGTTGGGTTATGGTGTAAAATACTGGTATACAGCTGCATCCGGTTAGATTGGAAGCCGACTCCAACATAGTTGGGAAAAGGCTAGACAGATGATGATAGATTATGATTTATTGTAGGATATTAACAAAGTTCGTTTGCAAACCAAAACACTCAAGAGCATAAGAAGAAAGGTCTTATCACTAATAGCTTAGCACTAAAACCTTAAATAATCTTTAATATTTTAACTTTAATTTAAGTTATGTGCGATTGATAGTACTGAAAAATGTTTCAATAGAAATTATTTTAAAATAAGGCATATGGCATATGGATATGTAGGTATATGGCATATAGGATGTTTTCACTTTATATAATGTGTGGTCGGATGATTGTGGTTTACGCTGTAGTTAAAATAATCGGTTTGTTTTTTAATCTAGGTTGAGGCTATCAGGCTGGGTTATGTAGAGCAAACATTTATTTAGATGATTAGTTCCCCTAATAAGTTGTTTTCTTGTTCAACCCATAGATTTCAGCTAAAAATTTTTTATACAATCATTTCCATATCATAAACGGAGAGCAGTGCAAAGGTCAACTGTATTCAGGAGCAAAGTCTATTTGCAACGAAAGCATTTGTACTGAATTGATCTTGGGGACTTATCTTAACGTTGTGAAAAGGCCTATAGCTAAAGGGCCGATGTCACCATTAAAACGAACAGGATCAGGGCATCTCAGGCCGGACTTCACGAGCGGAGCGGAGAAGAAACGTTCGTTTCGATTAATTACAGGAGGCACGAGACACGCGATATGGATTTCAACCAGTGTGATTGGGCGATTCCCGCACGTCTGCCTTGTACTCCATTTGTGTCCGGTACCGTGGAGTCCAGGCCTCAACCGCGATCAAGAGCTGTGTCAATATTTCGTAACAATGATGACACTGACTGACTGAATTGAGTTAATCACGTTTAGACTAATTGGGGACATTTGGTCTCAAATAAATATTGTAGACGATAACAAACAGAACGCCGACCAACAAACAGAGTTGTGTCAACGCGTTAAGCCGGCGCAGAAGGCGTGGGGAGAGCGGCGGTGTAGTGGCTGCCGCTGCGCACGCGACGCGCGGCCTTGTGCGCAGTTCCGTGAAAGGCGATCGGCTTAGCTAACACCAGTGTAGGGTTGCACAGGCAAGCCTTATTACTGATTCTACAGATAGGTACCATTTTTTGTATAGATTTTGTGCAAAGAAAAAAATTATCTTGGGTGTAAAGTTTAACATTGCTTTTGAGGTATCGAATGATTAATATTAATTAAAATGAACAAACTGAAGCAAGCTGAAGTTGCAATGGGCCGACAACATTAGCCATAGAACTGATGACTGTTTGGGTTTTCGTGTTCTGAGTGAAAACCGTGAAACTTCAAGTGTGTGGTGGGACACCCTCAAGCTAGATGGAGCGACGGTTTCCTGCTGGTAGCAGCTGTATAGAGTTGCTGAAGATGAGTTAAATGGCGTTGGATTTGTGTCCAGCAGTGAACTACTGTAGGCTGATGATGAAGCAAATTCGGTGTGTTATGTAATATCACGAGTAAATTATGCAACTAACAACTAAAAGCCGCAAGTCACTCCAATGAAAAATGTAAATAATTGCAAGTCACTCACTCATTCAGAAAAACGAATATTGCACAATAATTTTGTTTTCCGTCTTTATCAAAATCTGAGCCGTATTTAAAACGCAAAGCAAGTTCTCAGCTGGCCCGCGACAACTAAATTATATCTCGGTCTGACGGATCACAAAGGAAATGCAAACGCCTCCGAAATTCACTCACACACCTACGCACTTTCTGAGGGTTGCCACATATTTAGAAAGCTATTTATAACTTTAGATAAGTTTAGGTTATTTTAGGGAAAATTAATGTATGCAAATATTTATCTTTATAAGTTTCAAACTTTTCCATCTATATTGATCTCATCGTTAAAGGATTTAATTAGCTTTATGATAATTATAATCTGTATGAACCAAGGTCCGCTTGCACCACAAATCAGTAAACCATTAAACATATTTAAAAGACAGAATGATGTTTTAAACACGTTTAGCGATAAATGCGTTAAGTGTGGTGCAAGTGGGCTAAATTCAAAAATATCTAAATGGAATATTTGCGAGCGAAAACCTTTTACGTCGACGTATTGACGTCGAATCAAATCGTTCACATGAAAGTATTTTTTACATCCAAACAATGTATGTTCAACGCAGTTAAACCACTTTTGTAATTGACCTTTTATCTACGTAGGCTGCAGTACAAAAAGTTATTACAGGGAAATATAGTCTCTGAAAAATAAACATTTGTGTTTTTTGTACGCTCTCATCGAAATTGCGTTGTTTTTCAGTACGTTTTTAACAATTCAATAACACACGAATATCAAATTACTTTCGCACGTAAATGTTTATACAGAATACCGGTTATGTTGGCAAAATAGGAGGGAGGGATCATTCATAGATGACTCTGCTTTGGAGTGTAAATGTAGGGATGGATGAGCAAGGTAAAGAAAAAACTTTTATCGTCACCCCCTTACCAGCTATTTCATACAAGTCCATCCATCGTTTTTTGGTTTTATAGTCATACACATTCATACTCAACCTTTTCTCACTAGATTTTCCACAGTCCTCCGTTTCGCATCGTGGTATGGGCACAATGACAACAGAACCTTGATAGTATGATTAAAATTGCCTTTTTTATAATAAAAATTGCCCTTAAATTTCCAAATCAAAGAACATTATTCATCTAATCCCAAAACTTGTAGCAAGCCAGCCCTACCCAGTGCAGCTTAACAATAACTCAGAGTGGACGTACACGTCGTGCGGCACTACCACTCGTTATATTCACTATTTACTTTCGATATCGAGCGCCGTCGAGATAGGTATCAAGTTGCCGAACTAGATTTCCGTCATGTGCTTAGTGTTATGTTAATATTATTGTCGTTTATTATTTCCTTGTTAGCTTTCGTTGTTTTGAAAGGTAATTATCGGATTGTGGTAAAGTACTTCAAAAAACCTTGAATGAATTCATTTTTTCAGTGACGGACGGATTCGTGCTAATCGTGATAAGTGTAATGGTGGAAGTGGCGAAGTTCTGGACTAACAAAATTTAAAAAAAAACGTCGTGCCAGCGGTACGAAGAAGAAAAAGTAATAACAGGTGAATCTTCAAGGTTAAGCAACGCTTACCGAGGTCAGTCGGCCATAGGTGGCCATTATGTTTCATACATTTCATTGGCCCCGGCTGACATTTGTAATCACAGCCGTCAACCAGTCTAACCAAGGCATCGTGTTACCTCAATAATTCTGAAAGCCACATAAATAGTCGTCCCATGAAAAATAAAGGTATTCAACTGCATTTGGTTAGACTGGAAGCCGACCCCAAAGTAGATTGGAAAAGGCTAGGCAGATGATGAGTAATCACTAAAGATTGTAAAAAGGAAGATGGAATCTTTTATTTTAAATGCAACACGAGTCTGAAGGACATTATGTTTAGTCTACGGAAAGAGTGTTGTGGCTAGTCTTATTTCAACAGTTTTTTTTTGCAACGTTGACGGCTCATGTAATTATTGTTTTCATTCTTGACCTACGCTTATCTCTATACATCACTACATTCACTCATTGTGATTCTTTGTGTTTATTGAGACGGGATCATTCATAGATGACTCTGCTTTAGAGTGTAAATGTAGTGTTGTTCCACGGTTATTCTAGCAGTTGCCCGCGACCTTCGTACGCGTGTAATTATTATAAAAACACTATTGTCCCCATTTCTGCACAATTTCATTGATGCTCCGCTCCTATTGGTGTTAGCGTGATGTCATATAGCCTAAAGCCTTCTGTGATAAATGGGCTATTCAACACTAAAAGATTTTTTCAATTCGAACAGTGAATAAATCCTAAGTTCCTGAGATTAGCGCATTCAACCAAACAAACTCTTGAGCTTTATAACATTAGTACAAATAGTATAGACTGCATGTAAGTGATATATATCGATTGTCATGATCATGTCTACAAATCAAGCCCAATACTTATTAAATAAATTCTATCAACACTGCAAGAAGCATCCATTCATTTGCTACCTTCATAACGTCTGTCTCTAGACAAGAAGATATAACTTATATGAAGGAGTGTACTTTATAGAACCCACTTTACTAACGTAGCGCAGAGCACCATCGCTCAAGCGCAGGCCACACTGGGAACGAAACGAAACTAAGTCCGTTTAGCTTCGCTCATGCAGCTACCGCGAAGCTAACAGAGTAAAACTACGTTAGCGATGAGATCTTGCGAGCTGGCGAGTGACAATCACAGCGAAACAAAGAACCCCGCGGGGTGAAGTCCGACTCCCGTGACAATCTATCTAGTTACATCATTATAATGCAGTGATAGCCTAGTGGTGACCGTCGGACTGCCAAGCCATAGGTCTTAAATTCGAAACCAAGACGCCTTCTGATTTTTCGGATTCACGTGCGTATTGTATAGTTATCACTTACTTCGTTGAAGAAAAACATCGTGAGAAAACCAAACCAGCATGCTTGAGAGATATTTCTCGACGGCATATAAAGCTAAGTGAGAGGCCCATGGGCGGTATAAAACTCCGACACCAGGTTTGTTGAGATTAACGACACGAAAAAGATTATAATGTTTGTTTGTTCGATTGACGTTAGTTTCCCACTTCACCTAGGTTCGCTTACCTCTCATAGCTGAGCGACAGGAGCGAAGCTTAAACGAACTAGCTTCGTTTCGCTCAGTGTGGACCGCGCTTTACTATCGCAGCAGAGAGCGCCATCGCTCACACGTGTTGGGAACGTTTTGTAACCGCTTGGGTAATGTTGCACCTTTATGAACAGATAAGTGTGTCTGATCTGGTCTAGAAAGTATGGTTTGTGTACTATGTGCAGTTATTACTATAGTGAACTGTGTTGGAGTACTCCCTTAAAACAAAATCGTCTATACAACTATAAACATTGGATTGCTTAATTGCCGGTCGTAGTGAACAGACGTATCGAACAATTATTGCAATAAACAAATAATCACTTACGAAATTGTGACCTAGTTACCAATAGCCAGTAGTAACGCATACTCATACAGTACATTTGTGTAAGGTGTATTATTGGTAGAAATGACCGGTGTTTAACAGAGCCAATTTAACCTGCTTCATGATGGAGGATAGTCCGTTCAGCCGGAGCAGTAAATGTGTTCGCTCCCCGCCTTCAACACCTGTGCCCGTGGTCGTGCCTGTTGTCGTACCCGCCTCTACCCCTCAAGCGCCTATCCGAAGGAACGATGCCCCTGAAGTTGTCTCGACGTCAGAAATTCAAAACTGGATGGCTAGTATCGAACAGAGCCTGAAGGAAGTGTGCGCTATTGCAGCTGAGGGAAAGCTGAATGTGGAGCAGAAAATGCGCATCACTAACCTATGCCGGAGGGTTAGTCACGGGACCTCGCAGATGGCCGTCATGTACCAGTCCGTCAAAGCTAAAGCCCTCCAATCGCACCACACCGTCAGAACTCTCGAAAGCCAACTCGATCTTTCGCAGCAGCTACAGAACCTTAAGCTGAGTATCGAAGATTCGACGAAACCTGCCCAGGCATCTTCCTTTGCTGACATGGTAAAGAAAGGTGCCAACAGTTTTATCCAGCCAAGTTTTGTAAGTTCTGTGGCCATCTATCCGAGTGACAAATTGAAGACCAGCGATGAGACTAAAACTCTTGTCCAAAAAATTATCAGCCCCGAACAAATGAAGCTCCACGTGAGAGGCCTGCGCAAGACGAAGAACGGCGGTGTTATCATCAGCACCGAGACGAAGGACGACATCGAGAAGCTGAGACAATCGGTACAGCTTACCAAATCAGGCCTAACAGTTGACGAGCCCCATAAAAGGAAGCCTAGGGTTGTAATTATAGGAGTGCCGACTTCCATGCAGGAAAATGAGGTTTTTACCTGTGTTTACAACCAGAACCTAGCCGAAAAACTTCAGGATTGCAGCCTTGAGACGTTTTTGAGCTTAATTAAATTAAGTCATAAGTCAGGGAAGAAAGACTCGGAGACATGTAATTACATTGTTGAAGTATCTGCAGTCATACGCAAAGCCCTGATATCGCAAGACCGAGTTTTTGTAAATTGGTCATCATGCCCTGTGAGAGACTTTACTTTGGTCACACGATGCTATAAGTGTCAGCAGTATGGACATGCGGCCAAGTCATGTCGACAGACATCGTATACCTGCAGCCACTGTGGTGATCAAGGTCACTCTGTAAAAGAATGTCCAAAGAAGGCTGACGAACCAAAATGCGCTACTTGCTTGCATTTCAAAAAGCCAGATAAGCATAACACAGGTGCTGCTGACTGCCCGGCGAAAATAATGGCTGAAAAAAGGTACATCAATTCTGTAGATTATGGAGGCGCCTAAGAGCGCCGTTAATTAGTTATTTTTCTGACCTTTTATTTTTATAGTTTATATTTTTATTTAATCTACCATTATGATAAATAGTTTAATTAATGATTTAGATAATTTCTCTGTATCCGAGTCCAAAGTTTGTGAAGCGGAAAACTGCAAACAATATCTATCTGGCTACAAATCTCCACTAACAGTATTGACACAAAATATTCGCAGTGTTTTTAAGAATTTTGATAGCTTTAGTACATTTCAGCAACGGCTAAACATAAATTGTGACGTTATTGTTTTAACTGAATGCTGGCTTGCCAAACATTATAACATACCACTCATCCCGGGATATCATATGTATAGGAGTACCATAAATTACAACCAAAATGATGGTGTGATAGTTTATGCAAGAAATCATCTGAACGTCTCTGTTGAGGAACCTGATATGCACGACTGTAACAGGTTGTTGGTTAAAATTGGATCGGAATTTGCGGTATTAGCATTATATCGACCTCCGTCTTTTAAAAATACTAGCAATTTTACTGACTCTCTGAATGAGACCTTGCAGAACCTGTCATCTATCAAAAACACGATTGTAATTGGAGATATTAATATGAATATTCTTCCAGGAAGTGCTGATGCCTCTGCTCAGGACTACCTCAACCTATGCGCTTTTCATGGTCTGCTCCCAGCACATACCTTTCCTACACATCACAGTGGCTCCTGTCTAGATCATATTATGCTTAAATCGAATTTCCCTTCTCTTGCACTTGTTGTTAACTCAACAATAACCGATCATAATGCTGCCCTACTAACCTTAAATTGTAAATTACCTAAACAAGGCACTCGCAAAATTTCAAAACTGAATATAAATAGACTTAAAGAAGATTTACGCGTCATCGATTTTGATCCAGTCTATAATTCCGCTGACCCGCAGTTTTGCATGTTGTTTGTAATTGAAAACTTACGAAATGCAATTCAAAAAAACACAGTCGTATCGCAGTTGAGCAACAGAAATTACAATATAAAACCATGGATAACAACAGGTCTTATTCGCTGTATGAAACATAGGGATAAACTGCATATGAAAGCAAAATCTAATCCAGAAAATGTAGTATTGCAACTTTCGTATAAAAGATATAGAAATTTCTGTAATGATCTCCTTAAAAAAATTTAAAACAACTACGACAAAATGGCATTGGAAAAGGCTGGAACAAATAGTAAAAAAATTTGGAAATATATTAAAGACGCAACTTATACCGCAAAACAATATGAGTCATCTTCAAGTTTATTACAAGCACACTCGTCACCGGTGGAATCCGCTAACATAGCAAATAATTTCTTTGTTAATGTGACACTTACCCTGTCTGGCAGAAAAAAATCTGGGACAATCCCAAAACCTAACGAGCACTCCTTTACCATCTAACACTGCTTTAACATCCTTCGCGCTGCTAGATACTGACGAGACTGAGGTAGAAAGTATAATAATGACCTTGAAAGAAGACTGTGCAGTTGGCTGGGACAACATATCGAATAAAATTATTAAAAAATTCAAGGACATTTTGGTACCACCACTGACTTATATTTTCCGCATTTGTTTATCTTCAGGTCATTTTCCAGAGTGTCTTAAAAAAGCTGTAATTGTCCCTGTCTATAAATCAGGCAGCAAAGAGCAAGTGACAAATTACAGACCTATTTCTTTACTACCTTCTATGTCAAAAATATTGGAGAAAATAATAAATAAAAGGTTGTTGAAATATTTGGAAGATAAATCGATTCTGTCTGAACGGCAGTTTGGATTTAGACCTAAAGTTTCAACTGCCGATGCGGTACATCATCTGACTGACTATCTAGCGCAAGAACTTGACAAGGGTAACCACACAGTTGGAATTTTCCTAGACCTTGCCAAAGCTTTTGACACAGTTTGTATTCCAATTCTGTTGCGCAAGCTTGAGATCATGGGTGTGAGAGGCACCCAGCTGAAACTATTCCAAAGTTTTTTAGAAGACCGTTCCCAATGCGTAAAGATTGGTGATGTTGTCAGCTCTGTTAAAAAAAACACATTTTTTGGTGTTCCCCAAGGAAGTATTCTAGGGCCTACTCTGTTTTTGATCTACATAAATGACCTTTGCAATCTAAAGCTAGAGCATGGCACTATTATAACTTACGCCGACGACACTGCTTTACTTTTTTCGGCTGATTCAGAAAATGAAGTCTACAATTTTGCGCAACACGGTTTTAATATTGTAAATAAATGGCTTCAAAATAACTCACTAACTCTAAATGCAGGGAAGACAAATTATATTAAGTTTTCGATGCACAAGCATACATCGAATGTCCCTTCAGCGTTGCGTGCTCATTGTTGTCCAATTCCTGCAGATAGCCAGTGTAAGTGTCCCAATATTAAGAAGACTGATAAAATAAAATACCTGGGTATTATAATAGATGAAATCCTTTCCTTCAAACAACATATGGAAGCTCTAAATAGTAGAATTCGTAAGCTGATATTCGTATTCAAAAAGCTACGATTTATTACAGATCCAAAAGTTCTTAGACAAGTATATTTTGCTCTTTGTCAGTCAATTCTGACCTACTGTATTTCTTCATGGGGTGGCACGAGTAAAACTCTGTTATTGCCCATTGAAAGAGCTCAAAGAGCTATCCTCAAGGTGGCTACTTGCCGCCCTTTCCTTTTCTCTACCAACCTCCTGTATAAATCTTGTGAAGTACTAACAGTTCGACAGTTATTTATTATGAGCACTGTACTTAAACAACACGCAGTACTTCCATACAGCACTGAATTTACTAAAAAAAGACGGAAAGATATAGTTTGCCCTCAAAAAAGTACAAAACATGCTTTCACAGCGAAGTTTCATATGTACCTCGGACCGCTGCTATATAACAGGCTAAATGAAAAAATAAACATCTACTCTTTAAATATCAGTAACTGCAAGAAAACCCTCAAGGAGGCTCTTCAAACTATGTCCTATGAAGATACAGAGAAGTTATTACTAGTGCTTAAGTAAATATTGTTCGAATTATTGTTATTTTTTAATTAGTTATCTAAGTTAAGATAATATATTTTATATGCCTTTTTTACATAGGTATAATACATACTACATAGTTACCAATAAGATTAATAAGAAAATGTGATTATTTTATCAATTAATGTTACCTCCAATCGCCTGAAACACAGGATTACCTAGTTCAGGCACAAATCATGGGTGAACTAGACATAGATTTAAGAAAAACTGTAAAAGTTGTACTTTATATTTTTGAATAAATTTATTTATTTATTTATTTTATTTAAAACGTTTCGATTTACAGGCTAAGTTTGCGATTGTCAACCTCATTTAATAAAACTTTTCGGATTTCGATTATACATTTATGGTATTATCGCCGGCTCTTACCATCTGTCCAAGGTGAATAAGAAAAAAGAATAAAGGAGTTTCTTACGTATGGGCAACAATATCGACCACTTTTTCAAATATTTAGGCACTACCATCTTTTATCACTATTAAACTTGACATTTCCTGTTTCCATAATATTTCTGAATACTAAATAAATTATGAAAAACACGAACAGCAACAGTGTGCCATTGTGTGCTGGGTAATAAGAATTCTTGAGTAGGATTCACAGATTGTCATAAAAATAAATTCACTTACAGAAATATGTCTCCAATATTAAAATCCTTCACATTTTTCAAGCGGAAAGCGTTATACATAAGTTATCCCTGCATTCTCAAGCCGCTTTAAAATATCATCAACAATATTGAACGCATATTGAATTCATGAATGCAATATCGTGACGTGGGAAAACAATTTCAAGAGTTGAATGTAATGTCACAGTCATGACTGTTATTTGATCGCTTTGCTTTCTATAATTTGAGAATCTAAATGAGAGGATTTATTAACTGCCAAAGGACGGTTTGATTAAGGCTTAAATCATAGTATGATATAAGAACTAAACTTTCGTACATAATACTATAATTTCACTTCTTTTAATTTTAATGGTGAATATTTTTTTTAAGTTTAATCCAACCTTACTGGTTTAAAGACGTCTAAGGACCAAGTAACTGCTGCATGATAAACCGTTTCTCTTTTCATTAGGCGTCACTTTTCATGCAAGAGTACCTATTTTTTTCCTAACTGTTTACTAAAACACTCTTCTTCTTTATCGTATGACTAACCATACGATAAAGAAGAAGAGTGTGTCTAACCTGGTGTCAGAGTTTTTATGCCGGCCATGAGCCTCTAACTTGGCTTTACATGCCGTCGAGAAATATCTCTCAGGCACGCTTGTTTCCTGAAGATGGTTTTCCTTTATTGAAGCAAGTAATTATACAATACGCACATGGATCCGAAAAATCTGAGGTGCGTGACTTGGGTTCGAACTCGAGGCCTATGAACAAAAACACTAAAGGCCGGTTATGGAGTGAAATTGGGCTCTTAGTCGACAATATCAGGCCTAAAAACCGACCCTCTTACGAGTAATCAAAACTCGTGCATCAACAAGCACCACCAAACAAAACAACGACTATTAAAACGAACAAAACACGAACAAAAAGTGAAAACAGACAATTACATAACACACAAACGTTTTAATTAATTATTTTCCTGTTTACATCTTTAAACACATAACTGTAAGGTCAGTGACGTTTTTGCTCCAATATATTGAGGTAACTGTATTAATGGATGTTTTTTGCACCAGTCCATCTGTGGTAGAATTTGAAATGATGCAGTTTTTGTATTGTAAAATATTCTCGGTGTTGTTTTTAAGGATTTGCTTCGGAATTCAGAATTTGCCGATTCTCTTTTTAGGGTTCCGTACCTGAAGGGTAACCAACGGGACCCTATTACTAAGCCTCCGCTGTCCGTCCGTCCGTCTAGTCTTTCAGCGGGCTGTATCTCATGATCCGTAATACGTAGATAGTTAAAATGCCGCTATAAAAACAAATAATAAATTAAAGGGGGGTCCTCTACTAAGATGGTACGGAACCCTTCATGCGCGAGTCGGACTCGCACTTGGCCTTTTTTTTTTAATATGTCTAGGATAGTCTTTTGATTCCAACATTACTGATCCATCGGAATATTAAAGGCACCATTAAAAAGAGCTATGTTCACTCCATCGCCAAAACAATTGATCTCCTTGCATTCCTCATCCATCCCAAATGCTCATTCAGCCTACCAACCATAGTTATTTACTTACGTCTGCCTGAAACCTACTGCCGGTTAAATAACACCATAAACGTGCAAAATTCACGTAGATTTAACACCTTTTTTGACACTTCAAGGCTTCGCATCACCATCAATTCCCTTAATAGAAACAAATTACTTCCGAAAAAAAACTAATTAATGAAGATTAGTTTTTTATTATCTCCTCACACATTAGGCTTACTACCGGTTTAAAAAAAAACCACGTAACTGCTTAACGTTCCAAATAACTCCACTTTGCAAGCATAACTGCAAAACTACAGATCCACAAAGACCAAGGTTCCTGAAGTCCAGGTTATTTTAATCTCGATACATGTCCAGAGTTTTCATGAGACTGTACATGGAAACTATTACCCTTGGTTGACTGGTAGGGAATGCCTATAAAGGCATTAAGTCTTTGCCTTTGTGCCTTTTTTGAGTGCGAAAAGTTTTCATATACAGGGTTTAACAGAAAGGTTATAGTCATATGAAAGGATATGCTGCAGACCATCAAACTGAACAATTTCCTCAATATCGTAAATGCGATAAAATTGTCCCATACTAAATTTCAATACTTTTAATTGAAATTTAGTATGGGACAGCTGATAATTTTTTAGCAGTACTATATCGTTTTTCACCCCTTCCATACATCATTATCTCATAATAATTCTCTCTTCTGCCAATCGTCATCCACAACAATAACAACTCCTCTACACTAACACACATATCACAACACTGTCCTTCTCACGTCACGTCCGGTCCATGATCGCCGTATGCGCACACTGTCATTACTATGATTGACGAGAGCGTCCTTCGTCAAGTGCAGTGCGCGTACATTGTGCGGCTTTTTATTCATTTATTAGATGCAGTTGTGTGGTGGTGTGATTGAGCAATTGGATAATGGAAAGAATTTTCCAGTGTTATGCTTATGAACCTGCTCTGCAGTCTTGGTTATGAACGTCCGAAATAGTGTAATTAGCCTACAATGTACAGGTACACACTGCCGGGGACAACGGCACCTCACGGAGGTGGTAGGGAGTAGGTCATCATAGTCCACCACGCAGACAGAGTGGGTGTTCGTGGAGGGTGCATGTCTTCAACTTTTTGGTTGTCGAACCTTCCGATTTCCTGACGAAGTTTTTTTTTCACCGTTTAGAGAGCAGTAGTCATCATCTGCCTGCCTTTTCCCAAGTTAATTGGGGTCGGCTTCTAGTTTTACTGCATGCAGCTGAATACCGGTATTTTACTTAGAACGACTGAATATCTGACCTCCACAACCCAGTACTGGGTAATACGATACTCCTTGGTAAGACTGGTCGTCAGACTTTCGGGCCACTGACTACCTGTAACGACTGTCAAAGATCTACAACTGACAGCCGGAACCAACGGGTTAACGTGCTTTCCGACGCCTGAAAGAAACTCGGTGTGTAATAATGGTCACCCATCCACAGGTCGACCTTGGCAAGATCGGCTTAACCTGGAAGATAGACCTTATTTAGCCACGAGCTCCTCCTCTTATCTATTTTCTTCTCTTAGAGAGCAGTAGTGATGAAATAAATAACATAAAGTAAAGCGCCAGTCTGGGTTTGAACCAATGACCTATAACTCATAGGCTCGTGTAGGTATAGTATAGTGTTCCAAATAATCTAGACCAATCACAGCTGCTTATTTCCCAGCCTTTGACAGATACATTATCATCAGATAGCAATTGAGTACAACTTGTACCAAATTATTCATGTTTTCGATAGCAGAACTGCGATCATAAAAATGCTTTTATGACTAATAAATGCGATGTAGTCCAATTTGAATAACATATTTTTGCTAATATTACTAAAGCTGAACAAGATAGCGATCTGTCTCAACATGACAAAGAGATAGGTCGAATATATTGAAAAAAACACGAACTTTGCGAAAAAATGTTTGGAATAACATAAATCTATAGAAAATAGAGATATCTGTGAAATATTAATCGTTTAATCTTCAATAAGGTCATCGAGGACTATCGCACCAGGGGTCCCTGAAAAACCCAACGGCACGGAAGATGGAATTAAAAGAGGATGAAAAAGAAAAGGGAGGTCTTTGCCCTGCAGTAGACCAACACAGGCTGATCTATAATAATATTATAAACAGGTAAAATTTGTTTGTAAGTTTATATAGGGCTGATCTTAGGAACTTCTGATCCGATACCGAAAGCTCTTTCACTAACGGGAAGCTACATTATCACCGAGTGTCCTATACTACATTAAAAAACACGGGTTAATTTCCGTACATAACGGAAGCGAAGCCGCGATCAAAAGCTACTCATAATAAAGGGTGTAAATAGACCCTTAACATAACCGAAAGGCAGTTGTTCTCCCCGTCTTTGCGATCATTTTTTTGTTCTAGACCATACCTGGGAACCTTCTAGTTACGGAGATATTGGGGGTCAAAGTTCCAACTTTTTCGCAAGTTTTTTTTTAAATACATGTTTTTAATGTAAGATTTTTACTTCACCTCCAGGACCCTCGTACTATTCAATTCATCCATCAGCACAATGCTTTGAGTGCTTTCCATCGAGTCCTACCGTAAAACGTGATTTTTCACCCCAAAAAAAAAGTCGATTCTTGCGTAAAGTTAATTAGTTTGGTGTACAGAATGCTTGGTTGACGGCAATGTGAAGGGTCTGTCTACACCCTGTATAATAATGATCTTGAACTTCCACGATGGTGGACGGGTCGGCCCACTCCTTTGAAAAAAGGAAGCTAATCCTTAACTCCTGATTTTCACACTCAAAGACAACCAGTCAAGCAATCCTTGCACTACATTATCCTACAAGATCCCACACTCAACGTCCACCCTGCATATTACTCGCATTGCTCAATAAGTTATTCTGAGCATAAAAAATAAACTGAAACATAAACTTACGATCAGGTATTGGTCCTTTGGCTCACAACTTGTTGCGTGCACTTTTATTTTTTACGGTTTAAGGTTGATGACCCGGAAAATCGTAAGAGTATTACGTATAATACTTACATACATTTATATGTATTTCGTAAGTATGAAGGCCGATGCGCGTAGGTGGTTTATTTATCTTTTTTGTAGATGAGGGTCCATGAAAGGTATCAGGTGGAAATGTAAACAATTTTGGGATATAATATTACTCCATTGAAAATTGGATATTGATTGAAAAAGGGAGACATTTGCTCTTTGACCTTTGCAGTGGAATGTTGGGAGAGAATCGTAATAATAAATGGAACAGTGCTAAATCATTCGTGAAAATCTGTCATTTTGTGAAATGTAAAATATGGCCTACGGCTCTTTATTCTTCAGTTTATGCGAAAAATCGGTAGCGTTTCACGTTTCTCAAATTACTACGGCTATGACTAAAGAAAAAAAAGAATTAAAGAAATTATTTAAAGAATTTGTGTGGTATTACTACAACTAAAAAATTCGACTACTGAAAAATCACGCTCTAATTAAATTCGGGGTTTACAAGGTAAAATCGACTCCTCCTATTATTAAAGTCGGTTAAAATGTAGCCTATGTTACACGGGCCATAATAACAAATCGATTGCCACCTTATTCATCAAAATCGGATGAATGGTTTAGGCGCTACGGAGGAACATACGTAAATACAAACATACATACATACGTATACATAGACTGCTAAAATCATACCCTTCCTTTTAGCTTCTCCGTAGTTGGGTAAAAAAGAGAAGTATAGAATATCCAATTTATTCAAAAAATACCTGTGCTTATGTCGCAATTAAAATAAAACTTAAACATACAATTAAAACGCAGATGACAGATATAAAAAAAAATAATAACACTTTAAAATATCCGCGATCGGATTGGCGTCGTTAGCCAAATGTCAAGGTTGTTCATATATTTAAATCACACTATTTTTGGACTAGCCGATTTGCATATACGTATTATTTATTGTCGCGCTGATATTATTAATACGTTTATTGAAATATGTTTCAATACATACCTACATAAAAATCACGAAGGGGATTCCTGAAGGCATTGTGATTAGCCCGGGTTTGAGACGTGAAAAAGAAAGAATACACATAAAAGCTCATAGCAAAGAAGAAAAATCCTTCGAAGGTGGCTGGGATGGGCTGGATGCGGAAGCGGGAGACATGGTGTTATGACGCCACTTGGGAGAGACTTATTTCCAGAAGTAGACAGCCGAAGAATCATACATACATAACATAACATCACGCCTGTAATACCCGAAGGGTTAGGCAGGGGTGTACCTAATAGTACACCCACATTTCACCAGTAATGTTTAAATTCCCTGGGGGGCGAACCTGCTGCCATCAACCTGGCACAACTGAGAAGTTCCTGATGGGAAAACCCAATAAAAATTTGCCCGACCCAGGAATCGAACCCCGGACCTCATGCTCAGCAGTCGCGATTGCGACGACTAGACCAACGAGGCAGTCTCCGAAGTAACCAAAGAATCCTTCTGTGATAATCTTTAATAACAACGTACTACGATTATACACTCTATTCGCAAACCAGTATAATTAAGTAAGAGTATTTCCCTATAGGGTTATTCAACTTTAGTCTAATCCTGGAAGTCCTTGCAGCGCAAGGTTAGACACCTTTATAAGGAAATACAAGATCCGAAGAACCGTTATTAGTAAGAAACCCAACCTAAAGATTGTAAGATGAATCGAGGACATTAGGCTTGCCGGGAGGGACCTGACGGGAGGGGTCTGAACAAGGAAAGAATGGCGTAAAAGGTAAAAGGTTTATATTAAGATACGAAGAATTTCGGATCTTCGGTGTAATGCGTAAGTCACTCACAATCACATTGCTATTCATTATGACAATTCCGCAACACTCATTGAATTATTTACGCTGTCGATCAAAATTTATCAAACAAGATGCCAGGATTAGAATGAAGATCAATGAAGACATGAGATTCTAGAATGAAATTAAGGATTCCCTTCAAAATCCTTCAGATTGTGATTGAAAGTGTGTTACGCAAATAGGGTTCTGATCAACAATTCGATTTTTTTTATCAATTTAAATTTCTAAGTTAGTACCAGAACGTTATAGACCGACCGCTTTGATGAGTCCACCGCCTTGCCCCATCAAAGGCACATTTAGCGTCCACAAAATCCTAACAATATCCCACAGTTTATATGCTTTAAAATAACCATAATCCAAGTAGTTATTACGATACTAATTGAGCCAATACGTGATCAACCTTCAGAATATTCTATTTAAATTGATACCTTTGCGAGGACTCATTAAAGCGGTCGGTCTATAAATTGAAAGCATAGCCGGACAACTACACAACATAACTTAACAAGCAACTACCGATTGCTACAATTTCTTCGGCGTACCTTTCCCTTGCGTTTCAAATGCTGGTACTAACCTACCTGCACCTACTTCGCAACGCGGCAGAGATTGGAAGATCTGGAGCTAAGCCAAGCACGTTGGCACACTGTGCTGTTACGTAGTCACTCTGTTATACTTTTGTATATGTTAATGTATATCAATTCGATTTGTATTGAGGTAGGGACTGATGTAAGTTATGAGTTTTTAATTGTTTAGCTTATTTCGGCTTGATCCTTTTTTGCAGCAGCTTTGGATGTGTACGGAAGATCGTCTTTTATTGTCATGAGGGCAAAAGCCAGGAGGCTTCCTTTTCGGTAATTCTGTCACTTTTGTGCCAAATCTTTTCCAAGCCTTGCTGTCAGGTTATGATCATTATGTCATCGATTCATATTTAGGTCAGTCTTCCTTAGTTATGACTTTGTGAGCCATCTTACAATCGTAAATTGTCTTTTTGCTAACAGTTCACAGAATCGTCATGCATGTGGGTTCTTTGTGTACTCGAGACCATGTTATACCTTTATTTATAAATTAAGGCGTTTGTCACAATCTCTTACCAAATACCAAGTGTGGCTATTACACAAATGAGACATGTCACGAAGGCGACTGTGACGGCTGACAGAAACACACAGAAAGGGAACGTGAACGCTGGGTGTCTTTGTTTGTCAATAATAGCTGCTAAAAGAATCAATAATGTCTTTAGGCTATCTTTTACACTTACGTATTTTTTCTTTTAGGAGTGAAGAGGACCGGTGGACGTCAGATCAGTGGTAACAAAACCAGTATAAGTTGGCCCCCTATTCAATTGAGGTTATACCAGTTCAAGGTCAAGGAGTTACTTTATACTGTCGAGCAGTCCAGTATATCACAGAATCTGATGTCCAACTGTCCTTACACTATGTTGCTTCTTCCACGATAAGACCCATAAACCCTCTCATCTTCTTCGCCGTTCCCTCATTGCTGAGGATCACGGCCACATATGACACGTCTGCAAGCCATGCCGCCTCCTGCTGTGTGAACCGCACGGCACACGCTGCCTTCTTGATCTCGTCTGACTATAAATCTATTCTAGGCGAACGTGTTTTGGGCATAAACCTTTGGGAGCTTACTGAGCGCTTTTCCGGCCACTTATCATAGTCTGTTTTCGATATTGTATACCCAGACAGTTATGTTGAATAACACCGGTCTTGGTATAACGGCGAAAGAGAAGAAAAGGTTGCGTGATAAAACGTATTTTTTATGATACAGGGCGAATTTTAGCAGCATCATTAACCTTGCCAGTTCTGGGGGGGAGGACGAGGACGAGGGATTCTTCTTCGGTTTTCTTATCAGCACATGAAACTAAATTCATCCTTCTATTATAAATTCGAAAGTAGTTCTGTGTCTGTCCGCCACATTCCTCAACGGCTGAATAGATTTGGATGGTGGTGGCCGGTGGGTGGGTTTGGCTGTCGTTTTGCGTCAAAATATCTAATGACCTTTACTTCTCTGGCGTTACTGTACCATCCCCTATGTTTCTATTCTTATACTGAATGCACACAATATTCCTCATCAAGCCGTTTCGATCACGAACTGTCCAATATAATGCAGACGTCGTGATTCACACTATTCTCTACCACACACTTTATTATTGCACGTATCTCTTTCTAATTTTAATAGGCGTTAAATCCCTTACATCTCACAATTGAAATCCAACCTTAACTTGAACAAAACAGAGTAGAATTTTCAGCGGAGGTTGTGTACTCAAGTTTGGTTTTATTTTTCAATGAAAATATAATAAAAGCTTGGCTGTATGGCACAAAAGAGGTTCGAAATGATCACATAGTTATCGGAACCGCAACGCGGATGATAATTGGACGGCTTTTTGTGAAATAATCGTGTTGGGTATTGTTGACAAAGGTTCTATAACCCTTTGTGAACGTTAATACGATTTTATTTTAGGACGAATATGGACGTGTGGCTCCTGAATTGAAAAAACAGAGGTTTTTAGAATTGATTAACATTTCCTCCAGGGATTCAAGTACCGTATGCAGAAGCTTTTGCCTTTAGTTTCATTCAAATGGAGGTCGATAAATATCTCACGGGGACGCACTACCAGGATACAAAAGTATCCTATGTCATGGTCTACCGGTGTTTTAAATTTGATTCAAATCCGTGCAGGCTTTAAGGTGTGAAAAGGTAACAAGCAGACAGAGAGATTATTATAACTAGAAGACGGGATATTTACCATGTTTATTGTTTTCTTTGAGTTCCCGATATTTCTAGTTATAATAATTTTAGTGACCATGAAAGTTTAAAATCTTAGACAGAGAGATATTAAGTTGGAACTTAGATTTTCACAACTTTGTTGCGCGCTCGTAGTTGGGTAAACCTAAAACATTTTAAAACGTTACGCTTCTTACAAACCTTTAAAAAAACTGTAAAAGCTGCCATTTGTTAACCCGTCAGTAACAGCATACAAAGATCCCGGATTTACGGATTGCAACTTTGTTTACCATGATGTAAAGTCCAAACGAATTTGTCCGGCCAATCTTTTTCCATTGAAAAACACTGCTTCTGACCTAAGTTTGAAACCCCTTCTAAGTTTGAAATTGCCGAACCCAAAGGACCTTACTGCCCAGAAGTTACACTAGTGACGTCTCGGCATAGCATTCAGCCTATACCGTTCTTACTGCAGTACTGCTGGGACACAGGCCTCCTGTATGTGACAGAGAGTGACCGCAAAGCCCCACGTAGGTCCAGTGCGGTTTTGATCACAATATGTCTTCAATTGTTTGGATCTAGGACATGGCGGTTTCTTCACAATGTTTTCCTTTAGCCTTTGAGGTGCTCGTGGCTAGTTACAGCCGCTCGGGTCATTTTTTAGGGTAAGCCGCGCCTGCCTAGGCTGGTCCGTGGATGGGTGACAACCCAAAACATACCGAGTTTTCTCCGTGCTCCGTCGGAAAGCACGTTAAACTGCCGGCTGTCAATTATAGATCTTTGACAGTCGTTACAGGTAGTGGTCCTAAAATCTGACAACCAATCTAGCAAGGGGTATCGTATTACCCAGTATTTACTGGGTTTTGGAGCTCAGATAGGCAGTAGCTCAATGTAAAATACTGGTATTCAGCTGCATCCGGTTAGACTGGAAGCTAAACCAAACATAGTTGGAAATATGCTAGGCAGATGATGATGTTTACCTAAGGCAGATGATGATGTTTACCTATCATTTTGAGAGCAATTACAAGGAAACAAATTACACAACAATTAGACTCTCGATACTGTAGACTAAAATACGACTTAAACGACTCAAAATCTCTTTCAATTTCAACGAAAAACCCGTAATAACCCAATCAAATAACTTGATTATTATATAAATTGCTCATAATGACAGCATTCTGTCGTATTATTCTTCTGTCGGCTAGAGGTCGGTATGACAAGAGTTCGACCTTTGACTGTCATACTGTATTGTTAGTGTATATGTGATGACACTACATCAGGTTTTCATTTTATTATGTTGGTACATTGTGTAGATAGACATCATGATTTAGAATGGATTGTACTGAAATAAAAATGAAGTTGAGTTGATAGATGTTTTTTGTCTGATTCACGTTTTAAGTAATAATGTGTTGCCTGCCAGGGCTGCGGGACTGTTCGAAAGAGATACTGTGGCCCGGGAACGCAAAGGGCAAAGAAGGAACATGGATGGGTTTTAGTCAGTACAAGTCTGACACTCCCTTCCGCTCCGCCCAGAGTGGGGGGTCATTTGATGATATCCCATCCGAAAAAAAAAAAAAAAAGTAATAATGTGTTTATTTCGATGCTGTTTTATTTATTTATAGGAATAACCTATAGATACTGATATGTTAAAGAGCTAAAGTTTCTTTGTGTTTTTGTAAGTTTGGATTTAGGCGGTAATATTTATCACTATTAATCCGCATCCGAAATTTCTTTTAATTATGACTTTAACTCAAGTTTTTCTAAAGAAAGATGGAGCTTAGCATATTGGGTATTAAACTCAGAGACAGAATTCGCAATACCACACCGCTAAAAACTGGAATCGCTGATATGGGCAATAAGACTGCTGTGTTGAAGTGGGATTGAGCGGGCGATGTCTGTAGAATGCATCAGGACCGCTGGGCCAGAGTCGTTACGCAGTCGGTGCCAAAAGTCGTGCGTCGTCACCGAGGGAGGTCTAGAAAACGCTGGCGTAACGACCTAGAAGCGTTTGGAGAGATGGGCCAGAGAAAACCACACGGAAAGAAGAGTGGAAGACTATAGGGGAGGCTTTTGCCCAGCAGTGGGATCTTACAGGCTAAGTATAAAAACATGGGACATTAACCCCGAGTGCAATAGGCTATATTTAAAATGTTCCTGTTGGATACTTTCCGAACATAAAGCGAGCGAAGACGTGGGTAAAAGCTAGTAATAAATAAATGACCCCACCGAACCCTATAACACAAACACAAATCTGGGCAACAGACCCTTGATCTAATCATCAACAGCATCCTCATTATCACCAGTGAATCTCCTTCCGCACCTCTCATCCTAAATCCATAAACCATCCCGGCATCCCTGATCCCATAATCCTTAATAGCCCCAATTATTCGTACAAAGAACTGCGCAAAAACATCGTCGGAATGGCCGAATAAAAACAAAAAAGTTAATCCTATTAGGGAACGTCCCCACGTGCGCGTCCACTAACTACGTATAGACATATAGTAATCACACCGGGATCCGCCTGCTGTAGCTCAAGGTCCTGGTGCTTGTGGGTTTTCATTGAATTAGCTGTTTTGTTGGAATGTGAGGAACTTGATACGCGAGTCTGATAACAGGTCCTCACATTAAGATAGATATTTAATGTGGTTAAGGATTTATTTTCCAGGATTGACTTGTACTGAAATAATTGACCCGTATCAGCAGAAGACTGAATTGGGTGGAACAGTGGAGCGGCAGGCCTTAGCCCTGCAGAGGGACAATACAGGCTAGCAGTGGCGAAGGCTCCATAGAACTCGATTCCTACCGGCTTCCTTTTGAAAAATGGCACAGTCAGTATTCTATAGATAAATAATATAATCACATTTAAGATACGTACTCCGGATTACGTCTTACAAAAATTGACCCTTCGCTACTGCAGGGATACGACATAAGTCGAACATAGCAGAACAGAAAATTGATTTGACAGATAACAAACAAGTTACAAACAAAGACATTCAAATATTTACGAGCGATAGGGACAAGACGAAGAAAATCGTAATCCAATACTCGTTACTATTCAGTAACAAATCGTTCTGTCTAGTGTCATACGCCCGCTTGTCAGGTAGCATTTGTGTGCCAAAATCGAAAATGATTGGGATTAAAATTTTTGTATGAAAATATTTCCAATGTCCGCTCTGTATTAAATCTCTTTGGTTACAAAAAATATAGAACCGAATAACGTGTGAACCGCGCGCCGCGCGTGTTTCTAGTTACGGAGATATTGGGGGTCAAAGTTCCAACTTATACACAAGTATTTTTTTAAATACTTGTTTTTAATGTAAGATTTTTACTTTACACACCCCCACGACCCCCGTACTATTCAATCCATCCATCAGCACATTGCTTTGAGTGCTTTCCATCGAGTCCTACCTTACGGTAGTAACGTGATTTGTCACCCCAACAAAAAAGCCCAGCAATAATTTTTGCGTAAGGTTACTTAGTTTGATGTAAAGAATGCTTGGTTGATGGCTTCGTGAATGGTCTGTTTACACCCTGTATAACGGGCTGGTGTCCGCAACTCCACGTGCAAGTGCGTATTTTGCGTGCAGCACCGGTAGCCTAATATCCGCAGATACAATTGAATGCTTTGTAATTATCTTGCCTGTTTCTTCAAGTTTTTGTGAGCAATAATAAAATAATCAACAAAAGTGTAATACTAAAACTGTTAAAGTGCCCAAGTGTTATACTTTATACTTAGTGTGTACTTTAATTTCAAATTCTTTTTAGGGCAAAAACATTAATCAACTTCACCGAAAATAACTTACGATAGTCACTTTGATACCCAGAAATAGAAACACCAAACAATACGAGAAGACGAAAAATCAATAACGACATTTTTTCATACACTACCTCTTCCGTTAGCCCAATTTTCCTAAAAGAACTAACTTTGCCAGTAATCTACATCGAACAGACAGGAAGCCTACGCATGTTGGCTGCTGATAGGGCATGCAAACCGCTCGATTGGAGAGTACTTAATACGTTTCGCCCTTGAGCGAGCATCCGCCAACGCAATATCGATTTTTACGTACATAGATTCATTTACAATAAGGCTTCACTGTCCACAATGTTTGTATTACAACACCCAACTTATCTTCCAATTCCCCTCATAGAAAAACCTTCCTTAGAACGCTAGAACAAAGTAGATTTTTGTATGGGACGGTTTGTCGCTTAAGTTTTTTCAAGATAACAAGGCACTTACTAAGTTGTGACCGAGCAGCGGTAATTAAGTATAGGCATTAGTGCTCTAACGTATGACCTTGTTCAAGATTCGATTTCTACGACTAATTGTTTGTAAGAAACATATTTGTTGGAGAACTTTTCTTGATGAGGGGCATATTTCTTCTGAAGAAAGAAATCGGGTCAGTAGTTCTTATATGTTAGAAGCTACATACACTATAAGACCTTGGCTACTCTGAACGCAGATCACGAGCATCGCGTACCTATCTTTGGATATTTTTCAGGAGTTTTAAAAAAGGAATTATTACAGAGCATCCTTTTCAATAAAATGTTTAAAATGTGAAAGTAACTGTCTATCTGTTTGTTCCCTTTCCACACCTGAACGGTTCAAAGAATTTTGAGGAAACAAGGAGGTATACCAAGACCTGATTTAGGATATTTTTTTCGAGAAGTACGTTTCCATGAACGAATTTCCACCATCCAAGCGGGCAAAGCTTTAGTTATCCTCTATTAAATAGGTATTAAGGGATAATTTTACAAAGAGACCTCTCAGGTCAATGAACCGTTTATTAAGCGCAAAAGTAGCTAAATATAGCAATCTTTTGAAAGAGGATTTTCAAGAAGATCGCTTTATGTACATTCTATCAGACGCGGCGCCAAAAATAGTAAATCTTTAACGGAAGTGATGCAGACAAAGAACCTGATGTTCTGACGCTACCTGATCGATGATGTCCAAGATTTGCAAGAAGCTTGCAAAACAATGTCATTAATTTTTATTTCTAGTGTAGTCAAGAACAGATGATAAATAAAGTTATTTCAAGAAAAATATGTGGTATGACTGTACCATTTCCATAAATTGAAAGTGCTCATACGGCGCTTTGATAAAGTATCGCTTCGATAACAGGACGTTTTGTATGTGAGTTTAATGTTTGAACGCACCCAGGGGACAGGCGAAATTTCTAGTCTTGAAGAAAGTAAAAAAAAAAGTTTTTTCCGCCACTGATTCTGGGGATGATCGTCATAACTAGTAATTAAAGTGTCCAAAAAATATTGATTTGCAGTCTAATTTAAATAACAGCTTTTGATATTGATAAAGAGGTAATTTTTTTATTAGAAAATTCTTGAATACCAGGTTGCATACATCACCAGGTAAATTCCTCAAAGATACCTAACCTTTGCGTATGCGCGTGATCAGATTATAAGCACGTCGTTAACGTTTCCCTTTACACGGATTCGTACAACATTTACAATTTAAATGAGAAAATAAACAGATGCTTCAACCGGGAAAGGTACTAGAATCAATTAATTTACGTAATGGGAGGATGCAATTACCGCTGAGATATCAGCATAATTAAAAAAAAACCCAGCCAAGTGCGAGTCTGACTCGCGCATGATGGGTTCCGTATCATCGTAGTAGGGGAGCCCCCTTTAATTTTTTATTATTTTTTTGTTATTCATAGCGGCAACAGAAATACACATTCTGTGAAAATTTCAACTGTCTACCTATTACGAATCATGAGATACAATACGCTTACAGACAGACGCAAGGACGGACAGCTGAGGTTTAGTAATAGGGTTCCTTTGGTTACCCTTCGGGTACGGAACCCTAGCAAGGCTGTAATATAAGCAGGTCTGACCAACTTGAGTATAAAACAAATGAAAAAGACTTTATCTGCCGTGGACAGAAGTTTTCCATCCTGTGTCTAGGCCAAAGAGCAGGGTAAAGCCTCACTGGAAGCTGCTACAAGCGGTTGTAAACATTTTCCACACAAACGAAGCGTTTACTCGCACTACGACACTTATAAAGTATTAAAGTTGTAACTGACGGCTTTGAATAGCGGTCATGAAAAAAGATTTGTGATAAATGCACTTTATGCACCACAAATTTTATTAACTAACCTAACCTAACTTGTCCGAGTTGGGGTGCCACAAAGCCCGAGCTCGCTTCGCTCGCTCTTGCTTCATATTTTCTCCTTGCCGCAATGACCGGATAAATAATCGCCCATTAGGTATATTAGCCGCCCATTAAATTTTTATTTGTCTGATTAATAATTTTCCTTTTATTAATACTGCATGACGAATTCGTGCTTTTTGCTCAGAACAAGTTTTGTGCTCCATCATAGTTTTCATAGGATGAAATCTCTATCTAAAACAGCCTTTAATAAGGTCTACCAACACCTCGATTAGTATCGTAGATCTTTCACCTCGTACCTATGCTAGCTAACTAAAAACTGACGTCAGAATATCGTTATCCCATTGCCAACCCATAACAAAAACATTCATTCGAATTGTCACCTTCAAAAATAAACATAATGCACAATATGAAACAAAAACATTGTTAAAAACCAAATGACGATCGTGGTAATAACATGAATGATGGGTGCAATTGATTCATTTAATCGTTAAAGTGTTAATAAGACAAGGTATAACTTTTTCTCCTAGCCTACAGGCCTATCGTTTTACTGAGACGGTTCGGGAGGTGTTGGCACTCATTATACGCCTATACGGCGTATGACGCAGCTGCCTTGTCGCGTCACAATAGCTTTTCCACACCACGCAGCTACCTCATACAAGGCGTGTAGTTGTGTTTGATGTGAAAAAAAATGTCCATACTAGAATTTCTCCTGCATCATTTGGGTTGTGGTGATAGCTTTTATTAGTTCATAAACACATCACAAAATACACAAAGCAAAGAAATACAGATACGTAACAATTATAAAGTTACATGCTCACGAATGCACTTAAACATTTCAACCTTGTCTTTGACACATAGGCGCAACTGAGGTACATGCAATCATACGACTTTATGATGAGGCATTATAAATGTATTAAGATGACGTTACCGGACAGCACCAGGTAATATGTGCTAGTTTCGTAACTAGCACAAGTCGAATAAAAACGTTGGCATAGATTATGAGTTTACAAACGATATGAGCCTAAATGAATAAAGCACATCGAGCCATCGGTCCAGGCTGTCTTAATGTAGATCTTTAACAGTCGTTACAGGTAGTCAGTGGCCCGAAAGTCTGACGACCAGTCTTACCAAGGAGTATCGTATTACCCAGTACTGGGTTGTGGAGGTCAGATAGGCAGTCGTTCTAAGTAAAATACCGGTATTCAGCTGCATTCGGTCAGACGGAAGGCCGACTCAAAAAATAGTTAAGAAAAGGTTAGACACGCGTTGATGAGGCTAAATTAAATTTACTAAAGAACTTTATAGCTTGTCTCAACAAACAAATTACGTCTTGAAGCAAAAAATATGACAATAGACCGTATTTACCTCAGTAAAAAACTAAGTTGTATTTAAAATTGAAAACAAGATGTATCTCATGTGTATTGTTTTTATTTCAGTTTCTTATTATCACTATTTTTATCGACAGTACACGTGGTGAAGACTTCTTTGTGTAATAAAAGGAAAAAGGAATCGTATAATCATTTGTTTAGATATTTGCTACCCACTTGGGCGGAGCACCGCCGTGTCCTCACAGCGGCGATTGGCGGCGGCGATCTCTCGCGTCCGGCCTTGGTTCAAGCCATGGTCCGGAGCGAGAGGGAATGGGAAGCCGTCACCTCCTTCTGCGAAGCAGTCATGCTAGTGAAGGAGGTGGCGGGACGTGAGAGGGAAAGAACCTCACGTCCCAGTCGCCGCGGGAGACGCCCTGGGCGTCGGGGGTCACGTGGTGGCTCCCGGCCACCGTAGGCGCGGGCCTGTGGACGGCGAGTTATGGGCCAGCTCGCCGTCCAGCCGTCTTATGACGACAGGCCGTGTCGACGGCGCGTTCGTGTTCCACGTGCGCCTCAAAGAGATGTCAGCAAATAAGTAGGGGTCCGCATGGGCCGATGCCTGCCAGGGCTGCGGGACTGTTCGAAAGAGATACCGTGGCCCTGGAACACAAAGGGCAAAGAAGGAACATGGATGGGTTTTAGTCAGTACAAGTCTGACACTCCCTTCCGCTCCGCCCAGAGTGGGGGGGGGTCATTTGATAATTTCCCATCCGGAAAAAAAAAAAAAAATAGGGTTGCCTCGTGGTCTAGACAGCCGGGGTCAACACGACTAAATTTTACACTTACTTTTACTCACACTGAAAAAAAAGGCATTACCTTTGCCACGTCTTCTTAGAGATAACTATGCAAAACTTTGTAACTATTTATAATTTTAACACGATTTTATTAGCTTCACCTGTAACTAAGTAAAAATCTTAGAAGTTTTGACACACAAATTTTTCAAACATGTTTAGTTTGGATGACAATGCATGGTTAGCTAAGCGACGTCATTCTAAATCTAATATGGCGGACTAGTTATGTTTTATGCTTTTCCATAATATGGATATCAAATGAAAGGGAAAATCTGAAGCGTGTTTTTTTTTATCTGTTATATTAATATTATTTGGGGTTAGATGATGTGACGACATTATTTATCGTGGTGCACGTGGCAGCCTCAATGGCTTGATTGAATTAATATGTTTCCTAGAACGACTCATTTCTGACCTCTGTAATTCAGTATCAGGAGGAAATTAGGTTTCAGGTCAAGGTTTTGGGCTTCTGAATACTAATTAACACAAATGTAACTGAAACTGGGACACACAGATCTTAATTGTTGACAGAAACTGCACCTCTTTGTCAATTGTTACCATGACAACAAGCAAAGACTTATTTTTGGCAGCGCTTCTTAAACCAAACCTAGGTCGTAATACTTAAATGTTTACACACAAAAAGTAAGTAAACACAACTTAACAGAATCTCGGGAGTACTTGCCCCGGGATACTGCGCGTGAAACAGTGATACCTCTGACATCCACATCATTACTTAAAGACTCCTCAGAAAAACAACATATTTTCATGAAGGTACATCTAAATAATAAGGTAGGCATTACATCCCTACAAGTACAAGCAATCCTATTGTCCCGAAATACTGAACAATGTCCTATTTATAGGTCGAACACAAAAGGATTGTTAGACAAGAGATCTTCATATTCCCGATTTCGTTACTGAAAGAATACATTTCAGAAGGGTTACGAACAAGACATTTATCAAAAAGTATCGTCAGAATAGTTGTAACCACCTCGTTTGTCTAGCTGTCGCAAGTGCTACTGCATGCTAAGCAATGCATGAAGTCCTGGCATTGATTCCCGGGTCGGCGAAATCGTTATTAGGATTTACCACCAGGAATTTCTCAGTAGCAGTTTGTGCCCGGTGGATGGCAATAGGTTCGCCCGTTATTACGCGGGACTATGCGGGTAGACCTCTGTCTAGCCCTTCTGGAATGAAAGGCGTGATGTTAGGCATGTTGTAGGTAAGCCAGAACAGTGTTAATACCCCAGTGGTAACGGTCCCTCATTGGTCTAGCTGTCGCAAGTGCTACTGCTGAGCATGAGGTTCTGGGATCGATTCCTGGGTCTGCAAAATTGTTGTTCGGTTTTTTAACCAAGAGTTGCTCAGTAGCAATTTCTGCCCGGTTGATAGCAATAAGCTCGCTCGGTTGATGGCAATAGGTTCGCTCCTTATTACATGGGACCTAAGCAAAATATGGGTGCACTATTAAGTACACCTGTGCCTAACCCGTCTGGAATTACCAGGCGTGATATACATATTTAACTTAAATATAATATTCATTGATAGAAAGGAGACGTTGATGGTATTTCTGTATTTACCTTCACGAGTACAGTCTGAAAGCGTACCAACATTTTGATAGCATTCATAACAAATATCCAGGCCGAGCTTTCAGGAAAATTAATATAAGCCGTTAGCTACCTTTGGTAGAGGCCAAGTGATGCTCATTCAAGAATGGAAATAGTAATATTCAATCAAGCCAAAAACTTTAACATTATTCATCATCATCATCATTCTCTTGCCCTTATCCCAATTCATTTGGGGTCGCTGCAGCATGTCTTCTTCTTCCATACTTATCTATTACTCGTCATCTCATCAGACACCTCCTTTCTTGCCATATCATTCTTTACACAGTCCATCCATCGTTTCTTTGGTCTACCACCACACACCAACTATAACGTCATTATTAAATTTAAATACATATTTCCTTTTAAGAATCACCTCGATTTTTTTTTTACTTAATATGTATACTTTTGGCCGCAACTCCCGTGATGTAAAGAGATGATGCGGCCTAGGGTGGAGCACGCTTGCCTAGAAGAAACCGATTCACTCGAACTTCGAAGAGATCCAGATTATAATGATCGGGAAACAGAGAAGCTGGTAGTGAATTCCACAGACTGGCGGTTCCCACCATAAATGTGGAAGCACAGCACTTTGTTCGGGTTCTCGATCGCGCACATTTGCGTTAAAAACACCATATTCTGCAGAATCATAACATGACATCACGCCCATAAACTCTGAAGAGTTAGGTAGAGGTGTACCCTATGTACAGTATACCCACATTACAACAGTTATTATGTTTATGTAGAATAATTTATTCAAAAATTTGAATCAGAATATTTGACACAATTTTACACACATTTTGCACAATGATTCATAATTTTCCAACGTAAACTAAACTCATTGTCAAACGCCTCATTGCTTATTCCATGTGTTAGTCAATAACTGAACTTTAAGCAACTTTTCAATCCAAATACCTTTCAATTGACGTAACGACGACCTTTAACTACTAAACATGTACACCACCGGTACAACTTTAAAATCGATATTGTAACAAATTGACACAGAAACGATAAAATCAACAGCAACCACTTAAATTACGAAATATAATAAAAGACGAGTAGCCAAAGAGATTGTTACTATAAAGAAAAGAATTTAAGGCCGAGTGTACATTTGTGAATTTCGAAAGTCTTGTCTATATCGAATAAATTAAGGAGATATTGCTGCGATTACACCCGCATAGTTTTTTGCAATAACAATGACGAGTTTATCGATTTGCTATTAGCGTGGAGTCACAGCAACTGAATAAATTCAAGTTAAATAAAATGTTCGAATAAATTCTGAATCGGTCGGTTTGGGCGTGAAAGAACAATGCAAGACTTATCGATATCAACACTTTTATCGCACGGAAATTGTATGTCAGTTTTAAGGAAAACAAAATGAAAACAATTGCCATGGAAACAATATTATGATAACAGAAATTCAATAATAAAAGGAATGAAGATTTTTTTATTTAAATAAAAAGACGTTATTTTAATGATGGTAATTTCAGTGGGTATGTGAAACTTGGTTCCCAAGCTAACGATTACCGTATTCAGAATGAAAAAATGTAGGCTCTTGTTAGACTCTTAGCAGTCTTAGCTGCTAATAGTAGCTCCCTGTGACATCTACTAACCCACACGGACTACGTGTGGTCAATTATGGCTCGTTCCCTCTTATAGAGAGAAGGCCGGGCACTCATTAATAACGTGAGGCAATTTTTGCGATTTTTTGACCCCTCCCCCCTTGGTGAGATGTCGTGAGATTTGATTTTAATCTCACGTGATATTTTTCAAAATGCGTATTATCGTGTAAATACGTTAATCCGTGCTTGCGTTGGATTTAGTTACAACACATATTATTTAATATTATTGTGTATGATTTAGCTATATTTTAATAGAGAAGCATGATTACTTAACTAAACCCAGTTCTCTCGCAATTTTATAGTTTCTTGCGGGGAAAAAATACATGATATTTGCTGAGACGCCCCCCTCCTTCGTGAGATTAGGTGAGATTCGACTCGCCCCCTCCCCCCAAAAACACCCCACGTAATTAATGAACGCCCTCTAAGCCCCAGCAGTGGGAACAATATAGGCTGACTTTACAAAAGCCCAGTTAGCACAGAAGTGAGAATAGAGCCATTTTCCTCTCGTAATCCTTCGTCAATATTCGGCAAACTTCGTTGTACACTCGGCCGTAAGATGCATCGCGATTGCCCGCCATTGCATAAGACACATTCTCGGGTGTTACATCTCGGTTGCTAAAGAACAAGCGAATTCTATTTACAAATTCTATTTTTAAATTACGTCAATTGTTTCAAAATTATTTTGAGCCTTATCGCAGGTCTTGTTGCTATTGTTTTTTTGGTCCTGTACATTACCTTATTAATTAAATTGTTGATAAGGAAAACATACAATGCCTAAACGCACAAGTATAATCATTAGCATGCGTTTTCCGCATGGGTGTAGGCAGAAACTACAACATCAACATCTGATACGATCCTTACAAACACGGTTTTAAGATTTCACGGTTTATCTAAACTTACACTGTCACTTACGGGATATCTTCCGTGATTATCAATTATCCTGAGCTCCCGATATCTCAACACTGTTCGCTGTGAGTTTCAAGTATGCTCAAGAGCAACCGCCGGCGTCGCAATAAGGACTACAAACCTAACCTAGTGATACTGTGAGTTTGTTTTGCTGTAACTTAGTGTCGAGTTCCAGTAGTGCGCGCAGCAAAAGACTAAGAGAGAGGGTAGACAGATTTTTCTGCATCTAACAATTTACTTACTCCAGTCATCCCGCGATCATGGCGCTTGCAACAGCGTGGAAATATCGGGAGATCATAATAATTGATAATCACGGAAGATTTCCCGTGTGTAAGTTACAGTTTACGATCCTTACAGACTTGATCGATCGATCCTTTTGCTTGGTCCACGTTCCTAAATACAAATAGCAAGTATTTTCTGTTTAATACATACTCGTTACTAATAGGTTCTATTTGTTTAAGATCTTTTTATTTTCTTACACCAAAAACTATTTTCTGATCACGTATGCACGTACCGATTAAAATGATGACCTGGACCATTTGTGAATGCGACTTGTGTTAAAAATAAGTATTTTTTATTTATTTAGCTAGCTCACTGAAACTATTACTAAACGCATTCATTTGTTTCTTGGGTTATTTTGGGATTTCAAATACTAGACCGTATTATTTAACTACTTATTTTAGAGAGGCTTTTATACGAGTGTCTTCTTTATTACTGGTCTTCTTATATTCTTCATCGTCCCGCCTCTGTTAAGGGTATCGTAGTACCCAGGCACTGAGTTGTGGAATTCAGATAGACAGTCGATCCATGTAAAATACTGGTAAACAGCTGCATCCGGAAAGACTGGAAGCCGACCCCATCATAGTTGAGAGAAGGCTAGGCAGATGATGACAATAATCCCGTCTGTATTTCAATTTATTAAATGCAGTCAGGGCAGCATTGTATCACCTAGCATCGCAGTCAATTCATTCATCCTTTGTTTAGTCTCTCTATTCCTAAAATACATTGTTTTATTTCGATTACAAAAGTCTAATACCGACTAAAACGAATCTACCATTGGTTCCTATTCTCCAAAGCTTAAGTTAAACCACTTACTGGAATGATGAAAGGCGAAGGCAATGACGTAACGAAATGCCCCAGTTCGATGCTGGATCTTAGCAAACGCCATCGGTTTAATGTCTAATAGTTTAGTTTCTATGGCGTCCCATAGATAAAGAAGGTTGGATGATGTTGTCGCTAGACTGTTCTCTGGTTGTTGGGTTCTTTGTTTGTCGTCCGGGGTGAAAATCTGTCTCTTTCTGAACGAATTCAACCGGTGATTAAAAAAGGACCCGAAAAAGAGTGTAAAAATACCCTTCTACCATACCCTTTCAGTGCAGAAGTTTTTAATAATAAAATGAGTTCTTGATATTAGGAAAACTATTGCCTCTAATATAAAACTAACAAAACAAAAACAACAAGTGTTAAAGTGGCGAAGAACCACCAACTGAATATAGGTAATGCCAATACCACTGGGTAGCGCTTATTTTCAGTAACTAATGACTAATGAGCAATCAAAAATAGGAAAGTCCAACTACAGCATGAATCAATAACACAGATTTAAACTTACACATTAAAAACATTACGCTACAAGCATAATAACAAAAGTGAATCAACACCCACCTGTACATTGATGACATCATGTTTTTATTATTAAAAAAAAACTGGTTTCAAAACCGAGAGCAGACGCTTCATGTTAAACCAGAAATTCTACATCTCAAGGATGCAAGAGATCTACTGTTGTGTTAAGTACGATTTATATATTTTATCGATCTCAAAAATGTTATATTTACCTATTACTCTATGAGACATGATATGAAAGTGAAGGACAGGTGTATTGACAAAGCCTCAAAAAATTTCAAGTTTTTATGTGAAGTAATGTTGATTCTGTTAGCCTACATAAAGCTCATTTTCATTAAGACAGCTTTACTATGAAGATTACTACGGAGAGCGTTGTTTGAACGGAGATGTTTACTAACTCAGACCGAAAATATTTTAGTGTACAACTTAAATTGCATGGACCAACTTAGACTTGACTTACCACTTTCACTGTTCAAAGTGACGCCACATCATTATCTACGTCTACGTCAGAATGTGAGAACGATAACTATGACAGGCAAGAAGTTAAGACCATTGTAAATGTCCATGATTATTTAAATAGTCAAACTTGAGTTATTCCGCTCAACAAGAGCGGAAAAGAAACTCGAATAGTAACGTAGATTCAACAAAGGACCTGAAGAATTTGAGCTTCGACCGTTGGGCAGAAGAAAGCCAATGACATGCTAGCAGATCAAAACGATTAATTAATTTGAATACTATAGAGGGGAAACAGAGCTGAAGGGACCTGGCAGGGGCTGGGCGAAGGCAGGGATGGCCTTATCATAGATCTCACAGCGCTTGAAACGAGACTCCTGATGATAATAAGGTGAAGTCGAAGGACACATAAAGACTAGTTAATACTAGAAAACTGATGATATGTAGTAGATGACAATGACTAATTATTGCGATCAATCATCTTCTGATGCTATGCTGAGGTCGGCTTCCAGACTAACCAGATACAGCTGAATATTAGAATTTTACATGGAGCGACTGCCTATCTGACCTCCAGAAGCATATAACTGATTAACACGACACCCCTTGGTAAGATCAGTGCTTACCAAGGGGCTTCTATCGATTACTCCAGGACAAGGAACTAAAGAGAGATGGCCTACCGCAGCACACAATCGAAACTCACGATGATGATAATGTCAAAACTTTTGTTACCCAAGAACATTTTCAACCAACTTTTTCCTCAATCAAATTCAATTGAACCAAACCAAAGGCTCTAAATGAAACGCCAACAAAAGCTAACAGTCTTACGTAATACTAATATAATCTATCTCGGCACAGCACACAGCATTAAGAGAAAGGTACCGATCCGACTGAGCTGAACATACGTTTTGTAACAAAGTTAGTCTTATATAAGTATAGTATATTCACCACAGTGTGTACTGTTCAAAGTAGTTTTAAAGGATGCCGAGAACAACAGTTTGGACAGTTTTGTTAATTTAGACACACTTTGTTCTACAAAATAATGAACGTCCCGAAGAACTGGTGTAACCTACATAGCTAGTAGAATAAGCAAGCTGAAGTGGCAGGGGGCTGGCATTTTTGTCTATGAATCCTGGAGCGTCGTCAGGTGTAAGATTCCCCCAGCCAGTTGGACTGACGACCTTAAAGACGTGGCTCTGTCTGACTAGATGCCAAAGGCGGGGAACAGGGTGCTGTGGGGCAGCAGTGGACTGCGATAGTATGAGTTAATTGATTAAACGTTATTCTTAAAATAGTGCACAACGAATACATATCTTGTAATTTAAGGGAACCCCTAAATTCAGACTCAAACAGGCCTTCTAATACTGGACTGATATTATGATTTCGGATCCCCATATTGCAAATCTAACAAAAGTTGCTACTAAAGCAATACTTGCAAAATTCGCAGGACATAATAATATATCACCGTAAATGTTAATTATACTAATTTCTATACTTAAATCATAATTTATTGCATAAATGAGATTCAAAATTTCTCAATTCATAATTTAATTATAGACTAGAAGAGGTCATTCCCCCGCAGCAAGATTTTTATAAAAAAAACAGCAATATCGTAATTTGCCGAGGCCGGCTTTAAAATAGATATGCAACGATATTCTTTGCAATGCTAATTAAATTTCTTAGTAACATCGTTAATGTGAATTTTATGTATATTTTTATCTTACATGCTTTTGCGTTCCTCTTTAGATAAAACCTGGGAGTTACCTCTAAAGAGCTAATCATAATAATATGAGTTATCCAAAAAAAAAGAGCTCTTACAAAATATTATTTATTTTAAGCTCCTGGTCTTCCCAGAGAAGACAAAGTATTAGTTGGCTAGCTCTTATACTGAAGTACCGTTTCTATGTTAATGAGTTTTAAATGTGGTTTCTTACGTGAGCGCCTCAAAATACACCAGGTTCATAAAGGAGTTGCTCAACATTCGTGAAAACTGGCGTAAGAACGCCAGTTTTCACGAAAATTGAGCAACACCTAAATGGGTGCCTAAACTATAGAAAGTACTGGATTGGATTTTCAACACACGGATCAGCGCTGATTTGATTTTCAACACACGTAAAGAATACAAAACCATATCGTAATACCAGTAGTTTCATCTTCTTCCGTATTTCTTATTCTATCATTGTCAAGAGATCGTACGTACGGAAATAGCTCCGTTCTAATTGAGAGAGCAAATGCTTTGCATATTAAAGTGAGCATTGAGACCGCTTACTACATACCTATGCTTCCCTGGTACACGATTGAGTAATACCTGTAATTTCTGGTTTTACTTAGACGACAAAAAAAAACTGTTTTTTGTTTTCGTACATTATACAAGATCTATTAATAAAGTATTCATGAACGAAGTAACTCTTTCAATTTTTGTTATCTTTGGCTATAATGGTAGTAAAGGAATGCCCAAGTGCAAATTAATCTTGCAACCTTAACCATAAAGGTCATTCAGAGCGAGGAAAAGACAAATGAGGTATTCCCTTAGATAAATTGGCAAGAACAACGTCCGGAATTCTTTAACGAAATACTATTTCCGACTGCTTCTAACATTTTCTGACACTACTACCATACAGGTGTTTACGTCCGTGTAAGTAAACTGTAGATCCCTATGATTAAATCCGATATGAATCTGAGCAAAAAAAAAATCAAACCTTAAATAAGTTAAGTACGTTGCAATTTTAATTGTAGATATGATCATGAAGACAAAGAAGTCCTAACTATTTAGAAACTCACCTTAACGAGAGCATCCACGGCCAGCCGCTCGATGTCCACGTTGTAGAAGCTGAGCTGCGGCACATGCCGCCTCCTCGGACGAATGTCGTCGTAGTACGCCACCACATCGTTGATCGACACCACGGGACAGTCATCGGCGACACTACAGCCACTGCTTACTCCGTCCACACCACTGTCCGAGTCCCCTTCGCCCCCAAAACCTTCCTTCGAATCCCTACGGTCCCCATAACTCTGCTCAGACCCCTCCTGGTACCCCGACTCGATCATTTCGTCTGATGCAATGATTTCGGGGATTTTTGTCGTATCGTAATCGTAACCGAGATCTTCGTCGACGGGGTCGATTTCGAGAATGTCGGCCATCTTGGTTTTAAGTTAGAACGCGAGTGAAAATTTGTGTTATTATCGTTCACTGACTACTACATGCTGGTACGGGAGACTTGATCACTGGTAGCGCCCTATGGACAAAAGAACATCATATTAGCTTAATATTCTTTGATTCGAATTAAATAAAATCGGGTATTAAAGTTTAAGCAAGCGTAAGCGCAGCCTTTGAATGCTAAAAAAAAATGTGTAATAATAATATCATTAAAATTAAATCAATTACAAACATACAATAGTTATGCTTAACATAATAAAACACCCACATCTAAATTACACGCTTGTCTAATGTTGTTACATAAAACACGATATCTATGCGCATTAAACGTCCATAACCGGTTCTAAAATGATGGCACTAGTACTCACGAACTTTTAAGTTCAACACAAAAAGAAACACAGACCGGCCACAAATAAAAAGCAGTAACTTACAACAACAAACCACACCCACATTTGACAAACAATTGCCAAATAAGGCCAATACACCAATACAAATATATCGAAGATGAGCCAAAGACAAATTGGGACCAATTCACAGTCAATTCCTTTGCTAATTCTTCGTAACCAGACGGAAACGTCCAATCCATTGTGGCATTAGGAATTAATGCGACTGAACGTGCAAATAACTAGGACACTGTTTTCCAAAGTGAACAAACGAGAAAGTAAAGTTTTAACCCGAATAACGAGATGAGTTCATTATCTCAACCCCTAAAAGCACATTCTAAATCATGAGCCTCCTAATCACGTCTTAATTAAGGGTCAAAAAGTACATTTCCCTGAACATTATACTCGGCAAGCAAATTGATGAGCGCAGTCTGTTATCATTAGCAGAAATGAAGACACTGCTTAAAATCTTCATGATGTAACCTATACCTTAGTTGACTTTTACAAAATGAAGTGCGAAATCGGTGACTTCAGTTCATAAGAACTTGTTAAAAGTTCATAAAGGAACCAATAAGATATACAAGGCAAAGAAAGGTGGAGAAAACTACCGAATTTACTCGATCGAAGGCTATAAGGATAATCGGATCCAAGATCCAAGGGACAGAAAGGAAAAAAAAACATCAAAGAAATGAGGTAAAAATATCACGAAGGTTGAATCAGGTTAAGCTGTGATCACAGGGCGAGTTGTTTCACAGTTATTTTAGCTCTGACATAAACCTTACAGCGACGAAAATAAAGGTGTTCAGCAAAATCTCAGGTAAAAAAAATAATAACAGGACAGCATTATATCCCAACTTCTTCTTGTTTCATATCCTCCTATGAGTAAGTTTGACGGTAACATACAACACGTTACTGGTAGTGTTTTATGGGGTTTTACGTGCGATTTAATTGGCATAACAATATTAGGGACAGGCTAGGAGCTTTGGCTATGAGATGTACCTTGATTGTGATTACTTAGTAACCATTTTATGACTAAACACTGTTTTAAACTTTCACGGTTGATAACCAAACTTACACTGCCACTTACGGGATATCTTCCGTGATGACAATGATTATGATGATGATGTCATCCCGCGATCATGGCGCTTGCAACAGCTTCGAAATATCAGAATAATTGATAATCACGAAAGATATCCCGTAAGTGACAGTGTGAGTTTCGTTTTATGACCAGTATTCCGGTTCTTAAGACAGAGACGAATTATCTGGCTTTTTCTGATCAGTGCAATAGAATACAGAGTGGAAGGGTCCATTCCACCCCGTGTAACAAACCTCAACGAAATCTATAGATGACCCTATTGCATGACATCAACACACAACATTTTTGCAATTCTAAAAAATACCATTCTAAAAGTATTCAAATAAGGTTATAGCAGATTTTACGTCAAGATCGTCCATTATGCCACTCTATATAAAATTTCTACTTTTATATATGCTTCTTATATATTTATCTAAAATAGCAATGAATCTATAGTAAATATTATAAACTTATTTGTATGTGTAATAAAACGAGGCGAGACAAAGTAAATAACACTCACTGACGTATGTCATCCATAGACAATTTGATGTATTGACATTTAAATGTGTGAAGTGTTCTTCCTTCATGGAGATCTTTATAGCATTATGGTGATCTTTGTAAGAAATTCTACTACAGGTGCCGTTTGTGACGCACTGAATTAACTGAAAATACTACCATAGCTTTTATTAACCAGCAAAACAAGATATGGATGGCAGAAATTTTCAGCAGAGACTTCTTTTAAATTCTTACTAGTATTAAACGACAGAAAATTTTCGAAGACGCAGACGCAGACGTGTTAGATATACCTCTACACACATAATTTACCAGTTTTGTTAGTGCCATGAAATAACAGACAAATGCGGCAGTCAACCGACTCAAAAAGTCACAAATAATAATAACATACCCATAAAGTAAACCATAGCATAAAGTAATACAGTTCAAATTAGTCTATGACTGAATAAACTTTGCAGAGCCACAAACCGGTTCTTACAAGACAGTCAAAACATACGAATTTCTATTAATACTATCACCGAAAAAAAAACAACCCAAACAATTCTTCCATAGCACTTTCAGTTTCGATGGACCACTAATGTTACGGGCTATGGCAGACAAGCAGTACCACTTTCGCTCTTAGTCGCAACAAGTGACCTCGTGACGGGGTCATCGGCACACTGCCTACGATTTGGGGCGAGTCGAAACGTTCTACGGTAAAAGTAGTATACTAGGCTTCTTGAATGAGGATCGAAGATTGTGGTTACGTAGGAAATTATGGAAACGGCTTTTTTTTTATTTAGGGTCAAATTTAATTAGCTAGCGAAACTTTTCAGAAGTGATGATCTAAATCTAATGACGAGTTATTTTATTAAACTAAAGTAACTACAGCTGATTATTCGCTGGTTAAATGTGGTACTATGGGGAAGATTTGACCATATTCTGTTTTATTTGAGTTTCTATCCCTCTAAGCTAAAAAGAAATGTAATTCTGGGTTCAAGACTTTTATTTAAACGATCTTATAGATTTGTTAGTGGATGAAAATGATTGCGAATTTAATCATGTATATTTATTAAGCATTATATTAATGTCTCCAGTTCTCCACCTGTTTTTTTATGTTTATTTTTAGTGTTACTAGTGAATGAATTCATATTATTATGCTAAAAACATGTATGTTATATCACATACGAAGTGGGGATGATTATAATACGATTGGACGGAATTTAGAAAGGTTGATAATTTAGCGTTACCTCAAACGTAGGCAGCCTCGATTTTCTTAACATTTATGTAATAACCACGCAAGATTATAAGCTATTAAGGATATCGCAAACAGATTATAGTTTTTGTGTTTGCGATTTTACTTAAAGTATTTTAGAATGGTTAAATAATCACGCAGAGTAGACAATACGGGTAGTGGCATGTCTTTGCAATGTTACTAAAACCCTTTTAGATAGGAATCCTTTCTTTTTAATTTTGCGTGGAAAGCATGTCCAGAGAACTCGCAAGATTCAAAGGTTTAGAAAGAGAAAGATAAGGGACTTAGCCTAGTAACGGAACAAAATTTAGGCTGCCAAAAAAAAAGTATATCCATAATCACGCACTTGGAACACAAACATTCATAGCTTAGTAAATGACTTAGGTATGAGTAATAACTCCGCACTCTTTTATAAGTTAATTCATCGCATGACAAATAGTCGTTTCCCAAAAATACCGCAATCAACACCTAACCACAAAACAATCGTAATTAATAAGAACCGTGACAGTTTTTTTATTACAAACATTTGTATACAATGGGTCTATAACATTCAGGGTTAGGATTTTCTTTATAATGTGTAAATTATCTACGGTCAAGTTCAAAAAGTTATAACTGGGTTTAAGTGGTGATATAATCCCTGCATTAAGATTCCTTCTTTATCGTGGGACCATTCATCATCAGTCTCCAGCCCTTATCCCAATTCATTTGGGATTGGCGCAGCATGTCTTCTTCTTCCATACTTCTGCTTTACTCGTCATCTCATCAGACAACTCCTTTCTTGTCATAATTATCATCCTTCACACAGGCCATCCATCGTTTCTTTGGTCTTCGTCGTGACCATTCAAACACATAATTCATCATCACCATATGCCTAGTCTTGGGTCTAACTATGTTTGGGTCGGTTTCCAGTCTAACGGTATGCAGCTGTTAAATGCAGTACTGTTCATGGAGTGACTGCTTATCTGACCTCCACAACCCAGTTGCTGAGTAACACGAAGTCCATTCGTAAGACTTATTGTCTGATTTTTGGGCTTCTCATAGATCCCTAGGACAACTAGTCACCTTGGTAGTCACCCAAACCGATATCAAAGACATACAAATCACAACTAGGTTCGGAAGCACGGAGGTGCCTCGGTATCACACATAAATCTGATATGCATATTATAAGTACAGCAATTCGATACCTACTGCAAATACAAAAGCACCTTGTCCCCACAAAACTTAAGCCCAGAAACCAATCAATTTCCGACAAATAACATTCTCGAGCAATCTTCCCTTTGCCAATAAACTTATTGTTCTAATCCAATAAAAGTTATACAGCCATGTTTGATTATTACGAACACTTTCACCGAGAGGACAACTAGGCCCCTACTTGTTGCTCCGGGAGGGAACCTTGACAACAAAACTGGGTCACAGGCACAGCTGCTGACAGCTTACCACCATTAATAGAAAGATAGAGGCAGAAGTTCCACTGGACTTGTGTGAGGAATGAAATGAAAGAAAAAGCGTTTTGGCGTCCTATTCTTCTCCATAGCGCTTGTAATGGGCAACTACTTTCACCGTTATTATGCCTTGTAACTGGGACTGTAGCTTCATCTTTTAGTTTTTGACAGAAACTTACTTTGCCAATTTATTCAAAAGTGCCAGTTAATGGTTTGATAGAAATAAATGTTTTGAGTTTGAGGTTGATTTTAACGGTTGATAGTGGCGAATGAAAGCTAAAGACGTGTTACACAAACCTTAAGTAAAATAGGATAAGGGCAAGAAGACGAAGATGGGTGGAAGTTCCAAATTTAAAAAGAACTAAGGAGTAGGCAGCTAACGTAGACATAGATAGTGATATTCCCACTGAAGAAAGAGACATAAGTGAACTTATACTGTCGCCATGATAGCGGGTTGTCAACCCGCTATCATGGCGCTTGCAACAGCGCCGAAATATCGGGAGCTCAAAATAATGAACAATCACGGAAGATAACCCGTAAGTTACTGTTTTAATCTTTCGCGGTTTACAACTAAACTTATATTGTCAAGTTTAGTTGCAAACCGCGAAAGCTTAAAACTGTGTTTGAAACATAAGTGGTCGTCATTTGTTCAATGAGTCCTGAGTTCCGTGTTTGTCCTATGAGTGTCTTCGAAAGCAGTTTGTAATAGTGCTCCTTCTGTGTTTCCCAGTCGCTTGGGTTAGCACTTGTTGCATTATGGCTTTCTTATTGGTGTAGGGTTGAACCTTGAGTTATTGGAAACATCGGCGGAATGTTTTCATTTGTGTGGGTTATGTTTTTAAGGGATATTATATCCCCTTGTTCTTGGGGAAAGCACTTTGTGGGTCGTAAAGCTTTGATAGCATTTTCGATTTGTTATAGACCCTGAGGCTGTGAGAGTATATATATGGTAATATATCGTGCAAGGAATTCCAGTTTCCGCAACAATTTTGGTATTTTCTCAAGAAATACTTAAATAAATTTGTTTTGTTTCTTGGGGTGGTGGATACGGCTGCACGCAGTCAAGTATACATTCCCCAGGATCGGCGTGCCTCACGTTTGGAGTAAATGTTACTAACACTAGGGTATAAGTCTTCATTGTCACTTACAAATATGGAAGCGATTCTGAAATAAATTTATTTTATTTATTTTGTGCAAGTTGTGCAAAAAATTAAACGCACCAACATTTTCAAACAACCGCTTTAAATAAAACGACAGTTAAAGGGACTTAGACGTTTGTGAGAGAATATATCGTTTTATATGAATTGTCTTAACAACACACCAGTAGAAGATGATGATATAAAGATACCTGCTGAAGCCAATATTGACTTCAAACACCCATCAACAAAAATTAAAACAACCCAAACCCAATCTACACACGCAATTAAATCAAAAGCCAATCCTAAAAATAAACAACCAAACAAATGGGAGCGTGTAAAATAGTATCTGCGCCCAATATTCACAGCCTCGTGCAAATTCTAACAGACGTAATGAAAAATCCGTATTGATTGAAAAAAGTTCCATCCAACTCCACCGGAGACCGTCGGTCCGTGAAAATGAAAAGTTATGGATGTTTACTCTTGTTTCTTCTGTTCGTGTCTATTGAAACAATGTTTTGGCTTCATTTTATGAACTGTTGATTGGCTATTCGGTGATTGGGAATTCGCTACGTTGTTTTTTTTTCGAGGTTTGGATTTGTCACGATCTATATAGGTTCGCTGATAGATGTAGGTTTACTGGGATTTTTCCTGTGCAATTTCTACCTGAGTCATAAAAGACAACTGGTTACTAAAAAAGGGGGATTTCTACACATTCATAAAATAATTTGTCAGAGACATTAATTACTTAAATCAGAAAGAAAGATGAACAGGAGGAGAAGATGCATTGTAAAAAACATGAAAGAAAAAGGCGTCACGTAAATGATAGCATGACGGTTGACAGTGGAGGGTGGATTAATAAAACGTGTTATAACAAACTCCAGTTAACATGGAACGAGTGCCAGGATAATAATGATAGAAAAGTATTTTTTCATTAACTTAAAAAAATGCCTATCTGATATTAAGTGAATTCAACAAGTGACACAAATCATAAATCCTCGTTAAGTAAATCGTAAAAACAATTTGTAACGCTTGATAAAGCTAAAAATACTCTTTTATCTTTTGCCACTTGGCTACTAGCCAAAATGAGTTCGTTGTCATTTTGACAACAGTCCTACTCTTACTTACCATTCCACAATGTAATAAAAACCATTCCCTCTATCATTCGAAGATAAAGTTTATGGTGTCGAATTAGGAGTTCATTTAGAGTCAAGGAGATTGTAAGACGCATTCAGTTTTGGCACGATGCCACCTGTTGCATACAGAGGCAATTGTTTTGATAGCTTTTCGGCTTCCGTACTTTTAGCATCTACTTGAATGCTCCCATTATTCCCGTTTTGTGAATGAAAGGAAACATTCATTGTGACATTTGAGCATTTCATCACTTCACCGTTTGAATATGACGCCTTGTTTGATTGTAATACATCGCTGATTGCTCCGTACCTTTCCACGGTTAGGGCCTCCATTGTCTTTACTATTGATGCTTTTGATACTTGGCAAAGTTTCTGTTACACTTACTTGTTTGTACCAGTATGTTAGGTACTTTCAGTAACTACGAAAACTAATGCTACTTTCATAATTATTGAAACCACAACCCACGGATCATAAATAAATGACAGTTTGTGTTATTTGTTTACCTATTTCGCCTATTTCGTTGTATGTTAACCTGTTGAAATCTTCCATATCCTAACCTTTCTATATTTCGCGTTTGCCTTCATTAATTTTTATACTTAACCTGTACAGCCATAAATCTAGAAAATTAAGTTTTGGATTATGTTAACAGGTGCACTGACATTGTAGCAGATACAACAGGTAAACAGTCAGCCTATCTCCGTCTTCTCTCATAAAATCATCTCTCAAAGATTCAGTGAGAGAAACCACCAATTAACAATTTAATGAACTGCATTCAAAGCCAAGGTTAGCTGGTAGTCTGCCTGGCGCCGGCCCAACATTCGAGGCACGCCGTCCATTCATCCGGCATTCCCCACTATGCCGGTTATAGTAAACTTTATTGAGGATTCCGGCAGTTCTGGAAATTGATACCGGGTATTGTAATGATGGTCTAGACGTTGCGGAGCGAATTGTGCTGTTTTGGGAGAATTAGTTTCGAGATAATACAGGTAAAGTTATTTAAAATGAAGGTATTATTTGGATTAAGCTCCTCAGATGATAAAGTAAATAGGAGGGTGGGCAGCTTTAAGGAAAGTATAAGTTGACGAAAAACATAGTGAGGAAAACAGTATGCCTGTGAGATAGATCTCGAAGGCATGTAAAGTCAAGTTAAAGTTCCAGAGGCGGTATAAAAACTCTGACACCAGGTTAGGCATACGTAACACGATAAAGAATGAAAGTTTAAATACACAAATGAAGATTATAGGCTTAATTCAGTACCTTAATCATAATCATTCTTCACTATGCCAGCAAGATTCCTATTAGAGATCTTGCCAACCATTTCTCATCTAATCATAGTCCGCCATCTTGTAACACAATGTGATCTCAAACAGTGCCAAGTCCCGAAAGGCACGTAAGAAGTAAGAACCAAGATTTAAAAAGATTAAGAACTAAAAAATTCAGAGCTAACCTCTCTATCCAATTTACTTAGGATATTATATTAAAAGTGGAGACAAATCAACTAAAAAATTAATCCCACAATCGTTTGAACAGCTTTGAAGAAAAATCAAAGGTAATTATAATCTAGAGAAGTATTTAAATTCATTCGTCACAGATTATAAGATTTCTGAAATACGTAGTTAGGTGCAATTTACACGTCCGCGCAGATTTGCATACGATTGAGTGCATGCCTTTCATTCAAGCTACATTCCGCATACCAGTTTAGACTGGGGGAGATAACATACTAGACAGGCTTAGAGCTAGACGTGTTAGTCAATTCGATGGCTGTACCACGGTACGTGACCACGGAGTAGGGAAGAAATGGAGTGCTTATGCGCGTTTAGAATTACCACTGCAGAAACAGAAGAATACAAAGATAAAATGACTGAAGATGAAAGCGACGACGTCATAAACGGAGAAAAGAAACATAAAAGTGTAAAATAGAAATAGAAAAAAAATATTTTTAGAGTGAAGATTGAAATTGTCTTGGCGCGTGGTGATGAACAAGTTTATCTAACGGAATTTTCGTCGCTAGTGTTCGTAAGTCACTCATTTTAAAGACAATTTATGGGGTATGCTAAAATTCAACTATTGCAAACTTGTTAAAATTTAACCGATCTTTTCAAAATAGTTAAGACCTAGTGAAATCTGATGAACGTTACTGAACCTTTCAATAAAGTATGTGTTATACCTTTAATTTCCAACACAAGGTCGAGATAGCAACTCCATTTCCTCCTTACTCGTGAACGTCGGCTTCTATTCGATGCGTACGTTACGCCACTGCGAGTGCAGCCTGTTTCGCCAGGCTTATCAGCAAAGTGAAGCCGGCGTTGGAGCAATTCGAGGAAATTCGGAGCCAGTTACAAGAAATCTATTTTAATAGCAAACTGGGCAGTTTATTATGGGGAGCATGCAGTGGCTAAGTTTAAGCTCTGTGTTGTCTTTATTACTATCAAAGTATTTAAATAACGTTTGTTATTGTTAACAATTGTAAGTCATCTAGGAGTTTTTGAACTTTTATTTACTCTGTCTTTCCTACTTATGATGTTGTGTTATTTTTCCCACTTGATTCAGAAGATTATCATAACTATTAATAATATTTGGAAATGTTCGTAGTTTTCTAGAACTTTCGATACCACTGTTTACTGTATTTGTACTACTCGTGTAAGTACTCTTAAGAAAGAGTACTACTCCCTCTCGATTCAGAAGATTTCTCATAAATACAACTGCAAACGCTAAACGTATAAACATCACAATTGAATGGGTTTTAGTGTCCAGATAATCTCACAAGACCAACCGCCACATTTTTACAATTGTTTTTATTTACGACTTGGCGGTCATTAAAAGCAGAATTGATTTCCGAATAGATTACACACTAATGGCGTCCGTAACTCTTAGTCATAGGTCAAAGCTTAGCGTTAAGCAGAAATAGTGTTAAAGTACAGTCAGGTAATTAACCTTCTAAAGAGGATAAGATAAAGAAAACGAGACAGTAAATGGAGAAGATAGATCCGGAAACTGACCTTGTTAACACTGGATTGCAATACAAGGATGTCATCAAGATATTTGCGCCAGGACTTGATATTATATCTCTCAATAAAACAAATATTACGTTATAATTTAAGTTATTAAAGAGAGACAAAACGCGTCTTCAATACCATATCAATCCACTAGCCAAAATCTTCAACTGATTGCACAATAAGATAATTTAAAAAAATTAAAGAAATGATAAATCTGTCAAAAACTTTGAAATAAAACAACTAACAGAGCAATAACAATTTAATGAACAAAAACAATAATACAATCGTAAAAGAGACTGACAAGGAGACAACCTAAACTCCACAAGATAAGTTACAATAATTCATTCCAAATCTATCAACACCAACATTCAAAGCAATACATATCTAATTTAAAACCTTTAATTAAGAACTTGATACTCAGGCACCAGGCAGGCAGTGCCGAAAGTTACGAAACATATCGATCGGTGTCCGATATCCCACGAGGCCGTACGAATAGCCCAGATATTACGGTTGGTACACAAGTGCCTACCTGTAGGGCTGAGGACACAAGTGAAAGAACATGAGATAAACTTTAATGTGGTAGTGGTTTAGTTTGTGAAAGATATTACAGATGTTGATAAGGCAATTTCATCCCTATTGCTTGAATGCAGAGAGTATACACAGAGCAAGGAAGTCGACGTCGAATAGGAATTGAACCTGGCTGCCACTGATAATGAGCATAACGAAAGCAGTAGAAACACGTATTTCATAAGTTATAGAGAAAACAATAAAGTGTTATCATATTTTTCGTGGTGAGGAGGCAGATAAGGAAAAATGTGGTAGAGCAAAGCTTCTACTGAGATATCCCTCATTGTTTGTTAAGAAGATAAATTTTGGTGGCGGTGAAGGACTGTGGCACAAATAAGAACAGAAAATTAACCCTGGTTGGACAATAGACACAGAACAGAGACCAAAATATCAAAACCATCAGAATGATCAGCAAATAAATACGTCAGTGAATGAATTTCCTTTTAAGACTATCCTTAAACTACCAAAGGCATCTACTGCGCAATTTATCCATAAATCAATAAACCATTAAAATAGCCCACAGTTGTGAACAAATCCAAAAGCGAAACGTGTTCTGTCTCTAATAAATTTATTAAATAGTATAAGGAAATAATATCGCGCGTGCGTAAATACTTGCGAAATGTACTCGCTGCTGCCTTTATATAGGCGGTCGAAATTAACATCGGAGATACCTTTCTCCCTTTAGCTGAGCTATAGATAATATGGGGTTTTAAGATAAATCAAGATTGCACAAGGAGTATGTAAGGATCGTATCAGCGTGACGCGGACGTTCTGTAAAAAGAAAGAAAGAAAGAAAGAAAAAAGTAGCCGTAGTAGTCTGTAGTTTCTGCTTTCCCTCATACACGCTGTATGTTGATATTGATTCTTCTTCTGCTTTATCGTGTGTTTAGTGCCTAACCTGGTGTCAGATTACAATTTTTGAATAGTGTTACTAAGTTTGACGTACCGAATGCTATGTAATGGGTCTTTTTACATCCTTTTTGCGAAGACTACTAATCGGAGAGATTTGCACCGATATATTTAATTTGCTGATCTGTTTTGAGTTTGCAATAGCTTTGTATCCACCAGAATCATTTTCATTCTTCTTCTTTATCATGTGTTTAGTGCCTAACCTGGTGTCTTAGTATTTATGCCACCCATGGGCCTCTGACTTGGCTTTACATGCCGTCAAGAAACATCTCTCCGGTTTGCTGGTTTCCTGACGATGTTTCCTTCACCGAAGCAAGTCATCATCATCATCATCATAATCATTTCAGCCGTAAGATGTCCACTGCTGGACATAGGCCTCCCCTAAGTGTCACCACATTGACCGGTCCCGTGCGTCACGCATCCAGCGGATCCCTGCAACCTTTACCAGGTCCACCTAGTGGGAGGCCTTCTAACGCAACGTCTTCCGAAGCAAGTGATAATTATAAATACAATACGCAAATGAATCCGAAAAATAGGAGTTGCATGCATCAGTGCTATAGAGATTGATAAAACCATTATTGAATGAACAACCATTATTTGAAAATCTGTGAAAAATACAGCATAGAGTATAGAGTAATAATAATAATACAGTTAGACTAATATCTTTTACCGGCCCTATCCGAGGCGAATACGAGCGGCAACCGTTTTGAGAGCGTTTCGTATTTCCAAAACGACTTACAACAAGATCCACCGCTCTTAGGTAGCTTTTGCCAACACATTTTGAACCGTCCCACTATAGTTACCTAATAGAATATCATTTGTCTAGGCTTCTACAGAAACTACCTTTTAACGCGTTTAATGCAACCCCAGACTCAGAGTTGTCTTGAGGTTTTTTTTTTAAATCAGATGGCCTACCATGACGTCATAAAGCAGTAGTAATTCCAGTGTGGGAAAGAAATGGCGCTAGACGACCTTATATCTCTATCTCTTTCCCACACTGGAATTACTCCTGCTTTAAGATGTCTTAGTAACCCCCCAGTTTTGTAAAATTCCAATACCATTACAACGTTTCTTTCTACTTTACATTAATTTCAAGACAATGCAATAAAAATTCAAGAGCCCAAAATAATTTACTAAAACAAAACGACTTTTTTGCAATGCAAAGTTGAGCAATAAAACAGCCTTAGAGGCTGACAAATTGTTAATTTTGTCCCATTAGCAATATGGTATGACCATTAGGACAAGATTGATGAATTGGAAGAAAAAGATGATGAACGATGCTAAATTCACAAAATATGACGAAAGCCTGCTTACCTACATAGAAATTGCTTTTGTATATGAATAGTTTCATACAAGATGACTAATTATACGCTAGCAAAAACAGCCTAAATATTTTACCCAAAACACAAGATGACAACGAAAACAAATCATGAAACATAACAAAGATTTTCGAAAAACAAAAACAAAACTACAACATTTTAGTAACAACATTAAGCCTGCAGTCCCTGGAAGGTTATTCCTATTTAATAGGGGCGAGCTTATTGCCATCAAACAGGCACGAATCTAGACTCCGGGCTGCATTTGAGAAAGTCCTGATGGAAAACTCCAACTACAATAACAATTTCTATAATAACAGTAAAAAAAATATTTCATCACAATCCAAACAGTTACGCCAACGAAGCTTCACAGAAGAAAAAACAATAGGAAATCAAAAACATAAATAAACGTTCAACTAGTCTATCTAGTAATACGGATCACAAACCACGAAAGAACTCCCGATGGCCACATAATACTTTAACACCTCATTTTCATGAGTGCTTTACCCGACTGCGAACCCTAACAGCTTGACAATACTTACATTACATAATATAAACTCAGGTCCTTTTCCTATATTGCATTGTGTATTGGGCTAGTGTCCAGGACAAATCCAAAGCGCGTATTTTACGTACAGGTTGGAGACTGGATTTTATTCCATCTCACCGAGAAAGACCAGCAACTCGGGATACCGAAGTACTTTACCCTGTATGAGGCAACCTCTGGAGTCTTCTTTCCATGGAGGTAGGCAGTCACTGCAGAACGACACATCCTTACATACTACTTTTGTTTCGACCACGTTCATCATTATCTACCTGCCCTTGACACGTTTTTTTCTTCCATTCTCCTCTGTCAACCGTCACGCTACCATTTACTCCTTTTTCTTACATATCACTCCTCACACAATCCATCCATCGTTTTCATGGTTTTTCTCTCCCTCTCCAGCCATAAACATTTATGTTTCGACCAGGTTCATACAACTGGTAATACACGCACGCTGGTTGCGGGTACTACGCACCTGACCTTTCTGAAGATCATCACCAACGAGGTCAGTGGACAATAATTCTTGGAATTTAACGGTCTTTTATTTATTGAACATTCTTCATAACGGGTCGTAAATTAAACTTAAGCTTAGAATGCCACCTATGGAAGTATTTATGGACCAATGTCAGTGTGTGATCATGTTGGGTGAAACTGGTTTTGTTTGGTATTTAGGGTTCTAATTGTATGCAGCTAAGGGAAGGTCACAACAAACATCATCAACAACAAGATCTAACTTACTTCTGAATGATTCATAGTAAGATTATAGAAAAGAAGAAAAGCATTAAAGGGCGTCAAAAAGTTCGTCCACATAGCTGTGAACAGGAATAGTACCCTGTGCCGATTCAATAAATAAGCAAAGCAAGCCCTGGTGTCACGTGACGAGTAAGTACCGAAGAGATACTGAAACTCAGATCTGAAAGACAGATAGATAGAGATATCTTTGTATACACAAACTCACGACTTTGCCCATATAGGCTGATACTATAGAACACCACGTGGATACTCCTTTTGCCTCGTCAACGTCCATACATCAAATTCAGTAAAACCTAATTTCGAATTAATTGTATTCTACGAAGAGAATTTAAGTCAAAAGCATTTTATTTTTCCCTCAAATAAATAATAAACTAGGCCGAATTTCAAGGTTCTTATTGTGACGGAATCCAATTACTTTTTTTTCCTTATCAAAGTGTCATTTGCAAGGTCGTCAAGCATCAAATTATCCAGATACCTCGGGGACTGTAAAGATGTGTAGGGGTCCAATAAGAGACCATTATTTCACGGGTACTGAACAAAGCCATATGAGATTATTACGAGGACATGATGTGGATTTGACGTGACACAAGAACAGTAGGTCAAGATTGGCTGGGAATATTATCCCTAGCATCTATAGTCAATTACTGGAGTGTAAGTAATGAATAATTTTATGCAATAGACAAGAATTTGAACGAAGTAAGAACCGTCAAAGAAAGCAAAGCTAAGAATTATAACTTCTGACAGTTCTAACTCCATTATTACTTTTACTCAAGTAATCACTTTGAGTTGTTTATAGATACGGGTGGAATTTTTTGGGTCCCTGTCGTCAATTGTAGATCTTTGACAGTCTGTCAACCAGTCTTATCGTGTTTCCCGGTAAATAGGTTGTGGAGGTCAGATAGGTTGTGGAGGTCAGATAGGTTGTTGGATCATGTAATATAGTGGTGTTTACTTTAGCTGCATCCGGTTAGACTGGAAGAGCGCTTCCAGTCTAACCGGATGCAGCTAAAGTATGAGGCTTAATTAGGCAAAAACCGTACGATTTATTCACGAAATACGACACGAATTACTACAAAAATCGTATCTTGTCTAAAAATAAAGTACCCCATGATTTCCCAAGGGTGTCGTATCTAATGGCGTTCTCCAATGGCGTTTCGTTGCATCGATGGTGAAAACCTAATTTGGAGCATTCGTAATTCCCTTAGGTCGGAATTAAGTTAAAGGATCAAATTGCACAGCGGCATGCCAGAAACCAGCATATCCCAGAACAGTAATGTGATATCCACCAACCGCCATCAAGCCCACGGAACCCTGTGGGCCAACAGTGGGAATGTTATTGGCTGATTATGCTATGATGCAGAAGGTACTACAGTACATCGACATGATGGGAAAAGAAAACTACATTCCTCAAGAAAAGAACTTAGTTACCCTACTGTATATCGCTACTCTGTGGCAGGTATCAGGTCAACTGTGAAAACGCGAATAAGCGTGGAAAATTATTAACCTTACTCCAATGGTTCAGTCGTTAACTTACACGCAAAGTTCCGGGTTTGATGTCAAGGTTAGCACTAACATGACATGTTGAAATGTCTTCAGTTATGGCGCCTTTTATGGGATTATAAACTGAAGAATGATAAAAAATTCAATTGTACTTAGCGTCAGGAAGGCATGAAATTGGAAACATTTCTTTCATAACTTCCGGGTTATACAGCCCTGTTATTTCCAACGTTTCAATTAGCAGTAATTGTAGGAAAAACCGTATATTATATAATACAGGACCTATTCGTATATTTATACTTTTTTTTTAATATCAAACACATTTCTCTACTGCAAAATAAGCAATTTTCTCATTTTCTTGATATTACAACGACGCTATCGATTAAGACTAGGGGTAGACCGAAGAAACGATGGATGGACTCTTTGAAAGCTGGTTTAGCTCGAAGGACTGATGTGATGACGACTAAGAGAAGAAGACATGTGGCTTCAACCCTGAACAATTTAGGGTAAGGGCAGGAAATCGGTGATGATGAAGAAATCACAAAGGCCCTAATGGCAAGAAACTTGAAAAACAAAACACTGTTTTAAGCTTTCACGGTTTACAACTTTAAACTTATACGTCACTTACGGGATATCTTCCGTGATTGAACAACAAAAGTCCACAGTTTTTTGTCCAAATGAAATGTTAGCTATATCACACGGTGTGATCAAAATGACACGTTCTGAACTTGATACGGTTTCAAAGCGTTATCGACGCGCAAACACCCGTGAAAGGTCACGGTGTAAAAGATTGTTAGTATGTTTGTACCGACGAAGAATTAAGATTACCTGAAACCGCTGGTTCAAATCAATTTATTTATTCCGTTGCATCAGACACCCGTAAGTGTTACAAAGGGTTGTGGAGGTTAGATAGGCAGTCGCTCCAGGTAAAATTCTGGGATTTAGCTGTATCAGGCTAAAATGGAAGCTGGCCTCCGCAGAGGGGAAAACGCTAGGCAGTCGATGATATCTACACCCCTAAGACACTGAACAAATGACGAAAATAGGGCTTAAATCGGTTTTTCTCTTGACTCGACACGAATTCGGTAAGCAGCGACATCATAAGATGAGATTTTCAGAAACCTCAGTCAATCTCTTAAGCAGAAGCTATCCCACCTATTTTTCCGCGACCCCGTCACCTACTGGACCATTAACCAACCAACCAACTAACCAACCACAGCAACCATCAACCGGAAGCACTCGGTACATGCGAGCACACGTGCACATTCGTCACAAGTCACGCTCCGTACATCTGCGTATTTAATCAGCACCAGCCGCCATTTAAAAAACACGATAAGTACTGTCATGGACGAAAGTGTTATGCCATGGATCGAAAGCGTACGATAACATTATATTGCGTGATTAGATTTTGTGGAGAAATTAAAAGAGATTTTTTTTTAATATAAAATTATTGGAAGATTAGATCAGGTGTTGTATTTGAAATAGGCTATGATTTTCTTTTATGAATGCAAAAACTGGCGGTTCGTGCGCATTATATTGTACTTGGTGATAAAATAATCACTTAAAACTTTAGCCTTTACTGAAGTTCCGTATAGACATCATTATCTTGTCTTTATTTGGAATCTGCGCAGCATGTCTGCATGTCTTCCATAACTACGTAACTTTGCGCAAAAATTATTTAATTAAACAACTTTTTTTTGGGGTGAAAAATCACGTTTTACGGTAGGACTTGATGGAAAGCGCTCAAAGCATTATGCTGATGGATGGATTGAATAGTACGGGGGTCGTGGAGGTGTTTCGTGTAAAAATCTTACATTAAAAACATGTATTTAAAAAAAAACTTTTGAAAATTTTGAAACTTTGACCCCCAATATCTCTGTAACTAGAAGGCTCTTAAGTATGGTCTAGAACAAAAAATTATACGATAAGACGGGGAGAACAAGTGCCTTTCGGCTATGTTAAGGGTCTATTTACACCATTTATATCAAGTTCTAAACTGAAAAATAAATTAGATTTAGGTACCTTCACAATCTATAAATCTTAACTTGGTACTGACACAAAGGCACTACAGTAGAAACAGTACCGTTGTCTTTGCAGGAAAGGTTTCGACAAACCGATCGATTCATAGAGTCGTGTGAAAGACAATAAAATAGTCGTTTAGTCTATTAGTCACAAGGGAAATGCCTGCCAGAAAAGATTGAAGGAGATTACGGAGGATAACTAGTCATCTAATAATATTTGTGAGAGACAGAAGGGAAGAACGGTTTGAAGATACGAAAATATGTTCAGAAACTGTTTCACGATTAACCAAGATTCAAGTTTTATAGTTTATTTATTGCATTTGGGAAATCAAACAGTAGTATACGGGGTGGCAGGGTAATCGCTTTCGCGTCGGTGTTCCTTCCACCTCGTACTAAGCATAAGCGGTGTGGTCTTAAAATTAAAATTAACAAATATACTACCCACAATATTTTCATTAATTATGGAAACTTTAAGGGGGATTCGACCAAGGAAAGACCAAAGAAACGATGAATGAACTGTGTAAAAGATGGTATGCCTAGAATGGTTGATCTACTTAAATTATGACTCTATGAAAGAAGAACAAAAGAAATTGGGATAATGGCAGGAGAATGATGATGAAACAGACTCTATTTCTTAATCAGTTAAGTTAGTTTTCCGGTATCACAGTCATCATGTGTCAGTAAACTGATTACAATCAAACTAAATCCATTATCACCTGATCGACAACTGATATCTGTAATAATAACAGGATAATTTTAATTGTAATAAAAGATAACGCAAATGAATTCATCATAGAGGTCAACAACATCTACGAATCTAAAATAATTTGGGTTAAAATATCTGTCAACAATTTCATACTACTCGTAATATTATAAAATGCGACAGTAACAGTTTGTCTGTAACCGTTTCACCCCATAACGGCAGAACGAATTTTGATTACGCACCATGACCCAGGTAGGATATAGGATACTTTTATCCTGGTAGTACGTTCCCGTGGGATAATCTTCGATATTTCCGAACTTCATTCTAAATACTGGTATTAGATTGGAAGCCGACCCAAATATAGTTGGAAAAAGACTAGGCAGATGATGATGATGATGACCGACCTATACGCGGGCGAAACCGCGGTTAAATACAAGCTTCACAATACGCAAAACGTAGGTATAAAAACTAAAACGCATTAAAAACCGACATGTACCCAATTTACAACTAATTAAGCTAAATTTAGATGTTCCTAATAAACTGATTTGGAAGCAATAACCGCGGAGTATGGAGCAACACAGCAACAATTCGTCCACGCGCCGTGCTATATTGCATGCTAACGATATATGTGACACATGTTCGAAATGCAGACCTAATGACTTTAACAGTTCGTCGGATAATCAAAGTTCATTAAATATGCTAATGCGTTGTTTCGACGTTCTGACGATAAAGTTTTGAACGCGTGTTTGGGACAATACTTCAATACACGACAATTTATGATTCTGTGGATGTGTGTACAAGGACCACTTTTCTTGGCTAGAGAGGCGCCACGGCGCCCTCACCTACCGCCTGACGCAGATCCTCACCGGACACGGTTGTTTCGGGAGGTTCTTGCACCGAATCGGGCGGGAGGAAACGCCCGGGTGTTTCCACTGGATTTCCACAGGATCGCCCGGAGGACACGGTGGAGCACACCGTAGAGGTCTGCCCCGCTTGGGCGGAGCACCGCCGTGTCCTTGTAGCGGCGATTGGCGGCGGCGATCTCTCGCGTCCGGCCCTGGTTCAAGCCATGGTCCGGAGCGAGAGGGAATGGGAAGCCGTCACCTCCTTCTGTGAAGCAGTCATGCTAGTGAAGGAGGTGGCGGGACGTGAGAGGGAAAGAACCTCACGTCCCAGCCGCCGCGGGAGACGCCCTGGGCGTCGGGGGTCACGTGGTGGCTCCCGGCCACCGTAGGCGCGGGCCTGTGGACGGCGAGTTATGGGCTAGCTCGCCGTCCGGCCGTCTTATGACGACAGGCCGTGTCGACGGCGCGTTCGTGTTCCACGCGCGCCTCAAAGAGATGTCAGCAACCGAGTAGGGGTCCGCATGGGCCGATGCCTGCCAGAGCTGCGGGATTGTTCGAAAGAGACACCGTGGCCCTGGAACACAAAGGGCAAAGAAGGAACATGGATGGGTTTTAGTCAGTACAAGTCTGACACTCCCTTCCGCTCCGCCCAGAGTGGGGGGGGTCATTTGATGATTTCCCATCCAAAAAAAAAAAAAAAAAAAAAAAAAAAAGGACCACTTTTCTAAAATCTAAACTAAAGCAGCCATACGGCTTCTGACTATTTTCGTAACAATTATCAAAGATCTACGAATGGCAATGTCAGGACCAAGACTCTCGGTAAGTAATGGGTGGTAACCATCCACGAACCGTCCTCAGTAACCATTGCTCAACCTTGGAAATTGAGACGTGCGGCTGTTATTATTTATCCACGAGCCCCTCTGTGACATAGTCCACATTTATATGAAAACAATACAGAAACAATGCTATGTAAAGATGACTGGCACAAACAGAAAGTAATGATATAATTATCGACATGGTAATGGCACAGTAACTGAAGATGACATATAATTTGATCAATCCTAGATAAAACCAGAAGGTCTTTTTAAAACTAGCTGAAGTTCTCGGAACAATATGATTAGAAATGATTATAGAACAATACAATGTTGTGCCGGGGAAACTACCGATTATGCTCATCCGTCAGCAACACTAAAAGCCAATTTAAACATAAAAGACTAGCGAAATAATGATAAAGCATTAAATATTAATACTGATTCGTTGGTCTACTGGTCACAAATGGTATTGCTGAGCATGAGACCCTGGGTTCGCTTTCCAGGTCAGGTAAAGTGTTATTGGGGTTTGCCATTAGGTTTGGATTTTTTCCCAGTTGATGGCAATCGACTCTCGTTACGTGGGCAAAATATGGGTGTACTATAGGCACAGCCCTGCCTAACCCTTCGGGGATAACAGGCGTGATGATACCTTATGAAGAAGATAAAACTATACTTAAATATTTCAACCCTTTTCACAGTTGAAATTCACGAACTGGCAATACCATCACTATGATCGAGCTATTACGAAACATCAAATTGTCTCTTATCTCTTTTGTAGGCTCTTAAAAGACAAAAGAAATAACAAGTTCCATAGTACGAAGTAGTTTTTCTACTTTTACATCTGTTTTCTGTTCCCTAGTAGCATTAGCGGACGGGTGGCATACCGTTCCTACAGAGTCTTCTTTCTTAATCCAATTGTTTGTACAATCCTCTACAACTTTATTGTTGGACACTAGACGAGGGAATTCTGCTAAACGAGTTAGTTTTAGTAAGTGTTTACCCTCCGGAGTTTGCCTTTCTGTATTCAAGTCTTGATCTTTATCAAATGATGATGAATGGCAAATTGCTTGTGATCGTCAACAATCAACAGAATTACCTATTTCCTTTAGCCGATTATAGAACTGCGCAATTTTACTATGATACTATATTTAGGTAATTTGCTGTCTATTCTATTACGTCCAGGTTTTACAACAAAGATCAAAGATTTTCATGCTTGAATTCAACGGCCACAAATCATTCTCTCAGGCTCAAAGCTAATTAGATCAGATTTCCAAATGGTCAAAGGTACACCCAGAAAACACCAATTATATTTGAAATAAAAACTAAGCACAGCCAGTTACTCCAAATCCATAATTTTAGTCCAGAAAAAAATATTTGAAGCAAAGTTTTGTAGTAATAAATCAAATACACAGACCGGCAAGGAAAGCTACCTCCATAAATGGCAACGAACTATCGTGCTAGACAAAAACCTATAGGGCGGCCTACAAAAGGTATTTGAACCTTACAGGTATTAAAACAAGGTGTATATTAGTACTACGGTAAAAATTCGAGCACACGATAGTAGAATGAACACCAGTCAGCCTTGGTACACTCACTTTTGTATACAACTATTTTATTTATTATGAATGCTGATTTGTAGAACGGCAACATTATTTGTGCTGTTAATACAACCTTTGGTAATAAAGACAAAGAGTTGAAAATTGCTAATTTAGACAACATAATTGTAATTATGTAGGCCAATATTGATTGACATATTAAAATCGAGTTAAGCAATTATTTTGTTGTGTTAGGTTCTTTTGTTTTACTCGATCGTAACGCAATTCCTGCATAGTTGTCAAGCTATAAAATGAAAAGTTTCCTTTATATGTACCGACGAGGAATCGTAAAAATCATCGCGTTTTGTGGTCTCTGACTAAATCTAGGCTGTCTTTATCCTTAGAGACTGTGGTCATCAATCTAGGATTAGGTAATAAGATCAACGTCAAATTGGACAATGGAAAACTGTAACAGAAATGTAATATAGATCTAGTATGATGGGAGAAGACGCAAGTGGAAGCGGTCATCGATTATAATGATGACATTGTTTAAAATTCAGAGTTCAGAGTTCATTTATTTGTTAGAAACATGAGTATGCACACACAAAGCATGCAAGATGTAGTACATTGCAAAAAGGATCACAGACATGTTTTACCTTTACGGCGTACAAATGTGTATTATTAGTACATTTGATAATTTATTTAATCAATTGTAACTTTTAAATATTATATAGTTTAATTGTGCTAATTGACATACTATCGGTTAAATTCTGATTTGAGTTAAGGTAGGTAAGTAATGTTTCCTTGAATTTTTGGTTCATATTTGGTAAAACCAAATTGTAAACGTGTTTCGCCGTTATTTTCTAGGATCTTACGGTTTTTCCTGTTCAAAGTTTACTTTACTGTAGAAGCATTTCTGTGTTCATGAAATTGAGAGAAGTAACTTGCAATTCTTTTGAATTAGTTATGACGTCCATCGAGGCGTCAGCTGTTGATAGTGAGAAAATTATAAATCCCTTTCTGCTATATAGTCTGCTATATCACAACCGGTAAGTGGGAATCCCTTTGAAAGTCACAAGTAAGACTAACTAAAAAAAACAAATTAAGGTCACACCGATAGCATTCTAGGAAAAATCAAACTGCCAGTATGTAAATAAACAAAAACTCTTACAACAAATAAGCATATCAAGATGCAAAGAATCCGGTTGAGCAGTAATTGTACCACATTAGCTTATCAGCGAATCGTTGAAGTGATTATGTTTGCGACATGTAGCAGAGTCGATCAAGCGATTATTTTGCGAGAAGTCGCGGTACCTCGGCAGATCCAAGACGCAATTAGACGCTCATGCGAAAGACTGCGGTTGCCATGATCGCATACTGATGGCAATGTTTTCTAGGAATATGTATGAAGAGATTAATTGGTGCAGTTCTGGAGAAACTAATAACTTGTGTATGGAAATAACATCGCCTCACACAATTACGACGCGTGTAATGTTTGAATTTTCATCGTTAGTTCCAAATTGGCTCCGGAAATAAGTCAAGCATAATGATGCTTTTATTTGTAATACCTAATTTGTAATATCCAATCCAATTTAAGTTGTAGAAAAATAAAACGAAAGACAGAAGGGAGAAAAATAAAGCCATCGAATGAGGTATACTAAACTCTTCATTCTTCAACCTGTCTTTAATAAACATTATTACGACAGCTTGACTATTCCATACGTATACTAGCTAACTAAATTGAGCCCCAATTGAAAGTGTATATAATTTCATAAACAAAGTCGTGCGTCCCTAAACAAAACCCGATCAACACAGAGTGTGGCCGAACAGTAAGTAGAAGAGATAGAAGGCTAATTCAACATCAACACTTAAAATAATAAGAAAATATAGTAAAAAAAAAACTATGGTATATCTGTGGTTGTTGCAATATTTGTTACCAAGCAATGTCAGAGTAATCCACTAATATTGTGTGTCCGTGTTTTTATCTTCAAAACTTATGAGAAGTTCTTCAAGAACTTATATCCAACAGCTGATAGGTTCAGATTTGTCAACCATGTTCTATGTTCGCACATGGAATCTTGCTCCCTATCTTCCAAATAGGGTTTGATTTCATGACGTTTACAAATGGAACAACAACGAAGGTGTAGGTGGGATCTATTTGAGATCCAACTTAAATCCAGGATTATCCAGTCACAGACATTAGTATATACATTTCATTTTGAAACCAGTCAGTGGCAGTCGGGATGGTAAATGTCAAATATTTAGAATTTTGCTTTGATTTTTGGAATGGTCCTTTTCAACTTCTATATGTAGTGGTATCACTGTGTCCGAGCATTGCGTCAGCGCAGCGCAGTGAAAGTCAGACGACAGCTGATTGGTGCGCGTATTTATCTAACTTGTACTCGTTGCCGGCCCTTCGCGCTACTTGCTCTGTTCACCCTATAGTAATTCTCGCAGTAAATGTTGCGGTTTTGTTTCGCGGCCTTCACTTGTTTTGATTTGTGTGTCAGTGTGGCTTTTGAGTAAGTTGGCTTTGTTGAACGAAACTCTAAGGTGTGGTGTGTTTTGTTTATCTGTACTGTAAGCAACGTTGTCATCAGCGACTTATAATGCTAGGTGTTATCTGCACCGGACTGTGGGTGTCTCACTGCAGGGCAAATGTCTCTTCTTACACGAATCGCTATACAACCTAGTCCAGCATACCACAAGTAGTCATCATCTGTCTAACCTTTTTCCAATTTTGTTGGGGTCGGCTTCCAGTCTAAGCGGATACAGCCGAATACAAGCGTTTAACACGGAGCGCCTGGCTGTCTGACTTTCACAACTCAGCCCTTGATAAGACTAATACCAGAAATAGTATCAATCAAGTTTTATTCTTCTATGCCAAGCCCTTTTGCATTTTCACAATAAAGTTATCTCGGGTCTCCGGAGGAATGAACCGCTATGGTGGGATCTTGTGCTGCGCCTTAGACTCGTCTTGCCCGTCCAATTAACCAAACCGGTACCGGCAGAATTACAGGTGTCATAGGACCGGCTGTACAGTCATCAACCTGCGTCCCTGCTCTGAGACTACTCAGACTATCTATTACTATTGCTTAAGTAGGGTTCGGCTATGGATTTGTTATATCGAACTTACAATCATATTTTTTTGTGTAATAGTGTGTAGATATCGATACCCATCACGTCTCCACTGCAGACTTTCACTAGCAATATTATTTGACTTTGTATACGTGCACGTGTTACAAGCATGGGAAGCATGGCACAAAAGGGAGGTCTGGCCTCAGAATGTTATTACAGTACACATTATTGTATAAAATCTGGTTCTTTTAACCTAACAGACGGATGTGTTGCTGGGGAGTTTACCGCCACTTCTTCTTTCCAGCTAAAACACTAGGAAAATGAAATGGGAAGTGGCGAAGAGTTTGCGTTTTGGGGAATTGTCTTGTGTAATTAACGTTCAAAAAGTGCTGATCTTCAGCCCAATTTGCATAAATTAGATTTGATTTTGATTTAGGAGTGAGTGGAACCAGGTTGCCAATGATTATGATACTCATACGTACTTTACCAAGTCGAAAAATAGGGGCGTGATTTAGTGATTTTATCATGGGAAACAGGCATTAAACAACTCAACTATTAAAATCGAATGTGTAATTCAAAGCCGAAAAAGACCAAAAAGTTACGTTCTCAATTAAAGTTGAATACAAAATTAATAATTTCAGTCGCTTATCAAGTTATAACCTACACTAGTTAATTCGTTTCTTGGAAAAGAAAATTCCCAATTGTCGTGTATTTTGGGTTAATTACTGCTATCGACTAATTAGCGGTAGTACATATTTATTGGAATTGTTACCGAGTTTGAATTGTAAATGAAGTTTGGCGTTGCATTTTGGGTGGTTTAGTTATTTTACATTATTTATGGAGGGAATATGATCAAGACAATAAATGCTGCTGAAAAAAATCCCAAACAAAATACCACATACAGCTGAAATACGCCCCACTCATCAGTCGCACTTTCAAACACTTCACCACTGATAATGTTCACTTGCAACTTTGCAAGTAATTAAAATGAATCTGCCTACCATAACAGCGATACGAAACTCGGTCTTACCTACACTGCATTCGCATTTTGTTTCCAGGTACGTGAACAAAAATGTTTTAAGAAAATACCCAGATATTTGATTTAGATTTTTTTTTTTTAATGTTCGCCGCCTCCGGCGAACGCGCTGACTAGCCGAGTCGTGTGGGATTCGCCTTTGAACTGAGTTATGTGTTAGCAGTGACATAGTTACTTCTTCATTGGTCTGGTGGTTGCTAACACCACTGCTGATCGTGATGTCCTGGGTCGATTGTCAGATTTGGCCATGTTATGGGTTTTTAATCAGGAATTTCATAGCAGCCAGGAGTCTGTGATGGCAATAGGCCCTGCCCCCTGGCCCTATGACGTGGGACTTTAACAGAACTGGCAAAATCTCTACTAATAAATACAATAATATGTATCCGTTTGTGGAAAATCTGCATGATATGATGTATGAGTCGTTTAATTTTGTTATTTAGCTAGAACCCTAAGACACTGTGGTTGTACCAAGAATAGATCTCTTGTGGTATATAGTTGGTACGTATACTACGAAACAATTAGGTACACTATTTAAATCGTTTCCTCTGGGACTCCTGCGAGGTATCCAAAGGCGAAGTTTAAGAGTTGCACTTGTAATTGGGGTCATGGAGCTAGTCTCTGATATTGAGAATAGGAACGCCTTGTTTGTTCCCACAGTTGGGCCCCAGACCTCTTTGTAAGGGAGAGTGGGCCGTGATCAACCACGCAGTGCAAGTTGATGGATAATAAGAGAAAGATATATGCTAACAAATAAACTAAGAAGGGCACGACTGTGACGAGGAGACTGAACAGACCGAAATCCAGTGTCCGATTATTGTTAACGAAAGACCATCCCATTTTCACTCTATAAGCACGAGTTCAATGGCTACAAAAACTGCATTCAAGATCAATATTATAACCTCAATATAGCTATCAAGGAATAACGGGGCGATAACATGCGTGTTCCAATCGATTAACCATACGCAGCGAGCGTCCAAATACCATAATTAGTAATTTTCTACACCCACCGTATTCAATTTATATGGGCTTTAATTTTAAAATAACTCGATACGTAACTATTGGTTTGTTCTACGTTGTAAAGGCGAGGTTTACTTAATACCTAAATCTATAATAATATTATGAAAGGGTGAAGATTGGAAGTCAAGATGTAGGTTGTCATCTCCGAAACTATTGAACCGATTTTAAAAATTCTTTCATTGATACAAAGCTACACTAATGCCGTGTGTCTTAGTATGTTCACGAGAGGGTTGATGTACTGTGTTGCAACTTGAGTGAGTTCGCAAAAGCTGCATTATATATAATATGTTATTTAGATGTAGGTTAAGATTTAGGATATAGTATGTAATTTTATAGGATGTAGATTAAGAATTAAGCATGTAAGGCCACTCTATCGCATTGGATCGCAGATCTGTAACGGTAGTTGTAGGTAAGAGTTTGTAAATAAATAAATAAATATATGTTTTAAAATTGAGCAAATCTTATTGGATATAATTTTTTAACAACTTTGACCCTCTAAGATTTTCTCCTGTTCGTGGGTGCGTTTTCAAACATTTAAACTGAAATACACAAGCAGCCAGACCCGGAACCACTACCTGTAGGCCATTCAAATACTTGTTCCGTGCGGGAATCGAACTCGCAATACGCAGCACAGCAGCCAAGCGGCCGTAGTCAGAGTCACGGCCGGGCCCCTCACAGGCAGAAGGTAATATTATTTTTTTATTATTTCTTGCGTCTAAGTATAGGGCCCTATCATAACGCAGTTTGCACCTTTTGAGTGATGTCATCGAATCACGGTCCAATTAATCTAAATGAGGTCTTTCACTGTCTGATCTTTGATTGATACTCGTATTTAAGATTCGCGGCCATAAAAATCAATCTCTTCGTGTCTTCTTCTTTGTAAGAAACTGTAATTTTTCAAAGAAATTCTCAAACAACGTTTTAAACATGCTATCGCATCAAACGGGCTCTTTATTAATAAGTGCATTAATTTACAAAAAAAAAAACTACAAGAGTTCAAAATGACAAATAAATAATGACTGGCTTTAAAAACCTGGGGCCATTTCACGCATCATTCTTTTTTTTTTGCTGATACACAAATGATTGCATGACATACATAAAGCATTGTTGCATTATTTAATGGCAGTGTCATTTTGTTCATGTATTTTTTGACTTCATGACTCATTACAATAATAAAGAAGTTTTCAATCAAATATATCATAAGGTGCTCCAAAAGAAAGAACAGTCACGGCCAGAAATGGATAGAATAAACATCACTGGTCTATTGAGACATACTAACATATCTCTAGTATTTTTCCTATGGGTTACTACGGCACTGTTGGCGGTTCGTGTCGCGAGTTCGATTCCCGCACGGAACAAATATTTGTATGGCCCACAGGTAGTTGTTCCGGGTCTGGCTGTTCGTGTATGTGGATTTAAATGTTTATAAACGGACCCACGATACAGGAGAAATTCCTAGTGTGCGGGACAATGTTTAAAAAAAAAAAATTGGGTAAGCAGAACCTACGATGTCACCTTTCTTATGTCACCATACTCTTGTCACCTTTTCCACGTTCATACATCTGGTCATGCACGTACTTACACTGATTAGGCTCTCGTTTGGCCACAACTCACCTGATGTGAGGCGATGATGCGGCTTGTCTAGAAGACACCGATTCACTCAAACTTTGAAGAGATCCAGAATATTATTATCACGAAACAAAGAACCCGGCAGTGATAGCAATTTCGTTAGAAGTGCCAAAAAACATTTTCCAATTAGAATTGCACCGCGACGTTCAACAGCAGATAAAGGAGACCTATATCAGCACCAATTGCGCAATGATACCTTCCATTTCCACAGTACCAACCACCTACACATTCGTCACAAAATATTCAATAGGTGTTCCAAAACGTAACAGATAAGATACTGACACCTACACCAACATCCTGCCTGACTGGCACACTCATATCGATGACAAACTGACATTCTATAGTGTACGATGGCTTCAATGGTTCAAAGGGATTATAAATCCTGCAATGTTGGTTATCAAAATGAAAACTAAATCTTGATTCTGGGTGGTTCGTAATTGGTTGCTTGCAAAAAAGGACCATAACAATGTCGTAAGCAAGACTGACGTGATAACTAACTGTAAAATAATTTAATAGACTTTTCAATCAATCAACTCAGCTACCCGCTTCGCTGGAGCTAGTTCCATGATTCCTTGCCCAGCAGGTAAAAAGAAAAGGGCCCTTGACATGAGTACAAATGTTCGAAAAGGCGCTTGAATGTGCCTCATGGTTACGCCAGACAGACACAGTTCAGCAAAAATACCAGTAGACAATGCTTGACGCTGGTTTTTAGGAACTGAAGTAGTGATAGTGGCCGTACACTCTCGACCGGGAGCTGTCTCTATGTCTCTTCCGTGACGTCTCTATAAAACCGACACGGGACGGAGAGCAGGCTAGGAACACCGAGGCTAGACGAGCACTACTAAAGACCGACCGCTTTAATGAGTCCTACGCTTTGCCTCATCAAAGGCACATTAAGCGGCCACAAAGTCCTCACCAATATCCCACAGGTTATTTGCTTTAAAATAACCATAATCCACGTAGGTATTACGATAGTAATTGAACGTAATCAACCTTCAGAATATTCCATTTAAATTGATACCTTCGCGAGGACTCATTAAAGCGGTCGGTCTATCTATACATATATACACTCTCGCACTCACCCTGCCTCGGAGTGTCTCGGCGTGAATGTATAGTCACCATGAGGATGTGTGCGTTAAATCGGGATCAGTGATCACGCAACAAATGAAGATCGTAGCCCAGAAGAGAATGGCACCATATCCTTTGCGAGTAAGAACGTGACTAAAAAGTCAGATTATAAACCTAATGACAACCTTGAGAATCAATAACAAAACCTTTCACTCTACACCTGCTTCGATCAACCCGCCACTTAATTATAAATACATATAATCTAGAACATAACCCTAATAGATCTTAAACAAGTGGCTCTGTCCTGCCACAAGTATTGATTCAGCTAAACCTTATCAACCATATTGGCACTTTACACCTACGCTTTCAGACGATAAACACGCACTAGCTGTGTAAAACGCGTTTGTTATCAGAACTTTTATCTCAACAAGTAGACACAGAGGTTTAGGTTCAGAAGTATTGGGTCAGACAGGTCTTGTGACGCATATTGTGAAAGGTTCTTGTAGGTTTTCTGTTCAATCAATAACGACTTAAATGGGTCATGTTTAACATCCATCTTCAGAAGGGGTTTGGTTATAACTTCCAGTATTTCGCTCGTTTTGGCACAATTTCATCAGGCGATGGAAGATTTACGTTTAATCTATCAATTTCTTAATTGTTTATTATGTGTAGTATTTACAAGTACTAAATTATAATGCTGCCCAGTATCTGAAGACATTTACATAAACTCCTTAACCGTGACCCTTAAAAGAGATAAGAGGTGTTAAAGATAAGAGTAAGGACTTATGAACGAAAGACAAAAAAACATTCAATAACACAAAAATCAAAACTGTAATAAAATTAAATTACAGCTAAACCGTGGAAAAAACCAACGTAAACTGACCCCGGAAGGATCCGAAAGGCGTGGTACATTCGCATGTCAAACAAGCCTTTAACTACACTAAATAAAGCAATTTCGCATTTCCCACAATGCTTGTGAACGAAGGAATGAATGACTGTGTTTGAACGCTTTCATTCATCAGTCGTTCCCTTGTAATATTGTTACAATGAAATTGCTTCATTTCTCTTTTTATCCTGGGTTTTCCGACTCACTCGTAAGGTCGGTGATCCTTATGGAATGTGTAACTGTACTGCCATGCGCCTTTGCTTTGGCTGATTGTTTGATCTTTGGTTCAAAAAAATCTGTTTAGAAAACTCTGCTCTTTTGGATAAGTGAGAAGTAAAAAGTAGATGGTAAGAACGCAATTTATCAAGATTATACAACAACTTGTAAGTCGTGGGTTCGAACTCCGGCAGGCGCATTACTTTGTGTAATTTATTTCATCACCACTGCTCTCAAAACGGTGAAGGAAAACATCGTGAGGAAATCGGCATGTCCTAGAACCAAAAATTCGAAGACATGTGACATCTACTAACCCGCACTGGGCCCGCGTGGTCGACTATAGACCATTCCCTCTCACAGAGAGGAGGCCTGTGCCCCAGCAGTGGGAACATTATAGGCTGATTATGCTATAAAACAAAATGAGACAATTTTGTAAAGAACTGAGTATAAAAAAAAACTCAAAAAACTAAGCAGAAAAGAGATGAAAGAATAAATTAATAAGAGCTGTCAAATTAAATTGAATTAAAAGTTCCAAGCAGGTTTAAACGGTAAAGTTCTACGAATTTGACGCCAATTTCCTTGTTGACAGGTCTACGTAAACTTCAGACTTTTTTATATTTTCTGTTAAAAAAAAATGTTGCACTGTCTTCATAATTGGCAGTAAGTACAAAAAATAGTAAATGTTATTTACAGATGAAACGTCATTTTGCAACAATGTAATATTTCAAAACTTTGTTTTAATCAGAATCATCTCATTCTGCAATCTCTAAAAATCAGTGCGCTACACTATTCCTAGCACTAATTCATTAAGAAATAACACCAATTTTGTGTGTATTTCTTATCTTAATGAGAATCTTATTAATTACTCTTCCGGGCATTTCGGAACATCTTATTATACAACATTTCGCGTTTAAATGAATGTTTATAATTTGTCACTTGTCTCATTTTGTGTTGTAACGTTTATGTCTTAATTATATTATAATTGTCTGTATTCTGTCTCTTTGTTTTTGTGTCGGAACACTCACATCGAGGTTGAAAGTGGTTTGACGGCCAATTAGTATCAGTTCAGTCAGTTAGTGAGAGAGATTAACAAAAACTAAACGAGGGTGCTGCATATCATCACAGTAACTGTTTATCTTCTTTATCTTCTTCGTCGTTCCCTCACTGCTGAGGGTCGGGACTTCCATACAACGTCTCCAAGCCTGCCGTGTGGACCGCTCGGTACAGGCAGCCTTCTTGATCGCGTTTAACCATCTTGATCAAACTTCCACATAGGGGCTAGTCACATTGACTTTAAATAAGTCAGCTGTAATAATACTGCAACTAGTTTATATTCTTAGTTATCACTTGTATTTGAGAATGTTGGTTAAATCTCTAATTGGCAAAAGCCCAAGACTATTTTGTTTCCTATTCTTTAGATATTTTGTATTAAGCTGTTAATAAATAAATAAAAAACAGTAGTAGTTGTTACTACGATGGAAAAGCCAAAAATCTCATGACGTGAGATCAGCTACCGAAATTGTAGAAATAGGTAACGCTAAAACACGATGGCCCCTGATCTGGTCGTCTGCCATCGGATGACATAATTTTTAGCGGATGTTTTAGAACTGCAACATAATCAATGTTTATCCTTCGTCCTGTTTTAGTCTACATGTTTGATTAGTCTTATTATGTTCTTATCGTTTGTTATGAACGTTATATTTCATTCGGCATATCTATACACTGTTTGCTGCATAGGTACAAATGTACTTATGCGTGGGATTTGTTTGAATCTTACTGGTTTACCTCAAATAAGTTTAAAATTATTCGGTGTTATAGTCTCTCTCGTTTTTGATTCACTGTTAATGAGACTTACACCTAATAGTACACCCACGTTTCGCCAGTTATGTTTAAGGCCCATGTAATAGCCCATAGCCTATTGCCATCAACCGGATACGAATCCAGACTCCTACTGTGAAACTCCTTAGGGGCCAGGCCATCAATAAATTACGTCACACGAATTTGATGATTTTTTGATCCCCGTCCTTGTCACAGCTGGTCACATTTGTGAGACTCCCCTCTCCCTAGTATGACGACACATATTTAAAAAAATTTAGATGTTCATGCAGATGGAAGTTGGAAATATTTTTAAGTTTTTCGTTAATAATTCAAATTTCGTGTCTTAATACTTACATATGTTAGATTTTGAAATGTGACGTCACAAAATTTAAAAACCCTAACAGCCCTGGTCACACTTCGTCGACCCCCTCTCCCCCTTAACGTGTGACGTAATTTATGGATGGCCCCTTATGGAAAAAGCCAGTAACACTTTGCACAACCTGTGAATCGAACCCAGGACCTCGTGCTAAGCAGCTAGCGCTTGCGACCATTAAACCAACGAGGCAGTAACACCTAAGAACATTCTTAATTACAGTTAACTTCCACAGTTTTACAATTCGTCGTAAACTAACATCGAGAGGCTACTTTACATAGTTCTAACCTGCTAACTGTCGGAGAAAATGTACGACCTTGGCATTCCTGATTGGCCCCGCACTTACTATTATCGGTTTTATTCTGTTATTACAATAATTCGTATTTCTTATAAGGTTTTAAAGTTAATTAATAGGTGTTTCTAAATATGTTGTGCTCGTAGGTGCTGAGCTATTGGGTGTTGCATTGCGGGTCTCTCGCAAGGCTTTATTCTTCTTAAATAATACAATTTGTGGTGTTTGGTTTGTATTTCGATTCGGTGAACGTTTTATATCAATACTAACACTTCGCCCGCGACTACGTCCGCAAAAATTGTGATAGCTCGGCTGATATGCATGATACAAAATAAATATAATTTATAGCTTTTGAGGAGCAGCGGTGGCCCAGTCGTGGCGGTCCCGACTTACGAGCAGTAAGTCGTGGGTTCGAACTCAAGCAGGCGCATTACTTTGTGTTATTTATTTCATCACCACTGCTCTCAAAACGGTGAAGGAAAACATCGTGAGGAAACCGGCATGTCCTAGACCTAAAATTCGAAATCATGTGACATCTACCAACCCACACTGGGCCCGCGTGGTAGATTATAGCCCATTCCCTCTCATAGAGAGGAGACCTGTATCCCAGCAGTGGGAACATTATAGGCTGCTGCTATGCTGCTATGCTATAGCTTTTTGCCAGTGAAAGAATTTTTAGAATTGGATCATTAGTTCCGGAGATTACCCCCTACATACAAATTTACAAACCAATTTTAGCGTTTTTAATATTAGTATAGATTAAAAACCAAAAGCTAGAACACCTATGAAAATGTTTAATATCAAAAAATCACTTTATCATCCTTAACTAACCAAACTATTCAACAGCCTAATGCAAATACTACCTACGTGAATGTGCAAAAAGCCAACAAGTTACGGAACAGAAGCCACAAAACACTTCAATTTAATAAACAATACGCGAAACAAATTCGCGATTATGACAACCATTGTAATAGAATTCATAGTTAATAAACTATAAATATTAATAACTATTATAATAGCCGTGGAAGTGTGGAAGGTCACAATAAATACGCTCTAGAGGAATTTCAATAGTGGAGGAAATTATGCCAGGTGCCGTCGTGGAGGAAACTAAGGGATTATTGGAAGGATACTGCCCGTAGAATTTACTTGGAGCTAAAATAGCTATATAAAATGCTTTTCTCCGAGAAATCTTACTTAATCTTCAGCTACCTAACAAAGAAGTTTTATATCACACTAGAAAAGACTTAAAAACTGTCGATTTTTACCTGACAAGGTGTCTTCACTTTAATAATGGATTACAATAGGTCTGAAATACCAGTCTAGATCAGTCGCAGTCATCATGCAGGTTTAAAATAAAATTTCTTTGCCTAATCTAGCCTATTTTTTACGGGCATCATCATCATTGCAGACATAGGACTTCTGCAACCAAACGGCGCCATATCAACCGGTCTTGTCATCCTGTACTTCCGTTAATATCCCTGGCTTTTCAACCAATTTCTCCACTGTTTACGAACCAAATCGCAAAGAACGCACAAGTATATCACCTATTCCAAAACAACATTCTGCAATACAACTGAAACCGGGTATTACCCTCATAGTGTTGTCAGGTAAAACCGCTTCACACGAAGATATTTAATACCGGAGCGACGTAGATAGATCGGATGTCAAGCATTCAGCATAATATCTGACATTCTTTGACGAGCAATTGCTGATACTGCTTTCAGATGTAGTACTCTTATATTCCTGAATTTGTATCATGGATATTCATGGCTCTATGTTACAGTATGTATATGGCCTTGCTTAGTTTGTACCAGGTACACTTATATGTTCTGTTCCTATATATCCAAGCAACATCAGAAAAGAAGGTAATAGTAACGTCTGGAAGGATTTGGATAAAAAAGTAGAAAAGGGTCAAATTCAGATTTATTTTCAAATGGTAAAAGATTCTCCTACAGCATTTCTCTATCCTTAATTGACGATCGAGTTAAAACAATACTAATCAATAACTAACGAACAATCCTTAATGACAAACTTGGTCAGATTAATGTCGTAACTATAAATACTGCTGGTACCCTTCTTGAAAAAGCGTGATAGCCGCCCATTAACATTATGGTCAAGCTAAACCAGGCTCCCTCAAGCAATATATAAAGCTGATAACAGCTGAAGGCTTTAAAGCCAATGATAAAAGTCGTTTGGACGTGATAAGGGGGAGGCCGCTGTAAATTTTGGACTTCAGAGACCTAACACTGGACAGGGTCAAGTATAAATAAGGATAAGAATGAAATGTGAAAGATGATATCACTATCGAAAGACTGGGAAGATGGGAGCCATGGTATCTGATGATTTCGAGTGACAAATTAGCATATAAAACTATGAATAGAGGGGTCTCAATTTCACAAGTCACCTACTGATAAAAATCATATTTATAGAACAGACTGTTTAACTTAGCAGATATAATTAGAACTACAAAAAGAAGAAGTGAATTCGAGTATATAAAAATAATGAAAGCCTATAACTATCTACCTGCCATTTCTGTTTTATAACAAAAACATTTTTATCTAATCATGGAAGTTAATGCGCAAGAGTTATATAAAGCCAATGAAAGGAATATTACTGCGATAGTAAAATGTAATTACAGATGACGGTCCGGTTACACTGTATTTCTTAATGAGCTGTGCTGGAACTTCGATTATAATCATTAACCACACAATTCTTCTTTTATATCGATGGTACAACTTATCAAATTAATTGGGCTCAGTATGAGAATAATTTCGGTGCAAGTAGACTATGCTCTGGTCGGGAAGAAGAGAGAAGAATCACAAATGACGATAAACCAATTTCTTAGAACACACGACATAATTCAAACTGTATCAAACGTGAAAATCAAACACAACCGAAGAACAACACTGCTAGAAAAAAAGTAGGCCACTCATTCGCACATCGCATTTCTTGCCGTCCCGACGGCAACCGTCCTACAGTATCCAACGTCTGCTCAATGAACATTTATTAGATACCAAAACAAAACCGCAAAAGATAAGCTTATTAATTTAGAAGGCTTGTTCAATGTAAATGATTAACTCACGAAGATGATCGCACTGGCAACTCGTCAAGGAGTGTCACTAGTTTACATAGCAGTATCCGGTTCAGAAAAGGTTAGCAATAGGTCAACTGATGCTGATGCCTTATAAAAAGACGAAAAAGAAAGACACAATCGGACCTCCAAGGATTTAGATATAAAAAATGCGATGAGAAAGGTACGACCTCTTTTTAAATCGGTTTTGTACGAGAATTAGTAATAATAGAAAGGAGGTGGATTTTCGCGTGAACTTTTAAATACACATCTGCTTTGTCCATAACATGAGTATATGACTGTCTTGGAAGACGAAAGACTTGATGAAATGAGAGAAGGCTCGACCATTCACCACCATAAAAACTACATTTTGCAACTTGATTTTAGAAAATTAAAACACAAAAAAAATCAATATTGCCAAGTCACTCTTACCATTAATTGCAACAATAAACCATTCAGCGATAAAACTATAAACACACAACGATCATCAAGGAAAAAATCAGCTATTCTCGCTGTTTCAAAGGATTATCGACTTCGTTTCGAATTCTGCGAATCGTAACTCCGACCCACGATTGTAACCTTTAAAGTTAGGTAAATCTGATGAGAACGGTGAACAGGGTTTATAGACGAGAGACTTGAAAACCCGCTGAATATCGAAACATGCATAACACATGATTCAGAGCTTAGCCTGGATGTCGGAACAGGAGTTAAGGAGTGATTAAAGATGTATGAACTGTGGATGATATGGCGGGAACAAGACTAAACTATTGGCCAACTATCGTTCTGAATAATACAGTAGCTTTGGTTCAGATGACACAGTTATTGCCCGTCTTCAAAGTCGTAAAATAAATCACTAAACTTCTCATTACTAAAAATAGCATTTTGTTCCAACAGAAAAGTTCTATTTTCAGTCATCTGTAATGAGCCTTTACAATTTTCAATTCAATGGATATTGCTACCATTTTAGGTTCATTATCTTTTTCAATTTCAGCACGTGTATGTTGAAGCCTCGAAGCCTTGAAGTCGAAAAATATTTATGTGTTAAAATATATCAATGATATTTTTTTCGCTTAGTCGCTTTGAAAGCGATTGCCACTTGTCCAGGGCCCCAAGCAAGAAGAGAACCTATTGTCGACAAGCGGCCGTAAGTCCATAACACAGACGCGTGGAATATACGTAAAGTAAATTCGAATGATTTTATAATACTCTTTTCACACTTAAAATTTACTTAGTTTAAAGGCCGAAAAATATGGAATATCTTCCGTCGCACGATCGTGTAAAAAAAAAAAAAAATCATCTTCCCATCTCTCATACGTAATATAGAACGGACGTAAATCAGCACCGAGTAAACAGCTGAGTTGAATCAAACAATTAGTCCTGATTCTGATATACCGATAGCAAGCTTATTCAGTACCACGAACAACTATTATCTCACATCCGGTGTTACACTGTCATTATTTTAAGTAGTGTTTGTTTTTTTGCGAAGTGTACCTACTTCTTTGTAGATGGCAATACTATGAATGAAAATATTTGTAGACACAAAAAACAAAAAAAAAATTCAAAAAATATTGAAAGTATAGTATGAAATCAAAGTGTTTGTAAAAGCAAAGAATGTCCTTGACATGAAGCCGTTGCAATCAGATTGATGATAGCAGTACCTACTGGTATCACTTCGGTAATAAAAAGTCAGTTGGATTATACAGAATATTTATTTATTTATTCAATAAACACATAGTTACAAAGTAGGCTTAAAACTAGTGTAGTGAGTACATGACCCTGTTAAGGCGCAGCAAGATAACTAATAATATTGCAGTCAGTATCTAATAGGTATCACGTAGATATAACATACAGATGTGGAATAAAAGAGATGACTTAATAATTTATTTCAAAGTCAAAACTATTTTGTGATCTTTAGACTCTCTTTCAAGAGAGACCTATACATTATTCAAATGCTCCACAACAATGTCTGCAACAGGAACTAAGGCTTCACACTTCAACATCCACACTAGAAAACAGTAAAACTAAAGTATTGTAATGAGCCGGTAACACAGAAACCTCCCTACAAAGAAGATTAGCCTCGTCACGTTTTAGTAACAGGATTATACATAATCTATACTATGGCATATGGAGATAAATTGTGTAGTTGTTCAGGTAATGGCATGCCGTCATAGATCACACGTGTATCTTTTTCAACTACACCTTTGGTACATGTGTTTTACTGTGTCATGTTTTATCATGACAAGTGTTCTTTTCTGTCTCTAATGTAACTGATTTAGAAAGCCGCGAAGGATTTCAATGGAAAGTTCTGGTAGTTTCCGATACAGGAATCTCAATTCATCGATCATCGTTATCGTTAACTTTCTGCTTGTGTCAGTCTCTATGTTCTCTGTGTTTTTGGATCCTCATCCAGGAATTTCCCGAGATGGCAACTATGTCCTGTGCTCAATGAGCACTGCTCATCTCGCCGCCATGACTAGCAATTCTTTTCCCAGTCGTTGGAAGCCGCTCAGTCACTTTACTCTCCCTGTCATCATCCTTCTATGCGATATGTATCCTATGTACCCAAAATTCCCAGAAACGTTGATACAAGTTACCTTTACCAGATACACCGTTCAGGTAATCCCCACACGCCTTTGCTTATCCTTGCAGGCATTACAACTTTGAGGTCCAATATGTTTTATCTCTTAGCTCCATTCTCTACTACTACTCATTTGTTTTTTTTTTATTTTCATCATATTCATTCCAGGTTCACTTATTGTGTAATCCTGTTTCATCGTAGTTCGTTGCTTTAGCCGCTATTTTTTCATTACAGTCCTTTTCTATTTTCGTCTTGTAATCTTATTTCGCTGGTTGATTGAAATTACCGTTTCTCATCTTGCGCCGGCTGTCAATAGCAATATAATTCCTATATATTTGAAGATCTAGATAGTTAGCTGGTATTTGCTTCTTAACTTTAAATCATAGTCTTAACTTTTTTTAAGTGCATAGATAAATCATTTTGTATTTGCGCGCACAATGAGAACTTTTGATTTAAAAAAAAATCCCTATGTCACGAATCAGCAAGATTACCAATAATAAACTCGCAATATAAACTTTATTCAATACGCCGTCACTCGTAACATAGCAACTTATTAAATTTAAATTCTCCATGGTTATTTTATCCAATTCCTATATTTTCATTAAAACTTCTATATATATTTCGTATTTTATCAAAGTTATTATTAATATTTTTTGCACAGTGTAATCGGCCGGTCATTATAAATCGCTCGCTTTCTATCCATATTAAAACCGATTCATTTGTTCCACACTTCTCTATCGTAATAACCGACATTACTTTCAAAGATACAATATTCGTATATCGTACCAGCTGTAAACATCGGAAACTGACGTATTCGTATATCGTACCAGCTGTAAACATCGGAAACTGACGTATTCGTATATCGTACCAGCTGTAAACATCGGAAACTGACGTATTCGTATATCGTACCAGCTGTAAACATCGGAAACTGACGTATTCGTATATCGTACCAGCTGTAAACATCGGAAACTGACGTTACTAGTTTAAAAAATAATAATGACGGTCGAAGTCCAAACAGCAATTTGAAAACTGCGTAATTGAAAATAGAACTTTTCGGAATATTCCTATCGCGACATGCAGTACCGTATATGTTAAACCAAAACAAGAGACACCCAAATAGTGTATCAGTAAATCAAAAATCAGTGGTAACTTAGAAACACCAGAACAGCAACAATTTTTGTAAGCACGTAGGTACAAGGTTTCTGCCAGTCGGAATATCGCCTTTATAACGAGGAGTAAAGACCGCATCATTAAACGCAATGTTTTAGTTCTAAAAATCTCTCGAAAGATCTAAAACTGTTATTTTACACACACACAGGTATTTTACAAAGTGCAAATTGTTGGACGTTAAATATACGGTCTTCAGACAAAATCAAAGTTCAAGTTCAATGAAAAAAGCAGAAACAGAACGAGCGTCAATTTTCTTTAACTGCGTCAGTTTTTATTGGAGTAAAGGAAATACGCAGCCGGTTTTCTAATACATGCCGTTTTTGTCATGTCTACGTTTTTGTTATCAGCGTAAGTCCGGTCACGGTTACTTACAAATGTTTTGGGAATATATTCGTTATTGTTAAGTATTCCTGTCTTAAAAGGATCTGGGTCTGAATATATTATTATTCTACTTCACGTGAATTTTCTTCTATTGCGTCCCCCTTTCCACCACAATAGAAACGTTTTTCATCGTATTTGCCAGTGCCACATGAATCAAGTACAGAAATAATTTTCTATTTTTGTAGGGTAGTTTCTCTAAAGTAGACTCGGAAAATTCTTAAACTCCTGCATTTCATGAAAAATATAAAAGAGAGATATAGATTAAAAATATTACAAATTAGTGAGAAACATCCTACATATTTTGATAAGACGTCTTTTGAGAGAAATTGCTTGGATTACCTAATCGATCCCATATTATTATTACAAAACAGCAATAAGATTAATGTTTTGGTAACAATCTTCTGGCATCAGACCTATTAAACGAGTAGTATTAGTTTTTGGTGCCAAAATCGTATGGAAAACAATTTGTAGGATGCCGAAACAAAATGATAAAAATCGCCACGAATCAACAAGTGCAAGACGCACCAACATCTCCCGGCGGGGCGGTAAACAAAGAAAAGCAACCAAGCCATGGAATTCGTTCGAGACAGAGGCAACGATCGTGAAAACTGGGCCGGACATGTGTGCCTCGGCCGTGACCGCTTTACAATCACTTTTCAATTAATAAAGAACAAGCAAGCACCTGCAGAATGCAACAGATTCTATCACTCGCAACAAACAAGCAATACGCACGCGTTTGATGCCGCTCCAATATAAATCCGGACCGCACTTTCACAGGTAAGTTAGTGTATTTTGTTTACGTACTTTCAGGGGTATAACACAGGGCACAGGTACACAGGGTAGCACGAGTCGAGTCGCGGACGAGAGCGTGAACGCGACGTGCGAGTGATTCGCGCAACGGTCGGCACGGCACTGGCGCGGCGGCGGCGCGCGAGCGGCCGGCTCAGCGCGAGGCGAACGGCAATTCGCAACTCGAAATACCTACGTAACGTAACTTAACTCCATAATATTTTATAGTTTCGTAATCGTGTTACTCGATTACTGTGCGCCGTTCGCGTCTAATCGATGTCACGATTTCGGGAGCGGTCCTTGGGACTGAGAGAATCGAAACTCACATGCATTCCATGTTTGTTAAATGCAAGCCTCTGAAAGGTCAAAGTGTGCGAAACTGCGATGTATAATATATATGTCAAATTGTATACGCGCGTCCTCCCACGTAGTTTGCGAAGAAGAAGTGGGAAAAAGTTTCAATGGCAATTTGTGTGTTCATTAGTTTTGCATCAATTCCTTTTGAATCACACCATTTTCGGGCGCTGAAACACGTCAAGGCTCGGATGTGGGTAGTAAATAACATGTTGTGGGAATCAGACAAAATACATGTTTCCCAGTGGGTATTTTGTGAAAACTTCACGACCGATTTGCGTCGCGACGGTAAACGACGCATGAATATTCAGAGGACTGATAATGAGCAGTCGTTCCATATTTCGCTCGTCTGGATGACTCCTGTCCAATATATCCTTGCTCTAATTACTTGTAATTCAATAATGATGATATAAAAGCCTGAAGCCCTTGGGAATTTGGGCCATTAACCAACTGTCTAGCCAAAAATCCCCGATAGAACAAAGCGAGAAGGCACAAAGGCCATAGTTCACTAAAGATGGAATTATTACCAAACAATATTGGGTGACCTTATCACTTTTATTAAGGTCAGTTCTAATTTGTATTAGGAACAGGGTATTTATGTAGTCGAATATCTGTAGGATTTTGTTGTCCTTGTTAATAGCAAACAGGACCTTTAAGGAGTATTTCGGAACTGTTCCGATTCGTATCGATATTATCTTTACTAGTTTTAAATATTTAGAAGTCTCGGCTAACGTTATAGGAGCAGATTTTAATAGTCTTTTTGTCATAATTGATGAGAACTACAAGTAAAATTTCTAAATAAAAAAAACTCCAAAAATGCTAGTCTTAATACGTTTTCGAAAATCTACGATTACCTACTCGCGCTTTTTTCACCTACTTAGTACTCCTTTTGCAATTCATTTGAATTCATTTACAGTCAACAAAAAAAATAGGTATATTTACATTGTTTAGGAGAAATTAATTAATATTGCAAGCGTGACGTAAAACATTAAATTTTATAAACATAAACCCACTCAAAAGAACAATGTCAAAAATTTTAATACTAAACGCAAGCACGAAACGTTTCAAAAAGGTCTTGTATATGCCTGGCTTATCTCTTTTTGTTGACTATACAAGAAAAGTCCATTATTCAAAGTTATTTTAATGATTTTGCTCACGATAAATTGCTTTACCATCAAAATTGTTTACTTCATTTTTTGACGCCCTTTCCCTGTTATTACTGAAGGCTCGTCCCACGCAAAACGATGTTCATTCAGGCTCTTCAGCTCGGTTTCTGGTTGAGGGCGAACGTTTTACTATTATCATTCAGTGTTCGTATGCAGAATTTTGTTTAATTATCTTAATTTTTTTTTTCGGGGATTAGGGATGGGTTTGTTTGTTTATCATAATAATTATATTACCCAGTACTAACAGTGTTGTGGAGTTTAAATAGGCAGTCGCTACATACATACGCACAAAATACTGGCATTCAGCTGCATCCGGTTAGACTGGAAGCCGACCGCATCATAGTTGGGAAACGGCTCGGCAGATGATGAGGTGGGTGCGTTTGGTCTAGTTTAGCATGTCGTTTCGTTTCTGTCTCTATTTATCTTTTGTACTAATTTGGGTTTTTTGAATTAGAATATGCGTAGTTAACTTCAATGTATGGTCGTCGTTTATACCCGACTGCGGCGAAGCTTAAAAGGAGGGTTATGTGTTTGAATTGTATGTCACGCAACAACTATTAAATTGCACTCTACCCTCATCAACCAAAACTATTGTGTTGTTTCTTGTGTGTAACCTACCTTCTTCTGATTTGTTTTTTACTTTGAACTTGCTAAAACGATGTATATTAAGTCGAAGTATTATTGTAATGATAGTTTTAAGATGCGCATTCGTTTTTGTTTTTATCTACGCTTACTGGCAGCAAACATTGTTCTAAAAATATTTATGTTTTCTCTGTAAGTGACTGTAGAATTCTTTTGAGAAATAAATATCTTTAACCGTATGTATGTATGTTCGTTTCTATGTTCCCTCGTAACTCTTAAAGAGATGAACGGATTTGGATAAACTATACGTCGTTAGATTCGTCTTGATAGCCCGAGTGTCACTGGCTACATGGAAATACAAATTCTTTCACATTACCAAACCAAAAATCTGGAAATAAAAAAGTAGTTGAATAAACTAAAAAAACCTGACTGAAAAAACTGAAAAGCATAAAACAAGCACATTTCAAATTAAACAGTTTCTTTTTTAAGAGACTTCGTTATGTTTTTATTTTTCATTTTTTCTCTCTCATAGGGCGTCTGTCCGCTAATTATATCACCTTCATCATCAACACAGTTAGTCTAGTGTCAGTGAACACGGTACATCCGTATACCGATATACCCGAGCCCCACGCACAAAGCCTTCGCTTATCGGCTCCAAGCTCCGTTTTAGGAAGACCATTAACCCAGGAACATAACAAGTTTATTGTAGTATTAAGTGTGTGACATGTGTACTGTGACGTTGAAGAGACGGGAATATTCCGCGGTTCTGTATGGATGATGTTTCGTTTAGGGATCAGCAGAACCGTAGGGACCTGAAAGATGAACAAGATTTAAAAAAGGTTATAAGTAAGACATCTGGTGTCGTATGGCTGAATAATGACAGCCGCGGGGCTGGATCTTTGAGTTAAGCCGCGTTCATGACTAGGTGAGAAATAATATTAATATCAAAAAAACTTTTCTACTTGACTATACAAATCACAAATTGGTCAACGGCTCCAGTTGACCAATTCAAACACGCATTAGGTCGAGTGGACCCGCGGATCCCGCCTGTGTGGGATCAGTTGACTGAAGAGCCGACCATCCATTACATACCGAGTTTACTTGGCGCCTCGGAAATCACGTTAAGCCGTTGGTCCCGGCTGTCATTTGCAGATCTTTAATAGTCGTTGCCTGTAGTCACTAGTAAAGTCTGGCCAGTTTTAGCAAGGGGTGTCGCGTTATCCAGTGCCAACTTGGTTGTCGAAGACAGATAGGCAGTTGCTCCATGTAAAATACTGGTAGGTACTCAACTGCATCCGGTTAGACTGGTAGCCGACCCCAACATAGCAGGAAAAGGCTAGTCAGATGATGACCTGGTGTCGTATGATGAATGATACTTTAGGATGCATTAAAATACCGATACTTTTTTTTTCCGGGTGGAAAATCATCAAATGACCCCCCCCCCCCCTCCACTCTGGGCGGAGTGGAAGGGATTGTCAGACTTATACTGACTAAAACCCATCCATGTTCCTTCTTTGCCCTTTGGGGGGGGGGTATCTCTTTCGAACAGTCCCGCAGCCCCAGCAGGATCGGCCCTCGAGGACCCCTTCCTGGTTGCTGACGACTCTTTGAGGCGCGCGTGGAACACGAATGCGCCGATATACTTATACTTACATGTACTTATATGATTCACATACACCTCGCAGACTGCAGGTCAAATTATGACACGGTTTGAGTCGTAACAAGAAATAGATAACAACTTGTGTTAATTACCCTCTGATCGTTTTATAGTTTCACATGCAGAGAAAAGACCATCATTGCCTTAACTTATCTAGATTGTTTAAACGCTATAAAGTTATGGGCAGCTATGACACTTCTTGGAAACATTTTCAATTCTAAATAGACTAATAAAAGGTAATAAAACCCTAGTAAATTCCGTCATCTTGGCACTCCACTCACTTCATAAAACTAAACAAGAGCGTAGGTGTACTGGTACACCTACAAGCAATGACGTAGTACCAAATGGTAGTGGGCGAGCTTTTCCGACAACTTTTGCACATACAACACCAATTTAACGTTTAAAAAAAAAAAAAAAAAAAAAAAAAAAAAAAAAAAAAAAAAAAAATTCCTGAGTTTCGTACTGGCAATTTTCGCAATTTTTCGCTTACTATATTCGTTTGACACTAATAATAATGCGTCGTGTAATAGGAGTACTCATAGGGTAGGAAGTTGCAGTAGAACAACTTGATGCTATGATCAAATGGGTATTTTGTAAAGCTTTGTGAGTTTTTACCCTGCATGGTTAATAGTTCTTTAAGGTGCCGTGAAACCGATCGGACCGGAATCCGGACTGGCTGTGGACACCGGACTTTGACTGATATTTCAGAATATTGATAGTACACCCACATTTGTCATGTTTTAAGTCCCATGTAAAAGGGGGCGAGCCTATTGCCATCAACCGGGCACAATTCCAAACTCCTTGGCTGCTACTTACTAAATTTCTATACTATTATTTTAGAACATTATCTGTAAAAGACGGGTGTGCGGAGTCCGGTCCGATCGGTTTCGATACCTCGTTTATGTTCAGCTGTTCAGTATCGGCTTTACTTTTTAGCAACAAGGGAGAGTGACAGTTTTAAATTTTGCTTTCATCCCGTTTGATTATAGACAATCTCAAGTCAACCTTAAGCTGTAAGAAATAAGCATTCCAGTGCATGCTGTCTGACGATAACAAAGTCCTTATTATGCTTCTTATAATTTACGATGAACTTGAGATCTGATGATGATGATGGACGTGTTACTTACTGCTACGAACAGAACCACACCATGTAGACTATCTTTAGGAAGGAAAATAAGATTCGCTTCTGTAATCTCTAACTAGGCCTTCTGTCCTCGTTATTCTGTGGTATGGGGCAGTTATTGCAAAACCTTGTCTGAGGGAACTACACGATAAAGCAATATGCAAATACCCGGGGAGTGAGCCGTACGCAGTGAGCTCGTGTAACGGCTGGTTTCGTGGTTGCTAGGCTAAACTAGGGATTAAGGTGGGTGAGCTATAACTCGGGGCTTTAGTAAATGTCTTAATTTTGCTGTTATGATTTCTTAAAATTAGCCAAGATACTTCTTTAAGACAGGTCGTGTCAGAGTTCTTGGGCTCAATACCCGGGTAACATAATCATCTGCCTATAATGTTCCCACTGCTGGAACACAAGCCTCCTCTCTATAAGAGAAAGTAGGCCGTAATCCACCACGCAGGTCCAGAGCGTGTTGGTGGATGTTACATTTCGGATTCTTCACGATGTTTCCCTTCACTGTTTTGAGAGCAGTCGTTATGAAGTAATTAACATAAAGTACTTTTCTGGGTTTAAAGTTCGACCTACAGAGCTCCGCGTAGGCTGAAAAATGTTCTTGATGGTTTTTCAATTTGGATTTTTTTCTGTAGCAACCCACATTGGATACGAAGATCTCCCCTTGCTACATAGCGCTTACAACACAACAAACTGTGATTTTAATGTTATTTTATAGGTAAAAAAGGCTAGTCTGATGATTGCTTTAGCAACACTCAAAGCAACAAGTTAAAATCACTTCAATATTGAATTTATAAACGATTTAAATTACAGTATTGCACACAATCACAGCAATTTCGGTGTTGCCATGCATAAAACCATGCATAAAAATCACATAAAGCTACCTATGATTACGTTCAAGGTTATTTCATTCATGTGTTTTAACGGCAATCACCGATGATCACCGAAGAGAAGATGGTGACCGGTGATGTCGTAACGGTGATCAAAGTTAATCACCTGGTGTAAACTAGGAGGTATTCAATTACACAAGTTGATTTAGGTGCGTTCTAAGTGATTTCGTAGTAGGCCGTTAAAATGATATTGCTAATGTTTACAATCTCAACACGTAAGTAATTATTGATTATTTAAAGTTAATTAATGATGATATATGCAAGCGCATGAGGACCTAGGTTCGAATCATAGGCCGGGCACTGTTGGACATTGGGTTTTTCCATCAGAAATTTCCCAGTAGCAGTCACGGAGTCTGAATTTAGGCCTAGTTAATGAAAAAAGGCTCACCCCGTCCACTAGACTTAAACATAACTGGCGAATTGTAGGTTTAGGTACTACTAGCGTATGCCCGCGGCTTTGCCCGCGTGGTGTTCGATAATTGTCCCACGGGATCATACTAACGGGATAAAAAGTATCCTATATGTTAATCCAGGTTATAAACTATCTATGTGTCTAATTTCATCCAAATTCGTTCAGTAGTTTTTAAGTGAAAGAGTAACAAACATCCATCCATCCATCCATCCTCACAAACTTTCGCATTTATAACATTAGTAAGATAAGATTAGGTACACCTCTGTATAACCCTTCGTGGATTACAGCCGTGATGTTATATTATGTTAATTAATGACGATCTTGAGGTTGCAGGTCGACCAGGTGATATATATATGCCTGCTTGTCTCATGTATGTAATAAAACATTCCTAAATGAATGCCTAATAAATAAGTCGTTTCGATTGCTAATTTACTTTCAGGAATGCCACTGTTTACTACGAATGAATGGCGAACTTTATTAATAGCTCCTTTAGAAGCGTTACTGAGTACCTACTTCTTCCAAATCAGTGCGTACATTAAGAAACGTATCAACAAGTTATGTCTAAGTTTAGCAACGTAACTTAAATGTCAAACTTATGCAACAGAGAGCTAGCGCCTTGTAAAATGTAATGAGGTCCAATTTGTTTTTACTAACACCCAATACTGTGTTCAATTGTTACTGAACTTATGGAAAAGATGGCTATAAACTACATAACATAAAATCAGGACAGTAATCCCTGAATGGTTAGGCAGAGGTTTACCTAATAGTAGAGCCACATTTCGCCAGTTACGTGTCAGTTCCATGTAATAGTGGGCGAGCATATTACCATTAGTGCGATTTTTTTCTCTTTTTATTATTTACCCATTTGTAAGTTTATAATGTAAGGGAAGAGCGGAGCCTTCAACTACAGGCATTCTCTATGCCTAAATGGAGACTCCTGGACATGCAATGTAAGCCTAAATGAAACAATGCACAAATCCAGACTCCGTTATTGCTACTGAGAAATATCTGATGGAAAATCCCAATAACAATTTGCCCGACCCGGGACTCGAACCCAGGACCTCATGCTCAGTAGTGATCACTAGACTAACGAGGCTATCAACTACATTTAACTAAAACAATTCCAATATTTCGGTTACAAATCAAATTGGATAGGGACGTTGAGACGTTTGGCGTAGGTTTAATGTACAAACTAAACACTCTGAAGTTTTGGACATATTTAACAATATTACATAAATGTGATTCACAAAAGCTTAAAGCACGGATGAGCCTATTGTATATCCACATTTCATGAGTTATGTGTATTTGTCGTATTTTACGATACTCGCAGAATTAGAGGTATTCCTTGCGGACCACAGTCTCCAGAAATGAATATCCCTCTTTCTTTAAGGCTGTATGTGGCACGAAAAAAATTATTTAACTTCATAAGTCCAGTGAAATTAAATAGGAATACATTTACGATGTTCATTTGATTTCTTTTGCTTGCATTTCTATTTTCTCACTAAAGGATTCTAAATGAGATTTCATTTCCAAGTTACATCAATGTAGTTTTGAAATGTACGTATTTCTTGTCAAATAAATTATGGTCTGTATGGACTGTATGCCATTAAATAAACCCAGTCTCCAAGCTGCTTTTGAAATTTTTTTAAGCAATAATCAATAATATCCAACGCGCCTGTAATCCCTGAGAGGATGAGCCTAGATGTAATTAACGATCGTTGGGATAATTATGTTTAAGTTCCATCTAATCACCTAAAATCCTACAGTCGTCGGCTGTCAATATAAACATATATTTTGTGTGGTTATTATTTTGTGTTGGAATGTTTAATGGGCTGTTGTGCTGTGTATTGAAATCTGTGTGTATTAATGATTCTTTGTAACTTGAATAAATAAATAAATTATTATAATAGGGGACGAGCCTATATTCATCAACCGAGCGCATATCGGGACTGCTACTGAAAAATTTCTGCTGAAAACCCACACTTAAAACCTATTCACTTTGCCCATCCTGGGAATTAAACCTAGGATTGCTAAAAAACAATCCACACGACAATTGACGGCACGGTTGGCGCATTGTCGCGTTTTCTATTCTGGTACGGAGCAAATATATAGCCTACATATATTTGTTCTGGATCTGGCTGTTTGTATATATGAGTTTAAATGTTTGTAAACACACCCCGGATACAGGAGAAACTCCTAGTGAGGAGCAACGTTTTTATAATAATAAAAATACAGCCGACGTGATACGCTTGTTTAGAAGAAGGTTAAAAAGAGAAATTAATCTAGCACTAATGAGTAAGACCCATTTTCGAAACTATTTAAGCAAACCAAATAAAGAAGAAATATTCGCAAATGATTTGCGGTCACGCATCTGCACATGACTTTTGCGGTTTAGTAGAATGTCAGTAACTGTCAGATGGTAATGTCATAATGTCAGAATTATTTCACCAGAGATAGGAGTTACATCATAATGATGGTTTAGAAAGATAGATTTAATTTAACCTTTAGGTATATGGTGATAAGGTCAACGTGATATGCAACTTCTAACACCTGGACTTCATGATTTAATAAAATTAAAAATCATTCAAAAAATGGTGTAATAACGATCCATCAAAGTGAGATGCAATCAATCAAATCAAGCAATTTTAGTTCATAATTGAGTATCCTAAAAACCGTCTGCCTCATGATATTCGCCATCGGAAAACTTTAATACAAACTTTGATTCCCTATTTAACCCAATTAAGGGAATAATTTTTCAAAAATATCCTTACTACCCCGTAGGTACTCCTTTATACATAAGAATCAAGCAAACAATGCTGCTACCACCCGCCTTGCGAAGATCGTCGCTCCACCTTATCTGAGGGTGCTCCCACCTTACGTTTGCCGGTACATGGTCTCCACTCAATAACACGTCCACCCCAACGGTCATGGGTTCTACCGCAAAAGTTTTATCTACTGTCACTGTCTAAAGGAGTTTTCACTGTCAGAAGTCTACATTTGACAGTGACAGCAGACCATTTATAATCTGTAACACAACTGACTTTTGTAAATGCTATCGCTAAAATATAGTTACAAGACAAGTGTGATGCATCATTCTTCCTTATCTGTATGATAAAAGCCCCTTTTCTCTGTATTGGGACAATTATAATACCTATATCTTCAACACTTAGGTGCAAGGTTTAAAGATCAAAATAATAAATATCCCGGGACAGGTTTATTATCCTGTATCCTGGACGCAATGAATCATTTCCTTTTGTTGATGAGTCCTCGGAAACCTGTAAGGAAACTGGTTCTATTGAGAAGAGTTCCAGATTTGCAATTATAATCATAAATTATCTCGCTCATGGAATTTTACTAGTACGAACGAAACGAAACACTGATTTTTATAACATCATCGTATGATAAACCAGCGTTTTTCTTACAAGGAGTATTAAATGATCCAATGCTTATTTATTTCTTTCTCATTAATTTGTTCTTCTAAACATTTAGTAAAGGAAAAGAAATTTATTTGCGAATTCATAACATTACGCCTGTAACCCCGAAGGGTTAGGCAGAGGTGCACCTAATAGTACACACGGCTGCACAGGAAGCTGTACATTTCCAGTATAACCTGGCCTCGCTTTGAATTGATTTTCTATACAATGATAGATCCGCATAAACTGGTTTTGTATAGCTTGATTGGCCGTCACAAATCGTGGCTCCGTGGCTGCTACTGAGAAATTCCTAATGGAAAAACCCAATAACAATTTGCCCGACCCGGAATCGAACCCAGGACCTCATGCTTAGAAGACGGGATTGCGACCACTAGACCAACGAGGCAATCAGTATTTGCGAATTCATCTATTTAAACTGATCTACGCACTTTTTAACCCCCGACGCAACAAGAGGGGTGTCATTAGTTTGACCGTAATGTGTGTGTGTGTGTCTGTCTCCGGCACCGTAGCTCTTAAACGAGTGAAGCGATTTGGATGCAGTTTTTTTTTAAATTTGAAAGCTAGTTTCTTGGCGATGGTTCTACGTTTTATCAAAATCGGTGTAGCCATTTACTAGATATGGGGGATGAAAGTGGTGATGAATAATCGAATATTTTCAAATATACCCAAGTGGGGTATCAAGTGAAAGGGCACGATGTGTATATTACAATTAGACATGTTTTATCAAAACCGGCTCAGGCATTTTATTGACTTTTCAAATGTTTTTTCGCTTTTCTTTGTTGCGATGGGGGTTTTTTATTTTTATTTTTTTTATTATTCTTTGTACTCGTAATTACTCGTAAAGACTCGTTACTATTTAAAAATTGCTATCTATCATCATAGATATTATTAGATAAAGTCTTCATAACTAAAAGACACCAACTCTGTTTGTTCCAAAATATCTTGCGCGTAGTATTTCGTAGCATATGAAATTCGTAGCAGACGCGTTGAACTCTTTTATTCTTGTTCGTGTTCATTATTGATCTGAATCAATAACTTGAGACAATTTCATTAAAATGTACTCTCATTTTAAAGAAAGACTTCTTTTTTCAGGGTGTTTTGAAATTATAGTCTATATTTTTTATTGTTGCCAGAGCATTTAACATACAATAAAAAAAAACAATCTCTTAGTTTTTACTTATTTTAAACTGGCCTTAACTAAACTCTATCGGTTAGTTTTCCGTCCATTTCTGAGGGTTTATTATGGAGCCTTTCCCATTTCTTGACCATCAAGTTCGTCAGGTTGCTGTTTACCTAAACCTGACAAGAAACAGAGTTAACTCTGTTCCTGTTCCGTCGTTCTGAACTGAGTTGTTCGATTAATCTATTGTCAATAAAGTCTTGGTACTTCATAGCAGTAAAAAAATGTATCACACCTATTTATGTATTTACTTACCAGTAGCGAAGGGTCAATTTTTGTATGAGGTAAGCCGGAGTACATATTATCTTTAATGTGATTATATTATTTGTGTACAGAATACTGACTGTGCCATTTTTCCAAGGGAAGCCAGGAGGAATCGAGTTGTATAGAACCTTCGCCACTGTTACTTACTTACTGTTACATCTGCCACCGTTTTGTAGGTCGGGTTAATAGAAAACGTATTAATAATGATCTCTTACATAACTCCAATAGTACTGCGGTATATTCTAAGTGCTTGGCCACAAGTTACGCGCTCAAGCGTCACGCGTGATGCGACAACAACTACAGAGAAAACAAATGAAAGAAGTTGTTGTTAGTAAATAACCAAACTGTTACCGCCATTTATGTACCATTATAAGTACAAGACTATTCTTTTTCTTTTTTCTTTTTTTTTAAAAAAAAACGTTGCCCCACACTAGGAATTTCTCCTGTATCGTGGGTGCGTTTACAAACATTTAAACTCACATACACAAACAGCCAGACCCGGAACAACTACCTGTAGATCATACAAATATTTGTTCCGTGCGGGGATCGAAGCCGCGACACGCAGCGCAGCAGCCAATTGCTCAGCCACTGCGCCAACCGTGCCGTCAAATCTAAGTTAACTATAGACCACTAGCGTGTTTTATTAGTTGTACGCGCGACTTGGCGCAAGTTGCATCGCCTGAGGTTATGAACGGGGAGTTCAAGAACTCCAGTATGTTTATATTAGACTCGTCATTGCCCCCGGCTCGGCCTGCGGGCAGATGGGTTACACGTACAATCTCTATGATATTAACATAAACTGGTTTTGGACTGGTCAAGTTTTTATGGCTCATTAAATAGTTAATTGGTAGAAGAGCTCCTTTACTTAAGTTTGAAGGCTGTTGATAAAATTCCAGTCACTTGAAGCTTTTTACTGTTAGTCGAGTGCAATTAGATAATAGGCTACCCTATTATCTAATTGCACTCGACTAACAGTAGACGAAGTTTATAGTGGTCGGATTTTCATGGGACTTTTTTATTGAGTTCCTAGACAAGTGGAGAAGGAAGTAAAAAAAAAAATTTGCCGCTCGCGACATTTTTTTTTTTTAATTTTCTTTGAAATATTTTATTTCGTTTATGAATAACTTAAAATTCGTCGAATTCATATTGTGGCGTTATAGTGTGGCCTGCGTTCATCCCTTAAACGCCAATTTGGTTTATTTCTTTGTCCGTTCGTTTTTGTTGTTGTAATGCAAATTTCAAGTATTTTTTGGAAATTTCCTATTTTCTTCAAGTATTTCTAAAATATCGAATTTTAAAGATTTCTTTTGAAATTGGTAACTGATGCTTTTTCACAGATGACTGTATGTAAAAATACTCAAAAACCACTTTCACGAGTGAAGTGACTAAAAATTAATTCACAATTTTCAGGAAATCGTCTATATAAAAGTTAAAGAAGGCCATTTTTCTCAAAATATTTTCATGACCGTCAACATGAATACTATCCTGAAAATATTCTTATTATATCTGCTATTCATAGATGACAAAAACTAATGAAAATATTATAACTTTCTTTTCCAATCCTCTAGGAACTCAATAAAAAAGTTCTATGAAAATCCAACCACTATAAACTTCGTTCCACCTTTTGAGTATTTTTTGTCTAATTGCACTCAGCTGTGTAGGTAATATCCCGTTCTATATTATTAGAAAGAGAGAGAAAGACAACTAAACATTTTTTACAGAAGATTTCTTAACTGCCTGCGACAACTAGACCAATTATTGTTCCAGTTGTTGCAAGCGCTACTGCTAACTTGAGGGCTCGAGTTTAATTTCCAGGTCGGGGAGTCGGCTTTTATAAACTGTTGATGGAAATAGCCAAATCGCCCCTATTACATAGGACTAAAACATAACTGGGGAAATGAGGGTGTACTCAAGAACACCGCTACCTAACCCTTCAGGATTTACACGCGTGAGGTATGCGATGTCTAGATGACTAGTCGTATTCTGGTCAAGTTATTGCTAAAAATTGACCAGAATTTACGTTTTTTTTTAAGTCACCAAACCTTCTTGCAATCACCTTTTTGCCAAAGAAAACATATAACATAATTCAGTTAGCAATAAACGCTACAGTAGTACAACATTATTAATTAGCACAGGTGCAATAAAAACGTATGGGATCAAAGGTCTGCTGTAAGTATAACCTATGGATGCAAGATGACAGGTGTAGCGCCATCATTACGTGTTGGTAATCGGTCTCAACTCTTGGGCAAGCGGTTACTTGACTTACGTACTTCGTAGATTGGCGAAGAAGTTATGATGGTGGTGAGTAACAGATGTGTTGCTGTGCTGGGGAGCTTGTTGCGTCACTTCTTCTTCCTGGCTTTGACACGAGGAAGTGGTGAAGGGAGGGCTTTTTGAAGGGCTATCTTATGCAATTTCGACTTTTAAAACCTGCTGATTCCTACCCTTATTCGAATTGATAGTTTATTGAGATTTTGATTTTGATGGTAACATAGTGTTTGCGCTGGGCAAATGTCAGCTAAACCTTGTTCTGCCATTCCTAACCTTTGTGTCTAGTTTTAATTTTTTCCAAAATCTGCAGATTTTGAGGTTACGTTGAAACTTGTTTATGTATCTTCACGAACAGGAAACAGGAGCGTACGACAGCCCTTCACTAAGAATGGCGGATACCCTTGTGAGAATTGATTAATTTAAGCAACTCTGATCAATGACAGTTCCAGCGGTGTGGATCCCTGAGGGTTACCTTAACGTTCCCTAGGCTCTAGAGTTCAGAGGAGGGTCCATCAATGACCCATAGCGTTATGATCCCAGATGATTCAAAAAGTCAGTTCGATGAACTACGAAGAAAAAATAAAAAAACATATCGGATGAAACCCGAACTTAATATGGTCTGATTTTACAGTGAACAAGACAACAGTTCAATATTCTGGGGCCACTATGTAGACCAATCTTAAAGTTAGTTGATTATTTCATTGATAAGCAACAGAGTAAAAAGGGCGGAAAAGAATTATGTGCATTTTTCCCGGTTCCGGTTTTTATTCATTTGGCATTCTTAAATTAGACACTAAATTCTCGGGTCAAATCTTTAATGAGATCTCTCAACAGCACACAAATAAGAGCGTTTTATTAATACGGCCTTAGTATGAGGCGTGACGAATATACAGCTCAATGTACAAATACGTGCACATCGACTGCGCTGGAGTCATCGGCCGTGCGACTCTCGTGATCGAAAGTAAAAGTGACAGCTATGTACACAGAGTATGTATGAGTCTGTTTTGTGCAGATCAGCTGAGAACAGTGCTGACAATGAGATTGAACTTCGTTTGTTTGAAGTTCTGTGGCTGTCGGAGTTGTTGTGTTGACAAAGACGCTTTCTATGTAAGTTTGTGCTCAGGGTTATTTGAATAATAATTAATCAATAGTGATGAGATGTCTTGGGATGTGACTTTTTCTTTGTTGATATCAACCTAGTGGAACTTCATTTTCTTTAAAAAAAAAAGTTTATTTTTCGGAACAATAACACAAGACAACAAGTAAAACGATGAACTGTAGCGCAGCTAACAACGTCCTTCTCCAGATACAGAATGAAATGATGTTCCATGCAAAAAGTACTTACTAGGTAATTTAGTTAATTTACGTTCAGTTAATTAATAATAAAAACAAAAAATAAGATAAAATTAAAAATCTGTTTTTTTTGCGGAATGAATAGAAAGTTGTGACCCTTTCTTAAAAGACCTTGGCTTTGACCAAAGTAGGAAAGAGAAAAGTTAATGCGTCTATTAAAAAAACTTGTTGTCTTTGTAAATATGTATAGCATAGATTTAAAAATAGTGAGAGGGTATGTAAAAAACTACAAATCATCACCAAATAGTATTAAATAACCAAGAGAAGTACCCGCTTCAAACAAGAATTTAATTCCTATTATCAACTTTCCATTACCAACGCATCTAGGGTAATAAGGTCCCAATGGCTTAGCAGTCAATAAAAATAATGATCCAACCCCAGCGCATATTCCAGAAAAACACTCGCACCATTTAAAAACTCCAGAACATCACGATCTAAAAATAACTGGACTTGCCAAACTGGTATAGTTTACTCTGTGGCAAGGTTCGTTCATGTGTGCATACTTATTCCTACATGTACTTATGTTTGTTTGTGTGAATGGCATGTCGGTTATTCTTGAACTAGTTTTGTCTTTGTTAGCTCTATTTACAAGCGAATGCTTTATTTTTTCGTTAAATAATAAATTTATGTAATTTTAAAGTTGTCCCCGGATGGCCTTGGTTTTAACCGTAGGTATCTTACTGTGTATTGTAGAAGTTAGAGGACTGGAGTTATTGGTATCTTGGAAGCCTTATTTGCAATTATTCAATTAAATGATCGATTATTTTTCTTTTATTAGGAGTAGAATAATTACAACCCTCTTAACCTGTCTTACCGGTCAATTCCAACCGCAAGCCAAAGCTTCATAATCCTGATTCCAGAATTAAATCGCCAGTCGCTTTTTTCCCATGGCTATAAGAAAAAGACCTTAGTTTTTTTTAGGCCTTTTTGGTGATCCGTTTATAACAGAGCAAAAAGTGCAGAAGACGTTCCGAATCGGGATGTGGACGAAAGACCAGAGAGAGATGGAAAGCGAACCAGGAGACGTTCAATGGGAATATGCGGGCTTACCAAGAAAAAAATAAAAGGACAGGAGGATGATGATGATGATTAATGCTTTGAGCTTATCTCCGCCCGTACGTGGTTACAGGTACCTCCTAATCTGTTACCTATACAGCAAGATAACAAAACTCCCCGACACCTAGGTATTTGTTGCCCTAGAAATAATTTCACTTGATGGAAACGTACGGAATGTTGCGTGCGATGATAAGAATTGTTGAGGAAAACGCATTGTTTTACAAAAATGCAGGTATGCAGGTATTGAATAACAGGTTTTACTTCGTTGCCATGGTAAACACAACGTGATTTATTATGTAGGATGCATATTAATCGATATTTATGTTGATATTGTAACTGATGACCAAGATCATCGTGTGGAAGACAGATATTAACTGAGGCAAGTTCTGACCTCACCAACGCATAGGCACATAATATGGTAACCTCAATAGATATCTATTAAGACACCGTCCTGCTAGCTAAAGTCAGATTCCTATGTTACTTAAAATATAGCTGCACGTGGAACTTGAGCGGAACCAAAGTCGTAGCTAACTTTAGTAACTTACACCATCCATCTTGTTTTTTAAATACTGTTCACAAAGGATTTTGGGCAGGGGGCGCTGTCGGGGAGACAGCACCCTCTGCCCTTCCTTGTGTCACTAACGACTGACTAGGTAGGAACCTACCTAGAGCTAGAAGCAAGAGAGGATCAGGAGCCCGTTGTAGAAAACCCCATAACCCCCTCATTTTTATAGTTTACTGCGACAAATAAATATTTTTTCTTTCTTTCTTTCTTTCTTTCCATGATAAACGTATCGTACAGTGGCGAAGGTTTCATACAACTCGATTCCTACCGGATTCCCTAAGAAAAATGGCACAAAGACACAAAAAAACAAAGACAAAAAGAGATATAGAGACAGACAAAGAGAGAGATATGAAAGAGAGAGAGAGAGATATTCTATCGACAAATAATTTAATCACATTAAAGATATGTACTCCGGCTTACTTCTTATAAAAATTGACCCTTCGCTACTGGTATCGTACTTAATTCAGACGAAAAGTACGTCCATTGCTTTGTTTGTCATACTTTAATGTAGTAATCCTGCAACATTATTTGTCATTATAATAATTTATTTCACAATAATCCTCACCTGAACATGTATCAGGTTAAACAAAAGAGGTCCCCTTTACCATGTTGAGGAAAATGTCAACACTGTTCGTCCTTGTGATAGTATCTTTATAACTCTTTCCTGACAGGTGCCGATATTTTAATTTCATTGCACAAAACGATAATGGTCTTTCTCTGCAATATTATTGAGAAATAACAGTCGTTATCGTAAACTTTATGAAATAAGTGGGTACATTAATTCATTATAAAAACTGAATTTGATCGTAATACCATTAAAGGTTATGGTTAATCAATACAACGATATTGTAAATAAAAGAGAAAATACACCACTAAAACGTCGTAATACGAAGTAAAGGACTTTATAAAACTCGTTACTTAATTCTTACAAAAGTAAACAAACTTATTTCAACATCTGCCTAGCCTTTTCCCAACTATGTTAGGGTCGGCTTCCAATCTAACCGGCTGCAATGGAGCGACTGCCTATCAGACCTCCACAATCCAGTTAGTACTGGATAGTACGATACCTTAAAGTGCTTTCCGATGCACGGAGTAATTTCGGTATGTAATGGGTGGTCACCCATCTACGGAGGAACCCAGGCAAGCACGGATTAACCAAGAGATCAACCCGAGCGGCTGCTATTGTTTAGCCACGAGCTCCTCCTAGCTATCTTAGGAGTGTTAAAGAAAGCGGATAGCAGAATTATCCAACCAAGAAAATTAAACAAAAAATATTATATTTACGCAACATACAGACTGTACAAAAGTACAGATTAAGTACTATTGAAATATTTTCATTTTACTGTTCATAATGTTTCGTGAACGTGTCCATGCGAGTTTTAATTTAATATCGCAGAGCTTAATTTATCTACTTTCTTACAACCAGCCTTTTATCGAATAAAGAAAATAGACAAATTGTAGTAGCTTGATGTGCAGGCGTCTGTACTTGAAAAATATTAATCTGTACGGCAATACTTCTATACGAACGCGTCCATTTCTTTTGACAGATAAGACAGTTTTTACGAAGTGACAGTGGCATTATGACAGTGACAGCAATTGTCAAAGTTTGGATAGTTATTTTATGCAATATTTATTCAAAAACGTTATTTCGCTTATTTATTCCCTATTTGCAACGAACAAGGTTTAAAATGGAAAGAAATACACATATCCGAAACATTATCATCGATCACAAACGTCAAGTTGTAATGAAAACAAGACTGTTTCGTCTTTTGTCATTCGACCCCTTATCAACGAATTTTAATCAAAGCACAACTAATTACAATTGTAGATAAGATGTATTACCTAATTTAATAATCGTTTCCACTGGGGGCACTACGCACGTCGCTATAAACGTTAAAATGGCCAGTTTAGTAACGAAAAAGAGCGGTTTGTTTGTGAAATTAGTTAAAAATGTGAATGATTGTAGTAAGAGATTTTCTTCTCACTTTATTTACTATCCTGACAATGAAAAACCCGTGGAAGGTAAGGAACCATTTATGGTTTTATGGCATGCATTAACAATATTAAAAAAAAAAAAGCATCACCACCCAGTAGATTTACAATACTTGGTTATAAACTATCAGTAGCGTAACATTCATCGTTATTTTCTATCCGAAAGTTAAATTTATTCCCTTCTCTGTACCTTAAAATAATGTGTTCATGATCAAAAAGAAATGCATTTTACATATATCACCAGATTCTACAGGTTAGTGTTATTATTACCAATGTATAGCAACAAAATAAAGACCTAAAAGATAGCACTGATTGAAATCAGTATCAGCAATGTATTGACATTATTTTATAACCCAATAAAGATCAATGCACATTTTATAATTAAACTTCACTCTTCAACTTCATATTTTTATTGGTTTTTGCCCCTGTGCCTGTTACTATCTGTGCTCTCACCTCCTTCACAGAATGTTGTGGACAATCTCACATGATTAACCTTATTAGTAAAGGGTAGTATTGCAAACATCTGTTTGCTGGGTTTAAAGTAACCTAACATGAAGGGGATGCCGGGGTCTTAGTTTGCGCGCTTCCCCTGCTCACTAGACCCCACCATCCCCTTCGAACCTAACCTGTCCAAGTCAGGGTGCCACAAGTCCCGAGGAGCTCGCTTTGTTCACTTTTGTTTCCTATGTTCTCCTTGCCGCAATGACCGGATGAATAGTTACTTAATTGGTATAATAGTCACCCATTTAGTATATTAGTTGCAATTAAATTTTTATTCACCCAATAATTTCCCATTACTAAATTGTTTGTTACACAATGTCTTTTGAGTGAAGCTAAGCTAGCAATATCGTCACAACACAATGGTGCATGTGAGCTATGGAGCACAACGGTGTCGACTACATACATTTTCCTTACCATCAGTATTAAGTGATTATTAATGACCTTTCAGGAGAAACTACCAAGATGAACATGATGCAGGCCATCAACAATGCAATGGACCTCACTCTCAAGAATGATCCGACAGCCGTGCTGTTTGGTGAAGATGTGGCTTTTGGAGGAGTGTTCCGATGTGCACTTGGATTACAGGTAAGAATGGTTACTTAACATCTTATTTTTTTTAAAGTCTGTTTTACTATTTACTGCTTTTTGCTTATGAAAAGGCCTATGTACTGCAACAATAACTATTCTCTGTTATTTTTCTTACTCTGTGGGTAAAATATGGTACAGCCTATATTCAGCAGTGGGTGATTCCGGGCTGATGTGATGATATGGTTCTGCTGTTTTTTTTGCAGGACAAGTATGGGAAAGACCGCGTGTTCAACACTCCACTATGTGAGCAAGGAATCGCAGGTTTCGGCATAGGACTTGCCACAGCTGGCGCTACTGCTATAGCTGAAATACAGTTTGCTGACTACATATTCCCAGCTTTTGATCAGGTTTGTGTTCTTCATTCGTAAATAAACTTTGACAAGGTTTTGAACCACTACTGAATTTAAAAATAAATGACAAAAAATTTAAGTTGTTACAAACTTTCATCACCTTTTAAACCCCCTTTTGGAATACTTCTTAGTGCTCATTTTGGTTATATTAGAGAACTTTTGTGCAAATGTGCTCTAAACTCTAGACCCTGCAGGCAGCCGAAAGGGTATATTGTCATTGTCCGTCAGTGACTGACATTAAGATTTTTACATTCATAGAGAATATTATCAACTATCTTTCATTTCATAGTTCTAGTGACTGTTGACCTAAACAACTTGGCGTTTGTATACAATTATACATCATGTGAACTACATGCGCACTTGTTGTTGTAATTGCAATAATAGTACCTAGAACATGACTAAACACTGTTGTTCTAAGTTTTACATATTGACGTCATAGTTTACTATATGTAAACAAGTTTGTTTGTCACATAATAAGAGAACAGCATTGATAAGACCCTTTATTCTATTAAGTAAGAAAGGAAAAGAGATAACAATGTTTATTGTTTGAGAACTGAGAATAACAGTCACAACAAAATACTTATTCAGTAGCTTGTAATAAATTCGTGTGAATACAAATAAGAAAAGGAAGTCATTCGGTCAGTGGGTCGTCTTAGGGGTGGATTTAATCCGCCCCTAAGACTAAGAGAAGACAAAAAATATGAATTGGCGTCTCAGTTCACACAATACAACTGTCATTAAATATAAGCATATTTTTTCGGCAATATGCTGAATTTAAAACAGAACTAACTTGTAATAATTCTTCTAAACTTCATGATCATTATTATCTAAATATATTTGCAGCACGTCTTTGTCCATCTACACTCAACACCTTGAATTTATTGCTCTTAATAATAGGTCTTTACCTATGTAATTGGAGATTTTATAACCAGCATTTTCAGATTTAATTATCTCTGTGTGTGTAAAAAAACATTGAAGCACTTGCGTCAAATCGGAAAGATAAAAAAGCTAGATAACTGGGTGCCACACGAACTAAGCTACCAACACCGAGACTTACACGTCTAAGCATGCATAGCACTACTGAATCGGCATAGAAACGAGGGAATTCTAAATCGAATTGTTACCTGCGATGAAAAGTGGATCCTGTACGACAACCGTAAGCGTTCGTCCCTAATCAGTGCGCTAAAAAAGATTACTCTTAGGAAGATGATGGTGACTGTCTGGTGGACCAGTGCCGGACTTGTACATAACAGCTTCTTACCGAACGGCACAACAGTGACGGCAGAAGGCTATTGCCAAGAATTGCAAACAAAGATGGCGAAACTCGCAATTCAACAACCAAGACTGGTCAATCGCTCTTGCCCATTGCTTCTCCACGACAACGCGCGAGCTCACACTTTTCGACAGACCATCGCAAAGCTACAAGAGTTACAGCTGGAAGCTCTCCGTCACCCGCCGTACTCACCGGACCTTGCCCCAACAGATTTCTACTTTTTTCATTTGGACAATTTTTAAGGGGCAAAAAATTCAACTTCCGAGAGGACAAAACGCTTTCGCTGACTTCGTCGCCTCCCGGGTCGGCAGACTTCTACAATAAAAGAATAAACAAACTGCCATCAAAATGGCAAAATTGTATACATAATTTGGGCCAGTAGTTTGATTAGCTAAAATAAAAAAAACTTTAATTTTCATACAAATCTCCAATTTCATTGGTAGAACCCTAATATAAGAGTGGTTTTAGGTTGTCCTGGTACCCAGGAATAAGAAACGATTAACAGTTTTTGGACAATAGCTCTAGATTTTTGCTGAACTGCTGCTGCTGACTGGGTTCGCTTCCCGGGTATTTCTCGGTAGCAGTCACGGAGTTTGGATTTGTACCCGGTTGATGGCTCGCCCCCTATTACAGGAAATTTAAGACGAGTTTATCCAGATATAGTTATAGGGGTGCGTTGTCAGAATTCCTCCTCGTGTGCTTGATGGCTGCCGGTCCCTCTCGATACGTCTGGAGGGAATAGCAGCTGCTGGGCCGGTGCACCCTGGGCGTGGGCAGTATCCTTTCCCGAGGAATGGGAAGAGATTCTTATTCCTCGGGGAATGTTACTGTCCATGGTAATATTCTGACATGGGAGGGGTCCATCTTGGACCTAGGGGGCATTGCTCCGTGTGACCCTCTGAAAAGCAGAGGGCACAGCGGAGGAGCAAGGGCGGGCTCGGTGTGCACTTACCCTGCCTCCGAGCAGACAGTGAAGGATGTAGTCCTTCACTGTCCCCGTCGATATCGTAATCCCACCGTCGAAGTGTCGTGGAACAGGTCTCGCGGCTTCGATTGGGACCGAGGGTCTTGGCTTAACCGCCCGGACCACGAGGTAGAAAACCTCTATAAAAAGTTACCCCGAATCTCAAGCGGCGGCGCACCGCGAGGAGATGTATGGCTGACGGGTTCCTATGGAAAATCAGTCGCTAGTGCGAACCACTGCCGGGCCTGGCTATGGCTTATCTGGGTACAGGGGGCAAACTGCGGGTAGAGGTCGCTCGACTGCCGCCACGGAGCTTCTCCAAGAGGAGAACAGGAAGCTCCAAGCAGACTTGGCCAGTCTGCGTGAGTCCAGCTCTCGCGAGGCGCCCCAAAATGGCCAGCAGCGACCAAGCCAGGCCGTGCCGGTGGAGAACCAGGTCCTGAACCTGGTTCGGCAGGAGCTGGCTGCCTTTCAGGCGCGGTTCTCCGTCCTGGAGGGCATTGTTCTGCGCCCCCCCTTGGCGGCAAACAAGGCGCCCTCGGGCCCGAGGGCGGCCACATATGCGGCTGCTGCGGCTTCCGCACCGGGGCCGTCCAGCCAGCCCTCCGGCAGGGTTACGTCGGCTCCCGGAAAGCCGGCTCCGGCGAAATCGTCCCCCGTTGGGGGGGCGGCGGCCCTGAGGCAGGGCAAGGCGGTGGCCCACAAGAAGGGCAAGGCGGTAAATTTGCCAGCGCCAGCCGCGGGACAGCCGCCACCGACGCCAGCCCAGCCCCCGAAGCCATCCGTGGCCGAGACCGGGTGGCAGGTGGCCGGAGAGAGAGCGAGGGAGCGAAGGGCGGCCAAAAAGGCCAGGAAGCGAGAGCGGAAGCGCCAAGAAAAGAAGCGGAGCGGCGCTGCTAGGCTCTGCGCCCCGAAGACCGCAGCTGTAGTGATAACACTACAGCCGGAGGCGGAAAAGAGGGGCGTAACCTATCGCGACGTCCTCGCTAAGGCGAAGACGATGGTGGATCTCGGGGAGCTCGGGATCGCCGGGGGCTTAGAGTCACCGCAACAGGGGCTCGAGTGCTGGAGATCCCCGGCGAAACCCGTGGCTCGTCCGCTGACGCTCTGGCTGAAAAGCTTAGAGCGTCCCTAAATGCGGACGAGGCCCAAGTGTCCAGGCCCGTCAAATGCGCAGACCTGCGCATCCTGGGTCTGGACGACTCGGTGACCGAGGAGGAGGTGGTGGCCGCCGTCACCAGGACCGGTGGGTGCCCTGCCGAGCAGGTCAAGGCAGGCACCTTACGTCTGGACCTGTCGGGCATGCGAACCGTAACGGTAAGCTGCCCTGTGACGGCGGCGAAAGCCATTGTGGAGGGCCGAAGGCTCTTGGTGGGCTGGGTCTCTGCGCAGGTGAAGCTGCTGGAACCCAGACCTCTGAGGTGCTTCCGCTGCCATGTAGGGCACCACGTGTCGGTCCGGTGCACCTCGGAGGTGGACCGCAGTAGCCTGTGCTTCCGCTGCGGCCAGCCTGGTCACATGGCCGCGGCTTGCTCCGCCGCGCCGCACTGCGCCGCATGTGCGGCAGCTGGCAAGCCGGCCGATCACCGGGCAGGGAGCAAGGCCTGCGGTACTCCCGCCAAGGCCAGGGGCAAGGGAAGGCCCTCCGCCACCACCGCCAAAACCCCCACCGTCGCCACCACCGCAGCCGCCGCCACTATCGCCGCCACTGCTGCAACTTCCGCAGCGGGGCCCTCGCAGGGGGCCCGGGAGGGGGCTGAAATGGAGTGCCAGTAACGGCCCCATTACGCCTTCTCCAGGCGAACATCAACCACTGCGCCTGCGCTCAGGATCTGTTGCTCCAGAGCATGGCGCAGTGGTCGATTAACATCGCTGTGGTCGCTGAGCCGTACTTTGTCCCGCCCAGGGATGACTGGGTGGAGGACCTTAGCGGCTCAGTGACCATAATTGCGTCGGCCGCCGCCGGTACCCCGACCCTTGAGACTGTCAGGAAGGGTCAGGGGTGCGTAGCAGCACGGTTCGGGGAGATCGTTGTAGTGGGAGTCTACTTCTCCCCGAGCCGAACTCTCGCCGAGTTCCACAACTCCCTCACGGAGTTGAGTGTCGTCATCGGAAGCCATTCCCTCCCCGTGCTTGTGCTCGGGGACTTCAATGCCAAGAACTTGGCTTGGGGTTCTCGTTACACGGACGTGCGGGGTAGGATGGTGGAGGACTGGGCTCTGGAGACAGGCCTGGTCGTCCTAAATCGGGGTTCTGTCCCCACGTGCGTGCGACAGAACCCCGATTTAGGACGACCAGGCCCGCGAGGAGATGCTGGAGTCTCTGAACGGAGATCCGTGGGGGCGTCCTTACAAGATGGTGCGAGACAAACTCTGCACCCGGGCCCCCCCGCTGACGCAGAGTCTCTGGCCTGAGCTCGTGGAGGACGTGGTGAGCGCTCTGTTCCCTTTGCGAGGGGAGCATCCTCCCCCGCCTATAGCTCCGTCGCCGCGTGCGGTGCCGGAAGCGGACTACACCGATGACGATGACGACGTTCCGGAGGTGACTGGGGTAGACCTGAGAGTGGCGGTACGCAGGCTGAAAACCAGAAACACCGCCCCGGGACCCGATGGCTTGCCTGGCAAAGCCTGGGTCCTGGCCTCTGAGGCTCTCGGGCCCCGACTGGAAGGGCTCCTAAGCGCATGCTTGGAGAGAGGCCAGTTTCCGCTTCGTTGGAAGACGGGGAAGCTGGTCCTCATCCGGAAACCAGGGCGCCCTGCGGACTCTCCGTCCGCATACCGGCCCATCGTGTTGCTCGGCGAGGTGGGCAAGCTCTTCGAAAGAGTCATTGCCAACCGCCTCGCCGGGCACCTTGCGGGGATGGGGCCGGATCTTGCGGAACACCAGTTTGGTTTCCGCAAGGGGCGCTCCACGGTGGACGCCATCATGCGTGTGAGAGCCCTCACGACGGGGGACGCGGTGTCCCGGGGTGGGGTCGTCTTGGCGGTGTCTCTTGACATCGCCAACGCCTTCAACTCCATGCCCTGGAGCTGCATTAGGGAGGCACTCCGGTATCACCGGGTGCCAACCTACCTTCGTCGTGTGGTCGGGGACTACTTGACGGATAGGGCCGTCATCTACCCCGGTCGGAGCGGAGAATGGAACCGGCGAGAGATGTCGTGCGGTGTTCCACAGGGATCGGTTCTGGGACCGGCCCTGTGGAACATCGGTTACGACTGGGTGCTGCGCGCCGACCTCCCTACAGGCGTCAGCGTAGTTTGCTACGCTGACGACACGCTGTTACTGGCACAAGGGAGGTCGCACGAGGCGGCGGCCGAAAACATGACACGCGGGGTTGCGATAGTCGTGGAGAGGATCCGGCAATTGGATCTCGAGGTAGCACTGCACAAGTCCGAGGCCATGTGCCTCGGAATGCGCCACCGTCGGGATCCCTACTGACGGCAGGAGGGGTTTCCATCGGCGTCGGGTCGACGTTGAAGTACCTAGGACTCGTCCTCGACAGCCGGTGGAACTTCGTGGAGCACTTCCGACGTTTGGCTCCCAAACTGGAACGGACAGGGGCTGCCTTCAAGCGGCTCTTGCCCAGCCTGAGGGGTCCAAACGCCTCCTGCCGGAGGCTCTACGCGGGGGTCGTGCGGTCCATGGCCCTTTACGGGGCCCCGGTGTGGGCGCGTTATTTGAGGCGGCAAGCCGCCCACTACTTGAACGCGCCCCAAAAGGTAATAGCCATAAGGCTAATCCGGGGGTACCGCACGATCTCCGGCGAGGCGGCTAGCCTCCTTGCTGGATTGCCGCCATGGGATCTGGAGGCGATAGTCCTCGCGCGCCTGCACGAATGGCGCGCGGAGGCATTACATCGGGGGGAAACTCCGCTGCCGCGGCAAATTGCCGCTCAGCGGACAGACCTCCGGCGTGATCTCATGGCGACATGGAGAGAGCGACTGTTGCAACCCCGTGCAGGGCACGCTACCATAGTGGCGATAAGTCCCCTCTTTGAGGAGTGGCTAGAGAGGCGCCACGGCGCCCTCACCTACCGCCTGACGCAGGTCCTCACCGGACACGGTTGTTTCGGGAGGTTCCTGCACCGAATCGGGCGGGAGGAAACGCCCGGGTGTTTCCACTGCGAGGATCGTCCGGAGGACACGGTGGAGCACACCGTAGAGGTCTGCCCCGCTTGGGCGGAGCACCGCCGTGTCCTTGTAGCGGCGATTGGCGGCGGCGATCTCTCGCGTCCGGCCCTGGTTCAAGCCATGGTCCGGAGCGAGAGGGAATGGGAAGCCGTCACCTCCTTCTGCGAAGCAGTCATGCTAGTGAAGGAGGTGGCAGGACGTGAGAGGGAAAGAACCTCACGTCCCAGCCGCCGCGGGAGACGCCCTGGGCGTCGGGGGTCACGTGGTAGCTCCCGGCCACCGTAGGCGCGGGCCTGTGGACGGCGAGTTATGGGCTAGCTCGCCGTCCAGCCGTCTTATGACGACAGGCCGTGTCGACGGCGCGTTCGTGTTCCACGCGCGCCTCAAAGAGATGTCAGCAACCGAGTAGGGCTCCGCATGGGCCGATGCCTGCCAGAGCTGCGGGACTGTTCGAAAGAGACACCGTGGCCCTGGAACACAAAGGGCAAAGAAGGAACATGGATGGGTTTTAGTCAGTACAAGTCTGACACTCTCTTCCGCTCCGCCCAGAGTGGGGGGGGGTCATTTGATGATTTCCCATCCGAAAAAAAAAAAAAAAAAAAGGTTATCCAGATAAACGTCGTTTTGTATTGTGTTTTATTCCTATATAACACGGATTTAAATTCTGAAAAAAACATATTACATATTTCACACTTCGATCTAGATATTCCGGCACAGCGATACACGATTACTTGCACTTTGTTACATCCAATTAAATCGCAAACACAAGTCTAAATGATGGTTTTTAATATTATATCATTTAAGTTATATTAGGTTTTTAACAATAAAACTTATACCATAATAAAGGTCGTAAAAAATGTGACAGTAAACGGCAATCATAATTTGAAATATTTAAAAAACCTAAACAACCATTTCCAAAATTTGCTGTTTTCATCATTTCTTACTCGTATCGCGTGCTTCAGTCCCGAGTGGAACGCGTTGGAGGTCGGACGTGTGCCAATTTTTCGAAAACCGCCACCACACCCCCGCTAAGTTCTGTTACGAACTGAGCCAAAAATAGTTCGTAAAAAATAATACTTAGTAAACACCGAGCCTAGGTTTATTTGAAATGTCATTTGTTCACAAAAGTACAGTTGGTACCTAATAGGGAACGTAGTCAGAAGGTAGAAGATAAGAGTTACGCAATAGAAAGAGAGGCAGCTTCTAGGAGAATATAAATGTAGGTAATTAGCGCTGCGCGGCCTGAATTGAACTTTATTGTGTCGTTGCAAAAGTCGCTATTTATGATTTCGCAATATTATTTATAAATTTCGATAACTTTGGAATGGGCAACTACAGTACTTTCACAGTTATTATGCCTTTTGAATGGGACTGTAGCTTCATTTTATTATCTTTTTTTCGACAATTCAAAACTGCCTGTAACTGGCCTACCAAAATCAAAACATTTTATTCCACTAATTTTTTTTTGTAAGGAGTTCTAAAAAAGGAGCCCGGTAAGCCGAAGATTATCGAGTTCGACATGGGCAGAAAAAGAAAGTATGTAGGGGAGAACGAGATAGAATGAGTAATGGTCGTGGTCGATATCGTATTTTGTACGCACGACGGCCGATCAAGCTGTTTAAAACCAGTTTATGCCGACCTCTCATTGTATAGGAAATCTATACAAAGCGAGGCCAATTTATACTGGAAATAACAGCTTCATGTGCCGCCGTGTGTACCTACTAGTTTTTTTATTTTGTTGACTTATTTACATATTAAAGATAAAATCACTTTAATTTTTTTTATTTTACTTTTTCTGCATTTTATGCTTTACTTTTTTTCGGTTTTTTCGTCATGGGTGTCATTTTCAAGGTTTTTGAGGTCGCTGATAATGAAAATTAGGTCAAAATGAAAATCCAAGATGGCGCCGACAAAAATTTTGGTTTTGTCGTCATGGGTATCTTTTTCATGGTTTTCGGGGTCGTTAATAACGAAAATGAGGTCAAAATGAAAATCCAAGATGGCGCCGACGAAAATTTTCGTTTTTTTCGTCATGGGTGTCATTTTCATGGTTTTCGGGGTCGTTAATAACGAAAATGAGGTCAAAATTAAAATTCAAGATGGCGCCAATGAAAATTTTCGGTTTTGTCGTCATGGGTGTCATTTTCATGGTTTTCGGTTTCGCTGAAAACGAAAATTAGGTCAAAATTAAAATTCAAGATGGCGCCAATTAAAATTTTCAGCTTTGTCGTCATGGGTGTCATTTTCATGGTTTTCGGCGTCGCTGATAACGAAAATAAGGACAAAATGAAAATCTAAGATGGTGCCGACAAAAATGTTTGTTTTTTTCGTCATGGATGTCATTTTCATGGTTTTGGGGTCGCTGATAACGAAAATTAGGTCAAAATGAAAATCCAAGATGGTGCCGACGAAAACTTTTGGTTTTGTCGTCATGGGTGCCATTTTCGTGCTTTTCGGGGTCGTTAATAACGAAAATGAGGTCAAAATGAACATCCAAGACGGCGCCTATGAAAGTTTTCGGTTTTGACGTCATGGGTGTCATTTTCATGGTTTTCGGGGTCGCTGATAACGAAAATGAGGTCAAAATGAAAATCCAAGATGGCACCAATTAAAAAGTGCGTTTTCGCGCCGCGTAATTTGTTACGTATCGCCTCTCCGTGCGGGGGCTGGGGTAAGCGATTGATGCATACGGCGCTCGGGGTAACTTCGCCTTAAACGTAACTGGCGAAATGTGGGTGTACTATTAGGTACACCTCTGCTTAACCCTTCGGGGATTACATTCTTTTTTTAATACGATTTGACATTTCAAAGAAATAGAACAATAATATTTGTATGAGAGGAGCAATTTTTTTTTCGAAAAAATCCTGCATAAATATCGAAAGCAACAACTTAGACCTACCTGTGTTACCAATAATTCTTCTGAACTTGCAGATAATAAACGAGGCAGCGAAGGCGCGCTACCGCTCGGGCGGGCAGCACGACTGCGGCGCGCTCACCATCCGCGCGCCCTGCAGCGCGGTGGGCCACGGCGGCCTGTACCACTCGCAGAGCCCGGAGGGTTTCTTCGCACACGTGCCGGGACTTAGGGTGAGGTGCTAGCTGGACGGCTGGTAGCTAGATGTTGCAGTAGGACAGAGTAGATATAGTTTGTTTTACGACAGAGAATGCAGTCGCGAGTGGAGATTGGCAACTCGAGATCTTGCCTGCTTAATCTGAGGTCGAAATTAACCATTCAAGATCTCGTCCGACTAATTACCGAGATCGAGATTTCGCCTACTTTTTGTCCAACGAATTAATTTACATCGGAGCGACGCCACTTTTCTGCATATAAAAAAAACTGCCTGAATACCTGATGCAACCTCTTTTATTTTTTTAGTCAGGATCGTGAGTAAAGATTGACGGGTCAGGCTGGAGACGGCAAAAGGAGGACAGGGTCTTCTGGTGCAGCTCGGGGCCTATGTCCAGCTCTGGACTCCGATACTGAGTTGACTGATTGAGTGTGAGGCTGCTCACTACTTAAACAATAAAACATAAAATTCAATAACTGTTTCCAGGTGGTAGTCCCTCGTGGTCCAATCACAGCCAAAGGCCTACTGCTTGCATGCATCAGGGAGCGTGATCCGTGCGTGTTTCTAGAGCCCAAGATTCTGTACCGATCAGCTAGTGAGGAAGTGCCCGTCGAAGACTATACGTTGCCGCTTGGGAAAGCGCAGGTTTTGAGAGAAGGTAAAAAATACCTCACTAGCTTATGCCCACGGCTTGGCCCGCGTGGAAATCGGGAATTGCCCACGGGATCTTACTTCTGGGATAATAAGTAATCTATGTATGTATAGTACATACATAGAGTTATATATAACTGAAACACATGTCTCATAATTTCAACTAAACAGTATGTACTATAATAGTATAAATTTTCAAGTCAATTGACTCCGAGAATAAGATGTGGGGGCGTTAAACTAATGGGCTAAACTAGTAGGAACAACTTTTGAAAACCGAAATTATATCACGAACAAAACGATCATGGGCGCCTACATTTCCGGGAGGGTGCATCTTCATCTTGTAGGTACTTAGACGCAAGAGCGAGCGCAGCGAACTCGAAAATTTTTGCGCTCTTCCTCAGAATTAGGTTCTTTTATTTCATTCACACAGGAATGAGAATAGGGACTCAACTTTTTCAGAATTGAAAAAGTATAGGATAAATTGGCGAGCGAAGCGAGCGAGAAAATTTTCGCATTCCACCCTGGGATGGTTTGATTTCTTTATAGTTGTCGTTCTTTTTGTTCATTCATACAGAGATGAGAATAAAAGTAACTCAAAAGGGCAGGATGCATTAGCGAGCGAAGCCAGCTCGAAAATTTTTGCATACTGCCTCGGAAAATTTCGATTTGTTTCTCTTGTTGAACGATTAAGCAGGAAGTTAATAATTTATATCCATAAAAAATAATTATAAGGTTTGTCAATTTTGCGTGTATGACTTTGGGGGGGGGGGGGGGTCATGACCCCTGCGACCCGTGATTCTGCGTGACGTCAGGAATAGAATAGTTCGTACGTGGCTTTACATTCGAGTGGAAATGTACCGGAAGGGCCAGCGTTGAAGGATTGCGCTGGATGGGAGAAGCACAGGACCAGTCAATGTGGCGTTGCTTAGAGGAGTCGTGGACTCGTCTGGCAGAGAACGTCATTCGGCTTAAATGATGATGAATGCAATTATCGAAATACAAACTAATCAAAAAATATTTTAGAAGAATTTGAATCAACTCAATTTCACTAAGTACCATACTCACAAATCTTTTTTCCGCAGGTGACGCAGCTACACTGATAGGCTGGGGCACACAGGTGCACGTGTTACTAGAAGTAGCGCAGATGGCGCAAGAGGAGCTAGGCGTCAAGTGTGACGTCATCGATCTGCAGTCCATCCTGCCCTGGGATGAGGATACTGTGTGTAATGTAAGTAGTCCAACTTCATAATAGGTTGGGTTGGTGGTGAGGCCACCCCAGTGGGGGTTTAAGCTATAGAAACCAAGAATCTCCAAAAGAAGTATACTACTATAGCTAGCTTCATCTTTCTGTCTGACCAACTTGTTGTCAATTCAAAAATGCCTGTACTGGATTTATAATATTAATACATGCTTTGAGTTTGTATAACCGTGCTCTACTTGTAAGGTACTCTGCTTTTTTGCCACGTAATTTAAGCTCATGTGCGAGGGCCAAAAGAGAGAATAATATGTAATCTATGAAAGAGATAATCATATGTAATCTATATTTTGTTTCAGTCTGTCAAGAAAACCGGTCGCTGTCTGGTTGCCCACGAAGCTCCTCTGACGTCAGGGTTTGGAGCTGAACTGGCTGCTACGATTCAGGTAACACTATCATGACGTAATCCTAAAAACTTACCGATTTACATTGATCTTTCTAAAAATTTGGAAAACTGCCTTCATGACCAGATTTTGCGGACAGATAGGATTGTTTCTTTGCTGCCCTTGTGACATCCACTCATTGGGCAGGTTTCAACACTAATAAGTTTTTTAACTGCGGCGAAGACCAAAATAAAAAAAAAATAAAAAAATTAGTTTATTTCAAGTAACAAGACTAATATACAAACAGGTACATAAAAGGATACAGACAGGATAACAAGCGCAGACAAAAACGAATAGGTACTCACAAGGTAACAATATCTCTGCTACAGCATTGCGGGATATAAGGGCAATCCAGTCTGTTGGCGATCATCTCCAAAACGGTGTTGGGATATATCAAAAGAGTTGTATTATAGTACAGCAATTGTTCGATATATTCAAATACCCTCCACGAGTAACGATACTTATGCCTCGCTGCTAACGTTTACACAGTGCTATATTGGATCGTGTTAACACAATGAAGTAACTCTGACAACCACTCTGGGTGACGGTGTGCATCGATAACATAGGATCTCTTTGTTTGGTGCACGTTAACCTTTACACCGCCAACGTACACACTACACAGAACGCGATACCTCGCCAGCGCCAAGCTATAAATGTATAACGACGTATACAGTAAACTGTAGCGATGAGGGTATCGTCATATCGAAGAATGAGATTTACACGCTTTAAGTTAAATTTTATTTATAATTTTACGAATATAATATTTCACATTATCTCTAGTAAGAAATACCAGTATAAATTATAGATGTCAAAGAAACGAAAACATTACTCCATTAGAGCTCTAAGAAATAAGGTACATCTCTATTTGTTTCATGACGTCATTCTTTGACTTCATTTCAAGTCCTTGGCGCTCAGAGCACGATAAATTCAATTGTGATTAGGGATGTGGTCTATGGTTTTTCTTCCTTCTATTTTTGTCTACTCACGTGTTTTTTAACGTTAAGTCAACGTTTTTTACCGTAGGTATTTAAGCGGCAGTTTCACCGTATTTAAAGTGTTTTTCGAAATGGAAAGTATGTATTTGAATTATAACACATTTGAAGCAGTGTACCTAAAAGAGCACTATTTTTAAAGCTTTGTCCTCTGTTCATTTAGCGTTTACCCGTCAGGCCGGCCATTCTTAAGCCGCGGTCCCACAGCATTCGCGCCGAGCATTCCCACGGATCATCCCATACATTCATTCGGACGGGCAACGACAGCTCATCCGAACCCAGTTCTTATCCATTTTTCACTATTGATTCCTATTATTAGTAAAAAATAAAACAGTGTACATAAGCAAATTGAAAGAAGGATACGTGCGCGTCCTGATTGGTGCTGCACTACGCCAAAGTGACCTTGACAGCCGTACGCTTATGACGTCACAGAACGGCTTCTATTATAGTCCGTGGCGCCCGGGGCACGGAAAACCAATTGTTTTGTAGAGATGGGAATATAATTATCGACAAGGATTGATAACAACTATATAATTCCATATCGGCAACTATCTGATTCCGGATCGGCAACTATCTGAAAGTTGAATTCGTCTATTTTCCTTTTGTTATAAAGTAGTTAAAGTTCACAACACAGTGAACACACAGTTCAGTTAATCACTGTTTGATTTCGCCCGTTGAAATATTCAAATATTATTATTATTATTTTATTATAGGTCCTTGACCTCAAATTGTTTTCAATAGTAGTATTTATAAATATTTCAACGGGCGAAATCAAACTGACAACTTTCGCGTCACTACACTGGCCGACTATATATCAAGTCCTTGGCGTTCTGGGAACATTAAATTTTTTCGGAGTTTTTGTTTTTGCCGATTTTAAGACAAATAAGGGTTACTTTATTGTGTAAAAGTAAAAAACAGGGTATTAGACAGTGCTATATTAAATAATAAAGTGAAACGAAGCTTTCAAATATAGGACATTTATTTTTAATACTTGTTTAAAAATTAAGAGCTTTTAATGAAGTCGTTTCGCTGGTGGCACGTAAATCTGAAACTTCTATTGAAGTCTGTGGCGGTGGTAATGTTATTGCTGCCTTAAAATGATCATGTTATTTCTGCTTACAGGAGGAATGCTTCCTTCACCTGGAAGCTCCGATCTCCCGTGTGGCCGGTTGGGACACCCCCTTCCCGCATGTCTTCGAGCAGTTCTACCTGCCTGACAAATGGCGATGCTTCCAGGCGCTCAAAGACACCTTGGAATATTAATGTTATGGAAATCATGATGGATTGGAATAGGTTTTGATGTAATAATAAGTTATACTTATAATAAATGTTTATATTTTTATATTGCTTTTCTTTGTGTTGAGGAAAAATAATGCGTTTAGTTGTGTTGAGGAGGAATAACGCTTTTAGTTGTGTCTCAGAAGATATATATAACAAAAAGGGAGTGAGTTGTAAAGTTGGGAAAGTAATGAAAACAAATAATTTACTTATCAATTTATTAAAAAATGAAAATCAATCCATAAAAATAACTAGATATTATGAACAGTGAAGTTAGTAGAAATACTTAGAACAAAATGTCAATTTATACGAAATTAAACATACCAATTTGTCTCCTTGTTTGTGCTGCCGCGTCGGGAAACTTACAAATTATAAGAAAAATAAATCAAATGTGTGTATGTGTCGGATATATCCTATGAAACTTACTACCTACTTAAGACTACCATTTTTTAAACAATTTGTTCCAAAAACATCAGTAAATTCAGTAACAAATATAAGCCTGTGAACTTTGTAACTTAAATCAAACTGTAGAAATTACATTTGAACCTTGTGATGTCAAATATTTACAACAATTCAAAAGTGCAGATTTCATTGCACATGCTTAAACTATTGAAAAACATTTTTCCTTCCAATCGAATGTTTTATGTTAAGACCAGCACCTTACTTTAAGGAAAATAATCAGATCAGTGACTACAAAGTCGTAAAAAATGTAATTGACAAGTACAAGGACTTTAAGCTTAGTACATTTTAAGGGGCACAGCCCATTTTTGGGATATACTTTTTATAATAACAACATATAACACAGGTACAATATATTATTACAATCATTGACGTATTCAGGCAAGACTATTCACAAACCAAATATTTATTGAATCTATTTTATAACCTTTCTTCTCATGTTACCAGTGCTTTATCAATCTAAGATGAGGTGGAAACAAAATACAAATGAAAAATTATTATGCAGTACATTTATTATGAAAATATGTTAGAAAATGTAAGCCAATTATTTTGGAGTCTATATGCATGTTATCTTTACAATTACAAGCACCCTATGCCATTCTCAAATCAATCCTTTAGTTTCTAGACCAGAATGAAATGCAAGATCAACTTGAGCTGCAGCCAACAATCCTTGAAGGTTACTCGCAATAAATAAATGAAGCTTACAGGTAGAGTTCTGAAACTTCCGTAACACACAAGTTGAACATTCCTGAAGTGCTGCTGCACTTGCGTTCGGGAATCTATTCTTCAGCCCAGGCGCTGCGCCGGGCGTGACGCGCGAGAGTGAGGTAGGGCCCCACGGACGGCGAGTTGGGGAACCTCTGCATGTAGCGCTCCAGGCGCAAGTACTTGACAGTGATCAGGCGGCCCTCGTACCACCAGCCGTGCAGACTGCGGTACACCACGCCCGCATCCTGCGGCGACGCGCACTTAACGTACACGCAGCACGACGTCCTGTCGATGTCGATGTGTAAAATGTTGCAGTGTGTGTCACATTTTTCCAAAATGGCATCCTGAATCTTGACCCTCAATAACGAGTTGTCGTCGTTTTTGTCGAACATGTGTCGTATTTTGAGGCAGGGTGTCGGAGATACGACTAGGTTGTTGACCGAGCCTTCCTGGGTTTCAAAAGCCTGTCCTTGCCATGACGCGCTGCGCTTTGGGCTGCTGTGCGGGGATATCCATCTCCACACGCGGCAGTCCTCTCCATCAACAGACTGTACCTCCATGCGCACTCTGCTCTCGTTTCTCTGTATGAACTTCACAGCGGCATCCCAAACAGACGCCATTTTTTCCCTGTTTTGTGGTGAGATGAGTGTATCTCTCACATGGTCCACAGATATGTATGGTTCTCCACTATCCTCAGTCTCTTGAGATATCACATCAATAATTTGTTCCACCATAGAATAGATCTCTTCACTTTTCCTTTTCTGATACATCACATAGTATTTGTATGCTCTTTGGAGGCCTAAGCCAAGTAAAGTGAGGAGGGCAACAATAATAAGACTGGACCCGGCAGAGTATAAAGTGTTAATGAATAAGCATGAGAGAGGTGTTGATGGATCTGTGAGAGTGATAGCAACCGTGCCTTTAGTTCTTTGTTGGACAATCAAGTCTGTGGAGCTAATAGGAGAGTAATCTACATCTTTAGTGTAAAGACTTTTTAGTTGGACAACATTCAATCCCCATCGAGGATTGTTAATCAGAAGAACTTGTAAGTTATTCAGATCTGTGCGACATTGGCTGACATCAGCAATCTTTGCCTTGGCGCTGGCAATGTCAATTATTTCTCGCTCAGTGAGATAAGGCAGAGTTCCCGGCTGACCACATTTGTACGAAGCTATCCTAGTTGTCAATTCTGGATGTATGACTTTGAGTAGATCTTTAGCGTAACTAACTTGTTCTTTAGGCACACAGTTGATCCCAGGTCTATTGCCTGGTATGTTCAACTGACAGATTGGTATAACACTGTTCTGATCATCCGCCACTGACGTGATGTCGTTTTTCTTAACTATATACATGAAAAATAAGCAAAAAAAAAAAAGTGCAACTAATACAACAAGAGCAAGGGACACAAGATTGTTCTTTAAAAATTTCTTGTCAGTAGCAGATTTATAGTCCACTACATCAGACCGGTTCACTCCAGTGATATAGGATCTGCGTGGTAGCACAGTGCTGCCATTGTTTGTGTCCCGGTCGAGGAAAGATGACGGTTTTGGATCTGATTTGAGTGCAGATAGACGCCTAGTAAAATTACTTAAATATGGAGATTCTACCTCGTCAATAGTAGAAGTAGACGGCTGGTAAGTACTTGTTGTATAGTTTGAGCTATAGTTCGATGTGGGAATAATAGATGGACGATCTGCCATGGAAGATGTCAAACCTAACCGTGAGCGTATTGAATTGAGATTATCAGATGAAGTCATGCCAGGTGAATATGTGGGTGAGTAGTTAGTGGGTATGATAGATGCTCGAGAGAACACAGACGTTTTCGGGGGGCTGGTGCCGACATCGACAGAGGGTAATGTGCTCGAGATATAGTCGCTCGACCTTGAATTGCTTCGGAAAGGACTCGACGTCTTCTTGTCGACATCTACGTCGCTATCGGAGCCAGTCTCATAGTCGTCCGGATCGTTCGCCGCGTAAGTGCGTTTAATAGTACGTGTGGTCACTGTTTCTACTTCTTCGCGTGTCCTCAGAGCGGGCTTTTCTTCGTCAGACTCAGATCCCTTGTCAGAGTCCCGTTTAGCGGGAGAATCTTTTTTAGGAGGCGGGCGACGTGTTTTGTTTGCTGCGGGCGGCAACATCGCCCCGCCGGTCGTCGCCCGACGGCCACGTTTCTCTTTAGCATTCGTAGTTGTGTCCAAATCGGACTCCTCGCCGCTCGAGTAGCGTGCGAGCGACCGCCTTGTATCGGCTTTGTTATCGACGCTAGTTCTAGGTTTGCTTTTGTTATCTAATACTAATTTCAACTTTTTCACCAACAACTTCCTTGTGGACGCCGTAATAGGCATTATAGGGAACCCATGCTCCGCTAGTTTCGTTCGCAGCTCCGCATCTGACATTGAGTCGACTTGATCGGCCATTGTGAAGTCTGCAAGCACAATATTACAGGTTATTTACACATGCACTCACTAGAACACTGTTTATGTAACGCTATTAGTAATAGTTCACCTTATTTTCGAGATATGCACTGAAGAATTACGTCAAATTTATAATAAAATTCACCGGCGCGTCATGTCGCACGCACCGCGAAAGAACGTCGTTATTTAGTGTTGCCATAAATATTTTTAATTTACCACTAAAGTTAAATATTCTAACGATCACATTTAAAAATATTGTGCAACGTTATGACGTCAGTTTTCTATTTATAGGAGCGTCCTCCACATTGCGTATTTCATTACATAAATAAATAAATAGCTACTGATACTTTTGTTGATATTACTTCCGTCTCTCTCACCACGAGATGACTACAAAATAACCTTCAAGCAACCCAGTTTGTTGCACATGCAAACGAATAAAAATTTATGTATTATTCTTCTGTTTAAAAATATAAAGTTTGAAACTAAAGAATTATTCAGTCTATTTGATTTAAAACATATGAAATTACTTTCCTTACCGTGGCAATTTGAAAATTAATTGATATATAACATGAATACCGGAAAAACAAAGTTATTATTTTAAAATAACGGGAGCCAGTTTGACTCCATTATTTACCTCATCGTTTTCATTTCATGACTCATCTCATCGATAAACACTTGCGACGAAGGTCACGGAATTAACAGTTAAATCCATGAAGACTTTCAGATTTTAGGCTGTCAATCAGTAGGTATGACGGATGAGATGAGAACTCATTCAATATATCCCGACATATATGGCATGTACCAAGGCAACGCGACCATGGCTTAATAGTTTCGCTGGGCAGATCCAATTAAATCTAAGGCCTTGTAATCTGCATTGGGCATGCTCCTGGGAAATCCCGGTCTCGAAAGTACCGGGGAAACCCGGGATTTTTCAGTGTTTAGCACCGGTTCTGGCTAAAAATTCTGATTCTTTCAGTACTAAGGTTGTTCTATAAGTTTACCGTTTAAATATTATTATTTACCTTTTAACTTATTTACTTTAACAAAATAAAAATCCACCACCTGGCTCCATCATCACACGTTCGTTACATCGCCCCTTTTATTGAACTCAACAAAACGAATCATATGAGCCCAAACTTGAGGGGTTTGCTAGTAGCCACTGTTCCACTATCCACCTCCTGGCTTATGGGGACACCCATCGCTCCCTACACTGGGACGAGAAGGCGACACGTAGTGTTCCAGGCGCGCCTCTCTTAGACGGAGGGAGTTTCAGACCTTACTCTCCCACGGGTCGAGGCCCGCGTCAAACGGTCCGGCACTAAGGCGAGGCAGCGGAAGTCGCATTAGATCCCGTTATTCCCGCTGCCCCCGACGCAAGTCGGCGAAGAAACACGGTTGTGGTTTTAGCCAGTACGAGTCTGACAAACCATTACAGTATAAATAAAACAACGTTCCTCGCACCACTTCATTTATTTGTTTCGCTATAGCCCATTACAATATAAGGGAGTGCAAATAATAGTCAACTTATAAATCTACAAGATCTATGTCACTAATATTTAGTTCACAACTAAATATTACATTCACAGCACTTTAAAATATGTTATAAAACCAGAAATTTATAAAAATTTGGAATGCAACATTCATTATGAAATAATTTAAGCACCCATCCCAAATAACTATAGTAAAACATCCTTTACCACATATAAATGTTGGTATTTAAGTAGGCTTAGGACAACATCTAAAATTTTCAGCAAACATACGAAATGTACAATATTTTTATAAATTAATTAGAACGTAATTACATTACATTCTAACAAAACAATTAAATTTCACCCATATCCGAATTGGAGGTACATCAAGAAATTTAAAAAAAAAATGTGGCGAAGATGGCGTTAGCGCCGAAGCCCTGAAGATAGGAGAACCGACGCTTTTATTATATCTCACTAAGCTCTTCAATTATAGGTACTCTCCGCTCCGGTAAATTTCCAACCAATTTTTGCCATCCCAATATAATATTACTTCACATGAAAGGTGTTAAATCTTGTACCATCCCGGTACCCTGGAACGGCTAGATGGAGCTGCTACAGACCACGGGAGAGGAGATCGCGGGAAGACTAAGATGTCTTCCATAGGAATGATCAAGATGTGGTGAAGAACCGGGACCGATGGAAAGAACGGAGGTATTTACCCAGCAATGGAACAGTTCAGGCTAGCTATGGTAACATTAAATATTTACTTAATAAAAAAAAAAAAATGTTCAATCAAAAAAGACGTCTGCAATAAATAAAACATAACAATACTGTTAAATTGAAATCTAGACTTCTAAATAGCTAACAAATAAATTTATCAAAACAAGTACACGTAAAACAATATATATATAAGCACTGCACCGGATTAGCATCACCTCATCTCATTTATTAGCTGCTCCAGATCTGAGGCGATGCCGCGCCCTTACGGTCCGTGTGTTGCAGTGTGGAGCTGCTTAGCGGGAATCCCTAACGGCTCGAGTTGAGGCGATGCTGACCCAATGCAGTGCTTATAACTGAGCATTGACAATAACCTTACAAACAAAGAAACACACACGTAGATTTAATTAGAATACAATGAAATTGGGTGCTCGACTATTTTATTTATTAAAAGTAATAAAAAAATACCCTGGCATGCAGAGAAAAAGACAAAATTCTTGTAAAGACCATACTCCTTACACATAGGGTCTAAATCCGTTTGACGGGAAAAAGACAGAAAATGTTAAATTTCAAAAGTTTTTAGGTATGTATAACAATTTCAAAAATAGTCAAGTACCCGATTATTTTTATGATTAATTTTATAGAGTGTACTATCACATACATTTACTTACAAAGTAGAACAAAGTAATATGAAATTTTCTATTACAACCCTATATTTTTTGTTTGGTACAAAAGATAAACCACGCCATACATGTGGTTTGAATAACTTAGTTACGAATTTGGTATGATTCACTTAGGTGTAGTATTATTGGGGCGGTTTCCAGCCACCGAAGCCGACTTCCAGCTGTTTGGCCACTGCTAAACATAGTCTGTCTTGATTTGGTGCCGCTATAACCTGAAATTTAACCAAAAATATATAATACTATCGTTGCAACAAAACCGATACGAAATCTTTACATATGTACTGTCACAGGTTGTCAAAATTAAAACTAAGGTTGTATTTGTTAAGATAAAATCTAACGTTAGAATGATTAAATAGTCATTTTATTAGATAAAACAAGGCGTGTCCGCAGCTAAGTTCCAATCTGACTAATGAGGTATTTTGAAGCAACAAGGCTATTTTGAAATATCATATTACATTAGCAGATTTTCCATCAATGACGATGTTTGGTACTAACTATGCTGTCTCCATTCGTTTAACAGTTACCTTTTCCATCCTAATTTTGGATTCAGTTCGTAATCTGAGGTAACAAATTGCAACGTACAAACAAAAACAACAACACAGAGTCATAATTCTCATCAAAATTAGTTAGGTTTTTTTATTTGTCTTACCTGTACACCAACAGGCAGTCCTTTATACAGTCCCATGGGCACCGTAGTGGCCGGCATGCCGAGTATGTTGAACGCCATCGTGTACATGACGCCCGACGCCTTCAGGAACACCTGGTTGTGATGGTGAGCCTGGCCGATGAATACTGGATAGATGAACACACCGTTGTCGCCTAGGACTTTCTGGAAAGAATATGCAATGGGATTTTTAGTATCTTTCATTGAGCTGTCGCAAAAACCTTTAGGGAACTATTTGGAAATGAATACGAAATTGTTTTTGGTTTCCATTTTTGACCGTATAACAAAATCAGCCATAATATTGCCACAGCTGCGGGCGGGCCTAGTGCGGGCGGTTGATGTTACATGCCTTCCAATTTTTGGTTCTAGGACATGCATGGTTCATGGTGATTTTTCGTATGGCCAGATAAGTACAAAATATCTTGATATAATAATATTTAAGTACCTGCATATGTGCACGTAGTTGATTCGCTTTTCCGTTGTAGTAACCTCTCCGCGAGTCCGGAATGAACAAGTGACTTTTGTTTATAAGAGAGAAGCTCAGTCCTTGGAGTGATCGTGATCCGCCACCAAACATGTATTTTATAAGCTCAACAAGCAAGCTTTTATCGCGCTAAAAAAAATAAACACAAAAATTATTCAAACTTTAAAAAAAAGATTTTTTATCTGTGGAAATATTTAGAAAAAAATATCTTGAGTTGAATCACCCGGAATTATGGGAAAATAATTTATGTTATTTGGCAACATTATAAAAAATGGAAGCGTTCCGTTTCGCGGCACTTACTTTCGGATTGGCGGGATCTTGCAAAAGATTCGGAATGTCCTTCATCGAAAAAAATACGGACACCGATATTTCGACCGAGTCTTCTAAATCTTTGAATTTTTCCTGCAATAAAATAAAAACATTTGTATAAATGTCTAAGAATGTTTTGATTACATTAATAAAAATAAAGATTCCATTTTGATTTGATTGGAGTATGGAATGAAGTCAAATTATAAGCTTTTAGAGAACACGAATTGGGTAGGTACCTATTTCAAATTCTCAACAATCAGCATGTGTGAAAGTGTTTTAGTATCTTTGGGTTAGGCTTATAAGTAAAGGTGAGACAACTTGCACTTAGTGGCGTAACGTGGGTTTTTGCCGCCCGGGGCTGACCGGAAATTCGCCGCCCCTTTTATTTTTCATTATTAGTCAAAAAGGGTTGTAAAAAATCAAATAGCATTTAAAAAATGTCAAATGATTCTTCGTGCTTTTTTTAAAGGATTTTTAAAATGTAATAATCAATGTCAGTTTGTATGTGTATGTAGAAGTATCTATGTCAAATCAAATAAAACGCACTTATTTATTCAAAGTGGGCCAGGTACAGGCACTTTTGAATTGTCAAATCCCAAACACCATAAAAATTATGATAAAATATTAAAATATATGTATATTATGCTACAGAGTGACACACAAGGCTTAATACCTGTAAAAGTACTTTACATTCTTTTTACCTTTAATATAGATATAGAAGAAAGAATATAGTCCTTGTATCTAGTATGTGTGTGTGTCTGTGTTAGTGCTTGTATCTGTACTTGTACACGCGGCGGCTTGCTCCAACATACGCAGAGCACGCGTGGGCTCGTGTCGCGCTCTCGTGGCGTATTCACAATTGCTTCGATTCGACAAGTCGTATGTCTATCTTCTTGGACGCAACGAAATTGACCGAGATAGACATACGACTTTACCTACCTGCATGAAGAAAAAAGAGTGAAATATGTTTCATCCAAGATAATGTTGGTTTTACCTCACTAATTATACATCCACAATCATTTTCCAAGTATTTGACGGCGTTGCGAATAGCATCATTAATGCATCTGTCCACTTTCAACAGGGCGACCGAATCTGTTGCTTCGAACATGTAGTGAACCTGAGAAAGTACACGAGATAAATCAGAACATGAAACATAATAAAAAAGACATACCACGATTACCATGTAGTAACAAACATGGTCAAATATGGACATTATGCAAGATCTTCTGGACACGCTCGTTCCATCATAGACCTCATTCATAACTGAGGTCAAGAGCAGGTCCACTTTGCAAAAAAAGATCATGGTTCAATGGCTAAAAAGTTCATAGTACTAGCTTCCACCCGCGGCTTCGATGTTTCATCAAAATCCAATCAGTAGTTTTAATGAAAGAGTAACGAATATTCATGCTCACAAACTTTCGCATTTATAATAATAAAAATATAGTATTAAGTAAGATTTTTATTAAGTATGAGACACAGTAGGAAGGTGAAAAACCAAATAAATAAATAAAGAAAAGCTGTTGCTGTGAACAAGATCGAAAAGGATCCTCCGAACTGACGCGTGTTGTGTTTGGTGATCTAAAACTGCCCTACGATTGGTGACAGGCTTCTATACATACACAATAGACATAATTATCGGTTAAACTCTGCTGGAGCGATGCAGGATTCTGCGTGACGTCAGGTATGAAGCGTAGTTCGTATGCGGCGTTGTAGATGTCGCCACTAGCGATACGTGTGGGTTTGTAACTCAAACTTCCATTTTTTACCAAAGCCTGGATTGTGTCTAGGCAAACAAATAATATTCATGTTTGTATACTGAATGAAGTCAGCGAAATACATGAAACCTTTTTATTTGTACCGTATTTCATGCAAATAAAGAATCTTGAATACTTAGTGTACCTTAACTGCTTTCATATCGACGGGCTCGTCCAAGTTGAGCTTGTTACCAGCGCCCGCCATGATGTTCATGAGCAGCGTCAGGTCCTCCGCGCGCCGCGTCATGGGCCCGACCGTCAGGAACTTCGGGAAGTCCTCGTCGCTCAGGGTCGGGATGTGGCCTTCTATTGAGATTACACCTGGGGCAAAACAATAAAGGTGGTTAGGAAGTCGGCTGAGATATGGATTTTTATTAAGGACCTGATACACTTCCGAAATCTTAGGCAACCACAAACCGCATTGGTAATACCACCAAATCGCTATGACAGGCCACTGCGAGAGAGAAATCTCAAAAGACTTCGTTGTTGAATGGTTATAAGCGCTACTAGTGAGCATGATGCAAAGTGTTATTGCGATTTCCCATCAGAAATTTCTCAATAGCAGGTTGGAGTTTAGATTCGTGTCCGGTTCAATTCGGTTAGACTCGCCCCCTATTGTACTTAAATGTGCCTTTCATATAGAGACTTAAATATACTGGTGAAATGTGTAATCTGTTTAATCCTTCTGGGAAATACATTTTCACGGTAAATGTGAGTGGCAACGCGAAGGGACGGGAAAGCAATGGGACGCCCTAGACTAGAAGGACATACACGCGGACATAGTTGCATAGTATTCGCCACCGGCGTACATGTTTGACTAGATGAATAGATATGGACGATACGAAAGTAGTAAGTGAGGATCGTAGCAGATGGCGTTCTGAAGTTTGTGTCTACTATGGAAAAAAGTGTCGGTTTATATATGTTGTGTTACTCACCAGGCGTGGGCTTATGTCCGAAGACCCCGCAGAAGGCGGCCGGCAGACGGATGGAGCCCGCGATGTCCGAGGCCACGCTGAAGGCAGACGCGCCGCACGCTAGCAGGGCGGCCTGGAATACGAGATGACGAGGTTTTAAGTAAATGTATAGCATATTAGTTTTGGATCTTTAATGATATTGTTAGAAGGGCTATGCTGGAAATTGTTAGTTCCGATTTTGGCCACGCGCCAAAACAACCCTGCAGCACTAGACTAGACTAACCGATCCAAAGAAAGATATAACTTGAAGTGGCACAGGGCCGCACATGTATGTCGCTCTCGCAGGAGCGACAGCCGCTGGAGCAGACGAATCTTCGAGTGGAGACCGCGAATCAGTAAGCGTCCTGTGGGTCACCCCACACTTGGTGGACCTAAGACCTTACAAATGTGGCCAGGTGTAGTTGCAACTTCGGAGAGGTCCTGCTGTGGATTACGATACGCCGAGTCGATTGATTGATCCACGGCAGGGCAAAAGCGTATCTACCAGAATGAAGTTATGCTTATTACTTGAAAGGGCCAGTAACCAGCTAAACACGCGTTTCATGCCGTGATATTTTGTTTTTTTTTTATCATCAAAGTTTTAAAGCTATGTTTGATTTAACACAATAGAATTTCTATGCTGCAAATGTCTCTAATGATGAGTTCTACAAGTCGTAAAATCAACAAACATTTAGTCATTGTTGACAATGATCACGTGCTCAACTAACAAACATGCGAGTTGGCATTTAGCGAGTTTATAGGTTTGCAAATACTTATGAGTGGCGTTGAAAAGGGCTGTTGTTTAAAAAGCCTGGGAATTGCGAAACACTGATTAAATACTGATTATGATGAAGCTATCATCTTAATCAGTATTCAACACACCAAACACTCCCACACACAATCTTCAGACACTTGCACTTACATCATTAACTTTTCTACTTTCTCAATCTCTCTCATATTGTTAATGTTCACCATCAGCATCCACAGCCCGACTTCACTCACTGTTGGGTATTATAGGCCTCTCTTTGCTTGTGCCAAGCTCCATGCTTGGTTTCCTACAAGATCAAAAATTCACACTTGCCACAGTCCATAGACAATGTCTGCCACAATAGAATTATATAAGCATACCCTATAGCCGGACAATGCCCCCTAAGACATAGGCCTAGCCTAGTTTAGGGGACAGGGTTGTACCTATTGTACTCATCTACCTAGTGCTACATTGAGAATTTTAATCTAAATACAGAGTAATGTACACGGCGACATATCAAGCTATACATATCTAGTATAACAGGGCCGTCGCTCGTCGTGCGGACTTGAACTTTAAGTTAATAAATAACTTGTTTATTTATTTACTAGCCAAAAGACTTTCAGAGAACAAATTGCGGACACTGCTCCGGACACCTGATTCAGACACATAATTTACTGAAGTATCTGTCAGAGTCCGGGTGTCCGCAACCGTTCCGAAACCTGTCCCTACCGGTTTGACTGAACCTTTAAAGCTTTTTAAACCTAAAATCCAAATAACAAACATTATACAAAACTGCGAACCTAATAGATTTACTAACTATTTACCCAATTTACCTAAATTTTTCAGCTGTCAGCATATTTAAGCTGATTCGTCAGAACCTCGGTTTGTTTAAATTATGGACCCAAAACAAACATAGGCTACAGTTTTATGAACGAAATTCTGTTGACCTGTGTTGGCAATTTGGTTTCCAGACATGTAAACAAATTGTGATTTTGTAGAATCAACTTTAAACATTAGAAGTTCAGTTCAGTAAAGTTCGGTTTAGTTGTGTTTCTTTTAACATTTAAAGTTCAGTTTACGCTATGATTTCTATGGTCGGTTTCTGAATTAGTACCTATATGAAGTTGATAACCTGTCAAAGTCTACCTTTTAGCCTAGTACAGGACCAATGTAAAAGTGTTATTTAAGTTTTTTTGGCTGTTCTCGTTTCATTTAATTTTGTTTCCTTTATTCGTTTTCCTAACACATTATTTACATTTTTAAATATTTTATTAACAAAAATTATATACAAAAACATTTAAATATATAAAAAATAGTAGCCCACCGGCATCGGGAACAGGGTCCAGGCTACCGGAGGTCAGGGCTCTTAAGAAAGGAACCTCCTAACGCGCCGTGTTCAGAAGTACTGCTTTTTGAATCAAGCCCTTGATCCAGCTGCCAAGCGAGAGCCTCCTGAATAATTTTGTTTTTATTATTTTGTCCTGTGCGAGTCTAATAAATACTTTACTTTAGCAGTATTCCTTCGAAATTCAAAACAGAATGCTGGACTTAAATTTTTTTTTAGGCACATTCGCCTGTATTATCTAAGATTCGATTTTGAGCATTAAATTTGAGAATCTTGGATTTGTTACATGAGAGAGCGCCTTTACTTAAAATCCTTAAATCAGAAACCGACAAATAATTTATACTTATTCATTTGAGTGGAAATAACATCAATGGAAACAAGATTCGAATAGTGCTTTGGAGCTAGCATATAATTTAATGGAAGTGTTGCGTCATACATTCAAGAATAGGTAGTAGTAACATGTAGTAGCACTGCCATAATAGATATGACAAACATCAGTTGGGACTATTACGGTGACGGAGGTGTGAATTGACGTTAGTAGTGCTTTTGTACCTTTAGAGTACAAGTAACAATATCAACCCACTTGTACCAAAACATATTCTCTGGGTGTCCAATAACTAGAACATTTTCAGTTTTGTGCGATGTGATTTAAAATTTCTTAGAGATTTTTATCAAGTTCCGAAGAAAAAACGGAACTTTTAAAAGAGAAGAAACAGTGACTCTTTTGTTAAGCATTTTATGGAGATCTATGGAAAGTAAGTAAGAAATTCATATTAGATATAGATAATGTTTGACGTCAGTCAAAGGCCAAAAAATCCTGAATACCACCAATCCTGATTCTAAGTAAGAGATAAGCATAAAACACTCTCTCACCTCCCCACCAGAAGAACCTCCAGGCGTCCTATTCAAGCAGTAGGGGTTGTTGGTGGTTCCCCTCAGCAGGTTCGTGGTCTCCCAGCCCAGGCACAGCTCGGGCGTGTTGGACACCAGCAGCGGCACGCCGCCCGCGCGCCGCACCGCCCGCACCACGCCGCCGTCCGCCGTGGCGCGCCGCCCGGCGTTCTCTAGGCAGCCTACCGAGTTCGATAGGCCTGGAAAGAACATTTCGAACATTACTAAATGACATCTCATATTTTAACATTAATCATTCATTAATATAGGTTCACCAACAGCTTCTGTGTACAGCATATCTTAAGTATAGGTTTTACTGTCTTGGACTTACATAGTCGCCAAATGGTGCGCACCACATGAGAAAAAATTAAATATCATATTTAGCAGATAACGGGCATGGTCTGGTTGAGACTCGCGCAGACCGGGAAGTATGCCTGTACTCAGCAGTGGGTGAACCACGGCTGGTAATTATGATGATGATACTTTGATACAATAAGAAACAAAAACGAGATTTTAAGCACAGTTCTTCAACAATTTATGCTCATCATCATCTGCCTAGCCTTTTTCGACTACTATGTTGGGGTCGGCTTCCAGTCTAACCGGATGCAGGTGTCAGCTGAATACCAGCAATTTACGCTCACAATACTCAATTAGAATTTTCTTGTTTGAGAAGTTTTAAATATAAACAATAGTTTTTCAGTGCGTATGCTGCGTCTCATCACAGACAATGGCCCACCTTACAACTTACGCCACATGCCCTATCACCTGCTCACTTGATGACCTTATGGCTACGTCAGTAAGCGGAGTTCGTATAGTCGTTGCCGCAAAGGCAATTAAAGTCCTAAGAAAACATGGATGTATTGTGTGTGAGAGGAACGAAATGAAAGATAATATTTAAATGGTTTGAAATGAAAGCGGAGGATTGTATGAAAAAAGTGTGTTGTGCCGACCCCGGCCATAATATCGGACGAGAGCAGAAAGATGATGATGTCTGCAAATTTCTCAATAACCACTTACCAGCGAGCGAACAGCTCTCCTTCACAGTGAACGGCACACCAAAAAGCGGCTTCTCCTTGACCAGGTCTTCAAGCGAGCCATTCTTCTTGGCCTCCTCGATCTGCCGGTCGATATTCTTGGCATCCTCAGTGGCAGCCCGGTACCGTTCCTCTACGACCGCGTTGAGGTACGGGTTCACTTCCTTGACGCGGTTTATGAAGATTGTTACCAGTTTCTCGCTAGATATCTGGGGAAGATAAAGATAACGTTAACATTACGTTTTTTTGCCACGAAGGGTAAGGCCAAGCTGTATCGTTAGTACACACATTTTGCCAGTTATATTTAAAATAACATCACTCCTGTAATAAATATTTTTTCTTTTTATCTTTCTTTCTTTCTAATCCCCGAAGGGTTATGCAGAATCTACCTAATAGTAAACGCACATTTCGCCGGCTATGTCTAAGTCCCATGTAATAAGAAGCGAGCCTAAAGCCATCACAAATTTAAACTCCGTGGCTGCTACTGAGAAATTCCTGATGGAAAAATCCAATAACACTTTACTCGCCCTGAGAATCCAACCTATACATGACCTCATGCTCAGCAGTAGCTCTTGCGACCATTACGGTTGATGGCAATAAGGTCTTCCCCTATAACATCGGATTTTAACTTATCTGTGAATGAAACACATCCACACCCAGTTATGTTGAAGTCTGGTGTTATAGACTACTGCCCAAATGTGGGTGTACTACAGGAACAACTCCGCCTAACGCTTTGGAAAAACAAACACAAGTGATGTTCAGTAATTTGTCATTCTTATTCAACAAATTATTGTAGTTACACAAGTGCCCAGACATACATAACTAAATAGTTTATATACAACACTATCCTGCAGACTTATATTGTACCAGCAGAATAAGTCGTAAGTGCATTACAGGATAAGCCCTTGAATTTGTTCGTCTACAGTTCAAGGCACTAAATCTGTAGTCAAATCAGGTATTACGGAGAACACTGTGAATCACGTCAAATAAATGGATTCGTCTTTTGTATATTTATGGATTTATCAACTTGCTTATTACGTATGTGAAGGATATCGTACCGGTATATCCTAGAACTGCGAAGACATTGAATATCCACCAATATCAATGGGGTGTTCTCCCCTGGAGCTAAATTTTCAAAATCGCTTGTGCATGAAGTAGATGACAGAATTATTGCTACAAAGTATCGAATGAAAATTATTGAATTGGAAAAATAAATACCGATGTAAATTGGATGAAGCATAATTGGCGATATTCGAATCCAATATGTTTTCATAGTAAATATAGTAGTAGTAGTTACAATAACAAGCAGCTTCAAAAGATTATACTTGACTCACGTACTTGCGGATAGATGTTTACGGCTAAAATAATAGGTCTATACTTATGTAATTGGAGATTTAATAACCAGCATTTTCAGATTTAATTATCTGTGGATTGGCGCGCAATTCGAAATTCAAATAAATTTTATTCAAAAGCCGTGTTCTTTTAATTTCAAATTCAGTCATTTGTTTTTAGATAGTTTTTTGTTTTTGTGAAATTGTGGTAGTTTTTGGCGCCAGGGATAAACTGAAAATTCGTACAATTTTTGAATATGAGTTCCTACTTGGACATAACGCTGCGCAAACAACATGAAACATTAACGACGTGTACGGGCCTAACACTGCTTGCATAAACACGGTCCATTATTGGTTCAATCGTTATAAATCTGGAAATTTTGAGTTGAAGAATGAGCCTCGCGGTCGGCCGGTAACCATTGTCGACAACGACGAATTGAAGGTGGTAGTGGAATCGGATCCAACTCAATCTACGGCTGAGCTTGCTGCGGGCCTTGGAGTTAGTGTCAAAACGATATTGAAGCACTTGCGTCAAATCGGAAAGATAAAAAAGCTAGATAAGCTAAAAAAAAAAAACAAATCTCCAATTCCATAGGTAAAGACCTAATAGTTACGTGCAAAATATTTTTTCATGTACCTACATTTTTACTTATATTTGTTTAGTAGTGATTAAGCAGTGTTGTTTTAGCGAATGTGAGTACCAATAGAAACCATATCTGGTTTAATGGTACAAAACAAACGAACCTGTATTAAGACTGTATTACAATTAAAAAAAAAAAAAGAAAAGTTAATTTGTTCAACGGTTAAATTTCTCGTAACTCTCTCGTTTCTCGAAGGGTGTGCAATTCAGTGTAAAGGATGCTCCACACCTATTCAGTTCAGCCAATTCCTTTCGCCAGTAAAGCTCATGCTCTACTCGGTTTAATTCGGCAAAGGCACTGTGCTGAATTGGTCAAAATCGAATTTATATTTAGTCGCACGGCTGTGTCGAATTAGACCCTCCCCAAGTCTTTCGTTATCTTATGCTGATAGAAGAATACACTATTTTCGAGTGCCATATGGTAGCAACCCGCAAGCAGAAGCTAGTACCCATATTCCACTGAAGTTCCATGTCATAAATAGAGTGGCGAAACTTTTCCCAATAACTAGGCACATCCGGGTTCCAAGGCGGCTACTGACAATGACCTAATGGAAATTCAATTAAAATCATCACAAGTTCACAACCCGTTATTATAGAGGCGTATCCAGTGACATCACGCTTCGTTGACTGCCCATACTGCACAACTATGTCAAACAACTGATAATAGACAATAGCGATTGCAATTAACAAGAATTGCAGTCAGTTGCAGAGTTGCCATTTTATGGGCGTTTGTCAGGATGCGCGTAAGTATGTCAATTGGTGTGCAGCAATAAAAATCGCCGGCTTGGAATTGAGTGATTTTAACTATGGACTGTAGTCCACCAGTCCCTTGCAGAGTAGTGCTTGTAAAGTGACGCTATTTCTCAATAGCCCGGAGGCTGGCCTTGTGCCCGGTTGCTAGCAATAGGCTTGCCCCCTATTACATGGGACTTAAACCTGACTTTCGAAATTTCGGTGTACTATACACCTCTGCCTAACCATTCGTGGAAATATAGACGTTATGTTTTGTTATGGATTCAAGGACGAATTTCAACACATAGCCAGTATGTATTTCATGCTCCAGAATCTTAAAATATTATAATTGATTAGGTACTTTATTATCTACCATCCTGAACTGGCCCTGCGTGATGAATTCTGGCCCTGTCCTTCTCACAGCGAGGAGGCCTATGTCACGCAGAGGGAACGATATAGGTTAATCACTTACTTGACCATTCCTAACAGCAGCAGCTAACTCGACAGTACTCTTGCTCAGCACGGGGTCGATCGCGGGCGGCAGTCGCCGGTTGTCGCGCGCGCGGAACCAGAACAGCGGCGCCAGTAAGAAGTTGAGGAGCCGCAGGATTATACCCACCAGCTGGACTCCTACTTCCATCCTGGAAAAAAGAGGAAGCGTTTTTAGAAATGTTTTTGTTTTTTAACTGCATTTCAAACTATTCGAAACACTAAACTGCGGTGCAGATCCTTAGTTCATGTGTGTCAAAGGATTTCCAGCCTAAATGAGTCTAGGGTGGCCATGTCTACTGCACGCCTTATGAACGTTAGGACCGTAAAACAGGAACATTGTCTTCCCTAAGAATTGCAAGAAGTGGCGCAGAATCGAGACCAATGGAAGAAATGGATTGTCTTACTCCTGGGTGAACGTTTTGTCAATAGTGGGACAGTACAGATTAGTCTGTGAGTGTGTGTCAAACAAGTTTAAAGACAGTGTGGCTGGAGACTTCGTTACGCCTTATTTTTAACCAAGCTACGACAATCTGAAGCATTATTTCGAGATAAACTTTTTAGTATTACACATTTTTGGATGAAGTTGCTTGACCTGTAGATTGTTTTGGGTGAAACTCCTTTTTCAGCGTATGAAACAGTAAACATAACGCACACGAGATCATAGTAATAGTAACTTTAACGTTCGAAAAATTCACTTTGTTTCACACAAATTAGTAGATTTCCCACGTGCGGCCTCGTACATCTACGGCAACTTCATAGAATGATTGATATCCTTCAACTTCCGTGTTACTTCAGTTCGGTCATGATCGCGACACATCGGTGCCTTTGGTTCATACTTTTTCCTGTACAGCATTGTGGATGGTTCTCCTAAGCAAATCTTAGCCACTCATGTGTCCATATTAGAAAACAAACATGCCATTAGCTATGCATAACAGCATTTTAATAGCGTGTCGTGTTATTTATTATTTTTTATGTTTGTCTAGTCATTTTTTCACACACGAAGAACCGATAGATAGACTGTAATAGAAAGAGGGTGCCCAAATTCTAGTCATAAAAGTAGGTGAAGACCAAAGAGACGATTGACCTCGTGAAAGATGTTATGACTAGGAAGATGGTGATTACTGAGATAACGAATAATACAGAACTATGAAAGGAGACATGGTGCATAGACCCAAACCAAATTGGACAATAAGGGCAAGAGAATGCTGATGGAGTTAAGAATGCTAAGCAATTAGAAGACGTACATAGTTCTTTAGGAAGCTATAAAACAAGAAGATGTGGTATTTTGATTCTTGGCTCAGATTTTAAGCTGCGTATCGACTCATCCAAGTAATTCAAAGATTAGCATATACCATATTATATCCGATAGCAGAATTCTAAGGCCTAGCGAATGTAAAATAATGTTGGCTGTTAGGCAATACCCAATCTTATCTAAAGTTTATGTAGGTATCTCATTATGAGGTCTCACACACACCTCACATTTATAATTTCTGGCTGATTCGATCCTTGAAACTGTTCCATGTTATATTCAAAAGTATAATTTATACGATGTTCCGAATAGATTGCAGTTCAATTCGCGCGTGATACGAATCGTGATTCAAAAGGCAATGTTTTGTAGACCTATTCTTGTACAATTTGTTTTGAAAAGTTTTCCAATAATGATGGGTTGTATGTTTCAAAAAGTTAAAAATACTTATAACAATAGGTTTGTTTGACGTATTTTGCATTCTTGTCACGATGACAGATTATTATTGAGCATTCAGAATGGTTTGTGGGTTCGTGATTCGGACACGAAAGAGGACGAATTTTATCGTGGATGTCCATAAAAATAACTTTGGAAGGCTCAGAGGCGAAGAAGTAAAAACCGAGTGAAACAGGGCCGGGGCGCTTGTATGCATTATTATTGTCAGGTTTAACATAGTTTTTAACTCTTCGTATGCTCGTGGAAGTTCTTTCAATGTGTACAGTCTTCGATGTAGTACCTACTTGATATTCCTTAGTCCAATATGTAACCAACACACATTGTATGTACTCTGCATGATCCTACACAAGGATAAGTACCTCTACAATGATACCAATAACTCAGCACCTACTTCAACGATAGAAGGACTTTTCCCGCTTTGTGTTCGACTTTGAAACATACTCGTATATTTTGCATAATACTGAATTCTAAACATTTAGAAAAATACAAAGATTGAGCTCGTGTTGGCAAACGGTGTTATTTTTACCGCGCACTGGATTTTAGATAATAACAACCGCATGGGTCGATCTCCAAGGTAAAGCCGCGCTTGGCAAGGTCCGTTCACGGATGGGTGACCATCCTTTACATTCCGAGTTTCCCCCGGGCCTCGGAAAGCACGCTAAGCCATTGGTCCCGGTTGTCATTTGCAGATATTTGACAGTCGTTACAGGTAGTACCTATAACCCAGTACTAACTGGGTTGTCGAGGTCAGGTAGGCAGGTAAAATATTGGTTTTCAGCTGCATCCGGTTAGACTGGAAGCCGACCCCAAAGTAGTTGGATGCTCTCTGTTGAATTTTCAACGCGAACCTTGTGAACTTTCTGAGAAGAGGCCTTTATTTATAAACAATCGACTGAAAGCAGGAAACCGCTGTCTTTGGATCTCAAGTTAAATTGAGATAATATTATCATAAGGTAATATTTATGATAATATTAAGTTATGGATTATATTCAAATGACATGGGAGACAGCTGTAAGTTCCTCTGAAGTTAAAGTGCCAATATGCATGATATAAATATAATTTATAGCCTATAGCACCGACGAATAATGTAGCTTTTAGCCAGTGAAAGTTTTTTTAGAATTGGATCATTGGTTCCGGAGATTACCCTACATACACTTACAAACAAATGTTACCTCTTTATAATAGAAGTATAGATACAGGGTGTAAGGGACAGCCCTCCACAAACTGATGGGGTGAATTCAGTATATCATACTAAGATGACCGGTACAGGAAATTTTTTCAGGAATGTATGGGAATCCAATAAATTTGATTTATTTCCTCATAAGCAATGTATCGTTACCGTGGCAAAACGCATGTAGCGAACTGCAAGCGCGACGACAAGTTCGATGAACTCTGTAGCTAGGCAGGAAGTGAACAGCTGATTTCACGTATCGTTCGTTAGAGTATTTCAACATCCATTGTTGGATTTTTGATTTTAGCCGTATTATTTACATAAATGAAGTGCTGCGTACAGGAAATGTAATTTTACATTGAAAAAAAGGAATAGTTAATGAAAAAAAACATCCGGAGAAAAATTCCGGTGGAATATGATTCAAAATAAGGAGCTGAATGCACCCCTGTCAGTTTGTGGAGGCCGTTCCTTATACCCTGTATAATTGAAATAACTAAAAACAATAAAAGGGGTCATTTCAATTACCTAAACCTTGTGTCAGTGGTCCACATTGCTTCGAAAGTCATGGTGAGAAACCTTTGGGCAGCTTTAGGACGATGCAGGCAAATCTTGTATCAATAGATTCTCAAGATCATTGAATTTGATCAAATTAGAATATTGTCAGGATAGCAAAACAATCTTTTTAATTGAGAATTAAGTGAATAGCTATTGTACTCCAGACTATTCATTACCACAATCACTATAATTCGTAGCAATTGATGTGCAACTGATACGGCCTTGGCAATAGCAAACATTGTCCAAGTCAAGTTCACAGTCGTAGACAAACGAAGAGTTACATCATAGAGTCGTTTATTACTTGTTAACTACATGCTACGTTTATGTATCTTTCAATTTGTGAGTATCTGCGTTATGTAGCAAGCTTGTGGATGCTGAAAGGTTATTGTGAACGAAAATAGCCGTTAAAGCACGGGTGTCAGAAAAAACGGCCTGTATTAGGAATCAGTGTTTAAACCGTTTTCTTAGCAGGAAAAAGATCAAGAGGACGTTAAGCAATGGTCAACTTAAGTGGGATAGAAATGCCGGTGCACGGGGTACTCCACCAGGCAACAGACAAGTAGGAAATAAAGAAGTAACTATAACCAAATCTGTGCTTAGCACAGATTTTTTGACACTCATCATCCTCTCCTTTTTTCCCAACTATGTTGAGGTCGGCTTCTAGTCTACTGTCTAACCAGTTGCAGTTGAATACCGTTATTTTTCACATGGAGCCACTACCTGGCTGATCTCCATAACCCAGCCACTAGGTAAAACCATACCCCTTGGTAAGACTAGTTAAATTTTTCGAAATACTACTACTTTTCTTTGTTGTTGAAATTACTGTCTAGAACTCCAAGACTATTTCTGGCCAGAATCAACGTAACAGTAAAATCCACACTTTACTTCATTGTAAGCAGTCACGAAAACCCTATGAATAACGTAGTTTACGCTGAATAGTTTAGACACGTTTCGCGTGTTTGCTAAATTAACTTCTATAAAAATGGTATTAAGTTTCAGTTCGACTAACAATACTGTCATGGTCATGATATAAAGTGTAGTTTTGGTAATAATGCTATGCCCTGAACATTTGCATAAAGGACTTGTTGATACGGAGGGATTTTTTTAGTAGTAAAATAGTTATAAAGTATATTATAAGCTCCACCAGAATTTTAAAATCAAGCGGTTTCAGTAACTGAGACCTAGAAATCTTGCAAGTTCTTAAGACGGGTATTGAAGTAGGGAGAATAAAAATATCACAACCTCTGGAACATAACTGAGAATTTCACTCACAAAGCTTTTTAAGGATAGTCCCGTTTCTGAGCAGAGTTTCAGAAGCTTTTCCCTTAAAAATACAGATCTTAAAAGTATCATAACTTCACCTCACACATTTTACTACAATGCAAACCAAATGGACGGCAACACAATTAATTAATGCACCAATATGCTTCATGCAATCAATTTGAACCCGCGAACAATGCGGCACGGTACAACTGGCCTTATGTGTACAACACCGTACAAGAGTCGAACCCGCTGTACTGCTTGGCCACAATACACGCGCAAGCGACAAATGTGTTGCCACGAAAAAAAAATGCTTAGAGCATGCGTAGAGTTCAGGTGTGGACAAACCGACCGCACTCGAGAGCGGACTGGACGGCGGACTTGACAGATAATGTACTGGAATGCCAATTTAACATTTATCATAATAATACACGATTCTGTAATTGTAGGTGTACAGTAAGTCAACTATAAAAAAAAAATACTACGCCTAACAAGTGAGAGAAAACAAGCGTGAGGTTGTTTTTTTAATGTGGTTTTAAAAAAAGTTTGAATTTTGAATATGAATTTTGATCAGTCAATCTTAAAAGCTATTTTCATTTTAAAACCCTGTATTTCTCAGGACGCAAACGGGGCAGGGTTGAGGACTTCTAGGTAATTATTCAATACCACATAGAGCATACATATACAGGAATTCAGCTTATTGCGAATTTTCTATCTTTAGTTTTTTTAACTTAAAATCTTTGATTTTTAAAATAACACCCTGTATAATTCAGGCCGCCAGTGGCAGAGTTGGAGACTTAGGTAATGATTCAATACCACATAATATAGATACATCATACATACACAATACATCTACCAAATTTCAGTTACCAGATATTTCACATATTTGGGCATTTTTGGTCTAAAAATCCTCAGCTATTCATGCAAGTCGGGACGCCTGAGGTCGTGAGCAGGGCGTTATTGATAGTATGGAGGCAATGCCCCAGAGCCTAATGTGCGAATGACACTTACACGAGGGAAATGCACATCTATCATGGAGGGAACAGAGGATTTCTGTTTAGTCTTGTCCAGGACTTGCAGTCAGTGCAGTGTTATGAGTACCCACTGCACCGTTCTGGGTACTTAATCAAATCAAATCAAATCGTTTATTTGCGATACACGGGGTACACGCAGATGTTCATTACATCAACCACTTGGGCATACAAATTATTAAATAATATAATGAAAATATGGTTCTAAAATTCTAATGATTTGATATAAATTTCATTTCAGATTAAATATAAATTCTATTATTACTATTAGTCATGCATGACAGACACAAGCCAATCAACAACAATACATTATCGTCAAGCGGACATGAAACATTTTAAGTGACTGTTGATTGTTTAATTCAGTTTTTTTGTCACCGACTTCAGAAGCTAAAGTTATTTTTCACTTTTCTGTGTTTTTGAAGTCGGTTTTATTTTTTGCAAAAAATATTTTTTATTTTCCATTTTTAGTGTATTTGTATAGGATATTACAAATATTTGCTATACATTTATTTTACATTGTTAACGATACATTTCATGGTAATAGGCTTATCCCTAATAAAATGGAACCTAATATACCTGTCGCAATCTGGGTGTACTGTACGCACCTGCGTACCTCCTCAGAGCATACAGCCGTTACGTTGTGTAAACAATACACATCCAAGCGATTGCAGCAATCACGACAGATTTGCTATCTACTATTGAAGAGTTCCATTGTATAACTCCCAAGAACAAATTCACCAAATTTAAACGTAGCCACCGCGGAATTAAAAAAAAACATCGAAATCGGTTCATAATTGTCGAATATAAAATTTAGAGATTTGTCCTCGATTTCTCCAGGATTCCATCATTAGATCCTGACATGAAGACCATGGGACCACATGGAAAGTATACTGATTCAAACAATGCCCATAAAATTTTAGGGTGCCCTTAATTTTTCTGGGATTCCATCATCTGATCCTGACTTATATCTTCCATCATCAGCTCAGCAACATGAGATGATGATTACCATGCACAAATTTCTGAATTGTGTTAGAGAGTATATGAAAAACATTGTATGTGCCTATAAAATTTCAGGGTTGCCCTCGATTTCCCTGGGATTCCATCATCAGATTCTGATTTGGTGACAATAGGACTACCGCAGGAGTATAGGCTTTCGAATAAAAAAAAGAATTATGAAAATCGGTGTACAATTGGCGGAGAATTTGGTGAACATAGGTACATTAAAAAAAATACATACCGTCGAACATAGAAACTCCTCCTTTTTTTTAAGTCGGTTAAAAATTGTCAAAGGAGTTTTGGTGAAACATTAATGAACTGTTAACAATACATGCCATGGTAATAGGCTTATCTCCAATAATGGAACTTCTAACATACCTAACTGTTGAAATGGGGGTGTACTGTAGACTGATCACATCACAGAGCATTCGGATGTTATGTTATGTTATAATTTTGTGTAAACAATGAATATCCAAGCGATTGCAGCCGTCGCGACAGATTTGCTGTCTAATATTGAAGAGTTCCATTGTTTATCTCCGAAGATCAGCGTCAGATCTTCACCAAATAAAAAATGGGACCACCGCGCAGTAATATTCTTCCAAACAAAAAAAAGAATCATCAAAATCGGTACACAATTGGCGAAGATATCGCTGAAAATACACAAAAAAAAAAAAAAAAAAAACGTCCTCCTTTTGGAAGTCGGTTAAAAAGTTATAGTCGATAAAAATTCAGCAACAGAGTAATAACAATTTTCTATAATAAATTGGAGCAATTTATTTTCAAAGATATGTCATTAGAAATCTTATTGTAGATCTTTGGGGCCATGGCAAACACACTTTTTCCAAAGAGGGTAGTTCTATATTGACTGGTAAGGTTATTATGTAAATGACTTTTATTTCGTGATCTGAGCTCTAATGTAAATAGTGACAAACAAGGCCATTATTTCAAAAATATATAAAACGGTGAGTACTTTATTTTTTTAAAGTATTCATTGCAGCTGTCAGTACTAGGATCAGTGTACAGTTCATACAGCTTGGCCTACCCTTACAGCCTACTACTCTTCATGATGAGAGGGTTTCTGAACAGTCTGCTTGTCCTATTGTTGGCCCTTAGGCACGCCACTGGCAGTCCCGCACTGTACCTACATGGTGGTACGGCCCGCCCCCTGTTATGGAGAGGAGACCTGTGTCCCAGCAGTGGTAAGCTATTTTTTTATATCCTGTACTGTCCCACTGCTGGGCATAGGCCTCCCCCAATTCCTTCCATGTGCCGGGAAGCTATAGGCTGATTATACTGAGTATACAATTATTGGTCAACTACAACTACCTACCCTCAGGTGCAAGAGTGCTAGGTTGTTTTCGGTCAACTCGCTCCATTAGGTCTCTGAAAAACTGATCATGTCCGTAAGATGCTATTACGAACTGCCATATGGCACTACTTGTTTACCTTGATTAGTTGCTATTACCATCAATTGCCTATTGTTAGTATAACAAGGCCCGTTATTTTATAAACTGACCGTTTATTCCAATGGAATGATTGGATCGCATAAACAATGCAAAGAACTACTTGCTTGTTACTTCTGAGTGTATAGTAAACATCTGTACTATTACTGTGTTTCAACATGTGAAAAACATAGTATTCTCATAAAAAATATTCATTTACTAATTAGCTTTCATCGTGGTTAGTATTAATCTTGCCTACCTCCATCAAACATAAAAACTCTAACTAAGCTGGGACCTATTTTTGGAATAAACTAATACTTCCCTACGTTGTCTTTACGTCACCAGCTGCCATTTACAAGACACTGACGACGACGTTGCGATAGTGGGCGAGCATTACAGCAATTTACCTCCGCATACACATAAGTGTCAGCCACTAATAACATTTAACCAAGAAAACCCTTAAGTCCAGAAGTTAGTACTACACAGCAAAAAAAAGTTAAGAGCTCAACTGAAGGATGACTCGCAATTTTCCTTGTGTTTCTGTGTCTACAACTGAATAACTTCTAATTAAGAAAATCGCTGAGAGCTATGGTGACATAATGGTAACGCTCTGGCTCACGAGGTGTGGGTTTAAACTCAGGCATTATTTTATTTCATCACAAATGCTCTCATAACGATGACGGAAAACATCGTGAAGAAACAGCATACGTCCTTAAACCAAAACTTATGAGAAAAGACTTGTGACATCTATCAGTCCGCTCTGGGACCGCGTGGCGGATTACAGCCCACTCCCTCAAAGAGAGAAGAGTGTGTGTATGTGTTTCAGCAATGAAAACGACCAATAGCTTATTTAAAAAAAGATAGAAGATGTAATAAAGGTAGTCTCTACGCAACCCTAAATGCTAATCATCGAATTGTAAATCCAAGGTTGGCAGCGACCTCAGCAGTCTAAGTAACGTACGTGATACTAGCCCACAATGGCGATATTACCCTAGATTGAATAGTTTACGGCAGTAACTCTAATGCCTTGGGGCTTGCTGATCTAATCTTGATTTAGAAACAAGAGAGTATTGTCTTTTTGTGCGGGTGTTTCGATGAATTTTCAATTTCCTTATCAATGACACAATTAGACTTGCACAAAAACAAAACGAAGGGTCGCAAATAATTTGCAAAACGGTTTCCGACCGTTTTGCAAATTATTCGGAACCGAACCAAAAATGCAAAGAATAACAATATAAGTTTAGTATTTTCATGCAGGTGCAAGTGTCTAGCTAGTGTCCCAGACGATAAAGGATGGATACAACAATTTACGGGAAGTTCGACAATTGAACACATTTGTACACGCCTGCAGCAAAGGAGCCCTTTGTTCGGAACCGAGAGTCCATTACTTCGCAAGATGCTGCTCCTAATAGAAAGATTGGCAAAAGCTTACAATGGATTCGATCTTCTATGAAAAGCGACAAAAGTATTATACTAGAAGAGTATGTATAAAATATGAAGGAGGAAGACTAGAACCGGATAACGGAATGAAATGGAAAGCCGCTGCTATTGGAAAGTGAATACTTGCAGAGACCTACCTACTATGAAATAAAAATATTTTATTCATTACATAGTATTTTAAATAATTTTGTTCGACAATAATACCAGATTTACGTAAGTTCAAGTTCATTTAATGCACAAAACATTCATTCATTACCATACTGTAGATACTGTGTAGTTTTCTTTCAATAGCCTTGATATTAATTTCGATCTGAATTCAGGCTGAGGCTGGTGTACCCACATTAAAAAAAAGAGCAAATACTTTACCTAAATTTTAGTTTCCTAAATCATTGTTAGGTATTTCAGGAAATACATGAAGCAGTTCATATGTAAACGTGTTACAATTTTGCGCGGTTCGTTGTGGTTCCAACTTTTCAATTGCCGCCAATTGTCTAGGCGTTCCATCCTCTCAACCGCAGGTCTCGTAAGGCAACAAGTGTGATCGATACGATGTCGTCAACCTTCCGTGAAGCAGACGGCCATGTTTACCTTCAGGGCGTTCGCCTTTCAAGTTGCCTGATGAAAAATGAAACCCAAAGTGTATTAAAAGTGTCAAAGGCTCGACTCTATTCCGTGTTTCGGGCCTTTCGGGAGTTTTTCCACCGAATTTCATTTTTCCAAGGTTTGATTTAGAAGCTTGCACAGAAAAGGTCGGGTTATTTGTTTTCTCGTGGACAAATGGATTGCTAAATTGACCTTTCGTATTTTAGGTAAGGTATTTGTTTGTTTGGACAGTCCAATGTAGTTTTTGTGACAGATGAAAAAAACATCAAAGGTCTTGTGATTTCTCTGAATGAAATATTTTTATCAATTTTGTGGAGTTTGAACTTGTTTTCCAGCTCACATTAATATGAACGAATGCAAACGAAATAAACAAACAAACAATGGACTTAGGTACCGTAAAGCTGCTCCCGAAAGCTGGCACGGTGCCAGCGAATTATCTGCGTCCATCAGCTAAAGGTCATCCCAAATGTTTCAGGTCAGTGACGGGCAAAAGGCTTATCGTCACCGACGCCGGCGAACATTCAGATATGGAGACTAACTGGATATACCAACGAGGTATCACAGGTACCTTTTGTTTTAAATCAAGATTATGCCCAATTTCAAACTGTTCTGTGGAATTTGTAAAAGTTGTCGAGCCGAATAAAGCAAAAACACAATTAAATGAGACTTTTCCGGGAGGATTAGCCATTTATTTTTGGCATGGTTGATGGTTATACTAATAATTGGAAACGACAGTTCATTGAAGGAATTAAGAGGTCTGTGATCAGTAACGAATGGTGATGAGTTGACAACTTTGACAAGGAGCTTAGGTCTGGTCTTGACTAACTTATATTGGATAATTCTATTTCAATGATGGAAAAGTATACCAGTTTTATAATGTTTATGAGTGATCTAAAATTGTATTGTCTTAACTTATACTCTGTAGGAACCTGCTCATTCATAGTGCACAGATTTTAGTGTCCTATGGCCCCTATACGTAGACAGAGACCTCACGTGTCTTATTTACCAAAGCAGCATCAAGTAAATTAATTCTGACGTTATCACCTGCAGTTTGACTATGTTTTGCACGTTTTTATCACAAGAACCAACAAACAACATAACAATAACAACATGACATAACAACAACAACAAAACAACAACAGAACAACAACAACTATTAATATTAACAATTTGAGGAGGACTACAATTATTAATACGAACTGGTATTATTGAATGTGCGTTGTTTTTTGCTATTCGTAATGATGTCTGACCTTGCAATTTGACTTTTAATTCTAGATTCATTATTGTTAATGATCAATTAATTTTTGACTAAAATAAATACGACTAGATGTAGGTATCCAAATGTGAATAGATTTATTCGAATTTAATGAAAGATGAATTCTTCGATTGTTCTTTTTTATGAGGATCCTGTCTGCATTTACCATTGAGCATTTCTTCATTTCGGTTATTACTGTTCATTCACCTACAGAACTTATTAGAATAATTATTATTTCTAGTCTTATAGCTACTATTCGACCTAAAAACGCAAAATATAGCTTTTTACAAACTACTTCAACGAAAGGCTTGGCTGATGAAATGGAAACACACTACATACTATCAAGAAAATAACTGCACCAAGAAACAGTAAATCGACTGTTAGGTTTTCCGTACACGATAGCTGCACTTATGATAATCGTAATAAGAATGAAAATTGCTTGAAAATAGGGGAATATAATAACTATCTAGCATAATTTGGGGCGCTGTGGAGCGTGTTATCTTAAAAACTATAACGTGGGTATACCACGTTATAGTAGTTATAGTTAGAGAAAAGATACCCTTTAGAAAGGTGCCCCAGAACGTAGGATCTCTTTAGAAGAATAATTAACTTTGATCATGAGTTGTATAGTTGGATAGACAATAAAGAAACATGCCTACATATTAGGAAAACCTGGGACAAACGCAAAGGCTGGTATAAAAGATGGCTTAAACCTAACGGAAAAGAAATGTGAATCTTTCTTATCTGTAGTAAAACTTTAAGAAAGTTTTTAACTTGGATTGGAAAACTAAAGAAGGCAGGTATTTTTTTCTTTAAAATCTCTTCTGATAATGCTGAATGGTTCTCAAATAGACCTTCAAAGAGGAAGGAGATACACGAATACCGACGTGAATTAATTTATTGGTAAAATAAACTCTGAAAAGCTACAGTGACGGAATAGGTTCACCCAAGATGCGAAAAATTGCACCTCATAAGTATGTTGTATGCCTACATTTTTATTATGCGTCGATTTTTTTAGGCATATAAAGAAATCGTCGGTTTTAAATAAACACGATGATGATCTAAGTATTTTTCTTATTATATCAAGGATTTATAGTCAATAGATTAATCGTTTGATCTTGTCAATAAAATTAAATTTATGGTTTTGCATGGGAATTCTTCATTTTGCAGATTAGCTGCCTCGTGGGTCTAGTGGCCACAAGCGCGACTGTTGAGCATGGAGTCCTGGGATCAATTCCCAGGTCGGGCAAAGTGTTATTGAGTTTTTCCATCAGGAATTTCTCAGTAGCAGCCACAGAGTCTGGATTTGTGCGGATAATGGCAATAGCCTCATCAGTCCCCTATTGCATGGGATTTAAACATAACTGGCGAAATGTCGTGGGAAAACCTCTGCCTAACTTACCCTTCGGTGATTACAGGCGTGATGTTATGTATGTTATATATAATAATAATATAATCATTATAGTTGTTTGTAATGGAGGGCCTCTCCTGGCTTTGCTCTAATCCCACAAATTAAGTCAATCGACGCGATGAAGGAAATGCCTTAACTAGGACAGGAATTTTTAAAGAGCGTTTATAAATGGATACACATACAAACGTTCATAATTTTTATGTGGACGAGGCAAGTTCGTTTGCAAGATTAGCATTCCTTCGTTTAAATTTACCTGAGTTCTAATCTCCCGTCGATCCCATCCTCGAACTTCAATTCTAACGACGAAGAAACCTATAACCTCAGCTTCAGTTACAATAAACCACTTGCATTATACATTGCCACTCCGAAGTTCCAAGAACAGCCTTGCAGGATCTTGGCAGTTACATTAATTCACTTCATATTTCATGCAGAAAGCATCACTCCGTTGCCTTGAAAGTATTCGAGAAAATCGGAAAATAGACATTTCTAGTTGAGTTGACTTGTATTCGCTTTAGGGTTCGTGGTAGCCGACGAAATATCGCGCAAAATTTAAGTTACAGTCTAAACTGTGGTTTAAGTTACGAACAGTAAGTCGTGGGTTCGAACCCAGGCAAGCGAATTATTATGTGTAATTTAATTTCATCACCACGTTTCTCAAAACGGTGAAGGAAAACAGGAAACCGGCATGTCCTAGAACCAAAAAATTCGAAGACTTAAGGCATCTACCATCCAGCAATGGGTCCGTTGTGAATTATAGCCCATTCCCTCTCAAAGAGAGGAAGCCGTGTCCCAGCAAAGGAGAACATTATAGGCTGATTATGCTTATGCTAAACTGTAGATTTGCCTAGCCACTCATAATGGTGAGTAAGTAATGCATTTTGACAGTACGAACATATTAATTGCGTAAGCCTAAGTTGAAAAGAGAATAGACGACGTTTTTCTACCTATGTCGCTATGGATTAGGAATTTCCTTCTTGCCATTATTGATAACTTTCAAGTTGAATCTTATCTGATAAAAACAATTGGCTTTTAGGTACTTGAAAACGGTGTACTGAAACAAGTACTGATGTTATCATTAACACTATTATCATAATTGGATTTAACATCTTGCATGCTATGTGTGTATACTCATGTTTTGAACAAATAAAAAATTATCTTATCTTATCTTATCTTATCTAGAAACGGGATATTTACCATGTTTACTGATTCTGAAACATGGTAAATATCCCGTTTCTAGTGTTAATGATAATGTTAGTGAACATGATAGTTTAAAAACTTAAGTACTTAAGTACACTCTCAATTTCAGTTGTTTAATTTAAACCAACTGAAATTGAGAGTATATTTAAGTATTGCAAAACAAGAATAAATTTCCACGCCACAATCTAAATATTTTATGAAATCGATTAAACAAACCGCAAAAGTTGGGAATTCATAAAACAGAAATCGTTGATATTATTAATACTACGAATGCCCGTTCACACAAAAATACGTTTTAAATTACAACTGGATTGTTTAAATATTATCTATCAGCCCATTCTCTGCGAGAGAGACAGTGGGCTAAAATCTACCGCCCGGCCCTGAGTGAGTCGGACGATGTTACATATCTTTGAATTTTTGTTGTTCTCCTCCATCGTTTGTAAAGGTTTTATAATCATCATCAGCCTACAACAATCCACTGCTGGACATGGGCCTCTTCAATCGCACGCCACTCTTAAGTCGATTTTGGACATCTCTCATCCCGTTGCTACATTTCAGCCATACTGCGTGGATCGTCGCTCGACCGAGCCTGAGGGCGTCCCTCCTTACGCTTGCCGATTTATAGAAGGTTTGATTGTAATAAATTATTGGATAAGCTTCGATTCCTTTGCTACGCCAAAATCTATAGTCAAAATCCGGACTATGTTGAACTCCTACTGATTGAACGTCATTATGCAGTGTACGTACAAAAGGGGATCTGGATTCTCGGGGAAACGCACCCGATAATCTTTTTTGTGCCTTTGGCAGTCGGCTGAAGCAAAGCCTTTCTCCGAACAATTTCGCAGGGCACGTTGAGCATTGAAACATGAGCTTCGATTCCTGTTACAGTTCAATGGAAATTCGTCATTTTGTAGCGCAAATTTAATAGTTAAGTTGCATAACTAAATTCTAGGAGTCAATGGTCAAGGCGAAAATTGTTCGACTTAATTTCTCCAGTATAAAAAGCACAGGCACTATAGAAAAGAGTAACCATGGAGTTTCTTGCCGGTTCTTCTCCATAGGAAACGATCAACCCGAACCGTGCGACGCTTTATAAGTGCCCATGTGTCGTCGAAAATGGCGTCTTTGGATAAAAAATTGTGTATAATGCCTTTACCTGCTTAGGGCCAAAATTCAAAATCATAACGTGACCTACTTCAAAAAGAGAATAACCATGTTTTGGTCTGTATGTAATCCCAGAAACTCTTAAAACTGATGAGTGCAAGAAAATCACTCAAAATCTACTTTTTGCCACTTGGCTGCAGTTGCTAATGAGCTTTAAAGCTGTCCCCAACAGTTAAATGGGTCAGGAAAGATTAAAAGGCCTTAGATAAGAAATAATGGATAAGCAAGTCAGCTGGCGTGCATTTAAATGGACTCCACGAGTGGCGGTACTTAAATGTACATCTAGCGTAGCCTGGACACTACTGGGCAGTTAGCCCCAACCAGCTCCCCACTGGCCAATCAGGCTCCACGGTATAAATTAGTTATTAGAAATACCACTGTTTCATACAAAAGTGCAATACTTATACGGTACAAAATGAATGGAGCAGTTGATTTTATAAGATAAACGAAATCAAATGCGTCTAACTACTAAGTCGTGTAATTAATTAATGGTTAAAATGGCTTTTTACAATGACGTGAATATTAGCTATCACAATACCCGTGTGGATACTTGAGAAGATCAAATCTGTGTCTATTGTCAGTGTGAGTTTATGTATTAACCTCCTACGTGTTTCAGGAATGTGAAAAAATAGAAATAGATGATGCATTGTTTCTGTTGACAGATGGACAGGCTAACAATCACTCTCACTATATAAGTATATTGTATATCTATGCAACTGTCGTTCAGAAACATGGAACACCCAAGTTAATTACATTTTAGGAAAATGTCAGATGTCTTCTATTTTTGAAACTTCGCAGTATTATAAATTGAAATTTCAAAGTTGAAGTCACTAATTCAGGATGGGAGGGACACCGACGAGTTAAAAAAAAACAGCTTTTCTATACATTTTGACGTGCTTTTGCACTTTTGCAGGAAACAGCAGATTTAAAAAAAAATTACTGATGAAAAATTTCTATGATATATGCACCGTGACTTTTTAGTCGTCTTACAAAGGTGGTCCACTCAATGTACCCCACATAAAATAGCTCTAGGCGCGTTTTTTTTTTACCAGCCATAATAGGTACAAAGAAAAATAAATAATACATTAGAATAAAATTATGAAACATCCTGTTAATGATGTTTACGTGTCAAACGGGAGAACATACCTACCCAGCGCTCGAGTTCGGTAGATCATCGTTGGCAACAGGGTGTTTTAACTACGTCATGCGTCATAATACTGAATAATGTTTTTATTTTTAAATTATTAAAATCTCATAAACACCTATTTCATTTTAATTAATGTTTGGTAGTCATTGGATACATGAAGTGGGCTGCCGTTGTAAGACGACTAAAAAGTCACGGTGTATAGGCTCAGTATGATGTAGGTACTGAATACGTGGTAAGCGTTTGAACGCCGATGTCCCTTCCACCCTGTGTATTATTTATCTGTCTCAAAGAAGAATATACCTTTCTATAAAGTGCAAGTATCATTAGGATGTTACTTGCACTTTTTAGAAAGGTCTATTCGGCGTCATAATTACTTAACCACCCTAAGGTACGCCATAGGGTGGTAAAGCAATTATGACTCCGACAGTATCTACCGTAGAAAATTACAAAAAAATATGCGATGGTTAAGTAATACAAAAACGTCATGCGTCACATAATATAGGTAAAATGCTTCTGGCATACTAAAATACGTTACATGCGCTAGGACGTACTACCAGAATACATAATTAGTTTTTTTTTTTAATTTTAATTGAAGATTGTTACCATTGTGCACGTCACCGAAGTTATTCGAACATTACAAGTATTACAAGTATGCAAGTAGTAAATGTCTACATATTTGACCTATTGACCGAGACGGTATTAATTAGAAAAAAAAATAGAATAAATTAGAATTAGAATATTTCTCTACCTAATAAAAATATTCTGATAACAGTTATACTATAAGTAAGTTATTATTACACAAGCGCATTTTTTTATTTTACTGGGTAATGAAACTAATCACATTCATTAGTTTTTCTTTATGTCAGTATTCTTCAGAACCTTAAAACAATTGGCATTAACGTGGTTTTTGATGAGTGTGATATATTATCATGACCTAATCTCAAATAGCTTTTCCCAACTATGTCGGCTTCCAGTCTGACCCAATTCAGCTGAATACCAGTATTTTACATGGAGCGACTGCCTATCTGACCTCCACAACCCATTTAGTAATTGGTAAGGTAATACGATCGTATTACTAGTCTTACCAAGGGGTATCGATACCCCTTGGTAAGATTGATTGACCGATTTCCAGGCCACCACCACCACCAGCTACCTGTAACACTGTCAAACATTTACAAATGACAGCCGTTGGTCCCACCAACGACTTAACGTGCTTTCAGGCACGGACGAAACTCGACATGTAGGTAATTGGTGGCCACTCATCCACGGACCAACGTAGGCAAACGTGGCTTAACCTGAAGATCGACCGAGCGGCTTTTATTATTTAGCCTCGAGCTAAACTTTATCACTTAGGTATCTATACTTTTAAAAAATAAACTATGGTATCTTCGGAATTGACACACCTAATGAATTTAATTTGGATATTCGTCGCAGTAATTAAAATGTTGTTGTAGCTAGGTAAAACTCACTTAAAATGCCAGCTCTAAATTACTACTATTAAAATCTAAACACGGAATTAAAACAAATAAATAAAAAAGCTTTTAAGGAAAAATTTAGGATGTTATTAATTACTTTATGCAACTTTCCGTAATCAGCCATGACTACTCATGACATTGTTATTAATTGATTTTGGATCAATTCTGTAAAATTATTCGCTCACACCATAAAACAAAATAAAACGTTGAATGCTCGCGGGAATCAACGGACAGAACTCAACTTTGTCACATAACTGTCCAATTTATGACAAAAGTTGAAATTAACAATGTTTGTGCAGATAGGTAATCAAAGCCTTTTGAATACGAACGCCACCCCACGCAATTTAGGCAGTTTTAATTGAGGTTTGTTTCAATAAGTTTTGAGGGAATTTACATAATTTTAGGCTTTATTTCTTTAACACCGTATCTATAACTACTAATAAAAAAGCTGGGGCTATGTAAACCAAATTAAGTAGACTTATAGTGTCACTTACGGAATATCTTCGTGATTGTTCATTATGTCGTTGTTTATCGGGAGCTCAAAATAATGAACAATCACGGAAGATATCCCGTAAATGACAGTATAAGTTTAGTTTTAAACCGTGAAAGCTGAAAACAGTGTTTCAAAAAAAGGAGTGTATTTAGGCCAATTTTATATTACTTGTTTACGAGTGTAATTCGTAATTGTTGTGCCTATCAAGTAAGTATGTATTGTATTTCAAATAGTCATTAACATAAGTTTTTTTTATATAATTTACATATAGGAAATCTCTCGCCGACTGGTCGACACTTCGCGTGACCAGAGGGCTGGCTCTTTCTTTGGCGAAAGAATTAGCATTGCTATTCAGCGTGGCAATGCTGCCAGTCTTCTGGGCACGTTTCCAGATGACAGCGATGCGGAGGAGTACTTTGACGCCTAAGTGTCCTATTGTCGTCGTTGTTTAGATGTTTATATTTTATTACTTTTAGTCTTATTTTTATCATTAGTTTAGTTCTATTTGTAGTCTGTATATAATGTAAATTCCATTGAAGTGATTAATATTAATACTATAATAACATAAAATTTACATATTCCTAATACATATTTGAATAAACATTTTAGTATTGTTTTTAAGACGTAGCTACTAGGTACTAAAATTAAAACAATAATATTTTTATTTCAGTTACATGCATAAGCAGGTGGGGGTAATCATTTAAATAAAGAATGTTTATGAATACTGTACAAAATAATTAAATGCACATGAAAAATTAATAAAACATTACAGCAATTCAACATAATTATAAGAAAAACCTATTGTTCTGAGACGGATGTAGATTTAAATTATTCACAAATTAATTTGACCCACGCTAAAAATATCCACAAATTAATTTGTCTCTCTGAAGGATACATAAACATAGAAGATAATTTGCAAAACGAAAAGATTAGAAATAGTAATCATTCTTTTGTAATTTTTCATCATTCCTCACATTTTTTGCAATACCTATCTATGTAATGTTCATTGCAAAAATCTGCAATAGATCATACAACGTCGCGTCCGATAGATGGACAAAGACCTTTACGTTATCAGTCGAGTGATAAGCCTCGTACATCATTAATGAATGTTACTAGTGCGTTTGTACGTTGTTTTATGAGTTGCTTTAAAACATGGGATGCACTGAACTAATTTGGTTATTGTATGTATATACTTTAGGTTATTAGTTTAAGTTCTTAACTGTCGCATTTGGGTAAACCTAATGTAATGATAGTCTAAGCTGTTATAAATAAATGCTGTCGTAGTATAACAATGTACTAAATACCGGAAGGATTCTTTTTTAACACCCTGTATAGTCCTGTGGCAAGTCAAAGTACTCCCTTGATTCTGACTTGATACAGTTTCTACGTGGACGTACTGTATGAATTGTGAATAAATTCTTCATACTCGCTTACACCACCCACCAAGTGCGTGTAGCACTAAATATACTTAATTAAAACATCGTTTAATCTCTATTATCTTTAATGGAATGGCAGAAACAGAGAGATACAAGATGGAAGGGATACCGACGCTAACACTGTTACTACTATTCAGTACATCATAGAAATTTTTCGTCGGTTATAAAAAAAAACAAGCTGATTCCTACAACACCACACAGTCAAAATGTGTGTAATCGCAGATTTAAAAAAAAATTACCGATGAAAAATTTCTATGTGGCCCCCACAGACCGGTTCAACACACCGGTTCAGAATGATGTAGGTATTGAATATATGGTAACCGTTTTAGCATCGGTGTCCTTTCCACATTGTATATTAAATACTTTTAGTATATAGGTGGTGGGTAAATGCACTTATTTAGCGATTGCGTTTTATATACTAAGCGTTCAAGCAAAGCATGAATGGAGAAAGCTAAATTGTAACCTGTGTAACAAACTGGGAAATACCGACTTTCACACTTCAACTGCGCCTAACATTCTACTAAGTATTTGTTAGTAAGCGAATATTGTATTGGTTCGCCAATGAATCAATGAACACAATAAGCACTACACTATTAAAACAATATTTTTTTTAGATCAATGATTTTCTGCTCGAAGTAAATTGTTTTATACTTACAAATATAAACAATTAATTTATAGATCAATGATTTTCTGCTCGAAGTAAAATGTTTTTAAATAATTAATTTATAGAGCAATGGTTTTCTGCTCGAACTTAAATGTTTTATAAGCTATTAACAATTAATTTATAGATAAATGATATTCTGCTCGAAGTAAAATGTTTTATAAACTATTAACAATTAATTTATAGATCAATTATATTCTGTTTGCAGTAAAATGTTTTATAAACTATTAACAATTAATTTATAGATCAGTGATTTCCTGCTCGAAGTAAAATTAAATATTTCCAAGACTTATATACGGTTGCCAAAAACGATCAAATCAAATGCATAAAATCTTTGAGTAAAACCAATCTAGTCTCGGTTTCCACACATATCATGCCAAAGGCCACCAGTTAAATTAGCGTTTTTTGAGACTAATTCAGTTTTAATAAAAACACATTAGTAACCATTTGGGACAGTTAGTCTTGTTTTTAGACAAAATACCTATTGATGAGCATATCAGACAGCCAAACTTAGGACAATGAAGGGATAACTGGCCCCGCTCATTCATCTAATATCAGACATTTCGTAGGTACACCTGGACGTCCCTAGGTTCCTAACCGGATTTCGGAAACACGAAATCTCATTGATTTATATGAGCTGACCACAAACGTCCGGAACTCCGGAATTTGGACCTCAAGGTGCTCAGGTGCACAATTCTGAGCAAATTCCCGATATATCGGACATTTGAACTAGCTATAAACTTTGTTGTAACGAAACACCAATTAGAAAATCGAATGGTTCGGTGGTTTTGCTGGGTCATCGAAAATCGATGTCAATTAATAAAATTGCCTGTCGCACAGGTACAATAGATAAATAATAGTTAGCAAAGTAGGTATGCTTATGGAAAAGAGACTTGTAATATAAAAAAAAAAAAACCTAGTTAAAAACAAATATATAACATTCAGCTGTTGTATAACTATGTTGCTATGTAGCTGTTGTTTACATCTAAAACACCCAATTTGAAAATCAATACTCACTCGTTATTAGTAAAACCTCTGATTCACAAACAAAAAATTCAAAACAAAACAGCACGTAGCAATCAAACGAGACCAGCTTCAAAATTACAGGAGAGAAATAAATAACTTTACGCGGTTTATTTATTACGGAAAGCGCGGGGAGGCGCGCGTTGGCGGGAACGGCGGGTTTTCCTCACGCTTGCTCAGCCAAGACTAACGTATCGTCCATTCTGCCTCTCGCAGAGTTACAAATTGATACTGATTGGAAAACCCGAGGGAAATGCTCGCCCACCGACAACAAGATGAAAACTATTATATTTGTTATTACAGTTAAACTGTTTTGATTGAGTTGTTTGTTGTTGTTTCTATTGTTTTGTTATGGCATTTGGTATGTAGATAAGTCATGGAAAGTTTGCTGAAGTACTTATATTTTACTGCAGAACGTGGAAAAAGTTGTTCAGTCGATTAAAAAAAAAATATTAGGTAGGTACTTATTGAAAATGATTACTAGAAGGTGTTTGATGAATTATTCGATTTAATGATTATCATCAATTCGCTATCCCCCAGTAAAAAAGAATCCTATTAAATCCCAAAGCATTTCCGCAAAACCCTAGAAAATTATAGATGAAACAATCAATATTCTCATTCTTTTGTAAGTTTTACTACGTGAATTTTCCTTCATCCGTGTTACTAATAATGGAATGGATCAATATTTACTTCTTCTTGGACAAAGTCGTGTATGAGTTGTATGACACAATAAACTGACAGTTTGGTTACAATTTTACTATTTGCTCTTTTCATAAACTGACTGTGACTATGTTTGTAATACGGATATGATCGTAAAGTCTCCGTCATTGTTTTATTTGTTCTTCCATGGCCGTGTATTTTAGTAGTAGTTCTTCGTTCATAATGACGTAATTAAAAAAAATGCACTTTAGATGAAACTGAAAACTACTTTTTGCAAGTGGAACCTCCACCACATACCTTATTATTATTTATATTACTAAGGCGGCACGGTTGGCGCAGTGGCTGAGCGATTGACTGCTGCGCTGCGAGGCGCGGGTTTGATTCCCGCACGGAACTATTATTTATATGGGTATTTGTTCCGGGTTTGGCTGTTTGTGTATGTGAGTTTTAATATTTGTAAACGCACCCACGATACAGGAGAAATTCGTAGTGAAGGGTAAAGATTAAAAAAAAGTATAGTAGAGCAGTAACTCAACCTCGCGAAATCCATAGACTAAAATTTAATCAATTTAAAAATTATGTGAAGAAGATTAATTACTTAAGTAGAAGTTTCGAATTCAAAATTGATTAAAAACTTCTGCTTCAAAATGAAAACTGACATAAAAGCTCTAGATTGCGCAAATTGAGTTAACTTTTTAGGCCGACTTTTAGTACTACATGTTTATGTATTCTAGATGACTGCACGATGCCCGTGCTTGCCAAATTGAGCAACATCTCGAGCAGAGGCAGTGAGGCAACTATGGAACACTTAGCGAGGGAAATTATAGATATTTTGTGTGAAGAAAATGTTTCATAATTATAACAGGGAATGAAAAACCAGCGCGTTGCATAGTTAATATTGTAATTATTACTTTAAGTAACTATTGCGTTAAATTAATTGCGATAAATGTACATTTCCGTCATTAGGTTTGATAATCTTATTGTTAACACTTTTGATCCCAGAATAATTAATTTTATTCACTAAAAGCCACGTCCTACCCGCGTCAGTGTTTTAAATACTTCAATGTTTATGAAATAATTATGCACAAAAGATTCTGGGTATACTGGCTATATTATTGCTATTTGTATCATGTATATTTGTTATTTTGTATGCAATAAAAAATAAGAATAAAGATCAATATACAGCCTATGGTTAATGGTATCTTTGTTATTTAATTATTTTAACCACTTTTGCAAGTATAAAAACATATTAATTTTGCCTATTAAAATATTTACTTTGCGATTAAAACAGACTATTTAAGTGAGTCAGGTTGAGCGCTGAACATTGGTCAGACAGTGATAGTCAAACGTCCTAAAGTTCACAGACCCTGTAATGGCGTCTCTCCCCACAGCAAAGAGACCACAGTGATAAGATTTAGCACGTCTACAGTATACGGCCAGACGTACGCCCTGTTCACGTCCTCAGTTGACGCAACTTGCTTCAAGCAACTCGCGCTTTTCACTTGGCCTCTTCCTCTGCGCTCTAGCGCATTCATAATAGTTCGTTCCATTTCGGTGCTTACTAGAAACCTTCGGCTTAGGCCAAAATTTCGGCCTATTTTGGCCGAAACCGAAGGTGGCCGAAGCAGAAGCTTCGGTCGGACGCTACTTGTTTCCGTCGCGTGAGTACCAACGCGTCGCTGTGACTCGTGACACGTTGTAACTTAAAGCAATTTATTTTGTATTTTTTCCTCAGTTGCTGTTGCAAGACGCTTGAAAGTGTAGGTCGTGGCCAAGCGGTAAAGGCAGTAATTTCAAGAGTGCAACGTACCAAGACAGGGTAACGTCCCTTTTGCACCTGGAACCGAGACAGGGGTGGAAAGAGGGATGAACAAAAGGAACACAAACATTCTAATGATACTGTTGACATTTGGGTGACATTTTGGATATTTGAACGACGCAGCGAGTTTATTTGTTTAGTGAGGACTGAGGACAAACCAAGGGGGCTAACAAGTGCTTTTCTTTTGTTCTGACTTTCCGCAATCTTTAAATATTTTAAGACATGACGTCCTCGCTAAGTTCTGGAAAAGACGCATAGAATTCTTTAATATGCAACCCCTAAAGAGGTTAAATATTAGGTATTAAGGACATTTAACCCCTTATGACTAACTTTCATGTTTAAACTTTCATATTATAAACGAGCTAGTTGCTCCAAAAAAAAATATTTGCAATAGAACAGCAAAAGCATTTCCTGAACACCGAATATCGCGTATCGTGAAATACTAGCTTTAGACCGACCGCTTTAATTAGTCCCCCGCCTTGCCCCATCAAAGGCACATTTATCTTCCAAAAACTCCTAACAATATCCTACAGGTTATTTGCTTTAAAATAACCATAATCCACGTAGGTATTACGATACTAATTGAACCAATAAGTGATAAAGCTTCAGAAATCCGATTTAAATTGATACCTTCGCGAGGATTCATTAAAGCGGTCACTCTACAGCTAGGTACCTAGATACTCAGCATTTTGACCTCAATTCAGTTCGCCATTATTCTAGATGTAAATGTCAGAGTTTAGGCGATTCTCCCACTGCACCGCGCTCCGTCGCGTAGCGCGGGGCCGCAGATTTTAACATTGTAAGTATCTGGATTTGTATAGAGAACACGCCTAGGACAACACACTGACAACTCGTCGGCGTGCACTTGACTGTTAAAATCTGCGGCCCCGCGCTATGCGACGGAGCGCGGTGCAGTGGAAGAATCGCCTAACAGAGTTTATTAGATCGCAATCGGAAATGACGTCAGAAAGCTCTCGTCGGAATACCATGGATATTATTTGTTGCAGCCTCTTCGTTTTCAGCCTAGTTTCACAATTTAAGTATGTACTACAAGAACCCTAGGCATATTTAAAATGTGAAAGTAACTCTGTTTGTCGGTTTGTCTGTCTGTTACGGATGAAATCTGGCATTCAGATTCAGATCTAATAGTAACTACATGACCAGATCAGAGGTAGGACGTAGGATAGGTAGGTACTTTACGTCCCGGTAGAACTTTATCATTTCATCATTTTCAACCCCTAAGCGGGTGCAAACGCGTGCAAAAATTAGTTCTCCTTTTTTTTTCATATCCGTACTCATTACTGTCATTGTCGCAAATCAGTCGTATGTGTATCATCAGTAGATACACAGATTACGAAATACACATCACACACACATTTCCGAGATAATACACAATAACAGGTCATCAGCCAGGCAACCTGAGCTTACGGGTCGCCGCGAAATTGTTAATTAATGTCATGTTACTAGGTGTCTGGTGCACTCAGCATTATATAACCGTAAGTGGACTAGATGGAGTATAAAGGTGTTTATGTGGTAGGTATATGACTGGAAGCTCGGGTAATAGAATAAGGTAGGGTGGAGTAAACATAGTGCTTTCTAACTGTTTGCGACGTGTTAAGTCATGTTCTTATTGCTCGGGGTAATTTATATCGGCAGTTTAGTGTTGGGCTCAATACATTTTTGAAGAGAAAATAAATATAAGAAATAGAACTAAAAAGTTTCAAATATACCTACAGGGTGGAGAAGGAACACCGACGAAAAAAACAGCTGTTTCCCACAAAACTGCAATACCTACACGGCCAAATGTATGGAACAGCTAAGATTTTTTTTTAAATTACGATTACTGATGATACATTTCTATGTGGGAGGTTCAGAATGATGTACTGAATACGTGGTAACGGTTCTAGCGTCAGTGTCCCTTATACCTTGGCATTCAAACATTTCCGAGAGACCTACATGCAAAATGGGAAGTCTCGATGCCATGACGCCATGAAAATAAAAGAAGAAAACACATTTGCGCAACATGACGCTTAATATAACTATAAGAAAGCACAAAAATAATAAGTAGGAGGGGTAAATATACGTCACATGTCACATCCACGAAAGAATACAGAAATGAGAATAAGGACAAAATGTTCTTTTTTACCAGACTGCAGTGGTCCCCAAAAGGAGGGTAATGGATGGGTAATGGTATTCGCATTAGTCTCCAGTTATAAGCAAGAAATAGGTTCTAAGTCACTCGAATAGGGTTGTACACATAATGTAAAATAGGTAACTACATACTACATCCATAGAAACCTGCCTTCACATAAACTAAGTATTCCACATTGAATAGCTACAAAGTCCAACAGCGCAGATATAAAGTTCGTAGCTAAAACTCAACAACTTGTTTGAATGGGCAACTTTAGCTGGTAGTGCTGGCACAACTGCTCATGCTAGTAACTTTGACTCGGCTTAGGTTGTGTTGGTGACTGCCTTGCAATATGACTGGAAATGTTACATAGGTTTTTTTTTTTTTAAATTTTACTGTTTTTTTAGGCTCGCCGTGTTCTCTTTTTAATTAATTATTTCAAAAATTATTTAAAAAAGGTTAGTAAAAAATAATAATAAATAAATACTTAAATAATTAAAATAAATATTTGTTTACATTATAAACATAATACTTAATTTAAATAAGAATGCCTTTTACCTATACTTATGTAAATGGATAATTCTACGATAAGAGGTAACTTGTGCGGCAATCGGTTTAAAATCGATTTTTTATTCTATATGTTGTTGTTTTTTGCAATAAATCATATCATCTTAATTAACTTTTTATATAACACCACGATTAAATGCCCAATTAAACAACATTTTTCTGAAATTCGAAGTTGAAGCTTAAAAATTAACAATTTTTATGGTTTTAGTTTAACTTGCAAATAGTACATACCTTATTTGTATCAGTTGCTAAACTAAAGTATATTTAGCACGAAATTAAATAAATATACTAAAGTATTAAGGAAAAACACAACAATAGTTGTTTATTTTCGATAAATTTTAAGCTTAGTTTTTGTTCCGTTTTTTTGTGTATCTACCCTGGCAAATTTCGTTTCGTTACTAGAAATAGAAACGTAAATAAAAAAACGTTCACATTCTGAACTGCGCTCAAAGATAAAAAAAAAAAAAATACTGAACACGCGACCCGTTAGAGTACCGCCATTTTTAAGGTGATTTACAGCTCAAAAAATCTTATGTCAATTAAAACATTTGTATTTTTCATGAAAACGTCTCTCCCCCGCCGTATTTCCCCTGGAAAAATAACTGCCAGGGGATAGACTCTCTAACCAGGGGAGATAATATGCATTGTTGGGGCTTCAGTGTTTTTTATTTATTTAAACTTCATGTACAATAGCGGTACATAGGCGGACGGTGGGGTGTTCTCAATGAAACTCCCGTATCGAGCGAGGTATGGTGATTAAATACGGTACCTATAAACTATATATACAATAAAATATGCGGAGCGTGAGGTTGCCGCTACCTTGACGGTACGCCGCGTCTAGCCCTTTTGGATTAGCAAAGCGCGAGACACACACTGCACGGCTTCATGCAGGCGTAAACATGCATCATAATATTAAGATGTTTGTGTAAACAGATGTAGCTAATTTCTATCAACATTAGTTTTAAACGACTTAATTTATTGTAAATGAAAATTCTTATGAAAAAAATAAATAAAATAGTTTCTCAGTTCATATGATATTATATTATTGTTTAATATTGTTACAGATTATGGCACCACGATAAAGTTAACACGTGAAGAATGATTACAGAAGAAACATGAAGCAGAGAGACTAAGATATCAAAAGATTAAAAATTATGCAGAAAAGTATGCAAAAGCATAACGAAAAGGAAAAATATTTAAGAAGGAGAAAAGAATTATAAAAACTATCGATCAAATGAATCCTAGAGAGGTACGACAGATATGGAAAAATAAAGCAAGAGAGTGTAGGCAACGACTTGCTATTCAAAATGTAACTAATGTTCCGGTAACGCCAATTCTGATTAATAATTAATCTGTAAGTCTGATAAAATTGTAATCTGATTATAACTGTTATTTACAATGTTTAATAAAAGTTGATTTAATTAACTTCATTCATTATTTTATTGTATCACATCCTCTCCCCTGGTCAAATATGTATCTACCCTACTCTTGATGTTTCTATCCTGCCTGATGTATTTACCCTGGCCTTCTAAAAAGTAATAAAATATGTGTAATAATATAAGTATTTAATGAAAAAAATCCCACTTGGCCGTAGCCTCTACGGACTTGAAACCTCTTATAGAATTAAACAAATATTTGAATATAATAAGTTTATTTTAAGATTGAATATTTTGGTCTGCCTACTGTACTATTAAAATATTGAAACCCCATTCGTAACTAAGTATAAATATCTGATTAATGATTATAATAACAAAAATAGTTTCAAGTAACATGGAATCATAATGTTAGAAACAATTTAGTTACAAAACTATGTTACAAAGCTTTCATGGTTTAAAACTAAACTTATACTGTCACTTTCGGATATATTCCATGTTTTTTTTTTTTAGTAATGATCAACTATCACGGACAATATCCCTTTAGTGACAATATAAGTTTAAAACTATGTTATGTTTATGATGTCCTTCAAAATAGTTAATTCGGCAATCCTCAGCACTTGAAATTATAGTAAATAAAGGTGGAAACAGACCCTTTAACGAAGCTGACAATCAATCATTCTGTACAACAAACATAGTAACTCTTCACAAAAAATGTTGCTTGTAGCTATTTTGGGGTGAAAAATCAAGTTTTAGTGTAGGACTCAATGTAACGCACCGTAAACATTGTGCTAATGGGCACATTGAATAGTGCAGGGGTATAGAGGTATTTAAAGGAAATTATAATATTCAAAAGTTTTATTTAAAAAACTGGTACTTTGACCACCTATATTCCATAACCGAAAGGTTCCCAGGTATGGTCCAGAACAAAGAAATTATTGCAATGCCGGGGAGAACAAGTGCCTTTCTGTTTCATTAAGGGTCTTTTTTAAACCCATTCAAATTGTGAAAACCGGGGAGTTTTCAAAAAGAGTGAATATTGCACATTGTAGACATGCGCTTGTCAGATTAAGTTAATCAGGTTGAAAAAAAAATGATCCAGACACCTCATCTATATGTATAATCCCGGAAATAAAACAGAATCTTTGATTTTGATTATTTTTGATTCCATACCAGTAAGTTTATAATAGGTTTAAAAATAATGTGTTAGTAAGTAATTTAATTTTGGTTTGTATATAGTGTCATAATTAGATTATTATAAAATATAATTAGCCCACCCAAACACATTTAATAAATAAATTAAATAAAAACAAAAAGAACTTACTAAAATGAGACATTGCTTCTCTGCCATATCGCTTACACGGAAATCATTGGCTGAACCCCCTGTGAGTAATAAAAAAAGTAAACATAAACAAAAACGAAGAAATAAGTTTAGTAAGCAAAAAAAAAAATAAAGAAGAAAAATAAAGACCCGCCCGCGATCTGTGTACGAAGGATCATAGTTTTCTATTGCAATAAAAATGTTTACTTACCTTACAGTTTTTCTCGGATATTACAGCACTTTGAGTTCCTGAAAATAATTAAATAGTTTTGAAAACCACCGAAACACCGAAGACAACAAAGCCACTGTGCGTAGGACGTTTTTAAAATATCGTTTTTTCTTACTTTGTCCGCCAACAACATTGCTAGTTGGCTACCGGAACACTCTAATTATATTTCGGCACATTCTTAACACATATTTCGAACCAAACATCATGTTTTTCATTTACACAAAATTCCCGCAGTTTTTACCGAATCCAAAATAGCGAACATCAATCAATCATATAATGACGTCCCGTTTCGCATTTCGTAACACGTTCTATTGATTTTATGAAAATGTTAAAAGCCTTCTTGCCTGAAACGTATCGCGTCTGAAAGTTAATCTTTCGTTCGGAAACTTTAATGTTTTTGGTTCTGTTGCAGGAGTTTGCATAAAAATATAAACTTCTTGGAACTTTCGCAAGATTTCAATTCTCTGTAATTCTTTTGTTTTTTATCTTGTACCCTTGACAAAACCTATGTGGGTGGGTAAAACTATAAATTTATTGCAGGGTATTTTGTTTATAGTCGTGTCGGCTTGCCGGCTTATCGGACTATGAAAGTGAGGGAAGAGAGAGTGCACCTGTGTGCGCACACACTTGTGCTCCATAATTCTTCTAGTAAGACATCTTGTGTCCGCTAAGATTGAAGAAGAAAAAGGGCCAGGACTATTTTATTCTTAGGTATTAATGGTTTTCAACCAGTTTCACCATGCAACTGTATGGAACACTGCTTCAAAATGTAGATGAAAACTGCTCAGCTTGAATGGGACTGGGCTGAACATGTGTGCCGCAAGCCAAATGAGCTGATGTTCGTCCTGAAGTCAGAGCTACTGTAGACCAGGATGGAGGGCGTAATTTTGTGTAGCTGTTTGTGTTTGGATTGTGATCTGATATTATTTGTAGATCGTACTTTTGATGGGTCTCGGGTTGTTTCAGGAGCAAGGTGAAATAAAAACCAAACATTTTCGAAATATTTTATTTTTCACTTGTAAAAACTGTACAAGTCCTAACAAACTTATAAATTAACATTACATATGGACATTGCATGGCACTGACGATAAAGCCACAACTTTCAACATGTCGGATTGTAGTCCTACACTATATCGCAACATTTCAACACTTGCCTACAAAAAACTTCAGTCGTTCGTTAAAATTGATATTAAAATCTGATAAGGTCAATAGGTCTTTAAAAAATTTGTATAAAAGTTGATTGTTCTAATGATTGATAAAAGGCGGAGCTACATTCTTTGAGCAGCTATAAATTGCTGGCTATATGTTAAAGTGGCCCGTCATTATAAACATTGTTAAAATAAAAATTAGACATATTTTTTTCATAATTCCACACGCAAGGAGCTCAACTTATCGAGTTTCCTTTACTCACAAAAGTTAAAATGATAAAATATTTTAATCGTCAGTGTTGCCTAACTATAATTCATAATGTTGGCAACAGGAAACATTCTGGGAAGTTGATTTTCAAAATGGAACACAATTCAAACCATCTTAATCTAAAAGTATGGGATTATTATTTAAAGTACATATATAAATTATGTACACTTTCAAAGCACCTCATTTGACACTGGCGTTAATATCAATGTTTGTTCTGGGCGCACAAAGTCGGGTATAATTTCATGTATATGTTCTACCTGAAGATATTCATAAATAAGTTATTTATTTCAATATGATGTAATTTTCGAGACATTAACTTGATTTATTTCTTACGAATTTGAGCGTTTATCATTGATTGCATGACAACATTCTAACTCGTTTCTTATTCAAAACATCTTCAGTTGAAAACATTTCATACTGATGTTACTCATAAGCACTATTATAAAGTTAGTATCTGATTCTAATACAGTTAAATTTAACAAAAAAAATATAAACCTACTTACTTATAGACAGAATTTTTTTTTTTCAAAAGCTATGATATTCGATTGATTTAGTCCCTATGTTATATTAACAATATGATAATACATGGGTTCAACAAAAAAAAATTAAATTAAATTTTATATACATTAAAACTTAACCTTTTTATAAAATGATTATGTGTTAAGACCTCGCTTTGAAAATGCAATTAAAAATCGAAATGAAATGCGTTGTCAGAAATGTAATAATATATGTGATTGGAAGGTGAAGAGATGGTATAAAAGCAGCTTTTAAATGCTGCAAAGACTTAATAGTATAATCTCATAATTTAATAGAAATTGAAAAGCAGCTGTTTCGCTTTAGCATATTTCGAGCAAGCGTTAATTATTAACTCGTAAACACAATACAATAAGACAATGTTATAAGTCAAAAGTGAACCAGGATAATTAGAATAATAAAATTGATACATAATAAATAATACTGTATAAATAATTTGATAACTTGAAATACTTATTCGAATTGTTCGTCAATAATTTTCATATATTCAATAATAATTTAAGGTCACTTTATAAATGTAACATATTTATTTATTACACATGAGCAATTTCGATTTTAATATATTATACAATTTTATAATCGTTGAAGATTATTGTCATAAATATTGGAGAAGAATCGAGGAGTAGGAAACACACTTGATTCTGATTTTTGACACGTTGAATTATGATTGATCTTCGTGAAATATTTACATCAGTCACGAGCATAAAACATGTGACTCTCATAGCCTTCACATATGGTATAAATTAAAACGAATCACGAGTGCTTGCAAGTAAAATGATTATGATTGCCGCAATAATGTATGGATAAGCTATGGTCTTGTTAAAGAAATTGATTTCTTACAATCTCAAGTGTTTCCTAGTACAAATGTGACATGGAATAATCAATAAGTTAAATAATATTAACCCTACACCGAGCAGTGACTAAATGATGATACGAAGTTACTCATACACTGTATATACAAACGCTGTTAAACTGTTACGATTTATCATAATTCGTTGTAATACAACACAAAAAATAATAAATAATATATAATCTATTAACTTTCAACAACTAGACTAACGTTATAAACATAGTTTTGAATCGTAAACGAAAAATAATGATTATTAAATCAAAATTATACGGTAGAAGAAAGTTCGTAGTAAAAATCGGTTGTTATGTTACCGATGATATCGAGTTAGGTCGCGTCACTCATGGGGCTACGGGTGTCTTGCTACGGCGTGGTACGTAGCGAAGCGGTGTGAAGTCTCTGCACTTCATATTGGCCGCGTGAAGTTCGCGGGGAACATTCCCTTTTCATTGGTTGATTCTTTGATTCCCATCAGCCAGCCTTCCTCCTGTAATGTGAGAAGATGAGGATTTGTTTTAGATAAGGTTTTTTAGCTTACTATTTTATTTAACGCAGGAGTTTTGTCGAAAATTGACAATTTGATATGAATAAAGAAGAAATGCAACATAGAAATATTAAGTCATATTATTTTCTTAGCCTGCGCATTATTCTATTTCGCTGCTTGTACTCCAAACTGTCACTTATGAATAAAGTCACTACTAACTGTCAAACAGTCCAAAGTTGGCAGTTGGAACTAGCAGAGCTCTAAATTATAGTTATCATGCACAGACCGATCGCTGAGCAAAGGCCTCTTTCCTGGGTGCCCTAGTAAGACTGGATTTGGGACTTATCTTAAGCCACTCCCTGTTTTGGAGAGCTGATTTTGCTAAACCAGACGATTTTTTTTCTTAAATTAAAACTAAGCTAAGCAGCGTATCAGCACTTTTGTATACAGATACCGCCGGTCGATATGATACGTGGTCTGTATACTAGACCGTGGTGTAGTGGGCACGGTTACATACCAACATACTTAATTCTAAAAAGTTCATCAAAGAGGTACTAACTACCTGTTCATCTGGATCGTCGTACTCCACGACGCGTATAACCTCGCCCACGTCGAAGCTCAGCTCGTCGGAGTCCTCGCGCGTGTAGCGGTACGTGGCGCGCACGCGGTACAGCGCGCCGGGCGGCAGCCCCGCCAGCGTGGCCCCTGCGGGACGGCCACGGGTTCGTGTACAGCGGGGACAGGGGACAGGGGATCTTATCGTTCGTTTGACGAGTTTACCATGGGAAATAAGAAGAGTGCCATCAGGGCCCAGTTGCCCTCTTATGTATAAAGAAGTGTCTATTAATACAATGCATTGACTTTACAAACATTGCTATGCGGGTGAAAAATTCTCAGGTCTCAGTTAAATTACCGCTGGTCTCACTTTTTGTTGTACCGTAGCGAGAGAAAGATGTTAAGGCGAGGCTAACCCGAGCGCCGTATGCATCAATCGCTTACCCCAGCCCCCGCACGGAGATACGTAACAAATTACGCGGCGCGAAAACGCGCGCGCTTAGCGCACTGGGGCTGCAGTCTCGATATAGCGACAAAAATCGGTCGTTAAGTCATAACGATGTCAAATTTCTTTAATAGATTTTCAACCTTAAGGTTTTGAAATAAAGTTGAAAAAAAAATAAAGTTTTGAAACAAAGTCGAGCCCAACTTTATTTCGAAAGCTTAAGGTTGAAAATCTATTAAAGAAATTTGACATCGTTATGACTTAACGAACGATTTTTGTCGCTATCTATGTCGAGACTGCAGCCCCTGGTCATGAGTTCACGAACTCGGATAGGTACTAAGTTGCGTTACAGAGTAGAGCGATGCAGTAAAACAACTTGAATTGATATGTATAAGTTCAATTTGTTTTATTTTTCTAGAAGGTATTGGTTATAGATAGATTAGGAACCTACGTATTCTATGAACGTGAACCTAATTACTAAAAATTAAAATAAGTAGACATAATTAAAAATAAGAAGGTATACTTATTTATTTTTGTGAATAAGGTGAATTTAAAATCTGACTGACACTAAGATCATGAATACGGGTATGATTCAAAACCACACGCCACGCGCCATTCGGTTTTTAAAAAAAATATGCTTTACTTTTTTTTCGGTTTTGTTGTCATGGGTTTCGTTTTCGTGGTTTTTGGGGTCGCTGATAACTAAAATTAGGTCAAAATGAAAATCCAAGATGGTGGCGACGAAAATTTTCGATTTTTTCTTCATGAGTGTCATTTTCGTGGTTTTTGGGGTCGCTGATAACGAAACTGAGGTCAAAATGAAAATCCTAGCTGGCGCCGACGAAAATTTTCGGTATTTTCGTCATGGGTGTCATTTTCATGGTTTTCGTGGTCGCTGATAACGAAAATAAGGTCAAAATTAAAATTCAAGATGGCGACAATGAAAATTTTAGCTTTCTCGTCATGGGTGTCAGTTTCGTGCTTTTCGGGGTCGCTGATAACGAAAATGAGTACAAAATGAAAATCCATGATGCTGCCGACGAAAATTTTCTGTTTTTTCGTCATGGGTGTCATTTTCATGGTTTTCGGGGTCGCTGATAACGAAAATGAGGTCAAAATTAAAAATCAAGATGGCGCCAATAAAAATTTTCGGTTTTGTCGTCATGGGTGTCATTTTCGTGCTTTTCGGGGTCGCTGTTAACAAAAATGAGGTCAAAATGAAAATCTAAGATGGCGCCGACGAAAATTTTCGGTTTTTTCGTCATGGGTGTCATTTTCATGGTTTTCGGGGTCACTGATAACGAAAATTAGGTCAAAATTAAAATCCAAGATGGCACCAATTAAAATTTTCAGCTTTGTCGTCATGGGTGTAATTTTCAAGGTTTTCGGGGTCGCTGGTAACGAAAATGAGGACAAAATGAAAATCCAAGATGGCGACACCCATGACGAAAAAACCGAAAATTTTCATTGGCACCATCTTGGATTTTAATTTTGACCGAATTTAATGTAAATAAGTCAACAAAATAAAAAAAACTAGTAGGTACACACGGCGGCATATGAAGCTGTCATTTCCAGTATAAATTTCCCCTTGCTTTGTATAGATTTAAACAGGTTTTGTACAGCTTGATCGGCCGTCGTGCGTACATAATACGATATCGACCATTACTCATTCTATTTCGTTCTCCCCTACATACTTTCTTTTTCTGCCCATGTCGAACTCGATAATCTTCGGCTTACCGGGTTCCCTACAAAACTTTTTTAGAACTCCTTACAAAAACAAATTATTGGAATAAATGTTTTGATTGTAGTAGGCCAGTTACAGGCAGTTTTGAATTGTCGAAAAAAAGATAATAAAATGAAGCTACAGTCCCATTCAAAAGGCATAATAACTGTGAAAGTACTGTAGTTGCCCATTCCAAAGTTACCGAAATTTATAAATAATATTGTGAAATCATAAATAGCGACTTTTGCTACGACACAATAAAGTTCAATTCAGGCCGCGCACCGCTAATTACCTACAGTTATATTCTCCTAGAAGCTGCCTCTCTTTCTATTGCGTAACTCTTATCTTATACCTTCTAACTACGTTCCCTATTAGGTACCTACTGTACTTTTGTGAACAAATGACATTTCAAATAAACCTAGGCTCGGTGTTTACTAAGTATTATTTTTTACAAACTATTTTTGGCTCAGCTCTTAACAGAACTTAGCGGGGGTGGGGTGGCGGGTTCGAAAAATTGGCACACGTCCGACCTCCAACGCGTTCCGCTCGGGACTGAAAGCACGCGGTGCGAATACAAAATGATGAAAACAGCAAATTTTGGAAATGGTGGTATAGGTTTTTTTAATATTTCAAATTATGATTGTCGTTTACTGTCACATTTTTTACGACCTTTATAATGGTATAAGTTTTATTATTAAAAATCTAATAATATATAACTCAAATGAAATAATATTAAAAACCATCATTTAGACTCGTGTATCGCTTTACCGAAATATCTAGATCAAAGTGTGAAATATGTAATATGTTTTTTTCAGTATTTAAATCCGTGCTATATAGGAATAAAACACAATACAAAACGACATTTATCTGGATAACCTCGCCTTAACAAGCATTTCAAAGTCAGGGAATTAGAAGCTCAAACATTGATATTTTAAAAGTTTAGGTTTATGTCTGTCTTGTCGTGTTTAATGAGGGATCAATACAGTACAGCTTCTACATTGTGAGAAACTTGTGAATAAAAAAGCTCTTATTTCCCATCATAAACATAACTAATGCATACATAATGTTTAAATACCAAAAGCAGTTTTAATGGTTAACTAATACACGCGAAATCCATCAAAAAAGCGAAATCGTTTGCACACAAAATTAAAAGTATAAGCCATACATATTATAAGATAATTACATACGTATATTACCAGCTGAAAAACCTATAGAGTGAATATAAATACAATATAGCATTATAAATTATACATACCACATGGATAAAATAAGATTATAATTTTCAATACGTTGTCGATGAACAAATTATTACGTTTCTTTGTAATTATTACTGTACAAGGATCGTTTGCCGCGTGGTCAAAATCGGAACAAACGTCGCCATCTTGCTATCTCAACAAAATCTCACACAATGTTAACCAATTAAGATAGAGGGGCGTTCCCTCCGTCAATGTCATTCAAGAGCCAAAACATTCTTGCAGCACTGAACTGATATTTTTAAACTTTTCGTACAATTTATTCACAGACTCCATATTTAAATTTTGATAAATATAATATAACTAGTTCTGTTATCGTATAACTTACGATATAAGCGATGAGCTGTTAGGTCCCCCACCGATGAGCGTTATTTACTAAGATTTAAGAAGACCTATTCACACTAGTCACTTAAAAAACTCTTTTAAATTACATAAGCTTATCTTACGATCGTTTAAAAATTCAAACCAATAGCCATGCAAATGTAACATGAAAAAAAGAAAACAATTGAGTATTTACAATACATTTCAGAATGTTTACAACGTATTAGCAGACATTTGATATTCATTGTTTGCCTGGATTTTGGTCCAAGATCGGCCTGTTAATGCTATAGTGTGAACAGGCCTTATATAAAAGGTCTGATAGCTTCATTGAAAATATAACCAAAAGGACATGTAACCTTTTTAAATTTCACTACTTTTGTTCATATTTTCTCCAGACCCATCACTTACCTATTGGTATGTCGTAAACCTCGTCGTTCTTGTTCTCACTGTCATTCTCCTTCCCTTTCTCGTCCTTTGGTTCTACATCTACTTGTCTCTTTTCCTCCGAGTTATTATTTGACTTCTCCGGTGGTACTGGCGGCCCTGAGAGCATTGTGACTTTCTATTTGTCTACTGGTACATGGCATAACAGTGTTTGTGCAAGAACATTGAGTTGGACTACTGAATGAAATTGCACTGTGGCTAAGTGAGTGAATCGAACTTTTGAATTATTTATGCTGTGGCTTGATTGAATGTTTTCTAAAATACAGTGGGGGGTTTAGCTGCATAATATTTTGTATTTATTAGAAGTTATAGTGATTGCAATAAAAATAAAAATTGCATTGTTTAGATTTGAGTAGCTATTTAAAAAATAGCTTTAGCCATGCGTCTATCTACCACGACATTAAAATTAGTACCATCTAACTGATACATTCTCACCCTCTTTCTACTCACCAATTTCTGATAAGAAGCTTGAAGATTCACCACTTAAATGAAAGTACTATGACTCCATAAGACATGCGAAGTACGGCGAAACAGGTACAGAAAGTGTAATAGGTACCTAATCCAGCACCCAAATTACGAACATCTTGAAGATTCACCTAGATAATCAAAAGTACTAGGCGACCATAATCCGTGCGAAGTTCGACGAAATAGCTGTCGTACCCGGTCTCGTGCGACTAAATGTACCAGGGCGGCATACTCACCAACGGGTATATCATACAGTTCCTCGACCTTCTTGTCAGCGACTTCCTTTTCTACATTGTTGTTGGTGACGGGTGCTGTAAGCACTTTGTCTTCTCTCTTGGCGGGCGGCGTCGGCGCCTCGCTCTTAGCGGCCGGCTCGGGCGCTAAGGGCCGGGCCTCCTCGGGGGCGGCGGCGGCGGGGGGCGAGGGCGGCGGGGACGGCGGGGACGAGCCGTTGAGCGCGGGGGAGGGGGGCGCTACACACACACTCAGACATGCGGCACATTAAACTTGTTAATGTTGGCGTTGGGAGGTGATAGTTATCAAATGGAAACCACCATACATGATTATGATAAGAGCAGGACACGCTTATTTGAAAGCATGCCCTAAACATTTTCCTAAATGATTCCTACTTGGAAAGAAAAACGGAACTTTTTATAAGATTATTTTGTCCGTCTGTCTGATTTATTCAGAAATATTTAGCTTCGTATTTGAAACTGTCATCTCCCAATCAATTAGAGTAATAAAATGCTAACAGCTGATATTATTTCGAAGTAAGATTAATTTTAGTTCAAAACAAACACTCAAAACATATCAATCGAATTATTTACTTGAACACAACACAAAAGCAAAACACACATTTTTGACGCATTTAATATCAACATACTTTAATGTTAAAACTTATGCGAAGGTAGTTTCAAGATATAAACGTTTGTTTAATTTTAGTTGTACTGTCTGCATTCTTAAAGCCATAAAAAATAATAATGTCCAAGAAAATAATATAAATGCCCAAAAGCCGTTACTTGAACTACATTTTGGTTTCCCGATGGGTAAGGCCTGCCAAAGCTAATTGTAGATAGTATGACCATAAATAACTGAGTCTCAATCTGACGAACTGAAGTCAATCTATTTTAAAATATTAAGTGACAATAACCGAGTGCCATTGGTTTCACAGTTACCATCCTCATCATCATCTGTAATAACACCAGTTTTTTACATGGAGCGACTATCTATCTGATCTCCACAACCCAGTAAGTACTAGGTAATACGATACCAGTTACCTCCTCATTGCCTACAACATATCCATCATGATCAGAATATTTAATCCTTCTATGCTTTTTTACAGACATTACAAATAAATCCCAATTTTGTTCAACCCTATTATCCCAAATCCCATAGTCAAAGATCCCCAACTCACTCTGCACAGTATCGGTGGGTGAAGCGGGCTTGCCGTTGTGCGTGTTGAGCGTGGCGGTGGGCGAGGAGACCGGGGAGATGTTGTTCATGTTGATGCTCAGGTTGTTCGCTTTCTTGCTGTACGAGCCGCGCTGGCAGTCCGTGGCAAGTTTGTCCGTTATCGCTTCCAGTTCGCCGAATACCTGTAATTGGGGATCGGTAAATGAGATATTTAAGAACTCACAGTAAAAGACACGGAGAAAGATCAGATAAGCAAGTTACAAAGATACTGATAACATAACATGAATCATGCTATCATCATTGATAAATATTAACCAAATTATGATCACTAATAACACAAGACCTCATTAATAAAAAAGAGATGCGGGATCAAGAGAAATGATAACGGTCCTAATTATTAATGAACAGCCTGACGAAATTAATGGCAATGAAGATTTTTCGTTATTAGCGACCTAGAAAAACTACAACTATTTGTTTTCCGGTATAAACACAATAGTGTACCTACACTATTATGTTTATACTATGCTAGGCAATTGACTTCTAACACTTACATGCGAATACTCTCAAAGATATTGAATTCTACGTTTAAAAAAAGTTTTTCTACTTTTGGACTCAGAAATAGGCACTGGCAGTTTTGTCAAATACACATCATGAAAACTACACATCATTTCATAAAAACTGAATATATGAAGTTTTGGTGTACCACAAGGCATAGTATTGGGTCCTAATTTAATTGGCGGAAGGAAATTAAAGGAGTTCCTTTAAGGATGAGTATTATTTATCAGAGGAAAAAACAAGCAAAAGAAGTAAGATAAAGCATGTTCGTACCAAGGCTCTCACCTTATGACTTTCAGAATGGAACAGTTGTTCAGCCGAGAAGAGTGTTTGCAGATTGTTGACGTAGAATAGAACGCGGGAGTCGTAGAGGGCGGGCAGTTCGTCGTGGAGTTCAGAGTTGAGGACTTCGTATGTGCGCTTGGCTTCTTCTAGTTGTTCTCGGCCTTTGGTCACCTGCAAAACAGAGGTATTGGGTTAGTCAGAAGATTATCATGACATCTTGGTCTCAGGAATGGAAGCACCGATTCTGTATTTAAAGCCTCGTAAACGACCTAAGGCGACACGCGTACGTGTCACTTGTTTCCTCGGCAAGCTTAAGGAATTTCCTACATTCGTTTTTACCGGAACAAGCATGTTGCTTGAGCCTATAACTCGTGACCAAGCGGCTGCAGTAGCGTCCACCAGGTTTTCAACTGTTCTACACAAACATTTTATGTAACACGATAACATGAGATATCTATTAATTAGGAATAGTAAAGTTACCTTGACATCGTCCCTTCTCTTCGTAGCGTTCGATTGCAGATTCTGGAAGCTGTGCCTTTGACCGTCGTAGTCAACCAATTTGCGACCACGTTTCTCGATCTTTTTCTGTAAAATAATTATTACTTGCGTTAATTATGGCATTTCGTATTATAGGTATAATTATTACAGCATTACTCCTGATTGAAATTGATGTTGACTTCTTTTAGTCGTGCGTAAAATTCGCGTGTCGTATATTTGAAGTGTGATTAAAAACTATCATGTCTAATTAACCTCGTTTAGACTCAATTAAAATAATTAAAAGGTTAATAACAACATTAATTTGATTCTCCCAAACCGTTTAACTCTTCTGTAATCACATTATTTATATCCTAATTATGCTTTCTAGAAATCTCAACTTGATTTATTGGTTGAGGCTGCACGTTTTAGTTTAATATATTTTACTAAACGAACAGTTAAATGATTAAATATTTACCTAACTATGCTAAGTAACTAATACACTGAACGAATGGGTCGTTACATACCCATTCATACTGCTATTGTAATACTTGTGTGACAAACTAAATTCTTCACTATGAAGAACTCTTAGATTTTCGGGAAAGCCTTAATTAGTTCTTACTACCAACCATAACCAAAGGGTGGATAACAAATATAAACCTCAAATGATGAGCAAAGTCGCTTTTTACTCCCTTCCTTCTTACTGATAAATCTTGAAACTTACCCTGACTTCAGGAAACTGGTTGGTATACGTATTGAGCGGTATGAGCACTTGATCGCCAAGCTTGTGCGAGAAGTCCTGCCACAGCATCTCCAAGTTCTGTGCCTGTACGTACAGCAGGTCGTGGCCAGACCACCCACTTTCGTACACTTCCGTGATGGCTTCCATCAACGTCTTCGACGCTGTTTGCACCGCTGGGGAGTATCGAAGAGGGAAATTAAATAACGTTTTGACATTTTAAATGTTTTAATAGGTATCAAATTATTCTTAGCATTTTATTTGGACACTCCAGCAAATTTACCATGGTTTGATTGAGGACACTGAGTGTCAGAAGGATCTTTCGGCTGATATGATAAGGTCGTCACCGTAAATTCGTTGCTCAGAAAACTAAATGTGTCATTTTTATGCAGCCCAACTCATTTAGTGTTTTTCACAACTCTAGACCTAATTACAAGCTGCTAACTATTTGTCGTAGCAGTATGTGCACACTCTTGGCACACACCCAGAAGAAGTTCAAGAATCTCTGCACATCCGAGAGTTAGCTAGTTATTCGTCATTCCTTTGATCGGATTGACGCAATTTAGCAAAAATCTATAACTGGAGTACCAAGAAGAGTGGTTTGAGACTCGAATGCTGGTTCTTTGTGTTCATACAATGGTATAAAGGAAGTGGAGATGAAATGATCAGCTACGTCCTGCTTTAGGTCGGAATAGCTGCTAAGTATTATGAGAAAACTGGCGGTCCAGTTTCGCACGTGTTGACAATTTTAAAATATTTCTGAGTGGTACTGGCGACGATGTCTTGATCGATATTCGAGATTGCCCCAAATAGAAAAGTGGTTTGAGAAACAAGTTTATTCTTAGTGAAGATGTATGCGTTTTCTTTTGTTAGGCATGGCGTACGACTGGGAAAAGGATTGCCCCAAATTCATCCAGGTATCTTCATTAGGACGGGGTAGCGTTTTACCCCGTAATTGGGTTGTGGAAGTCAGAAAGTCGGTCCATGTAAAATATTGGCATTCAGCTGCATCTGGTTACACTGAAAGCGGAGGCCAATATACTTCGGAAAACTTTAGGCAGATGATGACTCTTCGTCAATAAAAGAAAGGTCCTCACCTCGTATACATCTTATGTAGTTGTTGAACTCCTTCTGAAGCCTCGTGGCCTGCTGGTGTTGCCTGTTGAAATTCTGCAGGTGCTCTTCGAATATGTCGTCGAGGGTCCGGTCTACCTTGCCCAAGTTTTGAAGGAGCTGTGAACAAAGAAAGAGGCCTATTAGTTGTTGATATATGAGAATTTTAGTATGGACACTCTATGCGTTTCATTATTATTTCTTACTAATTTAACCAGAGCTATTTAGAAGTTCGGGGTTTATGAACTTAAAATGACATGAAAGTAAACACACAAATTCATTCGCTTTAAAATAGTTCTGACATAAAGTAAACCGATGCTTTTTTGACACAGTATGAGAGTGGCCGAAGATCTAGTTTTGAGGCGTGTATACGGAGGCTATGTCCAGCAGTGAAATGACATAAGCTGACGATAATATCGATACAGATATTAGAACCGTTGTGGAGACTGTTCAGCTGCAATATTCAATACAACACAAATATATTTCACCAGATTTCATCACAGCGCGTAACCCTACACTGGTCGGTTAGCGCAAGGATATCTAGGTTTAGTACGCCGCAGGAATGAGTGCAACAATTATTATTTAATCTATTACCATTCCAACTTTATTGCTTTGTTCCTGTTGGCGCACCAAACAGCTTGCTGTGTTATATGTAGTTTAATTTTGAATAGGAATGGAGTAGTACTGTTTTTGTGATTCAGCCATGGTTTTTGGGATCAAATGTGTAGCCTTTTACTAGTATATCAGCACCCCAATTACGTTACGCATAAGACAAGATTGCTAGCAATATTGTAAAAGAGCTGTGTAACAATTTTGAAGTAGGTACGATAAAGCATGTTTCATCTATTTATTACACTTTCAATCAGAATCCGAATGATTTTCCTATTGCTTTTCCTAATTATTGCTGTTTAGATTCGTTTGCTCGAACACTTAAATAACGCAATGAATGTTGTTAAATTGTCAAAAGTAAAAGCATTACAATTCTAAGTGGGTTTTGCAATTATCTCGCAGGTGTCAAATCTCATGCTAACTGTTCTTGTTAAAGATGATTAAGTGTTTCTAGAAACTGAGTTGTTAATATTACCACTGAAAATTTTATTCTGTCTCAGATAAACGCTTCCATACAGTAATGAAAAGACGTGGAGCCAATGTCAATGATTCTACTGTCATCTACTTACTATACATGACGCAAGTCCTGAAAACCAGTTATTACCTAATAAAAAGGTAGTACATGCTAATGTAACGCGACATATAGACAGCATAAAGCGATAGTTGTCACACCCACATTAGAACTATTCAGCTTATCATTAACTAATTAAATGTTTACTTCTATTATTGTGACGCCGTGTTTGAGGACCATGAAATAAGCTGCAAATAGTTGTTAGTTTGTTTTACATTATGTATTTGCTTTCAGTGACGTCATGCGTATGTCAATTGCGGAGGAATTAGGTAACGAAACTTGTAGTTGAACGTTTTTATGATAATTATAAAATAATGACTGTATGTGTGGTTTTAAAGGAAACAGATTCATAGGTATCATAAAACAATGTTTTATTCTTAAATTACTGGAGATTAATGATAGCGGTAATACAGAAAAAGAGCCTGAAAAATAAATCTAGAGGAGCTGTCATCTGGATGGGCACTCAAATGAGGCAAACGACACAGCTGTCCAGGTTGTACGTACAAACGTATTGGTCTGACAAGTCAACGACACGAGACAAAGAAGAAGAGAGGCTATCAAAAGTGAGAGATTTCTTAGTCAGAAAGGATCTTAGTCTAGATCAATACAAACTAAGCTACGTTCAATCTATTCAACTCTCAAATCAACTAAAGACGCAAGACGACATCACACATTCATTTCATAAGAGCACAACACATATCAGTCATTCTATGACCTTGCAACCTTTAGCACTCATTGCTGTATTGTTTGCAAAACATGCAGACTTTGCACCTGTACAAGTGTACACACAGATATTTGTTCAGAGGTTGCGTTCATGCAAGACTGTACGAAGATGATCACTTTACTTTTATCAGATTTTACAAATGGATCTTGTAACTTTTGATTTGTTTTCGTAATTTACTGCTTGCTTTCAAGTTTTGCTTACATAAATGGTGTAGAAAATTGCTGTCTTCATCTGTTTATGCTAGTTTAGTAATAGGGACGTTCCATCGATGCATTTCGAGGAACACAAAATTTCCCGGTATTGTACAAAGTTTATAAACAGTTTCGGGGAATACGAATAGGTTTCAATTAGAGTAATGGGAAACTCGAAAGCCTTATAACTTAGAATCAATTTATAACTTGTAAATTGCAGCTGCTTCAGTCATCTTGATGGTTCCAGTAAGTATAGGCAGAATAGGATCGAAAATATTGATGTTGGTAATCTTAGAAATGAACTTGAAATTCGCCGTCTTAAAATCAAAATATTGTTAGATGGCAACCATGACCAACCTAACACCGGAAAACCACATGCCCAAACAAGTCATAAAGCGTCCCTTACAAACATCACAGTTCTAAAGTTTGCGATACATAACTGATAATCCATTGGCCATAACAAACGCGTATAATGTCATCGACCGGCCACTACTCCTATTGTTCCAGCGCAATGCTCGCAACACCATGAAATGAGTGAAGCTTATTTTATTAATTTTGTTTTGAATTGAATAATGTTTTTGACAAAATGTTGATGGATTGTGTGAGGATTGATAGAAAAGATCAAGAAACAAATGGTAGCGACAGCTGACATGAAAAGAGACTTTGAGAAAAAAAACGTGCTGGGTTGATCCTAAGTAACCTAGGAGAAGTACAGGAAGATGATTATGATGATGATGCTTTTAATAAGTTTTTGGGTTTAATTCTGATTTCGTTTGGTGAAGAGTTGTAATGTTGAAAGGCCCTGGATGACTTCTTAATTTGGCAACTCAAGAACTGTAGATGATATTCTAAAATATGGCTAGAATAATAATTCAACATTATTGGGTTCGGGTTAGCTGAATTAGGTACTTATTAAAACAGTAATAGTTAACTAAAAGTTTCGAGATATCACTCTACCTACCTTTTGTTTCCTATTGAAGATGTTAATTGCAAAATGATCAAACCAGCAGTGGCCTAGTTGGAACCTAAATCAGCTTGCTGGACTAAGCAAACGGACTCCATCCTAACGTGCATTTCTTTCCAGACCTCTAGACACGCATTAAAAATTCAACGAACATTTTCGGAAGTGACAATCAGGTGTAAGCGGTTACCTCGGTTACGTCCGTCGTCCATTATCACTCTTATGACGTCACATCCGTGGCCGCTTCCTTTCGTTTTCGATTGTCTTTGACCGAGGCCTCTAATTACATCCATTGTGTATGTTGCGACGATATTAAGACATTTTTATCTTTATTTTGCACCTTACCAGCTTTAGAATAATGATCGTCATTATTCACGTCAATTATGATGTTTTCTTTTAAATGTTTAATCATCGAGAGATTTAAATGCTATTGTCTTTTCTAGTTTCTGTTCCTATCATTGTTAGCTTTAATTGTATTACACTTTCAGGATAAGGACATGACATATTTACAAGGTTGTTTGACCGAATTCTTGATTAATGTAATTGTAATTTTACTTTTTACATAGTTTTTTGAACCATCTCCTCGGCAAATCATTCAAAGTGAAATAGGTAAAGACAATAAGGATACTTATGACTTTTGGGGAATCAAACTATATGAACATGGCTGAGTTTCGAACGAAGAAGTCTGTATAATATAATTGGTAAGGAAGGATAACCTTAGCGTGACACTGACTAAAGATGTTTAACTATAAAATGGGTGAAAGAATTTAGAGGCAGATGAATTGTAGATAACAAACGCAACACAACATTTTTAACTGTCATTTTGACAATCAAGACGTAGAATGACACAGCATGTGCTTCGTACCCTATTGAGGAGAATAGGTTACCACCAAGCTGGTAAACGGTAAGTCATCAACCAATCAAAACGATTGTAATACTACACCCGTTATCGACGTGATAATGATGATAGTTATTCACTTTTTCTTGCAGAAGAGAACAGAACAACCATGTGTTCACATACTGAACTACAAATAGTTGAGAAGCAAGAAGTATGTACGGAGACAATCAATTGATTAGTAAGTAATTAATTAGAATCAGAAGTTTTAATCAATAATCTAAAGCTCAAATGCAAGATTTGAAGAAAGCAGTGGGAGGAAAAAATGCAATGTATTCAACGCATGCCAATGTATTCAACGTCATACAATCAATTAAATGAAAATGAGTTATTGTTCTATTGTGAATAATTGTGATTTATAAGCAGTGCACGATACCGATGCACATGGTGGCAGCCATGAAGAATTTTATGTTGTGATATCGAGAACTTTACATAAAGTAATGATTGTAATACACAAAGTAAATCACCGTGAAACAATAGACTTGTTGTAAATCATAATATTAGAGTTGCAACATCGGCTAATCAAGATTGGCACCTTCCAGGATACTGATGCGATTTCCAGAACGTTATGCATCGATGGTCTCGATACTTTTTTAGCATCCTTAATTGTATTGTGAAAATATAAAATCGAATAGAACGAATGCTTTATTTCTCACCAAAGACAACCAGCGTTCGCTGAGTACCTACTTGTTTGAACAATTCCTAAAGTTTTAGTTGCTTAGGGCAGGTTGCTTCTGCATGACTTCTAAAATAGCCAATACCAACAACTATCCTGGAGAGATCCTGCTATAACAAGTACCCTAAAACAATTCATGAATAATAAAACAATTACTGTCTCATCGGTCGGCTTTATTAAACGGTGTATATGAAACGATAATACTAAAACTAAAGACGAAATAGTCCTTTCAAATAAATTCAATTCATGTTCTCTTCAAATTCAAGTCATCTTCTGACGTTCAGCATCGGTTTCTCCAAGCGTATACGCAAACAAGTTGTAAATAAGTGGCTGTCAAAATGCGTGTTCGATTGTTAATAAAATATTGAGCTCAGTTTTACAAAGTTGTTTTGGTTCCCAGTTTCCCATGACCTTAATACAAGGCTTTTGATTTCCTTCTTCTTAATGTGTTTGCGTTTACTTTCGTAAGTGATGTTTTGTTACGTATTTACCCTATCAACATCTTTTACTTCAAATTCCATTTCTGTATTGTTAAGTCTGACATGTTTATCAATGTTCAATTCATGTTAAGCATATTCCTAGCGTTAAGAATGTTCATACTTTACTTTATCATCTCAGTAAGAAACACATTAAAATCTGACGTCTAAACATTTTCAGTCATCCAGTCATACGATCTCTTTCTTTTATTTATAACTTCTTTTAAGCTTGGTTTCCTATTAATTGGATCCGTCGCTGCGACTTTCGTTGCACTAATTTCGTGTTCGATTTTTATTTACAAATCTAATTTAATTTTTCTCTTGGTCAACTCTCAACTCAACTAACTTGAGTTTTAGGTTTCGAATAAAATTCTACGCGCTAAAATAAATAGATTATTTTCTATAGATTATTAATTTAAAAAAAGTAAAATAAAGACCTATAAACAAAATTATTTTAATTGGAAGCTAACTAAGTAAAGAAATGCATCAAAAGCAAAATAAGAAAAATGATTTACCCACTGGCCATTCAGCTAATATCATTGACAATTCTAGTTTTAAGAAAAATAAATATTATAAGCTTCTGACTAATGCAACTGCTAGACGGACGGACGACAGTATGAATATGTTATGCATTGCACTCGGCCCGCCGCTCCCCGTCAAACATGTGCTGTCTAAAAATAGTCGTCGATAAGTCCGCTTTGTTTGCTAGCCTAACTTATTTGTTTTAACGTTTTTCACTGGAAACTATTTTGTTGGTGTAGTAAACATTATTTTGTGTTTCGTAATGTTTTCCAGTATATTACTTTCTATAGCATATGTACGTTCTAACGGTTACTGTGTACTTTTGGCTTTACTAAGGGAAATCCGGCGTTGCTCAGTTTATTTGGTTTTACCAGTTTTATATGTTTCCTATTTATATTTGGATTACGTAATCGTCAAGATTTTTCCTGTATTTTAGATATTTTTTAATTAGGCAGACATTTGGCCTCAAAGAAACCTAAGATAAAATTGAACCAGAACATGTTTGACTAGAAGATTACCATTTACTTTTACCTTGATGTTATGGTGATTTGTAAAAGCGGATATTTTAATTATTCGCATAAATATGAAGTTCATTCATCTTTCGTGTATTTGTATGATTTGCAATGGCATTTGGTATTCAATTCTTATCTTTCATAGTTTCTGCTTTCTCTCCTTCGTTTTGTTAGACTTGGGACAAGCCTGTACTAGTTTCCATTTTAGCATCAAGTATCTAATCTCCATTTTAACTGTAGTCTATGTTTAGCAACAGGTGTGCGGAGAAACTTCGACATTTTTGCGCAATTTTATTTAATATTGCTTTTATGCAAATTTTGATTTAGATCAAAGCTGGTGTGTTGTTTCACTCCAATTATAAATAAAGTTTACAAGCAATAAACAACACTTGATCGGAGAATTACTCTTGCAGTGGCTGTAAATCTTTCAATACTTTAAAATAGTGAATGATCCTAATGCAATTTCAAGTCGACTTGGAAATCCAGACAAAACATTAGACAGATTGGCTGCTTATAGTTGAACCTATTAGATATCATATCATTTGGTAATATGCTGATTTCTGGCTCGCCTTCAAACGTTAACACGCAGACTTAAATAAACAAATTGGACATAAATGATATTTAATAATAAATAAAAGCTAGAAACACATAAACAAATACAGAGCTAAATACGGACGTGTGAATTATCTCAAATTAAACAAGGATAATATCTTGGATATTTCCATTACTAAGGGAAATTAGAGACAAAATCAAAGCAGAAACCAATAATGAATTTGCAAGTGTTAATTTTGCATACCAAGTAGGTAAGTATAGTTACAGAGTTGTTTTAGCAAGGGAAAAACGAGGGCTTCCTTTGACGAATTTAACGGTTTTTACGTGTGAATTGATAACTCATGTAATCGCACATGATTGGTGTTTCGTATTCTCAAACGCTTCACGGTTCTCCGGCTGTAGGTTTTGGGGGCACATCATTGATTTCTCATGGATTTTTATCTTATATAGAAATCACACCAAAATACTATAGTAATATGTTCACAAAATTCCACACCGCAAGACTTCATTGACATGAATGATGCTTCAAGTTTTTGGAATTCCACAACACTAGGATCGAATCTTCTCAAAGACATCAATGGCATACTCCACATTCAAGCTAAGTATTCCCGTACAGAAATATTTGCGGCAGTTACACGAGCAAAGGTTAACTGAATACGCCACGGACGAAGCAACATTGTAATTGGTGTTCCCAAGATGACAACCGACAACAATCATGCAATAAAAACCTGAGATGAACGGAACTATTGAAGTACTCGCTGTTGTGACGTGAATGAGACTATTTTTACCGTCGGAAACTAAATGATTGAGGGATTACTATTCTACTCTTCTGCGTTTTGATAATGTTTGTATCTAAAGATGTAAGTGTATCTAGGTTTGTCACCAGACAAGAATTCATACCTAAACTAAGCGGAGAGCAGACGTGTCAAATTGCCGTCATGTGTTAAAATAATTTGGACAGTTAGTCACACGCTACCTTTAATTAACTTAAACCTGTGCGGTACCGCAGTACCGCTATAGATAACATTCTACGCATTCATTTCCGGATTACTGCTATCTTTCTGAGCTTCAATTTATATTCATCTAATGAATATTTCATTTTTATTCTAATTGACGGATTCCCTAGCATTGACCTCAAAATATTAAAGTCAATGTCGTTGAATTTCTGTTAAATGCTCGCCGCGTTTGGTAATAATATTGGCATTCGTTGATAAAGTGAAATGCAACTCTGTTGATAAACTTTGCAGTATCGAGTGGCCCATCACTGTGTGTTACAACATCAACGGTATTGTTTGGTCAAATTATTGGCTAAGCACATCCAGCCTTTCTTACTCCCATATGCAGGGAAGCCATACTATCAAATGATTTCGTTACAATAGGCACAACGGTCAAACTATCTCAAAGATCCTTCAAGACTTGACTGATGGCTGTATTGTCAGGCTAACAATGGACAGGTCGTTCGTTCCACTGCCAGATATACGAAACATCATTGCTTTGTTTGATTCACCTGCATGTTTTTCAAGTGGTACTGCGAAACATGAAGAACCTTTTAAATAAGCCTCTTTTAGTTTTAAACTTTCACTCCATGCTATGCTTTTAGGAATTTTGAGCTGTGCTAGGCTTGCTTTCTCTTTCAAGGAGGTTAGTATTTTGAATTTGAATCGATGAAGTTTTTCTAACGTTATCCTGCCGCGGCCTTGAGCATACTAGGTGCTTTAGACTTAAATCTTAAAATTTTAGAAATTAGTTGAAACGAAATGAGCTTTGTTATCAATATTTCTAGCATTAATTATTTAATTTATCATTTTTATTAAACAACTTTCTTTGGTTATTTATATAATCATCATTACAACGAAATAGATTACCAAGCTACACTTAAAACCACTTTTATATCAACAAATTCCAATACAAGTTTTTTATCTTCAATTCATTTGCTTTCAACATCGAGGCTTCCTTTACAACTGTTTGCGGTTTACCGTTAGTACACTTGTATCCTATGATCTAGAAATATCTAGCCCTTGTTATGAAACCTAGCCGGCCATTGGTCACGTTTGCTGCTAGCTATTTATTTTAGACCGTTGTTTGTGTAACGGCATACATACTAGTTGGTGAAGTCATTATATAGGAAATCTTTGAAACAGTGACACGTGCGAAAACTAGCAATTTTCTTGTTATTTTGAAGAATGTAACGTTTTTCCACATAAATGATTTTTTGTTGTTTACAGACTAAGCTTTTATCAATTTATTGTATTGATAACATTCATGTTTTAGGTTGTAAATAATTAAGAAAGTCTGACGTTGTGTGTCGATAAGATGAAGATCGTTATCTTCGAGCACATCGAAAACATATGTATATGTTTACGGAATTCATTACTGACGACATACAGATATCTATACCGATGACTCTAATCTTAGTCACAATGTATATAAATATAGCTAAACTAGAGGCTTGGGGCCCCTAGAAATTTAATGTACATACATAGACGACGGGATTACCATATCTCGTATCTTTTGAAGATAAGTTTCATGATTTCCAGTGTTCATTCAGAATCTTGGTAAAATAATAGTCTAAAAAACATAAATTTAGAAATTGAAAGCACTACAAATGAGCAGACAAAGATTGATTCAAAATCCAAGAAGGAAATGCAAAAGATGACAAACCAAAGTTGATTGAGAAATTGATTACTCAACACACATTCAATAATAGGTTTGTTACAATGTATTGTGAATAGGCGAAAATTTTGCATTGACGCCAAATTGTCATCAACATAATAACATTAAAAACCTAGTAAAAATAAAGTAGTAAATACCGACAGCCACGCAACAGCGGGTGTTGTGGTTTGTGCCATGTGGATTACGATAGACTGGGTTGAACTAAATACAAATTAACAAACATTGATTGAATGAGCTTATAGTTATGGTATAATATATAGGATATTTTGAATTTTTGAGGTGAAGTAAACCTGGTTACGACGACGAAGCTATTTTAAGACGAACTACTAACACAGACTGAAAAGCGAGTTCTTTTCCTTGGCATGACGATAGTATTCTAACATCCATCAATCCATCGTCCGTCCATCAATTTCTGTAGTACACACATTTGTCCCCGCAGAGCACGATTCGGTTTCCATACTCCTGAAAACTACTGATCAGAATGAGAAAAATAGAGTTGAAAACCAGAAACTCAATTTACAATTATGAAAACTATATTTAACATTCCAAGTAATTAAACACACGAAACGATCCTCAAACCCAATAAATACGAAGGCATGGCTGAAAAAATTGTAACATTGGCAATGTTCCGAGTTTTCAGTACTCGTAACGCACCAGACTGGCTGTCAAGTGCTCCCATTTGATATTTGGAACGTGGATCAAATGTTTTGTAGGCGCACTCTGGAAAGACCGTGATTTTTAGAGTAGTTGGAGAAGGATACTGCAAGATCCCTGATTGAAGCATCAATAGTAAGGAACACAAATTTCTATTTCTTTTTTCTTTCTTATATAAACCTTTCTCTTGAATCACCTCTATCTATTGCTGAAAACTGCATTAAAATCCGAAGCGAAATATAAAAGATCTAAAAAAAGCGTACAGACAGCGAGAGTGACTTTGTTTTATACTATGCAAAGATTTGAAATTTACAACTCACTGACAGAAGCCCCAGTATTAATTGACGATTCAATTAGAGAGTGAGTGCTGTTAGAGGTTCATGTAGGTTCATGAAAGATAATTAGTGGCATTTATAAGCAGAACAGATTTTAAAAGCTGCTATTCCTATTTTTGGTTTTAGTCATATGCCATAGGAAGACTTTATAATCCGTAGTGATATTTTCAATGATTATGGAGATAAAAGTGACATTATAAAGGATCATTGACCCACTAATGTGTTACGCGTCACAATAATACTCATAATCCGTTCATGGAAACTCCAAATTAGAGTAATATGTAATACTCGTACGGCACTGCTTGCGTTGAGTAAGTTGTAAATTATATTAATTGTAGTTGACGAAATTTTGTCGGAACACAGAGCCAACTAGAACAATTAAGTAGTAAATTGAAATGCTGAAAGTGGAACTGATTGTGCAGTTAATGTGAATGCGTCATAATAATTATGAAAATGCAGGAGAAAATGATGTTGTTTTACTCGAATGTCGATTATCCATTAGACACGCACATGAAAAGCAATGTTAGTCTATTTGCAGATAACATGACAACCATGACCCACTCTTGTGTTGGTCAGATCAGCAAAGCAACAAATCCAATATTCCCGAAATATTTGACGCTGGTAGCGCCACATTAATGTACATTACACACGCAGACATACAACCTGACGATGTCATTGGCTAACACGCACAGGTGGACGTAACACTCTGCGTAGCAACAAACAATTGGGTCGCTAGCTCACGCACACACTTGTAATAATGGTTATGTATGCGCTAATATAGTAAGTGCATCTGATTTGCTTGTTTGCTGTCATCGTGATGTGTCTATTTCTGAGATATTAAGCTAAGATAAAAGACAAACAAATGAGTCAGCTGGTCTGAAATAAGACGTTTTGCAGCAGGTAAGACGTAAAAGAGTAGAGTTGGTTTGTAGTTTGGAGTACATTTATTAGGACAAACCAATATGACATTGATACTTGTATCAGGTAGCTCTTTACAATTTAAAATTAAACATACATGAAAGAAACAGGTAAGTCTCAAGATTGTCTCCGTCTCTTTACAAACTAAGCTGCCATCATTAAAATGAATCACTAAGATTTTGCCTCATTCAGTTGCATCCATATCTAAACGTGTGATGCATGGACCGGTCGACCTTGCAAGCTATGGGTGTGTTAATTGTATGTAATTTAGTACACAATGTACTTGTGTGCTGGGCCAGCCCCAACGACCTTTTAATTCTGCCATATCACTTTTCATTTGTATTGTTTATTGTTGTGCTTGTGATGCGTCAGATTGGATCAACAGCAAATGAAGCAGATGAGAATTGACAGGATCTCAACTGGACTTACCAGAAAACGTTCATTGCGTCGACTATAAAAAGTTAAAGAATAAATGCACTGGATAACCTCACATAAACGTTTTGTAGTTATCTACTATAGTTTAAAGTCACAAATGCGATTAAAACGATCGCAGACAAGATCAGGGGCTGCAGTCTCGACATAGATAGCGACAAAAATCGGTCGTTAAGTCATAACGATGTCAAATTTCTTTAATAGATTTTCAACCTTAAGGTTTCGAAATAAAGTTGAAAATCTATTAAAGAAATTTGACATCGTTATGACTTAACGACCGATTTTTGTCGCTATCTATGTCGAGACTGCAGCCCCAGGTCAGCTTTGGATGTTGTAATGCAATAAACGAAACTAGAAACTCAACTTTAACTAACACGGATGATAATTATTGAGGTACCGCAGAGACTTATGAAGACTGGCAACAGGTTGGCAAATATTTGGTGAACATTCTATAATGCAGTCTGTTCACCAGATACTCATTTTAACAGCGGTGAAACATGCCTTATCGTGACGAGAACACCCACAGACGTCTTCTCCTTGGCGTTTTATGGCTAATAACACTTCATACAGGACGCAATATCTTTGTTACTCTGCAGTACCGCAATACAATTCATTCATGTGGATAAATGCAATGGCCTAACGGGTTGAACAGTTACGATGAGCGCTAAATTACTACTTGGTAGTGCGTTTTGCATAGATATAGAGGGTTAGGGGTTAATACAATTGCATAATGAGTAGGAAGTAGCGACGACGGGAGTATTAATTATGACAGTGACAACATTCTGTACCGGAATGTATAACTTGTAGATATAGGGTTTTTCCATCAGGTATTTCTCAGTAGCAGCCACGGAGTCTGGAATTGCGCCGGATTGCAATATGCTCGCCCCCTATTACATGAGACTTAAACATAACTCGCGAAAAGTGGGTGTATTATTATGTTTATAACATGGCGAGATTTTTTTGACATTTACTTAAATATTTTAACATTAGCACTGGTATACCGTAACAAAGTAGTCCTATCTGAGTAAATCAAACAGCAGCACCCATTTCTGGATATAGATATTGTAGCGACTCCTGCGCCAGTCGGCCATTCACCTGCAGTAGGATGCCGTAAGCAGTCGGATGACCTTCATTCCGATGCAATTTCATTGAAATTCTTATTGAATCTTGTACTTTACCCGCATACTGATCCGAGAATACGAGGGTACAAGATTATTAACGTGTAAGTTTGCTTGTGTATTGTTTTAATGGCTCTTGGCTCTTAAACATACTCATTTAATCTTAAGGGCGGATTTATTAGTAGTATCATGAATATCATTCCAATAATATAAGACCTTTTTTCAAGCTGTCTGGGATGAATCCGATGAAGACTAAGTACACGACAATTTCGAACAGCTAATAAGGCCTGAAGAGACAATGTATGATGAGGAGATTAGACAAGAACTAAACAACGATGCTATTATAAATGCAGATCTCGAAGATATTTTCACAGTCGTAATAAATCTTAGTAAGAGGATACGCCTATGCATTGATCATAAATTCCAATCAGCGTAATTCATTGATTTATAAACAAAAATCGATTTGACGTTCCAGACGAGCATACATTAGGCGTTTTATTTATAACTTCTTAGTCGCGTAATCGTTAGTAATGTGCAAGATAATAATAATTGTGATTGTAAACAGTAGCTGCGTAATAAAATCAGTGCACAAGTGGAAGCAGTCCCAAGGACGGTAGCGAAGGCGACGAGGCCGCTCTCTATATCGATGCAGGTAAAGTAAATAAATCAGATAAATACAGTTTGATTCAATTATGCAGCATGGATGTATATAAATAACAAATGGCAGTACTAAGTGTGGGCAGTTCAGAACGCTGGAGATCCTGTGGAACTGCTCAAGACAGTTGAAGATAGTGAAGTTGCGATGACGAAACTAGAATCGGCTGCTGAAGAGCAATTTGAGAAAGACGTTCCAAATGAATTGATAGCTTGCCATACCATATTAGGACTTTTATTGAAGGTACTAAATATAAGTACGAGTATAATACTGACATTCCACAGTCAACACAATAGTGACAATGACAATACAACATTAAACTAAACTGCCTATTTGTTAATAGAAACCTGCATAACCTACGCAATGCCATGTAAATTTGGAAACGCTGATTAATTTTACGACCAACTAACAGCAAATGTACTGATTACTTAACAATATGAAACTATTTTGATATTCAATTAATAGCCAGTTGTATAAATATTATTAACTTCCCGGTATTTTTAACTTCAACCATTTTATCATTCGTTTCCCAATTATTTAGCTTCACAAGAATGTGTTTCAACAGGAAAAATATTGTTCTGTAAATCTAGATGATTTGGTAAGTTAATGTTAATGGTTTTGAAACGACGACTAATATTACTGACCCAGTGGCTTTAGAGGATAGTGCAGGTTTTGCTCTAATCGCTAGGTCTAGCAATCTCAATCGAATTATCGACCTTAGTACTAGTGCTTACTTCTCCGTGCTATAGCATAATGTTACTAGTACACGAGCGATATTACCACTCTCCAGCTTCTGATATAATCCTTTACTTAGTCGCTCCTTACGAAAGGAAGTGTTATATATTCATAGCTGAGAAACTTATGTTAGATATTTTGGTTGTTAGATAAGACAGAACTGGCGAATATTACATACACCTAAGAAACTTTCAAAGGACGGAATTCCATTAACTTACTTGAAGCTTCGTCTCAAATAATAAACTGAGATAGCGATGTGCAGCAAACTTTGTCAAATATATTTCATATTCGTGCAGATAGTAGAATTAAAAGAAATAAAATACCTTTTAAAGCTGCACAAAAGTTAGTGTTAATACGTAACATGTGTTCATTGCAACAGACTAGTGGCGAGGTGCAATAAGATACTAGACGGCTTACGTTAACGCATCCCTACAAATGCAACATCCAACTATACAGTGAATAACACAAGCTAGTATAGTAACAATTTTATTAACTGTTCCTACAGTAGAACTGTTTTTGGATGAAGAAGGGGCTTGTTGAAGCCAAGGCTCAAATGTTAGCAAGGTCACATTAAAATTCATTATTTTACGATGTGATAATATGAATGGTAGTGTTAATCAAGCACTGCCATTTATCATCAATGGTGTAACTGTAATGTAATATTGATCACACAATGTACTATGCAATTCCACTGTCTTAGCTTTTAAAAGGTCGCACGACGGGTCTTTTTAACGACTAACCGTACATATATCAGTTGATTCGGGAAGGACACTTCATTGCCTATAACCGACTAGAACGTCATTTTCCCAGTGTTTTCCGGTTTGTAACAAATGTATGTGCGTCATGTTCTCATAGGGAAGCTACCGTATGCTCCCAATTCCTTACGTCTCTAAGACTTTTCGTAGAAAGTCTATCGCCTGACATCGATTTTCTAGACAAATTCTTTTCTTAGCTCGTCATTATAAACTAATGCACCGGCCACTATTTTCTAAACACGTTTGCCTTTTGCCGTGTTTTGACCTAAAACCCGGAGCCTAAGAAAGGATAAGTGGCACTTACATTAACATGCTACTTTGTAGAAAACAAGGAGGCCTCGATACAAAATGTGGACACGACCAAAGGTGATGCAAAAACATGTGACCTTGATTCAAATGCTGATCATCCAACGCACTTATTACGTTCTTGACTTTCACAGTCAAGTTCAACTTGTTCATTTTAAAAACGTTGACCAGTGCAAAAACTCGTCAATGCGTTATGCAATGTTTTGCCAGCAGTTTTTTCATTCACTGATTTCTCTTCCATATAAGTTTCAAGTTTGGCAGGATTATTTTTATGGGTAATTGTTCTGGTATCGGCGGCGAAGTGAGATGTTTCTTTTATCTGAGTATTTTATGACTTCCATATGAAAGTAATTTTGTGCAAGACGTTAAATACTTATTCGCTCGTGGCCGGATAGCCTCCTAGGAGTACATCATAAAAGTACACTTTTACTGTGTTAGCGCGTCGATGATAATCTAGAAATCTCTAAATCCCAACGAATTTGATTTCTCTGTCAAAATTTCATTTACTCATATATCTAAACCATATTGCTCTGAGTACTGAATACAGAATACTTAAATTCTAGAACAGTTTTCACCCGTCATGTCAAGAATACACTCATCGTTTCAGTAAACTAGATCGACATGTCCAGCGACGGCTATTTCGAGCTCATTGTTGACGCTGAATACTATTGAGGACTGACAGATCACGAGGCATGCACTCACAAGCGTTAGGAATATATTGTCATCTTTGAATCCCGGATAATACTCAGTGATCCACTGTGGTGTGAGGCTTGACCTAGTTTAGAATGTCGTGTTTTTGTTGCGAAATTATTAAATTGGATTTTTTCTCTGGGATTTTTGTTTGAAAATGAAACATTGTTTGAATTTAAGAGGAAAGCTAAAAGATTTAATCATTTGAAGAGCCCAGCATACAATATTATGGCAGACTGTAGGTAGACTCGGATACGAACGGGAGCAGCCGGTTGTTTTGGAAATCAGATCCAATCCTGAAGAAAAAGGAGAACTATGTCTTGTAGTAACTATGGTGGTATCTCTTCGTCATGTGGTGACTTAGAGAAAGATAACAAGATTGCTAAAACAAACATAGTACGGGATGTAGTCGTATAAGTAGGTTAGCGGAACGATAACTGTTTCCGATATGTTTTATTTCACAAATTTTGTAGATAATCGTAGATTCGACATTATTTCCTGAACGAGTTACGGACAAAAGTTTCACGATTTTGCGATAGTTTACATTGACAGACATGGTGTTAAAAAGGAGCACGCTTTTAAAAGAACATTGTGCGAAAGCTCAACTTCAGGGGCACCAAATGAGAATTTTATTCTATTCATCAGAATTAGAGCTGCGCCGGGTTTAATTACATACTGAAGGGCATCTGGGGAATAGAGGAGCGCACAATTTATTTGAATGGAACGCTGCCTAGACGGTTTAAAGCAGCTTTTATTTATTTTTAGTATATTGTCATAAGATGAAGTAAACATTAAAATCGATCATGTGCTAAAGAGAAAATTCAAAATTATCGAACCCCTTTTCTTTGAGCACCTTATTTACAACATGTAAGCTTCGCAGTTGCAGTAAGTACGTACCTTTCAACCAAGCATATATGTATTCTAGCAGTAAAATTAAAATCTAACGAGTTTTTTTACATTACCGTTAAATGTCCTTTGCATCTATGCGGCAAAAATTGTGAAGATATAATTCTATAGCCCATGGCACATGAAGAATGGCGAAACTTTCCTCTCAAAATAAACGGCCTACAAAGTACAATTAAATAACCTAAAGACACAAATACTGTAATTTCGAGGAAATATGAATATTAATGTAATAGCGTAACACGTTACAGGAAATGTGGTCGGCAACATATTTCCAAACTCAACGCAACAAGAACGTACGAAACAAACGATAAAATAATATGTAATGCCTTCCATCACGATTGGTTGCGTGAGCTGAAACAAATTGGACGAAGAATTTGGTCTAAAAACCTCTTTTAAAGTTTTGGAGAAGGTCAAGCTTAGGAAAGAACATCGGAAAATATTTTCTAATACACAATCCTCTAGAACAGGAGAGATAAAGTCAACATTGCTGCCTTAGGGCTGGTGAAGATATTATTATGACCGAATAGGTTTAGAAAACCGATTATTTTATAATCAGGAAAACATTTGCCTAGAAATATTACTGGGCATTGAAACCTTAACATTGCTACAGTCACAGATTTCAATATGTAGTATTCCACATACACATTCCCATAGCCTAGTTCTGAAGCAGAGATCAACATAACCCAAAAAGCAAGATACCCATGACGCTAAACAAAAACTCTATGGCCAAATTTACATGAAACGCGCTCCAATAAACATGTCGTAATAAAACCCTTATTCCGAACACCGAACGACCTGTATGGCTAGTCACCTGTGAAGTACAAGCAAAGTTTGTCAATATGCGTCAACTACAATGACGCTCTCAAATTAATTCAGTGCTAAGCTGTTTCTCATTGATGTAGGTTGCGTATGAATAGCGGAGCGACTGGTTATTGTTGACATTGTGGATAATAAGGAAGACAAATGGGATGTTGAGGTTGTGTTTGTTGAGGATCCCAATTGTAAATAAGACCTCCCAGTGCCCTAGAGAGAAAGCACGCGATATTAACCTAGGGAAAACTCTAATGAGTATGGAGAACCTAGAACTTCTAATGAAAGAATTGATCATCCGCTCAGTGATTAGCAAACGACAAAGTACATCCTGATGAGAGGCTTGGAAAACGTTGAGATGAACGATAGGAAGTAGACTGTTCTTAGAAGATTGGCTACCTGCCTGCCTCCCTGCACTATTATCATCTTCAATTTAGCAATTACTGGTAACTGCGGTCAAGGATGCCATTAGAAACAGATATTCAGAGCACGTAACTTTGAAACGAAGGCGTCGTCGAAGAGTAACGGGATACTGATATTTTTTGTGGCAGAATAATATTCCAGCGATAGTCAATCAACGATAAGTATCAACAAAACATGTCTGATAACGCAAACATGATAAGATAAGCCACTGCAAGATTAAGAACTATAGCTTTATTAATTTATCCATGCACTGTAATCACTGCACTGTGTTACAAATTACAATAAAGTCAGTACAAATAAGTCTCATCAGTCGTCACTCGACATGCAAAACTGAAACAAAGAACAACAAAAAAGCACGTTAACGAAGCTGTAGCAATTAAAAATAATCTCATAGGTATAAGATTCACATATACTAAAAACCAATCGAGTGCGACAGGCGAAAATAGAAAGCAATGGACGGAAGATGTGTGTCGCGACTCCGGCGCAGGTGGACGCGAGAGAGGGGGCATGCTAGACGGAGACGGCAGTATACACGGAACTAATTTTACGCAAAAAGAAAAGGGACAGGGCGGACCGGCCAGTTTAACAACATCCACACATAGCAACATCTGGCTTTCCAAGCAACTAGAGAAATGTAATATTGATGGTTCGAGCAATTAGGAACACGATAACTATGGACTTGAAACAACATTCCTAGAAATGCTATGAAAATAGAGAAGGTCTTGGGAAGTTATAAATCCAAGGAACATATGGGCCGAGTGCGGTGTCGGCTAAACACACAAGACAAGGACGCAACAGCGATTATAAAATGAAGCTTACAAGCTGCAAATATTATCACAGCTGACGCGCGTATAAATTAAACAATTGGAAATGTACGCATATTGTGTGAAAACTGAATTAAACAACGCAGTTTCGTCATCTCCGTAGGCGGGGTATCACGCTTTTGCCTCCATGACATTTGGCGCATAGCTGAGCGAGTCAAAGGCAGCGCTCCGGGGATGCCTCGGGCTCGACTCTTTGGACGTTCACTCGCCGCATTCCAACTAAACAGACTACGCGTTGCGAAAATTTTAAACAATCTTGAGTAAACAATGTTATTTTCACGACATGAAAATTAAAGTTGAAATAGTAATATTTTGTTTACTTTTAAAAGTCAACTTTGAAAAAACTGGCAGTGGGCGATCGAATATTCAAACTAAATGTGAATACATTTGTTCAACACGCACTGGCACTGAAGTAAAAGATAAAAGCATCCGAGTCGTGCGAACATACAATTTTCACATTGATGACTTTAATGACAATAAACTTGCAACTGATAAAACTTTACAATAACCGATTGTGTCGCTTCAATAAGTCAACGACACGACACGGCTGATAAAGTTTCAACAAAACTTCACTGACAATCATTCATAAACTATACGAGCAATCGTAATAGCCCTGTGGAAGAACCGAAGGCTGTTACATAAAAATATCTGCGGCAGAGTCTAATCTTGACCTCATTTCTTTTATAAAACTACGAGCGAATACGTCAACCGAAATATGCTGCCTTTATTCGAGGATGAATACCAAGCGTTAGAGCGAATAAGCTGTTAGTTTTAACAAAGCATTGCATGGATTTTAGTGAATTTGAAACACATTCGCTGAGCAGATCTCGTTTTAAGTGATTCATTGATTTGATGATGTTGAGGAAATAAGCTATGGTATTTATTGTGTGAGTCTGGAGTTTTTAAGGGGTCTACCTATTTGTCTATTAAAGACAGGATACAGTGTTATATATTCGTAGCAAAGACCACACAGCTACAAGCATTTTCCTAATCCATAAGGGAAACGACCGCCAGGACACACACATCCAAACAACGCTTAAAATAATTTTATACGTCTAGCCCGAACCCATAGCTGACAGACAACACAAATTAATTTCCCTGGGCAACTCTCACAACTTGCTCATGAAAATTCAAATGAGCTGATACTCTGATGGTCTGATAGGTTATAATATCGCATTACGATGGAATTATTATATGATTTCAGAGCAAGTTGATCAGATTAGAGCAATTAGAGCAGATATAGCCCAAATATTCAGCGTCTGTGACGACCTTGTTTTCATTTTCGTTTACCATCGGTTTACCGTCATGCTCATTGGATTTGGTATTTTTAGTATTATAATAAATTACATAATGAGATCGATAAAAATAAATTACATTATGATATTCTTATATTTGTGATTCATCTTCTGGTATCAATGCTTTCTAAATCAACGAGTTCAGCTACTACTTGATATTCAGCGCTTTGAAGACGATTGCAAGCTAAATGTGTGTGTTTCACAAGTTTATTTCAACTGCATGTATTTATAATCTGTTCTGAATGTTAATCCAAATAATTTCAAAGAGATTAACATCTGTAAGTTTTTTATAATTCTCAACTTTACGGTTAACGATATGACATAACATGATGAAAGTAGACCACGCTTTTAAGAGCTATATTGCAATGCTGACGCTTCGTTAAAACAAACTAGACGAGGGACGCCATAAAACCTTCAAGATCGAACATTTAGTATCATCTTTGATATAAGATATTGAGGCTAAAGACGTAAAGAAGTCAATTTGCAATAAAGTATTAATTCTTATTCATTTTTGAAGCAAGAACATCGAAGACACCAAACAGATTTAATTGAGCATGTAATTCGTAAGGCATGTAGCTATCGAGACCGGATTCCACCGATCGGATCGTATAGAATGCATTGGAAAACGCATTATGTATGTAAGTGTACACAAATGGTACAAAACTTGTTCGGTTAGAGCAAGCGCCGTGTTGACTTTAACATAGACAGGTTCCTCGGCGCGCTTTTTGTTCGACAAGCTATAGCAATATCAATAAACTCGTTTATCTTGTGAAAGATAGCTCTCCTTTAATGGCTCAAGATCCATTAGAAAGGTATATTGAATCAATTGTAGTACGTTAACTATCAAGTAGCATCAGGAACTTGAATAATCATCGAGTACCTGCAAACTTGGTCTGGGACAAAAAACCTGACATGATGTCACCAGTCACCATTAGATTGATTATTTATTTATTGTTGTCAACAAAAACAGCTGCCAAATATGTGCATACACATACCCATATAAATCCCGACTAAATATTAATGGAGCGCTCGAGCGCCAAAACACAATTCAATGAATGACGCATAACGATCGTGTTACACTTGTTGCGCTGCGCCGTCGCCGTCTAAACATTACAATGAGCAGGTAATTACTGCACTGCATGACAATCAAGGCACGTGGAATCGGCCGGCACAGTGAGCTAATCGGCTCAAACAAATATTTTAATAGGTTCGCGACTTTTAAAGGTCCAGCGACATCGGTAGACAATAAAACGGCGCCAGAATTGAATGACACGTGCCAAAAAGAAGTTCGCATGCCATCGGACTCAGAATCCAGCTTACTAGACGGGAATAGTCACACCACGGCCTGGCCTGGCGGCCGTCCATACGCGAAACCGCTCTAAAATGTCCTAACTCAATCGTCCCCTTATCGCAATTTTCAATCTTACACGTAAGTATTTAGGTGCCTTTTACTCTGAACTGTTTGTGGATGTAGGTCGGGACGCTGATCATGGGACGGATATAAGTTGCGTCTGCGCCGGTTCTTACGTAATTTTTGGTTGACGATGAACTCAATACGTCACAACGGAGCTTCCGGAATACGGATGGCCGATTTTGTATGTCCCTATTGTAAATCAGTGCGCAAAAGGTACGGTCGAAGAACAAACGACCTTGTGGGCACTGATCGAGGTGTTTATATTTAGAAAGAGCCATTAGATGGACTCCCATTAGGTTGATGTATTGGTTGTTTTGACGGCACTTGAACTTGATGTGGAGTGTATGATTAAAGAAAGCGACGGTGCGGTTTGAATCAATCCGGAAAGTGTTATAGATAAACATTGCGCGAATATCAAAGTATAAAAGCGAATGATGGAAGACTATTCTCCGGTTGAATCCGCACGCATGATTTTATTTTCTTTGAAAACACAGCTAGTTTAATACTGCCCGCCAACTACGCTATGACATATTTCTCGGGAAATCATATTTTACTCCGCTGAGTTTTGGTTGTATAAATAAAAACTGACTCAGTATTAGAATATTACATATCTTTGACACTAATGAATGGAGACAACTTATAAATCTGTGATATACTAGATGTTTTTAATATGTTTAGTAATTGTTTCGATGTGGACGCCAATTACGGAGAAGAGATATAGCGGAAGCTTCGTAGCTTTAAACGAGGCAAACGCACGCATATTGAAGTCATCCGATACGAAGGGAACTCATAAATTCACTAGTATTATTTGTATTGAGAAACTACAAGGTAGGAACAAAGTTAATAAGGTTTTATTTAAATATTCAGAAGCAAGGTTTCGTAACGAATTAGCACATGGTAGCTAAGAGTTACCTGATACTATGGCCTTTTTAGTCAGTGGAACTATCGTGATCGCTTTATTAGGTAGTGAGGACATGCGTGAACGAGACACGAACATTTGACAAGTTGTTATAAAAATGACGAAACTTTACGTTTTTGCTTAGTTGCTGATTGTCATTGAAATATTTGAGGTATCTGTTTTATGTCAAGCAAAATCGCAAGTCTGCAAACCAGTGAGTACACCAAGCTTAAGATGGCATAGCAACATCAGCGTAAATGTAAAAGAGCTGAAGAAGGCTCAAAACGTAAAGGCCACTGTGGTCAAATTATTATTCTCATAGATTGTATCCTTGAGGATTGTCTAAGGTAGCAGACAACGAATCATATATTATCATAATCAAAATCAGACAGCTCCTGACGTAATATAAACAGTGTCAAAAAAGGACACAACCCAATAAAGCGCTAAACAAAAAGAGACAGAATATACTAGAATATGCAACACATGTAGCGATTAAATTATTTACATCAACGCATTTACACCATCGATAGAGGCACGACGTAAAAAGTAGAAAATGTTGTTATGGAGGATTCAGAATTGAGTCACGTAGGTACCTATATCGACACGTAGGGACCTTGATCCTGAGCCAGTCTTAGTAATAATGACCATAAACGAACACAGCCGGGGGAAGGGTTTCTACTGACGCCATGTAAGTTAGTGTTTAGTGTCATTTTGGCAATGCGTGGGAATTCAGGCCGTTCACCCGAGGACCCTGACTAACGCGAACGTTTTTGGACCTTCTCCAAAAACAGTAAGTTGTATTCACAGTATGGAGACATACCAATCGATCAACGGAGCGACGGAAATATGAAATCATTGGGTGTTTTGTTTTCTTGGATTTTTCCACTAGGCGTCGATAAAAGAGAATGATCGACATAAACGTTGAAATAAAAAGCAATAAACGCCAGAAAAAATAAACTCAGAAATGAAATATTAATGAACTACCCGTGTTTCATGTGCAAGCTGGACAGAAATAAAACGAAATAGTAATGATCGCTTTAACCTAAATACTCTGCCAATACATAACACCGAAAACGAGGTAAATGAATGTATCGATATGAAATACGAACAAAGCGAATCGCCCGAACATAATAATATTGAAAAAGGTAAAACAGACGCAGATCAACAAATGGTACGATAACAAGAGACAGATATGATATCTGTACCGAACAGCAATGTGCAAATACATGATGTAGGTAAATGTTTAGCTGATCGCACACGCAATGTTGCAGACTGGTTTTTTATGACAGTTTCTTGTAGTGACTGGTATAAATTATAAGTGAAAGATTGAAAATGAAAGTAGTATTGGTTGAAAAAGTTTTAGACGCAAGATTTTTTTTGTCATGTCAATACAATTAAGCATCAGCATCTACCGTTTTTAAATGTGTCTTGTTTTGTAACATATTCCAAGTGTAACACTTGTGGCTCTTAAGGTCTCTAAAACAAAAGTAACGATGACAAATGTTCAAGCCAAGGCCATTTGAAGAAAGAAGCATAGAAACAAAAACAGTTTTCACTTTTACTCTAGTTGCAAAGTGAACAAAAAGTAAGGAAAAGCCAAAAAGATAAGGCTAGAGACACAGATTAGAAGAGTACGGACCAAAGCATTGAATAGGCAGGACAAGATAACATTTTAAATACCCATATTGCTACGACGGGCGACGTGACTTCTACTTCAAAGAATGTATTAAGTCGAGCAATTTGTCTGAGATACGCTTAGGATACGGGTACAGCCGCTTACCGCTAATCTCGTGTCTGGGGCCAGAGGTCACAGCACTAAGAGCTGTCATTTATTCAGTCATCTAACTTGTAGATTCGCTGTCTGGTGATGTATAATCGGGACTTTACAGTCTTAGTCGTTGGTGGCTTTCAGTTTAACATGTAGTGCTTCGGAAACGTTTTCATTGACAATGAGTGATTAAGTTGGTTCTCAAACATATTAGATCTGTAGGAATTAATAATCTGACTAGCTTTATCTATTTTTTTACATATTTGAGTGATATGACTGTAATACACGTACCGTATTGATAAACGTTATTAAAGATTTAGATATCTCGCAATAATATAAAAGGGTAACCATTATAGATTTTTTGATAGACGCCAAACCAAAATGAGGCATGACCAAATAAGTAAATAGCCGTAAGTAACCTCTAGACTGGTATTTAACGTCAATTGAGAATATATTAACGATATTAGTCGTAGGTGTGACCGCAGTATTGCGAAACGCGTAGGAATCAATAAATTCACCGCGCATTCTTATAGCCAGTAGTTTGTTTGTGTGTATTCACAATAATTTTATAATTATCACAAGGAAATCTGGTCACGAGTGCGCGAAAATATCAGCAAAACAAGATTGCAGTAGTTTCTTTAATTAGTTAGGTACTTACGTACAACCTTGTGATGGAAAAGATCGTCTCATTGAGATGTCACTGTTATCTGATAAAATGACAAGGAAAATGTATGTGCTCTAAGATACTATGGTACGTCAAATGGGTAAACACTTAAAAAGACGTAATATAAAAACTTTGTATTGTTCTGCACAAGTTCTAAGATTGTAGGAAAAGTGAGGAGGTTTATTGTTACACATGACGTAATCGTCACGTTCATGATCTTCGAAGCAAACAGCATTGATGTATCATCAGTGCACATCATTAATACTAGTTTTCATGAAGCACAAGCCCAGTGTCACTTTTAGAAAATCTCCAAGGCTATAGTGGTATTTACAATACGACATTTTTGCACTGTACGTAGGTACTTACGCCTTATCAAGGTGAAGATTATTTTGAGGCCATACCTGAGAACAATAAGATACAATTTTAAGAAGTTATACAAAGAATATTACTATGTATTACGAAATACTGACCATATCTATTATTGGAACCAACTTATCTCAAACAAAAACCAAACTTATTTCAGTACATATTACGTTATTGCACATCGCAAAGTTAAAAAATAAAATAAAAATAAGTTTATTTCATATTAATTTGGCTTACATTGCATATCGTGGAGTCTCCATTTAGGCATAGAAATGCCTGTAGTTGAAGGCTCCGCTCATTCCCTTACAATATAAATATACAATTACGTAATTAAGAAAAGAGTGTGTGTGTATGTGCGTGTGTGTGTGTTTATGTGTGTGTGTATGTATGTGTGTGTGTTATGTCATTAAAAAAGGTTTTCAGTATTAAGTCACACGATGCAAAAGTAGCTCTGTATCATCATAAAAGTTAAAGTAAATGATTTACCATCTGCACAATGCAGATGTTATTAAAATACAGAGACTAAGAGACATCTCATTAACAAAAGGTCAGGCATGCAAAATCACGCTCGTATTATTATTATCACAAGATTCCAGTTAAATGCCTCAACAGCCAGTGATCACAAAATGCGCAGATCTTGGAAACATACTACACAATTTAAGTCATATTCATATACAAACATGTTTGTTAATGAATTTTAGAACTCGTACCACGAATATAATATTCAGAGAAATACAAACGAAGCAAACAGTAATGCCCACCAAACTAACGAACTGTAAAACTGTCAACATCAGAAGAATCCAACGAAGGAACACAAAACACTTCACAATCCAACCTCAGTAGGTCGTCTCGTTGGAATTGTCCGCACAAATACCGCGTCGCGAATTCAGTGTTACCACAAACACGCACCTGAGGCTACGTGCCGGCTCGAGAAAGTACAAGTAAGAGAAGAAAGTGCGTGGACGCAAAAACAAGCGTCCGACTGTCGGCTCGGAATTCAGCACAGCCCACCGTGCGAACAAAATATTGGGATTGTTGAGAATGATATGGGAGATGGCTGATTGGAAGTGGGATGTGGATTTCTATCGCCTAAATTGGATGAATTTCAACCCTAATGATACTTTAATAAAGGTGGTATAAAATAATTATTTGTAACAGGAGATATAAGGGATAATAAAGATCCTTATGATCAAGTAATTAGAAAAGGTATATTTGGTGAACAGGTTTATTTTTCATTTGAAAATCCAGACAAAGGACTATTTCGCTTGAACGAATCAAATCAGTATCATGTCCTTGCAATCACAATAAAAAGGACGAGTGGTAAAACCGAATACTAATCTCAGAGCGAAGTAGATTGGTACTCTATTGAAATAGAACGAACAGGGATTCCAGTTTAATTAACTCGACCAATCGATAATCTAGAGCTATATTTAAGTATTTAGTATTTTAGTTTAAGGGTTTTGTGCGACAAAAAATTGGACTAATGATCGAAATGTGCGGTTAGAGTTAAATATTATAAAAAAATAACACATGGACGACCCATGTCTTATTTTTTTTAGTTCGCTTCACGCGTTCACCAAGCCATAAGCATTGATGTCTTGTTGTTTATTTTCTAAGCCAGTCGCGATGATCGTAACCTCTCAGAAAATATTGAGCGTATTAATAACTTCATGTTTTCTCATATTTAACTCTACATTGATAAAATATTAAAGAAGAATTGTTTAGAAAAACTTTGCCTAACATTCTAGCAAATCTTCCACACAGTCGTAAATGATTTTGATCTAATGTTATTGCCTTCGGAAGAAATAATGTGTAGGAATGCAGATTGTTAAACAGTGTCACGATCAAATCAATGGAATGTACTCTCCGAAGGTGATCCAGGTGTCTCTATGGGCAATGGGCATATTAATATACTAGGTATGGCATATACGGAAGTAAAAGTAAATGCTCTTGTTTACAGAGGCCCATGTAAGCCAACCATAAACTTCCTATGGTCTTTATACCCGAGATCTTGATGAATCGAGAGCGAGAGGAAGACCAAAGAAAAAGATGCATGGATTGTGTGAGGAATGATATGAAGGAAAAAGGAGTAAATGACAAGAAGATTGTCAGGGGAGAATGGAAGAAAAAAACGTGTTGCGCCGACCCCTAATAACATGGGACAAGGACAGGAAGATGATGGCCTTAATACCCGAGAAATTTATTATGGCTACTTTTTTCTGTACACAAGGCATCTATCATAATTCTTTTACAAGATGTGACATTGACACTGCAGATGGAATTTCAAGAATGATGACGATATTAGATACACCCATTCCAGTTCCTTTTAACATAACCAGAATGCAAGGATACATAAACCTACATACAGATACAACTAATTTCCTAAAGCAATAAAACATTGTGACTATTTCCAGGTCATTTGAATCTTCAACTTTAATGTGTTAGATCTAAAATAATCTAATGTTAGATGAGTCATAAAGAAGTGTCTGACATTGGCCATTACCAGCATAGCAACAGATTTTAATATCAGTTTTTGTCTTACTGCTCCACTATAAAATGTTCGTTTGTATGTAAGGTTCTGTTGCAAGTTAAGTTTGGAAGTTCGTCATTTTATTAATGAGACATTCCTACGACTTGAAGTTATTTAAGTATTTTTGAATAAATAATGCTCAATTCATTATTCATACTTTCTAAACGAGAAACCACATACTCATATTTAATGTGTTTTGTTTTTTGTATCCTTATATTGTGTAGTTTTACTTTACCTCAACAGTTTAAACAAAAATACAACATTAACAGTTTCTACAGTGTACGACAAACCTTTTAGAGCGCCATAGCCTTGAGCCTAAGCATTAATTTGATTATGCAAACTGATCTTCTAGTGCCCCAGTTTCAGTATGAACTTATAGTTCAGTTGTTAGAAGTAACACTTTGGAGTTCAGCGATAATTGTGGCATAAGAACTGTTTGATTCAGTTCAGCATTTTGTTATTGCTCTGTTATGGCATTTCGAGTGTTGACTCATTGTGATTTTACTGTCTTTATAACGAAGACATCCTTAAAAAGACCATCATTCCCTTTGCACAGTTATTTTTTTAAGATAGTTCGAACGTCACCACATCCAGGAGAAGACGTGTGAAGTTCCTCTTCTAAAATACACCCAGCAGCAGATGTCTCTGGAGATTCAATGGAGTCTTTTCATACCACCCGTGTCATGAACGGGGAACACCAATCGTCGCTACCATTATTACCCCTTATTAATAGATCGAAAAGCATTCATTTCTATATCCATACTATTACTAGTGTAACAATTGGCAACAGCCGTAGGAAGTGGGCGACTGTGGTGAAATATGTGCCATAGCTCGACATTTTATTTTGTGGTCGATGAAACCGATTGCGGCATTTTGATGTTTCGTAATGACACACTGAATTTTATTAAAAAGTTAATAATCAGACTTGGGGGTATAGCGATCGGCTTTTTCAGGTTTAATGTTTTTAGCAATTCTATCATTTAGGTTGATAGCTTCATCATAAATTAGTGACAAGAGTCAAAACATCGAGAGATGCCTAAGGAATAGGAGGATTTCTTAGCCCAGGAGTGGGATAGTTCAGTCTGACAAAAAATAGTTGAATAGGAACTTATAGAGCTCGTAATTATAACAGAGTACAACACATGTGGCAGTTTTTATCGACCGACAGATTAGTCACCTGTCTAAGATTTTCTTGGCAGGTTTTAAATACACGCACTCTCATATTTCTTCATAACAATTAAGAATCTAAATCTTCTTATGGTAGTTAAAAACTGTAACAGAATTTATTAGCTCTCTCGATGAGTCACACTCAGAACAAAATAGACATAATTTCTCTCAGACAAATCATAAGTTAAGGGCTAAAGTAAACATATATAGATAACACACGTCATGTTGTACTTTAATTCCTAAAACAACACAAAAGTTGAAGAGGATTTGAAAATAAATTTGATAATACAACACGAGATTTAACTGAAAGGTTAAGATAACCTTGCTTGTTTCACGATAACATTGACTGTGAGCGATTTGCTAAGATTATTCAAGAAGTATTAGAACAAGAATATCACTTAGGATATGGCCGCGTAGCTTTCCAAAGAGATAGTACAAAAGCTGAAATAGTAGATGAATTTATGGCAACACGTTTTCCCCACATAAATGTGAGTATTAAGCAATGTGATTAAACGAAAGTGGTTGGTGATGGTAGGCGGAGCGTGGGATAGGCGCAGTCTCTATGTGGGTGCAGTGGTATCAAGGAGAACACCTACAGTTTGGTGACGAACTAATATGCTAATGTGAAAATTCGGCGAAATAGGATTAAATAGTTATGTCACCGTAGACCTGCATGTTGTCTTCTTATTGTTTAAAGTACCTTAACAATTAGTTTCTTGTGTTGGAAAAGTTTTAAGATTGTAAAAGGAATTCGGTTTGACTCTCAAGCAGACACAAACAAGCACTTTGGCACACATGATAATTTGTTTAGCTGTAGCGCATAACGATTTCTCTGTCACATTTCCTGATTTGTGACCATGAAGTTATGAAAAACTTGACATGACTCACAATTAAATACACAGTTTTATTTTTGCAATAAATGAAGGTCAACCCAGTAACAGAAATAATTCAGAAACGCAAATGAAAAATGAAATTGAAACAATTTTATCTTACGTAATGGCATTGAGATATGATCTATGTAACTAGGTCATCCAAATATACGCCATATTCGAATTGTTTCTCAAACACCTGTTCTGTTTCATACATAACAACATCGTAATATAACATTGTTTGGCCTTGATTTACAGCTCACAATCCACACATAATGACTGTGGACAAGTTTGTTGACCAAACAAAAAATGACCCGACCAATCACACCGGATAGTCGCACGATGCAAGACAAAAGGCACAGCCGGTACAAATTAGAAAATTCTATTGTACATATGAATTGCAACCTGAAGCGTTTAAATTACCATATGTGAAGTATTTGCTCAACGATTGACAGTCGCGTCTCGTCTACATCGGGGCCATAGAAAGTTCTTCATCTTGACAAAGCTGAAATTGACCATACACAAGCTGTTTAGGTGTGGATTTGCATTACAAATATTAGAATACAACTATTAGAATGGTCACTTTCGATACGACATTATTTGGAAACCGTCCAAACATATCAGAAGCCATTTGGCTGCGGTTGAAAACGAAATTGAATATTTGAAATGTCTGTGTCAAGATACCTGAGGTTTGGTTTCGGGGATAATTTTGACTGTGAAACTAAAATATCGTTGCAGGAAAATACTCTCAGTTTGATGTACGCTACATATGCTAATAGAGTCGATAATAATGTAATGCAAACAATAGTTCGTCTTCTACAGCTACGTGCGTAGATTGAGGAAGATTTGCAGCAAAAATTAAATATCTCGCCAACACTATAACAACTGTCGCCTAATTGATGTTATCTCTTCAAACTCTCACTCATTTAAATTCCAACAGACGACATACAGAAATGTCTCTAGCAGACAATAAAAACTCTGAGTTGTGGGCGTCGGCTGACGTTCCCATGACTGCTGCAGAGTTCACAGTTAACCCAACTGTTAGCATTAAGCATTGTCACGTATCGACCTCTGCAAAACATGCTTACTTGGTAGTATTCACGAATTGAATCCCTATGTCGACGCAATAAAGGGTATGAAGGAAGTAAAGATGATTTTGCATGATACGTTTCAAGTTATTGGAATAGCAAAGGGCTTACGACTTCCTCCCGATGTTTGCAAGCGGAATGCATGAGTAGATGGTGATGATAGAAACTTTCTCATGATTTGATTGGTTTTGTGTGAAGATAACGACTGTGTGTGTTACTAGCTGACTTCTACAGTAGTTACTGATGAAGATGAATTGTAAGAAAATAGTCTAAAGAAACTAAGCCTGGACTCGTAAGCAAACTTAGCGTTTGAAGAATGTTCATTAACCATTAGTTTCTCCCATATTTTTACGAGAGCATAAATCCAAATATTTCGAATTCACTAAAGCTGTGATGCATTCACAACCGAGCATTTTGAGTTAGAAATATTGTTTTTGAATTCATAATCAGATTCCAAATTATCTTATCAAAATGGTTTTGCATTGCACAATATTATTTGAACAATTCAAATCATAACAATATCAACATTAAAGGAAAATCTAATAAAGCAAACAAACCTATTCAAACTCCAGATGTTTTAGAATAATCTAACGTTACCAAACGTGTTCGTTGATTAATTAGATGAAATCATAAGCTTAATTCACACCCGGGGTCACCGACGTGAAGTTCATCTTATTGATCACTTTAAAATAAATGGAATATTCCCCCGAGCTACATCTATTGTCCATTTCTCTCATGTCCATGTTTTCGGTATAACGGTCTGGCCTAACATGAAGATTGGCAATTTCGCGCCTATTGCGCCATGTCCATGACAGAATGCCTAGTTGCCTTTTTGATCTCTTCGTTCAGACTTCAAAATACTTTTAGACTAACGTGTATAGGTGACCGACGTGTATAGGTGCATGATGGTCGGCGTTGCTTGCTCAATATTGCCGGTTTTTTGACTGACAAGATTGATGACGCAATCCTCAAATTCCTTAACAGTACAAGCCACATCTTCTATTTATAGAAAACCAGGGGCCTTTAATTTTTTTGCTGCGCCACGATGCCACTAGACTCATCCCATTCAAAGAAGAATGAAAGTCTCTAACTTCAGAATACATTTTGTACTATTAGCTTTTTGCACACGCGGCATATATTTTGTAAATGGGGACCGATTTAATTTGACATTTAAAACTTCCTTATTGTTGATCAACAGAAATCGACTTCAATTGCTATTGAAATTATATAATTGCAGCCCGTGAGCCCGAACAATGTCTCTGCTTAGCTGACATTTAGGGCTACAATCGGCCCTACCTTCGACACGGATTCATTTAACATCACCGCTCGTTCAGCTTATTTTTATAAACCAGTGACCCTTAAATCTGACGCCAGACTTGGAAAATCCCGATGGATTATATAAATCTGACATAATATAGTGGTTATCTCAGTGGCGTGCGTAACGTGATAGATAGGTCTAATTACTAGCAGTTATTAAAGCGGAAAGCGAGAAGACAAATCGCTTTTTATCATGGCACCTGCCATATCGTACGCCTTACTCAATATCGTACAGTTTTTGGGGTCTTGCTGGGTCAGGTTTTTGTTTTCGAATAAGAGAAAGCTGAGGGAAATATGTGAGGCCGGTCATTTACAGGTTTAGTGTCTTACGGGGTTTGGGCACAGCTTCCTAAAGATTGACAGTTTATGAGATTGAATTGGTTTTTATTATTAGACATAGAATCAGTAAAATAGTAAGCACTGACTGACAACATTTAGTATTTAAAGGCAATTGGTCGATACCTTATTTTACGACTTTTACCCCGAAGGTTAAAAAAAAAGATTAATTACTATTAAAATGTGACCTAAATCATTATTTGATTGGTGCTTCTCATTTAATATACCAATCATACGTACAATCAAAGGAGAAAGAATCTTTCTCAACAACGCTTCTGTTTAAAAACCGTTGAGCACACATCAACTGCACATTGATCTTTGTGAAGCCGAGGATAAAGTAAAGGGCAGAACAAAACCGGTTGATAGTAAAATGTCCAGATTGCCGAATTCCTCTGGGTCACGTTTTACGCGTTTTGTGTGGCTACGCGGCAGGTGTTCCACCGTTAATTGGTAAATTACCGTTTATATTTAACAGGAATATGATGCTGTGATGGTCAATAAATTGTTGGGCACGCATGTCAGGTATAAGGGAATTTCTAGAATATTATTCGATTAACCGAAGGACATGCTTTGTGAGTATTTTGGGAGACTCAAATTTACGAGGCTTTTGAAATATTGTATCTAATTTTTCGCCCAACACCTACTTAGCATTATAGACGAGAATGTGACCAATTAAACGTAGTCATCATTATTCTCCAGCTATTGTCTGCTTCTTCCATACTACTCTATTAGTAGTCATATCAAAAGCCACCCCCTTTCTAGCCGTACCATCTTTCACACAATCCATAGGTACATTGTTTGTCAACAATTAAACATGGATAAGCTATAATCTGTGGAATTTGGATATGTCTAATCCCTGACGTAGCACGTGTGAGTACGGTTAGCACCGTATTCAAGTCACAAGCATGCTCATCTCAAGAACATTCGGATGCCTACTTCATGCCACTCGCATGGCCACCGGTGATTCAAGAGCACTCGGACTTCGACTTGACGCAAGTGCACTTCCGATAAGTCTTGGTTTAAGCCAAAACTTGGCTGCAGATTAAATTTGCTATGCTCTGTCCTAAATGAGGATCGATCGTTCATCTAGTGATTGCAAATCGAAGAGGATTGAGCTGAGCAGCACGCTTGGATGTGATTTCAGCTGAAAAAATAGAAAACTTAAGTTTCGTCACTCCTCGAAAAGAACTTTAGTAACAACGTCGCTTTAAGACATCAGCTTAGTACGACAACCCTTTCAAGAAACGCTATAAAGCAGTAGAATTTCAGTGGAGCTTGCAATTGTTTTGCCGCAAGTTTCCGAAGATTTCAATTAGAATTACATTAAACTTGTTAGGTATGTGTAGAAGATCGCTTTTCGCTCGAATTAAGATTCATTCACAAGACCAAATCAAAGAAACCTACCAAGTTTACGCTTGGCCGACTTTTGTAGGGTCAAAATTGTAGGACAGTTCGTTCACCTATTCAATGCCCAGGGGGTGAATTTTATTAGGTACCTATTCAAATGACGTCATCAGGGGTTTTACATTAGTCGTACATTCCCATTTAAGTCAATTCGGACGGCGACCTAGAGGTACGAATCGTTGGGTTGAATGAACTTTTACTTACCAACTCCTTGGTATGACTAATTACATTGATTGAGTAACAATACTTGATAGTGCAGAGGTTGTGTTGTTTATTGCCATTCCATTAATTTAAAACTGTAATTAATATTACATTAACGGTTATCGGGTTTTATATTGTGTCTGCTAGCTGTGGTTTTCGTCCGTGACCTATATTAAGAACATTGTATTTCAGTGATGTTCCAAGAAATATTTGAAAAAATTGTAATATTTCATACAGATTTTTTGCACAATTGGTTGATTTCAGAAAGTAGGTAATTGCTTTCATGGCAAAATATGTGTGCATTTTATCAAGTTTCATAATCAGCATTTGTGTCAAATAATCATAAACAATGAATAGATAATAGGACTGAATGGCATACCAAGCTGTTAATTTTAGAACATGTAGATAAATATGCAAAATTGAGTGGTGTGTTGTGTGTCGCACTTGCAGATTTAATGGGCTAGTAGAGTTAGTAAGCTTTATAAAATGAAATAAGGTAAATTATATAATATAATTATACAGTTATAGCAGTTTTGGTAGCAGGTTTTTTTAGCAATTATTTGCCATGGGGCACTACACTTTTTGTTCAGCACAGTACTTGAATTCTTCGATTTTGCATTTTAATACAAAATGCAAAATTTCAATTAAGTATGCCGTATAATGTAATTTCTTGATTCAAAAGCCAATATATTAATCTTGACATTGAAATAACTAGTTTTTAAACATGCAAAATATAATCATAATGAATTAAACTGATTTCTAAAACCATCCATATTATTAAACTCATCTTCATAAATTAAAAGAAAGTGGTACAAAGATTTGAAATATTATTTAATCAATGAGCTTGAGTAAATACTAATTGTTGGCAAAATACCATAGTAAATGATGACGCGGCTGGGCCATCTGCCAGACTGGGTCAATAACCGACTCTCTATGTCTATGGTAGGCAAATCAAGTTTTTTTTTCTAGGTAACTAGGTAAAGTTTATGTATCAGATGATGGGAAATGAAAGTGGATTGTGAAAAGGATGTAGAAGAATTTTCAAAATATACTTTTAAAGATATTTTTTCAAGTTTTTTTTAATAAATGAAAATGTTTTAAAATTTGTCTTTAAATTGAATTATAATTATTATGCCTTTGCAATTCATTGAAAATATTAATTTTATCAAGTGTGGAAATACTCATTAAATAATTTGACATTAAATAATGTTACAGCAAGGTTTCAAACCAATAGTATCAATTCTAATTCACAGTCAGTGAGACAGTCCACATAAAAATAGATGAGTTGAAATATCCACATTATTTTTGCCACACCAGCACGACAGATCGGCCGTCTCAGTCCGCTCCCAACATACTGTGTTATTTTTAAAACGGTCCCAATTCCCTAGAACTGTCTTGTGTAATAAATGGGTTTATTAAATTAATGTGCACCAATCGAGTGCTACGCTCCTTCGCAAACTGAACTTGTCGTATCCTATTCAACTAACTGTTCCAATCCAAAATTATCACGTCTGCTCACAACTATAAATAGAAAATTAAATGCCCTGGAAATGGTAAAATTGCAGCTCTGCGACGATACTGTTTGATACAATACCATACGTGTGCATTCACTATGTACGTAAACACATTAGACGTAAAACACAGGTGTTTCTTACATCGACTATCAGGCAAGCAACAGGTGAAATTCGATGCACAAGGAAATCGGCTTACGGTCTAGTCGCAAGAAACCTGCCCTGACGTGCCGCCGATCTTCTCAAAAACGTACTTTCACAACACATCGGCAGCTAAATACATAAAAAATCATCATCACCTACTAACATCACTCTTTCCACGTAAGGTGAATAAAACAATAAATACCTTTTCCTTCGCACGTCCGGCATGTTTTTGCACTGTTTTCGCGATCAACGCACCTTTACTTTCAGCCATTTCAATCACTGTTTCATTACAAAACGTCTTTATTTCGATACACTATTAATCTGCAACCGAATCTAGCTGCAGCTGTTTGCTGTCACACGTCAAAATCCAAATGCGTGCTGTCGCCGTATTGTACTGCCGCGAATGAGAGAAAATTGTCACCCTAGCGCCTCGACGTTAACGCTTTGCTGTTGTTGGTTCGTAACTAAAACAATAGATGGCGTAAAAGTAGGATTGAACTTTCACAAACTTATTTGTCAATGCAAGCCCATTTTGTTTTTGTCTGCCATTTGAGCAAAAATGTAATGTGGAAACCATAGAAAGTCATGTGAAAATAGCAACTTATTTCAAAATTTGGATTTAAAAAAAATTTTGCCCTGCCACCTAGCAGATTTTCTTAAAATCTAATAACCTGCAGTCAACTAAATGTCTCAACAGATGGCAGACAAATTATTCAAATTTACACTAAAACATATAAAAAACCGGATATGAATGTTAACAATTATGTGGTAAATTAAAGTGCTACATATTTTTAAAGAGTCTAGATTAATTTACTTTCATTTTAGAAAACCTGGCTGAATACGTTCCGGAACTGAAAAAGAGAAAAAATATTTTGACATTGACACTTCAGTTCAGTCCAGGGCTGCCAGATTGTATAATTGGATACAAAAACTGTATAATTTTATTACTGATTGTATCCTCTTTGTATCCTGGACCCTCATGTATAATTGAATACGGAAAGCCTAAATTCTATTGTCTAAGTTTTCTATGGTGATATTTTTTGAGTTGCTATATGGATCCGCGAAGCCTGTGAGTACCATAATAAATAAAAAAAATATGTAGGTAAGTTCACGTGGTTAATCATTATTGTTTATGTTTAAAAAAAATTAAGCACTGTTAGTATCCTGACATTCAATTTTGTATATTAATTTCAGAAACATTGCCGAATAATTTAAAAATATCTACTGGCAGCCCTGGTTCAGTCAGTCAGCTTCACTTCAATCACTTCGAATTTTGAATATTTTTATTATAGTTACGCTTGGTTTATTTATTGCTTTTAGATATTTGATTTATTGCTTCTGACTTGATTATTACTTTGACAAAAACCTGTTTTCCACAAAATCATGGTAATTACGATTATTTTCTAATCGTATTTGCGAATATTGGTTGCAGTTGTTAACATTATGCTGAACTTGTTTTCAGGAGCCAAAGACAGAGCTTCAACGCAATTTGTTTTCTGAAAATCGTCGTAAGGAATTGGAAACATACCAGCGAGCGCTGGACATCCAATGGCTGAACAGCCGCATGGAGGATGGCCGAATGAACCGGTGTATGGCGCTCATACACCGGGAAGCTGAGATGGAAAAGGATTTTCAGACGGTAAATTCAATTTAATGATATTGTGATTCGGCCCTTTGACTATTTTTCGTCCTATATAAAAAAAAATGCTTACCCTTATTATTTTTTCCTTCAGAACATGTCATAACGGATTGTATTTAAATTGCGAAAACAGCTGTGTACTTAAATTTGTTGTAATCAATACAACAAAGAAAATTCTTTTTAAAAAACATTGTCTAATAGAGATACTTAATGATTTTAAATAGAGATTTCAACATGTTATTATGTCACCTGTGCAAATAAATACACAGTAAATGGCACAAACAGTCTCACTGTATGTCTTTTTCAATTCAGAGAACCGATCATGCAGCTATTGTAAATGCCAGAGCTGAAAAAGAAACAAAATTAGGCATTGAAATAGCAAATGTGCGGCGTGAAGAGGTTTGTAAACTGCTCAGAAGACATTACTTAAGAGAACGGGATCCCAGTCTTAAGGAACTGTCCAAGAAACTGCAAGCTGGATATGTCTGCAGGGATTTGCAGCAGCAAATACTTCATAATGAATACAAGAGACTGCAAGATAAGGTATGACTAAAAATGTCATTAATTTACTGACACAAAATCATAGCCAAAACTGCAGGACTGGAATAGGGCGGCCATATGTCCTGGAAAACTGGAACATGTCCCGTGAATGTTGTGTAATGGTCAATTGTCCTGATTCTGTTGGTTGGCTTACCAGAACAGAATAGTGAAATTTCACACTCATTCTACCCTTTTTGTTTTCATTTCATTTCTTTATAAACAATTTCCATTGTGTTGAATATGCAATTGTAATATTCCAAGAAATTCAAATATAGTTCCAAACAGTTGCAAATATAATGTTAATGGCGCTGCTTCCATATAATGTCTTGAGAATGTGGCTGTTCTGTTGACTAACTAGCCCCAGGGTGCCACTGTTGATGCCCTCCTCCCCCAAACATTAATCCTGGCTATGCCTCTGCTAGGTAGATATTAAAATTGACATGCTTACTACAAAAACTGGTGATTGAATATCTCTTTTCAAAACCTGACAATCTTACGAAAAAATCTCTTTATAAACACAGAACAATTTATTTTGCCCACATCACCATCATCCATGATTAACCTACTTCTATTACAAATGTCCAGTTGGTGTTTCATTTTTTTTTGCATTTATTTTATTCCCTTGTCTAGAAGTAAAATATTCCACAAGAGCTACTTACATGGTATTTTATTTTATTTTTGTAAATGGTGTCATTTTATTTATTTATTTATTCAATAGTGATACATAGGCGGACTTAATGCCACAAGGCATTCTCTACCAGTCAACCTTTGGGTTAAATAAGAAAACATTGTGATAGGGTACAAAATAAATATATAAAAAATAACTTCTTACTATCGAAAATTAATATAGGCACTTATAATGATACTAATACTTATATACAAATAAAATAAACTAGTACATATTTTAACAAATACCAAAATTAAAAACGAGAAACCTAATAATAATTACCATGACTCAACTTCTAATAGAGAGAGAGCTATTTATTCTGACTTAAATAGTGGTTACGCACTTTTCTTTTAAAAGTGAATTTGCTTTTTTAATGCCAAAAGGTAGCGCATTCCAGAGCTTTATAGAGCTAGTAGAGATAGTGTAAGAATTTGACATAAAACCGGTGCGGTGTGAAGGAATTTGGAGAAGTAGATTCTTGGAAGCCCGAAGGTTACGACTGTGAGAACTGCCCAACACTTTGAAATGTTTTATGATTTTCATGAACATTTATTTTGTAAAGTATTATTCATTTCATTTAATTACTAGCTGTTGCCTGCAACTTACGTTCACATGAAATTATTATTTAATAAAAAAATAATAAGTACTTCTCTTTTTGAATCAGATTTTGTTACCAATTTCAAGGGTTTAATTTTTTTTGGCACGGATCCCTAATTCTTATTCTAAAATAAAAGTAGCCTTGGTTACTCCTCTCCTTATAAAATCAGTTATCTGCCAGTAAAACTCCCAACAAAATCGGCCCAGCCGTTTCGGAGATTATTGGGAACAAACAGACAGACGGACAAAAATGTGTTTTTGTTATAAGTGCCGTATAAAATTCATATGCATTAAGTATAGCTGTTATTTTGATATTACAAACAGACACTTCAATTTTATTTATTTGTATAAATCGTGAATGTGAAGTTTGAAAGTTTGGAAGTTCGAAAGTGGCTGTTACAGAAAAATTTAAAGGAAGTTGTTTGTCTTGGTATGGACATGTAATGACGAGACGACACTTCCATCCCTAATCACGAAATCACTCTCACAGACACACATAAAAAATGGCATATTTGCTATTCCAGACTATAATCTACCTCTGTGCCAAATATCATCCATCCATCCAAACTTTTGCATTTATAATAGTAGTATTTGCATTTATAATAGTGGTAGTATTTTAAGGGCACTCTGCCCATGTTTCTGAAGCTAAAGCTAAAGGACATGTGTTTTCTCCCCATCTTGACCTATGGTGCACAAACTTGCTGTTTGACTAACATCCATAAGTCCAAACTCAAGGTTTGCGAACGTGCGTGAGTGCAGTATCTTAGGTGTAAAATTAACAAATCGTGTACGAACACTACACTGCGCTTCAAAACGCTAATCGTTGACGTGGCTTAAAAGGCTGCCCAACTTAAATGGGACTGGGTAGGACATGTCTGTTGCATGCCGAACGAACTGTGGGCCCATAAAGCTCAGGATTGGTGCCCTGAAACAGTGACACGGGGTCGCAGCAGACCATGAAGGAGATGACGGGACGAACTGGATGTCTTCTTTGAGAATTGGAAAGAAGTAGCACAGAATCGTGGCTGTAGGAAGGAATGGAGGGAGGCCTTTGCCCAGCAGTGGGACAGTATGAGCTAGCTATAATAAATATAATGTAATAATAGTAATAAGATGGATTACCTTCCAGGCTGAAGATATGCGCGCAAACAACGTACTCCTCCGCGCTTTATATGACAACAATGATGCCGCGGTCCATGCGGAGAAAGAGAAGATTGAACGCACGACACAATACTGCAAGGAATTACAACAGCAGCTCGTGAACAGACAGCTTCAGAAGCAGTGCCAGTACGAAGAAACCTTGATCGAGAAGAAGATGCTGGAGGAGGTTATGCGGACTATGTCTGATGAGGATAACAGGTTGGTGATTGTTGATATACTTTTAGTAATAGTTGGACGGTTCTGAATTTGGGTATATTGCCTTGGCACCTGTACCTGCGCCAACGATAGCGAAAACTGGGTAGAACAAACGAATAAAAAATACTACACTATAAAACCATTCATTATTAGTTTTTGAACTGGCTTCTCTGGAAACAAAGGGATCTTTTCCAGCTTCCATCTCTACGCGGATGATTTGCAGCTGTATCGACATTTCTTGCTGGCTGATGCGGAATCAGCAATCAGTGCCATGAATCATGACCTGGAAAGTATCTATCAATGGGCTAAATCGTACGGCTTACAGATTAACCCTACTAAATCGCAGGCCATGATCATAGGCAGCAGATACTATCGCACTGCACTCGACTTGTTATCTTTGAGTCCATTATCTCTGGGCTGCTCGACCATTGCCTATGCAGAAACAGCTAAGGACCTTGGTGTCTTATTAGACAGCAATCTGTCTTGGCGAGCTCAGGTGAATGAGGTTAGTCGTAAGGTGCATTTTTCTTTCCACTCGCTTAAATCCTTACAGAGCTTCTTGCCTTTTAAAACCAAAATTTACCTAGCTCAAACTCTGATTCAGCCGATCATTGATTACGCTTTTTTTTTTTTTTTTTTTTTTTTTTTCCGGATGGGAAATCATCAAATGACCCCCCCCACTCTGGGCGGAGCGGAGGGGAGTGTCAGACTTGTACTGACTAAAACCCATCCATGTTCCTTCTCTGCCCTTTGTGTTCCAGGGCCACGGTATCTCTTTCGAACAGTCCCGCAGCCCTGGCAGGCGTCGGCCCATACTTGATTGCTGACATCTCTTTGAGGCGCGCGTGGAACACGAACGCGCCGTCGACACAGCCTGTCGTCATAAGACGGCCGGACGGCGAGCTAGCCCATAACTCGCCGTCCACAGGCCAGCGCCTACGGTGGTCGGAAGCCACCACGTGACCCCCGACGCCCAGGGCGTCTCCCGCGGCGGCTGGGACGTGAGGTTCTTTCCCTCTCACGTCCTGCCACCTCCTTCACTAGCATGACTGCTTCGCAGAAGGAGGTGACGGCTTCCCATTCTCTCTCGCTCCGGACCATGGCTTGAACCAAGGCCGGACGCGAGAGATTGCCGCCGCCAATCGCCGCTATGAGGACACGGCGGTGCTCCGCCCAAGCGGGGCAGACCTTCACGGTGTGTTCCACCGTGTCCTCCGGACGATCCTCGCAGTGGAAACACCCGGGCGTTTCCTCCCGCCCGATTCGGTGCAGGAACCTCCCGAAACAACCGTGTCCGGTGAGGACCTGCGTCAGGCGGTATGTGAGGGCGCCGTGGCGCCTCTCTAGCCACTCCTCAAAGAGGGGACTTATCGCCACTATGGTGGCGTGCCCTGCACGGGGTTGCGACAGTCGCTCTCTCCATGTCGCCATGAGATCACGCCGGAGGTCATCATTGATTACGCTGATGCCTGCTATTTGGATGCCACTGAGGAGCTGTTGAATAAGCTGGAGCGTCTGCAAAATCTTTGCATTCGTTTTGTGTTTGGCCTGAGGAAATATGACCATGTTTCTCACTTCCGCAAGGAACTCAAGTGGCTCCCTATCCGTCTTCGCAGGAACACTCGAATATTATGTCTCCTCTACAACATTCTCTATAACCCTGCATATCCCAGCTACTTGCGAGATCGTTTTTCGTTTACCCGTGCTTCTGATGCTCTGTGTAGATCCCACCTCAGGCATCATCTTAATTTCCCATCCCATAAAACTGAATTTTATTCTAACTCCTTCTCTGTTCACGCAGTACAAGCATACATCGAATGTCCCTTCAGCGTTGCGTGCTCATTGTTGTCCAATTCCTGCAGATAGCCAGTGTAAGTGTCCCAATATTAAGAAGACTGATAAAATAAAATACCTGGGTATTATAATAGATGAAATCCTTTCCTTCAAACAACATATGGAAGCTCTAAATAGTAGAATTCGTAAGCTGATATTCGTATTCAAAAAGCTACGATTTATTACAGATCCAAAAGTTCTTAGACAAGTATATTTTGCTCTTTGTCAGTCAATTCTGACCTACTGTATTTCTTCATGGGGTGGCACGAGTAAAACTCTGTTATTGCCCATTGAAAGAGCTCAAAGAGCTATCCTCAAGGTGGCTACTTGCCGCCCTTTCCTTTTCTCTACCAACCTCCTGTATAAATCTTGTGAAGTACTAACAGTTCGACAGTTATTTATTATGAGCACTGTACTTAAACAACACGCAGCACTTCCATACAGCACTGAATTTACTAAAAAAAGACGAAAGATATAGTTTGCCCTCAAAAAAGTACAAAACATGCTTTTACAGCGAAGTTTCATATGTACCTCGGACCGCTGCTATATAACAGGCTAAATGAAAAAATAAACATCTACTCTTTAAATATCAGTAACTGCAAGAAAACCCTCAAGGAGGCTCTTCAAACTATGTCCTATGAAGATACAGAGAAGTTATTACTAGTGCTTAAGTAAATATTGTTCGAATTATTGTTATTTTTTTAATTAGTTATCTAAGTTAAGATAATATATTTTATATGCCTTTTTTACATAGGTATAATACATACTACATAGTTACCAATAAGATTAATAAGAAAATGTGATTATTTTATCAATTAATGTTACCTCCAATCGCCTGAAACACAGGATTACCTAGTTCAGGCACAAATCATGGGTGAACTAGACATAGATTTAAGAAAAACTGTAAAAGTTGTACTTTATATTTTTGAATAAATTTATTTATATTTATTTATATTTATAGTACGTTTGTGGAACTCACTTCCGCCTAACATTCGTGATTCTAAAACTTTATTTATGTTTAAAAAGCAAGTCAAAGAACATTACCTCTCCTCTATACTGTAATAGTCTGGATATATATTATAGGTACCTATTAACAGTACAAGTATTTATTTTATATGTGTATATTTGTATGTATGTTTATATAGGTATAACTTTGTTTTAAGTTCCCATTTCAATTTTCCTTTTTTGTCTTTTCTACACACTGTGTCTACATTTCTAATCCTACTTTCCTCTCGCAGGTCTGCTGGAAGAGATTTCGTATGAAATAAGCAGTACCTTTGTGCTCTTCTATCTTAATGTAATGTCTTGTTAAGTATTTTGTGTGTACATAAATAAATAAATAAATAAAGTGTGCTAAGTCGCGTCCATCCAATCTCGGATTCTCGTTGATTATGTTCAGTGGCGTCGCTACCGTCGCTAGTCGTAAAGGGGGCGAACACGGCGAAGCCTTAAAAGTAGAGTAAGAGAAAGTAAGAGCGAGCGATGCGAGCTCATCAACTATTGAAACATCCTGTCTCAGATAGGTTAAGCTGTCCGCAAAACAAATGAAGTAAAACATAAATTGTTATTGCAATTATTTATTCATAATGGGCCTCTAATATCAATAAGAATTTGAGGATATTTTGTTTTTTTTTTTTCTCCACACGTCACTGGCCTTTGTTTTTTGATCAATTCTGAATAATGAATAATTAATTTAATCATGATCATTAGTCGTTATTATATATCATGACTTGATGCAATGCATCTAAAGAATTGATAAAATTCCCAAGGCATGGGTAGTAGAAGCACCTGCAGTTGGCGGGCGCCGCATAAGCGTACCCTCTCAATTCGATCACATCAGAATAATTATTTTTTTAATTTTTAATTTATAAAGTTTCTAAATTATGAACTTTGCATGTGCCTATTCTAGGTAATTTTTAGATTATTTCTTATTGTTAATTTTTTTCAATGTTATCGAAATATTTGTACGCCGATACCACAGATAATATATTACTGCTACCTACGGCTAAACATGTCTGGACTCGAACCATGTAATATCTTGCATGCTCTTGTACGTATACAAGAGCATGCAAGATAAAGAAATCTTAACTTAGTTAACTAAATTTTGCCCAACACTGCATTCCAGAGAACTAAAACAGAAACACGATCTGACTAACAAGATGCGCCATGAGATGAAGACGTTCATGCAAGCTCGCGAAGCGTGGAGACTGAAGCAGAAGGAGATGGTCATCATTGAGGAACGGCAGATCGAGGAGCAGTGCAAGATGTTGGCTGATAGGAACGCTGAAGTGTAAGTAGTATAGTAGCAGTTTATTACAAGTCTTTAGAAGAAGGCTTGCCCCTATAACACGGGCCTTATAAATAACTGGCGAGGGTGTACTATAGGGTAGGTACACCTCTCCTCACCAAACCGCGCTGGACCTGCGCGGTTGTTTACAGACCACTCTCACACAGAGAGAGTAGGCCTTGTTTTATTGGCCCAACACACTATTCTCAACCTCTGCAAATATCTGATAACCAGAATCAACTGTGGCATCCACCAGAAAAGCGCCGACGCAATGAAACTTACCGAGTCCCAAAGAAATGATTCAAATGTTTTCGACAAATTAATCAGAAAAGAACAGCGGAAGAGTAAAGAAGAAGCCTGTACCTCAGCAGTGTAAATCATTGACTGATATTTATTATTTGTCATAGTAGAGCTCCTTGCAAAAGAAGCTTGTTAAAGGAAGCTACCGCCAAGCAACATTACTATTTCCCTTTTTGAGTGTTATTGTCGATTATTATCGTGTGTTTCCTTTGGGGAAACATTCACATAACAACAAGTTGTATAAGATAATTTGTCCTTATGTGAATGTTTCGGCAATCGGATAAAAGATTTAAACTAAAGTACAGAAAGCGAGGGAAAAATAAATATTTCAATTCAACATGATTGTGTTTATGAAAATGTTTCGCCAGTGGGGATGTACAGCATGCATATACATTTCTGGTCTTTCAGTTTTTTTATGTTTGGGTTCTATTATGTTAGCTTTGTTATTGTTTTTTCAGTATTGCTGAAAGAGAGAGAAAAAATAAGGCCAGAGAAGAGCTTAATGAAAGAATGTCGGCTAAAATATTAGCAGACGAGGTAATATAAATTAGTTATTAATACACAGCTATTCATTGATATCTCTTTACATATCCATTATTTTTATGTCCATTAGTGCTTCTAAGAACCACACACATATTTACATTTTGTTTGCGGCTTTGCAAATTATCCCCTGGACTGTGACCTGGGTTAGGTTATATTACCTTACCAAAATTTGTTACGCACAGGTGGCTACAGGACTGCTTTGTTGAGGAAAAGTGTTTTTGGTATGGCACCAGCTATATTTAACCAAATTACTAATTCCATAAAAGAGGAACCAGTAACAATGTTCAAAAAGAAACTATTAAATAAATGTTATTACTCCGTATCTGATTTTCTCACTGATACATTTTAGTTGTGTCAAATGTTTGTATGTGTGATGATGAACTGCATCAATGTTTACATGGCAAAATGGTAGAATGTACAAGGATTCTTTAATATTAATGTAACCACCTTATTGTAAATACCTACATTCTGAGCAAATAAATGAATATTTTATTCTATTCATATTTATGTTGGTCCATGTGCCAAATCCATCAAGGCGTGAAAAGGTAACAAACATACCTACCTTTGCTTTTATAATATAAATATGAATCATAGGTCGTAAACCGTAATAATATTCTCTAGTCTGTTTCTATATCAACTTCCATTAACTCGGCCTATTGCAGTCCAGTTTTGGCCAAAATTAGGATTTAGCCGTAGGGAAGCCTCCAGCCTAAAAGCCAAAGCCAAAGTAGTCTCAAATATCCCGACTTCCGTATCCAGTCTGTCCCATCCACCTTTTCGTCAGTTCATCTAGCTGGGAGGCGTCCCACACTACGCTTGCCTATCCATGGTCTCCTACATCAACTTACCAACACAATATCCACAGGCCAGCCGTCAAGAACGAATGGATTTGATAAAGCTGCTGCAAGAACAAGAGTTTTTGGAGAAGAACTACCAGGATGATCTAGCGCTGAAGAGGAAGGCAGAAGAAGTGAGAAGGAAGACTCTGGACTGTCTCGGGGGACAGATCGCTGAACATAAGAAAGCTGCGCAGGATGAGAAGGATGCTGAGGCCAGGTTTAGGAAGGAGGTGTGTAGATAAGGTTGCTTTTGTACTAGTCAGAGTTGCTCATGTGTTGCTAATTATTCGAACTAAGCACCTGCCTCACCACCGACGATGAAAGTGACGACCTATCAGTAGCGAAGGGTCAATTTTTGTAAGAGGTAAGCCGGAGTACATATCTTTAATGTGATTATATTATTTGGTCTGTAGAATACTGACTGTGCCATTTTTCAAAGGGAAGCCGGTAGGAATCGAGTTCTAAGAAACCTTCGCCACTGCTACCTATTGACAATCTATAAGATGCATACAATATTATAGATGTAAGTCCCTTGTCAATAAAAGACTAATAATAATCCAAAGCGGGTTAGCTAAATTTACAAACTCGCTTAGCTCGCTCTTGCACACATGTAAATAACACGTTTCTAGTTCTATTTGCTTTCCGCCAATCGTCTGCAATGTACAGGTATTTTTGAAGAATCTTAATTCAATTTGTCCGACAGTTGTCAGATAATTTACGTTTGATCGCCACTTTTATAAATATCATTACTTCATTAGGGATTTGAGTTGATCTTCGAATTACCATTTGTAACAAAAAGTTCCATCAACATTTTTGGTTGCAATGGAATTTGAACTTGGTCTTGGATAATATTTATCAGAGATTGCCAAATTCATTTTTATTATTATTACTTTAAGACCGGAGATAAAATAGCGAAGGACTTAGCCAAAGAACGGGAGAAGCATCAGAAACTGAAAGAGAAAGGGAAGCTTTACTCTCAAGAGTTGTTGAAGCAGATACAGGACAACGCTCGCAGGAGGAAGATCGAGCATGATTTGGAAGAGAGCCGCGCCGTACAAGTGTTCGAGTATGATAGGAAGTGGTGAGTATAACTTACAAGTCTTTGTAGCGATATCAACGTATTATAATCAATTTATTAGCATTACATCGCGCGATTAACATTTTATATACAGAAATCAGGTTATTAACCGTCAGGTAGATTTTTTTTGTCAGGTTACTAACCAGACAAAAAAAATCAAAATCAAAGCATTTATTTCAAGTAGGCCAGTTACAGGCACTTTTGAATTATCGAAACAAAGACAACAATGAAATATAGCTACAGTCCCATTCACAAGGCATAAAAACTGTTAAAGTACTGTAGTTGCCCATTCCTTAATATAGATCTCTATGAAGAAGAACAGGCAGGAAACTCCATGGACACTCTTTTAAATCAGAATACTTTTACAAAACCTTGGTTACATAATTCATGTTGAGATCGTACATTATATGAGAACGATGCAGCAAGATGTGTACTTTAAAAGTGTCCATAGTAAAAACAAAAAAAAAAACAAGTCAAAAATTAAATAATTAATTCAAATAAGCCGTGGCAACCAAGAGATGACCAGTCACAACTGACAGTGCCCGTTCACGAACATGACGCATGTATCAGCACCATTCAACTCAACCATTTTGAAGGGAACTAAATGATCCGACACACGTGCCACCATCAGCGAGACATTTCAGTGAGCATGACATACTCTTAACCGCCAGGACACATTCAAGTCATGAAAAGACGATTACGTAGGTTTCCAGCGAATGAGCTTTCTAGTACATAGTATTCACACAATATGGGCTAGGCGGCTATATAATATTAAAGAGATTGAATTTATACAATGCAAAGATAGTTGTACAATCTTCAGCAGCTCCAACAATACTATTTAATGCTATGCATTTAGGCGCCCCTGTCCTTGTGGAGCAGGACCGGCATTGAGCCAAGCATTTTTATCAGTGATACAATCGTCCAACTTGTAATATCGTGCTTACATAGTGTGCGTTTAATGCATGTTTTAAATTTCGTCTCATTCAGTTCAAGAATACTTTGTGGAATTTTATTATCGCATCTCAATGAGTACCCCATGAATGATAAGACTACTTTAGGGATTCTGAAGCCTGGCTGAACTAATTTGTCTCTATTTCTAGTACTTTAATTGTGTCACCTCTTTTATTAAAAAGATTTAGTTTTTTTCTTACATATATTATGTATTCGTAGATGTATTGACAATGTACAGTCATGATGTTAATTTCCTTAAACAGTTCCCTTAGAGAATCGCGCCTACGAAGATTATATATGGCTCTGATGGCTCTTTTTTGCAGAATAAATATAGATTCAGTGTCTGCAGCTCGTCCCCATGACAAAATGCTATAAGACATCATACTATGAAAGTAACTAAAATAGACCAGTCTAGCGGTATCTACATCAGTATATTGACGGATTTTTCGAATAGCATATGCTGCTGATATGTGTGCAGAGCTTTGGCAACCTTGCATGTATTTCTAAAAGTTTTTGAATACTTAGTAAAATACTTGTTAAAAGTTTCAGTGTTCCTATAAGGCTTAAGGCCATAAAGCTCAAATTTTAATGGTCTTTCCCCACTTTTTCTGATACCTCTAGTTGCCCAATTACTAAATATAAATTTAGGGCAAATACATTTTGTCTTCTTTTCAAAATTTCTGTTGAACTTCGTGTGAACTATTGAAAAGAAATGATCATAAAATTGATTTATATTAATATCGTCCATATGATGGCTCATAACACTTAACTTGTTCTGTAGGGAAATAACAACACCTGCTTGATCGGATAATTCTCCTTGTTCTATGGAAAATGAGAAACTTTACACCTCCTTATACCTCTAAAGGGATTTGGGTACTAAACCATAATATCAGCCCTGTTCTGTCAGAAGGGTAAAGTAGAAATGTAGTATAATATGCGCGGAATGTTGATATTTTACTACCGCTTAACTGTGGTTCGCCAAGCCTGCGCTTGCCCATCTTAGAGAGCAAAATTTAGCTTCTATACACTCAAATCATTATCTTTTCTACCGTTATGCCATATAACTTGGGGTCGGGTAACACGTTTTTTTTCGTGCTTCGAATCCATAAAACTATTTAATTATACATCCATCATCATAATTTTTTTTCTATTTATTTAACTATTTTATCTTATTTCTATTTAATTTTCAGGCGCGAGGAAGTATCAAAAGAACGCGAGAAGATGATCGAAGAGCATGTCCCGCATCTCCTCGGCTACCTGCAGGCCGGCGTCATCCGCGCGGACGAGCTGCCGGCCGGCGTCATCCGCGCGGACGAGCTGCCGGCCGGCGTCATCCGCGCGGACGAGCTGCCGGCCGTGCGCGCGGCCCGAGCTGCACAGCGAGGGCATGGCCGTGTGCAACAGGCCGCCAAGTGTAACGCGCAGTGTACGAACATTAGGAAGTATTAAGCTTTGTGAGCGTGGGAAACATTTTTGTCAGCATCGACTTGTTACCATGTGGGGTATCTACTACAACTCCATAAATCACGAACGTTATATCGAGAGTTATCCTCGATATTTAAACATAGTCTGTCGACAACCGTGAGCTAGTTAGCATACCGGCAACAACATTTGTTCGGTTAAAAGAACTGGTGATAAAGAACTTTAGACCTCGTTCCTAATATCTTTCGTATAACTATAGATACAGAAATTTGCAGAGCGGTTAACAAATTATGATAATGCTTATGATGTTATTTTGTCGTCGAAACCATGGTATAATTATATACTTCGCCTGGTATTCTCTTCCCGTGACAGCTGGGTCACGTGATTGGCCCAAGAATACGTCATCAGTTGCGATGCGGTTCTCAAACTTTTTTAGTGGGGAAAAAGATTAAAAAAATACAATGGGTACTCAATTTTATCATTTTTAATATATGGATATTTGATACTTTTTGTATTTTTTTTACTTTGCATCTTTTTCAATTGATTGCAAATTATTGTTTTATTTAGTTCCCTTACTCGTAGATAGATCCTCGTTCCAACTAAGCAGAGTACTACTTCATAATGAATTTGAGGATACAAGTCCTTTGTGGCATCATGAACAAACCAAGTCAAATTTCTGAAAATGAATTTTTCATCGTGCAATGATTCACCGTGGTATTTATTAAATTCTCTCTCCATTACATCAGCAACCCTGATCAATTCTTTGCAAGGGTAAATTAGTTTTCTCCTCGACTCAAAAAAAAAATCCAATCACAGGCTACCTGGATCAATCTTTCGTGTCTCGTCTCCAAGATGTTGATATTTTCGTAAAAACTTGAAAGCGACGTAACCGCTTATATATTTTAGACCTTGATCTCTGATTTCTTCAGCAGCTATTTGCGTTTCGATATTTTCAATATGTTTTCTTCATTAGCAAGCTACGCCAACATCACTTAAAAAAAAAATCATCTGACTTTGCTGTATGGGCTAAGATCCCTTTGCCTGTCCTTAATTAGGACAAAAAAAAAAACAAAAAAAAACACTACAAAACAAATGTTGTAAAACAAAGTCACCCGCCGCGTCTGTCTGTGTCTGAACGTGATAAAATGGACCAACATAATTTAGTTCACGACGAAAACCTAATAGAACACAATTAACTCGACTTGACTGAAATAAGTCAAAAACTAGTTAGATAAGATTATGTTCGGGCGTACAGCCGAATTGGCACAACTATACCTTATAATATAAAATTTACAACACTTAGATACATATGCAGTATCGTTCATACCAGTTTTTGTAGATGTTTTCCGTTTACAATATTGAAGCCACGCATTTGCTAACATCTCTTCTATGGGAAAAGAAAAACACCTTATTACACCGCCTTTTTTGCTTCTGTTTTTACAGCATATTATGGAACAATTAACCATATTTCTTGTGTATGTTCACAGTTTTCACAGTACCTAAAAAATGTTTTGGAACCACAGTAATTTGCTCAACGAGCGAAACAGCGCTATAGATATGAGCGACACGACGATAGCGATGAAATGGCGCGCTGTCAGTATGACATTTGTCAATTGACAAACGACGCATTTTTTAACGTAACAAAACAATAATGAACTAATAATTCAAAATGAGAATTAATTTAAAACTAAATAGATGAATCACACGAGTTACTAAATAGTTAAGCTAGTTAGTAATTTATTTTATTTCCGTTCACTAAATGAGAAAGTCCCTAAATTTACTGAAAAGGACAATCAATGGTAACACTTATCGTGACGTAGTCTTGGGCCATCGTGGGAAGAGAATACCAGGCGAAGTATTATTATACCATGGTCGAAACAATGTTGCGCAACTTTGTTTCCCAATGAATACGAAGCTTCACTGTCATCATCTTCCTGCTCTTACCCCATGTCACTAAGTGGGCGGTTCTGGGAGCGGGTGCGGGTAGCGGTCGGTGTGGAAAACTAACGCTTGACAATTGTAAGAATTACAAGCTGACGTCGTCACCAACAGTGGGTGCACTCTAGTTACATAAAGGGTATAAAAAGACCCGTAATGAAGCCGAAAGTCACTTGTTCTCCGTCATTGCAAAATTTATTTTGTTCTAGACCATACCTGGGAACCTTCTATTTATAGGGGGGTTGGGTTATTATTGGGTTATTGGTGAAAAACGTGTCAAAGTTCCAACTTTTTCACAAGTTTTTTTTTAAAATACATGTTTTTAAAGTAAGATTGTGACTTTAAATACCCCAAAAAAGTCGTTTCCCCAGCAATAATTTTTGCATAAAGTTACTTAGTTTGATGTACATAATCCTTGGTTGACTGCTTCGTAAAGGGTCCGTTTACATCCTGTATACACGCAAAGCCGCGGCCGTGAGCTCAGCGCAACATGTGTATTTCTTGCATTCTTCATTGTCTACCGTCACGGTGTCTTTTCCTTAGTTTATTTTTTTTATGTCGTTCTTCACACATCAATCCATCAATATTCATAAGCATCATTCTTTTCGTCAGATCATCATCATCTGCCGAGCCTTTTCCCAACTATAGTGGGGTCGGCTTCCAATCTAACCGGATGCAGCTGAATACCAGTATTTTACATGGAGCAACTGCCTATCTGACCTCCACAACAGTTAGTGCTGGGACCCCTTAAGTAAGACTGGTTGTCAGACTTATTGGGCCACTGACTAACTGTAACGACTGTCAAAGACACACATTTTGTCCCTCATCATTACATATCCGTCCCTACCGAGACCAACGATTCAGGTTCAACTTTTCTATAATAGGCGTCACTTTGTCAGCTATTTGTTTCTAACTTCACAATTTGGTGTTAGTGCAACAACGTAATGAACTTTAGTTTACTCACCAAGAGTCTTGGTTTTAGATAACTTTCCTGCAGGTCTAAATTGTATGTGCTGTTTTTTTCATTAGTCAATTTTTTTTAAATGATAATTTTGATACTGAAATTGATATTATTTGCCTATTAACTAATAAAATAAATAGAAATAAAAATAGCATTTATTTACTCTGACCTTCGTATACACAATATAGTAATTTTGAAACTATCGCAGGGTTTACGGCAATTGACGGCCATGTTGGACAAACGCAAGTAACTGATTGGCTCTCATGTACTTAACTACATTTGAAAAAAACTGTCTTATGGATCTATCTGAATTAGATAAAATATTATGTTTTTAACGGTTTATTTCTCGAGAACCAAGCGGATTTATACATAACTGATGTAATTGTTTAAAACCATATTTTTTTTCCTTTTATTTTGATACTAAAATCTTAAAAAATCTCAGAATTGGATTTATCCGAGTTTGATTCAATACACTTAAGTTCAGTGGAAAAATGTAGTTTTTATAGCTGATTATTACCTCTACGAAATGAAATTACTGAGGGCACAACTTACTGGTTTCGGGGCGCGTTCCGTATCTGTTTGTTGAAAGTGTGTCTGTTTATTTGTTTGGTTGTTTATTAGTTACGCTTTCAGGCCTAGACGGCTGTACAAATCTGAATGAAATTTGAAATTGGGGTTTGGTAGAACATAGCCCACACAAGTATGAAAAACTGCCTCAGCTATGCGAGCTGAACTAAGTTGGCTTTGTGTTCTGTCTGTAACCCGTATTAGCATTTGATCTTTTAATTTTGTGTAGCCCGGTTGGCCAATGTGTTTTAAATTATGGAAGCAATTTAATAACTAACGTTAAATTATATTAGTTATTTATTTAAAATTCATGTACAATAGTGGTACATAGGCGGACTTAATGCCACAAGGCATTCTCTACCAGTCAACCAAAGACAAACAATAACCAACAACAAACAACAACAATAATATTCGATCTCCATCAAAGTTATTGGTTTGGAACAAAAGTGACAATTCTGTAATTAATATTAATTAATACGTATTACAGAGTTACCTCCGCTCCGTTTGTTGATGTCATCACGCATGTGATGTGAAAATCATTTTTTTTCCTGGTACGTATTGATGGTTGAATCTTCTAGTTGAACATCCTATTTATCCTAGTATTTTTCTCTTCCTGATGATCTTGTTCTTGAAAACTGATATTTTAGAACGACTATTTCATTTTTTATAGGTTGAAAATCAGTGGAAGGGGTCATAATATATCATGCCTGTAGCACACCTCCGCTGCGAAACTCAAAGGGCGAAACCGCCATAGTTTCGCTATGAGTTGTGAGTTGTTGGGCGGCGAAACAATAGCGAAATTCCCTGCTCTAACGTACAAAACAGACTATGATGTTGTCTCTTTCTAACATGATTTCGCTCATTTGCTTAGGCGCTGTCTACATCTCCGCCCGTTGTCCGCCATTTTGGAGCGGTTCCGCGTGTATCTCGGACGCGTCTGTAGCAATCGACAATTTTTATGAGCGAAATAGGAACAATGGATTTGGAATTTACTGAAAAACTTATACAAGCAGTGAGAAATAGACCTGTTTTGTAACTCTTTACATAATATATTCTCTCCCAACTTCTTTCTTTTTTTATTGATATCATGCACCCAGGTACGACGCCTTTTTAAAGTAGTTGACCACAGTAAGATTAGTTCCTCCTCTGACTCCGAAAGCGACGACATTTTCTTTCGAGTCTTATTTCTCAACTGTTCTAGTTTTCGCTCTGTTTCGCTATTATAGTTTCGCGTAAGTGAAGTATTGTTGCACAGCGAAACTCACGCAGCGGTTTCGCAGTTGTTGTTTCGCAGCGGAGGTGTGATATAGGCATCAGGCCCCTTTTATTTTAGTTTCCAATCTGGAAACACGTCTAAAATATATATATACACCGTGACTTTTTAGTCGTCTTACAACGGCAGCCCACTTCATGTATCCAATGACTACTACACATTCATTAAAAAAAAAATGATATTTAAGAGATTTTAATAATTTAAAAATATTATTCAGTATTATGACGGACGCATGACGTAATTAAAACACCCTGTTGTGTGCGATGATCTGCACGACTCGAGTGCTGGGTAGTTGCTGTGGTAGCTGTGTTCTCCCGTTCGACGTGAACATCATTAACAGGATGTTTCATAATTTTATTCTAATGTGTTATTTATTTTACTTTGTACTTATTAGGGTAGGTAAAAAAAAAAGAAATCGCGCCTAGGGCTATTTTATGTCGGGTACATTGAGTGGACCACCTTTGTAAGATGACTAAAAAGTCACGGTGTATTTATAATGTCGATTTAGTCGATGAACGATTGAAAGTCGCCGGCGAGGTTGGTTGCGTGTCCTGCGACCCGATGCACGCCCTGTGAACGAGATCCCGAAAAGAGCGACGAGACGTTGAGCAGGATCCAAATTTAAAAATTTATCTCTGAAATCGAGGTATTATTTAAGCATATAGTCAGCAGCAGTGATATACATAAATTGTGTATTCTAATGAAGACGTTGGACATTTAAAAGATAGGTTAATATAGTTTACGTTGTTTTAGCCATTTTGTCAAATCTAATTGCGTATTTTGTTTTAAAAAAAGAAATCCAAAATTAAAAAGTAATTTTTTGCAAAGAAGTACTTCTAAACAAAAATCCTTCAACAATTTAAATTTTTTAGAAAAAAAAAACGGTTACATGCTGGGTGCACGACTACAAAAAAATATTTTTATTTCATAAAATTTTGCATTTTTCTGTATTTTTGTCTTTTTTTTTAATTTGAACCACATATTCTATTCTATCAATTTTTTTACAAAAGTGAAGCGTATTCCTTTTTATTTATAACTCCACAGTATGTAGTATGCTTTAGACATTAATAAAAACCTAAAAGACTGATTATTGTGATTAACAAAACTGTTTGTTGCCTATTCTGTATTATTTTAATAAATATTAAATAAATAATTTGATTAACTAATCATGTGTTTTTTCATTTATCATTTTAGTGTTGTCAGTAGTCGGAGGGGCTTATGGTGGAAACCCCAGGGTAGCCCGCGTAATTCAAATTTTCTTACGTTTTTTGCAATTTGCAGGTCAGTGTCAGGTTGTATGTTGATGAAAAATGAGTCGCGCAAGTAACATTTGTGTAGCTACAGAATTATAGGTACCTAATAATTAAACTCATCAACACAACCCTCTAAGTTCATTTAATCCCATTGAATGAGTTTTCATGAAATAGTTGTTGAATGGGATTAGATGAACTTAGAGGAATTAATGATTTTAATGAAATGGAGCTGGAATGCTCCTTCTGGACGCAACGTATCGTATTACGCGCGATAGACCAACCTACAACACTGTAACCTGCCGGCTGTCATTCGTAGAGATTTTATTTTCATAGTCGTATTGGGTAGAAGAAGCCTGTTAGTCTGCCAGTCAGACTTACCGAGGGGTATCTCCTCACAGAGCAAGATCCCAAGGCCGCCAGACATCCTAACTTATTTTCTTCGCCGTCGGTCCAAGATAGCAGATATGCATACGTTTATAGTACCGGTACATACTAACACTACTCGATTCCACACATTTTGTTACTCTGAGAATAAGTAAGGTCTGTGGGCCCTGGGATCTTCGACCTTCAGTAATGTGTTGTGGAAGTCAAATACGCAGTCGCCCCTAAAATACTGATGGATGATACTCAGGTGCTTCCGGTTCGACCAGTAGCTGCTCAACCGAAAATGTTTGGAAAAGGCTAGGTAATAGGTAAACTATGTTTTTAGCAGTCCATAACATAGCTTAATGATAGACTAGTGCGATATCAACGGCTCATTAATGCTAGCTATTTGAGAGCATTAGCAGATATATGTGAGACCTTACCAAGGCTACCACAGTCATAATCAGGGTTTTCATTAAGGTGGGGCCCTGGCTTCGATTCCAATGTTGTGCAGTATTCCTTCAGGAATTCTTCAGTGACAGCCCCGAGTCTAGACTTGTACCCGGTTAATGATAATAGCCTAGCAATACATGGAATTTTAAACATTTGGAGTAATCGATACTTTCCATACATACTACTAGGTACGTGTGGGAAGTATCCGCCGATTCTGCCAGTTATGCAGTGTTCTCTGCTTACCTCATTGAGATATGTAAAGCGTCATGTTATGCTATTAGATTGCTAGATATATTTAAATAACAAAGGCTATTAGTAGGCTATCACCTCTCTCTATAAAAGTTGTCAAAAAGCTAAAAGTCAACAGAAGTTAACTAGAAGTGATGTTCAAACAATAATTACTGGCCACTGCGGTCGCCCCAGAAAATATTTAAACGACTGAAATTAATTCCAAATACACCGCTTGAATATTAAAAGGGTGGATTGTAGGGTGACCATTGTTTAGTATTTTTTTGTACCCATAACCGTGAAGTATAGTGGAATGGTGCGCAGTGGAAAATCAGAGGTGAGCGAGGTTCGTACAGAGTACATTCTACCTCCTTTTTAAGGTATAATATACAAAACTTAGTTGATTCCTGCTGCCCAATTATTAGTAAATACCTAACCGTAACAGATTTCTCCTCTTCTTTCGAATCATTGGCCTAGGTTCTGAAGTTTATTGCTGCACGCCACTCAACTCGATTCTCGGTAACTCTCATACAGCTGCTACCAGTCACCATGCGATATTGCGAAGACCATCGCTCCACCTAGCCTAAGGGCGTCCCAACTTACGCTCGTGGATTCAAGAAGACGGCTACCGCAACGGTCAACGGTCATCGGTTTCTTTCGAATATAAAAGCTCAATCCTACAAAACCCCTTTCAATACAGCCACCCTATTCTCACAGTGAAAGTTAGCATTTTTGTGCAATAAAGAAATAAAATCCGCACCGTCAGCGTTCATCCGGACACGTTATGTTAAGATAAACATCAGCCCCTCTATATCGACAGTAGCCCCTTTATTTGCTCCCAGCCCCTTATCTTTGCAACGCAGAATAAAAATTGTGTTTATTTTACGCCAAATTGCTGGCTTAGTGATGTTTTTAATTTGGCGTTATGTTATGAATGTTGTGTGCTTTGGGTGTATTGTTTCATGGCTTTTTATGGTGATTTGAATAGGTGTTTATGGGGAAAGGTGAAGCTATCTACGATTGGAAACAACTCTTATTGTTTGGTGGGCTAATATACGTTTTATTTTTATTTTGCACGATGATATCATCGTTAAAATATATGCAAATATGCTAAGAATCTTCACATCTATCAATGAAAATTAAAGATGAAAATCCTCATAGCAACTAGCGACTAGCAACACGTAATAAAGTACCACTGTGCGTAGCAAAGCAATGTGTGGTAATTGCTACGAGCGCTACGCCCGGCGTAGCAGTTAGTTACGCGGCTTTATCTTAGCACTCGTAGAACTCTTACAGGTTTTTCTTGAAAACTTAAACTTGTTTTCTGAAACTCTCCATGAAGACTTCATTCATGAATTTCTTCGTACTGCCTAGAGGGGTTCACTTTAAGGTTTCTATCAAAACAAAACACATTTTTTTAAAATCTACTAGTTTATAATAGGTTCGTGTAATTCTAGGTGGTTCTGCTCGCGGCCGACTTAGCTTTCTTTTTGTTCTTCTCTGCGAACTTTTCCACTGCTGCCTTGAACTCTCTCTGCCCTTTCAAATGATTCATCTCTTTTATACCCGGATTTGTCTTCTCAGTGTACCATTTGAGGTATTTGTCGTATTCCTGTTAGAAATCAATTACGAGACAACGGCAATAAGTGGGTTCACTCATTTGAATTGGTCATATAGTTACTGTGCATATTAGAAGACAGCTGTTTCGTCAGCTAAGTAAAGATTATTCTAAAATATAAAAATACTTACTACTTTAGCTTCCTTGTCATCTTCTAATATAAATTCATACACTTCCATAGGCTCGAGTCCAAAGACCGCTATTCTGAGAAAACAAAATTTTATATTTGATCAAAAAACCTGCACAATTATTTAACATCTCACGATTAATGACTCAGAGAAACAGCAAACCTACGAAACCTTACTTGACAATTCTATCAGCCGACAAGAACTTTTTAAGCGCCTCTTTCAGATATCCGAAGCTGTACCCTTGCAACACATAAGCCAAGTTGGATACGTTGAAGGTCGCTGGTATTACTCGGTGCCTGGAATAGGTAATGGTTCAAATAATACTTTATTTGATCCCATTGGTCTTGGGAAAATTGGTCGCTATAGAAAGTGTTGTGTTAGAAAACAAAAAAATAAGAATAAAATCGCACATAGGTACTCTAAACTTCAAAGGTCAGGTTTTTGACATGAAAGAAATGCGGTATTGATTTGTACAAGCAGTTAGCGAGATCGATATAGCTTTTCGAATTAACAAATTGAAGTGACAGCGGGCTGACCAAGTGACCGAAGGATCGATGGCCGATGAAGGACACAAGTTCAGCCTAGCGTAGCGTAGGACACCCCTAGCTGGACGTATCGAATACATTAACGACATACTGTTTTGTGGAAGACGGAGCACCAGTTGTTGTGGCGCAACTTGAGGGAATCATATAACCAGCACTAAAAAACGATTGGCTGAGTTAATAAGCACAAGTTCTTTAAAAGTATACTAACTTTACGACCCATTCCTTCAATATCTGAACGACCAGAGAGTACGTACAGTCTGGGAGAACAAGTACAACTGGAAACTGCCTCAACAGAGTACTGGCTTTTGCCAACCATGGATCGGTGCAAGAGCCTGTAAGCAACGTAAGATTTTCAATGAGCATATAACTAGGTACTTAAGTAATGGAGGCCCAGTGGTATCAGCGCCGACTTAAGAGTCAAAGGTCGTAGGTTTGAGCCCAAGCAGGCACTTTACTATGTCACCACTGCTCTCAATTTTTCAAAGCAATGAAGGAAAACATTATGAGGAAACTGGGTTGTCCGAAAATTCAAAGTCCGCACTAGGCCCGCTTGTGGTGGATTATAGCCACTCCCTCTCACTCACCGAATGGAAGCCTGAGTCTCAACAGTGGGAACGGTTTAAGTTGATTATATTTAACCAAACTCTTTGACCCAAGTGTTCTGCAATCATCATCTACCAATTACTAACTACGTTGGGGTCGGCTTCTAGTCTAACCGGATGCCGCTAAATACTAGTTATTTTACATGGAGTGACTGTCTATCTGACCTCCACAACCCAGTTAGTACTAGGTAATACGATACCTCTTGGTAAGACTGTACTGGACCAAATGTTCTGCAATCGCTGACAGATAATTACTTTGGTGCAGTCATCAACAACGAATGAAGCAGAGAAAGGTTTATTTTCATCACCTACCTACAACAGTTATTTTATCAGTCTTGTGAATTTTCTTCATCAACTTCTGAACAAAGAATGTTCTTAAGAGAGGCAAATTCATTTCTGCTTCTTCTGGCGGTATCTGTAACGACAAATATTTAGACCGTAGAATTAAAACAGCTTTGTAAAATCAAAGAGAGAGAGCGAGAGAAAAAAATAGTTTCAAGGCTAATAGGTATTAGGTATCTAAACTATATTATTACCTTAGTGTAAAAAAGTTTCTGAACATGATTGATATGTATAACAGAAGGTTGCAAGGCTCTAGCACATGTGACCACCATTTGCACTAAACGTTTCAAGAAGTCCCTGGATACCATGTCTCCATGCACTTTGTAGGGGTCTAATTCAAACAACACTGCTTCTGTAATCAGAATAGTTAGCTGTAGTTACGTGATATTAAAAGCTTTGGTCTTTTTATTCCAACATCCCTAGATATCGATACCCACCACATCTTCCTTAATTTGACCCTGTTGTCAAGGTGAAAAGTTCGATATAATTTCATAGGCAGATGTGCAGTATAACATTCCCAGCAAAAAAAACGTCAATTACTTACCATTGATGGAAGCCATAGTTTGGACCAATGTTGTCTTTCCACTAATTTTGGGTCCGACCAATAAAATTCTGTTGAAGCCAAGACACACTTCGCGACATCTCTCCCACCAATACGCACGTATTTCAAAGTTGAATGGGAACGCAGGTCTATAGGAAATAAAAAGTATTAGGGTTACACCATAAGTGTCAGCTGAATGTATTTTTGATATCCGACGAAAAACTTCACAGGTTTAAGAAACAGACCCCGGCAGAAAGATTCGCACTTTGGCCGTGCGTATAATAAATGTGGAGCCGCAAGTCCTCTCCTTAGGAAATTCAATATCAACTTTAAAGTCATTCGTGGTATGAATTCCAATCCAACATCTACAGACCTGCCTAAAAGAGGACTTTTGGTCGAAAGGTGTCGTTTATCGACGTTTCTGAGGACGGTTACGCGACACTACGCAGCGAAACACGACGCCGTCAATATTACGCGAATAGTCATAGCTTCACTAAGGTTTTTTAAATATGTATTAGTTTATTATTGTTTATGATTATCCTGTGTATTTTATTTATAGGCCTCAGTTGCCTGACAATAAAATGATTGATTGATTACCCCGCATTACGGTTGCTAGTCCGGTAGTGAAAAGGATATGCCCTAATTTCAAGATCACTTCTAATTAGACGAGTATTACTTACAAGGTTTGACTACGAAGATCCTCACCCCCGAAATTAGCATCTCCTATGAAGTCTTCTATTTTTGTTCTTGGATATTCCATCATGAAATCTTGATGTGCCAGTTCCTGATCAACACAAAAAATAATGATCAACATCATAATTAGGAGTATGTAACGATAGAAACAGGTAGTTTTCCGTAATGTATGCCTTATGCCATGGGAAAAGGTGTAAGTTTTTTGTGTATAATCTGCTTTTTTCATTCTAGGCATTAGAATAAAAAGGAAAAGTAGAACAGCCCGAGGCTACCGATCTCTTGATTGTCTTGAGTACTTCTCTTTAACTAAAGTTTGTTCTGAAGACGTATGAGATATCTATTCTAGTTAATATATTGAATATCTACTTCTATTCACAACATTAATACTTCGTACGATCTTACCTCAATCATTTCAACTACTTTTTCACTTAAATCATCCTTTATTTTCTTCTTCCTCCTCTTTTCACCTTTCCTCATAGGTTTCATAAAATTGACTGGCATTTCTTCTTCTTGTGCTATGTAGTCTTCTTTCATAGCATTTTTCAGTTTCTGCAGTTCTTGGCTACACAATCACATTACAACTTATTTTAATATTTAAATAATAATCATCGTTTCGTATCTGTTTAAATTATTTAGTTAAATTATACAAGTTACTCAATAAATATTGTTTTTGCTTACCGCATACATTCGTCAGCTTCTGGCAAGACTTCAAGTTTCGCTTCCATTATTACATCTTCTACATCAATTCGATCAACATATTTTACTTTCACGTCCAAAGTTTCGAGTTCGTCATACCTATCCCAGGATTTGTGATAAAAATCAATAACCTGAAAATGATATTGTACTATCTTATAAAATTCACTCACATACAACGTACAGCTTAAACTGATGAGTCTCGAAGCACTAAATTGTATTGAATAAGTATGTTTGTAATTTTTAACTGATGGGAACACCCATGGAGCACTTGGCCTGTACCTAATAAATTGTCAGTGATGTTTCGATTTCCTTGCTAGGGTTATTTCTTACTTGTAAAAGTTGGTCAGTTTTCTTTGAAATCGGGTAGTTATATCCAGGATGCATCGTTGGATTTTTCATCATTTTCTTCAGTAATAGTGCTTCTGCCTTTGCTTTCATTTGTTCTTCTCTTTTAAGCAACATTTCTTGTCTCTTGGCTTCCTTTTTCTCGAATTTCGCCTGTAGAAAATAATGATTATCTAATCCGAAAATCATGTAAAGTTATCCCTCCTTATAAAAACAAAAAACTATTAAATAACCTAAAATAAATAAATAAATGACGTTCATCAAAATTCTGCATAATTAAATTGACTTACATCTTGTGATTTTTTTTTTTTGTCCGCCTCATTTTTAATTGCTAGTGCTTTATTTTCTTCAAGCCATTCTTCGGGACTGGGGACTTCAGCTCTGAAAATTGCTGCAGAACCATCCATAGGTATGTCGAAAAAAAAATGTGCCGATTCGAACCTTGAAATAATGAATGTACTGAGTGCTACTGCTTTATTTTTAGTAAAAATAAAGTTATGTAGTTCTACTGTTACTTGTTGTATTTGTAATAATGACCATAGTAGTTTTTGCTATTTCTGCTTACTCAAACGTAGAAATGAAAAAGGGATGCTTAAGAAAATTACAAACTACACCGTTACCCTCATCCACAATACATTTACAATCGCTCTTGAGGCTTAGGTAATGTCTAAATTACTAAATTACCATTCGATAAACCACTCCCTGATTTGGTCACGAAATTCATCACATAGTGTGGCTCTTTTATTTTTAAGGAACTGTTGTTTTAAATCCTCGCGTCGTGCAAGCCATTCCTTTTCATATTTTTGTTGTAACTTTGAGCGATTTCTCAGCATCTGACCAGAAAAATGGTACCTCTTTCAAACGTCCGGAAAGAAGAAATTCTTATGGTATAAACCTAACTACTATTGTGAAGTTGAGTAGATATTCATACCTCTTCTGCTTTTATTCTTTGTAAGTCTGCATTTTTATTATCACATATATTTAACCCCAGTAATTCGTCTCGTTTGCAGTCTTTAATGCGTTCTCGTTTTAATTCAAAATATGCTCTGAAATTACATCAGAAAAACACTGCCTGTGTTAATTTAAATCATTTCGCATTTGCATTATTTGTTTAAAATTATTATAAATCTTAATACCTGAATACTTTGCGTATAAGTTCGGTACTTCTTACTCTAACTTCATATCTAGCCGGAGGTTTCAAACATTCAGTCAGTTCCTTTTCCCAAATCTCTCGTTGAAGCTTGCTATATTTTACTGATGTTAACACTTGTCTACAATTTAAAATATATCGTTATGTGTAGGTTCATAGGGTATGTTGAACATTATTTTAACATTATTTTATCTCATTACAGACATCTTCGTGCTCAAAATAATATATCTAAATATGCTACAAAAATCTTTGTTTAAGTCAATGTAACTTTTTATGGAAGACAATGAATAATTTTGTTTTCTGTAAGGTTAACTAATCAAAATCAAAATATTTTATTTCACATAGGCCTAGCTGGTTACTTATAAAACGTCAATAAAAAGGTGCACGGTTCGGGTTGGTCGTTTCCTAGGAGAAGAACCGGCAAGAAACTCCATGGTTACTCTTTTCAAATCATTTGATATTACAATAATATCATGTTACAGCATTTGTACATTAAGTATGTGGGGCGCAGCGTAGGCCCGACTATAATAAGTCGTTGCTTACTACCTGGGATGTTATGGAGCTCCGTAAACGTAACCGAAACTATCGGATAGTTTTGTATAAGGGCGGAGTCTAAATAAAACGACATGTTTCGACAGGTGTTTGTTTCACATCTCGCGCGCCACGTGAATCTTGCAGTTTGTTTGTTATCTAGTCATAACATAACCTCTTTCATAACTAGTTAGTTAGTGCTGCTGGGTTAATTTATGACCCCTTTAGGCATCGACTTTCAGGTGATAAGGCTGCAAAATTGCTTTTTGTTAAATATAATCTTCCTCTGCTCAGTTTTGACTATTAGAACTATGATTAGGTGATAGGCAACTTTATATTTTGTTAAAGTATAGATGGTTTCATTACTCATAAAAATAATTGAAAAGAAAACTCTCTATGTTATCACACACACATATTTAATATGTTATACTAGGTTATAAGTTAATATGTGCAATGTGTAAAGCTTTTTTTCCAACTCTTAAATTTATTGCATTTTCATTTTAATAGATAAAACTTAAAATTGTGTAGGTATATAATAATTACTAAATATTAAAATACGTCAGAAACAATAAAACAGAGGTTTACTTTACTAATTACTATAACATCTCTAATGATTGATGACTGATTATTATACCAAGTGATAAACTAGACTAGATAAAATCTATAAATAAAACCAAATTCTTACATACTATTCGTGTTTATATTTTACTTCAATCTAATATCCGTAACCGAAACTATCCGAAACTAACGGATAATCCGAAATAACTACATATCCGTAACCGTATCCGAAACCGATATAATTTTATTCCTATATCCATATCCGTATATATCCATATATATCCATCATACATATCCATACATATCCATATATATCCATCATATATCCGTATATAGATATAATTTTATTCCTATATCCATATCCGTATATATCCATATATATCCATCATACATATCCATACATATCCATATATATCCATCATATATCCGTATATATCCATATCCGAAATATCATATCCATAACATCTCTACTAACTATACAAAAGATATAGAACAAGATAAACAGTTAACAAGCAGCTGGGAATCTACAAAGCCTAAAATGTCACATATTCACAGATAAATCGGTAAAAAAGAATCTATACAAAGGTAAAAAATATTGTCAAATACTAAATTAAACAAGTGACACAAATATTGTCATCAGTGCTGTAACTATTCTGAGCAAAAGATGTGTCAATGACTTGAAAACTATTGAAAAAAATCTGATTAGAAAGAAGAGGAAAAATGAGATTGAGAATAGTTAGTGCATCATATTTGTGCCGTTTATGAGCTACCAGGGAAGCCGCATGTGCAGAAGGAACTAGAGCTTCTTTATCTTCAACGTAGTGTTTGATTTTGTAATATGCTTTTAATAAGGACACGTTTGATGTAGTTTTTGACATCGGTCAGTTCTATCTATAACAGACTTTGGCAACTTGTTATAAAAGCGTATACTATTAATAAGAAAAGACTTGCTAGTTTTTGTTAATCTGAATTTAGGTATTACAACTTCGTGTTTACTGCGTGTATTAAATTTTCTTTAATTTTTTTATTAATCCTACTAATATTATATACCTATCTAAAAGATTGTGTGTGTGTGTGCGCGTTGAATTGTTTCAACAATTCAAAAGTGCCTGTAACTGTCCTACTTGAAATAAATGCTTTGTTTTTGATTTTCTGTGTGTTATTCTATTTGAGGATTCGGATGAAACTTAATAGTTTAGAACCTGAAATTGGCTACTTTTTAATTTTTTATCCAGTTTTCGCGAGTAAAGCCGCGGGACATAGGTAGTGCAAAGTAAATTATAGTCATTCTATTAAATACGTATATTTTCTATCCAATACTGAAGATAGGTAGATAGTAAATTCACACCATAAATAATTTTGTCCGTGTCTTACTATGAACCGGCTACACTGTGCGCGACGGCACAGAATAAATAGTACAAGGTGACGGTACAGAGCCGATCGTATGCGTCGTCATCCTACCGGACGCGATCATTTGCGTCCACATTCTGCCGGACGCGATCGGCTACCGCCACATCCACATCCGTTCGTATCCTGTCCGATCCGATGCGATGCGAGGCTACACTGTGCGCGACGGCACAGAATAAATAGTACAAGGTGACGGTACAGAGCCGATCGTATGCGTCGTCATCCTACCGGACGCGATCATTTGCGTCCACATTCTGCCGGACGCGATCGGCTACCGCCACATCCACATCCGTTCGTATCCTGTCCGATCCGATGCGATGCGAGCCGTTTGGTGGAAATCATCCTTAAGTCTTCAATATGTTTTATGTTGAGACTTTTGAATGCGATTTTCATTGTAGCAATACATATTGGTTTAAATTTAAAGATTGGTATGTCTTCAGTAAAGTTTTCTATAAGAAGAGCTTCAGCTAATATAGATGAAGAGGGGAGAGATTTCGTACTAAACACAAACTAACTAAAAAACACTAATCAAACTAACTAAACTTAAAACTATCTAATCTTACTCGTCATACCTAGTTTTCTCCTGTGCCATTATCATAGCTAAATATTCCCTTGTCTTGCGTGTTGCTTCTGGTACGTCAACAACTTTTATTTTGGGCTCCTCTTCTTCAATTTCTTCTAAACTTCGTAAGTCATTTACTTTGTTAGTTGATTCTTCATTTTCTTCAGCTGAAATTAATGAAGGAATTATTTGAATAATTAGATAAGTGAATGCTTCACTAATATTTATATTAAGCGATGTCTTAAGTTCATTTATGTTTATACTGAAAGAGCTGGCTTGTACTAGCCAAGGATTATGTCAAAGAGGTAGAAAGAGGCCTTTGCCCAGCATTGAAACAACATGGGCTGTTAGTTCATGTTGATAGTGTTGAATCATTTACCTATTGTAACCATAGTTTCTTTCTTTTCCTTTACTCTAGCCAATATTTCATCAAGTGCATTCTGTATATGTTCTGGTCTGCCTGGCTTCTCTGGTATTGCGTTCAATTCTATGTCACAGACTGTGTGATGGACTTCGATCAAACCATGGCCTATAAATTGGATGCGACTGCATTCTAACTTCTCAAGTTCTTTTTTCAGTTCTAGTATTCTGAAAACAGAGGTGAACGTAGAAGTATGCGTGTTGTAAACATAACTGGTGAAATGTAGGTATATTAATAGGAGGCGAGCCTATTGCCGTCCACTGGGCACTGATTAAGGCTCCGGCTGCTACTGTGAAATTTCTGGGGGAAAAATTTAATAACAGATTGACCAACCTGGGAATCGAATCCAGGTCCTTATGGTTAGCAGTAGCGTTTACGACCACCACATCAACAAGGCAAAAACAATAATTTAAAACCACAAAAATGCCTTAGTAAGCCGAATGTCGTTACTATTAGCTATTTGGATTAACCTCATATATCTAACTCTAATGGTTTTATCGAAATTATCCTCAACTTTTTTTTTATACCCTCGGACTAGAAGAAACAGACTCATCTTCTTGAACCAGGCAAACTCATCGGCTTGAACTCGAGCCTTTTTGAACCATCAGCTTCATACCATACTCACCTAGAAACAACAGCCTTGACAACAATATCATAATACACAGTTTTCTGTACTTGTAGGTTCTGCTGAAAACATTCTATAACTTCATTGTAAACGAGCATGTACTGTCCCAGGATTGAAGTCAATCTATGAACTGCTTGCGGGAGTGTTCGGTCATGGACTTTTGTCACCTTGAAAAAAGAAGTGTACCTCGTAAGAGATGACTATATTACACACCTGCTTGCGGGGCGCCGGGACGAGCTGGACAAACCCAACGTTTAATAGTCCACATTAGCCCTAGGTTGAAAGAACTGGAAGTCTTGTGAAGAGGCCTTTTTCCAGCAGTGGGATGACGCAGGCCAACAGTCACAGTACCTCTGCGACGAATTTCGCAGGATCGCTGGTAACAGCGGGATGAGAGCTGCCGAGAATCGAGTTGAATGACGTGTGACTATAGAGGTCAATGTCTGGCAGCAAACTGTTGTAGTGTGATGATGTTGATGATGATGATGAATCGATTATGAGTACAGGGGTCTATGATCAGCAGCAGGTTGAGTCATGGATGATAATGCTAACTAAATGGCATTTACTGCAATGTCTCAGATAACTGTAATAGGGTGAAAAACATAATATTACAGAGAGTCATTAGGTAAGTGAATTCATATTCTACTGTACCTGATACTCAATATCAAAATCAACTAATTCTTTCAGATGTTTCAAAGCCTCTCTCCACTTGTGAAAATAAAAGTCCTTGGACATTGTGAATTTTGAAAAATTAATTCAAAATAAATCATTCGAAGCACTTATCAACTTAGTAAGTTTAACTATAACCTAAATATTTATTTATTTTTGGTTCTAGTTGGCCATGAAATGTGGTCTACTTAAGTGTCATGGACTTTTAGGAGGTCCGAACCCATGTCTTTGTCGTGTCGATGATTCCCAAAATTATCTTCGACTAGAACTAACTCCAGAACCTACTGTTCACTATTCAGTACAATCGACCATACTTCTTAGTCATAAACCAAAAAAAACGACTTTTCATACAAAATTCGATCAGCTTTCGGACAAAATGTATGGGGAGTTGATTTTTTTTTGTCTGTTTTCGGAAAAGTCGTAGAACAAATGTTATGATGTTACTTATCTACTCCTGCGAGGTTGTTGGTGTTTTACAAATAACCCTGTATAAATAAATAGGTTAAAGTGCTAAAGTGTCACAATAATAAACAAACCACTGTGCTTAAACAAAATACTAATTTTAACATGTTTATCAGGTTATTATAACTAGAAGACGGGATATTTACCATGTTTATTGTTTTCTTTGAGTTCCCGATATTTCGGCGCTGTTGCAAGCACCATGATCACGGATAAACTGAAGTTATTGCGGGTGGGTGTTTATGAGCAGACAAATCGGTCTACCCTCTTTCTTGTTCGTTTTTTGCACTCAGTACCGCTACCACTGTCACTCACAACTCGATTCTGTTCCCGACACACGAAACTCACTGTGTCTGCTTGCGAACTTTTTTCGGCACTATTCCGCTTTTTACACAGCTGGACCACTGGTTTCCAGGCTTTCGACAGTTGAAACCCATCCTCCCGATTGAAGTTCTAATATTTGGTGATTTCAATAGCTTCTCTAACGAGTCTAGGGATATAGTGGCGTTCTGTCGAGATGACCTGAGGGTTGTGTAACTCAATCCAGTGGTTCGATCCTGATTCCAGGAGATGCTGAGCTATGGCTGATTTTTGGGTGTCGTTGTTCTTCACCGCCCTGATATGTTCCGATATTCGACAAGCCACCGTACGTTTCGTCTGACCGATGTAAGACTTGCCGCAACTGCAGTCCACTTTGTAAACACCGGGCTTTTCCAGTGGAAAATTATCCTTCGGCGAACGCAGCATCTGAGACACTTTTTTGAAAGGAGTGAAGATATCGGGAACTCAAAGAAAACAATAAACATGGTAAATATCCCGTCTTCTAGTTATAATAATTTTAGTGACCATGAAAGTTTAAAATGTTTATCAGGTGTCCATCATTTGTTATTTAAATAGGATAGGGTAAGAACAATTAATTGGTCATCATTTCCATTCACAAATTAAAATAAGATAAAAAATTGAATTAAAACAAATAGCGATAACAATAATAATCATAAAATAACATATTAACACTTTAGTGTACAACAATAGTACACAAAAATAACACTTTAGTGGTAACCTAACCAGTATAAGATGGCCTCGTATTTTATTGAAAGTTTGACTACGACTTCCCATGAAGGTAGGCCGTAACTACAGACCTGCTACAATTTTAACATACTCATTTTGCTTCATAATCACGTTCACACATCTGGTCATATAAAAAAACACATCTCTTTTTAATCAGCTGTGTTCAGAACGGAGATGTCAAAAACCTCGTTTATCCCTCTTCTGATTCGAAGCATCATTACGCAGCTATCCAACTTTGTCACCAGCCAGTGAGGCAGTAACCATGAAGCAACAAAACCTGCTTTACCCTATGAAAGGGCCAACGATACCATTACGTGTTATCGCTACTCCGGAAAACTTACATCATATTCAATGCGGGAAATAAGCGATCGCACTTGACGGGTACGCTCTTACTTATTGCTTTCCTTTGCCATTTTGAAAGGGCTTATGTACTAACTCTTAGCAAGGGATGGTGGACTTTATTAGATACTCTGTAGGGTAGGTTTTTAAAAGGCGGGTTCTGGTCGTTAGGACGAGTAGACAAGGAGGTTTTATCGTGTTTTTGGGCTCTCTCGCCGCAGTTTCCGGCTGCTCTGAACGCCTGGCCATCTTGTCACCGGAAGTAGTAAAGTCTTCCGCAACGCCGTCTGTCGGCGGGTGGTGGAAACGAGTTTTTTTTTTGTTGGAACCTTTATTTTTGTTGTGCTGAGGTGTTGTGGTTCACCCTTTACTGTGTTAATGATCGTTTTGCATTACTGTTGGGATTGGTACGGAGGGTAGCCTAATACAAACTCTTTATATAGGTAACATGTGGGATTGTTTGATCGCAAGTATTAGGCATACTACGTCATATCAGTCATCAGTGCGCGGGTCGGTGTTCGGGTCAAAATAGACAAAACGAATTCTCCCTGATATAAGACCTAGCTAGATCGATTTTTCGCTCTCGTAAAACCATAATTATTGCATAATTACTTTTATCGAAATCATTAGTGATTTTTTTTTAATTTTTAATTTTTATTTTCGAGAACTTGATTACAAATATATCTAGAAATGTTGCTCATTTAATAGTATATGTAGGACCTAGGATAGGATAACATGGACAGTAGTCATAGTCATTAAGTTATAACAATAGCTTAATCTTGAAAAACGACCCCTGCGGCTGTTATTACTTAGGTGGTTATATTGGCGCGCCCCTGCCAAAGTGTTAACTAATATTATGTATCATCTGAAAACCATTATACCTAAGGCTGATATAAAGTCTCCTGAACAGCGCCAATAAAAGTCACATAAGGTTTTTGCAAAGCATCGTGCTAGCATGACACGTTAAGAGCTAAGCGTCGAAGTATCGAATGCCGTAGACGTCCCGAGGGGGCTAATAATGCGATATTGCCAAAAAATATGATGACAGCTTCCAAACGAGACAGCCGTAAAGGGAATACCTTGTGAGGCTTTTGAACTGAAGAGTGAGCATTTTTTAGTGCTATGTGAAATTAAAATGAACACGCTCTTGCCCATGACTTTATAGTTTTAAATACAGGATGGCAGGTACACCGGCGCCCAATCGGTTACCACGTACTGAACCCCGGACTTATACATTTTTCATCGGTTATTTAAAAAAATACTTGACTTTGACCAGGCAGGGTATATTGCCTAGACGAGCTGGGCATGACTAAGTATTCTATAGAGTGACTAAATTATTTGCTTTGCCGGTAACAAATACCTAAGTAAACTTCATTTGTAATGTCTCAATATTCTACTTTTTTTAAACATACACATCAAAGCCAAATTCGCTCAAATCCATCGTCGTGTCAATATTGCCAGGGTTTATTTATTACCCTGATATATTGAATACTTTTAACAACAAACAACATGTCGAAGGCTCAAGGTAATAAATTCAAATCAAATTCAATCATGTATCGTCTCCAATATTCTTTGTAACATCAAAATATCACTTACATCTTACCTTTACTTTAAAAGACAACCATTCTAAGTTCTAGACAATAGAGTTGAAATTCCCATTACAAGTTCAGAAAAAGGCTTTCATAAACTTGGTTCTTGTACTACAAAATATGTCACTTCATCATGTGTCTATTCTTTTAGAATGTTTGATGTATAAAATAGTATTTTTTCGTTATGTTCGGTTCCCTTTGAGAGGGATCGAATTTTTATGTAGAAAGCTTGAAGGGGCTTCGCTGGGTCCATTGCATTACAGTGTCAGTTACAGGGCTCCAGGGAGTAGAACATGAATTTCAATTTTTTGTAGGCACATTTAAGGTTTTTAAATAATTTAAAGTGATGTCGTAAAGTAACCTTACTTTGAAATAGACAAGTTGAAACAGTTCCCTCCCACCATTGTATTGAATGAAATTAAATTAGCTCGCGAAACTCGACAGACGTGATGGGGATCGATATTTAAATGTGACAGACCAAAAAAAAAGAAAATGGTTTGACGACCTTGTATAAAGTAATCGATCCAGACGTGTTTTCAGAGTTCTGGGAAATTGTACTTCGTGTTTATCAACATTTCTTACGTAACAATAAGACACTGTAATAAAAGTAAAATCATCAGAAAAAATGTATTGTGCAAGCGATTTAATAGAGAAAATAAATATTACGTAAACCATAAAATGTAGCATGCGCATGCGCATCAGTCGAAATGGATTTGATGGCTTCCTGCTACCCTGGGGTGACCGCTTTAAGGTCTTGCGAATAACGCTGAGATGAGGTTCACAGTAGTTTATGCAGACAGCAGTAAAGATATGTGCAGCGATGTACCTTAGACTACCACCTGCACTCGCTGACCTTTCAGCTGTCGATCTTCATGATCATGATGGTGTTGGATGACGACGAATCTAATACTTTAATCAAAGTTCACTCGATGTGCGCGTTGGTCGGAGATAGGACAAGAAGTGACACAAGAGATGTTTTCACGATGTCGGATTCGGTGGTTCGATTAGGCATAAACAATATAATGCCACATTGCCACCTGCTACGATCCTTACCTTCATTTTCTAATCCCATCTAAACAAATGACAGTCCAACTGAGATGTAACGTAGAAAAACAAGTTGCCGAAAAACAAAAGAAAACCAACCAACAATAATCATAACATCAGTTACAACAACAATATACGAGTAGGTACCTCCAGCGACAATACGTCACGAATAACGGTATAATTTAGGAAATGTAGGCGACAATTTATTGGCGACGCAAACAAGTTGCAAATTGGTCCGCTGGAACGACGTTTTCGCTAAATACCTATAAAAATGTCCGTTTGCTGTGAAATATTGTAACTAGCTGGGTGGTGTAAGTCAAAAGCTCAAGCGATTTGGAAAGTATAAAAGTTATGATAGGGCTAACTAGCACTGCACTTTGAGTTCAGTCGTATATCGTCGGTACAACTGCAAGCAAGACACGTCCGCCTGAACTGACAGCTGCACGTCATGCATTTGACAAACATTGAATCTATTTTTACGTCGAATAATGCTCATATTTTTCGTCCGTACACATAACCTCCCTAGCCTTCAAAGCGATTGTAAACAGGCATCTTTTGGGCATGTTTATTGTAGACCTCATCCAGTCTTCCATCGCTTTCCATCAAAATCGAGAAGAAAACCACGAAATATCATGATGGTGGCAGAAAATATAAGGGATTTACATAAAATATAGGAACTTTCATTAAAAGGCTTTATTGACGCCGTTAAGCATCTTTGAGCCGATGTTTTGTAAAAGACTTCTGAAGATGTTTCCGAAAATGTCTTGGCATTTCAAATAATTATTTCGAACTTAGAATATTGTTTAAAAGCCAAAAATTAGCATCTTGCTACAGCTCATAAATTAGACCACCAAAAAAGAACTCTAAATTGTAGCTTTCGCGTCGTCGGGATGGCTCATTTCGGCTGGTTGTAGCAAAGATACTTTATCGTTGAAATGTAAATTATCTCGCTGTTATCTGTTTTATTAGCTGCGAACGACCGCTGCGAGGCGGAGACGTCCTGCCGACTCCCGAGTCATATTTGTTTATCTTTGCAACTGTCACAGTAGATGCTGTGAAGTTTTTGAGGAAAATTTTATGCATTTTATAAGAAAAAAACATAAGTTTTAGAAACTTGAAAGAAACGAAGCTGGAGTCACATAAATAAGGAAGATGTGGCAATTCTCGTGGCCTGTGCCTTTCTTGCCGATTATTCTAAAGTACTCTCTCTTCTTTTGAGTCTTTAGACTGCTAGAAAAAGAACCTGTCCTTGAAAGATGCAGAGATGACGAACTACGTCAACATCTGTCTTTACTTATAGGTCTCAGGTGTGTCTGGTGCACCACAAGTGTTTTGTTTTACCCCAAAAAGAACACAATAGGTACCCCCTAAAACAACGATCATATACCATAAATAGGTACCTGTAGCACTCTAATACTCACAAGCATAAATGCTATAGTAACACAATCCACTCCCCCCACATCGAAGTGAAAACCGTAAACAATCAACTTAATAAGCCATCCCCCACCAGACCAAGCGTATCAATCATCGTACATCACTTCCAGAGTTCGCAAACCGTCGGCTAATCTGCTCTCCTGCTCAGAGGCCATATATCAGAGCGGGACGACGTTTTTACGATCCCTTAATCAAGAAATATACGATTGCGCCCGATTAAGAGCGTTGGCTTAGCGTTGCTAATGCAGTATGCTGTGATGTATTGGTGTGGAGGATGATGGTGGTGGTTCTGCGTCATATTTTGTGGGGAATGAGTATATTTTGAGAATTGAGAGTTCTGTGTGTAAGTCAACTTAACACAGTTCAACGCAAAAGCATTCGTACTGACATCCCAGAACTTGTTTGGTTTTCATTAACCTGCTTTGTTTTCGTAGTTAACCAAGTCACAAAGATGAAGAGATGAATTTTAAAATGCGGATTGGGGTGACCTAGATGACATAAGCATAATCAGCCTATTGATGTTCCCACTGCTGGGATGCAGGCCTCCTCTCTATGAGAGGCTTTAATCCACCACGCGGGCCCAGTGCGGGTTGGTAGATGTCACATGTCTTGGAATTTTTGGTTCTAGGACATGCCGGTTTCCTCACGATGTTTTCCTTCACCGTTTTGAGAGCAGTGGTGATGGAATAACTTACACAAAGTAATTCGCCTGCTGGGTTCGAACCCACGACTTACTGCTCGTAAGTCGGGGTCTCCACCACTGGGCCACCGCTGCTCTCCAAAAATATAAATGTAATTATGACATAATTACATTTAATTTTTAAGAACTACTAAAAAACACTTACATAATGAAGAGGGATCGCAATAAACCACTTATATTTCCAGACCACATCAAGGTATTGCCAAAATAAGCTTAAATGTAAGGTGCAGTCTAACAGTAAACGTTACTATCTCCAAGACAAAGCTAGGCCGAGCACGTTATCCACTTACAAATTTAGTAAGCCGTCTTGTCCTGACAGAGGTACGAGAAACCTCTTGGGCTATATCCTGCAGTTAAATCGCAACTAGAAGCTAACCTTGGAGGTTTGTCCTTGGCGTTAGTCAAAGAAATAGAACGAGGTTTAAGAACCTTCATTTTTTAATAGGTATTGGGATTAACATACAGTACAGAGTGCAATTGATATGTTGGCGCTTGTTAGATTGACAGACAGGGAGGTGTTTTGGTAAACATGTGTGAGAATTTTATGAAGTTGTATTGATAAAAGAAGATAGTAGAGTGAGTTCCGATTTTGGCGATTTACCAAACGGTCCATGTACAATTTTAATCATAATATCAGTTCAAAATGACAACTGCCGAAAAAGATTCAAGGAACTGTCCACAGATCGATTATGTTTAGAGGATGCTAGAAACTGACTTTTCATCTTAAAACAACTTACATAGCGGTCCAACCTAAGCTGGCCTTGAAAATAACACAGCCTTCAAAGTTCTCGACAGCCTCTTATCCCACAAGTACGGACACTAAAAAAGTAACACATCTCCGACTAACACGTATTTGTCGTGAAGGTGATTCTACAGTGACGGATGGCTGCCCCGCCCGCCATATTTCAACCCCCTCGCGCTCTCCGGTCCTTTCCACCGCTGTCTGGAAGATTTACGACGCCTCTGACGGAAAAAATGTGGACTCTCTAAAGATTTCACTGGTTTTTATTCGTTCCATATATTTTGAGAGAAATGACGCGTTGTGAGCTCGATGACTCGCGATTTATCCGGACGATTTCCTGATAGTTTTTATTGGAGCGTTTGACTGAGTATTGGTTTACTGTTTGTCTTGATTTCTGATTGGACTGAAGTGGGAGATGTTGAGTTTTGACACCTTAAGATGCTACTAGACTACGTACATAAAGTTACGCCTATTTCCCATGTGGCGTAGGCAGAAAGTACGAACGATAGTTGCTACAACAATCCTTACTTACTTATTTTGCTTCTTCTTCATCAGGTCATACACGTACTAGGTTAAGTGCGGAAAAATACCCTTTGTGGAACCTGGGTAGTCAGCTAGACTTCCAACTTTACTCAACGGCCAATCCCAATCTTTCATCATGAGCCTAGAAATTAAAGAAATTGTTGAACAAAGATGAACAGTGTGAACTTTCAAATAAGTCTTTAAATTAACGTTTTTCATACTTAGGTACCTTTTATTACAAGAGTTTGTCTCGTGAACCACGAGCAAGCTAAATAAGAAAAAGCAATTAAAAATACTTTTCTTATTTCGTAAAACTTTTACGGTTTTACTTTTTTATTATGACAAATGGCTACAATTTCCTCTTTACTTTGGTGTTTCAGGTGGTAAGGTAAATGAACCGTTTTTCTTGTTGAATTTGGCTCTTGACTTAAGTTTAGTATATTTTAATGCAGTTTCCAGTTAACTGAGCCGAAAATTTTGGTTCAAAAGAAATTCTCACTCGATGTAGTGGTTATTTAAAATGGAAATTTTCCAGCCCGATTAAAATTAAATAAGATTAATGGTCAAGCTTGCATAACATAGCTTATGAGGTGCGTATGTGAACTCCCAGTCTACCAACCATCAAACTTCTCGTACAAGACTTGTCAAAAAAATAACATCAAGTATAAATAAAAATAAGTTTTCAGTATAAAAACAAGGGTGTACGCGATGTGTCAGCGGGCTGGCCGTATTTTATGAAGGAAGTTGTTCATCGCACTATAAATCAGACGGACGCCTCGGGAAAATGGGGTACAGGATCGGGGGACACCGGGAATGGAGGGGTAGTTTTGTACCCGTTGAAGAATGTTTTTGGTTCTTGGCTATGAGGTGGCTGTGAAAGGGTTAAATTGAGAGCAGATAAACTTGAAAAATAAATAAGTACACTTGTAAAAAAGTTAAATGCACCTTTGGGTGTCGAAAACTGGGTCGTAGACAGTACAAAGCAGACCCCAATTTTCAAATTCTTTACCTGAGCGACAATACCCTCCGTAAACCATACATATTCAAACCAGTCTCTTGAAGACATTCGACCAACAAACAAGGTTACAAAACAACAAATCAAAACAAGAAGAAAACCTTTCTAAATATTAAATCACATACATTATTAAGGGTGCTCGCACATTGTGCCGTATCACCCGGGTGATATATCGTAGGGAGGGCCGCTACGAATCACACGCTGACAAATTCATTCTCCTCTTGACACCTTGCTCTGTATATTTCCACCCCCTCTACAAGTGGGGGGATTGTCTTGCTAATCTCTGTAACAGTATGAATTTTTCATGCGTAATGTTCCTCTCAGCTTTTTGTGACGTATCGCAGTTTGGCGTTCCTCCTTTGTTTTTTTTGTTCTTGGTTTTTTTCGTGAAAGTAATTGGGAGTTGAATTGGGGGTGATGTGTTAATAATGTGGAAAGTCATAGTGACCTTGGTTTGTATCATAAAGCTCCGTCCACGGCCTCAGGTGATGCTATTTGAGATGCGACTTGCGGCAGCGAATCGTGCGTCTATTAATTTCTTTGCTTCACGTGAGTACCGTCACGTACCGTCACGCTAGTCCTGGGCAAGCTCTAAGCAATTTAAGGGTTGAAACACATTTCACAACGGAATCGCGGCAGCATAGGTGCATGGACAAATGCGATTACGTGCTGATAGATTTGGCTCAACCCTAATTTGTTTTTTCCGCAGTCGCACCATAACACGTATCGCTTGAGCTTGTACCTTGTGGCCAAGCAGTGCATTGCACATATTACGCTTACGGTAAAGATAAACATCGTGAGAGTTATGACGAAATGGTCTAGATTGTTTAACATTTTTTTCCAATATCTGAAGTAGTTTAACGATTGGGGTCGCTAAATACTATGTATCATCATCATCATCATCATCACTTCAGCCGAAAGACGTCCACTGCTGGACATAGGCCTCCCCCAAGTGTCGCCACATTGACCGGGTCCCGTGCGTCTCGCATCCAGCGTATCCCTGCAAATACTATGTATGGTATAAGGAAATTCAAAGGATAAATAAATCTTCATAAATTCACGAAATCTTATTAGTTTTGACCTCAGCTTTACATTCCTCAGGGAAATCAGAATCTTCGCATGTTTTCAGTAAACAATTAGTGGGATACTTCCTATCCAATAGCGGAGTGAATGGGAAGGACGCCTGAACTACACCCTCGGGATGCGATGAGATCCGGCACTCTATTCTATGCAGCATTAATTGTCTTACAGACAGATGCTGGGCATAGGCGTCCCAGAGCGTTGTAATGGACGGTAATAGGGAAATCCCAAATTGCAGATATATCTACTCAAGATTATTAGTTGTACATTCATATATCAATTCACGACTTTTCCCATGGGGGGTTAAGCAGAAACTATAGAACGCCACTGCATATTTCACGTTAATACACCTGAATCATTTAATACAACATCGTTTTTGGCAGGTTATTTTCTAACGTAAGGGTACATACATACTAGGGGCTGCGGGACTGTTCGAAAGAGATACCGCGGCTCTGGAACACAAAGGGCAAAGAAGGAACATAGATGGGTTTTAGTCAGTACAAGTCTGACACTCCCTTCCGCTCCGCCCAGAGCGGGAGGGGTCATTTGATGATATCACACCCGAAAAAAAGGGTATTCATACTATATTCACTAGGATTATCCTACTAGTTTCTTTTTTTTTGGACTCCTACCTAGCTCTTATTCACCTGCATACACGTTGAAAACTTCTTCGAAAAAAAACAAGAGAAAAATGTTCTTTGTCCACTATGTTGGTTACTTTCCACTGCAGGTACGAAAGCTTTGTAGCTCTAAATAGACAAGTTTCAGCTTCACGAAAAAAAAAGAAAAACTATAAGTAACAAAAAATAGGGCAGTATTCCAGCAACACAAGTTTCTTTATCATTCGTTCTCGGTCCCAGTCTTTATCATTCGCTCCCGGTCTTTATGATCGCATAAATTCACTTTTATCTTTATGAATATTCAGTCGGGCTGTTAACTGCGACGTTTCTTTGTTGTTTCTCTTTTATTTTATCTGTGGAATATGGTGCTGAAGATTTTTTGGGGGTAAGCAGGTTAAAAGGTTTGTCAGTGGACATAAAAATATTGTAGAAATAGATTACCACCACTCGTGTTTCTTGGCGCATTATGGCATATTTTTCTCTTTCCTTAATTTCTATCTTTCTAAACCAACGCAGCATCCTCTAATTATAAGTGTTAAAAACATGGCAGAACAAATTGAATTCAACCTACACAGTGTAGCAAGTCTTAAGAATACGACATTTTACAACTTTATCCAACTTCGAACACAAAAAAACCACAGAAAAAAAAACTCGCCAAAAATCACGCAAAGGAAAACTTTAGCGGGCATTAACAAGCCAAAGTCTATGTTGGAGTAATCCTCGTTCCACCCCGGGTGATGTATGACCGACCCCAACTCTGCCCCGGCGACCTAACCCTATAACTCACCCTGAAAAGTAACCTCTGCGAGTGTTTTATTACCTGATGAAATGGCCCGCCTCTGAGAGCTGTGGCCTTTGTGAATTGGACAGTTTTCGTGGCCTGTAGTTTTGATGGTCTGTAGAGATGTTGAATTGGTATGTCAGTTTCTGTGTTTGTGTGTTGACGAAGTAAATTTGATGGATGCGGTTAGTAAAACTGTGTTTAAAGCTGACACTTGAATGGGCCACATCATTAATGTTGCGTCATAACCATGCTAATATTGTTATTGTAAATGCTAAAGTTTCTTGTCTGTAAACGGCTGGATGGATGTCGTGAAAATTTTGCACAAACTTAGTTATGCTTTAATTATTATAGTAGTACGATCTAGAACCTAACCCAGACATGAAAGTTTCACTAAATAATATCTAAACGACATTCTATAATCATAAATTACGCGCGCACAAACATGAGGACGATAACGCCTGTTAAAATTCACTTAGCAATATTTTAAGCGCCTTCTAAAAAAGAAGAAGCAATAACTTGACGTTTATCGCCTTGCTATCACTTTTAAGGCGAGTATACTTTTATTATAATGCTTTTTAGGTACGCTTAAATGTTGCGTTGTGAGCTTAGGGGCCTGGCAATTGTTCTTATTTAAAAGTTTACTATATTCTGTGTGATGATCTAGAGGTATTTGTGGAAGATTGGCCGGAGATTGCCACACACAGAGAGCAAAGGATTGCTTTAGGGAGACCCAGCAGTGGGACAATGCAGGTTAATAAAAAATACCCCTGTTAATAATGTTGAGGATCAATGTCCCCACACATCTGAATGTTTCCAGATGTATCTATCTATGATATTGTGCGAAGAGAAATGTGGCTCACTGTGGTCTCAAAACTAAAACTCAAAAATCTGTGTTCTTATAACTTTAATCAAAATTTAACAAATAATTATCTGAATTCCCCGTCTTTAATCAATACATAACTATCAATCATTATCTACTTATCTATTCCACTTCAAGTCTTTCACAGTAATAATTAAAATGTTAATAAATGATGACAAGTACACTGTAAAACACCATCACCTTTGATTATAGCTAATTGAGACATAATAACGAGAAAATTACCTTTAACTAGCGGTACTAAGAAATTGTATATTTCAAACGATCGGTCATATTGTTCTGTCAAATAAGTTGATTTCTAAATCGGACTTGGATTATTGATTTATTTTGAGTTCTACGTATTCTTGGTTTTACATAGAATGAATTTGCTTTATGAGCAGTTTTTTACTTGGAATGTTAATTACAATAATAATCACTACAAATTAATGATACTCCTGAAAAAACTCAAGGACAACGAGTGAAGTAGGTACTGGATTTAAAAGAAAATTCTTTTCGTAGATAATGGTCTCTAAGGTTTCTCCTTAAAGGTCTCTCTTTTCATAGGGTTTATGGAATCCAACTTTGAAATTGTCAAAAAGAAGTTACGAGAAGATAAGTAGTTATCGAATACAAAAAGTGTAGGATGTATGTGCAGGAACGATCAAAATCCCATGGTCATTCAACATGTCAGAATTGTTAGTCATATCTCAGGATAGGAAGTCACACTTAAACCATTTATTTCAATTAGGCCAAAAAACGGCACTTCTGAATGACAAACTCTAAAGCAAATGATATAGAATAAAATTGATTCTACACCATGACATATATTACCTAATGTAGATAAAGCAGCTACAAAATGATCCAAGTCTGGATAGCCACTCCATGTTACTTACTTGCTCAATACATTGTGAAGATGTCAAAATTGGCAGTCATATTTCACGATGAGTAACATCACCTCCGTATAGCAGCTAAAGATTGATCGTACAATTTGTAGTGATAATTCGATGGTAATTAGTGACAAAAGGAATTGCTTCGTTTTTATTTGAGTAATTATGGCAGCTTTGACGAGCGTGTCATGCCGATAATTGAGTTTTAATGGTGAGGTGAGCTGACTGTAATTATACAGTGGTGCTATTGATATGAGCTGGAACTATACTATGTGAAAAGTATATTGGTAGATATGTTGTCATCGTTGGTCTAGTGGCCGCATGTGCAACTGCTGATCATGAGGGTCCTGGGTTTGATTTTTGGGTCGGACAAAGTGCTATTGGGTTTTTATTCCATCAGAAATTTCTCAATAGCAGCCAGAGTCTGTGGATTTGTGACCGGTTGATGGCAATAGGCTCGCCCCCTAATACATGGGACTTAAACATAGCTGGCAAAATGTGGATGTACTATTAGGTACACCTCTGCCTTAACCCTTCGGGGATTACAGGCGTTATATTATGTTTTATGTTGACGTCATGTTTTGTAGATTTTCCCGTTAATCGGAGCATTTATTAGGTGTATACATATATATCCATACCTGAGTATTTGCGTATCTCTAGTTTTTAAACTCGAAGAAAAACAATTGGTTTTCCAGACCACACACCAAGACCAGACCACAAGCAAGGATAAACAAAACAATTCAAATGTTTTTAGGCCTCTATTATCGACCTCCTAAGGGAATAAAATAAACATAAAATCAATCGTACAAAAACGTCTCCCGTTGCGTAGTGATGTAGAACAAACGATACAATGTAATGGATAATGGAAAATAATGTAAAATCTTACTAATCCTAACCAGGGTATACAAACTAAAATGTAGGGTTTGTCTGTTCACTAGTTTTATTTCTATTTTTTTTTTAATTTTTTAATTTAATTTATACATTAATAATCCCAATATATGCACGAGGTAAAAACTTTCAGTGCTGAGACCACCGTATAGTTCGGAAAATGTTTTAAGAGTCCGATATACTGTCCGCCTTCCGTAGTCATTTGTGCATCCGTGATGACTTCCGTACATTAAACGTGACGGTTCACGACAGTGTGTAGTCATTGTCGCGCCCGTATAACTTAATTTAAACGGCCATAATTTAGGTGTAGCTAAATAATAACAGTCGCTTGGATCGATCTTCAGGTTAAGCCGTGCTTGCCTAGGTTGGTCTGTCGATGGGTGACTACCCATTACATACCGAGTTTCCTCCGTGCCTCGGAAAGCACGTTAAGCCGTTGGTCCCGGGTGTCATTTGTAGATCTTTGACAGTCGTCACAGGTAGTCAGTGGCCCAAAGAATCTGACAACCAGTCTTACCAAGGCAAATGATGATTAATTTAGGTATAGCTATAAGTAATAGGTTATAGTTTAGATGCCTAGACATGAATTACTAGACTATACCAAGTTTTCCATTTCCCAGCCAGTGAACAACAGTTACCGAATTGATCAAATTAACGTAGGTACCTAATCGTCTACTCACGTTAGAGATTCTGTGATTCTTCCAATCTTTTTACAGTGACGCTTATATCTAAAGACATACAAAGCAGATAAACCCACAGGTTGCACCAAGCAATAAATAATGGTAATTATACATAATTTATAGCTAATATATACCATCAGTCTGGAAGGCTGTCAGTAAAGATGGATGTGGTCTTGTATGCACTATTACCATATAGTTTGCGGCACTTTGCATGCGGACCTGCTCTTAATTGGTACTTGATGGTACTTTAGTTGCAAGGCTATCGCATGTTTTTGTGGGGCAACGCACATAGAATCACGCTCTATTGATGGGTTTTGCTGTATAGGAACTGAATTCCAAAGTGCTGATTAAGGACTTTTGGTATTGGGAAATCGCTTTGTTTTTTTTGTGTTGGATGTGTCGTGATGGACGTCACATGCTTGGCAGACTGATTGATGGGTGATATTACCATGGTAATTTTGATGTCCAGTTCTAGCAAGTTTATGTCCAGTTTCTAAGACTTACGGACCGTTCTTGGTTGGACAGGGTAAGGGGCTTGTACAGAAAATAAGGAACTTAGACTGCTTCTTACTCTTGGTACAAATATCTTCACGATCGATGTTCTAAAACATTGTGAGTTATAAAGAAAACCTAAAAGATCAATGTCGCTTTTTAATTCTACATTTAATTTAGCTAAGTCAGGTTCAGTTTTCAAAAGATTCATTTTTGACACGTAACCAAAAATAGTGTAGGTACTTAAATCCCATTTAAAAAAAAACTACTGCCTGCAAACACTCCTTACAATTCGTTGCCCAACACAGAATGAAGTTTTTGTCAGAAATCAATTTCACGCATCAACTATCTGATGGTAATACCGATAACAAATTAGATTAGCACATTATTTTTTTATTATTTCAGAACTGTGACGACCATAGTGATCTGATGCGAGGAATTATAAGTTGTGTGTGGATCCCAAATAAGCGGGCAGTGCGGCGTAGAGCGGCGTAGCACTACGCGGATTGCTACGAAATGTACGAGTATGTTTGTTATCTTTGCAGGCAGGATTTTTTCACTATCATTTACTTTAACTGGGTTTATGTTATTAAGATAGACCTTAAATATTTACCTACATTTAAGCAAGTGTAAACAGAAATGAGACATCTTAATCAAATTGTTTCATTTTGAATAGCTCACTGTCATTCTTTTAGAAAGAAAAACATGCAATATTTGAACATCTAAATCTTAACTATCGAGCAGACAAATCTCCTTTCTTCGTGGCTTAGCGAATCCTCCAAAATGCCGGCATGATTGAAGAGACAAGCGTCCACTACAATCCGTCTAAAATTTAATCTTCATCCTAGGATTATATCACTTTGAAAACCGTAATCCTTTTCATATACTTACCTTGCATTGTGTTGAATATGGGACTGGTGTCCGCAACTCCACGTCCAAAGCGCGTATTTTGCGTATAGTACTTACGAGTACATTATAAGTAGTCCCACATTTTTCCAAAGAGTTTGTAATTCTCGTTGCTTCTTTTTTATATTCACTAACAAGTAGGCTCCACCATCTGCCGCCTATGATCTCCGCTAATTCTATGGCCTCCTAATCCGTCTATTGTAAGCCCAACAGTTAGTAAGAGGAAACCCTGTACTATTGTGAACAGTGCGATAACATCTCGGTACTTCAAACACGTTTGGGTGTAAGGGCAGGAAATGTCGTATTACTCGTTGTTTGCGGTTTGGGGTTGGGGCGGCCCTAAATACTGGGTAATAGGTCTGTTTGGTTGGTGACTTAATGGTATAGAAATATGTGCGTCGAAAACTTTTATACCTTTGCATTTATAGTTTTAGAAAATAGTAAAAAGCGGTTGATTGGCTGCCTTGTAGGTCGTGAGTTCACAAGCGCGACTACTGAGCATGAGGCCCGGGGTTCGTAGTGTAAGTGTTATTGGGTTTTTACATCAGGAAGTTTCTCAGTAGCAGCCAAGAAGTCTGCATTTGTACCCCGTTTAATCCTTCGGGGATTACAGGCCTGATGCTATGGTATGGTATGTTATGTTATGTTATGTAAAAGGCTGTTAACCAGCCTATAACATTCCTCGTCTACTCATTGGCATTCTGTTATAAAAACAGCAATGGGATGTCTATTATCGATTGTAAGTTAAACAAATGACTATCTTAACAAAAATCCTATTTTCTTTCCATCGTTGCCCCAAAGTAAGGCCAGAGGCACATTCCGCGAAAAATCCGTCGCAGAAGATGCACAGCTAAACGCCAATACATTTTATTCCATTAATTTTGCCATCATCGGTCACACTATGTGGCAAATGGGTTGTCCTTATTGTGACTGCAGTTTTTGGTACCAAACGAATTTACCGCGACGTATTCCCTAACTTCCGTTGAGTGTGGGCTAGGCCTAAAAATTTCTAGCACTTGAGTAACTTTTCAAAGCCCTACAATTAATAAAATGAATGCCTTGAAGCCTCTTGAAGTCAACGAGTTAGAGGGTTTGCGGGGAATATAAGGACTGCATGCACTTAGAGCTTACATTAAATACTTGACACTCTGAGAGCTGCAGGAGCTCCGGAATGATGAGGGGTTTACTCGAGTTTTATGCCTTTTTTCCTCTAGTATGCCATATCTGACTCTTAAAACGCAATCTTCAAGGTATTACACAATGAAATAAGTTTCTGTAATTCCGGATCAGAGAATACAATAGTATTCCAGTTCAGTAATACAAATCTAATGATAACATCAACCAGGATTAAACAACACATTATTGCACAACCGGATTTTTTTTCAACAAAAATTGAACCCAACATCGCTGTATAAATACAACACCCTCTTTTCAAAAAGGATAAGGGTTGTCTCACAATGCCATGTATTGTCAAAGAAATCTTTTCGCCGTTGACGAGTGATAATTACGCGGCTGAATGCCGCTTGACAGCTCACTGACATGTAGCAGACTTTGTTATTGTTACTCAGTTGGCAACCTTGATTTTGGTCCCCTAAAACTTCCAACGTCAACCTTAAACCAAACAAATAAGGTTGAAAATCCAATGTAACCTTGTTCTGTGATTGTAAAGCTAGGGTTGTCCGTCACAAAATACGCTTGTTTGGTTATCGGTTCCGATCTTAACCCGCAACTGATGTAATCGTACTAATTTATAAACGTGATATATTTTTTTTATTGACGCGTTTTTGTTTTTATGCTGTTTAAGGTTATGTTTTTATAAGGATTGTGCGGATCCTATGTAAAGCAATATGATGCTAGACATTATGCAATCTAGTAAAAATAAGACTGTCAAAGAATATGATGATTGACTTCAGTTAAAATCTAACTTACTTAGTCACTAGCTCAGTAAACATTGCAGCTTTCATAAAGGTATTTCCGGTTTTTGCTCGCATTGTTTTAAATTAAGTCACTCTTTTATTAATTTTCTATTTTTTTGGATGTATTATTATTTTTTGTACCACAAACAACATTATTGCATTGTATTTGATATCGTATAGCTTGTCATCGCCTCGCTTTTGTTAAGTACGATACAAAAGCTTGCATGTCACAAAATATGGTATAAAGTCGCTTTGAAGGGAATATAAATGTTGTAATTAATAAAAGAACATAACTCACGAACATTTGTTAAACTATGTGTGTTTCTATACTTTTTGTACTTACTGCAAAAGAATAAACAAAACTTGTACTTATTAAAAAATCTCAAGCACGTGATTAGAATAATTGTTTTAGTTTGTGTTGAAACTTATACAGTACATTATTATTCGAAGAAAGATAAACTTCGCATGTTAAATTCTAACTTCAGTATTACAGAAAAACATTCAATAATTCCTTTTTTTCGTTATGGCTTCAAATTCCCTTCTCTATCAATAAATGTAAGAATCCAAAAGTTACTTGGAATTGCCTACATACAAATAGTGTATCGGTATACCACAGTTTTTTTTTGCACATTCACATTAATATAAACAATGAATAAAATACAATTCACGGCAATCTGTCTCGCATATCTGTCAGAAAATCCCAGGAACATTATTGCACAAGTACCTAAATACCAAAAAATCATAAAAAAATGCCTATTATATCAGGGGCTTATTAGAATCAGGAAAATCCTATTTGTAAACACGTAATCTGAGTATTTCGGCTCAAATGACCATCACTGGTTGTCCACGGGCTTATGGCAGACAAACTTACACAGACCACCCGAAAAACCCAAAAAAACATGTCATGTTTCACTGCTGGCTGGTGTTAAGGTTGAGTTTCCCTTGGCAAAGGATTTGCAGTTGAAGAAATTAAGTTGGTTTTTAAGGAATAAACGCCATGTCAAGTAATACGTGATGGGTGACAATAGAAGAGTCGGATGACGAGACTATTGTATTGATAGGGGGTGGGCACAATAATAGGGTGTTTAGTAGCCAATATGGAGTATGCTTATTGAATGGGTGTTAGGCAAATATGAACTTCTGGGTACTTTTTTTTTGGTTTTGAGGTACGTGGTGTATGAAATGCGTTTGCTATGCTATAATAACAATGCAGCTTTTGTGTTGTTAAAAAGAATAGTCTCAATTAATTAGGTTTTTTCTTTCTTCCGCACACTCATGTGTAGCAAAGATATGTAAAGTTTTTGGTGATAGTTTCGTCAAGTTTTCGACGTGGCTCAGATTTTTCTTACACTTTAGTATGAAATACCATAACAAGGTGTGATAGATTAGATTTTGGGATTATTAGAACTGCACTCAGCTCTTCCTATCAAAGCTTTAAATTCTCCGAAGTCTACAATAGTAATATAATACTTTAAATTCTTCAAATTGTTTCTGAGTAAAACCCATGTTTAAAATAATCATCGTGATACCCTTAATTTAAATCACATAAACCTTTAGGGGCTCTTGTCAAATTATATAATTTTCTGGTGTAGTTTTAACATTAAAAAGGTAGCCTTAATCATATTTATTACAGTCACGCAATGTGTAAATCAACAGTAACGAATGACCTTCTTTCGGCACTTTACAACCAAATTTTTTTATTTAGATTAACTTATGTTTTTTGCCCATTTACGCTTGGGGAGATTGAAATGTATGTCTTTATTCAAGTAATTGGCTTGTTGATGACTTTGATAACAAGTTTTAATGTATCACGTGTAAGTTTTTGTGGTAGATTAGTCATTCTTTGAGTCCTCTACTTCTTTTTTTTTTAATTGTTCCGACGATAAGAAATTTCTCAATCTATAATTTCTCGGTTCCCTGGTCGAGCATAGTGTTATTGGTTTTTGTCCATCAGGAATTTCTCAGTAGCAGCCACGGAGTTTGGATTTGTTCCCGGTTGATGGCAATAGGCTCGCCCCCTATTACATGGGACTTAAAAATAATTGGCGAAATTTGGGTGTACTGGGTACACCTCTGCCTTACCCTTGGGGGATTACAGGCGTGATGTTTTGTTTTTGTTCCGATGATTTCATGTTTTATTTAAGATCAATACAATAACTACGAAGTAATACAACTTCAAACTTTTGATTATGAAATTAAAGCTGTTTTTGGGTTGTTTTCCATATCAAGGTTTCAAAGACAGTTCGTTTTTGGTCTTCAGTATTAGATTGGTGCTTGGATATGACTATTAATACCACGTGCACAGTTAGTATGTAACAAATTAGGTCCATTTATGATCGAACTTGCATTATAATGTCACAATCATCAATTTAACTCTGTCGTTTAGCGCAACTATCATTCATTTCACTTTATTTGATGAGAATTTATCAAAGGAAAGACAAGAGACAATCGAGTATTGTTCTTATTTAGTTCACACGTGTCAAGCTAAGTATGTATCACATAATTTGCTGAATATCAAAGAAAATGCCTCGTTGGTCTAGTGATCGCAAGCGCGACTGCTGAGCATTAGGTCCTAGGTTCGATTCTCAGGTCGGGCAAAGTGTTATAGGGCAGTGGGCACAAAGAACTCAATAGGTTAAAAAAAATGTAACAAACCCCTAGAACTTTAAAACAATCAAAAGCCTAAAGCTATGCTATATTTAATCGCCATCGCGCCCCACAGGATTTCAGCCACATTCCCAAACCGACATTGTCCAAATATCGGCTGCCAGACCCTTTGTTCGGCAGTCGCAACACTCACAGTTCTTTGAGTCCGTCTGTTATTGGCAGCATTATCCTCATTTGTAATACTACTCGCGTGTTTGAGGGCGTTACTATACTTTTTACATTTTACGAAACATTGCAATTCAAGCCTTATGACAATGAGTTAAGAGTAGACCGTCTACTGTTTATTGCAAGGGGTATACTTTATTATTACTGTCGAATTGAATGGAGGAATATGAGTGAGCTGAAGTGGGTCTGATGTGAGGTTAAATTGGCTTTGTGAGATTAGAACAGCTGTTGTGCGATGACGATGGTAAAATAATTATTGAGTGACAACTGCATTGTTGCATGGAATTTTATATTTTCACATGATAGGCTACGTCAGTCTTTAATGCAAAGTGCATAAAATGTGACGGACTGAAGTATTTTATAGACAGTCAAAAAGACTGCCACCAGCCAGGCGCATTACTTTGAGTAAGTTATTTCGTCACCACTGCTCTCAAAACGGTGAAGGAAAACATCGTGAGGAAACCGGCATGTCCTAGAACCAAAAATTCAAAGACATGTGACATCTACCAACTCGCACTGTGCCCGCGTGGTGGATTATAGCCCATTCCCTCTCATAGGGCCTGAGGGCCTTGAGGAGGCCTGCGTCCCAGCAGTGGGAACATTAATAGGCTGATTATGCTTTATGCTTATGCAAAAAGACTGGTATGCAAAGCATATGTTTGTATGTAATGAAGAACATAATATTTCAAGACGCAAAATATGTCGTTGTATAAGGAAATGACCTGATTATTAGTCATTACATTTATTTCTTTAATGAACGCAGTTTCCGATTCAGGAGGAGGATTATTGAGTTTCACATAGTTGTTTTCAAAACAATAAATATTTTCGTAGCGTCAATAAAAACGTACAATGTAATTTTATAAACATCAAATCGAAAAATAACAACCCTATATTTACAAGACGTCAATCAAATAACTATAATTCAATAACAAATTATTTCCATAAATATTAAAACACGAAACAAGACAGAAACTTCAATGATGAATAGTTACGGCCTCTGATTGGCCCCAATCACACAAAATATTTGAAAAACTATAAAGGAATCGATCAAAAATTATTTTAACAAGCCGTTTTATCGTTCCAGGCACAAATTAGGAGTAGAACCAACGTTTAGCGGTTACTGGCATGTTATTTAGACCCATTTTAATTACGTTTAATGTAGACCGTTTAGAAATAACTACGGGTAGTTGGGCGACGAGGAAAAAAGAACTAAATTATATGTTGTATGTAGGTTAGAGCGCAATGTTCCGTGGCGCCGATTTTGACGGATAGGTGGCTGAAAAACAGGCATGATTAGAGTGTTTTTGCATGTATGTAAAAACCCAACTCGGCTAGTTTCTAAGCGACCGCAAAAAAAAGCTTCTGTTTTTGGCGCTAATTTGATTTCAAGATCACTTTGTTTTATTTTAACCTTGCCATTACTTACCTTCTTTGACTCGACATTGTCCTTAACCAAGACTTAGGATGCAGTTAAGTCACAGATTAGCTACATCTTCAGAGTTCTATATCTCGTCTTGTCCCTCTTTCCTAAGCGTTCCGCTTTCTGTACCCTCGTCAGGTCTTCTCCCAATGACGTCCTATTTATTTGTTCTTGAACAGCGAAAAAAACTGATGACCTCCTTCGCCGTATCGCAGACTCTTTTTGATGAGCTTCGGCCAAAACCCTACCATTAGTGTCTTGGGACTGATTTCAGTACGACAGTACATCGTTACATCGTTTGTGGGGCTCCACAGTCACACATCGCTTCTTCGGAAACCCCCATTGGACTATGTTGTACCTGCAGTTGTAACTCCCACTAAATACTTGGTATCTATAACCACGATTTACGCCAATAAATTGCTCTCCTCTCTATTGATCACACGCTTCATAAAAATATTCACTTCTCCCGTCACCACAGTTTACAGGATTGCACCTAATTTGCAATGAAAACCAATCGATGTAGTGCTGGGGGCAATTCTTTGCAAGTCAAATAGGACGGTGGTTAGAGCCGACTCCGCCGAGTGATTTTATGCTAATATCTCACGTTTATTATGCAAAATCGGGATGCTGGAGTGATGTGGCACGTGGTGGGTTAATATCGATAGGTTTTGAGAATAATTTAGGCACCTGCTAAACGTTGTGATTATGGTCATTACTTTTGATTGTTTTCGTCAGTCCCTAAATGTCCAATGCTTGGTTTTAGGGATTTGTCTGAATTCTAAAGTATTGCTATTGCCATTATTTAAGTATTGCTAGGCGAAGCAATCAGTTGTATTTATACCTTTTTTTTTTTTTTTTTGGATGGGAAATCATCAAGGGAGTGTCAGACTTGTACTGACTAAAACCCATCCATGTTCCTTCTTTGCCCTTTGTGTTCCAGGGCCACGGTGTCTCTTTCGAACAGTCCCGCAGCTCTGGCAGGCATCGGCCCATGCGGACCCCTACTCGGTTGCTGACATCTCTTTGAGGCGCGCGTGAAACACGAACGCGCCGTCGACACGGCCTGTCGTCATAAGACGGCCGGACGGCGAGCTAGCCCATAACTCGCCGTCCACAGGCCCGCGCCTACGGTGGCCGGGAGCCACCACGTGACCCCCGACGCCCAGGGCATCTCCCGCGGCGGCTGGGACGTGAGGTTCTTTCCCTCTCACGTCCCGCCACCTCCTTCACTAGCATGACTGCTTCACAGAAGGTGGTGACGGCTTCCCATTCCCTCTCGCTCCGGACCATGGCTTGAACCAGGGCCGGACGCGAGAGATCGCCGCCGCCAATCGCCGCTACAAGTACACGGCGGTGCTCCGCCCAAGCGGGGCAGACCTCTACGGTGTGCTCCACCGTGTCCTCCGGACGATCCTCGCAGTGGAAACACCCGGGCGTTTCCTCCCGCCCGATTCGGTGCAAGAACCTCCCGAAACAACCGTGTTCGGTGAGGATCTGCGTCAGGCGGTAGGTGAGGGCGCCGTGGCGCCTCTCTAGCCACTCCTCAAAGAGGGGACTTATCGCCACTATGGTAGCGTGCCCCGCACGGGGTTGCAACAGTCGCTCTCTCCATGTCGCCATGATATCACGCCGGAGGTCTGTCCGCTGAGCGGCAATTTGCCGCGGCAGCGGAGTTTCCCCCCGACGTAGTGCCTCCGCGCGCCATTCATGCAGGCGCGCGAGGACTATCGCCTCCAGATCCCATGGCGGCAATCCGGCAAGGAGGCTAGCCGCCTCGCCGGAGATCGTGCGGTACCCCCGGATTAGCCTTATGGCTATCACCTTTTGGGGCGCGTTCAGGTAGTGGGCGGCTTGCCGCCTTAAAGAACGCGCCCACACCGGGGCCCCGTAAAGGGCCATGGACCGCACGACCCCCGCGTATAGCCTCCGGCAGGAGGTGTATTTATACCTTTAAGTCAAATTTTGTGCTGCATTTTTATTTTATTTTATTTGTTAGGGACAAAAAACAGTTACATGCCAGGCTTAAGTAAAGATTCTTAAATTAGCAAAAAACTTAGAAATACATTTAAACACAATCTATTCCACATCTATGTAACAATTGAAGATATTTAAAGTTCTTAGACGCTAAATCCTTCAACCAAAATGGTAATCAGGCTTCCAACAACCCAAACTCTACATACATACATAAACTCGCGCGTTATTCCCACGAGGTAGGTAAAAACTACAGAACGTCAGCTGCTACGATCCTTACATGTTCCTTTGCTTCGTTCAGGTTGATACATCTGGTCATACACGCACATCGCGCGTCCTACACCTAACCTTTCTGAAGAATTATCGCCAAGGAGGAGCTGCGATGCGAGAACATACAGCGACCTTACTGTATGTTTTTCTTGCCTCGCGGCATCTCCTGGCGTTTCCACTCACTACACTCACCCTTCATTAGTTATTTGAGTCACCTGTCAATGAGCCTTCATGCCATCATCAAATTAAGCACTTTATTCTGTTTGACAATTTCTGCCCAAACTATCGATATCTGATCACCCTGTCCCATCACTATAGACCCTCGCAGGCCGGTGCGCGGTCGCCAATTTGCGTTTTAATTAAGTGTTCACATAACAGCTATGTTTTTGTTACAAATTGTTTTCTGTGCCGAATCTGCGGTTTGTGTTCAACGTAATGGATAATTGATGTACTTGTTTGTGGAGTTTATCTTGCCAGGGATATTATTTTAATTATTCTGTTGGGTTAAATGTAGGTACCCTGATCCTGTTGTCATAGCTATGAGTTCATTATCGTGCATTTGGATGGAAGTCTGACAGTACACTCAACTCGAGTGTGGATGGGTGGTTTTGAGCTTAAGAAATCAGTCTTTCAAAGTATTTCGTTTGTTTGTATCGTCATTAGTAGATACCGGATTTTATTCAAATTCATATTTACATATGTATTTGCATATTATGGCTGTTTATTTTTATATAATGCATATTTTAGCTAAAATACGCTGATTATGCGTATTTCGGGCAAGTTTCGTTATAATTTAATTGTATTTAAATTAACGAAAGCAAAAAAAAACAGGTTTTACTCGCAAAAAGCACCTAAATTAAACTATTACCTACTCATTGACCTAAGATGAGAGAACAAGGATGTACAACGATCGCTTTCAAGTTATAAAAATATTTAAATTAATAGGACGCTCAACTAAGACTTACTATTGATAAATTTGGAACAGCATCCGATGATTAAAGTTTTCAGGAACAAAAAAGGATAAAATCTCGTAAATTTAATGTTGCTTATTTTGGCACTTATGATTATATATAAATTAGTACTCTAGCTAATTTGATTTGACCCTGTACCTTTACTGCTATTTATCAGTATCAGTTTGGACTATGTATGACGTTGTATACTAGGTTGAGTTGGATTTTTTAGGATTAATATGATTATTTGACTTTGCCTCCAAATAAAACCTAAAATGTACCTATGTGTATCTGAGAAATCCTTGAATTTGAACGCTACCTAATTTGTTTACGTTAAAACGACTACAAAGCGTGCGATAGTGCCACATTTATGTTAAATACTCATTAATAATCACCGACTCATTTAGTACATCGAATTGCTTTCAATGTTGAAGTGAATATGTAAATCTTGCAAGTGTGAGGTTAAAGAGAGATAACGAGTTTTGAGTTTTTTTATGTAGGTTTTTTTTGTGTTTTCTGCGACTGTTCTTTGGGTGTTAGTTTATATCTTATTTTTGTGGTGAATAGTCTTGTAATTTGTATGGTGAGTTTTTATAAATTAATTTGTTTTAGAATTTATAAATGGATGTTTTAGGGTGTTTTGTGTGAACATTATACAGTTAATCTCCAGAATAAGTAAGAATACAAAATGCGTTCCTACATAAACATTAACCATAGTCTGAAAAGTTATCAGTGAGTTTTTTATTCATTTGTCAAATGTATTGCTGTCTTCGTAATAGCAGTTGATTGAATCGGTACTTCACCCTGGGGTAGTTGAAAGGGCTGTAACAAAAGGAAGGAATCCTTCATCTTTCGTAAGACAATCGTTAATGGAGCAAGAAAGTATACTATCAGCTACACTGCATTCACATTGTGTGAGTAATGGATGTAAAAGTACCCTTAACGAAGCCGAAAGGCACTTGTTTCCTGTAGTTGCGATTATGTTTTTGTTTAAGACCATACCTGGTAACCTTCTGCTTACGGAGATATAGAGGGTCAAAGTTCCAACGTTTCCACAAGTTTTTTTTAAAATACAAGTTATTAATGTCATAACTTTACTTTAAATACCTCCACGATCTCTGTACTATTAATAGCATCCATCAGCACAATGTTTTGAGTGCGTTACATTGAGTCATACCATAAAACGTGATTTTCACCCCAAAAAAAGTCGTAGAGTTACTTAGTTTGATGTACAGAATGCTTGGTTAGCGGCTTCGTGAAGGGTCCGTTTACCCTTCTGCGAAGCAGTCGTGCTAGTGAAGGAGGTGGCGAGACGTGAGAGGGAAAGAACCTCACGTCCCAGCCGCCGCGGGAGACGCCCTGGGCGTCGGGGGTCACGTGGTGGCTCCCGGCCACCGTAGGTGCGGGCCTGTGGACGGCGAGTTATGGGTTAGCTCGCCGTCCGGCCGTCTTATGACGACAGGCCGTGTCGAAGGCGCGTTCGTGTTCCACGCGCGCCTCAAAGAGATGTCAGCAACCGGGTCCGCATGGGCCGATGCCTGCCAGGGCTGCGGGACTGTTCGAAAGAGATACCGTGGCCCTGGAATACAAAGGGCAAAGAAAGAACATGGATGGGTTTTATTCAGTACAAGTCTGACACTCCCTTCCACTCCGCCCAGAGTGGGGGGGGTCATTTGATGATTTCCCATCCGAAAAAAAAAACACGGTCCGATTGCACTCTATATACATATCAACAAAATACCAGTAAACATTAAAAACTACCCAAACGATCCCACAACCATACACCCATTACCCGGAGTACCCTGGCACGATTCCAGGGTCCTTACTCCCGGTACTAGCAGATCCTGTAGCAGCAACACTTTGGCGGCCATAAGTTACAAGGTAACGACAAAAAGCTGGGCCATTTAACGTGATATACCGTTGCGGCCGGCTTTCATAAAAGTTAAGGCTCGGTTGATACATTGCTGTTTGTAGATTAAAGAAGGGGCAGATGAGTTGTTGGCAATCGTCATTTGTTTCGGGTTTCACGTGAGGTATAAAGAGATCGTTCTTTGTTTTTGGCATGTATTTAATTGCGAAGAGGAGACAAAAGACTCTGCTCGTACGGCTTGGCTCGTATCACGGTTCAAAAATCTGTTTTGAATCCGCTTCTCATTTAAGAATCAGGACTTGATATTTTCATCATTCTCATACTGTTATCCCAATTTATTTGGGCTCGGCGCAGCAAGTCTTCTTTTTCCATATTACTTCTCTACTAGTCATCACTTTTCACACAGTCTATCCATCGTTTCTCTAGTCTTTCCCTAATCTTATAGCCGTCCAGATACAAAATGAAAAATTTTTACTCACATTTTCTTCATTACTCTGCATCGCCGCATGGCCATACCATGACAACCGATTATCCCATGGATCAAGCCTAGCATCAAGTGATTTTGGCAATATGGTTTTGCGTAAATAATCTCTTGGGATGTTCAAAATCCCAATGGAAATGTGAAATATCTTGTTCGAGAGTTAGCCTTAAATCGTAAGTAACAAGAATTGCAGTGTCATAAAGTAGGCACTTGACGAATCTAGGGGTCAAATAGTTTCTCCTGAAATCATGTTTTTAATTGAAATATTGGCTTACAAAAAGATGAAGGCACAACTGCAAAGTTGTGTCGATTTTGAACTTTAACAATTACAATATCGTAGCATATCCTCTTATATTCTTAATCTGTGCTTTAGTTATTGTGGGGCTGCGGTTATGCTTCGGTTTCTGAGAGTCATATTTTAGTTTGTGGGCTAGTTCTGACACACTTGTTATTACTTTGTTCTCATTCCATTATTTTTGCACTGTGTATTTTATGGAGTATATTCGCTAGATTTGCATCTAGATGTTCTTTTTAATTTGAAGTGATATCTGTGTACCTCAGAATTTCCTTCACTGGAAGACAATAGGTAATGGTGACATTCAATTGCAGTTTTTTTAGTGGTATTTAAATTCATTTGGATAACTTTATGGTTGTTTTAACCATGAAATTATTCAAATGAATTTAGGTATTGTAGGAAGGACCTTGTTCACGTTTATTCTGTTAGTGTTTTTTTTCTGTGTTTTCGAATACGATGATCTGCTTTTTTTATGTAAGCGTTAAGTGATTACTGAATTTTATAGTATTTAAACACTTACATTTCTATTCTGATGGAGATCATGGAGAACTTGCGTCTCGTTGCCCAAAAGCGTTGATCTACCACATCTTACTCAAAACCTCCTCTCTAACCTTGCCCATATCTCCCAAAAATCTTCCAAAGCACCTTCCTCACTAAGTTCCACGATATCATTAGTAATAAAACATCTGAATCACAGTTGGGCGACTATTTTTATGAAATCTGTCGCTGCGGCCCGTAACTCATGTTAAATGGAGCGGTCTTTGGCGATATTACTGAGTTATGGCCGCCAAATAAACTCGATGAATGTGGCTGAATTTATTTTATGATTTTTTTGGGGATTTACTGCTTTTTGGGAGTAATGAAGGAACTGGGTCTTGGTTTAATGAATTTGTTACATAAACAGAATATTCAATTTTGTTTCATTGAGTGGTTTAATATACATAAGTATTTCGGTTTATCAGGATTTATTCCGTAAGGCTCGTACATTATGTACGCAGACGATGGCTTTCGTGCTATGAAAACACACTGTTTCTAGCAAAACTAACGAATTACTTGAGATTACAACTTAACACAATAACACGGTGCACAATGAATCGGGTACAGTTTAAAGACGTCTCAACTCCGCCACGATCAGACATTAAATGTCGCCCATGCCTCGAGCTGAACATCCGGGCTCTGTAGAAGCACGCTGTGGTGTGGATAGACTTGCAAGTAGGTCGCGTGATGTCACTACCGGCGCTCTTGCTATTTATTTTATGTTCTTACTAACGACCGGATCCGACATATACATATTACTATCTGAACTTTGACTTCTTGACTATGGACAGTGGTATCGGTCATAGCACGGATTAAAAAAAAAAAAAATAATATTTGAGGAAAGGTATACCTAACAATAATATGTGGATGTACCCACATTATTACTGTTAGGCATTTTTCTGTCAAATCCTTCTAGAAAATACAGTCGTGATTTTAAATAATATTTGTGTGATCTGATACCGATAACGGGGTTGGAATGCATAACTTCCGCCATTTCATTTCATTTTCAAAACACCAGCCACGCATTAAACAGTACAAATCAATAGCTGTTATCAATACTAACAAGTGTAGTGTGAGACAAAATCTTCTAAAATATGGCTATCAAAGTCGTACGGATGGCGAAGATGGTGAGTAACTGTGATCGTCCACAGGTACATAATTTCCAAGAAATAGCCCCATAAGGATGTTTGCAGTTATCACTGCGCCTAACAACCATAATATGACACTATTACACTTATTCTATGTTCATATCCAGTCCTGTTCATCCGTACAGCTACTACTTACTTAATCTATAATTTAGGAACGACATATAATCATATAAAGGAGCAACCAAATGAGTGGTTGTTGGCAGGATATCGCTGCATTGAAGAAGTATTTACCATGAGTAGTTTACTCCTTAAGGGTTTGTTTACGGTGATGCGCGGAAGCGGTGATGGGCAAGATGTTCATTCAAAAGCAAACTAAAACGGAATCATAACCAGAATCATATTTTTGGTCGCTAGTAACACAAATCCTTTGGGCCCGGCTGGCATTCGTGGATCTTAGATAGTCGTAAGTAAGGGGTCTTTGAAGCCCTAATATCACAATCAGTCTCCAAGGGGTATCGTGTTACCCATAAACTGGGTTGTGATGGTATTCAGCTGTATCCGGTTAGGCAGGAAGCCGACCCCAACATATTTGGGAACAGGCTAGGCAGATGATGATTTAAACAGAAAGAATCGTTAATGTGACACGTAATTACAATGGACGCAGCTTGCACCAAGAGTTCCACGTTGCAAACCTAAAGAAAAAGCAAAGCTAAAGAGGGAAACGCCAGGGTAGCACGCGAAATTCAAATAGTGTTAAGCTTATGATTATAACTCTGTAAAATCATATTTGTTACGTTCGTGAATCATATTTAATAAACATTCAACCAATTGCAAAAAACGTAAGAAAATTGGAATTTCGCGGCCTACACTGACGCTTCCACCTTAGAGACACGTCTTATATGCTCGCGATCCTCAGCATTGAGGGAACGACGAACAAGATAATCGCTAAGACAGTCCACGGTGGTCACACTGCGAATTGTGGACCAACAGGCACAATGAACGGTTTCAAGGCGTTCCTGTTCACACAGCGTGACGTAATGGAATCTCTTATATTTTCCTTTCAATCAAACTACCTAATGTATTATTATGGCAACAGGCACCATGTATTTAGCGTGTCATCGAAAGACAGGCGCTTCCGTCTATTGGCCGTGCAGTAATGGTCGATGTTCCTGTCAGCAATTAGCAGGATTTTTATTAATTTCCAACCGGTCATTACGTACTTTCCAACAAAGACGTGTGGTTGGTCAAGGCAGCCATTTGTCTTTGTGCTTGTAATTGAGGGCAGGATCGAAAGGATGGGCGGTGTTGTTTAATTGCTACCTAATTAAGGTAGCAATTTGTTCATCAAGCGTACGTGAGGAGAGGGAGATTGATAAAATTGTAGAATTTCTTGTTAAAGAACCATAGTAATCGACATAATTAGTAATGATAGAAAATTTGTAGATAAGGCAATTTGTAAAATAACAGACGTTTCATAGTGCATTTCTAAGACTTTTAGATTGGCAATGCTTCAGGGAATTCCTCGGTGAGCCATAATGAACTATATTCAATCGGGTTAGCCTGCCATTCCGATACATGGAAATATCTGCATCTTGAAACAGAGGGTCTGGACTGAATGAAATTCTATGAGTGATAACCATGATAAATATAACATCATGCCTGTAATCCCCGAATGGATGAGCAGAGGTGTACCTAATAGAGACCGCACATTTAGCCAGTTATGATTAAATTCCATAATAGGAGGCGAGCCTATTGCCATCAGCCGGGCACAAATTCAGACATCGTGGCTTTTACTGAGAAATTCGTGATGGAGAAACCCAATAACACTTTGCTCGCCTGGGATTCGAAACCAAGACCTCAGTGCTCAGCAGTTGCGCTTGCAACCACTACAATAAGACACGATGATAGAAACGTCAAAAATGTTTGAGACTGAAACAAGCTACTGTCACACGTGACAGTAGCTAACAGCAGCAAACACAGTGGCAAACTTACCGTTGTCAATCTTGTAGGAAGATGGAGAATTTTTCTTCTTTACTTCAGAATACATTAAATGTCGCACACAATCAAACTGGACCAATAAAAAACACAATATTTCACAACTGTTTCCTCTCATAAATCATTGAATATTTTTATCAATATTTTCTATGCAATAAATCAAATGTTTTATCATCGGCACTCATGACATGGAGTGTGAACGTACTATCATTGCGCTATGATTTATGGTGTTGGGCAGCATAATAAAGTATTTTTTGTGGCTCTTATCTGTTTATTACTAAATTATGTATGTCGTGGGTATATGAAAATAGAGTATTGAGTGGAGATAAGGATAGTTTTGTAATATGTTTTTTGGGACGAAAGGAAACGATTAATTTGATGTATTAGTTTTGTTTTTATACACCGACTTGCTTACGTTTTACGTATATTACTCATGTTTAAAATGGAATAAGGGGAAAAGGAGCAACGAATGTAACAAACAAAATAGACACTAGTCAGGTATTTATCTATGTTTTTGGTAATCTTATGTAAAAGAAACCTTTCATAAATTCAATATCCACCAAACCCTCCTTTTGCTTATTCTTTCACATTGACAACGACAAAGATTGATTCGCCCATTACTCTTCTCACTTCAAAAGTCAACAATTGGACGCAACAGCTGGTATTTCACGCTAAAAAATAACTGTTAAAAATAACTGCTATTATTAATAACGTTGAAAAAAAAACTGTTGTTATTAATCACGTTGTATTTGCATTAAGAGACGGCCCTTGTTAATTTGTTGGGGAGATGAAAAGTTAAGCTATTAAAGTGGATGCCTCCCCGGCGTTTTTCTTAGATGTTCTTAATCTTAGAGTGTAACAAATAGCGCCCTTTAAAAAATAATTCTGAATGAAAAACGGGATCAGTCTTGAGCTTATGAGAAGTGTGGATTTGGTTCTGGCGGTTTAAGTTAAGAGCAATCAAAATAGTTTATCCTTTATTTATTCAGTTTATAGTATGCAATAGAGAAGTATGGAAGAAGAAGACATGCTGCACCGACCCCAGATAAATTGGGATAAGGCGCGAGAGAATGATGATGCCAGTTTATAGTATGTTTCATTCGAGTGGGACATTTGTAATAATTTTTTATAGTGTCCAACTGCAGTCAACTTCCACTTCTTGGTGGTTTCATACACAAGTACATCCGCAAATTAGCTGTTTTGCAATCTAAGAAGACTTAAGGGTACTGTTGGGATACAGGCCCCTATTCTGTGAGAACGAGGGCCGTAAGTCATAATCAACCAAGCAAAACGGTTCTTGGCGTGCTGTTCGCATGGACCCTCACCATTTTTCCTTCCTTTGCGTTCACCGTTTTCAAAGCAGTGGTCTCCTTCTTCTTCGTATCGCTGTTAAGACAAATTTTATTTTTGCTAGCCCAAAACTTTGCCACTTCCACCGCGTCGTCGATAGCAGTGCAAAGTTCACTTCGGCTGCATGTTTTTGGGCCAAGAGGGTAGGATAGGAGGTGGAGCATAGTTTGCGACACAGCTCCACAACTACACCCCGCTGCTGTTTCGTTTAGGTAACCCCACTTAACGAGGTTGGAGTTACATCTTCCCACTTGAGTCCGGAGTCGGTTCAGGGACTTCCAGGTGGACCACGGAAGGTTAAACCCTGCAGGAAGACAGCTATTTTCTTATAGCTTACATCGGGCGTCAGCCAGGTTTCCTAATAAGGACGCTGAGGTTTTTAAAAAACTGTGCCTACTTTTTAGCCGCTGCTTTGGCAGTTGGGTGCCGTGTAGTGGGTGTCTGGTGTCTGACCCCAGTTTTTGTTTCTTCACTGCGCTTACGACTTCTCTTCGGACATGTGGAGGTGCTATGCCAGCTGTGGGGTATAGTGCGCTGACTGGGGTCGGTTTCAAAAAGCCTGAAATGGTTCTGTATATTTCGTTCAAAGCAACATCTACTTCCTTGGCGTGGGAGGAACGATACCACACTGGGGATGCATATTTGCCCGCAGCTAGTGCTAGGCCAGTACTTCGAAGAACCTGAGGAGAAGCGCCCCAGGAGGTTGAAGTTAGACGCCTGAGTATGCGCATGCCTGTGCTTTTGAGGGATTCGGTTTGAGGGCGTTATCTTTGTAGTACCTTCCGAGAACTTCAAAGCCTGCTTCCAGGATTTCTTCAGCGTCTTCGAATTCATTTGTTTGAGTGGCCAGGGTGAGGTCTTCAGCGTATAAAGCAGTAGTGATGAAATAGATGACAGTAAAAAAAAAATCATAACCTCCACACAAATCAAGTGAAGATCCTCGTTAAGAAATTAATTTCAAAACCACTACAAAAGTACAAAGAATAACCGTTCATTGTCATAAAATAACGTAACGTTTTGAAGCATCGTTATTTTAATTAGCCTTTGAAGTTACAGTTAGTCGTTAGTTATTCCTTTATATCTCCGAGTATTTTAATTTTGATTTGTTTTTGTTCATAATTTGTGGAGACGGCGAATTAATAACGTTTCTCTTTTGTTTTTTGAGAGTCGAGTTATGTTTTGTTTAGCTGATAAATGTGCGTTGTAGATTGTTTTTTTTTTTGAGTTTTAATCTTTAGTAGGTATTTATTTAGTTAGTGTGTTGAAACTTTCATTAATGTCGGAGATAAATTGTTAATTTTATGTTTGCGTGAGGTTTAGTTTTTTTACTAGTGACTATATTCAATGGCTCCTTTCAATTGATCATTTATCAATAGAAGGTCTGTTGAATCCTACACCTTTGTGTGGTCTACAGAAGCAACCTGCCACTGACTTTTTTTTCTGAAAATTAGGCATTATTGTGTGAAAGTACTTCATCATCTGCCTGTCCTTTCCAAACTTTGTTGGGGTCGGATGCAGCTGAATACCTGTATTTTACATGGAGTGACTGTGAATGTACCTATATGAAATTAAGACATTTCGACCCATCTTTTCAAGTCTTTCTGCTCAGACACTATTTCGAGATTATTTTATCAACCTCTCGTCATAAAATAACTCTCAGACAATGTGTCTCACAAGACACACTATATAAAATAAATCACACACACACAAACACAGGGTGTCTACAACACAAGATATTTACGGTCACATCACTATTGGGACCGACACCTTGAGAGACCGTTTAGCAGTTAAATCGCAGTAAATATTAACGTTATTGTAGTGACTGTTAGAATTAACGGTTATTGTGCATGATAGACGCGGCCACTGATAACTTGGGACGAGGAGTGGTAAGAAATGGATGTGGTAGTTGAGAGAGGTTCATCATCTGCTTAGCCTGTTCCCAAATCTGGTGGGGTTAGTTTCCAGTCTAGCCAGATGATTCCAGAATTTTATTTGGAGTGAATGTTTCTGACTTGCACAACCCAATCACTGAGGGATACGATGGTAGTGGGTCTTAAATGTACCTAAGCCATACGCTGAATAGTCACCTCCTCTACAAGTTAACTGACTACCTAGTATTTTTTCAGCTAGTCACGGGCTTTTCTTATTGTTTCTCTCGATTCAAGAAAATACGACGAAATTATAACTTCTCTCCTGCTGTAAATTTGTAATTTAGCTCTTTTAGATATAGCGGCCTTTTTGAGCTCACACCACATCTCACTCTTACCTTTCTTTGTAAATAATGAACATGATATTGTAGGAAGATTTTCAAAGAGTATCGTCTCCGTCGCGCAGGAGTTACGACCAATCAGGACAGCGATACTAAAGTGAAATGACTTTGTTTACAATGCACTACCTAATAGTTATGACTGAACCTTAATATAGATTTGTGTTTTCATGACTGAGACTTACGTATGTAATGTGGTTGAAAATGAGAAATTTAATAAAGACGTAATTTTATGCATTGTTTAGATACCTACTCTCCTAGTACATAAAAATAATCATAAGAATGAATATTTTTAACGACTTGTTCAGGTGTATTTGTAAGTTATTTCTGGCACGATGCAACAAACTGTTCGAACATAAATATAACGCATAAACGTCAAAGGATGTAAAATAGTCATCTTCTTCAGAGTCAACACAATTATTGACAACCTACAAATCTGTCTGATGTGTTTGAGAAAGAATCCGATTCCGAACATCACAATTTTATCACAAAAACAGTTAACGGACATAACACATTACCAATCATGTTTTAATTTCCACAACACATCAATCATTGCTTCACATTAAGAACAGTAACGCATACCGGAAAAAAAAAACAAATTCAAAATGGCGTAGGTGAAGGAAATATCTTCGTCCGTTAATTAGTGATCGTTTTAAAATCTTTATCTTTCATCTCACACGTTTGTAAACATTACTTCCTGTTTGAATTTTGAACGGGTTAAAGGTTTTTGTACCGGCATTGAATTGTTATGTTGATTGCTTTGGTTATGGATGGCAGAAGCTAGTAGGTTGCTTGTCTGGCCTGGGTTTAGAACTGGATGTTATTAGAGGCAAGCCTTTCCAAAACATAACATAACAGGACGCCTAAAATCCCAGAAGGGTTAGGCCGAGGTGTACAGTCACTAGCAATAGTATGCAACACTCAAAAGCTATTTTCTCGTGAAATAACGAAATAACTCTGAGATAAGACCTACTTCGTAATAGTCTGGCTTCCAAAACACTATGTTCGTGAAAAGGTAAAATGTTAATCAACACAGTAGCAGAAAATCACTTTGAAAAGTTGCTTCGTGTATACATATTGGTGCTCGTGACTATACCAAAATCAAAATCAATCAAAATAAAAAACAAAGCATTTATTTCAAGTAGGCCAGTTACAGGCACTTTTGAATTGTCGAAACAAAGACAACAGTAAAAAATAGCTACAGTCCCAGTCACAAGGCACAAAAACTGTGAAAGTACTGTAGTTGTCCATTCCCTAACGTAGATCTCTATGGAGAAGAACGGGCAAGAAACTCCATGGACACTCTTTTAAATCAGAATACTTTAACAAAACCTTGGTACCTAATAGGATACCCATAATTCGCCAGTTCGCAAGCCTTTTGCTGTCACCCTTACTACGAAAAAGTCCAAGGACATGCATAACTACAGTCTACGTCCAAGTACTTCTTTATCATTATCAGCATTATTTCTAAGGTAGTCATTGCTAGACAAGTTGACCGGTCCTGGTAATCGGTCCACCTTGAAGATCTTCCGCTGCGCCATCCAGTACGTGGTAACTACTCCTCAACCATTCTGCTATATCGGCCATCCATTCTGCGAACTATGTGCTCAGCCGACTGCCACTTAAGTTTGGTATTTCTTCGGGCTATATCAATTACCTCGTTTCTGCTGCCTCCACATCTTTTCTTTTCTTCCAGTCCTTCAGTCATGGATTGTTAACCTTTTGAGTTATCACAAGTAGGATATCAATGTGCCCCATCATTGGTCTTGTAGATAAACGTACGCAAAAGTAAAGGATAAGTGATACTGGACATTAACAGTTACTTTTATCTCCCAAAGGCTATTGCCCGAAGCCGCGTCCGCAGTTTGTTCGGACTGGACCGGTTCGGCTGAACTTTGAAACGGTAATATACAAAAAAATCGAATCGGAAAAAGAGTAAGAAAGAAAACTCTTATTCAAATACCGCCCTCCCAACGTTCAGGGTCGCGCGACACGTCACGTGACTATTTATGACAGTCACGTCGGCGCCAGCCGCCACCATTTATAAAACTCAATTACCGCCGTCTCCGTTGCTTCGCTCCCTAATAATGATAATTGATGACGAAATTTGCGAGCTTTTTGCGGGGATCCTCCGACGGCGATATTTCTTATTTCGCGTTCGTTTACACTGTTCCTGCGGTACGAGATTTTGTATATTTTTGTGAGTTTTTCTCTTCTTACTTCTGTAACATGGTGATACTCAATGATCTCTTAAGATTACTCAATGCTGTACAGCATTGAGTAATCTTAAGACTTCGGCCTTCGAAATACCATAGTGGCTTATGCGAATGAAGCTTTAGCTTGGATATTTTGCCAGTAATGGAAACACCATTAACGAATACTTATTCCGAATTAAACATGACCAGCGATGTTAAATTCGAGCTGACTGCCCGAGGTGGATACGCCGTGATTTTCGTCGTGTATTTTCTAATGGATTTAATCGCTATGAATTTGTATCCAGACAATAAATCTACAATTAATGGAAATGCACACTCACAGCTTGCGATATTTCTTCATAACACGGCCCCTGTTTAATTTGTAAATCGCTTGACGACTGATTAAAAACTCTTCTCTGAAATATTTACGGCGGACGAGACGAAGAATTCTCGCCGTTTGCTTTCGCCACTTCAACGAGTAAATTAAAAAAATCGTTCACAGAGATAAATGTGGATGAATGCGTCTATTCAATTACGGATTTGAACTTTGTATGGGATATTAGGAATGTTATTGATTGGCACTTTGTAATTATATAGATTTTTATCTTTGTGCATTTTTGCGCTAATCGAGATCTCATTAAATTACGTATTTAGTATATATTTACTTAGAGCAAATCACAAAAGTGGAGAGTTTAGGAAGAGATCTACACTCAGCGTTGGGTGGCCAAAGGTTGAAGAAGAAGAAGAATTTTACCAATAAAGCTGAACGCTATCAAAGTTTCTAAACCACTTTATGAGCTAACCGCTATAAACCATCAGTGTGAAAATTGCCATGGAATATTGACACTGACAGCTGTTGAACGCCGTTTATAGATGTGCTGATCGAGTTTAGTTCCATTGGAGAAGTCAGCTCTTTTGAAAGTTTGCAGTACCTACATTCTATCAATTTTTGAATATGGCTAACCTCCATTTTCGACTACTTTTTCAACAACCTACCGTTAGACCACAAAAAGAACACTATAATCAAACCAACCCTCGATCAAATTCCAAAAGTATCGACCAAAATGAGTGCCGTAAGATAACGAGCAGTTTGCGGGCAAACAGTCCACTTTACTGGCAAAGCAAATCGGAGGCATTCCCATCAATTTGCTACGGCCCGATATTACGGAGTGACGTGACGGCGCGTCGGATCACGGTAATGACCGGTGACTGGGGCTCCGGGGGGCTATAAATCTGTGGCTGTAAGTGGCTGGGTTGTAGAGGTGGCTCAGGCTGTTGGCAGTATCGATTTTGTTGATCGATTTAGAGGAATTATCGATTTTTAGATCGGATTGATCTCAGCCTATCGCTGTCCACTGCTGGACATAGGCCGGTCCCAAGTTGCACCATAACACCCTTTCTTCTGCCTTCCGCTCCGATTCGCTCCCGATTGATGCTGCTTCTTTTTTCTTGCATCATCTTCATTTGTTTGATCCGGTTCATCTACTTTAGTTTCTTGCTTGGCATGTTCAGTCCGAGAAGAAAATTCTAGTCCTTCACTCCATTTTTCTAGGCGGCCAGTCTCACTAACACATTCACACGCTATCTTTAAAGCTGATATATTTTTGTCTCCTGCTTCTCTTTTTTTTTTTTCTAAACCAAAATCGTTAAAAAAATGTTTATCTTCATTTTATTGTATAGTATAACGGTCACTTACTGAACAACAGAAGTCCAAACTCAAGATTTGCCAGCGGGCAATGCGGTGCTAAGCGGACAGATCGCGTAAGAAACACTACCCTGCGCTCCATTACTCAAGTTGCCGATGTTGGAGAAAAAACAGCGAAGTTGAAGTAGGAGTGGGCTGGCCACGTAGCACGAATGCGCCTGCAGAGATGGTCAACGATCGTCACCCACTGGACGCTTGTCGGAGGAAATCGCCGTCGAGGTAGACCTCGGCGAAGGTGGTGTGACGATCTGGATCTGATCTCGTTTGCGGGGCGAACATGGCCAGATATCGCACAGGACAGAGAGGTTTGGAAGGAGAAAGGGGAGACCTTTGCCCAGCAGTGGGACACTCAAAAAGGCTAGCAAAAATAAAAATAAAAGTATAACGGGCTGGTGTCCGCAACTCCGAGTCCAAAGCGCGTATATTGCGTATTTCAATTTGTATTAGTGCATTTACATCCATGTTTTTGGAATCACTTATTAGGCAAGCAAATGCTTGTATTAGGATCTTTACTTTAATCTTTAAAAAATCGCAACAACTTGTTAATTCCATAAAATGGATCCATTCTTCCCACCTCTATCAACTTACCACGATTAGTCATCTCACGTCCAGTGCTGCGGTTAGAGGCTGCACATTATACGCGATAACCATTAGTTAGACTGAAAGGTCTGCCAGCATTACAGCTGATGATGAAGGGGGTTTACGTTTGTGTGGTCAGTCTTTTGGATGGTTTCGTAACACGGAAAGAGGGCTAGTTATTATGTGAAAGGTATTTGCTTAGATGGGTGGTTCAGAATTTATTTCGGTCAGGTTGTTGAGTTCAGCTTGTAAGGACATAAGAGCACAGAATTTGACAACAGATTAAAGACAGATGTTTACATTTTCTATGCACAATTTGTGGTAGCTTCATTTGAGCAGCTTTTGAGCGAGTTTCATGCATTCTTCAAATATTGAAAATGGTATTTACGTAACAAGAAAGTAACAGCTTGCAAACGACAAACAGCTGAAACAAATTGCCCTCAAAACAAAACAAATGAAGTACAAAACACAGAAAAAGCAACCGACAACCGCACTTAGTGTCCTCTAATTTCACACACATTACTTTTAAATTGACACAACCTAGCGCACAGAATTCAATCACCCCTTACGACAAAATTACATGCCACTACAATTTCGTCACAATACACTTTTGTTTTCAAAAAGTTTTCAACACAATTACATGGAATTATATAACGTTTCGAGTGTCAGGTTTTAAGTAACGGCTTCACTCGACGTTTACGTGATTGAGTGACTCGAAAGTGCCTCAAATTACAGGCTAGCAGCCACCGATGTGTTATTATATATGCCTCCAACATGTTTAAGTTAACGAGGAACGTTTTATGCCTCGTATGAATTCTGAAGACTTATTTTTAAAGGGCTATCGGGTTTCCAATCTTGGGATGGGTAGGTGTCGGTAGTTCTTTGTTTGTAGATAACTTATAGGATGCGTTGCTTCAGACATATTACTTCGATGAAAAGACGAGATATTTAGTTCAGGTTCAGATATCAACAGCGATTCTAGTTATATAAAACACTCACAGGATAAGTTATAGCTTTCTGTGTTTCTGTCAAAGGGCTTCTAATTTTATGTACTTCTTACTTATAATGTTTACATGCACACGATGTCCAGGGAGTAATGCCTTAAAAAGACACAATAAATTAGTGTAATGAACATCTTAATAGCGTATTAAAAGTAATTTTACAACCAAATATTTACCATCTTAACGATGGTGCTTGAAGACGCAAAAACGTCCATTTAATCCCAAGGCAAATATGACTTGGCAAAATAATGCCAAAGTGTATTAATTTTTACGACTCAACATAGTATGACAAATAGCCTAGTCGTGATTATAATAATAAAGTGTGGCAACCTAATTATATTATTACAATATCAAAATATTTTTACGATGTAGTACAATGATTCAACGTTCTTTTCAGTGCCAAGGAGGTTGCTGACACTATGAAGTTTAATATCTTTCGACAGATAGACAGATATAATGTTGAAGGCAAACATAAAGAAGAGCAGGCAAAGGAGGATTTTGAAGATGATTATGTGGTCAAGTCCATGGGTGCTTTTGGAAGCTGGCAAGCTATTGCAGTTTTAGTAATATGTTTGGGCAGACTGATACCTATGTGGAATATTCTTTCAATGTTATTCCTAACGGCAGCAACAGAATTTGCTTGCAAAAGAATAAAAGGCAATACCACAATTGTAATTGTAAATTCAACATGTTACGATGATTGTTTAGAATATGCGTTCAGTAATAATATTTTTGAAAAGACTTTTTTATCGGAATTTGAATTAATTTGCGATAGAGCATGGATGGCAAGCTTCGCGCAAATGATTCTCATGTTTGGATTGGTGATTGGTATTACTATTTTTGGATGGATTTCTGACAGGTAGGAATAAAATTGGAGCTCCTCAATTTATTTTTCAAACATAACTTATACCTACATCATTTATAATGGCAATAGAGTCTTTAAGATCGTAGTCTAACAACCAATGTTACTCATGTGGTTTAATTCCAATCATCAAATTGAATTTTGACAACATTTTGTTTTGTTCAAATTTTTATTTCATCATCATCATCTGCCTAGCCTTTTACCAGAATACCGGTATTTTACATGGAGCGACTGTATATCTGACCTCCACAACCCAGCTAGTACTGGGTAATACGATACCCCTTGTTAATACTGGTTGGTTTTCATTTGTCTCTTTCTTTTTCAGATTCGGCCGCGGCAAAGGTGTTGTCCTATCAGCATCAATTGTCGTCATATTCATGATCGGCACAGCATTCGCTCCAAACTACTGGACTTTTATTGCTTTAAGATTCTTTGTAGGCTTAGCAAGTGGCGGCATCATGTCTATAACTGCTGTATTTACGTTGGAGATGGTAGGACCACAGCATAGAGAATTAGCTGGTACTTTAACATTGGTTCCTGATTCTATAGCCCAGGTGACGCTTGCAGGTTTTGCGTATTTAGCCAGTACTTGGAGAGTATATCTTTTGGAGATTAGTGGTATTTCTGTGTGCATATTGGCGTTGTTATTCTTTTTGCCGGAGACGCCGAGATGGTTGGTGGCGAATGGCAAAGGAGAAGAAGCCATTGCGTTAATGACAGAGGCTGCTAAATTGTGAGTAGATATTACTAGAACTTTCTATATTTAGCAATACAATTAATGTTCTAAAGCCTGGTAAAACGATTGGAAGTATTGCAAGCATTGAAATTAAACTATCGATTATTTAAAACTCAAAGTAGACTAAAACACACTCATTTGTCCCATTATCAACTCAACCTATTCCAGTCCACGGACAAAAGCTTCTCTAAAACTACGCTCTGTCCTCCATCTTTCAGATCCAGTCTGATCAAGCTACCTTTTCACCGCTCCAACTATCAATAATGAATTAGTATTTATAACTTTATCGACTACCTCGTTGGTCCAGTGGTCGCAAGCGCGACTGTTAAGCATGAAGTCCTGGGTTCGATTCCTAGGTCGGGCAAAGTGTTTTTTTTTTTCCATCAGGAATTTCTCAGTAGCACCCACGGGGTCTGAATTTGTGTTCGGTTGATGGCAATAAGCTTGCTCTCTATTGCATGGGACTAAAACATAACTGGCGAAATGTGGATGTACTAATGTGTACAACTCTGCCATTTGGGGATTACAGGCGTGATGTTATGATGTTGTGTTATTTATAACTTTTCCAGTAACAACCGCAGTACCACCAACATAAAGGAAAACGTCGACAAAGCTATCCGAGAGCTTAAACTACAAAAGAACGAACCTCAGAACTTGAACTACATGGACTTATTCAAGACAAAGCAACTGTCTATGATAACGATGTCATCATGCATCGTGTGGTTTGTGACAGGGGCATGCTATTTCGGAATCAATCAATACAACACGGAGCTTGGATCGAATGTGTTCATCGTTGTGGCTATAACTGGAGTTATACAGGTCAGTTCAGTTGTTGATATCGGTTTAGAGGAATAAGTGTAAAGTAAGTCTTGTGTAATATACAATGCTATGAGTTACGTACGTATAAATATAAACTCACGCCTTATTCCCATGGCAGCATGGAGCAGGCAGAAACTACAGAGCACCACCTGCTACGATCCTTACATACTAAGAGTAACCCCCCCCCCCCCCCTAAAGAACGCCTAAAGATCGATTATTGTTTTTTTTTGCCATGATACCGTGTTGAAGTCCTGCACCATTAAACTGACCCAACTCTTCTCAAGGACCACATCGTTTTCGTTTTATTTATTTTGAAAAATCTGAAACAATTGCAAAATAAGTTGTTTTTGTTTCATTCCAGATACCAATGTCACCCTTAACGACAGTCATCGCAAAAGTATACGGCAGGAAAGCAGCAACGATGAGCTCCTTCCTCACCATCGGTGTGATGATGATCACTCTAGTCTTTCTTCAAAGCGGAACCTGGGTTGCAAGCCTATTCGGCATCATTGGAGTATTGTCTGCCTTTGTAAGCTTTTGTGCGATTTACTTATACGTAGTAGAACTGTACCCAACATCAATAAGAACCATGGGCTTCTCTCTAAGCTCATCTAGTTCAAAAATAGGAGCCATGTTAGCTCCTTTCGTCGCCACTTTACAGCCACGGTGGGTACCATCCCTAATATTTGCAGTACTACCTTTCATTGCTGCGGTAATTTGTCTTTTGTTACCAGAAACAAAAGGGCGGAAATTGCGTGATACCGTGGATGAATGATGACGTTAATAGCAGGGGTGGCTATAAATGGGTTCAAAATGATAATGAGAATGTCAGTGAGTTATTAGAATATACAGCGATGTGAAATGTATTCAAAGATAAGTGAGAAAACTGTATGGAAATGAAATTGTTCGGGAATGATGTTCTTCTAAAGGCCAATTATGAGGATATTGAAAGCCAGGCATTTAATGGCAAGATATAAGAAAGGGCTACGAAAATACAGAAAAACTTCGTGAAACTGCATTGAACTGATTAATCAGATCCTGAATAAATAAAGAACACTATTTCCGCTATAAATGAAGTATGACGTATGATTTACGTGAAAATTTCTTTTATTTTTTTAAATAATTTGACTTCTTATTTTAAAGAAAAATAACATCCAATTTCGAGCACCATTTTTTACCATTAAACCTCACTACGCTGAGTGAAAACTGACAGTAAAACATATTTTAATTTTAAAAATTAATCATCGGACCAAAAATTACATAAATAACAACATGTTTTATAGATAGTGAAAACGTTAAGTACATCGAAAATACATCTTTCGTGTACATAATTACATAATTGAGCGGAGCCAAATTGGTCCAAATTACATGTTTCACTACCGTGCATATTATATTGGTCGTCATTATTTTTAAAAGATGTTCTTTGTAATTTTTGTTGTGAATCATCGTTATGTTAAGTATTGAAATTAAGATTTTCAAAATTATTGGTTTTATGTCTGAGTTAAGGATCTTAGAAATATTATAGATTTAAAAGGTAATCGGAATGCAAGCTGTCGACCCAATTATGAGGAGGTTTCTTTTTGGTCTTTTGGTATAATGTGAAGTATGATTAACTTCCACAAATCTAAGTCGGTGTTATCGCGTTGTTCTTTTAACCTACGTAATGCATTTCGACGCTGTTTTCATCATGATTTAAACATTATTCTGCAAGGTTTATGTGTCTAAAATGACATTGTATGTATGTACATATTTGTATAATAAAGAAAAATCGTCGATTGTTGATGGATGGAGAGGGAGAGGAAGACCAAAGAAAAGATGTATGGAAAGTGTGAGAAAGGTGTAAATGATGCCGCGACGTCTGACAGGAGAGAATGGAAGAAGAAACGTATTGCGACGACCCCGAGTAGAATGGGACAACGGCAGGAAGATGATGCCGTTTTTAAGTAGTAAGAAATCTTGCAAAGCAGACGAGGGTTGCTAGTTTGATATATTTTAAAGACTGATTGACTTCTACAAATAGAAGTCAACAAAAATACAAAATGTCTATCAAAGCAGTTCAGTAATTGCCTTAGTAAAGTGCTTTTCTACTAAACGGTTTCAATTCTATGGTATAATTTATTTCCTAGCAAACGACCATCGACCGAATAATTGTACTGCTTTGATATCTCTGTAATAACTATTTCATGTGAATAAATCGATATCTAAACGCTGACGTGTAGTTTATTCATTGTTCATCATAGGTATTATTGGTGGGTTGTGTCTTCTAATGTATTTATTATAAGCATTGTAGATTATTGCCCACTCCCTCTCATACAGAGGAGGCTTGTGTCCCAGCAGTGGAAACATTATGGGCTGATTATGCTGTTCTACAAGCCTGCAACTTCTTACTGAAGGGCAAAGGCCTTCCATTTCTCCTACCACTTCTTTCTGGATATGGTACCAGGAACCAATCTTTATCGAAGGAGTCCTACTCATCCCGGCTTCTCTGTTTCGGGCCTTCTACGATGTTGCTTGCTATTGAGTGAGACTGTGAATTAGCACTTTTTTTTCTGTAATTTGTCCGTAACAGAACATTAAAAAACAAACACAAAATAGTTATATTTGCGACCAATAAATATTAATTCTTCTTTCTTTTAGAAATAAAAGATTTTTTTTTTTTAATTTTTAAAGTAAAAGTCAGAATAAATCATTAAATCCAGACACTCCATAAACATCATAACATCACACCTGTAGTCCACAAAAGGTTAGGCAGAGATGAACCTTCAATAGTCTGTAAATCAAAAGCAGATGAAAGATACAGCTCATGCTACTGATAAGACTTATTAAGTGATTTGTATCCGTAACGTTCCCAATAATCTGGGGTCATCGATATCCGACCCGGAGGGATGAGCCATAGATCATGGGGTCGGTTGGGTCACTCATAAGAGTGTTATCTATTTTCTATTTATCTTCGCTGAGGTTTTAGTGATAGTGATAAGATTTTAGGAGCTCTAAAATAAGTTCTGACCGCCTCGTTGGTTTTTTGGTCGCAAGTGCGACTGCTCACCAAGAGGTTTGGTTCGATTCCCGGGTTGGGCAAAGTGTTATTGGGTTTTTCTGCCTGGATTTGTGTCTGGTTGATGGAAATAGTTTCGCCCCTACATTACATGGGACTTAAACATAACTGGCGAAATACGGGTGCTCAGCAGTCACGCTTGCGACCTCAAGACCGAAGCAGTCAACAGACTGAAGAGAAAAGATAGAGAAATGCGTTGAGTTTGCGAAAATTGTATCTATCACCATGTCTTTCACAACACCAGAAACAACATTATATAAAAATAAAATAAAATTCATTTATTTCAGATAACTTGATCCATACAATCAGATTTAAATAAAATTAAAATAAAATCGAAATCAACATCATTATTTGTAAAAAAAATAAAAAAATAAGATAACATTAAGACAAAATTAAAATACAATTCAATTAAAATAAGATAAAATAAAAAAACAGTCGAGTTACCCCTTAATAAAGGATCTGCATATCGGAGAAGAGATCCTATCTGCTACAGTCTTCACATTGATTCATATTCATAAATAACTAGTAGGTACCCCATTCTTTACCGGAACCTCAAAAAAACAAACAACGAGGTATAAAAACATCCTCTTTCAAAGTTTAAAAATCACACTTGTTACATCTCAGACTAAAATGACCACAATCATTTCATTGACCACCGGTCCTTTGATCCTGGGGTCAGCTGCTCTCGAGAGAGGGAGCGGCGCCTTTGACCACAGATATGCTAAATTGAATCGGATTGTATTTGTTTCAGACTTTAATGTGTCACTTAGTTTGTGCTGTGATGTTGCCGGTTTCAAAATGGCGAGTTCCGTTCCCTATTGTGTTTGGTTGACAGTTTTATATTGTTGATTTGATCATGTTTAAGATAATATCGCCAATAAGGCGTTGACGAGCACAACATCAGTTTATGTTACGTAGTCCCTTAATCATGAGTTGAATGAATTTCACATAACATCACGCCTGTAATCTCTGAAGGGATAAGCAGAGGTGTACCTATAGTATATGCACACGTTTCGCCAAAACTAGACGGTTCGCTACTGAAAATTTTCTGATGGAAATCCACTACACCAACGAGGCAGCAATAAGGACTTGTGCGTTGCCACCGGTACTATAATAATGATTAAGACATCCTGAACAAAACAAAACAAACGACCAGTGGCCCACATTAGCCCTGGATCGTGGCAACTGGAAGCCATGGGGAGAGGCCTTTGCCCGGCATTGGGATGACGTAGGCTAACAGTATCCGTATCAGTACATCCTGTACGTCTTTGGCGGTCGATTAGCATATGTTTACGATGTACCTTCTTTATTCCCCTGCCTTTTGGCTAGGCGCGCACTACGAAAGACTCCCCGCACTGCGAAAATATTTCACGAACGAGTTCGCGATTTCGTTTCGCATTTTAAAAGTCGCAACAATTTAATTTCATAGTGCGCGCTTAGTCCTATCCTAATTTATTTGAGGTCGACGCAGCATGTGACTTTCATTTTTAGATAATCAACAAGTCTTTGGTAACATGATATTATACTTTGTAAATTCATTGTTGTTCCTAACCTTTGTCTAACCATGTAAATGTACAAATGTTACAGTTAATAATAACTATGATGTTTAACAATTTTTTAAATTTCACCAACACTCCGACGTCAACTAAAAATGATAAACAAGAATTCCCACCTCCATTACAATTCTAATCTTGAAACTCCAACACGAAAATCACCGTCTCAAATCCCAATCTAAATTGTTCACGAAGTGACGATCTCTGTCCACGCCCCAGGCAAGTCGGGATAAAAATATCTATCTCAACTGAATAGGATGAGAAACGTGATGCAGTTGCAACCAGACCTGTAGTTAGTCTGCGATAAGACCTGCTATTTGGTTTATTTGACGGTATCTTACTCTCCAAGAGATTTAAGGTAATAGAGATTTTATTGTGAGGGGATTGCGTTGGATTAAGTACATTGATGGCTTAAGAAGACAGATAAACTTTTTAGAACTAACAATATTACTAAGTTGTCTTTTTACCGACTTCAAAAAAAGAAGGAGGTTATGTATTCCACCAGGAATTTTCTGTGATTACTGGTCCGATTTTCGTGATTCTTTTTTCTAAAGCAACAACCACCGCTGCACCACCTTTCTTCTTACCAAAGAGATGTCTGATGAATTATTCTCATCAATAAAATATCATCATTCAACTATATCGGTACTGACCTGGCCACCATAATTACAGATGATTGAGTGATTACTCATATCAATTAAAATATGGTTATGATCATCATCATCCTCTATACTGACGTTACCAATGTTATAAATTTCTTAGTTGACGCTGACAAATACGTTGCATCTGGTAAACTAACCATAATTTTAAATAGTTCTCTTACATCAATAGTAGTAGTAGTATTAGTTTATTTTATTTGTATTTAAGTATTAGTATCATTATAAGTGCCTATATAAATTTTCGATAGCAAGAAGTTATTTTTATATATTTATTTTGTACCCTATCACGTTTTCTTATTTAACCCAAAGGTTGACTGGTAGAGAATGCCTTGTGGCATTAAGTCCGCCTATGTATCACTATTGTACATGAAGTTTAAATAAATAAATAATAAATAAATAAATATGTTGCATCTGTTAAAGATCGTGATAACCTTAATACTACAAATGCTCTACTCCTCACTTACATTTAACACATCGGCACTCCACATTAACAAAGAACAACAAACTCCTCAATGAACACCAACCAATCCTTTGCCCTCCTCGCAGGATACACCACATCTATTATAATGATTGATGGCAGCGACCGCCGGTAGGGGGCGGGCGATCACTTTATCTGCCATCTTTATAGCATCGGCGGTATCTGTACCCATTGTTTTACCCGTGATTTATGCTACGGAGCGTATGCTATCATATTGTGAATGTTTTTGATTTGCACTCCGTATGGTGTGGACCACCCTATGGTTTTCTGTGGGCGTTGGGGGCTAGCATTTGTCATGTCTGGTGGATTGGCAGGACCTACTAGTGCACTTTCATAAATCTAAACTTGAATAGCAAACGCGGCATTTACCAAAATTCTGCCCGAACGTACCATAAAATGTAATAATATCAAACGAAATGGATGGATTAAGAAGCTCGGTCCATTAAGAATTAACAACATAAATCTTGGGAACAAAAGTAAAATAAAACTGTGTCCCAGAAAAGGAAGAATTACAGGCTGACTATCATAGGATAGTCAGCCTGTAATTCTATGCATAGAAGCATAAACCAAAATATGTAAAACATGTAAAATAAAACTAAATCAAGCAGATCCTTATATTCTTAACTCGACACACAACATCTACGTAAACTGTTTACTATGACGAACGTGAACTTAATAAACCAAAGAATGTTATCTGCATCGATCTCATTCATAATTTTCATACACGATCGTGGATTATCAGCACGTAGTTCCCACAATGAGGTCCCTAGAGCCGCCGCAGGTCTGAGATTGGTATCTCTTCCGTTCGTGTGTGGTCTTCATTGAGTATGGTAGCGCAGGGATTAAGGTTGTGCTTCCAGAGAATCCTGGAAACAAAATATCAGAAAGATCTCGTAAACATGTGTCTCGTAAGTATGCAAATGTTACGTCCAGAGAGCCAGACAAGTGGCAATCGCTTTTTCCACTACGACTTTCAATAGGAATCATCTTAAGCTTTCTCTTCACTCTTCTATCATCGTTACTGCTGATAGATTGTGTCTAGGCACTTTTTTTATTTGCCTGGTATGTCCCACTGCTGGGCAAAGGCCTCCCCCATATCCTTTCAGGTACTCTTCTCCTGCGCCACCTCGAACCAGCCCTTGTGATGCGCGTCCAAATCATCTCGCCACCGTTTTCTGGGCCGGCCTCGGCGGCACTACATTGGTATTTTTAAAGAACTTGATAGTAGCAGTAGAAAGGATTCAACTGTATTAGAGTTAGTACTATGAACATGTTAATCTATCAGTATATCACATGATTTTATATTCAGCTATGATCCTTTATTCTTTTCATCTTAAGTGTACCGTGACTTTCTTGCTGGGTGCCTTCTAATTAGCCCTTCACTGGTATTTTGATCTTGTGATACTACCATTCTTTGGAGTGAAATTTTTGGCTCTTGTGTTTAATTTAATGTCTTTTAATTCACAAGGTTTTATTTCAAGCAGCCAAGTACCTAGAAATGCCGTTAAGCTGTGCTGATCAGATCTACGTCAATCCACCTAATCATCATTCTACTGATCCGGTTCGCAGCATATCTTCTTCCATACTCCTCTATTACCCGTCATCTCAAGAGTCACCTTCTTTCTATCCACATCATCCTTCACACAGTTCATCCATCGCTTCTTTGGCCTTCCTTTACTTTTATAGCCATCCACATCATACTCAAAACGTCTAATGTCACTCGTATTAATGCCGTGATCTTCACGTGCTCCTCATAAATCTTAGAATAATGTTTGTCAGCCATACGAGTCGTAAAGTACTTGAGTCGTTAGTAAGACTTTAATTGTTATAGTCCCAGTTATGATCATGATTTGTGTGTGGTCCTTGAATGACGAAAGAGGCGAATCTGTCCTTATTACATGATCAGTGATCACTAATGTATGTACATACATTTTTGTATCGTAAGGAAATTAATTTTATTGTTTGTTGGTAGCTGGCTAATAGATATAAGAACTGGCACTTACTTGACTTTTTACCCGGTTATGGCAAAGTCAAAAGGCAGGGTTATGATTTTTTTCTAAATGAAAGAAAGTTCACTGGAACGTCAGACTTCTGTGAGAGGAGATCGACGGTCAATCTTCTTCCTGAAAGTCTTCCTTACTGATCTCAGAAAAGACCTTCAAGACCGCGATTTCTTTGTTTTAACTTTATCCTCTTCAATATTGAGTTCTAAAAATGCAACGACCACCTAACCCTGTTGCAAACGAAAATAAATTGCAATCACGGACCGGCATCGCTGTAGGTGACGCAAAAAACATGTACTTAGCATTCACGGTGTCAACCCACAGCCGGTGGTCGGCCATTTGTATTCACGACCAGCAAACAATCGTAGGACCGCAATTATAAATTATATGGGCAGTTTTAAAACTACGGTTGTTAATTAGCTAATGTTATTTTGATTGTTATTTTAAGCAGGTAGTGCTGCTATTTGGGACATCGGAAACAACCGCTATATATCATTGATTGAAGTCGCGGTATCCTGTTAGTGGATATAAAATTAAATCAATGAATTGAATGCATGTAGGTACGTGACTAGCAGTAATATCATGAAATGTTTATTGTTTCTTAGCAGCAGTGGTGATACTGCTACTACCATAGATGGGTTACTACGGTATCTAAATAATGATTATACTGACGACCGACGAGTACTGTCTACTATTCTTCTAACGTCATGATCGTTATCGATACATACATCATATTCATCGTTTATCGCATCAAACAACTTCTTGACGAGCATTTTATGATTGTCCACTTCCAGGCTAAAAACGTCCACGCTCCTGATCGCTTCAACCCACATTCTAAACAAAGATATCCTTTACTGTTAGAGGTCTCCAACACGACATTCAACAAAGACGACATGCAAAGTCAAGCCGAATTTTCCTATCCTAACAAGGATGCAACCAATCAATATTCATAGTACCACGGTAAACATCGAACCAAATCTCTATCGACAACCTACCAACTGGTCACGGAGGTCTGTCAGTAAAAATTCACAAAACGTAGGCCAGACGAGTTGCCCACTCGATTATTGGGCCCCTAAGACCCGGCCCGAATGGGAACGGGCTGATTATCCGGCCCGTTGAGAAACGTTGTGTAATAGGCCCGTTAGGAGATAGGACTTGAGTCTTGTAACAGTTGCTAATAATGATTGTTATCTTGCAGTTTTAATCGGATAGGATTCGACGAGTTTCGGAACAGAAGCTGAACTGGGTTTGAAGTTAGTAGGAAAGTGGGTGAGATAATTTTCGACGATTCAATATTGTTTAACGAAGTTCAAGTTCTGTTTTTAAATGCTAAATTTTCGATTTTCATTTTGGTTCTTGGATATTATTTTTCTTCGTACTTTTGGATGATTCTGTGATAAACACTTTTTGGGGGTACACATGAGAAAATAAGTAAAGTTCACCACACTCATTTATGACTGGTACTACGATACCGGTGCACGGTGCCTCAAAAGTTTAGCATTATTTTCGGTTGTAACTACCTACTTTTGAGAAGCCTAAATCGTTACATCCCAACCAATCAACAACGAAAACAAACAAATTACACCAACACTTTAATTTCCTCACACCAAACCTAGATGTCGCGTCAATTAGCGTTAAGAGCTCTCCTCCAATATATTTTACAGCCTGTAACGAACGAGCGACGCCGGCGATAAAGATATGTATGTTATGTCCACAATCTTCTGTACTTGAGCGCTTTATTACTTCTGAGATCTCTTTGATTTTATTACTTTTAAATGTGCAGTTTGAAGCGAAATTTTACGTCTTTGAATCATGGCGGGGATTTAATTCGTGAGATATGCTCGTGTTTTTATGTGTGGAGTTTGTGATGTGTGATGGTGGTCTGTTTTATGCTTGGTTTGAGTACTTTTGATAAGGTTTGTGAGTGCTAAGAGATTACTCAATGGTAAGAATTGGGAAAATTATCAAGATGTCAAGGGGTATCGTATTACCCAGTATTAACTGGGTTGTGAAGATGAGATAAGCTGCATCCTGTTAGACTGGAAGCTGACCCCAACATAGTTGGAACAAGGCTAGGCAGATGATGACGAATTGGGAAAACAACATTTGCAAGTGTTTGTGAATGTGTGTTGCCTAATGCATTGAACCACTTTACTATGAGAAATAGCGCCATGTAATTTTAAGATGACTCACAATATGCCAAAAGTTTTACGCTTGTTATGCCTGTCTTCACTAAACAATATACATTATATTGTTGAAATCGCATTGCATTTAAAATCTTGTGCTCAAAAACTAAACGTCAGATAGCAACAATTTACTACATTGACAATAGCTACAAATCCAACAGTAACTAGCTAAAATTCCTAGACTTCCTCGAACCTAACACTAACACACCAAGGACAGACAGACACTCATCGTGTCAAACACATTAGTAAACATCTGTAAATTAAAGTTTTAAATGACAATAAAATAAATTAACGTGTTGTGTCAGTGACGTGTTTATGTGTGCGATAAAACTCGCCTGCGCCTGCGCCGCTCGCGGGGTTTATTGTTAGCGACCGATTTGGGTACACACGGAGTGATTGTTTCAGCTGTTCGCTAATTATATTTCTGATTTCGGTACCGAATTTAGGAGAATTGCTCATGAGCTATCAAAGCTGGGTGATTGAGGGGTGGACTGTATGTTGAAGGCATGTGTTGTGGCGGAGCTTTCGGCAGGTTCATGTCTAGACATAGACACTCAGTCTTCTTCTTTCGAATCGATGCGATGGTACGACATAATTAAATTTCTTGGGGCCAGTATGTGGTCACATTAATCGGGGTGTCTGTGGCGTTTTTTCTGTGGTGTTTTTCGGTACCTCTAAAACTCTAAAGTGTAAATGAAGTGATTTTTCGGAACCTTCAGCAAGTGAGACATCGTTTGGTCGGGAGCCCAGCATTCGCAGTGTGTCGGAGGGATATCGTAAAAATACTTATTGGAAACTGCATATTCCACATTTATAACCTGACCAAGGTAATGTCTGGACTACGAAATAAATTGTGACAAAAGGCATCTGAGATTGTTTCACTGTTTTCCAGTAACTTAGCTAACATCAAAATCAAAATACACTGCCTCAGAAAACAACGGTTTAAAAATCCGAGAAGCTCAATAATCGCCCAGTGTGCAGCACCCGATGTAACTCGACGCCGAATCAACACGAGTAGTCCATAAAACTGCAGTTAAAATCAACGGATTTAACATCGAACATAAACCGAGACATCGGCCGTTTATTGTAACAGCCGCGCTGTATTTATTCCTTAGTTTCCAGTTACAGGTTGTGGTGGCTGCTGTAGGAGTTGTGGGGGATTAGGTGGTTCGACTGAGGTGTTGTTAGTAGCTATAATTGGCAGGGATAAGGTAGCTGGCTTTTTAATGTCTTTAGTAATTCAACTAAGCGTTTTGTTTCTTTTCGGAAAAAAGCCAATCTTGGTCCAATATTGGATCAGTCTCTTAGGACCAATCCTCATCGTTCGGAGCGTGAGAACAGACAGCATGGTGTCTGCTATTTTTGACTGCTCATCAGAAACGGGCTGGTTCTTCCAAGCGCTTTTAAGGTGTTTCGTATTTCTACAATTAATTCCACAAAATTTAACTCATCAGGTAATCTATGATAATCTGGTGTATTTTTGGTTTTTCCATCATTATCGGTTTCGCTAAACGAATGTTAGTTTTTATAGGCCCTCTGATCCAAAAATTGACCGGTCTTTTAGGAGCAGATACCAAGTGTGTTGTAAAACAAAGTAACATTTTATGGTATCTGGCAACCTATTTAGAGGCGACTGGTTTTTCCATAACCTATAACATGGGATGGGTTTGTTTTACTGAGAGTCCTTCTACTTCTAATTTTGTTTTACCGCTAAAATTACTGCCATTGCAACCATTTCCAGTTTCTAGATATGTCTTGTTTTATGTGTGCAGTCTTATAACCGGGTTTTATTAAATTGACCTATAGTACGGAACCACAGGCTCACGTGTGGTCTCTGGCTATAATTTATCAATTTACTACTGTGGCAAGTCATTGACAAATTGTACTGGCTATCTACTGAATGATTGCCTCTTATTTATTTACTGTATGTATTGCCAATATCTTATTATTGCGTTATGTGAATAAATACAGGTAGTCTTGCCAGCCCAGACGACCATTTGTCATGTTGACATAACAAAGCGTTAAACATTCACAATTGTTTCACAATTTACATTCCCAGTATTTATCTAACAACATTAATATCTCAAAATATTCTTAAACATGTTAATTTGACATTCAAACATAGTGCGATTCCCGATTATTCCTATGGGAAAACTTGGTAATATAAAGAGCACTCCACACTGGCGCGTCGTCGCCGCGACCGGCTGTATAATTTTCACATTCAATCAAACGTGAAGTCCACTTCTCGCAACGCGGTCTATTCATAGTGCTGCCTGTCTGTTGCAATTTCTGTCCCTTGAAAAGTCTGGCGGTTGCTTTATTTTTATTTTTCAAGGAGTTTGTGTATTTTACGAGTCTTTGTTTTGGGAGATGAATAGTAGGTTTAAGTGCCCCAGGTAATGTTGGTACTGAGTACCTGGTTATTAACGGAGGTGTTAGGAGCGCGTACGTGAATTTAAGTGGTCCTTAGCGACAGAGGCTATTAAAAAGTGTAAGCGATAGCGGCTGTATAAACGTAACATTAATCATGAGTGTTCGTATTACAACGATATTACATTTCTGGTAAGCATGGCAAGAGTGGAGGCTGATACTCAGCACTGGGTGGACAAGGCTGCCAATGTTGATGATGATTCTTGTGTCACTAGACACAACGCAATTTTGTTTAATTATCAAAGTGTGTCAGATATCAGTCCGCAATGTGATTTACTTAGAGAGCCTGAGATAAATATGTACGATTTTTGCTTGTTCCATTATATTTTGTCATCACCTAACTCCGAAGCTGCTTATAGTTTAATTAAGTTTGTGTTGTATAGTTTTACATTATAAGGTCCGATGGGACTGACATGACATCTGTATAAAAGTCGCTAATAACAAATAAAGAGAAAAAAAAACCTGTATCTAGGAAGTTCTATAAAATAAACAACATGTTGCCATACGCAGAGATCCAAACCCAATATAAATTAAAAATAAACATGAAACTGGTTCTCAATTTAAAAATTTAACTTAGTGACCCGTATCTGTCATCAGATTTAAGCCCTGGGTCGACCTGTTGACAGAGTTGTACCATTTTGTGATGTCAGCAACTTGTCAGAAGACCTCTAAGCGATGATAAGTTTTAAATTTAACATGTTTTTATTGGAAAATGTATGTCAATGGTTTTTTTTTTGTGAATCGTTTCAAAAACGACGAAGTCAGTACGAATGTTTGGTCCTTGTAGTCTAAATATTGAATAAATGTGTCCTTTACTTTTTTATTATGCAAACAACATATAATTCCACTTAATATAAACGCTTATGTACAACAGGGAGCTTAACCCGGGATTGGGTTCTCTTATAGAAAACATTAGTGTCACAGAACGGTCCTTTCAGGCTTAGTTTTAGTTATAACGTTTGAACTGTATTTGGATTTATTATGGATTATATGGCCTTCGATTTCGGCATTTTCTGTATCGTTTATGGCAATTTTAATGAAACTAGTTTTTCTTTATAAAATTAGGATTTTAAAAGTTACCCAATAAATTCGATTACAAAAATTACCTTGAGAACTTGCCAAACAATCACAGCCCACACTATGAATACGGTCTTAAACAGCAGATTAGCTTGCGCGAGCACACGGCGCGTACTTCACATTTATTTCTTTATTTATCCGCGGCCAATAAGGCCTACATTCAAATAGTTCATTAGGCATAGCTGTGACATATCCAGCCCTTTATATGCGAAGCCCGTTTCTTTGGTTTATTTGACTGGCTGTTGATGAAAACGGACGGGACATACGGATGGACAGTTTGACGAGTACGCTGAATGTAAATGGGAGAACTTAAAATTTGTAGGCAGTGGAAAAATACTAAATGTCTTGTAAACATGTTGTAGGATTTGCGTTAAACTATATATCATTGAGATTTATGTAGAAAGTATTAAAGTGATTGTTATTTTGTGTTAATGTTTCGTACTATCGTATTTCGTAATCTGAGTTCTAATGCGAACTGTTAATGCTAAATTGATAGCGACTGAAAAAATTATCTAAAGAACCCATTCCATAAAGTGACGTTTTTCTTTATTAAATTTCTGGAGACAAACAAAAAACGAATTGGAAACTGATCTATCCGTGTAGATTGATTTTTGAAACTTAGTAGTAGAAGAGACAGGTCTAGTGGTGAGACAAGTTGAGCTCGAACTCAAAACTGAAAACATTTATTTCAATTAAACCATACTAAACAGGCATACTTTTAAATTGTTAAGGAGTCAGACAGACAGTTGATGTGGAGCTTGGTCTTATCTTAAAAATGAAATAACAAAATATTCAAAGACACATTGCTATTTGTCAGGTTTTAGTCCTATGGCTCCTGGTATCTTATTCTCAAATATTAATTGAATATATTTCTTTACTTACAAACTTACCGCAGTGTCTCAAGACGAAAGTCTATGACCAGTGTGTGTTGCCAGTGATTACATACGGGACCGAAACGTGGTCGCTCACAATGGGCCTCATCAGAAGGCTTAAAATCACCCAAAGGGCAAAGTAGAGGGTTATGCTCGGAGTTTCCTTGCGTGATCAAATCAGAAATGAGGACATCCGCAAGAGAACCAAGGTTACCAACGTATCCCGAAGAATAGCTAAACTTAAGTGGCAGTGGGCAGGGCACATTGCTCGCAGAACGGATGGCCGATGGGGCCGAAAAGTTCTGGAGTGGCGACCGCGAACCGGAAGACGCTCCTTTGAAAGGCCTCCCACTAGGTGGACCGATGACCTGGTGAAGGTTGCAGGGATCCGCTGGATGCGAGTCGCACGGGACCGGTCAATGTGGCGACACTTGGGGGAGGCCTTTGTCTAGCAGTGGACGTCTTTCGGCTGAAATGATGATGATTATGATGATGATGACATTTCTTTACACAAATCTGGGAAGAGGATGAGTGAGATCGCCACAAAACTTCAAAAAGAGATCATAGCCCATAAATGGGATTCAAAATCGTAGCAAAACCATTTCGCCTATCCCTCCAGCCCGTATGTCCCACTAGTTAAGCTGCAAATCACTGCGTGAGGTGGTTATATACGAGCGCTTGGAATGGGAACGGAAAATGATAGCACGTTGGCCCAAGATGGCCGGTTCTTCTAGATTGGTACATGTGTTGTAATCGTGTAGTACATGTTCTGATCATTGTGCGGTGAATATTGACGTCTGTTTAGCAGTGGTCTTGAAGAAGGGATTTATAGGATGGATGTGTCAGCTGGTCAGGGATGTAAGTAGGTTGAGGTGAAACGATAGTTCTGCTAGTCAAACAGCGAGTATGGTTTGAGATGGTGGTGCAATCAGGAGCTTGAAAGTTTGACAGTAAATGTAGTAATTGATATTTTAACTATCCTGGAGTACGAGTGAGAATGTTATCTTGATCAGTAAAGGTACTGTTAAACACCAAGAAATTAAATCGTAACATTTGGAAAATTCGATAACAAGAGTTTATTGTTATTTTTGCTGTAATTCTAATCCTAGGGATAAGAGTTACAGGAAAAATAACATTTTACATATGTAAAGGGTGAGAATAATGATAGTGTTGTTGGAATTACTGATTTTGGGCTACAATACAATTTTAGAAACGAGTATTCTTATGAAGGTCTGGGATCTACGGTCATTGGCTTGGTTCATCAGGAATTTCTCAGTAGTAGCCACGGAGTCTTTATTTGTGCCCCGTTGATGGCAATAGGCTCGCCCACGATTACATGAGACTTAAACATAAGTGGCGAAATGTAGGTGTACTATTAGGTACACCTCTTCCCGTCGGGAATACAGGCGTGATGTTATGTTATATTATGTATTCCAATCATCTTTGTGATAACCACTATCCTTGTATTGAGATGACTCACGATTGTCCCACGTTCCTCAAACATTGTGCCACACATAAAGTACCAACTGCGTATTAAGGCAAAAAAACAACGAAGCATCGATCCTTCAATCCTTAGTGATGACACTTTACAGTCATTGAGGATGATCACAATAACTTTAAACGATATTTATGACACTATAACCCCTCTTAATATTCTGGTCATGAGCAGACGTATAGAGTTATTGCTCAGTGTTTTGTAATTTGTACGTACTTTGATGTCGCTGTGAGAATGTGTATTGTATTGTTGAGTTATGAATTGATCTGTGGATTTATTTGATTATCTGTATGACTATTGGTCTGGAAATTTCTGTTTCCGATCGTGATTTTGTATGAGTCCTGTGACTTGTCTGGCAGTTTTTGGTTCCGACTATGAGTGAGGTAGCGTATAAAGTGTCTTAGTTTTCACAAAGGCTCAATTTATGTAGAAGTTCGATTGGTGTCATCAGCATTGTAAAACGCACTTTTTTATTAGTTTAACGAATTAAGAGTAGGGTTAAGTTAATAGTGCAGTGATTGATGCCTAACTTGTTGGATTCTTCTTGTACAGCATTAGATACTTCGCGCTATGTATCAGATACCTAAATAATTGGCAACAGGAACTTAGCATACATAACATAACATAATCAGCCTAAAATGTTCCCACTGTTGGGACACATGCCTCCTCTCTATGAGAGGGAATGGACTATAATCCACCACGCGGGCCCAGTGCGGGTTGGTAGATGTCACATGTCTTCGAATTTTTGGTTCTAGGATATGCCGGTTTCCTCACGATGTTTTCCTTCACCGTTTTGAGAGCAGGAACTTAGACTTAAGATATTTTTAAGTTAAGATTAAAACAAGAAAGTAGAGGTTATGGCTTAAAAGAGGTATGAGGAACTTGGTGAATAAGTCCTCATTCTCTATAGAAAAGTGAGAACCCACTGATCCCCCTCCAGGTGTTGTGTCTGGCTACTGCCCGACGGTTAAAAAAGTATTTGGCAATCGTGCGGATACCTGCTTGTGCGATGTAAAATATCCATGATGTCAGGACTGATGCGTAGTTCAAATATGGTTTGGCTAATGCCGCCATAAGCTGGCTTTAAAGAAAAAGTTTCAAATCATTCCTCGGTTGGAGCCTATGAAAAAGGCAAACTGAAAACCACATCTCAAAAAACTGATAATATCTCAAGCTAGATTACCTACAGTCATCTTGTCTCCATATAAGTAAACAAACAACCATTTCCATAATCACACCAACAAATAGGAAAGCTTTATACAAAACCCAATTTACTTGTAAATAATACGCCGGCAATAAGTTCAGTGCCGAGTCTATCACTCAAGCCGTAGTGATGGGCATCGGCGTTAAAAATAATGTCGATAAATCGCGCCGAAGATAAAAAGCACGAACAAATCGGTTGGGCGCGCCAGTGGGGAGCAGCGAATGAGGTTGCGTGGATGCGGTATATTATTGTGTTAGTTGAAATTTACAGTTTTTGTTATAAACACATAAACATTCTGTTATAAAGTAGATTGTGTTTTTCGTTGTAAAGGTTCACCAAGTAGGTTTGAAGAAAAAATTGATTGATTTATGTTGTAAAACCCAAATTTTATCTTCAAAACCTGTCATAAGACTAACAAAAAGATATGTAAATATAAATTAAATCAAAAACAGTCACGGGCTGTTTTTTTATTTTCAGAAAAAATCTAGGTAGCGATCTTATTATAGGTATCTGATACTTTTATTTATACCTGCAACAATTCGAATTTCACACAATTTCAGACAATGACTTCCTCCACTAACCACCAAAACTCATTACCAAACCACATCACTAATCAAGCGTAACCAAATCGCGAAATCACCAACCAAAAACCCGTTACCGGTGACTTCCACAAAACAATATCCACTACTTCCACAGTTTCCCACGTCCATGGTTCCGCGTGATTTACTCGGTGCGCGCGGGCGCGGGGCAAGGGGGGCGCGCGGCGAGGGGGGGAGGGCGCACTCGACTAATAAAAAACACCCCGACGCCCTCGTGACTGATGCGACAATTAATTTAATCCCATTTCTCTGCGTCTTTCAAGCCGTCAGGGCTGGTCCTAGTTTAAAAAGTTTGGGATTTCTTTTGGTTGTGAAGGAAGATTTTAGGGTAGTTTCTCGTTATAGAAATTTGGGCTAGAGCAAAGAGAAGTTGGCAACCTGAAGTCCTACTGCTAGTCACCACAAGATTTAGGAAAATTTTTTATCTTCCACTAAGTGTATTGGCTGAATTGCTTACAAAATAATACTATTTGAACTGAAACGACAAGTCGTTCCCAAGGAACAATTTCAAAAATGTTACTATAACTGTTACAATTAAATTGTGCTGCTCGAATGCCCAGCTACTAGCTACTGCATAACAACGACGAAGCAAAGAACACTCCGAAACAAAATGCCGCGCCATATTTCATTCATGTCAATTGACATTCTAAAGTAAGAACTACAATAGCAAGTGCATAACTTGTGCAACTCTGCGCTCGTCTGTTCACCACTTTAGTCTATCTGACAGCTGTCTATCTGTCCGTCAGTTAAGAGGTCAGACGTCGCGACAGGCTGTTTCTTTTAAACTTCATGAGTGAAATTGTATTTGCTTTGCGTAGAATGTTATTGTTTTTATGTTTTACTTGTCAAGTATATGTAGTTGAAGTTGGATTGACAGCTTTTGCAGTTCGCAAGTGACACGCATATTAATGGAGTTTATTTCTGCTTGACGTCTGAAGGCTGCATGTTCTGGTGACTTCTTAATTAGCCTTTTGTACTCAATGTTAAAGTGAACTTTTGTCTTGCGTCAATTGCGTTGACAAGGTTGTCGTTTGTAAGTAAAGCGACCTTTTAATTATGGCAATTATTTGCATTTATAATTTTCTGCCATTCGAGTGCACCTGTTTTGTATTAATTCAAAGAGCTTATTAAAAAGCTTCTCATTAGTGTTTCATTGTATTTCAGTATATTTAATTTGAGGATAAATACATTATTTTTCTTTCTCTCTTTAAAAGGTGTGTTATAGTTACTCAAGCCAAGCTTCAGAAATCTAAAAATACAGCACACAAAAGCTCATAAAATAAGTTCCTTTGACCCGCGGCAGCCCTGGAAGGCGCTAGAAGCAGACATCAGCGGAGCAGGCGGCTATTAAACAAGACTAATTGAGCGATAAATTCACGAGACGAGAGGCCGATATAAAAACGAACGAGAAACGAGAAAAATCTTAGATGAGAGAATATTGAAAGCGGTCCACGCGAAATTGATTACTGTCAATTAAGGACACGTCGGTGTCTGCGCCAGATGCTAACTCGATTCTATTAGGAGCTCCTTTGATCGTCGTTTGTTTACCCTGCTGTTCGATATGCTGTGTGTTGTGATAGTTCCGTTGTTGATGGAGATTTCATTGTGATTTTGTGGAAAAGCGTAGTTTGAGACGGGAGGATCGCAATTAGGATGTCTTGGCTGGAATCATGGCGCTAGAACTTTCTCTTTTGTTTGACGATTCTTGTGTTGTTAAGTTCTGGAGAAGTTCTGTGATTGTAGCTGAGTTAGTAGAAGACAGGGATTTTGCTCGCTAAACTAAAATTGTCTAGGATAACCACAGTGAGACAAGTGCCGCAAAGCCATCGGTGTAGTTTGTGATAGTTGTGTATGTCTTTAAAACACGGATGAATGATTTTAAAAGTTGGCCTTTGAGCAGTATTTGTTTATCGCTCTGTCATTCAACGCGTATGTTCATAGCTAGTCATTTGATGAAGTCTTTGTCCAAAAAAACCGTGTAGCTCTATATAATTATATCGTACCGTAGTCACCAAGCCAAGTCAACACTTGACGTACGTCAATTAAGAGCATCGATATCTATGCCAGATGTTAACCTGATTCCATTTGGAGTTTTTCTTTGATCTTGTTTTGTTTACCGTCGGCTGTTGTTAAATGGTATAGTGTTATCAGCAGTTAGGGCTTGTTCGATATTAGATCAGAATAAAGATACTCTGCTAGATTTTTAAACTTTGAATTATTCTCGAAGCAACTGCTTTAATTTGATATAAATGTCATGTCGGTGTTTACGATAGATGTTGGCTGTTCTATTTAAATAATTCCACAAAAAGACAAATATAAATATTATGATAATTTCTAATTTATGTTCTATCGTTAACCCAAACTTTTCAAACCAAACATCACACGTTCCCACCACACCGTACACCACGTGAAAAATATGAGCCCATCCTCAAAATTTATAGCACCACTAACGCAGCTTCTAATTCCCCCGACACACATTAAAATATCCGTTGCAACCGCCTTATTACACACGACAGTGACTTATTTCCATGAATAATAACACACTTTCATCCTTACAGAGCGTATTATATGGATCATTATACACGGAGACGTTCGCGAGGCCGCAACAATGGCTTTTCAACCTCATTTTTGAATGAACATGACTGATTGCCCGCTGCTACGAACAAAAGCCGCTAACATAAACATTCTACACGATAATTTGTCTGCGTTGTCAAATGAATGACGCTGCTGTTTCCAACACCCTCATTCATTACCACTTCTGTATCACCTACTTAAATAAACCACCACACATAAGCGTCGATGTAACTTTAACACATCGATGAAGTCGTGCGTTTTAAGTTTATAAAATATCGTAGTGATGGGGCGCATGTGTCCGGGAGTCAAGTCGATTAATAAAGTTTACAAGATGAAAGCCGTTGAGCTGTTAGTCGCGATGCGTTCCAGAAATAAAAAGCAGCTTTAAACTCGGCTGGGGATACTCACATCGTGTAGTGTCGCCACGTTTTAATGGCAGGACAAAGTCAATGTAAGCGTCTTAAGATTGTGTTACGCATTCACTAAAAAGTGTTTACACTCTACTTACTTTGCAAAGAATTTTGTTTTTATTACAGATGCATTTTCATATACTATCTGAAAATATAATATAAAAATGTTATGGTATAATAGGACTTTAACAGTTTTAAACATGATAAATTCTTGGACATAAAACAGGAACATTTCGAGACTTTTTATATCTGACTCTATAAAACTTGAATTCCTAATCCTTCAGTAATAAACATAAACTGGGCAATTTTTAATTAACCAAAAACCACTCGTCTAAATTTACGACAAGCAATAAAAAGAGAACTCCCTAACTGCCTATCACCAACGAAATATGCCTACAACTGTTATAAAACGCATTGTATAAACGACAGCAATAATTGTCGCCCTACTCGGCCGCATGAAATATACTGCGTGCAACTAATAGGTGGGACGGGCGTTAAGGAGCGCATAAATTAGCTGATGTTGTGACGGCCGCGACGGCCGGCCATCTGTTTGTCGATATGTCACGGCACAACACTACGCATTTATATAGAGATGTTTATTTCACAACGGAGAATAATGTGACGTATATTTTTTATGATTTTTTGTTTTTTGTACAACATGCACCTGTTGTTGTCCGCGAATTTAATATATTGTTGCTGAAATTTTTAACGTAACTCCATATTTTATCGAGAAGTAGGTAATGGGATGTTGGGATGAGTATTTTAATTCGTCATGGGTAATAAATCAGTTTGAATTATGACTTTTATTAAATTAGAATTCGCTGAAGTGAGTGCTTATGAGAAGTATGATTAATGAATTGTAGCAGTATCTAGATTATGCTTATTAAAATGTGTGACGGGGTTTTCATATAAAAATAGTTTATAACATATTTTTTGGGTACATTGAATTATGATATTATTTAATTGTATCGCGTTGGCACTCTTTGGAAACTACTTAAAAGATCTTTAAAAAAAAAACTTTTCTTCTGTAGTAAACTGAGATAAAGTAGGCAATCCATTCACCAATTAACTACAAGAATTACAACAATAGCTGCTACAGTTCACCACAAAAAAATCTCAAGAATGTCTTCATCTCTGACACAATAAAATAAAACCGAAAATATCTCACAAACCGCTCTATAGGCATCCTAATCCTCTAAGTAAGTATTATTTCTGATCTCAGGGCCCCATGCGATGATGGTCGGCGACATTTGCTTTCGTTTTTTTCAGCTTCTTAATTGCCATACACATTTTAACGTCGGCGAGGGCGCGGTTAGATGTCATGTTGATGGTTCGGATAAGATAATAACTTGAGAGGAAATAATTATGGGAAGGGAAAGTGAAAAATGAATGGAAATGGTGTGAATAATGTGTTGGTATCTGATGATAAGGTTTAAAACGGGATGGAGAGCGTTTCCGTATTTTAAGATGTAAGTAGCAGTTTCTTACAAATTCTACCTCCAGAAGGTTTTCGTACGATGGTATAACCTGTGCATCGTGGTAATCGTGGTATGGACATGTGATGCGGAGGAATGAGGAAAATGTTGAGTATGAATGTAGATGGCTATAAAAGTAGAGGAAGACCGAAGAAACGATGGATGGACTTTGTGAAGGATGCTATGGCTAGAAAGGAAGTGACTGCTGAGATGACGAGTAATAGAGAAGTATGGTAGAAGAAGACATGCTACACCGACCCCGAATAAATTGGGATAAGGCAGGAGAATGGTGATGATGATGGTATAACCTGTGTATCGTCAGATATGTAGAGTATTTGTCTAGAAAAACTGATATTCTAAAAGCGATACATACATAACATAAGAGATATAGACATACAAAACTCTTAAAAATCAAAATACACTTGTTCATCTACTTCGAAATCGCCAACAAGCAATGGTCAAACGACATTATGAATTCTAGTATTTATGCTGTCCGAGATGAAATATGTATCGTGCAGTAAAACCATTACAAGTTTAAGAGACCATCATCATTGGACGGAAATCGATAAATATCGCTATGTTGGTAATACCAGCACATAAATTATACACTGATGATTTTATATAGGAACTTAATCTGGATGTTTTACCATAATACCACATCAATAACTAAAGATTCAAAATGGCGTGTGAGACACCAGCCCAAAATAACAGTAATTGACAAAAAAACTGTTATTTAACGCTTTTCACGAATAAGACACTAATTGAGGATGACACAAATTAAAATTGATTATTTCGCACGTCGAAAGAATTACAGATCGGCGTATACACACATTTACTAATTGCCATCATCTGTTAAACACATCAAGAGTATATTTGGATCACTTAAATTCATCGGATGAATAGTTTAGTGTATTTTCATCTCGCATTTGCGCAGTTATAAAATGGTTGTGAATCGATAAGTGGTATATTACTGCGCTCGCATTAGCTGGTTTGCCAAGATTGTCGTCAGTGTGTCGGAGATGTAATGTTGTTCTGAGATTGTTGAACTATGGGGTTTACACTGATTCGGGGTAACCTCTTCCATGGCAAGAAATTGTGTGCTTAAAATGAAATTTATTGTATTTCTCTATCAACGTTGTCCCAGTGCATCCGTTCACACATAGTTGAACCCAGTAGGTTATAATCATCATTTTGTCCGAATTTTTTTAGTTTATTGTTAAGTTAGTTACTTTATTTAATTTAATTTATAAATATATACTATTGTCATGCTTTGGCTTAATAAACATATAAATTTCCTTTAAAGAATGCTAGCTAAGCTTTTACATCTGACATTGCGTGGCGTTGGTGATGGTGCCAGTAAATCTGGTTGGATTTAATCCTCAAGCTTTTCTTAATTTAGCTTTTGAGTATCTCTCTGTACCTTTAGCAAATTTTGGTTTCTAACAGTTGCACGGAAGCAAATTAGAATTTCGAAACAATTGAGCATCTCTGGTTCTAATCCCAATTTCCTTAACAAAACAATAGCACCGAATAATGGAGATCTTGAAAAATTGTCTTACAGCCGTAAAACAGTTAATTTATCACGTGTTCGACTATAAATAAAAGTGTTGGCCACATCTAATCGCACACACGTGTGGCACACTGTTATTGTGAAGTTATTTAAGAAATAGTGTATTAATACTCTTATTAACAATTTGTTACATATTTTAGAGTTTCGGATTGTTTATTTTGAATGTAAGGAGTCGTAAATTATGTTTTTATTGCGTGTTGGCGTCAAATGGGTCGTGTAGTAGGTGATGTCTTGTTTTATGGGCGAAGTGTGGTGGTCGTATTGTCTGTCTGTCAGTGAGGGAATAGTGTTTAGAATTTAAGTGTGAGTTTTCCGAGGAGTTTTTGATAAGTTTATTTGGGAGGTCTTGGGTAAAAGTAGCTTTTAATGTTGGTTATAACGAGTGTCTTGACTTACTTAACAAACGTAAGAACATAACATGCTTGTATATCTCAACGGGTTAGGCAGAGTTGCAGCTATAGTACACTCAGATTCGGTCAGTTATGATTACTAACTAAATAATAAATTATTAAAAGCTAAAAGAAATCATTTTTCCAAAGCCAACGAACTTTTGTTACACTGGGATCCTATAAACTACTATCAGTTATTTGTATCTCGAAACTTGTACAACAACTAATCGATATTGTAACCCCCAACACTATCAAAACGTACACGAAGCAGCTTCAAAAGTAAACGAAAACCGTTCCACAATTAGCTCACAACAAATCACCAATCCATTAACAATGTGGAAGACAAGACAAACGGCTTGTCAGCAATGAGGTAACAATTATCCCGGGCTTGTTCCGGTCCCGGGATCCCGGGCACATCCCGGAATATCCCAGGGGACGGTACCGAGCCATGGTTACCCTACTCGATCGATATTACGCCGGTTTGTGAAAAATGTGCATTCAATCATGCTTTTGATATTTGATATGGTCAGTTTTTAGGGTTTCGTAGCCGAATGGCAAAAACGGAAACATTACAGATTCGTCGTGTTTGTCTGTCCGTCTGTATGTCGCAGCCACTTTATTCCGAAACTATTGGGACTACACAATTGAAACTTGGTAGGTAGATGTATTCTGCTAACTGCTTTACGATTTTTATACAAATATAAAAAAGTAAAAGATTAAGGGCTCCCCATAAATGGAACTGAAACAAAAATTTTTTTTTTCTTCAAACCTATACGTGCGGGGTGTCTATAGATAGGTCTTTAAAAATGACATTGAGGTTACTAACATAATTTATTCTCAAAGGCAATCGTTTGAAAGATAGACACTTCCAAAGTGGTAAAATGTGTCCCCCCCGCCTCTAATTTCTAAAGTAAGAGGAGAACAATTCTGATTGGTTTGAATAAGATTTGATGTTTAGTTTTTGAGTTATGGGACTTTTTTTATCAAACTGCAGCAGTAACTTTGTTTTTCATTAACATACTATGAAAAACAAATTTAGTTTTGCTGTTTTATTTGGTGCTACGGAACCCTGTGTGCGTGTGAGTACGACTCGCAGTTGGCCGGTTTTTTTAAATTGTTGTTGTTGATTTTTCACTGTTTTACTTTGTGCTGAAATAACACGTAGTTTGAAGTTTTCAAATGGACTGGATTCCAGTGTTGGTAATAAAAAAGCACTTTTACACCAGTTGAATTTGGGCTTTATTCTGGTCACTTCAGTGTGTTGACTGTTCCATAGGATTTATGTCCAGAAATTTGGAATTGGCTTACGGAGCTACGAATGATAAATAAGTTTTTAGACAGCAAATATCCCACGACAGATATTTTAACGTTATTATTCATGCCCCAGCAGCCTATTCCTAAGCCATACTATTTTTGACGGTAATAAAAATTACACCACGATGATCCCCAAAAATAACTACACAACATTTCCATTCCATTAATTCGCATGCCCACTTGCGTCACTCACACATTAAACAGAAATGGTCAACACCAACCTAACATATCTAGACACGCGGCAAAGTTTGGAACTAATCCCGAAATTCACAAAATTTTGACAGTTGTCTTGACAAGCAGCGCTGCGCCGAAATGTCAAGATTTACTGGACAGTCCGTTGAGTCTCGTCGGAATGACACTGCGCAGTCCGCATGATGGCTGGCAGTCATCGTTGTCAATTTAAATGAAACTGTAAACGCTGACAGGCGACAGTCGAGGGCTCAACAAAAAATAATTAATGGGCCGACTAATGAATTGAGTACGGTGGGCAGAGGAAGTTTTGTGAGGTCATGCGGTTAGGGTAAATGTTTTGGATGGGTTGTATTTTTCTTTGTTTAGCGTTCGTTACTTTACTTATAGTATCTTATACGCAACCTGAGGCCGTAGCACGGGTGCGCGGTGTAAATCTCGCAGCGTAAATCCGTCGATTTTAAAATTAAAAATACACGTTTCGTTATAATTTTATGAATTTATTGATATCTATGGATGATAGTGATTGTGCTTAATGCAAACAATTTAACTAAAATGCTATAGGATAATTCAATTTTCGATTAAAAAACGACGTATTTACGTTACGTTTACACCGCGCGCTCGTGCTAGGGCCTCTTTTATCGAGCAAGAACTCAGAAAAAGAAAGAAAATATTGGGAGCACCTGAAACTGAAAACTATAATTACAGACTGTAAAAGCATTATTAAAATATAAAAGTAACAAGAATCAGGTAGATTCAATCTAGTTTAAAAAATAAAACTTCCGTTAACATAAAATAAAGCTATACAGGCCGGGGTCAAGGTCAGGTCAATTATAAACAGTTTTAACAATTCCAAATTAACCTTTCCTTGACTTCTAAACAATCACTTACCAACTACACGAAAATCCTTCACCAATTTAAAACCAAATTAATTTCACCTGCCTCAAAGCAAAAAGTAATAATAAAATTAAAACAAAGTAAACAGATCTAAATGTTTCTCCACACCGTACCTCTCCCTCGGGCGGAGTTAAACTTGATTTATTCACCTCATTTCCTCTCCTTGTGGTTGTTAGTCGCCTGGGCGAATTAACCGACGATTCATATGACCTTACAAATGTGAATATAATAATGTCGCTGTTTATTGACAGCTGAATTTGTATAAAATGTGGGTAGTTTTGGAGGATTCTTTGTAGTTGACGGTGGTAATCAACAATTCGTTTCGAGTGTAATTTTATGGAATTTCCAGGGGGTGTCTTTGCTAGGTTTTACAATGAGTTAAATTCACATCGTGAATGTGTGTGTCGTTCGTTCGTTTTGTTTCTACATCATTGCAGTAAATTAACTAAGTGCATCTATATATTTCGTCCGTGCAGTTTCTAAAAAAATATAAAAGTTCCGAAAAAAGCCAAGGATCATTTTCAGTACTAACAGCGCTTCCTTTCTCGTAAATTGTGATACTCTTCCGCTTTAAGCCGATTACTTCTAACAATAACAGTGTCCTGAAGCCAATTCGTTCCGCGGTTCCTGAGACCACTTGCTTTTCTCTTAGAAAACATGTTTTTTCCTGTGAAAAATCTTCCTTATCTGTCCTTTGCTTGAACGGAACATCCGGCTCGAGCTTCTATCTCCTTAACTTACTCTGGCACAGATCTAAGGAGTGCCTCCGGGATCTCACAAAGTACTCGCACTGCATCAAAAGATATCTAAAACAAAAAAGCATCACAAAAAGCTACGACAAGTGCTAAATGTTTTTGCGGCGACTCTTCATTCAGTCATCCCGCGGGTGGCGTTAACCCTGATTTATTCGCGTCGGTTTCCGCTCCTTGCGGCTGTGGACCGACGACGAGAATTAAACGGTTCACGCGTAATACTGTTACAGATGAATAGATCTGAGGCTGGATTATGGATTGGAAATTATATTTATCAGAAAGATAAATTAGCAGGAAATCCAAAGTTAACCAAGAAGGTAGTAACGTATAGCACCAGAAGGCAAGGTGCAGGTGTGCGGAGGAATTAACTTAACATCCTTAAAAAATGTAAGGAATATTGAATCTTCCAGATAGGTACTTACACCATAGTAAAAGATTTAGCTTAGTGATTATAGTACAGTTACTTAATAAGGAAATTAAAAATGCATAATATACCCGTGACTTTTTTACATAAAATAGCTCTTGGCGCGATTTTTTTTTTTATCTTCCATAATAGGTACAAAGAAAAATAATAAAAAAAATTAGAATAAAATTATGAAACATTCTGTTAATGATGTTTTCGTGTCAAACGGGAGAACAATACCTACCCAGCACACGAGTCCAGTAGATCATCGCTCGCAACAGGATGTTTTAACTACGTCATGCGTCATAGTACTGAATAATATTTTTATTTTTAAATTATTAAAATCTCATAAATATCCTTTTTTTATGAATGTTTAGTATTCATTGGATGCATGAAGTTGGCTGCCGTTGTAAGAGGACTAAAAAGTCACGGTGTATAAGTAATTCCAAGAGTTCGATAGAAAAGTTATTAATAAATTCATAACTGGCAACAGAAGCTTAAGTAACGCTACCACCTACTTACCAACCAACAACATTCTAATTAATATGCATACTAAAATTATAACACAAAAACACTTTTCATGTCCTCATAAAACGCTGCACGATAAGGGAAAGAATTACCACATTAACACGCAAAAAAGTACACGTAAACACGACACCATAATGTGTCTATCTATGGCATTTTTTGCACGTTTCCTCCATAAAATGCCCATAAAATGACACATTGGACAAACATTGGCTTTGCGTGCGCATGAGCAACGCAGCATGAAATTTATTACTTCCTCAGCCAGAGGAAGAAACCACTTAAGTTTTGAAGGCACTTGGCTTTTAAACCAGTTTTTAGTCATGTGTTTAATTTGCATTACAATTTAAAGTTAAGCTTTTAAGTACCCTGATGGTTCAATCAAAGATTTGAGATAAATTAAAGGCGGAAAGCCTTTCTGGTGTACATTTTTATTTGTTTATATCAGGATGCTAATCAGTTATAGTTTAGATATACCCACATTGTCGTGGAAGTAATAAAATATTAATTTATCAATAAAATTATTTTAGAATCGCACACAGATACTCAAGTTCTTTGTTAATGAAGTCTTTCAAAGCTAACCATTATTTATATTTGCCGTCCAAAATGTAACACCATATTTACCAACCACAATCCCACGAAATCCTACATAAAATTTAAAGTCAAACGTTGGGCTTGTCAAAACAACGAGTTAACACCCAAAACCGTCGCATCCTGAACCCGCTAACAAGCAACAAACGGCCTGAACAAACACCCATCTGGAATATCGCATCGGTCCCTCTAACTACCGCACAAATTGCGCCTTTGTACGCAAAACTAACACCGCATCACAAACATACAACACCCCTAGCTATGGAAATTTCACCCTTGTCACCCCCACTTAAACTATTACCAGCCTGCACTTCTGTGGTAAGATTTCTTCAAATGTTGGTAATCCAGAGGAAGCGTAGATTCATCACGCATCACTCATGTTTGTCTTGTATCAAGCTTTCAAAGCTGTTGGTCGTAAATATGGCGTAATCTTTTAATGTTTTTAACGTGGATGCAGATTGGCAATGGCAGGATGCAACAAGGATGATGTTTGGTGTGATAGGGTCATATTGTCTTAGTTCCTTCTTGCTTCCCTCAAATAAGTCTCAAAGTACGATCCTCTTTCAAGAAAAAACCAATTGGAACCAAGATAGTACCTTATGGCACTCTTTAAAGGATATTCATGTATTTCAGTAGCTACAAGCACTTGAAGACAAATACGAAATTGAGTCATGTGGATTGTCCTTATCCGGCACTATCTACGAGCACAAAGAAACATTCATTTCTGTCAGGCACTTGTGCAATAATTTAGTTAAGCGCAAGCCCATCGGAATACAATATTTATTACTTCCTTTCAATCGCTGTGAAGTTTTTTTTTTCCATCGAAACACTTATCTTCTCCAGGATACACATTGGGCAGCTGGTGAAAATTGCAAGTAAAAAAATTGGTCTAAATAAATCTTTGCGTTGACATACAGTTCTTGCTGCCGTCCTTTGGGCACCCCAGTGGGCAGGTGACGAGAGCTCTTGGCCAAAAACAGTTGATAGTTTATGGCAAAAAAAATATCTTGCAATTTGTCAGTAACCTGATGCTTGACATAACGCCGGCGCCAAGTTCCCATTGACCATAAAATTTTATCAAGCAAAAAATTGTGTTTTTACTACGTAGTAGACATTTGCATGTGATTTTTATAGGAAACTAGGTTGTAAAAGTTTATATTATGCTTTCAGTTTCACAAAACATATGTGCGAGTTTTTGTTGGTTCGGAGAATTTTTAGTGGTGCTTTTAGAAAAACAATAAAACCGGTTGAAGTCGTATTGTTTTTTCTACTGGTGGACTTGAATGACTTGCCTGAAATATTGTTATTTAAAGATCAACTCATGATAATGGGAAGATGATTAGAAACCATGTGTGTAGTGTAGCTTTGGTAAAACTATGTTGTCAGATTTATGGTATCTGTAACAAATTCAACTATCCGCCTACTGTGAAGATGTTTTTTACTAAAGTTAAGTGTTCGCACTAAATCAATTAGAATTAATAATTATATCTTTTATAATAAGTAAAACGTAATTTTGCCTGGAATGAAATCAAAAATTAACTCAAATTAAATATATTCATTCATTATTACAGAAGTTGATAAAAGATAAAGGCGAAGAAAATCCCTCAGAATCAGCATTCAAATCAAAACTTCTCAATTCTAAAAACCAACAACAAGAACACATCACTGACAAAAGCTCATACAAATCAGGCTGCAAATAATAAATAATTTATGTGCCTATCTTTGAAAGGGCGTGCCGGGTGACGTTTACACAAAGAATGAAAAATGACGCCTGCCACGGACTACCATAGACCGTCAGACCGTCAGAGCCAAGGATTAGTGGGCTTGAATAATGTCCCACTGTTGAATGACTGTCCAAAGTGTTATTTTTGTGGGCAAGTAGCTAAGTCATGTTTATGATGCGTTCTTAGAACTTAGAAGGAGTGGGGATTACATTTGGTTTAAGTTTGGAGTATGTTTTGTGATTTTATAAGGAGTTTTGACATGGATCTGCTCGAAGTAAGAATTCGTAGATTTTGTTTTTCTGTCTTATTGAGCTTTGGTTGGCAGATTGATTTACCATTAGATTAAATTACCATATCTATTAGAGAATTTTGAAGACGCAAGAGTTTGATGTCAAGAATGAAATCATTGACCAATTTTTCTCCTGACTTAGTGAGGCTTGTGACATGACACACATGTTGTGTAGCATGTCCCAACCTCACTAAGTCACCACCACAATTTACACACCCTCAATTCCCTTACAAACAGATGTCAATAAAAATCCTGCGTTTTCGTATGCAACCAATGTGCGTACATTAATCAAGCAGTGGTCAGCGCTGTCAATCAGACCCACTGCGCTGTCGCAGCGAACAAAGTGACGTTCTGCGTGTACAATTTACGAAATGTTTTACTGTGTTGAGGCGGTTTTTTTTGTCCAGAGGTTTTGCGTATTTGCGCAATGGATTTTTAGTGTTGGTTGGTCGGATTTGTATTTCCTTTCGTGTACCTTAACGTCGATCTACGCGAGACACAATGACTTTTTAATTGTGTCTATACAGGGTGTAAACAGACCCTTCACGAAGCCACCTACCAAGCATTCTGTACATCAAACTAAGTACCTTTACGAAAAAATGGTGGGGAACGACTTTTTTTTTGGGATGACAAATCACGTTTTACGGTAGGACTCGATAAAACACACTCAAAGCATTGTGCTGATGGATGAATTGAAAAGTACGGGGGTCGTGGAGGTGTTTAAAGTTTAAATCTTACATTAAAAACATGTATTTAAAAAAAAAAAACTTGTGAAAAAGTTGGAACTTTGATACTCCGTAACTAGAAGGTTCCAGGTATGGTCTAGAACAAAAAAAATATCGCAAAGACGGGGGGACCAAGTGCCTTTTGGCTTCGTTAAGGGTCTATTTACACCCTTTATACTCGGTATACGGGTGGTTAAGGGTTGAAACCTGGAGTATTTGTTGGGATACCTCTTCCTGTGAGTTTCGTTAAGGTTCTACATGGATCGGCTGGTTTTTTTTACCATTAAGGGGATGGTCCTACCTACCAACACATAACATGTGACGTTTAAAGTAAAAGTGGTAAAAGATAGTTGACAGGTGGTAGACTCAATTCTGCACCAATAATCCGTTAACCATGTTTGGAGACCATGGCAAAATAAACCATTTTGAACATGGACCGATATCAAAGCACACCAATCATTACTCCAGGTCCACATTATCAATCTAAGCCGTGACGTACGCGATAAAGGCTAAGCATTTGACTAGAAAATTATAGCAGTACATAAACAGCCATAAGTTGTGTCCCATCGCCTGAGAACGTCATATTGACCCTGTTCCCTCAGTGCACGTTGATAAACATCTAATACATTCATGTATAATTTTATTACCAGCTCGGTTAGAAAACTTATTTATTAACAACATGGAAATTACTTAGTTTCCTTCACGTTATTTTCTTTTATTGCTTTATTTGGCTACGATACGTGGTGATAAAGCGACAAGTTTTATCGTTATGTACGTAATGAATGGTAGCGCGTTGAGGGTTAACAACGACATTGTTACAGGTTAGTATGCATTATAAAATAATATACAAAAAGATCGGCCAGCAATTGGCCTTGTGAAGATGAACTATTCTACTACTCTTTTATGCAGAGCTACAAGCACGAACTACTATGTTTGTCAGAGCATTGATCACACACAAAAGCAGCCACACATCGACAACTATAAAAAGATTGTTTACTACTACTGTTGGCTAGACAAAGTACCATTGTATCAGCGATTCCAAGAGCGGATGGAAAATAAAAAAATGGATAGGGAATGCATAGTCATAAGTCTTAAGCTACCGAAAAGCACAACATTTTTGTATTTTTTTGTAGAAATACGAAAAACTTCGAAAGTGATTGTTAATTGTTTATTCTCAATAGTTACAATTGTCAAAAGCAAGAAAATAAAAATCAAGTGTGGAGAGGTCGTGGCAAAACGAAGACTATATTTTTCAGGATTTACTGCACTTGTTGATCAATATAGCTACTGCACAATCCAAAGAATAAGTCTTGTAAACAAGACTAGCTTTGGCTCACACACACACATTTCATCTGCGATATAATGTGGGTCAAAAACAGAATACCATTGTTTTTCACCTTTTCCTTTTTTCATACCCCTGACGAAGATTTGTTCGTATAATTTATGTAAAACTAGCTGTTATCCGCGACTTTACTCGCCTGAAATTAGAAATTAAATATTAAAATGCTCGGCAATGCCATCTGTCGAAAAGGAAATAAAATGTTTGGTTATTCTCGCGGGGTTCGCTCAATTTTCCGGGTTGCAGTAATGTGGGGTATTTTTTCTTTAAACTATTTTATGAATTCTTTCCTTGTGGTTGGTGAATATTCTTTACTTGTGAACCATGCTGAAAACATATTTTTTTAACCGAATAATATGAGGAAGTAAAGGTAGTAGGCGCATTTATGACTAATATAGCAAGCAAGCATATAATTATTATTACGTCGATATTTGGACTGGGCGCATATTATATGATTACAGTATTGCGAAGCTTCATGCCTGTGCAGTGTGCACATCCTACTACTATATAATAAATGCGAAAATTTGTGAGGATGTATGGATGTTTGTTACTCTTTCACGCAAAAAATTACAGACTGAATTTGGATGAAATTTGGAACACATAGGATACTTTTTATCCCGGTAGCACGATCCCGTGGGACAATTACCGAACTCCACGCGGGCGAAGCCTCGGGCATAAGCTAGTATAAGATAAATTGCTGAAGAAGAAGCGAGAAGCCGCAACCAATAACAAGATGAGGTGGACAATTTTGAAGTGACATTTAAAAGAACAACTTCAACTCTACTTAGTCTTTCATAACTCTCAACCGTAAGCATCTATAAATCCTTATTACAAACGACGACCAACATAAAGTCTCAAAGCTCCCGACTCGCGTCTGCCTCGTTGATCTAGACCAACAGACCAATTCAGCTAGTGGTCGCAAACGCGACTGCTGACCAATAGGTCCTGGGTTTATTTCTCAGGTTGAGCGAAGTGATAATGGGTTTTTCCATCAGGAATTTCTTAGTAGCAGCCATGGAGTCTGAATTTGTGCCCGGTTGATGGCAATAGGCTCATCCTATATTAAATGGGACAAACATTACTGATGAAATGTGGTTGTGCTATTAGGTACACCTCTGCCTAAGCCTTCGGGAGTTACAGGCGTGATGTTATTTCAAAGCTCCCGGCAGAGCGTTGCCAATAAGTCAGCCTCACTGGCCCACCGTGTGCTACTAACTTTTTATTTTATTTTCACAAAAAAAGGTAAACTGTTATGTTCCCAGTGAATTCCGTGGAAACGAGAGCAAGAACCTTGGAAAGTTGTGGACCTCTTATGAGTCATAGATCTGAATAAATAATAAAATTGTAAACATTAACAATACTAACCTAATTACTTAAGCACCATTGTTACTAACACTAAAATACTACTTTTTATTTTATGTATTTAATGTCCATTAGACCGTATTTCTTTACGTTTACTGAAAATCAAGAGAATAAACAAAAAAACACTGGCAAGCATGACAACTGTAGCGGAGATCTATAGCTCACCAATTATTGTAAAATATTTTGTGCCGAGGGTAATTCGTACAAGCACTTAGTGAAAAGTTATTAAACATTAGGTTACTAACACTATGGATTATCTTTTTGTGATAAGATAACGGTGACGCGAAAATCAAAATGTATTGAATTGTTAAAAGCGACCGAAAAACTGAGAAGTATGTTCTAGTAATTAATAATTCTCTCCGAGTACTTACTAAGTCTCTTGTGCTACCCTTATATTGTCAGTGGAAACTTTTAATTGTCGTTCTTTCACTATCTTACTGTCTACTATCTGTATCCTAGCTGTAAGTTTCCTTAAGAAATATAATAATTCATAACGCTATGAAAGCGACTACCTCTTGTATACGTCCTCTGGACAGACAGACCGCGACTGTATAAAGATTTTTATGGAATCAGAATATACTGACAGATTTTACATTTCCATAACATAGAGAAAAATAACTGAAGGTAACCGACGTCTCTCGCCTTTATTTGAGTTGTACTATTACATTTACAAAAGTTTTCACTATCCAACAACAGTATCCAGCCAATACAATTAAAATCAAACCATCCTTTATGAACCCATCCTAATCACCATTGTAACCCACCCCCATAGCCAGAAACAACCCACTTCATAACCCCATATTATTAAATCGGCCAAACTTATTACGGTCATAACATAAAGTAACCCTAAACAATTACAGTGCACCCGTTCGCGGGGTAAAGTCGTAAGTGGCGGTGAAAGGGTTGACACACACGTACCGCTTTCGAGGGACACGCGATATTGTTGTACTCGTGGTGTGGGTAAGCTGTGCTAGCAATCGACGACTTTACACCAAAAGAAAAGAGAAAAAGAGTTGAAGAGCCTACAAGTAATTTCTACAATGGATTCGAAGTGGAAATCGTCTAGTCGGCGACATATCGTTGTTATCTCGCCATGTATCAGTTGCATTTAATCGCTACTTTTGAATTGTCAAAGTAGGCATCAGTCAAAAACAAAAAGTTACAGTTACAGTCCCAGCTAAAACGCATATAATTATGAATGAACTGTGTTGCCTATTTTAACACCTGCCACGCATAAAAACACTAACTGTTATCGAATTCGATAGTAATAAGTGCACAAGAGCTGCTAATATGGCGCGAATTTTCCACGCTCCACAGGCAACAACATTCCGTTCAAAGTCGTTGGGCAGTCATGGTACGTGTGTGTTAACCCTTACAGGGTTGGCACGCTGGGGTTAATACCGGGTTACATTAACGTCGCGGTATCAGCGGTATTAATAGACTATCATCGAGATAGGATACCGCGCCGCGTTTATGACTAAGAAATGGAGGCAGCCTGATAAATTTTATGTACACTGTAATATTCAATATACGCTTTTTATGGTGAGTGGGGGGTTAATTCTTTTTATGCTGTCGTTATTCATTCGTGAGTGGTTGTTATGTGGTTTTCTGTTTTGAATAATGTTGCTTTTAAGGCTATCGTCTGGACTAGGCATGGTCTTTTACATTGTACTATCCATTTAGGTAAATTCCGTCGGAATCTGATCTTCTGACCGTGACTGATGAGCCCACCACTACCACTTATCTATCTTACTATCTCCACAGTCACGCCCCCGTTCACGACTTCAGGCGATGCCACTAGCGTCAAGCGACAGGCGCGTGTGTCGCTTGTTTCCATTGCGTTGCAAGTTGCTTCGTGGTGACGAGTCACCATGCTGTGCGCAATTTTTTTCATAGATTTGTTTTCTTAGAAGTTGTTGTTGAAGAAAGAAAGAAAAAAAATATTTATTTGTAGCAGGGACATGACGTGCGTTGTTATGTCAGCTGGTTGTTGAGCCGTAATGCGTTTTTATTCATCCTTTTTGATGATTGAAAGTTTGTCAATAATGAGCAATCAAGTTACCTACTATAGAAACAACAAAAACAAGGATATTCAAATACAGACTACTAAACATCTTTGAGTGAACTATCAACACCAACTTTATCTTCAATCAACTCATCTGCAAGAACATCATTAAACCCCGCCACACTGTGTAAACCAACACTCACACCAACAGGAAGTGACACAACAGAATTCAAATTAAAATTACCGACACACGACACGACAAGCTTTTTTAATTGTCACTTACCTCTTTTATGTAAATCCGCGGTGACGGCTCCCACTGGTGTCGGCACTGTCGTCCGTCTGACAGCGCTGACACTCTGACAGCGCCGACAACTGACAACCGACAGGTCGCCCGTTCACCGGGCAATTTGCGACCAAGCGGCTGCACCGGGAGAAATATTATTTTACTTGCTTTTTTTCAGCGGAGCAGTGTGCGTCCTGTCAAACCGATGGTGTTAATTTCATTAGGGATTGGACTATTTTTTGTTTCTTTTTTTTAATGGACTGCTGGTCGTCAAAGGTTGGTGGAAAACTGTTGGGAGTAATTTGAGGATTTTTGGTTGAAAGCGTGGCGGAAATTTTCTTTCTGATGTAAATGACAGGCGTCCTAATTTCAGTGACGTTTCGGAAAGCCTTGTCCCAATTCGTCACGATCTCCGACAGCTCTTCATTTTTGTAGGGAATTGAACCTCAAAAATCTACATATAACTTACGTTACTTATCTGTGAATTTTATTAGTATGTCAAAACACTATTAGTGCCTAAACATAATAGTAAAGTAAATGTATTTATCTACTTTCTTTGGCAGACCGAATTAGCTCCGTACCACTTAGTTGTGCTCATTTCCTATTCAAAACTCACATGCCTTCAAACCAACATTTTACTACCATTCCTACAACACTTATCTAAACAAATTCTCAAGAAAACATCCTTCTGTACAACACATTAAGCACTAAACATTCCCTATCTGAACTAACACACAATACGGGCCTTTCACACTGGCGCATTCCGGTATCTCAAACGGCTACGTCGGAACGGTCGTCTTGCGCGGCGCGTCTTTCATATTTTGAATACTTACTCGAGTTATAAGAATTTACGCGCCGCTTACTCGGGGGTAATGGGTCGCATAAAATCTTATGACCACTCAACTCTTGTGTATTGACTTTTACAGCGGCGCCATTACACGGTATATTTTAAGAGGGGTAGCAATTCGCATTTTGTGGGAGCGGTGTGTCTGTTATTTGCGAAATAATTTTCATTTTTTTACTGTTATCCTTTTTTCTGGTGGCGGCGAATTTGGGCCACGGTGCCGGCTTAATGATAGCTCGTTTGTGAATTTGTATTTGGGGAATAAGCTATTATGTAATGTGGGTTAGGTTGCGTTAGCTGTTTTGGTAAAGATCATGGCAGAGCTATTTTAGTCCGTAATGTCTCGTTTGAGACAGCATTGCGACTGCAGCAGATCTCTGCAATCAAACATATTAATGGTAATACATTCTCGGGTCAACTTCCACACGCAACGTCTTTGCCAATCTTCACAGCACTGTGGTATTCGACTCTGCTTTCATAACATCACGTTTTTATCCCAGAAGAGTTCGGCAGAGACGTTTCTTACTCTGTACACCCACGCTTCGCCAGTTTATATTCTGTTTTATTTATTCGGGAAAATAAACAGTTATACATTAAAATCTTATACTAAGTTATAAATATACAACGAGTTATAAATGTATAACCTACGACATTCTAGTTTTTTTTTTGCCGCCCCTCACATGGAATTCTGTTCACGTGAAATGTTTGTAAATTCATCATCCAGCGTTTACAAACATTTAAACTCACATGCACAAACAGCCAGACCCGGAACAACTACCTGTAGGTCATACAAATATTTGTTCCGTGCGAGGATCGAACCCGCGATACGCCGCGTAGCAGCCAATCACTCAGCCACTGCGCCCACCGTGCCGGGCGAGCCAATTTCCGTCAACCATGTTGGCCTGCTACAGCGAAATTCAGTGTCTATTCTAAACACTTAAATTTTTCTGAGTTCCACGCTCTCCACGTCCACTGCGGCCCAACCCCACACGTGTTTACATGTCGCCATAACAATAAGTTAAATAAACGCCCTCTACGCTTCGTGACGACTGCTGTTTGCATTGCATTATGTTATGACTCGCTGGAGGAGCTCTCTTTGTGTGGATGTAGTTCTGTGTTATTGATTTAAGAGGGAATAAGTGAGTGTTGCTGTTTTCTTATTATAGTGACGATAATGTAGATAGTTTGTGAAATGGTTATTGGAGTAATATTGTATTATATTTAGTATAGTCAGCCTATAATGTTTCTTATAGAACACAGGCCTCCTATCTTTATGAGAGGCGGTGATAACTGACAATTACATTCAAAACGTTCAGTATTTATACCTACATCGACATTCAATATGATTAACATATTTAAGCTTTTAGGTAGCTACGTCAATGCGATCAATGCAATGACATCAACTTTAACTGTGATAAAACGTCGCTTTAAGACTTCTTGTCGTGCTCACAGAGAAAAGTATCTTCAAATCTTTGAATCTAGGCCGCAATCGGAAAACCGTAAGTTTCGAAAGTGTTCAAGCGTAACCACAGAGAGAAGAAAAACAAACTTGCACCTCTCGTACATACAAAGAAACAGACTGGCACTAAAGTAGTTACCCTATTTCTTACAACAGACCACAAAGAACTAACTTTATTATGATTAAACCGGAATACCATCACAAAACTAGAGCGGTCAACACGGAACCGATAACAAACATACACAATTAACAAATCACCACATAAAATAAACATAACAAAACAAATAAAACTAACAATAAACGTGGAATCTATTAACAATAAATCATATTGTTCGCTAGAACGCAACGATTGAGTAATAAATATCAATGAGTTTAATGTTCGGGCGTACACGCGATAACTGTCAGCCGCCATGTTGCTCCGCCATCTTGATTTATGACATTTTATTGTGAACTGTCAATAGATAGCGCGGAGCTATGAAAGGAGCTAATTGTTTTTCGTTTGATGAATAGATTCTGATTTTGGGTTTAAATGGAAAATAATTCTTATCGATGTTATTGTTGTTCGTTGTTGAACATGAGTCAACAATTAAATCTATTTCAAATGAAACGGTTGTAGATATTGATGATGAGTTATATTCACTTGATTTTTACCTCATTGATATCGTGCTCTTCAATTTTACGTTGCATTTAATAAACAGGTACCTACCTTATTATTCTTCGGTGCTTAACCTGTATGTCCAAAAGGATATTTACTTTTCCTTAGATTATATTGTGTCACTGCTGGTCAAAGGCTTACCTCATAGCTTTCGACTCTTCTCTCCGGCCAATCTCATACAAGGCTAACACACAAGTAAAAATACTGATTTCCATCGGAGATCTTAGAACGGCGGCCGCTCCTATAGTGCTGAGCACAGCTACCGTGTGCCCGACTAAAACTGTCAGTTCTGAGTCCAACATTACGGCTCCTATTTTCCATTTAATTTCCACCTGAAAAAAGAAAAGAAAATCTGTTTAGAATTACTAATTAATTCCATCCAATGTTCACTGCCGCGCCAACAACAGCAGAAACGTGTTGGATCAAAGATCACATTAGTTATACATACACAAGTGACATGCCGTCATGTCAACCGATGTTTACCGTTAACTTCTTGAAATGTCACCTTACAAGTATTGTGCAAATATCATTGGTGTTTAATTTGTAGTCACTGTGGTCATTTGCATAGAAATATGGATACATTATGGCCAATGTCTAGTCGGAGTTTTAGTACTTGGTACTAAGTATTGGGCTAAAAGGGCAAAACAAGAAGTGGGCAATTTATTAGCGGGTTGAAGTTTAATTGATGTTGTAATAGAAGATTTTGAACACAACACGGACTTCTATTACTGTCAAGGGCTATCTATGGATTGTTGTCATCGTCATTTTGTTGGGCCAACTTATACTAAGTATGCTTTGGCAATCCTCTTGTTTTCCTGTGTACCCTTGGCTGTTCCCTTGATGGTACAGTGGAAGATCAATTTTAACCGCTGTACCCTCGGCCGTGAAACCCGATGAAATTAAAGGAACAGGAGTCAAGTATGGAATCGGTAAAATATGGAAGCAGCAAATAATAGCACCCAAAGGAAGATTTCGAGTTTAAACACTAGTGGATAGTTCAGTCTCTTACAATATTAAAAATTGTAAAGTAAAAAAAAAACAAGTGAACGTTAGGTCTTGTTGGTAACCTTGTTTTGTAACCTCGTCTGTGTGTTATAAAATTCTTATTTCAATCCTTTTCCAATTCCAAAAACCAAAATTTTAGACGCTTGCTTCTTCGGCGGCGATCAGGCTGAGCCGTTTATCAGACACAGTAAAAGAGGGTATTAACAATTACCAACACTTGTTTGTTTTTTCTTCACGGTTGTAATTTTAGTAAGAAAACAAACTGTCTGAAAGTTTTTCAACTCCCAATCTTGTCTTCGGAAGTAGCTTTTCCGCAAATTTTTCTTTATCTCCATAATGGCTAGCCAATTTCTCAACTATTATTCCGCCTCGCCTTCATAGATCTACGTTCCTATGAGTAATGGCGCAACACATGACTAACGAGCTGCCGATGTCGCAGTCAATACCAATTGAGACAATAGATTTTCTATGAACAATCTGTTGAGTTTCAAGCGCGGTTGATGAAGATTACCGTTCTGTGTTAATGGGTCAATGTGTTGCTCCAATTGTGGAGTCAAGTGGGTTTATGACCTATTGGGTAGCAGTTGAATTGTGTGCTTCGCAGGTTTTAGGTGAAGAGTTTTCTTTGATGTTTGGAAACTGAGTCAAGAGAGCTCACTACGCAATTTTCTCCATATTGCGCAGTGAGTGGAGCTCGTATTGTGCAAAAGATTTATTTTGAATCAGAAACAGACTTTTAGTATTCAGCCTATTAAGATTCGACAGACTTCTCATAGAGCGTGCGTGAGCTAAGAAAACGATGTATGGGAAAAGTTTCGTTATTTTTCTGAAAATTAAAAGTGCTGTGTGAATATTTTCACTCGTTTTAATTATAAATATGTGTAGAGTATTACAATATTATCAATTCCGATGAACTTTAATAAAATAATGAGGTGCGAGGCCTCGATATATCATTACAATAAATTAACAGCAATAAAGTTATTAATTTATTGGTGCTTTTTAATATGAATAATGTAATATGTTTTATTTCATATTTCATTGCTTTGCCGTTGTGTAATAATTATTAATTTATCAGTGTTTGTATTGCAGAAATGATTTTATTTAAATATATAATTGTAGGTTCGTTGTTTGGAAATCATTTATGGTATTTGGTTCCGTAGTTTAATCAGGCATTTCACTTAAAAAATGCAAGAAGATTTAGCTTGATTTTTTGTCTGTTCACATGGCTGTTTAGAGATCCAACCTGTGGAAACTTAAGGAAATGTAAAGAATCCATACGAATATTTTAAATTCGACAGTAATCCTGTTTGTCCTTGTCACCTTTTCACGTCTTAATGGCTAAATGTTGGTACACGGATAAACCACGACCTGGGTTTGGATAGTTTTCATCCTACTAATAAATGCTCCTGTAGGATATTTTCCGACTTCTACGCCGACAAAACCACCAGTGATAACCCATGAAATTTACTAATGAAACGGCTAATACAAACATGAAAACCAGTCAACTGAAATGACCGAGCGGCTAATAACAAGCGATACTACAAGCGCGTAAATCAACCTTTACCGCTAGTAATATTTCCACACAAACTCTCCTATATATCAGTCGTATCGTCTATTTATTATGACGATGTTCCTTCACCTTTAGAACAAGCGGTAACGAGCTGGATCGCCAATAAATCGTACGTTCCCCGATACGCTGTGTTGGAAGATTATGGAATTTTTCGATTTTTTGGGGAAAATATTGTTTTAGAAGAAATTTTGACACAGGCAGAAGGCGTCGCTGCAGATCTCGTAGAAGATGGCGGAACGAGGTGGACAAAACCAACGACCAGTGGTCCACATTAGCCCTGGATCGACAATTTTGGCAGCAAGATGATGCAGGCTCACAGTATGAGTGGAAATGTTGGGGAAATGGAAACTTTGGAGAAAATAACAATGTAAAAAGTTTAGAAATCAAGAGTAATTTACAGCCATTTAGATATTTGTTAAGTGCATATTGCGGCAATACATTGGTACAAAGACAGCTTTCTATTCCTAGCGGTGCCTTTTGTGTCCGAACATAGTTTTATATCTCTTCTTTGATTATTTTCTTGTTTGACAAATAGGATGGCGAAAACAGTTGGAAAATTTTCCCTTTTCAAAAAAAAATAAATTTTTGTACCTTATTATAATGCTATTTAACCCAAAAGTAGACTGGTAGAGAATGCCTTGTGACTTTAAGTCCGCAATTTCCACAATTGTACATGAAGTTTAAATAAATATGTATGGGGAAAATTCTGAAACATGATCTAGCAACATCGGCGATACGCTACAATTTATTGATGTTGCTTCTCGCAGTCATATAATTGCGCAGCTCCCTGATTGATGCCTTCGTTCAAGTTGATCGTAACTCATTCAGAGTGAACGGAGTGAATGTATCTGAATGCCTGTTGTTTGCTTTGTGTGGTTCGGATATTAAATTAGTTGAGAAAGGGATGCTTTTAGTTGTAGATGGTCGAGTAATAAGCCATTTTTGTTGGGATATTTAATGGTTAATGTTTTTCTGAGATCATAACATCACGACTGTTTCCCCACGATGGTTAGGGAGAGGTGTACCATAGTACACCCACCATTCGCTAGTTATATGAGAAAAAGGGGGCGAGCCTATTGACAGCAATCGGGCACAAATACAGATACCATGCTACCACTGAAAATCCACTTGGAAAATTCCAATAATACTGCCCAATCGGGTAATATATGACCTTATGTGCTGCATAATTTCTCAAAAAAATACGGTAAATGCGCAAGAGTTTTCATAAGAAAAACGCTATCCTTTTCCAAAATATTTTACAAGCTGTAAAGGTATACTAACTTAATTAGTTTCAAACCAGCGATCCAGCAAGTCATTGTCCTAATGGGTTCAATAACAATTGATGGTACTAGACATCCATCCATTAAAAGGGACATTATTCTTTCAACTTTTTACCCAAAAATAGAGAGATAGAGAGAGTACCTATACTGTATTCAACAACAAAATTAAACGGCCCTTTTATAATATACTTAATCTTTAATGTTACTACTGGCGCACATCGCGCTACCCAAAACTGTAAAAAAAATCCAATCAACTTTGAACCTAATGCTTTAGCGAGGAAATCTATTAAAGTTTGACAGATTGTAGTAGCTTGATGTGCTGCCGTCTGTACATTTTGCCAGTTAAGTCCCATGTATTACGGCTAGCTTATTGCCATCAACCGGGCCCACATTCAGACTCCAAGCAGATATCTTCAAGCCAACAAAAAAAACCCTCAAAAATAGCTGCCACCCAACACTAAACTTAGACTTCAAAGATAGCATAATAACCTATAACGCAGATTTAACCCTCCAAACTTTGTTCACTTTCAGAATATTAAATTTTAAACTGTCACCGAGCGCTGACTTCGTCAAAGTTTTTCTATTAAATTTTTCATTAGCATTTGACAGGACATTCATAATGTTCACGACTTTGATGAATGGGGCTCGGCAGCACGGCTGTCAGACGGCAACGGCTAATGATATTTGCTTGAAACGCTTGATGTATGACGTTGGTGCGTGGTTTACTGGTAGCAAGAGTAAATGGAGATAGAATTGTCTTTCTGCTTTTGTGCATAACATAACATCTCGTATGTTATTTCCTCGAAGGGTAAGGCACATAAATATGTAACCATATAATACCCATATTTTGTCAGTTATGTTTATGCTCCATGTAATTTAACAGCGTGCGTGATGCCATAAACTAGGCACAAATTTCATTGCAAAAGCAAGGCATTTCAATATTTTTTGTAGCTTTTGTAACGAAATTTTTACAAACGAACTAGTTCAAGTTTAAATTATGCACGTTTTAGTGAAGTTTTCCCTAAAACATTTTACTCTTGAATTTTTAATCAAATACTTTCTATTCTGTTACACTGTGAATGCTAAACAGTAGGTAAACTTTTTGGGTTACCTGCATGGACAATATAGATAGGTATCAGTTTTAAAGACATGGATAAATACGTATATTTCTCAGATACTTTTCTAAAGACTGTAGAGGTTAATCGTAAATTAATATTATACAACACATTAAGAAGCTATTTACGAATTAAAACACCTTTAATCGAAGATCGAATACTTATCTAACCACAAAAAACTCACGCCCTATAATGCAATACCATTACCATATATTTAATATATTTAACCATATACCAAAATACTTTTCACCCATTATGGGCCATAAGCGTGACGTATGCAAAGAATTCGATCATAGATAACCAACAATATGGCTATACAGTTGTTTCAAAATTATTTTACTTGTATATTTGCATCATTGTCCAAATCAAAGTTATCTTTATTGACATCACAAAAAGGTTGCAATCCAACTGCAACCTTTTTTGCATCTGTCAAAGGTAAAATATCTGTGAGCGGACTGTACCTTGTTTTCGCAATATGGAAATCGCTGATAAACTTCTTGATAAATATGCCTGTAAAAAATTAAATTATTCCGTATAAGAGTAAAAACTATGAATAGCCATTAGCCGTAACATAATAACTGTCTTCATGTAGTTAATTTGTAACTATGTTGATACGGTTACCGTGTTTGTAAAATTGTAATGTTAATAGTTGGTCGTCACGCGGTTTTGCTTTGATGGTAAAATCTCTATGTATGGTAATATGTATGGCTGTTAGATATGATTACTAGTGGTCTGTGCAACTTAGTTATGAAAGGTAAAGAGATTGTGTTGTATTATGTATGTAATTTAAGTCGATTAAAAATATACTTTTTTTATCTTTCTAATAAAAAAGTGTGTATGTTTTCAATAAAACGTGGTGTTGAATACCATGCTATTGTGTGTAATGCCAATGAAATAAAGATATTTAATTATTAATTACCTGTGCATGAAAACAGTAGATAGTTAGTTAAAACAGCAGAAATGCATACCTACTCTTCTTGTTCTTCGTGTTTTTTTTTATGTATGGCATCTGGCTAGTAAACTTACGAGGTGGTCATCTTCTTAACCAGCCTTCCCTGTGGCTGCATTGAGTGTAAGGCTTTCAGCCAGGTGGGTCTCCGTGGCATGACTGTATTTATATTTTGTCAGCCCAGAACTTTGCCAAATCTGTGACGTCGGCGTCGTCGGTGCCAGTGCAGAGGACACTGATAATTACGATCCTTTTGTGTTTCTGGTTAATAAATAACTTTAACTTAGACTTTTCACTCCATTTTTTATAATAACCTAATTCGTTTCAATCATCACTAAGTGAGACTCTAGTCAATAGACTAGAGTCAATGGACTAAGTTATCAGGTAGTTATACAAAAAACGTTTACAATCCCTTTTATTATCGTAATCCTAATTTAAACACATCCACCAATAGTAACACGGTATAACAAAAAGCTACATCAAAAATACAGTAGAGCCAGCGTCGGAACAATAAAGTCACATTTAATACAATTACCTACAAAATATATTAGTGTTTATTTTGTAAGTCGGCGCGAATGTTTGCTACGACTGTACTGTGGGAGTTGGGTGCAAGCTGTCGGAGGGAGCGACTTAGAGCGAACTTCACCAACTAAAACACTAGTTCAAGAACTATCAGTGTAAATAACATAACATAACATCACGTCTGTCATCCCCGAGGGTTTAGGCCGATACCCACATTTCACCAGTTATGTTTCAGTCCCTTATAATAAATAGGGGGCGAGCCTTTTGTGCGGGACTGTTACTGAAAAATTCCTGAAGGAAAAATCCAATAACACTATGTCTAACCTGGGAATCGAACCCGGGACCTCATGCTCAGCAGTCACCCTTGCGACCACTAAACCAACGAGGCAGTCAGTGTAAATATTCCATAGCATGTGATTCTGACCGCTCTTGAACGCAGTTAAGGTTTCAGTTTCATTGGTGCAAAAAAGGGTTCCAAATACATCTTGAGTACCGAAATTATTTTCAGGGATCCGTACCCGAAGGGTAACCAATGGGACCCAATTACTAAGCGTCCACTGCCCGTCCGTATCTCATGATCCGTAATAGTTAAACAGTTGAAATTTTCACAGAATGTGTATTTCTGTTGCCGCTAAACAACAAATAATAAAAATAAATTTAAAATTAAAGGGGGCTACTACGATGGTACGGAACCCTTCATGCGCGAGTCCGACTCGCACTTTGCCGGTTTTTTCCACTGGATATAACTTCCTCTGAATACTGATCAGGTAAACTTGTGTGCAATAACGACGGCATCATAATTGTAACTTAACTAAGCTAAAGGGATGGATTTGTTTTCAGACTGACTCAAAATTGAATTTGTGAAATGCGTCAGCATCTCTCTAACCTTTTTGCATTAATTAATCGCCCCGCTCTCGCTCACCACTTAACCTCATCGCAGCTTACACACGATAGCTATAAACATACATCAATGATATTTATGGGAGTCATTCGCTAAAGCGTGTAGCACAACGATTACTAAGAACCAAACGTTAAGGCAACTGCGACGATTTGTGACGAACTTGCCGCTACAATTCTTTTTTTAGTAGACAAAATAACGTAATTTAGCGGCAAACGACGCCACTTTTGGTAGTTCGCGTTTTTTATGGCCCCACTTTTAGATTTAGTTTGGTGGGGTTGGTACTAAATGGTGGAGGGCATACAATGTGGTGTTGGGTTATATTTTGGGGTGTTAGGAAAAGTTTTTGATGTATGAATGTTGGAAGGAATATATTCTTTTAAACTTTAATTTACAATTGCAATTCTTTCAACCCACTAGAATAAGTAGTGGGACATGTTTGGATAATTTCGCACACAATATCCGAGGTTGCAGGGGGGAAATTATTGAATTTGGACTGTCAGACCACACCACACAGGTTTTAAGATGCCCGGTTAAAAAAACATGTGCTATTAAGTCATGGCGTGTTAGACGAAGGAACTATTGCCTAGAATATCTGGATAAATTTAAAAATTGTATAAAATGTCTCTCATTCTCAGACATTTACACTACTTCGGACCCTAATGAGGCTTATATTTATTTTTTGGATTTATTTCAAAGCTTTTACGACCTCTGTTTTCCTTACGAAACTATTACCAAGTCATTAACTAAAAAATCTAAGTGGATCTCAAAGGGAATAAAAAAATGCAGTAAAAGGAAACGTGTGCTTCTGTGGCAATATAGAGCTAATCCCACTCACAAGAACAAAAATGCATTCAAAACATATTCACGTAGACTTAAAAAAATTATATCTTTAACCCAAAAATCTCAAAATAATTATTTTATCAAAACAGCACAAAATAAATCTAAAGCGACATGGACCGTAATTAACAAGAATAAAGCCTACTTTCCTAAAGAACCTATAACTGAAATAAAAACTGACACAAAGATCGTCACGAATCCTACTGAAATAGCAAACTCCTTCAACGAATATTTCATAAACCAAGTATCTAATTCCAATCATAGCATAACGCAAGAAATCCCCATTCATTCAAACACTTTGAACTCTTTATTTATGGAACCAACTTTGCCGCATGACATCATGAATCATATTAGGTCTCTTAGAAATACAAACAGTGTAGGCAGTGATGGAATATGCACAAAAGTCATAAAAACAGTCTCTCAATATATAGCCCCACACCTAAGTTATATAATTAATTTAAGTATTGAGAATGGTATCTTCCCGGAGAATCTCAAAACCTCCATAGTTACTCCACTATATAAAAAGCAAGACAAATGTCTAATGAAAAATTACAGACCTATTGCTTTGATACCCATATTTGCAAAAATATTTGAAAAAGTCATATATAAAGCACTTTATAATTACTTAGAGAAATCAAACATTCTACTCGATGAACAGAAAGGATTTCGCAAGAATAGGACAATTAACATGGCTATCCATGATCTGATACGCCCTATCTTATCAAATGTAGACGAAAGAAATGCTGTATGTGCTATATATATGGACCTTACAAAGGCTTTTGACTACGTAGATTATAAAATACTATTAAATAAATTAGAGAAATATGGTATAAGAGGCAACATTCTGAATCTTATTGAATCTTACTTACACAACAGAAAGCAGATTTTGGAAATAAAACGTATATGCCCATGCACTGGTTTCGAAAGAAGGTACAGATCTAGTAGTAGGATTATTAAGTACGGAGTCCCACAAGGTAGTGTGTTGGGACCTCCACTATTCTTAACTTATATAAATGATCTGCCTAGAGAAATAAAGCATCCGATGGTATTATTTGCTGACGACAGCACGGTAGTAGTAAAATGTGACGATCCTAATACATACGAAGCAGAGATAAATTTGACATTGAATAAAATAATTACTTGGCTAAATAATAATAATCTTGTCATAAATCTAGAAAAAACTAAAATAATGCACTTTTATCAAAGGATTCCTAATATAAACCTTGACATTAACTACCTGGGCACTAAAATAGAGTCGGTAACTATGACTAGATTTCTTGGTGTTGTTTTAGATAATAACTTGACCTGGAAACCTCAAACGGAAGACATCTGTAAAAAAGTCAATAAATTTGCATATGCCCTCTATAAACTGGCTAAAATTGTTAGCCTAGAATCTCTTTTAATGGCTTACCATGGCTATGTGGCATCCACACTAAGATTTGGCATAATATATTGGGGCAATTCAGTAAATAAGGACTATGTCTTCAAAGCCCAAAAAAGATGCATCAGAGCTATGTGTGGTTTACAAAGTACCGACAGCTGTCAACCTCTATTTAAAAGTCTCAATATCTTAACCTTGCCTTCTCTGTATATTTATGAGGTAAATGTATTTGTGAAAACAAACATGCACCTATATGAAATAGCTTTTAAAAGTCAATATAGGAAACTACGGGACAGAAATAAGTTAGAGCTTAAAGTACCAAATGCAGGTACGACTTTAATGAGGAAAAGCTTTTTTTGTATGGCCCAAAGGATATTTAATAGGTTACCTTGCTCAATGAAAAATCTAAATTTAGTCAATTTCAAGCGTAAATTGTGTACTATTTTAATACAGAAATGTTACTACTCTCTCAGCGACTACTTTGAAGACATCTCTTTGACATAAAATATTTGTATGCTCGTAACATGACTGTAAAAGCATGACAACTCTCACACTTCTGTGGACAATATCAATTTTAGATTTTTTTCTTAGCAGTAACTTATTGACATCATAACCATTTAATATTGACATTATCTTATTTAATTAAAGATTGACATTACCTGACATTACCTAATGCATTATATTAAAATTGATATTGATATTATGAATTAAACTTTTACCTCTTTATAATACTAGTACCACCTATAGATTAATTTACCCAACTGGCAAAAGCCTCCTTTAAATGTATATTTGTACGCCAAATGGCAAAACATAGAGAAACTATATAATGTATAACAATTATTGTAACATCTTGCACACTTATAACCTATGTTTACAAATAAAGACTATTGATTGATTGAAAAAAAAAAAAAGGAATAAGTTTAATGTCGTGAATGTTGCGTCTGACGCGGTGAATGGTGCATTTGGCACCATTAGTATGTTTGAAAAGACGCATTATTTAGTTTTATGGTTGCAAAGTTGCTTTAAAGACATGTGACGGGACAGGCTAAAGCATATTTGGCTGTTTTCAGAATTGACTACAGTAAAAGATATTGGACGTTTTCATGCTGTTTCAGATACGAATTATAGAGTCGTTGAAACCGTTAATACATAAATTCTAAATATCCTTATTTCTACATCATATGAAACTGCAATCCTTAAGCTACGAGTACGTATCTTTTATCATCAGGTCGCCAGACTAAACTTATAATAGTGAAATTCTATCGGCAAATCAAGCACAATTCAAAACTTAAATGATTGCTTATGTCTTTCATAAATTATTCAAAGCTAACCAACATTTCTTCTCCCCGTCTCATTTAAAAGCTGTCACTTAACCAAAGAACTTTCAACAACCCTCCTATTCTAAATGAACCACCAAGAAGAATTCCTTACATTTAGCACTCACAAACTAAATACCAGTTTCAGCCGGCACCATTAGTTCGCTGTCACATCTGTCGACTCGCGACGCGTCACAAAAACGCGCGATGTCGCGGCGAACGCTCCCGACATGTTTACGATCGCGACGACAAAAATATCGCAAGCAGCGATTGTCCGTCGATTGAGTTACTGCGGGCCCTGTTCCCAGCTAATTTATCGAGTTGTTAACTGAAAGAGCGCGAGTTTCACGTCTTTGAAAGTTGAATAAAATTGTCGAGTTTGTTTTCGGCTTTTATTACAGGTTTCGTGGGCGTATTAAATGATAATTTTGTTAAAAGATATGTTGTTGATAGTTTTATGTGGTGAAGTGATTACTGAAAGGATTTATGTTTCGTGGAACCACAGTGATGGGACAATAGAATTGTGTAGGTATGTACTTGGCACTCGTTAGTAGAGGAAAACTATTATTTTAAGTGATGTACTTTATGTAATAGCACGATAGATTCATTTTCATCGTAAAATTTATTATTGAACTGTGTTGAGTTTTCATATTAAAATTTAAACAAACTGTTTTATTTAAATTATATGATATTGATAAGCAAACCATCAGAAAGCACGGATATCATTTAAATGGATTATTAGATGCATTGAATGCATAGTATTCAATACTTTCATTACTTGCGGAAAAGGAAGGATAACAAAAAAATATAGTATGATATCACAGAACTAGTACAAGGAACTTTCAGTTCCTGCCACCTGCTACCAAAATCGAATCCTTGTAAATATAGGTTTCCAATAGTATAGCTAAACACTTGTAACAACAGAATTCAATCAGGCTATCGACGCTCCAGCTGTCAGCGCGACTGGCTGCCGGCGACACCCGTCACTTGTTACTGCACCTCTAACAAGCCGCCGCACGTCGCATAGTGTGGCGAAGGCCTTAGCTTGTGCACATTTAAATGCAAACACTATTTGCAAAAGTAAGTCTGTTTTTGTAGGTTATCATCCAAGGGCCATCATTTTCTACGTCTGCTGTACAGTAGCTCAAACCAACTAAACAACTTAAATGATATTTTTAGTAATGGGTATTTCGATCTTCTTTAATATCATTCACCGTTAAGAAATAAGACAAAACTCTCTTCTGCACACTAAGAAGAACAAGACTTCCATTGGAAGTCAGACTCGTGTATTCTCCGTACCACCAAAATTCTTAAAGGTTTATTTTAATTGGCAATGATGGCAAAAGGGACCACAGTCATTTTTTACAAGGAACCTATTACGGTTTAAGCGACCTGGCGCACTACGCGGCCACGTCCACCACTTGTCGCAGAACCGGTCGCAACTTTGAACAAAATTGGCCGGATAACTGGTCGTGCGACCAAAGTTTCTTCCTGGTTCCGACCAAAAGTCGCTTCTGCGGCAGAAAGTCATGGTCAGAATTAATTAAATGTACTAAATACCTGACATGATATCTGACCCTAACTATAACAGGTCTGCTTCATGAAGATTCAAGGGCAAAATTAGAAATATTCGACTGAAGCTCTCTCCACACTATACAACCCCGTCTCGAAGCTAAGACGCTTGTTACTCCAAGTTTGCATTGAACCCCGCGGCACCCCCCAGGGGGATCAATGGACAATGTGGGTGATTCGTCGGGTGACACCTGCGTAATGGGATCGCGTTTGTATGGAGAATATGACGGGGCCAGACGTATGAGGCGGATGTGTGGATGGGTATGAGGCAGATCTTGTGTTGGTGCATTGTGGTTGATGCTGGAACAATGAACTGGATGTTTTGGTGTTTTATTACTAACAAGACGGCTGTTTTCTCCGAAGAGTTAGAGACATATACTCACATTTCACCTGTTACGAGTATGTTTCAATCTCATGTAATAGGGGGAGCCTATTGCCATCAATCGAGCAAAACCCATAATCCAGGCTGCAATAATAGTTAAAATACTTGTTAAACATTAAGAAAAAGCCCTTTGCTACTTTTTAGTATAAGAAGAGGTTAGGAGTATATAAGGATCGTAGCTGTTGGCGGACTGGGTTTGCTGTCTACCCACCTGGGAAAAATGGATGTGATTATGTATGTGTGTAGTATCAATGTACCATAAAGATTTTGGAGGTCATTTTCCTTAAACTTAATAATTTCCGAATGAGAACTGGGCAGCAGCTTCTTCTTCAGAAGGTCTACCAAAACGAATCATTGGTCTTGTTAGTAAACTCTGCATAATGTAAAATTTCACAAACTCGCCTTTATGAAAATGAATGTTATGCAAACACTTGAACATAACATGCTTTAGCTAACTTGGAACAATGCTTATTTACTTTTACGTCATAAACATTGCTTCTGAGACGTGTCCGTTCCATAAATTAACACCAACCGTAACAATTTATAAGCTAACTGAAGAAGTGTTACGTTATACAGGCTGTAAGGATAAAATTGTTTTAAAGGAGTGTAGTACTTATGAAAATAAGCAACTTCTAGTAAGAAAAACAGTTGGTACCCCTGTAATACCAGGTTTGGCAGAGGTCATTATTCCAACTATGTTGGGGTCGGCTTCCAGTCTAACCGGATGCAGCTGAATACCAGTATTTTACATGGAGCGACTGCCTATCTGACCTCCACAACCCAGTTAATACTGGGTAATACAATACCCCTTGGTAAGACTGGTTGTCAGACTTTCGGACCACGATTTCCTATAACGACTGGCTGAGAGACAACGCAGAACCTTAACTTCTGAAGATCAATACTTGAATTGAAATGCCTTTTAATATAGAACAAGAAGGCCAAGAATGCATTTTAATTGCAAACGACAGCAGGGAGCAACGGCTTAACGTACTTTCCAAAGCACGGAGGAAACTCGGTATGTAAGGGATGGTCACCCATCGACAGACCAACCTGGGCAAGCGCGGCTTAACCTGAAGATTAATATGAGCGGCTGTTATTATTTAGCCACGAGCTCCTCCAGGTTTGGATGAGGTGTGCCTAAATAACTACTTCAACATTTCAGCATTCATGTTTAAGTCCCATGTAATAAGGGGCGAGCTTATTGCCATCAACCGGGCACGGATTCAGACCCTGGGCTGCTACTTACAAATAATTATGTGAAAATATCATCAATCAACTTGCCCATTTAAAATTCTCGAATTGTTTAGGCAAATTACACTTTCAGTATGTGTCTCAGAAAATAACAATGCAAAAACTGACAAACGAAACTACCAAAATTTCATATTGTTTAGCTCTTTCTTTATCGTGTGGTTAATTCCTAGCCTGGTGTGATGGATATGTGATGAGGAGGGACGAATCGCATGTGACTAAAAGAGTGATGAATATAAACGTTGATGGATGGAGAGGGAGAGGAAGACCAAAGAAACGATGGATGGATTATGTGAGGAATGAGCTGAAAGTTAAAGGAGTAAATGATGGTTGACAGAGGAGATTGGAAGAAAAAACGTGTTGCGCCGACCCCAAGTGACGTGGGACCAGGGCAGGAAAATGATGATAGTTCCCAACCTGATGTCAGAGTTTTCTCTGGCCTCTGACTTGGCTTAACATTGTTTAGTTGACTATAATTATACTGGCGATATTTCCTATATCTTATCTACGGATATTTCTTTTCATATTTTAGAGTGGGTTCCATGACAGGCTCTTAAAGTATTCCTTCGTTTAATCCAACACCTTGTATTTAAATATCGCAATATATTATTTATTTTTATAACAGTCAATATTACCACTATTGTCCGAGTAAATAAATTGGACAGACGACTCTCCATTATAATGAATAATGGCCGCCGGAGTAAACGAGGAAGTGCTAAAACAAATAAATTAATGAGAACAACAGTCGCTATATTAACAGGTGCTGCAAATGTACGGAAATACATACATTATTACGTATGTACATATTTGTTATTTATCTTCTTTCGTTCGTCACATGACATGGATTACTTTCTAGAAAAAAAAATGGCGACTATAAACGACCAAAAAAAAAAATATCGCGGCTGTAATCTCCGAAGGGGTTGAGGCAGAAGTGTAATTCACACCCACATTTCGCCAGTTATGTTTTAAGTCCCATGTAATCTTCTTAAATTTTCTCCACATTCGATCACAAGACAAGAGCTTGCGGACATGCGGATGACGATTTCTCTGAAAGTAGCTGTTCGCTGAACCATATGTTTTATTGTCATACCTATCTTGAACAAAATTTCAATTGTTTTTTATTAAACTATCAATGTCCTCGCTACAAAGCGTTCAGTAACAATGTTTACATGAGCAGCATGTGTTCGATCTAATAACATAAACAACACGTGTCGCGATTCGCAAAAAATGTGTGTTTCTATAACGAGGGCTCAGTGTCAATCACCTTTGGAGATAAGAGCCTTGGACTGGAGGAGATGTGGGGAAACCTGAAACCGTCATCGTTACGGAAGTGTTGTCAAAGGAAACTATTGTATGGCTTTGGAATATCCTTTTTAAACTAATCCCATGGTGCTCACGGATATTTGGCCAGCTGGAACTGGACACATGTACCTACTTAGTCGATGTTTTACTTTTCCAAGCACAAAGATTTTTGCTTTGTGGGAATTATTAATACCTACTTTAACGTAGGTATCATATTATGCCAGTAACTCACAATGAGTGGGTGCAAGCATGACTGTTGAGCATAAGGTCCCTGGGTTCGATTCCCGGGTTGGGCAAAGTGTTATCGGGTTTTTTCATCAGGAAGTTCTCAGTAGCAGCAACGAAGTCTAAATTTGGGCCCGGTTGATGGCAATAGGCTCGCCCCCTATGAAATGGGACTTAAAATATAACTAGCGAAATGTGGGTGTACTAGATAACAGTCGTGATGATGTTATTATGTAAATTCTAAAGCTGGACAAAACTATAGCCTGAAATAATTAAAAAGGGTGAATTTATCAGAAAATTTAAAATAACTATCTGTGTATGCACTTAAATAAGGCTTTAAATTCTAACCAACTCTTTATTGCACTACTTTTAACAACTTAATTCAATCACTTAACATTTACCTGCTAACATATTGAAGTATGTAACAATGTTATCACCTAGCCAGTTTAAATAGACCTATAATTGAACCAAATGCCTAGGAATTTACGACCAGCTTATCTACTCGTAGACGTGTCCCTAGTGGCATTTATTTGATTATTGTGTGTCTAATTATGTTTTGAACTCGGTGTTGTAGGAACTCCATGTTTTTTTAGGAAATTCTAAACTTAAATAGGAATCGTCCGCAAAATACAGAGTATTGTGGAGCGTCTTGGGATAGACTGCCCAGCGGTGAACTAAGATGGGCTGCCGAGTCACTGCAAACTGGCTAAACGAACGGTTGGCTAAGTTTAAGTCTACAGTTACTTTTTAGCCATTCAGCTGCAGCAGTTACGTTTCTTTATACCTCTCAATGTTGTTTGTATTTCATGTGGTTAGTGCCTAACCTGGTGTCATTGAGTTTTCATGCGCCCATGGACTTCTGAATCTCAATAGTAATACGTATTTTTTACTTCATTCATTCATTCATTTTTTTAGTCAAACCTCATAAATCCAGGTCCAGTTGAAAACCACGGTCGGGCACTAGTTGCTCGGGATTTTTCTGAATTGGGCCTATTTGGCGCAGCCGTGAAGACATTTTTTGTTTAGAGTTAAGTTTTTTTTTATTACTTTTGTTTTAAATTGTGTACTAGTGGCATGTGCCAAATAAATGTATTTACGTTCTTATTACTTAGTTTAATCGTCTCAATCCAGTTCAATCACACAAACTAACAATGTAAATGAATTCACAATACCTTGATATTTGTATTTGTGACACCTTCTCTAAGCCACAGGAGCTGCGGTAACTCACCACAGCGTCTCAAACTATTCAGAGCCATGACATACTTACTAAACAAGTGTTAATATTCTTTCAATTTAGCGATAGCATGAGTAAAGGTTCGTAAAACTTAGCGAGCTTGAACAGACGCCAGCACATCAAGCTACTACAATCTGGCAAATTTCTTTAATAGATTTTCAACTTTATCTCTAAAGCATTAGGTTCAAGGTTGATTGGGAAAATTTTACAGTTTTTTGTAGTTTGATGTGCTGGCTTCTGTACCGTCCATCTTCAGCAGGTTACATCTTTCCCCTAAGAAGATTTAATAAGAGTATGGAACTATTGAAAATGACGTGGAAGTTTTGCAATCCAGAAAGCTAAAAATCTTCGAAAAATTCATGTCGCAAGTTTTAAACTAAGCAAGGATTTCATACAACATTCTATTTTTTTTTCCCACAACATATAACAGTAGCTCCTCTTTTATTTCTCAGCGTAGTCACTCGTTTACATTACTGCAAAAATGAACTTTTAATTTAGACATTGTAAGTTAATGTTAACTCTGTAATCGGTCATTTCCCGTACTTAAACTTGAATTAAAACGTTGGAGAAACGACAGACGATCGGTTTAGGAAACATATTTTACAAAGTAAATGTTGTTTCTTTTTTATTTATTTTAAATTCTTATCTTAATAACTGTTTGTGCTTAAGGAGCAAATAGAGTTATGTAAGAGAGACAATTGACTATGTTTAAATAAACAATGCATTGCAAAATGAAAGTTTTCGACAAAGAAACAGAGTAAATGGCTTTAATTTCTAAGTCTGTGTAGTCATTTGTAACAGATTTCAGTCATTAGATGACAGGTCTGGTGGGACTGGGCTGCTGATTGGAGTAGAAGAGATGGTGGAAGGAAATACAGTGACCATAAATGGGTGGTTTCGTAGACTCGATGCAAGTTGCGGACGCCTATGACTTATAGCTAGCAGAAAACTGCGACACGAGTAAGCAATAAATACCCGTTTACCATTCAAAATAAGCTACTAATACTTCATACAAAAATATTTGTAAAAAGATTTCCGGTTGCATATAGAAGATGACAACCTGTTGACATAATATTTTATGTCCTACATTAGAATTCACATTACTTTAGAAGCTAACATTAAAGTTTATGACCCTATACAACACGAGAACTAACCCATTTTCCTTACAAATTATAATATTACAATGTAAATCAGCAAACAAAATGTAAGACACAACATTTACGAGACATTATCATTTCGCATTCAAGACACAAAATAATATCACAAATTAAACACGCGACATAAATCAGTACGTCAAGTTATGTCCAATAAATAACATAGAACGGGTTTACCGTAGTTCTGAGCATGAGGTTGACCATTAGATAACCGATTTTATGCGCTTGCACATCTATAATTTATGAGAAAAACATTGTAACTCTGTTCTCGTTGAAAGACAAAAAGTTAGAGCTGCAATGCTGTGCTACGCAGGCAATGAAAGTCAATGTAAAGGGTGTATTTTTATGATTTGGTGTCGCAAAGAATAAGATTATGAAGGGATTATTGATTTGTTTTTGATTGTTTTTATTTCGTGTTGGAAACCTACAATTTAAATTACATGCCACATAAAGATATAGTGCTCTTTATTGTTGACCGTTAAAATTACAGTCTTTTTTTTTCCAACTATAGACACAGCGGAGTGAATTACTTGGTATAGTTTTTAGAGTGTTTCAGTTACCCATCGGTGTAGTGTATATTTCTTACTGCATTCCAGTCGGTTGTTTTACGTAAAGAAATATCTTTGTCCAGATTTATCAGCTACACACCAAGATTAGAACAAAACCAATACTGTTTACCTATTTTCAACAGTTTTGCAAATAATAACACTGAAACTGATACACCTCTAGTTTCGAGTCGATCTCATTCCGCCACAATTTATTCGTTTCTGAACTCGAATAGTATCGATATCAGAATACTATCGGTTCGTACGAAATGAATGCAATGCCTGAAGTATTTGATATCTGTCGGTAACGAATTGGTATTTAGTTCGATAGAGCTATTTATGCTGTCTTGCCATTGGCTACAAACTAAGGAGTGTATTGCTACTGTGTAGATTAGTGGTGCCCGGAGTGACAATGTTTTTGGAAGTTTATTGTGTTAAGATAAAGAACAGCCAGCAGCGTTATAAGGGAAGCGATTTCTTGAGAACCTAATAATAGTGGTAGACATTTTTAATGTAGCTGCATAAAGCTACATTAAACTGAAGCTGATGGGTATGCCATCCTGTTAACTTCATTTCAGGTAGTTTTTGTTAGAAATAAAGAGATTGATTAGAATATTCGGATATCTGAGTCTAACGAGCAGTCAGTTAAGTTCACTCACATACACACACACATAGTAGCACTCTTTTTTCAGCTTCCTCGTTTAAGGAAGGTTTAGTTAAGCTTGGTTCGACGTCCTTTAACTAAGTATTATTATTAAATATTAATTGGAAACATTCATTAATATAGTCCATTTGCATATCATAAACATAGTTCCCGTCAATAAAAGAACAGTAAATAAATAAATAACATAAAATTAAACCTTTGTTTTTACACAAGTGCATTTTTCGCTGCTTGTGCATTTCAGTAAAGACCTGCATACTTGGCTCATAAAATAAGTATCTTGGCCTTGACGACATAATTTAAAATAACTCAAGTCTTTAGCAACCAAGTTCTTATTTCCTTGTCTGTTCATTTCTTAAATAAACACACAGTTTTAACAATAACTCTTCACTATGAGATAGAATTTTACGACTTACGTTGTAACAGCTGATTGTTTTTCTTCAATTTTCGAGAATGATGTACAAGTAATAAGTTTGTGAACTGTTTTTTGTGTCATGGTAGTAGTAAGATATAAAATAGTATACGAGGTTTGAAAAGAGAAACCGTAGAATATTTATTAGTTTCGCGTTTTCGCTGACGACTGTTTACCGAGTTGCAAACAAAAAACAGCAAAAACGTTTTCTGGAAAATGCTAAGGATTCTCAATATTCGTCCTACTTCTTCTAGTCGCTGGCACGACAATTTTTACATTTCGTTTGCCCAGAACTTCGCCAATTCCGCCGCGTCGTCGATGGCAGCGCAGATGTCACTTGGGCTACATGTTTTTGGGCTAAGAGGGCAGGATAGGACTGAGCTGGAATTATATAGTTTGCGACACAGCTCCACAACCACACCCCGAGGAATATTCGTTCAAGTTTTGTTTAAGAATAGAGAAGATAAAGGAAGGAAAACCAATTTAAAATTCGCTTCGTTTCCCCTTTCAACAATAAAAATAAGCAGTACCTTTGTGCTCTTCTATCTTAATGTAATGTCCTGTTAAGTATTTTGTGTACATAAATAATAAATAAAAATAAAAATTAAGTTACGACAAGCAAAACGTATTAGTGCCTGCTTGTACTTGTACATCACCCTCTCTGATACACCAGCCATATAGGCACAAACCTCCCCCATCCCCATACTCTATGCCAAGACAGCGGCGTTGCCATTCAGTTAGATTTACAACAACAGTGACGTTTTAACGATAATGCGTATTTACGAGTATTTACGCGTAGTTATGCGTATTTATACGTATTTACGCGTATTTACTGCCGGCGAGAAAGCCCGCCTGTTTAATTGTCGAATAAAATTGAAATTTACAACCGTTGATTTATGTGAATGCTGCCGGCGATATACGTTTTACGACTTTTTATGACTTACGTGAAGGAAGGATGAATGAGTTGTTTGACGGATTAAAAGTATTAGCTTGTGTGCATGTGGTACCGGCTTGATATGAGGTAGCAGGTATTATTGGGTGGGTGGACAGACGCAAGTTTCCATCTTGAATAACAACATAATATCAAGGGAAAAATTGAATAGAATGAATGAGATTCGAAGTTTACCTTGAAGCGTTGAAGACGTCTACGCGTTTTATGGACTTATGCTTGATTCAGACCACGGAACAGTAGAGGAGCTAGGGTCTAGACAAGTGACATACTTACAAAGCGTTTCCTAATTCTACAATAACTGTAGAAAAAATGAAGAGAATACATGTCAGGACTGAAATGTTTTCGGTTGCTAACGTCAATCCAGTACATTTTTGACTTTTCATCATCGTTATCGCTAGTAGAATTTCACTTTGTTATGGATATTCAGAATTAATTTCTTATCGGGGTTCATAATTATCAAGATAGTTTTTTTCTTTGAAAGTTATCGGATAATTATGATAATATCATTTATTAAATTTGATGTAAACTGAGACATTTATAATTACAATTTGTTTAATTCCGAGAAAGAAAGAGGATAAACACAAATGTACCAAAAAATCTGTTTATTGATCAATTAAACACAATGTTTGTGACCTTTTTTTTAAGTTGACGTTTAACTCGTTTAGGTACGCGTGGAAGCCGAAAATCGCATTCGGAAACGTAAAGTTTGTTTATTACAGTTTTATGATTTTTGTTATTACCAAGATATAATTATCAATAGTAATAATTATCACTTCGAACCCCTTTTTCTAATTATCACAGCATCTAAAACAGGGAAATATGTAATAGTTACAAAACTGTTCAATCTTCACTTCTCTGCATTCCCTGTTTTTCTCAAGGATTCATAGTATGACATTATGCCAGTTAAATAATCGGTACACTTCATAAAACTGTCATGTCACAACTAAACCAAATCAAGCTCGTTGACAGATCTTAATGATTAAAATGACGTGTTAATTGACAAGCGTCATTAATTAGGGAATCCAAAGGTTGCATAGCTGCGGTAGTTGGCTTTCTGCCTGCCCACTGTGTAACACATCGCGAACAATTTTTACGACAACATCAAAGGGTGACATAGTAAATACACAATTCTATTACATCTTTGGCTGTGGTGGGGTGTGGATTATATATTAAGAAACTTACTGGCTGTTTGAAGCAGTGCAGAGACAAACCATCTTCTTATATCCTTTAACTCTATTCAACACAGGTACACAGCTGAGTTTTTCTGTAATAAATTGTGCGCCCTATCCTAGAAGACATCACATAACATCACGCCTGTAATCCCAGAAGGGTTAGGCAGGGGTGTACCTAATAGTACCCCAACATTTTGCCAGTTATATTCAAGCCTCATGTAATAGGGGTGAGCCTGTTGCCATCAACTCAGCACAAATCCAGATTCCGTGGCTGCTCCTGAGAAATTCCTGATGAAAAAATCCAATTACTCTTTGCCCGACCCTGAAATCGAACCCAGGACGTCATGCTCAGCAGTCGCGCTTGCCACCACTAGACCAAAGAGGCAGTCTAAAAAGTAGTTCCTAATGGAAAAACCCAGTTACACTTTGCCCGACCTAGGAACCGATACCAGGACCCTGGACCACGAGATCAAGGCTGTGCTTTACAGTGGCGGTACCAGCAAGTCGTCTATTAACACGGTCAAAGGCTACAATTACAAACAAAAACAAAATGTCCACAGTACGATAGTATTAAGTACTACTATCGTAATATTCCATTAATTCACGACGATAATAAAGTTCAATTGTTACGAGTCCATAAAAATATTCAACGGTAAGTACTATCGTAAAAATGTTGGGCTAATAAACCTATTTACAATGACACGGTTTTATTATGAAACGTCCGATGTTATGTTATTGATTAGTATGTGTTGTTTCAGTATTTTAGTTTATTGATTTATGAACGTGTAATAGTTAAGCAGTTGGTCCTGGCTGTCGTTAAATAATAGTTAATTATATTTCGTTTTGTTTAATTATTTTAGTTAATTTTTTTAACCGAAACGTGGTCGCTCACAATGGGCCTCATCAGAAGGTTTAAAGTCACCCAAAGAGCAATGGAGAGGGCTATGCTCGGAGTTTCCTTGCGTGATCAAATCAGAAATGAGGACATCCGCAAGAGAACCAAGGTTACCGACGTAGCCCGAAGAATTGTCAAACTTAAGTGACAGTGGGCAGGGCACATTGCTCGCAAAGCGGATGGCCGATTGGGCCAAAAAGTTCTGGAGTGGCGACTTGGGGGAGGCCTATGTCCAGTAGTGGACGTCTTTAGGCTGAAATGATGATGATGTTGATAATTATTTTTCTGTTTAGCATAGCATAAGCATATATATATGTTAGAATGCCTATATGTTCCCACTGCTGGGGCACAGGCCTCCTCTTTACGAGGAGGAATGGGCTATAATCCACCACGCAGGTTCAGTGACTCTGTGCGGGTTGGTAGATGTCACCATGTCTTCGAAGTTTTGGTTCTAGGCTATGCCGGTTTCCTCATGATTTTTTCCTTCACCGTTTTGAGAGCTGTGGTGATGAAATAAGTTACACACAGAAATGCGCCTACCTAGGTTCGAACCCACGATCTACTGCCCGTAAGTCGGGTTCTCCACCACTGAGCCACCGCTACTCTATTTTTCTGTTTGCTTGTTAGAACATGTCGGTTTCCTCATAATGTTTTCCTTCACCGTTTTGAGAGCTGTGGTGATGAAATAAGTTACACACAGAAATGCGCCTGCCTAGGTTCGAACCCACGATCTACTGCCCGTAAGTCGGGTTCTCCACCACTGAGCCACCGCTACTCTATTTTTCTGTTTGTTTGTTAAAATATAACAGCTGCACTTCTGCAAAGCAACGCTTACCGAGGCCAGCCCGTGGATGGGCAACAGCCGTTATGAGTAGTTAGAATCTCGAAAATCTGATAACCAGCCTTTGATAAGCAGATGTTGATTACCCACACAAGTTAGGATGACAGATGTTGAAGTATAGCTATAATTCAATGAAAGACTTTCTGCGTATTTGTGACTTCATCTTTAAATTTAGATTTCCTTACGCTGTTTTTTTTCTACTGTATTCTGTACATAAGGTGGCACGTAACTGAAAAAGTATGACATGACAATTATAGAAATGAAAGGTTTTCCTTTGAACGCCTTTTTTCCATCAGGAATTTCTCATTATCATCCACGGACTCTGGATTTGTGCACGGTTGATGGCAATAGGCTCGCCATAATATGCATCCGTAGCGCTTTTTTTACAGGCGATTGGAGTATTATTCCTGACACCTCTGCTTACTCTTTCAGGAATACTGTATTATTATAATAATATTATAATAATACAACATTACGGTACGCAATGAGTCCTATTAAAAAATAACGCAATCAATATAATAAAAACGTAATTATTTCTCAGTAAGAAATAGTTGTTAATAATTAACTATTAACAGTAGCTACTATAAACAAATACAAGAATTATGTCAGTTATTTATCACTGAGTTGTTTAATGATTGCTGGGTTCTTTAAATATGTGCTTAACTTAGATTATCTGTGTACTTCATAATATAACGATGTATTTAATTATGTTATAGGAATGGTGTTAAGCCGTTTAAAACATTCTTGAAGAATTCTTGTTACTTATGGTCAATCCTATTAGCATTAGTAAAAAGAAAAACATCAAACCATGCAAATACATGCATCGTGATGCGTCTAAATTTTACAATAATTAGTGAATCTAACTACGGTTATGTTATATCTAAGCTGTAATATGTAAGTTTGGTTATTGCATTAACCTGTTCTTATACTTTTCTGCTATTTAGAAGCCTCTCAAAAATTAATACGAAATTGTTTTTTAACAGACTGCCAAATTAAAGTACGGTTATGTCTTTAATTTGGCAGAGCAGCGGTGGCCCAGTGGTGGAGACCCCGACTTAAGAGCAGTATATCGTGGGTTCGAACCCAGCCAGGCGCATTACTTTGTGTAAGTTATTTCATCACCACTGCTCTCAAAAACGGTGAAGGAAAACATCGTGAGGAAACCGGCATGTTCTAGAACCAAAAATTCGAAGACATGTGACATCTACCAACCCGCACTGGGCCCGCGTGGTGGATTATAGCCCATTCCCTCTCATAAAGAGGAGTCCTGCGTCCCAGCAGTGGGAACATTAATAGGCTTATTATGCTTATGCTTATATGTCTTTAAAAAACACCCTTACCCATTTAGTGAAATTTTCTGAACCATGACTCTTTAAAGGGAGAACATCGACTCGCAAACTGTGACACTAATTTAAAAAATTGCTATTCAGTACATTTTGTTCGTGTAAGTAAAGAAGATGGGCGTCTTCGATTTGGCCGAGAGAGGAATAGAAAACGCTGACGTCACGATTTGGAGGCGTTTGTGAGCGATTGGCCGGAGAAAACCGCATGGAGAGAAGAGTGGAAGGCTATGGGCGAGACCTTTTGCCCAACAGTGGGACGATATAGGCTAAACTAAACTTTTGTATGAAATACCAGATTTGTTTTAATAATCGACGAAAACTAAATAAACACAACTAAATTCATGGCAAAAACATAGTTTGCGCGTCGATGTCCTTTACACCCTGTATATTTGAACTATCAATAAAAAGTATTCCAAAAGAACAAAAAAAAAAAAATGGTAAAAAAAGAAACACTTAACAAAATAGGTTATAACTGTCCACTTACCCAGTCGTGTGGAGCCGGCGATATTATCATATAAACAGTCAGTACATGCCATTAGGTCCCCAAAGGCTTTATTGCCAGAATATGTATAAATGTAAAACCTTCCTTAAATGGAGAATGGTGCTCATATATCGCGGTGTTAGGGCGAAGATGTAGGTTGCTGAGGTTCATTGATGCGGTAACTTTTTTTTGTAAACATTTACTTTTTGGCTTCAAAGCTTACTTGAGTACACGATAGGCCATCTACCGTTTCCATTCAATATCTGGCGTGGATGTCATTAGGCTTCTCCCAAGAGTCCAGTACTGCCAACAACTTGCAGTTGCAGATTCCTGCTTTGCAATGCATGGACTACACCCATTCTTTTATCCGTTCTATTACAAGATATGCTATTTATCACTAAGCAGTAGCATATTTGAAAATGCCCATTTGTCTAAAAAAGTTCCTTAATTATATAAGTACACACATAGATAAAGATATATATGGGATAAGCGTAAACTAGAGAAATCCACCCGCTACGATCTTTACATAGTCCTGCTTGCTCCACGTTCACATATCTAGTCATACATGCACACCGGTACTGCGCACCTAACCTTACTGAAGAACATCACCACCAAAGTCAGTGTGTGTGTATGTTTATTTTTTACTAGCGACCCGCCCTTGCTTCACACAGCGCCACCTATCGGGTCCAAAACTATGTATAAGGTAGTCTGTATTTTAAGTTAAGCATCTAGCAGTAGAGCGGTGAAAACTGCGTTCAAATCCATGCAGTAGTTTTTGCGTCATGCGCGTACAAATATACAGACAGAAAGTCAAACAGACAGACAAAAATTCTAAAAACTTATATTTTGGCTTCAGTTGCTCCAATATAGACCCCCCCTATAATTTTTCTTCAATATCTTCAATGACATCGGCCTACATAGAATATGTTTTCATAACAATGTATGTATTTTAGTGGGAACATCAAAGGTTGATTATGTTTATGCCAAGAATTTAAGCATTATTCAAACTTAAATAGAAATAACAGTCGAAACTTGAACTTCTCAATAAACTGCCGCATCCGAAACTTCTTGGCAACACACCTCGACAGCAGTGGCCGACATGTTTGAGCGCCGCGCTATTTTAATTGATATGTCTCCGCCTGTTCGCAGCCAATACCAATTACACGTAGGGCTGTGCGCAGATATAAACGTGAGCTATGATCAATGGTGAGGTGTACCTTAAGGTTTCTTCCAAATTTCGATACAGGTGATTGTATGATGAGAGAAACTGGTGTAGTCAGTAAGTATGGTAGTAAACACCAAGAAAGGATGACTTTCCTTGATTTGTTATATCCCCTTATTGATTTTGTGGTAGCTTATAAAGTATTTAGAGTTTTGTATGCATTTCCAGCATCAGTTAAAAAAGTTACTGAAGAAACTTTGAATTCTTTATACCAGCAGTATCATTATCAGTCTTCTGCCCTTGTCCCAATTTATTTGGGTATGTCTTCTTCTTCCATACTTCTTTATTACGCGTCATCTCATATCATATCTCCTTTCATATCATATCATCCTTCACACAGTCTATCCATCGTTTATTTGGTCTTCCTCTTCTTTTATAGCCTTATTCCTCTGCATCATATGTCCATACCACGATAACCGACCTTTCTTTTTACAAATATCATACAAAGATATTCAAAGAGGAATTAAAAAGTAGTAAAGTTGTTGATTGCTTGCTGATAATGTTAGAATGAGTAGAAGGGTTTGCCGTACATTTTTTATAAATTGTAGTAGTAAATATATACGCAAAGTATAAACGCACTATGCCAAAGTGTATACCTACCTTCCAATGGTGTCAGCAAAAAGCTTTCGAAACCGTCAAAGAAATTCCTCCGTGCATCGCACACACTCGTAGCTAACGTCGTTTGGGACTATCCGTATGCAATTTGGATCGTCAGGCTTTTTCCTGCCATCCATTGTGAGCCGTCAGCCGCTGACGGTAGATTGAAGGGTGCATGATACTCTTCACGTAGCTATACTTGCAGCTGTGACGATGAAAAATGGATTGGAAAGATTGTGTACTGTTGAGAGTGGCTTTCTGTTTTGTAGGAGGATATTTTTTTTTTTTTGAAATTGATGTTTTATTTGTGGGTGATTGCTTGTGTTTTTGATTGCCAACGTGTTTATAGATCGTGTACTAAAATCAGAATCCTATGAATCAAACGAAACGTTACCTTCGAGAGTTATTATATTCAAATGTCTCGCATCTGGGTGATAATAATATTTCCTTTCCCAAAGCTATTATACAGAGTGGTCGCAAGCGCGACTGTTGAGCATGAGGTCCTGGGTTTGATTTCCAGGTCGGGCAAAGTGTTATTGGGTTTATTCATCAGGCATCTCTCAGTAGCAGCCACGGAGTCTGGATTTGAGCCCGGTTGATGGCAATAGACTCGCCATCCATTACATAGGACTTCAACAAAACTGGTGAAATGTGGGTGTACTATTAGGTACACCTCTGCCAAAACCTTCGGGGTTCACAGGCGTGATGTTACGTTATTATACAGAGTTTTTTACACAGAGTAGACTACACAAGTAAACAATTTTTGCTCGTAACTAGGTTCATACGGCATTCAGTGCCTTCAAAGGTTTCGGTAGATCGCGTAGACTAATATAATTGATCGCACTTAGGACCACATCTTTTTCTTATAACACATACCTGGTAAAGAGACCTTATATACCTTATTTTATTGCCTTGGTCTAGAGGAAACATAAATAAAACTCAAAGGAATTTTATTTCAAAACAATTTCTGATAACCATAGCTCAATAATATTTATGAATTCAATAAAATACATATACAAGAGCGCACGTTTTGTTGAACTGTTCACCAAGCATCGTGTTACTCAGTTACTGGGTCGGGAAGTCAAATAAGCAATTGCGCCATGTAAAATACTGGTATTCTGCCGCTTCTGGTTAGACTGGAAGCAGACTTTAACTAGGAGAAGGCAAGGCAGTTGATCTTGATTATACTGACAGTTTTGTTTTTGGTTTTATCAGATTCGGCAATGGTGTTGATAAAGTCATGTGTCCAATTCATCTGCAACTGGTTCGGAAAGAGCTATCTTAATTTCTTTTTTTTAAATTCGTTAATCGTGAGATAATATATTAACTATGATTCTGGAAATTTTAGGTAACAAAATCCAGATTTATAGGTACTCTATGCTCTAATTAGGTAACTATAGGGCTTACATAAGTAGGTGGCTAGAGTTGATGCAATTCCTTTTAAAAAGTACACATTGTGTTCTAAGAACACCAGAAGACTTAGCCACTAACTCTAACATATTGACAAGACCTCCAACTTTTAATTAAAACACAATTTAGGGTTATACATACAAGGTGATACTTAGTTATTATCCCCAATAATGACTTCCGTGCTACAACCCCTTCTCATTTACAGCCAATTAAATTATTTTCCTTTCTCCAGCACTATATTTAACCCGCTCCCCGCTGGCGGTGGGACCACGCCTCCAGAATGCGGCCGCCTACGCCCGTCACGTTATAATTATCATTTAAATTGTGCCCACCGCGCTACCGCTCGACACTTGACAAATGTAATGACGATAGACCGTCGCTTCAAGAATTTTTATACGCTCATATCCACTGTTTTATATGATCGTGTCAGATCCCCTTTATATGTACACCATTTTACTTTTACAACCGGCGTTCTATCAGCGGACTTTAAGGCCCGACTTATAAGGCTGGTTATACAATAGCTTTTTATTTTTGACCAGAAAAAATAAAATTTGTTGAAATGTACAGAAAAACTAAAATAGGTTGCTTGATGAATACCCAACAATGGAAACTTAGTACGTTGGGTTAAAGTTAAAAATTGTTTAAACGGTAATTTTATTAGTCATCACATTGTGGTAATGATAAGTAGCGTAGTCAATGTTTTGCTCATAAAAACCGCGATAGTGTACACATAGATGACGTTCTATATAATTTCCATTTGATTTGAAGCCAGTTTTTGTCCAGTGAGCGTTGACATTTTTATTTTTATTAATTTGTTTGATGTTATGGTGGGGAACGATTAAGTTCTCGTTGAGCGTCAATTTATTTTATTGTTGTTAGTTAAAATAAAAACAGTATCGTGCTGTGTTTGTTTTACTTTGCAGCCAGTGTTTTAGAGATAGTCTTCTACATTCGAGAAGGAAGGAACTCTGGTTATTTGTGGTCTTCAAAAGAACTGTGATTTCTTCTAGTGCGTATTTATCAATGCTCTCTTCTACATAATTTAAAAGTTCTAAAGATTTTCTACCATGTAACACTCTTAGGACAAATATTTTTGTTTTATTCGATTATTTTCATAATTATTCGCTTTCTATCTAAGTTTTTTCAGTTTCGCTTTCAGTTTAACTTAATTCAAGTATACATAGAAAGTTATTCCGTAGTACAAAAACATTGAACTGCCTTACGTAGGGCACCAATTCATTTACGACTTCACACGCTTTCGTATCAGATTAAAAATTTATTGCAAAACGAACAATTTATTCCTTTCTTAGATAACATTTTATTCGTAATAAAAATACTTATTTAAATTATTCAAAGTGAAAATGAGTGTGTCAACGCGGTTCGGTACTTTATCGATCAAATTATTCGATGTATGTGATCGTATCAGGATCATTCTCTCACCATTAAAAACTCGAAAACTATACAAGTTTTGTCGTGTAACTCGACACCTCAGGTGTTTTAATAAAGGTTTCGGATACACTGAGCCTTTTGAGTATAAAAATTATTCGTAGTTTTTTTTTTAATTCTCCTAATTATATATTATTCCATTTTTAAATTATTTTTAGATAGCCGAGTTTGTGTCTTTGGCTAGAAAGGACGTGTCAGCTGAGATGACGAGTAATAGCGTATAGAGAATGATGATAAAAATGAGCTGAGTTTGTGTGTTCTGATTATTCTGGTGAATTAATATTTATCATCATAATCAGCCCACAGCAGTCCACTGCTGGACATAGACGCATCGTCAATCGCACGCCTTTAACATCGACACTCGGTATCTCTCAGCCAGCTGCTACCAGCTAACGTGAGTCTTATTAGTATAATTTATGACATAACAACAAAACATCTGTCATGTTACTAAAACGAAAATATGCAAATATTCTTTGATAAATTCGTTTTCTTGTGAATGCAAAGAAATTTTAAAGTATATCATTGATGTTTTTTTTAAGTATGACTGTGCAGAGTGCCCTCAATATTGTAATACATAAAGAGCCATAAAAGCACTGATATAATCTAATCTCCAAGTCCAACAATATATTAAAACTATCCACATCTATAAAAGTAAGTCAAGGAAAACCGATGTTATATTCTTTGCTGGTACAATGCAAATCTTGATGATGCATAAGATAAGATTAATGGACTGATTGTCATTCTATCCTGCTTGTAGCTTTACTGCGGGAAATAAATTATGGTCTGATGACTGTAATCGATCACTTGTTCGTGTATTAACAGTTGCTGTTGTTTGGTAGTGGATGAAGAGTTGTTAATTAGGATTTTATCAGCTATAAGACTTGTGAGTCTTGAAAGAATAATGTTTTTGTCTCGTTTCATGGTTCTCAGCAGTAAAGGACATTTAAAAAAAATCTGATTTCTAAGTTAGTATTTGGCAGTATCATAAGACTGCCGAATTATTTATTACAAATACATTTGAAATCTAATGGAAAATTCTACCATTTTCATTGTATAAATAGAATAAAGTAAGTAAAATTCACGTTGAATAAAAAATAAAATAAAAACAAAAAAAAATGGTCGTACCTTTTAAATAAAATTTTGAAAACCAAAGAACCTCTCAGTGTGTCCCCCAAGACGACACACAACAAATAGTGTCGATAGTAATCGCCGGTTGTGAGTGTAAATATCGTCGCGATCCGTGCGATAACGTGCGGCTACCGTCCGTTTTATGTACGAGTTGTGATCGAGATAATACTACGATTTATACGTACGGGACAGCTACTTGAGATGTTTTACGTGATTATACCTGGATGGTGGAGATGCGACGGTTCGCGCTTTGACAGAAATCGTGAAGTACTTATGTAGTTGTTTGATTTCGTTTTCATGAAGTTTCTTTCTGCAGTTCTAGTTTCCTACGTTCTCTGGTTGTGAGCGACATTCACTATCGACTTTCTTTCGCTAGTAGCTAAGTTTGTGTATAAGTCTTTGTGTATTGGAAGTCAGATAGGCAGTCGCTTCATGTAAAATACTGGTATTCAGCTGCATCCAGTTAGACTGGAAGCTGACCCCAACATAGATAGGGAAGGGTTTGGCAGATGATGATGTTTATAGGGCCCTGTGTACAGTCAGGGATGTAAGGTACAACAGGCCAGATATCAGTTGTAAAATATGCAGGGTAACCTTGTCTCTTATTCTAATGAACTCCGTACTTTAGTAGGTCCTCTCAAAGTACAAGTGTAGAATCAGCACTGACGTGCGTTTCACAATACCCTGGGGATCTATGCATTGCGATGATTATAAAGATTCTAATCGCCACAAGGATTCCGCTTTATAAAACCAGTGAAACTCTTCTTACTCTGTATAATAAATAAATCCACAATATATTGCATTTAAAAACCCCAAAAAACACAATCTAATAAATCCCAGTTTAATTATGTGTGGGAAAACGAGCAGCCAAAACAGAAAGCACTAAATTCCTCACTAATTTATAAACCAACCAAACGAATGAAAAGTTAATGGCACATCTGCTAACCTTAATCTTTGGCACAATAACTAGTTGAAAAATCCGTATGTTGATAGTCGAATGAAAATAGACATTTGATATACGATCAGCTGATGTACGTAAACACAATTCTCTTTCAGATTTATGAATAACCACTAGATGTAGTGGAGTCAATGGAAACATTGTAAATTGTAATAAACCATCGGCGAAGAGTTAGTGGCTCTCGTAAAATATTAGTTTTATAGTCGTGTTATAACGAAATATGTTTCGGCGGAAACGTAAACGGGAGTAAAAATAATGGTTTACGGTTTCTTTATAATAATTTATGTTGTATGTTAGTGTTGGGTAGGTGTGTTGCGTTCTGTGGAGAGGGTTCTGCCGAGGGATTTTGGATGATGAGATTTTTTTGCGATAATCTAAATTGTGCACTATTAACTGTATCCTTCGCTACCTCCTAAATGGCTCATTTATTTTTGTCTTTACGATTTTTCAACTTCAATTTTAAAGTTTTAAGAGCTTTTTAAAGGTTGCCTTTTTAATAGTTCACGACACTGTCACGGTTGAATTGTGTCTTATGTATAGCTACTGGAGGGTTGACTACAGTTATGTTTTATCTGAATACATGCAATGATGCAAAGCTAGCGTCCCAGTTTTAGGTCCTTTGATTATTAAATCTAATGACAGAAGGAGCTTTGCTTACTTTTGCTCACGAGGGGAGGAGTGAAAAAAATTACAAAAAATCTGATTACGTCATACTTGAATGGCTCCTAACTAGTTTTTCCAAAGAACTCCAAAATCTTTTAAGAAACATCAACACATTGCATAATTTGACATTGAAAGTAATTTACTATGTTTATATTTTATGTACGTTACTGATTTCTTTTAAACAAAGTTTCATCTATGAAAATTCCATTAGATTACTTCTCTGCTGTATATTTGAATGTCTGTCAGTTTGACATAACTTTGAAAAGCTACATCTGCCAATCAAATTAATTTATAAAATATAATTTTGGATCAATTAAATTGTGTTATGACAACTAGTTTTAGAGAAGTTTGAAAGGTGGCGCCAAGATTCCTAACGTATGGCATTATAATTATTATAAAAAGTATAACGTCACATTGTTTATTGGTTTCAAACAGAATACATATTAAAATTAAATTTTTGGTAGGTAAAACTGGGGTCTAATAAAATAGGTACCGGCCTTAGGTATATCACTTTTGCATTAAGATAACATTAAAGTTAAGCAGTGGAAAAATTGCTTGTTGGACTTATAGGGAGCGACTGCAAATCAGAAAAAGTTGGTGCAATAGCAAAACACGGTGACCATGTGACCACACATGTGGTGTTTTCACAAAATATCGTAATTGTAATATAAACAGAGAGTAAAAATGGTTTTCCATTTTCATAAAAAATATAGTCATCGCTGATCATCGCTTTATCAGTATTGAGATCTTACTGAAAAATGTGAATTAAAATTGGATAGTACGGATGTAATTGATGATAAGTAAGTCAGTAAATCTTCTGCTTATTGTAAAGAAATTAATTAATTACCAGAAATAATCATAGAAATAACTCGCTTTGTTCATAGAACCTTTGCCACGTAGCTGGGCAAGTAGCATGGCCACTAAACAACAACAAAAAACACCACCTATGTTTGAGCCAGACCTCCCACATACATAGTGCTTTATTTACATAAACTGCAATATTTACCAATTACTACATCTTTATACTTTCCTGGAGTACTGACTAACACATAAAAGAAATACTTGCATTCCAGTACAATAAAATACATAAATTGCACCTGTTTTATTTGTTTTTAACAAGAGTGTTGGCATAAAAATGTGGCAATTCTACACATTTCTTCGAACATAATCTGCACCAATGATCCACAGACGGACCACTTGTTTGTTTTACATACAATATTTACGGCACCAATTAAGAGCCTAGCTTATTAACTACTAGATGAATTTATGCTTCAAAATAACGGTTAACCGGCGCAGTGTTTGTTTTCTTAGATACACTGTGACTTGCTATATTTAACACATTTAACAAAGAGTAGACCGCATCTGTTTTAAATTTCGAAGGCGTTAATTATATGTGTTTGAAACTTAGAAGAGATTATCTTGTCTGTACATATTTTTGGGTAATAATCTTTGGTAGTTTATTGTTAAAATATTGGGATTTCACTTTATGATATAGCTTTTTATTTATTGCAACACCGGGCCTGTATCATTAAAGAATTGTATGTTATATTTAAAGTCTAATGTAATAGGAGGAGTCCTGTTGCCATCAACCAGGCACACATTCTGACTCTAGGCTGCTACTGAGAAACTCCTAGTGGTAAAACCCAACACTTTTCTCCTAGGGAATCGAACCTAAGACCTCATGCTCAGTAATAGCACTTACGAACTTTAGACCAACGGGCCTCTTAATTAATTTATTATTTCAGTACAAGAGCTTCTAGGTATGGTAACTACCTCAGTTACGATCGTTTTGCATGGAAAATCAAGTCGTGTGAATGTCCCAGGTGAAAATAGATCTAATGGAGTCCAACTACTTTAATTTGATTGAAATTTACTCATGGAAAAGTAGGGTGGTACTTAATTGCTGTCATGCTTGTAATTTCATAAATGATTCTCCTGATTTGTGGTTGAAGAGGGCTCACTGCAATATTTTATACTATATTTTTCGAAAAGTAAGTTTTATATTAGTAAATATGAATTTCATCTATGTAGACCGACTTTCTCATTTAGTCACCATCATCATCATCACCATATCAGCCGAAAACCGTCGGCTGCTGGACTTAGGCCTCCCCTAAGCGTCGTCATATGAACCAGTCCTGTTCTTCTTGCATGCAGCGAATTCTTGCGGTGTTCACAGGGCGTTGGTCTACCTTGTGGGTGACTTTTCAACGCCGCACCGTGGTCACCACTCCAGAACCTTAACACAGTGGTCAAAATTATTTACTTAGAAAACCTACTCAAATAAACTCAGATTTTATTACTGATTGAAAAGTAAACTCTGCCTTTACTTCTGATTGAAAAATAAACTCAGCTTTTACTTCTAATTGAAAAATTAACCCAGCTACAGAAAAACAAACTCCTTTTCCCCACCGCTCTGTCTACCTTGACATATTACCTCTTCCGACTGCACCGGAAGTACGTCACGATCCTGCCATAGACTATCAGACACAATGCCGTTATCAGAAGGGGTGAACTCGTAAACAGGGGATGTTTATGGCGGCGCCGACTTCCGGTGACGTCAGTCGGCTTTTTGTGAAAGTAATTGTGTAGTTAGTAGTTATCTGTGTAAAGAATTTGTTGGTGGTCTTAAATATATGAAGGCAAAAGGTTGGTATTCGAACAAATAATAAACTAAAAAGGGACCCGCTGATATCCTTTGGAAGTATTATTTTTATTTATTGGGGACATAAAACAGTTACATGCTACAGAAAATACAAGAAATCCTTAAAAGATAAACATGTAAGCCACACCAATGTCCACGTCTTAACAAAAGAATAACAGACTATGGTAGAATGTAGATCAAAAAGAGACATCAATGATTTAATAGGTATTTATCATATCATCGTCATCAGCCTACAGCAGTAATGGTCTTGGAGTTAAATACGAAACCCTGCTACCCTCAAGCCGGATAGACTGAAAACCAAGAGATGACAGCTGATGATCATTGTTTGTTGAAGATAGAAATCTACTGCTGTGTACTTGCTTATGCTATCTGAGGGCATAGACAAAGTCATTTTCATTTTGTTTTTGTTGTTTATAGTGTCTGTTTTTATTTTTATTATTTGTTTTTGTTGTTTTGTTGATAATACCTATGGCATTAAGTCCGCCTCTGTACTTTGTGCTTGATTATTGAGAGATAAATAAATAAGTATTAAAAACAGCGATAACGGTCATGAAAAGGTCGAAATTGTATTAGATTGACAAAAGTTAGCGAAAAGCTTAACAATAGTCAGTCCTGCTTAAAAACGTTAAAAAGCGATTGCCAATGTTGTTGACCGACTGGCCGAGGCTTATTTTTGCCTAGTAATGGACTGCATTGTTGGCTTAATTAACTGGTAGACCATAAACAGAAAGTGTCCCAAAGCGTGCTTTTATAAGAAAAACACAAGTGAAAACACTTGAATACACAATTAAAGACAGTGACATAAAAGAGCTGGCTGTCAGAGACAGTACCTGTCAATGTCAAAGATGCTAGCTGTCAATGTCAATTAACAGCCGTCCTTTTATGTGCCGTTGGTAAATATAGAGTAGGAAACAAGTTTCATTATGACGAGTTTACGTTTCCTTTATAAGAAAAAAGGTTATTTATTTATTATTTTTATTTATTTAAACTTCATGTACAATAGTGATACATAGGCGGACTTAATACCACAAGGCATTCTCTACCAGTCAACCTTTGGGTTAAATAAGAAAACAGAAAAAGGTTTTATATGAACTATAAAAATTTTTTGAATGTCTAGTATTTTCAATTCCTAATAATTGTCATCACCAACCAGCTGGGTAGGTCTCTCCAATCGTACGCTATTGAGTGCCCATTTGAAAAGTTTCATTTTGCTCATAAGGAGTGACTGTATGTATATTTTCTTATTCGTAGAAAACAAAGTCTTGTAGCTGTTAAAACGCACTCTAAACTAAAAAAAATATTTTATCCAGATATAAGTAAATTTCAAAAATACACTTAGCTAGTTGCTAGTTGCCATAGACTACTAACAAATCCAATTGAAAAATCTGTTCATTCTACTTTAGGCTCTCTCTATCAGTGCTGAGGTCTGTGACCCATTTTGGTTTCTTGTTTTGGTTCCACGTCAGATATTTCGGTCCTGGACTATTTTTGAGCCTTCTTGAAGAGATAGCCCCAAAGACTGGGGTCATTCCTAGCCTACATTGCTACAGGTTAGATTCAAACCCACAAAAAAAGAAGAAGTCATTACTCATTCCAATTTTTCCTTCCGAAACTTAAAAAGCGTGCCGTTTCCCCCCTCCCACTTCTACCCCCTCGCCCCCAATTGCCAGCACTTGTTTGTCAATCTGTCTCCGAACATTAAAGCCAGTCTTCATCTAATGGATTTTAACGTCCAAAATGTTTATACATCAAACTCGAGAGAGAACATTATTTTTTCTTTAACACATTAAATTAAAAACTGTTTGACTTTCCACGGTATAAATTGATATGTTTATTTTGGGTGAGAAAACAGAGTGCCGTGAAGGGTTTTTGTTTTTATTATTTTTTGGTTAAGTACTTGTGATGAGTACTTTAAACGGATGGTTTGTACGGAAATATCATTCAAGCGATGTGTGAAGTGCATTTGGAACTGTAATACATGTGCATTTTCCATTTAATCATGGCTTAGAATTGTAATTACAGGACTAAGCTTTGTAAAAACTTATTATTATTTTTTCATTTATTTTTCATTCCATATTGTAAAAAAGATGTTACAAAGGGCTTAAAGCTAGCTACATAAATATGGACACCGTAAGGGCACAGCAAGGTAGGAGACAGGAGAGGGCTCGCAAAATAGTTGACCATCATTTCGTTCATCATAATTTTCAACTTTCAAACGTTCACTGCTAAGCATCAAGTTGAGTGATATTACATTCCCTTTTTGGCGTTCTAATTAATTTTTACAGTTTCGATCGAAGAAACATCTGAAAACTGATTAATCATAACAAACGCAATAAATCACAACAAGAAAAAGTAGTTTTACATCAAAGTGTTTCATTGAATAATTATACATAACGAGAGAGGTTTTTTTCTCTTTTGCATTCTTTAAATGTAAATCTGGAAAATAAAAGGCAATTATTGTTTGTCCAGTCGTCACCATGATTATAAGTACTTACTATTTACATAACGATGAACCCTGTAGCTCATCGTTATGTAAAAACTGCAGGTGTGGTCTGTTTTAAAATGGCTAACTATTTTAAAACAGAGAGGGCATTAAGGGCATTTAATTACTCGTCACATTTTCTATTGTCTAGTTACATTTTCATTGAGACTGATGAAAGTCACTAAAGTGGGCTAGAAGACTAACTATGACAATTAGTGTAGTCTCAGAATTTCGGAATTACCCAGTATCTAAGAAAACCTGGTGTCACTTACTCCATCAGTTGCATGTGAGTACGAACTGTGAATTACTTACTACTCATCATTTCAACCATCACTTTGATAGACTGGAACTATGTAATTAAAATAACAGTAGTAATATCCAATTACCTTTGCCATGAAACTTCAACCACTAACATTTACCACCTGTTCCACCAAACCAATCACTGCCTTAACAGCCGCACCAATATGAAATCGCACAGATTCATTCCAAGAACATTTTTCATCCCAATGGCTTCCGAAAACAAGAACAAAGCGAAACTAAGTAAATAACAATTTGTTCCACTGAAGTAACATCGAGCACGAAGAGGTTTAACAAAAAAAGAATAATCAAAAACCAGCCAACTGCGAGTCGCCCTCGCATGCGAAGGGTTCTGTGCCAACGAACACTAAACTACAGAACTAATAAATAAATCACGTTTCTTGTGTGCTTGCATTTTTTGACGATATTTTATTTTTATTAATAATAATTGTTGCTATAGCACATTTACACACTCTGTGAAAATTTCAAATGTCTACCTATTACGGTTCAAAAGATACAGCCTGCGACAGGCGGACAGACAGCAGAGCCTCAGTAATCAAGGGTTTCGTTAGCATCTTTTGGGTAAAAGGACCCTAAAAACTAGACGTGAGTTCAGTAGCGGATGTTAATCCGAGCTGACAACGCGCAGCGGCTTCAAAGTGGCGCAGCTACGTTAATCACTCTTCCACTCGACTGTACGATGCTTATCTGCCCATTGCTTTACCACTTCAGATTATTGACTTTGACTGTACCACCATACTACTCACGTTTCATGGAAAAAATATGGATATCTTTATGTAATATAAATCGGGTGGGTACTGGCGAGGAGAGCGGTGTAGTTTTTAGATATTGTGTATAGACCTTTGACTAGTCAAAGGTACTTGCAGATTTTGGGTACAGCCTTCTTCAGCCATCATGTGGTTAGACCTGGTGACAGTATTTTTATGCCGCTCATGGGCCTCTGACAGGCTTTACATGCCGTCGAGAAATATCTCTCAGGCATACTTATTTCCTCACGATGTTTTCCTGCACCGAAGCAAGTGATAATTTTACAATACGCACATAAATCCGAAAAATCAGAGGTGCGTGTCTTGGGTTCGAACTTAAGCCCTATGACTTGGCAGTCCGATGGTCACACCACTAGGCTATCACTGCCATACTTTATATGATCATTAAATCAGGATCATGATCAATAAGTCTTTTTTTTTGTCTAAAGCTTCCAAAACCTGTACAAAACTTGCCTTAAAGGCCACATTTCTTTTCGCAATCGCTCTTTACACCTACCCACTCTTAAATAGCCGCGACAAAATACTCACCTCGCAATAAATCAAAATTATTAACACTTAAGCTCGTCAGTTTTTTACCCTGAAGCCAGTGGGGCATGAGCCAGACAGACTCAATTCGCCATTACCGTGGCTATGCTCGACGGCATACCAAACTATACCTACCCGTATAAGTTGACCTGCCATTATATGAAAATCCTTACAAAATGGATAAGTGAGCAACAGCCACAAGACCTGCAAGGCTAAGCTGCGCTTGCCGCGGTCTGTCCTTGGATAGGATCTTCGAGATCCCTGCACCTGATCTCTACACGAACAGGTTGGATTGCCGTTCCATCAGACTATGAAAGTACGTACTCTGTAATATTTTCTGAATTCAATGGCTGTGTTCATTGAGATTGACCTATCAGAATAAATTCAGCCGATCGCAGCTCAACTCTGGACATAGGCCTCCCCCAAGCTGAGCCATGAGTCCATGACACCATGTCCTCTGAATTCCACACGCACGCATTCAGCTTTATAAGGACGTCGAAGATTGACCACTGTGACCAAAATTCGGTCGGGAGATTATTACTAGTGTACGAGGTCAGTTTACATTGGATCTGATTATATAGGTACCGTTGACGTCGTCGTGGGTACTGTGCCGTGCGGATGTAATCAGCGACGCCCGGTGCGACGGTGCGATGACCGCTCCTCCTGCGTTTTGTTGACGAATTACTGTTTTATTGGCTAGACTTGCTAATGTTTCGGGATTGTCGTTTTTGGTTCGGTGGGAAAGTCTTAATTGAAGGTGTTCTTGCCAAGACGTAGCTCGTAGCCAAAGTCGTTTATGTATTTGTTTCGTATTACATATCTTACTTGAAAGTATTGGTCAATGATAACGATTTCTTTAAAAGGGTTAAAGAAGCTCCTTCATCATAAGTTGTCACCATCAATCAATAGGTCTCACTGTTGCAGCCGGTATCAGTAGGCTGAAAGTAAGGGTTTAAACTGAAAAAGATCGAGGCTAGCTTTGAAGACTCGGTTAAAAGTCTTCAAAATTACCCTCTATCTTTTACACTTTGTTCGGACGGCTAGAACACTTCTGTCATATCTACAAAATGAATATATTTAATTTATACTCTCAGTATAGTAAACTCCAACACTGTGCATTACAGCACCAGCATTGTGTTGTACTTCAAATGTGCACTAATATCGAGTAACGGGTTGCAATCCGGTTTGCAATACTACGGCGTTTCCTTTACATCTTGTTTCCTACATCATGACAAGACAAGTAACTGACAGTTATCCATATAAGAACACGGAATATGTGGAGTTGTAACTAATTTATTTTATTTCAGACGGAAGAGAAAACTTGAGGTAACAGGTAATTAAGTCTGCGTCAAGAAACTGTAAAGCAATTAAGTCAACCTTATTTATTTGGCATTCTTAGGCCCGCTTGCACCGCAGATCACTTTTATTTAAAAGATTTTGTCGCGGGCATTTTCAAAATATTGACAAGAACCTAATAATGCTTTAAATAGATTTTGTATTCTTCTTCATCTCGAATCGCAGACTCAAATTTTACCCCACGTGTAGTTTTACTAAATTTTTTGATCGATGTATACTGCTTTGTCATTTTTCTTTTATAAGTACTAACTTTGCCTTTTATTGAAATATACGAAACAGATAATAGATGTATAAACGTGGACGAGGCAAAAGGAGTATGTAAGGATCGTAGCATGTGGCGTTCTGTGGTTTTTGCCAAGCCCCATGGGAGAAAGGCGTGAGTTTATGTATGTTTGTATGTAGTAGGTACCTAATAAAATAATTGAGTATTTTTTCTTAACACTATCTTTAAAAAGCTTTCATTCCTAACGACCGAACTACCCCCTAATGAACTCACTTTATTTTCATTTCAATTAGGCACCAAGACACTCCATAAAATATTGCCCTACATTAATTTCCAAAACTACCGTAAATTACATTTTTAACGAAACGCTCGACATTTAAAACCTTTCGTCATCAACTGAATTAATTACCGTCACTAACTACGTCGTCGCTAATTACTCTGACATTATTGCCAATAATTTTCGCGTCAATAAAAATTAACATTTAAAAAAGTTTTTGCACTTTTTCACTCGACTGTACAAAGTGTCATGGCGTCGGGTGAGCGGCGAGATCAAAGCGGTCGGCGCCTTTGAACCGCCGCGTGTATCAACACGGCCGCGCCGTAAACGACACGTAGAGGAATGAGTGGTACGGTCTGCAACGGAAATTAGCTGAGCATCTGTTCCACGCCATTTTTTTCATACAAATTACTCGTTATTAGCATTGGGAGGAATAAATGAGACATATTTACGTGGCTATTAAATTAGATCATTTGGCGATTCACAGAGATTTTTGTGTTTAAGTTTTATTGAAATTAAATGTTAAGATGTATATTTTTGCCAAATGCGACGTTTAATTTAAATCCCCAAGGCCTTTGGTTGACTTTCAGTTCATCATTCATCATCATTTCAGCCGAAAGACATCCACTGCTGGACATAGGCCTCCCCCAAGAGTCACTACAATGACCGGTCCCGTGCGACTTTCATCCAGCTCATTCCCGCAACCTTCACCAGGTCATCGGTTCACCAGGTCACCTAGTTTGAGGCCTTCCAACACAAGGTCTTCCGGTTCGCGGTCGCCACTCGAACAGAACAGAGCTTTTCGGGCCCATCGGCCATCCGTTCTGCGAGCAATGTGCCCTGTACTTAAGTTTGGCAATTCTTCGGGCTACGTTGGTAACCTTGGTTCCCTTGCGGATGTCCTCATTTGTGATTTGATCACGCAAGGAAACTCCGAGCACAGACCTTTCCTTTGCCCTTTGGGTGACTTTAAGCCTTCTGATGAGGCCAATTGTGAGCGACCACGTTTCGGTCCCGTATGTAATCAGCTGTTTCAGTTGTTTTATTGTAAATGTATCGTTTATTATCCATAATTATTCTAAAAACGCCAGTCATTTATGTCAATGTTTTCAATTAAACTTCCATCTCACCCAGTATAATATTTACACTAAAAACAATGCCACCAAAAACACGCATATCATTCACCTTACAGGTACCGTTTCCAAAAAAACAACAGCCAACAAATTAATTAAAGAAAATTAATTTGCCGCCCCTCCTAACTTACCTGCGATCTATCAAAACCGACGGGCCGTAGTTTAAATTACATGTAGTATGTAAATAAGTTTATATGACAGGTTGACCCCATTGACTGCGTGCTACACCTGCTCACCGAGGTTCCGGATTCGATCCCGTATACATTAGTACGTTTCCTTATCATAAAATATATACCCGGTAACTTATAAAAAAGTTGACATATTAAATGTTCGATAAGGTGAACAGGACTTAATTATTTTCTTCTAATTAAAATGAAATAGTAATTAAGTTATAATTTAAGGGTCTATTTGTGTTAATGACTGTACAGTGTTTATTGCGATGTCAAATATTTAATGAATATTTCTTGTAGACTGGATTTAATTTAATACTTATTATTGTAGGGAATAGCGTCGTCCATATTATATTAAACTTATCCAATTAATATAATTCTGTTTGCCAGCATTCAAGCTACATATTTGTTATCATTAACATTAAAAATGGGGTATTTACCATGTTTGCAAGTTGTTATGAGTTCCAGATATTTCGGCACTGTTGCAAGCGCCATGATCACGGATAAACTCAACTCAGTTTATCCGTAATCTGTCGAGTAAAATTAAATGACATCAAAAAGCAAGGATAGTCGGTAACTGACCACTTTAACTGGTATAATTCAAAACCTCTCCGACGAAGGGTTACTTACTAAACATTTCCAATCCAAACACCAATGTTGTTACTGGGTAAAGTCGTTCCTTCCTGGTATTTCTTTTCAACATACCACACCGCTACATCCACCTCGTGTCAAGAATTACAATGTATGTAATGTCAGTAGTTAGTTGTAATGAAGCAATGTACAATCGTTACAAATGCAGCGACCGGCAGTGAGGCGGCAGGAACAATCAACAAAGACATTAGTGACATTACGACAACCCGACACACCAGGTACTATCGGACACAAAACTGTTATAATATCTTTCACTGAGAGTATGTAATAACTTACATACATTTTTGATGTTGTCTGACTGTGTAATCGTGACAAAATTAGTCAGCAAATCCCAGTTATATATAAGAAAGAAGAAAGAAGAAAAAGAAAGAAAAGAAGAAGAATAAAGAAGCCTAATTTGATAATTTCTCATCTGATAGGTAACCTGTTTTGAAGAAAAAAAAAAGAAATGTAGAAACAGATGCTCTTTCAACTCATAGAATGATTCAGAAGAACGAGAGACATTATTTCAGCAATTTTTCCACTGCAGGGCTGACATACAAGAAAGGAACGAGGATAACTACGATGCTTGCTGACTCCATGTTGGCGATTTCTGACCATTGCTGTAAGTATTAAAAACCACAAGTTTTCCTCACTTGTGAAATTTTGCTTTATTTTCAGTGATGTCAATTATCTAGTCACATTCTCGAAAAACTAATAGCTTCACCTCCGGGCCGTACTTCAAAACCGTTTTAACCAAAGCGAAATTATTCATAATTAATGGCCAAAGACATCCGCTTGTTGAGCCACAGCGTCGCACGTCGCTTAGCTAACTAATTTATTAAAATTAAACGTGCTTATTCATGACATAAAATCACACCTGTAATCCCCGCAAGTTGAGGCGGAGAAGAATATACAAATAGATACAACACCCAGATTTCATCGGTTAAGTTTAAGTGCCTTGTACTGTGGAGTGAGCCTGTTGCCATCAACCGGGCTACAGACCTGACTCCGGGCTGTAACAGAGAAAACGCTGATGGAAAAACCAAATGACAGTATGCCCGACCTGGGAATCGAACCCAGGAGCCCATGCTTATCGACTCGACATACCAAAGCCGCAGGCATGTCGGCAACTATTAAACGCGTTGATGTCATGCCGTCGACAAGACGGTGGCTTTGGTGTGCAGAGTCCATTAGCAGTTGCGCTTGCGTCCACTGGACTACTGAGGCAGTCAACATTTATAATATGATTTAGTATAAATGACCAAAGACATCCGTTTGCCGAGCCAAAGCGTCGCTTAGAAATCTAATTAATTTATTAAAATGAAACGTGTTTATTCATTTTAATATTAAATTGTATGACAAATTGATGGTTATGTTAATGAGTGTTGGTTTCCGTTCCGCTTTATGGCTGTTGATTTGCAAGCGAATTATCGAATTTCAATATCATAGGATTAGTTGCCTATTAGAAATGAATAGTTTAGTAGGTTGATAGAATGTTAATTTTTGATTATTATGTGTTTTATTAGAGTTAGTCTTCCAGTACGGGGTTAGCAGATATGCAGGTTCTGCTTGACTAATTTATTGATATTCTGCTAATGGGCAAGATTGTCTAAAGTTTACGAGTTTATTTACTGAAAAATTGTGGTTTCCAAATCCTCTTCTGTCTCCTAGTTGAGCATTAAGAAATGAAGATAAAGCAATATTGGTATAATAATCAAGAAAATTCCATAATTGTTTTAGTTTGGCAAACAGAAATTAATTTAATTTGATCAAGTCGATAAATGAGATACTCAATCCCCTGTAAAATCTTCATTCATGTAACTAGCTATTTAAACTTTCTCGGAGCGCATCAGTCTTAGTTTTTACAGCAAGTGAAAAATATGCTTTAGATTAGTTTAGATATTCCGGATTTACCTGAATTTTAACTAAAACAATTGTATTAAGATAAAATGAGGCTTATAACCAGTAATTACTTTTTAGCAAACCTTTTTCTTCTACCAACTGCCCCTGCAATTTGACTGTCCTGTATTTACTACGAGCTTTATTATTCATTTCAAAGTCCTCACAAAATCATGTTTTAATAGCAAACTTCTTGCCTTTAAAAATAATGCTCCCAAAAACACACGGCAGCTAATAAGGTACATAAAAACATAAATAATCATCATTATAATCCATGTATGAACTTCAGTGCACACAGTTTCAACATCTTATTAATTCAATATCTGGCGAGATGTATCATAAGCCTGCGCTCGTAACTCCAGGGTGAATGATGCGATTGTCGGACGGAAGTTCTACAGATTTATGTATTAGTATTTATGTGGGTTTTCTTTGGCGTGGTCTATAATATCTACCTGTGGTAAGGTTACCAGTTATCTGGCGTTGGCCGTCTTCTCAGGATTTTTTTCAGTGGCAGCTAAAGATAGAGTTACTAGTATTGGTTTTAGATTAAAATGTTTTTTTTTTTAAGTTGTTTTACATCGATTAATGTAGGTTCTCATAAATACGTTTCTGCTGTAAAGCTGTTCTATATAGCACGTTTCTAAGAATAATGAGTTTTAGTGTTGTGAGTAAAGAAAAAGAATTCCGAGTTTCGCCGATCGACAAATTGGAAGCCATTGAATTAATAGCTTTGAAATTCGAAGAAAAGAATAAACTATTAAAGCTGACACTAAATAAATTGCTCACAGAAAACCAAATTGTTTTCCAGAGTACACAAAGTCATGACCTTAATTTAAACAGTTTTTCTTTTTTAATTTAAACAGTTTTTCTTCAAGAACAGTCCAAAAGTGACTGTTAAACACAATAAAATGAAAGAAACAAAGACATATTATACTCGTTTGCGACATTAATGAATATAATAATGTGAGAATTATACTTTAAATAAATGTTTTATAATTTCAATATGCTTCTTGGCATATATATTTCGAAATCAGCAGGAAACTATAAAGTTTTATTATACATAAGTATACATAAATACATACTAACATTGTTTTTGTAACTGCCATTAGTTATAATGAAATAAATGGCGTTATTATAATTTTTATTTAATTTATTTTATGTTTATTATGTTTAGCGTCTGTAACGGCGTTTAGTATGTTATTATAATTTATAATTTAATTTTGGGTTGCTAAATGGGATGTTAATTTGATTTAGTGTTAGAAACTTCTTTCATTATCATAATTAGATTGTTCACTGTATTTTTAGTCAGTGGCTTGTTAAAACTATGTCACTGTATTTTAATTAGGTACAGAATAGTTACTTAAGTTAAATAGTTTAAATCTTCAAGTCATGCTAGAAAAATCCAAATATTTAGTTGAAAAAACCGACAATAAAATGCAACCAAAAAACCATTTCACACTTCCATAATGTGGCATTTAAAGATAAAGCTTAGCCCACACGGCTAACAAATGGTGCGTTCACCGTGCACATTGGTCATAATATTTCAACGCTGGTAAATGCTGCACAGTTCGTGATGTATGGCGACAGACAGACAGATAAATTGCTTATAATTTATTGTAGTAGAAGCCGCAACAGTCCTAATTACGAACGACGTTTGAGTCATGCCTTCTGAAAAATATATCGCTTATTCGTTCTGTTGCATCATGTGTGTGGGTTGGAGCTTGTAGATGTGATTCTTCTTTTTATTATCTGTGTTGTTATTAATCTTCTTTGATTGGAGATGGTACTCGAGTGTTAGTTAATTGTTTTGTTTGCGTGAGGGCTACCAACGATTTTGTATTTATTTCTAATTTGAAAAAGTCACAATGAACCGTTTAGTCCACTCTCGACCCCTAAAAAGATTTGTTTATTTGTTTCCTCTCAAGTTTTTAAAATCTGTGTTGTTCTTGTTTCTGTCTGTATTGTGTGTGTTATAATTATTGTATAAATCTTAATTAAATAACAAAAAGTTTTTAATATAGTGTCCATCGAGTTTTGAAGATCCCATCCTCACACAGGCTGTAATTTATAATTTATATTAAAGAGTCAGACAAGAGTAGCTTCCTACTCTTGTCTGACCCGATAAACTAAATCTGGATCTCAGTTCTCAAGTTTACTGACTTTCAAATGAGGCGATAAATTAAAGCAAGAATTAAAATAAAGATTGAAGTTTTTCTCACACAGCGGTATTTAAATATTCATAAGCTCTGTTTGCAACTTTGTGAATAAATAATTAACTTCATTATTTAGAACTGCAGTGAAAAATGTAAAGAAATGTGGACGGTCATTAAGACTTATTCACGTAGATTATATGAAATGAAACATTGGTTAGAAAACTTTAACAGCAGATTTGTTATGTAAAATAATGTTGCACAGTTTTCAGGTTGTTGCATTTTCACGAAGATGGTATGAAAAATCATGAAAAATTAATGTAAACTGGAAAATTGAATATTTTTATCAACTTTGATGCTTTTCATTCTAATTTCCAAATTACACTTTAAAATTCAGTGTTTTTGACTACATATTTTGCAAAGGGTTTCAGAAATCAAAGTCTTTACTTTCAAATTAAATATTTACGTATATTTTTTTTTTCGCTTTATGCCCTTTATAACAACAAATTTTTATTTCAACAGTTATCAGTTGCAAGTATTACAGTGTCCATTACTTTATTATGTATGTTGTACACGCATTCCGCTTTCACACTATTATAACTTGTGTTATTACTTAACATTCTGACAGTGTACTATGTAAACATTAATTTATAGTTACACATAAAAATATTACGTGCCAGTTTTGCAAGCATTAGAATGTAAATTTTAAAGTAAAGTGTATTCGTGAGATTCATCTAAGATCTTATCAATTTTAAAACTGAAAGTAGCAATTATATAAATATAAATGAGGAATAGTTGCGGTAACATGTTATCTGTAACATTACTTGTGTGGGACTACCATGCGTCTACGAGAAACCTTCAGTCACAACGCACATCATTATAAAGATATGTGATAGATCAATGCCTTGCCAAATCATTAAAATATCCACTTAAAAAAATACAAACACAATTAACAACCCTCACTAATTAATTGCAACAACTTAAATTACAAAATCAATTTAAATTACAATCTATAGATTTGGTACATAAAAATTTCGTTAGTCTAACTAGAAAATTAAAATCCGCGCACGCGGTTACGACGAAGCGTTCAGTGCACTAATTATAATGATTACGAGTTAGAGATCACAGCTGTCGCGACCCCCACAGGCGGGGGCAAACACTTCCGTCGATGATATGAGCCGACTAGAAACCCGAAGAGCACTAACTTATATGTACACGCACTTCGGTTCCGAATGTCCTTTTGGCATGGGCGTTAGCGGTCGGCGCCCCCCTTCTTGTGTCCGTGGAGCGCCGATGGTCCTCAAGGGTGCAGCGGCCGCGGCCCGAACAGCGGGTACGGCGGGAAGTACGCGGCCAGCGACGGGTGCGGGGGCAGCGGGAACGGCAGCGGCGGCGAGGAGACTAGGTGCGACGGCTTGCTGTACGGGTGGAAGCGCGGCGTGAGCGGCGACAGCGGTGGCGTCGGGTACGTGCGCTGCAGCAGCGGGTGCGTCGCGCTCAGCATCGACAGGCTCGGGCTCGACTCGCCACTCGCCGTGTGTGACCTCAAATGCTGGAGCAGCTCGTCTGATGAAGCGAACCGCTTGCCGCAGTACGCAGAGTCTCCTGCCATCCAACTGCACACATAGGGCAGCTGGGAAGCGGCCGCCAAAGCAGCTAACTGCGCGTGAGCATAAGACGCTGCCGCAGGGTGATTGGTAGGTAACGAAAACGGAGTCTTCGCGTGATCGCATTGAGCACACCCCGCCGGGCACACAGCAGATTTGAGCAAATGTGAGCTTAGTGAGCAACCCGTGCAGTAAGGATCTCTGCATATTCCTAGATCACTACCAGGCGCCTTCATTCTAGCGTACGCGAGGTACGGATTCAATCCATTCTTCAGAGCGTGGTGCTGTGCCGCCATCAAGCTACTGGTCATTAGGTCCATTTGTAAAGGAAATCCACTATGATGCAATCCGCCGAGGAAGGCGGATGTAGATACAGGTATGCTGGGCTTGAAGCTCGAATGTTCTTTGGTGTCTGCGCTGGACGATAGAGAGGTGGGCGTGTATGGTAACTTGGATGCAGACGAGATGCTGATGGAGTCTGAGTTAGATTTGGCCGGCACGGGGGAGCCGTGCAGCGGGCTGGACCTCTCGTCTGACTTCTCTGAGGGTGTTTTTCGGTGAGCAGGTGGAGGAGTCCTCTGTGACGAGGAGCTCTGGTTGCTAGCACAGCGGGCTTGTACTGGTGTGGTGGACGCGCTGCCCTTCGACGAGAGTGGAGTCTTTGACGAAGCGTTGACAGATCCTCGGTCGTCAGGTGTTCTAGTCTTTTCTCTCGCTGTTAGGCACGATTCGTAAGGCTTAAAGCTGGGCTTGTTGTCGGGTATGTGTGATTTCTCATCGTACTTCTTGCTCGCTTTCTCGGCGGCGGAGATCAGCTTGGGGTTGGGCGAGTCCGCGCCGATAGCGCTGCAGGTCTGCGCTAGTAGCGCCAGCGGGCTCTTTTTCGCGTCGAGCTGCAACAAAGAGAGGCAGTTTATGAAATGAAACGTCGGGTCGAGGTTGCGAGTGACGGGCATACAAAGGGACCGCGGGGGTGCGGGTTGGGGGAGGCGGGCGTCCAATCACGCGGCCGACGCGCCATTATCCGCGCGTCTGGCAGCCGTCGGCTCCGCTTGACATTTCACTCGGCTCCCGCATGATGTAATCTCGCAGTGAAAAGGGCAATTTGTGCCGCTGAATTTGCGGCACGCCTGAACTTGTGGCGTGTTGTCACGTCTATTGCCGCTCAACCGCCGCAATGTGTCGGGAATATGTTTTCTGTTTTACTCACGTTGTTTTGTCAAAGTTTATTTTAGCGACGATACGAATCTTATTAGAGTCTAGTTCGAAATACTAATTGCTTGTTTGTTAACGCTTGAGAGACGATTGTTGGGTTTAATGTAGTAATTACGAGACGTCTTTCAAAATAGATGGGTGGTAATTATAATGTTTAATGTTACAAGTAATTTTAAATACAATGAATAGCTAATGGTTTTCGTCTGTCACGAAAGCAAAGCTCTAAAGATTTCGCTATTTGTGAAGTAACATGAACAATTTAAAAACAATTTGCCGAAATGCCATTGAAATGTTACTGAAAAAACATATTTTTCTAGTTTAGTTTTATTTTATTACCACTGGTTCAATTTAACAAAATTGCGATCGCTTTCCGGAAGTTTACTATTAACAAACTTGACGAAATTTTATTTTCTGCTATATTAAGAAAAGACATACAAACAGAAATCAAACTTAGACATGGAAATAGACTCAACCTGCCAACTTCACGATTAAAAATGCACTCCTCTAGTGCGTTTGTCACGTCAATAAAAATCTACAATAAATTACCTGAACACATAAAAAACACAGAAACAAACAATATATTTATAAATAAACTAAAACGATTTCTCTTAGATAAAACCTACTACACAATTGACGAATACTTCAAAGATAAATTCCTCCTAGAGAAACGAAGATAATTAGAATAACCAAGTAGTACCTAATACATCTATTTACCTTATCTACCGTGCAATATCTTTAATTACTTACTATTTAGTTAATAATAAATTACAGCTAATATATAAATAAATATATAAAATAATTACCTAATTTATAATTTAGAAAATATCTATTAATAATAAATAAATAAATAAATAAATATATAAATAAATAAATAAATATAGAAATATTAATAATAAACAAAATTAATATAAATCTACTCATAAATAATATCTACTTAAATATCTAAATATAAGATTTACTCCTTAATTTCAATATTATAATTTCAATATTATTATGTTTTTAAACAAAAAGCGCTTCATCCTCTCCTCTAAAAACTAACTTGTTGTGCCCGACAGGGTCCATAATTGTTTCTCTATAATTTACCTACCAGCCTTGTATACATTATGGAATGCAATAAAGTATTGAGTATTGAGTATTGAGTATTAATATTTACACCTACATATAACTAATAAATTAATTTCATTAGCGTTGTAATACGTAAAGGATTATGAGTATTCGTTTATTCGCTCTACGGTATTTTGTGATCATTTTCTCGATTTCCATTTCCCAATTTATTTTCTTAGTTTTCTTTGACTCTTTTCCATCTACATATTCTCAAAATATAAATCACAGTAACTTCAGTTTATTTGCGTTCAGTTAATAGTAAACTGAAATGAATGTGTTTTCAGTTACGAAGGCATTTTCTTTAACTTTTAAACATTGTATTGTTAATTACTTTATTTCTGATTTGCCTTTTTGTTTAAGATATTTATTTGCGTCAACAATATTATAGTAATAATTTCGGTAAGACTACATCAGCAGTCCCACCCAGTCAGCAACATATTCTACCATCCACTGCAACTCCCGAAAGCCGTAATTAACAGCGGCGCCCACCAGAAAAGCGCTGAGGCAATGAAGCTCAACGAGTCCCACAGAAACAATTCAACCGACTTGGAGCCCGCAACGAAATTACTCAGGAAATAAACAGCGGCAGAGTAAGAAAACTTACCATTTTTGCTACTTCTTTCCCCCATAAGGAGGACAGAACGATTAATGTATTCTCTATTGTTCGCTGTCATAAAGTGACATTCAACATACTTGTTGAAATAATCGTGATGCCTTTCATTGTTCAGCGATTGTTCCATTTTGCAAGGTTCACGGAAAATGAATCCGTCATTTACCGAAGTTGTGGCCCGATAAAAGTTCATTTGTTTTTGTTGAACGACGACGGGAGGATACTATTTGTAAGTTGGATTCAGAAGTTGTTTTTCATCCATTTTCTTTATAAAGTTTCTTTCTTATTCAGTGTTTTAGGATTTTCTTTGCTGTTTGTTGTTTCACGTCGTCGTTTTAATCTGTGTGTAGGTACTTCATGGAATTATATTTCTTTACGTTTACGTGGTTCGCCTTTATCTCCTATAAATCTGATTGCGAGTTCTTTTGAAGCCGTTGTTTAGTTTAAAATAGTTTTGTCGTTAGGAATTAAACATGAAGTCATTTTTAAAATATATCTCTCACATAAAATCTTTGTTACAAATGAGATTAAACATCCAACATAAATTCCCTTTTCCTACAGCCATGAAACTTTCCAGCAACGCTAATGTAAAGTAAATTATACCTAACGCAAGGATAAGAAAACACGAGTTTGTCATCATCAATCAAACTTACCGTTGTCGGAAGCGGCGACAGGTAATCCGGTCGCAAGTACTGATTGCTTGACGTGAGCATGTTGCTCCACAGTCCGATATCCTTTTCCAGCTTAAAAAAATATAATCAATCCACAACACAGAAGAATATCACTTCACAAAATCCAAGGCTTGGTGTCAGCACATGATACACAAGTCACTAGTCGCGGCGTGTGTACGGAGCAGGACGAGACGTGCGGTTACCGCGACGGACGGCTCTGAACTGAGGCTCGCGGTGTGACGTGCCCCCCTCCTGACACCTTGTCACTAGTCGCCTCGCCATTTTTGCATTCTCTGTGTGCTCTGCGGGAGCTTTGGCGTCTTATCCCCACCGCTGTTTGACACCCCGTTTGTCAGCGGCTTCCTTCTCGCTCGCTCGCGAGAATTACTAAAAGCGCTTTCCGCGAACTCGACGTTTTGATGAAAGGATTATATAAAATATGCATCGCGCAGTCAAAGGAGTGGATGCGACGACTGAGATGCATAGCATGGGAAATTGAATAGCTGCGAAGCTGGTAAACGGCGGCTTAGTAATAATTTAGTTTTAGTGTCGTCTCAACGTGGGCGGAGCTTTGTAGCTTAATGTGGGTCAAGAGATTTTTCTGAACGATTTGTTGCTGCGTTTTGTTATTCGCTTTGTATTATGACTGTTTTATGGGCTGTTTTCATATTATTATTCGTCGTATTATATTACAAATGTGAATTTGTGTGTGTTTTAGAAAATTCGTCGCATTTGTCACCACTTTCTTTTGTGGAGACATCCTCATCATGTTAATTTTATATCTCTTTTGGAAAAAAAAATTAAACCTAATGCCGTTGCATAATTTCAGGTAAAGCGTGAGTTTACTTTTTAACCCCAAAAATGTTGGGGTGTGGGACCACCCATTGGTTTTACGATTGTGAAAACGCATTCTCATTGTTTAGTTTTCATAAACAAATGGCTTGGTCATCGCAATTTCTAGTTTTTATTTTTATTTTATTGTCTAAAATCTTTCTGAATCTTTTGTAGTTTTACTGTGGGTAACAAAATGATACTTTTGGTAGTTTTGACAATAGCGTGTTAATATTATTGCTTATCTTTTGTGTTATGAGCAAAGTTTTATGTTTTAAGCACTTCTTTGTGAGTTTTTACAAAAGAGTATTACTGTTCTAACGTAGACGATTAGGAATGAATGAGGTAAAGTAAGCAAGTAGGTACTAAAAGTTTCATAAGTATATTGTTATATTCTTCGCAATAATTTAAACTTGTTATTTGAGTTTATACCTACTTAATTTTAAGAAAAACTTTAAACTTAAGATACAACTAATTATTATTAGTGACTGATTTAGGCATAATTAAATTCAGTTATACTATTATTGAAAAAACAAAAATAGCATGGACTGTTTTCATTTTTATTTACGTTACTAGCGTTATGTAACCATAACAACGTTACTTTGTGTAATTTAATGTACCTTTAACATTAGCGTTTTTAACTGACGAAAAAAAGGAGTAGGTTCTCAATTCAAGACGTATATTTTTAAAGAAGCAATAAAAAAAAGACTTTGATCTGGGTTTTTAACAGATAAAAATTAATAATGAAATTCAAATCCAAAATGAGAATTCTGTGTAAACTTCGATTTCTTGATCGTATTACTACGAGGTCTGAATCTCATAACTTGAGTTACACTACTCCGTGACAAACGACAAGGTAAATCAGCCCTTACCTCAAAAACAGCTTGTCATCACCGTATGTTTCACGTCACGGCGGCCATGACAGGATCAATCGCGCCGACAAACGACAGAGCCCGACTGTGCCCGACCGTGACGCGAGACGGACCACATTATGTCATGAGTTGATGTGTCACGATTGAGCTACCTAATGGCTCTTATTAGATACATTAGAAATTATTGGGTCTTATTACAAGCTTATTGAGCGGAGTACTTTAAAATAAAAGTTTGTAAAATTTAAAAATGGTTTCGGGACTTCATTTCTTTGAAGACACTTCTGTGCTCGCAGTTGAGAATATTAAAAAAAAAACAAATTTCTCAACTGCGAGCACAGAAGTGTAAAAGCTTAATTTTTAAAAGTTTGTTTTCGTAGGCAGACGGGGTGTGGAACAGGGTTACCACCCATTGCATCCCTTCAACACAGCCTATCAAATCCAATTAACCTCTCCGGTGTTTTCGTAACGTTCGTTTAATGGCAACTTTTTTCAGCTGTCTTATTTCATGTGTTTATTTCGTTTCCCATTATCTTTTATCTCTAATCCGGTTTACGAAAGCCATTTCAAGTCTAGACAGCAGGTGCATTGCGCTTAATCCAAAATTCTCTACAAGACAGGATTACCAAGAAACAGTTCAGAAAATTAGCGTAAGACCCGTTGTGTCTCAGTTTAAAAGCTACAGTCTTGCACTTGGAGCCCAGAAACATCAAACTGCTTGCATCAAAACGTTAACATAACACTTTGAATGCATTACACAATCTGTACGTTAATCTCAGCTGGAGATTAGTTTTGGCATCGCTGCGTTTGAGCAGACTTGAGCCAGCCTGGGACTGGAGCCCAGCTAATCCCCAAGACTCGAGCCAGATAAGAACGATAACATAACTAGAATTTGCATACGTTTGTTTTAACGAGGTTTCTGAGGGTTTTGGTATGTAGAGCAGTTGAAATTGGAGTGGGGAAAAGTGGGGGATTTTTCTTTGTTTTGTTGACACATCCTTCTGTCTCGACGCATAAACAAGTGACAGTCGACGTTGTCAAAGTGTCTTGGATTTCTTTAGCACAACTAACTAGAGCTTTTCGGTAGCTTATATCTAAACTCATATTTTCATATACATTTATTTACATATTATGGCTGTTTTTGAAGAAAATGCATATTTTAGTTAAAATGGGTATATCATGCATTTTTTTGGCACGTTTCCTTTAATTTTAACTGTATCTAACAGGTGAAATGTAAAAATGTGCCTGAGGTGATTAACAGCCAAAAAGCACCTAAATTCAAATAGTACACATTGGTTATTGTTTTCAAATTATAAAAATATTTTAACTAATAGAAGGCTCAATCGTCCTACTAATAATTTGGAACAAAAATAGGTTTTCACAAATTTATGATATTTCTCGTCGTAAATATTTTGTATTATTCATTTTAATTTATGTTGCATATTTTGGCACTTTTGTTGCATATTTAGAACATATATGATGCCAATTCCGACGATTATATATTACATATAATCCGATCTTTACATAAGACAGTCTCCATGGTACATTTTTGAAAGTCACTTGTCTAGGTAAGTTTCTAGGTTCTTCACTAGATACTCAAGAAAGCGACTTTGATTGCGAAAGTGGAGCTGTTCAAAGCGCTGATGCTTTAAACAACTGAAGCCCTTCACTTTCAAAACGCTACAGTATGCAGGTTTAACTGGACATAATTGCAACAATCAGTGATGTTAGGAAACACTGATTGGAATCAGAGAAGCAGCTTTTACAAATACATGGTCTGCATAAATTATTCAATCTTTTATTCGTAAAGTAAAGGAGACATTTGAAGTCAATCCGAGACCAATGACTTTGTCCACCCCTGTACGACTAAAACGGTCATGTTAATAGCATGCTGGTATGAGATTTTAATAGTTATAAATTGAATTTATGGGGTGCTTTGAATTTCGGCTTAGCACGAACAAGTTATTTGTTTATTTATTTCTTTTAATAATCCTTTTATGGTGTTGAAAGAAAAAGGTAAACAAAATTATGTTATGCTTGACATAATATAGTCACTCTGTCTCTCATTTATCAGGAATACAACGTTGTATGGTCTGAGGGTAACCAGCGTGCATTAAGCCAACATTTACCTATCGAGGCAGTGTAATACTATCAGTTATCAATGCTAAGAAAGATTGTGCCACTAAACTGCAAGGCAAACTCAATTCGCCAACTTCTAACACCATAAATTGACAACTTGTCAACCAATAACCTGTCATATAAACACCAACGAACAATTGAAAGTCCAATAAACAAACGAAAGTCGCTGACAGATTTCCAACTAACAAATATCTGCTGTACACGTAGTATCTGATCGCCAAGCAAATACAGCGCTGAATATGTCGCCGCGTCCGACAAGCACTTAGTGGCTGGGTTGCTTGAAGCGCTGGAAGGTAGACTTTAGAGGGTCGAGAGAAGACCGATTCAAAATGGAAATAGTTTTATTTGTGTAAAATGTTTAAGCTTCAGCTTTGTGGGTAGCGCTGTGGTCTTTGGGACTTGAATAAACCGCTGTATTTTGGAGTTTGTTTTTGTGTTCCGGGTGATTCAATATTGGCTACACATATTGCGTAATTAGAATAATTACTTTGGCCTTGGCTCTTTTTAAAGTAATAAACTTTTCCTGAAGACGAACAGTCAGAAGAAAATCAGCGTCTGAATTTCCGTTTTGACGCTAAATTTCAAAATTGGTTAAATAATGGTCTAGACAAAACATGAAATAAGTTCTCATGAAAAATATGATGAAAAAATAAACTAACTAACTAACAAGTAACAATGACATATTGATTTCGCCAATTCTGTCCAATTCCGTCGTCTATTTCAGTAACAGATCTGAAAGCGTCCATGAGACTTCCGTCGACGCAAGTGCATCGCGCGAACAAGATGGTTGGCTTTATACTATCTGTACGTATGTAGCTGTATGTTGTATTTATTTCTTGTAGTCACGTCTTTAATGTAATCTAAATGTTGAGAATGGAGGAGATGGTATTGATTCTTGAAACGTTGTTGTGTGTACAGGGACTTTGATAAGTAAACTGAGATAGACATGGTGTCTAATGTCAACAGTAACCAGGAAGCCCCTAAAATGATTAGTACAGATACTATAGTTTAAAAAAAGGTGGAGAGTTGACATTAAGGCCTAAACGTTGCTTAATGAAGACAGGAAGGAATAATGAGGACATTTCTAAAGTTTTTAGGCCTCAATAATCACTTGCCTCATCCATAATAATTATATGTAGAACCTAAAAGAGCTTAACCTTTTTTTTTTTCGGATGGGAAGTCATCAAATGACCCCCCCACTCTGGGCGGAGCGGAAGGGAGTGTCTGACTTGTACTGACTAAAACCCATTCATGTTCCTTCTTTGCCCTTTGTGTTCCAGGGCCACGGTATCTCTTTCGAACAGTCCCGCAGCCCTGGCAGGCATCGGACCTTGCGGACCACTACTTATTTGCTGACATCTCTTTGAGGCGCACGTGGAACACGAACGCGCCGTCGACACGGCCTGTCGTCATAAGACGGCCGGTCGGCGAGCTGGCCCATAACTCGCCGTCCACAGGCCCGCGCCTACGGTGGCCGGGAGCCACCACGTGACCCCCGACGCCCAGGGCGTCTCCCGCGGCGACTGGGACGTGAGGTTCTTTCCCTCTCACGTCCCGCCACCTCCTTCACTAGCATGACTGCTTCGCAGAAGGAGGTGACGGCTTCCCATTCCCTCTCGCTCCAGACCATGGCTTGAACCAAGGCCGGACGCGAGAGATCGCCGCCGCCAATCGCCGCTACGAGGACACGGCGGTGCTCCGCCCAAGCGGGGCAGACCTCCACGGTGTGCTCCACCGTGTCTTCCGGACGATCCTCGCAGTGGAAACACCCAGGCGTTTCCTCCCGCCCGATTCGGTGCAGGAACCTCCCGAAACAACCGTGTCCGGTGAGGACCTGCGTCAGGCGGTAGGTGAGGGCGCCGTGGCGCCTCTCTAGCCACTCCTCAAAGAGGGGACTTATCGCCACTATGGTGGCGTGCCCTGCTCGGGGTTGCGACAGTCGCTCTCTCCATGAAAAGAGCTTAACCTAAGTCTACGATAAGATAAGCAAGTAAATACAGGTTAGAGGTCAATATCTAATATGAAGTTGGGATAACATTATACTACACATTATTACATTATTGTTTAAACATTTAGCTAGAGAAAATAATTTTAAGTGGAAGAAAACACGAGTAACTGGAGAATAACAATGATTCCTTATGCTTAGATGAACTGAACTTTAGTCTCGGGGAGACTTCTGCCAATACAAAAAGATGTACAATATTTACATTGGCACGGCACGGATGATGGATGGGCGTGATTTATACCGGGCCATCAGCCGGCCCCTATTTATGCACTTATTGTGGAGGAAAGCGATCATAATTCATAATGGGACAGGCGCGAATTGGAGGACACAGCGATTTTTGAGGATCTCGAATAATCGCGATGTATTTTGAACTTTTTCGTTTCTCTCTCTCTTTGATCTTTACAGAGTTTTGATTTCCGTTGCTTTATAATTATTTCGTCTTCTTTCTCTTTGCAGGCTCAGATTTCTGTTGCTTTTGGATCATTTCAGATTTACGATTTCTTTATTAGTCTTTCATTGTAATCTTCACGACTCAACTTTGTATTGTTTCTGTTGTTCCTTTAGTTTGTTGCTTGCATTCTGCATCTTATATTCGGCCATTAAATTATCTTAGTGGGTTCTGCCAATTAATATTACCGATGGTAACAAAAAGCATACATTTGAAAAGTAAGCCGGTGTATGTTTTCACCCTGTAAACTCTTAAACTGAATCCTTTTTTCTTCCAGGCTTTTTCTTGCAGGAAGAGATAATGAAGTTTTTCTACTACATAATACTAGTTTTAAGTCCAGTTTCATATCGCTTCAACCTTCGCTCTTGTACCAACCCAACAAGACTGGCGAAGCTCATTAGCCAGGAGATAATCAATCATAAAGAATTACCGGCTGCCGCCACGGCTGCCGCCACGGCTGCCGATCGCCCGTCACTGCCGACACCGACGTCTGCCGCCCCTGCTTACGTAAGTGGCGTGATGTAAGTTTTGTGACGTCAGCGGAAAATTGGTGGTGAAGGGTGATGGAGGTTTTCTTTAGATTAACGTAATTACTGTCATACTGGCGGTGGCATCCTTATACATAGATAATGCTGACATCAATCACGTCAGTTCATCAAAGTCTACTGGTGGTCTCTGTAGTTCTTTCTGATCTACTAGAACAACCGATTGTCAGCTGTCTACATTTGAACTATCTCAACTTGCTTCTGAGAAATATTGTCTCCAAGATATAAACTTCAGCGTACATCGTAAGAACTACACAAGAGATTATCGGTAATTATGGTAGATCATTATTTTGGGTGTATTGTAAGAAACCAGGATCCATAATATCAGGTAATACATCAGCAGCTTTCCGGAGTACATACCACCATCTTACGAGGCAAACGTGTTCCAAGATGCTCGGTCTTCTCTCAAGTTTCTCATTTAGTGAGACTATTAATCCAAATGTTTCTAATCCAAATGTTTCTTATTTATATCAATTTGCGGAGGTTTCCCCATTACCTTCTTTTAATACGTCTAAAATATTGATGGTGCTAAATATCTTCAACAACCATTTTTATGTGTTAAATTAACCCCAAACCACATTAATAAGACAATCTGAATCCGTATTAGCACGTCGGAACATGTAACGAGCAATTAGGCCGACCACACACGGCCGACGCGCGATATTAAACGCGACCCCACTTTGTAATGAAAGAAACAATGGCGTTATATTTGCGCAGAAATTGTGGATCTTGCGACTAACGCGTGCGTCAAATTGCCGTGTTTGGACGTTGTTAGGTATCGACATAAGCAATAGGGGTGAGATTCTATGAGATAGAATCTGTCTTCTTTTTACTAAGCTATCAGTATGTTTCAGACTTAAAAAAAGGATCCGTAATTTTGCGTCTGGTGTCCTAGGTTCCTGTCCTTCTCTTCTAAGAGAGAACTAATGAGCCTTTTGACAGCAGTTTATTTTATTACAAAGGTTGGTTTTAACTAGCAAAAAAATCGGACGTTGTCTCTTAAAAATTCTGCAATATCAACTGTCAAAAGTGTTGCAGAACATAATGTTTGCAGCAGAAGCAAATTAATACAAAAAAGATAGGTAGTTTGAACTAGGTTATATCAATTTGACTCCTGTCGCTAAGCATTAAATAGGAGCAAGAATAATAAAACAAAATTAAAAAGAGCAAGTAATAGACTTTACAACACGTAATTCACCCCCGGCAAGTGGGCAGAATGTTAGCCCACGATATTCTTACATCGGGAGATATGAGCGAGTGAAATGAAAGCAGTATTCTGTAGCAAATTGCTATGTTTGTCATATTGTCTCATTTGTAACACGATGTTATTATAACGTATTCTCTAAATAAATTGCTTTGAAGAAGGACATCGAAGGACTTACTCGCTATTTGTGTCAGATTACAAAGCTTTATTTTTTACAAAGATGGCAAGCCTGGATTAAATAATGCTGAATTTTAAAATGAACGTGAATTTGTTGTAGCAATGAAATTCAAGACCTTATTAAATCAAAGAGATATCATTTAACAGAAACTAGGATAATGTTATTATACCTACGTTCCTAAAGGCAAATGCTGGCGCTTTTCAACATAATGTAATTACTAATTATCCAAGTAGAACACCAACAGAAACAGAAGGATTGGTTATATACCTCAACAGCCAAACGGCCAGCAACATTGTTACACAATCGAAAACTACCCAAACCGCATTACTTTCCGTTGAAAACAAACCAACCAACCACCATACTTATTCGAACGAGCATATCAAAGAAAAAGGAATGACGATCCTAAATTTAAACAGTAGCAACCGATAATACTGTATACAAAAACTTAACAACAATGAATTTAAAAGGGTATAATGCGTTATTACACTGTCAGTCACAACAAAGGAAGTCGGTAGAAGAAAACATGGCGCGTTCAATGAAATACCGTAAATTAATACCTTTGCTTCATGAGTTGACGTGAAATGACCCCTTTGGTTCGTTTCGCAATGTTCTGAATACACCCGGAGATGCCCGCGGGGTACTTTTTCGGTGAGAGTAATTTTCGAGTGTCTGTTTGACGTTATGAAAGTTCTTGAGTGTGTTTGTGCATAATTATGTTCAAAATTTCTTTTGATGGGTTTGCTAAAGTAGGTGTTAAAGGTAAAGGTAGCTACATTGTGTTGGTTGAATATAGTCAGAAAAAGGGCTGTGTATAAGTATAGCATGTATTTACAATCCTGAATGAAATAAGTCTTTTGTAATTTGATGTTGCAAGTGCCGAAGTCATACATTGTTAAGATATGTTTGCAGTTCTATAGGTTACAAAAATACCCAAGTACAAAGCCATGTTATCATTACTTTCGACACACAAATTCATCATTTCAACACACAGACCGAAACGTTTGTCGCTACTCAAATAACGAGGTATAATCCATCAGAAGAATTGAATGCGCGTAATATGTTATACACAAACATAGAATTTCATGGCTTGGTGGATACATGATTACAATGTTAATGAAATGAGTCCTGTCCTGTCTTGTTGAGTCATTAGTGAGGGAAGCCATGGTTGGTACTGGTATGTAGTTGAATTAAAATTATATTGTGTAAGGTTGATCAAGAATATAAACTTCAGCAGATGGAGGGTAAGAAAGACGATTTTTTTGTGATACATTTAGGAATATCACATACAGAAGAGACACATATGTGATTATGCATATAAAAGAGGAGCATAGTTGAAAGTTATGCAGAAAACACTGTCTAGCTAAAATTAAGAAAGACTGTGGTTTGTTATTAATTTCCTCATACTTATTGCTATAATAACTATAGCAACTAACACAGATAGTAAACAAGCACTTAATTAGACGCAAATAATGGAACCTTTTAGTAATAAAGAAAGTCAACTACAGATGTCCTTAATATTTTTCTCACAATGCGTTCTCAGGCGTCGGAACTAGGACCCATTTCCCTAACAGCTTACCCAATATGACAGGTGTCAGAAACACACTATTCTCCAATTCCAAGAAAACGTTTATTAATTTAAATCGAATTAAAATTCAGAAATCACACAGTCTTATAAATAATACATGAATTAAATCACTCAATTACGGACGTCATGACAGGCTGGCTCGAGGAGTCAATGACATAGATGGATGGGATCCCTTCAGCGCGTCAATTGTCAAAAGGAAATGATCCAGTTTTTTTGCTTTCAAAACAGTACCGTCCCTTATCATCATTCCTCAACTTTACTCCTCCGAAAATAGGGACTATATTTGCGTGATCATTTCAATGTTTTCTTCAACTAATTTGTATAAGAATAGCACAGCGTGATTCATGAAAGCTCACCGAAGCGTTAAGTTATTAAGTACTATTGTGTTTAACTGAGTTTAGCAACGAGCGTGTGATCGATCGGGTTAACGATGACAGAACAATGATTATATGCATGTGTGAATTTTAATAAAGGTTTTTATAGTTATGTTAATTCAGGGATACGATCGCAGTTACAATTACTGCCAGAGTTTTTGATATCAGGTTTGACGAGATTTGGGTTTACAGATCTAATCTAGCTATATTGTGTCACACATGATTCCTTTATTAGATTATTCGATTAACAGGTTTTCTTATAAAAATAATTTAGCACAACCGCAGAGAGTTGATTCCAGGTGGTTTTTGTTACTTCCCAATACCAAAAGAATTCCTGGCCACAGAATTTCAGTTCCTGTTTTGTATTCTTTTAATTTGTGCTGCTGTGTGATATGAATGTCTGATTCGAAGTCCAACTTACTAGATTTTAAATGTTTTCCATGATTAAAGTTTAAGTCTACTTTAAAAGAAACGGCAGCACCGAAATATTCCGTTGGATGCAAACATTTCATTCAATAAACACACCATATGTATGGTTACACACAACACCCTACTTTTCTTTTAATATCTCAACATCTTAGCGATCTTATGGGTCGTAACAAAGAATTAAACAGTAAAACAAACACACATTATGCTTACCCCTCTACGCTCGTGCTAATGTATGATAGCCGTAATCCTCCACGTCTGATCGTAGGCACGGATGGAGGGAACAGTGTAATGGTGTATTTTGAAGAACTTTGCTGAGACAAAGAGTTTGAAAAGATGAAATTTTAATTATGGCCCCCGGGGTAAGGCATGTTTTAAATAGCAACAGGTATGGTTAAAACATATTCGAAAAAAATAATTAAGAATATTTTGAGTAAGGATTTACATGGAAAATAGTCTAGGACCAAAACATCGATGTATGAATGTTGTGAAAGATATAACATAAGAGAATAGAGGAACACAACAAGAAGGTTTCTTTCAACTCAGCCTGATGCTGCGATATAGCACAGCACAGCGCTGGTTAGATTCAAATTACAAATAAAAATTAAGGCAAGAGAAGAGTACTTGGAAGGACATGGGGAGGCCTTTGCCCAGCAGTGGGACATACTAAGCTATTAAAAAAAATCCATGTGACTGTTTAGACTTTTTCTCTTTTTGTAACTCGTAAGTTTTAACGTTCGTATGTACAGTTTAATGGCCAAAATTAACTGCTCACCTACAGCAGTATATATTTTTAAAAGCCATCAGGTGACCAATGAAAACGGCACGTTTTATTGGTGGTAACATTGCGGCGGCTATCAAAATGAGACGTGACTGTAAGACTGGTCAGGTGTCAGTTTACCTACTAGAACCTGCGGGAATAAGGATTAGATCTGATGGCAGGTGATAATGTTTTTGCTATAATAAATAAGAAAATTTTGCTATTGCAGTCTCACTCTCTTAGTTTTTAATATGAAGGTCGTAATTTGGTTGACCTTCTGTTGATCATTGATTTGGTTTTCACCCTGTAGTATCTTACATGTGCTCTCTGTATGGACAACAATTTTATCGTTTTCCGGAATCAACGTGTGGACTGAGCAGATACCACATAACTGAGGGTCTAGACAAGATGAAAGGTAAAAATGAATGAGACTGTCATAAACTACCGAACAGTTTGTATTTTAATTCCATTAAAATCCGTATTCAAAATACGAAGCGCTTTGAACTCGGCTGCCCTGACTTGTCTGAACCCTATGGTAGTCACACCTTTACCTCATAAATAAAATATCTTGAGGGAAAAGCACCAGGGTAACCTGCGAGATTCAAATTTCCCTTCGTTGTTTGCTTTTTTTCAGGTCAGTGTCAAGTTGTATGTTGATTTAGATATGGTTCAATACCGACCAAAAAACGTAGGAAAATTTGAATTTCACGGGCTACCTTGGCGTCCACCTTAAACAACTGCAGCATTACTACAACATTGTTAGCCAGTTTCCCATTTCCAGCCGATTCTATTTTCCTTCTTGTCCCTTGAAACACAACAAGCCAGGGAAAATTGAGAAAAACTTCACATTGAACAGATATTTATATCCTATTGATTCTTGCAATCGCTCCATATGCAAAACAGCTGGTTTTTCCTCACACACTGACTGAATGATTTAGTGCAGTTTATATCAAGTGGCTTTAATGCCGTGGGAGACATGTTGTGAAAGTGATTTCCACGGAACGACCTTCCACTCTGTTTGGTAGTTTGCTGGGAAATGTTCGTGGCGTATCGTATTTTATTTTTTTTGCATAATCCTGGCTGAAAAGCTGCCAAATTAGTAGCTGAAATATTGTTGATATCTTTATTCCGGGAGTTTATTATAGGTAGTGTATATTTAAATATAGATATACGACAGGATATAGAAACAAATTTAAAAAAAAACCAAGTTTCCTCTAACAATGATTTCTCACTGTCGACTTAGAATATGTGGAGTACGAAGTTTATATCCATGATGGACATAAAAACAACAATTATATGGATTAGAATCTTGCTCCTAAGATTCTATTAAGAAGGATCAGCTGACACATGTTTAAGGCTTAAGTTCTTCAGTCATCATGAAACCCAGGCAAATTAAGAATTAAAAAAAAAAATGTTTTATAAAGATCCCTTGAACGATGGTACCCTAATTCCCAATAACAAACAATTAAAACAACCTCCACATAATAATCTAAAACATAAAACTTAATTATTTATCCTTCATCCTCCACATCCAGCATCCCTGGAGGATAAGGGCGGTTTCAGGGATCGGGAAGCAATTTCCGAGCCCCGGGCGATTGTTACAAAATCACTGATGTAACGACTAGGAGGATCGTCTGCCACTTTGATCCGAGGTAATGCGATTTCGGGTTATTGCATTGACTGTGTGTACATGTGCTTGGGTGTGTTGGGGTAGTCTGTGTTGACTCGTCTTGTCTAGAGGTGTTATTCTGACTTCGGTTGTGGCTGATTCTCTGTGAAGGATTATGTCTTTTTCCAACCAAGGGCCTTTAAGTTGGGGTTTATGGTCCTGTTTCACCACCTACGATTAGGTTTCTGTTAACTTACTAGAAAGATATTTTCATACAATTACAGTTCAACTTTTTAATTTATTCGGTACTAGCAACCCGCCCTAGCTTCGCACGGGTGCAATATGTATATGTAATCCTTCCTCTTCAATCAGTCTATCTATTACTGAAATCCGCTTCAAAATCCGTTGTGTAGTTTTAAAGATCTAAGCATACATAGGGACAGACAGAGGGAAGCAAGTTTGTTTTATACTATTTAGTGAAGTAGTGGCTATTTGGACATCGTGAAATCAACCCTTACCTTATAGCTGCAGTAAAATGAGCAGTCTATAGTTTTTCGGCTGCAAGGCAAATGTTGATTTGAAAATACAAACAGGAGGTGATAGAGGAGGAGAGACCTATACCTTCTTTACTGCGTATTGACAATTGTAGGCCATCAGGTTAGAAGTTATGTTATGTTTTAATGTGATGTGTAAGTCGTAAATGCTTAAAATGGTTTTAATTTTGGATAGATTATCCGTGAATCAGGGTCTCTGAAAATATTTTTTTTTTGTGGTAGTTAGTCTACGCTGTTACACGTGTACGCGCGTTTCCAGTTTTCACCACAAAGGTCAATTAACCACTCATTATTTGACTTACCTACTTTTTTATTTCGATTACCACACTTGCTTAGTTAGTACATTCAACACTTTAACTAGAAAGTCATTTAGTCCATAATTTATTAACAAAATGTATCTTCGAACAACAACAAACATACCTACAACACAAACGGAACTCGTTCAATTAAAAAAACCAGTTCAATACTTGTTTATTTGACTAACAGAAACATAAATCGTACATTTAATCGCGTCAGTAGCGTTTAAACTTACCATTGTGTACGTACACGTCCAATTTGAATAAAAAATATATCTATTGTAACCCAAATGAGTGTTATCGGGAACCGGTATCGAGACGAAAAACATACATGTTACTTGTTCACGAAATTCAACGTTAACCCTCGTAAGACGCGGGGTCTAACGCGTACATTCCCATTGTGAGCGGTCGCCGCGACCCGAGTAATGATCTCACGTCCCGCGTGCGTGTCCCGATAAAGGGTTAAGTACACACTAACAACCTGACGTGAGTCACAAATCCACCATTATTATGTTATTGTGGGGGCCGTGTCGCACCGGTCCGCCATTTACATACAATTTAACATGAAATGTGGGCAATAATTCATGGCGGCTGTTGCGTTATTATTTCTATTATAAAGTGTTCAACTTGACGTTTTTCGTGTTGCCGTCTGGCGTGTTACCTTTTTTTCACTGTAAATGCTTTTCGTTTATATGTTAACGGCCCGCCATTAAAGTCCAGTTTCACTATCTCGCTAGCTTGAATAATGATCGCTGTTTTGCATGAAATTCATAACGTGCCTACTTTTTCTATTATACCAACTCGTATAGTTGAAATAACCCCGTATAATTAATTTCGTGCGAGTGAGTTTAACGATATTCGAGCATTAAGACGGCCAAAACAAATTAATCAAGAATAATCGTCGATTAATTCGTACCATGCCGCGAAGCAATATACTTACGTGCTTTTTTTTGTTGTCGAATGAAAACAGAATAAAACAAACCCTTCCAATAGGTCGCCCGTCGACAAATCGACGAACAGCATTATCTACGCGCCGCTTAATTCGAATTCAAATAAAGGCATTCAGTGTTTAAAATATTAATCGATGCGAGAAGCTTATTGAATATTTTTACGACGATTTATGCCCAATTAGCAGCCGGTGCGTGAATTGAATTGTTTGTGCCCGAAATCTGAATAAATACCACAATATTTACGATAATGTCCGGCCGTTTGAATAGGCGGCACCGCGGGCACACCGCGGGCGCGCCGCGGGGCTCTCCGACGACTAGTTTATTATGCGGCGGCGAAGGGTTACTCTTTGTATGACGTTTTCATGTTAATTTACGCGCTGGCTGACAAGGTGGTCCGTCCGACCTGCGGCGCGCATTACGACGTCGGATTTTAAAAATGATATTTTAGTGTTAAAGCTATCGTTGAATGAGATTGGTTTTCGTATAAACGTGTATTTACGAGACGTTTGTCTGGTGCTTGGTGGGTTAAATTGGTTATTGGCTAGTGTTGTGTTCAGTGATTATTTCCGAGCGGTTAAACTTTTCATAATAGCTCATTATTGCCGTTATTTAATTAGGAGTAACGTTTGTTCAGTTCAGTCGGTTTAATTAGTATGAAGCGGGCGGGTCCGTGATCAAAGCTTTGTGGAAGCGATCGTGCGGATGTAAATCGTTTTGTGGATGGTTAGTCAAGCGGCCGCGTTGCTTCAGCGACTGCCTAAATATAGCCAGACTTAGATTTGTGTACGATAACTTTATTGTTATGGAAATCTTTGGAAATCCTTTTACAGTGGAAAATGAACTTTATTTACTTAACATGGCAACGTCACATTTTTTTCAAAGCTTTAGATTTTTCAGTTTACCGCACATGAGGTTGTAAACATTAATAAAACAATGTAGCAAAGCTGTACAGTATTGTATTAGTTTTTCCTTTGACTTACGAATTATCGTAATAAAATAATAATTCCCCGAATATAATTGACCAAATTGTTTCACAGAAATTGTATACTAGTATAGTACCAAATAAAATCCATACTTTACAGCCGACTCAATTAAAGTTTCACTTGCCATAAATACCGTGAAACTTGTTAGCGGCCTATCTCAAGCTCAAAACTGCTGGATAAGGGCTCAGCCGTAATTTATCGTTGCGCTTAGAGATAAAAGGGGCAGCAGATTTGTTTGGTATTTATATGCTGATGGTTTATGAGGGACAGGTGCGGAGCAGTGATGTGGGAGTGTCGGTGTGAGGGGAAAACTGTCGATAGATTTTGTTGAAAGAAAATTAGAACTATCAAAGTTTATTTTGTTTATTGACAAAGTTTACCATAAAATTCTCTGAATTTCTACCTTATTTGGGTACAAATTACAGTGTTCATCATCATCATCATTTCAGCCGAAAGACATCCACTGCTGGACATAGGCCTCCCCCAAGTATCGCCACATTGACCGGTCCCGTGCGTCTCGCATCCAGCGGATCCCTGCAACCTTTACCAGGTCATTGGTCCACCTAGTGGGTGGATTTCCAACGCAACGTCTTCCAGTTCGCGGTCGCCACTCCAGAACTTTCCGGCCCCATCGGCCATCCGTTCTGTGAGCAATGTGCCCTGCCCAATACCACTTAAGTTTGGCTATTCTTCGGGCTACGTCGGTAACCTTGGTTCTAAAAATATACTCAATGCTTTTGTGTGAAAATATCAATCGTAATAGCAAATAAATCGAAATGAACACCAACAAATTACATTTAAATAATTACTCATTGGTCAATTTTCAATTAATAAACTTTCAGCGCAGACGTTCAATCCCAACAAATTTATTCAAAATTATCTATCCCTTTTCACCCACAAAATTAAATTATCGAAACTTTCCGACTACGGCACATCCCCAGCCACTATTTCCACATGCCATAACTCAGGCCTGCCCCTTATTAATGCATCTGTATCAAAGCCCGATGACATATTTAGTCGAATAACTCACGAAGCTACGGTAATTCAGTAGACTGAACTCAGTGGAACTGATGTGGACGGTCCAGTGAGAGGGATCATTTCACTTGAGATGGGTGATTTGAGGGATAAAGGAAAACTTGACTGACTGAATAATGAGGTACTGTTGGTATTATGGGTAGTGGACTAGAAGGGTATTGTCGGATTTGTCCATGTATTATTTTGCCGTTTGGTCTTGCTGGCTGGTTTTGAGATTCAATTTCAAATTTTTCATGTCTTTACGATTAATGTCATAGAAATGACATTGTCCAATATTTTCGTATCCTCTGTTTCTCATAGGTTTCTGTTTCTGTCATTTGGAACAGATTTTTCGCAAAAAGTCATACTTAAATTTCACCTTTTATGTAAGTTTTCCCGGAAATGTTACATTGCTCTGGAATATTATCAATTTACTTGCAGAAGAGAACTTGTGAAAGATTACCCCGCCAACTACTGAGATACCATCACTAGAAATTCTTTTCCAAGTACGTGTTATATAGATGGAGACAGATTACTTTTAATCTTTAGTCTCATCCTCTTTCGCACTTATGAGATAAGTCGATAGTAATTACTGTAATTTATTAAGACTACTTACTAGATTACCTTAATTAGAACTATTAACATCTTTGGCGCCTGCCGCTACAATTAAAAGAAGTCTATTAATTACGTTACTTAGCTGCTTAAGGCTTTCAAAATATAAACAAGATAGAAGTAGCATAATTAATAAGAATTAAGCTCTGCGGATTATAGATAGGAATATAAAGGTCCATATTTGGCAACTCTTTCGAAGATCCTAGCGATGATTTTATTGACAAAAGAATGTTATGTGCAAAAATGATACCTATTGTAATAGGCAAAAGTATTTTCATCGATATCTGAAACTAGCTATTGCCCGCGGCTTCGCCCGCGTGGATGTCGAAAAATAAGTGATTACTTACCTTCATACCCCTTTTTAACCCTTCGGAGGTGGATTTATTAAAAAAACGCTGAGACACGTATAAATAAATTTTATTATCAATCGTCAGCCTAAACATAAAATTTGAAGATCCTAACTCCAAAACTGACGAACTTTCATATAAACTTCCATCCCCTATTTTACCCTTTTAGGGGTGGAATTCCTGAAAATCCTTTCTTAGTGGATACTTAATTTTCACAAAGAAGTCCCTCCAAGTTTCATGTCTCTAGGACCAGCAGTTTGGGCTGTGTGTTGATATACTCGTATCACCCAGTCAGTCAGTCAGTCCGTCAGTTTACTATTTTATTTATATAGATAGAAGAGAGAGAGAAGATGTATTACTAAGACAAACAAAAGGCAACGCTGAAGCAGATAGAACTCCAGAAGAAAAATAAGAAAAACTCTGCTAATACCAAACTAATACATCCACCTAGCCAACATTTGAATACAGACTTCACAATTTACAACACTCGAGAAAACCTAATAAGATTCCACCTACAAGTCTGACAACTCATAAAAAAGAAACATTAACATAAAATCTCAATTAGTTTCAATGACAGGACACCGCAACGTTGGAAAAGATATTTCATAAAAGTTAAATTACATAGTGCAGACAATAATTTCCATTGAATTATAGGGATAGTAATCATTGGGTACGAAGTTGATACAATGTTACTGAATGCTATTGGTAGTTTGAAACGCAATCATTTCGATAAATAATTTGTTGATTTTGACTTTGGCTTTGTTAATTTCGTGGAAGTTGATAATGTGTTTATTACTGTAGACATTGGAAATATATTTGATAAAGAAAGTTAAGTCAATTGTATTATAAGGCTGGTATAAAAGCTTTTTAGCTTGTTGGCCAGAAGATGGTAGAAGTTAATAAGCTTGATAATATTGTGCTGTATTATGACTTTGATTTGTCTTTCAATTATTTTAAGCTTATCTTTTTTAAAAGAATTTACGTATACTAATAAGACGGATTACTATATCAGTTAAACAAGAAAAATACCCTAGGCCCCAACATTCATCCTTGTAAAAACAGAAAATATCATTCTATGTGCTCATTCAATCAAATTAACGAACGTAAACGAGCGAACAGTTGATGTAAAGTATAACCCCGTATATGACGCAAATAGTCATCTAGCATGCGAAATGTGCATTGAAAACTTTGCATAAATAGATTTATATCTGGTTATCCATTAGAGCAGACGATGATTTATGTTATGTGGGCACGCTTGGCGTATCATAAAAGTGTTTGTTCTGTTTTATTAGAGAAACTAGCTCGAAACGTGGCTTTACTTGTTGCTGCGGTTCGAATATTTTGTACTTTTTCTTGTTGTTCTAGTTTAGTTTTGATGGAGATCGTAATTTTGCATCTTGAACTTGTTAAGTCTATTGTTACTGATAGTTATACTGATATATAGTTATAGTTACCTACTGTGTAAACTAAATGCTCTACATTCACTGGTTGCCTTATCTCATTTTCATGTTTCTGAAAATGGTTGAACGGCTTGATGCCTGATTGAATAGATTTATTCAGATATGTATCTATCACAGAGTACTGCTCGCCTTTTACATCCAATTCATCTTGTTTCTCTTACCTAGACCAGCAATAATCAATTCATTAACATTATTTAATTATGTTGTTATGTACAGTTGCACAACTGTTGGTAATACCATATCATTCTTTTGTTTTAGCTATAAAGGGTAGACAACGATCGTTATCTATTGTATACATAAGTTCATTATGATACTTTACGATCAATAACTTAATACTTTATGCAATATCTGCTTTAATAGCTGAACGATGGCTATTTATATGATAATTATAGCCTGATATAGTGGTCGATATTGAATTACTAATCTTGTGAATTGCTTCATCAATTATGTCTTACTTTGTTTCGTCGGTAGTGGAGTCATGTTTGAAAGTTAGGTTGTTTAGATTTTGAATGTTTGTGGTATAAAGTCTTATTAGAACTAAGTATCTCACTGGTTGAAATCGGTTTTAGTTAGGTAGAAAAAAAATACGTTTTTTAAAAAACAAGTCCGACGATTACTAAGAATCTAAAACATTTAATAAAATTCAAGGTAACCTCATTCTTGACACCTAGTAGTTACGACACAACTTCCACGTAGTGAACGAGTTGACAGCAAACGTAATTTTTATTTCATTCTCATGTCACCCACGCGGGCGGGAAGCAGGCGACACACTTTATGCCTTCCTTTCAAACTAACACTACAATCCAGAACCTCATAAACATACCATCGCAATTTATTGAGATTACCAATCGTATAAATATCAATTATTTGTTCGAAAACATGAATTTTGTTCGTTGGACGTCGCGTGCATGTCAAGTCGACGTCATGAACTGATCATTATTGTGTCACTGGGCGATGTCACAACGCCCACAGTAATGATACCAACGATACTCCATTCTGACGTTAAACGTCATAATTGAAATGTATCAACGTGATTATTACGAAACGGGAATGACGAATGGCTGACGGTAATGACACTTATCAACTCATGACGGCCTGTAATCTACTTCATTTTAATAATAAGCAGTGAAACCGCGTGCTTAGTGGACTATGAATAATGAAACGCTAGCCACTTCTAAAACCCCATTATGTCTTTGAAATTATTTTCACAATTTGCGGAGCATTAAAGCCGACTCTCTACCTATCTGGTTTTACCATCAGCACGAACATTGTTCTATTAGAACAAATAAACTGCACAAACAAAGCGACTATCGTTAAGAAACAATACATTTTAACTAAGGGAGCCTGACGTTCACTGCCATTCGCCGAAACCAAACATTGCCAGCGTATCAGCCGTATAGACACGATCCAATCAACCTTTACTTCACAGAGGCATGCCGCAGACGTCTCTCGATTCAATCGAAACTGCAACTGCATTTCCAGTTGGCAGTCCTTTGATACGTCCATCGCTTGTCTGTCCAAACGATTGTGCGACATGTCCAAACTAGCTAGAAACCTCGGCTCATCCCCGCGCGCCCCCCGCGCACCCACAACCAAAGGGTTACTACCAGCGCGGGAGCTCATCGTACGTCGGTCAAACGTCAGCCTCCTTTGAATACAGAATACACCACCATTTCAATTGTCAAGCCGTAACTCGTAAACAGGGGAGGTGATAAATTAATGCACTAGTACATTAGACGCCCGTGATAATAAAACACGCATTAAAATGTAATTGCTGACAACCGTCCCACCCTCATCGATTGTACCCCTAGATTTCACATTCATTGCTAGTTTTGTCAACATCGCACGCAACTTTACCGTGTACCACGGAGCAATGGTGTTGTAGTACATCGAAGTGGTTGTGTCGCGTGTGGGGTAAATGTTCACATTGCAGGGCGCCTAACAGCAGAACCCACTCTGGAGGGTAATCGCGCACGAAAGCGTCTAGTAATAAAAGTGATCGTAAAATTGTAAGGTTACGAGCCGTGAGAGAGGAGAGTGCACTTGGATGGCACACTGATACGTTTTTCGGGTTCAGTCGTTACCACTTGAACTAACGTCATTTATATGATTTATGGACCTCCTGGTATTGACGGGGCGTAGCGCCACAGCTGTGTTTATTTATTTTTTTGCTGGTGTTTTTATCGAATAAAAATAAAACTCAATGCAAATCAACTACTCAAAATCGTAAAATAAACATTTGCCTCTCTCACATTAAAAGTAATTTTCATTTTGGGAACGATAGATCTGTTACCTGTCCTAGAATATATGTCCTATCAGTTTGCGAAATTTTCGATATTGACCTGTTTTTACAAAAACAAAATAAGAGCGTACACTCCAAATTGCTACATACTCTGTGCCCCAAAGAAAATTATGACCAAAAAAACTCTAACCAATGTTAAAACACAATATTTTACCCCAGCACCCCCAAATTGTCTGAGTCGAGAAAAATTTGCCCCCGCCAATAGACTACGAGATTAACTTGCGTATCAGACGGCAGCGTTTCATGGGTTTTATCTCGCGCGGTAATTGCTCGTAAGATTCGGGCTTTACAGTCGCAACTGGCGTAGTACTGGCGTATTTCGAAGGAGCTTTTGTGCTCGCTTGTACGTGATTGCCACCGAAATGATTATTGAATGCCCCGATAAGGCTCGTTCCAGATTTATCGTTGTAAGTTTTGATCGTGCTTCAACTGGTGTTAGATTTAATATTAGGGTGGATGTGTGGGAGTTATGTATTTTAAATGGTTTGTGATGCTATAAGATGTCAGTTTTTCTCGTGATGTAAGAATATTATAGGATCCTTCTTTTTTGTAAATAACTTTGTCGAGTCATGTTAGTATAGTTTATGGTTTGTCCATGAAAAGAAACGTAACCCCATTTAGTGAATTAGCATGACTGATAACAAGGACGCAATTTCTTTCATGAAAGCAAGTTGTAAATTTCAAAATACTGGTTATTAATGGATGTTATTAAACGCGATGTTTAACCCAATTACTTTCAAAAACCTTCACAATATGATAAACAGTCGGCACGCTACACTTTATTCAACAGAACTGTCATTCAAAATGAAAAATTATTACGAATATAATTTGTATAAAGTACCCTAACACAGCAACTTTCATTTAAGATATAAATAATATTCTCACAGCCCGTAAAGGCTAGTTTACGTTAACTTCAAAACTTAAAGTTGGGAAAAGCGAAAATTATAAAATGGTTCTTCTCGAGTTTTCACTAAGCACGGTAATGAGGCGACCAGTATATTTGACCCATGTTCGCCCTTTCAAAATTTCCTTTACATTCCATTTTACTGTATATAAGGGAAGTCGGGAAGGTCATACAAAGGTGGTGGTTGTTGAAAATGTTCTTAATTTATTATACCACCGTGTATTTTTCGGCCATCTCTTATGAAATATTGTCCTCGAAGCTTTGTAAGCTGAATATGTGTTTACCGAGCACAAAATGGCGGCAGGTTACGCTTACAATGGTGAAACATGTGCTCGATTACATAAACAACAATCATTGTAATAAATATGACAGTTTATTTGTTTGTTTGATGAATAGGAAATTAGAACAATAATTTGAGTTTCATTTCTGTTAGCTTTGAGTCGTAAAAGTGATTAAATTGTACATTACAATGTGCCATACATGTGATTTATCGTCCGAGATATAGTGAGACTAATGGATTCTGTTGACGATAGTGGAACCTGTTGCCAATTCTCTGCTACTAGGAAGAAAAGGCAACAAACATCATCTATCTCTATTCCACGAAAACGTGAAAAAAAACCATCAATGGTCTCAATAATGTTCTATCAAATAATAGCACAAGCCGTCTGTTAACACGTGTCACCATTCAAACTTACACGCTCGAAACTGACCATTAACACGAACAAAATGTAAAAAGAGCTTTATACGTTCCTTTTCACGCAAACTCCGAAGCATAACGCGACGTCCCTAATGACGTGTGAAAGATTGATCGACGTAACCTTGGAGGCGCGCACAATTATTCTTTTATAATGTATTTTAACTAGACATTTTCGTGGGTGTACGATTTATGAACGTTCAACGTTGTTTTATGACATTAAATTATAGTATGTTGATGGCAGTTCACATTGTAGGCGGAGGGGATCCGATGATCTGTTATTTACGATTATTTGCAAAGTCGTTAAGATTTAACAGTCTATTAATGTTTGTGATAAAGAAATGATGTCGGTGTCGTGTTGCGATTCATTGGACTGATTGAGTGGTGATCGAGTGTGATTTAAGATAATGAACATTGTTATGTATCTAGGTCTCAATAAAGACAGTGCATAATGACGACTGACCTTTAATTGAATTAATTTCTCTGTCTGACATATTATTAGACTGTCAAGTCCGCCCCGTTGGTCTAGTGGTGAGCATGAGGTTTTGGGTTTGAGTCCCAGGTCAGGCAAAATATTATTGGATTTTCCATTTGACATTTCTCAGTAGCAGACACCGAGTCCGGATTTGGGCCCAGTTAGCGGCGATAGGCTCATCTAATTTATATGGGCCCTAAACATAACTGGCGAATTGTGAGTATGCCTTCGGGGATTATGGGCGTGATGTTATGTGTACAATCTTTTAAACATCGCTCTCCCCTTCATCAAATGCCATTTTTTCTAGCCCAAACATAACTTTAACTCCAAAATTTTCGTCCTCACATCCATTGACACAGAAAAGAAAAGGTGTACTAAACCAACATGACCTTACCTCCCTACAAATAATGCAGTAGTCGTAACCCTTTTAACTTTAGCGCACAAAGCTGACCCATTTCCCCGGTACAGGTAAGTCTAACGACTCGTTCAAGCAGATAAGCAGATGATACCTTCTCAGTTCAAGTTGTTTGTGCTCAGAACTGTAGCTGTATTTGTGTTGTTGTGTTGATAAGTATCTTGGAAATTAGTTTGTATGAAAAAGTGTTTTGTTTTTGTGAATAACGTAAATGAGAGAAACAAAGCGAAAGAGAGTGTTCAGATTTTGCGAATAAGGACTAAGTGGAATCTCAACATAACCTAATTCCTAGTTTCTAAGTGAAAATTAGGAGCTTTGCTTGGTAATCATGAATACTATTATCAGCTGAAAGTTTTCCTGTGAATTCAAAAGTAAAGTCAGCCTATACCTATGTCTCTTTGTATTACTACGACTACAAGATCATTATGAGCTTAGATCTCCTTTTACAGACATTCATTTCCTACATTATACATCCTAATGCTGTCTACGACACAATTACTTTCAATTTGTACATTAATAGCAACTCTCATTAGTCTTTTAGAAGAAGTAGACGTAGAAAGATTAACGTCATCTCTCAAACGTTTGTTATCACTTGCGTCTGATCTACATATACGTCAGTGTCTTGGTAAGCATTTGCACAGACTATTGGCTTTTCACATTTATTGACCGTATTGGTAAAGTAAAATTTTGTCTGCATTGTCAATTAAATACATTTTTTTTTTACCACCATGAAACATTTTGATAAGATCTAGTTTAGTAGTCATAACAATTTTACCGTGCACTACACTTTTTGAGCGGCAGTTCTTCGGCTCATCTAACTTCAACAGCCATCATAAATGTATAATGTGCAGTAGTTTAACGATGGATACTCATGGCAGTGAGAAGAAAAGCCTGAATTAACAAGAGAGAGAATTTCTAAGTATTAACGATCACACCAAACTTTAATGTTAAATGTTTATTTTAACACTAAACTTTAACACCACACATAAAACGTAGCAAAATATCGCTCCCAAGTATTTCATTTTCTCATTGCTTAATCTCCTGCCACTATTAACTCAAAAGGGATCTGGTAAGAGCATCAACATTAGCACTGTGAGTGACATTAGCCGCCGTGACAAAGATAAAGCGTGCAGTGACTCACCGCCCTATAATACGAATGAAGAAGAATATATCAACTTTATGGCCACATAAATTGGGCATGGATTTGAGTGTCAACAGATTGTTCTCCACTTTGTTTTTAATTTTAATGGCCTTGTTTCTCACTTTTACTGAAAATTAAATGACGATAGAGATTGTAAGACAAATCGCCACACGGTACAAGATATCTGCAAAACAACCAATACAATACATGGTGGAAAGAAAATCGACGCACAAACGAATATTCAGTCCTCAGGTACCTACTGTCAAATTATTATTATCAATGATCTCAAGACGACACTGGAGGCGCGTGCGCGGGCGCGCTGCATGTTGACCACGTTTTTGAGCGGACAACCAGGTAACAGAACAACCTTATAACTTTGTGATTTTTCATGATAGAGTTATGACATTTTGTATCAATTTTGTGTATTTTGTGTGTTTTATTCTTTATATAAAAATACTAGACACGTGTTTCAGGTTTCTCATATACTAAAACTAATGTTGTATATACCAATCATCGTTATCAGTGGCAGCCTCTATCCACCCTCTGTTGATTACTGAGTCCTCTTCCTTCGAGACTTGTTCCTTTTTTCCTTACTTCCCTGGTCTGTGCGAATCTTATCCAAGTCTTTCCAGAGCTACTAATACTGATACCACATTACCAATGGACTTGTAAGTGTAATCAGCATCTTTGGCTTTATCGATGTTAAGATTGTATGACATACTTAGCCTGTTAAAAACTTTTCTACTTTCATCATCCAAGTCTAAATTATGTGGACATTTGGCTGCTACAGCCACATAAATGAAACTAAACCGGCAATTTGGCATCCATCTTTAATTTAACCTTTCGACACAAGTTGCCATCAAATATTTCGTCGTCTAAGCCAAAAAAACTTTGGAATGCTCGTACGAATTCAATACAAACATATTGCATCATAAATCGCCATAAATAATGATATTTGGCACCGATACAGTGTTGCTAGTGTTATAAATTTACGGATTTGCACACAATTTATATGTTTAAAGTGTAAAGCCAATATGATATTGGAGTTCAGTGCGAGGAGGACCTGGTGGAAAATAAAGTTTGATTTTGAAAAAAAAATAAGAATAATTATGGTTTCATTTTTTTAAATTTTGGCTCTTGTGATACAGGCAATCCTAGTACAAGAGCCAGGGCTTCACTGATATTTGAACAACCACCTGTTAATATTTATTTAATTTTATTATATTTAATAATATTTATTTGTTTTTTTATTTTTTTTTTTTTTTTATTTTAATTTCTGCAATCCTTAAATTTGGGTTAATTCTTATTTTTGAATGACATTCCATTTTCTTGTCTGTCTTTTGTTCGTACATCTTTCAGATTTGATTTTTTCTTGGATTTGACCATTACTGTTAAACATCATTGTTCCGTATTACATTCACAAAATTATAATATTTTATTTCTCTTGAATTATTACATGCAAACTAAAGCTTTTTTCTTCATGGCTTGGCTTAGCTTTGATAACAGCTAATTACAACAATATTTCACGTAGATAAGCCAATATTGATAGCATGTCAGTGTTTGTTGATTGTTTGGCATGAATGAATGCATGGTACGCCATTCTTGCCAAGTTTGGCGGCTATTCTCAGATATTGTTATGTTTGTGAATCATTCACATTTTCGTGTTTACTATGGATATTATTTCTGACAATGCTATGAACATAAACAACAGTTGGGTCTTTGCTGAAAAGCCATGGAAGAGATGACGTGATTTCGTGATGCAGAAGATACTAACTCTCCAGAAGAATATCGCCAGCTTCTACTGTGGTTAGCGATGGTGGGTCATGTTTGATTATTATCACATTAAAACCCCCTAAACAGTTTTTCACATGCTTGTCCTGAGTACGGAACGCTCTATGTTCTAGCCAAACACTCCTGCCATTTTAGTTGCCTAATTCAGGTATTTGCGTGTCGCGAGCCCACAATACTCTTTTGTAATTCAATTCTTACTGTCTGTCCCTTTTCTGCTCCTAATCCTCACCCATATGGCTTTTAAATACCAACCGTTTATCAAAGTCACGTTAGCTTTTATGTTTGGATAGTAAAGTTTAATTTCCTTTGATTAGAATGCATAAAAGATTGGTAAAAGCTCTAAAGTGTTTGCAAAGCTCGAAGTCTTTGAAATTTCCGGCTGCAGCAGAAATAATACAGTGTTGTTTAATATGGCTTTTTAGACTAGTAATAAGGTTGATTTTCGCGTGTGTTAGATTGGGTTTGATACGTTCCATGTTGACTCAGTTGGGTTGACAAATAGTTATGTCATTGAGGTTAAATTGACGGTAGCTAATATTGATTTATTAACTAAATAGTCGCTGTAGGCGTTCTCTTATGTTCACGATTAGTAAATCACAGATGTGGAATTAAATTAATGTGTTAAATAGGTTTTGTTAGATTCTGTTTTATAATATGTATTTGCTTTTTGCCCTAAAAGATATTTAGGAACATTTTCTGTTTAAGATATTTACACTCCTCAGTATTAGAATCTCTTCAATTTGAAGAAACTCTCTGCAAGCTACATAATTATTAGTCAATAAAAAGAAGTTAATCTTAATTTTTATATTTAACAAAAACACATTGATATTCGATCCATGTCAGAAAAAGCCTTCAGGAATACGGTGTGAATTTAAAATTAAAATTCGATTGCAAACGTATTAAAGGGCGGTATCCTCACAATTGTTAATGGTACCTAATAAATATCTCCAAGACCTTACTTCGCGTAGGTAGAACTGTACAAAGATATTTTTTACACAACATTGTTTTTAAATTCTCGTAAATCGTTAAGCACCACCTGCTCATTGCCTCCAATTTGAATTGCTAAACTGAATTCACGACTGCCATGGAATGGGTAACCAACAGAAGGCTCAATCTAGACCTATTTATTCGCCATCAAAATGATCATGCCTAGTTGTCCATGTTGCTTCTTCTTCTCATCGTATCAATGTTCCTTCCATGTTACATGGTTTGGGCCCAGTTGGTGGCCACTTTTATTGCAGCGGCAGAGGCGCTATTCAGGTCTTCAAGAGTGCAGGTAAACGGACACCTGGGACACTCCAGCAGGTGGGGCATAGTTTCATCCATGTTGATTCAAGTTGCTACATGAAAATAATATATCTTAAGGACTTGTTCACATTTGGCTCGCTAGTGCCCAGAGTAGATTGATAGAGATAGATAGATTGAGGCCTTTTCACATTAAGAGGGAAGCGCCAGGTTAACCCGCGAAATTGAAGAAGAAGAAGAATATTATAATTGGAAAAGAAGTGAAAATACAGTTATGAAATCTATATACATATAAATGAATCCCTATTTCCCTTGGTCACGCCATCACGCACGAACGGCTGGACCGATTTAACTAATTTATTTTTTGTTCTGTTTGTTACTGTCAGGAGAAGGTTCTTAGGGAGGTAGTAGGTGGGTAGGTAGGTATCTTAGGTTTTTTGCAATTTGCAGGTCAGTTGTTAAGGTGACGTAACCTAAGTAAGAAACTTAAGAAAATTAGAATTTTGCGGGCTACCCTAAGTACTGATGTTGTAAATGCCTGGCACACGCTGAAGAAAGCTAGGTTGTCTATTCTTGGCCTAAATCTTTTTCAGTCTGAAAGTTAAGTGTATGAGATTTACTTTTTGATGCCCCAGTCATTTCAGGGCCTTCTGCCACACTTTCATACATTGTCTAAATAGTTTTTATTTTGTTCATCTACCTTTTGCGTAGTTGTTTTACTATTTTGTTTCAACTAGATTTTCTGATTCCAATTATTTCATGGTGGTCCCTTTATGGTCAATTAACTTGAACTTAATTGCTTTATACTTGATACTCAATTGTTTTATAAAGATGTCTATTGAATGAGAGTGAAGTACTTTAATTTATTTTATTTTGTGGAATTTTGCGCTAAATTAATTATTGTATTAAGTTCTAACGATTATGGCTTTTTTATCTAGTTTTTACGAGTTTTAAAAAGATTATTTTATGAAATATCTAACATCAGATAGCTATAGACTGAGTGAGAGTTGCACCTTTCAAAATTACTTCAGTTTGACTTTTAGAAAATGTTTATGGTATTCAGTTTGAATCTGTAGTACATTTACCTGCTTGAATTTGTAAATAAATAAATATTAAATATTCTTACGAGTGTTTATCTGTTATCCCATCGCATTTTTTAGCCTGAAATCTACATACATTATAATAATGAAAATACTGAAAACAAAAATAAAACTGTATAATGTGTCTTTTCCATGAATTATTATCCGCCCATCTTTCTTCATTGTAAATTGCGATATAATCGAATAAAATCCATGTTTTAGCTAAGTAAGTGAAGCAATTTGAAAAGCGTAGCCATTAGCTTAAATCGACTCTGAGAATTATCCACTTATACAATTACCTACATATTTCATAGTACCCTGATGCGTGAAGCGAAACAATTTTTCTAAGAAGAATGCATAAATAGGAATATTACAAGGTGTTAGTAAGACATTAGCAGTTTTATTATTCATGTATGTGGCAACGTTCACGGTATTTTACCTTAACAGGGCCAATTGAATTCTAAAGTCGTTTAAAGGTATGTTGATGAGTTCTGCAAAATTGCTAGAGTAGATTATGAAGGTGGTGGTGGTATTGTGTTATAATATCTTTCTTTTATTATTAATCAGCAAGGAGTTGTAAGTCCTATCTCCATTATTTTTAAACGCGAAATACAATAAATGGCCAGTCTACCTGCTTAAAAGCCTAGTATTTTTTATTTACAAAATATTAAAGATTTTTTTTTTTAAATTTTATTCTATGTTCAAAAAGTGTAATGGCTTTTGTCATTCTTTGGCTAAGGATCGCATATTTTAAAATCTCTGGATATCTAATCTATTTTATTTTATGATCCATGTATTCATTTTGATTATCCCACGATACATATGAATTCATAGAGCAGGGCAAAACTCTCGAAAAGAAAAAAATCTTGTTGTCTAAAGATGTCTCGAATAAAGTACACCAATTACTTTGATTTGCGATATGACAGAGCATAAACTATCTAATATAAACAGACATGAACCCTACCCACGGATTTCTCCACGCTTGCCTACATACCCACATTTCACCCTATTCAAAGCACTCACGTTCTTGCTAATGGTTTTGAAGTATCGGCTTTGTGTCCCGCGGCCCTAAGCTCTTTGTACTGCGTTATTTATGTGGCAAACCTATTAATACTCATTATTATAACAGCTGTGAATTCCCCTATACATGTACCGACAACTGGGACGCTCACCTCACTGACACAGTCTAAAATATTTATCTACAATCTTTTGTTATGCTGTAATTTTGAAATGTAGGATGTAGGGGTTTCTGTTGCGCTGTGACAGAGTGTAAGGTATAAACGCCTGTTATGCGATATGTCATAAGCCATTTTGTAAAGAGCAGAAAGATCGGCTTTGTTGCACAAAGTGCCGTCGAGGTGGCGTGAGTGATGTTTTTACCTTTTGTGTCGCGACACACATTTCTCATGTTAATGTCTTCTGAGAGCTCTAAATTATTTATTTAATGGTGGTCATAATTTCTGTTGCGTTAAGATATTTTAAGGAGATGAAATGTGTAAAAGTAAAAAAAGAAAATACATATTTCACATATTGCTTACTTGCATTGTTTATTTCTTTTCTCGTAAGAGAATCTGAAAGAGAAATTGAAAGGCGCACTTGGTATTTTATTAACGACGTGACTTGCAATATTTAATGAAGATACTATTAAAGTGTGTCATAAAGTTAATTGTTTCTGAAAATAATTTTACCTTTTATACCTAATACCTCAACACACAGACAATCTTTTATAAGATTCTTTCAAAGTACACCAAGAGCATCATTTCTACAAACAGAAACCATAATCCCAATTATCAGAATTACCCAAAACCCCCACCCCCATTTAACCCACTCACCACACCACTTCCGAAACACCACGTCATAACCCTACCCCACGCCGCGAGAGGATATTCAGCGTCCAATATCACGAGCAATAAGCGCCCGACTGCTCGTCACGTGTAATCGCACATATAAATCAGCCATTATCTCGCCTCTCGAAGGCAACAGTACAAAACGGTGACGCCAACAAATGACCGCCATTTTTCCCCAGCAGCCGTGGCGGAGGACTCTGTCAATATAACAGTGAGGTGGGGTCGAGTAACAGCGAACGGTAACTGGAGTGTTTATCCTACTTAAAGTGTGACGGAGTCAAAAATCAAAATCAAAGCATTTATTTCAAGTAGGCCAGTTACAGGCACTTTTGAATTGTCGAAACAAAGGCAACAGTAAAATATAGCTACAGTCCCAGTCACAAGGCACAAAAACTGTGAAAGTACTGTAGTTGCCCATTCCCTAACGTAGATCTCTATGGAGAAGAACGGGCAAGAAACTCCATGGACACTCTTTTAAATAAGAATACTTTAACGAAACCTTGGTTACATCATTCATTTTGAGATGGTACATTATGTGAGAACGATGCAGCAAGATGTGCACGTTAAAAGTGTCCAAGTCGTCGAGTAAAAAAAAAAGTAATAACAATGTTTTGGTTTTTGCGCTGATTCAGATGCAAACTAAAGCAAGGTACATTTAAATTAAAACATAAACGGTGATGTAGAAGAAGTATGTAGTGTAACTAAAAAACTGTACGTTAACGACAGCTAGTGTAAAAGTTAAGTTTACTTACACCGGGTGTAAACAGACCCTTCACATATCCGTCAACTTAGTAACTTTACGCAAAAATTATTCCTGGGAATATACTTTTTCCGTAAAATCACGTTTTGCGGTAGGACTCGATGTAAAGCACTCATAGCATTGTGCTGATGAATGGATTGAATAAGACGAGGGTCGTGGAGGTGTGTAAAGTAAAAATCTTACAATAAAAACATGTATTTAAAAAAAAAAGTTGGAAATTTGACCCCCAATATCTCCGTAACTAGAAGGTTCCCAGGTATGGTCTAGAACAAAAAAATGATCGCAGTGACGGGGAGAACAACTGCCTTTCGTTTATGATAAGGGTCTATTTACACCGTTTATTATTGTGCAAACCCAATGGACTAACAGGACTTTAATATCAAAGGCAAAGGAAAGGTTTTTTACATCGAATGAAGGCAACAAAATTGTAGCATTAGAATCCCCTTACCCCCCGGCCCCCCCCTGACCTTACCTTAGTGACTTATTTACCATCGCCAAGTCCTTGTTCAACGAAAAAGCAAGCGCAATCTGCAATAGCCTTTCAATACGCCAACGCTCATCATTATGTCCTTGTAACTTTTAACAAGTCAAAACAATAATTATTTTTGGTTCCAGTACTTTTGTTTCGCATAATAAATTGTGAATAATGATCATTATTTATGAAGAGTTGAGTCTTGAATGATTTTTTGGCAAATGGCACACAATATGAGCTGTCGTCAGAATGTATCTTTGTCAACTTGAAAAATGTTATTGTCGCTCATTACAAACGACAAAAGTGCTTTATTTCTGGATTTTTATCATTTGTGTCTTTGGCAGAGTTGAGTACACTGGCACAAGAGATCTTTAAAATGATCTTAATTAAATGGCGGAAGACATCTGTCTGTTAACACTTAGTTATCGCATCAGTTATGAATTTGAAAGAGCTTAATGTTGTACAATGGGATAAAAATATGCTTCAAGCGTTTAAAAAGTTCTTACTGGTGTTAAATACATAGTTTTATCAACAAAAACAGTATACGATTTTTAATCAATCCATTAAACAACTATCTCAGATCACTGCTGAACATAGACCACTCCCTTGCTGCGCCACCAATGAAAAGACTGAAGATAACCACAGCATATTTTTGAGGATGTCGGCTTACCATCCTGGGGAGTGTCCCACACTACTTGCGCCAAGGAGGCTTGTATTCTATTTTGAATATTTTAAATTCGATAATTTGGTTTTCTGATGTGTGGCCACGAAATTCAAGTTAACCCGCTCCCCGCTATCACTGCCACCCCTGCCCGCCTCGCCCCATCTGCCGCCCTAACCACTGTTATATTTTATTTGCGCGATAAATTACTTTTTATTACACATATTTTGTCGTGTTATAATAACTAATGTACTCTCTCAATTCGCGTGTAATGCTGCGTAGCGATATATATTTTGTTATTTATTTCTCCATTTTATTGCTTTCACCCTCCTTTGTTTGATCGACGGTTAAAGCTTTGAAATTATTTGATTTGTATTTTTTTTCTGTAGGGGGAAACTTGGTTTCCAATTTAAAGTTTTCCAGAGCATGGTGCATGCCAAGAGAGCGTCAATTTTATTTGACCACTAACTAAACGTTATGTATAAGAATATCGTTTACCTACATACACACGGTCCGTGTGTATCAGTATGCCAATATTTCAACTTTATTTATTTACCTACGAGTCAAAATTAACTCCATACGTTGTGCTAAAGCCGTTTTCTATTTTTGTGCTCCATTATTTGTCTGCACCAGACAAAAAATGATGCTGACAAAACTACCTCCTTTCCCAAATACACCATTTAACAGACACTGTTTCCTCATTTTATTTGGCAAGATGCACCTATTTCCCCCACGGTAAAATAGACGTAAAGATGTCTACAAAAGTGTAATACGCAGTAAAGGGAACGAGCGAAATGCCTATACGAAAGCTTAAACAAATAAACATAAAAACAGTAATAAACTTTAAACTAAGAATCCCATAATCCACCACCCCTATGTTCAAACTGTTGCAAGAATGATCAGGAGAGGGCAGAAGTATCGTTCTTTGCAACAAACAAAATGTGCTACGCAATGTGCTGTTGATTGGCCAATCCTGAAACACGACTCGACACATCAGCCTAGAATTAATCCGGCTTTATGTTAATCAAATGTTTATTCAGAGGTCCACACTCTTCTCTTTCATAGAAAATGAAATTCCATCCTTATTGCTTTCTTCTACGATCTATTTGTGAAGGAGCGCCGATCAATTAACGACTATCAAAATGCAAACCACATGCAATAACACGTGCAGCCCGTACCTAAACGAAGTTTAGTAAGTATCTGAGCTCTCTATAAAAAAAATGTCTTTGAAATCAATCTTCAGTACTTCACACCTTTAGCTTGTTTTTCAAGAGTAATTAAAATACCCGGTAAGTAGACTCAGAAGATGGCGTGACGAGCTGGACTTTTATCAAAAGGATTGGGCCCAAATAGCCAAAACAGAGATAAATGGAAATAGGGAAGGGAGGCCTTTGCCTTGCAGTAGGACACAGCAAGCTCATAATAATAAATAATAAATCGTGTCGGCCAATGGCTTAATAGCCAATAGCCTCGACCAACATCTGAGGAGGCTCTTGCTTGGCAGCTGGATCAAGGGCTTGATTCAGAAAGCAGTACTTCTGGACACGGCGCGTATCGTTAGGAGGTTCCTCTCTCAAGAGCCCTGGCCACCGGTATCTCGGACCCTGTTCCCGATACCGGTGGGCTACTATTTTTTATATTTTTAAATGTTTTTTTTTTATATTACTTTGTACAGAAATATTTAAAAATGTAAATTATATGTATAAAAAATAAATAAAAGAAAAAATAATAATAATGAAATACAATTATGAGACTTTTAACATTCTTTCCAAGGTGCATTTTCTGTCTGCACATTCCCATTGGTGTTTTCCTTGTATCTGAGTAAGCGTAATTTATTAAGGTATTGTCTGAATCTTCTGGAACTCTATTCATTTGGTGGTTCGAAGGTTCTATCCTCGAAGGCATGATCTTTGTTGTTCAATACGTCTCGCTCGCATCCGCATTATGTTCGCAGCCGCTCGTAAAACTTCGACAAATTCAAATACTGCTAGTGTTGTAATAACTGTCGATAATCCAGGCTAATATCCAGTTTTCGTTGAGAAAGAATTGATCATAGAATCAAATGAAAGAAAATAGTGGTTTATTAAAAAAGCAAAACCCCCTCCTGTCCTTGTCAAAAAGTAATTGATAACGTACTTTTTCAATTCTTTATAAAACAGTCTTTAATCCATTTTTAAGTTTATAAATAATTTCTACTTCAACAAAGAGTTGAAAGTTTGTTTTAAAACTTTTCAATTTACTTTTCTTGGCCTTAGTTAGTTATTGATTGCTATACTAGTATCATATATTGTGTAGTGTGTCCAATTTTATCCTTCAACAAACATGTTGTAACTCTTAATTGCGCTCAAGAAACATGACAAATGATCTTCATCCAAAATTTTATTATAATCACCATTGCGTCAAAATATTTTTTTCAGGTTCACGATACATTAAACATGAACATTAATCGTGTCGTAATTGCTGTATATAAGTACATTAATCATAATAATATGAGTGCGATCATTAATCATACTTGTAACGGTCACATCGAAATATATGATTTTTTAATGTTAGCCTTCAAACTTGAATTTTTGGGACAATGTTTTATGAGGTTAAAAAGCCATCGGAGCAAGGGCCAGTAGTTTATTTAGAGAAATTTACTTCAATTGTGAATGAAACAAAAAAGTCATATGCCGTATGAATCAAATTGCAAACTATGATGACCAAATAGACTAGAGAAAACTGCAAAAAAACTTAGTGGCATAAAGTGATAATAAAATGTTCGTAGAATATCGATAAAATAAGAATCAGCACATCACTACAGAAAAGAAAAATACTGTTATTGCGATGGTCGGTGAAAAGAGTTCGTACGTTTTAAAATGTAGTGAAAATTTAGTATTACGGTAATAGCTTTTATTGTATTGGGGCATATAAATATAGAAGAGAGTTCTTTCGTGAATAAAACTTGGCTATTCTTTTAGTAACTTTATGAGGGTAGTTTCAGCTACATACGAAGCCTTTTACTATTCTGTATGGACTGGAATTTTCAGAACTAATGTCTTGTATGATAATGCGATCCATTTTGAAATCAGAACAATGAACAATATTGTTTTAAAGTTATAAAAAGATGCCTGTTCTGAAATGACGTAATCCATGTAATCCACAACCTATAAAATCATACTTTGTATGAAAATTCTAACCACACAGTTAAAATGGTTATAAATATTTTTACTTTTACTTAAAGCTGATTTAAATAGAGACAGTACAAATTAACACCATCTATATTGAATGATGGCCTTCTACCAGTCCAGTAGCAATGCCGAGCCCCTTACCCCGCAAACTGAATACGACAACCTTATCACTATCGCCTTAAGCAGAATGAACACAAATATTCCCTCTTACATTTGTACTGATACCATCACCACTTGACCACGAACTACAAGGTCAAGCGACGAGCATATTGCAACAACAACTAACAATCGTGACGCAAGTCGCGTTGTATGTCGTATCGCAAGTCGTGTCGTAGGTCGTGTCGCAAGTCATGCCGCAAGTCGCGTAGCAATCGCAAGTAGTAATGCCAGTCGCGTCGTAAGTCGTATCGCAAATCGAGTCGCAAGTCGTGTAGCAAGTCGCGTCGTCTGTCGTGTCGCAAGTCACGTCGTCAGTCGTGCCGCAAGTACTGTCGCGAGTCACATCGTAAGTCGTGTCGTAAGTTGTGTCACAAAGTCGCATCCTAGGTCATGCCACAAGTAGTGTCGCGAGTCGCATCGGAGGTCTTGTGTTATGTCGCGTCGTAAGTCGTATTACCTATAGTCGTGAGCAGGGCTTCAAAGTGCCGCCAATACGTAAATAAATTGAAATGATGCGGAGTACGGGCGTCGAGACAGGGTGATATGTGTGGCGTGCTGGCGTAATGGCCGCCATTCATCTACCGGCAACTGTGAGGGGACGAGAGTGATTTTTCATTGGGACACTGGCGTAATGCATGAACTTAAAAGTTTTGCGTTCATGTCGGCTGGTGTGTGGTTCTGTTTATATGGATTTTTGGACGGTGGTTTGAAATTGACCTAAGGGACCTTGTATTTAAATGTATGATCAAAGGTATGTGATTGCTGTGTTGACGACTGCTTATTGACTGACTACCAGTCCTACCGAAGTGGAAACTAGGTTTTCCTACTCGTCTGCTATTCTTTTCTGATTATTTTCTTTGCGGGATCCAAGACAGTTAAATTGTTTCTCCGGGACTTCCTTGAGCTTCATTGTCTCGGCGCTTTTCTGGTGGTCGCCACTGTTGATTCTGGCTTTCAGGAGTTGCAGTGGTTTGGGAATTATGAGGCGAGCAGTCCTACACCAAAGGGTATCGCGTTACCAGTAGGTGGGTTGTGAAGGTCAGAAGGTAAATTACTGATAAAATTTTTGTCTCGAACAACTGGCGATGATGTGAAGAGCCTGTCTGAGTCTGGATATGAATGAAAGACTGTCATAAGTATTGCGGTTATAAAAGTCCCTAAATAAATAGAGAAAAACACACAGATGCATCGGGGTAGTTCTGTTGGAAGCTTACGCCAACATAGTTGGAAAACGCTGGGCGTATGACGTGATATGATGACGATGGCTTTCTTTGCTATGAGTCAATGCCAATTTAGAAAATGTTGAACTACCATGTTTCATGTTGAATCCAAAATCTGGTAAGTGAGAATGCAGCGTTTTATCAAACTAAAGATTTTCATAAGTCAAACAAAATATGATTTATAAAGTTATAAATTTTCTCAGGAGCATACTAGAAAATTAACGTAACATAGAATTTGCATTTTCAAACAGAAATATATCACTTAACTAGCTATTGGCTATAACGTAAATCTAAGACACAAATCAAATTTAATTCATACAAATCGCAACAGGGCCGTAACGGTAGGGACATGTGCAAACGCAAATAAATCGCAGCGATTTATTAGTCGCACAATCCGAGAGCGATATAAATAATGATAATAACGGATGAAAAAATAAAATAACATGCGTTTGTAACGCAATGGAAAACATTTTAGATGTCGCTGTGATTTGTTGGTGGCTGGAGGTTTTTCGAAAGTTCTAGATTGGTGATATTTTTACTAAATTTAAAAGTTTGGCAAACTGAAGAGCAGTGTTGTAATAAATTTACTAATTTTCTACGGAAATTAAAAACAAAAATGAATTTGCGTGCGTTCTCGGCTAAATTAAGATGATATGACAGTTGCGCTCCAAGTTCGAAAATGGGAGCCTTTGGCGACCCATAATGTGAAAGAGACAGGTAACACGAAAAGGAAAAGGTAAGATATACAATTGCGACCCTAGGCTTAATAGATGATGCTTCTTCAAATATTGTTTTTTTTCTGATTTTGTTTTCTTCGTCTAAATTCAGCCTGTAGGCTGAAAATAGACTTCTTCTCTCTTTGAACATAGTAATTCTGTGCATGTATGGTCAACTTACCAGGGAGGTCCAGAAAAATAGTTCTTTCAAAGAAAAGTGTGATTGATATTAATTTATTCTTGTCATCTGGTAAAACAAGTAAACTACTTGGGAAAAGATTGCAGCTCAAAACACAAAAACCATCGCATGTCAAACGTCAGCCCAAACAAAACGGCAAGAAAATACTGAACATAAACAAAACAAACCAAACGACAATCGCAATTGAAATAATTCACCCGATAACGATTGCTAACAAAACATAGATTACAAAACTAATGACAGGCTGACAGTAAATGACATTGCCGGTACAATAAACAATAATAAATCAATCAATCTCTATTCCAACTCACTGTCAGCAAAACAAGAAAGTAATTGACGTAATTACGCGTCGACCTCAGAAAACATAAATCGTTTGACCTTAGAACTGAACCTGAGACCTTGCGCGGTTGCTCTCAAGTTGGTTGACGTCATTATTCCAAGTGTCACTGCATGAGCCAGTAATGATCTTCATGAATATTGGGTGTTTCATTTTATGATTGTTTTTTTCTTTAGTACTGGTTCTACTTATTGTCATCGTGTGAACTAAGCTGGCATGCTAGCATTGGTAGCATTCATAACTTCTTTAAGGATTGGTTTAACTGGTACAGACAACTTGTGGATGTGGCTCCGGACACGGAAATTACCACCGTATTATTACCGTATACTTACAGAAATGTCAGAGTTTGGTGTCCGCTGCCGGTCCGCAATATATTTGTAGCGTACTGGTTTGACTGTTTCTATAATTTCACAGCATTCAGGTGAATGTTGCAACCTATATCTGATGTCCACTTTAGATTATTTCTTTAATGTTATTTAGGATACCTCATGGGACTATTCTTGGACCACAGTGTCGAAACTGAAAAGATACGAGTATGTCCCAAAAACAAATTGATTCACATTATCACACACATATGCAGTATCAAGTTAAAACAAATAGCATATCTAGTTCCCCCAAACCCACGTAGGTAACGATCAGACATTTATTCAAATGTCCATCAATAAAATTTTACTGCGACATAAAAATATCAAATGCTAGGGTGTCGTGATGGATGGCGCGGACATAATTGGCCGTCCCCTACATGTTAATGAATCGTGGGTAATGAAAAATGATTGTGCAACCGTGTCGGGACATGTCCGGTGGTGCTGTGATGTATGGTCACACTATTTCGTGTAACGAATCGAGTTACAAATGGCCGCTGTTTGAAGTGTTTTTGGAGGAAGAGGGGAAGGGTTGTAAATGATGGGCTGAAGATAATTTAAGTGCACACAGATGTATATTGAGGCCAATGATAAGCTTGTTGAGATGTGGTAGATTTAACAGTTCCAAATATACCGAGACTCATAGGTTTTTTATAATCTGTCTTGTCCACACAAGTGTTTCTACGTTACTATACATTTTGTATCTACATATTTTAATTAGATATACTAGCCACAGACCCTCAATCACACAGTATTTCGGTAGGAGTATATAGGTAAATGAAAAAGGATTTGAAGAACAATGAAATTTGACAAACAGAAATAAAAAAAATAAGAAATGTTGACATGACTAACACAATATTTCAACATGAACTACATTAAACAACAATCATTACCCATAAATAAATTACAAACCTAGTGCTATAAAATTAAACTCAATTATTGAAAATCTCCCTTCACGCGAAACCGTTAAGACTTAACGCACGATTTGCAAACCCCATAAATTGTGTAGTATAACTATTAAAACTAGCCGTATATTTTGCATGGGGGTACAGATAGCGATGACCATGGGCCCCATAAAGCGAGTGATGACAAAGTACCACCATAACGAGGGAGCCCCCGATATTTTTACGTGTCTGCGCATTTTACGCCTCTTATATTAGGTAGGGCGCAATTGAGAGGATTATGGCGTTGGTGTTATGTTAGCTTTTGTCTTTCGTACGAAAGACAAAAGCTAAATTAAGCAGAATTTTGCAGTGAAATTAAAGCTATTAAGAAGGCAACTGCAGTTTAATTAATTGCCTCAATTTTGATGTGTTTAAGATTCAGTAGTGCTATAAGCCAAGTCCCATCGCGGGCCTGTGGACGGCGATGGGACTTGGCGTGCGCCTCAAAGAGATGTCAGCAACCAAGTAGGGGTCCACATGGGTCGATGCCTGCCAGGGCTGCAACGAAGACACCGATACCGTGAGATACCGTGGCCCTGGAACAAAAGGGCAAAGAAGGAACATGGATGGGTTTTAGTCAGTACAAGTCTGACACTCCCTTCCGCTCCGCCCAGGGGGGGGGGGGGGGCATTTGATGGTTTCCCATACGCGGAAAAAAAAAGCCAAGTCCCATGGGCGGCATAAAAATTCTGACACCAGGTTGAGCACCAACCATACGAAAAAGAAAGAAGAAGTAGGGCTATTTTGTTAACACCCTAAAAGTATAGTAATGAAGGGGACCGCATCCGTAAATCGTAGTTGGTGTCTGTTGCCGTTTTTATAGAGTTACCAAGAAATCGAAGTTACTTAGTCGTGCTGTTGCAATTGGGCATTGCTGCTGCAGACTTGCCTTCGTCTTCAAAGTCTTTAGTTTGTACCCGATTACCGAACTGAAAATAGAGTTTTTCACTGCAAATTACTACGACGGTGATGATCATCAGTAGTCAGTACCCAAGTTTCATGGTGCGCATTCAAGGATCAAAGTAAAAGTAACTTAATGTTAAGTGGGTAAGGCCTAATTGAAGAAATCTAAAAACTTACCACTCACATGATCACTTTAAAATAAAGTAACCTGCTAAGCTAACTAACCTGCCGCTGCCGACCTCGCTCACGCTTGTAACTTGGCCCTGAGAGGCTACTGTCAAATTTGGCAATAAAAATTGCTTTTATGTATAATGCCCATTTATACCACCATTCAAACATACTGGTGAGCACCATTTGAGTTATGGTTACTGGGGATGTATTTATTACAACGGTTTGTGGGTATAGGGTATAATAAGTCCTTAGTTTGAAAGTAGACTGCCTTGAAATAGAGAGATTATAGTAAGAAAGTGCACTGTGATCTTTCTAGTACTGATGTGTTCTTATTTCTTATTCTACGAAGAAACCCAATTATATTAGTTGGTTACTAAGGTTGGTAGCAGAATTGACTGCTCAAGGAAATTGAAATAAGATCCATTTTTCTACATAAACACTCTGTAGGTACTACAGGTCACAAAAACATTAAAAATGAATCTTAAACATCTGCCTAACCCTTTCAGGATTAGAGGCGTGATGTTATGTTATGTTATGAATCTTAAAAACAAATCAAACTTTCAAAAATACAACGAAAGCTAAACTTATGAAGGCAACATGAGTATAGAACCATTCATTTCAATATAACAACATCCCACATAAACTTAATAAATACGCCTCATAGAGCTGAACTACAAAACGATTGAATTGAACAATACTTTACAATCGAATACATAATTCATACAATTCTGTTAAGCTTTCGACAATTTTATCGATACGCCCCGGGATAATGTTAATTTATATATCGATGTTTGTCGGCGCTTTGTGTTAAATGATGCTCGATTAATTTTATCGAGTTTTGAATCGAATTATAAAATGTGAAAGCGCATCTGTCGTGACTGTTAAGGGTGTCGTTATTAGTATTTATGGTAATGGTTTTATTTGTACGAGAATGTTGATTGTTTAGAAATGGAACAATTTTTAGATTTACACTTGTACTGAGAAGCAAACAAATAAAACGATTCATCCTCACCTTCTATTTCTACATTCTGCATTCTGCATCTTTACCTAAATTCAATTTTCAAAAAAAAAAAAATTAAAAAGGGAAGAAAAATCTTTTAAAGTCCTATGAAAAGCGAGAGTGTGCCCCTAGCAGCTCATGCATTGATAAGCGGAGTGATCGGAAATAACATTCTGAATTGAAAGCAGGGCCAGCCTCATTGTAAGTGAACAATCGACATACTATTCATCAAACACGAGCTATTAAAAAGAACAGAGAAAGAAATAATCTACTATCATCATCAATAACTGGTCCACGAACTAACAATACATCTTCCTCCCACTCGCAACCTATATCTTAAAAATCAATGTACAGTCAATAACCTCATTACTCGTCGACTGTCAAATGGTAACAACATTACGAACCCCTTATTTTCGTATCCAATTCGTTCGCATCAAACGGCCCGACAAAAAGCTAATTCGAACGACTGTTTGACATAACAAAATCTGAAAGGAGAAAATTCAAATTGGATCACGTCACTTACTCGAAGACGTAACACTGGAAATATAGCCGTCTCTTTCTCACAGAATTAATGACTAAAGTCGGGTTCAGCTGTGACGTTTTTTTTGTTGGCGAAATCTTGGCGCTTGGCGAAAGGCTGGTCATTAACACGTTTGCCTCATGAAAGTTAAATTATTGTTTAAGTGGAATTGGGTTTTTTATCGCTTGGCCTTTTTAAATTATGGCGTGAGGGAAATTTTTGAACAGATTCAGCAGCTGGGTTGAGTTCATTTGGCATGGTTTAAGCAGAAAATTGCTGTGTTTAAAAATCCACATATTTTTGTTAACGCGCACTTCTTTATCCATATTGTCACGTATGTTACTATCAACATAAAATATATGTTGTTTACCAAAAGAATTAGTACTTACATTTAATGGTCTTGAATATTCCACAGAAAAAAAATACAACTACAATTCTATTAATTCTATTCTAATTCTACTTTATATAATTATGAAAGCTACCCACGATGTGATCAGACCTTCTTTCATCCAATTTTTCTCCCAAATCCCATTGCTTACCAAAACACCATACTGACATCTACAAGATTTAAACTCATTAACTTAATACTTCGACTTTCCATCAGTACCCACCCTTATACGGGCAATAAGATTATTATATTTGACAGGGTAATTCAGCGACACAGGCAGTGTCAGGCCAATCTTATTAGCCATGTAAATGAATATAGAATGAATCCATTATTTCCCAAACAAGCGATGGGGTGGGGGCGATCATATTTTAGGGAAAGCGACCGGGGATTTGTATAGAGTGGTTAATACTTTGTTTTTTTGTAAACAATAAAGTTTTTGACTGCCTTGTGTTGGTCTATTGGCTGCAAGCGCGACTAGTTCAATTCCCAGGGCCAGCAAAAGTGTTATTGGGGTTTTCCATCAGGATATTATGGTTTAGGCGCAGAAGGCCTAATTCTCAAAATGGCAACAGAGTCGCAAAAGGACTAGTTATCAAAATGGCAAATTCTCTAAAAGCCTAATTCTCTGAATGGCCAATTCTCTAAAAGCCTAATTCTCTAAATGATCAATTCTCTAAATGCTAATTATCAAAATGGCACATTTTCTACAATTGGGTATTCTTTTAAATAAAAGATTTCATTTATTGAATTTGTGGTGTCTTCTTTAGTACCGATCCCAAGAACTGGGAATAAGGCCTGGATAAACAAGAAAGGCTATGTGTGATGCGTATTAATGATGAATATGATTAAATAATGATTTTATATATATGGAAAATATTCCTGATGCATTTAGTTATCTCAGTAGAGAATTGGTCATTTAGAGAATTAGGCTTTTAGAGAGTCGGCCATTTAGAGAATTAAGGTTTTAGAGAATTGGCCATTCAGAGAATTAGGCTTTTAGAGAACTTGCCATTTTGAGAACTAGTCTATTGACGACTCTGTTGCCATTTTGAGAATTAGGCCTTCTGCGCCTAAACCGATATTTTCAGTATTAGCCACGGAGTTCGGATTTGTGCCCGGTTTTTGGCAATAGGCTCGCCCCCTATTACATGGGAAACATAACTGGCGAAATGTGGGTGTACTACAAGGAACACTTCTGCTTAACTCTTAGGGGATTACAGGCGTGATGTTATTATGATATATGCAAGAAAGTTTTTGGTGTTCATGTCACTAAAAGAGCGTACAAAATCTTTGTTGCGTTGATTTACGACCTGAATTAGGTGTCGACGAAACTTACCGAACTTAATATTCTACTGTATAAAAATCTGAAATTAACTGACAGACAAAGCACAGACTAAACCGTTGGGTCTAAAGCATGAAAATTTACACAAAAGTCTCCTACGTAATGAACGTAAAACCCCCAAAGGGGTTATAAATAGGGGATGACATTTGTTTAGAAGTCTTCTTTTCGATCACGCAGGCTTATCACATAAACCTATCGCATCTTGAAGTGATACCCACAGCTTTCCTGCTGTCACACCAGTCACAGCTCAAAGTGTGACTCACACCAAAGAAAACTTCCGTTCCATCACCTAATTACCTGACAGGTAATAACAACTCCTCGTGACACTTGAACCATTAAGTCGAGGCTATAATAAATGTGTAACCATATTTTCGGGTGTATTACGTGTTATTTATTGGCTTAAAATTGTACTCATCGCGTATATTATGTATGTTCGTAATTACCCTGCTAGCTCCCTTCTTGGCGTGTTCATATTGTGAGGTTGGGACACAGAGTAGGAAGTAACAGTAGAATAAGATTTTTGGGCACTTCTTTGTCTTGAAATTTTGTGAATAATAATTATAGAGATTGAGAAAATAAATTTTACGTACTATATTACTAGCTTTTAAATGATCCCACGAGAATGTATAACGGGGATAAAAAGTATCCTATGCCCTGCCTTTCATCACAATCCGTTCGTAAAGCCGACAGAGATAGACCGAGTCACTTTTGCATTATTTTATAATATTAGTTTGTACGTTTAAGTCTAAATCAGCTTTAAAAGGTTGTTTATTATGCTGTCTGTACAAAAAAAAACCAAAGAATTTAAGACAATCATTACAATATTTTTCATATCTTTACAAATTTCTTTGTCTTACAAGTTGTAAAACCTAGTCGAGAAACCATTTAATAAACAAAAGAAAGAAAATTATCTTTTTTTTTCTGTGTCACCTTAATTTAAAATACCCAAGTTTGAACGCATCTCAGCGCCCTCTTTCGAGCTCGATGACACTTCACTTTGTTGACAGCTCGGTGATTAATTCATATTTGGAGGGTAGACGTAGAATATTTATGCGCCACGATATTTATAGTGCTGGGGCTAGACAAAAGTGGTGAATATGATTAAATTTTAATATCAAGTTGGACGGGACCGTGTTTTTGGGGTAATGTTTTAATAAGAATACTGTTTTTGACGTGTGAGCTAACATTTGATGTTTTATGTTGGCATAATAGAGTCGACTTGCGCATCTCATGTTTTTTTTTTTGTTTATTGGGGTGACAATGGGCTTTTCTTTTTTATAAAACGTCAGTTATATTTGTTTAAATGATAAATAGTTAAGCTTATATGTGTACAGTCAATTGCATGTAACCATTTGACATTGACTGTGCCATTAAGTAGTAAAAGTTACAGGTATCGTTAACTTCTAAAACATAGAATAGAAAAATGGTGTCAATTCTAGAGGTATAAGTGCAACAGTTTTACATACTTTTGATCGCCTTTGCCATTAAAACCGCATACAGTTAACTTTAAGGACACAATGCTCAATCACCCATTTCTCTAATCCAGAAACATGAGACGAATCAGTCCTCAAACCCCAACAGACAGCCATCAAAACATCCCTGCACATCAGAACTGCCAAACAATTACCACACCGCATGTACAGTACACAAAGTCTACAAGACAAGCGTCGCACCGCGATTACTCGCTATTAACCCATAGCTAGCCCCGTTTAATTTAATTAACACGCAACCGCACACCATCCCTTTCACACCCACGACTGAGTCCTGCCACCATCTCCGTCGCACAGTAATCTGCACACAGCCCTGCGGTCACCCGAGGCAGTTAACATGCTGGCCATTGTTTCGGAGATTTCAGTGGGCCACAAGGATAAACTTGTAGGATTAGTACATTTGTCGTGGTTGGGGTGAGAATCGCTTGGGGTTTGTACGGATAAGTCTTGTTTAGGATGGCGGGAAATTGCCGATGAAATGTTGGATTTTGGTAAGGATTTGAGGGTAGTTAGCATGTTGCTTCTACCGGTTTTGGTCTTTTTAAATGTTAAATAACTGTTTTTGCCTTGTCAAGTCATTGATGAATACTGACTGAATGCGTGACAAATGCTGACATTTGTTAATATTTCCGAATGGTTGACTAGATGCGAAGGTAGATTCATCATATTGCTTACAGAGCTTTACACGGTTGGTTCTAAAACCCTCAGTGTTGGAGCAACAAGGAGACATGCTTCAAAAAATATTTAAGTTCTACCAAATTCGGCAAAAGTTTCGTTAGTGTCGATGGCATTCTAAATTGAGTCGACGGTTCCTGTAACGTGGCAACGTACAGAAAACAAGACACGCACATCATCGTTGACAACTCCTAAAATCAGGTTATTATCCCCCAGATTTTATATTACACTCCTCAAAATTAAACCAAAATTCGTCTCCCCACAACGTCTGGGGCTCCTACCGTGCCGAAGACTATGCGGTTGGCCCTTAATGTGGGCCGTATTAAATTCTGTGTGTAACAGTTGTGGCCCGCCATGTTAATTTGAGACCTCTGCATTAACTACTAATATTGTCTGCTTAGTTTATGATGCTGGGAATTAAGACGTTGTGTCTTTGTGTTGGTTTCTGGTAGGTTAATTTTCTTTGTGAAGGAAAAAGAGCTTTTAAGGACGCTTTTTACTACAAATAAACTCACCTACCTATTGCAGGTCCACGAGTAACTCTTTGAAGAAGCAAAAAAGCAAGTGTTGCGAAAACTCGCTTTGGTAATTTTGCACAGACAACTTCATGGGTGATGTATAGACATTTATGTGTATGTTTTAGTAAGCAATGTACAGTAGACGCTCAAAAGTGCACTACCATGCTAAAGATTATATTGCTATAAACTGTGCGAGCGCGATACAGCAGTGTGTGTGCGTGTGCGTGTATGAGTGATGTCTCAACATTCCACACATAACACACACTAATGAACTGTCGTCACACTACGCGAAATAGCATTATATTTCTGTTGCATTTAGAATACACATCATAGTGATGACCTGTTCTTACCATTGCATTGTTAAAATTCGCGTAGTATTAACATGGGTTGGTAGCTGTTTGGGCTGAGCATGGGTTCACGATCAATGAAGTCCAAGTTCGAATCCATGTTATTACAATGTGTGGCTGTTTTTTGTTTCTTTGAAACCTTAATAATATTTGTATTTTAAGCAGAAAGTCGTATTTATGTTTATTTATAATGTAGTCATGCTTATTATTTATTTTTTATAAGAAGTTATATATTAGATAGTTATTGTATTATTATTTAACCTCTTTAATTGATTTTTATTTTATGTTTTCGGTGTTGGAAGGTGGAAATAAAAAAATCAGGCTGAATGATAACAAAAATGTTTATTCGTTTTATTTATTTATAAAATTAACAAACTTTTATGAGAATTGTGACGTCACATTCCTATCTAGGCAAAAAAAAGTCCTCTTATCACCGTTCATAAGATTTTTTGTTGTATACCCACTTAGTTAATTCATAATAAGAATAACATAACACGGAAAGGATATTCTAATAACACAAAAATAATTTTTGATACCCGCTTATTATAGCAGTATTCAGCAGAGTTAATTGAATACTAATATATGAGTTAGACTTTATGAACGTATTTTTTTTATGTAACGTCACATTGAATGTATTGAGGTTATAGCTTAAGTGTTCATTTTCTTGACGAAAAGAATATTGAAACTAAACCCCAATTTAAGATCATTAAATTTAAAATTTATTTCTTAATTTTTATTTTTTATTTACGGTTATGTTAATATTACTAAATATGTAGTTACCCGGTCTACTTATTAAATTAAGTATTATTATTTTTTCGCCATAAATTAAGTCTTCCTTTTGGCAAGACTTGAAAGTCTTCTCGTCAGAAAATACGGTCACCTCCCAGTTAAAATCTAAATAATCTCGAGCAAAACGTTGTCTTTCCTCCCTGTCTTTTGTGTCAAAAATGGTTTTTAGATGGCTTCCGATGATGTAAACCTTCAGCATGGACTGCATGGCGAACAGTCTGTAATGTAGTATCCAATTGCTCTGCAAACATTATAGTTGGAATGAAACCATTTGTTTCATATTCTTCCACCATAAAACGTCGCTGAGTCGGGTTAATAAGCGGCGGCCTTTCACTTCTTAGACGACTCTTCAGACTACCTTCTTCCTCAAACCTCTTTACCCAACGGCTAACAGAATTTCTAAAAAAAAAACAAAATATGATTACACACTTGCAACTAGCAATTTATTTAATAATAAGAAAATCACACACCACAACTATCATCATAATAATTATAATTTTTAAAAATAACTTACACATTTTAAGCAAGTTTCAGTTGAAATTAGAGAAATATTAAGCCCATTTTTACGCAGTGACAATATTTGCTCTGTCATCAATACTAATATTAGCTTGCATCTTGAATAAAGACAATCAAACAATACGCTAATCGTAATAATAACACAAGAGCTCGTGACAAAGTTCACCAACTAACAACGTCATAACTAACTACTTTGTTCAATCCAGAAGTTTATTTTGTTTCACATTCACCCTCATCTTTTTTGTTAATAATAAGTTCCAACTAATATTTAGAAAAACATATCTCATCGGGTCTAACGTATCATTTATAATGAAAACACAAAAAGTGTAATGTCACTTGGGTTCGAACGTAGGCTACACAGTGCGAGACATTTTATCTATAGCGTTAACCGCTAAGCCAGATAGACACATAATTGTTAGTTTAAAATAAATATCACTAACTTAATACTCCGTCGCGACATGACAGGCTTGTCACTAAGGCAAATGATCATTATATCGCACTCTTTCTGACTAGATAATTATGAAAGAGTGCGATATACGAAATCGTGTATGTGTGCAAAATGTTTGTTATGGAAAAAGGTCGTAAGTGCAACTTGTTTTGATGCGATCGTTTTATGAAACTGCTAGTGCACTTATGGTCTCTACTGTACTAGCACTTTTGAGGATCTAATAAACACCACTGAGGCTGCTAGTAGCGTGTGTTACTACTGGAAAACACTTTTAATGTACACATCTTGCTGCATCGTTCTCACATAATGCACCATCTCAACATAAATGATGTAACCAAGGTTTTGTTAAAGTATTCTGATTTAAAAGAGTGTCCATGGAGATTCTTGCCCGTTCTTCTCCATAGAGATCTACGTTAGGGAATGGGCAACTACAGTACTTTCACTGTTTTTGTGCCTTGTGACTTTGTTCCGACGATTTTACTGTTGTCTTTGTTCCGACAATCCAAAAGTGCCTGTAACTGGCCTACTTGAAATAAATGCTTTGATTTTGATTTTTTGATTTTGAATCGGCTATACTAAAATGCATCATCAACTCAACGAAAAAAAATTAAAAAAATCGCTTGCATATGCACTTTTTCACTGCTTTCAAACTAGTCAAAATTCGATGAAAACCTTATCCCTGCAATATATAAAGCCTCTTCAACAAACAATTTATACAAAATTCACTATCAAAACTCAGTCCGCGACCCCTAACCACAGATTCACTCCCGCTTTACCCAAAAGCCAGCAAATCAACCAGAACAAACTGGCTTACCCAATCCCTTTAATTTCCCCACCTCATAGAGCTGACCACGAGATTTATAGTTTTAATAGTAGGCCAATATACCGCCGCCATTTATCTGGACTCCACTGCATTAAAGGGATTCTAGTTACCCTTAACGGGTTTTAAATTGTCCTGGGTCGTTGTGGGGCGGTTTAGGTCTGAATGTGAGTTTTGGGATGGATTATTTACTGTTAAAAGCATTAAACGTAGCAACCCAAACTACGTTTAAGCTTCTACCTGTTCAGTGGAGTTTCTGCAAATATGCTAATCAATTTGGATGACGAAAGGCAAAATGTAATTGCGCGTAAAAATTAAGATGGCGAGAACAGCTTCAACTGTTCAGCTTTGTTTTTTAGTTTTCAGTGAATCTTCCTTTTAAAAGATGTGTGGTTACTACAATGTGCTCATATATCAACAGTTGAAGAGTGACACAAATCCTCACTCAAATTCTCTCTGCTTTTGGCCACTTGTCAGTCACTGTCGCATCTGTGTACCTAAAAGAGACCTCTTGAAAATGCCTTTACAGAATTTTCAATTCTTCACCTAACACAAAGCTGCTTTATTTCTCGCTTAGCTCCGCTCCCCAAAGTTAGGACAATGTGGGAATCACAGACGTTACCCGCTTGCATTAGTCCGGAGATTTGTGCGGGATTGAAGCGAGTGAGTTAGTGTTGGTCGTGCGGCCAGTGCCGGGATTTCACGGGATTCCGGGATTTTGAATCTGGGTCGAATTTAGTAGTCACCTGGGCGGCTATTAAGGATGTCATTAGTTTTGATTATTTATACTTATTTTGGCATGTTAATGCTGTAAACGTCGAAATATTTGATAAATAATTTTCCGTGAGAAACTTGCTGCCCGATCTTGGTAAGAAATATTTAACCTGACCCCTGGGTTAAACGCAAGCTTATATGATGTGAAAAGTGTTAAGCTAAAGAAGTCGATGGTAAAAGAGTTGGACGAGACTTAAAAAACCATTCATAGTGAATGATGACCAGAAAGTTTTTAACTCTGATACACAGCTTGTACAGGTTTAATTTTGTTTTATATACCTTATTAGCGTCCCGGCACGCGTCAGCACTTTTGTTTGGTATTTATATTGTAAATCTAGCATTATGTATCACTGCACTTTATCATTTCTATCAATAAGTATCAATTAAAAACTTATCGCACAAGTTATGTCGTTTATCATTTATAACGCGATCTTTCTGCCTATATTCATATCATTTATCATCCAAGTGTAGGCGTGATCAAGAAGCCCTACACAGCTGATATACAGAAGATGACAATATTCCGCTAAATCAGAATAAACTGCTACGAATTATTTTTAGCCAACCTTATTTTACACAAATACTAGTTCAAACCTTATTTCTAACCGGAAGCTTCACACATCACAACATCACATAACACGAGAAAATCCCAGTAAATTCTAAACCAATCAATTTCCAACTAAATCCGGTAGCATACGTAATTTCCTATCAAAACATTTCACCGTAACATAATTATGAAGCGATTTTACTACGGCTGCGTAATCTGTGGCTTTCAAAACACGTAGGATTAGGCCAACTATCTAATGTGATTAGCATACAAATTAGAGGTTTTTAACTGAGTAGGTGTAAGTAAGTTTATGGGACTGTATAGTGAAGGGTTTAGGAGATTATTAACGTTTGTTTACGGAGAGAATGCGTCTGTTATGTGAGGATTATGGTGGAGCGTGGATGTGGTTTATGAATTTGCTGTTTTGATGTCTTTCATCTTCATTATTGTCTTGGCTTTCGCATTTCGCCTTCTTCTTTTTTTCTTTTTCGTGTGGTTAGTGCCTAACCTGGTGTCAGACTTTTTATGCCGCCCGTGTGGCTCGGGACTTGGAAAGAACAAAAAAAGAAAGAAAGAAAATACATTTATTTGGCACATGCCACAAGTGCACACAGTATAAAAAAAAAAATATAACAACCAAAAAACAAAAAAATTAAAAACTTAAAATCGAAACAAAAAAATAAAATAGTGTGCCTCACGGCTGCGCCAAAAAGGCCCAGTTCAGCAAAATGCCGGACAACTAGTGCCCGACGCTGGTTTTCAACTGGACCTGAATTAAGTGATGTCACGGATGGCTTTACATGCCATCGAGAAATATCTCTCAGGCATGCTAGTTTCCTCACGATGTTTTCCTTCACCGAAGCAAGTGGCAGTTATACAATAGGTGCGGGTCTTGGGTTCGAACTCGAGATCTACGACTTGGCAGTAAGACGGTCACACCACTAGGCTATCACTGCAATATCAGTCTACAATGTTCTCACTTCTGGCTCCATAATCACTATTCTCAATCTAGCCTCTTCCTATGAGAAGGGATCATTCCCTTGCTTGCCGAATCGTCTTCTTTAGTCTTGATTTTAAAATTATTTAGAGGGAACCGTCCAAGGTTGTTTTATAATTTTCAAGTTAATTATTAAACTTTCAGTTTCACAAACTGCCTGTGTAAGCTGTACGTTTGTAGTGTGCGCCTCAAACAGTGAGACGAAAATTTAAACGTAAGCTTCTACGGTCTTCTTAAAAATCAAATTGCTTCAAAAAACTTTATTCTATTACTAAAGAAGTAAATACCAGACCATAAAATTTGGACTCTCACATAAAGAGCAGTAGTTTAACAGTGAAAAATTTACTCCGGAATGAATAAGGTCAGTAAAAATGTGTACCAGTAAAGGTCCATTTCTATGTAAATGTTATTGGGGGCGTCCGTTTAATCCTACGTTTTCCCCCGTACCCGGGCGTGTATCTGGTTTAAACCGGATTAGGGCTGCTACTAACTTAATAAACTGTGTTAACTAAAACTCTGATGGGTTTGAGGCCATTATTTTTGGGCTGATTACGTTTTCATGCATGGTTAGAACTAAATTTTAATTTTGATGGTAGTGAAAACTGTTTAGCTAATCAGACTTAAACAGAATATTGACCATTAATGGTAAACCCTATATTATAGAATAACACTAGTTGTCTATACATATAAATTAATAAAATTGAAGTGTCTGTTTATAATATCGAAATACACACACACAAAAGTTTTTTACTGAATACATATGAAAATATCTTCAATTTTTGTCTTTGTGTAGCTGTTTGTTCTGGCTAATCTCCGTAACGGCTAACGAAGAAACTTTTATTGGAAGATAGCTAAAGTTATGAGGTCTAACTTAGACTACTTTTATTGTAGAAAAATACTTAGAGCTCCGTGAAAAAAAACCTGATTAAAAAAGGGATGTAATATTTTTTATAATAATTTCATGCGAACGAAGGTCGCGGGCAACAGCTAACAGTAATACATATAAACTTGAACTATAACATACTACGGGCTTTTATATTCTTACGTTTTAAAATTAACTCGAAAAAGTAGTAACAGATTCGGAATTATTTCAATGTAAGTACTTATATTGAGCTTCCAAGGATATCTTGATTTTAATGCTTGTTATTTACCCGTAGAAAAAACTTCTAACGTTCAAAATTTTTTCACACTATTTGTTAGTAGTTTTCTTTTAGTAATGCCCACCCCTATGCTCTAGATTAGTGAACAGATTCCCTGTGTATCTGATAGTTTGGCAACTCCGTTAATGTTCGTTCTGATACATATTTTGTTGAAGCCGTCGCGTTAGATCTCTTATCGTACTCTACAAGGTTACATGGCTGTGTTAGGGCAGGACTTCATACAGTTTTTTTTTATTATGACAGAGTAATTTGTGTCTGTATATTATAGAAGTGCCGAAGTAATGAAAATTATGTATGAAGTATTATACTCTTGGAACTACCAGGGATACAGGTATACCACTTGGCATTTAAATTGGTTTACGTTCAACTTGGTGTATGTAATGTAAATTATACCGGTAATAATAATAAAAAACCGCTGAATTGAAAACCTCCTCCCTTTTAAAAGTCGGTTGAAAAATAAGTTCACATCGTATATGTTTAGGTTACTTCTGAATAGATAATAATACTTTCCCAATTTTGTGTGCATCACGATTTTGCAGTTTTCTGTTTGTTGTTTACATCAGTAAACTCAACATTTTATTATGTAGTTTTTAAATAATCTCGAGTGTACCACAACGTCATACAGCTAGAAGGGAACATCTCAATCGTAACTAAGTGCACAGCCAAGTCCACCAGACTCCCGTCCATTACAAAAACGTGCCTACCCAACAATAAACGGAAAACTGATATTGTTGGACCTCCACTGCCATCCACGGCCATGCACGGCCATCCTCGGCGCTCGAACAACTTAATAGAGCCTTATTCGTTCTAATAACCACCTTCACGGCTTTATCTTTATCGATAATGGCGATTGCTCTAACACTATCGCCTTTGCTTCAGAATATACGGACGAATAATACGCTTAGATAATTTTTACTAGTTACTTTTACTACTGATCTTGTTTTGTTGAGATGCTGTGGATATTCAAGTGTTTATTGATTTTATAAATATCTTTATTTGCAGTTTTGACACGTGCAGTCAAAGCTGTATTGAAAGAAGTGCCTACACTTTCGTTATAATTATGAAGAACCCCACCGATGTTGTCATTTACGTGTACGACCATAAATAAAATGCATATCTTTCGATACAAATAGAATAATTATAATGTTTAACATTTATTCTAATATTTTAAGACGTAAAGTTTGTAAGTTTGTATGTAGAGGTAATATTCGGAACTACTGATCCTATTCCGAAAATTCTTTGATTTATGGGAAGCTACAACATCCCTGAGTCGTTTCTGTGGGATAATTTTTGACCGTAACGCGACCGAAGCGAAGGCGAAGCTAGACAACAATCATTTCATAAGAACGCATACGTTTTGGATATCTTCCCGTATATTTCCACACGACACCTCACGACCTAAGTCTTGCAACTATCTATTTTTATTCCATTCTCAACTTTACCCTTGTCACCTTAGGTCTACATTCACCTAAACCTTTAAAAATGGAATGTCCTCACTCCGATAAGGTTGTATCACGTTAACTATAGTCGCAAATTGGAACTATGCGACACTCAACGTTGTTATTCGCTTTGCATTCAACGAGCGTTATCAGCTCGGCCATTCGGAATCAGGTATCGAATAGGCTCGCATCGAGATAAAATTGAAATCGTTAGAATCGAATAAAGTATCGATTGTCTGTACATGTCCGTAGAAGGGTTTTTAAATGGCTGATGTTTTTTGTGTTTTTATCGATTAATTGCAGGAATGTTCTGTGTGATTGGATCCGTTAGAGATGTAAGCTTTATTGGGTTCGGTGGATTTTTATTGCGTTGGATATACGGAATAGTAAACGAGTTGAGTGCCGTGCCGACACGCGCATTTCTCTCTCAGATTATTCACGCGTAATTTGTGAGATGCGTAAAGCGAAAATTCCTCATCTATGAGACATATGGCCGATACATTTGTATCATTACAGTGACAGATTACAGTATTTTGAATTATAATCTAAAGGGTGTAAATAGACCTTTAACATAGCCGAAAGGTACTTGTTCTCCCCGTCTTTGCGATCATTTTTTTGTTCTAGATCATACTTGGGAACCTTCTAGTTACCGAGATATTGGGGGTAAAGTTCAAACTTTTTCACAAGTTTTTTTTTTAAAAATACATTTTTTAAATGAAAGATTTTTTCTTTACACACCTCTACGACCCCTGTACTATTAAATTCATCCATCAGCACAATGCTTTGAGTGTTTTTCTTCGAGTCCTACCGTAAAACGTGATTTTTCACCCCAAAAAAAAAGTCGTTTCCCAGCAATAATTTTTGGCTCAGGCGCAAAACGTCTCTTTCGCAAAATGTCTCCTGGTAGTAAAATGTCTCTTTCTTAAAATGTCGCTTTCTCATAATGTCGCTTTCGCAGAATGACGACTTCTCAAAAGGTCGCTTTCTCACAATGCCTCTTTCGCAGAATATCTCTTTCGCAAAATGTCGCGTTAGTAACTTAGAACAAAATTTAGCCAGGTTTAAAAAAGGTTGATTTTTTCCAATTTCTTATTCTTGGTTGGTTCTGTTCTGTTCTTTGTTAATATTGTATGGCAACGTTGTAAATTTGATTTTTCGAGTGAAATCAAAAATAAGAGTACTTTTATTATGAGTTCTTTACAAAATCTGGTATAGTGGTATAGTACGTTAAACATTTAAATAATAAAATAACATATTTTGTAAAAAGGAAACAAATCATAAACGTCTTCAATTACAAACAAAAAAAGGGAACAAATCATATACGTCTTCACTTTGGTAAGTAGGTACTGTAATCTACTTATTTTTTTATTGAATTAAAAAATGGAATAAACAATAACAAGGACTACTTTGCATTTACACCTCTCATCTCAAAGTCACCTAATATTTATTTTGAACATTGTAAAAATATAATTCTCTTTAAAAATTGCGACAGCGTCAACTCCTTACATTCTAATTGTCTCAGTAGTTTTATAGTTTGAGACACTGCGTTATGTTGGACGAGAAGATACCGCGCAAGTTCCCGAACGCTGCCCAGCCGAGTCAGATTCGACGATTGAATATGTTGTAAAACTTGTAAATATTTAATAAGAAATTGGAAAAAAACAACCTTTTTAAACCTGGCTAAATTTTGTTCTAAGTTACTAACGCGACATTTTGCGAAAGAGATATTCTGCGAAAGAGGCATTGTGAGAAAGCGACCTTTTGAGAAGGAGTCATTCTGCGAAAGCGACATTATGAGAAAGCGACATTTTGAGAAAGAGACATTTTACTACCAGGAGACATTTTGCGAAAGAGACGTTTTGCGCCTGAGCCTAATTTTTTCGTAAAGTTACTTAGTTTGATGTACAAAATGCTTGGTTGACGGCTTTGTGAAGGGTCTGTTTACACCCTGTATAATATCAAGTACTATATCAAGAAAGAAGGTGACTGCTGAGATGCCGAGTAATAGAGAAGTATGGAAGAAACAGAAACGTTGAAACCCCAAATAAATTGGGATAAGGGAAGAAGAATGATGATCAAGTACTTACCAAGCTCTGCAACTTTGTACAAACAGGGTTTAAACTTCCCATGTCATCAATTTAACCAAACAAGAGCAAGACCTTTGATTCCACCCACAAATCATATAACCAGTGTATTCTCACCCTAGCTACTAAACCGAGAACACTTTTTGTCGGCTGTCTGCAAACGCCACTACACCAGATCTATGTTCTTCGTCGTCCACATTTTTATCTCACAAAGTGCTTGGATAGACACCGGAGGAACTTTGCGAGATATTCATCATGGTCACTGAGTTTAAACGATGCAAGATACTGAGCCCTAACCTTGGAGATTCAACTCTAGAAGTTTGAGGTTAAAGTTGGTTTTTGATTGAGGGTGTTGATGTATTAAGGGTAGTATTTCATAAACTTCAGGCTTGTTGAACGCGAGAGCCACGTATAAATGTATGAAGGTACATTAATCCAAACAGACGCGCTTCTTTGTGGGCCATAGTTGAAATGGCGTGAAAATATGACTCGTTATTTATGTCCTGAGTACATGCTCCGTTTTGTACTGACTGATTCACTTTATTGTTTGTTTTTGAATTCAGTTTGTTAGTGTGGTTAGACGAAACAATTGGATTTCTATTTCTATTAAGGGTTAAACACAAATAAGGCCATTTTTCCTCATGAATAAGTTGTATTATAAAAAGGTTTCAATGTGTTAGTTAGCAATATACAGGGTCAAAGACTACAAAAATGCGATCTTTACAGAGTCCACTGGTTAGATAAGACTGTTATTGCGGTTCTGATTTAGTAGACAAATCCTTAATTCCCATTTACAGACAGTCTAATAAAACCACCCAAATGTCTGACAAAAACCCCCGAACATTATTGTAACAGACACCCATATCTCACGCATCGCTTAAAGCGTTTCGTTGGAACATCTTCCAAAGCTAATACATAACAAGAATCCCAAAATAAAAAGCCGCTTGAAGCGCTGTCGGATCGCGATCACACAAGTTATGACGTCATTAGCCGCGTTCAGCGCAGCAGCTTTTTCCAGCGCGGCTTTACTCCCAAATTTATTTGACAATTATTAAGGTGTCCGCATTAAAGGAGCATTACCGGCTCGCTGCTGGTGGAAATTCATGTTTTTCTTGGGATGTTTTCACCAGTAACTCAGTATAAAGACCGACACGTGCGAACTATTAGCCTCCCGACGTTCGGATTAGAAAATAATTCACCACTCTGAATGTTATTATGGAGGCAAGTCGGATTTATTTTATTGCTCCGCGAGATATATGTTAGTCTTTCGGCTTTATCCGTACGTTTCTCCGGTTTGTTTATTGAGAAAGCCGGAGATAAACGTGTGTAGCAAATTTGATAGTGAGAGGGGAGTTGGGGCTACGTGTTTAGACGTAAATCTTGTTAACGTCCTGTGTTCAGTAATTATTGCTTTATACGCTTGAGTAACTCGAGTTCTACATGTTATTGAATGTTGCTATAAAATATTATTGATAGCGCCAATAAAACGTTATTTATGTGGGTTCTGCGTTTTTTATTATTTTTTTCTCTGTTTAACTATCCATTTGTTCGTCTATTTCTGTTTCGGGGTTGCGTATTTTATTTTTACGGTTGTTGGTCGGGAAGAGTCATCGATGTAGGGAGTAGTTATTCACTTTTATTTGTTGACACAGAACAGAGTGACTGCAGAGACTCTAACTAGAAATATTGATGGGTGCGGAATTACTAAAGAAAAAAATGAAATATGACTAGCTCCAATAACAATCTTATAGGCTGGCCAATCTTATCATAAAAGCGCGATCTTTTGCCATCGATCGCGACCTAAAAAAAAGGAGACAAAACTAACTACAGGATCACGTTCCCACCAAAATGAAATAAAATTCACACAAAACTAAATCTAATTACCAGCGCTGTCGCGAACAGTTTCTGCTATTTTTCACTACCCTCCACTTTCAGTGTTCCACATTACCCATGTAATTGCCCAGGTGCTCGTAAATAATACCCGTACTACCCGTTACCCGGGCCGAAGAACCGGGTACCCGGCTACCCGGGAATATATTGCGGATGCACCGACTGCATTACTCTGGCAGTCTCTGTTTTATTTCTGTTAATGGGCAGTGTGCTTTATAGGGTCATTTTGGGGTTCTCCTGGACAGTTTTATGGCTTGGCATTAGAATGGATGAGCTTTAAATAATGTTATGATGGTAGGCTTGAAAAAGTACAGTTTTCTTTCAGAACGACAGCTTCGATTATCAAACCCAAAGAGTACTGAGCTTGGCAAAAGTATTGATGATCGCAGTTTCTGTTATATGCGTACCTATAGGGTAGAAAGTAACTGAACAGGAACGTAAAACAATCTTTTGGGTCATCATCATCATCATCGTGCAGAGTCCACTGGTGGATATAGGTCTCTCTAATCGCACGCTATTCTACTCAATTTCCGGTAAATATCGTTCAGCTGGCCTCAGTCAGGATGACTTGCTTTTCGTTTGCTGATTCGCGGTCTCCAATCAGCACGAATTAATTTCTTTGGTAAGGAATAGGAGTTTAGCCATCAACCAGAGCGGTCTTGTGAATAAGGTCATTTTAATAAACAACATAGGCTTGTATATTGAACATACCACCAAGCACAGGCATACAATAAAAATATCTCATACCAAAATAAGTCACACATTAACTGATGAAGACCAACTTTCCAGAAAAAAACATAGTCATATCCAATCCAAGTCCAATAACTTTTTATCTGAGCAACAATCCATAAATTGGGCATAACTTCTCGTAAGCCGTAACTACCATAACTTTGGCCTCATAATCCGTTGAGGCCATACTTCAGCTTTATGGCCTAGTGGACGGGCGAGCAGCGAGTTACTGGAGGCGAGTAAGCTAATCCATTTTCGTTTGTGACTTCTCTGTGTGCAGTTATGAGGAAGGTTTTTGTTAGAAGAAAACAAAATAGGTCTTTAAACTGGACCGAACAAAGAGTACCAAAATTATTTCAGGTTACATGAAGTTTCAATAAGGTCTATGTTAAATGCTGCTATTCAATGTCATAAGGTGCTTTGGTAAGAGTACAAGGGTTTGGACGGCGTTGCAGAGGTGAGATAGGCCATCGCTCCAAGTAAAACACTGGTACTCAGCTGCATCCGGTTAGCCTGGAATTCGGCTCCAACACTATATTCCAATGTTCAGCGTGAATAAACCTCAACCGTACATTTCTTGAAACTTGGCTGATATTGTGACTCGAAAAATTCTCTTCTGATACTTTCTTTTGTTTTCTGAAACACAAAACAAACACTGTTAATCCTTCTCAAAATACCTTTCAAATTAACGTAAGTACCCTGACATTATCCTAAAGCCCTCAAATTATTCCGCTTAAATCCCCATTTCAGAAACTTAGCAAACATATCTCAATCAGCGCTTTAAGCATACGAAATCACAGTGCCCGGGTGTTTCAACAAATAAGTGCTTGAAGCGATTTATTCGAGCGATAACAGCGCTAAGTGCTGCACGGTGCAAATATTTCGCGTCTAAGTCTTCCTTGCGTTAGTTAGCGCTTACTTACACTCGCTTACGTCGGAGTTTCGCGTGATGTATGCGATGGGGTGGTTCTAAAGATAAGGTTTAAGCGAGGAATATTATTTACTTTCTGTTTTCCGCTGGAATGCAATGCCTCTCCAAAATGCCCATAGTCGCATACATTGACCGATATGAAATGATTGACGCCAGGTCTAGAGATAATATGACCGTTCTGTACCTACTATCTCAACATTTCCCTAAACTTCAACTTCGTTCGCATGTTTTTGACGAGGTTTTCAAATTACTGTTGCCCATGTCTAGCATATTCGTTAGTAGACTATGCTGGTTAACAAAGTCATGTCTCGATACGTTTGAAGTTGTTTCCATCTCTCCGAAGGATGTCCTGGATGATGTCTACGAATTTTTGGTTCTAGGACATGCCGGGTTCCTCACAATGTTTTGTTTTACCGTTTTAGGAGCAGTAATGAAAAAGTGTAATGGCTGCCTGGGTTCGCCGAGGGCTTAGAAGGTCTCTCTTGTTCATACGATTCACGTCTGAAGAACCCGCTTTTCTTTCACCCCTTGCACCACCGTAGCGCACCTCTGTCAGTCTTAACTGGGTTGCTTACGATTTACGTACAACGTTACCCGAGTATCGCAGGCACTTATTAACATCTATTTTAGTTAAACGCGATTCTCACTTACCTAGCTTACAGTTAATAACCAAGTAATGATGGAGGTTTAGAACTGATAGTGAGTTGATGTTGATGTGGGAACTAAATTGATACTCGTTACCCTTTTAGTAAGATGTTTAATGATTTGCAACTTCATGTTACTTCAAATAGAGTTATAAGTTAAGGGTAAGGCCGTGTTCACACACCGCGTATAGTCAGCCGCCGACTGTGAGCGTCAAGTTCAAAATGTATGAAAAACAAACGGCAGTCTGAAATTTCTTCTTACGTTTATTTTTTACTGAGCGCTAACAGTTGGCGGCCTACTATACGCTATGTGTGAACGTAGCCTAAGATTAGTAGTCTCACCTCTGATTTTTCGGATTCATGTGCGAATCGATAATAATTATCGATAATAATCACCGAAGCATGTGAACAATTATTGTTCACATGCTTCGGTGAAGGAAAAATCATAAAAAAACCAAACCAGCATGCCTGAGAGATATTTATTGACGGCATGAAATGCCAAGTCAGAGGCCCATGGGCGAAAAAAACTCTAACACCAGATTAGGCACCAACCACACGAAAAAGAAGAAGAGTAGTCTTGAATGTCATAACATTATTCGAATTTGCAGTATCCGGTTAGACTGGAAGCTGACTCCAGTGTAGTTTGAAAAACTAGGGAGACGGTGAGAATCTTATAGAAAATTACTTAGAACTGAGGGCCTAAAATGGCAGCTTCAGCAGAATTATAATAGGATATATCACGTTAAATTTCTTAAAATGGGCACAGACGCAGTTAATATTATGAATTGTCGTTTTGTGACCATTTTACGTATTGTAACATAATTCCTATTACGATTCTGCTAAAACGGCCATTTTAGACCTGATATATACCGGGTGTAAACAGACCCTTCACATAGCCGTCAACCAAACATTCTGTACATCAAACTAAGTAACTTTACGCAAAAATTATTGCTCGGAATCGACTTTTTTTTTGGGGTGAAAAATCACGTTTTACGGTAGGACTCGATGGAAAGCACTCAAAGCACTGTGCTGGACGGATTACGCTGTGATGGACGGATTGAATAGTACAGGGGTCGTGGAGGTGTGTAAAGTAAAAATATTACATTAAAAACATGCTTTAAAAAAAAAAAAATTGTGTACAAGTTGAAACTTTGACCCCCAATATCTCCGTAACCAGAAGGTTCCCAGGTATGGTCTAAAACAAAAAAATTACCGCAAAGACGGGGAAAACGAGTGCCTTTCGGATGTGTTAAGGGTCTATTTACACCCTTTATAAGGTCTGCCTGATTGAGTACTTCCTCATTAGCATACCACTTGAATGTTTAGTGGCATCAATTCTAAAATAACAAGAACAAAATAAATTGCCACAAATAAACCGATTACTCGATAAATTCAAAAACAGCAACAAAGAAGCCTGAACAAGAACAATGCCACTAAAGCTTATTACCAGTTATTACTAAAAAAAAACATAACTTAAGTAGGTACTAATAAAAAAGGACGGACGGACGGACAGACGAACCTTGCGGCTACAGTAACATATAATTTTATATGAAAACCGCAGAGGGTATAACGAAGGGAACTTTGTGATAATAATAAGGATATTATTATGGAAAATTGGTCTGTCGGTGTGTGTGTTCAAGATAATCGAGGATATGAATCAAATTTTGCCGACTACCACGGTCGGCAAAATTTGATTCATATCCTCGAGTGTAAAAGAGGTATAAACAGAAAGCAATCACAGAGACTAATGTCTTTTATTTTATGTGATGAATATCAAAAATATTGAAAAACAATTAAGAATCAAGGTATATTGAAGTAGAAGAACAATCACGGAAGGAATATTTACCAACTTAAGTTCTTTTCAAGGTTCCGTTGCCAAATGTCAAAGCGTTTATAGATACGTCCTGTCCGTCCGTTTGTCACAGCCATTTAACTCCGAGACTGTTGGCACCACACAGTTGAAATTTTGAAAGCAGGCCTTCTACTCTATGAACCGCGTGCAAAAGTGATGTGAAATTACGAATAAAAAAATAGGGATGCGATACATGTAACAGAATTACCTACGAATGTGTTTTAAAAATGTTGTTTTTAATATTGTTTGATGCTACGGAACCCTTTGTATGTGAATTTGACTCGCACTTGTTTAATTAATCGACGACTTTGTTAGGAGTAAAGAGTTGATAAAAACCATATGGATGAGCTTATAAAACCTATAATTACCAAAGATGTACATAATGTAGCAGAGTTTCTACCTGATATACGTCATTTAGTTCGGTTTTTCTGCCCCGTTATTTGGCTTAGCCAATTTATTTTTTATCAAAAATCACATTAGAATTTAAAAGCATCTCCAAATCACCATGCACTGTCACCATCACGTACCGTTATCCAATTACGTAGACACAATAATCGATCCACGAACAAAGCGATGCATCGATTTCTTTTATCTGTCAATCAAAATCGATTGTTACGACCGATCGAAGCGGACACAACTTTGCTTTTACCACCAAGCTTAAACTCTTCAATCTTAACGTCGTTAACATAAGAGTGGGAATTTAGTTGAGTGAATGTAAAAATAAGTTAGTGTTCAAACTAGTGACGTGATGTAGATTGATTGGCGGCAGATCGAGATAACTCAAGCTTTGGATATGCGGCTACCGGTCAGATAGCGAGGCAAAATAAAAGAGAAACATTTGTAGACAATGGCGATATTAATTCTGGATACGACAATCATACAGAGTAATAAATGTTCTAGAGTTATGGTTGTTGGGAACCTGCGTGAAATGTGAAATGGCATGTGAGACAACAATGCTTTCGTTCGTCACGATACATTTTTCAGCTGCTTTTTGTACGAATTTAATTTTACGATTGTTTTTTGTTTCAGAATGGCGGTGACTACAATGTCAATTCGAAAATTGACCGGTGATATTTTCACCGTGGAGTTGTAATAAGATTCTTTAAATGTAAGGACAGGTTGTAAGTGTCTACTGAAATGTTTTAGAATTTTTCAAGACTGAAATAATGCCTTGGTTTACCTACACCATGATAGATTTGCACCTGTTGAACGAAAACTTCGGGAGTATAAAAATCCGACTAAAATAGTAAACCAATGCATTTAGAAAGAAAGAAAGAAAGAAAAAATGGTTTTAAGAAAATTTATGTGATTAGTATACTGTAAGGTTCTATTATTCTGTTTATTGTGTATTATTATTATTTTTTAAATTATGATAATTTGTGTTTAATTCTCTTTTTAATGTATAATGACTTGTTTTTTTTTTTAAATGTATTATGATTTGTGTTTTTACTTTTTTCAAAATATGACCAGTAATTTTTGATAATTATTAATAAATAAACTAAACTAAACTAAACTAGATTCAAGTTTATAAATTAATCCATGAAGATCGAAGCAGTAAATATTCACTATTATTAAATAAACATCTTCTAGTTCTATGCATTCAGTTAAATAATCAATACTGCATTAAAAGTGAAGTATAATTCTCCATAACCTGCAAAATAACACAATATTTTAAAACCCTCATTACTCTTCCAGATCAAATTACAGTAATATCTTTCCTAAATCAATTACGATCAATAAGCCCGAGTAAAAAGAGGTAAGACAGAAGCTGTGAGGCCGATAAAACGCGCTCGTATATAACATTCATTACGATAGCATTAAAATGATGGCGGGTGATTCGTTAAATTTTATCCGGTAGCCGATTGGGCTGTGGGTAGCGACATCAAAAAAGGTAGTGTAGAATGCAATATGCAAAAAAAAATGTTTATTTATTTATTTAAACTTCATGTATAATAGTGATACATAGGCGGACTTAATGCCACAAGGCATGCAAAATGTTCTCATCTGATCTTAGATGATTCTTAATTGACTGCGGAAAAAGAGGTAGAGGAATTTTTAGAATTTTACTTGTTACGCGAAAGATGATGACGAGAGATGGTGATAAAAATGATCGCTAATATTGTTGGTGACGAAATTCATTTGTTGGTTTTTTTTTAAAGCGGATGATAAAGTATTTTAATGTATTTTTGCGTTATAATCGGGGGTTTATGTTGTTTTTTAATTAAACCTATAAGGACAAGGCCAGATAGGCAGTCGCTCCATGTAAAATACTGGTATTCATCTGAATCCGGTAAGACTGGAAGCCGACCCCAACATAGTTGGCAAAAGGCTAGACCAGATTAATAGTAAACTTAACCTTAATTACTGTCTTGGCTACCTAAGATTTGCTGTTTTTAAAATTAATGTTCTCACGATATTTTCCATCATTCCCCCCGCCATAACAGCCCGGTTTTATAGACCATAAACTATACAACGTCAATCCAAGTGCTGTTGCTATTTTCTCGCTCATATTTCACCTTACAAGTCATCAGTTTATTACATGGTATAAAACTACAGGCTAATTACACTGTAATTACTTTAATACTTGATGTGCAAAGGGATTACAACATGCCATGTTTGGCTCAGAGCTCATAACTCTTCGTCTAAGGTGTCATTAGAAAAAACCGGTCAAGTTCGACTCGCACACGGAGGGTTCCATACCACCGTACCACCTTGTTATAGTTGCTGCCAGTTATGATGGCAATAGCGGTCATTGCCCTTTCCCTGATATCTCTTTACACGAACTGAAACCGTAAACCGTGTACTTATCGTTTCTTCTGTTAATGTTCAGGATCACAATCAATGCCAATTCAGGGGCTATTGACAGGTTTGTATACGTTTTTTAAAAGAAAAGATTCAATAACTGTATGTGGTTCAATGACCGCTATTCCCATCTTAACTGGCAGCAAATATAGACGTTCAATTATATTGCCATAGAAGACTAGTTCATAGATCAAGACCCAGATGCTTTGATGACATTCAGAAGATACCAGGACTTACTCCCAAGTCCTGGTTGAGACGAGATGAGAAGGAGGTCTATTATATACTCTGTAGTGAGAGGAACAAGGCCGCAAATGATAATGATGTATTGACAATATTAAGATCGAGCAAATAACGCCGATATACACCTTCCTTGTTTGGGTCCCTCTTTAATTTTCTACTTATTTTTTTTATTATTTGTAAAACAAATTTTGTGAAATTTTCATGTCTCTACCTATTACTATTCAAAAGGTACAGCCAGACGTACGGACGGACAGACAATGGAGCCTTAGTAATAGGTTCCCGTTGGCACCCTTTTTTTTTTTTTTTCCGGATGGGAAATCATCAAATGACCCCCCCCACTCTGGGCGGAGCGGAGGGGAGTGTCAGACTTGTACTGACTAAAACCCATCCATGTTCCTTCTTTGCCCGTTATCCCGTTGGCACCCTTTAGGTACAGAACCCTGAAAACGTAATAAGTGTTTTTAAGTTCAGACAAAATTGGTTGATTGGACGTTAGAAGTCGGGAGTAATCGTTAAATGATTACGCGGTACAGAAACATTATAATCGTTTTTCTATTTATGGTTACCAAAGCTGTGGCATTTTGCAAGTGACTGACAGCGTCCGTTACGCTTGTAGACTTGTGTCTGAGTAAAATAAATGGCATTAATCTTTTGAAATGAGGGCTGGTATTTTTTTCGGCTAAAGGATCCCATGATGGATGGCAATGCTGCCAGCCTTCTGCGACTTTTCCCATTGACAGCGATGCGGATGCAGTTTTTGAGGCCGTTTAATTATTTTTCACTTTTCATACTTGGCGCATTTGCCTGTAATGTAACAGTTCAGATTCACTTATTTCTGTACAAAATCGAATCTTAGATTGTTACATTACAGGTGAATCCTCTAGAAGAGCACCACTATACAAAATTTCTAAATGTTATTTAAATGTCACTTTTATAAGCTCGTCTGTATACGACGTATTATGGTGAAAAATCTCGAACATTTTATTATTTTTATCCTTCCAACCTTTTCTGCCAACCATCCGCCCAAGTATATCAAGCGATCGACGCCGACCGCAACCGGTCGCCGACTGTCCAAATGATATACTTTTGACAGCATAGATACAGGACGGATAACAGTGACAGCGGCAATCCGCTCACAATGTGAGCTGATAAAAACTAATGTATTGTCACTAATGAAACTAGCTAGATGGAGTTAGATTTAGAAGGTGGTTAGATTGTATGTAAAGCTTGGTGGATGGAGAACGGTTTTTAATTTGACTGAAGTAATGTAGGAACGAAGAAATAGGTCTTGTGGAGAACTTGGCGCAGTCATCCCCTCCGACTGCACCAAGTTCTCCATAAAAAAACAGCATTAGAAACACGGTATAAGCATCCTGCCACCACCGTAGGCGTGGGCCTGTGGACGGTGAATATTGGGATAGCTCACCGTTCGGTCATCTTATGACGATAGGCCGAGTCGACGGCGCGTTCATGTTTCACGCGCGCCATAAAGACATGACAGCAACCAGGTAAGGGTAAAGCCTGCCGGGGCTGCGGGACTGTTCGAAAGAGATACCGCAGCCTTGGAACATAAAGGTTAAAGAAGGAACATGGATGGGTTTTAGTCAGTACAAGTCTGACACTCCCTTCCGCTCCGCCCAGAGCAGGATGATGATTTCCCATCCTAAAAAAAAAGCAACCTGACACAAATTTTTATTCAGTAATTCATGTTTGTATTGCACTTTTTAATAGAAGAGTAAATAAAAAATGCCGAAATATTTCACCGAATCATGATTGTTTTATATCTATGGTAAACGTTTTTATTGTGAGATACCATAATATGCTATATAAGCATGGTGATTCTGGATAGGTAGGATTAAAATACTAGATATTATAAGTTATTTTCGTTATTTTTATTACACAGGAAATGTCTTTGATAAAACTTAACGATTATTTTACCACATTGGTACAAGCTTCATAGTAATTTAACCTTACAATTATGTTCCGTACAATCATTTACAACTTAACATATCATAAGCTGTCAAATTAAAACACAGCTGTGTCCTACATATAAATACAATACCAACTTATTACTAACCAGAATAAATTTACCTTATTTACCCTATTTCCAAGTGATAAAGTCTATTTTGCAGATATCACAAGCTTGCCAGTTAGATAATATAAGTTTGTAAGTATATGGAACTAAATATTATGAATTAATCAGTCATGTAATAGATCAAAGTAGTGCAGGAAGTACTCAATAACGTTGACAACTTCAAGTAAACTGCATAATAATGCCGTTTTCCATACTGATCTAGATACAAAATAAATTACCTACTGATATACACACTTACATTCTATATTAATATTGATTAGTTATACCATTTATAGCCAATAGATCTAATTTATTTGCCTGGTTTTTACAGTGTCTGTTCTCAAAACCTTGAAGAAAATCATAAGGAAGCCATCATGTTCTAGAAACAAAAATTCGAAGTCACAAGACGTAGCCACAAATCCATATTGGAATTACGTTATAGTCCACTTCTTCTTGAAGAGAGGATGCCTAGAAGGAATCAAACTAAGTACAGCTTAAACTAGTATTGGAATAAGTACCTACACTTGTTTTTTTATTCATTTCAGTAACTACGTGTGAAATTGACGACGTAGATGAAATCAAAGGTATGATGATGAGATGAAATATTTTTTAAAAATCCTATCAGTAAATTACTGTGGCGTTTGGACACCAGGTCTTCAGAACTAGAAGAAGATAACAAAATGCAGATAAGTGTCGATGAACACAAAATATTCAAGCTCTTCCAAGGCATCACACGTGACCACACTTCAAAACTCCTCTTCAAATAACATTTTATATCCCGCTTTGTTCGTAAGATTTTAAATTGAATAAGAAATAAATCTTGTCAATGTTTTTATGGGATGCTGTGACGGCGTCTCCGTGTCGCCTGTCAATCTTTCCATGGTTTATCTTAGTTATATTCGTCGGGGAATCACAAAAAATGTCACCATGACTAATAGGTATATTATGCGTTTATATAATCAGGTACTGTTTCCTAATGAACTGGATTAGAAGCTGGAGTTTGCTGCGTAGCCAATTGTGTTTGATAGTTAAAAGGATCATTGATATTCATGTCGACTCATTAATGCTTTAACTATATCCAAATGCAGAAATACACAAATAAACTAGACATTCAGAAACATGTACAGTATATAAGAGGAAGTCTGAAGGTAGCAACGGTATGGTATGGAATCAGTTCCTGATTTGGAAGAATCAGGAAAATGTCGGGAAAGTTTTGAGTATGAATGTGGATGACTAAAAGAGTAATGGAAGACTAAAGAAACGATGGATGAACTTTGTGAAAGATGAAATGGCTAGAAAGGAGGTGACTGCTGAGACGACGAGTAATAGAGAAATATGGAAGAGGAAGACATGCTGCGCCGACCAAAAATAAATTGGGGTAAGGGCAGGAGTATGATGACATTCAGAAACTGGTACAGTTAAACCAGAAAACCTATGCGCTTCAATAATTTTCGTGTTTCGGAACATTAGCATAGCTTCTCAGTTTTGTACTCATAGATTTCATTATCGCATGTTCGTATTTCCGAGAAGCTGGTGATTACCGAAACGGGCACCTATCCTTGCAGATGAAGAAATATAACATTTAGGGTATTATAATAATATACACATATAGGGTAGGTAAATATTCGTAAAAGTGTCGTTAATCACCCTACCAAGTCATGGTATCGTGATGCAGAATAATCCAGGAGGTGTAATGAAACATCAAGGTCACAAAAGGTACATTAAGGTACTAATACTAATATCTAATTTCCTAAATGGGCAAATGATTAGGTATTAATATACTGTGAAAGGTTAACATTGGCCTAGGGAAGTGCCGTAATGAATAATAGAAGAATATGAGAAGTGTTACTCATATAAAGACGGATACTATGGTGAATACATCAAGTAATTGACTGGTTAGTGATACGCTTACTATAGGAAATGAGCGAATAAAATAAACACCATCGAATCACTTATCTTGAAATCCTTGAAACTCATAAGAATTCATCCAAATGAAAAGAAGTTCGGTGATATCCGTGATGGTGTACAACACAATATTCAATTGAGTCACTGAGTAAGAGAAGAGGTGTTGTAACCAGTATTGTATCTGTGTTTGCTCCGCTGAGATTGGCAGCCTATTACCATCAAGATCAGCCAGAAGCATTCTATAGCCTAATCTATACGCTCCTTGTAATATTAATTAATAGAAGTAACAAACCATATAGCTATTTAATTCAGAATAGTGCCCATCGAAACAGACTGTTAAGAGTCGTAAATTCAGCAGTAATAAAATTTGAATAAAACGAGCATGAACCTCATCGAACGAACAACATCACTAAAATGTAGCTCTAATTACAACTGCTGATCTAATAAACTGATAAATAATTAAAGAGTCCCTAAGGGTCAATGCGGTCGAAAACCATTAACCTAATTACATAGTAATTGTATCACACACGAATTTTTCTTTAGTTGCGAAAATAGCGTATCGGTGAGAGGACGCGAGGGAAGGGGCGAAAATGGAGTAAGTAAATGTTATTTCATTGCTGAAGTTAATGTTGTCTTTTAAAGGATACATTTTTCCTTCCTTCATAATAGTAATAATTTATTTATTATTTATTTTCTTTATTTATTTTTATATAAATTAAATACATTTTTAAATATTCTAATATAAAACAATAAAAAAAAACATTTAAAAATATAAAAATAGTGGTCCGCCGGTATCGGGAGCAGGGTCCAAGCTACCGGTGGTTAGGGCTCCAGAGACAGGAACCTCCTCACAATGCGAGCCGTATCGAGGAGTACTGCCTTCTGAATCAGGCCGTTAATCCAACCGCCTAAGGAGAGCCTCGAAAGATGGTCGTCGAGGCTCTTGGCTGTAAGGCCATTGGCCGTCACGACGATCGGCACAATGATAGCCGAGTTCACATTCCACATGTCGACAACCTCGTGTGCTAAGTCGAGATATTTAATTTGTTTCTCTTTCTCAGCTTTCACGAGGTTCTCGTCATGCGGAATGGTAACATCGACTATCATTACGCGGCGCGCTAATCGGTCTATCACTACTATGTCAGGTTTATTGGCGACAATAGTCCTGTCAGGAATGATAGACCGATCTCAGTACAACGTGACATGGTCTTTCTCGAGAACTGGGTCGGGAACATACTTGTAGTACGGTACCTCAGATTCCACAAGTTTATATTTCAAGGCAAGTTGCTGGTGAATAATCCTGGCTCAAGTAGCCTGTGCAAGTACTCGCCGTTAGCCAGACGAGAACAACCAGAAATAATATGTCTGATGGATTCACCCGGACGGTGACACGTAACCAGGACACGGACGCTAGAAAATCTACATCGGGCCTATGAAGAGCCCGGTAGAAGCGTCCTGCGGTCATCAGTAGTAAGTACTACAGGTTTGCGCCAGTTCTTTTTAGCCATGGACAGCGGGGTGAGTCCCTTGTCCACTGCGACCACATCTCGGTGCATACCCACCTCGGCTTTTAAAAAATATTCTCTGAGACTGCATATCTCGCGGTTGTGAAGGGTCTTCGCGTTTAAAAAACCTCGACCCCCGCACTTCCGCGGGATATACAGCCTCATTACCGATGATCGTGGGTGATGCATCCGGTTTGCGGTTAACAGTGTACGAACTCTCCTATCCAGCGCATCGAGTTCGGTCTGAGTCCATTTGAGTACGCCGAAAGAGTACATTAAAACCTTTCCTTAAACATTATTTATTTATTTATTATAATTTCACTTACATATACTATCTTTACGGAATGACCCAATACAATAATGGTTAACAAACAACAACAAATTGAAAAATAATGTAGAAACAACGTGGTTTTAAAAAGCTTTTAAGGAAAAAAAATATAGTCTTAAAAGAAGATAAATAGTTTATTCATTCATAAGTAAACTAACTAAATATCTTATTAATTAAAAACTTTTAAATAACCTAAAATAAATAAACTAACAACAAACTATAAAAAAGCATCTAAAAACTCCTCCTCAAAGCTGTCAGCTGGTAATGTGCCCAAGAGACTGGCGGCGTTGCCACGTTGTATGGCAACACTTAGCCTCTGGCTAAAGTAAAAGCCAGCCCTTGGGTCGCGGGAAGCGTCAACTAAGCGTTTCAAAATTTCCTTAAACAAACTGTGAGCGCTTGGCCCCACAGCCCCAGAGTTTAAACCCCAAACGGCTCAAAAAAATAAAAACGGAAGATTGTGATCCAACCTTTCAAAAATCTCCTGAATAGTATTCTACAATCAGGAATGTTACCAACACAAATGAAAGCAGTGGCGGTACACTTTGTATATTTGTCAAAACATATAAAAATGAACTTTATCGTTTTTATTCCAGGGAAGAAACTGAAGTGGTTATCGTTACCAACGTATATGGCGATGTTTGTATTCGTAAGGCAAGAAGAAAACGTCAGAAAGTTTTGGTCAGGGAGCTGATGTATGACTACGCGAATAATACAACGCTGCATGGTCTTCCGTATGTGACTAGGAAAGGACTAACTCTGATTGAAAAGTAAGTAGAACTTAATGACCATAATGTTGTACCTGAATTGTTTTAATAGGGCCAACACTACCTTAGGGCGGAGCTAGACAAGTAACAAGCGTTTTCAAAGTGTTTTGTATTTCTAAAAACGGCTTTAAAAAAAATTAACAAAAGTGTCGGACTGCCTCACTGGTTTAGTGGTTGCAAGTGCAGCTGCTGAGCATGAGGTCCTGGGTTCGATTCCCAGGTAAGACAAAGTGTTATTGGGTTTTTTCATTAGGAATTTCTCAGTAGCAGCCACGGAGTCATGTGCATGGTTGATGGTAATAGGACCTCCTATTACATGGTACTTAAAACATAACTGGCGAAATGTGAGTTTACTATTAGGTACACCTCTATCCCTTCTGGGATTACAGGAGTGATGTTATGTTATGTAATAAAAGTGTTCCGGTGGCGTATGTCAATCTTACATTTTGAATTTGTGGTTATCGCTAATAGCATATCGTTATCTTGTATATCATTATTTTGTACATTTCTTTTCAGAATATTCTGGCTAATAACTTTCTTAGCCAGCGTGGCTCTTTGCATGTTCTTGATCAGCAAGTTGTGGGTCAAGTGGAAAACCAGTCCAGTCATAGTCACCGTCAGTGAGCAGCTAATTGCGGTCAACGAGGTGAGACATCAAAGCTTTATCATCATCATTTATCCGAAATTTACTTCTGGACGGAGGCGTTCCTCAAAATTTGCGACCGGTCCTTTGCGTCCCAAATCCAGTTGCCTTACCAAAAACTGATTTGTAAAATGCTAGATATGTGTTTGTTTGTGAATTGTGTGTGAAATATGTGGTAAAGAAAGGATTCCTTAAAATAAGACATTTTTAAAAAAAAGGTCATCATGTTCCTTTAACAATTCTAGAAGAGGAGAAGACTGTTTAATATGAAACTTATGCCTATTTCCAGCAAGAAAATGATTGAAAAAGATAGATTACAAAATGGTAACAACCTTATATTATATTTCCACAGGTCCCGTTTCCTTCAGTCACAATATGTCCGCAGTCAAAATGTAAAGCATCAGTCTACAATTTTACAAATGAGAAAGTATCGTTGGATGAATTTATCACGCAGAATAAAAATTCTGCGTATAACGAAACGTAAGTTTTGTTTGATACAATATTTCAAAAGAAACAATACTATTCATTTGTTTTTGATATGTTATTTGTGACGATGATGATGGGACAGCTGAAGAGTTCTTCGCGATTACGATGATAGTCCCATGGAGAAAGTTGTTTTTCAATGTACTTTCTCGAAAACTGGTTCTTATCGCACTACGATTACCCACGTGCGGAAATAAAAATTTGCACAGATAACTAAACTTATACTAAGTCCAAATGAGTTCAATGACTATAGTTGGTGGTGATTATGTTTTTTTAATGTCGCTGAAAAGATGTGCATCTTTACGGCGTAAATATTTATTGAGTATTTAAATTGTGTTTATAAGTAGAATATCACAGATAAACATGATTATTTAAAAACAAAATATATTTACTTTTATGAACAAATTAACATTATTTGTGTTCTAAATTCAAAAATATTTGAATTTTCTATTTTTCATATTAGGCTGTTTAGCAGCATCATTACCTTTGCTTCTTCTTCAACCTGGCGAAAGCAAAGTGCGGAAAAAAAGCAAATGAAATCATAGTTTCATAATAATTTCTGACAAAAATATTCGTACGTTCTATTATTTTATTTCTTCGAAAGTGAATTGAAAGACGTAGTTTCATACCGCGTGGGGATTTGTTACTGCAGTTCTCGACTCTATAACACCCTCACCTGCAGCTCGGGTGTTAATTCCGCCTCGAATGCAATAACAAAGTTCCCCACTTATATCAAAATGTACTATTGTTTAATCTCTGTATTACACGCTTAAACGTGTCCACACTTTTATGATACACGTTGTTTAAGTACCCTTATTTTAAATTACCATATTCTTTTCAGAATGAGAAAAAGAATCGCTAAGTATGACGGTATATCACAAATTTGCAATCTTCTTCATTTTAAAAGATTAACTAGCATATATCCAAGCGGTTTTACAGATGCTTCTATTGTCGAACATATTTTGGAGGTAACACTTTGATGTTTCTTATTTTTTTTAATGTGTCCTAAGCCAATTTACACACAACAACATTACTTAATTTGTTTAGTTCAAAGTTACTGCTGCAGTTTCACGAAAAAGTCCTATATCTCAAAAGCTAAATTTCTAATCTTATTCAAACCAATTTTCGTTGTTTGTTTAAACCAAGTTTCGTCCCCTGTGCGTAAGTTTAGCGGTTCATAAAAGACACCTTCCTCTCCAAATATGTAGTAGCTGTGTGGTACCAATAGTCTCGGAGTTAAATGGCTGTGACATACGGACGGACAGACAGACAGACACAAGGACTTAACGAAACTTCTTAAGCCCTTACTCTTTTTTTTTTAGGTGTCTCCAAATTATACAGATGTATTTGCACGGTGTCAATTGTATGGAGTCGATTTGGATTGTGAAAGCTTATTTGATACGGTATTAACGGGCGAAGGATTATGTTTCAATATGAACACTCTTGCAGCTAAAGAGATATTCAAGAACTGGACGTAATGAATAATTTTGGGCTTACTTTATTTTTTTTGAAAACATCCATAAATTGTATGCATTTTATGCTATTCCTAGACAACGATGTGTTTTTTTTCTTTCTGTTCTGATTTCATCCTGTCAAAAGTTTTTTGCACTGCTTTACAAAATCTTTTCGAATTCTGACGTATTTGGTACTTCAGGCCTAATATTCTTTTACTTTAACTTTACTATATGGAAATGACTGTACATACATACTACTACAAGCCTACCACTTAGCTGAGACGGTGTCTGAGATAGTTGCGTGGTACGGGCGGGGCGTTCACTTTTTGCTTTAACTGAATCTAGCAAATAGGCTGTCGTCTGCTTAACAGAACTATCGTGTGGGTTTTTTAGTGTAAGGCCTCCAGCCAGGGGTACCCGTCAGCAGGAATATGACTGCGCTCTCGTGATACGTCACCGAACCCCTCCCTCACCGCGCAGCTACCTCAAGCACCGTCCAGTTATACGGTAGACCAGTAATACGTAATTATTATAATGGTTATAGTACACTCTCGCCGGGACACTCCGAGCACTCCGAGACTCCAAGGTAGGGCGAGTGCTAGAGTGTAAATAGTGGCGCTCGTCTAGCCTTGGTGTTCCTCGTTTGCTCTCCGTCCGGAGAGACATAGAGTGCACTTGGCCGAAAGTATACAGCCACCTTAAAAGCACTCGTTAATTTGGCAGATTGCAGACAGACTATCAATACCTTAACACAACAAAACCTACTAAAGGTTGGTCAGTTGAACACGGTTACGAGTCCAATGATAAGTCACATGCATATCCCAATTTTTATCCAGCTTCTGGAGCGGTGAGTTTTAAATCCTATTCCTACTAATATTATAAATGTGAAAGTTAATGAGGATGGATGGATGGATGTTTGTTACTCTTTCACGCAAACACCACTGAACGGATTTGAATGAAATTTAGCACACAGATAGTTTATAATCTGAATTAACACATAGGATACTTTTTATTTCGGTAGTATGATCCCGTGGGACAATTATCGAACTCAACGCGGGCGAAGCCGCGGCCATAATTATTGTTACTATCAGCCATTTGTGTCCCACTGCAGGGCAAAGGCCTCCATTTCCTCTTTCCACTTATCCCTATCTAGTGCTGTTGTTTACCAATCCTTTATAGAACAGTCGCGGGCATAAGCTAGTCTTAAATAACTTAGATCAGTCTACTGATTCAAGGGGAGATAGATCTATGAATACAGAACGGATGAAAATGAAATAAGAACGGAACTGAAATCCAGTCATAAACAGGAGAGCGATTCTAAAGTCTAGAACAAGACTTAACTGTGTTTTATTTTGAACCTATTTCCAAAAGTTTGTAGCATTTGGGTTATTGTTTTTCAGGAAAATGGAGAGTATCCTGATGTTGAAGTTACGCTACAACATAAACCTTACGACCGTGACCATCTCTGTAACGGTCTCAACTCTGGTTTCAAAGTAAGTTTTATTTACATTAAAGATAAGATACGATTTATTTGTCCAAAACATGAGTGACATATCACTGAATGGCATACAAATATTAAGGTAGAATTTTATACAGCATCAAGTAATTTTAAATTCGTCCGTTACACAAAGCAATTAACAATCTAATTTAGAGCATTACTTAAAACTAAAAGTAACAATAAAATAGTGTCAAAAGCTCATCATAGTAATTTATAATACAAATTAAATGTTAAAATAATAATTAATAAGGATGTTTTATACAAGTCAAATTAATTTATCCCGAAATTCGTCAGTGCTGAAATAGACTTTCTCTAGCAAAAGGCTTTTTAATCTATTTCTTAGTTTTTCAGTTGTATATTCCCTCCAAAGTATTAAAGATAGTTGATAATAAATCGTAATCATTAATGGGTATTACATAATACCCATTAATGATTACGATTTATTATCAACTATAGGGTCAAATTCAATTCACTAGCGAACTCAAAGGACGTGACGTTTATTGACACCTAAAGACGATAAATCAAAAACGTTTGGAATTTCGCTACTTAATTTGATTTGACCTATGTATTTTTTCTCGCCGTCTATGTGTCAAAGTAATTTGAAAGAGTATTTTGAACTATCATAATTATGTTATTCACGATCACTGTATCCGTTTTTCTAGCTGTGAAAACAAAACCCATCAATGTTTTATGTTTTATCTATTCAATTTACATTATCTCATTAAAAATTCTGCAAAAAGACGTCCATTGTTAATGATCATATTCGTCATGAAAATTGGCAGCCTTGTTCCACCTTTTAAGAGTATGATCATTATTTTCAGGTTTACATCCAGCATCCAACTGATTTGCCTCAGTCTTCACTGTACTATTATGCTGTGTTAAACAATCAGGTTTCGTCCATGGCACTTAGTTTTAACGTACTCAATACAACAGAATCTTTGAGAGGCTATGATCCAGAAATGTAAGTTTCGATAAAACGATCTTTAACATTCTCAATAAACTTTCAAAATCAGTGGGAGAAGTTTTTCTATTTTCAATAATTCGTCATTAAGACGTTCATACCAAGAATAAATCATTACAATTGTGTCAAACGTTCGTAATCTCCGAAATTCGAAATGAAATATTGGAGTTTACGACTTGTAAATTTTTCTAATGGAGTGTCTGTGGAAACGCCATCCGGCCATTCCGACACAATTGCATTGGACAAACAGACTTGGCCCCCAGTTGTATGTTAAGGTCTTTACACATGAGGTTTTTAAACACACATTCCCTGAAATGCATCTTGTCATCTGCACATCTACCTTAAAATGCATCACTAAAGTTACGTCTACAACGTGTAGGTATGCGGGTGTTGAAGTGCGTAAAAACGCCGTGTGTTGCCTTTATCCCCAATATAAATTTTCTCTATTTCTGTTTGGTTTTAGACGTCAATGCTATTTCCCTGATGAGCGATTTCTGAAGTATTTCAAGTTATATACAGCGAACAATTGTAGGATAGAATGCTTGTCCAACATAACTGAACAAAGATGTAAATGTGTTCAATTCCACATGCCATGTAAGTATTTATATCTTCTATACGCATGAGTGATCGAATACCGGACGTATACTGAAGGACATGATAATTTATTGTGTGTACACAAAAGTAACATAATAAGAAGGTAAAATAAAATCGCCAAGAAAACCTTTTAGATGTGAATGTGTGTGTGTGATTTGAAAAGTGTGTTGTACTTGTAACGGTTGTCTACGATCGCAGTGGATTAGTCTAAAACGCCAAAATATCAAGCAAAAGGCGAACGTTTATATTCTGTTCTGCATCTACAAATAAGAGTCTTTATTACTTTAGAAGCAGTATTGAAACATTTCTTATTATGTCCAATATGTAACAAGTCAACTGTTGATTCTACAAATTTTAGGTGTTGCTACTTTTTTTTTTTGTACACAGGTATCTGATTTCAGCATTTTGTTTAAGGTTCAAACAGTCAAAGAATTTGTACGGAGCTTAATCGAAAATGTATATCAGATGCAAGAAGTAAGTATTTAAAAACAAACCTTTTTCTTATAAAAAGAACTGAAGAGTTATAAGATTTAAAACTGTCATGGTCACTAACATTATTATAACTAGAAAACGGGATATTTACCATGTTTACTGTTTTCTTTAAGTTCCAGTTTGGTAAACATGGTAAATATCCCGTTTTCTAGTTATAATAACTGAAGAGTTATCTTCATTTCGTTTTGTTTTCTCTTTTTATAAGATGTTGTCCAAGCAGGATTTTTTATATGTTCGTTAATTTTTCAGAAGAAATGTTAAAACAAGAACTAAGCAAAGAAGGTGGTTTTAAATGCCATTGCCTACCAGCCTGTAATAGTGTGGATTATGAAGCTGAAATATTGAAGACCGATTACAACCTGAAGCGATTTATTAAAAGCTTTTTCAAAGCTTTTAATAGTACCGATGATCAGTTTAAAGGGTAAGCAAATAAATTGGTAGGTTAGGCCAAAGAAACCAGGGCCGTTTAAAAGCTCCTTGGATTGACGCTATCGTGTTAAGTCACGCAAAACACCTGTACGCTTGACAAATGCATGGATTCGGGAATTGTAAGAGAAGAAAGAGACCTAAAGCAGTGGGTGATTCCGGCCTGAAATTATGATGATGAAATTGGTAGTTGGACACACACGGAGTGACACAAAAGAAATTGCTAATGGAAAATCCATATAAAACTTTTCCCGACCTGGGAATCGAACCCAGGACCTCATGTGCAGAGTAGAGTAGTGCTAGCGACCACTTAAGACCAACGAAGCATCTATTTTATTATATTCCTTTCTATTATGTTCTTTTATCCAGGCTTAATTTCTCCAAGCTAGAGATGTACTTCAAGAAACCCAGATTCGTGTCGATGCGTCGTTCGGAGCTGTTCGGGTTGATCGACTTCCTTGCTAACTGCGGAGGTCTCTTGGGGTTGTTCCTCGGGTTTTCATTTTTGAGCCTCATTGAGATCTTCTACTTCCTCTCTTTAAGGTAAACTATATAAATTTAAACCTTCTTTAAATAGCAAACAAAACCTTGACTTTGTAACAAATCTTGCTTTTTAAATCGAAGAGCAAGAGAGATGAGATAAATCTTTAGGGCCAAGTCTTATATAAACATTCTATAAACATTGGTCACAACATATAAAGCGTCTGTACGCTGTGTCAAGATGGTTGTCATGTGATGTTGTGGTCTTTCATTTTAAACGCTGATTGCGGTATAACAATACTCTGTGGTAAATTACGTCGCTGCTAGATATGGATGTATATCGTACCAATATCCTGGGCATATCGCCCTCGCCTTGAAATTCCGAGTAGATAAAATATATAAGATATTTTCTAGGTTGCATGAACAGGCAAGGATAACTGTATAAGTGTACAGTTTTTTACGTTTCTGCGTGTATGATTTGCAATTTCATTTCGATTGCCCAAAGAGTTCAATAGTCAGCACTTTTTGCCCACTTGTCGTCGACCGCACCGACTACTTATCGAAACAATAGTCGGCAACTAGTTCATACAAAACTAAAATAATATGTTAAGACTACACTGCTTATAGTTACTATTGTTTATTTCAGACTATGCTGTACTTTAAAGAAAGATCTGGAAGAAGAAAAGAAAATTCGACGTGAACCAGGAAAAGAAATACATGTTGATAAATACTGAGCCTGTGTTCGATCTAATTAGGTTATTTGATCAATAGGCAGTCTGCCTAATAATAGGTGTTTAATATATATACAAGATCTTTACAATAACACTAAGTACCTACACAACAATTTAATACAATTTGAATAGAAGTGTACTTTTAAAATATCAATAATCAACACCATGCAACCCATTGCTTCCACGCGGACTCGTAGGTACGCCGTCGAATGACGCCATGCTGACTGTATCAAGTCAATAACGAGTGCTTTGTAGAGTACGCTATTATTATAATAAGTGTAAACCCTGTTATTTAATCAAATTGAGGTACGTCAGTAAAAGATTTCAATCGCACGTCATTTAACACAATCAACTCTCCGGTTTGCACTTGGTATATAAATAAAATGATTGACTTCCATTAATTTATTCATTTATTCGTTGTAAATGCCTATCCGACCTCCACAACCCAGTAACTGCATAACAAGATACCTTTTGGTAAGACTGTCAGGCTTTTGGGCTTTTAAAGCGTTTCAAACACGACAGCACTGGTCCGCGCGGTCGATTGGAGGTGTCAAAACTATTGAGGCGGAGTGCCTCGCGCCGCGTGCCGCCTGGAGACGCGGCGAGCGCCTCTCGCCCGCGCGGTCTTGCGGTGTACGCGTGTTAGGCATCAACAGATTTCATACAAGCCAATGCGAAGTGAGATCCGCTTCACCGCCTACCCGCGCGGACGAGTGGTGTCAGCTGATAACCGCCTAACTAGGTACCGTAATGAATGACAACATAGATAATAAAAAAACGAAAAAAAAAGCGTTTTATGTTTGAAAACCACACTAATTCTCAAGTCCAAGCCCGTTGCGCAACTGTACCAATATTAGCACAAACAGGACGTCGGTTCGACTCCTGCGCGTCGGATCAAAGACGCAATTTATGCGCCGTCGGCTTACTTCGATTTATAGCGCGCTAACGAACGCACGTGCCCCGACAACGATTATAAGTAGATCTCTCGATGTGCAATCGGAATAAAAAGGTCGACTTTATTTTGCAATGTGATATGTGGTACAGTATTGTAGTAAATTTTAAAGAAATGTAAAAAAAATGTATAAAACAATCGGTAAAATGAATGCTCAATTTTTCTATATTATAATTTATGGTTTTTGCTTTGTATAAAGAGTTTCTAAACAATTACGGTCGTAATTTCAAGCTCCAAGCAATTTTTTTCGTCGTGGCTCGTTTTTGAATAAGTACCCAATACTAGCAGTAAAAGCGAAGTAAAGCTGCAACCAGTATAACTTTCAGATTACTAATTGGCCTAAATTTTCATCTCAATAAGATTTAATTTTACTTACACCTCAACTCCGAGTCCCGAGTTTCTGTTGGGATTTTTACTAAACTTTGAACCTTATGTACCGGTACTCTATGCCGGCGATGCGGCTGCCTGCTTTAAAGAGGCAATAAATTAATCCTCCCATCGAAACAAAACTAAAAAACGTCCATTATCAAACCTCCGCTATAACTCTTACAAAACAATAAACACGCACATTAACGCATATCCAAACATCTTGTCGTAAAGCGAAACACTCGAAGATCAAAGAGTACGCTGGCGCAGGAAACGCGCAATCGTCAATCGGTGATACAGAGCGCCTTTCAGTGCCACTTGAGGGTTAAGTGGGGCAAAAAATGACGTCATTGATTCTGTATTGTATCATGGAGAGATAGGAGACCGCCAGTACAGCGGCATGGCTGAAATAAATGTTATGATGAAGTGCTTAAAGCACATCTGTGAAAGCGCAGATTGAGAGGCCTCTGTCTATCAGTGGTCTCTGAAAGGTTGAGCTGATTGAAGGTGTGTCAGAGTGTTGTGAGTTCAATTCTTCTTCTAGCACAATTGAGTTCAAGGCTATCTTTGAGAAAACAAGACAAGCAGTGCAAGATTTGAGAGCGGAATTTGTCCTATAAATTTAAAAGAAAAACGCGTCTGGAACACTCTCATGGTATCTAGCAATACAAGAGCTTCCACGCTTACACCAACTTTCCACGATTCCACTGAAATGTTGGTAGTAAGTAAGTACTTCTACAGACGATGTCTTCATCATCCGTGGCAGGACTATCACGTTGACTGTCGTTACTCAAAAATGAACTATCACTTTTCGCAAGAAGAATCGTTTAAATGTTGGAGGCTGGTATAAGAGATAATGTTACCTATCTACATCACACATCCCGCAAAATAATAACATCCCAACCTAAATTAAACCTAAGACATGATTATCTGAAACGGCGTCACAAGACACGGACCTACCGTACAATTAGCGGCCAATTCTGCCCACTCCCCTGCGGCTAAAGGATAATGCAAGGGCAACAATTTGGTGGACATTACAACGTTTGTCGGGTTAATGGGTAATCAAAAAACAGCTCGTAAGTGGCCGGCTCTTTGTTCCGCCTGCCCATTGTAATTGGTAGGGCTTGGGTTATATGCAGTCAATACTGCGCGGCGTTTTTGAGACGTGCACTGTTTTTCAACTGTAAGCTATACCAGAATCAAATCACAAAGATGGTTAATACGAAGGTGTTGAATGGAGACCCACCACTGGTCACAGGAGCGTACGTAGGCCTAAAGCTAAATGGACTGATGACCTGGTTAGGTTGGAGTGTAAGGGCTGCTGCGCTGCGTGTTGCGGGTTCGATTCCCGCCCAGAACAAATATTTGTATGGACTACAGGTAGTTGTTCTGGGTCTGGCTGTTTGTCAGTTTAAATGTTTGTAAACGCACCCACGATACAGGCAAAAATCCTAGTGTGGGGCAACTTTGAAAAAAAACATAGTCTTACCTTATAAAATAACTATATTCAAACATAATATATGAAATCCATCAACCCGTACTGGGCCAGTGTAGTGGAATAGGGAACACTGTCTTTCACAGATAGGAGGCTTATGTCCTAGCAGTTGGAATATTATAGTATGGAAGCCAGTACTCATCCATCCTGCCGTGAGAAATTAGCGTAGTCAGCAATGCTCCCCCTTCAATGTGTAAGAAGATATCTGTTCGAGTTTAAATCGAACACTAAGTGTAAATGCATAATTCAATCAATCAATCAATCAATCAACTTTATTTTTCTCACCACAATATACACAAATTATTTTACATCGGTCAGATTCGACAATGATACACAATTCAAGTAAGTATATATTGTGGGAGACTGGTGCCTAAGCTAGGCTCGTGGCCTGTGTTTCAGGACACCAGGATCCCACCCCTTTACATTTTCATTTTTTTTAAAATTATGTACTAGGCCCGCTGACAGATTGTAATTAGGAATCAGACATTTTATAGTTTTATTTACTATGATTAAAATCTAGGTTAAGTATGCGAGACGAATGTTAGTAGATGTGTAGTATGGGTGATTGTGTGTGTGAGTGTGTGGGTGTGTGTGTGTGTGCGTGGGTGTGTGACAGTACGTGATATAGTGTTTAGGTCACTATAAGTATATTTTCAGTATTATTATAGTTTAATGTTAGTAGCCAGTCTGTTAGCCTCTTTTTGCATTTATTATTTGTGAGGCTAAAGATATGTAACACTTTGTGAGTTTTATTGTATAAGTAACCACCCAGATAGCAAAAGAAACGCCTTGCGAACATAGTTTTGAGACGTAGATAATGGCGCTCCACAGGGTCATATCGTCTTTTCCCCCTGGACAACGTTGGATTATAAACCAAAAGAGAATGCTGTTTCAGCAGAATGTGTAATATAAACAGTTGCCGCACTGTCAGGACTTCATTCTCTTTGTATAACTGTTCAGTGGGGTAGCGATACGGTCGAAAAGACGAAACTTTCAGTATAGCTCTTTGGGTTCTTTCAATTTCTATTAGGGTAGTTTTTGGAGCTCCACCCCAAGAGGTGATGCAGTAGCATATTATAGATTGAGTAAGGGTATAGTACACTGTTTTCATAATATTTTTATCGACTACATGTCTCAGCGTTGTCATAATTGCATCGAACGCAAGTAGGCGCATTCGCTAGTTCACCGAAATGTGGGTCAGATCGCGCTCAGATCTCATTAGAGACACCGCCTACTCGAAACCATTACCATTGTCTTGTAACTAAAGTGTTATAGTGATTTAAATATAGCTATTTCCCTTACAATTCGTGACTTTAACTTTTACCACAAACCAAGATCAAGATCGTTACCCTGCAATAGGTCTATAAAAAGTCTGGAAGGTACCGTCATTTTTGTCTTTCTACAATTTTATAACTTATTGCTAGAGATATTTTGTTGAGGTAGAGACAAACTACTTATAAAGTTCATCTTTAGAAAACATTAACTTCTAGTACTACTTCTGGTCAGTCCCAAAACTAGCCTCAACAATGAGAAAAAGCAGCCCCTTGAATAAATACCTACTCCATGTAAACCAAGCACTACCTACTTCACTATATGATTAATTTTTTCTTGGACGTTTTTGCGTCAATTCTGTTAAAATTACTGATGATTCGGATCTTCATCATTGTAAAGATGATTGATTACTGCCTGCTAGCCTCCGGAGTAATGAGAGGCCACCGTTGGATCAATGTCTTTGTTTGATCAGTGAACTGTATAGTGTATAGGTAGGTATAGTAAGTTTATGAAGTAGTGCTTCAAGATTGTGGTCGTGCTGGTTTTAAATAATTATAGGTAGATTAATTCATTATAACACTTACAAATTATTCTTTTAGTGTTTGTGTAGCATTGAAGATCGAAAGAGAAACTGCTGATTCCATTCTGGCATCAATATTTTGATCCATAGCATTTGTGACAGAAGAAGGAATTTAATACTTAAAGGCTGACAGATCAAAAGTTTAGGCAGTCGTGACAATTCATTATTTACTTCACATCAAAAAACATGCTTACCTAAGTATTTTCAACGCCTCGTCCTGTTTCTCGAACCATATTACGAAGGCATTGTTATTTGTATACCAAACGCCCTACTTATTATCACAAAGGGTATTAAAACCCACTAGCTCCTATTCACACCCTCAATCCAGGACATACAAGGATCTAGGCTTTGTATCAAAGGGCTATTGTCTGTCTAATGCGTTCTATTTTCTTTTGAAACTCGATATCCGAGCTGTCAATATGGAGGCTATGAGATATGGGTCTTTTGTCAAGGGAGTGCAGAGATGACGTAGATAGAATAAGCTATTTAGAGGAACAGATAATTAAGTAGACTGTTTTCAAAGTTTGAGTGTGATTTTTTCTGATGAAATGAGATGAAAAATGTTCTATGTCCTAACTCAGGTCGCGATCTACATGCGTGCCAAAGTAATTTGTTAAATTCAAATCATGTTAGCCATGAGGTCCCATGAACCGCCAGCCGCCACACATTACTAATATAAGTATGGATGTCTTGCAGAGATTATTATATCTGCCTCAATATAATTGTCCATCAAAGCGCCATATTAGAGCCCCAGAAGATTATTACATCGACAGAATTTCAACTGTCAAACATAAAGTGGAGTGTTTACACTGCGGCAGTCACTTGAACGACTCAACTCGACCGCTCGACGGTAGCGAGTGTTTTGTTTACTCTGCTATGCCAACAGTAATGTTGAGAGCAAGTGAATAATTGTGCGCTATTGTTGAGGCAGATTAGAGATGGGAGGTCTAAGACAGGATGTTTGAGACATCGATAGTACGAATTTTTATTGAGTATGATTTCTCCCTTCGCCGTCGCATTTTCTGGCAGTTTATGGCTCATTGGTTACATTGGTACACCACTTATTTGAATTATTATCGCATTAGTATGTCAGTGTTGTGTACACCTCTGTTTAATCTCAGCTTCTTTGGGGAAAACAAGCATGATGTTATGTATGCATGTACTTCCATATTACATTTTTATTTTCCTTATAAATAGTAATAACAACAAAACTTTCTTGCATTCAGAAACTCATTTTTGGTTTCGTAGTGACCCCCATTCTAATACGAACACCCCATCTCTAAGCAATAACGAACACAAACACTTTATAGTGAGCACAGTTTTGTACGATCGATGATCGGAACGAGACTCGCGTCCAGTTAATCGTGTTTACACACTCAACACTCCATATTGACATTTTAAAAATCCGCGGGTGGCCAGCTACTGTTTGTTTTTTACCTATGATTTGAACGCTCCTTCAAAATTAAACGTATTTATTTTGGACAATCAATTTAATTCCAACTCTCTTGAGTTATGATAGGGTTGGATTTGGTTTAACAGATTTTGTTAGAACAAAGATCTCTCAAGACACGCGTGGGCTTATTTGGTGAAACAATAACTTTTGTAAATACTAAGAAATAATATTGAGTCTTGTAAGTATAATTAAGAAACCACAGAATGCTTTCAAGTTAAACGGTAAACAAATGTTTTGCAGACATTGAAAGCAGTATTAAATGCTACTTGTAGTAAATAACGTTTATTTACAGCGTTTTAAAATGTGTTTTAACGTTAAACGACTTAATTACGGCTCGAAAAATAATCCTAAAACATCCGTTTGGTATTAAAACATGGTTTGCTGGTAGGGTGACTAATTGAATGACACTTTTAGAAACTGTCCCATTAATAACTCTAGCTGATGACGATGATAAAATTGTTTAATGGGCCTAATGTAGATAAGTTGCTTTTAAATTAGTGTAATTATTTTGTTGTGCATTTATATTAAAGTTTATTGAAATGTTCCTTTAAGTGTTACTAAGGAAAAAACTGAAGTAAATCGAGGTTGGACTTTTATGTTTTTGCTAAAACATTAACCATGTTTTCAATGATTCATGATGTTGGATTTTAATTGACAAAAACTGTTTTATTTAACCTATTACATATTTCCAGCCGTAATTTGTTTACAAGGCTGTCCAGTTATTTATGTAAATACAATTACGGTTAAAACCTTTCACCTTTTGCTAATTGCTTTGACACCTTTTCACGATTAAAATTATTAAATTATACAGGTAAATTATGATAATTATACTTCCCAAAATATACCTACATAAAAAAACCTGATAGGCAAATGAAAAAATATGCAGTTTTGAGTTTACCGACGCATGAATAACCAAGACAGCAAACCCTTCTGCACAGTCGGTTAAAAAGAGGTGTAACAACTTGTTTGACACATGACATGATTAATGTACAGGAAATAATAAGAAACCACTATAATTATACGTAATTGTATGTTCAATAAAGCTCGCTATTTTGCTTGTTAACTGTCAAGAATTATTTATCGTGTTTAATATGCATGAGAGGTTATGAATGGTCGCAGTAAAAAAGAATGAAGGTCGATGAATAATTTTTTGTATTTTTATTAAGCTAGTTTTTGGTATAATTATTAAATAAAAGTGTGTAATTAGATGCTTTACACAGGTAGCCTTTAATTACCTGAACGAGTAATGTTAGGTTTGGGTATGTTTTATCTACGTGTACCGTAGTGAAAAACATTATGTACATAGGTAGGTTGATTAGGTAATTATTCAGTTTAACCGAAAATAAAAGTATTAGTATATTGTTACCATCTTTTTAAGATGGTAAAAAAAATTTATTGACATGACTAAATTAACTTATGTTTTAAACCGAGATGGGGTCGTCTTCTGAGAAGAAACATCTAAAACAAACTAAGAGGTTCCACACAGTATCTTTTAAAGTCAAGACGTCATTTCAGTGAATTCATATGCGTATGTGTGTATATATCATCCTTGTAGCCATGATAAAAAATAATTAATTAACTAAATTACTTCAAAGTTAACGACTTAATAACATAAAGGTCGCACTATTCTTACCCCGTTAAAGAATAATTAACGCAATTAAATCTATTAACTAATTTAGACACTTAAAAATATAATTAAAATGATAAAAAATACTCCGTTTGTGGAAGATTATTATAGACTGTATATCTGAACATCTGCTGCCAAAATAATTTCGTGGCATAGTCAGCGTATATTGTTTCCAGTTAGACTGTTTTGTTGTAGTACATACTAGATTGTTTGATTGAGTAGGCAACAAAATATTAAAGTTGACATGAAATTTAAAAAAATAAAGATTTAGAAGAGATAATATAACACACTTCTTAAAAAATAATTAGACAGCGTTGCCACCCTACTTCACGCGCCTTATTCTGTGAGATCAATTAAGAAAATCTTAAAAATTCTCGAAGATAACATTTACAAAAGAGCTTTCAAAAGATAAGTTCGAGTCTCATAATTAAAAACGCTCTCAAAAAGAGCCGGCAGTTATCTTAAAATTTCTAAATTTAAGTAACAGTTTTATCGATATGTCGACACATGCAGCGGCGGCGCTTTGTCGATACCGATAAGACTTTTCATCGATAAAAAATGATGTTGACCACATTATTTTGGAAATTAACTACTGGCGTTCACGTTTTTATGTGCATAACGGATTTTTAAGCATTAAATGTTAAGAGAATTTGCTTGTATTTTTGGAGCTGCTGTTTATCGCTCAGTAATTAAATTTTTATTATGAAGTTCTGTTCTTAATTATGTCCTTTTAAAGAACTCAGCTGTCTGGTAATGGAACAGTCTTAAACCTAACAAGCTTTTAGCAAAAACATTTTTAAAAACGAGTTCTTAAAGGTGTGAAGTCTAATTTATTTTTTGTAATCTTCTCTGCAAACCCTTTTAATTGATACCATAGTATGGGGGTACATACAAAATAACTAGTCCGTCATTTTTGGGAGTGCATCAACCATGCATTGTCATCCAAACTAAAAGTGTATGCAAAATTTCAGCTCAATCGGTTGGGGAAGACTGTTTTAGAATTCAATTGCTAAATTTGACCTAAACAAAAAAAGACATTGCAAGTTAAATACATTTTTATTTTTTATTATTATAGCTAGCCCACATTGTCCCACTGCTGGGCAAAGGCCTCCCTCCACTCCTTCCAAAGGTCACGCTTCTGTGCTACTTCTTTTCAATTCTCACGGAAGACATCTACTGTTTCAGGGCACCAATCCTGAGCTTATAAAAATAACTAGCCCTACTGCATGATCTTGTATTGATCCATGGTAGAACAACAGACAAAGCCTATTTGCTAAATGATCTTTTGATAGTAGACAGATTTCTCAGACAGGTCACAGGAACAACTCGCGACCAGCGGATGCCCCTCAAGTTAAAGGGGAAAATATACAAGTCCGTGAGTAGGCCTGTCGTACTGTATGGATCGGAATTTTGGGCTGTTAAAGAAGATAGGTGAAAAAAGATTGCATGTAGCAGAGATGAGAATGTTGAGGTGGATGTGTGACAAGAATGGATATAGTGAGGAATGAGTATATTAGAGGATGTTTGAAAGTTGCGCCAGTAACAGAAAAGTTGAAAGGTAATCGACTGTCTTGGTATGGGCATGTGATGAGTAGGGATGAATCGTATTTGACTAAAAGAGCAATGAATATAAATGTTGATGGATCCAGAGGCAGAGGAAGACCAAAGAAAAGATGGATGGATTGTGTGAGGAAAAAGGAGTAACTGATAGCGTGTCGAATGACTGGGGAGAGTGGAAGAAAAAGAACCCAAATAACATGGGACAAGGGCAGGAAGATTATGAGACAGATTTCTCACCTACCGACCTAGGTAGTTGTCATACTTGAATTGATCTTGTGGACAAGATTCGATTGCTGCTCTTCTTTCTTTAAGGCATAGGTGTGTGATAGTAAAAAAAACTTGGCGGTATCAAAATTATCAAGTGCCCCGCGGTATCACCCGCCGCTTCTGGCTTGTTTTTTTTTTACTCGGCTCCTATTGGTCATACCGTGATGTTTATAGCCTATAGCCTTCCTCGATAATTGGACTATCCAACACTAAAACAATTTTTCAATTCGAACCAATAATTCCCGAGATTAGCGCGTTCAACCAAACAAACAAACTCTTCAGCTTTATAATATTAGTACAGATATTGACATTTAAAAGCTCTAGAGTCTAGTGCTGTTTGTGCTTTCTTTATGGTCTAGAGTCTAGACCATAAAGAAAGCACAAAGAGAACAGGTTAACGTCAATATCAATAAAGGTAACAGATACAGGCCAGGTTGCAAGCCTTCTGCCTACAGGAATCATTATTTAACATGCTATATCCTTCAGCGAAGTGACTAAGCTGTGTCATACAACACAGTTAGTTTACCGAAGGTTTAGTTTGTGGTGATGAACATATAAATCTGATTTCGATAGATACTGTGCCAGTACTACACCTCCATGACGTACTGGCACGGTTTCGATTCTGACACATAAATGCTACCTGACAAGCGGGTGTATAACACTAGACACACCGACTTGTTACAAAGTAGTAACAAATGTGTTGGATTACGATTTTCTTCGGCTTGTCCTGTCTATTGCTTGTAAATATTTAGATGTCTTTAATAAGAAACAATATCTACAGAACAAGTAGCAGCATTAATCAATATCATAGCCAAATAAAATTACCATGTCAATGTTTTAATTCTGATCGCCAGAGCATAAAAGCACGCGCGAGGCCTCCACGCCAAGCCACAATTTCATCTTCCATTTTGTCACATATTTGAGTCGTTCGGCGTACAGAGTACGTGCTTACTTGTCACGTATATGAGACTATGGCGGTCAAAAGGTTAAAGCGAGCATGAGGCTTGGCTATTTTTGAGAAATTTTCGTAAATGACCCAACAGTTCCGTCAAAAGTATCAAAGATCAGAGCTATTGGAGGGTGCTGTTTCAGTAATGTGCATAGGTGTACCTACTATAGAGATTTTACCAAATATAAGTGTATTTTACCAATAATAAGTGGGGCGATGGGCCTTCTGAAATACCGTCTTTTTACTGTCCCTTCAAGTCTTAACCCAGTTACTTCCTTTACCCGACTCTGACAGACACCGGAGGCAGTGAACAGCTGATGTGTCTTCACGCTTTAATTCAAACATGGGTGAGCACAGCTACAGGTGCAAGCAGGTGTGACGGCGCTGATCGAATTAACGTTAAAAGGTGTGACTGGCAGACAGACACTAATAGTTGATTTGTATAGTATAAGGGTGTTAAGGAGCTTTGTAGTACTCTCTTTGTTGGCTAAAAGAACTGTCTTCAGCTTTTAAAGAAGGTTACTGTGTGGTGAACTAGACTGACATAGTTATTGAACTTCAAAAACGCGATGGGTATATAATAGCCTTTTTTATGAATAAACCGATACTTGGAAGCCAAGTTTTGCCAACCAATTTAATTTGGCGAAGAGTCTATTCATATGCACAAATAGCCGTATCTTCTTTACATTGTAAGTAGTCTATAAGAACTCTGAAAGTATAATGAAAGAAAAACATATTGAAACTTTCCACCTGGTTAGTTTCTCTATAAAAATCTCCCTTAAAAGGCCATAAATCAACCCGTTTCCTGTATACATCGATATACATCGAACCCACGGTCTTTATTATAAAAAATCGCGCATATTAACTTCTATGCGTAACCGTCCTCTCGCTACAAGCTGTCTATCATCGTCTCTTATGATTGATATCACTTTTTCACTCACCACGTATTGTGCGAAAACGTAGAGTATTCGCCTTAAGTAAATTTACAACTTTACTGAATTTCCAACTCTTTACCTCAAACTTCAAAGTTGAAATTCCACTGCCCATTAATTGACTTACAATTCCGACGACATACAAGCAAAATTGACTCTTTCAGCTGTAAGATAATATGGTTGATTTTCGGTTGTATAAAGAGTTGTTTAATGGGCCGTTTGCCGCGCACTTAGCACACAATGAAACGCACGTTGGAGCGTTTTTGCGATATTGATGGATAGGAGTGCAGAGCTAATATTGTATTGATCATTTAGATAGGCGCGGCGGAGAAAACATTGTAATTGGATGCAATTATGATTCTTTAATTATGTTAGTTTTTTTATGAAAAAGCTTTACGTTCCAAGTGTTTATCATGTGAAGCTGTGACAGTTAAATGCGTTTTTAATAGTGATCTCTTTCAATGCATATCTGTCAATAGCAGTGGGTAAAGGAAACACTTAAACTAAAAACTTTGTGTAAATTATTTTATCACCACTGCTCTCAAAACGGTAAACGAAAACATTGTGACGAAACCAACAATTCCAAGACATGCGACATCTTCACTGCACTGTATACAGTTCAGTCTCCCTCGCAGAGGCTTATGTGTGTCCCAATAATGGAAACTTTATGGACTTTATGATTTTGTATGACTATGCCTATGCAGTTTATCTGGCCGCTTTCAATAAAAACACCTTCAGACTATTTATTCGAGGCATTTTCCATCCAAATTCCCTTCCAAGCTCGCATCATAATTCCACACGCGTTCGCGACGAATATTTCAGTTCATCTCCATTTGAAAATAAATGCGCATCGCGTCCTATCGCAAAAAAGTCGCAAGTCGCGCCGGACACGTCACCCGGCACGATGACACGCCGTCAATCCGGCGAGAAAAACATTTGACGCGCGGTTAGAAACTTGTAAGACTTGAGACTTGTGAGAGATATTGCAGTGCCTCTGGTGACTGTTACATTGTGTCTTGGTAGTTAAAATAGCTGACAATAACGTGTTGGTTTGATTTTCGGATGAACCAAAATTTATCGTGCTGTTGTCCAAATTACTGTCTGACTTTTCTCTACATGTCTTTGGAAAAACAGTTAATTGATCTCAATGTCTGAGTTTCCACTAAGGAGTAAAGACCTCACTTGTTCTCTCTTAGTCACTATAACATATAAGAAAGATTAAAACGAAGGCCCTCAAAGTTACGGGCTTTCTGGAAGTACACCTACATGACTACCTGGAGTCCATTGCCACTCCCAGTACTATCTCCTCGGGGTAAACAAATTGTATCCCTAATAAAAAAAATATATTTTTATGACGCCACGAGTTTTGTTAATTTTTATTGTTATTTCATTGTGTTTATTCTGTCTACTAAAAATGTTTTGTTTATTCTTCGCGTCTACCATATTGTTTACTTTATAATTTTATTACTATTTTTTAATTTTTTATTCTGATTTTTATGTTCCACCAATAACTTGTACGTGTGGTGTAAACTGTAAGTATAAGTTAGTTATAAATAAATAAATAAAAAAGACTACTGATGCCAAATTTATACTGCATCGAAGTATGCACGTCAAAATTGTTGTTCTTTACCCAAATCACACGCAACGTCATAAAATTAAACGCTCTAAATATTAACACCGCGTAGTAGTGTACTGACTGACACTCACGTAAAAAACGCCCGCGCCATTTACGTCCGCCGCGGAACGTTGACACGCCGTCAAGCAGCGCTGAAAGAAATGTGTAAAGCGCAGCAAATGCTGCCAATCATTCAGCACCTACAAACGTCATTCGTTTGATGTCGCTCGCACTCGTTAGTCGTGGGTAGGTAAAAGAGTTCAACGCAGCCAGAGTGGTAACTTTAAAAACAATGCTTTCCTAAAAAAGTGCTGGTTTTAATTAACAATGGTTGTTTACTAACAATAGTTTTTAAGAGCAATGTTACTAACAATTGGGCCTAGTTGAAAAAAATAAAGAAATAATTAATTTAGTTTAATTTAATATGGTTGAAAATTACGAAAAAAAACTGGCAATTGCGAAGTGGTTTGACTTAAAAACTTAAAGTCAAAGCATTTTATTTAAACCGTTACAGGGACTTTAGGCACGTTCAGGAGTGAGTATGTTAGTCAGAACGTTGAAACTTCAAAATTTTAAAAATGTGTGTCGAGATGAATGGACAAGAGTCAATACAAGTGCACGTTATAAGTTATATGCAATAACCAATCGCATTAATTGACTTGTGTTTACTTTAAACGTACCAAATGATGTTAGAAAGTGAAAGACTCAATGAATTTATTAAGCCCTTAGAAATAATAGTCATAAGGACTTAGTCCAAAAAGAACAGAAGGGTACGGAAGCTAATTAAAATGATTTAAAATAATGTACTTTATACAATCTCCATCTTAACAAAAAACACTCCCCTGTATCTTTACAATAGAATTATAACCCTACAATGCGGGCGGTCTAATTAAAGTTCCATTTACCGCTCAGGGACGCTATGAAATATGCATGCAATGATTTGCATCAGCGTCGGATAAACCGAGACGATTCGCATCAATCAATACGGGAGCGATTGTGAAGTTGATAATTTGAATATTTTGATGACGCTGAGGGGAGTATTTTTGGAGGTGAAATGGATAGGGTTAGATTTAGATGCAATTGAGTATGGAGTGTATGTATTAATGAATAATTGGACGATAGAATGGCTTACTGTGAGTGTTCTGTGCACGTTGAAAAGCGTTTTTCCGTAGAGATGGTAGTCTAAAGTTCCCAGTTACGTGGTCACAGAAAGCATGATCTTGTTGAGATCCAAATCGGCTAAATTTTGCTTTCGCAAAGCTTTCTTTTCCTTATAAGGATTGTGAGATCATTAGCAAATGCATTAAGCTAGTCACCATTTCTCCCATTCGTGTAGACTTTGTAGGGACAAATTCACTGTAAGGAAATGCAATAAACATTCAGAGGACACTTATTCAGATCGACATTCTATTTTAAAATTCTATTGAGGAGACGCGACCCGCCGCAGAAAATGCTTTATTTTTAAAACAATCTTATATTTTAAAGCAGAATAAGACAATAGAATTGTGCATCACATAAATCTCTCAACTTTCCCGACAACGGATGATTAAGATTGACAAAAGAAACGGTTTCTGCTAGAGAAATTCACGAATTCCACCATCTATGGCCACCGAAATTCTCGAGAATCGATTTAGCGGTAAAAGAAGTGCCGCCCGAATAAATAATAGGACAAAACACGTCGGAAATATTCGCCGATACTGCCGACAGGCTTGCCGCCGCGTCCGAAAATGTCAACTTCGCGTTCCGAACTCTTCATGGGTGGAGAACGGCAAAAAATCAAGCATACCTAAGTCCGCTTCAGCGCTCGACGCCTAATTTCGAATGCTGCAAGCGCTTCGATCCCGAGACCTCTATTATTATTTCAATCAACGATAATTGGACACTTGTCACCGTAAAAAGCGCTGGAATCGCTGATTGGTAACCGCGAGTCACGAGCGCGCGGCGCTTTTGATTTTAGAGTCGTTTCGTTTGAAATTCAAATGGTTTGAAGACGTTCGGGCGTTGTCGGGTGCGATCGGTAGAATTGAAGTCGAGTTGAGTCGAGCGTGCGTTTGAAAGTTCAATAAGGGGACGTTAGCGACAAGTCGCGTCTCTATTGAGCTTTAATTAAATTTATTGTTCGAGTCTGGCGATATTATGGATGAGCTGTATAGTATGGAGTGATAAGTACCACTCCATACTATACAATTATTATATATATGAGCTCAACTCGGATTACAACTGTAGCGCAAGAAAGGGTTATAAAAAAGCATTGAGAGGTGAAGGATTATCTAACTTACAATAGCTTGTAATTCACAAAAGATAAATTGCTTTGCTCTTCGCAAAGCTGATTAACAGCTTTTCTTCGTATTATATTGCTAGACTTAAGTATACTTAAACTTTCTGGGGAACCCATGAAAACTTTTGTTTTTTAAGCGGATAACTAAATTATTTATCAGATTACTAAAAAACAAAAAACACGAGACGTAGTCGTTGAGTTACGAAAATATAAGAATAGATAATCCTTTTAAAAAGACAAAAAAGATTTACCTCATTGGTTGTAAACAAAAGTACCACCATAAACTGTTCAAAACACCATGGTTAGTCGAACAATGGTCTTATCGTTTTACTGACGCCTACACTCATAATTAGCTACCCAAAAAACGAAACAAAGAACTCATAAAAACCACTTTCATTCATAAATACTACCACCCAAGAAGGTACCGAAATTACTTTTTAAATACACAAAGATCTCAGGTACTAATTATTACCATCTTCCGGCGCCAACACCAACTTGGCGCCAATATCCACAAAACTTAAAACGCCCAAATTGTTCACGAAACCATTCGTCAAATGTTTGACACAAAAATTTGCCAAATTCTCGCCTTAATAACTCCTGATGAATGGGTTGGGCCAACCTCACGCGAGTGCTGATTAAGCGACCGATTTTCGTCGAACATCTGTAATTTGGAGATCGCCGCAAAGAATTAGCTGTTCTAATTGGTAACGTGAAATGGCAGCGTGATTGTCTGTCTGTGGTTTGGTTAAATTACATGTTATTTGGTCCGGGCCGAAAGCCGAAAGCCAAATGTTGGCGCCTCGTTGGACGACGGGTCATTATGTTATTGAGGGTCTGTCGAATCATGACTGGTGGACAGGACTGGATTTTGTGGAGATTTATTATTGGAATTTTGTCTGTCTTTTGCGGTGAAGTGAAATAACAGAGTGAGTGTTATTTTCTCGTAATTATAATTATGCCAAAATTGACAAATGTATGTATGTACCTCCATGACATTATTCCGTCAAAGAGAGGAAATCATCGACATTATCGTGGTATTGATAAAAATGTGATGACATGTGATCTAAATAGCCAATAATCACTGTTATTAATAATTATTGTTGTGTGTGTCATACCTACGATACGGGTAGATATGTAAGCCTTATGGAAAAATAACGTGCTCTCCTCCTATGGTAAATGTTTTAAAAATAAATTTGGTTAGTGACGAGGTGCAGAGAGTCGTAATTAGTGCTAAAGCACGACCTAAAGGCACGCTTAGCATAATGTTGGGTAAAATTAGGGCAGACCACAGTTGCGCAGTTGCGTAAATCTCCATATTTTCTAGACCTGTAAGTAATAAACATAAACAAGAGGCATGATATGATGGCGTCTGTGACAGCTTAGAAATTATTAAAAAACTAGACTATTCCGCGGCTTCGACCGCAAATCGTCCCACGGGAATGTAAGTACTACCGGTATTAGGATAAAAAGTATCCTATTCATTTCCTTACTCAGGGCGTTCTAATCTAATCTGTATACTGTTGTCCCACTGCTGGGCAAAGGCCTTCCCCATTCCTTTCCAACTCTCTCGGTGTTTTGTCTTCTCTGGCCAATCAATCAGGAACGAGTCCAAATCGTCACGCCAGCGTTTCTTGGGCCTGCCTCGACCGACCGTCTTCAGGCACCCTGAGTGACGATTCTGTCCCATCTGTCCTGACCCATTCTGATTACCAGTTTAGTCGTTAAGATGTGAAATAGTAACAACTGTAACATAGATCGAGAGCTAGTTGCGGTTCTGTCGCATAGTACCTACTTACAATGCCGCTATTTATGTAAGTAGTAGTTATTTTTAAGATTTCATCATTCAAACTATATCCCCCTAAATTCCAATCTGTTTTCAATCGTTCGCCGTAATAATAAACAATTACATGATTAAGCCCAGCACTCGGTGAGCTAGAGTATTTTATTGTACTCGATCGTAATGACCCCAGTTAGGTGGGTCTTGGGTCTAACCATAGTCACTGGTAAACATAGGTTAGATAAGTACCGGCCATGTTCTGATATTACAGGTATTAGTAGGAAATTCATCGCTGATGGGGTTTTAGATCGATTTGCTAAGCTAGAAGCTAACCTAGATAATAAAGTACTATTTTTGGTTTAGAAGCTCTTTATGGAGTTTATTCTAGGTCGGATTTTCTTGATGTTTATGTTCATAACTAGGACATAAGGTCTGGAGGGACGTCTTAGGTCAGCTGTCTGGAGGGACGTCTTAGGTCAGCTTAACCTTTTTACCTAGTTAGTGGGGAGTTGGGGATAGGCCACTGCCCAGCAGTGACTTGATGCAGGCTAACAGTACCTACCTAGTTAATGAAATCGTGTTTCTCATAATTTTTATTGTATCTCAAACACTTATTTGTGTCTCAAGCGTGGCCACGATGGCAGTTCCTATTGATTCTGAATAGTCCATTAGACATAATATAAAAGGTTGTTCAATCTTCTGCTGAGCTTATGATTTAACTAATTAATATTGTTTTTAGGCTTTTGTAAGAAGTAGTTAGGTATTGCTTGCTTACTTAGTTCTTTCTCATTTACATCGTGTTATTTAAAAAGTATGACAGTATTCATTTTACATCAATCAACAATGCAAACGCTCTCCCACAACAATTATCTTCTACCCATCACTCAACCATCCTAAAATCATCAACATCAAACAAAACACAAAAATAATTAAAAAGCTCTCTCGCACTTACTTCTCTGCCTACCCGCAAACAAAGCAAGTTCACTCACGCAAACGTGCAGTTGCAAAGTGCAAGCGGCCATGTTGGTGCGTGACGTCAGAGAGGCGGGGACTGTGTCGCCCCGCCCCCGGCGCCCGCCTCGCGCGCGTTTTTATAGCAACATCATAACGAAAGTTTAAAGCGTGATAAAGCGCTGTTTTTTTTGTGAAAGGTTTTGATTTCAAGGTTTTTAGTGGTTTTTAGTGTTAATTGTATGTTGTATGCTTGTCATTTAAATTTTTACTTAAATTTTGGCGAACTTTTGCGAATACCTAGGTATGTAATAAACTTCCTTTATTAAACTAAAAAAAAAAAAAAAAAACGTGGTCATCGATGGTGTGTGATCCACCAACCCCCACCAGGCCAGTGACGTGGACTAAGGCCTAACCCTTCTCATTCTGAGAAGCGGCCCTTGGTCCAGCAAGGGGACAGTAATGGGTTGAATTTATATTATTGTTTTATTATTATAAAACGTGGTTATATTTTTCAGACTACCTACCTAAGTATCAAAAAAGTTTTTCCAATAACCTATTTACCTCAACAAGGTGAAATAAAATGTATTATCCTGATTGATTGCTCCGTTATTTAAGGCTACAGAGTTTAAGACAACCAACTTGTCTACAATAATACTACATTTTTAAAGCTGAACCGATAGGGACCACAATACCAAGTACGTCATCCCCACAATCTACAAATCACCAACTCATTAACGTTCAAAAAACTCGACTCACGGTTACCGACAGTTACCAAAAAGTTAGCGTAACCCAGCAGTTTGAGACGCATCAAACATGTCGGCAATAAGTCAGAGGGGCAAAAACTGTGGCGGCAAGATCAAAGCTGGCGGCTCGTTCAGACGCCCGACGAAATGACTTGTTTCTCAGTTAGGTTAGTGTAAACATACCGCTACATCAAAAGCGCCGGTCGGGGTTAACGGGTGCTGAAGTGGATTTTTTTTTCGATAGTGTCGAATTTCGACGAAATTGGTTTTGCGAATTGTTTGGTGAGCTGTAACTATTTGTTGGTTTAAAGATTTACTACACGATAAACCTTATTTGCCATCGATTTAAAAAATAAATAAAACGCACTTCTATTATTTTCTAAAATATTTTGGCATGTTCAAAAATTAATTTTGTTACTCACCATGAATTGTGAAAAGTATTCACATTTTTCACATTTAATCTTCTTTAAATTACAAAAAGTACTCAACTTTTCCACTGCCACTACTCTTCTCGACTGTCGAAAACCATTTCGAATTTTCGACAACAACCTTTCGATTCGATAGCACCTTTCTCCGGCCGTCCTATTTCCAGACGGAGGGGCTCTAAAATTTTTTTACGGCTTCTTCCGTCAATTTGCCAGTAATACAATATTTATTCAACGCCGGAGGCCAGTTATTATTATAATGAGACGCCCAAAACTATCAATTAAGTGGCGCCTGCCGGTACCTCAAAGCACGGGATGAATATATGGGCCTTTTGATGCGGTCAGTCCAAATGGTATGCTTTAATGTGGCTAATGATACAGTCTAGGTGAAGTAGGGAGGGGACTTTTATCGATAACAATGATGTTTTTGGGAGTCGATGAATATTTGACCATTTAGCAGAACTTTATCATCATCTGCCTGCCTTTTCCCAACTATGTTGGGGTCGGCTTCCAGTCTAACCGGATGCAGCTGAATACCAGTATTTTACATGGAGCGACTGGCTCTTTGACCTCCACAACAGTTAGTACTGGGTAATACGATACCCCTTGGTAAGACTGGATGTCAGATTTTTAGGCCACTGACTACCTGTAACTACTGTCAAAGATGTACAAATGACAGCCGTAATGTCAGCAGTACTTTATGAGTTTAAGTTTATCTAAGAGCCAAAAAAACCTTAAAGGGAAGATAAGCTATCGTATGTTTTTTGCAAAATGTGAATAAATGAAGAAAGCCAAGAAACTAAAACATTGGACATGAGTTTAGTTAACTTGAATAAGTACAGCTACGAACAGTGCAGTAACGCATTAAAAGAGCAAATAATTTTAATTAATGTAAAGCAAAACCTTAAATGACGTTCATAAAGTATATTGTATTCTAAACGGTATCGACAATTTTATCGCCCAACATCCATCACTATAACTTATATTCATAATTTATATTTAATTTTACACCATTTTACAGTGATTTTACGGTCCGTTTTAAGTGGTTCAAATGGTCATTTCCGGTGTTTTAGTGATTTGTAATGAAAAACGATCGTTTTTATGACCATCGATTTTAGATTATGGTTGCAAAATTATTTAATTATACACAATTTCAAAATGGGTTTGGGTATAGTCGTAAAAAATACCCTTGATCTGTTTTGTTTTGATATTTTTATGACCTGTGGAGTAAAGCTAATAAAACTCTTTGAAACCTATGACGCTGAAGGAGAATCACAGCTGACTGACAGTTGTATCAAAGCTTAGGTAATAAAAATGTTAATACCAACACTATTTGTTTACAGCAGAACGAAAAACCCGAATCTTCGATCTATGATCCAAACTACTAACACTGACACGAGCAACATTGGAATTCGCGAACGTTAGCGGGCCTACTGACTGCCGTGCTAATCCTACATTGATGTGACTGTATAACAATCAGAACAGTGGAACTAGGTGTCCGTTGATGCAGCCAGGCGTAGGTCAGTTCTGTACTTATCATCTGCCTAGCCTTTTCCCAACTATGTTGGGGTCGGTTTCCAGTCTAACTAGACGCAGCTGAAGACCAGTATTTAACATTAAGCGACTGAATATCTGACCTACACAACCCAGTAACTGAGTAATACCCCTTGGTAAGACTGGTTGTCAGCCTTTCGCGCTTCTGACTACTCGTGACATCTGTCAAAGATCTGCAACCTAGTGTCAGAGTTTTTACTTGGCTTTACATGCCGTCAAGAAATATCTCTCAGACTTGGTGGTTTCCTTGCGATGTTTTCCTTCACCGAAACAAGTGATAATTATACAATATGCACATGAATCCGAAAAAGCAGAAAAAGGGTTCGCAGACGAGACCTATGCTTTGGCAGTACGATGGTCACACCACTAGGCTACCACTGCTTTTTAAAAAAAATATTATAGGATGTGTTTATTTTAACATTAATTTATTACGTAGACTAGAGATTGAAAGATTTGCAGTACACTGACCACAAAGTCACGACCCTCTCTCTGTCATAGAGAGGTGTCGGCTGATTATGAAGGCTTGCAGTAGGTACTTACATAGTACTCCACTTCTAAATTACTCATTTCATAATTACGATGTAATGTTACTTATGTTCGTAAACTTATAATTACATAACGTTCGCATTGCAATGTCCAAAACCGATTGCGTGTTCTAATCACATAACTTGATGTTCGTGTACAATAATGTTGAACACATGCCCTTGATAACATTGATTAATGTTCTGTTGAAATGCTATTGTGTTAGCTGTACTGCGTTCAATTAATTATGAAGTATTGGTTGTTCGTGATTAGTTGATTATGAGTTTTGCTGTTTGAAAATAATGAGGGGTTTAATTGTTGGATGATGATCCTGGAGTATTTTAGGGTATCGTATGTGAAGGGTTAATTTTGAGTTTTAAAAAAGAGTTCAGAATGAAGACCCCAAGCCCTTCAAGCCTTAGTTCCTTCTAGCTTAGTACAATCGATTACAATATGTCAGTGGTAATATTGTCGACAACTGTGTTGTCGTGTCATATCATGGATATTCAATCAAAAAAGAATCCATTAATCAGCCATGAGAAGCATAATTAATGCTTCTTTTGACTAGTTAAGTACGGTCGACTGAAACTCTTTATTATAGGAAGTTGTAGTTCAAATTATAATTCACTGTCTTTTAGTCGAGACTGTGTAAATTAAACTTAATTTTCTCTATTTCTTCCTACTTGCATGGAAGGCCAACCTTATAAAGTATGAAATAAATAATTTGGACGATAACAAGAAAGAAGTAAGTAAAACCGCACAGATGCTGTCATTTTCAGTGGCCTCAAAAGAGAAGTTCAGAAAATCTGTACTTATGTCACACAGAGTGCTCTCCATAACAGCTGCATGTACCAGCACTGGGTCATAATTATTTATTCATTCAAATACCCCATGGACAGACGGCGCATTGGCTGTCGCTTCCGTGAGTGAGAAATTACACGAGCACTAGATCTTGTCAACTTTCAGACGTTTGGAGTGTGGGAAGGAAGAAACGGGATTATTATTGTGGTTCTGTAGAAAAAATAATAACTTGTATGTTGTATTTGATAACATTAGGATAATATTATTGACTTGAAATCATGCAACCTAATTCGAAGTGTTCTTTGTCTATCTCAAACCACAATGACCCTCGTTATAAATTGATTGAAATATAAATAATCAGCAATAATTTCATACATCCAAAGTTTATATTTCTACATTTTAATTGATACCTGTAACTTGTAATCAATAAAGAGTAGGTACCTACCTACATAATAAAGAGTTTTTTATCTTTTTCATCTATGTCCATACTCATAAAATAACAATGATTATATTTACAATACAATAGTTGTTTCTAGTTGATAATAGAGAAGAAAACAAAGAATTACCTACTTAAAAAAGTAATTATTTTAAAAATCGAACCGTTAACCCTCAAATACCCACGGTACCCGAACAGCGTGCCGCTTCACAAAAATACCCGGTAATACCCGCCGAGATCAAAGTTGTGTACAATTAGGTTGCAACACGATACGCCTTCAAAGTGGCCTGTGGCGGGTGTCGGCGTTACTACTAATTTCTTTGGTCCGTCGTAACGTGTCAAACCCTTTTAATGGTAAGAACACGCGTCAGCCACCCGCGATGGTAGGGCTGACAGATACGATCTACTTCGGCTTAGTTGAGTGCTTTGATTTTTTAATTGGAAGGAGAAGACTGCTAGCTCCAGTCTTATTTATTAGATGGGTAGTTTTTCGTAAGAAATAGCCAAATAACACAAGACAATTACGCTGATCAGAATTATTTTGATATAAGAATGAACATGAAGGAAATCCTAATAAAATATCTTTGATATCAGTTTGAGACTATGTATCCTAGATACGTACAGAATAAGTTTACATAGTAAATCCACAGTTTTTTCAATAATTATTTTGTGATACGGAACACATACGTAGATTACTTTAAATAGTCTACAGATATCGAGCACTGCTCTTGCTAAGGGCGAAATAGATAAAATCTTAAAGCCCACAAGCCCCGTTTGATCAAATACCGCCAATATCAACCAAAATTTCAATACTCCTGCCTACTAATTAAATCTTATATCCAGCGAACCTGCAACCATAATTAATAATTCCGGGCCTCCCAAATTAATTTGACAGCGTCAACCGTCAACCCTGGCGGCGTGGACAAAGCTTGGCGCTAACTACGGCCGCCGTGAAACGCTCCTAATTGAAAAACGCCCGGCGATTACCCGCCACAATGCAACCGCTTGGTAGCCACGATGAGAATTTTAATTGCTCTCTCTTGGCCTTTTTATCTGGCGTTGTTGCGCATTTTTGATGTAGCTTAGAATATTATGAGTTGTCTAGGCGAAGAATTTATGAAAGACGGAGGAATTAGTATTTGTTGTAAGTTTGCAAACGTTGCGCAGAATAATAATTTGTGATGAGGTAAAAAAGAATCATCGTGGAAAGATGACAACATTGCCTGTAAAGTAAAATATGTATAAATAATGCAACATTTAATACACAGCCACTTAAAAAAATGTACTCACTCCGTTACAGATATGAATTTAAAACGTTAAAAAAATCAAGGTATGTATTGAAACTACATGTCCAACAATATCCGTGCACATTGTTGGGATGTTGGCATCAGTCGGGATTCGGGACAGGACACGCATTATTACATGTCCGATCGACGTTGGAGGGTTAAAATTTTAATAGTCCAATAAAAATATTGTGAAATATTTGTTGAGCATTGTTGTCGTCTGATGGATTTAAGGGCAGGATAATCTTATGTTATACAGGTTGTATTTTAATTATTTATCTATTATTCTAATTTATATCATCCCTCTGTAATGGTAAAAGACACCGGACACCTTTGAAGCTGTTATTCTACAATAATCATCAATGCAATAGTGAAAATTGCGGTAAGTTGGTTATTTACCTTTTAATAATGCTTAATGCAGCAGGAATACTGAAAGATGTTCTGATTTACCCTAGTATGAATCTCAAATTCAAAAAATATTGTTAACATTCCGTATTTTCAAACTTTCAACCGAAATTTTTAACAGCTCGTAAACACTAAATCACGTTTCTGTAAGATTACAATTAAATAATAATAACAGTTACATAAAGCCGTCTTCATCTTTAATTGAATTAAAAAGAACGCATTAAATTAATCGCAATAACTTAAAACACGGTACCGTACAAATTAACGTTACAAATATTTATAAATTGTTTGCTACATACTTTTTATTGGCGAACCAACAACAATTGCAAATAAAATTGAGCTGTAGAACGATAGTTTTAAGAACGGTATTGAATTACAACTGTCAGTTGTAGTGTTATGAGGTAGCAGTCAAAAATGAATTGCATACAATGCCATTTTAATTGGCAAGTTCTCGATAGCTGCCAGCCAAGGGCTGCCGTTTTGGCATGCCACACGTGTATGGCAAGAAATTGATTGCGAAGAATGTGGGGCTATTACGCCTTGTTTTTCGCGACACTCCTTTTTAATTATTAATTTATATGACTGTTATTTCCACGTTGCCATTTTGAGTGATACTAAACGGAATACCTGGGTTTGCTCGTGCGTCGATTGTTTTTATTGTGTTTGGATAGCGCTGTGTGGTCTATAGACCACCCTGGGTCTTCTTTTGACCATCGTAAGATTGTAGAACTGACTTCAATTTTATGGGCAGATGGATTGATTGGACCTTTTTTTTAAGACTTAACACTTCCGGACAAACCTTGTCATATCATTTACAATTTTTTTTAGTCCTCCTAAAGGCCTAGACGAAGAGACATTCTACAGCGATAACGATAAAAACCCCAAAGATGTACAAAACTATTGACAAGTTTATGTCAGTCCCAATGAAACTGCGCTTTAAAAGCAATTGTATTTTCTTCTTAATCTTTGCCTTCTGCAGTGTGCCTGAAATATTGCTTTACTGAAAAACTTTGTCACAAATACATACACAAACGACTTATTTCCCTATATTAGTGGATACCACCCGCTGACCGGCAGTGTTAATCTTGTATGACAACGTCCTGCTATTACAAATATTTGACGTCATAACAATTATAAACTTTAGCTACAAACTGTTAATTGTTATTGTTTCTGGTTATTGCATTCCTTTTTCGGTATTAAGTACATGCTTCCGGTTAGATGTTGGCCTTTCAGAATAAAAATGTAAGATATGGCAAAATATCTTGAGGGTCTGTAACCTTGTAATGACCGTCGGTTTCCGACAGCCTAAATAAAATAAATCTCTAGCCAGTTACAGTGACTGATCAAATGTCACTGTCATTGTGTCATTTCAACTGCCATCAAATGGTTCACACTGAAAAACATTAAACTATTAGTCACCCACTTAACACATATCACGCCTGTGATATCCGAAGGGTTAGGCAGAGATGTACCCTATAGTATACCCCACCATTTCGCCGTTATGTTTAAGTCCCATTTATTAGGGGGCGAGCTTATTATCATCAACAGTAAACAAATCCTAATACCGAAAGATTACTGTTGGAAAAACCCTGTATCACTTTGCAAGACCAGAGATTCGAATTGAGAACCTCATGCTGTATAGGTACTGTTGTTATGTCATACATTTTGTATGTATGACATAAAAACATCGTAATTGTATGAAGGAATGATCTGAACGAACAACTCACCCTTAACGACTTTGAAAGAGCAAATAGAAAAACGATTCCCATTTATGCGCAAACATACATAGTTATACACAAACGTCGTTTAGCAACATACACAAACGTCTTTTATAACCCTAGGTTATGAAGATGTCATAATTTTTTTACCAAGTAATCGTTATTGACAGTGTATTGCCACCTTAAGGCCACTTTTATAGATGTCACATGCTTTTCCCTACCCTTAATAGGCCATGGTAAAATGTAACATGATAATAGTAAATGGCGGATAATTTTTATGGGTATAATTTTAACATAATGTGTCAAGAGTATTTTGTAAAGTGATTTCTATCAGCTATTTTAAGATATAATTAATGCTTGCTTAAAATGTCGCATTATCGGTTGAACTTTACCTAAAAACATATTATTATCATGAAAATATTCAGTTGATTATGGTAAAATAACCAGTAGTAAAATAATTCTAAAAACTACTTCCTTATTTATTGTCTTTATTTTTATTATTATTTTAGTTCTGTTTGTTGTTAGTTTATTTATATAATGTTCAATTGTATTTTGTTGTGTGGCAAATTACAACTTTATTCTAAAAACCGTTACATAAATGAAATGAATTACTATGAAAATTGCAATTGCAAAAATCAATTAAAATAGCTACTAATTTGTTAATAGTAAGCCGTCACTTTGACAGCTTCGTAGTTTTTGTTTCATTTTCAAAAAAATATGTACCAGACTACTACATAATTTAACAGTGATAATAAATTAATAATATTAACGTTAAAAATACACTCTTATCTAAGCTAGTTTAAACTCTACAATTATTCAGTTAAGGATCATAATCGACAAATTCTAGCCATGTTTAAAATAGAAGCAATTACAATTACTTTTCATAGACCATCAAAAACTACTATTCACATAAGTTAAAGGCAGTTTCATGTATAAACCATAGTTGGCAACAAAAACTGGTAAAGTAAAGGGCAAGTACTCATGAATAAGTTTCTTGCTTATAAAGCTAAAAACAATTACATTGTCACAGTGTGCGACGTCTTAATAATAGACTTGAATTATATGAATTATGATTCAGATGAATATGAATTGCAAAGTATGTGTATGATAGTGTCTGGTTCCATTATTTCAGTCGATTGTAGTGCTTGATATTATATTTTTTTTTTTAACTTACTATACTATACTACTTGCTACACTTTAGTATCTTTTGAATCAAACATGATGTTTACGAATACTTTTACATCTCCAAAAGGAACGCAGGTATGGGTCTCAGATTGAGGAAACGGTTTCGAATTCATAATCGGCGAAAGCACATTTCTCAGCTATAATTGTCAGCCCCTGTGTCTGTCTTACGACACTGTGTCGAACGAGTATGCTGACACAATTTTCACATCTTAACCCAGTTTTCTTTACTAATACCTTCTTCTCTGTTATCGTTTCTTTGCTAGATATTATCAGCATTAAGAAAGTTGCACCAATAAGCCCAATGAAGCTGATACCACGATAGTTCACAAAGTAACCAACTATCTAGTATAAACATCATAAGTTATTCATCAATAAACTTTCATATTCATCAAACATTGTGCCCTAAAGGCTATCAAGATAAAAATAAGCGACATTTCTGTGAGATATCACTTTAGGCTACGAAGGAATAATTTAAATAACATTAATATTGATAGAGAGACGTGTATGATAAGTGATCGGCCGATGGGTATCAAAGAATATAATGGATTCATTAAATTTTATAGTCAAAGGGCTCTGTAGCTTCAGACGTCTTTGTTATGAGTTGCCGACGGGCTCAGGCGAGTTTCCGATGTTACTTACTTTTATGTTCAGATAATTTATTTATGTGATGTTACGTTTTACATAAATGATAATAATTCGCCCGTGAAATTACTGAAATACCAGTAAAACTTACTCATTATTGGCATCCTTGTTTCACTCACTGCTAGGCAGATACCTCCTCACCTTTTTGCCTGCTTCCCTGGGCTGTGTGGTTCTCAACCTGAATGTCATACACCAAACTGGTCTGCCAACACGTCTAGCTGAACAAAAACACATTCAACACAGATGGGAACGTAGTAATAGGCAATAAAGTAAACTACTAAGTAAGTAACTAGCAAAAGTATCTATGACTGATGAATAGACTGTCGTTACAGGTAGTCAGTGGCGAAAAAGTCTGACAACCAGTCTTACCAAGGGGTATCGAAATACCTAGTACTAACTGGGTTGTGGAGGTCAGATAGGCAGTCGCTCCATGTAAAATACTGGAATTCAGCTGCATCCGGTTAGACTGGAAGCCGACCCCAACATAGTTCAGAAAAGGCTAGCAGATGATGATATGACTAATGAATAGAAGTAGAAATTCCTTTTTTACCCAGATGTTAAAAACATCTTGTTTGTACCTGACTAGCTTTTCAAAACGTAAGCATAATGAATTGTATTCTCACAAACTGTTACAAAGTACAAATTGTTGCCATTATTAAAAGTCTATGAATAAACACTGAGTTTTTAGTAGTAACAAATTAGCACAGGCCGTTTATAGCTGGAAAAGAATTAGCATATAGAAAAGGACTTGAAGTAAACACGCTTGTAAGAAAAAGTTTAAACATAAGAGTTAACAATTTTCATCAACATATTGAAATGATCACAGTTTGTCAACTTAATGGGTGTGCAGACAGACAAATTACTATCTGTCGGGGCAATATTTATCTCTGTCAGTAAATCAGCTTTTTGTGGAAGGCTATGGAGTGTCTGAGAGCTTCCAAGTTCGATGTGGAGTGGTCAGGTTTTTTTGTTGGCTGTAATCAGAAAACAATTCGTATCTGTATGTAAAGTGAGATGTTAAACTGAACAAGTAAAAAACTTAAATCGTTTCTGGTAAGACAAAAAGCTGAGATCATATAAGAGGAGACCGTTAGATAGGAACAACAGGGAAAACAACATCAATTCAGTAGAAAATAAGTAACTGATTCAAAAATAAATTAGGAATATGAAAGCTAAACTAGAAGCACTGATATTTTTTCAGCTATACCCATTGCTGTGATAGTTACGTGTATTTTCAGTGCGAATGAGAACCCCATTCTTTATCATCATCCTTATTATAAACAGCTTACAGTATACCACTATTGAACTCAGCGTCCTCCATTTACACACTATTCAGCTCATCTGATTCAAATTCCCCCTACTAGACGAAAAAATTCGTTCGTCTGTCAAAAACTGCTTACGAACAGCGGTTGAAAGTCACCTTTTAGTATTCGTTTCTTAACGAGTTTTACTTCATTTAAACTTATACTGTCACTTACGATCGCAATTTAAATATAGTAAACACTGTTTTAAGCTTTCACGGTTTACAACTAAACTTATACTGTCACTTATATCTTCCGTGATTGTTCATTATTTTGAGCTCGTATGATAATGAACAATCACAGAAGATATCCCGTAAGTGACAGTATAAGTTTAGTTGTAAACCGTGAAAGCTTAAAATAGTGTTTACTTTATTTAAATTGCGATCTTAACACAATGCTGTGCATTTTTTCCAACAACATTTACTACATAACTATTGACGTCTTTGGCCACTTTAACTAGTTTACCATATTTAACTCCACAGACTGATAATAAAACAGCTGTAGTTTTTTTGTAACCAAATTAAGATAAATACGTGTTGGTATTTATTCGTCGTATTATGAGCCTTTAATTATTCGCGAGTAAATATTTTTTGACGCTTGCCTTAACTGGGTACTTGTCAACTAATTAAAGTGGTATTATAAGGAGAGACTTGTGTAAGTTGTCTGGGGATGTTGTTAAGGACTTTGTACATGATGCTTGACTTAAAATGTATGCGATTTAGTTTCCATTTTATAGTCTGATTGCTATCGGTCCTAAGATAGTTCCCTGGGTGACGCGTTTTCTTGGTTTTTTGTTTGGAAAGAATGCTTGCTTACTCGAGTCATAGTGGACCATGCCCTATAAGAACGGGTAGCTATGGTTACTTTAGTATTTTACTCCCAGATTATGGATGTCGTGCATTAAAAGGCAAACTAAAAAAAATACAAAGCATGCGTCAAAGTAAAAAGTATAATTAATTACAGAAGACGGAGCTTCTACAGGCGCAACGTTATGCAACGTACGAAGCGCTTCAAAGAATCCATCAAACAAAAATCGAAAGCATAAAAACAGTCAAATTACAAACATTCCTTTCACGGAAACTTAGAAATCATCATTCAAGCATACACACGTAAACTATGAGAAAATACCGACTTCACAGATATAAAGATCGGTTATGCGGATGGTTGATGTGTTTCTGGCGTAAAAAATGTTCCAACAATCTCCCTTGGCATGTGTGAATAGGCCATTAATGAGTTCTAAATAACGAGACAACTGGAATTTCCTTAGTCTTACAGATGGTGCTAATGAATATATCGTGTAGCGGTGTATCAAGAATAAGAAGTTTCTTTGAAGAGTGAAAAAATGTCGATCTTTTAATTAGGTTCGAGTTTTGTTACGGCAGCATAATTAAGTTGAACCTACATGATGTGTGATCATGCAAGTACAAATGAATATTCATATTTCTTGAAAAAATTGATGCCTTTTCTGAACATATCCTTAAGAGGTGATACGTATCTACTTGTCACAGCAGTCTCATAACTTCACCAAAGAGCAAACATTAAGTATCGATGTTGTTAATCCTGTCATCATGCTTAACGAACTGCATGATTGTTCTTCAATCAGTTTCTCGGCTTTTATAGTTTTTAATACTACGTCTCTCTTTTGACCCACAATCATGGTATTGATTGATTAACCGCTTTATTCCCATAACCCTTTTTATCATCTGATCAACCCGTCTAGTTAATTCTGGAAAACTCTTATTGACCACTACACCCGCTACAACAACACATTGTTTTCTTTTTATCACACACAACATAATACCGTTGAGAGATCGTTTTTATTAAATTCATAGAACCAGTAGCATATGGCAGTTTAAATTAATTATTTATTTATTAAGCCATAATATACATCACACGCAATCATTAGTGTTCTTGATACAGAGAAAAACTTTATCCTGTTCATTTGCAGTTGTTGTGACAACTCTTTGAGTGCTAATTAGACGGGAATATCTTGTAAGAACACATTGAGTTTAACTGGAATTAAAGGGCTGTTTGGTGCAGACACCTGCATTAATTGGTTAGCCCTCACTCATACAAATTCCTGAGAGGATATGGAGTTATCCATGGAAATGTAATCGTCAGTGGGATTAAATTAAGTACGTTATATTAAACACTTGGTGCAGTCACCCCTTCTACCCACATTTCTGATGGATAAATCGTAAATCGAGCTTCATCTCATTTAGCCTTCATGAGAGCAGAAGGCTGTCTTTGTCCAAAACCTGAGTAATCATTTTAGAGGTACCAGGAACAGGGTGTAAAAATTTCATCCTTCGTTAAAATGGGAGGATCCTTCTACTGACTGTTGTGGTTTGTATGTGACGGTATAGATGGCGCCACATCATCGTCATCTACGAATTGAAATGTATCTATATAAACTTCTTTCTTCTTCGAAGTTTACGGAACCCTGAAATTAAGAACAGAAAATCACAAGGATGATAATAGGAACCCCGAATACGAATTTTTTGAACCGGTTAGAGTTGATGATATCCAGCAAAACATATTCAGAAGAATACTGGAACCGAATGAAAAGACAAAAATGAATTGACTTTTATAATACAGACAGTTGAATGCTTGTCTACACCACCCATATCCCAATTTACAATAATCTCCAATACCGTACATTACTGCTCGCCACAATGGTTAATTAAAGCAAGCTTCCACATTCTTCATTATGGAAAGTTGCACGGCAATTAAACGACATTGAAGAGAGAAATACTGTCCTGCCAAGGTATGGTAATGATAATTATTATAATCGACGGTTTGACACGCCTAAGTAATTGCCTGTTGGTTTTAAACATACTAGCGTTTCACGCGGTTTCGTTTGAACTGAACGATGTAATTTATGGAGACCTGTTTCGAGTATTGCATATAGTTTTGTCTGGTGTTGCCGTTTAATTTGTGGTTTAATTTTATAATAGAGACTGACCACTGGAACATTATTTCCAGCAGTAAGTTATGAAGTCGGGCGTTGTGGAATTCTATAAAGAAAAAGTAATAAGTTATTTCAATATTTACTATTAATTCCAAAAAAAACTAGATTCCGGCTTGATTACAAATTGCATGCATACAATGCAGGTCTTCATCTGCCTAGCCATTTCCCAACTATGTTGGGGTCGCCTTCCATTCTAACCGGATGTAGCTAGAATACTCGTATTTTACAGCGACTGCCTATCTGACCTGCACAACCCGGTTAGTTCTGGGTAATACGATACTCCTTGGTAAGACTTTCGGGGCACTGACTACTTCTAACGACTGTCAAATATCTACAAATGACAGCCAGGACCAACGGCTTAACATACTAGCCAAGCAACCTAGGCAAGTGCGGTTTAACCTGAAGATCGGCCCAAGTGGCTGGTTTTATTTAGCAACGAGCTCCTCCAAAGCACATGCAGAAGGTGCACTAATTATAATGCAACGCAAAAAAGGGTTGCCTGGATTTTTGACGAAATATAATTCGCTCTTTGAATTTCCAAATGCAATGGAATAAAGAGTCAACCAAGGAGTCATTACGCGGTTACAATGGAGTGTGTTATGTAATGGGGATCTATGGTTTACTTTTGAAAAATGTACGTACTAAGGTACTCACGACTACCAATTAATCAATATACAAAACCAGTAAAAAAAAATCTCATTGAACGAAAAAAAGCGTGTCAAAAAGCGAGGCCATATTATTATACTAGAAAAAGAATAGCTTGATGTGTTGCTGTGAGCACGTTAACTATTGAACAAGATCAAGTTTACCACTATATGATTCACCTAATAAAAAACGCGGAGGCGGTTGACGAGAAGTTCACTTACATTGACGTCAATATCACTGTCTACTTGGGTAGACAATGATAATGACTGGAATTGCTTGCATTACACTGCTTTGGAGCAATGATTAATATTTAGCCATCACAATACCACACACTAAACTATGATATTTTATAAAAGCAAAACTTATTATCATGACAGTTATCTGACATGCTTCCGCGTCATCGAATTGCAATGCAATAAGACATTTCCATTGACGTGATGTCATTTTACCTGACAGACATAAATCTGTTGAGACAGGCTATAAATCTAACTCGTCTATTGATATTAGATGAGCACAGTAGATCTTGGAAGCTAACGCTTGAATTTACATATGAATTGAAACTTAGGATAAATGATGAGGTTCATGAGTATGTGGTTTTCTCATTTTCATCATCGAACAATTCTAGATACTTATCTAGAGGAGCCAATTCTAGCGTAACTCTCATGAACTCATATTTAATGCAAGGATGAGTTACTGAAAGTTGCGTTAGGATTTTAAAATAATTTACTTGAATGTTTTGGTATTACATTCCGATTTCATACAAAAGATTTCAATGAAACCACCTAAAGTTATTTTCCGCTTACTGTTCCTAAATTCCCAAAAATATAATAATCCCTACAAATTCAATGCACCAGTTTTGCAAAATGGCGTCGACATTAGTTTTTTGATAGCCATGTCAGTCGCATATTTTGTTTACTTTAACCATCTTTGTTAACGCCAATAGAATATCACTTTGTCTAGATCCTCAGCTCAACATACAACTCACACGATCAACCAATACGTTACCGACATATTTATCATTACCTCATCTTACTATCTTATCTTTGATACCTAGCCTTAGCTCTAGTCCTAAGTCAACCACCATCAAATCATCATGCACTAATTCTCCCATCACAGTTCTACGATCAAGCGCATTGTACTTGCGCCGTCACTCGTAAATCTAACGCGTCACGTTGTAAATCTTGAACGTCGATTGCGCAAAAACGATGCGCGTTGACTTTACGATGAGAATAGTTTGTGGAACTTGTTGGTGGATATGTTGGGTCGGTTCTGCGAAGCACACTGCTTCCTGTGTGTGAACAAACCAGAAACTATTAATCTTTTTTGGACTTAGCATAGACCCTTGGATGACGGGTGTTAGAATTGTAATATTTGGAAAACAAATCTCAATTCGATGATTTGCCAGTAGAAACTCCAAAACACTGGTCTTACTGCTGGAGATGCATATTGTTCATATGCTGTTTCTTCAGCAGAAACAGCATATGAACAATATTCATATAAGAAGAAATTTATTGGAGGATGCCATTATAAATCTCTTAAAAACGAAGATTTTACAGGGCCTTTTTTTAACGAATGATCAAGTTAAAGTTTTAACGTAAAATTATTTTTATGAAATGTTAATACAAAAAACATAACATCACGCCTGTAATCCCCGAAGAGATAGGCAGAGGTGTACATAATAGTATATCCACATATCCCGTTTAAGTCCCATGTAATAGGGGGCGAGCCTGTTGCCATCAACCAGGCAGAAACCAGCTGTGGCGTGCGTAAAAGTTGAATAATAGTATGAAATAGAACCAGACGATCAAAAAGATCTACGAGTGTGTTGGACAAAATCTCTACCAGTATAAAACGGACACTAAAAACGAAAATTACGTACCATTCTGTTGACGGTAAGGCGGCGCGCACACTAGCATTCAATCGCAGATTTATTGCAGATCACGATAAAATTATAATCGTTATTTATCGCCGCGTCTCCAAGCGTGTACCTGCATTATTCATCCGATCGCTTGTTGCGATGTCTTGCAACGATTTACTATGCATTGTGGAGTATTTTAGCCGCGATTTTCACACGACATTTTAGTATGACGAAACGCAGTTTGTGCGCTGATTCTTAGTAGAGTTCAATGGTTATGGCGAGGTTTCGAATACATAGTTGTGAGATTATTTGTTTTGTTGTTGTACATGAGTGGATTTACATAGTTATTGGTGTGTTATGGGTATTTGAGGTGGCAATTTGGCGGTATTTTGTGCATGGTGGTCTTCAAATCGTTGTTGGAATTCATAAATACTCCGGGTTTCTTGGAACCAACGTGCAACATGGGTATATTTGGAAAAATGGGAGATTAAAGATACTTTTGATACTCAACGTGAATGCGTTACTCCCGAACAGACCAAATTTCTATTCCTGAAGTATACGAAATGTCCTAATTCCTGCACTTTAGAGGACATAAAATGCAACACATAACCACCTACTGGACCTACAATTTGACTAGACAAACCATCGATTTTAAAAAAGAAAATTGATGTTGGTAGCTTATAAAACTAAGTACGTTTCTTTGTATAAAAAACTTGCCTGGGACAAAAAAGAGCAAACTACCTATATGGTTATTTTTTAATTAAATATCGGTTGCAGTGAATAAGTGGCGAGTAATCAAGACGTCTGGACTGACAGACAGGTACGTGTTAGCGCTATCAGGAGCCCTGTAATGTAGCAGCAATTTGCACGCTCAACGAGCAAATATTTACTCCTGTTAGGAGTTGATTTTGTTTGGTTTAACAGTGAACTAGTTTAAAGAGTAAACTTTATTGTAGAAATCGACTCTTCTTGTCGCTTTCTGAGCAGCAGTGTTCTGTGCTGTTGATAACAATGAACTTCGAATATCACAAATAGGCAAACACTGATACAGTTAAATCGGCTGATAGCTTATGCGCCGATCACAGCCTCGGGCGATGCGTCTTGAGACACGGTTTGACAAACATTCAAAAATTCAAGCTCAAGGTTTGCCAACGTGCAATGGAGTGCAGTATCCTAGGCGTCAAACTTACTGACCGTGTACGCTAACCACACTGCGCTACAAAACACAAATTACTGACGTTGCTCAAAAAGCCGCTAAGCTAAAGTGGGACTGGGCTGGCCATGTCTGCTGTATGCCCGACAAGCTGTGAGCCAAAACAACCACTATGTGGAGCCCTGACACAGCCAGAAGACGACGCGGTAGACTTCGCAGGAGATGGCGGGACGAGCTAGACAAAACCAACACTCAGTGGCCTATTTTAGCCCTGGATCGAAGAATTTGGAAGTCATGGGGAGAGGCCTTTGCCCAGCAGTTGGATGATATAGGCTAGTAAGTAGTAAGCCTGCAAAAGGAAGAAATGAATTCAGCATTCTTTAATATCATGTCAATTTGTAGTTGCAGCCGGCTACCTGAAAAGAAAAAAAGGTGGATTTATAAAAGGTATACATTACATTGTAATCAAAAGCAACCTGCCTTTTCATTGAAAAAAGCCTTTTTATTCCATACCATCCATTCTTCATTCATTTAAAATATCTATAACTGTATTAATTAAGGTTGACAAAGAAAAAACTTTAGTGCGGAGAATCAACCCGAATTCTGTCACGGTGTTCATCAAACAAAGAAAGGGGAGCTAATTGTCGAACTAATTAGCGAACACCTTGGAACCATCCATCAAATGAATGAAAAAATCTGGAGCACCTTGGTAGATCATTAAGTAAGGCCTGTTTTTGTTTTAGACAGTGATAGGTATGTCGTTTTCGGGTGGCTTGGCTTGTGAAGTATGGAAGTAATGAGGTAGAAATAATTGAAGGTATCGATCAGTTAAAGAGCTGTAATGGTGGATATTTGGACAAGAAGAAAAGGGTTTGATTTGGATCTTATTAACATTAGCAAATACACGCGAGGGAGTTTGCGAAAAAAGAAAACAGATATAAAACGCTACACAAAATAGTTTGACCCTGATCTGCGTGTCTTATTTGCAATATGAGGATACGATAATCATCGATATACGACTCTTAGAAAGAAACTTCTAAGCTTAAGGTGGCGGAGCCAGGCTAGCCTGCGAAATTAAAATTTTCTTACGTTGTTTGCAGGTTAGTGTCAGGCTGTATATTGAACAAAAATGACCGTAACACAAATCCATCCCATTGAATTAATCTTCATGAAAAAAGTAATTCAAGGGTTGTATTGATAATTGAGAAAATTTGAATATTGCGGGCCACCCTGGCGCTTCCTCCTTCACCAATTCTTGAAATTACTCAGCCTTACGCAGTCCACTGCTGGCCATAGGCCTTTCCAAAGTTGCACCACACCACTCTGTCCTCCACCTTCCGCGTCCAATATGTCCCAGCCACCTTCGTTAAGTCGTCGGTCTAACTATCTGACATAATCACCTGCCAACCCTCTTGCCCACTATGTTGGGGTCGGCTTCCAGTCTAACCGGATTCAATTCAATTCAAATCACCCTCTTAATAAGCGTCACCCATAATGGAGAAGAGATCCTGTCAGCGAAAGTCTTCAGAATTCCGTTGCAGCTGCCTCGCATTCTGCAGATCAGGGAAACAGTTTTCTTGCGAATGACGGCATAAAAGCCATCAGTTCGATACAGCGCGAACATCCCCGATGCACTACAGAAACGAGGCAGCCCCATCATCCATCCATCAGTGGTATTCAGCTGAATACCACTATTTTACGTAAAACGAATGCCTATCCGACCGCTAGTAGCCAGCACTGGGTCACACGATACCCCTTGATAAGCCTGGTATAAATGACAGCCCGGGACCCACGGCTTAGCGTGCTTTCCGAGGCACGTAGGAAACTCGGTATGTAATGGTGATGGGAGGTCACCCATCCACGAACCTACCTAGGCAAGCACGGCTTAACCTAAAGATCGACCCGAGCAGCTGTTAATATTTAGCCACGAGCTCCTCTGACGATCTGAATACGAAGTTAAACAGATCACCTACACGCACGTCAAGATAACGACAAGAAAATAATACTTTAAAATACAGAATTCAATCTATTCGTGCATTATGCAGCGGTGACCCGATGTCTCGACGATTACATTATGCAGCGCAAAAACTGCAGAACACTGTCTGGACCATCCATCATGAACAGCCGTTGAATCCGTGATGATCTCGTGGCTAAAGAAGTTGGCAGAAAAATATGGTGTAAGAATTCTTGCTGTTAGTTGATGCTTGATTTGTTAAAGAAAGTGAAGTTGGTAGAGGAACAGTAACAAGATGAATGTTTAAGCTATGGCTGATGAACAAATAGATAATCTTGTAGATATTTGTATTCAAACCTCAGACAAAACCACAAAAAAACCAGTAAATATATTAAACAGTAGAAATAAACATCAATAAAACTAAAATTATGACAATATCGGGAAAAATCTAGAAGCAAATTAAAACACAAACGTTAGGTAAGTTAGATTTAATATGATTAAAAATCAAGATACTTGCTGTGGATATTTTGGAGCAGTCAACATAATAAATATGAAGTATTATTCAATGATGACACAAAGAAAACAATATTTAATTTGATAGCATCATTGTCTCTGTGGGGGGTTCCTTCCTACAAGTATAATTAAGTTATAAATATAGTTTTGTTCATTTCCATTTGCCTTTAAAAAGTCAGGAAAACCTGTGGCGTCATGTGGAGTAGTTGGCTGCCATGTTTTAATTTGTTCTGCTTTACTTCTTAGTGTTCAAGGTTTCTACGCAGGACGTATAAAGACAGCATCAAAATGCAGACTTACATTTTTACATTGCTGATTAAGGATCAACAGTGCCAAATCGCCAACACATAGCCCAGTTCTGGGTTTAATCTATATGGATTGCTATCGACACATTGAGAATAAGAAGCATCTACAAGATGATTCCAATACTTTCATACTTTTCCTCTCTCCTCACTGTTCATCCAGTTTTTATAAAAAAAATCAACTCTTTCGTATGTAAAATAATCGAAACTTCAAAATCTTTTATCTGCGATTAAGTTTTTCTTCCCGGACAAAATATACTTCCAAAAATCGTGCACCAACGAAGGTTAATATACAGACAGTCACATACTTACTATGCACCGTGACCTGGACTCTTAAATTACCGAATTATGCTTATCCCCAAGTTGCAGACAACTGCATTTAATACAGTACCGACGCCATTTATCATGCATCTGTCCGGGAGACATCTATTCTGGTGTCAAATGAATTAAACATGCTCCATTCGATGCTGCTGTCTGTCAGGAGTATAATATTATCATTAATAAACCCCAAGGATTTGCTCTTGTCTTTTATATTTTGGAACTCCATTTTTAGAGTTTTTTTGGGAACCTTGGTTTATTTTCCTGGTGACATATAAATAGTAATGACGGTTTAGTTTTGTTATTTGGGTCAGTAGTGCTAAATAAAACAAAGTTGTTGGGATGTGGCTGGGTTCAAAACAAAAAAATATTAAAGAAAGCTCACAAGCTCATCAAAACGATAAGCAAACGCTGTGTATGATGTTATTTGGATGGGACTGGTGAGAACGTTATATAATCGAATAGATGCCTTGATAACATGCCTGCTTAAAATTGCTATGAGCGACAGTCACCTACTGTCGTTACCTACGAGCGGAAAAAAATATTCTATTGTCAGCAACGAAAGTGAAGTTTTTAGAACTGAAATCAAGTAAATCAGTATTTTAGAAAACGTCTCTTAGTTTTTCTCTGAAATCTAGAGCCAACTTATCAATATGTTTATCTATATTAAGTAGTAATATTCTTTTACAAACTTTTCAGTTCAAAATCATTTTCACCACAACCACCTCCAAATTCAAGTCCTTACATACATTCACTATTATCCAGCACCAGTAATGTATCAGCTAGGATGACGTTATTTTCCTTCATATGTATTGAACTTGTTGCCAAGTCTTTAGCATATCAAATATCAACTGCATCAGTCTCTTGAATATAACATGTTCTTGAACATCGATCAATCTTAGAAGCAAACATTATGGATTGAACATTTTTTATGCTCATTTTCAATAAAATTTCCATAAGTATCGGTGGTATTGGGCGAAAATCGGGCAAGGTACGTGTGGAGCTCACATTGAGGGTTCCGCATCACCAAAACTATCGCAATTACACTTTTTTTTATTTCTGGATGTCCTATCTTCGCTTTGATCTTATCTGAAGGAAGGCAATAGATGAAGCTATGAGCGTGCCTAAAAGATGTCTTTTCATCCGTACTACGAAGGGTTAAAGGTAGAAGGTAACATTCTGAAGGTGTATCCAGGTACCATCTTACTTTATTATGGCTTTTAAACTGTTTAGTTGTAGTCTAAGTTCTTTTATCGGTAAAGAAAATACTGCCTTCGGGCAAACAGATGGGATGATTGACAGAAAATCAGCCACACTGATGGCGTAGGCTAATAGGATCTCGACTTAGGTTTTTGGACGAGGAATCCTAAAAATATCTGTCTGGCACTCAGTGTCTGCATTATACATGACAGTGACGTTAAAGAGTGCAGCGTCTGGCTCATTTGTCAAGTGCTGACATTAATGTTTCATGTGTCTGACTTTTTTTGTTGACGGTATAATGTTCAGTGCGGATTTTTTTTTCGATTCTAGTTTACTTCGTCTCTTCTAGATCAGTTAGTGAATAAATATGTTTGAATAGTTCATTCATTTTTTTTGTAACTTATTTATATAGTTATTTAATTTTTAATTAACAGATTACTCAAAAACAAAAATAGCTCTACAGTTTAGAATAAGGTATGATGGAATACTCACAGTACTTTGTGGTTCTTATCTCCACAGCTGCAGGAACCTAGGTCCATGTTGCATTAACATGAACTATACGAAGCTCATCAGTCGTCATCGTCATCAATCATGATCAAGGCAATATCTCCTTCCAGCATTCCTATTGTATCGGTATATGACGAGCAATATATTTGACATTTACGACCCGATATAACATAAAACCGACGAAATAAAAACATTTTAAGAAAACATACCAGCGGAATAGATATAAAAAATCCATACAACTGCAAAAACCATAAAAAATACCAAATATAGTGTCCCAAGAACTTGAACTTCACCTCACGTCATACATTGCCGTGCAATAAAAATGGCCGCATAAAATAACCATCGTCATAAACCGAGTACAGTTGTGACTCCATTTGTACTTCTTAAAGTGCTTTAAGCCTTGTACTTTTATCTCAATTGGCTTAGCAAAGCGGCTTGTGTCGATTACCGATAAAATATGTTGGTTAATATCTTTGCACTTATGTTTATTATTTGCAGGCGAGCGAATATTAATCGGGTTATCTTTTTATCAGATGTCGGTTTATTCCACTTGTGTAGTTGCAGATTCTACAGAAGCCTTTTCGGTTTACCCATATCTAAATCTGCAATTCTAATTGGATAGAGTGAGTGTACCACCTAGGTAATCGCACCTGAGCTTCGTCACTTGTAAAGTTATTTATGTACGCAGAAATTGTTTCGCGGGGCTACCTACTTCTATAAGATTCAGTGGCAATATTGATTTCGTCACTGGGTAAGTTTATGACAAGACGGACAGCATCATAAATATACAGATACAACAACTAAATTATCTGACTAACCTAATGTAAAATTGGAGCGGAGAGCAATGGTGGGCTTGTGGCCTAGTAGTAAAGCTCCGACTTACGCGTCATGATTATTTCATCAGCTATTTTAAAAACGGTTAAGAAAAATACCGTGAGGAAAACGGCAACCGGAATCGGCCTAGGAAAAAAATCGAAGACATTGCGACATCCAACAGCTGCAGTCGCTTCTTGTAAAATATTGGAATTCAGCTGCGTTCTGTTAGATTGGAAGCCGACCTAAACGAATTACGGAAAGGCTAGGCAGATGATGACGGTGCCATCCATCACCCTGAACTGGGACCGTGTGGCAGAATATGGCCCACTCTACTCAAAACAGAGGAGGCCTGGAAATATTATAGTTCCTATTTTGCAAAAACTTCAACTATATCTAAACTTTCAAGTTCCACAAGATAATGAACATTCAATTAAATGTTACATAGAAAAGCAACACTCTCATTAAATCCCACGGTCACTACACCACTTGAAACAATTTTATGACCAATATAACTATAATTCTAGTATATTAGCAAGTATCTTTAAACGTGTAGGTACCTTTATCTTAATCGGCTAGTAAAGTAGCCTGACATGGTCGATGTAAGATAGTGTTTGCAGTAATATGAGCAAGGGCTGATAGCATTTCTGTAAGCTATTGGACTAAGATGTCGTCAGCTAAAGTATCAATTTTCAGATTTATTCAGTTCTGTGTTGTTTATAGTTGAGTTGAGAGGAGATATGGCTTGGTCGGTTTCGATTGTAAATATGCTGTTGCTACTGTTTAACAGTCAATGTAGTGCCTCGCTATTGCAACCGTGAATTATTACAGGCTTAATAAATCCTTGGTTCTATCGCGGAATCAAAGTGTCCAAGTACGGTTATTTTTGCCCGACTACGGCGAAGCCAAAAGGAAGGGTTATGATTTTAGCAGTCTATGTAGGTATGTTTGTATTTAAGTATGTTCCTCCGTAGCTTCATCATCATCATCTGCCTAGCCTTTTCTCAACTATGTTGGGGTCGGCTTCCAGTCTAACCGGATGCAGCCCGGGTGCTTCCTCCGTAGCGTATTAACTATTAATCTGATTGTGATGAATAAGGTGTCAATCGATTTGTTATTATGGCCCGGTAACATAGGCTACATTTTAACTAACTTCAACAGTAGGAGGAGTCAATTTTATATTGTAAACACCGAATTTAATTAGAGCATGATTTTTCAGTAGTCGGGTTTTTAGTTGTAGTATATATACTACACAAAGTCTTGTTTATTTATATTTTCTATAGCACTTCGTACGTCATTTGGGGACTAATTTCCGCTATCTATAAGCAAGGATAATCCTGGTAAGCTGTAAATAAACTTGTGGAAAAGACGAGGAAACATATCACATTACCAACCATGACAGACAGTCTGGAGTGCTGGAGGACTGAAGTTACTTCTGGTAGATAGAGTAATGATCCATCCCTAGATTGTTTAGTAAGAGAATCTTATGCAACTCGTAAAGAAGCCACTCCTTTTGTCAATCGACACATAAACAAGATGAAATATGATCGCCAAAAGTCACTATGTATAACATTAACTCATAATCATCGCTTTCTTAATCTCCTGCCAACGAAAGACCTCCTGCAGTGTCCTATACCACGCTTAGCAATTCCAACACAGATCTCACCAACTTTCGAACTGCAAAAACAGCTTAAAAACCTTACGGAAGACATCAGAAACACAAACTAATGAGGCAAGAATATGAATAAGTTGGAAACTTATACAGAATATTAGTTAATCGTTGTTCTAATAATGGCAAGCGACGCCGCGGGGTTTTTTTAGTGTGCCAGATGGTAGATAGGTATAATGTAATGATATCGCGTTTGGGTTCAGTAGTTGATATTTGAAATTGATGATGAAGAATTAAGATGTGGGGAACTGATAATTTAAATTGCTGTAGAGTACAGTGACCACATTTAAAAAGCCCTCATTTTTGTCACCGCTCGTACTCGTTAATTAACACTCTTCTAGGACAAACTACGCTGTCGTATATAGCTGTCTTCAAGTGCAGTCAGAAAAAAAAGGCTTACAACTACTCTTGTCTCAGAGTGTAATTTGATCATTGGGTCCCGTTATGTGGATAGCAGTTTGAACAGAAGACTAACTAACTAACTATTCAACAGATTCCACGAGATTCGTCAGGGCAACGAGATAGTCGTAGAACAAACATCGCGTGTTGGCAATAGATAAAACCATACTCCGCAAGACTAAACGGTAATGAAAGAAATCTGCGTAAAAGACGTTTATAGGCACTTACGACAATTATGATATACGGGACATAAGGCAGCCCCTAAGTTCCCGCTTGTCCATTAACTATCTAGGTAATATGAACGTCTGAAGTCTCAACGATCGTACGCTCGTAAACGTTTAATTTACGATTATTATACGACTTTAAAACGTTATTGAAGCTTAATTTTCGCGTTTTATTGTCGTTTCGTGCTTATTTAATAAATATTTTTATTTGTTATCGACAGTCGTAAATGGTAATTTGTTTTGTATTGAAATGGTTTACGCTTTGAATATGTAATGAGGTTATAAGACGTTTATGGTAACGTCATCGGTAGTTTCAGAAGGTCAACTTTTAACGTTTAATAAGGCTTGGACTCATAGACTCATGGCATCATGAATTTACCGTAAAACACCCAAACGTGATGCAGCCCAGAATTTTCGAAGGGGTCGTTCCGTTTTGACTAAAAATGCATTTATTTTTTATGGTCGGTAAATTGTCGCCACTTGGGTGAGACTACTGAATCTGATAAGCACATTAAACAACTAATAAAGTATTTTTAAAGATTTTCTGAGTAAGATTTTACCAACTATATGCCCTTGGACTTTGGTAAACATGAGAGTTCCCGTTCGAAGTAAACCCTCTGTGTTCCTCTACATGGTGACCAAAACTTGATGGAATTACGACTCTCCTTATTACGGCTAGTTACAAACAGCTTATAAGAGTAAATACGTTTAGCCATGAGCTGTTGGCGATAAATATTTAATTTATTGCATTGGCTTTATATCATGATGGCTTCCCGTCAGCTGGAGAAGGGAACTATGTCAGCTGTTGCTAAGTAAGTCAGTGCAGTGTGGGAACGAATATACTGACACTAACTAAAGTTCTTCAAAAGATTGGACGGGTTTTTGTCTAGTTGTGGGACCAGTACTGGCTAGCTTTCTTACTTTTCAAGTGGCATTTAGAGGAAACTAAGCATTTCCTGTGCAATTCAAAGATGTTGTTTACCAACCACCAAACTGCACTGGGCCCTCGTGGTGAATTGCGGCCCACTCCCTCTCAAAAGAGAAGGCCTATGTCCCATCACTGGTCCTGAATCTGTAGGAGCTGGTGAAGGTCGTATTAATCTACGGGATATGGAAAGCGCAGAATTGATACTTGTGGTAATATTTGCGAGAGCATGTCTAGCATTGGACGTCTTAAGCGCAGGCCACACTGCCATCTGGCCGGCGGGCGAGCGAGGCGAACGACGCGCGACACATCGTTTCACCTCTTTTCATACTTTGGTTCACACCGCGAACTATCGAAAGAACCGAACGAAGTATGAAAAGGGTCTTTGCGGTGTGGCCTGCGTTTTATAGCTGAATGATGAAGATGATAAATCCATTAGAATCCATTTTCAATAATTGTGACATGCAATATTTGTGGCAATTCACGATACTACGTAAGTACAAAAATAAAATCCAGAATGCAGCAAGCAGGACATAAAATATTAATTATCAGATTAACTTTTAATATGAAACTAACGGGTAACAATTAAAATTTATATTACCCTCATTCATAAAGATTATATTGACAATAATTTGACGGCCCAAATACATTTCAAAATGGCGGCAATCGGCCATGTTGTAAATTGTGTTGCCAGGTAAATTGGCATGAATTTATAAGCTTACTTGCCAGCCAAATATGATTGCATAATACATTGATTTATTATTTTGCAGGCAATAGTAATTATTTATTAATTTTACTGGTTTATATTTGTTGCACCTTATGTTACTTCAAGTTATTTGTAATCCTAAGAGACAGCTGATTCAAACTTGGCAAGTAATTAGAAGTTAAAAACTGAAAAAAACTAACTAAATATATTATTAATTAAAAAGTATTAAATAACCTAAAATAAATAAACTAACAACGAACTATAAAAGGGCATCAAAAAACTCCTCCTCAACGCTATCTGTGGTAATGTGCCCAAGAGACTGGCGGCGTTGCCACGTTGTATGGCAACACTTAGCCTCTGGCCAAAGTCACGGGAAGCGTCAACTAGGCGTTTCGAAATTTCCTTAAACAGGCTATGAGCACTCTGACCCTAGAGTTTCAACCCCAAACGGCTCGAAAATATAGTTAAATGTCAAAGGTTTCTATATTTACGCCGCTTGAGGTTCTCTGCAGCCGCAGCGGCAGCGCCAGCACAGCACGACGAGCTTGGAAGATGTGATGGCGCAAGAGTATCGACGCATAAAAAAAAAAACTGAAAGACAATACAATGTAGAAAATGTCACTTGGACTCGATTTTCCTCTTCGTCTCTGCATCATTATCGTCATTTAAAATATTGGTTTCACTATTATTTTCCCTCTATTTGAACATTGCTGATAAGATTAAAATGGTCTCTGTGCTCGTTGCAATAGGGTTGTTGTCTGAGGTAAATTAATTTTGCCGTGGAAGGCCTGTATTTCCTTCATAAAGTGTTGTCAAGGACATGAGCTAGCCAAACGACTTAAGGAATTCATAAAAATCAAATAAAAACCTTATTCCGTAAACACAAACACAAACAATGACAAATCACATAATAAATGACACCATATTACATAAATCAAACAACGTTATGGACCTTACATAATCCCCCAAATCTCCATTCGAATCTTGACATATCACCTTAATTGCAACTGACAGGAAATTAATTACCTAGTGTAAAAGGTCGCTAATATACATACATTCTATACGAATAGTGTAGTGCTAATATACATTCTAAATGAATAGTGCTGTGCCCTGTCACTCGATTATCGATTGTTTATCAAATATGCTAATATTGTAATAGTGTTTTAATGGGACAACCGGTTGGTGATTTAAATATTGATATTAATATATTCGAGCTGTCGCTGGTAGGTGTTGGGGGAGGACGACGGTAATGGAGTCGATGCATTGGTTAGTATTTGGAGTTGTAAGTTTTTTATTTATTTTTTACGATTTATAAACCCGAAAATAAACGACTAGAGCTTTCTATTAAAATTTAAATGAGAAATCAATTGGCTTATCATTTCTGAAGTAGTCACTGACATTATTTGCATTATTTGAAACTGAGTTATTTATTTCGTTACAATCTTACGTTAAATTAAATTCAATCTGCTTATATTTTTATTCAGAACCGTCAACGTTTAGATATGTACTTATATAAAATTTTAGTACTGATTTACAAAAAAAAAACTCTTTTCTCAATGAAGTCTCTACGCCGTTGCTAGTCCCAACACTTGTCTTGTAAATAATGTCAGCGTGTAATTCGGTGTGTATATTAGAATTACGAAATGTGTCGATTTACGTGACACGTCTGTCTGTTTGATTGCTTGTTTGTCGACATTACGCAACTGGGTAAACGTACGGCATGTCGCTTTTAGATAAATGGCTAACATTTCATTTAGTTGTTTGGTTATGTCTGTGTTTATGATGAAAGAAAGCGATTTCCTGATGCAATTGAAAATAAATTACATTAAAAGATGATTGATATCTGTATTTTTTATTCTTCCTTTATGCTTGGTTTGTCAAAAATGTTACGCTCTGGTGACGTAAAGCACAGTAGGTATCTTTCACTTTTGTCTGCTTACAAAGATCAATGGGAGAAACCTATGTTGTAAAGAATTAGCATACTTAATTCTAATTCACTTCTGAACGATCTCTCTCAGCAATCTGATATTATCTCAGTAAGAAATATTGTTTAGCAACACCAAGTAGGTTGTATAAATTCACCGTTTTGTTTTATTATACCATAATTTTACTTTAACAACAATAAACATAATTTACTTCACTAAAACATTTGATAATCTCGTGTTGTAATCAAATAATACTTAGACACACACTAAATTAAAACCAATAAATTTACAAAAAAGCAATTTTATGCGACATTTTTTTACAGCACAATATTAATGTTAAAGGTTAACATTATAATTTAAAATGCAATTAAGGAGACGGGTGATAATAAATTTTATGAAAAAAGATAATGACACGCCATTATTTATCGATACAATTAATTCCACACTCCATTTTTTTTTGATAATTTTATTTATGGCTCATAAAAAATAGGGTCACAACTTCTCACAGTTTTAGCTTTAAGGAACCTTTCAATTCAGATCTTTTCATTTTTAGTAAGAGTGACTACACTCTAAGTGGTCTCGTTAAAAGGTTGATATGGCAACAAGGGTTTTGACTTATTGATTGTTCAATTTGTTGACAGGCAAACCAATTACACTTTTAGTTTTTAATTAACCTTTTAACTTTTGCGTGCAATAATAACAGCTGATGTCAATTGGTATTTTTTTAATTCTTTTCGAATTGGGTCTAAAATCTACAGAGCACTTGGCTGAATTGGTTAAGTCGTACTTAGTAACAACCAGAAAACTGATCGATGACCAAAACAGATTGGTAGCAAAGATAAACTAAAATGTATGTGACAGTTTGAGGACCAAATGTTTTTGTGCAATTCTCGAGAATTTTATGGCCGTAATATGTACATACGATTTTAACGACGTACTATAGATCTTTGCTGGATAAGATAAGTTTGCCTATCTTCTCACAGTTTTGATAACTATGTTTATTAGTTGATACATAAATTTCTCATTTATCTGTTTATTTTATGCTAATCTGATTCTTATCTCTATCTAGCAGCCGATATTTATTTGACAGTGCTTGCCACCGTTAAAAGCTTGATATGTTCGGTTTAAAGGTCGAACATTAACTAAATGTGTAGTACGGTTATTAGGAGTTTAGATTTGAAAGGTGCAGTAAGATTTGATATTCAAGAGGGAATTGAGTAGACACGATGAAAATTGGTTCGACCTGAGGATGAACTACATTCAAAATATAAATTCAAATTTTAAAGTTTTAAAGACAGAGATGGTTTAAAATTACAAAAAGTTAGATCTTTGATTTACAACGACAAATATTGCCAAGCTAATATGTTTAATAAATGAGGTATGTGCCCCAGCAGTGGGTTATTATGCTATGCTCGTGCTATGTTTACAACAGCATCACATAATAATGTATTACACCATTACCCAACAATAGACGCCACAGTGGCCCTATAATTACCCCCACATCCATACCATGCTAACATATAATTCTGTTTAACAGCACCTACACACAAACACTTTATTACGTAATTAAATTGACATCCGCGACGGTCCGTAGGTCCGTGGAAACGCGATCCTCAATGCTAATGAATGTATAACGATTGCCGATTATCGTTGTGTCATCATCAGATGCGGTATCTATTTGCATTTTATTGATTGTAAAATTTTACGAGCATGTCGTGCTAAGGTGGTATCGACTCTCAAATTGATATTTTATCGATATACCAGTCGGACAGCACTAAACGCGAGAGCGGCGAACTTTAAATAGAGAGTTTAATATTTATAAAAGCTTATAATTTTATTTTTGAATTTATTAATTTAGGATTAGCTGTATAGGGCACGCTGTAACTATTATTTAGGTGAAATTTATGATTTTTAATAAAAAGTCGTGTCAATACAATATGTTCGTCGAATTTCTCTTGGTGTTTTCAAATATTTCAAATATCGCGTTGGCATAAAGTTTTTATGACGAGAACTTTGAGTGGCTGTAAATTATACTTGGTAGACTAATTCCGGGACTTAGTAAGTCATAACAGTCAGCCATTGTCACTAAAATGGTTGTGTACGAATTGTAAAATTTTATGTATTTTTGCCTTTATAAGATGAAGATAACCAATGCAATCAAAGATCGTGGGTGGGTGCTGTACGAATGTTACTTGATTGCCACTCACTTATATTTATTGGAATTATTACCAACTTCACATATTATGACTCTAAAACGATTGCCTACTTATTTTGAGTAATCTGTAATAGTCATTGCCTGTCTAGGAGATTAACTTGACTTTGATTTACGATAAGGTACCTGCTTTGTAGGTAGAAAACTTGAAATCAGCGTCCTGGCCGATGTAGCCGTAGATTTGGTGTCGTAAGGAAAGTTTGGGTGTGTGAATGAGGATGGCCGTAAGAGAACAAGAATACCTAAGAAAAGATTATCAAAGACAAGTCTAAAGAGATTTTGGAGAACGTTACACTAAATCCAGACGAGCGAGCCAGTTATATATTGTAAGTTTGTTTCTTGCTAGCAGATTACAACGTTGTTCACGATTGTCCCGTCTAGCGGTAAGTAAATCTATTAAAATGTCTTCACAATTTTCCAAAAACATTTTTCACCGAACTAGCAATAACTTCAGCTCAAAAAGAATAATGACACCTGCAGCTACTAAAAAGCTGAAATTCCCAGCCGTTTTTCGTCACGTCAGTCCCGACGTCAGCGTGACAAATCCGTGGGCATTCGTCTAGTTGGCGGAGAGTGATCGCGGCAGCAGCCAGCGTGACACGCGCATTTATCACGCCACGGTACGTGTTAGCGAGGTATTGTCCCAGGTCTGGGATATTCAGAGCACAGTGGGATTTTGGGACGAAGCTGGCAACTTAATTTGGCATTGGAAGAAGATTTTGTGGATGTTTATTAGGATGGTCCATTTAAAAATATTTTTATGAGCCCAGTGTGTATTATTAAGGAGTTGGCGAAAACTGATCGCGGCGGTAGCCAGCGTGACACGCACATTTATCACGCCACGCTACTGTTATCGCGATAAATCGTCCCAGATTTTGCACGTTCTGAAAATAGTGGGACGATTTTGGGACGAAGATGGCAAGCATTATTATTACTATTATGTATTACATATAACAAAACTATAAAAAAGTCTGATTCATCATCTACCGAGCCTTTTCCCAACTATGTTAGGGTTGGCTTCCAGTCTAACCGAATGCAGCTGAATACCAGAATTTTACATGGAGCGACTGCCTATCTGACCTCCACATCCCAGTTACTACTAAGTAATACGATACCCCTTGGTAAGACTGGTTGTTAGACTTTTTGGGCCACTGACTACCTGTAACGACTGTCAAAGATCTAGAAATGACAGCCGGAACCAACTGCTTAACGTGCTTTTCGAGGCACGGATGAAACTCGGTATGTAATGGGTGGTCACCCATCCACAGACCAACCTAGGCAAGCACGGCTTTACCTAAAGATCTATCCGAGTGTCTTTTATTATAAGCCACGAGCTCCTAAAAAAGGCTGATTATTGCATGGAAATGTCCTTCTCTCCTTAACTTAACATAAATGTTTGTATCGATAGGTCTAAAATATATTGACATGACCAGTTGTATGAACTCTTGAGACTCCTGTAATGTTTTGTAACATCTGGTTGCAAAAATCTGGATTAGACACAACGATTATCCTATTACAAAATAACCTCGTCCTCAGTTTTAGGACCTACTTTTTTATTTCGTCTCATCTCATAGCAGGGCATAAAAAATACCTACATCTTACCTAACCCAGTATTAGTTAGTCTAGAGAGTGTGCTAGCATCGAGAGATGGGGGGGGTGTAGGACAGAAGGGGGTCTGTTAACATGTTTACAAGTCGGATACTGTGCTAGTTATTAAGTAACGTTGTTTGTCGACTTTTCCTTGCATAGAAACATGTTTTTCAGCAAAATATGATAAGAGACAAAATTATTTTAGTTACAGGAACACTATTTTAGTTGTCTATACTTCCTATTTGAAAAGTTATAATTAGCACGAGTGTTCATACAGATTGCAGTGCTCTTAATAATTTTTTTTCGCCTCCTATTACATGGTACTTAAATATAACTGGCGAAACATTGGAGATGGACATGATGCTACTATTCTTATGCATATACTAGTAAACACCATAGGTACTCATCGGGCCCACACTATTTTAACTACAAACACCACACTTTAAAATGCAATATAAACTCCTTTTACACATTCAACCCTTATATTTATTGTAGAACCGCAACAAAGATTCAGTTTGGCGTCATCAAAGGGTGCAAGGGGTGCACAAACAAACAGAGCTAACCAAAAAACCAGCATCAAACGTTTTAATACAGCACGCGTTTATTGCGGTTTGTGTGTAGGAAGGATAGGTGGGCGGTTATATTATGGGATAATCCGAATTGAAAAAAGAATAATGGGCATTATAATAAAAGTGTCGTCGACAAGAAGTAGGTCTTGTGTCAATGGTACGTACTATTGACACAAGATATTTTTATTGGCCAATATTCGCCACCAGCCCAGTAGTGTCGATAACAGCGCAGAGGATACTTTGACTGTAGCTTTTGGAGCACAGAGAGCAGGAAAGGACGTTTCACATTATATTATACTTCCTACTGCTGAATAATCTAAGTATCTAACTATGAGGTTAACTATATTTAAGACAGACTGCTTAGATATAGTGCAAAAGGACGAAGAAGGTCATTTAGCTAGAATGGCTTATGCCCGACTCGTCATCGAATAACAGTGGGATAAAAGCAACCTAGCCCAGTTATCGTGGCTAAAAGTCCCAACTAGTATATATATTTGAATTAATTGCATTAGGTGGCTGGCCTAACGTGGCCACCCACACACTCTTTGCCAGTCAACTAAAAATATCCCAAAATATTATTTCCCAACGCCACCCTACCTGATGAGAGAACGTATCGCAAGGTTCATTTTGTCGGGTTCTTGCGCCCGGGGGCGACACCGTCGTTTCCGGGGGAAGCCGACAGAGGGCGCTGGCAAACACGAGCTCCATTTCCGGCACGGAAGAGCACCGCCGACGTCGCTTCCGGCCGCCGACTGATTGGGCCTTTATTAAAAACTGACACCTGAGGCTATCCACGGGTTTTTGTTTTTCGAATTTTTCCCTTTTTGCTAAGGGTTGGTTATGACAAGTGCTTTTTTAATCTTCTACGGTTGTAGTTGTCGCCGCTTTTTGGATTAAATTGTGGGTTAAACTGAGGGGTGGCTGAGATTGGATTTTGTTTGTTTTGTAGATTTTTTTACGAAAGATTTTCCCAACAATTTTAATAAAGAAATCTGAAATGATTGATAAACATTCTATTAAGGCTTTAATGCAGGACCCGAGATTTCTACTTTAAATAAAATTTATTTGATCCGACAAAAATGACTTAATTTTGAGATAGGTATTGCCTATTTCTAAATGTAGGTTCTAGGAAAATTTTGTAAGATCTAGTATCTTTTTATATCGATCTCATTGCATCATCAGTAAGCTGTATAGCTACTAAACAAATTTCCCCTGAACTCTGAAACAACTTAATTACCGACTTTATTAGCTACATCTCCTACCTATATATGTAGCAGACAGAAAATCAGTGTGGAGCAGTTCCTCGGTGAAACGTATCACTTCGGTACAAATCCGACGTCTTGTTACATGCACACCGGATAAGCTGACTGCAATAGTGTTGTGATATAGTCGATGTACCACAATTCAAATTAGAAATATTGAATCGATTGTATCACTTTCGTAGTTTCCGTTATCTTCGACAATCACAATGATCTCATTATGTTTTAAATTGCACCTTAGTCCATTGTAGAATGGCATAAACGGTTGAGCTTTGAGTAGTGTTGTACATAATACTGTAGAAACAAACATATTTTTTACCCAGTATAAACAAAAAACAGTCAAACAAAAGACAATAAACAGTATCCGTTTCACGCATTTCTTTATCTCCAGTACCCTAAGCCCCGTGAACCCAACTTCGTCCTACCTTATCCGTCGCCACACAACTCCACAGCGATAAATCGAAAGCACACGAAATCTGAACAATAAATTGCAGACAATATTTTCAGCAACATCGTTCCCGTAAATATCGTTGAAACTATAACTGAGTTCTTCCGGAGTTAGGGGTGGCACGTAGTTTCGTTGTTTTTTGGACAAAAAACGCTAACGTTTTTCGCTAACGTGGTGTTTAGTTTACTTTTCTTTTACGAGTACGTTGTTTTCTTGTACGTTGGTTGGAGTTTAGGTATGAGCTTTACCTTGTAACAAATCAAAAAACATTAAGTAATTTGTTACACTGATGTTTTCAAAGACTAAACAATTGTTTGACTTTCGGTACTTGAATCATTTACTTAAAATAAAAAAGTCTTTTTAAAAATCTGTGTTTTTTCAAATGCGGGATCTCCAAAAAAACTTTAAAACTGGAATAGGATGTTCAATTTAGTTGTTTGTAGGCTTGCCATTCAGGCAAAACATTATTATTGCTTGGAAATATCCTTCTCTCACATAATAACAAAATGATATCACTAAAATGAATACAATTCTACCTCCAAAAACTTGAACAGCCCTAAACGACTATGGAGTCGTAAAAACGTATTTTATTCGGAATGGTCAATGCAGTGGCTCCCCGGTGGCCAGTTACATGTCGTTCGAATGTGCTGCCCTCTATACGATCACTCTTTTTACGTGTCTCAACTAGTCACGGCCGACACGTAGGGAAGTACTTTAGGGCAGACATGTCAGCCTTTTTAGGATGTCTTGGGGTTTCAAGTATGAAGTTTGTGCCTGTAGGTAGTTGTGATATTGTTTCTCTTAGGAGTCTGTGTTAGTCAAAGTATTCTTGCCTGCTTGATAATTATGTCTTTATAGTTACTGTAGGTTTATTCAGTGGTTTTTCCTTCTCATAATTTGTCATAAAAACTTCATTGCCACATTGATATACTCCATTGATATAAGTCTCTAAGCGTCGCCACATCGAGCAGTCCTATGTTTTTCACATCCAACGGAATCCCGCGTCCTTTACCAGGTCCTCGATCCAACTTGTGGGAGGTCTACATATGCTTTCCGATAAGCTCATCGGAGTTTGAAAGATTAAAGTGTCTAGAAATCAATATTTTTTGGTTGTTCACTGGAACTCACAAAGTCAGTAAATGTAAGGTTTCAATAAACCTTTACTTTTCTGTTCAATTTGACTTCCCTAAAAGGATTCTCAACTTAAATCATAACAACAAAGCAAAATAAACATTGCGTTAACATTCAATGAAATATTGTACGATTTCAATTGAAGATCTTTCTTTCATGTCACTTTAAGTGTCGATAAATACTCCACACGGCTTTTGATCTCTCAAATAGAGGTTGAGCAGAATTTAAACCCGTCACGTGAAGAACTAACATGAGCCCGCGACGTAAACGCGATGGATATTCGAATGACTCTTTAATCGAAAATACATATATCCTATCCTAAGTGATGATACTGATGATACGTGAAGTTCAATCAATTAATTCAATTTTGAGCAAAAATAATTAAATCTAATTGTTTGTTTTACGTAACACCCCGTTTAAGTCCTTAGGGGATGCAATTTGCGTCAAGAAACTTCCCCGTGATACTTGTTTCTTTCGCATATATATAATATGCACTATATCATTTCTTTCATGCGTTTTCTCTGCTGCAATCGCTGTCGCAAAACGCGTGTCGTTTGCCGCTGAAGTCAGGGGTACATTTACTCAGCGCGTTCGTAATAGGCCCACAGAATTGAAACCCCGTCAAATAAGGTCACAGTCACAGTGACATCGACATCTTCAGTTTTATGATCTCCGTAAATGACTGTCTCCGAAACTGGCTAAGTTTAATCGATTTTGGAACTCGTATATGTTATTTCTGTAGTTTCAGTCCCTCTTTTAAGGTTCACAGTTTTATTGCTTTTATTTTTATAGTTTACTTGGGAATAAAATGAAATTCGTGTAAGAGCTTGTGTGTAATCGTTTTATGATTGTTTGGTAATATGTTTTGTTTTAATACAACATGCTTTTTTGCAATGTTTTTGTTTTTACCGAGTCTTCAATCTTGATGGACATTTTTGTAGTAAAGTAACCTCTTGCTGAAGCTAAATATACTGTTGAAATTGTGAAGTGCCAAAATAACATTTCATTTTGCATCTATTTGCAAATCAAATCAATTTTGCATAGGCACATATTGCATATTCATCTATCAATCACGTCCCCATCCAAACTGATCTCTCTAACTTTCAAAATAGGGTTCAAAATTGTGATGATGAGTAACAATATTTAGAAATTCTTCAGTACCCAGCCGTTAAATTGAAGTGCAAACAACATGTTTAGGTGTATTAATAAATTATCGGTCGGCAAGTTTATTTGCTCACACATTTTAGTGTACTTATGTTAATCAAAAAAGAAACTCAGCGTTAAGTTGTCGGTAAACACCGTGAGTGTGTATTTGCTTAGAATTATGTACGCAGTATGTATTGATTAGGTTATTTGTAGGGATGTTTTTCTTGGTTTCGGCTTACATTTTTGATTATGGGCCAGCCCTAATATTTGCATCCTGAATAATAATCTAAAATAAAGCCATCGCCATGTTGGGTTCGGTTTCCAATCTAGGATGCAACTGAATACCTACCTGCATTTTACATGAAGTCTATCTAACCTACCCTGTAACTACCTATAGTATACATGTAACACGATGTTCTACGGTAAAACCAGACCATAGGCTTTCTCATTTGATAATGCTGGACTTTTATTATTTATTTATTTATTTAAACTTCATGTACAATAGTGATACATAGGCGGACTTAATGCCACAAGGCATTCTCTACCAGTCAACCTTTTCCCAACAATATTAAAAAACAGTGATATTATTGCCCATAATTCTGATAAAATCGCAGTTTCTCACATACCACTAATGAACGCCTCACTGTTCTGAAGATTTAAAAATATCTGCAGTCACTAGGTTCTTTATATCGTTTTAAATTACTGCAAGCATTCATTTCTCAGATGCCATTATTGCAGCAATGTATGTTAGTATGTTTATTAACAGGTTTCCAGGCCATTATAAATTATGAATCTTATAATGACTCAACTCGATCAGATAACTCTCATAAAGGATACAGGGTGACAAGCAGCTGACAGCAAGTTTTTGCTTTATTTCCCTCATCAATATGGATATTAATTAAGTACAGCATATCTGGTATATTGTAATCCAACTACATATGTAGAACTTTGTGCATCAAGGAGTTAGATACGTCGTAAAATTCTAGAAGCGTCAACAAAATTAACTTTGTTTGATCAAGTCCTAAAAATACAGAAGGCAGTACACAAAACTTCACAAGAATTTCTATATTTACCACCAAACTTCGGACAAAAGCAACAAAAATGGTAGCAGCAAACATGAAAAATTTAAACCCTTCCATAGAATTACAAAAGTGATTAGAGGGGTGGGATAAATAAATAAATATTTATTTCTCTTTGCCGACGTCAACCAACGTCGATCTTTAGCGTGGACACGTTAAAATCGCGTTTGCCTTCGCTTCACACAGGTTCCCAGAAGGACTATCTGTCAATACGACATTCGAAAAATCGAATGTCAAATTAGTTGGACAAACCGTTCGGGTCCAGTCGGCTCGTTTCGTACGTCACGAAGAAAAAAGAGCAAAGGGGATTGGTCGTTTTAGTATTAGCTCGCTAATGCGTATAGGACGACAAAGATACCGACGACACACAAACCTCGTATTTCGGTTCCGTGACATTTTTACTTGTATCAATATATTTTTACTATTTGTACATATTGGTATTTCTTGTATGAGACAGTTTGATAATTTATTGGGTAAATACGCGGTGGTTTTCAAATGGAGTCTTGGAAAAATATTTTTAGTCAGTATTATCTAAACAGATTGTTTTAATCCGGGAGTGGTAAAATAGTGTACCAACTTGTTATCTTTTCTTTTACGTTAGTTTTGTCGAGCTAACAAACAAAACAATTTGTTTTTAGACACGCTAAGTTTCGGTGTTATCTAGATGAGACTAACACTTAAAGCCATTGTAATAAAATGGTTAAAAGCGTTTGTGTAGAAAATGAAAATGAAAAGCAAATAAAAAAATTTGCAGAAGTAAGACAGCGGACACTCCGTTAGGTTTGTCTACATGGGCGCCAGTTTAATAAGTACTCATTGCAATGTAAAGCATGAATGCGTAAATAGCATTGTTGAAAACTTTAACAAGCTAAAGGGAACTAATCCGTTTTTTGATCAATTGTTAAAAATTGTTTATTCATAAATAAGACAGTTACAGTCTATGGTCTGTAAAGCAATCTGTAACAATCAGATACTCATATAAAAGCGTATAATTTTATCAATCTCAATCGAAACCTTTTGGAAAATAACAGCAAAAGCGGTCAGAAAATAAATCGGGATACTTGCCTCAAATAACACGATGAGAACAGGAGCCGGGAATCGGCCGGGTTGCCGGGTAACTGGTAAATTGGATCGGCATCGTGGACTCGATCGCGGGGATTATCCGGCCATCGTTACGGAGCAACGTTAACGCTCGCCGCTTCTGATTGTCTCTTTACTCTATGTGCACTGTGGGGTGAAGTGATGATGTCCGGGTCAAAATAGTTTTTAGTGCAATTTTCTGTGATAATTATTACTTATTCTTTTACTACTATATCCCTAAGCAGGGTTTCGTACTGCATGAAGTTCCTAGTCGAAACTTTAACAACTAGAGCTTTACTTGTCATAACGTTTTCTTTCTTTTTTCCTAAACAAAGCGAAAAAAAATATTTGAAAAAAGTGGTTTAGTGTTGTCGTAATAATAGAAAAATCTGCATACAAATGAACTCACGCTTTTTACTCAAAAGGGTAGGCATAAAATACAGAGAGTTATTTACTACGAATCCTTACATACTCCATCCTTTTGCTTCATCCATGTTTATGCAAATACGTACACCAGTTGCGGGAATAAAAAAACAAATCTAGAATTTTTAACAAAAAAAAACAGCCTATTGTGACAAAATCCACTTTTTTTACAATAGTTTGCCCTCTGTGCCGCCCACAAGTTCAGCTGGCTATCGCAGATCTCCGCTCGTTTGTAACGACGTCTCGCACCCGACGTAACGACTCGATCCCGCTTTTTATTTCTTTGCCCACCTGGTTTTTGCTGAGTGCCCACTGTGCATTTCAGTGATGGCGATTTTTTGGCTAGTTTATTGATGTTTTGTGTTAAATTACTATGTAATTTAATTTCAAAGAGAGTTTCAGATTTTGTAAACTTTTCACGTTCATTTCTTCTAACTTGTATGTACAAGGCGATGAGTGGTGGTGGTATTGAGCTCTGTTTTTTAGAAACGAGAAACGCCATAGTTACATATTCATTTAGTAAAACACGTAATTGTCCATCATGACAGAAAGAACGTCACAGTTATGAAATAAATCTGGTAAACATTTTAGTCGCACGACACGCTAACCTATTACACTACCAACTAACTCTATATTTGGGACACGCTAACCACCACAAATCACGATAAAAATTAAGTACATTTTAGCAAGAGTTTAAATCAACAAAATAAACTAATCAATCACGTACATATTACACATAGCATCCAGTTAGGTACAGCAGTCACCTAGAAACGTGCTAACAGACGGACAAACAGACCATCAAACATGATAACTGATGGCTGTCCGACTTGAGATGCTAATTATGAATGTAACTGCGTTTTAGCAGTTTGATTAACGAGGTTGGAGGCACGGTTTTGAGTGTTTTGATTGTGAATTATTGGAACTAGATATAATTTGAAGTCACATAGACCAAATACGCATAATAATATTAAAACAAGTTTATTAAACGCAAATAAAAGACAAAAATAAGCGAAAAGGACTGGCCTCCATACGTAAAATATGAACTGTGATGACAGGAAGTCTAACACACAAGACAGTGTAATTTGATATCAGAATGTAATGACCAAGAAATAAATCAGCAGTGATATATTATCAGACTTTCGCTATCAGATGAAAATCCATTAATCAGAAATGCAAAAGTAATTCTGTCTAAGTAATACGTTCATGAACGGATTATGAAATGAAATTTGACACACAGGTGGGATTTCTGACCTCCTCGAGAGAAGCCGCGGTAAAAACTTAGTATGTTATACAATCACCTACCAGTTGACAACGCATAGACGTCACAACCTAAACTCAATTACGATTAATTTACCTCCATTACTTTGTCACAGCCAATGCTTCACACATTATCATCTCCGACCACACAAGAGAAATCCGAGTTTCAAAAGCTCTCAACAAGTCCTGTAAATAACATACGGATGCTACTACCACCAAAATTGATATAACTATCGTTGGTATGAAACATCAAATAAAGAAGGCACGAGTGGAAATAGCTGAGTAATAACGATAATTGATTTGGCCAATTTTCGAAACGTATGTTATATTTGAGCAAACATAATGAAGAATGTAACGTTTGTTGACATACTTAGTGATTTGGGAAGTACCGTTTGGATTGGTGAGGTACTAACAGAAATGGGTAATGATGGGAATGATAACAACAGATTTGAAGCAAAGAAAACTTTGAAAGATGATAATGAATTAATGTACGAGGAACACACTGCAATTGGTAATATTCTTAACAAAGGATATCGTGTTACCCAGTAACATGGATGGGAAAGGGCAGATGATGACTATATTTTTGTAGACGAAGGTGATAATAAAATCTAATGAAACAGTAAGAGCATAATGTCCTGCCTGTAATTGTAAGGCAGAACTATGCCTATATTTTTATTAACCCACATTTCGCCCATCTTTGGGGGACCTGGTAAAGGTTGCAGGGATCCGCTGGATGCGAGACGCACGGGACCGGTCAATGTGGCGACACTTGAGGGAGGCCTATGTCCAGCAGTGGACGTCTTTCGGCTGAAATGATGATGATGATGATGATGACATTTCGCCAGTTTTGCTTATGTCCCATGTTATAGGAAACGAGTATTTTGCTATCAACTGGGCACAAGTCCTGATTCCATAGTGCTATTGAGAAATTCCAGTAACAACAACCTTTGTAAAATTAAGAACTAATATCATAAGTAACAAGTTAAACGTTATAAAGAGTCTTAGGAGACAATCTATTTGAGTTACTCGTTTCCACCCCGCCTCTGTTCTTAGTAAGATTTACGTAGCTTTTAACTTGACGCTAGTTGAGATTATCAGTCCAAGGGCGCTCTCTCGTTGACCCTGGCTGAACTTGGCCAATAATTATACTTTATACAGCCCAGATTAACACCGTTCAGGATTTATGTTGACTCGGTGAAGTTTGAGTTGGCCTAAGGACCAAGTTATTTATAATATTCATGATATGTGGTTGTGGGTCCATAAAGTCGCAATGTAAAGAGATTTTTAAATTCTACTTAATCATGGAAGACAACTTTACCTCTTTTTTCGTTGAATATAGTTCTGTGATAAAAACCCAGTTATTTTTTCAACCTTTGATGTCAAAACAAATTCACCATTAACAAAAACAAACAAAAATACGGCCGGCACAGACGGACTAAATCTAAATACTGTCATCAATCAACCCTTACCGTTTCACTTATCCGAGCTGTCCACATGTAAGAGAAATTCGTTCACCGTTTACAAAACCCGAAAGAAATCAAGCGATCGATCAATTAAAGTAAAACAACTTATCATTCCAACCGAAAAAGAACCACGAATCCATTATACAAGGGCATTAACAAACAAATGTTCACACTTAACCTTTCTTTCTGGCTTGCGATATACATCTCTCGACGAAGCCTCATTATTACTGACCAGCAAACTTACTGAAACAGTCTTATTAATTCTTGTAGCCTCAACATAAGGATCAAAACCACCTGATTCGTTGGTGAATGGAACGTAGCCGAGGCTCTTAACACAAGGGGGGTATCTCAGGTGTCGTGGAAAACTTAATTTATGTTAAACTCGTCTGCGCCGCGATTATTTAACTGGCGGCGATGGAACGATAAGGAAGATTAATTGGGCTGGGCGTCGGATAAAAAATGCGAGGACAAGCAACCCGTGTGGTTCCGTCCGCCGAAATAACGATACGAACAAAGGCGGTTCTGGGTGGTTTATTTATGGAAACGCGTCGGACAAGACGGAGACTCTCATTTAGGCTGTATAAACTGGGTAATGGCGACTACTTATTAGGGAGAAGACTTTTCAATAAAGTCTTTTTATGGTTTATCTTGATAACATGCACGACAATTGCACGTAGTTGGTCATGCTCATTTTATATTAGTTTCTCATTTTGATAAAACTATTTGGAACGTTATGAGTATTCAGTAGCATCATCTACCTAGCTTGGTTAGTTTCTAGTCTAACCTAAGTCTACCTGGTGCATACCAGTATTTTAAATGAAGCGACTACCTAATTTACTTCAACGACCCAGTTACTAAGTAATATCATGATACCCCTTCATGAGATTGCTTGTCGGTCTACCTTCGGTCTTCTGACTACCTGTGACGAACGTCAAAGATTTACAATGCATGATCAACAGATTAACGGTTGACATTGGATCTTTAATATTAAATTGTGTCATCAAAACAAGCATCCAGGCACCTTTATCCATGACCTACAACAATAACGAGTTCATTGATCTAGAATTACATCAACAGCTGATAAGTTAATTATAAGTATTCATAACAAAGCTTACCGATAAAAATACGTAATTAATTTCATCAATCCATCATTTAGTATTGATCTTACTTTCAATAACGATGTGTAAAATAAGTCGTGCATTTAATTCAAATATTAGTGGCATAAAAAATTGCAAAGTTTATCAATTTTAGCCTAAGTAAATAAATGTCTTTGAGAATAAATCCCAATATTCTCAAAAATCATGTAAAAGCTTCTGAGTTAATAGCCGATTCAATCAAATTAACTATGGATAGTGGTAGAAGAAGTAGCAGTTCTGAGAATTTAGTTGAAAGTGACTTTGAAGATGACTATGTGGTTAAATCCATTGGTGCATTCGGTGTTTGGCAAGCTACAGTTTGCACTATCGCAGCTTTAGTGAGAGCAGTGGCAATATGGAACATGCTTTCAATAATCTTCCTGACTCCCACAACTGAGTTTGTATGCATTAAATTCGGTGATAATGCTACAATCAAAGCAGAAAATGCAACTTGTTACAGTAATTGTGTAGAATATAAGTATTATGAAGATGTGTTTGAAAAGACATTGATCTCAGAATTTGGACTGATTTGTGAAGATGCTTGGAAAGCTAGTTTTACCCAGTCAATGCTGATGTTTGGATTTTTGGTTGGAGTTTCACTGTTTGGTTGGATCTCAGATAGGTAAAATACATTTTCTTTTTTAAAATTTTCATCTCTTCCCTTGTCACAGATATTATTATGTTTCAGATTTGGTCGACGAATTGGATTAATAATATCGTCTGCACTCAACATCGTATTCATGTTAGCCGCACCATTTTCTCCAAGCTACTGGATATTCAACGGTATAAGATTTTTCATAGGAATGGCCTCAGGTGGCAGTATGATAATCAGCCTAGTATTTATCATAGAAATTGTTGGACCACAACATAGGGAAGCTGCTGGCAGTCTAGCAATAATTCCTGATGGACTGGCCCAAGCACTGTTATCAGTATTTGCCTACTTTTCTGTTGATTGGAGAATGTACCTTTTGCAATATGCTGTGGCTTCAGTTTTTATTTACGTATTTATTGTATGCCTGCCTGAGTCACCTAGATGGTTGATGTCTAAAGGCAATGGAGAAAAAGCACTTCAGGTTATGACGAGAGCTGCCAAGAGGTAAGAATAATTATTTTAGTAATTGTCATGAGTGTACACATTAAAATCTATAGATTTTGTAGAATGTCTTAAAGTTGGTTTTGAATTTAGGAACAAATTAAATACGGCAACCATACGAGAGAATATTGCTATGGCATTGGACGAAATCATGGTCAATGACAAAGAAATACGCAAGTCAACATACTTGGATCTATTCAGAACTAAACACATGGCGTTTAAGACGATATCTTCAATCATAATTTGGATGTCAGCTGGTGCTTGTTATTTTGGCATAAACCAATATATCACTTTTATTGGATCTAATGTTTTCATCACTGTGATATTATTAGGATCTATTCAGGTTAGTCCAGTTAATTGCTATGGATACCTAGTAATAACTAGGAATCACTACCAAAATATTGTTAGTTTGCATCAAACAAAAAGGCGTACTTGTTCATAACTCTATTGCATTCTTTTATTTTCAGATCCCAACCTGTCCCCTAGCAATGATGCTGAACAAAACTTTTGGAAGAAAAGTATCCACAGTTGGAACTTTGACTATCATCGGCATCACAATGACCATCCTCATTTTTGTACCACCAGGCCACACAGGGTGCACCATTCTAGGCATCATAGGCTTTGCAGCCACTTGTACCACATTCGGCGTCCTGTGTGTCTATGTTTCCGAATTGTTTCCTACTCCATTACGTACTATGGCCTATGGGTTGAGCTCAGCTGGTGCTAAAATAGGAGCAATGGTTGCACCATTCATAGCTACTATTAATCCTCATTGGATACCATCGTTGATATTTGCAGTTCTACCGTTCATTGGTTCAGTGTTTTGTGTTTTATTGCAAGAAACTAAAGGAAGGAAATTGCAGGATACTATGTAAAATATATTATTATTGATGGTGAAAAGGTTTGGCCATATTTTGTCGGATTATAATGTTTGCGTGTAGCTGTCTGAGAAACTTCTTAAAGCAGTGCTATTAAGATTACTTCGTTCGTTTCAAAATATCACAAAGATTTATTTGACAAACATGATTTATCCTAAAAACGTGACCGACGTTTGTGATTTAGAAATAAATTGAACTTAACTATCACGAAAAGTTATCACGATTTGTATAATAAATACATTCAATAAATTCACGACATAGAAAATAGTTCAGAAAGACCATTTAGTATAAAACAATGTAGATACAAAGAGAATTTAACTGGAGCACCGTGAAAGCTAGCAACGAGCAACCTGCCACTTTATTTTGATATTGTTTTGAATGTAATATCAATCAAATTCATCGTATAATAATCTGCCTAGACTCTTTCCAACTACGTTGGCGTCGGCTAACAGTGTTACCGAATGCATCTGTATGCATGTATTTTTCATGGAGTGACTGCCTATCTAACCTTTACAACCCAGCAATTGGGTAAAACAATACCCCTTGGTAAGACTGATTGCCAGACTTTTCGTTTTCTGAGTACTAAAAAATTCATCTTGTATCGGTCGATTGATGCTCCCGACCAATATCTGACCTATTATTTAACTGGTTTGACCTTAATCTGGCAGTCATTGATACTTTTAATAATCTCTATATCAACAAAACTTTCAAGTTTGTCATCTCGGGCTTGTGAATCTTCTGTTTTATCGTCTTCTATATTCTGTGCTACTAATGGACGTTGACACTCATATTTAAGATAAACTTGTCCGCCGCAAGGTTGCCTCGTAATTTGTAAATAGGTGATAATAACACTGATAACATTGGATGCACTAAGCTGAATTGTGGACGTAAATAAATTGTTATGTACTTGATCGTTTATAGACGATTTACGATGCCGAACTTACATAAAGGAATGCTGATAACTTTATTATTAGGTATTATTTATGTCTTGTGAATATATCGCTTGTCTGTAGTTGTTGAAACGATTTACTGTCAACAACGAATATCGATGATAATTTTACAAAAGTTTTAATGGTGATTTAAAACTTTTAATGATCAGACATTAGTATTACCTTTCCTAAGTACCAATTTAGTACAAATTGATGAATTTTAATTAAATTTTGATCATCCTTACATATTGGTTTTATTACCTACGAAAGGTATTCAGAAAAACACAACATTACACTTATATTACCTGAAAGGTTAGGCAGAGGTGTACCATAGTACATCCACATTTCGATAGTTAGCAAATCCATATTTAATATTGAAGGGCCTTTTACGAATACATAAAACAATTTATTAAAGGTAAGACTACATAGCCACCCAACTTTCTCATAAAATATGAACCTACCAACACCATAGAAGTACCAGAGCCAACCATTAATAATGGCGTAAATAATTCAAGAAATAGCCATAATAGCGACAATTAGCCCCGGGCTGGCTTCTCCCATAAACTGATGGTGTTTGTGGTTTATGGCCCATGGACACGCGATGTGCCCGTAAGGATGCGCCTGGGCAATGTGGGCTTACAGTAATTAATTGTGGGAGATACCATATCGGGCTACGTTGCTATTTAATGTGGTGTTGCTGAAATTAGGGGGAGTGTGACTTGTGAGCTGTTGTGAGTAAAAAACTGTTTTTTTTAGTTGTTTGTTGCTGGACGAGGAACTAACAAACATGATGATTCATTCATTACAGATTAGCATGTTGTGTTTTTGTTTTCTACATGTAATTCTGATCTTTAATATTTTACTTGATTTTTTAACTAAGATCGTGCCTATAATTCCAGGCCGGTTAGGCATAGGTACCTACTCCTATAGTTCATCCACATTTCACCAGTTATGTTCAAGTCCCGAGTAATAGACGGCACGCCTATTACCATCAACCGGGCGACAAGATTCCTGGCTGCTACTGAGAAATTCTTGATGGACAAACCCAATAACAGTCTGACAAGGGAGTCGAGCCCAGAATTATGTACTCAGCGGTAACGCTTGACCACTAGACTGACACTGGCATTTTTATTTAACAGTTATATTTGATGTCACAGAAATTACATTCACGTATACAATTATTCGTAAAAGAGGATACTTGAACTAAATAACATGTCAGGTTTTGAAACATCACCATGTTTTTACAAAATATTTCAATAAACGTACACTAGCGACAAAAAACGCGGCATATTTCATATCAAAGAAGGATCGCCCGACATGCGACAATAAACGACACGACTACGTAGCGTTATTGTAAATGCCGTTACTCGCATAAATTCTACTTTTGAAACGTCGAAATATTGATCGTTGGCATGCAGACTTGCGACGAAAACTACTAAGTCGCGCGATTTAACGGCAACTGGAAAAAGTATGCTAGAAAATGACCATGGATGGATGTACTGAGACGGACGAGGGAACTGTACCTACTTACCTACTGCCACCCCTGGACTCATGCTACTTCACATGCTTTGTTAGATGGTAACTTCCGAAATATCAATTAGCGCACCCTCAGTTTTACCTTTGGGTGCAGAAACTTCGACTAGGAAAAATCTTTGACAGCACAGCCAAGCGTCGGACCAGTTCTGTTCAAGATAACAGCTGGTCATGCGACAAGACGTGGTCGTGGCCGCGTAGTGCGCGAGGCCCTTGGGTCAAAGGCTATTTGCCGTTACTTTAACGAGATGGCCTTTTCTGTACGGTAAATGGGATCAAAAAGGACTCAAACCACGATCAGTTACAACAATCATAAGTAAAGGCTCTTTAAGTTGCATCAATTGTCAAACTGAATCTGGAACTATGATATATTTTGTTAATATCAATAATTTATTTCAAATAAACTGTTTGCTAAAAATAGCAGTCGCTCGGGTCGACCTTCAGGTTAAGTCGCGCGTGCCTAGTTTGGTTCGTGAATGGATCACCACACATTACATACCGAATTTTCTTCGTGCCTAAGAAAGCACGTTAAGCCGTTGGTGCCAGCTGTCATTTGTAGATCTTTGACAGTCGTTTCAGCTAATCAGTGGCCCAAAAGTCTGACAACCAGGGTTTCCCAAAGGGTATCGTACTACCCAGTATTAACTGGGTTGTGGAGGTCAGACAGGCAGTCTCTTCAAGTAAAATACTGGTATTCAGTTGATCGGATTAAGCAGTCTAACCAGACTGGAAGACGACCCCAACATAGTTGGGAAAATACTAAGCAGATGATGATTTCAAATGAGCCATTTATTAGCACTTTTTACAAGGAGTCGGTCAATCAGTCAAAAAGTTTAAGCTAGTTGCGTTTTCTCTCTCGAAATCTATAGTATACAATGTGCATACTGCATAATGCAACTTTTTCTCATTCCTAGATCACAGAATACCTTGCACCAAAATAGTCGCAAGCTTGCAACCTCAGCATCATATCTCATCGAACAGATGAATAACGAGCGAGCTGCCAATTACACTAAAAAATGTCCATAGGCGCCAATTAAAATGATTTACATATCAATAAATCGACGCCATGTTGGTCGTTGCGAGTTTTTCTACGATATCGCGTAGCTCGCAGTGGGTCGCGGCAAGAATTATTTGTTGGTATGGACAACGGATTTTTTACCTTATTGTGTTGCGTATTTTTGCTGTCTTTTTTGAAGTGGGAATTAAAAAGTTCGTTCTGTGTTGTTTATTTCATTGAAGTATTGGTGATGGATGAAGTTTTAAGGCCTTGACAATCGTGGCAATTGCTTTCAATGCGGTTTGTATTCCTACAGCGACTTTCAACATAACAACGATTAACATAGACTTCTTAATAGCTGCCTCGCTGGTCTAGTGTTCATGAGCGCGACTGTTGAGCATGAGAGCCTAGGTTCGCTTCCCAGGTCGGGCAAAGTGTTATTGGGTTTTTTCATCAGGAATTTCTCAGTAGCAGCCACGGAGTCTGAATTGCGCCCATGGGATTTAACTTACCTTGCAAAATGTGGGTGTACTAATTAGATACACGTCTGCCTCACCCTTCGGGGATTACAGATGTGATGTTCATATTATGTTATGTTTTTAGAATATCAGTTTCTTTTTACCCTCTTGCTTGCTTTGCTTTGTATGGGTGTTGGACTTCATTATATAGGAGTACGATTTTCAATAGGTTGTTCGTAAACTGCCATCTATTTATTTGATTACCTCTTAATTTTCTCCTCAAGAAGGTGTGCACAAACTTTGGTCAACGTTTTAAACAAGCAAGAAGCAACGAGGATACCTGTAGCTGTTATTATAGAGACTTGGCCAACTTAGAACAACTTCGAAGACAAGACAACTTCCGCATGCAGCTAAACAATGAAATAAAATAAAGAAACAAACATTACAGACGATGTCGCATGTGACAAGTCTAATTTGACCTAATGAACGTCATTGTTGACAAAACATCGCATGTCAAAAAGCAATATAAATCAACCGACAGCATGCATTTATCATAAATCACAAACGCCACACAATGAAGACTGTACTTCGGATTCTACACCATAAAGTTGAGATTCAATTGTAGAATATTCATGATTTACAATCCCAAAAGTACAGTCGTCGAATAAAATTGTATAATTAAAGGCAATGTAGATATATTATCGTGATGAGACAGGGACGATGTAATGAAAGAGATTATTACTATTGCCATCTGTCTAATGATAATAGACATGAAAAAGTTAACCCTGAGTATATTATAAACGGCATCTAGTAATTTGAGTTTTATTATTTTTGATGAAGATTAAAGAGTACTCAACTATTGTCAACTGATGGGCAATGCTAAATTCGTTTATAAAATGTATCTGAATTATAAAGTAATAGGAACCAACATAATCATAATTTAAGTCAAATGTTAAATTCATTAAAGTAATAAACTAGGAATGCACCAGTTTTTTCCTTTTCCAATGCAAGGAAACCAATAGTTAGTTCCACTACACAGAAATAAATAAAACAATCTAAGTCAATACCTTTTTTCCTCAACTGTACAACATACTTACACATCCGACCAGTTTTATTGATACAACATTTAACACAAATCACTTGTTGATTGAACGTGCGTGCTTTACACTGCGTTGCAATTAATCGTGCGTCGCAACTTGTTTACACGACTTTGAGTGCACGCGAGTGTACGATACACTTTACGTTCGACGTTTGACGTTTTTATGTCGATAATGGGTGCGTTATAGTGGCCAGCAGTTTATTTTAATTAATACGCTATAAATCGTTTTTGAAATGGAATGGAAAAGTAATTTAGTGTAGGTGCTTGCTGCATTGGAAGTTGTAAAACTTTCAAGGTAGGTACCTATTAGGTTTAGAGCCTCTTGAAAATGATTAATAATGGTGTTTAGATAAAGTTCAAATCCCTCAATGTAGGTACTTGTATGCAGAAGCTTATATCTAGCTAATATCTCAGAGACATGAGAGAAAAAGGTTTTATTTTTTCAGTTTATTTTGTTATAAATCGTTTTTGAGACGAAATGGAACAATGATTTTGTGTAGGTGCCCGCTGCATGGGAAGTTGTAAAGTTATTGGGTATGTTTATAACCATGAGAAATGGTGATCAGCGAAGCTTTAAATGCTTCCACTTAGTAGTGACTTGATTTAGTAGGATATTTTGTGGTCTTAACGACATTTACATTTAGTGAAAGTGTTTCATGAAATGTTATTAGAACAAAAGATGACGGATCGAGTTCTGATTTTGGGCACGCACCTTATAGGTAAATACTAATACACAAGAAAAATGGTCTCCTTTTCCCTCTCTGTCGAAAGACTCAATCCAATCATATTATTACTATATACCTAACTCACAAATCAGCCACATTATGTCCCAATACCGCCATAAATTAAAATTTATGGCCTTAATTTCGAAAAACACTTTATAAGTCGATTAATTATTCGTTGATTAAACACAGGCAGTCGTAAAAAGAATCGATATAATGACAATATCATTAACATACGGGAATCGAATGACATTATTAGTATTCAACATGTGTATGATAATGGCCAAACTTTGCATTGCCTCCTACGGCTAGTGGGCCTAGCAAGATGAATCGGGGTGTTGCTGAAAATTTCCATATATAAAATACATTATGAATAAACTTCTATGTATCTTCGTCTCGAATTTTATTCAATTACATGGTGTCAAAAATCAAACTCTAGGTTAATTTTAGCCTACAGTTTTTCACAAACCAGGTTCTCTGTTTAACGGACTTCTAAAAAAGGAGACGGTTATGTATTCCACCGGAATCTTTTTGTTTTCATTATAGAAGAGATCAATACATTTAGACAATCTGGTTGGTGACTTGATCAGAAGAAAACCACGCGTAATTTCGGCACTTTTTAAAACATAGGGTATCTATGTAGGTAGATAAACCCCTATCCTTTCATTTCTTAATAAGCATTCAAATCAAATCCAGCAAAAGCATAAGCATTAGGCTTTGTTATTTTTCTCCCATTCGTGACAAAAAAAAACACAGCATTAATGAATAAAAACTTCTTTCAATATTCATTATTTCTTCAAATTAACAAATACACACTTACCCACATCCACCTTCCACGTCCCAATTCGAACAGCATAAAGTTAACATAAATAACATTGGCGAAATCGATTGCTAATTAAAACCAAACATATTTTAACGACTGCGTCAATAAATTTATAACAATCATAATTTATTGGCAGTCAACTTTTTATGTCGGCTTTTGAATATTAATGGGACGTTATTTATTATCCGCTTAACGCTTGATTTAACATGTTTTTTTTTTATTAATATTTTAATATTTAATACGGGTTTTATTGAGTTTTCATATTAGCCTCTGTTAGAGCATTAGGTATCATATCGCACTGACGTTTTGCCAACGTATTTCCAGCGATTTCTGAACGTGCTTTCCGGGGGTGAGAAGCGAGCTAGCTGCGGCGACACATCGAGTTTTCCACGATTTCACAATATTTTACATCTTGATCACCACCGACCAGACTGACCAAGAGGTACCATTTTACCCAATTACTGGGTTGTGGAGGTCAGATAGGCAGTCGGCCATGTACAATAGTGGTATTTAGCTGCATCCAGTTAGACTGAAAGCCGACCCCAACATACTTGGAACAGTCTAGGCAGATGATGTGCTTGTCTCGCTTTATTTTGTACACCCTACTAAATAATAGTTCTCGTTATGCAAACGTGATGAAGACGTGGTGCGCACGCGGCGTACTTGCCACACACACACGCTGCGAGTGTGTTTTACAACGCCTCGCTTGAACACGTTTACAAATAGCCAGTGTGAAATAGCTCTTATTATGTGGATATTAGGGACGGTGATTTATGACGGTCGTTTTGATCGATCAATTTTATTGTTAAAGGTGGAAGTCAAATGATTGTTTTTTTTGGGATAATGTCAAGAAACTATGTATTTGGTTTTTCAATTGATTTTGAGTATTAATCGTCGTTGATATTTTTGGGTTTATTCATGAGAGCTGCTTAAAGTTGAGAGACGGTAAATCGCCAATAAAATGGTTAAGCAGATGTTGATGATCACATAACCATAAGAAGCATTTACCTTTGTGTTATGGTCAAAAAACTTTCTATTCCTTTTTTAATGTTTTTGTGTTATGCACTCTGTGAGGATAGTGTGCTATAATCTACCACGTGGGCCCAGTTCGGTTCGGTAGATGTCTCATGCCTTCGAACTTTTAGTTCTCGGACCTGTCGGTTTCCTTAGAATGTTTTTCTAAATCGTTTTAAGAGCCCGAGTTCGAACTTCGATACCACAATATGAAGTCTGTTTGTCTATCCATTACCACTGCTCACTGCTTCCAAGACTCAACTTCAAAAGTTTCCTTTTACAAACTACATTCAGTGACGTAATTTCTTCCGTCCCACTGATCCCCACTATAATTGCCGTCCATACCACATTTGTAAGATACTATCTGCCTTCCTGCCCCCAGATCAACATTGTATGTAAATACTTGTAGATCGTGTGATAACATTGATAGTACATCATGTTCTTAGTTACATGTTAATATTGTTATCAAGTGTTTAAGCTATTCGTTGATTGTCGTTGTAAATGGTCATTGTTTGATGATCTGATATATTGTGGAGATGGTGTGATACTCGTAGTAGAAGGTATTGTCGTTGCAGTGGGACGTGTTTATTTTGTAATTGATTTAAAGGACCATTTACAGTTTAAAATCGTCTGAAATGGAAACTTTTTAAATGAAATATTAAGCAGTGATAGCCTAGTGGTGTGACCAACTAACTGCCAAGTCAAACGTCTTTTTTTTTTTTTTTTTTTGGATTGGAAATCATCAAATGACCCTCCCACTCTGGGCGGAGCGGAAGGGAGTGTTAGACTTGTACTGACTAAAACCCATCCATGTTCCTTCTTTGCCTTTTGTGTTCCAGGGCCACGGTATCTCTTTCGAACAGTCCCGCAGCCCTGGCAGGCATCGGCCCTTGCGGACCCCTACTTATTTGCTGACATCTCTTTTTTTTTTTTTTTTAAAGTCGTAGGTATGGCATTAAGTCCGCCTTTGTACAGTTTTTTTACTTGTGCATAAAGTTTTAATAAATAAATAGGTCTGAAGTTCGAATTTAAAAAACGCACCTCTGATTTTTCGGATTCATGTGCGTCACTTGCTTCGGTGAAAATATCGTGAGGAGAACAGCATACTAGAGAGAGATACGTATTTCTCAACAGCATGTAAAGCCAAGTCAGAGATTCATGGGCGGCATAAAAACTCTGACAATGAAATCTGATCTGAAATCTTAAAATTGTTTTAGAAGACTGGTTTTTCAGTGGTCCGGAACAAGTAGGTATAAGGTTATTCAACACAGCTCAAGATCGATTTTAGAAGGGTGGACATTTTTTAAATGCCATATTATAATTTGGTCGTCGTTGCAAATAAACATAGAAATATTTGTTTTAAACTCTTTGCACAAGTTATTTTGTAGTCAGACTTTTAATGGTATGTGCATAACTAAAGATCATAATCATACGTTTTATGACCCAGAGCGACCTACCCAGAATAGTCTGATTTAGAGTCCCCGTAGACTGCAGAGTGCAACAACAGAATAAGTCAACAAAATTTCCATTTCAGATTAATTACACAATCGTCCCGCATTACCTTTATTCCCACAATAAAATAGAAAATCGACAATTATGTAAATAAATAAACAAACTACCGACAAATATCAATCGATATCATAATGATTACAACCGTTTTGATAATTAACATTTAAATGAGTGTTGCGTAGTGATGCACGATCCCATACTTTACACTTTTACAGTAGGTATCGATGTAATTATCCGGATGCAATAAATAGAGTTGTAGTGATTTATATCGATTGATTGAGTCGTAAAGAATACATTATAAAAACTCAAAACGTTTACAAAAGTCCTGGATTGGAGTCCTGATATTTGGCCTAAAAATTAAGAGGCGTAAATAAGCACGATACGATACTAAGTACCTATGGATCCCAGAGGACGGTACGATACAATATTTAGAGAATCGGATCGAAGCCGTTCGATACACACATAGTTGCGATCCGGATCGATGTAAAGTATCGATACAAATGCTAGTATTGCACATCCCTAGTGTCGTGGCCATAATTAATGAATTATAATGTTGCAAACACTTTCGACTAACGAACTGAATAGCCATAATATAATCGTGTAATTTATTACCGTATATAAAAGACGGTGATTTGATTAGGTATAATCGCATTATTCATATGGAATTTGCATATCATATGCATATCTGAATTAAGGAAAGAGGTGTGCTGTGAGAACGCTTTAAAAAGAGAATGGTGCTATGCACTACCTACTTAAGTCGTCGTAATTAAAAAGAATAACAATTATGTAGATAGGTACTACATATTTATTTAGGTAAACTTGCAGTTATTTTGCAACTTAGACCATTAACTTGAAAACTATTGCTATCCAGTTAGGAGCTCGTGGCTAAGTAATAACAGCCGCTCGGATCGATATTTAGGTTAAGCCGCGCTTGCCTAGGTTGGTCTGTGGATGGGTGACCACCCATTACATACCGAGTTTCCTCCGTGCCTCGGAAAGCACGTTAAGCCGTTGGTCCCGGGTGTCATTTGTAGATCTTTGACAGTCGTTATAGGTAGTCAGTGGCCCAAAAAGTCTGACAACCAGTCTTACCAAGGGGTATCGTATTACCCAGTACTAACTGGGTTGTGGAGGTCAGATAGGCAGTCGCTCCATGTAAAATACTGGTATTCAGCTGCATCCGGTTAGACTGGAAGCCGACCCCAACATAGTTGGGAAAAGGCTAGGCAGATGATGATCCAGTTTTGGCCAAGTCACATGCCTAAAGCTCATCATTTAGGTTAGGTAATACGACATAATCTGAAAATATCTCTCACCAATAAACGCGCTTACTGACGGACGACCACTTGTCAACCTTATAACTCAGGGCGTAAGGGTGAAAAGTGGTCAACCGGTAGTGAGCGCGGAGGTACAATCAAAAAATGAATTCCATGTTCATATTTTCCTCCTCTCAATTAAATTTTTCATTCTTTCTGTCCTTCTCTCGATCTTTTTGTATTTCCAACCAGCACGTGTAGCATGACCACATTAGAAACGGGTTTTGTCGTCAGAAGAATCGACAAAACGACAGATTTCTTTTTTGGGGGCAATCTACAGATCGAGAAATTGTTTTTAAAGCGCAAAAACGATGTATTCGGTCCATGTGTGGCTTAAAAACTATCGAAACTTGTGAACCTCATTTTAAATCATTAAAATTACTGACTATGCCAGCTATGTACATTTACGAAACTGCTTTATTTGTTAAAGCCAATTTACACCTATTTCAAAAATTATCCGAAGTAAAAAAGACTCCAATGCGTTCTCAATATGTGAATAAACTATGCGACAATAAATGCAGAACCGCTTTACTTAAAAAGAGTTTTTTTGGAATGGCTCCGAAAATTTAATAAAATACCCGACAACATAAAAAATTTGCCACTATTAAAGTTTAAGAAAAATATATACTCGGTGTTAATAGAAAAATGTTATTATACTGTAGAAGATTTTCTCAATGATAATTTTTAACATTTTGTGTGCAATAAACGTTTGATGTAATTTTTTAAATATTTTTAAGTCTGTTTCTCTTTTTAGGTTAAATTTAAAATGGTTTTTATTTTTTGTTTATTTTCTTGTAAGTGTTTAATTTTGTTTATTTTGCCGTTTCTGTTAGTTTTTTTTTTTTTTTTGTGTTTATTTTCAATAATATTTGTACGCCTTCACGGCAAAACATAGCGCCCATTTAATTAACCTAAGACCTTTATGTAATACCTATGTTTTACAAATAAATATTCTGATTCTGATTCTGATTCTGATTCTGATCTGTCATTTTGTCGATTCTTCCGTCGACAAAAACTACTTCTATGGTAGTCATGCTACGAGTGCTGTAAAGCACAGTAGGCAGAAACCTGTCAGAACTTAACCTATCTATTTCCAATTCAACTCTTTGACCAAACATCCGGCAAGCATTAAGGTGTCACAACAGCATCGCAAATTTAAAGCCCGTCTCCGGACGCGAGGCTCACAGAGATTACCTCTACGTCCATGACGAATGAGAGATGAGATGACTGTGTCAACACACGTAGGTAGGCATCATGTAGGATGAGCTGGCGACTGCTTTTTGTTTTAGTCTTGGACAGCCGAAAAAGGTAACATTACCCACCTTCTGACGCAAGTGATATTTTGGATGTGTACAAACCAGTAATTTAATGTTTATATTTTTTTAAGAAGCAATAAAGCGCTTGTTAATTAATTTAGATATTAAACTTTTCAAGTTTTTTTTCTTCGAAGCGATGATGACATTAATTTTAATTGAGACTGCTTTTATCATCATAACTTCCACGGATGTCGATACTTTAATGTTCATGCTTCCGTTGTTGTCACTTTGCTGGCTGATTATCACCCTGCTGAATATATGTGGCTCATCATGTGATGTGAGCAGAACAAAAGTTTAGTTAGACAACTCAAGAAGAAGCAGAAAAACCTTGGACCTATAATAAAATTCAAGAAACAATCAATCAACTCAGTCTATTGCAGTTCTGACCTTCTGCATTCAGTCTGACCTTTAAAATGTAATTTTATAGGTCTTCAAGAAAAATAACAATAAAACCATTTAAACTTAATAACCAAATAACACAATTAATCTCGGAACCACCAATACATAGTTACCGCAATAAATTATTCACGAATGACTACAAAACACCAAAACTGATAGACATTAAAATGAATTGTAAATTATAATGTACCGCCAACAGGATAAAGTTAATGAAACAGCTTCATTTACGCCATTTTGTGGGCCGCTATTTCCAACGCGTTTAATTGCAAATGAATTATGAATATTTACCGGAGTCATTTCGATGTTAGTGGTTAGTGTAAGGTAAAGGATTCAGCGATGCAATCTTCTGAAACAACAAACAACAACGGAAGCCTGTCCGTACAGGTTTCCGTTGTTGTTTTGATGATACGGCGACAATAAAATAATATTACTTACATTGTTTCGAATAATTTTTAATAAATTTCGTGTTGTGACTGGTCATCTCTTATTTGCCACGGCTTATTTGAATTAATTATTTTATTTTTGAATTGTTTTTACAATGGACACTTTTAACGTGCACATCTTGCTGCATCGTTCTCACATAATGTACCATCTCAAAATGAATGATGTAACCAAGGTTTTGTTAAAGTATTCTGATTTAAAAGAGTGTCCATGGAGTTTCTTGCCCGTTCTTCTCCATAGAGATCTACGTTAGGGAATGGGCAACTACAGTACTTTCACAGTTTTTGTGCCTTGTGACTGGGACTGTAGCTATATTTTACTGTTGTCTTTGTTTCGACAATTCAAAAGTGCCTGTAGCTGGCCTACTTGAAATAAATGCTTTGATTTTGATTTTGATTAGATAAAAATACATAGTACGGAAGCTCGGGTAATCGGTTTACATTTGAAAAAAAGAAAAGCACCGAATACAAAACCTCATCCTTTTTAAGAAGTCGGCTAAAATGATAGCTGGTGACAGCACCTATGATGTCACAATATCCCACTTATGACATCTCTTGTGCATAACCAGTGTAGGTAACCAGTGTTAGGGGTATGAGGAACAGGGTGTAAAGTTCCTCCACACTTCACAGAAAAGGGAGGATCCCGTTATGGTCTGTCTTAAGTCGCGGATAAGTTTAACTACGCGATTTGGAATTTCGATGTTACTTCATTTGTGCCTTAGATGGCGCTGTAGTACTTTTTGTACTATATTACTGTAGTACGTCTCTACGTCTCTGTATATTACCTGGATACTAAACATTTTTTAACACCTACAGTACTTTTGCAAGTTATTATTGCCTTGTGTCTGTGACTGTAGATTCGATTCCTTTGTTTTTGTGTCATTCAAAAGTGCCTGTAATGATCCAATTGATATAAATGCCTTGAGTTTAAGTTTATCTTCTTATATACATACTAGCTTTTGCTCGCGGCTTCGTCAGCGTGCGTGTCGAAAAATATTCGATTACTTACCTTCATCCTCCTTTTTAACCCTTCGGGGGTAGAATTATAATAAACGCTGAGACACGTATAAATAAATTTTCAATCGACAGCCTAAACACAAAATTTGAAGATCCTAACTTCAAAACTTCCATCCCCTATATTCCCCCTTTTGGGGTGGAATTCCCAAAAATGTTTTCTTAGTCAACACTTCACAAAGAACACACCCTCCAAATTTCATGTCTCTAGGACCAGCGGTTTGGGCTGTGTGTTCATATAAAAATCACCCAGTCAGTCAGTCAGTCAGTTTACTATATTATAAATTTCGTGTCACGGTGTTTGTGGTCGCACTCCTCCGAAACGGCTCGACCGATTTTTATGATTTTTTTATGTATATTTGGTAGGTAGAGGAGCTCGTGGCTAAACAATAACAGCCGCTCGAGTCGATCTTTAGGTTAAGTCATGCTTACCTAGGTTGGTCTGTGGATGGGTGACCGCCCATTACATACCGAGTTTCCTCCGTGCCTCGGAAAGCATGTTAAGCCGTTAGTCCCGGCTGTCATCTATAGATCTTTGACAGTCGTTACAGGTAGTCAGTGGCCCAAAAACAGCTGACAACCAGTCTTAACAAGGGGTATCGTATTACCTAGTAGTAACTGGGGTGTGGAGGTCAGATAGGCAGTCGTTCCATGTAAAATACTGGTATTCAGCTGCATCCGGTTAGACTGGCCGAAGCCGACCCCAACATAGTTGGGAAAAGCCTAGGCAGATGATGATTTGATAGGTATGAGAATGGGTCGAAAAGTATATTTCACACTACGCTAGGTTATCAAATTTTAAATTAAAGCGAACGAAGCCGCGGGAAAAAGCTAGTTATCTATATATTTTTTTTTCATTCATATTTTTCGCTTCATCTCTCATCTTGCATCCAAAGCAACAGTTGTTCCACTCACCTCAATACTGATACATTGATTCAGAGCGAGATTGTAAACGTCAATTAGCAACACTGATGTATGTATGTATTTACAAAAGAGATTTATTACCGAACAGTGCTCACTGATCTTCGACAATGTACAGCTGTTTTATATGCAAAGTCGCTGCTGGTTTATTTACTTTATGTATGCTATGAATAAACTGGTCTTTTCCTTATGTTGGAGGTTCTAGTAGCTCGTTGATCCTTTTTTTTATCTGACGGGTTTATGGACTCGTACATTGTGTCATCACTGGACAAGACTGTCCAGTGATGATGATGTCCCGTGTGGTGTCCGGGTAATAGAATAGAACTACCCCCTCCCATCGTGTGGGAGTAAGAAATGCGACTAAGCAGCTGGAGGTGTCTGTCTCCTCAGTGTGGTAAGATCACCACAACCAAGCTAAGGTCGTGTCGACAGCTGCATGGCCGGGGGAGAGCTTAGTCGCGAGCGTCCCTGCTGGACAGGATTATGTCCAGCAGGACTGCTACTGGACGAATGACTCACGCCATGTATCCTTGTCTGTTTTTATCAAGCTGATACCACATTTGATCAAAAGCAACTGCCTTGATTTTTTTCAGTGTTATAACACTATCTCAACACCACCCTGGTTCTCTTCGAAGGGCTACCAGCAGTACACCTACCTACCTAGTCACCAAGTCTCATGTGACATGGGACGAGTTTTCGGACATGAATCTAGACTTTGGACTGAGTTGTCCCTGTTGCCCGAACTGAGAATGGAATGGAACTCAGAAACTCGTGCTTAGTAGTAGAGCTGGACTAATGAAGCGGTCATTGGAGTTATAATTGAAGTACATAAAGTAATCATGTTTTGACCATGCTGTTTTAATATACGAAAGTATTTCGGTAAATAAGTAGTATCTTTGTGATTTATAATAAAATTACATTACATCCGCTGACTAATTTAAGCAACATCACATACATGTTAAAATCGTTTTCCAACTATTTGTTCTTTTCATTGAGTTCAATATTGGCTTTTGGTTGATTTTAACAATTACCTGCGAATGTTTGAGTAACAATATTTTTGTTAAGCAAATGTTATTGCGTGTACTTGTGGTTGAGCAAACTTTAATATTTTTGTCATTGTTTGTCATGTATATATCTGGCAAGAGTTATATTTACTTTGCGGAATAAATTGTCTAAATCGCAGGGTTAATTGCAACAAAATCAATGGCGCGTTTCGAAGGACAGTGGGATCATACTGACACATAATTATATCATAACTGGAAATGCTGACGTTAATCCCAAACCACAAAAAAATACCTATCAATTCCACAGCGAAATTAATACAAAAGTCATGTTTTATCTTCTAATCTCTAATTACTCTGACTGCAATTAAAAATCCACTATCCTAACACGGCATAAGTTCATTTATAACAAAATCAATTATTACTATCAATAAATAGACGGCCATACATTGTGTATGTCAATCAAGCTATACAGGCAAAAATATTCATCATTCCTCTGAAAGATTAGGCCTAGTGGTATCTTGGTACAACCACATTTCGCAAGTTATGTTTAAGTCGTATTTATATAGAAAGCGAGCCTATTGCTATCAACCGGGCGCAACCCCTGACACCGGTTTGCTACTGAGTCCTGTAGCAAAAACCCATTAACACTCGACCAGACCTGTCATCGTTCCACTACACTCTCAATATATTTTTTTGTTATCTAAAGTGTGTGCTTCTTTTTTTAGCTTTTCACATGCATAGATAAAATAATTAACTTCTTCTATTCTACATACTTAAAAAAAATCCTATAAAGTAGTAACAAGCCTGTATAAGAAGAAGTTTGTTCGACTGTACCTGTGCAAAACAATCTGTACAGTTTTTTTCTGAATCTTCGCACATACAAGAACTCAAGAACTATGTAATTACATACCTAATAAAGTGTAATATGTATAATTATTTACACATGAACTGAAAACTAGTGTAAAAAGTGACAAGAACGTGTATTACAGACCAACATAACTGGAGACATGGTGGAATTTGAAACTACATTTGTAATGTATTGAATTTGACAGGTGGATGTAACTTTATTTAGCAAGGAGCGCCATCCTGATGTGTCAAGTTATGTTTGTCAAGTAATATACCTATAAAAAATTGCCTCCTGCGCATGAGTGCGTGTTGTGTGAATGATGAGACTGTTTGTTTGTTACTTTGTAAGAAAAATATGATTAATCAAGTGGTTGCGTTTGTTATTTTTTTACTGTTCATGGTGTAATTTGTTTGAGCCTTAAGTTACTGACAGGGATGGATGATTGAAAGAAATTAATTATTAGTAAATTAAAGTGGAATAAGAAATAGTTATTTTTATGCAGATTGTGTCTTTCAGCTGAATAATATTTTCAGAGGATAGGTAAGTCCTGCGGTAACCTACGATTAACGTCAAAATGGAGAATAGGTATAAGTTTTTTGTCATTTTCTGCAAAATTAATTCGGCATCATGTTTTCAATTCAGCAGATTTTTTCTAAATATAAGCAAAATCAAGAATTTGTTTGTATTTCAATTACTAAACCAATTTAATTATTTGTATCATCATGATGAATTAATAAGGAAATAAAACCGAATGCTAATACTAGTGCATTATAAAATTGCTTGTGAATTTTATTGTGCGCAGCACTGTGACGATTCTAGCAGTATAATAGCAATGGAATGTATTGGCGTCATGGTAATTATAATAAAAGTTGGCAATATACAAGAACAAAAATAGTAAAGACGGAAATGTAAGTCTTCATACAATATCATTATTCTGCCATTTTCCTAATTTGTGAGGGCTCGGTGCATCATGTCTTCTTCTTCCATAGTCATAGTCATAGTCATTTATTCTGAACAAAAATACATTTTTTTTTTGTTTTCTATACTTCTCTGTTCATTATTTTCTTAGTCTTGAAAACATAGCTGGTACAATATATTTCATCATTTGAAATGATTACTTTCATTTTAGTGGCTTGCTTGCCTATTTAGTCGTCACAGTATCATTGTTGCAATGGGCTGAGTAGTAAATTAGTCATTGACTGTTCGATCATCTGTGCTGCCTCTAAACGCGACTCCATACACGAACTGTCATATACTTGATAAGATACTTCATCATCATCATCATTTCAGCCGAAAGACGTCCACTGCTGGACAAAAGATACTTCACCATCTTCCAATTTCTAATAAAAATCCGTGAACAGAGCAGACAGAAAGAGACACTTAGGTTAGATTGATCTCAGAACACATTGTATTGTATTATGGGCTGGTGTACGCAACTCCACGTCAAAGCGCGTATTTTGCGTGCGGATCACATATCTCAGAACACATAGTAGCCAATTCACAGCATCATCACTACAAAATTCTTGAGCACTAACTCCTTATAACCACACATACTCTCATACACTTAGCTGTATAATTATTCTTTTGAGTTATTACGCTCGTTAAACCGTCTAGCAGCTGTTGCTATTATGACGTCACTATCATAACTTTTTATAAGATCATGATAACTGCACAGATAAAGACAAAAGTTCCATATTGAAAAGATTGAATTAGAATAAGTTGCGAGTTATTGCATGAAGCAAACGTCAGAGCTGTCCAGGTTGCTACGTACTGGTCGGACAGAATCTGAGTCATCGATTTGAGAAGAAGAAAAAGAAGACAGCAAACAAATGCATGTTACAAAAACAATTGAATTTTTGGAAGGACACTGTCAACTTTACTGTTTCTTTTTAACTGGCATCTTGTATTCTGTCTTTTTATGCTATTTTACTTCTTTTCTACAGTAAAGTGACCTAAATTCTCGTTCTCATAAGGTTTATGACAGAACAGAGAGAGGTAGGAGGAAATAAAAGTTAAAAGTCTATATTTTTTTTTTGTAGTGGATCTTCTGCGTGTCTTTACTCTGTACCAGTACGAAAAAAGTAAATTGTTTTTCCAGTATAAATTATTTGGGTCAACATTGTAAAGGATATATTAATTGAAGCGTGTTACTGTATTAGTGGAAAATAATTATATGACACATGTATGTCGGGTAATATTATTGATGGAGAGACAATTGATATTATGGTGGGTTAACAATCTATGACGTTTTTTAAATTGATATTTTGTTGTTGTGTGTAATTTAAACAACGCATAACAGTCTAGGACCTAAGTCCTAATTATTAACACTTTTGGGTAATCGTGTTAAAATTGGGGGGAAGTAGTATTTATTTTACTGACAATAAAAATAATAAGTACTACCTACCGCCTATGAATGATTGCTATTTAAAAAGTGGTACTACCAAACTCATGTGTGTCAGCAGTGATCAGAATAACAAATAAAAATGTAAATTAAAGTTACAAGGAAAATTGTAAAGTCACGCGTCAGTTGCAAAGCAAAATTGCATAACAACCAACAATTTATTTAATTCTCTATTACAGATATAGGTAGCCATTAAGTTTTACCGACAGGTTATCAACATGTTTATAGATCCACCGTAAAAGGGATAACGGGTACATTTTTATTCAAGAATTCTAACTTTTTAAGTTAACTCATAATTGCTAAGCAAACACACATTATTTCTAGAAAAAAAAACAAATTGGTTCAGAATTGGTCTGGGCATAAAACTAAACTACTGTGTAATTCCTTGGTGGTAAAAACTTGTAAGTAGGAAGAGGCCTTTTCTAAAGAGCGGGTTGTGGTCGGGGAAGTTTTATGGTTGAAAAATTATAGACTGACTGACAGACAAGCATTTTCTGAAGGTGAAACCCATACGTGTCAAAATCTTTAAGGGAAATAAATATTATTATTTATTTTGATTTTCATGGATTGCAATCATTACGCTTTTAAGAAGAAAACTACGAAAGTTCCTTCTGAAAATGTAGACTCTTCAAGAAGTCTCGAAAAGTAGACTCAATTAAGTGTCTTAGATCGAACTTATTGTTGCAATGGCATTTCGGCTGCCCAAATTCAAAACCTAGTAACAGGTGATTTGAAAAAAAAACGGTTTTTGGCATTTTTCGACTTACTAGATAGTATCAAAATGATGTGGACCTTAAAACACCCAGTTTCATACGTAATTTTAAAAAAATAATTTAGCAAGTCTAAGCAATTTGGCATGATTACGAAAATTTCCTTGAAGTACAAATTTTAAACTTAGTATGTCAAAATACAAATTTAAAACCCTAGCAGCTCAAGCGACTTACTAAGTTATGAATTTGAAATACCAACTTGCTATGTTTTGAATTTGGCGCCAATTGCAAAATAGATGAAATTTCGTTTAGTATGTCCAGTGTCACCGGCGCACGAGTGTTTCGCTCCGTATTAAACAATAATAAAATGAGTTACAGGCAATTTTATCGGTCCAGGCGTATAATGCGTGCTTTGCAGAACGTAAACGAATGCAGGTAAGAAATAACTAACTAAGTACGTAACAACGCACCGTTGACACGGTACTTGCCACGAACGCTTACGCTGCAATCTATGCATACTGACTTCATGTCGAAGAATTCTGATGTCAAATGTTCCATTGAAACCTACAGAAATACTATGAAATCAATGAAAGTTTCCTTAAAATATCCCAAAGGAGACCAATGTGTTGATTGCGGAGTATTCGTGGAAAAATGATTAAAAATGGAAGTGAGGCATCAGCTGTGGAAAGGTTACAGAATGATTTTGCTCAACACAAGGTTAAAGCTGGAAAAGCTATAAAAAATTACAAAGAAGATGCGAAGAAAGGCAACGATACTATGGAACACTATTTTTCTATGGATCTTCAGAACGTGACATTATTGCCAGATATGCCAAAAATTAAGGATTGATTTTTTTTGAGCCGTCTAGTGGCTTTCAATTTTACATTTGCACCACTATGTAAAGATGCAAAGATAAACAGCAAATGTGTCGTGTGGCATGAAGCAATGATGGGTCGAGATGCTAATAATATAATAGATGCATTGATGGCTTTTCTTGTTTCGGAAAGAGATGTGAAAAAATTAACACTGTGGTGTGACAATTGCACTGGACAAAATAAAAATTGGTTTTTATTTACAGCGCTGGTAATGGTTGTTAATTCTGAGTGCATTAATATCGATACTATTACTCTGAGATTTCTCACTAAAGGCCATACCCATATGTCTGCTGACGGCGTACACGGAAATATAGAAAAAGAGATGAGGCGTCGAGATGGAGTTTATGATTACGAGGACTACAAGTCTATTATAGCGAACTGTAGAAAGAACATTGACGTTATCGAAGTGCAAAAATCATACCAATGGGTGAAAAAGAAACGAGTTCCAAGGCGTAACACAAATGACGATTCAGCTCTCAGCACATTTTTTTTTTTCAAACCCAGTGGTTGAAGCTAAGTTCCTCAAAGGATCACGAAATCTGTTTTATAAAACAGATTTTGATGAGTCATACCAAGAACTAAACTTCTTGATGCAGAAATTTAATGTCAACACTATTCCCCCACTTTCAAATACTATCCCCCGAGGGGTGAAATCATCGAAGAAAGATGGTATTGTTTCAAAATTGGTCCCCCTAATGCCATTGAACAGAAGGGAGTTTTGGCTGAATCTACCCACGAGTGATAACTCCATTGATTTGCAAACTGATGGTCAAATCGTTACCGATAACAATGAGTAGTTCATTATCAATAAGAATTATTTTAGCTTAAGTTTATTTTTTTTAGTTTTAGTTGACTGTTGAGAGTGTGAGTCATGTTTTAATTTAATAAGAGTCCTTTGAAGTACGTTAATAAATATCATTTTATAAGTCAACATGATTTTTATTCAAAATCTGCATTCGTAGGTACTTTGGGATAATTTTATTTTTTAATTTTATAAACACTTAATGTATAATGAATTTGTTTAGTCTTCATGTTTACCATAGTAAATCAAATTGATAACCTAGTAAGCAGACTTACTAAGTTTTGATATTGTTTTTACATTTATATTTGGGTAAATTCACAAATAAAAATAAAGTATGAGCGCTTCAAGTGTAACTATACTCTAAAAATGATTACGAGTATAACAACTAAAATGTCAACAATATAGCACAACTTTTCGCCAAACATCCAAATTGCTATCTCTTCTAGTTTCTTCGGGCGAACGAATCAAAGTAGCCGACTAGTTTTTTGGCTCTCCTGAACATTTTTGCTGGAACGAGTTACTATGTTTTGATTTTAAGCAGCCGATTTGTGCACGGGTTTACAATGTAACTGTAAGTATTTTCACCTAAATTACAGAATCTATTAGAGAGTATTGCGGCTCACACGTTTATTACTTACACATCATTAATTTTTATAGCTGCTGCCGATGATCCATATCGAATACCTTGTTTGTTTACTAGTTTATAGATCACGCATAGGAGGCTTGCGGATGTACTTTCGTTGGCGCATGTGTATTCATCGTCCATTATACCGGATATGCAAAATCCTGCTATTTACTAAGAGATATCAACAAAATGGCAATAGCAATCATTGATTCACCTATATTTTTTGTCACTCTTCATTTAAAAAACGGACGTTCATATTCATTTCCTTTTAACGAAGAACTCTGCATTGTTAACAGTTTCGGTTAGTGCAAAGCAACATTACCGAAAGGGCAACGACCGCTATTGCCATGATAAAACGCAAAATCTATAGTGTCAAGTAAAGGAATTCAAGAATGATGGAATCTTTACATCCACAAGTCATGTCCATACCTCCAGCTGTTAACGTGTACCGTTACACAAATACACTTAATTTCTTTCATTCCGCAATTCATAGGCTCACAAACATGGGTAAAGTATCGCCAATAAAAATACTACGAAATCCTGCGACGCTGGAGTTTCGCGGAGTATTCGACGGTATGTGTAATTGGTGCAAAAAGTATCAAACCCTGGTGGGTAGTGCACATGTTAGGCGTTTCTATGTGTAAGTGGTGAGTGATGTGAATTTATTAGGTGTAGTGTTGTGTTTATAGGATCTGCTTGCGATTGGCTTTTAGAAAAAGTATTAGTGCTTTTGTATTTGATGTCAATTGAGGATTTAGAAGACATAGTAGTACTTATATATTTTGGTATTGGTAAGTGAAGCAATTCAAAAAGTCTCCGACTGCAACTATAGTGAAGGAAAGAGCAGAGTGAAAGTTACAAACTATCCGCAGTAATGATGGTAAAAAAGTTAAAAATGTTTGAGAATGACATGAGCTATGTTAAAATTTGATAAGCAAGTCGTAAAAGCGATTGCCAACTGTCTAAGCCCGCAGCTCTCTAAGATTATAGTTATAACACATAATTGTATTGGTTCGGGACTCCAGTGATGTAGGTCACTTTTAAACTAAAACAAACTTCTGTCTTCTGTTGACTGCAATAACCCTATATGATTTACACGCAAATAATGTTGAATCACCGTACATAATGTCCATAAACATATTTGAACTAACAGCAAATGAATTCTCAATCCAAAAACTGTTTGCCATTTCTACTGACAACTAATAACAGTAACAGTAATACCTTATACAGAATGCTATGTCCTTCTGTCTGTTAGTTACAACTAATACTACTGGTACAGACATCGCTTGCATGCCGGACGTATGTTGTAAAACGGTTTAGATCAGTATCGAGTACCTATGTGTTATGTTGATTGCTTTTGATTTGTACAAATGGATTTTAGACTTTAACTGCTGATCAGTTTGAGCCTAAAACCAGTAAGAGAAAAATTCCAGTAATACAATAATAATATCCCTGACGGGTTAGGCAGAGGTGTACCTAATAGTACACCCACATTTCGACAGTTATGTTTAAGTTCCATGTAATAGGGGTGAGCCTGTTGCCATCAACCAGGCACAAATACAGACTCCGTGGCTGCTACTGAGAAATTCCTGATGGAAAAACCCAACAACACTTTGCCCGACCCGGGAATCGAACCTAGGACTCCATGCTCAGCAGACGCGCTTGCGACCACTACACCAACGAGGCAGTCTACTAAAAGATGTACTGAATTAGCCACGACATCTCGTAGGACTGGAAGCTGATGTCAGTCATAATTCACGAAGGAAAAGGTACTGTTTTGAATATCAGGATGTCATTGTTTATGTGTTTTATAATGGTGTCGTAATCAGTGTCACTGAAAATATTTTGGCAAGCATGCATTTGGACAGAATTTGCATCTGTCCACCGTAAGGATCATTCATGCTTGCAGCACCCGGCCGCTATAGAAGCGCTTATTTAAGCTCATCAACCAAAAAAAAGTGACAAATGGAAGTGAGGTCACTAAACAGGTACTACGTGTTTTGCTGTGATTTCATCATCAGTCCAAAGCTGTAACTCAATGAATAAATTGAGTAGTAAGTGCTAAATTAGCAACAAAAAATTGTATCGACGTTTTGCTATATTTTTCCCACACGTTCATATCGAACACGACTCATTTTCTAGTTAACGCATGTCAATTTTTTCTACAAATTGAAACATTTTACTATTTTTCCCAGCAAATTATGGCACGGTCCTAGTTTTTATGTAATCCTGGTAGCAACTTGTCAGACTTCTGGTTTCCATCGACTGTAATGGTGTGAATTACGTTGCCAAGTAGTTTAGTCTAAAATGAGAGTTTACTAAGAAAATTACGGGGAAAAATATCAGATAAATTGACTGAGCTACTGTATTACTTTGCGTCTACTGTTAAAACTTCAGAAGCTTCATAGTTTTCAGTGACTTTTTTGTTTTTTTTTTTTCCAACAAAAATCCTTATTGAATAAACTTCAGCAAACTTCACGAGGATTTTTTCTGGTCTGCCGTGAACAGCCGTATTTCAGTGTGTCCGAAGAAACAGAGAGGTGACTACTTTTACCAGCAAATAATTTTACCACCTCTGACAGGAGACACCAATAGAGAGCTGATGGCTGCTGGAGGATGTTAGCTGTTTTCATCAATGGTGAGTCCATTAATTAAATCAACCAGGAGGATTTATATTGCAGCTATGAATTTTCTTAATACAAAACCAGATTTAGAATTGGTTGGTAAATTGGGGGCAGTCATACATAATGGCTGAATAAAATATGGTTGATGTTTAATACATCTCAAAAGTTTCATGGCAGAAAATAAAATACATTTAAAGCCAAATAAATTAAAAATAAAACCTGCTACTTACCATTTTAAAATTCGCAGTTTCATTCGCACTTAACATAAAAAGTCCTTTAAATTCGAGGTCGTGTACAGTCAGCTACCAAATTACACTATTAACGCACTTAAAGTACATTAAAAATAATGCACACCGACTCAACATTATCTTATCTATCGAGATATCGTAAAAACTCGATTTAATCGATACGAAATCGGGATCGTCGATTTTATATCGAGAACGTATACGATGCTGGTGTTAAAAACATGTTATATGAATTTTACACTTATTGCATCGTCGTAAAATTTTAAATACCGCCGTTAAATATGTTACTTGTATTTTTGTGCAAATTAACGTTATTTTTCCCGACGCCGACAATTTAATTCTGCTATAATATAGAGTTTTATAAGTTATTTTTGCATATAGAATTGCTTGAGGTTGCAGTAATTGTATACCTGAGTTTGTTATATTCGTTTACTTTGTGTTACAAAGTGATTTCATTTACGGATTTGTGCAATTTCAAAAGAAAACCTTTAGTGTATGTTTCCTATTGGTAGTAATTATGTTGTTTTTATAACTCGGAAAACCGGATTCTGTTGCGAAAACCCAAAGAAAAATAAAGTTGCAAATTGTAATGAGCTCGTCAACTGCTGGCTTGGTTGGCTGCATTAACTACAGCTAATCGGATTTGAGTTTAATTTTGAACCTTTGATCATTTTCTTTCCAGAAACCGGATGTCGGTTGATGTTACACAATGTAACATACTTAATATACTGGGGTTTTAAGCCAGTAGTCCATTAACTACTGTCATTTAAATATTATAAGGTCATTAACAAATACCGGTAGTCGTAATGGCGTAAGTGTAACACTGTTCCTGCATTCCCATAAGGCCATGTAAATATAAAAGTAATTAACTAAAATAATCATTATTTTACACATTTAATTTAAATATTTTCGTAATATAATGTAAAGTAATTTGATTATGTTAATTTTTATCGTGTCCTACAAAATCTTAATTGCATTTATTATTTTAATTTTGTTGAATCAAATGTTTATGATATTTTGTTGTCTGTTGGTCATAATTAAACATAATTATATACTTTAATTGTCGACCGGGAGGGGTAGGATATGATTAAATAATATCGCAGAAAAAATGATTCTATTTAATTATTTTCGCGAAGTCTTTTAAATAAGTTCTAGGTATTTTTGCAATAACAAAATAAGAAATAACTGTAGTATTTACGCCACCTCCCGGTCGACAATTGAATATTTTTTCTATAAAAACCATGATCCCAATGTCTAATATTTAAACTATACATACCTACACTACACTAAATTATTCAAATCCATCAAGTAAAAGACAAGCCTCAACTAATCCCAGAAAAAATACAACCCACAATAAAAGAGATTAAATTAAACAAAAAAGAATAAAATAAAAAATCCCATCACTCGACACAAACTGGACGTAAACAAAGTAATTGATTTCCATTTCTAAGATTACTTATCGCTAAGTTTTTATTGGCCGGGCAGATCGTAAATTAGCCGTTTATCGCTTTATTCGCCACTCATTAAGGTTTTATATTAGAATTATGCGTTATTAATTTTAGAAAACGGCAGTTAAATTTATGATCCGCCTCGGGTGTTGCTGTTTTATGTTTCTTATTTCTGTCATAGATTAATGCTGCAGACTGTACTTACCGTTATGACTGTGATTTAATTTTAATTGTTTTCGTTTTTGATTAATTTGTCACGGTTGTGATTTTTGGAGGTGTTGGTAATTAAATAGCTATTTTTAGTTACTTCCTCTAAAATAATGTCAGTGTGAAGACATGTTGCAATTTCGGTTTTACTCAAAGAATTATTAACGGTGTATCTGAAAAAAAAAACAAGAAAAATATTTGTTGATTATACATAATTATTTATAATACACGACTTCCTATTCACTATAGTAATTCCGGAATAATTATATGTTGTTCTATACTGTATACAGGGCGTAAGCGACAGCTCTCCACTAACTGACGGTGCTTTCAGCTCCTTATTTTGAATCATATTCCACCGGAATTTTTCTCCAGATTTTTTTCTTTTTTTTAATGTATTAATCCTTTATTTCAATATAAAATTACATTCCCTGTACGCAGCACTCCATTTATGTAATTATTACGGCTAAAATAAAAAAATCCAACAATGGATGTTGAAATACTCTGATGAACGTCGCGTGAAATCAGCTGTTCACTTTCTGCACAGCTACAGTGTTCATCGAACTCGTCGTCACGTTTGCCGTTCGCTACGTGCGTTTTGCCACGGTAACGATACATTGCATATAAGGAAATAAAACAAATCAAATTTATTGGATTCCCATAACATTCCTAAAATAATTTCTTGTACCGGTCATCTTAGTATAATATACTGAATTCACCCCATCAGTTTGTGGAGGGCTGACCCTTACACCCTGTATAAAATAAGCTTAAAGTAGTTTTCATATTATGAGCAACAGTTTTGAAAGAGAAGTTCTATTAAAGTATATGATTATCTCGTAACATCATGTAACTAGAGGCACAAGACTATTGTGGATATAAAACTTAAACCAGCCATCGCATCTACCCCACCTAATCACTGCCACCAGAAACGGGTCTTATAACATGTGATTTAAGACGGGTGTCAATTGCCAATGTATTAATACATACCATTCATATGTAAATGTATGTACTTAGCTCTCTGACACGAATACAGTAGTTTACATATGGCCGGACGATTGCATCATGGCGACGATTCTGTTTAAACAATTTATTTGATCATTGGATTTTTGATGTGAGGTTGCTTGGGACAAAAATCCGTGGGGTCTACGTGTATTTTCCCAGGCTGCTATTACATCAGCACAGATATTGTATATTATAATCATTGTACTACTCACCTCCATGCTTCTAAAAGGTCGTTCTACCGATTGACAGTCATTACAGATAGTCAGAAGCCCTAAAGTTTGACAACCAGTCTGACCAAGGGTTATCGTGTTATTCAGTGACTGGATAGGATATATGTATATAAAATACTAATATCCGATCCATAAGAGCATCCGTTAAGAGTGGCAGAAGGCCATAACATATTATGTAGTTGGGAAAAGTCTAGACAGATGATGAATCCTTATAATCTTGACTTTAATAACAGGTTCTTATTCATTATGATTAGGCTGTTTCCTCTTTCGACTGGCATACTAAAGTAACCAGAACTGACAGTCGATACCAGTCGTAGATTTCATAATGAAAAATAAGATAGTTAATTTATACTAAACACGGGACACTAAATAATAAAACAATATTGTTTATATTGTTTAAACTATTAAAACAGCTACACAATAAAAATACCCTATAGCACCTGTCATCACAAACATATTGAACAAACAAACACGCAGTAGGAATCACAATAAACAGTGGAAATACATTAATTTTCCACAGAATAATCGTAAAAATGTGGCCGAATCATACGCTCTGTTCACGACCTCAGACGAAACGACTTGCGTCAAACCACACTCCCGTGTATCATTTGATTACTTCACGTGCATACCGCCGCTTCCCGTATCGGTAACTCGTAGCAGGCTCTATGCAATTTTTTTCATTTATTTTTGTAAATCAAAACCAGGGCCGTGCAAAAGCGTTTTAGGGTGACGATTTCGTCAAAGGAAACGGATGGATGAGAGATGCACAGAACCGAGAAATATGGCGGAAGAAAGGAAAGGCCTAAAACCAACAGTGGGAATTCGGGGCTGAAAATTAAATGATAAAAATGATTTTTCTCAGCAACTGTCGCAATACGCGATCGTGATCGTCTATCTCGTGGCCAAGCAGATAATTGAGCCAGTCTGTGGAGCTCCTACGTAATGAGTTCCGTATAGCTCGTTTCTTTTTATTTCGTTGGTCGAGCTCAATGCTTGTAATTATAATTCATGGCGTTCATTGTGATTATGCTTTTGAGTTCTTGTTTGTTTCAGGATGTTACATTTGCTTGGTGTATTTGCTTGGTGGTTGAAATCATCTAGTATTTTATCAATTGTTACAATATTGTACGGTTCAATTGTAGTTGTTTCTTGAAGTGATGATGTGTTTCTTCATCTTCTTTTAATGCTGCTACTTACGAGTATTAAGTTGGCCATCAACTCCGAATATTTCTGTTTTTTTCTTTGCGAGGTGGAACAGCTTAGTAGCACTTGTGACTCAGGTTCATTCACGAACATTATCAACCTAGACTTTTCGTTGGTGTACAAGTCTGTGTTGAATTTTCAATTGACCGTAATAGCTGATCAATTCAATTTGTTTGCAATTATTTATTTCAAAAATTAAATGACCAAAACGAACTAATTGTTAACTATACCTGAATCCTACATTGACAGTAAAAAAATATTTCATAGTGTCTTACTGAACCCTAAAAGTGAAGCCATAAAACGGATGCGTGGGCGCTCGATCATTATTTATGAAGACATTTAATGGTAAATTAATGAAATATGTTTATTGTATGTTTTCTACGAGTTTCACTAATGGTTATGATCACGATGTTTTGACACCTACTTATGATAATTTTTAGGAAAATATTTGTATGGGTTTTATAGTTTGGCGCTATGTCATTTAAGAGGAAAAACAAATACTTTAAAAAGAATCAGATTTTTTTTTTTTTAGTTTTTCTCTACTTGCCCACTATCAGGTACTAGTGGTCGCGACCACGACTGCTGAGCATGAGCAGGGTGTTCGATTCCCAGGTCGAGCAAAGTGTTTTTCCATCTATAATTTCTCAGTAGCAGTCACGGAGTCTGGAGGTGGATGAGTTTGTGCGGTTGATGGCAATAGGCTCGCCGTCTATAAAAAAATGGAATGGGTCCTTAGCCATAGGCTCAGCGAGTGAGCCATAATCTACCACGCTGGTAGTGTCACGAGTATAAATGTCATTCAGCCTTAATGAGCTAATTATTAATAAATGATAATAAATATGCAAGATTGTCGGACAAGCACGCAAATGTAAAATGACGCCTGAAGTAACTCACTGCACATCATCACGCATACCATCTATATCCGTGTTTTATGCAATTCGCATTGATATCATAATTCAATCGAATCACTCGTCTCGACACAAACAATCGGTTTATTCATGAATCACGGTAATTAAAGTTTTTTTTTAATTCATTCACTTGCAAAGATGTACTGTGTGATTGTAATATGCAAACACACAGTACATCTTTGCAAGTACACACAATCATATTAGCTTACAGAGAATTATGATAGAATTTATAAAGAATATTTTTTTTAAATAAAGAATAATTATTTAAAAAACATGCACGCTAGGAAAAATGCATGAAGAAAACTAGTAAAATTACCATTTAGTGCCCTATATTTTTTGAACATACCGGTTTTTGCAATGTTCTTATAGGCAATAAATCAATTCATGCAAGGAGTTCTATACTTGCACAAACGCATGTCATATTGACACCCCACCCAACTAAAAAAGTAGACAAGACCGATCTACATTTTTTCGCCCATTTTTTCTTCCTCCACAATATTTGCAAAGCAAAACCTGGTACAGAAGCTAGTAATTAACTGATTTACACACAAGTTGTGCATGCAACCATCAATTATACAGTCTGTTGTTTTTTTGCCATCAATTATACAGACTGTTGTTTTTTTTGCCATACGATTTGTTTTTCGTTCGATAATGTCTAAAGGAATTATACCGAGTACGTACCGAAGTGATTAGTGATGGTATCATGCACAGACATACACATACAATTTACATTAAGATTTTATTTTTGTGAAATAAAAATACGAAGGAGTAATTAAGGTTTTTGAACAAGGATTTTTGAAAATTATTTAGTGGAGTTGAATGTTGAATGTTTTTAATGGTTCGGAAATATGTGTTTGGGATTTGGAAAATAATAATTAGACACTTTCTTCTTGGTCTTTGCCTTTACTTTTTATGATATTAGTGGACTTGGTATTTTTCTTATTTATTATTAAAAATTATTATATTAATATTTAATATAATAATTAAAAAAATAATTAATTAATTTAAATTATTATTTAATTATTATTATTATTTATTTATAAATAAGTAGTATTTGACCTAAATGTTGACTGGTAGAGAATGCCTTGTGGTATTGCGTCCGCCTGTACCACTCTTGTACATGAAATTTAAATAAATAAATAGACTAGTTTGAATGAGGAAAATGTCGTAAGGAAAGTTTTGGGAAAGAATGTGGGTGGGTATATGAATAGAGGAAGACCAAAGAAACGATGGATGGACTGTGTGAAGGATGATATGGCAAGAAAGGTCTGCTGACGAGTAATAGAGAAGTATGGAAGAAGAAGACATGCTGCGCCGACCCCAAATGAATTGGCATAAGGGCAAGAGAACGCTGGAAGTAGACTAGTTTCTTATGAATCATTTGAAGTCGCAGGTTCACTTAAAGCTTTTCTAGTCAGTAGTTTTCATCAAATGTAGTTTAGTCGTTGTTGTTGTTGTTGTGTTTTTGTTTTTTACAACTGTTGTTTTTATATGAAACGCCCAAGTTTTTACGACGTCGTCTTTCTTTCGCTTTGCTACCTGTATTTTATTTATTTTGTCTCTGAATAAATCTTTTCTGTTTGCACAAACAAACACGATACATTAATAAAACCCAATCTAACCTGAGCTAATTCTAGTCTTCTCTCTCACTGCACAATTATGATTTGTTAACCCATAACATTTATATAGTTTCCAACTAGGCGGCGTACAACCACTGGTTTCAAACCTTCGGCCACAGTACACGTACACAGTATTTGTACAGTATTTCAACAAGGAACAAATGTCTCGAATCGAAGACTATACCAACTTGAATTCTAAGCATGCTTCAGGTAACAGATTACTTGTAATTAAGGCCTCCCACTAGGTGGACCGATGACCTGGTGAAGGTTGCAGGGATCCGCTGGATGCGAGACGCACGGGATAGGTCAATGTGGCGACACTTGTGGGAGGCGTATGTCCAGCAATGGACGTCTTTCGGTTGAAATGATAATGTTTTATGTGTGTGGTGCAACATACCAAACAGTTTAGTTGACAACCATAATACCTGCGTCTACTTCTCGAATCGATGGCTCAAATTTGGTCCGATACTACGTAGCGGCTGGCCTGCTCTGTCATTTAATTCTTGGAAGATGCAAGACGACGGGCAGCCGAGAAGGTGCGGCATATCCTATGTCAGGGCTTCTCAATCAAGTTGTGTTCGGGAGGACTAGGCCTTTTGCTCCTACTAACCTAGTTGGTTCACTGCTTACATTTGTACTGTGCTTCGGCCGTCTCTAATTATGCCACAATAAAATCAAATGTAAAATGGCTGTTAATTGGTGTAATATAGCCTTATAGCCTTGTTATCGGTAGAGGGTTTGAATTAGCCTAATGTTATACTCCGCTCTGCACCTGCCATACTTGATTTATTTTATGAGTTAGTGTGTGTGGGTCTTGACAGCTTGGTTGTGATTTTATAGGTCGTTTGTTAAATATAATATGCTTGCATAGATTGCTTTATTTGTTTTATGTACACTTTTTCGTTTTATTTAACAGTAAAATTATAATAATTGTTTAGAAAATATTGTTAACTGGGAACTGATTTGTTAGTGATCAAAAGTTTTTCAAGTTACTAAAGTTTGTTAATATGTTTATAATTAACAGCAGTGTCTGTTTACCCACTCAGTGATCTTTATGCAGTGAGGTCACATCTACAAAGGTATTTTATCGCATTTAGGCAGTCTGCATGGTATGGTGGTATGGTATCAGTAAACATGGTAAATATCCCGTTTCTAGTGTTAATGATAGTCTGCATGGCCGCAAACAAAAGCCTTTAACACTTTCCGGAGGTACTTCAATATAAAAATCTCTAAATCCAAAACTGCATGAAAATTCTTATTTAAAAGGAACAAACCCAAGTTAACTAAGCAGAATAAACCGCCCAAAATCTGTTATTTATGTTCGGTTATTATACGAATGATGAATAGCCATCGTATACCTCTTTTTAAGAATACCACTTTACCGACACACTTGGTACAGAGCAAAACCACCTTTGTATTAATAAAATAAAGTTCATTACAACTACATGGAATAACACGGTTAATTGTTTCAAAAACCATTGTGAATGTTTTTATGAGTCCGAAGGCGTGTAATAGTAATTAATTACGTATGAAGAAATATCAGAGAGTTGTTAATTAATTGTTGGTGAGGAGGTGTCAGAGTAGACGTGGCATCACTCACTGATTATCTTTATAAAACAGAAGTACAAAAGACTGTGATTTTACTCAGACAAGCATTGTTTTGTGGTGCAAGGGGCATTAGTGGCCTGTTCATGCGTGATGGTTTCGAGTAATAAGGGGAAGTCTAAATTCCATTGAAGACGTTACCTGGCTTAGAAACTGTTCCCAGCTCTCAAAAATCTTTCCCGAAGGTATAATTAGACAATTTCTTCACGTATCTCAGGACCATGGAGTCCGCGACCTTTGAAAGGCGCACCAGGGACCAACGATAATTCGCAAAGGCCCATTAGACATCAATAAAAAAATATTACAAGAACCCTAAAACAACATTTTATTACGAAATTGTATTCGGTATGTAATATGACCAGGTGAGTGATATTGCAACATACCTATTACCAATAACAATAAACAATTTTACAACGTGCCAATCAATCTCGGCGCTAATTTGTTGAGAACCACAGACAATCTAATTGACGTTGTAACTTTTTTTTTGTTTATAACGTAATAAATATCTACAGTTTCGTATAATGTTAATTAATAATATTGACTTTTATAGCTATTCTCAGAAAATAAAATATATTTTTACGATCCACCTAAAATCGAATTGATACAACATTTTTGGTTTTATACGCAAATTAACCAATCGTATAATTTAGTATCGGAATTCGATATGTATCGATGTCGAATATATTATTATATTATAAAATATAATAAAACATAACTTAATCGGTCGTATTTTCCTATATCGATTTCATATTGCCAATAATTATGGATTATTTTGATTTTTTGATGTAATTAGTGATAGGATGTGATGACTGATGTTGCTTTCGGAGAAACCCGATGGTCTCTTGTTCCGAGTTATAGCTATACTTACATTTTATTGAGAGAAACTAACTTTTTTGCAATTTGACACAGGTCGTCTTATGTGCTTCCTTACATACTGTCAATTGCTGTGAAAAACACTTGGGTACTACTAAAATATAAAGAAAAAATTAAGGATTTCCTTAATGTTTTTCTCTGTTTGAAGTTTCTAATAAAGATATTAATTTGAAGCAATATGAAGCTATGAACTATTCCTACTCTCTAAAGGTTCCTCCAAACTCGAATTAACTGTCACCGCATTTCACATTATTTTAAAGACTTGAAACATAGACGTAACGTTAGGATACCGACTTTATTGTTTAAAAAACCCCCTATTTTCCGACAGAACACCGGAAGACTGACACCCTTTGAAAAAAAAAAGCTTCTGAACTTTTCACCTAAAAAAATAAACGACAGTAGTAACTCATCATCAAAAAAGTTTTAACACAAGTAAAACAAACTACAGGAAGCTATCAAAGCTTCCTTCCTCCCGCTACACAATTTATAACGTGTTTTGTCAAAACATAATGGCATATCACAAAATTTGGCAGCGTGACAACCCTGAATTATGATTTTTATTGCTCAGACGTGAGTCATAGTCAGAAGAATAAAAATAAAAAGCTGGTCTTTCGACCCATAAAATAAATTATCACCCTAAATTTGCCTAGATTTATAGCCAAGCGAACGTTTGAATGTGATCGCTAAATTATTATAGAAAAATACATTATGAAGAAAAAAGTTGTGACGGCAATAAAAACGTCAGACTGAGGAAATGTTTTCTTTTAAATAAATTATTTATGTGTGTGTTAATATTTTTGCGTTGATGAAAGGTTTCCAGGGATATTAAAATGAAGATGGTGAAACTGTGAACGTTTTCTTAGGAAACATCTATAATGAAATGAAACGAACGATGCTTATTTATGATGATGATACCTAACATCATAAAAATGATGACTTCATTTTTAGCAGAACTAAGATACACTGATTAATTCTTGATAGAGGATGTGATTTTGAGAATTCATCATGCAACTTAATTTCTTCTCATAAATAAATAGACAAGCGTCCGCCAGCGGCTTCGCCCGTGTAAATTAATTTATTTTCACAATATAAATTATAACTTAAGTGTTACTTTGATGTATAACCCATACTACTGTAAAGTTTTATCAAAATCCAGTTAGTAGTTTTTGCGTAAGAGAGTGACAAACATTCACCCATCCATCCTCACGAACTTTCGCGTTTATTAAGATATAAGATTTCCCCTTCACCTCTAATCAGCCATTAATTCCCTTTAAGTTTTAACGTTTCCGCATTGTATAAATAACCAGATTTACATATTAATAATTTACTATCGTAAGAATGTAATTTATTGTCCTGGAATTAATATTAATTATTATTTCTTTGGCATTTCGTAGATGACGGAAGTCAAACTAGCTACAAATTTTTACCAATTGCTTTTTATGATTAAATTGTGTTTAAAATTGTACACCTCGGATCAATTAGTTTACAAAACTTATACTGTCACTGGAATTAGTTTACAACGAATAATAACAGCCAGAGTAAATTTTGCTTATTTCATGGAGGAAAATTAATATGAACTACCCCTAAAAATGGACACAATTAATTATCTTGGATACATTTAATGTGGGGAGTCAATCTACTTGTTCAAGGTATTTTAAATTCAGTGATAGAAAAATGCACCACCTAAACTACGGGCTCTAGAAGCATACATTTACAACAAGAGTTCCTCTTGCAAAGAAAGTCAGCACGGAAGGATATCTAAAGGGCTAACCCCTTTAGGGGATATGTTTAGGGGATGAAAGTTTGTGACGAATGTGTGTATTTTTTTCCCGAAAATCCCATCAAGCACACGGTATGTTCAACAATAACTCAACTTGTCGCAGTCTGCTGCTGGGCAAAGGCTGTACTATTAGTTACTTTTGCTAATCCTCTGGCGAATTTAGTTCCAGATAACTCAGCATGATGAAATACTACTACGATCATAATGATTAAACCTTAATTGGAAGTGCTAACAATAAATGAGTAATTCAAACCAGAGTTATAAAAAACGAACTTTTATTATATTAGTTGCAGGTATAAAAATAATTAAAACCACTTTATCATTATTATCCCCGGGTACAATCAAGCAATTCTATTCGGTATTACATCAAAAGTAATCTATCTGTTAATTTATACGGTGTCCAATTAAAATGAAGATTAATGTGATAAAAAACGGCTACTTGTAACTTCTGATACCCGATTAAGTTATAAATTGTGGCCGAAAACAGGCGTCCCAATTATTAGGCCACTACTGACAGTGGCAACACTGTGGCAATGATTAAGTGGGGTGGCTTGTAGATGTGGCAGTGGTGGTACTTTGCATGTCAAAGGAATTTAAAATATTGTAACGCTTTGCGGTGGCGAATATTGTTTTTACGTGGAATAATGTACAAGACTATCCAGAGAGTAACAGAGGGATCTTACCAAAAAGGTCTTTTACTTTTCAACGTGGTATTAAAAATTCCAAGGTAAATATTAAATCATCATTATCTGCCTAGCCTTTTCCCAACTAAGTTGGGGCCAGCTTCCAGTCTAACCGAATTCAGCTGAATACAAGTATTTTACATGGAGCGATTGCCTATCTGACCTCTACAACCCAGTTAGTTTTGGGTAACAGGATACCCCTTTGTAAGACTGAAATAAATATTGAATAGTTCAATTTTTATTTTAAAACAGGGGCTCGTGATAAGAAAAGATATTTTGCAGTAAAACCATAAAGTTATTAACTGAAACTTTGAATGAATTACCACAAGTTGATCGTGTAAGTCGGAAATCTTGAAATAAATCTACAATTAAACAAATAGCACAAAGTTTTCCAATTCACTTTCAACCAGCATTTTCACAGCTACGCTCTGTCACATCTGTAATATTTAAAATATTAATCTCAGCGGTAATATTTCATCGTGTAGTGGCGTAACACCTGCAAGCGGCATACGTGGCTGATTTATTGAACCGTTTGTTTCCCGCCCCACTAGTCATCCCCCCGCCAACCCTAGCGGTATCATCCTGCTGTCATCCTCGAAGCTAATCTACGTTCGCAATAAAGTTTCCAAAATTATAAGCGTATATGTATTTTTGGAAAAATAACTAAAATATTTAGTTAACTTTAGAAACTTCTGCATATTATAATCTTAAATAGAGGGGAGTTTTGCTTTGTCAACATACAGCCTGACACTGACCGACAAATTGCAAAAAAACGTAAGAAATTTTGAATTTCGCGGGCTACCCTACGCTTTGAGCTTAAAATTTTGTTTTTTTTTAAAACTATGCGAATTTCATTAATTTTATTTTTTCAATGTTTTTTTATTCTGTATATCGAGTGTAGAATCGTATCATATCAAGTATGTCTGTACGAATACCTGGGCTATACGACGGTAACTGAATTGTAAACCTTTTTGTTGTACAAAACGCTTTGCATAACTGTTGAATATATTTTTGGTAGCGTGATTTTAAAATTCATAAAGTTGAGTGGACCACGTGATTGTCAATTTGATTGATTTTATTGTGAGTTTTATTTTGTTTGATTTCATATTTATTTGCATGCAATATTTTTACTGAAAATGAACTGGAAAACATTAAAAACTTGGACATTCAAAAATAATAGTGTTTCCAATGTTTTTTATACAGCATCACGTTTTGAATTCTGCATAGCACGCCCATATTTCGCCAATTATGTTTAAGTCCAATATTATAGGCCTATTGCCATCAACCGGGCACTAATCTAGATTCCAAGCTGTTACTGAGGAATTCCTGGTCGAAAAACACAATAATAATTTTTTAATCATTCTTTTCAGATCTATGTTTGTTCTTCCTTCGCATTTAAATTACAATTTTACAAGCATAACTTACAATGAACTTGTCGGTATGTTTAACCATTACGGTATTAATTCAATACCGCTTAAGGCCAATCAGGTGCCAGGACGTTGTATGGGCGGCATCCATACAATAAGTACAGCAAGGTGTTTCGGCACTTCTTACGATCACGTACAATCGTAAAACAGAACTTTATAGGTTCTCAGTACTGAATTAAAATGTAATTGAAGTTTTATGACTTAAAAAGTAGATGCTAATTGTTATCAAGCCTACGGAGGTGAATGTTCAATGAATAGCGAAACAACTGGTCTATATTAACAATTGTATGGATCCATATAAATACATCATAAATAACTCACCAGTTGTGAAACATATATGTGCTTTGATGTAATATTCTATATGTGTCTTGTAAGTAAGATTACATCAAATCCATTTAAGATATAACATCGCTTCAAAAATCTAAAGATTTCACAGAACATTATGTTTGAATTTAGTACACCGCGCAACAGAATGCATAACAATAAATTATAACACAAATAATCTTCACTCATATTGTCTGCCTATTAACATAATAAAATGTTTAGCACCACTGAAATTTACGCACACAAGCACAACTGAAAGTAAACTTAACTAACTCTGAGATAGAGCTTGGTTTTGATTGGTCGATGTTTCGTTTCGCAACCGCATCTCCAGGGGCCCATAACTTTAGGTCGCGTGTGCCGGCGGCGTATTATTTTTAAATTATTAACGCTGTAATGGAATAATTCCGATATGCTAATGCTGCAACGAACGGGCACTGATCACGAGATCGCCACAGGATACGATTAACAGTAGGGCAAATATTCAATTTACGTTGAATTCTGTTTGCGGTATTCTGTGATGCAAATGATTGAGAATGTGTTTGTTTATTTTGAAAAGGTTTTGGTAAATTAATTATTTATGAAAGTAATTTGCTCGTACACTCGTACCCCATTATTCAAAGCTATGCATCATTGAATTTTACCCGCAGGACAAAATATTGCAAGCATCAATTTAAATAGACGCAGTAGATTATAAAATAACAGTCAATGAAATCTCACTGGCAGGTAACACTAAACAATATGGCGCAATTTGCGATTTGCGAGTTGACATCATAAATTTTAATGGCGATGACAGAGGTTAAGAGGTCACAGCGACCAAATGACTTGACAATTTATCTGTTAAGTTTATGAATATGATCAAATGAATAAGGTCGAACGAGTTACAAAATAAATTGGTTTGGATTTACGAGTAGCTAATGGACGTAGCGTATTAAAGTTTCAAAGACCACCAGAGATGAGAATGGGTACGAAGCTACCATATTTGCACGATAATCCAAGTACAACTCTAGATTTTAGAACTTAAACATTTTTTGTGGCAGAACCAGCACAGCACATAATATTCACAGAATCAAGATCATTCATCAACATCATCATCAATTCAGCCGAAAGACGTCCACTGCTGGAGTTGGCCTGTCCCAAGTATCGCCACATTGACCGGTCCCGTGAGTCTCGCATCCAGCGGATCCCTGCAACCTTTACCAGGTCGTCGGTCCACCTAGTGGAAGGCCAAGATCATTCACAAGGAACCAACTGCCCGATGAAACACACTTGAGGACCAGGGCCAAATGACATACTAACAGCGATGACTATACTAGCGGAAGAGGCAAAAATGTATAAAATTTCCATAAACTACCAAAAAGATTATGTCAATCGTGTTAAAAATCTTAGCAGAAATACGAAACTCTTTGAAAGAGAGGTCTATTGAGAGGGGAGGTAACTACACCCTTTGCTTAGTTTCTAGAGTTCAGTCTTCTTATTAGTGATAGTTTTAGTGATAGTTTTAGTGATAGCTTTTTCGAACCGTCTATTCCACAACATTCGCCCCAACTTAACCCACTGCTCTAGCCTCACTACAGCCAAGCCGTTAGAACTACCTCCCCAGCTAATTGCTAGTGCTTGCAATTTGTTCGCTTGCCCAGTTTGTTGTGTGTCGGGTTTCTTTACCGGTAATGGATTGGTAGGCTGCGGCCTATCTCTACACTTCATTTGGGTGAGCTATCTGATTTAGTGATAAGAGGAAGGTAAATAGATTGGTGTGAATTGGGATTTGTGTTGGGGAATGGTAGTTGTATGTGGTCTTACGGTTTTCTTGACAGCAGTCTTAGGAAAATAGAAAACTGTGAACAGATAATTATTGTAGGAATGTGTGTATCCCATTTTTTCTTTTTTTAACAAAGTGGGAAAAAACGGTGTTGACTCTCCAAGGGGTATTATTGTGTTATCCAGTAACTTGGTTGTAAAGGTTAGATAGGCATACCTGCCTATCTTACCTTTACATGCAAAATTCTGACATTCGGTCAGACTGGAAGCCGACATAACTTAGTTACCTAGGCAAATGATGATGAAGTTAAATGGAAACATATGGTGAACTATCTTTGGGTAGTTAGCCCTGATAGCATATTATTTAATATTCAAAATCGATATTTTACGACTTTAGTGGTAAGAGATTACCCAATGTTGGTAAGAGATTACCCAATGATTACCCAATAAGGTTCTTAAATCTTTAACTTACAAAGTTAGATATTTCAAAAATAGGTCCAATAGTGCCTCAATAAAGTCTTTATCAAAAGCTTTAAAAGCGTTTTAGTAAAATGACTAGTTGTGCTTAACACTGGAGTAATTTCGACGATATTTTTTGCCTAATTGCAGCAATAGCGTGTTAATTTAGATAGCAATAAAGCCAATCCCACTTCTGTAGAGTAGTAAGATAAATCATTTTTACCAATTAATGGTAACTAAGCGAGTAATTTATTTATAGTTTCATCAACACTTTATCTTTGTGGATATACCGGTAGCGCAGTTGTTATTATGTCCTAAGTTCGATTACCAAGGAGTATTATTTACTTATGGAAACAACTGTAAAAGTATAAACAATTCCAGACGAGACACTACTTATTAATAAGTTAAGGAAGCAAAAATAATCCTGAATTATTAGCTGAATTTTATCACATCATCACAATATAAACCCTCATGTTGAGGAATTGTCAAAAAATGAAGGTTGGTATTTTTCGCCATCAATTTGTTGACGGGCTTATCTTTTAAAAAACATGTCCTACCCAAGGCTGACAGACCGTATAACATGTACTTTAATACATTAAATGTTTCATCTTGTAAGTTCTATGTCAGATAATCTTACCATCCTTAATCTGCGAGTGTGAGTCACATCTCTACTTACCCCCAGGCTACACCGGCGTGACAGTGTGACGTAATTTATAACAGTTACAAGCCGCGCGTGCGCAAGATCGCGAGATAGCAAATAACTATGATTTATTTATCCACAATTTATTATAACTTCCTTCACTTACGAAATAACTATGTATTACCACGGTTGTTAACTTTTACGGGGTCGGCAGATAACGCGGTTTTAATGTCGTAATGAACAATACAGTTATTTCTTTGGTAGTTAGTTTTTATGTCTCAATTGTGCGTGTGTAGGGGGGCACACTGTTTTTTAAAAGCTATTACGTGTAATAAGCGGTTGAAAACATCAGTTGATGCAGGTACAGCAGCCTGTTGAAGAAGTTTCAATAATGGACACACCTACCGAAAGATAGCCAGGAAATTCATTCCTCTTACGGATTCTGGAATCTATTTTTATTTGAAGACCTGTTTTGTGCATCTTTAAACTGAGATATTACACTGTGGAGACTCCGGATAGAGAGGGGCTCTCATCTTAATTTATAGAATAGTTGTAGAATGCTTAATTAAGAAGTCACTTACGTAACGGTTAAATTACGCGTAATATCATAAATACAGTAGGTAATCATTGTTATTTCCACTCCCAAAAATCTGCATACAAATGTTCAGTAATTATTTAACAGCATACCTGTCGGAAGTTACATTTCAACACACAATCCTCGTTACATAAACACTGTTTTTAATTAACAAAAAGAACTGCCGTAATAATGGTTATTGTCGGGTTTAATGAATGCAAATGACTGTTGTATTAATATTATCTTCTACAGCGAGGTTATGTTTGCTATCAGAAGTAGTTTTGGCATTATTCTTTATGTTCGTTAGTACCGGATTGTTAAGTATTAAAGTGTTATAATTCTTCTAAAATGTGTTCGTAACTGTACTTTCTATTGCGCGGGATCTCATACCAAAAATTTATTCTGTACGACTGAACTATTTTTTGAAAAGAATTTATTTATTTATTTCAGATTTTAAAAAAATCGAAGCATGTCTCTTAACTATTATAGTTTTCAGAAAACATTTCATTAATTAGTTTCTGGTTTAACAATCTTCTCAAACTTCGAAAAGGATTTTACACATCCATAAAAAATGCAATATAAAATGACATCGAAAGTATAACCTCGAAAATATAGATATCGAACAACCACAAACATCAGTGTTACATTAGTGGTTAGAAGGTTTTAGATTCATAACAATTAATCAAGAGTGAAAACTTGGCCCTAGAGCTGATTAAAGTGATTATTAATTTAGATAATTATAATTATAAATGGCAGCCGAGCAAAATTTGTCTAGACTTTATGATTGTGATCTTTGGCCGTTAGGAAATTAATTATTCTTAGAGTTATAGCATTGAAAGATGCTACTACATCGAGTTCTGTTTCAGATAAGATTATTATAGGAAAGAGATGACACAGGACCTCGTTGGTAGAGTAGCGCAGCGTTGCTGAGCATGAGGTGGTCCTGGGTTCGATTCCCGGGTTGGGCAGTGTTATTGGATTTTCTCATCAGGAATTTCTCAGTAGCAACCATGGGACATAAAAATAACTGGCGTACACCTCTGCCTAACCCTTCGGGAATTACTGGCGTGATGTTATGTTAGATGGCATAAGAAATCATAAATGAGTAAAGAAAAAAGTCTACTTGACTTTTAATGATAATCCGTAGCAATGGGATAATCATGGCTATGATAAAAGAGAACAAGAAAACTCTTACTCATAAGGTAAGATAATCAAGATACGTAGCCCTACTCAATAGTCTGACCAAGTGGAGCAACACCTAGACACCAAGATCTCCAATGCACTATAACAAGCCAAAGATCGTCAATAATAGATGGCAATTGTCAAAAAGATTAGTCAGGCACAAAACTTCGAATACGCAAACTACTGAAGAAGCAGTTGATGGCATGCAAGATGACACTGCAATGCATAATACCGAAGACAGTAAAACATTGGATAAAAACTCCAAATCTCGTATCGTAACCGTCTTATTTAGCTTTACAATTAACCGTCCCAATGACACACAGGTACGTCTTTAATTTTAAACGTCACATTACCGTCTATTAAAAATACCTCCAAACACAGAACATGTCACCAATCTACCAGTCCAACATTTCAAAAGTGGTATTATCATCTCTTAGTTTATTCCGTCTCACTGGCATCTCGTGAAAGGCGTCGTGAAAGATTTATAATTTAATTAGCTGCTGTAAATAGACGCCAGCGGTTAACTGTCTGTTGAAGTGGCGGTGATCTTTGAGGCAGATGGGACGGTAGGTAGAATGTAGATGGATTGCGTTTCTGCCTTTCTTTCGAAAGTTAAAGATGTAATCAAACATTCTGAAGGCATGAAAGTAATGAGTATTTCTTGTACAAAATGAACATGAGGATTTTTGGATTCATACTTGCTTACCTAACATTTAGTGCCTCTTCGGCTGTTAATGACTGTCTCCATTTAGATTGTATTACAAGACTTGAAAATGAAGATGATAATATTTATTTTCATCTTATAATTAAAAAAAAAATATATACCATCCAGCTTATGAACGAAAGGTAGTGAACAGCAGTAGCAGTTTAATATCGTAAGCTGCGTGTCCTGATATCTGTACATAATAGGATCTGATGGACGTTACTGAAGACGCTTCACTTTTAACCAAATTCTGGGTTGATTCATAAATTGCCGGTAACGTCGATGTTAAGAAGAAGTTAATAAGAGTAGAGGAAAACCAAAGAAACGATGGATAGGATGTGTGAAGGATGATATGGCTAGAAAGGAGGTGACTGTTGAAATGACAAGTAATAGAGAAGTATGGAAGAAGAAGACATGCTGCGCCGACCCCGAATATATTGGCATAAGGGTAGGAGCATGATGATCGACGTTAAGGGAAGGAGAACAGTTCGGAGTCAAATATAACAAGATAATTATATAAACTTCGAAAGGTAAAAGTGCATACACTCATACTTTATGTTAAGGTTCATCATAACTGATTGCAGATTACCTATCATTACTCACGTTCAGTCATACAAAATGACACTAGCATCCACAATAACTTATGCCCATCGTAATAAATAGAAATCAAAAAAAAAAATCATTCACCACTATAACTTTATGCAGAGATGACTAATATATCCATTCATTCATAAATCATATTTTCTTCAATACTTCTGACATTAGGATATTGGTATTCTCCTCAGGTAGGAATTTAATAAGTCTAGGTATAAGATCACTTTATTATTTTAAAAAGCGCCTAGCCGACTCTATTATCTAATATATTTGTCGACACTGTAGCTGTGTCGACAAATGTATTAAATCTCCCTAGTTTTTTCAAGCTGTGTCTCCACGATAATTTTCATTCTTAAAGAAAGTCACTGAAGGCGTGTCGGCTTTTGAGTGCCTATTTTCTTTTCGTGACTAACTTCTTCTTCTTTTCTTTCTTCTTCTTCTTTTTCTTTGTGTCTACTGCTTTATTCTGACTGTCCAGTACGTAGCGTGCCGGACCAGTTCTGTCGTTTGTCTTATTAAGTCCTGGAGGTAGTTGCAGGCAGGACAGAAGATATCTTATGATGAGGCTCTACACTCACACTACGTTTGAGATGGGTTGATGACACCTCATTTGGCTAGAATTAATAACCTGAATTAAATATTTTCTTGAGAGCAATGTCATGTCTGCAAGTTCCTATTCTTTGTCACCCAACAAACTTTTATTGCTCAAAATTCTTCCATTAAAATGCAAGTGGCGGTCATTTAATAAAGTACAATTATGAATCGTAAAATTGTTCCCGTAGTTGCTTTTATGAGTGGTCGCTTGTTATCGCCTCCATCTTGATTTACGATGCGCGGGAGTGGCGTGTTGCGTCCGGTGGATGCGGCATGTTTGATGTCTGTACTTCGCTATTGATTTTTAGCGATTGGATTGAATTGTAATGCGTGGTAGGCGGTGTCTTATTCGGTTGGTGACGTGTTCAGTTTGAAAAGATTTGTGACTTTTGCCGGTTGTGTTGGCAGATTGTGCATACTTTTTTCTTTCTATCGTCATCATTGGTAAAATTAATATGAGCTTGTGCATATCCTACGGAAACAAACTAACCAAGGATATTAGGGAAACCACTGTTGTAATGACTGAGTGGGCCATACCATATTCTACTGCATGAAAAATTCAAGTATAATCTGCTTCGTAAAAAAAAAAGCTACTGAAACCATCACCTTCGTAACCAAATCAATGAATTCACCAACTGGTATTTACAAATATTCTTACAAAAAAAAACAGTTCCACCAACCACATCCGCGCTCCAGTAGCCATCTTGCGACACGACACGACACTCACACGATAGTCTTGTCATGATAACATACCCGACACATCAGTTTCTTGCTACCGAAGTAGGTACCGACTTCAAGTATAATCAGGTATGTCAGTTTTGTTAATTGCTACTGCTTGCGCGTAGTTATTCGATGAAACATTCTGTTGTGTGTAGCTCGCTGGGTTGAAGATGTATGAAATGGTGGCGGGTAATGGGCCATGATGGTTGGTAATGGTGCTTGAGGATTTTGGTATAAGTGAGGTAAAGGTACTGTTGTTTGTTTCGTGCTTTGTTGTGTCTTTCAAGTTGGTGTTAAGTGTCAAAAGTCCATCTATTTTCTTTATATCTGCTTCTAATTCATCTTTTATACATGACTACATGAGTGTAAAATAAAAGATTCACTGGATCAAGTCCAATCAGTTTTTAATAAATTGTTTTTTTTCTGATATGAGTATGTATTCAAACATGTATTTTAATGTATTCTGTCTGAACAGAGATGTATTACTTTTTAATTTAAATAGTGATTCAGCAAACATTTTTTCTTTTAAAAGAACTTGTTATTTAAATTCCAACATTTCTATCTGTCAACACAGCCTAAAAACGGCTACCGAAAATATAAATATTACGCACAAGTACAACACTAAACATTTACTTTATGTGCGCCCCAAATGTGTTCCTAGTGATGCTCATAAATATCGATAAAATATGGCTATATCGATACTAAATCACTTGCAGTTTATAATAAGACGGAGAAACTTCCTCCATTTTCGTAGTGATGGATGTTGTGTTTCATATCTTGGTCTTCATCATGTTGAACGTGTGTTATGGGGTATTACAATGTAAGTGATGGTGAATGATGGGAGGTCGTGACGTCACGTTATAGGAGATAATGATAGTGTTTTATGGGCAATATTTTATTGCTTATACGTCCACTGAATGTTGGGTTATTGTTGGATATATCGTAAGTCATGCATGTCATTATAGCTTTCGGGTTACGCGTCACGTTTTGGTGTAGACAACGACTTAGCGTTTTGAAATCCCCAGCATCCAATGAGCTAGCGTGGTGATAAATGATCAGACCTTTATCAGAGTCTCCACACAGTAACAGGACAAAATGCATGGTAACACAAATGGGATCAGCACAGGAAATAGCATGGTGCAATCACTCAGGATGTTTATGTCTAGATTCAAAGTGCGAGTGAACCAGACCGCGATAACACGTCTGGTAATGCAAAAATGTTAATCAAACTGACTGCTTCATTGATCTTGTGGTCATACGCATGAATGCTGAGCGAGAGGTCCTGAGCTAGATTTGCAGATAGATAGTTATGATGATGATGGTTTCGGTTATAGCGCGGTGTCTGGTGTCTGTGCTTTGGGTAGGCTAAACGTAGCTGTCCAAATGTCTTTCACAATATTTATCTCTGTCCAATCTTTGGAAGAATAAAAGCATCATGTTATGTGTTATTAGAAGAAGCTTTCGTCCTAATGAAAATCAAAATAACCGACCCAAATACCTATTCTACATAAAGCATTGCCGGCATTGTTTCATTCATGCCTAAACCATTCATTAACTGTCAGCCTATTTAGTAGTCAGCAAGTCATAAATAATTCCAACGATGTTATTAGTCCACTGTATCTAGAAATAGTCGATCAAGATCTAAATCATTGGAATATTCATTATCATCGTATCACGGAAGTAAACGCCATTCAAATTCATACATGCGACGCATTTTAATTGGTTCATTTGTATGACAGTGATGGACGGCTTTTTGTATGGTCGGGATCAAGATGTAGGCAAATGATAAACGTGACAATATTTAGCATATAGATATCTTACTCTAGCTTTATGCATGTGTCCTGAGGAAGATGATTTGGCTAGAAAAGGTAAGTTGAGGACTATTCGAAAGTAATAGGAAAATAGACGTCATGCTGTGCTGACTTTAAAATAAACTAAATAAGGGCAAGATAATGTTTTCTTAAGGTAGTCTTTTTCTCTCTAAAACATATGGAAAAATAATAGCCTTACCATATTTGCAATATTAAAGAAAATAATGAGATTGAAGATGACCACTTATTTAAACTCACACTGTCACTTACGGGATATCTTCCGTGATTATCCATTATTCTGAGCTCCCGATCATGGCGCTTGCAACAACGGAAGACGAAATCACGTAAATGACAGTATAAGTTTAGTTATAAACTGTGAAAGCTTGACCACTTATTTCTTGGTAAACCAATCAATATTAAGAACTACAAGAGTTAGTCTGTGTCCTTTCAGGTCGTTTTCACTGAAGATGGAATGGGATTTAATAAACTTTATAAGTGGAAAAGGTAACAAGGCTTACAGTGTATGATGATAATGATTATTTACTACTCTTCATAACATAAACGTCACCGTCGTAAGCTAGTACAAAGTTAAACTAGGTGGGTAAAAATTTAACACAATATTTTGCCATTGTCGATTATAATCTGACAGATCCAGCGTAAATCGAACTTGTAACAAGTAATTATGAAAATGATTTCAGTAATTAACAACTATTTAATAATTCATCTAATTAATTAGGCATGATAATCTAGACACTAACATGCGTCCAGTGCTGATCAAATATTCAGTATTCATTTTAGGATTTGAATATTAAATCTAATATTGTACCAAATTGTCATGATTTCGTTATCTGCTCTGGATTAGTTTGTTGGTTGAATCACACATAATCAGAAAACCTTATTCTGTCATAAACACAAAATTACTGATAAAAAAAAAATCCTTTGAATGCATGATTGTGTGTTTCTGAGCTAGAATTTTTGGTTCAAAATTAAGAAAACTTAAACTTATACTGTCAGTTACGTAATGTAAGTGACAGTATAACTTTCGTTGTAAACCATGAAAGCTTATAACAGTGTTTAAGAAAATTTGTGATGCAAATGTGTTCTTCACAGAAGAACAGATTTTGATTGTTTTCACAATTACGGTTTAAGCCGCATCTCAAATCTCACGATCCATAACTAACTGAAAGAATTCGTGTAATCTTAACAAATAATCAGTTTTCACACTCTAGACTTTGTTTCTCAAGCCAGCTCTGAGTCATCATAATTATCCTCACTTTAGTCACACTACTTAGCAAAAAACAACCGACACTTTTACCGGTAAACATACCGCTAATTGCAGTTTCCGCTTCTCACATAATTATTACATTCACTACGTCGAAATTATTACGTAAAACTGTACCAAATAAATCTTTGACCTGTCACCTTAAGTGGGACAAGTCCGGGCGACACACACGTGTTGTGTAATAATTTATCGATAAAATTAATTAATTTTATCGACTGTTACCGTTTTTTGTTTTCACATTAACGTAATGGAATAACCAACAGGTATTGTGTGATAATGACTACATTCTTTAAGTTTTTGGTGAAGGTACTGAATTCGTTAAAAAAGTTGAAGAGATTTTTTAAATGTTTGTGTCGGTGGTTGAGAATAATTTTAAAATTGTTGTGTGGTCTGAACGTGAGATGAGTCAGTTTTTATTTCAAAGGGAATAATGTAAACCGTGACGTGAATATTTATACATATACATATAATATACAATTGCTTATGCTAGTATAATTGTGTTTTATTATCCTGTTAATAAACATTTATGGCACTCAACATCCTACTGTTGAGTACAGCCTACATGGGAGCCAATTTCCTGTATCCACTGCCAATTTTATCAAGGATTCAACATTCTTGTATTCTGACACCCCTTGGTCAACATTTGTATCTTACCTGACCACGTGTCTTGTATAGAGCTGAGCAATTCTCAGCCAGCCAAGGTATTACTGGACCTCTCTGTTAATTTATACACTGTGAACAAATTGAAATTTTCTAGTATTTTTAGCGTTCTACAAATAAAATAAGTGTTTGATATCACCTTAAAACCCACTAGATAACATCAACTAAGTAGATTGCCTTTCCAACAGTTATTTGAACCGATATATCACGCATTTTATCCCAACAACGACGATTACGATCCAGTATTTTACAACAAGAATTACAACAGTATCTCTGTCTTATTCACCTAATCAAGTTGTCCTCAATCCAATCTAACTCTAACTTAACTTGTGAAGCTTAGTCTGAGGATAACGGGTGTCGACATAAAGTTACAGATTTATCCCTCGGTAATAGTTGTAAAGTCCACCGATATGTGACTGGAAAACCGCTGGCAAATTGGTCTCATTTGGTGCCAAGGTTTGGAGTTAATAGACTAGATTTCATAGAAGACATCTTATTAGTGTTTTTTAGGAATAAGAATTGTGGGCAGATGTTGTGAATTAAATAGATGAGGGAGATACTTTATTGAGTGGTTAGGAACTATCTTGTTGACGGAAAAATGGTCTGTTTAGTAATTATTCAGAAACATCAATTCTTCGCTGAATTCGCAAACTCTATTTCATTTAAGTATTTTTAAACAAACTTTTCTAGTAATCGATGACGTATGTATGGTATTATGTTCCCACTGCTGGGACAGACACAGGCCTCCACTTTGTGAGATAGTAATACACAACACTGGCTTGCCAGTGCGGGTAATTGTTGACTATAGACATACCGGATTCTTATGATGTTTTGCATCAATGTTTTGAGAGCAGTGGTGATGAAATAATCTACATAAAAATTGTGTCTTTCTATTGGTTCTAGGAAGAAGAAATAATTTTATACATCTAGATACCCACAGACAGCAGAAAATAAAAATTATAGCAGTACCCATGTCAATCATCTAATACTATGTCTACACACATTACGTCAGTCATTAGCAAACTACACATGCATAATTAAAATAAATTAGCACCCTCTAATATCAGTTCATAATTATTCCTCACACATGACTAGACTAATTACCTTGGCGGCCATTAACCGTGTACCATACACAGGCGTGTCAATATAATTTAGTTTATCAATATTTAGTATCAATATTACGACAACGAGCCAATTTGCTGCTATTTAAGCGAATCGAGATCACGTGTTCGAAGTGTCATTGGGCCGTTTACCTTAAATTTGTATGTTTAGTGATGTATGTAACATGTCGATAAAAAAATGTGTAGTTTTTTCTAAATATTTTTTAACGAACAGTTATCTTTCTTGCGTTCCTTGATCACGGAAGAAAGGTCTGATTTACAATGTTAAAAGCGTATCGTCAAAACCATTTGTTTCAGCAACTCGTCGTCTTATCAACACTCAAGAAACGACACTTAAACAGCTTCCTACCTGGGAAACTAAATCACATTTCACATCTTCACTTTACCAAATGATAAAAGATATTGACGTACTCAAAATACAAGTTAAGCCTTATCTCGACGGCGCCACTAATTACAAATGAAAATCGCTTCCCGCCATTCCCTGTCACAGATAACCGCACGTCGTAATTCCCATAATCTATGCTCACTTGCTATCTTAATTACACCAAGCCGCCGAAGGAATAAATTTTTAATTGAGCTACCTTATCTTGCCGATTACATGACAAATGCATCTTGTCCACCACTATTTTAATTTAGATGTTTTATCGACAGTTTTTCGATGTGCTACTGACGGTACTAGCGTAAAGGTCTGCTCACATTAGCACGCTACGCTCGTTTTAGGCACGAACTGTTTGACATTTTTCGTTTATAACGCGATTACAGTGTTTTAACATGTACGTACCTTTCAAATGTTAGTAGGTACATAAACAAAACGAGTAACAATTATAGTAGATATATTTCAAATAAACACTGTTACCATCCCAGCAGGGTAAACGCCTTGTTTCTTCCAATTCAAAAAAGATCATAGCATTGATCATCATTACGCTTACTCATTGCTTATTGGTTCTACGCATAACCATGTATCTTTTTCAATAGCCCTTTATTTTCCAATCAAATATCTGATTTATTTTTATATACGTTATTTACGTACCGAATAAATCTAATCTTTCATAAATGTCGCTACTCTGAACAAATAACAATTTACAGTGACGTGAAGCATACACACTGGACTCATTGATATATGATGTTTTATGAATAGCTTTTATTCTCCACTGCTGTAATCAATCTAAATCATTAGAATGGGCCGTTAAAGTCATTTTAAAGCATTAATGATACGATTACGCTCTTTGTAGGAGCATTACGTAAATCATTGTGAGAAACGGAGCGCACAAAAAGAGCAATTAGTGTTGTGCCAACGTCGATAGTTTAGCGGATGTCGATAGCATTCCGCGCGGTGCGACGTGACTGCACACTGAAATGCAGCAAACTTTAAATCACCAATTATTTAAACGATTTTAGACTTTACACCAAACGGTTTAAGGCTTTTTTAATGTGTGGTCTGCGTTTGTCGCTGCACAGAGACGTGAGTTCGATTAAAAAATGTGATTTGTGGCTGCCACTCCGCACGTGTTTTATTTTGCGAGTTATGTTCCTGACAGGCTCGTCAAGAGGCCACGATAAAAAAGACGCCGAACGTTAGAGGTTTAAAACGCTTGAAATGATTTCGCCTTTGAAATATTTTAAAACATTTTAAAATTACGAAGCAGCAGACGTAGGTATAATCTTTCAACAAAAAAATAAATTTGCATTGAATCGAAAAAGTATTGCATTATTTCCCGAAACTACTTACTAATGTTTTGTTAGCGGTGTTAGAAAAATAAACGGTTTTCAATGTACCAAAAACAAAACTATTATCTTCAAAGAAAACGCTGAAGCTCTTTGGTGATTGCGATTGTCAGTCTACGTGCGTCTAGTCAACCATCATTCACACCTGTCAGTCAGGGCCTTTGAACGGCACAGACAGGCGGAGACGGGCCGCAACGACTAGTCGACGGCGATTTGTATGGCGCGAGTAAATCACTTTTGAAGTAATTTATATCTGAGCGCTGTTAGTGATGCACAACGTCGGGGTTGCTTGTCGATGTTCTCGTTTAAATTCTGTGTTTACTTGAATTTCAAATAAACGTTTGAATCGGAATGAAAGCAATGGTTACAAGAATTGATTTAATTACGATGCAATAAATAAAAGTGTGGTTGAAATAATCTTACACACACAACACACCTTAAAAACACATGAAAATACATTGTACTAAAACAATACTATTCTCGTCAAGACACAAACGTTCGACAGCTTTTGTGTTTACAAAAAGCACGAAAAATAAAACAAAAAACGGCCGAATAATCAGTTCGTCTATTAATCATACAGGGGCTGTCACATGTGACAGTTGACGTATGGTGACAGGGCCCGACAACCGACGTATGTGACAAGTGACGTGACGTTCTTTGATGTGTCAGCCGCGGCGCTAATGAGAGAAGACTCAAAGGCCAATTGCAACGGTTTTCTTTGAACCGACGATTGATGTGGTGTGATTATTAACTTTAATGTCCTACTGTTAAGGGGACGGTAGATTGTGTTGAGCTTTTTGAATGTTTTATGGAAGTGTTTGAAATGTGAGGGATATTTTTATGACGGAAATGCATTTTCGAGAATTAGAGAGCGTGTCTACTAAAAAAACAAATTCTAAGATGTGATGACTGATTTATAGTTCAAAAATGAAAATAAATCATAATAAAACAAAAAGTTTTTTTAATAAAACTTGAGAATGGTTCACGTAAACGATTATGTTTATACGTCTTTTAAGTAGATTGCTCTTACTTATGAAAAGAAAATACGATTCATTTGTTTATTTTCAGAAACTCTAAACATTTGTAGTTTAAATGCATCTAGCTCTAAATGCACTATGATGATATGTTTATTACCAGTAACATCGTTTTCGTTTATGTCTATTGTGAGTTATGCTTATAGCACTTCAAACTTCGGCAATGATTCAGTAGGTGTTATCTTAAAATGTATTGGACTCATTCAACTCTTGCTTTCCATTTTCATCATTAATCCCGGGTGCTGCAAATATTTCATCTATTGGTTCAAATTTTTATGTGCAGTCTTCAGTATTTTTACAGGTGCAACGTAACGTAACGGTAAAGTTTGGCCAATTGGTACTACATTGTACACTTTTGTATGACTTTGAGTGATTGAGCTGAGGTCATTATCTTGCCTAGCTTTTTCCCTTATAAGTTTACGATAGCTTTCAGTCTACGTGGATGCAGCTGAATACCAATATTTTGCATGGGGAGACTGCCTATCCACCTGTCTGATTTCAAATCAAGTTTCTGCTGCCATTGTAAGATAGTATAGTTTGCAGGTATATCTCCAATTCATAGATAGATAAGTTTGCAGGTATATCTCCAATTCAGATTCAGAAACTCACTGCAAATCACACTTTGTTGCCGTCAGGAGGCACTTCGCGAAACTAACTAACACACGCATACACGGCTGCGTGAATCATAGTAGGACTAAGTTTGTTGCCTCCTCGAACCGTCGTCGTCTCAAACTGTACTGTCTAGGTACAGACTCATCAGATTTGATGAGAGCTATGAGCTAATAAGTTAAAGCCGAGTTGGTAATTGAATTGTAACTCTGTTTTGAATCTTGGGGTTGTAATGAAACATCAAATTGAGGTTTTGTTAGTGATTGCTGAAAAGTGTGTTGAAGTTGACAAAATCAAGAGGAAATCATTCTCCGTTAAAGTAAAAACTATTTCAATGCCAACAAAAATTCATGGTATTGATGTCGAATTGAACGAAAATCAAAATTTAGATTTTCTAATAAACTTAAACTCCATCGGAGAATGAAGCGAAAGACCATTTCTATCGGACTTATCGTATACAGAGTGTAAACAGACCTTTCACGAAGCCGTCAACCAAGCATTCTGAACATCAAACTAAAATTTTTGCTGGGAAATTCTTTTTTTTTGGGGTGAAAAATCACGTTTTATGGTAGGACTCAATGTAACGAACTGAATACATTGCCCTAATGGGTGGATTGAATAGTACGGGGGTCGTCAAGGTCTTTAAAGTAAAAATCTAACATTACAAAAAAAGTATTTAAAAAAAAAAACTTGTGAAAAGTTGGAACTTTGAACCCCAATATCTCCATAATTAAAAGGTTCCCAGGTATGGTCTAGCAGAAAAAAATTATCGCAATGACGGGGAGAACAAGTGCTTTTCGGCTTCGCTAAGGGTACTTTTACACCCATTTTTTTTTTTTTTTTTATGTTTTCGGATGGGAAATCATCAAATGACCCCCCCACTCTGGGCGGAGCGGAAGGGAGTGTCAGACTTGTACTGACTAAAACCCATCCATGTTCTTTCCCCATGTGTTCAGGGCCACGGTATCTCTTTCGAACAGTCCCGCGCCCTGGCAGGCATCGGCCCTTGCGGACCCCTATTTGTTTGCTGACATCTCTTTGAGGCGCACGTGGAACACGAACGCGCCGTCGACACGGCCTGTCGTCATGAGACGGCCGGACGGCGGGCTGGCCCATAACTCGCCGTCCACAGGTCCACAGGCGCCTACGGTGGCCGGGAGCCACCACGTGACCCCCGACGCCCAGGGCGTCTCCCGCGGCGGCTGGGACGTGAGGTTCTTTCCCTCTCACGTCCCGCCACCTCCTTCACTAGCATGACTGCTTCGCAGAAGGTGGTGACGGCTTTCCATTCCCTCTCGCTCCGGACCATGGCTTGAACCAGGGCCGGACGTGAGAGATCGCCGCCGCCAATCGCCGCTACGAGGACACGGCGGTGCTCCGCCCAACTTTTACACCCTTTAAGTCTGTAATTGGTGTAAATTATCATCATCATCATTTTAGCCGAAAGACTTCTACTGCTGACAGACAGATGCATATTAGGCATCCAACAAACGTCGCCACATCGACCAATTCTGTGCTTCCCGCATGACCGCATCAAGCTGATTCCATCTCATCAGTACACCTTCTAGCGTTCAACGTGTGAACTATGGTTCTTCAAAATAGCAAAAACTTTGTCAGAAAAACAGGGCTTTATGTAGAAGTTCTACTGTTATTGGCAGTATTTTGCCTTTTCATAATGATTCGGTTGTTTCCATCAAAAACAAAGTTTCTCTTTCTCTCTTTTTTGCAGCAAAATGAAAACTGGCAAGGTTGAAACAATTATTTTCTTTCCATCAAGTGTGCAGTCTTCATTTAGTTCAACAGTGTTGTGCAGTCGTTTGGGCAGCAGTAAATCACGCGGGCCGCAGCAGTTGTACGCTGTTCGTTTTGTACATAACTTGGCATAAATTGATGCAGAAGAAACACTTTACACAATAGTAGAACATTGATATTGAACCACACATTGATCCTGAAACAAAAAAAAAATTATTAATGAATGGCAACCTGCGGCTGAATTGATTTGAAACTTTTCATTTTAGCAGAATTGTATTTTTTTTTTGTTTTGGGTATAATATTCTGTTTTCAGTATTGAACCTTCTGTATTCTTTATTTTGTTCTTGTATGTTGTTCGTTTTGTACGTATAATTGATGGGTGCGCGTGCACATGATATGTGTGACGTTTGCTGGCCACGAGCGATAGATGGCGCTATTACAAATTTTAGAGCTGAAGCGGATTTGCCCTGGAATTATTGCAGCGAGTCTTGATTTAATTTAATGAACCTGGAAGTCAATGAAATAGACAGAAACCGACGTACTATGTCATCTTAATGAGGACGTTTTAGGGATCTTGATGATTAAATGTGAGTTAGGGCAGATACCTGGAGATTTAAATATGTTTGAATTAAACTTAAATATTTTAGATAATTAGTAAATAATATAGTGAATATGGGTACACGACCAATACAATATTGTGAAGTATTTTCGCATTATTTTTCATCACAGCTATTGAACAGCCTCTACCCCGAATACTTTCACTCCAATCAGCATGTTTATCACGACATAAATCTACAACAAGACATACACCTTTTACAAAAGCAAGGACATCAAAAAACCTGGCACCCCGCAATCAGTATTCGTCTGAGCTGGCAATAAAATTAATATGTGCATACGGCGAAGCGCGAACTCCATTTGCAGTTAAACAAACGGCCGACCGACGCCATTTTGCATTGTTTTTTTAAGGTTCCGTAATTGAAAAGGGTGAACGTTGTAGGTTAGTTTATGTGGTTTGAAATATAGGCTTCGCAGAGGAAATTGACGTTTTTGGTATTATGGTGTCTAGTGGGTTCTTTTATTGAAACGACTTAAGAGATTGTTCTTGTATTTTGTTCGGTTAATTTCTCGTTTGTGACTAGTGCCTATTATCTTTAGCACTATATGCATACTTTCAGAAAGAGTAATGAAAATGATCATTTAAGTTTTAATGACACCGTTAGGAACATACAATCTATAAGGCTCCTTCTGTAAGATGTTAGTTTTGTTTCTTAAACTTGCACTATTTCTTGTTTTTTTTTCGCTTCTATTTCTCGTACTATGTATAATGACAATTTTTTTTCATCGTGGTCTACAAAAACGTATCTCCCTATTCTTTAAACTTATACGGAACATTGCACTCACAAACTGGACTCACGATCGATGTATTTATTTCTGCATTGTTTCTTATACTCATCTGATTTATGCGGAGTCACGTAAACGTCGCATAATGCCTTCGGGGTTGAGAGCACATCGTCTGCACCTTTACGTCCTATTTCGGCGACATTCTAATTCGGAGGTGACAACTTTGAAGTATTGGCGGGCATATATTTTATGTTGTCATGTCGTAAATTTGATTCAAAGAGTCACTTTGGAGTGGCCTTTTTATTTAAAGTACGTGTCGGGCCACGATCTTGATTTATATGCAGTTTGAGTGTGATGGTCTTTAGTCATCATTTGAAAATGATTGAATGTTGAGTAGAATATTGAATTACAAAAATAAGTCAGATTGAAAGGTTCTGGAGTGACGACCACATCCATATAGGAAGGTACAGCGTTGGAATGGAAGGACCAAAGTATGGTGGTCTATGATTTGGTGAAGACCCTAGAAGTCCCCTGTATTGACACTTAGCGTAAGATATCTATTTGCACTTGTGAATGTCTTTTTACTGATATGATCTAAAGTTTGTGACTATAACGCAAAGTGTTTTTTCAATCTTCTTTTCAATATTTAGTTTGCACCTGTTTATATTACAGGAAGGACGAGACTTGGAATTGATGGGTTCTTAAGAGGAGATGATAAATCAGCAAATACTCAGTGTAGACTCCCTAGACAGGTGTTGATGCGATCTAATTTAAAACTACCTAGAACAAAATTGATGTCCGTGGTGCGACTTGGGAGCTGCATACTGATAAGAAGTCAAGGGGTGGATCAAAAATGATCGATGGACAGAAAAAAAATACGATAATTCTTCGAATTTACTACCAACTAACTAGCAGCTGTCACATACCCTTCGCATAAAACAATTACGATAGAACTACCTCTAATGTCATTGCAGTAATAAATCAACTTGTCAATTAGCGTCAGCAATGACAGTTTTTTAAATGCCCATAATTTATTCTGTACATAAATAGTCATTTATAATGGGCTACCGAATTGACGGACATTAAAAACGCCTTGTAATAAATTAAGTCTAATTATTTCTCGCCCTGAAAGTATGGGTTAATGGTTACATATTCCCCTATAAGGTCCCTTGTTTATCAGATAATGACCAACTATTATGTTGATACGCTCATGGTATTCATGAGTTTTCCTAGGGGATTAAGCTTTAATGTCATACGGGTGGTTATGGATACTGGCAGATTTTTTAGATGTGCTTTTGTAAAGTAAGTGCTGCTCTGCATTGTGCGTGCCATTTGTAACAACCGTAAACTTTGTTGCTTTGTTGGATCTAAACTTGTAATATCATGTTTTTGATTGACAAAACACAAATTATGATTTGTTTAAGTCAAAATTGCTACCATACATGGATATTAGATGAAGAACTATTAACTATTTTTGATGAGATGATCTAATTAATGTGTTTAATATACCTACTTCTTCAAAAAATTACATACTAAGAAGTAATTAATACATGGTTGATATGATGATCCACCACAAAATAAAATCGTGTTCTAGGTGAAAGCTAACTTCACATTGCATTGGTAAATTACCTAGTGTCAATAACACAAGTACAGCCCACCTCGTAAAATAAAAGGAGCATGAAGTTAAAGTATGCCTCCGTCTCGTAAACATACGTCGTTTATAAAGTAATGGCCCCTGTCCTACTCGTCACTGTCGGTTAATTTCTCCATAAAAAGGCGCCTATCGTAGATTTCTTCATAATTTTCAACAACGTTAATTTATATAATTATACAATTATAATTAGTCGCTCAGACAACGAGTGTTGGCGAAATCATCTTTAGGTTACGTTATGGCAAACTGCATAACGGTTAATTTGTGATAAATTAAATTACTAATTGATTAAAAATTTGTAATAATTTATTAAAAATTGATAGCCTTAATTGATTTTATCGTAACTTTAATTAGCGTATTTTTTTTTGATTTAAAGATTTTATTTGCTGTTGCTACTATGCAAGCTGTATTCATGAGTCAATTAAGTAAAGGTTTACAGTTCCGATTGGTAATCTTTTTAAACACAGGTATAATTTGGCGATTTCTTTTATTATTTTACTTTAAATACTTTAATTTATTACCATTTAAACGTTTGACATGCATTTTTATCACTTTATTTTGTAGAATATTTATTTTTTGGAATAGGTTTCGACGTTTGTTTCTTTTTTTAACAAAACATTTTTTTTATAATATTCTTGTAATGTCCCACTGACGGGCAGAGTTCCCTATACCCCGTCATCCATTCTTCTTCATGTGTGGCATTCTCAAGCAAAATTTCTCGAACATTCATCTTGTTCCACCAGCAACAAGTACGCTCCAAATACGTCACGGCTGCCTTGTAACATATGCTCAGTATGTTCCCGACTTTCCCCTCATAATTGTCTTGAACCTTGATACCGAAATGTGGGCTTGCATTATTAAGCTAAGCTGTATAAATTAACGCCAGCTTGTTTCCCCAGCTAATAGCTTAATTTCCCCTTATAAAATTTACAGTTGAAATTTATAATAATTATACGCTGTTTTTCACAGAAAACTGTTTAGTTTAATTGGTTGGCTTACCTTCTTATGGAAACATTGTAAGTTAAAGTGATAATTTCTTCGGTAGCTTGATTAATGGTTTTTTAGAGAATTTAGTGAATGTAAATTGGACTTGGTTGTAATGGAAGTTATTATGTTAAATTGTCCATGAAAATATAAGTTTTTTATGGCTGTATTGAAACATACAATAGGTATATTAAGACATATAAAAAGCTTTTATAAATAGGTGTCATGTTCATGTCCTATTCAAGTATAAATTAAGTCCTAAATGAGTCCATTACTCATTATTAATTAAAAATAATGATAAAAATCTTAACATGAAATTACTACGATTGGGAAACTCATTGTTGTACGTAGTTATTACCATAGATGAGAAGTTGTAAGAAGTATACATATAACGATGATGTAAACTGATGAATTTGTTTTGAAAAAACTGCAGGATGTTATTAATTATTTCTTAATTACTTGAGGGTAAAATAAATGACTAGTTAATTGAATTGTTCCATTTTTTTAATTACACAAATGGATAGATGAAGTCATAACGTTTTGATTTCATGATAGAATATAGAAACGGAGATTATTCATCCTACAGAAGCGAAAGTCTGTGTGTTTGTCTGTCAGTAACACTTTAACAGCTGAACGGATTTTGGTAAAATTTAGCTAGACTATGGCCTGGGTTAGGACACATATGACCCCCAATATTACGTAATGTTATGTTACGCACAGATCCTTTTTGTATCGGTATAGATAGCACGTTCCAATAGAAGAAAGCAGGCGATGCCACGTGCAAAATCTAGTTGTCCATTAAATATTGTAGTACACCATTTTCCTCATAATACCTATACGATAGTGGAATTGTTAGTGCGATTACATTTCTCGTTGCTAGATAAAGACAAAATTTACGACTGAATACTTGCAAAGTTTAATAACAGCTCGTTTTTATTACGCTTAATAACGTTGTAATTAAAGTTTTATTATACTGTACTAAGGTATTGCGAGTTTACCTAGTAATTTATTAAAGTCGTTTATTCATTTTTCTAACTTGTTTTTTATATTTTTATCATCATTTTTATATAAAATCAATTTATAAAATAACATTTAAAAGTCGTTTCGTATTGTGGTATTTTATAAAAAAAAAATAATTCATTAATATTTTTTCGAATTGTTTTCAACTACATTCCGACGTTGCGGTTATAAAGTGTGTTTTTTTTATAAATGATATAATATATTCGCTTTTCTTTTACTTTGATTATTATTTTTTCGGTAGTAAGTATTACTTATTAGCTAAATAATTGTTTGATATTGATGCCTAATGTTGAGGTAGGTCGGTAGCTGCTACATTATTAAAATACACTATAAAAATGTATTTTAATCATCAAATGAATAATAAAAAAGGTCGAAATCAACTAGTTCTTCTAATCGAGAAGGAATGGTACAAAATTATAGACAGACTTGCCAATTAGTATGTAGTAGGCAGTAATAACATACACATAGCAAAGTGTGGAAAATTACTACGTAGTGGTGAATTAAGAATTCATCGCTGAATGAAGCCATTACAGCGCATTATAGGAGGCAAGTGTTGTGAGTCGCATATAAAGTTATCTATTGAAAAGTTGAACTTTAGATCACAAACAAAAAGAGGTCGTAAAATGAAGTCATTATAACACTAATTATATGGCATTTAACTGGTACCTATTTGCCATTGCATACTTTTAAACGATTAAAACTGATGTTGTGTTACTACACAACACCGCTGTCCCTACTTACTTATCAAGAAGTTTCTCTTTTTCGGAAAAGTTCAACGAAACAGACTAGCAAATTCTTACTTGAAATAGTTCAATATAAAATCGCCTATGACAGACAAATTTAAAGTAGCAGTCCCTTTTAATTTTTTTTAAGTTACACTTTCAATAGACATTTTTTACTTCATTACTACATTACATTTGATAAAAAATGTGATGCTTCAGTGTGAGACTTTTCAGCAATGTTAATGACACGTTACATAATTATTATGGCACAAAATTGTCGCACGATTGACATTTGACAAGCCAATAAAGTTTCACGATTATTAGACCGTAATTTCGAGAGCACAAATAAGGTACTCGATGGTTATGATGGACTATCAAATATCGAATTTGCATACCGGTACTAGGAATAGGCGTTGATAATTACAAAACGTCACGTGCATGCAAAATGTCAGTCGTGAGATGGTCTTTTGAGGCATATTAATAGTATTGGTTTGCGGATATTATTAAAAATCCTGTGGATAATTTTATCGTGATGGATCAAAGGTTAGCAGAACAGCAGTGATAGCCTAGTGGTGTGATCATCGGACTGCCAAGTCATAGGTCTCGAGTTCTAAACCAAGACACGCACTTCTGATTTTTCGTGCGTATTGTATAATTATCACTTGCTTCGGTGAAGGAAAACATCGTGAGGAAACCAGCATGCCTGAGAGATATTTATGTATATTTATTTATATTTATTCATAAAAACTCTGACACCAGGTTATGCCCTAACCACACAATAATGAAGAAGAAAGGTTTGCAGAAGCTTTTTAAAAACTTCACACTTTTTTAGTTTATTTTTGAAACTTGATTTCAATTGTCTTTTTTTTTTTTTTTTTTCGGATGGGAAATCATCAAATGACCCCCCCACTCTGGGCGGAGCGGAAGGGAGTGTCAGACTTGTACTGACTAAAACCCATCCATGTTCCTTCTTTGCCCTTTGTGTTCCAGGGCCACGGTATCTCTTTCGAACAGTCCCGCAGCCCTGGCAGGCATCGGCCCTTGCGGACCCCTACTTATTTGCTGACATCTCTTTGAGGCGCACGTGGAACACGAACGCGCCGTCGACACGGCCTGTCGTCATAAGACGGCCGGACGGCGAGCTGGCCCATAACTCGCCGTCCACAGGCCCGCGGTTTCAATTGTCTTACATCGCACACTGAATCACACTCACTGTATACTGTCTTCTATCCACCATAAGTGACTGAGGGAAATGAAGAAATGATAGCTGTAAAAGTACGGAGAGATTGGAGAAACAATGGAAAGACTGTGTAAGATGGTTAGAAAGGGGATGTTTACTGAGATGACGATGAATAGACCAGCACGGAAGAAGAAGACATGCTGACCGTAAATTAGATTGAGATAAAGGCAGGAGAATGGTGATGGTTGACTATTTTTTCAGACTGACTCTAGGTTGGTATATTGCTGCGACAGTTATTACACATGCTTTAATAATATTAATTGTTTTATTATCAGGCAACTAAGGTCCATAAATAGAATACATAAAATAATCCTATACAATAATAAACTAATACATATTAAAAACCTTATAAAACTATGACTACACGTAACGTTGACGGCGGCGTCGTGTTTCACTGCGTGGTGTCGTGTAATCGTGCTCGGAAACGTCGATATACGACGACCTTTCGGCCAAAAGTCCTCTTTCAGGCAGGTCTGTAGATGTTGCGTTAGAACTCGAACTACGAATCACTTAAAGACAATGCCTTTGCCTCAGCAGATGCTACTAATATAGCAGAAGAAACAATGAACAAAAACAGATCTAATCCTGCTGACCCCTTACAACAATAAAACCGTGAGCTAACCAGCTGCCTAATTAACGAATATAACACGCCAGTACATACGATAAACGTGAAACAGTAGTTTGTGCGCCAATAAACTCTGTGCCCTTAATTTTATGCCGTAAACTAATAATTATAACTAGCGATATGTTACGCGGTATCAAGCCATTAATTTATGCAGGGCTGCCATGGTCACGAAACAGTGATAAAGAATTGTAAGTTATTAGCCTAGTTATGGTATTTTTTAATGAGAACACCATTTAAAGTATGACAAATCAATAAGTTTTACTAATATCTGATACTTTGGTAGCACTTGTTAGCTGTTAGTAAATTCTTGGTGGAACTTTTTATGTTTTGAATACATGACTTTCTTACAGAAACACTTAACTCATACTATTGTATGTGTTTAAGCACATTTCTCAAGCTTCCGTCCTCGCTAATGGGTTATTTTCTCACTACGGGGTGCACTATTCATACATGCCTTGACAGCATTCAAATAACCTCACACTTTCAAGCACAAAGACGAAGGATTTTGAGGACAATTGCTAGAGGTCCATTGCTCCTCGACTTGGAAAAAAAATCATCGGCTCAACGACGTTCATAACGCAACGAATGTCGTTAAACTGTCAATATGAATGTCATTAACTATGTTACACAAATACTCCGTAGATGAAATCGAATAGAAGAAATAAAGTACCAAACTTCCTCTTTCAATTCTGCGAATTTCGGACTTCACTTTGAAAGTAGTTTACGTTACTTAATTCTTAATTGACAACCCTGTCCCTACGTAGTTATATTAAACTTTATATCAAAGTTCCTGCCGCCGGCGTTTTTATATTGCCCCACACTTGTCGCTACACGGTGATTGCTCTCAATTTATTGAACATTAATTTACAAGAGCTGTTGTAATCTTAGCTTTATATTGTTCTTGTTTGTGCTTTTAATTATCTGGGAATTAAGAAGCGAAGTGTAATGTTAATGAATAAGTAAAACTGATTTATTGCTTGGATTTAGTCTGTTATTTGCTGGGTTGATTTTATTGTCTTAATCACTCTTGTCAAAAGCAGCTGTCTTTAGATACGAATCTTCCCCTTGATCCATTTCAGATAAAATTAATTTTAGTTAATGTTAAAATGACGTAGATTTTAACAGTATATAAAATAATGCCGTAGATGAGGAGCTTGTGGCTAAATTATAACAGTCGCTCGAGTTGATCTTTAGGTTAAGCTGCGCTTGCCTTGGTTGACGCGTGGATGGACTTTTACATCGAGTTTCTTCCGTGCCTCTGAAAACACGTTAAGCGTGTTGGTCCCGGCTGTCATTTCAAGTTCCCGGTTGACAAGTAGTCAGTGTCCCGAAAGTCTGACAACCAGTCTTACCAAGCGGTATCGTTTTACCCAGTACTAACTGGGTGGTGGAGGACAGATAGGCAGTCGCTCCGTGTAAAATACTGGCATTCAGCTGCATCCGGTTAGACTGGAAGCCGACCCCAACTTAGTTGAGAAAAGGCTAGAGATGATGATATAACAATGTCGTAGACTTCCTTTGTTTTCTGAGAATGAGAATTTTTCTGCTTTAATCTTTTAGCTTATTCCCATAATTGAACTTTTCTCATTACATGTTAGTGGATTCGCGTCTTTGACTAAGTTTGGGATCTCGTGGAAATTGGCTATAACAATAAGAAGTCTATACCCAGAAGTGGGTGTACTCGGGCTGGGTACATGGGTGAAGTTTGGTGTCTCAGATCATTTACAAAACTAATAGGCACTGGCAACAGCATTTTATGAAAATCAACTAATATTTAGGAAGGAGGCTAAGTGTTGCGATACAAAGTGGCAACGCCGCCAGTCTCTTGGGCACGTTACCGGCTGACAGCGTTGATGAGGAGTTTTTTGATGCCCTTGTATAGTTTGTTGTTAGTTTATTTATTTTAGGTTATTTCATAGTTTTTAATTAATAATGTATAAAGTTACTTTACTAATTGTTGACGACATTCTCAGTAGATGAACCTAAGAATAAACTTATATTTACACTGTACATATAAACAAGTTATTAAATTTGAACTCACAAGCTGAGTCGGCTAACCCGGAGGAGCACCAATATTTTACCACCCGCCACCAATCATACCTCACCTCATTCGGGAAACGCAAACCCATGTACTTAATGACATTAATAAATGTTTTAATCCATGTCCACTATAATTTAATAACTCCAGCAGACCACGCGGGGCTCAATAATTATTAATTATTCTTTCAATCTGACAACCGTGAATGTTTCATCATGATAAATTAGAGGCCTCTGCCAATTGCCTATTATTAGATGTCGTAAAGTTATTTATGGTTCTTAAGAACCTTGTGTTTGACAAATATTTAGGTTCGCCGATGGAAAGGTCAATTGAAATGCTTTGAGGTTAATTTACGAGACTAATATAATTTAAACAATAATGTTTTATTGTGTTTATTGATGTAACTATGTGTGACTTGTATTCAGAGTTCTTCCTAGGCAGTTCAGCCTTGAAGCGTGCCTTGTTAGTGATCTGGCCTAAGACATATTGCTAAAAAAACTTTTCCCATTTTTTTGCCTCTACGAGCTCAACAACATATTATCATTTTCAACAGCCAAAAAGGCTAGGGAAAGTGCTAGTTTTTCAGCGACAAATGATTATGAAAAGTCATATGAAGAGCTGTCAAGAGGTCCCAAAAATCTTATGTCAATCTGGTAAGAATCGATGTAGACATAAGAAACACTATGAAACTGATTGCCTAGGCCAAGGTTCATCTATGCAGAAGATTTTAACTATCACAGTTTTCTTCCTCCTTAACATAACATCATGCCTGTAATCTCCGAAGGGTTCGGCCAAGGTATACCCAGTACACCGACATTTCGCCAATTATGTTTAAGTATCAACCGGGCACAAATCCAGACTCCATGGCTGCTACTGAGAAATTCCTGATGGAAAAACTCAATAACACTTTGTCCGACCTGGGAATCGAACTTAGGACCGCATTCTTAGCAGTCGCGCTTGCGACCACTAGAGCAACGAGGCAGTCATTATGTTTCTTCCTATCTTCAATTAATTTTGATTTCTACAAGGTAACACACCTTAAACGTTTCCGAGTCGAATCATCAATGAAGAATTCTTCTTTGATCGCTACATTATTCCTAAATCGAAATGATTTTCTAACGAACGAAGATAAATATCCTGGCGAGCTTTCTACATCATTTATCGATTTTAAAGCAGTAAATCTTAGGTAATTACAGGCTACTAGTGGGCTCTGGGAAGTAATTTCATGACCTATTATGTTACTTTAGACGAAGTTATAACTATAATTACGTTGTAATCGTCTGTCATTATTGTTGTAAGAGGATGGCTATTCCATAAAAAAGTTTAAAATCTTATATCACCATAATTTAGTGTAATAGTAACACAGATCTGCAACCCAAGTCAGAGTGACTTTTTATAAGCGAGAAAGATTCCATTAAGAAAAATTTATGCAACTGTAAAACATCACTGTACAAACCCGAAACGCTTTGAAATCTTTTACTAATTGTCAAGGTAATGTGCTGCCATGAGTTTTCATCATTACAATGTCACAACGAACTAATATTTCTAGAATGGTGAAAAGTTATTGTGACTTGCTCATTCACAAAAAAAAATCTATTTAAATTGAGTAGTGACTGGGTACCTATAGATACGTAGTATGTAGTTATGGATGGATAGACACTATAATTTATTTAATAAGCATCATTATGAACAATCACAGCGTCTATTTAAATTACCAAGAATACGTGTATTAATAACATCTATTAATTAGACGGCAATAAACGCCGTCTTTAACATAAAAACGTTGAAATATTGCCATCAATAAATACAGACGTTAATAATACTTGAACGAGTAATTATTTAAACATAAACCTCATCTAGAGAATCGTTGTACAATCGTAAAACAGAATCGATTAAAAAAAAAAGGTTGTATTTCAAAATGGATGGATGTATTGGACACAACTATAATTCAAATTCACGATGCATTTACAGAAAAAAAAGAAACGAAATTCAAAAATGGAACGTCATAACATAATTCACGTCGATCTATTCACGGAGAATCGTTACTCGAATCGACTCATGGGATGTTTACAATCCTTCGGTATCGGTATCGATGATCGGTATCGGTATGGGTATTTTTCTCGAGATTTATTGAGTCTATTCGAGTACAAATGTGATGTAATTGGTGGCGGCGCGTTGAGTAATTACTTGATCATGTGCGTCCTATTACGTGTGCAGTGGATAGGCAGACGTAATTAACTGTTAAATCGACTTTGGGATATGAGAATCGAGTATTTCTTCGACTGTTTGATAGATAATCGTGATTAGTTTTAATAGAGATTTATATTGCTTACGCTGTTGAGTTGTTTGGACGTATCGTTGCTAAGATAACATACGGTTGATTCGCTTTTGATAACTTTCTACTCCACAGTTGTTTTGTTTATAAATTGAAACTCATTACCGTAAAATTTGCCGTAAAAAATAAAATCTTTACTTGCCTTTACAGCAGCCAGATTGGTGTATGATATTCAAAGATTGCGAGTAAGACCTGGTTGAGACTCGCGCTGTCCAGGTAAGAATGGTACATATGGGAGGAGACAAAGGCCTCCTCTCTTGATGATGACGATGACTTGCCTTTTCATAATTTGGATCAGAACCTACTTACTATTTCCATACGAACAGTACAAAGAAAGTTCACGCTGCAAACTTGTATGAATAAACCCTGAAGAACCACGGAAGTACAAGTAATCATTAAATGACCAATTATCTACTTATTAAATACTTTATACTGTGTGACCTTTAATAATGTATGAAGGTGTTGCGATTGAAGCAAACGGCAATTATGGCTGCTTATAGTTTTTGCAAGATTAAGTAATAAAATCATTGACAGATACATACCTATTAAATGAACCGGTGAGAAAAAAAGACATATTAAATTATGAATCTGAAATAAGGAACTAAAAGTAAAGCGATTGATTAATATCCACAAAAACTTAATTTTTTGTTCAATAACAAATAAATTAATGATCACTAATAAAAACACTTAAAGTATTATGTTTAATGATGAGTACGTTATCCATTTCCCACTTATTTACTATAAGAATTAATACTTTTTATTACAAGATACTTTTCATACAGATAATCGACATAGTTGATCAGTATGAATAGAACAACGGACTTATTCGTCAACTGGCGAGTGTGAAACTCACGAGTGCGCGCGAGTTGGCACCTTCCGATTTTACCTATTTTTTTTGTCATCAACTCGCTCGACCTTGAAAATCTGACGTTAATTACGTCAGATGTAGTCAACTACAAAAACTTCTTATAAAATGTATAATATAGGTACCCACTTTAAATGTATAAGACATTTTATACGATTTGACTTAAAAATAAAACACGGAGGTAACATGAGAAGGTCAAAAGTAACGTAAAATGTTACAAAAGTAACATTCTGGCAACGCTGGATAGCATGCTTGGGTATCATGCGTCGTCGGCCGCATCCCCCTTTCCGTTTCTTCAAATTTAAGTAGATAGTCAGTACTTAACCGAATCAGCCAGCGCGGGCAATAGCTAGTTATTTATAGTGATTGTTTTCAATTCGTTTTTATTTGACTGTACTTTATAATGTGAGAGCGAGTTGACAACAAAAAAAATAGGTAAAATCGCAAGGTGTCAACTCGCGCGCACGCGCGAGTTTCACAGTCGCCAGTCAACGAACACGCCGAACAACGAACGAACAACCTATCTCCACTCATTTAGCAAAAAAAAACAATAATCCTATTATTGCAAAATGTTAAGAGATTAAACCAATATTAAAATCAGCAGCTAATCGATACTTAATATTATTATTAATATTATTAAGCTGAAGAGTTTGTTTGTTTGGTTGATCGCGCTAATCTCAGGAACTACTACTTCGATTTGAAAAATTATTTTAGTGTTGGATAGCCCATTTATCGAGGAAGGTTATAGGCTATAAAATTTTACGCGAAGGTCGCGGGCAACAAACAGCTAGTACTTAACAGAGAAGGATCATTTCTAATTAATGGAAACATTTTTACCATTTCAAAATCATCAAGATCACACATATCCCTCACACATAAAAACTAAAGCATACCAGATGACACTGGTCCCCAGTTTCAAACTAACCGCAAGGCATCATCACAGAAATTATATGTGTTCTGTTAATATCTTCTGAGGTACAATCAAGTTTCATTATAATCGTGATTAGTGCTCGGCAGAACCCTAGCATTATGTGTGGTTAGTGCACATTATGCGCAAGAGTGGCTGGGGCTCAATTTTGTGTATCTCGCTGGCTGAAGTGTGGGGTTAGCAGAGATTTGAGTGAGGTGGGCTGAACTGTTGTTGAAGATTCTGGATGATTTCTAGAATAGAGAGGAAAGTGTTAGGCTATGGTGAGATTGGCTTTATGCTAAATAATATTTAATCATCATCTGAATAGCCTTTTCCTAAATGCTTTGGGCTTGGATTCCAGTCTAATACGATACCATTTGGTAAGACTGGTTGTCAGACTTTTAAGCCACTGACCACCTGTAACGACTGTTTGAAATTGAAGATCTATGTCTTCAATTTCCAGCGTGCTTTCAGAGGCACAGAGGAAATTCGGTATGAAATGGGTCCATACATGGGGATAACCCATACATGGGGATAACCCATCCACGGACAACCTAGGCAAGCACGGCTTAACCTGAAGACCGACCCGAGTGGCTGTTATTATTAAGCCACGAGCTCTTTCTAACAATTTGAGTGTACAATAAAGTATACGTTATCTACAAGAAAAGTTGTGAGTGACAATATAAACACAAACCCGCCAATGACGTATAAGAAGTTGCTAAATAATAAATGAACATGTTCCAGTAACCTTTGATTATGGAGTATAGTTAAGTTCAGACCAAATTACAGAGTCGGCAGTAATATAATATTAAAGCTTAAGCAATATTAGCAGGTAAGCTTGAATTCATGGAAACAGTGTGTAGCTTGGAGCATCAGCCTTATTGGATAGGCTAAGATAATGATATAGGTTTCCTTTGTGAAATCAGACTATAATATAGCCATTTATGAGATGGCTCAGCAAAATATTAACTTGCTACATATTTTTATGACTCTATTTCAGCCGAAAGACGTCCTTTGCTGGACATAGGCCTCCCCCAAAGGGGGTGTTTTGCCATAATCGCCACGCTTGGCAGGCTAGTTGGCGATCGCAGTACGGTTGTAAAAAAAGCATAGAGAACGCTGCTGCCCATTCTCTGGTAAGTCCCTTAGTCGCCTCTTATGACACCCACGGGAAGATATGGGATGGTGCTATTCTTTACGTCCGACACCATACAGTATCATACACAGTACCATACAGTATTATGACTCGGTAGGATGCAAAGCAAAAATACTCTTAGTCGATTATGTTTTTGTGACCAAGCTCGTCGGCGAAACGTTACTTAGCTGTTGGTCGTCTATAAACTGTTCTTTGGAGAGTATATGCAAGAACCTAGGTTCAGGTCCTGATTCCACCACCTGTCTTTCACTACCGGGCTACCAGACGTACTGCAGCTTGCGCACGGCCAAAGCATGGAACTCAATGAAAATGAAACAAGAACCTGTGTGCTCTTCCACCCTACAATCCTATAAGCCTTCAAAGTAAGAGCGAACAGACATCTTCTTGGTGCGCTGTGTACTTTACAAGCGGTGATCTCATTTTTATTAATATTGATCCGTAGACCTATTCATTTTGAATTCCTTTAGACACCCCTTGACTTAATCCCGTCATCAGATTAATAAATTAGAAATCCCTTGAGTAAATCAAGTACCCTGCTGACAAAGGTGAGGAAATGCAATTTGAGTTGTGCCAATACATTCATACCCCTTGCATACATTTAATCCTTGAAAGCAAACAAGAATAAACACAGAACTACAGGAAATATCGATATACCCCTTTCGAGCGCACTCAATAAGACTGTCTGCAAACATTTATTCAAACGACTCCATTGTTTTGTCAAAACAAAACGAATGCAAAGCGACTCCATCGGAACAGAAGAATTTAATGACTTGCCGAATTCAAGTCTATTCTAAATATTTGATGGAGGTTTTGTTTGAAATCGAAATATTTATTTTTCTTCGTTTTTAATGGAGTGTAAATTGCATCCGTGTGTTTACCATACAATTTAATAATTGCTTTGTTTCTGTGAACGTCGATTTTTATTTGAAAAGTGAGATCACCTGTGATTGGCTTTTGTTTATTTTTCGTTGGTTGGGTATATTCATATTTTGATTGGTTTAAAGGTTGATGGTAAATAAACCAATTACGATTGCCACACGTAAAATAACAAATCTAACAGCGGATTTTAATTTGTTGGTCCAGGAAGTAATTTTTTACCTTTTATGTAAATTTATTAGAAACAGAAAGTACTAAAAGGGAAAGTACCAGAACAGAAACAGAAAGTACTAAGATACAATATGCCTGATTTACGAGTAATATTATGTAAAATGAAGGAGTATAGAAAGTTTAATAAATGAATATAAATACCAGTAGCAAAAGTTGTAACAGGAAATGTTGAACAAGCACAAATCCGCGATCATTTACGTTATGAACGTCAAAAACAAATTAAGAGGATTAATTAAAAATTAATATGTACTCATAACATTAATTCAAAAGCCGAATAATGGTTCTCACCCTAAATTTAGAGAAAGCTGTAATATATGGACGAAAGTATACATTTAATTTAGACGATAGAAATCAAAAGATGAAGTCATTATGTATATTAAATTGGTAAGAGAATCAATTCTGCCGTTACCAGACATTTAGCAAGACTTTAGAATTAGTTTTGACAATTCAAATGGACAATCTAGAACATTTTATTGTTTGTTTATTCGGAATTACTAAAATATCTAAAATGAAACTTGAATGTATTTCCATGTTTTGATTTAATATGTTCGATGTTATTTTGGGTATTTTTAAATTAATCTAGGACAACACGCTGTACATGATTTGTGAAATAAAATGAATTGAGTTTAAAATCGAAAATACATTGCTAAACAAAGGACTAAATAAAAATATTGCATCTCATTAAGAACAAACCGAAAGTGTTCACTTCAGTGAAAAATTAACACATAATTGAAAAACCCAACTCATTTGCTTCACAAATATTATAACTAGCCACTTCACAAAAACTCATACATTTATTAATTTAATCAACTCCACAAAGTCATGACTCGAATAAAAAAACAACAAAGTCGTCCTCACTTTGATATTTATTTTATTCGAACGCGAATTTTATGCGAAATACCGTGAATCACTGAAAAATATACAGAATTATTCGTTTCATAATTCAGCTGAAACTCTTCAAAGGGATGTCGAATGAAACAAACAAGTGAATCGTCTGTCAGGAGTTTCCGTACTTTTTTGTTGTTTTTTTTTTACTTTTATCAATTTGCAGTCTGTGCTTCAGTTTTTTTTTATTTTTGATTGCAGTGCTTTTTTGCAGAGGTAAATATTTTATGAAAACTGGAAGCGAAGCCGAATATAAACATGGTTTAAAAAAACTGGCAGGTACCGTGTATGTGTTTTTGACGCACCTTGCTACTAAAAGAACGCATGGATACCAAATAGAGGACTGAAAGGAGGATAAGACTATACAAAAGAGCTGAGCCTTAAGGCCGACCCGTAAGTTACTTCAATTAATGAATAAATCGTCTGCATGAAAAATTCAACTGATAAGTTTAAGGAAGAAAAGTTACTCAATACTCAATACTCAATACTTTATTGCATTCCATAATGTATACAAGGCTGGTAGGTAAATTATAGAGAAACAATTATGGACCCTGTCGGGCACAGCAAGTTAGTTTTTAGAGGAGAGGATGAAGCGCTTTTTGTTTAAAAACATAATAATATTGAAATTATAATATTGAAATTAAGGAGTAAATCTTATATTTAGATATTTAAGTAGGTAGATATTATTTATGAGTAGATTTATATTAATTTTGTTTATTATTAATATTTCTATATTTATTTATTTATTATTAATAGATATTTTCTAAATTATAAATTAGATAATTATTTTATATATTTATTTATATATTAGCTGTAATTTATTATTAACTAAATAGTAAGTAATTAAAGATATTGCACGGTAGATAAGGTAAATAGATGTATTAGGTACTACTTGGTTATTCTAATTATCTTCGTTTCTCTAGGAGGAATTTATCTTTGAAGTATTCGTCAATTGTGTAGTAGGTTTTATCTAAGAGAAATCGTTTTAGTTTATTTATAAATATATTGTTTGTTTCTGTGTTTTTTATGTGTTCAGGTAATTTATTGTAGATTTTTATTGACGTGACAAACGCACTAGAGGAGTGCATTTTTAATCGTGAAGTTGGCAGGTTGAGTCTATTTCCATGTCTAAGTTTGATTTCTGTTTGTATGTCTTTTCTTTTGCTGTAGAATTGTGGGTACTTCCTTACAAATTTGCAAATTTCAAATATATAGAGACAGGGTAGTGTTAGGATGTTTAGTTCTTTGAAGTGTGGTTTACATGAGTCGGTGTCTTCTATGTTAACCAATGTTCTTATAAGTTTCTTCTGTATTGTAAATAGCGAAGGTGCGTCTGTACTGTTACCCCATAATATTATTCCGTATTTAAGCCAAGCGAACGCGTACGCATAGTATGTTACTATTGCTGTTTTGAGATCTGTAGTTTTCTTTATTTCTCTGAGGGCATATGCAAATTTAGATAGCTTTGTTTTTACTTTCTGTATGTGTGGTTTCCAGTCTATGTGTGTATCTATGTCCAGGCCTAAAAGGGTGAATTTATTAACTATTTCTAACTTGGATCCTTTGTATTTAAAATTTATATTTATTGGGGTTTTTTGTCGCGGGTGGAAAGTGACTATTTTTGTCTTACTAAAGTTAATTTCTAGGTTATGTTCGTTCATCCAGTATGTTGTGGTATCAAGTATAGATGTTAGTGTTTGGTTCAGGTTTTGGTTATTTTTACATGATGTTAAAATAGAGACGTCATCGGCAAACAATACGCACGTTTCATTTATGTGGTTAGGGAGATCATTTATGTAGACTAAGAACAATAGGCATCCTATGACACTTCCCTGTGGTATGGAGGCGTTTACAGGTATGTTTTGTGATCTAATTAGTTCAATGTGTTGTGTTTGTGTATTGTAGTGTTCTATTTCTACGACTTGCTCTCTGTTTCCTAAATAAGATGTAAACCAGTCATGACTTTTTCCTCGGATACCTATGTTGTAAAGTTTATTCAATAGTATATCGAATTGTACTTTATCATACGCTTTGGTCATGTCCAATAACAGTCCAATAGCGTATTTTTTATTATCAATAATTTTGAGTGCTTCTTGTATGTACTTGTAGACGGCCAAAACAGTGGATCGGTTCTTACGAAATCCATTTTGGCTATCATTGAAAATGCTATATTTTTCACAGAACGCGTAAACGCGGTTACACATGACTTTTTCGAATATTTTTGAGGCTGTTGGTAGTAGAGCAATGGGACGGTAATTGTTCGGGTCAGTTTTATCGTTTTTTTTGAAAATAGGTTTAATGAGGGCCTTTTTGAGTAAGTCAGGAAAAACACCTTCTTCGAAGGATTGGTTAATGAGTATATAAAATGGCAAGGTAAGTTCATCAGCGCACTGTTTTATCAGACTGGGTGGGAGTTCGTCGATTCCGTGGCTGTTCTTGTTCTTTAGGTTTTTAATAATTATGTTTATTTCATAAGGATCAACTGGGTTAAGGTATAATGTATTTTGTGTAGTTAAGGTTGCCGGTAGCCCCTTTGGTTTGCTGCCGGTTGGTGTTGTAGTTTTCCCACCAATGGAGACAAAGAAATTATTAAATATGTTGGCTACTTCTTGCGGTTTCGCCGTTAAGCTATTATCTACTTGTAATGTTATGTTGTGTTTCTCGGTTTTACGCTTTTTGTTTGAGCGTTCATTTATGATTCCCCACATTGTTTTAACTTTATTATTTGATTTAGTCATTTTATTTTTATAGTGCAGTTTTTTAGCTGTTGTAACCGCCTTTTTCAGTATTTTTTCATATTTTTTGTAATATGTTATTAATGTAGGATCTTTTGTTTTTGTAATTAATATTTTTAACAATCTTTTATTAATACTGGATTTTTTTATACCAACAGTGAGCCAATATTTCTTATATTTAGTTTTAAGTTTAATTTTAAGTAGTGGGATACACTTATTTAGGATTAAGGTAAGTTTATCGTTAAATGTTTTATAATTTGTGTTAATATTATTATCAGTTTTAAGTATATCATTCCAATTAATTTTTTGTAATTCCTCTTTAAATTTTAATATGTTTGTATTGTTATATAACCTTTTCTTTGTGTACCAATTACTTGTACTGGGTTGTTCTGGTAATTTTAAATGTAGGACTGTGCTATGATGGTCAGAGAAGCCTAAGTCGTCTATTGTTACGTGCATGTCTTTGTGGTTAAAGTTCGTGAGTATTAGATCTAAACATGTTGCGGTGTTTGGTGTGATACGCGTAGCGCTTTTTATGTGTTGAGTAAAGTTATTTTCTTGCATGAGGTTTATAAATTTATTAGTTTTTAGATTATCCTGTAGTATATTTATATTGAAATCGCCTCCTATTATTATATTTAATTTATAGTATTTTTTATTTATGTATTTTAATAGTTGCTTTAATTTTTCATAAAAAACTTCCTCCTCTCTCCTATTCCAGTATATAATTATAATTAATAAGTTTTCTTTTGGTAATTCTGTGGCACATATTTCTATTATATATTCTGCAGACATATCGGTGATGTCGTCCTTCTGTATGCTTTCAATATAGTCTTGTAGGAGTATACACACGCCGCCTCCGGTTCTAGTACTGCGACAATATGATGAAGCAAATTTGTATCCACTAAATTGTATGAGGTCTAGTCTTTCTTGAGTTAGCCATGTTTCTGAAAGGCATATAGCTTTGTAAGATGGATGTTCGTCTATAAACGCTTCAAGTATGTCTTGTTTGTTATTTAGACTTTGTATGTTTTGGAACAATAGTTTAAATGGTTGTTCGTTGTTTACGAAAAGTCTGGTTCTCAGTTTTATCAGTGTTGTTTATAGTGCAGGGCTGCGTCATGTTGTTATATGTTATTTCTTCTTTTTGGTTGTTATGTGCGTATTCCTTTATGTTGTTATTTATTTTAAATAATTGTCCGTTTATATATAGTTTGTTATTTCTGATGACTGCGTGCGATCCGTTATTTCTTGCCGTAAACAGTTCCTCTCGCATTTGTGCCCTATACTTTCGTTCATTTTTATCTAAAAATTCTGAAATGAATAGTCCAGTTCCTTGAAAGAAAGTTCTATTGTTTATAATATATTTTGCCATTCTCTTGCTGATGAATTCGATGGCGAGTGGTCGGTTCTTAGATCCACCTGGTCTTCCAATTCGATACAGATCTTCAATATATGCTGAAACGTCTACGTTTACTATTTCACGAAACAGTTCAACCAATCTACTGTGGAGTGCATTTTCAGGCTCTTTATTGTAGTCCGCCAGGCCGTAGAGCACAATCTTTCTATGGTGGTTTACTTGCAGACTATTGGGTATTTTAGAAGCTTCTGTAGTTAACTTTCTTATTTCTTTTTTCAGATTTTCGTTTTCTGTTTGTAGTTTTTCTAGTTTTATGTTTATGTTTACTATTTCTTGCTGTCTTTGAGAATTTTCTATTGTTAAGGTATTTGTTTTATAGTCTATATCTTGTTTTAATTCATGAATTGCTTTATATATTTCTGTGTGTATAGTTTTCTGTAGTTCTTGTACAATGGATTTGTTATTTTCTTTCAGATGTGTAATTATTATTTCACTTAAATCCTGTAGTGTTAAATTTTTTTCCAGATTAACTTTATCAGGTTTTTCTGTGGGTATAGTATCACCAAAGAAGCTAAGATCTTCTGAACAAATGGTGTCGTTGTCGGAATCTTTTGGCTTTCTTCTTAAAGTAACGTTAGCTTCCTCGGAGGGTGATGATTGACATTTGTTTGTATCAAGTATTCTGGGGGGACGCAAAGGCGTATCAGTGTTTCCTGTCTTGGGTATTCTACAGATGCATGTTTGGCATTTCCAGGTCTTTTTATTTTCTAGTGTTACCTTTTTAGAATCCTTGGTAACACCAGCACATTCGAAATCATATCTACATTTACAAAGAACGCATATAATGTTTTCCCTTATAGGTAACTTTTGTTTACATCCAGCGCAAGTAGGTGTAGAAGCCATTTCAAATTTTAAATATTTGGCGCTTTATTTTTAGTTCGGCTATTTCTCACTAGGGTCTGCAATGGCAGTAGTGTAGAGAATTAATAAGTGTTACCAGTACTAAATTTATCTATGAACGGTTGGTAGCACTGATTCTAGTTCGTCTATTACCCGCTAGGGGCTATAGTGGCAGTAGTGTTGCAAATGAGTGAATGATATCAGTGTCAGATGGTTGGTACTACTGTTTTTATTTTTTTAATGGCGGTAGTTGTTTAACAAGTTAAATTTTTAGTTCGTCTATTCACCACTCGAGTTCACCAGCGCTAGTTGTTGGGGTCAAAGTTCAAAATTTAAATCCACTTAACCGCTTTTTGGTTTTGTTTTTTATAAAAACTTAATCGTAATTAGGTTTAACAGCTTGATTGTTAATGGGAATATGGTAAAAAGTTGACAGCCTAACAATAACTGCGATTGCTGACAAACAAGACAAACTCAATAACAAATACCGCTTAATCTATGACAGAAAACACGAATGAATAAAACCACGAAAATAATTGCAATATGTTAGACAAAAAATTTGTTCTGTAATAGCAACTAAAGAAAATCGTAGCTTTGAAGTAGTTTCCGGCTAGCAAAATTTTCAAAAATAAAATCGATTTTCTGCTTGAATACGTTGCACAATAATAAAAAACATCATAAATATCCATAACATAATATTAGTATTCATCTTCAAGCATGAAACATCTTCTACCTACTCACAATGATCACCACCCAGATGGAAACATAGTAAATTACCATCGAAATCACTTCTACGTCAACCATTTCCTTGATAATTTCATCAGATAGTTTTAATTCCGTGAATTTATTATAAGATGAACAGTTCTGATGATTTGTAAATAAGCGAGAATAAACTATTACTCGACTTTACATTTATAGTCAACATAACAGTGTTTCTTTGATGTCACTTTTTTCTTTGCAATAAATTTTTCAACATAACATAAAGAGCTCCACGCGTTATTAGACATGAAAATCGTTTTGGGACACACGGGTGGTAAAGTTTGGGATACATGACAAATTATTTGAAATAGTCACTTTTCTAAAATTAACGAACAACAAATTAATATGTTTCCTAAACAAGCCTGTAAACGTTTTCACGTAGTTGTTAACGAAAACGATGACATACATAATAAATTATAATAAAATACAACTGAACATGAAAAGATAACAACTGTCATAATAATTCTACTACAACAGAAAGAAAACTAGGAACACAACAGTAAAACAATACTCTTCCAAGAAGTCAGACCATAAATCCAAGTCCAGTTAGACAAACATTTCGCTTAATAAAACAAAACATAAACTTCACGCAGACAACAATTTGTCATGAAATTCACGATGCGTTTGAAGTCGGTTCGCTGTCCGACGAGTCCGTGAGTCTCTATGGCTTCACACGTCGCCTCTTCAAGTATAAATCTGCCTTTACAACTGCATAAATTTGTCGATGGAGAGATTTTCGTATCCGGTCCGACTTTATTCGCCCCGCATCCTGTTTGCTGGGTAACAACGATTTTCTAGGAAACTTCGGCATCGATAAATAAAAGAGAACTCTATTTCGATCGTAAAAAGTCAATACTATCAATTGAAGTTTCACGATTCGAATGATCGATATTGCAGTTGCTTTCGAGTGTATCGCAATGCCTTTGAGGATTGATGGTCTGTGTTTGATGGACTGAATTTGCATTTGAGTATCTGTTCGAAATGAGTTTTGTGGTTAAGCGATCAAATACGCTGGTGTTGAGTATTAATGAGATCGTTTGTGGGATGCGTTCTAGACTAGTAGTTAGTATGAGTATTAACTCAAAATAAATACGTGATCTTACATATTTTATACAATTATTTAGGTCCTTAATTACGTTATCTTAAATCTTCATTTTAAATATGAATATCATAAGATGCATCTTAGCCTATTTTAGGTCTTAATTAGGTTGTCTTAACTTAATTCCACAAACTAATAGTTAGTTGTTATTTTCCCCAATATTTTTTAGAGACCCACAACATCACTGTCTCTTCAAATATCCCCCAGATTTAATCCAAAGCAATAACTTTATAAACCCCACACATCATACATCAACCAAGACATCTTATTCTGACACATCATTCAAAGAAACTCTCGAGTCATTATCGCGTGGCGCCGAACTTTGCTTGCAAGCGCTAATCGCATTAGACTTGACAGTGATCGGTTCGACATGGAGGGTAGGACAGAGGTAGAAACTGATCCTATTATAGTTAGAAGAGGTGGGAATGCATGTGGAGAAGATGGATGAGGGTTAGTAAGGAAAACTAGGGTAGAAAAGGTAGTAATAAATACTGAGCATGATGATTTGAAACGTATTAAATGGAAGATGAATTTGGAGAAAGGCACTGAGAAAGCAAGACCCACGTATTTCTAGTCAAAGCACAAGACGCAGCCAGAGACAAAGTTGATGTAATTAGAAACTCAGACTTTGTAAAATGTTCACTTTGGTCATTACTATGTAACTTCTAATCATGCAGTTTAGTTCACTTCTGATTTTGACCACTACTTCATCAGATTAAACTTTAAAAGCTCACCCATTTTGTTTTTCATTGGCCTTAAATTCAGCTACATCACCGCCACACTTTCTTATTAGCCTTTTAAATAAAACATCAGCCTTACCACCTCCAAATTTCCTCGATCTTTCACCTTGACGTCATAGACATTTTTTGATTAACGACGCGTCCCGGGTCAGATCTCCATTGTGCCCCTTTGAAATTCCGACACTCATTTATCAAGCTTACTGTTCGTTCTGGAAATTAATGCGCTGGTACAATTTATAGACTCTTGATGTAGAACATGACTTTCATATTAATATTTGTGGATATATCAATCACGTTGGAGTAATATAAAGTTTTATGGGGCAAGTATTTGATTAAGACTTGGCAAACAATTTGATTGCCTGTTTGTTTTTCGTGTGCACGCATAATTATCACAGCTTTGTTAATCTATTGCGCATTAACAAATATTTGAAGATATTAAGTAATTCCCACAATATTTTTAATGTAACAGTGTGAATCATTCGTATTTCATGCCAAGTGAATGATGATAAAGTTTTAGGTATGAATATGGTTGGCTATCAGAATAGAGTAAGACCAAAAAAACTATGAAAAGACTGTGTATAAGATGATATGGGTCAAAATGACGTGACTACTGAGATGATGCCTAAGTATGAAGCAAGAAGACATGCAGTGGAGCCCCCGAATAAATTTGTATAAAGACAGTAAAAATATGATGAAGGTGATGATAAAGATAGAAATCTCCACCAACCAGATTAAAACCAAAAAAAATGACAAACAACTGACGCAACTTCCTCATAATTATAGTACCCGATAATGTTTGTCATTAACAAAACAATCTTACTCACATACGATTAAGGCAATTGAGGTTATCACCTTTAATGTGGTTATTAAGGTAAATTATAGTTGTTGTCGCCCTGTTATTAGTCATGCACTAGACTCATGACTTTTGACCTCAGTTCATTATTTACAGGTAGATTAAACTGACAGTAATGACCGTTTATTTTTGGGGTGTTAATAAGGTTTGATGGAGTTATTCCTTTTTTTTCGTGTAGGGGTTAAAGAACTATAAAGTGGTGTTGTTCGTTCACGGTTTGGTGCATTTCTTGTTTTAAGTGATGTGATTGCTGTTTGGACTTTACAAGTTCTAACGACCTCAGGTGTCTGTTTTCGGGTGGTTTTGGATTACCTATTTTGATTTTCGATTATATATTGCTTTATTATTTTTTGCAATTATTTTTTTATTCTTAAACAGCTCGTTCCACAATATCTCGAAACGTCATAGATATACTAGGTAATACTAGTACATATCTGGCAGAAGTTTTCACACTTTTTCTGTCTCTCATTCTAAACTGTCTTATGCATAGTATCCACTATATGCCTATCTGGAGGTAAACCTTATGTAGGACAAGCGAGTGATGCAAATCCAAATTAAGACCTCATTACCCTTGTCCCATGTTGCTTGAGGTTGGCGTAATACGTTTCCAGAGAATCTCTCTCTTCGTCTGATTCTCCACTGACCTGCCCAATACCTCATCTAATACAAAATTAAATTACGAATCCACGTTGAATATTCCCCATCTGAAAATCGCTTCTCCTACAGCCATGAGTTGATAACTTGAAGCTACCTTGAATGGTGTGCGGTGTCGAGCGAAATTTACGCGAACACTGATTTTGACGTATCGCCTTATGGGGTGGTTTTCGTGAAAAATGATTTACCGGTGCCAGGGAGAATTCTGTTCTTGATTTTTTGAAAGAGGTTTTTAAATGCTTCAGCAATTATGACTAATTATTTTCGCTAAAATTAAATGGGACCATTATTTTTTTTCTTGTGTTCTGAATTTTAGTTTGATTTATATGAAATCTGAATAAGACGTTTTAATTGCAGCTTTGTGTTAAACTTTAAATGATTTAGTTTATTAACCATTTATTAATGCGAGGAGCTCGTGGCTAAATAATAACAGCCGCTCGGGTCGATCTTTAGGTTAAGCCGTGCTTGCCTAGGTTGGTCTGTGGATGGGTGACCGCCCATTACATACCGAGTTTCCTTCGTGCCTCGGAAAGCACGTTAAGCCGTTGGTCCCGGCTGTCATTTGCAGATCTTTGACAGTCGTTAGGCAGTCAGTGGCCCAAAAAGTCTGACAACCAGTCTTACCAAGGGGTATAGTATTACCCAGTACAGACTGGGTTGTGGAGGTCAGATAGGCAGTCGCTCCATGTAAAATACTGGTATTCAGCTGCATCCGGTTAGACTGGAAGCCGACCCCAATATAGTTGGGAAAAGGCTAGGCAGATGCTGAACCATTTATTAATGCATTTTATTTTCATATACAACATTCATAGCTATAATTCATTGGATTTTACCTCACGTCATTATATTATTACCATTTATCCATTAATCATCTGTTGCCTCCTAATCAGTATTTTTGATTACTTTACCTAATGCAAACATAAATAATAATTCATATTTTCTAAGTACACGTCTATGGCTTTCAGTATCTTTTGAATCTCCCACAATTTCTTTCCAATACCTGCGACAATAATTGCTTCCACAGTCTTGGCGTGTTTACAAACCACACATCGAAACGTCTACCGTGCTTCGAACTAAAGTCTACCAGAACATGCGTCCATTCATTACCGCTCGACTCCCAAGGCACGAGAAACATCGAAGGCAGGTCAGGCCTGAATTAATCAACTCACGCTTGCTCCGTGTCACTTGACAACCGCCTGTCCAGACCAACGACACAACCACGAAGTTGATAGAAACCTTGATGCCATAGAAATAAGGATGGTTTTCCATTGGCTTTTAAGCCCGGAGCTGGTTGTTCTCAATGTGTCCTGTCACGGAAATGTTGGGTAGCATGTTAGTAAACAATTGTATGAGACAGTTCCGCTTGATTGATATGGTGTACGTATATGGAAATTTGTTTATCGTCTTAATGAAGCATCTGCGTGAGTGCCCATGCAATGTCGATTTCTTTTAAGCAAACTTAAGTTTAGGATGCTTTATAAATGAAAAGAAAACAGGTGTAGAAAATAATTAAAATTTTTAATGCATACTTCATAAGGTTCAACAATTTTTATTTTTTAATTCTCCATCATATGAATGAACCAGGACTAAATGAAGCTTTCAGCAAATTAATCATGATCAATTCCTATTAAACGTACATCAAAAATCTAATAACCACCGTAGCCATTAAAGTAATCAACCCGCAATGACAACGCTAAAACTCACCCCCGAAGTGTTCGCATTACGGGCCCGTCTCAAAATAAACCAAACAGTATTAATCATACTCCCCCCTCCCCCACTCCTAGCGTACACGATAATGATATATGCGATATTTGATGATAAACAATCAGGGTCATTTATTATCTGTCCGTTATTTGACAGGCGGTAGGCAGATGTCATTTGTCATTTTCCACGATCCGTGGGTCCCTTCGTTACGCCGCCGCCGCCTCCGACAGTGGTTAGCTACCAACAGATATAGTTCAACCCTGACAAGCGAAAATTTCATCTAAAACAACGGCACTAGGGTCCGATTTAGACTGGGAAAAAAATCAATCTTGATTGTTTTCAGCATGAACGATTATGATAGATGAAAGAGTTAGCGCACACACAAAGCCGATGAAATTGTATCGACTGTTGAACTTTAAGTTCATGTAGATAAGGTTGATTTTCCTAAAAACAATCAAGGAGTAGTCCCTGCCTCAGAGAAACGTGTTATTGAAGATGAAACAGTAATGGATGGGGATACGGAATGCGTGAACGCTGTCGGAGATGTATTGTTATCTGCCTTGTTTATCGCTATACGAAGATCGTTTCTTTAAATAATTACCTTTTAAAAAGTATATCCCGTCCGTGCTACTGGTAATATATTCATTATATCTGACATCTTACAAAGCGCCATTGAAATAAATAAAAATATTTTATAGCCGGACAGCGATCTCGATAGGATCGTTGCTTTAAGAAGACATATTTGGAATTTTGACTGAATCATTAACGTCTGAATCATTAAGGATCGTTTTAATTTGTTGTCGAAAACATTCTGAGGTTTTATGGCTTGCTCCTCGACCCACGCTTGCGGTAAACATTCTCGCGTAAATACCAATTAAGATTTTAAATATAGTGTTAAAGGTGGCGTAAAATGTTTTGACAAGCCTTGCGAGATTCAGTGGCCAATAACTCAGACAGTTTCGTAATGCGAAATGCTTGTTGAACATTTTTAAAGGCAAATGTATGTGAATAAATTTAGGGTTGTTCCCACGGGATGTCACGTCGTCTACGGATGTGTCTAGTAAATCAAATGTTTAATTTCCACAGTGAAACAACGAGCATTGTGCGGTTCACCCCTTTTTAAAAGGATGTTCGCCCGTTCATGTGTTTAGTCTTTCCGTTTTATACATTGCGGCGTAAATTTTTATTACCCTTGCTTAACCAAAATTTATCGTCCAACTTTTTGAATTTGTAAGTAGAGTCTAAGAGAAGTCTAACTAGAGACTTTTTGTTTTTTTCTGCAAGTCACTTATTTTTAAAGACGTCTGTCTACCTACTGTTGAATCCAACTGCGTTTTATCATTGCCCAATACCCATAATAATCGCATTATCATTTTGCACATCCCAATCTTTACAAAACTGTAATTTATTTACAACGTCATCAAACCAGACACCCATATCATTATTTGCATTACTAAAAAATCTATTGAGTAAAGCGGTCTCTTCCGTATCGCCAATCCTAGCCCTTAATTCCCAAAACGGGTGCGCTCTTTTAAAATATTCAATAGAATGTACTGTGGATGCTGCTTCGCTGTCAAACGCATTACTTACTTCATTACTCTCACCTTGACGTGCCTGTTAATCTTTCATTGTGTTTGGATAAAAAGAAGCTTAAACGTGTTTTGTATTGATTTTTTTTAAAGCTTTCCTTTTAATGGTATTGTGTGAGTTGCGCGTTTGTATTGATGGGGAAGACGATCCTTTTGTTACGCTTGGCTTGGTAATAAGTTAGTGGTAGATAATGAAATAGTTGTTGCTTTGAAAGCTGATAAAAGATTTTATAATACGATACTAAGCATCGATGAAGGTACATGAAAAATAAACCTATTGTTATAAAGTTAACAAGTAAATTGAAAAATACTGATAAAACAAGACATTCTTAAATAATCCATCATGAGAACATCCACATTAAATAAGCTTTTAAAATTACAGACCTATTCAATAGAAATCTACCAGAACCGATACAAAAACTCTAGAAATGGAAACTAGAATACACAAAAACAATAGTCTAGCTCATCCTTGTCTCTCTAGCATCAGAGATAATCTAGTTCAACAAATATAGCGAAGGGCTCCAAACGCGAGCAATTTTTCGAAAGCACCTGACAGTGTCGATCCATCGTACAGAGGCTGTATAAAAACGTCAGCTAGCGCCGACACTGACTATGATCAAGTATGTCTGTTTTCTACTAGGGTTAGCCGGAGACTTTTATTTATTGCATAGAATAATCCAGAAAGTAGCAGGTCAAATATTGGTGCAGGTGCAGGGAAAGATGATGAGTGTGTTGATGAAATTCAGAAAGTTATAGTACCTAATTTATTCGATCATGTTAATGTTCGGGTATATTTTAAAAATTCACTTTTCATTATAACTAATTATCTAACTGTAAACATAACTATAAATTAAAACATTTTAATTCACTAAAGTAATTTCGCAAAACGATAAATAACACAACATCATTAACATCATCTATAAAAACAGAACTTTACAACTGAATATTAACAAAATTTCTCAAAATCCAAATGATAAATGCATCAAATGAATTATAACGAAATAAATTTTAAATAATGTCTGTTGATTCTTTAATAGGATGGAAACGTGTAATTAATTAACAGTGTCGCTAACAAATTTTGTCTCCAGTCGACAGTCGGACAAAAACGGGGCATAATTTATGTGTGTAGCAGCCCTGCTTCCCCCCCTCCGCCCCTCCTCCCTCGCCGGCAGGTTGAAAGAGTCACGGAGCGTGATTGATGACGGGCCCTCCACGCCCACGCGCCCTAACAACCGCCTAGAACTGACAAACTATCGCATTGTTGGCCGCAGGAAATCATAAGGCGATTGGCTTCGAATTTATTGCCTTGTTGGTACCATGCGTTTAGTTACGACCGCTGAACGTGAGGGACGGCCAGATCATAATCTTGATTAACACGATGATTACTCGTATTTTAAAATAAACATTAATTAAATACAATATGATTTATCGAACTTGGTTAACTTGGAAAGTTCTCAATTACATCGAGTAAGATTTAGTAGACATGGTGCTCGAATCTGCTCTAATGCTTCCAAATTCTGTACCGACACCCTAATAGAAAACAGTGCGATGACGAGCATGTTTTGTGTCAAATCATCGCATAATGAAAAATATTAATTCGTCGAGGGTCCCGACCGCATTAATCTCGGCTTGTCCACATGAAATTCGTTTCTAGACATTTAAATACAAAGGTCGATAGAGTGATAAATTATGAATGAAATAACAATTCAGATTTCAATAGCATCAGTTCGTGTTTGGAGTTGAACAACAAAAAGCGCTTGTGTGTACAACAATAGAACTATAAATATGGGTTTCTGTTGCGTTGTGCTTTAAGCGCGGTTCGCCTTCCGCTCGATACGGCTCAACGACGTTTTTATCTTCATTGTTATCGAGAAATATATTAATTGCCATTGCTGTCTAAGGCGGTACAACCCTGAGTGAAATTTCACCGAGAGCAATAATTTATGCATTTGAGGCAGACTCAGGCACGCCGCCAGGCAGCGATAGACCGCTCCGCATTATATCTCTAAATGCATCTGACACAGTTAATCCATATAAAGTTATTATTGCCTCGCCTTTCAACCGACTTAATTGGCCGCTACTGGCTAGTGTAAACTCATGTGTTAACGATAAAGTAACTGAATAAATTGTGGTTTTAAATACTGTTCACGTTCGTTGCTCACGAATGCGAATTGCACGCCCGCTTGTTTTTATTGCCCTCGTGTTTACCTAAACGATTTTTCCTTCGCAACGCTCGTAAATATGGAATACAAAGGACGCACGTTCTTTATGCGATCTTGATAATATTGTTCTCGGTTCCTCGAGTTGAAATTTTAATTTGTCAGAAAATTTTAAGCCAAGTTTAATCTTCTTACGTCGGGGTGCCGTCCGATGTCCCGAATTAGCCCACCGAGGCGTGTAGGCCATAGATTAAGTCGGATCTCGGCGAGACCGTTGCCAACGACTCAATAAGCCGCTCTACATTTTTACGGCCCCTATATCCGTTTCGCTGCGTAAATACACTTAATGACCGACATTTCGTGAACGCTTTTATTGTGAAGTTTTTATTATCGAGAAAATCATTTGTTTAGTCTACGTACGGTTATTGCGAGGCAGCTCAGTGCGTTTCGGGGTTTATTAGGGTTACTTTATTACCCTTTTATACTCCGTCTTTAATACAGAAACATAGCCTGCGAGCTTTAAAACGTCTGAGCGGCCGGATGGTGATAATTAAATTTGATTCTGATCTGCGAATATGATTACATGTTCCGTTATTACGTTGCAGTATCTAAAGCCTTTTTTTACTCCCAAAAAGAGTTACGACCGAATCATGAATGTTGATCGCTGATTATTTTCTTAATGGTTCTCGATTAGAATTTTTTATCGGTTGCGTAGTTAGAAACATCTAACGAGCGATATCGCCGATCTAAACGCGTGAAACTAAATCTGTGTAATTTAAACCAATGGAATTTCCGTCCAATACACAAATTAATGTATTCGAGCAAAAAGTCAACACCGTAATCTTGCCGGCCATAAAGCAGTGTCAGAGCACTATAATAATTTAGAAACAGTCTATTAAGTGAATCTTTATGATAATGTCGGAACAGAAGTCGCGGCCGCGAACGGGCTGCCTGTTATTTTGATACATTATCATATTTAAACAATTCAGATGATAATAGACACGTCGGGCGAAACCCTTTGGTAATATAAATGGTTGTATTATTATTTATTTATGGCTTTCCTTCCTCTGGGCCGGGGGCGATGTGGCATATTTCATTGAGCGAAAAAATGCTTGGGAGTCGTGAGTTTATACTGGCTGGGATCCGGTTTGAGTACCTGAAACGACTGACTATAAGCTTGTTGCCGCAATAATAAAGATTTATGCGACATTCGGCGGTAGCGTGTTTTGTTCTGTTACGAGCCGATTCGCTTTCTGAAAGATCAATAGCGCTCTTTATTGTATGCGGTGAATTATCGTCATCGACGGTTCTTTTAGCTTCGACTATAAATTCTTTGGCCGCATTCGATATCTTATTATCGCCTCTTACATCTTCACCGTCTTTACGATTGGCGTTTTGTTTCACTTCAATAGCGTTAAGTTCATGTTTTACGATTGTTACTTCTTAATAGTTCGTGTCTTTTATCTTTTATTTGTTTTTGATTGCGAAACTGGTAGAGGTGATTTGGATAATCTTCGTCTTAAAAAGTTGTTACGTGTCAATTTACATAATTGTTTTTCGATTGTGCTGGTTTTTGTGATTATATTTAATTGTCTTTTGTGTGTCGGTCGTCTATTAAATATTTCTCTTTTATTTGTTTTGATTTCATAAAAACCGGTTCTACTTTTTTTAATAACACAATCACAACATTACAATATCCTCAATCAAATCATAATAATTCTTAGAAAAACCTACATCACAGTCCACACATAGAAACAAACAATTAAATTTGCATGCAACTCCCAACAATTACTCGCAATAAAAGTATCATCAGCATTGTAAAGGCGTAGCCTATCATTCCCAAGTCGACTAGCGCTCACTGTAATTTTTTCAAGTAATCTCATTATTACGTACTACTCCACGGTGATTACCCACTTGATTTATGGCACATGCAATTTGCATCAGACTCGATGCTATAGCTTTTTGCTCCGAAGCCGATGATTATCGTTCGTATCGTGTCGGTCTTAATGATAGTTATTTCATGACCCGCCAAGCTCGCTCGGGGACGTTTCATTAAAACCCTTTACGTACATTACGAGTATTTCGACGAATGTGTCTGATTATGTTAATGCCTTCCTTTGGTCGGTTTTTTGTAATGCATTGTTTAACTTTTGTGTAATTACGCATGCCTGTATATTTATTGGGTTTAGTAAGTAGCTTTCTTACTTCGAAGGGTAAGCTACACAAACAAAATATTTCCATCGACACGCTAAAAAGAAATTTGGTTGATCAATGGCCAATGACTAACTGCCTCCTCACCTCTTCACCTCACCATCTCAAATCACGTCTCTGTATCTTGGGAAAAACGTAAAACCGTTGTTTCTGTCTGTCATTTGTAGGTATTTGACAGTCCTTGCGGATAGTCAGAAGCCCGAAAGTCGGACCACCACGCTTATCAAGGAGTACCGTATTACCCAGTTACTTATTTGCAGAGCACAGACAGGCAGTCGCTCCAAGGAAAATATTAATACCTACTTACTCAGCTTCATCCCGATACACTGGAAGCAAACCTAACATAGTTTCGAATAGGCCAGGTCGATGATGATAAACAGATAGATTCTTTATTAAGGTCTTAAAAATGGTGAGTAGCTTTTTTACTTCTTTCCTCCCACCGCGGTATCAACAAGTGAACCATTGGTGTAATGCATGGGACCACGACATAGTAGCATGTTTGTTAGACAGCGTACTAGCCGTTTGTATTACGTGCAGACAAGTCAGACATGACATTCCGTTTCCCTGCTTACATCCAACTTGCAATGGATATGTTGCACTTACGTTTTTCCTTTTCTTCGTTTAAGACAGACACGGCATTTGCGGGTTCAAATGCACATGTTGACTTGTTTAGGCATATTGTCCTAAAAGGGGTAGTGGTAGTGATAAACTGAAAACGCGGTTATGACTTCCTTCCATTGATTGTTGTTGTTTCTTGTAACGTGTTGCATAAAACATGTTATGGTAAGTATGACAAGACTGAGCAAATTACACAGGTCTATTTTATCCTTCCTCCTTCTTAACTTATAAATGCAAAAGTAAGTTTGTTTGTTATCTTTTCACGCCTAAACCACTGAAGCAATTATCCTGAAATTTTGAATATAAGTTGTCAGGTGTACAGAAACGGACATAACCCACCTTTTTTCCCGAAAAAAAGTACTGTTCCCGAGAAAAACAACAATAACGGTCTTTTAATAAATAGATGCCGCCGCGTGTCTTTCGAATCGTGTTTGAATTATATTATTACAGAAACTTTAATAGTGTGTTATGAGTTTTTTTCTTCTAAATTAATACGAGCGAAGCCCCGGGCAAAAGCTGGTTGAAGATATTTAAGGAAATGCTATTGATCCAATTGTAGCTCACATTTCCTTTAGTTAATTGAGCAGCAGGATAAACTCCTTCAAACACACCAATCTGTGGTAGTTAATGTTCATAGTAATTCCCTCACGATTGTTAGTCCCTTGCAGAGTCATGTGCCAACCCTGGCATCATCATCATCTGCCTAGCCTTTTTCCAACTATGTTGGGATCGGCTTCCAGTCTAACCGGATGCAGCTGAATACCATTATATTACATGGAGCAACTGCCTATCTGACCTCCACAACCCAGTTAGTACTGGGTAAGATACCCCTTGGTAAGACTGGTTGTCAGACTTTTTGGGCCGTTGACTACCTAACAACTGTCAAAGATCTACAAATGACAGCCTGGACCAACGGCTTAACGTGCTTTCCGAGGCACGGAGGAAACTCGATATGTTAAGGGTGGTCACCCATCCACAGACCAACATAGGCAAGCACAGCTTAACCAAAGATTGACCCGAGCGGCCGTTATTATTTAGCCACGAGCTCCTCCTGCCTTAACCCTGGCATCGTCAACGATATATTGTCTATTCACGACAATCACATATATCTTTCCAATCAGAGGTTGTAGACAGTTTGGCATTCTATCCGCGATGATGATGTTGGAAAAGTAACAAAATGTAAGTATGTCATTGACATAAACTTTTGAAAAACTTTTGTCAATCCTGTTCTTCTTCTTCTTGTCGCTAACAGGACAGTATTTTAAATTATATTAACCCAAAACTTCTCTACGTTCACGGTATTGTTGGTGGCAGCGTGGAGATAATTTAAATTGCATGTTTTGGGGCACAGAGAAAAGTGGTGAAGCAAAGCGGAAAATCAACAAGTATATTGGAATTACACTAAGCTATCGAAAAGATAGGCAGTCGCTTCTTGTTAAGTACTGGTCCTCAGCTGCATCCGGTAAGACTGGAAGCCGATCCCAACTTAGTTTGGGAAAAGGCTAGGCAGATGATGATAACTAAGCTGGGTATCGAAAAGCTTATAATCATGCCAGTACTATTGAAACACGTTGTAGAAATACGAAAACGATGCCACTTAAATATAATAGGCCTGCAGTAATAATATTTCCACAAGTCCAGCTATAATCCCAGAAACATAATTTTCTCCCATTGTCCTGCAACGTGTTACAGAACACGTGTTAGCGACGAGCGTGACAACTCCGGTGCGTGCACATAGATAATATCGTACATAAAACAAAATGGCGCGACGCTAAATTTATGAATCGGCCGGAGCTGCCTTCCACACAAAAGTTGTTTATTACAAGCTAGGGTTGCTAGTTTTTTTTTATTTGTTCAGGGTTAGAGGAATTGAAAAAGGGTTATTGTAATTTTCATTAATGTTATTATTTTAATGTGTTGTTTTAGCGGTTACTTCGTCTATGATCATCACCATGTGCCTTTTCTTAACTATTAAATTATTAAATATTTGGGGTGGCTTTCAGACTAACTGGATGAAGTTAAATACCTAAAATATTGGAAAGAGCGATTGCCTATCTGACTTCCACAATCCGGTTACTGAGTAATACGACATCCCTTGGTAAGACTGACTGTCAGACTTTCGGCCCTCTGAGTAAAAATTGGTTAAGATCTACAAATGACAGCTTAGCTTACTTTATCCATCTTTAGAATATTCTGATTTAGAAGCAACAGAGACAGACTGCTAAATCCCATAAACTGTAAGTAGGTAGGTAAGATGTACGTGATAATTATGTTTATTATGGTTTTTTTTGTGATATGCAATTTCGGCTCCATACCCCTAGCTTAAGTTTATTGGTACCTACTCCACAACAGCGAACATCATAATTTACTTTATATTATAAGAGCAGCCTTAATGGCGTTATGAATTATATGGAAAAAAGTATCCCGTAGCGACGGCGGTCCATTTAATCGCTATTATTTATATCGTTTACCGATACAATCGATTTAAATCGACTAACCGCAACATCGATATAAAATCTTCATCGCTCAGGGATGATTAATTAATATTTCTGTTAATTTTGTTCGTGATCTTTGAAAAATTTGAATGTGTTATCGTGACTTGTTGTAACGATTTTTATCGATTGATATTCGGGTTATATCGATCAATCATAACTAAATATAATTAATGATTACTGTCATGTGTTAAGCTTTGTATCGATCATCGTAAGTTTGTTGGGAGCATTAATTTCTGGTCGTGATTTGTGTTTAATTTATTTATAAGATGTGTTCGGCTGTTGATTTATCAATGTATCCCACCTACGGAGCGTGGGTTGGTGTTCTTGCAGGGTGGGCAGAGTATTAGGTTACACACTTAGACACAGTCTCAAATTGCGTTTTATTCAAAACTTAGGAAAATATTGCGTTTTTTAAAAAGATAAACAAAAAAGTTTAAAAGAAATTGCTGGTTTCTTAAGAATCTGACGATTGTGATAATAAATAAAATAATAAATACGGATTTAAAACACACAAACTGCTACCAACAGAAGGCGAAACAGTAGAACAAACAAGAACTCATAAGCTAATCAATAAAAGCTTTTAAGATCAGCTTCTTTATAATTATACCTTTATCATTCATATCTGTGAAGTTTATTAATTTGATTGTCAAAAGCTGTAGCCTCCGAAATAATTCTCAATGCAACAAGAAACATAACTAGTGAATATTCTTTTCCCAATATATCTGACGTCAGATTAATAAAGATAATATATCATCATCCTTCTTACACTCCGTCGAGGTAAGCTTCTGTGTTGTTCCTTAATCAAATGACAGTAATCATGATAAATCATGCGTACACGCACGACACACATGATGCACTGTATTATTGGTATTATTGATAAACAAATTAGATCGTAAGAGTGTCTCATTTAGAATAATATTTTATTAAATTTTGAAATTTTCTTAAATTTCGGTACAAATTGTTTTTTTTTTGGTCTTCTTTCTTTATCGTGTGGTTAGTTCCTAACCTGTTGTCAGAGTTTTTATGCCGCACATGGGCCTCTGACTTGGCTTAACATGGCGTCAAGAAATATCTCTCAAACATGCTGGTTTCCTCACGATGTTTTCCCTCACCGAAGCAAGTGATGATTATACAATACGCACATGAATCCGAAAAATCAGAGGTGCGTGCCTTGGGTTCGAACTCGAGACCTATGACTTGGCAGTCCGACGGTCACACCACTAGGCTGTCACTGCTTTTTTTTGGTACAGCAGTACCTTTACACAAAACCATTAATAGGGCGCAACAATAAAACAAAAATGCTAGTATGTATGCTTATTTTAAGTAGTATTGGAACGAAAATGAAGGTGGCCTGAATTTCAAAATGAAGAGGAAAATTAGTTAAACGATGATCCTAAACACTAGACTAAAAACGGATGTAATATTTCCAAAACATAAAGCACGTAAAAGAATTGTTATTCAGCTTCTTTTGGTAAGACCCGACCCCCACTTTGTTGAGAAACAGCTAGGTAGATGATGATGAGCTATTACTTTTAAGCATACTGAAGTACAACAATCTACAGAGTAAGTTTTGAGATCAGCTGTGTTAAAGTTAAGACCATTAAAACACTACACAACCCAAGCAAACCCACGCTAAATTCTAGCACATGTGGGTGTCGTCACTATGTTAATCTTCACAGCAATATCTTTAATAAATTATCCACAATCTATTCAAATTAATATGAAAGCTTTCTAATCGCTCGTTTCATCTCATTAAGACATAGTTATTATCTTATCATAAGGCTATATATCTTCTCCAGATAATTATAAATCTCCAATAAAAGATTTTGTATAAATATAGTAATGTTGTCATCATCGTTTAGGGAAAATGTTGTTTTGTCTATCTGCTTTGGATAATTGATGATTGATTATGATCTGGAATTTTACAATAACAAAATAATTATATTTTTCAGAGACTTTCCTTGTATTTTATACTTATCTTTTACATTAAATACACTACTGATATTATTGACAATAACTTTAAATTTGAATGTACCATATTTTCGGATGTTTGTTTGTCATTTAAGTTTTCCCACACAAATCACAAAAAAAAACCTTTTTTTTGTATTTTTCTGCTCATTAGAATTTTACCTAGATTTTTAAATTAATGAAGAAAAATTTAATGAATTATTTTACATAGATTTATAATAATGATATCTTATCCATTTTAAAAATGACATAATCTACATGCAATTAACATATTTTTTAAATTAACACTCCAAAGATAATTTAGAATAAATCCTATCAGCATTAATTAAAATTTGATATTTTAATAAAATAAAACATGTCAAACAAATTACTCTATTTGCATTTGATTAAGAACACATTAATAATGAAGAGAAGCTCATTATTAATGATGATTAAACTAGTTGTCTGCTAGTGACAAAGAATGACATTTTTTATTTTTTGGAGAATCGTTGCCATGATCGTAATATGCTTTATCAACTGTTCTTGATTCGCAGGAGATACAATGGATTGACGATCAAAATACTGAAATTTCCGCGCTATATAAGAAAAAGGTATTAACTAATATTGGGATTTAACACATAAACTTTCCAGAAAGTTTCCTTTTTCCCTTCCACTTAGTGACCATGAAACTTTAAAAACCTTTATTGCAAGGTTTTAGACTGTCATGGTCACTAACATTATCTTTAACAATAGATCCGGGAATTTGGTTTAGTGGTAGCGGTACTGAGTGCAAAAACCGAGCAAGAAAGAGGGTAGACCTATTTATCTGCTCATAAACATCCACCCGCAATAACTTCAGTTTATCCATGATCATGGTGCTTGCAACAGCGCCGGAATATCGGGAACTCAAAACAAACAGTAAACATGGTAAATACCCGTTTCTAGTGTTTATGATAATCTTTGGTGCAGTTCAGAAGATATATGCACTCACACAGACATAATCGATAAACTATTTTATTTTAATAAGTCTGCGCAACAAAGGCATCTACACAGATAAGTAAAGAGCAATAAAACATTGCCATTCCCATCATTTAAATAAAAAACCGAACAAATATCAAATTCACCCTAGGACTACGTTCAACCCTACCGGCGTCGGCGAGACATTAATACAAGTTGAAATATGGCCCACTAAAGACTATATAACGTAAAATTTACAATTCATAAAACAGAATGATATATGCGGTGGAGGATGGCTTGTACTGAAGTTTACAGGCCTTAGTTAACGCCGACTATTCCAGTGTTGATAAACTTATTGCATTACTGAGAGGTTATTTTGCTTTTGGAGATTTTAGAATTTGGTGGTTGGTTCTGTTCGTGAAAAATGTTCTTAAGAATTAAAATTTTCAGATCATTGGAATGAAAAGTGCCCAAGCAGTCACAGAAATACGTAAGGCTAAAGAAGAAGACGTATAACCTATTGGATATATTGTCATAATTGTCAATACTACACACACCGACACCTATAATTGGCAATCAATTTGATGAATTAAAAAAAAAAAATTAAAATTGTTTATTGTCACAAAGAAACATACATTAGTATACACTGATTAACAAGATGCTAGCTATGCTGCAGAAGTCTGTATACAGATATTGTGAGCCCTGCCTCTCAAACTAGGTTAACCTGTATCTTAAGAGACAGTGTTCAGCTGTGAGGTTACTTAAAAAAAATGGATTATAGGTACAACTGCGGACTGTGCCAACTTATTGTTCGTGCTAACAATCTGCAATGAATATATTTAGATTTAGTGCATGAAGCCTCAAACATCATATCATCCAGGCAGAATAAAGCCCTTGAACGACAAAAAAAATGACTAACAAGTGTCAACAAACAAAGTAAGAGAAAACACAACATTTGTAAAAGACACGTGTACAAACAAAAACTGACATTTAATCAACAAACCAGACACAAGTCTAACATACAAAGTAGACAGACATGATCTTTTAATCTAGATTGAAACGGCGACATCTAATGAAATGCAGCGCCGCCTGAAATCAAGGAAAACTAACGACACGACACGCTGTACCGCGACAGACGACATTGGAGGCGTTCTTACACCTGCAGCAGATGTAAGATGTGTCTAGTACTGACTGCAAACAAGGACGAGAAGAAGAAATTAATGTCTCACTAGAATACATTATTTTGTTTTGGTTTTAACAAGGGGTATCGTATTACCCAGCAACTATGTACTTCCGGCTGACATTTGATGATCTATGATAGTCGTCATGGGTAATCAGTGCCTCGAAACTTGGCAACCAGTCTTAACAAGGGTATCGTATTACCTAGTACTAACTGGGTTGTGAAGGTCAGATAGGCAGTCTCTTCATGTTAAATATTGGTATCCAGCTGCATCTTGTTGGAGTGGAAGCCGACTCCAACATAGTTGGGAAAAGGCTAGGCAGACAAAGATGTGACATGACAAAATGTTTGAACTGTGAATATTCATGAAACGATGTATCTTGAAAAAGTATTCTTAAGCCTAAATTTTCGTACTTTGGCATTCTTAGTGGTTTAAAAATGATATATACATATAATTATGTGGAGCGAGGCCTTTAAAACAAGATAACTAATATCTGGCTATATAGTTTTATGGTATGGTGGTATGGAATGGTGGTATGGTATGGTGGTATGATATGGTGGTATGGAATGGTGGTATGGTATGGTAAAACTATATTAGTTAGGAATTTTATGAGCCTTTCTACACTTGATTATTCTTAAACGTTTCTACAAAAGATATTTGAATATATTACTACAGTAAAATAAGGAAATTGATTATCTACATTAGCCCTTTCTTACCTTATTGGTCGTGTTGTTACAGTTATATGTTCAACCACATAATTATTTGAACGTAATTACCGCTCCTTGTTTGGAACGTGGCGTGAAAATATGTGTTGTATATGTATGTAATTATTTCTATGTGGCGTTGACGTGGGAATGTAAAAAACTGTATCAACTACTTGGAGTAATAGCTGAGAACATTAGAAGAGATGAGGGACTAGTCAATATTTAAAGACTTGTTATGGATTATAACTCGCTTCTTTATCATCATCATTATTGTTTAATGGTTTTGCTTTTGTTGCTTGAAGAAAACTTTTCTCTAAAGTATGTGGTACTGCTAATGTGGCATCAATGTATGCAACAAAAAAACAAGAAATAATAAGATCTGAAAATGTCTGAAACTCTTTTAATTTTGTTTCGTTTACTCATTTTCTGGTACTGCTGTCTCTAGAGCAGTCCTTGAGACCAGCATTGGGAAACTCATATAGTAGGCATTCATGTCTTCCAATACGTCTTATAATAAACACTCCATAAGAAAAACTTATGTCTAGTTTTTCTTATGGAGTGTTTGTATGTTTAAAACGCTCCAAAAGGTATCCACAGACTTGCTCAATAATGTCGACAGCACTGCTGTCTGTACCAGCCGGGTGGTGGCGGGGTGAGGGTCGCGGGCGCGGGAGGGGCTCGGAAGTAATAAATCAGGTGGTAACGTCGACGCAGCACGCCATCACTCATACTGCTGACAACCGTTCGGTCACGTCATACAACGGTACCTGTGTAGGGTTGGCAAGTGGCGTCTTTTAATATTAATCTGAATATGTGGATACATAATTTAGTCACTTTGACTCTCTATTCGTGCGAATGCGGCATCTCCTCACAGACAGTGGCCCACCTTCCATCGTGCACCGCATGTCTTGTCACCGGCGCAAATGATGACCTTTACGTAGCTTAATTTGGGAAAAACATAATTAAACTTGCCATCGATACGCTAATAAAAAGGAGACACTCAGGTTGCAGTAACAATGATTAATATTCGTTCGCTAACAAATGCAATCGTAGATTACACTAGCTTTTGTTTAACTTGTTTAAAGACTATTAAATCACACTGATGTTGCTGGTTTACCGAGTCCCCTGAACCCTAAGCAAGCAAAAAAGTTGAACAAATCGTTATTTAACTAACACGCATAATTAAATCAGAAAACCAGAAAAATCCATGCAGAAATTCAAATAAAACCACTTGAAGACCTGCCAACCCTAACGATGTAACTAGTGTGAATCATGAACTCAAAAAAGGAGTGGACTCGCCTTTGATAGGACAGCCGACGACACGACTTGTCTGTACATTCATGTTTAATTAGCTGACTTGAAGAAATGATACATAAACATCAGGTACTAATTGGTGAGGTAGCCATGGGATGATGGTAATGGTGAACGGGACTGGAGTAGATTTCTAACAGAGACTTAGCTTTATAAGATGGTGCCTTGATTCACTGTTGTCCCAATGCATTCTACAGCCGCCTAATCCCACTTTAACCTAGCAGTCTTATTGCCCACATCAGCGATTCCAGTTTTTGAGCGTATTGTGGTATTGCGACAGGTCGGTCGCTGAGCTTAATACCCAATATGCTACGCTCCATTGTCTTTTGGCAAACCTTGAGTTTGGTCTTTTGCGACTCTTGTGAAAATGTGTATAACCACTCTAAAAGACATCCAGAGCAGGAAACTGACATGTTCTAGAACCAATAATTCAAAGACAGGTGACATCCACCACCGTGAACAGCTTCCGCGTCATGGATTACGGCCCCGTTCCCGCTCTCGGAAAAGAGGACCGTGTCCTAGCGTGGAGAACGTAATATTGTTTTGGCAAACTGGAAAGGTTAGTCAGTCAATAAGGCACGAAAACAGAGCTATCAAAGAAGCTCGTTTTGGATAGGTACATCAATCGCACTGCGTGAGCCACAACGGTAAGTCTTGAGCGAGATCAGTTCTGTAAGGAAGAATTGCGTTAAAAGGATGATAGTTCCTACAGAGAAACAGAATGCGCATGACGATGACGACTATGAATGAGCCACAGTAAGGATAGGTAAGCTTGACATCTTTCTCATGACATCTAAGAACAATTGGTCAATCTCATCTACATTACACGCTTTGCAGTGACTTGTGTACAAGTGCGACTGTGTGAAGTTTGGACTCTGTTGTCTATTTACTCTTGTAGTATCCATGTCTAGATAACTTTCTGAATTGGTACTGTATTAGGAGAAAGAATGTGCAGTAGAAATTCTTGTCCAGCTGATCTTATTTCCTTTAGGAGTGAGGAGCTTAAACATGTACGACGTACGTTTTTAACTGAATTTTCTTGGTGTAATGCTTGAGGATGAGAAAATGTGGAAATTTATTTCCATCCAATAGACCAATGCTTTTCTCTTGTCTAGCTTTAAAGACACGTTATATATTTGGCTGAACAATTACAGGATGTGGACTCAAATCAGACTTGGGCAACTTCCATGTCATTAACTGAATTTACAATTAGGCTCAAAAATGTAATCAACATTTATTTTATTCATGTCGCCACAAAACCCTTCAGGTACCTAAACACTCAAGTATAAAGCAAACATCAAAACGAAACAACAAACAAAAATATGAACGTCCTAAAATACAATAACCCTAATTTTTGTCACGCCGTCAGTCCACGTCACGAGATCACGTGACGGCGTGACGGCGTGACAGCGTGTCACGGCAACGCGTCGCGTGACACGTTAAATTATTTATCCGTCCACCGACCAACTAATTGGCCACATTAATAACTAGGGATGTACTCGTTTATTTTTCGTGGCAGTAATGATCTTGTTTATTGGGTAGCTATGTGGTGATACAGAGTGGTGTTATTTTGTCAGTTGATAATTATTTTGCTGTGTTTTTTTACAATGACAATTTTGGAGTCAACTGCCGTCTTTGGTATGATCCAAAGTTCGTGAAGAATGAACGAAAACCTAAACGAGAAATCTACAGTTCTGTTTTTGAGCGTCTTGGTAGGAAGAAATAATGAAGTTAGTAAAAAAGATGCCGTCGATTTACCAATAGAGTGCTGCAATTACCATATTAAAATGTTTATCCTAAATAAATACACCAATACATATTGAACTGATTCACAGAATTTAAAACCACGTCGATATTGTTGCACCAATTAGGACAGTTATTTTGGCAAGCATAATGTTAATTGATACAAAAGTATAAATAAATATTAATTGTGGGCAATAAGTTAAAATTATGATGTAGGTTTTACCTCGTTACTAAGTAACCTTGGCTTTTAATCCGAGGTCCTTAGTCATAATTATTTTAAGTGTTAACTTTATATTGCCACAATAAATCTTTAATTATGAAAATAAAGTTTATGTTTTAACCTCTATTTTAATTACAGGTGCGATGAACAATAAAAATAATTTATATTTGAAACAATAAAATAATTTATTTGTTTTATAAGTCAACTGCCATTGTGAGAATGCTAAAAAAATTATCGAATGCGACTCCCACACCAGATCCAAATGTTTATTTAAATGTCGTAGCGTGATGCAACTCTATAATAAAATAATTATGTTTCGTGTTATAATGTTGTTATGATTCTATATTCTTTTTGTGACTGAATTACAGTACAACATCTTTAAAACTCTATCAATCAGCCTTATACCAGCGGGTAACATGTTATTTTTAACCGATTTCTAAAAAGAAGGAGGTCCTCTTTTTTTTAAATATTTGTTACCTCATAAATCCGAGATTACTGGTCCGATTTACGTGATTCTTCTTATTTTCTTCTTCTCCATTTGGTAGAGGAAGCTCGCGCGCTGGTCCCATATAAATTGTATTCACATTGCTTGAATAGTTTCTGGCGTTTCTTCTATAATACATATTTTTCTTCTATTTCTATGTGGATGATCTGCTGATAACTTTTAGTAACAATGGAAAATGAATACTCGACAGTAATTTGTGTGAGATAGCATCATCACTGAAAAGCTTGAAATAAAAGACTTATTTACAAACCCATTTTGCCTATTGCGACTGAAGATCATAAAACATTTCTTTTATATTAGTTGAAATATTTATCTCTTTCAAACAACATGTGTATATGTGAATGTTTCGCCAGTGCAAGCGCAAAATAACAGCGTTCATAAGTGTGGAGTTGCAGTATGGCCCTTCATAGAAATAATGGTGTACGGCTCGAGCTGACGCGATGCTGCCACGCTGCTGGTCCATGTGTGCGCTGAGCTTAATTCGGCAACAGATATAAGCACGGAATTATGATAATGTATGCAACAGAATAATGACATACAAACACGTTACACCAATAATACGATCTATTTTAATCAAGTCGGACAAATTTTTTCACTAGTTCTCGCCAATTACGAACAATCACAGCCAATAAATTAAAATAGCTATCACATTGAATGAGTTCGTGTATTAATTTAGGTATGAAGACATGCTATCTATTACTAATTATGACACGCAAGTTGTTACATTTCGGAGTAACATGAATGTTGTTAGAAAATGTAATTAATGTGTCGGTGCCTGTTATTGCAAGTTTGAAATATTGTTGAAACTGACAGACTATATGTTTTTGATGATAGCTGGATAATTTCTTTTGCAAGGAGAAAGCATTATATAAAACAAGAAGAAACGAAACTCTAATGGCCTCATTGATCGGGAAGTATGACTGCTTAACATGGGTTCGATTCCCAGGTCGGTGTTCCTGGGTATGTCTATCATAATTTTCTTATTAGCTGCTCCCCGATCTAGATTTGTGACCAGTTGCTGGCAATAACAGGCTCACACCTTTTTACATGGAATTTAAAACATAAATAGCGCATTGTGGGTGTGGTTGTGCTATAGGTTACCTCTGCCTTACTCTTCAAGGAAGCTTTTTTTAAATTACGAAACTACTGCATTGATCGCCACGTCTTCCTGTTCACTACTCTGAGATGTTGTTCTCAAATGCAAGTTTGTACTGAACACATTTTACACAAATTATTATAGTTAATTAGACCGATGACCTGGTGAACATTGCAGGGATCCGCTGGATGTGAGTCGCACGGGACCCGGTCAATGTAGCGATACCTGGGGGAGGCCTATGTCCAGCAGTGGACGTATTTTGGCTGAAATGATGATGATGATGATTATAGTTAAGACTTTTTAACTTCTGTCTGCCCGTAACCCATCACACATGAAATTGACAGCTTCAATTGATTGGTCCGTACAGTAGCCACAATTCACATACCTTCTTATCAATCACATTGTATCTAGAAGTTGAACAAAATCATCTAACACCATAAATACAGCATTCCACACATTGGCCCAACTAATAACAAGCGTACACTGTATTTAGAAACATAACATCACTCGCCTGTAATTCGCGAACGGTTAAGTAGAGCTGTACTTAATACTACATCTACAATTTGCCTGTTATGCTTAAGTTTCATGTTATGGGGTGCACGCCTATTGCCATCAACTGGGCACATATCCAGGCTTCGAAGTTGAAAACAAAATCCTTTATCAATTATATCCTACTAATATTAAAAACAGGGAAAAGTTTGTAAGTTTTAATGTAGGGGGTAATCTTCAGAACTGCTGATCTGATTTCGAAAATTCTTTAATTAATGGGTAGCTACATTATCCCTGAGTGTCATAAGCTTATAATACAGGACGTTCCCGTGGGATAACTTGCGATCATAAGCCGAGTGAAGCCGCGGGCATGTTAGTATTTAATAATACTCCACACATTGGCGCCAATGTTGGCCCAACTAGGGCCTCGCCATGACAGTTGACAAGCTTGACACTTATGACAGATTGCGGCCGAGCGCAGATTATGTCACGTCACAAATGAGATGATAAAAAGTTAATCCGCCTCGTGTGTGGAGGGCTCATCGTGTTGTGAACGCTAATTAACTGATTACAAAGGTGGGGCTTTAGGCCGTCTACACGATATCCGACGGATGTTGACGTAATGTTTTGTTTTAATTGGTGTTGCATTTAAAATGCGAATGTAATTTTAATTGCATTCTCAGAATTTAGGATTGTGAGAATGTAAGGTTTCAAAGTGACCTAAATTATAATATCAGCATAACATACCAAAACGCCTGTAATCCCCGAAGGGTTAGACAGAGGTGTACCTAATGTACACCCTCATTTTGCCAGTTATGTTTAAGTCCCATGTACCTAATACGGATAATATCAAATTGTGTTAAATGAAATGTCTTTTAAAGTTATCATAAATTATGAAGTGCCTGATATGTAGTACCACAGGTCAGTCACTAATTTGCCTGACATAAAAAACCAAAAGTATGTACAAAATTATCTGCCATGCACATTAACCGCAGCTCCATTGACAGTAGGACACCTAATAGATGTTTTGACCTAGATCGGTCTACAAATGTCATCACAAAACACCCTTATCACTTCACCGTAAGTTGACGAGAGACCGCCAATATGAACCTAAAATCATCAAAGCTACCTAACACAAGAGTATAAAAGGTCAATCCAAAAAAGCGTCCCGAAAAAGCGATAATAATCCACCGTTCGTTTCCAGTTTCACGGATTACACTGTCATCCGAGTACGTATCGTATCGTAAAAGGAAAAAAAAATGAGTAAAAATCCTTTTCGAAGCCGCCGCATCGCGGTAGGCGCAGTCATGCGTCATGATTCTGACAGCTTGACGTCAGTCTCCAGCTAGCTTGACAAGCCACCTGACAGGCCACGGTGCCACGCTAACGCTCCAGCGGATTATGTAGCTTGATGGATTAATTTGAGTACAATCTGTATTCAGTTTGGTGCTCAGATCGTAATCAAAATATAATGAGGTAACCCTATAGTTTTAATGTTGAGTCGTGGGAGGTTATGTTTCTAAATGAGTGTTAAGAAGGTATAATTTCTAACTGTTCGTGTAATGTAATTGATAGGCTGTAAAATGTTGTTTATGTTAATATCTTTAGTTGCCAGTAAAGGCCTCTTTAATACTTATACACAGAAGGAAAAATTTATGACCAAAACGCTTGTTCTGTTGTGTTTCAATTTCAGACTGTTTAAGATTTTCTCAAAGTAATTTAAAAAAAAATAAAAAGGCGTTTATTGGTGGTGACCTTCCAAACATTACAATAAACGTTACTTCTGCCAAACTGCAAACAAATAAATAATAAACCAAAACAATACACCACATCACGACCATTAATTAATACACCTCATGTGTTCAAATGAAATGAAAGATTCATTATAAATTACGTGTACTACTGCTGTGAAGTGGGGTCAATTCCTAGGTTGGGCAAAGTGTTGCCCAACCTAGGAACCTTGTTGTGGTTTTTCCATTAGAAATTCTCCGAAGCAGCACCAGCAGGAAGTCTAGATTCATGCACGGTCACAGCTACACAGCTGGATGAATGTGAGTGTAATATAGGTCTTACTTCTCTGCCTTGCCCCTTTAGAAAACAGGCGTAATTTTATAAGTACCTACTTACCATATTACGTTTAGCTAACCACCACTTACACATTTCTGAATCGGTAGTTCAGTTCCACCTACATACATAATTTGTGACAGTTTATACAAACTAATTGACAAGTCGATAGCCATTAGAACGTATATTAAAGGTAACAAACTTATTCCGGCTGTCATTACAGAATAGCAGTATCAGACATAATTTAACATAATTAGGTGCTTATAAGTAATGAGCTATTTTGCCTAATATCCTCTTTTAGACCCGCGTGTTACTAAACAGACAGCGAATTCCTATCATGTTTTATGTGGAGTGTATTGAGCCATTTCCCATCATTAGCTTATCGGTATGTCTATCTACATAATAAAATGTTAATGTTTTTAATAACTTCCTCATCAAAAAATCGTAATCTTACCGATTTGATACGAATCATAATCATCGTGGCATGCTTTATAATGCACTATATAAGCACAGGTGTCTTCAGATATTGAGCTGCTGTTGTTTTCAGGATGCACAATAGAAGGCTGGATAGGCACTGTGTCTGAGCGTATTGTCTTATGTGCTACGATTCTTATACGGATTTCCTACATGGAATAGATGTACCTACGTATTGTTAACAAGACAGATTCCCTCGAAAGATATTGGTGAGTCTGACCCAGTACATGAGTTGATGACTTCCTCAACCTATGTACTGTGTTAGCCTTTCCCACCAACAACAAACTATCCCTATCTGGTATTCAGCTACAACAAGTTACAATGTAAGGCAACCCCAATATAAACAGTAATCCCGTAATATTCCGTATCTAGTGTTAGCGACCATGACAGTTTATAAACTTAGAGCCCGATACAGTTAGAAAAAGGGCTAGGCAGATTATGATTATGAGCAGGAACTAACGTATCACAAACTAAAACAAAGGATTAACAATGACTTAATAAATCCTACTCCATCAAAAATGACATCACTTATCTCTGTATCAGTGCTATTAACCCATCAGAGTAATCAACTTCAATTACTCCACTATCCGATCAGTTCTACGGTACCAACATAAATACTCGCAAGTGTCGTAACTGATTAATTTAGAGTCGACGGCTTATGAAATTCGCCAATTAATGCTCAAAGCGTTCGCATTAACAGCCAGTATGATTACCCCTGATTTATGGGTAGGTTACAACACTATTTTAACGACTGCGAAAGAAATTACAACCAATTAATTATAGAATTGTAATTATTTTTTATCGTGTAATTAAAGGTATTGATCGGTTAATTATTTTTTCGTGTTTTATGTAGGCTGAAGTTACGGATGTTGGTAAATTGAATGGCAGATTTAGATTATGTTGGCATAGCAAGATGAATTAAAAAGTCATTTGTTGCTTAGTTATTAAGTGTTCCGCTTATGTAAGGACTTTGTACAAAAGCATTACTATGTAATTTCGCGTGCTTTTACGACTATCTGGAGCAGACATATTAATGAACAGAAGCAAATAATTACCATTGTTAAAAAAACATCTATTCTCATTTACTAAAAATAAAAGACAAACAAAACCTGTCCCACTTTTCAGACACAGACATTAGTCTAAAACTTAACGTCTATTTGTATTCATTATTACATGTCATTAGCATACAAATTTGCTATTGCCATTAACAATCCACAAAACACACTGTAACGGTCCTTTTGCCCACGCAAAACATCACAATATTTCATGTCTAACAAAAAGTTCAGTTACCCGCCACAATAAACCTTTTGTGCCTACAATGAGCACAAAAGTTTCCAATTTCGCATCAAGCGTTTAATTTTTAAACTCCAATTTTATACTTGTCAGTTCATAATGATGGAGACTGATTGTTATAACTTGGCTGGCCTGAATACACACGTAATAAAGCAGGTAATGGTTTAATTTATCAAATGTTTGAAGATTTAAATTATTTTTCATTTATTTTTTTGCGTAAAGTCAGAGTTCATTGAAACGTGAATTTAAATATGAGAATGCTACCTTTTCAGCAGTTATGATGATTAAACAAGTGATTTTTTTTTTTTCGAGTGTCAATGATATCACTCACCTTTGGATTAGAGATACAAGATTTCCTTTTGATTTCAGTCGTTGCTTCGTTTCACGTTAATGTGTTGCAAGCGACGACGTTGAGATGTTAACAACATGCTTGAGTAAACAGGATAAGACATCATGGACGATTTTGTTGATTTGTTGTACGAAATCCATTTATTTAATTCCTGCATAAAAATGTGTTTTGGCTTTTACAGACTACAATCATGGAACTGTTTGCCAACCTAGATAAAAGTTTCCAAGAATGCCTTCTATTCATTGACATAACACTTGATCATTCTTACTTAACAAAAACTACCATCTTTTTCAATTAAAATATTTTTTGTAGGTATTTGTTCTGTTCTCTCTTTGTTTTACAGTAAACAATTTACTTCAAAGAAACATTCACACCGGCCACTCAACTACCGATATTCTGAATCGATTGTTACCGTGACTATCGCAACAAATTGGTTGACACTCCGAGACGGGCGGCGGTGCCTTTATCGATAGCTAACTAGTGTAAATCGATTCTGATGCATCGATACCGAGACGAATCGAATAGAACGCACTGTTGCCTAGCTGTGATATTGGGACTTATTTTTTTTATTTTGTTTCTTACTAAGCATTATGTTTTCCTTTATGTTAACTGTTATCGAACACACGGCTGAAGTTGAACCAATTTTTATTTTACTGCATTGTGGATTAAGAGGTCCTGCATTTTTGTTTCACAGGTCTGGCAATATAGAGGTTTTCTTTCAAATATTTTACAATAGCATCCCGAAGTCTGTATTTGTGACCGGTTGATATCAATAGACTGGCTCAAACTCAACTCAAAAACTCAAACCAAACACACGAAATGTAAATGTTCACCTCCGTCTAATACTTGGTGAATACAGGCGTGACGTTAAGTTTTGTCTTCCTTTTTTCATGAATTAACTGATGCTGCATGGCTGCATTACCGTCATTGTTTCAGCTCGACCTCACAAGCAGCACTTTAAAAGCATTTCAATAAAACGTTGTTTGTTGTAATTCCATACAAAGTAAATGGGCAAAAAATATTATTTACATACCCAGTAGCTTTCAAAATATTCAGACCGTACCCTAAAATAATAAATATTGTAGACTAACCAACGTAAACATTCGTTTTTGGCACTATCCTATATAAACATTCGAGGAACACGAAAGCCGAAACCATAAAATTATTGAAATAAATAAAGGATTGTGTTAAAACAAAATTGTTTAAACAAATAAATAGGCATTAGTAATTCACTTCACATTTGTTTGAATAAATTGTAACCTAGGAAATGCGTAAGGTTTCTCAAAGATTAAAAAAAAATAGATCAAAACATGGAAAACTTCCCTACCCTTTACACGGGACAGTTATTAACATGAAATAGTATAAAACGACACTAATCATGAAGTGGGTATTTCACTGAAGCAAGCCGAACAAGTAAGTTAGTATACATACATAACATCTCATATTTATACCCACTAAGTACAATCCCGCTACTAAGATGTGCTTGATTGAGAACCCCAATATCACCTGCGAATTTAACCCAGAACTTCTCAGCTGCGCTTACGACCACAACACCGACGAGGCAGCCGAGTTAGTAATGAGGTGTAAAGTATCTGTGCACAGGTGTAAACAACTTATGAACCACTAGTGTATAAGAAAGCGGTATCAATGAATAATGCATGCAGCCAGACCGCACTGGAATCCAGCCTGGTTTTTAGATAAATCTATTTTTTGATTTAGCTGGTTACTACGCCAGTTGGATCAAAAACAATAAATAGATCTGGTGTTTGGAAGAGAGAACAAGAAGAATATTCTGGTGTTTTTGGAAAGATGAATTTGCTCAAAAATAATAATCGGTAATGAGAATATTTCCCTACTTCCCCTCCACACTACTAAGCCGCACTACTGGTCCAGTGGTATCGTAGGTATTTGTAAAATACATATATATTCGTTCCCTATTACACTACCTAATTTATTTTCTCAACTAGATACAGGTACCTCTCCCAATTCCTATGAGTTTATCTAGAGCCAGATCGGAGGTAGGGGGGGGGGGGTCATTTGATGATTTCCCGTTCGAAAAAAAAAGTACTATTTATAAAGAAAATTAACTGAATAGGTTTTATATAAATACTTTGAATCTATGTTAGATAAACTCATAGGAATTGTGTTTTTACTTAAGGTACCTGTATCTAGTTGCGAAAATAAATTAGGTAGTGTAACGAATAAATATGTATTTTACAAATACCTACGATACCACTGGACCAGTAGTGCAGAAAAGAAAAAAATACCCACGACACTACCAGTAGTGCGGCTTAGTAGTGTGGAGAAGAAGGAGGGGAATATTTTTATACCTACCAACTCTTCTTTAAAATGGTAATCAAAAATAATGAAAAATGCTATTTATCAACAATATCCACTTTATCTACTCAACATCGCTTTCCATACAATTATGTTAGTAATTTACTACTAGTCTACACTACAGACAGTTTTAGATGACCGCTCACACTTTATTACACTATGGAGGTTAATATTCCGCCATAATTTTACCTCAGCACACCTATTATCATACCATCTGAATAATTGAATTAATTTCGCTAAAACGTTTCATACATTGTAATAAATGCCCTTCAGAATGTCTCGATACCCGTCCACCTTTACAAGTCTACTTTATATCTCTCTTTACTCAAACATTTTCCGCAAACTATCAATTTACAATATTGTCGTATGCATACATACGAGCATATAAAATTTTATGACACCGTTTTGAAAGTACCATCTAGGCGTTGAAGTTTAAAAATTCATAAGCGTGGGCCCTGAAAGGATCTAAATTGTCTTATTTACATTTTAATACGCGCTAAAATAGCGTTCGTTGAGTAGTTAATTTATTCAAGTCATTAATTCTAATGAGATAATCAGTAGTCTTGTCGACTGGACGGCCAACTGACCCCTGTTCGTTACGAGATGAGCATCTACGCGTAGGTGTCGACAGGGTGTAGTAAAATGGTGGTTTGGGCTGCTGAGCGTAACGAGTTTTTAGTTATGCTTATGAGAACCGGTAGCACTAAGTCTAATGTTGTCTTTGGTTCTACTACTGAATGTAAAACGTCATCCGGTCTTGAACGTGGTGATTTGTTTACAAAAGGCCTCATCAGTTAAGCTAACAAAGTTCGAGTGTCTGACAGACCACCCGCTGATTTACTGATCAAATTTCTGAAAAGTAGGCAAGAAAACGTTAAAAAAATGCACAAAAGAGAAATAACACCAAGTCTTAGAAGATGATACAGATGGAAATAAAATAAAGAATTAGAACTATCATTTTTCCAAATAATGATAGTTGCTTCAGTAACATCCATAGCACCCAACAGACTTGCAAGAATTCAATGCAACTGGCTTGAAATACATCAAGACATAGTTATTTAAACACAGCTACCGTCTGTCTTTGTGTACAGAAGCCAAGAGCGGCCCCCTGGCAATTATGGATGAAAGCAAAATATAAAGAGTCAATACTTGCTTGTCATCCGACACTGGGATTCGAAAGGCAAATAAAGGTGTTTTTTTTTCTGGCGGTCCTTGCAACAAGAGAGATGATTTTACAAATTAATGCCTTACCTTAGGTTTGGCAAATATTTCAAACAAGAGCGAAGATTCTGAACACAGTGACCAGATTTTGAAAGAAATGCTGTTTTACATTGTGACACTGAGGAAACTGTTTGATGTATTACTGAGTACATTTGTCTTTTTAATCTTGAAAGTTTTAATCTCTAACGTCTCATGTTTCCGGAATATAAAGGAGTTTGGACGTTTATATGTGGGTCGTATCGATCATCCCGTTTCCTCCAGTTTTAGTTTGTACAAGATCATTCGTTACACAGGAAATCATAATCTCTACAAGCGCGAACCCCCGTTACCTATCAAGATTTATTATTTTTTATACTATACCAAATGAATCGCCACATAAATCTCAACATCATAAACGTTCAGTAAAATATATTGCGCTATTTTGAATGTGAAAACAGTTTTATTTCTCAATTCCGTCTTTTCATTCCTTTCTGTTTCTCCGTCGTAAATTTTACGGCCGACACTGTACATGCGTTCACATAAATTCGCGGCTGATTTCCGATCGAGAAAATTAAAATCCATTCAGCCAAAGACAAGAAATGTGCGAATTAACATTAAATGCGCGTGAAATGACAGGCGAAACATAAAAATTTCTCCTTTTAAAATGCGGCTTTTGAGACCGTTCTCACCTTGAGCAGGTTCACTTTATTGAGCGACTCGATTAAAGTGTGGCGAATCGAGCTGTTAAACTACTGACGTGATTGACGATAGCAATGACTTATGGATCATTTTCTATGCTTTTAACAATGAACTTTACGGTTCTAAAAATAAAATTCAAATTACTGAAGTACACCAAGCTGTGTAAGGTCTTTTCGAATTTGAGGCTGTCGTGCCGCTTGGGTGAGCATTTTGTCCGTTGATTGGCATTTTGCCGCGCGAAAAGCAACACCTTTGCGGCCATGACATGTCGTCTGATTGATTGTATAATTAATTTTGTTTTAAATTCAAAACGCCAAGAGATACGTGTCAGCTGTATGAGCTGTCAATTAATTTGACAGTTCTTGATGAAGGTAACCCATAACGAGGTGTTTTGTAAGCTCCGGTTTTTTTGTGGTTAGTCATTAAAACTAGTTGTCTTGCTTTTAAAGGATAAGTTGACAGGTATAAAGTGCGAATGTTTATTTTAGTATTTTTTATTTGTGCCTAATTTGTTATGTAACGAAATGATAAAAATGTTCAATGATTTGTGTGCCGCTAATAAATCTTTTGATAAAATTGTTTTCCGTTAGTCGAGTGACGCAACATTACTCGGTATAATATTTTTAGCAACGATATTTTATTCGAAAACTTCAAATTTTCGGGTTTCTTATTCACAAGTCAACATTCTGAACAAAGTAGAATCTACTTTGCTGTAATACATTTTGCGCTTTTCTTTACGATTCACTACAAAAAAAAACCATCATGTCACTACAGACAGATTAAGTTTCAAGCTTTTTTTACCAACTTGAAAAACGACCTTAAAAACAGCAATATCCACATCCAAACAGCGCCTCACTTCCACAAATATTCCTCGGCTAAAGAAACAAAGGCTGCATGATGAATGGTTCTTGCCCGCCATACATCATCCCGGCCGCGATTGCCACTAATGATGAATAATTAGCACCGTTTGTCTCACCACACTCCCTTTGTGTAGCCACAATGGTTCCTCTGACGTCTACCAGTTATTGTGTTACAGTGACATTAATATCTTATCTCTGTTGCACTGGTTTCGGGGGAATTTCATCTAGTGCGTTACATATGTCACTTACAATATCATCATTAATTTCTTTTCCTTTATAACGACCGATTTCTCAATCGAAACTGAACGTTCAAAATCTATCAGTGTCATCATTGTTACGGAATCTTGACATTGACAGTTCTTAAACGCGGTTTAGATAATTATACTGATCATGTTCAGTTTTATCAGTGGTGTTCACCACTTCATTATCATCATCTCCTTCTTAAAGTGCCTTGAGAGATTGTTAAGGTGTTAAATCAGGTGGATTAACAACATCAACAAGACCACGGATAACGTCACTCAGTGAAATCTGGTTTCGCTCTCGTAGGCTATCGCTTAGCAAGTTGTCGCTACTTAGCCTTAAGTTCAGCGGTAATTTATTGCTTGCGGTTTCAAGACAAGTACATAAATCTTACGAGTTCGACTTTACTGCAAAAAGAAATAGAGTGGTTACATAGTTGGTTTTAAAATAATTTCTGTAGATTTAGTTGGTGTTATTGGATCATGAATATAGTTTTACTTTTATTCTCTATATGGGTCTATAAAGTCACACACTTTGGTAGTTATATTTGAGTCCAATATTATAGGGGACAAGCCTGTTGCCATCAACCGGTTGCAAGTCCTGACTTCGGCTTGCTACTGAGAAATTTTTAATGGCGAAACCCAATCACTCTTTGCCTGAACTGGGATCGAACGACCGAAGATCGAACCCATGACTACTGGACCAACAAGGCAGTAACTGCAAAAAGCTGTTGAAAGAATAGCATCTAATGCCACTTAACTTAGTCAACCCAGAAACGCCATGATTCATATACGTATATTTCTGTCTGCCAACCGTAAACCCACAAACGTAGCTCCAACATTTCATTTCCCTTCAAATCGGCAACAATATCCATCCATCTCTGGTTACATTTCAAACGAATCGTAAATATACTTTATAATCCATTCAAAGCCAATGGAGTCGAAACGTCGGCAACAAACAAGAAGCGGTTTCACAATCAATCGTCGACAATAAACGCTGTTCACCTCAGCAGCGCATAAAAGTGCTATTCATTACCATCCATCAACTATGACGAACGGCCACTGAATGCCTTGTGGACTTTTGGTGTAAGTTATGAGACTTATGAGCAATTCACTCGGCTGTGAGCAATTAGTGATCTGAGACAAATATTTTTCTTATTTTATAAGCGGTCCACATTTCTGACAGTCTTCACATCTTTTAGTTTGAGTTTTTAATCATTTGATGCTGTGTTCTGGTTTTGAAGTGCCGGTGAACTCAGGCTTTTATTCTCTCGAAAAATGGCAACGCATCAGGAATTTGCTAGTTCTACCGGATCAACGAGGACAGACTGCTTGCCTATATGAAACCAAAAATAAACATGTATGAATGAATCCACGTATTCTTATTATTATATCTTGTTCTCGACGAAGCTATATATGTCTATGGCGACGTTCATTGATAAATAGATAACGTGTCTGTCAAAACATAATTAATGATAAAGATTAAGGAGTCTTTTCCAGATAAATATTATTATAATCTGTTTACACATTACGGTTGGGAATACCGAGATTAATTTTAACATTATCACGTTGATCTTTGTCATTAATTAGTGATGTTTTATAATCGTTATCTCTATCAGAATGATTATCCTTGGAGTTATTTTGATGAACGTTACGTAGATCCGTTGTCGTAAGTTTGAAATAGCTAAGCTGCCTCGATCAAGTGAGGAGAGCGGAGTGAGACAGACTTCTTCTTCGTCACATCAAGGTTTCCTCTAGATGAGCTTTCATAAGAACTGCCACCTCACCGGTGTTATCAGTGGCTCCGGACAAATTCTTCAAGTTATAGGGGGAGTTATGAAAATCAACACAGTACATGGGACATTGTTTGTGAGGATCTGCTGTTACACTGCTTTACTCTAAATCCCCCATCGGACGAAGTGCGACAGTAATGGCATTATTATAATATTTTACGCCGCCCGCTACAACTCGTCGCGTGCGCTTGTTTGCCTCTCATTTTTCCACTCCCTTCAATCTAGCCTCAGATTGTTTATCTACACAATACCTCCGACAATTTGTCTTCGCCGTTTCTAAATATCCCTCATTGTCTTTGAGTAATTTTGTTAATAAATTCTACCAGTCAAAACCCTCAAGCGTTTCTTGAGCAATTTTCTTTTGTTTATCGAATACTCTGAGACGGAATGATTTATGTGCGCCGGTTCTTTTTATATCAACATCTAGACTTTGACGTGTATTAATTAATAAATCTCTGTAAATTATTGCGCTGTTTAATGCAAATAAATATTATACGTGTATAGAGCATAGGTGTTTTATTACGCTTTATATCTGGATGTTTTTGCTGTGTTAAGAATCATTCGTTTTATTTTATGTAGATTTTAATCTGACAGATGATTGGATCGATCGCGCTTTCGGATCCTTTTAGTCTTTTTTATTATTTCGGTGATTCATACTTAAAACAGTACTTTTTAGATTGTGATTTTTATTATTTTCGTCAGGATATTAAATTAATTTTGCACGTGTCGTTTAAGACTGAATTACCTACTATGACACACACATGATTTAATAAGTTAAGGATGTGTGTGTGTGGTTATTGTAATCGCTCATTTATAAATGATTGATACCAAAAGTTAAATGCTACTCGGCAAGAGTGTCAACATCTCTAATTTAACATTTATCTAAGTGTCTCTCTAATTTATTGAAAAATCATATTTAAAAAACTCAACTCTTTATCATTTACAAAACAAAATGTTATTATACTGCAGCTTCTAAATTATCCATTTATCATATTTTTAATATTCTATCGACGTAATCCCAGGGATTCTCGACATGGTCAAAGATTAAGACGAGCTTTAAAAGTCACCTATCATATAAAATGTATTAATTTATAATATGAGAACGGTCACGCTAAGTAGGAACTAATAAACTTAGCATAAATTATGTAAACTAATATTATTAACAATAAAATCTACACATATTTGGAAATGTTTATTGATATGTGGAAACTATTCTGTGATATCTATCTGTTTGGGACATATGCTTTGGAAATCAGATGTTAATCTACTTCAATCATGTGATGTTGAGGTTTAAATTAAAATTATATGAGTTCTTAATTTTGTATAAGCTAAGTAGTCAATTTGTTTACAAAAATATAACGTTTGAATAACGTGTTTAGATTCATAGATTGATCATTAAACTTCATGGAGACACTTTGCTGGAAATCGATACATATTCTTCAGACGTTATAAGCAATCGTGTTGAGCATAAACTCGATTAAATTAAAGTAACGAATGCACTAGCTACAATAATAAAGCTTTAAGCAATATACTGCCGGATTCATAACAGCAGGATAATTTATTACAAGTTCTACTCCACCATTATAAGAACGTCGGAAATTAATTTCATGGAAAGACGCCCAGCTCTTTCATTACAGATAACTAAAAAACTGGCCATAAAATATTATAAGTGGTTGCCACCACTCAATGACACAGCATACTCACAAACAACTTATAATCAACACGATGACTATAGAAATCTTCTTACACGAAAGTAATGAGACTACCGATTATGATTAACACCGAATAGGGGCCCATAATGAATAAGTAGATGATATTCAAGATCTGGCCCAAGACCGGCGCCGCAGTAAATGTTGATGGACAACATTAATTTAAAGATCAAAGCAAGCAAAAATATACTGTAGCTCAAGGTAATAAAGATTTTGAAGAAGGTATCGATAAGTTTGTTGGTGTGTAAGCGAAGCCGACAGCCGTCAATCAGACGGTAAAAACCGGTAGCCGTCGAGTCAGACATTACGGGCTAACAAATGGCGTGGAGTGGTTATTACGTCGGTATATTATTTCCGTAATGCGACGTGATTTAGAGATAGTGATTGATTCTGTACGGCTCGCTTTTGATTGCTTCCGTTGTTAGTGACAGTTATCCAAGAATTAGATTGGCATGACAGATTTAGTAAGGTCAAGTTATGAATATTTAATCGAGTATAATATTCGCATAACATGACACGAGTACGTAATAGAAACACGATAGCTATAAAACAATCTTAATGTTAATCTTATTATGACACGCAATTATGAGCTTGCAAAATCCAAGATCAACGATGTCGATGATATTAAGCCAAATATAAATAAAGAAAAAGATGAAGATAGGGTTAAAAATGATGATACAACAGAAACAGTAGCTGACACCACTCTCCACACGGCGGTATTCGAACATTTTTATCCCGACGCAACCGGCGACTTGACAGCACGAGGATTATACAACGCACCGCAAGAACAAAAAGTTCCCAAATAAATTACTGTAGAGGGCAAACAAAAAACATCTTGAAGATAGAATAACAATAACACAGATAGGCTTTGATATTATGAAAATAATACAAAAGGATCAAGATGAAATTTGAGCGGTGTAAGCGTTGGATACGAGGCTTATACTTAGCTTCTTGTTAGACAGTAATGGACGAAGGCTTTGAGATTATTATCTTCTAGCTTTATATCTTTACAAGTAAAAATAATATACTGATAATCAACAAAGATATCAAATGAATAACGTACAGATAAAATTAGTTAACAATCTGTACTTATTATAGTTTACTAGCCTTGCCAACGGCGTCAAGCGGTACAGTTGAACTTTGATTGTAATCGGAGACTCAATTGAAAAGATTTCAATTGACATTTACTGATAGAGAAACCATCAATTAGAACTGATTATGATTACAATCGACGTCCGATGGTTTGGCTGTAACATGGGCCTCGGCTCCAAAACATTTAATATCCTCATTGTGACCAAAAATCCATTTTTTCCAAGAAAAACCAATCAAAACATATTACACCACAAATCAATTAGTTTCAATAAGGTGTTGGCTGCACAATAAGTGATTAAAGCACACTGACATGGAAGGTCGGAACTTAGCCGCCTCGTGATTTATAACAATTTGTTTTTATTTAATAATGCTCGTTGGTTCAATGTCGAAATTTACATTTTTATTATTGATTGCGATGTTTATTTATGTGCCTTATAAGAATGGTGCAAAAAATCTGACAGGAGTGTTTGTCTCTTAATTGTTGTTGAATCTTATGCAAATATGATTTTGATCTTAAGGATACTCAGATGGCAGTGACTGCCATACTTGTCGAGCCGATGAAATGATATCGTATAAAATTGATAGCTTCATTTTGATTATTTTCTTTGTTTTAATGACGACTTGAGAAATATGATTTAGAACAATAACAATATCAATATTTCTCCTCCTTGTTGATCTCGATTGGTAGGTTGTCGATCCACTAAGATGGAGCCCGTACTTCACTTGTCGATCTCATTTCTATCGCATTATAATATTATTACAACGTTTCTTATATTACGACCTAAGCCTTGAACAAGAAATGAAAAGGGCCAGACATAGTGAAATAGTGAAGCCCTGAATAGAGCTTATAAATCCACGTCGAGGTTTGAGGAATCAAGTCTTTCGGTTCAAGGATGAACGAATTCCTATACTAGTGTTCCAATCGCATAATTAAAATACAATTGCTGTCAATATCTAAATTTAAGCTAAGTAAGTTTCAGGGAGTTTTGACAGTGTTGTTTTTCGTTGTGATATTCAAGCTAAGGTTGTTACATTTTCTCTTCCGTTATTTATTATATTATTATCGTATTCTTATCTCACCTTATTCTTTGTTCTCCATGTGCTTTTGAATCATAATCTGATGAGTTTTGATTGAGTCTTGGTTAGAGCCCCAAAGCTTTTAATAAAACTAAAGTAAATTTAAATCATACTTCAGCAGCCATCAATATCCTCTGAAATCTAAATCCTTAGCCGGTTCGAAAAGACAATAAAACATTTTCCATCAAAAGAAATCCCAAGAACTAGGTACTAGAGTCTAGAATCCGTAGTCGTACAGATCTCGTGTCTCAAGCATATCAGGTATCATTTGAATTCTAGTCTGAATCTGTCCAGATAGTCAATTGATATCTGATAAACGTCCATCTCAGGGAAAAAGAAACTTTAAAGCTCTCGTTGAAAGTTTAGATTTGTTTGATAGAGTTTTCGTTCTAACTTGGTACAGAGACCTACAGATTTATAACAAGTTTGTTTGAAATACTGTTTTGTGGAAGAGGATAGATTATTCTACATGAATTGGCTTAGGGGTTATGTATGTTGTAAGCTTTTTTTTTTCATGAATAAACTGAAAACTGTTTTTTTATCAAAAGCTTTGCATAAGTTTCACTGGAGAACGATTTTTTTACAGAATCTGTACCAAGAGTGTGACGTAAACTAAGTTTGGCAGATAAAACGAAAAAAAAAATTACTAAAACAAAAAGGTTTATTAAAATGTATGGATTAATTAAAAAACTAACATAAATAAACGATTAAATAATAATGTTCTGCAAAACAGCGTTGTCCTCTTTTGTTAAAATAATTTAGATGCTGTCTGTAGTTATTTGTCAATAAATTTAATTATTAACATGAATAACATATTATTCATTAGTTTAGTTTTAATTAATATAATACTGTTAGTTATATTCATAAATTAAAATTTTGGTTTTGCAACAAACTTTCATAAAATATTATTGCATCCTTTCTACGATGTGACTAAATACATGTTGCGTTAATGTTTTTCCGGTATTTATTATTTACGAAATGCCAGAAAAAACCAAAAAAATATTCCGATACCGGGAATCGAACCCGAGCCTCCTGGGTGAGAGCCAGGTATCCTAGCCACTAGACCATATCGGATGATGAATATAGAGTTGAAAATACTACTCTAAATCTTCAGCACGGAAATATTTTTAGACGCTCTGTGATAAATCGAAGATTGCTAAATTGCAACACGGGAAAATACTAGACAAAAAAAAATTATACTTGGCAACTTGCGAACTTCCTTTTTTTCGGCGGTTAGAGGTTTATTTTAAACGGTTACTTTTATAAAGGTAACTTAAGTTTATCCAGCTAATCTTGAAAACATGTAAATAAAAAGCAGGTGATTTCAGTCCATAAATATTTTTTTTATTTTTATTCATCTTATTTGAGAAAATAAGTCTATCTCAAACACTATAATGAGCCGACAAATCCGAATTTCAAAAATCAGAGCCCAACAAAAACCGAAATAGAATTTATTTGAATAAAATCGACATTCCGAATTCAAACCCGAACCGCCATTCCACTTTGTTAATACGCGACTTATTATATGGTAAACAGTGCCATTAGCATGTCTCGCTGCACTGCATACCTGTCGCCGACGGCTGTCGATCAACGTCACTCAATCGCGTCGCTGCCGACTTCAGCCGACGACGCCCGACATTTGCCGACATCCCACGATCTACTATCCCGATGTTATCCCTTCGGAGCTTTGTCTGTCCTTAAACGGCAGCTGCATTCAATAGCTTTTGTTGATGAGAGACAATAACTTCGTTTTTTTCTCAAAGAAACCCGATGTAAAAGGTATTAATTATCATAAATGTAAGGGTTTGTGATGTAAATAGTTTCAAAGGTAATATTAGATGCGGACGTGCTTTGGTCAAATAATGAAACTTGTTTTTAATAATAGACGATTATATTTTTTCCAGGGGTGGAATAATTTGAGCCACTGTGTGGCGGTGTACAATTTTCTTGTACAAATAGTGGTTGTATTATTTGAGTTAACAAAGGAAACAGTAGCTAAGTGTATTAGGCTATAAGTAATTATGTTTGTAACTTATAATTAAGGGCATGCGTAGGTAATTTACTTAATCAAAGTGGATACGATGTTTAAACGCTGTCATAATTATCATTCATTAAAATACAAATACATGTTTATAAATTTGTAGTTATTATAGGCAATTATTACAGAAAAAAAAACAATGGATTCGCACGAAAACACCTCATTGTGCTGAATTTAGCATTATAAACCGTTACATCAATCTTTGTTAAACACAATTATGTAGTCAGGAAAAAAAACAACAACCGAGTGTAATTAATATTTACAGTATAATAATAGTGTATTCATTTTAGGTTACGGATCTTTTACACGACGTCAAGGTTGAATAAATGTGACAGTATTTATCTATTTTCATAACTTTCATTCTGGCAAGATTTCATGATTACCCAAAAATTATGCACTTAATACGTATACACACATACATTTTATGTTATTACAAATGCTTACGTTAATTAGATTTGTGATACATATGCATTGCACATCATCATCATCATTTCATACTCACATTTTGCCACTTATGTTAAAGTCCCATGTAATAGGGGGAGAGCCTTTTGCCATCAACCGGACACAAATCCAGATTCCGTGGCTGCTAATAAGAAATTCCTGATGAAAAAACACAATAACACTTCGACCGTCCGAGAAATTGAATCCAGGACCTCATGCTTAACAGTCGCGCTTGCAATTACTAGACCAATAATAATAATTCGTTTCATTAATAATTATCTAATCCTAGCCATGTCAATTAGCAAATTAAACGGTACTTTGATTAAAAAACCATGTTCATTTCAACTGCCTATGCAAACCAGGTCTCAAATAAATTAATCACGAACAACTCATTAATAAATCAACTGTCAATTAATTCACGAATTTAACATAAAAGCAAAAAGTTTCTAAATGATTACATAGTTGTCACGACAACATGTGGGTAGTATGAGAGGCCGTGTCATGGAGCTGATCACGATTTGTCATGTTCGAAGGCATTGTCACGCCTCTGCCCTTTGTGTCACGTGACGTTTGACAATGTGATTGACACGCTATTAAATAGCGCGGTGGAGTGGGCAAATATGGAACTACGTAGAGTGACAGCTGACGCTATGGTATTTAAGTTATTTTCTTTCAAATCTGTAATTGGAGATTTGGGGTATAGTGTTACCCAATATATGGGTAGTGGAAATGTGGAGATCAGATAAACAGCTCATTGAAGGTAAATATTGGTATTCAGATGTACCCAGAAATAGCTAGACGGACAGAATGATGGATCTGTAAGTGGACACTCAAATATGGTTTGGTTTGTTCGACAATGTTATCTTCTGGTCTTACCTTAAGTAAAGGTGATTCTTTGGCAATCTATTCGAATAATATATAATATTTAGAAGAGAGCTTTAGAGTGGACAATGGATTATTTTAAGCTTAAAACACAATGCAGAAGATAAGGTGACTAAGACGAAAAAAATGAAACACTAAAGAGAAAACATTGAAAACTTATTAGGAAAGATTAACATTCAGGACTGTTTTTAAACCCCTGTACCATCGGAAAAAAATGCATAGAATAATAAACAACCGCACACTATTCATTTTTCAACACAACATCAAAAATATGCGTCGTAAAAACTGGTACAGGCACCAACAAAATCGTTTAGCAATTCACACGTGCATAGTGTGCCACAAGCTAAAAAAACTTGGCCAAAAAAATATTAAATTTATTCTGTTGCCGTGTGCGATCGCGTATATCAAGTGTTTGAGTCGCACAGTACGGCTACATAGGATTGTGTTGCCAGAATTCTGTTTGACATTTGACGGCTGTCATAACACTGTCACACACACGTCGGATTTCGATTTTATCGAGTATTATAGAGCATTGGATGTTATTCTATGATTACCATTAAGTATACAGTTTATTGTATTGCCTTTTTTGTGGAGGGTGAGTAAATTAGGTTGCTGTTCCAGTTTGGGTTTTATTTATTTAAAATTATTTCATTCATTGTGTTTGAAGTAATCTCTAATCAGGGTCTCTTTTTTTAATTGTAGACTTTATACATATAAAATAGAAATATGTAGTATTATATAGAATAGAAAATATTGAACCACTATTATAATATGACTGCAAAATTGAACAAATAAACTTAATTATCCTTAAAATTTTAGGGAAATGAGAAAACCTAACACGAGTTTGTATGTATGTTTAGTTTAACACTACTGAAGACTTATAAAAGACTATGTGCCACAAACATGTGGTAATCGTAGTTGTTTCCTTCATATCAAACTAAACCTTAATTAAGTTCTATTAAGATTATTAGATTTGAATTATTCAACCATCCTTCTCTAAAAACATAATCACAACAAAAACGTATTATAATAATCACGACCATAAATCATTAAAAAACTGTCAGACGTTATATAAATAAATCTTTTCGCAGTACAAGCCGCATCTAATTCGGTAACCCTGTGACATATTTGTATGCAACACATATCGTTGCAGCGTACGCGAATTTATGTTCTATGCTTTTGTTTCTACGAAGCACTGGGTTGGTCGCAGTGGGTGGCCCATTGTCAGGTGTTGGCTGATGGCTTTATGTCACGGTGTGTTATGACAGACAATTGATTTTGGTTATTAGTTATGGGATATTTATGTGGGTTGGGAGTCAATTTATTGGTTTTACGAAGTTGGTCAATTTTGACAAAATTAATGGAAAATACTCCTCCCTTCCTCTCTTCTCCTTTTTAATTTACTTTTCCTTAAGATACCTAGTTGGCTCCCAAAAAAGAAAAATTACCATGTAGAAGTTTTAGTGATAAAATAGACTTAAATAGTTTCTAAAGCAAACAGGATGTACCTATTTACTTAACATGAAGTAAATGAATTCATAGGAAGTCAAGATGAATATCTTTGTACGATATTATCAACGGAATGAATAGCTACTTAACATATTAACGAAGTCCTACAGTAACTCTATCAAAGAATATTCCGAGAACATTCACAATATACGCACAAACGGTGAAGGAACCAGTTAAACTGCATTATACACGTAATCTGACACGTCGAAGGGACAATCAGGAATTAAGTTTAGCGAGAACCGCACATTGTGTTGTCGAATAGACTCTGTATTCAATTACGATGTGAATTAAACCCACGGCGTCGGGGCGCACTCCAGCTAATCTCCCAACCAAACAATAGCCCGATTTATACTAAACCCCATTGTCACCGCCAACAAAGATCTTGTCAATTATAATCTCCACGAAATCTTTCATCGCCGAGCCGTCAAACGGTAGCGCACGGTGAGCCAACTGCCATGGAACGCTGGCCAAAAAAACTTTTTAATAAATTATTTGCAAAACTTGTTTGGAACCCTTCTCAAAGGGCGGCGAGGAAGCGAAACCGATTGCTCGTGACGTGACGGCCTTTGTGACCGTCGAGTATTATGTTGTCAAAATACACGGGGATTTTGTTATTATTTTTGTGTTTGCGAGCACACTTAGCACCCTTTTGTGTTGCGCAGACCTTCTCGGAAGTGGGGATGTGTGAGCTATAAACCGTGCGTCGTAACTCCAATCTTTCCATGAAAGAGTTCCATGTGAATGGAATAGTAATAACCCATCGGTTAAGCAGTCCACGAAAACAATGCGTAATCTCTTATTATCTCGCAGCGCTTAAGAATGATGATACGAGATACGAAAGCGTGCTTATAAAAAAGGGCTGGGAAATCACATTTCGTATGTTCACCGACGTGCCCTTAAAAAGTTAATAACATTTTTGTGTACGAAGACGTCGGCTCGAGTTACGCGATCTGTGCCAACTGTAACTGCCAAATTACACCATCACAACACATGAGCACGCGTGGCTGAGCCCGCTTTTTGTCACGTCACACGTATGGGAGTCTCCTTGATATTTATTCAAATTATTATTCCTCGTCGCCCTCTTGTTATGTTCCGAATGAATTTTTCATGCACACGTCGCCCCGAGCCTCGGTAATTTCACTTTGAGTTTGCTCCACGCCAACGAAAATGAGTTTATTTATGTTGATATTTTTTTTCCAACACGTCTACGGTTTAATGACATTGGGCGCTGCGCCGCAGCCTTCGAGATATTGGACGTGTAAATATTTAAGCACGATAATTTGTTCATAAAACACATTTCGCCTTCAGCGTAGATTTTTACGAGTTTATATGCTTTTGTTTTAGGAAGTTGAGGAAGACTTTGGGATGTTATACATCATTATTGTTGCAATAAGATTATCATACGTTTCCTGTTCAGTCGTTTTTTTATAGGAAATAATGTTAGTGGTAAGGATGATAATAGTGTTATAAGTGGGTATTTAAATACTGTTATCCGCTAGTTTATCTAAATTATTAACATTTAAAGATCACGTGCTGTCATCAAAAACGGAGAAAGTAGCTACTACCTACCGAATCTTTGATTAATTTGTTTACACAAAAATAGGTACCATTTGCAATTGGTAATTTATTGAATTCTGAAATAGCAACTAAAACTTTTGGGCTCCATCGCAGTTGGGTAAATGTAACATTCTGAATCAAACCTCGTTAAAGTGTACATACCTATCTCTTTTCAACGTATGAAGAGCTCTAAGTACCGTTACCTATATATTATCTAACTAATTCCCTACATGTGTCACAAATAAAATGCTATAAATCCTGTCAATTTACACAACACCAAGGTTCAAGAAGACAAACTCATCAACGTTATCAGACGTAACAAAGCCACCGCAGTCGTTGTTACCTAAAACATTTTCTAATCCAACTGCAGCCTTACTAGCCCCTAATTCCTCTGCTATCCCACTGTTTGCTGGGCCTTGATGATACGCTGATCCATCATTAATCATCCTGCCAAAAGTACTTTCTTATGCCACGTCATGCCGCACCTCCACTTATCATCATCTAACTTGGAGAATGTTTCTTCTACCATAAATCTGATTCTTTTGTTTTATTCGTCATCCAATGCTCTGTCTTTATCATTCTTATTTACAACGCTATCTTCAAAACTCTCAGTGGGAGTTGCGACGAAATGTTCAACGACAAATAACAATTTGTCTAGGTCTCCGGCAATGGATTCACAGCAATAAATTTCGACGAGCCTGTTGACACCCAACACATAATATTTGCTAACATTATTTCACGACAAACAGAGTTGTCACTGAACAAATTTGTGGTGTTTTATTTCGATAGCGTTGTTTAATTTAATTATATGCGATGCGATTAAATTATTTGTTTAAAGCTAATGGAGTTCGGGTATTTGTTTAACTTGATAGCGCTTGTGTTTGTCTTTGATAAGAGGGATTGGGGACAGAAACAAGGAACAAGTTTACAATTCTTCCGTGTTTTCGTACTTGAAATTCTGTAATTTAAGAATTCGTAATAAATGGTGGTTATAACATGAATATAAACAAATGATCAGTCATTACGCCGACAACTTCATCCCAAAAAGTATTTATTACGATGTGAAACTTCAATAAGCTCTCACATAATTACACAACATATTACAGAGGTTTCATAATATTTTATGTGAGAAAGCGAATAATATAAATTACATGTAATTTGTTTGATGAACTAATGATGATGAGGAATATTATAATGTACTCAATTTTTGATGGTAATTTATCTCACTCTATAAAATAAATGTTTACTCAAAAATGTACATAACTTATAGTAGCATTATAATTTTTACTGCATGTCGATAGTCACGTGTGAGTGTGAACCCGCCAGCTAAAGCTAGTAACACATTTAACACATAAACCTGTCACACTGCAAGAACATTACAGAGCCGACCATTTTTTAGAACCCATTCGTTATTATTAGCGTTAGTCGTAATGTCTGTCATTTTAGTGTTACCGTCTATCTGAGACCTCCCATAAACCACCCCCTTAATCTAAATATCGCTCTTTTATCTGTCTTTAACAATTTCGTAAACTCTCACTAAACCGTAGCTGGAATATAAATTACATCGATACCATATCGCTTTTACCTTTCTTCAAATATCCTGCCATTTCATTCCCAACCTTATACTGCACCACATAAAGGTTATCTATAGGCTGGCTGGGTATTTCTGAAGTGTAAATACAAATTGGTAAAACTGGTAGAATACATCGTCTCAAATTGCCCCCTGCCAATAAAAAAGGGGAATGAACCACAGGGCTGAATTTTGTTTATCGCTATCTTTATGGTGGGCAGAGTTTATTTATACTGTAGTCATGCGTGTACGACATGTAATATAATACGTTTTGGAATAAACGAAGAGTTAAGGGGCAGTTATTTTCGGGTATTGATGTGTGAGGTTCAAGTCTTCAATTCTTTGAATAGAATAGATTATCGACTTTGAGAACTGGGTCCCTATTTGCTAATTATGTTCTCATAACGCTTCATGAGTTGACGTTTTTGAAATGCTGACAGTATTAAGGATTGTTATGGTAATTATATTGTTCAATATTGATATTTCTATTAAATTATTACAGACACATATCAATACAATTCAATTTGATTCTCCTGGGAGTTTTTAGTGGTTTACCTTCCCATGTAAATAGAACTTCAGTACCCATTTTAATCAGATGTCTGATAACAAGTAGGATTCATAAACACGAATGTTCATAATAAGAGACTTGCTTAATTAATACGAAATTTAGTAAGAACTGCTTGTTGGTATATTCGCAATCTTAAGCCATAGAAATGTCCTGATTGAATAATCCGAATTGTTAGATCGAAATTAGATAAAATCCTTTCTTCCATTTCAAGTATAGCCCATTGTTTTAATCGTTGAGACAACCGATTAAGTTTTGTCATGCTTCGAAACAGATAAGATTCACATTTAATCCGAGCTCAATTTTCATTCCAAATAACAAGGATTAGATAAGAAAACAGTAGGACAAAGAATCTGGATTAACACAGACTCGTTTTACTTATCTAGGATTATAGATTATGAATTAACGTTTTATCAGTTAATTTGGTTTAGCAGATTTAGTTTCTTCAAAACTTTGGGGCCGTTTGTGAGATCATCTTTGTTTCTTAAAACTTCTGGATTAATGAAGACCGAGACTTCTAAAGATTCATTCCTTAAGTCACAGATTTACTGAGTAGTTTTCAGTTTCACTGTGTTATTCAGAGAATCTAAATTCATTACGTTAAAAGTTTAGTTCAAATATTGCTTCTCATTTGCCTTTTACCAATTACTTCGAAAATAAAGTCACTAATAACATTCCCTTTAACCCTATCAACATAAACCACCCTTTCAAAGTCAATACAATTTAGTTTTTTGTCACCCCTTCCTTATGTTTTTGAAGTAATATAACTTTTATTACGAAAATCGTGAACTTCATCGCAGGCTAACAAAGTTGGTTGTGCGCTTCAGACATGCATTTTATCGTCAAGTTCTTTAGAAATAGCATTGATTGTTGGATTGTTGGTAGCAAATATAAGTTTGTCAATGCATTTCTCGGAAAGGTTAAAAGTAGTTATTTATTATGCGCATACGGTCCGTTCGGTCGTGTTTACATATTTTAATGTTTTGTTACGCGTCCGCTACTGGTGTTTCTGTTATAATAGTGAAATATTTATTCAGTAAACGATTTCGTTTTATATTTATCGGCCTGTGAGGTCCCGTGTGTTTGGATTTTATGCTTTGACCATTTACGAAGTCGTGGTGTTTAAATTAATTTTAAGTACATCCGAGACTGCATCAGGAATATCAGGATTCTCACTGGACACAACTGTGATTTCACCATATTCTAGTTATTCTACACATTTTTTTCACACTTCGCTAGACATAGAGACCTACCTATCGGAAAGATCAAAGCGAAGAATGTTCTACACTTTTTACCTGTCACTAAATAACTGTCGTCATACAAATGCTCACTTTCTCTAACAAAGCTAAATATACCTAAATTGGCAAAAAGAAAATAACCTTGAATCAAAAATTGGCTGCAATTAAGCCATTCCGACTATTCTTGAAGACCATAAACCGGTTTATCGTAGCGCCAGGCAACAGGACAAAGTTGCTAACAGCCGAAATCTTACAATACGTAATCATTATACCGTAGTTAAAGTATTGTCTTGTCGTCGTTTGAGATTCGCCGACTTTGTTAAGGCACCGAAGTCAGCGATTGAAACTGACGTTGAAATGTTAGGTTAGGTTAGAACTTTAAACATTACAATTTTATGTTTGCATGGAGATTGCTTGGAGGCTCACTTTACGTAAATCTCACATGTTTTTGATGGAAAAGTAAATAACGTAACGTCAAAAAGTCACACTCGTTTTGATTATAAGGTAAACTATGTGTGAACAGATTTAATTTAGAACGTAAATGTGTCATTTCCATTTATAATATCATAATCTTTATGTCAAACAGTAACAGATGCTGTATAATAAAGATCATGCCGCTATCTCAAACAAATAATACTTTATTTAATGTAGACTAAAATATCCTTCAAAGTTATAATTAAAAATATGATTTGATTTTTATGATGATATTTTCACTCAGAGCGTCATAAAAAGAAAATCTTTTTATCTCCACGTGATAAAATATTTATAATCATTTTAATTGTCGTGAAGTGAGGTCTTATCTTAAAAATACGCCTGTAAATCATACTACAACAGCGTGAAAAACAGGAAAGCTCAACGTAGTCCTCTGCATCGCTGTCATCCGGAAACGTGCCCAGAAGCCTGGTAGTATTGCTACGTTGAATGGCAATGCTTATTCTTAATTAAATAAATTAAGTCGAAGTGTGGATGATGATGAAAATGAAGCAGTAGAAGATGCTCAAAACTAATATCATCGAAGCATAAACACGCCTCTAATATACACTATGCACAAAAAAAAATTGTCCACCCGTATTTTACGTTTTATTCATTAATAACATTTTGTTTTAATTTTTATTTTAATAATACCCATTTTAAACGTTTATTTACAACCTCAACGGAGGGTAAAAAAAAAGAGCAATTGTGTCATAGCATAAGCATAGCATAATCAGCCTATTAATGTTCCCACTGCTGGGACGCAGGCCTCCTCTCTATGAGAGTGTGATAATTGTGTCAATTACCAGATAATTAGTTTTATTGGGAACCCACTTTTTTATTCTTTGATGTTTAATGGTCTGTCACTAGGTCACTATTTAAAACTATCGTTATATTCGTACCACTGATTAAAAACCTGTGCCTTTTACTTCCTTTTCACGGTTAAATATGTATCTACGCGAAGTAGAAGTTGTTCGAATCGTGACGTTGTTACAAACTGGAATGAGCCAGCGAAATGTCGCTCAAACATGTGATGTTAGTCGATCAACGATCCAATATGTCTACAAAAGGTATCTGAACACAGGTGGCTACGTCAGAAGACCTGGATCAGGTCGAAAAAGGAAGACATCTGAACGGGATGATCGATTTATAGTGTCAGCAAGTCTCAGAAATCGTCATCGTTCTGGCGTAGAATTGCAGCACCTGCTCAGAGATGTCCGAGGTGTTAATGTAAGTGATAGGACAGTAAGAAGATGTCTTAAGGATCGTGATTTAAAACTATACAGACGTGCAACAGGTCCTAAACTCACCACAGCTCACAAAGCAGCAAGATTAAGTTTTGCTCGTGAACACCGTGAATGGACTTTGGAATAATGGGGGCAAGTACTGTTTTCTGATGAGTCCCGTATGTGTCATCATGGCGCTGATGGACGCAAAAGAGTATACCGTAGACCAGGAGAACGACATGCACAATGCGCCATATCGGAAAGGGTAAGCTGTAGAGGTGGTTCAGTTTTGTTCTGGGGAGGCATAAGCTTAGATACCCGCACAGAGCCAGTAATCGTAGATAGAGGAACTGTGACTGCTACATCGTACATCACTGACATTCTTGAAGAGCATGTAGTGCCTTACTCAGGATCTATCGGCCATGGATTTCAATTAATGCACGATAATGCGCGCCCCCACACTGCGATGTGGGTTAGAGATTACTTACAAGTAGTGGGGATTCAGGTTCTGGACTGGTCAGCACGAAGTCCAGATCTTAATCCGGTAGAACATTTATGGGACGAGCTAGAACGGCAAGTAAGACATCGAGAACCAGCTCCAGAGAACTTGCAACAGCTGAAAACGGCTTTACTGGAGGAATGGGAAAACATACCCCATTCGTCCATTAAAAAGATGATACAATCAATGAATAAAAGGATGGTGTGTGTTATCAAAGCGAGAGGAGGTAATACCTCTTATTAAAGAAAGCTTAATTTGGGCGATTAAGCTGATTATTATTTTGGGTATTTTATAACTGTGTATTCGTTGTAATTTTCCTTCTTTATTTTAACTTTCTCATGTATCGCTTAAAAAAAGAAATTTGTTCAACTTTAAAGTACATTATTTCAAATAAAATATAATCAAGTAACAAAAAAAGTATTCCAAAAGACATTATTTTCAAACACAGTCACGACAGCCGATTTAATTTTTATTGTCCACCAGTGTGCTTGCAAAACACTAAAAGAAGAAATATAGACCATAGAAATTCAAACATAAACTTCATACAAAAATCGCTTCCGCCAGCCCCAGAGCTGCTTGCCCGCTACTCTAACACCCCTACTTAACAAGTGTTACAAGGCGACTGGCGCACAACGAAATTATTTACAACGCGCGGCGTTTCACAAAAGCTTGCCTGTTTATTGCCACCATAAATACTAATACAACTCGGCGAAAATTTATTTTACCTCACCTTTTATTTATAACTATAGTGCAGTGGCCCGGTTTTTCCTTGCGCCTGTTTTTTTTTCAATTCTGTAATCAAGGATCTTTTACTTAACAATGAATCTATAAATGGGTGGGTTGTTGTTGACGTGTCATAATATTGTGATTGTTTCATCTTTTGCTTTGTTCTTTTGCTTCTTTTCTTTTCGTGACAGTCCTGGAAGGTTTGCACTGATGACGCTGCAAGCAAACTTCATCTTTCTTAGATTGTTAAACTTACATGCATAAGTCTGTAGTTTCTGTTGTGCTGTTAGTCCTGTACTACATTGTTATTAAACTACAAGTAACACGAAACGTGTTCTTCTAGTCAGTTCAAACAAATGACTCACCTACATTAGCACCAATCCTTCAGCTGTACTGTTTTCCATTAAGATAACATTCAACTTTATGATCTCTATATCAGTCTCACAAAATATCCCAATCTAAATATCTAGATTAGCAACAAATCTGAAGGCGTCGAAGATAATTATTGTAAATAACATTGATATATCTGTACTATTCTCAAGAAAATCGATACCTTGTCTGCATTTAGTCATTGTTTACTATCTGATACTCTAAACTAGAATGTAGGTAACCAGTCGAAGTTTATTGTTCAGATAAGGGCAAAAGCAGACGTTTGAAATCTTTATCTTTAGTTCGTTTTAATGCACAGATAAGCGTTTACTACGGCAATAAATATCGCAATTAGGGGTTGGAGAACGAATTGTTTTATGAGCGCCATAGGTCTTAACGACTTGCTGGTGGGAGGTCCCGGCTTGTATTTGGCGTAAAGTTTGGTGTATTACTGAATTTACATAATAATAGAGGAATAAAAAAAGGATCTGCCGCTATTTATTGTTTTAGGCATTTTATAGGAACCGATAATCCTGGAAATCTTAAAAAATAGGAACACAACACAATCTTTCTCTACTACAATACTCTCTTCAGATACAATACTCCACATAGCAACCCATCCAAACCCAGCTAACTCTCAACAACACCGAACTGAAATCTAATTCCCATCTGGCCCACCTCCCATCACATCATCAACATACACAATACAGAATTATCCACGTCCCTTACAATAATTTAAAAGCACTCTAGTGTATATCGATGACTCATTAACAGGTTCGTGATCATAACAGAACATCAAAGAGATTGAAACCGAAGCAAGTCGGTGTGGGACCCGTCAAGCTTTTTACACCGTTTGTAAACAGCAATTTGGTACTGACGGTTCTGAGCGGCAACGCTTTGATCTCACCGCATCCGCTGCGCACAATGACTGTCTATCTGGGGGCACAGTCGGTTATTTCACAGTAGAACAAGTTTCAGAGTACTTTGTTAGTTAAGCGGATTTATGTGCAATTTCATTTTTGTATGTTTCAGGTTTGGCCAGATGTATTTGATTGTGAGGAAGGACATTGGTGTTTCTATTCTGATGTAATTTATTTAGAACAGTTGTAACAACTTCTGGTATTACCATCTCGTCATCATTATTCAACGTTATTTGGCAAGTCATCATAAGCTTTTTGATAAACTTCGTTATAACAATAGTAATGAAACTAATTTCCCTCATAATCATAAATTAAAGCTGCTATACACATTGACTCACTACACTACACAATTTCATCATGCAAGTCAAATCCTAACCATAAAAATGAGTAAGCTTTAAGAACCTACCATATTTACACTTTTATTAAAAGTTATATTACAAGCGTGAGATAACCTATTTAAATACTTTCATGGCCTAGACTGTAAAGTATTAAAAAAACTGTCACATGATTGATAAAATACTTAAAATTGATGATGTAACTTGCTATATTACGCGTATAATTACGCGATCAATAAAGATTTTTTCGTAATCAGTCGTGCAAAACATTTTGATTGACAGTGACTAGTTTCTGAGCAATCAACTTATAAAGAAAATGATAGTGGTAACATTCTGCAAAGTCACCTTAATACAATGAGTTCAAATTATCGTAGCTATATCGAATTTGATTCAATTGAAGATAATAACTTTATGGAAATGTTCTTATAACAATTTGTACGAGATGCTTAGAATATTGGTAATGTATTTAAATCCTGATCAATTACATACTCCCGTGCATATTTATCTCAATAAATTCCTACATCTATCACAGGCAAATAAATTAACTATAATTCACTTGTTATTTGTTGCAAAACAACACAGACAAAATAAATTACAACCTGAAACGTATACCAGTGTGTAAAAAAACTATACGATCAAAAGATTTCGCTTTTTTACATTTTAATCTGCATCAAACGTTCAAAATGGGGTAAAAATGTGCTCTACGCCATTTGTAATTTCTTTTCCTCTCAAATCATAAGATTCATCTCGAAAGTTTCTAGTTACAAAATCAAGAGTGTAATCAACTTGAAGTTCTTTCTTCTCACACTGTACTATGTTCGATTCTCGGCTAGTTAACCGAACTTTTTCCGTCATGCTTGAACCTCTGTCGTCATAATTGTGGCTGTTTACACTCCGTTGGATTTCCACGTAGCTATAATTGGGCCAGGAAATTGTTTTCAAAATCTCTTTAGTGGCCGATCGTGCGTTCAATGTTTTCTGTTCACGTTTTATTTGAAATTTTACAATGGTTGTTTGACGATTTGTGGTACGTTATGTTGAAAGATATTTTCCAGTGAATTCCTTTGTGATGCGATTTTGTTTTCTTGTGCTATCTTCAACATAATGGTCTATTACATGCCAATGTATGTCTGAATACAAAACGTCTGGATGCCCGATTATATTTTAAAAGAGGATGAGGTACTATTATCAGTCGTTACAGGTAGTCAGTGGCCCAAAAAGTCTGACAACCAGTCTTACCAAGGGGTATCGTATTACCTAGTACTAACTGGGTTGTGGAGGTCAGATAGGCAGTCGCTCCATGTAAAATACTGGTATTCAGCTGCATCCGGTTAGACTGGAAGCCGACCCCAAAATAGCTGGGTAAAGGCTAGGCAGATGATGATGATGATGATGAGGTACTATTATACTTAAAATTCATTTTTACACATGTCGGTTTTGTACTTAACAAATGCTCACAACAAAAAAAAAACGATTTTATTGAAAATGTCATACACATTATTGAAATATGTCAAAATATAATTCGTCGGCGTTACCTAAGCTCGTCTTACTCTTACGTCGTCTATACACATGTCAACAGGCCATTAGCAGGCGTGCCATGACTGCGAGACAGCTAAGCCTAGCCGTAACTTGTTCTCGTACAACTCTCCTAAACAAACACTCAAACGGCCGCGTGCCTAATTTATAGAACAACATCGGCCGACACCGGCCCGATCTCGCAATAAACATGTTTTTTGTTTCGCATGTCCGCGCACTGTCAAATATATTACAGCCCGCCGGGTTATTTACGACCTCTGTCGCCGCCCATACGTTATACTTAGTATCTTTGTTTGGACACAATAAGCAATATTTCTAAAGGGCCCCGCCGACGTCTCTCGCAGCTGTTGATATGGGTTCCCAAATTGACATATTTAATTTGATCGCAACGGAGGGTCCGAACTCGCCCGCTTGACAGGTTTTAGTGTCGGATTAACATTAACGTTATGGACTTAGCGATGTCGATAAACTGAAATATCGCCTTTTGTTACGCTCAATGTTTATCGATTTACATGTAAACGGCTAAAGTTACCGTGTGTTGACACATCAAACGGTTTCACGGAAAGCCCCCGTCTCGGGGAACAGATCAATTTTCCCTTGTGAACCGGCTCCGATGCATCCCAGAACAAAGCGGGCTCGTAAAAGAGTAAGTAGTTTCGAATGTGTCAGCAGTAAAGTGCGATGACGCCGGCGAAAGAATGAAGCTGCGCCGTCGTCAGGTGCGTAATAAAAGTGGCGTGAAACAAAAAGCTGAGCAGCGAGCAGCGCGCTGGTGCGGGCGCTCGGCTCAGGTACGGGCGCGCTCGCGGCGGCGGCTCAAAGCGCGCCCGTCATGGGTGGCGAGCCACCAACACCATCGCACGTCTCAATCCGCACCCGGCTGCCGACCATACCGCCTTTCCTTTTTCCCCTACCGCAATGCAGCTATGTGTCGTTTCCGCTTTATTTTTTATGGCCGAGCGCTGCAGCGGTGAGACATAGCGCTCTCCCTCTAATGTTGACTTGAGATATCGCTGTCCCTGTCTGGCGCGGCGCGGGGTGAGGGGGCCGCGGCTCGTCGGCGGCTGGTGGGGTCCGGTCTCTCAGAGTTGACTCGACCGCCGCCACTAACGCACGCGTTTCTCACTTGTTTCCGCGTACCGGTGGCAAAGAGTAGATATTGCCAGAAGCGTTTCGTGACCGCACTGTGAAGTTTACAAGTGATCGTAAAAGTTATCTCCCAAATGGTGGTGCTTGAAGACGGTGGAATGATGACTACTAATCCCAACCAATATTTACAGCCTGATTATTTGACTCCTCTTCCGTCCTCTGTAAGTATAAATATATTTTTTTATTTTAATTTAAAAAAAAATACAAAAATATTTTATTCTCGTGTCTTAAATATTTTTAAATCTAAATATTTTTCTGTTCAATCGTACTTATTTCCGATTTCTATTGTTGCAGTTGGATTCGAAGAAAAGCCCCCTTGCGCTTTTAGCGCAAACTTGCAGCCAGATCGGTGTTGACTCAGCGCCCAGCAAACCGCTGCTACCACCTCTAGATAAGAAGAAAGTGAATAGTGTTAACAGTGATACAATGAGTCGTTCGTCTCCCACTAATACCGTGATCAAAGCCGACAAGCCGCGCTCCACGCCGGAACACAACAAACATTTGGCATTCAAGCCATATGAAACAAATGTTGTTACAAAGAAACCTGAAGAAAGGCCTTCGTCTAAAGCTAGCTCAGACAGCTCTGATGACAAAAAATCTGGAAAAAGCACGCCTGGACGCAAATCCACGCCGCCGTCAGCAGAACATGGCAAGAGCAGCCCTGCACCTAAGTCTTCTCCCGCTGGTTCTTCCGGAACTAGCCCAATTATCCGCTCCGGATTGGAAGTTTTGGGACACGGCAAGGATCATCTAGGAGCTTTCAAGAATATGCCTGGTTTATCTGGATTTAATCCACTAGCCAGTCTCTGCTGCCCGCCGGGAATGGAACAACACGCTAACCCGGCGTTTAGACCACCTTATGCGGGTGCTCCGTTCAGTGCTCACCACGCTGCGATGCTGGCGGCTGCCGCTGGTTTCCCCGGATCTTCTCCAAACCCATACCTTGGATATGCGAGAGTGAAGACACCCGCCGGCGGTGAAACTCTCGTGCCAGTGTGCAAGGACCCTTACTGCACTGGATGCCAATTCTCAGTTAACAACCACCATTTGCTTATGAGCAATGGCTCATGCCCCGCTGGTTGCACACAATGCGAACACCAAAAGTACAACCTTGCGATGGCTATGGCCCTCTCCCAGCAAGGGGCAGCAGCCGGCGGCATGCCATACGCTCAGTTGAGCCGCCCTTATGTTTGCAACTGGATTGTCGGTGAATCTTATTGCGGCAAAAGATTTGGCAACTCGGAAGAGCTTCTACAGCACTTGAGAAGCCACACAACGGATGGTTCTACGCCTGCATCTGTTGCTTCTACGCAGGCTTCGCTATTGAATCCACTGAACCCGTTGTTTACGACGGCGGGTCTGCGCAGCGCGTACCCGACGGGACCGCTGAGCCCTCTGTCTGCCAGTCGGTATCATCCATACTCCAAGGCTGGTCTCCCAGCGAGCCTTGGAGGCTCTCCCTACGGCGCCTTCAACCCCGCGCTCGGCCCCTTCTATTCGCCCTACGCGATGTACGGCCAGAGGCTCGGAGCCGCCGTGCACCAATAAACCAAGTGAAGTGCAAACCTGGACTGACCGTCTATGTTGTATTGTCCAATTTTCTTCTGTGATATCGATAGACTATTCATGTTCTAAGGCGCATTCCGCCATGACAAATTTAGTGATTAGTGCAATTTAAGTATAGTAATTTATAATAAGTGGACACGCCGACGGCGTAGAGTCGAGTGACGTTGATAACGGACTGTACAGCCAAATGTTTTGTGTAAATAATCTCTATGTTTAATATTAAATGAATTATTTCAAATATAATATCTACCTACCAATCATAAAACGTTTTTTCTTTATTTTTCTCATACTATTACACAAACTAAAACTGAAAATAGCCGAATTTATCCGACTCAAGTCAGATTTCAATAAACTTCAAACACGAAATATATCTTACAGATTTATTGGCAAATAGAAAGTAAATAACGACAAATATCAAAGTTATAAATTTTATAACCAATCAACGTCGTTAGAGAACTGCTATACGATCTTACGACGCAATAAACTAAGTCCATTGGTTAATTAATGTTCAAACAAACATTAAAGCCGTCAATCTATAAAGTAAAACAAGACTGCAATCACGCGAACACACCTCCCATAGCGAAAAAAGACCAACAAAATAATTTATTACATTGAAAATGTATACCAAAGAGGTCGGCGGCGCACACCGTCATTAATAATGAAACCGTGAGCTGTCAGCTTTAATGTCAAGTTTTTTTTTAATAAATGCTATTTTGATTAGGCTCACGTCATGTTGGAAATTCAACTGTCAAAAGGCGTAATTGGTCGGACGGGATGGGTAACATGAAACAGAGGCGACGCGACGGGGCAACTAAAAAAATACTAGCAAGCAGCGAACAGGTTAACGTAACAATATTTTTATAAACATTAATTATTTTCACTTTCTAATCGAATGTGTTATTAAAACATCCTTTTGTTATGTTAATGTAAATTAGAATTTTTTATGTGATAATAATCCTTCGAATGTTACACTTTCCTTTTTACGATCGTGTTTTTATACTTTTGACCATGGCAATAAAATTCATATATCTCGGGCTTTGCATATAAATATGTAGCAATTTTTAATACTTCCCTGAATCAGATTGAATACGAATTTTAATTAAGACTCGTTTATTACGAGATTAACATCTATAAGTTGACATGTTTCACTTTATTACTTTTAAACTTGCTTAAAATATAGTTATGCCGTTTTTTACATAATCTGGCCTCACTTTTTCTGTTAGGATTATCTAGGAGACTCAGATGGGCTTACAACAATTATGGGAATTTAAAATGTAATTTTTCATCTTTAAAATAAGTATTACTTTACTTAGATCTTTTAGGAGTAAGCTCAATAATGATCGTGCTTGTTACTTTTAAGTTATGATGACAGCCTGCAATCATCATGACTTTCTATCAAAATGTCAAAATAATCGCGAAAATCGCAGTAGATTATTGAAGAACAGATTTATGAAGTGTTTTTGGATACAGTTCACGTAAAAAAAAAGGCTTCAACCATTTGGGCGACTCCGCTATTATTTATTCGAGTTTTTAAATATTCATCAATTTCTATCAGCTACAGTTTATACGTATTAAAAATTCTGCTCACCCAATTAAGCAAAGACAGTGTGAATAACATAAATCAAATAAATTAAACCTAGAGCCGTATTGACACAGTCCATGAATATAAATCAGCTATTGCATTAGATACCAGTTTCATAATTAACTTCAACTATTGGAGTTGATTGATAGCGACGTTTATATCCGTTCTGATTTGATTCAATAAATTATTGATATTGTAAAATATGTCGTTTAGATATGACACGACTTTGACATAGTTTTGTTTTGTTATAGTTCAGTTTGGTACAAGTGGCGCCATCTCTGGGTGAGACGGTGAACTTTTGATTGTGAAGTTAAAGCTTTTGTCGCGGTTTCATCATGATTAATCTTGGTGTTGTCGGGTTCTGCCTTAAGGATTAATCTTTTACTTATAGTTTGGTGTTTGGCATCCTCTGTCGATGGTCCATTGGTTTTTGTAGGTCCATTTAAGGATGTGCAGACCACTTTTCGTTGAACAACTTTGGGAAAATTCATTTTTAAGTCTCCGAATGTTTTGAAAGTTTGAGTAAAGAGCTATTTGCCCTGAACTAATACTGGTAACACTGGATTTTGGGACCTAAACTTACCCTACTGCGCCATTGGACAGTTATTTATAACACACTTCAAAAAGAGGAGGCTGTTAACAAAAACCTTACACAACCTTACAATCAAATAAAGTTTTTTTCGCGTTATTCTACGAGTCCAAAGTCATAGCATTGGCACAATAGCAATTTAATGTAAGTGACATATTATTACAAGTTATTATTACAACATTATGTTACATTATTATTATGTTAAAGGTTAATGAAGTAATACTTATGTATCGTGGATATCGTTATGAGATAAGATGGCTATATTCAATTACATTTTCTTAATTCTTTATTGTTTATTATGGTCGTAAAGACAATTTGAATGTTAATCTGTATTTTAAAGAAGAATACACGTTGCACCCGCGGCGATTCGTGACATTTTAAAGTAATTCATTATGCGTTACCGATGCTTGAGGTTTGTATATCCAATATAATCTATCATCGATCATTTCGCGAAATTTAAACACAGGTGTCACATTAAATTAACTTTATAAATGAACGAATAGTAGTAGTATTTAGTCATAGTCAATAAGCAATACATAATTTATTTAACACAAAGTTAAACAGACAAAACGATTAGTCTATGACAATATCATTATAATTTCATTCAGCAATTAACCCTCCAAGCGATAGGTGTGTCTGAAAATGTCAATCTGTCAAAAAACCACATAAAATTTATACCCCGCGATCTCTGTTTTTACACATTCAGCTTGATTAATTATCACATTAAAAAGTTTTAAAAGGGGACGTATAAATCTTAAGATATTAATTGAGATAATAATGTAGATTTTATTAATGCCGCCAGGGCACGCCTTGAAATATCACAACGTGTTTCTGTATAAATGACCTCTCACGGCGGGATTAACTTTGACAGATGCGTAGCGAAGATTGATGCCTTACAGCGCTGTAATCCGTGCAGTGAAATAACCAATTACGATTAGCATAAACATAAGGTGGAGTAAATTAACATATTATCAACGGATGAATAATGCATGCCCGGGTATTATGTACCCGCACATCAAATTAGAGGGTTATGTTACCCTTCAACGCGATGTATTGTCAAAATCGGTTCCGACGATTCTCGTTATTATGTTAATTTCATGTTTTTGTACCTGGATTTAGTGTATTCATGAATTAAGCATCGGTTCTCTATTTTGAAAACCTAATGTCAATACAAGCGATTTTATTGGTTCGCTTTTTTGTTGAATGTTTTGTAACCCTCGAATGTAAGGGTATTTGACGGTGACGCGTCAATGACAGGAAATTTGACAATGCGTGACCGAGTGAGCGATCGGTTCATTTGATAATAAAAGTTCGCGTTTAGAATATAAAAAGCTTAAACGATATTTTATTGTGATACGAGTCGTGACAACGTTGGGGTTAGTTTTTGTTGTGAGAACTACTTGTAAGTATTGTAATGGGATGCGGACTATCCGGATTTTAATAACTTCTCATTGTAGGTTTTGCAGGAACGCCGAAAGCGATTACTCGCATGAATAAAGACGATGTTACGAAATACATTTTTTATGATTTTCACAAGATCAAAGAAGTTTGCGAATTTCGCAACCGTATTACTTTATGAGTTGGGGTATTGTGTTGTGAAATTACACGATCGTATATTTTTTTTTTGTACTAGTATAATGTTGGCGTTCTTTGTGCGATACATAGGCTTTTATAACAAAGGTTGGTAGACAGTCGATGAGCCACAGCATAATTATAATAAAAGCTTTCATATTGCAACACTTTCAAGGAGTTTCTAGTTCATTGATAGCCTCACAGACCAGGTATAAATGTCTCTTGTATTTTTTGAATAATTGCTCAAACTGCATGATTAAAAAGCGTTAATTGTGGTAGTTCCTTCTCATGCAAGTCCTTCTCTCTTGCCTCGGCACGATAGCACATTATTATAAGAAAAGTTAGTGCCTTTCTATAAATTCCAGTCAGACTTTCAGGATACTTAATAACATTGCTGATGCCACGCTTCAAAGGTATTTTAATGGGGCAATATGCCTAGGGTAAACCAGACAACCACTAACGCTAAAATCGACAACAAACACAATTGTTAAATCGAAAACAGTATGAACAGCATAAGCTATGAGCAGACATCGTCGATCCATCAGGCGGGAGTCAGAAGAGAGTGATGGAACACATCCAGGCTATAATTTATTGCTCAACTAGACTTGATAACGAACTGGTATTGGATAAGTTGTTAGTGGGTTAGTACGTAGTGTTACTGAACATACCATCACGCTTGTTAGGCAGAGTTATACCTAAAACCACATTTTGTCATAATTAAGTCCTATGTAAATGGGGACGAACCTATTGCCTGATGACAACAGGTTCCGGGCGCCAACTCAAGCTCTGTAGCTACTATTGGGAAATTCCTGATGCAAAAACATTAAAATGTTTTGCTCGACCTGAGAAACGAGTCCAGGACCTCATGTAGACCAACGACTGTGTTTCTGATGTTTCTAAGTTATTGTCAAAATATGATAAAACTTTGGTCTAACACTTTTGATTTATCACTTGTTACAAGAGAATGTCCTTTAGTTGGTATCCCACATTCATTCTTTCTGCTGAAGAATAAATGAAGACAAAAAGATACTAACAGACTGTATACAGAATAGTTAATAATCTAATACTGTAAATCAAGGCGAACAATAACAATTAATATCAATCGAATTAAAACTAAATTTTCGCAAGAGCTCCTTAAATTACTACAATTTAATTAAAATCTTAACGTAAACTGAACTTACGCCATTAACGTGGGCATTGAAATTCAAACGTTCACATTCAACATTAAAATTCTAGAATTAATTACAAACATTAAAAATAAAATTTTACAATCAAGTCTGCAATTTAATTTTGCAACAACATAATAATTAAAAAGTGTAAAAATGCAACAGAAAACGGCTTATAATGCCTGTCCGTCGCGTGATGCCATACAATAAATAAAAGTCCTCGCAAAGTAATTAAAAGTGCATAAATTCAAATATATTTCATGCAAACCATAAATTGTGAACGTATAACTTGAATAATTATCATAAATTATTTGGTTTACGATTATGTTTTTTTTAAACAACATGTATTTTTCGTCTGGATTTGTGCCCGGTTGATGGCAATAGGCTCGCCCCCTATAACATGGGACTTCAACATAACTGACAAAAATAGGGTGTACTATTAGGTACGCCTCTGCCTAACCAACAACGTGAGTACCAACTTTAATCAATATTATAAATTGTGTGTGTGCAAAGCGATAGTTCTCATCTTCGGTTTGTCTGTATTTTCATCAGTGTACTTCAGAATAAAGCACTTCTTATCCAGTATAAGTATTTTTTAATGTATATATTGATGTCTGAAGCATCGGGCAACAGATGCTTATTATTGCTATAAGTTCATTTATATTTATGCCCAACAAACAGTAATGTTGTGGCTTATTCTTTACCAGAAACATCTGTTGCTGACTAGAGTTAATATTAAAATAATCCGATATTTATAAGTATTTATTACATAATCAACAATACATTGTAAAATAAATAAATATTTAAAATAATGCAGTTGTTTATAATAATGATGCATATAAATAGCTTTATTTAAATTTTGCTATTTATCTACATAACACATTTAAATAAATATCGCTTGTTTATTATAATGTGCGAATTCAAATTACTTTATTTAAAATAAATTAAAATGTTTATAATGTAACATGGTTTAGATTTAGTCGTAAAATATTTGATTAGCTTATTAGTGGTGTTTAAGATTTTTCTTATGCACATTAAAGTTCAGATAATATCATTAAATTTAATAATATCTTTATTAATACGTCCTGTTTTTCGCAAAAAATAAAACTAGACTATTCCACAGAAAATTGTAGGTAACATGCTCAATGCATTTTTTTCTATTCCTTTAATTAATTTTAAAAGCTAGATTGTTTTTCTAGCTCATTGGAATTTCTATAAACTTTCACGTTCATTGTAATAATTTCGTTTATTCCTATTTTAAAATAATATTTATAACTTCGGAGCCTTATTTTGAAACAAATAAACATCACCTCAAATATCACGATCATCATCATTATTTCAGCCGAAAGATGTCCAGTTGTCCACTGCTGGACAGGATAGGCCTGTCCCAAGTGTCGCCACATTGACCGGTCCCGTGCGTCTCGCATCCACCGAATATACAATATAATAATAAAATATCACGATACAATTTGAAAATAACATTCAACAACCGACTATCAGCAAAAAAACAATCAATCAATTCACGAAAGAAATCATAATACAATACAATAATTAATACAATAATATTTTGTCATTGCTTCCTGATATATATAATGTAAATGTATTGGTGGCGCAGATTGTTGTTTCTGATATAATAAGAGAAACTTAATTACACGACATGTGACACGGATAGTGGGACAAATTACAAGGTTAGGTCGGATGTGGTGCAAGTCAGAAGAGAATGCAGGGAAATAGGAAATTCAAGGTCGAATTAAAGTTGATTGATTTGAGGAGGTAGGGATATACAAGAAAACAACATAAATAAGAGATAATATACGTACATTATTCGATGTCGTGTCTTTAAAATTAAATTTACTCGTCATCTTCCTGAGCTTTTCCCATGTTAGTTGGGGTCGGACCCACACTTTTTTTTTATTTGCTCATTTATTTTTTCTTTCATTCCATCTTATAAAATTAAAATAATATACTATCAAGTGTAAAGTTTGTCAGTTTGTTCGAAATCATGGTTTATTATTTTAGTTAGAAGCCATCCTGTCAAACGCGATATGGATGCAGTATGCAGAAAGCCCATTCCGCCTTCTACAAACAGTTGCTATTGTTCTAGAACGCTTCAGCTTTATATTATCTTCGCTACCTCTTGTCACTTGTGCCACAGCAACCGCTATAGTTAAATTGGTCGCCAAGCTGTCACAAACAAAGGTTTACAAAATGTAATTATAAAGAAAATTGTATGGCTCACTAGGCTCGCCCCGCGGCCCCGTCGAACCGTTCATTTCTCTAATTACTCTTTAAATAGTGGCCAATTAATGCTTTGAATTGATGAGGGAGGGAAAAGGGAAATAAATTATGGAATTTAGCAGCTGGTGTCTGTCAAGTAGTGAATGTGACAATTAAACTGTCAATCAATAATGTGACTTCTGTAGTGGTATTATTTTATTTATTTTTAATTTAATTTTTACCTTTTCAATTGAGAAACAAAGGCAAACTTTTTCCAACCGAAATTAGGGTCATCTTTAACCAATTAGAGGTCCTGGGCCCACGAGAATAATAAGCCCTCGGATAGGTTCGGTTTTCTGGACAGTTCATACAACCACTACCTATGAAACTGACAAGAACTTAGTGTCCCCTTGGATCATAGGTGGCCTGGATTGAAATGGAAATACTTTTTACAGTAAGTATTAATAACTCGTATGGATTTAAAAAAATGTAACAGGGCAAGCAAATGTAAAGGGTCTAGTACAGAATCATTCACCTGAATATAGCGATAGAAATGGCTTAATAGAAATCGGTCCCAGAGATACTGAGAGAGACTAATTCTATTTCAATAAGGAAAATAAATGAACCTATAGATTAATTTACTATTAATAATCTGATAAACAAACATCCTAATGAAATACCAGCAACTAAACGTAATGATAATGACAAAACAGAATATGAACCAGCACCAGTTATTAACTCTGACACTATCAGAAACTTATCACGAGTCACTGCGCCTATCGATCCAATATTAATTGAATATTTATCTGAACTATGAGTGGTAGTGAGTGAAAAATGTTTTAAAACATGTTCCCAATTTGTTCGAGTAGCTACTCATTTCAATACAGAAATATTGCTAGAAACTTTGGAAGTAAGCTCCAAAATGAATAGACAGAATGATAATAATAAAGCTTACAATAATAATGGTAGTGCTGATCTTAGTTATGGAAATCCTGAATTTAATGACTGTTGCACTGACGACATAACTGCGACACCATCATCTCACATTTCTTTAGAAAATCATAATGAATGAGCTCCACGTGTAGATTTAGAAGTTTGCCTTCACGTAACAGTAAGCACACTTTCGCATGCAAACATTGTTGCGGGAATAACACAATATGGTGATTATACCAACATAAGGCAAATTACGCCTAATTATACACATCATGAACAATTTCCTTTATTAACATTTTTAAACAGTAGAGAACACCTGACACAATTCTTTCATTCACAAATCATAAAATTCTCAAAATGACAAGAATACCACATTTGTCATTTTAATTAACTTAAAACACAAAAGATATATTCTGAATAGTTTTATCGTCAGCCATAATAACCGTTCACATGCAGGCCATTGTCGAATTAATAAGTGTCCTACTTACATTTGTTGTTAAATAAGTAATTATAACGTTTTGACAACACATTGTGTTTGTAATTACTTTGGGAATGATAAAAGCATTGTGTTGCGAAAGTTTCTGTCCAAGGCAAAGAATCAACAATTAGTTTTTGTTTATTAAATGTGGAGTGGCAGCTGGTCGAGACGTTTGCTAAAACAGAGTCAGAATACAATGTAATTAGTATTAATATTATGAGAAGAGAAGACAATGGATCTTATAATTTTATTATGTGGACAGAGTTTAATAGATGCTCTTTTTATTTCAAAATAACAATTAGATCTTCTAGACAGATTATTTTTGACAATTCCTCGCAAACATTTTTTGCATGTAATAATGTCTATTCAAATGTTTTGAGTCTACCAGAATACAACATGTGACTAATTATCACGATAATTATAATAAACTCTCTACTTATAATCTTGGGATTACTAAAGTTTCACTAAAATAATGTGAAAGAAAATTGTCAACAGACTTAGTGCAGTCAGATTACATAACAAGATACTAATTTTTGCCCACATAATGCTGTCACCGAAATCCGAATGAACATAATATTTCTTCATGAATTACAGTGACGCTGTCTTCTTCTATAACAATTATGTTTTGCGATCTGTAACACAACGATAAGCCAAATGATTTTCACCAATAATTATCGGTTCAGGTTTTGTATCACCAACCATACAATCTCCTCGCCAGGCTACCGCCAACATTGGCGCTTCCTAACTCTCAGTCATATGTCACCAATAAGCCTAGAAAACATCGCTCCTCGCGACTAATCCGGACAAAGTACTCCCGGAGACATCGCTCACGGATGTCACACAGTCGCACTAGACAAACGACATGACTGCTGTTCTAATTATAATGCTCTTTGCGAAATAGTAGTAATGGTAGGTACGTTAATAGTCGAGAAGATAATATTGATGCAAAAAATAAAACATCTCGGGCTAACGGTTTTGCAGAAAAGCAGTAAATACGAATATTATTGCATCCGCTTAGCTCTTAAACTACAGATTTAGCTTTAAGTGGCACCACCGCTTTATCTTGGTGTCCTTTTACCAGACAGCGAAACATGATCTTACTTAATTTTATCACTGAACACTAAATCTCTTTTAGCAGAATCCATAAAATCTGCCCACACCTTCAACGCCTATTAATTTCCCGACGGACAAAGCGCAGAGTCCGAAACAACGACAAAGACAGAGCATTGCAATATCTTCATCTGCCGTTTCACACGGTGCATTACAAAGATTAATGGGGCAATAGAGGCAGCACAATTTGAACCCGGCTCCCGCGCGCAGGATACAATATTTTATGTTGACAGACATAACAGCGCTTATACGACCGCTTATTCTTTGTGCCCCGTATTTTATTCGCTTTATGACGGTCTCTGACAACCTTGTCATCTACAACCCTAAAAATACTCTTCATTCCAATTTCAACTCTACGTTTCATTCGGTACAGTTGTATATAGTGTTCTTTAGTAGCAAAATCGTTTGTGGCTTTATAGTAATGGTCGTGGATGCCGGTTGAATGTTTGTTAGTATTTTATTTCGGGGCGTTCTCGCGTCATAAAATAATAGCGTAATGCAGTGTTGTAAATCAATTTTCCTTTTGAACGATGACGTTTATAATGAAGGTTGGTAGTTTTGAATTAGTATAAAATATTTTTTATAAACGAGCGTGATTATTATCTGTATGGTTTTATTAATGGATGTTGAATCTGGCGGCTGCTGAGGCTTTCTTTCATTAGATATCGGTGCAAATATAAATAGAACTTGTATGATTTATATTCTTATAGAACAATGACTCGTAAAGTCCGATTACGAAAGCACTCAAATCTAATAGAAACAATTTTTAAATCCAAATATATATTTATATATATAAATGTGACGTGTATTTATGTAATAGTTTTTGTATACTTAAATATAAAACTGTATTCACAGAATTACTCAAAAATACGGTATTAATATAAACAAAAAGAATTCGACTGTACCTTAAGTCACAAAAAGACCAATAAACTAGACTTATCTAAATAATCCAATCATAATGCGAAAGACATCAACAAGGAAGCAACAGACGCCGTGACAAATAAAATAAACATTCAAAAAGCATCCCCTACGAATGCAAATTGAAATAAAAATGCATGAATGCTTATCCGAGCATCGGTTTGTGAATAAAACAATACACATCCGACGGCAAACGACTTGGTTCAGTATGCTTAGGAACAGACGAGGAGTGCGATTTTTAAGGGGAATGCAATTGTTCACCTGTAGGACTTGAAGATGTGATTTGGACAAAGAAGAGAGATAAAAGAAAATGAGACAAATGGAGACGCGATGCGAAATCTTATGAAGAATCGGGTAACGTAGAGTACCTTAGATTTATTATACAGGGTGTAAACAGACCCATCACATAGCCGTCAACCAAGCATTCTGTACATCAAACTACGTAACTTTACGCAAAACTTATTGCTGGGTATCGACTTTTTTTTTTGGTGAAAAATTACGTTTAACGGTAGGGCTCGACGGAAACCACTCAAAGCACAGATAATATAATACTACGTACTCAAAGCATTGTGCTGATGGATAGATTGAATAGTGCGGGGGTCGTGGAGGTGTGTAAAGTAAAAATCTTCATTAAAAACATGGATTTTAAAAAAAAACTTGTGAAATGTTGGAACTTTGACCCCCAATATCTCCGTAACTGGAAGGTTCCCAGGTATGGTCTAGAACACAAAAATGATCGGAAAAGACGGGGAGAACAAGTGCCTTTCGGCTATGTTAAGGGTCTATTTACACCCTTTATTTTCATACTAGGATATTGAAGTAGCTTTTGGATGCAGTTTCTTCCTAGTGATGTGTAAAACATCATCCAACGGTAGCACCTGGATAAAAAGTATCCTATATTCTACATAGGCTATGATCTATCCTTTCATCCAAATCCATGTAGGCATTAAAGCAGACCGACGGACAGACCAACAGACCGACTGAAAGACAGACATTTTTGCTTAAGTATTGATTTATATTGGTATGGATTTCTTGAGACGACTAATTGATATTCACATTCAAGGTATGCCAATACCGTAGACGGAATTGCTATGACTCTTGGCGGGAGACTTGATTTCTGTGAGTAATTGACTTGCTGATTTCATTGCAATGTTTTTGATGTAGTAATGACGTAGTTTGTCATGCAATTAGAAATTTGTCTGTACCTTCTCATACTTTCTCATCTGGTTGTTCTAGCTCATGGGTTCCAATCCCAGGTCGGACAAAGTGTTATTGGGTTTTATCCATCAGGATTCTTTCAGTAGCAACCACGGAAACTGGATAAGTGTCCGGTTGATGGCAATAGGCAATTATTACATTAGACTTGAGCATAACATACTAAAATGTGAGTGCACTATTAGGTACACTTCTACCTTACCTTTAAAGATTACTTGCGTGCTGTTATTAAAAATATCGCCCTAGTCTACCGCAATAACTATTCAAAAAATCAAACTTCAATTCCACAAATCAGTTACAGCAGTCCTCCTTTCACCAGCGTCAGAATAGTCCAAGTATTCACCGGCAAGGGTGGTAACACTGACAACCCAGCTCAGCCAGTCCTCGCCTCGACATGACGCGGCTTATCCCGCCCGTCGCACATAAATACGTAATGAGAGGATCTGACGCCCGCTACTACGGGATGCTGACATACTTCAACATTAACGCAGAATCGTTCAACATTTGTAACAAGGGATTTCTCATTTGGGAGTTCATGTTCTTCTGTTTTGTATTTAGCGTTGGTGTTTTGTTTTTCTGGCAATTTATTGAATTGCTAGCGGATCCGGTAGGCATGCTTGACTGCAACAATAGTGCCACCTTATAGTTAGGAAATCATCAAAATTGAATAAGTGGTTTACGTTGGGAGGCCAAGAATTACGAACACACGCACTTGACAATATTTGTTACGAAGTAATTCATACAATCATTAGCGAGTAAATTCTTATTTTGTCTATCAGGATTGCCAATATTATATTAGACTTTTATTTTTCTAAAATACCTGGTTTCATTTGGTTTTTAATAGACTTAAAAACATTACCTAAGCTCACAACGTTTTACGATACCACTATCCAAATGACTACCAACTAAACATAAAATGAAATTGATAGCCTTGTGTGTGAGCAGCTGAGGAGCTTTACTAAGGAACTACGCTATCGTATTTCACTAAAATGACCGGCAAAATTGAAACGACGAATACATCGGTAAATAGAGTTTCCTTTCATACTCGACACTTACCTACCTACATTAATATACTCCCAGTATTAGTATTCGAAAAAACAAAAATGATTCAAGTGAAAAAGGTAATCAGTTCAATCTTTATCGTAATAAATAACTAAGAAAAGAACATAAAAAAGAGAACCCAAGAGAAAACTGATTGCTATGGAATATTCCAGGCGTTGCTTTCATAATAAGGTTGTAGACGAGTTTCCTTTTCCATACATGTTTTGTCCATCCCTAGATGTCAATGTCAAGTGGAAAGGGGTATAAAAAGATGGATACTAGCTGATAACTTAGCGTTTACCGAGAATCTAGTTTTTGTAGATGGAGATAATGTAGTAGGCAAAATTATTATAGAGATTAGTATGATTGTTAATTAGAGAGCTGTTGTCGATGCTAATATGGATGGCAAAGGTGATTGATAATTTTTAAGGTAACAGAAAAAGCACTGAAAAAGAAACTGGTGGGAACCGGTTAATCACAGTAATGCTGATGATGATTGAAAATATATTCTGTAAGTAAATAGGTTTTAAATATTTCAACGAAACATCTGAACTTGGGTAGGTCCCAAATTAAACATGGACTAAAGCTGTTAGTATAAACAACTAAAAGTCGTAAAATGCACTTGAGTCAGAAATTAGGTTGGCTTCAGTAACTCACGAAAATCCTGCATGTTGGCGCAACATAAACAATTTTGTTTTGTTACCAGAATTACATAAACGTGCATAAGAAATAAACACAGAAAAGATAAACTCGTGTTTTAAACTTTGCCATAAAATTATTAACAAAGTAGAAAACTGTATGTGGCTTCGACTGAACCGTAGTACCGGGTTGTTCATAAATCTTCATTGCGTCGCGATGACACGCCACGACACGTCTCTCTGCTACCGCGCTACCGACAGACACCACTACACGAACAGCTTACAACACCTCACATTCATCACACCATTTACAACCTTAAGTATCTCGAATAAAGTCTATTTCTGCTTTGTACTCTCCACCTGGAACTAAGTCACATTTCCTAACACGAATAACTCGACAAAGTTGGTGCTTCCAAAGAATTTTGAAGCGATAGCTGACGCAATAAGGTTCTATTCCAATTGTGAAACATACTGTAGTACTTTGTTCTTTTCGTTAGAATTCTCGTCGCTTGAAACAAGAATGTCGTTAGCAGCATGCTCCTCTCTAATGAAAATATAACTTTAGTTGGAAGAATCAGAGTTGAGTTTGGAATGTGTTGAGAAATCTAGTGTGGCAACAACATTATCCCTCTGTGACAAGCAACGTCAGGCTGTCGATCATTATAATATATGTGCCTGGCTGTCAGCTGTCTTAGCGCATGAATGATTCACTCCGTGATAAATTTTAGCTTATGATTACCTTTCAGACGTACGTCAATATGTCTGTTTACGTAATTACAACTTCTATATTTAAAGGCTTTCAGACTGTTTTATGGAGGGACATGGCGGAAGGCAAACTTGTTTGACGTGTGTATGTGGCTCTAAGTATTTGTGAATGAGCATGATTTATCACCGTAACGGTTCGAATGATAAATCGTACTCAAATTCATGGACTGTAAATACAGAAAGGTGGTCGTTTATTTCCTTTACACGATCATCAATTTTCGAACTGTCGATTGTGAGATCATCAATTTCGAAAATTGTTTAGTATCAATCTTGAGTTTGTTATTAAGAACTAAGTGAAATGAAAATGCAATTACTCATGAGTGATAGATTGGGTTTATGAGGTCAGTTCTGTGTGTTTGATAAAAATGCTGATACACACGCTGATCTTCGTTAGGTGGTAAGGAGAGCGTAACACTTGAAGAAGATTAATGTTCATAACAAGTAAGAGTAATCGTCTCCAATCACAAATAAATACCTCCTCTCGTGAATTAATTCATACGCTCTACGCTGAATCGGCACCATTCTTTATTTTTACTCCGAGATCGGTATAAAATCTTTATTGTCCGTATACATCATTGCGATTAAGCCTTATCGGTGCGGGGTGAGTAAGAATCTCTGTATACTCGACATTTTTATTGAGCGTATTAAGATGGCAATGTCCAGCTAATATGGCACATTTATCAAATAGGAATTACTTATTAATCATTCAGATCTGTAATTCTATGGAGTAAAAAATGTAGAATTCATTGATCATATTTATATAAAACCACTTGAGATGCACTGACATTATTACTAATGATGTTATTATAAGAAATAGATTTAGAATTTTAACGACTGTAAATATCTTTTAATATAAGCAACCAAGCTTTAAAACCACAAATGAATAATAGCTTCAAGTGAAATGGAATCACCTCTATTATATCGTATTTACAACCACTTGTGTTATCGTCAGTTTTGTTTTTAATTCTAAGTTTTAATGTCCTATATTTTTTTAAATTTTTATCATCACTTAACCTTTGTATTATGTCTCACGTAATTTATATTATTGGATGAAACTTCAAACGATCCCGATTCAACAACTTCAATATTGACTTTAAATAAATAAATAAATAAAATGCTTCGCTCTTAAGTTCTAACAAGGTTAAGATCTTATCGGTTAAACTATATTGTGGTACATCACCTTCAAGTTCATTCAAAGGTAGATCTAAGGTGGATCTTAGCAATTCCAGTTATCCTCGGTAGATCTACTCTATTATCAACTTTGTTACTATTTTATTTCCCCGCTTCTTCGCTGTGAAAATGTATATTTTCTCCACACAAACGTTATTTTTTACATTGTCATAAAACATTGTTGAAGTCAAAAGTCACGGCATTTGTTTGACGTTGCGCCAAGAGGCGTGACACGTCACGTCAGTGTAATAACATTGTCTGTTCGTCCGTTTGAATTGATAGGGAATGTTCGTGATGGTGATTCATTATGAAATGTTGTTAGTCTTCCATTGATTGTGTTGGAAATGAATGGTTTTTAATTGAATTTTGTTTCTTGTGTGTGGTCTGACTGAGAAGGTGGGTGTTGTAAAACTGATGAGCTTGTTTACGATATTGTAACATCTATTAATCAACTAGTTACTTCATAGTGCGATCTCGTTTCTCACTAAACGACTGACACTATTTAAAACTGACTGTTCCCAATCTCAATGATAAGTTGTATATTCTGAAAGCAAACATTGTTAGATCGAAGATCAAACCTACAAACAGCAAAACAATAGCGTTTGAAACCCTCGGAGACTTAGTTACTTTTCCAATCTAAGCAGACTTGTCTGCAACATACTTATCTACCTATGCAGGTACCCATAAAACAGTCAACAACATAGAAAGGACTCCCTCGCAACTCAAACTACTTCGGTAGCGACAGACAGACGTACGCTTATTGAAACGGCTGCAGACGTATATCAAGATGCGGCGCATACATCAAAGTCAGGAGTCTTATCTTGAACGTTGAACGCATTCACACAGAGACGGGCAAATGTCCCTCTTTGATCTAAAGTGTTGGCTTTATGACTTGTTGTGGATCTGTTCTGCTTTAGTTGAGTCGGTTTTTAGAGGTCAGGTTAGAAGTTTGAAAGTTTGCGTTATCATCTTTGTGAGCTCGCAAGTTTACAAAGAGATAAAAGCTATGAGTCTGGCAATAATACTGCACATAAACGAATGTTTTGAAACTACAAAAGCTATGTCAGCTATTGGAAAATACCAATATAAATAGATGAGTTTTCGATACAGGAATGCAATTAAACAAAACGATACAAAATAATTTACAAAGATATTTTTTACTACGTTCCGATGCTCGCTTCTGTAGTAAATGCACGTTCGGCAGCAACAGAAGCAGAGATGAGGAATGCGATACAAAGTGATGCGAGCATTGTCTGAGCTCATGACTACCGATCAGATGCCACCGCACTCACATCCAACACGACACATAAAAACTATGCAGTTAAATAAAACTTAAGAAGACTTCAGGACTCGCTCAGACAGATACACAGATAACCGTATTTCTATTCGCGGAGTAATAAATTTTGAACACCCAACAAAGCAATATCCCATGTATATTTTGTTAGCGCAACAAGAAAAACCAAACAAGCCAGATTAATACTGTAATACCGCGGGGTTAAAGCGCCTAACAAATCAACGCAACAAATGTACCGATAAAAGAACAAATGACGCCGATATAAAATACTATCCCAATTATTTGGGACAATTCATTAGAGAGCCCCTCGACGCTTTCCGATTGCCGCGATCCGTCACACCGCTCGCGACAGATGGGGATCTATTCCGTATGGAGTGTCAGGAAGAAATGGGCACAGTAAATCAACCGTCGGCCGACAATCTCGCGCAGTCGCCGTCGATACATCAACTGTAATGCCTCGGATACCGCAGCCAGATAATCGAATGTGAGCATCGACTCGTTACGCTGGAAATAAGATGAGGTTTGTGACTCCGTGTCAGCGGTAACGACGTAACTCGACCACGATTTTAACGGACTATAGGCATTATTGAGTGCAGCTGTTTGGCTTGAGGCACATTAATTTGGTCTAGAGTCGTTCCACGGACAGTTACAGATGGCTGTATGCCGCGGCGCAACTAAGGTCGGTTTTGGTTCGCGCGCCCGCGTCGCTTGTCCCCGCCGACCGAGCGCTGATAGATCTGTAAAGTTTGCCGCGGACAGGAATATATCGAGTGGTTGCCTCCGTTCGGCTTTATTTATACATAACATCTGTTTGAAGTTGAATCTACCGGCGCGGACGGGGAGCGCATTACCGGAGATTTATTCCGCGTCTTAATTGTGAATCGATGGGTTAATGAAGATAAAACCCGCGGCTGTGTTGTAAATTAGCTCGCGTGTCGACTCGTGGCTCCGATAAAGGCCTTCTTTATTGCTTTGTTTGTTTTCTCGGGCCGTACTTCAAAGGGTACGGAGATAAACTCGAGTTTTATGCGAATGTATTTATTGGCGAGCTTTTAAAGTTACGCCTTTACTCAGAATCGGACGTCAGGTGGAAATAGGAAGCCGGCGCGAATGGCAGCCGAGAGATAAATGGGAGCCGAAGAGAAATTAACGATGCGTCGACGCCCGCCGTAATTAACTAGGCTACTTATAAATCAGCTGTAACCTCGGCCGTCTGTAACAATAGCCGCAAAGTAAGATAAATCGACAGGACAGCTCGGCTCATACAAGTCGATATTGACAAGTGCGGTATTCCCTTAACTCACGTTCACATTTGGCGACACTTTACTATTGTCTGGCACCACATGTAAAATATTTGTGCATTCTTATTTTCGTCAGCTGGTCGTTTCGAGTTTCTTGCGTTTGGCATTTCAGTAGTCTGTGTCAGTGCGGTGGAGTGACGTCGCACAGTTTGGACGAGGCTAACCCCACGCGGTCACACACTCTCGTCTAATGGCCGTGATTCGACAAGTACAAATGGCCTCTGTGACAAATGGCCTGCGGAAGACCCCGTGTCGAATGGTGTGTCGTAAGTTCAAGTTACATACAAGCCAATATAGCACGTATTGCTTTGGTTTTGAATATTTAAGATTGCAATCAAGAGTAAGATTGTTTTATTAATTTTATTCAAGCAGAAACAATAATAGATAAATAATTACCATCCATCTTAGTTGACTCAAGTGGTAATTTAAACAATGAGTAAAACAATTCGATCAATGTGATGAATAATTTAATGCATGTTCTGAAGGCCCAAAATTGCTTGTAAATACACCTACGTTGGCGATAAATGATAAGTGAATACGGAAAGTGTCGATAGCTTTCTCAGTTCGCCCTCTGATACCGATCAAAGGTCTTATCCAGTGCGGACCCGCGAAAAACACTCTTATAGAGCACATTTAGAGGAAATGTTGAATGTTTTTTGAATGGCGATTTCCCTTTTGCTAGTTCATGTAGTGTCAGTTCCGTAGGGGGAGATCTCTTATGAACCACTTGATTTATGGCTGGTATTGCTTCCAATGTTGCTTTGGGTTAGCCAATATCATTTCTAACAGTTTTGACGTACGGTTTAGTGATGACGCAACCGCTGCGATATTAGTTTTGGGAATTATTTATAGGTTTGTCCGTAAGTACGGATGTATTGTTATCTTTTGTGGGTAGTACTGTGTTACTTTTACGGTATTGTATTTGTTGTTAAAGTGAATTATTATCTTTTGTTAAGCTGTTTGATCTATTGATGTTGAGTTTAGATTTATTTATCATGATGAAGCATACTTTATTCTTCATGAATACTTGCTTTGCTTTAAACTATTTTCAAAACCTAACTGGAGTTCGTGCATTTTTATTTTCTTCTTCTTTGGCTTCATTAAGACAAATGTCTTCCTTCTAGAATATGTTTAAGTTATTTATTTCCCTGCAACTACCTAATGAAAAAGTATAGAAGCAATATACTTATACTCTAATCCGTAAATCGCTTACCTCACCACCCTTACCACAAACCTATAACCATTACACAATTAAACGGCACCACAATAAATAACACGCTAGATGCAGACCATCCATCTTGTAATGAAGAAAAGTGCGCTCCAGCGATGCTTTATCGCCGATCTGTGTAATTAAAACGTTACCCGAAGGAAATGTGAGGTAATAACAATAAATCTAAGGCGCTCGTAACTCCAGAACGGCGTGTAGATGCTGTAATTGCAGCATTTGTGAATGGGTCCCGGATCTCTTGAATATTTGATGGGATTGTGGATCTACGTTGATAGTTGATGGTCACTCAGTCATGGTTAAAGGATTTAGTGTCGTATATATTTCAACTCTTTTCGTTGATCCTTCATATCTTATATCTCATCTAGTAATAGCCTTTCATAAAGGTAATAGCCTTTCATTTTCTAGTCATGGCTAGCTTGGCTCCGAATATCTGAACCCTAGGCCTTTTTAGTGACTTTCCTGAAAAGACCTGGATATAGTCCCTCTAGTATGGAATATTTAGTGCGCTAATCCATAAACGTATATAAAGGTCCCATGGCAGACATGGACCTCCCCTCTGTGAGGTAAGTAGTCGGAAACCAAAGCCGAAAACGTCTTGAATGGTGGATGGATTTGTTAAAATGTATTAAGACTGCAGGTGTCTGTCTGTACGTGTCATTTACGGCCTGCATTTTGAGAGTTTCGTAATTAAAGACTAAAATTGTTTTTGTTTAAAATAGACATAAGTGCATGATAAGCAAAATCAGTCATAGACCGCAGTTTAAAAAAAAATTGGAAATTTCAAAGCTCAAGAGCACTTGAGCTTTGAAATTTCTCAAGTGCCATAAAACACTTCTCTTAAATAAATTAAACGTTTGTTGTCTTCCTTTCCAGCTTTTTAAAACATGATTAATCTGAAATGAGAAATGATGCCTACTTAAAAGAAACTTACGATCCTTTATCATGCAAACGATCTGCCAATAAATAAGTATAAAATAAATGCAAAGGTCAAGGTATTGCATGAGTATCGACAAGTTGCCCATCCATCACTTGCAGGCATTAAGTACAGAAACAAATTTCTCTCAGCTTAGCACAACTTGGAGGAAACATTCATTTTATTCCTAAAGCAATAAGAGAGGAGCGTGGGCGTGTTTGTATGGGCTCTGTGCTCAGTGTTGTATCAATTTGAGGTATATGCTCTTGTCTATAATACTCTCATTGCTAGAAGGACACGTCAGGTGTCTTCTCCTCCGAGAGAAAGAACGAGCCATAATTCACCGCGTGGGTCCAGTAAGAGTTGGCGGTTATAAATATTTTGTAGATATAAGTCACTTGAAAGGTTATACAAATAGCGAACCAATAGTCAGTCATGTGACCTTAACTAAGATCAATTTTACATTGTGATTGTTGTTTTCATTCCAGTTTTCGATGTTATGCTTTAAGGCTTCTGGGCCACCGGCTTTACGGATCACGATTTGTTTCAAACGTCATAACACTGGACACAAATCACCCATTATCCTTTAACAAACAACGCTGTAGAGGAAAACATTCATCTCAATACCAATATTAGTAAATATTACTCTCTGAAGTAACTGTACAATGTACTTGTACACATGTTACACAATATTGTGCTGTCTGACTAAGGCTAGACTAAGATGTTATTAGCATAACTTTGCATGCACGCTGTACCCCAGTGCCAAACACAGGTTTTACCTTTGTCCACAGACGTTTGAATATTCAGTAGATGTTATGATTATTAGTTTACATACAAACCTATACTTTCTTGTGTTTATTGAATAGTGATTTTTGAATTGATTTTACTGGTAGGTTTTTCTTGTTTTTTGCTTGTATTTCTATAAAAGTTTCTAGTATTAGATTTTGCCACTTTTATATAAAGTATAGGTACCCTCTGGTCACAGACTTCAGTGGCTGTTATGGAAACCTTAAAAAAGACTGCGTGCTCAAGTTGGCCGCTGCCGATTCAATTTAGCTAGATGGGGTATAATCGACCCATCTCGGATACAATGTTAGTGGAGCCCCAACGCAGGATATGCCACACCTTCTCTCCTGCCTGGCGTCGTGCACAACAAATTGCTCCACTTGTATGAGGTAAATGACAGTGCGATCCAGGTCGCAAAATCTGAATCTTCGATTCGAGAAGAAGAAGAGACATAATGGTGATGATGAAGCCCTGGAACAAAGCTCACTGCTGTGTTAGGCGTCCTCTCTTTAGTGTCACGCTCCTCTAGACTGTGTCTCATCCGATTCACAATTTAATTTTAATCGTCATTTGGAAATAAAAACTTATTTCCACATGGCGTCAAAATTTTCAGTAAAAGAAACCTTTATCAAAATCAGGTGACTTTATCATTAAAAAAATAAAACACACCCATAAATATTAGTAATCATTATCATCATCATAGCGTCGGCAATATATAGCCGTTGCATTTACAACGGGATATAGCGCTAATAAAGATACACGAAGGACACTTCATAATATTGCCTTTATCTTTAAAGATTAGTCGTGGGCGTTGTTTATTGTTCTGTTTATCTTTTTTTATGGAATAGGAATATAAAGATATGTTGCGTCAGTTGGCCGAAGGTTCGTTTGCTGTGACGCATTTTTATACTACTCCTGATTAATCTTGAATGGGGAAGTACCATCGATGTTCTAGTTTCTCACGCGAAGGAGAGTTCTTTCTTGAGTTATAAGATGGTATGGTTTGCTAGAATCATGAAGTATATCATCATCTGCCTAGCCTTTACAACTGGATGCGGCTGAATATCAGAATTTTAACGGGAGTAACCGTCTATCTGACCTCGTACATGACCTATCTACAAGTAAATCAGCAAAAATATAAAAGAAATACTTACTTATTTAGACCGTCTCGTCAGTCTAGCGGTGGCATGTTACTGCTGAGCTTGAGGTCCTGGGTGAGATTCTCATGTCGGGTTAAGTCTTATTGGGTTTTTACATCAGAATTTTTATTATATTTGGTATAACCAATAGGCTCAATCCATATTAAATGGGATTTAAGTATTTATAACTACAAAACGTCAGAGGAGGTCAACGTGACGTAATATTAAAAACATAAATCCAAAAAGGTATGTTGTCATCTTAACTTCCTCGCCTTATATTATGTTCTCAAATAAACTTAACTTAACTTAGTCAGTTACTTTAATAATTTATCAGAAGTAACAATACTTCACTCGACCACACCCACACGTGTCTGTCTTCCAAGCCCACCAATATCAATAGAACATACTCCCCGATCAAGAAACCTCCTAATTTCGCGTACACTCACGAACAGCGGCCAAACTATTAGTAAATCTATTTGTTGTGCGCGACTGTACGAGCAATGGGGCGGTCTCGTTGCTGTCCGCAAGTGTACCGCGTTAATTAGTTGTCAACATGTTTTAAACTGTTGTTTTCAGTTTAGAGTATGGTGTAGTTTGTATTGACATTATTAAGTTGGGGAAGTGATTGCTTGTAGATTGGTGGCGGGTTAGTTACGGGTTTCGCTAAAGGATATTGTTTTATTTTAAGTTTTCTATGTAAGAATACAGGTGTAAATAGTGATTGAGTTGGTATGTACTTGTATATAATTATTGTCTTGTTTTAAAGACCTACTTTATATTTGTTGTTCAGTTAGCAATTAATAAGATCAACATTACAATGGTATATTATATTTTCTTCTTTTTGCACTTACGGTACCTTAATCTATATTATATTATTAAAAAAGGTATTGTTAATTCATCTTAGACATCATGTTTCAAATCTGTATCTTAGTCGTCACCAAATGTGTTGATCAGGGTTTTTTCAGCAATCACCTTTTAGCTTCCTTTTACAAGGTTTTGACTTCTAGATTAGATACCAATCTTTTGATCACTTTTTATCGTACAACCGACCGCACATTTGCTCTTTGCCAGCTCCATTACGTCGTAACAATAAGGTTGATTTTAGTAGTGCAAGAGTTACTATTGATGTGCTCTTGACTATTATGATCAAGGGCCCTACTCCAAACCGGGAACTCACTATAGTCTCACTACTCTTAACGTCAAAATAGTATCACCCCACGCCACCACACACATACTTTTTAAGCCATTTTTATCTTCATCATCAATTGTAACACCGCGCTAACAAAGATGTCATTCACCTCGCAGATGCCATTTATCCAGGAAAGTACCCACTAAACTAGGTACATAAATTATTTTGTCTGCTTCGCCAAGTGTAAGGAACTCCTAGGGAATTTATCACGCGTGTCTCGGTGTAAAGAAAAAGAGGTTGCGGGTTGAGGAAAATAAGGGAGATTTTTCCTTTCGCAGTTTTAACAATAATTATGTTGATTCAATATCAGGTGCTTTGAATTCACTGATATTTTCCTTGTTTTGTGTAGATTGTTAAACAAGGAATCAGCATCTGCCTAGCCTTTTCCCAAATATGTTAGGGTCGGCTTTCAGTCTAACCGAATGCAGCTGAATACCAGTATTTGAAATGGAGCGACTGCTTGTCTGACCTCCACAACCCAGTTAGTACTAGGTAATACGATACCCCTTGGTAAGACTGGTTGTCAGACTTTTTGGGCCACTGACTACTTGTAACGGCTGTCAAAGATCTACAAATGACAGCCGGGACCAACGGCTTAACGTGCTTTCCGAGGCACGGAGGAAACTCGGTATGAAATGGGTGGTCACCCATCCACAGACCAACTTAGGCAAGCACGGCTTAACTTGAAGATCGATCCGAGCGGATGCTATTATTTAGCCACGAGCTCCTCGTGAAACAAGGAAACATTTTACTTAATTGTAACCGTCAGTTTGAAACAGACAGATCAGTCAGTTTATATCTTCAAGTATATTTTCTTGATTTTCAATCAATGCCGCCTGGCGTGATAGTCATTCGTTTATGATTAGACATAACTATTATTTAGTATTTGCTACAAAAAGAAAGAAAATAATTACAAAAACAAGAGTAGAAAAAAAAGTAAAAACTAAAAAACTTTTCAAAAAACTTTAAAAACAGTTTTTTCTTTTATTTTCTGACTTGCACCAACCCTTATAGGAAAAATAGTAGCGAGTGCCGACAGCCATTTTGTATAAAGCAAGGGGGTGGTTTAAAATATTATGCATCGTAAGGAAATGTATTTTTTGTAGGTACAGGGTGCTTCGTTTATTTAGGCGAGGACGATAAGTCTTATTTATAATGCTGAAGTCAGCTGTATGTTTAATTGCCGCGACAAATTGCCGCTCAGCGGACAGACCTCCGGCGTGATCTCATGGCGACATGGAGAGAGCGACTGTCGCAACCCCGTGCAGGGCACGCCACCATAGTGGCGATAAGTCCCCTCTTTGAGGAGTGGCTAGAGAGGCGCCACGGCGCCCTCACCTACCGCCTGACGCAGGTCCTCACCGGACACGGTTGTTTCGGGAGGTTCCTGCATCGAATCGGGCGGGAGGAAACGCCCGGGTGTTTCCACTGCGAGGATCGTCCGGAGGACACGGTGGAACACACCGTGGAGGTCTGCCCCACTTGGGCGGAGCACCGCCGTGTCCTCACAGCGGCGATTGGCGGCGGCGATCTCTCGCGTCCGGCCTTGGTTCAAGCCATGGTCCGGAGCGAGAGGGAATGGGAAGCCGTCACCTCCTTCTGCGAAGCAGTCATGCTAGTGAAGGAGGTGGCAGGACGTGAGAGGGAAAGAACCTCACGTCCCAGCCGCCGCGGGAGACGCCCTGGGCGTCGGGGTCACGTGGTGGCTTCCGACCACCGTAGGCGCTGGCCTGTGGACGGCGAGTTATGGGCTAGCTCGCCGTCCGGCCGTCTTATGACGACGGGCCGTGTCGACGGCGCGTTCGTGTTCCACGCGCGCCTCAAAGAGATGTCAGCAATCAAGTAGGGGTCCGCATGGGCCAACGCCTGCCGGGGCTGCGGGACTGTTCGAAAGAGATACCGTGGCCCTGGAACATAACGGGCAAAGAAGGAACATGGATGGGTTTTAGTCAGTACAAGTCTGACACTCCCCTCCGCTCCGCCCAGAGTGGGGGGGGTCATTTGATGATTTCCCATCCGGAAAAAAAAAAAAAAAAAAAGCTGTATGTTTATTTGAGAACTGGGGGATTATAATGGCTTGGTTTGGATGAGATTTCTGAAGAATATCCTGCGGTAAAACTGGTGGGTCAAGAGGCAAAAGGTGACTGAATGAGAGGTTTAACTACATCTTCTCTAGATATTCTTATAATCGTATATTTTTTAATAGCCTTTTATGCCCACAGCTGGGCAAAGACCTCCCCCATATCCTTCCAAGTGCTCTTCTCCGGCGCCACCTCGAACCAGCCTTCGTGATGCGCGTCTAGGTCATCTCGCCACCTCTTCCTAGGCTGGCCTCGGCGGTGCCGTCCATTTTTAGGCACCCATCGTGTTGAGACCTTTGCCCAACGGTCGTTAAACATACTCATTATCTTACGTTAAATGGACAATGCTTACAGAATGGATGACCAATGGGGCCAAAAAATTGTGTAATGGTGGAAGATGCAGCGTCAGATGATCTCAACAAGGTTAACCGATAACCTAACCCTGAAGGTGACAGGACTGCGCTAGACCTAGAGCCCAGGATCCGTTAACCACGACGTGGCGCTGCTTAGGGTAGAGCTATGTCCAGCAGTGGACATCTAGAGGCTGATTTTATGACCTATACTACCATCTGTCAGCATCATAATTACTGGCTTCTCAGTCACAGGAACTTACATCTAGTTTAGGAGTCAGAGTTTATTTTCAGCTTTTTATTTTCTTAGAATTTATGGTAATAGTTATATATAATGTGGCTTTTGGTGAAATAGGTAACGAATTTATTTATTTATCTTATCAACACTAAAAGTAACTTATGTTTCTCGTATATTTTCATGTATTCGCGTTGGCATTAATACGGGCAGACCATGACAAGTATCGCGAGTACGGGCAGGTCATAAATCCGCCAGAACGCATAAATATCGCGGGACGCCGCCGAATCACTTTGAACGAGATAAGGTGAAGCCAGTCGGGGGCCGTTTTGTTAGAGGTTCATGTTATGATGGGGAGGAGTAGTGAAATCTGTTTTTTGTTTTTGTTATTGAGACGGTACTAAACTCATCATAATATTTATATTATTGCGTTTAATGTGAAAACAATAATAAACTGAAGAAACTTTTATTACCAATATATAATTATGGATGACAACGATACAGCTTAAATATTTCTTTTAAAATAATATTGATTGTAGGAAAAACTAATATTAATAAGAACGGTAATAACTAGGAAAATTATTAATGAACTATATTTTTCATATCACCATTATGAACGACAGTGATTGAGCTTATTTTTTATTTAAATAAAATTGTAGCAGTAAATAAACAAAAAATATTTTTAACACGGTAATAAATAGCAAAATACAAGACATTAATATTAGAGAACACGTTCAAATTACATTACGAGTGTATAATACATAATAATATTTCAGCAGAACAGAAGGAATTAATCTGAAGATCTGAAATGACAACAATTTTTTTTAACTCAAATACGTCATCACCTCGTTTTGAATATCAGACCGTAAATTTTCAGTAACAAGTCGCCGTTTCGCGTACCATGCAGCACATATCTCAAAGTTATTTCCCTTGGATGAAATATGTGGCAATTTCTTTGAATAATACATGGGCCATATTTCAGGCGTAGCGCTACGAGCGTAGGCCGTAGCTTCGTAGCGCTACGAAACGATATATTGTACTAGGAAGTGTCAGTGATGTTTCGACTTTGTTTTATCTTCTTGTTGTGTTGATTGGTTGGGTTACGGATTTATCAGGAATGTTCCTTGTTTTGTCAGATGAAATATGTAAAAATTGATGTCATATGGATAAACAAAAAAACAAAACACTATGGTAAACTCACGTTGGTCCAGTCACTTGTGCTCCCCATCATCGACTATGCTGATGTTTGTTATTCTGATCTTTCCCAAGAACTTCTAAATAAATTGGATCGTCTTCTCAACAATTGTATTCGCTTTGTTTTTGGCCTTCGTAAATACGATCACGTTTCTTCCTTCCGTTCTCAGCTTAAATGGTTGCCTATCCGACTCAGGAGATCCCTCAGATCTCTCTGCATGCTCTTCACGATTATGAACGATCAATGTGCTCCTGATTACCTAAAAACTTATTTCAAAGTGTTGGGCAGTTCTCACAGTCGTAACCTTCGAGCTTCCAAGAATCTACTTCTCCAAATTCCTTCACACCGCACTGGATTTATGTCAAATTCTTACGCTATCTCTACTATAAAGCTCTGGAACGCGCTACCTTTTGGCATTAAAAAAGCTGAAAGCAAATTCAGTTTTAAAAGAAAAGTGCGTAACCACTATTTAAGTCAGAATAAATAGCTCTCTCTCTATTAGAAGTCGAGTCATGGTAATTATTATTAGGTTTCTCGTTTTTAATTTTGGTATTTGTTAAAATATGTATTAGTTTATTTTATTTGTATATAAGTATTAGTATCATTATAAGTGCCTATATAAATTTTCGATAGCAAGAAATTATTTTTATATATTTATTTTGTACCCTATCACAATGTTTTCTTATTTAACCCAAAGGTTGACTGGTAGAGAATGCCTTGTGGCATTAAGTCCGCCTATGTATCACTATAAATTGTACATGAAGTTTAAATAAATAAATAAATAAATAATATGGAGAATACATAATATTCCACTACGATAAAATTCCTTTGATAATAAGCAAATACATTTAAATGCATGTATTTACCATAGACGATACATACCGATTGAGCCAAAACCATCGTAATCCACTTACAATATCCAACTGTTTGGTGTCGGCAAAAGTGTGACGTGTCAAACTTAGTAATTATGTAATTTCGCTATATTTTGCCTCACTGAGACAGGATCACAGTTTTACTATTTCTGATAGCCTCTCTGTAGAACCTTAAATCTCTTTGATGATGAATCCCGGCTTTCCCAGCACACCTAGAGGTACTAAATATCTGTACAGTTCTGTAGAAGTACACGTGGTAGGTAATGATAAATAGCTCCAATAAACTACACAGCCGCAGGTTGGGTAACATTAGACCAGAACCCTACCGCAAGATAAATAGTTACCAACGTGTTAGCTAATGAGCACTTTATCAGGTTTTGAAACGAATAAACCTGGCATAGATAATATAGTCTTTGTATCAAGATACAAGAGTCGATGATAATTCGTGGTAATTGAAAAAACATAAAATTGAGTTACACTTATACTGTCACTTACAGGAGAGGAAGAAGACGGAAGATATCCTGTAAGTAACAGTATAAATATAGTTACAAACCGTGAAAGCCAAATTACCCAGTTTTAAACACTCTGTTTACTCAATTTTTTGTATTTTGTCAAAGATCTGTCACTCGATTATCAGGACAAACTACTAATAATCTCTCATTGAAAATCAAGCACTTTATGGTACTTGATGTGTAAAAGACTTGACAATGAAATTAAATAATTGGTCTGGTATTAGACCAATTATTTCATTTCATTGTCAAGTCTTTGCTTCTACCTTCTTAATTGCTAGAAAAACCATCAACAATAAGAATTTCACACGTTTTATATCAAAATACCATTAATCCCTACAAACTAGCGTGCCAACTTACCACCTGCCTGTTTTTGCCAGCAAAGATGGCAGCCACCAATTTATCACGTCACGTCTTTGGGACGTATAATATATTGGAACATTAGAACATAATGAACGACTCATTCGATCGTTTGTCATGTTTTTCTTACACCTAAAAAAATACCATATGTATCACCCTTATTTTCTTCTTACTAAATACCATTTTCGCATAATTTCTTGCTTCTATAATAAGGTTTTTCACACTTGTATCAATTCTGTGACGCGTGTTCTTCCATTTAGTGGCTTTTGAGAAGTTTTTCAACAATCGCAGATTTAGTGTAAAAGGGCAGGGAACGGGGACTCAATTGTCATTCGCCTTTATGTTGAGTGATAAATGGTCGGCTTGCTTGAGGTTCAGTTTGAACCATCTGGAAATAATATTAAGCATCTGTGAAGGATAAAAAGATGCATTTTATTTATGGACATTATTTTACGAACAAAATATTCAGAAGTTTTATAAATCTGCCTAAAATTTAGGTACACTTCAGAAGTTCATATTTTTTGCTGCACATTGTCAAGTTTATTGACTACTTTAATATGATTTTCGTACAGAGAAATCACCTAAACATCAGTTAATGTAGCTTACTGAAAACAAAAAAAAAACAACGAAAAAAAGGGAGAGTAATTTGACACCAAAACCCCTAAAATGCGCGCACGACATAATCAAAAACATAACCGCATCACTGCCAAAAAACGGCTCACCTCAAACAAATCATCACCTCGCTGTCATTCCCCTTCACCCCGCTCCACCCCTCTTCACCCCCTTGGTCCCGTGAGTACCACTCTTAAAACTCGTAAAAGGCGCGCCATAAGTTTGAATTATCGTCGCACTGAGCCCCCGTAATGAATATGGTCGACTGTATATTTCAATTTGGGCGGCAACTGTGAGCAATGTGTTACGTTTTTACGAGCTCACGCTTTTTGGGCAGTCGCCTTTTTGAAAATTTTAGAAGGGGTGCTATGTGTATGTTTAATTAAGGTGCTAATTATGTATTCATTGCTCTGTTTTGAGCTGGTGGTTTAGAGGTGTCAATGTATGAGTAGGAGCTTTCCTTCAACGGGTAAAATATTATTTTGATCTGCTTGATATCCAAGTAAGATGGTCGAGATAATATTCTCCTGTGAAATAATTAATTAAACTTAGCTCATGTTGCGTTGAGTGTTAGATCTTGTTAAGGATCCGTGGTTGATTTAGTTTGACCATCATTCAAGCAGTCTTTTACTGTTTTTGGCAAAATATAAATGCAGCAATATTGAACCTTCAAATTTCTTAATGCCTGAAAACATACATGTTTAATATATGAATATATTAAATTAGTAATATTTATGAATATATTACTAGTAATTATTGAGTATTTTCCTACCTCTAAATACTTCAGAAGGACCAACTTACTCACTGCTGCATTTAACCCCAAATAGAATAACCCCGAAAAGAGCTGGACAGGAAATTTTCCATCACTGACTATCCACAAATTTTTACTAAAAAAAAACTCTATTATCCGCATCTATAGCGTCATTATATCATACTAAGCCATACATTGCGAGAAAGGCTAATTTAGCGGGACCATTTAGCCTCGAAGCGAGGTTGGAATTGTGATATACAGGGTGTTTCATTACGCTCGTACGCGCCGTAACCGAGTAATAATTCAAAATTATAGCCCGCTTTACGACTTTGGCCGACGTCAGACGATGGTACACGAGTTTTAAATCGTGTTCCACTGCGGATGTTTAAGTGAAATGTCCAAAACTGGGGGAGGGGGGGACTGTCTTACGATTATTAGGATGGTGATAAAATCTTGCTGGTTCTGCTAGGGGAGACTGAATTTAAACAGCAGTTTTGTGAATTGTTTGGCTTATTTTATGTCGTGGCTCATCATAGTTCATGGCTGAAGTTCAAGACTGTAATAAGTCTGAAAATGTTAGACAAATAAACAACACTCCTTGCAGTCAAGCTGATACAGAACACAATGTATGTTTGAACCCTAAAATTGACACCGCTAGGTCCCCAGCTCCCCAAATGTCCCGCAGCAAACACTGAAGATATATGAGGTAATAATAATATGTAGTCGTAAATCGCTACAAATATTATAATTTTAATTTATGACCCATTGTATAATAAATCCAAAAAAATAAACACCACAATAAATCAAGGTGAGCGTGCTAATCGTCGAACCTCGAATTCTCAGTTAATGCGAAATCATTTATAATACTTTTATCCCGACAATTCTATTGTTAATAACAATTTCGAGTAATAAATTCTACCTCCGGCGTATCGGATCCCCCGGAATCACATAACAAAGAGAAGCACTAGATCATCGACATACAAAAAAACCGTACACACCACGACACCGCTTATTTATTTATGAGTTCAATTCAGACTCAAAACCCTCTTCTACAAGCACAATATTGAGCGATCGATATCAGCTCATTTCGGGCAACACACCGAGTTGACACAAAGGGACGCGTCAGAAAAAACCGCTCCAAGTGTCATCTTTCTTGTGACAGACGACAGCTGCGGGGAGCACGACAATACGAGCGATATCGATTCATCACATCGACGACAATGCCGCTCATTGGGGTGTCTACCCTACACAACGCACCACAGACTAACTAAACTCCCTACGTTCGCATGGACTTACTGATTACCGTAGCATGTGTTGATGGTGCTTTTTAGTACTCTGTGTATCTACCTCGGGGTGGAGGTGACAGTAATCGTTGGTAGTGTGAAACGGATAGACAGCCGTGGTAAATCGACAATGGTAGTGATTTAAAAGGGAAATAAATAGGGTAAAAGCCGTGAAGATGGTTATAACAAACACACATTTCATGGTCGGGGATTTGCTTGCGTTAGTTGTAGTTAATTTGATATGGGTGTCGAATGTATTGAAAGGTATTTGTTTATATACTGGATTGTGAAGTACAATGTATTGTGTAATACGTATGTACACACACGTAGGACGTATTGGCCTTGCATTTCAAAAAAGTTTTGAGATTTTTCTGTCCCTTTTAAATCAAGGGATCTCGTGGTTCTTTTTCTACATTTATTATTTAATCAAACAAGAATTAATAAACGTTGTTCAGAATTTGTGTTTGTATCTAATTTTTTGTCTTATTTTTATATCTTTTAAAATTGGGCCAAATTGGCATCAGATTGGTTTCCGAACAACAGAACCCGGCGACGTGGTAGGCCCAGAAGGAGATGGCGTGCCGAGCTGGACTCTTGTTTAAAGGATTGGGCCCAAATAGCCAAAGACAGAGATAAACGGAAAGAGGGAAGGGAGGCCTTAGCCCTGCAGTGGGACACAACAGGCTCATAATAATATTTTTTTATATCTTTTCTTTATATAAATTTGCTAATATAATGGAATTTAGCAACATTGGGGTAATTAATTGTAATCCAAATTGACAACCAATTTAAATACATATTCCGTCTTTGCCAATGACAACTGTCATTCTTATACTTTTGTATGAAATGGCTATAAAAATACAAATTAAAGTAAGGTGTCAATTTACTAAAAAAAATATTTCCCTGTACCAGTAAGAAGAAGAATTAACTCATCCTAAAACGTGCCTGTTAGGTTTTAGCAACTTTTTAAGTATTTGGACCAAGCATAGTGACTTTTGAAAATAATACTAACACTTTTACCAGCGCTATCATTCATAATTTCACGGATGATGGAATAAAAAAGTTTAAATCTGTTGAAGCATGATGAGCAATGATGAGAAATTTAAAACCCATGGGAACAACCTGTCCATCTGGATTATTATAGAAGGGATGATATTATACTTTTTTTATAAACGAATGTTCAATGAATATTATTTGACATACGATGGTAATAGCCATTAGTGTCTATAATTTATGGCGATAAAAATAAATGCCTTGTCATTCTTAAAGCTCGGTTTTATTAACACTATTAAAGTGTAATTTTTGATTTTCAACCATAGGCTCAGCGGTAAAATTTGAATTCCAACAGTGCAATAATAATTAGGCATCAATTTAGTGTGGCTTAGTACTAAAAATGAGAAAGAGTACAGCACAGCACATGCAAACATAATTTTGATGATCGTATACTTTAATAACCAAAAATTGTAAAGAAAAATTATGACATGGGTGGCATCAAAACTGCATGCAATTCCACCTCACTTTCTAAAGCAAACAATAACTCACACGGCTACCAACAAAAAAAAAACAACCAACACTTATCTAGCCAACCGTCATGGCGTTAATAAATTATTCCAAACGACATTGTTCAGAGTAAATCGCGCCACAACAGTCAACCTCACACCGCGCACCGCCTGTCATTCGCGTCAACAATGCCAACGCGTCCCGTCACTGTCCTTTTGTCGTCCACAATCGTGACGGACAAACAGAATGTACCGTCCAAGCTTCCTGCGCTTTCAAAACGGCGGAATTGTGTAAACACCACTATATTGTAAGTGCATTTTTCTGTCACTATTTTAGCGCAAGCGCCACAACGTTACCATTGCAAATTGTACTCTATTTTTTAGCCCTAAGGTTGATTTTTCATTGTTGGAGGTTTGAAAATGAGGTTGTTTTTCAGTGAACAGTAGAAATGTGTGCGGGTAATGGATTGGCCGATTGTCGGCCGTCGGTCGAGTGGCGGTGGGTGGTCATTTCACGTCGGCAGCTTTACATCATCGTTTGAAAAGAACACAAAAGGCGAATATTAAATGAACGCTCGTAATGTACGTCGTTTTTATTATAACATATGATGTGAGGTTCGAATACTTAAATTAGGGAGGACGGATACTTGATATGAAGTTCGAAGAAGTATTTTAAAAATGATGATAATGAAGCTTACTCATATTCATTTAAAAAATCGTAATAATTAGACAAATCGAGATTTATGTGTCAATATTTTTAAACTAGTATAAAATACACTTTTGCATGTAACATAAAGTATCCGGTTACTCGTACGGGTTACAGCACAAAAATAACAAATAACCAACCAAGTAAATTCAAAGTAATACTATAAAACGAATATAAAAGCGGATATCTGTATCATGTCGCAATACACAACAATAAAATCTAACTGCGGACGGTTTGAATAAAACCTGTTATTAAAGTAACGAGCCAAGGAGCCACATAAAATTTATACATAATATACTTTAAATACACATTAAAGTGTCAGCATTACTCCATATTCACTGCATTTACGTGTAATATCACCAATTAAGGGGCTGAGTTATAGTCGCTTGCGTCATTACCGCGCCGCCGACTGTCACGGTAGTAAAAAATAAAATATTCTTATCATTACCGGGCAGCGCGCCTTAAGTCAGTGTTTGAACATTAATGTGTGACAAATAAAAATGTTGGCACCGACTTGAAGGTTTTTTGTGACAGTTGGACTTTTCTATGTCAGTTTTAATGTTAGAGGTGCGACAAGTTTTTTTTAAATGTCAAATACTAAGTTTAGTGTGTGTAAATGTTACCTGCTGCTCGACAATCAATCAAAGTGATAACAGTTTCATGTCTGAAACGTTGCCTCACGATCGAGATACCATAAGTTCAAATTCTACAAGCTGAGTTATCGCGAATTCACTTCTAACACGCCACTTACTGGCAGGGGGTTAAAATTAACATTAATAATACACACCACACATCACTAGAAGATATCGTTTACAAAAAATAAACTACCGAAACTGCATCGTAAATTCTGTTAAAACAACATCAAGAAAAAATCGTGCCAATATAAATGTGAAAAAAAACGGTTATAAAACAAAAGTTATTTATGTTTCGTAAAACATTTATCAAGACAAAAAGGTGTACATTACACTAATATCCCAATATGCTGATACACCACGGACGCGACAATTTTTATGTGTGGAGATTAACAAAAAAATATGGCGGCCGCTTCCCAGCTGTCACGGCGCTATCTGCCGTCGTAATTCAATGTTTATTTTTTTTATTTGACTTTTTTTAATGTATTCTAACAAGAAGCGCCGACTTTATCTTTTATGAGTGGTAAATTGAGGTGTTAAATGTCATAGTTACGGTTTGAAATGGTGCTTTTAGATGTTATGTAAGAAACTGTGATAAAATAGACTTCTGTACTTAGCTGCTCTGTCGTTTCGTTGACATTTTATGCTCTCACTTGACAAGAAGCCCTGTCGGCAGTTTGTGTAATGTAAGCATTATTTTTAAGTTCCCTATTTCTTTTGAGTGCGTGCGGTTTCTGTCTTAAATAAGCTCAACGCTTTTTTTCTGACGGTTTCAGCAATTAAACATCGAGTGATGAACACTGTTTCCATGTAAACTGATAGTATCATAACTTACTAAGTCACTTGCCTAGTTGTTTTGATATTACACGCAATACTACATGTTTTTGTTGTTTTTAAATGTCTTAAACTGATATTTTTTTTAGATTCAATGATTTCGGGACTGTTCGAAAGAGATACCGTGGCCCTGGAACACAAAGGGCAAAGAAGGAACATGGATGGGTTTTAGTCAGTACAAGTCTGACACTCCCTTCCGCTCCGCCCAGAGTGGGGGGGGTCATTTGATGATTTCCCATCCGAAAAAAAAAAAAAAAAGCATAGAATGATTATGGCCAATGTGGGTAGTACCTGCCTACCAATAACAAATAAATAAAAGATTACCTTACACATAACAAAAACAACTAAAAGACAAACATTTTTGTAGCACAACGCGATACGCACAATCTAACTCATAAATCAGTTGCAGGATACTCAAAGAGTATTTTCCTCATTTTTACCAATATGTTTTACTCAACACAGAAAACATTAATACATCAAACTTAATACTAAAAATAAACCAATATTTTAGCCTTACCACTAATCTTCAAGCCATTTATCTAATCCCTACAAACGCGGCATCAATAAATTATAGCTAAGTGAAACATAAACGATAATGTCAATTGTGTAAACATTCGTCCCCTTTACATTTGTACAAACACTGACCTACTGGTTGTATTAGGGCCAACTAAGTGTAATAAATCCTATGTTACTTCACGACCACCGCCATATCATTTCCAACTCTATTTCCTCAACACTTAAATCGCAACTCGCTTGTAGTACGATTGTCGCTTAGATCATTTTTCCTGTTGACGCTTGGTAGAAACAAGTCCATCCATCATCAGTAAGTGATCGATGAGGGCTGCCCAAATATTTGAATTATTTGATACGAGAGTACAGGAGCGACTACAGTCACTTGCCACTGTGTTAGAATTATATTTTATTTATTATATCGAATATTTTTCTGAGTTATTTTTTAAGGTTAGAGTTTTTCAGTGTGTTTGGAATGTAGAATATTGGTCGGTTAGTTTATTGAATGTGTTTTGAGGATATATTGGTTTCTTGAGATTTTGGAATACTTTTTCGGGTTGTAAGTATTATTTAAATTGACCACTATAGATTTCCAAGCTCAGATAGCCTGCTCACTAAGGTGACACTCAGAACAAAACGAGACCCGTGTCTCAGCAGTTGGTACTTGATAAACTAATTATGCCATGCTATAAATTAAGGAAACATCATGCTCCAGACATAGTTATTATTATTTTATTTCAGGGTAATGATGAACTTTTGAAGACATAATACAGAATATGTATCAGTTAAAAATAGTTTTGTGCTACATAATGATTTTTCTTTCAAGAAACTATACGCGGAAACCTGCTTTGTGATAGCTGCATTGCGAATAACCAAAAAATCTTGAAAACAGTCTTTGAAAACAGAAAAGATATTTGCATTGCCATTTATTTCTTCCCATATTTCTTGCAAGCATATAAAATAAGCAATTCTACACAAAGAGTACCTAGTTAGTGTTATGTAAATATTATTTACTACACATTATAAAACCATGTCTAATGGTATGTACAATGTTTTCAATAGAATTTAATACCATAACAATTTTCATGCAAATTATATTTGCATAAATTATTTTATTAATACATGTATGAACTATAAGAAAATATAGCCAATATAAACTTGATTTTACATTTATATGAAAACTGTAGACACACGTGTATGTACTTGAAGTGAGATTTGTTTAAAATCATTATTTTTATTGATTTTGTCATAGAAACATAATTATTCTGATAGTAAAACTAATAATATCAAAATGCTACTAAATAATTTTCAATTTCCACAAATAATTCTGTTGCGCCTGCCAAAATAATGTTAGACTGAACACTCTTCATTTCCAAGTAATTTAATGACATAACTGGCGAAATGTTGGTGTACTATTAAGTATACCTCTGTCTAACCCTTCGGGGATTACAGGCGTGATGTTATGTTGCTTTATAAAATTATATCAGCGAAATTAATGTATCAGGTACCTGTTTTTCTAACAGATATGAGTGCTCGTTTACGAGTTTTATAGGCATCAGGGTCATCTATTCACACATCCATACATCTACTGACTTGTCATTGCAAACACAACTCTCAACGCTTACACTACATACGAAAGGAAAGGGCGTAAAACTAAATAACCCGTCAAAGCCCACGCACCGGAGCCGGTCAATTAACATCAACGATCATAACAAATGATTTGCATCGTAAATTCTAACGTGCCTTTAAATCCCTCGTATATCTCTCCCTCAAGATATAATTCACAATGTTTGATTAATCGTATGTTGTAATAATATATTGTTGGAGTTTGATACTGATCGGTGGGAGGAGGAAGATAAATAGGATATTGTATAGGTCAGGAGGGGAAATATAATACGATTCGCAACATACTCGTAGAGTTTACAATTACAGCATAGACGAAAACAAAACGGTGAGAAAAACGACTTATTTATTCTACTCAACCAGCTTTGCCGCTGTAAGTTGTAGGATATGATTTCTATACAAACATAAAAAATCGAAAAGGGCAATAACGCTCTGAAAATTTTTATTTTGTTAGAATACCGATTGACAGACTTGCGATTTTTGTAAAAGCAAATAAATCCTCGACGGGTCTATGAGATGACAGAATTTGTGAAAATATGATCGATGCAGCTACGTTTTAGAAGTGGTTCAAGCGCAGCAATGGTTGTCTAAAAAATATGGGCTCTAGGTTTTCAGTGAAAGAAACTAATCATTACGCAACAAGTAACTAACAGTACATATATAGTACATAAAGGTAATACTCCTCAACCAAATAATATAAACCCATCGATACACACAAGTAGATACGTGTGTCGATGGGTTTATATATCTGATATACATTTATCATTAAAAATCATATTTCAATGTCGTTCGCAACGTCGTCTAATCGCCCACCTGTCAAGTTCGCAAACATAGGATCGTAAGCAAACAAGCTTCGCCCATGTTTGTATGTACATACAAACATATATTTAGTTATCAATTTATTGCTTTATTATTGGAAGTAGTTTTGATAGTAGGTTGATAGATTATTATCTACTAAAAGTTTTTTGGAGTATCAGTTTGTGGTATTATGTTTTCTTTGAAATTGTTTGCCCAATTTTTGGGTGTGGTTAAGGAAATGCCAATAATCTAGTATTAGACTTATTAGATTAAATTAGACTAACGCTAACGCTAAGCAACAACAACTTTATCATTCTTATGCCCTTATCCTAATTCATTTGGGGTCGGCGCAGCATGTCTTCTTCTTCCATACTTCTCTATTACTCGTCATCTCATCAGACACCTCCTTTCTTGCCATATCTTCATACTCAAAACATTCCTCATGACATTTTCCTCATTCCTCCGCATCACATACCAATACCACGACAACTGATTACCACACAACTTTTCAGTCACCGGCGCCACTTTCAGATGAACAACAACTTGACCAGTTGAAATGATCCGGGAGAAATTCTATGATTGCAGCAATACTTGGGTGTTCCTAGAGTTTTTGAAAATGATTGATGATTAAGTATGGCAGTTATTAGGATCACGCTTTGTCGTTTTTCAAAGAATTTAAGTGACCTTAATCGATATAAATATTCATTGTAATTTAAATCGATTAAGGTCAATGAAAATTCAGTTGAAATGTTGATAAGACTGTTTTTGTAGTAGCCGACGAAGTGGTTTTTAAAAGTAAAGAATATTAGCCGACTGAGTTTTATTTTCTAAGAAATATTAATAAATGAATGAATATTAATAAATTGTAGTCTTGATAAGCAGTCTTACTTAGAAAACTGCATATATTCCAAATTATTTGTATGCTCAAGCTTAAATGTTTAAATGCAAAGAAAATGATCTATATTTATTTTCTACTTTACTAAATTATGCTCGTGTGAAAACAAAAAGCACACAAACTGGTGTGGAGTTTTTGAGCTTAAACAATCTGTGAAAGTACTTTTATTTCTACCATCAATCAACAGGAAAATATTTCAATCATTACTCATATTTACAACATTTTTCTTCGTACAGTAGTACTACAGTTTTAAATCACTAAAACAAGTATTAAATCATTCTAAAAAATCTTGTTAAATATCTGTCAGCCTGTAATATTTCACTTACAAAATACAATTTCTGATATCTAAAAACAATTTGTTCTATTAACACAGAAATTAAAGTGATCAATTTTGAACGATACACAGTTCACTTTTAGAGTTCCCCTCCTGGTACACAGAGTAATGGAAACAGTATATCAACAACAACCTATTAAATGCTTGTTTGCCTGTTGTGGGATCACAGAAAGAAGACAGAAAATGCATTAATTTGGCACATGTAACAAGTGCACACAATAAAAAACCTAAATCTAAACAAAAAAGCGGTCAGTGGCGTCACTTGGGGGAGGCCTAAGTCCAACAGTGGACGTCTTTCGGCTGAAATGATGATGATGAAACAAAAAAGATAACACTGTCTGACTCACGGCTGCGTAGACCCAGTTCAGCTAAATCAGGCTGGTTCTGAATTAGTAAAATTACATATACAAAGTGATATTTTATCTGCGATAACAGTGATGGAACTGTCAAAAAAGTATGTGGCTGACACAATCTACCGAAGAGCTTATGTCAATCCCTTTGAAAGTCATTGACCAAAGTTGAAACTCTTTGAAAGCATTTGCTACTTGTCTAGAGAGAACTCTCAGAAGTATTTACCGCTGATTGAGGAGCAGGTTGGGTTAAAGCAATCGTTGCACAAATCAGTCTTTCATTTTCAGCATCCTTTGAAAGGTGACTTATGTTATTGTCACAGTTTCAGCAGTTGACTTGCTTAACATGAAAATGTCAGTTCACATTCAAGGTTTCAATTCCATTTTCTTGAACCTTGTCATTTCAGAGACTATCTCGTACTTAAAAGGCATTTTCCAGCTGACACAACTTAAACCTACTGCCATCCCCCAGCCTGTGACGCACCCGTCGTGTGGTGACGATGAATGATGAGCGTGCCGCAGTGATTAACGACGCGCCATCCATCATCGCGCCCTGTAGGTGCCGCCACTACCTCTACCCCCGGAGCTCGTCGACGCCTCGCGGTACTATGGCACGACTCATTTGATTGACGCGTTTAATATGTTGCTGATGTTGGTTAGGATTTTGAGGTGACTGACGTGTTAATTGAAATGTGGATGTATTGATTGGTCATACTCATGGTGTGCTGTCAGTAGTGTCAAATGAACAATAGGTCAGTGGTTTATACTGACTGTTACGCCCAGTACGTGATCGCAGGTGATGCGATTTGTGACGTGATTATCGTCAACTGACACGCGCGTGCGTCATTTGTATCCTTCGCGTGGCTATCGTCACGTCGTAATTGGCATCACGGATATTTCTTTCATTTGTTTTCCCCGCTGTGTCGTTTGAATATGAAGCTCGAGGCTAAGCGATGTCATCATCTGCCTAGCCTTTTCCCATCTATGTTGGGGTCGGCTTCCAGTCTAACCGGATGCAGCTGAATACCAGTATTTTAAGCGATATCAAACTGGAATAAAACTTCAATATAACTGTCAAAAGATTATTAATATTCTTATTTTCTTACAGAATATGTTAACATATTGATGAGTCGAAAAGGAATTTCTCAGTAGCGGCCCGGAGCCTGAATTTGTTGATGGCAATAGGCTCTCTCTAGATTTCGCAGGCTATGTAATAGATTACATAGCCTGCGAAATATGTGCGTTTACACAGACACTCCTTTACCTAACCCTTCAATGATTACAGGCGTGATGCTTCGTTCTGATTCACACTATAATACCTTTTCTCTTTGCTTCCATCTAACAAAGTACTCCAGTACCCTTTCCATCTCAATTGGTTCCGTATCTGCAGCCAATCAAACGTCGGGAGACGTCTGGAGCCATGATGAATTTGCTCCGGAGTCGTTAATCATAGATGCTACACCATCAATATAGTTGCAGGGAGGTAGGTATGGGATGTGTTCGAAATGTGTCATGAAATAGAGTACTGTTGTTCAGTCATACATATTTTCAGTAGAGATTGTTTAGAGCATGAAATATAAGAAGAGTATTTGGGCCTAGTACTTTTTTTTCTTCTTATATGAATTAGGCTATAATTAGGACTGCCTTGTTTCTTTTTCGTGTGGTTAGTGCCTAATCTGGTGTCAGAGCTTTTATGCCGCCCATGGGGCCTTTACATGCCCACGAAAAATATCTCTCAGGTATGTTGGATTCCTTCACCGAAGCAAGTGATAATTATACAGTACGCACATGAATCCGAAAAATCAGTTTTGAAAATCAATTGGGTTCGAACTCGAGACCTATGAGATGGCAGTCCGACGGTCACACCAGTAATCTATCACTGCTAATAGGAATGTGATAGAGGATCAGGAGGCTTCAAAAATACATCTCTACGTCCATAATAATCAATGTGAAAGTAGTGTTTCTGTTATCTTGGATGCATGGATTCCCATGTTTGGCACACACGTGGACCATGACATAAGTTGGGACACAGGATTATTATTTTTATCATAGTAGTACGGACCCCAACGCAACACAAAAAAGCATAGCTAAGCATAGCGTAGGCATACTTACGCTATGGTCATAACCATAGTGGGACGGCAACCTAGTACAGTAGGAAATATATACTGAAGGACCATCATACTATGCTAAGTAAACATGACTTTGGTTGGTGCCTGACAACAACAACAACAGAAACAACAATTATTTACGGTTTTCTGTTATTACTACAGACTCCTTATTAATGTAGCGTGATTCAAAGTAATTACATTCAAAAATCTGTATAATTAAAATCTGTTCCACAAATAAAACAGATTACCTTTCACTCCTAACGTAAGAATCTCTCAATCATGTCATTGTTTAAGCTCAAAACTGTCACTAAGTAACGCCCACTGGCACAAACAATAATTACCTATTGTCTAACAAGCTATTATATTATCAATCGATCAATCATCGGCGAGATTCCGATCAATCGAACGAGGCTTAGAAAAATGGAACAACATCGTTATACTAAAACTACTTCAATGTTTCATGATAACGATCTAAATTAATCGATCTGTTGCAGAATGATTGAAAAGATACGTCTTTTTGTGAAAATTCTAGGCTTTGTTCAAATAAATCTGGTTTATTAGAAAATATTAATCAATAACATAATATAACAAGCCTATTCATGTTCGGCCAAAATAGCCACTATGTGGCGCCCTAAGACAGCCAGAAGGCGTCGCGTTAGACCTCTAAGAAGGTGGCGGGATGAACTGGTCAAAACCAATGGCTGGTCCGACCGGTCAATGTGGAGCCGCCTTGTATCAGAAGACCTGGACGTTATGTGATACTCAGCTTTCATACTTAGTCTTATCGTCGTTGCTCGTGATTTACCTATTACAAGTTTTCGGTTTTACAATAATTCTAGTAATTTCGCAAAAAAAAACTATTTTATAAATATCCGGCCACAGATGTAATAAATCGATTAAAAATTAACACAAGTAATAAACATGCATGATTGAATTTGATTTATAAAAAATGCCGCGATTATTCCAGATAAGTATTTTACTGAAATTCCACGAATTATTATTTCAGAGATAGATATCTAAAAATAGTTAATATGCGAATGCGGTTGTTATTATTGCATCATATTTTTTTGAACGTTCACCCATGTTATGGGTACCTACATATAACGCAAACATACGAAAATCTTAAGTAAAAGAAAGGTCAATTGTTTGTCTTCAGCACTTCACTGAAGCCAGAGATTTTTTTTCCTAATGACCACCGTCAACTAAATACTGTCGTTACCATGTCAGCTGGTGTTATTAAATTAGTGTGGCATGAAGGTGGGTATGGTTTCTCGAGGAGTTTGAAGCAAAATTATTTTTTAACACCTTCGCAGGGGAATTTCCAATAGCAGAGTTAAATACTGCTGCAGTTCCTGCCCACGTATCAAATCAGCTACTTTTCTATTTTCTTCTTTTTGGTTCCTTCATCCGTATATCTATTCCTGGTATCGCTGGTCTACTCAAATACGTGATTACCATCATACAGACCATCAATATGTTCCAATAAATCAAACTTCTGCCACGTTGATCTACTGAACTGAAGTGCGACTGCTGAGCATGAGGACCTGGGTTCGATTCCTAGGTCGTGCAAAATGCTATGGGTTTTTTTTATCAGGAATCTCTCAGTAGCAGCCATGGAGTCTGGCACCCAATTGATGGCAATAGGCTCACCCCTATTACATGGGACTTAAACATAACTGACGAAACGTGGTAGTAATATTAGGTACACCTCTGCCTAACCCTTTTGGGATGGCAGGTATGTATGTAAATCAAACTTAAATTCCATTGAGTAGTTGGCAATATCCTCGCACAGGTCCCGGCGTCGACAAACCACGTCGGATCAAACCGTCCATAAATCATAATTAACTATACATTGATTAGTATCAATATAATCACTCCGCACTTAGAACTCATATTTTTTAATTGATACGGTTTTCCGAGTAAATTGCACACGGCATATTTGCATAATTCGCTATTTTTTACATTAATTTATTGCACGTTGCTTTGCGTAATTACTGTGGTTTAGTGGTGGATGTCGGGTTGGCTACTTTGTACATGATGGAAATACTAAAGTGTTATACTGAATTTAAAAATTAACAATATAAAAACGCTACAACAACAACACCACAACAACAACAAAACAACACAACTACAACTTTGGTAAAGGATGCTTCCTTCCTTGAGGGTAACGACACATTGATCGACGACATTCGACGGTTTTTCCATATAAAAAGAGTGCAAAGAAGTTCGCAGAGCGGTGAGAAGCTCTAGTGAAAGAGCCAAAATGGTTTCCGACCCACGACACCTTTTACATATAACATCTTTGTACCGCAAAGGCTGGAAAGCCGTAACAGTTTTTTAAAGTGTGTGTCCACGCTCACTGACAAACGTTCTAAGGAAAGACTCTAGCTGTTTCCTGGTTGAAAACCTGTTCAGGTGGAGATTCATAGATGACTCTGCCCTGAAGTCTAAATGTGGTATTGTTCCACAAACGATGAAATACTTAACATTATGCCAAGCCAGTCTTGTTGCTGTACATTACAGGAGCTGTTGGACGCATCTGAAAGTGCCAAACTTGTTTCCAAATTTTTGTCTGAATCAATTAAGATTGCCAGCAACACGTTAAGTAGAAAAAGAGCTCTAAGTATGAGATGCCATTCGCATCCTTTCGTATCGAAGGTATCACGGTCATGAAGTGAATCAAACTGACTCAAATCACTGAAACCATTCAGATGTTGAGTAAAAATCGTACAAGCCAGTATCACTCCAGTGCTGCGCACAAGCCTTCCTACATGGCTTCTACCACTCTCTGTCTTACCTTTAAAATTAAAAAATTATGCCACCTCTTCTAGAACAATGTTTCGACACAAATAATTGTCAATCACACACATTTGAAAGTAAAATCAGCAGATGGTCTTGACTTCTCACCTCCCAATGGCATGCCAACCTGACAACCACACAGTACTTATTGTTTCTGACACAAAACAAATGTCAGTCAACGGTACTGAATATATTTGCATAAAATCACACAAATATCGAAAAATTAAATTAAAATTATAATACTGTCAGACCAGCTACAAGTTACATAATAGTCTGGCTTAACTACATCTATTTGGGTACTGCCGGATTTTAACGCCAGGTCGAAAAACACTGAAAGCAAAATTATTGTCGTTACAATGCCAAGGTTACAATTTGGATTTCCACACTTTCTTCTACTGGTTGAGTTTCCTTTAGAATGTTGAAAAAACTGACTTTTAATGGTCAGAATAATAGAAGGAGACAGGAAGACGTTTCTGATTTGCTTTATTCGACGAATTCCTTTAATAACCTCTTACCATAAGTTGAGCGATAGATAGTCCAAACTGGTAAGCGTAGGGAATAAACGTTTTTTTAACAAGCCAGATCTGTCCCTCTCTTGGAGCCCTTCACTTCTCCCGTCTTTCGTAATTCCACATTTGCTCTTTCTAGTTCTGCCGAAATCTGTCTAAGTCATCCCGCCATCTCCTATGTAAATTACATTATAATAAACAAAATAGTCTTACCGGTAGCATTGAACTGCAATAGTCAAGAACATTCACACTCCGAAAAGTCGTACTTACCCGCGTCTGTAACAAAGCTAGTCGTAGTCGCATGTCGCGGCGACATCTACGACAACTGTTGACAGCGCGCGCCATTACTTCCGTCCCCGCCTTCCGCCTGTCTCCTGATGATCGATAGTGTGGGCTGGGGGTCGATATCGAGGAAATAGAGGAGACATTTAAATAATGTAATAGGTTTTGGTACATACAATATTGCTACAGTTGTTTTTACAGCTCAAGATGGAGAAATTGACATATTTATAACCGTATGGGACAATATTTGTAGTAGATTTCTGGCTAGCAAGGGAAAAGCGTTTTTATTACTAGAAATATCCAATACTCCTTCGCTTAAACCCTTTTTTTTAATTGCAAATATCATATATATCACAGGGGTCGATCTTCAGGTGAAACCACGCTTGCCAAGGTCGGTTTGTGGATGACTAACCAGCTGTTGTAAAGGTTTTTGCATGTGGTAAATTCACGCATGGTAAACCCAGAAGACGTAATCTATTTTATTAAGTTCCGTGCAAAATACCCAGTATACTACCTAACTGTCGATACTCTCGTAACTAATACCCCATCGTCCCTACTTCCGTTCCCGGCAGACGTGTCAATTAGAATCGCGGCCGCTGTATCTTGTCACGGGCAAGCGTTTAAACGTTCGCGTCTGAAATGCTCCATGAATCACTTTCCTTACAGTCCGCTACAGGTGTTGGTCTTAATGAGGTGGTTCTTCTTAGTTTTTGAAGGAAATTATACATTATTTTTTTATAATAGTTATTCGAAACAAAATACTTGGAACTACTATTGCATTTTACTATAAGAATGTATGTATGTCCTGACCCTGCAACATAGCTAATATCTAGCTACAAAATCTTCATGATTCACTTTGTGCTTTTAATCTTACAAGCAAAAAATAAAACATCGTTAACGTGGTACAGCGATCGCCATCTGCTAAGACAACAGCTCTAAATGACTAAAACCCGACACTTCCAAAGCAAGAGTTAAGATGCATTATTCTTCTTTAGGTCATCATCGTTCTGTCGTAGATGTCATTCATTGCTTTCCGTCAGGCATGATTTAAGTCAAGAGCAGGGCTGAGGAAAAAAAAAAACTTAGTGTATCAGCATAACCTTCAGTTTTGACAATCTCGAGGTTACTTTAGTGATATTTCAAATGGCAAACAAATAAGCACAAGATTGATTATACTCATGATGGCTCAGGCTGACAGATGATATCTTCATTTATTTTAACTATTTCATTCAAGGTTTTAGTGTAATTAAAGCGTCATAATTACTGAAATTGATGATGTCCCGTGTGTTGTTATATCCTGTCATGAAGAAGGTCACGCCTGCGACTAAATTGTTGAATAAATAATTATTTTAGAATCAGCTTACTGGCTACTGTGGGCCTGCGTCATTCCCCTCTGGGTAAATTCCTCTCCCTTGACTTTCAGTTCTTTCCGACCGGGAGGAATGTGGACATCTGGTCCTGGTTTCTTTCTAGTTACTACGGGGTCTTGTGCTGTGACATTTTCTGGTTGAGACAGAGCTCCACGTGGAGACTATTTTTGACCCACAGCTCATTGGACATACGGCAGACGTTGTCAGCCTAGGACTGAGCGGCTTTTTGAGCAACGTCAAAAATTAGAGTTATGAATTTTTGGGGGTAATTAAATTCTAGATAAACCACATTTTAGAAGTAAAACAAATAAAATAGTACCCAAACCATATTTTCCCTCTCTCACTCTCATACCAGAGCGAACCAAGCATTCCCTTTACCCAAAATTACAAACACGCAGACAAACGCAACAATAAATCACGCCGGACGTCAGCCGTCACGCCGGCGTGTAACGCGTCCTATCTGTCACGCTGTCACCTGACACGCTGCGGTGGACAACGCTCCACATTCAATTCTGAAATTCGGTAGCCTATTGTAGTAATTATGAGCAATACGAACAGTTGACCTTTGTACTACTATGTGAATTTGATCGTTTTTGTCCAAGTATTATTTTACTGTATGATGCCACTTCTGGCATCACAATAAATCACGCTGGACGCCAGCTATCACGTCAACGTGTCACGCGGACAATCTGTCACGTTGTCACCAAACATGCTGTGTCCGCCATTTAAGGAATTTCCGTGTTGCATTTTGAACTGTGCATCACCATTTGCCACATGTTAGTTGTTTTTGTTACATAAGTACTTTTTACGCTAATAACAATAATTTATTACAAAACCGTGAAGGTTTTAGAGATGAGATAAATTCTTGACAAAACACAGCTAAATATTAAAATACTCATCAATGATGGCAATTAAGCAATGTAGTATTTCAAATTATAGTTCACAAATCCATTGGTTTTAGCTTTATTATTCGCTATAAGATAGCGCTACAGTAGGTATCTCATCGTGTGGCCAAGTTGACACGCTTGACATTTGACATAATGCAAACTTTCACGCTGCAATGTTGCCGCTACTACACACAGAATTTTGAACTAGATTTCAAATGATGAATGTGAGAGACGTGTTACATTATGTTAATATAGGAAGAAATTGTAAATCTTCGTAAAATTTGATCGTTTTTAAAGTCTCAAGCTTATATAATGTATACGATTTAATAATTAACTAGTTCCCCTTTTAATATTTCTTTCTCGCCCCTTTTGTCCAACAAGCAAAAATCCTGAAGCTTTAATAGTGAAATAGGTCCATTGTACCATTCACATCACTCAAATCCATAACATCTGTCAATCAACCAATTAAACTCAGAACCCCAATAAACTTTGATTAATAAAACAATAAAAAATGGCCGCCACTCAGTTCTACATAATAGGCAGTATGGCCGTATCGATAGCCGCGTGACAATCGGCAATTAATTGACATTCGTTGACAGCGATCATTGTCAACGGTCAATCAATTTGAGTAATTGTTCTATGAGTTGAGATGGGAATGGAAAAATCATGTAATGGTTTTTTGTATGGTGGTTAAAGGATTTCCCATGCTTATTGTTTTCTTTTCTTACTGGTTTTCCGTGTGAAAATGACCGATTGACCGAGTAATTAAATATGATTTGATTTATTACTAGTTTGCTGTTTAAATTCTTCATTAATTTGCTAAATTGGTCCAATCATCATCATCACCTGCCGAGCCTTTTTCCAACTATTTTGGGGTCGGCTTCTAACCAGATGCAGCTGAATAGTAGTATTTTACATGGGGCGACTATTTGATCTCCCAGTTAGTACTGGGTAATACAATAGTCCTTGGTAAGACTGGTTGTCAGACTTTTGGGCAAGTAGTACAAATGACGGCCGGGAGAAACCCAGCGAGTTCAATATACCTGAAGCAAAATAATATGACGCCTAAGTGTATCCACAACCGATGGTACATTTGAGACTGAAGACACATCTGCAGTTGCGATATAATGTAAGCTCATTCCTTCTACATAAGCGATCATTAAACGAATGTTTGAAAATAAAGTTAAACTTAGTGTTGTTAAAATGGTGTCCTTAAAACACGCAAAACTCCTTACCTTGAACTTTCAAATGAAGTACTTTTTATGAAATACTTACTCGACTTAAATTTTCAATAATTATCTTTTTGTGACGTCCGCAACTGACACGTGACACAAAAAATCCAACAAACAAATCCATTAATCTATGAGTTGATGCGGACCGTCAATCAATATCCGTCAGATTAGCTCATTAAGGGATTTACTGACGCAGTCATAACCACGTCAGTTACCATTGTCTACACATCACAACAAGCGATCAACGTCGCGGTAAAACATACCAAAATAAACTTTATTGCAACGCAATAAGCATCAATCATTTGTGATTCACGCGCTGTTTTAATGAGGCGAAAATTATGAAGCACATTTTTACTGTTGACTCCAGCACCCAAAACACAACCATATCCCCTTGCAATAAAAGCGTGTGTGACCGCAGAGAAAGTTATGTCGCAATTAGCTAATTACCGGCGGCCGTCAGCGTGACAGCCGTCACGTTCGCGGCGTGTTGGACGTCATGACGTGACACGCGGACACGAGAGTGACACAACTTTTCGACGCCCGTCTGTTGCCGGTCACTGATTTGTGGAAAGTGGGGGATTTATTGCCCAGTTTCGTTGTGTTTTTTGGCCGATATTTATATGTTCGTTGATATAAATTAGGGCTCGGATTGTGGACATAAATTGTCGCAAATGGAACAAAGAAATAAAACGTACATGTGTGGAGCTACTTGTTGGGTAGTCCTAGTTTTTGGCCTCTTTGTTATTGAGAAAATGCCAAAACTCCTTTGAGGTAATATTTCTTAGAAGAAATTACACAAAACCTACGCAACTTTGTCATGTAAAAGTTATTTTGGAATTTTTTGTTAAAACTAAGCTGGCTGATCAGTCAGCCAGCTCAGTGTATCCTCCTTGCATATTTTGCATCATTCATAAAAGTCACCGTAGCATCCATTTTTTGATACCATTATTCAATTTTTGTCATCACATAACCTTACATGACATCAATAACAAAACTTAGTCACAAAGAATTCTGACATCTACAAACTCAACATAGATAATCTGCTATTCAATTCACACCTCTCCAAGCATCCACCACTGAACAATAGCGACAAATACTTGCTCAATAAATTAATCCGCAAGAGATGGCAGTTTGCCTATCATCGCGGCTTCGTCCGCGTCAGAATGTTGTGTACTATTAAACGAGGTGTCGTGTCCAGTCGGCGTTGTGTTACGTTTCGTTTATTTATAATCTCGAGTGCTACACGCGACGTTGCCCGCAACTGATTTATTGCTGGTTTGTAGGCTGGGAGCTTGGATTTGTTCTAGGGTTGGTAATACTGCTTTAGTAATCGAATCTTTCACGATTACATCTGGTAAAATTTGGGCTTTTACCCAGATAATTTCACCATGATACTCAACATCATTCTCCTGCATTTAGCACAAAACGTTTTCAAAGTCAAAGTCAAAGTATTTTATTTGTTGAACATAGGTAATATAGTACATGGTATAAAATTTGTGTTGAATCACTATGTTTTGCCTTGCAAGGCGGACAAATTAGGCGTAAAAAACTAAATAAAACTGTTTCAAACAAGTAGCGTCATAAACAAGATAGAATAACAAGTGGATCGGACATTTTTTTTATTTTATGCTTCTATCTTCTAAAAACTCATTGACAGAGTAGTAAGCCTTTTCAATCAAGAACTTCTTAAGTTGCGATTTAAAATGGTTTATGTGAGTCATGCTTTTTAAAGTTTTTGGTAGTTTATTGTAAATCTTTGGACCCATGCCGAGACAACTCTTTGAGAAAAGTGCAGTATTGTGTTTTATTTTTATTTTAGTGTGCTTTAGTGACGTCTAGTATTAAGTTTTTCAAATTTAGTCTGATTCTCCTTAACAAATATTGAAATTTCATAAACATAGAGGGATGGAAGCGTAAGTATTTTTAAACTAACGAAAAATGGTTTGCAACTTTCGGTGGTTTTTAACAAACATATGGCTCGAAGACATTGTTTTTGGGCTTTAAATGCCATTCCTCTGTTGGTAGAATTGCCCCAAAATATTATGCCGTATCGAAGAGTTGTGGAGACATATGCATGATATGCAGTAAGGACAGTATTACGATTTGCAATCTTATTCAAATTGTGTAAAGCATAGCAAAATTGATGAACTTTTTTTATCATAGTCTGAATGTGTGTTTTCCATGTCATGTTTTCGTCTAGCCAAATACCTAGAAATTTGGTTCGTTCCGTTTTAATAATCTTATTTCGGTCATAATTAATGTCAAGAATTTTAGGATTAGTTCTTTGTTTAAATGTCATTATTTAAGTCTTATTAAAATTAATCTGTAAGTTGTTATTATTTAGCCATTGAATTATTAGACTTAAGCTACTGTTTATGTCATTTTCGTATGAGTCACTATTTTCTTCTTCAATTTCTACTATCAACCGTCATGGTATCACTCTCTTATATTTCTTGTTCCTGTTGTCGGCTTACAGAGAAATTTGAAGAAGAAATATTGAATGATAACACATAGATTTTACTGTTACTTTCAATGTAGTTGGACTTGTTATGAATGGCAACAAAGCTAGTCTTTATGGTGCAGAAGAACTGGCTCTTTTCTAAATCATCTCGACAAGCAAGAGATACATGTTTCATTGACGTTTTGCATTATAGGTAAGATATATGATGACATGATGATGAAGAAAGTAGGAACCTGTTGTTCCCCCATAAATATTCAGCCAAGTAAAACGTACGTACCGTTTTATTAAGAATCTGATATCAAGAGACATGCGATGCTGTCTGCACTGATTTATTGAAGAAACGTAGGCCGAGAGCTTGCATTTCAAAGATGTTTTCCGGTGGTTGTCGTAATGTTTGGTTAATAATTAAACCTATTTTGAAAACGAGCGTAAAAGTTATTTTAACAGTAATTTCAGTATCGGCATTATTATATTCTCCTGCTTTTATCCCACTTTATTAGGGGTCGGCGCTGCATGTCTTCGTCTTCCGTACTTCTCTATTACTCGTCATCTCAGTAGTCACCTCCTTTCTAGCCATGTCACCCATTCCACAGTCCACCCAATGTTTCTTTGGTCGTTCTCTACTCTTATAGCCATCCACATTCATACTCAATACTTTTCTCACGACATATTCCTCATTCCTCCGCATCACAAACGATGACAACCGATTACTACAAAACTTTTTAGTCACCAGCACCACTTTCGGACATGGTTTTGTGTATATCTTTACAGAATGCCGATGTTTAATACAATTTTGAACTATATTCATTAGTGTGGTGCCCATTTTGTCTAATAATTGAATTCTAACTTTGACCCAAATTTTCACGACCTCAGCAAGGATTTACAAACAGTCCTTTCATACAACATCCTTTACAGAATCTAACGATTCTATCCCAATCATTTCTAAAGCGTTACCAATCAATATTATTCAATCAGTCGAATCAATCAGTTTAATTGGATCGGCCGTTGCCCAGACGTAAATACAAATTGGTAGTCGTGCCAACTTTAAATTGAAATATAAGCGGTTTTTACTATCACTTTCCTTTTGGATGAAGAGCTGAATAATTATTACTATTAATATGATAGATGAATCTATAACTTTTAATATCTTTGTGGGTGCAGGTGTAATTACGTTCCATATTTTATGCGTAAGTAGTGGTGACGAGTCATAGAGAAATATGGAAGAAGTAAACACAACAACAGCTGAGCCGACCCCAAATATATTTTGATAACGGGAGGAGCGTGATGATGAAGGAGTAGTGCACGCTGTACAGTCCAACTCGAAATTCTTAAATTTTTTCGTTTGATTGTCTCATAAATAATGTGTCTTTCTCTTTTGAGTTTCATTGTTTAACTTACCACAAGATTTTTGTTATAACAACTAACATTTTAAATCAGAACCACACAGAACATTATATCTAGTGACAAAAAGTTGCTCATTAGTCATCCAGTCCAACGTAAAAAACGCAAACCTTTCAACCATTCAAAATATTCAAGATTAAAATTCCAATTACCATTAATCCTACGAGATAAAATTCAAATCGATCGAGACAAAAACGCATTATGTTTACGTTCTAAGAATTAATTTCACGCTCTGACTCCTGAGCTAATATCTCAACGCTGTAGCCGCGAGTGCACGCAATCGTTGCAACGTTGACACTAACACGACACGTCTGATGATGTCTCATTTGTTTGATGGCTTTAAGATGAGCATTACAATGATATTTTATTTTACCTTCGACAAGACAAGTTAGTGGTACTTTGTTATTATTAGTACTTCTACCTTCAGTGTGGATTGTATCCTTGTCTATATTGATGGTCTTCTTTACTGAGTTACCTTCACTTGTTCCGAAATTGTCATTTATTTGCTTGGTTACTGTATCATTACTTGTCGAAATTGCTAAATCAGTTACAGCTTCTACTTTGTAATCAACAATTATTGGATAGCATGTTGATAATTGGTTTTTGCACGAAACAGAATCTCAGGAACAATAAGTTATATCTGCAATACCGATGCAAATTATTACCATTAATTAAGTCTCTTGTAATGAGCGTGAACATTCTCTCGTTCATTATTGTTTCACAGTGATGACAGACTTCAACACGGGTGCGGTTTTTCATTGCAAAAAGAATAAAGATTAGGTTAAGAAGTTAAACAGATTCGACTGATAATATATTCTTTGTAAAACTTAAAGTGTATATAATTAGGATAATGAATATTTAGATGAGTAGAATACAGACTTTTAAATAGCAAATGCGCTAATTGCATTTAAAATAGCTGCCATACTAACTACTAGTATGGCAGACACACTAACTAATGACATGCATTAACGCTTGAAAGACAGAAACAAATGTGAACGACGACCAGTTACTGTTGCTTTAAATACATAATCGTCTGCCAAGGATACACTTGACGAAGACTGGGTAGAAAAATGTAATGAAAAAGAAACCAATAGAAATAGTAATAGGTGTGCCCATTACAAACATGAATATCAATTTCCTTTGTGTGCAAAAGCAAAAGGAGCATGAAAAATTAAAACGGAAAAAGCAGTCGCGTCTACTTTCCCAGTAAGTATTTATGCTTTGACACATTATGATTGACGGCCCGCTCCAAACTGACGGTCACGCGATGGTTTCCAAGATTCATGTCTATCAGATTTGAAATAATTGCACCGAGCTGTTGTGTTCATAATTAGATTCACAGTAATCTAGATTTTATTACTTACACGAAGAACAAGTCGAATTACGTTTTTTACTAACGGGATTCAGGTAAATGATGTAATGGGAGGTAATGACGGATTGAGGAAAATGACGGCGTTGTTTTAGATGTTTCTTTGTTTGATGTTCTTTGACAATTGTATGGTGATAGCCAGTTTAACGAGCACTCGTTAAGTGGTGTCATTAGTGGAGACAATGATGATAATGACGCTATGTTCAGTGGTGTTCAGTAGCTAATGGGCGATTATTGTGTTGTTTTCACAACTTTTCTTTGAGACTCATTAGTTTTTGCACAATGAGTGCAATTCTATGTCTAAGTATTTGTAATTGTAACCAAACAAAATTGTTAACCGGGAAAAACTCAATTAGTAACACGAATTTTAAAGAACTATGTTTTTGAGTTGCCAAATCAACATCTGTTCCTACCATGCCAGCAACACGTCATTGCACTAGACCACAAGACAAGTCAAAACTAAGCAAACACAAACACTCAAATATTTCACATGAAAACCATGTTTACTATGCTAATGGAATCCTCAATACATCATCTGCGTGAGTCAACAAAGCAAATATTTCGTAGAAAAATCAAAAGGAATAAAGTGGTCTAACATTCTTATTTGATCGCGAGACAAGTTGATTTAAGTTTAACACACGTTATTGTCTACTAGACATCCGCCAAGACGTCTTATAAATAAGCTTTCATGCCTCGTTTTTAACTGTGTGCCAACTTTTTTGTTGGTTGTTACTGACCAATGTTTGTGTTAAGCGGACGTGTTCAAATTTAGTTTTCTCTTGACATATTTTTAAGACGAATAAAGTTTTGTTCCAAATTGGATTTATGGCAATGATTTTTGTTCTGCTGCCCACACAAGGAAATAATATCGATATTGTTTCTGGTACTAAAAATGAAATCGGAATCGATTGAGTCAAGAACAACAAGATAATGATGTTTATTGAAGTCGTAATGAAGACCACCCAGACAGATTTTATGAGAGACTCACACAACATGTCAACAGAAGTTTGAATTGACTGTTTGTCTGTCGCAACTCGTAATAATTTTACATACAAGCAGCTTTTTAACTTATGTCTTCAAAGACAATTATTCGTTGACAATAAACATTTGCTTTGTGACTACCATCTGCCATTCTAGAGGCATTTCATTGGCCGGTCATAACATTGTAGGCAAGTACTTTATAGGTCTAATAAAACTTTACTGCGCATATGACTTGCTGTGTCCTTATCCAGACAGACTTTCACTCACTTTCACAACGGACATAGGGTTGGAGAAAGACCACCCAAACGATAGTTCCCATGCTACTAAAAATTCTACACACGTCAAAAAGAAAACGGGTGTGAAAATACAGGAGAGTGTTGGTGAGCCAACATCTGTCACCAACTGCCAAGCAGCAAACATTGGCCATACGTACCATTAGAGGCACGCCGACAACGCGAATCGTCAATCATCTGCACGCATTAATCTTGTGAAGACAAGTTGATAGATCATCGCGCTGTGAGGCCCAAGGAGTAGGAAACTATTTAGATAGAATGTGTGGTGGATGCGGTAGTTTAGTTTTATGGAAAGAAAAATATGTGATTGCATCTACTAAACATATCATAGGAAGAGTTGAAGCTCTTAAAAGATACATGTAGAGCTTTTGATAACAGGAAAAACTTAGGGATTTTATTTAACAAAATCAAAGATGTGCCTTGCTTTATACTGTCAAAACATAACAGCACCTTTTTAAAATTATTTCGATTATGATATAAAGTAAGAAGTAACACCATGTGTGGCTTTACCACATTTTTTAAACAAACCATTGTTTTTTTTCTGGCCTTATAATTTAAAATTATGTACATGATGATTATTGTTTCACACTGTAACCTCACCTGCTGCAAAAACGTTCAATAACCAATACAACTTTTTACCCATCCTACAAGCACATTAGCCATTGATTACATTCTATTAACCATCTCTGACGCACAAAACATCTGTATCAACTGACCTTTAATTTTTTCCCAAATTAATGAAGCGTTACATTTTAATTGCTATTCTCTTTTGATATTATTCACCATCATAACTGTGTGAGACCACCCGGCTTATATTGATGATATTATCATTTACGTCTAGAAGGTCCTAGATAAATGACAATCATTTGAAATGTTTCGTATTTATTCTTCTGACTTTCAACAGTATTGGCTTAGGTACAGTCGCCAGCGCATCAAGTTACTAAAACCTGTCAAATTTTCCCATTCGATTTTGAACTTAACGTTTAACATTTTATGGTTTAAAATCATTTGGAGTATGACAGTTTGTGGTAATTTGATGTTTTTTTCATTATTTTTGAGTTTAGGTTTGAAGTTTTACTAGTTTTATATTTCATTAAAATGATCACCATAGTCACCTATCTAAATTATGTTCGATCTGCAATTGAAATGTTAAGTTCCACTGAGGCGATCGATATGTCAAGAGGAATCAATATCAATTGACGTTAAAATGGAAATAGATTTCTAGGGTTAATTGTAGGGTTAATTAAATGTGGTTCTTGTACCGTGACATGCGCGAACGTCGATGGAAGATTCTGATTGTGACAATATTTATTATGTCATGGCGGTTTTACGAACTAGTTGTGTATTGGATTGTGTAATATTGAAGAGAGTTGGATGCTACAGAAGTAAAATGTTGTTTGGCTTATTTTTGATCCGATGTGACTCGACATCGGGTCTGTATCTTTTCAACCTGCAACAACAACAACAACAACCTCTTGGGGTTTTTCTCCTGTCCTCATCATCATCATTTCAGCCGAATGACGTCCACTGCTGGACATAAGCCTCCCCCAAGTGTCGCCACATTGACCGGTCCCGTGCGTCTCGCATCCAGCGTATCCCTGCAACCTTTACCAGGTCATCGGTCCACCTAGTGGGAGGCCTTCCAACGCAACGTCTTCCAGCTTCTCCTGTATTTTCATATTGTTATTATTTCATCGAAATACTTTATAATTTGTCTTAGAAAAAACATCAACTACTGAAATGTTTACTATCATATCAGCTGTACCATCAACTACCTCTCTGGCACACCCACAGCTAACGAAGATGCCTAACCAAGATCCATTCCATACATATCCACTCCTTCAACTAATAAACTTTCAGATATTTCACTCAAGTCTTCAAATTATCACCTCACGGCATTATCGCCTCCAACATCTAACAAAAATTCTAGATTCTCTGCGACGGCCGTCCAGGCCCTCTCTCGTGGCTTGCAGGTAATAAATCGTGTTAAACAAGTAGGTTGGGGCGTTTTATCAAAGTCAATCGGTATCACGCCGCCGGCCGTGAGTAATTACTTGATACTTCTTCCTTTGATAATCTAATTTGTACCCTATTCTATTCTCCATAAGGTTTGAGTTGGATCTAACTCTCTAAAGATAGTGTTGTCTGTCTTTTTCTGTCTTCATCTTTTTAGTGTTGTGCTTTTGATAGCTCGGATGGAACAGTGTGTTTTAGAAAATTTTGAAGTCAGACCAGTCAATTATGAAATTCAAAAATATCGTTAAATTACTACGTTTTATTTTTCCGACAGTTTTTTCGTGAATTAACATGATTGAACACATAAGTGCAGTCATAAAATGAAGAGGAAAGAGTTTTTTTAAATGAATTACGCCATTGGTGCTAAATTGATGGCAATAAATACTCTCCTGTGGTATTATTATGAAAGAAGTACAGACGACGAAGGATTCGACAAAATGCCACACTTTAAGTATCTTCCATAATTTTTGTGTAAATAATAGTAAGCAATATTGAAGCGCCGTACAACTTTGTTGTACCAACGTGTTTCGATAAGAAACTCATTCTGACATGAATAGTAAAGTCGTGAATGCTTACAAGGTGCTCCTGCCAACGACTTTTATGGCGATTTCATTCAAATTATGTAAAGCTGTAGAACTTCCCACGCACTCAAAAGTCGTGATTCTAAGAAGGTTACTTCAGAATCCGATAGACAGAAAATAATAAGGTACTATAAAGATATAAGTGTTATAAATATATTACATTATATTTAACTGTAGTTAGTTTATTTATAAACATATTTACATTATATACAGACTACAAATAGAATTAAACTAATGATAAAAATAAGACTAAAAGTAAGAAAATATAAACATCTAAACAACGACGACAATAGGACACTTAGGCGTCAAAGTACTCCTCCGCATCGCTGTCATCTGGAAACGTGCCCAGAAGACTGGCAGCATTGCCACGCTGAATGGCAATGCTAATTCTTTGGCCAAAGAAAGAGCCAGCCCTCTGGTCACGCGAAGTGTCGACCAGTCGGCGAGAGATTTCCTTAAAAAGGAGACGCTCACTCGGGCCCCATGACCCGAGCGTTTCGACCCCAAACGGCTCAAAACTGTAGTTACCAATAAGGTTACAGTATTTGCGCCGCTTGAGGATCTCAGCAGCCGCAGCAGCAGCACCTGCACAGCCCGCCGTGCTTGAAAGGTGAGATGGCGCAAGGGTGTCGACACAGGTTGCGTCCCACACCAAAGGCCTACCCACCTTCCAAGGCACTAACGTACTAATAATAATATATTTATTTACACTCTGAACTGGCTAAATATATACAAGATATAATTAATACCTCTTAGGTAGTGATTCAGGCCATCAAACTGGACCACTGTATATTAAAATTCTTACAAATATTAATCAAAACACAATGCATACTTGAAAATTATTTTGGGAAACCCCAAAGCCAAAATAATCACCAACTTATAAACAATGATTAAAATCATATTCTAAGAAAAGAGGAAAGCTTACTAGATAATTAGATATATTTTTGAAAGTATCTTGATTTATTACCTATATTATTTGATTACATCTATGGTAGTATGAGTCTACGACGCAACACGCTTGCGATTTTGAGGAAACTAAATCAATTAATCCTTTTAATAAAATATGTTAATTGGTGTACGACTCGCAATGTGGCATGTTTATTTATTAATTATCAATGACGTCGTAGAAATATGAAAAAAAAAAATTAAATGCATAATTCCCCTTGCATTTAACATCCATAGATTCAGTTACTAAAAAAGTACAGAGTTTTGGAGGTTAGATAGGCAGTCGCTCCATGAAATACTGATATTCAGCTGAATCTAGTTAGACTAGAGGCCGGCCCCAAAATAGTTAGGAGAAGGCTTGGATGATGATGGACAAAGATGTAATGAAAATGACGATAGATACACATTTACGTAACTGAAAACACTGAAACCCAGAAAAAGAAGTTTATTATCAGAACGGAACACACTTTACATAAATCTTGACTTTTAAATGAAATGAGTAAAAAATATCGTTCAATATGATCTACCTAACTTTCACCACAAAACATCGCTGCGCCCGGATGTAGAATTATCTTTAGCCGCAGATTCGAAAATTACTCTCATAAATCACTCACAAATGAAATCATCCATATATATGTACCTATGCACTAATAAAAGCTAATCTAGATAATGCATTCAGGTCAGTCATTATCGACATAACCAAGGATAATGAATCATTATGATAAATTGACTAAAATTATCCAATTTCGACTGATGACGTTAAGCATAAATTGGATTGATGATTGTTTTATTGTCCACCTTTCAACGTTTGTCAATGCCATTGATATGAAACGGGTCTTTAATTTTATTTTTATGCTGTTCTTTGAAATTGAGTCGCAATTTCTGAAGTTTGGCACGAATATGCTAAGAATTGATGTGGATAAATCTCTTAAATGAATTTTAATAAAGATTTCTGTGTTATAAATTACATTATAAGTAATAATCATCAAGAGGTTATAAATATCAGAACAGATACGGTATAAAGTAAATCACATGGGTAAGTCATACGTATTTTTAATTTCAATACTAGAAAATAAAAATAAAAAATAACCTCACCCACATCTTCACAATTCGAAGCAATACATTGATATTCTGTCACTGTGTCATTTCGAATTATATTACTGTCAACGTTTATCAAATGCACATCGACACATTTGTTCACAGAAGCGATGAAATATTCAAGTTTCTTGGCATCTACGAAAGCTATCAATTTTATAACGTCAGGCACATTTTATTTTTCTATGTGTGCAGAAATTCAAGTGTCACCAATAAAATTCATTGGTCCATTTAATCTGACTCCTGTGTTCATTAGTAAACTCATCCGTATAGGTACTATTGGTTCTATTTACTTCTTAAAATCAAGAATCTTTTTTTAATGAAAACGGCTTACAAATTACCAGTACTATAATTGTATTTTGTGTTTCTTGTTTTGAAGCTTCAATTTTATTTATAGACAACAGTAATTATATACATTTATAAAACCAAACATTATTATTATTATTATATTATTTCCTTTATTTATCTTTACACAAATCTTATATATTTTTAAATATTTCTTAAACTAAAAACAATATAAAAAAACATTTAAAAATATAAAAAATTGTAGCCCACCGGTATCGGGAACAGGGTCCAAGCTACCGGCGGTCAGGGCTCCAGAGAGAGGAACCTCCTGACAATACGAGCCGTGTCCAGGAGTACCGCTTTCTGAATCAAACCCTTGATCCAGCTGCCTAACGAGAGCCTCCTCAGGTATTGGTCGAGGCTCTTGGCAATTAAGCCATGGGCTGATACAACTATCGGCACAATGATCGCTGAGTCCACATCCCACATGTCGACAACCTCGTGAGCCAAGTCAAGATACTTGATTTGCTTATCTTTCTCGGCTTTCACGAGGTTCCCATCATGCGGGACCGTTATGTCAACAATCATTGCACGCCGCTCTGATCGATCCACCACCACTATATCAGGCTTATTGGCTACAATAGTCCTGTCAGTTACGATGGATCGATCCCAGTACAATGTGATATTGCCATTTTCGAGAACTGGGTCGGGCACATACTTATAGTACGGTACTTCCGATTCCACAAGGTTGTATTTTAGAGCAAGTTGCTGATGGATAATCCTGGCTACAAGGTTGTGTCTATGCAAGTACTCTCCGTTAGCCAGACGAGAACACCCGGAGATAATGTGACGGATTGATTCGCCTGGACGGTGGCATGCCCGACATATGTCAACCGTACCGTCCTTCACAATAAATCTCCGGTAGTTATTCGTCATCATAACTTCATCCATAATTGCACAGACTCCATAATTGCACAGACATATTATTTATTATTATATTATTATTATTATTATATTATTATTTATATTAGGTATTTTATTAAAATAACCTAAACTAACTTAACAATAAACTTAAAAAATGGCTTCAAAAAACTCCTCCTGAACGCTGTCAGCTGGTAATGTCCCCAAGAGACTGACGGCGTTGCCACGTTGTATGGCAACACTTAACTTTTTGCCAAGGTAAAAGCCAGCCCTTGGATCACGGGAAGTGTCAACTGCCCTTTGAACCCCACCCCAAAGGGTGCGTTGTCAGAATTCCTCCTCGTGTGCTTGATGGCTGCCGGTCCCTCTCGATACGTCTGGAGGGAATAGCAGCTGCTGGGCCGGTGCACCCTGGGCGTGGGCAGTATCCGTCCCCGAGGAATGGGAAGAGATTCTTATTCCTCGGGGAATGTTATTGCTACCGGACGGGGACAGTGTCCCCGTCGATATCGTAATCCCACCGTCGAAGTGTCGTGGAACACGTCTTGCGGCTTCGATTGGGACCGAAGGTTTTGGCTTAACCGCCCGGACTACGAGGTAGAAAACCTCTATAAAAGTTACCCCGAATCTCAAGCGGCGGCGCACCGCGAGGAGATGTATGGCTGACGGGTTCCTATGGAAAATCAGTCGCTAGTGCGAACCACTGCCGGGCCTGGCTATGGCTTATCTTCGTACAAGGGGCACTGCTCAGATGGACTTTTTATTTCCCCCATACTCGTGGGAACAGAATGGATAAATACCCAAATCAAAAAACGGCCGATAAAGGTGAAGGAAGGGTGGAGAGGGATGCGGGGTCGGAGTCCGGCGCCGCATCCAGCGATGTGAGCGCGGGAGGCTCAGTGAGCTCCCGGCGCGGGAGGCCCGGGGCTGCTGCGGGGAACAGGGAGTTCCTACGCAAGCGGTCCAGGCCGGTAGGCGATCGAGAGTCGTCGTCAGAGGGGGAGCTGGCTTCGGCTCACAAGATCCCCACCAGCAAGCGTGGAAGGATCCGTAGCAAGGGGAGAGGCCTCTCTGCCACCGAGAGGTCGGCACGGCTTGCCGCGGAGCGCGGCGCCCGAAAATGGCCAGCAGCGACCAAGCCAGGCCGTGCCGGTGGAGAACCAGGTCCTGAACCTGGTTCGGCAGGAGCTGGCTGCCTTTCAGGCGCGGTTTTCCGTCCTGGAGGGCATTGTTCTGCGCCCCTCCTTAGCGGCAAACAAGGCGCCCTCAGGTCCGAGGGCGGCCACATATGCGGCTGCTGCGGCTTCCGCACCGGGGCCGTTCAGCCAGCCCCCCGGCAGGGTTACGTCGGCAATCGGAAAGCCGGCTCCGGCGAAATCGGCCCCGGTTGGGGGGGCGGCGGCCCTGAGGCGGGGCAAGGCGGCGGCCCACAAGAAGGGCAAGGCGGCGAATGTGCCAGCGCCAGCCGCGAGACAGCCGCCACCGCTGCCCCCCCCGCCCCCTAAGCCATCCGTGGCCGAGACCGGGTGGCAGGTGGCCGGAGAGAGAGCGAGGGAGCGAAGGGCGACCAAAAAGGCCAGGAAGCGGGAGCGGAAGCGCCAAGAAAAGAAGCGGAGCGGCGCTGCTAGGCTCAGCGCCCCGAAGACCGCAGCTGTAGTGATAACACTACAGCTGGAGGCGGAAATGAGGGTCGTGACCTATCGCGACGTGCTCGCTAAGGCGGAGACAATGGTAAATCTCGGGGAGCTCGGGATCGCCGGGGGCCTCCGGTTTAGAGTCACCGCAAGAGGGGCTCAGTGCTGGAGATCCCCGGCGAAACCCGTGGCTCATCCGCTGACGCTCTGGCTGAAAAGCTTAGAGCGTCCCTAAATGCGGACGAGGCCAGAGTGTCCAGGCCCGTCAAATGTGCAGACCTGCGCATCCTGGGTCTGGACGACTCGGTGACCGAGGAGGAGGTGGTGGCCGCCGTCACCAGGACCGGTGGGTGCCCTGCCAAACAGGTCAAGGCAGGCACCTTACGTCCGGAACTGTCAGGCATGCAAACCGTAACGGTAAGCTGCTCTGTGACGGCGGCGAAAGCCATTGTGGAGGGCCGAAGGCTCTTGGTAGGCTGGGTCTCGGCGCAGGTGAAGCTGCTGGAACCCAGACGTCTGAGGTGCTTCCGCTGTCATGTGGGGCACCACGTGTCGGTCCGGTGCACCTCGGAGGTGGACCGCAGTAGCCTGTGCTTCCGCTGCGGCCAGCCCGATCACATTGCCGCGGCTTGCTGCGCCGCGCCGCACTGTGCCGCATGTACGGCAGCTGGCAAGCCGGCCGATCACCGGGCAGGGAGCAAGACCTGCGGTACTTCCGCCAAGGGCGGGGGCAAAGGAAGGCCCTCTGCCACTACCGCCAAAACCCCCAACGTCGCCACTGTCGCCGCCGCTGCCATTACTGCTGCAACTTCCGCAGCGGGGCCCTCGCAGGGGGCCCGGGAGGGGGCTGAAATGGAGTGCCAGTAACAAGCCCATTACGCCTTCTCCAAGCGAACATCAACCACTGCGCCTGCGCTCAGGATCTGTTGCTCCAGAGCATAGCGCAGTGGTCGATTAACATCGCCGTGGTCGCTGAGCCGTACTTGGTCCCGCCCAGGGATGACTGGGTGGAGGACCTTAGCGGCTCAGTGACCATAATGGCGTCGGCCGCCGCCGGTACCCCGACCCTTGAGAGTGTCAGGAAGGGTCAGGGGTGCGTAGCAGCACGGTTCGGGGAGATCGTTGTAGTGGGAGTTGTAGTGGATCGTTGTACTTCTCCCCGAGCCGAACTCTCGCCGAGTTCCACAACTCCCCCACGGAGTTGAGTGTCGTCATCGGAAGCCATTCCCTCCCCGTGCTTGTACTCGGGGACTTCAATGCCAAGAACTTGGCTTGGGGTTCTCGTTACACGGACGTGCGGGGTAGGATGATGGAGGACTGGGCTCTGAGACAGGCCTGGTCGTCCTAAATCGGGGTTCTGTCCCCACGTGCGTGCGGATGCGGGGCGAGTCGGTGGTGGACATCTCGTTCGCCAGTCCCGCTCTGTCGCCGCGTGTCGTTGACTGGCGCGTCATGGAGGGGGTGGAGACCTATTCCGACCACCGGTACATCCGGTTCGACGTCTCCACCCAGACCTCAAGCGCGCCAGTCCTGCAGGCCCCGAGTGGTCCGCGATGGGCGCTGAAGCAGCTGGACCGGGAGCTCCTCCTGGAAGCCTCGATCGTGCAGGCCTGGGTGTCATCACCGGTCAGGCCTGCCGACATCAACAACAAGGCGGGTTGGTTCCAGGAGGCCATGTCCGAGATTTGCGACGAGGCAATGCCCCGAGTTCAGCCAGGAAGCGCCTGGCGTCGGGTGTACTGGTGTTTGCGAGAGCTGACGTGTCTGCGCGAGGCGTGCGTTGCCGCGCGGCACCTGTACGCCAGGCATCGCAGGCTCCGCATCCGCCCTCCGGATGCGGCAGCCATTGAGGCGGAGCTGTACGAGGGGTACCCGCGAGGAGATGCTGGAGTCTCTGAACGGAGATCCGTGGGGGCGCCCTTACAAGATGGTGCGGGACAAACTCCGCACCCGGGCCCCCCCGCTGACGCCGAGTCTCCGGCCTGAGCTCGTGGAGGACGTGGTGAGCGCTCTGTTCCCTTCGCGGAGAGCATCCTCCCCCGCCTATGGCCCCGCCGCCGCGTGCGGTGCCGGAAGCGGACTACACCGATGACGATGACGACGTTCCGGAGGTGACTGGGGTAGACCTGAGAGTGGCGGTACGCAGGCTGAAAACCAGAAACACCGCCCCGGGACCCGCCGCCCCGGGACCCGATGGCCTGCCTGGCAAAGCCTGGGTCCTGGCCTCTGAGGCTCTCGGGCCCCGACTGGAAGGGCTCCTAAGCGCATGCTTGGAGAGAGGCCAGTTTCCGCTTCGTTGGAAGACGGGGAAGCTGGTCCTCATCCGGAAACCAGGGCGCCCTGCGGACTCTCCGTCCGCATACCGGCCCATCGTGTTGCTCGATGAGGTGGGCAAGCTCTTCGAAAGAGTCATTGCCAACCGCCTCGCCGGGCACCTTGCGGGGATGGGGCCGGATCTTGCGGAACACCAGTTTGGTTTCCGCAAGGGGCGCTCGACGGTGGACGCCATCATGCGCGTGAGAGCCCTCACGACGCGGGCCGCGGTGTCCCGGGGTGGGTGGTGAGTCGTACGGTCCATGGCCCTTTACGGGGCCCCGGTGTGGGCGCGTTCTTTGAGGCGGCAAGCCACCCACTACCTGAACGCGCCCCAAAAGGTGATAGCCATAAGGCTAATCCGGGGGTACCGCACGATCTCCAGCGAGGCGGCTAGCTTCCTTGCCGGATTGCCGCCATGGGATTTGGAGGCGATAGTCCTCGCGCGCCTGCACGAATGGCGCGCGGAGGCACTGCGTCGGGGGGACCTCCGGCGTGATCTCATGGCGACATGGAGAGAGCGACTGTTGCAACCCCGTGCAGGGCACGCTACGTTAGTGGCGATAAGTCCACTCTTTGAGGAGTGGCTAGGGAGGCGCCACGGCGCCTTCACCTACCGCCTGACGCAGGTCCTCACCGGACACGGTTGTTTCGGGAGGTTCCTGCACCGAATCGGGCGGGAGGAAACGCCCGGGTGTTTCCACTGTGAGGATCATCCGGAGGACACGGTGGAGCACACCGTAGAGGTCTGCCCCGCTTGGGCGGAGCACCGCCGTGTCCTTGTAGCGACGATTGGCGGCGGCGATCTCTCGCGTCCGGCCCTGGTTCAAGCCATGGCCCGGAGCGAGAGGGAATGGGAAGCCGTCACCACCTTCAGCGAAGCAGTTATGCTAGTGAAGGAGGTGGCGGGACGTGAGAGGGAAAGAACCTCACGTCCCAGTCGCCCCGGGAGACGCCCTGGGCGTCGGGGGTCACGTGGTGGCTCCCGGCCACCGTAGGCGCGGGCCTGTGTACGGCGAGTTATGGGCTAGCTCGCCGTCCGGCCGTCTTATGACGACAGGCTGTGTCGACGGTGCGTTCGTGTTCCACGCGCGCCTCAAAGAGATGTCAGCAACCGAGTAGGGGTCCGCATGGGCCGACGCCTGCCAGAGCTGCGGGACTGTTCGAAAGAGATACCGTGGCCCTGGAACACAAAGGGCAAAGAAGGAACATGGATGGGTTTTGAGTCAGTACAAGTCTGACACTCCCTTCCGCTCCGCCCAGAGTGGGGGGGTCATTTGATGATTTACCATCCGAAAAAAAAAACAGCGGCAGCCACAGCACAGCACGATGAGCTAGGAAGATGAACTGTTTAATATTGTTGTTCTTTTATTAATCTCAACACACCAAACTAAAACACTACTAATCTTCCCAAAAAACAAAATTACTTCAGTAATTAAAACGCAATCCCATTCTTGAGGTCCATCCATCAAGCTATTAATCAACAAAAACAACTTGAAACACCTCACAAAAAGCTTACAAATAAACATTCTTCAAACACATTACGCAATATACCGACCATCATTCTAACCGACTCGGTTGATTGATGACTGCTGCAATCATGAATGCCGTAGGACCAGTGAGAAAGACCTGTATCCGGCTCGAAGGACTAAATTCCGAAGGGTCATGTTATAGTAGGCTGGCAAAACGGTGATAAATGAATGTTCGGATAAACATGGCTACTTTATTACAGAGAACGGTTATGATTTATTCATGCTCTTGTCAGATTTGAGAGGTGGTTGCACTTGGTGTCTTGGGAATTGTACCTTTGGTTCGCGCTCTAGGATTTGTGTGTTAATTTTGTTTGGGTTTAAAATGGCGGGTTGTAATTTATTATTAGTTTTTGTTTTCAGATGACTCAGAACATTTTTACGGCCCTTGATTTAACCGAACACACAATTATTATAGTTGCCTTACAGACTTTTATTGTGGTCTTAGTGGCGTCGGTTAAAGTTATGTGTCATGTCTTGATGGTGATCAATTTGAAATTTTTAACGAATCAGCAGGATTATTAAAGGAAATTGTGGGAAATCTCAACCATGCCCCAAGCAAGCGTTTATTTTAATCTATTCAAAAATTCCTTGAACCCAATGACATTGAGATATATTATTATCCTTGTGTATATTTACGTATAATCCCTACTAGACATTTATATGAGTATTATCGGCGTCGGTTTAACATAAAATTTATTGCTATAAAGTTAAATTTAGAGGCCTTTCGTAAGGACTGATAAGGACGGAATTTGGTTTATATTCTTTGGCATGAATGGCAAAAATATTAAATTTGTGAGCCATTAACAATTACGTTCTGTCATTTGTTCGTAGATTTAAACTTTATTATGTTGTTTGAGACTGTACCTACCTAAGATAAATATGTCAAGAACAAGACTATAACAAGAAGTTCTATTTGAACTATTTGAGATCTAAAAAGTTCAATTATCTTATTATTAATAGTTATCAACCCATATTGTTATGGTGGATCATACAAATCTTACAATAAATAAAATACAACACTTATTCATCAGATCCAAGTAGATTAAACTCTTTGGAAGCTTCTTTCAATCATTATCTAGTCACGGCATGACCGATGCGCGCTTGTATTGATGAACGCTACTAATGGCTGTGATGCCTTTGTATCGAGATGAGCGAGGAGGAGCGAGAGATGAGCGAAATGAGTAGAACTAGTGTATGACTCGAAACTCGTGTATGACGTGTAATCTATTACAGATTGGTCAGCACATACACGAATTGAAAGCATTAGTCAGGGAAGTAAGTCCCTTATAAGTAAAGAGATTAATTTGGTGTCATTTTGTTATTACCTTGTTAGCGACACAATTAATTTATTTGTTTAAACTATCTGGTCCGAACAATGTCACTGTGTCTGTAATAACTTCTTTTTAGGGTTCCGTCGGCAATAACAGAACTCTTATAGGATCACTTTGTTGTCCGTTTGCCAAGACCCTTTTTTCTCAGGATCGTGTGGAGGTATAACGAATGGTATGTGAAATTAATATCAAATACTCAAGTCGCTACCCCTTAGAGCAATGAAATAATCAAACTTGTGTATATGATAAACGTGTGTCAAAAGATAAGACCGCTTATGTCGCATGTTTTGCGATTTCACAAGGGAATCAAAACTTATCGGATACTTCCCGTTGAACTAGAATAAAAAAATCAATCAATCAAGCAAGGAATTCAATCAAAACCATCAAAAATTGGCAAGAAGCAATGTCTGACAGCAAAAAAAGAAAATCTGAAAACCGTGAATATGTAGTTTAACAACAAAATACCTACAAGTTTATACGGAGCCCTCGGTGCGCGAGTCCAACTCGCGCTTGGCCGGTTTTTATTTCCATAACAATATTTATTTCATCTACTTAGTCGTATTTCATTTGATTTTTAAACAAAACAACAAGTCACAAAGCTTTTATTTTGCGAGCAAAGTTCAAAGCTGATAACATCAAATAATATGCTCATTAAAACGTAAATTTTAATAATTAATAATGTATACATTTTACGTTCCAACATTAAAATAATAAATTGACATCATTAAACATGAATTAATGACTTCATACATTAAGGTCAACATATACATTTTTGAACATCAATTTAAAAGTGGTGAATTAAGTATAAAAATATTCTTTTCGGCAAAATTAAAGCAAAGTCTCATTGTCTCTAGCGTCTATACTGATCTATCTGTAATGGCTGCTGTTTGATAAAATAAATGAGTTCTTGTACTGAATAATATGTAGAACAAAATAACACGTTTCTCTATTTTTTTCTTACAGTATTTTGGTTTCTTTCGTGTTTTCCATTTTCATTAAAAAAAATATGTGAATATGTGATTCTTCTGTGTGATAGACCTGACTGGAAAAAAGTTAGAGTCTTCTAAATAAACTCTAAATATTTTGAGAAAACACTAAAAAAATCAAGCAGAAGATATTTCCTCAATTTCCTCAACACCGTACTTACTGTAGTCGTCCCAACGACATTAACAAGCCCGCCCGGGGCGCCCTCTGCCAGCAATTTGTCAACGTCAAAACTCATTTTTATTGTAACCAAGTTGTCAACTTGGCCCCTTATATCTTTATAATGACACGTTACCAAGTAGCTTTCTTTAATGTCACTTTAAGACAATCGTTCGTGACATTTGGTTAATGACAGCCAACGTGTAATTTTGGTCTTTTGAATCGAGCGAGAAAGTAAAATGTAAAATTACTTAATTTTTTACCGAGATAACTTTTATAGAGGTTTTGATAACCTTTAAGGATAATATCGTGTTGCAAAATTACGGGAGGTCACTTTGATCGGATCTGTCTCTGATATTTTTGACTGCAGTATATCCGATACTAAATTGGGTACTTCGAACAATTTGGAAGGAAATGTGTAAGTACAGATAATTATGTAGTTACGGCAATTACAGGATAAGATGCCGTTTAAGTCAGGATGTAATAAAGAAATAAATCAGGAGATAAGACATTTTATATAGAATAGATTAAAAATTTACTTTAACAATTAATGTTTTCTACATTCTGTAGTGTAATTGCTGCTTTGACACCATTACGAATAAAACAATGTATGTTCCTTATCACTATCTATCACAGAATAAATGAAATAAAAATGATAAGTACGATAGAAGTTATCTTCTGCCGGTCTTTCATTCATCACGATATGCCCGCGCATTCTCATCAATCCAACTTCACCCTTTCCACCAAAAGGTCAGAGATCATCATCATAATGACTCACACAATCATTAGCAATAATAAGTGCTTTAACAACATCTAATCTACACCCCCATCTATTTGCCAGGTAATCAATATCTGTCAGAGAAATCATACTAATCTTATTATCTGGTATTAATATGTGATTTATATTGACTGGAGCTAGATATAGAATTATTTATTAGCAAGTTTACCTCGCCGTCCGATAAAATGACTTTATAGAAGCTTAGATCATGATCGATCGATTGATTCTTAGTTTTAAATCAGCAATATTGGTAGATTGATATCTTGGGTTTCCATGTCGGGGACAGATGGCAATGTAGATTATTTACACGAATGGCGTGCTTGTTAATTTTAAATGTTTGATCCTTCGGTTTTAGTGGGAATTATATTTTATTGAATTTGTAGTGGGACAATGGGTGGCGCTTTAATACTGTTACTTTGATTTCAGGCTATATTATGGATTTGATCACGACAACTATTTTATTTTAGGTTTTTATTTTTTTTTATTTCGTGAAACTTATATTGCCTCAGTCTGCCGTCTTCTTTAGTCATAAATGATATTGTTTAAAACTAACCCAACGTTTCAAACGTTGAGTTATTCTTTCAGGAATATCACTGTAGCAGTCCGGATTGGTTGCTGATAAATATACCCGGATGATGGCAATAGGATCGATCCCTATCCCATGGGACTTAAACGTAACTAGCTAAATATAAGTGCACCATAATATTGTCTGCTTAACCCTGTTATTATTTAACAACCCCCCCTCTCCCCCGTACCCTTTTTTTTAGATTTATTATTTGTTTTATTTTTTTTTGCTTACAAAAATTAAAACAATCACCAAAGCACTTAAATTTTTCAGCTCATCCTCTTACTAAGCAAGTAATTAAAGCGGCCACAGAATGAAGACACTAATGGCTCCAAGTCACACGGGAGCGCGATCCTGACAGGATGATGGATCAGCCACTCCTCCTAATGACTCCTTATGTTACGAACTGTAAGTCATCGCGCTTATAAGATTAGATGTTGCGTGATTACTTGATTTTGTAACGTTGATGTAGTTAGTTCTTTAGGTGACTGTGCTACCTTCAAATTCACCTATCCAATTAACTGTAGGCATCCCGGAACATTTGGTACTTTAAATAGTTCAGGACTATACGTGAGGCATACTCGTATGTAACGTGTCAGATATGGATGATAATGAATAAGAATTAGATAGATAATATTTTAATAAGAACAAGATGGAAAAAATCATGAACTGCCATAATATTATTTTGAAAATTATGTAACGAATCATTTGAAAGATTTATGGAGGAGGATGAAAAAAATGTGCTTTAATGCACGCAAGATGGTGATTATAAATTTGAAATAAAAATGTTAAAGGATTTTACTTTTGAGTCTCTAATCATATTGTGACATTATTTAACACATTCAGACTGTTACCTAATGATCCTGACATTACACAATAATTGAAAAAAAAATACAACTGTTTAGAGCTATATTCCCAGCCAGTTGAAACAATAAACCTGTCCATACATCATCTTGAACTATACTTGTCACCTGTCTTTCGGCATTTTGGCATTTACTGCCGGCGCAATGCCCGTCAACTGCCAACAATGTGCCGACGATTGACAATCTATTAAACATCTCTGTCCAAGCCAACTAGGTGTGAAAGATGCACTGTTTCGCTGTAATTAAACTAGGCACAAATATTTTCAGAAATGTTTTAGGGTGTGGTGACAAAATGTGTGTTTAAAAGTAGAATACAGTGCAATATTATAGATTTCTTGTTTGTTATAGGTCAATCATAATCACGTGATCATCCACAGCCCGATTTCACCCACGGCTGGATTTAGGTCACTCTTTGCTTGTGCCAAACAATTATATATTTTTTTTATTAACACTAAGTACAAATAGTTTCTTTCGGTTACAGACCTGGTCAGTTCTGGAGTCTGTGCAGCGATGCCAAGTCGACTGGCGATACGTCCAAGTGCTAAGAAGTCTTTATGAAAACGCCATCATGACTTTATTTAGAACCAGCAAACAGAGCATATTCTATTGCGTCGGGGAGTGAGGCAAGGGGACGTAATTTCCCCAAAATTGTTCACCAATGCACTGTAGGATATTGTGTTTAAGACACCGAACTGGGAAGGTCGTGACATTATCATCAATGGCAAGTACATCTCACATTTGAGATTAGCATTAGCAGATGACATCGCCATACTGGCCCAACCGCTGCACGACTTGCAGCAGATGCTGGATAGCCTAGTTGATTCTTCAATACGTATTGATCTCAGGGTGAACTTGGACAAAACCCAGGTTATGTTCAACGAACACGTCACCCCAGGACCCGTTGTTGTCAATGGCGGTCCTCTCGAAGTTGTTCGAGAATCGGACAAACTCTGCAGTAAGAACAACTTTGAGATGGACACTAACAAAAACTCAATCGCACGCCACTTTAGACTATTCAGCAGTGGACTGCTGTAGGCTGATGATGATGACAAATTGTTTTCGAGTTGTCAGAAGCCTGTTTAAACCAGTTGTACCAAGGAGTATCGTATTACCCAGTAACTGGGTTGTGGAGGTCAGACAGGCAGTCGCTCTATGTAAAATACTAGTATTCAGCTGTATCCGAATAGGCTAGAAACTGACGCTAACATATGGGAAAAGGCTCAAAGATGATGTCTTTTTTATTGTAGTTATAAAAAATACCGAAAATTAATAATAGTCCACACAGTAACTTAAACACAATGCGTGTAATAAAATGTTATGAATAAACATTCCACGAACGAATTTACAAATATTATTACCGAAACAATGTTAATAACACTGTTAGAACCAAGTTATTGACTTCATAAAAGCAGCTTACCAACATTGGGGTCAGCTGTAAACCAGGTGCCGTTTATTTACGTTTATTGAGATTAATTTGTTGTTTGACTAAAGTTTAAACCTGTTGGGCTTAGTCTAGTTCGCGACCGGATTACGGGTTCATATCAATTACAAGGAACTGATTTTGAAATAATGATTATTTTATGATGTTTTGTTGTTTCTTGTCATCGATATAAATCTTTGGCATTTCCAAAAAGGGGACAAAATGATTGTGCTTATATTATTTCCTAAGAAAATTCGTAGTTTTCTGTCATTATACTCTTTGGATTTAAATTTCTGTGATTACATTAAGTATAACAGTCTTAACAACGACTGTTAAACTTAATGCAAATACAACATCATCTTTCTAGCCTTTTCCCAACTAGGTTGGGATCGGCTTCCAGTCTAACCGGATGCAGTTGAATACCAGTATTATGCATGGAGAGACTGCCTATCTGACCTCCAAAACTCAGTTAGTGCTGGGTAATACGATACCCCTTGGTAAGACTTATTGTCAGACTTATTTACTATACGAAAAATGTGAGATAAAAAATAATTACTTAATGGTTTCTCACATAATTCCTCCTGATGACCGGAAAAGGGCGTAAAATCTATCCAACTCATTTTTCATATCACACGCTTCTATTATTATATCTACTCCATTATAACAACGAGTGGGCCATAATAATTTATGACCACCATTAAAGTTACCAACATGTTAAACGCGCCGGTTGCCCAGCGGGGCATCTTATTATGCCCACTACTGAAATGCTAAGTTTCTTATTGATATCCTTCATGATTGATTGCTTTATGTAACTCTGACTAAATTGTGGAGTTTGTCGATTAGTTTGGTGTGGTTTTTTGGGACATTGGGGTGGTCTTTTTGGTTCGAAGGACCATTAAGTTTCGTAGGGGGGTGGTGTGAGGATCATCTTTAATACTGATGGCAACGTACTGCGACTGTCTACTGATGGTTCCACTGAGGGTCTAAAATGAATGTCATGCTTTTTTGCTCTCGATGTTCCGTTTGATGAAAGCGACACTGAGGCCGAAATCTTAAACGTTGTAACTCTTCAAAAGCCTGTGTTCGTGTTTAGTAAAGCACATTATTATGTCATTGTCTACCAGTGTGTCTGTCTGTTTACCTGTTCACTCGCACAAATGTGAAACTGCAGATGTGAGACCGAGACAGGTGCATGTCTAAGCCAAAGCGCACATTATGCATGGTTAATATAGATCTCAACCTTAGTGTTTCTATGACAAAACGTGTCAAAAACTGGTTTATTGTTGTAAATAGGTTTGAGTTTGATCATTTGTTACCCTTGTTTTAATCTTTGACACAACAACAAGATAAAACATAGGCAGGTAACAGAAATCAAACTTAAGCACACTACTAATAACACAAGCAGAGGGCAAACTGTGTTCGAAGGATAATCTCATTCGCTTATAGCTAACGATCACTGATTACAGGAATCGTGTCAATTGACTGTAATAATGACACAAAATTATACACAAAGTAATGACAGTCGCCGACATTAGGAATACAACAAATTGCTGTCATAAAGACGTTTGTGTTGCTCCGTAATTGGTCGGAGTTGTGAATTCGTCATGTGTTCGTGAGTCTAATTTGTGTGTCGTGTGATGCAGGTGTTTTGTGTGTTAAATTGACGAAAAGTGTCGTATGTGTGGAATTCCTCACATTTTCATGTTGTTTATTATCACAGGCTAGGGCTGAGGGTCTACGGCAATCGCTTTCAATGTGTTCGCGTTTCTACAGGGCCCTTCAACAAAATTGACATTAGCTATTTGGTACCTTATGTTAATCATTTATGGCAGATAGAATTTCTCTTTACCCAGGCTCTCTAGTCTTTTTGGAATTTGCGCCACAACACCGTCTACATCTTTCACAGACAAAACTTTAAGAGTGGCTTGTCCATCTTATTTTTGTTTTAAAACATACGTTTTGGTAATAAGACAACAGCATTATTTTATACGTCAAACAATACAGATAGAGACGGGATAGTCTTTTCACCTTTAAGGTAACATCTCGGTGCAAATATTATAAGTGCCTATAAAATATCTCTACACAGCCTTGCCAGTATCTTTATGATGTTGTAAATGTACAGCTGGATGCTGTCATTCACCTGATATGAACCCAAAGGTTGATTGATCAAGAATGCCTCGTGGCATTAAGTGCGCCTGTATACTCTGTTATATATGAGGATTAAAGAAATAAATATGCGAGCTGCGCGTATCTTTTATTCTACACCACAATTAAACTCGTCGAACAGATAAACAGGCCTCATAAACAAATACATTTAGTTATAAATCGTGCATATAATAGCTACTCTTTGAGTACGCTTTAACTCAACCGAGCGGGGCCGACCGGGCCCTATCGCTTTCGCTTCGAATAATTTATGTGTATTGTCGAAGCGAACGGTGTCGATTATTCATATTTATGCCGCTAGTGTGGGCACTGTGAAATATTGAGCCGAGGAAATTACTTTGCACGCCTGAGGTGCGGTTGGGTGGGGTAGCTTTTCGAGCGGTGGGTGATAGGAATTTTTATTTTCAATTATTAATATGACGTTTAAAGGCTGAGAATATGTGATCTTTACAAAAAGGAGAAATTAATTCTAAGAAGTGACCATGATGTGGTTTTAATTTGTCAACAACTGATAGCAGTTTTTAAATAAAATACTACGACGACTATCTATTACTATCAATGCAAAATATCTTGACATTAATGTCTATGTTTTTCCCCAAGATTCTCCCAATAGTTATAAATTTTAGTTGTACTATATGTCAAGGAAAATCAGCGCCTACACAAATCATAGACACACCACGTTCTGTGAATCTGATTTATGGTCTGCAATTTCGTTCAATAATGGCAATTTGTAAGACTATCGCCAGAAGGCATCCTTATGAATTGCTAGATGCACGACAATACAATCATAATATATTATTAAGTATCATAACTTTAGTTGGAAGAATTCTTAGGTTTATATTATAAATCCTTTGATCAATATGTTCTCACCGTACACGAGAAAAAGTTAGACTCTTTTCGCACACCCTTCATGGAACTATGGATACAATTTTCAGAATAAGTGAGCGAGACAATTCTATTCAAATGTCATTGTCAACGAAACAGAAATAGGATATGTTTTTGACGGGTAAGGGGAATTTTATGATTTAAATCTTTTGAGGAACGTGAATCAAACGCTGTAGGAATGAACTCATGGAGTTGACCTAAAAAATCTAAAGAGATGATTTTTTCAAAAGAAAATTTTTTATTCGAGAAACATCAATCGTTTACATTAATAACAACATGCAAACTGCAAACTATTGAGAATTCATGTTTATCAGATATCATCATCATAATTTCAGCCGAAAGACGTCCACTGCTGGACATAGGGCTCCCCCAAGCGTCGCAATATTGGCTGGTCGCATGCGTCTCGCCTCCAGCGGATTTCGCAACCTTCACCAGGTCAGTAGGTGGTTTGTCTTTGATATCCGATAACCATTCGCAATCGATACCCAAAATGAAATGCATTGTCTTTTTCCAACGACGTACCTAGAAGGTAGGCGGAAACATTAACAATTATCTGCCATCAATATCTTAAAACTGACCACGTCTGATTGTAATAATTGATAATAAAAATTATGATTAATTGGTCATAATCTGCTATTATATTAAACAGGAAAGCGACAATCATTTTAATAATTAATAGATTATTTATGAAGTCTGTTACGTTTGAGTGATGATTAATGGGACTATAATTAGGAACGTAGACTATGATTATATCACTGTACCTTGACGATTCAGGAATTATAGAAATCAACTGTTATCAGAGGTTTTTCTAAGCGATACTAATTTTCAGTTTTATTTTCATTGATAATTTCTGATTTATTGCTGCTATGCACCTACAATGTACACTACAAGTACTACAATCTAGAAATGTTTATGTTAGATTTTATTCCGAGTAAAGGGCAAAGAAACGAACATACTATTCACTTTCAGGGCACCTGAAAAATACAATGCAAAAGGCATTAACAACCACAAAAAAAAGACTAAAACATGGTTATTTTTTGTTTCTCGCGAGCACTGCAACCCCACCCGGCCCTCGAGCCGATGAATTGTTTCATAATGTTAGTGCTTTAACTGAAAACTTTATGTTAATCGCCACTAGAGTTAGCGGTACGACGTGTTCCACCTAAGTGGACTTTAACGGCCTATGACTGATGATTGCAATACTAGCCTACATGGGAACCTAAAGCTATTTCAAACTTACTACTAGGTACGTAATGGTGGAACTTAAAAGAGGAATGGTAAAGGCAAAAAGCTTTTAACTGCCCGTCGGAATATGCGTAGTACTCGTAGCTATGAAATGGAAGCATGCAGGACGTTTGCTGGAGGTGCTGATGGTTGACTAGAACACAGATAATATAATACTACGTACTAGAATGAGTCGTTGCCGGGAGCTGGTAGACGACGTGTTGGCAGACGAATGGATGACATTTGGAGATTAGGGATAACACCTGATTGAGACCAGAGCAAATCAGGGATGGCACGAGAGGAAGCAAGCCTATACTAAGCAGTGGATGAAACATTCCTGTCAACGATGATGATGATGATGATGATGATGATGATTATTAGATTATAGACTATCTTGTTGAGAGCAGCGGTGGCCCAGTGGTGGAGACCCCGACTTACGAGCAGTAAGTCGTGGGTTCGAACCCAGCCAGGCGCACTACTTTGTGTAAGTTATTTCATCACCACTGCACTCAAAAACGGTGAAGGAAAACATCGTGAGGAAACCGGCATGTCCTAGAACCAAAAATTCGAAGACATGTGACATCTACCAACCCGCACTGTGCCCGCGTGGTGGATTATAGCCCATTCCCTCTCATAGAGAGGAGGCCTGCGTCCCAGCAGTGGGAACATTAATAGGCTGATTATGCTTATGCTGATGCTATCTTGTTGAAACAACTTTAGAAGCTTACATTATAAGGCTTATCGACAAAACCCTGCATTCAAAACTCAAGTATAATCCATACATTATTACGCTATTGCATACCCTACAATAAGCTCTATAATCACTGCAGAACATAGAAAGGCCCCAGACAGCATACGTCATCATTAACTCAAGTCTTCCTAATGACAGCTACACAATAGAATATTAAAATCTTACAAACATACCTTCATTAACTCGACGAAGCTCTAAAGGCAATCAATCACTCGCAGTTTTCACACACATACACACACACAGGCGGATATTCACAGACACATGCGCGTGTGCCTCTTCAGACGACTAACTACGCTCGCGAATGTATTCTTTCTTGTAGATAATACTATTTGAAGGAAATAATGGATTGAAACTGTTTTGCCTACATGGGTGATTGAGTACCTTCTTTCTCACTCACTGTGCATGATACCCCCGTTAATCGGAAAGCTCGTTCACCCGTTGGTCCTGCGCCTGATCTTTCTGCGGTCTCCGGATTGCCGTCCCATCCTCCCATTGATCGATTGTGGTCCCATCAGACTATGAGAGTAAAGGAACGGAGAGTGCACCTGTGCCTGCGCACACACTTGCGCACCATGATATCTCCCGCGCCGATGCCTAACCTCCACTGAGTTTGGCCGCCGTGGCCGAAAAAACCATGGGTTTAGAAGAGTAGTTCCATGATTGTGCTTGAGTACACCACGGGTTGGAGTCTACTAAATGTAACAGGAAAATAAAGGGGGTAAAAAACCAGCCAATAGTTGTAATCATAAGGCGGAGCTCCTAAAATGATCTAGTTCATACCTGGAAACTACAGAAGTGGAGATAATTTAAAAGTTATCTACAGATGTTAAGACAATTTCGATGATCCGCAATCACACAGCCATAACGACGTATCAATCACGATAACCCTGCTGAATGTGGGCGTCACTCTATTGTCTCAGGCCGCACACATCGGCGGCACTCTTAAAAACAGGAGCATTAATCTTCAGGTCCTAAGGTTCATCAATTATATGCCCACGTGAAGAACGCTGATTTGTTGAAGTTTTGGGTTATCTGTAAGTTTTGATTTAGTTGTGGTTTTATTTGTGGTTTACAGTTGATAGAATTGTGGGATGGTGTTTTAATCGTTTCACTGTTTTATTTGAAAATATGCCAATTTATTTTTGATTATGATTTCCTTTGAAAAACAAACAATTTTAAAAATATAAAAAAATGTAGCCCACTTGTTTCTAGAACAGGGTCCAAGCTACCGGCGGCGGCGGCCAGAGCTCAAGAGAGAGGAACCCTATTATTTATTATATCGGTCCAAAAATCCACCTTGCTTCTTTTCGCCCTACTCAAAAAACTTACACCGTTCGGCAACTCTTTAACAGCTATAACTTTACAATTTTCAAGCTACAGGATTATATTTAACTCAAATACTGTGCTCCGGGGATAAACACAACAAAGCAAGATGCTAAAACAAAATGAGTCAACGAAAAATCTAGAATATTTATTACCGCTATAATGTCACAGTATTTTTCTCACTGCAAATACCAAGAATAAATTAATGAAGAAACCACGTTCTATGACTCAAAGTAACAACTCGTGTAGACGATCAAGCATACATATAAATTTATTGGTCTAAACTGCAACTCAACGGTCATAATTTGTAAGTTAAAAGACCTTTTAGTGGAACCGTGTGCCTATACCTTAACACATCCAAGAATCAATTAAGTTCTTTACAATTCATTCAACACCACAGCGAACGCTTTCAAATGAACGGAACGAGTGAATGATCACTTTCATATCCCGCTTATTAGAATCGAGTGAATGAATATGAATTCTTTATTTGAAATTCAAGCTAATGTATTTTGCGTTTGTCACGTCAAATTAACTTCGGAATTAATTTCATTTTGCATTTTATTATTCTGTTAGGGTGAATACACACTGGGATATTAATCATTGGAAGATTGCCACGACTTTTAAGAAAAAAGTGGTTTGAATTATTCGATATCAGAATTCGAAAGAAGAGACTTAAATTTCAAGCTTTCAGAGTAAGTTTTAAGATAATTTATTGCATCCTAAGAGCCTGAAAACGATCAAGAACTCTCACATTAAAGAGGCGAAAGTAGTCTCTATTATTGAAGATATGGGTATGCAGTACACATGACTTGAATTTTGGCAGTACTACACCATTTTGAAGTCCATGGCTACCCTTTCTTATTTTAATACACATAAAAAGTACATTAAAAATCGATTTATTCCAGAAATCCCCATCGACAAATCCCCACCAGTGGGGATTGTTATATTTTTTTCCAGAAATCCCCACTTGTTAAATAAACTCAGCCTAGTGGGTATTTTTGGAAAAATAAGTAACAATCCCCACCAGGTGTTGTTGTTCCCAAATAATTAAGAAAATTATCATATTATGCTTTAAAACTGCTACCTCACAATTAAAATTTATTTCAAAATAAAACTGCACAGCTTACAAACGTCATACCCTTGCATGAAACCAGTTAATAAATTTAATTTTATACTCTTCCTCTACACCTATAGAATAGTAATAAGCAATTAAGTTTTACGAGGCTAACACAAGACATAATAACGACTGATTACCATTTTAATATGGTCATAATATAGTACGAGCTGGGCTCGCATCTTAATGTGAGGTTCAGATCACAATCTGACGAGATTTAGGTATTGTGGTGGTTGAATGACAATGTGATGTCGTTGTGTGGGTGAGTTGTGTGCAGCAATGATTGTACTGTTAAAAACTAGTAAAACTCGTCACAATCTTATTCTTCTTTGTGTTGCTAATGCGAAAAATGCAAATTTTGCTCGCCCAAAACTTTACCACTTCTGCTGGGTTGCTCAGAAGTTAGTTTGACGACATTTGGGGCAAAGAGTGCAAGATAGGGACCGGAATTTAGTTTGTTGAGAGTATGGGATCTTGGATTCGACACTAAACAATAAAACCATGTTTTAAACCCTAGTGGTTGTCACATCGATCAAAGCACAAAACTACCGACCTCAACTAACGACTGTATTGTGATGATACTTCTGTGCAAACCATGTCGAAGTTTACTTAATCGTGAGTCAGTGTTACTTAAGATCCTTTATATCCAGCCGGACGGCACTACCTAGTCAAGTACTAAAATAACATTCAAAATAATTTACCACTTACGTATTTACCGGTCATAAACTTAAACATGCATAAAACATCAAGTAATCAGTATGTAAAATCAATAAACAGTATTTTACCTGGTAAGCGGTATTTTGCAATGTATAGTAGCGTAATGTGTATGGACCCTTATTATTTATTGGTGATTGTGATTTGTGATGTTCTAATGCCCCGTTTCCGACCTCCGACGATGTAGCTAGTGACACGACTTGCGACCCGCCTTGCGACACAACTTGCGATGCGACTTGCGACGCGACTTGCGACTCGCCTTGCGACACAACTTGCAACGCGACTTGTGACGCGACTAGCGACGCGAATTGCAACGCAACTTGCAACGCGACTTGCGACGTGAATGGCGACGCGACGTGCGACCCGAATTTTGATGCGACTTGCGACACGACTTGAAACATTACTTGCGACATGCTTGCGACGAGACTTACGTTCGTTACTTTGTTTTCTTCACATGAGTAACCTCGCTCTGCAAGTTCCGTAGTTGTCGCGGTAACTCGTTAACTCGTGATCGTTTCAAACACGTTCTTTCATTGGTTTTCCCCGCAGTTGGTGTTACTACACGCGTGTTACTTGTGGATGTAGCCGCGCCCAAGATATAGGGAGGAGGAGCTTGAAGCTCAATAGAAAATACATAGATAGTAAGATATGGGAGGTCATACCGCGTACACTGCGGTCAAGTCTTGAAGAGGTAGCTACCATAAACGTAATGAGCCTCTAGTGTTCCCACTGCTGGGACACAGGCCTCCGCCTCTATGTTTGTGTGAGTACTATGTACTAGAAAGCTGTCATTCGCTGGAAACCTGCGTCTTTTCTTGACTTGAATGTGCCCTGGCGGTTAGGAGTATGTCATGCTCACTCAAATATCTCGCTGATGGTGGCACGTGTGTCGGATCATTTAGTTCCCTTCAAAATGGTTGAGTTGAATGGTGCTGATACATGCGTCATATTCGTGAACGGGCGCTGTCAGTTGTGACTGGTCATCTTTTATTTGCCACGGCTTATTTGAATTTTTTTTTTTTTTTTTTAATTGTTTTTGCTATGGACACTTTTAACGTACACATCTTGCTGCATCGTTCTTACATAATGTACGAGTACCATCTCAAAATGATTGATGTAACCAAGGTTTTGTTAAAGTATTCTGATTTAAAAGAGTGTCCATGGAGTTTCTTGCCCGTTCTTCTCCATAGAGATCTACGTTAGGGAATGGGCAACTACAGTGCTTTCACAGTTTTTGTGCCTTGTGACAGGGACTGTAGCTATTTTTTACTGTTGTCTTTGTTTCGACAATTCAAAAGTGCCTGTAACTGGCCTACTTGAAATAAATGCTTTGATTTTGATTTTGATGTGAGGATGTGTTCTGTCACGTGGTGGATGGATGATTTATATTGTTTTATCAATGTTGGTCATAAATAAGCGAAACGATGATGTGAAACAACGTTTATTTGAATGAATGCATCAAAAAGTAATGTATATTCTTGTTTAAGTAATGCATACCCATAAAATAAAGGCATTATTAGAAGAGATATAAACATGCATGGCACTGGCATATGTATTACATCAGTGGCTCCTCTGACACGACGACTATCGCGCTAAATCACACTGTCAGCACTACTATATTTCTACTATAAGAGCGTCCCCACACCATTCGAGTCGCGCGTTTATTATAATAGTATGAGATATAAACATGCATGGCACTGGCATATGTATTACGTCAACGGCTCCTCTGACACTGCGACTATCGCGCTAAATCACACTGACAGCACTACGCTGTTATAAAAGCCTCTACAGACGAAATTAGCGGCACAACATTTTTAAGAATTAGAATAAAATATTAGTTATACTTTATATTGAACCTAACAAAGAAGTTTTCATTATTTGCTAGTTTATAGATTGTTAACAAAACCAGGAAGTTAATAAAACATGCTTTGACAATCGCTTACGCAGTTTATTAGTATAAAATGACATTTTCCAGTCAATAAAACAGTGTAATTACAACGTAGTTTACATTACATTAGGTTGAACTTACGTGTCTTTACAAATTAGTGTTTGTTGCTGGTTAAAGCAAAGCAGAATTGAATTAGAAACAAGTAAAATAGAAAATTGGGCTAGTTGCATGGTTCCAGTAAAACTTAAATTGAAGTCATAATACAAAAGTTACGGTCAAAGTAAACTCTGCGCTACCACCAACTACGCTGTGGAAGATGCAAAGTTTCGGAGCAATAAAATTTAAAGCAGTCTCAAAGTAGAGTGTAGAAGAATCCAGAAGAAATCCAGTAGTTATAGAGTATTTTAGATAAAGCTAACTATATTTTAAAGATAATTAAATTGGGAGGGAATACAAGACGTGAAAGATACAAACCTATAGAAAGAAAGGTAAATATTTTGACTTACCTACCTATTTCATCATAATAATTCCGTCTAATTTTTCCATCAAAAATTCTATTACTTATGATTATTTAGATTAAGACTTACATAATTACTTAATCACACAACATAATAATCACTTCGATATTCATAATTATCATTAGTGCGTCAACCCACGAGTATCGCGCGTTCGCCTGACGCGGCTTTACGCGCGCTCCCACACGGGCAGACGCGGCATCGCGACATAAATCTAGACTGTAATCGCGCACAATCTGACAGCCAGCCTGTTGAAATGAATATTCGTGATAAATCAATGTTAGCCACCGTGTGGGGAGTGGATGTTGGCATTTATATTTTGGTTTCCATGTTTATTGGGACATGTGAAATATTTGATAAAATTAACGACTTCATGCTTAGTTTGTCGCTTTATTTATTGTTTGTTTAATAGCCGTCTTAACGGAACCAATTAATTTGTAACCTGTATTTTTTCTTTAGGTGTTTATTACCGCAGGAACCATGTCTGTGTTTTACTAATAAAACGCTTGGAAGAGATTGTGCTGCCAAGATTGATCCCTGATGTTCAGTTGGTTTTATTGATGATCAGTGTGAAGATCTTCGAACTTGAGGTTGTATTATATTTTCAATTTATCCTCCTTCTACCATTACTCTTCTCTTTTATTTCTAATGTACAAGCGGTAAGTCTTCCTTGTCGTTCTCCTTCTTTTGTCACGTTTCAAGGAAACGTAGCATGTTTCTAGCAATCTTCCTCAATTCCTATTTAGTTGGGGTCGGCGCAGCATATTTTCTTCTTCTTTGATACTTCGCAATTAGTCGTCACCCCCTTTTTAGCGAGATCATTGTTCACCAAACGTTTCTTTAATCCTTCAATCTGGTTATATATTCCTCACACAACTCCACAGCTTCCCTATTCCACGCAGAACGACAATCTCCGTCCATTATTATGTCACATTCATTATCGTTTTATTACATACACGACCCGAGTATTGGCACCTCTGTGAACAATGTTGTAAACTTGAAGCAATTCTACGTAATTTATAATTACTTTTACTAGGAGGCTGGTAAGATAATCACCCTTTCTGGCATTAGAAATGGCTTTTAAGGAATCATAGATCATCAACGGTATATTTTTGTTTTTTTTTCATAAATATAACGATTCTTTAATTGATTGTTCCTAGGCATAGCGCTACCAGCCACCTTTGGATTGCTATTGTTTTGATTAAGTGTTTTGAAAAATATCTTATGAGTATCTTGTGATCATATCCTGACCACGATAAAAGCACCTACTTTGTTCTACCAACCAAGTTCTTCCAAGAGTACAAAAATGTTAGATAACCTCATTTGTTAAAAACATAAATCCGTGTTGTGTGACAGGGTGTTGTGGCTCAGCTTAGCCCAAGCTGAGCCACAACACCCTGTCTTTCATATTCCGCATCCAGCGTGACCCAGCCACCTTCTAAAGGTGGTCGGTCCATCCAGCTCACGGGCGTCTATCGCTGCACTTGGTCCCCACTCTAAAACCCAAGACGTTTGCTCCATCGACTGTCGGTCCTACTACAGACGTGGCAAACCCACTGTCAAATCAACTTGCTCACTTGGTGGTACTCTACGTCGTGATCAGGTGAGTTGTACAGTAAACAGAAATAACTGCCGAACCTGCCTAATTATAATTGTTAAAGATACTCCATACCATATCTACGCCTGAAGTAGTACCTAGTTAATTTTACAAGCTTATTATTTATTTGAAATTAAATTAAGAGCAGAATTTAAATACGGATGACGTACCTACGTTATTCACGAGATATTTTACGATGATTATGCAGAATATTGTGGTATTTGGTCTGCGGTCTTTAAATTGAGAAAATATTATGCCGTGAAATGAATTAAGTGAATGCATATTTCATGCTTTTAAAGTACACTTTTGAAATATTCATAGTCATTTTCAAATGGAGGTTATATTTTTCAGAATTACTTGTGAGTGTTACTGTTACCTACTGGCAGAATAAATATCTACCTGCAATAACCTATAAAATACAGGATGCAAGCGGCGAACCCAGAGCGCTTCGCTGAACTGATTTAAACTGAGCCGCACATCACCACACAACTTAATTCTACCATAGTGTTGAAGAGGGAAACAAAAGAAATCAAAAGTCAACTAAAATGGCTGCTGAAAATTACCACCCAAACCCTAAACCTTTTTTCCATAATTCAGAAAGAAAAAACACATTTTCAAATCGAAATCAAATTGCGTGACAACCACTTTCTCTTCCGTAGGAATCGGCTAGAATTGGCACAAAACCGGGACCAAGCAATAGAAAGAATGGAAGGAAGCCTTTCCTCAGCATTGGAATATTTTGTAAAACCAAATTCTCATAATAAGATTATCTGAAGGTTCCACTTAGCCGGACACAACGCAATATTGTAGGACCAGCCATAAATAATGTAGGATTAATAATTAAGCACGAAATAAAAAATTACTCAATACATAAAACAAGCAATATAATCAATTATGAACGACACAAACATAATAAATCACAGGTTTACTGATACATCCGCGTTATAAATTAATATACGTACTTGTTATTATTCATAATTAATAATAAATTAATCTCTCAGTTAAACCGTCGGATGCCATATTTATAATCTGCATATTTTATTAAGCAAAGCCCAATGCGCTACTGCTGAGTATGAGATCCTGGGTTCGATTCTCAAATTGGGCAGTGTTGTTGGGTTTTACCATCAAAAATTTCTCAGTAGCTGGCCAGATTCTGGATGTACACCTGTTTGATGGAACTAGACTAGGTATCGTATTGCCCAGAACTAATGGGTGGTGGAGGTCAGATAGGCAGTCGCTTCATGTAAAATACTGCTATTCAGCTGCATCCAGTCTAAACTGGACGCTGATCTCAACATAGTTGGGAAAAGGCTAGGTCGCCCCGAAACATAACTGGCGAAATGTTAGCGTACCATCAGTACAGTTTTGCCTGAACCTTCTGGGACTACAGGCGTGATGCTATGTTACATTTAAATTATAGTTGCTAAGTGAGTGATTTACAAGTGAGATGAGATTTGTCTGCTGTTCCGAAGCTTGAAGAGAAAGTTTAAGTGTGAAGGTCGTTATCTTAATTTATGGCTTACCTTGTAATCATGGGAACGAGGCCAGAGCTACCTTTTGGTTTTGGATTTAAAAGTGAAAAGTTAACAGTCATGATTTTTAAGACTTCTTTGTGTTTTTGTTACAATTTACAGTATACTTACACCTATGGCTGATATACTTTGGTGGATTATCAATTGTCTGACCTTCGGTTGGTACGTCCTTGTAGCTTGGAAAGTAGACGGTTTATTCCCGTCTGCCTCCACGGGTCTGTCCCCGGGTGGTTGCGTCTGTTCAGTCGCATTTGGTCCTACCTCTGTCCCCACTGGTAGCAGATAACACATAAATTAGTGGAATCCTCCACCAGTGGTGATAGATTCGACGATGAAGTAGCGGTCTGACACCACCAATTATTTCAACGAACAAATTAGAAAGAAGGATGGCCCAAAACATCATGCCTCTGTCATATGCGCGAGTCTCAACCAAGTCTCATAGACTATCTTCTGATTGACATGTACCCATCTGGCTGTCGGTCTGCCAACACTTCTAAAATCTCTCGGCAATCATTCAGCGAGGTAGGGGTTAGATAAGGTGATAAGTTAACATAAAACTTATATTATAATGATGTAGCAATTGATCAAGACAAATCAACGCATTTTGCAAAAGTAACCCTTTCTCCTTCTCACAGATGGGAGGCATGTCTCTTAGTAGCGTGACGTTATAGGCTGTTTAGAATTTAATCACGCAAATATCAGTACAAGTCCAATCACATAGACCAAACAGCAATGCTAATTTAAACGACACTCGAGACATGCAGTGGGCGATATCCTTAACATTAATACGCGATAGCATAATCAACTAATACCCTATTAATTCCCAGATCAGTAAACAGTAATAAATCAATAATGTATTAAAACAGCTTAGACTAGAATTTTCTTTAAAACGATTACTTTTATCACTAGGAAAATCCGTTAGTTCGTCTAGCGAAATAACATTATAATTTTGAATCATCTGGTCGTAAAAATTAAGTTTCAATTTCGTTGACAGTTACTCAGCAGTTAAGACAGTGTAAAACAATATAGGTATAATCTAAGTAAATAATATAATTTATTATTGATGTTATCAGCATTATAAAATCAAGGACTATGTATCATATCATAATTCTTATGGGCTGATGTTTAGCACAGACTATTCAAAAAACCCTGTTATTTATAACGTGCCAACAATTGGGAAAACCCAAGGATTAATGGATTAAGTACATAGCATAATTTATTTGGTCGTAATAATAATTGTGACACAAAGATTATAATTTATTTGCTGAATAGCTGTTTCACCACAGTGCTTAGTATTTCATCAGGTTTGATTCATTCCATGTAACGTTGGTTTTGAACAAAGACAAAATTGTGTCTTGAATTATCCTTGGTTTCAAAATTGGCGCCAAAACTCGTAACCATGGTTAAAGGTACGTTCGCTGTGTCACGTTTAAACTAAGTTCGTCTTCTTCTAAAAACTAACAAATGTAGTTAAGCGAAGAACCTTTTAAACCGCTGCGCACTGTGCTATGCTGTATGGTACACACATCAAGCTATGCATATCCAGTATAACATGGCCGCGCTTTGTATAGATTTCCCGTACAATGAGAGATCCGCTTATACTGGTTATGCATAGCTTGATTGGCCGTCGTGAGTACTTTTTCCGCTTGAAGTACATTGACAGGGGGTGCTGTTTGTGAGATTTTCTGTGGAAATTATATTGAAAACCAAGATGGCAGCATTAGTTTATATTATGTCAACGCTGGATGCGAGTCGCACGGGACCGGTCAATGGGGCGATACTTGGGGGAGGCCTATGTCCAGCAGTGGACGTCTTTCGGCTGAAATGATGATGATGATGATGTCAACGCACCAAAAGAATAATGTACTTACAACCTATAGACCGGAGTATATTAGTGGTGGTCCTTTCATACAAGCCTATAAGCTTGGCTTGCCCTTAGAACCTACTACACTTCATGATGTTAGGGTTTCAGAACAGTCTGCTTGCCTTAGGGGCTTGCCGTATTGTTAGCCTCTAGGCACGCCACTGACTGTACTATTCTGTGTGTGTCTTTGTCTGCACTGTCTGTACTTCATATCCAGGCACTAAGTACTTCCAGTATATTTTCTACGTTTCTCTGAAGAGTGAAATTCATAGGCACAATTCTTTTACTTTTGCGTGCGTACTCAGTGCCACCTCATGCAACGTGTCATGCACTACATGGGAGCTAATTACTCCGAACTGCAATTTACATGTTAATTGCTTCATATTATGTAATTACTTTATAGTAGAGTACAAAAGTTTTGCATAATACTCGTACAGTTCAATATTTCACCGCTATAGAGGTTGGTGCATTTTTTTATTTATTTTTTTAGTTTCATAATGACGTTTTTTCAATAGCCTTGTATGTCCCACTGCTGGTCAAAGGCCTCTCCCATATCTTTCCAGGTACTCTTCTCCTGCGCTACTTCGAACCAGCCTTCGTGATGCGCGTCTAGATCATCTTACCACCACTTTCTAGGCCGGTCTCGGCGGCGCCGTCCGTCCTCATGTTGAGAGGCTTTAAAAAAGGGATGTTTTAAAGCCTAATAAAACAACAGGTTTACAGTCTTTGTACTTCAGGGATGGGATTGGAAGGTTCTGAAATATCTAATATGTAATCTACTAGAAGGCGCAACGTTAGAGAGACTCCCATAAGGTGGGCAGATGATCTGGTGAGAGCCTCGGGAAACCGCTGGAAGCAAGAAGCATGGGTCCGGTTGTCACGGGTAAGATTTAGGGGGGCCTGAGTCTAGAAGTGGCCGTCTTGTGGCTAATATTATGATGATGGTTGAGGTCTGTTAGTTCTAGCTAGTTTACAAGTATCGTATGTAGTAATACTTCTGCAATCAATTCCCTACATTTAATTACTATCATAAATCATTGGCAACTATTAATTTTCTAGCCATTATGCCTACAAAGTATAAAGCCAGTTGTTTAGTATGGGAATACGTGTTCTTGTAACATTACCTAGTTGTAAACGATTTAAAAGTATCGGCCATTAAGCCTGTAAAGGCATTGGCGGGTATTAATTTATGTAGCAATTTGTATCGGTTTAATATTTTAATTTAATAATAAAATAATATGGCTTGGTGGTATTACACGTTTAGAATTAAGATAAACTTATCAGAAAAACTGACTTCAACTAGCAATATTTTGTAATACATTTTTTTCTGTTTCTAGGTTACTACACACTGCGATGCCAGATAATTTGCTTTCATGTTGCCAACTTTTTAGTAAAGGATAAACTATTCAAGTGCCTTGAATTTACGATGAAAACTCAAATACAGCCACTTTCATTGGTGTGCCCCTATCGCCGTAATGTATTTGATATTAGCATTAGCTACCTGAGGAAGGAATCATCATACAAGAAGATTTAGTTATTCTAAAAAATATTGTTGATAAAAGGTGCTACAAAGCCATGGAAAAAGCAGAGTGATTCCAGACAAAAGGTGTGGTCAGAAATAAAAATGAAAAATATATTTACGCGCCAAGCAATTTCATTACGAATCTTTTAAGAGCTCGCAGTATAAACAGAGCCATGATAAACTTCACCTTTAAACATGTACCAATCACACGCAATGCCTGTAAATATTACTTTTAATTCCCATATTATTTTGCCGACCGTACAAAACCATCAATAAGTCAAATGAAGCGGTAATCTTGTGCGGTTAACTGCTCATTGTGTTCCCGAATGATTTATTTTACGACCGTACTTTCACTGCGTCCGCAATCGGTTGTTTTGCTGACCGTACCCAGTACTCGTTGTTTACGATTTGGAAATTGCTAGTTTCAGGAATTTGCTGGCGGTACCTGGCTATGTATGGAACAACGAGTTGCATCACTTAGGTTACAGCCGTTTCGCACGTGAGATCGTGTTGCTGGGACAATTTATTGGATATGATTGCTGCGGATTTTATGGCCGTATCCGTGAAGAATGCATCGGTAGTTATCGGAGTTATTTATCGCGATTGGAATTTAAAATATAGATTCAAATTAACAGTGAATACATTCAAGTGAAACATTACTTCAATGTCTTCACTTTTAAATTGAATCAAGCATTACATTCAATGCAAATCAAAAAAGCAGAATTAATCACTATAAATAATACTGGTAATTCAATACTTGTCTCAAAACGGATTTTTTTAAAGGTTTTTTTAACAATAGCTGGTATATTGTGGTTACAGGCCCACTGCTGGAACATAGACCGTCTGTCTATGTCAGCAAGGACCGTAATCCTCCATCCGGCCATAGTGACAGGACATTAGATGACTTTTCTTTGATCTTTTGACTGGTTTCTCATGGTATGTTCTCAAAAAAGGGAATGCCTTTTTTTGAGAAAACAAAGCCATATAATCGACGAAATGTGTCATCAAACATTCGCACTAAATAGGCAGTCGCTTCATGTAAAATACTGGTATTCAGCTGCATCCGGTGAGACTGGAAGCCGACCCCAACACAGTTGGGGAAAGGCTAGGCAGATGATGATGATGAGTGGTGATGAAAACAGTTAGACAAAGGAACTGCCGCTCTGGGATAGATTAAACCATAAACTGTAAAACGTAAATTGGTACTGGTTAATTAATCTGTACGTCATAAGACAATCTTACAAGACTTAAACAAGCTGTAACTCCATCCAAGCCTGTAGCCAAAACCGTTTTACACATACACCATCCATCACTCCCAATATCTCAATAAAATCATCACAATTAATGGAAAACATTCAATATCCAGTAACCGCGCGTAATTCATAATTTAATATTTCATTGCCGTCGGCCAGCAACCGGCAATTATCGGCATTACATCGTGCAGCAACCAGCAACCATACAATAACGGGTTGAGTCAATTAACTTCGGGTCGTATCGGCTTATGAATTGGAGAATGTTTATGGGGGAAATATGGGGAATTACGGGTACTTCGATATGATCAGAAGTATTTAATATTTAGTAGGTTTTCATCTTGCAGGTTGGCATAGCATCGGCAATGGGCCGGCCATATTAGCCGTAGAACCGATGACCGTCGAACAGCAATGGTCATCCCATTGGTGTTCTTGAGTGGAGACCGCAAATCGGCAAGTGTAAGGGACGCCCTCAGGCTCGGTGGACGATCTTCGCAGGGTGGCTAGTAAACTGGATGACCGTTGCCGAGAATCTAGTTACGTGGCGTGCGATTGAAGAGGCCTATGTCCAGCAGTGGACTGTTGTAGGCTGACGACGATGATTAAGATTGCATAGAATAATCCGTTATGGGATAACAGGCACGTGTGCCCTTACGACCTGAGCAATGCTGCAATCAAGCTGGCCACTAATGGCCGCGGTACATCTTTCAAACAGTCCCGCAGCCCCGGCACTTACTGAGCCTGAACTTTATAATATGGGTGTTACATTGATACCTACGAAAAGAAGACGGCTGTTACAATCTTGATTGATTGACTTGTAACAATAGAATCATTGCAAGAGCGCCATTTGTTTATCCAGAACGCAACAATACTGCTTTGCAGCTGCTGAGAGGTCTACGGTAAGGGCAAAGCGCACCTTACACTTTTCTCCCATGGGGGTAAGCAGGAACGACAGAAATAATCCTTTTTCTTCGTTTGTCCTACATCTCTCGGCGGTTGCAAGTGCTACGAACCTGGCATTTCTGAAGAATACCACCAATAAGGAAGTATTATTGAAGTTATTTACATTATGAAGATTTCTGCTTACCTTCCATGGACAAAAGCGAGTTTAGTTCAGTTGAATCTTTATGTAAAAACTTCGTTTTTCTTAGGAAGCTGTTGATTAGAATATTGCTGTGGTTATAACTGGAACTAGTCATCATAAACCGTAGTTTTTTATTGTCTTGGTACTTCTCCATGATGATGTGCGCAGAATACTACGTTAATAAACAATAGTTGAAATCTATTAAAATATCTTTGCTTTTTGCCGATAATATTCAAAGACTGTTCGTAAAAGTTAGGCTTCGGGCAGACATATGTAACTTGTATGCCTGAAGTGTACTTAGCCTCCGTGTGACCTGTAGAATTAAAAATCTTCCCAACGGCAACACACGAGATAGTTTTACGACTAGCTCATTATTGAGTTTTCAATCAAACTTGGAAATTCTTGACAGCATTCAATTTAAGAAGACGACTTTTACACCTCTCAATTTCTTCGGCAACATAAAAACACAACTTTCTTCCCAGAATTAATAAAATGGCGCCACGATACGGAATACAGTTATAAAATACAAACATTTTACGATATAATATCATAACCCGAGCAGTTTATAACCACGGGAATATAACTGAAACTCGATAAAAAGAGCGAATCGAAACTCAAAAGGATATCTCGATACTTCGGAACGATAAAAAGTAATGTTTGGCGCAAATCGAGAAACAATAGTGAGTCTGTAAACTGCATATGAGAATCCCCACTGAAAAAGCAACTTTACTAACCAAGCTTAGGGTGAATATTTGGGTAAATACGTGAATTCAATAAAGTTTCCCGTGGGCAGTCATAGCCCACGCGGTATCCGATTTATTGTCGGTTTATAAGAGCAGTATTGATGACTGAACTCGCATAAAACATATGGATTTGGTCTTAGTTTCTGCAACTATGTGCCATAATGTAAGGGAGCAGAAATAGAAAAACCAGCTTGGGTGATTGGGATGAGGACTAGACCTTGATGACATTATTTAATACTAAGTCTAGCAAAAACAGCTTAAGAGCATGACGCAAATGTAGTATCGCCTGATCATCAAATAAAAACAAATCTTAGAAAATTACAACATACTTTCATCTCTCTTCTTTCTCGTGCCAGTAGTATTTTTTAATAATTTTTTTTTAAGCAGACTGTATACAGTCTAATTTTGTCCTTTACAGTATTTCAATACAGTTGTCCCAAAGTTTCGCAACCTCTTCCCCGTGTACGATTTGGGGCCTACCCGGTAGGACAGAAGGTGCAACATAGTTTGCTATACGGCTCCTCATTCAAACCCAAAGCTCCGATGCTTATTATAAAACTTTCTCACACCTGTCGGAAGTAACAGTAAGCCTATTAATTTGTTAACACGGAGTAGTAACACGGCTACAAATTACATAACCCGTGTATCGTGTGAATTCCGCCATATTGATACTATAAGACCCTTACATAAATATTGCAACCATCTGTGTGCTAGGGGAATATCTTGATCGTAAGCCGATTATCTCTACCAGTAGCAGTCTACGGCGTATTTATTTCACCACCACGGCTCTCAAAATGTTGTGAGGAAACCGGCATGTAAAATTTGAAGACATGTGACATCATCAGCCGAAGCACAGCCACTGCTGGATGTAAATTTCCCAAACGTCTCCACGTTGACCAGTCCTGTTCTTCCTGCATCCATTAACGACTTTCATCAGGTCATCATTGTGTAAGGGCTTCCAACACGGTATTACCTGTTTATAAAGGTGCTGTCTCAAAACAGCAAAAAAAAAATATCGTAAGAAAACCGGCATGTCAATAAAATCGTTTTCTTTCTTTAATGTCCTAGAAAAATATTTTGAAGAAATTTACCAACCCGCACTGGACCTATTGAATTAAAGCCTACTCCTTCCCATCGACTGGAGATCTGTGTCCCAGCTGTGGGAACATCATAGATTGATTATACTATGCAACACTCATCATCATCTGCCTAGCCTTTTCTCAATAATGTGGTGGTTGGCTTCCAGTATAACTGGATGCAACTGAATACCAGGATTTTACACGGAGCGACTGTTTATCTGACCTCCACAGCCCAGTTAGTACTGGGTAGTAAGGTACCCATTGGTAAGACTCGTTGTCAGACTTTGCAACACTATGCCAGGGGAATGTCTCGATCGTAAAACGATTATCGATTACTAAGCGTGCAGGTGCTCGGTTGATTGATTGATTAATATTAATCGGTTATAATCGATAATAGCATTAAATTTGTTTAACTCCGAGTTGTTTTATGCTGCAGTTTTAGAATTATGGGCGTTGTTTATTATCCTGTCCACGTTCATTATCTATTGAAGTTAATCTATCGCATATTCAAAACCTTGCTTCCAATTTCTGTTTCGTCCTTTAGGGAAATATCATCTTTATTCAACATAAAATTAAGTTGATTACAGAATGACTCAAAAAATTGATTACATTTAATTTTTATTAAAGTTGATTTCTGAGGCATTAAGTACGCCTCTGTACAGTTTTTACTTGTGCATAAAGTTCTAATAAATAAATAAATTACTAGCAATATTGAAAAAAAAAATAAAGTTGTAGCGCAAAAACTAAGCTGAATGGGTTTTTTTATAAACACCGCTTTTTGTTTACTTGTTTGGAAAGTAAATTTTAAACGCAGCATAGGCGGTGGATTTAATTTGCAAAGAGATCGATGGATTTGACAAGACCTACTTTTCAGTTTATATCGGGGTTTTACAATCTTGTTACTTTATCAAATATTGATCGAATATGCGGTTTTACTTTTATAAATCAGACAGTTTTGATTTAATGAGATCCAAAATCAATTTTCGATGCCATCAAAAAATTTACCATTATGCCCGTTTTTCAAAGAAACGACAGATAGATTTTGTGAGGATGGAACGGTTGACAGTCTCCTGTGGATGTAAGAAAAAAACGTTTTGCGCCGACCCCAGTAACATGGGACAAGGCCTTAAAGATGATCATGTAAAATAATATTAGGCATTCAATTAGGCAGCTGGCAAGAGTTACATACGGAAGGCCCTGGTAAACTGGTGTGCAGTGGAGAAGACCTAACACTCATCATATTGGCTTAAAGAAGAATAAAAATAAATATCAATTGTTTAAGAAAGATAGCAAACACTGTTTTAAGGTTTCACGGTTTGTTACTACACTTATACTGACGGGATGTCTTCCGTGATAGTCCACTATTGGGAGCTCACAATAGTGGCCTATCATGCAAGATATTCCGTAAGTGAAAGATAGCAAAAGGCCACGTAATCCATTTTCCTCATTGTAAAATATGAATGTGTTACCCTTCACACCTGGGAAGTAAAACATGGTAGTATCAGGTGCTAATATTCCTATCGTTTTAATAAAATACTACGTTTTTCTTGAGAACAGCGATTGATATTACCACCTGGCTTTTTGATCGATAATAATGCTTAGGCATTGTAGCATATTTTATTGTTTATGCAAATTCATATTATTGAAACACTCATTATGAGGAAAAGGGTGTGCTAAAAGGGCTATCACGATCCAATCAACACAAATGTGTGATGGTTGGTACTCAAGTGAATTGCCTTTAAGCAGTGAACGTGCTTGCAACTAACAAACACTGTCACTAAATCGAATCAAACATTGAACTTTACTCGCTTATAAAAGAGTGAATAATGTAGACAAGACAAGGAAGAACAATTATTATTCTTTCATGTTCTGGATTTATTTCTCTTGTAGATTATATCAAAATTTGTTTGATTGTAATATAAAATTATTTCGTGAATGGTATTGAGATACACAACCATACCGTTTCTTTGATATTCACAGAAGTATAGAAGGATCTTGTAACTAACTTGTCTGCTTACGTCACGCAAAGCAATTTATAGCTTATCTAACCACGATTCCTTATATACACTTCATGACTAACTCATCTATATGGCGTTAACTTCAAACCACAGAATGTGACAAGAAACTAACCGATTCATTGACGATTATCTTGATAGCATTATCGATAACACTGAACAGACATTATGCGATGTAAATCATCGGTTGTCAATCTGTAAGATCTAGATGTTAATCGATTTCATAAGAAGTCTGGCTGTTGGATGTGTAATTAATAGGAAAAGTGGCATTTGCGCAAAGGTCTTGAATGATTCATGTTTCTGGGTTTGACCAGTTACTGGTAGTTTTACATAACATAATATCACGCCTGTAATCTCCGAAGGGTTAGGCAACCTAATAATACACCCACATTTTGCCAGTTATGTTTAAGTTCCATGTAAGGTATTAGGGGGCAAGCCCTTTGCCATAAACCGGGAACAAATTCAGACTCTGTGGTTGCTACTGATGGAAAACCCAATAATAATTTCCCCGACCCGGGTATCGAACCCAGGACCTCATGCTCAGCAGTCGCAATTGCGAACACTAGACCAACTGGCAGTTTTATGATACCTCAATTCTGAATTATTTGATGGAGGCTGACGTCGTGGTTAAGTAAGCCGCTATAAAATATGCTATTACTGGGTGAGGTTCTGTTTAGTAAACTGTTGGCTAACCATTCTAGGCCTGATAAGGCTGCTTGGTGGATTACGTCCCACTCGGAATGTTGCCGGTTGATTTTGTTACTGTTAACACTTACATGCACTTCTAAAATAAATACATATAATTAATAGGGGATTGGTACTAGTAAACAGAGAATTTAATAATGGTTTCAATAGTCACCTTCGTCTCAATCAATTTACAGGTAGCTTGATACAAAACCACTGAATTAATGTATCTATGTGACTTTGTACCTGAACAAATAGAATCTTCATTGAAAATTTCGAAAATTTATGGCCTCACCACGATCACATATATTTCACATTCTGGCACCACATAATTATTGCCCACAACTCTGCCATCAACAAAATTATTTCTAAAAAAGCGATAAAACTCGCAAACCCGCCTACAACACAATATATTATAATTAATACGTTTACATTAGCATGCTTGAACACGACTACAGTACACATTATTAGTTTTAACATACAGTATTTCAACTAGGAACAAATGACCGGAATTTGCACACACACACATGCAAAGCGTTTACTTACTCACAAGCAACCAGTAGCTGTGTGAGCTGTCGCTTCGAGACAAGTGTCAAATTAAAATATTTAATTGCTAGATTATGGTACATAAGGTGTTCCAGTAAATTAGTTTCAGTATATCCTGCCATAACATGGCGTGCAAATGTATTCACAATAAGCGATGTCAATTAATCTAACTTACAAATTACAGATTCTATTAACTTGTCTTCTAAGTAGTCCTTAACGGTATAATATCTTTTAAATAGTAAGAGTTTGAAAAGTATTTTTTAAACATTGTCAGCGGTAAGTCTTGAAAACTAATTGGTAAATGATTGAAAATAATGCCGAAGTTTATCTTTATGCCGTCTTCGGTTATTTGGTCTGTCAGTGCTAGTTTCAAATAAATTGTAGTTTCTCCTAACAAAACACATTTCGAAAATAAAAAGTATAAACGTTTTATGTGTGAAGTGCATTATGACCAAAAGATTTTTTTTCAGAAACTCTTTCGCCCTGGGGCAGGTGAATAGTCAGCAAGACTCTTACTAATATCACACGGTGTTCTTCGGCCAACTTTTGACAGGGTAAAGCAAGCTGCAAGTCAAGTCGTCACGCTCCCACCCTCGGCCAGTAGTTGAAATCCCTAATACCCGCTTTTGTTTCATAAAGCCTAATTGGTTTACTGGTAAATTTATACTGTGTCGACTTATGAATTTTAAAATAATATCGATCGTAATTACTGGCTACGTTAACAGGCGGTTATAACGCAATAAATTGTACCTAGACTTGTTAATAACTATGTTTTTTGTATTGCTATTAACTTGGCTTGTTGAAAAGGAAGGAAACTTTGAAGTAATTTGTATGTTGTTATTGCTGCTTTATAAGTGGTAGATGACGTACCTACAGGTTATACAGCTGGTGTTACTTGACAAATGTTGTTTAATTAAAAGTTTCACATTGTTTCTGTGTGCGACAACAGGAAAATGAAAAGTATTGTAACTGTATCCTAAATTAGAAATTCAGTTTAGAATTTTATGCAAGGGATTGAAGAACATAGTAAACTCAGAAGAATAACAAAAGAAGATATAAACATGACTGTGGATGACATTTTGAGTATGGATGTAGATGGCCATAAGAGTAGTGGAGAACTAAATAAACTAAGGATGAACTAGGTGAAAGATAATATTGTTAGAAAAGAGGTGACATGACAACGAATAGAAAATGTATGGAAGAAGAATACTTGCTACGCCGACCCCAAAAAAAATTGGGTTAAGGGCAGGAGAATGATGAACAGAGTCGTAATACAACCCATTTAAGTGAATGCTGGTAACAAAAATAGGACTTCAAAAACAGAGCCAACATTAAACTACCTAGATGTAATATACTGTTGAAGATACCTTCAGATACAACTAATTAGTATTAAAGAAATAGTAGAAAGACAAAAATTTAGATTTAAAAACAAAAGCCATAATTACAACCGAATATCACCGTAGCCAATCAGCAATTTATCTTAATTTTCCTTATCCATCTATAAACAACGTTGTATAAATAAATATTCGGAGCCATAAATCTGAACAGCCATACGTTAGCACATCTCAATCGTATATCTCAGGTACAATTAAATTTCAATGTGCCAGAGGCTGAATGCTCAACGCATGTTAAGTCAGTGTTGCTAGGGTTGCGAGACTTGAGGATAAAACGAGGAAATCAAATAAGGTCTGAAATGGTGGGTGAATTAATGAAATCTAGAAGTCTTTGGAAGAAAATGGAAGTATGAAGAGAAGAAAAACAAAATATACTTGAGGATCGAAGAAAAAAAGAAAATCAAATACAGGAAAGTTGAAGGAAATTTTGAAGTCTTAAGGCTTTGAAAAAAAGTTAAAGAGTTCAAGGAAGTATATTTGAATGTCTAAAACTGATTATGATAGGATAGAACGATGGCTATAGGTGCTAAATGCACTCAATTAGGTTGAAATTCTTTTGTAAAATAGTACAATGGTTCACGTAAGTATTTAAGAGATGTTTGATGTTAAAAATACATCTTGACTTATCCTGCTATCGTTTATCATGCTGTCGTGATAGTTGGGTTCTTAGGTAGCAATGACAACACCTGTGTATAATGTCCTCAAATTTATCCATCGTTGAATGTCAAGTCATGTCACCAAGACATACACGACTTGGCTTCATAAGGCTGACATCCAATAAAGCAGGCGGCAACATACTAGCCTTACCATTTATATTAAACCGAAGGGTTGTTTTCAATATACGGGACCGCTTGTAAACATTTAAAGCCGATGTCTAGACATAAATGTTTGCACTTCGATGGAGTTGAATGAAAGCTCGCGTCCTTTCAAATGTAAACATGTTTTAGGAACGTACTGTAAATGTTGTTGAAAATTCAGCCCTAACACGTTACAGTCCCATGTCTGTACTATTTTGTGAACTGTTAAACATAGACCTCCTACATTGAGAACTTGAATCTTCCAAAAGAAAAGTAATATCATGAGAAAGTTGACATAAATATTGATGATGATTTCCAAACGGTTTTGGCTATGGGTGTTGATGACGATACGTTTCAGACTATTGCAGTAAAGGAAACAATATATACACCTTTTCAATAACTTTCTACGAGATAAGAAGACATAGAGAATCGACATAATTATCGATTATGAAGTCTACTGACAGGTAATAATGGCAATGAGTTTATTACTGTTGCACTAAAGAGAGTAAAAGGATCACCCTCTCACTAGCTTACCAATAGATGAGAAGACGATACCAACTTTCAGCTAAGACCAAGACAAGACCATAAATCCAAAGCCCTTCATAAAACAAATAACCCCGACACTACATTGGAACTAGCAACCCCGCTATCAGTCCACCCATATTGAGATCTAAAGGCGTAACTGAATGTAAATTTACGTGGCGGCGTGGCATAAATAATGTGTGGAGCCATTAAATATGATAATCTTGTTGCTGCATCGGCGGATGAATGGTCTTTGTTCGGCCCAGGGTGAACAGATCCCGATAGCATTGTACGGGTTGAGATTCGCTCGTAAATACTACCGTTCGATACTTTTGTGTGTTTGTTTGTGTGGTGATTAGCGTGAGGATTTGGGGTGCATTAAGATTCATTTAATTCAATTCATGTATCATTGAGTTAGGTCTTGCTTTAGCTGATTGTGATAGTTAGTCGTTCTTTTCATGTTCATCAAGTTTTGCTGCAGCTGTTTGTAATACGTTGTCGTCAGTTTCTCACGATTTAAGATTGTTACCATAAATATTTAGTGTAGTTTTACTTCAGATATTCTGCAATGAAATAGGTTTGACTGTTAGTTTGGCATGTTTTTATAACTTTTGCGAACTCTACAAAGAAGAAGAAAAAATTGTAACTATGATACCTTGTTAAATTATAATTATTTGAAAAGTAGTGAATTTGAATTTCATGTTCAGATATCGTATATTTCGTGGTAATATGTACTTTTTAATTATTCGTCAGCAAGAATATCAACCACACAAACTGTTTGAAAAAATCACTACCTGTCGACCTTTAAATATCGAGAAATACCAAAAAATGAAACAAACTAAAGTTAAAAACCATTTCCTGAATCTTTAAAAGAAATCAATCCTACAAAAGACTCAATAATAAAATTCAACGACCAAGTGCATTCAAAAGTATTCCAAATTGAAATCGACATCGAGTCGCAATAGTAGCGGCAACACTATCACGTTATAATTTATCGGCAAAGGAAGACGTAAATCATACGCCGGATCACGCCCTCGTAAATCCAATAATATTATCCTGTGCCGTTTGGGGGTCGGCGATAATGTTCCTGTGGTTTATGACCAGATATGACCGCTGGTGACGTGTTAATAGGAGCTTTTGATGAAGCCTTATCTGGGTGATGATTTTTGATGATGATGAAAGTGGTATGCCACTATCTACCTTTGTTCTAATGTCCTCCACATTAGAACAAATATAGATAGTGGCATCTAAGATCATGAAAATACATAGTTTGAATGTACTTCAAAAGAAGTTTGGCAGTAAGGTTTCCAAGATGGGTGATTAGATAAATAATGTCAACCTCTGCCAAGTGTATGTAACCGCTGCCATAATAGTTTTTGTGATAAGAAAATTTTTTGTGATCCATATAATTTCAGCAATGTCTAAGTCATCTCCTTTCTTTATATTTTATGGAATAAATCATAATGATTTGAATTTCCTATCCACATCTTGTCTAGAGCAGACCCATCTAAGTCAGTATCGCTGGCTCCACAATAAAATATCTAGAAGTAATTTCAGACTCAACAAACAGTGTGTAACATTTTAAAGCTTGTACAGAATTCAAGTTACGAGTATCACACAATAAGTAATAAGGAAAAAGATTAAACACAATCGAGATGAGTCTAAAATATTTCAGAGCAAACGATAGCAGACTCTTCTACCACCGTAACATAAACATAAACACAGACCAATTTAAATTGACACCTTCGTGTAGGCACTATCTGCAGACAATCCAACTATCTTCGATACGAAAAACATACGCATCTTCCTTCCATTGTTACCTCTAACCAAAGTATTACGTAGGAGGCACTACAACCTGAACACGGCAAAACACTGAGCCACACAGTGTCTCTAACCACAGAGTCAAAGTTAGGGCGAAGGTGAACAGTGTCATCAAAATGGAAAACAATCCCAGCAGATAAAATGACGGTATCAAGCGGACCCATTGAGGCTTCAATAGGTATGGAAATAGGCCATCAGTGGTGCACATGCAGTATCGGTTATATGCTATTCCCTATCTGTAATAGCCACTTAAGTGCGAGCCGTGAAGATATCGTATCTGTATGTCTCTATTGCTGGAATGGGTACATTCAGTGTATTTTATAGACGAAAGGAAGTTTTTCAATGGAGTCGTGTCGGGTTTTATTTGTTGATGGAACTTTGTGGTGCTGATAGTTTTAAATTATGGTGACGAGAACTGGTTGGGAGGTAACCTGCTTGTAGAGGCTTTGAACGTTTTGTTTTTTGTGTTGATGATTGAATATTCATGTTTTGAATAACAGTTTCAACACTGTAAAGGTTTTCTTTCGTAGTAAGTGGGCCTTAAATAACTATTTACTGTTATAAATAGAATGCAAACCTGATTGGGTGTTTTAATTAACATCCCTATTACGTAAGCACAGGATTTCATTTTCGTCTGTTGTAACTGTCATATAACTATTGCACAGTCAGCGGGTAATATACCTAATAAAAAATCAGCGTTATGAAAAGCCTACATTACGATTCCCACAATAATTCTTTCCACAATTCCCAACCTTAAAAAAACCTTCACCCAACACAATCTCGGAGCCATAACTCAAGCACAACATCTAGAAATAACATTAAACAACAACAAAAGACGGTCGCAGAAAACGCTAAACAATAAAAAAGATACACGCGCCAACAAAAAGGCCCCAGAAGTTGTAACATAAAGGGGAAAATTATGGGGCTTTCAGCGGCACATTTAAACAGGACATATTTCAAAAGTTTCAGCGTATTAAGCAACATTTATTTTGGCAGTGACTCGACCATTACGCAGCCGTACGACCCAGGCTGGATGTTATGAAAAACATTGCGGGTACTATGGGTTTCTCGATGGGGTTTAGGAAACAATGTTATATTATTGTGGTAACAACATATGCCTTGGAAAACTACAGAAAACTGAGTTATCTGATTTATATAATAACTGAGTCAATAATATCTGGCACAATTATTTTGAAAACAAAATGCTGAGCACCAAAATAATATTATTATAATCATTCATTCAGACTTATCCTGCAGAGGCTAGTTCATCATCATCATCCACTGCCCGACTTCACCCACTGCTGCGTATAGGCCACTCTTTGCATGTGCCCACGTCGTACTCCACCGTCTTGTACCAGCCTCACTTAGGATATAGAGTAACGGCTGTATAATTGTTTACCAAATTAATCCATACGGACACAAAAAATTAAATTGAACACAGGTAAACAACATAACTGGCGAAATGCAAGTGTACTATTTAAATTAGATACGCCTCTGCCTAACCCTCCGGAGATTAACGGTTTGGTGTTATGATTATGAAAGGCGCCAAGCGTGTATTCGAAATTTGGTCCAATTAAGATTGTAATACACACTCTTAGAAAAAGGTTAGGTCCTTAGAAACTGACTCGAAAGCGAAAAAGAATCTAAAACCAATGATACTCAGCATCTCAAGACATAACAGCTTGGCTGTCTTGTTACATCCTAGATTCATACCTAGGCCGAACGCCAGCGTTTTATTATTTAGACTGGGCACACTGTACCAGCAGTTTTCTTCCAAATTATGTCTGCACTTCATCTTGAGAGCATGGGAATGTATGGCTATTTTATTTGGGCATGAATCGAGGTCTTGGGTAAGTAGCCAATGTTAATAATGGTTATGTTATGTTACGTATGGTTATTTCATTTGTTTGTGAAAATCCTTCGTCCAACAGTGAATTGTAGTGCTGATATTTTGATGACTAAGGTAAGATTATGTATAGTGATTTATTTGAGGAAACTGACTGCAGTCTTAGCAACTTATACTAATATTATAAAAAGATAAAGTTTCTGTGTAGGGGGTAGTTTTCGGAACTACTCCGATCACTCTTTCACTCTTTCACTGATTGAAAGCTACATCCTCGAGTGTCATGATACTCGAGGATAATGAGGAAATTTACGACGTTACCGTGAGATAATTTACGACTATCAGGCGACAGAAGCCGCGGGATAAAGCTAGTTTCAATAAGATGGATTGTGAAATCGCTGAACTAAGACACCATGAGTCAGAGTGCAAAGCTGCATTGGTCAAAAAATAAAAAATAAACTCCTTAAATTAAAAACCGAGTGGTTCGGTCTAAGTCCGGAGTCCGCAGCTAGTCTGCTGTCCGGTCCACTCGGTTTGACCCGAGTCGAGGAATTTTTCGGAGTGGTCCGTTTGTTGCACATGTCATGTTGCGGTCGTCTGGAATTTGTTTATTTTTCTTTAAACGTGGAATCGAAGTCCAGTCCAGCCAGTCCGTCGTGAAGAAAGTCACGAAAACAAACAAAAACATTATTCATCTCAAACCCTGAACTGAAACATCTTCCCTACTTCCCAGTAATAGCAATATCACACAAAGCAGAAACATTGCAGTGATGATGTTCCAAGTATGCTTGTGTTTCTCTTGAGAATAAAGTAATGCGTTTCTTTCAGTCAGATCTTGCTATTTCATTTTGTATAACTTATTTGAATTTCTGACGATCTGCTACAGTTTGCTTTGTGTTTCTGGCTATATTTGAATGAGTCAGTCTGGGTGCATCTGTTGTTATCTTTTGTCTTGGAGTAACGAGCTATTGAAATAATTTTATTTGTATCAATACACAACTTGAATTCAAAAATTGTCTCCTAGTATGACCTAGAAATGGACAGACTGAACAAAACAATTTCTGCATTTTTTTTCAACTGGTTTGAATATTGATTTTTTTAACAAAACATCACGCATGTAGTTCCGGAAGGGTTAGGCAGACGTGCTAATAGTACACAAACGTTTCGCCAGTTATGTTTTTTAAGTCCCAGATAATAGAGGGCGAGAAACTCCAGACTGAGAAATTCCAGATGGAAAAATCCAATAACACTTTGCTCGACCTGGGAATCGAATCAGGGAATAATAATAGGATTGATTAGTAAAACAATATTCTAGGAGGCACTGTTGAGAAGAAGAACGATATGGCTAGAAAGGAAGTGACTGCTGAGACGAGTAATAGAATGCAAAAACAAGACATGCTTTGCCGATCCCAAATTAGTTGGGATAAGTCTAAGGGAATGATGATGACGACTTCAGAGATTTTGTCTTGATGGCTTTGACGGTCAATTTCCACGAATATTTAATTAGTTAATAATGGTATTAAACGAGCAAAACTCTAACTCGTCTGTAGAAAAGAAAAGAGTAGACAGTCTATTTAAATCGATCAGCATATGGTAATAATACATCAAAACAATACAATCAAAACTAGGAGGCGTGAAAACAGCCGACAATACTCCTAAATTCTTAACAACATCAAGCAAGCCTAGCCGCCAATAAAACCACATCAAAACTTGAAAAGAATAAACACCAATATTTTTAAACAAACACCGTTGAATCTATTCAGTACATTCCTTTAAATATTACCTCCTGCCGTTACAAACAATGCTGATCGTTATACATTGAAGCGTGTGAAAGGCGACGGAACCATTGTCGTTGGTTTGGGGCGGTAGTGTATAATTTGTCGTAAAAGGCGGGATGACACGCCCCGTTGTCACTACGGGAGGCCTGTTAAAGGAAATTGCTTTGAGCTGTGATTGAGGGAGTTTCTGGTAATGTATGTGTTCCTGTTATTATTGTTAGAAATGAGGTCATTATTGGTGGTTTCTTAGAAGAAGATTGTTACTATTAAAATGAAGGAAGGTGATAATAATTTAGTAGGAAAAAAATACCAAAGGAATAAAATAGAAACCCTTTGAATTGACATGCTCTGCAAAATACTTTTAGGATTTTTGTTAATGTTTGTCCTCGTCATCACAATCAGCACTTAATAGAATATATCTTTCCGCCCCATACTTTCATTCGCATGAGCGACTTACTTCCAACAAAAAAAAATATGAGAAATATGCTTTACTTAATGGATAACAACTCTGGTGATATTTCTTTCTATAGGTACTTGCATGAATGATAAATCAAGCCGATATGGACAAATTGCGGACGCAGCACCGGACACAACAAATAATTACTGAAGAATCTGTCATGTTTTATTTCACAAAGGTGTACATGGGCACTTATAAAACGTCAAGATTAGTGCACGGTTCGGGTTGGTTGGAGAAAAACTGGTAAGAAACTCCATGATTATTCTTTTAGCCGCAGCCATTCCATAATTTGCCTTTACTTGGCGATAAATTTTAACATCCATTTTTTTTACTTTTCGCTGAAGTATTTCATTTCTAGATCCTTCTCTCTCTTAACAAACAAACAAATTAAGTCAAATACGGTCATACAATTCTCTTTAAATAAATCTCACTAGTGCTGTGCTGCCCCGCCCATCACTAACGAGCCCCTCGTCACAACGACACTCCAGTTCACAATTCACTAATAGCAGCACAAACAAGTGTTATGTAATATTCTTATTTGTTTATGTTTGTACATAGAGAAGTTTTTTGTTATGGGATAGTAATATTGGCAGGGGGAAAGCCAACAGCGTTTCACTAGTAGTCATATGTGCCTCGATGGTCTAGTTTTCGCAAGAGCGACTGCTGAACATGAGGTCCTGCGTTCGATTCCCGGGTCTAGCAAAGTGTTATTGGGTTTTTCCATCAGGAATTCCTCAGTACAGTCTGGATTTCTGCCCGGTTGATGGCAAAAGGTTCGCCCTCTGCTACATGGGACTTAAACATAACTGGTGAAATGTGGGTGTACTATTAGGTTCACCTCTGCCTAACTCTTTGGAGATAACAGGTGTAATGGTATGTATCAATGTGTGTCTATATTATGATAAGTTCTAGAAAAAAATCAGAGATGTGCGAGACATCCAATACTAACCAACACTGTTCCAGCGTGGTACAGATATAACTATTCCACATTAATGGTGGTTATTATGGTACGTATAATAGTCATGATCTAGTCTGTCGTTTACAGTAGTTGTAATGTGGAACCGCATCACTTTACAGCACTCCGTATTGTACTCATTGCCATCATAGGTAGTTTATGATGGCATTTTATCTCATCATTGTAGCTGGGCACTAATAAACTATGGCAATGTTCAAATCCCCTGAAAGCTAATATTTCTGATACTTATAGAAAATGTACATGCTAAAAGGCACTTTATTTTATTTTTAAAATTATTTCAGGTCACTTCAGCAACATTTAATTATGGCCCAATTCACATAAGGACGACGTGACATACTAGACCACGCCCCCTACTAACTACGGTAGCACTCAACATTATTTCAAGTCACCACTCCGGACTGATCAGCACCAACTTATCAATACCTTTATTTTGATGACATTGAATCTTATGATGTGGAAAATAAAGGTGACGTGAAGTGAATAAATGATTTAGTCGATAATATGGCGCCTGTTCTTAAGAGTTCCCGTAATTAAAGATTAAGAGGATACTTGCACATAGAGTGAAGAAAAAGCACAGGTTTTCCGGGCACACGAACACGCAAGGCTGGGTATTATATTATTTAAGCGTTTATTTAAAGGAAGAACAATGAAGTTAATATAACCAATCAAAGGAAATATAATGGAAGTGAAATACACGCTAAATCGGACCCAAATAAATCGGGTTAAGATCAGGAGGGTGAGGAGGAGCTCGTGGCTACATATTAACAGCCGCTCGGGTCGATATTTGGGTTAAGCCGTGCTTGCCTAGGTTGGTCTATGGATGGGTGACCACCCATTACATACCGAATTTCCTCCGTGCCTCGGAAAGCACGTTAAGCCGTTGGTCCCGGGCGTCATTTGTAGATATTTGACAGTCGTTACTGGTAGTCAGTGGCCCAAAAAGTCTGACAACCAGTCTTACCAAGGGGTATCGTATTATCCAGTACTAAATGGGTTGTGCAGGTCAGATAGGCAGTAGCTCCATGTAAAATACTGGTATTCAGCTGCATCCGGTTAGACTGGAAGCCGATCCCAATATAGTTGGGAAAAGGCTAGGCAGATGATGATCAGGAGGGTGATGATGTCTGAGGGCCTGTTCCAGCATAATTACTATTGGTGTCACCACAACATATTATGAACTACGATTCATACTGGCATCACACAAATTTTTGCTTGCCACAAGCTGAGTTACCCACACGACTAAAATAAGAACAGATATCTGACAACAAAATTCGGTCGGAGGCTCCTCTCTTTTCTAAAATTTGAAACTTTATAGCCTGTTCCTCACAGAACGAAAGCCTTCTATATACCATGTCCTATCTATGAAAATCTCACTCTACTTCCCATACAAATCCCTGTCTCGGATGGGCGGAGATTCGAAGCATACTTGAGACCTCAACGCGACAATTTCGACGCCTATTTGTCAAATTAACAGAGACGAGGGGAGACTGTGCCATCTTAATCACGTACGAAGATTTTAATAAACGGCTCGGAATGTAGATTATGTATGTAGGTAGGTAAGTTGATTTTGATGGGAAAGGAGGATTTAAGAGGGGAGAGGTTCACGAGTAAATTAATTTAATTAAGGTAGACTTTGCAAGTTTGAAGTGGGGTATAGGTATTAAAATATTTTTTAATGAGCCTCTAAATTCTTACTGAAGTTATTGAATATTTTGGAGGGGAGGGATTTAGATTAGATCATAAATGAAGGTAAAACTTATTTTAATATTTTGTAGTTCTTGGTTAAATATCTCGTAAGTTTCTTAGGCTAGCGGTGCTGATTTGAAGTGACACCCATCAATGGTTTATGACTGCAGCAAAATGTAATGTAAATCATTACCCAAAAAAAAAATTGTATGTGCAAAATGCTGCGTGGTACCAAAAATAAAATACAGTCAATCCTTGGACATGAAGTTCCTCCTAAATCTACCAGACAATCATTCCACTTTCACGTGGTAACCTGAGCTACTGCCTACCCCTATACAAGCATATCATTGCGACGTTAATGGCTCTGCGGCCGGCAGCGCGTGCGCCGATAATCTACGGCGCGGTAAATCACCGCGTGACCCGCACTATCGCACATCGGTGTTCAGGGTTGCCACTGTGTGGTGGTGATAGTGTGTTATCACCATCATGGACATTAGTTAGGGAGAGCTAGGCTGGGAACGAATTGTTAAACGCACTTGTCTGGCGTGCAAGCAAATGACCTAGTGGCGATAGAGTACGTAACGGGTCTCAGGCGAAGTTTGACCCATCTGATGCTTCGGAAATTGTTGCCTCTGTCTGAAGATGAGATGGGATATACAAGAGACCCTTTGGCGTTTGCCAGAGATTTTTTTCGCTTAAAATTATCGATACGGGTTCAATGGGCAGCTGTTTTACGGAAAAAAAAAACCTGAATGAAACTGAAGTGGTGACAACTCACAATGACCAGATTCTATTCTTTATCAACGAATACATTACAACGTGGAATAAGAAGGATGTTTTGGATGAGGGTCGCACGGAAACAAGAAGTGTGACAGAAGAATGGAGTACCCAGCAGTGGGTGATTCCAGGCTGAAATGATAATGACAATAAGAAGCTACACCAATGTCCAAGTTTGTAGTCCATATGCTGCACGATGACATAAACAAACTTTTTTAGCCAACCCTACGCACCTGCGGGTCGTGAGCTTTATTGAATTTAGCATATTTCGCTCATATCGAGACTTCGAGTTCGCATTGTCCCAACACTACCGTATGTGTACCTTATGTTGCAGTGCATGCTCGAAACTAGAATTATTAATGTTTTTACCATCACTGTAAGCAACAGGCATAATTTAGAAGCCTTAGCAGCATGGATGGTGGAACTCAGAAGGCAGGGTGTTATAACACTGCTTTGAAGAGGCCTATCAGTCCAGTAGTTGCACTGCGATAAGAAGAGTTAAGATAAAAGTCTCGGCTGGTATTAAGAAGGAAGCAACTTACATGCGTGAGTATCAAACAAGCAGTCAGCAGTTTCGTTATAGCGGCTACGATACGATTAGGTATGGCAAAAGTAGATTTAACAAAGGTCGTAGAAGAATATAATTATGTAGAGGTCGTTTAGGTTTGTCGCAAGGCTTCCTTTGGGGTGTAGACAAGTACAATAACTTTGAAAACTTTTCATATTTCCACAGATTTGACAAACTTTTCGGTAGCTTTTTTCAGTCCCATGCAATTTTAATTTATCCGTCATCTTTATTGTTGATTGTTCATCATCTTTATTTCCGCTCTGTCTAGGCTCTCTAATAGAAAATTTATAAAACGTACGCAAGCGCACGTTTAAGATAGCCAGATTGTATTGGCTCTCTTGAATCTAAAGTTCACCCAAAAGGTTTCCCTTTAAGGAAATTGCATGACAGAATTTGTGTCGTTTCCTCCAAAAGTTTTGCACATTCACAGCAACATGCACGGATATATACTGCGAACGAGTATATCTGTGTGTGAATGCAATCGTGCGTGATTTAGTGCGGTAACGAACGGCTGAGCAAACTGTGTCGGCTGTGCCAATAGTTTGGTTACTAACCTAATGGTACAGTCATGCTGTTTGTTTATACTCCCGTAGGATATGCAGGGCGCTCGTGGTCGTCGGTGAACTGACGGGTAAAGTCGATGTCCGTCTCTGAAGAGATGACGTAGTCCCTAAGTCATGTCAATAGTTCTCAAATGAAACACGTAGGGTTAAGATAAGATAGGAACTGAGACAGGATTTGATAAAAATGACAACAAGTTGAAATGAGCTTGGAAATGCAGTCTCCAATGTATCTTGAAGACGCAGGTAAAAAACTGTTAGGGGCAACATCTGCCCAATTCAACTTTATGTCGCTATTATCCCGTAAAAGTAGACCCAAATCAAATGAAATGTGATTTTAACAGCTAAAATAAATATTGAGTACAATCAAAAGCAATCATAAATCAACCCATCAATAATCACCAAAAGTCCGGAATAGCTTTGTCACTGAACATCCTACGCCCTTTACTCACAAACCCAATTTGATCGACAATAACACAAAGGTATTTGACATCATTATCAAACGCAGAATGCTTTATGTCGTACCGAAATCACCGGCCGTACCAACAATGATTTGTAACACTGATTTGCAACACTGATTTAGAGCCGCCAGACAATATGACACCGCTATGCAAACATATTATTAGTAATTTATGCGTAATGGCGTCGGTGACATGATTCAGGTGTTGAATTGATGATTATTGCATGGTTGATGGTTTCATTTTGGCTCGCGTGACCTGTGTGTTGTTTGATGCGCCAGCGAGCATTTCTGTTTTATCTGACTGGTCATTAGGATGAATAGTTCTATAACAAATTATAATATTTACTGTACGGTCGACGATTTTATCTACATTTTGGTTTTCATTGAATTTTGGAGCAGTGTCTCGTTTTAACTTGACCTCTTCAATCAAACAAATAAAGACAGGGGTAAAAAGGCAGAGCTATAAAAAAGTTTTAATTCTATTATAGTCTTAGGGAGCCGCATATGCTAGTTTTATTTAACCAGCATTAAGTACCATTCAGAAAGTCCAATCCCAATTTAACATGATTTCATCTAACCAACCAGCAATATATTTCGTTAAACATTCTCCAAGCTAAAATAATGAACAGCACCTTGCAGCCGAACTAAATCATATTCTAACAGAACTAAAATCGAAATTAAATTTCCATCTTCCGCTGTATCTAGAGGCAGTAGGCGCTGTGGGCAGGGTGCTCTCACGACCCGATATTTACGAGTTCGGTCCGATACCGAACATTATTTATGTCTCTGTTTCCCCATTTTTGTAACAATATTTATTGTGCTCGAATATATCAAATGTGGAATCTTTAACAGTGGCTTCTGTTTGGAAAAGGTGGAGGTTTCTGATATTTTTTTGTGAAGAGAATTTTAGGTTACGGTAGGGCTTGTCTATTGTGATATAATTTTACTGTATTGCTTCGATTAGCCGCCTCTAAAAAAAAAAGTTTTTTTTTTGCCAACTTGAGGCACCTGTTACCGATATTCAATTGCATGAAGAAAATATCTTCTTATACCCAGCTAGTCGATGGCTTTTTTCGCCTACTCAAACTTTTCGATACAGAACTCCAGTTAGCCGACGAGGTCAAGTACCTGGGAGTCATCCTGGATAGTAAGTTAAACTGGAGTAGTCATCTAGACAACAAACTAAACAGGGCCTGCATCACCTTTTGGCAATGCAGAAAGATGATAGGTAAGAAGTGGGGCCTATCCCCTAAAATTATACTTTGGTTATATTGCGCGGTGATCCGACCCATGATCACCTACGGGGCAGTAGTCTGGTGGCCCCGCACCAGACTAGCCACGGCCTCCATTAAACTGCAACGCATGCAAAGGCTTGCCTGCATGGCGATTACAGGTTGCATGAGGACTACTCCGACCGCAGCTCTCGAAGCCATGTTGGGCCTCCCACCGCTCCATCTGTTTATACAGCAGGAGGCGACGATGACGGCAGTACGCCTTAATACACTTCAACTTTGGGGTAAGAAAGAAACACAGCACACTGCCGTACTGGAGGGATTCTATATTGAGTTCCCCCTGGCAAAAGCAACAAACGATCGGATACCCAAACAGTTCGTATTCGACAAAAAATACAAAATCCAACTCCATGAGGACCACCGCTGCGAGGGATTGAGCCCTGCGGAACTACGGATCTTCACAGATGGATCTAAAACAGGTACTGGCACTGGAGCTGGAGTCTTCTCGGAAGATCTCAACATCCATATTGCCAAACCACTGGGGGTCCACAACACGGTTTTTCAGGCAGAATTCATGGGCATTTCCCTGGCGGCATCAGCCATCTTAGCCAGGGGGGTTGTGGACCACTCTATTCGTATACTCTCAGACAGCATGGCTGTTCTGTTAGCACTAAACAACCATATAGTTAACTCTGGGTTAATACACGAGTGTCACCAACGCCTGAACCAGGTTGGTAATCACAATAATATAACCATCCAATGGATCAAAGGACACAGCGATTCCCGAGGCAATGATGCAGCGGACGAACTCGCTAGAAGGGGATCGAGCATGGCAGCAGTGGGTCCCGAACCCATTGTGCCACTCCCTTTCGGGTACCTACGCACACTGGTAAGGAAACGAACCAGCGAACAACACCACAAGCTGTGGCTGGACCATGGCGAGTGCAGGCAGGCCAAGGAAGCACTTCCTACTATCGATGGCCGCCTCACCAAACGAGCGCTTAGGCTGTCCAAACTACAGCTGCGCACACTCACAGCCGCCATCACTGGACACGGCTCTTTTAATAAACACCTCTTTGTCATAGGAGTCACAGACAGCCCCCTGTGCCGAGCCTGCATGGAGGAAGACGAAACAGCAGCCCACGTGCTTCAACATTGCCCAGTGGTTGCAACATACAGGGCAAAGTAATTCGGTACCCCAGGTACTCTCCGCGAGATTGTCAGCAACACCAAGGCGCTGCTGGCCTTTCTCGGGGAGTTAGGGTGGATCGAATAGATTTCCCACCCGCACGCAAAATACGCGCTTTGACGTGGAGTTGCGGACACCAGCCCGTTATACAATACAATACAATACAATAGTCGATGGCAGTTTAAATTGAGTCGGTCCAGAATTCGGCAAGAGTTTATCGTCTTCAGAAGCGTCCATCAGTTTCTGTGACGTGAATACCACAGAATACGCTGTATGAGAAAAAAAGGATTTACAAGCTTAAACTCTGGTTTTAACTTGGACCAATAGGCAGGCTATTTTGAAGTGCTAATATATTCTTCAGCACGTCGGATCGGATACAAAGCGGTGCGTCGAACGTCAAACGATATGTTAACATGTGAACGAAACATTTGTATAATTTTCTGCACAGAGGCACAATGAGAGAGACAGTCAAAGCGCCTTTCCGAAAAAAAACATAAGGGATGTCTTCCTATTCTTTACATTTTCTCAAGTTTCTCCATCTTGGGTTTATTCCTCCTACTATCACTCACTATTTTGGACCTGAATAGTAGTGTCATTCAATGGAACATCAACAATAAGTTTCCCATGTCCAGCTAGTTCTTTATTGGTTTTCCTGGTTATAAGATTTTGTATAGTTTTCTCCCTTTGTTTGTTAGTTATTTTAGACACAAAATAACTAACAAACAAAGGGAGAAAACTATACAAAATCTTCAGTCCATAAGTCTGGATTTTGTTGAATGAAATCTGATTCCTTCTTTTTTAATGTATGAGTTTTTCATTTCCTGTGCAGTATCCACGTACATAAGTAACCTAGGTATGTATAATAACATGGTACTTCTTCTTTTCTTTTATTCCTCAAATCGTTAACATAATTTTCCTCAAAACCAAGCATAGCTCCTAAATCATAATTTACATAAACATTATGAATTATATCGTTATAAAACCCTCTCGTTGTACCACGCGACTGGTTATTCGCCGTCGAGTCGCAACGCCTCTTTCATGTTCCGAATCAGATACGCGCCGATTTATAGCCACCCGCCTTAATTGTGGCCCGATCAGCCGGCCGCATCAATTCAATTTGTTATTATGAACACTTAATGTGAACATGGATATTTTGTGAGGATGAAAGAGGACTTATCGTGATTTTGTAGTTATCCTGAGATTACGTTATTGGGATCCAGAACAGATAATCTTTACCCCAATTTTGCCTCTGTGTTAAAGTGGTCAGAATATTTAATATCTAATTCACTCCCATAATATTGTGCTCTACGAATTCCAGTGCTTTCTTTGAAATTCAGTTTTGCTCTCATCATTGTCACAAAATCCACCTTCTGAATAACCAATTATTTTACTGCTGTCGGCTTACTGCAGTCCATTGCTGAACATCATCTGCCTAGCCTTTTCCCAACTATGTTGGGGTCGGCTTCCAGTCTAACCGGATGCAGCTGAATACCAGTATTTTACATGGAGCGACTGCCTATCTGACCTCCACAACCCAGTTAGTACTGGGTAATTCGATACCCCTTTGTAAGACTGGTTGTCAGACTTTTTGGGCCACTGACTAGGTAGTCAGTGGCCCAAAAAGTCTAGATCTTTGACAGCCGTTATAGGTATAACGGCTGTCAAAGATCTACAAATGACACCCGGGACCAACGGCTTAACGTGCTTTCCGAGGCACGGAGGAAACTGGGTATGTAATGGGTGGTCACCCATCCACAGGCCAACCTAGGCAAGCGCGGCTTAACCTAAAGATCGATCCGAGCGGCTGTTATTACTTAGCCACGAGCTCCTCTTGCTCCTGCTGAACACTAAATGAAAGTCCCAAATATGGAGAGTAATTCCAAAAGCTAGTATTTACTAGTTTTTAAGTTCGAATGTGGTGGTGCATAGGAGAGGACCAAAGAAATAATGGACTGTGTTTGAGTTGATGTGGACAAGGAAGGTACTACTCAGATGACGACTAGATAACAGAGAAGTTTGTAAGAAAAGGAGAAAATAATACTTTACCGACCACAAATTAATTAGAACATTAGTACTTAAGAAACGAAAGTTTCAAAGCATACTACTTCTCATTTACCACTTTTAAAAATATATTTCCTTTAAAAGCCCAAAGAGCCAAAGAAACCTGAAAGCGTGTGGACTAACATTTTTATAGAGCAATAAAGTAGGTAGAGCGCCATTCGCAGACCACCTATCGCAGAGCTATCGCAACAAATTGCGCGTGATGTATCGCCCGCTATTATTGCGCGGAGCATTGTTTTGAGAATAGAGGGACAGTCCTGAAAATGGAAAACTTATAGGCACTAACTTACTAGGGATTTTGTGTTCAATCATAAGCAGCCTTGTTCCACCTACTGCTAAGGCGTACAGGCCTTACTTTTGTGCCCTTTATCAATGGTCTGCGCGAGTTTTAACCAGATCTCTGTGTTGTCATTTGTAAATTCGTCGTTGACCAGGTGATATGAATTTCAATGTCATTGTTTACATTATGGTAAGGTGCAAGTTGATGAACATAGATACCTAAGTTAAAAAAAAAAACAAGTAAATAAACAATTTCTTATCTGATTTTATTGTGTTTGCATCTAAGTACAAAAGTACTCTACGGTTTTCAAATTAAGTGCAGCTTAGTACAACAGTCCTCTGCTGTTGATAAGGCACATGGAGTTATTTTTAAAGCCTACCGTACCGTATCTAAAGCAGTTATATCAATGTCTGGGCAAAGTGATAATATCTGCGATAATGATGATAGAAAAGTCGAGAATGTTTTGTATTGACATAAGCTAAAGAAATGCTTATGTCATGTTGACTTGTTGATCCACAAGACTCACTGCATCAATGAGCGGAGTTGTACGTGTAGCTGAATTTTGTGCCAAACATATTCAAACTTTTCCCGTTGAGAAAAAGAAGCGATTGCCCTTGCCTGTACAGAAACAACAGAAAGTCAATTCTTCTAAAGACATTTCGAATTCATCTCTAAGCGATAATTTATAACCACAAAAATCCACTCTGAAATTAAAAAACCGGAACGTATCCCAGTTCACACAAAAACAAACAGTCACTACCACCATTACGTCGACCGGCCCCGCTCGCCACCAGCTAGATTTTATCGCTCCTTCCAACCATTAAAACGGCCATAATGAAGTTTCCCTACGGATAATGCACTGGAGCATTACACCATGATTTACAAGGCCAGCAATAAAAAGAATTTAAGGGATGACCCGGGATAGTAAAAATAGCGGCTTGGGGCGAATCGGCATCATAAATATGAGGAATGTGCGCTAGTGTGTTTTATGTTGGCAATTTTATTATATCATATTACATGTATTGTAGGGTGGAGGAGGCTTTTATTGCGCATTCGAGGAGGTGGTCGGAAGTACATTTTTCCACATAATACACATTTAATTCAGAGAAAATGAAGGGCTGAAATTTTCTTGACCATCGAAGAGAACACTCAGAAAGTTTTTAGGAAAACAGACGTGAAGTGATCTGAAGAAGTGACGTTCATGTTATTTTCCTTGTGCAGGATCACTATATACCTAAATGGAAAGCCTTGGTGGTCTGTCTACTTTTTACATATTTTCAAAATTATAATTTATTTCAATGAATAGCTCGCATCCAGGACCCCCGTGTTTAAACCCCATTCCCTTCACAGTTGCCCGCCAACAAAATTCATAATCATCAGAAAATCATTATGTTTCAAAAAGGAACTTATTCCGCATAAAAAGATTGTCTAAAACCATTGAATACAATTCAATCTTAATAACAAAGGGTCCAAATACTTAATACGGCTATTGAACGAAACCAAATTTGGTATCAATTTCAAATCATAGCGGGATTATTTTTGACCTCCTGTTGAGAGAGACCCCTTTCTGTTGAACCCTGAAAGTGGTGCAAAGATTACGAGATTGAGGGCAGATAAGTCAGTTCTTGTATTTGAAAATACTGTATTTTTTAGTTTTTTACTGCTTTGCATCAATATACCAAGTAGGTAAGTCAACATTTAAAAATGTCTAGGGACAAAAAAGGGCGTAAGATTTAAACTCTAGTAATCACTTAACTCTTGAATCAATATTTAACGATTTAGTTCATTTTTTATAGATCTTTCGTCTACATTGTCTTAGTGATAATTATTAGTATGTGATGGTCTGTCCTATATTTTGTCACCATAATCAGCCTTAAAAGGGAAATAAAGGTTATTTTTATTTTGGCTGACTAACAGCCAAAAATGTTAGCGCTATCGAAAAACAGGCCTTGTAACCGTGAGAAGTTGAAGGTAAAAATCTACAGCGCGGGAACAGTGCGGGTTGTATCTTTTAGTTCTTAACACACTCACTGTTGATTATAACCACATCATTTTTGAAAAGCAGTCCTTACTGATGATATAAAATGTTCTTCACTAAAGGTACGTAGTACTCGCAACCGGCGTGTGTGTATGATGTATAAACGTGGACGAGGCAAAAGCAGTATGTAAGGATTGCAGCAGATGGGGTCAATCCATTCTACAACCAAATTTTAATCTATGACTGTAATACCCTGGGACCCCCGGACAGCTCCCCGCGGGTTTCGAACTCGCTACCCACCGTATTAAACCCGACGTTACACTCAATATTAGGCGTAATGATGAAGCGGGTTCCTATTACTGATTACTTACTGGATGACGAAGGGGGTTTTAGTTTCTTTTTTTTTTAGGAATAATAAATTATAAATCAGTTTTGGATTTTGTACTGAGTAATGGTAAGGTGATATGGCTTAACTCATTCATGTGTGTAATTAAATGCATATTATCAGTTGTTTCCAGTAAGAATTAGCGAGCATTTGGCGGTGAGGTAGCTATAGAACATTGGCTACGATCAAATACATACAACGCAAATACACTAGATGACTCAGTCTAACAAAACATAAATCTATTTAACATTTATTAAATTTTCTACTACATTTTATGCTTTTGTCGTTAAGTAGTAAAACATGATTAATTCCGATGATTTACCAAATGATTGTATCTTGTCAGAAACTATAAACAAAAATCGTATCTAATTTAAACGTCTAACGTCATTCGTAGTTCAGAGACAGTTAGGAGTACAATATATAATCAGAATCCCGAAGTTTGACCACCAGCCTGTATCATGGTTATCCAGTAACTGGATTGGAGAGGTCAGATTCGCAGTTCTATATGTACACATTGTACACAGTTGGTTGTCAGCTGCATCCAGTTAGCCGGACTGGAAGCCTTCAACATAATTGGTTAAGGGCTAGGCGTCTACCTAACACACAAAATCAAATGAAAGTTCAAAAAAAAAAAAAAAATTGCAAGTTTATGCAATACAGCGTGTAATAGAATGGTATGGTCATATTAATCCAAAACAGAGAAGGACACTATTACACGCGACAAAAAAGGATACGAGCATGGAAAAGTGCGATTCCTTGCTGCCAGATGAGGTCCCTAATTAACGTTCAGGGGTTAATTAATAGTCAGAACAACCACCAAATTCACCTAAAACAACTAACCCTATTACCAATTCAATCCTATCACCAACCGCCCACCGACTACAAGCCCAATACAAACGAAGCCATACATCACTCTTATAGCGTGTCCACAGAACATTAGTCTAACCGAATCAATGAGCCATTGTGGGTTAGTACATTAAATTCCGCGCCATAACTCTTGGCGTGCCATAATTTCGTTCACAAAAGACCGCCTGGACGGCCATGATTAATGGCGGTGCAAGAAAATGAAATGAGATGTCGTTGAAGGTTTGGTATTGGTTTGGGAGGTTTTTGTTTGGGAAATTGTGGTTATTTTTGACGTACGTGATATTAAAGAAAAGCATCTAATAGTCGACAACTGTTTTTTTTAAACGTTGCCCCACACTAGGAATTTCTCCCGAATTGTGGGTGCGTTTACAAACATTTTTAAGCTCACAGACACGCCGCGCAGCATTTCATAGCACAGCCACTGCGCCAACCGTGTCGTCAAACTGTTGTTGATTTGTATGGTGGATTTAATTGTAATTAATAAGGACTTTGCAATAGGAAGAGCTGCCCTGAAGACTTAGCCAAGCCAATCGCTTTCAAAGCGTTCCGTAATAGAGTGTCACTTAATTTATGCCCTCTGGTTGGATGCATCAGGTTTATGGGTGTCTTAATTATCGTGATCAAATTAGACCACAAAAGACTAAAAGATTTTAATAAAATAGGTGTCCTGTAAACAAGGTTCATAATATAATGTCATGCTCCCCATACTCTCTACACATTTTGTACATCGAGTTTCTATGAAATAAAACACACCTGGAACAGCTAATTGTACCAAATAAAATATCTCCCCATTGAGAAGTAACCCTATCTGTCCAGAGCGCGCGTGGCGGTGATCCAATAGAAAACTAATCACTACAATTCGGTGGGCAGCTATCGACAAGCACGTGTCGATGTTGTGTCGATGTGACGATGTGTCGGATGTCGATAATTTGTCGCGGATGAGCTGTGATTGACAACTGCGAACGTCATTACGTAACGGATCATAAGTAGTCTGGTTACACTCGAGTGACAATTTTATTAGTACAGTTAGAGTAATTTTACAAATTGTAGCATAAGATAAATATAACTACAGTCATAGAATCCGTCATAAAGACTAATTATCTGCTAACTAACCGTCTCCGAACTGTGAGTTGGTTTACATTCAATCAAACAGTTAAATTTTTTTGTTACATGGAGCGACTAAGAAGATCATGAGTTCAAAATATAAATTATTCTCAATTTTATTTTTCTGATTCTTTCCTGACCACCAGACCAGAGCCAAATACCAAATCTCTTGTTGAAAATGCAATGCTTCACTAGTTTCACTCCATTGGCAACCTTTATAGGACCGACCGGCAACCATGTCAGATTTAGTTTAAGACCATCTAAGCAGCTAAAATTAAATTCCATTTCTAATCCTCCACCTATCCTTATCAATCCCTTATCGACACCTGCTCATCTCTACGTGCACAGCCGCGGGTGTCCGGTGTGTCCGCATCCCGGCAGGTCGGATTAGCGGACGCCCGGCGCGTTCCGGTTGTACCCTTTGTGAATGTGACGCCGCTGGCTGTGGACGGCCCGGATTTCAAGGATGTTGCTTGTGCAGGTTTACATGGTGTGTCGTATGTGGTTCGATCGGTATAGATTACGTTAACATAATCCAGACATATGTTATCAAATCACTGGTTGATTGAATGCTGATACTATGCTAGAAAGAAAAGACATACTAGTATAATACATCTATTGTTATCATTCGCAATTAGAAAGGTCCTAGTCAAAAAAGTCCTACTAACCTAACCTAACCTAACACAAAAAAAAAAAAAAAATGGTGTTGTCAACGATTCATAAGTAACTCAGAAAGCTCTAAAAGCTACTTGCCTTATCAAAAAATAGAAAAGACACTGCATGGTTGAATACAATAAGCAACTACATATTTACCCAAACAAAATCACCTTCACTTCCTCCACATTTCACTCCTTGTTTACCACCTACCACACGTGCCACAATGTAAGTACCTACCTACGATTCACTGCTCCCGATCACCCATGGTGTCGCAGTGAGCAGTCCGCCGCTGATCTGGAACGCTCAGCGGGGTCTCATTGATCAGCATGTAATTATAACCGCGGCTTGATGCTGGGTGATAGGTTATAAAAGATTTGAAGTGCTGAGTTGGAATTTAATTTATCTTTTATACCTATCATTCGGTTTACTCAATGCGATAAAAAAATCTTATTATGACTTTAACTTACAATAACATAACATCTCGCCCGTAATCCCCGAAGGGTTAGGCAGAGGTGCACTTAATAGTACACCCACATTTCGCCAGTTATGTTTCAGTCCTATCATCCTATGTAATAGGGAGAGAGCGGGAATCGAATACGTGACCTAATGCTTAGCAGTTGCGCTTGCGACTACCAGACCAACGAGGTTATTCTAACTGAACCACACAACCATAACCCAACCAGGGTTTGGCTGTACTAAAGGAATAGAGGAAGTTATTTAATGCAGTGTTATCCAACCAATATTAGGAACAGGTCAAGTTTGAATGTCAAACATAATCTTCGAAATAACGCATCCAATCTTTTCATCCCGATTTCAAAAATTCTTTTACCAATGAAAACCGACACTGTCACCAAGTACTATAGGATGCGCCTATGTACCACTATTGTATATGAAGTAATAAATAATTACATACTTATATTTCTTCAACACGGGCAGATGCTATTCTCCAACAAAATAATAACAAGATACACATAGACTCATAGAGATGATCCCTCTGTTCTACGTTTAGCCGTAAAACCTGAATCTGATTATTTCAATCGGTTTTTCAGTTGCAGGTTGTAAAAAAGTTGATACACTTTTATTAACTTTAAACAAACGCCATCTACCAAACTGAACACCACCTACGATGCATAGGAGCCACGCAACATTTGTCGAGATTATAACAGTGATTCATAGATGTCGCTGCAGTACTGGAAACAATTTATTGTATTGCATCAAATACGGTACTGCTTTTGCATTTTAAATCATTTCAAGATACTTCACATCACATATTTTCAAATTCCTTGTATAGCATTTTAAAATGAAGTCAGTGAAACTTTTGAACAGCGCTTTCTTTTAGAATGAGAAGTTACCACAAGAACGTTACCTAACCATTGAAGGAAGTAATACTTTAACCAATTTAAAGATGGCGCTGTACTAAAGTGTGCATGGATTGTTTTTTAGTGTTTTCATGACCAACTAAACTTTTTAGCTGGAATTTTTCAGTAGTAAGAAAGCCAAGACTTAGAATTATAGAATGGATCGCCGTGTGCCCATTATCAAATCAAATCGGTATCTACCTGCCTTCCGGCTAATAGTTTAAGTTTTCAGTAGGTATAGGGATCCATGTGTACCCACATAGACAAACGTAGTTTGTCAAACTTTTGAAAATGCTAGAAGTGTTTAAATAGTAAGTTAAATTACCGAGGTACTGTTGAAAAAAATCTCTTTGTTCGAACCAGTCCTCGTGGCAACTAGGCAAAATATTATCTTTAAGCTTCAACCTAATCACAACGTTCTTGGACACGTTTCTAAAATATTTACCTACGCAGGTTTAGGTATTGTTTCCTCTATCGATAATGTTATACATAGAACGTAAAATCAGATAGCGTGTTATTAAAATATTAGATACAGGTAATTACCTAATTATAAATTCTAAATAGGTACCTATTCTCTATTAAATGATAGTGTAGGCTTATTTATCAATAGGCATACATTGATAACATTCACCTAATGGAAATAACTTAGAAAACAAAAGCAAAATCTGAGTTAATAGCCCGATAATATTATATTATTTCATGTTTAAATGTTTGTTAATCAATACCTAGTGTCTGATCGAAACTTAGAATTCGCTTCGGCTTCGGCTTCGGCTTCGACTTCGGCAACCTTCGGCCAATATGTATAACCACCATAGGCAAAACAATCTTTCGGCTTCGGTCAAAATGGGTCGAAGTTTTGGCCGAAGCCGAAGGATTTTCAATTTCGCCGAAATCGAACGAACTGTTACGAATACACGAGAGTGCGATGGAAGATGATATTACAGTCATAACTACACTAAATATCATCAATTTATTGATCTCATAATATTACCTTGTAACTACTTTCACACAATTATTCACTTTTGGCCAATCATAAACTGAAATTCATAGGGTTAAACCTTCGTCTTCGGCTGAATGTTGTGGCGGTAGCCGATTAATCGGATTCGGTTTCGGCCAGAAACCGACCTTCGGTCGGACACTAGTAATCAATCATGTTGGATTTAGAAATGATTAGAAGGCATAAAGATAAATTGGATGGTTATTGCTTTCGTATTTGTACAAGGACTTTTAACAGGATTGAAATAAACTTTTCGGAAGCTACGTGAATCTATTTTTTTTAAAGTGCAGCAAATGCGTCAATTGCACATTTTGTGAAGTGCACCTTCTGCGTCAAACCTATCACAGTTGCCTGCTGGGGACTAAAATGTCAGCTTTAAGCATTTATTCTAAAAGCGATTAATTTCCCAAATTCTCAGCAGATCATTAACCATTCTTCCAATATTCGTAAAATGGTGACATAATATTATCTTACCTGAATCTGATTTAATTCATTTCTTATCAGAATCATATTTGGTGCAAAAATTGCCACGTCAAAAAAATAAAGACCATATTTTTAACGTTGTAACGTGTTACCTCTTGTTTTTAGATGTTATTTTCTTGCCCCGGCGGCCCAGCTATTTTTTGACCTTTGTCCATTTCGGAAAGTCCAAAAACTATGATTATTTCAAATTTTCTTTACAGAATCTGTAAAATGAATTCTAAAATTTTGATCTTGATAATCATCATAAGAATCTGCTTATTAAGCAATTCATAATAGTTATATCACGAATCTATATATATATACGAATCTCCATACAATACATCTCTAGTGTCAGACAGATGATCTGCGTATTATAAATTGTACCTACGCAGATAATTATTATGACTTGCTGACCATTTTATGAATTGTCACGTGATTCATATTATTATCCTAATATGATATGAGACTCGAAGATGATTGGGCATAAAACTGTGTTCCTATGGACGTATCATAGGAACTTACCAAAAGGCCTAACAGATTTTTGTATGATGTCTGGCCGGCCTAACTTCCGCCATTTTAATTATTTTTAAAAAGTTGCGGCCATGCATAAAACCTATATTAATCGATAGCTGGTATCAATATAAACAAGTTTTGCATGAGGCAAAATGTTCTAAAGTGTCACGTTTCCGCGATAGGAGCTATCAAAGTTAAAGTCCATTCACTGATGGCATCTTCAGCACAACTTTGATTTGATCAGCCATGCATAAAACCTGTATCAATCGATAGCTGGCATCAATACAAACAAGTTTTCTTTGAGACAAAAATAATGTTCTAAAGTGTCACGCTTCTAAGATATAAGCTATCAAAGTTAGAATCTATTCACTGTTGATGTCATCAATAATTACTACTTTGATTTTATTAACCTCGCATAAAACCTATATTAATCAATAGCTGGTATCCACACAGACAAGTATTTTAAGATACACAATATAAAAGCGCCAAGTTTCTGAAATATAAGCTATCAAAGTGGTTCTGGTAACGCCATCAGTGAATAGATTAAAAATTAAATTATTCATAGGTACGAATTGCCTCTTATATATTGTTTTACGGTCATCCAAGCCTAGATTAACCATTTAGTACCATTTATAAGGAGGCCTTCACTCAGCAGCAGGTAGAACAAGGGTGCCAATGATGTACTGATGACTATAAAATAGAAAACAGCCAATTTTAACAGACCAGACAAGAACGATGAAAATTAATAAAAAAATCACATAATTTAAGAGAAACACAATGTGCTACTGTGCTTTCTTCTACAGGAATGGGTAGCTGACACAATCGAAGAGAGATCCGAAGGGGCTTTGTGAGCCCATCAAAGCACCCGTTTTTTTTTGTATAGGGTGCAACTCCTGAAAGCTAAATTAAACAATGGTGACCGCTACTAGTAAAGTCCTCTACTAGTAGCGGAGAAATATTTCAGCTGTCTTAGAACACTATACCTGGGGTTCAAGTCTGCTATTTTTATAAATTCGTCATTCCAACACGATCACATTGTCATTTTGCTAAAAGTTCGTAATCTGCTAAATTCAGGTCGATCATTGGTCGGTCAATGGTCTCGTAATAGAGTTGTGTTATAATGACATTGTCGTATTGCCATTATTATAAAACCCGTTAGTAGAAATGATTTCCGAAAAACTACTACTAAATAACATTTATTCATGCCAGATTTCATTTATACATATTTTTACATATTATTTATTATTTATCAGATTACCATTCTATGCCATTTCTTTCAATGGAGTTTCAGTGGTTGACCATTAGAAAGTCATAATGACGCCATTTAGTAGACTGCCAAACTTGTCAAAATCAACAATTATGAAACCAATGATAGACCATTCTGACAATTGTGTCAGAAATCTATTCATCATTTCAGCCGAAAGACGTCCACTGCTGGACATAGGCCTCCCCCAAGTGTCACCACATTGACCGATCCCGTGCGTCTCGCATCCAGCGGATCCCCGCAACCTTTACCAGGTCATCGGTCCACCTAGTGGGAGGCCTTCCAACGCAACGTCTTCCAGTTCGCGGTCGCCACTCCAGAACTTTCCGGCCCCATCGGCCATCCGTTCTGCGAGAAATCTATTACAATTGTTTAATAGTAGACTTGAGGCATGCCCAACAAGGAAAATTTTGATCTGGGTACAAGTCTATTAGATATACTAATGTTATAAAAAGGCAAAATTTGTATGTGGGGGTAATATTCCCAATCGTAAAGATTCTGAAAATTTCACAAATGAGAAGCTGCACTAGCCTTTTCCCAACAATTTTAGGGTTGGCTTCCAGTCTAACCGGATGCAGCTGAAGCCGGTATTTTAAATGGAGCGGCTGCCTATCTGACCTCCACAATCCAGTTAGTACTTGTAATGCATGTCTGATATCGCAAATCCACTTTGAGCAAGTTTGGTTATTTGGGATCGTGCCTTCTCTGTTTTCAAGTGGCCTTTGCCCTGGAGTGGGACAGTAACAGGCTGGTACTAGATATTGACTATTTATTTACCTTTTATTGTAGGTTGTATTACAAAATTTTAATTGTTTACATTTACGGTTTGTAGGTATAGATTTCATCGTAGATTTATTTCATTATGATGATCGATCGATTAGTAGTGACCTACGTACCATTTTTGTAACACCTGCAGTTAATGACAGTTTTATAAAGGGATATAATGGTAATTATCTTTCTTCTTTGTGATAATTTTTATCATAATTAGAGATCCAGGAGTCTCGGCGATGATTGTAAAAGCAGTAAAAGGTCAAAAAATTGAAACCTACTTACCTAGAATTCCATTTCCGATTACGAGTACGTATAACTCTGATGAAATGTTAAACAAGCTTTCACTGACTAAAGGGAATCTGAGGCCCAGAGAGGCCGGAGGCGCCTCGAGGTCCTTAACCACCCGGCGACGAGCGGCGGCGTCGATGACAGGTGGTGGCGTAGCGGGCGAGGAGAAATACTCGTCGCTCGAGCTCGACGCTACTGCCGCAGGTGTTACAATTGGGTTCCTGCGGCGCGGCGGCGAGACAGAGCTAGTTTTCACAGGCTGCAGGCGTGCGCATCTAGCAGCTGATCTGATCATCATGTCTTCATTTTCAGTTTTTCATTGTTAATTTGTGTCATTCTCCAGTTTTTCTTTTGTATTTTGTTTAAAAAATGTGCAAAATTCAAACTATTTATTATTGTTTTGATTTTTTTTTTGTATTAATCTAAAAACTATTATTTTTAAAAGGGAGTTAATATACCTGACTATTTCATAATTAATTTTAAAAGTGAAAATTTAAGAAAATTTGTAGATGAAGCTGACAGACGTTTTGTTGACTTTCATGTTGCCAGCGATTTTTTCTTTAACAACTACCTAACAAGGAGCTCGTGGCTAAATAATAACTGCCGCTCGGATTGTGAATGAGTGACCACCCATTACATCCCAAATTTCCTCCTTGCACCGGAAAGCACGTTAAGCCGTTGGTCTCGGCTGTCATTTGTAGATCTTTAACAGTCGTTACAGGTAGTCACTGATCAACTTTCACACCAAGTCCATATTTAGGGTTCCGAACCCGAAGTGTAACCAACGGGACCCTATTACTAAGCCGCCGCTGCCCGTCCGTATATCATGATCCGTAATAGTTAAACAGTTGAAGTTTTTACAGAATGTGTAGTTATTTCTTTTGCCGCTAATACAACAAATAAATTCAAAATTAAAGAGGGCTCCCCTACTACGATGGTACAGAAACCTTCATGCGCGAGTCCGCCTCGGACTGGTCGGATGTTTTTTTTTCTGTCTAAATGGTGTTTACTGCCAAACTTCGTAAAACATCATTGTTTCAGGATATTTTGAAACGGTTCATAGAAACAGAACGATCGATGTGTTGAGTACATTTAGCATTAAAAGTATTCGGTTTTTGTGTTGCCTGTGAACCATGATCTGAATTGATGAAAATCAAAATATTAGTTATGTATATTGTTCAAACACAAAGCAATTCAAAATTTTATGCTCGATATGTAGTACGATAGTATTTTTCTCATAATGATTATATTGTTGATTATGGTTTTTATTCCATGAAAAATGTCTAAATTAAATTCAAGGTTTATTAAAACTTATTATATGATTCAGTGCGTGTCCCAAGTAAAAGTCGCGTTAAAACAATAGTGTTATTGTACCTACATGCAATATCTGCAATAACAAGTAATTTTCATATTATATAAGAAGGAAATTCAATTCCGAGGCATTCCGAAGGATGAATAATACAACCTCTACTTGATCAAAACATACAAGATAAACGCAGTAGGAACCAAACATCTCTCACTAGTTAATCGGTAGCAAATAATAATCAGATAATTTGAATAATAATCAGTGTATTATTAATTATACGCACGTTCCTATATATTGGCTTGAATGTTTATCTGACAGCAGTTTGCAAAAAGTTCGATTGTTTAAGTTCATTTGGTGATAATAATTAGTGCAAAAAAGACGTGTTTCATATGATACTGAAAATAAAAAGAAAACAGGTAAGTTTACATATTTTGAAGAGGTGATTCCCTCGCTACCTGGGTGGTATTGATCATCATCATCATCCTCAGCCCGACTCCACCCACTGCTGCCTACAGGCATCTCTTGGTTTGTGCCAATCGCCACGGTCCTGTCCAACCTCATCGAGGTTTTACCCCCGATGGCAACAATGACGTCAGCCCAATATTCTTATTTGAGGCACGCAATGATATAAAATATTTAAAAATATGTATATAACTTTCATGGTAAGGCTTTCTTTTTATTTGAAGAACCATGTTCTATTTTTTTTTGCGAAATTTACTTACTTCTTTACTCCAATAGTAATAGTAAGTAATCAAACTTTTGATTAGTAAATTGTAATTTTTTTTAATGGACTGTGAGTAATTCTTATCAGAATCTGTGCGTGCATTTGAATACAGTTTTCAGTACAGACGTACCGGTTTTCCATTGTTTTGCTTTGTTACTAAGTGATATATTACCTAGTAGCTATGCCTTATTAGCATTGTTTCATAGCTACTCTAAAGGTAAGCAACTCTTAAGTTTGGATAGAAATTGCATAATGAGTTTATTTATTAACACCACATTATATCAAACTCCAAAAAAAAAAATGTCCGTGGCGTTTCTTGCCCATTCTTCTCCATAGAGATGTATCTCTTTGGAATGGGCAACTACAGTTCTTTCAGTCCTTATGCCTGTAGCTGGACTGTAACTGGTCAAAAGTGCCTATAATTTAATTGGCCTATTTAAAATAAATGGCTGAGTTTGAAATACATTTCGAAAAGATTAACAATCGAAAGCATTACAAACGGAATTTCAGGATGTAACTACATATTTTAGTTAGGAATACTCTAAATAAGCTTGTTTCCATAAAATATTGTATGCTGTTTGGCAATTTTAATGGGTCATCTGATTTACTAGTTTGCAGATCGCACAATATTTATCTTTAGGGCTTGAGTCATTCTTTTGTATTGCACTTTCATTGGAATTGATTTTATGAAGAACTATTAATCATTACAAAAGCTAGTTTTAACAAATTATTCTGTTGTAAACAAAGTTGTGATAGCCACATGAAACTAAAAATTTTAAATAATACATTTTAGTAATATCAAATTCTAAATATTTTGACCAATTCTAAAACCGCAAAAAAAATTGTTCAATACATTTTTTCGATGTAAGTGAACACAAATGTACTGAACTGCTGTAGGTTTTTTTTGCGAATTCGGAGTTAGGCAAAGAGTAAATGTAATTTACAATGATGAATACAGCAAGTCTCGTGTAAGTCACCATCATCGTTATTGGCAGCCATCATGTGTATGGGCTTCCTCTCTTCTGTACCATTCTTCCCAGGTCTTACCGGCGATCTTCTGAATATCTTCTACTCATCTGGCTGTTGGTCTGCTAACACCTACCGTCTGTCGGTATTAACCATTCAGTGAGGGCTCTTTCCACTTGCTCGCTTGCTTCCCCTAGAACTTTTCGTCTCGCCAAATGTCCTAGCCACTTCAGAACCGCTCCCCGTAATTCAATGTCCACTTTAGTCCTACGTCGGATTTCTAAGTTACGGACTTATTCTTTCAAAGATAACCCTTCACTTTGGACAGTCTCTTTACGTGAGGTTTCTTTACGTGTTTAAGTATCGGTCATTAATTTACCAATCACCATTACTGGCATCCAAAATATGTTTCATATTTTATTGTTATCTCTTTTTCATTGTGAATATAACACTTTTTTTGACACTCGTTGATGCACAATACATTTTTAACCGTATTATTTACCTTTTAAATTACAATTGACTTTGTATCTATAAAAAAAAAGAAAAGACTCGGTCGTATAATAAATGATTCGGTAAAATTACACCACAAACATATAAAAGGACTTGGATATTTAATTTATCTCATCATTGCTAAACATTGTGGGTACCTACATTTTTGCCTACTGGTGAATAATTAATCTAATTCATCACACATTATTCAACGAACGACTTAAAATATTTGGCACTAGGTATCATAAGATTGATAACATTATAATATAATCCTTTGTCCAACTCATTTGTAACTATAGATACCTATTCTTATAACTTCACAATCTGGGATTACGTCAAAGCTTGCTAATAATCATATTTATGCTGATTGCAGGATGACAGGTTCACAAGCTAAGAAGAAGGTGGCCAAACAAAATGGAGCGGCAAAGGTAACAGAAGAAACGAAAAAGCCAAAGTTATGGGAGCCTCTCACAGATGGAGTCAAATGGATCGAAAAATACAGTGACAATCTGGAGAATTTCTTCGAGAGATTACCAGAATTCATCACTACATTTATTGCCACACTCGCTGTTTTCACATTCGGAGCCACTTTAAGAGGTATATTGCTTTATTTTTCTATTTCTATTCAGTACTTATTCACGATGTTGATAAGGCTTAGATTAGGTTTTATCAGTGTCAGTATAACTGCACTAAAGGCTTTTTTATGAAAGGACGTTTATGTCAAATACATATTGTTTTTGATCAGCTGTCCTGGGTTCATGTAACTTAAGATCTACGATAATCATTCACTGATTTTTGACTTTATTTCAAAATTAGGTTTTGCTCTCGGCTTTTCTAGTCAGAAATTGACTCACGGGAACATGTTGACACTTGGAGATATTATAGCTTTCCCATTTAGGAAAGAATGATTGAGAAGCTGATTAGTAGTAACGAAGATGACCCCCTCCATCCAAACATACAAATTTTACCTGTTTATAATAACATAACATCACGCCTGTAATCCCCGAAGGGTTAGGCAGAGGTGAACCTAATAGTACACCCACATTTCGCCAGTTATGTTTAAATCCAATGTAATAGGGGGCGTGCCTATTGCCATCAACCGGGCACAAATTCAGACTCCGTGACTGCTACTGAGAAATTCCTAATGGAAAAACCCAATAACAATTTGTTCATTTTATTAGCATAGAAATCAGTCAGTATTAATTAACAATGCTTTAATCACTGGTGACAATATCAATTTATATTCATAACAATAATGAATAGTGCAGACCACTAATTACGCAGGTTCTGCATAGTGGTATCCGCCAATTTTAACAATGATTAACTGCAACGCTTAAATTAAATGTCAGTGGTCGAGCAAAATTGATATAACTTGCAGCCACAAATAACTTCAGTAAATCATCTCCAATGTATTAAAATAATCATGATAAGATAGTTAAAACAGTCGTCAGTGAGACAATGTTAAGGACGCAGGTTGAATATTATTATGATAAAAATTATGAATCAACAGTTAATCTGTAGATCGTCAGGTATTACATATATAGTATAGTACCTATAGCGATTACACTAGATTAACTTGTACACGTTCGTGATAAGTTACAATGTAGCACCAAACTCACGGATAATTATCGGTGCACGTAATAAGACCAAAAGCTTATGAGTCTTAAAAGAGTGCTGTGACACTTCAGCCAAATCGCCCGACAGCTATCCTCTTCACCCAGCGACAGCTATTCTCGTTCTACCTGTAAGGAAAGAAACACTTAGTCAGTTTATCATATACGGCTACATCCCATAGTCCTATGAAAGTCTGACCTAGACACCAAGATATAAGTCTCACTATCAAAAGCAACAGATAGTTATAAATGTTGATGTTTATTAAGGTAGGTTGGTCCCTTCCCAACAATCAGCACCAACGAAGCGACTGAAGAAGGAGGATATTATGTTGTTGAGAACTTAAACAATATTCACAGTATTTTTCCGTACATTCTCTTGACAACAATACAATTAAGCATTACAATGTTGTAATCAAGACAATGGAATTAATTGATCAATTCGATAAGCTATCTTTGACATTGGTATTCGCGTTGACGTAATTACACAACAAATAATGGCGTCTCGAAATTATAGACAAAACACAAAGGGACAATAAATCCATGAACTTGAACCAAGTACATCAATAAACATAAATCTACTCCTTCATACAGACTATCTCTGCTCGAGGGTAGATTGCATAGCACGGCAGCACGGTATGCATTACATTGCCTCGGTACTATGAATTTGTAACATGTCTTCAGTCGTGTGATGTTGTGAAGAGATCAGAGAAAAATGTCCGTAATGTTGTGAAACTTACGATATGTTTGCTAACTGCCATGTTCCAAGCTCATCGGGATTTGCACAGCAGCTCAACGCACTATTTGAGCACAGCCCGCCAACAGTATAAATAATATATCCTACCTTCGATTTTATGGTGTTTAGGATAGAATCAGTGGTCGTGAGTTTCCTTCTCCAAAACGTTGTCAGTTAGTCTCCCTTTGCCCTCTTCTTCTTATCCCTGTTATAAGTTACTCAGATGTGTATGGTGTAGATGGTAAATATTTGTGTTTTAATTTTCACGTCGACATGACAGCCGTCGCGTTGTCGGTCCCATTTTGTCCTAGGCCCCCAAGTGATGAAAATACTTATCGCAAATACAATGTGGTTACCTACTGATACTTTGCAAGATATTGTAATTAGTATAATCACGATTGTGTTAAATACCTACAAGCTAAATTGTTTATAGAATAATACATTGTCTATCGGATCTCTATCTATTCAATTTTAAACAAAGTTTACAATTGCTTTTGGATTTATTTATTTAAGGACAACCAACAAAGCATACCTACACTAAAACTACATGTTAAAGTTCTCATATTATTTTTACATTTTATAGTGTAGCCTTAATTAAATACAGCCGCGGCATGCATTAAACATAGGAGTAGGCTATGCAGTTACAAAACAGATTTTACTTATTTAGGTACATAAATACAGTTATTTGTTACATAAATCCGACATACAAATACAAATGAAAACTTACTAATTAATTCTAGATTGGTTCGATTAATTCAATAGATTTTGTTCGACGTTATGCCAATCAATAAAAAATAATATAAAATACGTATGGGTTTTAAGTTGCTGAGTAAATTATTCGCAAAAGCTCAAGAGTTGTGTATACTGTAAATAAACTGCCAATTATTGAATGCTTTTTGCATCTTTTTTACTTTGGTGATTGAAAATAATTCACAATAATTTGTTACTATATAATATTGGAGCTTGCGAAAGAAAAACGCAACAGAAAACGTAGGAAAATGAGATTCTTTTGTTGATGGTTTTGAAGTTGAATTTGTAAAAAAACAACAAAAAAAAACTTAAAAAAAAACAAAAAAACATTTAAAAATAACATTTTTCTGTAACACAACAAACAGGAAAGTATAGTAAAATGGCTTCATTGTACTACAGACTGGCAGACTGGCTCGCATGGGTGTTTTCATAGTAAAATATTTCGGCATGTAATAACATTACAAATCTTTCGTTGTTTCCAGGAGAATGGGTGGTAATCCTAGTAACAGCGCTGAAACAGTGGAGTGGTCACACAAACAACAGCACGAATACAACGTCTGACATTCTGGAGCTGTTCTCCTCAAGAAATCTGAAGATGGAGGAGTTCACCACCATCTTCATTGGAGCGCATACTGTGTCCATGAGCATCTACTTCTTGATGGGAGGCTTTTTGCATGTAAGTGGATTTTCAGTAAAAAAATATTTAATAATATTTTTATACACATGAATACACACATGAGGCGGCAGCTACAACACCACAGCGAACTACTTTTCATACCTGACGTCACGTAAAATGCTCACCGCGCAAGCAGGGTTAAACGTACGATTGAGATATACATCGAAACCTGATACGAGTGTCCATAGTCGTATGGTAGTTCACCTGGCACAACACAATGTCTGGTCGGAAGGTCCTCCCATTTCTATGAAGAATGAGGATTTTTTCACCGTGCTTCTCGCACTCTTGTTAATGCTACAATAGTTAAGTGTGCTGTAAACTATCGTCAATTTCCAATCAAATAACCTAGAATAAACTTTAAGCTACAATCCACTAAAAATGGCCGTAACCACAGAATTCAAATTACCTTGTGACCTTTTTCTATCTAAGTCAGATAATCCTCTATTTTTACCTGTGGTGTGGTAGCAAAACGTCGTAGACTACATAACAAAAACATTTGAACATCGCAAAACTAAATTCCACTAAATCTACTTGGAAATCGCTACATTAACATTTCACACACGTTTAGTCTGAAAACTTTCAATTTGAAAACATTATGGACCACCACAAATTGGTTTTGTCTAGGAAACTTCCGGTGAAATTTAAATCCGTGCTTAGTAATTATATGAGGTTATCCCTTACATTATGGACGTTTTATGTGAAATCAATGTATAATTGAAATTAAAGTGGACAATGATTGGAATTTCCGCATTAGCATTTCCGAGAAGGACCACAAACCAATTCGCTTTGACCATGACATATTTCGCACTAATTTTGCTTTAACGAACGGTCGTTACAGAATTGAGGTCATAAATGAAAGGATTTATTTGTTGGGTAACGGGCTAACAGAATTATTCACTGAAGTTTGCTTAACGTACAGATTGGAATTTTATAAATAACTTGCCAATCAACGGAAAAATTGGTTCAATCAGCTTTAATTAACAAAACCTGTTTCTGATTTATTCCTTTTAATATCCCCTATTCATTATGATTATAATATAAATAGCCTTTTCGAATATCTGTTCAAGATTCCCCCTTTCAAAAGCAATAATCTAATAAAATCTGTAATCCCTCGCTTCCTTGGTAATTAATAATTTTGACTTATTAATATTTACGTCACTGAGATATGAAACAATCCGCTCGTTATCTGTCGTTTTAATCAGAAGTTTGTTGAAGAATTTGTAGACCTGACTCTCATCACATACGTACTTAGAGTTATCAAAGCTGTGAACATCTGTTGATATGACTAAGACGTTTGGAGCATTTGTGTTTTAACGTGACTTCGTGTTTTGATAGCCACTCACAATAATGTTGGAAATATTTTAATCGCACTCGTGTTATGAGATTAGTGACTATCATTATATTTCGTTGATAATTAGAATGATGTAGCAACGGACGTTGACACATACCTAGATTAAATTACACAACGAATAATGTTAATTACACAACATAGCACAATCAATATTTTGTGGTTTTTAGTTACTAGCAACTGTCGATCTAAATCTTATATTACGTAAAATCTAAAACAATGCTAGCAAAAACTATCAAAAAGGTAAATCTGTCTGATGACAGATTTAGTATTATATGCTAGTACAAGTTATTTCTTGGAAAGACAAATAGGATAGAAAAAGAATACACGATAATAGTGTCTGCAACAGTAATAGAATATTGAAAAAAGGTGGTAGAGGTGTGGCCACCTCAACTAGGCCTATGTAAAACATGTCATGTTAATGCTACATTACCTATTTTGTCCACACTGTGAAAACACTTGAATCATTATCTATTCTCTTTTCTTCTTTCAGTGGTACTTTTACATGAAGAGAAGACATCTTGCCAAAGAGTGGAAGATCCAGCCGGACAAGTGGCTGTCTCCCGAGCTGGAACGCCACGAGATCATGGTCGGCACCCTCTCACTCATCGTCACTGGGAGTTTCTCCGCTTTCCTTGCCTGCTACATCTACAACGGAAACCCTTCCACCGTCTACTACCAGTTCGATGAATACGGATGGCTCTGGTTCTTCTTGCAGTTCCCTGTCATCTTCTTATATTCGGTTAGTACTATTTTTAGTTTGACTAGTCTATTTTATTATTTTTTTATATATTTATTTATTTGCATCAGACACAACGATCCATAATTTAGTTTGTAAGTGCACTTAAAAATAATGTTAGTTTTAGATCAATTAATAATCAAAGACAAATACACACCACACAATAATATTATAACTAAGTAGTACACAAAATAAAATTACAATAATTTTTCGTCAAATAACAATTTACAATAAAAAAAATTATTAAAAAAAATAATTATTATAAATTCATCAAAATATTTTAACTATTTCCATAATTACAAAATTGTGTCAAGAGCTTTCTGATAAAAAAAACTTTCTATGGAAACATGAAAAATATCATATTTTTTTTTTATTATACTTCGCTCAAATATAATAAGATAAGAAAATACTTTGTATAATAATACTCTGCTTGTGTATCAGTAAGTACTTGAGTATTTGAGTAAAGTATACTTGGCTTTTGTTTGCAGGATTACACGACGTACATCTTGCATCGTTTATACCACACTCCATGGCTGTACAAGCATTTCCACAAGCTACATCACAAGTACAAGCAGCCTACTGCCTTCTCCGTCACCGCCATCCATCCGTTCGAGATCATGCACGTCCAGCTTACCATGTGTCTGCCACTCTTCCTCTTCCCAGTTCACTGGCGTAAGTTTCAAGCTATACTAAGTGCTAAGCTAAGCTGTGCTAAACTTTACTACAAATGTGTTTCTTTGTCAAATACACATAGAACCGATATTGAAACTGTTTTCTGTTTCATTGTTACAAGTAAAAATTATTGCATAGTTTGACGATTCCTATATTTTCATTTTCGTCTGTTGTTGATTTAAAGTACGTACAATTGGGATTAATATATTTATTGATTTCAAAGACAGCTGCTTTCTTCTTGTTTTTGACTTATTTGCCTAAATCTTCACAAATCGTAAAATCTCCTGGTTTTATAATTTATTTGTGTTTCATTTTCAGTCCCCTTCTACGCCGTAGCTATCTACGTGTACGTGCACGGCATCATCGATCATTCCGGCATCAACTTCAAGGCTCAGTGGTGGCAGCCGTGGCAGCCTGATGCAGAGTTCCATGACCAACACCATGAGTTCTTCCACTGCAACTTCGGTTTTAACATGTCTCTTTGGGATAAAGTAAGTTTGACAATATTATATTATTCTTCTTTTTTATAGCTAAAAGACCAATGGCCACGAGTTGTTGAATCATAACATCGATATTTTTTTCTTTCTTTCTTTCATAATAATTATTATAATTAGATCAAGATTTTTCAAATCTAATCATTTGGCTCATTATTCAATATCACTTTGAATTATCCTTCGTTTTGTGAATTAATGACAGTGCAGTTTATTTTGGCATTGTGCCATTAGAATTATAAGTTTCAAACTGATAGTCATAAATCAACCAATTTTACAAGAATTCGTTCGAAATTAAGAAAAAAATTGTCGTCGTTATTATACTTTGCGAAAAAATTGATATTCAATTGGACTGTTGACGATACTTTTACGGCCAAGTTTAACCATATTACGAATACCAATTGTTTAAATACTTAGTTAATCCTAATCTTCTTTTACAGTTACACGGCACAATGAGGAAAACGTATCGTGCCTACACTGAAGACACCTACCATGGAGAAGCACCAACCCTCGACTCTGCTGAAGGCAAGGCCATTCTAGCCGAGAACCCCGATCTTATTGACAGCAAAGTATTGCTAGAAGAAATTCCTGAGATTATCCAAAACATCAAAGCAGAAACATCCAAGACTGAACAGAAGAAGAATAAGTAAATTATTATCAGAAAACACGTTCTTTTTCGTTTATAATTTATCATCTTAGGAGTAAGAGAAGAAGAGAAGAGGATGTAAATTAAGCCAGGTTTTAATGAAATCTGGTTCATCATAGTTCTGTCCTAAACGCTGTGTTGTAAGCGGTTTTGTATTCAGAATGGTGAACCAAGATTTTCATTTTACCAAATTCCTGATTGCTCCTACAAAGATTTAGTTATTTCTCAGTAATGAGAAATACCATAATGTTGATTTAAGTTTTCATCATTAACAGAAGCATGTATTTTGTTACTATATTAAACTCAAATGCATTTACCTAATGATATTTTGAAAAGAATATATTTTCATCTCCCTGCTAATCTTTTAAAATATTCAAAAAGAAATTTGATTAGACTTTCGATTTGGTTTTTTTGATTTCTTGACCAACGTTGTGATAGATGTTGATATTTTTAGTATTTTTAAGAGTATTGGTGTTATGTGATATTTAGGTACTGTCAATTTGATTCAGTAAAGTATTTTTGAAATATGCAATTGTTGTTTTATTGGCTTTTACTTCTCTTTTATGAAATGTTTTATTTATTTATTTAAGCCCTTGAGAGCCTAGACATAGTGCAGTTATATCAGCTTTAACTGACATCGGCTCTAGAAATGCTTATTTTAGTCCAGTTGAAAAGAAACACGAAACGCTTTAAAAGCGATGGCCATGAGTCTTACCCATCTGTACTCATCATCTCTTTAGCCTTTTCCCAAACATGTCGGGGTCGGCTTCAAGCCTAACCAAATGCAGCTGAATACCAGTATTATACATGAACCGACTGACTATCTGCCTTCCACAATACGGCACCCCTTGCTTGTCAGACTTTCGGGCCACTGACTACCTGTAACGACTGTCAACGAACTACAAATAACAGGCAGGACCAACGGCTTAACGTGCTACGAGAAACGGAAGAAATTCGGTAAGTAATGAATGGTCACCTATTCACGAAGCGACCTTGGTAACCGTTGCTTAACTTTGAATATCGACCCGTGCGCGCGTGCGGCTGTTATTACTTAGTCATCTGTACTGTGCAAGGAATGTGTGTATAAGGAAAAGCTACATATCGGAACGAAATTTTAACATCGCTATTAATATTTCAGTGACCTATATCTTTAAAAGAAATAAAAATAACATTTCATTCAGGATTACCTGTAAAACTCTCTTTAAAATATTTCGCTTGAATAACGTTCCTATCTATTCAATATAACATAACGTACATAAGGACTTCTCGGAACACACAGGTTTTTTGCTCAGTAACAACTGTGTTTGAGTTGAATGATGTTACAATTCTAATTATGTATTATCATTGTTTTTGAAATCTCTTTGACAGTAACAGTAGGTTGATTATGATTTCGGAACATAGGGCTGAAAAATCATCAATTCTTAATTTACTAAAAAAAAACTTTTGCCATGTATGAGAGACTCATACATTATCATCTTACTGCCCTTGTCCCAGTTTACTTGGAGTCGACACAACACGTTTTTTTAACACTTCATTCATTTCCATACATCAAGAGACTCCAATATCCAATCAAAAAATGCCAAGAAAACCAAACAACTCTTCTTCAATATCAATTATTCAGCAATCAAAATTGTCTATTATCACCATATTGAATCATCAGCATTTCCATCGTTTCCCCGTCAATATACTTGACTGCAAATAATTTCTCGTAATAAGAACATAATAGGATATTTCAATATCTTCGCTTCTGATCTCTGATTGAAACAATGCCGGAATATAATAGGATCGGCTCCTTTTCAAGACTCGGTATGTTTTTTTTTAAACAGAGCGATATTTTTCCGTGTATTATTGAAATACTCTGACAAGCGTACTATAATTTTTGATTTAGGTACACGCGTATTCGTTATTTGTTCTGATTCTGTTAATAATCGTAATAAACAATGCGATTTGTTTTGCGAATATTCATTTCATAATAATTTAAAGGATCTTTATGTTTTTTTAACGAGAATTTGGTGCATTCACATGTATGCATTTCTTGGCTCCCGTTTCGAATCTTAATTTCAATAATACCGTAATATAATTTTATTGATTTTCTATATTATGTTCTAAAATGAACTTCCTACAGGCCATGACACAGTTTGGGCCAAAAATAGTGTATCCGGCAAAAATGTTAACTGTCTAAATTTACCTTTTTTTCGACATGACCAGCAAAATATTCAAGGATACTCTTTACGACTTTTCTTGAAGATTTTAGAACCGTAAAGGGACTCGTATTTCAGTACATAACAATGCTTCCATCTCGGTTATTAGGCCTTGCGGGTCTGGCCTAAGTTACGGCCTGGCCACGCAGTCAGGCCTATAAATTTTAGTGCCCTAGTACTTATGTCCGCCGGTGTTGTTTATTTAGTATGTTTTGAGTGCGAAAACACAACAATTCATTTTGATATACAACCTTTAGCCGCTTATGTTGGTGAAATATGGATTGTGATTCGCTAACGTAGGGTTTGTACTTGACCAACGTTAAGTAAAGTGAATTGTGGTATTAACGCACTTGTTTTTGAGTTTTAAAGTACTGATATCACTTACATTCGGACTAACACTACACTCAATATTATGAGGCCACCGGCATGGCCTAGAACCAGATATTTGAAGACATGTGTGACTTGTGACCTCCATCAACCCACACTAAGCCCGTGAGATGGCCCTCTTACATACTCGTAAAGGAGACCTATAGTGAGAACATTATTGGTTGGTTGTGCTAAATACAATCTATAATAGTAAAACTATAAAGAAGAAACATTTTTTTGTTTGTTTGTTTGTACCGAATAGGCTTTGAAACTACTGGACTGATTTAAACCATTTTTTCACCAATAGAAAGCTAAATTATCAGGAAATAACATAGGCTATAATTTATTTAACAAAAAATAGAGATCCTAAGAAAATTGCAATAATGTAACCCAAAGTAGCAAAATTTTGCCAATAAAATTCATTATTTGGCGTGCGCTGACAAAACTATTGACGATACTTAAAAATTATGTACTACATGATTCAAGTACTCATTATTACCTACAAAAAAGTCCGCGAGGGAATATATATCTAACTATCATAGTGTAGTCACAATAGCAGCTTTTGTGTTCTAAAATTTAATTAGATCGCCGGTAGAAACAAAAGTTGGTTACGTTCGTATTGTAGTTATTATTCGACGCGTACTTATGTGTTGTGTATGACCATTCATAACTTTTTACAGAGAAGTACGATATGCATACTTCTTCTTTTGTGAAAAGCGTATATCTCAAAGATGGTCCCATTTAAAATTGCAAATTCGTGTTTGGGCCCATATCATGCACCTTGATGAGAACTTTAGACCTAGCTGAAGTATAATTGTCATCGAAGATCTGACGATGGAGACGGAAGGCAGTTGCAAGAGGTCCACAACAGTTTACAGCAGCTATATTGTTATTGGGCTCATTTCATGCACCTTGGTCAGAACTTTAGATCTGCCTGGTGTATGACTGTCATCGAAGGTCCGACGATGGAGACGGAAGGCAGTTGCAAGAGGTCCGCAACAGTTTACAGCAGCTTTATCGTGTATAAGCTCATTTCATGCACCTTGATGAGAATTTTAGACCTAGCTGAAGTATGACTAACATCGAGTGTCTAAGGATGAAGACGCAAGGCTGTCGAGGGTTGGAGAAGGCTCCTGTGTTGCAAAAATAAAAGTAGATTTTTTTAGCGATTAATGCAAATATTTCTGAGAAATTAAATTGTTACCTACTTGAATCTGTACTAATATTATAAAGCTGAGTAGCTTGTTTTTTTTGACACTACTAGTTCGAATTGAAAAAAAATTTTTAGTGTTGGATCACCCATTTATCGAGGAAGGCTATTGACCTCCCTACCGGCGTCAGCGTAGTTTGCTACGCTGACGACACGCTGGTACTGGCACAAGGGAGGTCGCACGAGGCAGCGGCCGAAAATATGACACGCGGGGTTGCGATAGTCGTGGAGAGGATCCGGCAATTGGGTCTCGAGGTGGCACTGCACAAGTCCGAGGCCATGTGTTTTCATGGGCCTCGGAATGCGCCACCGTCGGGATCCCTACTGACTGCAGGAGGGGTTTCCATCGGCGTCGGGTCGACGTTGAAGTACCTAGGACTCGTCCTCGACAGCCGGTGGAACTTCGTGGAGCACTTCCGACGTTTGGCTCCCAAACTGGAACGGACAGGGGCTGCCTTCAAGCGGCTCTTGCCCAACCTGAGGGGTCCAAACGCCTCCTGCCGGAGGCTATACGTGGGGGTCGTGCATTCCATGGCCCTTTACGGGGCCCCGTTGTGGGCGCGTTCTTTGAGGCGGCAAGCCGCCCACTACCTGAACGCGCCCCAAAAGGTGATAGCCATAAGGCTAATCCGGGGGTACCGGACGATCTCCGGCGAGGCGGCTAGCCTCCTTGCCGGATTGCCGCCATGGGATCTGGAGGCGATAGTCCTCGCACGCCTGCATGAATGCGCGGAGGCACTACGTCGGGGGGAAACTCCGCTGCCGCGGCAAATTGCCGCTCAGCGGACAGACCTCCGGCGTGATCTCATGGTGACATGGAGAGAGCGACTGTTGCAATCCCGTGCAGGGCACGCTACCATAGTGGCGATAAGTTCCCTCTTTGAGGAGTGGCTAGAGAGGCGCCACGGCGCCCTCACCTACCGCCTGACGCAGATCCTCACCGGACACGGTTGTTTCGGGAGGTTCCTGCACCGAATCGGGCGGGAGGAAACGCCTGGGTGTTTCCACTGCGAGAATCGTCCGGAGGACACGGTGGAGCACACCGTAGAGGTCTGCCCCGTTTGGGCGGAGCACCGCCGTGTCCTTGTAGAGGCGATTGGCGGCGGCGATCACTCGCGTCCGGCCCTGGTTCAAGCCATGGTCCGGAGCGAGAGGGAATGGGAAGCCGTCACCACCTTCTGTGAAACAGTCATGCTAGTGAAGGAGGTGGCGGGACGTGAGAGGGAAAGAACCTCACGTCCCAGCCGCCGCGGGAGACGCCCTGGGCGTCGGGGGTCACGTGGTGGCTCCCGGCCACCGTAGGCGCGGGCCTGTGGACGGCGAGTTATGGGCTAGCTCGCCGTCCGGCCGTCTTATGACGACAGGCCGTGTCGACGGCGCGTTCGTGTTCCACGCGCGCCTCAAAGAGATGTCAGCAACCGAGTAGGGGTCTGCATGGGCCGATGCCTGCCAGAGCTGCGGGACTGTTCGAAAGAGACACCGTGGCCCTGGTACACAAAGGGCAAAGAAGGAACATGGATGGTTTTTAGTCAGTACAAGTCTGACACTCCCTTCCGCTCCGCCCAGAGTGGGGGGGGGGTCATTTGCTGATGTCCCATCCAAAAAAAAAAAAAAAAGGCTATAGGTCATCAACTAATAAGAGCAAAAATGAAAAATGTTGTTAAAACAGGGAAAATTTATTCCTTTTGAGAGCTTGCGTGCACTGTGTAAACGGTTAAAGTTAAGCAGCAATCCCTGTATGATGGAATCGTTCCCTTTAAAAAATTCAAAAAAAAAGTCCGCGATAGTCTATTTTTTAAGGTTGACTCTCTCTCTCACTTGTGTTGCGCAAACAAAGTTGCGCGGGTCAGCTGGTCCTATATAAACTCAAGATTTATTTTGTGGTCACCAAAATTACATAACATACTACGAGAATACTCTTTAGCTTCATTCATTCATTCACTTTGAACCATTTGACTCGTTAATTCATTATTTTGCACTACGCATTGACTGAACTTGAATTTGAGCTTCATTTATACAACTTGCTTGACAATTAGAATATTTTCCTTCTTAACACAACTCGGTATAATTTTCTCATTGCATGATTTGGGAATAAAATATCTACTCCTGGTGCCATTATTCCTTGGCCGTCCTTCCGGGTCCTTGAACCCACAACACCATACCAATCAATTTCCGCAGTAAGATGTTATCTGCTACAAAGTGGACTCACTCTCTGTAAGCACAAGCAAATAGCCTGCATCGCTATCGAGCGATCATAATAATTCACCATTCAAAACAGAATTCTGCCTTTTCACGCAAACCATTTATCACTCTTGAGAGCGAGAAAAAAAAATGCTGTGGGCTCAAGGGGCCAAGTGAAAATAATGTGAGAACAGTGGCCAGCTTCATTTGATTTATACCGTTCAGAATATTGCGTTAATTAAACTTCGATGTAGCAGACTACTCTGGGACAATGGACCAAGTTGGCAAGGGCCATGTAATTATATTTCTTTGTTCTTAAGGTTTTTATGCAAGATTTCCACATTTTTCTTTAAGACTAATGTTGAGCTCAGAGATGTTTAAGATCTCATTTAAGCTAAGCCAAAAAGGTAAGATTCTTTTCTAAAGACATTTTTAGGGTACTTCAATCGAAAATTGGACCAACACAAAAGTACTAATTGATTTAGCAACCCTTACCGCAAAAAGCGGAACCTCTTCTCCAACGCAATTCAAATCAACGAATCAATATCTAATATAAGTCATTTCAATGGCTGAGTAATTACATTTTCGCGTCCAAATATTGCTCCCGAGTCTTTTATCAGATCAAACTTAAGGCACAGACTGTTGAACCCCTGTTTTATTAATCGAATTTAATTGGACACTCTACCCTTCTAAGAGCAGGGTTTCATTATAATTTTCTGTGGAAAAGTCGTGAATTCTTTTTCAAAATTTACTTTCTGTAATTGCTTTCGATTTTATTGTTAGAGCCCTTTCTGGCCTTTAACGGACGTGACAATATTGATTTTTATCTTAAAGGTCCAAGATTGATTTTTGTTTGAACGACTGGTTGATGGTTTGGTTGTAAAAGATTATAGAACAGAGCAACAAATGCTTCATTATTACACTGGAAATTGTTATTTAACTTGCTTAATCTCGTAGTTTCACTTTGTCGCTATTTGCAAGGATTTCTTGAGTTCTTATTCAAAATTCAAATCGTATACAACCTTAACTCATACCTAAAACTTTCTTCAACTTAATAAAGCTTTAAGTTACTGTGTGACTTAGCGTGTTTTGTTCTTCTTTCGTTGATAAAGTTAACCTATATAATATTCATTATTAAAAATCTAAGGTCCATTCAAAGATTTACAGTTCATCAAAATTCCATCCTTCTTTACTTTTATGGCTGCAAAACTTCTGTTATTACGTGTAAAGCGGCGGAGGCGGCGTATAGCGCTTAAATCTAAAAATAAAATGAAGGTTTGAACTTCAACTTTAAGTTGGAGGCACTTACGACAATAACAAGCTATGCGAGGCTATAGCCATTTCGCTGTTTGGTAATGGTTTAAGGATGAAGAAAGAAGCGGGAATCTTTAAGATGAAGAAATGGATAAAATGATAAAATAAGTAAATAGCTCAACTCGTACCAAGAGCGACTGAAATATTTTACGATGGTGTCGCTGGAGAAACGTAGGACATGCTGGATTTGGTTTTTCTGAAGAAGCTAGTCACGGGCTCTCTAAACAGTCCCGATTTGCTCAGTTCTAATAGGAGACTTTTTTGCATGCCAAAATGTCACACCAACTTGAGGCAACACTGTCCACTATCAAGAATGTATGCTGCATACAAAGAGCACGAAATGGACATTGATCTCTGTAACTCTTCAGTAAATGCTCTAAAACAAGTTGCCTTTGCCATTTAATGGGTATCTCTAGTCAAATATAAAATATTTACCTAAATTTTAATAAAATAATTCAATCCATTTTTAATAGCTTTATTTTTATTTTTTCAAACGGTATATTTCTTGTTTTAATTATTTAATTGTGTAATTATCTGCGCATAATGTAGTGCATGCTGTGCTTTTCTGTAAGTGATGAGGCGCTTAGACTTATGTTTACAATGTACAAATTATAACGTAACAGTGTACCCATTGTTGAGAAGCCTAATAAATAAATTATTAAAGAAACATTCTCTTCTATATTCGTTTTTCCTGTTATTTCTGATGATTCTGTTTGAATAGGGTCTTTAGTAGGGTTTCAAGCTGTATATTTGCTATTATTTATTTGTAAAAGTACTTTCATGGTTGTTGTTTAAATATGGGTACACCTTTGCCTAGCACCTTATCCTTCGAGGATTACAGTGTGATGTTATATTTTGTGTTCTTTTTTTCAGTATTCTTATAAGCAGGTCATCAGTTCATGAACAACTGAAGTATGTGAGGCTAACGCTGTAAAATTTTATGCTCCTTTCTAAAATTCACCAATAACAACGTTTTTTTTTTGTTTCCAAGAGGAAAGCCTCTTCGTTCCTTTCCCAATACAACCACACACAGAACCTATTCTTTCAATCTCACGAATTGGACCACTGGAACAAAAAGAGGCACAGAATGGGGCGGAGTCAAACGGGTCGAAAGCCTCCTGCATAATGCATTGTGACTGCAGCTCCCTTTGACTGGCGGATTATACGCCGGAGTTATTCCCCAAAATTCTTGGAATCATAGCTGGTAGAACGCTGGAAATCGTTTTGAGCTTCGCGATTTTGTAAAGGAAGTTTTTGGTCCGAATTTCTTTAGCGGTAAATAAAGGTGTTAATACGATTGAAAATAATACTTCTTCTTATTGGTGGTGTGGTTACACACTCCAGAACATCTTTGAAGGTATGGAACTGTTTTAATTCTGAATTTTGAGCGCTGAAGTAGCTTCATAAAAAAAAACAACCTTGCCTTTTTTTTTACCTTGCCTTGATCAATTATCGAGCAGTGATCATGATTTGCCTTGTATTTCGCATATTATTTATATGATCTGGGTGTCGACGCTTCCCACACGAACGTTTACGTAACTTTCTACACGCGGCTGGTTAAAGATTAATGTGATTATCTGGAAATCAACAGCTGTGGTACTGGATTCTTGATCTGGATTGAAATACTGGATCAGTGTAATACGATTGAGTATGTTAGATGAATTTATAGGCTAGGTGTTACAGTCTATCTGTGTTAAAGTCTATCTGAGATTTCTTCAATGATTTTGTGATACCTTTTGTGATACGTTTTTAGCACATAAAATATTTTACATGATAACTGGCTAATTTATCCCTGAAAATCTGTTTATTATTTTATCTGCGCTGACTACATCTCTCTGCAACTTACACAATAACATATTCTGAACCAATAAACCTCAATATCCTGAACTTTCAAGACTTAAGTAACACACCCACGTCGGAGGCACGTACCAACTATAAACTAGAAAAAAAATATTTTATTAAGTTTTCCCTAAGAATATGACACAAAGAACTGAAGGCGGAGTTTTCTAGTTGTCGTAAAAAAGACAATAAAACATTGACGCTCGTTCACCGGACTGTGTCGTACGGGTGGAACTTTGTCGTACGGGTGTTGGGGACGGCTCACATGTGCTGATTCTGGCTCGGATTTGTATCTGAATTTGTGTTTATTTTTTGTGTAACTTTAATACATTGGGTTTATAGGAGATCATAGGTTTGCGAGAAATCATTTATACTGGTTGGTAAGTAGAGGTACCTATGGTTGTAGAAATGTAGCCTATTTAATGTAGATTATGTTAAGTTCAATTTTATTTAAATTAAGCCTATAAGTGGTAAATTGCGTCTGCCTGTTTATAATTATTTATAATTCCTGAAGGATTATTGTGAGATGTGCCTAATATAGTAAATGCGGCATGCGCATTTCGCCAGTTATGTTTAACCTTTTGACACGCCTTTTAACATAAACGCACGCGCGTGCCCTCCACGCCAAGCCACAATTTCACCAACGATTTTTGCACATATTTGTGTCGTTTGGCGTACAGAGTACGCGCTTGCTTGTGACGTATATGTGACTATGGCGGTCACAAGGTTAAATCCCATGTAACCGAAGGTGAGCGTATTGCCATCGACCGCGTACTGGTCCAGACTGCTACTGAAACTCCTGATTGAAAAACCCAATAGTCAAGTAGTTGCAGAAGTCTTACAACACTTCAGTTAGACAGTGACCCCGAACATATTTAGTAACAAAAAAATTGATACCCCAGTCTACAAACATTCTGTGTGAGACAATTCTAAAACAGATAAAAGTTAAATAAAAACTGCTCGCCTTCGCCGGTTGTATCGGCATCGGACTTGCGTAACAGAGAGTGTTCAATTTATAGCTGGTTCGAGCGTGTTGCTAACATCACGGCAAGAACTTACAACTATTGCACAACTATCAAAGAAAAAGGGTTATGTGTTCTTATTTTTTGTGGAGAACGTGGCTAAATAATAACAGCCGCACGGGTCGATCCGTGGATGGGTGACCATCTATTACATACCGTGTGCCTCTAGCAGAGTAGATTTTTGACAGGCGTTACAGGTAGGTGGACAGTGGCCCGAAAGTTCGACAGCCAGTCTTACCAAGGGGTATCGTACTACCCAGTAGGCAGGTACTAATTGGGTTGTGGAGGTCATATAGGCAGTCGCTCCATGTAAGCCATCAGCTGCATCCGGTTAGACTGGAAGCTGACACCAACATAGGTGGGAAAAGGTGAGGCAGATGATGATGATAAGATAAGATATTTTGGTACTGAGAACAAGGGTTCTATTATTCTTCTTCTCTATGTACTAGAGTACTTTGGTATTTTGTTTTGGCTAGGAAATGATGTAAGCTTTTCGTGTGATGTTTTTATAAGGAGTTCTGAAATGGAAGAAAAACAAGTGAGGCGTGTTTTTGTGTTATGCGTGTACAGACTAATGTTGTGGGAGTGTTGATGTTGTTTGATGTAATGCTCAGATAATAAAATAAGATAAAATAATAGGAAAACATGTCCAACAATAATTCCAATACATGTGAAATTAACCAATCCGCACTACGGTCCACTACTTCAACACAGAAGACCTGTAATAAGAAAACAAATTCAATATCTGTGTGATTATATAATTATATAACTAAACAAACATTTCATAATGAACTCTAAACAAACCACACAGTTGTTAACAATTGTTGGTCTAAAGCTTCTTAAGGAGTTTATTCGCGGAAAATTTCTCTGTTAACTACATCTGGGTGACCTAGATTTTACTTCAAATTCATTTAGGACCCGTAGGTATAGAAGTTGGCGAAATTGCTGATTCAGAGTTTTGAAGATAGCTGTTATAGTTCGAGTCAGTAGTTGGAGCTAGGTTTGGAATTAAGTCTTGTTTAATTTTAGATTCTCTTTGTTGCCTTCTCTTAGAACTTTTTCACAAAACAAATTCTAAGTGATTCTTATATAGATTACTAGCTTACGCTCGTGCCTTTGCCTGCGTGGAGTCCGGTAATTGTACCACGGGATTGTACGCACGACAGCCAATCAAGCTATACAAAACCAGTTTATGTGGATCTCTCATTGTATCGAAAATCTATACAAAGCGAGGCCAAGTTATACTGGAAGTGTACAGCTTCATCTGTCCGTGCGCTGCGATGATCTGATCATCTTGACTACTAATGTTTTTGACAAATTTCCATATATTTTTTTTATAATTATATGAATATTCATATACTTTTAGCACCCAGGTTTGGAAAGAAGATATGTTTGTGTGTTTGTTGATTAAGCAGGTAAATTATTATAATTAACTTCCTCCTTCTGAAATTACAGGAAGAGAATTTAGAAATTTATTTATGGATTTATTTACCTACCCCAAGGGAATATATTATTGTACAAAATGTTATTAAATATGGCGATGGTTACACGTGTCTCAAGCTATATTATTGTTGAAAAGGGTTCATTGGTTACGGGTATATCGACTGCCTTTATGAGTTCCACATATTACCGTTATTTGCAACAGTCTAACTTAGCCTGGTATTTGATTTTGGTATTGTATTACCCAGTACTAACTGGGTTGTGGAGGTCAGATAGGCAGTCGCTCCATACTCGTAAGTAAGTTAGGCTAGCGTTTGTCCCTGATGCAGCCGACTCTGGTGCATACACCCTAACTGGTCACTGGTCAGTGGGTTCTAGGAAATATAACTATGACCACTTTAGACTTTAGATTCAGCCGGTAACGCGTAGTAAAGACAGACAAAGTAACTTTCGCTTTCATAAAATTAGTATGGATAGGACAGAAGAACGTTCATGCTAAGAATTTGACATTTACTTGATGATACTTATAAACTAAAGCTGAACCAAACCCACGCTCACTTCATTTGCCTACTAAAGGCCTCTAAATAACGCCTACAATTTCAGGCTATAATGGTGTACATTAATGAAGTCTACAGACAATGGCGACTCACTAACGAGCGATAACCGTAGACATTACACGACAAACGGCCGCACTGAGCCAAATTACACCAAATTTTGTTATAATTTGTATTAATTTGCTATCATTGCGTTCAGTTTGATTGCTAATTGCTTCAACGTATATTTTAGGTGATTGAACTAAATTATGTTTCGTGTTTTAACATAAATGAATTATGTGAAAATTGAAAGTAAAGGGTCGCACTACTGTCAAACTACAAGTACCAGAGAGTTATGTCCAGCGGTTCAAAGATCTCGTCTTAAGTTTAGTGTCATGCAGAAACTAAAATATATTATTTTCAAAAATTGCAAAGGCGAATACATGCTCACTTTCAAACACACACGTAGTCTTGTAATACCTACCTAAGTAATATCATAAAAGATTTAAAGAATATCTTACAGAAACAAATGTTGAAACATTTGTATCCATAATACTCTTCAAGCCGAAAGCGTTCAAATCGAATCCTATTTGTCTGTAAGTGCAATACCATCAGAGAGATTTCTTGAGCCAATCCAATATCTATAAAAGTACACATAATTTTGTTAGAAAAAATCCTATTATCTTTAATACAAAAGCTTCAGACACGCCGATTTGAATCTAGACAGAAGATTTTTCGCCAATACAACGATTACAGGGCAATCTTACTGGATTTACTTGGATTTTGGAACAAATACCTTTGTATAACCTTTGATTTTAAACGGTACGTTGTTTACGAAACTATTTTGCGCGTTTCCATGTTGCGGTCATAGCTAGGATTTTAACAACCACAATTTTCTGCATGATCTTGTAATCTTTTCCTGGACCCCTGTAATCAAACTCACTTTCAATTATAATCCAAAAGTTTTTAAGGAAAATTCGTGACGCTTGCTACTTAAGTTTTAAAAATTGTCTGTTCAGCAATGTAATATGTTGTTGAACTGTCGATACAAAAACCATTGCCATTTAAACCGTGTAACGCAATTATCCCTCTGTTTAAGGGCTGAGTAAGGGTTCACTCGCTGGAACGAATACATGAATGTATTGTCTCAAACAAACTCTTATAGTGTAACTAACTTTCAGCAGAAATAATTTTATCATCAAACAATATTTTTGGATACTACCTTTGATCAATAATAATTCCCCTATTAGACATCCCGTCTTAAAACTAAATTAAGAGAACCTTTAACCTTCTCAACAGAGATCTTGACTATCCTCTTCAACTAAAGTGGACTTATCGCTAACAGAATTTTCTACTTCACCCGTAACTTAGGACCGTTTCTCTAAGTTTCCTGTTGGCAACCGTTGTTTTTACAGAATATTTCGTGTAATGTCGACGGTTCGACCGTTTTTATTTTAGGATATTGGACTTTTTAACTCATCATCATCCACATCCCGACTTCACCCACTTCTGGGTATAGGTCTTTTTTTTTTTATACCATGCTCCAAGTTCTTGTGCCAGCCTCATCCAGGATATTCCTGCGATTGCAACACTGTCGTCACCCCATTTTCTGAGATTTTTACTCACCTGCGTTATATTTTTATTCCGCCAATTCGCGGAATTTTCTTGTTTTTGAAAATATTATGTTTTTCTGGGATTCTGTTTTACAATCTTTGTAGTACGCTAGTTTCATGAATGTTCTTTTATACAAGGAATGGTTTGGTTGAGGAAAACCAAGAACAGGGGTATATTTAATAAAAGCCACAGAGATTCAGGTGACAGGCCACAATCCGACCATTACCCAAGTTTGTTTCATAGTTTTAGTTCCTATTTTATAATAAAGCAGTTGTCGTGAAATTGTTTCAACTCGTTGACAAATATGTCGCATTGCCAGATAAATTAATATGCCCCTGGAGTTCCACGACCACAGGAACTTAGCGTAATTAATTAAGCTCAAAATAGCTTCTTGAGTTATTGTTTTTAAAATGATAAGCTACTGAATTAATTGTTTCTAAAGGTTCCTTTATGATCTTAATTTAATTAACTCAATAGTGAGTCAAAGACCTAAGAGGTTAAGGACTGAAAGATACTATAATAGTTCGACATTTAGGGCTATTTCAGAAGGCGTTCACTGTTCAACGTACGCCAGTCGACGCTGCACTGTGAATGCTATACAAGTATATGGATATTGAAACGCGCGACCGGCGCCGGTCTCGCCCTGAAATAGGCCTTATTGGAAAATAAAGATGATAATAATATTATTTTAGTAAATATTTAACTTTACAAACTTCCTACCCAATATTTGAACAGTAAAGAACTATTTATCCTGACCTAAGGCGCAAATCCGTGGGTAGTAACTTTTTATCCAGTATTTGGGATACAACCTATTTCGCTCAGGTAGTAAAGAAGGAATAAATCACTAAGACTTTACGGGATTTCTATTTTTGTGGCTTCTTATTGAAAAATAAATGGTAAAGGTTAGTTCTATTAAGTCTAGTTTTATTGCTTGGGAGACTTCAAAGAGTGTTTTGAAGGCTCAAGCAGTCTACTTACTTTATACGTGAACTGCGTAGCAACAGGTTTTTATAAGTTAAGACCCACACTTAGTCCGTACATAAATGTGCCTAGGGATATTTGACCTACATATTGACCATCATCTGCCCAGCGTTTTCACAATTTTGTTGGGTCCAACGTCCACAGTTCAACCGGATGCAGTTGAATAGCAGTATTTTACATGGAGTGACTGTCTATCCGAGATCTAAACCCTGTTACCTGTAATACCCTGGTTCTGTAAAAGACAGACAGGTCAGACTTGTTATTACTCGTAAAGACTGTCAAAGATCTACAAATGACGGAGTATTATGCCTTGTGAGGCTACATTCCGTTTGGTAGCTTTCCCGTTTCGCCAACTAAACAAATTACCATCACAAAAGTGCCGTTTCGTAAGTTACCAAACGGGTTGTAACCCCATGCGACTGTGACTGTAGCTTTGCCTTCTTTGTTTTTATGACATTCAAAAGTGCATGTTATGGTCTAATTGAAATAAATCAATTGAGTTTAACAGCCGGTACCAATTCTCACGGAGCGTCAACAATTGTCTGCAAGAATATTTTCCCGGTCCCGATTCGCTACATGCATGGCAAGCGAGTCGTGACGGTGTTGGTCGGTAAAAGGTCTTGTGGGGTATAGTCTACTTTTCAATACAGAGAATATTTTTTGCCTGATACATTCATAGGAGGAGGAGGAGCTCGTGGCTAAATAATAACAGCCGCTCGGGTTGATCTTTAGGTGAAGCCGTGCTTGCCTAGGTTGGTCTGTGGATGGGTGACCACCCATTACATACCGAGTTTCTTCCGTGCCTCGGAAAGCACGTTAAGCCGTTGGTCCCGGCTGTCATTTGTAGATCTCTGACCGTCGTTAGGTAGTCAGTGGCCCAAAAAGTCTAAAAACCAGTCTTCCCAAGGGGTATCGTAGTACTAAACTGGGTTGTGGAGGTCAGATAGGCAGTGGCTCCATGTAAAATACTGGTATTCAGCTGCATCCGGTTAGACTGGAAGCCGACCCCAACATAGTTGGGAAAGGGCTAGGCAGATGATGACATTCATAGCCTGATCATGTTATGGTACGGTGTAGTCGGCAGAAGTGGTCAGGGATGTAGTAGATGGTCACCCTGATCTCGGTAAGTGTTGGATGATTTTCAAGACAGTCAAATCCTACATTTGATTTTTTAAAATCAGATATACCTAAGCCTATGCTGCACTTAATTTCTGTTCCTTTGAATAATCACAAACATTTCAGCCTACCTTTTAGAAAACATGAGGAAAATTATCTTAACACCAGACCAAGGACAGAACGAAGTGCCGTGTCTACACGTGCGAGCCCACTGGTTATCACAACGTAGATTGCGTAGCAATACATTGCTGCCTTTCAACGGTGTGCGTGACTTTAGCCAGGGACGCGACCAGAATATGATTAGATACAATTCGGGGTTAACGTTTATCGTGGAGGCTTCTAAATTTTTGGTCGGTATGGATTAGGGAAGGGGTTAAATTAATAATGATGTTGATCATTTTGGTCAGTAAGTAAGCATGGAATTTACTTCGTTTAAATTACGTTTTAGAAACAGCTAAGATTTCTGTAAATAACTGCAAAAATTGCTGAAATTTCATGTTTATTCTAGGTTGAAATATTGCAGACTTTGTTAATGTTCTATGGGCATACTTCTGCCTTATCCTTCGAGGATTGCAGGTATGATGTTATTGATGAAGGAATTTTGACATCATGTCATTTTTTTTAACACAAATCTTCATCTTTTATAATTTCTAAAAGGTCCGTAATCGGTAGACATTTTATTTATTATATTTCGACAATATTTTCTTGAGACAGATTCGAGTACCATGAATGGCGACTTGACAATGGTCCTTTAAATCACAGCGAACGTTCAAATTTTCCACAGCGGCTTGTGATCGCTCAAACAAAAATAACTTATTGAATGCGGCAGAAACACTCTTTCATTGGCATCCGATTTATATCACCTACAAAATTTTCAACTCTTTCATTTTGCCTTAACTCCACTTTTCAGTAAGATCTATTTTAGTATGGTTTTCAGTTTTCGGAATGTTGAATTTGAAGGATTCTTGGTAAATATGTTAAGTCGTTTGATCTAGACTGTGACGGGGGTCAACCGTTGGGCCCGATAAACCTTAGAAAGGGACTGGTACGTTTGATATAATACCTTTGTTGCTATTACTTTTTATTTGTTTAGATATTGGTAGTTTCAATTTTTTAGGGTTGTTTTCGAGCTTCGGTTCGTGTGTTTTTGTTTATCCTAACTTCCTAACTAATATTATAAATGCGAAAGTAAGTTTGTTTGTTACCTTTTCACTCCTAAACCACTGAACCGATCATCCTGAAATTTTGCATGTGCGCTGTTAGGTGTACAAAAACGGACATAGGGTACCTTTCATCCCGAAAAAAGTACTGTTCCCGAGGAACATTACAATAACGTACTTATGATAATTGTATGGCGCCACGTGTCTTTCGAATCATGATTGAATTATATTATTATAGAAACTTTAGTAGTGTGTTAAAAGTTTAATTGTCAAATTCTAAATTAACGCGAGCGAAGCCGCGGGCAAAAGCTAGTTGATAACAATCTTAATATTTTGAAGGTTTTTGTTGTTTGTTGATCTCTGGTCTGGTAGTCATATGATTTTTGACAAATATATTTGTCAATTATAACTTAGAATACTCTTCACTTCTTCAGTGCTAGTCTAGTCAAATTAAGGTTATTGCTTAACAAAGAGTGATCCAGGCAGTTGTGACAATTTTTTAGCTCTGGGTTGGAAAGTGACCTTTGTTGTCGCATTTGGTCCCAAGGATTATTGTTTTAACTTGAATATTTTTATTTTCGAATTTCAATAAAAATATAAAATTAACTACCTCGTTGGCCCGGTGGTCGTAATCGCAACTGTTGGGCATGAGGTCCTGGGTTCGACTCCCGGTTCAGGAAAATTGTTACTGGATTTTTCGATGTAGTAGCAGCCATGGATTCTGGATTTGTGCACGGTTTAGGGCTCGCCCACTATTATATTGGAATTAAAAATAACTGGCGAAATGTGGGTGTGCTATTAGGTACACATCTGCCTAATCCTTCTAGGATAACAGGCTGCGTTATGTTTATCTACGTCTTCTGTTGGTCTCTTAAGACCAGAATCCTTTAAAAATTCCGCTACAAATATGGTAATCCTCACAACAACTTCACGGAGCTATAATTTATCTTCAAGCTCTAAACTGTCACTGGATTAATTCACCCATTAATTTGTACTTGTTTCTTCTCAATTATGAGGGTAAGATAATGAATTTTTGTTTTACCAATTAACCAGAATAAACAAGAAAGGATATTAAATTTATATAATGTTTTGGAACGAGCTTTTAATGGGTTTTCTTGAGCATCCCTCACACTTTATTCTTTGTATTAACGGTATATAAAGTTTAGGTGCGTTTTTTTAATAAAAATTTTGATTAACGGGTTTTGAAACTTAAGCTGAAAGTTTTTCCTGTTGTTACTGTAGTTGCTGTTGGATTACAGGTGATGTGTCCATGAATTTTATAGTTTATTAATGAAGTACTTGCTTTTATATTATTTATTATTCATTAATTGACACATTTATTTTTACAGGTAAGACCCAAGCTAACAAAGTAGTCATAAATTACAAATTATCCAGTCCCAAGTAACGGGTCTGGGTAGAAGCAATATAAAAATTAAAATTAATGGATTATGAAATGGTTGGTTAACACCTAATTTTTTTTATTTCAGATTGGAAATCATCAAATGACCCCCCGTTCTGGGCGGAGCGGAAGGGAGTGTCAGACTTGTACTAACTAAAATCCATCCTTGTGCCTTCTTAGCCCTTTGTGTTCCCGGGCCACGGTATCTCTTTCGAACAGTCCCACAGCTCATGTGGTTAATACCTAATTACTTTATTTTCTTGTTCGTAGCGTTTACGTTGAGTCCTATATTCGTTTCGCTTGGCCTGATTAACTAATCCACAGATTATTTTAAAAGAGATTTTTACTTAATTCCGATCTACTTATAAGAACATGGTCACAAGTCATTTTACATGTAAATATGAAGTGTGAGATAATTATAATACAGAAACCTTCCACGACCATACTTCTCCCAAAATGGTTTTTCTGTATTATTTACACATGTGCACTGTTCTATTATATACTCGTATATAGTATATATACTCGTTTCTCGATAACATCAGAAAAATCAAATAAAAGTAGTTATATCGGTACTAGTATTTCATTTGACTGGTTCAATCACGCGAAGATCAAATTCCATGTTTGCTCAACCGTTTTAATTTAATAGGGACGTTTGTGATATTATTTTCCGATGTTTCTCTCTTTTGGGGTGGATATTCGAGTGACCCATTGAACGTGCCATTTGATTGGGCTAGAAGAGGTAAGATGACTTGACTTTATGGGGGATTTTTTATGATATTGATAAAATTGCTATAAGATTGCATGAAGTGGAGATGAGAATGTTGAGGTGGATGTGTGGTGTGACAAGAATGGATAAACTAAGGAATGAGTATTTTAGAGGAAGTCTGAATGTTACGCCAGTTACAGACAGGTTGAAAGGGAATCGACTGTCTTGGTATGGACATGTGATGAAGAGGGATGAATTGCATGTGGCTAAGGATGTTACCACACCAATCGATCGATCGTCGACATAGGCCATCGATCGATGGTGGAATGGATAAGTCGACGTCTATCGACAGTTTCTACTACACCAATTGATCGATCCTCGTCATTTATACCACCGATCGATTGGTGATCGGCGATCGATCGATTGGTGTGGTAACACCCTAAATGAATATAAATGTTGATGAATTGAGAGGGAGAGGAAGACCAAGGAAACGGTGGATAGATTGTGTGAGGAAAAAGAAAGAAAAAGATGTAAATGATTGCGTGACGGTTGACAGGGGAGAATGGAAGCAAAAAACATGTTGCGCCGACCCCAAGTAACATGGGACAAGGGCAGGAAGATGGTGATGATGGTAAAATTGCTTCCCCATGTGTCTAGTGAGATCCACGTTTTGGAATCTGCAACTAGCTTCAACATTCTGACTAACAGACAGTCTTTGTTGAAAGTTCAAAAATTATTTAATAGAAATAACTGCTTTTTTTTTGGATTTCCGTGCAGTAACGCTGAAAATAGGTTTACTACATCTAATGAATTAAAAGTCGATGCACAATGAACTTTTGTGAACAATGCTGTGTCAAATAAAATTTATCTTGACGCAAAATGTCAAAGTTCGAACGGTTTGGCAGGCGGATTTAGGTCAATTTGCAACAAGCTAAAAGTAAGTCCCAGAACCAATTTTTGATTCTCCTTTTTTTTTCTAAGGCCTATCGTCCGTGGCGCAACCAACCACAAAGGTTCGTTCATAGCCATTCCTGTCACCCTTATATCAGCGATTCCTGGCACGCAATTGCCGCTATGGTGAATCGCATGGAAGGCTCGGTTATAGACATGTGACGTGTCCTTATCCACCAGAATGTCCAACGGTTGAAACCACCTCCTGAAACATTTTCCACCTCCGTTGCTGCTTCAAAGGACATTGTATCCTCGTGCAATACGAATAACCATTTTCTGTTGTAGGCTGTTGTTATTAGTCCTGATCGTCTGACGCTAGCTATTTGATAAAACAGGTGCCCCAAAAACGATATTTACTCCCCCCATATTTTAGTAGAAACAACAACAATACCTTAACATTATAAAACACGAACCACAAACGCGACAACAAAGCCTGCAACTCTGTTTCCTAAGTATTGTAACATAAAGCACAACTCGCGCAGTTTACGAGTATGTGCGAAGAGATCGGCACTAAAACACGGCTTAAGTTTAGCTGTCGATCGAAGGGTAGCGATACACTTAAGGAGTAAGTTTTTAAGGATGAGCATACATGCTAGCTGGTCATTGAGCTTTTGGTCCACTGATAGGAGAAAAAGGTATTGGATTTTCTGTTTTGTGGAAATCCTCGATGGTGTCGTTCAGTTTCTGAACAATAGCATGACTGTTGAGCATGGGATTTTGGAGGTATGGAGAGTAAACTTCTTCATCCCCCATAGAAAAGTGAGGATTCTCCGACCACACGGATGTTACGTCTGGTGGGCTACTGCTCAATAGTTGATGTCGGGTTCTTCTATATATTCTTAAGTCGCGGATAACTTAACCTAAGCGATGTAGAATTTAAGATGTATTTCGATGTTTTAGTTCGTCGTCCATGTCATAGATGGCGCTGTAGTACTTTTTGTTCTATGTAAATGCTGTAGTACTCTTTGTAGTGCCGCTACAGGATCATGGGTTTCATTGGCAGATCGGAAAAACGAGATCGCCCAAAATCAGGTGATGGTTTAATACCACTCTATCTACTTCCTTTGTGATTCTATGTGTGCTCCCGGGCTTAAAACCTGCTTATAACGGATTTTACCATTGAACCTGAACTTGCTCCCAATTTTTGCTAAAACTCGATCCCCTGTACATTTTGTATTATAGTTATACCCTGCCAATCTCTTCTAAGAATAAAGTCATGCTATGTAAAGTAATATCACATTCTCCCCCATGCGTCGGGGCAGAAACTCTCAACATCAGTTAGGATGCTCTCAGAACATTTTCATATTTAGCGACACGAACACACAACGTGACTTTATTGACTCGCTTGTGCTACTATGCATATTGAACGCCTTTACAACTACTATGTATTTAGACGCAGTTCGGAATATATTGGAATTTTATCGATAGCAAGTAAAACTTCGCTTTTTGTCGTACGATCTTTAGCTTGTTCGTTCAGGAATTTCGTAGTAGCCAGTCGGTGTTTGGATTTGTGCTCGGTGTATACGATAGGCTCGCCCTTTATTACATGGGACTGAAGCATAACTAAACTAAAAACTAAATGTGGGTGTTATAACCGGTACGCTTCTGTCTAACCTTTCGGAGATAGAAGTACGATGTTATGTTGTGTTTGATCTTTAGGTTTCAGACATATATTTCACTTGTTTGCTGTGGGTCGTGGAAATCGGAGCATATAATCAGTTTTGTGTGACTAAAATCGGACATGTAACTATATAAACGCGGTATTATACAAATTATCCGAAAGAAAATCATGAGACAGCGTGTATTACCAACGATTTATATCAACCTTTGTTATGAACGATCGTAAACACCAAAAATAATATATCGCCGCTCAAAATTGTGAAACAAAATACACTCGTATGTATTATGTTTACTTTGGACAATTTTGCATAATGTTATAACAAAGGCAAACTCAGTTATCTCGTTAATTTTCGAAGAGAACTCACGTCACGATTGATTAGGGTCTTTAAATATTTATTCTCTTCGTTCCGACGCCATTTTCAAGCAGGTTATATCGCTTTTAAGTTTGAAACGTAAACATGAAGGCTGCCATGATTTATCAAATTAATTGTTCATGAAAGATTTTGTTTTCGTTGGTGCTAATAATTGTGTTTATATATAATGTGTTCTTTCCATCACAAGCCCGTTCGAAATACTAGTGCAGCTGTAGTCATCTTTTGGGGTGATCTATTACAAGCAGAGCATAAGCATAAAATATAACTATAACAAAAAGGAAATATTAGGAATTTCATGTAATTTAAGCAGTGTTTGTGATAAATAAATAAATAAAATTCCCACTACTGGGATAAAAGTTTCCTATCTGCGGGGGGAATGGGCCGCATTCCACCACGCTGGCCTAGTGCGGCTTGATAGATGTTAATCCTAGTTGTTTTAGAAAACGCCGATTTTCTTACAATGATGTTTTGTTTGTCTCGATGTTTAAGTCAAGCCAAAACTACGTAACACCAGCCACAAACGCGCCACACTTCCACACAAACACAACAAATATACGTAGGCAGACATTCGCTAATAAAACCCCTTGCCCGCGATAATTACCGTCATTGTTCCAATATTACCCAGTTAGCAACCATACAACAGTTACGAACGAACGTAAACAACATTAACATTAAATTAAAAGGCGTTTAATACGATTATTCTGGGTAATCAGGGCGAGTGGACCGAGATGGGGCGAGAAGGGCGAGATAAAGCGGATAATCGGGACAGGGGCGAGTGTGCACGAGTGATACCGAACACCGCGTCACCGGCAAACGTGTTGCGAGAAATGTGAATACAAAATTAAGGAGAACTATACCGTAATTGGGTACTGTTTTATATGAGTTTACAAAATGTTATGAACGTAAGTGGATGTTTTGTTGGATAGTTTCCGTAATCGTTTAGTGCAGTTTGAAGTTATTTAGCGTATGTGAGGTAATTTGTGGGTTTGCTAGCCAAAATATTATGATGGTTAGGAACGCGGTTAGTTAGAGGATAGGGAGTAGTTTGTTTTCGATATACACACACTAGGCAATACCTAAATTAATGAATAAACTAATCCTACTAATAATATAAATGCAAAAGTTCGTGAGGATGGATGGATGGATGTTTGTTACTCTTTCACGCAAAAACTACTGAACGGATTGGGATGAAATTTAGCACACAGGTAGTTTATAACCTGAATTAACACGAATTTTGATCCCGGTAGTATGATCCCGTGTCTCTTTTACCGAACTCCACGCGGGCGAAGCCGCAGGCATAAGCTAGTATTATAAATGCGAAAGTTTGTGGGGATGAACGTTGGTGACTCCCACACAAGTTTGTCAGACTTTAAGGCTTCTGACTACACGTAACGACTGCCAAGGATCTTCATATGACAGCCGGAACTGCTAAAAGTGCTTTCCAAAGCACGGAGGGTAGCCGGTATCTAATAGATGATCACCGATCCACTTACCGACCTAGGCAAGCTTTGCTTAACTTTGAAGATCGAGTCGAGTCTGTTATTATTTAGCCACGAGCCCTTCTTTAAGTCCCTTCACTGCAAAGGAAAATTTCTTAATATTTCTTTCCCAATTCAAGTGCCTATAAATTCTCCAAAATTCATCAACATACGAAGGTTTTATGTTATAACATAAAAAGGTTTTTAAAGATGTCGATCATGTGTAATGTTACGCTAATTTATGAACAACGATCTTTCTTGGAGTTTCTTTGAAGTAACATCTAATGGAGCGATGTTCGCAATGGTCTATTTGCCATTTTCTATTGATCGTGAAATATTCGTATAATAATGTGTATCGTATAATACCTTCACTTGGAGTAGCGACAAAGATACTATTTCTTAGCAATTATAGTTTTGTCTTAAACTACAGGTCTAGGAGCTCGTAGTTTATTGTTTTCAGACATTAAATACTCACAGGATCATAAATAATTATATCAAAAACCTGTCTAGAAATACTAACATTTTTATTATAACAAATAGACTCCTTACAATCTACTGCAATCTCCAATCGAATGCATTATGATTATGGTGATATGTATTCTCCTGTTTATTGTACCTAGCTCAAAATTCTAATTAAAAATTGTTTATTTCTTCACAAGATTACAATGATTAGTTTGTGATTGGAGCCTTCTTTTAACCTTTTGACCACCACAGCATAAACGCACGCGCGTGCCCTTCACGCCAAGCCACAATTTTACCTACCACCATTTTGTCACATATTTGTGTCGTTTGGCGTACAGGGCACAAACTTACTTGTCACGTATATGTGACTATACCGGTCAAAAGGTTAAGCAATCAATGCCTGTATTAAGGATGATTTCCACCAAACGGTTCGTAATAAAAGAATAATAAAAGAAAGACAAATATTAAAAACATATTTAACATAGATTGATATATGTGTTTGTGTGTGTGTTCTGTGCTTGCATGTGTGTTTGTGTGTCTGTGTGAGAGTATACGTTATGTCGTAGGTTTCAAGAGTTCTTCCGTTTCCTCTCATGTAAGTGGTATAGCTATCCTGTGCGAAAGATAAAATGTCTATAGACGGTGACGTTAATCACAGGATATTAAATCTTTTTCTTCTTCTTCATCCCGTTCAGAGTACGGAGGAGTCTCCTCCACCACACGCCACTTTACCTGGTATTGGGCTTCCCGCTTCCAGCTCTTGCCGGTTATTCAGACCAGGTCGTTAGTTCTCCGAACTCGTAGCCTGTCTACGTTTATTTGACCAGTTCTGAGTCTCCATTTCAACGTCTTTTTACCCCATCTTCACTATTGCTTAAAAAAACTTTCCTCACCAATATTATGCCGTGTAGATATGTGTAACATTGCACACTCGTTGACAGGCGTACCCACCAGGATTCTTATGATAATCCTCAGTGTAAACGGATATATAAACTTGGCTCCTATCGCACCATGTGGAACTCGCACATCGCTTTATAAAAACAGGATTTACAATATAAAAGGCAGACATCCGTAGTTGTTTCACTTGGTCGGTTGCCAGCTGAATTTATCATGCACTTATCAAATTCTTTTCTTACTGTTTAAGTAGGACTCGAAACGGAGCTGACACGTAACCCATTTTTCATTTCTTTTTAAACAATTTTTAGTGTGATTTGTGTGAATTTAATATTGTATTTTCAGCAGGGAAGTTACTTTTGAAATTAGTGTGCACTCGTTTCTGTGTGTGTTATACTGATGTCTTACGAAGTATGCACATACTTCACAGTCGATATGACTATTAGTACATTGTAGAAGACAGGGGTCACCCTGTCTTACTGCACTAATAGTCATAACGACTTCACAATTTATTGACAAAAAATACTATAAATTACATTATGACTTACATTGGATTAGAATCAGAACACACACACACACAGAATGTAAGTAAAAATAAAGGTGCTAAGGAATTAACCTTTAATTCATTCTATCCTATCCTTCGTAATTGAGATACGGATACTAATGATAAACATGCATTTGTATGCATGTTTGACATTAGTCTCTAGTGAGCCAAATAATAAATTGTAAGTAAGCTTTTGTACATTGCTTCATGTTGTTCCCCAAAACCCAAAGAAGAAAGAAATACAATATCGTAACAAGTCTGTAAGTATCAACATAAACAAGTTATACAACCAAACATTTGCAAACAAAATAACGTCCAAAGTAAGCTCCGAATGTCAATCCTTTGCCTAGCTATTTATTTCACTTTGTCTGCCGAGAGCTTACCACAAACTTGGCTTTCAAGATGAAAAATTCCCGAATTACCCTCTCACAGAGACGAATCCCATCACTTATCTAAGCCACTTCCAAGTCGGCAAACTGAAAGCTCGTTTTGAATCACGATTTATTCAGGACGGGACTGTCTGTGTCCTGCGGCGTTGTTTGTCGTATAGTTGAGATTTTTTGTTTTAACGTTAACTTGAAGGTGGACTTTAAATATGTAGTTTGTTTATAAGCTTAACTTTAAATTGAGATTTGCCGAAAAAAAATCTATAGTATTTTTCGCAGTAAGCTTTTGTCTCGATTCCTCAAAAAAACTACATTTAGGTTTAGATACATAATGCAACACCGAACCACTCTCCCGTAAAAGTAACACATTTCATAACTTAACCTCCTGTTTACGATATTTACCTAATACAGTTTAATAGGTATTGCTTTTTTCGACTTTAGTCGACATTGTACTAAACTTATAATCTTCCTGCTCTTGGCCCATGCTATTTGGGGTCGGCGCAACATGTTTTCTTCTTCCATTCTCTCCTGGCAATCGCCACGCTATCATTTACACCTTTTTCTTTCATATCCTTCCTCACACAATCCATCTATCTTTAATTTGGTCTTCCTCTCCCTGTCCATTCATCAATATTTTATATTCATCACTCTTTTAGTCGCCTGTGTTCCATCCCTCCTCATCACAATGTCCATAACAAGACAGACGACTCCCTTTCATCTTGTCTGTAACAGCCGCCACTTTCAAACTTTCTCTTATATGCTCATTTCTTACTATATCCATTTTAGTCACACCACATATCCATCTCAACATTTTCATCTCCGCTGCATGCATTATTTTTTCTTTTAAACAGAAGTTAAAAAAAAAAAGAAATTATATTCTTTGAAATAGAAATTCAACCGATTGTAAATGATAAGGCGTGTTCTGCTGTACAAACCTACAGTTTCAGTACAGATGATCTCTAAACTGTTCAGTCGGCCGTGAATTATTAATTTAGATTTAGACATTGATGACTTCCTGCCTGCGAACAATAAATTAAGTTAGAGGTCGGAAGTGAGCAGAGTGATAATTTCTTGATATTTGGAAGGTTCAAATTGCTCAGTTACTTAGGTAAGTTTATTTTAGAGCCGCTGTAAATAATGTTAGCTTGGATTATTTGATGTTTACTGTTGGTCTTGGCATAGCCTCGAGATAAACGGGATTGGGAAGGCTTTGCTTTGATATCATTGGGTAAAGCTACTATTAAAGTTGGTTGTATTTTTCAGTTTGTGTTGTGAAATCACGAATTCTCGAGTTACATACCTATCTAATTCATAATCGAATATCTTTTTTTTAACTTGGCCCCACCCTTGGATTTCTCCTGTATCGTGGGTGCGTTAACAAACATTTAAACTCACATACACAAACAGCCAGACCCGGAACAAATACCTGCAGGTCATACAAATATTTGTTCCGTGCGGGAATCGAGCCCGCGACAGGCAACGCAACACCCAAACGCTCAGCCACTGCGCCAATGTAACGGCTTTTCATTTTGTAATAATGATGGCAGTTCAACTCTGTTATTATTCTCGTGTTGCTGGCACGATATTTATTTTATTTAAACTTTATGCTCATAATGTACTAAGGCCGACTTGATGCTTTGGGCATTAACTACCAGTCTACCTTAGGGTGTCGCAGAGACAAAACAGTAGGTACAATAGTACAGACAATTATATTTGATTGGCCCAAAACTTCGCCACTTCGAAGGATTCGTCGGTGGCATATTAGGGATTAAGAATTAATCTCCGACAGCTGCAAATAAAACTATTCTTATCAATACAAGTAAAAATACTGCTTGAAATGCTTTAGAATGAACCCTTTCACATGAAAAATCCTAGAAGAAAATTGATTAATAGAAAAACGACCTATAACCATAACGACTTTTTAGCAAAACGTCCTATTAGCAACTTGTTCTTCAAGCAAATGATATTAAAAACAAAAGAAAGGAGATGGAACAAGCACACCACACACGTGATTTTAAAAAAAAATAAATTGTAGTTCCCTGAGCCCCAAGCCTAGATTTACGCTCGGTTGATGGCAATAGGCTGACCCCCAATTATATGAGACTTAAACTTAACTGGCGAAATGTGGGTGTACCATAACTATACCTCTGCCTAACCCAAAGAGTATTACAGTCACCGTGTTATCATGTTGTGTATTAATTCTCATCACCAAAACTGCCTCTCGTATCAAAATCTAAAGCAACAACGAACAACAGAATTAAAACAACAAATAAACAACAGCACCAACAGATAAAGCGTTAAATCATCTCGCTAGGAAATTACTCCTAAACTGGAAATCCTAGTTAAGCCGAGGGTCGTTAAAACGCCGTAAATAGCCGCTAAATTGTTGCATTGCGCTCAAAATGGACATAATTTGCTTGACTACTGGATGTATACTGTAATTTTGTTGGATTAATGTAAGTACATGACGTGGGTTTTAAATTGTTCTGGAATGATGGATTCTAAAAGCCTTTTATTAATTGACGATTTTTTTTCATCATAATCAGTACCTCCGGTAAACTTTTTTGATGAATATGAACTTCTATAAACCAATTCCATTTTTTAAGAAAACAATCATAACTATGGTGGTAATAATTATTTAAGTCAACAAATTTCACCGACTAATTAGTCATCACAAGAAAACCTGTTCAACTTTTGTTTAGATTTCTGAATTAATTAATACACGATTTGAATAGATTTAAAAAAATCACTCGCACCTCAAAAAACAAGCAGGGAGGCACTGTAAACCCATTCTCTTCCGAATCTAGATCCTTAAGTCATGTTTTAATGTTACCCATGGGCAAGAAAGGACTGTTCTATGCTAAGACCCACATGGTCCGAAGTAGGAATGGTACGCACATAAACATCGCCCGTACAGTCAGCTGCACGATGGTAGTAACACTTTGATGGTGGTGATTAACGTGTTCCGTTGAAATAAAGTATGGCTGTGAAACCACATTACAAACAGCGTTCCTTCATTTGTCCTGCTCTGTGTACAAACATGGAACACGTTGGAACCTATCTAACATTAACGCTCTTGAGGTGGCAGGGTTCTAGTCGAAACCCATTTAACTTGATTTAGAGAATTGTAGCGGCTTCGAAAAGTCCTACAGCAACATAGTATAAAAAGTACTACAGCGCCATCTATGCCACACATGAAGAACTAATATCAAAATTCTGAATCGCACTATTAAAGTCATACGCGACTGAAGACTATTTAGGAAAACCCGACAACAACTGTCGGGCAGAAGCCCACCAGATACAACGCCCGTATAGTTGGAGGATACTCCCTTTTCTATGGGGGTAGAAGGACTTTATACTCTCTTATTTCTATAGAATCATTGACACAACGGTGGCCCGGCAGTGGAGAGCAGCGGTGGCCCACTTACGAGTAGTAAGTCGTGGGTTCGAACCCAGTCAGGCGCATTACTTTGTGTAAGTTATTTCATCACCACTGCTCTCAAAACGGTGAAGGAAAACATCGTGAGGAAACCGGCATGTCCTAGAACCAAAAATTCGAAGACATGTGACATCTACTAACCCGCACTGGGCCCGCGTGGTGGATTATAGCCCATTCCCTCTCACAGACAGGCCTGCGTCCCAGCAGTGGGAACATTAATAGGCTGATTATGCTTATGCTTATTGAAACAACTTCTTTTTCTTCTGTTTCTCCAATTATTGAAGATTTGTCATCAACTTCCAATATTTTTCTTTATCCATTGCGAGGTGGAGCAGCAGCACGCGTGATTTGGTTTGACTCAGCAAACAAGAACAGTAAGAGGTCATCTGAACAAGTATTGGTACTGGTATTTCTTACACTCTGGTAAAGAGTGATGGGTCGTCTACTGTACCTATTGTAATTCAGCTACCTGTAAGAAAGTAGGTAGGTAGTTCCCCAAAGGGCACAACATGTTTGTAGGATATTATGTCGGCCTTAGCAGTGCTAGTACTGGGCAATAACATGATAAGTAACGTATTCGCCCCATGGGCCCGTTTGGGCAAAGGGTAGGAATCGAAAATAGTGTGCCAAACGAACCGAGACTGTATTTGTTGGAAAATCTATCCGTGGATGTTTTCACTGGTCTGTAGTGGTTTTCACAATGTATGTTATACAAACCAGTTTTCACCTGCCATTTGTTTTCGGAAATAAACTAAACTAATATAATAAAGAAACTACTGGTATTCAGCTGCATCCGGTTAGACTGGGAGCCGACCCCAACGTAGTTGGGAAAAGGCTACGCAGATGATGATGATGATGATTTGTTTTCGGAAACTGTCCTGCTGGAATCTAATACCGGGTAAACAGTACTCTTCTACGTTCAATCACAGGTCACGGTTTGCTTGTGTACCAAACAACATCATCACAAGGCTTGAAAATGTAACAGACAAGTTGCCTTTCCGTAATAAGTTACTGTGTGCCTATCATCCAAATTCGTTTTTGCGTGAAAGAGTAACAAACAGCCGTACATATGGATGTACGGCTGTTTGTTACTCTTACTACTATTATAAATGCGAAAGTTTATAAGGATGGCCTTATAAACTTTCGCATTTATAATAGTAGTAAGTATCGATCAAAATGTAAAAACAAGATTTTTGGCTAATCCCTCTCAATATAAAATTCTTTGACCTTGACCTTTCCACACTAATCCATCAATAAATAAATTCATAATGTAAATCTAAAAACATCTACTTACAAATTAGAACACGCTTCCATACTATTCCATACCAATATTACAAAAACGAAAATAATTCTGTCTGTTTGTGTGTCTGTCTGTTTCTTTCTACCTATTCATATCTTGGCGGCTGATGGAATTAGAATGATAGACCATGACCTGAGTGAAGACAACATAAAATACTTTTTATTCCGGTATTAATTTCCCCTGAGATAATTGCTGAATCGCCCACACGAGCGAAACCAGGAGCTTTATTTAGTTTTCTAAAAAATCAGGCCGTTCTTCCATTTCCTTTAGAAACATACGAAAAACACGTGTTACCAACCTTTTTTGCATAACTCGATGTAAATGCGTGAACGTGAGAAATCTTATAATATGAAACTTCCATTTACATATTTGTTGAAATTCGTCGAATTATTGATGTAGGTACTCGTAAGTACTCTTCTTGCTAATTCTGGCACTTAAGGCGAGGCTAACCCGAGCGCCGTATGCATCAATCGCTTACCCCAGCCCCCGCACGGAGAGGCGATACGTAACAAATTACGCGGCGCGAAAACGCGCGCGTTTAGCGCACTGGTCATGAGTTCACGAACTCGAATAGGTACTAAGTTGCGTTTCAGGATAGAGCGATGCAGTAAAACAACTTGAATTGATATGTATAAGTTCACTTTGTTTTATTTTTCTAGAAAGTATTGGTTATAGATAGATTACCTACATATAGATACTTACGTATTCTATGAACGTGAACCTAATTACTGACAATTAAACAGCCGCTCGGGTCGATCTTTAGGTTAAGCCGTGCTTGCCTAGGTTGGTCTGTGGATGGGTGACCGCCCATTACATACCGAGTTTCCTCCGTGCCTCGGAAATCACGTTAAGCCGTTGGTCCCGGCTGTCATTTGTAGATTTTTGACAGTCGTTAGGCAGTCAGTGGCCCAAAAAGTCTGACAACCAGTCTTACCAAGGGGTATCGTATTACCTAGTACTAATTGGGTTGTGGAGGTCACATAGGCAGTCGCTCCATGTAAAATACTGGTATTCAGCTGCATCCGGTTAGACTGGAAGCCGACCCCAATATAGTTGGGAAAAGGCTAGGCATCTAGGCATCTAAAATAAGTAGATATAATGAAAAATAAGAAGGTATACTTATTTAATTTTGGGAATAAGAAAATGCCTATGGTAGAAAATGCCTATGGCATTAAGTCCGCCTCTGTACTTATGTGCTTGAAGTGTTAAATAAATAAATAAATAAATAAGGTAAATTTAAAATCTGACTGACACTAAGATCATGAATACGGGTATGATTCAAAACTACAGGCCACGCGCCATTCGGTTTAAAAAAAAATTATGCTTTACTTTTTTTTCGGTTTTGTTGTCATGGGTTTCGTTTTCGTAGTTTTTGGGGTCGCTAAAAACTAGAATTAGGTCAATATAAAAATCCAAGATGGCGGCGACGAAAATTTTCGATTTTTTCTTCATGAGTGTCATTTTCGTGGTTTTTGGGGTCGCTGATTCGTTATCATTTTTGTTATCAGCGACGACAGCGACCCTAAAAACAACGAAAATGACACCCACGTCAAAAAAAACCGAAAATTTTCGTCGGCACCATGTTGGATTTTAATTTTGACCTCATTTTTGTTATCAGTGACCCCGTAAAGCATGAAAATGACACCCATGACGACCAAGCTGAAAATTTTCATCGGCGCCATCTTGAATTTTAATTTTGACCTCATTTTCGTTATTAACGACCCCGAAAAACACGAAAATGACACCCATGACGACAAAACCAAAAATTTTCGTCGGCACCATCTTAGATTTTAATTTTGACCTAATTTTCGTTATCAGCGACCCCGAAAACCATGAAAATGACACCCATGACGACAAAACCAAAAATTTTCGTCGGCGCCATCTTGGATTTTCATTTTGACCCCATTTTCGTTTTTAACAACCCCGAAAAGCACGAAAATGACACCCATGACGACAAAACCGAAAATTTTCATTGGCGCCATCTTGAATTTTAATGAAAATGACACCCATGATGAAAAAACCGAAAATTTTCGTCGGCGCCATCTTGGATTCTCATTTTGATCTAATTTTCGTTATCAGCGACCCCGAAAACCATGAAAATAACACCAATGACGAAAAAGCCAAAAATTTTTGTCGGCGCCATCTTGAATTTTCATTTTGTCCTCATTTTCGTTATCAGCGACGCCGAAAACCATGAAAATGACACCCATGACGACAAAACCGAAAAAAAGTAAAGCATAAAATGCAGAGGAAGTAAAATAATAAAAAATAAAGTGATTTTATCTTATATATGTAAATAAGTCAACAAAATAAAAAAAACTAGTAGGTACACACGGCGGCACATGAAGCTGTCATTTCCAGTATAAATTGGCCTCGTTTTGTATAGATTTCCTATACAATGAGAGATCCGCATAAACTGGTTTTGTACAGCTTGATCGGTCGTCGTGCGTACAAAATACGATATCGACCATTACTCGTTCTATCTCCCCTACATACTTTCTTTTTCTGCCCATGTCGAACTCGATAATCTTCGGCTTACCGGGCTGGGATACAAAACTTTTTTAGAACTCCTTACAAAAAAAAAATTATTGGAATACATGTTTTGATTTTAGTAGGCCAGTTACAGGCAGTTTTGAATTGTCGAAAAAAAGATAATAAAATGAAGCTACAGTCCCATTCAAAAGGCATAATAACTGTGAAAGTACTGTAATTGCCCATTCCAAAGTTACCGAAATTTATAAATAATATTGCGAAATCATAAATAGCGACTTTTGCAACGACACAATAAAGTTCAATTCAGGCCGCGCAGCACTAATTACCTACAGTTATATTCTCCTAGAAGCTGCCTCTCTTTCTAATGCGTAACTCTTATCTTATACCTTCTGACTACGTTCCCTATTAGGTACCTACTGTACTTTTGTGAACAAATGACATTTCAAATAAACCTAGGCTCGGTGTTTACTAAGTATTTATTATTTTTTACAAGCTATTTTTGGCTCAGTTCGTAACAGAACTTAGCGGGGGTGGGGTGGCGGGTTCGAAAAATTGGCACACATCCGACCTCCAACGCATTCCGATCGGGACTGAAGCACGCGATGCGAGTATAAAATGATGAAAACAGCAAACTTTGGAAATGGTGGTATAGGTTTTTTTAATATTTCAAATTATGATCGCCGTGTACTGTCACATTTTTTACGACCTTTATAATGTTTACGAGTTTTATTGTTAAAAACCTAATATAACTGAAATGAAGTAACATTAAAAACCATCATTTAGACTTGTCTTTGAGATTTAATTGGATGCAACAAAGTGCAAGTAATCGTGTATCGCTGTGCCAAAATATCTAGATATTTGAATCGAAGTGCGGAATATGTAATATATTTCAGAATCAAAATTTAAATCCGTGCTATATAGGAATAAAACACAATACAAAAAGACGTTTATCTGGATAACCTCGCCTTAACAACATTCAAATTCAGGTCACAATCTGATACCAGATAGAATCTATGTCAAAAACTTAGTAATACTATCAGTAATTAAAGGTGAATTAGAAGTTTTTTTATGGATTAAAACTGTTTTATGATAGTTTCGAGTCTTTATTTAATCGGTTACTAGTAACCCATATTACACGGGACTTGCAAAAAATATGTGCCAAAACCTCTGCAAATTACATTTTTTCGTTTCCTTACCCATCCACTTCCAATCCTAACGAACCGTAACTTAACCTTACGACGTGAGACCTGAACAGTAACCTACCATCATGTAACATCCAGCATGACTCAGTGGTTACCGTTAATGATATCTATAGTGACTCTCCACTTCCATGCAAGTTCATTTTTCATGAAAACCTTTATTGTTCGCCAGGGAGGTTGCCGAGTTTGTTTTTTGGAAATGTTCGGTATTTTAAGATTAAAGATGCTCTGAGGAATAGTTTTATTTTTTACTGGGTAATTGACTGCGTTTCTCTGGACCTTGGGATAATTTTAACAGTATTAAAAGTCAATGTCCACTTTGGTGTCAAGTATAGCTAGTTTGTGTTAAGTATAGCTTATTAAATGTTCTAAAATTTTTTGGCAATTTGCAGGTCAGTGTCAGGTTGTATGTAGATAAAAATATGATTCGCGTTGACAAATAACACGTATGTAGTTACAGAATTAAATTCATTAAAATCATCAATACGAACTCTTTAAGTTCATAAAACCTCATTGAATGACTTTTTCATGAAATAGTTTTTTAGTAGGACACGCCGCTTGCGACTGTGTCGCCGTCGTCGACGCGTCGTCGCGTCGTGACTTGCGACGCGACACTCACGAAGGAAACAAAGTGCCTTTTTAGGATCGCCTATTTCTAGACCTTTCAATAGGTAAAGTTACCTACTCCTCAATAACATAACGCTATACAAATAAACGCAAAACCAATTAACATAAACAAATAAGTAATTATCATACCCAAACATTTCCTGGTAAAGTAAATAAATAAAGCCAAGTCAACATAAAAGTTTCGTAGGATTCACAAACGATTCGCGTAGTTCCGAGTAATCAGTCATCTATCTACACACTAGAGTAACGAGGAAAGTTTTAATTCAATAAACGTGTCTCCGAACGAAAGCTCGCGTCTAACACCAACTTTGATTATGTTGCCGTATTGAGATAAGGAATTAGGGAGATCTTACAGAAACATCTTCCTTTGGTATTACTTTAATATTAGTCTGTTTTATTCCACACTACTTAGGGCACCGACTCCTACTGCAGCTGGAGCATGCAAGGTGTTTTTCTTACTACATTTTTAGGGTTCCGTACCCAAAGGGAACCTTATTGCTACTTACTTACCAAGAGAACCTTATTGCTAAAGTTCTCCTGTCTGTCCGTCGACCACAGGGCTATATCGTATGGAGAGTAACGAGAGACTTGAAATTTTCATGAAGCGTGTATTACTACGTCCGCTATTATTTTCATTTCATATTAAAAAAAAAAAAAACTTAAAACAAAATCTTTAAGGAATGGCAAGGTTCCTATTGCCTTTCTAAAGATTCAATTAGACGTTTTTGTTTTTTTATTTGTCTACAGTGCTAACTATCAAGGGTATTTTTACAAGCAGCAAATTACTTCAACAGAAGTTATCTAAAAATATAATATCTAGAAATTGTAGAAAAAATCAATACTCGATTTAAAGGTACCGTAAACTAGATGTTAGGTCGTCGTTCGCTGGAAAAAAATAAACTATCGCTGTGGACCTGTGGTGTAAGCTGGCTAAGTGATTGAAATCAGCACTATTTCCGAGTTGTTAGGAATCTATGTACTTAACATAGATTTGGATTTTGGAATTGATTCTTTTTTAGATTTAATTATTGTATTGTATAACGGACTGGTGTCCGCAACTCCACGTCAAAGCGCGTATTTTGCGTGCGTAGATTTAAGTAAGTACCTTTAGGGTAATATACAAAGAACCTCACGTCCCAGCCGCCGCGGGAGACGCCCTGGGCGTCGGGGGTCACGTGGTGGCTTCCGACCACCGTAGGCGCTGGCCTGTGGACGGCGAGTTATGGGCTAGCTCGCCGTCCGGCCGTCTTATGACGACAGGCTGTGTCGACGGCGCGTTCGTGTTCCACGCGCGCCTCAAAGAGATGTCAGCAATCAAGTAGGGGTCCGCATGGGCCGACGCCTGCCAGGGCTGCGGGACTGTTCGAAAGAGATACCGTGGCCCTGGAACACAAAGGGCAGAGAAGGAACATGGATGGGTTTTAGTCAGTAAAAGTCTGACACTCCCCTCCGCTCCGCCCAGAGTGGGGGGGGTCATTTGATGATTTCCCATCCGGAAAAAAAAAAAAAAAAAAAAAAAAGGGTAATATACACATGGCGACACATCAAGCTATACAGTTCCAGTATAACATGGCCTCGCTGTTTATAGATTTCCAAAACAATGAGAGATCCAAATAAACTGGTTTAGCTTGATTGGTCACCGTGCTTACCACGTTAAAAAAAAATCTAGGGACTACTTTTAGGCTTTGATCAATACGATGATTTACTGTATAATAATTTTAAACATTTGGCATTTAATTGATGCATTTATTTTTAACCGAACGAACAGTGTGATGTTGGTGGATGACCCCAACATTATACCGTACAGGATCGCACAGGATAGCGTTCATTATTATAAGGAAGCTAAAAAGAAATACCATTTTTACTACGGCACGATTGGCGCAGTGGTTGAGCGATTCGCTATCGCAGGTTCGATTCCCACACGGAACAAGTATTTGTATGGCCAAAAGTAGGTGTTCCGGGTCTGCCTGTTTGTATATATGAGTCTAAACGTTTGTAACTCACGATACAGAAGAACTAATTCCTAGGATGAGGCAACGTTTTTACAGAAACAAACAAACATTTACCGCTTTAGTTGGCGGTGGCACGGATCCTTCATGAAAGTGAAGCTTCTACTTAACCATTTTAAAATAACCAGCAACTACTCTTCAGCGGGTAACAATCTAAAAACATTCGACGATCGCACTGCACCAACATTCAAATTCAAGCAATCTTGTGAAATGCTCCCGTTATTGTTATTAGTGTTCGTCCAGGGAAAGTTAATTTAATAGTACTTAAATAAAATATCTTGAAGTTTGATTATTTACTATTCTAAATAAGGAATCATTGTTTGTTCCAGTATAATCAAATATTTTGTTTTAGTCACAAAGTCATGTTAACTCCCATGTAATAGGGGGCGAGCCTATAGCCATCAACCGGACGCAAATCCAAACTCCGTGGCTGCTACTGAAAAATCCCTGATGGAAAAACTCAATAACACTTTGCCCGACCCAGGAATCGAACCCAGGACCTCATGCTCAGCAGACATGCTGAGCAACAAATATTACAAAACTCGATCTTTAGGTTAAGCCGCGCTTGCCTAGGTTGGGTGACCGCCCATTACATACCGAGTTTTCTCCATGCCTCGGAACGCACTTTAAGCCGTTGGTCCCGGGTGTCATTTATAGATCTTTGACAGTCGTTACAGGAAGTCAGTGGCCCAAAAATCTGACAGCCAGTCTTACCAAGGGGTATCGTATTACCCAGTAGTAACTGGGTTGTGGAAGTCAGATAGGAAGTCACTCCATGTAAAATACTGGTATTCAGCTGCACCCGGTTAGACTGGAAGCCGACCCCAATATAGTTGGGAAAAGGCAGGCAGATGATAGAAAATTTCTTTTTTCGCATCATCATACGCCTGCCCTTATCCCAATTCATACTCGTTTTATCAATATACTTTAATTGCTTAATTTCTAAGACACAGTTATAGGTACCTGTTAATTCTTCGCGAAACATAATTATCTTAAACCAACATAGATTTATTTCAATTTACCCTCATTTATGATACCATTAGCTTGCTTGATTAATGCTTGCTGATTTGTCACTGTGTACAATCACACTGTTACATTTGTTTGCATGTGTGTGCAAGTCAGCCGTCTGTGAGAGGAGCGCAAGAGTATGTTGCGAGTTCACAATTTTACGATGACTTGGTGCTCAGAGTTAGCAGGTAAGAAAATATTTTGACAACAGGTAAAAACCATTGCACGAAAATAAAAATCGTAAACTTTTTTATAGATATGAAATACCAATTGAAGATAGATTGTTGACAAAATAAATAAAAATAAGTTCAATGTTTACCTATTGGAATTAAGGCTCGCTAAGCTACCACTAATCTTACATTTAAAGCTAAACGCTAAATATAGATATCGTTCTATTACTGACAATCGTTTGATTAGTATGATGGTTTGAATGCGCTTAGCGTTAAAAATTAATAACAAACATTATGATTAGTAAAATTGAAATAAGTTTGTTTCTTAGTAAATAGAATCTAAAAAAGGTGAAATTCCTATCAATTATACTTTATTAGTAGATACCAATGTATTTAGTTATAGGTGGTGCAAGCGAGCATAATTATTTATCAGAATCAATATTATGTGAACAGAAATGAGCATTAGGTTATTAACATTTCGTTAAAGTAATTTTTTTAAGTTTAATAAATTATTAAAAACCGAGTTCTGAATATTCTAATAATTTTAAATCAGAAAGTATGCTTCAGTATATTTAAAAAAAAGTATCCTATCTAACGATCAAATATACATAATTGGTTTAATGTATGTGCACTAGACGTACCTGGGACACTAAATTTCTGACACTGGCAACACAACCGGTGCACGAACTCATTCCGCCATTAACTGATGATTCCCGAGCCAAACCGGTTCGTGAGCCGAGCACCATTATGTCAAACGACATTATTTCAAGTTGCTAACGTCTTTTTGCTTTATCAAAAGTCAGTCTGAAAAGTGACCGTGTTCAAAATTTTTATACATATTCATAAGTCGTAGCAGCTTCAAATCTTTGAAAAGATCAACGTAGTTTGATTATAGAAGGAGCTGAAATAGGCAGATATTAAGTAAGTTTTTGTTAATCTTCATTACCAAGACGACCTTATTTTGTGAATAAGTGTGTTAATTGAAGTAAAACACAAGTTACATTTTTATGTAAGTTTAATAAGTTATGAACACCTTGCCACGATCACCTCCGTTTTATTTCGAATACAACTAATTCACGCTTCTTAAATCGGTGATCATAATTCAAACACCTCCGTTTTATTTCGAATACGACTAATTCACTCTTCTCAAATGTGTGATCATAAGTGATCATAATTTAAAGACATGTGAAATCCACCTACCCGGACTTGGTCTGCGTGGACAACCGTCCACTCCCTTTCGCAGAGAGGCCTGTATCCCAGCGGGGCCTGTATCCCACCTGTGGGAATGTTATAATAAGTGTGATTATGCTTTTAGCTCATTCAGCAAATTTCAGCAATAGTCACCTACGCCCATGTATTGCGTTAATTTATATTATTTATAAGTGAAACGATTACTGAGCACTTGCTATTTAATCAACATCCGTTTCTCTTGGCGACGTGTGTGTCCTAGCTGACGTGTTTTTTATCTTTTCAGAAATCATGTCACATAATAATCTAGCAGATATGCTGCAGCAGGGACTAACAGAGAGACCTTTCTGGAAGGGTATTCACACAGCTTCATGGTTCACTATCATAGAAGCAGAGTTTATGGTAGCTAATATTACAAATGACCTTACGAAGTACAATTATGTTATTAGTCAGTTAGACGAACCGACTTTGGAAGAAGTAAAGGATATAGTATGTAACCCTCCTATTACAAGAAAATATTCCAAGATAAAAGAAGAATTAATTCGCCGTTTTGAAGTACCAGAAACTGAAAGGATGCGGACACTTTTTGAGGAAAAGCTTGAGGACAGGACACCTTCTCAGTTCTACCGTCGTCTGCGGAGTCTAGCCGGTACTGGTGCAACAGTAGAAAAATTCTTGCTTCATTTGTGGTTACGTCAGCTGCCAGTACATTGCCAAGAGATTTTGGCCAGTAGATTTGACCTGAGACTTTCAAAATTGGCTGAGCTCGCAGACAAAATTATGGAAACAAGTAAAGGACCTGAAAACTCCACTTTTAATAATACAGCAGTAGATAATATACAACAGTGTATAGATGACATGGGGAAGCAAGTCGTGGCATTGGAAGAGTCTGTAAAGCGACAGAGTCGTTCGAGGTCGCCGAGCGCGGGGCCTTCGGGAAGCCAGTCACCCACAACATCTAAGGTAATAAAATGCTGGTATCATACAGTATACGGCGAAAGTGCTTACAGGTGTGTCCCGCCGTGTCACTGGAAAAAGCCAGAAGAATCAACGTAATTCTTATTAAGTTAAAGAAAGAAGTTAGGTTAATTTCCCATTTGTTGATGTTTTGTGATCTAAATTTTAAGTTACAGTAAAGTTATTTGTTTGTTTTGGTTAGATTGCTATTTATTGTTTGCATGTTAAATTTGATTCGTAATCGACTATTAAAATATTAAACATATTGCAAAGTATCTATATCTCACTTTCTTTTCAACATTTCTATCTTCCGTTATCATGTCTTGAACCAGTATTATTTCTTATTCTAGTTTTGAGAAGAGATGGCGCTAGACACCCTCTATAGCTCTGTCTCTTTCCCAAACTGGAATGACAATAACACAATACTGCTTTAAGACTTCATGGTAACGCCACAGGTTTGATTCCCAAACGAGGCTGTGCAAATAATAATACAATGATAATGTGAGTTACAACTAAAATTAATTAGTTGTATCAAACCCAATAAACCCGGTTAGACTGGAAGCCGACCCCAACATGGTAACATGTTTGGGACAATGCTAGGCAGATTATGATGATGATGAATGACAGTTGTATGAAATCCAACAAACACGGCAACTAAAATTGATGTAGTGTCAAGTTGCTTATAAATTAATTTCCTTGTACAATAGCTGGCATAGGCATTTGGTTCTCATTCTTAATACGTAGGAATTCTTCAAAATATGACAGTATCTCAAAGTTTTTCATAACATTCAACAAAATAATAGCCAATAATATCGCTTTCCTCGGTTCCTTTGTCTCCACATGTTGTTCTAAGAAAGAAGGTTTGATATCTTCCTCTTGAACACAATATATTTCAATTTGTACATAAAAAGAAGTAAGTTTTGGAAATCAGCGAATTTCTTTACAGTTCCCCAGTCAAAGGGACTTGTCGATATTAAATTTTTCCTAGGACAATTTTTTTCTTCGTTTGATACAATATTGCTCCTACATGTTATTAAAATAAGGGCTGTTCTTATTATTGTTTTTTGTGAATTCTTTACAAGTTGATGTGAAGGGTCGGGGAAGAGGGAGGGGAGTATGGGAACGGGTTTCAGTTGTTTTGATGAGCTTGGAACAAATAGTGAGTACCTTCCATATTGTTTGATATCGATATCTGATGATTTTCAAATAAACGGCTTGTTAGTTGATATTCAGGCAGTTAGGTAAGCAGGAAAAGTGTATTTGATATTGGAACAATTTGTGTTTTTTTTTGTTGTGAGTTTTCCAGCTATACGGTACATAAACATTTTTTATCGGTTATTTAAAAAAAAATCAGCTGTTCCATATTTCTATTTGGCGAGGCTCAGAATGCTGTACTGAATACGTGGTAACTGTTCTCGCGTCGGGGTCCCTTCCACCTACGTATACAGACATACAGGAAGAGAAAACATAAAACGGAATAGAAGGAAATAATATGATTTTTTATATTATACCTTTCAAAGTTTTATTTAAACTTTGAAACTTAATAGTTATAGTTTTAAACTAAGAACAGGTCTAACTTTATTTCACCTCAACAACTCACTAACACTTGATCGACCAAACTACCCAAACAGACGTGAACTCCACCGAATAATTTAAACCCTTTTAATGTACCTACCGTTTAAACTAGCAATTAATTTGAATAACGAGGACAGCCTGTAGACGTTTGATAACGAACTTAGAGACACACGCCAAACCCTATAAGTTAACGTCAATAAACCGGTATTATTATGTAGGGCTAACCCGAAACGGGATTAGTTTTGTATTCCTGAGTCGCCTACTCGGCGTGGCGCGTGATGAATTAAGCAGACTTAGCCGACGAGATATTGATTCAGAACTTGCTAGTCTAAGATTGCTGTGAAGTGTATACTGATAGTGTTGGTTTTGTTTGTAGAAAGTAAGCGCGTAGCGTTGATTTTATCGTTGACGAGCGGTGCTTCACATGGATATTAAAACGACGAGCGCCCAGTCGAAGGTGCTTCGCATGGATTTTAAAAGGACGAGCGCCCAGTCGAAGGTGCTTCGCATGGATTTTAAAACGACGAGCGCCCAGTCGAAGGTGCTTCGCATGGATTTTAAAAGGACGAGCGCCCAGTCGTAGGTGCTTGGCATGGATTTTAAAAAGACGAGCGCCCAGTCGAAGATGCTTCGCATGGATTTTAAAAGGACGAGCGCCCAGTCGTAGATGCTTGACATGGATTTTAAAAGGACGAGCGCCCAGTCGTAGATGCTTGGCATGGATTTTAAATTTGGTATGTTACCATACCAAATTTAAAAACTATATAATGGATATGTGGATAAAGAAACCTACTTTAGTCACGTTATAAAAAAGGAAGAAATAAATTATACTTACTGATTCAGCTTCTTGAAGAAGTTTTTTCTGTTTGCTAAAATACAAAATCATATAGCATATATTATATTTATCCCACTAGCGTTTTAATTAGGTATAACGACCGCAAAATGGGCACGTTGACAACCACCCATAAGCACACGAGATATAAATAATCCAAACAAGATCTTTTTTTGGAAAAATAATTACAAAGGAATTATTCCTTTATTTCTCGCCTACGCTCGTAACATTGTCCTCAACATCGTTCAGGTGTACAGTACAAGACGGCTCTTCGACGAGACGTGATCCGACGATAATCGATCCAATGCCGCCTGCGACTTTACTCGTGCTGGTATAACCACTACTGTTACTTGCTTTAACTCAGCAGTTCCACATTTTTGTTTTTCTTGCATGTAAATAATGATGTTTTGTTTGAGGTTCTTGTAAGAATTTTATTTTTAGATATCTGTCAAGGGACACGATGGTTTTTTATTTGATTAATTAAAAATTGTTTGACTTTGTTACAAAGTTGATTTTGTTATCACTGAGGTGCTATCGTATGTTTTGATTATTTTTAGCTCCCTGGATACAAAAGTAAATTAGTGACCATTGTAGCTGTTTATAACAATAACAGGACATCTATTTTGAAATTTATTATTAAGCATTATCTCGTTAAAATAAAACCAACAAAGTAGCAAAAAGGCATCTAAGCAAATATTTTTTAAACCTTACTTTAATTACGATTGTGCAAATTGTTTTGTCAGATTTTCAGCGTAGGACCAAGTTACATAAAATTAAACAAATCAGTCATCACCAAGATATAATTATATGGCAACGTCATAAATTAATCACCCGTACCGTCATTATTGTGACAAGGCTATGGCCACTCGTGCCCACTTCGGCTCCGTCATTCGCCGTCTTTCCGCCGGGTTGTCGATTAATTACCAACCCTTGGGGCAGTTAACTTATTCACGTCGACGGGCTCGTCAAGTGATGTAATGATTTACGACTATACCATTAAATTGTTTTGTTGAATGATTGGATTTAACTTGATTTTGAGTCTATAGCGGAGTGATAAGTTTCATTCCATTCGACAGAAAATATAAATACTTTGGTGGGAAGATGTTAAAAACTACATATTATTTAATATTTTAGGGTCCTTCTAAAGTGGCAAAGTAGGGTAGCCCACTTTGCCCCTTGCACTGTAGTTTTACTAGTGAGAATATCGGTTATACCTATTAGCATCATCATCAACTCATCAACCGAAAAATATCCACAGCTGGACATCACCATGACACGTGGACCGGTGCTGTGCTTTTCGCATTCAGCGGATTTCTTCACCAGGTCATCGGTCCACCTTATGGGGAGGCCTCCAACGCTGCACCTTCTTTCAACCTTTATTAGGTTGGAACTTACCTATTATCATTAACAATAGAAACGGGATATTTACCATGTTTACTCTTTTCTTTGAGTTCCCGTTATTTCGGCGCTGTTGCAAGCACCATGATCACGGATAAACTGAAGTTATTGCGGGTGGGTGTTTATGAGCAGACAAAACGGTCTACCCTCTACATGGTACTATATTCCGTTTGTTAATGATATTATTAGTGACCATGATAGTTTAAAATCCCATGCTTAGCCATTGTTTGTGTGAATCATCAGTGTGACCAATTTAAGAGAAAAACATCATTACTAACTAGCAAGTTAGTCTCAGACTTTCGTTTCCCTAAGTCAGCTATGTACCTATTAACTTTTTTGACATTGCGTTTCTTAACACCTGACTCGGCATGAATGAACCCCTACCCTCATAATTACCTACGCGAAGGGTACACAAACCTCGAAACACCTTATCCCTAATTTTGCTTCCCTCATTTTAGTAATTTTTCCCAAGAATTACAATTTAAGTTTTGCAAGACTAGGTTCAACTGAGGTTTTGCAAGGTTGGCGATCTCTGCACCCACGTCCACATTGTCGTCAGAGGTTTCAATAAAGAAGGGAGTGATAGGTGTCGCTGACATCGCAAGGTCCTCAGTAAACAGACCCTCATTTGGGGTCCCACGTACTGATTTTGAACTTGGTATGCTGCTTATTTCTGATTGGGTGGTATTCACATACTTAATATCTTTATGTCGCCTTGCAAATGTGATCGTAAGGTTGGAGTTTTAGTGTGAGGTCTTAGGTTTGCTGTTGATTTTTGAGTTTAGCTGATGGCGTGGTTAAGAACATGCCAGTCAGCAAGTTCTAGTAGTTCTGATGTCCTACTAGTTATGAGGCTTTTGCAATGCACATTACGTTCTAAATTAAACGATCGGTGTTGACTTAAAAATTTAAACCCTATTATTATTTCACAGATATCTTTATCAAACTAGTAACTGAATTAATGAATAAATAAAAGCATAGCTTAGGTTTGATAGCTGGTAAGTGCAAACTATGTTGAAATTATTGTGGATGTTTTTAATGTTATTAGGAGTGTGTACAGAGAAAATAAAAAAGTTCAAACTTCTGTTACTTATATGTTTAATTTACACACGGTACATAATTATTACAATTAAAATACTTTACAAAGACCGAAAGCCGCACGACAGTTTTGCGAGGTACGGGGCAACTAGCTCGCTGCGCTCGCAAGTCCAAACTAATACACAATGCGGCCGTCAGCGTACCTCTACACTATTCACCCATTTTTTAGGTTTTTTGTACAGCACTGTTTAATTATTCTACATTCTAATTATAACATGACCAGTCGCTAAGAATTTGCTTATGTAGCATTTCGTTCAAAAACAATTCCTCATTACTTGGCATCCGGCAGGTGAGCGATATCTGCTTCAAGTTAGGAACGTTCCAAATGATGTTATACTAATGAAAGTTTTAAGTTCTATTATCACGCTATTATTTCAATAGATACAAACAGTGTATGATCAAAAATTTTGAAACATTAAGTTGTTTATTTTTTACATTTATTGCTTAGCGTGACCTTATAATTATTTTTTATTTATATTCTGTAGCCCTCTCTTAGCATCATTGTGGCGTGGCACCAAAGTCTAATACTAAACAACGTACACGATGCGACCTTGAAATTTACACTTTTCCTTAATTAAAACACTATACTAGGACGTTAAGGGTAGTCACCATGACAAACTACTCTGCTGAAAAATCAATTAGACATCCCTTGGGATCCACAGTATTTGCCATGGTTGTTAAATATTATAACAATTATTACTATTAAATCTGTTGACTATCTCGTTGGGCTAGTGATCGCAAGCGCGACTGCTGAGCATGAGGTTCTAGGTTCGATTCCCAGGTTGTGTAGAGTGTTATTGAGTTTTTCCATCAGAAATTACTCAGTAGCAGCCACGGAGTCTGGATTTGCACCCGGTTGATGACAATAGGCTTGCCTTTGTATCCGGGATAAAAGTAAAAAATTAGTTTCTGTTAATTTGAAAACTCAAGTAGGCACTTAAATAGATCCCTTTCGTGTATCCATACTTTCACGAAAATCTAATAATCATTTCATCAAATTCATTTCATCCTTTATTCAGATCCTTAATCATCGCTTGTTCATCTGGTGGGTCAAACGAACAGGCTAAAAGTAAAACCTTTTTTCCAAATCTAATTTGATTTATGAAAAACATTTGACGTATTTTCCGCCTGTATTTTGTACTAGCTTTTCAGTCTGAAACACCACTTAACATTAATTCTTTTGAGGCAATATATTTATTTGTAATTTGGTAAAAGGTTTCGATTCATACACAGTAATAAAGAATTTAGAAAAATTGTGATTCGATTATTTAATATTGACGATGAGAAGAGATGACAACGGATGAGTTCTGAAATTTCGACAATTTATTTGACAGTACCTTACTTGTTGGTCGTTTGCCTGTAGCTACGACTGTCTTGACTCACTTGACTACACAAGATAAACAAAAACTTAAGAACTTACGACGGTATTATTAATACTACGAGAGTTTTGCATTATCATCATCCACAGCCTGACTTCACCCACTGTTGGGTATAGGCCTCTCTTGTTCTTGTTTTGTGTCAATCTCCTAGTTTCTTCCCCCGATGGCCACTATGTCGTCTGCCCGTCTCACTGCCGGACGACCCATGTTTCTTTTCCCAGTTATTGGATGCCATTCGGTGACATCTTGACTCCAAACTCCATTTGAGTGCCATAACGCGATTACCAATATCGAAAACCTGTACTTAAATATTGTATACTTACATCTCAACTTATTGAAATCCTCTGCTGGACACAGGCATCTCCCAAACTACACTACAACACCCTGTCCTCGGTCTTTGACAGCTACCCTATCCCAGATAAAACTCATCGGTCTATCTGCCGGCGGGGTGTCCTACATTTATACACGGTCTCCTCTCCAGGATTCATTAGCTTCATAGACCATCGGTCCTTCGACAACATGGCCAGCTTAGGCCTCGTTTACGGAGACGCGTGGCTTCGCGCGTCGCGTGCAGTGTGGCGTCTAGCGTTGCGTTAGACGTTTTTTGCGTTCACAAAGAGACGGCGCGTGCAGCGGTCCGCGTCTTTACACGCACAAAAACAAACATATGATTAAGTACGAATTCGTTCATGGAGCCGAGGGTCATGGCGCGTCGCGTGAAGTGTAGCTGCGGACGCGGCGGTGGACGCGGCGGGCTACGCGGCGGCGGACGCGGCTAACCCTGCGGGGGGGTGACCCTGTTGTTCGTTGTTACTATTCGAACAAGACTGCCCAGGACACAAGAAAGCTGGCGCTGCGCACGACGCGGCGATCGACGCCGAGTACGACGCTGCGACCGACGCCCCGTGCGACGCGGCGTCGTCAACCGCAAATAATGCTACATTTCAAACAAACGCGTGTAAAAACGCCTCCCCGTAAACGCTCTCATACAACGCCGTAAGTTTGAATTTAGTGCGGGTCGCGCCTCCGCACGCGACGCTCGAAGCCACGCGTCTCCAGAAACGAGGCCTTAGTGTAATTTCAGCAAACACGCTTTTCAAACTATACCTACCCTACACACACAGAAAAGTATAATGAAATGTTCTGTAACTTCCCATGTCTAAAACTAATAAAAAGTCTCGTTTATTTGCTTGACATTGATCGAGTATCTACGCGTTACCAAGCAAATCGAATCAATACAGTTCATCAAAGTCGGAATCTCCAAAACATATAGCAACTAACAGCCATCCACTGCCATTGAGCACACTTACTTCGGTCCAGTAGGTACATAAGGAGTACATATATAAGATGACATCCAAGAAATAACTCAATTGACCCCAATCGGTTCCTATTACTACAATATGGACCTAACCCTTTGTCTACCAGCCGAATTTTATTCCCGAAACATGAAAGACTCATTTTCTTTGTTATATATTTATTGGAGAGTATTTTTCCTGAAATATTTGTAAATATAAAAAGCTTAAGTGTTGTTCGGTTGTACATAATATTGAGGCGTGTTTACACGAGATGTGTTTCTCGTATGTCGAGAGACGAGAATGCGAAGGCGATTATCGCCCTCATCTATTTCAGCATCGGCTAAGTAATGAGGCGTTATTCTAATAGAAGTCATCGTCGCGTAAATTCACGATTATTTGGCAACGATCTCTTCAACGTTTCTCAACGTCTATTCGAACACCAGGTATCAATGTGAAGTACAAAAAAATGAGTGCGATAATTCGCCTGACGTTTCTCGCCTACGAGGAACAAAACTCTCTTCGTGTAAACCCACCTTTGAGTTATATTTGTTTCTGGTACAACATTGAGATGTTAGAGTTTTCCTCGTGCGAGAAGGTCGCCGGTTGAGGTTCGTTGGGTACATTTCTGTTCCGGCTTAAGTTACAGGTTATTTTTTCTTTGAATTGACAGTTTTCTGGTTCAACGAACAACGAGGGATTAAATCCGGTAGATGGACAGGAGATTTGTTACATTATACTGCGGAAGACTGGGTTTAGTAGGGGCTTTTGAGGTCACATGACAAAAACTCTTTTCAAAGTGGGATTTTATTTATTTTTAGTTGCGGTAATCCTATGGCAAAAGCAGTTAAAGTCATTTATTGCTCTATTCTCGGAAACACGTACATTCTAAAACAAAATCTTGAATGCCTAGTCAAAAATTATAACACGTCATTTCACCTGCATTTTCTAAGGTGAGGTGTACCTTATAATCGGCTTTAGTACCATATAATAGGCGCGAGCCTATTGTAATCCAAAACCAACACGAATCTAGAATCCGGACTGCTACTAAGAAAGTACTGATGGAAAAACTCAATAACGCTTTGCCAGACCAGGGAATCGAACCCAGAATCTCAACAGTAGCATGTGCTATTACTAAACCAACGAGTCAGAAAAAAAACAGATCTCACAATATGGCAAATACATTGATATTAAGGTTGATATTCTTGTTCCATCCATCACTCGAATCTACACCGTTCACGTTTCAAAGCCACAATGGTTGTAAGCCAAGACCAACCTGTAACAAGATACACATGACTAGCCTCAATGCAAGACGGGCAGCCAATCGTACGCATATCGAATTCACGGGTGCCATCGCCTCAGAACTCAGTTAGCCAGTCGACTGCTTAGTGGCTAGTGCTAATCTACCTAATATTACCTGCCGTACTGCGGTCGACATACGTAACGTGCATTGGTCAAAGAAATTAAAATCGGGTAGAAGCGGAACTATGCCGATGTCGATAATCATAACAAGTTAAAAAATCAGTTTTTAAGAATTCTGATATTGTTTCGTGTTAAATATGCTATCGATTGCTGTTTGAGAGTAGTGGAAAAGTTCGAGCAAGGAAAATAAAATTACAAAATCAACTGTACTAACGTCATTCACGATTCGGTGGACGACAAAAAAACAATAAACTACTACATAATTCATAGTACGCACGACGACCAATCAAGCTATAAAAACCAAGCTATAAAAACAGTATAGTGGATCCCTCATCGTACGGGAAATCTCTACAAATCGAGACCATGTTATGCAGGAAATGCATAGCTTAATGTGTCGCCGTGTGTACATCCTTTTTCTCCTCTTGTTTTAATTCTAATTAATGGAAAAGTAATAAACCAATACGTTCACCTGGCGACATGAGGGCTTAGGTACTATAATTACATCTCTGTCTAGCCTTCGAGGAAATACAGGCATGATGTTATGTTTTTATTTTTTCCCCATTTACACGCTCAAATAGAAAAGTAGAACACAGTTTCGTTGGAAAACTCTTAACCGATCAGGTTGGCCACTGTGGATATAAACTGACCAAATGGTTTATTCCCATCTGCCCCTACCGGTCTGTGCCCATTGGTGGTAGTTGCAACTTTTTGTCACATCTGCCACCACTAGTGATAGATGCGGCTGTTCAGTCGCATTTGCTCCTACCTCTGTCCCCACTGGTGGCAGATAACACTGTAATTAGATGGGGTATCCTCCATCCACCCCAAACATAATGCCAGTGTGGAACCTCTTTGCAGGATTTGCTCCACCTCCTGTCCTGCGCATCCTGCACAACCACTTGCATTTTTGCTGTGCAGGTGTGCAGTTGTGCAGCTGTGCAGGTGGCTGACATACTCGTCAATTTGAGCTTCATCGACACGTAAAGTGGAAGAAGTTTCACAATAAAAGTGTCGCTTCTACAAATTCTTATTCTATTAACCATCGGTCTCTGTGTTAGCTGTTCATATTGAAGCTTATAGAAGTGCTTGAGACATCGGTTTGTGCTGTGGTCATCTTACAACTCACGGGTGTACGCTACAATATGCAACATTAGTGTTGTGGTACAACAGATTAAGCTCGTATGTTTGTAACACTGTTTGCGGTTGTGCTGTGTCCTGCATTGAATTAAATCTAAGAATGTACAAATATGGTCTCATCGGCCATCCTTTGGTCACCGATGTACCTACGGTAGACAGACGAAACAAAGTTACTGTTACGTATCTGTTATCAAGTTATTATTATTTAATAATGATGACCGATGTATAGCAATTAAGACTAGTCTAATCTCTTTCGTAGAAACAAAAATACTGGGGCGGAATGTATCGAGAAGTAATTAGATAACTATTTCGTTGTTGCTTTTCCAGGAATTTGGATGTAATGGTGAAACAACCGATATACAAGTCACTTAATTAATTAGAGAGCAATTCCCACTGAACTTTGTCTTGGGAACTTAGGTACGGTAGAATAGAGCCCTTGTGGTTTTGAATAAACTGACTTTAATTTTACTCAATATTTTTCCAGGAACTCAAGTGCTACATACGTGCGTACGTTATTCAATCATCGCCATATCAGATAGGCTCTTAATGCAGAACACACATCTTGCAAAATTAACTATACAGGACCTACTTGTGACGACACATAATTATAACTATTGTGGTTTCAATTGTCCCATAATAAATAAAATAAAAACACAAGTATTGTACAAACATGTGCATAGTTATAAACCTGTGTAACTGGACATGGTCCACTTGTGGACTGTAATAGACTGAGTTAATTGATTGTTTGCATGTTTATTGTGTGCCGAGCAGAGAATAATCGTGTTGTAAATAATGTAATTTAACATTATTTTAAGCTTTCACGGTTTACAATTAAACTTATACAGTCACTTACGGGAAATCTTCCGTGATTGTTCATTATTTTGAGGTCCCGATATTCATTATTTTAATTATTCTTTTTTACTGTATAAGTTTAATGTAATTTAGATTAGAAGAAAAACCACACTGTTGCATTAGCTATAACAAACCTGTAATAAGAAGGTAAATACAATTTGAAATTCTATCATTTCCGTCACTCTGTTTTACTATGACTACACATTTTTATTGCTAGCTGACAAAATTCTCATAACCTCACTTTTGATTCGCCGATATCATCATCATCATAATTTCAGCCCGGAAACATCCATAGTTGGGTATAGGCCTCCCCTTTCTTCTGTCATTCTTCTCTGTTCTGTGCGTCTCTCATCCATCTGTTTCGCAGATGTAACCCCTAGCATTACTGCAAGGATTCAACTTTACGTGTCCAAGTGAAGGCTAACTTTGTCTACCTATAACGGTCGAAGGTCTGAACGGCTTAAATGGGGCGATAGTGTTTGATGTGTTTGCGTACAAGCTATTGAAGATATTGAGGCATTGCTTGTTCAGTTGAGTATCTTGTTATTGGGGTCTTAACATGAACGGTGCCGTGACGTCGGACCCTGAAAACTGTTATTCAAAATCGTACGTAACGTATCAATTAAGTGGGCACAAAACGCCGCACATCACTGTAAACCAAACCTATAGAAGTTCCTCTCGGCCTCTTATTCTATTGAAACTCTGTACTATGCCAGGCCAGCTCCAGGTCAGAGTGTTACCACACACGTGCAGTAAACTGCACGTCGCAAGTAGTATATATTTAGAATTTCTCCTGTATCGTGGGTGCGTTCACTCAAAGCTCAGAAACGCAAACAGCTAACTAATTCTCGGAACCTGCAGGCTATTCAAATATATTTTGCTCCGTGCAGGAATCGAACCTGCGATACGCACGTTTCATTGCCACCATGTCACTTGCATGTCATAAAGTGCTAAGATCTGTGTTTGATTTAAGAAAACCATTGGGAATGTTAGATGGTTTCTATGTACCTTTAGAAGAACTATTTTATTCAGAAACTACTTTTAAACTAGGGAGTTTCAATTTTTGGGTTTTTTGTTGTGAAAAGCAAGTACCAGGTCGGCTATACTAACACGACTAGCAAATATTTTTTTAGAGATAGGTATTAGTTAGACTAAAACCTACCCATTAACTAATTCTTAGGCTGCTATTGTATTAGGAACTCACATTAAAATTGCCCGGCTTCTTGCTAATTGAAGTTCAAGCGGTTCCTGAACGTAGGACGTCCTTGGTAACAGACGGGGGAGGGTCGTACTATGAACAATAAGTTTGACAGTTTTATGTCTTTGCATTATTATGTCGTCATCGTGACAATGAGCTGTGTCGGAAGGTCCAAAGGAACCCCTTCTGGGGCTTGGAGTCAAGGATAAAACAAAAAGAAAACTCTGCTCCTGCGTGTCTTGTTGTTTGTTCATTATAGGAACTTATAGACGTTTCTGAAAACGCCAAACTGGTGGCTTGTTTCTGGGCCGACACAATTTTATTCGCCATCGACACGGTAAGAAGAAGAATTTACAGAACATTAATCCTTGTTTTTTAGAATAGGCAGATGCCTGTTTTTTCGAAGGTTATCTAAAATTGTTTCCTTTGGTTATCATTCTAAGCGACACTGGCATTGTTCCAAAAAGGCGAAATCATCAATCTGTTTGCCAAGTTTTGCAGATTGAGGGCTGGTTTTGTAGAAGCTGATCATAATTTCCTTATTGGTAATCTCCTTCATTCGCACTACAAAATAATTATTCGCAAGACAAGCATCTCCATACCTCCTAATCACCTACAAACACAGACGTACAACTCAAAACAAAACACAACACAGAGTGCATTGTTCCGAATATTTTATATGAAGACATAACGCGCCACTTCACGGGGCTATGTCAGTCAAAAGCCGCGTCACACGGTCGCAACAAAGGGAGACGGGCGCTCCGGCTCTTTGTGACGACGTACTACGACACTCGTGTGAAGGACCCTTTAGAATATAAAAAGAATTGTTTAGATGCGATGGAGCGATGTTCTTGTTTAATTGTTGTTTTATTAAGGAGGTAATGTTTTCGTTGAGGACTTCCCCTGGCCTTGCTCATTCTAGTGGTTTTCATTGTTTTTAAATTTTAGCACTTTTTTATTGCCACTAACCTAAAACATTTACATAAACATATCATTGATGGTACAGGCGAATAAAATTTTAATATACTTGCAAGATCTAACTTGCTGTCGGTACAAGTGTTACGTCTTACACTTTGCAATTGTGTCACTGACAAATGGGATCCCTATTGCTCAGCTGCATCCGATTAGACTGGAAGCCGGCTCCGACATAGTTGGGAAAAGGCTAGGCAGATAATGATGAGCCTCTCTTCTACTTCTACAGTATCTTACGTCTCTCTGCACTTACCTAACCTTGAAATCCAAAAAAAAAGGAATTAAAATTGAAATGTTGATAACATTTCAATTTTAATTCCTTTTTTTTGACATCTAAATTGAAACCATTGACTAAAATAATATCAGTAACATTTGAGATTATCTGTATTTATGGCAGTGTACGTGAACACCATTTTCAGTTCATTTCGATTATTTCTCTGTTCGTCCTTACTGGTATGATATCACATAAAAGAACTACCTATCAAAGTCACATTGCAGTCACACTTTATCACTATGACTCGCATCGTCATCACACATAACAACTTTAGCCCTTAAAGCCTTTAATACGTTAATCTACTCAGAACTTTTACGAACTTTTTTGTTGACTTAGTCAAAGTCATAAAACATTAGACCTGTAATCTAGCTTTGAACTATTTTTAGTAAGTTTTTTAGAATCTAATGATTCCAAAGGTTAAGAAATAACTTCTTGGATCTCGTTATTTTTAGCTTTAAAGCAGTTTACTTAAAGGTCATGAAATTATTATGATCATGTCGAAACAAATTATTTGAGTTCATCTCGTAGGTATTATTATAACATTAGAATCAAATTGTCGAACAAACAACTCCTAAATAATCTTCTACGGATAAAAAAATATTTATCATTTTAAGGTCAAGGGTACATCGCTATAAGGGTGCTATTTTTAGAATACTAGAGAATAAACTAGACATGGAATTTGTTTTGCTACATAACTTCATAATTAAAACAAAATTTAATTTCTGTCAACCGTAAGGTACATTTGAGCAAAATGTAGTTTTGACCCTCGATATCACTTTCACTTCACAAGTAGGTACAATTTATAGCGTGTGCCATCAACAAGGCAAGAAATGAAACGTTGACACCTACGTTACCCTAGTACATTAATTTAACAGTTAGCAGTTGTACAAATATTCTAAACTAGTCTGTAGTTCCCTACTACCACGTGTGCTGCCTCGTTTAAACAAAGCATTCTTACAGGATATGCACTTTTGTCTTTGTTATCTCCTTTCGAGGTATGTTATCCTGGTACTCTCTCACTCACTTGTCTTGTGAGTTTTCCCCCATCTTTGTACATTCATTGTTACTACTACTCTGTTTTTCGTAGATCTTGTATTTAAATTAAATTCCAAGTGTTTGTCTAAGATGGTCTGCAAATGAAAGAAACCTTTTGTTAGACAGTGTTTCTTTTAAATTAATTTATTTCTAGACAGACACTGGGGAAGGCAATTTATTTAATTCAAGAAATAGAATAAAACTAGTCTTAGCGAATGTATGTGACTACAGTTACTGACCGGAGAAGTATGCTAATTAGAATTAAATAATTCATAATTATCTAAGGAACTTTATATCTTTAACGTAACCTACCAATAATATCTATTGTAAGTAAAGCAAATCCTTCATCAAAATAATATACGTATAACAGAGGGCAAAAATAATAAGAAAACTATACGAAATAATAAGACACCCGCAACATCAAATCTTGGAATACTGATCCCTCTATCCCAAAAACAAATAAGGCCCAGAAACTTCTAGAATAGTTTCCATTCAACAAATTGGCCAACTTCGTAACTTCTATACAAGAGAAGCGAAAAAAAGGATTTTCCAAAACAAAAGCATGTGTATCTAGGAGATGACGCGGCGTGATCCCCAGTTCGTCATTCGTGGCTGATGAGTTAGCTACGCAATGAGCCATGTGATTACCGGGCTTGCTTGTGATGCGGCACAAGTCAGGAGAGCGTCTTTTTGTTTTTGTTAAAATCAATCATTTGTATTGCTCAGTTATACTTGCCCGTTTGAGTGCCTAGGTCGTAATTACAACTTTTATAAAAAGTTTCATCGAAACCAGCAGTGACTCTGTGCTCTGTCATTGTGAATTGCTGGTGAGGTCGTCTTCAGAATTTAATATTAATAATTTTTAAGAACACCAGCAACATTAACATTAACAACAACTTTACCTTTAGTTGTTTGAGAAAATATTTGCTCAACTGCTTAAATAATATTATTACGACTCACGGGTCTCTTTTTACATGATTTCAACTGTTTTTTAGATATAAAACCTAAATGATTTTCTGTAATCAAGACTACGATTATGGTACCATTGCTTGTTAAAAACAATGCATCATAAATAAACTACATATTATGCCTTGCAGCTTATACCTTTGCAAATATCAGAGAAAACTTCTTCCGCCAACCTCTTGTATCTTCAGACACTACATGGTTGCGAACCATGGCGCTACTGTCAATCATTATTGAAAGTACTTGGATTTATTGTTCATCAATCACGCGAACAAATCTGTGCTGCGCTCGCAGTCTATATTGATGATGTCATTATTTGCGTAGATTATTAATTCTGCGGTAATCTGCTATCATGTCGGTTAGAGCTACGGAGAAGCATCAGTTACTAGTAAGTAAATGTTGGCGATGTCTTTTACTGCCCAGAGAATAATTAACTAAACTATCGCCAGTGACACTTAAGGAATCAATAAATAATGATTATGAATGATATAATTATTATTGTTTGACTCAGAATGTTCTACTGTGCTGTGACTGTTGCAGCTTATATCCAAACAGAATTTAACTGCTTACATTCAGGCTGACACATCATCACGTCTGTAATCCCCAAAAGGTTAGGCAGAGGTACCTAATGGTACACCCACATTTCTCCAGTTATGTTTAACTCCCATGTATTAGGGGGCGAGCCTATGGCCATCAACCAGGCACAAATCCAGACTCCGTGGCTGCTACTGTGGAATTCCCGATGGAAAAACCCAATAACACTTTGCCCGATCCGGGAGTCGAACCCAGCACCAGACTAGATCAACTAGACCAACCAGGTAGTGCTTACTTGACCCTGAATCTTTTGCATTGGTAAAGTAGCGTACTGGTCACAATATCAATTCTACAAGATGGTCGAGAATTCAAAAATCAGAAAAATACCAGAAAGTAAAAACACCCTTTTCGGCTCCCAGTAACAATTGATTTCTTGGTATATTATACAAAATTGGTTCCAATAAAAAGATTGGTCCAGATTCTATAACCTAAGGAATAAGGATTATGATGAGTAAAACCAGAAATGTGTAGAAAGGATTCTGGAAAGCAAATATAAGGAAAATGTAAAGGTGGGTGAAGGGTTCAAGGGATTGATTGAATAAAGATTGTATTCTTAAAAGACGGAGTTCCAGGTTATTGAAATCCGCTTACGCGTGGAACCGGATTTATCTAAAGTATAATATAGAGGCTTAGGACAGAGGTAGGGCTATAACAATACTTGCCCGTGAATTTAAAATAGTGGGAAGAGTTGTAGAATTTAATACTGCATCGAAAAATAGGTTTTTATAGTCGAAGAAAGTGCATAGTTACTGACCACCGAGTTTCCTCCATGCCTCGGAAAGCATGTTAAACCGTTGATCTTGGCTGTCATTTGTAGATCTTTGATACTTGGTAAAGGTAGGCAGTGGCCCGAAAGTCTGACAACCAGTCTTACAAGGGGTATTGTACTAGACAGTACTAACTGGGTTGTGGAGTTCAAATAGGCAGTTCACAGTTCACCATGTAAAATACTGGCATTCAGCTGCATCGGATGAGACTGAAAGCCGACCCCAACGTAGTTGGGGAAAAGGCAAGGCAGGTGATGAGAATTGATAGAAGTGAAAAAGTAAGATTTTTTTAAAGTACTTTCTAGCTTTTATTACAATTTTTTCTAAAAACTGTACGTCACTATGTTATATACTCAGCATCAATACTTGTACATCCACGACTCATTAGTATTCACCCGGCTCCATTGGAAGTAGACATTTGATAAATTAACGTGATCTGTTAAATCGTGTGTACTTTACAATTAAACAAATTGCTTTACATTCGACATGGTGTTCCGATGTTCGTTTAATGTTAGAGTGTTCTGTTCATTTGGCTTGTTCAGCTGCTTGTTTCAGAGGACTGCGTCGTTGGTCTAGTTACCACTAGCCAACGCTACAGCCTGCGCTACTGCCGAGCATAAGGGACTGAGTTGGATCCAAAGATGTCTAACAAACTGTTCTTTGATGTTTTCATCAGAATTTCCTCAAATCCTGATCTCTCTTAATCATGGCTTGGATTTAACCAGATTAATTGCAACATTCCCCATGGGTCTTTAACATAACTTGCGAAATGTGAGAGTGTACCCGTACGTACACCTCTGCCTAACCCTTTAGAGTTGCAGGCGTGGTGTTATATTGTATTCATTTTCTTTAGGATCTTAATCATAATGAATTTCCCTCTACTATTCGTGTTTCTCTAACTAGGCTGAGTCTATCTAACTAGTTAGTGCTATCGGACCTGTAACCTAAATCCAATTACTGAGGAATATTGATATCCTTACGTTAATCTAAACTAGAGTTGTTCGACGTTCGAGACTTGTTCGAGTATAATCAATCACTTGCCGGATTTTCTGCAAGATGCACCATCAATATTACTGCGAAGTGATATGATCGCTATGCGAGGCAAAGAATTACTTGTATCAGTTTAAAGCTTAGGACGATGTCTTCAAATAATGTAGTCTCAAAGTATTAACCAAACTACAATACTGTAGCAATAGCTAATCAGCTTTAAACGTTCCGACTGCTGGGACACAAGCTTTGAGGCCTCCTGTCTCTGAGAGAGAACAGGCCATAACTGGGTCCGGGTCTGGGCAGCATTACGGCCTGTTGTCTGGCAGGATTATGCATGTCGCTTGCCTTCGAATTTTTCGGTCAAGACATACCACTTACCTCGCGTTGTTGTTCTTGACTGTTTTGAAGGCAGTTTTGATAGCGCCTGTCTGAATCGAACCCATTTATCGTAAATAGAGAGCCATTACTATACTGGGCCACCACTGCTTTACGAGTAGTAAAATTTTGTACCTAGTCAATTAAAAATACTCAAATATCGAAGTATATTGACTACTTTTAAAGTAAAATTCGTTTTATTACCCAGAGATTTAAATTTTCCGAGACTCAAACATACTAGTGGATTATCAGTTTATATTATTTTTAAAACATTATGATACCTAAAGTGGCGGTTATTTTAAAATTCAAATTGGCTGCAGGTACTTCGGGCGGTTTTCACATTCAATTTGATGCCTGCCTACATTTCAGTCTACGAGTTCACAGATTTACATATACTTTACATATAATTATGTGCACGGTATACGAATAGCTTTCCAGCTAAAAATAGCATGGTAGTAAGAATTTCAGTTTTATAATAAGTATTATATTTAACTTTGTCTTAGAAATTTTCTGAGAATGACTGCGAAGTTTGCTAACTGATATTATTTGCGAATGTTGTTTTTTTATATTTATCATAATCTTACCTAATTATTGCTTTTAGCTCAAGAGAGGCCTGGAGGTGCAGCGCGTCAGTGACTCCGTCAAAGCTTTCCAAGACGGAGAAAACGAATAAAAAGAAGACCCAGTTTTGTGTTTGTCCTAAAAAGCTCTATTAATCAGATAATATGTAAGTTCATAAATTAATTTAATCCTAGACTTTTAAAGCGATGTTGTAGATTAGAACAGAAAAGAAGTTTTGTTATAGTTCCTTATAAGCAACGCCCGAAAAAGAAAGATGAATTGGTTTCAATGGCAGGTATTTCGACGACACAAGCTCTGAAACAACAAGATACGCTCGTGACAAAACGTGCCAATTTCACTGAACCTACGTGTAATCTGTTTCGAAAATACTGTGATTCCGTACGAGTTTAAACCCTGAAGCCCTGAAGCCCTGAAGCCCTGAAGCCCTGGCAGGCCGTTATGGATGATGCAATAGTTGCTTCTTTATTTTGACAAAAATAAAGAAGCAACTATTGCATCATCCATATATAACTTTATGAATAAACTCTAAAAACTAAGTTAATTCGTGACAAATAAATCATTCTTTTTACAGCTTTTTTTTTTCTTCTTCATGTGCGAAACGAGTATACTATTTTTATAATCGTTCCGATTTACGATACTCTACGTATTCGTACTAGACCCAAATTTCCAAAAATACCTCTATTCCGTATAAATTTAAATCCCGTACATTTATTTATCGGGAACACGTAACCACAGCACACCAAACTCCAAATGACAGCCGAAACTTACACACAAACTATTGCTATTTTCCTATCGTATATTTAAACTGCGAATAGTTCCGAACTTCTGGTGGAATTAATAATGGAAGTGTTGCAAAACAATCGTATATTTGCAACAACCATATTTCGATACTGATGAGAAATAATTTCGTACTTTGTACACTAGTTTGTTACTAATTCTGGCGAGTTGTGGAGGATTTCATCGGCCGAATGTGTAATGAGAGTGGAACTAAAAGCGAACAGAATAGTTTCGGTTTGGAGTTTAAATAAAATGTGCTTTTCGTTATTTAATGCATTTAGTGTTACAAAAGGTGGTTCACGTTGTATTGTCTCGTTATATTTGCATTGTCCCGCTTTTATGCATTTTATGAATTTGGACACACCCGTTTTTTTCTCATTTTTCTTATACATGGTGGAAACGGACCGTTCACGAAGCCGTCAACCAAACATTATGTACATCAAACTAAGTAACCCTAAGCAAAAATTATTGCTAGGAAACGACTTTTTTTTTGGGGTGTAAAATCACGTTTTACGGTAAAAATCAATTTAACGTACTCAAAACTTAGTACTGATTGATGCTTTGAATAGTAAACGGGTCATGGAGGTAAATAAAGTTAAAACATTCTTCTTTCTTTATCGTGTGGTTAGTTCCTAACCTGGTGTCAGAGATTTTATGCCGCCCATGGGCCTCTGACTTGGCTTAACTTGCTGTCAAGAAATATCTCTCAAACATGCTGGTTTCCTCACGATGTTTTCCCTCACCGAAGCAAGTGATGATTATACAATACGCACATGAATCCGAAAAATCAGAGGTGCGTGCCAAAAAAAAAACATTAAAAAGTAGTATTTAAAAAAAACTTGTAAAAAAATTGGAACTTTGACCTTCAATAACTCCGTAACTAGAAAGTTCCCAGGTATGGTCCAGAACAAAAAAAAACGACGGGGAGAACAAGTGCAAGTTAAGGGTCTTTTTACACCCTTTATTCAAGATCAAAGTTGAGATACAGGTAAAGATTAATAATGCCACTAGAATACTACACCGAAGATATAGATATTAATGTTCTTCTGCCTCGATTTTGCACTATTTGACATTGAGAACAGAGACTGGAATAAATCGTTGTCCAAGAACGCGCACGTACTTAAGTAAAGTTTATAGAATGTCGCCTTAGACTCGTGTTACTCTAGTACCAATTAAAAAAATGCCAACATTGAATAAAACTGTTACCAAAACAAGTAATTACATAAATGTGTAGACGTTTTTTCCAATTCATGGCGCAGATCAAAGACCCCCAAAAGTAAGCGGCTTTCAGAGGTCTTTCACTCTTGAGAGGGATCATAACAAATGTATGAAGGAGGCCATACGTGCATTAGTAGGGGTAAGAAAGGGGTTTCCTTTTTCTTCTGATGGAGCGAATAAAAAATCCCATATCAATAAAACTTGTAACATGATAAAATATTTTTTCGAAGTAACGAACCCAAAGCATTGTCTTTATTTTCTCTATTTAATAATTTATTAACCAAATTATTAATAGTAAAATGCGAGAAAATGGTAGACACCACCAGCAGTGGGATAAAATAGGATAAAAGCGTGTATTTAGAAAGTTGACAACATCGTAAATAACAGACAGATAATTATAGCGCTGTGATTATTATTTTTTGGGTAAATATTACTAGATTGATATTATGTTTCCTTATTTATTATTGCACTGCACAAGGTAATTTTCTCATCACGTTACAAATTCACAAATTATACTACAGCCGTTTATAAAGTTATTAAACGTTTCTACTTTACTTCAACAAAAAAGCTTCAGAAGATCTCCACTAAAGAACTGAACACTTAATTTTTTACGTCCATCTCATTAAAATCTCAGACTCGTAACTATTTTAAAACTCAACCCAGACATTCAATAAAACTGAGAAAATTAAACAACTATATTACTTTCTTTGTGAAAAGAACTACACAGCACTTTTGAAGCCGGTGGAGTTGCCAGCGGTAAAATGAGTTCATACGCTAGAAAAGTTCGTGAGGCAACACTGAGGGAAAAATTGCGGAATCATTCTGAGCAGTGGAGAAAGTTGGAGAAATTTAAAAGTGTCTGTCTTTCTGCTTTTAGAATGGAAACAGTTTTTAGGTGAGACGATTGATTAAAGGTATCGGTTGCTTTCATGGAGTTTTGTAACGGTGTGTTTGGAATTGATGTTAGTTTTACTTCAAGACCCACCCTTGCGTAATGGGAAAAATATATTATTGAATAAGGCAAGTATACCTATAAACAACAGCGAACATAAAGTATTTTCGTTTTTGCACATTCTTTGAAAATGGACTCGTAAAGACTTTTTCACGTTCGCCAAACTAGCTCAGCTAGCTCAGTTTGGGCTAACACAATTTAGATTACCATCGACACGCTAAAAATAAGTCTTCTTTTCTTACACTTGAAAAGAAAATAAAGGTTAATGTTCATTGACGCTAAAACTCAAAAGTGTAAAAATGAAAACTGTCTCGCATTTCAGGTAATAAAGTTGTCCGTAGGTCCAAAAAAGTTCAATATTCCGGTTTAACAAAATAATAAAAGTTAAAGACCGTATAAAGTTCAAAGAAGCGCGTACATTAGATTAACTGATTAGATAAGCTAGTTATAACGTCGAGGACTTGAATACACCGAGAACACAGTGATACGTCTATTGCGATGAATTACTGAGATAGACCTTAATGGTCCGTTGTGGTCGGTGAAGTTATCACTAAAGGTGAGTTATGGCAGTCAATTTTTCTTGAAAAATAACTAGGCCACACAATTTAATTTGCCATCGATATGCTAAGAAGAAGAACTAAATAAGTAAAATTAGTAATTTTACTCATTCCCAGGTGATTTTACACGAAATAATAAAATAGACGCATATACTAAACTTGTATTTTAGTTTTTTATTTTGCATAATTGGTCATACGTATTTACATCTAATTTCAAAGTTTGAATAACAGTTCTAGAAATCATAATTCTAATTCTGCTAAGAGTAATGCCAATGCAGTAGTTAATATTCCGAGCACGCTTTAATTTAAATCAATTGTTCTCAAAGTAAACAGCTGGATATCTGAATACAATCATTAGAGATGTTTGATTACTTTCAGTTTCAGTTAGCTAAAGATACTAAGCTTAATTTCTAAGGTAAATTGAAATTATTGGAATATTCATTGAATGTTAATGTTCGAAGTTATTTTAATGTAGTTTTGCAGTCTCGGAAGGTCAGGTTTGTGTTTCAGTGAAAGGGATCTAACAGCCGCAAGCGCGACTGCTGAGCATGAGGTCCTGGGTTCGATTTTCAGGTCGGGAAAGTGTTATTGGGTTTTTCCATCAGGAGTTTCATAGAAGCAACCTTGAAGTTTGGAGTCTGGATATGTGCCCAGTTGAAGGCAATGGGCTCGCCCCCTATTACATGGGACTTAAAAACAACTGGGGAAAAGTGGAAGTACTATTAGGGTACATTTCTGCTTAACCCTTTGGGTATTACAAGCGCGATGTTATGTTACAATTATTTCATTTTGTAAATTTAATTATCTTTCTCAGAATTCGCACGTTCAACGCCATATCATATTAAGGAATAGTTAGTGCCACATAAATAGGACGTGAGAGATTGCAGTTTAAAACGAAGCATTTAATAACTTCCACATTGCTACCGCAAAGTGGGTAGCAGCCTTTACTCAACGCGTAGCTGATTGCTACGAAAGCGTAGCAAGCGTAGCAACAGCGGTTACGCCGTAGCAACAAATCCCTCGGTCTGTTTTATTATACGGAAGACAAAAATACTTATCATTAGAAACCTGCTTATCATTAGAAACCTTGGAGAAGGTTTAACTTCACCTTCTCCAAGGTTTCTAATGATAAGCAGTTGTTTTTGTGTTCAGAGAGACTATTTACGTGTATGCAGCTGTACAATCATGTACATACGTATGTTTTAGCACGTGACCAATATCGGAACTATAACCGCCATTTTGTTTTTTCAAGAAGATATTCTTGAAGCACTGTGAATCTAAATAACGTTAAGTTTTTTGCCACGATTTTTCAATAGCAGCCAGGAATCTGGATTTGTGCCCTATTAAAGGCAATAGGGTCGCCCGCTATTGCAACTTCAACATAACTGGCTATATGTGGGTGTAAACTAACCCTTCGGGGATTAAACGTGTGATGATGTTATATTTTATGTTCTTCGGTTAACCAAGCTCCAAGGTTTCAATGGCTATGTCTAGGCTATCCAAAAACTATCCATTGTAGTACTATCAACTTACACAGGCTGTTTGCAATAATATAAATCGTCTGCGGGTCTAGATTAAAAAGGGTCGAACAAAGTATCCTTTTTCTTGGATAGAGGTGGTTTATCACGGATAAGAAACCTTCTTATAAGCAGGTTGGTAATCTCTGGATATTTTTGTAGTTGAAAAAGGTGGCTTTTTGACTAACTTGCATTCATAATCAGCCTATAACGTTCCCACTGCGGGGACACAGCCCACTACTGTAAGAGGAAGTGGGCCATGCCGGCCCGGAGTTAGTGAATGACACTTGTCATGAATTTTCGGTTCTAAGACATGCCTAACGATGTTGGTTGTTACATTCGTCGCTTTGAGAGCAGTGATGATGATTTTTACACAAAGTAATGTGCCTTTTTTTTTCGGATGGGAAATATCATCAAATGACCCCACCCACTCTGGGCGGAGCGGAAGGGAGTGTCAGACTTCTACTAACTAAAACCTATCCATGTTCCTTCTTTGCCCTTTGTGTTCCAGGGCCGCGGTATATCTTTTTTTTTTTTTTAAAAAAAAACGTTGCCCCACACTAGGAATTTCTCCTGTATCGTGGGTGCGTTTACAAACATTTAAACTCACCTACACAAACAGCCAGACCCGGAACAACTACCTGTAGATCATACAAATATTTGTTCCGTGCGGGGATCGAACCCGCGACACGCAGCGCAGCAGCCAATTGCTCAGCCACTGCGCCAACCGTGCCGTCAATCCCATTTAAAGTAGCCAAACACACATTTGCTACATGGAATCTGTGGCATCTATTTATTAAGGAAGCCACTTAATTTCTTCAATGACACTACGATTTTCACCCAAACATAAACTTTACTTAACAAAGTTAAGGTTGCAATCAGCTTGTCCGCCATCATCTTCAGTCGAGGCTACGTTGAGACCTTTTCACTCGAAAACTTTCAACACAAATTCCATTAACGGAATTAAAATTAAAATACCCTCATTAATATGTAAGGAAAGATTAATGAACTAACTAATAGCAGTGCTTCGCTCGGGTTTAGCAAAAAGTCTAAGTACCACCCCGCGACCCGCCATTAGCAGTGTCGACTATGTCGCCCCATTCAATAGTGTATAGTTCCTTTTATTTCCTTTGTACTAACCTTGCTACTTATTGTTTCAAGTCGGCAAATTCGATTCGGCTCTATTTTTTTAATTACAAAGCCGACCTGCAACAATTACTACATATAATTAGTTCAGCTTTTAAATTGGTCGGCCATCGGTGAATTATATGCGACTTGACGTTTATTCCAGGTCCAGGTCGAACCCAGGTAGGTGAATAACTGTGTAATTATATCATCACTACTATTTTCCAAATAGTTAATAAAGAAATCGTGAGGAAACCGGTACGTCAAGCTAACAGCCCAAATTTTGAAAATATGACATCCACCATCCACTGGGCCCGCTTGGTGGATTACGGTCACCAGTGTGAACATTATAGTCTGATTATGCTAAAAGTAATTACAATTATTCTGGGAACAATTTGTTGTTTGTATAAAAGGCGACTTTGTAGTTATTCGGGGAAAGTGAAAATTGAAACGCAGTGAGTAAAGCATATTTACCAAAGAATAATAATTATTATTTAACGGAAAGTCTGTACCGTGGTACATTACAGGTTTAATGAATAGGTTAAATGAGTGTGTGTGTGTGGGTCATTAATGGGCATTAATGGTCATAGGTTTAATGGGCTTAATGATGGACGTAATGATTAGTTCACGTTAAAGTGAAACTCACAATAATAATTTTACTATCGACAACATGCATACAACTCACACTCATAGTAGATAGTTTAATCTAAGGATTAAAATCGTTCGATCGGCTTATGCTTCAAAATATTATCTTGTTTCTGTTTCGTTGCTACTAGCGGTTACACTGGTTTATAAAAACCCTGCTCAATATAAATTGTTTCCTCATTTCTCACGAAGCTTTTGTTGGCTGTTGATATGAACAGCCTAGCTGATCTTTGAAATTAGCTTAACTAATATCAAACCAGCATAGTATACTAACGAATGGAGAACTGAGTGCAAGTCTCTTTCCCAGTTCCACAAAACCCCAAAATAAAACCCAACAGACACTCTTATTAGATAATAAATAGCTCCAACAATGGCCGTCAGATGAGCGCTTCCAATTTTCTACCTTTAAAAAAAGTTAGACGCGTTACGTTGAAAACACGCTGGCAACATGTTTCCATCGGCGCGACAATGGACCGGAACAAAGGACGCTTTGTTGCCGCCTCCATTGTCGCGTCATTCGCCATGTTACGTTGTGTTTATTCCGATAATTTCTGCCGGGAGTGGACTGCGGCAAATCATGGATTGTGAATGGAAAGTTTTACTGAACTTGTACTGCTAAATGTATCATTTAATTATTTTAATATATATCCGGTTTTTAATATTGGGTTTTTAACAGGGGTTTCTCAGTTATAGCCCGAAGTCTAGTTTGTGAGCGGTTGATGGCAACAGGCTCACTTTTAGTACATGGGACTTAGTAATATTAAGATAATTTGCAAAACTTTGCAAACTTTGCTTTCCTATTGAATGTGTTTCGGTATTACAGGTGCAGGTAATTATTTTAATCTTGTTTTTTTTCCCCGTAGCTTAAATCAATTAGGGCCAATCTAAAATAGTTGGTGAGGGTTATTTAAATAAAAATTAAATACTTCAAGTATTTATTTTTTTATTTAAACTCGATTTAATAGAAGAGTATAAAGAACACAAGAGATTATTTTGTTACAATACGAATATTATTTTATGATAGTTTGTGTTTAAGAAACATTAATATTCAAACGAATGATACTTAACTACGTGCGGTCAACTTCAAGTTAAAATACAAAAAAATGCTATAGTATAATTTTATGGCACAGTCTTCATTCGATTTCAGGATGACTGAATACATTTTTATAGCTGTCCGTCTAGAACATTCTTTATTACTACTTTTATTATATAAAGATGATATAAAACCCCGACAAAATTAAATAGAACTGTTAGGACAGATTTTACGGGCACTTTTTATTAAATTCTTAAGACTTCCGTCGAGATATAGGCATCAGAATATTTTACTAAGTGTATTTTTAATCTGAAATCGGCAGACAAAATCTGAAAAATCAGATAGCAGATAGGATATCAACTGAATGTACACGGTTATGAAATATCACCCACGCATTTTTGCAAACCCCGATTTGTGCCAGAAATATAACATAACAATATCACGCCAATAATCCTCGAAAGGTTAGGTAGAGGTGTACTTACAGTTGATACATCCCACATGATAGTTGGCTTTTAATTTCCACATCGATGACTTCTCCTTTGAAAGACGAAGTAGTTCGTGCTGAAGGTATTTTAATAAAACAAATCCAAAAATAAAACGATTAAAAAATGTACTGTACAACAATTTTATTTACTTAAGCTAAACCAAATAAGCTGTAACCTCAGTAATCCAAAAGTTTATTTTATTTTTGACCAAGGAAAATACACCACATTTCACAGAGCATTCTTCTTGTTTACCCGTTCAAATGAGGCCTTAAGTTCCACAAACTCAATTACAAAGCATCATTAAGATAAACTAATGCAACTTAATCAACTGCTATCTAAGACTAGACCCAAATATTTATAGACCTAGCTAAAAGTGCCTAAAGGTACAATCCCGAAGAAAGACCGCAACTGCAAACCGTAGCGGCAAAGCCACCTAACTGCAATGACAGATCACAGCGACATTGGTTTCAACGTAAAGAATCAGTCAAACTTAAGTATTCTACTGCCTGTGGATACCGGATACTGACAAGTACTTCAGTATAATTTGTTTGACGTGCCAGTGTTTGGAGCCGCGTCCGTAATTTGTCCGTATGGGTTTGACCGAACCTTTTCATCATTTGCCCAGCCTTTTTCCAAACTATGTCGTACATCTATCAATCAATCAATCAAACATTATTTGTGAACATAGGTATTACAATGAAGGTCTGATGTATACAATTTAGTCGAGCTCTATGTCCTAGCAATGAAATTGGTGTACAAATCTATTCATTTTTTAGTAATAAGTCTGAATTTAAACAATAAAAAGTCAAGTTCGAGTAAATAATGTCAATTAAATCAAAAGACGAACAATATTCCACTTTATCATATTATAAATAATATCAATTAATGGTACTGTTATTAGGCAATTAATCAATTATAATTTACTGTTACATGCATGTCAAAGGTAAATTGTATTAAAAGGTTAGTAATGTCATATTTCATCATTTAAAAATTCTTCTATGGAGTAGTACGTCTTATCTAATAAAAATAAATACAGTTTACTTTTGAATTTGCGGACATTATCTTCACTTCTATACATTTTGGTAATTTATTATAGACCCTTGGTGCCATTACAAAAATACTATTTCCATATAGCGCAGTTCTAGACCCAACTGTTTGTAACCGACCACAACGGCGCTGACTAGTTACTCGAGCAAATTTATGTAAATTATTTTTGACGAACATAGACGTTTCATATATGTACAGAGAGGGCATCGTTAATATTTTTGTATTTTTAAAAAACGGATTGCAGCTATCTGTTGTCTATGTAAAATGCTTAAATGGATGGATGCTGATGTTACAGCTTTCATTACTATTGGGTAGCTCTGCTACTGAGGAGCTCGGAGCTAAATAATAGCAGCCACTCGGATCGAACTTCAGGTTACACTGCGCTTGAATAGGTTGTTTAGTAAAAAGTTTTTTAGTTTTTACCTTTTTTTTCTAATCTTGCTTTTGTAATTATTTTCTTTCTTTTTGTAGCAAATACTAAGTAATAGTTATGTCTAATCATAAACGAATGAAAATCAAGAAAATATACTTGAAGATCTTGAAGAAACTGGCTGATCTGTCTGTTTCAAACTGGCGGTTACAATTAAGTAAAATGATTCCTTGTTTCACGAGGAGCTCGTGGCTAAATAATAGCAGCCGCTCGGGACGATCTTTAGGTCAAGCCGTGCTTGCCTAAGTTGGTCTGTGGATGGGTGACCACCCATTACATACCGAGTTTCCTTGCCTCGGATTGAAGCCGTTGGTCCCGGCTATGATTTGTAGATCTTTGACAGTCGTTACAGGTATTCAGTGACCCGAAAGTCTGACAACCAGTCTTCCCAAGTGGTATCGTATTACCCAGTACAAACTGGGTTGTGGAGTTAAGATAGGCATACGCTCTATGTAAAATACTGATATTCAGCTGATGATGGTGATGGGTATTTTTGCCGCTGTTGATTGCGGTTACAATCGCTTTTAGAATGGTACCTTAATAGTAGCTTTATTACTCCCGTGTCACCTTCACGCGTATCAGATGGAGTATTTAAATAAATAGTTAATTAGTTAAAAGATCAGATAGCTCGGGATTATTTGAATGAACGCAATGCCGAATGGCCGATTCAAATTATTCGCAAAGGTCACTATCTAGATCTTCTGTTGAAATAGTTTTGGACAATATTGAGATAATTGTTCAAAGTTTGGAGGGTTTTTAGTGTGGTGTGTAATTTTAGAATAAATTTCGAGTTGATTAATAATAAAATTGCCCCATCATTGGGTTTAATTTAAATAAATCGTTTTAATTCTCAGTACATAATGGGTGAAGAGATTTCTAACTCAATTTAGTGTTGGTTTAAAGTCAAGAACTTTTAATTAACATTGTGCATGGATGCGATCAGTGTCAACAATTTTATTTATATTCGAAGTATAGAGTAAAAGTAAAAAAGTGCTATTTTTTTAGAGCCCACACTTTCTGGCAACCACTCTCACCAAGGGGTATCGTATTTCCCAGTATTGTGGGTTGTGGAGGTCAGATAGGCAGTCGCTCCATGTAAAATACTCGTATTCAGCGGCATCTGGTTAGACTGGACGCTGACCCCAAAGTATTTGGGAAAAGGCGAGCCAGATGATGATGACTTACTTACACTACAATCTTTTTTTGATATCTGATGTTTGACAAATTACGACACAGAGTAATTTGCAAACAAAACAAAAAAGCAACGTACTTCCTCGCATTCCAATCAAGCCTCAAGCCTATCAACCAGCTCGTCCATACAAATAAGCTCCCATACACACACAGAAACACTTTCATACCTTCCGCGTTTGTTTTCTTCCTGTCCTCAGCTAATCTTATCGATCCTCAGCGCGAAGAGAATGGGAGCCGATCCGATTATACGAATACATTAGATGGATGTACATTATCGGAATAGATGGTTATATACGTGGTATTAGCATACGTGGATTTGTTGCTTCACTTGGTTTCGATTATTCTGTTTGCGTGTTACATTCGAATCGAGTTGGTTGTTTTATTTTAATGGGTTTCGGAGATTGTGTGTGATCTTCTTTTTAAGAGTCTTAAAAAAGGCGGAGGTTCTCAATTTCGTCGATTTTTTTATGTATGGTCTGCGTTATTTATTGTTTATTCATTTTTATTTTAAAGGAGGTATCTTTTAGTGTACATAATAGAGGAGACTTGCTATCAAATCGACTGTTACTAATAACACTCAAGGTCTTAATTAAACTATTCGACATCCAAGATATTATCATCATGAGCATTCTCCTGTCCTTATCCGAATTCTTTTGAGGTGGGAGCAGAATTTCTTTATTGTTTTTTTTTTTACTTAAGCTGTAGCATAATTTGCACTTTATGTGTAATTTTGTGTGGACATTAAAGAATAAAAAGAAATAGAATGAGGAATAACATAGAAAAAAATAAAAATGTACAACCAAACGATATTTAATTGTACGCTGGTATTGTCGTCAGATATTTTAAGGCAGAACAAGGCGGAAAATATATTTTTAAGTAACCTTTTCTTTATTTTAAGATTGTCGCGGTAAAAAGCTCTGAGGTAAATTCACGTAATTTTTTTTTTGCCCTGCAGGCATCTTAGTGTAAACTTTTAATGCTATATTTAGATTTTTCGATTATGGATTGGCTTTTTGCAGTATGTTTTTATCCTGCCCAACGAATATTTTGGTTGACCTACAGATTATAGGCCTAAGGCGTTGTTTAAACACACCCACTTGAAATATACAGGTAGACCTGCAAAGTTGACAGTAGGTGTTTACCTATCCTAAACGTTTTTGATATTTGCTCTTTGAATCACAACATAATATTATGCTTAAAATCGCCGAAGGGTCGTCCAAGGTAAATATGTACGCCCACATTCCGCCAGTTATGTTTACGCCAACCGGGCACAAATCCAGACAACAAAAATGCTTCGGAGAAATTCTTGATGGAATTACTTAAAATCACTTTTCCAGACCTGGGAATCGAACCCAAGACCTTCTAGTGGTTCTAAGCTCAGAAACAGAGTGCCACTAAAACAACGAGGCAGACTTTAGTTAAATCGTTGCAAAAGGCTGGCTTCGACCAAGTTTCGCAACGAAAAGTCGAAACAGCTTCCTTAGGTTACAACAACAGGGTTAGTGAAGAAAAACAAAAGCTTGTGGCTCATTAGACACCCCCCTCCGGCACACTTTGTTGAACCTGCAGAAAAGCTCGCAATGGGACACCTACTGCCATAGCCCACCTGGAAGACGCTTAATCGATTGCGAAACCATGTAGGCCGCTGCAGATATATCATGGTCCGGTGGGGGTATTCCGATAAAGCAGGGTGCGACTGCCTTGCATCGACAAAAACTATGGCTCACCTCCCGACCTGCTATGTGTAATTCCATCTGCACTTTGAGGGGCCTGACCGAAGCCACCACCCACGCCGTCGAGGCGGCAGAGTTCTGGTGGAAACTTATTTGACTTTAATAAAGGGCGTCGTCGACACGACGAAGGTAAAGAACGAAAAGTAAATGAATAAGTTATAATAGTAAAGACGGTTGAAGAAGCCTATAAATTCGAATATCTAATAATATACATACGGTATAGTAAAGTGATCAAAGCAATTCCAATATCTAGGATTTACAGACATAATCATAATTGCGAGAGATTCTCGTAATACCCTTGTGGATTTACTGTAATCTCTGATTTTGTGGTTTCCTCACGAAACGATGGTAATATTATTACTTCCAATATTTAGATACCTAGCAGCAGAAATTTTTGGCATTTAGCCAGAAAGTTGAGTCCAATATTTAGCTTGGTGGGCCTACAAAAGATTTGAATCGATAGATGTCCCTTCACCTTTGGTCTTCCAAAAAGTGTACACTCTGAAAATACTCGTCGTGAGCTCTGTGTTAAATACTGGTATTTGTTGCATCTGGTTACACTAGAAATCGACCACAGCGTGGAGTGAACAAACGCATCACGCATGGAACGAAACATACGATCTTTCTTCTTATGAGTGACCCACGCAACACTATTCAAATTACATTGTCAATTAATCAGAAGTGTAAATCATTTTTGACGCGGCGGTAAATCTAACAATTTTAATCTTCGAGCCATACACAAACAAATAGAAGTTTATGGACTATAAAATACCATTGTTTAACCGTTTAGCGTTCAGTTTCTTTTATTTGTGTCTATCGTCGCGTTAAGTATGACCTGAAAGGCACAGCCGGGTATACTTTGAGTATAATTTACATTCAACTCGTATGTATGTCAAAACATACAAACGGTTAGGCCTAGCACAACGAATTTCCAAAATTATATATCTACAATGCTCTTTTTGGCATTTTGTAAAACTGTAAACCCCTGCCTAACGGGATTTTGCCGTAACTGCTACACCTAGACTTCTTACATCTTGGCGTGTTGATGGCTGTCTATACAGAGTCAGTCTAAAACTTAGCTATGAGTTTAGCGCTATCACACTAAAATGTTACTATAAGCACAGGAAGGCTGAAAATTTCAAAATTCACACTATAATATAAAAAGTCCGTGAAAAGTGATTTATCAAAGCCCAGTGTAAAACCAAACACTATGAAGATAAAAAAATACACCAAACCTCCTACCTTCCATTTTCCCACTACTTTTTACTTGAAATAAAAAGGATAAAACTCCGTATTACCGCGGACAGGTTGAACTGTATAAATAAACATCAAGTCGTGGAGACTTTGCCGGCCGCAATAAATTCTTGTTACTCTCATGAATGTCCAGTTTCATATTTTCGCTACAGCTTACTCAGCGAAGTTGCTTTTAGTTTGTATAAATCTGTGGGTTTGTTTGTGTCGCAGTCATATTTTAATTTAGTGTGATGTTGATTTATTTAAGCGGTGGTTCTTTGTTGAGGGTGGAAAAAACGTGGTTTTGTCAGTTTAGATTTGTTTAGATGCTACGTGGGTGGAGTATTTTTGGGAAAGTGCAATTTACAAAATGAGTTGTGTTTAGGTCTTTGCACTCATTGTGTCTCTCAAACTTGTTTGTTTCTTTCAAACTGATTTATCTATAGATTTAACTGTCACAATCTTAAGTAGGTATATAAGCACTACATTCACATACAGTCATTAGAAGTGAGGATCAACAATTTCAAATATTTTCCGAATAGTTTCCATTAAGCAAGCACGAGGTCTGACTTCGAGAGCTTCAACGTGGAACGTTGCTAGGTATGCACTTGATCCATTCATGCATAATGTTCGCAAGGCAAGCGCACAAAATAGCCAAAGATGATTGACTTTTGATTGACGATATTACCAGATATGTATGTTGCACATATATCTGTGGTATAAATCTGTGGGTTTGTTTGTGTCGCAGTAGTATATGTATGTATGTGCATGTTTCCTCGTAACTCCTAAATGACTCCTCGTTTTTTAATGTTGGCGTCAAGCAGTCGTCATTGATGTCACATACAATCCAGCATGGCGGCTAAAAGCAGACAAAACGTGTTTCCAAAAAAAATAAGATCAACATAAATGTATGAAATAATATTATTATGAAAAATCTTAAGGACTACGGGTAATTTCCGAATAATCTTTTTATCTAATGGATTTAGCTTATAACTTTCTTTTTAAACACACACACACGCTGACTCATAGTACCTACAAATGGCACCAAATATTTCATCACTAGATCGCCTTTATTCGGTGATACTATAACTGCGATCTCTTCAGACCGGTTAGTACCCACAGTTTATCACTGTCGCCTAACAATACGCAGCTTAATTGAACCAGATACCAACTTACCTCACAAAGTAAGGTAAAAAAATAAATCATTTTGCAAAAAAGGCTATAAATCCCAAACGTGACGCGAAGAAAATTTTATTTAACCGTAATATTAAGGGAATAACCGGCGAGTTCCAACGGTCGCCATATTGGAATGTTATCATTTGACGTTGGGAGCTATATTAAAGTTTTAAATAAAAGTGCCGTCACAGAACCTCCTCCTGTTTATAAATTGGTTTATTTTCTGTCTGGGTTTTAAAAGATCTGAATCAGCTGATAGCTATCGCAGAGCTATATTAGTTTGTTGATTTACGGGGATAATCCCCTTGACGCTAAATAGTCGCTACAGTATTATTTTCTGCTCAAAGGTCTTTAAAGGGATTAGAGACATCCCTGATTTTTTTTCTGTATTGCACCTTTTTAAAGTTCAAGTATATTTTATTGTGAAGACTAAAATGGCAATTTTTTTTAAACAAGTCTTAATAGCGTAGACGCGTGTGTCATTCATTTGTTTAGCAGTGGGAAAGCCGCTTCATAGAGATAAAGTCATAAAAAAGTGCCAACTATAATAAAACATCAAATATGTAGGGATCTCCTACGTCAAAGGTAGTTTTATTTTCTAGTGGTTGAAATTTTTTGAGTTCTTTCATCAGCAATTTCTCAGTCACCCACGTTTACATTGGCAAAAAATCGGTGCACTACCTACAGGTAGGTACACCTCTATTCCCTTAGGGGGAATACGGATGTGGCGTTATGTAATGAAGCTGCTAGTCGCAATGGCAAATTGGCAACATACCTCCACCAACCCTTATCTTCCGGCTTTAAAAATAATTCAGCTTTTCCAATAAAGGGTGTCTACAGACTTTTATTAGTGACGTCTATTAGATGTATATTGGTGCATGGTGGGGGATACGGGTTCGCGTTAAGAAGATTAACAGGCGACCCTGCTCTATCGGGGCGGGATGGCACGATTCATTATTTTATGGATGGCGAAGTGCTTGCTTACTGTGTATGTTTGGTGGGCTTGGATGTGTTGATAGAAAAGTTAAGGTCAAAGCACTGCACGGGATTAGCCTCGTCTCTTCGAGCCGTTCAGAATTATTGCTATAAAACTCCATACTTTACCGTACACTTATGTATTGTATAAACTCTGTAACATCGACAACCCTCGGATTGGAATCAGTTATGAGAACCACCATTGATACCATTCCGGTGCAGTTCTTATTAGTGTGTTATAGGAAACATTTCCAGATTGCGTAATGGATATGTTACAAATATTTAAATCATAAGTTTCGTCCGATCGTGCTGGCGTTCGAATAGTATTGTCTCGCTCACTCATACTTAAAATCATTCAGTGCTGTATATGAGCTGACTGTTATTAATGTGGACACTTTTTCGCGGGACCTAAGTACGGTGAGAGCGTATCTAACCATTCAAATCTTTGTTGTAGTCATGGTAATCTTTGTTAATTTTTTTCTTTCTTTCAGTAGTTTAGATTTTGCATTTTATCAACGAACAAGTGAGATCAGTTCTTATTTTTCTGATGTCAATTTTCCTTTCTTAATCTGATTTTATTATCTACTGGTTTGTTCTCCATAATTTTGTTACATATTTCTGTTCCTTCAAAATTCTTCTTCCTATTAACAGGACTACTGTAAACATAAACAGCCAGGGATCAGCCACTGCAACCCCAAACGCCAAACCACCCTCCCTTAATTTCCTCAACTTCCGTCCAAAAACGCAATCCGATTCCATCTGCTTACATTAAATACAGCCGAAAAATTTCCCTTCCCTCCGACAAGCCAAAATGAACCAATATAAACTTCGATTAATTAACTAATGTACCGCGTTGCCACAAAACGAGGCTTCATCAAGTTATCCATGTTTTGGCACAAAAACAAACTTTTTTGGCGTTGTTTCACCCGTTATGTTGGTAACAACAGGCAGGTAAATAAAAGTTGCCAAATTAGTTGGCGCAACTCCGGCCGACATTGGCACCAAGATTACAGGTGTAATTCCATTAAATGAAAAATTCAGGGGTATTTTTTGGACCCCTAGTTGGGAACTTTTGGATTGGCAGCTGTCAGTCTGTTGATTGGGGACCGTAATTGCTATTATGGTTAATGTGGCAGGTATTGTAATTGGCTGCTGGATAAATTTGTTGTTTTACAGAATTTTGGAGCGGCTTTAAAGTGAAGGTAGCTTTTATTTCTAAAGCCTCGGTGATAATTTTTCGATGGTCACGGGTTTATTTTGTTGACATTGGCATTTGAATAGTGTTATTTATTATTTAAACTTCATGTACATAGGTGGACTTAATGCCACAAGGCTTTCTCTACCAGTCAACCTTAAGTTAGTTGATAAAATCATGCTTACTCACACTAAAAATAGGACAAATCGTTAATTGCGAAATGTGTGAACACTACATCGAGCAATCTAACGATCTAGTTCTATATTGACGTCAACGTGTGCCAACGTCTTCATCGTGGTTGGTTAACATTTTCTTTCGTTATATAAAATGAGAAGCCTGACTTTATTTATTTCATACAAGTTTTATCTAAGAACTGTTTCCAATAAAACTTGTTCCTGATCACACCGGCTAAAAGATAAAAACAGCAAACAAAAGTTTACAAGATAACAACAAACTTAAAACTAGAAATTCAATTTACTTTCTTGTAAACAAATAGATCACAATTTTAGAAGAAAAATACAAATACCTAGGTCCTAAGGTATAATTAACAAGTCTAGACTTACGATTGTTTACTGCAAAGTAATCTAGGTCTGAAACAAAATGTAAATTAGTTTTGTAATAAATCTTGTACCTTCAGGTTGCTACACACAATCTTTGGGTCGGGATGATTCGGTACAGCTAAACGGAAATATTAATACAAAATACAAATATATTTATTTTTCTCTTAAAATATTGTGTCATACATAAACTGAGGCAGCCCCAGTAAATTACAAATAGTACTTGTGTCGGGGTAATATGGAATACAATTTATACAGATAACGATAACATTCATTAAGTTACGGTTTCCGATCACAGTATTATTTTGCCGCTTTTAATGTTTATTGTTTAAAATCTACCTTCTAAATTAAGTTCGTTTTTAGATGTTTTCTGTTACTTTATCAAATAGAAGGAAAAGCCAGTCATCATCATAATTCGGATTTGTCCAATTTTCACGGCTAAGTTTTACTAAAAGCTGCTATTTTGAGTCGAAATCGTTGCGCTTGGCAAAGGGATTTTATGTCGGTAATAAATTAAACACCTTCCATTACTATTCATATATTATTACCAATCTGCAGAAAAACAAAAAAAAATAGTGAGAAAACTTTGTCTGAATTGTCTTATATTGCCAACAGTGAACCACGGTCAATTTTAGTTTGCAGATTTTTTGTCCGTCCCAATCATATTTTACACTCTACTCTTTCAATTCCTACCCAAAAAATCTTATCTATTCAAAGCACTCAAATTTTCCACACCCAATTTCGCCATGAAACCATTTTGATTTCACGAACTACCTCGAATTCCTTCCTTTTCACGCTTGTTCTGTTGCGAGGTGATAAATTAGCCTTACTGCTGCTTCCACGGCTCCACACTGAATATGTATTAGTACTCCCAAATTAAATGATACTGTAGCTAGACGTTTACAAACGAGATATATTGGAGTACTGTGGATAGGGATGTGATGTATGTCGTTTATACAGAATTAATTGATGATTATTGCCACAGGTTGTGATTATTTATTTATTTAAACTTCATGTACAATAGTGGTACATAGGCGGACTTAATGCCACAAGGCATTATCTACCAGTCAACCATATTAATTGATTATTGCAGATATTAACGGTTTAAATACATGATAATATTAGTAAACTAGTCTAGTGAAAGGTTATTAAGGGTTGTACCACACTTGGTTCCATGTATGCATGTTTGTGTTATGTATTAGTAAAATTCACTAAAAGCTTAAAAAGGTCCTATTTACTGCGTCCAAAAAAACGCGCGCGTAACGGCTTAATTTTGCTTGCAATTTCATTAACTTTTAACTGACCTTTCTCTATCGCGTACATTAACTCTGACACTATCATCATTAAAGGCTCACAGCGTCTTTCTATCAAAATTCAAATTATTCGAAATGAGCACAATACCGAAAATTCCAAAAGCCCAATGCAGGAGATTAAATCCATCATTCAAGCATCAAAGCTTATCAATCTCTGAGATTGCATCAAACAGATAGGGATACAGAAGAACAGCACTATAATACGAAGAAAAATAGATAAAGGCATACAAAATATTTTAAAATCCTTGTAATTAACTTACCAATTAATTTTGAAACTATTACTAGTTGAAACAAATATGAATATTTTCAATTCTAGTGTTTTTTTTTTCTTGAGTCAGAATTTGTAAATAATATGCAAAATAAACTTCATTAGTAGGACAAGAGAAGATTCTGCACCGAGGGTATAATTAGTGTTTTATGTCACGGGTGCTATTTTGAATCACGAACATAGCTAAGGATACCAGGGGTGCCGCTTACTCCTGAGCGAAACGAGGGAGTTAACTCAGTGCCAGAGCCCTAGAATCGTTCGCTGCGTTCGGGATGCAAGACAGCGCTCGCGACATTGTGTTCCCTCTCGGTTTGGAACAAATTCAGCGTAGGTACTGTACGTAGACATCAAACAAATGAAAGTCGCTAGAGCGCTTGCACTTTCACTATACGTGAACGCGTGTCTATGTGTGCGTGTGTTTCCATTACATGTAAGGAGCTGAGCTTCTGTATCCATGTCTACCTTTTCGTCACCTAAACTCGACGTATCTGACCCTAGAACATTATGTTGTTCTGCGAAGAAACTTAATTAAAGTTGGCGAAGTTGTTATGTGTATCGGTGATCACGGCCTAATAACACGCAGTCATGTGCAACGAACAAGTTTTATATTAATCAAAAGTCTTCATAGTTCTAGCTAGGTTTTGGATGTGGATTCACTTGGTTATTAGTTTGTGATAAAGGATACGTCATAATTATTGGTCTGACTATTTGCGTGGACATGAATCGATTAGACGCATTTACCTCGACGCTAGACCAATAATTAGCCAGACTATTACAGCACTAGTACATGTCAGTGTGGCCTCAGAGTTTGTTTCGGTGCTGTCGGTTGTTCGGTCGCATCGTGTTTGCTGCTTATTTTTGTTTTGAAAAGAATCGTAGCTATGACTTTTTACTGCTAAAAAGTTTCGATGATTTGATACTAACAGTATATCTTTCACTTTTGAGATTTAAACAGTCACAATTGCTAAGGATTTTGGTTAAGTCAAATGTTTCTGGAGATAGGACTGACCATATTTGGAAGACGTGTGTTGGCACTTGATCTGAAACCCATCGCAGTTTATAGACTCATAGTCAGTTTTTGCTTGATCATCATCTGCTTAGCCTTTTCTCAACTATGTTGGGTACGGCTTCCATTTGAGTTTATGATTGATCATTGACACTTTATCATTGGAAACTATATTTTCTATCACCAAAATTTATATTTGTCATCAAGTTGTATCACCTAATAAATAGATCTATCGCCACGAAATATTTTCGTTCTCAGATAAACAAAAATTGTTCCCAGGTATGAATTATCAAATTAATGTTAATATATGTGTAAAATAAGAGATCGATAACCAATAAAATTATATTTGTGTTTCTTAAATAATAGGGTTTGTCCTCAAAATAGTAGATCTGTCACCAAAATGTAGTCACCAAACAGGTTAGGTTAGGTTAGGTTAGGTTAGGTTAGTTTATTTGGTAATAGACCTTATATCTCAGGATTTTAGGTGATTTATTGTGGAACTGATTTTGCATTGTTTGGTGACTACATTTTGGTGACAGATCTACTATTTTGAGGACAAACCCTATTATTTAAGAAACACAAAACTAATTAAATTGGTGATAGCTTAAATGATACCCTTTATCATTTAACCGCTTGACCGTGGACTTACCACAAAATGTATAACTATAAACAATTAACCAATATTTATGACTATTTCTGCATCTTTTCAGTATTCCAGTAGGTACCTATCTAGTAAACATCACTGACATGACTGGTCAAGACAGTTTGGACAGTGTAGATACGCTGTTAGCTATCTGCCAATAATTACTGCGCGATCTAATTTAATTAGCCCTTAGGGATTCACAGTTGATTAAGGCCAGTAGTTAGGTTATTGCTAGACAAGTATATCCTTGTAGGTGTTAAAAAATATGTACATCTCTGCAAAAACCAGTTAGTGCAGCCTTCTCTTAAAAAATCGCCGTAGACGGAAATAGGCTCGCCCCTAACTAGAAAAAGAAGGCGCGAAATGCTCTTCCAATGCCTTTGGGTATTAATATACCCGTTTGTTTCTTTGCGTGTCGATGACTCTAACTTAAACATACCCACATTAGTATGACATTGCCAAAAGCATAAAAATAATCTCAACATTTCTCCTAATTTTACCCGACTGCGGCGAAACCCGAAAGAGGTGCAGTATTTCCTACTAGCAAAGAGGAATCGCTTCAGTAGGATCACTATCTCATTAATACATCAGTCCCGCCATTGTTCGTTGTCGAAACGAAGCTCCAGCTTTACTATTGAACTTATTCTCATACATTTTGGAGCACTGAATCTAGCTGTGGTTTTCCAAATCCGAATTCACTGGCAGGATTTGTAAATGAAAGAGAATGGATTCAATGGTATTGGTATTTTTTTCTCTGTGATGTTGGTAGTTCGTAGACTGTTTGTTTATGACGTATTCTATTTCATCTAAGCACATTTATCAGATTTTGATTAAAAATAGAAGTAAGTTCATTTAGTCAATATTCATCGATGGCATTTAATTGCTTTTATTGATATGTTATGAATGATAATTAATAATGCTAATTAAAACAATGAAACAAAACCAGTTTATCTTATGAAAAATATAACATTCCTTTTTTGATCTACACTAATATGTATTATAAAGAGGAAAGATTTGAATGTTTGTAACAAATAAACTACAGAACCGATTTCAAAAACTCTTTCACCATTAGAATGCTACATTATCCTTGAGTAATATATGCTATATTAAATTTAAAAAAAAAACCACCCAATTAAGTTTACTTCAAGCCTGTTACAGTTTGTCAACCTCAAAAATCTTCTGTCTTATCTTTATTAACCACAACAGTTCATCGGCCTCTAAGTAAATTAAACGCTTATAATAATAAATTATTGTCATTTGAAAATGTAAGACTTTAATTGAACGCCCGCCATATAATTGGGGCGACATAATTTAACGTGACGTCATCAAGTCTAATGAATGCTATTATAAAGATAATTAACAAACATTTTGTGGACATTCTACATTAATTTCATGTCGATTTTGATAGATTGTTATTACAGATATCAAGCATAAATGTTCCAGCAGCTTAGCGATAAATTTATTTAAACTTTTCACATTTTTTTTACGTTTTGGCCACGTATTTTTTTACCTAGGTTTATTTCTCTTTTATCTTTATATAAAATTAAGTCTAATTCATTAGCATTTTTTGGAATTATCAATGATTTCGACAAAAAACTGACCACGTGTTTGTAAAAAGCTTGACAGATAAGCTGTGTTCAGTTCACGTTTGCCTGTAATTTAATATCAAAGAACAAAAGCAATACTCAATCATTTATGTATTCCACAATTTTAACTTATGTAGTAACTTTAAATATAATAAGATCCTTACCAACTTTGACCATCTCAGGCACAGCAAAAATAGTCAAAAGAGGATACTTTTTAAACTGAAATATCTGGTAAGTACTGAATTGCGAACCACGTCCTATTAACAGCTGATAACATCTAGGTGTACCCAAAGGGTTCAACAGATAAAAATCTTGTATTTTTTGCGTCGTAACTTTAAAACTGCTGCAAATTCACGGGAAAGCTCAGGAGAGGTCTATCTGAAGAAATATCTTAATTAAGGGAGACAGTTCCAGCTAAACTTAATTTGGTCCGACTTCGTCCGAAAAAATCGCATTATAATATAAATGAATGCCTAATTAATTCCGTAAAGATATACACTTTTAATTGGGTTCTGAATATTTTAAGAGAATTTGTTTTCTAATTAAGAAAATGTTGGAAATAAAAATATGTACATGTTTTCTATGTACCACTCATCATCCGTTTAGCCCTTTTCAACTATGTTGGGTTCGGCTTCCAGTTTAACCAGATGCACCTGAATTCTTTATTACTTCCAAACCCAGTTACTGGGTAATGCGATAGCAATTGGTAAGACTGGTTGTCAGACTTACGGGTTCTAAGTACTTGTAGCGACTCCCAACGATACAAAAATGACTGCCGGGACCAACGGCTTAACGTGCTTTCAGACGAACAAAGGAGCTCGATATGTAATGGAACTCACCCATTCTCTGACCAACCTTAGTAAACTTAGTTAAACTATCCATCGACCGACCTATGCGGATGTTATGGCACAGCCCCACGGGTCGATAGCTAAGCCGCGAATCCAAAATGTGAGCAATTTTACGAAGTCATTTTTCAGGAATAAAAAGTAGCTCCTAAAATCTGTAAGCGTGCAGTTCCCCGCGTTTATTTTACTAACCTACTAGTTAATACCGGTTTCGTGACATAAACAACTAAAGTTTCCAATCTTATAAAATAAATATTATGGAAATTGAGTCATTAGCATAATTCCTAACTGACGGTGAAAGCTAATGTAAAATTGTTCTGCGAATAATAAATGATTATCATCAGTCGATTTACCAAACAAACAAACAGAGGTTATCTGTATAAGGGGAGTCACAGGGAACTTTAATGATCCTTTACATATCTGATAATAATGATTTAAAAATCCGCACAATGTGGGTTCCGTACTTTCAAAACTTAATTTACTTTTTACTGGATATTTTGCAATACTATATTTGGTCGAAGTCATGCGTAGGTGTTTTGATAATTCAAGTATACTACTCTGTCAAGAAAGTACCGGGAAACGATCAATAATACACAAAATGTTAGTTATTCATCCAAAGTTAGCGCCTTCAAAGTATGCTCCTTCAGAAACGATACACTTACGCCAACGAATAATTCAATTATCGAAACATTTATTAAACACTTTTTTCCGGAATCGAGTTCAGTTGTCGCCGCAAATTCTCATTGATGTCTTCTACCGAATGAAAACGGGTGCCCCGAATTGGTAATTTGAGTTTAGGAAAAAGGAAGAAGTCGGCTGGCGCCATATGTGGTGAATAAGGTGGTTTCTCGATGGTATATAAGTTAAGTTTTTGGCCAAAATGTTTTCCTTCAGTATGATAGCCTTGTTCGTGATGCAAAATCCAAGAATTTTCTTTCTACAAATCTGGCCTTTTTCGTCGAATTTGCTCTCGTAAACGCCGCATAACGCTTAAATAATATTCTTAATTTACTGTCTGACCTTCCGGTAAGAATTCCTAGTGCATGACACCGCGATAGTCAAAGAAAACGGTCAACATGATTTTGACTTTTAATCGACTTTGGCGTGGTTTTTTCGGTTTCTGTTCAGTTGGAAGGCGCCACTCCGAAGCTTGTTGACTGGTTTGTATTTCAAACTCGTAAACTCACGTCTCGTCACCAGTAACAATGCGTTTCATGAATGTTGGGTTGGAATTGACTCGTTCTAGCATGTCCTCAGCGACTCTTATGCGAATGAGTTTTAAGAGAAAATTCAGGTATTTTGGGACTAGGCGAGCGGCAACATGTTTCATACCCAAATGATTATTTAAAATGATACGGTTCGACTCGAGAGACATAGAAAGCTCAGCGACTCTCTCAAACTTGAATGAGGATTTTCAGTCACTATTTCTTTCACTTTTACGATGTTAACTTCAGTTGAAGACGTTGATGGCCTACCAGAGCGAGGCAAATCGTCCATCACATCTCGACCGCTTTTGAACGCTTTGTACCACTCATAAGCACGTGTTTTTGATAAAGTCGATTCACCGTAAACCTTCTGTAACATTTTCAGGAATTCCGAACATAAAATTCCATTGGCGATACAAAATTAAAAACAAACTTTTTGTCCGATATTTTTGTCCATTATGAAATTCGCAATACACACTAGATATGATCTAACTAAAAACAGTACTGTATATTCTAATCTAAATAACAGATGCAACTCAAACTCTGCGCCAAAATGGAAAACAGTTGTGCCAATCTAACAAAAAATTGAATTTGGAACCTTATTCAAATCATCCATTCCGATCCTTTTTAAACTGAATGTATATCGATTATTATGTAGTTACCAACAGCCGTGTACAGAAAGATAGACGGATGACAAATCGAATAAAGGCGAAGGCTTGGTACCAGGGTCCGGGTTTATTCCCTTTTCATACAGAACTCTAAAACACAAACATGTTTTTTCCTCGCTTTTCCTCCCTACTTCCCTAATTGAAATACAAATAATTTATTAATTTAACCAAACTGGCAGCTCGTAAAACAAGAATAATTTTGTTATTATGTCGGTACACCTAATTTGTGTTTCATATTATTTTGCGCTGGTCCAATTACTCTAAGTAATTTGAAGAAGACGCTTTCTAATTTCCATTAGGGGAACGTTTCATTGGATATAAAACTGTGTACTTGTAGCGAAAGAATCGTTTTAATGGTCCATACTTGGAATGGAAAATGGAATTTTTCAGTGCTGTCTAGTGAAAAAACATGTGTGCAATTTTATCTTGAAACAAAGATTTTTTTCCATGCAACAAATGGTGAAATGTAACTGTCGAAGCCATAATTTACTGCAGTTACAATACTTTTTAGGGTTCCGTTGCCAAATGGCAAAAACGGAACTCTTGTAGATTCGTCTTGTCGGTCTGTGCATCCGTATGTCACAGCCATTTAACTCCAAGACTGTTGACACCACACATTTGCAATTTGAAGAGCAGGTGTCAAAATAAATTGATTAATTAATTTTGCTCATTTTTAAACCCCCAAGCTTAGTAAATTTATGAGAATACTAAAAATACATGGTGGACTTACTCGTATTTTGTTTTACCTAGTATTAAATTCATACAAGGTTACTATTCTCTGATACAAAAACAAACAAGCTCTAATTAGCGAAAGTGGCCCGAGGCCGTCCTAATTAGACAAATAGATGATAAATGGGTAGTGAATAGGTAGGTAAATACCTACCTGTGGCCCTGGGGTACCGCAAGGTCACACTCTGTGTGCGAGCGTGTACGACAGATAACGTAAGAACACGTTAGGGACTACAGCTGTTTTGATATGGAAAGAAAAATTCTAGTGCGAGCAGGGTTTGAACCTGCGAACTTCCGATTCAGTACACCGGACGTCTTCACCAATTAGACCATCGCACCCTGCTCACAACTTTCGAAATTTTCGTTCCATTAATAACGTCTTACGGTGACGTTAGCGCCATCTATTTAAGAAAGTATCGAACTAGCTTAAACCAACACGTTGACATTACAGCCAAATCAATGTTGTATAGAAGTCGCCATACCAAACTAATTTTTAATATCGAGTTGTGAGCAGGGTGCGATGGTCTAATTGGTGAAGACGTCCGGTGCACTGAATTGGAAGTTCGCAGGTTCAAACCCTGCTAGAATTTTTCTTTGCGTATCAAAACAGCTGTAGTTCCCAACGCAGGGTTTGCGTATAAAAATATTAAAAATACGTTAGGGACTAGATAGATAATGCTGTAGAGGAAGCTTACACTGGAAAAGTCGTACGTTGCTAAGCTGTTGTAACAAAATAATACCAACACTATTTACTGTTCATAGTATTAATTGTGTAATTTTTAATTTAGTCATCATCTCCCTAGTTTTTTTAAACTATGTTGGGGCCAGCTTCCAGTTCCACCACCTGTCTGGATGCAGCTGAATACCATTATTTTTAAACACCGCCTGTTTGATCTCCACAACTAAGTAAATGAGTAACACGGTATCCCCTGGTAAACGTGGTTTTCAGCCTTTCGGGCTTTTACTATATGTAATGACTGTAAAAGAGTTTACTACGACATGACAGCTGGTACCAAGGGCTCAACGTGCTTTCTGAGGCATGGTGCGGTCTCGATATTTAATTAATGATCTCTCACCCACGGAAAGATCGATCGAATACTCTTGGTATTCGATCGATCCATGCGGCTGTTATATTAAGCCACCGACCCTTTAAGCAACGCTAAATGTATGTAATTATTGGCTTAAATTTTGTCCCTAAAGTACTTAGAACTTTAGTTTCAATGTCAAGTTCGAAAGAAAAGAAAAAGGTTCGATCCATTAGCTTAAGATAACGTTCTTGTTGCATTAGTCGCGACGTGTGACGATCAATTACTGATAATACCTACTTTGATACCCTTTGTTGAGTTTGAAAGCTTTATTATGTTTGAGCAGTGAAGCATGAGAATTAAATGAAGATGGTTTTATATTTTCTAACTCGAAAATTAATTATGACTGCTAGAGGGCATGGGGTCTTGGCACACCGAGGAGATGATGGTGCCTTGGATGGCTTCGTAGTGAATCGGTAAGAAGAAGCACAACATCATGAGAATCGTAAGGAGTGTGCGAGACCTATTCCCAGGAGTGACCTGTCATTATGTGCCTAGCCTTTTCCCAACTATGTTGGAGTCGGCTTCCAGTCTAACTAGATGCAGCTGAATACCAGTACTTAACACAGAGCGTACGGAAGTCGGTATGTAATAATAATGGTCACCCATCCACTGACCAACCTAGGCAATCGTTGCTTAACTTTGCAGATCAATCCGTGCGGCTGTTATTATTTAGCCACAAGCCCCGGCCCCAGGTGTGACAAGATTAACAAACAAAAAAATTTTGATGTCAAACATGTTAGACTTACCAAAGGATAATAAAGTACCCAATAACAGGGTTGTAAATGTCAGACAGGCAGTCTCTTCATGGAGAATACTGGTACTTAGCTGCAAGGGATAATGTAAAAAAATTCTAAAAGAAAAGAACTGACTTATCTGCAACGTATTTATTTTCTCGAAGTTTGGATAACAGTTCCAAGATAGGAACAATTTAATTTGGAATTCAACTGTCTGTGTTTAAGGTAAACGTTACAGAGAACCCAATAAAATCAATATTTGTAAATTGTGGTACCCACTGAAAATAAAACAGCACTTAAATAAAATCGTCTTGATTGTTCAAAACTGAAGATATATTTCGAGTTCGTTTACTTAACTGAACTTGAGATTTTCCAATAACCACAAGAAAACAAACGAATTTCAATGAACAGGCTTAAACATCGAGGTTTATATTTAGGTCAATTTTATTATCGTACCTAAAATAACTATCCTTGAATATAAAGAGACAACAATGAAATATTGTTATACAAATTAGATGTATTAAGTTTTAAACGATGTATTATATTATAGTTTTAAAGAATGAAAATCTGTTTTAAGGGTTTCGTAACCGAAATGCAAAAGTGGAACCTTTATCACTTTTAATTAAGTAAGAAAAACATTTGTGCGTAAATAAATAAATAAAACTAATTTGCAGGTACTCTATTGTAAAAAATAGAATATTAACTAAAAAACTTTCTATTGGTGCCAGCTTTTTCCCATAGAGTTTCAAAACACACCTATAAATTCGCACCTTCGTACACCGTTGTAAGTTATGAGCATCTTAATAACAATACTTATATTTTTTAATGAAAATTACCTATGAGCTAATTAATGACTGCGAAACCTCGATAGGGACATTATTGAGACTCATGCGTGACTATAATTGCGGAACAAGGTTAGTTCCGCAATTATAGTAACACTTATTTGCAAAAACTTTTCTATAAATAATTGAAGGTAATAGTAGTGTCCGTAGTTTCAAAGTGGGAGGACGCGCTAAGGACAGGCAAACAAATGGAGTAAGAATAATTTAATTATTTTTTTATTTATTCTATGATGAATGATTATTTCGTTAATGCTCGTGTCTTACCATACGCTCGCTCTTACGTGCACTAATCCGAATTTACACTAGATAGTCATCAACGTTGACTCCCTATTCTACAGACTGCCGGTTCGCACAATAAATATGGAAGCATAGCGCTTTGTTTGGGTTCGCTGCTGGTCCGATGACAGAGTGGGGAATGGGGGAATTAGATTGCGTACTTCCAAAGCACAGTCTCCGAAATGTAACCGATAAAAAACCGATAGGCTGGTAACTTTGCGGTAATGTCCAAGGCTTTGGAGCTTGACTTTGATGAGGGAGTCGTTATCAATGAGCTTCTTGGCACGTCGCTCAATAGCTTACAATGCTCTTACCTTACTGCAAGTAAGAACTATTGGTTACCATGAAAAGTCAAACTTAACAGACTTTAAAGGTGTCTGGCGATGGGTTTCCACTACACAAAATGTCTGGCAGTGCAGGAGGTGAACCACCATGCTATCTCTTAAGTAATATAAAAATCGCTCTTTATAATATGACGTAACTTGGCAGCTATTCAGCACATCTTTGTGACCTGATACCAGAAAAAGCCACCACAGCCGACTTTTCCAATAGTGAGATACTTCTGAAGAAAAAGTTTCAGCTTTTATAAAATGACGTAGGTCTGGCAATCACGGAATCTCCTGCTATTCGGCTGAGTGCCGTCACTTCGCTGTGACTCGTAGAATGCTCTAACCAATTCCAATTCATTACCGAATTGATGCCACACGAATGCAACCCGATGCGTGTAGTGTGCAGTGGCTTTAGAAAATCGATCAGAATTATTTAAAATATGTGCACTAATTTTCTTATTCCCAGGAGAAATAATAGCACACCTATCAACGCGCCTAATCGTGCCAACGTTCGTAAAGTTAGAAGAAAACGCCAAAAGAGTTTAGTGAAAAAAATGTGTTATGAGTACTCGCAAAGCACTTCTCTTCAAGGCATTCCGTATTTCACCAAAAGAGGACTAACTTCAATTGAGAAGTAAGTTAATTTCCTTGATATTTATCTACAATTTACTTTGATTCCCAAATACGATTATTAAAAAAAAAACTACTCGATATTTTAATATAGGAATTTTTTTGGCCTGCTGGAACAATAGTGTGATAATAGTAGTTATAAAATTAACTACACAGTAGAAAGTGACTTCCTATATTCGAATACACAATCCCTGATAATGGAAACGCTTCTTGACCGATCCGACCTGTTTGTGTTTCAGAATATTTTGGATGATCATTTTTGTCGTAAGTCTTAGCATGTGCAGCTACTTGATTCGTGACGTGTGGATAAAATGGCAGACAAGTCCCGTCATAGTTACCGTCAGTGAGGAACTTGTGCCAGTCATCAAGGTTCGTGCTAGTACTCTAAATTTTACGCTTACTTAGTATATTAGTATTATAAATGCAAAAGTGTGTGAGAATTAATGAATGTGTGAGAATTTGTTACGCTTTCATGGAAAAACGACTAAACCGAGTAGGATAAAATTTAGTAGAGATAGTTTATAACCTGGATTAAGATAAGATAAGATATTTTTCATTCTGGTAGTACATTCCCGTGGGACAATTACCAAACTCAACGCGGGCGAAGCCGCATAAGCATAAGCTAGTAAAATCATAAGACAATTAATCAAATGTGATCCCCACTTCCTGTGTGTTTTAAAAAATATGGAGAAAAAGTAGCGGAGAAAATTCCCCAGTAACACACCTGATTGAGAGTGAGACTATTAATATGGTATTTGCAACAAAAAAAGTTTTTTAAGTGATAACTCATAATTATTGTGCGGTTAAAACGCATTGAGATTTTTGGGTCTATGATGTAATTTTAGATTGGGGTTCGCCACAATAGTGGCAGTAAGGTCAGTTATGGAGGAATGGCTGTAAAGGCGGCATGGCGTCCTTAGCTTCCAGCTAATGCAGGTGCTTATGGAACATGGGTGCTTCGGGAAGTACCTGTGTCGCATAGGTGGGGAACGCACGCCCGCTTGTCATCACTATGTGGACTGCACAGGACATCGCACAGCATAAGGTGGACTGCTCAGCTTGGACTAAACTGCGCTGTTTTTAGTCCGTTAGGCTCTGACACAACCCTCCGTTCGCCCTAGATGGAGGGTATGCAATTCTGCATAAGGATTTTCCCCAACAAAAAAAAAGGTCTTTTTAATCTTATATCTTAACAATATGATTCAATTTGCAGTAAAAGAGGGAAAATTCACAACTACTTAAGGATACTTTCATCTTATACTCAGTTTTTTTTACTTTTTGTAAGTCACTTTTCATGTTTCAGGTTCCTTTGCCGTCAATAACAATCTGCCCGCAGGCAAAATGTATGGCAACGGTATACAATTACACCGCGGAGATGAGAAGAATCCTTCGAAATAACAACGATAAAAATATGTACGTATATAACGTTCAATGGGCAAAACCTTTTATTTAAGTGTAAACAGAGCTGTTCTAGGTTTTATTCATTGGTCGACAAGTGTTATTGTGGCTTTCCACCTTGTCAAAATTTTTTTAGTAGTATCTCTAGATTTATGCCAAGAAGACCGAAATAGACCGGGACGTATCGCAGTAGATCAAAGCGAAAATGGCGACAGGTTACTGGAACACCTACCGATCTATGGGAGCCCATCAACTTAAAGAGGAAAATATACAATTCCGTGATTAGACCAGTCGTACTGAATAGATTGGAATACTGGGCAGTGAAGCAGACGGGGTGAGGAACACGTTGCAGAGATCAGCATATTGAGATGGATGTGTGGAGTGACTAAAATGGACAAAGTAACAAATGAGCATTAAAAGTGGAAGTCCTCTGTCTTGGTATGGACATGCAAAGAAGAGGGATGAAACACTGTGACTAAAAGAGTGATGAACGTTGATGGATGGAGAGGGATTGTGTGAGAAATGAAATGATAGAAAAAGGAGTAAATGATAGCGTGACAATTGACAGAGGAGAATGTAAGAAAAAAATCGTGTTGCGCCGACCGCAAGTAACATGGGATAAGAGCAGGAAGATTATGAACTCTATATTTCTTACCGGTTGATGACACTAAGCCCTGTAGCTAAAGCATGGGACTTAGATATCTGCAAACGTGGAGATACCTATTGGTGCACCTCTGCCTGAACATTCGGGGTCAACTACCGCGATGTTATTACACAAACGCCAGTCATTTCTATTAAAATTTCCCATTCATTTGTAAATTATTGGTATTCAGTTTTATCTCTTTAGACTGGAAGCCTATCCTAAAGAAGTTAGAAAAAGGTTAGGCAGATCATAATGAGTATAAAAAGCAGTGAAATATCAGTTTACACAATATATTAATAAAGACTGGTGATATTTTCAGTACATTCGAAGAACGTGAAAAGTTTGAAGGACTTTCATTGATGTGTGGAGATCACAAGAATAGCAAACAGTCGTTTCGACACTTAATGTATGCTAAACTTCACCATCACAATGCTACTGCAGTTAAGTATATGAATGAGGTATGTATGTTTCTGATAGTTTTAAAAGAAGCACAATTTTAATAACAGATTATTATAGGTCCTTTCAATTGAGTAATATGCTGCTCTAACGATGGCCCACTTGTTGTAGTGCCTAGGGTCCCTACTCTAGGACTCCAGCAATTATCGAAATTGTTGTTTTTTTATTATGGCGTACACTAACGAAAGTATATGCTTGTACGGGAAACTAAACTAATAATCGATTTTTTTTGTGGCCTTAAAACTCAGTAACTGAGTGTAATTGGGTGGTTGCATACAATCACTAAGTTTTGAGGTAAAAATTACTCTGCACTGGGTTGTAATTATTTCGTAAGCTCGTCAGAGCTAAATCCGAAACTTCAGGTAGTAGAGGAAAGTGTTCAAAGGAACCATGAACTGAATTTTGGAGGAGAATATAGACCGCAGTTTTAGTGTTTTGAAACAGCTTTAACTGCTAAGGGAAAAACACCGTATAAACTGGTTTAACTCGGTCTGGATTGAGTTTTGAGGTTTACCACCATTAAAATTTTTGTTTGTTACGATATTTTCTTCTAATTTTGTACAATTTTATTTGTGATCGCCCCGAACATAAGACACCATTGCTCCATACATTTTATTCTTGGGTTTTAATGACGTAAAGAACTGTCATCATGGCCTCATTGGGCCAAAATAATCATAGTGTTGATACGAATATGTCACAGAGTTCAAAAGAAGAAACAGAATATTATAGCAGTTATTGATTGCCTCACGATTTGCTTTTGTTTTTGCCGTGTATTTTTTAGTTTTGCACACCAAGACTGAAAACCTTAAGTTTCACCGATGGAATCCGTAATGCACTTGCCAAAAGCAACATTTCATTAAACATTACTTAAAATTATTTTTTTTCAGGTAGCTCCGGACTATAAAGATATATTTAAATCATGTGAAGTTAGCAATAAAACTATAAATTGTTCAAAACTATTTTCAAAAGTATTAACTGCAAGAGGAATCTGTTACACCATGAATGCATTGGCAGCAGAAGAAATTTTTCGTCTGGAGAAGTATTTTTTGTTTTTCTATTAAAACCTTAGTTCTACAACATATGGTTTCTTTTTACGTTATTTTGTTCATCGTTTTGCGATTAAATATTTATTACAGAAAGTAAAGATGGATTTGAAACCAATGACGTCGGAGTCGACAGACTTGTTGCCACTGCTCTCTTTTCTTACCCTTTTAAAGTAAATACATTTGTTTTCCTTGTAATATAATTTGTGTTCAAATATTTCCTATCATTATTTTAGCATTCAGAGAGACTATCTTTATATGAATACGACAAGGCGCAGTGAACGTTGGTCGATAGAAAAGGACTATGATGACGATTTGTTGTCAAATTCAACGTTTTATCCTCACCGCGGATATGTAAGTATATTTATTGGTATTATTGAAGGTATTTTATATGATAGAAGTCAAATAAAGCTCGGCGTGAAGCCTCAGTGTAATTGAAATATCTGATCTTGTTGAATTTGAATTCCGATTTTTTTTGCAACAACGCGCCTGTCAATGTCGTCGCAGCATCGGAAGATCCTGTAGCTTGGTATTCCTCAGTATGAACAACTTCTTTTACGAGACAAACTAAGAAAACCATTAGCTGGTCCATGCTTGATGTTCACTTAGATCGAGCATAAGGTATGGAGCAGTTGACTCCTCTTTCTCTTTCAATTTTGTATGAATTATACTATTTGCTTTCTTTGCAGGCAACTGATGAGGCCTCAAATGTGTATATTTTATTCGGTCAAAGGTTGGACGAGCGTGATGAATTTTGCTACGGCTTCGCTACTGGTTTCAAAGTAAGTTGCGTCCTTCGTAATGCTCACTAAATATATTTTTTATCATCACTATTTGATTGCCAACTTTTTCCTATTGCTAATTGCCTGTATTAGGTTTCATGCTTTTTGCGCCACGCTTCCCTGCCTCTCTCTAGGTCTTACCCGCGGTCTTCTGTTTATCATGCAACGGTTTTTTAATATTAATAATATTAAGACCGCGCATTGGTAAGCGTAGTGTGGGACGTCTCAATAAATATTTATTTTTTAACTTACATAACTAACACACAGTAAAGACATATTAAAATGTGAACTTCTGCCTCTTAAACTATGCCAGAAGCTTGTGTTTTTGGAGCCAATGTTCCTAAGTGGAGGGACGACCATAAAAAGCTGTCTATGTCATACTAGATGGAGAAGGTGGAAGATGGAGTGTTGTGGTGGACTGATTGATTGAATATTATTTTTAGCTATACATCCACCATCCCGCAGATTTGCCTCAGGCATCCTTATACAGTCACTCGCTGATGAACGATCAAGACGCACTGTTGGCGCTCAGCTTCAGTAAGATGAAGACTGCGGAAAACTTGAGGACTTATGATGCAGAAATGTACGTACCTATCTCAGGCATGAGGAGTCTTGGAATAACAAAGTCATTTAATCTTTAAATGACTATCAAACAGCTCCTGCTTCGAAGAGGTGTTAAGATGGCAAGTCGAAACATCGAGTGTAAAAAAGAGAAGTCTAGATTATCTAAACAATTACACAGACGGAAAAAGATTTTTTTTTATATTATGTTCTTTTTATTTTTAGTTTTTATATAGCTATTGATTGAAGGAGATGGGAATACGTATAAAAAATAAATACGTTATGAAAAATACACCAAGTTTTTAAATATTACAATTTAGATTTTTAAATATGCTTTCTGTTGCAGACGACAATGTTATTTTCCTGAGGACAAACAATTGAAGTATTTTAAAATATATACAGCAAAGAACTGTAGAATTGAATGCTTGTCAAACTTTACTTTTGCAACCTGTAAATGTGTCCAATACCATATGCCTCGTAAGTAAATACAATACTTTGAGTCTTTCAATTTCTATTCTGTTAATTTTTATTAGCTTAGAAATTAACGTCATATTTTTTAATATTCTGTCTTTTTTCTTGTTTTTCAGATCACACTAGTGATAGTATATGTACGTTGAGAGAACGCAAATGCGTGAAAAACGCACATGGTAATGTAACTCTTAACTTATTGACTGCCTTAACAAAATTAATAGCTTGTCGGATTTTCAATATTCAGCTCAGCATTGAAATTGCAACATTGCCATAAAAGGCCTATCTTCCACCATTTTGTTTTATTTTCAAAATAGCACCCATGCATTAAACCTGTATTAATCAATAACTGGTATCCATAGAAAAAGATGTGAACGATACAAAATAACACAACTTAACTGAAGTTGGCAGGCCAGGCTTCATGCAAAAATATTTCATATAATTCACTTTACTAGTGAATTAAATGAGCGCCAAAGAGGTATAAGTTAAAAACAGAGCGAAGTTTAAGTATGTTAAAAGTGGTCTTAAACTTTTGTATAATTTTCCAGACAGTCTAGCACACAGAGAATCAGATGAAAGCATTGTAGATCGATGCCGGTGCCTACCAGCTTGCAACTCAATCGAATACGAAGGCACCCTACATAGAAATGCAATCAATATCCAACAAGCCATGACAATTTTGGACGGAATATATGCAAAACAAGCAAACTTTTCTAAGTAAGTTGCGAAGTATTACTATACAGGGTGTAAGGGACAGCCCTCCTCAAACTGACAAGGTGCATTCAGCTCCTTATTTTGAATCATATTTCATTACAGCTGAGCATGTCGTCCTGGGTTCAATTCTCAGGTCGGGCAAAGTGTTATTGGATTTTCCCATTAGAAACCCAGTAGTAGTTTATTTATTTATTTAACACTTCAAGCACAGAAGTACAGAGGCGGACTTAATGCCATAGGCATTTTCTACCAGTCAACCTTTGGGTGATGCAAAGACAAGCAGTGGTAGGTGTAACTCTGAAAATAATTTTAAATAATAATAAGATTAACTACAAGGAGATATAAAATACTATAAATATTGTGGCGAGTAGGCAAGTCAACTCGCACACTAGAACGCAGCACCAAAAATCACGTCACCTTTAAGCCCCGCCTCTGTGGTAAGGATCTCAACTAGGTGTGCGTAGCGAGGCGCACACTCGGACGACCGGCGCCCGCGATTCCTTTGTCTCGGATGTCGACGCACACACGGAGGCCGTTCACGACGACGTTGACGAAGTTTGTTTACTTGAGGAGTATAAATGTTGGTGTCTTGATGGGACTGATACTCATTTCTGCTTTGTTCGCCCGCTTATACAATTGTTATTTTGCCTAAATTATAAGTTCATATAATCAAGCTTATTCGCCTTTTACTATCGGTCATCTGCACCCCGACAAGTACCTACCTACCTGCTTACCAACTTGCTAGTGCTCGCACAGTAAGTGGTCCAGTTAGCGTTCACCATCACACACAACCGGCCACATCATTGGTGACCCCGATTCCGTTGTCAAGAGGAGAAGATGGAGCCAAGCAAAGAGAATGTCGTATTCCAGGAAGCATGTCGAGTTGGAGTAAGGACGCCGTCGTTCAACCCTGACGACCCGATACTATGGTTCGCCCAGTTAGAAGGACAGTTCGCGTTGACAAACATGACCCAGGACACAACCAAGTTCTACTTCGTTCTGTCACAGCTGGAACCACAACATACTGCGGAGGTTAGAGACCTGGTCGTTACTCCACCAGCAACGGGGAAATACGAGAAGCTGAAGGCAGAATTAATTAAAAGGCTTTCTGCATCACAAGAGCGGAAAATAAAGCAGTTGATGATGCACGAAGAACTCGGCGACAGAAAACCATCACAGTTCCTGCGCCATTTACAACATTTGGCAGGACCGACGGTCCCAGCAGAATTCATCAGAACAATCTGGTCAAGTCGGCTTCCCACCAACCTACAAACCATTGTCGCGTCGCAGACTGCCATGACCCTGGAAGACCTGGCCGAATTAGCGGATCGCATAAATGACATCGTTCCAGTAACCGGGCAAGTAGCAAGTACCAGTACTCGCCCGCCAGTAACGACTGATCTGCAAAATACTGCTGTGAACGCGCTGGCTAAAACCGTTGCCGAGTTAAGCCGTAAGCTGGAAACCATGAGCATGGAGCTACGCAGTCATCGTCGGTCGCAGTCACGAAGATCAAGGCATGGTTCACCACATCGTTCTCGCTCCCGTTCCAGTTCCAGACCCCGAGATCACCCGCTGTGCTGGTATCATTACCGGTTTGGTGACAGGGCGCAGAAATGTACGCCGCCATGCAAGCACAGCAAGCAGCCGGTAAACTCCCAAGGCAGTCATTAGTGGCGGCACAAGACTGCCTAGCTGTAACGAGCCGCCTGTTCATCACGGATCGCAAGACGAAGATACAATATCTTGTAGATACGGGTTCAGACCTGTGTGTATTCCCGCGATCCGCTGTTCGGGAGCCACGCTGCAAGACCAAATACGAATTGTTCGCAGCAAACGGAACAATAATAGCTACCTACGGTTATCAACCACTCACTTTGGACCTGGGTCTTCGTCGAGCTTTCACATGGCAGTTCATAGTAGCTGACGTCTCAAAGCCAATCATCGGCATCGACTTCTTAAGCTACTACAACCTACTCGTTGACTGCCGCAACCAACGGTTAATCGACAACATCACTGCACTGACGGTGGCAGCGACAAATCAAAAGGCAACCGAGGCCATTTCGTCAGTCCGCACAACCACGGAAGGCACAGACTACCAACAGCTGCTGAGAGAATATCCAGATCTCACACGCCCAGCTGGTAGACCTGGAATCACAAAGCACAGCACGGTGCACCACATACGCACTACGCCAGGCCCACCCGTATACGGTCGCCCTCGCCGCCTTGACCCTGAGCGGCTGAAAATAGCCAAACAGGAGTTCGAGGAAATGCTGCAGCAGGGAACAGCGCGCAGATCCGAGAGCGCTTGGTCGTCGCCGCTTCATCTAGCACGCAAGAAGAACGACGGCTGGAGGCCATGCGGAGACTACAGATCTTTGAACGCACGCACGATTCCAGACCGTTATCCAGTACGACACGTGCAGGACTTCGTTCATCAGCTGGTGGGGAGCACAATCTACTCCACTGTTGATTTGGTTAAGGCCTACAACCAAATACCAGTCACAGAAGAAGACATTCCCAAGACAGCCATAACGACACCCTTTGGGTTGTTCGAATTTCCGTTCATGACGTTCGGACTACGCAACGCTGCACAAACGTTCCAACGGTTTATGGACGAGGTGCTCCGAGGCCTAGACTTCTGTTATACCTACCTTGACGACATTTTGATCTCCAGTAGCAGTATCGACCAGCATCAACAGCACCTCAGGAAACTCTTCGAGAGGCTGACAGAATATGGAGTGCTGATTAACACAAGCAAATGCACGTTCGGACAAGCAAAAGTGAGTTTCCTGGGCCACGAGGTTTCAGCAGCAGGAATCAAGCCTCTAAATACAAAAGTCCAGGCTATCCAGGACTACCCAGTCCCGAAAAACATCAAGGACCTTAGAAGATTTCTTGGAATGATAAACTTCTACCGGAAATTCCTACCAGCAGCAGCTTCTATGCAGGCGCCTTTAAACAAATTATTAACAGGACCCAAAATTAAAGGATCGCAACAAATTGAAATGACACCAGAGCACCTAGAGGCTTTCAATAGATGTAAGCAAAGTTTATCAGAGGCTACACTGCTAGTTCATCCAGACCCAACGGCAGAACTCGCAGTTCAGACAGACGCCTCAGATACGGCAATCGGCGCTGTATTACAGCAAAAGCAGGGTAAAGAATGGCAGCCCTTGGCATTCTTCTCCAGGAAACTAAGCCCTGCCCAGACAAAGTACAGCCCATATGACCGCGAACTTCTAGCAATATACGAGGCCATACGATATTTCAAGTACATGGTAGAAGCAAGAACATTCGTAGTTTTGACCGATCACAAACCACTCACATTTGCATTCAGCAAACCCCGGCAAAACTGTTCCCCACGTCAGTTCAGATATCTGGATCTCATCAGCCAGTACACAACAGATATAAAGTTCGTGGCCGGCAAGGACAACGTGGTAGCCGATGCATTATCACGAATAAACGAAATCGATTTGCCCATAGATTACCAGTCCCTGGCCAGAGAACAGGAAACCGATGCGGAACTCCAAGCCCTCATAGATAACGGCTCCAGCCTGAAGCTCAAGAAAATCAGACTGCCTGAAGCAGGACTTGAAGTATACTGCGACATTGCATCGGGGACACGCCCATTTCTCACCAAACGGTTTCGCAAGCATGCCTTCAATACCCTTCACGGTCTGAGTCACCCTGGTGGTAAGGCAACAGTCCGCTTAGTAACCGAAAGGTATGTATGGCCCGGTATAAGAAGGGACTGTCGACAATGGGCCAAGGAATGTGAAGCATGCCAACGAAGCAAAGTGGCCAGACATACGTCAGCACCTTTGACAGCTTTTCAGACGCCTTCAGCTCGGTTCCGCCACATTCACATTGACTTAGTTGGTCCTTTACCATTATGTTCTGGCTACAGGTACTGCCTCACTATAGTCGACCGCGTGACGCGTTGGCCTGAGGCATACCCACTGCAGGACATCACAGCGGAGACCTGCGCAGCCGCCTTAACGTCAGGGTGGATCGCGCGGTTCGGCAGCCCCGAGCACATCACTACCGATCGGGGCAGGCAATTCGAGTCCCGCACCTTCAAGGAACTCGCTGCTCTAATCGGGGCATCACATCACCTAACCACAGCTTACCATCCCGCAGCAAATGGCCTGGTGGAAAGGCTACACCGCCAGCTGAAAGCCGCCATCACCTGTCACGCCAAGTCGAACTGGACCGAGGTGTTGCCGTGGGTTCTTCTGGGCATACGCAGCGCTTACAAGGAAGACCTACAAGCGTCCGCGGCAGAGCTGGTGTACGGTGAACCACTCCGTCTGCCAGGACAGTTCTTCGCCTCCACTCCAGAGGAGACAGTCGACGTGACCAGCCTGATCAGCAGACTCCGCTCACACATGAGTAGGCTAACACCACAACCTACTTCCTGGCACACTAGTTCCACTCGACCGTTCTATGTGCCCAAGGACCTGACCACAGCTACTCATGTTTTCTTGCGGCAAGGTCCAGCACGAAGGTCACTAGAAGCTCCATATTTAGGACCATACAAGGTCCTGCAACGAGACCAGAAGACCTTCGACCTCGAAGTGAAGGGAAAAAGGCAAAAAGTCACACTTGACCGGCTAAAGCCAGCGTACTTAGCCAATGAACAACCTGCTATGACGTCACAGCAGCAACCTCCAGAAGACCAGGTCATTGTCAAGAAGACGAGGAGCGGGCGCACAGTCAGATTCCCTGACTACTATCGTTCGTAGCCAGGCTACGACTCACCAGGGGAGTGGTGTGGCGAGTAGGCAAGTCAACTCGCACACTAGAACGCAGCACCAAAAATCACGCCACCTTTAAGCCCCGCCTCTGTGGTAAGGATCTCAACTAGGTGTGCGTAGCGAGGCGCACACTCGGACGACCGGCGCCCGCGATTCCTTTGTCTCGGATGTCGACGCACACACGGAGGCCGTTCACGACGACGTTGACGAAGTTTGTTTACTTGAGGAGTATAAATGTTGGTGTCTTGATGGGACTGATACTCATTTCTGCTTTGTTCGCCCGCTTATACAATTGTTATTTTGCCTAAATTATAAGTTCATATAATCAAGCTTATTCGCCTTTTACTATCGGTCATCTGCACCCCGACAAGTACCTACCTACCTGCTTACCAACTTGCTAGTGCTCGCACAGTAAGTGGTCCAGTTAGCGTTCACCATCACACACAACCGGCCACTTCATATTTATCAAATACTATAAATATATATCAAAATTTAAATTAATGTAAATAAACATCAAGTAGTTCATCAGTAGTTCTATGTTTTTGACCGATTGATGGCAATAGGCTCACCCCTTATTACTTGAAACTTAAACATAACTGGCAAAATGTGGGGATACTATATGTAGAACACTTCTGCCGTACCCTTCGGGGAAACACCGGACTAATGTTATATTTTTATGAAAACATATTTTTCTTCGTTCTCTATACTATGGTTATTCGGCCATGTTGAAAAGTAGGAATGTTAAATGGTTAATATGTTTCAGGACTAAGTTTGCAAGACTGCAGATATTTTACAAGAGCCCGCGGTTCATATCGATGCGTCGGTCAGCGTTGTATGGGATTCCTGACTTCTTGGCTGCGTGTGGAGGTCTTCTTGGGTTGTTCTTAGGCTTCTCATTCCTAAGTATTGCTGAAATCTTTTACTTTTCTACACTAAGGTAAGATATGATTTACAAATTGCATCACATCCCTGCAAATTTAATGTGTCGAAATAGGGATTGAAGGTCCTTCTGGCACTCATTTTGAATGCTCCTGACTGGGGCATTTAAAGTGTGCATCGGCCTACATCTATTTAGGGAGAACATAAAACATCACTGATACCGTTAAATTAACGTGACCATCTACTAGGTCCAAGTAATAAGACGTACCATCAATACGACAAGAGAAGATCACAAATTATTGTTGTTAGCCGGAATAGTCTGGCAAATAAAGTTTGTGGATTAGCCTTTTTGTCAGATGGTCAGCATAACAACAAGCAAAAGAATGATTGTAAAGGAAATGTTGAACTTGAAGATCATATTAATATGAATAACAAAGATCGGACGTAGTAAAAGGCGTTTAGACAAGCCTACATAAGTCAACCAACTATATTTATTTACTATTATAACTTCCTCATTAATTGGAGAGAAGTGGAAGGGGGGAGAGATTTTGTAACGTTATATTGAAATAAGTTTTATTGCCTTTTTCAGGGTATGCTGTGCATTAAAAGAAGATCGTGAGCTAGAAAGGGAACAAGCGAAAGAGAAACAAGACCTGAATAAAGAAGAACTAAATGAAACGTATTGATCAAGGGAAGTTTTAGCAACACTTCAATTTTCATAATTTTTTATTGGCACTTGGAATAAAGATCAAACCAGAAAGCGCGATTGACGGCACGGTGGGTGCAATAGCTGAGTGATTGGCTGCTAAGCTGCGTGTCGCGGAATCAATTCTCGCACGGAACAAATATTTATAATAATATGTCCTACAGGCTACAGGTAGTTGTTCCGGGTCTGGCTGTCTGTGTATGTGAGTTATGTTTGTAAATGCACCCACGATACAGGAGAACTTCCTAGGGTAAATTGTGTGTGCGGGTAGGGGATGTTTAACTTATCTAATTTTAGATTTTGTAGCTTTTATTCGGGATGCTTATATCTGTTTTGAGTAAAATATTTTAAATTGAATTTAATATAAAATGGTAATATTTAAATTTTCTTTCCCCTACTTTTGATTAAATAAATAAAAACTTGTTTTATTTAAAGATAGTGTCTCACACAACATGATAGTCATAACATCTTTGTAATGTGATCGTTGTAAATGCGACTATAAATATTACAAGAAATAATTAAGAAGCTATGTCGATATGAATACTACAAGTTGATAAGTACCTCGGGGATTCATGCAAAGTTAGTTAAGAACAACTCTAGAGGCAAAGGCACGTGCGGTGCGTTTGATCCAATCTGCTACAGCTCTGCCGTAGTAAGGCTTGGAAGGGGTGTAATGTTTTACGAATATGCTAGATAAGGTTATAATCATAAAGGTAAAGTTTGTAGGATTAACCAAACACTCATTCTTGTGTGTGTTCGGAATTAATCCCACAAACTTTAGACTTACTTATTGTGATCACGTCAATTAGTCAGCGAGGCCTGTGGATTTTATTTAATATACATACATATATGTATCTTTTACATATCTACTCAGATTTTACTACCAACGGCACGTATTTATAAAAACTTCTTACAAACAAAACTCGTATCCTCATAAGAGCGAGTCATACTTGAGGCGGTCTGCCAGAAGGTTGACATCGGACTTTGTAATACTGCGATTTGTCAATTATAAGGACTTTCACCCATAGAATTAGCAATGTTGTAAAATAGCTACAGTAATAAATAGCTACAGTAATAAATAGCTACAGTAATAAATAGCTACAGTAATAATTTTGGTGTACAATAATAATAATAATTGGGATTTAATGCCTTTGTGAATAAATAAATAAAAATAAATAAATAAAGTGTATTCTATCTATTTCTCTCTGTATTTTTTGCTCACATTTATAAGCAATTGCTATGCTACTATGTTGTAACCTATCTTCTGTTACAAACATTGTCAATCATTTGTGTTGTAAGTGGAAACTAGTATTTTTGTATTGGCCACTGTAACCGTAATTTGTAACTAACTGTAAGATTTCAAAAATAAAATAAAATATGTGTTCGAATTTATTGTGTCTTGTCTAAGCAATCAATAGTTACACACTCTTCATAGTCTGATACCAACAGTCACAATGAAAGTGAACTTATAGATTACAAAAAATATTTCACTTAAATCACCATCTAGCCTTTTAATTAAACCTCTAACCGGATAAAGCTGACTACCAGTATTTTACATGGAACAACTACCTCCACAATCCAGCAACTACACACTTACTACTACGTACTTTACAGATACCCCTTGATAAGACTGGTTGTCAAACTTTCGACTGTAATAATTTCACTTAAAACTCCCAATCTCCAAAAAGATTAATTCATCTCGTCTATCTCATCATTTAGTATCCAAATAAACACTATGTAAGAAACAACTCAGATCGTCGTTACTTAATCAGTCAACAAAGCTTCATACAATACAGAAAATGGTTGCAGTTTGTTAACTTTAAGTTCTGGAGTCACGTCAACAATTAAAACACTGCTACAAGCAAACTTGCTGCAATTTATACCGTGAACGGTGTAAGGTTTGCACCCAAATTAGTTTATAACAATGTTCGATAACTGAATACATGTATGTATAGTGGACGTCGTAATTATTTTACCACTTTCGACAACAATTCTACGTAAAGTTAGAACTTAACTCTCACATACACAAACCCTTTGACCTATCATGAACATACGAAGTAAAAGTAATGTACCTAAATTCCAACAATTTTAAAATTGAAAATATTGCAAAACAATAATATGTAAATGTATGCGTGTATTGTGTGTAATATGTTATGTATAATTACTTAGTTTTAAAACTTGTTGAAGAAAGTTGTTTATTTTGACGGCATTTCTGATATACGCAATTTTTTCGTTTAAAATCGAATACTTATGCGTTTCATTTAGGTACTTCATTCGTTCCTACTATTTTCTGTTAATAAAGTTGCACGTGACAATCAATCTTACAGTGATAAATTAAAATATCAACCATACAAGTTTGAAAGTTTGTTAAACATCGTCCATGTTGTACGCATAAGTAATCGTGTTAGATCCGTGAATGAGCTTGGATGTTCGAAACAGCGATGGAAATCCGCCACGAGATTGGATCCTAGACTCGACCGTTGAACACAAGAGATCAGAAGGTTTATTAATCTCGAGATAAAAAGAGTTAAAAAAACAATTGAGAAAGTAGAACCTGACTGATAAAGAAATTCGCTTGCCACCAGTTTGTTTCCTTTTAAAGGTCACGTCAATTAAGTGCAACAAAAATGACATAAATATAAAATCTACACTTTTAAACATAGCCTACAAATCCTTCAATTTTATTTGAGTGCGTAGCTAAAAAGGGAATTAACGCCACCATCTTGTGTCACATGTTTTATCAATAGGGACCTCCTGTAATATAAAACGCAATTTCAGGCATACCAAGAAGAGATAGCCTTTTTTTATTTTAAATTCCCCAATTTATTTGCAACATACATTCTTCTTATTTCGTGTCAATCTAGTTCCCTGTCATAAAGGGGACTACTGCACTTTTATACCCTGTGGCTGAGCGCTTCACATACAGGGTATAGTTTCTTGTTGCGGATTCAATTCTAGACGAACAGTTTGTTCAGCTGCGGTGAGATAAGATAGACTAGTTTGCAGACTAGCTGCTATCAGAACAGGATAGAATATTGATGGTGTGTGATAATTTAGGTAAAGTACGTTCAGGCGTGTACCTAATTCAGATAATAACAGTCATAAACAGCTTAGACAGAGTCAAATAAATGAATGTTGAAAATTCATCAGAATTAAATGATGAATATTCAATATTGACAACTTAGTATATTCATACTAAATTGTAAATATTTTAAGTTTTCGCGTTATATTGTTACTAAAACAGTAGTGTACGAGTAGCTTTGTTTGTGCAAAGATATCAAATTCTGTCTTAAAAGTTGTACGTTACGTAAACCATGCAGATAGTTTTTCCAATAAAATTGATACATTGCATTCTAAGGAATAAAATTTTCCAATTGATCACTTGTAAAGTTAGCTCGACTAGCTGCCGAGACGAGTCAACGAACCGATCAGTACCGCAGTTTAGTTGAAACTGAACGATCATCGAGATAAATCACACACAAACTTGTAGCAAAACATGTAATAAAATTGTTCACAAGAGATAACTGAAGTTTATAGGTGACGCAGACACGCGGGCGGCGAACGAAAAATATTGCTAACCTCTGTCAGTAGCGCTGTTGTGATATTTCACTCGTTGCGGGTTTTTGGCGGAAACCCCTGTCCATGTCGAATACAATGTGTACAACAGTCCAAAAATGATGAAGGTTTTCCAAATTTGTTACTTGTCAATTGATGTAATACGTCACATTTTTTACGTCACCAGTTGTATCGTATAACAAGGTTTTCCTAAGCATGGATTAAGTTTCTGCAAGTCAGCCGTACAATCAACTGTGAATATAACTTGTCTCAAACATTGAACTTTCTTTCCACTTACTCGTAGCTGTACAATCCACACAGATTGTTTTAATGTCGCATAACAACGGCGTAGCTTCGAGCGTGGACGTCATTTATTTTCGGTCATAGTTTTCTAAGGATTTTCCTTTATTGTCTCCTCGATAAGTGTTAAATGAGTAGATGGTATTATAATTTTTGATCAAATATAAATTGTCTTGGTTTTATTAATCTTCCCAGCTTTAACATCTTCTTTAGTTAAGTTGACAATTTTATGCATTCATTGTCTTTTTTAATTTGGAACTTTATTAATATATGTATTGTGCTTACCTTAGATTTTTTGTAAATTAGTAACAATATTAGTGAGTGATCGGGCATCCGTTGGAGGCGAGTCGCACGGGACCGGTTGATGTGGCGGCACTTGGGGGAGGCCTATGTCCAGCAGTGGACGTCTTTCGGCTGAAATGATGGTGATGATGATGATGATTCGTGAAATTGTTTAAATGTTTATATTTTTCAAGTCAACATGATATTATTACCATGAATTTAAACTAACCTTTAGTTTAAATTCTTGGCTTCTAAACCTGTGGCCGTACAAAAGATTTCCCAGAGGGTGACAACGTTTACTAACTGTATTATGTGGCGTCTGCTCCTAAGATGTAGAATCTCAACATTTTTGGAAAAGAAAATGGTTTTAGCAGCCAGTTTATGATAATAACAGTAGTTTCATAGTTCAGGTAATTTTTTGTCTTTTATTGTGAGGATTATGATTCTGTAGTTTAACGATTTTGTTAGTGAAAGAAACGCCAAAATAATGATTGATTATTTTGTGACTGCTTGCTGAGGAGTTAGTTCCGCCACTTCTTATTCCTAGCTAAAACACTAGGAAGTGTCGAAGGGCGGGCGTTTTGGAGGACTGTCTTGTGTAATTAACGTTCAAAAAGAGCTGATCTTCAGCCTAGTTTGAATAAATGATTTTTGATTTTAAACTAAATAATGGTTGTGACCAAAACACAACTATTTCAAAATATTTTTATATAAATGTCTTTTATTCTTTATCATTCTCCTGCCCTAATCCCAACTTATTTGGGGTCGCCGCAGCATGTCTTTTTCTTCCATACTTCTCTATTACTCGTCATCTCATCAGACACCTCCTTCGTGCCATATCATCCCTTTTATTCATAGAGTACTAATTCTGTCTAGTAAAAACCTTAGATACTTTGTCAAGAAATTCGCAGAATTTTGCACATTTCACCATTCAACGGAAACAAGGAAACTCCACCTTTAATTTGATTTCAGCAAAAACAAATCTTCCCTTTTCACAACTCCAGCGAGATGCACTTACTCAACTCTCAGAAACCCAATCTGAACACTTTGAAACAATTTCCGCAACAGGAAAACTAGCAAATGAAATTCCGCCAATTCTTCAGCGGAGCTCAATATGAGGACTTTTCAGAGGTGTCAGTGTCGCATACTTGCACAACTTATGCTTTGCACAAGTCGTGGATTCCACGACAAGTTTTGCACAGAGCCCGTGAAGTAAATGAAAGTTGAAGTTGAATCTCAGAGGAAGCTATGTAAGGAGATATAAACCTTCACAGTATTGCTTTGAAGTTTGAGAGATATGGAAGAGTTGGTTTTCGTCATGTGTTGGAATGAAATGTCTTCGTTCCTTTGTCATTATTATTAATAAAATATAAGGAATCAGCTAAACTTTCAGGTGTGCTACACACACGTTTGGGCCGATAGGATTCGGCACAGTCGGGCGGCAAAATCGAAATGTACAGATATAGGTTCGGAAATAGTCGTACGGCTATGCTTAAATATAACTTAGCGGTAGTAGGTGCTGAACGGAGGAGTTTGTCGATCGGTACAGTCGAATGGAAGTCGAATATGATAATTGCTTCGCGTAGGCTTTGTTTTTGCTTTAAAGTTGCTTAAACTATGAGAAATGATGTAGTATGTTTTGATAGACCATTATAACAGTAATTGGAAGACGGACAGATAATTTATGTTCTGAAAAATCTTATGCTCCTTCATATTAAATTTCGAAATCTCAGCGAAAAAGAAGATAAAATCAAGTTGCTGGTTACTCATAATTAAACCACAATTTATTTAATTACTTAACCTTCATAATAATTTGACTTGAGCATAATTTGAAACTTAAGCTTTTTATTACGTTCGGGCCAGACAGTTATTATCTGAGATGTTCTAAAAGTCTACCTTCATTGTTTTACTAATAATGCCCTCGAGACGTTGGATATCACTAATTATTCTAAGCTTGAAGCTTTTTGGGATTGGTGTACAGTCACAAGCAAGAACATGTACACACTTAGGCAAATTTAAAAGCGATATTCTCGTGAAATAACGGTTTCTGCTGTGAGATACGGCTTATTTCGTAATAGTATGGCAAAATACTATATTCGTATGTAAAATATATCACGTTATTCAATAAATACAACTCTTTCGTCCACAGTTTGCTCGAAACCAACAGTGAAATTTGGAGCCCCCATGAAAAAGTCTATAAACTAATAATTGAAAAGTCTTTTATCCGCTTCCTCTACCTCAAATTATATGGGTTTTACCCATATATGTATCCTACGCCATTTGTGTTAGGTATGGTGACATACCAGAGCTCATACCAGAGAAGTCAGGAGAATCTTGCTCTCATTAAATATGTCGTCCGCCTAATTAGTGGCTCCCATGTTAATTCGCATTTATATATATCTCCTTTAACATCCCACTACCTACCAGACACACTCTTCGCCCACGCTAACGTCTTCTTTTTTCGATTCCTCAAACCAGCACCGTAACCTTTAAGACAAGCCCGCTATTTCTAGCTCTTAACCATATTAATAACATTTTAATGTTTGACGAATCCATGGATATTTTTGCAAGTACTGAACTGAGCCTCCTCAACACTGCTTCTCGATACCTGGAGTCCATTGCCACTCTCAGTACTATCTCCTCGGGGTAAACAAATAGTATCCCTAATAAAAAATATGTAGTTTTAGTTTTTTGTCACGAGTTTTGTTCATTTTTATTGTTATTTCATTGTGTTTATTCTGTCTGCTAAAACTGTTTTGTTTATTCTTCGCGTCTACCTTATTGTTTACTTAATAATTTTATAACTATTTTTTATTTTTTATTCAGATTTTTATGTTCAACTTGTATGTGTGATGTAAACTGTAAGTATAAGTTGGTTATAAATAAATAAAAAATAAAAATAAAATAGGGGAAAATCGCTTTCGAATTTTGCTTAGTTTAAACATGTTGTTGCTCGTGACTGTACCCTTGTGAAAGCTAACATGATGACAAAATTATGTCAATTAATTTTCAGTGTGTATATTATTGTCGTACCAAAAAAGGTTCTAAGGTTCTTTTTTGACATTTCAACAACCTTCATTGCGTTATTTACGTTGTCGAGTTGACGAATTATTTAAACACGTGCTTAGGCATTTCCTTCGAAGTCCTCCGAATTATGATTTAAAGAGTGTGTTACTCAATTGAGGTACTGCATTTTTATTAAATGTAAGTTTCATCTCCTATATTCATTTTGAAATTTTTCTTCATTTATGTGTCTTTATCTGTATCTTATGCCTCGACTTTTTGAATTCCAGATATTGCATTTGACAGCCAGAGTAACTTTTACATATTTGCACTTCTCTTTAATATTGCGTCGCGTGTGTTGCGTCGAAAATTCTGGAACTCATATGCTGCTATTGTGTCAGAACAATTTATAAGATGATACAAAAAGAAAAAATCAAGCGTTAATTTCCGAAAATTCATGACATGACATGGGCTGGTAGGCCTGCATCTTGCATCCAAGCCTGGATGTTTTTCATTAAAAATTAAAATAAAAGTGCATAATGTGTGTATCAACAATTCACAACAGAAGTAAAATTATTGTATTTAGTTCAAATTGCATTATTATTGTAAAAAAAATGATGCAGTATTCTTTTTTTTTTTGTAAAATAAATGATGTTAAGAGACTGCTAACTTTCGATTGAAAAAAAATTGAATCGGAGTAATTTGTCGTAAAAAGTTGTTGAGAGACTAGTTAGGACGAGAGAGCAGTTAAATAGATACAACAGTGTTCGACAATTTCAACTGTAAAGTACTTATAGGTACTACAATTATAGTTCAAAGAAAAAATCTTATGAAAAAGCCCACCAGACATAGCTAACATTTTTTTCCCGCAAACATTAAGAGCGCACTTAGTCATCGCCTTACAAATTAAGTTTTCATTACAAAGACGTCAGAAGTTTGGGAATGAGTTCCGAGTTTTCTATAAAACGCTGGAGTATTCACTCGAGTTAGTTCAGGAAGTTAGCGGGATTTATTGCGTAATGCGGTAGAGGTGCAATGGTAGCGGATTTTTGGATGCTGGTTGCTGAGATAAGGGGTGATTGTGGTGGGAGCTGAAATAAGTTGTATTTAGAAGCGAGTTTTAAAACAGGCAATTTGTCGTAAAGAATATTATATGTCAGAACATAGCGTTTATATTCTCCGCGGGTTAACCCCTCATACTCCTTCTGAAAATAAAATTTGTAAGCTAAAAATTTTAGTTTTCTTAAATCTTTGTTATTATTACAAAATATTCAGAATGACTCATTAAAAACATTTACAATACTTTAAATAGAATTTAAAAAATCATGTGAGGTATATAGACAAAGATACGAAACTATCTCACACTATTTTCAAATCCTACCTTTTGAACTAAAACCGCACGCAAACCCTACCCGTCCTCAGCGCACTCTGTTCATTAAATCGCACACGCAGCCAACGTCTCCACGTTGACTCAAACGTAAGACACTCAAGAGACGCATCCCGCAAAACAAGTTTCATAAGCACTCCACCATTTCATAATCCCGGCTGAAAAGCGACGACACATCGCTGAAAAATGCCTGAAAGCTACTAAAATTTACTGTGAAAAAGTCTTGCAGGATTTCACTTCTACCACTTGAAATAAAAAGTGACATGTGGTTTATTACAATATTGGATTTTTTATATGGAAATGCTGAATTGGAGCACGATTGAGCGTTGTGTACTTTGGTGTGTAAATAGAGTATTTTTTGTAATGAAAAAGGATTTAAATATTGGACGATTCGATATATTCGCCATTGATGGAACGGTCGTGTTCCATGGAGTTTGTTCTAGCTAGACTTTTTTCGACTTACAATTTATTTCGTAAAATCTATCTATTTGAAAATTGGTTAACTTTTTTGAACCGTAAGATAACATTGTAATAAAAGACGTGGGTAGTAGGTACTTTCCCTTATTCATGGAATATTCTAATCTTGTTTCTATAGAATCTCGCCTGCTTTTGTTCAAAAGGTGAAATGTGCCTGTTGTCATTTATTGAACAATTCCGCGCCTTGGGCTGCTTCCGAGAATTTCTTAAAAATAACTGGTAATTTTCAGTTTAATTTCATTTTTGATGTTTAGTAACAGTCGGGTATTTAAGAAAATACCTATTAGTTTTAATGTCATGTCGTTCACAAGTAGCTTTAGCTGGGTATAAATTCAACAAGAACCTACTGTTAAATGGGCGAAAAAGCTCGTAGGTACTTAAGAACACTACATACAGATAGATTTATTCCATTAGATTCCTTTATCGAATGTTAAGATAGTTACAAAACATTAAAAATTATATTTAATAAATCATGCATTTTCATAAAATGAAGAACGTTTTTATTTATGCCTTTTTTTTCGGATGGGAAATCATCAAATGACCCCCACCGCTCTGGGCGGAGCGGAATGGAGTGTCAGACTTCTACTGACTAAAACCCATCCATGTTTGTTCTTTGCCCTTTGTGTTGTCACTCTGACAGTTACCAGCAGTTGGTGGTAAACTAAATGACCTACAAACACTATCCGCGCTATGCATAACCGAGACGACAAATCTCTCGGTACCATGTCGATACACTACATAAAGTAAATCTAATACTGCCTCAGGTCAGGCAGTGTTATTGGGTTTGTCCATTAGGAATTTCTCAGTATCGGCCACGGAGTCTAAAACTGTGCTCGGTTGGTGGCTATCGTCGCTTATTACTTGGGACTTAAACATAAAAAAATGTGGGTGTACTATTACGAACACCTCTGTTTCACCCTTCGAGGATTACAGGTGTTGTGTTATGTAAGTAAATCTAAAAATAGGTGCTGTGGAGTGGATCCTTCATGCATCCATACGAGAGTACCTGTGATTTGCACTTGCCCGACCTTCATTCCGAACACCAAGATTCCCTAAGGACCATTACGTTCTAGAGTTTTTCAAAGGTTTAAAAGGCTTCAACATAATACTAGACCCAGGGGTAGCACATACGTTTTTAGCTGAAAGTAACCTCTCAAGGCTAAAATATAAATGTTTTTTTTTCATCATAATATAATCTTGTATAGCCAAAGAGAAAAATGCTTACTACGTCCTTAGTAAACTAAGCAACGATTTTCTTCTCTAATTAATAGATTGAAATAATGAGGGAGATATAAGGCATAAGGAATTATAGCACACATACCTTTGTAAATTGGGTCATTGAAACAATACCTACTCAATGAAAAAACGCTTGAGTTTTGCTTACTTAGCTACACCTAGCATCTAAAAACCTATTTCGCCCTTGACTATACGGTCACGCGAGATTCAAAATTTTCTCCAGTAATAATTATTATAACTTTTAGGAAAGAACTACCCCCACCTGTAAGAAATTTATGCTCGTGACCGTACTTACTCGTAGCTCTGCCAGCCAAATACATTAGCCCTGATGGTCATACCTAAATGGAAATATTTTTGTAGAGACTAAGGAATAATATTTATTACATTCAGGAATAATATTTCGGACGCTCGTGTGAATGTGACGAAGATAAATTAGTTATAAAGGCTTTTAATATAAAAGGGCTTATTTTTTTTATAAAGGACATTCTTTTCGTAGTTTGTCAAATAGTAATATTTTCTAGCCCTCATTTCCATATTATTTTAACGGTTATTTAAAGTGAAGCTTCTAACTTTAATTTATTTTTGTCAATGTTCAATCAACGTTTGTACAATAGTGTACAATTATTCTTGTACCACTATTGAGTGGTACATACAGTGATATTTGTGCACTCGAATGACGTTGACGATTGTATTGAAATAAAAACCATGATGGGGCCTTTAATTCGGAATCTGACTAAGCCCCAAATGATCAATTACAGCTATAATATATCTACTACTATTTGTTTACGTAATATCAAAACAATAACAGAAACCTTATTCTTACATAAATGCCAAGCAATGCAATTTCAAACCAAAACAGAAAACTCACTATTTCTTAAATTGTCCCCCACTAGAAGATTTCGGTATGCTGAGAGAAAACATCCTTATATTACACTCCCCACAGTGCGGTATTAGAGCAGAATATTGCAAGGGAATTACTAAGCAATTCCCTTGATCTCGGCAATCACGGGTTGCGCCGCGGAATGCTAAGGATGAGTTCCTACAACGAGATCGCACGACCTGTTTGAAAAATATTGCGTTATATAGGAACTGTTCTTCTTCTTATAGTATCGATGTTCCTTCCATATACACGGCCTGGGTCCAGTAGGTGGCCATGTTGATTGCAGCGGCAGAGGCGCTATTCAGGTCTATAGTGTACGCATAAGTTGTAACTATGTCAATCAACTTCGGCCTTGAGACCGCGTCCAACAATCGTGCGAATCCGCAATCGTTTAGTTAATTTTGTTCGGGTTCTTTAGCTTAGTCGAACAATTTGGTGACAAATGGACGCGACAAGCGCATTTTCGCAATGATCGGTTTTATGAGCGATGATTGCATAATAATATTAAGACACTGCATGAGAAAAGATTTTCTCTCTTTTTACAGCAAACACAGGCTTAAAGTCTCTCTTCCTGAAGTATATCTTAATGTCATGTAGCAACTCTTCTTGATTTTTGTCATTTCGAAGCATGGTGAGTCATTTTATCCTACTACAACCGCTAAAAAGTCAGTTTAAAAGTTTTTCTGAACAGTTAATTAAATACCACACTGGTACATGCTGCCTATGGTAACAAGTCCACCTCTGTACACGTTGTGTATACATTTGTGTGTAATTTCATGCTAGGGAAATAAGATTTTGCGTCCCCCAAAGTCGCGTTATCAAGATCAACCTCTAACCACTTCGTTCAGTGATACGTTCGGCTGAGGACAACCCGCGTTACACACACTTATATTCTTTTTGATTACCACGCGCTTGTGGTAACAGCTATCGAAATGCGAGCAGTAGTTTTATTACAGGCGCCAAGTATAAGTCTGAGGTCGTAAGATATTGAGGTGACAGAAGATATGTACCGAAAGTATAGATAAATATGATGAAAGTTGTTATAAATAATATTAATTTACTAGTAATATTAATCACTTTATTGTACAGCACATTAAATACAAAGGACAAATATAATATTAAAACTAAAGAGCAAAGGGACAAAACGATCTTTGAGTTATGTCTGTAAAAGTTGTCCTTTAGTTGGACTAAAAGAAAGGACAGACAATTTGAGGTGTCAGTGTAAAAAAACGACACGACTTTTTGGAAAAGGCTTTTTTTTTTGCAAAATATTCCATAGGCTATTTTCGATTACTGGGAATCGATTGTTGCCAAAAACTTACTTCAATCCCGCTCGTAGGTACATTTTTGTTCTCATTGACTGTGACCGTATCACTGTTTGAAACTGACGCTAGTTTCATCGCTGGTCACTATTACGTTACGAAATTCAATAAAAACCTCGACCAAACCATTCCACCGGCTATGCTATGTAACTAACTGTGAAAAAGTTGAATTAAAAATTCCTTTGTACGGAACCACTTGAGGTCCATCAAAGCGTCAATATACCGTTTTTCATACGCTTCAAAAATCTTTTTGTTCCATTTCTATAAAATCATGATGGGTCTCAAAATGGAGAAGGCAAATTGTACTACTCGTAATTAATTTATGAAGGGTTAAAAAATCTTTTTTGTTGATTGTGCCAGAGTGCTGGGCCCTACAGATGGCAAAAAGCAAATCCCTGGTGCATTTTTTTGTACCTAACTCGGGAAACAGTATTAAATTAATCATATTCTTGACAGTAAGTGGACTTGAGTACTTAATAAAAAGGTGGACAAAAGTTGTGGATGGTTTTTTGTCCAACAAGGAGTTCTGCTAATACAGTAGAGCTCTTTGGGGAAAGTTTGTCTGGAAAGTGATTTTAGTATAACTATTTCTGGCGACAAACTAAGATGTGAAATTACTGATAATGGCGGTAACTTGTCTATTTTGTCCTCTGATATTTATTGACAATTCATCCTTGACCAAAAAAGTATGTTAAAATTACTTTCGTGAAAAATGAACTAAGTAAAGTTTCCTAAGAAAATATGCGTGTATCTTACCACAGTGATAATAATCTGTGCCGGCCTACAGCTGTCTTAGTATGTTTTCTGAACTAATTAGGTAATCTGAAAATAGTGAACCTATAACCAAGGGTTATCATAATAAAAATCTTAAATTCATTCACTGACGGATAACGCATAGCCTGTAGAATCATGAATCACAACAGTGTCTTATAAAAGAAAAGATGAAATAAGGAAATATTTTTAAAAATTAATTTGCTAGAAGGATTAAATAAGCGAAAAAGTTTTCAAGGAAGTTCGTCGTTTTTACCAATGGAAAATCTCATCGGCTGGACGGCTTAATATGTATAGTTTTTTTCAAGTTTATATATTTGAATGAATACTCTAACCTTAATTATCTTGTAGAAGTGTAACCTTAATAATCTGCAATATTAGTGCACCCCACCTTATCGGAATTACTAGCCAAGAATCTATTTCCCCATGTAGGGAATATCACGATGTTTCTTTCGCTATACGCACCGAGGGCATTAAGTCGTGGGGTTTATGGTTCATATAGTGCACAGATTGTCAGGTTGCCAGACCATAACCGTACCCATTCACCGTTAATGTTCTACCAGCTTGCCTTCATACAAATTGTAGCTGTAACTTTGACGATCAAGAGGGGCTCGTGGTTATATGATGACAGTTGATCGAAGCTTTCTGAGGTCAGTCAGGGGATGGATGGCCATCCATTATATATTGTAACACCCCGTAGCTCGGAAAGCACGCAGATTTTTAGATATATTTTCGTAGATTTTTGCCAGTCGTAACTGGTCAACCCGAAAGTCTTCAACCAGTCTTACCTAAGGATATCGTGTTTTCCAGTAACTGGGTTGTGGAGGCCTGTTTCTTTATGAAGGTACATACTATTTTAGCATATAGTTTGACTCTAAGCCGATCCCAACTACTGGGGAAAGGCTAGGCGCACTGACAAACACAATGTAAACTGAACCTCAGAAGAAAAAGTTTATAGTAATGTGATTTATCAACTTCCTTTCGGTTTGGAGTGATTGATTATTGGGGCTTTTTGTTCGAGAACGTTATCGAATAGTAGATTATTGTGTGTTGATCGAGATTTGACATACAATAATAATAATTATGTTTATCCATTTAACGTGATTGTTGAATAATGAATATGTACTTAGACAACAGGTAAGTACAAGAACGTTCAAAGTAAAGAATATTAGATCATAACAAAGTTATTCATTTTTCCTACTACCAAAAATAAAAGTGAAGAACGAGAGTTAAAATAGTTTTCTAAAAAAGATGTCAGAAAATATTCAACGAAAAATCAGCCATCTATAAATATAATTATGTACGTCAGTCTATTCAAACTTGCTAAATAGACCTAAAACCCTTATTACGAAGGTCCCACACAGAGGCTGGTGTGTGGTGGAAGGGAGGACGCCACGTATTATCGTCGCCGGTCACAACTGTGGCCACTGACGTACGTGGGTCAGACGGATTGACAATAATGACGACGGTTTCCGTTCGAAGACATGGAGTGGGTTGGTGCAAGCTAAGAGAGAGGGCGAAGGGAGAACAAAATAAGAAACGGATTTTATGTTTGTGACAAATACTTTAAAGGGTTCATCAAGATTCGAGAAACTCAGAACACCCAACAGAAACTAGTATCACGTTCCAAAACTAAGATTTTAGACATTGTCCACTCAAAAGTACCTGGTGCCTAGATGAAACGTAGCCTATCACTATTTAAAAGTAACCACTTTGGCCTGGAAAGCATCATCTTCATTTTCCAACTACATAAATGAAGGGTTGGCTTCAAATGACTGCCAAAGATCTACAAACGTTAGCCAAGTGTTGCTTTACCTTGAAGATCCGTGTGGCTTATATGATTCAGCCACGAGCAATTTAGCACAGTATCTTATTGAGTCATGCTCTGTGACCGAGTCTTTATGCATTCGGGAGTCTACTTAAGCAGTGTTCATCTAAGTCTCCAGCCACTTCCAACTCGCACCATCTCCAAACAAAAACCGAAACGTAATCGTTCACGTTTGACGTTAGAGCACGTTAAATTACCGGCGTGGAATCTTATTTATTTGACAGCGGGACGTGAGCCTGCCGCCTCGGCCCAGATTAAAGTTCCTTTCTTCAGATCTTTTACAACGACAGATTACCTTTTTTGGGAATGTCGAGAATGGAAAATAAATATTTTCTGGAGTGTTGCTAAAAGTTTCATTCGATGTATTGGGTTAAGTCGTAAACATCGTGGTGATTTGTTATTGGTCCACTGTTGACTGATTTCTTGTTCTTGTATTGTTGACTTGGTTATTTTTCCGAGGGGTCTCGTCATTTTGTACTGGATCAGCAAGGCCTTTTAGTATCTCTCTGATCATGATCAGGGTAGGTTAGGATATATTAAACATGACAAGCTCATTTCTTTTCTTGTTTAGAAAACATATGTACTTCGCATGTGCTTCCATTAGTGCTGTTTTCTACATTATTGCATTGCGCCCATATATAGGAAATATACTTGTTCCGAAGTGTTTCACTACTATAAAGCCTATTTTTTTTTCAAATCTATATCCAAAAACCTTGCGTTTCAAGTCATACTATCAGGCAATTTAAAAAAAAAAATAAGATGTTTAGAAATATTGTAAAATGTATATTCATGACAAACTGAAAGTCTAATCTATAATTCATTCAGTTCTCATCTTCAGAACCTTCACTAATTACCATATCTTCTAATTCCTTCTAAAACCACTGATCCCGTAGTTAAACAAAAAATTATTAAACTTGAGGACCTATATGTTTCTTTCCCCAAGACGTCAAGCAACTGGACCATTTTTATTTCTCCGTACTATAAAATGTAAAATAATTGTTTTAAAACTTTTAGCAGCAGTCACTCAGTCCCCAAGAGCTATGAATTTTTAACGATTGTTTGTCAAGGGCCACTCTTTGTAATGAGCTCTTCAATTCTGAACATTATATATAAATTAATCTTAATGACTAATTAGTGTCCTGTGACCTTTATAACGAAGCCTACACTTTAATATCATGAATTTATGATGAAACCATTAGGAGTTACACGTTTTATTAGCTGCAAAACTACATGGAAATATTGTGTTAACGCCGCTCAATTTTTTCATGAGACATCATATTAGAGTGTTAGGAGCTGGTCCGTGTTAAACAACGCTTTAAGAAAGTTTTGTATCATGCTTACTTCAATGACCTCGAATTACGCGTTTGTAGGTCGTAGGTTGAAGATGCTTCACTTTGTGTAACTTACTTCATCACCACTGCTCTCAAAAGTGGTTAAAGAAAACATCTTAAAAAAACCAGCATGTCTTAGATGCGATGAAATTTCAGTGACATGTGGCACCTACCGGTAGGACTGGGTCCCGTGAAGTCGAAAACAACCCACTCCCTTTCAAAAAGTTAAGGCCTGCGGTCCAGTTGTGAGAACGGAAAAGGATGATTATTGCATGCTTAATTTTACCGCTAAAAGTAGCACAACAGTGTTATTTTTTAAAAGTGATGAATAACCGGCAAAACAAACAGATGTCTGTTATCAAAAATTGTATTCATTTTGCACAAAAATAATTTATTTTCCATTAGGAAAAGCGGTACCCACCCAGTGAGTCTGTTCCCAACTTAGTAGAAAATTACACGGACGGCGAATGTGTCAAAACTTCCTTCATTTACGTGTTCGAGTCATTTTAGCAGTACGTGCGTCCGACGTCAGTTACATGGACTATATGAATTAACTTTACAACAAGCTGCCAGCTATTTGCTTGGCTTCGTTTATTTTTACCAGACTTTTTCCACAGCTGAATAATATTATACCACTAGGTTTAAAAGGATTTAGTTTATTTTTAATCCACCCATATTAACTATTCTTACTACCAATAAAATGCGAAAGTAACTCTGTCTGTTATCTTTTTACGCCTTAAAAGCTGTATGGATTTGATTTCGATGTGGCACATAGGTAAACCATGCCCCGGATTATGATCTATGATATCTTGGTCGTTAATATGACTTCCAACCTCTACGAGGGTTAGGCCGTGAACAAAAGCTGGTCAAATCATAATTATCAATATTATAATTTAGAATACAACATCCAACATATGATCCGCATCATGAATCCCCTTATCTACGTACTTATAACCACGGTATCCCTATTTCCTCTTACGGGGCATCACTAACAGTTTTCATCCAACCAAAACTATTTCACTCAAGTAAAATCATAGCCCCTACAAATATTTCAGGGGGTTCATCCTAACATAATAACCGAACGTCGTGGAGGGGAGCAATGTCCTATTTGAGAGCGTCGTTTGGCAAATGTGCGCCAGTGACGAAGCCAAAGTTGCGTGCGTTTATCTTGGCCTAAGTCCATCATAATAATTATTGTAGAATGTGGTCTTTGTGTGCGCGAGTAGTGTTTATTTTCAGAAATCAAAGTAAAATGTAGGAATGCTTTTTACATAGTTGCTTTTCTTTTTTTGTTTGAATATGGGTGGCTACAAGAGAAGATGTAGACCAAAAAAAATATAAGAACTTATGTGAAGAGGGTGAATGCTGAGATGATGACTAAAAAAGAAGTATAGACCCCTAATAATTTGGGATAAGGAAAAAAATTATTATGCTTTTTACTAGACAATAACACTTGGTTAATACTGTCATGGGAGGCTGGCTCCAATAAATCTAATCTTCTACGAACATTTCTTTCCTATATGTAATATAACACACACATACATATTACGTTCAATTCTTTTAAAATAATTCTTGATAAAATTTTGTCCATTTTCCTGATCCTTATTATCCCCATAATTTCTGTTTGAAATGATAAGAATGCTTTATAAATGTATGTGTATTTATTTTAACATTGGTACATACTATTCTCTCCTCCTCTTTTAAATCGATCCAAAGATTGTCTTGAAAGGGCCGCTTTTAGCGATAATACAATTCATTGTGTCACTTTATTTATAAGTTCTACATTGTAATACCTACTTGTAATTTATATGATATACATAATATATCGCCGTTATACAGCGAAAACCAATTATCTCGAGTCATAATTATATCTGGTTACTTTTTTCTGCATGAGAAAGACTCTCGGAAGTGTTCGAAATAATTGGTCTTCCTATGGACTATCTCACAAAGTATGCGACATACCTCTTAATGGGTTTTCGCAGACGAAAGAGCACGTCAAATAGGGTAGGATTGTACTGTTAAGTTATTTTTTACAAAATCTCGAGATAATTGGTTTTCGCTGTATAACGGCGATATGTATTCTATCTAAAATTATTATAACTAGAAGACGGGATATTTACCACGTTAATGGTAAAAACAAACAACAACACATGACATGTCATTAACATGGTAAATATCCCGTCTTCTAGTTATAATAATTTTAGTGACCATGAACGTTTAAATCTTATAGTATTCTATCTATCTAAGATTGGTGAATCTTAAGATTCAAAGCCTTTGTTTTCAGTATTTATAAGCGTGATCTATAAGTTTGACATCGATGACGTTACATACATTCCTAACTGTACTTTAATTTGTCCATTGTAAGATTGCAGTTTCAATATTGTTTGTATAAACGTCTTAATTGTTCCTCAATAAGCGGGTGGCCGCTTACCGCGAACACAGCGACCTCGCTTCACCTCGCCCGCCCTAGGCGAGAACAAATACAGTGTTGTGTCGGCCCCTCCTTTTGTTATTCTAACTTTTATGTATGGAAACGCTCTGTTATTACAAACCGACGTATTTTTATAAAGGATTTTATGAGCACACAATACATGCCTATATTATGTTATTTACGGTTTTAGGTTTGAGTGTGTTAATGAGTTTATTCGTCGGGGATGTGTGTGAAAAATGTATAAAACTTAACGTTCAGCTAAATATTTAATACATCAAATACCAGTTTAAACTGTCCCTGCGCCTGTAGTTTTTGGTTTTTTTGGTTTGGTTTTTTTTTTTTAAGAAACGTTGCCCCACACTAGGAATTTCTCCTGTATCGTGGGTGCGTTTACAAACATTTAAACTCACATACACAAACAGCCAGACCCGGAACAACTACCTGTAGATCATACAAATATTTGTTCCGTGCGGGGATCGAACCCGCGACACGCAGCGCAGCAGCCAATTGCTCAGCCACTGCGCCAACCGTGCCGTCAAGTAGTACCTATAAAAGGCATGAGCATTAAGGTGATTTCAGACTTATTATTATTATGTAAGTCCAGGTTTCCACACGATGTATTCCTTTACCATCGTCAGTCGTGTCCAAGACAAACCAAAAATGTGTGTTTGATACAGTTTAAATTGTTTGTATTAGTTTCGTTTCCTTTTCTAAAAAAAAATCATAGACTTTCGATTCGATAGTTCTTTTTTTTTAAATTTATTTGACTGTTTTGAATGAGTAGCTAGTATTATTGTGCTTGACTTGATTACGACTAACCTTGATCGACTTTCCGCAAAATCTAACGACACAAGAACCCTGAACCCGAACATACAATAATTCATAGTTATTATGTAGATATGTACCTACCTACTTGTATTCTCAAGCAGTGACGTCACCCTCATTAATAAAGCTCATGACTTAGCAGAACATAATAATACTTTAACAATCTTCTCAACATGGCCGTATGCTAACAATGGTTTATTGTATTTAGTTACGAGAAATTTTCTATTCACGGCGAACTTGTGAACTGTAAGCCCCTTTTCTTTAGTTGACTTTAAACTCTTGCGTAATATGACTTGCGTACTATGTTTGTGTTTCTATTTATAAATTGAACGAAGAAGTTATAAGAAGCATTATATTTTAAAAAAGGTCTTTTAAATAGGTACCTACCTACTAAGACCCCAGACACGCACCTCCAATTTTTCGGATTCTTGTGTTTATTGTATAACTATCACTTTCTTCGATGAAGGAAAACATTGTAAAGAAACCAGCATGCCTGAGAGATATTTCATGACGGCATGTAAAGCTAAGTCAGAGGCTTTATGCCACCCATGGGGGCGGCATAAAAACTCTGACGTCAGGTTATTTACTAACCACACGATAAAGAAGAAGACCTACAAAGTGCAATTTTATATTGTTCAACCAGTACAATCCCACTAAAGGCAAATAGAAATAAATAGTTCAATAATAATTACTATGCTGTCTAATAACGGCGAAGGAAAACATCGTAAGGCAATCGGCATGTCCTAGAACCAAAAATTAGAAGACAGTCATGTGAAGCCATCCGCATCATACCCTCATGATGGAATCCAATCGTGGGAACTTTATAAACTGATATATACAATAGTAAATATATAGTAATAATACAAACAATTATTTACAAAAAAGGCCATGACGTCAGTATCGTAATTTAAATTATTACGCTGTCTAAAAATGTTTCGATTCCGAAGTTTTGTAGAGAAAACCAATAAATTGACACCCGAAAGTTTAAATTCACCCAAAGAAATACAACATTTTCATAATTAATTCATTAAAACCTTGAACTCTTACAAAGTTTACAACGTTTTATATTTTACGAAACTTCCCTAATCATTGAAACTATTCCAATTAACCGAAGAAATATCTAAATAGAAAAGCGAAATTGCTTTGAATTCCTGACGATCTACATCCAAATAAGAAAAACGTTCCTCTCCGGGATTTGAATTCTCACTCACCGGGAAATTAAAAAACTTTCAAACCACTTTGGCAAACTTCATTACTGAGAGCCACTGGGTAGTTCCCGATCCTTCAAAATAACTGAATGTATAACGCTCCGTCCACGACCTGATGCGACTTGAGACCAGTAACACGCGCGTGCGTCACTTGCTGTTCACATGAGTATCGTCGCATCTCAAATTGCGTTCCGGTGACTCGTAGAATACTTTAAGCAAGTTTTTCATTTGTTTTCCCAACACGCAACACGCGTGTCCCGTGTGCGTGTAGCCCGTGTCCAAGCCGTAACGTTTCAAATAGCCGCTATTTGTATGGGATTTACGTTGCGTTACTATTTAAACTTGATGCAACTGGATTCGTGAGTTTAATTGGTGCAGGCTTAATTACCTTTTTTGTGCTGCCCGCCAGCTTCTGTTTACATGAAGCTCTTTAAATATAGACGTAATTGAACGTGCTGTATTTTCGTTTTAAAACTTGTTTTGTATAGTAACTATATCATCCATTAAAAGTATTTAATACTTGGTTATTAAAACTATCGTGTATCGTCTGACTGTAGGTACTTTTTATACACGTAGGTACTCGTACAAAATCAAATCTTGAATGTCAAAAGTATGAATTGGCGGATTAGGATAAGTTATTATCTCAAATGTTCCGTAAATTGTCTTAAAAGGTCGTGTTTTCATAGGTATCAAAAATATCTAGGTGCTTTGTCTGAAACAGAATCTGTTCCACGGATTAAAAAAAAACAGCATCATAGTAGCGAAAGCAAAAAAAATGCCTTCATAGTTTTTACCACGGTTCGTTTCACAATAGAAAACATGGTTGAAAACCTTCATATTTATAAACTGTAGACTATTAAGCGTTGATGAACATTCACGTCATGACGGCCGGAGTCCCGACTCCCGTACATTTCCGTCTACGCCTCGTTACTTCAAACCGACCATCCGTTGGAAGCGAAGTGGGTCAAAGTCCTGGGGGCCTAACACCAGCACATCTTCATATAAAAGAACGGCTTTTCTACTTATGGGGTCACCTGGCTATTCTTATATGTTGAAACAGGTGACTAAAATATGAAAGCGATTTTCCTACAATGTATGACAGTACATGTGCATGCGTTCATTCATATTAATTTAATTGCTCGTATGTTCATACACATGAGCAATAAAATGAATATGAATATTGGAAAACAGCAAAAAATAAAATAAAATGACAGGCGATCGTCTACCGGCTTAGATAGTGGCTGTATTATTTTCGTCTTCAGTGTGCGAAAAAGATGGTGCTACGCTAATCTGGACTAAAGATTTAAGTAGCTAATACTGCTTTAAAAAGTGGTGGTAGGCCCCCTGATACTGTTTCGTTTGAAAGTCATTATGAGTTAAAGTAAAAATAAAAATTGTTTTAGGAAGTTGATGACTGAGTTGGTTTATTAATTTTTGCGGTCAAAGGGATTCTGATGGATATTTTTTATGGTTATAAAAGTTTTTGTTTTTAGGGAGAATTTTTATTTTGTTAGAGAAGCAAAATATAGATAGGCTTTAAACTACGTTGGGTTAATTTATGTATTTAGTGCTTGATGTTTTCACTGTGTTGGACATGTATTTTTTTCAAAAGGTGCCACAGCATTCATTTCGCCAACAGCTCAGTATTCAGCATCAGAACCTAGTCTAACCTATTCTACATAACACATCTTCCTAGCCTTTCTTAGATAATATTGGACTCGGCTTCCAGTCTAAAAACGCGTAATTAGTCACAGACAACCTTAGTTGGTTGATTATGATCATCTTCATTCTTTTGCCCTTATCCCAATTTATTTGGGGTCAGTGTAGCATGTTTTCTTCTTCCTTACCTCTCTTCTTATCGTCATATCATGCGTCACCCTCTTTCCAGCCATTAGTAAGATTATAAAAACCATCTACAAACAAGTACGTTAAGAACTACGTAACAACGATTTCCACACAGCAAAGCGTAACCGTTCCCAAAGCGCAAAAGATCAACCACGCAATAATGATCCAATAAATATCTCGGTTTTCTATCGCTAATGTTCTCCCTCCAAGGATTAGGAGCTATATCAACAGGAGATTAATTCCGTATTAACGTCCGTAATATCATTATATGGGATTCGAGTGGTGTTCATGTATTAATATTTGGTGTTTCGTCCGGATTAGTGTTAATAAGTTAGTTATAATAGTAATTTGGGATTAAGATTAGTTAGGTTATTATATCTAAAAAGATAATAGAGAATCAAATTATCATCGCCTAATTATCGTGATACAAAAATATTAGTTAAAACAAATAGAACAAAATAGAGACATTGCTGTGTAGTGTCTGAGATGAATAAGGATATAGTCGCTCATTTTGATGTTTATTTATTTTATTTCTGTTATTACAAAAAAGTTAACCGTAAATTAAAGTCTTATTAAATACTCGGCAAACAAAGTTTTAACGTTTGTAGGTATCTAGGAGAATGTAAGTTTGAACAGGGTTGAAGCGCAGGTCATACCGCCAGCTAGCGAGCGAGGCAGGCGAGGTTCTTTTCGTACTTCGTTTCGGCTCTTTCAGTAGTTCGCGGTGTGAACCAAAGTATAAAAAGAGGACGGAAACGATGCTAGTGAATTACCTATTTTAAGAAATTTATTCTAATATGGCAGATTATATATGTAATGGATTTAAACCCCATTTATAAATGATCCTTTTTGTATAAATTGCACGATGCCTCGCTCGTCTCGCTGGCTAGCTGGAGGTGTAGCTGAAATTACACTGTCATTTCTGAACAGAAACACTTTTGAGTCAAAATATAACTATCCATTGATTCGTATCCAAACAATGAGCAAAAAAATCTCACAGGGATGTCAGTATACTACGCGCATTGGCGAACAAATGTCACTGAATATAAATAATGACTGTCTAACTGCTTTTGTTTTCACGTCAGGTCTACACAAAAACACATTTTTTATTTTCCACTACAAGAAATCTAAATGCGACTAAAAATTAGAATAGAGTAAATCTATATTCATGAAGCGAGAGTAACCAAATAACTTTTTTTGATGAGAAAACTTCGAAATGATGGAAAGAAAAAAAGACAAATAGGCATGAATGGAATCTGTTTGCTCAAGAAATGGAAACATTTCTTTGTGGGACACCTAACAGCATGAACTTTGGTAGTTTTGAATGAGGGCAAAGTTTCTTAAAGTAGTCCTCGCCTTATCGGTGGGTGTTCCAATTTATAGGGGCCTAATGGAATGCCATGGAGTAGACTTACTCAAGTAAAGATTTATGAAACTTACACTTGTGATTGGGAAAATTACTATTTATTTAACACTTGAAGCACATAGTACAGAGGTGGACTTAATGCCATAAGATTTTTTTACCAGACAAACTTTGCGTAATGCAAACAGTGGTAGGAGTAAATCTTAAAATCACGTTTAAATTCTTATACATTACTACGCATAAATACTATAATATACATAATAATTATAATGATGGTATTGAAGGCATTCGAGAAATCCACCAGCACAGTAACTATAGTAAATGCAGTCTTCCAGTCCTGCCCTTGTATCGCCAGTCACTTTAAGGGGGGCCTGAACCAAGATTGAAGGCTAATGAGTGAGTTCCGATTTACACAATTTGAGAACTGCTTGTGTACACAGGCCTCAAGCACTTTGGATAAAAAGGGAAGGATGGAAATCGGGCGAAAGTGGTTCGAAAGAGAGGGATTAGGAACCTACGGTAGTGGACAAACATCGGCTTTGCGGCACGGGGAAGGAAATACTCCACAAGCCATTTTCTCATAACCGTCTTTTTTGACATACTTCTATCTCGATTACCACAGCAGAATTATTAAGACTGGTTGTCAAGCCTGCGGGCTAATTTAGTCAAAACCATAAAGAATATTATTTCAAGCTAACTCAGATAAACCTAGACCAAATTTTTCTACAAAAACCTCCAAGCAATTAGTGGACCAGAAACTACATACAAAATAACACAAAGGTAAAACCGAATGAGATAACTGGCGACCACACTACCCACAATTTATCGCTAATCGCTAAACCCGAACATAACTCGCTCGATCCGAACCGAACGCGACCACCGATGGGTTCAAGTGACCACGCATTAATATAGCATCGCGGGTTATTACACCGTAATGAATTGCATTCCACTTATTATTCTAATGGTGATTTTGACGTGTGTTGCAGTAAGGGTATTTAAACCGAGTGCGAGGTGTCTGTGATGTATAAATCAGGTATCTGTAGTAGGCTCTTTTAATAATAATAATAAATCTTTTGGAAGAAGATATTTCTTTATGACACAAACTCATAAATCGACCAACACCTAATTGGTAAAACAATTAGGCATAATTAATTGATTTTCACATTTTATATTGCTCAATGTTGGGGGAGCTGCCGCCAGAGCGTCGCCGTTCAGTTTAAATTTTATTCCACAGGTACAAAAATTGTCACAAACAAAAAACCTCATAAAAGAATGAAATGATTAACATGTTGCGTCCTGAAGCTAATATTGTCATTAAGGGCGGAATTGTTCCAGAGACAGAACCCTGTGTCATGTCCGCCGGAAGTAGCGTGTATTTCAGGCTATAACAAAAAACGGGCCGGAAGAACCACCACGGCTATTGTGTGGTCCCGAACAGCAGCTGGTATTAAATGAAAATTGCTTTGAAGTTCCCACGTATAAAGTTGGGAAAAGGATTGTCATGGGGCCCATGTTATCTGGATAGTTCGGACGTGTTTTTGACTCGGTATGTGTGTTATGTGATGACCGTCTTTTTTTCCCTTGAATCGGTTGGATAAGGAAAAAACAGACTAAGTATATGGATCGAAGGCTCTAATGTTTCCACGAGTTTAAGAAAATGGAGGGGAAAGGATTAATGTGTGTGTTTTTATGTGTAAAAAGGTAGCCATTCATTTTCCTGTTTGTTGTGTTATCTTGTGACTCCTGTTTTTAATATTCCATCATTTCTACATAAGACACGCTTTTAATAACGATGTCCGTGTTACCTATGTAAGTATTTAATATTCTAATCCAATATGGCAAGGTATGATGTTCCCACTTCGAGGACTAAGCCGCCTCATTGAAAAAGGGCGAGGGCCGTAAACCACCAAGCGAGCCCAGTGCGGGTTGGTGGACGTTACATGTCTTCGAATGTTATGTTCTAGGACATGCCGGTGTTCCCCACGATGTTTTCTTTCACTGTATTGAAGAGCAGTGGTCTTCTTCTTCTTAACGTGTCGATGGCAATCTAAATTGTGTCCACCATTGAACCATCGAACTTAACTAGTAGCGTTCTTTCTGTTCCCTGTAATGAACAAATAACTGGACACGGAGGACACGATGTTAAGTGCCCCATCGTTTGTGGAACAGCACCATATTTACACTACAGGGCAGAGTCATCAATGAATCTCCACCTGGGCAGGTTTTCCTTACTGCGACCAACCTGGGTTCAGACTCTATTTAACTACATCCAGGTCGGTCATAGCAACTCCCGCAAATATTTTCAGCAGGTGGAACGAATGGGATTGGTAGGGATGCACTACCTCGCCACGGCAGTTTTAGTCTCGGTCTTTCTGTAGACCGCTTGCCAGTGAATGAGGTGACACTCAGAAGGCTGTTTCAGCTTTTCAACCTTTGCGACACGAGGGTAAAGGGCTTCGTGCAAAAGGTGCAAAGGGTGTCGTGTGTCTGAAGCCATTTTAAAGCTTTGGTGATGTAATATATTTACATGAAGTAAAAGGCCTGCCTGGGTTGGAAACTATTACCTATCTTGAGTCTAATCTAATTCTCTCTTAAGTCGCGGCTGTTACCCCTCGGCATCACTGCTTCTTCGTGAGAAAATAGCTTTAACCTTCGTAGAATTGTCTTATGGAACAAACCACTAATACTTGCTACAACCCAAAACAATTTATTCAGCTGTTTCAACAGAAAACTATTCCCATCACCAGTTTCACCCGAAAACTTAACTATTTGACTTTCTCAGTTCATCGACATTTACCACGCGACTCGAAACACGTCAAACTCCCACAATCGGGAGCACACAACGCGACTTGCCAACTTGTTATCCTGAAGCAATTAAATCGAGTCGGTATTCGAGTCACGTTCAGAATTAATGTCCGAGAACGTATCGGTTCGCGCTTCGTGTTTAGACGGTACCTGCGACGTTTAATGTATTGGATTAGTCGTGATGTGTGTGCCGGTGCTTAGTAGTTTACAGTTTCTGTTTTATCTAGTTTTGTGTAATCTTCTAATTTCTAGAGAATGGGAGAAATGTGCTGCATTCGTAATTTTGAATGGAATTTAAGAGATTCGTTTGTTTCCTGATTATGTTTTAGTTTTTAGGACGATAAAGAGGTTAGATTAGTTTAAACCTCACCTAGGTTTTGATACAGGTTTTAACTTTTGCTGCTACTTACAAAACGTAAACACTGCCAGATTTTTATGTACTTAAAACTACATGTGCATAGATAGATAGATACTATTTCCACGGAGTAGGCAGAAACCCCGGTACACGACCTGCTACGATCCTTACGTTCATACATCTGGTCATACACATACACGGATAGCAATTACTACGCCTGAAGAACATGCCCATTAATTACCTACAAGAAAACCAATAAAAAACATTGTAGTTTTAGCTTATCCTTTCCACCTTAGACTATTGAGTTTCTTACCGTGTTCGTAAAATAAAATCAAATATAGATTAGTCTTTATTACTGTCTTCGACATTTTATTACCTCCTACGTTGGATATTAGTGTTGTAGAATTGTATTACGAACTTACTGCCTGCTGTCTTTTAGCAGAACTAAGTACATCTGGGTCACACAGGTTACCTAATGATCCATTTATCTGTTTCCTGCACATTGAGTGCAGGATCTAACGTCTTTTCTTTGTTAAAGCGCTTCTATTCTACTTTGTTGAAAGAACGCGCGCACCTTTATTATTGCAGTTTCTACAACTAATAAGAACAAATAAAAAAGAAGGGACTCGTAAATTGTCACCATGAGTTCGGTATTATAGGTTTCAGTATTATCTTGTTATCCACAACTGTGCAAATGCCTTTTCTCGTACAAAGAAGGCGTTTTATTTCCCATATTTTATTTCTGAATAAAGTATCACACAAGAGTTTCTTTAAGAAATAAATTCGCATGACGTACACATAACATTTATATTGCCAACAAACGCTAATCTTCGTGTAAAGCCAAGAGATTACGGCGTCACTCCCTAAGGACCCTTTTGAGGCCACGTGGAGGTTATAATACTATTAAAGCCGATGATGACATTAAATATTAAGGCGCTAGATCTTATGTTGGACCAAATTCTATCAACTGATAATATTTATTTTAATAATTTAGTGATATCCTGTCTGTCCGTTTGATCACGTGATTATTTTAAACTTCGTTACGGATTTTGAAGTTGTTCTAGAGGTTGTAAGCGCTACTGAGGTCTTTGTGTAGATTCCCAAGACGGGCAAAATGTTTTTGGATTTTTCTATCAGGGATTTCCTAGTAGCAGCCCAGAGTCTGAATTTGTGCCCGTTTGATAGAGGTTCGCACTACTATACGGGACTTCAACATATTAACTAGCGAAAGGTGTACTAAATATTACCTTTACAAAATCCTGTGGGGGAAATACGTGATGTTATGTTTATAACAAAATTGAACTATCGGAGCACACTTCTAAATTAGCATAGATTATGGTTAGCCAAATGTCAGAGCAGGCCATAAATCGGGCGATTGTGAACCGTATTGTGTTGTTTGATTTTCATTTGAAATCGTACTCGTCACTGCACATTGTTATTTCATAGAATTTGCTGGCGATTTGCTGCAATCGATGTCAGTCGAATTAGTCGTTCCAATTCGTTAGTGTGATTAATTTTAAACTCTTGTGATTGACTGGTCAGCTAATTGGATGAGTAACTGTGTTTCTACTCTGAGAATTAGTTATAATATTCTTTTTTTGGATAAAAGTCAACTCACGCTAATATGAACCGCACACGTAAAGCGTCGCCATTGACGCCCATGGTTCGTGACGAACCCAATGATGCCGATTGAGTGGTATACTCATACCTGAGCCAACGCTCACGAGGCTTTTGTTGTTTCTTGACTTTTTAAGGTCAACACCTTAAAAGGTCGTCATTTAAACTGCAAAACCAAGAAATATACCTACTTAAAAGATTGTTGACAATTACTATGCAAGTGATACTGTATGAAATTAGTCAAATTAATCCAAAATGCCAAACACACACCACACAGACACATACACTACAACAGATACACAAACATTTTAATATTTATTACAACACTTCGTTGAATATCAAACACATTCACACCAAAGAAGACGCCTACAGAATCCCTCCACCAAATTAACAGGACGTAACACGCATTAACCGCTACCCGATTTAACAGGTGAGAAATATTCATGCGTTCAAAATTAATGGGCGCGCCTATAAATTAGCGCCGATACAACCACTATCACCTGGGCTGGGCTACATATTAAAGGGTCTTTAAAATCCTCTCGCAAAATTCTCCACATAAATGTAAACGACATATTTCGGTCCCTTTTTAGGGACCCGTAGCTCATACGGATTGGAGACATTAAATTCGAGGATATAGTTGGAGGGTTACAGAAAGTCAAGTAATTAAGGGACGAAAATTATGTTTTAAGTTTGTTGATAGTAATGAGAATTTATATGGTTTGTTAGAATCTAAGGGATGGTTATAATTTTCATCTGATTTGGATGGGAGCATCTTTCGACTATTAAATTGTTTGTCTCTAGTTCTATGAGCATCTCAGCAATTCCAAATTCAACATTTGTGGTTTATAACAAGCGCCCTATATTTCTAGTTCTGTAACATTCACATCCTCAAACAAAGCAGTTTCATCAACCGGCACAAACTTGATCTACGGCCTCCCACGCGCCACGCACAGACGGAGACAAAACTAAAGTACCCGCTTTAGAACAAACGGCGTGCGTTTATGTGCCACACATTGTTCTACGCCTCTCACATCATTAACTTAACATTCGTTTGCTTTTAACACTTCTACAGCTTTAAATTCATTAGTCGTAACATTGTGAAGGAACCAACATAACCTAGACTTAAATATTTGATGACATACATACATACATTTGACATTCTACAACTTAATGAAAAGAAATTTAAAACATGCATAAAATGCACACTATGTAAGCGAGCATATTATGAGTTGGAAGACTATATTGTAGATAAAAATGCTTGGCTTAATGTTGGTCCTGCTCCACAGCCACGTGGGCTCACGAACTAAGATTTTAATGTTTGGAAGAGATGCTCCCCCTCTAGTTCTTTAATTCGTTAATTTTTTCGTTTGGAAACTTAGTTACTTTGATTACCATTGTGTTATATAAATTATAAGCATTATTTCAGTTTTTTTTTTTGTAAATGTGAGTACCACCATGTAGACTTTCTATTATGGTTAGTAGGGCAAATCCTAATCTTTAAGGTCTTAATTGTGTTTTTTTTTCTTTTTCCTTTTTAACTCTGCGTGTTCTGTGTTCACATATATAAGCAACAATTACTACTCCACAAACATAGGGGCAAACTAATTGATTACCATATTATATTATTGTGGAAGCTGCAGAAGATTGTAAAATATCCTTGCTTTGTATAGATTCCATATGTTAGTATTATATAACTGCATATCACATGTGTGAGTGCTATGTACTGTAAGGCTACATCTTAAATTTTGTAATCTTTCATTGACTGGAATGTGCCTTGGTGGCTGAGAGAATGTCATGCGCACTCAAATGTCTCGCTGATGGTGGCGGGTGTGTCGGGTCATTTAGTTCCCTTCAACATGGTTGAGATGAATGGCGCTGATCCATGCGTCATGTTCGTGAACGGGCGCTGTCAGTTGGGACTGGTCACCTCTTAGCTGCCACGGTTTATTTTCATTACTTAATTTTTTTTTCATTGTTGATTTAATCTTTTACTCTGGACGCTCTTAATGTGCAAGTCTTTCTACATCGTTCTCACTATATGTATAATTTCAACATGAATGATCTAACCAAGATTTTGTTAAAATATTTTGATTTAAAAGAGTCTCCATGGAGTTTCTTGCCCATTCTTCTCCATAGAGGTCTACGGTTTGAAATGTGCAACTACAATATTTTCTCAAGTTATTATGTCTTGTGACTGTGACTGTAGCTTCGTTTCTTTTTGTTTTTTTGACATTCAAAAGTGTCTGTGATGGTCTAATTGAAATAAATGCTTTTGACTTTTTTTTGACATATGACATCAGCTATCAACCCGTACTGGGCCCACGTGGTGGACAATCCCCCACTAACTCTCATAGAAAAGAGGCTCGACTGCTAGGGCAGTAAAACATAACACCTGTTTTTCCGAAGGATGTGTACAGTACACCGACATATTACCAGACTCATTTAATAAGGGTCGTATATAAAGGAGCGCGCGCATTGCCATCACCTAAGCACAAATCAGGATTCTCAATAACAGCCCAAAGAAATTCTTGATGGAAAATCCCAACTACACTTTTCCCGATGAGGAAATCGTTGTGCTTGAGTGTGTATTAAGTAGTTGTTGGGAGTACGGAATTATACCTTGTGTCTAAAGTGATGTCGCCATTGAAATCATGAACACATGAGCGATTGTTTATGAGAGTGTAAACTGACCGAGTGTAACTTACTTTTGATAGCGACAAACAGCTTGAAAGCAGTGTTTTGTACTTGAAGATTTTTATTATACATGGTGTACCTTCACGAAGCCGTCAACCAAGCATTATGTACATCAAACTAAGTAACTTTACGCAAAAATTATTGCTGGGAAACGTTTTTTTTCTTGGGGTGATAAATCACTTTTTATGGTAGGCCTCAATGTAAGCACTCAAAACATTGTGCTGATGGATGGATTGAATAGTACGGGGGACGTGGAGGTGTTTAAAGTAAAAATCTTTCATTAAAAACTATATTTGTATTTGAAAAAAAACTTGTGAAAAAGTTGGAACTTTGACCCCCAATATCTCCGTAACTAGAAGGTTCCCAGGTATAGTCTAGAACAAAAAAAATATCGCAATGACGGGGAGAACAAGTGTCTTTCGGCTTCGTTAAGGGTCTTTTTACACCCACACTAATCCATTTTGGGAACCGCTCAGAGGCCTAGCACGATCTCGCGGTGTAAGTGTAACGTTAATAACGTTTTGAATCGAAATTACATGATCCTATAGAATTTTAGTTAAATTGCTAATTGTTAGTATTGTTTTGTTTATTGCAATTTAACTATAGATATGTATAAATTCTTAAAATTATGAAAATATTATTGTATGTGGAACGGGTATTTTTAATGTTAAAACACAACTATACTTCTTAATATAGCAAAGGTTTGGCGAGGAAAGTAAAATCAATATCAAGGTATTTTAATTACTATGATAAGACTTCACTAATAATACAGTGTTTTAAAGAGTTAATTTACTTTGTTCGCCTCCTAGAATACCTAAGTGACATCAGGAGAAAGAAATCGTAGGAATTTCGAAAAAAACTAAGTGCATTACTCTATGTGAAATCGAATCTTGACACATAATCTAATTTATAAATTTGTCTTCTATATAGACAATAAAGAAACGTTTCTTTCAAGTCTTACAAGATTTTTTTTGAAGGATTCTTCAATTTGAATATCGATGACCCTGAATACACTCGTACCGAACTAAAGTGGAGTGGAGTGTCACCAAAGTGTAGCACTATTGAAATAAAGAGGATTATTGCACGTTTATACTACAACTTTATTATTCTGTTGCTCCGAGCTTTTTACGATGCTCGGTCGAATAAAATAATCCTAAAGTTGGTTTTTATATTTCGCATTCAGAATATTGTATTAAAATATTAGGTCCCGGAGGATTCTCAAATAAATAAATCAGATATTCAGCATCATAGTCAGAGTACCAGGCTAACTTTGTTCTGAAAGTTGTTGAAAGACAAACAATCAGATTCTTTCAAGAATACTGTATTAACGCTAAGGTTTGTTTTTTCTTTTTAAATTTCACATCGAACTCAAGACCCACGTAAAGTTTTTATAAAAGAATATTTTGAAATTTAATAATTAGGAAAAATTTTAAATACTATTATTAGTCCTCTCTATGAAGGACATTACAAATGGAAAAACGGCTACAGGTAAAAGTCAAAAGTCGGACATTTGGGCAAGCCTATGTCCGACTTTTGACTGAAATTATGATGTTGTTTGATTGAAAATCCAAATTAATATGAAAATGTTTTTGAATTAGTCGCTCTGTCACCCAACACTTGCAAGAACACCTTAACTATCAACAGCCTGACTATTCTTCCAGTGTGAACTATTATCAATTATGAAATTCTGAAACAGTTTACTTACATATACCTGAACTGCGACCAGTAATTGGGTGTAAGATCCTAAACTAATAGTAAGATCAAAGACATCTTTACGAAACGGTTCGATGGATCTCGACCCGAAGGTACCAGTTCCTCTGCCAGCGGGGAGCGACTATAGCTATCGACTGTTTTCTCGCTCCAAAAATTTATAAAATATTGTAGATCCCCTATAAGATTATGAATAGTTGATCGCGGACTGTTCTCACCACCGCTTAGTAGGTGCTCTTGTTTACGGCAGTTGCAAGAGGTATCAAACAGAATGTGCTCAGTGACACTAGCTTGACCACTCAGATCCACCCTTCCCCTTTGCTGTGCTCCCCCAGCGACGCCCTAAGCCGAGGCTCGTACCCTACAGAGGGTGCCCTTAGCGTATAGTCGCTTAATTTGTAAGCTTTTTGCCCTGGCTGGAGGCCTTACACTCAAGGCACCCACAGAATAGTCCAGTTGAGCAGACGACAACCTCCTAGGTTCTACTGCGAGATGCCATTTCGAAAAAAAAAATGACACTAGCTTGACGGGCAGAACTATTGCTGAGAGACTGTCGCTTGGTACACACGATTTTTATTTAAATCGTATTTTGTCTTACTGCGGGGCAACCTCCCCAATACCATTCTAATTTTCTATTTGTTTTGCCGTTTTCGGCCAATTAGTCTAAATCATCACACCAGCGTTTTTTGGGTCATCGCGCACTCACTTATGGCCTATCGTGGAAACCATCCAAACTACTCGCTGTGCGTTTGTAGTTATCTCGTTATTAATCTCGGCTCGCTTATCGCTAACCGTAGACGGTGGGACAAGTGGCTTACCCTGTCGGCATTGTTGTATTATATAAAGGACAAGGTAGCGCCACTCGCTGTCTTGATTATTTGTGATTTCTGAAGGACTGTTTTTGATTTAATTATTTCTTTGATCCTCAGCTCGGAGGGACCATAAAGAACTTGTCTCGATCTATTTCTGTTTTTGCGCGTGATTGGTCTGATCCAAATTAAATTAGCGCCGGATTTGAAAAGAATCAATTTCCAGCGTTTTTTCTGGAAAAAGCAGTTGTAGAGTTTATTGCTCTTTGTTCTTGATTTAGAACTATTAGTTACGTAGTTGATTACATTCTGCTCCCTCTCACAGAGGGGAGACTTGTGTCCCAGAAGTGGGAAAAATATAGGCTATTACGCAACAATATTGATTTGATTTTCCACTTTCATTGCGTTGAAAGTCCAATATATTTCAAATATCCATCTGGAAACGTTGACACCTCATTAGGTACAGGCGAAGAAACCTAACGAGCATTTTCAGACGCCAAAATTCTCAATAAAGATGATATAGGTAAGTAATACGATTCTATTTCAGTCGCAGGCATTAGTCTACTTATCAGATCTGAAATCTTTTCTACAAATACCAACAATTACATAGAAGTAACAGTTAGTTTTAGGGATGAAAGAGTACGCCCACTGAAAGGACTCGTTGACATTGTGTCGTGCCTAGAGTTAAGAGCACCTATTGTAGTCTTAGTGGAGTAATTTCATGAAGATAATAACGTCACTCGTTGTTGGTTATTTGTCCCGTTTTATTATATTTTTAGTAAATAGCTGTACCAAAAACAATTTCACAAAATTATTGAATCAAGCAACATTCAAGTCGAGATCACAATCATCTACATCATCATCATCTTTTCTTAGGCTCATATTCATCCAGTATTTTACATGGAGTGACTAACAGAAGAATCCAGATGGGCTGGGCAGCATTTGGGAAGCTTCGCCGGGTCTTCTCGTCGCGTATTCCACAGAGCCTAAAGACTAAGGTCTTCAATAAGTGCGTCCTGCCTGTTATGACTTACGGAGCCGAAACGTAGACACTCACAGTACGGCTGGTCCAGAAATTTAAGGTCGCTTAGCGAGCTATGGAACGGGCTATGCTTGGAGTCTCTCTGAGGGATCGCATCCGGAATGATGTGATCCGACAGAGAGCCAGAGAAACAAACATAGCTCACAGAATAAGTAAGCCGTAGAACCGATGACCGTTGGGGTAGACGTGTTTAGGAGGAGACCTGTCGTTGCCGACCGTCATTCGCTCGATGGTCGGCAGCGCAGAGTCCTGGGACGCGGTGATGTCCTTCTGCGAAACCGTCATGTCGCAGAAGGAGGCTGCGGAAAGGGAGAGGGAGATGACGAGCTCTCGCCCCTCCCGCAGCAGACGCACCGGGCGTCGGCAGAGGGCGGACAACGCCCTCTTCCGCCCTCTTCCGTCGCCCCTGGACCTATTTAGGGGGGCCTAAATAGGTCCAGGGGCGACGGATTCGGGGACATCCGTCGCCCCCGATCATACTGGACCCGAGACGGCGGCGCGTAGTGTTCCACGCGCGCCTCTCTCAGACGTAACGGGGGGAGTCTTACACCTCACTCCCCCCCGGGACCGAGGCCCGCAGGTCAGGCGGGCCGGCACTAGTCTGGGGCAGCGGAAGTCGCATCAGATCCTGTTGCCCCCCGACGCAAGTGTGCGAGGGAACACCGGTGTGGTTTTAGTCAGTACGAGTCTGACAGACCCCTCCGCTCTCCCCAGGGCGGAGGACATCCATTGAGGATTTCCAAATCGAGAAAAAAAAAAAAAAAAAAAAAAAAAAAAGACGTGTTCTTGAGAGGAGACCGCGAATCGGCAAACGTAAGGTGGGACGCCCTCAGGCTCGGTGGAGTGACGATCTTCACAGGGTGGCTGGTAGCAACTGGATGAGATTTGCTGAAAATCGAAGTAAATGGTGTGCGATTGAGGAGGCCTATCTCCAGCAGTGGACTGCTATAGGCTGATGATGATGATATGGAGTGACATCATATCTGACCTCTCCAATTCAGTCACTAGAAAAAACGATGCCGTTTGTAAAATCTCGTTATCAGACCAAAAAAGCAAGAGAAAACATTCAAGCCCAGATCGATATGGAAATGTCGATTTCAATAACAAAAGTGAACTAAAGCGTTACAGAAAGGGTCAACTGAACCCTCAAATTCCTTAAAAAGGTCATAGGTGAGGCATCAGAATTCCGTTCAAGAGTCGAATTCGACCGAATATCGAATTAATTCTGCTTTTGTCGTCGATTGGCTCGTTCGCCTGTTTTTCATAATTGCTTTGTAAAAGGTACCGATCCGGTTTTGATTTGATATTGTTGTTTGGATTTGATGGATTTATCTCTTTGTATTGTAAGCCTTAGTTCATGGGCGCCTTAGTTCATGGGCTGCGGGACTGTTCGAAAGAGATACCGTGGCCCTGGAACACAAAGGGCAAAGAAGGAACATGGATGGGTTTTAGTCAGTACAAGTCTGACACTCCCTTCCGCTCCGCCCAGAGTAGGGGGGGAGGTTTGATGATCTCCCATCCGAAAAAAAAAAGCCTTAGTTCATAAATAGATTTTTAATTATATTTTCTTTACATACTGAGTTTTAACACATTTGACATATTATAAAAAATCCATTTACACGTTTTTTGGGAACCGTGTGACCACCTCATGAGGTGTTGGGTCCTCTGGACAGTAGCGCCGCGAACAACAAAGCATTTTATTTAATTTACTTTACATACCAAGCTTTCAGTGATACGATAAGAGACGTAATAATATATGGGTGAACTAACATCTGAAACGACTGTGATTTGTAATCTGTATTAGGAATAAGTTGTTCGAAGAGAATTCGAGGAAACGAGACGAATCTAATCAAAGTTTGTTTGTTATTCCTTGTCTTGTAGGTTTCGTCTGTTGAGGGAATACTTTTGGATATAATGGGGGAGACATTCTGTGGCTTCTGTAAGTCTCAAAGCCACCCAAGAATAAGATAAGTTTCCTAGAAGAATATTAATAATTTAATCTTCCTTCGAGGAACTATTGGGGTGGTAGGCTAATGTTCAGTCTTATAAAGATCAGCGCATAGTTGCAGCACTGCTGAGATCAGCATTGCCTCTACTGCAACGTACCCTTATTAGCATCATAATGGCATCACCCCGGATCGGGATCATCTAGTAAAAAATGGTCTTTAAAGACTGACGGACAAATGAACAATGAAGTGATCCTATAATGAGGTTCCGTTTTTTTTTCCTTTTGAGCTGATACTGATTCGGTACAACGCTTATAGGTAAGTGAGCTAAGAGCAACATTCAGCGAGTTACCAGGAAAAGGGAACTCAAACTTCTAACAAGTAATATATTCCTACTTAAGTTCTAATTACGAAACTGATAATACGTTAGCCCGGGCACCACAGTACAGACACGGTGGTAATTACTTAACCTAATTCCTGCTATGCGAGTAATTTTCCAGGAAGATTACACTGACTAATCTGTCTGTAGGAAGCCACAGGCAGACTGCGTTAAATTAAATCCTTTTTTTATATAAACATACTTTCATAGACCTAAATAATTGTGTGTCTTCAGACTCGCCTCTAACAGAATACGGGGATTTTTTTAAACTTGATTTCAAATTATTTCTATAATATTATATTTCTGTACTTTCGTGCTAGATCCTGTGCATTTTCTGTTAAGTATATCTAACTTATGCTAAATGTCGCAGATATTATATTCTGTCTGGCTGTTTGCGTATGTGAGTTTAAATGTTTGTAAAGACACCCACGATACAGGAGAAATTCTTAGTGAGGGGCAAAAAAAACAGAAGATTTTTTCGGGAATCGGGAAGATAAACAGAATTTATCTTATTACAGAAGATCCTCAATTTAGACATAAAGAGAGACTACCGAAGTACCGACAACTGAACCCTTCTACGCATTATCAATTCTAAAACAACTTTCCCAAAAAAAAACTCCATCTCCTCGATTAACTTTGTAGGTCATCTCTCACCTTTTCATTTGTCCGCGAGCAAAATTGTCCGTAATGTTTTTAGATACTCGGACGTTAAAAGGGGCATTTGATAAAATTGTCACATTGCCCGTTCGGCTAAACACGACGCCGCGGGAGCGGTACAGGGCCCTTAATTAGGGCACCGTTTGATTACGTTGGTACTACCTAGGTAGGTGTGTTGTTGGGAGTTTTTCTGTCTGTTGGGACTCACTGTGTGGTATCTGTTACGTGTGAATCGATATTGCTTTTGTTTCGAAGTGTTTATTTTATATTTTCAGAACTTGAATTGCGTAAGCAAAATGAGCATTTTCATTTTCTTTTTTATTATATTGAATGGTATGTCCTTTGTAGTTATTATTTTCTAAAATGATTTCCGAACCATTACAAAAGAGATAGAAATTGATTTAAAAAAAACCACCAACGTTTTATAGGAAAAGGTACAATGTACGATGTTTGCATGTTCTATCATATGTTGTCGTCGCCTAACTCCGGAGCTGCTTATACTATAATTAAGTTCGTGTTGTTATGTTTTACATTATAAGGTCCAATAATAAATAAAGACAAAAAAAGGAAAGGTGCAAATATGTTTTAAACGTGTTGCAGCACGATGTCATTTCATCACTATTAAATTAATTTCCAATACTTATCTCAAAAGCATTGGTCCATTTTAAATCAAACTTCCTTATATTTATTTAAGTAAGTCTTCCAGTAGCTTTACACTCTATTTCAAAATAATATGACAAAATGGTTTGGGTATAACCGACGAACAAAATCTAAAAAACGCCACTTCTAACGCTGAACTCGGAGAATTCTCATAAAAATGGAAGAAAGCAGAAACGCAACAGTATTCGCGGAGCGGTAACAGAAATTGTATAAAACATTTCAAATGTAACAGTTCATTTGGGAATTTTGATTTAGCCCTAAACAAAATAGACACAAAAAACAAACAGAGAGCATTGTGGATTACTCTTTACACGTTATTCGTAAAAAAGGATAGGGAAATTAGTATTTATAAAACTTGAAACTTTCGTTTCGAGCAATTTATGGAGCCACATACATCCTAGTCCAAATAGAGCATTGCTCGTATGCAACGATTATTTTAGTCTGGTTTTTAGCGCAAAAACCAATAGCTGCGAACATAACCATAGAAAACGTTGATCCAATTTGGGATTCTATCAGCAACTTTGAATAGAATGAAGGGTATGAAAAAAAAATACGGTCGTTGAACGAGTTGAAACCGCACTCGTTTTGTTTACCGCAAAATACTCGTATATTCGTGAACGACAAAAACAAACGTGAAAAGTAAACACTAATCTAATAAATGAAGGTAGGACAACAATTCGGTGGGTCCCTAATCTAGAACGTTACGCAAGGACAAGGATTTAGGATCATGTTAATATTAAACAAAGGCCCTCAAGTATTCGGAATGTAGTATTACTCCTTGTTATTTTGTGGTTTAGGACGAGTGGGACTAATGTCAGTTGTTTTTTATCCCACGCTCGTAGTAATTGCCAATTCAGACAGAATAATTTCCAAAACCGTTCGACTAAAGACATCAGAATATAACATAACATCTGGAGAAGTAGTGAGTAGTGTAGTGTGTAGGTGTACTTAGGTCACCAATTAAATTTAAGTTCCACTTAATAGGGAGCGAGCCTATTGCCATCAACTAGGCCCAAATCCATACTCCAAGTAACTACTGTGAATTCCTGATGAAAAAACCAAAAAATGCTTTGCCAGATATGGGGATCGAACGAGGCGGTACAAAATCAAACCATTTTCCGCGCATGTACGAGTATATCTGTTTCATGAAAAAAAACAAAACGGTATCAATAGGTATCAGAAGTTGCAAACCTTTTAACGAAAAACAGATCTTGTATAAGAAAATAAGTGAGTTCCCCAAAATAAAATGAATGGTAGAATGCCCGGGTCATACTAACACCCGGGTATTCGATGTAGCCGGGTAAGTGAAACGTCAATTGAACGTTGTACTGGAAAAATAAAACCTCTTTTGAATCACTTATACTAGAGGAAGATATTTGTTGATAGTTTTATGTATTGTGTGGGGAACACGCAATTTTTTTATGTATTTTCATTTCATGTATACTTTAGGTTATCAGGAATTTTCAGTATCACGTAGTACAGTCTGCCCGGTTGATAGCCATAAGCTCGCCTGCTAATGCATGGGAATTAAACATAACTGGCGAAATGGGTATAAGTACACTGCTGCCTAATCTTTCGGCGACTTTAATCGCCGAATTTAATGTGATTATAAAGCCACGATATTACGAGGCAAAAGCTTTTTTTAAAATATAAAAAAAATACGTTACTAAAAATTATATTTTAAAGAGACGGATATTTTCTGCGAAAATTAACTCATACTTAATGAAACGAGCCAGTAATTTTCCATCTGCAAATGATAAGTAATTATCCCAAGCAATTTCCATGCTCAATGAAACGATGAAATGTAAAATAATGAGCATTCAGTGTAATGATACCGCGACGGTACTTATCGATTCAATTGTAACGAGTTCCAGAAGAATTATATCGAATTTCGATGAAAGTTCGTATCGGGAATGTTTATCGAATTTATATTGTATCGAAATCGAATTGGTTTCACATTACGTCCATTTATTGTCTCATAAAATAGTTACTTTTTAAATAAGAGTCAGGCGGGTCGATCTTGAAGGTTGATTGTAGCTTGCAGTCGGTCAGCGGATGGGTGTCCAATTTCATTCCTGAGATACCGAGACCCATCCATGTCTCGGAAACCACGTTAAGCAGTTGGTCTCGTTTTCAGACAGGCTGCCAGATAGACAGGCACTCCATTTAAATACTGATATTCAGAAGCATTGCCTTAGCTTTCAACCCGACCACATAGTAGATGTTAATGAATAGCTTATATTTTGTACTATGCAAACTCAAAAAACAAACATAATTTCGTTAGGCACAAAGTAATAATTTACTAAGCAGCTATACAAGTAATTACTTAGGTACTTAAGGAAAGACAAAGGAAAGATAATGGAAGCCGTAACAGTGTTATCTTTTATCAGACGTTTTATACTTAGCTAAATGTAATTTATTTCGCACGTAATTCTGGTAAAGGCAATTAAGTGGAACTTATGTTTGGTAAGCCTTTTAAGAACACAGTAGAAGTATTATGTTAGGAAAGAATAACTGTAATTATGAGAAAAAAACATCTATTTTCTAGGTGTTCATTGTAGACTAGTTTTTGACCGCGGTCCGCCCGCATTGGAGGACGGAAATGGTCGCACGAGTTTCAGTGGCGGATTCCCTGAAGTACGTTTGTACCACACTGATAAAAGTAGATACGTATCATATTTCCGAACTTAGGTTATTGTTTATCTGGTTGCGATATTCCATTTAAATTCGTTCAGTCGTAAAGGCGTGAAAATGATAATCAGAAATGAGAAATGATAGACAGACTTTTGCTTTTATAATATATATAAAGTATGAAAGTATGACAAAAAGTAGTACAAACAACCTGCTATTCCAATTTCATAAAATAAAAATACTTACCTTTTTATGCTAAAGTTTCTGTTTTTAATAAGAAATATATTTCTTTGAAAGAGAAACATTTGACGTGTTGTCTCATGCATTATGTAAAGATATTCCGCTGACCGAATTTAAATGCGGGACACCTGTCCAACTTTGCTTTTATTTGTGAAAAAATGTTTTCCTCCCCTGTGACTTAGAAACTTCGTCGTACCTACTATTTATAAATTAGGCTAGTAACATGACGTCTTAAGTCTTGTTCATAATTTAATTATTTCGGTTTACTTTGACTGCCGTTGGTCCCGGCTGACATTTGTAGATCTTTGACAGTGATTACAGGTAGTCAGTGGCTCAAAAGTCTGACAACCAGTCTTACCAAGGAGTATATCATATAACCCAGAATTAACTTGGTTATGGAGGTCAGATAGGCAGTCGCTGCATCTAAAATACTGATATTCAGCTGCATCCGGTTAGACTGGAAAGCAGATGATGATCAATAAAAACCAGCCAAGTGTAAATCGAGGTTCCGGTTCGTACAAAATGCCGAAAACACACGTATCTTGAATCCTATTTAATTTATTTTTTGTTATAGCGGCAATTTTCACAGACTGTATTACACACTCTGTGAAAATTTCAATTGTCTGCCCTGTGACGTACGGACAGACAACGAAGTCTTAGTCATAGGGTCCCGTTGGAACCCCACGGGTACGGAACTACCTAAAAATATTTTCGCCATATTGGCATGAATAACACATTGGCACACAAAGTAAACTTTTTTACAAATTTACAAAAAAAAACTCAACGTGATTTATTTACTCATATTTTACCCTTACACAAACAGAAAGCTTCAAACTCGTACGAAAACTTTCTTAACTGATATTTCCAAGAACGCAGGTACACCTTCGAATAATAATTCAACAACGAAGGTGTTGTTAATAACGTGAACGTTTCGTCATGATATATTACCAACATACAATGCCAACATATGTCAACACTCATCTGCTAATTGCATTCACGAGTTCTCCGTAGCTACGAGATGTTTACTTATTCATTTAGTTGAAACTGTCAAACAGGAGCTTATGAAATTACCTCTGAAGTAACATAGTACTGAGAAGTAATTGGAATGATCTTGATGAGGTTAGTCTAGATACATGGGTTGTATGATGGATCAAATGAAAGAAAAGGGAATGAAGATAACGTGTCGTCGGACAGGGAAGAATGGAGGAAGAAAATTTGTTGCGCCCACTAAAAGTAACATGGGCGAACGGCAGGAATATGGTGATGGATGGGTCAAGAGTCTCATAAAAGAAACCATAATCTTGGACAAGGAATGGTATTCTGTGTTTTTTTTCCTTCTGGATTCGCATGTAGCTTTGTGCGGATCAGAATTTTTATAGAACATATTTCGTTACACCTTTACAGAATTATAGAAGAAACCAAAGAATTGAACAATCTAGTATGTAATAACGTAGTTGGTGTGATATTGATACTGCATTAAATTTCGAAAACACATTCACTCAACGATGAAAGAAATAATTCCAACGATGCCCATAAACCATAGATGTTGACACACGTACTGTTTTCACTTAAGCATTCTTACGAACACCCGCACCATTACTTCCACTTCACCAAATCAAGCATGAAAATAAAGCTATAAAAGGAACACATCCATGAATCCAACATCTTTGAATTTATCGACGCAGGTGCTATAAATAAGAGCGGCAGCCATTACGGCAGATAACTCTGTTTTATTGTAATTTTATGCGCGAGTGTTACCACCTAGAGTTTCGTACAAAATGCAAACCACCCTGGAGATTAATTAGGAGACGCGCTCCAGGTTTATTCGGTTACGAGACAGGCAATAGTCTTGTAGCAAGTTTAGATTTAAAGTCTTGGGTATGGAAATTGATAAAATTGAGGTTTTGTTCAGGTGCCAGGAGAATAATTAAGGATAAAAATTGAGAAGTTGTGAAACAACGTAACGGTGTAATAAGTACTGGACTCAAGAGGATTTTAGCAATACCCACATGTGCAAAACTTCATTATTTAATTATGTTAATATCATTGACGTTCTGTTATTTTTAACAGGAATAAACTATAATAAAAAAGATCAGCGTCTGATAGCTTATTCTAAAAAGAATAGCGACAAGGAAAACGGCTACAAGATAAAGAAAAATATTACTGCATAGTCGGCACTTGTCAGCACAAATCTTGATTCGAATAAAATAATATACCTTATACGTGTCATGTCATTATTTTAAAATGATGATGATGATGATGTTTAACATAATCTATGGGGAAGGCAAAGGGGACAATAAAAGCTGTAACTGAAAAAAAGGTAAAACTAAAAATAACAAAAATGAAAAATGGTATAAACAGATGGTCACGTAAGTAATCCTATAAGGGTTCCGTTTTTTCATTGTAAGGTACTGTTACATCCTTCACCTGTATCCCTTCTGGCCTACTCAGCAGCTTACGCTGCATTCCTGCTGCTGACGCAGCATCCTCTCATTCCTCTCTCCCTCTCCTAACAGTCCAGCATACCAGTCGTCTCCCAACCGTCCTACCGTGCACATGTATCTTGCACTCGTGTAATTTTTAATATACAAGTTTATTCTAGCCAAAAGTAATTTTTCTTTTTAAAAACCTAATCCGGAACCCGGTTATAACATTGGTGGCAGCGGTGGGATTATAAAATCCTCGGAATCCTCCCAAAAAGTGCTAAAAACTCCGCGAAAGTGCTTCAGATCCAGAGACGACTCATCACGCCGGTAAAACCCGGCACTGGCCTAATTCAAGGTCACTCAAGTTCCTGAGTTCCAGAGACGACTCACCACACCGGTAAACCCGGTACTGACCTAGTTCAAGGTCACTCCAGTTCCAGTTCCAGCTCCAGATCCTCCCGCAAAACCATGAAGAACATGTGCGCAATATTACTGTGAGTTGTGAACAAATTTCCCATATCTAATAGTGATCAAAGTTCAAAAGTTATTAAAAATCGTTCAACGAGTTACCTTGAAGTTGAACATTCCAATCCACACGTCACATCACCGGATGTTACGTCTCGTCGCTCGTCGCAGTTCCAGGCTCGCAAGCGATAAGAATACATTGTCGACTTAAATTTAATCCCTTATCTTGTGTTCAGACTTATTATACTTAGCTGTTCTTTAAGATAAAAAACTTGTTGTCAACCATGTCCCAAGGTTCAAGAGCCGCGGTGAAAGAAGAGTCTGCGGAAAGCATACCTTTAAGTATCATTTTAAAATTCATAAAGCCCTTTGATGGCAGTCGAGAAAAACTAAATGCATTTATAAATAATTGCGATAATGCTATTTCCCTAGCCTCTTCGAATGAAACTAACATCGTCTTCAAGTACATAATCAGCCAATTAGATGGTAAAGCCGAGATTGCTTGTTCAATCAAGGAATTCGATTCGTGGCCATCCCTTAAAGAGTTCCTTCAGAACCAATTTGGAGAGCGCAAACATTACGCTCATCTTCTTGCAGAGCTCCAGGATTGCAGACAAGGTGCCCAGGAGAATGTTAACCAATTCTCACTTAGAATAGAAACCTGTTTATCTCAATTGCTTACAGAAATCTCTATATCCGGTCACAAGAAAGGTGAAGTAGCCGGCAGAGTAGCTGCAATGGAGGACTTAGCTCTCCACACGTTCACGATGGGTCTTACCCCTCGTATCGCAAACATCATTAGGTGTCGGAACCCCAAAAATCTCAATGACGCCATAAATTACGCGATTTCCGAAGAAAAATTGCAACAATACTCCTACAAACAAACCTTAGCCGCGAAACCACTTCGTCAAAATGATCCAAATATTAAGTCTAAATTCAGTAACTTTAATAACAATCAATCCCAAAAACCAACCTCTCAACAACCCTTTTCAAATGATCCATTCTGCAGATATTGCAAAAAATCAGGGCATATTCTAGAAAAGTGCCAACTCCGTGAATACAATAATAAAAGATTTAACAATCAAAACAAATCTTATCCTTCAAGTGCGCAGACAAGCACATCTAATTTTAAACCCCGTATTAATGCAGTAACCGATGTAGAAGGTTACGATACCGTTGACAACAGTTTAAACTAAAAAATGTCCCGAATAAGCGTCGCACGGGACAGATAAATTCCATAATAGACGACGCAAAAACACAAACAATGAGCCATGGACAGGGTAACCAGCCCCAAACTCGTGCTCATCCCATTAGAGTCAAGCAACAGGGTAACCAGCCCCAAATCGTAGACTCTAAATCCTTCATGACCCATGGACAGGGTAACCAGCCCCAAACTCGTGGTCATTCCGTTGGAGTCAAGCAACAGGGTAACCAGCCCCAAATCGTAGACTCCAAATCCTTCATGACACATGGACAGGGTAACCAGCCCCAAACTCGAGGTCATTCCATCCAAGTCAAACAACAGGGTAACCAGCCCCAAACCGTAGACTTAATCCAGAATCCTGAAAATGAAAAACATATTAATAAAGAAATATACGAATTCACATCCAATATACCAAATAAATACTTACCCTTTATAAAAGTAAATTCCCCCGTTTCCTCTAATGATTTATCCCTCCTCGTCGATACTGGTGCATCTATAAGTATAATTAAAAAATCAGTCATTGATGACATGCCTGCTATTGACGAATCGATTAAATTCAAAATCAAAGGTATCGATTCAACTACCGATAATCCCCTATGTACATTAGGACAAATCCCTATAACTATCTATACACACGACAAATCTCATATTGACTGTAAATACCTAACACATACATTCAGTGTAGTTAATGAATTAAGCATACCCTACGATGGTATTGTCGGCAACGACTTATTCAATTCCATGAGTGGCCAAATTAACTATGATGAAGGTGTGTTGCATTTAAAAGATATTATGCTTAAAATGCATTTCAACGAACCCGTTTACACTATTGCACCACGCAGTGAAACCATAATTGAATGTACTGTTGCAAATCCAGAAATAAAAGAAGGTTTAATAATTGACCAACATCTTTCCCAAAATTTATTAGTAGCAAACTGTCTAGTTCAAGTTAAGAATAACAACCGTGTTAATATTTCCATTGTTAACACCTCAGAGAAACATGTAACCATTAAGTCTGATCTAAAATTACTTTTAAAACCTTTCGAACTGAAAGCTGCAGTCTTTATCGGTACCGTAGCCGAACCCGAAACTCTTGAACGCACAGAAGAAGTCCTAAAGCAGCTTCGCGTGTCCCACCTTAATCCAGAAGAAACTGAGGCATTATACTCTGTTTGTTCTCAATTTTCAGACATTTTCCATCTACCCGACGACCAGTTAACTTGCAGTGATGCAATAGAACACAAAATTAAAACTACGACCGATAGCCCAATCCATGTTAAGACATACAGATTTCCTGAATGCCATAAGAAAGAGGTAGACTCTCAAGTAAAAAAAATGCTGAGACAAGGTATAATAAAACCTTCTATGTCCCCTTGGTCCTCACCAATTTGGGTAGTACCCAAGAAGCTCGATGCTTCTGGTCAAAGAAAATGGCGCGTTGTAATCGATTACCGTAAACTTAACGACGTGACTATTGGCGATTCTTATCCTATTCCAAACATAGCCGAAATCCTAGATCAGCTAGGCAAGTGCAAATACTTTAGCACATTAGACCTAGCTTCCGGTTTTCATCAAATAAACATGTCTCCTGATGATTCTCCCAAAACAGCATTTTCAATCCCAACAGGGCATTACGAGTTCACTCGCATGCCATTTGGATTAAAAAATGCACCGTCCACCTTTCAGAGATTAATGAATTCCGCTTTATCTGGTCTCCAAGGCATCCAATGCTTCGTTTATCTTGATGATATCGTGATTTACTCATTTGATATCCCTTCTCATATAGATAACCTAACTAACGTATTTTATAGACTTCGTCAATTCAAATTAAAACTACAACCAGATAAATGTGAATTTTTAAGAAAGGAAGTTTCATACCTTGGCCATGTCATTACTGACAAAGGCGTAAAACCAAATCCTGAAAAACTAAGAGCAGTTCATGAATTCCCTACACCAAAAACTCCTAAGGACGTCAAATCATTCCTTGGTTTCGTCTCTTATTATCGAAGGTTCATCCCTGATTTTTCAAGCATTGCAAAACCTTTAACAAATCTGCTGAAAAAGAACGTAGAGTTCATTTGGTCAAACGAACATCAGTTATCCTTCGAAACCCTAAAAAATAAATTAACTACAGCTCCGCTATTATCATATCCTGATTTCTCCAAACCATTTCTTCTCAGCTGTGATGCATCAAATTATGCAATCAGCGCTATTCTTTCCCAAGGTGAAATAGGCAAGGATAAGCCCATCGCCTATGCTTCCCGTACACTCAACAAAAATGAGTGCAATTATAGTACAACTGAAAAAGAATTACTTGCAATTCTTTTCGGCTGTAAAACTTTCCGTCCTTACCTCTATGGCAGAAAATTCACAATAATTACTGACCATCGTCCCTTACGTTGGCTATTCAACCACTCTGACCCCAGTAGTAAACTCCAGAGATGGAGATTAAAATTGGAGGAATATGAGTATGAAATAATATATAGAAAAGGGAAACTAAATAATGCCGCCGATGCATTATCCCGCTATCCTATAACCAAATCTGTCAATCCTATAAATCCTATACTTGGTACTTCCAATGAAAATCTAAACTCACCAGACTACGACGAAACATCAAATCCAAATGTTCTTCCAGCTGTTCCCCCGGACGATTTAATTCAACTGGAAGACCTCACAGATCCCCTTATTCAGCCTACAAGCTTGCCAGAGTTAGGCAACCTTGATGATCTAGATGATATAATAAATGAAAACTTACCCTCACCTTCCACTGATCGTCCAAATCCAATATCACCACCTGATGTCTCGAGCCCTAGTAGCTCCAGTACCCCAGATGGTAGTTACTCAGAATTTCTTAAAACTACCGCTAAGGATTTTAATCCTAACGTAACCATAATAGAACATAACGAATGCCTATCTAAAACTGATAAAAAACATATCATCATCCCTACATCTATAGATATGGACGAATCCGTCCCATATATCCAAGAAATAATATCTAATATTCCTAGTTTGAGCGAATTTTCCTTACTAGAAAGAACATTACATTCCTTCCTTAAATATGAATCCGAAAATAAAATTTATTATTTCATTTTCACCAAGGTCAATCACTTTGACACATGCACATATGAAGATATCTACAAGTGTCTTAAATCCGTAAGAAATGAGTTAGTTGTCAGTCTCACAGGGCAGAATAACCCTCAAATAGCTATATCTGATTTTAATAATCCTTTCGATACTCATCAGTATATCAAACTATATAACATGATCCTATATTTATTTCACAACTCAGAGATAACTATACACATTTATAAGAATACTATTATCTACCCATCACTGAGTGAAATCCCTAAAATTATGAAAGAAAATCATGATCTCCCTATAGCCGGTCACTTAGGTTCTGGTAGAATGTTGAAACGCATCCAAGAAAGGTACTACTGGAAAAACATGCGAGTAGACGTTGAAAACTATGTAAAGAAATGTCCACAATGCCAAATTAATAAAGCCCTAAGAAGAACTAATCGTGCACCTATGCAAATTACATCTCTTTCCACACGCCCCTTTGAACGTGTAGCTTTCGATATAGTAGGACCACTACCAGAAGCTGGTAATGATAAATATAAATACATATTAACCCTCCAAGATGACCTTACCAAATTCTCAGCCGCTTATCCAATTACTAACACTACTGCTGAAGAAACATGCGAATGTTTGGTTCATTTCATTACCTTGTTCGGAATACCCAAAACAATACTAACAGACCAAGGCACCAACTTCACGGCTGAGCTTTTTAAACAAACATGTAACTTATTAAAAATAAAACAATTATGGTCCACCCCGTATCACCCTCAAACTCAAGGTGCTCTCGAGAGAAGTCACTCCACCTTAAAAGAATACCTAAAGTCTTATGTAAATGAGCAACAAAACAACTGGCCCCGCTTTGTGTATACAGCTATGCTTGCGTACAACACGGCTATTCATTCAACCACTCATTTCTCTCCCTATGAGCTTGTATTTGGAAACAAACCCTATATACCGGATTCCATTTACGAGGAAACTGCAAGCGCTACTTATCCTGAATATGTCCGCATACTCCAAAATAGACTCAAGTACTGTCGAGCAAAAGCAATAGAACATATACAAAAATCAAAGATAAATTCCAAAAGTTACTATGACACTCACACTAGGCCAATTAAATATAAAGTCGGCGATCTTGTTTACCTTAAAAATCACTTACGCCTAAGAAAAGCTCTCTCACCTATATGGAAAGGCCCGTTTAAAATTGTAAAAATCCATGGCAACAATACCGCGTCACTATTAATTAACAGACGTCACGTCAAACACCACTTTGACGAATTTAAATTAGCAACTAGTAATGAGTCATAATATTTTATTTAATATTATTCAATTCAATTCCTTTCCTTACAGAATTGGTTACATTTATCCTACCCTGGCATCAAACAGTCAAGGATATATCCAGCCAGCATCAGACGACGCAGGCATATATTTTGACCCCATTGGCTCTCTAAAAATAACTGATGATACTTTAGATATTATCATCCCCGTAGATGTCTCTTTCATTCAACCACATCTAGATAACATAAGGGATATCCTAAGAACTTCTAAATTCCTATGTAATCAAAGCAATGCATACTATGAAGGCGAATGTCACTATTTGTTCCAACCTTTGTCATCCCGTTATTCTGATATAGTTAGAGACTTTGATTCTATTTCTCATCTTATATCTAAGTCTTATAAAAGATCTGCTTGGTTTGGTGGAATCGGCTCAGTAATTAAACAACTGTTTGGAAATATGGACCAAAATGATGCCGAGAAATACAGTAATGCCATTCAAACCTTAGAGAATGATCAAACTAAATTAGCAACCCTCATGAAAGAAAACATGATGGTTACAACATCCACACTATTGTCTCTTAAAGAAGTCATTGACAAAATCAATGCAAATGAAGTTAGCCTTAGTTATGCTATCGATACCCTGAACCAGGAAATGGCCAATTTAACCCTAGTTTCCAATAAACTATTAATTAGGTCTAAAATATCGGGACTGTCGAATATTTTAGAAAGTAGTTTATTAACCTTATCATTTAAGTTAGAAGACATAATTAATGCTATTATGTTCAGTAAGTCCAATATACTATATCCATCTATTATTACCCCTAAACAATTGTTTTCAGATCTTGTAAGTAACTATAGATTTCTTCCTAGTTCTAAGCAATTACCTGTACCCTTAATCTTAGACAATATCCATATTCTAGAAAACATATCCGATGTATCCAGTTATTATGCAAACAACAAAATAATATTTGTATTACAAATGCCTTTAGTAAATACTAAAGAATTCGACTTGTATCATACTACACCTTATCCTATCGCCCTTAAATCTGTAAACAAAACATTGTATTCTACAATAATACCATCAACTAAATATTTGGGCATAACTAAAGATAAATCATCTTATTGTAAATTAAATTCACTCACTACCTGTAAAGTTATAAATACGCAATATTATATTTGTGAAATTTCCAATGTATACTCCACGTCAGCCGTACCAATATGTGAAACTGAGGTTATTTCAAAAGCTCTGACTTCCGTTCCTCCTCTTTGCAAAACTAAATTCATTAATGGTAATTTTGAAACCTTTCATAAATTACATAGCAATCAGTGGATATACATGATTAGTCAAGATTCTAAAATAACAATAGAATGTAATAATCAAGATCTATCTGAATCTTCTATTTCCGGTACTGGTATACTAACTATACCAGACAACTGTATTGCTTATTGCAACGATAATAAGTTAATACCTAAACATAACATTGAAATAAAATTAAAACCAATAATATTGCACTTTGAATTAATTAATGATACTTGTTGTAGTCCCATTGCATATTTAAAAGAAAATATTAAAGTTCCTTACGTTAATTTAAAAAACATTAATAATTTAGACTCTCTTTTCTCAAATTATAATAAAGTAACTGATCAAATTAAAACAAACCTTAATGGAGTAATTGAAAAACCTCACATTGTCCTTTACGGTAACTATTATTCCTATACTACTATTATTATAAGTCTAGTTATAATCCTAGTTATTTCCTATAAATTGTATTGTTATTATAAGTTAGTTAAGAAATCTAGATGTACCCCTTTACCTGATACTCCCATAGAAATGACATCCACAGATGTCGAAGATATTCCTGCTCCTCGTCTCCGAATGACCTAAACCCTGGAAAACCTACCTTTCCTTCCGGCGTCAACTTACCTTCCACCTGTAAGTTTCCTCCTAATCGGGGGGCTGTTACATCCTTCACCTGTATCCCTTCTGGCCTACTCAGCAGCTTACGCTGCATTCCTGCTGCTGACGCAGCATCCTCTCATTCCTCTCTCCCTCTCCTAACAGTCCAGCATACCAGTCGTCTCCCAACCGTCCTACCGTGCACATGTATCTTGCACTCGTGTAATTTTTAATATACAAGTTTATTCTAGCCAAAAGTAATTTTTCTTTTTAAAAACCTAATCCGGAACCCGGTTATAACAGTACGCAACCCTAAAAATACACAGAACTTACTAAAACAGTCATAGCAGTATTACAATTTTCTCTTTACCCAGACAAGCCCTTAATATTACCGCCAACCAAAAGCAACAAAATGGGCCCATTTCCAACAGATTTGAACAAAGACAATGAATCTCAAAGCCAACTACAATCTAATTCAAAAGCAATCATCGTGTGCCCCGCAGATTTATAAACTGCTAATTCTAGTATTGTAATTCAGGATGAGGCTGTAGACTAAGTAAAAGAGGGAGATTAGGGAACGTTCCCAATCTGGGCAATGAATCACTGAGGAGATGTAATTTGTACTGTTGGAAGTTCTTTATGCGAGAGATGCGAGGGGCGGACTGACCTAAGGGTGCTTATATACAGATACAGGCTACTATTACGGACAAGTTGAAACGGATCAATACCGGGTTCTATGGATAAAATTGTTCCATACTTTCTGTATGCGAAAGCATACAAAGGAACAAATGCAGGGAAAAAAGAGCAGTACAAAAGGTACAGGTTTTCCAAAACCAACAAAATCTGGACCAGAAAACTTGCATCTTATGCAAGCGCCCTAAGGATGTCGTCGGTAATGGAGTATTGGATCAATGTAATGCTATAATGGATTTTAGGATACTTGTTAATGTAGCAAATGGAACAGTGTTTTATGAAGAAAAAATGGTAAATGAAAATGTGATTAGCGTTGATGTGAATGAGGATGATTATGAATTAAAGATAAATATAACGGAATTAGATTTGTGTTAGCTGTTCTTTTATAAAAAAAGTAATTAGTCAGAATGTCGGAGGTGGGAGTAAGTAGGAGGAGTTTTGACAATATTTATACTACAAGAGAATAACTATTAGAATTAGAAATTATGAAAGCAGATAAAATCACAGACAAAAGAACTAACATGCTAGCAGCTGACCATTCAAAATAATAAAGCAGTAGACCAAAGAAAGTTTTAGATTACCGGTCATTTGAAAAGATAAGAAAAACTCAGCAACTAAAAACACCCTGAAATACCTAATTCTACTAAACAAATAAAATTAACAATTAATTAAAACATTATTACGTTATGGTGTAAGTATTATTTACTCTGTGCCATCATGTTTGTGTTCTGGCTTTCCGGTGTGGTAGCCTTCACAAGCGATGGGAACAAACTGTGGTTATTTTTCTACTGGAATATGGAATAACATACGATTTTTATTTATTTTAATAATTTTATGCTGTTTTGACGGCTCTCTGCTATCTTGGTCACAAGCGACACGTTCAAACGACACGCATATTGCGACAACGGCTGCAGATCAACAGCATGCCACAAGCCAGCGCGATATACTTTGCGGAGACTTATGCGAAAGAAACAGGAGGCTCGGGCGCTGCTCTTGACGCAATTCGCACCGCCTGTAGCCATGGACGGGGGGACTTCAATATCCAATGGCCTACACACTACATTACGCCATTTTTTAAAGCAATGTTAGATCCTAAGCTAGGGCGGAGAGAAAGTCGATAGATTTTTGAGTACCCTTTCCAGTTACGGCTGCGTATAGCTGAAAGCTCTCACCGGATTCGATCAAGCGCGTAACGTCGGGTTGCATTTATCCGTACTCCCAGTTTTTATTGAAATTCGAATACGTAAACGTTGACCTATACGAAATTATTGATTTGGAAGTAACTCTAATGGACTGTACTGAATAATTATGTAATCGTAAATGGAGATAGATTAAAAGAGTTTTGCAAGGAATTATACGGTAAAAAAATGTAGGACTAAACATATTTTGACATTTCCCAACGCGATGGGCCTGCGTGATGAATTGCGGCTCACACTCTTTTACAGAAAGAAGGCCCGAGTCCTAGAAGTGGGGAGCTGTAGGATCATGATAAAACAACAAAAAACCGTCTTGAAAGTAATAAAACAAGTTCACAATTCCCAAACTTTTATATTTTACAACGGAACATTTCAATACAATTTAATTCTTTACATTATACTTACATAGGAATTTACAAATAGGTGTACATTAAACGTTCGGGCTATTCATAAAAATAAACGAGAAATCTTTCGGGTTTCTTCTTGAAAGATGGATGTATTACTCTTGGACACTGTAATTTCCTTAAAATAAGGAAACGAAAGATGTTATTCTGAACTTAGAAGGGTTTGGGACCATCCATCATACAACATGCCAAATCACGACTGAAGATATTAAGGAGTGACGTCAAAAAAATAAGATAATCATTTTGTTGAAAATGAAAATGATTCTTTTGAAGGAAAATTATTGTCTCTTAGCCTTAGGCTGACGATCGCTGATTGGTAGGATAATAGACGAAACGTAAAAAGGATAGGTAATACAAGTAAGACATAAGACAATTTGCTCTGTACAATTTCAATTTGTGGTATAGAGCAACTTGTCGGTCCATTTTGTAATATTCTTGCTATTTTTTATGTCAATGAACATTGTTTAAAGTTCTCAAGGGCCAATGCAGGCAAAAAGATTTTATAAAGAATTTAATTTTTTAGCGCGGAATACAATGTGTGGTTTCAAAACATAACTGAAAATAATATTAGGTATAACATTCTTGATAAAACTAAACTCATTGCAGACATGCCAAAAATTTCGCAACAATAACCTAAAACTGAAACATTTTTTACTTATTCATTATCTTTACAACCACAATTTGGACTTAGGCCAACATTCTCTTAATTAATAAAGCCTTCCAAGATATTGGCTATGATAACAAACTTAAAACAAATAATCCATCACTCAGAACCTAAAAGCGAAATTGGCTTTTCATTACTCTAGTTAGTATATTATTGATTCCACTCCGCATGTCAAAGTTACCTCAGCTTTCAATTTACAAAATTAATTGTAAGACATCGAAATCGAAGAGAAATAATCAAAACACAACTTTGATGAAAACGTTATTGCGTTCAAAATCAATCAAACATCACACAATGATAACATCAGACTAACTAACAATTTATTCGTAAACGTGTCCTATAAATTGATATGACTATCTTCGTGCAAAATTATTTACAGCCACGTCTTTAATCGACCCTAAAATATATACATAAAACAATACAAAATTATGATCAGCAGTCGTTGTTTAATTAGATTACAATTACAATTTACAAGTCAAAGTTCCATGTGTCACTGAAGTCACAGAATAGATAGGCGCAGAAGGTTAGCTACACATAAGAAGCAACAATGGGTAACTTACCAGCTGGTACTCATTAAAACAACCGTTTAGTCATTGAGTCGTCGAGTAGGTGAAGGTGCGGGTCAAACTGAACGGTCTTGGATACCAGACTTTGACTGATAATGTACTGAAATATCTGTCAAAGTTCGGTGTTCGCTGCCAGTCCGCAGTCCTTCCAGTTCAGTTTGGTGGCATTTTGAATGAAACCGCACAAGCAGGGATTGGCATTTGTTTGACAGCGTGTTTGCCTGTTTTTACTCGTTGCATGAAACCGGTATTCTGTACATATCTATTCTATGGTAACGTATTAAATGAATGTTGAATGGTGAAAGCCGTTAACAACCTCTGTTTGTTTATCACTGATTGGTTGAATGTCACGCTAGGAGCACTAGCAGCACGAGCAGCAGCGCCCCCTGCGGGGCGGGGGCGCGCGCCGCGTCGTGCGGGGGCGGCCAGCCGTCGCTCCAGGGGCCGCGCGCCCCCGCCGGAGGTCACATCGTCGTCACCATTTCTGTACAGGCGGAAGAAGTGAGGATCTTTGGCTTATGAATAGTGATTACATAGACACTTGTCTCACCACGGACAAGCGTAAAGAGCTAGCAACTAGAAACGAGTTGTTTGTTAGTAGGTATGTTGAACTAACCAGTGGGGAAAGAGATCTCGCCGGCACCGTAAACAGTACAACACGGGACCTGCATCTACTAACGTTTCTTGAGTGAAAAATCGTCGTTATCTAAAATACTCATTTCCGTTGGATGGTGAAACAAATGCCTTAAAATGGGCCTTAACAGTGGCCGTAAAAGATATAGTACAGTCATCTAGCACAAAACTCACTTAAGTTTTTTTGACACAATTATTATCCAGATTAAAGCCGACTAAGGGCAATCAGGACAAAGAATTGTCAATACGTGTAAAAAAATGAAACTAGCGTAAAAATATCTTTCGAACTATGCCCAACATTTAGATGGAAATCTCGACTGTAATTCGAGTAAGCTCTTAAAACTTGATGTAACAGTAAAAAGAAATGTAAAAACTGAAAGTTTTACTATCCTAAAGTAAAGCTACGATAATGTCAAAATCTTTTTAGTTTAACTTGCCACTTTATTTAAATTATTATTTATACCTTCGTCTACCACGGCTTATAACCTTAAGTTTATTTTGGTATAAATGCTGAACAAATGTTTGTGGGAGTCGTATGTCCAATAGTGGACATTTTTCAGATGAATGATGATAATGACAAAGATGATAGAAATAATCGCTTTTCATCAGGCGTGGTCGAGGTCAAGAGCAGGCCCATTTTGTTATAAAAAATAAATAAAAAATATTTACCAAGGTTTTGCATTTGGTGTTGGCTCAAAACAATGTATGGGTTGTCGAGGCCCGGATCTTCTAGCACTCCTCGATGCAGCTGTTCCAGATGTCTCTCTGTGTCATCTAAGAGATAAAAACAAGCTAATAATTTTATCACACCCTTACGTTAAAAATTTTCTGCAAAATCCACATCACGTAGGTAACTTGTGTAATAATTAAGTACTTTCCCAAAATACGAACAAATTCATGTCAGATCGATAAACTTCCACAAATAAAGTTATTTTCAACATCAGTCAAATCAGTGCTTATCAGAAGTTCTAAATGCGTAAACTCCAAATCATTCAAAAGTGCTTTATTCTGTTCTAAATGAACAAACAATTACAGTTTGACTTTGATTTCCATTTCATTCATTAAAATCTTAGCGATATCGTCGTTAGCAGCAGAATCATGGTAATTTGATTTATTTATCTTTCTAGATTTCAAGTAAATAAATTGATGTAGACTGAGCTATTGTACGCTTTTAACTCATTACCAATGAGCATTGGCATCTAAGCCTTTATTCTATGTAGACCTTGCAGACTACATTACTATTTTCAAAATCTTATTTAATTTGTATGATAAACTCCGTAGAGTTACAGTAATACAATAACTTGAATTACAATATTAATAAAAACAAAACATTATTAGTAGGTACTGACAGTGTTTACACAGTACTACAAGTTACCCAAATATTACAGCAATCGACCACGTTCTTACTCAAAAGTATCGTGTTAAGTCAGATCATCAATGATCGGTAAGAATGTTATAGTAATAGGATTTCATTAGCAATCCGTACCAAAGCGACGCAATTAAAAATAAAATTAAATGTTATGCAAAATATGTAATTTTAATTTCGTGAAAAAGATCCAGGTCTGGATGCAGGATGAACCCAGACCTGTGCTCCAAGAGAGAGAGAGTATAGGTTCGGGTGCATGACATTCTAATTATATTATTGCTTTTCCTGTATGTGCATATTTTAGCTGGCGGGAGGGCGGTGCTGCCTCCAGGGCTCCAGGGCATCCTGCATCCAGGCTTAGATCTTATTCGCGGAATTAAAACTACATATTTTCCGTAACATTAAATATCATGAATTTCCGCAAAGTATCGCCTGATTCTATAACTTCATTAAAAACTAGTTAATAACGAGTTGGTAAGTAACGTTGTACACGAACTACTGAAGACGGGTCTTAAAGAGACAATCGCAGATTGTATTTTAATTACCTACTTTACTTTAGTAGTAACATGAGTACTTACATGGTAACAGTGTTGTCGTCGGCGGTGGTACTGTTGTAGTTGTTGTAGTCGTTGTTGTTGTAGTTGTTGTCGTAGTAGTAGTTGTAGTTGTTAATACTGCACAAACAGAAATCATGGATTTTAGCTTGGCCTTAAACCTGTCCTCTGGCACTTGGCTTGGAGACACGTTGTTTAAAACAAAAAATGTGAATTTTACTATATTTCTGTCACTATTCCAAAGTAATGGTGACCCTGGCAGTTCTTGAACGCAGTTTAAAGCGCAGGCCACACCGCCAGCTAGCGAGCGAGCGAGCGAGCGAGCGAGGCGGTGTGGCCTGAGCTTTAATATCTGCTGATCGCATTCAGTTTCATTGGTAAAATTCGCCTTCATTATATCAATAGGGAAAACCAGAGCAGCCTTTAAACAAGAAATTATCACAAATACCAATCAAAAGAACGCTACTCTATAAACGTCACAATTTTCATAATTCCTTTTCTATTAAGCACTGAACTATTAACATTCTTTGAGACTTAAACAGCTTGAGTCGAACAAATGCAAGATGTTCTTAAACCCGAAGACAGCCACGAAACTTTAAATTCAATCTAACCGCTTACGATGCACAAATTCAAACTAAGTGAAGTAGACTAAAAGCCCGTTAGTACGTTACGTCTTTACCTCTGTCTGCACTTTCGAGTGCTCAAGGAATAGGACTTAGATGAATTGAGAAGATGAAGCGGGTTAACTGAGCTTTATGCCCGGTTTTATTAACCGGTGACACCTAAATAAATGCTTTGGTTTTATAGCATTGTTGGTATTTCAACTTGAGGTGCTAAGTTGAAAATATAATCTTGTGCTTTTATTTAAATAATCATTTAAGGTGTCGCCTAGTGTTCGTCACAGTGGGCGTAAAGGAGGTTCCGGAGCTACCGAAAGTTGAATCATTTTACTATGGCAACCCTCAGAACTTATAATATTGTTTGGTAGATAAATCTCAGTTTCGCCTATCATATGAGTATAAGCTTGTGAAACAGCTTTTGCTGACGGTTTATAACTGCTTAGTAATGTAAAGAAAAGTAACGCTAAGATCCAGGTATAGAGAAAACATAGTCGTACGCTTTATACATAGATCTTAGTCTACTACTTACAATGTAAGAACAGCTCAGCCTGCGCTCTTCCCTGTGTGTTCTCCACGTGACACCGGTATGCTCCCGCGTCTTCCCTGGACATCTCCATCACCATCAGACTGACGGTGTGACGGTATCCTCTGGACGTCATGCTGAGCCTGTGTTTTGTACCTGAGAATTGATAGATACGTTATAAAATAAGAAGTCGGTACTCTTGGCGCTGTGGCTGAGCGATTGGCTGCTGTGCTGCGTGTCGCGAGTTCGATCCCCGCAGTTAACAAATATTTGTACGGCCTACAGATAGTGGTTCGGGGTCTGGCTGTTTGTGTATGAGAGTTTAAATGTTTATAAACGCACCCACAATTCAGTAAATAATACTAGGGTAGGGCAAGATTCACAAGAAAAAATTGTCTGAGTAAAAACTATAAATCAAAATTAGTGTCGCAATGTACATCATTATGTATCTTATTAATACCATACAAGTTAGATCAAACCAACCGGACCAGCTCCGGATTCTCTGCGGACACTGGATATTCACTAATTTTCAGTACATTATCTATCAAAATCTGGTGTTTGGAGTTCGCAATCTGTCCGTACGGTTTGACGGCCGAAATACGACGTCGCATCGTGCGTAGAATGTTGCGAAAGCGGGCTTCGTTGATACATCACTTCGTTTCTTGTACATTACGAAGCAAATTGTAGGTTATTCCTTGCGACTGCCCCGATGAAGAAACATCGAAACAAAATTAAAGTTTTTTTTATAATTTCTGATATTTTAAGCTTTATAAATTATTTATTGTAGTTTATAACATATTAAATAGATTTTTGCTTAAAGCATATCCAAAATTTGTTTGCGAAATAGGACATTTAAATACATTTAACAATGGTCTACTGGGCGTTTTAAATCTAACCTCGAAATAATATTACAAAACCAATGTGTGTTTATTATAATACTACGTAACAGTGTGGAAAACCCAGTTTAAAATGTTACAAAAATAGAATTCCAGTGAAAAAAATGTTTATTTCCAGAGATAAAATAATTGAGAATAGGCTTAAAATTGTTTATGGTCTGTGGCAAAGTTTTGCTATTATTAGTATTCTGTGGTTGTCTCTTGTTTTTGTTTTCATTATTTTCTTTGTTGTAAACTCGGGTTGCGGTTCCCAATTCATTTTAGAAAATAACTTTCGTAATATTGTTTTTTATTGTTCGAATAGACAGACATAACAACGCTGCAACTTCCAGAAAGGTATCCGATAGGGTGATAGGGCCCTGATGAATGTCATGGGAATCTGCTGGATGCGAGAAGCTCAGGGTGGGAGGCCTAGGTCCAGTGCTGAATGTCTTTCAGCTAATACTACTTGCTAAACAAAGCATTATCATATCTTACTATTGTAAGAGAAGATAGTTTTCTAACTAAAAATGTAATTCTTGAACTAAATGAAGTTTTCTTTGTTTCCTTTTATCTCCGATAAATTCATAACACTACCAGCTGTTTTAGTACTCATCATTTAAAACTCACAATTAGTTCGTTCTACAGATAAAATCCCACTTATAAAATGCAATGTCATTAAAATTTTCTATTAAAATTAATTTTCCCACAGCTTCCTTATTATCAATTACTTTTCTACGGTTCCACATAAAGTTCTGACTCGTAAAGCTTTTCATAATAAAAATAATTCTAGTCGAGTCATAACTCTTGAGAGGCAAACTTTCAAAACTGTGGAGCACTCATCAACTGATACATCAAAGAGTAATAAACTGGAATCTTAAATAATAATTGTAATTAAAAACTTTTTGAACAAAATTTGATGTTTTGTGAAGACATGATTACTTACGAGAGTGTCTTTCTTGAAGGATATTTTATTTGTTAGCTTTGAAAAACTACAAGATAGAGATAAAATGGCTTCTTTGTGAATGCTTTGAAGTTTTATAAGCCTTAATTGAATGTTCCTTTAACGATGAGTTGTGAGACAATCTATTTCACTTTGTACCTAGTTATTTTTGGTTGGATTCTTTATCGAATTTCCTTTTGTCATCCCGGTTGCTTGGATTTCTATTACTTTTGCGTACTGTTTCATTTTGTTCCTTATACAGTTAGGCTTTGGAAGAAATGCGGGTTAACAATAATATTTTACAATCCATTTTGGGAATATAACTTTTCAGGAAAAGAGCTTTTAACTTTATTCGTACTTATTTTCTACATCATTCATCATCATAGCCCATCACATTCCTGTCCCAACCCCAATTGGTTTGAGGTCAGCAAAGAAAGTCTTCTACGTAACTTCTGAATTAGGTGTCATCTTAGTTCCTAGTCTGTCCTTTTCCAGTCATATAATCTCATCATCACTACCTATTAACATAGTTACATAATTCCTATACCTTTAAAATATTTCAACTTTCGTTCATTACACGAATGTCTTCAAAGACGTTTAATTTTCATCCAATGTGCCTTTACGATATAATTACAAATACATTCATATGCTTTGCAGTACAAGCTAAAGTGATTGTAGCGCAAATGAGAACAAAACATAGCAATTATATAGAACGTTGCGTTCGTTTGCTTGTTTCTATTGTCATTCTTTTATTTTCTTTATTTTATTTTCTAACTGCTTCAGCTAGCAATTTGTTTAACTTTATATAATTGTGCGGGAAGAAACTTTTACCTCGAGCTCTGGTAAAAGGTTAGCGTATTTCCTTGTGTGACATAAAAGAGGTATTTTATTTACGATTAGTTTTAAGTCTGGTAAATATGACATCTTTGTAGAAGCACCGTTTATTCTATAGTTGTTGCAAAACGAGACGACTTTTTATTTGTTAGCGAAATACCATTTATATAACCGTTATTTTTTTTTATCCTGTTTTGCTTTTCTTTCTCACAAGAGGACTCTTTTAATCCAATACTTTTTGTTTACCCTTACTTTGTATCATTTGCGTTTATCAACCAAACAGATCGGTTACGCGAATTCTCGATCGTTCTGTCCCACTGCTAGGCAATGCAAAAGCTTTCCTCAATTCCTTCCAGGAGCTCTTTTCCTGTGCCTTCTCGAACCGGCCCTCGCGGTACGCGTCCAGGATCCATCCACATCTTTCAATAATAATATGAACGCAAAATCCGCATGTTCCAGCGACGATCACTTTGGTTAGGACAAGGCTTTGAACTTGATCTTTACCATTATCATGTTCCATGTTTATGCGATTTTCTTTATGTTCTATTGAATTTATTCTTTAAATAATAGTTGTCGTCGATTGGTCGCCAACCCTGCTTATAAAGTAACTTAAGATTTAAATCAAAGTTACTTTTCAATTATAACTTACCATTGACAAGCCTCTGCTCTCCATTAAGAGTCCAGTGGACCTGAGGGACTGGGTACGCTTCAGCGGTGCACTGTAGCGTAACGGAGCCACCAGATGGCGCCCGTATCGCGACCCGGCCGGCCCACACTGATGGGGAAACTGTACGATCGAAAGAGAATATTAGTTGATGTTATGAAAGGTAGGTGAATGATGGCAAGCGCAGCATTGTACACCCCCCCTTTTAGATGGACCGACATCCTTAAAAGATGGCTGGGTCAGACATGATGCGCAGCTTGTATGAGGTCTACGAGTATGGCCTGTTGTACTCTGTGATCGACCGAGTTGATTGATGTGTATCTGTTTCGTCATCCTCCTGCGCTAATTCCAATTTATGTTTGATCGACGCTGCATTTCTCATAAGCTGTGTGAGGAATGATATGAAAGAAAATTAAGTAAATGAGAGCGTGTCAGTTAATAGTGTCAATGGAAGACATAAGCGTGTTACTCCGACCCCAATTAACATGGAACAAGGGTAGGACGATGTCACAAATGTCTCTTAGTTCAGATAACATATCATGTCAACTATAGTAGCCACACCTTCTGCCTTCCACCGCTCTCCAACCATATTACGTCTCATACAATCCATCATTCGATTCTTCAGTCACCCCACGTCATTCACATTCATACTCAAAATATGGAAGTAAGTGTTCTGGCAACAACATTTGGTCTAAAAATATACCTAGCACCCGTAGGGACATATAGCTTCAAATAATTCATCCCTAAAGTAATGAATTCGGGTCTTAGGTAAATATAAATCTGTAGTTAAAGAAAGTATTGAACCTAAGTGGAAATAGATTTCTGAAACGAAAAATACGTAATGTTAATATTTGAGCCGAAAAATCAGTACCTAGCTAAATATTTTTGTCTGGCTTGAAGATTAAGTAAATTAAAACCAAAATATATTGCTTAAATCAAAGCTGTTTGAGAAAATTTATTTGGTTAAATGACTAATTTGATTAAAATCCCTTTATAAACTACATTCAGTTTACTACTACGTAAAATACCATTAAGGCCATAAAATAATTCCGAATTCAATTTCTCTTTGAAACCCACTTCAAAATGGTAGTATCTCTAAAAGTTTTTCGTTATTAATGAACCTCGAACCGCGAATGCGCGAATATTTGAGGAAATAACCAAGAAAGTTGTAACACACGACCAACTTAAATGGAAAACTGGCACTTTGGTCAAAGTACATTATTTCATTGAGGTTTCACGTTACAAAAGATTTTTGTAATCTTAAAAGCCTGTCTGAACTTTCCTTGAAATGAATCCTGATTTTTTAAAATTAAAGTGCTTAGTGCTATTAAGTTTTTCTCAAGGCTTTGATTAACGATAGCTTTTGATTTAACTTCCAAGAAATAACAAGTTTCTGTTTAGTAATACAATAGTCATGTTTTCACATTCAATTTCAGAGACTACTCGTAGACCTAATTGCATTGTTGTTGACAAAGTCTTTTATAAGAAATGCATGTTTCCTGTGTTCACAGTATCTACAAATACAATGAATGTAACCAGTGCAACGTAACATTCATCAATTTCGAACATTCTCAGTAACAGATACCAAACCACTTTGCGCACAGGCCAAAACCTTAAACCGCAAAAATTTAATTCATAAATACTTTCTTACGATCTAGTAAATAAACCGCCACAACTTAAACCGATCCATCGCACAACGAAGCGCGTCATCTTACAGGCTATATACCGACAGCTCTAGGACACTCTTAATTGTGCTGGATACAAATGAGGTAATTAATTCATCTGTCGACTCACATATCACATTAATCTGGATTCTCTTGCTGACTGAAGGGGGGACGCCATTGGTAGCGATACACAGGTAGGCCCCTGACAGCACTCGTTCGACGCCCGTCAGGTTTAGCCAGGGACCGCTCCATTTTGACACTGTGGAGGCAATTTTATTTGAATTTTATATTCTGTTATAAGGAGGTAAATATTGTAAGTTTGGATATAGTGGTTAATTTTCTTTAGTAGTTTATTTTTGGTCAACGTAGAAAATGATAAACTTTTTCATTTTATTCTTAACAATTCTGTAATATCAATTTGAGACCTCTTGGGGTATAAAATAAAGAAAAATGGCTTGATCAAAATCTTACACTAGTTTTCAACTTCCATAAAACCCGGTTTTTTTCAGAATCTTTTTACTTAAAGAGGCACTTAACGGCTTAAAGTTCTTTTTAAGTATCTTTATCTACAAGTACTAACCGAATTTAAACAAGGATAGGCTCGAATCACGGCACAAATCAGTTTTATTTACAGAACATTTCTAGAATTACTTTTGCTTATGTAAAGACGTTGATTCCATGAATTCATTTGTCAAAGAAAAAGGTCTAATGATTTGTAAATAATGTAGAAATCTTTCGTCTTTTGAAATGCTTCCTTAAACTGAGCTTGTTCTTTTTGCGTGCCTTTTTACGTGTTCTAACGAAGGCTACGCCACTAAGCCGCCGTAAGCTCGTTGATACTACATCTTCCCTCCATCCTCCACGATTTGATCGCTGATCTGCTGATAGGGACCATTGTCTGTCTTATTTGCGAAAGTAATTTCCTCGTGAAGATATCCGTATAAATAAAAGCGAAGTTTGATACATTTCCTGCTCGCCCACTTCCTTTGTTTTGCCCTCGTGTAAACTACGAACAGTCCCTTTTACACAAAGTCTATTGGAAATTGGAACGTCCGCGCTTTTTGCTGTGTATTTTGGAGTCAAAGGCAGATTCAAAGTTCCAAAATTCAAATACTTAATACTTTACACAAGAAAGTAACTGGCTACTTATTGGGGACAGAAACAAATTTAACTTGAGACAATAATGAGTTGGGAATTTATTTAGAACTTTGTGACGTTGGCGTCGGCAAAGGCCCAATACTCTGCACAATTTTATAACAGCTTCGTTTGAGCACACAATGCAAATAAGAGAGCTTACATTCAATTTATAGTCGCGGGCGCCAAAGTTTCCCTTTGTGTTATACAGTTAGTTCTGGTGCGGACTGGCTGTGTGCATACTGTGACAGTTTTTGCACACTGTCGCTTTATAATGTTTGCGGTCCTCTGTGCGGTAGTGTGAATAACAGATAAAGGTTATTTCTGGTTTCAAGTTTATAAAACAACTGTTTGTACTTGTTGTTTGAACGAAATTAACGGGATCTGCGAAATTTACTTTTACTGCTCTGTTTATGCATACGATGTTGTTTGTACTGTTTTGTCTAAAATCTGGGCTATTTTCTTCGGAATTGCCGTTCCCCAATTATTTTAACGGTAAACAGTTGTTCCTGACGACGCGACGGGGGCGTAACGATGTGGTAATTGAAAAACGAAACTCCGACGGAGGGAGAGCCAGAAAACTAAAATTAGTTTTGTTCGCTTTTATTTTGTGACAAAATTACCGTGAAAATTTGAAATTCTGTGTTGAATATACTATTTTAAATATGAATAAGCTGTGACATTTCATTTTTCGTTTTGAGCCAGTTACGAGAAGTTTCTAGTAAAATAAAGACCGTCTTAAATAGCTTACCTAGTGTCTGGTTGTCAATCTTGAAGTGCCTGGAGTCTTCTCTCCTCCAAGCTATGATGGGAGGTGGTGTTCCTGAGGCGAAACATCTTAGCGCCGCATTCTCACCTTCCTTGACAAGCACCTCGCCACTGCTGGCGTCGTCATCGATGTCTGGTGGAACTGTTGAATTTGAGATAATGCATTAGAGACTTTTCGTTTAGATACCAAGTAAAGGTTTGATCAAACCTTACAGGTTTTGGATTGGCTGCGTACACCGGACACCAGTACATTATGTGTCAAAATCCGATGTCCAGAGCCGCGTCCTCAATTCTTCCGTACTGGTTTGAACGAACCCTAATTTATATTAAACTGTGGTACTTAATGTGTTGCTTCTGTCATCTTTGCAGTATCATCATCATCATCCACACCCCGAACTCACCCACTGCTGGGTATAGGCCTCACTTTCCTGTGCCAATCTCCACGGTCCTGTGCAAGCCTCATCCAGTTTGTTCCCCCGATGGCAACTAAGTCACGCGCGTTACAACTGTGTCTGTGTCGCTATGTATGTATCTTTGTATATTCTACATTATTTCCTTATACGAATTTTCGGGTCATTAGAAACCACCCTTGTTTTAGCAGACTCCACAGAAAATATATCAACCTTCTGTTTGAGATTCGATGATATTCGAAGGTAATCTTCTGTTTTTCTATTCTTCCCAAATTAATATTGTATTGCGTATAATAGAATCCTTACGTACTAATATCTCAATAATAATATATCATTATTCAGGGACCGCTTAGAGCTGCTCTAAATAATAGATAGAGCATTCAGGGATCCATATTTATTGCTAAATTGATCTGTTACCTGAAGATAAACGTGGATTACGTGAAGTTACCTACTAAATATTTGAATAGTCTGTAAAGACAGCTTAAGGAGGGATCTAAGTTAGACGTTCATTAATTAATCTAGCTTAGGTATTTGTGTGATGGTCAATGTAGGCAACAATTTATTGGGAACTTATCATAATAAAAGACGATGCTTGCTTTATGCCGGTCGCAGTTAAAATATTATATAACATTAAGAAAAAACATGTTATATTCTGTAGTATTATAAAAATTCAGTGAGCTATTTTCATCTTAATTAGTATAAATGGCTTGGGGCCGCTCTAATTAATTAAATAGGTAAATAACCTTTAAAATAAATGCCGTTCTCTCATCTGACCTCTGAAAAACTATGACAAAGTAAAAACTATGAATCGCAAATTTCATAAAAAGATCTTACCTACAACCTGTAGCAGATGCGTCTGACTCATCATAGGCTCAGTGTTGACCTGGCACATGTATCTGCCGCCGTCAGAAGGGCCTATCTCCTTGAGCGTCAGGGTCCACGCGCCGTCACCATGGCTGACGCTGACGCGGTGGTTCTTCGTGATCACGTGGCCGGCGATCGTGAGGATTGTCTGTGTGTCTACTCGGAGCCACGCCACCTGGACATGGATATTAATATAAAGAACACCACTATACTTTACACAGCTTATACAGGCTGTTAGTGAACGTTTGTATATCGATGTACCTTACACCGTGCACTGCAGGTCGTAACACTCTTAATGAAATAAGATTGATTAAACCTTGACATTGCGTCAAAACCCTTATATGAGTGGCATGTCGTCAAATAACAAGATTTGTTTGTCTGTATAGCAGTAAGTTATTTTCAAGTATAATGAAGTTTTGTTTTACGCGGGATTTATCTGAAAGGTGATAAAGCAATTACGACTTTACGAGTTCTAAAATACCATATTGTTAAAGATACTTTGGGTGTAATTTTGACATTGAAAGGAAATCTACGCCTGTACGGATATTGAGAATTAATTACCGTGTCGCTGGCATTTATTCAAGCACCACATTCACCTAGAATACTAAATGATTCTTGGAACGCCACAAACGAGGGATGGAAGACTTCGTAACGGTGAGAAAACTTAAATGGCTTCTCATATTTCCTCGAAATAAATTCAATTCTCCCCAAAGATTTTGCACCAAACATCAAAGAAATTGATCAAGAGAAAGTTATGAAAAGGCAAAGTTCACTCCAAAACAAAAGAGGAAAGTCCCTTTTTCCAAGTAAAAAGTTAAAAATGAACGAGTAACCACAAAAATCTCGCGACAGTAATTAAATATTAATAAAATTAGTTGATTCAAAAAAGTCGTAAATATGAAAGTATCTGAATGTTAAACCTAAATAATTTCGTAATTAAGAAACAAAGTTCACAAAAGAACGAACGTTTTGCTAACTTTAAATGTATACAGTATTATTACCAGTAAAGTTGTTTTGAATATTGAATAGATTTAAAAGTCGTGGCGGTAAATATTTGAAAACTTTTGAATTTCAATCTTAATAAGCAATAAATCAGCTAAGGTACGTGATTGAGAAAACTTTGCAATTTGTTTCTTTCTAAATTTGTGCTGGGATCTGTTATTCACAGGATTAAGTACTTTGATATAAGTAAAAAAAATGAAGTTGCTAAAAATAAGCGAAGCATTTCCATTACAAATGTTTGAAAGGCTTTTATTTCCATCCATTTGGAAAGTACCTACATAGAAACGCTCTCAATTTATTATCAAGAAAAACTTTTTCCTCTAACTCATTCACGTACAGTCCCATAAAATATGTATATGCTTTTTTTTTAATTTGATGTACAGTTGAGTATATTCTTTCTATCTTGGTCCAATGAATCACCACAAGAACCTCAACTGTATAAAATTCCGTCTCAGAAGAGATAAGTCACCCAACATTATCATGCTGGAAAAAACACGAGGAGTAATTAAGATAGCGAAGAGTCTTGTCCCACTAATTGTGGAGGCTTCCGGCCCTTCACTGATTCAGCAATGTGACTTGTTCACACGGACGGCCCTTAATAAAAGGAAGCCTGGAGAAAAATAATTAAAAGAATTCGTTGGGACAACATTACTGTTTTAAATCACTCTAATTTCTTGGCAAAGACGCAACAAAAAGAAAATTTTGTACCACATTAATAAAAATACTTCGTGCTGGAATTTTACAAGATCTCAAGGACCTAAATCAAGTCCTTAGGAACTACTTCAAGAAATTGAGCCAACAATAAGTTAAAAGTACTGAACAATGCTTATAAGTGGAAATTTCCTAACCGATTTCAATCAAAATAGCTATTTAATAACTTAACATCCATTTCACTTTCGTCCCTAGCAACGCACATCTTTCAACACAGAAATAAGAAAATCTAGAACTAAATTCCATTTCCACAAGGCACATGGGCCCAACAATTGCGTCCTACACTAAAGACCCGTTCACGACTACGGGTGATGCGATTTGCGTGAAGCATACAACTCAAGCGTGTGATATTTTTTCTGCGAAGTGAGTACCGTCGTCGCCTCGTGGGGTGGCCGCTTGTGACAGACACGGCGACAGCACAGCACGAGCGGCGCCGATGTATGCACCGTGTCCGTCAACACACCATATAAATAGTGATCCATACAATACTGACGATCGTGCCTACGCACGGCGTATAAACCATAGTTATTGACCGCAGTCGCTATCGCAAGACGCAAGACGCTTGATGGTATAGCTCGTGGCCAAACGGTTATAGCGAGCCCTCCCCGGTGGAACGCGGAACACTTTTCTAAGCCTCGTTGGGCACGGCCTATCTCCAGGACCAGACGGAGAGTGATAAGGGGTTAAGTGAGCGAGAAGCTAATGGGAGAATGTGTAGGGCTATTTTTTACGGTATCCGGGTGGATGTGGTTTTGTCTCAGATTTTATGTGGGTGCTATTTGTAGATGATTTTATTTGATAAATTATTGTCGGGTATTCGGTTCCGCCCACACCCTCTTCTAATTTTCCGGGATGAAAGTCGCAGTTCTTCACCCTCCAGCTAAATAGATAGTTAAAAAAAGTTGTGTTTAAGGGTTATTTTAGATTTGCTATAATATTTATTATTGACTGACCTTGAATGTCTGTAGATTATCAACCCTGCAGGTAAGAGCAGCATCTCTGCCGACTGCCACAGTCACATTAGAACCTGGTCCCACGAACCGTGGGAGATCTGAAACAAAATAAAGCAATATAAATGTAGGATACTATTGTGATGCAACGAAAGCTAAACTAAAGCTAAGCTAAAGCTAATAATAATTGATTTCTGAGTTAAAAGTTAGCTGGATTAGTTTCTTCCTTATACGTGACCGACTTTAGATGCTGACTGTACCTGTTCATTTGAATCGTACGGCATTACGAATGCTCATTAAGATCATTGATAGAAGAAAGATTGCATAATGGAAAACACGTTACAGTAAATTATTGTGAGCGACATCTTTATTTCATCAAATACGTATTTGATCATTGAAGATTGCCATTGACAGCTTCTACGAATAAATACCAACATTCAAACATCAATATCACTAGTATATCCAGAAATAAATCAGACCGTGAAAATCTTTTGTTCTAGCATTTACTCGGAACACTTGCCGTATGTTTATTCATGAGGGACGGAACTCGCAGTCTTCTTTTATGATACATACGTAATAAGTTTATTCGTGGTCGGCTACTTTGTTCTATAACATTTAAGGCCTGTTGCGAAAAAAATTACAGGACGTCTAAAAACTCGTCCAAATCACTATTAATAGGACAAGTGTCCAGACGGTTAGCAGCATTGCCCCGTTGGATGGTAACACTAGAATACCGTTCATGATGTGCACTTAATTAGAGTTAGCCGGGCTAGTTTTAGACTAAAACCGTAGGTTATTAGCTGGCGGTGTCGGTTGGCGATGCAAACTAAACGTCTGGTCACATAACTATCGTTATAGCCTCCGGTTCAGTGCTAAACTGCTTGAGAAAACGACTAAAATACACGTGAGTGAGCCAAACGAACAAAATCGCATAGTTCTTATTTTGATCAGTTCATGGTTCCAAAGATAGGTCTTCCAGCTTGAGTTTTCTTTTTCCTATTAGACGAAATGTCTATTCGATTTATCGGTTCACGTCAAGAAACAGAGCCTTAAAAGTTTTAACATTATTCTTCAAAAAAAGAATAACATGATTTTTGACACAGGCAACACTCCAATAACATTACAACTCTTTGAGAACCCCTTATAATATACGTTATCTTCAATTGAAAACAAAAATATTAGTTACCAGTTCTATTTTTGTTTTCAAATTGAAGATAACAGACCATATTAATTTATAATAAATTCTACCGAACGCTAAAACAAAACGTCTGCCAATAGTCCCGGGAGACGGAACTTGTAGATACAGTTATGACGGAAGCGTCTCTGTCGGGACGGTTTGGGCCGCTGGGACGATTCGGGACAAAACGAAAGCAAAAGGTAAGGGAAAAAATGGACAAGTCGGTATTGGTCGAGACATCCGCTAGGGACAGATTTTCTAGTCCGTTCTTTGTTATGTTACTGTAGTTATTTTGAATGACGAATGTCTTTTGTTTGTTTGGTTATTCTGACCTCGTTTTTACAATATCTGTAGCATACAACACATTGTGTGCTAATTAATGTTCCGTTTATCATTCACATCTTAAAATAACTTATCATAAATAAATAAAATTCGTTTATTTCAGATAACTTGACCCACACTTGAGTCCGATTTAAATTAAAATAAAATAAAATAAATTAACATTGAAATCAACATTAGAAATTAACATTAATCAAAAGTAAAATGAATTACAATTAATATCAAAATTAAAAAATATTAAAATGAAAAATAAGATAAAATCAAAATTTAAAAGGAAATTTCGAAACGCCTAGTTGACGCTTCCCGTGACCCAAGGGCTGGCTTTTACTTTGGCCAGAGGTTAAGTGCTGCCATTCAAGGTGGCAATGCCGCCAGTCTCTTGGGCACATTACCAGCTGACAGCGTTGAGGAGGAGTTTTTTGATGCCCTTTTGTAGTTTATTGTTAGTTTATTTATTTCAGGTTATTTAATAGTTTTTAATTAATAATGTATTTAGTTAGTTTATTCAAATTAAAATTAAATTAAAATTAAAATAAGATAAAAATTAAAACACATTCAAATTAAAATACAACATTTAAATTACCCGCTTATTATAGGATCTCCATATCGGAGAAGAAATCCTATATGCTACAGTCTTCAGAATTCCGTTGCAGCTGCCACGCATTCTGCAGATCAGGGATACAGTTTTCTTGCGAATGATGGCAAGAAAGATTTCAGTTCGTTAAACCCCGATGTACTACAGAAGCGAGGTAGCCCCTAAAGATGTTGTTACACAATACGCGCAGGACATCGATCGATCGATCTTTTAGTGTGTCTGAACCACAAATTTCCCGTATAAAAGCTTTGACAATACTCTTTAAACAACGTTATTTTTACTTGTTCAGACCAGCGGGAGAATCTGTGGGCCAGCATGTTACCTCTGCCGCTAAAGTCGCTAAACACATTGTATACAGAACTTGTTAGTAATGTCAAAAACGGAAACCAAATAGCTAACAAACGTGAGGAAAACAACATTAATACATGTTTACACACGACATGTTTTTGACAGTCTTTTATCACAACTTGTATAAGGGTGCAAACACGAGGTTACGATTACCATTTATAGACAATTTAAAATCAACAGATTTAAGGTTTCGTTACACAAAACATTTATTTATTTATTTATACACAAGACATGTTTCCTTTGCCATTACAGATTAAATCGAATGCGACAAAGTAACTTACAATATACTTAACTACACCTTACATGCTACACAGTATGTGGCCCTTGTGAACTCACCCAGTGTGCAGGTGAATATATCTATTACACCGTGTTAAGAGTGCGCAGCGCACGAGTCAGCGGTGCGCGCCCCAGTAGGTTAGCGCGCGCACAGAATAGGGTAGGATACAGTAACGGGTATCCCGGGTATCTCAGATACAGCTTTAAATAAATAAATCTGATGAATTTGTTCTGTATCCGTTCGAGCATATTTTTGTATTTTATTTAACTCGGGCTCCGGACGGCCGCATTATACTTCAGATGACTCCTTACAAGAGACTCATGTAAAGCTCTCAATGCACTGATGTTTGTGAAGTATTTTGCCTGACGCAGCACAAATCCCAGATTCCTGTACGCCTTTTTACAAACGTGTACCACGTGTTTGCGAAACTGCAGATCACTGGTGAAATGAATGCCTAAATCCTTAACCTCCATGACACGCTGCAGCGGCTCCCCGTTCATGCTGCATTGGTGGTGTTGTGGGATTCGTGTGCGTGTGAATAAAAGCACCGAGCACTTTGATACATTAAAGTATAGCTTATTGCAGTGACTCCATTCAGTGACCCTATCCAAGTCGTGCTGCAGCATGTCACGCTCCACAGTGTCTTTTATGACTGTAGACAACTTAAGGTCGTCAGCACATAGCATGCAGGTTGACCTGACTACCTTTGGTAAATCATTTACCATAACAATGAATAATAAGGGTCCCAAATTAGTTCCCTGACTGACGCCCGATCTGATGTAATTGGGATCCGATAAGTGTCCGCCACAGTCCACATACTGACGTCTATCTCGAAGATAACTGGCGAAGAACTTTACAGTATGAAATGTGCAGCCTATACCCGCCAGCCTTGACAAGAGTATGTCATGGTCGACTGTGTCGAACGCTTTCTTAAAGTCCAGATAAGCTACGTCAACCTGAAGCCCAGCGTCAACAACTGGTACCAACTGTGTCATCAGGTGAAGCAAGTTCCCCGTTGTACCGCGCCCAGGCCGTAATCCGCGCTGCGTATCAGACAAATGAGGGCCTATCTGTGCATAAAAGCAATTGTGAACAGCCATCTCGAATACCTTGGCTGGTGCGCTCAGTACCGCAATTGGCCTGAAGTCACTGACATCCGTACCACCTCGACCTTTCGGTATAGGCACCACCCGCGTAAGTTTCCAACGACTAGGAAAGTGTGCCACCGACAAACAAACATAAAATATGTGCAGCAAAGGTTGATATACATGGTTTGTTAGATAAATCGCTAATGCGTGGATGTTATCATCCCATATCAAGAGGACAACAATTTTATTACGAACAAATCACATAGTTTGCATTCATTACAAAAACGTAACGTAGATAAAACATTTACACAAAATTTCTAAGCACAAAATATTAAAACAATTTTTCTCCTCAATCTTCAAACGTAATTACAGTATTAGCTAAGCAAGCAATTTAATTATTACTGACGTAGTACTTCATTATTCACATTAAATCTGGGAACATTAGTTACGCGCTAATCCGGGCTTAGGAAACCCGCTGAACCAACAACTCACTAAAATAGAAATGGGCCACTAAGTACATGTAATTTTTCACCGGCTGGGGATTTAGTAGTCGGAGCTGTAGTGAGGTAGGTACTACCCTTTTGTAAGATGTTTCAGGTGGTTTTAATTAGTAAAGGATTTCTGGTTTAATTTGTAATTTGTGTCTAGCCTATTCAAACACCCAGACAGTCGTTACGGGTAATCAGAAACCCGAAAGTGGGAGTACTAACATTGCCTAGGGGTATCGTGTTACCCAGCATAATAAATGGGTTGTGGACGTCAGATAGGCTGTAATTCTATGTAAAATATTCAGCTATAGTGGAAACCAGCATCAACTTAGAAAAAAGCAAATTATGATGTCTAGACTTTTTTTTATGAAGGTAACAGAAACTATTGTCTCAATACATGTTTTATTTAGTAAGTCGGTTTTAGTAAGTCACTGTCGAGGTTCTCTCTCACAAGTTGGATGTATTTATAGACCCAAATGTTCCATTCACAAACACGAACCGAGACCTGTCTGTATAACACAAGAATAATAAACATAACCTATACAAACATTTAATCAAAACTTCTCCTACATTTAAAACAGCACACGGTTCTGAGACAAAAGGTCGTAAGTCCATACAATCGCACCTAGGGCCGGTCCGGGTAAGTAAAGTCGAAAACTTTTCCTTCACCCCGTGAATTAGTTCTGATTAAATTCTCTGGACCCTTCCTACGTTTATGTGACGGAATTAGGGATAGTTATATAGGCACGGCTACGTATAGGCGTCCCTGGTATTAGGGAACAGGACTTGTAGCAAGTTAGGTTAGTTTTGAAGGGTCACACCGGTAGTTTTGGGTTACCTGCCCGTGTTTTAGGTATTTTAGTGGATAACTAGACGTAGATTTAGAGGTTCACGACAAGGGTTTACGAAATCAGGTAGAACGTAATCTTCTTAGTTGAAAGAGAACTAATTAGAATAGTGGTATCCTTAACATAATATCACTTATACCGTAACCACTTGTAAAGCATAGTAACTAGGCAATATCTTCTACTCATTTGCCTAGCCTTTTCCCTATGATATTCGGGCTGGCTTCCAGGCTTACCGGATACGAATGCCAACCTACATGGCCTTCTAAATCCATTTACGGGATAATAAATGATACGACGTCGGTAAGACTGGTTGTCAGACTTTCGGCCAGTACTTATCTTCTTTAATTTCTTATTGAAATGTTCTAGTCATACGGCCACACTTTACATCAAAGTACAATCGCATACAAAAATGTCTTCTCAAAAATAATACGAGTAAATCAGCTGAACTGTTACAAAGACAAATAATATGTTCGTATCCCCCTCAGGGTAAGATGACAAGTGGCCTGCGTCCTTGATAGCGATGTAAGTTCTCGTTCAAAGTTTTGTCGCATTTTATCGCTACGTGATCAAACAACACACGTACGGTCGTACACTTCATATCGGAAGCCATTTTGTTTTTACTTTTATCGGTTATGGGTTATGGGGGTGCTAAAAGTTGGTGTGTTTTAGCGATATGTGCGTATCTATAATCGTGATATTAAGGGTCGTGTACACGACGATTTTAGAATTGCGGCCACATACCAAACGCAAGTTTAGACACCTATCCGTTTTAGAAAAGTAAGTGCATTATGTTTTTGATTAAACAAGACCCTCTTAATCAGCGTCATTTGAAGACGAGTAAAAACGTAAGGATAAATAGTGGAAGAGATTTTCTATGTTTTTTTTTGCATTTTCACATTTCACTCACAGCTTCTACCCTAAATATACATTAATTTATATAATGTCTCATCTCAACAGAAATAACCGTTATACTAGAGTGCATATGAGGAAGTCAAGCATCAAGCATTTCTAGTTACTTAGCCAATTACGTAAACAAACAGCTTAGTGCTTCTACGAACCGTGTGTGTTGCGGTACCTCTGCCAATGACTGGAAATCGAAACGCAAGTAATTGTGGTAGACATGCTGAATACCAACGTAATAATATTCGCAGCTTAGTTAAAGGGAATAATTACTATAACGTATTGTGTATTACTGGGAATATTCCCCATAATATTAACAATTCAAAATGTACTACTAACAGTTGTTTAAATTTCACCGAAATATCATCATCACAATCCTAGTTATAGTACTTACTGGTATTTTCTACAACAACTACCTTCTAACACATCACTTTGTTGCTTTCATGCCATCAGGCTAACATTAACCGTAGCTACTGAACACAACATCGATATACCACAAGTAATGTACCCGACCACATCACACCACATGACATGAACATTAACATTATTCTACACTCATACATCAACACATCCACTAACACACACGGACACACATACACGCACACATTGAAAGATAAATGTAAATTCAAACGCGGTTCTTACACACACATGAGAATGATCGAACTCACACATACGGAAAGGACGGGTACAAATGATAATGCACAATTTGAGACGCGCTGATAAATTGGCTTTTAACTCTGAGTAAGCTTGTTTAGATGAAAGTGCGTAATCGCTTCGCTCAGCGTCAAAAGAGATGCGGGAATGTTGTCGAGTTGCGTTTTTCTCGGAGTTTCTTACGCTGATAGCAGATAAATGCTCAGATTTTCTTTTTTGCATCGTCACTTGCGATTTTTGTAAGAAATATTTCTACCGTTTTGTTGTAACAGATGTATATAAAGTTTTAGCCTTGAAAAGTATTTCCTTTTTTCAGTCTATCTAAAAGTTTTGTGCGAAAAGTACATCCATTGGACACAAGTTTTAAAATTTTGTCTTTTTTTATTTTAGTTGATGTATAACAAAGCGTTTAATAAATAATAACACAGACAATGCAAAAACTTCGATTACTGCATCAATAATACTGATTTTTCTTTTGTTCCTAACATTTTATTTCAATAAATAACAAAGAGTATAAAAAGAATCACTATCGAAACGTAATTTACGTGACGAAGACCAGTGATCGTGTAAGTAATGTTTTACAAATTATGAAAACCACCAAACTTCCGTCTTTCAAATTCACAACAATGAACAGACAGTGGTTTCCCCCGTTCTTCACCGCCGCTCCTTTGCCCGACTCCAACAAGTTAAGTTCTATCCTAAACAGACGCTGTGAACACCTGTAAACAATTCAAATGCGAAACTTTACCGTCCCATTGTCGACCACAAACAAAATCAAGATGGTTCAAACCACAGCACAGTAGATACACCAATTAGTATTAACAACAGTATTTCAATTAAGAACAAAATGATCACAACCGGCACACATCCACACGAGTTCAAAGCATGCTTCGGGTAACAGGTTATTCCTGAATAAGTCTAGGTTATCTCATCATTAAAGTGGTTGAGTTTTCTTTCGTGTCACAACATATCGAAATGTTTTACTGACAAACATAACACCCGCGTTTGATTTAACAAAAGGGCCCAGTTGGTCCGGTTGGGTTCTCAGTAGCAGCCACGGGGTCTGGACTTGTGACGGGTTGATGGTAATATGCTCGCCCCCTTTTACATGGGACTTAACCATAACTGGCGAAATATGGGTGTACTATATTAGGTACACCTCTGCCTAAACCTTCGGAGATTACAGGCGTGTTATGTTATGTGGCCAGTTGGTTTACTGGTTATCTTCGTACTACGTTCCAATTGGTTCAAAGCTTTACCATTTGAAATCGGAAAGTCTGTTTCAGCATTTCGAATTATGTCACAGTCTGTCATTGTAGCTCAAGTACAAGTTTAATTAGAAACAAGATTGATTTGAAGTGTTGACAAGTTATTTCGTAGTATTTGCCGCCAAGTTTTCGTATTTGTGTCGTAAGGAATGATTGTATTATATCTTATTGACAGCGGCAATATTATTTGCGAATACTGGTAACATTTTGATCATTTTGACTATAATATTGAGTTTCTTAGGAATTGAGACATATTGATAAGACAAATAAAACATCAGCTTGTAATTTGGATGTTACGAGATCGATATATTAATAGAATTGAGTTGTTATTCTAAAATTTCGGGCTGGTGTGTACCTATGGGACACCCACCTATTCTTTTTTCCATGTGATAGGGAGCGATTGCCATCAATCGGATACAAATCCAAGCTCCGAGGTGCTACTGACAAATTTTTGAAGGAAAATCAAATAACACTTTGCCAAAAGCCAAAACCTCATCATGCTCAGCAGTAATGCTTGCAACAACTAAGACCAACGAGGGAGTTTTGCTTTGCAACATTTGTGCACGTTTTAAAACTAACGATAGTAAAAGCGACCAATAAATTTTAGTTTACAGTTCCACTATTAATAACAAAAGCAATAATAAATTAAACAACCCACAACTAACTTTACTACCCAGTACAGCAATACATTCCCAACAGAAAAACCCTGAAACAAAGAACTAAAGAACTGCCATTTAATTCCCAAAACAGCATTAATTTCCGACGTCCCTTACAATTAGGAAATTTCTAACAAGGCACGATTATTAGAATTGATTCGAAGGTAACCCTGAAAGTCCCCCACGCTGTTCCACGTAGTTTTAGCAACCGTATCCCTAAAGGCTATCCATTTTAATTAGGAGCACGACTCGTAAATGAAAATTACTTAGTTACAATTTGAAATAACTTCGGTGAATCGAGTCAAGATTAGTTTCTGGGACGTCTACCTGTGTTATGGAAATCGGGTTGTGAAATGACAGAATAGGGTGAAACTGTTTGAGATGTATTTCGATTAGTTTGAATGATGTTAGCCGGATGAGGGAGGAGGGCAGTGGTTGAGGTCTTGTGTTACCAGCGGTGTCCTTGGTTCCGCTCGTGTAAACCTACACAATTATAATTGTTTAAACGGGTCATAGATTTTATGAATTATGTAAACAATAAAAAGGAATTTTAACAGCAAAAACCAATGGAAGTACACAGTTACTGTTATGTAATAAATATCATCTTTATCCAATGGTGTATGGAGGTTGGCAATTAAAAATGCAATAACAGATTTAAACTACGCTTACTTTTTGTAACAATTTTGTGAGTATAGCAATTTGATTTGTTTCGCGTTTTAGTCTTTTTCCTAAAACGCACTATGGTATCGTGTGTCAGTCAACAGAATGGTGAACAGGCAGAAATAAAAACATGCACAATGTACAAACAACCAACAAACTATCTGTGTGCCAAACAAACATTTGTTTAGAGTGGCATTCGACCCTTCTGTATACTCCTGTCCCTCTTGTTTTTTTTTTATAAAACAACGCTTTTTACATTCATCTCATATAGATCAGTCTGTGCGTTTCCACTGGTAGGACATAAGCCTCCTCTCTGCTAAGATGGAGTTGATCATAATCCAGCACGCGGGTCCAGTGAGAAATAGTTTATGTCACATTACTTCGCATTGTCACTGTCATCGTATACAGGGTGTTTTATTTCATTAAAAAGGGAAATTGATTGGTGACAAATATTACCGTTTCGACAGGCTTATCATATGGAATGTGTAATCCGTTGCAAATTGATTGATAAGCTTAGGGTTGCATCCGTATTCCTATTTGCTTGTTTTGTTGATGGATTTTGTTCCGGAAGTCTTTTACGATGATGAATGTGTTGACAATTTATAATGTGATTATTCATGTGTGGTTTTGATGTGGTTTCTGGTGGGTGAGATCGATTTTGTGATTCGTATTGATAAATTGGATTTTAATGAAAAAGAATTTAGTTTTAATCATTTAAATTAAATTTTTAGCATATGGATGTATTTGGTAAGTGTTACTTTTTGTTTATTTATTTATAATGTGCGTGTGTGTTGTACGTGTATATATTATGTAGAATAAATATTTTTTTATAACTATTACTACGTTGAAATAACAAGTTGGAAATTAGCAGTGAAAATGAGGGATTATTTTTATCAACTTAACAACGAACACAAAATGTTAGGTATGCAAATATATTTCTGAATATTTTATTAAAACAAGGTATTGAACAAAGTAAATCATATTTGATTCATCGGATGGTAACAGATGGACGAGACTGCAAATTATTAAATGTTAGAAAATGTAAGATATCTAAGAAAATAAATGAAACGCGATGTGTTCCTTTGAAATTGCTTCTTTACACACAAAAAAATATTAAGCAAATTTTCATAAAATCTGAATACTAAAATACATTTTTTATTTCAAACTTTACTTGTAAAAAATAAATAGATATAAACTAATTATGTAAACACTCAAATAATTTTATTTCTTTGCCCTCCAAAAATCTGTTCAAGATAAAATACTTAAGTAGATACATTTATTATGAACTGTCGGCAAGAAAAGTACGATCTAACTGTACCTACATTTAGGATTTGGACATATTTTTTTGCAGGTAAAGTTACGAACACTTGTCGCTATCGTAGAATTCAACAAGAGATTGTGTTAAAAGAATCCTACTTTAAATGTTGTCGAAATAGGTACTTAGGCAGTGTTACAAAAAACTGGCATTTCTATTTTTCATTTCAATCTTACTAAAAGGTAGGATGACCGCTGCTGGATAAAGGTCGCTCATCTAAGCCTGAGGGCATACCTATTACCTAAAACTTCTAAGCCCTTCCCCCACTTGGACTTTTATTAAAAAGTAAATCCTACTTTTTCACAAGTTACACCAATAACACGTAGAATCAAACAAAATGAAAACACATTTCTTCTCGTTCATTTAATTACAGCGGCACTAAACTACTATTTAATTAGTAAAGTGATTCAAAGTAAATACCTTTACAGAATCCAGTACGATCGAGTTTAATCCGGTTTAATTTTAAGATACTTGGCAACAAGGAATATTCATCAACTTGACTCGAATCTAGGTCCTTTGGCAAATAAATAAGAGTCAGTGAGCCAAGCAATCGTTTATAGTGCCAGGAGCCAGCAGACTGTTGTATTGTTGGTGTTTATATAAGAACATCTAGTTATTTTGAGTTATGGGAGCAAGATTCATTGTTTATGATGTAAATGTGATGAGGCCCGATAGCATCGCTATAATTACCCCTAAATTTAAATCACTACATATAAATGTCATTCTTTGGCAGTCGTATGCAATGACCTTTATGATAATTTGGCAATTACTTCGTGTAAGTCGGCGGTCCCGATGAGAGCGGGAGCGGATGTCGTGTGAAACAAACGCTTGTGACTTGTAAAAAATTACAAAACAGACGCGCTGACGCGTCCTAGTCAACTCAGCCCTGGGAGAACGGGCGCGAAAGTCGTGCGTCTTTATTCCAACACTATCGCCTAAGCAATAAACAGCCCGCTCCGCTGTCCGATTGGGACACTTCTGCACGGGCGAGCCCGTTCGTCGCCCCGCTGCCCACGCCCGCTCTCACACCTGGACTTTAAGTAAATGCTTGACCATCAAATTCCTTTACAGTACATACCCCACTTTTACTATTCTGCCTAATGTTGCCAAATGATTATTTTCGTTCAAACCCGCTATAATGGTCAGTTAAAAGGGGATTGCCCATAATCACTAAAATTATTGTTTTTAAATTATTTTATGGAACCTATTCCATGCGAAAGTGTATGTATGTACATATGCCAAGCCTGTTTGTACAAAACAGTGGTGAACACGGACAGCTGTGTATATTTTTGTCAAAATAAGAACGAATTTAAAAAACGTAGTATTTTAAAAGCACTACACATTGTATCGTTTTTTCATGGCCAAAACTTTTTTTTTTCTGTTTGCTTTAGTTTCCTAGAAGACATCGATTTGTGGGCTGAGGAGACTACTCAGTACGTGTACGGAATACGCGCATGGACATGGTTTGAGATATAATGGGAAGAAAATCCAGTACATGGTTTTTCAGGCCATCGGTGTGTCGAGCCCTATGAACATTCCGAATGGCAATCTTAATGGTGTCCCAATAGACAGAGTGGACCAATTTAAATATCTAGGACATCTACTCACCGAGGACCTTAGAGACCATGCTAACATAAACCGGGAGCGGAGGGCACTGTCGGTGCGAGCCAACATGATAGCCCGCAGGTTTTTAGAGCGTACTGCACATCCCTATATACGTGTAGCCTGTGGGTTGACTATAATGAAAGGGCATACAGTGCCCTCCGTGTCCAGTACAACAACGCGTTCCGGGCGGTGTTGGGGCTGCCCCGTTTCTGTAGCGCATCAGCGGCATCAGGGATGTTCGCGATGGTACGCACTGATTGTTTCTACGCTTCTATGCGGTGCGCGGTGCGCGGTGCGCGTCCCTGGTGCGCCGGGTGCGGGCCAGCCCCAATTGTATCCTGGCAATGATCGCAAACCGGCTGGACTGCCCTTATGTCCGGCATTGCTGTGGCAGGCATGTTGCTGTTGCAGTGCCGGTTAGAAAATTGTAATTACTGTTTTTTTTGACCCATGATGTATTAATGAATAAGTTTAATTTAATTTTTTTTTAGGATAACGTTCTTTAATTATTTTTTTACAAATTAATTACATTTTTAAATATTCATGAATTAATTATATTTACATTATATACAGACTACAAATAGAACTAAACTAATGATAAAAATAAGACTAAAAGTAAGAAAATATAAACATCTAAACAACGACGACAATAGGACACTTAGGCGCCAAAGTACTCCACCGCATCGCTGTCATCTGGAAACGTGCCCAGAAGACTGGCAGCATTGCCACGCTGAATGGCAATAAGAAGAAATAATAATAATAATTTAATTGTATTTTATATATTTAATATGTTTGTGTTGTTTTTGAAATTCTGTGCCAAAAAATGACTCCAATGTTACTTGATTATAAATAAATAAAAGAAGGAGTGACAGGCTCGGTTTTCACGGTATATCGTTTAGTGCCAAACACAACGAATATTGAAAAAAATAAACTAACACAGCTGTACATTTTATATTGAGCACTACAAAACAGACAAAGGTTGGCCTTAGGCCATTTACAATACGTGTTATACGATCTCTGCCACGAAACCAAGAAAAAGACAGTGAGTGCACAACTTAAAGATTCCATATTGGTGGCCTCAAAACAACACCCACTATCGATCGATGATCGCAAGTTAGCTATCATACACTATACTGCATCGGTCTCAACTGTAGATTAACCAAAGAATGAAAGGCAGTTGCTCCAAATTAAATACGTTGATTGAGCTGCATTCGATTAGACTGTGAGCTGATCCCAAATTAACGTGGAAAAGGCTCAGCAGATGATGAGCTGTCAGCTTACTAAAAAACCCAAATCAAAATACTAATACATTAATCTCAACAGCAACCAAAAGCAGACCTTTTCACGCACAACATTCACCAAACATACAAATTCACGTGAGACCCAGATTCCTGCGGGTTACGTAAAAAGAGATTCGAGTGGTCCTCCTAAATTATTCGTAAACAAAAATATGGTTGTCATAAAGTCAGACAAAGGTATAATTTATGCCATCCGTCAAATACCTGCCTACGTACTTGCGGGTGAGGTTACCTCGCTGCCTGTATTTGGCGTGATTTGTGTACTGTGAGTACGGGTTGTGTTGAATGGTGAATTTGTTTGGGATTTTGTACACGTAGAAACTTTTTGGGTTCTATTTGATGAGGTCGATGGATTTAAATACGAGAGTACTAATTTTAGAATTTAGAAGATCTAATACCAACACAATGGGATCGGTGATATGTGTCCTGCGTGTCCTGATGACTGCACACTACAATTAGAATTGAAGGACGCTAGTAAAAACGCCAAACTCGTAGCTAAGTTCCGGGCCGACTCAGTATAGATTGCCATGAACACGCTAAGAAGACATATTATGAAATATCAGGGTGCTTTTTTTTTTTATTATTTTTTTTCCGGATGTGAAATCATCAAATGACCCCCCCCACTCTGGGCGGAGCGGAGGGGAGTGTCAGACTTGTACTGACTAAAACCCATCCATGTTCCTTCTTTGCCCTTTGTGTTCCAGGGCCACGGTATCTCTTTCGAACAGTCCCGCAGCCCTGGCAGGCATCGGCCCATGCGGACCCCTACTTGATTGCTGACATCTCTTTGAGGCGCGCGTGGAACACGAACGCGCCGTCGACACAGCCTGTCGTCATAAGACGGCCGTACGGCGAGCTAGGCCATAACTCGCCGTCCACAGGCCAGCGCCTACGGTGGTCGGAAGCCACCACGTGACCCCCGACGCCCAGGGCGTCTCCCGCGGCGGCTGGGACGTGAGGTTCTTTCCCTCTCACGTCCTGCCACCTCCTTCACTAGCATGACTGCTTCGCAGAAGGAGGTGACGGCTTCCCATTCTCTCTCGCTCCGGACCATGGCTTGAACCAAGGCCGGACGCGAGAGATCGCCGCCGCCAATCGCCGCTATGAGGACACGGCGGTGCTCCGCCCAAGCGGGGCAGACCTCCACGGTGTGTTCCACCGTGTCCTCCGGACGATCCTCGCAGTGGAAACACCCGGGCGTTTCCTCCCGCCCGATTCGGTGCAGGAACCTCCCGAAACAACCGTGTCCGGTGAGGACCTGCGTCAGACGGTAGGTGAGGGCGCCGTGGCGCCTCTCTAGCCACTCCTCAAAGAGGGGACTTATCGCCACTATGGTGGCGTGCCCTATATCAGGGTGCTTAAGTGAAATCGTTAAATAGCAGCTTTTTTGTTGATTCTGTTTTCATGAATAAATGCTACAAAATAATCAAACGTAACGATCATAGAAGGTGACATTCTTACATTTCTGCCTATAGAAGCGGGGAAAAAGCGTGAGTTTATGTGTCAATTTCTACAATCAATGGATGTTGATAGTACGAACATCATTATGCAATTAGTATAAGAAACGGTAAGGCATCATGTACGGTTATTCATTTATATACTCAAACTTTATGCATAAGTAAAAACTGTACAAAGGCGGACTTAATGCCTTGAGAATTTTCTACCAGTCTTAGGGTGATGCTGAAATAAAAAACAGTAGGTGTTAGCGACGATACGAGTAAATAACGTGATCTCTAATTAGTTCCTATTTAATTGTGAAATTAATCTAATAAGACGTTAGTCCAGTAGGATGATAAGTGTTGATTTTTTCTAATTAGTAGTTTAAGTGTTGCGCATTCCTGCCACCTGGCGGCGCTACTTGTATTAAAAGGCTTAAGTACCTGAAAACTTTACCGTAACGAGAGCCGTTTCACATTTTTGTTATTTTAAGGTGTTAAATAAGAGAATATTGTATTGTTTTTAATTAATTTAAGGAAATTAAACTCATCCTGAGGTCAGGAAAGTAAGGGAATATTGTAAGGGATGTCTGATCACGAGAAACAACATAGTTCAAGATTTCTATAGAAAAGCCACCTGCGCTCTGATTGGTCGCAGGGCGGAGATTAGTGCCGTGTGCAAAATTGAGAGACCGTGATTGGTCAGAGCAGCCTTTAAAAAGGAGCATTTTTCCGTGATCAGGCATTCCGAATCCAGCAGTATTATGAAGAACTTGAAGAAGCAACAAGAATAAATAAGAAGCTCTGAAGACTAGTGTTATTATTACTCCACCACCGCACTCTCTCCAGTCGACATCCCGCCAGCGAACCCTCTCCACCCAACATTACATGAGCGCAACAGTAGGTACAATAACAGAACAAAATATTTAAAATTAAAATACAAAAATAAATACTAAAAAACAAAATATAAAAAGTAAGGTTAAGCACCTTACTCAGTTCACACGAAACGTCCAAATACCGCACAGTAGTTAATATTTATAATGTCTGCAGAAGTTCTGTTCATTTTATCAGTAGTTATGAAATAAAGATCAAATAGCTACTGCAGAGATTTAAAATTGACCATTCGAGTATTTATTCATCAATTTTATTTTAAAAACAAAAACGAAAACATTTTACCGTAATTGTATACAACGGTCGGTGTTTAGAAAGCAATCCAAGTCGTTTCATAAAAATGGTTTTAAAAACATGATAAGTTGATATCGAAATAAAACTTTTATTGTAATGTAATGTTGGAACCCACTCTAACTTTGCTCTCGGAACTGGTACCAAAATACACCACCATATGTATAGCAGGTATGTGTACAAGCGACGGGCAGTCATATATTTGTACTTCAGTATATTTTTACACCAAAACGCATCATAATAATCGAAAAATAATATTTATTTGCCATACAACCAACGAAAGAGTGACGTAAAATTTATTTCCATTTTTTTACGTCCATATTATACACCACCATAAAATAGCCGTTAGAAAACAGAATAAACTGTCTGTACGATAGTAAAAGTCGAAAGAAATATGAAAACGTCTGCCAATAACAAAGTCGGTGAATAAGAGATCTTTATAACTCAACTTGTAAATTATACTTTTACTGCTAAGTACTACTGGGATATGAAACAACCTTTATGTGTATTACAGAGATATTTGCGACTTTTTTTATTCAGAATAATAAAATAAATTGTTTAGGGCCAGGGTGTAATGATAATCCTCTTAGCTGTGTTTAAGAAGACATTTCGCAAATTATTGCGCGGTCCCTGACTGCGTATATTTCTATGTTAATATATTTTTAGAGAACCGCTAGTATACAAACGTGTTTTGTAACCTTTTCTTGCGTCCCAACCAAAGCCGCGATCGCGATCGGTCGCACAAATACGCGATCGTAGCCCTCACGGGTTTCTCTTTGGTTTTATAAAGCGCGACCATATGTTTGGGTTCACCAAAGCAAATGAAATTGACAGTCCCATGTTCGCAAATCGAATCTTTTCACGGCCTTTTCTCGGTGAAATCAGATTTCAAACACTGGTACCATAATTATTACTTGAGCTTAAAAATCCTTAAAACTTTACTCTTTTGGTGAAATCTTCTCTTCTATTTAACTGACTTCTTTTCCTACTTAGTTCGACCCTCAATGAACAAATTAACTTTGCAAAATTCCGCACAAATTCAAGGATGTTGAAATCTCATTTTAAAATGTATTATACTACCACTGATATTTTTGAAACAAACAATGTAGGAATATTCAAACATGACCCATCTTCCAACCATACATACATACCCAGACAAGCATATAGAGAATCATTCATAACATACTTTGCTAATGCCTCGCACACGCGAGGAAGAGTGCAAACTTGGCAGCCACCGAAACACATCAACGCTTTATATATGGCCGTACGTTGCAGCGAAATGAAAACTGATTTTTCTTGCCTTTTCTGCAATGAATATTCTTCTATGTATCTTGGCTGAAAGGGGTAAATGAACTGTAGTGACCTTTTGTGGATAATTTCAGTTTCTGTGTCGCGTGGTTCCGGATGAAAACAGATTGTGGTTCCATTTCATTAGCGTCGTCGTATGAGGAATTTTCAAGCGGGTGCAAATTTTTCATACTTCGGTATTCTGTGTTCGTTCATTCTTAGTCAAATTTGTTGGAAAAAGCTGAGTATCCGCTATGTTCATGTACGAACTGTGTATCGCGCATATTATGCTTTGTCGAGACCATTGAATGGAAACACGAAGCAGATGTGTGGAAAATAGCCGAAGTGCAAACTTTCTAGATGACCACCTTCTAGAGAGAAAAAAACGAAAAGATGAAAATTAAGAATTCTTCTGAGACGACACAAGTCGCGTAACCTAAATTTAGATAATTTAGGTTCAGACCGAGTAGGCACAACTAGGTTGTCTTTTTGATCGGAGCACACTTGTCTAAAAAATCAATTCATCCACGTAAAAAAGTTTGACTTTGACTTTAAATGGCAAGGCCTCAACATGAAAACAACCTGGAAGCTACCTAAACAGGTACTCCTAAAAACCTTTATAGGTTTTGTAAAAATCCGGTGGAATAAGCAAGGTTTTCACAATTATCCGGATGGTAGTTCCCATTCAGAATTGTAAAGAAACCGGCTATTCTCTCTCAAGACCACTAATAGTGATTTACACGGGCGTTTAAATAATTTACCTTTTGTTCAAAACCTCTGCAGCGTGCTCGCAGCTCCCAGGGCTGCCACACACGGATTTGAAAGAATGAGTGGTGGATTTTATTCTACGAAAATTCTTGTTCTTTTTAGTAGAAATAGATGTCTAGTTTCACAGTATGTCCCGTAACTGAATAACACGATATAACCATAGGAAGGTTTCGGGATTGTATCTGCTAGTGGTGATTGGCAAAGATTCCGGGAAAACCAATGGCTGAACGTGCTTTTCGAGGCACAGTGCGGTTGTGATATTTCACTCACACTGTTATAAAATAAAAAAACTCGTACAATACGAAATCCGGCAGCTCCCATTGTTCAGCCAACTTTTCAGCCAACCCTAACTGCAGGTGGATGCAATTTGAACAATTCAATTACGAAGTCACCACACGACTATAATACATGTGACTTTAATTCCGTACACAATGGCTCATTAGTCCCACGTGAATTGATAATGAATTGAGCCAATTTGTCATTGAAATCATTTTGCAGTCTTCCAATTGATTCATTGGAGAATGGCTGGAATATTATCCTTTTTCCGCATCTTTTTTGTAGTGATACCGTATGATTGAAGGTATTAAATGATCAGATGAACTGTCTGTTTTAAGTTCAACGTAAAATTAGAAACCCTGCATTGGATGGGCATTACGTTTATTACATGTAATTTTTAACTACATAGCTGTGTTTAAAGTAACTAGTTAGATAAAAAAACCAATGCAACTTTATATGACGTCTTTGTCTGCCTGTCTAGTCTATACCTGACGTTATTTACAGGTATAGGTAACAAGAAATAAAATAGCATAACATACGAATAAAGAAATCTGCTCAATATACCGTACCTTACCATGATCGTGCTATGATATAACAGTATCAAGCACAGAAACATAACACGGAATACTTTGATCACTAAAACTTATCAACCGACTATCACGCGCCGATACGCTTCGTGCATGGGACTCGAAGTTGTTCAAAAGTCAAAGTGCAAAGTCTCATTCTTTTTAATACAAAGCGTATTTTTTGCCTGTTTCCTAGCACGGTATGGTGGTATGATACGGTGTAGTGGGCAGACTCCTTAAGCGCTAACTCATGGGTATACATTTCAAAACTTAGATAGAGCTTTTCTAAACGGTTTCTAGTACATGAAAAAAAATCAAGTAATTACATAATTCTCATCGGTCCGACACTTGTTGACTAATCGTGTGTGCTCTATGGCTTACCCAAGTGGAGCACGAATGGAAGTCGCCTATAATATTCCAACAGCATTGCATCGTAAGAGTTTTTTGGTTAGCTTGTGAGCGGTTCTTAAAGCTCTAGGCTTGCTGATGATTTATTAGATTTATAGTCAATAAGCATTTAAAGCCAGCAAAAGATGCTTGATATTTAATATTTGTTACAATAATATTTTTCAGTACACATGTTACAGGGTTAGGTCTTGTTGGGATAAGTAGTTGATTCTACAATAAACTTTACTTTAATCTATCTACAGAAATATTAATAATATAATTTTATATTTTATTATTATTTATGTTACTTTATTTAATAGTTTTTATATAGTTAGTTTACTCTGCTTAATAAAGAATATTTTATATTTTTACTAAAAGTTTGTAATATATGAGATAATATTTTTTCAAGCGTAAACAATTTGATTACTTTAAATTAAATTGTGAAATTTTCATGACAGTGTTTCGACGAAGCCATGTAAGTTGTTATTAAAACGTTTCCAAGAATTGCTTCATTTATACAAAATATGTAAAAGAGTAATAACGTATACACTGAATTATATTATTCATAACGCTGCTCAAAGATGAAAAGTGATTAAAATAAATAAAAAAAATGTTTTAATTAAACAGTCGCGATAAAACTTAGCTCCCTGTGTACATTATTTTAGATTTTAATAGCTATACCTTAAAGAATATTTTACACTGATCGTCACTAAGGTATAAATTACTGGATTATGGAGGAAATCCTGTTACTACAAAAGTGGACGGCGTAGCTACATTGTGTAGCACGTAGCACTTTCCCTAGCACGTGACGTAGCCCGTAGCACATAACATCGTAGCAAATTCGTGCTTCTTGCAGTAGATAGTTATGAAACGAATTGTTGTGTACATTAATAAGAGAGTTTAGGAGTAAAATAGAAGAAGAAGATGACAGCAACATAACGTTAAATATAATTTATTAATTGCTCAGTCAAGACAATTGTAATTACGGTTAATTTATCATTATACTCCATGATAATTACAGACAAGGTTTCTCACTCCTGATGATTTGGGATATCATGTAACGTGCTGGCTCTTGTTACCAGTAATAGTCTGTGATAGAAGTACAAAAAAATTAACCATTAAATTAACCAATTTCAAAAAGGTTCACAATTCCCCTGAGTGTGTTATTTTATGAGTATGTAAAAAAAATGTTCAGCGATAATTCTTTATTATTAAAGATTAATTAGGCATTACTTCAATACTGACTTAATTATCACGACAGAACTATTTGTTGACAAATTCAATAAACAATGTCTAAATGTTGCTATTAAGTTTTAAAATGTTTTTTTACCTGTACATTACGTACAAGTTTAGCGGCTGCGGCGGCTCACCGCACGGCTTTCATTGCGCGTGGTTTTATTAAAGTGCTTCAATATTTAATAAACCGCCATGAGCGGTTAATGTGGTTATTGCATAGCGAACTACTTTTCATGGCGATATTAACGTGATACGAGGAAATGCTAATATATTCAGCGAGATATTATTTTTTGCAGTGGCATGAAAATTAGTGTTAATTTTCGTGAATTTGTAGCTCAAATAACGAAGTTTAGTTCTGATGAGCAGGTTTTAAGTTATTTTTCAGTAATATGTGTTTACTGTACTTCCTCTGTGTCTTATACAATGGTCTGGTCTGGAGCTTGAGGCTCTAGAGCGAGAGACCGTCAATGTGTAAGAGGGGCAGAAGAAAATAGTGACGTTAGCAGGTCAAAGTTGTCAAACCATGTAGTTGTGTAACAGAGAAAAATGTATGAGGAGGCTTTTACTCGAAGGGATCCATACAATTTTTTTTTGTAAATAACAGGATGATTTTGTCTCCCAATATAAATGAGTTATCAGTAATTAGGTACAGGTCACAGGTTTATGTAATATTTATAAGATGTAATGCTCTAATTCGTTATTGCGGAGTATATTATTTTCACATGTTCGTACATTATATGAGTTTACTCAGCTACTATTGAACATGGTCTAACATCCTGAGTAAACATTCAATGTTATTATTTTATTAATGTACTGGATACGTTATCATGATATTACGACCAGTTTCGTTCAAAAATAATATATATTTTATCTACTCGTAACTGTATTTATCTGTAATTTTGGTACTTTTAAATCTTATGAAGAACGGAGGACTTTTGAAATAGTTATCATTGTACAAAAATATAACTGTATTTTTGTTGATGTTGGCAAGCCTTATTTGATTCTTTTTTTTTGCTTTATAGAGAACAATATTTCTTCTGTTTAAGGTTCCTTACCCGAAGAGTAACCAACGGGACCCTATTCTTAAGCCTCCGCTGTCCGTTCGTCCGTCCATCTGTCTGTCAGCGGGCTGTATCTCATAATCCGTAAGAGGTAGACAGTTGAAATTAGCACAGAATGTGTTTTCCTATTGCCACTATGACAAAAATAATGAAAGTTAATTTAAAACTAAAGGGAGCTCGCCTACTACGATGGTACGCAACGCTTCACGCGCGATTCCGACTCGCACTCGGTTTTTTACCATTATTTCATGCAACGAAATACTTAGAGCAGTTGGTTCAAAATTAATTGTGTCATTATGATCAGATACTTAAAAATATATCGCTTATTAAAAGGCTAAAGGCTAAAAAGGCTAAAGTTATATCGAAATCACTGCACTTTACCTGTCACTGCATGTACTTGTGTAACACTATCTTCTTACTACTATTATAAATGCGAAAGATTGTGAGGATGTTTGTTAAGGAGTTTGCCCACTACATTGTACATTGTGATACGTTCATAGCACGGTTATAGTATGGTACGGCATAGCGGGCAGACTCCTTTACTCTTTCACTTTTTATCCCGGTTGTGGGTGGTAGTACAATTCCGTGGGACAATTACCGGACTCCAGACGGGTGTAGCTGAGGGCATAAGTTAATACTATAAATGTGAAAGTACATAACTCTGTCCGTCTATCTGTTATATTTTCACGCCGAAAAAATTTTAATGGGCATACAGGAAGACATGACTTGGTTTAGCGCATAGGATACTTTATATCCCGGTAATACGTCGACGTGGAATAATATCTCACTTCCACGTAGGCACTATTATTTCATATATGTATATTTAACATTATAATAAAATCATAAAAGGCAACAGTAAGTACAATAACACAATTTGACATTAGCCCAGCATGGAGTCCGTAATACAGAGTTATGAGATTGCTCGGCTCTTAGAAATTGAAATAGCCATTTAACCTGATTCGGTATCGGTTATCAAAGTAAGCAATCTTCAAATTGCCTGTTACAGACATCTAACGGGACCGTGTAATGGGGTATATCGGAATAGATTCGAGTACCCTTACTACAGTTACCTTTGACAAAATAATGTTAGACTTACGTGTTGTGATTTTCTTGTCCATATTTAGTTAGATATAATAGAATTGGCGTTTTTGATGAGTGAATAATAAACACAATATGCAGCAGTCGTTACTGCGACCACTCGACCATCGAAGTACTAGAATAAATGAATAATAATATGCAACATAAACAGTGAATTCAGTTATCTGTCTATCAAGCTTTTTGAAAGCGATTAATTAAGTAGCGATTAGTTGAGTACAAGTATAGTTGTAAACCGAGATAGCTTTAAAACAGTGTTTAAGTATATCGTTTCGAGAACGATAATGATAATTATACAAATACATGGTTTTAAAATGAAAAAGAATGAAGGTACTGTCAGTGCTAACTAAAATTAAAGTACCTTCAAAGATTATAACAAAAATGCCTTCCACTCAAAGAGTTAGTCCCAATTCCTATCAGTGAGGACGTTAAAGGCTAATATGCTGATGCTATCACCTTACCTGTAGTCTAGATCTTGTTCGGCATCTAGAAATACCACACACCAGGACTACATAAACCTCTTCACAATACAAGACTTATTATAAAACAGAGGTCTGCAAAACGATTGAATATACATTTCGCCCATAAACTTAGCACCTCCGTATCGACGCATGAGATTTAACCGATGCCGGCTGATGATCGATTCCTATTATCTAACGGAGTAGTATTGGTTAAGTATTACTTCTTAGATTATAATAATCATTATTTGTGGTGAATGAAGAAATCTATTACTTTTTTACTGCCACGTTGGTCTAGTGGCCGCAAGCGCGACTGCTGAGCATGAGGTTCTGGGTTCGTTTCCCAAATATTATTGGGTTTTTTCATTGGCATGCAACAAGCCCGCCTATTCCTTGGTCTGTGATCACTAATCCCTAAACCGTGCTGGTGGATTTATCACTATACCAAATAATTGTGCTTAAATAGCTGTCAAAGGGAACCCCAAATGCCGTGGTATATGATAGAACTTATAAATGGCTATCCTCGTCTTGTCGTGTACACAAACTGAAGATCAAAGTAGATAAATGAACGACCCAGGAAATGTATGTGTAATGGTGCAGGAACGTTGAATAGTTTAATGTTTCCTTTGAGAAATGCTTCGCTCTCGATATATCTTGTATCTTTCAAAGAAATAAGTAAGTGCTTGTCATAGAGTGCATTCAAGTGCCTTCAGGAGTGACGATAGTAAAGTGCGTTACAGCAAACTTGCTGACTGGCCAACTTTTTTTGACCACGGTATGAGTTTTTCGTTTAGCTCTAACCAACACAAGATAACAGAGAAATAGTCAATGAGTTATAAAAAATTAAAATCATAAGTTCTGTTAATATCCTTTTGCTGACATATTTTCTGAGACCGTCTTAATTAGTACAGTATCCATAAATTCTTTGATTGATGTATTTATGCACGGATCAACAAACATCAAAGATATATTTTAAAGTAAGCTGAAAAAATCATCGAAGTCTTGTACTTATAAATCAATAAAATACATCTTTACTAGCACGTATACCTCACGTTTTAACTCAATAAACATCACAGCAAAATGAACGCAACCTATTCCTAATTTTTCATAGCAAATTAAATATTTTTTTCTAAAAATACAAACTCAGCTTCCCACACGCCCCATATCCACAAAATGTTTCACGCCCCTTCAAAGAGTTGCTGCTCAATATCACATCGATAGCCCTTATCTCATACAGTGTACTTTCCTCCAATCACCCACAAACCCCTACCGATAATAATCGAAGGGTGCCATAAACTGTTCTTGGGATGGGATAAAAAATTTGTCCTCATCAGATAAACTGAACTGTATGTAATGACATCGGCACTTATGGGTTTTATATGGGGTTCCTATCTATGGGATAATAAGAAACTCTTTTCCCATTGGTGTCCATCAACGTTATTTCTTTTTTGGGAAAAGATTTTGAGCTATGTTAAACAGTCACAGAGTATTTTTTAAATAGTGTATGATTGTATAAATGAGGGTCCAATTAACTAAAGGGCACAAGGATTAGCCCAATTGCGGTAGATCATGGCAAAAGTGGATGGGTATGACTCGTATCAAAACTAGTGGTCAACAATTATAGCTGAAGACTGAAGTGTGTGACTGAAAAAGAATAGGTCCTTTGCCTTAAAGTGGCATGTCTCTCTTTCGATACATAGAAAGAGAGACAATAATATGAATATCTAGACGATTCTCTTGGTGATTTGGCTAAGTGATTGACTTTGTCATAGTTCGCGATTTGATTTCCAGTAATACCATTTGGACCAATTCGTCAATAAACTTTACCGACAGAACTTAAGAAGAACGTTTACATAAATAGAATTATCGAGAATATTAAGTACTCCACGGGTTAATAAATTATTGCACTACTTGATACTGTGTCGCAATTTAATATAATGAACATCAACCCGTAAACGACCACTCCTGAACATAAACCTTCCACTAAATCACTACAATAAATAGTACTACTATTTACCATACACTTTGCATAAACCTAACGTGCCGGAGCCCAACATTTATAACAAGTATCTCACAATTTCTCATGTCTTCTTTCATGAACAGCGTAAAACATTGCGACGAAAAAATCCCACTTGTTTCAGAATTTCTGCCTTCAAAACCTACCCTTTATGTCTTCAAACTCACGTCAATTTACGACTATACATACATTTCCATGTAATTTAAATACATGAATGCTGAATCAATTACGCCGAGAGTACTGTATAACACAAATCTATACGATCGTCAATGTTAACAGCCCTCTCGCTGCTCAAATCCTCAATTTTCTTCGACAAAAAAACTTAACGAGTGTCTTATTATACTCAAACGCTCCGTCCTCATAATCTGTCGTTTTCTGGTTTCTAAGCTTCATTAAAACGAAGGATCGCTGCTAAATCCCTTTGTGTAATACATCTACTTTTGTTTGATAATCTCGGAGACCGGCTGTCGACGGAAATTAATATAAGGCTCTCTTTATTAGTTCTCGTAACAACCTCACTTGCAGGGTTAATGAACCGACGAGGGAAATATTTTAATCCGAACGAAGCCTCATCAAAAAGTTTTTGATGACAAAGTGTAAGGCTTCTAAGTTGGACATTTCGTTCTAGTTGGATTTAATCAGGATTTACTTTGGATCGTATCAGGATTATCACTTGATCGGGTCTGGAAAGCGTTTGCTTCATTAATAGTGTCGGTTGTTGTTGATACTTCTTTGTTATGACTGAGTACCACAACGCCTACATTATCCTGAAAGTTAATTTTACTACGCAGCTCACTAGTACGTTTGCACAAAACGTCATTTATAATTAATCAAGTACAAGAGCAAGAATCTTGCAAGTTATTTTTTTGCGGGAATCAATCCTCCACCTATTGTAGCCCCTTTGTCCGACAATTTTGTATAGTCGACACCCACCATTTCATTCAAATTCTTTACAAAATTAACTAGGTGAGTACCTCGTATAAATATTTAATAAAAAAGCTCGTGCGTTCTGTATTTTTTATCAAACGAAAACGTTTTTTAATCTAGAAAATTCTGAATAAAAAGAAACCTATCTCCGCTTTTCTTCGCCCGCCATATTACCCAGAATGACAATAATGAGAAAGTAATCCGGTATCGAGTCGATCGCACGATAAAATGATAAAATTCAGCGCTGAATCGCTGAATACGCGTCGCTGATACGCTGAAACAGCTGCCTTTGATTATGTTTGTTTCTTGATTAAGTTTTTGCTGAATATTCTCTGTATCATTTTGCTGAAAAGAGAAAATGATGATTTTATAATGGGAAGGGCGTATTGGCTTTCTGATTAGGGATGTGTTGTTGGTAATATTCGAAAATATAAGGGGGAAGATATAAGAGGACGTCCAAATTTTTTTTAATCAAAATGATATGCTTCCTCAATCAAAGAGAATATTGAATTGAGAACACGTACTTTTCTAGGTTTAAATTGAAAGTTCAAATACTTAAACACAGTTTATTAATATTTTATTTCTATCAATAATATCATTATTTAATGATTTCAAAATAAACAATAAAGTTAAACATTTAGTAACGTAGAAAATCTTATTGATTTTAGTAACTTTGTGTTCAAACTAATACTCCTACATATTTAATGAGTGAGATGGTCAGCTGCAATCGATCGCTAGTCTAATTCGGTAACCACTAGAAGCCTACGTCATCAAGTCTGATGTCACACGAAGAACAGATACATAACAACACTAACCCAAAGAAAAAAAACAAAGAACTGAAACACAAAAAGTGTCTGTTATTAAAGTTTTGGGATATTTATCTTATCGAACATAGTTTGGGGAGTTTGGGTCCCTTTTAGTTCTCGTATATCTTCGTTCTGGCTGGTTGCTTTTTAGTTGTTTTTATTTGGCACAATATCTGTGTAATTTGGGTGGAATAGAAGTTCATTTAACTGTACTATATTTTGCCATACTGAATCAAAATCTGCGTAGCCAGTTCCCAGATAGTTGGCTGTAGTAGTGGAGTAGATCATGGCTAAGCAATAACAACTGCACGGAACTATCTTAAGGTCAAGCAACTCTTGTATATAAAACGTACACTATGTAAGCGAGCATATTATAAGTTGGAAGACTATATTGTAGATAAAAATCCTTGGCTTAATGCTGGTCCTGCTCCACAGCCACTTGGGCTCACGAACTAAGATTTATTTAATGTTTGGAAGAGATACTCCCCTTCTAGTTCTTTAATTTATTTATTTTTTCTTTTCGAAACTTAGTTACTTTTTTTGACATGGAAAAAAAAATTCGCGAAAAATTGCGCTAACGTCACCGTAAGACGTTATTAATGGAACGAAGATTTCGAGTTCTGTGAGTGGGGTGCGATTGTCTAGTTGGTTAAGACATCCGGTGTACTGAATCGGAAGGTCGCAGGTTCAAACCCTGCTCGCACTGGAATTTTTCTTTCCATGTCAAAAACAGCTTTGTTCCCTACGCAGGGTTTGCGTATAAAATATTAAAAATTAGTTACTTTGTTACCATTGTGTTATATAAATTAAAAGTTTTTTTGTAAATGTGAGGACCACCATGTAGACTTTCTATTATGGTTAGTATGGCAAATCCTAATCTTTAAGGTCTTAATTGTGTTTTTTTTTCCTCTTTAACTCTGCGTGTTCTGTGTTCACATATAGAAGCAACAATTACTACTCCACAAACATAGGGGCAAACTAATTGATTACCATGTTATATTATTGTGGAAGCTGCAGAAGATTCCGGCGTGATCTCATGGCGACATGGAGAGAGCGACTGTCGCAACCCCGTGCAGGGCACGCCACCATAGTGGCGATAAGTCCCCTCTTTGAGGAGTGGCTAGACAGGCGCCACGGCGCCCTCACCTACCGCCTGACGCAGGTCCTCACCGGACACGGTTGTTTCGGGAGGTTCCTGCACCGAATCGGGCGGGAGGAATGTTATCTTTCATTGACTGGAATGTGCCTTGGTGGCTGAGAGAATGTCATGCGCACTCAAATGTCTCGCTGATGGTGGCGGGTGTATCGGATCATTTAGTTCCCTTCAATATGGTTGAGATGAATGGCGCTGATCCATGCGTCATGTTCGTGAACGGGCGCTGTCAGTTGGGTCTGGTCACCTCTTAGCTGCCACGGTTTATTTTAATTACTTTTTTTTTTCATTGTTGATTTAATATTTTACTCTGGACGCTCTTAATTTGCAAGTCTTTCTACATCGTTCTCACATATATGTATAATCTCAACGTTTTAAAAGATCTAAATTTCTTAAAAAATGAACTTCATTCCATTGGCCTCGACCTCAACGTCTCAAAATGCGAAATATATGTACCGGACAGTACCGACAGACAACTGACTCTTTCAAAATTCAACGCAATAGCTCCTGGCATCAAAATTATAGAAAAAAGCTCTCTTCGTCTCCTTGGGTCTCCGATCTTTGAAAATTCTTTTCCCGATTTTATCGAGGAAAAAATTCAAAATTTCAATGATGTTTCGGAAAGATTGCTCCAATCCAAATTGATTTGGAGATAGCTCAGAGATTGCTCCAAATTCGTTACTGCTGTTTCGACCCAAAATTAACATATTTCCTTCGTGCTTCCCCTTTATGGAAGCACAATCACCTTTTGGACAAAATGGATCAAATTATCAGACATACTATATCATTAATTTTAAATGTGGCTTTTGACGACCGAACTTGGGCACAAGCTACTCTTCCCATTCGCATGGGAGGACTCGGCGTCCGCAAAATTTTCAATATTAGTTTACCAGCCTTCGTATCCTCGGTCCACGGCACTAACAAATTAATCAGGAATATCCTGGCTTCCACACTGGTTGATTTGGAAGTGCCGTGCTTCTCCGAGGCTATCGATGCTTGGAAACTCGCTTGCCCGAATACTGAAGAACCCGACCATCCATTTTCCCAGAGACGGTGGGACGAGCCGCTCTGCAGAGTAGTTCAGAACAATCTACTACTGAACACGTCTGCTACTACTGCTGAGCGTGCGCGCCTACTGGCTGTGGGTGAGTGGGAGTCGGGTCTTTGGTTTCACGCACTGCCGTCGTCGAGCATAGGCACATTGTTCGACGACACGACCTTCCGCCTCGCTGCTGCTTTACGCCTTAGTGCTGCCTGCTGTTCTCCTCATCGCTGTCACAGTGGTGAAGCTGTCAACAACCTCGGTCACCACGGCCTGTTATGCAGCCGAAGTGCGGGCCGTTTTGCACGGCACGCGAACATAAACGACATCATCCGACGAGCTCTTGTCACCGTCGGCGTTCCAGCTGTTTTAGAACCCCATGGCTTGGTACGCGACGATGGCAAGAGACCGGACGGCATGTCGTTGTTTCCTTGGAAGATGGGTAGGCCTTTAGTGTGGGACGCAACATGCGTCGATACTCTTGCAAGCATCTTCCAAGCCCGTCGTGCTGTGCTGGCGCTGCCGCTGCGGCTGCAGAGAACCTCAAGCGGCGTAAATATAGAACCCTTTGTGGTAGCTATATTTTCGAGCCGTTTGGGGTTGAAACTCTGGGGTCGTGGGGTCCGAGTGCTCATAGCCTGTTTAAGGAAATTTCGAAACGCCTAGTTGACGCTTCTCGTGACCCAAGGGCTGGCTTTTACTTTGGCCAGAGGCTAAGTGTTGCCATACAACGTGGCAACGCCGCCAGTCTCTTGGGCACATTACCAGCTGACAGCGTTGAGGAGGAGTTTTTTTATGCCCTTTTGTAGTTTGTTGTTAGTTTATTTAATAGTTTTTAATTAATAATGTATTTAGTTAGTTTATTCAAATTAGAAAATAAAGTATACAAAGGTTATTATAACAAATCTCAACATGAATGATGTAACCAAGATTTTGTAAAAATATTTTGATTTAAAAGAGTGTCCATGGAGTTTCTTGCCCATTCTTCTCCAAAGAGATCTACGCTTTGGAATGTGCAACAACAGTAATTTTTCAAGTTATTATGTCTTGTGACTGTGACTGTAGCTTAACTTCTTTTTGTTTTTCAAAAGTGGGTGTGAAGTGTGTTTTTTGACATTCAAAAGTGCCTGTGATGGTCTAATTGAAATAAATGCTTTTGACTTGTCGTAATCAGTCTTTGGATTGGTGACCGTTTATACATAACGAGACCCCTGCGTGCTTTGGTGGACATGTGGCAGTCGTTACAGGTAGTTACAGAAACCCAAAAGTATGTGCAGCAAACATACGAAGTGGAAATACCACGTATTCAGTACATCATTCTGAGCCTCTCCACATAGAAATTTTTCATCGGTTATTAAAAAAAAACATCTGTTTCCTAAAATAGTGCAATACCTACACGGTCAAACTGTATGGAACAGCTCATTTTTTTCTAGAGGGCTCAGAATGTTAATACGTTGAATACGTGGTAACCGTTTTCGCGTCAGTGTCCCTTCCACCCCGTGTTATTCCTCAGTGTCCTGTGATCCTGTAAAAATCCGCAACCCAGTAAGGGTTGCGGATTTCAGATTGTTGCCCCAAGTAAAATACTGGTATCCAGCTGACCAATGCTGTCTTCTCATACTAATATCGGAAAACTTCATCGGTCTTAATGTAACAATGTTACAATCACTTAGAATAACGCTGCGAGTAAGTTGTCAGAGTAAAACTATCCGACGTAGCTGAACTCGCTGCAGCTAGGACTTGCTGCTACATGTCAGATTTAATAGTTAAGCTCAAGTAAATCAAGTTACTGGAACAGAGAGAACATGTTGAAACAAGTTCCAAGTGTACCAAATGCTTTTAGTATAAACTTGTTAACTAATTCTTTTGACTCATCGGTTTAGGGGCTGAAAGCTCAAGGAAAAATGCTTGTTTGCGTTTTTGGTTTACATTGTTTGTTCCTGGGGGACTGTTTTACTAATAAAATGCTCAAGAAAATTGCCTGGGTAGCCCGCCCTATTACCTTGCTGACTACGTTAGCCCAGCATAAGCCACTGTCCTCTTTCTTCTCTCGATTATGTTCGTATCAACACTAACGGAAAAAAAATAGCTATACGACAGCTAGGACTACTTGAGGTACAAATAAGTTGGTAACTAATATTGATCCCGTCACGTTAAGTCAAAATTGTAATTTTCGTATTATCGTTGGTCTATCTATAGATAACTTTCTTATTTTCATGCCCATACTACGTGCAGTTAGTGCTTACGTACACCACGAGTGTGAACATGACAAACGTTAATTTAATTACGACCAACGACTCTACAGGTTTTAAATGTTAGTGAATGTCAAAATTATTGGGAATTAAGAAATATGTTACACCTACTAATAACAACATTCCTCATTTTAATTTAAAATGGTTCATGATAAATGTCATCACACAAATTCAAACGTGTTCACTAAAAGGAGCATACCGTGCGCCGTGCACCGGTCGGTAATAGAACGTGTGTAATATCCTGTGAGAGATAGCGAGCATTCCTGCAGATGAGCTACTGGGGAGACGTGCATTGAGGACGACCCTAGATCATGGTAATAGTATAGTTTCGATGTTTTATTGGTAAAGGTGTGAGAAAATCGTCTTAAATAGCAAATTATTTTTTAGGTAAAAAAAAACGAAATTAAACATGCATTCAAGAAAAATTTTAAAGAATATTATTTATTTTTTTAAGTAGTCTCGTCCTATATAAAATGTGTGAGGTTTTTCTTTACCAAACTAGGCGTGATCATCTCAAACACGAATTTCTTAGACTTGTATAAATAGTTCCTTTTGACCCAAATATCAAGATCCTTACCTTAACATTTTAAAAGCTTCCAGTACCCAATTACAGCTCCCAAAAATAACTAAAATAAAAACAACATCCCAACGAGGCTCTCACCTAAATTTTTAACAAGCCTTAAATCAACCAAACTCTTAACGAGCCAAAAAAATCAACGAAAGGGCCTCAATGGCGAGATGAATAAAAGATGATCCACTGTCAATCCATTATTGTTCACTTGGTGAATCCGAACAATAAGCATCCATCTATTATGGAGACAGACAAACAAACGACACTCATCAACATAATCTGAAAATCAAACGACGCCAAGCCATTTTAATCTCTCTCTCCTTTTAATCAAGGGACGCTATTGTCAGCTTAATTGTGTGAGATGCTTAATCGCAAGCCGCCATATTCGGAATTGTTCGGAAACTTTCGGATTTATAACTAAGCTCTTTGAAACTAGACGGTTTATGAGAATAATGATATGGAGTCTTAAGTATTAGGCTTTTCGCTCCGATGTGACGAAAGTTTGAAGTAGAATGGATGTGTGTTTAAGGAGATGTCTTATGCGAATTTGTTGTATGTTTGAGACCTTTGCGTTCTGGATGTGGTTTTAATTAATTTTGACACTTTTTGTCTTTACCTAGTTTGTAATGTAGTGAACTACGAATAACTTCGAAAGTCGAATCATGTCGTCTGTTGATAAGCGTAAACTATGTTAATTTATAAGCAATTCCAATTTAATAAGCCAAATATTCCAGGAAACTTCAAGAATCAAAAACTATGGAAGAACTTTTATAGTTGTTGTTAACCTTGTAGTAGCTTAGATAAATACCATACCTCGAAAATATCGTACTTCGAGAAAATAATACCTCTAAATCACTGTACAAAACAGCTACTGTTATGATAATACTTCAAAGTAATTGTTTCGTAATAATACTTCCCGGTGACTTTAATGTAAAATGTTACGAAATTTACATAAAGCTCACCGATCTACTCCTCAACTTGTACAAAATTATTCACCGTACTTAATTTAGTTTAATAAGCTTGAAATATTTTTAATTAATTTGCCAAAGGTCTTAGCACTTTGTGAGATGGGAACTGAGAAAATTAATTCAGAATATTCGTAAGATTTCAAAGTTTCCGAAATACGGTGTACATCGGCGAAGTTTTACGAACTCGATAGGATGGTAACCGAAGTCGGCCGAAGTGTACCGAATCGGAATATCGGAAAACGATGAACGTCGTGGCCCGACGCCTGAGACAAGCGATTAAGTTTTAAAAGATGGCCACAAAATGCGGCCCCGCATTGTTCTGGACCATTTGCTTGAAAAAACAAGAGGGGAATCCAAGGTGTGAACATTTTGCTAGAAAATTATACTTTTTATTTCGGGAAAATTACGTTAAATGTAGGAGGAGTCAGCTCAACGGATGAACTCAGTGCCAAAACAAATTGCCGATTTTTGACGGCCGCTCCGATATTTCCGCTTTCCCCAGAAATGTTATGTCTTAAAATCGGGGAGCCTTTATATTAAATGTTATTCGTTCACGGTAGACTGATCACAAAGCGTCTTATGAGAAAATAAGGAATAATGGCCTGAAATACATTTTGGATTTTTTAATTTTTTGATCGCTTTGGGTCTTGATGACTTTCCTCTCACAAAGTTATTGTTTTGCATTAAACAATTAAAACCTTGGGTATGATGGAAATCTAAATGCTCATAGCCAGGCATTCGGAATATTCGACCCCAGCTCAGAGACGGTATTCCAATTACTCATTAATTGTTCATACTCGAGTGGATATCCTGGCACAATCTCCCAGTAATAGGCCACTTTGTGATGAGTGATCCGGGGTGCATATAGTAATTGGGTCAATGTGGGCCGTATCTGTTTTATGATCTGCTCTTGTCATGTTACACTCATTAGGCCATGCGGTATTAAGATTTTGATGAGGCACTTTGGTGGAATTTAGCTACGTCTTCTACAAAAATATTTGTATAAAACTTGCCACCAACGCAATTTTTATTTCAAAGCTTTTATGATAATTTGTCTCGAATAAAATCATTAATAGCCCATAAATACGTCTAGCTGTTTCCAATTTTATTTATACTCCTCGAGAGGCGAATGATCGTTCTTTACAATCATTTGTCGAACGAGACCTAAAAATGGAGCCTTCGCATTCAGTAGGCCATCAAGATGCAATAACAGAGCAAACCGCCTCGTAAAACTAGGACATTCCGAAGTACAAGCACTTTGTTAGCGGCGACAAATCCAAACTATCGTATCTCCTAGCGCCCTTTAGCCCCTAGTATGTGCGAACGTCGAATAGCTGGTAATTTGGGCGACAGAGAAAGGGTGGGTCTCGGCCATTTGATAAAAGGCGCTTTTTATGAACGCCAGAGGAACGTTAGATAGACCACCAGCGCTTGTACACTTGATTTACTGAGATAGGGAGGATACTTTTTAAAATTGATACTGTAACAGTTTTTGGGCTTGATATATAAGTTTTTATCAAGAAAATCCAGTAAATCTTCTTTAAAAAAACTGTAGAATTTATTTGTCTTGTGGGGCTCAAGAATAACAACTTCAGGTTGTTTCTGTTATAAAACTACACTTACTTTGTAATTTTGTGATATAACGCAGGAATCAAGTACATTTTTCGCAAATTCTTTCTTGTGTACAGGCTCCCCTAAACCCGAACCACTAAACCATGTACAATACATTTCATCCTTACTATTTCATTTCTACTTATTCAGCCACGGACCGGCAGCTCTTTGACAAATAATAGTTGTGTTTATTTGGCCGGCGACTTCATACGCTACTGACGTGTGACGAATGTGAGCTTTGAGCGGAAAAATCGCTGCCGTCGCTTACATTTTTTATGAAAATACTGCTATAAGGAAAGCCGAGGTTGGCTGCGCTTAGCGTAGTTCGCTTTTATGTGGCTGTAACGCGCTTTATTTATGAACGACATGTGTTGTCTTAGTATCCACATTTGGTTCGCAGACGGAATATGAGACGGAATAAGGCAATAATACGGTGGTTTGTGGTTTTTGTATGTATGGCGTATTCTGGGTTTGTTTCGTGTGTAGATTTAATACAAAAGAAGCTCGCTTACTCATCACGAATTCTTCGTAAATTATTACATGGGAGATAATGATACATATTATAACGACTACACTCCTATTCTGAGTACCGACCATTTACTAGTACGTTGTACGCATCAAGAAAGGCATTTTCAAATCTAGCACATGGAAATAATAAACTGCCAGTGACATTTTGATAAAGAAAACATTGTCCATTCAAGCATAGATCAAATATCTGTAGCTACTTAGAACATGTGTATCTATCAAGTCAAATATTTTAATCATTTAAAAGATATACCAAAAAATGTAGTTTGTAATTAGAAGAGATACTAGTATCTGTAAGGCTAATTAATGAGAAGGATGAATGGTCGAACACGTAGGCGGTCCACCAGGAAACGATGGTGGCGATCCATCTGACAACACGACCGTCAGTCAGTCCGGCCGACACTGACGGGCCATCGGTCTCTCACGGGCTAAGGCACGAGAAACTAGCGATGGTATAAAAACTACAAGGCAGTTTTTGAATGGGCTAGGCGAAATTATATCTATATTTTGTTTATCTTTTAATAAATAAATTTATTTTATTTCTATTCCTTGATATTTAGCTTTAATTACTCCTGTACTTTTTAACTGAATTCTAATTCCAAATCCGGATCTAGTTTTTTTAACAACTAAAAATTTAACTATCATTGATTTCCTCAAAATACGGCCTGATACCTATTTGATGTTCCAATAGCAATACTAAACCTACGCTTTAACAAAAATATTATTACAGCTTACGTTATTACTTCCTTCCGGATGTCTCGGCAAAAATGCAAGGTGAAATTCTTCAACTTGTAATTTTCAATTAATTCCTGCATTGTGTGCGTCTGTGGCCTAAATTCCATTAAACTACTGCAATCTCCTAACACTACGCTTCTACGTAAAATGTCGCATAAGCTATTCATAGTTTCACCGTTTCCAGTATTTCAAAACAAGAGGCGTGTGAGATTCCATACATTTTGGGTAACGTAGCCGACGACACTGGCCTCAAATAAATTGCTGCCATATTTTAGTAACTACAGGACACCGCTGGTGTTATTCTGCTTCCCATTTGTTCGGATATGTCGCCGCAGCTATTTATTTACAATTTTAGGTGTTATGAAGGCTAGAGCGTAGAAAAGGTAGAAAAAGAAAAAAACGAAAACTCAGTCAGATTGTAGAATGAATTCTTTGGTGAAAATTTGCCTTTGCCTTCGTAGAATGGAGAAAAATGCAGAAAATTATGACAAAAACTAAATTAATCACAAAAGAAGGTTCACGTAACAAACTTAATACAGTTAATTTTAAGAAAACTTTTTATTTCCAACCTTGTATTATGAATAAGTAAAATCGAAGTGGGCGGAAAATACTCCAAGTGTGGCATCAATCCATCTGCGAGCGAAACCGACCATCCCACTCTGACAGGTAATCGTTCCAACAGTCTCATGTTTCATAAGAAAACGGCGAAAATAAAAACGACGAATGAAAATTTAATGGTGTGGTATTAATAGCAATATGGTGACTTTACCCGTGAATGGAGTAGGTAGGAGTAGCCATAAAATAATAAAGTTTTATTCAGACACGCGCAAAGGTAAGTAAGGAACATACTAATAATATCATATTACGGGTAAAACTCGGATAAGGAAGGAGGAGCGTGTGTATAGGTACAAATAAGGAAAGGAGTATGCCCAACAGCGGGTGAATCGGGCCGAAGATGATACAATTAATAACAAAACAATAAATAGATTCTTATACAAAACACATATACAGGAAATAACATACAAACAAAAGAGCACAAAGGTGCTTATCACTGAAAGTCAATCAAACACAGGTTCTAATACCGACTATGAATTATGTTTGAACAAAAATTAAAACAAGCAACCAATTTCAAACTACCATTGAGGTTCTTTTATCAGACAAACAACGGAATTAAAACCAGAACTACAACTTGGCAGACTACAAGATCTCGGAAGTTCGTAAGAAACAAATCCCGAGAAAGTAATAGCAGTAACAAAAGCTTGAATTCGTGAAGTGGCAGACAAATGGTAACTATTATGCAGCAGTATATGTTAAAGTTACAATGTGGAATGGTCGCCATCCGTCTGGGATACTACCGTCCGAGCGCGTGTTGTAAGAGGTTGGCGGCTAATAGAAATTAGACTGAAACGGTCAGGAATGGATAGATATAGGAACGTTAAGACTGGTTGTCGGTTTGTTTATGCTTACTTTTACAATGATAATGTATGATGAGCGTTGAGCATAGCCTGGATAGGGATGGCCCTTGTAAATTTATTATTTTTATTTTTTTTATTTTTATACACACACATTAAATACATTTTTAAATATTCTTTATTTTTTTTCTATTTTTATAGTGTTTACAGTATAAAATAGTGGTCCGCCGGTATCGGGAGCAGGGTCCAAGCTACCGGTGGTTAGGGCTTATTTTTTATTATTATTTATTTATTAAAACTTTATGCACAAGTAAAAAAACTGTACAAAGGCGGACTTAATGCCATAGGCATTTTCTACCAGTCTACCTTAGGGTGATGCAGAGACAATATACAGTAGGTGCAATAACAGAAAAAAAAGACTAGAAAATATTTATAACTAAAACATATAAGAATAAATACTTATATACATACATATATTAAACTTTATAAAGTTAAGAAAAATAAACAAGAAAAACTACAACAACTTAGTTCAGAGACGAATCTGCTAACTTCTTGTGTATATATTCCCGAGCTTTCACTTTGAAAGTGAACTGACTGGTCACCATCCTGATACTCTGAGGGACAGCATTCCAGAGGAAGACCGCCTGCACAAAGAAAGAAGATTTTATAAAACCAGAGCGGTGAGAAGGACATCGTAAAAGACAATTATTAGCAGAACGAAGATTCTTGCTGTGCGCAGACCATAAATATTGACAATTAGACATCAGATAAGAAGGAGAAGTGGGTTTGTGAAGAAAAGAAAACAGGGTTGTCAAAGCCCTCAATTCTCTGCACTGCCGGATGGGCAGCCATCTTAAAAGCGATCTATGCGTAGATACATGATCATACTTGCGGTTATTGAAGACGAATCGAATGCAGTTATTAAGAAGTCGGTCAAGTTTGTTGAGCAGATCTGCATTCAGGTCGTAATAGCACACATCACCATAGTCAATTATGAGAAAGATTAAGGACTGTACAAGCATTGCCTTAACGTGTGATGGGAGAACATTTTTCAACCGATAAAGCGACCGCAACGTTCCGGTGACTTTCTTGCTCACAATCGCGACCTGCTTACGCCAGTCAAGGCAAGTGTCAACATGCAAACCCAGATGCTTGACGTCAGAGCTAAACGAAATCACTGTGCCGTCAAAGGTCACCGGTGGCACCGCTAACCCATTCAGCCTTCTCAAGCTATGGGGGCTCCCTATAATAATAGCCTGGCACTTGATTGGGTTAACAGCCACACCGAAACGATCAGACCAGCTTTTGACTACACGTAAATCCCGGTTTAGCTCCTCGATCGCACCGGATAAGCTGTCAACATCTGCCTGACAGTAGATCTGTAAGTCATCAGCGTAAAGATGATACGCACACTGAAGTTCGGTAGTTATGAGATCAATAAAAATTGAGAACAAAAGTGGAGATAAAATACCGCCTTGAGGGACGCCAGTTTCAAGATTACGCCAGCTGGAGTTAGAGTCACCAGCAAGAACTGACTGCTGACGCCCCCGAAGATAGGAAGAAAACCATTTCAAAACCTCGGGAGAGATCATAAGATAGGAGAGGATGGATAAAAGGACTTCGTGACTGACGGTATTGAAAGCATTCGAAAAATCGATTAACACTAAAACCGCAACTTTAGTGTCTTCCATTCCCCGCCTTATATCGTCAGTCACTTTAAGGAGAGCAGAAACGGTACTGTGCCCGGGCCTGAACCCGGATTGTAATGGACTGATGAGGGAATTTTTATGGATGAAATGGGAGAATTGCTTATGTACACAGGCCTCTAATACTTTGGATAAAAAGGGAAGGATAGAAATTGAACGAAAGTGACTGGGAAGTGTGGGGTTAGGTATTTTAGGTAGTGGTCGGACATAGGCTTTTCGCCACAGGGAAGGGAAAACACCGGAGTAAAGGGAGAAATTAACTATATAGGAAATTGCAGAAAGGAGCTAATCAACAACTGTCACGATCATGTGCCGACTGATGTTGTCACAGCCAACAGCTTTGGATTTAATGGAAAGGATAATCTTTTTGATCTCTCCCGGATCGACTGGGGTGAAGGCAAAGGGAGTAATATTGGGTCGCGTCAGACCAGCAAGGTAGTCAAGGGTTTGACATTTGGTTAGACTATCAAGGGTGGGAGCAGTGGAGAAATGACGATTTAGATCGTCTAAACCAAATGTTTTAGGAAGGTCTGAATGCCGTGATCTGCCGATACCTAGAGTTCCAAGGAATTTCCAGATATCAGCAGGAGAAGCCGAAGTGATGTTATCAAGAATGTGGCGGCGTTTAGCGTTGCGTATCATCTGATTACAACGATTGCGAGCAGTTTTGAAGAGGGTCCAATTATCATCCGACCGATCCTTCTTAAACCTCCGAAACGCGCGGTCCCTTCGTCGCATCGCCAACCGAACTCCTCCATTCATCCATGGCGCAGGTGGACGCTTCAGTTTGACTCTCCTGAAAGGAGCGTGGGTGTCGTACAGCTTAACTACAACATTGTTAAAAAAAGTAACTTTATTATCAACTGTAGTGGCTGTTTTTCACTATTCATCCGCGCAAAGGCACGCCTGTAGTGGAAGGTAGGTTTGGGTTTAGGAGGTTTAAGGACATAGGACAGAAAAATAAGATCGTGATGGGAAAAACCAGGAGCGTCTAGCTGACCATGTGAGGAGACTAGCGAATTATTGGAGGTGAGGATCAAGTCGAGCCAAGTATCATCACCGGAAGTGTTGTGATGAGTTGGTTGGAGAGGCAACACATGCATACTAGCTGACTCGACCAGATGGAGAAGTTTGCGGGATCGATGGGAGTTGTGGGCAAGGAGATTGGTGTTGAAATCCCCCATGACGATGTTATTTGCGTACTCCGAACCTAAAGATTCTAGGACCGATTCGAATTCGATGAAGTAATCAAGTGAGGGGGGACAATACACAACACCAAGAACGGTTTTTGCTCCTTTGACACAAACCTCTAGAAAAAGAAACTCAGCCGAATCATTACAGGAAGAAGTAGAGAGAATTTTAAAAGGAAAGTCTGTACGGAGATATACAGCAACACCACCCCCTCTCTTACCGACACGGTCATTCCGTAACAGGCAGAATCCTGGGAGAGGGTAAGTGGTGGATAGAAGTTCAGGTTTTAGCCAGGTTTCAGAAATCAGAACGGCGTGGACGTCAATGTTCGAGAAAGTTTGATAAAGCTCATTGTAGTGGCTAGGAATGCTTTGGGCATTTATATGACAAACATTATACAGCCGGCCAGTATTTTGGTTAAGTCTGTGTCGTAAAAGTTCACCCAGGGTTTCCGTAACAGAACAAAAGCTATCATCACCAGAAGAGGCCGTAGATTCGTTCACAGAGAAAAAGATTCATTATCACAAAATGTTGTCATAGATACAAATAAATAAATAGATAGATATAGATAGATTATAAATACAATAAAAACAGATATAAATACTTAATAAAAATTAATATAAATATTTACTAAAAAGAGAACTACACGAAATACTGGTAGGACGTTTGCATCTCTGCACCACCCGCCAGTTAACATCATCATTACAGACAGTGAATACAATAAGAAATAACAAAGAAAAGTAGCAAAAATAAAGGTATTCGGAAACGCACACTTCAAGCATTCAACAGCATCTATTACCATAACAACAGACATTGTATTTTTCGTGAAACGTATCCGAACTTAGGAAACGTCACTTATGTCGTTTACTCAGACTGACAACACGACCTATCATAACAATAGTTGTCAATAAAACATGCAAAGCAAAAAGAGAAACAAAAAAAAAGTAATAATAATGAAGTGAATTGAGGGTAAAAATAGCAAAGTATGCGTTACTTGTAAATTGTCAACTCAGAGACTTACGATGAGAAAGAGAACAACAAACTAATACTGTATTACAATGCAAAATTACGATCGAAAAGTAAATAAAGGTTATCATAATCAAACAATAGAAGAAAGCAAACTAAAAGGTAAGAAAATCCTAATTACTTAATTGATGTCTAATGCGTAAATGCTGTTTTATAATAATTGAGAATTGATACCATAACTAACGTGTCTTGTTTTTCAGGCTATCTCCAGACGTTTGAATACTTCACCAGCAGTGGGCTCAGTTTTTCATATGATGTCACCTTATGTTTGCTTCCATCGGGAGCTTTAATAACGATGATACCGTCCTGAGTCCAGCACGACCGCATAGTGAAGTGGTGCCGCGCCTTCCCAAAGATGGATTGTCGGGTCTTAGTCAAAAACTCCTTGACGGAGATGGATGACCCCTTCAGCCCTGTCTTCGCTCTCCAGACCGCCGACCTGTCGTCGTAGCTCGAGAACTTGACTAGGATGGGCCTATGGCGATCCTTTTTGGCTACGCCAAGTCTGTGGCAGACCTTTATGGAGGATGCAGTGATATCTTTAAGGTACAACTTCTTGCTAAGCACCTCCAGGATCACTGTGCTGCTGACTTCTCCTTCAACCTCTGCTATGCCCTGGAAAATGAGTGCCTTCCGCCGATGCCTGGTCTCCAACCCGTCGACCTGTCTGGCACACTCGCCTATCTGTTTTCTGAGTAGACTCAGCATGCTGAAGGTCAGCTCCCTGAAGGTGCGAAACTCCTCGCGGCGGTGTCCTTGGCAGGTCCTGCACACTGTATCTGCGCTTCCAACTCACTCATCTTCCGTATAAAGCTGTCCTCTAATGTCTTCTGTGCAGATATTATCTCGTCAAATTGAGACTTTGTTACTGCAGTTAGTGTCCACTTGTGTTCGGTCACAGTGAGTGTTGTGATACGATGAGCTGGCAGGTGGTGTATAATTATCACTTGAGTCACATAAATGTGCTGCAAACGTACCCACAACGTACAACGTACCCGTTGTGTATAGGCTATACGATGATAATATATAAAAAACTAGTGAAAATACTGCGTATTACTATTTTAAATATAAAATCAATCCTAGAGTTACGTCTGTCCTTTTCCTACACCTACCCGTTTATATCATTACGAGCCTGTTGTGTCCCACTGCAGGGCAAAGGCCTCCCTTCCCTCTTTCCGTTTATCTCTGTCTTTGGCTATTTGGGCCCAATCCTTTAGACAAGAGTCCAGCTCGTCAGGCCATCTTCTTCTGGGCCTACCACGTCGCCGGGTTCTGTTGTTTGGAACCCAATCTGTTGCCACTTTGGCCCTTGTAAATAAATTAATCTAACTCTTCACTTACCCTATAGAATAGACGTAAATTCCAACGTCCCTGGAAATAACTGGCTTGTAAATAAAATAACTTATATATATCATAATATAACTTATCTTACTCTGTTAACGTCTTTGGTCCATGAAACTCTGTTTTCCGATCATTATAATCTAGATCTCTTCAAAGTTCGAGTGAATCGGTTTCTTCTAGGTAAGCCTGCTCCACCCTAGGCCGCATCATCTTTTCACATCAGGCGAGTTGGTCAAACACAAACCTAGTTAGTATAAAAAAGTTTATTTTTCCGTGCATGAACCAACTCGCTGTCCGCCTCCACCTTGCAGGCCAGCTACACACATAGCTTGGCTGGCACACCACAATGATAAGTTAAACGGATTGTTGCGCGCCTCGTGTGCGCCTGTCATTAATTCTTGGCGTAATTTCGCCTTCAATTAGCGGTGGGCGGGACATGCCAATAACTCAGGATACCGGCTTCCACCTAAATTAGACAGATGTAAGTAAATGATGGAAGGTCTCATGTTTGTCATTTCGGATAACTTTGGAAAAAGGTGTCGTTATGGTACGCTGTTATATTCTAAGAAATATTGTTTTACTGTTAACACTGTTATTGTGTTACTTTGTGATATTATTTTGATTGTAAACCTGTAAACAAAATTTAGGAAAGAATCAAGTCTGTGGAGATTTTAATGTCATAGGTCAATGTATATGTTACTGTAAAAGCCCGTATATTATCGGAGTCCGGGGTTTTACAGTCACACTAGCTTATATGCCCGCGGCTTTGCCCTCGTGGCTTTCAATAATGTCCCACGGGATCGTACTACGTGGATAAAATGTATGTCATAAACTATCTGCGTGCCGAATTTCATCCAAATCCGATCAGTAGTTTTTGCGTAAAAGAGTAACAAACATTCATCTATCCATCGTCACAAGTTTTCGCATTTATAATATTATAGTAGGATATACAATGTCTAGGCATTGTTCAGAATGACTTGAGGAGATTAGGTAAAGAATAAAATGAAGGAACTATCGAATTTAAATTAAGAAATAAAATGACTGTGGCACACCGAAATACTATGGGCTAACATATACAATAATTTCGAATTTTGTCAGGTGTCAACTCGACTACGTAAAACGTAGACACAAAACAAAATAAAAGGAAAGTCCAATGCTCCCCCGACGCGCTGACTCGTCAAAATGAAAATGTCATAAAATGTACCTTGTCACATGAGTAACAATATATCTTTTCGAATTCCTCCTAACACAGAGATGAAAGATATTTCCCTTACTTGTCCTTTTCACATGTGGGACTGTAACTTCGCAACGTCAATCCTCGTCAGTCCGAACAACTTGCAACGATCGTATTTAATGAAATAATAATTCGTATTTCCGAATAATACGCAATAATACGAAATTTTTCCCCATTTTCCGTATTTCCCCTTGATTGTGAGCCACAAAGAATGTTTGACGTTCTCTTCGCAATGGTTATTTCGATAACACACGTATTTCGTTTCCTCGTGTCTTTGTTAAGAGCCGTTGAGGTGAAAGTAATTTGTAAAGGCTATGGGGTAAATGTCGGAATTAGGGGTGAACGGAAGTGATATTGAAAATGTGACGGTTAGAATTTATTTTTTACTCCCCGCGACGACCTCAGTCGGTGCGACTTGCGTCAAGCGACGCCCGTGTGTGTAGTAACTTATGAATGTTCTGAGCAGTTTCTTTCATTTGTTTTCTCCATAGTCGCTGTCGTAATCCGCGTGTCGCTTGAGTGGCCAAAATAACAGCTCCATGATTTTTGTAAGTTTTTATGGGATAGTTGGATACATTTCCGCTACCATGCAGTAAATGTTTTTCGTATCTATCCGAAAATTGATCAAACGTGGGCTGTGTTAGCTCAGCACCGAGCGATAAGTCAACAACCCGCCGGAGCTGACTCCACACACCCTGTGGACTTTGCCCGTCGCAAACACATCAGTCATACACAACAGTTTCTATAGTTTTAGTCAATCATCTTTGTAAGCTTTCTATCCTCGTAAAGGCAGAATACAATGAGATGGTTAAATAACTGACGCAGAACAATTAATCATACAGACTGACACTCGATTTAGTACTGCAAAATGAAACGAGATGAAACCACCCGTCAATCAAGTCAAAGTCCACAAAACCCTCGCACGCTGCGGTTCTACTCAATTCCAAATAAAAACCTTTTAGCAGATTTTCAAATTAACGTGGTCCACCTCCCCCGAAAAATCCATTTACTATGTAAAGAAAAACCTTTACAAACCAATGTCAAGTACCTAAGTGTATAAAAAATCCGCCTAGTCGGAGAGCCACTCGCCGGTAAATCTTATTATTAGCAATAATCGTGGCATTGTGGCTCGCGGCGCCACAATAGAACCCCATAATAATGGACTGCCACACAATAGGCCTGCCCAGTCCTTTTTACCGGGATTGTGGACCTAGCACTGTGTACAGACAGAATTTAAAGCAATCGCATCAAAGAATTATGGCCCAATACGTTTTATGCCTAGCTTGTGCTTTATTTTATTAGTCTGTGCGGGTAAGTTACGAGTTTTTCAGAAGACAGACAGACGTGTGTATATTACAAAATAATCTCAACTTAGACTTCTAGTCTTGCCTCAAGTATTTCTCAAAAAGACATCTTTATCAAAATCCAGACGTTTTATTTTATGAAATACGATCACGTTGCCATAAAATGGTTGTTATTATTATCTGTTTCGGGATACAAATAGATATCTTTTTATAAAAATGTGGCCAGCTAAATGTAAAGCAATAAAAATATATTTGATCATATTAAAAAGTTTTAATACGACGACGGTTGCGTATTAATTATAATTTTGATTCATTCAATTTATGCTCAATTTGGAGATTTATATTACAGTTTTTTCGTAACCGATATTAATTCTTTGATTATGTAAAATGTCGATAATTCTTATTCAGGAATATTGGGAGCTCTGCCATTTAAAAAATGAGTAGGTATTTATTTTCTTTTAAGAGTACCCAATTTCAAGAAAAATTGCAAAGTTGTTGACTGACTATATCACTGAATACCTTTTTAAAAATAACATGAAACCAATTATTGCTACCAACATTATTTTAATCTTGAATGATGTTTATTTATTTACTTTTGTATATTTGTGTTTCATTACTCAATGTTTCACACGAAAGCATTTTTTAAGTCATTGCATATTCATGACTTTTGTCTTCCGTACATCCACAGAACTAATTGAAGCGCTCCATTCATTGGACATCTCTTAACATAATTAAACTTCGAAAGTTTTTACTTCTTTTATGAAGTTTCTCGTTGGCCGAATTGGTTTGTGGGTCAAGGCTTTTCGCAGGGGTCGTGCGGTCCATGGCCCTTTACGGGGCCCCAGTGTGGGCGCGTTCTTTGAGGTGGCAAGCCGCCCACTACCTGAACGCGCCCCAAAAGGTAATAGCCATAAGGCTAATCCGGGGGTACCGCACGATCTCCGGCGAAGCGGCTAGCCTCCTTGCCGGATTGCCGCCATGGGATCTGGAGGCGATAGTCCTCGCATGCCTGCACAAATGGCGCGCGGAGGCACTACGTCGGGGGGAAACTCCGCTGCCGCGGCAAATTGCCGCTCAGCGGACAGACCTCCGGCGTGATCTCATGGCGACATGGAGAGGGCGACTGTCGCAACCCCGAGCAGGGCACGCCACCATAGTGGCGATAAGTCCCCTCTTTGAGGAGTGGCTAGGCTGTCTTATGACTACAGGCCGCGTCAACGGCACGTTCGTGTTCCACGTGCGCCTCAAAGAGATGTCAGCAAATAAGTACGGGTCCGCAAGGGCCGATGCCTGCCAGGGCTGCGGGACTGTTCGAAAGAGATACCGTGGCCCTGGAACACAAAGGGCAAAGAAGGAACATGGATGGGTTTTAGTCAGTATTTCTGACACTCCCTTCCGCTCCGCCCAGAGTGGGGGGGGTCATTTGATGATTTCCCATCCGAAAAAAAAAAAAAAAAGGCGCATCACGTGACGTTGTAAACGGTGCGTGATGCCAAGTTCTAAATTATAGTTTCAGGAGTTCTCAATTTGTCAATTAAAAACAGGATAGCCCTGTTTTTTACTGAAAAATTGACTGAAACACTAAAAAGAATAAAGAGATTTTGAAAGGAATTATTCTTTCTAACTTCAATTCAAACCAAAGACAACATTAACACACTCAACATTATCCTAAGTCAACTCAAACCTCCCACAGACGGACTGAGAGATTACTTTTTTACTTTTATTCTTACAAATGTTTACAAAAAACTTGAGCCACGAAGTAGAGGTGTTACCTCATAGCGTGTCACTGTGATTTATGAGTTCAGATAATGTTGGCTCATGCTTGTAAATTAAGGTTTTTTGGAGATATAAAAGGTACTTATCTCATCGTTTTACGTTTTAATTGACTTGCATTTTCTTTGTTTAGTCAAACTCATGGTTTTGAAATAAAATAAAGGGTTAGGTAAATCCTTTAAGTACAGGAAGCTCAGTCAATTTGTGAGGGATGACTTTAGTTTTTCTTCTTCGCGTTGCTGGCATGACTTTAGATTACATTTCACTTCCACGGCTGCGTCGGATTCAGCGCAGAGGTCGCTTTGGCTGCATGTTTTGGGGCTCAGCGGGCAGGATTGACTTCAGTTGACCTATTAATACCAGCCTATTACGATTGGCGATTATAGAAGCATAATATTTATAGGTTCGACCACACTTTCTCTCAAGGTTTTACTTGATGATGTTGATGTTAAAGATAAACTTGGAAAGTACATACTTGGAAAAGTCACACTTACCCCGAGGATGACTTAGCATTATGTTAAGTGTGTTAGTTTTAAGACCAGTGTGATGTGTTAGGAGCAAGCCTTAGGGTAATGCGGGAATGGTTTCCTACAAATTATTATGTAGGTGTAGCAAAGGTTGTGAGGTTACCTACAGCTGTTCAGTGATTTCATTGTTGTTAATTTTAGAACTGCATAGGTGAGTCTATTTTTAGAAATATACATTTTAAGCCTATTAAGAAAGGTGGTTTTCCATACAATGTAGAAAAATGTCCCATCTGTATTAAAATTATTTTGATTAGAGTTTTTTTTTCATAGAATGCCACATAAATATAAACAAGTCACGCTTGTTTTCCCATAAGGGTAGGCAGATCGATAGCATCGATAGCAAATCACATTTGATCTCTATACGGAAATACCGATATTCTAAGGTTGACTTGTGAATTGATATGTAAGTCAGTGCAAGGGTACCTACAGTAGTGGGCAGTCAAGTTCTATCAATAACACGAGCATTACAGCGAGTTTCCTAAAACACCTTTGTGTACGACTCATACAACCACAGGATGATCCAATTAAGCGCAGCTTAACCTGGCACGTCGTTTAATCAGATTGATTCGCGCGATCGTTTTTTAACCACGAACACTCAAATAACCTTAAAATTAAACCAATACTGCGCAAAAACCGACCCTTGCTCAACCGGCTGTCAAAATGAAACCACGAATTATGTAATAACAGTCCGAATGAAGAATTTAATAGGCCTATGCATTATTTATAAAATTAAATGAAATACAACAATATGACATTTCAAGCTTCAACACAATTTCACGTGATATTTGTACGTACTGTCACGGGCACCAATATGTCTATACTTACCTTTATTCAGAAACGATTTTATCGCAAACAACTTTATGACCTATTCTATAAAAATCAATAGGTTCAAAATCACTATAGGTAATCGTAACAACAAGAAATTGCAATCAATAAAGTAAGAGAACATCACTTTTAAAAGTTGCTAATTGTGTACGACTACATATTGGTGTTCGTGACTGTACGCCATTTATTTATCACACGACAATTGATGTAATTGCTTTTGCGAGTCGCCACATTATAAATTCATACTCAATTAATACTCATAGCAGAGTGTTATCTACAAAATAAATGTGATTTTTCGTTTAATATGTAAATTACAGAATAATGCGGATTCTGTAGTGGCTCAATATTACCCCTTTATGAAGACTCTCGTTTGCATATAGTATGTTTCGTTTTTTTTTCATTGTTTTCGATCAGTTTTCATTAATGTAATCAGTCCTAATTGAATTTATTTATTTATTTATTTAAATGGCACTTCAACGACTTACTCACTAAAACACACATAAACATAAATTAGAAACTATTTTAAGTATAGTGAATTTGTCACTTATAGAAGTGCACAGCACTCGCAGAATAATAAAAGGGCAAGTAAGATTGGCATTACAAAATTTAAGGCACACAATAAAAAAATAATTAAACAGTTAAAAAGGAAATAGTTTAAAATTAAAAATTAAACAGTTAAGAATTAAAAATGGAATCCGTAATACATATTAATAAACATGGAAAAGGCGTTCCTTTTAAACCTGTCTTTACTGAAACAAATATTCCATTTAATTTTAAGACCATTTTAAAATGTGTAACGGTCAAAATTCAAGCCTACTTATCGGAATATAGCACCAATAGGTAAAAGTCAACTACAATATAAGACATCCTATCCTATGCCACTCGGTAATAGTTGAGCTTTTACGAGTGAAATAATTTTTACAAAGTGCCATTCTATCAGCGATAACAGTTCGAATACTTATAGGAGTAACATAAGCAACCGAAAACTTTAAGTCAATTTTGTAGAAAGTCTTTGTAAGAATACGAATCGCTTTGCAATCAATCGCCACTCGTCTAAGCCATCAGGACTAACGTCAAAGTCAAACTCAAAACATGTATTTCAAATAAATCAGTTACAGGCACTACATAATGGTCAAGGAGTCAGTTAAAATCAAAAAGCTGGAGCTACAGTCCCTTCACTTTTGATAGGTATTTTCAGAAATTAAACAAGCCTCTTACAAACTATAAAAAATAACCAATTTGTAAGCTGTGGGTGTAAACCTAGGCGGACACATTACTTTGTGTAATTTATTTCATCACCACAGCTCTCATAACTGTGAAGGAAAACGTCGTGACAAATCGGCATGTGGTAGAACTAAAAAAATAGAAGGCATTCCTTTTCAATGAGAGCTGGATCAGCAGTGGGTACGGTATAGGCTGAATATGCTTTACTATGATAATAGTTTGTGATCCATAGCTTTCGTTATACCTACCATTGTCTTCATCTTTATCGATCTCTCTGTTCAATACACCCTGAGTTAGCAACACGTCATAAATCCGACATGTAATCGAGTCGGTAAGCGAGCGCGGCCCATTGAGCAATGAGCAAACATGTCAAGATTACCTGCCGTTAATTATAGCAGGTAACACGACTCACTGATCAGCTCACCTTTTGTTGAGGAGCTATATGTAGCTATAGTTTTAGGGGGAGATGAGACGAGCTTATCATAAGTGAATTGAATTGGTGTTAAGCCAAGTGTGGTGCAACTCAAAAGGCATGGTAATTTGGACAGTCAATATCATCGCTAGCCTTTTTGCCAATTACTTTATGTTCAGCTCCCTGACGAACCGAATGCAGCTGAATACCAAAAAAAATACTTGAAGAGACTGCCAATCTGATCTCCATAACCACAACTAGGTACAATACGATACCCCATAGTAAGACTAATCGTATGACTTTTGCTTTTCATTAATAAACACTATATTTTAGAATATTTTTTTATTTACCCGTAGGTAAATAAAAAAATATTGATTATCGATAAAGGCGTACCTTTATCGATAATCAAAACATAATTATAAAAGTAACACGGCGTTAATTACAAGGTAACATGACTCAGTAATCGTGTTAGAACTTTTGTACAGGAGTCGATACTAATGTAATATCGTACAGAAGTTTCCGTCTTCACGTAACACGACGCAACATCGTACTACGACGTAATTAGCAAAACTAGCTTGTAAATCGAGAACACACATCATGATTAATACGAGAGGTAAGTTTACGTGTACGGTAACCTAAGATGAGTTTACCACTTTCTTCTTCTTAAGAGTGTCGATGGCAATTTAAATAGATTCAGCCCAAAATTTGACGACGAATTTAGCACATTCAGTAGCGTCATTCAGGGATGTCACTTAATGAATGACTTTGATCAGTCAATTATTTTTTGTTTTTTTAAGTAACGTTATTATGTTATCTTTTTATGTTATTATTATTATGTTCAATATATACAGACTACAAATATAACTAAAATAATAATAAAAATTAAGACTAAAAGTAAGTACCTACATAATTATATACAACGACGACAATAGTACACTTTTAGACGTCAAAGTACTCCTCCACATCTCTGGCATTCGGAAACGTGCCCAGAAGACTGACAGCGTTGCCACGTCAATGTGAGATGTCAATTATTTAAATTGCCATCTCTGAGTGTAACATTTTCGTATCAATAAAGTTTTAAAGAATCAGTTCAAATGAAATAAAAATTAAAGAAACAAAGAATAACCCAAGTTAATCCCAACCCTCTAAATACCCACTGCAGTACAGAAAGGTAAACAAGAATTCTATTTTTAATAACTCTTGCCTTCCTCAATTTTAACCCCGGTTTTACCGTTGTCATCGATGTGGTATTAACACGTACCGCCCGCGGCCTGCGGTATCTCGTACCGATTTCGAAGCGGTATTTTATGCCGAGTATTCGGTAATTTTATTTGATTTCGCTCGTAGGTCGGTTGTGGCTGCGGTTGCCTGTGATCCAGGTTCCTGAATCCCTTGACAGATCCTGTGCAAATAATGGGTTTTCCTGATAATGAACTAATGTACTGGCAGTAATTTAGGGAAGGTAGGTCGCTACTGATAAAATTTACAAATATGTGGCTAACACATTTGAGTGGAAATACATTATGTGCAGCAAGATTTTTTGCAATTGCTCCATGACACTCAAAGGGCTGACTGGTAATTTCCTGACGCTCATAGAACAAGTCATCTTTTTTAATATTTAGATTTATAAAATATTTTACATAACATAACATCACACCTGGAATTCGCGAAGATTAAGGCAGAGGCGTGCCTAATAGTACAGCCATAATTTTGCCAGTTATGTTTTGTTGTATAATAATATATTTTAAAACTAGTCCTTTATACAACATAACATTTTCCATTTTCTCCCTTGCGCCAGCGCTGCGACATATAACCCCCGCTGCGCGGTATCGGTCGCCATCGCTCCGAAGCGGTATCACATCCTGTCTGCGGTTATCGATGTCATTATCTACGGTGTTATGTGATCCTGGTATCCACTAAACTGGTACAACTTGCGAGGGTTGGACATATCGAGTATCGGGGTTAGATTTGATGGGGATTTAAAATTGTAGGGGTAATTTTCTTTGTTGGTAAAGTAGATCTTTTGTAACGTAAAAGATTTAGTTTCTGTTGTATGGATTACAGGCTGGATTCTCGTCATTAGGTTTATCACGGAAAAACAAAATGTTCTGCGCTGGTCGTGGTCGTAAGTCTAGTTGTCTCAAGCGCTATTGCTGAGCCTGAAGGTCGTGGGTTCTATTCACAATCAAAGTGATATTAGGGTTTTTCATCATACATTTATTACTAGCTACCACTTTACCTAACACTTCAGAGATTACAGGCGTGGTTATGTCTACACTAGTTTCCTCATTTAAAAGTGAACAAAAGTAGAAGAAAACGCTTTGAGTGTGTGTTTGATGCAATATCTAGCACGTAGGCAAGACATTTATTACAGCTACGTGCAGGCTAGGTACGTTACTTGCATTGCATGCTGGAAAACTATTTTTATATTGCGCTCACTACTGTGTTATGGACTTAAATTATCTCATAAAATTCCATTTTGAAGTCCAAGAGATAGCATTCAATTTGAAATGGATAACATTATGAGTGTAATTATTGTCACAGATAAAAATAATGGACATAATGTTGCAAAACCCTGCGTTTGCAATAAATAGTTTCTAAATCAAATGTAACGAATTAAGTACATTTTTGTAAAAATAATTTTAATACGCACACATAAAGTTCAGTAAGCGCTACACTACAACCTCAAATATTTTTTGAGTATTCAATCAATCATTCTGAAATTAACTTAACACTAAAGTCTGTTTTTTAATCCCTGAGACTAAATTGACACATGCAAACTTACAAGTAATGTTGCCAGCTCTTTTTAGCTCTTTTGTAGTGTTGTACCTACGATATCGTTTTGTTGAAACGTAACTTTTTATATTTATTAGACGATTAGAAAAAAAAAATACAGATGTCATCAGTGTTTTTTCCCGTACACGGTAAAACGGATATATAAACGTTTTCTCTTAAAAAAGGCAGAACCTTTAAAAAAATATGACAATAATATTGAAACTTGACACCATACAAACAATTACAATTTTTAAAAATAATTATCATAATTATTTGCAAATTGCAAATTACAAAAAAAGCCTCAAAAAATTATGTATTTGTTAATTATTTGTTAATTAGTATTTTAATTTTCCCAATTTTATTGCCAAATATGTTTTGATTTTTTTTATTTTTTTTTATTGCTGCTATGACTTTGTTAATTTATTTTTAAATTTTATTTTTCCAACAGTATTTCCAGATGACAGTATTTAATTTTTTTTTTTAATTGCTGTTATGACTTTGTTAATTATTTTATTTTTTTAATCTTTTTTAATTTAATTTTAGTGCTACATAATGTGTTGTGTTTTAATTTGATTTGAATGTTTAAATGCTACTATAACTTTGTTAGCTTAGTTATACATCTTATTACGCATGCTGTGGTCTCCTGTAAGTGAAGGAGTACACCTACGTAATACTTTTGTCGTCGATTATTTATTTCATGTGTTTGTGTATATCCTTTGTTGGAGATCCTAAATAAATAAATAATACGGCAGTTAGTGTGTGATTTTGAATACGGCAACCCTAAATTTAACAGGAACAACACTGGACGCCGTTTTATTATGATTAATATATGTTTCACATTGTATATATCTATATCTTATTACTTTTGTATTATTTCGTTTTAACTACCTACACCTTTTATTCAGGATAACTTATAAAAAAAAAACGATACTACTTGATTTTATTAACGGCAATGTACGGTAAGGGCACATCACTATTTAAGAATTGCAAAAAACTGGCAACCCATGTAATGTCGGTTTAGTCTCAGAGATTAAAAAACAGATTATAGTATAAAGTTCATTTTTATTTCAGTGATACTAACATAAGTTTTATTTTTACCCTACAACGGTATAGGCAAAAGGAAGGGTTATGATTTTCAACAGTTTATGTATGTACGTTTGTCTGTATTTACGTGTTTTCCTCCGTAGCGCCTAAACTATTCATCCGATTTTGATGAATAAGGTATCAATCGATTCGTTATTATGGTCCGGGTAACAGACGGTACATTTAAACCGAAACCCCGAATTTAATAAGAGCGTGATTTTTCAGTAGTCGGGTTTTTTAGTTATAGCATACTACACAAATTCGTGTTACATTAAATCAATTTAAGTAAGAGATGTACAAAATGTTAAGATAATTTAGCCTCGAATATACAAATTCCTGGTAAACTATTCATATGAGAATTAAGTAATGTGTGTAAGATTACTTAGCACTGGTAATTACCCTAATTATTATTTCGCTGTTAATTGGGGGAGTAACTCGCTGGTAGAATTTAATGGTACGAATCTTATAGTCATAACTTTACCTCTCGCTTGTATTCTACGAAGTGATAAGCTGTGACAAGAATGGATAAAATAAGGAATGGATAATATTAACAGTATTTTGAAAGTAGCATTTGTTACAGAACAATTGAAAGTCAGTCGTTTCTCTTAGTATGAACCTGTGATAAGGAGGGATGAAACGCAAGTGAGTAAAAAAGTGATGTATATAACATGCTTGTAACTTATGCCCGCGGCTTTGCCCACGGGAATTTCGATAATTGTCCCACGGGATTGTATTACCGGGGTAAAAAGTAGCCTATGCGTTAATCCAGTTTTTAAACTATCTGTTTGCCAAATTTCATCCAAATTCGTTCAGGAGTTTTTGCGTAAAAGAGTAAAAAACATCCATCCATCCTAACAAAGTTTCGTATTTATAATAGTACTAGCTTATTCTCGCGATTTCTTCCGCGTGAAGTTCGGTAACTGTCCCACGGAATCATAGCTACTACGGAAATAAAAAGTCCTATATATGTGCTAAATTCATCCCAATCCGATCAGTAGTTTGTGCGTAAACGGAAACAAACATCCATCCATCCATCCTCACAAACTTTCGCATTTATAATATTAGTAAGAAGTCAGATAAGATATGTTGATGAAAGGCCTTTGCCCAGCAGTGAGATGACGCAGGATAATAATATCAGTATGTTGATGGATGGAGAGGAACCAATCTAGGTAAGCGCTGCTTAACCTTGAAGATCGACCCGTGAAGCTATTATAATTTAGCCACGAGCTCCTCTTGAACAAGTACACGTGTCAAAAATATGTAAACAAAATACAATTATAATCAACCAAAAACTCTAAACCCTAAAATGAACCCAACAGCCCGAGTTACAATTCTCAGTAGGTAATGTAATTTAATTCTCAGTTCGCTGATTTACCCCCGGTTTGTAGAAGCCCGTTCAATTTAATCTTTAACAATGTTTGATAGCTGATTTACTGATTACTGACTAAATCAGACTTCCTGGCACCGAGAGGTAGACATTTACCATTTACTGTTGCGATATTTAATAAGATATTTTGTATTTAGATTTACCTTGATTATCTGTGTAACTGGGCACAATAACTGGTTTGCAGAGGTCAGATAGGCAGCCCGGATAGACCGGTATCCAGCTGCATTTAGTAATATGTGAAGCCGACCCCAACATAATTGGAAGAACACACAGGTACCAATTTCAGGCGCAAAGCAGTATTCTGCACTTCGGTTTGAAGAGCATGGCATTTCAGCTTTGCCAACGCACCTGAGATACTTCCGCCATTTGCCACCTGCTTGTTGGGCGATCTTAAGAAAATGGTGTTACGTCATAATTATGTGCCATTAGGCGATAAGGTTCCAACTATATTAGGGTCGGTTTTCAGTATATCTAAATGCGGCTGAATACCAGTCTTATACATAGAGAGACTACCTATCTGACCTGACGTCCACAACCTAGTTATTGGGTGACACCATATCCTTTGAAAAAAATGGTTGTCTGAATTTCGGGCTCCTAAAAATCTTTCTGAGACTGGGAGAGGTCTTGGTATATTAGGGATGGTGTCTCATCCTCTGACCGATGTACGGCATAAATGTGTAGATAAATATTCATTTTTTCTCCATTATATTAAATTATGGGGTTTGACAAGATTAATATGGCATTATTTTTAATGAAGTATTATGTGCACAACAACCCTTTTGAAAAGGGTGAATGAAAACCCTTTTTTTTGTAAAACCCATCCACTGTTGATTTAGTTGATTGATGGGGCTTGTTTGATTGAATGTGCATTAATGCCAACATCAATTTGAAATATAATTCAATATATACAAAACCACTTTTAAATTAATTTCATAACGGCCAAAAAGATTAATAACATAAAGTAAAAAAATAAACATCAAAAGATACTTTCTAAGATATTAAACAAAAATGGCAGGTACAAAGGTACCTAACATTTTTTATCCAGATTTAAAATTAAAACTATAACTCTTTTGTGGCCATTTCGTTCTGTAGTTTTAATATAGAGGTTTTCTTTAAGCGTTTCTTGGACATTACTCATTTAAATAAACGGTCTGCCTCATGGCTTACCTAAATGTTTCATTTAAAAGTGTTGCTAAAAGATAAATTCAACAAACTTTTATGAAACCTTGAAATTCTAAGGTAAGCTTTTTAATATTGTATTCACAATAATTTGTGTTCCTTACACAAGATTTATTGATCCATCTCAAATAGACGGTCTAAAGACTCCCTTTTCATGTCAATATGCTTCTAACCAATTGTCCTTTCCCACCAATCAAATAACAGGAGGTTCTGATGACGTAACGGGTACTTACGCCTAATCCAACACAAGGAGCGTATCCAATATGGCTGCGTATGCTGTAACCACATCAATTGTTCATTCGGACGGTACTCCTAAACAAATTAATACCTAATTGCCTCAATACTCGAGAACCGACCCGCCTTCAATGGAACCCAATTATACCCGGCATCCACACGATGGGGACTTTCAAAAGAAACTGGAGATTCGAAAATGTATTTTTCTTTGATTAAACCGAGTATTCTGTGTATTGAACGCGCTTGATTTTGTTACTGTTAAGTGTGCTAAACAGAAGCTTCATAATGTTGCGTAATACAATAAAAGTATAAGATTAAATTGGTTTACGGAATTCTAAATAGGATTTCAGATGCTTTGTTGGCGACTTCAAGAATACTTCGTGCCGTTCGTAACGTTTTTTTCTAGAGTACGAGTATCATTGCTAGGCTTTTCAAATGTTGGAACGGTAACCCTAACGTGAATATGGAAATATTCCCATTTATATCTTTCTTTATTCACAAGCATCTGTTCCCAAATACTTTGTCACAACAAGAAATCATTCAATAGGAAATCTCCTTCAAAAATATAAGCACACACCCACACAGGTAAGAGGAACATTCTCAAGAAACCAGAACACGAAGTTTAAGTACCAAAGGAATGTTTCACCTAACCAAAAGTTGTACTTGCAAGAACACCTCGGCTCTTGGCCACACTTAGTTGTGCAATACCGTGCGATGCCGCGCGGCTCCGTGCGGTTCCGTTCGTTCCCGAGAGGAACATATTAACAATTTATTAACTATACCGCCGAACTTCGCCGCAGTATTGAACTGATATTAACTTGGATGTCTGTTGAGACCCTAAGCTTAGCCAGGAAATGGTTATTTATTAGAGTGTTATAAACTTTGTGATTCAGAGCTAATAGGTGCTGATAGATTTGGGATATGGTAAAGTTGGTATGGTCAGCAACTGATTGTCGTATCTGAACGTAAAAGTTAGCTGTCAGTAGCTTTCCAGAATTTAGTTACGAGAAATTGTTATGATTAAAGATTCTAACAAAAGAGAAAAAATAATGGAGCTACAATAATATATTTTTAAAGAGTGACAATGCCTATATCAATACAACTGTTAAGCCATTTTCATTCATACATGCACCACTTTAAAATCAAAATCCCAAAAACCATAAAATAAACTTCAGATCTTTTATAACAAACGCCATTAATACATGCCTAAGATTATTCCCCAAACTGTGCTCAAACAAGAACAATTTCAAACGAAATGCGAATAAAATGACTCGGCAATATTCACAATTTACAGCTAATCTCTATTTGATTGCCCCTTTATTGGTGTTTAATATGAACAAATTAATTTTAATGCGATCCAGTCGATTGATAACTTTTACATAATATATTTGATTTTCATTTTAGTGGGTTCCGTGATATTATTGTGATATGTGGATTTATTGCATTGACATACAGTCGCGTTAATTAGATTGTGCAGGATTTGGTGATTCTTCTTAATTTATTCACTGTTTTTATTAATATTAGCTTTTGCCTTCGCACGCTTAAAGGTCAGAAACTATCCCACGGGGACGTACGGAGTACCGCGATAAAAGGTAATCTTTGTCCTAACTTAGGCAGGCAAACAGATAGCCTTATTTCTTAGAAACCCAAGGCGTGGAAAGGTAACACATGTACAGACAGGGCTACTTTCTCATTTTTTTGTTTCGTTGTTAATGTCGTTGAAGTCTTGCGTTTTTCCAAGATGCATCGTGTTGGTTTGTATTTTAGTGTTTTCATGCCGTATTTTTTAGCTTTATCAATCATTCAAAGCTTGTATTGAGTTTCGGCCTAACCACGGCCATTCTACTGGACTTGGTAGACAATTAGCAATAAATAAATATATTCTTCTTTTCTTTCATAAGCACTAATCGTCCAACAGTTATAAAAAGTGATTGCATAAGCTGAATAATAATATTCAGCGTATGCAGTCACTTCTTGAAGATTCACATTAAGTAAGACCATTCCCTAATTGCCATGCCAATACCCACAACCCAATAACTTCCCTAACTCCCCGAGAAGCGAAGTGGCCTATCTCCGTCGAACCTCATGACTAACAATAGTTTGAGTTTAATCATGACCTTACCGATCCCAGTCTATTAATGACGGTTATTAGGCGGATCCAGTTTATCCCTTGGCAACTAAAGTTTGGCAACTCTAGATATCATAATTACTTCGATGACCTTTAGCGTGTTTTGGCGAAAATACCTTATTGGTATTAAAAAGGGTTATCACGGTGTGGGCTGAATTTTAATTGGGGTTAAACTTTTCTTTAATATTGGTAGCGGTAAAGCTGAGAAAAATAGAGGATCTACAAAAAGGAATTATTCAGAGGTTTCATTAAAACTTAATCAGTTTTACGTAATTTTTTTTTTTTATAAAGTGTTTCGTATTTATTTTTAACAGGATTGACTTAAACTTTTCGGTAGCTCGATGTTCTAGATGTTCGTCCAATTCATTGTTGACTTTTTCACTATCGATGTCGCAGATACAATGTCAATCTGGCTAAGCCTTTATATAATATACGAGACCTTTGTCTTAAAATTACTTCGGCGCCTAAACATTTCAAGATACGTCTGGGCACCCATGAACACTCCCCCAGGGTCTATTACAACATGAAAACATACCATGCTGGCGTACCACGCTTTAATGGACGCCCGGGGCCTCCGAAAAGTTCACGACCATAAAGACTACCCTACTGGGCAGTGGGCACCATAGGTACGTCTATGCATCGAAATAACAGTTGCCTCTAACGTCTTCTTTAAGTATCCATTGATTTAAAGGTTGCAAGCGCGACTGCTTCGGTTCGGATAGTTGCTGGGTTCAGTTTCCCGGTCGAGCAAAGTGTTACTGGGTTTTTCTATCAGGAATTTCTCAGTAACAGCCACGGAGTCTGGATTTGTGTCCACTTCTGCCTAACCCTTCGGGGATTAAAGGCGTGATGTTATGTTATGATTTAAAGGTATAAAGAGAAATAATCTACTACAAATATTTTCGTACGATAATATCACGCCAGTCCACGAAGTGTCAAAGTCGAAGTGTTTAACTATAGTACACCCGAATTTTACCAGTTATGTCCAAGTCCCATGTAATAGTGGGCGAGCTAATTGCCATTAATCAGGCTCTTGGCTCCTACCATAAAGATTAGTCAGAGTAATTAGACACCATATGTACCCATGTTCCATATCCATGAGTGGCCACGTGAAGGCCTAAACCAAGTAACCATCTGTCACCGAAAACGGGAATTTTTTTTTTTATTGAATTGGCAGTATTTACTGAGAAGCTTATCCTGTTGAACATCGTTCTAAAGGTACGGAACGCTTTTATTGGTCTAGGCCCTGTCGTGATAATAATCACCGCAGTGTATAGCTATCTGTATGATGGGAGTAGGGACCACAGATGCAATGACTTTGGGATACCCCAAAAACAAAGCTCAAATACATTATGAGTGATCTCACACTAACACTACCTCTAGTAGGTACCTGTAAGTGTGTTCACTAGAAGGTACCATTTCCAGATTCTCTTCCTACAAGTATTCTAAGATATAAAATCTTTGCCTTGAACCTTGCAAAAACTCATTCCATTACCCGTTTTACGACATGCGCAAATCGAAAAGTAGCTAGGTATTTGTACACTCAACCACACGTCAGTCGCAATATTTGAACAGCAAAAATCACTTTTACCGCTGTGACATAAAGACAATGTCAAATTATAATCATTTAACTGTACTGTCATATTTCCAGGCTATTCTTGTACCATACAGTGAGCCGTAACAACTTCCTTTCATGTCAATCACATATCAGGTTGGCACAATGTGTGTGTAATGTTACAATAGGACGGCCCTGGGCGAACAACAGATCCGATATCAAAGAGTTTGTGTTTTGATAAAATGGTACCTACTAATAGTACTTCTTCCTATGTTGGAAATACATCGCAATTCATTTGATACACACACCAATTTTTAAGTTACAAACATCAGATATGAACAAGATCGAAAGCCACTTAATCAAATTGATACTCATCACTTTTTGAACGTCATAATTACTTAAGACAATCCCATAACGACGCCCTTCTGTCCCTTGAACACTTAACGTAGTCCTACTTATATTCAAAACCGATTTTCTCGTTGAATATCGTAAATTGTAGCTTTGAGACTGGACCTATTTCGTAATAGTAAAAGTTCCGATTTACTATATGTTCTTACCGTCATAAAATAACAATCGATACAGTATAAGAAAATCATCACTAAAAGTATCTACGAGTATACATATTTTTAGTGCTTTTGACTGCATCTACTCATTGGCCAAAAAGTATTATGTATACCTACTTAAATGAAGAATTTTTATATTTTATTTGATTATTAACTAACTAAGACATAAAACGAAGCTCGCAGGTTTCTTTTACACAAGGAAAGTAAAAGCCATCTTTATGTTTATATAAATTAAAAAATTTATGTACCTTGTTTTCTAATTTAACAGCTGTCCCACAGGTCGCTCATTAAGTAGCAGTTACCTATTTATTTACTACAAAAGACGAAGCAACTGCTGACAAATTAACTTAGTTAACTTTGAATTAAGTTTCGCGATTAATTAGCGTCGACGGGTGAAAATATAAACTGACGCTGAAATTAAGTTCATTAAATACACAGGTTAGAACCTGTGTATCTGTGTCGTAAATAAATTAACCTGGGAGTAGAAGTAGAAGTAAATAGTTTATAGAGTAAGTATTATGTCTATTAGTTTTTCTACAACTTACCGACAGAATCCGTACATCGAAACAACACTGAAACTCCGAGTACAAACAACAGTGACCACTTCATCACAAAGTTTTTCAACAAACTCATCTTCACCAACGGACAAAAAAAAACAAAACTTCAAAAAACGTTCCAAATTCTAGAACGTCGCATTTTCAAAAAAGTTTTCGCAAATCGAACGCGGGAGCGAGGACGGTTACAATCCGCTCGGGTTTGCTTCGGTGCGGCGATCGTGAGGCAACTGTTCTGTCAGACCAGCTCAACGGAGGCTGAGGGTTCCGAACCACGCATGCGCCAACCTTTCTTCGCTTTTCAGAAAGCGGTGTTTCTAGTTTGAATTATACTGTATTTCCTTTTGACGTTACGCTCGATGCGCCTTTGACTTGTGCATTCCTTCAAAGGGTTTCGTGGAATGGAACAAAAGGTTTTCGGTGTTCCGTAGGGATGCGTCCTGTCCTCTTAATTGTTGTCTTGTTCTGTGAATGTTTCGGCTGAAAATATTGTTTCATAGATACTGGAATTTATGTAAATGGTGGGATAGACACTTTTGAAAAAGTGAAATTTGTTGTTTGTTACAGTTAGCCTGAATTATCCCACTGTTGGGATGCCTCTCCCCATGACTTTCACTTCTTTTGATCCACGGCTTTTTTTCTTTTAATGTCCGTTCACTTACCGTTGGTTTTGTCCAGCTCGTCCTGCTACGTTTACGTAGTTTGCCGAGACGCCTTGTGACTATGTCGGTGTCATTTTGGCCCTCAGCATGTTGTTAGTAGATACTTAATTAATATATTAATCCAATCACGTAATTAATAAGTAAGACGATCGATATGTCAAGTAGTGTAACAAGTGTACTTTTCCCCAAAACAACGCATTTTTTTCCTGAAATCAACCTCAATAATAGAAAATAATTCGAAGTCATAACAAAATCTATGAACTCTTAGCTTCCAAATGGCCGAGAGATATTCCTACGTTAGATTACTCTAGCAATTTATGTGATAGCGTGACGTCACCATGACATGTGTCTTCTAACTGAAGAGCGTTTGTGGCGGGAAAGATGAATGGACAGATTAGGTGGCACCGTGGCGCCGAATCTGGTAGGCGCTGACTAAGCGAGATATAGTGCTGGCTTTTATTAAGATGCGAGATATGAAAGAGATGGAAGATACTTTTGTGCTAGTTGACATTTTCAATTTCATTTTAGTGTACATACAACGTTCGTTATTCATCATAATTATCAGCCCACAGCAGTCTACTGCTGGACATAGGCCTCTTCAATCGCACGCCACTCAACTCGATTCTTAGCAACTTTCATCCAGCTGCTACCAGCCACCCTGCGAAGATCGTCACTCCACCGAGCCTGGAAGCGCCCACATGAACATGTCTACCCCAACGGACATCTCTTCTACGACTAATATGACCGGCCCATTTATTATTAAATTCTACAAAATCGAATCATATCGAAATTTTAAATATCGACTACGATTGATAAATAAAATTAGAGAACAACTATAAAAAGAAAAGGTCCAAAATTGTCCTCGTTCCAGTTGCCGGTTCTTAATGATTCTCATAAAAATAAGAATACAGACTTTTAGTAGACATTCTTAATTTCCGCGTAGTCGTTATACTGTTTATTGAACTACAATTTTCCTTTGTTAGGGCAAGCTAATGGTATGTTTCGCGAAAAATGCTCTTTATAAAGCTCATGCCTAGAAAGCTCAATCTTTTATCAAGGTTCCTTGCTTAAAGCTAATGCACGGTGAAAGAGACATCGCGACACAAACTTTTATGAAGATTGTGATCATGAGTCCCTACATGATTGTAGACCACTGCATAATGGTTACACGGTCGTAGTGTATGGAGCAGCTGATTTCTTTTCAATGCTGGTCTGGAATCATTTCCCGATTCCATGGCAAACGTTTTTGTCACAATATCCATTATAACGTATCTAAATTTCCTCAGCCTTTTGAAGTTTACTGATAGGCCCGGATGTCCATTTTCGGTCGCAAACTGCCTGTTTCTAATCTTGAGTGAAATTGACCAACGGGTATCCGACGCCAAGTTGGCCAATTCGAAGTCCCCACTTAAGTGAATTCAATGCTTCGGCAAACATAGTCAGGCGACCTTAGCTAGCTAAATATCTACAAGATAGATCTAGAATTATTTTGATACGTTTTGTTTTATTGACGAATAGAAGTCAATTAATCAGCCTAGCCTTTTTCCAACTACATTAGTGCCCGCTTCCAGTCCAACCAGATGTAGCTGAATACCAATATTTTAACAATGAATCAACTGCCTGTTTGATCGCCAGAAACCAGTGACTGGGTACTGTGGTTCTACTTGGTTCTTATCAAGATAGATTCTAAAATTCTTAGTTAAAAATAAAATAAAACCTTTACCTTCTGTTGGCACTCCGATGGACTTCGAGCCAATACCTTTTGAAGGATGCTGCAGAACGAAGATATCGCGCGCTTAGCGATTATAAAAATGGCTTAAGAGTCCGGCAATGTCGCTTTAGCGAACTTGCTTGAGACACTACCATACCGCGGAAATTTCTGCGGTAAGCAGCGTTGTGCTGTACACGCATTAAACTTTGTCCACAGCTGGCATGTGTAAAAAGAGAGACAATAGGCACGTAAAAAGCTCCAGATAAAATTATACTGTACTAACAAAATAAAATGAATATATTTGACGAAGAAAAAGAAACAAAAATACTAGTGACGTGGTGCTTCACTCGTGAAAGCTACCTACAATTGGTTCCCCTCACGAGCCCTCACGAGCCCGCACAATCCCTCACATTACCATAAATCACAATAACAGTATATTGAAGCCGTCTGAACTAGGATCGCGGCGTTTGCTGAACATTAGCTGTTTCACGGCGAGACAAACATCATCAATCAGCGGCGTATTATTCTCAATATTTCGCCGTATTATTAGAAACATAAAATTCTTTTTAAAATATTTTGAATGTGTCTGTATTTGAGTAGGGACGTTTTGCATTACACGGAGAATCAAACTCTTACCGACTTTATCGATTCTTTTTACACAGTAATGTGTAAATTATAATTTGCAAGCAGTGGGCAGATAATTTTTTTTTTACTATAAAGTAGCCTGCCACTCGAGCGTTTTGTTAGTACATATCTGCGTTGTAGCAGTCACAAATTAATTGGCTATTAGTTTGGCCGGCTAATTGTATTACAGTGATCTAATGGATTCATAAACAAGATAATGTTAGAATACTGGCGTACCTAAAACAATAAATTAAAATGTCAATCAAAAGCGTACTAATTTACAAGTTTTATTACAGTAATTTAAATGCATTTTTGATATCGTGTTTTAAAAAGTCGGTGTTTAATAAATAATAAGAAAATTCCATTGAATAATTTTTGCAGAAATGTAAGATGTTTTACAAACTATTCTTTCATCATCAATCATCTAAATATCAATCAAAATCATTCTTCACGCTTGCCTAATATCGTAGGTATTATTTAATAAAGTTCTCGTTTCTATGAGCAGTCTGATGTAAAAACTATCGGCTGGTGTTTGGTTTTGGTGTTTGCTGAAACATTAGCTGGCGCGGCGTGTGCTCTCTAACCATCATCAATCAACTGCGTATCACGGAGCTTGACTCAAATAAAACGTATGACGTAGTGTTGGGTTTAAATTGGTCTTGCTATAAAATGTCTAGAATGTAAAGTTTACTTTGCTAAGTTTCTTTATTGTATTTTGACAGAATATTTGTACTTCAACTGTTGTGCATGAAATTAGTCGCTATCACAATCACTACATAGTATAAAACAAAGTCGCTTCCCGCTGTCTATCCCTATGTATGCTTAGATCTTTAAAACTACGCAACGGATTTTGATGCGGTTTTTTAATAGATAGAGTGATTCAAGAGGAAGGTTTATATGTACCCGTGTGAAGCCGGGGCGGGTCGCTAGTAACATATAATTAATGCAAAACATTTTATAAAATTAAAGTTCTTGTATCTGTCTGAGTGTTCGCGTTGTTCTTCTAACTACGCCATGGTTTTTAATGAGATATTCACCAAGTTTTCGGAAATGTATTCTGAAATATTTGAGTTTTGTTTTGATAAGTATAACGATTATTAATATTATATACTTACAGTGAAAAAAAACTGCTTCATCAAGTCGTAAATACCTTGCAGCACCTTTGAACTCGTCTATCTTAATGTAATGTCCTGTTAAGTATTTTGTGTGTACATAAATAAATAAATAAATCGGTGTCACGCGCTGCAAAGCAGGGACGTGTGGCCATCATCATCTGCCTACCTTTTCCCAACTATGTTGGGGTCGGTTTCCAGTCTAACTGGACGCGGCTGTATATCAGAATTTTACATGAAGCGAATGCCTATCTGACCTCCACAACCCAGTTAGTACTGGGTAATATGGCTCCTTGGTAAGACTTGTTGTCAGACTTTCGGGCCACTGACTACCTGTAACGAATTTCAGGAGCATGTGGCTAAAAACCATTAAAAAAATATAATCTGATATTTATTCTCCACCGTTTATTTCTCGATACATTTTACCGACAGCACAATATGGAAATATATAAATCTGGCCGCAACCGACACAGGACGAAGGTTCAATCGTTACGGCAACAATGTAATTGAATCAAAAGTCCGCGGGTTTCCGGGTGCGTGACGTAGCAGGGCGCCGCCGCCGTCACCGCGCCCGCGGCCCTTGAGTTTTAAGTCCATTGTTACACGGGTTTCATTTATAAATGGTTTTTCTTTTATCGTGACAGATGATTGAAACGTTTTAGATAAAAATATTACAGAAATATAAATCTAATTATAATTATTAAACCTAAACACATAGTCACTTGAGAAACGTCTGAAGCTAGGTACCTACACCGTTCGAATTGGTTGTTTTCCAAAATAATAAAAGTATTAACATGTGTTTTAGTTTTAATATTCAGTTTTGAAGTTTCGAATTAATAAACAACAAACAAACTATAAAATAAAACCCAGCAACGAACCTAGTTTGAAACTTACCAACCCTAAATCATTACTTTGTGCCAACATTTATTCATCAAAAGCGCCAACAAAGCCGATCAAATTGTTTGTTCAGCAAGCGCGCCACTAAAATAACTTTCCACCTATATTGTTTTCAAAAAACACCCACTGTTTACGGTCTCTACCCTCATATTAGCATAGATCAGGCATCCAAAATCATAATTCGTCTCAGCAGTGGAGCCACTCGCTCGTACATTAGTATGCGGCTCGGCGCTCCCAGCTATTGTGGTTTGTTTATAGACAAATTTCCACCTGAGAATATACTTGAACAAGATGAAACGGACTGATTTCTGTTTGCGTTACATCCAGTCCTTTGTGTTATACCTATTGTTCGGGACCCAATCAATCGTACCTTTTATTTATTCGTCAGGATTAACTGAGATTATGGTGCGGGTGGGGCAAATGTGGGAAATGTCGGATTTAGTTCGCGGCTGCGACGTAGATTGCAGTTGGATTCATTTGGTGCGCGCCGGAATGAATTTGTGTTAGCCATGGCAAGTTTGGTTTGTTTGCAGATGCCATCAGTATTGCGTGCATTTGGGTAAATATACGGACTGAATACTGTTTATGCCTTTTATGCAACATAACAATATTAATTAAGAACAGTGACTTTATTTAACTGTTGATAAAAATAATATCCCTTCATTTTAGTAAGCTACGAATTAACTTTGTAGAACAGGTTTTCAATTCAGGAAATTTTGAAATTTACAACAAGATATTTAATGAATAATTTTGATATTAGGCGAATAATACGAGCAGGAAACTATCCTTTGGGAAACAAGCGCGGCCAACGACCTTGATTCCCGAAAATCGGTTTTCAGAACTCCTAACCACGTACACTACACGTGGAACCATATCGTTACATAAAATCAAGTAACAATCAGTACCAACAGTAACAGAGTGCTAAGAGCTCGATCCTTGCAGTAATACTCTCCGGAGAATCGAATCATTGCCGCTCGGCTGAGCAAATTAACTACATGGGAACCGAACGTGGGGCGCTGTGTAAACGAGCCTCCCTTCGACATCTGTACTCATTTGTGCGCGTGATGTTTGTTTTGGCAGTGTTAAAGCGTAATGGAAGGGGTAATCGGGACACTGTGTAGGGTTTAATGGGAAATCGTCGAAAAAAAAGCACGATTTTTTTTTTTTTTTTTTTCGCTAGCTGGGAATGCAACTGCCATGTTATCTCTCGACTAATGGTTAGAAACACACAGTCAACGGTACGAAGAATAATTATTAATAAAGTATTACTAAATTCTTGAAAACCACCATCCATTGCCTGCCTATGAATTTCCATTAATCGAAAAATCTTTCAAAGAAATATTGAATTCTAAAGCAAATTACAATAACAGCAAGGGTAAAGCAGTAAAGGTATTGGTGATTGTTAGTAACGGATACATTTCCTATGAAATGACCTGTCATTTTAGGATATTCTAGAAATTTCTATATTGGCATCCATCTGCAGGATTTTGCGAATTCAAAACCATTTTTTTCTCTAATATTTTATTTTTTTAGGCGTTGCCTCACACTAGGGTTTCTTACTGTTTCGTGGGTGCGTTTACAAACATTTAAACTCACATACAATTGACAAACAGCCAGACCCGGAAGCAACTACTTGTATACCGTACAAACAAATATTTGTATGGCCTACAAATAGTTGTGATCGAACCCGCGACACGTAGCGCAGCAGCCAATCGCTCAGCCACTGCGCCAACCGTGCCGTCATTGTTTTAGATGCTGTGAATCTGAGCTTCACTATCGCTTATTTTGGTAATGCAATTATGTGAGATGTTAAGACAAAGCTTTCAAATACGAAACTATTGCTGACTTGGTCATTTTGCGTATTTACTTACCTAAGTATCCCCATAGCACTAGGTCGTGACAATAAGCGACTATGTACTCGTACACTAACTAAACATATTATAGGATTCTGTCAACGTTCTACGTCTTCTCTTTATTTACGGCCGTATCTTTGCCGACAACTTTCGGAGCATTAGGTATTGTATCAATGTAATAAAAAGCAGTGGATACAAATAAACTTTTTTTTTCTTGCGTATATACTGAACATACAGAACGACAAGATTTATAATTATAATATTTGTACTACTATTACTTCGTCCACACTTACAAGTACCTACATATTTTTGGCCTCAAACTCATTCCCAGTTGCAAGTACTTTGCACCTGATCTTGGTGAAGGACCACCAGTTTTTTTTTTATTTTTTTTTTTTTCCCATGTTTTTTTTTTTTTTTCAATGTTATAAATTATTACCTTATTTTAGTTTTTCCTTCTGCAGTCACATTCTTTTATTAATTTAATTTATTTTCAATGTAATTAATTATTAGTATTTTTTTTTTTTTTGTTTTTTATATTTCTTTAATCACGTTTTGCTAATTTAATGTAAGCTATTTTTCTTGCGCTAGCAGAACTTTGTAATTTTTTAACCTGTGTATTGTCTGGGTCACCAAGATACAGGCTATGCCTAGTTTGGGACTCGCTGTTAAACCTGTCAGTATTCTGTTGTGTAAGTTAATAATAAATGAATTTGAATTTGAATTTGAATCAAATGCCATTTCAGCATTTCGTTTGTACTGTTTTAATAGCTGAACTGAAATAAAAATGGTTTGACTTTGTCATCACTGATAGGTTCAATATTTTTAATCAATCAATATCTTTATTATGGATCATAGGTAGGTACATAATACAGGTCTTAAATAATTAAATTGTGGTCAGCTATGTCTCGCCTATTGGGCATACAATAGCTACTTGCACTGAAGTTAAATTAAATACATTATTACATTATGGTTACAAATGATTAAATTATTAATTTACAGAGAATATAATAGAGAGAAAAATGAACACATACATAGACATTAGAGGGCTACTGAACGCATCATCTGAGGAAGACTGTATTGTGTATTGGAGCAGTGATTTGTCTGATAGGAAGTCTTACAGTGTAGTAGCATTTGTGTACTAACCGGTCGTGGAGATTCTTTTTAAATTTTGTTATATCTGAAATTATTCTAATAGGCCCCGGGATATTATTAAAGACGCGTGAAGCTGCAATTTGACCTTCGAGAGCGTCCCTCCTACCGCTCCATTCATCAATTGCCTTAATGCCTTGTCCAAAAGTACAAAACAAAAGAAAAAAGTTTATGCAAACATTTGAATAAAACATTACAGACCGCTATGTCATTTAAGAAAAAAAGCATTCGAAATTCGAAGTTGTTGGGCAACCCTACCTCTTTCTTTGCAAATTAGAACCCCTACTGTTTGCAGCTAGGGTTGGCGTTAATCATAACTTTTTGTCGGCTATTATCGTAAATTCGCGGCAACTGAATAGTAAATTAGAGTGGTTCACTGCCCACTGAGAGTTCGCTAAGACTTGTAGAAAGGGATAAGTGTTTACTGTAAAGTTGGTTGAGAATGTCATAATGGATTCTTGATATTGATATTATTATTCGTGTCCTTATCCCAATTTATTTGGGGTCGGCTCGACGTGTCTCTTTCTTGCATACTTCTCAATTCGACGAGTCCCATTCTCATCCCCTTTCTATTGTTGATGTTGATGAAAAAGTAAATTTTTACTGAAATAAAATGATAAACAGCAAAACACAGAATTGTATAGACCCGTAAGAGGGAGGTGTTTGCCCAGCAGTGAGATAATACAGGCTATTTAGACACTTACTTACTTTTGTACTTCGGATAGTGTCTCACAGATGTCATATTCGTTAAAACAGGTTTTAACAGACGGCAACCAAAAATTGAAACAGTACATCCCACGCTAAACTACGCTACAATTTCATCGACTAAAAGTTCGCTTACAATGTAAGCACTACTAAGCTAAACTAAGTTAAACAACTGAACAAATCTACTTCCTCAAATAGCAGATACCTCTCTGATCTGAAGCACTAGTCGAAATAAAAACAGAGAGTGTATCAGCTTGTCCCGAACAAGTTTAAGACCAAGTTAACTGAAGCTAGTGAAACTGGGTTACTTAGTGTGCTCAGTCGCAGAGTGGGTGAGCAAATAGACTCCGTACCTTGCAGTATGTGTCTTGAGGAGTATGCGAGTTTGCCGTAATGGTATTACTGACGGAACGGTGGAAGTATTTCGTGTAGTTTTAATAGGTATAGCTAGGAGTACTAAATGTTACATACATTGTCTAGTAAGTGATTTTTAAAAACAGTGACAAATGAATCGTCGTCAAGTAAATGACTCCTAAACACCGTTCCATTATTGTAACTATAAAGTGATCCTGTACTAGATAAACATACATAATATAATTATCACGATTGGTATGGTTAGGCAGAGGTGTGCATGTTTTCCACCTACATTTCAACATTTATATTTAAGTCCATGTAAGAGGATAGGGGGTAGGCCATTTGCCGTCTTCCGGGCTCTAATTCAGACTCTGGTCTGCCACCGAGAAATATCTGATGGAAAAACTCAATAAAATATTGCCCGTCCTGGAGATTGAAGCCAAGACCTCTGCTGAACAGTTGCACTAACGAGAAAGCTACTAACGTTTTTTTTTTTTTATAGACTCGATACCTGTAACATTTTAGGGAAGCACTCGAAAACGAAGCTATATTTTACTCACATTTTTCTCCAAAAATATACGGACATAATCCACGTTTAGTTATTGCACCAAAAAAATAAAAACCATATGCAATACAATGCAGCTCAATGCAGCTCGGACATGACCAGACTATTTTTATCCCCTGTCGGCCGCTCATACGAGCTAAATATTTCATGCGGGTGAGGTATGCTTGTCGCTTTTCAATTTACCTACCTCTTTGTATACCGCAGACAAACGACGGTCATATCTGGTATTATCACGATTTATATGTGTTTTATGTAATAATGATGCTGCATGTGTGGGCAATTTGAATAGTCGGACGCTCTTGCGTATAGTAGTCAAATATTACAAGGACGTTTAAGGTTACGAACGCACTGAGAAGAATGCTTAGCGCCTGCGGCCGGATGCGAAGATTCTAAAACGTTCGTTTCATTTCGCTACTAACTAGGCGACTCGCTAACCTCTACGTGCTAAGCCAGCATCCTGTCAGTGCGTACGTCACGTTAGCGTTTCATTCACTTTGTTTTTAAACACTTAAAAACTTGTTTCGTGAAATTGTAAAAATCATAATGGTAGCGTTAGTTATGCTTTTGGTCGCACGCTAAATATGATAAAGGAATTTTGTAGAATTCTATCAGTATGTGAGTATGACGGTAATTCAATGTTTATATGATGCCAGTGGCTGTTAAGGCCGGGGCTACGCTTGTATTCTATAATCAGTTTTATCATCGAGAATAAAACAGCAACATATTTTTTTATCGGATTCTGCAAAAATTCTCACTTGAAATTCTGTAATGTTAATTAAACATGTTGGTTTAGTTGGATGGAGAAGAATGTGGATATCGGTTTTCATTCTGAATTATTTCACACAGTTTCTGAAATAATTTAACTTATTCACAAGTAAAGAATGTTGTTTCACTCAGGTGCAACGTAACTAAATAAATTCGAATTTTTGAGTATCCGAAATAAATTAAAGGAAGAGTAAATGAAAACCATATCTAAAATATTAGGGATTAATATTCGAGCTAGGCCTTTCGAAAGTTTCCGTTACCAAATTAGCTTAACACATAAGTAAAATTGCTGTCTTGCTATGTGAGTTTGTCGGTCGCAAAATATAAAACTCAATTTTAAAGTTAGCCTTTGATTGTAAGGGAATAAGTATGATAATTATTTTAATTAACTTGTTTCATAATAAACATCAAGTAGACAAGGTGATATCATACGCCATACGGTGCAAATCCGTGCCTAAAAAATATTTTACTATCGAAACATGTTTAAATATAGGATCGGGTTAACATGACATTCTCTATCTTTGTAATAAGGCACTACTTCGTCCATAGCAAGGTTAAATATAAATAAAGGATTGGATTATGCATGAAATTCTTTTTTTCCTCTCTATATTTCGGTCTAGGTAAAGAGGTCAGACACAGACTGTTAAAGTAGAATGATCAACAGTGCTTAAAACTGCACTTCAGTCAAAACAACTCAAAATTAACTTTGAAGTAGTCAAGGTTTACTGACCGATTAACAGCAGTATAATATCACCTTAAATTAAGAGCCCTTTGATGTCTTGACAACATAATCAGAATAAAATATGCAAAACGACTGTAGCTTTCAAATCAAACTCCACAATAGCGGTGCACAAAAATAAAACAAATACATTTCAACGCTACGTCAAGCTTTGTGGCCGACTGTCCGTCAACCAACTGAATTGTAACATTTCACACCATTTAATTCGCGCACCATTCAATCAATGCTCAGCAATACATTTACTCCGTGCATTATTTAAACGAATGCGAGGAAAACGCATTGTTTCGTTAGCTGAACAATCCGATATATTTGTTATTCATATTCTGCGAGCCTCGTATGACAATACCAAGCAATATATTAGTGGGAAAGGCTATATTTTACAGCGAGACAAACTGCACGAAAGTCTGCCGGATGATATCAATGTGGTGTATGAAAAGTTGTTTTGGTATTGCGCCGTTTATTTTGACTTACACTTGAGATATGGTGGGATTATTGTTCTTTGAGAATTCTGTATTAACAAAACGTTCGACCAGTAGGATTTTCCATCGGTTAAAATGTAGAACCTACACACAAACTTTCATCTCATTTTTAACTTCTGCAAACGATGAATTTTCAAGTATCCTTCCTAAGAATGCTCACTTTAGTTGTATACCCTCTTGTGCAAAATTTCATACTTCTAGTGAGACTAACTAGATTAGGCTGCGCGTTGTCTGTCGGTGAGGGGGCTAAATAATAATGTTACAGGTAAATAATAATATCAAATTCAAATTCATTTATTGCAAATATGGGTAGTTATACAGGTGGGTTTTTGAAGAACAGGAAAGTTGTTAGTGACACCATATTCTGCACTAGGCATGCAAAATTTAGTTCGGAACGTGGTTAGTCCCTAAATTAAAAATGTAAATATATTAAAGTTCAAAATTACATGTCTATTAAATTTGTCAATTAAAGTCAAAGTAAATAATGTCAAAGTAATAATGTCAAAGTTAATCTATTATGCTAAAATGTCATTAATTAATCATTGTGAAATGCGCAATTTAATTCAAACTTAAGTAACACATGTTACAAGTAGTCCTGTTAATTCCTGGCTAAATAATAGTGTTACAGGTAGTCCTGTTAATTCCTGGCTAAATAATAGTGTTACAGGTAGTCCTGTTAGTTCCTGGCTAAATAATAATGTTACAAGTTATCAAGGTGTGTCGTATTACCCAATACTCACTGGGTTGTGGAGGTCAGATAGGTAGTCGCACCATGTAAAATACTGGGATTCAGCTGCATACGGTTAGACTGGAAGCCGACCCCAACATAGTTAGGAAAGGTGAGGCAGATGATATTGTTTGTCAGTGAGTGAATGAATGAATTTACGATTTTTGTTCAGTAGATTTAACACGTAAAAAAGCTCATGTTGGTTAAAAATAGCATCAAACAAATAAGGTAGAATACTCAGTTCATGCCGGAAGTAAACACAAGTAAATTGTTACTCGTGGAGGCTATTTTAATGCCCCCCACATTGCCACGTGCTAAGTACAGTGTATACCTACTATCTGTAACTGCTTCTCCACGTGTTGTGTTTATTTGGTACCTAGTGTACGTATTGTATTGTATTGTATTGTATAACGGGCTGGTGTCCGCAACTCCACGTCAAAGCGCGTATTTTGCGTGCGGGTGGGAAATCTATTCGATCCACCCTAACTCCCCGAGAAAGGCCAGCAGCGCCTTGGTGTTGCTGACAATCTCGCGGAGAGTACCTGGGGTACCGAAGTACTTTGCCCTGTATGTTGCAACCACTGGGCAATGTTGAAGCACGTGGGCTGCTGTTTCGTCTTCCTCCATGCAGGCTCGGCACAGGGGGCTGTCTGTGACTCCTATGACAAAGAGGTGTTTATTAAAAGAGCCGTGTCCAGTGATGGCGGCTGTAAGTGTGCGCAGCTGTAGTTTGGTCAGCCTAAGCGCTCGTTTGGTGAGGCGGCCATCGATAGTGGGAAGTGCTTCCTTGGCCTGCCTGCACTCGCCATGGTCCAGCCACAGCTTGTGGTGTTGTTCGCTGGTTCGTTTCCTTACCAGTGTGCGTAGGTACCCGAAGGGGAGTGGCACAATGGGTTCGGGACCCACTGCTGCTATGCTCGATCCCCTTCTAGCGAGTTCGTCCGCTGCATCATTGCCTCGGGAATCGCTGTGTCCTTTGATCCATTGGATGGTTATATTATTGTGATTACCAACCTGGTTCAGGCGTTGATGACACTCGTGTATTAACCCAGAGTTGACTATGTGGTTGTTTAGTGCTAGCAGAACAGCCATGCTGTCTGAGAGTATACGAATAGAGTGGTCCACAACCCCCCTGGCTAAGATGGCTGATGCCGCCAGGGAAATGCCCATGCATGCCCATGCGCATTTCCCTGGCCCTAGTGTACGTATCTCATGACCTCAAGATTTTACTCAAACTTGTCTTTTCTATAGTGAGAAAAACACGAAGACTCCTTGATTGAAGTTTTGAAGAGGTTTTTATTTAAACCGGTTTTAGACAAAGAGACATTCTATCAGCAAATCCGATGATAAAACTGTCAAAAATGTGTGAGACTCCTATTAGCTACCGAATACCTTATGTGGATTTCGTTAATATTCGTTTTAGACAGAAGAGACGTTTTGAAAGCGATAGCCACTTGTATATGTAGGCCTATTGGGTGTGATGGAACACACACCAAGATCCAATAAAAATCTTCAAAAAACGCCTGAATTTAAAAACAATATAACTGTAATAATGTGTGGCCTTCCTGACTAATCCCTAGTGATGAGGTCTACACTAACATTACTTAATGTGCTGAAGTTTCAACAACCACATTTCTGTAGTTTTAGCGTTTATTTATTTTAACAACTTTTTGAACAATAATTTAGAGTGAGTTTTTCATTGAAATACGAAACAATTTCGAAATGGAGTCGTGGGCAAGGGTTATTTGATTATTATTTTTGTGGAAAGCACTTAAATATTTTTCAGTTAAATAAAGTCTGTTTCTGTACACATTAATGTAGTTCTATTTCGTAATTTCCAGTTCAGTTTACAAAATATTAAGTATTTAACAAAGTTTTGTACGTAGGTAATTAGTTTTATCCAGTTTCGTTGTAACAGTAGTGTCAAAACATGTAAGTTAATTGGTTTGTGGTCGTTAGTCGGTAGTTCAAAAATTAACTCTATGGTCAGTTTATCAGAATCGCTGTGCATATAAAGGTTTCACAATTTTATCTTTATTAACCTACCCTTCTTTGTTGTTTACACTCTTAAGTGCAGTTTTTCAGTTTGAAAGGTTTTTATACTTCTTGCGAAAAAAGAAAAATAATGATAAACAATGGACGCAAAAGTTTTGCTGTCTTTTAACCTGACTAGCGGAGGGTTGTTTTACTATTGAAACGAATGCACAATAAATTATCAACGTTACATACATATTATCATCATCATCTGCCTAGCCTTTTCCCAACTGTGTTGGGGTCGGCTTCCAGTCTAACCGGATGCAGCTGAATACCAGTATTTCGCATGAAGCGAATGCCTATCCGACCCCCACAAGCCAGTTCGTACTGGGTAATACGTTACCTCTTGGTAAGACTGGTTGTCAGACTTTCGGGCCACTGACTATCTGTAACGACGATCATCATCAGTCGTTACGTACATTACATGTCAACGTCGTAAATTACATGTCATATTATGACATGTAATTTAAGTAGAATAAAATTGATGTCTGACAATTTTTGTAATGTAAAACTACTAGTATTAAATTCGCAGAATATACAGGGTGTAAGGGACAGCCCTCCACAAACTGACAGGGTGCATTTAGCTCCTTATTTTCAATCATATTCCACCGGAATTTTTCTCCGGATTTTTTTTTCAGTTACTATTCTTTTATTTCAATGTAAAATTACATTCCCTGTACGTAGCACTCGATTTATGTAAATAATACGGCTATAATCAAAAGTCCAAAAGTGGATGTTGAAATACTCTAACGAACGACGCATGAAATCAGATGTTCACTTCCTGCCTATCTACAGAGTTCATCGAACTAGTCGTCACGCTTGCCGTTCGCCGTTCGTTTTGCCACGGTAACGATACATTGCGTATGAGGAAATATAACTAATCAAATTTATTGGATTCCCATAACATTCCTGAAATAATTTCTTGTACCGGCCATCCTAGTATGATATACTGAATTCACCCCATCAGTTTGTGGAGGGCTGTCCCTTACACCCTGTATATTACAATACAATAGACGGATCTGCTGTGGCAAACAATGAAGAAGTAAATTAAACCACTGCTATACACAAGATTATTCTGTGACGTCACGATATATGTATATCGTCGAGCTATTGTCATCCCGTTACAATCATGATCATTCTACGTATCCATTGTATGCAGTGCCTTGTACAGGTTAGCATCGGGCTGTGTAAGCGCATTGTAGTGGGCTGTATTGATAGTTTATGCAGCTATTGGTTTGCCGTTTGATGAGTCTTTCAGTAAAATTATGGGTTTGGCAGAACATTTAGTCTGGATTCAGCAACGATAATCTGGGACTTTTTTGTCTCTTGTCTGGTTAGTGGTGCCACAGGAAAAGAGTGCCAGGCAGAGCCTGAGGAAAGCTATTTTGTCTAATAAGTCCTCCCTCAAGTTGAAGGTTATGAGACATGGTGCATCACATGATACAGCGTTTGCTGTCACTGGGATACCTCTGGTATAAGAAATTTTCATTTTCAGTGAAGACTTATCGTCGTTTCTTCTTCATCTAACACCTACAGACAAAAAAAAAACACAAAAAAAGTGGAAATTAACTTGAAAAATGCAAATTATTATAGAGGATAACTCATAAACTACCGAAGCAAAGTTAATTAAATTTATATTGGACCACCGCGCTAGCTTCCTCTACCAAATGAAAGAAGAATCGGACCAGTAATCATGGAGAAAACGGTGAACACAGAAGAAAAAAAAAGAAGCTGGTGGAAAACATAACCACCCCCTTTTTTAGAAGTCGGATAAAAAGGCATTACCATTAAAACCATAGCGGATAGTCGCATATTTCCTTGTCCTAAATATAGAAACGGAAATGTCCTACATTCGTAAATAAACAAAATTTTCATGATTGCGAGTAGCTGTATGAACATTGCACTTAATGGCTAGTATTGTATTACATAGGTACAGTTAAGTAGGTATTATATACGTGTAGAAAGAGATACTCTTTGGTGTCAATTGGATTTAGCTTTTGTTTCATAGCTCTTAAAGTAGTGGTTGTACATTATGGAAATGGAGTCCGAGGTGCAATTCTGTGCAGGTTTGGTTCTTGCATTAGACGAGTGCTTAATTACAACAATAGGTATTACGCCAGACACTAAACTACGATTTATCTGCATCATTATTTACTAATGTCAGTTGGGGTCGGCGCAACACAGTATTCTCTTTCATGCCCTTGACCACACGTCAGTCTACCATTTACTCCTATTTGTGTCATGTCATTTCCCACACAATCCGTCCATCATTTCTTTGTTCTTCCTTTGCTAACACCCACTATAGCCTTGTCTTCATTACATTATGTCGATCTTATTTGTGGAAGAGTAGAGTGTCGTAATACAGGCATTTATTTGCTTAAAAGGAAACTTCAATCACTAGCTATGTAGTAGGCACAATACTTGTACATAAGCTATGTTATTGCAATTTGTATATACATTTGTTATTTGGTATGCAACTAGCCTTTGCCCGCGGCTTCACCCGCGTGGATGTTGAAAACATAAACATAGTTACTAACCTTCATCCCCTTCATCAAAAACGCTGCCACACGTATAAATTAATTTTCAATCGTCAGCCTAAACACAAAATTTGAAGATCCTAATTTCAAAACTGACTGACTTTCACATAAAATTTCATCCCCTATTTAACCCCTTTAGGGGTGGAATTCCCAAAAAATCTTTTTTAGTGGATACTTACTCTTCACATAGAACACACCTTCCAAGTTTCATGTCTCTAGGACCAGCGGTTTGGGCTGAGTGTAGATATATCACCCAGTCGTCAGTCAGTCAGTCAGCCCAGTACCATTTTATATATATATATAAGATAAAGAATAAGAAATACTGGTTTACGAAATAAAGTATTAATATTGTTTTAGAGTCGATAATACTTGTGAGATTAGTGGGTAGTCTTGTCAATAGCATCGTCAGTGGCGTTCATTAGGTCCTCAAAAGTACAGTGGCATGGCCACTTAGTACATTTAATAAGTGAATCATGTTCTGGACAGCACCATGCACATCCACCGTTATAGTATGTATTGTATTTTCGTTCAAGCCGCAAAGCTATTTCGTTCTTTTAGGCCGTATAGAGCACTTTGTATTCCAAAAACTGGTTATAACAAAGTGAACGGTTTACAGGTATGAATTTGTTCGCTTTCTGAGTAGGAATATTGCTCACTGTGAAAATTTTCAAAAGAACTATTGTTTGTTTTAAAATGTTCCCGTAACTTGAGTATCTTCACAACGACCCTCTCGTTGTCAACAATTTGGCCAGCCTTTTTTCCGCCATTTTATATTATTTTCAAAATAGTAGGCACGTTTAACCTGTTTTAACTAATAGCTGGCATAAAAACAAAAAAGTTTATACATATTTGAATACTAAATAATTTAATAAGGAAAGTAAACAAGTTTTGTATGTGACAAAATCTGGACTCGTGGGTAGGTGTGAAAAAGTATAGACGTGTTTAAAAATCCGGAACTTTATTTTAAATTCAATTAATTCAAAATTCATTAAGTTTATATCTGTAATAAGTTAATAACAGTTATATAACTACTACTCACGTTTGTGCACGTTTATGTGACTTAGACAAGTTATTTTCACCACCTGCCAGCTGTTCAATTACTACACCACAGCACAAGTTTTCTAGCATTTCAGATAATGTCACAATTTGCTGAAGTCCTGGCTGCACAAAAAGCCCTGGAGGAGAACTTTTTGAGGAAGATGGGTGAGCTTGAGGCTCAAATACAGTGCGCCGGGCCAGCCAAGGATACGGTGGCAAAGATAGCTGTGGAGTTTCGTGGTTTTCGGGAGCTTGTTTTCTCCATGCTTGGGCTGCTGCGAAGCCAAATCAGTGAGTGTGCCAAGCAAATTGATGGCTTAGAGACCAGGCACCGGCGGAAAGCTTTGTTTTTCCAAGGTCTTGCTGAAGCGGAGAATGAAGACTGCACGGCTGTTATTTTGGATGTTTTCAACACCAAGCTAGCACTGAAGAATATCTCGGCACCTTCTATTAAAGCTTGTCACAGGCTGGGGGCCCTCAGCAAGGATCATCACAGGCCTATCCTCGTTAGGTTTGCCAGTGTAGACTTGAGGTCATCAGTGTGGAAGGCAAAGACAGGCTTGAAAGGCTCCAAAATGTCAGTGAAAGAATTCCTGACTAGGACCAGGCAATCTATCTTCGGCAAAGCACGGGAGCACTTCAGCATGCGGTCGTGTTGGACCCAAGACGGGGTTATCTTCATAAAGGCTCCTGACGGAAGTCGGCACAAGATAACTTCCTTTGATGAGCTGAAGCCCTTGGTAGCCCAGTACCCCAAGGCACCGGACGCGGCTCCTTCTACCAGTGGAAGAGGTGGCGGCGCTGCTGGGAATCTGAAAACCATAACACGAAAATTATAGGTTTGAGTGTTGATGTTTTGATGTTTTTTCTTGATTGTTGTTTTAGATTCCAAATCTTTACTTACCAGTTTGTAGTTGTCCAGTCTAATAGTTATCTTCCTTATGTTTTGTACTCCAACTGTTTACTTCTACTTCTTTATTATTAAGAGGTGCATTGGTACTTAGATACCCTCAACTGTGTTTATTTTTCTAATATTAGTTTGAGTGATTGATTGATATTGTTATATGAATGTCAGCTGCGGCTTGTCAAATTGACGTTTAGAAATATTTAAGTGACAGTGACGTTCCAAATAAACGTTTCGAAATTTTGTTTCTGGTAAACTCACAGATTATTTGTTATCAGTTACGTTTCGTTCCATGTACCATCACATAATTTGCAGTTGGGTGTGTCTCCTTCTTTTTCTATATTTAACTATTATTCTGATTCTGTTTTTGTTCTTTTGTGTCTGGGAACTACGGCTTTCACTTTTCCTTTGTATTTTGCTGTGTATATGTGCTATATTTTATGCTTATTTTACTACTTGCTACTAGTGTTGGTGTTAGCTGGCGGGTGGTGCGGAGTTGTGCACCTGTTGGTGATACTTAGTTTGTTTTTAGTAATAGCTTAATTGTTTTATATATTTATATATATATATATATTTGTTACGTGTATATTTATGTCAAACAATGAAATTTTCTTATCCGCGGATGAATCTGCTGCTTCTTCAAGCGATGGAAGTTTTTGCTCGTTCAGTGATACTCTTGGTGAGTTTTTGCAACAAAAGTTTAATGATAAGTCTGATCGATTGTTGAACGTGTGTCATATTAATGCTCAAAGTGTTCCGAGCCACTATAGCGAGCTGTACGACGCCTTTAACAGCAGCAATGTACACGCCATCTTGATCTCTGAATCTTGGCTCAAACCACATCTCCTGTCCACTACTTATCCTCTTACTGGTTTCATTCTTATACGTAATGATAGGATTGGTAAGGGAGGGGGTGGTGTGGCCATATACCTCCGCAGTGACTTTCCTTATAAAATACTTGCCACTTCCTCTTCACAATATTCTGCTTCTGCTGAGTTTATTTTCCTTGAAGTCTGTGTCAAGGGAGCCAAAACTGTTATTGGTGTTGTTTACTGTCCTCCCACTGTTGATTACTTCACTGAATTCGAATCAGTACTTGAATCTTTGGGTTCAGAGTATGCACATCACATCATAATGGGTGACTTTAATACAAATCTCCTTTCCCGCAATGCCCCTCGGTCCTGTAAACTCCTCCAGCTTATCGAGTCGGTTAGTCTGCACGTGTTGCCGCTCCAGCCTACCCATCATAACGCTGTCGGTGATGACACCTGGCTCGATCTGATTCTTACCTCAAATCCTTCTCTTGTATCCTCCCATGGTCAACATGACGCTCCTGGCTTTTCTCACCATGACATGATTTTCCTCTCTTATATCCTGAAACCTCCCAAACCTAAACCTAGGGTTCTGTACAGGCGTTGTTTTGCGCGGATGAATGTTGAGGAAATTAAGAAGGATGCATCTGTGACTGATTGGGAGCCTATGTTGGAAGCCTCTTTGGTTGACGATAAGGTTGCGATATTTAACGATGTTGTGATCAACCTCTACAATATTCATGCTCCCATCAAAAAAATTAAACTAAAACGTCCTCCTGCTCCATGGATGACAAGAGGGATACGGATGGCAATGCGACGTAGGGACCGGGCATTCCGTAAATTTAAGAGGGATCGTACTGACGAGAACTGGTCATTATACAAGGTTGCAAGGAATAGATGCAACCAGATGATACGCATCGGTAAACGCCGCCACATTTTAGATAATATAACTTCTTCCTCTTCTGCCGATATTTGGAAATTTCTTGGAACTCTGGGTATCGGCAAACCGCGACATTTAGACCTTCCAAACTCTATTGACCTGGATGAGCTTAACCGACATTTTTCTTCTGCTTCCTCCATGGATCGCTTAACCAAGCAACGAACTTTGTCCTTAATTTCTGGTCTAACGCGCCCTAATATTAACCACTTTTGCTTCGTTCCAGCTGAACCGGGAGAGATCAAAAAGATCATCCTATCCATCAAGTCGAAAGCAGTGGGTTGTGATAATATCACCCGTGGTATGATCATAACTCTTTTGGATGAGCTCCTACCTGCGATTACCCACATTGTGAATTTTTCCCTTTTTACCGGAGCATTTCCTTCCCTGTGGCGCAAAGCCTATGTTTGTCCGCTACCCAAGGTCCCTAATCCCTGTCTTCCTGCCCATTTCCGTCCCATTTCGATCCTTCCCTTTCTATCTAAAGTGCTTGAGGCCTGTGTGCACAAGCAATTCTCCGATTTTGTCCATCGGAACTCGCTTATCAGCCCACTTCAATCTGGGTTCAGGCCTGAGCACAGCACTGTTTCCGCCCTTCTTAAAGTGACTGGCGATATTAGGGCAGGACTAGAAGACACCAAGGTAACGGTACTGGTGCTGGTCGATTTCTCAAATGCCTTCAATACCGTTAGTCACGACATCCTTTTAGCCATTTTATCCCATGTCATGGTCTCTCCCGGAGCACTGGAATGGTTCTCCTCTTACCTTCAGGAACGCCAGCAGTCAGTTCATGTTGGGAATTCCTCATCATGTTGGTGTGATTTGGAGACTGGTGTTCCTCAAGGCGGTATTCTTTCTCCTCTTCTGTTTTCTATTTTTATTAATCTCCTTACTTCTGAGCTTCAGTGTGCGTATCATCTGTATGCCGATGACTTGCAGTTGTACTGTCAGGGGAGGGTTGACGAAATTCGAGATCTGATCGACAATTTAAATCGGGACCTGATAGCAATAAATACCTGGTCCGATAAATTTGGTGTGGCAGTAAATCCTAATAAATGTCAGGCGATCATCATTGGCAGCTCTCGCAGTCTATGCAAGTTGAATGGTACAACCTTGCCACCAGTTCTTTTCGACGGTACGGTCGTTCCTTTTAGTACTGAGGTCAAGGATCTTGGCTTGCATATCGATAGCTCTATGAAATGGCATACTCAAGTTGCTCGTGTCAGTCAGAAGGTTACTGGTTTAGTTGCGGGCTTTGTACCGCTTGAGAAACTTTTTACCCTCAAATACGAAAACAATGCTTGTACAGTCCTTAATTTTTCCTATCATCGATTACGGTGACGTGTGCTACTTTGACCTGAATGCGGATCTCCTCGACAAACTTGACCGTCTTCTAAATGATCATGTCTCCGAACACCGGACTCTTCTTAAGTGGTTGCCCATACGTCAGCGTAGGGAGCAAAGGGCGCTTACCACCTTGTTTTCTTTTCTTGTTTCTCCCACTTCCCCTAGTTACCTTGCTCCCCACTTTCAGTATATTTGTGCCAACCATAATAGGAGCCTGCGATCATCGCAAAACCGTATGCTTCAATGTCCCTCTCACCGCACTGATTTCATTCACCGATCTTTCTTTGTCCAGTCTATTTCTCTGTGGAATGCGCTTCCCCAGGAAATCAGGATGGCAACCAATCGCTTATCTTTTAAAATTAAAGTTCGTGAGTACATTCGGAAGAAGCTGGCAGTTTCGTCACAACGATAATGTTTTCCCCATGGTTTGTGTTTTTATTTTGGTATATTCGTGGAAATGTTTATTTACATTAATTTAAATTTTGATATATATTTATAGTATTTGATATATATTTATAGTATTTTATATATCCTTGTAGTTAATCTTATTATTATTTAAAATTATTTTCAGATTTACACCTACCACTGCTTGTCTCTGCATCACCCAAAGGTTGACTGGTAGAAAATGCCTATGGCATTAAGTCCGCCTCTGTACTTATGTGCTTGAAGTGTTAAATAAATAAATAAAATCTTCTGCGTATTATGACATCGTCAAAATGTAGGGAAAAGCTGTATTTTTTTCATTTTTAAGGCTTCGACTTATAGTAAAAGTGGCATATAATGATGTGTAGAATGACCTTAAGAGGTTAAGAGTAAACAAAAACAAAGATTGTAAAAAAATCTCGGCCAAAACTGTCATTGTTAGCATTCTCAACAAATACTTAAAGCCGTCAAAATAATATCTTCAACAAAGTGTTGAGTTAAGTTAGCTGTAAGATTTTATGCCGACATAGCGCAATTCTTCTCTACTACTTACGTATGGTTTACTGGGATACCATTGGACTGCCGTTTTTGGGTGTAGGGTGTCTGCATGAATCATGCTTTTTTGGAGAATATTTCAACGATAAAAATTAATAAATAGTCAGAATAGTTTCGTTAGCCTCGATTGAGTGACGATACGGTTGATAAATTAAAATGATTAAATACACTTCTGATTTAGCCAGTTATGTGTAAGGTACATGAGATAAGTGGCGTTTTTATTGCTATCAATCGGGCACAATTACAAACCCCGGGCTTCTACTGAGAAATTGGTGACGGAAATACCCAATAACACAGTAGTGTACTAAATATTATTACAAAAGAATGTCGTAGCTATATAAATTGTGTAAGCAATATCAAATATCACTATTAATCAAACCACCACTATGACTGTTATCAGTTTCTTAGAATCGATAACAACCAATTTCCTATTGCTGGTATTTAGGTGTAGGTATGGCTTACTACCTCAACAACAAACATGAATGGAACTGAATTGACGTCACTCACATATTATTCATAACATAACACGACATCACTCACCCCTGTAATTCCGAAAGTTATAGACAGAGACGTATCTACAGTACATCCACATTACGCCAGTTATTTGTGAGTCTCATATATGTGTTACTACTGGACTCTGAGACTCAGACTTGCGGACTGAGAGTTGCTATTGAGAAATTCCTTATAACATTTAAAAACCAGTATCATTTTCCGATCTGGGAATTGAACCTAAGACCAAAGCTTAGCAGTTCGCTTGCGATCACTAGAAGATCGAGACAGTTGTTCATGTAAACAATTATAATTATATTCTTCCTAAAGTCTGTCTGTACTTACACCTTACCTACGATCCTTACCTAAGCGCTATGGTTCTGTCCTCGTAGCGGCGATTGGCGGCGGCGATCTCTCGCGTCCTGCCTTGGTTCAAGCCATGGCCCGGAGCGAGAGGGAATGGGAAGCCGTCACCTCCTTCTGCGAAGCAGTCATGCCAGTGAAGGAGGTGGCGGGACGTGAGAGGGAAAGAACCTCACATCCCAGTCGCCGCGGGAGACGCCCTGGGCGTCGGGGGTCACGTGGTGGCTCCCGGCCACCGTAGGCGCGGGCCTGTGGACGGCGAGTTATGGGCCAGCTCGCCGTCCGGCCGTCTTATGACGACAGGCCGTGTCGACGGCGCGTTCGTGTTCCACGTGCGCCTCAAAGAGATGTCAGCAAATAAGTAGGGGTCCGCAAGGGCCGATGCCTGCCAGGGCTGCGGGACTGTTCGAAAGAGATACCGTGGCCCTGGAACACAAAGGGCAAAGAAGGAACATGGATGGGTTTTAGTCAGTACAAGTCTGACACTCCCTTCCGCTCCGCCCAGAGAGGGGAGGGTCATTTGATAATTTCCCATCCGAAAAAAAAAAAGCGCTATGGTTCTTTCATTTCACAAGCACGCAATATTCATTTGTTGCAATTTAAACCTAATATCAGTGACATAGAAGTCACAGAATAGTTATTTGCAACGACCTTCTTTACGACTTGATCCGTTACTCCACGATGGTTGCTAAACCTATCCATATTCCACGTACATATTTTGCAACACTGTAATCACAAATGTCATAAAGACATGGTGTCACATCACTAAGGTATAACTGTGACCACACTACCCCACTAGCTGCGACCTCAACTGCCCATAACAAAACTTTGCCCATTTCAAATTTCCCAAAATATCCTCAACGACAACGACCAACTATGGTCACTGTTGCCGAAGCCTCAAAGTGTAGCAACAAGGATTAATTCCACACAAACTGCATCGTGTTGCTCTGTTGCCCTAGTTGCCCGCGACATGGCCAACTTGTGCCGTTTGTTGCCTTAATGCCATGCCCGCATTGCCCGCTGAATACTTGCGGCTAATGGTTGGCCCTGACTTGTGTTTCTGTTCTTGGGGATTAAGATTGTGGATGTAAATTGGTGAGGGTTTAGATTTTTATCTTGAGGGTATGGTGGCATGATTAAAGGAGAATTGCTGTAGCACAATGTTAGATAAGAAAATGTTCAACATCTTCAATACTAACTTGATCGGAGTCAAGCCTCATATCTACTCCTTTTATATCCTGGTTTTTGTCAGGATTCAGTCAGATCACATAGGTATAAACAGAAAGCCTTTCCAAAAAAAAAAACTGTTTAGTTGTTTTAAAATCTTCTAAATCACACATACGATCAGACTTAGAAATACGAGCAAGCTAAGATATTGTGGTTAAAAATACCAGGACGGTGAATTAATTAGTTTGCAGGATGTACTTAGGTTTGATGTCGTATCGTTTATTTCCTTTTACAAAATCCGGATGTTTGTCAAAAAGACTGAACGCTAGAGTTTTCTCTGTCAAATCACAAACAACTCTATTTTCATTGTTAGTGTATATGAAAGGTCACTGTACATTAACTACGCACTAAGTAATAAATAAATAAATAAAATCATTTATTTCAGATGTCTAAAAGATCCATATTAGTTTCAAACATTCATTAAAATTATTAGAATTAGATACATTAAAAATTACATTTATCAAATTATTAAAATTAAATACATTAAAAATTACATTTATCAAAATTATTAAATTAAAATACTAAATTACCCTTCTCACAAAAGACCTCCAAAGTGGGGATGAGATCCTGTCCGCTACAGTCTCCAGGATTTTGTTCCGGCTGCCACGCAATCTGCAGATCAGGGATACCGTCTTTTTGCGAATAACGGCGTGAAAACCATCCGTGCGATATAGCGCGAACATCCCCGAAGCACTACAGAATCGGGGCAGCCCCAACATCATCCTGAAGATATTGTTATACTGGATGCGCAGGGCATCCAACGATCTTTTGGTGTGACTGACCCACAGACTTCCCGTGTAAAGGCTCTGACAATATGCCTTAAAAAGCGTAGTCTTAACTTCCTCAGAGCAGCGGGAGAATCTGCGGACCAGCATATTACCTCTGACCGCTAGAGCCCTGCGCTCCCTCTCAATATCAACATCATCCTCAAGGCCGTCGGTAACTTAATGCCCCAGATATTTAAATTTAGTGACACGATTTACGCTCAAACCATTTAGGGTAACACTGGGTGAATTATCGAGACATCCACCGCCGGCCCTGAAGATCATGTATTCACTCTTCTTTACATTGTAAAAAATGACCATGTACATCAGCATAGTCCTCACACACCTTTAACATCTCTCTGAGACCACCCACCGTCGGGCTCAGCAGCACCATATCGTCCGCGTAGCTTATGTTGTTTACACATACACCATCTATCGAGCAACCGACGCGCCTGCTGCTGAGCTCCACAATGAGGTCATTTATATATAGATTGAAGAGCTTGGGAGATGTCAAACCCCAAACGTAGACGTAATACGTCCACAGATACAAATAGGAACTTAATTAAATTTTTCCGTCACCCCTCATCAGCCATTAATGAGCCTTCCCAAATCAGAGCAAGTGACAGGTATTCAAGCAACGGAAATATTCGCACGTGTCGAGCAATATTGCTGTTTAGTCAGTCACTGCCGAAACTTATAGGTAACTAATAACCAACTCAGTTATAACAGTCCAACTTTAGTTCAGGTGATGTGTTCGTGGCGTGTATTCTTAGGATTTGAAAGTAGAGATTTCCGTAAAGAATATTATTCACTGAATGAATGAATCATGGATTGTCATGGTTCACGAAAATGAGTACCTTATTAAATAACTTATCTTGTGTATGGAACGGCATCGTTAAATCATCTGTCTAGCCTTTTTCCGAACAATGCAATGTTAGGATCGGGTGTCAGTCTTAACGGATACAACTGAATAACTCCAGTATTTTACATGGAGCGACTGTATCTCTGTCCACCGCAACTTATTTACGTGATAAAGGATACCTACCTTGTTAAAACGTTTAAAACAATTTACAAGATCTGACTATACAAGGAATTGTTAAGAAGGGCAAAATTAATATGACAATGTAGACACGACTTCGAGCCTATTTTATTCGAGACGGACGTCTTGCTCTTGACCCAGATTTTTACCAATTTACCAATTTGAACTTCTCGAAGAAAGTAAGTGGGGAGGTATTACCCATTGAAGTCTAACGAAGTCATAATAACATAATGCGATCACTACGTATACAAGTTTTCACTTAACTGAATGCCCCTCCTAAATTTATGAATTGCACTGTTGGATTGTTGAATCATCTAGGATGAGTGAAACTCGACATTAGTTCATTAGACATGGAAATGCGAAGGGCTATGGTTAGATAGACTTTCAAACAGTAAAATCAAAATAAAATTCAAAGTTGTCAAACCAACAGAAAAAAACTGATTTCATACTAGTAAATTAATAGTGTGCCAAATGCGTGATTGAAAAATATCTTTACAAACTTATAAATCTTACAATCTACGGTCAGGTTTAAGGAGGAAGCGCCGCGGTAGCCAGCCAAACTTAAATTTATATATTCGCGGGCTTCCCCTTTAAGAAAACATCCAACTAAAAAGTATTCCTAAGATATAACAAACCGGCGCTTAGCGGTGTTAGCGGTAAATTGATAGTCAACGGGTTGGTGCGTGTCGTAGGCTTATCTCGATGAACCTCGGTCTGACACTTGAGTACTTCGGTCTGATCACGAAACACACTTAAATAAAATGTGCACGTATCCGCCTGCGGTTTCGCCCGCGTGGAGTTCGGTAATTGTCCCACGGGATCGTACTACCGGGATAAAAAGTATCCTAACACTGTTTTAAGGTTTCACGGTTTAAAACTAAACTTATAATGATCAATCACGGAAGAATTCTCGTCAGTGACAGTATAAGTTTAAAAAGTATCTTATGTGTTAATCCTGGGTGTAAATTATCTGTGTGCCAAATTTCATCCAAATCCGTTTATTAGTTTTCGCGTGAAAGAGTAACAAACATCCATCCATCCATCCTCACAAACTTTCGCATTTATAATATTAAGTAAGATAAGATTTAGCCCTGCACTTGATCAGCATCACCGCAATTCGAGCCATTCGGGTTCTTTCGTTTTGCAACGCACGAACGTAACGTTCGTGCGTACGTAATTAAAACACAGTAACAGTATGGCTTCATATTAGAATTAACTAGTTAAGAAAAGGTGAGGTTATGCTAATCCGGTGCCGAGTGTTAAGCGTGATTTGAATTCTTCTTCAGCTTTTATTTAGCGCAAATCATAGTTATTCCATAATTTTGCAAAAAAAAAGACATCTTAACAGAAAATCCTGCCTGATATTTTACCGCAATTTCATGTTGGTAATTAAATTCCCTATCATTCATTCTCTCTGCGCGTCGTCCATCATTACTTAGGGTATGTTTACCCTAATCATTGTGCCCAGAGGCTATAAAAACTCCTTATGCCCAAGGTTCCGTAGTCGATGATACCTACAGGGTGAATGTGGGACCGTACTCTGCTTTTAACGTCATTTGCGTTTTAGTGCTCACTATTCGCGGCACACTTTTTGTTTATACAGCTATTTTACGACCTCGGCACAGCTATGGGAACCATCAGTCTCTGGAAAATGCCTGCTGATAGCATAAAAGGGTAGCAGAATTGAGTGACGAAAAGGTTACACTATATTTTTTGAAGGAAGATGGAGTATGTGCTTATATTAATATTTTCCGGATTTTCTGTTAGTTGTTAATATCGGATATAAACGGAACTAGGCTACTTAATAATTCTGTTTGGAAGCTGCGGTTCCTTTCAATCCTCCGGGTCTATACTGGCTGTGTTACATCTACCTAAATAATGTTTCGTCTATCGATTGTTTTCAGTAAATTTTAAAAGTGAGTTTTCTAGGGTGTCTGGCATCCGATCATTCCGCGTTTGTTTATCCGCTATCAATCAAGCATATAGGTCGAATTCAAAGCGTTATCAAAGACTCTGGTCTCTTATAACAGGTTTTCGTTTCTGGAGCTAAGTGTGGCTTTGAGGTCGACGAGCTCAAATAGGTCTGTATGAAGCATTAGCTTACCTGCTGTTCGCCCGCGTGGAGTTCGGTAATTATAACACGGGATAGTACTACATAGAGTAATCGTACTACATAGGATAAAAAATATTGTCTGTCTTAATCCAGGTTATTACTTTCTGTGTGCCAAATTTCGTCCAAATCCGTGCAGTACTTTTTGCATGAAAGAGATCCAAACATCCATTAGTTCATCCTCACAAACGTAAGAAGATAAGATGTTTTAAACTGTCAAGACCCGCTCACAAATCCTTCCCCTATATTCCATGTATTACGTTCATTAGGATCCGACGCGCGATAACCGAGGTTAAACTGTACATATCTCTGGCAGACGGGAAGCGAGCCTCATATCCTATGCTCCTATGCTCACTACTCCCCTAGTACCGAAACTTTGCAACATCGACGGTTAATTTAATTACAGATACGAATATCTCTCGCTTTGGTTCCGACGGTATGGTATTGGTAATATTATTGATACTGAAATTAGTGATGATGTTTGTGGCGCGTGTGTTGTAATAGGTATTAATTTTATTATGATAGTGTTGTGTTAATTCCAGGTTGATTTAAACTTTGCGACTGTCCTAAATCAAATGTATGTAGAATTATTAAAGGGGAATTCATTATGATTTACGTTGGATTATTTCCTATAACATTAGCATGCTTGTTATCCCGGAAGGGTTAGGCAGAAGTAGTACAGGTCTATTTGTACCTAACGCGCACATTATCTTACTGCCCTGTGTAATAAATAAGGGACGACCCTATTGCTATCAACCGGGTACACATCCAGACTCCGAACTACAAGTGACTTATTCCTGATGGAATAACTCTATAACTCTTTACCCAACCGGGGTATGGAAGGGCCCAATAGGAAGCAGGTTATTTCCAGGTGAAATAAACCTATACCTAACCGCCACCACATAATTAACCTCAAACTCCAACACAGATCGACAAAAACTACGATCAAAGTCACGTACCAAAATATAAATAAATTGTGTAAAGCTACCTTGCACGCATAGGTGTGCCGGTAGACAAAGTTGAGCGCGATAGTTGAGCGTCAGATAGTTGCGACGCGACACTACACACGTGACCTGACACACTAATAAGTCTGGCGTGTGTTCTCGCGGCAATGTCAAAGTATTGTACCCTTTATATTTTATGATATATCTATTAGATTGATGTTCATGAAGTAGTATGATTCTAAACATTATTCACTAATTTATCAGTCATCATCTTCCTGCTATTGTCCCACGTTACTTGGGGTCGACGCAACTCGTTTTTTTCTTCCATTCTCCACTGTCAACCGTCACGCAATCATTTACTTTTTCCTTCATATCATTCCTCACACAATCCATCCATCGTTCACTGATTTATCAGTAGGAATCAATAATATATGGCTTCTAAGTATAGAAACATAAGTGAGTCAGTAGATAAGGTGGTTTATGTTACTTGAGATAAGATTATTCTATTGAAAAGCTTGTCTCTCAACAGTGTATCTCACACAATGTGTCTCTCGCACAACCGATTTGTGACACTATTCCATAGCTACTTCTAGTAACAGACAACGTCCTCATAGGAGCTTAAAAATAGACGTCCGATCTACCAACAATCGTGACAAAAAATCTAAAAGCTTTTTATTCATAGAACCGATCAAAGAATTTAACAGTTTTACGAGCCGTGATTAACGCCTAAGTTTATCTTATTAAACCAATAACGTCGACTGTCTTGTTACCAGAAAACAATTTTGTAAAAAGAATATGATCATAAATTCTCTTTCAGTTTGGATGAGAACTGATTTATGAAATTCTTTTAATCTGATAAAAGATTGCCTCGGTATTTTTATACCTGAATTATTGCTTCCAAGATCCTTTTTATCTAAAGATTATTTAACGTGATCCGCTTTTTGTTGGCAAAATTAATTTTAAAAGCGTTAATTTTTAAAGTTACTTAAAATTATCGGAGTAACCGATATCTATCTGAAATATTGAATAGATTAATTCTAAAACCTACACAGTTCTGCGTAGGTTTTATTAAATTATATTTTATAGGGCTTTTGCGTATAAATTTAAATAATCATTTAAACTAAATGCCTAAAAATATCATATTCTGTAGGTATTGCCTTGATTGAAACTTAATTTTAGTTAATTTTTAGCTCAATGTAACTTTTTGAAAAATAGTATTAGTACCACACCTGTGTACATAATAATGCTTCAAGGAGAGCCGATACCGTGCGGTCCATGGCCCTTTACGGGGCCCCGGTGTGGGCGCGTTCTTTGAGGCGGCAAGCCGCCCACTACCTGAACGCGCCCCAAAAAGTAATAGCCATAAGGCTAATCCGGGGGTACCGCACGATCTCCGGCGAAGCGGCTAGCCTCCTTGCCGGATTGCCGCCATGGGATCTGGAGGCGATAGTCCTCGCACGCCTACACGAATGGCGCGCGGAGGCACTACGTCGGGAGGAAACTCCGCTGCCGCGGCAAATTGCTGCTCAGCGGACAGACCTCCGGCGTGATCTCATGGCGACATGGAGAGAGCGACTGTCGCAACCCCGTGCAGGGCACGCCACCATAGTGGCGATAAGTCCCCTCTTTGAGGAGTGGCTAGAGAGGCGCCACGGCGCCCTCACCTACCGCCTGACGCAGGTCCTCACCGGACACGGTTGTTTCGGGAGGTTCCTGCACCGAATCGGGCGGGAGGAAACGCCCGGGTGTTTCCACTGCGAGGATCGTCCGGAGGACACGGTGGAGCACACCGTGGAAGTCTGCCCCGCTTGGGCGGAGCACCGCCGTGTCCTCGTAGCGGCGATTGGCGGCGGCGATCTCTCGCGTCAGGCCTTGGTTCAAGCCATGGTCCGGAGCGAGAGGGAATGGGAAGCCGTCACCTCCTTCTGCGAAGCAGTCATGCTAGTGAAGGAGGTGGCGGGACGTGAGAGGGAAAGAACCTCACGTCCCAGTCGCCGCGGGAGACGCCCTGGGCGTCGGGGGTCACGTGGTGGCTCCCGGCCACCGTAGGCGCGGGCCTGTGGATGGCGAGTTATGGGCCAGCTCGCCGTCCGGCCGTCTTATGACGACAGGCCGTGTCGACGGCGCGTTCGTGTTCCACGTGCGCCTCAAAGAGATGTCAGCAAATAAGTAGGGGTCCGCAAGGACCAATGCCTGCCAGGGCTGCGGGACTGTTCGAAAGAGATACCGTGGCCCTGGAACACAAAGGGCAAAGAAGGAACATGGATGGGTTTTAGTCAGTACAAGTCTGACACTCCCTTCCGCTCCGCCCAGAGTGGGGGGGGTCATTTGATGATTTCCCATCCGGAAAAAAAAAAAAAAGGAGAGCCGATACTTTGATATGCCGTGTATTTATAGTATCTAACAACATTTTACTTCTAATCAATCTTCCTCCTGGACAACTTCACTGCAGTGGCCAATCTGGAAATCTCTTAACCGTTTGCGGGCCCAGGTTGGCCGCTGTAGAAATAATCTGGAAAAATGGGGTATCATCGACCCGTCCCAAATACAATATCAGTGTGGAGCCCCTCTACAGGATATGCCCCACCTCCTTTCTTGCCCATCTTGCACAACCACCTGCACCTTATAGTATTTAAACGATGCCAACGACAGAGCTGTGCAGGTAAGGCAAGATACTGGTCGGGTATTATTTGAGTCTATCGACACGCAAAAACGAAGACAATGTTTCACTTGTTGATAACATTTTTCAACGATGATCGAAGATATTTTTATTTTATTCATATAAATAAAAAGAAACACCAGTATCAAACACTGTTACCGTACATCGAACACACCCGTTACCAGACAGTACCGTGAAATGGGTGCACAAACTCGCAAATACAATTTGGTAGTAACTGCGTATCGGACGAATTGAGCCACCTCGTCTCCCGCCAGTTGAGCCGGGCCCGAATGTGTTCACGCTAAATATTAAACACTGACCGACAGATACCCGAGTTTGACTCATGTAATGTGTACCTAATCTACGACATGGAAGCCAATTAACAAAATATGGAATTAACACGGACTTTTTTCATCAGCTTCCTGGACTTCTCTTATATTACGTGCGTTCATTTTCTTTTTCTATTCTCCTCTGGCAACCTTCGCGCTGTCATTCAGTCTCGTTTCTTTCATATTATTATTTCTGACAAAATCCATCGACTTTTCTTTGGTCGATAATGATCTCTCAGCAACTCAATCACGGCATTCAGGCCAATAATTTTGAAAAACTGAAAGATTTACGTTTAAAATGATCAAATAGACAATGATGAAAACGTAGAATGTGAATCAATGACTACTTCGGAATGAACAAAATAAAGCTAGCTGAAACGCAACTCTCACGACAAAGCCTACAAAACTCATCCGTTCAACAAACAAAGCAAAATTACGATCCTCCAAAATGATAAGCAACTAATTAAAAGTCAATGGCTCCAAAGACTCGGAAAGATGTCCTAATTTGTGTAATATCTCGGCGCTTACTTACATTCAAAACAAGATGATATCTTTTTGATGAATCGCTTCGGATTGCAATCACTTTACAGCTTGTTAATTAATTCTTTGAACTGTTGGATCAATTAACTTCAATTGTTTTATTTAGTAAAGGGTTTGCAACTAAACGAATGGTTATGATTGCTTTTCGTGAAAATCCTTTTCTAGTGCAATTCAGTGTCGTGGTAGGGATTGATCTCATTTCTAAGAATGAATTAATAATGAATACTGCTTTACCCATTCCATTCCTTTAAAATCTCCCACCAATTGGACATTAATTTAACCAGGAAGTCTGTAAACAGACCCCGAACCTAGTTTGATCTGAGATCCTGCTCAAATGGAGATTCCTGGACGATTCCAGCCTAGAGTGCAAATGTGGTGCGGTTCCACAAACGCAAGGATCGTTCTCAGATTTAAAGGACACCTGATATAGGATTCTGAGCCGTGCTGTGTCATGTGAACTTGACTGTAGATAGTGATAGCACCAAACTTGTAGCTGAGTTCTGGGCCGTCGCAAATTAGCCATCGTCACGCTAGAAGGTTTGCCAGTTTGATCTACTCTTGTTGCTAAGGAAGACGGTTGCTAAACGAAAATAATAGATACAGGACGTAACGATTTTATCTCTACACGCGTAAACGAACGTCACTACAGGAAATGTTTCTGTCAGCACTTACCTACCAAACCGTGTGAAAACCTATGATATAAAAATGATAAGGGTTGTTATTTCAGCTGCGAATGAATCATTTCCACCCTAAGTTCACGACCTTCGTGACCTGAGGGTCGGGGTCGAGGTACGAGCTCTGTGCTAATCCCGGTTACGGTAGTTTATTTTTCATTATACCTACTTTCAAAGAGGTATATTCTTAGATCATCTATGACACTAAGAAAATAGATGAGTTCAATACTAGTGAGTATTAGTAGTACAAGCAAAACCGTGCGTTATAATCCCCGGTTTTGCTTGCACTAAATGACACCTAAATGTATGCCTAAATATTATTGCCCTATTGAAATTTAAGCTCTCGGGCGCGAGCTTTGAAAATCCATCAGATTATTAAGCATACACTTAAGTATCACCTAGTGTTAGTGAATACGGTTGTCAGTAATCTAAATATCCTAGTAAGTTGACGCTTGTTAAACATTTCATTAACATATCACAATTAAAACACAATCTCTTCACTCAAAATATGAAGCTTGTTTGCCTCTAAATTGTTGTTTGATATTTTGAGGAAAATTGCTCTTTAAATATACGCCCTTTAATAATTTATAACAATGGGGGCAGGACTCCCCTATTCTCCTTAGTTGTACCAAAGTGTACATTAACGAAAATGCGAATAAATAAAATTTGGTGCATATTACTTGCTGCCAAGGATGAGCAATAAATACTTGTAATACATAATTTCATGCCTCAGTTCCCGAAGGGTTATGTAAATTGCTTTTGGCTTGAAAGCTTGACTTTATTAGCGCTTTTTTAAGGAGAATACTGCATTTCTGGTTACTTGCTGTAAAAAAGAGTTTTTACCCCGAATCCGATAGCTCATCTGCATTATTGGTTTCCTGTTAACAGTATTTGACTTTTAAAAATACTATGAAACATAAATATAAAAATATTATGAAACTGTACTCTTTAACTGTAAACGTTATTGAAGTATAGGAATCGGTCGCGTTAATTTAAAATTTGACAATTAAACACAACTAAAGTTTCTATAATAATATCATTCAGTCTTGATTGGAAAGACACGAGGCGCCATCTATTATCATAAGAACGTTATTGTTGTTGTCCTCGGGAACAGTTCTTTTTTCGGGATGAAAGGTACCTTATGTCCGTTTCTGTACACCTGACAACGCATATACAAAATTTAATGAGGACCGGTTACTGAACCGGTCATCATTAAATTTTGTATATGCGTTGTTACCTTTCCACGCCTAAACCACTGGGTTTAGGCGTGGAAAGGTAACAAACAAACTTATTTTCGCATTTATAATCCTAATAACTGATATTAAAAATGCGAAAGTAAGTTTGTTTGTTTTTTTTTTACGGAAAAAAAATATGCTATGACGAAGTGTTCTATTGAAAATGTCAATGATATTGATCACATGCTTATAACTGTGTTGAGCAACACTGACATAAATTGTCTCTTTGACTCTCAATAACATATCAACCTACTATGTGTATGTACTATGTTACATGGTATTTTTACGAAATAAACAAAAGGGGAATCAATTCGCAGATATTCGAAACTAAACTGCAATTCAATCGTATATCATTTTTACACCGGTTGGGAACTAAAAATTGATAAATGCTCCGATTGGATAGGGTTGGCAAACGATGTTGTTTATCTGTTTGGTAAATACACAAAACTTTTTGTTTTTATTGCTATTTGAAACTGGGAAAATGATAACTTGAAAACTTTAGTGAACGGCCACAAGTTTCGGTTTTGGTATAACTTCCACAGTTTAAATCATATTTATTTTTGCAAATTGGTTTAAAAATATTTTGTAGAGGCTATGGTGTTACTTAGGGCTGCCTACCGGGAACAGTAAATGAAAGGCTGAAGAGTTAGATGCCAACTGATTTATTCAACTAAGTTCACGTTTATATAGTGACTGTATAAGTGTGCCTGTATGTGTGTGTGTGTCCACAATTTTATCACGTCACACATCGTTAAACTAACTAAACTATATCGAAAAAAAAAAAAATTGCCCGCATAGTCCTCATATTCACAGAAATAAATTGTTGTGCAGGTTGTCCTCAATGGCAGCCCTTAGTGCAATATTTAGGCACGCGCACGCGCACACCGGATAATTGTTAACCGGACGGCCGTGTTATTAACGTTTTAACTCCAATTTACAATCACATGCATCGAATCAGTCGGAAATGTTTAAAGTTTTATGTGTACTCGCTTCGTGTTTTTTTGTAATTGTGAATTTTTTAAACGAGGCTTTAGTGACCATTTTCCGCGGTCGGTAAAAGCGAATGGTGATTATTGTAGCATGCTGTTATGTTGGAAAAGTGAGTTAATTGAGAACTACTGACAGTTTGTTTCGAGTCATCATCTGCCTAGCCTTTTCCCAACTATATTGGGGTCGGCTTCCAGTCTAACCGGATGCAGCTGAATACCAGTATTTTACATGGAGCGACTGCCTATCTGACCTCCACAACCCAGTTAGTACTGGGTAATACGATACCCCTTGGTAAGACTGGTTGTCAGACTTTTTTGGCCACTGACTGCCTAACGACTGTCAAAGATCTACAAATGACAGCCGGGACCAACGGCTTAACGTGCTTTCCGAGGCACGGAGGAAACTCGGTATGTAATGGGCGGTCACCCATCCACAGACCAACCTAGACAAGCACGGCTTAACCTAAAGATCGACCCGAGCGGCTGTTATTATTTAGCCACGAGCTCCTCTCGAGTATGTATTGAAATTTTGTAAAGGACAGGTGATAATTTTTTCGTGATTACGATGGTGTCTCCGTTCAGTTTGGTGGTCTGTATCACATCCTCCAATATGAGCACACCTTTCTGATTCTCGCTGTATACAGGGTGTAAGGGACAGCCCTCCTCAAACTGACAGGGTGCATTCAGCTCCTTATTTTGAATCATATTCCATCAGAAGTTTTGAAATCAATGTAAAATTACATTTCCTGTACGCATTCCATTTATGTAAATAATATGGCTAAAATAAAAAATCCAACAATGGATGTTGAAATACGCGAACGAACGACGCGTGAAATAAGCAGTTCACTTCCTGCCTAGCTACAGAGTTTATCGAACTCGTGGTCGCGCTTGCCGTTCGCTACGTGCGTTTTGCCACGGTAACAATATATTGCGTATGAGGATGTAAAAAAATTAAATTTATTGAATTCCCATAACATTCCTGAAACAATTTCTTGTACCGGTCATTGTTTTATGATATACTGAATCCACCCCATCAGTTTGTGGAAGGCTGTCCCTTACACCCTGTAGTTATGACTCTTCAATCTGCCATATTATCCAGGACCTGGGTTGGGGCTGTTAGATATAGAACACAAGCACTATGTAAAATACTGGTACTTAGCTGTTTCTGGTTAGATTGTCGGCCGACCCTAGTATAGTTAGGGAAAGATTACGGCCTAGCCTTCACCTATAGACCCACTACCGTACCACTTCATTTTGAAAAGTTTAGATATCCAAGGTGTTCAGGTACTTGCCATTATTTATTGCGGTTCACATTTTTAACGCGATCTGGCAAAATCCTCTTCTGCAGATTCATAAATATTGGCTACTTCTTTTGTATTTGCATAAAAATGAAGCACGAAACCAAGAAACGAAATTAACGACCCTCGAGTAAATGCACCGCAGTCTTATAGAGATATTTAGATACTTATGTAGCTACACTCTTCAGCTGCAGAAGACAGGTTAAAGATTTTAAGAGTTCCTCAAGTTAATGAAAACGAGCTCATCCCACTCATAAATTGTTATTAACTTGGCAAACTTACTTAACTAAGGTTATTATTAAAAGTAACTTGGCCGAGTATTTTATAACGATCGTTACCTTCTCGTGGTTCAGATTTTTATTGTAATTAAAAATTCATTGGCGTCCATTAGACTTTTAATGGTAATGTAATAATTTTTTATAAACGACGTTGTGAAAATAAAGTAATTGTTCTAACTTCGCTTCAAAAGGTTTTTTTGGATACTTTCACCATTAAATGCTGTGAGAGAAAGAGATTTTCTTTCCTATGTCGGTACCTAAGTAGGTGCTCAGTAATAGTTTTTTTTAAATGAGTCTTATACTTAGTAGGAAATTGGTATAGCTGTTGAAGAAAGAACCTCCAGAAGTATCCAACTGCATCTGTCTAGGTCAAACAATAGAAAATCTATCTAGTAGTAGATTTTCGATGCGTTATAATAGGCTCGCAACAACCAAAAAACTATTCAAAAAACGCTCCCATAATTTCCCTTCATATTTACGGACGTGTAGTTCAATATTGTAACCACACAAGTGTTGCCATAGCCCATACCTCCGAGCGCTTCAATCGAGGTAATAAGTGGCAGATGGATTGGATTGCATCGCTGCAGCGGCTGCATCCCCATGTCGCATCAAAGCGTAGCCTACGTTATTAAACGGTAGGGGTGCGAAACGCAGGAAAATATTATTGAACTTATGATGTTTGTGGATGAGTTATTGACTGCCTTGTTGGTCTCGTGGTAGCAAGCGTTACAACTGAGCATAAGGTCTTAGGTTCGGTTTCCGGATTAGGCATAGTTTCTTTTTTTCTTTTGAAACAACACCCACATTTCTATTAAACTATGGGTGCATTTACCAATATTTAAACTCACAGAAACAACCATTCAGACCCAGTTTTTCATCAGAAATTTATCAATAGCCGCCCGGTTTTGAGATTTATACCCAGTTGTTGGCAGTAGCCTCACCTTCTGCTACATGGGATGATGGGCCTTTAGCATAACTGGTGAAATGTGGGTGTACATTAGGACCCTCACCCTCAGATCGCCTCTACCTAACCTTTTGGGAAAAATACGCGTAATGTTAAATTATGTTAAGATAGTGCCTAAATTACAGAAATCCTATGTTATTCATTTTTTTTGGATTTTCATACAAATTGCTTTTCCCGAATGAACGATCTTTCTAACAAGAATTAGTCGCATACTGCGCTGCGGTTCATAACGAAAATATTAACTTTGATTTTTGCTTTGCAATACTATTACTACTATTGCTTTCTTTTCTTTATTATGAAAATTTATAAAACCCCTAAACCTAACCATAACACGTTACTAGCTCATTGTTTTTACTAAGACATATTCCCATCCCTGCCTTGAACTTGCAGCATGCCAGTTGTGCGACAATTTTTACGCTTGCCTAAGTGCATGCTTTAGAATAAACGTTATTCGTGTCACTGTAAGTAATGTTTATATAATTATTTCGTGCTTAGATTAGGATCCGTATAATTATAATTTATTATAAAATGACTTGAAGTACTATAGCTTTATGCCATTATCAATTTGCAGTAGGTTCATGACAAGAAGAGACGAACAAATATCGCGACGGATAAAGCACATCACTTTAATAAGAGCATAACGCGATTTTCGCATCGATACCGGTCGCTAACCACGCGAATCTGTTCCAGTGTAATTATCACTGACAGCGCTATGGTTTCAAGTGATAGGCTTTAATTCGATACTCAAATCAGTTGCTAGTCCAACGGGTGAATGGGATTACGAATGATTTTCATTTGTTTCTGCTTTACAGACATTATGTTGGCTAATGCACGTTGCTAGTGCAACCACTATGCTCGACAAGATTTTGACAGATGACACACCAGCTGAATCGGCGGGGTGATGCGAATTTGTCATGAATTTCAAGAATTTTCGTGAACTTTCAACATTCGATTTTATTATGAAAAATATGTCGCGGCAGCTGTTTCATACCATAAGTTTGTGGTTAATATCTCCAATAAAGTATTGATGTCGGTAAAAAGGCGTCAGTCAATTGCCAAATATGTGTAAATTACAACACTACACCCTTCCAAAAAATAGGTAACTTAGATGCACTGGAAATAATGTACTTAGACAACTTTCTCGTTTGCTAAAAAAACTCGAAAGGGCAAAATAAAGACAGTAACATTCTATCTGCGTTCTTATTTTTACCATTATTCATACATAATTCCATGAAAAAACACGATCAAAGTCTTGACAAATATTACTAAAAACTCTAGTACTGATCGTTATCCAAAGTTTCATCATTCGATTATAAAGTTGCATAAAGCCTAATCGATACTCGCAATGAAATCAAGTTTGGAAAAAAAGAGTTGAAATGGAATAAAAACTCTTTGGTATAATTTCAAATAATTATTTAATTTTAAAATTAATCTTTATAAGCTATCTTTTTAAATAATTTAATTTAGTAATTATTCGATGTTTTTAGTTGACTTCAAGAGAAGGAGATTTATAAATGATAAGAAACACTGAAATGTTAAATCCCAAAAAAAACTTGCTTCTAAGTAAACATTCTGATGATTACCTTTCTTTTAAAAACTTATAGATGGTCTCCTAACTTTCCGTTGAACAAGCAGCGTGAGATTTTTCATGAAATTAAGTTTCACAATTCAAGCAAATAAAAATCTGGAAATGCATTGATTTTCAATTGTAGGTAGATAAGTACGCATCGTTGCGTTTTTTTTGTTTCAAAATTTAAATTAGTAATGCGCTTGTTTCACATTTATACTTATGTGTTTTAATTTACTATTATCGTTTATTGTGAATTTTGTTTTGTAATATCTGATGGTTGGATAAAGAATCATGGTAGGCATAGTAAAAAAAATGGTTTGATCCGCCAAAGATAAATTATATTTATTCCTAAAATTGTGTATCGATTGGTAGCGTTTTGTCGGTTGTGTCAGATTAGGTCAAACTTTTTTTCCTATTCTTTCCCACTGCTGAGCAAAGACCTCCTCCAATCCTTTCCAACTCTGATGGTGATATGGCTTCTCTGGCCAATCAGCCAAGAATGAGTCCAAATCGTCAGGCAAGCGTTTCTTGGACCTGCCTCGGTGACAACGACCGACAAACTTAATGTCTTTTATTTCGCAATCGGCAATTCATAAGACGTATCCTGAAGAAACATTAGTTTATACTTTGAAAGCGGTTGACTGTCAACTCTAAAAACTCTTCTTACAACTGCAAAGTTCAGGTTATCCATCATAGGCCGTGGGCCATGTCTCTTGAGTCAAGCCGTGAATAGCTATGCGACAGAAATCTCAGGACAAGAGTTAAGAGAGACTCGCATTAGTAGAGTTTTCTTAAAAATAGTTTGGTTGCTACTAAACCAAGCTTATTAAGTATCAAAAAATATTGACTATTAAAGGTATTAGTCGGGGAAGGCAAAAGATGAAGAAAATTGGAATGCCATAGGGAGGCCTTTAAGTATTTGTAAATGGTAAATACCACAATAACGAATCTAACCTAACATAATAAATTTACCATACTAAATTCATCTTGCGAACCAAATAAATTTTTATTAAGCCTTCCAAGATCCTGGGCTTTTTATATCCAACCGACCAAACAATAGAAAAATAAAATTATTTAAAAATAATAATCTTATTTTCGAATTTTTAGTTTTGTTGTATTCTGTACATTTATGATACCGCATCATTAGATTATGCTATGCACCGTTGATGAGTGTCCTCATGAAAAGACGATTCTCTCTGCGGGAAGAGGTCATGATAAAAATCATGTTTATCCATCAAATATGAACGCGTCTTCAGATTTTTGGATCCGTGCTATTTAACGTTGAGGAGTTCCCTCGTGAGATGACCATTTTGACTGCAGGATGAGGTCATGATATAAATCATCTTAATTATTAAAATTAAACGCGTATACAAAGTTTCGTGTCCGCGCTATTAACCGTTGAGGAGTTCTCTCGTGTGGAGACAATCCTGGCTGCAGGACTAAGTAATGTTTATCATAAAAATGTATTGTCACCAGAACAAAAGCTGTGTTCAAAAATTCAGCTCAATCGGTATAAGGAAACTGGTTTGAAATTCAGTTGCAAGATTTGACCAATAGTTATTAACAAGGGAAGTTAAATAAAAGCATATTTTAATAATATAAAAAATCACAATAAATTATCTAGTAAAATACAATATCAATTATTTGAACAGCGAATGCATTCATAATTTAAATTTTGATGTGGAAAAAAAACGGCCCGAATTTAGCCATAGATCAGTCTGTGCTGTTTGTTGTGTAGGTTTTAGTGCCTACAATTTACGAAAAACTATTAAAATTACCAATATAAAGCTTCAAAAAATAAAATTATATTTATTTATTCTATTTTACGCTTAAAACAAAATTATTTTAATTTCCATCTATCGATTTTTTCAATTCCATGATTTAATTTCTCGATTATCGAAATTTACAAAAAACGAATCGATTAAAACAATCGCTTCCACACATCACAATAACTAAAAAAAAAAATGGTCGTCAATTTCGAATACAAATTTGAGGAGTCGTAATGAATATTACGAGTTATTGGTCCCGTATTAGTAAATTACGCTAAGATCTGGGCATTCTCATGTTGTTTATAATATTTGGAACGATATTTGCCATATTTGTTATCGAATCTATACGCGTTTGTGTGGTGTAATGTGAAAAATAAAAATGTAAACACGCACGATTGGCGCGAAACTTCGACTTTAGATATCAAAATTCATCATTACCACTGTTTATTTAAATTGAACTATGGATTAATTCGTCACATAATTTAATAATGAGTTAATCATTCTCAACATAGTGGAGCTTGGATGTTCGAAAACCACATTTTTATGATTTTTAGCCTCGGCCAGCACTGACGTCAAAATGGCGATGACCGTATATTATGCACTTGGATTTTTACAGGGTAAATTAAGAAACTTGCGCGCTAAATACAGAAGTTTTAATGGCGAAGACATATGAACTTTTTATCCAACTCTCTTAATTAACGTACACTCATAGTATTTGATAATCAGAATATTAAATATTTACATAAATAATGAGGATGACGTATGACTTAAACGCTAGACCCCTTCGGGGGCCGGTACCAATCCAGCGGAGGTTTGACTGTCAGACCCCCAAAGGGGCCCGTACCGAACTTTATGGTTAAACAATGATTGAAAAAACATGACCAATAAGGTGTTAGTCCTCCTTTGGCGTCCCCTATCGACGCTTCCACTCACCGTGTTGTTTTAAATGTAAATCAATTATTCAAAAAGGTGATTTTTATTTAAGAGTTATTAGATTTCAATAATGATGCTTACATGTTAAAACCAGTCGTACAATGTAAACATTGAGTTGTTATATTTCAGTTTAATAACAAAATTAATTACTTACGTAAAATTAAAAGTAAATAGTGCTTGAATAAATAGAAAAATCTATAAATAACATACATTTAAAATGCATGAACGTGCTCACAACGCGTTTCAAGCAATAAATAAAAGAGTTTTACGCGAATTTCAATAACTGAATTACATTTAAATACCGCACATTCTCCGTAGAGATTTAAATTTTAAATTCTGTTATTTTACAAGAGAGCAATCGTGAAAAAAGTTGATAACACAGTCAATGTGTGTCCGGAACATACTGATTGATTTATGTATTGTTTTACAATTCACTACGCTATTTGTTATTGTAACAGTCAGGAAATAAAACATTTTTTTCAATATTTATTCAATTGGAAGATGAGCTGGCTTTCAATTTGACGGCACGGTTGGCGCATTATCTGAGCGTTGGCTGCTGCGCTGCGTGTCTCGGGTTCGAACCGCGCACAGAATAAAATATATTTATATGATCTACAGGTTCCGGGTTTGGCAGTTTGTGTATGTGAGTTTTAAATGTTTGTAAATGCACGCATGATACAGGAGAAATTCCAAGTGTGGGGTAACGTTTTTTACAAAACAAAACAAAATCAAAACAAAAAAAATATAAAAAAAACAAAGTTTAAGTTTCTTATATTTCATTATCATCAGCATTATTTCAGCCTGGGGTCCCCTACTGCTAGGTAAGGGTCTCCTCCTTTCTTCTGCCATACTTCCTTGTGTGTCCCTCATCCAGGCGATTCTCTTCCTCCGCTACTTTTCGTGATTTTAACAAATGTAAAATTTATTTTGTACACGTTTACGTAACAAAACTTTATTGAGTTATGAATATTGACTAACATTGTAGTTTGTTTGAGAATAAACATCAATATAATTTATGCACGAATAAACTAAGTTTTCACGACGGATACCTACGGGTATTTTTAACAGTAGTCTAACAATAACGGAAAACCAGATTTCCAGATAAACTTATTTGCACTGGGGCAAACTAGTTAGTACATAGCACATTAGGAGCAACCGGATAAGCCAAGAGCAGACTGGTGTGTCCTTAAAGCCTATATGTATATGCAGCCTATATGTGCAGTATAGTTAGTACAGTCAAACTGTGTAAGCACGCTTGAACGTGTATAGGAGAAAACTGTACAGTTATCTTTGCATTTACACGCAACCTAAAGGATATCGCAATAGGTATTTTTACCGCTTGGTTTTGCCTGCGAGGTACGACTCAGCAGGTCAAACTGAATGGCAGGTCGCTTGCACAACTCTCAGTACTCAGTTGTTTGCGGAAGTGTAGTGTAATCTTTTCTATTGTTTTTATAGCGTGTTAGTGATAAACTCACTAAAGCAACCATACCGTCTTGTGTTGCCGGATGATATGCTTGCAAATGAGCATACCGACAGGCTTGCAGTTACGTATGTGTCCTCTATGGGACTCTGTTTTGCATGAAAGTTTAGAAAGCACATTCAAAACTATCATGCATAACCTGTCGTCATCGTCTGTTATAGTAATTTCTTTCATTTGTTTTTGCCGCTGGCACTGTCGGCACCAGCTGTAACGCATGAGGACAAATCAATTAAGCCTTTCATATTCAAAAGTCAATGAGAGAACAGAGTTATCGATATCACCGATGACCAAAACAAAATGATGGGCAAACAAAATTCAAACTAACCGAACCGGGAAATCGAATCACAAAATCGTTTACAATTCATAAATTTAAATCGATTCAATCCTAATATTGAAATGAGATGATGGCGACATTTGCTAGAGTTAATACTGTCGTTTTAAAGTCCACTGCTGGGAAGGCTGCATGTTCAATATAATCTGTTACGGAACTCGGATTTGCATTTAAAATATCAATTGTGTTGTGGGTTTGTTAAATAATTTAGGGATTTTGGTGGTAAAATATTCGTGTCGTTGAATTTTAGGCTGGGAAACAAGCCAAGGAACATTTTCTATTTGTCTTTTTACTAACGAGCTTAGTTAAATCACAGCGAACTTTTACAGACAGTTTTATTTGGGAGAAGAGAGATGCGGGGTTGGAGTCCGGCGTCGCATCCAGCGAGGTGAGCGCGGGAGGCTCAGTGAGCTACCAGCGCGAGAGGCCCGGGGCTGCCACGAGAAACAGGGAGTTCCTACGCAAGCGGTTGAGGCCGGTAGGCATCCGAGAGTCGTCGTCAGATGGTGAGCTGGCTTCGGCTCGTAAGATGGACCAGCAAGCGCGGCGGGATCCGTGGCAAGGGGAGAGGCCTCTCTGCCACCGAGAGGTTGGCGCGGCTTGCCGAGAAGGGGCGCCATCCGGGGGTTGCCGCCGGTCACGGGGTGGCCAGTTCGGGCTCCTCTGGCGAAGAAGCGGGCGCAGATGGCGGCTCCGATGCGGAGCGTAAGGCCGGACTCGCGAAGAAGGTGGAGGCGGCGCTGAGGGCTGTCTCGTTGAAACAAAAGTCCTCCACCAGGCAAAGGGCTATACCTGCAGCAGTCGCCTCCATTATGGCGGCAGCGGAGGCCAGATTTGCGGGGCCCCCGCCAGACGGCGTGGCCAAACTGAGGGCGAAGGTCGCTCGACTGACTGCCGCCACGGAGCTTCTTAAAGAGGAGAATATGAAACTCCGAGCAGACCTGGGCAGTCTGCGCGAGTCCGGCTCTCGCGAGGCGCCCCAAAATGGGGCCATAAGCATCCAAGCCAGCCCGTGCCGGTGGAGAACCAGGTTCTGAATCTGGTTCGGCAGGAGCTGGCTGCCTTCCAGGCGCGGTTCTCCGTTCTGGAGGGTATTGTCGTGCCCCCCCCCTAGCGGCAAACAAGGCGCCCCGGGCTCGAGGGCGGCCTCATATGTGTCTGCTGCGGCCTCCGCACCGGGGCCGTCCAGCCAGCCCCCCGGCAGGGTTATGTCGGCCCCGACGCAACCGGCTCCGGTTAGGAGGGCGGCGGCCCAAAAGAAGGGCAAGGCGGCAAATATGCCAGCACCAGCCGCGAGACAGCCGCTATCGCCTAGGAGCAGAAACGCCGGCAAAAGGAGCGGGGCGTCGCGGTTAAGCTCAGCGCCCCGAAGACCGCAGCTATAGTGATTACACTACAGCCGGACGCGGAAAAGAGGGGCGTGACCTACCGCGACGTGCTCGCTAAGGCGAAAGCGACGGTGGATCTCGGAGAGCTCGGGATCGCCGTGGGCCTCCGGCTTAGAGTCACCGCAACAGGGGCTCGAGTGCTGGAGATCCCTGGCGAAACCCGTGGCTCGTCCGCTGACGCTCTGGCTGAAAAGCTTAGAGCGTCCTTAAATGCGGACGAGGCCCGAGTGTCCAGGCCAGTCAAATGCGCAGACCTGCGCATACTGGGTCTGGACGACTCGGTGACCGGTGAGAAGGAGGTGGTGGCCGCCGTCACCAGGACCGGTGGGTGCCCTGCCGAGCAAGTCAAGTCAGGCACCTTACGTCCGGACCTGTCGGGCATGCAAACCATAACGGTAAGCTGCCCTGTGACGGCGGCGAAAGTCATTGTGGAGGGCCGAAGGCTCTTGGTGGGCTGGGTTTCGGCGCAGGTGAAGCTGCTGGAACTCAGACCTCTAAGGTGCTTCCGCTGCCATGTGGGGCACCACGTGTCTGTCCGGTGCACCTCGGAGGTGGACCGCAGCGGCCTGTGCTTCCGCTGCAGCCAGCCTGGTCACGGCTTGCTCTGCCGCGCCGCGCTGCGCGGCATGTGCGGCAGCTGGCAAGCCGGCCGATCACCGGGCAGGGAGCAAGTCCTGCGGTACTCCCGCCAAGGCCAGGGGCAAGGGAAGGCCCTCCACCACCACCGCCAAAACCCCCACCGTCGCCACCACCGCAGCCGCCGCCACTGTCGCCGCCGCTGCCGCTACTGCTGCAACTTCCGCAGCGGGGCCCTCGCGCGACCCTTGAGAGTGTCAGGAAGGGTCAGGGGTGCGTAGCAGCACGGTTCGGGGAGACCGTTGTAGTGGGAGTCTACTTCTCCCCGAGCCGAACTCTCGCCGAGTTCCACAACTCCCTCACGGAGTTGAGTGTCGTCATCGGAAGATATTCCCTCCCCGTGCTTGTGCTCGGGGACTTTAATGCCAAGAACTTGGCTTGGGGTTCTCGTTACACGGACGTGCGGGGTAGAATGGTGGAGGACTGGGCTCTGGAGACAGGCCTGGTCGTCCTAAATCGGGGTTCTGTCCCCACGTGCGTGCGGATGCGGGGCGAGTTGGTGGTGGACATCTCGTTCGCCAGCCCCGCTCTGTCTCCGCGTCATGGAGGGGGTGGAGACCTATTCCGACCACCGGTACAGTAGACCTCAAAAGTGCAGTACCATGCTAAAGATTACATTGCTATGAACTGTGCGAGCGCGATACAGCAGTGTGTGTGCGTGTACGTGTATGAGTGATGTCTCAACATTCTACACATAACACACACTAATGAACTGTCGTCACACTACGCGAAATAGCATTATATTTCTGTTGAATTTAGAATACACATCATAGTGATGACCTGTTCTTACCATTGCATTGTTAAAATTCGCGTAGTATTAGTATGGGTTGGTAGCTGTTTGGGCTGAGCATGGGTTCACGATCAATGAAGTCCAAGTTCGAATCCATGTTATTACAATGTGTGGCTGTTTTTTGTTTCTTTGAAACCTTAATTATATTTGTATTTTAAGCAGAAAGTCGTTAGGTATTTATGTTAATTTATAATATAGTCATGCTTATTATTTATTTTTTATAAGAAGTTAAATATTAGATAGTTATTGTATTATTATTTAACCTCATTAATTGATTTTTATTTTATGTTTTCGGTGTTGGAAGGTGGAAATAAAAAAATCATGATGAATGATAACAAAAATGTTTATTCGTTTTATTTATTTATAAAATTAACAAACTTTTATGAGAATGTGACGTCACATTCCTATCTAGGCAAAAAAAAGTTCTCTTATCACCGTTCATAAGATTTTTTGTTGTATACCCACTTAGTCAATTCATAATAAGAATAACATAACACGGAAAGGATATTCTAATAACACAAATATAATTGTTGATACCCGCTTATTATAGGTATCAGTATTCAGCAGAGTTAATTGAATACTAATATATGAGTTAGACTTTATGAACGTGTTTTTTTAATGTAACGTCACATTGAATGTATTGAGGTTATAGCTTAAGTGTTCATTTTCTTGAGGAAAAGAATATTGAAACTAAACCCCAATTTAAGATCATTAAATTTAAAATTTATTTCTTAATTTTTTTTATTTTTATTTACGGTTATGTTAATATTACTAAATATTTAGTTACCCGGTCTACTTATTAAATTAAGTATATTTTTTTTTCGCCATAAATTAAGTCTTCCTTTTGGCAAGACTTGAAAGTCTTCTCGTCAGAAAATACAGTCACCTCCCAGTTAAAATGTAAATAATCTCGAGCAAAACGTAGTCTTTCCTTCCTGTGTTTTTGTGTCAAAAATGGTTTTTAGCTGGCTTCCGATGATGTAAACCTTCAGCATGGACTGCATGGCGAACAGTCTGTAATGTAGTATCCAATTGCTCTGCAAACATTATAGTTGGAATGAAACCATTTGTTTCATATTCTTCCACCATAAAACGTCGCTGAGTCGGGTTAATAAGCGGCGGCCTTTCACTTCTTAGACGACTCTTCAGACTACCTTCTTCCTCAAACCTCTTTACCCAACGGCTAACAGAATTTCTAAAAAAAAACAAAATATGATTACACACTTGCAACTAGCAATTTATTTAATAATAAGAAAATCACACACCATAACTATCATCATAATAATTATAATTTTTAAAAATAACTTACATATTTTAAGCCAGTTTCAGTTGAAATTAGAGAAATATTAAGCCCATTTTTACGCAAAGTGACAATATTTGCCCTGTCATCAATACTAATATTAGCTTGCATCTTGAATAAAGACAATCAAACAATACGCTAATCGTAATAATAACACAAACGCTCGTAACAAAGTTCACCAACTAACAACGTCATAACTAACTACTTTGTTCAATCCAGAAGTTTATTTTGTTTCACATTCACCCTTATCTTTTTTGTTAATAATAAGTTCCAACTAATATTTAGAAAAACATATCTCATCGGGTCTAACGTATCATTTATAATTAAAACACAAAAAGTGTAATGTCACTTGGGTTCGAACGCAGACTATACTGTGCGAGACATTTTATCTATAGCGTTAACCGCTAAGCCAGATAGACACAATTGTTTGTTTGAAATTAAATATCACTAACTTAATACTCCGTCGCGACATGACAGGCTTGTCACTAAGGCAAATGATCATTATATCGCACTCTTTCTGACTAGATAATTATGAAAGAGAGCGATATACGAGATCGTGTATGTGTGCAAAATGTTTGTTATGGAAAAAGGTCGTAAGTGCGACTTGTTTTGATGCGATCGTTTTGTGAAACTGCTACTGCACTTATGGTCTCTACTGTACATCCGGTTCGACGTCTCCACCCAGTCCTTAAGCGTGCCGGTCCTACAGACCCCGATTGGTCCGCGATGGGCGCTGAAGCAGCTGGACCGGGAGCTCCTCCTGGAAGCCTCGATCGTGCAGGCCTGGGTGTCATCACCAGTCAGGCCTGCCGACATCAACAACGAGGCGGGTTGGTTCCAGGAGGCCATGTCCGAGATTTGCGACGTGGCAATGCCCCGAGTTCGGCCAGGAAGCGCCCGGCGTCAGGTGTACTGGTGGTCGCGAGAGCTGACGTCTCTGCGCAAGGCATGCGTTGCCGCGCGGCGCCTGTACGCCAGGCATCGCAGGCTCCGCATCCGCCCTCCGGATGCGGCAGCCATTGAGGCGGAGCTGTACGAGGGGTACAGAGCGACGAAGACCGCCCTCCAAGAGGCTGTCCGGCGGGCCAAGTATTTAGCCCGCGAGGAGATGCTGGAGTCTCTGAACGGAGATCCGTGGGCGCGCCTTTACAAGATGGTGCGGGACAAACTCCGCACCCGGGCCCCCCGCTAACGCAGTCTCCGGCCTGAGCTGTTCCCTTCGCGAGGGGAGCATCCTCCCCCGCCTATTGCTCCACCGCCGCGTGCGGTACCGGAAGCGGACCACACCGATGACGATGACGACGTTCCGGAGGTGACTGGGGTAGACCTGAGAGTGGCGGTACGCAGGCTGAAAACCAGAAACACCGCCCCGGGACCGGTTGGCTTGCCTGGCAAAGCTTGGGTCCTGGCCTCTGAGGCTCTCGGGCCCCGACTGGAAGGGCTCCTAAGCGCATGCTTGGAGAGAGGCCAGTTTCCGCTTCGTTGGAAGACGGGAAAGCTGGTCCTCATCCGGAAACCAGGGCGCCCTGCGGACTCTCCGTCCGCATACCGGCCCATCGTGCTGTTCGACGAGGTGGGCAAGCTCTTTGAAAGAGTCATTGCCAACCGCCTCGCCGGGCACTTTGCGGGGATGGGGCCGGATCTTTCGGAACACCAGTTTGGTTTCCGCAAGGGGCGCTCGACGGTGGACGCCATCATGCGCGTGAGAGCCCTCACGACGGGGGACGCGGTGTCCCGGGGAGGTGTCGTCTTGGCGGTGTCTATTGACATCGCCAACGCCTTCAACTCCATGCCCTGGAGCTGCATTAGAGAGGCACTCCGGTATCACCGGTTGCCGACCTACCTTCGTCGTGTGGTTGGGGACTACCTGACGGATAGAGCCGTCATCTACCCTGGTCGAAGCGGAGAATGGAACTGGCGAGAGATGTCGTGCGGTGTTCCACAGGGATCGGTTCTGGGGCCGGCCTTGTGGAACATCGGTTACGACTGGGTGCTGCGCGCCGACCTCCCTACCGGCGTCAGCGTAGTTTGCTACGCTGACGACCGTCCGGTCTTGGTTCAAGCCATGGTCCGGAGCGAGAGGGAATGGGAAGACGTCACCTCCATCTGCGAAGCAGTCATGCTAGTGAAGGAGGTGGCGGGACGTGAGAGGGAAAGAACCTCACGTCCCAGTCGCCGCGGGAGACGCCCTGGGCGTCGGGGGTCACGTGGTGGCTCCCGGCCACCGTAGGCGCGGGCCTGTGGACGGCGAGTTATGGGCCAGCTCGCCGTCCGGCCGTCTTATGACGACAGGCCGTGTCGACGGCGCGTTCGTGTTCCACGTGCGCCTCAAAGAGATGTCAGCAAATAAGTAGGGGTCCGCAAGGGCCGGTGCCTGCCAGGGCTGCGGGACTGTTCGAAAGAGATACCGTGGCCCTGGAACACAAAGGGCAAAGAAGGAACATGGATGGGTTTTAGTCAGTACAAGTCTGACACTCCCTTCCGCTCCGCCCAGAGTGGGGGGGTCATTTGATGATTTCCCATCCGAAAAAAAAAAGAGAGATTTATTTAATTATGTTCTACCCACAATACCTACATTTATTTATTCTACTGAGACTACATATTCTTTTTAGAGTTAACAAAGACGGAACACTTATATTTTCTGGCTGAACGTCCCGTTTGTCTGTCTAAGAAACCTTTCCCAGTGTGTGGTCCGATAGGCATTGAGTCGGTGTTTACATTTTTAATAACCTTGTTTTCTAACATTAAAACCCCGTAGAAAAAAAATCGTGAAAAATCGTTTGTTTTTTACCATTGACATTATTAAACATTTATAGAAATGATTAATTCTTATGTTACATCTTCATACCTTTACCATGATTTGTCAGGTGCTAGAATCAGCCGACGGAAAACTCCGCAGCGTGAAGTTAATTCATAGAATCGGACAGTCCTATTACCGGCGCTAGAAAACGCCATTACTTATACTTAGCTCGGAAGTTTTCACGCCAACGTTTTAGCTTTACTAAAAGATAAAAACATTACCCTCTCTTTAGGCTCAGACGCAATCGAGAATAAATGCTGTTTACGTTTTTTTGTTACAACAACGTATTTACACACACACACATTCTACATGAAAATTAAGTTCTGTTTATAGGCAATAAACTCAAGTTTCACAGTGTTCTCCTATTATAAAAATTTCCTATGTAAATCTTTACCGAATCGTCTTCGGGGAATCTTTACCTACTACAACTCAACAGGAAAATAAAAATCCATTTACAAAAAAAACAACGTAAGGGACTTGTCCACCAACAAGTAATACGATCGAAAAAAATTAAAAGGAGACTTGGCCTCTCCTAATAAACCAATCTATTTTTACCCACAATTATCTCAAAAGTGAATGAACAGGAATACCATTCACTCCAATACTCCAAAACCTTGTGCAGTAATCCTGTTTTATTTGTACAACCCTGAAAAAAGGGCCGGCACAGTACAACCTTCAGGTTTTTGAATTCAATTAATTAAACCAAAATGTTTGTATATGGTGCCCGATTTAATTTATATTCAAATTACTCTATTCCAGGAATCAGTCTGTTCCGTTTTTCCGTGAACAGTAATCAATCGTTCACCGAAATTGTAAATGCAATATTGTATCGATAGAACGGTTTAATACCATTGTTAAACCCTACCCACTGATGTCTATAGGCAGTAAGCAAATCATTATAGAATTTATCATTTGAAGTCTTTGAGTTCGTTTGTAAATTCTATAAATAAACAAGTGTTACCCTTTTTGTCATATGAAAACGTGTTCACAATTTACACCAAACTTATATGACAAAGCTATGCTATCCTTTTTTGTTTTCAAAGAAGTGACTATTCTTATTTAATTCCTTACTCGTACTTATTCTTTGCCCCGGCCTTTTAATTTAAATACCCTTGTCAACTTTCCAAATAGTAAGGCTTGTTTTATGTTAAAGCGCACTGCATTTTCGTTGTAACAGTCAGTGCTATCCAAAAGACCTGACCTTAGATTTAATTCTCTCATATTTTCTCACTGTTGTCACTTTAATTGCTGCACAACGCTTGCCAAGTATTTTTTACGAGAGCAACTGAAATTAAAGCTGAAGTGTAATAGCCTACAAAAATATGAGTCATATTCACCACGAGCTCATTTAGTGCAATCAAAGTGTCGGATCTTTGGCAACGTTAGATTCCAAGTTTTTGCCCAATCACGACCTGCCTCGGAGAGTCTCGAACGAGCTGAGTGCAAAATGTTACTTTGCTTTAATTTATGAATGTGACTGAACCCCTCATATTAAAAACATTCAAGAAAATTTTCCGTGCTAGTACCAGCGTTACATTACAGAATATGACAGTAGGTGAAATTAAAACAAAATTTTCGGACTAAAGATTTCTGACGCTTTGTCAAAACTCTTAAAAAGTACCCCACTAGGATTTTTTAGGTTTTTGGACCTGGTTTTATTTTTTTTTGAGAGAAGCAGCTGCAATATCTTTTTTAGATAATTATGAGGCAGTAAACTTGTTTCTTTTAGCGCTTGACTAATGTTTTCAGGGAGGTAAACATTTGTGAAAGTAGTAAAAAAACAAGACGGCGCGTGCATGTTAGTTTTGTTTACGGCCAAATTAGCCATTTTCAACTATGTAATGTTGTAATAATTATGTTAGTTTCCATTTGTCCAATTAGACATCTTGTCTGAAACAGTTATTTCATGCTAACACAAATAATAATCTTGTAAAAAAAAATACCATGCTCCTAAACATTTGAAACACAAGTTAGATCAGGCAAATAATCAAATGCTCTATTTTAATTATTAAGATATTTTATTGTAAATGTGTCCCTTTTATAAATTCATATTATTTATTATAATTTCATACTTGTTTTACTGCTTAAAATATCTTACACTAAGTCGAACAGAAGCAAGCCAAGAATTCGATTTGAGCGGTGCACTGCACCGTCCCGCGTCGGTGATGTATGCCCACTTTATGAGCGAATTAAAATGGCCGCCGAGTGACTTACGACGTCATAATGGCTGCCATGACGACACATACGTCATACGTGCACGAAAATTAGTAAGCGTTTAAGTATTTTGAGTGGTTATAATATATTATACTGTTGATGGATTTTAAAATAATTGAGAAAATATATAGTAAATATGCAGAAAAGTTAAAATTCTGGGTACTGTTAAAATTGTAACGTTTAACTTTTTACCCCACACTGCTCCAAAAAAAGAGTAATCCATGGTTTTAGTTGAAATGACTTTTAAAAATCTTTATTTTTTGTACCCTTCGCGTCATCGAAGTTCGCTGTATAATTTAACCAGACCTTATGCTATCTACTCATTATTGTCTCTGTTTATTTCTTTAAAAAAATACATTCAGCATACTAATCTAATAAGAACATACCTTAAACCGATCGGAAGCAACTCCCTAATTTATTAACAAACAAATAAGGTTGTTAATAAAAAGAGAACGGCCCATAAAGTCCGTCTAATAATGTCCATCATTTAATTAATTGAATTGTAAGTGGCGGGACGCAAGGGAGGAGGTGCAGTGGAGTAGGGGGGGGGGGGGGGGTAGGAAGTGATACAAATGTAAATCAACCGTCCATTATCCTCCGTCGAACGTCTTTTAGAGCGAAGTAAAAGATTTCGAAATTAAATGATGTGTAATTTGAGGTTCTACAGTTTTTTTTTATTATTTAGCGGTAAAAACACGAAGGTAGATGTAGTTTTTCTTCTTCTTCCGTATCAAAGGTACCTGTTACAAAACTACTTGAGCCCAATTTAAATGTGACATGCGAGACATTTAAAAATGTAACACTCATTAAAAATTCAAGTTCTAGTCATCACTGTAGTTATAACAACATTTATATTGAAAACATAGATAGCAGATTAAGAATTAATTATAACTTGAGAGAGCCTGAAGGCATTTATGTATAGCGTAAAGTCTGAACACAACCAAACTAAGCAAACTGGCAAAATACTTTCAACAAAATGGAGTAACCTTGAATAGATCTTGGCGGATTATCTCAGCTAAAAATAGTTCCTAACAACACAATTTACATACCAAAACAATACGACAAGGATATCCAAGGAAAATACTCTCACAGACAACGCTAACAAATCTATAATTTTCTTGTAACACAAAAAAGTAACTGAGAACGATAAAAATAAATCTTACGTTCACTAAAATATTCGACTAATCTTTCTTGGAGGAAAATCCATCGTCAAATAATTTTCATGGCTTTAATCAATTCGAAAGCGGTGTCCACATTTTTTCCACTCAAAAGAAATTACTTTTGCACAAAGCCACCGGCGAGACGTTATTTAGAGAAGTAAATAAGAAATACTGAAGTCCAAAGCATCTTAGTCGCTTTTCCTTCACCGAAGTGAAGATTGGAACGTAGAAGTCTTGCAACTGATTTTTTCCTTTCCACGGACTTGAGTTTTTGCCTCCAAGCGATTTTTATTCTTTGCGAGAGATTAACTCTATTATGCGGAGTTCACTCGGGATCGCCCGGTTTATTCCCGACGTCAATTAATATTTTTTTGCTTATTTCCGGTGTAACTTAGGAGAGGTAGGAAAGTTTAATAAAGTTTGACTTCGTGGTGTTCTTCTTTAGCAAAATTATGGCGTTAGTCAATAGAAGTTGGTGTTTAGAAATGCTAAAATATTGGATGCTATTTTAATTTATTACGTTTGAGTGGTTTACAGCTAACTATGCAAAAGTTATGGTGAGTGAGTACATCAACGACAAGCCATTTACAAGCCTCCACAGTTAGCTATAAATTATTGTTGTACGAACTATTAACTAAGCATAATATGTAGTAACAAAGTATAGGATTAAATTAAGATCCTGCACAGGCAGGAATGCTGGCGCAACCACTATTAGAATGCATCACACACAAACTTTTTAGATAAGACACAACGCAACGTCTGGTTTTACAGTGTTTGGTTTTTCAGAATTAGGCAGAAAGAAATAGTTTGACGTAAATCTCCTTTATAAGTTTAATATTATCACTTAAACATACTCTAAACTAGTACCTTTCTTACTTAGATCTTTAGGTTAAGCCGTGCTTGCCCAGATTGGTCTGTGGATGGGTGACCACCCATTACTTTCCGAGTTTCCTCCGTGCCTCGGAAAACACGTTAAGCCGTTGGTCCCGGCTGTCATTTGTAGATCTTTGATAGCCGTTACAAGTAGTCAGTGGGTCAAGAAGTCTGAAAACCTGTCTTACCTTGGTAAAACAGATTGTCAGACTTTTTACCCCCCTTTGATACCCCTTGGGGTATCTTATTACTTAGTACTAACTGGGTTGTGGAGGTCAGATAGGCAGTCGCTCCATGTAAAATAATAATAATAATAATATACTTTATTGATACAATTCCTTACAATATGCTTACTATCTAGCTAAATTTCACAATATTTAAAGGCGCACAGAAGTTGAAACCCTGACTCCTAAACTAGGAATACCTGTGACTTAGGAGTCAGTGTTCTACTGCCACTTGGACACTATAAACCCTTATGAAAATTAAGAGCTGGTAAGGTGATGTTATACAAAAAGAATATATTATTATGTAGTGATTTAAAGAAAAGAATGAAAAACAAATAAAAGTAAAAATAAATTAAAATTAAAAAGTAAAATGACTGTGTTTGATTTTTTATGTGTGAGTGGGAGTCGTGTGTATTGTTTGCGAGGTGTAATTGTGTGTGTTTGTGTGTGTAACTAAGAAATGCGTGTATTTTGTGTTGTGTGAGTGTAATATCAGGAGCCTAAGTTTGTGAATGTAGTGGTGTCGAGTGTAAGACTGTGCTTGAGTTATTACGAGCTTGGTGTCTACTTTTATTTTAAAGATGTGGGTGACTGCATTACGTGTTTTGCATGGAATGTTGTGAGTTATATCAGAGTGGTGAGTAGTTCCTCAGTTTGAGCATAGTCTAGGAGGTACAGCATGTTCTTCAGCTTAGCTTTTGCAAATAAAATATCGGTATTCAGCTGTATCCGGTTAGACTGAAAGCCGATCCTAACATAGTTTGGAAAAGGCTAGGCAGATGATGATCCTCTAAACTAGTAAGAAGGTTCCTACCTATGTATCTGTCAAAAATAGTAGAGGTATGAGTGAGAATTAATTATGTGGTTAACTTTATTCCATAAATTAGTATTTCCTTGGAGCTCGCATATAATTGGTACACCTTGTAATTTGAAAGAAAGTCGATGTAAATTACTTAGTAAGAAGCGGTCAAACGGGACCGGTCAACGTGGCGACACTTGGGGGACGCCTATGTCCAGCAGTCGTCTTTCCGCTGAAATTATCTTGATAATGTTGAATCAAAAAATAAATTAAAAGCCATAGCAAAATTGTGATAATTTTTGCATGTGCAAGAATTTGACCCGAAAAATAGTGTATGTGCTGCCACCACCAACGCGAAAAATTTAAGGCGAATTTCTATAAAGACCAAATGCGAATTTGCATGCTGTCGGTGACAATATTCCACAATATTCCACCCTGGCGGTGCTTGAACATAGGTTTTTGCTAATCACTTAATATAAAAAAAAGCTTTATGACGTTGGTGAAATTTGCCTTCAGTTTCCTGTTACATTACCACCATGTATTAATAAGTAACATTTCCCCCACTATATTCCTCAACACAACATACATTTACACGCGTTGTCGCTCGCACGTTCACACGGCACTTGTTGAGGCGCTCTTATATCAACAGCGCCGACTCGCCGAGCACACACCAGGCGTGGTGTAGTGACAAACAATCGCTACGGACTTGTGCTGTGCACTGTGCAGGTGTGCGCGACATAAATATTTGTGTTTATAGGTTAGAAAATGGTTTATGTATAATTCAGCGCTGACTCCGATTTTTTTATACCTGTAAGCATTTTTTTCCCTCTAAATGATGTTTTTGTTGACAGATGGTTTTATTAATCTTTGCGTATTAAAAGATTCGGAAGCGCAGTAATTTCGGGAAAAACTATTTTTGATATGCACTAATCATGGAATTTGAATTTGTAGATTGTAGGTACGTAAATATGACATAAAGTAGAGTCGGACGAAAATAAACAAGACAAAATACCTACTGACTTTTTCCTGCGAGTCACATTATGCAGGGGAACCCCTTGACAGCTGTTACTTTCGAGAAAAAAATAAAACAAAATAAAATCACCGAAAAATATTCTTCGCTAAAAAACAAAAAAAAACGATCTACAATGCAAATAAGAACTGCTATAAACAATGGTGAGCCCCTCCATTAATTAAGTCATTCCCTTTTTATTTGCAAAAGTAATTAATTGCTAGTTATTCAGGGGCGGACATTATAGGGGATGTTCAGAAACCCTTTCATTTTTCTAAAGCTTCGGTAGCCAAGAACTAGACAATTAAGTAAGACGACCGACAAGATGGATGCTGTTTAAGTAAATGAACTGACGACAAGGATGCATAAAGCAAGTAAAGGGAGAAAACAGAAGGATCATAACTTGGAATAATTATTTGGGTGTATAAGCTGCCGGTATCTGACTGTCTCTTAACTTACTTATCTCAGTTGTGCGACAGTATTTTCTTTAGACAGCTATGAAAATAAGTTTGGGATTCTTAATCTATCAAGTTTGTTTGTTTTTTTTTCAATTTTTTTTCTAGAACACCCATTGGAGATAGTCTAACATGTATCACTGTCATTAACATGTATCAAACGTGCCTGCCAGAGAACAAAGTCAATGAGTAAAAGTTCTAACAAATCCACAAACAGACCATTTCAAAATCAAAATCAAAATCAAAGCAGATATTTCAAGTAGGCCAGTTACAGGCACTTTTGAATTGTCGAAACAAAGACAACAGTAAAAAATAGCTACAGTCCCAGTCACAAAGCACAAAAACTGTGAAAGTACTGTAGTTGCCCATTCCCTAACGTAGATCTCTATGGAGAAGAACGGGCAAGAAACTCCATGGACACTCTTTTAAATCAGAATACTTTAACAAAACCTTTTATTTCAGACTAACATCAAGTGTTGGTAAAAACCTACACAAGTTTTAATGATTTCAAGTAGAAATTGGTATTTGAATATAAGATCCTTAACACATTTTGGCTGAATCTTCTTCCTTATAATTTGAGTATGCGCTATAACGAGGTGGTTCGCTCTCAATTGTATAAAACAGACATCTCTCGTCAGATTGAACGGAATACAAGACTAAATGAAATTGCAAACGTTACCTATTGTTTGTGTGCAGGGCTAGTCAAAACTAGACAGACTAAGGTTTTGTGTACAATTTAGAAAAAATAATAATTTCTGCACATTTTTTTAAATGGACAGAAGAAAATAAAACTCCTTTTGTCAAAGTTGATCAAGTTATAACTTTTCCGACCTGTAGTTGGATGTCACTTGCACTTCATAATACGATCTTTAGCTCTTAGATGGATAGTTTCAACTTTAGTTAATTTTTATCTTGATCGGAATTGTTGTCAAAAGTAGTAGACCAATAATTACGAAGCCGACAATAGAAATGTAGAAATATTACATAGACATTTAATTTAAGATAATAATAACACATTTTTTTAACAAAACCGTTCAACCAAACCCTTCGAACCCGTTTTCAACCTTCAACAAAATAACCTCAACACTGCTCTTCACCGAGTTACACGTTTCAATGGTCGGGGTGTACCGCGACAAAGGACCAGGACTGAACAGTTGTACCCAAGCAGCTGTCGCGACCGCAGCAATACTCGCAACACAAGTGTTGTGCGTACCGACCCTGGAATATATCCCGCTATTTACTAACACATTACACATGTAGGTAATATGAACAACTCAATTTGTAATGTATTAATACCACAGGTGTAGACTCTGATTACACTGATTGCTAATGAGCTCATCTAAAGTATAGACGGCCGATTTTTTCAATAGTTTTAATGACAGCGATAAGACAGGAAAAAAATAACTTATGAGACGTATGTGTCATTGACAGTACAAAATATGAAACTGTAAATTCAATGAGTACCACTAAGAGTATTTTGGCGTCGCTGACAACAGGTTTATCTTAATTTATTCCAGACACTATTTTAGTTGTCTCAGTTTCGCCCCTTTATTTATTTTATTTGAACTTTATGCACAAGTAAAAAAAACTGTTCAAAGGTCTACTTAATCCCTTAAGCATTTTCTACCAGTCATCCTTAAAGGTGTGTACATATATAGGTATGGTAATATACCAGGGGCGGAGTTACTTTCTTGGAAGGACTCACAAAGGGATGGCAACCGTGTATTCTTTCCTTTTAACAATAAAATTAGGTACGGTTGGTATGAAATCGTTGTAATTATGATAACTTGAAAGCGAAAAGTTTTACGTTCAGGTATATTTATACTCTGATTGAATCCTCTTCCGTTTCCTAGAAAGCAAAATCCACGTACAAACATGAGTTTTATTTCTTAGTTACTAGGTACGTGAATACCTACAATATTTTTTTCTATAACCACATCCAAACAGCTGTGTTACAAAACGTAAAAATAATTTGAATTAAAACGAAATTAAGTGCGATTTTCTTCCTGCCAAATGGTGACGCATACATTAACATAGTAAAGTAACGATAAAACAATCTTTTACATCGAAGAGAAAACCATTAATTCCTTATTGTCTTTATATTCAAGAAACTTTCTCACTTCTGTTTAAAAGTAAGTTTCAGAAGTTTCCATAAGCCGAAGTGCATTCACACATAAAAATGCGATACAACCATACAACAAATAGTGAATAATTTTAAATAGCCCGTGAAGTCCTGGGTGTGCCTCCATTCTGCCAATCTGCCAAGCTGCCAGCCCGCCAGACTGCCAGGCCGGCCATATTCCATTCATTCTGGCACAAAAACTGGCGGTATAAACACTGTATGGAGTTTGGCAGTGCAGCGAATGTTCGAGAAAAAGACGAGCGTGTTGTGGTGAGGGGCGTGTAGCGAAACGAAATGTTGGCGCGAGTTGTGAGAACATCGAGTATAGACGTTTGTGATATTGCTGTGTGTTTGTCTATAATAATCTTTACGTACTTTGAAAACTGACGGCCAATATGTTTTTTTTACCTTCAGAAGACGAAGTCCTCCGTGTCCTTCGTGTTTTTTTTCTTGTGACGAGTTTAAATTAAATGAAACTTAGATTATGATAATAACGTCTGTAACGTTGATCAAATGGTTTAGCTGTAGGACCTACTTATTAAGAATATAAATAGGTTTTTTGTCACAGTCTGAGTAAACTTCGTAAATTAGTTGACTTTATGTTAAAGCTTAACTTGTAAAAACGTCAAATGAAGTAATAATCAAACCATAACTTAATCATTTTATTACATACAAAGTTAAAGTTAGAATGAATCATCCGGTCAATGAGTTCATCATCACCGCTCCCGCTTAAGCTTCTCACACACACTACCCACTAGACCCAATTCCAAATGTAACTGCAGTGCTTGGCACAGCCGAGTGTTCACAAAAAGTATAGTCGCGTATAAAATACAATTTATTTATCGGTTCCATTGACGTTTATACGGGCGAACGCCAAATCACGCCGTAAACACGCCAAGAGCAGCGAGCAATGTACACGAAATAAATCGCGGGGCGAAGTTCCACCGCGTCCTAAAATGTGGGCCGCCGTCTATGCAAAAGTTTCGTGTAGAAAGGTAATTGGTTGAATTTGAAAGCAATAGGATTGGCTGGATAGAGTTTGAAAAGATCATAGTCATTTTTTCATAAGTTTTAATACACTTTTGTTGAGAAAGAATACTTCAGTACTATTGAAGTGTCTAGGTAGTTTCAGGTGTGTTAGTGCTATAAACAAGATTTACGACAGTTATCTAGTTAAAAACAAATTCGCATCAATACCTGATAATAACACTAGTTTTTATCTCAAATATACACGTTTTTAGTTTGTTTAAAAATCTGTTAAGAATAAAATTCTAAAAGAATTCTTTGAACGCGAACGCTATTCAGAAATATACCTTTTTAACGAACGAAAGCATTAAAGCCATATGGAACTTAAATTTAATGCACAATTTTGTCGAAATTCTGAAATTCTGCAGCCAAATGAACCCTCATCTTTACACGAAGGACTGAATTAGACGACCTTGTACCACAGAGTAGTAGAGGGACCTTCAACATTTGGTTTTACTGTATTTTTCGAGGTATTATACTAAGACGTAGTTTTGCACTGTGGTCGAGTGCTGGCAAGTCTGTAGAGGTACATAATCGTCTCATATCGTGCTTTCTCGTCGATTAGGCAAGCAAATGAGGTGAAAGGAATGTATTGTGTGCGAAAGAGACAAAGAGAGAGGCGAAGTAAGCTGAATAAATGACTATTGATTATGTTGATTTTGTTTGTGTTAAATACCTGAGAGAAAGTCTCGAGGGTTTTTGTTCAATGTTGCTTTCTTAACGTTTTCGTGTAAGTGCTTTGATTTAAATAATGGAAATATAATTATGTAGCTTCCATTTTTGTTTCTAAAACATTTCCTTTCAGCAAAAAAAATAAGTGTTTTTTTTACAGTACAAAATTGCATGAATTTTCACATATGTGACTCCACATGTGTAGCTCTAAAGGAGACTATACATATTCATTGCAGTTATCAATTAATCCACAAAGCTCTTATGTAGCCACGAGCCACTCTAAGCTGATCATTAAATTTCTATTTACTCTGTAAACAACCCGAAAGACATTTGTGGTACAAGTCTAGTCTAAACCACAGGCGTTCTAACAGAACCAATGTTTTACGAAATATAATGAAATCTAATTCGAGATTCAGAGCAAATACTCCGTTTGTCTCAAGGACTAAACCATTATATCGTAAAAGAATATCTATACAAATAAATGAAATTAAAGTGTATCATTAACACTAAAAACGGGATATTTACCACGTGTGTGTAGTACCAAGTGTGTGTAGTACCAAGTGTGTGTAGTACCAAGACGTGTTAGTGATAATGTTAGTGACCGATAGTTTAAAGTCTTATATCGAAGTGTATGTTTGTAATATTTCAAAATGACAAATTTTTACTGAATGTATTTTTACTTATAACAAAATGGAAAAACCGAAAAGCACTTTGCCGGACCCGGGAATCGAACCCAGAACCTCATGCTCAGTCGCGCTTTCGACCCGTCGACCAACGAGGCAGTCTTATCCATCATCTTCATCGTCCTACCCTTGTCCCATTCTACTCGGGGTCGGCGCAACACGTTTTCTTCTTCCATTCTCCCCTGTCAGACGTCACGGCATCATTTACTCCTTTCTCTTTCAGATAAGTCTTCACATAATCCATCCATCTTATCCAAAGATGAAAATTAATCGAACTCTTAAGTTTTACCGTTTAGCCGTTGATACGCTCGAGACATCTTTTAAATAATTAGTAGGTACGAAATATAATAATGTTTTTCTGTACCATAAGTTCCTTAAACAAAACACTGAAAATCATTTCGTAATTTTGTTATTTTTGTTTTCTTTTGTAATCTGTAACGGTGAAAAATATATATCTATATTTCCATAGCAAACGAGCCAATAAGCCTTCCCCACGCGACGGGACGCGGAGGGGGGGGGGGTTGTACATGTGCAGACAACAATAAAATATTGCGATAAAAGTAACAATATGTTTAGACCACGACAGGTTAGTGGGGAGCTGGACACCTGTAACTGAGTGTTCGGATTGATACTCTTTCGAGGTATAGCTACAGAAAAAAAAGACAATTATGAATATCTAGAAAAATGCAATTTTGCACACCGTTGTTGCACCCCTAGTGCTACTCACATATTCAGCTCGGCTTCATTCGGTATAACCGGGTGGCAAAATCAAATATTGTAAAAATAAATTACCTAAGTTCGAGAAAATGCCGCTCAGCTAAGCTCGCACAAAAGCGGGCCCGACCATGATTAGATATCGGACGAACACTATATATAATAATTATCGATCGGCATGAACTACCAATCAGCCGATTATGCACAGTTTATCCTTGTGTAGTGTGTTTCTAAAGATACTGATTCAATTATTATGCAAATTACTTTAGCAAGTAGGTAGTGCGGGCTACTAAATATCTACTCACTCTTATTTAAAATTTAGCTCACAAAATGCATTTTATAACACCCTGCACAGTGCTTGAATATGATGCCAATGTAACGTACATCGTGCACATACAAGCAACATTACAATAAAGTACTACGCGAGTGCTACGCCGTAGCAGTAACCGCTACGCGAGCAACGCTTTCGTAGCAAGAATGTAGCAGGGAGGAATATTTTGAATAGACTGCTCCTTTGGACGCTCATGATAGTCAATACAAGCTGTCAGAATAATGTCTGAAACGTGCTATACAAGAAGTTTAAGCTTATTTTAAACATATTGTAAAGAGCCTTTTTTCAAGTTGATGCCCAAAACTTCGCCATTTGTCTGGCATCGTCCTTTAGTGTAGCTTTAGGGGCACAAGGGGCAGAAAAAGAGACGAGGAAGAGCCTGTGAAGCAGATCCACATTCGCATCCGACAGCTCCGTCGAGGCATCTTAAATTTTCTTTATTAACCAGGCGCTAAATCAGCCCATTTGGGTTTGCAGATGGTTCAGTGACTTTCAAGTAGACCACATAACATTTGACTCTGAGGGAAAATGCTGTGGTAATAAATAAATATTTTCTGTACTAAACAATTTCTTATAATCCCATACCAATGTATTAAGAATTAGATTTGTTGCAATGTCGCGTTGTCGCCGTGTCGCCGTGTCGCGGTGCTCCGTCTTACATTACAGTAAGCCGTGATCGATAGCTGCACCTGTGACTGATCGCCCATAGTGTTTGTTGCTACGTTTTCTTCAATTGGATATTGTTGAGAAATTGTAGTGTTGATATAATTTTTTTATCTTTGATCTTTTCGGTTAAGAGGATTTTTCGAATAAATTTTACACTAGACAACATTACGCCAGTTTTTCTCGAAGGTTTAGAGAGGGGTGCACAAATCCAAACTGCCGGATTTGTACCCGGTTGATGTCTACGATCTATTGAGAAATTCCCGATGGAAAAATTCAATAACACTCTACTTAACCTTGGAAATTAATCCAGCACCCCTAGACCAACGAAGCAATTAAAATTCAATCATTGTAATCATAAGTTGGTAATTACAGTAATTATTAGCATACTAACATTTCTATATGAAACACCACATCGTGTCACACGTCCCTGTATACATAACAGACGCGCGACGTGCGATGGTATGCCATTTGCTTGAGACGACTTCTACAAATTGTGTGCGGTGACACACACCTGATGCTTGTGCTCTCCTAGTAGACACATATTACAATACATTTAATGTAACGTTCAGTATTTTGTTGTGAACAATTCGATATTATTATTCCCCGTTTCACTAGGTCATAAATTAATACTGGATAAGATTCAATTAACTCATGAAGATGATCTGTCAGTCATCGTCTCTTGCCCTTATCCCATGATGCCCTGGGGCTTGGTGCGTCACGTCTTTTCTTGTGTGGTCCCCCCCTATCCGTTATCACTACGGAAGGAGAAGCTTAACATTTAAAAAATATCAAGTCCCATATATCTTTATCTAGATTTCTAGAAAATAATATAACTTATTCTGATTCTGTGAAAAATATTATTCTTCAGTTGTTTATGTTAATAGATTAGATACATATTATAATTTGACGAAGATTATTTTAAAGAAACGGCAGCATGTTGTTATCCAAGAGCTCTTGTTCTGATTGTGAAATGTCTTGGCGCCATCCATTAGTTGACTTGTACAGCAATAAAAATACTTTAACTGTTATTAAAAGTTACCACGATAAAGCCAATATCAGCTCTTCCTTTTGCCTTATTTAACAAAGTGAAATAAACAAGTTATCCTGAGTAAAACACAAACCAAAATTTATCTCCTTAAGCCGTAGTACTTCCTAGCCAAAACCTAGAACAACGCATCAAGAACAATAAAACCACCTTAGTTAACAGTGAAAGCCATTAAAAACATTAGCGCGTAAACACACCGCTGTATACGCGGTGTTACATTAAGCGTATTCACAAGGCGGCCCGTTCTAACCGTTTTACTAACGAGTAACGAAACTCCGTGTGCTGCTATGTACTTTCAATAAACCGTTGGACGTGGATATGTTGTTAAGCGTACGCGGTAATAAAATATTATAGTTTAAAACATTAGTATCTCCTTTCGCAGGTATGTTGGAAGAGATTTCTTTAGAAATAAGCATCACCTTTGTACTATTTTCTGTTCCTTTCTTCTATCCTGTATTTAGTGTGTACATAAATTGTTAAATAAATAAATAAAATAAAAAACACTCAAACTGACGTCATTGTATTTCTCGTATTTTTCTCAGCAAACCCTTTTATTTAATACTCCTGTCATAGGAAAGTATAAAAAATAACTAGCCCGCCATCTTTGGGAGTCTACCATATTGGATTTAGAATGACGTCACTTGCTACCCATGCATTGTTATTCAAACTTAACATGTATGCAAAATTTCAGTGCAACCGAAAACCAGGGGTGGGTGAAATTGAACTTCTAAGATTTTTCTTGTATAGTTAGTTACAGGTGAAGCTAATAAAAGCGTGTTATTGTATTACTGTTAACTTTTAGATAAAGTTAGACAAGTATAAGAGGAGAATGGGCGTTTTTGTATGTGCTTAAGTTGATACATCATTTATAATTTCATTTGCCCAGCATTTCATAGGTATAACATGTTATACTCGTAAAAATGACATAAACTCCTGCCAAAAGACTAAGAATTTTCATCGCTAATTATAATCACTTGTCCAATTTAATTTTAAGTCTAATTCTTCAATTTCAATGAAATAACGATTTTCTATAATACTTTGAACTGAGCTGTTATTTTGCGTAAATCTAGTTATAACAAGAATCTATCTTTGAGACATGCTCTTCACACAACATTACAATCGAATTCTGCAATTTACCAGTACCCAAAATTAAATAACATTTTTGATAACCTAAAATTACTTGACAGGATTTATTTAATTTTTACCTGTTTAGTATTTCAGAGAATTAACTGTGGTCCGGATAATAGTCCAGCCTTAACTTCAATTCAAGTTTTTGCTATCAAATCGTAATCGCTTATTGTTAGATCGCAGTTTAAACTCATTCAGGTCTTTTCAGCTGTTAAATTATTTTATAGTTGATATGGGAAATGAAACATTGAAATTGCAAAATTAGTTTTAGTCTATATTTATTTAAACCACTAACATATTCTTGTATAGATTTCAAACTGTTTCATAGATTATTAAAAAAATATAATTTACATATCTGAATGCACCTGTATACGTATTACACTAGCACTTCGCCCGCGACTTTGTCCTCAAAAAATGTGATAGCTCAGCTAACATGCATAATATAAATATAATGTATAGCCTATGTCACCCACGAATAATGTGGCTTTCTGTCAGTAAAAGATATTTTTAAATTGGATTGTTAGTTCCGGAGATCACCCCCTACATACAAACTTACAAACAAATTTTACCTGTTTATAATATTAGTAGGCATAGATTGAAATGACTAGGGATAAACCCTTCGACCTGCAAACTGTTGGTCGTCTGTCAGGGCTGGCAATGACAGCTATTTCAGTATAGCTATTTCAGACAGGAACACTTTCAGTATCACTTTTACTTGAGTGGCAAAACGTTCAAATACATATATTTTACCCAAGATATCAGCTACGCGAACTTAGCTCACTCAGTAACCCTACAGGACTACTTCAAAAAAATCAGCCCTGTCTCTGGAACATGGAGGTCGTGAAACCGGTCTGAATAAAACATTTTTTTTACATTAATCTGTATGCAAAAACTCGCAACCCGCTACCTCTTGTCAATAAACCTGTCTCCTCATCCAGCACTCATTACGAACTCGTGAGACAAAAGCCTCGCTCAAGTTCCATTATGATATAAAAAGGAAGGGTCGCTTCCATACAACTCACACAAACAAAATGTAATACATAAATTGCATTACACCGTTATCATAGATCAGGTAAGTGCAGAAAGCTCACATGTTTAGCTACGAAAAAACTACAAGGTGGTCCAAAAGGAGGTAATATGTTTATCTACTATGATTTTTAATGTATGATCCCTGGAGTTTTGGAATTTTTTGTTTTTCAAAGATATATGACAGTATCTTTTTAAGTCTGAGTTTTGAAACAATTAGTTATACTAAGTCCATAAAAAATGGGCATTTTACATGTGGTAATATTTTTTTCTGTATTTCTTATTTTTATAATCAAGGTAATTTATAATTTTTAAATGTTATTTGATTGTGTGAAATTAATAAAGCTTTTTTTTATTCACGTAAAAAGGCTTTGTTGTAGATGCGATCATGCGGTCTGGGTTAGCTTTACAATATTTTAACAAATAATATAATGTTTAACAAAATCTTAGCATAACAAGTGTGTAAAGTGCTCTAGCTGCGTCAGAAGATGGCGCAGCCAGAACACTGTTGCAGTAACCTATTTCTCTACCTAAGCTTTTTTTCGTTACGGACACGCTTGGTTAATATGTGATAAACATCATCAACGGAATTATTACAAAAGTCACACTTAATTAATAAAAAAATCTATTGGTGAGAATCTTATTCGTACTTAGAAATTGTCAACTATATAGTTTTATTTTGTAGTTTACTAATAAAGTACAAAACTTTAAATTGCGACGTAATTTTAGTGTCAAATATGAATTTTATCTGCGTGCTACTACAGTTGTTCCATAGGTTTACCAACTGACACGACTCTTTTATCATTAAAACAAAGTGTACCTTCTGTTATCTTTATTGCATATCCCCACCCAACCACTTGAAGTAAAACTTGGAGTTTGTTTAGTTCTCCGCTTTCTTCAACTTTATTATCGCTTACAATGTTTGTGCCGCGAGTATTGTCTAAAGCTGTTATGGGACAGTTTTCATGTCGTATTGTGTGCAAACAAAGTGGCCAACTTGAGGTGTATTGGTTCGCATACTTTTGTTCTGTAAATTGAGTTTGAAACTCTGAAAAACAAGTTGTGTTTGTTTCGCCTTCCGTTTTTTTTTTCTAGGATATGACACAGTCCTAACCAAACTGATGAATTAGATATATTATAATTACATCCATCTATCAATTTATAAGTGGTCTTATTAAGAAATGATACTCCCTTTGTGAAAACATTCGACATAAAAAATAATTAAATTTCAAAAATATTTTATTCATATAAACATACATGGCCACTTATAAAACGAGAATAGATAGGTGCTCTAATTCGTCGTTTCCTTTGATGAAGACTAGGCAAAAAGTTCTCGGGATACTATTTCCAAAATATTGGTTAAAATCCTTTTTCTGATTTTCGCTGAATAAAATCCAAAACTTTAAATTATTGATGTTTGTTGAGAACACAACAAATAAAAAAAAACAAAACAATACAACAGTATCGAGAAACCAAACCAAACTCACAATACCGTCGGCGTCTTCACAAATGAGCAGCAAACATTTGACGCCGAACCCGAGTCCTGGTCCGCTCGAACTCGTAAGTCCTCGGGCGGTCCTGTAATCCGCCGCAAGAGGATTGTCGGCGCTTTGACCAGCCACCTTTATGACACGGCACAATTTAAGAACGACTTCCACCGTCGACTTCTTGCGGTTTCCGGGACTATTGGAAGTTTTGATAAGGAAAAGTTCATTTTAAACCATTGCAATACCAGGCAAAAGTCGGGAAAGGTAGCTATTGAAACAAGTTCCTGAAGAAAGCGTTGTCGAAAGCATTTCTTACCTCGAAAGGAAATGTATTTTTCTATATTATTGTGTTGTCTTATAGCTAGCCAGTCCTCTAAGCTTTTGACTGCGTTTTGCTTAACTTTAGACCATATAAGTTAATATTATTAATGATACTTTAATCACAACTCCCAGCTGATGATAAGTTCTTAAGGCCTCCTAATTCTGGTGCTTTAAAAAAGACGATTGCTTTGCTGAACTTGTAGAAGTCAACTAGAAGATCATGAGTGTAGTCTGCATCTGCCATTTAGTTTCAAACACCCGCTTATCTCTTACTCCTCAAATCCTTTATATCCTTAGCCTAATAGTGAAATACATTCGTGAGTAATTTAAGGATTATCAGGGCTTCCGAAACGTACCTACAAGTGTTCACGACCCGACGACTGAGATACTGCTGATAGGCTATAAATAGCGTTCAAGTAGTCTTATTAGTAATTGCTGTTGAAGCAAAGATCATTGTGGTAGGCTTTCGTAAGAATAGAAGTTCTTGAACAACTTAAGCAACGATGTGATTTTATATTACCTGTTATTACGGCGACCTTTTCTTTGATAGCTGAATAAAAAAGGTGTGAACTTTGTATGTTGTTTTACAACACCAAAAACAGCCTTGCAACATAGGTTCTGTTGAAAGCCCCAAGTCTCAAAGAAAATTATTTATGAATAAAAAATTTGAGTAACACAGAGGTTTTATTTTCTTCTTCCAGGTAAAATAAAATGTTTCTCATTTAAAATTTTCCAACACGACTTTAATTATTCCGCTTTCGTTTTGTATTCTTAAGTAAATGTCAAAAGTCCAAAAGTGTTACGTGCCAGCTCGCCAGAAAAACGAACAAAAAGGAAAATAAAATTCCACACTTCACTCCTGACTGTCCAAAAAGTTTCAATTCAATTCTAACTCAAAAAGGAGGTCAACTATGCGCATAACTGGACACTGACACTCACGAAATAACTTCACGATGAGTGCATCGATTGCCTTTTTTGTTTGAACCACGATTCAAAGTTTTGAACTATCGAAACGATGTAACGCGACACAGCGTGCATTTTATAACCACTTACTATGTTGGGAAATCGTTTAAATATGGAATTATAAATGGTTTTCTAGATTAGAAAACAAGATCAATGTGCTCACATTTCTTGGATTATATTTTCAACTTCACCTTTTGAAAGGAAATGGTAAGTATGACAATGTTGATAGTGACAAAAGAGCCTTAACAAAGTGACATTCTATCAGCGATAACGGTCATAGAAAGTCTGAAATTGGATGAGGTTGGAATAAATAAGCAACCGAAAAGCGTATGTCATTCCGTAGAAAGATGTTTTAGAAATGGGAAGGTTTGAAAGCGATTTCCAATTGAAAGTTCTTTAGTATCCTGTTGGACGCAACGTATAAATGTGTCAAATTTTCTATAAATTCCGTCTACAGAATACGTTAATCAGATAGCACTACACATCGCCAGCTACATACTTCAGGCTCATTCAAACAACTCCAACACCACTTATCCAGCTAAACACCCATGAAACTAATTAATACATCTTGGTAGAGGGCAGTAATTGGGGTTGGAAGGCGTCCAGAGCTGGCAATCACGTAGGAACACTGATCTGTAAAAATTAGTCTGAGACTCTTGAATCAACTTATCTGATACCTATGTGAGCCTAATACTCATTTGAACTTCTCTCAGGTTGTGTTTAACAGATTAATTAATTATCTATAAAGGACTTTGGGCCTGTGATTAAAAGATAGTATCATGCAAAAAAGTTATAAAATAACATTTATTTATTTTCAGGCTACTTTGACCCTCAGATACAGAAAAGAACGTACCCAACGTTCAACGGGGAAATAAGGGGAACTACCTTAACTGTTGCAGCTAAACGAAAATGGTCTTAGGACTATCCATAATTTTTCGTGAAATGATGATCACCATTTTTAAAAAAAGGTACAGTTAGGAAGAAAATTTTTTGATGCCAATCGATCCTTTTTCTAATACTGATCAAAAATTTCTATGGGACCTACCCAGGGGTGACTACTAGTAAAAGTCAGTTGCAATTTCTTCGACATTTTCGTGTAGTTGCAACGGTTAAAGTAGTTCCCCTTACTGCCCCGTTGAGCCTGTATGGCTTACAGACTAACATATATATTATGATAAAAACACAATTGCGTTAGTATATAGAACCTTAAAACAGTGTTAGTTTCACTTCACTTGTGTACTATGTGACTGTGCGTTTATGTGGCACTTGCCCGTGGAAGCGCCATACGTATAATCATATTGTTAACTTGACGTAAAGTGAAGAAGAACATTTTAAAGCTACTCAGCTAAGCCGACAGGTGGCCGTGACAACCGACTCCGAATAGAAGGGATTATCATCAATTAATTCAACCTAGAGCAGTTCACTGGTGAACATGGGCGTCTCCCAAAATGCGCAACAAAGCCCTTGCCCACAATCTTCCGCACCCAGTCTTATCCGGCTACTTTTTTAAAGTCGTTGGTCCAGTCAGGTGAAAATTAAGAGCCCAAATTCTACGTATTTCTTTTTGTGTCTCATCGATGGAGTAACAACCGAATTTATAAAACCATTATGTGATATAAAACTTTTGCTTCCAATTCACGAATTCTTTTATTACTTGGCCCTTGTTACCCCTGCAGCTACAAACAATTGCAACCCCTTCAACTCCACGTAATCAACTACCCACTAAACTGCCACTATCCCCATTGAAACTAGTCTCCTCGACATTATTCCCCTTTATTACAACCCCCTCAATCACGGATTATACGCTCCTACAAATAAGATGGTCCTTTACTCCTAAGGATGCCAGTTTTTGGTCCTTGTGTCCGCAAAGATTGGGACTTCCGTAATTGTGGCGCAATAAACGGACTCTTTGTTTGATGTTGATCGCATTTGTGAAGTTGTTGGGAACTGAAAGTTACAAAGAGAGAAATTTAAGACCGAAGATTTTCTGCTGTTTGTTTGTATTACTAAATATATTGTCAATTAAAGAATTAATTATATTTTTTAATTAATTTAAACGGAGAAGTTTCTTAAAAATCTTATTAGGGATTGTTTCTGTATCGTGGGAGCGTTTAAAAACATTTAAACTCATACACACAGACAGCCAGACTCGGTACAACTACCTTTAATGACATAAATATGTGATCCGTGCGGGGGTGACATGCATCGCAGCAGTCACTGCGCTAACCGTGCCATTAGACTCGTGGTTGGATCCGGTAGTTACACGGCCTGACATCATGGAGTCTAAATCTTAAATCATATTTATTTCTGTAAATTGGTTTAAAAAACTCTTTTACATGTCAACAAATCTGACTGTCTGAACGTGTCTCCGGTTGATGGCAGTACGCTGCCCCCCTATTACATGAGCCATAAGCTTAACTAGCATAATTTGGGTGCCCTGTAGGAACACGCCTAACCCTTCGGGGATAACTGGCGTGAAAATGTGTTATTTTTTATTTACGAATTATTTATTTAACCCGTTTTTTCTACCTACATGTTAAACGCTCTGTGCAAAATATAAAATACAAATCTTGCTGACATTCAGAATATGACCACAGCATATTTACCTGTATCGTAGCTGTATTCTGTATTTCCGTTGACTAGAAAACTAGCTGATTTTATAGTAGATTTTTCTCTGAGACCGACTCTCCTGTGGAAATTTTCAGTATTTTTATAAGTTTAAACTTGTTTCTATCTTAGATTACGTTTGAAAACAATTCTTCTTTGAGATTTCAGATGCGAAGCGGACACTTAATTCTGGATTGAATTCTTCACTACCGAACAATTCTTACTAGGCGCACAGATCATAGAAGCAAGTGTGACATGGCAACAATACCCGTACATCAGAACCAAACTTTTTTATTTTTAATACCTCTTATTTTATTCACAAGTTGTAAGGTTGTTACCACTCTGCTTGTGCATGAACAGGTGTTCAAAGTGCGTAAGACCTATAAAGTGTAACTTTCAGACGGGAAATAAGCTATAGTGTTTGTTAATATAATCTAACATGACAGTTAATAAAATCGTCTCTACCAAAACGTTTGCAACGCCTTTTAGGCTGTTTCATATTTCCTAACTCCATAAAAATATTTCTTGTTTCTACCATCTAAGAACTTTATCTATGCACAATTTTTCACAGAAAGCAGATAGCAGATATTTATTAAATCGACGCCCGATACAGATTTTTCCAACTTCCATCGCCTGCCAGACTTTTATAAGTTTTGACAGCATTTCTCAAAGTTTGCAGCGCCTTCAGACTTGTCGGGTAGAAACTGATATTATTTTACTTTATCACAGATTTATAGGCAAGCTTGTAGTTCTATAGAAAATTAATTACGAAGGTTATGTTATTTAGTAAACAAAATCTAGACCAATAAGATTTGTTGTTTACACCAAACTTGATCCACCGTCTTTGGTATCTTGCAAATGAGAAATACTTTGGAACATGACGAACGTTCCAAAATGCAATCAATATGCAATCCGTATAACCCATTCAATCACACAAATGCATTAGAAAGATTTAACACTTTAGACCTAATCATCATTAAAAACTATTAAACAACCTAAAATAAATAAACTAACAACAAACTACAAAAGGGCATCAAAAACTCCTCCTCAACGCTATCAGCTGGTAATGTGCCCAAGAGACTGGCGGCGTTGCCACGTTGTATGGCAACACTTAGCCTTTGGCTAAAGTAAAAGCCAGCCCTTGGGTCACGGGAAGCGTCAACTGCGTTTCGTTAAACGTTAAATTTCCTTAAACAGGCTATGAGCACTCGAACTCCACGACCCCAGAGTTTCAACCCTAAATGGCTCGAAAATATAGTTACCACAAAGGTTTCTATATTTACGCCGCTTGAGGATCTCTGCAGTCACAGCGGCAGCGCCAGCACAGCACGACGAGCTTGGAAGATGTGATGGCGCAAGAGTATCGACGCATGTTGCGTCCCATACTAAAGGCCTACCCATCTTCCATTGACACAACGACTTGCCAACCGGTCTCTTGCCATCGTCGTGTCAAGCCATGGGTTCTAAAACAGCTGGAACGCTGACGGTGACAAGAGCTCGTCGGATGATGTCGTTTATGCTCGCGTGCGTAACTTCGGCTGCATGACAGGCCGTGGCTTCACCACAGTGATATCGATGAGGAGAACAGAAGGCAGCACCAAGGCGTAAAGAAGCAGCGAGGCGGAAGATCGTGTCGTCGAACAACGTGCCTATGCTCGACGACGCCAGTGCGTGAAGCCAAAGACCCGGCTCCCACTCACCCACAGCCAGTAGGCGCGCACGCTCAGCAGTAGTAGCAGACGTGTTCAGTGGATTGTTTTGAACTACTCTGCAGAGCGGCTCGTCCCACCGTCTCTGGGAAAATGGATGGCCGGGTTCTTCAGTATTCGGGCAAGCGAGTTTCCAAGCATCGATAGCCTCGGAGAAGCACGGCACTTCAAAATCAACCAGTGTGGAAGCCAGGATATTTCTGATTAATTTCTTAGTGCCGTGGACCGAGGATATGAATGCCGGTAAACTAATACTGGAAATTTTGCGAACGCTGAGTCCTCCCATGCGAATGGGAAGAGTAGGTTGTGCCCAGGTTCGGTCGTCCAAAGCCACATTTAAAATATTGATGACGATAAATATACGATACGATTACGATTACTACGAAACATTACACGTGATACGTGATTGATTACGATTATTTGATTATTTTCGATATACGATTGATATTTATTGTATGTCTGATAATTTCATTAATAATGTATTTAGTTAGTTTACTCTATTTTATTATAAAATCATAATTTGAATAGAGTTCATAATCATTATCTCAAGCTGACAACAAGTATGTGGGATTTTTGTGTTTTGCGCACAATAATTCAACATCCTCAGTGAATAATAAAATTAAGAATTATGCAACACACGTTTTTTTAGTCGATCAAGTTTTAAAACTATCGTAGTATCATCATAATTTCAATATCAAAATATTCGTTTCTAAAAACGAAGGAACATAAAATACTACGTAACTAAAGTAGGTATCCATACTTTTGCAAATACACACACTATACTAAAAAATAACAACCCGATACTATTATTTTATTCTCCTTCGAAAACCAAAGAGTCGTATCTACCTACAAAAAAATATATAAAAGTGCTCAAATAAAAATTTACGGCACTCCGTAAACAGACAGGATACGGTAAAATTGTAACCTTTAAACACAATTTTATACGGTTCCGAAAGAACTTTTATATAAAAGGGAATGTTGAATTAGAAAAGAGATATTTCTGTTTATTCGTCAGGTAGGTTCGAGTATCAGGAGCGCGACGTAAATATTTTATTAGTAGCTATAAAATATAAATATTTTATGGTGTCGCGAAGTGGTGTTGGTATAAATGTGCAATAAACCCGGTGACACGTTTCCTGGTACTATTGAAGTCTATGTGGAAGGAGGCTACTATGTAGGAACTGCATAGGAATGCTTCTTGATTTTGAATTTCTCCTATTGGCTGGTAAAGGAATGGTTTTCTTCATAAAGTTACTATGAATCGCATACTAAACCACATTCTAGAGTCACATTGATTTTAACGTTTGCTTACTTTACGCTATGTACTTGTTTCTAGATGGCACCACTTAATCAATTATACTTTTGAGTCAAAGCTCCACAGATGTAGTCACACGTCAGTGGTAACAAAACCAGTAGAACCAGGCTGGCCTATTATTCTATTAACACTCAGTACTAACTACATTAGGCCGGCTCAAGGTCGATATGTTAACACTTTCAAATCGGAATAACTACAAATAATTAAGATAACTCATACTTAGAGCATAGACAGAGCATGTACCGACATAAACCGAGAAAAACTTACTGGAGAAATAGTGACACCGCTCATAGAAGTGGAACAGTATAGTAATATTTGACAACTCAAGTCCCTAAACTAAAGCCTCACTAACAGCATGTCGTCCCCACGTAGCGAGCACAAGTGCATGTACATTGTACAAGTCCCCTAAAACGTAACCCGTGGTTCACGCCGGCCACTCTTCACGCTGCTTTATGGCCGGGGGTGGGCAGACACGCCGCTATTACCATAAATACTGACACACTATCTCGATTTTATGTAGTAAGGGATTAATCATGATAAATGATGGCGGATGAGACTAGTGTATTTTGGTGTTTTGTGGAGCCTGCTGCTAGTTTAGTATCTAATTATATGACTACAGGACAATTACATAAGCTATGAATTCATTTATCTATTTGTACTTTGATGGAATAAATCAAAATAATTATTTCGTTTAGAAACTAAGGAAAAATAATGAAAGTAATTCGGTTTGGTTTAGTTTTCGGTTATATCATTAATTTTCCGGAGTGCGATCTGCTGTTACGAAATTATTGTATATCATCAACATTCAAATTAGTTTTGTGTAGAATACGGCTAAAAACTCGTCGCCAAGCCCACTTCAGTTAAAAACTGCAAATGTGACCGACCACATTGACACTAATTACCACTCATTTAGCTCCGCTGTATGACAGACATACAATTTCATATAAACGTACCCATTTCCTTTTCTCCAAAAGAAAGTAAAACACCAAACTCGTTAGCGAAGGAACAAATTCGGCAGCGAGACGAAGAAAGTTGAGCTCGATGCGATGCTATAACTCAGCTGAGGGGAGATATAAATCATCGCACGAGTTTCGGCAGCTATTTATTGAGAGCTCGGCTTGTGATGGAGTTAGGGAAATTTGCTGGTACAGAAGATTTTGGGTGCTGATCCCTAAAATAAATAAAGCTGTATATTCAGCAACCTAAATAGGGCAAAACCTTTACATAGCAGCTGTGTGAACGTGAAAGGTGCCTTACCTAAGTCACGTTTTTGAGAGATAGGTATGAGATATTATTACAACTTATAATGACAGGCAAAGTCGCAGTGAAACGCGGTGTGTGTGCGGATGGAGAAGAAAATCTCGATGGAGAAACATTCGCAAATGGAACGGAGACACGAGAGCTGCTGAGCTGTTCCACCTCGCAAGGATAAGAAAAATATTAAGAGTTGATGGCCACATTCAGTTATTGTAAATCAACATTATTGGAGGAGAAAGAAGACGCAGAATCAGCGTGCATAGGCTGAGACTTAAACCCCGTCAGCACATTCAACTACATTGTTACAAACTGTTTCAGCACTAAACACACTCAACACACTAAGTGTAAATTAAACAACACAAGGAAACGAACCATCCACAACGGAACAAGAAATTAATTACAGCACACTGTCATGGCGACGGCGACGCACGACATTCTAAGCTGAAATCTCGCAAATATAAAGGGAAAATTGTTTTCGCTGAAAACTGCAATTGTACGTTCCACGACTTGAACTACACGTTAGTTAAAACGTTACAGCTAACATAACATTACGAATATAAAATTGTGTTACACTCGTACGAATTTCATTTACAAGTACGTACAATGTAAAGAAATTGAATGAGTCTGCGAAGTGCTGCTTGAATTCATGACAACCTGGTACTTATTAAATGAAATTTAGTAAAAGGTGGAGGTCTTGAGAATGTCTTGAATGGTTTAATGACTGTAATATCTTTCAGTATGAAAACGTGTTGCCTTATTTTCTTAGAACGCGACAGGTGGCAGACGGCGGGGAGGGAGGGAGGGAGGGACCTAAAGTGTATATGACTGCTATTTAAAATTGCTAACGAGGCAGCCCTTGTGAAGAAAATTGCAATTTACTACTATTCCAAAAAGCCAGTATTTCCACATAATATTCTACTCCAGATTCTTAAGTTAGTACCCGCAGGCATCAATGTCGTTGAAATCGAGCACTAACAGAGGCAGTAATTTTATTTTATTTGACCGATTCAGTAAAATATTGCGAAGTTTCAGAGAAGTTTAAAATAAACTGTGCCATTAGTTTCAATAAATGAAGCAAAGCGCTCGTAAAAATAGGAAATGCTATTAAAAATATACAAAATAAGCAAGCAAGAAAGTAACATCAGTCTCAAAAGAAAATTTCAAGGAAATAAGGTGCAAAAATAGTTCTCGCGTGTAGTATTTGTCGATGGAATCGAACAATCCGCTCGTTGCAGCGCCGACGACAATCTGATCTGCGACTCGATAACGAAATAACACTGTATGTACAAGTGAACGGGAACTGCACGAGAAATTGATACTAGTTCCGAGAAATACGAGTAGATGTCACATTCACTGAAGGTTTTTAGTCTTTTTGTGTCTATTTATAAACTCCAAAAGTCAAACTGAAGTGAATCCTGCATAGGGTGCGGCACAGTATTCGTAAGGAAAAAAATATGGTGTTATTTTTATATCGAACATTATTTCTGTGTCGCGGTTACAAGATAATGAATGACAATAAAACCAAAGATAACATCACGCCTGTAATCCCCGAAGAGTAAGGTAGAGGTGTACCTAAAAGTACACCCAAATTTCGCCAGTTATGTTTAAGTCTCATTTAATAGGGGGCGAGCCTATTGCCATCAACCGGGCACAAATTCAGAAATTCTTAAAGAATAACCCGACCCGGTTATGGAACCCAAGACCTCATGCTCAGCCGTCAACGAGGCAGTCAAATCCAAAATCAGAACCAAAGATCCATGTTTAATATAATCAAGAATGAACGAACAGTGTTTGTCAAACTAGCACTTGCACTCTTCAGAAAATATAAACGTGATACTAAAGTTACCACTAACTCAGTTGAGATAACAAGTTACAGTTCACCACAAGATATAACATAAACTATTCGCCTCGAAACACCAATTAGAACCAACAACAGAACTATTTCATAATTAAGTAGTGTAAGCTACTCAGCTGAGTGTAGCCCGTAGCCCGGGCAATGGGCAATGGGCATCCCAATCGCGGAGGCTACATTTTTTTATCACTTCATCTCGATTAAATATTCAGTGGAAGGCGTAAAAACCGCGCGCCGGTAACTACTGCTGCAGGGGTGATGGTACACTGAGAGATGAGGAAAGGTAAATCTTTTTATTCTTTAAATCCCTTTATATATCAAAAACGTCCCACAAGAAAATACAAACATTGTTAGACATAAATACAAAATATAGGACCATTATTTCGTAATAAATAGCTGATCAAACAATTAGCTAGCAACTACAAAAAATACTTTGCATCGACAAAGGCTTTTGATGGTGCAGATCTTTTGAAGCAATGGCATCACTTGCCATCAAATTCATTGAAAGCCTCTGTCAATTCACCATCATCTGCCTTCGTAACATAACGAACGTTTAAGATATCAACTTGAAACGGTAATGTAGGTTAACCAACCACGAACCGGCCGAGATGTTTTCTTGATATTGAACGGGGTATAAACATTTTTTCTGTTATTTCTGCGAATTCCCGGTGTGTCCCCCGTACCAATACAGGCTATTAGAAGGCGTGAAGGTATCGGGGGTAGGCAGTAAAGCAGGTTTACGAGTGGCGTGCACAATGAGAGTCCCTATGAATTCGCAACGTATCGGGCGCGAACAATTTCGATACGCCTACATTTTTAAATGAACTTGCCTTGTTAATGGGACTTGTACTTTATCTAACTGTGATAGTACTGATAGTGCAATGGTGGTTGATATAGTGATGAGATTTTCTATGGGGTTCGGTAGGGTATCCCAAGAGGACGTACTGTGATAATAATTTGATCAACTTAGAAAAAGACTGTAAATACCAACTCCAATGCAACGAAGAAAGAAGATGTATTCAACGCTGGGACATTGGTCAGACATATTAATATGATACCTTGCATTTCCAAACGAAACACAATTTTTTAAGGTAGAAGAATGAAACTTTATGCTACAAAAACCCTACTACTACCTACAAGCCTACTAACATTCTGTAAAAAGTTACACGTGGACTTAAATTAAAAATTCACGGGTCGACTTGAGAATTTTTACCCTTTTTCCACCCAAAAGAAGATCTAATAGACTGCTCTTTAAATAATTCCAGGACCGGGGTGTCTTGACAATTATTAGGCTTTACTTTGCTTAGCGGTCAACACATTATAATCATCATTATGATCTGGTGGATCTCTTCAAAGTGTGAGCTAATCGCCGCATCGTCGATTCACATCACTAAAGTAGCGGACAAACTGCAGACAACTTCGGCTAAAAAAAGCACTTAAGTGAGTGTGCGAGTGGGCGAGTAATAACTCGCCCACTGTTTAATAAAATGCATAAAAAAAACTAGGGACTACTTAATAAACTAGTGAAATCGTTGAAAACGGAGTAAATGGAGACATTCAGCCAAAATGCAAGCTGGCGACAGCTGCGATCGATCACGAACCAGACGAAGATAAACTATTTGTAATAAACGCAAGCAACTGCTAGATATCTTAATTCAATTTCAAATTACATCGGATCTGTTGTTCTGGTAGTAATAGACCTTCACAATTGTGAATGGTGTATTATGAAGATAGCATAATCAGCCTCAAACCTTCTCACTGCTTGGACACAGGCCTACTGTCTATAAAATGGACCATAAAGTGTTTTACCAAACATTTAAGGTCGACCAAGCCTCAGCCACGCTCTTTGTAACATATCATCTGGTGGCATTCAGCGTATTTGCCAAACCTATCACATAAAAAGAAAGTTCAGCAATTCTGCTAAACGACGCGCGAAATTTCGGGCTCTAATCCCCAATACATGTCGAGATCTGTTCTGTTTAAGGTTTTAAGCCACTTACTGGTGGCTTCAAGAGCACATTACACCAGCAAACGGCGGTAACTGCGGTGTAAACACACTGTAACGGCCACGAGACGTCACTCCTGCCACTACGGTCTATTGACGCGCTGGCGTGAGGCCAAATATTTCCAAATGTCTGCGCAGTTGCGTGGCAAAACTTTGAACCTTATTGTAAGGAAATAAGGAAAGAGTAATGTGCACTGATGATTTTGTTCGTGCGGTCAGCATGACCAATTTATTTTTGCAGTTCACTGCATCCGATTTTCAACTGTATGTACAAGTAATAAAGTTCAGTATTATAAGCTGCCAGAAGATAGCGTTGGTTATAGCTGGGTGATAGTAACGGTAACGGGAAAAGGCTTAAGGGTCGTCTGGGGTGAGATGTTCAGTTTTTTTACACGTTACATGCAAAAATGAAGCGATGCTTCAAAAGAGGCATCTGGTTTTATTGTAGTTCTATTCCGTAGCAATAAAGTTTAGAATCGGTTGTTAAAAACAAGATGTTGGATAGCCATAGACATGAATTCGGTTATAGTGGACGTTCCAAATGGCTGATAATAATTTTGTGCTCAAACAGCAATCCGTCTTGAATGAAGCCCAGTGACCTCGAATGACCTCTGTTGACCAATAAGTCAGATATTATTGAACTTGAGATGGAAGTTTTAGGAAATAAATGTATCGATAGAGTACCTAACAAATACCAGACGATATTTACTCATCGTTCTACAAATGGAGCGGATAACAATAACTATAATACTAGGACCGGCTGAGTAAATACCTACATCCGGGTTGATATAAAGGATACACTACAAAAATTATCTATTATTTATTGAAGGCAGACAATGTGACGACAAATATTATTTAAGTTAATGTTATCAAATTGCCCAAAGGCTATTCCATGGACCTCTTCCTCTCGCGCAGAAAGAACGTATCACTTGCGCACTGCAGTGTGGCATATTCCTCACGATTAAGAAATAACACAGGTAATACGTAGAATAAGGGCTAATTCTACAATAAATCTGAACGCGATTAGCCACATCTAACTACGTTTTATGATGACACTGACAGCTCTTGAAAGCTCTCGATCACGTTGTTTTGTTAGTGATATTCGCCCTAAGTAAATTATCATCATCTGCCTAGCCTTTTCCCAACTATTTTGGGATCGGCTTCCAGTCTAACTGGATGCAGCTGAATACCAGTATTTTACACGGAGCGACTGCCTATGTGACCTCCACACCCCAGTTAGAACTGGTTGGTGGTTGATATGGTCCATACCCCTTGGTAAGACTGGTTGTAAGACTTTCGGGCCACTGACTACCGTGTAACGACTGTCAAAGATCTTCAATTGTCAGCAGGGACCAACGGCTTAACGCGCTTTCCGAGGCAAGGAAGAAACTTGTGAGTGGTCTCCCATTCACCAACCAACCTAAGTCAGCGCGGCTTAACCTGAAAATCGACAGGAGCTACTGTTATTACTTAACATCGAGGTTCCCTCTATCAAAGTAAGCTCCCTAAGTAAATTATGCCAGTAAAAAATCTAATTTCAATTTTTTATTTTCCGCCTCCTCGAGTTCAAGGAGCACATATCTCGGTACATTCAAAAGCAAACAAGTAAAACAAGCGATTGTTTTATATAGTTTTAAAACAAAAGCTAGTGAGAGACAAAGACGAATCACTGAGCGACGTCACGGATAGCTCCATTACCGGACAAACAGTCGCCGACGTAATCGATTTAGTTGCTCTGCGCGAGCGCTGGATAAATTGATTTTAGTTTTAGCACGGGACAAGTTGTAAGCGGTAGCCTTTTTTGTTGGCAGAAGTTTCATTCATTTTTTTTTCATTCATTTGGAATAGAATCTGCTAGTCACAATAATAATTCAAGCACATTATCTCTTACAGAGAAAGTATGACCAGTGATCACTAGCAACATTATAAACGTCAATACTGTTGAGACAGTTTTTATTTGGCACTACGGAACCAATGTGGTCCAATCTGCAGAGAAAGATACCAGCAGAGAATATTTATCCAAAACCAGACTTTAGTCTCCAAAATACCGAACAGTGGTATTATTTTATAAAGAGGTGGTTACTGCATACAAATGAAGTGAAGCTACCGTCTCGTTTAACTGTCTATTTGTTTCCCTTGCCCTCATACATAGCGACTACGCTATAAGCCACTATCTTATACCACAGTTCTCTCCCGTTAAAGTCGTCGCGACGCTTTCAAGCGAAGACAGCTATCGCTCGCCGTGCAGCGAGAATTAATCTACTACTCGGATACAGCGCTGAATTCTTACCTGCGATACTGGATAACAGTGTCCATACATATCTAGCACATGTGTGTAGAACAAACATCGATAATGGTTGGTGGGTAGACAATATTTGACGGTGTGGCCAATCTTTGACAAAGTTATGTGGTTTGAGTTTTGTGTCGAAATGCCCATAGTTCGTGGATCATGCTTATGTAGTATCGTCTACTTAGCCTTCTCGTAACTACATTAGGTTTGGCTTGTAGTCTATCTAACGTATGTAACTGAATACCAGTATTTTACATGGAGCATCCACCTATAACCTAAGACAGTACTGGGTGCCAGATTTTAGGACTTCTGACTATCTGTTACGACCGTCAAAATTTGTGTTTCAACCTAATTGAAACCTCTAATAGCTTTTATAAAAAAAAATCTTACTAGAACTTTTTTAAATCCTGATCAAAATTAAACTCAGAACAGGATTCCTTCCAGTACAACTTTAGTGCACAAAGTAAACAAACAAATCTATGGCAATCTAATCCGTTTACACCGAGCCCTCATTCAGTATTACTGCTGCGAACTTCAGCTGCCCTAGTACCTGCGCATGTAAAGCTTCTAATGACAGATATATCATCATCATCATCTGCCTAGCCTTTGCCCAACTATATTGGGATCGGCTTCCAGTCTAACCGGATGCAGCTGAATACCAGTATTTTATATGGAGCGACTGCGAATGGTAATGGGTAAGACTGGTAAGACTGGTTGTCAGACTTTTTGGGCCACTGACTGCCTAACGACTGTCAAAGATCTACAAATGACAGCCGGGACCAACGGCTTAACGTGCTTTCCGAGGCACGGAGGAAACTCGGTATGTAATGGGCGGTCACCCATCCACAGACCAACCTGGGCAAGTACGGCTTAACCAAAAGATCGATCCGAGCGGCTGTTATTATTTAGCCACGAGCTCCTCATTTCACCCAGAAGTCAAGGTCGAACACATTTAATAAAAGTTTTGGAACGCCAAATTCGGAATAAAATCAACGTCAAGGTAAATATCAAAATGTTGTAAGGCGTAGTCGACGCTACCGTGGCCCTGGAACACAAAGGGCAAAGAAGGAACATGGATGGGTTTTAGTCAGTACAAGTCTGACACTCCCTTCCGCTCCGCCCAGAGTGGAGATTTGATGATTTCCCATTTGAAAAAAAAAGGTGTAGTCGACGTAGCCCCACAACGCGGGGCTCCTATTTCTGTCTGCAGGGTTTAAAGTAACCAATAAATAAAAAAGGGGGTCAAATATTATTTTTGTAAACCAAATATTATTTGAGTATGTTTAAACATAATTATCACGTTACTATGAATGCAGTTCATTTATAATTTATCCGTTGATCAACTAATATAAACGCAATAATAAGTATAACGATTAAACATAAAAAATACATCATTTATTTTTAAAAGTGCTCATTTACAAAAGATCAACTAGAATTTAGAGGATCAAATAATAGTGTCCCTTTTCACAGTCTCCAATAGCAACTGAATATTTTCCCAGAATAACATTTTACTTCTGAAAACAAACTTAATAACAGTAAACATTCTAGAAAATTAAATCCTGTTAAGACAAGCAAGTTTCAAGTAAATACATAAGTCGTAGTTGCCGCTCAGGTAAGGGCATCACTTATTCTAAACCTAGTAAAGTGCAAGCCAAATATTAGGGCACTTGAAAAAATACAAGTCCATGCATTTTAAAAAACATAAGTAGGCAAGTAATAGAACATAATTAACTGCCTTACTGTTTTACTAGAAAACGTTGCTACTTTCAACTACAAAACACTTATCTGTTGAAATTAACAATAATTTAACACACCTATAACAAAATTTAACAACATTACAACAACATCTCTAAAACTTCCTCCAAATCAACACTTACAATAACAAGTTAGCGAACACAATCCACGTCCACATATTTAACTAACAAAGCACTACGAAGTACCTAAATGTATTTCAGATTTAATCTGTATTAAGTGATCCACTGCTTGATAACAATGTAAACGTCAAGATGCTCGAGTTGACTAAAGATTGCTATATCCGTCCCTTTCTAACTTTCAGAGTAAGACAGAGAGGACCAGCCAATCAGGTGATTGAATTGTATCGCACGTACAATAGAATGGAAATTAGATTTAGTGAATCATATATTGTTCGTCTGTTTGTGTAGGGAGAAATATCGATAAATGATAATTCCGGAGCAATAAATGGCTCGTATTTATTTGTGTGTATGGATTTATTGTATGGGCGTATAATTGTATTGTAATGGTTGTCGTTAGGTTGCGATTTGAGGATTTAAACGTAGGTGTTATTGAATCGTTATGACGGTGTTTGTAAAGCGGCTTCGTACCAGCCTTTAGTGACCCACTGCAGGGCAATTCCGTATTTAACTTTAATATCGTGTCATCTTATCGTAAGTCATGTATGTCCCGTTTGCAATAATCAAATAAAACTTTTTTATACCTCAGCTACTACTTACCATTAACCAGTCTTAGGTACTTACTCGTTGTACGCCCACAGACTCAAATCTGTTTCTACTTCCAAAAAGGACCACAAAATACCTGACAAAGTTTTAAATGCAACTAAAATTTGTATTCTCCTCAAATTTTAATATTTAGCACAGATACCATTGGGTTGCACTATTCCACACACACTAAAAACCGTAAAGCCACCAACCAGCTAACCAGGTCAGCAATACATCCACAATGCAGCATTATTACCCAATCGCAGTACAATCTCACATCATAATCGGAACGTGTCTTAAATACCGGAGCACTGTCTACGGCTGCACCCCGGTCAGTCACGACGCGGGCACTGTTTAAAGATAACCAGTTATCCAACAAGGGAACGAAACGTTTTATTTGTGAAATCAAACGAAGGGCTCAAACTCAAAGAATTTATTTCAAACTAGCTTATGTCTTATGGTTTGGGCTGTGGGTTGATATATCAGTCAGCCAGTCAAGACATCGAATTTTAAATTGGGGGATGATTTTGGAAAAACTGTGATACACGTATCTCATAATTTTAACTGAAGAGGATCTACACTAATTTTCAATTCAATCGACCCCGAGAATAAAAAGTTTCACAGAAAATTCACCCTGTTAGGGGTTTAATTTCGCATTTTTTTTCCTTATTTCTTGTTTACATTATAAAGTGAACATCTGTGCAAAATTTCAGCTTTCTAGGTCCAAGGGTTTGGGCAGAGCGTTGATGAGACAGCCAGTCAGTCTGTCAGTCAGTCAGGACTTTTCTTTTTATTTATAAAAAAGATAGGTACACCTCTTTTGAATAGACATGAAAGTTAAAAATGAAGCTGCAGTCTTACCCACAAGGCATAATAACTGTGACAGAAATATTGTTGCTCATTGCTAAGCGCAAGTAAAGCACGGGAAAAAAACCAATGGATACTCTTTCAAATTAAAATGTCGTTACAAAACCTTTGTGTATCTGTGGAGAACGTTGTTGGTTGCACATTTGTATAACTCTTTATATTCTATTTTTTTGTAATATATAATGTGTTATTGTTGGTTCTTCCGAATAAATAAATTAAAAAAAAATAATAATAAAAAAACCTTGGTTACACCATTCATGTTGAGGTGGTAGGATGTTAGGGTTGTCAAAATAAACGTTTTGTATTATTGCACCTACACACATTTAAACGTTACCATATGTCTCAACTCGATGGTCGCATCGCCTTACTCGACTTACTCACGGGTAACCTGTTACCTGTACGTATGTGAGCCGATTCTAACTGCCGAACATTGATACCTATTTAAAAGCATCATCATTATCAGCCTACATCAGCTATCAGAACATATGCCTCTTTAATTGCACGTCATTCAGCTCGCTTCCCGACAACTCGCCTCCAGGTGATACCAGCCACCCTGCGAAAAAAAAATTGAAATACTGTTTGTTGTTACTACTGTGGCGCTGTTCTAGGGAGCTATAAATCGAGCTCTCGAGCTCACGGCTGACAGTTACCAAGTTCAATTAAACTGATGCTACGTTTTCTACGTAATTTGATGATGTGGGGATTCTGGTATGATAAATTTATGAGCTGGAGATGGATGGTGTGGGTACTGTTATTGTAAAGTTTCATTAACACGATCATTATTATTATACTATTAACATACATTTATTACATTTACAGTCATATTTTCATCTTCTACCTAGCCTTTACCCAACTGTGTTGGGATCTGCTTCCATTCTAGCCAAATGCAGCTAAATACCAGTTTTTACAAGGAGCGACTGCCTATCTGACCTCCACAATTCAGTTAGTACTGAGTAAATATGATATCCCTTCGTTAGTTGTCAGTCAGACTTTCGGGTCACTGCTGTAACGACTGTCAAAGCTCTACAAATGACTGCTGGGAACAACAACTTAACGTGCCTTCCGAGGCATAGAGGAGTCTCGGTATGCAAGTGATGGTCACCCATCCACCGATCGAGCTTTGCAAGCGCGGTTTAACCTTGAATATCGACCTGTGCAGCTGTTATTATTTAGCCACGAGCTCCTTCTCAAAGTAGATTATTGCACACATCATTATGAACAACTCTTGATGATGAGATGATGACGATGCCATCTAGCCGATTTCGGTCACAGCGACCGCATTCGTTAGCTTTCTAGGGAGGTTGTTGAGAGCTTTGGTGTGCTGCTCTTTCATGTGCCCTCAAGTGGCTATCCGCTGGCACATCCAACTTTGGCCGAACAACTCTTACAAAAGAATTAACCAAGAAACCGCAATCGTTACAAATTCCGCTGCTGTAGCTCAGTGGAAAAGCACGATTGTAGGAAAACTTTTCCATTGTCACCAGCCAGCCTGAACTCTTTTAATTTCGCCTTCAGTTTCCATGCTTGTGAACTTTATAAGCTGGACACACTGCACTTTTATATTTGTGCTTTTGCTTGTGGAACGCACTACCTATAGGCTAGGTAGCTACGACACTTGCTTGAATACTTTCATTCAATGGCTTTAGATATTTGGTCAGCTTTGTATTGCTATTAAATTTATATAGCTTTGAGTTGATGGCAATAGGACAAACATAAATGACGAAATGAGGTTGTACCATAAAAGGTACCTACGCCTCTGCCTAACCCTTCAGGGATACCAGGCGTGTGTTACACATAACACAAGACACACTATCACTGAATAAGGCGAAACGTTATTCACGTAAATACAATAATATCACATTTTTAAGTCTGTTTAGGAGATCGTCGGTTGTAAGAGGTCTGAAGCTCTTAAGCCGTTTGATACCGTTGATGAGAATAAATTGAAATACTGCTAACTTTTAATTAATATAAAGTAACAAGCGAGTCTTCTCATTAAAAACTCATGTAAAGTGGATGAAAATTAATAAGTTCCTTACTTAAGGTCGTTTTACGAGGTCTGACATTTCTGACTTGGTTTTTGTGGTGAAAATTGGAGGACTTAATTTAAATTGCATGACACTGTTTAGTGTTTAGAACTAATATTTTAGAGGTGACAGCGTTTTCAAATTGGTGTACTTAATATAGTAGTTAGGTACACACATTGAGAGCCACGGAGACTCGTTTGATGACTATTTGGTAAAGGGTTTTTCCAATTCTCTGTCGGACTATCTATTTATTTTCACACTTCAAAGATTTAAAGATCAAAAACACCGATTTGTCGACCTAATATCGACTAACGAAGAGACTTTAATCTTGAAAATTCGCTTGAACACTTAGACTTTTGAACTTACAACTTTCAAACCATCTAAATTACTAGAACTGGAATGTGGACTAACAATACTCAATTTACAATTTCTTAGTCAATTTACTTCATTCAGTTCCAATTTAGATTTCTCGATTTGCCATAAAAGTTTAGATTAGTTCGTTTTAGAACATAGACTTTTTAAAAAAATATTATTTATTCAGACAATTGGACGTTGGGTACATTTCTAACGTTATTTCACAGGCTCTTAACGTTAATTTTTAATAGAATTCATGAAAGAAATTACTTTGATGTCTATTTTACAAAGTGGTTGACTTGGCTAGCCTACGCCAAAATTCCAAGAAAAATAAATAATTTGAGTGAGTTCGCGAGAAGTTCTTTTATGTAATGTTTATTAAGTTTGCTTTTATGGTGAAGCGAACTACTTTTTTAAAAGTGTGAGGTCTTAATAAAATCACACCAAAAAAGAAATAGACACCAAAAAAGGCACTTCATAAAAACATTTAAGTTCTCTTCAGTACTATGAAAAAATCTAGAATCTTACAAGAATATTCTTTTCAAATGCTCCTTTAATTGGTTACCTCGCCAAAGAAACTGTTCACAATTTTCAACTTCCTCAATTTCCTTACAAAAAGTGTTGGAGTTCGCTTACTAAACACAAATTACTTGAGTATCGATTAACAAGTAATCAGGAGGGCGAGAGGGCATTAAAAAACTTATTGACTTCGCTGAACGACGTTCAGAGTTCGGACCGGCGGGAGATTGGTCCGGGAACTTGTTGGAGGACTTCAGAAACTAGCTTTGAAGCTTTAGAACGGTTTTTTTTTCTTATTGCTGCTGTAAGGCTTTGAGGCTTGAAGGTTGTGAGAACAAGAAAACCTGGCTTTCACTAATATGACTTTTTCAATGCCAGAGTCAACTATCTATCCACTCTATTTAATACTATTAATGTAAAAGTAACTTTCTTTGTTTGATACACTTTCACGATTTTTCGGCTGAATGGTATTTCCATGACCTAGGTTTGAATAGCATATACTTTGATCTCGGTAGTGTGTTCCCGTGAGACACTATCGAACCTCCGTGAGGGTGAACCCGCTAGTAAAAGCTAGTACTCAAAAAAATAGTGATGAAAACGATTTAAAAGTGTTGAAAGATAAGATCACGAGAAACCATAACTAATCGTGAAATGATAAAGTGATGTAGGACGATCGCTGCTCGCACCTTTCCTGAATGTGTGGTATAGGCAAACCCCGCAGTGGGACAGCCACAAGGTTATGTAATAATCGTCTTTATAACCCATATTCCAAACTCGATTTATTCAAAATTGGCTATCGGTATCCCTACTTTACATAAGTTTAAGTACTATACGCAAAACTGGCGCCCATTCTCCTTGACCATAAAGTGGCAACGTCGTGGCATTCTGCCAAACAGTACCGACGAGAGCGTTGGTTGAGAGCATGAGATACTTCTTAACAGAACCTCATCATGTGCTGCATTTTAAACGAGACATTTTTTTATTTAAATCACTGTTTTATTTAAGTGTGTCATACTGCAAACAGTTTGAGGCTGAGCAGTAAAGTGGCACGCTTGGCGGCTTGCCAAACTGCACGCAAGGGAATCACTTCAGCTGAGCACTTAAGGCGTTTTCTTCGGACGCTCAATGCTGCATTCTACCTTAAGTGAGTTGCAAATCGCTGGAACTGTAAATGTATTGTAGAGTATACGACGGACAAAAGATTTCTCTGAAATGAAAAGGTGTGTTGGGTTTACTTGAGACAAGTGTGACGTAGTTTTCTCTCGAGCGAGACTTAAATCACAAGTTTAAAATTGGGTAAGTTAGAAGATGTGAAAAATGCTCTTTTTATCTAAAAAGCAAACGTTCCTTCTGAGTAAACCTAACAAAAATACATTCTAGGTTTTTTCTTCAGCACAAGTCCCAAAAAACTGGATGTTACCCACACTGCATTCAAGACAAGTATGTTGAGCACATGAGACACTTTCGAACACACTCTACTCGCAACACTTGCATTTATACGCTGCATACTTTTAGTGTAATCATTTCAATCTTGTGTGGAAGCGAGTGCCGAGTAAAACAGGAGGTACTAGGGTATGTTTTCTAAGGATTTTCAGTATTAGTATCATGTCGGAACTTAATTCAAGGTCCAACAGAGTTCTAACTTAGGTCTTAATATAACTTTTCACACATTTTTGTATTTGGAACCTTATAAAAACTATAACAAACTCAAAAACAAAATTGAAAACTTAGTAGGTACTACTAAAATAAATGACATAGTACTAATAAAATACAATATGAATACTTCGTCTTCACACTTTTATAAAATTGTTGAATGAACTAAAAGTTCTTTAGCGACGCTGTACAACTAAGTAAATAGTTTAATAAAACTATCGTTTAAATCCTAATTGGAAATTATCGTCGGCAAGTCTTTTAAACTCTTAATGAAATTCTAGCGTTTTTGTGACACTAACGCCATTAAAACTGCGGGAAGACATAAGTGAAGAATTCTTTAATACAGTGATAAATAGTTCATTGGCGATTTATTGACATTGACAAGAAGACATTGTTGGGAAACATTTGTAAAATTGTATTGACAAAACAAAATGGCCGCCGCATTTGTTCCGATTCGGACCACAAGCCAAAAAAAAACAATGTTTCACTATACATATAATTGTGGATCCTTCCTTATAATGGGTGTTTCTCTACTGACACCAACACGGCAACGGCAAGGCAATCATTGAGCCAAATTTATTAATAAAACCAGTCGCCGCAAGAGGAAAGACTTCGCCTGACTGCCGGACTGCCGTGCCTGTACCGGTCGATTGACAGCACGACTTGACTTGGTGGTAAATACCCAAGTCGTTTCAAGTACCTAGGCGGTACCATTATTTTTTGTACACATAATCCATTTGTATCATACGAACCCACAATAAACAAAGCCCTTTGCAAGTCACAAGCCCAATTATAACTGGAATTGCAACACAAATATTATGGTGTTCGCTGTTGAGTCGTAACTCGTTGGTTTCGGAGCCCGACGGCATCGTCAGACGAAGTTTTTAATAGTGTTGTGTCGAGTCACCGCCCGCAGTTAATTACTGGGGCTGGCCTCTGACATCATTCACGCGAGTCTCGACCTTATTGACTGCTGTATTGATGACCAATTAGGTTATTTTCCTGTTGGACAAAAGTGGGAATGTCTTTTGATATTATTTTCTTATAAATTGCTACTTACAATCATCATACAAATGTGAATACAGTTATTCACTTTACATTAATGAACTGCATTTGCAAGTTCACGATAGGCAATGATTCTAACAAGTCACAAGATTTTTGTTTCCTCAAAAAAATTAGGTAATAAAAAGCCAAGGTACAAAACAGTTTGTCGGCATTAAGTATTTTCAAGTTTCTTCTGTATAAGTACACATTTTTTAAGTTCAAAAAACATTTAATTTTTTTAAACTTTTAATATTATACGTTCTATAAAACACACACTCGTCCTAGAATCTACAACTCTATGTAACATCACCTCAGTTCAAAGTTGGTTGCGCACCAACAATTTGACGCAGATTACTGCACATTTCCGATACATTGCCCTCAGCGATGCTCCTCGCAATATTGAGGATAGAAATTGCCGCAATAGCTCGCTTTGTTCCCTGTCTTATGGGATAGATTCAAGAGCATTCAATGGCTATTATCGCTGGTCATCTCTTCTTTTAGAAGAAAACCTGTTTTTTTATTTATTTGAAAATGAGTTCCGTGATTTTCTTTTGTTTTTGAATCTTTTATTTAAATATTTTAATAAAATAGCAACTGAGTTTCAAAACGCAAGTTTGTATGCAGTTATTCGGTTACTAAGGCATGAAGCAGCCTTTAAAGCCCGCCATAGATGATAGCATGGCATGTATGCATGAGCAGTTTTGACTGTACAGGCAAACTGTACTTACAGGTATACATGAACGTGTGTAGAAGAAAACTGTACAGTTATCCTGGCCTGTACAACCTAGAGAATATCGAAATATATATTTTTTCCAATTAGAAAAAATGTGCCAAACGCGAGTATGCGGGTAGGTCACAAGCACAGGACTCGGTTCTCGTTTTTTTCTATTTTATAACAAGTAATAAACCCACTAAAGCAGCCACATTATAGATCCGTGATGCCATGCTTGCAAATGAGCCAACCAACAGGCTTGCAGTTACGTATGTGTCCTCTATGGAACTCGATTTTATTGAAGGTTTTGTATGCAAATTTAAAACTATCATGCATAACCTATCGTCTATAGTATTACGTCGTACGTTTCTTAAACGTCACGTTATTGAACTTTGTTAACGAAATAAAGTCGTTTGGTAAACCATCTATGCCAAATTGAAGTCTCTTGACAACTGATTGACTGATTGCAGTTCGTTATTATGTAGTTAAACGGCGAACCCTATTTATAAAGGTTCACTTACACATTCACTTGCAAAAGCTAGACCCTAATCTGTCTAAATTACGGTTTACAAATCCGAATGAATTGAAAAAGGTCTTCTTAAAGTTTACAATAACGTGTAATAAAGACTGCACCCTAATACTTTGACCGGTCGTTCTACGAGGTGTGGAATATTCTAGCCGCCGAAAGGATTGCTTAGCATTTTTTATTCAGTGAGATTTTCCAAATCAAATCTTGATTTTGGCTCGTTTAAGAGAAAGGTCTCAAATTGAATTGTCCGTCGTGTCCCAAGGCTCGCTGTAACTCGGTTACTGTGATCATCTGGGTAGAGATATGTTTCATCGCATATTGAAATAGGATTTGAAATATTATGCTTAGGCAATGTAGGATGTACTGAGGTCATTTTGAAGAGGGTAGGTTTTGCTAGGTCATCGGATTAACACATCGATCATAATAATTATGACGCCAAACAGTATTACTGCGTTGAGTACGTTGAAACAGGCTGGGTGCATCAGACGTTAGGTATAGGTTTTCTGATTGTTAACCCATCGACTTGTGGCAATTTTATTAGCACGATGATAACACTTTGCGGCACTATTAAAAGCAGCAAATCTTTAAGAAAATCTATCTATCTCCTGGCATCAACCAAGATTGTACAGGAATAGCCGACAAACTTTTACGAAGTTTGATGGGTTTATAAAATGTCATACGAAAGATTTGGTCCAGAATAAATAATATTCTTATTTATTTATTTAGCTTAGAATTACGTTATTTTGGTTAATCTCTTTAAATGCAGCCTAAAATAATTAACTTACAATCGACAAAGTAAACTATAACGTGTCAAACTTGGCATTCAAGTAATTTTGCAATATACCCCTAACTGAGTCATGAGATCGCGATTTTTTTACGAAATTTCTTCTGATAGTATCTTAAATATCTTTAGATGCAGAAAATAGCTACTCCTCATGCCTGTTTTTCCCTCTCAAGTTTCGCAAGCCTTCCAAAAAATGTTTGCCTCTCCAAATAGAAGGCCTCTAATGGGCGATCGGTTTAACGACTACCATCAGGCCTAATTGACGTTCCCGCCAAATTTACTGTCTTCAGCTCTGACTGACGGCTGCGATTAAAATGAGTAACGCGAACACCCGGGATAGCCGGGGTTGTTATAATCGAGCCGTCTTCATAGATACCTAATATTAAATTAATTATTTGTTGTTTATTAATTGGTTTTGGGGATGGTGTTGGAATGAAGCGCTTTAAGTGCTGCGATAACATAACGTATCGTAGGGTAGTATTGTGAAGTGTAGTGCTATGTAGAATAATATTATGTCACCTCTAATGGTAGCATTTCATATGGATAAACTGAGTTGTGAACCCCTGTAAACAACAGATGGGTGAACACCGCATAGGATAAGCCATTGCTTGATTCTTACGTATACGATAGAACAAACAATCTATCTTACTGCTATGGATGGAAGGATGTTTGTTACTCTTTGGCAAAAACGACTCCACGGATTTAGATGAATTTTGGCACACAGATAGATTGTAGCCGAAATTAACATGGGATATTTTTTACCCCGGTAGTACGATCCCTAAAAGGGGACAACAAAGTCCACGCCGGCGAAGCCGCGGGCACAAGCATTTATAATTCATGGTATAATAGGTATAAATAATCGACTCAGAGTAGTCGGGTTTCCAACTTAACGTTTCATAATCGCGACACAATGCATATAATTCGTCGCGTCTTTTTATTGAGTTCATTATAAATATTGGTTCAACTAAATAATAAAGGTTTTACTTCTATAACAAGGATTTTATTTTAATACCCGTGTGTATTAAAATAAACCAACATTGCTAATTTTGACTTTAAAGGGATTTATCATTCGCCGGAGCGATCTGCATATTTGCAGATATGCAAATGGTCCATCAATCGAACCTAGCGAACGTGGTGAAATCGGTTACATTAATATTTGGCTAACTTTGAAAACACACAGAGCTACTAATTGTCATCCATGTGGAATCATCTGGCCGAATGTGGTAGCAATGCTTTCTAACCATTACTCGAATTGATTGATGTGTTTTTGGGCCAGGATTGATTCAGTGGCAAGCCAAAAAAATATGCAATTGGAATAATTTAACCCATTAAGCAGAAATTACGTAATGCTACTTGCCACGATCCTTACATATCCATATGTTATTAAAAGTTATTTGTCATAATCTTCTACTGTAACGACATACTAATCTTGTATTGTGAAATAATGTTCTTTTTTTTTTCTGGCCAAATGTGGGTGTACTGTTGGTGCTCCTCTGCCTAACCCTTTGGGGATTTCAGGCGTGATATGTGATATGTTTATGATTTTATATGTTCATGTGTACAATCAATCTGTAGAATGAACCCGAAGGAAACTACATTATCTTGTAAAAATAACGTAACCTTTTTCTCACTAAACTGTGTCCTTTAAAATAAGCAAATGATTTGTTTTCCCGTATGTTTTCCGACTAGCTTAGTCAAAGCAATTTAGATTTAGATTTCAATACCTAATTAACATACCGTTCGATTAGTTCGTTAATTTTAAGCCTCGATCTGTATTCTGTAGTCAGGGTTGTCACACACACATCAAACAAGCCGCCCACTTAGTCTGCAGATACATAAAGTCATGTAAATATAATACTCCAATTGATCAGTTATTAAATTCAATGATAGGATGGGACAATGTGGCTAATAACTAACTCTATTTCAGTGAGCCAACCACCCAACGTTGCTTGTTGTACATAATTTGCGCGGGCCACAAGATCTGTAAACAGAGAACGTACAATCTTCAGATACGTAGATAGCAGACACTGGCTGCGCAAGAGACATAAAACATCCAAGTGACATAATATTCACAAATTAAGTTGCACCAAATTAAACAAAAGCAAAGCGCGCTGCGAACAACAATCCCGCTAATCCCGCAAGCCCGACAGCCCTAGTACAAAGTAGTAGTAAAAAAATAAAATGTTTCGTTTTAAATTCCACATTTAGGGGGTTATGTCACGAGAGCGCGAGAAGCGCAGCCGGTACGACGATTATGTCTAATTTATGTACATAATTTGTTGAACAAATGGCCGCCTGTTTTTGCTCCAAGCTCCTTATAATTAATAAATTTGAGACTACGCCGCCACACCAAAATATCAGCAACAATGCCTGATTACAGAATCAACTGTAATCAGGCATTGTTCATGGTAGTTCGTTGGTAAGCATTTTTCGAAATACGATCTTGTTTTTATGAATATTTAAATTACTTGGGCAAAGCATTTTGTCAGCTCACAGATAGTTGAATATGACGAACTACTTGCGTGCAGTGTCAGCGATGACTCTTTCGGAGCTTATTAACCGAACTACGGAGCAGAGGTGGTCCAAATGGTGGAAGAAAACATCGTGAGACCACCAGCATGTCCTAGAACTAAAAAAATCGGAGACATAGTGTCATGTGCCAACACGCACCGGGCCTGTGAGGTGGATTACACTCCATTCCCTCTCATAGAAAGGGTTTTGTGCACCAGAAATGGAAACATTGTAGGCTAGTCGCTATAGAAATAGAAAGCAATGTATCTTCTACATAGCTTTTATTTATTTATATCTTATTTTATTGCTGATATTATTCTTGCCTCGTCCTGCGCATGAACAGTTTCCTAGAAAAACTACAAAGAATAAAACACATAATTGAAGCAACAAGAAACCGTTTACAACATATTCTTTACCTCCCAAGAGACGTATGTAAGGAAAAATATCCTTTGTAAGCGCGAGTACAATACCGGCGTTTACTGTGTGTTGCAAAAATAAGGTTATTCAGTATACCCCAGAGGGCAGCGCAACCAGGAATTATTATATTTTTCACACTACGTTACCGTTTACATAATATTAATTCATAAGCAGAGAAGGGTCTACTTACCGATGTCTATTCTATTTATTTGTAATGATTTCATTGTGTTAGGGCAAGGGTGCGTTCCGTTCGAAAGGAACTATTTTAGATGCTTTAATCGAGTGTTGTTCACTCAAGTGATTGTTAATTTTTGTTCCATGTTACTGATAAAATTACATGGGAGAAAAAAAGAAAGGAGCTGTCTCATCATTTGCGTACAGGTACATATGTTTGAAATAAATTAAAGAAGCGAGCCTGCCTTAATCCAACATTGCCTAAATGAACATCACTTCACCTAAAGCTCTTCGAGTGAAAGGTAAAAAATAACGAAAATTGAATCGTCTGAATGATGTCGGTGTAATGCTTGTATCACCATAAACAGTTAAGGTAATTACGATTGTATGGTTCAAAGGAAATCGTTCGTCCTTTGAAATCAAAGCGTCTATCATAATATCTCTGGGGTCTAAAGCCGACTTTACATTGAACCAAGCTTGTGTTACAGTGCACAAGACGGCGCTCGCCATTATGTGTACCCACAGGTCCCACAGTGTTTAAGTACAAACTATTGTGGCTTGCAACATGTGTTCTTGCATAGGTAGGTACTACAAACATAGACATTATGCATAACATCTTACCAGGGAGTGCGCCTGTTTCTCTTTTTGCCTAGTGCTGGGAAAACGCTACCCCTTCCTCCTGTTTCAAACCACTCCTTTCTATTTTCCTCTCGATTTTTCTGTCTACGTTTGCCCCACAAATACAATCATCAAATATAAATCCATACATTCTCTGCCCTTATTGATGAGGTTCTTCACAAAAGTCAGGTGCGTAGTACGTGCTCCACCGGCGAGGTGTATGACGTGAACGTGGACGAGGCTAAAGGAGTATGTAAAGATCGTAGCAGGTGGCGTTCTGTCGTTTCTGCCTAGGCCATGGGAAAAAGGCGTGAGTTTATGAACGAATGTCGGTTTGTCTTCCTGACTTTACTTTTTGATGCTTGAACAGTTAAACGGCTTTCATCAAACTCCGTGTCCGTTTCCGCCCGGTTTTTTTAAGCCTATTCTGTCCCACAGCTGGAAAAAAAACTTCCTTTCCAACTCTCTCGATGTTTTGCCTTTTCTGACCAATCAGTCAGGACGAGTTCAAATCATCACGGCAACGTTTCTTAGGCCTGCCTCGGTGACTACGACCGTCTCCTTTCGAATAAAATTATCGCGGGCCAACATTACATTTTCATCTGTATAAGTAAACCTAGTTATTAAGTTCAGATCACATAACTTCGCCAACACGCAGGGACTTGTCACAGAGCAAGTTCAGTTCCTCTGCGTCAAACAGTACAGCATCTGCAAGAAACTCCAGGGCCAGCGCTTTCAGTCCAACAATTACAATTAAACTCGAATCCTTCTAAGTTACAAAATACTTGGTAACGGGAGTACGGCTCTTTGAGAGTTGTGCTACAAACAGCACTTAACGGCATTGCATCGAACACTCAGATTGCATTGAAACTAATACAAGTTGTTTGCAGCCGATGTATGTACTCTGTAGTTTACTGGTGGGTATGGTGCAAGGTGGAAGAGATAGCGGGTGGACTATGAACCTCTTTCGATTAGTCTACCTCATTCTACTTGCAACCTATAAACAAAGGTTGTCTTACTGCGGCTAGACAAGAAATATCGCAAGGTTCCATCAACCTCCGGGCGACGGACTTTGGCGGAATATATACCGAAATATTGTTTAAAGTCCAATATCCACAGCCTACCAGCAATTTGTTCATACTAGTTTGACTGCACCACAATAGGCCGCATTAAACATTCTGATTGGCAACCTAATCTTTTAAAAACGGAGAAATTGAAAAAGCTTTCGGTAGACTCAGAAATAAAGTGAAAAAATAATTAGTTATTTTACCAAGTACGACTTTTTTACCCACTACAAATTAAGTTGTAGTGAGTAAATCTGTATAAAACTTACTTACTAGGGACTTTCAAATACAACAAGCTGAAACTGAAAATACAGCAGTTTCCATTAGATACTATGTGAGTATTTTGATCAACGCAGTATTATTTTAGTAAGTCAACAAACGGTTGGCATTAATAATTTGAACATCAATATTTCTGAATACAATCAACCTATTTATCAGACGCCTTCAGTTTATAACTTACCTCTCTATGTAATGTACAAGAGAGCGCCAGTTGTTTGGCAAAACGCGCGCGTGCAGGGCTGCAGCCACAAGCAAACCGCTCAGTAATCCGCTCAGACAGGCTGGCAGGCCACAGGGAATGGCGATCACTGCCCAAAGAAACCCAAACACACGGAGATTTAGCTGTTAGTAATTACTCTGTTGTTCGAACATTGGTGGAACATGGTGTTTGTTTATAGCTTGTTTCTTTGTCAGTCGAATACGCAATGAAGGTCCCGTCGAGTGATCTAAAATATTGCATCCTTCCTTTTAAGACAGCCAAAGGATTCTGTGAGAAGAATATGCCGATCAAAAATTGAACGAATAACAATAATGATTCACTTGTCTCCGCGTGGTCATGGTGTCAATATCTTTAGTTAATTGATGATGATAGTACGTATAAAGAGCATATTAATTGTGGTTGGAACCTTGTAACTAGGCTGACTGAAGACGCACATCAGGATTACTGTTTATACAAATATGTAAACGTTAAGAAAACGAAATACAGCTTCAACACTAAGGAGTAGGATGTTTGTATTAAAATACAGGTATGGGCAAATCGAAACGGAATCTGCACCGATCGGTATGGGTACATTTTTTTTATTTTTTTTTTCCGGATGGGAAATCATCAAATGACCCCCCCAGCTCTGGGCGGAGCGGAAGGGAGTGTCAGACTTGTACTGACCAAAACCCACCCATGTTCCTTCTTTGCCTTTGTGTTCCAGGGCCACGGTATCTCTTTCGAACAGTCCCGCAGCCTTGGCAGGCATCGGCCCTTGCGGACCCCTAACGGTATGGGTACATTAGTTCCATACTTAGCGAGCGAGCGCATTTAAAGAAACAGGTACATAAAACAGCAAAAAACTAAGACAACTTATGTAGGTTTTCGGATAATCTGTAGTTTTATGCAAGCACCAAACACGATGTTCGATGCAGTTACCTTGGAGGTGCAGGAAGCACTTTACATTTCTCTATAAAATACCACATAATATGAAATAACTTAAATTCAAAGTTCCACGTACCACTAATTCATAATGAACGTGCACTAACCGTTGCCGTAAATACTACTAATGAGATAATTAAAAGCGAAATAGCGCTGTATGGAATTTAAAATGGCGTATTTATTTGCCAGAGGCGTGTCGGGAAAAATGAGAGGATTCTACGGAATTATGTTTTGTTACAATGCTGTAGGTGGGACGTAGTTTATTTGTTACATAGATACTTACGTGAAATGCTTTGTTTATTCCCACGCAGAGCAGATTCTTGTAACGATTAATTGTTGTTCTTCTTTCACAGCGTGACATAATTGTTAAGATCGTAATGTTTAAAGTAAGTTGTAATGAAATGACAATATTAGCATTGCAGTAAACTGCTACTTTTTTAGCAATTACAACTTTTTTGCAACTGTCGGCTAGTAGGTACACTTTATTGTTATTTTAGCCCGAATAGTCCCATTACTCGCCAAAGGCCTCCCTCTATTCCTTCCATCGGTCATGATTCTGCACTACTTCTTTCCAATTCTCTAGGAAGATGTCCCGTCATCTCTGTCGTGGTCTGCCACTTCTCCTTTACGGCTTGCCCATGCACAGCCAGTACACACGCCTAGTCTTATTAAAGTTGTTATATACACATACTGGACCGGTTATCTTAGTTGCCTAAGATTCGTAGGTCTAACAACAATGCATTCTGCTTTTTAGCGTGTCGATGACAATCTAAATAGTGTCAGCCCAAAACTGAGCAACTACTTTGGCGCTTTCGGTTGCGTCCATCAGTTCACTTAGTGAACAAACAACAGGACACGCAGGACACAATAGGCCCCCCAAGGACGAAAATGCCCCATAGTTTGTAGAACAGCACCACATTTACACTCCAACAATGCTTCAAAAACCTTGCAAATCTAAACCAACAAACTAGCCGTACTCATGGTTACGCAACCATCTTGATCGGCTAACTGGCACGTAATTAGGTCAATTGTTGCGGAGCCTGGCTCTCTGCCAGCCCTCTTGATCTCAGCTTAGGTGGCGTGCAGATGCTCGTGTGTTGGGGTGCTTGGCTAGTGTTTGTTGAGAGGCTTTTGTTTCTACAGGTTTATATAAGATCAGCTTGTTACGGTCCCATAGCAGTATAGAAGCCCCTTGTCATATCTGTGAAAATTATAATCACGGAAAATTAATAATATCTCGTCCACAAGAGTTTGAACTAGCGTTCAGTTGATGCCAATAGGCCCACCCCCTCTACAAAGGACTTCACACAAGGTGCTGGGTGAACAACCGGTTAATGCTTAACCCTTCGGGGAAATACAATATTATGTTATGTTACCTCGTATACAAACGCCTAGAGCGTCTGTAACTCGATTTTAAGTACATCAAGAGCAGGTATTTTAAAATTATTTATAATAAGTAAGTTCTTACAAAATATCAAGTTATGACAATCTAGAAAGGAACAATTCCACACTTTTTTGACGCCATTTAATTTTGTTCTGCGTTTGAAACATGTTTGTCAAACACATTTTTATTATTATTTTGGGTCTGTATAGTAATAATGTATGTAATATATAAACTTAAAATTCCACATTCATCCAAAAAGCGTGGGACGTTTTGATCCCGTGACTAAAATCGGAAACGTTTGGGAAACCCACATGTTGATAATGAGATGTGTGTAATCGCGCGTAATTTTCGCCAATCGTGGGATGTGGCACCTGTCAGACTCTAATGTGTACTTTGACGTGATAAGCTTATATTGCTACGATAAAGTATGAGTTTTTTGACAATCGTGAAATAGTCTAATTCTCTCGTATAGATGATATGTTTTATCGAATTACCAGGGCCCAGTAGGTGGCTACGTTAATAGCATCGCGCGTAGCGTCTTTAACCTTCCTTTACCCGCGCGTTGGGCCACCGATAAATACTCTTTCATGATTTTTGCTTTTATAATCAATTACGATATTTTGTACTTCCTGTTAGCTTAGTGATTAGTTGGCAGCTCATCGATTGATAATTTCAGGACGAAAACTGTCTTTGTGTGACATACAAAAATGGGCGTAAAGGTGAAATCGTCTGTGAGACCGACGCTGATATACGAGTAGGTGTTATGAAATGTGTTATCTATGATTGTATACTGATACTTTTATTTTGAGACCTATGTCTCAAATTATTTGTGTTTAATATAGCTCTTAAGGTATTTTGTAGGTTTGTAAGAAGGATCTTTGCTAAAATTTTACAACCTTTTACAAAAATATTGTTTTTCGGAAAATAAACTAAAGGCTATTCCTCATTAAAGGATTGGTATATTGCCGGTGAATTATCATTTTTACGATACTTCGTAGTATATTCCCAGAGAACATAATATCCCCTTAGAAGTTATTTGAAAAAAATATCCCGAAATTGAGCTCCACACTTTCGGTCTGTCAGACCGTACGTGGGTAAAGGTGTTATAAAATTTGACGCGGATATACGAAGGTTAAGCTGAGCAAGTAACCTTCAGAATATCCTTGTAATAATTGATACGTATCGTTGAACTAGCCTTTTGGTTAACACGCTTTGTGAAGAGCAAAGTAGGTGTAGGTATGATAAAACCACAGATCTATCCATATCTGTGGATAAAACCATAATATTTTTATTACCTTTTTTTTTAATTTTTAATAATTAATATACCCTATTGCATAAGCCATTTCTTGTAAATTTAATATTTTAAGGTAAAAACTTCTATTTTTAAATTAAGTTACTACCTACTACTTTTTTAGCCTAACATTTTTTTTTTGTATGTAGTTCCTATATGGAAAAACATGTAGAAATTTTATTTTTATTTATAAGACCTGTATAGTGCATACCATACCACTCATGTTTTTACAAAATAAATATATCTTTATTAACTTATTTCGTTGTTTGTTCGCTTCTTATAATTGCCGTGTTGGCAAAAACACGATGTAAATAATTCATAAGACTTTTGTTATTGTTTGCATTAGCAGAGATTTATTAGTACTTAGTGGTTGTACTTATTAAGAAATAGTAGACCTGTTTCCAAATCTATTTGTACTAGCACAATCAAAAAGACAACATGGTACGGCGTGGTGGGCGCAGTGGCTGGGCGATTGGCTACCTCACTGCGAGTCGCGGGTTCGAGTTCCGCACAGAAGAAATATTTGTATGTTCTACACGTAGTTATTCCGGGTTTGCCTGTTTGTATATGTGAGTTTAAATGTTTGTAAACCACCCACGAAACAGGAAAATATTGTGTGGGGCAATGGTTAAAAATAAAAGATAAAGTAGTAGTATATTGCAAGTAAACTTTAAACAAAGACGATCACAACTTCTTTATAAAAATGTTTACACAAGGTTCTATATTATAATAATATCTATTTACCTGAACAAATATATCTGGGGTATAGACAAAGTGACGTTGACAGAAGACAATGACAATGATAGAAGATTCAAAATTGTATTGAACTGATATAAGCTATCATAAACCTTCTTCAAAAAGGGCGACAATGCCTGGCTGAAGAACTATAGGCCCATCTCACTTCTAAGCTATGTCTACAAGTTGTTTTCAAGAGTCATCACGAATCGTCTCGCGCAGGTTTGACGATTTTCAGCCTCCCGAACAAGCCGGATTCCGAAAAGGCTTTAGCACCGTAGACCACATACATACGCTGCGGCAGGTTATACAGAAGACCGAAGAGTATAACCTGCCTCTCTGCTTAGCTTCTCTGTTTGTGGACTACGAGAAAGCCTTCGATTTGACTCGACGAGGATGTACTGCAGTCTCTCCAACGGCGCCAAATTGACTAACGGCACATCGAGGTGTTGAAGTGTTTGTACAAAAACGCCACCATGTCAGTCCGACTTCAGGACCAGACCTCGGGACCTATCCTTCTGCAGCGAGGTGTGAGACAAGGAGACGTCATATCTCCGAAACTCGAATGCTCGATGACCTTAGTAGAGCTTCCGAAAGAGTGGGTCTTAAAATGAACGTGGACAAAACCAAAGTCATGTTGAATGCCCATGTAACTAACACCCACTCCTATCAAGATCGGAGACTCTACACTCGAAGTTGTAGACGATTATGTCTACCTGGGACAAACGTTCCAGTTAGGTAGGTCTAACTTCGAGAAAGAGGTTAATCGTCGAATCCGACTCGGCTGGGCAGCGTTCGGAAAGTTGCGTGGTATCTTCTCGTCCAACTTACCGCAGTGTCTAAAGACGAAAGTCTATGACCAGTGTGTGTTGCCAGTGATTACATACGGGACCGAAACGTGGTCGCTCAAAATGGGCCTCATCAGAAGGCTTAAAGTCACCCAAAGGGCAATGGAGAGGGCTATGCTCGGAGTTTCCTTGCGTGATCAAATCAGAAATGAGAAAATCCGCAAGAGAACCAAGGGTGGGCAGGACACATTGCTCGCAGAACGGACGGCCGATGGCCGGAAAGTTCTGGAGTGGTGACCGCGAACTGGAAGACGTTGCGTTGGAAGGCCTTCCACTAGGTGGACGGATGACCTGGTAAAGGTTGCAGGGATCCGCTGGATGCGAGACGCACGGGACCGGTCAATGTGGCGACACTTGGGGGAGGCCTATGTATAGCAGTGGACGTCTTTCGACTGAAATGATGATGATGAGGTGTCATGCCTTTTTTTGAAAGTCATTGCAGAAATACGAAACGCTTTGCTTAGTCTAGGCCCTCAGAAGCTTTACATGCCATGCTTTGTATGACTTTTGTAATCTTCAATTTATAAATCAGATAATAGCTATTTAATTAGTCTGGAAATGATAATTACTGATCGTTAACCTCTCCCACGGGGCTATCCTGCTACAGCCTGCATCATAGTCTGCGGTTAGAGATTAGCATAATCCGGTAATTAGCGAGAATGGTCCAGTGGCGTGGGTAGTATAGGGCACTAACATATTAATTGGATGGCGTATCGGAAGAAGAAATATCCCGGTTTATTATGACAGTCGAAGTTTTGAGGGTGTCCGTAGGGGATAGCGAGAGTGGCAATAGCCTTTTTGAACACTGTTTATTACGTCAAACATACATAGTTTTGATTAACTTGAAAACTTATTTAAATCAAAAACTTGAATTTGTTTTGAAATCGTAATCAAAATACATAAATATAAGTAAACTGACGATAAGCGTGAGACAACTTAGTTCAAAATTAATTACAAAGAGGGTAAAAGTGGTCATTTAATTTAACACTCGAGCAGATTTAATCTATCACGAGTTGTGAGACAGAAGGTGGAATTGCCTAAGACGCCAACGCTCCTCTATAGTCTTTTAAATTATTTGAGCTAAAACCAGAGCTATTTATCCACACCGTTATTTTTCAAAATTACTTACTGCATACTTTAAAGATTTTTACTATTTTCTCGCCCTTATCCCAATATATTCGTGGCCGGAATTGCAGGATTTCATTTCGACTTTCTAAATACTTCTCTCTATTACTCGTCACCTCAGAAGATATGGCTGCAAAGGGCCGGTCCTATTCTAGCCATATCTACTAGGAAGACTGCTCCGTCGGTCTAGGAGTCGTCGATGGCTAATCGACGACTCCTAGTCGAGATTGGCATCTGTGACCTAGAACTGTCAGGAGTTAGTCCTCCTGACCGTTTTTATTATTACTTGGAAGATCTCGCGTCAAATCGAACACAACCATAAACCTCATAACAATTAAAAACAAAACAAATCTAAAAACAACAATTATAAGGCTAGCCTTAATCGCGCGCTTACCACCGGCGGGCGCTTACCGCTGAGGCGCTGATTAACGAGCGCCGCCACCTGCGCCCGTGTGTGCGCCGCTTTATACAGATTACCCGTAATCTTTACTTATTGAACGATTTTTTGTTTTGTGCACTGATGAATAGAAGGGTTGAAGGGAAAAATGGGGCTGGTATGTGGTAGATACCAAGCTGTGTGTATAGTGGACCTCATAATTGTTTTAACACCGTATGTTTAATGTTACCTTACGTCATATACGACGCTTTACGCTCTATTTGCTGTTAGATCAATGTTATAGTCAACTTAAGTGATGTTTCAGTTTACTGCGAGTTTTTGTAAAAGTGGTTAGACGATTACGAAATCGACTATACCAAAGATCTAGCAAATTAAAATTGAAATTAGCTAGTTGTTAAACAACATAAAATAACTAGGTCTACCCACAAAAGATCTCACAAAATAAGTTGACAAATAAATTACGTAAAATTAAAACACTTGGCCACACTTGACACGCCCTACTTCCTAAACAAATCCTTACCAAGTTTCATTCCGACTAAGAATATTCGGGAACATACCAAAACGTTTCAGAAGTCAGTGTTCCATTAGAAGCTGACGCGGGTCCGTAATAACTGTAATGTGAGCCACATTACACCTCCAAACTTGAGCTCGAATTCTACGGATACGTAAGTACATACGTATTATCTGGTATTCTGTTATAATAAACGTCATGCTTGCAATGTCTGTATGTCTTAGTGGAAATACACGACGGTAGGCAATTAGTTAATTAAATTATTCTGCATGAAGTAGTGTGCTTGTCCATAAGCCCGGTTCCTTTAGGTTTGATTACAGGATAGTTACTATGATTTATCGAAGATTCATATCAAAATATTCAGTATCAAGTTGCTACGCGTATGCTACGAGTTCGCTACGTCGTAGCACGTGCTACGCCGCTACGAAAAGAGATAGTACGAAGAAAGTGGTGTCTGTGAAACTAATACGGGCATTTATATACGATCTTAACAGTCTCTCATCTATGATACTCATAGGTGTGGCAAGTTGACACCGGTATATCATGTTTGGAAGACAACAATACCAGTTAGTGACACATAAGATTAGACGACACAAGCAGCTTTACTAAAACAATTTAAAATCACTAAAGTTCACTAAAACAATCATTTTTTAATCAAAACTTCACCGAAAATTCCTAAAAACCAAACACTGGACTCAACAATGTATGCTATGAAAAATAAATCAATTAACACACAGTTGACGCAACGAGGCGCATATGCATCTGAATGGTGGGTAGTTCTAAAAATGTGCACATTAGCATGTAAAGCGTGCGTGCACTGGCTCCTTTGTGAGCGAGCAGCCGAGCGGCCGCGAGCTCCACCAAATTGCGCGCGACTGTAGTGGCATAGAGTTTAGAAGGCAGTAGATGTGATAGCTACCTAGGTATTGATGATTTGAATCAATACCTAGCCTACCTATTATTTGAATACCAGTCTTTAAGATCTGTCTTTCCACTAAATTACCCGCAACTTTAGTGGCACAGAGTACGGAAATGAATAGATGTGATAGCTGCCTACGGTTGATGGTGATTGTATCGGCAATAATTAGCGTTTCGTCAGAATACTGGTCTTAAAGGTTTGATTCAGTTTTCGGATAGACTTTTGTCATTAATTCAGAGATCAGTGGGCGTCCTGAATAGAAATAAATTACCCTTCCTACATTTAAGGTCTTTGTGTCCACGGTGCCACTCATAACTCCCTAACCAGTTCAAATTACAGTAGGTACTAGTATTGGTATATTCTGGCTATTCATTGGTGATTTCGGTTTGTAACTGGTTACTTATGAATAGCGTTGGGGAACATCGTGGTCGGTTAACATTTGGACAACTATTTATTTATAATCGTTTATAGCCGGCAGATTAATGACAGCTCACAGATTTCGTAGTTTACAAGTCTATACTCTGTGGCAGTGCACAAAGATGCATCACAAACACATACAGTACACAGTCAACGCGTTTGCTCACGACTGTACACAAACATACTAACTAGATTTCGTAGCTGTTTCAATCTGGTGCCAGTTTAAAAGTGCAACGCGGAATGTCTCCTCTGTGACCCAGTGACGTTAATTTGATGAAAAAAAGTTGAAGTTGAAATTTGTAAATTTACGAGTTTATTTACTTATTCATTATAGTAGATTGTATCGATCTCACTGTATGACAGGAGCCCAGGAGGCCTCCTTAAGGAGGCACGAGTATGCTTGTTTATTGCACACGTCAGTGCTTAAGTAGGCCTCTTTTTTAAGTAAGCTCAAGGTCAAAGTGTTACAACGTGTGCAGCCAAGAGCCGGATTAGTCTAAAGGTTTCAGTAGGTTTTGTTTATAATTCCGTGAGTACTGATCTAAAAGAAAACAACTTTGAGTACCACATTTCAATAGTTATGTTTAAGTCCTAAGTAAGAGGAAGCGACTTTACGTCATCAAACAGACATAGATCCGGACTATGTGGCGTAACGAAGAATCTCTTGATGTAAAAGACCAATAACAACAAAATTGAACCCATGACTCACCAGGAGCGCTTGCGACCAATAGACAAAAGAAGCAACGAGGAATTATATTCTGCTATTCAATTCAATGGTTTGGTTTGAATTAGTATTAATTATTTGCCCACCTCGGCACTATATGTAATTCTATTAATTTCTGCTTGCTTGCCTGTATTGGCTTATTGATAGCTACCTGCATGCTCTTACGTAAACATATTGTTAACATTATCTACATTTTCCTACTATACATTATTTTACTTACTTGCATTCAGTTGTTCATTTTATTAATAATGTTTACTCGTTTTAACTAAAAGTTAAGTACATGACCAAACTGTTTCATCTCACAATACCATTGCACTTTGCCTAATTACTGATGAAGTAGTATCATCTTACGACAAAGCCGAGATTGGGCCTAGACAAATTGATGTTCTACTAGCGAATATGATGATGAAGTCATGATGTCAGGACTGTATTAGATTGACATGTTACCGAAAGCTTATAGTCCACAAACTCGTAGAAACGAGAAAAGTTTTCAAAGCGATTGCTATTTGTTTAAAAATCGGACTTACTACTTGATTGTCAGACATTATTTAGTTGGTTGTTTTTTTGCACAAGCAACGTGAAACACTATAATTAGTTTTCTTACAACGTTAAAGAGTTCCATAAATGTGAATATTGTTTATTCTTATTTGCATAATAAATAGAATACAAAAGTGCCCGTTGTTATAACGTTCATAATATTTTATTATTTTTCAAAGAACAGAGAGAAAAGAGTTTTAGAACTACTTTGTGACAAAGAACTAGTCTAGTTACCTACAAATTGTTTTGCATAACAAAACCTTTGATATTCCGAGTCAGCGAATCCAAAAGTAATTTGATATCCTACCATGTAGGTAGGTAGATACTCTTTACGGCTATAATCCCCTAGTACTAAAATATGAGGAAGGTTTATGTGTACATATAAAACTCAATTACATTTCGTGTGTAGGATAGGATAGTATAGGATTATAAGTTAAACATTCAAAAGGATTAACAGTTGTACACGTTTTGTGACGGACAAAATAATATTTTTAAAAAATATGAGCTGTATGATGTTTTGAAACTGCATTAATGATTTATTCGTTTTAATGGACAATTTATCGAAACGTACTACGCGCTTGGACGTGGAGTTGCGGACACCAGCCCGTTATACAATACAAAATAATTGACTAACTGCCTGTAAGATAATAACAAAATAGCAGACACCCTCACTATGTCAATCGTGAACATGGAAATTATTCCCATTTTTATTAAATAATATTAACAATATCCTCCCGACCGTATTTCGATCACAGAATTTGAGCGAAAATTAGCGAGGCAGGAATTATGCAGGAGATATTATAGTGCATGCGAATGCGAGTGTGTGCAAACACAGTTGTACTCCTTCCACACTCCCATAGTTGTATGTGCAGATTTTAGAAGATAATACTTACTGTTACAACCGCAAACATTTGCCAATTTAACTCCCAAACCAACACAAAAATAAAACCCATCCAAACACAACACAGTTTTTAATAACTTGAAAGCGTGACAGTGCCATCAGTGTAGTCCGGGCTTAAATTGAATGATGTCGCGTTCCTTTGACAAGCTGTGCTTGTGTCGAGTATAAAGCTTTGCGCACAGTTATCTGATGTCATGATTTGATGGGATAGGCGCACACAAAGTGACGGAAATTGTAAGATTGTATGAACTAAGAGGGATCACGGTGTTATTATTTGTTGGCGCCATTTTAGTTTCGATGTGGAAATTTCCCGTTTTTCCCGTTTTGAATTTATAAACGAATGTTTTACACAATTCGTTGTATAGAGCGTGCAATAAATGAAGTGAGTGTCACACAACGGAGTAATTGGGTCCAAGAAGACAAACGATGCAGGTCAGCCTTAATAAAGAATTTGGGAAAATATGAATTAGTTCAGCTTTACCACAATAGATACAGCACCTTTAATTTGTTACAAAAGACCTCAAATAAAACAATCACTCAATTTTCTACAAAACCCATAACGAAATTGAATAAATTTGTAATCCTTCCGTCTGCTAATTGTTTACATGCGGCAATTCCAGCGACTTGTAACACCGCTGCACCATTTCGTTCGGGGAGTGAAGCCGCTTTACGCAGCGCTTAGAGCGAGTATTACCCAATTGCAGTTTCCAAACATGGAGTCCCCGAGCGGACGACTGATATTAATCAGGGGAACGGTAGATGGTACTGCGGCCGTCTGATTAACGGACTCTATCAAGTTATAAGCGACTAGCGGCCCGCCCTGGCTTCGCACGGGTGGACATCTATTTTCCCCTAATCCCCCCCCCCCCTAAGTTTTTGACTTTATTTGTTACAAACAAACAAATCTTTCCTCTTTATAATATTACTAGTGTAGATTTGTAGATGACGTTATTTCTTTTATGTTGGTATAAGTTCGTCTCATCACTATGGTAGTTTTAAGCTCTATTAATCGCCATTTCGAAACAAGGTCAGAATCTATATAATTGTAATCGTCAGTTAAATTATTGGGATGTTTAGTAGTAGGTCGAAAATCTTGTTTAAACAATATTTATAATTTAATACAGGCCTGTGTTAGGCAATAGCTTGATTTGCCTATTACATTCCCACTGCTGAGGCACAGACTACCTACTCTCCACTACACGAATTACGGTTACGAAGTTACGGTTACGACGTAGATGTCACATGTCTTCAAATGTTATGGTTCTAGGAAATGCTGGTTTCCTCAAGATAGTTCACCGTTCACAAATGGTTCGAACACACTACCTGCAACTTGTCAATCGGGACCATAACCTCTAGGACACCACTGCTCTCAAAACTAATTTCACAACAACATTTAATCGCTAACCACTCCTCACTTGTACCACACCAATACTCTGTGCCATGTAGCGATGTTCGCGTGAACGCAGTGTGACGCGCAGCACGGTACCGACCGCTTCACTGCGGTGCAGTCCACCAGCCCACTAAATTGATTGTAAAATTCCTCCTACGTCGTGTGCCTTGATAGCCATTCTGCGTGCCAGTAGGTACTTGGGCAGTGAGCAGCCGTGGTTACTGGAAACTGTTCCTGTTTCACCAGAGATTTTGTTTATTGCTTAAAACTTTACGTAACAATTAGAGATTTACAGTCAGAAAAAAACGAAGTTATTACCATAAATAATTGAAAGATAAGCTTCTTATATTTATTGACGTTACGATTTTCAATTTTCCTATTTCTACGCATTAACAACAAAAACATGTTTGCACCTATGTTACAATTATATTAATTGTAGTTTTACGAATTTATACATTTAATCATGGCTCTTAAGAATGGGTTTAAAGGGAAGCATCAGAAAATATTAAGTAAAACCAACAAATTATGAACCCAACCGCTGGCGGGCTTGCTTGAGAATTGTTCGTACTGAAACGTGGTATCATAGAGATATCAAGTTTGTCCGGCTAAGTAACTGACAACCTCCGGCAGAACATCTGTCGCCTGGGCACGAACTGCAGTGGCTAATCTACAAATATATTATCTTGATTGCGGGCCCAGGTTGTACGCTACGAAAATAATTTAGCCGAATGGGGTCGTATTCTCTTTCTGGATTTAAATAAGCCAATGTTAGACTTGTGTAAGAGGCTAAATCTGATCGGACAAAACTTACGTCATTAATCTACTCGACATAAAGCACATTTTAGCCGTGCGCAAAATGTACGTAGGTAGAAAAATAAATGTTGAGTGTAACATACCGGTTGATGTTACTCCGTTTGTCTTTTGTAACTTATGTCCCATCAACGCAACCTCGTCAGTTCGTCGGTGGTGTGACCGCCGCACCAATTCACTTCGGCCATGCCATGCCATGCTGGGCGATGTTGAGCCAAGCTAGAGCCGCATCGCCACATTTGTCTTCACTGACGGATATACGAGGAGTTTTGGTGACAACTGGCTCTTTTATTGTGCAGGATTTGGTTTTAGGCTAGGTAGCAATATTCAACGTTCATGCATTATTATTCGGTGATTGGTTAATTTTACTTCTTCATCAGAAAACGCACACAAATGGCGAATTATAACCTACATAAAAGTTAGGTTTATTGAAACCGTCGTTTTCATTGAGCCGATATATTAATTAATTACTGGTTATTTCTGGGAATTTAAATACCAACTACTGTGCTTGACTTTAATTCGAAAGTTAATAACAGTAAGGAATACAGGCATTATATTTGAACGCTTCCTTAAATGTGGAAAGAGTTCACAACAGGATATTTTATCAGACTAGTCTAAAATTACCCTAAAACGGCATAACTAACTGACAGTCTAGTTTACTCGCAGCACGACATAAAAGAAGGATAGAATCTAACGGCTTTTTGGAGGTCTACAATTTGTACGCTCAACGCAGTCTAGTCGCCACGATTTCTACAAGTACAGACCAACTACCATCTCTAGACGCAGCAGATATTTTCTGCTCTGCGGTTTTGGTTAATTTTAATTTATGTGAAGTAAAAACTTGACAACTCAGCCAATTCCCAGCAAGATTTTTTGTTCTATATGTGTGTACCTAATTCATTGTTTGACTGTACAGTGCACACAACACACGACGTACCTGCACAAAGTGGGCGGAGTCAGAGAGCAAAGCTGTGTAAATCGTCAGACCTCCCGAAGGTAGCGATGTTTGTACCGGATTGTGTTTGTATGATGAGATGAGATGATGTAGGAAGGAATGTGGATGCATTTTGAGATTTAATCAAAATATCGCCTAAGCTTATTAAGGCTCAGGACTATATGCTTTGTTCATTATCTTTCCCGGTGATACTCGCTTGCTTTGTTTGCAGTGTTGAATTTTGTAACCACATGAATCCTCACTAGACTATTCTATGGTTTTTGATTCACCATATCTATTTTTAATGACATAGTTAAATCATTTCTTTCTTTCTTTCTGTTTAATTTTAATAATATGCTGTTTTAAATTATTTAGTAGAAAACATAAAACAATACTGGAAAGAAGTACCTATAACTGAATTTAATTGTAGTTAAAAACACTTCGCAACTTTTTAGCGTCACTTATTTTTATCCAACATGCTTATCTTTTTAGACAAAAAAATATAAATACAATTTAAGATAAAAATCCTCTGAAAACCGTCGTGCGATAGCATAGTCGATACATAGCCCGGAGGCACTTCGAAAAATTCATGTTAGCTTTTTTACCCGTAATAAAATATATATGCAAAATTTTATCAGCATTCGTATTTAACAGGCAAAAAAATGGATGTGAAATGTTGAAAAATGAGATTAATTTATTTTCATAGAATTTAAATTTGACTGTTACCTTTGAGCTCGCCAAATATTCCCAATTTGATATTTTAATAATTTTTTATTGTTTTCATACGAGTCAAAAGGAGTAAAACTGCTACTGTTGATGTTGATTGGAAATAAATACCAATGAAAATGTATTCGAATAATGCAAGATTATGTTACTTACTCATTAATTTGATCAGCAAGCACACTCGGTCTATAGTATTCTCATAGCTACGAATCAGAATTCATCTATGTAAAAGGGCCACACAAAGCCAATGAAAGTGGTATTTACGTTCATGCTTTATGAGAGTAATACCATAATTCTTCTTCTTCATCGCCTCGATGATATCCCTTTTTTTAATTAAATTTGTTTTGTCCAGAACTCTGCCACCTCGACGGTGTTGGTGGTGGCTTCGGACAGATCCCACAAAGTGCACGTGGAACCACACAGTGCCGGACAGGAGGTGAGCCAAAGTTTGCGCTTAGGCACCGCAGTCACACATGGCTTCATCGGATTACCCCCAACGGACCAGGTTGTATCTGCAGCGGCCCACCTGGCTTCAGGTGTCCTGGTGGGAGCCTTTCTGCATTTTCGAAATAATGTCGTCTTCTCGCTTTAAAGATACCAAGGTATTCTTAGCAGAAAGATAGCATGAAAGCACGCCAGCCTTCCCAAATATCATCAAAGCATTGAATACCACATCCACAATCTTCACAGCTGTAACTCGTTGCGGCGTCCAGTGCACTTTACGTCCACCGACTGGGAATCGAAGCGGCGACTACTAAATTAAATAACTCAAAACATCTCTCCGTTGCAAGCACTTAAATAATTCACTTTGTGGCCGCTAGATAGCGCTGGCTCGCTTTAAACGTATTTACGAGATTGCAGACCGCACACGGATATATTTGTTTGTTTATCTAATCGTTGTGAAATGTGTACGAGGTTCTTTTGATGCTGTTTTCTTTTAGAATAGGTGGCATCCCAGTGTGGATAATTTGTTCTTTCTCGGTAATGGTGGGATGGTTACTTTCTAGTGTAGACTACAGTAAGAAACGTTGTTTGGTCAGCGTCTTATTTACATGGTTTGGTTGTTTAGATCTCATTTTTAATTAAATTAAGTTATTAACAACTTTATTAATTACGTGGTTAGTGGTTACCCACATTTCGACAGATAGTTCAAGGGAAGAGGCAGCTGCTTAAACTTTTAAAGATTACAGGCGTGATGTTATGTTATTTGTTTTGAAATTAAATTATATTTATTCACGAGCCTTTGTAACAAAACTCATACGTAAGTATGAGTTTTGTTTCAAAGATAAACATTGCTAAGAAAAACTTCTAGCTATTCTAACCTTACCTTCTTAATCAATCTATGTAGGAATTTAAGCGCATCACGTTTTTAAAACCATTAAAATTTCATCGCGTACAGTTGACTCACCTCTGTTCCTCCCACACTACCCACGTATCGACAATATATTCGCTATAAATTACGCTTTATTTTACAGTGTCAATGCTCCAGCCAATCACGGCTCGTCTGCTGACAATTTAATCCAATTAGACAGAGCTACAATCATAAATAATTTACTTCAGATCTATTTTAGAATGTAAATTGTAAGATATCTACGAAGACATTGTAACGATAACGGATGTTGTGACAGAAGGAAGGAAAATGGAATCGAAATCTTGATGATTGGCAGGTTCCTACGCTCTAGAAATGGTCTTCTGAGAGGTATTATTAAGTTTGAACGAGTGTTCCAAACATTTTCATTAAGCAAAGCCTGGAATCTTCAACTAGTCTTGGTAATAAAACTATAATATTAACATTAAACTGATACTATTTCATTTATTTATATTTTTACAAATCATTTACATTTTAAAATAATCCTTTGAAAAAAAAACAATATAAAAAAATAAAAAATTGTACCCCACCGGTATTGGGAACAGGGTTCAAGCTACCGGCTGTCAGGGCTCCAGAGAGAGGAACCTCCTAACAATACGAGCCGTGTCCAGAAGTACCGCTTTCTGAATCAAGCCCTTGATCCAGCTGCCTAACGAGAGCCTTCTCAGGTATTGGTCTAGACTCTTGGCAATTCAGCCATGGGCTGATACAACTATCGGCACAATGATCTCTGAGTCCACATCCCACATGTCGACAACCTCGTGAGCCAAGTCAAGATACTTGATTTGCTTATCTTTCTCGGCTTTCACTAAAAAATGCGTTCACCTGCACCTTTCAAGTTCCAAGTCACTAGTTCAATAAATTATTTTATCTCTCCAAACTTTTCAATCCTCTCACGACAAAGGAGTGTTATAAAATCACAAAGTACATGTTTATTCTGAAGTGTTTACTCCAAATAGATTCGCTTTGCATTCTTAATCAAATTAATAGCAGTATGTTTGCCAATGTGTGTGTGTGTGTGGTGGTTGAATCGTTAATGTGCGGTACTACCAGTTCTCTGTAATTCAAGTGTTTCTCACTTGTTTGTGCTGAGCTTTAAGAATTGTGTTTGTTTTATTAGAAGGAGAGGTGTCTGGACTTATGGAATGTGTTTGCTGTCTGCCTGTGAACAAACCAATCAGATAATTGGAACAAATCTTTTGTAGTATCCTAAAATCCAATAGTTTCCAAAAGCCCTAGGAATTTTGCAAAAAATAACGAGATCGACGTAGTATGAGCCGTGTCACAGTTATATTTAATCAAGTTACTGAATCCTACTGTTTTTTTAAAGATGAACTATCTTTTTGGTTTCAAAAACGTAATATGAAAATAATCTAACTCACAAAACAACAGCAAAAGAATTGTAAAATTTAAACCAGATTTAAATGTTCCCAGAATATCCTTCCGCCACCCCGCATCACGTACCATCTAACTTTGCAATATGTCAGAAACAAACAATATTTTGTTTCTAACAAATAATAATTCAATTAAACAGTTGGGCCCACAAAACATGTTTGATTAAAATAATAAGTTGGGCCCAGGGGTCAGTTCAACTTGTTGTGCTAATCAAAAAGCTGTCTAACTTTTCAGAACCTTCATAAGTGGATAGTCAGACCTACTCGTATAAGTATATAATGCCTATTAAAAGTTTGTATTTATCGGCTTAGGCAGATTAGTTTAAGTATTTGGAAAAATTCCTTGGTTGGCAAAAATCTTAGTAAAAATGTCGGTACAGTACCACTTGTCACTCAACAACCCATTTACTGGGTATCGTATTACCCATAAATTGAATTGAGAAGGTCAGATAAGCAGTCGCTGCATATAAATACTTGTACTCATCTGCACCCCGTTAAACTAAAAGGTGACCCCAACATAGTTGAGAAAAAAAGCTTTACAGATGATGATAATGTCGGTACAGTATCTAATTGTTTTCTTTATTTACTTACGGAAACCGGCCCGCTCCATTTAACATATCGAAATGTTGATGTACTACAGGCACTCCTCTGCATAACCCTTCAGGAAGTACTGGCGTGATGTTATGTTACGCAAGTTGTCCACTTTTATTGTCCTTCTAACACTCGTCTTATAAATAGTTACAACCCAGCCTTATACTGTAAGGGATCCATTGAACAAACTTTAAGATACCCTTTCCTTTTTCTTTCGGGTATTAACAGGAAAGGTAAGAAAAAGGTAGCCCTCTTATTTTATTCCAGCCATGGCTGTGAGTATAATGGAACTTTCGGAATGCAATAAAACGAATATCTTTTTCTGGTAATGATATGCCTACCCACTATCAATCGATCGTACGTAGGTATATCGTTACTAATATTGACGTCGACGGGTCTTATCTTTGAATCGTTACCTTTAGAAATACCTGACTGGCCTTTGAAAAGGTTCTCAAATTCAATGTTGGACGTAAACAATCCTAAAAGATAAACGAATCAATGCTAAGTTATAAATAACTGCTACACTTTGAAATGAAAAAGAAATGTGAATAAAATTACAACAAAATAAAATTATCAGCCAGTAAGTGCTGAAAATCACTAGTAATGTAAAAAATAAATTTAAAAACCCTCCTTTTGGGATCTTATGCTACTTCTTATATTGCAGCGCGATTGGAACAGTCTTATAATTGCCTTTTATTTCTTACAGAAACAAAATCAATACCAGCTGACACAACCTACATATCTACAACCCCCTAAATAAGCATACCCTCGCAATCGAAACTTCCTCAACCCTCCCCCCCCTCCCCCTCACGTTGTACCCCTACCTACTTATCCTTAGATTCGTATGAAGGCTCCGTGTCAGTCATTACGAAGGGAACATGTTCAATTTGAGCAGGCATGTCGCTTGCCCGTCACGTCCCGTGCCTATTATTTTTGTGGGAAAACAAACCCAATTTGCCTGGAAACAAAATTAGTATAGGATGTTGTGTTTTTGAAGTTCGGAGTTTGATTAAAGTTTGGGTCTAGAATAAGGTTTCATTAAAATTCAAGGAGGGATCAGTGTAGGACCTAAGTAATACTAAGTGTATGAGATGCCTTTTATCATTTGCATTATTTTCCAAGGAGATTTTTTAAGGAGATGGCGGGACGAACTGGACAAGTTTCGACTGGAAGTCCGAACTGGAAGGAGGAAAGGCGTGGGTTCGCGAGAAGTGGAAGGAGTGGAGTGTGGCCTTTGCCCAGGAGTGGGACAGAGCAGGCTAGGAAAAAAAAAATCTTATGGGCCATACTAAACCGTGAAAAAGAGAGCATATTTAAGTACCTTTAAAATACAATTTAAAAGTATTTTCTTTAAAGTGTCTTATTTAAACATACAATACTGATTGAACTTGATCCACAAGCATACTGGTTCCTCACGATATTTCCTTTCACCAAATCAAGTGATAATTATACAATACGCACATGAATCCGAAAAATCAAAGGTGCGTGTCTTGCGTTCGATCTTGAGACCTATGACTTGGCAGACCGACGGTCACACTACTAAGCTGTCACTACGTAGAGCTACTTATACCAGAGGGCGACAGGACAAGTAGCAATCGCGTTCAAAGTGTGTCGCATATATACAAAGACTTTCAAAAGGATTAACGGTTTTTTGAACTTCATCATCTTTATCTATCACTAACAGAATGTCACTTTGTCCAGGTGGGGCCTGTTCTATTCCAAAGCTTAGAAAGGACCCAAAGAACCGTCAACACACAATTTAATACGTGTCAATCCAATAAGCTGATAAAATGATTAACTCCACCGCCATTCTAAGCATGACGTCACAATTTCCCTAAGTACACAATATACACACGTACGTACTACAGTCCCAGTTAATCCTGTATCCGTATTCTGTAACCCGCGCCGAACTCATTGTGCGCGAGTTATGTTAATACCGCGTTACCGAGCGACGCCGCGGGGCGTAAGTTGCGTTTCAAAAGATAATAATAATAACATTGGAAGCAGTTGGCAAGCGAGCGACAATACGCCACTAGCTGGCTTTTTGTTATGATGTCTAAGGCACGAGCATGAGGCGGTTGTCGGTATTGGTTGTTGATTTGTTGACTTTTATTTGGGAGCTCAATCCCTAAAACTTATCTTTATTAATTAATTATTTTCTTTGTCAAACCTAGGAACCGACTATTCCCTTAAAAATATATCAGATTCAAAAACTTAAGCTAGACTACAACTTTACCTAACTATTACGTTCAACCAAATCTTTCAACTGCATTACACACTTGCTCTCTAATGAGCTCTGGAATAATACACATATTAAGCTACAGCTTTACAATGCGAGAAGTTGCTTTAGCTTTTCACAATAGTATTGCCTGTATACAGCAGTTAACTTGTAGTTCGACGGCTTTACCGAAAATTTGAAAGAAGATCAGGCCTTTAAAATCGGAGTTTATCGCCTTCGCGCTCATAGCTTAAACCACACACCACCGCCCGTAGCCAACAGAATGAACGGGCACCTCATAAAATATTATAACATGCAAAAAAAGCCACACACACACGCGTATACCCTACAGATAATTGTTATGGGGTATGGAGTATGTATATGAAAAACTTCGTTCTGGTTTTTTTGTACGTATTCATTGGGCGGCGGAAACGCGTTACCATGGCAACGGTTTTTTAGTGCCAAACGACTGGATTTTGTACGACGATATAAAATTTAATAGTGAAGTGTGAAATTATTGCTTATAACTAGAATTTTAAAGAGTTGATGGGTTTTTTAATCTTGTCTGTAGAAGTATGATTTGGCCGAACTTACCAATTTGGAACATTTGTAATATTTTTAACAATTTCACTTGGATTATTTTGTTGGAATTTGTTGTGGATGCAATTTTTTTGTTTGTTATAGATAGCAATCAGTAGATAAAATTCAGGGCCACCGCAGAACAAATGCAGGTCGCTCTATTACATGAGACATAACTGGCTAAACTATAGATGGTGTATCCATAGTACGCCTACATTTAGCCAGTTCTGCCTAACCATGTAATTTATGTTTTTCAGCCGCTGAAAAGGTTATTCTAGGGTAGTAATTCCAAATATTACTTGACTTTTTCCATCACATTGGCGCAACAATAGCCTTGCACAAACAGGAACCAAATCATTTCCAAAGTAGGTTTTTTATTCTTGTAAAGATCTGTAAAATAGTGCGAATAAATGGAACAAATTTGTAATGAAGTGGTTTCCAAGTCACGATAGTGTCTTAGGCAAAACTTTGAAAACAGAAAAAATATTAAAATAAGACAGACTACTTAGTCTTTCTTGTCGGTTAAAAAAAGTAGGTAAAAGTAAATTAGGACTGGAAGTAGAGTAAAATGAATGAATTACAAGATAAACTAAAATGTAGAACATTTTTGTCAACAGCTTGGAGAAAATATGTAAGCACTATAAGCCCACATGACATGAGTTTTGTGAGTCTTGATATTTTATTTTGAGTCGGTATTTCTTGTAAGGGGCAATATTATTATTCAAGATCGAAACTTGATTAGTAAAAAACGACGGCACGGTTGGCGCAGTGGCTGAGCGATTGACTGCTGCGCTTCGTGGCGTGGGTTAGTTTCCCGCACGGAACAAATATTTGTATGGTATTTGTTCCGGGCCTGGCTGTTTCTGTATGTGAGTTTAAATGTTTGTAAACGCACCTACAATACAGGAGAAATTCCTAGTTTTTCGTAAAAAAAATAGACGCCGAAAGTCGAAAATTTCTCTTAGAATCACGTAACATACCTTAAGAAAGTAAACTCCAAGAGCTCGGCCAGGTGAGCAGATATTCGTACATTAGGAAGCATGATTCATAGCCCCGCCATATATCACCCTTCGTGAATATATGAGCTGTCGTTTAGCTCAGCGCTGTTCATGGAACGGGGCCTTTACATTTTTATGAAGATTTTTGGAGGTGGTTTTTGACTTGGTTTATTTTGATTTTTTACATTGATTTAGGTTATAATATGGCTGGATTGTGATAGTACTCAATTTCAAATTTAAAACATAATCACGCACAAGAAATATGAAATTCATGTTATGCCTTGGTATGAATTGCAGAAATTGGCATAGTCAATTGTAGGTCAAGCTTATAAAAATATATTTACATAAAATGCTGTGAAAACAAGACAGAACTAAAATAGGACAATTACTGTTATTGTCAGAATTTTTTAAGACCTCATATTAAAATACATCATCATATTTCACAGCCAGACTTTAACGCCTGCTAGTTACCGGCCTCATTTTGTTTGTTTGTCATCCTTTGTTTGTGTAATAAATACATTACACAAAACTTTGTCCTAATTGCATTCATAAATGTCGGTCGACTGGTCAAGTGGTCACTTGCTACGTTTCAATTTCCTCTGAACTCCATCCAATATTATTATTTTTATGCTGCGTATTTGATCGTACGTTACATTCATTATTTCACTAACCGTTTCATTGGTGGGTATCAATTTTTAGTGCGAGGCTGCATCAGTGCAGGCCGCCGATAATCCGATTTCAATCAGCAGCGAATATCATTAATGTGTCTGAATAATGGATTTGTGTGTACCGTGTGTGTGGAATAATACCACAGATTAAAGAAAATAGAGCAGTCTCACTTCACACAATACACGAAAATAAAGACCCACTGAAACCTTTAGAGATTGGCCTGCACACGTAGAAACACTGCTAAGGAGTGTCATCACCTCAACTCGTCACCTTGTCGTTACCCAATCGTCAATCTAACATAAGCAGTAACCAAACCGGCTCAGTACCACCAGGGAGCTTGTAAGGCAAAAATGTCTCAATTACAGTTAAGTTACAATGATGTATATGATGATGATGCTTAGCTCAGTAATTATTCATGAAATTGGTGTATCACCTGCTCTTCTCAGAAACGAAGTAATATCTACTGTATTTATTGTTTTAATCTGACATTCATTTTGTTGATGGAACTGATGAGAACTTGTGACATTTTGCATGGACCTTCTGCATCTTCATCTTCCATACCGATCATTCCCCACTACTTGCGATCCAATATTACAGCAGTAATTATTTACAGCTAGCTACATATTTAATAGTAATACGTTCTGATCCAATTAACCCGTTGATTAGCCCGATTTGTTTGTAATTAATTTGTATAATTGTATTGTGCTTGGGGCTAATTACTATATCGGTATGCAAATGGAACCTATGTGCACTGCAATCTAATATTCTAATCATGATGTTGAGATTGTTGAATCCCTGAAGTCTTGTTAATTTAGGCTACTTAGGTAAGAAGACAAACTAATTTATTTAATTCTATCAGGCAATTCAATTTTGGAAATTCATAGATGCACAACAACACAACAACACCACACTATTCATTTAAACAAAAGTTTTGTGTTTGAACAAACTAAAAAAAAACCTGATACAACGAAATAAGATCTGATCATTTACTTATCTAAAACATGAGTAGGTATTCGCAAGCGTGATATGTAAAATATTCCATGTTAACTTTTATCATAGTCACATCACGGACTTTTTCAAAATAAAGTTTACCAAGGCGTAGGTATGAAGAGATTACTATTTTTTTTTGAGAATAGTAGAGATTTGTTTACTTCAGTTGTGCTTAGGAATTAATAACATTATTTTTATTTGCCATATGGCTAAAAAGTCACGATGTTCTCTGATAGTGTCCAAGTGCGCAAACAATCACTTTCTAGTGCCAGCACTTAATCTTTGCGAGACTAACCCATACAATCCACGTGTGCATTGTGTCGTCAACAATAAAATATAATAGCCTCAACTCCTCCGTCGTTCTCTCGTCTGTCCGCGTCCCTCAGCCACAGATAGTAGACAAATAACTAACATGTCGTCAGAATAAATGTATTGAACATGTACATTTTGATCAAAATAAACATGATGACTGCTATCTAAGAAAAAATAAACTAGGTCTTAACAAACGATCCTTTCACAGTTATTTTAGCTCTGATTTCTCATCTGTGTGAAAACCACACTTTTGATACAATAAGTTTGATCTAAGGTTGCCGCCGCTGTCAAGTCTGTCAAAACAACACTGATCTTTATTCTCGTTATGATAAGATTGCTATTGAGTTCTTGCTCTCAGATACAATACCGGTAAAAGGAATGTAAATAGTTAGAAGCTTGTTTGAAAGTTATCTTCTCTTAATATTATTATCATTTTTACGTTGTATGGGTTGATTCCATGTATGTCATTTCTATCACCGTCAAAATCCACAGAACAACGTTTTCTGCAAGATTATTAAAATAAACTACTTACCTGAATTCGATGCCTGTATGTGCACTTTGACCATATTGAACCACTAGCATCATGCTCCCATGCTCGTGTCTCTAACCCCATGGCAAAGGCCGCATCGTTCTGATTTCTTTTGTTTAATTGCTCGCCTTTTTCTGGCGTTGACGTCATTATGTTTAATTTTATTCATTGCCACCTGTAATTGGGACCTTAGGGACGTGTGGGACCCTTTGTTCTGGTGTGAATTGTGTCATATTACCCACATTTTTGTCACTGCCCCCTTCAGAGTAATCTCTCCTATTAAATGGAATGCCCCCATAAAGATCTTTTACTCCGATTCGGGGGAAAAGACAAACAGAATAATAAAATATGAGCCGTATATGAGCCGTTAAACTCGTAAAATGGAGTGATATTATCAATACCTCTGTATTAGATTGGCGTTATCTAGACATGTAGTTTTAGTGCCCATTGACTTCTAGGTAATACATAAGTTCTTATAAATGTAATCTGTTACTTTATATACTTAGGGCAATTTGGCTCCAATTAAACGATGATTTTAAGACCTGTGTCATCATAGTTGTGGAATATGAACACTTAAAATACTTTTGAGTAAAGACCCTGAAGGGTTAGGGAGAGTTATACCTATAGTATGTACACCCACATATCACAAGTTGTATTTAAATCCCACGCAACAGGGGGCAAGCCTATTGCCATCTAGCGATCTGTTACTAAGGAATCGATGTTATCACCAGTATCGTTCGTAAATGTATCCACTTACTGACGATAACCACATAGCATTAGCATACTAAAATCATACATATAACAGTCTAGCAACTGAAAAATGAATTCGTTTATTTACCTAACCTTTTACCCTTTAAAGAAGTATTCTAAATAAATAAAAAGATCAAGATAGTAAATACATTAAAACGTGTCGGAAAGGTATCAGAGAGCTATCTATATCTATTTAGCGGCAAACTATTGAGATATAGTGGCGTGTTTAACGAAAAAAGATTCTCTTTGCTGTTTTTAGTTCGGGCAGAGGCTTTGACTTTATTTACTTTATAAATAAATAGCGTTTGAAAAGGATTTAATTTTACATCAACATATTTTTATTTCATCTGATTAGTTAGTCTTCTTTGACCTGATCTCACGTGATGGCAAGCATACATGCCACTTACCTAAAGCCTGCGAAATAAATCAGTTAAGAAATGATGATCTCAATGGTTTAATTATAAGATAATATTAATAACTTTCTTGGAAAACCAGACGATAGACAATTAATCGTACTCTAATATGGCTACATACACACTTACTCTAATATGGTAACACTAATTTTTATGGCAATGAAATTCTTGCGAGTGACAAATCTGATTGGGACATTCTAATATTCTTTAAACTAAAGAAACTCTGATTTTTCAATCAGCTTAATAATGCATTTCCTGACTGCGAAATTGGCCCCAGAGTTTCTGATTCCACCAGCTAACTGGGTCAATATTCGCGATAGGAGAGGTATATTTGTACTCCTCATTATCACTCAGCGTAGGATTCGATTACGATATCTTATTACGTCCAAGGAGCTCCGATATCCGAGCATTATTTATTCAACGCTTAAGTCGGTTTGTGTCGATCGGTCACGGAAGCTGATATCCTCGGGAACGTTCAAGAAACCAAAATACTTCGTTTTGATTGGCTCAGTCCTCACTTGTATGATAATTAGTCCATACTTAAATGCAAAAGTAACTAACTGTCGGTTACCTTTTCACAACTGAAAGATTAGAAACACGAATATACCATTACCTGGATGAGGACATTAGACAGTTTCTGGTAGTATGTGCTAGTTTTTAACTATATACCTTTCGTAGAAAAGACCAAAAAAAATCTCGATGACTTCTTTCGTTTCGTCAAAAATAACTCTTGCTGTATGATTAGTCAACCACACGATGATTGGGAGAGGTACTGCGATCACAGGACACGGATGTATTCTAATCGACATTCAGTTGCCTCTGTAAACCACAGCTACCCTTCCCTGCCCTACACACAATACTCAACAGTTAGTACTGTTGAGTATTGTGTGTATCATTTCAGAACGTTTAATTGATTATTTAATTCTCCCTTGATATTCGATATCACCACGTGCCATGGAGCAAGATATCGAGTTAGAGCCAATACTTAGAATTGAAGCACAGGAAGTGGAAGAAGCAGTAGAACAGATACGGACAAACATCAGATTGTGGATCAGGCACCAGACACCAGACTTACTGTTAGGCTGAAATTTAATGAGTGAATTTAATTGCGCTTCGTCCTAAATTGTACCTTAATTGCATAAAGTTAATGTTCTTATTCGTACGATCATACGCTTGATCATAGTCGCTTGATGGAATATCCACAATAACCTTATGCAAATATGGTTCATTTTCGTATAAAGCGCTAAGCTTGAGCAAAGTCTAAATTCGCTCTCAGCCTCAAAGTCCGATGTCCGCAGCCAGTCCGTAATTTGTCTGAACTGGTTTGCAGACGCGCCGCTTTGTGTACAGACTAGAATTTCCATTTAACAATGATCTCAATAGAACAGTATCAAAATTAACAACACAAACAGTTTCGTCTAGAAATAAAAAATAAAAAAAGATTATTTGTTTTGTCTACGAGCACAGGTAAATAATTATGATTTAAAAAATTCAGTTGACACGCTGTTCGAATTTTACAGTGACTCCGGATAGCATTATTTTGGGTGTGAAATGTGGGGAAGAAACACAATACACATACAAATAGGCGTATCGGAGCACCCACAAGGATTGTGGTCTGGTCTGCGAACTCTATCTCTCCCGACAGGGTTCGATAGCGTTCTGAGAAGTAGGTATTCGTTGGTTCGGCATCAGGGTTCAGGTTGTGAAACGATTTGGTAGAGTGTGGTATGGTATGGTATAATTGCTTATTTGTAAAAAAAATGGCAATATTTATATTTTGGGGGTATGGAGAACAGGGTGTAAAGTTCTTCATCCCCCATAGAAAAGTGAGGATCCTACGACCAGACGGGTGTTATCTCTGGTGGGCTACTGCACGACAGTTGTTGTCGGGGTCTTCTATGCAGTCTTAAGTCGCGGATAACTTTACTTGCGCGATGTAGGATTTAGGCGTATTTCGATGTTTAGTTCATCGTCTGTGTCATATATGGCGCTGTAGTGCTTTTTGTTCTATGTTGCTGTAGTACTTTTTGTTCTATGTTGCTGTAGTACTTTTTGTTCTATGTTGCTGTAGTATTTTTTGTTTTATGTTGCTGTAGTACTTTTTGTTCTATGTTGCTGTAGTACTTTTTGTTCTATGTTACTGTAGTACTTTTTGTTCTATGTTGCTGTAGTACTTTTTGTTCTATGTTGCTGTAGTACTTTTTGTTCTATGTTACTGTAGTACTTTTTGTTCTATGTTGCTGTAGTACTTTTTGTTCTATGTTGCTGTAGTACTTTTTGTTCTATGTTGCTGTAGTACCTTTTTGTTCTATGTTGCTGTAGTACTTTTTGTTCTATGTTGCTGTAGTACCTTTTTGTTCTATGTTGCTGTAGTACTTTTTGTTCTATGTTGCTGTAGTACCTTTTTGTTCTATGTTTCTGTAGTACTTTTTGTTCTATGTTGCTGTAGTACTTTTTGTTCTATGTTGCTGTAGTACCTTTTTGTTCTATGTTGCTGTAGTACTTTTTGCAGTGCCGCTACAATATTGTCTGAAATCGCGTATCTGCAGATTATGAACAAGTGAACACCACTCCTTCGAGGAATACAATACAGACTTGATAATATTTCACATGACTTGCATTGTACATACTAGTATTTCATAAAAGATATATTTTAAAATGAGCTACCCATTTAGTTACCTTCTTTCTCATCTTCCATATAAAAGCCACGCCATTGTTCTCCGATATTTTAAATGACATGATTAGTTGTTTTTGAAGTTCAAAAACAAACAAACGAAACTAACGTCTACGCCTACACATCTTCGTCACTTACAATTTATAACAAACCCATTGCACTGCAGATACTCCAAAAAAGTCCAATCAAACCAGAGCTAGACTAAAGTGGACAATTACAACCGTCTGACCTGCGCTCTTCAAAGTAAAGCTAAAAAACGCGTCTGGCGAAGTGGTGAGCTAAACACGCTGCGCAAAAACGCTCCGGAGCTAGCTTAGCGCACTAATCCGTTCTGTATTTCTGCTCTTCGCTGAGTACGAAACGTTTTCTTGCCAAATCACGCTTGATAAAGGTTCTCGAAAAGGAAATTGGTTTACGCGTAACATTAGAACGATTAGTGTTAATGTTCGTCGATTTCATACAGGTACCTAGTATGTAGTAATACAAAATGATCACTATCCACACAATCATCGTACTGTTTCATAGTTTCTAAGGTCACGCAAAAAACTGAGTGATAATTACTATAATAAAAATAAAACGAAACTGAACTGAGTTACTGTACGAAAAAACCAGTAGATAAGATCCAAGCAAGCAATCAATCAAGCAATTATTATTGTTCTGAAGATGAGATTACTCTTCACACGAAATTGAAATACCGCGTAAAACAACCTCTACCCTTACAAAACTCTCTCGGTACAATTTTCCCTCTCAGTGCGTTAAATCGCAATACCTTTTTGTACGTGTTTTCTTTCTGGCGACCGTAAGCCGGCGTAATGTTTGTAAATAAGAAAACAGTAGAATAATAACGCTTAACTTTGGATCTCGTTCGACGCCGCGAGCACAAAAAGCACTTCTCAGACGGAATCGTGTTTGCAATCTTATTTTAGTTGAATAAAATTGCAATTTAGCGCGGAATAAAATTTTGTACAATCGTCTTTAATGTAGGCTACTTTTGGTACTTCAGTTTTTACTTGAAATGTATTGTATTGTGCGTTGTGTTACGCAAGCGTTTCTGCGTGTAGAGCGATGTAAGTAAAGAACTTACGTTATGTTTGTTTGGATTATTATTTTATTTTTATTTACGTAGCTACAGTCGACGGTATCTTGAAAGTAACGCTTTGGCCCTGAGCTGACAGAACCTAATGTGGACTTTTAATTGAAAATGAGACCAATAGTTCTTTTACTACTAACGTGCCTTATGTACGAAGTCATTTTTATCGTAGCAGTTAAGAAGGGGAGGGGAGATAATATGACTAAAACTTCTGTCCAAGTATTATTTGACTTCAATTGTATACGGCAAAATAATTATTATTTCAGTAAAATAATGATATCTTTGTAGCTTTTCTGCTTATAAGGATTCACAGTTTCACAATCACATTCATTGTAATAAAGGATAATGAAATGAGTTATTATTTAAGGAGAAATTCGAATTCCACATAATTATTAATAGTGATTCCCCAAATCCCGATTCCCAATTACAATCATTATAATACGGTGAATATCCTTCAATTGTAACAGTTCTACCTGTTAATTCCTGGTACGACTCCCGTACAATACGTTTTATAATGGCGTGTAAGCCTATTCCTATTGATGTAAGATCTGTATTGCATAGCTTCGGAATTAAACTGTATTAATAACGGATGAAATTCTCGACACTCGAGGAATGCATAGTATGCAATAATAACATGGGATTTATACCAATATATGCCTGTTTGTTATTATTGTAATAATTGAGCGGGATTTCCATAATTTGGTGATATGAATTGGTTACTGAGAATTTGGGGTATCAAAGGGTTGACTGTATTAATTATAACCAGGTGTAATTATGTACGGGTGTATTATTTGCGGTATGTAGGTGAATGATGGAATACCGGGTACTGAGCGGTAACAAGGAATAATTGTCTGAAGTAAGACTGAATAACACAGTAAAATATTTGTTGGCAAAATATTCGGCAAAAATTGGAACTAGCTGAACACGCTATAAGGTAATGGTCGTCGTGACAGAAACTTTACCAAGGATTCAGAACGTGATTCTAGACCCGATGTCATTGTCACGAAATCCCGCTCACCGCGTACTCTCATTATGAGGTTTCTTTTAATTATGAAACACAATCTAATCTTAGTTCAGCTACTAAACAATAACTAAACAATGCTATTTTGTTTAGTTATTTTTTTGACAAAATAAATATTTTTAGCAAAGAATGAAATTAATTGTAATAAGAGCCACGTGCTACACAATGTCTAGCGATACGCGGCGCACCGCGCGTAAAACTGAGGCTTCATTACTTGGTTAGTACGCATCTTGCGGCTGCCGTGGCTTACGTATTAAAACTTAGCTATTTTAAGTTATCTTTGCGTACTTATATTATCTGGATAAACTGTTATGTCACAAACTTATCAAGTTTATATTTCTGGGTAAGTTTTTTAAACAACATCACGCATGTAATTCCCGAAAGGTTAGGCAGAGCTCTAATCTAACCTACTCCTAGTACACTGACATTTCATCAGTTATGTTTTGGGTTAAATGTAATAGCCGTGATACCAAATCATTTAACCCAATTAGAAGACATAAAAATGCCTAGAAAATCCTAAAACAGCATTTGTTGTGACAATTTAGGCACAAACCATTGACAAAGCGCGCCCGCTTTGCTCCGAGTAATTGACGTAAGCGGGCCCGAGAGTGCTTTATTATAGTCTGTCGCGGTCCCATGTCGCAGTGAAGTGGACAGAATACAATGTGAGCAGTAATGCACTTTTGCGGAGGACGCGGCGTACTCGGCGTACTATTAGTTTTGTACCTCTGATGTGGTCTGTGCTTTAACAGTCCATTATTTTCCTGCAATACACGAGATTTGGATTTTCGCTAACAACTTTAATTAGATAGAGCTGTCCATATTGTAGATTATGTAATTGATTGTAAATGTTTTCCTCATATAAGTATGATACTTGTATTTTGAATTATCCATTGCTTTGTTATAAACATTGTAGTCATAGCTGCACGTGTTTATTGCGGTTATTATAAGAAAGAAAACATATTTATTTGGCCCATGCCACAAGTGCACACATTAAGCACAAAAAAAATATTAAAAAAATATTATTATTTTCTCCTTTATTCATTCTTTCTCTTATCTAATACATTTTAAATATTTTTACAAAGAAAAGTTATTATTATATTATTTTAATAAATTATTATTACAGCTAAATAGTACGTATCGTTTTAGTAATGTATGTGTTCGTCACGATGCGATTATTTCCTACAGCTCTGATTTCTGTTCTAGATATTTTAACAAATGCTGTAGAAGAATACACCTTGTTCTCGCGTTGGTATTTGATGCAGGCCCTTCTTTTGTTGGAACTTCGTGTAGTTAAGATATTTCTCACAGTGATTTGAAATCACACACCATTGTACTCGTACAGAAAGCCAGTGGCAAACACTTTTTCTATAAAACTTTCAACGGAATTGACATAACACTTTTCGGTGGTCTACTCACTATGTCAATAAATTCAATTTTGAATTTTCAATCATCTTTACCACTGGTGAATGTCACTGCCTCCGGTCACAAGTTGCTCTTGTTTGTAACTCAAACAAACCGTCACTCTAGTCCCTCGCCATTCTACCGATTAAACTGAGGCGTGAAATCTAAGCGGTTACCAACAGCACCCGCGGGCCAGAGGTAAAGTTAGTGGAACTTTTCCAATATCCAGTGTTATTGCGCCGCCACCGTCCCGCTGCCATCCCGCCGTCGTCCCGCGTCCCGTCGGGATGAGGTGGACTTTCCCGCCTGTTAACTGGTCGTTTTGTGTTGGGTTATAGAACTAGTAAATAGATATGTGTTTGATAGCCGATAGTCTTTTGTGAAATAATGTGATAAATTAACTTTGAACTATCGAACTTTTGGTCATCGAACACCGAATCAACTCAACACCAACTGGTTTCAAAGCAATGCATTGAAATATGAGTTTTTATCGATTTAGAAATATACATCGTTACAAGGAAAAAAAGTACTCTGAATATTATAGAAAAGTATTGATAAGATATTCTTCTAGTAACAACACTAAGAATTGTTGTGCGTTGTCGCAGTGAGAAAATATAACACAATCATATAATAATAATATGCCTTATGTAGGTATAAGTAAGGAAACGAGAGCAATTTTAAGGGCAAATGTAATGTTGCAAATGTCAAATCGGATAAAGCCTGTGCGAAGTGATTGAGGTGTGGTTATGAAAGAAGCGGCCTGAGATATTTCCTTTCAAAAACTGTTTATATTTATCAGATCCTAGATGTAAATGGAATGTATTCTGCGATTGCAATAATGAACTACATTTTTGACGTATGGATTCAAATAAATCAACTGACTTTTATTTATTATATTGGTTGTGTTTTAGTACTAAACCACGTAGTAACACGACTGATGATCTACCGCCCCCTGCTTGATTTCCTGATAGCCACATTTGTCGCTCTCACCCCAGGCTTTTGCTGTTCACTGCTGGAGTTAGGGTTCCCCCAAGCTGCGTCACAACACCCTGTCCTCCACCTTCCAGCCACTTTATTAAATTTATCGGTCCATCTAGCCAACGCTAACTTAGTGGCCACCAATCAGTAAATCTGTCTCTAATTTGATTAGATTCCAGTGGGCCGTGAAAGAATTTCGTTAGCACCTAAATAAATACGCGCCAGGATTAGTTGAGGGGTCTTTAGTACGGGATCACGACTCATTGGTCTAATGAGCGCGGGACTGCGGACTATGTGTTAAGGGACTTTAATACTAGCCGTGATTATCGCCACGGTCTATCTTCATTATGTGGATAAAAACAGAGGTGTTTAGAGTTCACGTTAGGCCTTAGATCGGTGAGAAGATAAAGAGAAATTAAATGTGTTGATGTACATTGTTATTTTAGTCTCATGCAAGATTTCCTTGTCTCTACTTAGGCACATACATAAACTCACGTCTTTTTCCCATTCGGGTAGGCAGAACCGACATAATTATCGCCGGCTGCTACGATCCTTACAAACTATTTTTGCTTCGTCCACATTTTCCTTGCCTCTCTTTTAGGAGAAGACTATAGCAACGATGGCTGGACATTGCGAAAGATGATATGGCTAGAAGGATGACTTCAGAGATGACAACTAATGGACGAAATATGGAACGGATGGATGAATGGATGAGGGCAGTAGAATGATAGTAAAATAATGGGACCACAGAACCGTGACTTCTTAGCTTGAAGTCCGCGTGATGAATACGTATCAAACTACGCGATCCAATACTTGTTTCGACATAAATTATACTTTCCTTCTGTGTGTTTTTAACAAAATTCTCTGTGATTACAGTTATAAGCGATCTAGGATTTCATCATCCTTCACATGTGTCGCGAAATGAGGTACTTACGTCGCGTAGTTTAGGATTACAATGTGTCTGGAGATTCAAACGAAGTGCCAATAGAAACGTGTGACAATAAGCACTACTATAAACCTTGCGAGGTACTTTCAAAGCCTTTGTACTGCTGTAAAGGGGTACTAAAAGAAGTAAGCAATTTTCTAAAAAGGTTAATACCATGGAAAATGGCTTGATTTCTTCTATTCTAAACTCTTGAATATTTCAATTTAACTCGTTATTACGATACTTTGTAAACTTCTATTTACCGGTCTTCTTTATTGAAATTCTCATGTGAATCGTTGAAGAAAGTAATTTGGGTCAATTCTTAAATACGTGAAGCTATAGATATTTTTTTTGTTCCATTTGGCGTAATTTTTGTATGGCATTTCAGTGCGAGGATAAAGAAATAGCACGACTTTTAACTTGTCCTTTTCATTCCATTACTTACTCAACATCCCTTAAGGCAAATGGCATGAATTCTCGTAAATCTGGCCTAGAGTACATAAGTCAGCTCCGACCGCGCACGGCTGCAACAAACGGCGCGTTCACGAGCCGTCGCCGAGCCGCACCGCGCCGGCCGCCGCACGATTATGTAAATACAGCCACCTGACGCTTTTGTTTTACACTTAGGCTCATCGTCCACGACGCTACTCAAAAGTGACGTGGTACAAACTCAAATCACTAATGAGTAACCAGAATGACACAGCACTTGTATTTAAACAACAGTCTGTACACGATACGAGTTTCTAACGCGTTCAGGGTTACTCAAACAGGTGGAGAGATGGTGAACCAGCCGAGGAAACTGGATATTGATAGATATTTTAGTATATTACCATCTAATGTCCGATGTCTATAAACCGGTAACCTTTACCAACGCATTATTTACTAGTTTGTGATTGGTTGCGTCGTGTACGAACCGCATTATTATCAACCGCATGTCAGTGCTACGAAATTCTGATGATTTGATTTGTAACACTTAACTTTTAAGTAGCGCCGTGTACGATAGGCTTTGCACTTAATGGTCTATAGAAAATTTGGGGAAAGTGATTCTGTTTTTAAAAGTCTAGATTTGTTTTGTTACTTTGGTACAAACGAATATAGCCAGAAATACATAATTATGTACTGTTTTACAGCGATCAGATTTTGTGTTCTCAGTTGATTCGGTTCGGTTCAGTTCGGTTTCAATCGCCACAATTCACCCTCTCGGTGTCAGAGCGCAAACAGCAGCGTTGCATTTCCACGGCATCTATTTGCTGGCTAGCTGAGACCTTGTTCACTGAGTGAATAGCAGTGGTATAGTTTCTTTGGCTGCTGTAGGTATTAAGATTACGATTATACCAAGTGTGGTGACTTCGTAGTTAAATAATCCTACAAATCACAGTTTCATTTCGTATCCCCACTCTTAACGGTTTTGCACAATCTACACATAATCTACAAATATAACATCATGCTAGTGGTAAAGTTACATTACAGGTAGCCCTGCGCACACATTTCGCCAGTAATGATTTAGTCCTATCACAATCTATGTGACCACATCTTGTTTGAACCACGGAAAACTTTTAATAATTGACATTTGACTCAAAAGTAAGTGCTTTGCATCCAAATAATAATTTAGCCTAAGATGTTCGTGATATAAATATGTTTAAATGATGGCTGTTCTTTTGTACAATGCCTATAATTATATTTTTTAGGTATTGTTTTAAATAAAAGGTCTTGTACGCAGTTACATAAATATTTTCTTTTATGAAATCTGTGAGCTCACCCCCCACCACCGATCAAAATAGAACTTAATCCCAACAATGTTCACAATCACGTTACCAACGATCAACACATTCTCAAAGCATTACCCGTCGAAGTTGCCACCTATGTCCAATCGGTTCGTTCTACCGAGGCGAGGTGAGCTGAACACTGAACAGTGAGCAGAACAGAGCTAACCAGCAGACGTTGCATTCTTGTGACCTCGTCGGCGCCGTGTTCTGCGGTCACAAGTCGTTGTTCGCTCACCGGAGTTTGGAGTTTGCGGTACTTTTACCTTTGTGGTTTTTGGTGGAATAAAGAAAATGCCTTGAAAACTTTAGTGGCCTTTCATAGTCATTAAGATAATTCGGGTAGATCTTACCATGTTGAGCACTTAGCAGTTTGGTTCTTTGAAGAAATTTTTAGTTCATAACATGAAATAACGTATACATCTATTATGCGTATTAAGAGTCAATTGCAAACGTCATTAATTTTTAACAGCAACTATTTTTGGGTTAAAAAAGAAGAATATATTCAATTTTATGAGGACTAATCGCTATAGTGAATGTAAACAGTGTTCTCATTCCACGTGAAACAACTTTGTTTCCGTAGAGCTTGTACAAAGTGTTGCATACGTTTACTTTTACTCGTTGCTTGTTTCGGCAAAGCTTCCGAACTAAGCATACGAACATAGTTGGCATCAAAGCTAAATACTCGGTTTACTTTACTCCCGGGATTAATACAAGTTAGAGGATTTATTATTTACATAACAGAATATCACGTCTGTTATGCCCGAAGGGATAGGCAGGGGTGTACCTAACCTCATAGTACACTCAAATTTCGCCAGCTTTTTGTAAGGCCCATGTAATAGGGGGCGAGTCTATAGCCATCAACCGGGCACAAATCCAAACTCCGTGGCTAATAGTATTGAGAAATTCCTGATGGATAAACCCAATAACACTTTGACTGATCTGAAAATCGAACCCAGGACCTCATGCTCAGCAGTCGCGCGACCACTAGACCAACGAGGCAGTCTGTTTTTTTTGCAATTACTTTTATATAACACTTAAATTTTTTATTTACGATTTTTTCATTTGCTACGTCGCAGATCGTAGCACCTAGCGGTGCTACGATCTGCAATCTGCTACGCGTTGAGGATACAATTTATAGAACTTGGACTTTTAATACGTATGGTCTTTACAAAAATCCTTTTCAATTTTGTTTAAAAATAAAACGTATATAGTCATTTCCCTTTTCCATCTTTAACCATCTTTCCTGACAGATAAAACAAAGGCGACAGATCTAAAGCCTAGCCTGAAACAGCGCGCTTCAGCACTGAATCAGCTGAAGTCCGCGTGACACGTAAACCCTCTCGGAGCAGACACTAATGCACCACTAACGGCACAACTGTGAGGAAAAGTGCTTGTAGCTCAAGATAAGGAAGTGGGAGGATAAAAAATGTTGGGTTTTAAGGTGGATGTTCAGGTTGTATACAATTGTCACATTTTATATTTATCTTCAAGGTGAGCAGCCGATGTAATAGTCTCATTTGCAAAAATTACAAATTTCTATAACAATATTCATTCCCTGTTTAACCAACGTATTTGGTTAAATCCCATGGACGGGAATATGTACGGAAATTATTGAAAACATATTACTATAGTTAACTTAATTCTTTGCATAAATTTGAAACTTTTGTGCTTTTAAGCCTTAGCGATTGTTTTGTAATTTAGAACTCCTTTATTCAGTTCGAGGTTGCAACATGCTCTAAAATTGTAGTAAAACCACATCATGCCATGTATTTCATAAGCGATTATTACATATTAAATTCATAGCCATGACGAATAACTAATTTCAGCAGAAACCATATAAGTTATTGTACTGGAACACGCCCCGAAGCGGGATCAAACAAAACCATATTATAAGGTTTCTGTGAAGATTAGTAAACAAACGGGGTCCATGTAGAACCTGTTTGGAAAGGTCAGTTGCCAAAAACTTACCACAATATGTGTGCACAGCAAAGGGAAAGGGATTACATTCAGAGATGATTACAAATAGAAATGTATACTTTACTCCAACAATTTAAAGCTTAAAGTTAGATGTACTTGGATCGATAGAGAGAGCTCACGTATCCCTCATTAAACGATAGATACATATGATCTATATGAGTGAATGAGACAACATTTTTCAAATTTTATTTTCAACTAAACATTAATAAATATGTTGTCTAATCTTTTGACGCGGTACGGTGATGTTTGTCTTATTGATCTAGTGATGTTTAATACAGGTGAGGTGCCCCGTTGTATTATTTTAAACACACACTATCTTATATGAGCATTAACGCTAACGATAAGGTAATTATCATTACCCTTAAGATTTTAAGCTTGTAAGCACACGCTCTGTTGGTTGAATGTTATTCTAATCGTCGAAGTGATAACTACTAAGTGTTTAATGAAATGCGAACACAATGAGCGCTGTTATCGTTAACAGTTCATGAAAATAGGCTATGAGTAGCAGATGAACTTAATTGTTTACAGTATGGTCTTTCAAGAAACACGCCCCTAGGAAGAAATACAGGCATGATGTTGTTACGAATTTACCAAATGGAAAAATACAGCTGTTCCATCAGTTATTCTTAGTAGCAGTCTGAGGCTGGATTTGAGTTTTTTAACGTTAATAATAATTATTATTGTCTGTGGCCCGAGTGTCAAATTGACAGCACGTATTTTATCAAACTAAATTTTTATTTAATTTTTTTTATCGATTTTACCCATATTTAAAATATACTTAACTAATTTTATCAATAATTATGATAAGAAAAAAAAAAGAAAACAGATACATCAAAAAACTGGTGCCTAAAATCTAATACAATATTTGAAAATGTGTATGTACGACGCACGTCTTAAAAAATACTGACCAGACGCCGGGCCAAATTACACGAGACACACCCACCATCTCCGGGCTGGTCACTCAGCTCCGCCTCGCAGCCGTCGGGACGCGCCACATCCGTGAGCGCTGCGTCTTCGGTCGCTGCAGTTGCGTCGAGCTCGAGTGACGAGTTTTTCTCCCCGCCGTCGACACCACCGCCACCACGACGACGAGGAAGAGGACGGCCACCAGCGGGCTTGGGACCTCGAGGCCAACAGGCCACGAACAGGGTCCCCGCTGCCGGTGGAAATGTGTCGCGCATTCGATGGACGCAGTCCATGAACGAAAATGTGATGCACGCATATTATGGGGCTACAGAGGGAGGAATTAACCTTACTGCGTACCGATGTCGGATGCTCTCTCTGTTTCAGGCTCTTGAACCTGCCGTCAATGTCTCTGCTCAACGGTTGTCGGATCAGGTGCGCGTCATTCAAAAAAATCATAGGTTGGATGATGCTACACTTGATCGGCTGCGCTCGTAAATGAAGATTAGCCCAGCCAGAAACCCTCTCCCATCCCAGAACGTTACACATGTGCCTGCTGTACTACCACTGCGGGCAAATCAACATGCTGAGGAAGAGGATGACAGGACTATATCTGCAGATAACCTGTGCAATGTGGAATTAAGGAGCACTCTGGAGGGTGCGATTCGTGAGTATTGGTTCATGTCACCTGATCTTAGACCACGATTACCACGTTTGCCCATGAATAAAAAGAATAGAGCACTGGTGTGTGCCCTAGATGCGCTGTTACCAAATTTTATTGAAAGCAGCACAAACCTTTATGATACACACTCAATCTTATTTTGCACGGCTGTTGCGGCATGTCGTGTAGCCAATGTCAAATTTCCAAACACTGACAGTTCTACACGACCAAAATCTGCCGTACCAGCCTGGCAATGCAGGATTGAGCGTCGTATTAATGAGGCCAGGGCACTCATCGGGAAGCTCGTCTGCTTCAGGGAGGGCAATACACGCCCAAAAGTGATGCGCTTTGAGAGGCGGGCATTCTCGGGAACTGATATCAGTCCCCGAGAATACATGTCACGAGTCACAGAGCGCATTGACTTCCTGAAGCAGAAAGTTTATGCATGGGCTAACCGTATCCGTCGGTAAAGGCGAAGAGTGGATCGATACACTCAGAACCGCATGTTCCAGAGTGACGAAAGGTGGGTATACAGAAGATGGGAGCGGCCCGTTACCATTCAAGGAGTGACTGACGCGCATCTACCGGATAACGTCGCCATGAATGCTTTTTGGCGAAGTATTTGGTCGGTGCCCGTCGGCCACACTGAGGGTGATTGGATGCGTGTTGTTGAGCGAGCGTGTGACTCAATTCCAGAAATGGAGGCCATTTCTATTAGTCCACTGGACGTGGCCTGTGCAGTCCGTCCGTTACCTAACTGGAAATCTCCAGGGTCGGACGGACTGCATAATTTTTGGATTAAATGGCTACAAAGGTCACACGCTTGCTTAGCCTCACAATTCCAGTCATCCTTAGCGACTGGGTCGCTACCACCATTCTTTACAACAGGAGTTACCCACCTGCTCTACAAATCGGGTAGTACTGTGGAACCTAAAAACTATAGACCAATTACGTGTTTACCGACGGTCTATAAAGTTCTAACATCCATTCTGAGAGCAAAAATTGTTCGTCATATAGATAGCAATTCAATTATGTCTGTCTCTCAGAATGGATGTAGGAATGGGTCCCGCAGTACTGTGCTCCTTATCGACATGCCCATAAGCCAACAGGTTCGCCGATCCCGGAGGGATCTGTCGACGTGTTGGATAGATTATAAGAAGGCCTATGACTCGGTGCCACATACATGGCTCATGAGGGTGCTGGAATTGTACAAAACAGATGCAACTCTTCGCACCTTCTTGATGTCGTGTATGGGGCAGTGGAGGACGGTCCTTCTTTATCCAGGATGTCGGCAGGTTCTTGGGAACGATGAACCGCTCAGGATTGAGCGAGGAATATTTCAGGGTGACAGTTTGAGTCCGCTTTGGTTTTGCTTGGCCTTGAATCCTCTGAGTACACTGCTCAAAGATTCAGGTCTAGGCTACCGGTTGAGGAGAGGTGGTCAGGTTATATCTCACCTCCTTTATATGGATGATTAGAAAATATTTGCTCCCAGCAATTTGCAACTGATGGAGCTACTAAAAGTGACTGAAACTTTTAGTAGCGCCATCAGGATGGAATTTGGCTTGGACAAATGTGCGGTCATGCATGTAAAGCGAGGGGAGATTATGGAATCCGTGGGAACTCAACTCTCGGATTCCATATTCCTTAGATCCCTCTCATCAACCGAGACCTACAAGTATTTGGGTATGTCGGAAGCATTAGGCATCAATGCTGCCGACATGAAACAATCATTAAAGGAGCGCTTCTTTGGCCGCCTGAATAAAGTGTTAAACAGTCTTTTATCAGGCGGAAACAAGGTGCGCGCCTTTAATGGTTGGGTCTTTGGTCATATTGATGTATTCTTACGGCATACTCAAATGGACTCAGACGGAACTTGACGCCCTGGATAGGAAGGTCCGCACACTACTGACCGCAAATCGGATGCATCACCCAAGGTCATCGGTGATGAGACTGTATATCCCGTGGAAGTGTGGAGGTCGTGGATTCTTAAATGCTAAGACCTTGCACAACCGCGAGGTATGCAGTCTCAGGGAATACTTTCTCGAAACCGACGTGGGGATGCACCGAGATGTGGTCTCAGTGGACAAGGGCTTCACCCCGCTCTCCTTGGCTAACCAGAACTGGCGTAAACCTGTGGTATTGCATACTAATAACCGTAGGGAGGTATGGCAGAGCAAGGAGCTACACGGACGCTTTTTCCGGGCCTTACATGGGCCTGATGTAGACTTTTTGGCGTCCGTATCCTGGCTACGATTCGGTGACCTCTTTGGGGAAACTGAAGGTTTCGTCTGTGCGATTATGGATGAAGTTATCATGACGAACAACTATCGGAAATATATTATCAAGGACAGTACCCTGTACATCTGTCGGGCATGCCACCGTCCCGGTGAATCCATCCGACATATTGTTTCTGGTTGTTCTCGTCTTGCTAACGGTGAGTACTTGCACAGACACAATCTAGTAGCTAGGATTATTCACCAGCAACTTGCCTTGCAATACAACCTTGTGAGTTCTGAAGTACCATACTACAAGTATGTGCCCGACCCAGTTCTCGAGAATGGTCATGCCACATTGTATTGGGATCGATCTATCATCACAGACAGGAGTATTTTAGCAAATAAACCTGAAATTGTGGTGATAGATCGCCGAGAGCGCCGTGCAATGATTGTTAGAGTCTGTCAAGCGAGTCTAGTCCCATGAAAAAGGCGGCAAATTCAAAAATCTTTCAGGTGTCAACACTGATATAGCACGCTGAAAACTTGTTGATACTTGAATTTTGAAAAATTACTTGGGATAAATTAAAAAAAAAGCATTTCAATGTACGTATTTATTCATCAGAACTAAAATCAGAATCAAGAAATTCAATGCCTTCAAATGAGAAATCACTGTCAGTAGAATCATTACGCACAGAAATGATGAAGGGTTCCAACTCGGTTTCGGATATCCTGTCTCTTACTTTATACTTATTTTCGACACTAATAGTGTGATCTGTGCATTTTTTCCAATCATTGGCTGTGACACTATTAAAGCATTCTTTTATAAGGTTCTCCATTTCTTTACCTGGAATCCCTAAGTTTTTGCTGGCTATTTTTCTTTTAGCCAAACTCCATATGAGTTCAATTGCGTTCAGGTCACAATGATATGGCGGAAGTTTCAAAACCTCATGGCCATGTTGTTTCAAAAATTCTTCAGCTTCATACATTGGAGTTGTTTTATGTTCATTCACAAGGCACATAAGCTCCGCCTTTGTAAAGAATTCTTCATAATGAATTCCATTTTCAGTTAGCCATTTCTGAATGTCAGCCTTTAAATCATTCATAGATGGTGGCTTATTTATTTGTGTTACATGGTAGCTAGCGTTGTCCATAACAATGACACTGGGCTGACTTAAATTGGGTATTAATTTTTCACGTAACCATTTCATAAAATTATTTCTGTTCATATCATCATGATAATCTGCCATTTTTGATTTAGTACTGAATACCAATAATGCATTGGGAACAAAACCTTTTTCGGATCCAGCATGAACAACAATATGTCTTTTGCCTGACGATATTTTGTCAATTACACCGCTTGTTGATGGCCCTTGCCATGATTTTTTAACTTTATAATTTTGGTGGACATAGGTCTCATCAAGATAAACTATTAATTTTCCTTGTTTCCGCTTTTCATCAATAGCTCTGAGATACCTATGTCGCCATGCAGCTAGTTCATACTTTTCAATAAGAAGAGATCTCTCATTTTTATTTTTTTTGAATTCAAATCCATTTTTGAGTAATAATTGTCTCAATGTTTCATGACATCCAGTAAATCCAATTGACTCTCTTAAATCTGCAAGCAAACTTCGTAGAGTTGGAACTTGCTTTTTCACACAGTAAAATTCATTAATTTTATTGCGTATGGCTGATAAGTCAAAATTATCCAGATTGGCTACAGTTGGCTGTCGTGGACGTTTTTTCCCCGGTGTGTTCCACTCGCCTTGGTTAATAGCACCTTCTTTTTTTAATTCTTCGCAGTGTTTTCACACTTAAATCTGAAAGTTCAATATGTCAGTTCAGTATCAAACGCACAAATTTTATGATAATATTTGTAGAAAATGCAAACAATGTAAACAAATAAATCTGTACTAACCTGTCATAGCAGCAATTTTTGTCAAATAGTCTGTTTCAGATTTCATTTTTTTATTCTCATCTATGGCTATGACTTTCTTAACTAAATTATCAATTGTGCTTTTTATTAATTCATCATCCAAGGTGGCTGAAAAAAGATGACAACAATCTCTTATAATACTTTTCACTTATAGGTGCCCCATTGAGATTCAATGTCATGTATACGACGTCTGAATCTAAACCAAAACCGAAATCGTGATCACATCATAGTAAAATAAACAAAATTAGACAATTGTGCTAAAAGTATCAACATTTTGTAGCCAACCTACCTGTTGTTGAAACAATTTCATCCAAAAGTCGTCGTTTTTCTGTTAACACGTCATTAGATTCAATCTTTACATGATTATATTTATTAATCATTGTAAACAGCAGGCTCCTGACACTACTTTTAATAGGTTTTGGCATTATAACATTAAAAAATTCAACAAAAACCGGAATGCTTCGAGGTTAGAACAGAAATTGTGACAATCTGTTTGACAGATAATAGTATTGCCATTATAAGAAATCAGTAAAATGGTTGTGGACTCGACTCGCTTGACAGACTCTAATATCACTGTCCCTGATGACGAGAATCTCGAAAGCTGAGAATGATAAAAAAATCAAGTATCTTGATTTAGCACACGAGGTTGTCAATATGTGGGACGTGGACTCTGCAATCATTGTACGTTACGGTTAATGGACTAATAGCAGAGAGCCTCGACCAATACCTTAGGAGGTTCTCATTGCGCGGCTGGGTCAAGGGCTTGATTCAGAAAGCAGTACTCCTGGACACGGCACGCATAGTGAGGCGGTTCCTCTCTCTGGAGCCCTGACCACCGGCAACCTGGACCTTGTTCCTGATGCCGATGGGCCATCTATTTTTTATATTTTTAAATGTTTTGTTTACTTTTCTTTGTAAAAATATTTAAAAATGTATTAGATAAGAGAAAGAATAAATAAAGGAAATAATTATTATGGTATTAAAAAAAAAAAACATTTAATTCAGATTTGTATTATAGTATGGTTCGTTTGTTCGTCCGTTTGTTTTTTTTAATCATTTATGAAGGTTTCAATTTTATTCACACGCTAAGTTTTTTACTAACTTAAAATCATGACCTCAGTCCAGACACCCAGACAAACTTTTCATACCTACCACGCAAAAAGTCTAAAGTAGGCTCCTTAACGCCACTTCAGCAGATTGACAGAGATCCACTTCTTTGCAGCCTAAGCTCTGAACAAAAACTGTAAGAAGTGCTTCACACAAGTCTAGACCCGAATTTACGTGAGTTAGGAATTTTCTGCCACCCACAACTTAGGGCAACGGAGTATGTAAAAAATGGAATTCTTAAAAATATGGTTTTTTTTTTATTCCAACTCGCTACGCGGATTCGCTAATTCGTAGATTAGTTTTGTACGGGAACGTTGTGGATTATGATCCACTTCCTCTGGGAGGAGGCTTGTTTTCAAGCAAAGGGAACGTTATAGGTCGATTAAGCTATTATTTTGCGGTTATTATTAGCCGGAGTATGAACAACTTAGACGGTTAAACTACTGGTCATTTGGAACTTGAGATTGTGTTTAATAGCTAAAGTTTCTAATGATCACTTCATCGTTGCGTGTAACTCTCATCTAGATCACAATACGTACTAATATCTAGCTCATAAATTATACAAGGTTAGTAGTGAGTACTCCATTTGTTAATTACTCCGATACAATCCAGTAATTAGGTAGGCACTGTGGGTGAATCGAGGCGTCTCATCTGAAATTGATGTTCGCACTCATTACTCAAAGTCACCGCAATAGAGTAATGTTATTATCAAAGTTCTGGCGACGCCTCTTAACGTTACATATTACCTCTGTACGTGTTTATAGATTACGCCAATTGTATTACGTGTGTTTATTATTGGAGTAATGATAGACTTTCATTTCCTATTTTGATTTCTTCATAACCAACCATTAATTGCATTGGTACACATCATTACGCCTAGTTTCCCCGTTATATTAGTATGAAAGAGCATCGTTTTTTTTTCACCCACATTCTGCTAGTTATATTTAAGTACCATGGTAAGCCTCTTGTCAATAACCAGTGGTATATAAAAATAATACAGCTGTGTTAGTTTGAGTGCGTTACCGATCTGTACAATTATGTTACAATAATTGAAAGTTCGCTTATTCAGGTTAACTACTTAGTTGCCAATCATACTTATGTACGTATTAGTGTCTGACACCACAGATTAGTACAAAAAAAATAGTAAACACTTGTTGTCTTAAATGAGTAATATCTAGTTCTTCAAATCATCCGATTACTAGTAAATCATTAGATATATAGCTCACAGCTTCACAAACATTTCTTGGAAGTTGTCAGTACCTCATTAAACCGCTTCCATAGCTAACAACAATAATATTGGCTTTCAATAACATCGGCTATACACCCGAGTACACTCGAGTGACAAGCAACGTTATACGCTTGAGGACCAATGGCCCGAGAGAGGTAATGAGGGTAATGTTACACACAATCACATGTAGTACTGTGTGGTTACGTTGTGGAAGAAATGAGGAGTAACTTGTGTGATTCAAACAATCTCATAGAGGGTATTACTCGGTGCTGATACTAAACGCCCACAAACTTCACAAGCTACAAAGTTTTTTTTTAAATCACTGGTAGTTTTCACGGTTTGGTATCTCAATGTACGAAGGGTGCGTCCTAGTACTAAGGAGCCAGACAAAGCATCGTGTATCAATGACAGCAATGATGAAAGAGAAAAAAAAAAAGGGGTCTTTGTACAAACTGGAAACTCTTTGATAACAATTACAGTTTGTCTAGTCTCTTTGGCTGCAATAGCCTTGTTATTGTATTGCTATCTGGTTTTTTTTTACAGCGGTATGAAACTATTCCTATTTGACTTTCCCAATACGCGAAGTTCAAATTTCCGGAAACTTCTTTGTCTTTACAAATCAGTTGAAACAGTATCTTGAATTTCAGTATTGGCTAATAAATTCTCCAAGATAGCTAGACCATCTTAACTACCGAGTTTAGAAAATCACAAAATACTCAAAAATACCTCACACAACAATTCTCAATACAAACCACCAAATCCCTAAACCAGATACGACCGAAACAGACGGGCAGGGTTCACAGCAAACATTTTAAAAGCATAATACTTTATGTCAGACACGCGGCTTCACGCGAGCCAGGCTGCTGCTGGCCGCCTTCCAGCGTATCTGCGACCAACTTCTTTACTATTGCTCGTAAGTCGCGCTGACGTGTGGTCTGAGGGACCTTCCCATGGGCTTAAAGCTTACTGCATTTGTTTATTGAAAAGTTCTTTGGAAATTGTTTCTAGATAAGGTTTTAAAGCAAGGAAAAGTCTTACTACTTCTATAAATGCGAAAGTTTGTGAAGATGGATGTATGTATGGATGGATGTTAGTTACTGTTTCAAACAAAAACACTGCTGAACGGATTTTAAAGAAATTCTAAACACAGATGTTTTATAACCTGGATTAACACAAGGGATACTTTTATCCCGGTAGCACGATCTCATGGGGCTTTTACCGAACTCCACGCGGGCGAAGACGCGAGCGTAAGCTAGTTGCTTGGTGCTTAGTGCTGCTGACTCTTTTAGCGCATAGCTTTAACGCTGTCATCTTGTTTTTTTAATACGATTTCCACAGATACTTTCGCTTTTTTTACCTGCGCCCTCCTGTTAGTGTTATCAAACGCTCCAAAATAACCATATACAAAAAACCGTAAATTATTTTGCTCTTTGGATCTAGTTAAATAGCTTTCAAATGCAATACCAACATGCATCACAAAACTATTAAAAACTAATTTGAAAATCACAGCTATTTACAAACGCTTTTTATTTTATTTTTTTTAAGTGGGAAACATTCACATGGATACCGTCCCTCTGGAGCGAGCGGCGGTTTATGTCAGACTCTTACCGATTAAAAACCCACTGTTCCTACTACTAGCCTGTGTCGGGGGTGTCGGGGCCCGGGAGACACAAGTACATATGCGCGCGCGCGCCCCCGACTGGTAGCTATTTACTAACCCAAAACACAGAGTACCATTAATTTATAATCGTTTGCACATTAATTGGGTTCCATTTATATTATTACTAGGTGAGTCCGCGGTGTTACCCGCGGTGAACACACAGGGCACACGTACATATTCGAACTAAAACTTGGAAAAAAGAATGACAATTTTGAAAAAGATTTTTTTCATGTCCTTGATAATTTGATGCTAAAAGCTGGTAAAAGTAAGCTGTGCCTCCTTATTCTTTTCACTACTCTACCCTACCTATCTAACTTCCTACCTACCCTACCTATTCGGGAAAACATACTTGAGTTATTTGCATCCCACGGGAACACCGCATTTTTCCGGGATACCAAATTTCATCCAAATCCGTTAAGCCGTTTGAGCGTGAAGGAGTAACAAACATACACTCATACACACATGCATACATACATAGATACATACAAACTTTCGTCTTCATAATATTAGTGTGATTTGACAAAATTCCGTCCTCGCGCCTTGGCACCTAATCTAAAACGAAGCTTACAAACCATTTTTCTCACAAGCTCACACTCAGCTGGAGTCAGTTGCAGCAGATGATCTGTTAATGTTACTACAATTTCCGCTTTGTACACAAGATGCTATAATTTAATTAAAACTTCTTCTCACACAATAATCACCCTTTACACCCAGAAATACGTGCACTAATCCCGTGACGAAAACTACAGTTATATCGTTATAGGTCTGCGGTCGTCGGCGAGGCAGAGTTAGTGAAATTTCATTACATTTCAGTAATCGGAACACTAGACAATTCCGTCATGCTCTAATGGCCGTGTTTATTAGGAATGTTCAAATTAAACATCGATAAAGTTTTATTGGAATGCTGGAGTTACGTAGTAATTGGCGGAAGTTACTGATCACTGTGTTAGTGGGAAATGGGACGATTTTTTACTTGTTATGTTACACGTTCCTAAAGGAATATTATGAACGGATTTGACGCGACAATTGTTTTGTAGCGTAGGTTCTGTGTGTTTACAATGGTGGGAAATAAAAATTATAATATCAATTTAAAGATGCTAATACTCAATAGAAACGACAGATTGTCGGTATGAACATCAACGTAATTATTGTAAAATTGCGGATTTTAAAGCAGTAAGGGAAACATGGTAATTAAAGTCTATTCCAAAAGTTAACCAAGTCTTCGTTTCCCTGCAAGCACAGATTTAAATAAATAAATAATGATCAATGCACGCTCAACGACTGGCTAAGCTTACAAAGTAACAAGGACCTCACAAACCCGCACTATCACGACGTATCACTAAATAGTGGCACTGAAACAATTTCTGTTACGAAACAACTTCAGCCGGGTGTTGTAGGAAACACCCTTGACTTGATTAAGTACCCGTCACGCGAAATAAGGGTAAATACGAATATTTACCCCCACTGAGATGAATTATACCATGAGTACCCGTTATGACGAAGACGAGCTCAGAAGGTGCAATACAGACACTCATTATGGAAGACTGAGCTCCGTTTTCATGAACTCTAGACGAAACCTAAATGCTATGCTTAAACTTTAAGCAATTACTCAGCGCAAGTAACACTTCAACAACCACTTTGCGAAAACTAAACTTACTTTAGCGAGCCCCCCCCGAAGACTGTATACTTTCTATCGGCCGATAGTTTAGTCGAGTAATCAGTATGAACACGATATATATATTACACCGTTTCGGTATCGGCCGAAAAATCAGTTTGATGAGTATCTTCAAACCTCCTCCACCACCTTCTTCAAACTATACTATCGGCAAACTGCTGGATCAGTTTGGCGCTCTTATCACGTACACTTACCGACCGAGCTGCATCTGCGAGCACTCTCTTTAAAAGCCGCCTACCAACTACAGCAAATTGGTCAAGCGCAGCCTACAAACTGTTGGTCCGCATTCGTCACCAACCCCGTTTAGTTGGCCCAGTGTGAGCGCTAGCAGCTCAACCCGACTAAACCATCAGTCGATAGAAAGTCTGCAGTCTACGGGGACTCTAAGCGTTACCTAACTATACTCTAATGAAAGCGGAGACAAGAGGTTGAACAGCTTCCTCATAGGCTTACTATTTTTTTTATACGCGTTTATCCGTTATTGAAGGCTTATTAATTTGTTTTTATACTAAAAAGCTTCTAGAACTATCGCTCACAGATCACCAATTTCAGTCTGAAAAAAGCAGTTTTATAGCTTGTTGCATTATGAGCTTTATTATATAAAAGTCCACCTGCTGAATCTACCTGCCTAATTCGGCGTCGTAATGGGTAGGTCATATTTATGACCCGGCAAAAGAAATATACGTGTTGTGATTTCGAATACTAATGAAAGAAGAGAGAATAATGTCGGAGGAAAACGTAATGAAAGGTGCGAAATTGAGAATAATACTAATGTTTTACATGATTTGGGGGTGAATAGGAATTTGATTTTATCTATGTTTTCACGCAAAAGAACATAATACGTGTTTGAGTGTGAAATCGATCTAATTCTCTTCTGTATGACAAACTTTATGATAAGGAGCTCGAGGCATCGCTTCTTGTCAACGATTGAACACTGGAATGCGATGGCAGGGTGATTAGGCATGGCACGTTTTTAGGGTTTTATTACTGTGAGTCTGTATTATCTCACTGCTAAGCAACGGCCTCCCCATGACTAAATCCAGAATTCCTTTGGTACTTGGTTTTGTCCAGCACGTCTCGCCGTCATTTACGAGGTCTGACGCCTTCTGATTTTTATATCCAAATAAAAGCCACTCCTCCTTATAGTAGCTACTTTGATGTGGTCAGCTTTCACGCTTTTTGTTTTTATTATTTTATAAAAAATAACTGGCTAACCGGCCAGCCAGTTCGTACTACTCGTATTAACAACAAACTGCGATCGTCAATTTTCCCATTCAACTCTTTGCTATCAATCACAAAATTCTTGGCAACGGATTGGTACAAAAATCCGTTCGATCGCATTTGAATGGTTTTACCAATTACCTTACGAGAGTATCTGGTGCAACGATCTGACTACACAATTGTACTGATGGGTATATCCGGCCAATATGATGTGGGGACTTTGCGAAATATCTGGACAAAGTGACGGATTTCACGTAAATCAAGCACCACGTAAAACAATATGGAGACAACGGTTTTGTTGGGAAAATAAAATGGGCTTACATTTACACATACATAAACTCACGCCTTTTTTCCGTGGGGGTAGGCAGAAGTTCCCGTACGCCATCTGCTACGCTCCATACATGCTTTTGCTTCGTCCACGTTAATATATTTTTTTACTATAAATTGTGTCCGATTTTTTAAAGAATCAACGAATAATTAAGACAATTACTTACAAGTATGGAGATCCCTGTAATATATCGTGACTTTCACTAACAAAATCCTCATCGACTTTGAGTGTTCAAAGGTTAAGGACTTAAGAATCAGTCGAACGGCTGAAAACACTGGACACTGATAGATACTTCTGAAAGTATATGTATAAACTTGACCATTGTGGGAGCTGTGCAATTAGTCCGTACCGGTTTAAAATTACCCTTACGAATAAGACAGACTCTCGGATATTTTATTAAAGAAAACAGAAGTTAACAGTTGTAACTTACTTTCTTTGACATTTCCTCGGAGACTTCTACACAAAACTCTACTACCTACAGCATCTCTGGTAAGTTAACAAGCGCCACGTTTCTGCTTAGATATGTTTCGCTCACAAATTCCTCGCTAAGCTGCGAGTAGCTGCAAGTCGTTGCAAGTAGTTAACACTTAAGCCTCTTTTGTGAACTCCGCCCGTTAGCGACACGCGTTACACTCGGGTACTTCGCTGTTTTGCAAACATATACCCAATAGTTAGAAACTGTTATGTGATACAATGTTATGAATCCATACCAACTAGAAAATATTTCAAACGTCTCCCTATTACCGCTGTCCCGTTCGTCTAGTAGTCTCAAGCGCTACTTAACTGCCGAACATGAAGTCCTGGGTTCGATTCCCAAATCGGGCAGTGTTATTGGTTTCTTAAATCTTCTACGAAACTCTCAGTAGCAGCTCGATGTGTGAATTGTGCCCGGTTGATGGAAATAGGCGACTATCACATGGAGCTCAAACATACACAAAGTTATCAATTGATCGCTCTTTTGTAAACAATTATACATCTAAAGAAAGCTATGATTGGCAGAATTAATTACAATAAAATGTCCAACAGCCGTAACTACATTGCTAATAGCACACAATTTGATAACTGATTGAATTTCGGGCACATTGTCCGGTTAACTAAATGACACGGACATTTTAATGGTCCAGTGACTCCAGTGATCAAAAATTAATTGCTGGCGTGTGCAGGGCTTAGAATTTGATAAACGAGTTGGTAATTTTGTACATTGAGTGGTTTTCGGTGAATATAGTGTTGCTTTGTTTATTGTGTTTTGTGGGAAGCCAAACTAAATTACTCGTCAAGTTTTTAATGGACTAAGCCATAATAGAAAATGTGTAGGATTTTAGTGACATTTTTGTTTACACTCGTAACACTGTCGGACACAATAGTTAGTGTCGCTAGTGTCGACAAAAGTGCCACGGGTGTCATCATCTACATTAGGATAATGCCACTATCGCGACTCTCTCACCTACTACTGCGTCGTCGACATTCATGACATTTTTTTGGATACCATGACTAACTTGAACTTTGAAAAACTTGATATTTAAAATTTCCACGATCTAGCCCGCTGAGTTTTCTCTTTGGCAAAATAAGCATTACATCTACCAAACAAATATAAACTACATACAGAGCTAATGTTGCAATGAACGTAGTTTATATTTACTCTGGTTTAGTTAGGTTTAATTGCGGCCCATGTAGCGTGAACTAGAAACATTGCATGAATGCGTGATCGTAACCATTCAGTGTTCCGCATTTATAATTACGGAAACTGCTTGTAATTAATTTCTATTTCACAATGTTTGTACAGTCATAATTATTATAACGGCTACGAATAAAAATAAGCTATACAGTTATATTTAAAAGTAGTGAAGAGCCCCATACGTTGATAGATTTCAGTGGATAAAACTCCCAAAAGTCTTTCACCAACGCTTCCCGATTTCCTGTTACCAGCCATACATGCATACCATACCTACAGACACATCCATTCTACGGCGCCCCGTGAAACCTCAGCGCGTCGGTATTTGCGAATATATTCAGCTTTCTATCTCCGTTCTAGATCCGATAACTTTGGTTCCCAGCCCTGCGGGATTACTCGTTCACCGGTTAGTGTGAGGATAAACCGGTTAGTGTAAAAGTAAACCGGTTGGTTGGCGGACCGTCGGCGCGTTGGCGCAAGACAAACACGGAGGTTAATTACTACGGCCCGGTTGTGCCGACAATATCCGGGTAGACGCCGTGTTAGGTGCGTTGCGTAGGTGCGACTAGTGGTGTTTCGTTATTTTCTGAAAATTAAAAAAAAATGTGATTACTACGAGTTTTACATTCCAAGAATCTGATTCTTGCGCTAACCGGAAATATTGTAATTAATATAGTGGTAAGTACTTCCGCTCAGCATGAGGTCCTAGGTTCGATTCCCAGGATGAGCAGTGTTATTGGGAAGTTTCATCAGAAATTTCTCAGTAGCAGCCTGGTGTCAGGCCTTGTGTTCCCGGTTGATAGGTTGTTTTCCTTTTGGGAAAGACGCTGTTCCTATCTATCAATGTAATAACATCGGACTTAAACATTACTCAGGAAGCACTATCAGGAATTTCACGGTTGTAGCCACGAAGTCTGGAATTGCGCCCGGATGATGCCAATAGGCTCGCCCTCTATTACATGGGACTTAAATGGGTGAATATCACATCAGCATATTTTACGTGTCGACATTGAGAATCGAGGTGTAAAATGATAAGATGTTACTGTTTTTTTTTTTTTGTAGTGATTTACGTAACTTGGTTCAATTAGGGCCACATTTTTTTTTTAATAGGTGTATATAATACATCTGGGGAAAAAATCGCCTTCAAATTCAAGTTTGGTGGCTTGTCCCAACTCCATTTTTTGATGTAATTGTGTTCACCAAAGTCACAATTTGAGGTACAATAAAAAATAAATAATTTAGTCAGTATATGTATAAGACACATTATCTAAAAACAATTAAACCATATTATAAAATTTTATTTAAAAGCACAGGACACTCGATCAAAGTTTGTCCAAGCAAAACACAACATTTTGGTAGTACTTTTTCAACTTACTATAACATGAAGTTTCATGCGTGTGCGATCAATCGCGTTATTTATTTCGCATCTGTCAGTCGTGTCAGGTGTGTGATTAGTGCTGTGATTACTCTTCAAAAACGTAAGTACTCGCCTTGGGTGGAACGGGTTATATAAATGGCAAAATATGGGTATACTATAAATACACCTCTGCCTAAGCCTTCGGGGCATGCAGGCGTGATGATATGTTAAACATTACTAGCGAAATGTAGGTGTACTGGAGAAGCACCTCTGCTTAACCTTTCGGGGATATCGACCATTATCTCATATCCCTGTATATCAGCCCATTGTCAAATATTAACTACCAGGGTTCAGGCTTTACAAAAGGACTTCTTAGTGTATTGTTGTCACTGTTGCAGATACCTCGGAGACGGCTGTTCTTCACTAACGAGCTGATGGTAAGTGCCTAAGAGATTGTCCGGCTGAATGGACGGGATCCATCTGTACACGGCATCGTACAGCAAAAACGTGATTTCCCAAAGGATTGAACAGTAAATTCAAACGAAATCAGCGTGGACACATCTGCCAGAGCATTCTCATTGTAAAGCCTTTAAAATACATGTGTTATTGGAATAATTAATCACCTACGCTACTATATCTACCAGCACTACCAGTGCCTGCAGTGTGTACTGGTAGATAGACGGACAAGGATAACACGATACACATTTCTCGCATAACGTGCTCTGATGTTTTGTTTACAATCAGGTTCAGTCTAATCGGTAGGACAGTTTGAGAACAACGGAAATTGACAGATACTTTAATAAATATTTTATCTGTCCTAGTCCGGACTAAAGAGCCACGAACCAAAACGTATGTAAAAATCTCATATTTTATTACCTATCCTACTAAAGAAATTCGTCGTTTTTTATCCAAACTATTTTAAGGGCAGACGGCGCCACTCACATTAGCCGCTTGAATAATTGCCTACTAGTCACTGTTGCCTCAAATAAAATAAACCCATTCAACCGGACTCGTCTTTGACAAAAACAAATGGTTCCTGTTCGTCCCACGAGACTTGTACGAGGGATGTAGGTGGTAGGAAGTGAGGGGTCGTGCGTCTTACTGTTTCTGGTTCGAATCCCATTCAAATAAGGCAAAAAAATGAGGGAATACACTGCATTGCACCAAGCAGTGGTAGCCCGGAAATAACGGTCATGACTTACGTCTCGTAGGTCGTGGGTTGAAACCCAGTCAGCCTTTATGTAATTTATTTCATCACCACTGCTCCACTAAACGATATAGCAAGAATTTTAAACTTTCATAGTCACTAAAATTATTATAACTAGAAGACGGGATATTTACCATGTTTATTGTTTTCTTTGAGTTCCCGATATTTCGGCGCTGTTGCAAGCACCATGATCACGGATAAACTGAAGTTATTGCGGGTGGGTGTTTATGAGCAGACAAAATGGTCTACCCTCTTTCTTGTTCGTTTTTTGCACTCAGTACCGCTACTACTGTCACTCACAACTTGATTCTGTTCCCGACACACGAAACTCACTGTGTCTGCTCGCGAACTTTTTTCGGCACTATTCCGTTTTTTACACAGCTAGACCACTGGTTTCCAGGCTTTCGACAGTTTAAACCCATCCTCCCGATTGAAGTTCTTATATTTGGTGATCTCAATAGCTTCTCTAACGAGTCTAGGGATATAGTGGCGATCTGTCGAGATGACCTGAGGGTTATGTAACTCAATCCAGTTGTTCGATCCTGATTCCAGGAGATGTTGAGCTATGGCCGATTTTTGGGTGTCGTTGTTCTTCACCGCCCTGATATGTTCCGATATTTGACAAGCCACCGTACGTTTCGTCTGACCGATATAAGACTTGCCGCAACTGCAGTCCACTTTGTAAACACCGGGCTTTTCCAGTGGAAAATTATCCTTCGGCGAACGCAGCATCTGAGACACTTTTTTGAAAGGAGTGAAGTAAGTCTTTACGGCGTATTTCCGAAGAATGTTGGCAACCTTATCTGTCACTCCCCTCACGTATGGCAAAAATGCCGGCTGCCTCTCAACCTCGCACTCTTCCGGTGCTTACAACCAGGGTTTGGTTTAGGTTGCGCAGGTTTCCCTGTATAACCGTTTCTCTGTAGGACCCTCTGCACATGTGTAAGCTCAGCACGTAAATGTTCCAAGTCGCATAGATCATATGCGCGGTTGGTGAGTGAAGTCACTACAGAGTACAGCTGTCTGGGATGGTGGTGAGAATCAGCGTGTAGATATCGATCCGTGTGAGTCAATTTCCTATAGACTGAGTGGCTTAGAGAACCGTCAGTACGGACCCCTATTTTCACGTCCAAGAATGGAATTGTCCTCTCATTTTCCATCTCGTAGGTAAATTTTATTTTACCATGTATGCTGTTAAGGTGTGCCAAGCATAGTTCTACCTCTTGTTGGTCTCCTTCAATGATCCCCAAGACGTCATCAACATACCTTTTCCACAGTTTTATAGGTGTGCATGCAGTAGAGACCGCCAACTCTTCCAAATGTTCCATCATATAAACATGGTAAATATCCCGTCTTCTAGTTATAATGATATAGCAAGAAATTAGGTATTTGATGAGATAACGAGTAATAGAGAAGTATGGAAGACGAAGACATGCTGGACCCAAAATGATGATGCTCGCCAAGGAAAATATCGTCAGGAAACCAAGGAAATGTCCTAGATTCAAAAGTTCAAACATGGTCTCCATCAACCCGCACTGGCCCCCGTGAAAAAAAAAGCCAACAGTCGATGATGAAGTGTTAGTAAGAAACATGTTTAGAAGTAATATTGTCGTAAGCTTGTAGCCGCCCTTAGCGTGAAACCTACTTCTTAAGTAGGCGAGGCTATTGAAAATTACATAAATAGTGAAAGAACGGTAATTAACTTTTCGCCTGCGACGTGAAGGCTGGTTTTGTGAGCACCTACTCTGGTAGCTACTTAATTGCATTCCAGAGAACCATGGCTGTAATTTAAGACTAGTTGCTTTTGGTACTATTTGTTGATGTTTCTTTCTTTGTTTCTGTGAGGAGAAATGTGTAATAATTAAGTTTCTTTTAAAGTGATAAACGAAAGAAACTCATTCAAGAAATCAAGTTCTTAAAACTAATTTAAATAGATTCCAAATCCTGTGAGCAGAGCAAAAGAAGGAAACTCATATAACCCACAATTCGAACATATCTGACATCCAACAATTTGCTCTGGGCTCGTGAAGTGTATTTCGATCGCCTCCCTCTTACAGAAAAGGCTCTCTGTCTTAGCATTAGGAACGTTATAGGATGATTACGCATACTATGCAAACAATCAATCAAATAGCCCATTTTATTAATTGTTTGCATAGCATGACGTGTGTTTTAAATATCGTTTAGTTTACCAAAAGTCTCTTATACGAAATTAGCCGGACAATATTGCCCATGCGAGTATTTTATATCGCAAGCGTAAGGCAATCACGCTGTACTCAAACTGATACAAAATCTACTCCGTCCCCATACAAGTTAGTGCTAGTTAAATAGTGGATTACCCTCCTCTACACATGTAGCTGACGTACTAGTAGCTTATACAACGAGCTAATCGGCCAGCTTAATTGATTTACGAGCTGCGAACAGTCTGGGAACACTTTAATGTACTTTTAAGGGAGTCTAAAGCTTTATACTGTTTAATATATTGCTTGTATTTTGAGATAAGACAAATATAATAACTGTTATTTTCAAAAACTATTATTGTTAATTTGGTCTTCAGTAAAGGCTTAACAGTTATTGACCGTGTTGCCCATTCACGTGCGCTACTCAAGTCCAGACATGAGACCCCCACACACACTGGTGTCACATATGATAGTTGCCTCAGCAGACAGTCAGCAACTTATTAAATAATACCCCAAGTATTTCCAAATGCGTGTGCTAACTCAAGGTAGTATATAAAACAAACACATAAAATTTAAAAAGAAAATAGTAGTGTGTTTTATTGATGCATATTATGCTACTCTTCATTCGCCGACTGTAACGAGTACCTCCGGCGCGGTGCGGCTTCCACTGGACTGACCCGCTCTCATATTTATTGTAAACATTTTATCATCCCTTGTATACTATTCTACATTAATTTCCATTTTGATCAGCTCTCTCCCTCGGAAGTAAGTCGGCTGTAGGCAAATAAGCTACCGCGGCGACCGGAGCTGATGTTCGGACACTTCACGTTTATTTATGGTATCACTTTTGTTACTATATCGGGATGAACATTCTGCAGTTATAGAAAAGATAAATTAACATTGATCTACAGATATAAGATCGGTGACTGGTTTGCTTTAGATGAAAGTAGACAAGTGGCCCCATTAATCTTAAAACACTGTTTGCGAACATTCCCCCGGATTCCCAAACCAAGAGTATGTCCGTTTAAATACACTTTCAGTGTCGAACAGCATGGGATTATTTAAAATATATAATTTAGGCGTAAGAAAGGCGAAGTAGCGAAGGCCAAGCTCATGACTAACAGCTCCAAAAGAAGCATACACGTAGGCTAGTAGAATATACAATATGTCCAAGAATATATCTACTTGGGCCAAGTAATCTCTTTACAGGCAAGGCAAGATAAGGAAAGTGCAAGACGAACTGAAAATGGCTGGACGAGTTACTGGTCCACGAAGGAGTATTTTAAGGGCACCCTGCACCCTGTCTCTGAATCGAAAGCTAATGGACACGTCGTGTATTCTCCCCACCTTGACCTACGGTGCACCAACTTGCTCTTTGACTAACATCCAAAAGTCCAAACTCAAGGTTTGCGAACGTGTTATGGACTTAGGTGTGAAATTAACAGATCATTTACGAAACACTACGCTGCGCTCCGAAACGCAAATCGTTGACGTGGCTCAAAAGGCTGCCCAACTTAAATAAAACTGGGCAGGACATGTCTATCGCATGCCGAACGAACTGTGGGCGCGTAAAGCTCAAGATTGCTGCCCTGAAACAGTGACACGGGGTCGCGGCAGACCACGAAAGAGATGGCGGGACGAACTGAATGTCTTCCTTGAGAATTGGAAAGAAGTAGCAAAGAAGCGTGACCTTTAGAAGGAGTGGAGGGAGGCCTTTGCCCGGCAGTGGGACAATGTGGCTATAATAATAATAGTGTTTGAAAATTGTCCTCTTGAGACTTTCATGCGAATTTTGTCAATCTATTTATAAGCATAGGTAAGCGTGATCGGCCTACAATCTTCCAATGCTGAGACAGGTGTCCCAGCAGACGTTAGAGAGGAGTTTTCTCTATGAAAGGGAGTGAGTTGTTGTACATCACGTGGATCTAGTGCGTGTTAGAATTTACATCAATCTATGATTTTTTTATTCTACGTCACATTCAGTTGCCTATTAGGCAATATAAATCGCAATGAAGTTGGCCGTGTACTGAAAAGGCGTTTATTTCCTGCATGCCAAACTCTTTTGTTCCCCGTACATGTATCTGTACAGTCGCGCACAGCACTTCCAGCAATTTGCCGCAATTCCGTGTAATGGCGCGGCACACCGCCCACCGCTCACCGCAACTTGCATGACATACCGCATTTTATGCCCACTTTTGTGCACTGCTGTACCCGAGTGTACAGGTTGTAAATGTCTTCAAGTGTATGTGATTGAGTGGTTTCAAATTATTCGGTTATTTAAAACGTAACATCTATTTAAGATGCTTCGTTAATCTAGTGGTCACAAGCGCAATTGGTGCGCATGGAGATCTAGGCCCGGTAAAAAAAAAATAACATTATTCTAGAAGTCTTGACCCAGTCTAGGTCAAGACTTCTAGAATTATTGTTTTTTTTTTTTAACTTTTCAGAAGCATTCTGGAGTCTATATATGTGACATTTATTTAAAAAATGGCGAAATAAGAGTGAACATTATGTATTATTATTAATTACCTTAACATTCGGGCGTTGATGTATAATTATTTTATGTTGCTGCACAACATCTCAAGTTCTCAACAAACTGAACAGTGAAACATAAGTTCAAATATTATTAGATGTAATTTTGCTTCATAATTTTTAAAAACACAATAAATATTTATCTTAAATGAAATTTCATACGTGAGTAACCGAGTACTTTACTGTACACGAGTATAACATAATACTTCTAAACGTTGCGTCTAACTCCAGCTCAGTCACATTAATACAAAGCTTCAATAATTCCACATTTTATACCGAGTGCAGTTACTCTAAACTCGATACTTCGCATATCTGAGTCGAATAAAATCCTACATAATACGCGAGTTGATCGCACGTTAGCAATTCATAGGCGCTTCGCTATACATCGCCTGCCGCTCGTAAACACGTTTTATTGAGTTGTGTAGTGAGCGAGCGATGAATATTAAAGTAGCGAGAGAACGAACGATGCATATTCAATTTTAATACGCCGCTATGTTAGTGAGACTGCGATATTGTTTGGTTGGCATTAATTATGGAAGGATTAGGAGTATAGTGGGTTCAATGTAAAGGTGGGATCAAGTCAATGCTTGCATTTCAATCTCTCATCATCAAAACAGTGATGGATACTTTGGGTACTAAGAAGTAACGTGATACTAAATTGTACTGATTGATATGCACCACTTTATCTGACATGAGTTTACAATAGAAAACTATTGTAAAATCATGTCATTAATCGGAATGAACTTGGTGTCTATATGAATATTACAAATGCCTTACAATCGAACTCAATAACTACCAGTCAAAACACGCTACCAATCCAAACTACGTATTAGTCTAATATGAACCGTATTGGAATCGACAAAACGTTTTATACAAGATACATACGTAAGCCTTGTATATTATACCTCAGATAAGAGTATTTTTCCACTACGTTAAAATCAAAGAAGTCATAAAACGGAAAATTACATGAAGAGCCTTTTCATTTGAGAAGTTACTTTAGTAAAATTGCATAGAATTTTTTACTGCACCAATGTTAAATATTCTCGTTGAATTCCACGAAGAAATTGAAATGTCGAAGTACAAAGAAGTATGTTTGTATATATGTCTGTTTTGAACTGTTAATATAAAGGAGTCAAAGACTTGTGAGAATATAATGGAAGTGGCTTTAAGTTGTAGATATTTGCTAATACCCCAGGCATGAAGTATTCACACTGGTCACGAATTAAGTTCCTGACTATTCCTAATTCTTGCAATCGTTTAAGGTCTTAAAAATCTAAACATCACTTGTGTTTAGATTTCAAGATTTTAGTTATAAGTTAATCAATCAATAAAAACTTTTCGTGTTTGTTTTCCAGCGTGGAAAAACAATCACATGTCAAGATACATTTACCCGATTCTTACGATTCGATTAACAAAATGAGCAATTACCTGATTCCCATACATCTGATATCGGTAAAACAAACATACCTACAGATAACCAATACGTCAATTACGGCGCTAATTTTAATGACTATCTGACCATTTGATCGGAGGGTCACATTTGATATAAAATATACCCGGAGCGGCGAAGCGCGGTCCAATTATTGGCGATAATTAGTCTGCTACCAATTAGTATGTGTTATGCTCCGTAGGGCCTATAAAATTGGTCCGCGGCAATTTGAATCCCTGTTTTAGGTATTTTAATAATAATTCGAATAGACAGAAGAATGTTGTGATACTATCTCATTCGTAAATGGTTAATGTTTTAAATAGCATCTTGTTTACATTTTAGAATCAGGCAAAGGTTAAAAACCTTAAATCCTATGAGCTGCAAAAAATATGTCAGACTGTTAGGATTTATTCCGTTAAATTATTGGAATCGATTCAGTTACTTATTCTGAACAAACTATATTCAGGTTTCGCATATACTAAAGATAATGTGGTATATTAATTATTAGATTGGAGTGACTTAAGGACCAGCCATGTATAGTGTTTGATTAAGCGTAAAATATCTAAAGACACACAGAATTAATTATCTTTCTAATGAAGATAAATGTATTTTAAATACTTCTTAATGGAGCAGCTATAAAAACACGATCTTGTCAAATCGTCACCTAATTTATCTTCTACGAAAAGTCGTTAATTGTGCAAGCTGTGGAGTGTGCGAGTCACCTACATAGATACGTCACTTTCTTAATTTATTGTGATCGCATTGACTTAATCGCGATCTGAGGCGACGAATGAACGAGATTTATTGCTGAAAATGAATTTAAGTAGATAATGTGAGAGTTCAAAGGCAATGAAAATATTGACTTAACATAATTATAATGAACTTAACTTATTATTTAAAGCCAATCGGCTTATGACGTCAAAAATAATGAGTTAAGACGTAAATACTTTTCGTGTAAGTGACGCCAAAAACCGATCAGTTTCTGTAATCTAAAAGTAATATCTATAGTTATCTTAATGCTATTTTTATTTATTTTCTCTCTGACCCTCATATGCTAAACTCGCTTGTTGTAGAAGTTAGTTATAATCAATACCATGTTAAATGGCTTTCGAACTAACTGCCTGCCGCTTGTCTTTCTGACTATTTAACTGTTGAGCTATTGCCGCGTGCCTTATTATTAAATGTGTATGCACTTTGAGATTGGATTCATGATTGAACTTTTTAAAGGCTTAACAAGACAATTTGTATTTAAATTAAAGTCCTCAATCAACCCACTCATTTACGCAAGCTAATTAAAAATGCGTAATTTAAATTAGCAATCAATTGCTTCGGTATTAAGTCAATTGTCAATAAACGGGGATCGTCCATGATTGATCGAAGCATGCAGGTTTGAAGCGCTTCGCTTGTGATGAATCAATTTAATTGGTTAAAATATCCGAGGACGTAATGACTTCAATTAATTAATTGATTCCCTCAGTTTAATGGAAGCTTTTGTACTTGTATCTGTAATACGTAATAACTTGAGCAAGTAAGTAATTACTTGTTCGTCGAAGAAAGCTTAACTGGTTTATTAATTTTCAAATAAAATGCACATTCTGTATTTAATTCATAATATTTTCTGAATTAATGTAGTGAAGTAACTATTTCTAACAACGGAATTTCAGTATTGGTACCGTTTTACAATGTTTGATATATTCTAGTTGTAACATATTGTACTTTCTATTCCTCTTTCTGAACTTTATGTGCTTGACAGGTATTACAATGACAAGTCCGCCTTAGTACAGTGTTTTCTTACATTATAATTATGCACACAAGTTTATAGACATACATAACCGTATTACCACGCCTGTATTCCCCAAAGGGCTATGCAGAGGTGTGAACACATTTCGCTACAGTTATGTTTAAGTCAACAAAAAAAACGTGAAATGCGTCATGTTGTGTGTGTGTTGTTGTGTTATGTGTAATAGGGGGCGAGCCTATTGCCATCAACCGGGTACAAATCAAGAATCCGTGGCTGCTGCTGAAAAAATCCTGATGGAAAAACCCAATAACAATTTGCCCGACCCGGGAATCGAACTAAGGACGTCATGCTCAGCAGTCACAATTGCGATCACAAGAGCAACTCACGCCACTCTCTGCACACAAACTCACGCCATTACAGAAACTACGGAACGCCACCTGCTACAATCTACCTCATCATCATGATGTATTTGTAAATATCTCGCGTCCACACAAAATCAAGAATTCATATTGCTATGCAGTAAAATACAGAGTGTTGAGAACATAATATTATTTCGTGAGTAGTTTTTCATGTCCAATAATAACTCATGAGCTCTGTAAACCCGTCAGGTGGCTACTTAACCCCGTTAAGCGGTGGTAATAAAATGTGTATTTATCGGCTTATGTTTTCAGTTTTATTGTACAATATTTATTGCAAATATACTACCATGGGGATTTCATTAAACTGTGTCAAACCGAATTGAATTTATTGCTGTTACTTTCATTATTTTATTGCAGGTAGTAAATACCTGTTCACTTAAATATAAAGTGTTACAAAAGATCTTAACAATGTACGTGATTTGATTCGGGAATCAAACTCACTTAAATCTGGATTCGTAGTCTAAAGGCCAACGCACACTTATAGCTTATAACACAACAAACACACAAACACAAATTGTTTTGCGGTTGTATTTATCTGTGAACTCAAAGAGTCTTTGATTCCTATTTTTCATGATTTTGTGCCGATATGACGTTCATTTTTTATTTAATAAGTTATCATTCTTAAACTTGTTGACTTGTTTAAGCTTGTCTTCTTTTTTCAAACTTTCTAGCCATTATCATCATTGAGTTAAATAAAATTGGGAATGAGCTTACTGCCATGTCCATTCTTCATGTCGTTATATGGGCATGGCAACAGGCTAGCCCTCTATGGTATGCCACATGACAAATAATATGCATTTTCACAAAACGCATTGTTTGTTTGTACACAAATATTTGTGTGTGTTACAATCCCGTGTTGACCACAAAACACTGTATAGGGAATAAATTCATTATTCCTTCTGATAATATTTTACGTGGATATAAATCCAATTTGAATTTCCATAAGCGGTGGTTTAGATGGATACTGTTTGTTTTAAATTAGGCCACACAGGTTACTTGTGGTAGTGTAAACAGTAAAAGTTGAAAAAAGTCTAAAAGGTCTCAAGGTTGTGAAAGCAGTAACCCGTGTAACCTCTGGCCTCGTATGTTTATATGTTAGCTTTTATAAAAGGTAGGTATGTGTACCTTTGTATTTTGTTACGATAGCTTTCTGCATGTAGTAACTGGTTAAAGTATCGTATCGGCTGTAGAAAAGGAGTCAGAGTTCGATATTCAATTACTTTTGTTCGGTATGATTTCATCATCACCATCATTTCAGCCGAAAGACGTCCACTGCTGGACATAGGCCTCCCCCAAAGGGAGGGTTTGACCATAATCGCCACGCTTGGCAGGCGGGTTGGCGATCGCAGTACGGTGGTTACAAAAGCACAGAGAACGCTGCTGCCCATTCTCTGGTAAGTCCCTTAGTCGCCTCTTACATCATGACATCTACGGGAAGATAATATCGGATGGTGCTATTCTTTACATCCGACACCATACAGTATGACTATATGACTTACGTACGACTTACTACTTACGGTATGACTACTAAATGTACTACAACAACCTGTTACTATACAACAATACTTCAATCAAGAATACACTCAGCGCATAGCAACCCGAAAACTAAATTTACATGGCCATTTTGCGAGTAAAAATTAAAATAAGCACTAATTATCAAAACACATATTAACAACTAGATACCTGTTTCATTTCGCTTCTATGTATACACTACGAATCTGAAAGCAATTTAACTCTCAGTTACCTAATTGTGTTTAATGTTATAAATGCTCCTTGTGAAGGAAACCGCTTGTTTGATACATTTCCTAGAAGGGATGGTTTCCACTACCAGATTGTTGATACAATTACTGGAAAATGAATTATGGCAGTTATTAAACGTGTTGTAAAAGACTTCGTGGAAGAACTACGGGATTGTTCTAGCAGCCTATGCTTTGAAAAAATAAATACTTAATTATCAAATGGGCTACACAGTAGTATTCCTTAATACTACAATTACACAATTTGCTAATTCTGTCTCAATCCAACCAAGCATCGAACTACATAGAGTCTTCAACTAAAATACACCAACCATTTTTTCATGAGATTTGAAGTCTCTAAAGAAAACTCTTTTAAAATTAAATTAAAATCTTTAATAACGTTACAGTATTTTTTTTAAGCAGTGATAGCTTAATGGTGTGACCGTCGGACTGCCAACTCATAGGTCTCGAAATTGAACCCAAGACACGCACCTCTGATTTTTTTGTATTCATGTGCGTTTTGTATAATTATCACTTGCTTCGGTGAAAGAAAACATCGAGAGCAAACCAGCATGCCTGAGAGATATTTCTCGATAGCATGCACAGCCAAGACAGAGGCGGTGGTATAAAAACTTCGACACCAGCTTAGGCACTAACCACACGATGAAGAAGAAGAAAGTGTCTTTGCCTACACTTCAGAAAAAACAAGTGTGATTTTATATGACATACCTTATTTTCTACTCTATAAGTCTAACTTACGTCCGTTAGTTTGAAAACTAAAGACAAAAGTTCACTTATTAGAATCACAAAATAACGCTTCCCTCTTCAAGATTCTTGAAAAGATATCTACTCAGACGAATAGGTACCTTTTCACCCTCCACCACCTTCAAATAAATTTCTTTAGGCTGAAAAGAAACCTAGGTAGCTTACTTTTGTAATACACTCTAGAATCCTGTAAAACGGGGTTTATACAACACAACCGACAAAACCGTGAATAATTTATCAAGATAATTATGTTAAGTATTGTTATAGGTGAATAACTATTTCATTCGCTGTGCCAGCGACTAGATGGATAGTCCCTTATTGTTATTTTTGTTAGAGAAAGGGTCAAGGGGATAAAAGCTAGCCCATGCTCTTGACCACGACCATGCCTGAGAAAGTGATGGATTAGGTCTATGATAGAACGAGCAGCTACACAGACAGTCTCGTGCAAGCTGTCATTTAATGTTAAGCACTAGATTTTAGCCCACTAAAATAATGATCATGACTATTAAGGGCACAGTTTCAAGCGACATTTGAAGAAGTCAGATAATAATTTCATCACACTCAATTAAGTGTTCATTACACCATTCCAACATAAACTTATAGCTAAACTCACTGTGGTCCAATTTATTTTCTTTTGTCACGCTGAGCCGGGTTTCGGTCGAGAATTTTTACGTATAAATCCCCTAAGATTCCTTACAAAGAGTTTCATTTGCATCCGAGTGTTTGCGAGGCCACTGAATCGGCGAATCATCCACGCTGTACATAATGAAGGTGCGATCCGAACCGACCTCGGCCGTCGAGACTAATTCTGCTTTTAATGAGGCTTAGTAAGGAGGTCGTACTGTTGTTTATCTATTTAAGGAATCTTTTGTAGGTCATTAAATGTAAAGTTGTTAGCTTAGGTTTAAGAATTTTTTTTTTTTTTTTTTTTTTTTTTTTAATTCACAAAACCGATGTACAATCACAAATGCAATAAAAAAAAGTTACAAAACAATATTTCTGATTGCCATCTACTAGATGTGAATCTAGCATGCATATTTTTATGTAAAACACTTACAATTTGACAAAAAAAAAATAAAAAGACAATTAGCTAAACGAAAAATTACAAGTTGTGACTTTTTCAAAATAATAAAAAACTTTTGGGAAAAAATTAAAAAAAATTAAACAAGAAAGAAACATTAAAAAGAATTACAGACTTTAGATATTGTTTAATCAATTAAAAAATATTTTGAAATGCTCTGTGCCTTTGTATATTCGCTTACTGCTCTTTATACAGAATAACACAATAACCAATCGACGGCTATCGAATGACACAGTTTTTCTACACACTGCTCTCAGTATTTAATGACGTGCAAATTTCGGTGCGCTATGAAACAAGCTCCGGCGTAGCTCCTTGCTACGGCGTAGGGCCCTGCTACGATAGCGTAGCTCCATGCTACGACATCATAGTCGTCTCGTAGCTCAACTGTTAGGAACTTCATGTGAGAATAAATTATGTACTCGGACTATAATGTTTTTGTAAACGTCACTTAATCACTGTCGTTAAATATTCCAGATGTTTAACACATACCCTGCACAACATCCCGTCCATTCCAAATAACTCGCCCCACTTTGCTCCCCTAACTTCCCTCAGTTCCCCGTTCCCCCAATATTCTATAAATTAACCTAATCATCCACCTGTATCGCCACCGCTCACTTCATTGCCGTAAATTTCTCGCCTCCAGATTTATTAAGGCAATTAAACTTGGTCCAAGTTGACAGTTTTTTCCTTTGTTTCGGACACTTTAATGAGCGCCGCGAGACGCAGCGAATTAAATTCTTACAACTCACTGTACCAGAATACATATATATTCTAATTTCCCAAATTTTAGGCTCTGAAAGTAAAAGGCATTTATGGAATTTAAATTGGCTTTAGTCCATCTTGGCACAACGTTTACTAATAAAGCTGCCGAGAGAGGGGTCTTGAATTACAACCTTAGTTCTATTTTCCGTAAAAACTTGTTGTTAAACTTAAAATGTGGACTGTTATCAAGTATCGTATCACTTATTTATTTATTTATATAACACACAAATAACGTAATATCACATTTTAAGTATGTAGCGCGTACATAAGCTTACTCTCTAGTAAAAACATACAAGTAAAGCAAGATCAACACACATTACGTGACACTTACTTACAGCTTTAGCTCAATATCTATAAGTGGTGAAAATAAGAATACACAAAAATATAGAAAAAACTAGATTTTGCTCGCAGTTTCGTTCATATAGAAGTCGGGAGTTATCCTTTGGGATCATACTACCGTGATAAAAAGTCTCCATATTCTAACCCAGATTAAGTTCAACTACCCAGGCAAAAATCCATCCATACATTCATATTTCGAGGAAATAACACAGCGCAGCCGTTAAAGTATTCTGTTTAAAAGTATTCTGATTTAAAAGAGTGTCCATGGAGTTTCTTGCCCGTTCTTCTCCATAGAGATCTACGTTAGGGAATGAGCAACTACAGTACTTTCACAGTTTTTGTGCCTTGTGACTGGGACTGTAGCTATTTTTTACTGTTGTCTGTTTCGACAATTCAAAAGTGCCTGTAACTGGCCTACTTGAAATAAATGCTTTGATTTTGATTTTGATTTTGAAAGAGTGAAGGCAGAAACACATACAGTCAGAGTTACTTTGGAACTTATAATATAAGTATAGATTACATAAGCACGAACTACATAGATTTTGAACACCTGTTTTCTCCGGTAAATACCACCTAAAACAATGAAAATATTGTCTTCTATCGATACACAAGTTTCCATTACGATATAAACCTACTTTGGACTACATTACCGACACACGAAACATTGAATAAACCCTTTTCCTATACAAAGAGAAACTAACGTATTTTTTATAACCCCGGGGACACGCTGCGGTCATTACTTTCCGCTTTGTTGGCTCGCGGCTAACTTGTGTGATAACAGCTAAGAAATAGTGTGACTTGTTCAGTGACGTCATCGGATGGCGTAAGCTGATGTTGCTTCAAGTGTTGTTTATGGGACAATGTTGCATCTACTTTTAGAACTTTTAAAGAACAATGGCAGCTGACCAGGCAATCTGGGGAACACACTTAGAGCTCGTGTACATTCGTAAAAATACTCTCAAAAGATAGGTCTCGGTTAAATTAAGATAAAAGGTAATCACAGCATATTTTTCTAATATTGGATTTGGCTAGAATTACATAATTCATAACCACACTTGTTGCGCGGGCAAACTCAGAACTAACGCCGCCATTTTATTTTTCACTACATTTCACTAGTGTTTACCAACAGCGCTCTCCTGTCAACCCCAATGGAGCGTCAAAAGATCCAAATAACACTGTATAATAGGATAGACAACTACGTCAGCCGTAATGTCATTCAAAAATATTTTCATTATTATAAAATCCAACATCTGTATTTAGCCTGCGGAGCCCGCGCTTGCACAACCCATCACATTGCCTTATGACTTTCCGGCTTTTTCTTTAATGGCGCAGTTATACTAGCAATCGCATACATTGTGAAAAAACAAAGAATGAAGCTGGACGAGTTTAAAGACGGGCGTACTTGACTGCGTTCATTTACACTTGGTCGTTTGACGATTGCAATAGGCAATCGAATTCGGGCGAACGACCATGTGTAATTGCGCCATGGACTAGGCAAAAATGAAACATTAATTACGAAGTTGAATAAAACATTTATTTTAAGCAGCATAATATTGTTATCTTAGAAGAACTTCTTCAAATCACTAAGCGGCCGGCGGCGTGGGCATGCCATCATCATCGGTATTACCATATTCACCATAAGTTGCTCCTCACACATGCTAGCAGCGACTGTACTCTATGGCATTGTTCTGGCCCGTATCATCTGTGCACACTTTGACTGTACATTTGTCGTGTTGTATACTTCAGCACAAATCTAAGTATGACTAGTAAACCAATAAAATACACAACTATTCACAACAAAACCTCACATCAAGATTTTTATTGATCAAGACAGAGAAGTGACAATTCACAATTATGACATCTTCTGTTTTGATCATAGTCGATGACATAGCTTTGAATGTTGCCATTTAAGCTAAATTCTCCAAAAAAACGTTACGTACGTACTTCACGGTTGTAATAACAGCAGTCACTAATTTCTTTAACAGCATGATAATTTAGTAACATAAAATATATTATATTTTAAACTTTCATGGACACTAAAATTATAAAACATATTGCGAATTGATTAAGAGGCTGGCTTAAAAGCAAAAGAACTCATTTGTGTTTCCAAAGATAGGAGGAGTCTTATTCAAAATGGCTTAGATTTAATAAGACAAAACGGATAAGCTATCGCAGTAATGTAAACGGCTTGTAATACTAGGTAGCAAACATCTCATGATACTCACTCGTACTACGAGCAAAATCCTGCTAATTAGTATTATTAGAAATAGAAGTTCCATATTCTATTAAATGTGGTAACTCCATTGCCTCCGTCACTGTTTCTACGTTTCGATATAACAAATAATTGCGTTTAGATTATCAGACTTAGTAAAACATTTGTTTCTTCTTTTTTAACTTTCTTTTTTAAAAGCCCCGTAATTGCTTCATTTGTATTGTATAACGGGCTGGTGTCCGCAACTCCACGTCAAAGCGCGTATTTTGCGTGCGGTCTATTTGCTTCATATAATGTACATATTTTCATTAATGAACGCTTCTGAAATTAAGAGAGCCCAGTACAGCCGATCTTCTTTAGAACACTGTTTAGTTTAGCTCAAGGTTAAGCTCCAAAGCATTAAACATCACCGCACAGTTGCCAGCCTATCGGTATTTTATCAGTTACATTTCAGAGTGTGCTTTGGAATTACGTAATCTAATTCCCCCTCCCGTCAACTAAAACAAAAGTAGTGAAATGTTAGTGTTCTATAGCTCTACCTTGTATTTGTCTAAATTATTAAAAATAATACAACTGTTGAAAATAATAAAATGTTTGATCTTCCTCTTTACGTGTTGATCGAGAAAATCAGACCAGTAAGTAACATTGGCTTCGTTTAAATCCTGAAAGATATCGGTGGTTGTGCAAAATGGACAGAACAGGCGGTGAGGTGAGAACCGGTAGGGCATATCCTACAAAAGGGTACTACACTGGCATTCTGTTTGGGATGGATCGACGATACCTCATTTGGCCAGATTACATCTACAGCGGCCAACCTGGGCCCGGTTAAGAGATTTTTCCAGATTCGCCACTGCAGTTGGTATCCGGGCGGCACGTATTCTTCCGTGTTGATAAAGGGTGGAGAGATGGGATGTTTGAGAAAAATACATCCTTTCTTAAAGTAAGTGACGGTAGATGTTGATCACGACAGTTTTTTACAATGAGAACTTATTACCAAAAGTGTAAGCAACATAAAATAAAAGTTTAAGGTCATTAACCTGACATCAATCAACTGATCCTTTAAAAATCTAAGAAATCGATGTCGTTCAACTTCCTTCAACAACGTTGTTCCTCAAACAAATCGTCCTGAGCTGAGCGTTTCTTCGTGACTTTTGTAAAATTCTCGGCAGAGCGGCGTCATTATAAACTTTTCGATAGTCGACTATGGAAGCATGGACTTAATTTTTCTAAAACTTCTCTTTTGAAGTTCGTAGTGACGAGAATTTTTAATGGCGTACCTTCTTTATATCCTGTTTGATGTGCTGTTTGTTCCACTGTTTTGTGTATGAGAATATTATTCATCAAAATGTTTCAGAACCAAGCTTTATTTACAAATATAGGAAGATCCTTATCATGCGCAAGCTTGTAACAGTCGTTCACCTATCTGTCTATGCTTGGCATCTGCTTTTGTTTCTTCCTATAGTAAACTATTTTCCAAGAAAACCCATAAAAAGACGAGTTTTCCAACAATTCTTATTATTCCTGTACTCCCGTTTTATCATTACAATCAACCTTTTGCAAATAAAATCAACTGAAACCTTTCACCTGTAAGTTTTTGTTTGGCTCGGTGTGGCCTGCGCTGAATATTTAACGTGAACGCTTCGTCAATGACGCCGCCCCACAAACTAACGCATTATTAATGAACTGAACGAGAATACATTCTGATGCTGAGGAATTAAAATAATTGAGAACATTTGATTTCATCAATTTTACTTGCTTTTTATTGAATCTTGTGTTTTTCATGGAATTTAGGAAGCGGAACTAGGAATATGAATTTCAAACGTTTAAATGTTTGTTGCTTCTGACAAAAAAAATTCTACTCCTATCCTAGTTTTTACTGTATCTGCGCAAAAACTCACGAAGAACAAACTAAGGCATTTAAGCATTTTAAAATAAACATTAGATAATATATTTGCGTAACTTTTGGTGAGAACAAGACTACTGAATCAGAATCAGAATCATTTATTTATTCATAAACATAGGTAGTAAATTACAAACAAGATCTTAAAAATAAGGTTGTGCGCTATGTTTTGCCAATTGACATACAAATAATTAAACAAAAGAAAAAAATTAATAATGAAAATATTTGAGTACCATAATATAATTTAGTTAATACATTAAACAATTTAAATTTTATTATTCATAATCAATGTCAAAATATAAAGTCAATACAATTTGCAAGATTAAAAGATTAATTTAAAATATTAAAATAAATGTCAACATTATATAGTCATAGAGAATCATCATTAAGAAACTCATCTAGAGTATAATAACATTTTTCGAGTAGTAACTCGTTAGGCGTTTTCTTAAACTTCTGCAAAGGCATACATTTTATTTCATCAGGTATTTTATTATATATTTGTGGTGCAACACCAAAGAAGCTTTTCTTCATTAGAGAAGTTTTACATTTCACATGGCATAGTTCGTTAATATATTGGCACGCATCGGAGTTTTTTTAACAGAACATAGTTTTTTGAATAAATGGGGATGTATTTTTACAAACAATGCTGTCTGCAGGATGTATAATGCCGGTAGAGGTAAAATTTTTAACTTTTTAAAATGTGGAATACAACTATCAGTTGTTTTTAGACCACACATACATCGCAAACATCTCTTCTGCATCCTGAAAACAAGTTCCCTATCTGTTGACTGTCCCCAAAAAATAACACCATACTGCAGAACTGAGGCGACTAGTTCATGATATGCCGTTAAGAGTGTATCAGTATTTACTTTCTTTGCAAGTTGAGATAGCAAATATGCTGATTTACTTAATCGCTTGCAAATTTCCTCCAAATGAGGTTTCCAAGTCAGTTTATCATCTACAGTTATACCTAAGAACTTCGCAGTACTAACTTCTCCTATTTCATATTTATTATAAGCCACATTTACTAGTGGTTTCTCAAGCCGTACTAGTAATGAACAATCGCGTTACTTGTGATCAGAATCGACAGCTATTTTTGAACGTCAAAACTGCATAGGACAGCTCCACCACTTCCTAGTGTTTAACTTGGGGTCCCACCACTAACTCCGTCCTCACATCTGCAAGATATTAATTTTTGTTTTTCCGAACCATACACTAATATTTATGTATAATCAACACAGTTCAAACAATAAATAATAAAAATATATCCTAGACGGTCTTGCTTGCCCACGTTTGTTATGGAGATCAAGGGCTTATGGGAAAGTGTACTCGTTATTAAAGAGTGTGTTTCGCAGATCTGGAATTATTCAAAGGGTAATAGCATCCGCTTGTAAGTCTCTCACTTCGGGCAAATGAAGTGCATATATCTAAATGAGGAAAGAATATTGATATTACTAGCTTTTGCCGGCGGCTTCACCCGCGTTTATTTGGAATTTGACAATTAAACTCTTAATACACTACTAAAGTTTCTACGAGTATAATAATTTATAATTCAATCATGATTCGAAAGACACGTGGCGCTATCTATTATCATAAGAAGGTTGACATACAAACTTACTTTCACATTTAGGATTTGATTGTTCACTGTATTATGACAGGAATTCAAACGTACTTTATTGATGTCTACTTCATCTACTACTGAGATTAGTTGGCTCTTTTCTATTACACCACTTTAAACAATATATTAACCTCATTATCATTCTCCTGCCGTTATCCCAATTTATTTGGGGTTCGACGCAGCATCTCTTCTTCTTCCATACTACTCTATTACTCGTTATCTCAGCAGTCTACAATATATTGGCATACTCTTTTCTTTTCTACTTTTCAGAACAATGATACCAACAGATTGCTGTTCTACACAATTACAACTACAATTATGGCCACCAACCTATCCACTATCCGTCTTTCCTTTAAGTTAAGAATCCAATCCTCTTTTACGTCAATGTGTTAATCTTTTGTCCCTCCATTTCAGAAAGATATTTATTTAAACATTCACTTCCTCAAAACTATACAAATACTTTGATCGTTCTCTCACGTCTTCATTTCAATCAGTGCGGTGTGGCATCCATACACAATGTGGTGACGTCACCTAACGTCTTCCCGCACCACGGACTACACGATCAAGCGAAACACGCGTTGCGACAGCGATTGTGGAGAAAACAATTGAAAGAAATAGGTTACAACTTGCCGCAAGTTAAAGAGCGGTCAAAGAAAGCGGACTGGACTGCGTTTGATCGCACCTTTATTTTACGACTTGTGATGCATCGGTACTCAGGCACAGAAAACAAGTGACATACGCTCGTATCCCTTGACGCAAGTTGCATCGCCTGAGGTCGTGAACGGGGCGTTAATATACATGACGCAGTGACGTCCAGCTCACGCGTTAACATGCTGTGGTTTATGACCGAGCCGGTCCTTACCAGATTACACCGCTTCCATTTTATTAGAGTGGTTGTTGTCTTTCAGTTATTTACAGATTTAAGCTGAAAAAAATATAGGAAGTTCTTAAAAAAACGAACCGCTTCTGTAACCAATTACAACTCAGATCAAATATTTTACTGCCCGAATAATTGGTAAGATATACTTTGGCAAACTCACCCAGAAGAAATACTATGAAGTAACAACGTTTAAACTATGCCGCTTAAAAAACCATTTGACCACGTGGTGTGTTATTAAAGGACACTGTCTAACAAAACTACAGAGTTCAGTAGCTACAGAAGCGTTATATAAACGGAAAAATACGAACATAATATCGTTTTATCGTCTATTAACTATTTTACGAGGTCGCGCGTGCTGCACTGATGCTTATCATGTAAATTGCTTCCTTTTGTCTGGCAGGCAAGGGTGTTCGGCGTTGACTTCCTCTGCATGTGTTACTGTCTCAGAATAACTAGGTGTACAGGGTCAAAATAGTGAAAGAGGCTTTAAAAAGATTGATAGAAGACAAAGTGCGGAATGGTGGCCGAAACTGGAAACTGACAGATGGTTCAATATAATATCTGTCAAAGTTCGGTGTCACCGCGTCCGCAATCAGTCACCCGACCGACTGAATTTAAAAATCAATTTGGTTCAACCTACGCTTTATACAAACTTTAAATCAAATTAAAGACCTGACCTGATTCAGTAAAGCAGCCATCAAATTGTTATTGCCTCTAAAACAGCTATAAATAAAGTAATTGTTGCCACCCTATTGATAAATCTACAAACAGTTACTTACGAACGAAACGAAGCGTACAGTTACTAATGCGTTTTATTTCCCTTAATTCTCCGATCATTAGCAGCAGGCATATATCACGTCCAAACCGCTTACAACGTTTTACGAAAAATGAAAATAACTAAGAATAACCGCTATTTTTCGCTCTCCCCTAACAAATGATACGGGAAAATAAAATTTATGAATCAATAAACACGGAATGGTCTTTGGATTCCGTATTTGCGTGTCGCCCACTATGCGTTATATTTTTACGACGTCTCTTCAGAAACATTTGAACTCCAGTATTTGAGTAATACATCCATTGTCACCCTTATTAGATAGTCATAGGAGCGGTTTTCCCGAGCCTAAGCCTCGGAAACGGCTTTTTGGTTAGAGTATCCAAGAATTCAGGGCAGAGCCGAAATGTGCTAAGTTTTCCGTTAAAGGCGTGTAAGTGTCTAATATTTTGCATATTGATTTTGGTAAAAAGTAGGACAAAATTGCCTCTTTCCCGGCTCAAGTCGTACAAGTTTAGCGAGTGGAACATTTTCTTTAATGCTTCATATGAGGGAGAGCACTATTGGTTTTTAATGCTAATAAAATTAAATGGGTCCGTGTATAGGAATAGTTCTCAACTTTATCACTGGGTACGAGCTTCTTTTGTATTATTGAGAAAATCGTGTGTCCAGACATAAGAATAAAACAGCTACTGTAATACAAGAGCAGTACAACAATGTGACCAAAACTAGCAAGTAAATAATGTCATTCATTACAATAACACTTAAAACGTACCACAAATTACCCATTAAAAACGTGTATCAAAAACAAACTGCAGAGCGCACTGCACAACTCCCACTCGACACAAGCTTCCTGTTAACACAATATTTATTCCACTCATTTCCCGTTAATCACATAAAAGTTGGCGAGCCTACTAGTGAGGTAGAACAGCCAGTTGCCGACCCACTTCCATTTGGTCTTTGTTTTAAAATTCCCTCGCCGCGCCTGCCAAATGTGGCGTGGATTGAAAACGAGGTCGCGAGCCTTGTTAGCGTTTTTTTTTTCGACAATTTTATATGACTTCCTTTGCATTCGGATTTTTGTATATCCGTTGACGTTTTGATATTAAGCCAACATTACGTTATGTGGCGCTTTTGCTTCTGTGACTGAAAAATGGTCCTTTGAAGTGTGTGTGGGTGACTTTTTTGAAGTCTTATTTTGTAAGGATGATATTATTATTCAGTTATTTCTTATTCTGATTATATAATATATTTGTTTTAAGTAACAACTGAATAAATGATGAAATTCGTACAACAAACAGAATTGCACCAACCCATAAAAATAAACAGTAACTTTTAGCATCTAGGTAGTAAAAGAACATTTTACAAATTCATAAATTATGTGAAGTATTGTAATATGTTCTTTGCGTAAACACTCTTATTTATGCGTAGAAAAGCTTGTTTTATTATAGTATTATCGGCCTAAAACTACAAAATGTAGGCTCCCATAATCATGTGCACTCCCAATCCCATAACCCAGGCAATTCCCGCTAATCTTTTCCCATTCTTTTTGCAAGAAAACTACCGTAAAAGCGCTCCAGACTACGGATAGATGCCCATAATCATTTGTCCTCTGCATACGTTACTGTAAGCTGTAGTTTCTCCCGACGATAAACTTCGGTATACCGAGATCCTTTTTACTGCGTGACAGTTTGGGACCACACATCCCTTTAGAAACATGTTTATTTGACAAATTACTCGTATGCCGCGGCTGAGGGACAGTGACATGCGTGAAACTAGGCACTGTTTTTAGAAGGACCACGAATAAATTGGCTTATGAATTTTGTAGTGAAGTGATATTCAATGAGCTTGTAAAGGTGTAGGTGGGTCTGTTGGGATTCTTGTCGCGTCAAAGTTTACTTTTGTTATCCGGAATTGGAAAATACATAGATACTGTGAAATTGACTTGAATAAAGTTTGTTCCTTCATCAATTAGAGCTGAAATAATCGTTCAGGACAGCCTTCCTGACTTCTCAGTCCTTAAATATTCAACGCACCAAAACTTATCTTAATCTTTTCCTCCTAAGTACATTAGCCACGCAAATCTATCCGACGAGGCCTCCAAAAAGTTGCAGAATTTATTCGGCAATGTTGCCAACAAACAAAACGTCCCAAGTTAATTGGTACGCGACGGCTGGGGAGGCTCGCCGACCAACTTCGTGCTACCTGCCGCCACAGTGTTGCAAGCATTAATTCTAATTACGCACGCGGCGCGATCCACTTCTAAACTTGAGGAATAACTCCCGGGAACTATATATTAATTAAAATCTATCGGCAACTGTGGCCACTAGGCGAGTAGGCGAGTAGGCGGAGGCAGGGTTGCGCCTCTTTGATGAATTAATCAAATTCACTTCGGTGATTTAGGGACGGAGTTTGTTCTGTGTGTGTTCTTTTGAGTTTTACGTCGTTAGTAATTTTATGGCTGCATTAACACTTATTACAACTTATCCAAATACTTTGAGCTGCTGTAGCTTAACGTAAGTGGATAAGTTTTAATAACAGAGCGAAGTTTAGACTGAAAACTTGTCTACATAGTTTATTCTTCAGTACTCCAAACATATTAATGTTTGTACCTTGTAATCTGGAAAGTAAATATAAAAAATAGTTTGCTACGTTTGAAAAAAACATTAATAAAATTATGTTTACAGTGGAATATTCAATGAAAACCAACGTAATTCATACGGGCCTCCATTAAGCCCAGCTTATAATCTGACTCAACCAACCGACTCGACCAATCCGGCTTACAATATTATTGATATCATTTATTAAAGTGCCATTCATGAAATTTACACAATAAGTCTCACATCACGACATTTCATGGTAACCCTACGACACACATGGTGGCAGTACCAGTTGTCGTTGAAGCGAGACGCCCCGCTTCCGAACTTAGCTCACGTGAGGTATTAGGCGTAACTTTTATTAATTCTTATTGTCGCCGTCCGTAACGCGTCGCTATTGTGTCCATTGTTCTCTGTAATAACTTCGCGAAGGGTGGGTGGATGAATAGGGCCTCCACCCCGGGCTTTACAACTTTATGCTCGTGTTTTTCGTGTTTTGTAACGTAAACAATTGAATAAAACTGAAATAAAAGTTTTATGAATATCGAACTACCTGCACGGGCGAATAATTTTGTGTTCGGTCCCTCGTAATCTGTAAGGGGTTGGTGGACTGCAATGATTTATATTTAGCTTTCTAGTGATGAGAAAATGAACCATTTCTCATGCCGTGACAAAAATCTTTGAAGTTATCAATATAATTAATAACTAGTTTTTTAATTGTGACGACCGTTATAAATTGGATTTACGGTTATTGACTACCTATGACCATTGACCTGCAATAGCACACCCATAAGCTACTCATAAAGTTAGTTGTATTTGTTAGACACAGGTACAACTTTTGATGTCAAGACCGTGGGTGGGATTCTAATCGTTTTGGACGAAGTACTCCGAACTTCATTTATAAGTAAGTTTGTGTAATCATCAGTTGTTTTAACTAATATTAGTATAATCAACTATCAAAATATAACTAGTCTACTACAAGCAGACAGGCAGGTAGGTTTGAAAAGCGATGGAATTATTAGCTAAGTAACTATTAGGACGGCGGGAGCTATCGAATTGTTCGCTTTGTTTGCGCCGAGTTGAGCCAACTTCAGCGGGACTATGACGCTCTGTCAACATTTGCCTAGACAGGTTTGAAAGTCACGGTACCAAGCTTAGACGGTGCTAAATAGGTTCAGAAGACCAAAAAAAAATAGAAGAGGGAAAAGGGAATGTATTATAAGAACCTCCATAAAATTACGATTCGTTCTTCTTTTGTGTAAGCACAAAGTTTTAAAAAGAATAGCTGTATTAAAGTGGTAGTGGGGCTGGGTACGTATCACTCCGCGTCCTAATCAAAGCGGTCGGTTGTGCGAATCTGTGATCATCGCCCTCATAAATTCACTTTTTTGTGCTTTCGGTTTCACAGAACAAAGTGAATGGTTGAGTGTTCACGCGGCAATTAATTTAGTCAGTACGTGGCCTGAGTAACACCATGCAATTAGGCATTTTAATGATGATAATAAAAACGTGTGTGAAGTGGGTTTTCTGAAATAGTTACCTACTAATGTCTAGATTCTCAAGCGACAGGTCGCTTCTAGACGCGATAATTTCTAAAGGAAGGTTGAATATAATCTAATTGTAAGAAGCTCGTTGTTAGAATACTACCGCGGAGATTTATGTAGCTTGCCACACGGAATTTAATGAAGATTAAGATGGTGGAGAATGGATGATCGTGATTTGAGGTAGTTCTCTCTATATTTAAAAAGCAGGTTATCTTACTGAAACAAGAAATGACTCTGTCTTTCCACGAAAAGAAAGGCGAGATCTTGGGTTCGATTTCCCAGTTCGGCAAAGCGTTTTAAGTTTTTTCATCAGGAATTTCTCAGTAGCAGGCCGCAAAATTGAGCTGGCACGGTTGACAGTAGGCTCGTCGCCTATTACATGGAATTTAAACGTAACTGGGGAAAAGTGAGTGTATTGTACTATGCGCACACCTCTGTGTAACCCTTCGAGGATTACAGGGCAGGTGATCGGTTTTATTTCACGACAAACATGGAAAATAGTGACACAATCGTTGTGATCAGACAAGATGTCCAAACTTCTTGTTTTTATAAATCACTTAATAAAGACATTACCAGTCAATCAATGGTAAACAGTGCGGTTCCCCGCCGATTACGGCGCGATGTAGAACATTCCCATAGCAGCCATATGTGAGTAAAAACCGCGGGCCCAAGTGTTTGCATAATGGAATATTCCGTAGCACTCAACAAATCATTTTCCGTAGGGCCTAGTGCTGGGACGTGCGACTTTATTTTATGTTGCTCTCTTATTTTTATACGACTAAATTGATTGTTTGTTAGTACTGAAACAACATTACACAGAAACTATATTTTTGTTAGCTGGTCGCAAATACAGCAAAAGTACTATACGTATATTGTGTAAGATTTTTTTCCAAATGTGGGTATCTGCATCTGCTAATGTAATCTTTTATAAAAATGCATTGTGACTTTTTGCTAATTAATTCATCAATTTGATTGATTTCAAATCAGTTCATTGCATAATCTTTTTATCAGGATCAGAATTCAGTTCAGCGATTTTGCTCCTTCTTCTGCTTTTCGTGTGGTTAGTGCCTAACCTGATGTCAGAGTTTTTATGCCGCCCATGGGCCTCTGACTTGGCCTTACGTGCCAATGAGAAATAATCTCTGAGGCATGCTGGTTTGGATATCTCACGATGTTCTCCTTCATCGAAACAAGTTATGATTATACAATACGCATATGAATCCGAAAAATCAGAGATACGTGCCTTGGGTCCGAACTCGAGACCTATGAATTAGCAGTAGTCCGAGGGTCACACTACTTGGCTATCACTGCTGCTGCAATTCTGCTAATGGCAGATGAGCATCCAATTAATATGAACGTATTACCTACGTTATTAAAAAATGGTGTCATAAATTATAGTCATGCCTGTATTAAAGTTATAAAAAGACCAGCTGCATGCGTCGTACGTACGTACAGTGAACGTTCCCGCACTCGGCTGAGCTCACGCAAATTGTGTCGAGATTTGTTCGCAGTTGATTTGCTTGTTCATACAATAAACATGCTTTTACGTGCAGCTTTCAGCGAGCTACGAGTTCTGATAGTTCGTGGGTTTTAACTTTAAGTGGCGGTTGTAGAGATTGCATTTTATAGAAGGTAGGATGGTTTTATGATGTAGTGTGGTGTAATGTCTTGGATGTGCATGATGTAATGGTTGTAATGAATGATGATAAGTAATGGATCTAACCGAGATACAATTGACAAACAGTGTGAAAAATCACCTACAAATATAGCAGTAACGCCCATCATGGTGATGGATGTATGAAGTCTCTTCACCATTCGTCTCACAACTCGAGATAAAGCTACGCTATCATACTACTTCGAATCAATTCGAGTCGGCTAAATAGATTTACCTCCGATTCGACTTTTATTCGAGTAATAAATCGAGTGGGCCCACCTCTAGCGCGGAAAGGGCGATGCTTATGTATGAAGGGCGCCGGTTATAAATGGCGGGGCTTCGGCTGTTTTAAGCGAAAATCGAGCGAGTTTTTAGCCGACAGAGGGAAAGCGGTCAATGTGATTTATGAAGTGGCACGGAGGGATATCTTGTGAGAATCGACGTGTTGACATCAGCTGTTGATATAAATGACGGTGGGGATAATCGGGTTGTTGCACATGTTTACGTACTTTTGTGCGATTTTTTTTCTGTGTGCTTACGATGATAATTGATTTATAAAAGTAGACTATATTGTGAATAATTGAGCGCAGCTAGAACATGTGCTTGGTAGTAGATTCTTAATGGGGAATGAGTACAAGTGTCTATTGACACCAGCCGAAGTTAAACATCATAGAAACGTAATTATGTTTGTAGCTATAAAAACAGTTGGAGCCTTCCGTAAACTAATAATTACTATAACTCAGCGAACATTCTTACCAACAACTTGCAAGTACAAACAACTTCTTGACGAACTCCAAACATGGGATTAGCGTTAAATACTTAGTGAAACAATTTCGTCGGCTGCACCCGATTGATCCCGAGTCCAACCCGAGTAATCCTGAAGTACGTCGGAACTTTTTAATTTGGAAGCCGCCAACTTGCCCGTTATGAGAGGTGAAAACTTCTGAATTTTATTAGTAACGTTACACGGGTTCATACAGTTCCCTACAATTTTTTCCGCGTTTTTTAATTAAAGTCGCACTGTGTAGTTGTTGGAAGGATTTTGTTACAAGAATGTATGTGGCGGGTAGGTAACTTTTGTACCTATTTATTTAATGTCACAACTTTATGTCATGAATGTTAGTGTAACTGAATTTATTATACTCTTTCATTTTAATTTGGTGGCTTAATTCTAAATTGTACCGTCTTGTGCTATTTTTCATTATATTTCTTATTTTTTATTGTAATGTGTGTTTTAAATTTAAATACTTAAATTTTTTCTTAATATTTCTAGCTCTAAATGAAAAGCTTTTATTTTTTTTAATAATAATGTATAAGGCCCATTGACACACCTGTAAACAACTTTTTTGTTTTGCTAGCAGAACAGAAAGCATACGACTTCCAGTTTTATTATTTTTATTTACTTTGCCTACAGCCATCATATTATTATTCATTAATGTTTAGATAATTAATATATTGTATTGTGTATTATTATATTGTATATTGTACAGAACACAGTAGGTTTGAAATGAATTAGTGAAGAATTATTTAATGAAACTCAGCAGATATTTCATGATAAAACAAAACTTTTTTTGTTTTTTTCTTTTTTTATCGATTCTCATAAATCATATTTATTTCTGTAAATTGGTTTAAAAAACTCTTTTACATGTCAACATGTTGTTTTAAAACTAGATGGGGCCGGTGTTTCGCACCTGCCTACTCTGATAAGAAACATCCGAAACAAACTCAGAGGTCACCGTCTCTTTTAAAGTCCAGACATTGCTCAAGTTATAAGAGGACCATGTAGATTAATGTCTGAGATGGTCTTTTGAAGAAATAACCACACAGAATTGAGTGGACCTGTCCAGACAGTGCATGCATTTGTCAGTGATCGTGTAGCTCGACTCATAATCCAAGGAGCTCAACGACACGACGAACAATACCAAAGAAAGGACATTTGGGTAGGCTGCTTAAAGTACTCAAACTGCCAGACAATCGTGAAACTAACTAAACTAAAAAATAATAATAACCACCCACGTAGTCCTCATATTCACAGTAGTAAACAAAATAATTATAAAACGACACTTGAAAAAGTAAATAAAGTCAAGAAAAATAAAAATAATAATAATACCATAGGTACTTGAACAAGTAGATAATGTCAACTAAAAAAAAAAATAAAAAAATGCTCCGTGGCTTACGTTTAGAAAAACCGTATTTTCTAATAGGATGTATATTTTTATTATAGATAGTCAACACGTTAGTGAAGCTAACAATGAAAAAGTATTTTAAAACTGATATTGATACAAATTGAGTCTTAAGTACTAGTAACGCCAACAAACAACACTTCGACAAACTTCTGGAACCGAAACCATGAGTAAGTAACAAAGATTATTCATACTTTCCTCAAACTTTCCTTTGCGTACGTTTCGATACATAGTTATTATCTTGTTTTCACGGGATATTTGTTCTGTGCTTGAAGAGCTTTATGTAGCAGACAGCAAAGGGATTGGAAATAGTTCGCTTTGTACTAGTAAGTACGCTGGAATGTTATTAGAATGTTCAAGCGCTTTTTTAGCTATTTGATCATTTTAATGTGTATGTGAGTTGTGTTTCGTTTATTGAAGGAGTTGAGCTGGGAATTACAAGAATCCTGTAATTTTATAATTAATTCTAAAGTGCCTGAAATTCACACACTTTTTTAAAAACAGTTCATAGTATCTCAAGTGCACCGTAAAATTGATTAAGTTTATTTTATTTCCTTTTTTTAAGGCTTTTTCTTTATTTATTTAAACTTCATGTACAATAGTGATACATAGGCGGACTTAATGCCACAAGGCATTCTCTACCAGTCAACCTATGGGTTAAATAAGAAAACATTGTGATAGGGTACAAAATAAATATATAAAAAATAACTTCTCTTCTTCTCTTCTCTTCTTTTTCTTCTTGACATACAATAAAAACAATAGAACGCCACCTAATACAATCCTTACTATTTTCGTTTCGTCCACGTTCATATTTTGTTTGTACATCCTCTGTAATAAGTGGGGAAACATAAAAAAAAATAAGAGAAAAGCCGTTGAAACACAGGGAGATGAAAATTATTCTCTTTTGCTTGCAGCTTTCTTAAATGATTAGATTCTCAATAAAATCAAAAGTACCAAACCATACCAATATTAATGAATAAGCGTATTAGCTTCATCATCAAAGCTTCTTCCACCAGCAACTTTTAGAACACAAAGGCAAGCCCACACTAACATTGATGGTCGGTATGAATCAAGCGTCCCCTGGGTGTCGTCACGTTAGGCGGTGGTAGAGCATTCAGTTGCGTCAGTTGCGTGACGCTGCTCCCTTGGGAGTTGCAGCCAGGCCGTAAACTGTTACTACATAACATATGAGTTCCTGGTATTCATTGATATCAATTATGATTTGATTCAACATTGTATGCACACATTATTTCTACTTACACGAAGAAAAGCCCAGGAAAAACATATGACATTTCTACACAAAAAAGCGCCCCTAATTATCTTGTTTTTTTTTTTAATTATGAAAAGTCTGTTTTTAAATACTTATATAAAATATGCAGACTATCTTCCACAAAAACCTGCTATTTGTAACTGCATATATAGTGTAAAGACATCGCAGTGATTTTCAGACAAGTCCAATAAAAAAAAACAAACTAAACAAAGAAACACACTGGCCTTTCGTCACATTAGTCCATAAAACAATCAAGTCTGTTTTCTAAAAATATAACGCTCAACCTTGAACATAGTTCCTACATCCCCTTTTCCCCGAACATCCCTCTTATTAAACATGATGGCAATTAAGAACAAAAACAAAAATAAAATTGTTCCTGTCACCAACAAAGATTTTGTAATGGGAAACGGAAAGGCGGCACAGTGTGCGACATACATTTATGTCCACCTCCACTCTGGCGGGGGTACACTGTGCACCGTCTCGGCCCCGGAACTAGCCTTGTTTTAATAAATAGATGTATTACTTAGTTATTTTTTGTGTAGCAGTTACAGTCTGCTATCAGACATTAATATTAGAATCCAGAGACGATGAGATTATTGCGGATGTGACAACTTTCTGAATGATAACAACGTTTAGCAGCCTTGTAAGCAGCGAGTTGTGAAGCGCTACGCGAAACGAGCTCCACACGGTGTTAGAAAAACAAAACTCAGGAAGGAAAACATTCTTAGGAAACTGGCATATCTAGAACCAAATATCCGAATAGAGAAGAGTTGTGACATCTAGCAACGGTTCAGGTCGGTATGTGGTTGGATGTCACAAGTTTTCGAAGGAACGAGAACATTCTGCTGATTATGTAGCTACAGTTACAAACCGAAAGTTGAACGCAATATAATTGTTTGTAAAGTGTCATATTTTAATTTGTTTTTTAGTGTCTATCAGTCATTAACTACATTTGAGTCACATTTAAGTTATTGGCTCACTAAAATTAGTCAGTCTTTGAATGCAGGTGTTAGTTACAAAGTTATATAATTTGAATACCCAATGATCTCGTGGGGTTGGGTATCAGTTTAGAACAACTATCATTAGAGATAGAACTATTTAGTTCAAGAGAAGTTTATCTCATCTGCATGATTTGTGTTTATTCGTATTACCAACTTGAACTTCACTTGAACACGTTTAGGTCTGTCTGTTATCAATATATTGTACAATCAACTGTAATAGATTGTTTATAATAGGCTATATGAATACTAAACCCTCTCATACCTAGTTTTGAGTGCCTTCATAAGTAAGCGTAGGCAAACCCTTCGATTGGGAAAATATTTTTTTCTATAAACTATGTTATGTTATGTTAAACAGAGGCATAGCTCAGCTGAATACCAGTATTTTACTTGGAGCGACTGCCTTCCTAACCTCCACGACCAAATTATTCTGTGGTATGTCTCGTTGTCAGACTTTCAGACTTCTGGCTACGTGTAAAAAACGGTCAAAGTTCTACAAATGACAGACAGGACATAGATCCCGGCTGTCATAAGCCGTTTGGCTTTCTGAGGTGTGGAAGTGTTTCGACATGTAATGGGTGGTCAACCATTCTTGGACTATCAGCGGTAAGCGTTATTATCATCAGAAACCATTAAATTTTTCTTCATAAAGCGTGGTCTCACGAATATATCTTGAAGAATCAACTGGCAGTAAGTAGTGTAGCAGCATTTGAAAGGTGTCGCCTTTGTACGACGGCAGGGCTCACACGTGACCGTTTAGTTGGCTCACGTGACCTGCGTACCAGCCAGGGAACGGGGACACAGTGGGAAGCTGGTGAGTGGGTTAAGTAAGGAACGAGTTTGTAAAAGATGTGTGTGAGTCAATGTGTGTGTGGTTTTGGTTAACACCTGAGAGAAACTTATAACTTAGCCAAATGCCAACCAAATCAGATATCTTCGTCATTGTTATGAAAATAATGTATGAATATTCATAGTTTTTGTGATTAGTGTTTGTGAGGCGAGGGTTAAAACCCTCAAAAAAAAAAAAAAAACATGTTTGGGTGTGACAAACTTGGTTAAGCGTAGATCATCAAACAGGGACACCACAAAGGTACATGCCATGACACCTGCGCACTTGAGGATCTTATGACTGCATCAGTGAGCGGAGTTTGCGTAGCTGAGTTTTAGGCTAAATATATTTGATGAAAATTTGGCATCGACACGCTAATAAGAAGACCACAAAGGTAAGAGCTAAATAATCATATTGCAACTTCAGAACCATTCCTGAATAAATATTGTACATTACTGTACATTAATTTCATTAATAAAAACCCATATACTGGTTCCAACTCAATTACATTCATATACCTTAATGAACACGCTGCAAATTATCGTAATGAATGAAATCATAATAATTAATACAAACATTCCACCCGCTGAACACATACATGCAAATGAAAGAGAAATCAACACAACATTAAGTAGATAATAAATAAATAATAATCATACACTTTATTAACAACAGAAATTAATTAAACATTTCAGTATTCGCGTAAAATAATTCAGTAAATATTAATCTAAGGTGTTTTCATGCTGACAGGAACAAAGGAGATGCTTCGGAAAGGGTAAAATAAATAAAATGTTAAATGTAGGTGTGTAAGCGCGTCAATCAGGCGGGGGCGTGATTTCCCCGGGGGGAACACTTTGCTACTTAGAAAGGCTTTGTTTTAAATAGCTCACGTAGAGATTGATCGAGATAACTGATTCTTGGGTGACGACAGTATTGGTATGATGTGACTGTGTAACCACGGTTAGGGGTAATTTTTGCGTGCACGAGAGCACTTCCCTAGATATCATTTTCGTGTCGAATCTGGTCTAAAAAGTACTTATAGATCTAGATAGCTCTGTCATTTGCCTCATTTAAGTCCTGGAGGGTGCAGGTGGTTTAACCCAACGGGCAGGCGATAAGGTTGGTATACGCTGCCACGGGGCTCCACACGTGCAATGTGTTTGGGAGGAGTCTATGCTACCTATTTAGCTGGATTGGATCAGCAGCGGCCATCTTGAATCCTCAGAGGGTTCATAGATTACCTACACTTTTATTTTGATTAGGTATATGCAAAAAAAATCAAATAACAAGAATTTTGTATAAGTATTCATAGGAATGAAAGAGTACTCTCTTGTGCACCAAAGTATGTTACCTCTCTGTTTACAGCTGCACTACGGCGCTCAGAGCGCTCACAAACTGTTTGTATTACTTACTTAGGCTTATTTGCTGATCGTGTTTTGTACATTTATTGCCAAGATGAGGATACAATTTGAATTATACCTAAGTAAGTACGTGTCTGGCGAATGGATAATAGTGTAGACGAGAAGGATATAAATGCAGATAAAAATATAAGTTCTCCTCCCCTACAATAATTCCGCTAGTAAGAAAGTTACTTTCTTCTATAAGCTTTTATCATTTTAATGTCATGGATCTGAAAAAAAGTAAAAGTAGCATTATTTTATGTCCAAACGCCTAAATATATTTTTTGAATCCGAACTAAGTGAATATCCTAGCTGTGTTATTTATACGAGTACTCTCCTCAGTCTGACGCTTTTTACTCGATTATTATTAAATCTCTTTGGAAGAAATTTTATTGGCAGGTCTAGATTATTTCAGGACTGTAGACAATTAAATATATAATTTACTTATGGTTTCCCTGAAGTAACAGTTAAAATAGTCCTTCATTTTCCGCCAGAACGCTTAACTAAATTCCATTTCCTATAAGTCCACCGCATCAGACGCATCTAAGCGTCTAAACAAGTCGTATCGTCGCAACGAGGCGCACGTGAACTATTAATCCGCGTGTGTCCAATCATGGCGGATATCCGTCCGACATCGCGCGATACGCGACTGTACGGACGTGATCGCATATCTCGCGATCGTGCTCGGCATATAGCCACGACAAAGGTCAATACAGAAGGATCAAAGCTTCCACTAGTTTTTATGGGGCTGGTTTTGGAAACAATCACAACACGAGAAAGATGTAGGGCAGAACCCTAAAAGTTTTAAGGGTCTATTTTTAGGCTAAAACTAATGCAGGACTACAGAATTTTTTCCCTTGACAGCCTAGTCTACAGCATTCGGCTTATCACCTGATATTGATATTTACAGAATCGTCATACTAATTATTTGTTATACGGATTGAATTTTTGTTTTTTCAGTGACCTTGATACTACGCCATTCACTCATGTTCTCTGATGTCATGAGTAAGCGGGCGTTCTGTCTCATCTAGTGTGATACGCCGTTGTTGTGTTCATCGGTTTATTAGACGCTCGGCTGGCACCTAACGGGCGTCCATTTAATATTTGATAGTGTATTCCCGCCCTTGCAACTCTCGCAAGTCATTTTGGAATTAAAATAGTGGAAATACGTTCTGCTGAAACTTTCGTTGGAAATTCTGTTCTAGTAAAAGTTTGATTGTTAAGTTATTCGCCTATTCGGCTCAAAGTACGAAGTATTTTGATAAGTTTTTTGGTCATAATTACATCCGGTTATGTTCGGCGCAAATTTTTTGGTTGTCTAATGATTTTTCATGCAATGTTTTAACTGGAAACCGCCTTAAATACTTTGTGTACCACCGAGGACATTGTAAAAACGAATCAAGGAATTGCATCGAAACCTACACACAGAACCTTTATAAGTTGTTGCTTCGTAAACGCCATTGATTACCAACGATGATTACCAACTTTACTTTACTAACCTATAGGTTAGACTTTATACTGTAATCAAGACAAAACAATAAAGTTGGTAATCATCGTCGGTAATCAATGGCGTATCAATACAGTAGTATAGCATGTAGTACACACACGGCTGCACATTAATAGATCTTGGTCAACAAATATCTAAACAGCTAAGCTTAGTCAAACAGTGGGCACCCAACGTAATTGTTATTACTATTCAGACGCTTGCCGCGCTAAGCCAACTACATCAGCGGGCTAAGTACTCTGTATGTAAGAGCTTATTGATTAATTAACGCCCATTAAGTGCTGACTGATTGCTTTACATAATCTGTGGCGCTATTAATGATTCGCCGTATTGATTACTGGACAGTTATTAATGGAGGTTTGAGTAAATTCCTCAAAGACTTAATATTTAATTGAGATTGAGATACAAAGTGGTACTTATATACGTCGTCGTTAAGTCGTCTTACAATGGCAGCCCACTTCAAGTATCCAATGAATACTAAACGTTCATAAAAAAATAACAATTTATGAGATTTTAATAATTTAAAAATAAAAAATTATTCAGTATTATGACGCATGACGTAGTTAAAACACCCTGTTGCGAGCAATGATTTACTGGACTTGAGTGCTGGGTAGGTATTGTTCTCCCGTTTGACACGTAAACATCATTAACAGGATGTTTCATAATTTTATTCTAATCTTTTATTATTATTTTTCTTTGTACCTATTATGGATGATAAAAAAAAATCGCGCTTAGAGCTTTTTTATGTCGGGTACATTGAGTGGACGACCTTTGTAAGACGACTAAAAAGTCACGGTGTAGAAGGTACTGAGACATACAAATATACGTTTCTAGTTAGACTGGAAGCCGGGCCATGATGATGATATTGAACTCTACTTACCTTCACACTAACACGGTGAATAATAATCACATCTCCAACTTGTGGTTTTATACTAAAAACAAGAACATGAATAAACAACTAATGAAGCAGTAACGACAAGTGTTAATTACACTGAACAACTAATTAGTTAACCATCTCTGTAAAAAAAACTTGAAGGTTGGAATATTTTTCTCTCCGGATTGAATTCAGCGCGACTTTAGTTCAGAAACTTCTCCGATCGAAATGGCTTAAAGGAGTTCGGGCATCAAAACGCGCCCGTTAATGACGACCTGGCGCGATTGGATTACGCGAACATCGCAGTGACGGTGTGCAAACACCTTTGTATTTGCTTTCTACTTGTGAGGGGAAAAATTGTTATGGAAATCTAAATTTGTGAAGAACGTTATGGGGATATTTCGATTTTCAAGTAATCTTGACGCAAATCACGTGCATTTCTTGAAAACTTACAAAAACGTGGTTATTTTAACATTCTATTAGTCATCCTAAATAGTCTTGTTTTAAGCCCGGCTGTGTACTATCACATTTAAAGGATTATTTTTCCCTATTCTTCTATCCTATTATTCAGAAAAGCTGGGCGGCCTAATCGTGAACAATGCTCCGAAAACAGCTGAGAGGCTTTTTTTCGGAGAGTCAGGTGGTAAAAATAAACTGAAACATACAAATTCAGCGAAGTTTTATGCAGAACGGAGAAAGTAGTTCGACCATGAGCTGAATGAAAACTGAATATGAGTAGTCATTGCTTCAGGCTAGCTTTGGTGTTCAACAAATACTATAGCGGCTCGAAAATGTGTTTCAACCCATATTTATAACTGAATCCCTAATACGAGGGGTGGCCATCAATCCTGTAAGGGTACTTAAGGGATTTAATTCAAGCCATCTGGATCCACACTTTTTTCACAGTAAAAATGCAGTTTATTTCTCAGGACATCTATCCATCAAAAACCACCACTCAGACAGTTTAAATATTGAATGGTGATAAAGTTTATAAGCGGTAGTTAGTTTCAGGTGTCTAGACTTCGTTTAATTACATTACCTTCAGATTCGTGACGCTAATTAAATCGGTGAGATTATAGGATTTTTTTTTTAGTTGTAATAATTAATTTAACGATCTTAATAAAAATCTTAGGCGTAACGTCATAGTAGTTAAAATGACTGAGTCGTTTGGTCTAATAGTCGGTCACAAGCACGAACGGTACGTAGGGCCTTAGATTTAATTCCCGGATTAATCAAAATCAGGGATCGAAGTGACAATATGTATACCTTGATAATAAATTTGATAATAACAAAAATCATCATTAATGTCACTTCACTTGCCCCCTCAAGACGTAGGATTCTGTCTACCTCTATTCAGTACCTATACAAGCGCAATGGTATGTAAAACTTTATGTTAACTCGTCACAAACTAATTTTATTAATATCAAATTAACCTCAACGCTACACTAGTCTATGCATCTCTACCTTGACATAGTTCTTACAAATGATTTAGCAGAACTTCTTTAAATTCAATTTAACGTGACATTGACTTATATGCTTCTGCTTCAAATTCACGTCGAGAGTAATTTTCTTTTAATATAGTAGTAGCAGTATTATTGTATTCATATATTCATGAGACGTTTCCCTCAGGGAGTCAGGTATGAAGCGGTCTTGTAGTAGAAAGGAAACTATTAAGTGTAGGTGTCTGTGCGCTATCAAGGCTCCATAAAGTATAAGGGGTTATATTAAACCATCGCACCGTTTGAATTGCTTTTTGGGTATTTTAAGAAACAGGTTTAAACTACAATACAAGAAGGCCACAAACACGATTCCCGACTGTCTCCGGAACTAAGTTACCAGCTCATCTGAAATCCAAAAATGACGTATCAAATATGCATGCCAAGTATTGTAAGCATTTGGCCTTTTGATAATAATTTGTTCGCCTTATATTATCTAACGTATCATAGTTACCTCTGCCTAACCTTTTAGGAAATACAAGCGTGATACGATTGTGTATTTTGTATCGTTACTATAACGTACACCTAATATTTATGTATGCTCACATGAACGTTCAAGATAGACGATGTCAAAAAGTTGCGAAAATTCCATCTCAATACGTAAATCATATCTTTTGCAACACAAACTTAACAGAACGGTTACAAAACTATCTCAGTTCTAAAGTCACGGACACCGATCACATGTTTGCATTAACTAGCACGTTAGTGGACAAGTTGGCCGCGCGCCAATCGCCAACGCGGGCCAGCATCGGCGTCGGCCAGCGCCGGCCACGTTTAATGAGATTTTGTGGACCATTGACCAACACAAATAAAAGGATTGTAGCTATAAGATCGGGGTATTATTGCCAACAAAATGAACTCCGATAAAAATGTTCAATACCTAGGCATTCCAGATGAGCACTATTTAAGCTCGTTTTTGTTTATTATTTGACTTGTGTAAAGCGAAGAAGCTCTTTACGAGAACGCATGTTTGCCTAGATATTGGTATTTGAAATCTTTGAAAAATCGGTGACTATTAGTGTTTACCTTCTCCATTAGATTGACCGTTTACCTTTTAGCTATAACCTCGAGCACCACCGCTTACACTATTCGTTTCAAATAAAAAAATATTTCAAAGAAATAACCCATAATCATGAGCTCAATTTCTCTAAACATAAATTATGGTACCTATTCCTGCCCTCCAACATAATCAAGTCTAATAAAGAGCTGCATTATTCAATGATCGCGTTACGAATTCCGGTGGAGTCGCAATCAGACATGCAGATCTAACAACTGCTCGTCGGCGTCGTACGCGACTGTCATAAGTATTCAGCACTAATCATATCAACGGGAACTTTTCCGTTATTTTTACAGGTATTTCAGGGTAATGATTTCATATCCTTATTGGTATTTGAAGTTACAATCAAGAGTGCATCGATAAAGAAACTCTTTGAGGAATTGAAGTTGACAATTTAGTTTAAAATTAATGTTAGTCGTCCCTCCTTATTCTAAGCTAATAAACTAGTAGTAGTAAGCTATAAACTGTAAATCAAAAACTCTTCTTTTTTATATTAAAAAAATCCCAATGCTAATCGAAAATACTGATTGCACACCTAAATAGTAACCTCAAAATATTATTATTTTAGCAAAAATTTGAGTTCGTGATGCATCGCTATTCGCTATTTTATGAACGCAAATATAATAATATTTAGCGCACAATAAACTTTGTAATTCATTTTTGTAAAACAGTTTCTATTGTTTTAACGCATATGGCAATTTATTTAAGTGAAACCGAGTCGACGTAGCTGCGCGGGGCTCCTAGTTCTGTCTGCAGGGTTTAAAGTAACCTAACCGATTTGGGGTGCTACAAGTCCCGAGCTCGCTTCACTCGCTCTTGCATCCTATGTTGTCCTAGCCGCAATGCCTTTTTTACGATGAAAACATGTTGCAAAAATATTTTGTTATATGTGTGAGTATAACGTTTGTACGCTCTTTCAAATTTCATGTAGAATCAGTAAAAATATTTAATTGATGTAAATAAATTGACGGGTGATAAGAATACATATATGACAAACAAATATCGCACATCCTCTAAAAAACTGTCATAACACAAAAATAGCAGTTTTGAGATAGACGCATTTAAAGCTTTTTGTGTTCTTAACGATGCTTTGCGCCAAAAACTTTCGCTTGTGCCATTTGGCGACTTATTTTGGTATATACTTATGGCGGTTCTTTTTTCAATTATAGAGCAAGGACAATTGAAGTCGAGTAGGGTATTACCTAAAAATCTACAATATGACAGTTTTTTAGAGGACGTTCGATATATTTAACACAAACGGACACCATACATTGTTAATCGTTTAGAATTCACATTCTTACATACATAGATAAATATTAAATTATATAAAATATGTTTAAATGTAATCTTACCAAATAATTATTATGTTAAAAGTTTATAACAGAGCTCAATAAAATTAATGTTATAATTTAGTTAATTAATAGCTCACATAAATTTTATACTTTTTGCTGTGCCCTACAGGGTCCGTAATTGTTCCTTAGCTTTAAGCCCATTGTAAGATCTTCATACATTATGGAATGCAAATACAGATATGAATATGAATAATAAGTTTTTTGAAGTGCATTTAAAAATAAATCATAAACTAATACCCAGCTCATTGACCGCTATTTCATTTGCCAGAATTGGAAGATTACTGAACTTTACTAGATACTAACGCCATATGTCTTGTTACTGGAACCAATAGTATTTTGTAAGTATTTAGTCAAAAAACTATAAGACTTAATATTGCTGTATGCATTTTCTTTGAAATGAAAAATTCGAATTTCTAAGAATATCCAATATCCTTTGAGCCAAATATACTACTAGAAAGTGAAACGAGCAAAATGCGAACACATTTCTTAAATAGCTCTCTTTGTAGCAGACGACACACAATGACATTCAAATGATCAAAGACGGTGAAATCGAGACATCGACACTTACTGGAAGTGCCAACATTCCGGGCACATTCACCCGACGTTGACAAAACAACTGAAAATATTGTACATAACACAATGTTGCCAACACTCCAACTTTATTTTACTGGTGAACTAACATCTCAACTTCATTCTTTACACACCAATTTTACAAGACTCCCCTCTCCCCTCTTGCATCCTAAAATATATAACGATGAAAAGGAAACACATTTTACGAGTGGAGGTCTCATTAAAATGGTGTTATGACTATTATTTGAATGACACAATGTAGTTTGGTGTTTTCGTAGTGAAACTTTTCTTAATAACGAGCCACAATGTAACAAAGAAAACTACAAGTGAAGGAGTAAATTAATGAAAATATTTACTTGACTGCACTGAAACATTTTTAATAGCGATTCAAGAGTTTGGATTTATTCACTTTGATGCCAAAGTTGGTTCCGGTAGTTAAAGAAAATAGTTAAACGAATTCGCTTTGCTGGAAGATTAAATAACATTATTTCAAACGTTTGGAGGTGTAATAAATTCCGTTAAATTGTTGCTCTTTGTTTAGTTTCACGGTAAGAGCATTCATACAATCTCTGCTGTGTAGTAATCTGTCGCCATTATTTTCCATAGAAACGAATAGGTACCACCTACTGTCAGCATTCCATCATTCTTTTATTGTCAAGGTAAAGCTTCCTACCTAAGGTAAATAAAAGGACTTCTTCAAACTATATCTAAACAGATAATTCATTAAGTCTAGAAAGTAAGTGAAAGCACCTAAATAAGCCTATTCGGAAAACAGACACTAATGCCAGTGGTGGGCACCAATCTGTTAACTTTCTTACATTACATCTACCAAGCCCAAGTTACCCTGAAAAGAAAAACAAAAACCCTCTTCCATTTAAAAACGTTGAAATATTTCATGAAATCACCACAAAATGCGGAGCGCATTCATTAATCGTGAGCAAAGAAAAAGTTCAGGGAAACGAACGAAACGGAGAAAAATATACGAAATGAAATTCATTGCAATAAGTTTTATTGGTTTTGTTTCTGTTTCATAAATAATGCACGTCGGGGCAGCTGGGCACAGTGGGAACCGGCGCACTGGACCTCGCTGATATTGCTTAAATCATTTGATAAATTAGACTTGTAATACTTAGCTACGTATCTGACGTTTACATTGTCTGTGTGTTTGATTTGGATTTTAAAGTAATCTGAATTTGTAAAATTTGCAAGTACCGAACAATCCTTAATTAAAGAGACAGCATCAACATGTCCTAACAAAAGTGAATAAGTTGTTCGGGAAACAGGAATGTGCTCTTTGGTGAGGAGACGGGGTCAATCAGAGCATTAAAATTGATATCTACCGAGAAACGTTAAATAGGTAAACGTAGTATAAAAAAAATGTTTATAAGTTCTGATAACTGAGAAATGTTTCTTATGGATAGTATGTAGCTAAATAATAATAATATTCATTATTTCCATCAAGGCAGGTACAAGAATTTCTTAATCTAATGACAATTTAAATCTTAGTTTTGTGGTTGTACTGTCACATAGAATTATGGAATTCTCTAACTCCTAAACTAAGTCAAGCTTGTATTATAGGAGTTTTGAGCTGTTGACTTAGGCACAACCTTGATCTTATGTAACTGTAAAATATAACTAAGTTATTGATTACAAAATAAAGAAAAAAATAACATAAACCTACTGTAAGTTATACAAAATGATATCCATAAATATCTACCACTTACATATAAAAAAAATGCATTATATAACTATTTAAAACTATTTTAAATTTTAAAATGTACAATACAAACAAAGAAAAGCAATATAAAAGAAAGGCAGACAGTTGAAACATCTTGTTTGAAATATGTTCGATAGCGAAGGCATATGAATTTACTAGGATAACTGATATTCTTGTAAATAATTGATGACAACCGTCGAACACTCAAAACAGAAGATGGGGATCTATTTACAACAGTACTTTCTGAGTTAAATAAAGGACGCTTATTTGAGCGGTAACAGCATATTTACTGAAAAATAACTACGAAATACCTGCGTAAAAGGTGTAATATTTTTATCAAAAAGGTCTTCATAAGATACCTTTTCATTATTGACATCAGCTGTCGAAATGAAATTGCGACTTGAATTTAAACGTTTTCTTTCGGTGCGAGTATTTGTATCATATTTTTAAAGCTTTACAACTCATAGACCAAAACTTTCAAAGCCATTCAAATCATAAACTGTAAGGCTACCTTCTAAAAAACCTTTAAAACTCTTCAGTTTCACCCCTGGCTTGTTACAATCACCCACTTGACGTTAACGGCACATTTATTAATTAAATCTATAAAACGATCCGCCTGATGAACTCGAGGCAATCAGTGCATAACAGGCTTCTCCCATTAATGTTGAAGAGCCAAGTTTTATGTCGGCAACACGTTGGCTTAACGTTGTACACGGAAGTTTGGAACACATTGACGGATTTGTAAGTTTATTGATAAGCTTCATGTTTGTAAACGAAGGGTTAGAAGGAACTGCTGTACGTACCTACTTAGTAATGCCTCCTGGGGCTCGAGGTCTAATAATAACAGCCAGTTGAATTGATTTCGGTGGATGGGGTTTTTAAGAGTTGCTCTCGGCTGTCATTCAACTCCGAAGGTGTGGCAACCAGTGGTTGACTACAACTCTGTGGTTGTGGAGGTCAGATAGGTAGTCACTCGATATAACATAGGTAGGTACTGGTATTGAGCTGCAATCGGTTAGACTGGAAGCTTATCCCAACATAGTTGGGAAAATGGCAGGAGAATGACATGTTTCATGAAAAGAAGTAATGCTGCAAAATGAAAGATTTCTCCAATTCTCCTTAGTATAGTTAGCCTACATTGTGTGTCGCATGCTGTAGAACATTATTGAACTTTCTATTAACAGTTTCGCGTGATTTTTACCAATTAGAACTTTTCACTTACACGCTGAGTCTGCAGCGAATGTTCCTGATCCAGTTAATTAATAACTAGAAAACTGCTAGTTCCTGTAATAAATACAACAAAAATAAAAATACAAGGCACCCTAAAATGGAAATACCTAATAGGTACACGAAAAAATTACACTGAAAGTATCTTATCTAGCCCTGGAGGCATATGTGGTTGATGGCAATAGACTCGCCCCCTATTCCGTGAGACTTAAAAATAACTAGCGAAACGTGAGTGTACCGTAGGCACACCTCTGCTCTGTACATCAAACCTGTTATCCCCGAAGGGTAGCACCCTTCGGGGATAACAGGTTAGATGTTATGTTTACTGCTACTTTGAAATTAATTACGAATGGTTAATGTGTGGTTATTGAAAGTCAGCGACTGTGAAATGAATGAGATACGACTGTTCCGAACCGTGTGATTGTGACGAGCGCGCTCGAACGTGAACTGACAGCATCCTCATGTGCTTGTTAATCAAATTATGTTTTGTGCTCACTGCAGTAACGTTTTTGTGTTTAAACTGCTAGTAGGGACTGTTAAGTTGTTGTTTACTTTTCAATTTGAAATAATTTAGTTAAGAATAAATTTAATATGGCGACAGCTTACTGGCGTCGTCCATGTTTCTTACGAATACCCGAAGATGTCGGATAAGAGTGACACTGGCTGATGACTATCACTTTCGGAACGTAGTATCGATGACAGACATGACATGGCAGATTATTGATTCTGATGACAGATTACATTTTGATATAATTTATTTTACTCTTTGGATTACATCGCGGGAGACGCTATCATACCACCTCTATGACGAATATCTCCAGTCTCCAGCAAAATACTGTTGACATCTAAGCTCCTGAACAACCAAAACGATGATCACTAAATTTCTTGTTAAAGGTCATCCTGTGCCAGGTAATATTTAGAATACCCCTTTGTTAACTATACAAAATTAGCATCGTCATCCAGTCTCCCTCCATCTATTTTCATAAATTCGGAGTATTCCTTTAGAAAACATTAATCATTTTAGTTACAAGCGCCGTTATCACACAACATTTTGTCAACATCACAACCAGAGATTCACTCTTACTATGCATACAATAACAACTTCCTACTGCCGAATATGATAGTGCACAATACTGCGCATATCCGCACGTCGCGGTATAACTCAACCCTGCGAGCGCGGCCGGGTCGCGACGACCAATGCATTCCGTTACGGCTTCATTCCAGACCGGACAGCTTTACGGGTGCACTCGTGCGAACACCTTTCAATATTTAATGTTATTCTCGTATTCATATCGGATTGCAATCCGATTTTATTGATTCGAGAATTGAATCTGTCTTGGTAAAGTGATTTATAATGCTGAACTAGAAAACTATAGTTTTGGAACTTCTCCAATTGCATGTCTTTACTGATCGTGGTTAAAACTTCAAATAGAAATACCACAAAATACCATCTTATCGAAATGTATTTTGAGCGGTATGAGTAATTGATTGTAGAATTATTTTTATTGATAGTGCAGCGGTGGTGTTTGTTATTATATCTAAAGTAGTGGAATCTATAATCAAGTCTCCTTCAAAAACGAACTGCTCCAATGCCTATGGACTTAAAATCAGTCTACTACAATATTCTAAAAACTATGGAATACCCAGTGACTTCTAACATTGAAAAACAAAGAAAAGTGTCTCTCACTTATAATAGTTATTCGCAGCTCACAACCCATCCACCATACATCCAAGTTTAAACTGTCGGCGGTCACGGATTCTCTGGTACAAACCTCCGCGCGCCGGTCGCCAGTCGCCGGTCGCCGGTCGCCGCATCTCACGGTTAAATCTCGTCGCGATGAGATTTCAAACTTTAATTCTAACACTTCTACAGCGTAAAATACTGATCCTTAGACTTGTGATATAGTGTGAAGAGGAGCGGAGTTAAGGAAGTTAATTTTTATAAGAAACTACGGACTTGCGAATATAATGATTCTTAAACATCTTGCATTAAAAAAACTGCGAATAGAATCTCAATAAAGATTCTATTCGAAGTTTATTACGTTTTGGATAGGATCATTGTTATAATTTAAATGGCATATCAGACGAACCTTTGTTTTCTCTACCTATAAGTATAGGGGTCAGTTTCCTCCAAGTGAAATCGTCGCACACTTTTTTGATGTCACTGAATAAACGAGAGTAGGTATCAGTATTGCGCTTAAGACAAGTATAAGATTCAAAAGAAATTAAGCGTGTCCTCGCGCGTGCCCGAGGATTCCCAAGCGGCCTATTTTTACTTATTTTACTGCGACACTCTTCCATTCAGTGACATCAAATAAGTGTACGAGGATTTTTCCGCTGGATGAAAACTGACCCTAATGAGTCTATAATGTTCCCACTGCTGGGCCTCACCTCCCTGAAGGAGGGAGTGTATTGTTTGGGAATGTCACCATGTCTTTTAATTTTTAAGATATGCAGGTTTTTTAACGTTGACGATTTTCTTTCACTGTTTTAAGAGCAATGCTATTAATGAAAACATTTAACGAAGTAAAGTGCCTTCTTTTACAGTCTTATAAAAAAAAACAGTCACAGAAACTGCCCAAATCTTCAATACTGCATTACACACCGACTTGACAAAAGGGATTAACTTTTCAGCTCCCGTTTCCCAAGCACACACCTTCCCTATCTCGCGGGGTCCCGCGTCATCTAAGTTGTCGGACGCAATCTAAGTTAAGGGCCCCTAATTCGGGCACCTGCCGCATTGCGCCGGTCTCGAGATCATGATTAATGGGCGGCGTGATGCAACTCGCTCGAGATTGATTCGTAACGTTATACAGCGCTTCCATGTTGTAAGATTACCTGATAGATTGGGTTAGTGTGGCGTAACACTTTATTGGAGTAAGCTTATTAGTAACTGTTCTTGCGAAACTGTACGTCCAGAAATGTAGATGATAATTAGTCTACCTTATTTCAGTTACAGCAACTACATACTACTCATCCGAGTACTTAGTACACAAGACGGCCATACAATTGAAATTACTGAAAACTTGTAGAAACGATTCATTACACTTGTACATATCTCTAAACAACTTTTACTTTGTGATAAAACAGCTGCTCGTCACACTGAACAGCAACAGTTACAAAGTAACAGTTCGCATTAATAGTAATTTCAATTTAGAATACCTTGTTTGCATGTTAAAACATAAACACAACTCAATAGTTTTGTTATTAAAACAACTTGAATAACCGACATGCCGTACGATAAAATTGACCTGTAAAACCACACACAGCACTGTTAATATAAAATATTTGCCATAACACAACAAACTCCGCCGTTTGAAATCATAAATGGTTTCCCATCGAGTTTCGTTCATACACGGCTCTCGTTCACTCAGTCACTCGTTCCCTCGTTCATTCGTTCAGTCTCTCAGTAAGCACGGGCGCACACCACAACTACGCTGTTATTATAACTACATGTTTGCTGTCCGGTGGAATGCGTCGATGAGTGTACGGTCGATCTAAGTGTGTAGTGACAGCATGTCGGTGTTCATTTTATTTGTCAGTTTACAAAAGTATAAAGTATCGAAAGTTCAGGCAAATGACATAGCTTCACATAAACCCGTAGTGTGTGTGTGCAGTTATCTCATTTACCTGTTTTGCAAAATGCTCACTATTAACAAAGGTGCCTTTGCAGTAAAATGTTCATGGCCGGTCGTAATTGATTTATCTGGCACTCGTTTACCCACTTCACTATATGAAATATTCCTTTGACTAATATACGTCCACAACCATTACATATAATTAAAAACCCTATTAATATAATTCACAGTCGGTACAGCTTGATGTGCTAGCGTCTGTAAATCCAGTCAAACGTGCAAAATCCCTGCTGCAAAAACAGCGCGCGCTCGTTCAACTCATGCTCCTAATTGTTAATAATTATATATTTTTGACCATAAAGCTCACTTGACTACCGCTTCTTAATATTATTATTAGTTTACGAACTAAACATCGAATTCATACCGTGACTAGTCACTTAGCGTTTACCCAGTAAATTGGAAATTAGCTTTTCAACTTGGGCAAATCATGATTACTCACTTGAGCGTAACTTTTGGCACCTAGTAAAAAATAGACTTCAACTTATTACTGGTAGGCAGCTGAAGCCTAAACTTCTCACATTCCGATACTTTATAATTAGAAAAGAACACTTGGCCACAACTTCATAAACTTCTACATTTTTCGTGGACAACTACGTCCGCCAAGTACTATTTCATCGGTAAATGATACGCAAATAAAACCTTAACACTTTTTTCACTGTAGTATTAAAAAGCCGCGCTACACAAGCCTGGTTTCCCTTTATGACACGTGGCAAATGGTGGTCATTCGCTTGCTGATAATATAATCCTCGGGCTGCAAAAACAGTGCGGCTGCATACATGATACGTCAGTCCACAGCGACCGTGCATGCTCACTACGTTACAATGGAGGAGTTTGTTCAGTTATGGAGTGGTATGATGTGTTGCTTTTGGACATTTAAAGACACACGTTTGATCAAATGAGGAACCACGGACGTTGTACGCAAAACTGATCAACTAGGAAACGAGCGTCTGTAACATGGCAGCGAACGCCAGGAGCATCTGTCACATCATCATCTGTCAAATCTCGCGAGTGTCTGAAACACTTCGAAAAAATGTGTGACGCTTAGTGCAAAATAGCTGTCTCATGTGCTGAACATGTATATTTATTTTTCACCAACGCCAAAGACCAAATTGAAAACTTGTTCACCTAATCTCGATCAAAACTATAAAACCATCGATGACCAAAAGTATAAAAACAATAAATAGGTACAATGTTTTTAATAAACGCAATCGTGTAGTAAAGCCCGGATAATTCTGTCGTACCATTGTGTAGGCATTTGGCATCGCACAATACTTTATGTATCTGTCGCGTCCGCGCGAAACAAAAGATGTCAAACATGAAATAAAGGTCCGTTACAGTTCAGAGTTAGGGAGCGTGCACACTCGTGCACTGCCCGGGAGCCCGGGTGCTCGGGTGGCAGATGGTCCGCCAATGTTAATTTTATATCGTACGGAGCTCGGGAAGTTTTTAAAATTAGTTTGCGCTGCTGCAGTTGAGTGCACTGTTTTTGATACTTTTTTGATTATTTCTAGTTTCTTTTGTTGTGGAATTGGGTAAAATGGGGTGGCAGGACGCGATTGTTGTTTTCAATTATACACGTACCCTTACAAAATTGTTGTTACAGTTTTAATTTAGCTTGTATATCGTCATCTGAACTTTCAACAGAAAGGATGAAGGATTGTGAACAGTTGTTTTATAACTGTAAATACACCAGTACAATAGTTCCACATCTTACATACTATGAGATTCAATAATAACACGCCCATAAAAGCAAGGACGAGTACAAGCTCATGTTTGTCCCTGTAACAAAGAAAACCAACCAGTACCAAATTAAACTGAAGGCACAAGCCGAACTAGCCGTGTTATTCCACTCAATTGAATGACAAGATATTACCTTGTGAACGTGCCACTCAGTCTACATGCTCCTTAACGTTAAAAGCGTGTAGTCTGACATTGCAAGCTTGTCGCAAGACGTTTGAGATCGCATTGTTTTGTCGCTTCCAGCGCGTTACCTCCGCTGAGTTATATTGTTGGTGCTTGCGCCGGACCCCGCACCTAATGGACGCCTCACTGCTGGCCCGGACTCACGGCATTTTCTTTGATTGTTTCTTTTATTGGTACATGTCAGAAGCCGTAAAATACAGGTGTGTAAAATTATAGATCGGGTAAAAGCTGTGGGATATCAATGACGCACAGTCATTGTGTTACCATGACAGGAGAGATCGTAGTTGTTTCGTGTATGATCATATTTGAGCATCTGGGTAAGCTTGGACGTTAACTACAACTGATCAGTAAATTGGATAGGGTAGTTAAGAAAGAAAAATCTTATGTTTACCTCTCATTACTAAATAAACGTTCCAACTATGGAGAGGAATGGGCAAAAACTCCATGGACACACTATTGTTTTCCTTATCACAAAATGTGCATATTTACAATACCTGCGAGTAATATCCGATTATTGAACACACATGAAAAGTCATAAGGAAAGTATTGGTTCATAACAATTAATTTAAATGTTTGTCAACATTGTAATACAATATGTCAATATGTTTACGTTACAACTGTTCGATTATTATTGTTTAACAAACATTTACTTCCGTTTGAATTAATAATAACATCTTATTCAAAAACAAAATAGATCGTTTTCCTTCCTCAAAGAGTTACTGTCTGTTTTTTCAATAAAAGCTTTTCAATAGCCTTAAGCAACCGGATGTCCGTGTTTGAATTCCCCGTTCAGATAAATTTATTTGGTCATTTTGTTTGGAATGTCTGAGTTCCTATCTAGCGTAGAATAGCACACAAGATTGCTTCACCACGTAAGATTTATGTACGGACAAGTTCATAAGCAAGTTGAATTCCTAAACAACACTACATGTACTCGGAGACGTGTTGTCTTACTAAAGGATCGGGAACTGCACAATATGTGGAGGAAAAACCACTTCCCGTGAAAGTTTTTTAATTTGCCGAAGGTATGGATTACTAGAGCTTTCAACTTTAGCCGTCCGCGCCGCGCCGGATAGAAAGAGGAAAGTATGAGGCTACGTGATACGTGAGACACCGGCTTATTGTTTCGATAGGTAGGTCATACCACCTAGGTATACCTATATCTTAAGAAGCCTTTATTACATAAGTCATTGCAGAGCTACTTTGAGGAGCTCGAGGCTAAATAATAATACCCGCTCGGATCAATCTTCAGGTTATGCCGCACTTGCCTAGGTTGGTCTGTGGATGGGCGACCACGCATTACATGCCGTATTACCGCCGTGCCTTGGAAAGCATGTTAAGCCGTTTGTCCTGGCTGCCATTTCTATATCTTTGTCAGTCGTTACAGGAAGTCAGTGGCCCAAATGTCTGACAACCAATCAAACTTAGGGGTATCATATTACCCAGTAATAACTGGGTTGTGGAGTTCAGATACGCAGTCACTCCAAAACATAGTTGCGAAAAGGCTAGGCAGATGGTGACTGCCATCCACCAAGCCTTTCCCAAACCATGTTGGAGTCAGCTTCCAGTCTACTGAACGCAGCTGTGTGCCAGGTATATATTGGACGACTGCCCTTCTGACCGCACGACCCCATTACTGGGTTAATAAGCCTAACTTCAACGTAGCATTTAACAATAACTTCATTTGTTCTAGTCCTACAATATAAAATAGTAACTCCATTGTAGCAGTCATTAAGAACATCAAGAGCTCTTGTTAGTCTTAAATCAAACAGAGGGGTTAAGACCCGAAGTAGCATTCATCAGGCGTTGATTTAGTTCATTGTCCCTGTACATCCATTAAATGGCTCGCCTGTCTTAATTAGGAGCCCTTTGTCACCTAAATAGACCAATTTTACAACTAAGTGTTAGTCCACGTGTATTAATTGGACTAGATCTAGATGGAGGACCATTTGACCTTGGAGACGTGCCAAGGATAGAGAGGCGATCTGTTTGCCTTCCCTGGGGAACACAAATATGTTCTCTGCCCCTAGGGCTCAAGTGTGCTAATGAAATTGTTACAGGATGGTTGATCATTGACACCGTTGTTGTTTTATGTACTGTTTTGGTAATTTTCTAATTGAAAGACGTCGTAATGTATCTCATATGGTGTGTCACTGATGAGGACTCAGCGTAGGCATGATTTTTTGAAAATCTCGCATTATTATGACATTTCTCTTACCTCTGTCTGACATGTAATTTTGCTATCGTGGCTTTTTACAAGCTCCGAGGACATTTCATTCGTTCTCATGCGTATGTACAATATCTAATACAACGAGCTGTGGCACAATGGTAATAGCGGTTTCTTGCTATGGTTCTCATTAGCAGACATGACCTCTTTTAGAACTGAAATAAAATTATATTATTATTTCTTTAAGCAGGTTGTTAAAACACTTTTAAATGTCTACTTTTTTTTAAGTTTCATATCTGACTGCTCTGAGAAGAAACACTGAAACAATCTCAGAGGTCTCAGGACTGTAGACAAGTTTAAACTAAATAACTTGCGACCTCGTTAGTTCAAAACATGGCTGTAAATAGAACTTAATTAGAGAATGTACAACATTTTTCTTCTATACTCCACGGTTTACAGCAATCCTCATTTTTCGCCAATTAAGACGTCCGAATAAAAGCTACCCTGGAATTATGAGAATGTTCAGAGAAGTTTGAGCCATGTATGACATAATTTTAAGTATCCAATGACTTACTGTGTATGTATGTGGATTTAATAAGCGGTTTGATACAATGTCGAGTTATGTGAGAAGTTTCATGCAATCATTATGATGTGGGTTATGTAAAGATAATGCAGTAGCTCAGACTAAAATCATAAGTTACTTAGGTACATTATCATAACGCCTGTACTCCCCGAAGGGTTAGGTAGACTTGCACCCACAAGTACACCCACATTTCGCCAGTTGTGTTTAAGTCCCGTGTAATAGAGGGCGAGTCTATTTCCATCATAGCATAGTCAGCCTATTAATGTTCCCACTTCTGGGACGCAGGCCTCCTCTCTATGAGAGGGAATGGGCTATAATCCATCACTCGGGCCCAGTGCGGGTTGGTAGATGTCACATGTCTTCGAATTTTTGGTTCTAGGACATGCCGGTTTCCTCACAATGTTTTCCTTCACCGTTCTATGCCAGCGTTCTATGCTATTGCCATCACCAGGTACAAATCCCAGACTCCATGGCTTCTACTGAGAAATGCCTCATAGAAGACAAAAAACCCAATAACACTTTGCCCGACCTGAGAATCAAATCCAGGACTTCAATGCTCAGCAGTCGCGCTTGTGACCACTATACCAATTAGGCAGTCACACAGTTTAATTATTGATTACAGATACATACTTACAGTTGAAAACAATATTAAAGAAGACTAATATTTTCACAACCTGTTGAGAGTTACTACGGATGTCTACGAGCTAACAGGAACTAACAAAACCGTAATTTTCTAATAAAACTCACAGACGTCGTAAAAATATTATCTTTCATATTTACCTTTAACAAATTCAATATTAACAGAAATATATTAGTCACGTCTCTTCGCAGAACTTTCTCCAATAACATTTTCCTCGACCTAGCTACAGTAATACACAGACGATCGGAAAATATTAGTATTCCCGTAGAGTTCCGTGGACAATGTTAGAGGCAGTGGGAGTGCGGGTTCGATGCTAATTACTAAGTTAGAGCCGGTTTCTGTCGCTGAGGTTTGCATAACGGTAATTGTGCAGGTTATTGTTATTAGATACGCATTCGTTTTGATGTTATTGACTGGAACATGAATGTGATTTCTTTTGAACGGTTTCTGTTACTATTTGTTGATATTTCAATCTAGTAATCATCTGCCTTAGCTTTTCCCATCTATGATAAAAAGTTGTAGTAGTAGTACGTTATATAGTTTTTTTTTTCAATCATGTAAAATTATTTATTCTTTAAAATAATTTTATTTGACAGGTTGACTAACTTAGTTCGAAATGACGATGGTCTGATGTCCTTCATTCTTAGATTCAAAATAATGCTTTGCACTTACAATCGAATAGTTCCCACAATCGAGTAGTTTGCCTGAAGACTTAAACGTCCCTTGAAATAAATACAGAAAGTGAGAGAAATCATATTTTTTTTTAAGTTGGTATGAAAGGCCTTTATTATCTTGTTCAATATGCCTTTGTCTGCCAGCTTAGCCTTTTTCCTACTATGTTGGAATGTCGGCAACCCATTTAGCTCTGGGCACTTGGTAATACCATACCTCTTGGTAAGACGCGACGCGACACGACTACCTTTAACGACTGTCAAAGATCTATAAATGATAGTCAGGGACCAATGGCTTAACGTGCTTTCTGAGCCACCTAGTCAATAATCACTTTATAAACGTAATTCCCACATCATGATGAATGTTTTTCTTAGCTGTTGATTAGGGTATCGCAACAATGTTACTGCTTGCTAGTTAGAAACCCGAGCGGAACTGTCTCGATGCAGTCGACAAGTCGCGAGCACTAAGTACCTATTCACGAGAGGCAGGTAGCGCTGACGTCATTAGCGCTCTCCCTTACAAACCTCCAAGTAGTTTATTTGCAGAAGTTCCACGAGAAGATTTACAGGGAACTACCTAGTTTCTCAAACACGGTGATGCACCCACCTACTGATCAACGTAGTTTTGTCTCTAAAGTATGCGATGGATGAATGGAATAAATCATTGATACAATCTAAATTGTTAAGGGGTGTGAAGACCATGAGAAATCTAATAAAAACATGTTTGAGTGTTTTTAACAGGTTTTTGTTTCATTAACTTCACATTAACATAACATCAAGCCGGTAACCTCCGAAGGTTTAGGCGAAGGTACACCCACATTTTGCCAGTTATGTTTAAGGCCCATGGAATACAGGTTATTCTCTATTGATAAAAAAAATGAATTTACGTGTGGATTTTTCGTGAATTACTGGGCTATTTTCAACTATAGCTCTTATGAAGCTGTGGTTCTTACAATGTGTGTAAAATACTAATTTAACGGCTGCGCAATTTCAAAAAGAGATTTTTTTTTTCTTACCAAAGGACCTTTGGTCTTCTTCACTATTTTCTTTTGTGGCATTCCTACGTACATTTGCTTGGCGCCTTTCATTTCACGTTATGAGAGTACGAACGCTTTCGGTATGTACCCGTGGTACGGCGGCTGGCAACGTCTTTGAGGTGCGATAAAATTTGACTACCCGCAGCACCCGCGCCTGGTCTGTACGAGAGGGTCTGAAATATGAAGCGAGAAGATTTTTTGTTTTATAAAAGACTTTTAGTTTCATATTTGAGAAAACGAATAGCGAAGCACTTACAGCGCCTTATTTTCTGCTAAAGATCGTTAACAACTTACGGCATTTCATACAAACTTTCAAGTGTCAACACAGAAAGCTGTCAGTGTCACCACAGCTATGCGATATTGACTCATGATCACGGTTAAGATTTGTTGATCGCGTTCTTCCTTTAGTCAAATTTGCGTTTAGTTCTAATCCTTAATAAGAGAAACAGTTAAGAAACAGTTTTGTTTCACAATGCATGGCCGCATAAGCATGATACATAAGTCTAAAAAGTTGACAGAGAACTTTTCGAAATGTGCTTTAAAAAAAGAGACAATTGGAAATTTCTGTTTCTATGGAAAAACTAAAATCGGTCTAATTTAGCAGTAACACTATTTTTCGAAAATGCTCTCGGTCAACTTTTTATACCTATATATCTTGCTTACGCGTATAAAGTTTCATTCAAATCGGTTCAGTAATTTCGAAAAACAGGACTTGAAAGTTTGTATGAAATGCCGTAAGTCGTAAACGCTCTTAAAATCACTATTGCATGGCCTCAAGCAGTGTAATCTATTGTGAAACAAAACTGTTTCTTAACTGTTTTTCTTATTAAGGATTAGAACTAAGCGCTTTAACTAAAAGAAGAACGCGATCAACAAATCTTAACCGTGATCATGAGTCAATATTCCATAGCTGTGGTGACACTGACAGCTTTCTGTGTTGACACTGTCAATATCGCCTCAACTTGAGCCGTTGGGGATTCTTTGTATGAAACTCCATACTGCAACGCATCGTAGCATCGTAATCGTATCTTCATTTTTTATGTATTTATATGCCTCGGAACGAGATCTGCTAGTAAACATGAGCCAGACGATGCTGAGCCGTGCAGTGCTTATAAGTGTGCGTTGTTCTTATGACTGGTCATGTTCATAATGTTCGTTCGTTTGTATTTCTCATTTCGATGCGACACTCTTAAATGTATGAACAGTTATACCCTAAAGAACAATAATACCCCATTAGCCGAGGCGGGTCGCGCTTCAGGTTCAGACGAATAAAGCAAAGACTCGTAATGTCCATTCGTTTTACATTTCAAAACGTTCAGAGGTAAAGGCGCTCCGGGCGTGGCCACTAAAATAGCGATCAATTAAATGAGCCTATTCCATTCCAAAACGGGGCATAAACCTGACCAAACATTATTAATGTAATTTGTGATCTGCCTTTTCCGATCAGTCAATACCGATTCATATGGTCACGCCAGCGTTTACGCGAAGCTTTACTAAGTTGATCAACTTAGCTGAAAAGGTTTTCATCAATATATTATATTATTATTATTTTATTATTTTCATATTTTGCAGTAAGATCAAGTTTACATCTAATGGTAATTGCTTTTCTCTGCCTCGAAAGTAGACTAGAAATTGTATCGTCTTTAAAACGCGTCATGTTTCAACCGTTTATTATCTCAACTTCGAAAAAGCATTATTAAACCGAACTTAAGGTCATATCATAATAAACGATACAAATTCTACACCGATAGCAGAATGAACACTTTTCGCTTCGGGTTCACTTCGGCATCATTCGGTTAAGTTCGGCTTCAACGCCGAATCTTTATAGTTTTGGTACGTGGATCATAAACAGCGAAACTGCACGTCTTTGCTTTCGCACTTATAACTGTACTCAAGCGATAAACTTAAAAGCTAATATAGCTGGTCACGTAGCTAGCGATGTTGTTCGTATTCGCATTTCGGTTTTCGAAAGCGAGCATTTTTCGGTTTTCACACTGTAACCTGCAAATATGGTCCGATTATGTAAAGTTTAATACATTTATTACAAAGAACTTTAAGAGTTACATTGGTCCTTAATACTGAAGAGCTTTTTCAACCTTCAAACCTATCGATATTCTCAAACATTTACGCATCACTAGTTACTTTGTGCCAATATCAGAGCAATATAAGTTCCATTCAATACGCAAAGTAATTGTATCAGAAATACTGAACAATGGAAAAAATGTAATATGAAACTGGATACAAAATATTGAAGCTTACTTCGTCGTAGTTTCAATAAAATTACAGAGAAACAAAAAAATATGTTAACATTACTCGACATAAACAATTTGATATTTCTTCGAATGAAAATGAAACCATACCAGTATTGGTTTCATTTTCATTCGAAGAAATATCAAATTATGGCTTCTATTTTCTGGCTATTCTTCATAATGACTGACCATTATGAGAATTATCGTAATTATGGAACGGTAAGAAATAAGACCCCGTACCTACCGTAGATAAACAAGAGAATTTTATTACGGTGTCGAATTATTATGAAGACGGTGATTAATTCGGCTGTTATTATTTACTTTTCCTTGCCTGAATCGTGTGACACAATTATAATCCTGCGTTCTACTACCTATTTGTAGATAAAACGAACTGCGGACATCGAACTGTAAGTTGTGGCTGCCTGACAATTGTAGAAAAGTTCCCCATAACTGTACCTGAACTATAATTGCCTTGAAGTACACTTGCAACAAACATTTGCTAAAAAGAAACTATAGATACTGATTTGAAGATGGATCGACACGACTCAAACAAGCCTCTGTCAATCGCAATCATACTTCCATTTCCTATCCAACAGCCAGCTCACAACTACATCTCCCCATTACATTCACACTAACTCGGCAATGTTCATCAGCCATCCCCGCTGTCGACGTGGCCTCAGGTGCGGGCGCATCCGACTGGAAGCGAACCTCTTCAAACGGAATACTTACGTTGATGTTCACCGATCGCCCGCGCCATGCTGAGCACTGTCCTTTGTTTGGTAACTGTTGCTCCTGTTGCTATGGTATAGAGAAGCTATGTTTACAACGAGGCATAGGTGAGCATGAGCATTATCAGCTTATAATGTTGCTGCTGGGACACCGACCGCCTCTCTATGAGAGGGAATGGACTGTAATCCACTACGTCCAGTGGTATAAAAGCCAAGCCACATGTCTTCGGGCATGCCAGTTTCCTCAAAATGCTTTCCTTAATCGTTTTGAGAGCAGTGGTGATGAACTAAATAACATATAGTAATGCGCCTGTCTTAGATCGTAGCTACGACCTACAACTTTGTGAGGCGAGTGCAGTACCAGTGCGTGGCCTCCACTGCTACAAGGAGGATCATGAATTTATGAAGATGACGACATTTAAAAAACTGTTCAATGTTTCTACCTTCGGTAAAAATTCGTAGGTAAGTTCTGGGACGACTCAATTTGATGAAGATGGACCGTTGTCGTATGCCAGTCTATCAAGCTTTTTGTCGATGCACTGGCAGTCATAAAACATTAAACCTAAATGTTTCTTGTGAAAATAAATACTCAAAAATACCTACTCGACAATATAATGTCTATCCTCTAAATTGGAATATAGCAGTGCTGCTTGTGAATAATTGGTTCTAGAATTACAATTCGCATATTACAATCTTTACATCCGGATTCCCTGAAACTTTTAGGTATGCTGTGAAAACTTTCATATTTCACGTGGCTTTATATTTTACGCGTTATTTAAAATTATCTATACATTCACAGAAGTTATTTAAGGAATTAAAACACTAGTGACATCTACTAGCGGGTGCCAACACTACACGTAGGCTGCAGGGTAGGGTAGGGTAGTATGTAACGAACGCGAAGACAGACCGTTCACGAATCAACCAAAATCTTGTACCCGAATCAAATGTTACCATTTCGGTTGCTTGGAGCTCACGTAGCTCAAACTGTTGACGGTAGGTTGCGCTTTTCGACGGTTAACTCATGAACAATTTTAATATTGTTTCAGCCGCTAGAGGGTATTTCAGTCATGTTTCAGGAGTCTGCAAGTTATTGTTTCGTAGGTATCTAATACCTTCGTTATTGACTAGTTTGTAAGAACATAGACCACGGTGATTAATAAGAAACTTTTTTTCCTACTTTTATGTGAATATAAATACTTTTCAGCAGTCTTCCCGTGGTCCAAACATCTTATCAAATAAATTTCGATGTCAATGAGAAAGTTTGACAGTGTATATTGTGGTACAACTTACAGCGTGTAGTAAAATGGAGACCATGTAAAAAGTTGTGCTAGAAAATGAAACGATTTCATGTAATATTCTTGATATTTATTTTATTTATACGTAAATAAATTATTAGTTTCACTGATGTAGTTAACTAAATTTGTAAAGGTGGATAAAATTCGCTTATTAGGTACAAAACTGACGCTTAGCTCACAGGACACTTAGCGGCATCTAGTGTCGGAACAATCAACAGTGAAATATATAACTTTTATAGATAGTTTCAAATTAATTTTTCAAGCTTCGATTTCGGAATTTTGAAGATAAGTATTTAAAAAAAAAACAGGTCAATATGTTCCTGTGGTGAAGCTTTGAAGTAATTATTTAGATATTACATATTATTTTTATTACTTTGCTCTAATATGGATTTACAAATTAGTAATGTAAGAATCGTTGGCAAACGTTTCATTAGTCTAATCAAAATAAATCTATCAGTTGATAATGTGATTCAACAATTTTAGGAATCTTCAACTGTGTTATTACCTTATAACGATTAGGATCTAGATAAAGTTTGCCAAAGCTTCTAAAATTACCCATAACAAACAAAATAGAGAAGACGATAAATAGAATTTGAATACAGTGAATAGTAATGAGTATTGCCAGTGTTACAATATCAAAAAATCTCGAGTTCTAACCTCCTATAATAATAAACTATTGATGAGATGGCAAGTTACAGTATAACATCAACAGACTAAGCTACTGATATCAATATGTTAATACAAACGTCTCGTACTAAGGCAGTGTATAACAATCAACAGTTTGTATGACGGACAGACACACATGCAGTTAATGTTAAACTAGAAAAGAATTCAAATTGTGAAGGTTCGGTTGAGCCAGTACGGACAAACTGCTAGCACTGCTCCGGATATGAACACGGGCGAGCGGGTGGACTACGGACTGGCTGCGGAGACCTGACTTATATTTCAAATTATTTATCTGTCAAACTCCGGTGTCCGTAGTCTGGTTCGGAGTCCAGTACACTTGATTTGACAGCAACTTTACTTAAGTATCTTTCAGTGTCCGGTGTCCATCAGTGTCCGGTCCTCAATTAGTCCGTACTGTTTTAACTGAACTTTTATTGTTGTTTTAGTAGGTACGTATGTATGTCTGTACGTCATAAACGCGAAGCCGTAGTGTAGGTACTCGCTAAAAGGCAACTTGTTTACAATATAAGGTCTAACTATTCATACACGAAATATTTTCAGGGAATCATCTAACGGCTATAACAAAGCCATTTCAAGGGATTTTTTTTTTTATTTTAGTATATTTTTTTTATAAAATAAACAATTTAAAATTACTTGACCCACAAAATAAATACTGGCTCCTTATTTTTGAGCATCCATTAAGCTAGTTTACTACGTCGTATTTACCTAATGTCATTGTTAGAATATGGGAGTAAAGGTTTTATGCAAAAGGTCTCAAAAAATTTTTGAATTATAATAATTTCGTAAAAAAAAAATCACTCAGATAATTTTTTTTTCGTTACTATGGCGACTTTACGACTTATAGAAGTTACTCTTAAAATATTTCGTGTATGAAAAGATAGACCTTATATACACCGTGGGGGCGACACTGTCGCTCCGATGTTATCTCTTATATTATTGCCAATGACTGACTGTTGTTGACACGAGTTGTTACTGAGAGACAATAGAGCAAATATAAATGTTAACTCCCTGTGAGCCAAACAATCCAGTGACAGAACCAAGCTTTAATTTGGGATAAACATATTTGGATTTTTTGCCAAGACAAGGCAAGTCAAAGGCACGAGGTCCTGTTTTCAGCAACTTACACACATTTCAGTGATCTCTCAATTGCGTGTTAACAACAGATTGGTCATACAAATATGTGAGATCACTGAAACGTTTGTAAATAAGTAGAGTTACAGTAGAGTTGGGCTCAGATCCAATAGTCTAAATACACTGAATGGGAATTCGATGCTCGTTCTGGGTGACATATAATATTATTATTTGTTTCCATATTGTAGGCCCATGGGAAAATATTGTAAGTAGGTACATGAGTTTTGGTCTACATATTAGCAGCGCAAACATCCCTAATATTCAAGTAGGAGCCTCATTTGAAAAACCTTCAAATATCCAATCAGAGTGCATTAGGATAATAAATCAATCTCGGGTCGACAGTACGCATAAATGTTATAAAGTAGGTACGTAGTGAAGCCAACATGTCAACAACAGCAGTCTTTATTATAACACGTTACTCAATCTAATATAACTAATTATTATTTGTGTGGTATCATTCGTGAAACAAACCGTGCACACACTCACTGTACATCTCATAAGACTAGACCATACCTACACAACTTCAAATAAAACAATTAAAGCGCAACCCAGCTGAAACTCAACGACATCAATGTTCTGTTGACAAGAGGAGGAATATAGACTTGCCTGTTCGGTAGTGACTACAGGCCAGGGTTCGGCTACATCTAGATTTGACTTCGCTTATGACCTGAACAAAACTCCGCTTGGGCTCGATGAAAGGTGTCTTGTTATTGTTGCACGAATGCGACGCTAGCAATACAAAGATCACGCAATGAACGTGGCAAATCTCGCCGTCCACATCCTACGTAGCAGTTAACTAAGGAGAAGCCAGGCTGTTCGATGGAATTCTATGTGCAGCAGCTTTCAAGTCAATGAAGTGTGAACAATTATATAAAAGCCGCTTGTTTAAATAAACCAGCGCTTCTAACAAGCAGAACATTGATGTCGTCGCTGAACTCAAACCATGCGCGTTTCCCGTCTTTATAACTATCGTATTTAAACTATGATTATGACACAAATCTTCTAATAATTACAATCCATATACACATTTTTATTTTTACAAATATATTTTTTTACATTTGCGTACACACCCTAAGTATGATATTTATCACATTATTCTTACAAAAGAGAACTTACCAACAGATACTAGACAACATACAATAATTTAATGACTCCATAAACATGACTATTTTAGATATTCTTCTTTACTCAATGATATAGAAATCTTTTTATTTTTAATTATTTATGTTTTATATAACAGTGAATAGTTATTTTTAATGCGAAGATATTATTGTAAGGTTTTATTTAAGTGAGAAATTGTAATTTCGGTATTAAATCTATGTGCGTTCCGTGTAACCGTTTACTTTGCAGCTTTGTCTTGTCACATTTTTCATAATTTCCCGCTAACAGTGAAACACATGAGACAGGGACCTGTGACACATTTTCCCTAATGATTTAGTTAGTGATTTTTTAACAATTCATTGATTTACCAGCTTAAAACTTAAAGCACACAGTGACGCATGTATTGAATAGTATGGCAACCATGGAACCAGTTCGTGTAAAAAAGGTAAAATTAATGCAATTGCAGCTAAACGCATGTTCGTCAAAATTAGGCACACACATGTTGTTACATGTGTGTGCCTAATTTTGACGAACATGCGTTGAGCTGTTGCTCGCAACAAACATTCATGAGTTTTATTTTGCTAATCTATAACATCTCTATCAAATTCACTTCTGATTTCGTTTCACTTACTAATGTCAGTATTAAAACTTTGTTTTAAATGTAGAAACAGAAGTGACATCGAAAAAGACAGATTTCATAGAATCACTTTGCAGATCTATCACGGCAATAGTTTCAACTTAGTGACATTTCGATGGACCAGTCACAAAGTGATAAAAACTAATATGTCTCACAGCTATCGATCCTCGTCTTCGTCTTCTTGCGATTAGCCACAAACCGCAACGACCCCCAACCACATTAAGAGCTAATTTCACCAATGAAACTGACCGCCAGTGTCAATATTTCATATTGAATGTCGGTGCGTACAGTTTCACTTGTGCAACTTGCTCTAAGTATTACAGTTTACAAGTTTGAAGTAATGTCACAAGACGGAGACATTATTAACAGTGGTCTAAACATCGAGTTGCGCTAGAAAGTGGTGCTGATGCTGCGGGTGCGGATGCGGGTTGTGGTGCGGCGTGTGGCGCGCGTTGTCGTGCGGCAGGGGCGGGCGCGCGTGGTGCTGCTGCAGCGCGTCCAGGTCGGCGTGGTCGCGCCGCGCGCCCGCCGCCCGCGCCGCGCGCGCCAGCCGCAGCGGCACCGGCAGCAGCTCCGGCATCACGCTGTGGTGTGTCACCAGCGCGCACAGGGACGTGAACTCTTTTGTGAAACCCTGGAAAAGATAAAGGTTTTCTTGATTATTTTGGGGCCTTGGTGAATGTCGTCTAATACCTACCAGGCAGAAGTTACGTACGATATGAATTTGGTTAAATACAATATTCAAGATAACATCTGCAATATTTAATTGATGTAGCCATTCTTTTAGGTATTCCATGGCATAGAGGACATAATAAAGCTTGGAACAAAGTTTACTGCACAACTCCAGATCCTGTTGCCGTTCCATCAGTTTTACACCACCTTACGAAGTAAAGAAAGGGAAATTAGGACCTATGATAGATGATACGTTGCAGAACACCAACCTTAATCTTATACCCCTTGGGCGTGCGCAGTATGAGGTAGTGCGCGATGCCGGCGGGCGTGAAGTCCCGCGGCACGCGCACGGACAGCGCGAAGCAGCCCGTCTGCGTCGTGCTGCCGCGCACCAAGAACGCGCCCACCGGCTGCGAGCTTAGCACTTCGAGCGCTATCTGGAATATGGACAAAGAATGGAATATGATGATGATTATAAAAATGAATTGTTGATTGATTGATGTCCTTTAGAACATTCACACAACAACACTACAAACTCAAGCAATTCACATCTTGCGAATACTCAGGCGCATGCTCTTTGCGTATATCCTAATATATCAACAAAGATCGGTTTGAGTGCTCCTGCTCCTGGATTCTAGCTCCCCCAAATTGCAAGCAATATATTTTGTCAACTTACTTCTCTAGGGATGCCGTGCTGGAACCAGGGCGCTTGCCTCAGTTCGGGCTCGGCGCGCGGCACGTTGTTGTTGCCGGGCACGACGCCACACGATGACGCGCCAGACGACGATGATGTCGTGCGACTGCACGCTACTGACTCACTGGAAAGACAGTGATTTATTTGAGTATTTTAAAGTAGTGGTAAGAGTTGAACAGGCATATGAAAACATATACAAAAACTAACATAAATCATTGCATTTAGAAAAGTCTATCCAAGGAATCTCCAAATTACAGATCAATCAGCAACTTCCTCTGTATGACCAACAGCAACCTGCATCATGAAGAAAAGCTATTAACTTAAAATAAATAGATTAATGGATTCATTACAAGAATTAAACATTCAAATTTAACGACCTTCCAGCACAATCGCAACCAAAACTCCAAACACTCGTAAAGCTTTTTCTCAAATACGCGTTCATAATTTTCATTCAACAAAAGTTGTGACGTCATTTGCTCTGGTCTCTAAGCTTAAAAGTCTTAAAGTAAAATATTGTTGGGAACCATTCACAAGAATGAAAAGTCGTGACCCAGTTTCCATTAAGCCGCTATCATCGCGGTAATTTAATATAGAACTTTTTTCAAAGCAAAAAGTAAATAGAATGGACCCAGTGCCGCGGCTCTCGTTACGGAATATTTTAAATCCGCGGACTAGATTTTATAAAGCCTTTTGTGCAAATTTAAAAGTTTTCTGGACTGAGGTGTCAATTGGGAATTTATGATGCTGTATTTCTTTATTCAGAGACCATTCGAAGTTTAAAGTCCTGAGGTGGATTTACGTTTAAGCTTTTTGAAATTAGAGTAATGTTTTAAAACGAAACTTGAAGTGAACGCACGCTTTCTATTAGGTTTCTTCTAGGTGTTTCTGTTCGCGTTCCGCTTCATTTCGAATAGTCCTTACATTTTGAACGGATTTCACTGTTTTGATATTTGAAATTTTCTAGAAATCATCAGTGGTATAAGAGTTTGTGCCATTTATTGTAAAGCTTTTGCCATTGCAGATCAATTTTGTTCGAAGATGCTCGTCACCATAATCTTTTAGTCCCATTTTCAAGCAAGGGATGCCTACTTGGAATATATCGGGCAGTAGGGAAGGGATCTAGACACCCTACTCACCTGTTTTTCATATTGTTACACCTCCTGAAGTCGACATCCAGGTCAGAATGCATGAGGTGCTCAGTGCGGCGCGGCGCGGCGGGCACGGCGGGCGGCTCGCGGTTGCTCTCCCGCGTGCGCGCCTCCGCCTCCGACGCCTCGTTGATGTAGCCCCCGTTCATGCACAGCGGCAGGTTTGTGGGGCTGAAGGGGATAACATTTTGTGTTGTAGGTGCTGCCAAAATAGGAACAAAAGATTCCTTGGCTAATTAAATAATTATGAAAACAGATAACCCCATGACATGTTGAACTACACTACAACCAGGCAGAAAGAATAGCAATATGATGGTCCCACTGCTGGGACACAGGCTTCCGACAAATTATTGGAATTGAACCGTAGTCCATCTTGCTTTGGTATTCGTTCTTCCCCATTCAAAGACTCATACAGTACTTAATGGAGAGAACACATTGCTCAACACCATGGTAAACGAATCGCAAACGACCTATCATTTTGAGATTTCATTAGCTGAATAAAAAAAATTACACAGCGTTTTTTTATCACTGGTTTCCCAAATAGTGTTCAGAAGTTATAACCGTTCTCATTGAGAGCATTAGGAATATACTGTAAACAAAAGTTACTACCACCATTATTGACCACCTTCCCAAGATTTGCAATGCAAATTGCATTTGTAATTCCCTTAACACTTACGTGGTAGGTGTATCTGCGACGAGCGGTGTGGAGTCGTCGTCCGAGGGCTGCAGCAGCGCCCCGCTGAACCCCATAGCCAGCCGCTTCATGAGCGGCGGCCGCTCGCCCAGGCGCCGATAGCAGTTGATCTCCGTCGGCGAGTTCGACTCCTCCGAGCTGCTGGGGCTCGGCTCGTTCATTAACTTCGACACGCCCATTATGTTGCATTTCGCTGGTGACCTGGAAAATTGTAGAATAATTTGTGATAATTAGTTGGTGGTTCAAGGAAGTTAGGACAAGAGGGATTTGATTTGATTTGAAAAATAAATTTCTTATTTTTACAACGTGTTTCGGTAGCCTAAGTCAATCCTATACAATTTAGCTTTATACACCTTTGTTATCACAGATAGAATTTCACTTTGTCTGGGACTTCAGACCTTAATAATATGCTCTTGCTAAATCTGCCTATCATCTTTATAGGTTTAATAATATAATTTTTTAATAGCATCTCGTTACACTTAGCCTATGTAAGTCTGATAAAAATCTCAAGTACCTTACTTTAACTACAGAGGTCGTTCTACAAATTGAAACTACTTAACTAGGACTTTTACAGCGTGCTGCATACGGGTTCATACAATATTACACGACACAGCACTGCACGAACGACGCAGTAACCCGTATTGCATAGAAACTCACGAAATATGTTACTGCAATACCAATTTAGGTCATACCGTCGAAAATCGCAGGTGATTGAACCAAACGTGGTGGAAGGGACACCGACGCGAAAACGGTTACCACGATTCAGTACAGCATTCTGAACCCCCACACATAGATATTTAGAAAAATCAGCTGTTCCATACATATTGACCGTGTAGGTATTGCACTTTTTTAGGAAACGGCTGTTTTTTTTTAAATAACCGACGAAAAATTTCTGTGTGATAAATGAAAACGTTTTCGCGTCGTTGTCCCTTCCACCCTGTATATTTTACTATGTGCATCCAATTTTAGTAAATCACCTTTGGACACCTGGAAACTAGATTTTGACAGAAAAAAATGCACTGAAGGAAAGATCAGACCTTTGTGAAACAAACTGCTACAAGACGTCCAGTGTTTCTCTATCTCTCATCTCATTCATGGCGAAAAATCCCGCCAATATAGAATTATGGAGGGTTCCAATTTCTTGACCTAGACCTAGGACCTCTCGGAGTTCCTGTAAAGGAAATTGCCTCGGGAAAGCCAAAGAACACTCATCTTCCACCTCGCGCCGCATGCACTTAATGGCTAAACTTTTTGACTGCATCAGCGAGCGAGGTTCGTGTAGCTGAATTCGAGTCAAACATTATATTTTTGCCATCGGTACGCTACGGAGAAGATTGTATACGTATTATTATTAAGTTGCTAATACCTGTCCCCACAGTAGTGGTGCTTGAGACCGGGCAACGTGTCGGGCGCGTGCACGCCCATACCGCAGTCGCTTCCGCTTAGCTCCTTGCTCTGAAACAACACGGGAACCTCATTATATGCCCTATCTTTCGTAATCTACGTGTGAGACCTGCCACGAGTTGAAGTGGTATTAAGGGGTAGGATCTGATGGCAAAGTTGAGTAAGTATAAGTGTAATAAAATTAAGTTTATTGTTTTCCCAGTTTAAAGTTTTAGATTAGGCAGCACTAATGTTGATGGTCTACCGCATTTTTCACATGATTTAGATTTACATACAAAACGATACCTTTTTATGAAATATTTATCCATTAATAGTAAAAAAATAAGTTGTTCGGCAAATCATATATGACACACAGGAAATACAAGCTCAGCTGTTAATCATTTGTAATTTGGAACCTGCTTTTAATCGGTTAACATTGTTCGCGAAAATTGTGCCACTTGCTAAATATTTAACTACTATTACTACGGAATGTTACCTGCAGGGCAATATTAACTGGTCCACTATGATTACTGATACTAGCCAATACATTTCAAATTGCTGACAGTCTCGAAAGGCCGTCGAATGTAGGACAGTCACCGATAATAACTCAATACAATGGGTTTTCAATATTTCGACTTGATTATTGCTCGATATAACCGCATTCCACGACTAAAATGCAGTTAGATCACAAAAACAAGTAAAGATTTAACGAAGGTCTACTCCTTACAATTCACAATGACATTAAGTTCGTTAGGGAAATATGACATTAATATTGTTAAGAGCTATCTACAGTAAGCAATTTGGTTCTATCCCACTTCTTAAAGGTTCTGTCAAGCCGATAAGGATAAGTTACGAAGACGGATCCGGACACACACATATTATATAGAGTTTGTAAGTTGTCGGTGTCCACGGCTAGTCTGCAGTTTGTCTGTACCAATTGGACTGAAAGAAATTGTAAAATTTGTTATATTTTGTTGTGAAATTTGTTTTGAAAGAAAGCGGGTTATAGATCAGCACCGTACGATCCAAAATGGAGTCCTCCAGATAAGGGTTGTCCGTCAGCTTCGACCAGCACTTTAGTGACCACCGAGCAGCATTGTACTGGTATCGGTAATGCGTAATATGTAGATGATTTTGCCAAAACCCTCATTCGTCTTCATCACCATAATTAACAGGAGTCTATTCTGCTTAGTTAAATCTGATATTTCACTTTTTAATCACGCATTCACCAAGCTCCTCCTAATTGTTGTCAGTAGTCCTTCAGTATCTTCTTGTCACATGGTCATATCGCTACAAAATTATCGGTGTCTTTTACTGCGACATTACGGCACGTTGCCGCGCATTACCGCGTATTACCAGGTATTACCTCGCATTACCGCTCTTATTCATACCGCATCTGAATGGCAACGCGCAGTTAGCAGACTATTACAGATGTAGTAAATGCAGACGTATAATTTATATGCCATCCAATGCAGCTCAGTGTTAGAATGGATTGAAAATTATCTTCTTATTAAAATTTCTAGGTACATAAAGAGGTTTTCCGATAAAGACTTTATATAATTTACAATAAGTATTTACAAAAAAAAAAAACTAAATCAGTATGAATTTACCCAAAGTCGAGACTTTCAGTAAGTTATAGCTTAATAAAATATACAAAAAAAATTAGGACTGAAGCACCTAAATGTAATGTTTTCTAATCATCTAATAAACACTGTACCCACAATGCATTTCGTACCATTATTATGGAATTATTTCTATTACTGTAAAATAAATAACTTTGGGTCCCTTTCCAAACTTCACATAGAATGACATTCCTTGATAACCAAATACCGTTACAGTTGCGTCATAACTAGGTACCTACTCACATAAATCTATTTTAAAACAAAAGAGACTGTTTTTGATCATCACTTTATCTAAATTATTTTAAAAGGTTCATTGGAGCTATCTTTTGAAGTTCTAAAGTTTACTTTAAAGTGGTTTTATAGTTTAGAAAAACACAATAACGTTGCTTAAAAAGTTCAGTGAGAAGTTCAGTCGAAGAAGTAACTATACTAACCTTAGCCATACCTTATTACAATTATCAACAATCTTTCTTCTTCAATTCTCTCTAGTCTTGCAAATGACTACTGCTATGATATTGACTGTCGGAGAAAAATATTACTACTCAAATCCACACTCTGAACTTGATAACATTGCAACTCGTGACCCAGACAACATTGTTGTTAATGTGTGCACCGGTAAGGGGCGTCTATAAACATCTGGGTCAGAATTAGAAATATACTACCAACCTCTTCTTGTACCGCTGCAGGGCAAAGGCTTCTTCTGATACAGAGTAGTCATGAGCATTGATTATCACGCATTTTTTACTTCACCGATATCGGTGATGTTCAAGATAAACGACTCAAACTCAGAAAGTACAATAGTACTTTCTGAGTTTACGTACATATTATTAGGAGACGATAGTCTTATAATATTTTATAAGACTATCCTCTCTTAATAGTATGTCTGCTGTGGGGATTGTTAATAGCTGTGTGTTTGTTCGCGTGACGCCACGCATCCTGCCGATGCCACAAACAAGCCATGTTGTGACTCCGGTATCCGTCCCCCTTACCGTCCCCATGCTAATGTTCATGTGTAGACGTAAAACTGTTTACTTGAAGAAGGTTTCAATTAAATTATGTTGATTGGGATTTATTTGTTTGTTTGTATGAGAACGTTGTCGTTACAACAACTGTTTGAGTGTATTGAACGTCAATATTGTTATTTCTTGTTACGGTGAATATAAATGAAGACTTTATTTTGTGACATCCATCGACCCGGACTGGGCCCGCGTGGTGGATTATGCCTCACTCTCTCACAGAGTGGAGGTTTGTGTCCCAGCAGTGGGAACGTTATAGGATGGGTATGCTTATACTGTTTAGTATCAGCACATGATGGGATATTAGGTAACTTACCAAAGGGTAAGGTGTGTCCACATTTGCAAGTAGGCACATGTGTGCCTACTGAACGAAAACAAAGTTAGTCATAGATCTCAGTAATTATATTAAAAGCGATTTTTTGCACCATGGCCAATGTGAACCAACCCTCAGGTACCGTCATTATGGTAGAACAAAGACGTTTAAATCTCAATTAGTTTAATAAGCCACAGTCTCTATTAACTCGCTCAACAAGTCGACAATTTTATTATTGTACTCGTAGAAGTTGTACTAATTAATTTACGTTCTTCTATTGTTGCTCTACTGCTTCAGGTTTCATTGAAGTTACTTTGAATCGGGACTATAAGCAATAATAATAATGAAAATGAAGGACGAATATTATGCATTTTGTTATAATTCTACGTGTATCAGAAAAGATTGTTCATACTTAGGAGGTCATCGACGGGATGGGTTAGACCATCCACCTAAACAACGTTCTTCATGGGACAAACGTCCTAATCGCGAAACAATTATCAGTAGCTCCTTTTTTTTTTTTTTTTTTTTTTTTTTCCGGATGGGAAATCATCAAATGACCCCCCCCACTCTGGGCGGAGCGGAGGGGAGTGTCAAACTTGTACTGACTAAAACCCATCCATGTTCCTTCTTTGCCCTTTATGTTCCAGGGCCACGGTATCTCTTTCGAACAGTCCCGCAGCCCTGGCAGGCATCGGTCCATGCGGACCCCTACTTGATTGCTGACATCTCTTTGAGGCGCGCGTGGAACACGAACGCGCCGTCGACACGGCCTGTAGTCATAAGACGGCCGGACGGCGAGCTAGCCCATAACTCGCCGTCCACAGGCCAGCGCCTACGGTGGTCGGAAGCCACCACGTGACCCCCGACGCCCAGGGCGTCTCCCGCGGCGGCTGGGACGTGAGGTTCTTTCCCTCTCACGTCCTGCCACCTCCTTCACTAGCATGACTGCTTCGCAGAAGGAGGTGACGGCTTCCCATTCCCTCTCGCTCCGGACCATGGCTTGAACCAGGGCCGGACGCGAGAGATCGTCGCCGCCAATCGCCGCTATGAGGACACGGCGGTGCTCCGCCCAAGCGGGGCAGACCTCCACGGTGTGTTCCACCGTGTCCTCCGGACGATCCTCGCAGTGGAAACACCCGGGTTATCAGTAGCTCCTTACATTTGGATCTAATAGGTGTTGACGTTTGCACGGGACATACAATAATTCTCACACGCTTACTACTCCCATTTGCCGCCCAAAGTATAATACACGCTTTACCTACGAAAACACAATCAAACTGTAAAAACAAACTAAGGATATCTTTCTTTTAAGTCCCAGTTGGAACATAATAGTGTAATTGAGGGTTTTATAGAGCTAAATTGCAATTCAATGGCACCGCTCGAGAGTCACAAAACACGGAATGAGGACGCAAGTAATTTAAGATTAACGACAAAAAAGGAAATAAGACTAGTAATTAAGTGTTAGGAGTAGAATCTGTTGTCATTTAAAATGGTCCTGTAGTCTACTTTCAGCTAAATTATAGGCATCTTATCGTTGCAGTAGGTATCTACTCGATTTTAATTTTAAGTTTTAATAGAGCTGTATTAATACATTTCTCTCCCTCGCTACCTCGTTGATTTAGAGGTCGTAAGCGCAACAGTTGAACATAAGGTCCTGGGTACGATTCCTGGGTTAGGCAAAGTGTTATTGGATTATTTCTTCAGGGATTCCTTAGTACCAGCTACGGAGTCTGGATTTGTGCCCTGTTGATGGCAATAATAGGCTCTCCCCTATTCCATGAGCCCTAAACATAACTGTCAAAATGTGAGTGTACTGTTTGGTGCACTTCTACTTAACCCTTCAGGGATCAGGGACAGGCGTGATGTTATATTGTAACAAATACGTTCCCAGGCACAACTTGAGTCTCTAAACCAGGCCAACACATCCCAGAGATCACACTAACCCGATTCGAAAACAAACACACTGTCTCCTAACAAAATGTCAGGCACTGGCACTTAGGCTCTCAGGCCACCCAACTAGAACAGTTAGCCAGCCCGCGGGCACAACACACTTCACGTACGACTCTGTGTATATTAGTGTGTCTGTGTCTGTATGTCGCAGTGACACGGGTTTAAATAGAGGCAATCTAATGGACGATGTCGTCATTACTGAGAATCATATACTTTATCCATACCTGTCTTGAATGTGCATATAAGAACAATAAGAAAATAAATGTACATCAGAGTGTACCTAGATTTTGTGTCAAAGCTTAAAAACCGCAATCACATTCATTGCGGTTTAAGAACAAAACAAAATGTTTAATTTTGCGTAGCAATATGAGCGTTCTGTGATTAAAACTCCAAAGAAACAATGGGGTATATTTTTCAATTTACAATTTATCAGATTGACGTAAGTAAGGCTGAAGTTTCAAATGATAATGAACACGGAAGATAGAATGAAAACTTTTCCAATTACCAGAATAATTCCTCTATCTCTCCTACATCTGCTGGCTGCCCTAACACACGTTCATATTAAATATTCAGCCGATACAGCGGAAGGTTCGTGCATTTCCGTAAATGCTCACACGTAAAAGTTTAGTGGAGACGTGCAGCACGTCGTGTGGACTCGGTTTACGGCGAATCAAATAGGCATGGAGGCGCGCCGGTAAAGGGAATTGGTGGGGCTTAGGGCGACAATAATGTTCGAAAGAATGCGAATGAAGGAATCAGTTGGGAATGGTTAAAGTTTTCATTTATGACAGGACTACAGACGTTTCCGTAAAAGTAAGAAAGTACCTATTACCTTAAGGTCTTTAAACAGCTTTAACCCGTAATCGTAAAGATACAATGAGAGACAATGATAAAACTCTTCAAGCATGCTATTTTTTCCAGCAAAAATGTACCAAACCGTAAATGCCATGTTGACCTTTTTGAAAAAAAATACGAGTACATAATGCAGTTGAATAAACACCATTGCATTGCAACTTTAATTTTTTTATTAACTTTTAATGAATGTTCATTAAACGAATACCAATATAACATTCTTCATTAAATTAGATCCCCCATAACACATCTATGTACAATTACAGCAAAGCCCTACTGAGCATGCATGGCCAAGGGGCCATGCATGCTCAGTAGGGCTTTGCTGCCTTCTCCCTCTGCCTACACTAATGTGTGGTGAAACCTCAATAATTTAGATCACCCCCTATCATTTCATTACTTCTTTGTAAGGGAATATAAATTATGATTGCTTTACCAGCTGTTGAATGTTTTGGTTTCGACTTTAATTTTTATTATTATTTGTTGTGGGCTCATTAATCATCAAGTCGCCAGATAACGGATGAAATTTGAGTTTCATAACGAATTCTGTTCCTGAGGTAAATTTGAAACATTTGGTAGTTAACAAAGAACTTAAAATATCTTTGAAACAAGAAAACTTTCTATAGTCTCAAGGCCAGAGAAAGTTTTGAACAAATTATGAAGCTAAATCGTCAGTCTTTAATTTTGTGGAACCCATTCAAGGGAATTTTATGTGAATTTGAAGAAATTCCAGCTATAAGGTCTGTGATAGACGATAGTGGTGCGTTCCGTGCAGACACGCAAGCGTTGCGTAACCCACAGACAATGACTTGTTGTGATTCGCCTACACCAGGGTTAAGGCATTGGGAGGTTGTTGCTTCAGACATATTATGTCAATAATGACAAAAGCAATCACAAGAAGTAACACAAATCAAGAACGTACATGTATCTCTCTGTGGGTGGCACTGAATACAAATATGAACAAACAAGACACTAAAAAGAAAGAAGTACCTAGATTTATGCTATTATTATGTTCAGTATACCTACTGTGCCACCTCTCATGCAATTAATCCTGAAATAAATCAGTCACCAGTCGCATCAGACTATCATCCAGATCTATTACTGCCATCATGACTAAGAGAAACACAACTTTTGCTATAATACCATGCTTTTTCTCATGTTCAGTTTTCTGATTTAAATACTTCCAATGAAAGTTTTCTTCCTCAAATACGAAAACAATGCTTGTACAGTCCTTAATTTTTCCTATCATCGATTACGGTGACGTGTGCTACTTTGACCTGAATGCGGATCTCCTCGACAAACTTGACCGTCTTCTAAATAACTGCATTCGATTCGTTTTCAATTTGCGTAAATATGATCATGTCTCCGAACACCGGACTCTTCTTAAGTGGTTGCCCATACGTCAGCGTAGGGAGCAAAGGGCGCTTACCACCTTGTTTTCTTTTCTTGTTTCTCCCACTTCCCCTAGTTACCTTGCTCCCCACTTTCAGTATATTTGTGCCAACCATAATAGGAGCCTGCGATCATCGCAAAACCGTATGCTTCAATGTCCCTCTCACCGCACTGATTTCATTCACCGATCTTTCTTTGTCCAGTCTATTTCTCTGTGGAATGCGCTTCCCCAGGAAATCAGGATGGCAACCAATCGCTTATCTTTTAAAATTAAAGTTCGTGAGTACATTCGGAAGAAGCTGGCAGTTTCGTCACAACGGTAATGTTTTCCCCATGGTTTGTGTTTTTATTTTGGTATATTCGTGGAAATGTTTATTTACATTAATTTAAATTTTGATATATATTTATAGTATTTGATATATATTTATAGTATTTTATATATCCTTGTAGTTATCTTGTAGTTAATCTTATTATTATTTAAAATTATTTTCAGATTTACACCTACCACTGCTTGTCTTTGCATCACCCAAAGGTTGACTGGTAGAAAATGCCTATGGCATTAAGTCCGCCTCTGTACTTATGTGCTTGAAGTGTTAAATAAATAAATAAATAAATAAATGAAGTCAAAGGCTTATAAACTAAAATCTACCTTACTGCGGACAAACCCTAACAAGGTTTTGCCGAGTTTTAGCATTTTTACGATCGTCGCACAATTAACGACTGTTCGAGGCAATTATTTTCTTTATCTTTATAATGCCTGTTTTTATCGTCCGAACGCGACTGAATTTATTTTATTTGCCCCAATATTTTCAGTGTTTTATTGCAGGGTAAATAATTTTCTAGATTTTACCTAACGTTGGCCTTTTCAGCCGCAAACGCTAGTTTTGAAACTATTTTATAGTTTCCCGTATTAAATCATAAAGTCCTGAATATAATAGTTTTTGGCCAAATGTGAATTATGCGACCCGGTTATCGTGATGGTCTAGCTGGGAACTGGAGGAACATTTTGAATTCAAATTTTACTCATATTTAATGTTAGAAGTAATGTATTCCTACATTATTGCCAAAGTTGGATTAAGTTTGGATGTGTTGGGACCATACGAGGTCTAGTTATAACCGCAGGACAACCTAGGGAGCATCCAAATTATCTAACTATCTGGGTAGTAGACAATCATAAGGACATAAGTATCTCTGAAAGTCTATTTTCAAATGTTGTCAAATATAATGGTCTGCGGTCGGAGCGCTCGTTGTTACGTCAGAGAAATCAGCAAGGGATTACATGTAAGTACCGTAAGATGTGACAAAAGTGTTACAATCAAATATTTTACATGGTCTAAAAGAAATACCTCTTTTTTTTTTCGGATGGGAAATCATCAAATGACTTCCCCCCCCCCACTCTGGGCGGAGCGGAAGGGAGTGTCAGACTTGTACTGACTAAAACCCATACATGTTCCTTCTTTGCCCTTTGTGTTCCAGGGCCACGGTATCTGTTTCGAACAGTCTCGCAGCTCTGGCAGGCATCGGCCCATGCGGACCCCTACTCGGTTGCTGACATGTCTTTGAGGCGCGTGTGGAACACGAACGCGCCGTCGACACGGCCTGTCGTCATAAGACGGCCGGACGGCGAGCTAGCCCATAACTCGCCGTCCACAGGCCCGCGCCTACGGTGGCCGGGAGCCACCACGTGACCCCCGACGCCCAGGGCGTCTCCCGCGGCGGCTGGGACGTCAAGTTCTTTCCCTTTCACGTCCCGCCACCTCCTTCACTAGCATGACTGCTTCGCAGAGGGTGATGACGGCTTCCCATTCCCTCTCGCTCTGGACCATGGCTTGAACCAGGGCCAGACGCGAGGGATCGCCGCCGCCAATCGCCGCTACGAGGACACGGCGGTGCTCCGCCCAAGCGGGGCAGACCTCTACGGTGTGCTCCACCGTGTCCTCCGGACGTTTCCTCCCGCCCGATTCGGTGCAGGAACCTCCCGAAACAACCGTGTCCGGTGAGGACCTGCGTCAGGCGGTAAGTGAGGGCGCCGTGGCGCCTCTCTAGCCACTCCTCAAAGAGGGGACTTATCGCCACTATGGTGGCGTGCCCTGCACGGGGTTGCGACAGTCGCTCTCTCCATGTCGCCATGAGATCACGCCGGAGGTCTGTCCGCTGAGCGGCAATTTGCCGCGGCAGCGGAGTTTCCCCCCGACGTAGTGCCTCCGCGCGCCATTCGTGCAGGCGCGCGAGGACTATCACCTCCAGATCCCATGGCGGCAATCCGGCAAGGAAAAGAAATACCTTGTTTAAAACATTGGTTTGACTTTATGATGGAAAAATCATAGGTACCCGGAATGTTCAATTTTTCACAACCAGCCTTCAGAACAATATTTGTGTACGAAACATTTAATACAATTAGTAGTTCAGCAGCTGCAGATGTATATCTGGCTCAGTATATTTATGAGTCGCGTGAGTTCCCGCAGTTCTGTCCGCGGCCGCGACCCGCGATACGCCGACTTTGTCTGCACTACGCACAGTACGCGGCGCACTTTTTTACTAATGATTGGACACAAACACGCAATTGTACGCTTTTATTAAATTAGGGCCCAACCTTATCATTGAATGGGCGTTTTGTTAATGTTTAGCCTCTAAAACTGCGTATCTAAATTGTATGTTGGATAAAGGCATGGGCAGCAAAGAGCTTGACAAATGAAAGCTGGCGTAATTTCACGGTTATTTTACCTTATAAACAAAAGCTAGGCAAAATCTTTTACCTTTGGCCTTTAAAATTCGTTTTATTTAAATACTTAATTAAATAAGCTATAACCAAATTCACAGACGAAAGAGCAACAAATTTGATTTATCAACAGTTTTACTTTAAAGATTTTCGTCTATTTCGGCTCCCGTTTCATCGAGCAAATTTAAGGCAAATTATTTTTACGGTCATTAAACCGATTAGGACGCGTCACTGGCAAAATACCTATTTTCCGAAGAATTCTTTTTCGAAATCATTCTTAAACTTTTCAGAATAGCATTGATTTATATTATAACTACCTCAAACATGATATTCAAACAATGCTTTTAAGAAGTATTTTCTAATGTCAGTTATGACTGGTTGATGGCAATAGGATAGTCCCAATTACTATGACTTAAACATAACTAGCAAGATGTGGGCACACCTCAAACTACCTTTACGGTATACGTCTGTCTCACCTTTCGGAGATTAAGGGCGTGATCTTACGTTCTCTTCTGTTGTAAAATAATTAAATGGACTAAGAATATCAAAGGTATCCAATTTCTAAAACAAAATCGCATAAACCTTCACTTCTATCAGCGCCACTCCTGTGGGAGCTCACAAAGCCGTGCCCTATATGATTGTCGCTCGCAACTCGAGGGCTGCCCGGCTGGTGGCGCGACTAAACACATCGGTCGAGGCCACGTTTTCTATCAGCGTGTAAACGGACAATGAATTCCATTTCACTAACGTTCCTCAGGGAGGGTGACTTGCACATGTGAGGTGTGGTGCCACTTACAGCGGTTTTGTATGATTTGATTTGAATTAAGTTTTCTTGAGACACTTATTTTTACAAGCTTTTATTTAACGTGCAATGTATGTATGTAACTATGTTCGTTTGGGTGGAATTTTGCAACTTAATTTTGCAGCAGGTATCTTCAACCGATTGAGCTGAAATTTTGCACACATATGTATATCGCAAGACCCCTTATATGATGGCCAAATTATCGGATATCATTCTATTTGCTGCAGAAACTTCGCTAATTTTTAAAATAGATAGAAAAGATACGAATGTCTTACATCTCAACGAAAGTCTGAACAGTTAGACTTTCGTTTACATGTAAAATGGTTAATAAAATGTCTCGAAATAAAAATAAAATAAATAAATAAATTGTGTTTTAATTCAGGCATAATACCCATATACAACAAAAAATAATAATAAGTTGAGATTGAATAAAAACAGTAAAGTAGAAAATCATAGAGAAATATCATTAAAAGTCATTAAAATCATTACATTACAAAAATCAATAAAAGTCATTCAATAAAAATATCAATAAAATTACTCAAAAATAAAAACATGCGAGGTACGAGTCTTCAAAAAATAACAAAGGTCCATTCTTTCGTCATAAATGAAATGGTTTGCAGCTAACAATCTTTTACTGAATGCGAACAAAACAAAATGTCTGAAGTTCTCTTTACCGAATGTGGGGTACAGTAGACCTCAAAAGTGCAGCACCATGCTAAAGATTACATTGCTATGAACTGTGCGAGCGCGATACAGCAGTGTGTGTGCGTGTGCGTGTATGAGTGATGTCTCAACATTCTACACATAACACACACTAATGAACTGTCGTCACACTACGCGAAATAGCATTATATTTCTGTTGCATTTAGAATACACATCATAGTGATGACCTGTTCTTACCATTGCATTGTTAAAATTCGCGTAGTATTAACATGAGTTGGTAGCTGTTTGGGCTGAGCATGGGTTCACGATCAATGAAGTCCAAGTTCGAATCCATGTTATTACAATGTGTGGCTGTTTTTTGTTTCTTTGAAACCTTAATTATATTTGTATTTTAAGCAGAAAGTCGTTAGGTATTTATGTTTATTTATGATATAGTTATGCTTATTATTTATTTTTTATAAGAAGTTAAATATTAGATAGTTATTGTATTATTATTTAACCTCATTAGTTGATTTTTATTTTATGTTTTCGGTGTTGGAAGGTGGAAATAAAAAAATCATGCTGAGTGATAACAAAAATGTTTATTCGTTTTATGTATTTATAAAATTAACAAACTTTTATGAGAATGTGACGTCACATTCCTATCTAGGCAAAAAAAAGTTCTCTTATCACCGTTCATAAGATTTTTTGTTGTATACCCACTTAGTCAATTCATAATAAGAATAACATAACACGGAAAGGATATTCTAATAACACAAATATAATTGTTGATACCCGCTTATTATAGGTATCAGTATTCAGCAGAGTTAATTGAATACTATGAGTATGAGTATAATATATGAGTTAGACTTTATGAACGTGTTTTTTTAATGTAACGTCACATTGAATGTATTGAGGTTATAGCTTAAGTGTTCATTTTCTTGACGAAAAGAATATTGAAACTAAACCCCAATTTAAGATCATTAAATTTAAAATTTATTTCTTAATTTTTTATTTTTTTATTTACGGTTATGTTAATATTACTAAATATTTAGTTACCCGGTCTACTTATTAAATTAAGTATTATTATTTTTTCGCCATAAATTAAGTCTTCCTTTTGGCAAGACTTGAAAGTCTTCTCGTCAGAAAATACAGTCACCTCCCAGTTAAAATGTAAATAATCTCGAGCAAAACGTAGTCTTTCCTTCCTGTGTTTTTGTGTCAAAAATGGTTTTTAGCTGGCTTCCGATGATGTAAACCTTCAGCATGGAATGCATGGCGAACAGTCTGTAATGTAGTATCCAATTGCTCTGCAAACATTATAGTTGGAATGAAACCATTTGTTTCATATTCTTCCACCATAAAACGTCGCTGAGTCGGGTTAATAAGCGGCGGCCTTTCACTTCTTAGACGACTCTTCAGACTACCTTCTTCCTCAAACCTCTTTACCCAACGGCTAACAGAATTTCTAAAAAAAAACAAAATATGATTACACACTTGCAACTAGCAATTTATTTAATAATAAGAAAATCACACACCACAACTATCATCATAATAATTATAATTTTTAAAAATAACTTACACATTTTAAGCCAGTTTCAGTTGAAATTTGAGAAATATTAAGCCCATTTTTACGCAAAGTGACAATATTTGCCCTGTCATCAATACTAATATTAGCTTGCATCTTGAATGAAGACAATCAAACAATACGCTAATCGTAATAATAACACAAACGCTCGAAACAAAGTTCACCAACTAACAACGTCATAACTAACTACTTTGTTCAATCCAGAAGTTTATTTTGTTTCACATTCACCCTCATCTTTTTTGTTAATAATAAGTTCCAACTAATATTTAGAAAAACATATCTCATCGGGTCTAACGTATCATTTATAATTAAAACACAAAAAGAGTAATGTCACTTGGGTTCGAACGCAGAGTATACAGTGCGAGACATTTTATCTATAGCGTTAACCGCTAAGCCAGATAGACACATAATTGTTTGTTTGAAATTAAATATCACTAACTTAATACTCCGTCGCGACATGACAGGCTTGTCACTAAGGCAAATGATCATTATATCGCACTCTTTCTGACTAGATAATTATGAAAGAGAGCGATATACGAGATCGTGTATGTGTGCAAAATATTTGTTATGGAAAAAGGTCGTAAGTGCGACTTGTTTTGATGCGATCGTTTTGTGAAACTGCTACTGCACTTATGGTCTCTACTGTACATTCGGTAAAGAGAACTTCAGACATTTTGTTTCGGGATCTGGATTTAAATCTTGCGGCAAAAAACTTAATGTTATAGCGGAAACTGCATTCTTAGGGATTACTATCGATTCAAAATTGCAGTGGGGCGCGCACATTAGAACTCTATCGGGTAGGTTAAGTTCAGCTCCATATGTAGTAACAAAAATTAGGCAGTTAACTGATTTGGCTACTGCTAGTATGCTATGCTTATTTCCACAGTATTATGTCTTATGGCATTCTGCTGTGGGGATCAGCAGCAGACGTTCACTCAGTTTTCATTCTTCAAAAAAGGGCAGTCCGCGCGATCTTTAAAACGGGTCTATATACTGACCCTGCCTTCACTTAGAATGTATTTTATATGTCGGCAAAAATCGAGATCTAATCAAAATTAGAAGGGACTTTCATAATATAATTACACGCAGTAAACAAGAAACTACCCATCCCCCCAATCCCCCCCTCCCTCTCCCTCATCTCTGTCCTCTGGACTAGATTGAGGTCAAGAGTAAGCCCATTTACTATAAAAAAAAAATTGTAATACCTAAATACAGATTAAGAAAAACTAGCAAGTCTTTTCTCATAAACAGTATACGCTTTTATAACGAGTTGCCAAAGTCAGTTATTGAACTGACCGATGCATCAAAATCAAGAACTACGTTGTAGATAAAGAAGTTTGGCTTTAGTTCCTCCTGCGCATGCGGCTTCCCTGGTAGCTCATAAACGGCACAAATATGTGGATGTCTCTAACTCATTATATTATTCTCAATCTCATTTTTTCTCTTCGTTCGAATCAGATTTTTTTCAATGGTTTTCAAATCATTTATACATCTTTTGCTCAGAATAGTTACAGCACTGACAACAATATTTGTGTCACTTGTTTAATTTAGTATTTTACAATATTTTTTGTTTACCTTTGTATAGATTCTTTTTTATCAATTGTTTGTGAATGTGTAGGCTTTGTAGAGTCCCAGCTACTTGTTAACTTTAGTTAACTTTTTATTTTGTTTTACATTTTTGTGTAGTAAGCAACGACTTATTGTCGTGCCTACGCTGTCCCCCCGTACTTAAGTACAAATGCTGTAATCATGATAATATTGTAATAACAAATGATTTGAAAAGAGTAACCATGGAGTTTCTTGCCGATTCTTCTCCATAGGAAACGACCAACCCGAACCGTGTACCTTTTTGTCGACGTTTTATAAGTGCCTATGTGAAATGAAATATTTTGATTTTGATATTGAAGACAATGCAATATTATGATGACATGGAGCTGATCTGATGATGAAACTGGAAGATGACCATAGGAACTCTGTATATTTGTGTTTTAATTCTGATTAGAAATATACCATTTTATAGGTACATTATATCCCTTTTTTTTTAAATAAAAGCGCGCTACATTTAGACGGCAAGAGAAATAAAGAAGGTGTAACGCGCTTTTGTTTTAAAAAATGGCATAAAATTTATTTGTTTTTACACGTATTCTTCATTTATGCAAGCAATCAAAGATTAAAAAACATCAGAGACAACGGTTTCTAAAAATATTACTATCTTTCTCAGCCTGCTCTTAAAAGCTTGTCTTTATAATATATGCTAAAGTGTGTTCTCAAACGACTCGTTTCAACCAGATCTACGTTTTAAAATTTTCTATCTTTTGATGAAATAAGGTGAAAAGCAATTTGTAAGACAACTATTTAATATAATTAAATAATTTTACAAACGTAACTGTCAGTATACATGGACGAGCGCACGCCTATATAAAATACAAAGCAGACATGCACATCACATACTGCTATTTAACTTAGCGCAGGCATCCATACTCTCAACATCTTTAACGACTAATAAATCATGTTAGACATTATTTAGATATAAAATATAACGTATTTTTCGAACAAACACATACTAATAAAAACATTTTAATTGTTAACCAGTTATTGTTATTGTTGTTGTTGCTCCCATGGTTTTTATAATAAGCTAATGATGAGCTATAATTGATAATTCAGTTTGATTCTCAAAAAAGAGTATCATAACATTCCTAATCCCACATGATAGGTAATCATGAAACCAGACGTTAACCATAAATCAAATTCCCAAAAAGTAATAAAGAAATTAACAGTCTTTATTAATTTCTTCACATAATTCAACATTGTGAATTCTAATATAATTTATATGCAATTGTCCGACTGAATGGCCTCATACATCATGTAGAATAGCTCAGTGGCGTGGAACACATCGGTGTGAGGCCTCACTCATTAATATTAACATAAGCTGATTGAATATGGAAATCAATGTATTTAGAAATGTACGAAGTACCCAATGTAGGTTGACCCTCAAAAGTAGCGCTTCTTGCAAGAAAAACCACTGTCAAAGTCATTTGACGTTACTTCGACAGTTTCTGAGTCTGTAACCATCACTTCCAAATTCAATCGGCGCGGCGGCGCGCGGCGTCTAGAACTGAATGCTTACATTAAAAACAAATGAGTGCACTTTTGGTCATTTTGAGGTGAATTTTATTGAATAACACTACTACTGCTACGCTTGTTTCCCGAGTGTCTAAATATACTGAGCATTCGTGACTAGAATTAGTCAGTAAGCTTAAGATGCAGTTACGCTAATTGCTTTCTCTAATGTTATGTTCGATGGATTGGATTTGGTTCTGAGTACTAAAGTACTAATTCATGTTTTGAGGCATTACGTATCTAATGAGGAAGGTAATTGCTAGGTATTTAATTTGCCTTGAGTCCACCGAAAGGCTTGTCTGGTTCAACAATTACTAAACCCGACATGTGCGAAATACCGAACCATGACAAGTAGAAAATTAAATGTGTCTTTCATCTTTTATTCTAATGATCATCGGGTTTTGCAAGCTCAGTAAAAGTCGTTTATTTTGTATTTTGTATGAGTGGGGCATTAAGATTACAGGGATTTCTTATTCAGTGAGTATCAGATATCATTGAATTGAATTCAGAACCTGAACTTTCAAAGTCAAGACGAACATTTTAGTAATCTTGACTCTATCCTATATTACTGTAATCAGAGTTCGTATAAGCCGGATATTGTGTCGCTTCAACTGGCTCCACCCACTTGCGGCTGCGCTAAAATATCGGTCATTTATCGGCGAGCGCCAAATCGGCCGCGCTTTTTGTTTGCCCGTTAGTGCTTGTGAACACGAAACGCCTAGGACCACATAATAATAAAGAGGCAGAAAAACAATTTCCAGCATAGCCTTTTAGGAAATATGACCTTTCCCTTTCTACGTTTGGTGTGTGAACTTGCAACAGGTCAATGGACATGGTGAACCTTCTGACCTGTCTGTTTATGCTTTACTACGAACACATTTCCAAATTGATTAGCTTGTGCTCGACCCTGCAGATTTTGTGGCTTTTCATTCGTAAAGTTTTGCATGAGTAAACTTTTAGAGAATTCTTTGTGACTCAAAAAAACAGTTTTATCGTAGTTCTGTAACATGAACAACTGACATCAATATTTCTATAATCTAGGTATTTTAGAAATCTTTTATTTTGCCCTTGTGAAAACCAAACTCTAAAAATTCCAAATAACCTGAACGAAACGCACGAAATAATAAACATTTCTAAAATCAAGTAGGAGCGTGTTCCATTATAATTTAAGCAGTCGTAGTAATGGGAATGCCGTCTGAAAGTCACTTTCATTGAGAGAGGGATGCGAGTATAGGATTCGATGTAAGTGTGAAAGGGATGGAAGTCAGGGTCGTACGGATTGGCGTGCAAGAAGGCAGTATCGGCGAGCGGGGCAAAGCTCGGCTGCTCGGATTTAATTAGCGGGACAGCGCTAGCAGGGTAGCGGGATAGCGGGACAGAATTCCACGTTTAGAAAGTGTTTCACGTCGTTTGAACTTTCCGAACTACAGCTGAACTGATTCTAATGCAGGTATAGAGGTCAATGGGTGTCACTTTCTAATGTGGAATAAATTTTTCGTGAATGTGGAAATAACGAATTGTGAGTCGGAAACGTGGGTTGCATATATTCGTCATAAAAATATTGTATGTAGAAGTAGTGTTAAATCTTTAGTCTAAGTTTTAGTTTCGTAAAGATTTATGATTTTTCCTTAACCTTAAGTGTTGATCTACGCAGTTCTACAGCTTACGCAGTTCTACAGCTTCTACAATGGAAATTTATTTTCTCAGCAATAAAGTAGCGCACTTCATTTTCATCAATTAATTCTTTGCACTTCGCGCTGAAAATAAAACCTTTTTACTGGAGCATGTCAGCTCACTGTCTCTTATGAAACTGTATACAGTGTAGTTTTAAGAGCACGAAATGCTAAAGCAACATTTTATTTCTATTTAGACTGCAATACTGCAACATGAACACTGTAAAAGAGGAAACCTAATCTAAGCGGCACTGAACCACAATTTTTTACAGCGAGAACTTAAAGAAGTTTTATTTCGTTTTTTAACAGTGTACAAAAGCACAATACAAAACGAAAGGCAAGGTTCTCTCTCTCTTCTCTCAGCTCTATCTGATTAGACTGGAAGCCGACTCCAACATAGTTGGGAAAAAGACTAGGCAGATGATGAATTAAAATCAATGTAATAGTACCTTGTTTGAATTTATTCTCAATGTTTTTTGAAAACACAACCAGTTCTACTGAAACTGAGTTTTTTTTCTACAGCAAAACTTTGCCCTAGAACTTAGCCAATAAAACATTGTAATAGGAAAGCCATTTCTGAAAGGTTTAAAAACGAAAAGTAAAAGTGTCGTAAAGTTTTATTGTAGACACAGTACTTTATCTAAATAATCCACCTGCAGGGAGTGACGAAGGATCAGGGTTGCCAACAATATAGATTGAAGGGCAGAAAAATGTACGTATTGGAGATTTCCATATTGGTTCTGGAGACCGGTTAAGTTGCGTAGTATTAGACGTGGACGTCTTAGTCGGACTTAGACGTGGACGAAGCAAAGGGAGTAAATTAGGATTGTGACTCTCTGTCGTTTCTGCCCACCTTCGTTGGAAAAACCTTATGTGAGCATGTGTGTAAGAAAATATTCATCTGGCTGAGAGAAAGAAATGACAACGATTAGACTTTACATTTTGCAACAATCGAAACATTGAAAAGCATGTCATCTTTTGTGAATGCTGTCTTTTTTTATGAATGAATAATGCTCATAAAATCATATGCTGCAAATTTACATTGTGTGTGGGACTTAAAATTTGAGCTTTTGCAAGTCAGCATGACACTCGGCATCGAGATATATACGTCATGTTCGTCAGGCGATGACATCTGTCATTTAAAGACATTAATGTCGTTAAGTGAGGGATAAAAGAGAACCGACATTATGATTTTTATTTTACAGTTAAGCCTTGAAGCAATGAGTTTCCTAGAGGAAAAATTTCTCACGACATACCTATGTGTTACCAGAGGCATCACGCAAAGTCGTCTATACGTCATACTGTGGGTGTAATTTGCATGGGTACAATCAATTGATTCTACCCATCGAATCATTAAAAATAAGAGCGTCCCGATTATTTGGCAACCCTATCAGCAGAAAGGAGACTTCCCATAAATCGCACTTTATCTGCGCGCGCGTCACCCGCGTCCCGCGTGCCCGCGTGCCCGCGCGCACTAAACGCCTTAATTGCCGAGTAATTAATTAAATATTTCCATGTCATTCCGATTCTTATACAAAGTAAAATACCCTTTTAATGGCCACTTGGGCACTTGGATGTTATGTATCGTTCAAGTTTTTAAAATATACATGAGATTTCGCAGATTCAACGCGATTGGAAGAGATACTCGTATGCATTCAATTGCTTTTTCGGTTGAATATTCGATAAAATGAAATTGTTCTTTCTCCTTTTTTCTTGGTATAAAGACATAGTTTATGTGTGTGTCATTGAGTCGCTCAACCCCTATTCCAATAACGATAACGTCAATACATCGAAATCAGAATGAATGACAAACAACCTCATAAACACAGTAACACCTTCCTAACAACAAATCAAAACGACCTCCAGGCCAAACAACAGAAACTCAAAGATTAACTCCGGTGTGAAATCCAACAATTTAATTACACAACAGAAGCTGGACGGCCACCACCGGGCAGGCGGACAGGCCGGGTTGTACATCGGGCGGCTTCGACCGGCGCCGGACGGACGCAAAGTGGGCTAGATTATAGACCACTCAGTCCGAACAGAGCCCGCACGTGTTCGGAATAAGGATGAAGAGGAAATATGAGGATGTTTCATGTTATTTTTGTGTGTTTGAATAAAGTAACTGGTTCATGTCGGGCTGTAAATAATTCCAGGATACTACGTGAGTCTCTTTATGAAAGAAAACGTAAGATTGCGGATACTACTACAAAGCTGAGTAAATAACTAAGTGATCTATTCGTTGGGGTTTGGAGATTGAGCATTACACTTGACCTTGTTTACTGACACCCACTAGCACTACGACAAACAGATTCATTCAATATGTGATGGACGACATTATAACATAAGAAGATAAACTTTTTGCGGAACAAACAAAATGTTACCGTCAAACTTATGGTAACTTTGGTGATTTATTAGAGTCGTTGTCTAGTTCTCTCCGATTCTCTTCCAGTCCAAATACTTATCAAGTTATAAGTTAACTTTGTTAAAGCAGCCCGGAATATAATAATGAACGAAACATTTTTCAAGTGTCATTAAGAACGCTTACCTGTCGAAGAGCTCGATAAAACTCGCGCGTTGCGGAACACTGAGTCGTAATCATTAGCAGCGTCGGTAAGTTGCCGACTTTCACAGTTTTATCGGAGCATCTTATACTTAAGAGTTTGGAGATGTTTGGAGGAGATCAGACTTCTGGAACTATTGTTATTATAAAGTGAGTGTCTAATCTTAATGTTTTCATTGCTCAAAATTTGAAAATCTTACAAATTATTATTATGATTTCAAAGATGTTATTGTCTGTTTTTCCTTGGATGTCAAGAGCCCCCCGGTCTTGGAATTTATTTCAAGTAAAGCCCTACAAAAGGTTTTCCTTGTGCTCAGTCAAACGTAGAAAATAATCGGTGTTAGATCAACTTCTGTCTTTTAATGGCTCTATCGTAAACGGAATTATCATTATCAAAGTGAAAATCTATCAGCGATAACGACGATGGAAAATCAAAAACTGATTGGCATGAGCTACCGGAGCTTAACAATGCTATTGCCGACCCCAACATTATTTAGTTGGAAAAAGCCTAGGTAGATGATGAAAAACCGGCTAAGAGTGTCGGGCCGCGCGCAATGTAGGGTTCTGTAGTTGACCATCAAAATATGCAGATTGACCTCCGAACGTTGATTTTTATTGTAATAATAAAAAAACAAACTTACATTTGCAGTTAAAAAATCTATACCCCCGTACAGTATGTTTAGGAAAATATGTTATTCAAGTACATTTTATAAGTTGGTCGACTATTACTCGTAAACTTGTAAAGCCTACTTAGCTGTGATAGTTTTCCTTTTAATTTCGTTATATATACTATTACCATGAATTTTTTCATATACTCAAACACAACCGTTTATCTGGTAGACGGGGGGACACTTGAGTCTAACAAAAATTAGCTCTTTAAAGCTTAATATTTCACAAACGAATCCCTTAATCGAAAAATTTAATGAACAAACTCGCAATATTTTTTAAAGACCTATTCAACGACATACCACACTACGGGGTATGTGAGAAAAAAAAATTCCCACTTTACGTGTAGGTACAGGAGATACCCTAAAAAAAATACTTTTCGAGTTTTTATTTTACCACTTTGTCGGCGTAAATAATCTGTATATTCATGCCAAATTACAGCTTTCTAGTACTAACAGTCTTTAAGCTAAGCTGCGGACAGACAGACGGACATGGCGAAACTATAAGGGCTTCTTTCCTTGTAGACTACGGAACCCTAAAAAACAGATAATCATACTTCCGTAACACACAGAATAATCTTAACCAAAAAAGCTAAACCCATCATCGAAAAGCAAACATGTTCCTTGTAAGTAGTTAGTTCATAACGTACCATTACTGCACGTTAGACCGGGAGCGGGGACCGTTTAGCGCCAGTAATCATACCTCTGTGTCGATAGCTTTATTTGAATGTTCTGCTTTGTTTTATTTGTAACAGGTGAATTGATTGATTGTTTTAGATGATGGATTTATTTTTGACTGTGGGTATTGAATTTTAAGTGTCTTGATGGATTGGAAATTATAGGGGTGGGTGTGAACGTTTTAGGTGAGAGCAGATAGTTTATTTTTTATCAATATCTGTTCACAGTAAAAAGGAGTAAATATTGAATAAATTAAAACAAGTAACACTTTTTTGAGTCAAATTAGATTTTATCCGTTGGCTGTTAGTTTTACCTTAACACTATTCGTTGGAGAAGTCAATTATAACCCACCCCTGTGTGGTGTGGGATAGTAATATTGGTGGTATTGTGTTAAATTAGATTATACTGACGTGGGATTTATTATTGACAGGCCACCCAAATAAATTTTCGCACATAAAGAACGTCACATAAATAGATGTCAAAATAACGCTTTTGTAATACCAGTTTCTTTCAAAACCGTCTTTTAAGACACACAATACTTTGGCGTAGCAAATGTCACATCCATTACAATCCCACCGCTCTTACTGCACAAATAAAGCAATCCGCTTTGCAATACAATATATTTAAACGTATAAATTACCATATTTTAATAATTGTCACCGCACAAGATGCACTATTATCTTAAGTACTATCAATTACTCGAGGCGGGACCTGAACCCCTATAATGTCACACAACTATCGGACAAGGGAGGAGACAACATTGATTGTAATTACAGAGATGATATTTAATGACTTACAGAACTAGTCTATCATGCGACAACTAATAATATTCATTTTACTTTTAAATTAGCTTTTAATGATTCTATCCTATTCATCTATGTGAAGATTATAGTTTTTAAAAATGGTAAAAGATCCGGTTTCTCAAACCGGTTTACTAATTACCGAGTCCGCATTCGGGTCGCCATTGCTCCCGGCCTACCACCACACCACACGGTCTAGTAGCACCATATTAGAGCTAAGAGTTTACAGCACTAAATCTTTGCTAATGTACATTCGCGAAATAGCAACGTGTTTTTCTATGAAAGTGTCTAATCTTTTGGTTTATTAGGAGCCAAACTAAGCACATTTCCCATCGCGGCACGGACTTGGAGGGGACTGGTGTAAGAGCATGGATATCGGCACATTCATGACAGTGGTCGAAGTTGCGCAATTGATGATGATGGTTATGATAACTTAATTAATGAGAGGTGTTTACAAAACACCTTTTTAGTTATTTACAAAAAAAAAGTTTTGTTAAATGAATATGGTTCACGTCTACGAGACTAAACCATTACTACACATCAATCTAAACGATGACATCAAGTTTGTAAATCAAAAGAGTAGTTTTCGAAACAGAAACAAAAACAAGCACAACTTACAGCACACAACTTTCCCGTAGCACAACTCCTGGTGTACACAACAGTAGCTGGCGCCACAGAATAGCTAGCTGGCAGTAAATCAACGCTAATGTTCACCTGCACGTTCTCATAATAACCTAAGTAAGTGCAACAGATATTAAACTTGAAGGTTGAGGCGCCTGCACTCCTGCAGTGTGCGGTACAGCAGTTTATATTAAATACCGGATTATTAACTACTGAAGAGGATGTGGGAACCTGTAGTTACGTTTAAAAAAGGAATGAATCAAAGTTTGCATTTACAAACACTTATTGCTTCGTAAATCGTCGTAGATTAGATTAACAGTTTTTATGTGACTATATCTGCTATTAGCTTGTGATCATGTCTCATGATCGTTACAAAGTTAACGGACCGTTTTTCATCAATGTTACTATTTTTTTAGTATTTTTAACTTTATCTCATAATTTTTACGTAGTTACTTATTGAAAACAAGTCGACCTGCTTCCCAAAAGTGAATGGCATAGAGGTTAAGCCGATAGGAAAACCTGAACACAACACATTGTAGATCCCAGCGAGTGCATTGGCACTCGCTGGGTACTGCTGACCAAACCACTTTCCCATATGTTGGAGTGTCCGAAGTGCCCAAACACTTGCAGTTCTCAAGACTTAAAAAACGCCACTGGTGCCGCACATTTATCATCGATTCGAAAAGAAGAGGACACCAGACATATACTTGGAGAAAGTAATGAAGGATGTTTAATGTCTAGTCTTACCCAGAGCGGTGCGGAGGGCTGCAGCTGCGACGCGAACGCCATTCGGAAAGCATCTCCCACCAACGAGTTCAGTTCCTCCGCCTGAAACAATACAAACATGCATTTGTTATTCAAATTATTCACTGAACATGACATAACGTAGACATGTCAATCTGGCACAAACCCAGACTCCTTGCTGCTACTGAGAAATTCCGCTAGTGTTACTTTAAATTGTTGGAAAAGCTAGAGCAACGGATCATGACTAGAAAAAGTTTTAAACGCCAACAATATATTACGCCAATATGACTGTTTTTTTTTTCTGATGACAACCGTAACTTTACTATTCCTCAATTGCTTTTATGAAGATATTTTGCCAAGAAATCGTGAAAATAAAAATTGTTTCAGAAAATGTAAACCTATTATATTGAACACGAAGACAAGCTCATGTGTACAGGATGGTGTACAGCAACTATTACTATAAACATGGCATAACATTTTTCCGAAGGCTGAGCGGCAAGTTTTAAGTGAGTCTGCGCTATTGCGACCGCTCCCACCCCCACTACTTGTACCACCAAGTATTACCACTTAGAGGGAAACGCAGAAGTTTTACGACACAGACGAATAGTTTGTAACATTTACGAGGAGTGCACTGGTGCAGTTTTATTTTATTTTACTTGTTTTAGCTATGGAACGTTTTTCTGTGACCAAGAAAATAGAAAATAACTAATTCACAAGTTGACAGCAACACGAGCAACATGATACTTTTAGAATAGACTATATTAATATTCCTGAATCACTGAAAGCTTTCAGTGATTTAGGATATCAATAGATATCCTAAAATTTCAACCACACACTTATGAATACTTTTGCGAAAAAGTTAACGAAAACCTTATCCCCGAATGAAATTATAGCAAAACATATCGAAAAGTTTACTAAGAAAATCACCTCAGCTTAATCACCTTACAACAGCCGACCCACATAATTAAGAAGTGCAACCAATTTAACCTACTGTCCAACCTATATATTCTGTAAGCACTATGCACAATGGTCCACTAGAAAACTATACGGACGGCAGTGCGATATTAAAGCCAATCGTCACGGCCGAAACCGGTGCGAAGCGGACAGAAACCGTACAGAAGCCAGAGGAGCCGCTACTCGATGTGGTCGACTTAATCGGAAAAGTCTGGTAGAATCGTGGTCATATAACCCACACAATAGAATGGAATAGTGCATGGCGATATTGAAACGAGGTGCAGATGAAAATAATTTTGAAGCTCACGGCCGGGGGCAGTATTAAATGGGGTGTTTAGTTTAGGTGTTAAAAGCTGGGGAAATTTTCAATAGCGTGCGTGTTTTTGTGTTCAAAAATGTTTAAATAGGAACGCGGATGGAAATGAACTATGTGCAGATAGCAGTTTAGTTAGCGTTCAATAAATTGCTTTCAATTACTTGATTGATGTCGTTTTACCCAGCAACTGGCTTGTGGAGGTCAGATAAGCAGTCGCTGTTTGTAAGAAAGTGGTATTCAGCTGCATACTGTTAGACTGCTAGTTTGGAAAAGGCTAGGCAGGTGATGGTAACTTTTAACATAGGTACATAACATATGCTATCTTATAAAAATAAGTATCACGTATCACTTTATCATTTTCAAGAAAACGCTACCGTCAAAGACCCCGTTGCTAATGTAAACAATAATAAAACACGCACTGTTGTACTACCACATACTGCCGTCCAAACATGATTGCTCAAAAACAAACAAACTAATATGGAAGTTATGTTGCTTTGTATGGTCTGTAAACATTCCTCTAAACTTAACTTTTGATTTTAAACTTTATCTTGCTTTAGTTAGAGTTGATTTTCTGTTTTAGTATTTGTAACATAAATAGTAAGGTTCGGTGGGTGTGAGCGATATGTGAGAATGATAGCCGTCAGGCACCCACGACAACGATTGATGTCAAAGCTCATGTCCCACTGGAAGCTACAGCTATATGCTAGCGTAAAGAGATACTTCTCTCAACGAGACTTTTAAATATTTAAGTACGTCTAATAATCCAGGACTGTATAAAATCCATATAGAGATTTTTAAAACAAAGCACATTCTGTTTGTTTCGAAAACTTAGACAAGTTGACTTAACAACAAAAAGGAGTAAGTAAAGATGCGATTTATATGAGAAATCAAGTAATTTGTCACTGTACCCACTGGATTAAAATAAAAAAACACCTAATTTACGGGTTGGGATGTGTTTCCCCAGGGACGTCCTCGGGAAAATCTGTGTGCTTTCAGGACTTTCAGCGCGCACATTTTAGCTCAACGTCGCTCTACAGCACACCTCCTTTGCTTTGCTACTGGTGCATTCTGCAAGATATCCTGAAGATTGCTTTCCCATGTGCTGAAGGCAACTACAGCTTAGTTTTAGTTGTTCGGCATACACAAGTATATAATACACTAGAACTTTGACCGCGACTTCGTCCGCAGACATTGTGGTAGCTCGGCTAATTTGCATGATATAAATATAATTTATAGCCAATATTACATCCTGATAATTTAGCTTTCGAATGGAGAATTTTTTTATATTTTAATATTGTTTTTAGTTTAAGAAATATTTAAAAATGTATAAGATTTGTATAAAAATAAATAAAGGAGAAAATGAAAACTCTTACAAAAATGCACCCATCTGCCTAGCCTTTTCCGAACTGTATTCTGGTCGACTTACATCTAAGTGGATGTTCCTGAAAACCAGTTTTCTACAAGGAACAACTGCCTATGTGACCCTGAAGCAATAATGCATAGTATAACAAGGATACAAATATCCATAGCTTCGCTTCTCAAATGTGTGCCGTACCAGCCAAACAATGTCGGATCTATGGCAGTGACTTCATGGCAGAAATATGAGAACAATCGACGTTTATGATTACGATAGTCTAACGGTACGCGACTATGGACAAATTACACCAATTTAATAGCTTAGGTAGGTTTCTGTGCAAGACTTCGGTCGTAAAGTTTCAATGGGGAAACAACAGTTCGTTTTAACAGTAAGTGGAAAATTGAGGTTACCTATAATTACTTCCCAAACATACTACCTACATAGTACAATATTACAATTACTATCTTTAGCTCACAGCCCACCTGGATTTCAGGAAGTATCTACGACTAATTTATTACTGTATGTTAACTCAAGTCATAAACCACCTGTTTGCCAAAAAATAACCGAAATTCGTACAGCCGTTATTAATGCGTGAATAGGTAACAGACAGACCCAGTGATGAACAGGCGCCAGCACATCAAGCTTCCCGAACCTGTCATATTTTCCCAATCAACCTTGAACCTAATATTGAGCGATAAAGTTGAAAATCTATTAAAGAAATTGGACAGATTGTACACACGTCAGCACATTAAGCTCGACACCCAACATACCCATAACTACGCTACATTCAATATAGATAATCGTCGGAAAGGGACTAAGCATCGTGGCATTGGCCAATCACAGTGCGGTAGCGTTTAATGCTTTGCACTTACACACACAGTCGCACTTACACACACAGTCGCACTTACACACACAGTCGCACTTACACACACAGACGCACTTTTTGTATCGTGTTGTTCCCAAATATCGCTCGGTTGGGATTCAAAATCATTACAAATATTTTTTGCTGTCGAAGTGTGTGAAATAATATTTATGGCGCCATAATTATCGCCACAACAGTGGCAGCTGATATTGTTGTTACACTATATTTTTTGTTATATTTAAATATTTGTTACTATTGTTAGCTCCTTATATTTATTGATTAAAGATAATGATTCTGTATGTAATTGTTAATACTTTACAATGTTGTAGCTTAGTTATTGTTTACAGATCTAACTATTTACACAAAATAACTCTAGCTTGAGCATATTTCTCTTTAAGTAGTAGTTAAGTTTTATTTACCGTAGTTGATTATAGGAAGTTGTCAATTTTTATTATTTTATGATTTTAAACTGTGCTTGGCTCCTAACTTATAATTTTGTTTAATTTTGTCCGATTAAAATTATTATAAAAAAATATTAGTTCCCTTTTTTAATCGGATTTTGTTACCAATTTCAACATTTTATTTTTTTTGCACGCAACCCTAATCCTTTTTCTGAAATAAAAGTAACCTATGTTAGACCTTATAACATTAGCTACCTGCCAGTAAAAGTCCCGTCAAAATCGGTCTGATCTGAACAATCCTCGCGCACTTTTTTGATGTCACTGAATAAAGGAATTCTACGCAGACAAAGCGTCTCCTCGCGCGTGCTCAAGGATGCGCGAGCGCTCAATTATATACTTAATTAAAGACAACACAGACAGTCTATTCAGTGACATCAATAAAGTGCGAGAGGGCTTTTCCGGTTGGTGGAAACGGAGCTTTTGACAAATATACATTTCTAATATTAGTGACGAGAAATAATATATTTTCCCAGGCTTTCAACTACGCCTGTAGAAAATCGTCGATTGTTGTGACGAAAAAAAGTCACAAACAAGCACGGTTTAGCAATTTTTTAAGACAAATATTAGGATTTAAATGATTACACAATGCAGGTCTTAGATGAGAATCGCAAGCATGCGCTGTCATTCAAGAATCACAAAGGCAGCATTCGAGGACAATTAGGAATTTTCCTGGATGGTGCGCGCGTTTACTAACTTTAATCTTACTGCTTGTGTATCAAGCAGCCAGATCCGGAACAGTTGGACAAATATTAGTTATCTGCGGGAACGAACCCGCGACACAGCGCAGCAACCAATCGCTCAACCACTGCGCCAACCTTGCCGTCTTTTCATCCAGTTTATAGGCAGCTCTAGCTATCTATTTTGTCTAAGCTGCTTGGCACCAATCAATGTGCCTCACGAAATTGTGAAACTGAAAAAGTAGACACTTATATGCCAGTGCGAATGGAAGAAAACATTTGTGGCTTATTTTTCTTTTTCAAAATTTTAATTTTATTACCTAGTTCCAACTTTTTTATTTAATTTTATGAGTAAAATCTAAAACATTACTTTTATACTCTTAAACATACATTTTCTTCAATAGTTATCGTTGTTAAAAACGCTAATAAATAACTTTTAATAATAGACGTATTAGTACAAAGCTGCAGCGCAAATAGAAAAATAATCTAACCATAACAATTATTATGCGGCGAACTCAACTCGCTTACAAAATAATATGATTAAATTACCTACATGATACCTACGTATAGGTATGGTATGGTTAGAATTCGGCGCGGCAGCGCTTCCATACTATACGGTCTGTGCGTGAGAGAGACGAAATAACAACAACATATCGGACCCTATCGCACGATTCACAGCGTTCAACTTCTAATAGTTCAAAGTCCAAACAGTCCAGCTTGATGAGCGGCCGTGTGTACATGTAATATGTTTGGCTGTAAAAATTACTCGCTTTATTTTCATTTCTACAATGCGATGTACTTCTTCACATATTTCAAGTTAATGTCCAGCAATAGACAGAAACGTCAGTCCATTTTTATTATAGTAGTAGTGTTGTAATTTAATGATTAGTTATTTAACAGTATCTTAATGTTGACCATTGCATAATGAAGTACGTAATTACGAAGCTTGCTGACGAGTTATTATAATGTTACTTTCAAGACTATTTTAAATTTAACTTTCTCGCTCTTACTATATTAAAACAAATTATAAGTCTTTATTGTGTCAGCGTCATCTTTTGATTACTTAATGATTAACTTACTTTCATAAGTTACTGCTGTAACAAACTCGGATGTAAGTTAAGATAAAAATGTAGCAGAGGACCCTAGATAACTATAGACAAACGTTACAGAGAAGCCTGCGAATCTTGTTGGAAGTTGAATTAAAAACACGGAAAACTTTATTTCACATTTTTTATTTTAAATCAAGCTCAATAATACACTCATCATCAAAGTCGTTTTAATAGTTATCATCATTTCTCCTACCCTTATACCAATTCTTGTGGGGTCGGCGCGACATGTCTGCTTCCTCCATTGTACTCGTCTTCTCAGTTGTCACATCCTTTCTAGTCTTATCATTCACACACAGTCCACCTACCGTTTCTTCGGCTTTCAAACTAAATATGCATTCGACAGTAAAAGCAAAATTGCCTAATCCCCACTTCACCGTAAACATTACCATCACGTAAAGCTCACCAATATCGGGCAATATAATTGCGTATGTCGTGACTACCCGTAACCACACGTTAGGCTTGTTTTCTCAGATGCTCTAAATTGGCGGTTAACGACACAACGTTGACTTGTGTTTAGCGGTAAGTGATCCTATAGCTTAATTTGATGTTTATTTAACTTTTCAGAATAAATGATGCTGGCAAGGGCTCATAGAAACTTGAAAGAGTTTTCACGATTTCTAAGCAAGCTTGAGTGTGACGATTACTCACGAGCAGGCCGGGGCTATCACATCGAGACAAGTAGTTGGTTCACCGGTTATCTACATAGAGCCTTAACTCCTCTTAACCTTGCCACTATAACATAAGCCAACTGTAACAACCTCTCAATTACTTCTAATAAGACACTTGAGCATACGTGCACCGCTAAGAAGTTCTTCAGGCGCCTTGGCTTTGTTTTAAGGAACTGTCGTGACTTCCACAACCCCCACGTTATCAAGCTTGTTTATGGAGTATTGGTCCGTAGCAAGCTTGAGTCTAGTGCGTGCGTAAGGAATCCTTTTAAAAAGCAGTATGCGTTAGCTTTAGAAAAAGTTTAAAAAGCATTCCTTAGAGACCTTTACAAGCACTTGCACGGGCTTTATCCTTTCTTGTACCCCACTAAATTCCTGTTGGATTGCAAACAAGACGGTCGCGCGATTAGTTGACTGTAATATTTAAAATTCTCAGGGGAATTATTCAAAATCAAAATCAAAATATTTTATTTCACATGGGCCTCGATGGGCACTTATAAAACGTCAACAAAAAGGTGCACGGTTCGGGTTTGTCGTTTCCTATGGAGAAGAATCGGCAAGAAACTCCATGGTTACTCTTTCCAAATCATTTGGTATTACAATTATCATGGATACAGCATTTGTACTTAAGTATGGGGGAACAGCGTAGGCCCGACAATAGTCGTTGCTTACTACACAAAAAATGTAGAACAAGATAAAAAGTTAAAAAAAATTACAAAAGTTAACAAGCAGCTGTGAATCTACAAAGCCTACAATGTTCACACATTCACAAACAATCGATGAAAAGAATCTATACAACGGTAAGAAAATATTGTAAAATACTTTAATTTGAAAAATTATTTAATTAATTTGAATTTGACTAACTTAAACAAGTGACACAAATACTTTCATCAGTGTTGTAACTATTCTGAGCAAAAGATGTATAAATGATTTGAAAACGATTGTAAAAATCTGATTCGAAAGAAGAGAAAAAATGAGGTTGAGAATAGTTAGAGACATCCACATATTTGTGCCGTTTATGAGCTACCAGGGAAGCCGCATGCGCAGAAAGAACTAAAGCCAAACTTCTTTATCTTCAACGTAGTCCTTGATTTTGTAACATGCTTTTTTAATAAGGACACGATTTTTGCGGATATATTAAATACATTCTAAGATATAAAGTAAAGGCAGGGTCAGTAGATCAATCTCTTTAATTTTTTCTCTGAGGGACTCGCGAGGACCCATTTTATAGATCGCGCGGACTGCCCTCTTTTGTAGAACGAAAATTGAGTCAACGTCTGCTGCTGATCCCCACAGCAGAATACCATAGGACATAATACTATGGAAATAAGCATAGTATACTAGCCTAGCTGTAGCCACATCAGCTAACTGCGTTATTTTTCTAACTGCATATGCAGCTGAGCTTAACCTACCCGAAAGAGTTCTAATGTGCGCGCCCCACTGCAATTTTGAATCGATAGTAATCCCTAAGAATACAGGTTCCGTTATAACATCAAGTTTTTTCCCGTTAAAATTTAAATCCAGATCCCGTTATGGTACATTCGGTAAAGAGAACTTCAGACATTTTGTTTGTTCGCATTCAGTAAAAGATTGTTAGCTGCGAAACATTTTGAGAGAACGGTTAGACTTTCGTTGACCTGTAAGATATTCGTATCTTTTCTATCAATTTAAAAATTAGCGAAGTGTCATCAGCAAATAGAATTATATCTGATAATTTGTTCATCATATAAGGGAGATCATTGATGTAAACAAAAAATAGGAAAGGACCGAGAATTGAACCTTGAGGCACGCCCATCTTGACTAGAGACCCGGAGGACGTCGCCCCATTTACATTTACTTTTTGCTGCCTGTTAGGTAAATAGGAAAGAACAAGATCAGCAGCTTGTCCACGAATTCCGTAGTGGTGTAATTTACAGATCAGTGTGTTGTGGTCGACGCAGTCAAACGCTTTTGAGAGATCACAGAAAATGCCAATGGCATCCTGGGACTTCTCCCAAGATTCCAAAATGTGACTGATGAGTTTTACTCCCGCGTCCGTGGTCGACATACCCTTCGTGAAACCTAACTGTTGTCTATGCAGAATCCCATTTGAGTTGAAGTGAGACAACATCTGGCCCAGCATTATTTTTTCATAGATTTTACTTAATGCTGGAAGCACAGATATAGGTCTATAATTTGAAGGATTACTCTTACAACCCGATTTGAAAATTGGTACTACTTTACTATGTTTCATTAGATCAGAAAACTTGCCGCTGTCCAAAAATTGATTGAATATGCCTGTGAGGACGGGAGCGATTGAGTCAATAATGTCTCCAAGAACCTTGACGGATATCCCCCATAAGTCATCAGTATTTTTTATGTTGAGACTTTTGAGTGCGTTTTTAATTGTAGCAGTACATATTGGTTTAAATTTAAAGTTTAGTATGACCTCAGTAAAGTTTTCTTTAAGAAGAGCTTAAGCTAATTTAGAAAAAGAGGGGAGAGATTTCGTAACCTTTAACGGAATGTTGGTAAAGAAAGTTTCTAGAGTCTTCGCGACTTCTAGCTTATCAGAAATGATCTGATTATCTAATTTCTAATTCTTATCTAGTTGTTGTGCCTTTCCAGTTTCTCTGTTAATTACCTGCCACACAGTTTTTATTTTATTATTAGAAATACCAATTTTGTTAATTATTATTTGTGATTTTGCTTGAGCGCTTTGTATATTTTGGAATAGTTTCAAACATAAGTATGAAAAACTTGATTTGAAGTCAAAGATTTTTCGTGATATAGGCATATACTAAAACCAATGTTGTATAAAGTATCTCTGCTTTTTCTTATTCCAGCAGTGGCCTATTCACTAAATTTAAATTTAGAATTGACTTTAACTGTTTTTAAAGGACACGTTTTATTGAATTATTGACAAACTGTAGAAAATAATGTGCCGAAGTTTATATTGGGGTCTTTTGAATCAAAACTAGCGTTAGAAAGGCTGCTAAGAACATTATTATTAAAAGATTTTAATTTATTTTTAGTAAGAGGTCTTAATTTAATAGTTTTAGCTAAGTGTAAGTTTTTGTCTTACTCAAAAGATACAAGTTGACCAGTATGGTCTGACCTAACGCCACTAATTAAAAACGAATCTTTTACGTTATAATTAGTGAATACATTATCTATGCATGATGCAGAAGTTGCCGTTATTCTAGTCGCTTCATTAAATAAATATTTTAAATTTAATGATTTAAACTGATTATTGATCTTCCTGATCTGCATAATGACATCTGCAAACTATTTGTCTCAGACAATTACTGCCGTGGCAGGAAACACCGCTTACTGGCTGTTCCAACTTGCCGTACTGTTTATTTTATTTTTTATTTTATTGTGTTTGGGTGGCTTACAGCTAGCAATACAAAAATTAATAGCGAGGCAAACAACGGCAAGCCATTTACAAGCCTCCACAGTTAGAGTTAGCAATAAACTATTGTTGCACAAAGTAAAAATTAAGCAAAATATTCAAAAACTAAGCATAATGTACCTAGCAACAAAGAATAGAAATTTAAAATTAAATTGAATACCTGCACAAGCAGGCACGCAGGCGTAACCACTATTAAAATTCATCATTAACAACACAGCTTTTAGACAAGGCAGTACTAATTGTCGCTAAGCTGCTTGCAAACAAATCGATTGATGGGTGTTCGTTCATTACAACTTGGTTATATGGTTTGATTGAGCGAGGCAAAAAAGAATTGCTACGGTAAACTGTGCGAGCGTAAGGAGCACACTCCGAGTCACCTATTCCTCGGACATTAGCCGCTATTAACGCTCTCCTGAACTCAAACACGGATCTTGATATGTTTGCGAATGAATAGAAGGTGATAATGTCATAATGTTTAAATAGTAATTGGCTTCGGCCGTTCTATTTGAATAAATAAATGAATACTTCAAAAGAATTTGTTAATTACACTCGCCTCTCCATCGATAAAGTACAGTGAGTCGTTACTGTGGTACAGTCGGCTCGTATTTAAAGCGTTGTGGAGTTAATTCCTACAGACTTACATAAACCTCGGACGTGCCTCCACGAGGTTCATACGAAAGATAGGGTTAGAAGGTGTATTTAGTTCATGCACTCGATTTTAAACCCACAATTTCAGGCACTCAATGCAGACAAAAGAAGGTCTTTAAAACTAAAAATTATATGCATCATAATTTTATTTAAGCCCTCCTTCAGCATCATCAAATTCATTAACAATCTAGTACTGAACTAGCCGAAGTTGTAAACCTTAGGTTGCTGTCAGACATTGTTTTAGGTTAACCTTCTGCGATCTATCTCGCCCTAGCATAGGCGGTCGCGACGCGACGCACTCCGCGTTCCGACTCAATCTGGGAAGATCAAGATTAACACGTTTCTGTGTTTGCGCGATCTCGTACTGCTAGTACACAGCAGCTATTGACTGCTAATTGACAGGCTTATTTTAGCTAATTAGATCTGTTCACGGGGTCGACTCGTTGAGGCGAGCTTGTAGCCCGAGGCAACTGTACTTTGGTTGCTGGAGATTTTCCTAAGGAAATAATTTTATTTCATAGTTGTTATTTGTTAACTTGGAAATATACTGGAATAAATCTACTAACTTCGGTGACCTTTCTATATGGAACATACATACTAGAACTTATACATACACTAATCAATAAATATTTTAATGCCATTTCCGCCACCCACGGTAAAAGACGACGGGGCTTATTCCCACACGAATTAATAAATCTCCAAGTACAAAATTATCATTGTTTTTCTTAACGATGTTCATGTATTAGGCGTTGCATTAATCAACTTAGCAAGTTGGCAGACTGCATTCGATTTACAACCAATTAGTTACGGACACGACTAACATAAATCTTTAGTAAAGACTCAACAAAAACTCTGTCAAAAACAATTACATCACATTATAAAATGTTGGTAGCACAAACTTGATTGTGATAAATGTACTTTCATAAGAATATCACAAAAAATAGATTAATCGATTAGCGAATGATCGATTATCGGCTGCCGATAATCGACTAATATATCACTCGGAAGCTTCAAAGATGGCGGCTTTATTATTAATTGTAGGCATCAAGTTCTCCGTGTAATTGTGCCACCGTTGGAAGGAGTTGGGGATAGTTCGATAACAGCGGTGTTTCCTCATCGGTCGGTCGGCCGTGTCGCCGGTAGCAGTTGCCTAACTATCGGTTGCAGACCGAACAACTGCTTTATAATTGCAACCGCACTGGCTGCCCTCAGGGGAGACCTGCGCTTTACCAATCACCTACACTTCCATAAGGTCTCTATTTTAAGGGACTAGGGTTGGTATTCGCTTTTGTTAAAGGCAAAAGGTGCACGGCAAATTGGCACAGTTTTCTAAAGCATGTAATTATACCTATAAATAAACATCTGCGCCGCTAGCTCTCAGTGACAGGATAATTCTCCAGTTCGCAGGAAACTGACTCAAATGCCTGTTATAGAGGAAAGGCGAATTCGTTCACAAACAATTAGCTACCTTTTCCTGTAATTTTGAATTTGTATTATTGCATAAAGCGAAAAAGGTTTTCTTTAGGTGTAGTTCTGACCTGAGACACATGCATAAACTATTTATTTCAATTCGTAACAATACTAATCTCATTTTTAGGGTTCCGGAGTCATCAAGGAAAGGAAACTTATAGTTTTGCCATGTCCGTCTATCTTTCCACAGCTTAGCTCAAAGACTCTTAGTACTAGAAAGTTGTAATTTGACACGAATACAAATATTAGTTATGCCGACAAAGCATAAAAAATAGTGGAAAAATAAAATCTCGAAAAGTATTGTGTAAATAATTTTTCGATTAAGGTATTCATTCGTTTGTGAAATATTAAGCTTTAAAGTGTTAATTTTTGTTAGACTCAAGTGTCCAAAAAGTCACCAACTCAAGTGTCGTGTGTGTAAAATTAAAAAGAAAACTATCACAGCTGAGTACGCTTTACAAGATTACGAGTTATAGTCGACCAACTTATAAAATGTACACGGATAAAATATTTTCCTAAACATAATGTATGGGACCACAGGTTTTTCAACTTTTGCAGTTGTAAGTTTGTTTTTATTATTACAATAAAACTCATCGTTTGGAGGCAAATCCGCATATTTTGATGGGCCACTACGGAACCCTACATTATACGTGGCCCGACACGCACTTGGCCGGTTTTTTTTCATCTATCTACACAAAAAGTAATATTTAAAGCACCAGTGCATAAATGCAATATCTCTCAAATACTTTTTGACCAAAAGTTTTGTAACCTTCAGAAATGTAATACACAATTAACGAATTTTATCGTAAGCTCCAAACATCTCCAACAGAACTTCTTGTTGGCCGCATATAAACACTGAAACTAAATCCAAATTAATACCCTCACTCAGTCTGAACAGGTTTGCTAATGTTCAGAGAGAAACCACAAATTGAAGAGGCGACATGCAGCCGACAATGAACCACAAAAGTGGTAAAACATCCCTATTAACATTTAGCGATGTTAAAATTCTGTCATTGTATGTTAGAGTGAAGACATCATACAGTAAGGTATAGAAGACCAATGCACATCACTCTAAATTTCACCAACGATCTAACAAATACAGTCCTGACCAGATGCAACTTGATTCAACCAAAGTTGGAAATCATTGAAATGATTACAAACTTCAATAATGACAAAGTTAATGCTTAAAATTTTGTCTTCCAAAGTAGGTTTGAACTGATCAAAGAAAACTGAAGAAAGATGCCCATTATACCGTACGGAGATTTCGGACGTGGCTCCATTTCAGTAAGCCAAGTCAGAGGCCCATGGGCGGTATAAAAACTCTGACGCCCACGTTAGGCACTAACCACACGATAAAGAAAGAAAGTACAGGATCGGTCAGGGTTCAGTGTTCGCAACTGGTTCCCAATAATGTCCTTACTGGTTTGACAGACTCTTTAGAGGCTAACGACTTAAACCTAAATATGAATTTATTTAAGCTCTTAAATAAATTCATATTTAGGTTTAACTCGTGAGCCTTCTGGACTTTCTGCCAAGTGTAAGGCGCGAGTATGAATGTATAAATGTGCAAGCTTCATATATTTTCCATGTGCCCGTCTAATGCAATAACAATGCGCCGCTGTAAACGGACGCGGCCGCAACGATGCGGTGCGGACGGCTACGGACCGGTGCGGTGCGGATGAGCCGTACTGTTTTAATTGTCCGCGAAACCGCAGCGAGTTGTGAGCGGATGTGGAGCCTCCCTTATGTGCGGGGAACGTGTCAGTGGAGCAGTGAACTCACTTAGTAATGATATTATGTGCTTCATTTCAGGCACAGGCACATTTTAGAACCGTACTATTTCTTTAAAAGCTTTGTTTTAGTTTCAACTATAAGTAGGTACATACTTTACAATAAATCTTCGCCCATAACGTTTTATTAAAACTTGAGTACTGAACTATTTATTATACCTCCGCAATTAAATGAAACAGAGAACTATAAAACACGCGACTAGCAACAACAACATACAGAAAAATAAAACCAGTCCATAGCTAATTAAATATTAAACTATTCATAAAGAGGAATAATAGATACATATTCAACAATAATTTAAAAAAGATCCTAACTTTGATACTTACACGACGGCTGCAAATTAATATCCTACTAAAAGAATCACATGCAAGTTAATGGAAAAGCGAAATGAATAGCCCAGCACCTGTGCACAATAACAAAGCCATAGAAACTCATTCTTTCACATAATTGTTACTGAACACAACACAGTGGGACGAGTCCAGCGGTCCTCGGCCTAACCAGACTCGTCTCACTGTAATATCCTCGTCTGTGCTCCCAATCGGGTCGCTATCTCCACGAACGCTATCTCATCTTAATTACTTAATTAGGCATGCGGGGGGCGCGCGCGCATCCATCAAAATGCGGGCCCGCATATTTACTAGCAGTACCCTGCCTCACAGCTAGGGTAGACATCCGACATGTCCTGCTTTATGGACACAAATAGTAACCCTACTGCCAACTCCCAGGCGTGGTACATAATAATATAGCAGTTAACGAACATGGAATGTACATGGTACATACTCATGCTCTTCTTGAACTAAAAAGGTAATTAAAATTCTAGGATATACTTAAGTATCTGGAATGTTTGCAGTAAAACCAAATGTAGTCAGTGTGCATTGGTAAAAGCTTTGTTTTTTAATGTGCTATCCTTAATTAATTTTAAGTGCTTGTTAACTTCTTGCAGTAAGTAATGAGTTTTTTTTTAGTTCTGTTAAGTAGTGGTCCTCAAACTAAATGGACACAGCCATACACGTGGAAGGGAAATTGTGAGATTAACTTATACATGAGTTAAATCATCCCGCCAGCGTTGAAATCGTCGGTTATAAAAAAAAAATATTAGACTCCATGTAATCTGGTTTAGCAAATTATCTATTGACAAATTATCGATTGCTTCACTTACAAAGTTTCATAATTTTGACAGAGGCAACGATCACTTATCCCAAGACATTAGCAAAATGTCATAAACTTGTAAACGATACAATAATGATTGTCTAAATATATTACCCTAAAGACCATCCGATCCGTGCCACTAGCCCATAAAGCCTCACTTATGGTCAGCAGCTAATTGATAACGAGCAACTAACTTGATATGGTAAATAGTTTCCCACAGCTTTGAAACTGAAGTTAAACTCGTAAACTATAAGACGTGTGAAGCGTTCGGGATGAAAGCTTCTTTGTAAAGAAAGTTAGAAGATGTGGCCAACTGCTGAAGGGTTTATCATAATATCTGTTGTCAAATGTTACGGCTTTGCCGGGATACGGACCATTAAGTTTGTGACCCTGCTCCAGTTTCTTTTGAAACTCTTACGAGTTTTTCTATTAGACGGGTAAGAAATGCGGGATTTTTCTTTTTACTAACTTTTGCTATTTATTGTTCTTCAATCGTACACTTTACCTACTGTTTCATAGATTTGATGATTTTTAAAAGAAAACACACTCGTGTGTGAAAAACTAAAACTACGGCTAAACTCACACTAGTGTTTTAATTATCCCTGTTACGCAACTGTTATATAAACTGTTATTATTTTACTAACAAACGTAATGACCGTCAATCAAGCTCTTAAAAATACTTTCAGTGGCAATAATCGTCTTAATACCATAACCAGGGCTTCATTAGCATATAGGAGATACGAACTAATTAGTTAAGCGACGTAACGGGGACCGCTAAACGTTGGCGGTATGTGTTAAGTAGTGTGATTGAACGATTTGTTGGAATCTCTTTACTTTTATGGTAATTAAGTAAGTTTTTATAAAGTTTGACATGAAACTGTTACGTACTTTACTTTTACTTTTTTTTTTTTCAAAGAATTGAGAAATCAAATTGGTTGAATTTACATATTTCAAAACTGTTAAGACAGAGGAGATCGGTTATACACTAAATGACATATTAAATCTTAGTTGGTCTTTCTGTGAAGCTTGCTGATTATATCAATTATTTTTATCGACAGTGGAAGAACAGTTGAGTGGGATAGGAGTATCTACAGATTTAGGGACGAATTGTTCGTCGATACAATTCCAAAAAGACAAATATCATTCTTACTCATGCTGTCGTAAATAAAGCCAATGCACAGTTATACTTTGTAACGGCTGACCTTATTGGGCAGTTTAAATTAGGAACCTATAAAATGTCAGTTAATTAATAAAACTCATAACCAAAATGCTATAAAATTTGACTAACATAGCGTTGACCGATCGTAACAGTTTGAGCAGTCATCACAATTATTCGGCCTCTAAAATAATATTAACTGAAGTTGTTAAAGAAGGTTGATATTCGTCAAGTCGTTAGAATATTAATGTCTTGTCTTAATTAATGTATGGCTGTGAAACAAACGAGTTTGGTCGCCATCAAGCATTCTATGGTGTTGTGAGATGGCGCCAGCTGCGAAATACATTTTTTTTTAAGTTGATGTATGGCTCTAACTGTTTTATAAGAATTCAAGATAGCGACATACCAATTGTATATTCAATCCGATTAATAGGCCACCAATCAAAAATACAGATGTAAGAAAATAAATAAGAAAGTTTGAAATAGATCCATGTGGAGTAAACCGCTGGCTACTACTAAGCAACCTAAGCAAGTTATAAAGATAGAGTGATAATGTAAATGGGACAGCTCGTCTCTTTTAGGCCAATGAGCAATGTGAACAATAAGATATGATACAAATCTCGTCTCTCTCTCAAGTTCAAGACTATACAATCTCAAAGACAACAAAATTTTGTAGAGTAGTCTTATTTATTTAATTCACACTTCAAACGTTGCGTTAAAATCAAACTCTAAACCGTCCACAAAATGCTAAACAACCACACGCTCACATACATAAACCATCCCATAGTGATGTGTTTGTTTGTCTGTGTGTCTACCCACGCGACCCGCAAGTCGTCGTCCGCACTCCGCATCGATCCGTCCGTAACAGGATTGCGATCGTTTCATTTACATTTTATTCGAGCCGCAAAACACTACAGTAATTCAATCGAGCGACGCCGAATGCGTGCGAATTGATAGCGAGCGACACGTGGGGTGCCTCGACTAGCGATAACAGACGCAATATGAGTGATGTTCGCATTGCTTTTACCTATTGTTATGCAACACATTCTCTAGTGATTTGTTTTTCTGATCTCTTCATTTTGGCACTTTCCTGGGTGTTCAATAACTGCCTGTCTGCCAAGTTTTCCCTGGAAAGAGCAACTCCTAAGATAGTACAATTAATTTCAGGTGACTTAGTTACATGTTCAGTTGGATTCTCCCATCAGGTTAAGTGGAACAATGTTACTTCATTATTATACATAGTCCAACTTCACTCTTTCAATGCCTAACTTTGCTTGTGCAAATCTTGTTTAAATCCACTCAATTCTCAGTTCCGTCTTCTTCCATTTCATATGTCTTTTTTCGCTATCAGTGGCACCACATACTGAAAGCTTAGATTCTTGCGTGTATCGGTATTTGTTTACAAAAGCTAGGGGAAACCCGACTCGCTGTGAATCGGCACTATTCGGTACGACGCAACTCGGCACGATTATTGCGCGGAATCTAGTTGCACGACTCCGTTTTTTCTGTGACAAAACAAGCGAAAACTCTTATAACGACTGCTTAAAATTCAGCTTCGTTTCGAAAATCATTCGTGTATTAAGGTTCACACGCATTAACAAGTTTTATCAACAATATTGTACCGTTGAGACGTGATTTAGCAATAAAAATAAATAATTGGCGGAACTTGACTTTGTACATAAAAAGTAATGCCGGTACTTTGTTCATGATACTCGTTTTCATGCCGAAAATGAAATTACACTTAGTTTATTTACCGGATCAGACCACCATCAAGGCATTTTTGCAGCAAATGCCACTACTGAGACGGACGATAACTTTGATTATACTAAAACACAGCAGTAGCATTACTGACAAAACTTATCCCCCCCCCCACCCCCTGTGAGGTACTAGTAAAAGCACTTGTAGTTAATCAAAGAGTAAACGTGATCCAACCCTTAGTTAGTTCCACAAAGGAAGAACCAAGAAATAATCACAATAAAAGTGAAGCCTGCTCTCTACTTGATGAATGTTGCGTTCACTTGATGTCTGAGAGTTTGCCGGTTTGGTCAATTTGTGCGAGGGCTACATCTCATAACATTAGGAAGGATCTTCTGGCTTTATGGCATTTCTATGACCACCGTGGCCCTTTCTGTTAGAGGCCAGACTCGATAGGGATGGCAGACAATTGAATGGGTCAAAATTTTCAAAAAATAGCCTAGTATTAGGTTTGAAAACTCCTTCAAAAGTTTAATGAAATGTGTGTGTGTTTTATTAGATTAGCTGAATGTGATCATAATCATAATTTATTTGTTAACATAGGTAAAAAAGTACAGATCTTATGTTTGATGAACAGAGCGCTATGTTATGCCAGGAGGCGTACAAATATGGTTTGCAAATCTAGCTGAGGATTACAAATTATTATTATTATTTAGTGAATTATAATGTCAGCTGCATTTTTATCTAAGCTCTACATATTCCTGCACTGTGGGTAAGTCTATTCACATAAATCTCTACTGCACAAACACCAAACCCGGAACAAGTACCAGTGGGTCATACAAATATTTGTTCCGTACGGGATTCGATGCAATCGGGTTAGACGTTACACAAGTTGCCATGAATATCGTTAGCACATTAGTTTCTTACAGACATATCTTAGGATATATTGGTCATGCTGAAAAAAATCGCATTAAACATTGTACAAGTTTTGAAAAACGTATGAGAGTCGAGAGTTTTCACAACGCATTTGTTTTGTTTTTCTACAAAACAATAACACGTCGCGAACTGCGCGTTCTTCTGAACTAGAAAATAACACAATACATGGAAATGGAACGCTCTGAAAAATTCATGTAGATCATATTCTAAATTTACTTGTAGTCATTTTTTAATTCAATTCTACCCACAGAGATGTGTTATCGTTTAATTTTCCGTGAATTCTACTTATGTCGGTATAAAAGCTTCAAAAATATCTTTAAAAATAAAGTGGCTGTTACATACGAACGGACAAACAGACACACATGACGAATCTATAAGGGTTACGTTTTTTGCCATTGTGCTATGGAACCGTAAAAACTTTCATCAAAATGAAAAAGGCTAGTCAATGCCGACACAGAGCTACATTCAAGAGAATTGATGAGTAGCAGGCACGATACGCAAAATGTGGTCAATCGAAATGAAAAAAGAAAATCTAGAACAACTGCCTCAATTTAGGTCTAAATGGTACCGACATAGGACAGACGAGTTCCAGGCACGATACTGCTGAGGTTAGGTTACGCAATACCAACCCAAAAAAGCTGACTATCCACGTATTTCAGAATCAAAATTGATACGAGACGAAAGTGCGTAACCACTATTTAAGTCAGAATAATTAGCCCTCTCTCTATTAGAAGTCGAGTCATGGTAATTATTATTAGGTTTCTCGTTTTTAATTTTGGTATTTGTTAAAATATGTATTAGTTTATTTTATTTGTATATAAGTATTAGTATCATTATAAGTGCCTATATAAATTTTCGATAGCAAGAAGTTATTTTTATATATTTATTTTGTACCCTATCACAATGTTTTCTTATTTAACCCAAAGGTTGACTGGTAGAGAATGCCTTGTGGCATTAAGTCCGCCTATGTATCACTATTGTACATGAAGTTTAAATAAATAAATAAATAAAGTTTTATAAGTTGGTGGTTTAGTCAAGAATAATTATGCATCTAGACACGCGGTAGCGTGTCAAGCCAAGTTCAAGCTAACAGAACTGGCGAGCAGCACCGTGTGTAATACAAAACGAACCATTTGGACCCCCCCATAACTCAAAAACTATTTCACATAAACTTGTCCAAATTGGCTCATAAATTGAGTCTTGCAAGATACATATCAGCTCCAAATTTTATAAATGTGTTTATAAAATTTGGAGCTGAATAACCGTTTGAGGTGTGCCTCAAACGGTTATTTAGATATTAACATCCAAAAATCGTCATTTTTATCACTGACTGACCAAATCGTCATTTATATCAAAACTCTAACCCAATTCCAGATGACCCAGAAAGTTCAAATTTGGCATCCAGATAGGTATTTGGGTGAATATAAAGGAGTAAATCAGAAACTAGAATTTTTTTATCATTTTATTATAATTTTACAATTAATTAATTCTGTTAGAAACACTTACTTATAGTGCCTGTAATGTAAGAATCAGCGATCAAAATTGATGACAGCCGGTCTTTATGTGGATACTGCTGGCTTAGAAAATGTCATCACGATAAAAATAGGTGCACGTGTAATGTTGCGAAGAAACATAAAGTTGATGTCAGTAAGGGACTGGTAAACGGATCCATTGGAAAAATAGAGAAGGTACATTGGGACGTCGACAACAGCAATAGCGCACGTAAAATTACAATACAATTTAAGCATAATTTAATTTAGGAACTAGATAGAGTTAAGACCAAGTTTCAGATATTAAGTAATGTATATGTTCACAGAGAACAATTCCCTATTTGCTTAGCATAATGCTATTACTATCCACAAATCACAAGGCCTTAGCCTTGACAGCGCTCTTCTCGACATAGGCTCCTCTATATTTAGTAATAATGGGTAGGCTTACGTTGGACTCCCCAGAGTTAAAATCTTAGATTGAGTACATCTTATCAATTTAGATCCAAGTCAAATCAAGGCACAAGAGAGCTCTATTGTAGAGTACAACCGCCTGCGCACGTTGTACCGCCCCGATTTGACAAAATTAAGTATAACAGAAAACGCGTAAAAAAAATCCGGATACTCAATGAACTGCCTTCGCAAGTTCTAAAGCTGTAAGTTATTATTTTATTCTTCGGAAAATTTGTCTGGCTGGTAGACAGTAGCCATCGAACATAGGGCTCTTCTGTGATTGTTTTAGTAGGTACTTAATAATAATTCGTATATGAGAGCTATCCAAGTCAGACCTTAGGCTTCAATATATTATTCTAAGTTATAAGAGGAAATTATATTTTAAGTTGTTATAAAATATGTTATGTTCTTATAAATAAATTTCAGGGCTGACCATTGAACTTGGCACTTATTTAGATCTCCCTTCTTTTGTCGTTGAAGTCAACAACCAAAGCATCTATACTTGCCGCCGCGGGAGACGGCCTGGGCGTCGGGGGTTACATGGTGGCTCCCGGCCACCGTAGGCGCGGGCCTGTGGACGGCGAGTTATGGGCCAGCTCGCCGTCCGGCCGTCTTATGACGACAGGCCGTGTCGACGGCGCGTTCGTGTTCCACGTGCGCCTCAAAGAGATGTCAGCAAATAAGTAGGGGTCCGCAAGGGCCGAAGCCTGCCAGGGCTGCGGGACTGTTCGAAAGAGATACCGTGGCCCTGGAACACAAAGGGCAAAGAAGGAACATGGATGGGTTTTAGTCAGTACAAGTCTGACACTCCCTTCCGCTCCGCCCAGAGTGGGGGGGTCATTTGATGATTTCCACTACGAAAAAAAAGGCATCTATACTTCTTTACCTATATTATAAAGCTGAAGAGTTTGTTTGTTTGGTTGAACGCGCTAATCTCAAGAACTACTGGTTCGAATTGAAAAATTATTTTAGTGTTGGATAGCCCATTTATCGAGGAAGGCTATAGGCTATATAACTTAACATTGCTCAAAAAGGAAATAAGTCAGAAGCGGTCGGTGAAACCGTGGTATAGTATCATAATATTGAACTTAGCTCTCAATTCACATTTATGTTTTTGATGGGAATTGACTTACGCTAGAAAACACCTAAATGAACACATAACCGCAAGCTGTTCAGCTTTCAATGCAAAATGTTTTTTTAGTCATGTGTAAGATGTGGCTGACGATTTAATTTTTCTTTATATCCAATTTTCAATTTTTATTCGCTTTTTCGTTTCGAATTACTTCTAAACTTTTTAAGTTATATATTTTTGTAATCGACATTTAAAACCCTTATTTTCACTCGACGAGTTTGAAGTCTAACTCCTCAATATGGCGATCAAATTCCGCAATTTCTCTTTGTTTTTTATTTTTTTTTTTTGTGGCAGTGTCACTCGCGCCAACAAGACGACTAACGACGTATAATTTATCCACATCGAGCTACGACATCACATACATACACGCATACATGCGTGATAAAAATATAACCCTTTGTCTCGGTCAGTCGGTAAAAATCGAACAACGCGTTTTTATTTTGATATTAATGTAGCCTAGTGTTTGCGAATAGCATAAGCATAATCAGCCTATTAATGTTCCCACTGCTGGGACGCATGCCTCCTCTCTATGTGAGGGAATGGGCTATAATCCACCACGCGGGCCCAGTGCGGGTTGGTAGATGTCACATGTCTTCGAATTTTTGGTTCTAGGACATGCCGGTTTTCTCACGATGTTTTTCTTTTCCGTGTTTGCGAATACGGAAATAAAATGTATGTCATGTTTTAGCATATTTGCCCATTCTGAGGATTTTAATTTAAATATAATAATTTGAAAACTAATTATTTGACAAGGAATTACCTTATATTACCAAAGTAAACCACCCAACCCAGTCATAGACTGGTTCAAACTCAATATATTAATTGAATAGGCGCCTCACCCGTGAGCCCCTGAGCGGCTAGTACCGGCGGCGGCGCCCGGCGTTATCTGGGGAAGTGCTCCCGCAGGACGCGTCTGTTTCCTGTCCAGTACACGTGCACATAGCACGGAGTGTACAGGGGCAGAAAACCCACTCTGATATAGATAGGACAAAACATTTCGATTTCTCCTACCTAAAAGAACCAAGTAAGTTCTGTTCCATAAAAAATGGGACTGGGACTTAACATTGTGTCCTGTTTTCTGCACGTTAGAAGAACTGATGAACGCTATCGAGGACCCAATCTTTCAGCCATATTCCGAGCCGAATCAATTTAGATTGCCTTCCACACGCTAAGTAGAGAAGAAGATGAATGGGTCTGAAGAAAAAGACTGACTCAAGTATCAAACATGTCATCACTGGAAACATCGAAAGCCAAACGTTCTCTGGATCCCAAACATAGATAAAGAAACATTGCTGAAGGTATGGCACCTTTAGGACTTACTAAAAATCAAAACTTCTACACTCGGCTACTTGTTAATAGTTCAATAGTGGATGTACTATGGAGTGCACGTGAAGGGTGAGAGGTCAAACTTCAAACTGAGCGCGTTTGTTCAGATAATCGGGATGGACGAGAAAAGCTTTATTAAGAACTGACATCATCTACAATCTACACATGGATACACTACGTTGAATGAAAAACTCGTAGTGCCGACCCCAAATTAATTTGAACAAGGCAAGGATGATGATCAATTGGAAAATCTTAGTTTGAGGAACACAAACGTAAAAGTGTTCAATATAAAATCGAGATTCACTGTAGATCTACTATAGGCCAGCTCATTATAGCTAGTTTATTTATTAATGCACTTCTTGCATTATCTTCTAGACACAATTTATTTCCGTTACGTGCCATGTGTTAGATGTTTACGAACGATTGCATGCTTTGCGTGAATGATGCACCAACTATACGATATTTTGTTATTGACTAGTTTTAATGGTGCTGCAAAATATGTCACATCGTGAAAGTCTATAACATGGGCCTTATACAAAACTGGCGAAATAATGGGATACACCTCTGTCCAACCCTTCGGAGTTTGTAAGCGTGATGGTATAATATGTCCTTTCACAAAGCGTCAGAAACAGTTAATACTATTAGGGTCATACAATTCAGCCAAGCAATAGATATGACGGTGAATAATGGAATAAAGCAAATAACTAAATTATTATAGCTTACAATTACCAAACTTTACAAGCTAGAATCAATGAACTAACATAAAGTTTTAAACATACCAATTTAATTCCAATAGTCTTAAAATTAAAAGCAAGCAAAGTAAAAGCTAAATTGCAGGAAACCTCGAAACGCTTGAGTTAGGGGAAACATTCGAAGTTGGGGCTCAGTTGGCACGGATCTGACCCCGCGCTGTTTGAAGACGGGAAGTAACGGGCAGTAAATCTCTCCGCACGCAAACTGAGTTATACGCTACGAGCCTACGAAGTACCAGGCGTTACGCGTTTCACTATCGGTTAAGAGTATTTCAACGATTAGGAACCGGTAATTATACTTTTAGAGACGGTTAGGAGCGGTGCTTAGTAGAACTTCACACTACATTAGAGGTATTGCACAATATTTGGTTATTGCTGTTATCTTTAGAGGGGCTCACTCAATAAACAGGTTTTACACATTTTACATTCTTAAGAACAGTGATCATTGCAATATTAATGGCATCCGCCATGGTGGAACGTTACGAGAAAGATTTTTGAAATTCAATCTAATCATTGCTACACTTTAAACAGGTAACATAGTGATGTGGATGATTACAATGAAATGTATTCTTAATTCCATGAGAATTCTACTGTTTTCTTCAAGAAAACCTACTTATTCCTCTCACAGCCCCATAAACCACGGCCTCATAATATCTGCATAAATTCAAAAGTCAAAACCCACAAGAGAGTTCGAATCGAGGACATATCGGTACCTTCGAGTTCGTGGAACACCGAGGACACGGCCGGGGTCCCAGAGACGTAATGTAATATATTATGGAGGGCATGGGCGCCCGCGCGTGACCGAGCGCGGCCCCCCGCGCCCACCACGTGGGACCGCAGCAAAAATGCTGCACATTCTGGCGTTAAAGGATTTAATATTGTGATACTAATTTTTAGCGACCTTTGCGACGTTCACGTCACAAGTTTAAATATTTTAAAACAAAATAAAATGCATTAGGGTTGAAGAGCGGAAATACTATCGCACGCAGCAGCACCGACGATGCGATCGGCAGCATGTTCTGTTCTTCGCTCTAGCAGATGGCGGTTCTGAGCGACAGAAAATGATAGGAGCATGGAAAAGTGCTGCCGTGCTGTTAGATGAGGTTCAACCCTTGTTCTATCAACATACTTATTTGCAAGCCAATCATGGCAATATTATAAAGGACTCCCGAACAGCTCTGCGATATGGTTGTTAAAACAGACCTTCAGCATAACTTAATGTTAGGTTTTAAAACTCAAACAGCTAAATTAAAAGAAACGTTCAAATTGAAGCTTCTTCTCTCTTCAAACGTTAATAAAAGCTGAGAAGAATGCTGTAAAACTCGCTATAAGTTTTCTAATCCTTCGCTTGAACTCATTGAAATCTTGTATTATAACTTGGGTGGTGGATACTTCAAGTGAAGTCCAAGATGGTTTAGTGCTTCGTAACTTACAAGTTTATTTCTTTACTTCTCCGATTGATTCTTTGATTATGATTTTTTTTTTTATTACCGTTTTTCAGTTTCGAAACACACGAGATTGATTGATTTGAACGACCTTATTGTAACCTAACCTGACTAGACATCTTTTTTTTTCGGCGGTGTTTTCAAATGCACCTGACAACTCTTGACGGTTTGGGCTTGGGTTTGGGTTTGGGCACCATAGACAGAACAGTGTTTTCTGTCATTTTACCACTTGCTTACAGCCATCGAAAGTGTCATGAAAACTTAATTATTTGGAATTAATTCCCATAATTTTCATGCGTTGTAACATTGACAACTGAACTCCGGACGTGCAGTAACTCACTGCTTTTATTGAGAGTCAGTATCGCGTGTGTTTACTGTTGTTTGGCAGTAAACGTTATTTTTACCCGTCGACGGAAACACTTTGATCTGCGGCGTATGCTGTGACCAACTTTATTGATCTCTTCCGCTTGGAAATTGTTGGATATATCGCTTTTATCTTTATGGCGCGACTCTGGGAGGCGGTGACGTCTGTGACCAGAATTAATTACCGACATTAATTAATTAAACGCTTCTTTAATTTTAACTGCATTATGTATTAGGTGCAGTTCCCCCTTCAAACTTTTGAACAGTTAACATTCTTCTTCGCTAATCCGATAGTTATAATATTTTAGTTTCGTTTGACATTGTAGGGACAAGTTATTAGGACTGACATTTTATAGCTACAATAAAACTGAATGTGTGAGGCTTCTGTGTTAAGTTACATATAGTATGTAGCACCTGCTTTCTTGAGCTTTCGTAAACTATAAAGAGAAGGTGGTAAAGGTGAAATGCAGTGTGTGACATTAAATAAAATGGAAGCACTAAAAGAAAACAAGTGAATTAGCTAGCTACTTCATGAAGCGTTTTATTCTTAACTTACTTTTTCCTGCATACTGTTGACTAAATTGATGGTCAAAAGGTTGAAAGTCGAGTATGAGTACATTTTTCAGAGACATAATATCCACCATAATATAATGATGAATACTACAAGTATATCAAACATCGTTCTACAAATGACGATGACTCGAAGATCGTCTTCATGTGTTTAACTCCTCTCAGTCAGTAGTCTTCCCGCGATATAATGCGACGCACATCCAGCCAGCACTTAAAGTCGTGAAACGCTATTAAAGTTAATAAAACGAATAAATGACGTCACCAGTACATGGGCTTATTGACTGTTTTACGATCTTGTACGGTTTTAAAGACTCTTGTGAAATGTGGGTTTCGGCACGGGTTCCGGTTTAAATCCGGTCATTATGATTTTATAGTTGTCGTTATTTGTTATCCGAATTATGCTCTGTAAGTAAAAGTTACAGTCATGTATATCTTCATGGATAATGCTATTTATAGTCACGATGCAAATCAGATGGGTTTAGAATAGCTTTTTTCATGCTCCTTAAAAGGGCCAATTTTTATATAGCTTGAACTTCTAAATTCCTAGAACCATCGATATTAAATTCAAGTACCATAGTCTAGTAATACAAATACAGCTTTACTCGTATCACTATCTTCAAGATAATAACCCTCCTCGGTCCTCGCGTCGTTGTGCAGCGCACGCACGCACGTCCACATCCGGCACGCACTGCCCACCATCACTGCTCACCCCACTGATACCTGTTTATTTACACAACACCACGTGGTGTTTGATCTTCACCAACGTACGACCAACTATCTTGATTATTCCACGCAGATAGACTTTCCGAGGATAGGTACTTCTTTTTCTTGTTATACATATTATTTTAGCTGGAAATGTGTGGAGCACTGTGTGAAGGATGATATGGCACGAAAGGAGGTATCTGATGAGACGACGAGTAATAGAAAAGTATGGAAGAAGAAGACATGCTGCGTCAACCCCAAATAAGTAGGGATTAGAGCAGGAGAATGATGATGATATTTTAGATGTAAAATCAACGAAAACGTTTCCAATTAAATGTGGTAGCGAAACTTCATAGACGTCATGTGAATATTTTCTTATTTCAGTATGACGATGATTTAATTTGACCATAAAAATGTGAGAAATGCATATGTTCAACTTTTTGATCTTCATGAGATATTCGATACTACCTGATCAGACGTTAAATTTTAATACATTTAGACTATAGCTGCCACCCGTAACCAACGAAGCACAAGCACAAAATTAGATATTATGCCGAGTTAAATCTAGCTGCATACTTGCCTCTTTTGTAAATTGTTCTTTTGCTATTTTTTGTTTTTGTCAATAAGCCGTTTACTTGAGTGACTAACTTAGTTCCATGTTTGTAGCACCACATCAGCTTCAATATGCACTAACACTGTAATAAAGTCGTAACCGAGTTGTATTAGTCTTGTAAACCATGTTATTTGCTCAAACTAACAGATATTGTGTAACGTTATTATATCCGATGAGGAAACAAGATTGAAGAGGAAATCATAGTGATCTCATTATCATTGTTAATATCAATAAGCCCCACTAACTGAAAGGAAGTCGGTTCATTAATGAACACATCCCGCCATACAGAAAAGCTTTTACTTTTTATTCTGGTCTATTAACTTTCCCATTACATTAGCTTATAATGCTGCCGTCATTATGATTTATTCAATTAATAAAATGAAATTTATTTTTGTTTGTGAATTATAAATCAAAATCCCTAAATACTTTGAACAACACCAGTGATTAAATGCTTATTTGTGGCTTCAAAATATTTGCAAAGTTACAGATTATTGAGCACTCTCGTGTCCTTTCAGGTTAAGTTATTAATTCATTCTGTGAATAAATTACATTTCGTACAGATTCAGAACAAATTCTGTACACAGTTCTGTAATCAATATTCTTTAGGCAAAAACCTTCGTTCCCTACAATTCAAATAAACCTACTGCATTGTTATAGTTACCACATTCAATTTCCTTCTTAACGACTGCGGCTCAGTTTTCAATAGATTTCAATTCAATATAATTCATGTAGGAGTTTGAACACAACGGTTTTATGAATGGGATCTAAAATGGAATTAGAAATTTATGAAAAATCCAACAGAACTCCACGACCCGGATCAAATATCTAATCGAAAAGTCGAAGCTTTCTATACACATAGTTAGTGTTAACCTACCGACAGGTAAAGAGGATAAAATATTTGCAAAATATACTGGTATGTTTTATCCTTTAGAGTTGAAATAAAACGCTGGTCGAATTGTTTTGGCCCCAATTTCTAGTAACTTAATACCCTGGTGTATATTGCTTTATAGTTGGAGTACCTGGGAATAAAACGCTTAGGGTTTTGTGAGAGGAATATTGAAAATGCGATTACAAACCTAGTGTTAAAAACTCTAGTAAGAATGAAGTAATGTGTAAAATGCAAGCTGATACATATTATGTAGAGTTTATAATAATCAAGGATAGCGTAATAAATGATAATGTAATAACAGTAACTTATCCCCGGGTAAGGTGATCCGGTGCGGTATGATCCTCTCCCGACGGGCTATTATTCAATTGGTAGGCCCCAGCGGCCGACATCAGCTGTCTAGTGTAGAATTTATAATTAATTCCGGATCCGGCCCACCAATCAGCAACGATTACATTCTTCACAAACAATTTATTGTCTTTTGTTTTCGGTTCTTTGATTACAGAATTTTCTAAGAGATGAGATTTTGGAGGTTGAACGAAATCCTATTTTAAGAGCGCTTGTCGCTTGCGCAACGTCGCAAATAGCTGTCAAATATTTCGCTATTTACTTGTTAGCCATATTTCTTATTTCCATACAGTAATATTGCCAAATTAATAGAAACAGGTAAATATTTGACAGCTTTTTGCGACGTTGCCAACTTACTGTACAAGCGCTCTTAAAAGGATTTCAATTACAACAAATTCGTTCTAGATAATGATCATACCAGACTAGGTTTAACCGTATAAATTATTTCGAGATTCAATCTGTTATGATTGTAGGTAGGTAGAACGGGGTAATATCAAAGTTTTTCTTCTTATAGTCCATAAGGAAGACCGGAAAAAAGTTTTGTACTTCACAAATCTTACAAAACACTACGCGCAAGGCAAAATTCCAGGAGAAAAATATATGCGAAAATAATATAATCTAACCGATGTTTTACGATCTCTACCGGAGCGAAGGTTCCCAGAATTGGGCGGTTTTTCGGCGCGTTATCAAGTTACGCCATATTAAACGGTTAATTAACCGAGATAGTCTTACAAGAGGTATTATTATAACTTTGTTTCCATGTACCTAGAGCTTAATAAAGCGGGTTGCGATATAAGAAGAAATTCCAAATAATTTTGTTTTCCGCAATTTGTTTTTATTATCTTTTGTATGCTTCTTCTAAATGATATTGCACAATATGTCGAGATACGTACCTTGATTTATAAATAAAATAGTTCTTCCTTTATTATCTTGGGCGTCATCATTTGCCTGATTGCAATTCATTCCGTCAGAATTATTAATATCCACGAGAATATATAAAATGACGCGAGTCAACTGGGAGGTGTGAACGCGTATAAATCTGTCACTGATGTGGAACAGGATGTGAACACTTTTATAAACAGACCTAACTTATTATTAAGGCAGAAACACGAACAAATTATAAATTAAGCGTTTCCTCTACACGATTCTTTTTTTTTTTTTTTTTTTTTTTTTTTTTATAGTTTATTCACCAACAAAAGTTACAAATATATTTATAAACAATACAAATGTTGCAAAATCTATACAATAATTTATATAACCCTGCCTCTTAAACTAGGATGTACACCTGTATTTTAAGAGACAGTGTTCCACCGAGCAGTTCCTTAGGATTCTTTCTTCGATGAGTTAGATAGATTTAATGATAGGAATGTTGGAACTTCAGTCATTCATATCAACAACAGTCATTGACGAAATTACTATGTATTTGATAGTTGGAAACATCGATGACATAGGGACTAAGCGCAATGACGACAACACATAATCCAAAACAATGGAGCCCTTTAAATTCCCCGGTATTTAGTATGAACTTCCGCAAACAATAACTAGACGTTCAATGAAGTCGGGTACAATGGCAGTGAAACAATGACGGGCATCACAACAGGTAACCGACGGATGAGGTTAAACCAGCGTGCGACGTGTCATAAAAACAAGAAATATACGAGCTACGGTGGTGAGCCCGAATGTTGCGGACGTACTACATAAATACGACAATGTTGATGTATTGTTGCCTCATGCTGTACAGTTTGCGGTGGACGTTAAGCTTATTGAAAAAGAAAATATTTTAATCTTCACAGAAATACAGTTTGAAGTGTCAATTAAATATTTGATGTGTGGTTTCTAGAGATTACATTGCAAATTTAACCTTAATACAAGTTCGTATTAGAAAAAGCTGAGCTAATAAAGTAGAGCTAATGTCTGTGGTTAGAGCTTCAAATCTGCTGGCCGGGGAAGGTAACGGAAATGTGATTTAAAATTTTTGAAGCATAATGATAATTTTGTTTCTTTTGTCATGTACTGCAAACAAAACTTTCGCTTCATAGCGATGCGGCTGACAAACAGTGGAAAGCTCAGATTATTACACAAATAGTTCCCTGAGATTATGATTAGTGTACAAATATAGACAGTCAAAGGGACAAAAGGGGAGTATACAATAGCTGCTAAACAAAACGCTGGCAGGACACAAAGGGAGCTGTAATTAAAAGATCAGGTAGACAGTGCAGTGGGAGCGAATACACGACCACCCGCCTCTTTATTGTGGCACTTTTTATACTGCCGGCGAAAACATTGGACGTAAATACTGGACTAGAGCTTTTTAGGTTGATCGAGAAGTTGCAACTATTGTTAAACATAACAACACATACCAACTAGAGGCCGCTACTGGAGATAAAGTTGAGTACAGTAAAAGTGCTTAACAGGACAAAACAGAAGAATTTCTCCACACAGCTATACAAAAGCATACAGTTGCATACCAGAGGAAAGCTCCCACGATTTGTTACGAACAATAAAGTGGAACTCTTCACAGGTCAATCACACCTCACTACACGCGGGTAACAGCACAGAGGCACAGACACGCCATAATCAAACAATCAATCACCACGACGACGTCACTCAACGACACACGCGTTATAATATTAATGTGCAGCGACGCGACATGCGAGCTCCTCGAGAGCTGGAACGCGACTGAGCTCCGAAAGATGCTTACAAACTCGTTCTGAGCTCTACTAAAGCCTTCACGGTAAGTGGCGCAGGCACAATGGGAAACACGAGCGCCCGCGCACCTGTGTCGTATACGCCTTTTTCTTTTTAATTTTATAAGGCGTCGAACTTTTCTGCGAGCGGACGAACGGTTGATGACCCTAAACACAAGTCCCTAATGATAATTTAATGGGACCTCAACCGCCATCGATCGAACAATTTACATTCAATGTTAATAGTTATTCATTTGGCGAGCAATCAGCGGCGGGTCTATTTGAGACAAGGTTCCATAGCATAATGGTCGGTAATTCATCAGGAGCTTTTTTCCGTCCGTCGTCGGTGTGCGGAGGGACGTATGAATGGACAGCTAGATGAAGCTGACGATAGCGGACGTTCGAGAAACTGCAGTGTTTACTATTTGGGAGGCGGTTGTCAGGAATGTGCCCCCTCCTACCCCATCGCGCCCCCCTCCCCCGCCGGAGTGAGACGTGCAAGGTCGCTCGCGGAGGAATGTGCGGCGCGCGCGCACTGCACTGCCAAAACGAAATGAAAGCACAAAAGGTTCACTGTAGTGAGAACAGTACGGAGCTTTCACCCAAATATTCATAATGAAATTAGTGAAATTAAACAGTATTGAAAGTTTTTATCTGTCTAAGTGACCGCGTATGCTGGAGTTTCTGAACTGTTACTAATCGACAACATAACTATGATTTGAATCTAACCATCACAAAGCCCACTCAAAGCCCCGAGGGCATCAGATCGATGATAGTCACGACTCGCGACTAAAGGATTACAATGACCCGAAAATGTACAATCTGTCAGGGGGAGTGAGGATCGATTGCTCTCTAAATAAACATGTCGGCGAAGTTAATCCGATTACAGAAATAACGACAACTAAATTTTAACGCGACAAGATTGTCCGAACGATACAATAAGACGAGTCTAGTATTAATGGCCCATTCACGTGTTTATTATCGTTGTGAGCTTATTCCCGACGTTTGAATCTTTCAGCAATAAATTAACAGCCGGCATCACATGCGACTGAAGCCCAAATACTCACACGTTGACAGGAGATCGAGTGTTTATTGATCTTTCGGAGCTTACCCCCTTGATTGATTGTGACAGCTTTAGTAAAACAATTCAGTTTACTTCAGACAAACGATGCTGCAGATTTATGTAGAAGTAGAAGAAGAAGACAATGCCGGCTTTTCAAAAACGTTACACTGAATAACACAAGTACAATACCTAAAAAAACATTTATTTAATTAAGCAGAGTAAACTAACTATATACATTATTAATTAAAAACTATTAAATAACCTAAAATAAATAAACTAACAACAAACTATAAAAGGGCATCAAAAAACTCCTTCTCAATGCTGTCAGCTCGTAATGTGCCCAAGAGACTGGCAGCGTTGCCACGTTGTATGGAAAAACTTAGCCTCTGGACAAAGTAAAAGCCAGCCCTTGGGTCATGGAAAAAGGAAAACTAGGTTCCAAAGGTCCTCGATATTAGAATGTAATTTACCAAAAGTTAGTTTTTTACGTGTTGCATCTGGTAACTTAGCCCAAAAATCTAAGGGCTTACTAAAACTTTTTCCTTGTAACAAAAGTCAAAAGAAACACAATAAAGTCTTTCCTGAGAATATACCCTTTGTTTTTGTTTATTAATATAATATGCCAAGTGCACAGTTCTAAGTTCGTATGAACCTTCTGCACCTCTCTGCCCCTCACACAATAGTGTCCACGCAAAACGTTCACTCCTTACAGCTCGCTCGGGAAATTTAACAACTGATACACTCAATTTCGTTCATTCGCCCATTTCGTTCACTCTCATATAATATTAAGCTCAGCGTATTCAAATGAACTGCTGGGCTGAAGATAGTCTGATACTATTGTATGCGGCCTGGAGTTATGGACTAGATGACGTTTTGAATTTGTATGCTACTTGCTAGCGTGAAGATTGTATTCCTGAAATAGGTAAAGTAGTCACATTTATTACAGTCGCAGTATTCACAACCATATTTGGAATTATTATGGGTAATACTTTGAATATATAATGCAAACATAAGTTGCGACTAGAGAAAATTTTTGACACAGGCAATATTAAATTATGAATTCACTTTAGGTAGATAGTTCAAGAACAAAAAACTCTCTGATCATACCCTCGAGCTCATGAAGGAGCGGCGTGAGATGATCCTGCAGTCTTCAGACGAGGCGTGGAAATACCGGCAGCTCAATAGACGGATCTCTAAATCCTTGAAGAGTGACCTCCGCCGCTTTAATACCGAGCGTATTAAAGACGCTATTGAGCGGAATAAAGGCTCCAAGGTATTTTCAAGAGATCTGGCTATTGGGCAGAGCCAGCTCACGAAACTGAAGACCAACGATGGCAGGATCGTATCCGCCAAACCCGAGCTGCTGAGGGAGATCGAGAGTTTTTATGGGCAGTTGTACACTTCAACCAGTAAACCCGTTGCAAATCTTGCTAACGACCCAAGAGCTAGACTGACCCGACACTATACCGATGACATTCCGGATTTCAGCCTGTACGAGATTAGGATGGCTCTAAAACAGCCTTCGATTCGATTGAGACTTGGGCTGTACTGCAGTCTCTCCAACGGTGCCAAATTTACTATCGGTACATCGAGGTGTTGAAGTGTTCGCCATGGGATCTGGAGGCAATAGTCCTCGCGCGCCTGCATGAATGGCGCGCGGAGGCACTACGTCGGGGGGAAACTCCGCTGCCGCGGCAAATTGCCGCTCAGCGGACAGACCTCCGGCGTGATATCATGGCGACATGGAGAGAGCGACTGTTGCAACCCCGTGCAGGGCACGCTACCATAGTGGCGATAAGTCCCCTCTTTGAGGAGTGGCTAGAGAGGCGCCACGGCGCCCTCACCTACCGCCTGACGCAGATACTCACCGGACACGGTTGTTTCGGGAGGTTCTTGCACCGAATCGGGCGGGAGGAAACGCCCGGGTGTTTCCACTGCGAGGATCGTCCGGAGGACACGGTGGAGCACACCGTAGAGGTCTGCCCCGCTTGGGCGGAGCACCGCCGTGTCCTTGTAGCGGCGATTGGCGGCGGCCCTGGTTCAAGCCATGGTCCGGAGCGAGAGGGAATGGGAAGCCGTCACCACCTTCTGTGAAGCAGTCATGCTAGTGAAGGAGGTGGCGGGACGTGAGAGGGAAAGAACCTCACGTCCCAGCCGCCGCGGGAGACGCCCTGGGCGTCGGGGGTCACGTGGTGGCTCCCGGCCACCGTAGGCGCGGGCCTGTGGACGGCGAGTTATGGGCTAGCTCGCCGTCCGGCCGTCTTATGACGACAGGCCGTGTCGACGGCGCGTTCGTGTTCCACGCGCGCCTCAAAGAGATGTCAGCAACCGAGTAGGGGTCCGCATGGGCCGATGCCTGCCAGAGCTGCGGGACTGTTCGAAAGAGACACCGTGGCCCTGGAACACAAAGGGCAAAGAAGGAACATGGATGGGTTTTAGTCAGTACAAGTCTGACACTCCCTTCCGCTCCGCCCAGAGTGGGGGGGGGGGGGTCATTTGATGATTTCCCAACCAAAAAAAAAAAAAAAGGTGTTGAAGTGTTTGTACAAAAACGCCACCATGTCAGTCCGACTTCAGGACCAGACTTCGGAACCTATCCTTCTGCAGCGAGGTGTGAGACAGGGAGACGTCATATCTCCGAAACTGTTCACCGCTGCACTGGAGGATGTCTTCAAGGTTCTGGACAAGAGAGGGCTAGGCATCAACGTCAATGGCGAGTACATCTCTTCTCACCTTCGGTTTGCCGACGATATAGTGGTCATGGCTGAGACCATGGAGGACCTCAGTACTATGGTCGATGACCTCAGTAGAGCTTCCGGAAGAGTGGGTCTTAAAATGAACATGGACAAAACCAAAGTCATGTTGAATGCCCATGTAACACCCACTCCTATCAAGAACGGAGACTCTACACTCGAAGTTGTAGACGATTATGTCTATCTGAGACAAACGATCCAGTTAGGTAGGTCTAACTTCGCGAAAGAGGTTAATCGTCGAATCCGACTCGGCTGGGCAGCGTTCGGGAAGTTGCGTGGTATCTTCTCGTCCAACTTACCGCAGTGTCTCAAGACGAAAGTCTATGACCAGTGTGTGTTGCCAGTGATTACATACGGGACCGAAACGTGGTCGCTCACAATGGGCCTCATCAGAAGGCTTAAAGTCACCCAAAGGGCAATGGAGAGGGCTATGCTCGGAGTTTCCTTGCGTGATCAAATCAGAAATGAGGAAATCCGTAAGCGAACCAAGGTTACCGACGTAGCCCGAAGAATAGCCAAACTTAAGTGGCAGTGGGCAGGGCATATTGCTCGCAGAACGGATGGCCGATGGGGCCGGAAAGTTCTGAAGTGGCGACCGCGAACTGGAAGACGTTGCGTTGGAAGGCCTCCCACTAGGTGGACCGATGACCTGGTAAAGATTGCGGGGATCCGCTGGATGCGAGACGCACGGGATCGGTCAATGTGGCGACACTTGGGGGAGGCCTATGTCCAGCAGTGGACGTCTTTCGGCTGAAATGATGATGATGATGATGAGATAGTTCAGATGGGCTCGACAACGGGAAATCACTTTGAAATCATTTGAACGACTTTAAACAGATTGACATGATGAGTGATGACAGCTTTCCTGTCTCAGGTGAACCCTACATTAATCAATCATTTCCATCACCGCTATGTTACTTTGTCTAGGCTCTATGACGATTTTCACAACTTAAGTCTTACATAATATCTTATCTTTTTATCCAATTTATTTGACCAAGTTACGTATAAGAACTTGCCCTATTTACCGTTGAAAGAATTCAGTAGAATACAACCTGTTTAACCCAGAGATGAATTCAATGCGTAATGTAGTGTGACGAATGAGTCGGCACAATCGTACAAGTCGTGACGAATGCAGCCGTCACTCATCGTCATTACCTGGTTTTGTATAACAGCTCCCAGTCGATGGGCAATTAGTTCTATTGGTAATTGGGATAAGAGACAATAACGATAATTTAGTAGACAATAGTTTGCAACAATAGATTAGTATACTATTTTCATTCCGTGTAAAAGACTGATTAGGGATTGAAGAAATTGTAAAGAAAAAAATTTAGTTGACTTCTTTCTTCCTTAGATTTTAACTGAACGTTGGTGACATTTATAATTGTTAATTATTGGTAATAAAACAGAATACAAAATAAACAAGGCGTATTAAAAGATGAATGAACACGCGAATCCGATAGGTAATAATAAGATTTTAAACTTTCATGGTCACTAAAATTATTATAACTAGAAGAACATGGAACATGGTAAATATCCCGTCTTCTAGTTATAATAGGTAATAATAACTTTGACAAACTTTCTCGGAGCTTACAACATAAGCGATACTAGACACTTTAATTGAAATCCATCGTAAATATCAAAGAAACCTGTAGAAAGCTAAGCGGCCATGTAAACGCGAATAAATATCTTCTATTAGATGATCAGCAAGAATTCTAACTGCACGTTATTGATCAGATAGTGGCGGCTAAGTGCGTTTATCAGTTAGTGGAAAGTTGTCCGATCTGAATCAGAACTGCGAGCTGCAGTGGATGGTCTTGCGGCATTATCTATGAACTAGTTCATGTACGTGGAGATGTTTGATAACTTTATGCTTAACGTGATAATATTAAAATGAGTGGCTATTATTTTGCGAAAGTGCATGTGCAATATTTCACACTGTTTGTACTTGTAGCTGTAGAACGGTAATAGGATAACTTGACTTTAGAAGAATAAAAGGTAAAAGATATAAAGTACTGAACTGATTTATGTGAAATAAACATAACGTAGGCTATCTCTTCTAAATCTTTCTGGTCAACCATCCCCTCTGGTGTGCCGCAGGGTTCACTATTGGTGCCATTATTATTTATTCTTTTCATTAATGACACTGGCGAGTGTTTCAAACATTCTAAACACTTAATGTTTGCAGACGACATGAAAATCTTTACATCAGTTAAGAGTCTAAATGATGCTATACGTTTGCAGGCTGACTTATCTAGATTAGTGAACTATTGTAGAGTAAATAAATTAGATCTTAATATATCTAAATGCTTAGTTATCACCTTTGCCCGGAAGAACCTATCAATAATATTTAATTACTCAATCGCAAATCAGTCTTTATCTCGAACTCGTGTCACCAGAGATCTTGGTATTTTTCTGGACAGTAAGCTGACTTTTGAGTGTCATGTTGACCATATTGCCAAAAAAGCTTCTAAAGCCCTGGGATTCATTATCCGTAAGCCAGTTCTTTTAGGAGAATGAAGACCCTGAAAATTTTGTATTGTGCTTACGTCCGCAGTCACCTCGAATATGCTAGCCAAATTTGGAATCCGAAATATACCGTGCATTCGGACAGATTGGAACGAATACAAAGGAAATTCACGAGATACTTAGGTTACAAATTAAAAATCTCTTATCTGAGTTACAAGGAACGATGCGTTAGATTCCACTTACTTCCACTTGTAACTCGATGTAATATATCTGACATACGGTTCCTAGTGAAAATAGCACAATCAAAGATTAAATGTCCTGACCTTCTTTCTATGCTGTCCTTGAATGTTCCACCTCGGCATTCTCGCTTGAGAAATCTTCTTCGTGCTCCTTACGCTCGCACAGTTTACCGTAGCAATTCTTTTTTGCCTCGCGCAATCAAAGCATTTAACCAAGTTGTAATGAACGAACACCCATCAATCGATTTGTTAGCTTAGCGACAATTAGTACTGCCTTGTCTAAAAGCTGTGCTGTTAATGACGAATTTTAATAGTGGTTACGCCTGCGTGCCTGCTTGTGTAGGTATTTAACTTAATTTTAAGTTTGTATTCTTTGTTACTTGGTACATTATGCTTAGTTACTGACATTTTGCTTAATTATTACATTGTGCAACAATAGTTTATTGCTAACTGTGGAGGGTTGTAAATGGCTTGCCGTTGTTTGCTTCGCTATTAATTTTTGTATTGCTAGCTGTAAGCCACCCAAGCACAATAAAATAAAATAAAGGGCAACAACAGATCATCACATCCCCAAACAAAACTCGACGCAAAGTCAAACAAACAGCATTCTACATATCGGCTAGGCTTAGCAGCAGTTCTTAAACCGCAACTCTCTGAAACTTCCAGGCGAAGTTGCCGCGACAGACTGCTTACCGCAACTTGGTCCGCGCTTTCTAAGTGCACATGCACTGGCTCAGCGGCTCAACTGCCGCTTTAGAACAAACGCCGCGATTTCTTGCACCATCGCGCCACTGCAATACATTGGCAGTGGAAGAAAAAGGTTTCTCTCAAAGTTATGTTTAATTCAGATTCCAGATGCATCTGTAGTGCGACCTTTTTACGACAATTGAGATTGAATCCCACATGTTTGAATCTACCTTTAGCAGATTTATTTGCTGTTTTGTCACTTGGAGAACAATATCAGTAAACTATTTTCACCACTAGAAACACCAGTGGATTAACAACCACTAAACAAAGTATTAATTAATCAAAAATTAGGTAAAAAAAATATTAAATTAAAAATAATCCACCATTATTTGAAAAACTGTCAGCAGTCAAAAAAAAATTGATACGGACTCAATATATAAACCAACTATGTCAAGTGAAATTTAAAACCGCACTTGTGCAGAAAACACTTTTTGGTATCGCCCCACGCATTTATAATAAAGTACCTGATGTAATAAAAAATATGACTGTAATAAAATTTAAAAGGGCACTAAACCAAATATTAATTGAGAAAAGTTATTACACAATTGACGACTTCCTTGATTGACAAACTATTATTATGATTGACATGCATGTTGCTATTCTGCATCGTGTTCGTAAACAGGGGCTGTCAGTTGTGACCGCTTGTCTCTTGGTTGCCACGGCTTATTTGAATTAATTATTTTATTTTTGAATTGTTTTTTTTTTTACTATGGACACTTTTAACGTACACATCTTGCTACATTATTCTCACATAATGTACCATCTCAACATGAATGATGTAACCAAGGTTTTGTAAAAGTATTCTGATTTAAAAGAGTGTCCATGTAATTTCTTGCCCGTTCTTCTCCATAGAGATCTTACGCTAGGGAATGGGCAACTACAGTACTTTCACAGTTTATATGCCTTGTGACTGGGACTGTGGCTACATTTCATTGTTGTCTTTGTTTCGACAATTCAAAAGTGCCTGTAGCTGGCCTACTTAAAATAAATACTTTGATTATGATTTCTGACATTTTTTTTCCTTCTGATTGACATACTTATCATTCCGTTTGACATTATTGTTAAAATTTTACTACTGTTAGTATGACATTTTTTAGATTTTTTGTAATTCTAATGATTTGACATCTAAATTGATTCGGTATCAATACAATTTGTCTTTAATTTTATAATTAATTAAGATTTTTTGGGCATGCCCATGCAACGGTAGAATATTGAGGACTCTATTGTATAAGAAAACATCTATAACCCATGTTTGCAAAGAAATAAATGATTTGATGTGATTTAATTGTTTCATTCTTACACCACGATCGCAACTTGGCAAACGCAAAAAAAAAATACTTAAAAAACCTTCGGCTCAAACGCAAAAAATGGTTATAATATCAAGGGACCAATCAACAGTTGCTATTGATTTATGTAGCATGTAATACTAGCTGACCCGCGCAACTTCGTCTGCGCCACATAAGAGAGAGGGTTAGAGAGAGTGTGAGTCAACCTTAAAAGATAGACATATGCTATCGCGGATTCATGATTGTTGCGTAACTTTAACCGTTTACACGGCGCACGCAACGGAAGCTCTCAAAAGGAATACATTTTCCCTATTTTTGCAATATTTTTCATTGATGCTGCGCTCCTATTGGTTGTAGCGTGATCTTATAGAACCTGTAAGCATAACCTTCCTCGATAAATGGGCTATCCAACACTAAAATAATTTTTCAATTCGAACTTAGCTCCACAAATTAGCTCGTTCAACCAATCAAACAAACAAACTCTTCATCTTTATAATATTAGTAAAGATTCAAGTATGTAACAATTTAATTTCTCGGAAATATTTGCATTAATCGCAAAAATATTCTACTTATATTTTTCCAAATAAGGGCTTCCCTCGACAACCTTAAGTCCTTAGACACTCGATGACACTCGATACTACAGCTAGGTCGAAAGTTCTTATCAAGGTGCATGAAATGAGCCGAGACACGATAAAGCTGCTGTAAACTGTTGCGGACCTCTTGCTGCCTGCCATCTCCATCGTCAGTCCTTCGGTGACAGTCATACTCCAGGCAGGTTTAAAGTTCTCACCAAGGCGTATGAAATGAGCCCAATAACAATAAAGCTGCAGGTAGACCGTCGATGACAGTCATACTCCAGCTAGATCTAAAGTTCTCATCAAGGAGTATAAAATGAGCCGCTGTAAACTGTTGAGGACCTCTTGCAACTGCCTTTCGCCTCCATCGTTAGACCGCCGATGAAAGTCATACTCTGTTTAGGTTTAATGTTCTCATCAAGGTGCATGAAATGAGCCCAAACACGAAATAGCTGCTGTAAACTCTTGCGAACCTCTTGCGACTACCTTCCGTATGCAAAGCGCAAGGAAAGCGATCGAACACACACTCTACAGAGTATAGGCTATGTAGATTTTCAAAGCAGTGTCATGTAGACTAATCTTATGTACGCTATCATAACTTTTTAACAAAGCCGGTCAGACAATTTTAAAGTTATCTTGTGAGCACATTTTTATTCATTACTACCATTTTGGTTCAATAGATGTCGCTGCATGTATCTTACATATTGATGACAAGTTCTTCTTGAACACTCAGTATATTACTGCTACATAAATACCCTCGATAATAACACTATTTATTTGAATAAGAATTAATACTACGATACGAATGTAACCAACTTTTTCTACCGGGTCGATCTAATGAAATTTTAGAACACAAAAACTGCTATTGTGACTTAAATATGATAGTTAGATATATCCTCTCGCGGACTTTTTTGTAGGTAATAATGAGTACTTTAATCATGTAAAACATCATTTTTAAGTATCATCAATAGTTTTCTCAGCGCACGCCAAGTATGAATTTTATTGGCAAAATTTTGCTACTTTGGGTTACATTATTGCAATTTTCTTAAGGATCTCTAATTTTTTTGAAAATAAATTATAGCCTATGTTACTTCCTGATAATTTTGCTTTCTATTAATGAAAAAATGGTTCAAATCGGTCCAGTAGTTTCGGAGCCTATTCGGTACAAACAAACAAAAAAATCTTTCCTTTTTATAATATTAGTATAGATAATCTTGAAAAATATTGGCTAACAAGTGAAGAATCTATCCATAGCATTATTATTTCTATATGCATTTATTTTGCTCGACTAGCCGGGTAGCCGGGAAATACTGATAACACGGGCCTAAGCCAAGTGATTATCAGCTGGGTTAGGAGTTAAAGAGGTAGTAGTAGGTACAATACGGTTTTGCGTTGTAGCTTGAATGAGAGATGAGGGTATGTTAAAGTGGATATGTTGGTGCGGGTTGTCTGATTCACATTATTATTATCAGCCATTAGTGTCCCACTGCAGGGCAAAGGCCTCCCTTCCCTCTTTCCACTTGCTATCCATAGCATAATTTAGTGAAAAAATATGTCTTAAAACAAGCATTGTAACATTTTAAAATATTAAATACGTAACACAGACAGCACTCGACTCGTATCTTATCCGCCCTCCACGGTTCATTTGTTTCTCTCAGCGCGGTTTCAATGAGCTGCAAACTGTTCAGCTCTATTTTATTTCGTTTTCAGCTCAACACGATCGTGTAACATGCACATTTAAAATAACATGAAGAAGAATTTTATGCTTTTCTGAATCCTTGAAATATCAGTAAGTTGGTATGTCTTTGTAGTTAGTAGATATGATCTGAAGATTCGACCCGCTTTGTTTACAGTTAAAAAGTTGGGTATGATAATAAATTAAAAATAAAGTAGGTAACTATGCTCGAAATTTATTACTGTTGAATAAGAATATCAGGTAGTTTACTATTTATTGCACCATATTGCTCATAGATAAAGTCTTGAAAAGTTGGAAACGAAGAGAAAATTAAATAAAGCTCAGAGCTTTAAAGGCATCTTTTATATTAAAGTCTTGATATTGACATGACTGCTCCAGCTATCACAAATTCAACTACACTCTATATTATATAGGAAGAGCTAAACTGCAATTTCCTTCCTCCGCTCATTCGCGAGATGATAACGCTGCTCTCAAAGGCACTAACGTTATCGAAAAGCAGAAATATTGGAGGTGGTGATGTTGAAATAGTTAGTTTTGGTAAAGGACTATGCTACTGTTGGTATAGTTGGATTCTAAGATATAGAAAACGCATACCTTAGGTGAGTGTCGTTAAGGGAGCAGGAAGATATTTGTACCCTTACAATAAATACGATAAAGTAGCCATTCCTCTTGATTTTGTTGGACGACGCGATTTGTCGAACTATCGCGTCGCTCGGCGATTTTGTTGCATCGACATGAAGTAAGTAAGTGCGATCGCTCGACCAAAAACCCCATCTAAGGTATGTATGAGTTTAGTTTCCGCGTTGACAATGGTAATCATTACCTAGTAATTAAAAAAAATAAAACATCAAAAGGATGGCCACTTCCACTACAATTTCATAACCAACCAAATCAGTTTTAAGAAGTAATAAAATAGGTTAAGCAATTGTGAATAAAAAACAATCTACTAAAAAGAAGATACACCAGAAAATAATGATGCTGATGGCACGGATAACAAAATAACTAAGTCTTTAAATGTGGAAATGGCACTACATAAAACGTTCTGAGCTTAACTAGATAATAAACTGAGTGAATGTATGATAAATCAGGCACATTAATGTGACGGCACGTCTCACAATAACACATCGTGTCCTAGTTGTTCAATATTCATGTCTAACACGACATGTGTTAAAAGCATCACAAAGTATGAAATACTTAGGATGAGGAAGACGAGAGTTTAATGAGTCTCATACATTTAATAAGGAGCCGTTTGATGTTGTTTACAAAACTTGAAAAGACATGAAGAGGTTATAAATGATTTCTAACCGCCTCTTCAAAGAACTTACATTGTTTGGGACCAACTGTCATCAAAACAATTTTCTGACATCCAAACCTAAGTATTATTTTCGCACTCACATCATGAATAAACATCTAAAACTCAAAGTCACGACTTTTTCGTACGCTGTCACCACATGTATATTGTACCACGCGGCTCGTGTCATCAGTTATTCATATCCGCACTATATTATTATTCAGCGAAGGCTTTTGTCGAAGCTCGGTGAAGGCGAGCTTATCTCGCGTGACCTCGAACTTGACGCGATACGTAAATACTTGAAAGTCGTGCGTTCTTACTTTCTCCGCTACTTCAAAGTATTGGCAACCTACTGTGGATACTTTTTGCGCAAAATATAATTATCTGATTGTCATGTTGGTGGAGGAATAATAGGCCGCCACTGGCATAAGTATTGGGTGTTTAACAAGACATTGAATGAAATAGTCCAACCTTCTTCATACTAACCCTGTACCGGTTCTTTCAACCGATAGGATCCAATGCTTAGGATGTGTATCTATGATCTGCTCTACACAGGGAGTTTCAAAAAAACCCTTTCGTTATACATGCTGTTCGTAATGACCTGTTCTATAAGGGGTGTTTGCACAAGTGTTTCGCACAGACCTGTTCTGTTCTGTTATGCAGTATGTTTCGTACCTCGTTGTTCTATCATATAGGGTATGTTGCACTGACCTGTTCGGGCGTGTCGGTCTGGAAGGCGTGGCAGTAGTGGTGCGGCGGCTCAGAGCGCGGCTCGCGCGCCACTAGCGCGAACAGCGCGCGCGTCGCCTCACACGTCGCGTACGAGATGCGCCGCAGCGCGTGACACATGCGCACGCTCTGCAATACATGGGAGACTTAGTGTGGGTCATGCTTAGGAGACCTCCACCTTTGACAGAAACTATGGCACTCAGGCCCGCTTGCACCACGAATCACTAAACGCGTTTAACGTAGAACGCATTTTAAAACACCGTTCTCTGTTTCTATCAATCGTTTAAAGATGACAGAGACACAATGATGTTTTAAATTGTTTAGCGTTAAACGCTTTTAGCGATTCGGGGAGCAAGCGGGCCTTAGTATATAACTCAAGTAAAGATCTTTTCTAGACTACATGTAGATTTAAAGCTATTTGATTCTTTGAAAAGTTCTGTCGATCCCTACAACACAAACGTTATGTAAAATTGCCTCAAAACTGTAGAAAATAATTAAATATTACCTGATCGTCGGGGTCGCATACTTTGACCCCCGAGAGCGCGACTACTACTAGCACTGGGACCGCACGCCCGTTCTCCTGTAGAACAACAAACGGACACAATTAAAATCATTTTCCAAACGTAAAACTAACGACAGTAATGACTAATTAAATCATACGTGTTTGGAGGGCCTTTTCCACTGCCTGTAGCGAGGGCCGCCCATCCGTTCTTCTTTAATATCAAAAGAAGGAAGAGGTTCTCAATTCGGTTGTATTTTTTTCATGTTTGTTCCCTCGTAACTCCGTCATTTATGAACCGATTTGAAAAATTATTTTTAGAAATGTGAAATTTCATCAAATTTGATTCAGTAGTTTGTTTTTTTCCCTTTAATAATACTTGTTCTTCTTTTGCTATTTTAATGACATGATGATCTTTTAATAACTTCTGGCTACAATGTAAAAAAAATAATTCATGACAAGAATTTGTATGGTAAAGTACCTTCTCCAAAAAATACCCGAGTACATAAAAACACTAAAAAGTCTAAAATAACTTTACTTTTGGAAGTCGATGTCAAAAAAAGTCAATGAAACTAAGAAAGTCTTCCGATTTCAGAAAGTAAAGTTATTATAGACTTCTTTAGCATTTTTTTGGAATTCGGTTTTTATTTCATCGATACGTTAGCTCAGAGTTCAGTTTCAATTGTAACATCAGATTCACTTCATAGGTTAATAATTAATAAATATAATTATTGCAGCCATAACACGATTTAATGAAGAAACAGATCGTTCGCAACAAAAAGAAATCAAAAGCTGGAAACAACAGAATCATTATTTGAACATTAAAATGATATATTAGACACTTTTTTTTAATGAATGAAACATTAGTTCTGTCGGCGGTAAGTGCGGTGCTTACGGCAACTAATATAATTAACTTGTATAATAAATTATCTCGAAGGCCACACGAAAAGTTATGAAGTCCTAATCTAATTAATGATATGAACATTATAGTCCAACACCAGAAACCATTACTGAGAATTAAGATAGAAAACTGGTTTTCCCTTTACAGTGAAAGTCAAAAGATCTAGATTTTCTTGATCCTTATATTGTCAACAACACTGATAGAAAACATAACAATATTATACGCATTTCTAATCTTTCTAGGATAAACATTAAATTCAACATGCTCATTCTTCAATTTACACACGAAATCGAGTCCAGTGAATGCCAGCGCAAATGCCAAGAGTGAGGTCCTGGAATTTAGCAGCCTGGATTCACTATTTGAGCTCACTCCCTTCCCCTATGACGTACTCAAACATTAACTGGTGAGTTGTGGGTGTACATCTCTGTAACACCCTTCGGGAACTACAGGCGTTATGTTATGAAGTAAACGAATATAAAAATAAAATTCAAAAAATATATATGTACTAAACGTTCTGACTTCTACTAGTAATATAATACGCTGCAAGAGCTTCGTAATATTAGTCATCTAGCACATTTCCGACAGACAACTGTTACTGCTCGCAGCGGATGAGAAACGACTGATGCCTTTAATAACTATCTGCTGTGTTAGAAATAACGTCTCCTAATGACTGTTTTTCAACCAGTATTGTAATGAATAAAATTACATTTCAGCTATATCTTTGCTTTCGCACTAATACTAAATAAATAAATATTGAAATGGTCTTTACCATTAGAAGCTCCATTTCAATATTTATTCAAACTTCTCGCACACAAATAAGGTACGAAGGCGCACTTAATGCCTTTGACATTCTCTACCAGTCAACCAAGGCCAATCTTTCAAAGTTCATCCCAGAAAAATTTCACATTCACTAAAACCCCGGTTACCCTGGAGGTATATTATCCTTGATTTAATGCACACATGTTAACTCAACAGTTCCGAAATGAGTTGATTTACGAAACAACATTTGTTAGTAAGAGGGTGGAACCTAGTAGCAGTGGTGATTGTGTGAGAGGTCGGGGGAAGGGTGCGGGATACGGGGAGCGAGGGGGGGGGGGGGGAGGCCGTCCCGCCGGCTCTCATTAGGCATTTTAATTAAGACGGGCGGCCACAAGCCGTAACGGCCACTATCTACCTGCAACACACTACATCTTTGTCAACTGATATTAAATTCTGGAGCAAATTCTTGACCTGATTTCGTGTAAGTACAGAATCAGTGTAATGAGAATCCCGACGTAGCATGAAAGACTCTCGACGTTCAGATGAATTAGAAGGCATCACAAAAGAATCCTGAATAGCAACAAGGTAACACAGTTGACAAGCAAATGCAATACGAAAGGGTATACGGTATGTATTCACAAGAATGAATCTAGTCTGTGTTATCTAAATGTGTAGTACATCCAAAGATTGACTGGAAGCGAAAGCGTTGGCCCTATTAAGTCCAGCACTGTTCACCTATAAAACATTAGTTTTAGTATATGTGAAACCAGAAACACGTGTCTAGTATTTTTATGTAAAAAATCTATGTACAAAATTTCAAAACTGTATCATGAAAAATCACAAAGTTATAAGCATGTTCTGTTACCTAGTTGTCTGCTCAAAAATGTGGTCACCACGCAGCGCGCGCCTCCAGCGTTGTCTTGAGCTCATTGATAATAATAATTTGTCAGTAGGTCCCTAAATTATTGCAATAGGTACTTAAAGTCGTGTCGGTGTCCAACTTTTAACTTTTTTAAATATTTTTGGGAAAAAATATAACATGGTTTAAAAATTATTGGAATCGATTCAGTTACTTATTATGAACAAACTATATTCAGGTTTCGCATAATAATATACTAAAAATAATGTTGTGTATCACTACTGCACATGAATTTTAAATGAATAAATATATAACATCTTTAAGGCACTTTGCACGAGATCAGGGCATTTAGGAGGCCAGTAATAAATATGCAACATTTAAAAGTCTGTTTTAAAAGTTTTTCACAGAACACACGGTAATACACTAAAGAAAGTAAAAACGTTAGTTCTTATCACTCCGTGGTTGCAAGTAGTGGGTGTTCTACAGCGCAGGAGGTACATTATAAAGCGCCGGAGCCATTAGTATGTGGTAGCTGGAAGTTTTAATGCGAACTGCGAACAGTTCTCACTCTGCTAATAACAGTTACACTAACGGACTTAAAGCACACTTGTTTTAAATTTCAATCTGGCAACCGTGTGGTTGGAGGAAGCACAGGGGAATCGAGATGGGGTCGCAGGTACGCGTGAGTTAACTTTATATTAATGGTGACAAGACATCAGCGCCACTTTCCTAAACATTGTTCTTGCGCCTCTAATTCTCAAGAGGTCTATTTAAAGGTTAAATAGCTGTGGGTAAATGTAGATAATTCTACAAATTACTCGATTAATTGTTTTTTTTCGTTTACCTATAACAAAATATGTGTTTGTTCTTTTCGTTCATATTTTTGTTCCTTTGGCATACCAACAGTTAAACATAAATAGAGCTGTGAGGCTTTATGAGCTGTGAGGGTTTATTGAAAAACGACATAACAAAGATTACGCAGCCACGCGTGTAAGCCAAACTGACGGATGGAAGCTCCTAGCGTTAGTGCGACGTACCTACCGCGTAGTGCAGCTATATTATTGTGATTTTGCTGCTCTTGATATATAATTTCGTTATAATAACACTACAAACATTGCTTTGACAGCTATGAATTGCCAAGCCTCAAAGTTCACAAAGTTTAACAAGTTATTTCAAACTGTACCTTACTGTGTGCCGAAAATATTGAAAGGAAAACTTTCAGTATCTCAAACAACTTGGAAAAATTGATAAAATATTCGCCTTCCATCATCATTTTGTCATAAATACGCAGCGCTCTCCCTCCTCACACGCAAAATACATTTGAGGCTTTTTTATTAAATATTCTTTGATGGCAGTTTGTCGGCGCAGCTGCGTGCTCCCTACATACTCCACTAACACACTTTCCTGCTGACAAAGCAAATGAGCGATATCTCCAGGTAAAGGCCCTCACTTTGCTGGAGCGAGATATCAACTACTTTTTTATTCAGGGTCGTTTTTAATCAGGCCGGAGTTTTTATATTCAGCGCTAGCGAGCGATGTAAAGAGTCCTGAGAGAAGGTATCGCGTCGGCGGCGTATGATGGCGGGGTGGCGGCAGTTTGTATGTAAATGGTGAATTATTCGTGGTGCGGCTTATTGCGACCTTGGTGCTACGTTTTAGTGTCGCGCTCATCATGACTACCAAATGTACCTATAGCTACAGAGAATCAACCCCCAACAAAACATGATAAGAAACTTATACGTGCTACTATACAGGCAAATTCTAGTAGTCCCAAATCTGCACTCGTAACTCGAGTGATATTTTCTTTTCATTTCCACATTACCAAGCTCGTTATGAACCTGCCCTTCTGTACCTTTCTGTTTCGTCGTTTTACAGCACATGTGCGCTTGATTGTTCCGATAATAACATACAGAACGGTTCGCTGTTTCCTGCAATTTCGTACGATTGACGGCTTCAAGCCTTTGACACTTACTCTGGCTCTGGTTGATGGGAGAAAGGAACGCTTTTGTTGCAACCCTTGTCTTTGTTGCTCAGGAAATACATTTTGACAATAGAAATGAATGGAAGTAAGTTATGTGACCTGGTTTCAAATAATTATTCCCGGATTTTATTAGATTTTTCTTCTTATCTAAACTACCATTTTCTAAATAGGTAATTATGAGTGTACACAATGCATATATCTTAAGTATGTACATACACAACAGTTTTTCAGAATAGTAGAAGCGCAAACCGCTTGTAAACCCAACGTTCTATTATACAACCAAATCGTTTCCCCAGATCTCCACGCACGATGGGAACAATATAATTTACCTACATAAGCGATAGTGCACATGTGCGTATTGTGACTGCGGCCGTCACGTGTTAAAGCGATCACGAGCGGTCGCGAGCTCACCCCTGGGGGACGCCGCGTACAACTGCCAATGACATTTGTGGCCACAGGACCGACCCTATTGTCACCCAACCTTTATTGGCTATTCAGTTCGAAGATCATTTCCATACCACATATCGAAAATTTTATGTTAACAACGGAATAGGATATTTGCATTGGGAATGAGTGTGAACATTTTTTTGTCAAATGTGGAGCATTTATTGAAGTTGATCTTTATATTAACTTGAACAAGATAACAAGATAAACTCAAGAAATAATCTTCTTCTTTTTTAATATATAAAACAAAGTCGGGTTTGTTCGAACACTAAACTTATAACTCAAGAACGACTGCACCGATTTTAATGATCTCTGATTTTTTGGATTCGTCTCGGAAAATTATGATTAAGATCCAGAACTGTTAAAGTACCAAATTGAATTCATGACAGGCTGGTACATATTACAGAAAATTATGATAAAGATCCAGAAATGTTTTGTGTTGAAAATTCATGCCAGCCTGGTAATTTTGAGGTAAATTCGGTAGGTAGGTAAAAAGGTAGGTAGGTAAGGTTATGTAGAGTGGGTATGTAGGGTGGATAGGTAGGGAGGGTAGGGTAGGTAGGTAGATAGGTAGGGTAGGTAGTTAGGGTAGGTAGTTACGGTAGGTAGGAAGCTAGGGGAAAAAAATCCCGTTTGTTGCCAGTGAGGCATATAATATGACACATGTTCCCAAAAAAGTACCAGGCTGGCATGAGCTCAAGGTGGTGTGCATTTTAATAATTCTGGGTAGGTACGGTCTGTGTACATGCATTGATAGTAAGGCGGTACGAAGTTCGCCGGGTCAGATAGTATCTATCATAAAATCGTTATCAGAAAAAAAAACATAATCCTGCCACTTTATGTTTACAACAACGCCACACGATTAGACAAAATATAGTTAGTTGAAAGATGAACACGAATTTGAGCCGTTAGCTCAAATTCGTGTTCATCTTTCAACTAACTCCTGCCGGCAAGGTTAATTCCGTGATTTAGTATCACGTCTGTGGAGAATGTAGGGGTGAACTCAGGGTTCGGAGGGTGGAGAGTATGACAATCATTCCGCACAAACGGACTGAACCGAAGAGCGCAATTACCAGGATCGCATGGCACACTGGCGATGTTATGATCGCCTCATTACGTTCGCTGACAGTTTTTCCACACAGTTGTTTGATATCTGACGTAGAACGTGTCAACTGTTATGTCCTCCTAGTATCTAGCGGTCTTTTTATGAGGCTTTAAATATTTAAGGGTCTCGTGTGGAAGATATCTTTACTCACTTTATTTAGGTTTATGAGGGGCTATATTATATATATATTTTCTCAAAAAATAGACAGTACTTTTCTTTATCAGTGACTAGATGAATTAATGTTTTCTAGCTTCAAAAGTATTTTCTTGAGTTTACTTTTAACACAGCAATAAGAAACTCAATTAATCCGTGCCCTGAGATTCATCGAGAGTACGAGTTAAGTGAAATATTTAGCTCTAAGCCGCGGCGCCGAGAGTGTGGCGGGGCGTAAAGAACGCACAACTGGGACTTACTTTCAGCCTCTACACAGTAACAGCTTTCGCGAGCTAAGTTATAGCTGGCGCAAGTCATGAGAAATATGCGGACTACAGAGTTAAATAGTCGTTTATGTCTCGATAATACTGGTTTAATGAGTTTAATTTATAATTTCTTCATTAAGTGGTCTTTGAGTTGTGAACATTAAAACTAGGTGATGCCGGAATAAGTTAATACCAATCTAGCTTGGTTACATTTGTTGAGCATTCGCTCTGACTGATCTGACTACTTTTTCGTGGAAAGGAAGAAAGAAAACTTGAAAGGTTGGTTTGACTTCCTTATGTGAACGGTCGTATTTTTGATAAATATCAAAACAACTTTGATAAACGATCGTGTTTGCATGATTATGATGTCTGAAGCTAGGATTTCGCACAAACACTAAATAGGTAATAGGTAAAAAGAACTCGCCTCTCGCTCTCTCCTCAAACGTATATACTCGTAGTAGTGCAGATCCATTAGCGCAGAGCAAGCAGTCAAGCACCGATACGAGTTTACGAGTTACCACTAACTACCAGCCCTCGCTAAGGCAGACAGTAAAGACAGAATACTAAAGAATTGTGTCCTGAGTTCATGACAATGTAATAATAATAACAGCGATAATAAACACAAAAATCGCGCGATAATTGCACTGGATCGCTTCTATTCAGTACCTACTGTGAGAGGAATTTATGAATGTGTTTGTAACCTTCTTTTATTTATGTTTTCACTTCACTTTGTTATTTTGTATAGCTTAATATGTGTTATAACTGTTTCTTTTATTTTTATAATTTTAGTTACTGTAGTTGGTTCTAAACACAACCGTTGTAATTAAATAAATAAATGATGAACGCAGGGCATATTTACGAAGAAAGTGTGACCTGTGATAACTTCTCTAAAGAGAAGTAACGATGGCTTGTCTACGATGACGGCTATTAGGCTGGTTTATTAGACCGTGAAGATCGCGAGACTCTGCTGGATACAAGAAGTACTGGACCGGTCGTCGTGGCTAGGCTTGGGCTTATGACGTCAGGCCATTCAATTATAAGAAGACCAAGCTGTTAGAGAAATTACGAGTCAGGGTTTGCACAGCACCACCTGATGTTAAAGCGAGCGTAGCGTGATGATCAACATTTATAATTTTCTTCACAGTGGTCCTTCTGTCTCTCTTGCCCAGTACAAGCCTACACACTTTTACAGCCCAGCTAATTACTGAATTATTACTGGAGGGGTTCACTGGCCACTCGGCCAGGCCGTGTCAGGCCGTTTCCTATCACAATGCGCAGTTAAGGATGCAATACACTGCGATCAGGGTGTCTAATTACTAAGACGTTATGGTGTCGTCAGTATCACCGTTGATTGGAGTGACAAGTGCGCAACGGACCTTCGCGTTTCAGGTTAAACGAAATTATTCTTACCAACTTATAGTTATAATTTGAGATACATAAAACTCGATTTTGATCTTTATAATTGATCAAAACTGAATTTGGAGAAGAACAAATATTTATTGCGTTTGTCTTTTTGGAACAACTGTAGGCCATACAAATATTTTTTGGTTTTGGGAAGCGAACCTGCGACACGACGCCAATCGCTCAGCCACTGCGCCAACCGTGCAGTGCCGATATGATAGTTTTAATTGGGGAAGAACGGTACCTTTCATTATTCTTTCGAATATTCTTGTTAAATTGTTGTACATGACGAAAAAAATATTGACTATTTGTACATATATTATTTATTTATTTCTTCTCCATCTTACGACTATCTTTACAGGGTTACCTAATGCGATAGTGTACACAACTACAATATTAAATTTTGTAACTAATCACAAACAATGCATTCTTTGTGAACTCGCTCAGAGAACAATGGAATAAATCAAAGTCTATGAGGTTGAGAGTGCAGAGTGCACGCGTCAGTGGCGCCTCACCTAACAGATTGGTTCGCGCGCGTGGCTCCGCCAGCAAGCGTGGCTGCCAACGTCGCCCCACGTACACAATCCGGATCACAAAAACCTATGTTCCCGAAAAGGTCCGCATTATGTACAATTCGCGAAGCAAAATAGTTTACAGTTTATATGTGTGGGTGAAGTCATAGTTATGCGCACAAACACAAAATAAAACAAGTGAGCTCGGTTTTTGTTGGTGTGCATGTGGCACATTAATTACCATATACCAATATTTAGTCATCATTCACATGATGCTGAAGGAGACATAATATTTTGCATAAAATTAATATAGAAATCATGGCACAATGGCTATCGTTCTTGGTCACTGAACTAGGAGCCGTAAGTTCAAACCACGCATGCAACAATATTATAATCTTTTTCTTTTTGTATTCATTATTTTGTTAAAACATTACTTAAAGTAGAATTTATAACGATTCGATCCGGTTCATGGTTGTGTAATGAAGTTTCCAACGATTGAGACAAACATGGAACTCTCAGGCCATTTTATTTTGACTGTTTAGAAAATAACTACCGACAATTTAAAAATATTGTTTTCAAACACCTTCATTTATTAAAAATGAACGATCTTAGTTGTCAATCTACGAGTATCACATTACTGAGTTTATTTATTACTACTGTTGCGCATGTGTGCGTATTTATTTCTGTGGATCCAACCATGCAACAACATATTATGTGAAATTGTGAGTGTAAATGTGGTGCTGCCCCACAAACGATCGGGCACTTTATATCGTGTCCTGCCTGTCCAGTTGTTTGCTCCTGTGAAGTGCATCACAGAACGCTACTGAAAGTGCCAAACTCGTCGCCAAAGTTTGGGCTGACTCAATTTGAATTGTCATCGATACGCTAAGAAGAAGTGAAATTACAAGGCGCTTAATGATATCGGTGAGTAACAGTTAGATATTACGTTGATACATATGTAAACAAAGTGCTTGACACTTCATTTAAGTGTGTTTGAATTTGCCGCGTAATGACTTTGATGTATAAGTTATCTGTGTGAACTTGGAACTTGTGAACTTGGTCGTTTCTAGGGAGCTGTCTGTCAGATTGACGTATTGAATACCGCATGCGAATTAGGTTATGAAAATTAGATTGAAATTTGAATATTTAAATAATACTGATTAAGAACTGGTGAAATAATAGCTTTCAATGTTGTTTCTCTTTTCAGGTGAGTTTGTTATTAATTAAGGTTAAATAATGTATTGGTGTTAAAACTAGTTTTTGTTACTAAATAAAATGTTCTCTTTTCAGAGCAACTCAATTTAAGTTAGAGTTTTACTGTTCACCATAGTATCCAAGGATACATAAACCCATTATACATATTATACCTACTTCACTTTAACTAACTCCTCTCCCCTTTCAATGTTTATTAGGAATAAATAATTAATGTAACTTAAGTGCAATAATATATTATCTATACCGGGTGTAAACAGACCCTTCACATATCCGTCAACCAAGCATTCTGTACATCAAACTAAGTAACTTTACGCAAAAATTATTGCTGGGAATCGACTTTTTTTTTGGGGTGAAAAATCACGTTTTACGGTAGGGTTCGATGGAAAGCACTCATACCATTGTGCTGATGAATGGATTGAATAGTACGAGGGTCGTGGAGGTGTGTAAAGTAAAAATCTTACATTAAAAACATGTATTTTAAAAAAAACTTGTGAAAAAGTTGGAACTTTGACCCATAATATCTCCGTAACTAGAAGGTTCCCAGGTATGGTCGGGGAGAACAAGTGCCTTTCTTTTATGTTAAAGGTCTATTTACACCCTTTATAGTTATAATAATAAATTATCATAACTGAATTATAGTTTTTATTTTTTTTTAATTTGTATTGTTTGATGATTATGATAAAATTAGCTTGGTCTAAAATTAGCTTGATTTAGCCCTTAGACAGATTAAAGAAAAGCCTTTGAATAACGTAAATAATTATAGATTCTAATGTTTGCTAATGTCAGTGTATATCTTGTATTTATGTATTGTATTATTATAAGTAATATTAATTAGGCAAATATAAGTATATTGAATAAACATAGTATATAAATAACAACGTGTAACAGAATAAACGCATTTCCTGAAAGTAGTTGGTTCAGAATCGGCTTCTGAATCGATTTCCGTCATAAAAAATAGGTGTTAAATTTTGACGGAAAAATCTTTTAAATAACTTAAATTAGAAACACAGTATCATGACAAATTATTACAATCCTTAATTCAAGGAAATTGAAACCTTAACTCAGAGCAATAAAGGCCACTAAAACGCACGACATTATTTGTAGTTCGCTCATAGCTCGTAATGCACACACGTAAATAATATCAATGCATTTCACATTGAAAGTAGTGTGCGTCAAATAAAGTGGTAATTTAAAGGAATTCCAACTTTATCTCCAATGAGTCTTAGTTGGTCATCAGAGTATCCCTACAAAAATAAAATTATTTAATTTGAAGAAATTTAGAACTTATTGCAAAAAGAGATAAAGCATTTGTCGGCAACCTCTTTGTCGGTTATGCGAAATGCCGACACACACGCCGCCGCTACGCCGAGTACCTAACATTAAGCCAGTCATCCGCCGGTAGTAATCTAGTGTAGTTGTTCTTTCCGTGACATTTCTGTTTCCGCGCGCGATGGCTTTCCGGTATACCAACATACAATACACGGAGATGGTGAGGACACTGGCTCGCTGTCTTGATAATGTCACGTTAGCTTGTCGGGAGTTCAATGACCGTTTTGGCTGCAGTGTGAGCGCCAGGACGATGCTGGCTGCAACTCAGCGACTGAGGGACTCTGGGACGTTCCTTCCTAATACGGCTTTGGACAGAGGGACGAATGTGCGGACTACTCGTCTGCAAGATCGTATTCTCGACCATTTCGACGAACATCCAGAGGACAGCTCGAGAGAAGCAGCACCCCAGTTCGACTGCAGCCACATGTACGTGTGGCGAACGTTGTGTGCTGATGGTGGACACCCATTCCATCTTCGACGGTGTTAAGACGGTGCTTACAAAATTGAAATACCATTTAAGAAAGCGTTCAAATAAGTGCATAGAACAAGGCGGTGGTCATTTTGAAACTTTAATGAAAGTGGATCGCAGAAATAGTGCAAATTAATAACCTAAGTGTAAAGTGTAAATAGTCCAGTTCTGTAAGTACCTACTTCTTCCTATCAATACGATTGTATTCTTATCACTGTAAATAAAATGATTCAAATCTTTTAAACACGCGGCTCTTTGAATATTTTTGTAGTACAAACAAGTGTTAGATTCGTGTTGATAATTTCACTTAATAGAAAATTATCAATCATTACACGGTAAACTCAATGAAGTATCAAAAGTTATTCATAATATCAGCCTGTGACAGTTTAGGTACGTAATAATTATTTTTTATTAAATAAATAATTAGGTATAAATGTTAATAATCTCTTTCTCTAATTATCTTTTTAAAACCACAACTCGTAAAGTATTGAAAGTATGGTGAAGTGATGTTATTGTTATGCGATTAGAAGTTGTCATAATTTCTTACTGTCTAACATATTGATTCACTTCACCTTTAATTTTACTTTGATTCAATTTATTTACCATCTTTTACGTCCACCCTTACCTATAAATGTATTTTCTTTCTTTTCTTTCTTTCTTTCTTCTTTCTTACCAACAAAAAGCTTTGTCTTTGTCAAAAAAACTGGTAAACAAGTGTTTTACTCATTCAAACGTCTCGTATGGATAGCTATAGCCTATGTATGTTTAAAACCAGTACGTTTTAAATCATTGTATCAGCCACACAAGTGTTTTTTTCTAAGATACAGCCCTCACCAAATTGAACCTTAAAACAACTAATGTAAGGAAGGAACATATTGGAAGAAACGAGACGGATCATTTTCATTTTCAATACCAATGTGTATCTAGTAAAAAATCTAATTATTTTATTGGTTTTATTTAGTTACTATTTTACTTTTTGCTTGAGTGATTTTATTGGTCACAAAATTAATTTAATAAAGAACAAAAAGTAAAAAACCGCAAAAATAACTCCTCAGCTGGGATCGAACTCACGTCGTCGAGCTTAGATTACTAACTGACGCAAGCACTTACACCAATCAGCTATGGTAACCATGTTACATTTGTATAAAATGTTGGTCCTTATTTATTAACTCGTTTATTTTATATTTACCCGTGTACCCTACACGGGTAAAAATAAAAAAATCTCGTGTAGGGTAGTATACGTATACGCACACAATCATAATGAGCGGCTGTATGAACATTACTGGCTCGTACAATGACAGTTACCGATGTGTGCGATGTAAACTATTTAGCTTGGCCGATTGTACCTTGACATATACGAGGCGAGTGTGAGATCCCTCCTGACCCTCAGCTCGTTATACCCAACCATACCCAAAATAAATAGAGTTGGGTACATAAGCGGACAAAATGGGTATACGCCATACAATTGCAAGTATAAATACCTAACAAACTTGTTTTGTACTTTCCCCAGCATGCACCTATATTTAGATTCATGTGGAGACCAAATAATAGATATATTATTATGCTGTACAACTAAATGGACCATGCAATTAAAATCACAAAACGTTTCAAAGTATATAGTACTAAAGAGTACTTGTTCCTGACGTCACATCGGGCGACACACCACACCGCGATCGCGAGCTTCCCCCGCCAGCCAGTCGCTTGCTCGCCGTCACCTTGAGCGTGCGCACATGTCGGTCGTTTTTTTACCACAATCCAAGAAATACAGTAAGTTGGAAATCAAGTAGTTTTATTTAATCAAAACCACCAGCAGATCACCTGGAGCTTGATATTCTTCAGAATATTTTATGAAAATTACTAGTGCCAATATCGTACCTACCTAAATAGCGTTTATAAAGTGCCAATGATGCGTATCCATTACTCGAGCCATTCGACTCGATCATCGAAACATGGAAAACCTCTCGCTGCTAAGTATTTGCTCACAGTCAAGTGCAACAATTGATGCCGAACGTATCGCAGACTAATGACGCATTGATCGCGTATTTTAATACGAGTACGCCAAAGTGCACTACGCTGAAGGCTCGTTTAAAGTGCGTTCCACGTAGTCGACGACTATTTTTTATTGTATATGAACGATCAGTCGGTGTATGAATACTATTTTTTCCATTGTCGGTATAAACTATGGCGTAGTAGGTACCTAACCTAAGTGTAGGATGGAAGATACTATGAGTAATTAAAGTAGATAAATAGAGAAGTTCCACATCTGAGTGACATAATTGTATGACAGATCTGGGAAACCAAAACCTTGTCATAACAATAAAACTATCGGTCACAGTCAAACTATATTTTGTGACCCGTACCTACCTACGCTACATGCTTGTATGTAACACAGTGTTTGAAACTAATCTATTCTAACACAAATATGAAGCACTTCCTCAGTAACCCCTTAAGGTATCGCCGGAAAAGTCACGAAAACCAACAGCTCAAAACAAAAAGATAAAACAGGCTCGACGCCGCGCCGGCGACGCCAGTCAAGTGCCGGTAACTAAATGGCGAGAGCGAAAGGTTATTTTTCTTAAATTACTTTAAGAGAAAGTACAACATTGAGTTGTGTCGTTATGTAGCCGAGCTAATTACTCGAGACGACAGGTTGAGATGTGAGGGGAAACAGAGGGGAGCAGGCGGGAGGAGAGGGGAGGCTCTAGTGACACGTTACAATGGGAAAAGTTACGCAATAACAGACTAACTTTCGGCTCTACACCGTTATCAGTGCGGTCCCGCCGCTCAAATATAACCCTTGAGAATACGACATAAAGTCCTTGATGAATACTTATGTAAGTTTGCGAAGTCTCCGTCTTTTATTCGTCCGTCAGGCGTACGAGATTTATGTGAATAAAACACGGGTTCGTGTTATGTTTTATGGTGGTGAACGTTCTAATCCAACGACAACACGGAAATATAGAATACACGTTATAGAAACTACGCTAAAAATAATTTTGACAAAATCCTGACGGAAAAGAACCAATAACACTTTGCCTGACCTGAGAATCGAACCATCCTCTTGCTCAGCAGTCGAGCTTGCGACCGCTAGACGCTAGTTAATTGAGTCTCCAAAAAATATACAAAGCTATGCAAAATGATTGCATACCCAAACTTTAAACCTGGATATCAATATAATGAACCTATCTGTTGCACGTCCGTGTTCATCCGGTAATTGGAGCTCCATTCAAGATCGGAAACAAGTTCCAGTAGGTAATTTGCTGCAAAACGTGACGCGTTAATAAACGCTTGCAATCGTATTTTATTGGTCACCGATATATTAACTAGGCTCCAAACTATAGGCTTGTCAAATTGAATTAAGAATCTCTTTCTTTGAAGGCGTGAGGTACGACGTGGATGAAGCAGGAGTGTGTTAGTATCGTAGCAGGTGGCGTTCAATAGAATATGCCAACCCCTATTTGAAAAAAAAAAAAAAATTATGTATGTTGTTTGAAACCTTGCCCCGTGCACTACGCGGGCGCGGGGCGTGAGGGCTCATGTTGCACTCACGGACACACAACGCTCTTCAAAGACACTCATAGCACATCACTTTTTGTGTTGTATATTACTCTCTTCCTCTCATTACTTGGAGCTTTTACAGTATTGTAGTACGTAACTGCAATTCAATATTGTAATTTTAAGAGTGTGAGCCTGGAGATCTGTCATACAGGTCGCCAACCCAGTATAGACTCCAGCTCTCACAAAGGTTTTGAATCTGCCTGTAACCTAGATACCATGTACCAAAATTGTACCTTTTTGAGAGAAATAAATTACTATTGTATTGTACAATTATAACGTCCTAGACAGTTTGAAGTTAGTCTAGTTTACATGACTGTATTCTATACAACGTTATCTTTAGTATATGCGAATTTTATTAAATTTTTTATTTTATTAAATTTAATTAATTTTATTTTTATTCATTGATCCCCAAAAGGGTAGAAAAAGGGTAACATCTCCAGTCCCCGATAAGGACAGAAGGGTCCAACGATAGGAGGGAGCCCATCACAATTTATTGGAACAAATTCCAATCCGGAGCTGTAACTGAAAAAATATGTAACACAAAAACGTAATTGCAGTTTTCCCCTCGGAAATGTGACTATTTGAGAAGGAAGCGGGTTCGCCTGTGATTTAGTACGAGAAGAACAATGTGGCGCCGATATTTGCAGCGGGTTTCATTGTGGCTCATATTACTTACAGGACGATCGTTTGATTTTACGTGAAAGAAAGTTGCTAAACATAACGTAGGTAGATATGCTAAGCAATTTTCTTTCTCAGCAAAAATGTGTGCAGTAATTAATTTCCCATTATTGGTATCATTTCCCCGCATTACTTGGAAAATATCAATGAGTATAAACAAACTGAAAAAAAAAAAATGTACATCAGTAAAAGTTTTGCACGCCTGTAGTCCTCGAAGGGTGAGGTGTACCCTTTAGAACGTACACCTACATTTCATACTCTAGCTAGGTCTACAGTTTCCATGATGGTGCATGAAATAAGCCCAAACACGGTATAGCTGCTGTAAACTGTTGAGAACCTCTTGCAACTGCTTTCCGTCTCCATCATAAGATAAAATTCAGATCTCTATTATGTTTTATTGTCATCAGAACTACATTATGTGTGCCAAATTTAAACAGAATCACACATGTGTTTTTCTACCCTTAGGGGTGGATTTTATTTTTTCATTTTAAATTGGACCAATATTGACATCTCCAATAAAAAAGGAAACATTCAAATCGGACTTCTCTGTGAAAAGTTATGCGTGGTCATACATTACCAATATTGTGTATATACGTGTCGAATTGGAACCTCCTCCTTTTATTCGTCGGTTCAAGTTCCATGTAAAAGGGAGTAATCCTATTGCCATCAACCGGGCACAAAGCCATACTCCGCGGCTACTACTGAGAAATTCCTGATTGAAAAACCCAAAAACACTTTGACTGACCTGGGAATCGAACCCACGACCTCATGCTCAGCAGTCGCGCTTACGACCAATAGACCAACGAGGCAGTCAATTGTGTTATTTAATGTTAATCTATTCTTATGTACAGCCATTTTGTTCAGAACTAGTTAAAAGAATGAAACTTCAAATTACTCAATAATTATTATAAAGCAACGCGGACGAAACATATTTATCCAACTGACTTACCAATTAAAAGTCTCCAAAACAATAAAACAAACGTCCCAAACTGTCATTCAATAGTTACTAACTTCGTGTAGTTCCGAACTTTTCCGAAGTTACGAGTTCGTGTGTAGAGCGCAGGGCGGGCGGCGCGTGGTGCCCGGGCGGCTCGCGGCGCTCGACTGCCGCCCTAGCCACACGTACGGCCGACCGCAGGTAATTGTTTTTTTATTTAAAACTTTACTGTCGAGCTAATTATTTTATTGTATAAGGTCACGTTTTATGGAAACGTTTGGTTACATGATAAGGGAAAGTTTTTATTCGAATGTAGTTGATAGATACTGTATAATTATAAAAATATGGCACGTATTTTTGAATTAGGTGGCATTTTCTTTTGTGAAACTCTTAAAAATAATTATTAATAATAAGAAATTCATCCTTTGTAAAAATATTTAAAAATGTATTAGATAAGAGAAAGAATGAATAAAAGAAATTCATCTTTTGTAAGGAATGTTTAAAAATATAAATAATTTGTAAGGAAATAAATAAAAGAAAGAAATTCATCTCAGGAATGTCTATTCCATCGTATAGGTATCGTATCCATTGTTATTTTGGGATAATTGTTTCAGTAAAATAATATTTTAAGGGTATCTGTTTTCACATTTCCGTATTTTGTATTTTTTTCACGTGCAAATGCTATGTTATGCAAATACATAACATAACATAATATTCATTTATTTTCAGGTAACTTTGGCCCATAGATAAATCCTTCCAGACATATCATAAAAATACAAATCGAAAAATGAACAGAGGATATTAGTTGTTAAAAAATTAACAACAGAAACCAGTGAATCAACAAATAAGTCAACAACACAAATTAAATGTAATGAAGTGAAATGATTTATTCTACAAATAAGGATATCGGAATCAGTTTTACGCGCCATATTTTAAACATGAGCGAGAGGGAGTCAACATTTCCTACTTGACTACTCTGAGAAGAAATGGTGGAACAAACTGAATCGTCGTGTCAAACGCAAGATATCACGCACACTTCACCGACACACTTTAACATCTACTTTAAACCCAACAAGCGTCTCCGTAGTAAAGGGCCCGTTCTTCCGCAGGATTTACACAGACACGGGATAAGAACAGGATTTATTCCGCACCACTACGCACTGAGTCATAAAACAAAAAAGAAAGCCGCATCAACCAATCACACACGAGCAGGATTCAAACCCACCAATCACATAATAGGCTCGGCTGAGACAAAAGGCCGCTGAGGGACATCGATCATCGTTTGTTCGGGACCGCAAAAACCTCACGGTCGTAGCTCTGTGTTGACATACATCATTTAATATCAATACTGGAGTAACACCAGTGTTAGGCGTACGCGTATGAAGTTGACTTTTTTTCAATGTGTGGCTAATGATTATTTATGGATAGAGAGAGATTGGCTGTAAATCACGATCCGTTACTTTTTCACAAAGTAACACGAGACCACGAGTAAAGCGTTAGATATAACTGCGTGACCACTAGAACGTTCTTTATTTAGCTATGTCTATTATGGTAACGAAAGAGCGTCTTGTCCATTCATTCATAAAAACGCAGACAAAAGTTATCAAAAAGCCACTAAGTAGCAACATACCCCTGTTTAACTGAACATTCAGCAACGCAACGTACACAGGACCGATATTTGGTCTACCATTTATCTTTAACAGAAAGCAATATAACGTTTCAAGAAACGGTTAACTCCACATTGCTCTAATTTATGGCACAACGAAAATATTATGCTTCTAGCGTTTCCGACCAAACTTACGTCCTGGCCAATTTGTTACATCGGGAAATTGTAATATCAAATTTACCGCTAGCAAATGATCCCTAGAAAGCCTCTAGAAGACATCCCGAGCTATCTGCTTAACATATAAACAACATAATGTTCGTGGGAGGCGCCACTTTATGCATTATTCAAGCGAACGCCGCAATCAATGCTAGCCCTTAATTAAACAACTGGAAAAGTTATGAAACATTTCTTTCGCAATGAAATCTTATTAACATTGTAACGCCTAAAGTTTCTTTTTTAACGTATCTTTTATTTTTTTCATAAAACTTTGTATAACTGCAGGCTCTTTAGCAAAATATCCCATTCACTGGAATAAACGATAATATCATCAACAATTCAACATATTATATATTCTAACTAGTATATTCCAATTCTATGTTTATGTGGGTGCGTATTACACAGGTACTAACAGAGCGCTTAGTTTAGTAGTATTACTACTACGCCTTTCTCTTAGGTCTTGAAGTGATTAAGAGTAATATCAAAATCCCATCTACTCTCTCCTGAAGCTTACAGTCTTACGTAGCACAAAAAGCGCACACTTGATCTTAATATCTAACCAGAAGTGTGAGCACTCATTATAACTTTTGAAAGCAACTAGCCATTAAAACATCTCGTTTGGGACGTAAAGTAAGTGGAGAGTTGACAATAACCGGTTGGGGCCTGAAAGTGCAATTTAGAGTACAAGCGCCTCCCGACGCGACGCGCCGACGTCCTACGGTAAATGTCAACATGTCTTCGTTACTGTACGAAACACACGAGGCGCTAGAACGCTTACATTATTGTGTTTTGTTTACAATTTCCGTACTGAATAAATTAAAAAGAAATGTATATTTCCCCTCTAAACCGCTATAGTTAAACAAACAGCCACGAAACGATTAGTTAAATAAATAAATTTATTTTCTCTAACTTCAATAAAAATTACAACAATGTGGTCTCAACTCCTAAACTAGGACAGCCTGTATGGCAGGTGTTGAGGTTAGGAGTTAGATCTAAATATTTTTTCATAATAATTATTTTATTTTATTTTATTTTATTTTATTTTATTTTATTTTATTTTATTTTATTGTGTTTGGGTGGCTTACAGCTAGCAATACAAAAATTAATAGCGAAGCAAACAACGGCAAGCCATTTACAAGCCTCCACAGTTAGCAATAAACTATTGTTGCACAAAGTAATAATTAAGCAAAATATCAGTAACTAAGCACAAGGCACCAAGTAACAAAGAATAGAAACTTAAAATTAAGTTAAATACCTACACAAGCAGGCACGCAACCGTAACTACTATTAAAATTCGTCATTAACAGCACAGCTTTTAGACAAGGCAGTACTAATTGTAGCTAAGCTGCTTGCAAACAAATCGATTGATGGGTGTTCGTTCATTACAACTAGGTTAAATGCTTTGATTGAGCGATGCAAAAAAGAATTGCTACGGTAAATTGTGCGAGCGTAAGGAGCACGAAGAAGATTTCTCAAGCGAGAATGCCGAGGTGGAACATTCAAGGACAGCATATATTATGCATATATATTATGCTATATGTTACTATTTAGATTTCGCAAGAAAGATTTATTTGAAACGAATACGGCGAGAAAAACTTAACATTTAAATATCTTTCCGTCAACCAAAAGCTAACCCTACCTTTCCTTCATTGTTATGAAATGCCGTCAGTCTGAACTTTCGTGTGTGTTCAGTTGGGAAAGTATTTCAGGTGTGCTTAGCGCCTCCGGTGCGCAGACGGGTCGCAATCGACGACGTCGCGCGTCGCGCGTCTATGGCGGGAGAATATTATTATTATTGAGTAAAGTCTAGGGTTCAGTTCTACAATGAGTGGGATTATAGGGAGAGGGCTCAGGAACACAAATGTAAAAAGGTTTGTTGAATCAGACCCTTTCAATGCTTAACTTTAGGTTCCCGTCTTATTAGGATGAAGATCGATTGATTACCTTCGGTGGTATATCAGTAAACTTATCTTGTGGTGGTTACCATTTTATGAGACTGGAAAAAAATTAGTGTTGCCAACGACATTCTTTCGTTGACAAATCTTGAGACCTTTTGGTAATAATTATAAGCCGCCTATTTTCACGATTACGAAATAAATTGAGTTCCAAAATCGTTCTCAGTCAACAACAACGTTCCAATGAGACTCCATTTTTAAAAAGCACATCCATGAGTTCTTAGTGTTATGTAGTCGCGACAAAACGAAGTACCGTTTACGTTGTAACGACGAGCTTCACTAGGCGCGGCACGAGAGCGCCCCGCGCCGGTGTCTTCCGTGCCGTGCGATGTTAACGTACCCTCTAGTTATTTTGTTTGCTATGTTCGAGGTGAGCAGCTAAACAATAGACAAAGGAATTGAATTTGCATAAATTATGTGCCTTAAAAACGAAAGCAATTGAGTTAAATGGTGTTCGTGTAAATTGTTAATCCCATCAAAAACATAACATGCACAAAAAGGTAAAAGTCACAACGCAATTCTACTGAAAAAATGTTGTCAGATCTCTCGACCGTATAAATTTTAGATATCTTTAATTCTTTAATGAATGTATGACTGGGCCATCGCATGGCAACATAAACACATAAGAATAATCTACTATTTCAAATAGGCCTTATTGAACCAATATAAACTATGGATTTGAATAGATGCTTTTAAGTGATATACCTAGCTGGCATTCTAAATCATAATACCGACTAGGGAATCCAATCCCGCAAACACAGGATCCCGCACCTTTTTTGTGGGATCTGAAATGCGGAATTACTCATGCGAGATCCTGCACGTTTACGGGATTGAAAAAAAAAATATTATATGAGCTCAGATGACGATCTGATTATTTTTAAGACCCAGCACAGCCTCATTAATGTGATTTAACAACTTTCTTATGGAACGTGCGTGACTTTTCTATAGCATTTGTATGGAAAATACTTTAGTTTTCAGTTTTTAACATCCAGCAAAAAAATAAAATAAAATATTAATTTTATGTTGTGTGAATCCTGTTTCGGAACGGAACGAAATCAAATACTCTATGACTAGAAATTCCCCCAAAGCACGGGGATTTACCTTCGCGGCGATTTACCTCTAAAGCATCATTTAATTGAATTGTTGATAGTAATAAGTCATAAATCTACTTATCCCGCATGATGAGAACATCGTGAAAGCCGAGAAAGATAAGCAAATCAAGTATCTTGACTTGGCTCACGAGGTTGTCGACATGTAGGATGTGGACTCAGCGATCATTGTGCCGATAGTTGTATCAGCCCATGGCTTAATTGCCAAGAGCCTCGACCAATACATGAGGAGGCTCTCGTTAGGCAGCTGGATCAAGGGCTTGATTCAGAAAGCGGTACTCCTGGACACGGCTCGTATTGTTAGGAGGTTCCTCTCTCTGTAGCTTGGACCCTGTTCCCGATACCGGTGGGGTACAATTTTTTTATATTTTTAAATATTTTTTATATTGTTTTTATTTTAAGAAATATTTAAAAATGTATAATATTTTTATGAAAATAAATAAAGGAACTAATATAAAAATAAAAATTATGTTATTTGATTTTTTTTTAATAACTACTCATCACAAAAGAATATTTAAAAAACAACCTCAATCCCGCAGGCCTGCGGGATCGCGGTTTTGATGTGAGACTGGATTCCCTAATACGCTAGGTACGATGGCAACAAAAATGAATCTTGTATTTTAGCCCAAACCAACCTACTCTTGCAACCATTAAAACAGACGATCACAAAATGTCTATAAAAGAACAGTCAGCTTCGAATCGCGAACTCAGTGGAACAGGAAACATTGCAGGGTGGGTTTAAAACTGCTCATGTAATGGTCGACACTCGTCTCGCTACGACAAAACGGTTCGTTCGCTCCCAAGTATCGCTTAACCCTGGGAAATATAGTAGAAGAGTGCAGAAGGTGCAATCAGTATGTTTACCTATGTACAAGTATATCGAAAGTTCCGGATAGTTTACACTTTCAAAAGCCACTGGCCAGGTGCTGTAAACCACAAGCACAATGCCAGAATAACTGTTTTCTGAAAGGTTTCTCGGTCTCAAGGCATACTTTGAAACCAAGAAAAATTTCAGAAAACAGTTACTAGTACAGTATTACTAGCGGCTATTTGTAATTTTTCAACTGCGAACTGCTACTATTGACTTACTAAGTTGAAGCCTTATCCTAAGTATTGAGTTTTGGTCCTTCTGAAATGTCTACGTTTTCCCAAAAAAGCAAGAACGTGACAGAGTGAAAGCCGCGAATGATTGTGGCGTTGTTTTACCATCAGCGCGATATTGTTGTCAGCGTCGCATCACCGTCAATGGTGGCTGGACGAGGCGGGGCTGGTAGTAATGACTTTATGCCAATGTGATGATACTGAGTTAGCAACACAACGTCGGCTTAGCAAGGCCTTTTTCTATTAGATGTCTGTTTTGGTAATAGAATCAACCTCTCTATTAAGATTTCTAAGTAGTGTTGAGATAGCCCAGCGCTTGTTTGACACTGGTCGAGATAAGAGCGGCAATAGCGAGACCCTAGTCCATAACTAGCTGAGACTTACTAGACCGGGATTGGGGAAGCGTGACTCTCCAGTTCTCTTATTTATAAAAATATTTGTGAGAGTCATAGAAAAGCAGGACATGCCATAGCCATGGTAAAAAGGTCACCCCTCAATGTACTGAAGATATTAAGGTGGAAGTGACACGCTAGCTCGCGAAATTTAAATTTTCTTACGTTTTTTGTAATTGACATGTCATGGCAGCGTCAGGTTGTATGCTGATTAAGATATGAGTCGCGACCGTAACAAATATGGCTTTAACAACCCTCTAAGTTCATTTAATCCCATTTAATGACTATTTCATGAAAAAGTCATTCAATGGAAATATATGAACTTAGAGGGTTGTATTGATGAGTACTACATACGTGTTTCGGTCGCGAATCATATTTTGATTCACAACTTCAGGCTTTACCTGAAATTGACTTGCAACTTGAAGAAAACCTAAGAAAATTTGAATTTCACGAGCTACCCTGGCGCTTGCACCTTAATCTGTGATCTTTTTCGCTGCTTTAAATTTGTTCTAAAACTGGCTACATAAACACTTCAATTACCTTGCAACTAAAGACACTAGACGTATACACGACGTGTTACAGTAAATGTTTACGTGAACTTTGTTACACGTGTCTGCTAAAACACAAACTCAATCTTGCACAAACACTACTTTTATGTACCGACTAGTAGCATATTGGTACTATGTAGTACCTAACTATATGCCCGCTGTTCGGAGCAAATGAGCTGAAATTACTTGTTCTGTGGACTCACAAAACATATATCTACGAAAACGATATTCTTGAGATGTAAAGATTTCAAGAGTGAGATAAAGGTAAGAACAGATTTGTAACGTATGACCCAGCTGATTTCTGAAGTTTGTTGATGAATTTCATCGATCAGGATTTGAAACTCGCATGAATTATACTGTGAAAGAGACTTTAAGCATAAATTACTTTGAAAATCTGAACTGCGTTGTGGTATTGTTTGTCATAACTTTTTTTAAAGGAGGAAGAGAGTTTGCTAAAAGTAACCAATTAGTACAATCAGAATCACCATAGTGCAAAGACCATGCAGCTTTAATGCATTGAATCAGAACTCGCGTGATCTGCAACAAGTCTGTTCCCCGCCTTTACAATTCCTACCCTTGAATTTCCCAAAAAATGATATTTGTACATTACCCTTGAATGTTGGGGCTGGGTTTATCTTGGTTATCTGAACAGATGTGGTTCCGTTTGATTAGGTCGTGCCCACACGAGGGACCGCGCGATTAGGTCGCGACCACATGAGGGACCGCGCTCAAGGCACGCGCGCGGATTGATAGATTGACTTAATACTGAGGCGGCCGCGACGTGCGACGTGCTCAGATCTAGGTTAGGGATTAGGAGATGGTTACTGATTCATTTATAGATGTGGAATTGTGGATGTTATTGTTTGTTATCATAGAGGTAGTTTTCACTCGATAGATGACGTAAGTCAAATGTAATGAGTGTAACAGCACAGACCATGTAAAAATACTTATAATATTGAAAATGTTTTGACCCAACTTTTTTATGACACCCTTCTACTTCAAAATATTACAGCTCTAACAACTTGAATCCACCGGCTATTAACTAAAAAGCAAATAGGCATAAGTTACACCCAAACTCAGGAAAACCTTGTAAAATCAATAAATGTAAAATTTTAATAGTGCCATAATTGAGTAACTAGTTTACCAAGACCCATAATAAACCACAGAATAAAGTGATCGTTGAATGAGTTGTAAAGAGTTTGCTTACGGGCGGGGTTCAAGATACCTTGGTCTTCCGTCCGGTTCGGTAAGCGTTTCTCCTTGACAAGTAAGTCGGCTACTTGCGACATTTTATTGGAAAACTTTCTGTGGACCAACTCCAGTGTTTTATTCTCTTACTTTGAGAGTATTACCGACAAGAGTCAGGAGCGTCGTAAATAATACCGCGGTTCAGGAAGAAAGCTTTTTAAATGGGTTACTAAGTCACACCTCGTATACGTGCAAATATAAGGAAAAACTGTCACTCGCTTTTAAACTTTCATTAAAAAAAAAAATTCAGATCACTTCAATGCGAAATTACAGAAGCACTTTGGAAATAATTTCACTTCCATTAAAATATAACATTTACATTGAAATCCCAGAATGAAAAGGTAATTTATGAATATATCCTTCCTGGAATATTTAATATTCAGTTTGTTTAATACGAGTACATACAAAGAGAGATAATTTTACGTGAATGTCATGGAAGTGGTAGAATAGATTGATCTGATGTTCCTATTGGCACAAAATAGATTGCTAACAATACAAACAAACACCTGCGTATTTCTAGTTTTATGGACGATCTATTAGATTTGAGAGGCATCCCAATATTGATGTTATAAATGTCGCCCCGAACATAAAACATTTTTCTATTTGAGTTTACGAGTATGAGCGGTAAAACAAAACGCTTACTGTATCTCAGATGGGCGGGACAGACGGTTTTATTACGAATCTATCCCTGACGCAAACTGTCGCCAAGACATCCTTCATAGTAAAACTTGTTCTAAAAGTTTACACATAAAGATGTAAGGTTATTGCTCGGATGACGCGGTGATGCAGGTTATTCAATTAAGAGTTTATGAAAAAGGAACTTTTAAAGGAGACAGGCGGCTAAGAAAAGTTTCTTTCAATAATCATGGCGCAGTGTTTAAGGTTGGTTGGTTCGTGGTCATATAATATACCATGTTCTAGGCTTCTTTCGAATTATTTGTAAGGAGCAACAGTAATGTTGATGCTGTGTCTTTAACTTTCTTGTCATGCCCCTTTGTCCTATGTTCACTGCTTGCGAAATTAATACTTTAAAAATAAAAGTTTAAAAATGTCGTATTTCGATTCTTATCTATTTTATCTTCAGACGATTTCGACCTATGTCTGAATACCTAAAACATGTAACTTGAATGTTTGCCGCTCAATTTGGGTGACATCAAAAACTGTGTCCTCTTATCTACGAGTTAGCCGATAGCCCCAGGGCTCCGTGAATTATAGTAGAAATAACCTTCAATTTAGATAAACGACATGTTTTGCTGATTTGTCCGCTGTTTTCTTTACGTAAGAAGTTTTTAAAAAGAAAATAATAGATGCATTTGAGCATTTCATTATTTTAACATTTTAGCTGTTAATTGTATAAAATGCAACAGAATCACATCGTAAATCTTGAAAAGCTAAGAAATTTTTATAAGTTTTCATGAAATACTACTAATTGAGAGGTCTACGATGCACAAAAATGAAGGTGTACAAGGGCTTGTTTTATAGCTAGTTGGGAAGGCTGGCTGGTGTTATTATCGCCTAGTTTCAGTGAAAACGAGTCAATTACAATTCGCTCAATGCATCATCATCATTAAAGCAAGGTAAATCTAACCACAACCCCAAAAGTTAATAGATCAACAGTCATACAGTTCATTAAACCACTTCCCATTTTGGCTTTGTATCACTATCCTAAAACTCCCATAACCCGTGATTACTAATTCAATATCAGCCTCTATCAATTAATCCCTTTTCAATAAAGACCCACATTTACGTAGAAATCGCTGCCTAATATGTAAAGTTAACTAATCTTCCTAATATAATGTACCTACATGTTACATGAGCCGCCCCACACGTCAGACGTAATCACTTTGTATAGTCAGCGTCAACAATAAATGGATGAGAAAACTGAAAATTAAAGTTAATAAGTTCTTGTCAGAATGACTGTATAAAAGATAGAAAGAATATACTTTATTGCACACGAAAATTGTGATTATAAAATAACATGTGATTATTACATGCATGCATACACTCGTGCACTAGAATTGATTTACTAAAAACGACAGTATAATTATTACAGGACAAGACAAGCTTTAATGTAGTATTTTTTATTTCTTTAGTAGTTACAAAGTACCTATGAATTTTTCATACAAAATTTATCTAACAATAAAAATAGGTGTAGCGCTAGAGTGCTATCAGTGCAACTCTTCCTCAACCATGGAGTGTGGTGATGGGCTGATGACCTTAGACGGTGGGATACTGAAGCCATCATCTTGCGAGCATGTGTTCAATGCTCGATACTGCATTAAACAAACAGGTGTCTATTAACAATATGGTGCTTTGCTTGTTGTACATATTGGTTGGTTTTTTCAGCAAAAATGTTGGACACATAACATTATGTTTCAATGTATTTATTTAGTTTTGTGTACATTAAAAGTACTGTATGTAGTTTTAAATACACTAATATATGCACTGGGTTACTCTGAGTTTTGCAGCACTGGGCACTAATTATGGTTCACTGACATGGTGTCAATGGATATTGGTGAGTAATGCACTTGTTATGCTTATTTTTCCTGGTAGCCACATTCATGTGTACTAAATCCTATTGCCTCAATGTCCATAATTTAGATGTGATACAGTATGCAAATATTTATTTTGTTGATTTGGATGATGCTCTTCCTGCATCTTCCTTGATTTATGCAGATAATGCCATCAACAACAATAATCAGATTAGTATCCTGTGTATGGCAATGTCTCTGTAATATCAAACATTTAAAGTTTGTGAATTTTGTGTCAAACGTTAGATATTATTTTGATTATTTTAAACAAAAATGTTGTTTAATGGCCTGTCATAGGACGTTTAAGGCTAAGCTGTGGTGATTTTTTTTAATCCACATCATCATCATTCTTCTACCTTTATTCCAATCAATTTGTGGTCGGCCCAGCATGTGTTCTTCTTCCATACTCGTCATCGATACGAGGAGTCTACATATCTAGACTTTTAAGTTTCGACCAGAACTCAACAATGTTGACAGCGTTGTCATTGCCCTCGCAAAGAGTTTAAGTATAATTAAATTATTTTAGTTGTTCAGATCATTTTAATTGTAAGTTCGTCCAGATATATGTAGTAAAAGCTGACTGTACAATAGCGCACAGGGCAGCACGTCCCAGACTAATTACAGTCTACCTGTGTCTAAAGGATTAGTGGCCGCTCTAGATCTAGCCAACAGCCATACTGCCAGGTTGACCTGGATTCTATTACATTCGTGCCAGTTTCAATGGCGTCTAAGTTTAACAGGGTTAGCAAAATGATTGGAATGTGTTACAGGACTAGCACCGTTTGAGAGAGTTATTGTTCGTTGTAATGATACCAGTACTAAATGTGGAGCTGTTATTGTGACCGTGAACATTCGTGTGTCAGCCCCACTACGTTAGGAAAGACGGATCTCTGCAGGAAACCATAGTCATGAACCTACATCCGAATGCCTTACAGGCAGAATGACAAAATGTTGGGAGAAGAGCTTTATCATGGGAGATGTCCTGAGAGTATGAATAGATTATTTTGCCTTACAAATGAGAATCAACCTTCGACAAGCTCGTGGCGACATTCTCGTATTCAACTGAACGCGATCAGCACATTTAAACGGGCGGCGATCAAGCCCTGTTAGTGACATCATTGCTGTGGGCTATTGATGCTCACAGCCGCAGTGTAGTGTAGATGTACTGATAGTGTTCAGTTCCAGAGATGAATTGGAAAGAAAAAGAGCTATCTCCGAGCAAACAAACATAAAGTGTTACGCTGACAACTGTAAACTACAAACTAGACATGTCAATTACGAGTAACTAAATAAAACATATGACGTTCTCATTAGTGGCGGTCGCGAGTTCGATCCCGGCTGCGGTCATACATCACGCGCACCTCATCATGAGGGCGTCCTAATTGGAGCCGCGACGATAATTGTGCAACTTTATAAGAGTTGTTGCTAACTGCAAACTCAATGAACTGAGGTTGGCAGAGTTACTTATTAAATTGGTGCGAATTCTGGCAGATGACAGACAGTTTCACTAAATATTAATAAAGGTTCAAATTGTGCTGGTTCACAAATAAATGACATACATCATTTTCTTAACTTCTTCATGTGTTTACTTGATTATTAGCTTGACATTGAGCTTTCAAATAACTAGTACACATACAGGGTTTAAACCTACCCGTCTCGAAGCCGTCAACTAAGCATACATCAAACTAAGTAAGGGCGCGTTCCCACTATGTCGTGACGATTATTTTATCGTTGAATAAATATATGGAAAAGTATATAGTATCCTAACTCTATGCAAAAAATTTTGCTAGGAAACAAATTTTTTTTTGGGGTGAAACATCACATTAAATTATGGTAGGACTTAATGTAACGCACTCAAAACATTGTGCTGATGGATGTATAGGGGTCGTATACCTCCAGTATTCAAAGTAAAGGAATAACATTAAAAACTTGTATTTTAAAAAAACTTTTGAAAAAGTTGGAACTTTGACCTCTAATATCTTCGTAATTGCACATCATTTTAAAGCACTTGTTTATGGTCTAGGACATAAACAAGTGCTTTTCGGCTTCGTTAAGGGTACTTTTACACTCGTTACCTGTAATGCAACTAAGAAGTAAAAATAATGAAAATTAAAAATATCTCCTTCACTCAATCTTATTTGTAAAATCGCATGCCATATTGTCTGTCCATTGTGATTCAGTTGACTGAAGTCATCAGTGCCGTGTTATCTGTCACCGCAAGGTCTATACCAGCTATATCTAGCACATCGTCTATCGCATTCAATAGTCTGCTGGAGCGAACTTATTGTATGAACTGTCCCCACCGGGGTACAGGCGCAGGGCCGGATTGGATGTTTACTATTAAAGAAATAGTTGGCTGCTAACAGCTACTATAACGAAAGTAATAAAGTTTGCTGATAAAGAATGCTAATAAAGTTTGTTGTCACCTAATCTTAATTGGGACGTTCATTAAATTGATGTTAAGACCCTTTTGCGACTGCTGGTATATTTTGTTCAATGTGTTCATTTATAAAGAATAAGACTTAAGTTCATCAAACATACGTGATTTGGTTCCGTTAATTTGAGTTTCATAACATAAGCAACGGGATCCAACGCTATTCATAAAACTTCCTCAACTTTTGCCATTATATCCAAGCTAACCTTTCCTTAACTTTTACAATTAATCCCAAGCAAATATTTAGAGAATACCAACCTAATTACAATTTGATTGGCCCCGGTAAACAAATTCTAATAACAAACTAGCCACTGCACCCTTCAGTCCGCCCCTGACCAGTCTAGCGTCTGGCGCACCAATCACTGTGAAAGGATACTATCTGGTATTAGGCCGCCTACCCCCCGCCCCCCGCATCACACCGGCCGCGCCCGTCGGCAACCACCGCTGCAATATTCATCATCACGTAAACTTGGAGGGAACACCTAACACACCTGTCTGGACAGAAATTAATTACAGTGAATCATACATAAAAGCCAAACTGGTCTTAATAGGTGCTTTAGGAACTGACAATATATGCACATGGTACAATATAATAAGCTCTACGAATGGAACAATCAAAGAGGTTTAAAATACTACAGAGAGGTTATCAGAAGAAATGTCATAGAATAAAATATTATATTATAAAAAAAACCAAGAAGCACGCTTTAGAGTGAAGGCATTATATTTATTCTCAGAAAACCTTTTCATTTGATACCATATTTACATTTGATGGGAATGCACTAAAATAACTATTCCGCTATCTTTGGGAGTCCGCCGTATTGAATTTAAAATGACATCACTTTGCTAAGAATGCACTGTTCCCTAATATTATTGAAAAATTGTGTTAAATATAAGCAACGTAATGACATAGTAGGTCTCTCGGCGGAACATTGCGTCGAACTGTCTTGTGTTGAGCTAGATAAGCATGTAATTGTGTGTGTGTACAGACCCCCAAACTATCAAAACTTTTCCTTATTTGAATCAATAATGGAAGATGTCCTGGCAAAACTTGCAGCCAGTGATAAACCTATAATTATTTGTGGTGATTTCAATATCAATATTTTAGAATAAAATTCTAATAGCAGTCGATTATTAAATCTTTTCAAGTCATTTGACTTGACTAACATTTTTATTGAACCTACGCGAGTCACTTCATCTTCTGCTACTTGTATAGATAATGTTTTCTGCAATTGTGATTACTTAGATAAAACCATAGTAAATTGTTTGCCGTCTGACCATAGCGGACAAACTGTAACATTTAGGTGTAACATACCATTGCAAAAAGTTCAGATTTAATTTAGACCTATAACTACTAATAATTTAAAGAGGTATAATATTTCCCTACAGAACAAGTTAAGTGTTATGAGCCATCATATGGACGATATTAAGATAAATCAATTGTATGATAATTTCTTTTCAATAGTTCACACTGAATTTAACAAAACTTTTGAAAAGAAGACAAAATGTATTTGCCCTAAATTTATATTTAGTGATTGGGCAACTAGAGGTATCAGAAAAAGTAGGAAAAGACTATTTGAGCTTTATGGCCTTAAGCCTTTTTTTTTTTTTTTTTTTCCGGATGGGAAATCATCAAATGACCCCCCCCACTCTGGGCGGAGCGGAAGGGAGTGTCAGACTTGTACTGACTAAAACCCATCCATGTTCCTTCTTTGCCCTTTGTGTTCCAGGGCCACGGTATCTCTTTCGAACAGTCCCGCAGCCCTGGCAGGCATCGGCCCTTGCGGACCCCTACTTATTTGCTGACATCTCTTTGAGGCGCGCGTGGAATACGAACGCGCCGTCGACACGGCCTGTCGTCATAAGACGGCCGGACGGCGAGCTGGCCCATAACTCGCCGTCCACAGGCCCGCGCCTACGGTGGCCGGGAGCCACCCAGTCGTAACCGATGTTCCACAGGGCCGGTCCCAGAACCGATCCCTGTGGAACACCGCACGACATCTCTCGCCGGTTCCATTCTCCGCTTCGACCAGGGTAGATGACGGCTCTATCCGTCAGGTAGTCCCCGACCACACGACGAAGGTAGGTCGGCACCCGGTGATACCGGAGTGCCTCCCTAATGCAGCTCCAGGACATGGAGTTGAAGGCGTTGGCGATGTCAAGAGACACCGCCAAGACGACCCCGCCCCGGGACACCGCGTCCCCCGTCGTGAGGGCTCTCACGCGCATGATGGCGTCCACCGTCGAGCGCCCCTTGCGGAAACCAAACTGGTGTTCCGCAAGATCCGGCCCCATCCTCGCAAGGTGCCCGGCGAGGCGGTTGGCAATGACTCTTTCAAAGAGCTTGCCCACCTCGTCGAGCAGCACGATGGGCCGGTATGCGGACGGAGAGTCCGCAGGGCGCCCTGGTTTTCGGATGAGGACCAGCTTCCCCGTCTTCCAACGAAGCGGAAACTGGCCTCTCTCCAAGCATGCGCTTAGGAGCCCTTCCAGTCGGGGCCCGAGAGCCTCAGAGGCCAGGACCCAGGCTTTGCCAGGCAAGCCATCGGGTCCCGGGGCGGTGTTTCTGGTTTTCAGCCTGCGTATCGCCACTCTCAGGTCTACCCCAGTCACCTCCGGAACGTCGTCATCGTCATCGGTGTGGTCCGCTTCCGGCACCGCACGCGGCGGCGGAGCCATAGGCGGGGGAGGATGCTCCCCTCGCGAAGGGAACAAAGCGCTCACCACGTCCTCCACGAGCTCAGGCCGGAGACTCTGCGTCAACGGGGGGGCCCGGGTGCGGAGTTTGTCCCGCACCATCTTGTAAGGGCGTCCCCACGGATCTCCGTTCAGAGACTCCAGCATCTCCTCGCGGGCCAAGTTCTTGGCCTGCCGGACAGCCTCTTGGAGGGCGGTCTTCGCCGCTCTGTACCCCTCGTACAGCTCCGCCTCAATGGCTGCCGCATCCGGAGGGCGGATGCGGAGCCTGCGATGCCTGGCGTACAGGCGCCGCGTGGCAACGCACGCCTTGCGCAGAGACGTCAGCTCTCGCGACCACCAGTACACCTGACGCCGGGCGCTTCCTGGCCGAACTCGGGGCATTGCCACGTCGCAAATCTCGGACATGGCCTCCTGGAACCAACCCGCCTCGTTGTTGATGTCGGCAGGCCTGACTGGTGATGACACCCAGGCCTGCACGATCGAGGCTTCCAGGAGGAGCTCCCGGTCCAGCTGCTTCAGCGCCCATCGCGGACCACTCGGGGCCTGTAGGACCGGCACGCTTGAGGACTGGGTGGAGACGTCGAACCGGATGTACCGGTGGTCGGAATAGGTCTCCACCCCCTCCATGACGCGCCAGTCAACGACACGCGGCGACAGAGCGGGGCTGGCGAACGAGATGTCCACCACCGACTCGCCCCGCATCCGCACGCACGTGGGGACAGAACCCCGATTTAGGACGACCAGGCCTGTCTCCAGAGCCCAGTCCTCCACCATTCTACCCCGCACGTCCGTGTAACGAGAACCCCAAGCCAAGTTCTTGGCATTGAAGTCCCCGAGCACAAGCACGGGGAGGGAATGGCTTCCGATGACGACACTCAACTCCGTGAGGGAGTTGTGGAACTCGGCGAGAGTTCGGCTCGGGGAGAAGTAGACTCCCACTACAACGATCTCCCCGAACCGTGCTGCTACGCACCCCTGACCCTTCCTGACACTCTCAAGGGTTGGGGTACCGGCGGCGACCGACGCAATTATGGTCACTGAGCCGCTAAGGTCCTCCACCCAGTCATCCCTGGGCGGGACAAAATACGGTTCAGCGACCACGGCGATGTTAATCGACCACTGCGCCACGCTCTGGAGCAACAGATCCTGAGCGCAGGCGCAGTGGTTGATGTTCGCCTGGAGAAGGCGTAATGGGGCCGTTACTGGCACTCCATTTCAGCCCCCTCCCGGGCCCCCTGCGAGGGCCCCGCTGCGGAAGTTGCAGCAGTAGCGGCAGCGGCGGCGACAGTGGCGGCAGCTGCGGTGGTGGCGACGGTGGGGGTTTTGGCGGTGGTGGCGGAGGGCCTTCCCTTGCCCCTGGCCTTGGCGGGAGTACCGCAGGACTTGCTCCCTGCCCGGTGATCGGCCGGCTTGCCAGCTGCCGCACATGCGGCGCAGCGCGGCGCGGCGGAGCAAGCCGCGGCCATGTGACCAGGCTGGCCGCAGCGGAAGCACAGGCCGCTGCGGTCCACCTCCGAAGTGCACCGGACCGACACGTGGTGCCCCACATGGCAGCGGAAGCACCTCAGAGGTCTGGGTTCCAGCAGCTTCACCTGCGCCGAAACCCAGCCCACCAAGAGCCTTCGGCCCTCCACAATGACTTTCGCCGCCGTCACAGGGCAGCTTACCGTTATGGTTCGCATGCCCGACAGGTCCGGACGTAAGGTGCCTGCCTTGACTTGCTCGGCAGGGCACCCACCGGTCCTGGTGACGGCGGCCACCACCTCCTTCTCGGTCACCGAGTCGTCCAGACCCAGTATGCGCAGGTCTGCGCATTTGATGGGCCTGGACAATCTGGCCTCGTCCGCATTTAGGGACGCTCTAAGCTTTTCAGCCAGAGCGTCAGCGGACGAGCCACGGGTTTCGCCAGGGATCTCCAGCACTCGAGCCCCTGTTGCGGTGACTCTAAGCCGGAGGCCCCCGGTGATCCCGAGGTCTCCGAGATCCACCGTCGCTTTCGCCTTAGCGAGCACGTCGCGGTAGGTCACGCCCCTCTTTTCCGCGTCCGGCTGTAGTGTAATCACTACAGCTGCGGTCTTCGGGGCGCTGAGCCTAACCGCGACGCCCCGCTCCTTTTGCCGGCGTTTCTGCTCCTGCCTCCTGGCCTTTTTGGCCGCCCTTCGCTCCCTCGCGTTTTCTCCAGCCACCTGCCACCCGGTCTCGGCCACGGAAGGCTTAGGGGGCGGGGGGGGCGGCGATAGCGGCTGTCTCGCGGCTGGCGCTGGCATATTCGCCACCTTGCCCTTCTTTTGGGCCGCCGCCTTGCCCTGTTTCAGGGCCGCCGCCTTCTTAACCGGAGCCGGTTTCGTCGGGGCCGACATAACCCTGCCGGGGGGCTGGCTGGACGGCCCCGGTGCGGAGGCCGCAGCAGACGCATATGAGGCCGCCCTCAGGCCCGGGGGCGCCTTGTTTGCCGCCAGGGGGGGGCGTAAGACAATGCCCTCCAGGACGGAGAACCGCGCCTGGAAGGCAGCCAGCTCCTGCCGAACCAGATTCAGGACCTGGTTCTCCACCGGCACGTGCTGGCTTGGACGCTTCTGGCCCCCATTTTGGGGCGCCTCGCGAGAGCCGGACTCACGCAGACTGGCCAGGTCTGCTCGGAGCTTCCTATTCTCCTCTTTGAGAAGCTCCGTGGCGGCTGTCAGTCGAGCGACCTCTGCCCTCAGTTTGGCCACGCCGTCTGGCGGCGGCCCCGCAAATCTAGCCTCCGCTGCCGCCATAATAGAGGCGACCGCAGCAGGTATAGCCCTTTGCCTGGTGGAGGGCTTTTGTTTGAAGGAGACAGCCCTCAGCGCTGCCTCCACCTCCTTCGCGAGCCCGGCCTTACGCTCCGCATCAGAGCCGCCATCTGCGCCCGCCTCGTCGCCAGAATAGCCCGAACGGGCCACCTCGTGACCGGCGGCCACCCCCGGGTGGCGCCCCTCCTCGGCAAGCCGCGCCGACCTCTCGGTGGCAGAGAGGCCTCTCCCCTTGCCGCGGATCCCGCCGCGCTTGCTGGTGGGGATCTTGCGAGCCGAAGCCAGCTCCCCATCTGACGACGACTCTCGGTCGCCTACCGGCCTGGACCGCTTGCGTAGGAACTCCCTGTTCCCCGCAGCAGCCCCGGGCCTCCCGCGCTGGGAGCACACTGAGCCAGCGCTCACCTCGCTGGATGCGGCGCCGGACTCCGACCCCGCATCCCTCTCCTCCCTTCCTTCGCCGATATCGGCCGTTTTTTGGGTTTTGTAATCTTCCATACTGTTCCCACGAGTATGGGGGAAATAAATAGTCCATCTGGGCAGTGCCGTCTGTACCCAGATAAGCCATAGCCAGGCCCGGCAGTGGTTCGCACTAGAGACTGATTTTCCAAAGGAACCCGTCAGCCATACATCTCCTCGCGGTGCGCCGCCGCTTGAGATTCGGGGTAACTTTTTATAGAGGTTTTCTACCTCGTGGTCCGGGCGGTTAAGCCAAGACCCTCGGTCCCAATCGAAGCCGCGAGACGTGTTCCACGACACTTCGACGGTGGGATTACGATATCGACGGAGACAGTGAAGGACGCACGTCCTTCACTGTCTGCTCGGAGGCAGGGTAAGTGCACACCGAGCCCGCCCTTGCTCCTCCGCTGTGCCCTCTGCTTTTCAGAGGGTCACGCGGAGCAACGCCCCCTTGGTCCATGAGGGACCCCCCCATGTCAGAATATTAGCCATGGGCAGTAACATTTCCCGAGGAATAAGAATCTCTTCCCATTCCTCGGGGAAGGATACTGCCCACGCCCAGGGTGCACCGGCCCAGCAGCTGCTATTCCCTCCAGACGTATCGAGAGGGACCGGCAGCCATCAGGCACACGAGGAGGAATTCTGACAACGCACCCCATGGCCTTAAGCCTTATATAAACTCTGAAACTTTTAACAAGTATGTTGCTAAGTATTCAAACATTTTTAGAAATACATGCAAAGTTGCCAAAGCCTTGCACATTAGCAACAAGATCAAAACAGCAGAAAACAAAATTAAGACAGTTTGGAAAGTCATAAATAACGAGACTAACAGGAAGAAAATACGTAACACTAGCTACACATTAGATACAGCATGTGGTCCTAAAAGCTCTAATCAGGATGTAGCTCATGAGTTTGTAAATTTCTTTACCGATATACCGTTAAAAACTACGGAGGCTCTTAATTCCTCTCCTGAAGTCTCAATTGGTTTATTAAAGGCGAATGTGTCTGACTGCCCGGCTGAATTTAAATTTAAACACATAAACCCTATGATAGTTATTAAAGCTTTCCGGCAAATAAAAGTCAAACTGACCGAAGATCTTTGGAGAATGTCTATCAAAGTTTGTACATCCATAGTTGAGACTATAGCACCATACTTAGCTTTAATTTTTAATTTGTGTGTAGATCAAGGAGTTTTCCCGGACTTAATGAAATACAGTAAAGTCATACCTCTGTTTAAATCCGGAGATAGTAAAGATACAAATAATTATAGACCTGTATCCGTGTTGCCAGTTTTTAGCAAGGTGTTTAAAAGGTAATGCTAAATCAAATGCTCAATCATTTTAACACCAACAGAATCTTACATGATCAACAGTATGGTTTCACCAAGGGACGTTGTACAACTGACGCCGGTGTAACCTTATTAAAGCACATATTTACTGCGTGGGAAGAGTCCCAAGACGCCATTGGAATTTTTTGTGACCTCTCCAAAGCATTTGATTGCGTAAATCACGACACATTACTTTTGAAACTTGAGCATTACGGACTAGGGAAACTTGCACTTAGTTTGGTAAAATCTTATTTGAGTGATAGACAACAACATGTGCAAATAAATGGTGTTAATTCACAGGGTTTAAAAGTAAAAATGGGGGTACCGCAAGGCTCAATATTGGGTCCTTTACTCTTTCTAGTATACTCGTATATAAATGATCTCCCCTATTTATTGAAAAACCAACCTCAAAATATGGTGTTATTCGCTGATGACACTTCCCTAATTTTTAAGATAAATAGACGGGCCCAAAATCTAGATGACGTGAATAATGCCCTACTTCAGGTCCATAATTGGTTCACAGCAAAAAATTTAGTGTTAAATGAAAAAAAAACGAAATGCGTAAGATTTGCTTTACCGAATGTTAAAAGTAGCGATTGTGATATAGTATTAAATAAAGAGAAACTTGAATTTGTAGATAAAACGGTTTTCCTGGGGATTACGCTTGATTCAAGGCTACAATGGGGTTCTCATTTAACATCTCTTGCGGGGCGGCTAAGTTCAGCAGCGTATGCTATAAGAAAAATCCGTCAATATACTGATGTAGATACCGCTAGACTGGTCTATTTTAGTTACTTTCATAGTATTATGTCTTATGGCATTTTAATGTGGGGACGGGCTGCAGACATTGAGTCTATATTTATTCTGCAAAAAAGAGCCATCAGAGCCATATATAATCTTCGTAGGCGCGATTCTCTAAGGGAACTGTTTAAGGAAATTAACATCATGACGCTATATTGTCAATACATCTACGAAAACATAATGTATGTAAGAAAAAATCTACATCTTTTTAATAAAAGAGGTGACAGACACAGTTACAGTACTAAAAATAGAGACCAATTAGTTCAGCCAGGCTTCAGACTCGCTAAAGTAGACTCATCTTTCATGGGGTACTGTTTGAGATGCTATAATAAAATTCCACAAAGTATTCTTGAACTGAATGAAACGAAATTTAAAACATGCATTAAACGCACACTATGTAAGCAAGCATATTACAAGTTGGACGATTATATCACTGATAAAAATGCTTGGCTCAATGCCGGTCCTGCTCCACAAGAACAGGGGCGCCTAAATTGATAGCATTAAATAGTATTGTTGGAGCTGCTGAAGATTGTATAACTATCTTTGCATTGTATAGATTCAATCTCTTTTGTATTATATAGCCGCCTAGCCCATATTGTGTGAGTACTATGTTCTAGAAAGCTGTCATTCGCTGGAAACCTGCGTCTTTTCTTGACTTGAATGTGCCCTGGCGGTTAGGAGTATGTCATGCTCACTCAAATGTCTCGCTGATGGTGGCACGTGTGTCGGATCATTTAGTTCCCTTCAAAATGGTTGAGTTGAATGGTGCTGATACATGCGTAATGTTCGTGAACGGGCGCTGTCAGTTGTGACTGGTCATCTCTTATTTGCCACGGCTTATTTGAATTAATTATTTTATTTTTGAATTGTTTTTACTATGGACACTTTTAACGTACACATCTTGCTGCATCGTTCTCACATAATGTACCATCTCAAAATGAATGATGTAACCAAGGTTTTGTTAAAGTATTCTGATTTAAAAGAGTGTCCATGGAGTTTCTTGCCCGTTCTTCTCCATAGAGATCTACGTTAGGGAATGGGCAACTACAGTACTTTCACAGTTTTTGTGCCTTGTGACTGGGACTGTAGCTTTATTTTACTGTTGCCTTTGTTTCGACAATTCAAAAGTGCCTGTAACTGGCTTACTTGAAATAAATGCTTTGATTTTGATTTTGATTTTGACTGTCATCCAAACTTAACATGTATGCATTTCAGCTCAATAGTAAACCGGGAAATAGGTCAAATTTGACCTCTAATTTTTTTTTTACATATTTATTTACAGGTGAAGCTAATAAAAGCGTGTTAAAAATCGCTTTCTATGTCTCAGCAAAGCCGTTTAACAAAATGACATAATTGTTTAGTTTGCAATGTTGCACTTGTACCGACAGTGGCTGCTGGTCTTGCAAGTGGATTTTGTTCACGCTCTCTCTTCCATCGTTACTATATTCGAATGTCTTTGGGCATAACTTATATGTACCCTGACCATCCTAGGCAGCTAACCCAGCCACCAACTTGCTAGCTTGCTAAACATTATAGAACAGTAAACTACAGCCGGACAAACTTTTTTCTTCGTCTTCTATTTTTTTTCGTCATTGTAAAAGACAATTTCATCATTCTCCTTGTGCGAGAAGATTTTATAGAAACCCCTAGTTTAGTGTTATTTGGGTCCTAACTCAAGTGTTTTACTATTGACTTTAGTATCAAACTATGTCAGTCAACGAGCGTTACTATCTCAACAGCTGCTTACCGAGTTAATCGCTACACGGCACTGCAAACTTGCTCGCATTTATTACACATTTTTATACTCGCTATGAAACTTTCATTAGGATTTTACGACAGACCACCCCCTCTAGGCAGTCGAGCCAGGGTTGCAAGACATATTAAGTAATAATGGTAAGTTAGAATTAAGCTGAAATAAATAGTCTGACAAACAACTTTATTCAAGTAAACAAGAAGATGGATCATAACGCTAAAGAAAAACTCGATAAAAGACTTTCACAAAAACTTTAACAATAATTCCCATCGACCAGTCCTGTGTTCTCTTCAAAATCATATTTTATACAACGTAGATAGATATCTACTCTGCTGCTCAAATATTATTTGTTATTTTTGCAAGAGTTAAGCTGTGAATTACCTAAATATGCTATCATGGGTCCTGGCAACCCTGTCTTCGCACCAGTGTTGCTCCATCGTGCATCACGAAAGCTTGTTGAAGTAACTGCCGAATTAATTGCAGGTATGATAGTAACCTCACCCTCGTTACATGGAGCAGCATCGCTTTGACAACCATAGGCAAGTTTACGATGTTTTGAGACGAAACGTTCAATTAAGTGTGGCTCGATTAGGTGAGGAATACGCGAGGCGCTTCAAGTCATTTAAGATGATAATTGGATGGGTAATTAAAATAAGACACATGAGAGTCTGCGAAGTTTGTCAATAAAAATGTTTACAGCAACGTTTTCCTTCCTAAGCATCCACATTCGTGAAAGAAGTACTTTATCCTATCGAGTATCTCTGGTATGAAGTTATTCCTTTCTATGATGATAGTTTTTGTCCGAGACGGATTTGTTCCAAACTGGAGCAGTCAGTAATAGAACCGTTGATATTGCATCATTCTGGCCGTTCGTCCGGCCCGGCGCTATCGGCATCCAATATCGCTCGCCCATCGCCCGGCCGGCCGCCACGGCTTCATACCAGACCTTATCTTTGATAGATACCATTTATTTTTACTGAACCTTTCCTACTTTTGGGTATATAAGTATATTATGATATGTAGGATATACATATTATGTGGTTCGGCTCTCTTCGTCTGCATTATATTTATGAAGACAATATCTACTGTGTGCGTTTAATAATATCAACAGTCCAGTAATTTTACCATTTTATTTCGCTCACTTACACCATTTTGTAACGCACAAACCGAGATTTAATTGTGGAAAATGAAACTGTTTGGTCTCTATCTTAAAACCGTAAGCCCGCAGGAATTAAGACAATTAAACGTTCAGCTTAAACACCAAAATATTTGTACCGGCGGCGTTTGTGAGTTTAATCAGTTTATCTACATTTGGTATTTAAATGTTCAATTTAAGGAACAATCAGAACAAGTAGGAGGGAATAAAGTTGGGCAAGTGGAGCGAGAAATTGAGCGGTGGTTACGTAACGCAAGGCCGCGGCCGGCGCGGGGACGCGCGTGCTGTGCGCGGGACGCAGCGATCAGGGGACATGTCACTGAAGGTCATGATGACCAAGTTGAGTTTCCTGATAGAAGAGATTTGTTAATGACACTTCTTACGATAATGAGAAATCATTTTTGCCATCAATCAAAAAGATTGTTCAAAGTCTATTCAGCTAATTCATTTTCAGAAAACTTTTCAAGTATTTTTTCTCCCGTCGACAATCCTAGCGGAGGCAACCGCGGTAGGTCGCGAGTGTTCCCACGGGCGTCCTACCGCCGCGCCGCGCCTGTGTGCCGCCAGCCTTACGAGCCGCGCCGCTGGGACGATTGCCTAGATTGGATCCCCCAATATCTAGCCCCGACTTATTGCTCCGCAACATTTGAATACGCTTGTGCTGCCTTCAACGACTTTCAACTTTCAACTGTTTTCAAGGAAATTGTAAAGATCACACCGATTGTGGGGAAAAAACGCGCGGCCTCATTCAAAACGAAAATTGAATGGGATACCTAGAAAGTAGATTTCTTTACCGAATACGCAAAGCTTCGCGACTACGGTCTCTTTATTCAAAAGATTCTTTTACAAATATTTTGGGGAAAGAAATAAGCTTGCACAAAATATTTCGCAGTCTTTGAGTTGGGTATTGTTTTCATTTTAAGCGGAAAGGAACCAACTAAGCGAAAGAAGTCATTACACGTTACTCATAAACCCCCGAAGGCTGCAAATGAGAAAAAATATCTATTGTGGAGCAGAAAATGGCATTCTTGTTGCAGCCGCAGAGCCGTGCCACGACGTAGACAGATGCAGAAAATCTAGTATTTTTACCTACAAAACACCACCCATACACTACTGTGCATGGAGTTCAAATAAATAAATAAAAGAAAATTAAGGACTGACCAACATCGTAATGCAAAACTAGATAAAGATGGTCCGAACAGAGGTGCTATTAGCATGGCAAACTTGCGACTTACGGCTAACTACAACCATCACGTTAACGAAGTTGCATACCAAATACTCAGCTAGGTCAGTGAAGAAATCCCGAAGATTTGAATGAACAGTGGTAATCCTGCTGTACCTTTTTGTTTATTTCATAGCTAGGTAGTGTAGGCTTTAGGTACAGACAGACGCATTGTTGCGTGCTAAGAATACTCCGATGTCCCCACTGTCGTTTTACTTTAATTTCCCGTCCGTCTGTATGTCTGCGCACAACGGCTGCCGAGTAATCTCTGTGTGGCCAACGGCATCCCCTCTCACCGCTTTCGGTACGAAACATTGTAGGAAAACCTCCTTTTATAAAATGTAAGAAGACTAGGTCCTAAATTACATAGTGAAACTTACAACTTACCTCCATTAATATCTAGCCTTTGAAGAGCGACTTAATTTAAAGTTAGTCGCAAGTAAGGCCTCAAATATGAATCTACAAGGCCTAAGTAACTCCTAAGTGGAACTCCAACCTAATTTTTTAAAACTAGGTACTTTTTGTTAAAGTTTCACGGCGGTATGAGTACAGTTTGCCTTCCTATATAAGACCAACTTATTAGCTATTACAAAGATGAAGGGGTGATGACGACAATACGAGTAGGTATGTACCGAGGAGGGTAGGACAAACAAAATGCCGAACGACGGGGGGTTCACAAGGTGCAAATTACTCGTACATTCAGTAACTTGAAACTGTAAATAGGTTTTGCGACAACCGCCTTCTTCTTTAATTTAGAAGTGCAGTGATCTAGGATAGCACAATACGAACTTTCATTTTCTTCATCACGGTGAGTCTGCGAGAGTGTGTCGACATTTTTTAATAATCTCTCACAAAAGGAATCGCTGCACTGATACATGATGGGTTGTGAAGCTCCATTTACAAAATGAGATTAGGCGATATAGGAGATTGTTTCTCTTGTTTTCATGCAACAATATTTTAAAAGAAATTACCATAATATGATGCTATTAGGCGTAGAAGGAGATGACGTGACGAGCAGGACTTTTATCAAAAAGATTAGGCCCAAATAGGCAAAGACAGAGATAAATGGAAAGTGGGAAGGGAGGCTTTTGTTCTGCAGTAGGACACATCCGGCTCAAAAAAATAACAATATTAGAAACATTGACTTTTAAACTCTTAAAAGAATTCAGTTTGATTTGCCCATAGCGTGCACCTTTTTTTCCTGGCACTTGGTAGAGGGTTGTCTAAGTCTGCGGTGCGCATTTCACGCGCATTCGAGCGCTGGAGTACGTTATTACTTTCATGTCAACCCTCCAGGGGTTCAACTTGAGGGTCGCTGCAGTTTGGGGGGTGCCTGCAATAATGTGCTTTTTGTTTGTTTGCGTTTCTTTGTGATCGCACAACCTCGCTCTGTGTGTTTTGATGATACTTTGTAGGGTAAGTTTGGGCTCTTGAGATGAAACCACATTATGTAATCACAACTATGTAATCTTTTGTTTATTTTTTTCACAACCTAAAGCATAACACAACTTAAACACATCATGATTCTTGTAATCCTCGAAGGGTAAGGTACTGGCAGAGATGTATGTATATAAAGTACATTCACAGGTTCTGTTTTGAGTTCTTTGTTATTTGCTTTTGTTTTGAGTTCCAAAGCATTTAATAAATAAAATCATTCTAAACATCTATTTTCATTTGTGTCTGTTCCATTATATTTCACAAATTAGTGATAATAAATCTTAGACGTTCTAAGAAAATTAACTCAGTAGAAACTTAACATGATGTCCACTTCTAAAATCACCCTCACATTTTAATCTAGATGTAACACCATTCTAAAAGCTGTAGCTAAACTAGTAGCTGAAGAAGAAGCTGACGACATCTATGGTCTATCCACTATACTGGCCCAGTCAGAGTTGGTATGTGTCCCCTTATTTCCCCCTACTTTACCAACGTTCAATCTACGTTGTACCCGAAGCATTTTCTTCGTCAATTTCGTTGTCTTTACAAGTGTTTAATTATCACTTGCTTCGGTGAAGAAAAACATTGTGAGGAAACCAGCATGCCTGAGATAATTATTTCTCGACGGCATGTAAAGCCAAATCAGGGGCCCATGGGCGGCATAAAAACTCTGACACCAGGTTAGGCACTAACCACACGATAAAGAAAGAAGAATTAGTGTTTGAGTTGACAAAGGCTTATGATTCAGAGTAAGTCTTCTGGAACTATCATTTCCTTTGTGTCTCGATAGCTGCCACATGAGCCAATTAATAAATTTCCCGCCGTGCTGTCGGAGTCGGGAACCGAACCTGTATCAAAACGATACAAGTGCCGCCAACGTGGGGCGAATATAACGCAGCGTTCAAACTGAAGGGAGATTAGGGTTAATATGATGTAAACTTGATAATCATGTAACTTCTTCGATAGACCGTTCTGTTATGATTGACACTCAGAGCGGAATACGCCAATAAAACTAGTCACGACTAGCACATTCTACTATCTATTCAAATTCGAAATTAAAAAATAAAAACTATATTCCAAAACAATGCTTACACTGACAACTCTTGAAATGCTTTAGACGTGTTGATCAGGTTCAGTTGAATTGGTGCGATTTGCCCTAAAACTGTTATTTCAAAAGTTTAAAAATCCTTCTACAGTATTCGTTCTGCATGAGATATTGTTATTTGTCAGTAAGAGCTCGGTGACATTTAGGTAAGCTACGTAATTCGAAATGCATTATACTAGTATGGAATAATGAGCTAATGCTTTTAACTGCACTCGTAAATATTATGCTTGTAACACGTAAATCTTCATTAAGGTAAGTAGAGTAGAAAGTAGTCTAATGCATTATGCGACTCTTAGTTACACGAGTACCTTCGTCGCAGCTAGCCCGCACGTATGAAACTTTGCATCTTTTGTCATCGCCTGGCGCTCTTCAGGTTTCGGTACGTCGTACCTATTTATTATGCTCTAAAAGCAACGTAAGTTTTATTCGCATGTACCGTAAAGTCGACTAAACAATAAAAACTATCACTACAAAAATAAAATCAACATTTTGGTATCTATAAAACCACTGTTTTAGCTACTCCTAAACCGAAGATTATCTGTGTTCAACTAACTAGATTTTATCCCAAAATTAATGAACAAAACGGCAAAAAATCGTGCTGTAAGACGAAAAAACTGTTCTATATTATGCAGTAAATAAGTTATTATGAAGCTAATACATAATAACATCTTCGCTAAGCGCTCGTCTGCCCTTTATCGCGCCTTCTCAGGCCTTTCATAAAAACTACGAACAGTGCCATCTATGAGCAACAACACTAAACAACGCCGGCTAATGAAGGAGGCTTAGTGTGCCAACAAAATGAGGTGTACGGTAAATAGGTAGCGTTAAGATTATTTTTTGTTTTAACTTAATAATAAGGGTGGGCCGAAAGCCGAAAACGTCCACTGCTGGACATAAGCCTCTAAGTCCATTTTTACTTTTCACGTTCCATGCTTCTATTTTTACGCGGAACTTCTGCCGTTTCTGAAATGATGATGAATATTAAGGGTCCACCTTACTATTAACAAGAATTTGTGTGCTATACTACAACTAAAATACCTGACCAGTGAATAAAATGTAGCCTATGTTACCCGGCCCTTAATAACGAATCGATCATATCATCAAAATCGGATGAATAGTTTGTTGGAACTTACGAGACTGATAAAATCATAACCCTTCTTGGCTTCGCCGTAGGCGGGTAAAAAAGGTTAAGGGAAACTTATCTACACTATCATGTGTGTGATAAATGTTTTAAAACTTTAATCCGTTTACTATTAACAGCTGTACTCAAACGATCTAAATATTTCGCTAAACTTACAAAAATATCTATAAATTATCTTTACCGTCTGAATTGATTTATAGGGTATTTTTTAATTATTCGTATTTTTACTGTATTTTAAATCAGACGTACACTTCTTAAAAAGACAATACTTGCCCTACAATCATAGATAACGGGGTAATATTATAGCGTACTTTATAAGCCGCGTGATATAACTATAACTGAGCCGCTACGGGTTGGCAAAGTTTGTTTATCATCGGCCGCGGAGCTCGTAGCAGCGTAGCGCTACGAGCCTTAGCTAACATCTACGAGTCTACGTAGACGTGACGTTTTCGTAGCAACTGTCTATGAAGCTGAATTGTGGTATGATTCTTATTTGAGGTTGGTTTGTGCGAATCTAATATTGTGCCAATTAATCAGAGTTTACCAAAGTTGTAACTTTTAGTAATTGTAGAGGACAACATAGGTAAATATGAAGTTACAATAGTCCTCCTAAAACCTCAAGAGCTAGCTGGAGCTACATACATACTATTGTCTAATATTGTCGTGACGAGGGGCACTAACAAAAAGAGCAGTGTCTCGATCAAACGCCGGGACGTTCAAGTGCACAATATTGCGCCCTACGCAAGTTGATAGTGATAGGGGTGGCTCTACGCTGACTGCTTTTTATATATACCCTTGTATTTTTAGGGTCATTCGATGTTTATGAATATTAAATTATAACGTTTAAATATACTTGCGAAAGACGGGATAACGCGAACAAAATGTTAATCGAATAACAAGAGCTTACGCTTGCTGTCGCTAGTAGTGACGTCAGAAAACAGAACAATAAGAGTTGAAAATTATTTTTTTTTTTTTTTTTTTTTCTATAACATGTATTCGTAGTATCTTAAGTCTATTTGCTTATAACGTGCAGTAGATAGCTGCAGTTATGAGGCAGTCACTCACAGCTAACAAACTATAAATCTCTGACTACACGCGGATACACGGATGATTTGTTGTATTTTGACAGCTGTAACGCTTGTGTGTGTCATAACCCCGTGCAGTTCCAACCATGTATCGAACTTTATGTAACGCATGAAAAACCGAACGTAGTTTGCCTTTACCATACAAGTATTGAAAAAGTATAATTAATCATGCCAAACATCTACTTGAACGGATTATAGTAATTGTTTACGGGCACTGTCTTCGAGATTCTCATGAAATTATTATTAGAATAGAATAGAAAAAAATTATTTCAGACTGGAGTCTATAGGGTTAACAATTTTACTTAACTTCTAGTGTTAGTAAGTTACAGACACAGATGATAATATACAATTAAAATTTAGCGTGGAGCCGCGTCCACCTCCGCAGCATCGGGGAATCCCATCGACCTGCAAATACACTGAGAATACTGTTGTTGCTGCCGCGAACACGAGTCTTCAGGGTTGCACATCTATTTCTAATAATGGCGGCAAAACTATCAATGTTATTATCCGCAAACATCCCCGACGCACTACAAAGCCACGGCAGCCGTAGCAGTACTCTCAGTGCATTATTGTATTGAACGCGTAGGTCGCTGTATGTCCGCTGAGTGAAGTTGACCCATAGGCTTCACGTGTAGAAGGGGCCAGCAAGTTATAACATGCTGGCCCCTTCTACGTTACGTTCCCTTTCAATGTCACAATTATCCTTAAGATCTTCAGTGACCCAGTGGTCCAGATATTTAAACTTGTCCACCCTTCGCAGTGGTTCTCCACAAAGTGTGACAGTTGGAATACACGAACATGTCACACTGCCTGCTTTAAAAAAGATTAATTCTCTCTTTGTGACATTATATTTGAGCCCATGATTCACCGCATAGTATTCGCATATTTTGCGATCAGTCCGCACCGTCCGCAAAGCACCGACCGACGGGCTCAGCAACACCATATCGTCAGCATAACTAATATTGTTAATGCAGACCCCGTCAATATGACATCCGACATAGGTGCTGCTGAGCTCAAGGATCAGGTGGTTGTTTGATATGGAAAGAAAAATTCGAGTGCGAGCAGGGTTTGAACCTTCCGATTCGGTACGGACGTCTTTACCAATTAGACCAACCAAATACAACAACCCAACCAATTACATTTTGGTTGGTCTAATTGGTAAAGACGTCCGGTGTACAGAATCGGAAGGTCGTAGGTTCAAACCCTGCTCGCACTCGAATTTTTCTTTCCATATCAAAGAGTTGTCATTCTCTACGCAGGGTTTGCGTGTAAAATATTTAAGATCAGCTGGTTCATGTATAGGTTGAAGAACCGCGGTGAGCTGAGCCCCCTCTGCCTTACCCCACACTCAAACCGATACACGTCCGAGTGCGAACCATTTCACTTCACGCAATTGCTTTGACTACTGTACCAGTGCTTAAATATTGACACTATTTCAGATGGGAACGTAGTTTCACATTGCAGTTTACGCCACAAAACATCGTAACATACAAGATCAAATGCCTTTGACAGATCCAGAAAACAAGTAAAAAGTCTTCCTGTCTGTGTAGTATTGGACAGTCAGAATCAGAATCTCAGAAAACTGAATTGTGTTTCATCTAAACACTTGAACGAAAACACTGCCAGAGCTAGAACAAAACAACAAGTTGCTTTGCTATCTAGTGAAGTGTAAACACAGGTGGAGTGGACGCTGAGCACGACCCAGTGAGCACTGCGAGATGTATTTGTTTGTTGCGTTCTAGTGCCTCCAGTAAACAAGCACATTACATTTTCAATATTTTATTCAAAAAGTCTCTCGGTAAAAAAATACCGACTCGTTTTTCATTTGATCTGAAGTTACTAATACATTTGAACGCGACGATGACGCGATGTCCCTGCACACACAAGCTCGTGCTGACTAGTAAAAGGACAAGCTAAATTGGTTATTTCACTGAATGGAAAGTCTTTACTATCCCGCCAAGTAACCCGTTATTGGAGAAAGTTAGAGCGTAGAACCCTTAGCACGAATGCGCATTACAACAGATCTTGTAGCTAGTGTTGCCCAAATTCAGTCTTGGTCTTGCAGTCTTGGTCTTGTTCTTGCGTTTTTGCAAGACCAAGACCAAGAACAAGACCGCGTATTTTTAGCAAGACCAAGACCAAGACTGACCGTGCAAGACTTGAGCAAGAACAAGACATAGCCTGCAAGACTCTTGCGTCTTGCAGCTAGGACTTAGCGCTATTTCACTGAGTAGTTAGGTGTAACAGTTCGGTGTATAGGTAGGTACGCTTAGGAATTCTATGAGACGCAAAAAACTGTATCAAAGAATATGAAAAACTGGACCTATGCGCATTACGACTAATACCATAAACATAGCGAATAAAAAAATATCTATTAAAATCAAACTGAGTGCATGCATAGTTATGTTTTAACCATCGGCACTTTGATAATGCGGCATCAAAGGTTTTGTACTTACTTCTCAAAGAAATTTGCCGCTTTTCGGAAGTACATGGTTATGATACACGCGCCGGCGGCTTCTTTTGAAATCTAAAACAATCGTTGCCGCCACGCCGAAATCATAACATTTGTGACACTATTTGATTGCCGCCATAGGGCGTAGGTATACTCATGCAAAATAATTTCGAATTTTTTTAAGAGTACCTACAGGTGTTCCAAAGAATAAATAAGTTTCAGAGTGCTTAGAATGAAAATGAATACATTATACTGATCACGCAAGTAGTATTATGATTAGGATAAAATGGTAAGGATAGGTAGTAGATGTCATATTAATTCATTCTAGTAAGTATATATTATAATATTGATTACTTATATGGTTTTAAACTAATTACTTAGGTACTATTATTGTACATTTAGTCATTATATTTCTTAAGTTTTTACAAGAAAAAATAGCAAAAAAGTGTTCAAATATCACCCGTTTAATAAATATTGTAGCCACTTTTAAATATACTTGAAACGTGTAAAAAAATTCTACAAAACTAATAAAATAATATAAAAAGCGTAGGTACTTACCTACTAATAAAATAAAAAGCCTGCGATAAGAGTTTTGTATTACTTACCAGCCCGAATATCTCTGAGAGAGATGATGAGAGTAAGTATTTACTAGCTGTGCCCGCGACTTCGTCCACGAGGAATAGTAACTTTGGAGGTATAGTGACGTTCAGGACTTATTTATTTATTTTAAAACTTCTGTCATCAAACATACAAACGAACTCTTCAGCTTTATAATATTAGTATAGATGTACGCCAAAACATTCACTTATATGTAAAGAATAGTGATTGGCACTAATTCTATTTTATTCACGCGTCGCGTCTGTACAAGTAGGTAATATTTAGTGTGTGTTTGTACGCCGCACGCGGCATTGTTTGATGTCCCTCGACGTCATCTGGATCTTGTCTTCAAGGCTTAGTGATAGACGAGTTGGAGGAGTACCTGAGAAAACCAAGAACTGCCAGCTCGGAAGACATTTTAGATTGGTGGAGGACGCATGAGACAGAGTATCCGATTTTATCGAAAATGGCCCGTGATTTTCTCTCAATACCTGCAACTTCAGTACCTGCTGAGAGGTTATTTTCTAAAGCATCATTAGTAATTAGAAAACATAGAAATAGGTTAAGTGATGAGTCAGCCAGATGGTTACTTTGTATTAATTCTTGGTCAAAAAAATTGATATAAAGTATCATAACCTAATGATAAAGCTGTTGATTTGTGTTGTATTTTATTTTTTATTCAAATAAATGATAAATCGTAAAACTCTTTTATTAAATTTCTTATAAGTTGAGGGTTCAATCTCTTTCTAGACAGATAAGTATTGTTCTTTAAAATACAGTCAAGTTATTGTAATTAATTTGTTTTTTTACATGTTTTAGCAAATGTAAGCTTATAAATCATAAATGTTTATTAAGAAACAGTTACTTCCATGGAAAACGACATATAGGTCAGTTGATTTTTCGAATTTCTTATCAAATCTTCAGTTATTTATTAATCTGCTTGATCTTTACTATGGCTATGTTAATTCAAGCTCACAATGTTCCAATTCTAATACGTTTTTCTAAGATTTAAAGTAAACTTTAATAAATAGTAATAGACTAATAGGTAATTGCAAGACTTGCAAGACTCTTGCTGCAAGACCAAGACCAAGACCAAGACTGGGAGCGCAAGACCAAGACCAAGACCAAGACCAGGTGTATTGGCGCAAGACCAAGACCAAGACTGGCTAAGTCTCGTCTTGTTCTTGCATTTGGGCAACACTACTTGTAGCATTATAGCGAGTAGCAGGATTATTGTCATCCATAAATATAAGTAAAGTTTTTAAACTAAGTAAATATTTTCTAGTTTATATTTTTTATTAATTGGTTCACTAATGTTTCACCAGAACTCTTTTGACTTTGCAAATAACGTTTTGTACACTACTAGCTTTTGCCCGCGGCTTTGCCCGCGTGGATGTTGAAAAATATCCGACGGGAACATACCGAACAAACATAGTTACTTACCTTCATCCCCCTTTTTAACCCTTCGGGGGTAGAATTATCGAAAACGCAGAGACTCGTATAAATTAATTTACAACCCTCAGCCTAAACACAAAATTTGAAGATCCTAACTTCAAAACTGACGGACTTTCATATAAACTTCCATCACCTATTTTACCCCTTTACGGGTGGAATTCTCAAAAATCCTTTCTTAGTGGATACTTACTCTTCACAAAGAACACACCCTTCAAATTTCATGCCTCTAGGACCAGCGGTTTGGGTTGTGTGTTGATATATACGACCCAGTCAGTCGACTCAGTCAGTCAGTTTACCATTTAGATATGCAGATTTATTTCACAAAGAACTTATTCCGCAAATGTTTTATTTTATAAACACTCACTTTACAAACGTTCATTTGGCAAATGTTTCTCTCTTTTACTAATGTTTCGCGTCACAATCTCAAAAATCTAAACCAGTCACAAAGTGATCATGAGGGTACGTATCAGAATATCTAATACTTTAATATACATTATGTACCTAATGGCTGACTTTCCTAATGATTAAAAATATCTATCGTTATCGTTATGCTGATGCTCATGGACTAAAGGATAACGTTCTAAAAACCGAATCCATGGTATTAAGGTCTGGGGCTGGTCCGGAGACCACACCCAGTTTGTTTTTGAATGGTGCGACAATAAAGGTAAAACAGTTTAAATACTTAGTCTCATTTTGACGGACAGACTCCAGGACGACGGCAACATAGAAAGAGAGCGTAGGGCCCTCTCAGTGAGAAGTAACATGCTCTCACGCAAATTTGTGAAGTTCACCAAAGACGTGAAGAACACTCTATTCAGAGCTTATTGTCTGTCAATTTACACCTGCCAACTATGGTGCAACTTTACAAAAAAAGATATACAGCTCAGCTAAGGGTTCAGTACAATGACGCGTACAGAACCCTAATGAAACTGCAAACTGTAGTGCTTCGAGCATGTTTGCAGAAGCGAGGGTTCCGGATTTTTGCGCCATTATAAGGTGGAGGGTTGCGTTCTTCTGGCAAAGTTTGAGATGCTCCAGTAACAGCATTTTGAGGGTTGTCTTGTGCAACCTAGCAAGCCCTATATTTGTGCACTGGATTTCTGTTCACCTGAACGGGAATAAAAAATGACTAAAGACTGAACTTATGTTATTTTTTTAAGACTATGGGTACCATACATGTTTTAAATTTTGAGTAATTTTATTGATATTTTATTGAATGACTTTTATTGATTTTTGTAATGATTTTCATGACTTTTTAATTATATTTTTCTATGATTTTCTACTTTACTGTTTTTATTCAATCTCAATTTTTTAATAATATTATTTTTTATTGTATATGGGTATTTTACCTGAATTAAAACACAATTTATTTATTATTTTATAATGCCAAAGTGCAAAATGCCTACGATGACATGGTGGGGAAGCACTGTACATTTAGTGACGGCGTGTTTTTTTATTAGCAATTTTTTTTGAGTAGTTTTGATCCTTTTTAGTGTACACATTTACCTAAACTTCAAGGTCATATCAATATTCTGTAATAAGGCGTAGTCGACGTAGCCTTGCTAGCTCTTGCATCCCAAGTTATTGTTGTTTTTATTAGTTAAAATTACCCTTTTGCCTATTTTTAATTAATTTCATTTTTAGAAAACTGCGTAATAATGTTTGGAGGTATGGGTCGTACTTCGAGACTCTTAAATAAAACTCGTGGATACCGGAACAACAGTATAATGTTCAGTCTCACTTGTGTGGGTAACAATGTTGGGTAGAGCTAACTGAGTCGAGTCGTGAGAACAAGTGTCGTTTTACAATATGGCGGCAGAGGATATTCCTTTTCACCGGAAACATTAAGTGTTGCCAATTAAACTAGAAAATACTGGTGTGACAAAATACGCCACAAATGTAACTAATTGCACCCGCTTCCTGGTAGATGATGAGGACAACGCCAAAGCTGTCCAGGTTGCTACGTAGGTACTGGTCTGACAAAATCTGAGTCATCGATTCGAGAAGAAGAAGAAAGTAATATGTAACACTTATGATTTCAAACGTTGTTTAACGAGATAACATGAATATCAAATGAAAACATACGTTGAATATCACAATACGTTATCAAATAAGTTTTTTTTAGGTGATTTGTTTAAGAACTTGTTGTTGTAAAATGAACAAATGACCAATCGGTTCATGTCAAACGAAAATTATTAAATTTATGTTCGATGAAATGACAGGACATCGTAAATTCTGTGTTCTCAATTTTAAATTCGGCCGAATTCCGTTACGTTTACCCCGCGTGTACGTGCTGGGCATACTAGTCTAAACGCTGCAAACTAGAATAAGTTTACTTCCCTGCATCATTTGCCGCTTGAGATTATAATAGGGAAGTGAGAGGGACGCGGTCAAGGGGTCACCCCGCGACCCCAAAAATGTGACACACTGCTCGCCGGTGTTTGGGCGCGAATGTGGGGCAGCAACGCTTTGTTCTTGTATTTATGTGCACCGGAGTGGGGTCACGGGGTTAACATTTTGGGTCTTGTAAACTTTGTAGTTAGTTGTTACTTTCTTAGTGTTAGTGATTTATGTATGTATGAAATACATAAATTCACACTTTTTTTCCAAGTGTCTAGGCAGCATTTACAGAAAACGATTCTTAAATACTCTTTTGCTTTTTCGCAAAAACACATAAAATTATTAGTTATTTGCAAACAAGAAGCTGCATGCAATTTGAAATTTTAGATTCCTACTCCGTGTTACTTAACTATGTAGTAAAACGTAACCTACAGGTGAAAAGCATTTTGCTTACATAAAAGAAGCAAACTGATGCAAGTCTGTGCTGTTTGTGAGACGCATGCAAGATGCATGTCTGGCTGCGCGAACACAACGAGGTGCATTCGGTAGCGCTCAGTCGGAGCGGCCTTGTGCAGCGACACCTCGTCGCAGCGAGGGGGGGAGATGGATGGAGTGGCTGCAAGCTGCAGTGGAAGCGGGACAGAAGGTCAAATGCTAGAAGTTATGAGAAATTTACGTATGTTATATAGTATTTTGCTGTATGTCTCTTTATAAGGTTCCAACCCAAAAGTCTGCCAACCAGCAATGTATAATTGCTGGTAAAATATGGCCTAAACTAGTAGAATATTGTGACTGATTACTATAATAAAATTTAATCAATCAGGTATATCATTAACTAGGCACGTACTTCATTACGATCAACGTGTCAGTCCTCATTGCTATATTGTGCATCGTACACGGTTCTGAAATAGATCAACAACCCCGACGCTTTGTACGTGTAGCTTCAATAACACCAGTTATCATTTTCAGGTAACATTAAAGTTGATTTGTCTCGCCGTTCTCACCTGCACTACATAGTTACAAATAAGCAGGGTAAGAGGGCGTGACATCGAGGTCACCGCGCCGTGACGTCATCCGTCACGAGTGTACCTCTCAATGTTACCTAGCCGTAGCCCGTCGGTTACATGTGCTAAGAGTTACTTATCGTGCTATACCTGCTGCCCGAATCTGCCACACATTAATTACTAAGACGTTTCAAAAGCTGAGACCTAAAGTACGTTTATACTATTTGCCTCGAGTAACACAACTTCAATTGAAAATTAATTGACAACTCACAAATTAATACCTATTTAACTCTTTCAAATAGGCTAACATGAGGACATCTGCATGGATTTCACATTATGTAAATAATATCTCCTATAAAGTGCCAAAATAACACAGATAACAGCCACACAACCTGTCGTTTCGGCACTGATGCACCATTAAACCATTATAAACATGTTCTAAACGCATCATATTCCCCAGCCACTCGTAAAATTGATATACTCACAATCGTTATCTCCCTGAGAGAGAGAGTTCATTGTAAAAATCTAAGGGATAGGTAATAAATAGGTAGAGTTTAGTGTATTTCGATGTAATACTAGTATGTTTGCAATGGCGCACAGGGGGACATTCTGTTTGCGAGGCTGAATAAGCTAGCTCGGAGCAACAAGCAATAACAAAACGAACACTTTGCTCAAGACGACGTGTGCTAATATTAGTTTGTTCAAGGAAAATTGTGCATTATTTGTGACGATATGAGAGAACTGAGTAGTACAAGAACCAGTTGGCAGCTCTTAAGCAGCGGGATTGCCAGGAGACAGTCTAACAGGTGACGTCTTACCTTCATGAGGTGTAGATGCGCGGAGACCTGGTCGCCGCGCGCCGCCGGCTCGCCGCCGGACACCGGGAACGAGCCCAGGTACTGCAACAAACAACAGCACTTACTAAACATAACTACTTATTTGCAGCTTAGTCTACTCGGGAGGAAGGAAATATTCATATTCTGTTTCTAAACCGACATGGTCACTAACATTATCATTAACACTGAAAACGGGATATTAACCATGTTTACTCCAACAACGACAACAGCGCCAACACATCGGGAACTCCAAACAAATAGTAAACATGGTAAATATCCCGTTTTCAGTGTTAATGACAGCGAACTTCCGAAGACTTTATAGTTATCGTGGCTTAACACAACGTCATAATGCTTCGTTGGTCTAGTGGCCGCAAGCACTGTGGTCGAAGGTTCGATTTCCAGGTTGCTCAAAGTGTTATTGGGTTTTTCCATCAGGAATTTCTAAGTAGCAGTCACGGAGTCTGGATTAGGGCCCGGTTGATAGCGTCCCTGATCATTATAATCTGAATCTATTCAAAGTTCGAGTGAATCGGTTTCTTCTAGGCAAGCGTGCTCCACCCTAGGCCGCGTCATCGCTTCACATCAAACAAAGCCTATTAAGCATTAAAAAAAATGGACTCGCCCCCTATGACATGGGCTTTAACTGCCGAAATTTAGTTTTTTTTAGTTTAGTTATTTATTTATTTATAACCTACTTATACTTACAGTTTACACCACACATACAAATTATTGGTTCAACATAAAAATCAAGTAAAACTACATAAAAACAAAATCAGAATAATAAAATAAAAAATAGTAATAAAATTAGGAAGTAAACAATATGATACAATTTGTTTACCCCGAGGAGATAGTACTGGAAGTGGCAATGGACTCCAGGTATCGAGAAACAGTGTTGAGGTGCCTCAGTTCAGTACTTGCAAAAATATCCATGGATTCGTCAAAAATTACAATGTTGCTGTTTTGATATGGAAAGAAAAATTCAAGTGCGAGTAGGGTTTGAACCAGTACACCGGACGTCTTAACCAATTAGACCATCGCACCTTGCTCACAGCTCTCGAAATAGCGGGCTTGTCGTAAGGGTTACGGTGCTGGTTTGAAGAACCAAAAAAAATTAAACGTGGGTGTACAATGGGTATAATGTATAATGGGTACACCTCTGCCTAACCCTTCAGGAATTAGAGGCGTGATGTAATGTCTTAACACAACAAAGCAGAAAAAACGATGTTAATTTGGGTCGTAACTACGGCTAGTTACTTGTCTTGAGTTGAGAAAATCAGTATTTTAGTATTATCATACTATAGATATCGATACCTATCACATTTACAGAATTTCGCTATATTTGATTTTATATGACTCTGAATAGTAAGCTAGAATGGGGGACATGCAGTGAAAACCGCAAAATATTAATTGGAATAAGAGTCGAAGGACGACAAAAATTCAAGTCGATGAACAACTTAAACGATTAACCGTCCAAATATTTCTTTTTTAACAAAAATATTTTAATAATTGGCAGGCACGGCGTATCCAGATGACGCACGCTGATAAAGTGTTTAATTCGCGATGAGTGTATAATGAGCGGCGAGTAATGAGCTGGTCGCGATAAGTGCGGAGCTGCAACGCCCGCAGGGTATCGACATGACACGAATTAACATAACTCACATTATCGACATACTGCACATCACTACTCCACACGTGACGCCGCAGGGCACGCGGTGCCTTGGGCCGGCAGATCACAAATATTGGAGGTTCGCAGGAACTGTGAGTAACAAGAGTCGTATTTAATCACAGGTATTCTCGGAAAGGTTAACCGAAAAGCCAAGTAACAGCTCACCGTTAGGGACGTAGCTAAGATGAAAATTGTCCATAGTATCTTACAGTTTTCTCTGGATTCTGTTTGAGTACCACTTCTTCCATGAAGAACAGATTGGGGCTCTTCTTTCTTCGATTAAAAACCTTATATCGACGCTCCATGACACACATAATAATAATTATCAGATTTCGACTTAAGCACCTAGCTGATTGCTGTATTCCTGCAAGAATGTTATAAATAATTGCACAGATCGAAGCCTGAACGTGGATATTTCAAAAGTAATTGACATATCGTTTTCTTACAACCGTGATCTGACACGCCCAACACATAAACATCATTTAGTTCGAATAAAAAACCTTTGGCATTTTCCCAGTGCATCGAGCATTATTTGAAATGCTTGCAATTAATAAGCCCACCAGCTGGGCCCTCAACGCTGGCGACAATCGCACAATGACCGCAATGTAGTGGTGTTCATTACCCGCCCCTTAACGTGGCGAGGTTGAGGGTGCTCCAACAACGCGCGCCGTGGATGTCGCGCAGCGGCCCACGTAATAGTCTCGAGGAGCCATTCAATGCACACACAGTTGATTGCTCACAGTTGCACGTGCGGCGGAAAACGATTAATTTGACACGCATGACGTAACGCATAGAGGGTCTGAGGGAAACAAAAAAAATGAGTGGAGGTTCGTAGAGGGTTCCAAATTTCAGTGACGTAATTACCAATAGCATTATTAAAAAATTCTTGAAGTCCCTCCGACCACAACCCTAGTGGCTGCCGTCAGATGTCTATTCGATTTAGCAGATTGAGATGAGATGAGATGTTTTTTCGCGTCTTATCCCTGGCAGCCTGCCTGTTTCACTTCAGGTGATACTTTTAAAACGCGCAGGCTGCGCCTGGCTATGGAGTGCTTAATCCCATATTCTGACATAATTATCATACATTTGTCTGGCGAAGCTCGCCCATGGTTCAGTCCTCCATGCGGGCGCGCAAAAGCATGAGACTTATCTAGACTGATTTGATGCTCGACACCAAGGGATTACGCAAGGGATTTACGCCAGAAGAAGAAAGCCTTTAATAGCTGAGCTGCTAAGTCTTGCATAGTATTGCTGTTAAGTATTACAGAGGGCTCCATTTGACCACATTATACGAATAGGGAACAAACTTGGTTCATACCCTGTGGATAGTAAACCTTTTTGGTCCCTAGCTAAATCGGTCGCCCCTCGCTGCCTCTACTGCAGAAACCGGACGGGACATTGGCTCACACTGCGGAAGAGAAGACAATTTTGTTTGCCTCTCTATTTGCAAAATCGTCGTGTCTTTATGCTGGCACCGCGACACCTTCAGCTTCACCTGGCAGCGCGACTAAGATGTCTGATACTCTCACACGTCAAGATGCTACGCAATCTTAACGTGAACAAAGCCAGATTGTCAGATGGTATTCCAGCTGTGGTTCTGAGGACCTGTTCACGTGAGTTGTCTATTGTGCAGCCCGTGCCCAAAAAAAAGGTAGTCGACCCTACAAGTGGAGTTTTACCATGGGACCGAAACCGGGTTCCGCGTGCCCTAATATCTAGTGCACGTGCCTTTGCGGCCAAAATCCAATCACTCAGAGAGGCCATGGTCGAGCGTTTGAACTTGTCTCTCAAGGCAGTCTCCGATTGGGGTGATGCCAATCTAGGCATGTTTAATGCAGCCAGACCCAAGCGTAGGTTTTCTCCACCAAGAACCAGGCGCATACTTTCCGAAATGTATCCGTCCCGATTAATGACCACTGCGAGCTTTTTAATTTTTTTTTGACTTGCACCCTCAACTTTGGGTCCTATTTTGAGTCCAAGGCCCAATTAGCTGACTGTTTTCGCATAGGTGCGAAAGTATTGTTTGAAACTTTGAGATGGATCAGCCAAGTACCAGCTGCATTATTATAACTAGAAGACGGGATATTTACCATGTTTATTGTTTTCTTTGAGTTCCCGATATTTCGGCGCTGTTGCAAGCACCATGATCACGGATAAACTGAAGTTATTGCGGGTGGGTGTTTATGAGCAGACAAATCGGTCTACCCTCTTTCTTGTTCGTTTTTTGCACTCAGTACCGCTACCACTGTCACTCACAACTCGATTCTGTTCCCGACACACGAAACTCACAAATACGCCGTAAAGACTATCTTCACTCCTTTCAAAAAAGTGTCTCAGATGCTGCGTTCGCCGAAGGATAATTTTCCACTGGAAAAGCCCGGTGTTTACAAAGTGGACTGCAGTTGCGGCAAGTCTTATATCGGTCAGACGAAACGTACGGTGGCTTGTCGAATATCGGAACATATCAGGGCGGTGAAGAACAACGACACCCAAAAATCAGCCATAGCTCAGCATCTCCTGGAATCAGGATCAAACCACTGGATTGAGTTACACAACCCTCAGGTCATCTCGACAGAACGCCTCTATATCCCTAGACTCGTTAGAGAAGCTATTGAAATCACCAAATATAAGAACTTCAATCGGGAGGATGGGTTTCAACTGTCGAAAGCATGGAAACCAGTGGTCCAGCTGTGTAAAAAGCGGAATAGTGCCGAAAAAAGTTCGCGAGCAGACACAGTGAGTTTCGTGTGTCGGGAACAGAATCGAGTTGTGAGTGACAGTGGTAGCGGTACTGAGTGCAAAAAACGAACAAGAAAGAGGGTAGACCGATTTGTCTGCTCATAAACACCCACCCGCAAGAACTTCAGTTTATCCGTGATCATGGTGCTTGCAACAGCGCCGAAATATCGGGAACTCAAAGAAAACAATAAACATGGTAAATATCCCGTCTTCTAGTTATAATAATTTTAGTGACCATGAAAGTTTAAAATCTTATACCAGCTGCATTGTAAGCTATTAAGCCATTTGCCAAGAGGCTAATTGACAACGACTCCCTTGTCAAAGCCAAGCTCCAAAGCTTTGAACGTTACCGCCAAGTTTATCTTGTTTTCAACGATTTAGATTTTCAAAAATTACAGCAAAATGTAAAAAATTACCTAGTAATTCGATGTTTAGCAGGACCAAAGATTAATTTATCACAAACCTACCAGCACTGCACTATCTAAAACTTGAACGAATTAAAAAAGGACCTGCAATGCAAATAGAATCACATCCCACATAGAACAATAACTCTGTACGTCTTTAATGATAATAAGCTTTTCCGTCGCAGACCGCGCCTCGTCTCGTCGTCGCGTCGCGCGTCGGTTTAATTACGACACAGTGAAGCCGCGCGTCGCGTCGCGTGTCACCGCGATCGGCCGCGATTCACGACTTGTTTAATTAACATTGTCTACGAGACGCGCCTGTCTGCGCAGCTAGAAGAAAACCCGGCTGATAGTCGCGTGCAGTCGCTCGTTATATTCCGATGTTGAATGTCTGCTCATACATGAGCTTCATTGTAATTGATATACACGTACCAATGGGCTTGGCGAATATTCATGTTCTATGTAGTTGATTCACATTGAAATCTATTTAGAAAGAAAGAAAGACGAAAATACATTTACATACCCACCTACTCGTTGCGATTGCATAATATTATTCTTAAAGTAGAGCCATAGTCATAATTACACTTATGTCAAAAATCCCTATATCTTTAGACGCATACTAGGTATCCGTTTATTTTGATGCTACTGGCTGCGATTCGATAACGACGACGATATTTCTACAGCGTCAGGGTCAATCGACTGAGCGTGCTGGCATTTTCAATTACGACAAGACACGACGCTTTGTACTAAACTAGATGAAAGAGTTAAAGTATTGAAGCTTTTAACCTAGGTATATTATCTACAGTTAGATATAAATAGGTAGATCTACAAGCAAGTTTGGATGATGACTTACAAACGCGTAACCGCAGACGTCACACCTATGTAAGTACATACTGTTGGCAATATGGGAACTTAATCCGTGAAAAACTAACTTTTAAGCCCTCGAGCATGGACAGTCATAAACTTAATTATTGTACCCATATCGCTATTGAAGCTGTGCTTCGTCCCAAATTACAAGTACTTTAAAGGAACAGTCAACAAATAAAAAAAATGTACTTATTTGAAATTTTTGAAACAATAATTCAATATATGTTATTTCAACGAGACTGCACTATGCAACACTTTCATATTTGGTTAATGCCTAAAACCCGAGTAGTGCACCTAAATCCGACCGCAGCCGCGGCGACCGCCTGTGGTCGCGTGTGGTTGCTTGGTCACTCGGGCTCACATTACGTAGCGGATTGCTAATACCGACCATACCGTACTTGTATACATAGCACGTGAATGTACAGAAACATTGACTGTTTAACCAACTTTAATACGCAAAGACTGGGGACATATTATAAAGAACGGAAAATGTTTTGTCAGTTCAAACCACTGTCTGTGGCTTAAACAGTGCATTCTAAAAGAAATAGATGAGATTTAAGTAAATAATAAGTATACATGTGACATCATCTCATTATAATGGGCGGAATAAACTTTTCGACGCACGAGGCATATCTCTGAATGAGTGACCAGCTCACTTTAACAATCCTCCAACACCTGGAAGCTATTCATAAGCATCGGGGACAGTCGTTGCAGACAATTTAATCTTACGGTAAAGTAACTGAAAGTTCCATCTAAGCCGAGTAAAGGCATAACTTTCACTAACTTACACCTTACTACTATCTCAAGAGACCTCACAAAAGAAAGGCCTGTCCTCAATCTATCTGTCTAGGTTAAACGATTCAAATCTGTAGGTTTGCAGGTGGCAAACCGTCGCAGGCCACCGCAAATGATAATAAATTCCCGTGTCAAGTGGTCTCCGGCAAGGCCGGGTCGTTACGTCGCTAGGACGTACGACGAACATCTGATACACGCACAAGTCTGAGAGACGCGTTATTTCCCAGAAGACGCAACACAACGTCGGCTCATACCTGATGACAGCGACGTAAATAGGGAAGACTTTAAAATGTAGAGGATATTGAAATATAATGATATTTTAGTGCCAGAAGCGATGTAGCGCTTAAAATAGAAATACCGTTTAGGAGTACTTTCCTAGTCTTAGTATCAGGATATTACGAACCAAGAACTGCTACTAAAATGCACAGTTTTAGAAGGAATATTGCTAGCTAAAATACCAGATCAGATAAAATTTCCAGTGTATCTTTCAAGTCACGCTCACATGAGAGATAGACTGGTCATTTTATCGTCGCAGCATGTGATTTGCCCTTTGATATCACATTCCTTTCCAAAGAGGAAGCTCGGCTTAATTATTTTTTGACTCAATCGCTGAATCCAAACAGGAAAGATTTTTATCATAACAAAGTAAATAGAGATTAGAGTGAATTGTTAGGAAACTTGTTAAACCCGAAAAGATAAAGTTTTTATTCTCTCCCCAAGTGAAAGTGTCAACAATAGTAAACTACTTCATTTAGGAAGATTCAAGATGACTAGGGAAATAAGAACTAAGATGTTGTCTACTGGTAGGTAATGTTCGTACAATGTGTCGCGGAGATAAATTACAGATGTGAACAAGTTGCCGGCACTTTCGGGACGCTTAGCTTTAGTTACGAAACAGCTGCCGACTTTTGTGTGTCATCCTTTGCGTAAAAACTTTCTTGTTCTTCATAGGCCTACGATGAGATAGTGTTGAAGTTACGTGAGGATTTAACTAAAGATAATATTTAAAAAAATCTTATTAACCACTAAACTTAGCTACATAATATATTGACCTAACTGAATCTTTGCAACGTAAAGCTGATTTCTAAATTAAATACTTACCTGAAATTTTGCTAACAATGCCAAATTCAGTCATTATAAGACCTAACTGAGAAACGAATGAAAAATTAAAAGCAACTAGTAACACCATCTATTGGGTGGTGTAGACACTAACAACAGTTCTAGCTGGAAAACGCTCTCGTTCTTAGAAACGCACTGCCTCGTTCGCTTCGACAGCATACACTGCGAAGAAATTCCGCTAGGTGGCGCCTGCTTGTACAAATGAAATAATTTAACTCTAAAGAGTTTCTGCTTCAGAAAAGTAAAAGTTTGCGCAATGTTAGTGCATTACGTGAGGCACTTGGAATCATAGTGGAGTGCACACTAGTAGTTACCATTTAAAGGTAAAGTGTAAAAAGACCCTTAACGAAGCCGAAAGGCATTTGTTCTCCGCGTCATTGCGATAATTTTTTTGAATACACGTTTTTAATGTAAGGTTTAAACACTTTCACGACCCCCTTACTACTGAATCTATCCATCAGCACAATGTTTTGAGTGCGTTACATAGAGTCCTACCGTAAAACGTATTTATTCACCCAAAAAATAAGTCTTTTCCCAGCAATTTTTTTTGCGTAAAGTTACATATTGATGTACAGAATGCTTGGTTGACGGCTTCGTGAAGGGTCCGTTTACACCCTGTATGTATGAACGTTTTTGATAGCAGGATTGTTACTAAGTATGATAGTTTTTTGGTTTACATTCATTGCAGTTCGTTGTTCAAACAATTTAATTAACACTGCTAATATGTACTTACATTTTGTACATATTGGATTATGTAATATTAATACAGTTAATGCCAAGCCTTTGGATGGAGTACCAACATCGTAGCTTGCGTGGCAGGGCCATAACTTGCTCCGGCACCGGTTATTCTGGCATCATGGAAACACAACTTATACCTTAATATACCTGGAAACTAGCTGGAACTTAATATAATTATGGTGGGTCTAACGAATCTTTAGACTTAAGATGATATTAAATTGTCCATGTATCTTAAAAAGACACATAAGTATTTGTTGCTTTCTGTCTCAAGAACTTAAAAAGACACATAAGTATTTGTAGCTTTAAGAAATCTGGTCTTTGTAAGTTTGTATGTTCTAAGAAAGGAACAGATCGAATACTTTACTCTATTTCCTTACTACATAACACAATAATAACAGTGAAGTAAAAAATATTAAAGAGCTGTGCAAAGTTAAGAATGCAACGTGTAGCGTGGTTAGTACCTACCTAACACATTAATTTTATAATTATTAACTATAACGACATGAATATCAAAACAAAGCTCTCATGTGATATCGCAACTTCCAAACCAATGACAACAGCTGTTAACTGGACGGACCCATCAATTAAATCATCATTATGTTCGAGCTCTTAACCCTTCGACACCTCGAGCACCGACGGAAGGCATGGTCGGTCGGCTGGTATGTTTCCGTACTACCGCTCATCCAATCAATAAATTACGGTCAAGTGGAATCACTAGCAAGAGACAACCACTAAATGCTATGTGGTTAACAGTATGCTCCTCTTCTCTTTACTGTTGTTATGCTGCTTTACATTACTAAGTTGTTCATTGTTTACCATTATATTAAATTGATCAAGTCTATCCCATTTTACTAAATACAAACTCAAATAGTATCTTAACGATTAAACTAAATATGCGATAGACAGGCTGGGTTGCGTCTACCAGACGAATGAACCAATTCTACAAACTTTTACAATTCCCCCACGATGATAAGCTAACATTTAACGTTCTTCTTTTACTTGATCCTTCCCAGACCGGTCCACGAGTATTCATTACGCAGCCACGAGTCTAATCTACTTCTTGCTTCGTCCCAAAACTTGTAAAGTGCCACATAACCAAGTTCTGGTATTCAGCAATATCTGGCGACTGGCGAGCTTCAATACGACGTCAAATTTAACATAAACAACACATTAAGATTAGGAATTCATAAAGTTGCTCACAACTCCGGCGTGCGCGAACTTGGCCCACTGCTCCCCCACAGCGGGGGGCACTGGAGCAAGTTGGCGGCAACTAGTTAGGCGGACAGTGCAAGTACTTGCACAAGTACGGGAGATGTCATGAGAGTTTGTTAAGATTTAGTTGAGTGCAACTGTAACATCATTGCGGCGTTGATTAAATGGTAGCATCTCTGGCGTCTTGTTTTACGGTTAGTAAAATATCTTGCATTTCATATAAGTAGTTCACGTGTGGAACTTGAAGCTTCTTGGTCATTTGGATTTTGTTTTATGTGGATTAATATTAGTACTTAAACGATTATTTTAACAGAACATGTTTTCGGAAACTTAGGATTTTTTTCGCAAACGTATTTTTTTCGGAAGTTTGGCATTCTTTTTTCAAATTCAAATTCAAATTCTTTATTGCGAACTAAGTGTACAGTATAAACACAGTGTGTAGTGTGTGTAGTTTTTTAGAGACTTAGTTTATTATTTTTTGTAAAATTGTAATTTGAATAAGCTCATGTTTGTTTGTTAAATACAACATTTTTTGCCGATTCATTTTGTATATTTTTTTTGGTAATTCATTTTAATCAAGCATAGTATTACAATCAACCACAGATCTATGTACACAGATGTAGTTTTTTTTTTTTCGGAAGCTTTATTATTTCCCGTTCCCCCCACTAGCTGATGCTCTCAGCAAACACAGATTGGCTTCAGATTTGGTTGCCTGTCTCAAACTATTACCAACTATTTAAACCATTAATATAATATACAGAATACACATCCATTCGCTCAGTCACCAGTAAGTTCTAAGTAAGTGAGTAAGTCAACGAGTCGCGGCGTCGGCGCCGAGTAATCCGTCACGAGTTCAGAGTTAACAACAAGTTTCAAGCTCACCTGACAACCTGACACTGATGTCTTAATGTGGATTTAAGTGCTGCCGTCGTCAATGATCTCCAGCTCAACTTTTCATGAGTACTAAAACAGTAACAGAATAGTTCCAGAACTCCAACCTATTTGTTGTAAACTTATTTGGGCATTGAAACGAAAAATCCCTTGCAACAAAAAAAGATCAGCTACCGCTGAACGACCCACTTATAATACGCATGATAACGCTAATTAGAGCCAATCTTGAGAGCCTAACAGTAATAAACACAATTAGCTGCCGAGAGCGTATTATCAATACATTCGATGGATCCACTTTAGGCTATTGAGCCGCGCCGTAAAACCTGCGTACGGAACCCGGGCTCGGGGCGGGGGGCGGGTAATCCACCAGTAATTAGCGCAACGACATACTCAACCAACGATTTCGATGCTGCGTCATAAAGTTTGCTGTAAATGGAATGTACACTGTGCAGTGTGCAGTGTGAATAAGTACTAGTCCATACGGGAAGTCAGAACCCGAAAGTCTGACCACTAGTCTTACAGAGATACTCGTCAGGTAGGCAATCGGTCCATGTAAAATACTGGTATTCAATTGCATCCGGTAAGACTGGATGCCGAATTCAATATTTGTTATTGGGAAAAGGCAGAAGACGATGGAACGTCTTCAGTTTTACACCATCACAGTACAGGGTGCACTGAGCTGATGATAAACCCAGCGAGGCCGGTTCGTTTGTCGTACACTGGTGAAGTCTGTCGAGTCTACAATGGCAATCTTTTCAGAATAATTTTTTAGAATTTTATGTATTTAACTCGATTTTGCATGCACATTGATTGATCTTTAACTAGTATTTGACTTTTACTTTTATTTGACTGTCAACTCTTTGTCCATTTCCACGAATAAAATAAATGTTTGATTTGTTTGGCTAACTCCATTCTGTTAAGCAGTTATTGCTTTGCGAGGGCACGTTTTAATGTTGTTATTGTTAATGGTGTTATTTACGAGTTTGTAAATAAATAAATCACTTTTTACTGAACCCGACAATGAAGTGCAAGTGGGTCTCAGCCTCCTTTTAGTTATAATTCCGTGTTTGAAATAAATAATTTTAAGTAAGTACATGTTTGGGAATTTTTTGATTAGATCGGCATTAAATCTCAGCTACAAGAGGATAATAATACGACTAATTACTTCAAAGCGCCGCTATTCGACGTACTCATTGTGTGTTCGGTAATCATTCACGGTCGGCCATTGTACCGCGTCAAGAGCAAACTCTAATTGTTGTCAGATTATGATTAAATATCTCAGCGTTTTATTCGCCGTTTTAAATCTGAGAAATACAGTAACATATTTTTATAACGTATATCATTAAAAGTTAAAAAGAGTCACAATGGGTTTGGCAAAGTGTGTTCAATAATAATTTTCAAAGCTACGGAGAATTCCTTTATGAAGTCGGTTCTTGTGTCGATGTAAAAACTTGTGCATGTACAATGCTGTAGCAATCATCCAGGAATAGGTGCAATATGTGCCGACTGCTCGGGAACTGTATTAAGGCTTTATTTACGTCGACGTGATCGTCGCAAATGGAATGTGGAGCACAGGGCCGACGTGCGGCGAACGGTGGGGACGACACACACAATTAGCAAGGGTCGACGTGTGGGCTGTGGCGTGGCTGTGGCGTTTGATGGGGGGCTAGGGGCTATTAACAGACTATTTTAATTGAAGAATGCATCTATTGAAATTGTTTCTTATTGTTACAACACTTACAACTATACGTAATGGTTTCAATGAAAACCAGGCACTAGGAACCCTAATCTTTATGGATTATTTGAAATTTAGTTTTGCAAACAGAAACAAGTATACTTTTCTGGGACTGTTCCACAAAAGGCTTGTCTAATTTTAATTCTGACGCTATATTTGTGATCAATCAAGCGTGTACACAAATAATTTCTCAAGCTAGTCTAAAACCCTAACGTTCCAACCATTTAATATCTTACAACCTACACGTAACAATGAGAATATCGTGCCGTCTCTGTCGCCCTCTTTATTAAATTTGGGAGTCGCGACGCAAACAACAACAAACAGAACATTCTTCACTCAAGGTATTGACAATAACAACTGGATTAAAATTATGAGCGGATAACAATATAATTATAATTATATTAAGACTCCTCTTAATATCCCATGCAACATAATTATGTTGTTGTTTATGAACCCCATCCAAGAGCCCCAAAAGTGACGATACCACGATGATTATGAAGAGGGACTTGGGGAAGTGCTCAAACAAATTATAATCATTCTTGAAATATCCGTCAGAAGGGTCTGGACAAGTGGCAATAGCTCCGGAAACCTTAAACTTACGTTCTAAGTTACATTGTAATAACCAGGTGTAAGAAATGATTGACACAAGCTAACCAAACGATGCGAAACAGTTGTTAGAAGTGCTAGTCTAGGTCACTTCGGTCTTCAAGCAATCACCTCAACCTATCGTAGTCCACAGCTGGTATTAATATAATGAAACCATGAAAGCTTATGAAACAGACTGGCTTACTAGAGATTAACAATGAAGATAAGGCAATATCGCCAGATATGAATCAAACTATCCACACACGTTGGACAATAAATGGCTTGCAACTTCGTCCACTTCTGTCTATCGCTGCCAATTTGAAGTGTACTCTATTGACTGAAGCAAAAAGTGCATTGTGGAGAGTTTGGAACATGACCTCGACACAGTTGTTAGGCGGGGTGTGCAGGGTCGCAGCTGTGGCGTATCGATACGCGATAACTTCGCCGAGACCTAAACCAACACGCGGTGATCTATCTGACGTCGGAAGCACCTCACCCCACACCCCACTGCTGGACAACGAATGGCTGCCACATGCCGAGGATACTACTCAAGTAATTTATGTACCTGAAATGAAAGAAAAACAGATTGCACAAGATTGTTTTTCCTCCTCTTTCGAAAATGTCGATGTACTTGGGGGAACTTGGAACTTCCGGTATTTTCAAGGTTTTAGAATGCCAGGGCACTATGAATCTTTTGTAAGCAATGCCACGAAAGTATAGTGCTTGTTCTAAAAATAATAAAAATATCTAAAAATACTTAAAATTGCAGTAGAACAAATTTTTTATTCAAAGGAATAGACATTCGGTCTGACGAACCGAATAACTTTACCGTAGTATTTAAATACACAATCTTGAAAATATGCATTTAGAAAGCGTGCAAAATGAGTTACTTGATGGAATGCATGCCGTACAAAATGCAAGTGGAGTTGTATACAGCTTGCAAGTCAAAAACTTTATGAATATGAATCTCATAGCTGCTCATAATTTTATGCAGAATATATTCCGCCAGGACAGGCTGACGAACTGCACCTTGTATAAATGAGGTAAAAAATAAATAAGTTCTACCTACTGAAGAAACCTCATTCACTTGTGAAAAATGAAACTCACAAGACGGAATATATCCCAAGTAACATGGGACAAGGACAGGAAGATGATGATGAAGATGGAATACATCATCATCTGCCTAGCCTTCTCCCTAACCTTATTGGGGTCGGCTTCCAGTCTAACCGAATGCAGCTGAATACCAGTATTTTACATGGAGCGACTACCTATCTGACCTCTACAAACCAGTTGATACCGGGTAATATGATACCCCTTGGTAAGACTGGTTGTCAGACTGTCGAGTACCCTGTGACCCTGCGAAAAGATCAAAGATTTACAAATAAAAGCCGGGAGCAATGGCTTAACGTGCTGTCCGAGGCACGAAAAGCACACACGAGCACGAGCAAGAGCGAAGATAGAATACATATTCACAGTTTTCTGATCTCAATACTTGAAAAAATAGACTAGCGTGATAAACTAAGGTAAGTAGAATAATTATACTGGTAAAGTCATAATCAATAACCATGGGTAAGCAATTATGACTAATTTCCCTGTCAACGTATCTGTTAGCAGTCACAAACGGTCACGGCACTCATTGCAATAAAAATCTGTCACATCCCCATCACCATTCACGGACAGAATCTGTCCTCTCTTCACTCATCCGACTTTTATTCCCAGTCCAGCGCTGCAGAGAACGGACGGATAATCTATTTACCGGTACAAGTTAGCGCTGTAGGTCCTTCACTTTTCCAGGTGAGGTGATGCACCTGTACAGTACTAACTAAATGATAAAGTTTCAGTTGTGTAACTTCGTCTTAGTATTACAGTGTAGTGGGTACTGTAGGTGTGTGTCACGTTACTGAGTTAGTGGAGCTGACCTGATCGGTAAGTGATTAATGTCGGGCGACGACTGATGGACCACGGATGCTCATGTACTGCCACTAAAGAGATGAGGACAGAAGATTGTGAGTGGAGTTTGTAGTGCCAGTTCTAACATTTGTGAGTATTGAAGGGCGAGCCGTTTTTATGTAATTTTGGCGTAAATACGATAACGATAAACGATATTTCTTTATTTCTGTTTAAGAAAATTTTACCAAAATCAGATCAATACGATTCGTTACGAAATCTAAAAAAAAATGTTGCTCTAGCCACCTTATTTGTTTTATTGAGCTTATTCTATTCCTATGTTGGGCACTATATGGCACTACCAAGGAACTTATACAGGGTGTAACGGAAAGGGTATAGGCATATGAAAGGATATGCTGCAGATTATCAAACTGAACAACTTCCTTCCATGGGTTCAATATCGTAAAATACGAGTATACCCTTTCTGTTACACTGTATACAAGCTGGAGCAACATAATCATATGCTGTGTAATAGTTGATCCTTCTAGTTCTGCATTGGGCATACTGAACCTGGCTCCTTCGTGGTGGTACACTAATCTTCGCCTGTGACCTCAGGGTCACAGCCCGCGACCTCCGATCACTAACGACTCCTACAGTGTTGGCGCTTAATGAAGCCTTTCGGTTATCAGTAGCCGGTAATTTATGATCATTGCGTAACTCGACAAACAGAATCGATTTATACTCGCAAATCAGTTTTATTTTCTGTAATTGATATTGTTCAGTTTGTATTTATAACATTACAGTTTATTGTGGCCACCAGTCTATGTATTTCCAAAATTGCAAATAAAAGGGATAAGTTTCATACTAAAGTTGATCATGTGGGACACAAAAAAGATACACACTGAAGTTACTTGTTATACAGCCTTTTTTTGCAACATAATGTCATTAAAAGAAACTTTCTGCGGCAATAGCTTTTACTTCCTATAATCAGTTACTGCCCATTAACACTTGCAAAGTAACTTCACTACGAATGCACCTTAAGAATCTATACCTTATCATATACTTACTTACATTTTAGTGTGTATTCGCATTGCGCACAAACTAAAACTCAAAAATAATTGCAATGAGTAAATAATAATAATTAGTTATGACAGATTCCACAACACGAGCGGCACGAGGAACATGAAACACTTCTGTGAAATTAAAACAAATAAATACATGCATTATTTACACCACGAAAATTAATCAGCTCCGATATATTACTGTTAGAACTAGTTCAAATAACATCAAATTATTCATATTGGCATCGATTCCATAATGGCATGCATTGGTTTGTTTAATATCAGAACATAGTGTGAGGCAGAATTAATAAGGTTGTGCGCGCGAGTGCCTGACGCGGCTCGACGAAGAATCTGTGTGGTGGTGGGGTGCTGAATGGGGGGTGTCACTCAAACCGCGCAAACTTAATTAAAATCCGCACAAATAGTTAGCACAAGCGTCGTGCTGCCGCCAACAAACGAGGCGCAAGTCATGAGCGGTAGCGGGAAATTTACTTTTACGGAAAATGGGGTGCTGACAGATGGAAGATGGATACAGTATGTTGACTTGTGATATACACACTGCACTCAAGGTAGTGACTGGTAACCATCACAACTCCCATCCATGTCAAAAACATCAGTTAAATGCCACCGCATTTTCACAACAAAATCTATTGTAATTTAAATCTTTAGTAACACGACACTACAACAAGCCAGTGATTATTATTGATGAATAGAAATTAAACTGACTCCGCAGTAATAAAACGTAATAATAGTATCAATCTAGCGGAGTTTAGGTAGGTAGGACGTTAACGAGCTCATTTAAGGACCATTCACGTTTAAACGCCGGCTGTTACTTCGCCAATTCAACCTGTCGAATTAGATGAGACTGGATAAATATGAGCATCATCTACAGCTCGTAAACCCCAATGGATTCACTTGTGATCCAAGTAATAACTCATTTAAAGTTTGATGGATTGCTTCCCTCAGGTATTGAGTGTCGCCTTGACGATATTATACGGAACTGCGATAAAGCCTGTGTTTACGAGATATTTTACAGTTAATTGTATTTGATTAATTATTATTTTATGGGCTTTCAAAAAACAGATACTCTAAAGTTAGTGCGCATTATGTACCAAAACGTTTCGCACTCAAAAATAATAGACAATTTTTCACAATAATACAGTCATTGAAATAGAATTTTAATTTTTACCACACGAGAAACTAAACTGAAACACTTTAACACGTTAAAAGTGACTTTTAAACTAAAATTCGTTCTCCGCTCATACTTTGTGCTCCGTTCACTCTTCAACTATCGTTTGGTAAGTTGCCGAAGCCACTTGACTGGCTCCTACGATTTGCATAAGTTTTAATCAAAGAAGTCGCAGCGAGTAGTCTGTGAGGACTGAGGATGAGCCTCTCGACACATTTACTGCCGACAGGACTCATCTTTTAATTTCACTCGGGACGGCGAACCGAGCGAGGGAGCAAAAAAACCTAGTTAGTTGCAGAAAGTTCACTATTATTAGAAGATGCTCACGAACACAGAGTTCTTTCATGGGAGGATGCGCTCAGGTAAAAGTTTTGAATGGTTTCCATCCGCCTGATGAGGCCTAGTGCAGATGATTTAGTCCTTTATAAATAGAACAACGTCTTCGTTTTGAGAGTTTATTAAAGTGTTCACGTTTTCGACCACAGCAAGACACAAAATGCCAGTTTAAGCAACTTCAGCGGTTTATATTCCCCAGCCATTATTAGACATACATTCCTGTAGTTAGCCTTCTCCAAGTTATCTCGAGCGGGAGCTGGGCTTAATGACCGGGTCAGTAGTTGAAGTGCCACGTTTACATGACTGTACTGTATGTAGACGCTACTTACTTACTGCGTCCTACTGCTCGTTCCGACTTTCGTCTGACTGGACTCTCGGCGTGTGCTTCACTTTACTTGACCACAGTTTTACTTATTTTTACATGACGAGTGATTAAACTACCGTAAGTTCATGGATTAAACTCTGGTTATGAACAGAAGACAGAAGTTTGAATGTGGCTATGCTCTCCGCCAATTGTATTGTTTTATGAAACGCTTTATTGAATATAAAATATATATTTCTGCGTAATAAATGAGCGTGTTAATTACAAATGCTTGTATATGTTGATTTTGTTATACAAAATGAGCAGTTGCAAACCTACTGTAATGAACAACATTACTTACTTATTATTGACAGCCAACTGCAACCGACATCAGAAACATTTTCGATCAAACAACTTTGAAATCACATCATTACCACTAACCGCCAATCAAAAGTACTTGCACATGTACGTGGCGTATTATATCTTTACATTAAGCTAACATATTATTATTACGATCATCCGCATAATATCTATTGTCACATAAATGAATGAAACCATTAAGTTTCATGTGATATTAACGATGTGATCAAGCATTACAGTCGCTACTTGTATTAGCGATCGAAGCTAATACAAGTAGCGACAAAAAAAAAATTACACGTGAAAAACTATTACAATTGTGAACATTGATGATTAGTAGTATCTAAATGGTTGCTCTTTCATTTATACAGGGTGTAAGGGACAGCCGTCCACAAACTCACAGGGTGCATTCAGCTCCTTATTTTGAATTATATTGCACAGGAATTTTTCTCCGACACTTTTTTTTTCAGTTACCATTCCTTTATTTCAATGTAAAATTACATTCCCTGTACGCAGCACTCCATTTATGCAAATAATACGGCTACAATCAAAAATCCAACTATGGATGTTGAAATACTCTAACGAAGGACGCGTGAAATCAGCAGTTCACTTAATGCCTAGCTACAGAGTTTATCGAACTCGTCGTTGCGCTTGCCGTTCACTACGTGCGTTTTGCCACGATAACGATACATTGCGTGGGAGGAAATAATAAAAAAACAAATTTATTGGATTCCCATATCATTCCTGAAATAATTTCTTGTACCGGTCATTTTAGTATGGTATACTGAATTCACCCCGTCTGATTGTGGAGGGCTGTCCCTTACACCCTGAATAGCTTGAATTAAAACGATTTTATTTATTTATTCAGTTTCGGACATCAATAAAATCCTTATACCTAATGTTAGAAATACAAAACACACAATCAACACCGGCCACACATAAAAAATTAACTGTCGAAGGCAGGTTGCTCAGAGTTCCGCGTTCGATGCATCAGTGCAGCAACTTTTTTGCGGATGACTGCGTGGAAACCGTCAGTTCGGTTTTGTGAAAACATCTCTGATGCATTACAAGAACGGGGCAGTCCCAATAGTGTCCTAAAAACATTATTATATTGGACGCGTAGGCATCTAGCGATATTTTGGCGTAGCTGACCCATAGACCCCCCGCATACAGACCCTGACAGAAAGCCTTGAATAGGGTGATCTTAACTTGGTCACTACAACGGGAGAATCAACGGGTCTCGGACCGCTAGTGCCCTACGTTCCCTCTCAATGTCTACATTATCCATAAGGTCGTCGGTAAGCATGTGCCCCAAGTACTTAAATTGGTCCACTTTATTAATGCTCATGCCATTTAGGGTGAAATTAGGTGTATGGTTAGGTCACTTATCGGCGGCCTTAAAGACCATGTATTCGCACTTCCTGACATTTTAAACCAGGCCATGCGTACCAGCGTACTTCTTGCAGACCTTCAGCATATCTCTGATAGATCCCTCAGACGGGTCCAGCAGTACCATGTCGTCCGCGTAGCTAATGTTCTTAATACTAACACCACCAACCCGGCAGCCGACAGGCATACTGCTGAGTTCGAATATGAGATCGTTTACTTATAGGTTAAAGAGCCTGAGGGACGTCAAATCTCCCTGTCTCACGCCACACTCCAACCCATACGACTCAGAAAGTTCCGGACCACTTTACATAGTTTATCTGGTTTGCATATCAATACCGCAGGATTTTTAGAACTTCAGCCGGTATATTCCTGTCCCCCAGCTTACTCCACAGGACATCATATCACACATGGTCGAAGGCTCTGGAGAGATCCATGAAACAGGCATATACCGGCTTTTGCGGTCTGTGTAATATTGAACAGTATTCTTTAAGCTCAGAATAGCTTTCTGTCGATAATTCAGGTTGGAATCCAAACTGTGCGTCGTGCAAACACAGATATTTTTTCAAACATGAGTCAAGTAAACTGTCCAATTTTTTAGCAGAGGTGGTCGCTAGACATATCGGACGGTAGTTTCCCCGGTCCGAGATATCCAATGTCCTGTTTTTAACAATAGGTACAACTATAGTTCGCATGAGCTCGGCTAGTAAATGAGAATGACTAATGCACATTGTATAAAACCAGAACAGGACCCTCGGCAGATGAACCCCAGCATATTTGAAATGCTCAATGCTGAGTCCGTCGTGGCCGGGGGATTTACCTCTGCTTATGTTTTGAATGGCAACTTTGAGTTGTTTAACCGAAAAATGTGTTAGTTGTTTCACCCCCTCACGGTCAGACTCAGCATCACACACTATAACAGAGGGACCTAGAGGTGACTGGACCCTAAAATGTTCCCTAAACATATTCGCAATCCCCTAGGGTCACCGATCCCTCCTACGCTCACCGGAAGCCCAGGCCTAATATTCAACTTACGAGTGGATTTCCAAAATTCACTAAAATTACATGTGGCTCTTAGTTTTGCTATAATGTCCATTTTGATTTTTCTTTATTTTTTTGGCACCATTTCAGTCGACCCTTAAATATTTTACAAGACTCACTCATTTCTTCAAATATTACTCCACTTCTTGGCCTCTAACTCATAATTTGAACTTAAGCCTGGCCTCACGGTGAGCGTCCCGGACATGACTATTCCACCCACATAACACTTTGCCCCTCCTCGGCCTGCACCCTCCCACAGTATTGGTCTGCTCTATAGCTTTACATAAAATACCTATAATATCATTATCCAAATCGTCTAAGAAACTTTTGTGTGCTACCGAGCTACACGACCCATAACTACACTCTGCAAACTCTAAGGGAAAATCAACGACACGCAAACCCATGTTACGTAAGTCACAATATCGTCTGATCTGATGTTCATCCCTTTCCCCCCAAATAACTCTAGAGCGCGGTGCATTTAGTGTTTTTAATTTAGGCTTTAAGTTATGAGTATGACTACTAAACCCAGCAGTCGGTTGATGGTTGTCGTCGGGACACTCGATGTTCCGCGCTCGCTGACTGCCATTGATCGCGTCACTGCTTTTTGTTACCGGCAGTTGGATTGATTTATTGAACGATTAGTGGTGCCGAACTACAGCTAATTTATTGACGAATGCGATGCGGGCACTATTTGTTTATCATTCATTGAAATCGTAATACACTATTCCTGCTACGCAAATTGGATAAGTTTAACCATTACTTATCTAAATACGATCTTACAGTTTATGTCGTTACTAACTAACAAATGATATAGTCAGACTAATCTCCAACTGAAACCTTTTTCATAAGCTTATTATGTTTATTTTATTTGATAGAACGAATTTATCAGTCGTATTACCCGAAGATAAACAAAACAAAAAGTTGCTAAACGCTACGACGAAAAGACAAGAGTTTATTGCTATGCCGAGTTTATTTAAGAGTTTATTAGCATAGCGGAGAAGACAGTCTCAGTCGCACTGATGTGTCATGTTCCTTATGTCGCAGATAATAAGGCATCTTCTGTAAGGCAACCCGAAGCCACTTTGCATACAATCTGAAGGAACGTCGATGTGTATGTAATTACCGCTTGTTATGTAAACCGCGGACCGGCGACACACGCCCCCCCCCCCCCCCCGCGCGCCTCTAGTAGATCCCGAGAGATCGGTTTGTATTAAGCTTATTTGTGAAGGTGAATAAATAAATTAAGCTTTTCTTTAAGTTGGCTCAGTCAGCACATTTTGTCCATTGATATTAGCATTTTCGGTTTGCGTTCTGTTTTAGATCCTTTTAATTTCACAAATGGTAATTTTAATTTGTCGTTATTGTTGGAAAAGTAACAGTCAAAAGAAGAGCAACTCTAGTGAGTTGCTCATCTTGTGACTGCTATTTTAGATAAATAATAATAAATTGTAACAAAGGGTAGTCATAATAGTGTTATTTAGAAGTGACACTACTAAACTAACGAAGACTGTGACATTATTCAGTAGTCAGTGTGAGTGTATTCATAACCAAAAGCATGCTGAGTAAAGTTTGGTACTACAGTAAGTGCTACAGCTTCAACTCTGTCCCTCACAGGTAGCTAGTTAGTTGTGTGCCGCGACTCCCGAACTACCCGAGTAAATATAAAGTTCATTGTGTGCTCGTGCATGTTCCCGTTGTTCTCTAATTCGCACACGATTCATTCGTGTGATATCCTGAGTTGTTTGTGTTCGTCCCGCTCCTTCCGATTTATTCGCCTTGTAAATTTAATTAGATTTTAATCTAGATAATTTTGCATTTGTTAGAGTAGGTGCGCAGGGGGCCGAGCCGCGGTAATGCGGATACACTCGTATCTCAATTCTGTGTGTGCATTGTGTTCTGTTCTTTACGACTTTTATTTTACATGCTTCTGAGAATGGGGTTCTTTTACAACTTTGTTTTGAGATTGTCATGTGGTTTAAAGAGTAACCATGGAGTTTTTTGCCGGTTTTTTTCCATATAAGATGGCCAACCCGAACCGTGCAAGGTGCACGGTTCGGGTTGGTCATCTTATAAGTTCTTCTGGACGTTTTATAAGTGCCCATGTAGGCCTATGTGAAATAAAATACTTTGAAATCATAATTTTTTTTGTTTTTTTTTTAATACCTACTTATCCACTAATTGTATAAGATTGCGGTTCACTGCACATAAAATAAGCACTAAGTTATTGTACCAACAAAAGTTAAACGAAACCAATTCAATTTGGGCGCAACTAAAACTTACCTACAAGGTACCGCATTTGACCCTCAAAAACGCCTCCGAAATTCTCTAGCTAGAAATCTTTTGTGGCAGTATTTTTTCTTACATAAAGCGAATCTAGATCATTAGATCAGATAACATATCCGTTATTAGTGTCTGAAATGTTACGCAAAGGACAAAGTTCAACCGAGGTTACAAATATCTGCATTTGGCATCTTTAGTTCAATAGTTAAAAGCTCTGCGTGCTGGTTCCATTGTACAAGTAGTATAGTAGCGTAGCGATATCTTGGTAGTGTGTTAGCAGTGCGTACTCACAAGTCGTCAAACACCCTACTTCGGGGTAATCTGCTTATACTAAATTCGTAACTGTTACCAGTTAATTAGGCGACGCTTTATCAGAGTTATTGGAACACCTTTGATGTTGAACATGTTCCCAAGAAATGTTCCGTCATAACTTGGCAGTTTATTGTACGAAAGCAGCCGGTATTAAGTGGTTATAAAAGTGTGTGTGTTTTTTAAACTGATTTAACTACTTTTCTAAAGCTACGGTAAAGCTGGACGAGTGTTAGTGATGTTACGTTGTTTTGAAACCGCTAACCGTTCGTTAAGTTAACGAGGCGTTACACAAAAGATCGGAAGGCACCGGTGGGACCCGTCGGCTGTGATAAACGACACATTCTTTTGTAATGAAATATTTTATGATCATAACGTATCGATTTACGGTATGGTACTGAACTAACCAGATTATTTTAAGGGGGAATTTCCGGAAAATGTAATAAACTAAATTGTTTTGCATTTTTAGGGACACCCGAGCGGCACACGCAAATTGTATCCGGGTGAGTTTAACTAAAATTACAAAAAAGTGAAAAGTAACTTTAGCTTCAGAAGTCGGTGACTTTTGTTTGTTTGATTTAGTTTTTTTGCCACCGACTTCTGAAGCTAAAGTTATTTTTCACTTTTTTGTGTTTTTGAAGTCGGTTTTATGTTTAGCAAAAAAGTTTTTTATTTGTCCATTTTTAGTTGTAATATCCTATACTTAAAGTTCTCCCCGTCTTTGCAATCATTTTTTTGTTCTAGACCATACCTAGGGAACCTTCTAGTTATAGAGATATTGGGGCCAAAGTTCCAACTTTTTTTTTAAAAACATGTTTTTAATGTGAGATTTTTACTTTAAACAACTCCACGACCCGTATTATTCAATCCATCCATCAGCACAATGCTTTGAGTGCATTCCATCGAGTCCGTAAAATGTGATTTTTCACCCAAAAAAAAAATCGTTTCCCAGCAATAATTTTAGCTTAAAGTTACTTAGTTTGATGAACAGTATGCTTGGTGGACGGCTTCGTGAAGGGTCTGTTTACACCCTATATATATATTTTTTAATCTTTTATTTTACGTTGTTAACAATACATTTCATAGTGATAGGCTTATCCCCAATAAAATGGAACTTAATATACCTAACTGTCGAAATGTGGCTGTACTGTAAACATCTGCGTAACCCCTCAGAGCATACAGGCGTGGTTATGTTATGATGTTGTGTAAACAATAAACATCAATCACGACAGTTTTGTTGTCTATTAATGAAGAGTCCCGTTCCATATCTCCGAAGTCCATGATCAGATCATGACAATATCAAGGGACCAATTTGGGAGTATACTCTTTCAAACAAAAAAAGAATTTTCCAAATCGATTCGAGGCGTCTTCGAATAATCGATGAACATAGATAAAAAAAGAGATTTCGACGAATTGAGGAATTGGAATTAGTGAGTCATAGTACCGTTTTGTATGGCGACAGCTGAAAAACGTTAGTAACTATCGCATAGATTAGGTTAGGTTTTTAACCTATCGAAATCTATAGTGCTCATGGTACGTATTTTAATTCATTCTGTGACCGCTAAGGGTGCTATATAATATTTCATACATACAATTTACTGAGACGCTAGCGAGTTTTAGCTGCGTAAACTCATGGTAGAGGTACAGTACCTCTACCATGAGTTTCAACTATTTGGCAACTATTTGGGAATTCTGTAACTAATACGTTTTAAAATAATTTAATAGAAAGTAGAAACATACCTTTCCATGAACTCCACCAACAATTGAAACTGTGACACTGGTCCTCATTGTATTAAAATATAATCCAAATAATTTATTGTTTTAAACTTTCAACCCACACAACGCACTCTGTGACACAACGTCAACAAACAAAATAACAAATCATAACAAATTGAATGGCGACAGTGACATATTATAAGGAATAAAAATTCAAAAACCACTAAATACCATAAGTAGTCCACTAACCGTCAACTTTTCTATTTTGTTGGGTGTATTTTGTGATATTGACTGTCTTAACATTTTTAGCATAGCGATAAAACTACATTTTGAGTTTACGAGCCGTTCTGTCTTCTTATAAGTGAGTAAGAAAGAAACAAAACATAAGTAGTGAAGCATAGACGAAAGTATTCTAACGAGTAGAGTGAAGTTAGCTAGAGGACACGATCTATCGATCTTACCTTAGCGCCTGCGTAAGATTCCGTAAATCTCATGGACCCAAACTATGAGAACGGACACATATCACACATTTCCTCTTTTCTTCGTAGTTTCCTATCTTTTTATTTTATTTCAGCTTCTAATTGTGTGCAAGTAAGTGTTGTAATTAATATTTCTCATCTTTTTGAACGAGGATGTTGTTTTAAGGAACAAAAAAAGCTAGTCGTTGGGCTCGTCTTGGCTTGGGATGTTTATTGTTCCTAATGAAAATATTTGTTAGATATGCGGCACGTGCCAGGTGACATTAACGCCAGTGGCATTGGTCTAGGACGTTGCTATTTAGAAGTAGGCGTATAATAATGTAATTATGCGAATGGTTGTTTTACATAGCCATTAAGCCTAACATAGGGAGTAATAACACTTCATCACGTAGAGATAAAGAAGTCGTGTAAAACGAAACGAGCTACATTCACAAATTATTCCATATTGACTTGCAAATTACACAAAAAAATGCAAAAATTTGTGATTTATTCCGTCGCCCACGCACTCCTAGTGAAATGTGACAAATACACCGATTTTATATTCAACGGTCGCTTACTAATATAATTATATACCCAGAGCAGTTGGGTCAAAGTCCCAGAAGTGCAGATAGGTATATAAAGAGGAGCTAAGTTAATGGTTTCCTCTGTGAGGCGAGAATATCAAGTTAAGTTGAGTCAAGGACGTTCGGAGCGTGTGCGGCCAATTTGCGGCGAGAGGGAATCCCCAGACCATTGCTGCCGAATGCTTGCACAGAAGGACCACTTCGTAACAACTACATACATTCTATTCTATGAAGAGAGTAAAAAGATTGAAAAAGCCAAAAAAGTCAAGGAACGGGTAAATATCTTCTAGCTACCTTTCTGTTTACTACAAAGCGCTAAAAGAGGTTCTCCTGTTTTGAAAATTGATACTACCTATACCTAGGAATACTACAACGTAATTTGTAGTATTGTGACAGCAACCGATTACAAGTATTTGCCCAACATTTACTTTCTCTTGCTATCCCCGAGTATTGGTCCTTCTGTATGAATCTGAAGCGTGACATAATCATATTGGAGGCAGTCTGGAAAAATTACAGCCTCCACGTGACGCCGCGCTTGTGTGGAACAAATACAATGTACAGTGATACAGAACTTTGAAGGTGCTGAGATGGAGGCGTCTCTAATAATATAAGAACAAGTGATTCCAAGGATATATCTCCGTAACAATATAAGTAGATAACAGTAGGTAATTTACTGTAGTACTTCATTATTCGCTATGCTTGGAGTCTCCCTGAGAGATCGAATCCGGAATGAGGTGATCCCTCAGAGAACCAAAGTTGTTGACATAGCTGACAAAATAAAGCTGAACCGTGATTATTAGCCGTAGGACCGATTACCGTTAGGCTAGACGTACTCTCTAGTGGAGACCGTGAATCGGGAAGCGAAAGGTGGGACGACCTCAAGCAGGTACAGCGAAGATCTCCGCAGGATGGCTGGTAGCAACTAGATGAGAGGTGCCGAGAATTGAGTTAAGTAGCTTGAAATTAAAAATGCCGATGTCTATGCTGATGATAATGACTTAACTATGTCTGTATGTAACTTAGTTTCAGAAATTGACTGCTGAAATATAATTCAACACTCAACTAACTAAACAAACAAGAGAATACGAAACTGAAAACTATAAAATAGAAACTAACGTCGTGTTTTTGTTTTCAATGCAATTTCACATAATATTTTCAGAAATGTTTGCGATTCTTTGTCAATGTCATTCAAGCGCCAAAAGATCCTTGTAGCAGTGTGGCTGGCCCAATGTGTCCGTGCAATATCGAAGTCGGAGATAACCCGCCCCACAACAATAAGGGATCATACGACGTATCCTCTTTGTTTCCCCGATGCGACACCACACACAACATAACGAAGGGCTCAATCGAGATTGTGTCGAAACAATATCATCGCGGCAGGTAGTATAAGCCGCGGGTCGTAAACGCGCGTACGTGCGACCGCAGCACTGTTATCGCGCCGCGGCAGTAAAGCGACGCATGACGCGCGCGTTTACGAGCGGCAAGCGGCGCGACACACGATATGCAACTATAAATATTATGATTATATGGAATTACAGCGCGCGGGAGTCATGAAACTGTGAACATTTCAAGCTTTCCTGCATGGAGTGAATCTTGCAACTAAAGGAGCTCCCTACCTATGATAATGTTTGAGGGATATTGTGGTCTAAATAAAATGAAATAAGAATATCAGGCGATATAAGCTAACTACAGCTAACTTATGCTTTTCCCATGTGGGCAGGAGGTATCACCTTCGAGTTTGGAGATGAAGGCTGTTGCCATCACAGTCGTTATTTCGGAAATGCTTCAGATTAAGAATGAACGGGGCCTCCCATTCATTGTTGGTCGATTTCCCTTTACCGAGCTCTTAAATGCCACCAATCATTTGCAGCTTTCTTTTTTCAATGTAAACGAAAGAACGATTACACAAACCCTCCGAAATTCCTTTATCTCGTGTTCCAGGCGCTCTCGGTGCGCATGTACTCATGTACTCGGGAAACTCTATGATTTATGCCGACTCGCTTGTTCCGAGAGTTATCGCGCACCATACGTCTCGCTGGCAACACAGTTAAATGCCTAGCTTGCAAACACGCAGACTGCCGACAGCCGCCTGCCGACCGAACTCGCAGCGAGACCAGAATACCGATCACACTTAGGTTGAACTTTATTACATGAAAAATAAATTGTGAAATCTCTGAACGTAATCTTCCATTTTTTTAATGAGGGATGTGTATTTTAGTTTTATATTATACGGCTTCACCAGTCGAACAGCTAGGACACACACGCTTTTGTTTTACGGTTATTTCCAAAGTGGACAGCTGCTATAAAATATCAATCCCGTTCTTTCAGAACATTGATTAAAGTCCCCTACTGCTTGCAGAAGTATTTCATAAAACACTGCTACTCCCGTCAGCAGGGTGCGACCAATGAGGTGCTGGCACTGCTGTGACGTCACGATAGACGAACGCCCTTTATAACCTGTTGATAGGATCAAATTGACCGAATTCATTGCGACGTAGATTACGCGCACAAAGACTGGCTCGGCTACATTAACGCGATTAATTGAATCGCGAGAATATCGCTTGCAATGCTTTTAGTATATCTGTGACTTTTTAGCTTATCAGGGGTAAATGCTCAGCTGTTTAAAGGAGAATAGTACGATTGATGGCAGTCTTTTTAATGTAAGAAATGGTTAAATGGAACACAGACGAGTAACAAAAGTTACTTGAATTTCGTTTAAGCATAGATCTATCATTCTGAGTAGCAAAATCCTGTAGCTACTAGGCCAGGCGAACAGACACGGAGACTATGTGCTGGTGCACATAGTCTCCGTGTCTCACATAATCGATACGTGCATGGTAGATAAATGATTATAAATGAACCTAATGAGCTATGTAATGATCAGAAGCATCTCTCCCCCCTGCACCGCACCCCTCGCCGCTGTGGCCCGGCCCGCGAACCTTCTACCCCATTAAGCTGAACATGTCGAGAATAGAATCCTGTCTCCTACTAACGTAATAGAGCAAACATATCAAATTATAATAAAAACCTCTCCCTCCCCACGGCCACATTGTGTGTTGCTTCATGCACACATTCAATATGCTTGTGTGTAGTTTCTAAGAAATCGGAGGGTTTTAAGGACACTTCTTACTGTCTTAATTAATGTGGGTTCATACTTTTCGTATTTTTCGACTAACCGTGTATTAATTTATTGTTTAATTTTCCCCGAAGCAAATGTATCAAAAAGCAAAGTATACATCCGCATCCGAATCTTATTACAGAAAAAGATGACAAAGAGGCTAAGTCGGCGACATACTGAAAGATTCATCTCATAAATTATGTATCTTAATTGACTTTGGAAGTACCTATCGATATGGGTACTTCCAAATGTCTTATATTAATATAAATATGTATGTATGTATATGTCCAGTGGCTAAATAAGTAACTAAACTTAAAATTATTTTTAACGCCCAAATATTTTTTCTGCTGTAAACATAATAGCACAGAAAATAAAGAATAATTTTAGTACTTGAATTAGAAACTGTCCCGTTTGCTTCGCATACGCTTTGATAATAAATAGATAAATAATATAATTTACAGTATTTATCGCTCATTTTCAGATTGGGCTTTCTGTAGAAATTATCTAGAGTATCACATTAACGACATTCGTGTTTGTTTTGGACTCTATTCCGTATGTTACAAGTGTGTTTTTCTGTTTATTCAGTTAGTATTAGGTAAGGTCGAGTTCAAGTGCGCCCTTAACGAGTTTCAACATCATTATCGTCGCAATAATAGTATAGATACAGGTTGCGTCTCAGTATGAAAGTAAAAGTCTCCGATATAGCGACTCAGCGAGTTAACTCAGCAACTCCTAATAATACAACTTTGGGATGAAGTTATTCTGAGAGACCTTATAAGTAATACTGTCGGTACATTATTAAACACGGCACGGTTGGCGCGTTGTATGATCTACAGGTAGTTGTTCCGGGTCTGGCTGTTTGTGTATGTGAGTTTTTTAAATGTTTGTAAACACACCCACGATACAGGAGAAATTTCAAGTGTGAGGCAACGTTTCTTTTATATTAAAAAACAAGTAAATACACATCTTTACTCATATATTCGCCAAAAGTACTGTTATCATTAACACTAGAAACGGGATATTTAGAATGTTTACTGTTTGTTTTGAGTTCCCGATATTTCGGCGCTGTTGCAAACACCATGATCACGGATAAACTGAAGTTATTGCGGGTGGGTGTTTATGAGCAGACAAATAAACACAAACAAACAGACAGTAAACATGGTAAATATACCGTTTCTAGTGTTAATGATAATGTTAGTCACCATGACAGTTACGCTACTGCGCCATAGTTTCTTGGGAACAAGTCAACCAAACAATTTCGAACACCAAATTTTTGCTGAAAATTTTCTCAACAGAAAACCCTAAATACTGACCGACCCCATAATCGACCCTAGAACCTCACGCGAAACAGTCTGCTCACACACAATACATAATCATCTTTAATGGCTTAATAACATCAATTACTCTAATAACATAAGACTGGTTTCAATAACTGTGTTCGGTAACCCGACCAACAACCTCTAGCTCCTCAAAGTTTTTGCACGAAATCATTGGGTATTATAATAACATGCATTAACTCGCTCGGTACAAACACACAAATCATGGACACCAAGCAAGATATTTAGACGATCCTATTCAAACACTAATTGAAAATATTCTTACGTTCTTCCCATTTTGGATATTCGGCTGTTTAGTATCAGTGACCAACCCTTGATATTTTATATAACACCGAGTAAGAGCTTCTTTTGTGCGGATCAATTCAAGAGTTGTGTGTGAAAGCTGCTGAGATGACGATTAAATGCGAAGTATGGAAGAAGAAATGCTAGGCCGACCCCAAATAATTGTGATCAGGGCAGGAGAACGATGATGAACAAGTAAAGAGATACCATGAGACTCGTATCTTACAATCATGTCAGTCTGCTGACATCCAATAAAGTCATTGGTTGGCAAGCTACCAATCAAATCATTTTGTAGTCAACCTTCTATAACTTTCCTGTTGCATGACATAATCTAGGTACTTATAAACAGCAGTTAACACTTTTTGTTCCCACGAGGCACGCGCGTGTCGGCAGTCGGCACACAGACGATAATGCTCGCATTGTGATCGGAATAGGACAATATTCAGTCGTAATCACTTCCAAGTTCGCAACGACCTGGGGTGGAAGTAATGATGGATTTACATTCTGTTTAGTTGCGAATAATTTGGAGATCCAAACGAGTTTGAGGTTGTTAAACTCGAATAATAGGAATAGAATTTGGCTGTGTAAAGCCGGTGTGTGTGACATTATTTTTAGATAATGATAAAGCATTCGATTTAACATAATTCTTTAAAAATGTTAACATTGAAAAGTTTGGCTCTCAGACATAAATACATTTCAAATAAAGACAGTATTCTGATTACAATTTACCCTACATTACACAATTTAGTTACACAATTTGACAATTTTTTTGTTATACAAAAAATAGCAGTGTCCCACCACCCTTAGACGAAAATATAATTTAGCTAGAGAGACTAAAACAAAGAGCTATCCCGCACTTTCACACGTATGCAAAAATAATTGTTAAAGTGCAGGTACAAATAAGCGTTTGTGCTGCGTTCAGTTCGTTCACCCGACTCGCTCGTTCACTCGCCCCCGCCATATTTATGCGCTTTGTCCTGTCAGCACTGGTTAATGACTCCTCGTCCTCGCGTGAGCACAGCAGTGCTGTGCTCGACTCGGACACATATGGCTAACAATGCTCTGAGGGGTTGAAGAAGGTCCTCCAAAAGGGTCAGAAATCTTTGCTCATCAATTTGCTCTCTTGACTCGCTAATTATGAAAAGTGCTACTTGAAAACAGAATCGTAACGGTGCACGAGAACGCACAATATACAATGTTATATTGATTCCTTGATTTCGGTTTTTAAGTAAATATGTGTACGCTAAGTATTTAAATAGGTGTATATACGTTTTGAATACCTTTGCAACGTAAGCTCGGGAGTATGACAAGCGTGATATTATTATAATTAAATATTACCGCCAGCGCACCTCGTTCAGAACACGTTCACCCTCTTCTAAATCGTAGTCGTTCTGTATCAGCAGACTACGTAAATCACGTGAAATCAGTGCTTGTCCTAAACAAACATCAGCCTCTGAGCCTGTATCAGAACATGACATTAACTCAACTTCAGCTTGTTTAGGTTTGCTACTACTTTACATGACGTACCATTCTAGTTTCGCTGACTAGAATAATATGAATAGCGAAAGAACACTGTTACAAAATTATTTTGTTTACTTTGAGATATTATATTATTATCAAGGATTATAGAAGAAAGTCGTGTTCGTGTTAAGATGGCTTTATGGCTACTTCCTGTCCCCGGGACATGATATTGCTGGTACATTTTGGTGATTGCTTATTGAGTCTCCCTCAGGATATATTTATGAGACAAAAATTTATTAGAATCCACTACATGTTTGGGTTGGTAACATATGACGGTAGCATTCTATAAAAATAATTATTTTATACTTAGTTTATTTTAGAATTCACGAAGGTTCGTTTCCTTTAAATTCCAATCAACTTTATATGCACACATCATCTTGCTGCCCTTGTCCCATTCTACTCGGGGTTGGCGCAACACGTTATCTTCATCCATTCTCCCCTGTCAGACGTCACGGCATCATTTACTCTTTTCTCTTTCATATCATTCCTCACACAATCCATCCATCTTTTCTTTGGCCTTGCTCTCGCTCTCTATCCACCAACATTCATATCCATGACTCTTTCAGTGACATGTGTTGGATCCCTTTTCATCACATGTTCATACCAAGACATTACTCCCTTTCAATGTTTCTGTAACAGGCGCCACTTTTGAACTTCCTCTTATATACTCATTCCTTACTTTATCCATTCTTGTCACTCCGCAAATCCATTTCAACATTCTCATCTCTGCTACATGCTAACGTTTTTCATCCACCTTCTTTGATCTGAACTTTATATGCACACAAAAATATATAATATAAACAATTTATTTGAAGCGAAATTCCATATCCAATTCTTGAATGTTCGGTGTCCGACGCTATAAGTTATGCAAGTTTTTGTGTCGCCTCGCGCCGGCGACAGCCCGCCTTCTTCCGTTTGTTTACACCGCTGATGACTATTACATAGCGCCATAGCACGCAAACGAACAAAAACTCCAGCTTTCGTTTCGTTTCGTTGCGTTTCGTTGGACGGCCATGGAAAAAGTACCCGAAAATTAAAGCCAAAATATGAATAGTCCACCTGACCTAATTTATGAGAAGGATAATATGGTGTAGTTTCTGCCCTTTTTTCGGTGCAAGCACTAATTGAGTGGGGATAAATTAAGTAGATCATCATCTGCCTAGCCTTTTCCTAACTATGTTGGGTCGGCTTTCAGTCTAACCGGATGCAGCTGAATACCAGTATTTTACATGGAGCGACTGCCTATCTGACCTCCACAACCCAGTTAGTACTGGGTAATACGATACCCCTTAATTGTTAAGACTAGTTGTCAGACTTTCGAGTCACTGACAACCTATACGTCTGTCTGTCTGCTTCACGTGCTTTCCGATGCACGGAGGGAACTTGGTATGTAATAGGTGGTCAGTCATTTGCGGACCAACCTATAGGCAAGCGTGGCTTAACCTGAAGATCGACCCGAGTGGGTGTTATTATTTAGCCACAAGCTCCTCGGATAGGTAAATTAAGTAGTAACAGGTTTTTTTATGATTCTGAATTTAATTTCATGAGTTAGCAGTAGATATAAAACTTGTAGGCTTTTTTTTTCGGATGGGAAATCATCAAATACCTTTACCTTTTGTGTTCCAGGGCCACGGTATCTCTTTCGAACAGTCCCGCAGCCCTGGCAGGCATCGGCCCATGCGGATCCCTACATGGAAAACTTGTAGGCTTGAGATTGAAATGGGTGATGCAGGTCAATTCATCTAAGCTGTTCGTGCTGTGTGCGTTCTGCAAGCATCACCGCTCACCAGCACAGAATTATTCTGGTGAGCGGTGATGCTTGCAGAACGCAGACGCAGTTAACGTATACACACAACGTTTGAAGAAGATAATTATGAAACAAATCATGTTTCGTGTTAGATATTGCATCCTTAACCATAAAATAGTTCTACCGTTGCATCCCGTTGTTTTCGCACATCGTGTCGTAAAATGTTAACACTCGACAGAACAGCACAATGTGCAACACAAATACATTCTACAGAAAATAACAGAAGATCCACTCAATATAATGCAGTAACCTTTCGTGTACAACAATATAACTGCAGCAACATTTGTTTAACTTGGTACAATCGGGCTCAGTAGTAAGACGAAATCAGATATTTTGATGCGCATTCCACCCTTACCGCGCCCTTTTGGGAGTGGGATTTCTGTAAGGTCTGATATTATGTGAAACGGAACATAAATAAATAGCCAACAACGTTCAGCATGTCATATGATGCGCCCCGAGACCTCGTGCTTCTAAAAGCACATTAGGCTGTCAGTGTTGGCTGCTCAAAGCTCATAAGTAGCCTGAACTTGAAAGGAAATACTTTTGAGGGAAACTAATTTAAACTCCGAAAAGAATCGTGTGCAATTACAAGAGACCTACTCTTCTAGACGGTGCCGACAGAGTTAGAACTTTAATAATGGTGATCAAATCGCAAAAAAGATGTAATGATTTGTTCATCAGTTACATCAGATAGGACAGTACAAAGTTTTCTGCACAATTCTGCGTTGATTATAAATCACCTCGTAATCGATGAGTAGGTCATCTGCATGGCGTTCTGGAGGAGTTGCGGAGTTTCCGCGCCATTGCTCGGTTACAGCAAGGTCCCTTTGTTAGTGCCGCGTCATTTAGCCGCAGCTGCCCCTAATGTCCCGCGGATGGTTGAAGATCATCAACAGCAATACTACTTCTTGCTTCACTTTATTTGTCGACACTAGAGCCGCCGCTTAGGGAGACATTGACTACAAACATTGTGTTACGCACTTCTAACATCCCCTCGGGACAAGCACACTGTGAGATGTTCCTCTTTTGTGTAAGGATGTGGAATTCACTACTCCGTGGTATAATCTGTGCAGATTATTGTAAGTAAGTGAGCCATATTTCTGGCAAGTGATGGTCCCCAGGGTGGCAGTTAGCCGGAGCTTTTAGCGTTCTTACGTTAAGTACATTCTAACGTCGAACCTATAAACTGACACACATGACGAAATTATCGTGCTCAAGATATTGAAATTGGTAACGATTAGATATTATTAGGATCAATGATCGTGTTATGATTAATGCAAAAGTGGTCTGCCTCTACGCCTACGTATAACTCACAATTTAGAATAACTTACTTAACTGATCACTACCTACTAAAATATAATAAACCGGTATTTTTTAACAAAAATTAAAATGAGCTTTAAAGCTTACAGTAATTGAAGTATACTTGTGGGTGCCCCCGTAGGGGTCGCCGTGACAGTATGACATGTAGGTTGTAGGAGTACCTTCGCATGGCGGACGGCGAGCATGTTGTTGCACGCGACATCTCCCGCCGACACTACATCCCCGACACTGGACACTCGCGACACCACTGCACCGACACCGCTGACATTCCACGACACTCACGTTTTTCTACTGACCGCGATTCTCGGACATTACCAAAACAAATAGGACGAAGGCTTGCGGCGGGACTGTGGCAGTTTTTGCGAGTGCCACTAGCCTCACAGAACTGGTCGCGGTACGGGGCAGGAGACCAGTGGGGGAGGGGGGAGCGAGCTGGCACCGCGGTGGGGGGAGCGGGAGGAGGACCGGTCCGACCGGCGTCTGCGCCGCGCGCCGAATTATACGCTGCCTCCGAACACTGTGTAAACAGTCTCAGAAGGACCAAAGCTGTGAACCAGCCATACTAAACCTATCAGTAGCCTGTAGATCCTAAAGTCCTCAGGGTTTCTCTACCAACAAAACAACAAACAGGTCATGAAAGCTAGTTCTTCCTACTCAGTCGGTGCTCCAAAATCGTCATAAGTAGGGATACTGGAAGGATTTTGTCTGACAAATACAAAAGCCGAAATACGGTAACGATGTTTTGCTGCTCCCGGCGTAAGCATACTATCCACCAAGTGCTCAAACGAAAATAGTATAGAGATTTTCTACCGAAAGCGCCAAACTAGTAGCTCAGTTCCAGGCTGACACAATCTAGATTGCCTTCGACACGCTAAGAAGAAGAATACAAAAGCATCAAGAAGACAGAAGAAACCCTTTTAGAAACAATATAGAATAATAATGGTTAGCGTCAGCAAGTTCAATTTGAATAATTATGCACTGCAAGTTACGAACATTGAATGGATTGATCCTTCTGACCATATTTCGTCGTCTTTCGCTGGCGATATCGGCGCATTTCAGCTTCCACATTCTATCTGAACCGTACTATAACAATGCGTGCCTAATGTTGCGATTGTTTTTTAACACCCCGTGAGTAATCTACAACCTTACCACCAGTTCTTTTCGACGGTACGGTCGTTCCTTTTAGCAGTGAGGTAAAGTATCTTGGCTTGCATATCGATAACACTATGAAATGGCATACTCAAGTTGCTCGTGTCAGTCAGAAGGTTACTGGTTCGTTGCGAGCTCTATACCACTTGAGAAACTTTTTACCCTCAAATACGAAAACAATGCTTGGACAGTCCTTAAATTTTCCTATCATCGATTATGGTGACGTGTGCTACTTTGACCTGAATGCAGATCTCCTCGACAAACTTGACCGTCTTCTAAATAACTGCATTCGATACGTTTTCAATTTGCGTAAATATGATCATGTCTCCGAGCACCGGACTCTTCTTAGGTGGTTGCCCATACTTTAGCGTAGGGAGCAAAGGGCGCTCACCACCTGGTTTTCTTTTCTTGTTTCTCCCACTTTCCCTAGTTACCTTGCTCCCCACTTCCAGTATATTTGTGCCAACCATAATAGGAGCCTGCGATCATCGCAAAACCGTATGTTTCGATGTCCCTCTCACCGCACAGACTTCATTCACCGATCATTCTTTGTCCAGTCTATTTCCCTGTGGAATGCGCTTCCTCAGGAAATCAGGATGGCTACCAATCGCTTATCTTTTAAAATTAAAGTTCGCGAATACATTCGAAAGAAGCTGGCAGTTTCGTCACAACGGGAATGTTTTCCCCATTGTTTGTGTTTTTAATTTAGTATATTCGTGTAAATGTCTATTTACATTAATTTAAATTTTGATATATATTTATAGTATTTTATATATCCTTGTAGCTAATCTTAGTATTAATTAAAATTATTTTCAGATATACACCTATCACTGCTTGTTTCTGCATCACCCAAAGGTTGACTGGTAGAAAATGCCTATGGCATTAAGTCCGCCTCTGTACTTTTGTGCTTGAAGTGTTAAATAAATAAATAAATAAATAATCACCAGACAACAACCAGGAGGTCACAATTAATACTTCATAGTCTGATTCAGAACTGTCACTGCAACTCCTCCGGCTGTCGCCGCCTATAGATCTTTCACTATCAGGAATCTACCAATATGATGCTTGGTACCCAGAATAGATAACAATTATGTTGGATAGTGCTTTTGATAGAGAAAAACCAAAATGAATGTCTGCGAGTGATTGTTATTCTAAACTCTCCGCACTGATCGGAGCGTTGAGAATGCAACAGTGAGCTTTTATTTAGGCATCCATTTAGGTGTCACCTAGCATTAGCATAAGTATTTCACAAGAAGGTGGGTCTCTAACCAATTTAGGTCAGTCTTCATCTCAATCAGATCATATTCACCGGCGCGGCGGTGCACGGTGGCTCAGTAACACGTGAAATGGAATCAATCTCAATATAACACATTGCCCTGATCTCGTGGAATACGTAAGAGGAGCAGGTCACACCTGCACGGCTGGTATTGTTTTATCAATGAGATGTCGCGGAACACACGCCATTGACACCGTTCTCATGACTTACTTAACAGAAAATATAACTGTCTGATATAAAGATAAATCTCCTTCAAATAACCACTTCAAATAATCTTGGAAACTGAGTGAACCTGGTTTCCGAAGTTCTGAACCGGGGTTTATCTGTTCTATAGTGATTATGGGTTCGATATCCTGTTTCTGGATCAGGGAATTTTGTAACTTTGTTGAAAGAATAACTATTAAGAACTTATTAGAGCACCTAAGAAACCGGACATAAGTCATCAATTTGTCATCATCGGCTCCCTGCTCATGTTGGTGCAATACGATTGTTTCTAAGTATATGTCACCACCTTTTCTTTTTTTTTTTTTTTTTTTCGGATGGGAAATCATCAAATGACCCCCCCCACTCTGGGCGGAGCGGAAGGGAGTGTCAGACTTGTACTGACTAAAACCCATCCATGTTCCTTCTTTGCCCTTTGTATTCCAGGGCCACGGTATCTCTTTCGAACAGTCCCGCAGCCCTGGCAGGCATCGGTCCTTGCGGACCCCTACTTATTTGCTGACATCTCTTTGAGGCGCACGTGGAACACGAACGCGCCGTCGACACGGCCTGTCGTCATAAGACGGCCGGATGGCGAGCTAGCCCATAACTCGCCGTCCACAGGCCCGCGCCTACGGTGGCCGGGAGCCACCACGTGACCCCCAACGCCCAGGGCGTCTCCCGCGGCGACTGGGACGTGAGGTTCTTTCCCTCTCACGTCCCGCCACCTCCTTCACTAGCATGACTGCTTCGCAGAAGGAGGTGACGGCTTCCCATTCCCTCTCGCTCCGTGGCTTGAACCAAGGCCGGACGCGAGAGATCGCCGCCGCCAATCGCCGCTACGAGGACACGGCGGTGCTCCGCCCAAGCGGGGCAAACCTCCACGGTGTGCTCCACCGTGTCCTCCGGACGATCCTCGCAGTGGAAACACCCGGGCGTTTCCTCCCGCCCGATTCGGTGCAGGAACCTCCCGAAACAACCGTGTCCGGTGAGGACCTGCGTCAGGCGGTAGGTGAGGGCGCCGTGGCGCCTCTCTAGCCACTCCTCAAAGAGGGGACTTATCGCCACTATGGTGGCGTGCCCTGCACGGGGTTGCGACAGTCGCTCTCTCCATGTCGCCATGAGATCACGCCGGAGGTCTGTCCGCTGAGCGGCAATTTGCCGCGGCAGCGGAGTTTCCTCCCGACGTAGTGCCTCCGCGCGCCATTCGTGCAGGCGTGCGAGGACTATCGCCTCCAGATCCCATGGCGGCAATCCGGCAAGGAGGCTAGCCGCTTCGCCGGAGATCGTGCGGTACCCCCGGATTAGCCTTATGGCTATTACCTTTTGGGGCGCGTTCAGGTAGTGGGCGGCTTGCCGCCTCAAAGAACGCGCCCACACCGGGGCCCCGTAAAGAGCCATGGACCGCACGACCCCCGCGTATAGCCTCCGGCAGGAGGCGTTTGGACCCCTCAGGTTGGGCAAGAGCCGCTTGAAGGCAGCCCCTGTCCGTTCCAGTTTGGGAGCCAAACGTCGGAAGTGCTCCACGAAGTTCCACCGGCTGTCGAGGACGAGTCCTAGGTACTTCAACGTCGACCCGACGCCGATGGAAACCCCTCCCGCCGTCAGTAGGGATCCCGACGGTGGCGCATTCCGAGGCCCATGAAAACACATGGCCTCGGACTTGTGCAGTGCCACCTCGAGACCCAATTGCCGGATCCTCTCCACGACTATCGCTACCCCGCCTGTCATGTTTTCGGCCGCCGCCTCGTGTGACCTCCCTTGTGCCAGTACCAGCGTGTCGTCAGCGTAGCAAACTACGCTGACGCCGGTAGGGAGGTCGGCGCGCAGCACCCAGTCGTAACCGATGTTCCACAAGGCCGGCCCCAGAACCGATCCCTGTGGAACACCGCACGACATCTCTCGCCGGTTCCATTCTCCGCTTCGACCAGGGTAGACGACGGCTCTATCCGTCAGGTAGTCCCCGACCACACGACGAAGGTAGGTCGGCACCCGGTGATACCGGAGTGCCTCCCTAATACAGCTCCAGGGCATGGAGTTGAAGGCGTTGGCGATGTCAAGAGACACCGCCAAGACGACCCCGCCCCGGGACACCGCGTCCCCCGTCGTGAGGGCTCTCACGCGCATGATGGCGTCCACCGTCGAGCGCCCCTTGCGGAAACCAAACTGGTGTTCCGCAAGATCCGGCCCCATCCCCGCAAGGTGCCCGGCGAGGCGGTTGGCAATGACTCTTTCAAAGAGCTTGCCCACCTCGTCGAGCAGCACGATGGGCCGGTATGCGGACGGAGAGTCCGCAGGGCGCCCTGGTTTCCGGATGAGGACCAGCTTCCCCGTCTTCCAACGAAGCGGAAACTGGCCTCTCTCCAAGCATGCGCTTAGGAGCCCTTCCAGTCGGGGCCCGAGAGCCTCAGAGGCCAGGACCCAGGCTTTGCCAGGCAAGCCATCGGGTCCCGGGGCGGTGTTTCTGGTTTTCAGCCTGCGTACCGCCACTCTCAGGTCTACCCCAGTCACCTCCGGAACGTCGTCATCGTCATCGGTGTGGTCCGCTTCCGGCACCGCACGCGGCGGCGGAGCCATAGGCGGGGGAGGATGCTCCCCTCGCGAAGGGAACAGAGCGCTCACCACGTCCTCCACGAGCTCAGGCCGGAGACTCTGCGTTAGCGGGGGGGCCCGGGTGCGGAGTTTGTCCCGCACCATCTTGTAAGGGCGCCCCCACGGATCTCCGTTCAGAGACTCCAGCATCTCCTCGCGGGCCAAGTTCTTGGCCCGCCGGACAGCCTCTTGGAGGGCGGTCTTCGCCGCTCTGTACCCCTCGTACAGCTCCGCCTCAATGGCTGCCGCATCCGGAGGGCGGATGCGGAGCCTGCGATGCCTGGCGTACAGGCGCCGCGTGGCAACGCACGCCTTGCGCAAAGACGTCAGCTCTCGCGACCACCAGTACACCTGACGCCGGGCGCTTCCTGGCCGAACTCGGGGCATTGCCACGTCGCAAATCTCGGACATGGCCTCCTGGAACCAACCCGCCTCGTTGTTGATGTCGGCAGGCCTGACTGGTGATGACACCCAGGCCTGCACGATCGAGGCTTCCAGGAGGAGCTCCCGGTCCAGCTGCTTCAGCGCCCATCGCGGACCACTCGGGGCCTGTAGGACCGGCACGCTTGAGGACTGGGTGGAGACGTCGAACCGGATGTACCGGTGGTCGGAATAGGTCTCCACCCCCTCCATGACGCACCAGTCAACGACACGCGGCGACAGAGCGGGGCTGGCGAACGAGATGTCCACCACCGACTCGCCCCGCATCCGCACGCACGTGGGGACAGAACCCCGATTTAGGACGACCAGGCCTGTCTCCAAAGCCCAGTCCTCCACCATTCTACCCCGCACGTCCGTGTAACGAGAACCCCAAGCCAAGTTCTTGGCATTGAAGTCCCCGAGCACAAGCACGGGGAGGGAATGGCTTCCGATGACGACACTCAACTCCGTGAGGGAGTTGTGGAACTCGGCGAGAGTTCGGCTCGGGGAGAAGTAGACTCCCACTACAACGATCTCCCCGAACCGTGCTGCTACGCACCCCTGACCCTTCCTGACACTCTCAAGGGTCGGGGTACCGGCGGCGACCGACGTAATTATGGTCACTGAGCCGCTAAGGTCCTCAACCCAGTCATCCCTGGGCGGGACAAAGTACGGCTCAGCGACCACGGCGATGTTAATCGACCACTGCGTCATGCTCTGGAGCAACAGATCCTGAGCGCAGGCGCAGTGGTTGATGTTCGCCTGGAGAAGGCGTAATGGGGCCGTTACTGGCACTCCATTTCAGCCCCCTCCCGGGCCCCCTGCGAGGGCCCCGCTGCGGAAGTTGCAGCAGTAGCGGCAGCGGCAGCGACAGTGGCGGCGGCTGCGGTGGTGGCGACGGTGGGGGTTTTGGCGGTGGTGGCGGAGGGCCTTCCCTTGCCCCTGGCCTTGGCGGGAGTACCGCAGGACTTGCTCCCTGCCCGGTGATCGGCCGGCTTGCCAGCTGCCGCACATGCGGCGCAGCGCGGCGCGGCGGAGCAAGCCGCGGCCATGTGACCAGGCTGGCCGCAGCGGAAGCACAGGCCGCTGCGGTCCACCTCCGAGGTGCACCGGACCGACACGTGGTGCCCCACATGGCAGCGGAAGCACCTCAGAGGTCTGGGTTCCAGCAGCTTCACCTGCGCCGAAACCCAGCCCACCAAGAGCCTTCGGCCCTCCACAATAACTTTCGCCGCTGTCACAGGGCAGCTTACCGTTATGGTTCGCATGCCCGACAGGTCCGGACGTAAGGTGCCTGCCTTGACTTGCTCGGCAGGACACCCACCGGTCCTGGTGACGGCGGCCACCACCTCCTTCTCGGTCACCGAGTCGTCCAGACCCAGTATGCGCAGGTCTGCGCATTTGACGGGCCTGGACACTCGGGCCTCGTCCGCATTTAGGGACGCTCTAAGCTTTTCAGCCAGAGCGTCGGCGGACGAGCCACGGGTTTCGCCAGGGATCTCCAGCACTCGAGCCCCTGTTGCGGTGACTCTAAGCCGGAGGCCCCCGGTGATCCCGAGCTCTCCGAGATCCACCGTCGCTTTCGCCTTAGCGAGCACGTCGCGGTAGGTCACGCCCCTCTTTTCCGCGTCCGGCTGTAGTGTAATCACTACAGCTGCGGTCTTTGGGGTGCTGAGCCTAACCGCGACGCCCCGCTCCTTTTGCCGGCGTTTCTGCTCCTGCCTCCTGGCCTTTTTGGCCGCCGATCGCTCCCTTGCTTTTTCTCCGGCCACCTGCCACCCGGTCTCGGCCGCGGAAGGCTTAGGGGGCGGGGGGGGCGGCGATAGCGGCTGTCTCGCGGCTGGCGCTGGCATATTCGCCGCCTTGCCCTTCTTTTGGGCCGCCGCCTTGCCCTGTTTCAGGGCCGCCGCCTTGCCCTGTTTCAGGGCCGCCGCCTTCCTAACCGGAGCCGGTTTCGTCGGGGCTGACATAACCCTGCCTGGGGGCTGGCTGGACGGCCCCGGTGCGGAGGCCACAGCAGACGCATATGAGGCCGCCGTCGGTCCCGGGGGCGCCTTGTTTGCCGCTAGGGGGGGGCGCAGGACAATGCCCTCCAGGACGGAGAACCTCGCCTGGAAGGCAGCCAGCTCCTGCCGAACCAGATTCAGAACCTGGTTCTCCACCGGCACGGACTGGCTTGGATGCTTCTGGCCCCCATTTTGGGGCGCCTCGCGAGAGCCGGACTCGCGCAAACTGGCCAGGTCTGCTCGGAGCTTCATGTTCTCCTCTTTGAGAAGCTCCGTGGCGGCCGTCAGTCGAGCGACCTCCGCCCTCAGAATGGCCACGCCGTCTGGCGGGGGCCCCGCAAATCTGGCCTCCGCTGCCGCCATAATGGAGGCGACCGCTGCAGGTATAGCCCTTTGCCTGGTGGAGGGCTTTTGTTTCAAAGAGACAGCCCTAAGCGCCGCCTCCACCTCCTTCGCGAGTCCGGCCTTACGCTCCGCTTCGGAGCCGCCATATATGTCACCACCTTATAACATTGCCTCCGAAACGATCGCTAAGTATTCAGTAACTCGAGGCGCGTGATCGCGCGCGCGACCAACTAAATCAAACTGAAGCGGTAATGGAATTAAAACGATTGTTTATTAGCGCACACTGGCACAGGTGCTCGTTATATGGTAAGTTATCGCTAATAGGCATATTAAGAATGTTATACACGCGGTATACGATGCCAGGGTGGCAGGAACACTTACCACGTCCTTCGACTCCAGCTCACCTCATTGGTGAGTAACTCAGCACCATTTACTCCAAAGAAATAAATTAAAATACATAATAATAAAGTTTATATCTGAGACTGATAGGGGCTCGTGGCTAAATAATAACAGCTGCAACGTTCACCTTTTTTTTCTGATGGGAAATCATCAAATGACCCCCCCACTCTGGGCGGAGCGGAAGGAAGTGTCAGACTTGTACTGACTAAGACCCATCCATGTTCATTCTTTGCCCTTGGTGTTCCAGGGCCACGGTATCTCTTTCGAACAGTTCCGCTTTAGTTCTATATATCACTTGAAGCTTAAAACCGTTGCATTTATATATAACACGATACACGATACAGATACACGATACACGATACAGATTATTGTTGTATGCCAGTTTACACTAACACAAGGTGACCGACACCTAGCAGTGACGCCTCAATAAAAGCGCACTGTTGGATTTTCAACGGCCCGCTCACCGCTCACCGCTAGCGAGAGTTCAAATGAAGCAGGTCGCAAACCCAACAGTAGACAACGTAGGCAAGCATACATAACATACGAAGCGTCAGAGTCAGTGTTGTGTCGCAACAAGTGACACAGATTATCTTCAGTCTTAAAACTGTCGCAATATAAACTGTTTGAATTTCGGGTGAAGGAAATAGTCATAGTCATCATTTATTGTATTTATGCAGTTTATCAGTCTATAGTAAGTAATAAGGAGCTTAACGCGTATCCCCTATTCATGTGTGTGTTCAATTTATAGTACATAAAGGCCCATTCCCACTACCGCGGTCATTCCCTGCAGGTTGCAGGTCAAATACAGCGGAACATGAACACAACATTATATTGTAATAGTCGCGATACGACACATAAAACAAAGATCGTATTTTTGTTGCGATTTTATGTACACTTTGAATAAAGATTTGGCTGTGAATTGGGCTCGGCTTTACGACGCGCCTCGTAAATATGGGTGTAAACAGATGCCGAATATTGGCCACGCGGCCACACTGGCTCACACATGTGCCGCACCGGCTCACACACGCCCCACACGTATGCGATATGATACGGTTGATATTATACTATCGGTACGATGTAGTTTATATGACGATTTGAAAGGTATACTTTTACAGAAATCTTTTTTTCTTTGCCTAGCTTAAGATTTGAATTCGGATAATCAATCTGGACATTGTTGACTCTGAAAAGATCGTTTATCCAGTTCTTTACGCTAGCTAGACCAATCCGGGCTCAAACACAATATTCTGAACAAATTCTAAAGGAGGCCTACCGAAAGTAAATCAAAGCTTGTTCTCGTCATAAAAACGTCTAGACTTAAGATAAGGAGGCTCATGAACGGGTCCAAAGTATCTGTTATCGCGGGTACACCTGTGAATGACTCGATCCGGGACATAATTCCGGCAATAAATTCAACTCTTAATCACAAAGTAAGTGCAGCCTGAGTGGAGCCGAGCTGAGCTGAGCGAGGTTGTGACGTAATCTGTGCGCTTAGTGTCAGGAACAAGTGGTGTCCAAATGCAGTTGGAAACAATCGTGGTTCTCATGAAGCGCCTAAAGTAGGTATCACTATTATTTTAATAGTTTGAATATACTGAAAATGATTTAATGTAGAGAGTATAACATTTTAGAGTGGTACTCAGGTTTGCAGCTTGCACACTAAAGCAATAGATATGATCTGTGACTATGGCTTCTAATCACCATCATAATTTTGGTCAATACTTGACAAAGGTATGCAAGTAGAAGAAAAATGGTTCTTCGAGAAAAAGCATTGAATTACAGACAGAATTACACACTCGTCAAAAATCAAGTAGTCATGATATTTGTTCCCGATAACACAAATCCTCGCAAAGTCCCCATACAAGTGTGGCTTACATGGCATTTGCATGGGTGGTCCCGTGGGACTGACGATGACGGTCCGCCATCGACACACAGAGGTTACACAATGTGCTGACATTTCGCGAAACTTCAAGCGAAGGGAAATAGCACAGGTGTACCTGGCAGTCATATAAGAACCATCTGTTTTATTTATTAACGTACCACAGTGTTGAGCAAGTAATACCGACACAATTTAACAATATCTATAAGTCATGTTAATAACACAAGCGTTTACAGAACTCCAAGTATTTATTTAGTCGCGAAACTTTGGGTAATTTATGCGAATACTTCAGACTCCCGGGAAAAATTACCAGAGAGCGCCTAGTGTATTAGTTTACAGAATTAATTTCACAATACGGTACACAGCCGCTAACTCTTGAAGTTTGTTTACTGCCTAACTCTAACTAACGAATGTCTTCATTTGTCTACGATAATTGTATTTGTTGCTAGTTTCAATACGACGTAAACCAGCGTTAACTTTCACGTTCATTTACATTTATTTTGTGAAGGTTAGCAACCCTGCTTAAAAGATTTTATTTAAAAGCTCTCCGATATACTATCTTTGCATACTTTGCTCCATAATATTACAACAATGTACATTTTAAGAGTTATTTAAGAAGACGATTCTCGGATTTCCACGAGATGTAAAATCTAAGACGTGTATATGTAAATAAAAATTTCCTCGGGGGTAAATGTGCGAAATATTGTGATGCGGAAAATGGGTAGTGCAAAGCGGCTTAAAGCGGAGGGCGAAAGAGACGCGCGGCGGGGCGGTGCGGTGGGGGGGGGGCGCGACACGTCGCGCCTGTCGCAGTCGCACGCGCCTGTCGCGGATTTGCACAGACAGCACAGAATTTACGTAGAATGCGCGTCGCATGTCGCGCGGCGGGATGGCGGGATGAGCTGCACTGTCAGCTATCACACTACGATAAATGGAAATTCCAATCTTTTATATCCTTAAACGAAATGCATTTAATATTTTCAGTTGTATTTCAAGTAACATTAAAGGAAATATTCTTGTTTTTAAAACGCGTAACAGTTTGTAAGAAAGTATTTGTACGATTTGTTTAACTGCTTCACATTTCTCGGTGTTGTGTAAACTGAAAAGCTTGGCTTAGGTTCGAAATGTCCGCCTGTTCTCGTCGATTATTATTTTTTACGACAAGCCCAGGATCTCCCACAGTACTAAGGTTATTTTAGGCGCGAACAACGAAAAAAATAAACATCACAAAACATCCTCAGGTAAATAATGTCGGGTTATTTTCCGTCATTTAATTTTTCTACGAATGAAATAATATTATGTGAGAAAAGAATTTAATTCATGTTTGATGATATTATCTAACAAATAAATTGGCGATTCGGATAACGGTATTAAGAAAGATAGCTAAATGTTTTCGCTAGCTTTATGAAAAATAGTGAAAAAGGTATGTACACACGGCGGCACATGAAGCTATAAATTTCCAGTATACTTGGCCTAGCTTTGTATAGATTTCCTATACAATGAGAGATCCGCATAAACTGGTTTTGTATAGCTTGATTGGCCGTCGTGCGTACCTATGGTATTCCGACTGGAAGTCGAATCCAACATATGTAGTTGGGAAAAGGCGGGGCTGATGATGATGATGATGATGATTTAACATACGCAATTGATAGCAAAATAATTATTGCCATCAGTATAAATTCATTTAGTATCATGTCTTTAGTCGCCACTCAACGGGTCAACTATAATATAACATACAAGCTTACAACGCTGATGTGCGATACAACACAGATCTCTCTGGACTATCCTGCCCCATAGCCACAGGCTGCCACGATACGCAGTGGACAAGTATTAATAACTCCCAGTAGATACACTTGTTAATAGTTGCACAGCTGCACTAATATTTACTGTTCCACTGTGGACTATTAGCCCCGACCTATGATGTAACTCCTTCCATGAATTCACAATATTTATGATCGACCTTTTTCCGACGAAAACGCTTGTTATTTAGAGCTGATCTAAAATAAAATAAACAACTACCAATAACTGCCCCGGGGATACTAAACTGCTGGGCCCTTAGCGCTAGGATACACTGAGAATTATCGTTTAGATTTTTGCCATTGCGTCTACTTTATCGAGCAGGAAATCCAAGCTCGCGATGCACTTAGTTTGTTGTACAAGCCGTCCAATACATCACCGAGAGCCGAGGGCCGCGGGTGACACTACTGCTAACAGTCACTTAATTGACAGTCACTGTAAGCTCTGCCGGCTATATCAAAGCATTGCGTGATGGACCCACCGCTTCTTCATCGTCACAGCCGGTGCGATGGTTTGACATCTGCTACCGGCGAAGAATCCACAACTCACTCACACAGAACCCACACACACACTTGGAATCGGGTTTCTCACTCACAATTCACTTGCACAGTACTTCTCAACTACCGCTCATAATGCAAAGGAGTTTGTAATGATACAATGCACTTCCGCAACAAAACATTTTCAGTTGAAACTATTTTGTACAACTTTAACTTTGATCTACTTTCAAATAGATCGATGTATTTGTATACCTATCATGTTTTCATATCACTCTGGGATGCTATGTTATGTAGCCTTTGAACGGAAGTCTGTACGCAGAAATTTATGTAACATCGCGAGTGTGTCACCCAAATAACTCTCATTGCGAGCGAAAGCGCGATTTAATTCTCTAAAACAGCGGAATACCTCACGATGTATGTGTTGTACCACGAGTGGGCGCGTGGCGGGCCTGGGGGAGGGGGGGGGGGGGCGTGCGGGCGTCGCCTCATCGACATTATTGAAAGGAACACATTAGAAACAATGTCACCAGTGTTCAGCGGCTCGGTCTGGGGTAGCCAGGTCGCGGTCGTTAAGGTTCGGTTCCCGGGGGAAATTAAAAACCTGACGCCGATTGCGCGCCTGCCGCCTACTTATCGAGACGCTCACTGAGCGAGCTCGCACTAAACCGCCTCTACCACACGTAAGCCGCTTAAAAGACCTTCCAATTTCTTGTGGAAATTTATAAATCACTGTTCGAAAGTAATTGTTGGGAGCGACGAGACGACGAGTCTGTCGCGTCACAGCACAGCTCAACTACGTGGACGACTGAACTGGAACTATGATGGACTAGACGAAAGTATGAAGTACTTGATACGCGTAGATGGATGAGTTCATTTAGTATTTTGGAAGAGCGTGCGCTGATGAAGACTAATGATGACGTCGTGTATGATTGATGGAAGGTCTCTACTCTTTATGCTCTAGAGTTGACTTAGAAATGTGTTTTTAATCGATATGAATTCTTCTAGAAAATTACAGTTCGTTCGTGAAACACGTAGACCGTCCGCGTCTGTCTCTGAGTGATGAAGTTTCCTGAACTCTCCGAAGCAGCTCGCTGGATTGTTCATTGGATCATTTTATTTTTTTATGGCAGCATTAGGTGCTTACTAATTCGTATCATATTATGTTTTTTTTTCTATACAATATTTTTATAATATACAATCTTGGAATTAGTGCTTATCTTATAAATCAAACACAGAAATCAAATAATAACAAAGTATATAGTTTTATACTTAGAATAGGCCTCCCGCAAAAGGTAGCTTAGTTATTCACAAATAAGGCTTTTTGCGTTATCTTATAATAAATCTTGTACAACAGCTTTTGCAATTTTACGTTTGAGTTCTCTTAAAATGTTTTTATTGAGGAGTTATTACCTCAGCACACTTATTGCTAGACAGCGGCTGCCCCGCACCCGGCGCACCGCCCATGCCGTTGGTCCCGCACTACCACAGTCGGGGCGCGTTTATTTTTCTGCAATGTACACAATAACACTACTCCTGACCTGAACGCTTTGTTCCGCTTGCTCTCTGTTACCAGCGAGGCATGCTCAGAAGCTTCACTAGCCTTGTTTGATATATCAGCTTAGTAACAGCAAAGCCTTCGATTACAGTAATCTATCATCTGATGGTTTATTAGATTATTAATATCACAGTCTAGAACTGTTATTGAATGATTACGTGACGGTTGACAGGGAAACACGTTGCGCGCTGACCCCAAGTAACATGGGACAGGGGCCGAAAGATGACGCAAGTCTAGAACTTTTACATCGTAAGCCATTCGTACCAAAATTATGCTAAATGTTGCAATTTTCCTCTACTTGAACTGACAATTAGTTTGTCGTGCACTGTACCGCATCTTCTGTGTCGGTACTAGTGGACTTTCTGCTCGGCTACACATAGTGGAGGTAACACGTTTTAATTTCCCTCTCACTATGAACACGACAAACTGTCACAAAGCCGTGCTATTTGCGCCAGGTGAGGTGCCTCGCTGCCTCGGTGAGCGCCAACCCTTCGCTGCGGACGTTTTGTAACAGTTGTAGTAGCGATGTCTGGCGAGAGACCACCTTTGTTTAATTTTCTCATTTTTATTGTCATGTACCTGTTTTAAGTGTCTCAGTTCGCTCATTACGCTGGGTTTGTTAAGTAAACATGCGCAGATTTGTACGTATTTGTCCATTTTGTAAAAACATCCTGATGATGAATGAGGTAGAATTATCTGAAGCCTAAAAACAAACATTTATCTTTTCTTTAGGATGTTGATTAGTTCATTTTATCTGTAAGTATATAATAATATACATATGTTTTAGTAAGTATATGAATTTTCTAAAAACATTTTTTTTTATAACTTATTTTGTTCTCTGTTACAATGCGGTCGATTGGACCCAAAGGTTGACTGGTAGAGAGCGCCTTGTGGCATGGAGTTTAATAAATAAATAAATAAATACTCGGTTTAAAGAAACTTTATTCCCAATAAAGACATAATTATGTCACTTACTTGAGAACAATCCTAAAAAACATACGTATATACAGGGTGTAAGGGTAAACACCGTTGTCACTCAAACCACGGGTAGTTGAACAAATAAAGAAATATAGGACCGAGTTAAAAAAAAACAGAATAAGTAATTTACTTTATTGTATATCTTGTATTTTTGTATTGTATTATTATAAGTAATATTTATTAGCTATATATAAGTGTATATGTAAACATAGTATATGAATATATATTTATTTATTATAATATAAGGTATTGTTATAAGTATTATAAATACGGTTTTTATTCACAGAGGAGAACCGTGCAGTTATGGGTCCGCTGACATGCGGATTTTGGAGACGTAGAACATCTTAGGCCAAAACCAAAGGCATACTCATCGGCTCGACACCACGAGATCGTGCCAAGGCACAACGCTGATCCTTTCATGTCCACCCGCATAAAAATGTGCTCACAAACTGTGAAAAATCACGTACATTTTGCTGATATACGTTTCGTACGTTTCGTTTCGTCTCGACAAAACCGACTACAGCTTGCTAGGTCATACATCAATTTTGATTGGGAGGACAAATTGGTGATTTTTAGCGACGAAAAAATGTTTAGGTCAATTAAAGATCGGCGTAAAGTACGTAGTAACATATGCGCGAATATGGTTAACAGCATGAGCAGAAGGTTACAAGAAGTAATAGAAAACGAAGGTTTGCCGAGTCATTATTAGTGGATTTTATTTTAATTAGTAGACGAATATGAATCTTATTTTTATGCACATCATTTTCATATTTGTTTAGCAATAATTAGGTATAAATGTTAATAATCTCTTCCTCTTATCATTTTTTTTAAAACTACAACTCGTAAAGTATTGAAAGTATGGTGAAGTGATGTTATTGTTATGCGGTTAGAAGTTGTCATAATTTCTTACTGTCTAACATGTTGATTCACTTTATTCTAATTTTACTTTGATTCAATTTATATACCATCTTTTATGTCCATCCTTACTTACAAAAAACTTTGTCTTTGTCAAAAAAACTGGTAAACAGCAGTGTTTTACTCATTCGAACGTCTAGCATGGATAGCTATAGCCTATGTATGTTTAAAACCAGTACGTATTAAATCATTGTATCAGCCACACAAGTTTTTTTTGCTAACATATAGCGCGCACCAAATTAAACCTTAAAACAACCAATGTAAGGAAGGAACATATTGGAAGAAACGAGACGGATCATTTTCATTTTCAATACAAATGTTTATCTTATAAAAAATCAAATTATTTTATTGGTTTTATTTAATTACTTTTTTACTTTTTGCTTGAGTGATTTTATTGGTCACAAAATTAATTTAATAAAGAACAAAAAGAAAAAACAGCAAAAATAACTCCTCAGCTGGGATCGAACTCACGTCGTCGAGATTAGATCACTAACTGACGCAAGCGCTTACACCAATCAGCTATGGTAACCATGTTACAAAAAAATAAACCTCTTTTAGGGTAGTATATGTATACGCACACAATAATAATGAGCGGCTGTATGAACATTACTGGCTCGTACCGATGTGTGCGATGTAAACTATTAAGCTTGGCCGATTGTACAGTTTAAAATCACCGATTAAATTTACACTGATTAAATATCTCTACTTACCTAAATTAATCTCAACAACTGTTCAAAATGGGATCCATTTATGGCCACACATGCTTCCGCTCGTTTTCGTAGGTTGATTCGCACTCGAGAATCTAACTTCTGCATACATCCTACGAGCGTCGTTCAGGTTATCACCCGCGATGGTGTAAAGCCGTACCACTTTGGCCCACTATTCAATTGTGTAAGACTGTAAGACAGATCTAAGTACATACAATTTACGCGCGAGAAACAAGCGGAGCGGCGCGCGACCCTATGACGAGTTACCGCCGCCCGGCCGTCAGCTGGTAGCGCGCATTAGGGTGAAATGATCTTGTGGGAAATAGTAGATTTAAGATTTTAAACTTTCATGGTCACTAAAATTATTATAACTAGAAGACGGGATATTTACCATGTTTAAAAAAAACAAACAATGTAAATATCCCGTCTTCTAGTTATAATAATAGTAGATTTACTTCAAAAAAAAAAAAGGTTGCTTTTTTCATTGATTTTACGTTCTAATAGTGAAACCAAACCACTGGTTTCAAGGATAACGGTGTTTACACTAACACCCTGTATATATGTCGAATATGTCAAGATTTACTCCGTTAAGCTCGTACATCATGTGGGCAGACGATGGGTTTCGAGCTATGAAAACACACTGGGTGCGATACACTGTTTCTAGCAAACTAAAAAATTACTTGAGATTACAACTTAACACAATAACACGGGGTACAATGAATCGGGTACAGTTCCAAGAAGTCTCAACTCCGCCGCGATCTGACATTGACTGTCGCCCTCGCCCGAGCTGAGCATCAGGGCTCTGTAGAAACACGCCGTGTTGTGGGTAGAATGGTAAGTAGGTCACATGATGTCACCACTGCACACAGTCGCGCTTTCCAATTCATTTTATGTCCGTACTAAAGACCAGATCCGACATATAAATTACAAAATATACAATATATTCGTGTTTATATTGATCAGTATGTAATATATTTACAGCTTGTACCAATATTTCGCGATGACCATGGTGGTCCCATGGGGAAAGTTGTTCAGTTTGATGCTCAGGAGCACACCCTTAAATATGACACAAATTCTGATGCAGACTAAATACACATCAATTCAACAATGGGGTCGATCTTTGCTGCGAACTAAAGACAAATTGATGATAATGTATCCCGCCGCGTGTGAGCCTCTCAAGTAGATAGGAAGGTACTTGATAGTTTGCTCCGAGTTTGTTCTTAGTTCGAGCCTTCCTGGAGTTATGGCAGACAACAGTTTAATACTCAGGTACAAGTTGAAAATGTACTAGTACGTGTACTACTAGTACTAGTACTTGCGAGGTAGTTAGTGCACATAGTTCGACATAATAGTGCGCGCTGCAATCTTGACCACGAGCTTAACTTTCAACGACGACTTAACACGCAACACGTAGGTACCTACACTAACACACGACATACAAATTAAGTAGTGGTTCTGCGTCTTAGGGCCTGTTACAGTAACACACTTGCTCGTGTGGGAAAGTTTTCATTATTACATGAAAGGAATTAATCATTCCGGACAGCCAGGGAGAAATAGAATCTTTAAGATTCGCAAAGATTTTCATTATGAAAGAATGTTTCATATTTTTATTTCATCCGTATTGTGTTATAATTATAGCTCCATACAAGCTGAGACAGATGACAAACGTTTTAATTCACTCAGCGCATGCGCAACTCAAATAATTTACAAGTACATCTGTAGTTAAAAGCCTGCATACTTCTCATTGTACTAAAAATAACAACTATTAAAGTTGTACAGTACCGACCATACTAAACACAAACAAATGTTTACGCCGCGAACTTGTGTAACTTTCGCAAAAGAAGTTAGAGCAACGGGTGCCGTATGCAGCCGCGTCCGAGGTGCTTCATACAGGACATTACGTTGTATCTGGTCATATTACTGAGCCGTGGAGACGTTGCGACGCAACAAGAAACTCGCGCTATAACCAACAACGTTTGGCTTTGTCGCACTCAGTGGCGGTGGTACTAGGAGTCCTCACAGTCACTGCAGTGCGGGTGTCAAGGATCAGACGCGAGCTGACCGCGCACCTACAATGTGATCATTACGTGACTTTAAATGGAAAATAAAATGTCCGACCTTCTGTGTTCATGTTATCAGTGACCGACCAGTTTTATAGCGTAAACACCTTTCTTTTTATAATTTCTAAACCTTAAAACTCCAGCAGTAGCTCCCCGAATAAATTGCGTATAACCTTACAAGTTAAATAGAAGCGTCACATCAAATAAATTGCTTCGGGCGAGCATAATGTATTTTCTTGCTTAAAACGCATGTAAATGCAAATAGAAAGAAGCGGTTGGCGTTGGCCGGCCAGTGCGGGGCGTTGAGGCTGCGTGGCGGCTGCGGGACGAGTCCGGGGCGGTAGCGTGGCGGCGGCGTGGCGGGAGCGGCTCGCTCGCGCGTTACGTGCAGCGCGCTTTGCAATTCTAAATACTAACTGTAACTTGTTTAATTAAAACTTCATGCTTCCACTTTATGTTTATACTTTCACACGAACTTGATAGGAATTAAATCATAAATTACGACCTGCATCATGCTTATATTATAATATATTCACTACACAAATTTTACAAAAGTTTACACTATGAAAATGCTGAAGATTTACTAACTACACTATATTTCAAAAGAGTGCTTCAACAACTTTGTAAGTATAAGTTAATTATTCCAAAATATTTAATAACAAACTGCTTTTCGGAGCTTTCTCATCATAACGCAAACTCATTTCAAGTTAAACTTCCTGAGCGTGGAACAACAGATTCGCGATAAAAATAATAAATATAAAGAAGGAACTCCCACTTTTGTAACACGGAGTTCAGCGGTCTACGGTTCGTAGCACCCAGTTACTCGCTCGAACGGTCCCGTAGCGATCTCGTAGCGCGTAGCGGCCGGCGTAGACAAATGCTACAGATGTGACCCCGTACTGTGCGCCCACACAATGAGTGCTCCTCGCTTGACACCGAGCGGCGGCGAGTATACTGTGAGTGTGTGGTGAGCTCAGCACCTTGTAATGGGAACTGTGACAGCGACTGTACTACACAGTGCTAGTAGTGGCTAGGCTAGGTAATGGGCAATTCATGAAGGAATTCGAACCCTATGTTGAATATTTTATAAAAACATTTTTTTTGCTAAATAGGAGAAAAAAGGTTCGTTTAAATGAAAATAAAACAGCGATGTTACGCTTCCTTAGTAGAAGGTAAGGGTGTTAGTAAAAACAACAACGTTGTCAGTGCAGGTAATAGAATGCAATAGCCCGGCCGCTTCATTTGGCGGGACGGGTTCATTTGCCGGGCGGCCGGTCCGGGTCGGCCCGGGGCGGCGGGTAATGGTGTGACGCTCCACGAGCCGTCACGGTGCCGCCTCGGACCCAGAACGCACCACCAAATAAATAGCCATATCAGTTAACTATACAAAAATAAAGAACTTACAAAAACATGCAAACTAGAACATACTCTTCAATAGTGAAGAGAGTGTGAAAGACGTGACAGTCAAAAGCTAATCCCTGTTCAAACACAAGTGTCGTAGTGTGGCATCGACAGGTCGTAGTCTATCACTTGTATCGCGACTGAGTGAATGAGTGTGAGAGTGAACGTCGCGGGGGATTTGCGCGTATTATCCGGCGCGGGTAAGTCGCTCGCGGCGCGTATTACGCCGGCGTTCTATTTGAATGCTCACACACCGGTCGGATTGAAGGAAATCATGTCGGCACAAGGACATGTTCGTTTTTGGTTTATGGCTGGCAAGGCTCTGAGCTGAGATATTGCACACTGATACAACAGTCTTGTTTTTTTTTCTGGGAAATCTTCAAATGACCCCTCTGGCCCGATGGGATGGAAGTGTCAGACTTGTACTGACTAAAACCCATCATGTTCCTTCTTAGCCCTTTGTGTTACCGGTATCTCTTTCGAACAGTCCCGCAGCCCCGACAGGCATCAGCCCTTGCGCCCTTCCATTTTGAGGCGCGCATGGGAAACAATAGCCTCACGCAATAATAATGTCAAAGTAAAGTTCTTGAGATTGAGCTTTGAGCCACAAGTGGCATGTTATTTAACTAAGCCGATTATAATGGGCGTAAAAAGATACTTAACGAAACCGAGATGCACGTCTTGTTCTCCCCGTCATTGTGATATTTTTTTTGTACTGGGCCATTCCTTCAAGTTACGGACATATTGGAGGTTAAATTTCCAACTTTTCCACACGTGTTGTATAAGTATATATTTTTAATGTCATACCTTTACTTTAATTACCTCCATGACATCTACCATGTACTATTCAATGCATCCATCAGCAAAATGTTTTGAGTACGTTACATTGAGTCCAACCGTAAAACAGGATTTTTCACGTCAAAAAAAACTTTTTTGGAAAAAATAAAACCGACTTCAAAAACACAGAAAAGTGAAAAATAACTTTAGCTTCTGAAGTCGGTGACTTTTGTTTGTTTGATTTAATTTTTTTGTCACCGACTTCTGAATCTTATTTTTTATTTTTCAATTTTTAGTTGTAATATCCTATAAAAATATTTGCTATACATTTATTTTACATTGTCAACAATACATTTCATGGTAATAGGCTTATCACCAACGCAATGGAAGTTAATATACCTAACTGTCGCAATCTGAGTACCCCTCAGAGCATACAGCCGTTATGTTATGTTATGATATTGTGTAAACAATAAACATCCAAGCGATTGCAGCAATCACGACAGATTTGCTGTCTACTATTGAAGAGTTCCATTGTATAACTCCGAAGATCAGCTTCACCAAATTTAAACAGGACCACCGCGGTAAAAAATTTCTTCCAAATTAAAAAAAAATCGTCGATATAGGTTCACAATTGTCGAAGATATCGATAATATAAAATTTCGAGAGTCCTCTCGATTTCTCCAGGGTCCCATCATTAGATCCTGACCTGATGACCATGGGACCACAAGGAGTAAAGTATACTGTTTGAAACAATGCCCAAAAATTTGAGAGTTGCCCTTAATTTTACTGGGATTCCATCATCTGATCCTGACTAATACCTTCCATCATCAGCTCAGCAAAATGAGATGATGATTACCAGGCACAAATATCTGAAATGTGTTAGAGAGTATATGAAAAACATTGTATGTGACTATTAAATTTGAGGGTTGCCCTCGATTTCCTGGGATTCCATCATTAGATTCTGATTTGGTGACATTGGGAATACCTCATTAGGCTTTCGAATTAAAAAAAGAATTATGAAAATCGGTATACAATTGGCAGAGAAATCGGTGAACATGAAAAAAATATACGTACAGTCGAACATAGAAACTCCTCCTTTTTTTTAAGTCGGTTAAAAATTGTCAAAGGAGTTTTGGTGAAACATTAGTGAACCGTGAACAATACATGTCATGGTAATAGGCTTATCCCCAAAGAAATGGAACTTAACATACCTAACTGTTTAAATGTGGGTGTACTGTAGACTGTACTCATCTCAGAGCATTTAAGCGTGATGTTATGTTATGATGTTGTGTAAACAATGAACATCCAAGCGATTGCAGCCATCGCGACAGATTTGCTGTCTATTATTGAAGAGTTCCATTGCACGCCTCCGAAGATCAGCATCAGATCTTCACCAAATTTAAATGGGACCACCGTGAAATAATATTCTTCCAAAGAAAAAAAAAATCATCAAAATCGGTTTACAATTGGCGAAGATATCGCTGAAAATACAGACAAAAAAAAACAGTCGACTTGATAACCTCCTCTTTTTGGAAGTCGGTTAAAAAAAAAAGTCGTTTCCCAACAATATTTTTTGCGTAGAGTTACTTAGTGTGACGTACAGAATACTTGGTTGACGGCTTCGTGAAGGATCCGTTTACACTTTGTATTTAACATCTTAGAACAAATGACTACACAAACTTATGTTCCTTTAATTCATCTGGCTTCATCCAGGCAAACTGTAATGTAACAAGTTACAAGCAGCACGTTCGCGTAGGGCTTCAGCAACAAGTGGCGCGAGTTTATGTTACTTGGACATGTTAGAATGATCCGGTTTGTGCTTGTTTATAAACTCAGCAATAAAACAGTCATGAGCACAAGTATTATTGGAATACCAATCGACATTTCTGTCAGCAATATAACTATAAAGAGTGATATTCCCTTGACATCTGCCTACATTTATATATACAATGGGCGCCGATAATACGATAATAAATAAAAACACTGGTAATACTTGTTGTATTACCAGTGTTTTCATTTATTATAGTATAATGGTAATATTTTAGAACGATCAAATAAATCTTAACATCGAAATTACATAAAAAACTTTCTGCGAAAAATAATACTAAAAACGTCCAAAATAACTTTTCTTTCGGAAGTCGGTGACAAAAAAGTCAATGAAACAAACAAAGTCAATGAAACACCCTTTTTAGTTGTAGTATACCACACAAATTCTTGTCATGAATTATTTTTTTTTTAAATTGGTTTATAAATGACGGAGTTATGAGGTAACAAACATAAAAAAATACAACCGAATTGAGAACCTCCTCCTTTTTAAAGAAAGTCGGTTAAAAATGTATTTTACAAACAAACTAAAAAGCATAAAACTATTAATGAAATAAAACACCGTTTATAAACATTAATTCACTAACCTTAGGTAAAAATTAAAAATTAAAAAAAGAAATTAAAAAAACTACCAACCTTCAAACAGCACTTGTCACTTACTATGCATACGCACAGGCATGGCTCAGCTATGGGGTCATGCTGTGGGGAAACAGTACAGATTCACAAACCATATTTATCCTACAAAAGAAGTTAATTCGAATAATAACCAACATAGAACAAACACATAGCTGCAAACCACACTTTCGAAAACACAAAATACTGACACTTCCCTGTTTATATATATTAGATTTATGTAAATTTGTCAGAAAACACCCAGATTTTTACACCAAATGTGAAGAAACACAAACAAAATTCACCTTTCGACACAACAAAAACATAATAAACATTCCTCAATCCCGAATTAAAATGCACTCAACCAGCGCATTAATTATGTCCATTAAAATGTATAATAAATTGCCAAATGACATTCGAGAAGTGGACAAAACAAATATATTTATTAATAAATTGAAACAATTTCTGGAATCCAAGGCATACTACTCAGTAAAGGAGTTTCTGGATGACAAATCGATTACAAACTAAAATCATTCGCTCTCATGTAATACAACAAACATTACGAAATAAATATATAATATAATATGGAATAATATGGAATTTAGGAAACCAAATATAAATATGAAAATATGAATACACAAATAATAACATAATTTAATAATAATTCAATACTTTTAATAATTTCATAATAATTACCTACATTATTGTTATGCAATACATTATTAAAAATAACTAATATACTATACCTATATGAACAAACCTAACAATGTATTATGTATATATTCATAATTATACAACCAATTAAATTTATAATTTCTAATTCCTCTCTCAGGGTCCATGATGATCTTTTACCTTGTTACACCATCTATGTAATACTTATGGAATGCAATAAAAATTTGAGTATTTAGTATTGAGTAAAATTATTAGCAAATGATAAATAATGTCTTATTACTAAATAGCTCGAGCTTCGATTGAAATTTTGTGTGCAGCCTGGGAACGTCACGAGGCAGTTTAATTGACTGTCGTATTGTTGGCGCCACCCCGTATACACAAACTCTTATCGAGTCACCCATAAAATTATAGCAGTCAGATGGAAGTATACTATCGGTGAATAAGGGGCGTGCTAGTGACAGGCGGACGTCAGAAAGGCCGCCTGAAACCCGACGTCACCCGTCACCCGTCGATCTCAGACCTGACTCTCGCAAAACATACTGACAGGTAAATTTGATTGTTTATGTTTGTAGATGGTCTTGGTATACACAAACAGTCTTTTAGCTGGTGGCCCTGGGTCTGCTTGGCAAACCTTTTGACTGTTAAAACAAACTAAATAAATAAGAACATCATTTGTATCTCCATCATGAGTAAGATTCTTCAATAAGGTCTGAGGCTTGTAACAGACGGAACCCTTCACAGAATGTAACCTTTAATGGTATGTGGAACCAACCAGCATTCCCCATGGATGCATAATGAGGACACGGTCACAGGTGACCCCCCTCCTCCCGCCATACGGGAGAAGGGCGAGGGGGGGGACTATACCACATGGACTGGAAAATTAAAGTACCCGAAGAAAATGAGCCTTGCTTCCTGCCTTTATCTATTATTATATTTCGACCGTATTTTACTAATAATATCGTAATAAATACAAGACTTACGGACGCAGACCTGCCTGGAATAATATCGCCCCCCAGGTAAAATAGGAGCTACTTTATATTCCGTCCTTCTGTACCACAGTATAACCAGTACAGGCGACCTCGACGGGAAAGTGTTGCTGAACGGACCTTTATTGTAATAGACAAGGAACAACAGCGGACGGATTGCGTCGCCCTGCCGGCCGGCGGCGTCGGACGAACGTATACATACGTTACTCAAGCTACCTTTTTAAACTAGATCCCCGACTACACACTTTCTGTACCTCTACTAGAAAATCTTAGGCCTGATTTTGTTGGCACCCTATGTTTGATAGCTTTCAATGTAAATCTATGTTTTAACCAAACGATCTGTTACCTTTAGCACTTCAGTTTACTGAGGTTTTGGTGTTTCATGAGTTACCTTATCATCATCTGCCTAGCCTTTTAGTCGGCTTCCAGTATTACCGGATTCAGCTGAATACCAGTATTTTACATGGATTAAGTCGCCGTACATTAAGTGATTTTCCATCTATAGAAACCATATTCATCGTATATCTCCTACACCTTGGTATTTTTTTCATACGATGATACTTTTACTAGAGGTTCCAGAATGGTTTGGGTTTGAAGTTTGTAATCAGTGATTTGTGACAAATTATTGTGTTAAAATGTGGATTGTTTTTGTTTCAAAATTGTTATTTGCGGGTCTTAGTAGTCTGTCGACTACAATAAGTCTCGGAGAAGGTTCCGACATTTCTCTGTCACATCATTGAAACTTGATTTGTAGTAAAAGAGCGTCGAAATAAGTTCTGGAGCGGGGACACTGTAGCCATGTCGACTGACAACGTTATGAGACGTCGCGTCGCGTACCGCCGGACTGCGGGAGACGCGACCCTCGTCCTGCAGTGCTATTCTCTAAAAGACAATTTCATGGCTGTAAGCTGCGACGAGCTCGTCGACGAGACAGCCTTGAGATCGATCGAGCGTGTAGCGCTGATTTAAACTGTATTCACTAGCGTGGTTGTGGTCGTCGACGAACTGTAGGCTGTGTCCTCCCGTCGCTGTTTTGTAGACGAATTTAGAGCTTGGAACAAATTCTTTAAATCATAATCGATCAATCTCGACTGAGAGTTTTAAGGGTTTAAAATATATATTTAAGGTCTATCTTTAAGTATTTTAAGGAATAAAGCAAACCTACAAACATAATTATTTCATAATTTTATGAGCTTATTCCATATTTCTTATTACATTTTAAGGCTGAATGACTTCCTTTGCCTATTTCGATAACGCGACTCGGCCACGCGGCGCCCAATACAAACAAACGTCATACAACGCACTCCTAACAACAATCGACGCTATCAAAACCACTTGAGTTTATATTTTGAAAACTTTTATGTGCTTTTTAAATTTATTTGTAACAGCGACTGCTTTGAACAAAGGTTTCTGTGACTAAGAGGATTAATAAATATACGGTCTACTGTTATGTGAGTATTATATTTTTACTGTTATACATGTCACATTAATGTAATAATTGTATTACATTAATGTTTGGGTGTAGGGATGCAGGGGTGAATGGGGATGAAACTTTAAAGTGGATTTCAACATAGACAGTGGCCTCATTTTTGATTCCCAGGTTGGGTCAAGTTGTTGGGATTTTCTGTAGATTAGATAATTTTTCAACTCTTACTCATACTTACAACTTATTCAATCAACATGCTATATTATAAGCACATATACTACATTGTAAAATCTTTTCCTTCAGAGAAAGTGATGTGTTGCTGTTATACGTACATAATAATGAACTTTACATTTGTTTTGCCTCTAGTTACTTAGTAATTTGTTAATTTTTTTATGTTCGTAGCACCTTCGTAGGCGTCGAATGGTACGACGCCGTCTGATCCAGCGCTCACCACCTTCTCAAAGGCACAAATGGCCACTGAACGGTTTGTCGCCCTTGAAGAGAGACGTTTGGAAAATAAAAGACTTCTCATCGACAACCAGCAGAGGATGTTAGAGACTTTTAATAACATAAGTGAGGCATGGTCAAAGCAGACCCAGGCGTTGCAGGATTTGTGTACATCCATGAGACGAGGGAGTTAAATTTAATCTACCACTTATAGGATTTTAGTCCACTTTTAGATATTAAGTATATGATAGACTGCGGGACTGTTCGAAAGAGACACCGTGGCCCTGGAACACAAAGGGCAAAGAAGGAACATGGATGGGTTTTAGTCAGTACAAGTCTGACACTCCCTTCCGCTCCGCCCAGAGTGGGGGGGGTCATTTGATGATTTCCCATCCAAAAAAAAAAAAAAAAAAGTATATGATAGATGTTATGGTAATATAAATACACATAGTAAATGAAATAGTGACACCCAAATTTAAGTTAGCTAAAACAAGCAGGTAATTTCATATAAATAGTATCTACTTCTATAACAAGTTGGTTACAGAACTTGGCTTTTGTGGACAGGATATGAAAATTCAGACTCGTTAAGATGTTATGGTAATCATATCATTTGATTTAAATATACATATTTTGGTTTTTATTATTTTATGTTTTGTTCATGTGAGAACATTGTAAGCTTAATAGACTGTGGATTAGATTGTAGATAGTATTTTGTTTAGTACTTGGTTGGTTGTTGATGACTCTCTCGCACCTATTATCACTGTAATTTGAAAACTTTGTAAAAGCCAATTATTCTTAAAAGAGTAACCAACCAAATAGGAAACAACCAATGAGAATCATGTACCTAGCTTCTGACGTTTCATATGTGCTTATGTGGTGTATGTAAAATAAATATTTTGATTTTTTTTAAACATGTTTTTTTGTGGTAAATAAAATAAGACATATTATTAAGTAGTTATCTTTTTAATTACTCATGCCCCATACTGTATGAACATTTAAAAAATTTGCAGAAAAAAACCCTATAAATATGTATTTAAAGCCTAATAAAATATTTCATAATATACCTACCAATCTATTATTATTTGACACCTTAAGTATACGACATAATTGTATTTATTTATTATAAGATACTAATATTGATTAATCTACGTGCTTATATTATTAAATATCTAGGTATCTACATAATATTCACAAAGAACTAAGTAAATTAATTACAAAAAAAAAAAACTTATTGAGTGTAAACCACTGGAACGAACTACGCATATAGGTACGGAGTTAAATCACTTTCTAAGATATAAATTAAATCCTCAGAAATATGAATAAAATCTGTATCACGGGATATTGTTTTTAACTTTCTTATTTGCTTCGCTTGTCGAGCTTTCTTCAAATCATCACTTTTCTTAGCTTGTTCTAATAAATGTAGCTTTATAAGTAATCGAGCTGCAATTTTTTCAAATAATTATGTAGTTAAAAGAATCGAAATATAAATTTTATTTTAAGTAGGTACTATCTAATATTTTTGTCAAGAGTACGCGCGATTATTGTAGCTTTTGGATTTGACAGTTCTAAGCGAGGCTGCGGGCGAGGTCGTAAGCGAATTTGTAGCTGTTTATTCTTAGTGAATACCAAAATGTATGAAGAACTGTCAATTTGCCCTCCGTACTACTCCGTAGGTTAGTTTTAACTCACGGCCGTCACAGCCTTGAGCGCTAGTGTAGCTTTACTCAGCTTAGTGAATACCAAACTAAGTTTCACCGCTGCGGCAGCGCTGCACAACAAGGCTGTATCCTTAGAGAATAGCATTGCTGTGCGGGACCGCGCTATATTGAACTCGACCTTAAAATAAAATCAATTAGGACGATGGGATGTGCGCTCTAACTGGGACAATGTCACCACATACCTACAGATAAAATGTGTTAGAATTTGACCTACAAACTCCGTGTAACATGTTATATGATTGATCGATTCCGTAGAATTCATACTTGTTTTTATACCTTACAAAATCAAACTGTTAAAATATAATATTCTTACTCCACGCGTGTTTCTTTGAACAATTCCATATTTTCCAAGTTCTTTGATTGGTTATCAAAGAACGTTCTAGAAAAACAATATTCATTGGAAACAAAATATCGTCAGTAACAACAATTACTTTGCTGTTTGAAGTGTACTCCGAGCAGCAATAAACAAACTAACTCACAATCGTGAGGTGCCGCGCACCGTTGCCGCCGCCGCCGCGCGCCGCAAGCTAGTGTCACAACACATGACATAAATAACTTAAAACAGCGCAGCGCCGACCAAGCCGACCAAACCCAGCTCTCAAACAAAATGAGTTTCTGGCTTCAAGGAACTTCCTGTACTTTAAAATAATTGAATTAAGTCATGAAATAAATTCACCGGCCAGCAATATTGAAAACGAGAAACTTGGGAGTTATTCGAAAGAGAGTGAAACAGGGCTGTGACTAAATGAGGCGATGGATTTATCAGCGCCCTCCGTAATGACGCCCGCTCAGCCGCCTGCGGCTACCCTTTAAACAATGATAACAGAACTCATCATTGCCGGAGACTAATGTGTCGAACGCTGCGTTCTGTAATGACTTCATTATTGCATTTCCGAGGCACATTGTTCAGAATTTATTTCAAGGAATGTTTACATGTCACCGCAAGAGTGTCTATCTACTAAGAATATTAGTTCATCTAACTAATAACCAACTGATAATGTCTCATCCATCATAATATTGATCCTGTCATCTGTGGGTTGCAAGTACAATTATTACAATGATCTGTACCGATTGACAGAAGAGATAATCTATTGGTCTCTAAATTAACTAGTACTGAGATAGTTTGTAACTAGATCTTCTGAAGATTAATTTATTAAACGGAATTAAAAGGAACTTTAGCTAGAACTATAGTTGAAATTAAGTTAAGCAAATATTTTATGACAATTTAGATTTTAACAATTTATTATTGCTCATTTGACATTAAGATTTGTTTATGCAACATTTCACAATTTGTATGGAAGATGGCTCCGAAATAACTCAATTTACAATTTGAAACTACAACTAAATCAGTTTCCATAACTAATTACAAACTAAAAAGTAACAAGATTATTTTACAAAGCAATTTTATTAGTGGAAGACCTTTCTTTGTATGAAACTAGCGACACCCGCGTGCCTACATGAATAAAATGTTTTTTTTTTTTAATTCAGAAACAAACATTAGAAGCTCTCTCACTCCCTCTGTGACTCTGGCGAGGGATGATTTTGGAAAAATAGGAAATAAAACATACATAAATTGATTAATAAGAAATAGAAAAATACACCATCACTATCACAAATTAAATTATAAAAAACCAATTATAAAACAATGTCAGCATAATAAATTCATTAAAATATTTAAAAACATCACAAACAAGCAAGAGGAACATTGTTGTAAAAAAAGTAATGAAGCACTAATTAGCTTAACTCGATAAAGCCTTAGGATTTGTGAATATTGGTATAGTTTAATTATTAGAGTAATTAATTGTGAAGTATTCTAGTATTTACCCTGCTCGCACTCGAATTTTTCTTTCCATATCAAAAACAGCTGTAGTTCCCTACGCAGGGCTTGCGTATAAAAAAAATATTTAAAAATATTCCAGCATTGTTTGTAAGTTTTAATGAACTTACTATGTAATTAATTACTGTACTGGGTGTGTGTGTCACTTCCGCCCGGACAAAGAACCCGCGTAGGTACAACGAGAAGTCGAGTTAGTTAGCTCGCGATTAAAAAACAATTGAAGTATGTAACTGAAAGTGGTTTTTGAAGTGAACAATATTAAGTTGTGTAAATGAGAACTGTAACACGATTTAAAAGAGTGTGTAAGGAGTTTCTTAGCCCGTTCTTCTCCTTATAAACAACCATGTTCGCGAACGGGTGGCTCAACTTGTAAATGTTTTAATAGAAATTAACGTTTGAAGTTTGAGTCGATTATTGTATGTGATTTAAACTACCCAACTATCTATCTACCAACAAAAGAATTATGTCACGCGAAGACAATATGGCAGAATGGCGGATGGCGTCGATATTTGGGATTAGCGTTCCTCCTAACATACATTATTTACAAATCTATAATACTAATAAAAATATGTACAATTGTAACTTGTAATGTTTTACAATGTTTTGTAAATAACTACGTTAAGTTAAGACACCTTTGAACAGCGGAGAAGCTTAAAATATGTTTGTTGAACCCCTACGAGTCATTACCAGTATCCAGTGAACGTAAGAAGAGCCACATAGTAGAAACAATTTACTCGTGTTCGCTCGTATCCAATACGAGGCGCGAGGCACACAATGTGCTGCAGTCACCACGTGAGACAATTGTCCACGACACTATCGATAGCGCACCGACCGCGACCGCATCTATACACGGGTGACTTTAAATTGCTGAAATGTCAATATTTGTATTTACCTAACGCCAACATAAAATTAAGAATGATTTCCACCAAACGGCTCGCATCGCATCGGGTCGGCGATGCGGCGACAGCCGATCGCGTCCGTCAGGATGTCGACGTATACGATCACTTTATAAACTGTGTACACGATTTAATATCGTTTAAAGATTGTAAAATACGTAATTCCGATCCGATGCATGCGAGCCGTTTGGTGCAAATCATCCCTTAGCCTATCGCAGTCCAATGCTGGACATATATACACAATCTGACCCGGTTTTAAGGTCGTCGGTGCCTGCGGGTGGTTCCCACACTATCCTAGCTGGTAAGCGATCTCTACTCCAGGACTCGTTTGCTCCATCGGCCAACCACCTTTCGAAAAAACTTGGCCCGACCACTGCCACTTTAACTTGCGTTTCTGCAAACTATGTCGGTAACGCCAGTTCAATACCAAAAGTTATTGGAGATACACCTTCTAAACTATTTAAATCAAATTAATACAGTACGCAATATATTCAATAATGAAAACGGAATACACGACGCAATTTGAGGTTTTATAGCTAAAACTATATTTAAATTAGAAAGCTCCACTTTCTCCAGCAACTGTTGCCGGGCCATAGTCGACGAGACAGAGTGGTCCGTGTAGCTGTAGGCGCGCCATCACAAGCGCTGCAGGCGACTGCGCGCACAATGGAGACACAAAGCTGACGGTAGCGTCACCTCCCTCTCCATTAGCTGCAGCTGATGTAATCCCATGTTACCGATAGAGTTTTGTTTCTTTCTATCTTCTACACAGTTTACAATAAGACTATCAGATTTAGAAGTTTCTGTTTCGATCCTTTTCCAAGAGTTTACGACTATTTCGAAGGTACAAGAGTTCCAGTGAGATAGATTTTATAATAATAGTATAATACACTGGGTCGCGGTATTGACAAGTTTCAATTTAAATTCAAAGTACCCACAGAATGGAAAACCAAGCAAAATGAGAAGTAAGGAAGCCAATAGAACTAAATGGAAGAAAAACGCGGCGCCTCACCAGTTGCATCTGATTGTAGTTGTAATTACCATACAAATTGTAACCAACCGAGATAAATATAATACTGTGTTACTTCAGCAACTGGTTTACATTACAACCAATAAGTTATTTCTGTATTAGGTACTGTGTTATTCTTATTTATATTCAATGGATAAGGGGTTTCGTGCGATCTCATGTATGGTGGTTTCAAAATGTTTCATCGTGCTACCGATTACTAATGTGGAATTATTCTTCATGCTAATATTTTGTAATGACCTAAAATATCGAATTAAAAGAACTCGAACCGGTATAGTTTCAGACGCGGCATATTAGAAATGACTTCCAAATTATTATATCTCTGTACATTTGTTTCTTGAATTCCTTCCGCATAATTGGCACACGATACTAGTGAGCCGCACGGCACCGCACCACGCCGCACCGGATCACAGCGCGTCGCACAAAGTCGCCCGACAAAAAGACTTCGGATGAACAAAGGATAAAGTCTAACGATCGTCCACGTAATCCGCTACATCGTATCATACCACTATGTGTGTAGTATAGCTATCTATGCAGTGTCTAGAAAATGTGCCTCCCACTAAATACTTATTTCTTCTTTGCAATTAAATTTTTGTCGACGTCTTAGTTTTAATCTCGCTTTTTTGAGCCATGCCTCGTTCGTGTTCGTATTGCAGCCTTGTAACCCACTCGACGGTCTTCCTAAAAGGATTTCATCCACCAGCCATGTCCGTGTAAGTCAGCAGTTTAAGGCCATTCCGTCAGCTCACTCATCAGCAACAAAATCTACTATAAATTCTTTTGAGCTTCAATTAAAAAATAAGTCATAAAACTAGGGTAACTTGTGCGAATTTCCTTAAGTTTGTAAGATTTTTTTTTAATAGTAAATCACTGAACAGTGTGCAGCTTTTTGTTCATGTTGATAGATCGCTGCTTGTTCATCTTATAATAGAAGAAAAGTCTGGGAAGAACAAAAAGCTAAAGATTACGTTGAATGACCTTAATTGCAGCGGCATGAGCAAGGACTCTTGGTGGCTCTCCCGGAACTTTGGACAACTCACTGCTTAAATGGGAATTCTTATAACAGCCAGACTTTGACAATAATAAAATTTCGTGACGAGTAAGTGTGTGTGCGCGATTGTACCTGTATTTGTGTGCGTATCCGTTGCACGTTTCAAGTTTTAACTATCCGATTTTTTAAGCGGAACGTTAGGGTCAACTCACACCGAAAAAGCGGCGAAGGGCAGCGAAGCGCGGAGTCACGGAGTCCCGCGAATTCTCGAGCATTCCAGCGACTTCTCGAGCAATCGCGGGAATCCGCGCGCCTTCCCGAGCCCACCCGCGATGAATTCATGGGTCGCTCTCCTATGCGCAGTTCAATTTCAACAAAACTCGAGGAAACTTGTGTTTAAGCAGTGAAAATGGGTATTTTGGATTTAATTATTATTGCACATATAATTGAAGAAGAAGAGGAAGAGGCCGAAGAAATAAGGAGGGAAAGATTTAAAAGAAAAAGAAACTTTTGGGTACACGACCTGTGGAAGAAAAGACGTCTGTTTGGAAAATTTCAAACATTTTGCACAAATTTACATCTGTATCCTAGCATTCATTATGACTATTATAAAATGAACTATGACAAATTTGAAAGTTTATTGGAAATTCTCAGGCCACATATTCAAAAACAAAATACCAATTATAGATTGGCTATTTCCGCTGAAGAAAGACTGTCAGTCTGCCTCAGGTGAGTAAATAAATAAAAAATATATGGTTCAATTGTATTGTTATTTATTGTTCAAATACACTATTCTAACAAAAAATATTTTGAAAGAAAATTTAGGTAACAGTTTTTTAATAGTCAAATGTCGTATCGATATCGGTTTCGTAATCCTCTTCGCGCAATACAGAATCAGAGGATCTTTGTTGTGATTTCGATATAGCGTGTGGTATATAAGGCGACGGAGGTGGGTCGAGTGAACTAGATCTGGAAGTTAAGTTTGAATAAATCGGAAGTGGGGAGTTTGTCTCGTAGATATTTTCTGTGTTCGTTTCTTGATAACTTGTTGGGCGCCCTGGTTTCCGGATGAGGACCAGCTTCCCCGTCTTCCAACGAAGCGGAAACTGGCCTCTCTCCAAGCATGCGCTTAGGAGCCCTTCCAGTCGGGGCCCGAGAGCCTCAGAGGCTAGGACCCAGGCTTTGCCAGGCAAGCCATCGGGTCCCGGGGCGGTGTTTCTGGTTTTCAGCCTGCGTACCGCCACTCCCAGGTCTACCCCAGTCACCTCCGGAACGTCGTCATCGTCATCGGTGTGGTCCGCTTCCGGCACTGCACACGGCGGTGGAGCCATAGGCGGGGGAGGGTGCTCCCCTCGCGAAGGGAATAGAGCGCTCACCACGTCCACCACGAGCTCAGGCCGGAGACTCTGCGTTAGCGGGGGGGCCCGGGTGCGGAGTTTGTCCCGCATCATCTTGTAAGAGCGCCCCCACGGATCTCCGTTCAGAGACTCCAGCATCTCCTCGCGGGCCAAGTTCTTGGCCCGCCGGACAGCCTCTTGGAGGGCGGTCTTCGCCGCTCTGTACCCCTCGTACAGCTCCGCCTCAATGGCTGCCGCATCCGGAGGGCGGATGCGGAGATTGCGATGCCTGGCGTACAGGCGCCGCGTGGCAACGCACGCCTTGCGCAGAGACGTCAGCTCTCGCGACCACCAGTACACCTAACGCCGGGTGCTTCCTGGCCGAACTCGGGGCATTGCCACGTCGCAAATCTCGGACATGGCCTCCTGGAACCAACCCGCCTCCTTGTTGATGTCGGCAGGCCTGACTGGTGATAACACCCAGGCCTGCACGATCGAGGCTTCCAGGAGGAGCTCCCGGTCCAGCTGCTTCAGCGCCCATCGCGGACCACTCGGGGCCTGTAGGACCGGCACGCTTGAGGACTGGGTGGAGACGTCGAACCGGATTTACCGGTGGTCGGAATAGGTCTCCACCCCCTCCATGACGCGCCAGTCAACGACACGCGGCGACAGAGCGGGGCTGGCGAACGAGATGTCCACCACCGACTCGCCCCGCATCCGCACGCACGTGGGGACAGAACCCCGATTTAGGAGGACCAGGCCTGTCTCCAGAGCCCAGTCCTCCACCATTCTACCCCGCACGTCCGGCTGTCTCGCGGCTGGCGCTGGCATATTCGCCACCTTGCCCTTCTTTTGGGCCGCCGCCTTGCCCTGTTTCAGGGCCGCCGCCTTCTTAACTGGAGCCGGTTTCGTCGGGGCCGACATAACCCTGCCGGGGGGCTGGCTGGACGGCCCCGGTGCGGAGGCCGCAGCAGACGCATATGAGGCCGCCCTCGGGCCCGGGGGCGCCTTGTTTGCCGCTAGGGGGGGGGCGCAGGACAATGCCCTCCAGGACGGAGAACCGCGCCTGGAAGGCAGCCAGCTCCTGCCGAACCAGATTCAGAACCTGGTTCTCCACCGGCACGGGCTGGCTTAGATGCTTCTGGCCCCCATTTTGGGGCGCCTCGCGAGAGCCAGACTCGCGCAGACTGGCCAGGTCTGCTCAGAGCGTCATGTTCTCCTCTTTTAGAAGCTCCGTGGCGGCCGTCAGTCGAGCGACCTCCGCCCTCAGTGTGGCCACGCCGTCTGGCGGGGGCCCCGCAAATCTGGCCTCCGCTGATACCATAATGGAGGCGACCGCTGCAGGTATAGCCCTTTGCCTGGTAGAGGGCTTTTGTTTCAACGAGACAGCCCTCAGCGCCGCCTCTACCTCCTTTGCAAGTCCGGCCTTACGCTCCGCATCGGAGTCGCCATCTGCGCCCGCTTCGTCGCCAGAGGAGCCCGAACGGGCCACCCCGTGACCGGCGACCACCCCCGGATGGCGCTCCTCCTCGGCAAGCCGCGCCGACCTCTCGGTGGCAGAAAGGCCTCTCCCCTTGCCACGGATCCCGCCGCGCTTGCTGGTGGGGATCTTACGAGCCGAAGCCAGCTCCCCATCTGACGACGACTCTCGGTCGCCTACCGGCCTGGACCGCTTGCGTAGGAACTCCCTGTTCCCCGCAGCAGCCCCGCGCCTCCCGCGCTGGGAGCTCACTGAGCCTCCCGCGCTCACCTCGCTGGATGCGGCGCCGGACTCCGACCCCGCATCCCTCTCCTGCCTTCCTTCGCCGTTATCGGCCGTTTTTTGGGTTTTCGATCTTTCCATACTGTTCCCACGAGTATGGGGGAAATAAAAAGTCCATCTGGGCAGTGCCCCCTGTACCCAGATAAGCCATAGCCAGGCCCGGCAGTGTTTCGCACTAGAGACTGATTTTCCAAAGGAACCCGTCAGCCATACATCTCCTCGCGGTGCGCCGCCGCTTGAGATTCGGGGTAACTTTTTATAGAGGTTTTCTACCTCGTGGTCCGGGCGGTTAAGCCAAGACCCCCGGTCCCAATCGAAGCCGCGAGACGTGTTCCAGGACACTTCGACGGTGGGATTACGATATCGACGGAGACAGTGAAGGACGCACGTCCTTCACTGTCTGCTCGGAGGCAGGGTAAGTGCACACCGAGCCCGCCCTTGCTCCTCCGCTGTGCCCTCTGCTTTTCAGAGGGTCACGCGGAGCAATTGCTGTAATGCCTTGATTTGGTATTGTATAGGCAGTCGTACATTTGCACCAAACAAATAAGCTTTTCTTCATCCTCTATCACTTCTGTATTTGTTGCACTGAAAGGAATGAATGCGAATGCTCGCGCGCAAGAGACGCTCGCGGGGAGCGGGCGCGAGGGGCGGGATATTGCCAGCGGCCGCTCGCGACTGCTCGAACATTCTCGGGACTTCCCGCAACTTCTCACGCAGTCGCACGGCTCCGTTTATGGATTTCCCCGGAATTCCTGCGGCGCCGCGGGCATCCGCGCGACTCGTTCGAATTTCTCATGCGATAATAAGTATTATGGTAATGATAATAAAGTTAAAATTCATATGAAACTGAAACTGCGCTCCGCTTCGCTGCCCTTCGCCGCTCTTTCGGTGTGAGTTGACCCTTAATCTGCGCTCACAGGATGTCACTAGGATTAACGAAAAGGAGGCTGCGCATTTGAGGCAGGCATTCCCTTCTGAATCTGAATTACACTCAACAGAATTAGTTATTTCCAAAGTAGTATTAAACTATCATCAAATTCCCTGGGAGTTTTTTTAATTTTTTATTTATTTATTTATAACGGCTGACACTATCATTACAGGGTTTACCCTAATGCGACAGTTAAGAACTTAAACTAATATACTAAACTATATACTTACACATAAAAACTTAACATAATTACTTACAAACCTAAACACAAACATAGTTACTACTTTTGATTTTAAGTCTCTCTTACACTTAGAATTAAGATTGGTTTAATCTGTCTTAAAATGACAGTAGGTTTGCATTGTACACAAATGTCAATGAGTATCATCGTTTTACCTCCACAATACATATAATATATATATGGTATAATATGGTCGACTCGTCGCCCCAAGTCTCGCTACAAACGTCTCGAACAAGGGCGTTCGCCTCATATCACCGCACAGCGCACACACAATATTTGTTTTGTTTGTAACGTGGAGCGAATCTGGAGCGATGGCTCGTCGAACTGTTCGCGAAAATACTTTATATGAAACACGTAGAGCTCGTGAGTCGTGAGGCGTGCCTTTGAGGAGAGGAAGACGTTTAGGAGATTATCTCCATATTATCTGAAGGGTGTAAGTAATTTCCTCGCGGAAATAGCCGTTGCCTTGGCAAGGAGGAAATTGGTGCCGAAAAAGGTGAAACCATTGTTTTTGATGTTTTGAGCGTTGGCATTGTCAAAGAGAACACACGTAAGACATAAGTGACAGGCAGATTAAGATAGGCAGCTTTTAGTGAATGTGTGCGTTTATTGCAGAACGTAAAAAAAAACTGAAACGAAAGTATGAACATCATCATCATCATCATTTCAGCCGAAAGACGTCCACTGCTGGACCTAGGCCTCCCCCAAGTGTCGCCACATTGACCGGTCCCGTGCGTCTCGCATCCAGCGGATCCCTGCAACCTTAACCAGGTCATCGGTCCACCTAGTGGGAGGCCTTCCAAAGCAACGTCTTCAAATTAAAACGAATGCTGTGAAACATTCCTGAGGGTTATCGTCGATTAATATTCGTATCCGTTTGAGCGGCTCGATAGTGATGCTTGTGTGAGGGGTAGCCTACACTGTGTATGCCTATCTGTGTGCGTTAGGTTCGCGAGTGGTTATCGCTCGTCCAGTTCGGCTTTTGAAAACGCTGTCACGAACAGAGACGAACGCGACGCTGGAACAAAGCTACAACTGTACAGTTCTTATAGTTCTATGTTGAGTGAATAAGTTGACTGGTGAAAGAAATGCATTGAATATCGTTTGACTTGAGCGAAGTGTTCGCGGGTGAAGTAGGACTGAAACAAAGTGATGTAGCCATCTTAATGTAAACCATTTTTTCCTTCTAAATGCTTAGCTCAGTTAGTTACTCCTAGGTGTTGATTAGTGACCGAAATGCTAACTACTCGCTCGTGCAAGTGAGAGGAGCACCCGCTGAACATTACGAGCTGATACCGAAGTACGACGGCTTGCATCCAATCAATACGCCGACAGATTACGGGCTTTTTACATTGCTCGCAATTAACCTACTTTACTGACTTCAATTGCGAAGAACAGACATTTTCCGTTAATCATGATTGGTATCTGTTTTCTTACTGAAAACCGTCTGTAACATCTCCTCCGGCGGGTGGTTGTCATGGGTATTGTGCATTCAATGAAATGTATAACAAATAATAACTCTTATTCTGAAAGTAAAGTGAAATAGGAAGGAGAGTCCTTTAGTGAGATAGGCTCGATCTAGCTCCCCAGTACAATCGCTTGAGTTGAGCCGTTCAGCCAAACGTTCACCTGCTCCGTCTGCACGCGCATGTAACGATCGAGGATTGACACCTCGTGTATACGTATCAACCGGCGGCGTGTGGATAATGCGGGGCTAACGGGGGGACGTGCGACATATGGTGCACGTCTCGGCGACGCCGGACTAATGCGCGGGACACCGCTGCCGCCGCGCACTAATGACGCCGCCCGGCGTCGCTCGCCGCACAGTGATGTACTCACTGTGCCACCTCAGGTAAGGACGGTAAGTGCAACACATTTGTCACTGTGCTTAACGCCGCCATAACTTCCTAAAGTTATACTAAGCCATGGTACTTTTCTGTGGCTGTAGTAGTTAATATATCATAAAATATTTTGAATAGAAGATTTGTGTGATATTATGAATTTGTGGGCAACAAGAACGGGGATTTAAACTACTTACTTACAACACCAAAGCAAATAGCAAATTTATTGTGACTATTAACTTAAGCCAAGAACAAAATACATAAAAAGATCAACTCTTACAGTAAAACATTTGCGAGAGAACAGTGGCGAGCAGCGAGCATCAAAGTCTTTAAGATAAATGGCTGACTTTTTAATAATGGCCGTGTAACACCGTTGTACGTCGGAGAGACAATTTAAACGCTTACAAATGAATCCTGGGGGTAAGCCCGCGCCACTCATTTGCATCGCCACAGCCGGGACGCGGGACGCGCGGTGGGTACTCGAGCGGGATATAAGCACTCTATGACACCTCTAGCACTCACTTTGTCTAGCGGGAATTCTAATTTCCGTATGTCGATTTCATTCGACATTTTCAATTAAATTAATTTTGAATGTGGAAAATTAATTAACGCCTCTTTATCTATTTCCATGATTAGTTTGAGTGCCGCGATGGAATATGTGCGCCGACTTGGTATAATTATGTGACGGGGATTATGGCAACTAGTAAGTAGGTGAATTAATTAGTGCCAGTAGAATAATATTTTTATTAATTATTTATTTGTTTATTAGAAAATGTGTAGGTGTTAAATATGTGTGTAGTTTGAGGTCGCCTTACCTACTTACCTATGTCGCGTTCTTACAATATGTTTTTTATGTTTTTTTTATATTTTCATTTAAAAAACGTATACATATACAACTAGCAACTAATTACTAATATAATGAAGTCGCTCAGTTGCTTACGCTCACGAATAATTCAGAATAATTGTTAAAGAAAAATGAAAAAAGTATTAATTTTGAAGAAACAATCCGAAATTTGGAATAGTTTTTTTTTCATTTTCTTTGCATTATCAAACTATAAATATCAGCTTATGAAACTTAGAAATACGTAGTAACACCTTCCAATGTAGAAAGGGTGTTAAGTTCTCGTAGAGAATAGAGAAACAGACAAATGTGATACAGGTAAACTAATTTGAGATCACAACAAGGTTAGATGTCTGTGGAACTATTAAGTTGGGCGCGCGGGGCGGGGGCGCGGGGTGACGGGGCGCGGGGGCGCAAGGGCACGATAAGTGGAACGAAGTGCGCGAGGGCGGGACATTAATAACGCGCCGAGGACGATAAGTCACCGTGTTTGTGTTCGCGCCCTCCCCGTACGGGCCCGTGCGGGTCTGTGCTCGCCTGTGCTCGCCTGTGGGCTGCAGAAGTGCACAGAGAGAAGGACCACTCGTTACAATGGTCATAAGGAACCCGACTTGAAGCGTAACAGACGCAGATTGGACGCGTTCTGTGGGATATGCATTTATGGAATCGTAATTTGATCCCAAAAACATTTTTCCTTTTATACCAGAGGTGCCTATGTCTAGTGACCCCTCTCGATATAGGAATGTGTGTAGTGGTTTCAAAACTGCCTACTTGTAAAATGTGATTATACTTTTAAATGGACCTTTTGTACATTATCTACAAGACTACAAAGTATGATCTCTATCGTGACTTTTTCCGCTGAGTGCTAAGAAGTCGACGCGGACTTAATTACCTACTGCTCAATTATCTGCCGACGATAGTGAACTGCGCGATGACGGGCAGCAGTAACTAGGTCCTGTCTCGTCATGAGTCAGCTGATCGTCCTGTCTCGTCATGAGTCAGCTGATCGTCCTGTCTCGTCATGAGTCAGCTGATCGTCCTGTCTCGTCATGAGTCAGCTGATCGAGGCAGAAGTGACTCCGTATTGACCGGTTAGTTAAGAGAACAAAATAGTCTTCCATATCCCTCCTTTTTGGGGCACTATCGGTAGGAGAGGAGGGGTCCTACTCATTAATTTGAACAACAGAAACTCGTCCATATGCTTGTTGTTACTAGGGCTATTTTTATCATTATTTTTGTTGAGCGTTTAAATAAAGTTCTGTTGTTGGGTTAGTTCTATTGCCAAGTTCATGGTTTATAGATAACAAAAACATAACAAACGTGAAACAAAGCTTTTCATGCTTATGAAGGTAATAATGATAATCCTAAAGGTTTATGCCAATTTTGTAACAAATCGCGGCGACGCGCGATGTGACCGCCTCACTGTGGGAGCTCTTCATGATAACACTTACGACTAAACTTTATGATTTTCCAAAACAGACAACAAACAACGTTATTTATAGCTTTTTCCACGAATTTTTACGCAACACACATAAAAACTAAACACCGCAACCCTTGAAAGTAATTTCTTTAGACTATACAAATATTATGTTCTACCTATTTTTTTCTCAGTTTTCCCAATCTTCAATCGATTTCAAGCCACTAGTAAGTACCTACGTGTATCTATAAATATAAGTATCTACTAAGAGCCTAACCCGCTGCTGAGCGCCGCCTGACTGGGTACGTACAGTAAGTACTTACAGTCGGTGATGATGGATGTGATCGGGATGCTGTATCAATTAGCAGCTGTGCCTAATGCCCCGGCGACCGGCGCGGCACAATGCGGTGTGCTAATAACGTCATTATGTGACGATCTGCACACGCCGCGTTTAAGCGGCTTATTATACGAGTACATCCGTCGGTTGTGCACGGGATCGGGTTAGTAGTATTATATAATAACGGCATTCATTTAATATTGTGGGAAGCGTTGACTTGTGTTACTACGTCAGTGTTCAGCGCTAAGAGGCATGGGCGTACCACGGTGGGGCAGGGTCACGCTGCTCTCTCTGACCCGAAGCTAAGAATGTTAAGGCAAAATTAATATCATGACAAAATTAAATATTCATTTGGGTACTTTAACATTTTTCACATTAAAATAAAAACTTGGTAAAGGTCGCCAACATGACAGAAAACCGTCTCGTCGGCCTCTGCCACTTCTCATAGTGTGCATAGAAAGAGGGTTCTGGAAGCACAACGTACATTTTGAAAACGAAATATTAGATAGATTTAGCCAGAAGCCTCGCAGATTGTTATTGAAATAAGTTGTAGTGGAGTCAATAAAACGTATCGGTCAGTAAATAAAAAGCATTTTTAATTTCCTACTACTTAGTTTATTTACTTCTGTCCCACCCCTTAAAACATGCTGGGTGCCCAAGGCCAGGCCTTTCACCCAAATCCAAAATGCTTCACAAAAGTCAAATGGTACTTACATTGTTTTTATTTCGTGCGGAGAACACTCAGCGCAGAGACATGAACTAAAATGAATAAAATATCATCATTTTCCTGCTCTTATTGACCAGCGCAGCACGTCTTCTTCCACTCCTACATCTCAATTGGCGATCATCAAAATTCAATTCAATTCTTTATCGCAGAAGTCATCTCCCTTCTGGCTGATCTTTTACCCAATCGTTTTATCGTTTCTATGTTGATCCTACGTTCTTCACTTAATTTTAATATCAACAAAAAAACAAAACCAGAACGTACGATGGCCAATCAAGCTATACAAAACCAGTTTATAAGGATCTCTCATTGTGTAGGAAATCTATATAAAGCGAGGCCAAGTTATACTGGAAATGTACAGCTTCATGTGCCGCCGTGTGTACTAGCAAATAGGCATTCATGTGCCGCACTAGCTGCGCCAGTCTGCAAAAGTTTACGAATTTATTGGAAATGTTATCGTTAAACCCGAATTAAATCAAATAGCAGCTCATTTATATTTGAAGTAGAGGACCATTACAGTTACTCCGCGAGATTCGTAACAAGCGGTTGGCAAGCGCGCCCGAGGCCGCGGGGGCGGGCTAGTCTCGCCTTCACCGTCCACTATGTGGTGCACATATTTTTTCCTTCGCCGAGACAATGTGGTCAAGTGATTGAGAACATCTGTGGGTCTCGTCGGGAATGCAATCCCATGGTGGGACAAAAAGTATCATTTGGTTTTTTAGATTTAGATATTGCTGGACTTTTTTCAAGAAAGGAGGATTTTGTAAATGACAATGGCGTAATGGAGGTTATTATAGTAACAGTATTATAACTGACTAACTGAAAATAATACGGGGCCGACATCACTACGTTGATCTTCTTCTTCGTCGTGTCGATAATTCCTTTTCTGACTCAAATAAGCTTCGACCGGAACTGTGGCTGGTGGGCTGTGGTAGTAGTTGTCCCGCTGGGAGCTTTTCTGTAGGTTCAGCATAGTGTGCTGGAGAGGGATGTCTGAGGAGCCAGAACTTTGTTTTTTCTTCTTTAACCCTGTTGTTGGCGACTAACGGATTAGTCGACCTGAGGAAGCTGTTCCGACTCATTTCGTCGTTCAGTCGTTGATATTTTAAGTAGGTATATCTCTGAACATCCTGCGAATCGCAGCGCACCTTCGTAGGTACGTTACGTGCTCGACACACTTCCGAGAAGCACAACTCCGGACGGAACCGGTCTAATTATTAATTAACTATTTCAAGTAACTCCGGGCATCTCAACAACTCGCCGAAATATCTCCGAGCAGTCGAGCACAAACCAGACTCAAACATATTTTATAATAAAGAATTACTTTTGCAATTATAAGGAACCAACTTCTCTGATTAGTTGAATATAAGTGTAAGAATTTCACTTAAAACTTGAGTTCTGACATTCAGCCGCGAGCCGACTCCACACTTTGTCAGCTAACTGAGTTAACTACTGAAAGCCTACTTCATATTACCGCATAGCAACAACATAGAGAAAACCCACTTTTGTAGAAATAAGTTCTACCGGAGTGTGATTGAAACGGAACCATCCTGATCCTCAGAACTAGTGATGTACATTGTACGGACTGCAACTTCTGTTTGACATGTACCTACCGTGTGAAACTTACATGTTCTCTTTGATAAAATAAAGGCTGCTCAAACGTTCTTAAGAGAGCTGAGTATTTGTAAACATTTCATGTCACAAGCTCCAATATTTTCCAGCGTCTAACAGTACTTATATCGAAAGAAAACAAGAGGCAGGCATTTTGTTCAGAAAACATTTTAGAACGATAACAAGAGAGCTTTGTACGTCCGCTTCGAGTTGTTTAGTGAGCCAACAACGGGTTGGTGTCAGAAACAACGATTATGTCGAAGCTACCTACGGTACATAGCTACCCACCCACAGGCGCTGATGGGCGCAGTCAGTCGACGTTATCACTGGAGTCAAGAGCGCGCATCTGTCCCGCAGCCACTCACTGCCACTTCTTGATTAATCACACTATTCATTAGGGGTACGTCTAATACGCCGCGACGGGATCGCTAACTTATTGTATTAGCGAAAATAATAACATCTAAGAATAATTCCCTTGTATTTCTAACAAGGTTTATTAGTGCCGGTATCTGTAATATTTTAGTCCTGCTCTTGAGAAAAAATATAATATTTCGTTCGTTTTCCTCCAGTTTCGTTTAGTTATCGATAAATTTTGATCAGACGCGGCGCCGGACGTTGCTAGAAAATTTCCTGCGCTCTCAGATAAAACAAATTTTATCGACGAGCTTACGCTTTGTTACAGCCGAACGACAGAAATTCGTTTACGCAGCCCGATAACAAATACACAATAACTGCCTTTAACACAAATAAAACGCTCGATGCGTTACAAAACGATGCTGTGATGATATCGGGACAATTTAGCGCGAATGTAACGTTAAAACTCCATGATACTCGATGTGGTATATTCTGAAATACAAAGGATGTGCCCATGGCGATAGCAAAATAATTGTGTGTTGAGTTGAGCAAACGTCATATCGCTGTATTGCCTACGCACGGTATGCCAGAATTACAGCAGCGTCACTCAAAGACGAGGTGTAGAGCTGCTGGACGTGATGCTGTGCCACAGCCCCTTGTGACCCGTTTCAATAAAGTCGCGTTGTAAAGCTGATCACACACTGCGCCGGGACGCCGCGCGCCGCTCCCGCTTGGCGCGCCGCGCCGCCGCCGCATCGACAAACACTACTTTGTATGAGCGCGTAAAACGCTCAACCGTTATTAATTTTCTTTTAGCGCTTTAGAGACACTAAAATGTTAAAAATTCCACCCCGCTCACGCTCTGGATTTCAAAAACTAGTGCAATAGTAGTCCCTGCGTACGAAACAGTTCGTTATTGTCATATTTACGTTTAATGAAATCACGGGAGCTGGCCGCCCCACAAATCTCCATGCATGACGCGTGACGCGTGACGCGTGACACGAGTCGCGCGGACGCGTTCACTCGCGAACAATTAGCGCTCACATCAATGAGCCGCGGACATCAAGTTAGATGCTAATGTGATGTCATTACTGGTATTAGCTCGAACAAAACGCTTTAAGACTTCAAGAGATTTTAGTATATTTATGTCAACATAAAATTACCTGTCTTTAGATTGAAACCATTGGAGTGCCCGATGTTTCATAACCATTGAACATAAGTCCAAAGCACAATTGTGCTATTAATTTATGACGTCCTTAGAATGTCAATAGTTGGTGCCACTTGTCATATTAATTACCGACTGCAAGCCGAGCGAGCATTACACCGACCGGTGCCACACACACGCGACACAAGTGCCCTCCACTACCAATCATATCATAAATGTATAACGAGAGCTGATACTCGATCGAGAAAATAAAAAAGCATAAGTATAAAAGCCTACTTTTTCATATGAAATACAATTTAAGCGGATCAACGTTGTGAGCTTACTATAACAGTAATACGGCATTGTGCCGAATGGCATTGTTCGCGCAAGCGAGCGATATGAGCGATGTGAGTGAGTGAGCGCGGCAGTGATCCGCCGCGCATGCGACCGGCCGGTAAATGACTCATTTCATGACTAATAAATATTTAGCGTTTTTAGGTTCCACAACTAGTTACGCTCGTTGAAGTGTCAATTTTGAGCACCGTGCTCCATAATATTGCGCTAAAATGGACGGATGTGAGTCACATTGCCATAAAACCGTCCTCTACATAGTAAGTATAATATTATTTTGAGCATTCTCGACCCCTTGACATAATCCTGGTGAACTTGAAATACCAAATCCTGAAGGAAATTAAAGGAAGAAAAATGATATCAACGCCGCGGAAGAGAGCTAATAGCGGAAGCGGGATCTTCCTCGCGAAATAGTTTTAAAATTATAAAGTGTAGGTACACAGCGTCGACGTCGGCGCGTGATTTATGACGCTCGCTCGTCCGAAACGCGCCGCGCGCAGCCCGCGTCATTAATAACCGCGCGACATCGCGGCAACACACAGGTAAACGTGGCATTCTCCGCGCGCGCGGTGTACAGCAAGGATGCCACCGTATTATGGACTGCTCTACGCCATAAGAACCTTGGAAGTCCTTGGAACTCTTTGGAATGGGCAACTAGCTACATCTTTTTGATAAACCGACTCCTTGACAATTCAAAAATGCCTTTGATTTAAATGTTTAATGTAACTGAAATCGGTATTCTAGAAACAATTTGCAGACCAACCCGCTTCGCCTGTATCCCCGTAGGTACGTGTTCCTTCCCAATGGTAATATTACTGACTGATGATGATTATTTTACTATGCCTCATAATATGGGATCGTAACATTTGTGCATGCTGCATCGCTTCCGACGAAGCAAACTGGCGCGTGCGCCGTGTGCCTACACACTAACTTAGATGTGTGATTTTTTTTTTGGCTGTATATATGGAGTTGGAATTTATGAAATTGTAAAACTTTAATGATAAATTTTGCATGACTGAATTGTTACAACACAGTGGACTACGCATTCACTGGACATCTGGAAATGTATGATTATGTACAGTATTGAGCAAATGTATTTGTGCTTATCAACCCTAATTGTTTATTAATTACATCCTGATCAAAACCCGGTATATCCACGCTAAATGGGAAATGAAAGAAATATGGTTTTGACTATACGTTTTTGAATTATGAGGTTTTATTACAAACGGCTACTCGTGTAGGAGTTTGTGGATATTGGGATACTAATAAAACTGACTTTTAATGACAGGAAAATCAGATTAAAGTATGGATATACCGGAGTTTGACAGAAGTCACTGTGCACTTGGAACGTGCCTCACTCCCGATAAGTCATGGAAATGGGAGCCATCTTGGACTCTATGCTTTATCCTGATTGGTCGTAGCGGACGTGCTTCAGTTGAATTAACACTTGCAATTGGACATACCAGGATATGAAAGAAATCATCGGTTTTGACCGCTATTTTGTATTGATTTTGCAAATCACCTTGATTTAAATTAAACAAACTTGTGAATAACTTTAAATTTGGGCTCATTCAAAGTTCAGTTTTGAGTAAGGGTGTAAGTTACCGGGCTTAGATATTTAACTACATAACTGGTGCCAAACTCTACTAGTTGTGAACCTTTAGAACGTGATAAACACGTGGTCCGCCCACCGTGTGCCACTTAGTTGGCCAGAATTGTTCACAATTCATTTACGTCTAGATACAGCGCGATGGTAGTTACATAATGTGAATAGTAGATTTGAATTTTAGTACCTCCTCGCAAAATAATGTAAGAAAGAAAATGGGAATATTTTACTCAACCAATCGATACAGTACTTAAATACAACTACTACCAAAACATTACAATTTACCTAAATCCATAACTGAAGTTCATATAAATCGATTCTAATGAATCATCTTCATGTCAGATTTTGTCGTATTTGATAAGTATTATACGATAAGATTTCGACAAGCATGTCCTCCCACACGACAGTACCTAGTACTCGTACACAAGCCGCGTATGTTTGTGTAGATGTTTGCCCAACAATATCTGTTTGTAGTACGGGACCACCGTCGTACATGTCCTTGTTTGTGAATCAAAAGGTAATCCGAGGGATGTGACGCGGATTATGTCAGAGTGTCGTCCCACTCGTCCCGTGCGAATACCGCGCGTAGAGTGAACCCAGTGGAGAGTACAATCGCGTCAATTCTTCACCTTCACATCATAAAGTCCGAAACTTGCACAAAGAAAAGCTTCCAACTATTTAATTTTAAAGAAAAGTTATTCACTTCATAGAGGTAAGAGGCAAGGGCAAGAGAATGATGACAGCAACATACTAGGGCCGCCGGACGTTACTTATTTTCTGATTAACAAAATCAAAAAAAAAAATCTGGCATCGAGTAGCGTGAGTATGAACTGTGAACGTATGACCTGCTAACTAGTGCCGACGGCCAATTGTTAGATATCAGGTGCTAAAGTTGCGTAACAATAATGTATTTTTTTATAAAGCCCGAGTGCTGATTTTTTAATATTATGTATAGAACATTGTTACAATTAATTATTAACACTACATGCTTCCCGTCGACGGAGATTTCTGCCAGGCACTTTAAAACACAGAAGACAAAATGTGAGTTTACCTGAGACTTAATTTTTGATTTATTTGATACTCAGGAAATCATTTCTGTATTTTGAGCCAGACCAATCATAGGTGGGCCAAACATCCCCAAGACACAATTAAAATGTCGCTGTATGAGCGTATTGGTTTATTGACCCATCCAAAAATGTTTAATTGCGACCCTACAATAGTTCTGACTGCTTACAATGAGTATTAAAAAATCCATCTCAGTACCAAATATTCATAAAAATAGACTGTGACGTGATATTTCAACGTTGTTTTTTCGAATTTTCGAAATTTCCGTCACATTGAACGTGGCACCCATTTAGATCTCACTTCTTTTGTCGTTGAAGTCAACAACCAAGGCATATATCATAATATTGAACTTGGCTCTCATTTCACATTTATGTTTTTGATGGGATACTAACACTTCTTGATGCCACCACACATTTTGTTAATCAGAAAATAAGTTACGTCTGGCGGCCCTGGAATCTTGGACCATCATCACAGGTACATCAAAAACAAATCTGCCGAATTCAAATAACCGAACTATTCTCTTTCAAAATTTTAATAGTTTTAGCCACAGAATGCGACCAGTACAAACTATGTACCCAGTCAGCATGATTTGAGGTTGCTTCGAAGATAGATAAGCTTACAGTGCCTATAAAGTTTTACTTTAGGTGTTTGAAATTAACACAGGGACTACTTTGAATTCAAGTTATTGTTTTGCAATCATTATAATGTAATTATTTTCTCAATGCGTAAAATTACAATCATACACGATCTGGGTCTTTGTATGTACCAGATTTGTCAGAACTCATCCTTTACACGCGCCGCAAAATCCGCCGATCATTAGCACATCACTAGCTCGCATCCAGTCTCATTACTAGAAGCCGATAAATACCCTTTTGTGGGTGTTTAAGTGTGCGGACTGCGGTGTGAGCCGAACAGGTAATATACACACACATAAGCCGCTTACTAAATACATACATAGGAGAACACAAGGACACCGCACTCAATAGACTGAAAGAAAAAATACTGCCGTCTGTTATTAGTTCAAGAAGAGGAAAAATCCGGGAATCCCGAGTATGTTATAAGGGCAAATATCCGCGAAATGCAATAAACCGACGATAAGGGCGACGAGCGCCCTCGCGTTGTACAATACGCTGAGCAACCAGGCCTCCTGGAGTCGCGACTGCGACCGGCTACCCCGACTGCGGACCCAACCGTGACCAGCGCCTGGGTCAGTGATACGACGCTACGGCGACGTCTCAGCAGTATTATAATACAGCGAATTTGTAAAATTAACTCACAGAAAGTCCACTACTAAGGTTGAAAGAGAAATCAAGCGCGCAAAACTGAATTATCGGTTCAACGTTTGTGAAAACTTCTCACACTACATACTAGAGATGTTCGAGCTTACTCTACTACCACTGTCCATTGTAACGTACGGCAAACGCATGTCGGTGATAACATAATCAGTATAAGTTGGCCTCTAACCCTACATAATATAACTCCAATGACCAGCTCAAGTCAAACTGTTACTTACACCAGACGTCCCGCCTACTGTACTGTTACTACGCGTAACTTTTTGGCAGCTATCTTCTGCTTCTCGTTATTTGAAGGACCTGTTCCAGTATTGCAGGCATAAGCCATACCCTTTAGGAAACTGATAATATGTAGTAAATAATAATAATGCCATTCTTTATTTTGCGTTAGCAAGAAGAGCGAGTCTTCTGTTTTTTGTGATCACGTTCTCGTGGAGTGTTTCGTCCAGATACGGCAACACTGATACATTTCAAATATCGACTGACATCTGATATTAAGACTTCTAATTTACCACATCAATAAGGTTAGTGGCAGACTGTCCTTTTCGGTCTTTTTTATCCATTTTCCGTCAAATCGTTAGTTTTTCGTATTTATGCGATATTGTTTTTATATTTGGTGCCAAAAATATTATAGATAGTGTGGTGTTCACTAAAAACACTAGTTAGGGGTTAGAATAAAACCACCAAATGATCAGTAAGTAGACGAATTACTTTAAGGGTACGTGACTCGCTGCCCGATATATGTGAGGACTAGTCGACACAGAACCTTAGGGTCAATTCACAAAGACTCGGACCGCGTGACGTCTCGCGGCGGCTTCTTTCAAACGATACTATGCATTTCCTAATGGAGATAAAGCATAAAATTACTTGAGTGGACGCCACGTCGCTTCGCGTCACGTCTCGGTGTGAACTGACCCTTAAAGTTCACGCTACGTTTATTATTATATCACAGATAGGTCTTAGAAATAACCAGAGGTATACATATTTCTTGACACGCATGTTTCTGCAGTTATAACTTACATGCTTAATACATGAAGTTTTATTCGGCGGAAGGCCTCTAATTTAAATTTGAGTGTAGGTAAGTAGGTTTTTATTTTACCTATCTACTAATAAAACCAATATTTCACGTATGTGAGTTTATGTGACCATGCAAAACGTAAGGGCAAGTAAATATAACTTAAACTCCCATTCACACGTGAATAAGGAGCTCATAAAGAGGATGAAAGGACCCGAGCCAAGCGGGACATCCGCGATATACGGCCACACGCACCGCCCCGATCATAGCCGATCATGACCGATGATACACGACAATAGACCGACCCAGAGATAGCGATCTGTCAGGCCCGCGTACTACGCTCACACGCCGAGGGTTCGCGCGGACGAGCCCACGAATGATAATAAGATGGCTGACTTACACTGAATTATGAATTATTTATACCGGTAACACGTAACTCGACTGAAACTCCACTTCTACGCTCAAACACACTTTTATGAACGTTCTGTTTAAACATGTCGCAGAAAACGCAATCATCATCATCTGCCTAGCCTTTTAACAACTATATTGGGGTCGGCTTCCCGTCTTACCAGATGCAGTTGAATAACAGTATTTTACATGAAGCGATTGCCTATCTGACCTCCACAACCCAGTTAGTACTGGGAAATACGATACGCCTTGGTAAGACTGGTTGCTATACAAATGACAGCCGGGACCAATGGCTTAACGTGCTTTCCAAGGCACGGGGGAAACTCGGTATGTAATGTGTGGTCACCCATACATAGACCAACCTAGGCAAGCACGGCTTAATCTAAAGATCGACCCTAGCGTCTGTTATTATTTAGTCACGAGCTTCTCGCATAAAGCGCGATGTTCAGTATAAATACAATTTGACCCCACCAACAAGGGTGGAGAAGGCCAGCGCGTGCTTCACAATCATTGTGAGAGCAGTTAGGTGCTCGTGTGGCTAAAACACGCCATTCAGTCAAGAACAAAGGCTCAACAAACAGCCGCGACCCGCTGCCGCTAATTAAATATGAACAAGAAACATCCAAAAATTGTCGCTGACCTTTGACCTCTGCCTCCCTCTCCCTGTCGTAGTCCCCCGGTCTCGTCCCCGACAGGTGGTAATTGGGTTAAGCGCCGCAATTCGCGACTGCAACGGTAAACGCTATTTTGGTCGTCTGTCGATATCGCGCTCACGATAAACTGCACGTAATCACTGACATGTTCCAAACCAATTACACAACACCAGCCGCCGCGCCGTATTCCTTTATTTTCTGTGACCTTGTCAATGAACAATTTCAAATTTTTTCCTTGTTTCATCAGCGTTGGAAGTGTGTCTACATCACGGCATTTATAGCTACTTTAACCATGTCACAGATAATATAATACTACGTACCATGTTAAGATATTTTCTTGACAACATTAACCGTACTTCAGCGGAGTTTTGGTAAAGAGCTTTTGTCTAAATAACGTTTCCAAATTAAGTCGTCATTCGTGAACTCTTAAGAATATTATAAGTTTGGAGTGCACCAGAAACAATTTAAGCATCTACATCGAAATGCACTCAGCACGCTTGAAACTTCTCACACAGTTGTATCGGTGGCGATTCACAGCCCCACGAGAGACACACGAGCGGTACAATACGACACAATGCGTGAAAATAACCGCAACTGAAGGGCTCACAATTCCACGTCAATTCAATCCGCTACGTTAAGCGCTCAATGAGTTACGTATTTGAACATCACAATAGCATTGTAAATGTGCAGGGCGGATTGTTTCCTGTGCATATTTGCATACACTACGACTTGAAACAAAACTATTGATAAGGTGCAGCGGTTTACATATATTTTTTAGTATATTTTTTAGTTCAGGGTATCGTGGCAATAAGGCTCACCGTTATCCGTAAAAGCGCTCTTTGGAGCTTTGTAAACAGCACAAAGGTTCTTGATAATAGTATTAAGTTGTAATGTGATAGGAAACAAGCCCATCGCCATTTATCGTGTCATAAAGGGATTTCCTATTAAAGAGCCGCGCGCTGTTACAGTTTCAGATGACCGGCTCTCGAACCTCATAAGCATTAATGGCTCCAACTTATCCTGTTACCAATAGAACTACCTTCTCATTTTATTTGGCCGGTAGACCAGCGCTAGCACAACTAGAGCCAAGTATCGGTCAGTGTTCTGACCAGGTTCCCAGATTAATCAACAATAATATGTTAGGTGCTTCAACCGATAGATTAGAATCCGTAATCCAATCGGACGAACAGACTTTTATCAAATGACAGCTAGTGTGGGAAATGCGGCGCGAGGTAATGGAGGCCGAATTCCGAACGCTGTCGAATAAATGCGGACAGAAGGTAAGTGCGAGCCTCGTGTGATTTCAAGTAATGATGGCTTAATCTCGACCGCCTGAAACTAAAACGGTGTGCAAAAAAAAGTATAATATATGTAATCCGAATTAAGTTACAAAGTACCACTTATTTGTGCAAGTATCTCATGATGCACTACTAGGTACAAGTGAGTGGGTCTTCTACATTCACTCGCAGACGGGACCGAGCCGCCGCCGCCGCCGGTCTCCGGATACGTTTTCAATTAACTGCTAGCGAGGCCCGCTCCGTTTAATATCGCGCAGCGGACTTTAATCACAGAAGAATCAGGCAATACTACTTAGCCGGGACTCAAGGGACGACGCTGATTGAAATACTTCCCACTACCTACCGCTACGTACCGGCGGCAAGCGCTCAGAGCCGCTGCATCCTGGACACGGCTTCAAGAAATGAAGACTCGTCTCTTTATACTGTTGTATACAATACTTTTCGTTTCAAATATTTAATAAAATTAGACGTCATCGTGCGGCGCATGAGACGCTGCATTCGGGATGACTTCAATTAACCATTCCGGAGCATATAAGGACAATGTCGCATCCATCCACCACGGCGCTCGGGCCCTCACGGCATGAGGCCGAATGTCTCGCGACGGTACTAGTGCTCGCACAGCTCACAAGCCATAGCTCAAAGCCTCTGCAAGTCATAACGAACAGTAGGCAGTGTGTCAGGGTGTCCGCCGTAAGTCATAGCGCACGACAGCGGCCGCTCATCTGTTTGTGGGATATATCTCAGATTACGCGTGCGACTGCAGGTGACCTACTTCCTAAGCTGGTGAACAAGGGATTACCGTGTGCTCAAGGAAAACCGACCCAAAGAACAGGAAGCGCAAGAATTGAATTCTCATTTATTGAACACTAGCTTTTGCCCGCAAACTTAGTCCGCATGAAATTATTTCTCTATTAGAATCGAATTTTGATAAAAATTTCATGGGTTTTAGTTTTTTGCACGAAACCCTAATTTATTTTAAATAAAGTAGACTAGTAGCCTAGTTACTCCTTACAACGTTAGCTATCTGCCAGTAAAAATCGATCATGCCGTTTCGGGGATTTGTCGGAACAAACAAACAGACAGGCGGATCGACGCATAGACAAGAATAAAAAAATATGTATTTTTTTATAAGTATCGTATATACTTTCATATGCATTCAGTAAAAAACTGTTATTTTGAAATCACAAATAGAAACTTCAATTTTATTTATTTGTTTGCATAGATAAAGTTTTAATAAATACATTTATATTGAAATAATTAATTAATTGAAATTAGGGATTTCTCTTTTCTCGACCTATTTTTTGTGTCGAGTCCCGGGAATTTCTAGTTGTCGAGAAATTAAATGTAAATTTTTGCAAGAAGTCAAAAAATTGACAAAACAAAATAAAATTTCCGTTTTTAATCATTATCAAAATTTATTAATTCTTTTTTATTATTTATTCAAATCAATATTACGTAGCTTACCCAATATTAAAAACCCAGTCTTTTATTTGATTGAATTATTAGTATGTAAGGACCTACATAAAAACAATCTTTGAATTATCGTTACATACAGATGTGGGACAGATGTGCGTCATTATCAGAGTCAGCCATGTCCCAAGTAAATAGCAATGTGGGTAGGAAGTAGCAATTAATATTTCGAGTCACAATCAAACTATTTAATTCACACTTATTTGAGCAAAATGTCTTCTGCACAGAATTTAACCGAGATGTAATCGAGTAATTAAACACTACACACTCAAGTACTCAACACAAACTACACTAGATCAACCGAACACAAGACTACGCAGAACAAGAGTGAGTCGACGTATCCGTGGTGTGCTCGCCGTGAACGTTCGAAAGCAACTGATATTCAACAGGCCCGGTGGCGGTGGCGCCGACCATCGACTCGGCGCTCCGCTTGACTTGACCGACGTTAAATCTTGTTCCGACGTATCTCCAATAGATGGCGCTATCAATACGCCGTCATACATTTTGTGTTTTTCTTTTTCTCAAAACAATCTTCGGCAATTTCGCGATTACTAAATGGTTTACATGAAGAAAGTTGTTCAGTTCGATGGTTGAAGTTCGATGTTCGATGAATCACACCCTTTAATAATGACGACACCATTCTGGCACACGCTCTATTTGTCCTTTAACTAAGTAGAAATTGCAATTATAAATAATAAAATAAAATAAAATACATTTAATTCAGATATCACAAGATCCATTATTATGAATGTACCTATTATTATAGGTACATTCATAAATTATTCACGTTCGCAAATTAATACAAAATGTTAGTAAATATACAGAATATTATCGATATATCGATATTAATCATGACTTTTTCATTTTTGTCCAGAGGGGCATTTCTGTAAATTCTCTCTCTCTGCTTTCCCATAATAGTGTCTGGGTTCTATCATCTTTGGTCCAACTGTAGTATTTGTCACCTGTTCAGTCTTGTAGTGTCCTTGTTAGTGATAATTAGATCCCTAGCGAGTTGGTTTGTGTGGTTTTGCAGTCTTTCCTATTTATTTAGCAAAATATCTGCTTACCTCCTTCTTGACCGTTGGCATTTCCAAGTATTCATGTATCTCTACATTTCTAGCAAACCATGGTGAATTTGAGATTGCCCTCAATGCTTTGTTCTGAAACCTTTGCAGGATTTCAAGGTTGGAGTTACTAGCTGACCCTCAAAGCTGAATTCCATACGTCCATATGGGTTTTATTATGCATTTATAGACTAGCATCTTGTTCAAATTAAGTGGGGATTGTCTCCCTATCAGCCAGTAGAGTCTCTTAAGTTTTAAATCCGCTTCTTTTTGTTTTGTTTTTATGTGAGTAACTGAGTAGCCCATGTTAGCCTTCGATCCAAATGAAGTCCCAGGTATTTTAAACACTTTTCTGTGGGCAATTGCTCTCCTCGCAGTGTGGCGGCTGGACAGTCCCCTCTGCGGAGTGTGAACGTTATTTGTATGGGCTTAGTGACATTTGGCTTTATTCTCCATTTTTCCAACCACAATTTCAAAAAGATGTGTTTGTAGTTTTGCTGATGCTACAGCCGGGTCTGCATGGCTTGCAAGGCACGCGGTATCATCTGCGTATGTCGCTGTTAACCTGAAATTTTCTATCTTGCAGGTAAGACTTAAGAACAATGTAATAAGAATTGTGTAAGACTTAAGAATCATGGTGGGCCCAAGTGGCAGACTCTATCAAATGCCTGCTTTATATCTAAGAAGACCACAGCACAGTATTCCTTCTGCTCTAGAGATTGCCTTATCTTGTTCACATCACGGTGTACCTGTTCTACAGTGCAGTGTTGCTCCCGGAACCCAAATTGATGATTTGGCAATATAGCTTCTTTTTATAGAATTGAACAGCAAGCTTGTATCTAAATAAGTTGTAACTAACATAGTTTATAAGATTTATTTTACTAACCTATGGACGTTGCATGTCCGAATTAAAAGTTATTTAATTTTATTTTTTATAAATGGTGTAAATAGACCCTTATCATAGCCAAAAGGCACTTGTTCTCCCCGACTTTGCGATCAATTTTTGTTCTAGACCATACCTGGGAACCTTCCAGTTACGGAGATATTGGAGGTCAAAGTTCCAACTTTTTCACAAGTTTTTTTTTTAATACATCTTTTTAATGTAAGATTTTTACTTTACGCACCTCCACGACCCCCATACTATTCAATCCATCCATCAGCATAATGCTTTGAGTGCTTTCCATCGAGTCCTACCGTAAAACGTGATTTTTCACCCCAAAAAAAAAAGTAGATTCCCAGAAATAATTTTTGCGTAAAGTTACTTAGTTTGATGTATAGAATGCTTGGTTGACGGCTATGTGAAGGGTCTGTTTACACCCCATATATGCGGCTGGCCGCATCGAGAGGACGAATGAAAAACAATGTATAGCTACGTCTCAGTGCCCCAAAGGCTGAGAAGCCGTAAGAGTTTTCTTGGGTGCGCGGGTCCAGTTAATAGCAACGCCTCCACAGCAAAGAAAGTTACATAATCTTTCCAAAATCTTATAGTTTGTCAGTTTAGGGCAGCTAAACTAACTTAAAGTAACTGTTAATTATATTTGAAGTCACCTTATTCTTCTTGTGTATTTTTTTTATTCTTTGGTTAGAATGTGAAGACTGGAATGAAACTGACTCTTGAAGCTTTATATCAGTTTCGCGAGAACAGCTGTATGTCAGCAGCTATCTGAAGTGGGCGCGTAAAGCACACAAGTCACAAGTCGAAGCAATACTAACGAACGACTTGTTGAAGTTGGGATTAACTCGCAGAGGAGCAACTTGCTGGAGTGGTACACTAGGTTAGAACATCTTCTAGGCAGGCAGCTTATGCTGTCGTACACGTCGTGTCGTCGTCGTTCGTTTTTTGGAAGTTAGAAAATATTATCTTAAAACTTTTACTTGAAAACATTGTGATAATCCAATGTTATTTGTGACAAACTATATCAGATCCTCTCTCGTACCTACGTAGTTCTTTTAGGCGATAATAGTTCAAGACTAAAAAGAAAAAGTAGAAAAGGAAAAGTTCTATTTACCAAGTTTCTACTTCTGCTATTGTCGTTGGATCGAACAAACAAATAGATTGACTATTACAGACAAAACGATTGACTACGTAGTCTTGTTATTTTGGAAAAAATGTTAATTGTTGATTGTTGTTGTTTAAAACAGTGTTTGTTGATTGAAGATTTAAATATATTTATTAGCTAAATATTGTATACATTAAAATTAAAATAAATTAAAGTACCTAACTTAGAAATAAACTTAAAAAACCGGCCAAATACGAGTCGTACTCACACGCATAAAGGGTTCCGTAGCACCAAACAATATAATATACTTATTTTGAAGGCTCATTCATATAAATTCTAAATTTGTTTTTTATAGTATGTTAATGAAAAACAAAGTTACTGCTGCAGTTTGATGAAAAGGTCCCATATCTCAAAAACTAAATATCAAATTTTATTCAAACCAATTCTCGTTGAAAGTTTTTTTTTACGTTCTACAATCCCACATTTTTTTCAGATTTTTTCTAAATTATGATGATGGTTCTTTATTTGGAGGAACTTTATTAAATAATTACAAAATGATATGCGAAAAGCGATAAAAATACATTACCGAGAAAAACTATCATTCAGTTCTTTAAAAGTGAAGTAAAGAGCTAACTCAACGTATTTACATACCTTTTCGACGAATTAATATCCGAATTCACATTGTAATAATAAGACAATCGCGAGATATGCAGTCTCCGGGAATATTTCCTTGAAGCCGACGTGGGGATGCATCGAGAAGTCGTCGCGGTGGACAAGGGCATTTTTTTTTTTTTTTTTTTGGATGGGAAATCATCAAATGACCCCCCCACTCTGGGCGGAGCGGAAGGAGTGTCAGACTTGTACTGACTAAAACCCATCCATGTTCCTTCTTTGCCTTTTGTGTTCCAGGGCCACGGTGTCTCTTTCGAACAGTCCCGCAGCTCTGGCAGGCATCGGACCATGCGGACCCCTACTCGGTTGCTGACTTCTCTTTGAGGCGCGCGTGGAACACGAACGCGCCGTCGACACGGCCTGTCGTCATAAGACGGCCGGACGGCGAGCTAGCCCATAACTCGCCGTCCACAGGCCCGCGCCTACGGTGGCCGGGAGCCACCACGTGACCCCCGACGCCCAGGGCGTCTCCCGCGGCGGCTGGGACGTGAGGTTCTTTCCCTCTCACGTCCCGCCACCTCCTTCACTAGTATGACTGCTTCACAGAAGGTGGTGACGGCTTCCCATTCCCTCTCGCTCCGGACCATGGCTTGAACCAGGGCCGGACGCGAGAGATCGCCTCCGCCAATCGCCGCTACAAGGACACGGCGGTGCTCCGCCCAAGCGGGGCAGACCTCTACGGTGTGCTCCACCGTGTCCTCCGGACGATCCTCGCAGTGGAAACACCCGGGCGTTTCCTCCCGCCCGATTCGGTGCAAGAACCTCCCGAAACAACCGTGTCCGGTGAGGATCTGCGTCAGGCGGTAGGTGAGGGCGCCGTGGCGCCTCTCTAGCCACTCCTCAAAGAGGGGACTTATCGCCACTATGGTAGCGTGCCCTGCACGGGGTTGCAACAGTCGCTCTCTCCATGTCGCCATGATATCACGCCGGAGGTCTGTCCGCTGAGCGGCAATTTGCCGCGGCAGCGGAGTTTCCCCCCGACGTAGTGCCTCCGCGCGCCATTCATGCAGGCGCGCGAGGACTATCGCCTCCAGATCCCATGGCGGCAATCCGGCAAGGAGGCTAGCCGCCTCGCCGGAGATCGTGCGGTACCCCCGGATTAGCCTTATGGCTATCACCTTTTGGGGCGCGTTCAGGTAGTGGGCGGCTTGCCGCCTTAAAGAACGCGCCCACACCGGGGCCCCGTAAAGGGCCATGGACCGCACGACCCCCGCGTATAGCCTCCGGCAGGAGGCGTTTGGACCCCTCAGGTTGGGCAAGAGCCGCTTGAAGGCAGCCCCTGTCCGTTCCAGTTTGGGAGCCAAACGTCGGAAGTGCTCCACGAAGTTCCACCGGCTGTCGAGGACGAGTCCTAGGTACTTCAACGTCGACCCGACGCCGATGGAAACCGCTCCTGCCGTCAGTAGGGATCCCGACGGTGGCGCATTCCGAGGCCCATGAAAACACATGGCCTCGGACTTGTGCAATGCCACCTCGAGACCCAACTGCCGGATCCTATCCACGACTATCGCAACCCCGCGTGTCATGTTTTCGGCCGCCGCCTCGTGCGACCTCCCTTGTGCCAGTACCAGCGTGTCGTCAGCGTAGCAAACTACGCTGACGCCGGTAGGGAGGTCGGCGCGCAGCACCCAGTCGTAACCGATGTTCCACAGGGCCGGTCCTAGAACCGATCCCTGTGGAACACCGCACGACATCTCTCGCCGGTTCCATTCTCCGCCCTGACCGGGGTAGATGACGGCCCTATCCGTCAAGTAGTCCCCGACCACACGACGAAGGTAGGTTGGCACCCAGTGATACCGGAGCGCCTCCCTAATGCAGCTCCAGGGCATGGAGTTGAAGGCGTTGGCGATGTCAAGAGACACCGCCAAGACGACCCCGCCCCGGGACACCGCGTCCCCCGTCGTGAGGGCTCTCACGCGCATGATGGCGTCCACCGTGGAGCGCCCCTTGCGGAAACCAAACTGGTGTTCCGCAAGATCCGGCCCCATCCCCGCAAGGTGCCCGGCAAGGCGGTTGGCAATGACTCTTTCGAAGAGCTTGCCCACCTCGTCGAGCAACACGATGGGCCGGTATGCGGACGGAGAGTCCGCAGGGCGCCCTGGTTTCCGGATGAGGACCAGCTTCCCCGTCTTCCAACGAAGCGGAAACTGGCCTCTCTCCAAGCATGCGCTTAGGAGCCCTTCCAGTCGGGGCCCGAGAGCCTCAGAGGCCAGGACCCAGGCTTTGCCAGGCAAGCCATCGGGTCCCGGGGCAGTGTTTCTGGCTTTCAGCCTGCGTACCGCCACTCTCAGGTCTACCCCAGTCACCTCCGGAACGTCGTCATCGTCATCGGTGTGGTCCGCTTCCGGCACCGCACGCGGCGGCGGAGCCATAGGCGGGGGAGGATGCTCCCCTCGCGAAGGGAACAGAGCGCTCACCACGTCCTCCACGAGCTCAGGCCGGAGACTCTGCGTTAGCGGGGGGGCCCGGGTGCGGAGTTTGTCCCGCACCATCTTGTAAGGGCGCCCCCACGGATCTCCGTTCAGAGACTCCAGCATCTCCTCGCGGGCCAAATTCTTGGCCCGCCGGACAGCCTCTTGGAGGGCGGTCTTCGCCGCTCTGTACCGCTCGTACAGCTCCGCCTCAATGGCTGCCGCATCCGGAGGGCGGATGCGGAGCCTGCGATGCCTGGCGTACAGGCGCCGCGCGGCAACGCACGCCTTGCGCAGAGACGTCAGCTCTCGCGACCACCAGTACACCTGACGCCGGGCGCTTCCTGGCCGAACTCGGGGCATTGCCACGTCGCAAATCTCGGACATGGCCTCCTGGAACCAACCCGCCTCGTTGTTGATGTCAGCAGGCCTGACTGGTGATGACACCCAGGCCTGCACGATCGAGGCTTCCAGGAGGAGCTCCCGGTCCAGCTGCTTCAGCGCCCATCGCGGACCACTCGGGGCCTGTAGGACCGGCACGCTTGGGGACTGGGTGGAGACGTCGAACCGGATATACCGGTGGTCGGAATAGGTCTCCACCCCCTCCATGACGCGCCAGTCAACGACACGCGGCGACAGAGCGGGGCTGGCGAACGAGATGTCCACCACCGACTCGCCCCGCATCCGCACGCACGTGGGGACAGAACCCCGATTTAGGACGACCAGGCCTGTCTCCAGAGCCCAGTCCTCCACCATTCTACCCCGCACGTCCGTGTAACGAGAACCCCAAGCCAAGTTCTTGGCATTGAAGTCCCCGAGCACAAGCACGGGGAGGGAATGACTTCCGATGACGACACTCAACTCCGTGAGGGAGTTGTGGAACTCGGCGAGAGTTCGGCTCGGGGAGAAGTAGACTCCCACTACAACGATCTCCCCGAACCGTGCTGCTACGCACCCCTGACCCTTCCTGACACTCTCAAGGGTCGGGGTACCGGCGGCGACCGACGTAATTATGGTCACTGAGCCGCTAAGGTCCTCAACCCAGTCATCCCTGGGCGGGACAAAGTACGGCTCAGCGACCACGGCGATGTTAATCGACCACTGCGCCATGCTCTGGAGCAACAGATCCTGAGCGCAGGCGCAGTGGTTGATGTTCGCCTGGAGAAGGCGTAATGGGGCCGTTACTGGCACTCCATTTCAGCCCCCTCCCGGGCCCCCTGCGAGGGCCCCGCTGCGGAAGTTGCAGCAGTTGCGGCAGCGGCGTCGACAGTGGCGGCGGCTGCGGTGGTGGCGACGGTGGGGGTTTTGGCGGTGGTGGCGGAGGGCCTTCCCTTGCCCCTGGCCTTGGCGGGAGTACCGCAGGACTTGCTCCCTGCCCGGTGATCAGCCGGCTTGCCAGCTGCCGCACATGCGGCGCAGCGCGGCGCGGCGGAGCAAGCCGCGGCCATGTGACCAGGCTGGCCGCAGCGGAAGCACAGGCCGCTGCGGTCCACCTCCGAGGTGCACCGGACCGACACGTGGTGCCCCACATGGCAGCGAAAGCACCTCAGAGGTCTGGGTTCCAGCAGCTTTACCTGCGCCGAAACCCAGCCCACCAAAAGCCTTCGGCCCTCCACAATGACTTTCTCCGCCGTCACAGGGCAGCTTACCGTTACGGTTCGCATGCCCGACAGGTCCGGACGTAAGGTGCCTGCCTTGACCTGCTCGGCAGGGCACCCACCGGTCCTGGTGACGGCGGCCACCACCTCCTCCTCGGTCACCGAGTCGTCCAGACCCAGGATGCGCAGGTCTGCGCATTTGACGGGCCTGGACACTCGGGCCTCGTCCGCATTTAGGGACGCTCTAAGCTTTTCAGCCAGAGCGTCAGCGGACGAGCCACGGGTTTCGCCCGGGATTTCCAGCACTCGAGCCCCTGTTGCGGTGACTCTAAGCCGGAGGCCCCCGGCGATCCCGAGCTCCCCGAGATCCACCATCGTCTTCGCCTTAGCGAGCACGTCGCGATAGGTCACGCCCCTCTTTTCCGCCTCCGGCTGTAGTGTTATCACTACAGCTGCGGTCTTCGGGGCGCTGAGCCTAGCAGCGCCATTCCGCTTCTTTTCTTGGCGCTTCCGCTCCCGCTTCCTGACCTTTTTGGCCGCCCTTCGCTCCCTCGCTCTCTCTCCGGCCACCTGCCACCCGGTCTCGGCCACGGATGGCTTAGAGGGCGGGGGGGGCGGCGGTGGCGGCTGTCTCGCGGCACATTCGCCGCCTTGCCCTTCTTGTGGGCCGCCGCCTTGCCCTGCCTCAAGGCCGCCGCCCCCCCAACCGGGGCCGATTTAGCCGGAGCCAACTTTCCAGGAGCCGACGTAACCCTGCCGGAGGGCTGGCTGGACGGCCCCGGTGCGGAAGCTGCAGCAGCCGCATATGTGGCCGCCCTCGGGCCCGACTGCGCCTTGTTTGCCGCCAAGGGGGGGCGCAGAACAATGCCCTCCAGGACGGAGAACCGAGCCTGAAAGGCAGCCAGCTCCTGCCGAACCAGGTTCAGGACCTGGTTCTCCACCGGCACGGCCTGGCTTGGTCGCTGCTGGCCATTTTGGGGCGCCTCGCGAGGGCCGGACTCACGCAGACTGGCCAAGTCTGCTCGGAGCCTCCTGTTCTCCTCTTGGAGAAGCTCCGTGGCGGCCGTCAGTCGAGCGACCTCCGCCCGCAGTTTGACCATGCCTTCTGGCGGGGGCGCCGCATATCTGGCCTCCGCTGCCGCCATGATAGAGACGACCGCTGAGGGTATAGCCCTTTGCCTGGTGGAGGGCTTTTGCTTGTAGGAGACAGCCCTCAGCGCCGCCTCCACCTCCTTCGCAAGCCCGGCCTTACGCTCCGCTTCGGAGCCGCCGTCTGCGCCCACCTCGTTACCAGAAGAGCCCGAACGGGCCACTCCGTGACCAGCAGCCACCCCCGGGTGGCGCGCCTCCGCGGCAAGCCGTGCCGACCTCTCGGTGGCAGAGAGGCCCCTCCCCTTGCCGCGGATCCCGCCACGCTTGCTGGTGGGGATCTTGCGAGCCGAAGCCAGCTCCCCCTCTGACGACGACTCTCGGTCGCCTACCGGCCTGGACCGCTTGCGAAGGAACTCCCTGTTCCCCGCAGCAGCCCCGGGCCTTCCGCGCCGGGAGCTCTCTGAGCCTCCCGCGCTCACATCGCTGGATGCGGCGCCGGACTCCGACCCCGCATCCCTCTCCTCCCTTCCTTCGCCGTTATCGGCCGTTTTCTGGGTTAAAATATTTTCCATTTTGTTCCCACGAGTATGGGGGAAATAAAAAGTCCATCTGGGCAGTGCCCCCTGTACCCAGATAAGCCATAGCCAGGCCCGGCAGTGGTTCGCACTAGCGACTGATTTTCCAAAGGAACCCGTCAGCCATACATCTCCTCGCGGTGCGCCGCCGCTTGAGATTCGGGGTAACTTTTTATAGAGGTTTTCTACCTCGTGGTCCGGGCGGTTAAGCCAAGACCCTCGGTCCCAATCGAAGCCGCGAGACGTGTTCCACGACACTTCGACGGTGGGATTACGATATCGACGGGGACAGTGAAGGACTGCATCCTTCACTGTCTGCTCGGAGGCAGGGTAAGTGCACACCGAGCCCGCCCTAGCTCCTCCGCTGTGCCCTCTGCTTTTCAGAGGGTCACACGGAGCAACGCCCCCTAAGTCCAAGATGGACCCCTCCCATGTCAGAATATTAGCCATGGACAGTAACATTCCCCGAGGAATAAGAATCTTTTCCCATTCCTCGGGGAAGGATACTGCCCACGCCCAGGGTGCACCGGCCCAGCAGCTGCTATTCCCTCCAGACGTATCGAGAGGGACCGGCAGCCATCAAGCACACGAGGAGGAATTCTGACAACGCACCCCGTGGACAAGGGCCTCACCCCACTCTCCTTGGCCAAAGAGAACTAGCGCAAACCTGTAGTGCTTGACACTAACGACCGCATGGAGGTATGGCAGAGTCCTTACTCAGCTTCACGGACGCTTTTTCCGGGCCCCGCATGGGCCCGATGTAGACCTATCAGCGTCCGTAGCTTGGCTGATATAGTGGTGGTGGATCGATTAGAGCGGCGCGCAATGATTGTTGACATAGCGGTCCTGCATGATGAGAACCTTGTGAAAGCCGAGAAAGATAAGCAAATCAAGTATCTTGACTTGGCTCACGAGGTTGTCGACATGTGGGATGTGGACTCAGCGATCATTATGCCGATAGTTGTATCAGCCCATGGCTTAATTACCAAGAGCCTCGACCAATACCTGAGGAGGCTCTCGTTAGGCAGCTGGATCAAGGGCTCAGAAAGCGGTACTCCTGGACACGGCTCGTATTGTTAGGAGGTTCCTCTCTCTGAAGCCCTGACCGCCGGTAGCTTGGACCCTGATCCCGATACCGGTGGAAATTTTTTATATTTTTAAATGTTTTTTTTTTTATATTGTTTTTTTTGTAAGGAATATTGGCTCACGAAAAAAAGAATCATGTTTTGTTTTCGTTGACATTGTAGCTGTCAAAAATAATATAAAATTAAAAATATATAATTAAATAAATAAATAAATCTGTACTCGGTGTGACCTTCACTCTTCATATTTCAGAGTTTACTTGTTTTTGCTGCGTTAACAATTTTAGTGTGATTTCATTCGATCCGGGTGCCGAGATAGTTTTTTCCTGCCTGAAAATATTTCTACCCGTATAAATAATTACTTGCAAGCTGAGTAGAAACTTGAACGGTTTACAACTAAACTTACACCTAAGATATCCCAGACGAAAGACAAGAAATAAAGGGGTGAATGAAATAAGATATAACATTTGAAAATTTGAAGTTTTGGAGTTTTGACGCAACGCGACGCCGAGCCCGTCAGCAACAGGCAACAGTAACTAGGGCTGCGCCAGAAATGTCAGCGTGGTCGGCGCGGCGGCGGCGGCGTCCCAGGCCGCCTGCGCGACTTTGCTGACATCTGTCTTGATTGACGTATTTTTTAACTTGTGTTGTTTGTTTTATATTTTTATACATTATATTTAAGTTATCACGTAAGTTTCTTTTAAATTCTTATTTTAATGTTCAATAATGACTGTAGTGTCGCCGTACGGAGTGCCAGTCAACCTACCACATCGCTGGATGTCCTAGTTAGATGCCCACACTGTTCCCAAGCACGTTTTTTTAAAGGTGAAAGAGGCTTGAAGATACATTTGGGGAAAAAACATAAGCCTCATATTCCCCACAATGTTCCTTCTTCATGCCCTACATTTCCCACTCCCCTTACACCTGATCTACCCACTCAACCTTTTTGGAAATATCTTTCAAAATTAAAAACTACAACCCCTGTTTTAAAGAGAGTTCCTCGTGGCGCGCGACCTTCAGTAGCATCAAGTTTGGCGCGTTGTGTCCGCCTCGCCGCCCGAGAGAACTCTCAAAGTGCTTGGGAGCAATTACTCACCTTCCCATTTAGAATTCTGCATGTGCAAAAAAATTTGGCAAACAAAAAAACTTTAACAACTCAAATTAAAGACAACTGTAACATTTCGGCCCAAAGTTTTGACCCAAAATTTACAGTACATCCTCCCCAAAGAGGTTTATTGCATCATGTAGAATCTAAATTAGGCGAGGGTGATATCAGTGGTGCAGCTAGGATCATCTTTAGCAGCGATGTGGCCGCGCCGTACTCTCCAGAGACCCTTACAGCTCTGGAGAGTAAACACCCAGCCCCGGCAGATGACCTCACCTTCCCCGACCCCCCCGTTCCAGAAACTAACACTCTACAAATTACAGCTCAGCAAGTATGTGCGGCCGTCTGCTCCTTTCGAAGTGGCTCTGCCGGCGGCCTCGACGGCCTGACTCCGCAACACCTTAAGGATCTAATTTGTTCAGGCGCCGGGGTAGCTGGTGAGTCCCTTTTGAAGGAGCTGACGGCCCTCATCAATCTCATGCTCTCCGGCAGTGTGAACGATGCCGTCATCGATATTTTGTACGGGGCCAATCTTTGCGCCCTGCGCAAGAAGGATGGCGGCATCCGTCCCATTGCCGTAGGGTCAACTTACCGTCGTATCGCAGCCAAAATTTGCAGCGCCTTTTACAGTGAAACACTGGCCAGTAAATTCCAGCCCCTTCAGCTTGGTTTCGGGTCCAAAGGGGGCTGTGAGGCTGCGGTACACGCACTGTCCACTTACCTTAATAGTGATAAGGGTGAGGTCATCCTTAAGGTTGACATTAAAAATGCTTTCAACTCCGTAAACGGGACACCTTGTTGACAGAGGTTCAAAAAGAAATACCCAAAATTTACAGTTTTATTTACCTATGCTACAGGAACCCATCAAAATTACTCTATAAAGACAACCTTTTGGAATCAGCCGTTGGTTGCCAACAAGGTGATCCTCTTGGGCCAGTCATTTTTAGTTTAGCAATTAATCCAATTATTCGGCAGCTAAATTCTAAATTCAACTTATGGTATTTGGATGATGGAACCCTGGGTGGTGATGTAAATACAGTCCTAAAAGATTTAACTTTTTTAAAAGAAAAATTCAGTTCCATTGGCTTAGACCTTAACCTTTCGAAGTGCGAAATTTACCTTCCTGAAACCACTGACAGACAGTCTACCATTTATAAATTTAACTCTTTAGCACCAAATATCAAAATTACAGAAAAAAGTTCTCTTCACCTCCTAGGGTCACCAATATTTGACGAATCTTTTCCGTCGTTCATTGAAGAAAAAATTCAAAATTTTAATGATGTTTCGGAGCGACTTTTCAAAATTAACATTCATTCGGCCTTCACACTTATTCGATACTGATGTTTTGGACCAAAATTCACGTATAGCCTTCGCTCCACTCATCTTTGGAAGCATCCGCAGCTTTTAGAAAAAGTAGACCAAATTATTAGGAGCACTCTAACTTCAATACTTAATGTGGCCCTGGACGACCGAGCTTGGCAGCAAGCCACACTTCCCATTCGCTTGGGTGGTCTCGGCGTCCGCAAAATTTCAAGTATAAGTTTACCAGCCTTCCTCTCCTCGGTCTACGGTACCGAAAAATTAACCAGGGATATTCTGTCTTCCTCACTGGTTGATTTTGAGGTGCCTTATTCGACCGGTGCGTTGAACGCTTGGAAAATGGCTTGTCCCAATACGGATTTGCCCGACAACCTGTCCTCCCAGAGACAGTGGGACGTGCCGCTCTGCAGTATTGTACGGAATACCCTCTTAAACACGTCATTCAATACTGTGGAGCGTGCCCGTCTGCTGGCCGTAGGGGAATGGGAGTCGGGGTTATGGCTTCAGGCACTTCCGTCATCCACCATTGGCACTATGATGGATGACGCATCGTTCCGGGTCGCTACGAGTCTACGCTTAGACGCTCCTTGTGTTGCTCCGCATCGGTGTCACTGCGGTGAAGCTGTTGACAGCCTCGGACACCATGGCCTGTCCTGCTACAGGAGCGCAGGTCGCATTGCACGGCACGCCAGCATTAACGACATTATTCGTCGAGCCCTTGCCAGCGCCGGCGTACCAGCGGTTTTAGAACCAAACGGCTTGGTACGTGACGATGGCAAGAGACCAGACGGCATGACGTTAGTGCCTTGGAAGGTGACCCCTTGCGCCATCTCACCTTTCAAGCACGGCGGGCTGTGCAGGCGCTGCTGCTGCGGCTGCTGAGATCCTCAAGCGGCGCAAATACTGTAACCTTATTGGTAACTACAGTTTTGAGCCGTTTGGGGTCGAAACGCTCGGGTCATGGGGCCCGAGTGCGCGTCTCCTTTTTAAGGAAATCTCTCGCCGACTGGTCGACACTTCGCGTGACCAGAGGGCTGGCTGTTTCTTTGGCCAAAGAATTAGCATTGCCATTCAGCGTGGCAATGCTGCCAGTCTTCTGGGCACGTTTCCAGATGACAGCGATGCAGAGGAGTACTTTGACGCCTAAGTGTCCTATTGTCGTCGTTGTTTAGATGTTTATATTTTCTTACTTTTAGTCTTATTTTTATCATTAGTTTAGTTCTATTTGTAGTCTGTATATAATGTAAATATAATTAATTCACTTCAAAAAAAAAAAAAAAAAGGAATATTTAAAAATATAATTAATTTGTATAGAAATAAATAAAGGAGACCACTATAAAACAATCAATTAATCACTTGCAAAATCATAGGAATAAATCACACGTACCAATAACTTTCACACAATTACAATAACAAAACAAAACCTAACTTTAGAATATTGTTCTCAAAATTTTCAAAACTTTAACATTCATTCGTAATAATTATCGCGTGCCACTGGCATTATCATCAGAGACATCACTGAACATTCGCTTCTTGGTTGACATGATGAAGTCAATGTCATTTTTAGTTGCACCATCGGGACTCTGCCAGGTCCACTTCCTGTGCTCACGCTTTTTGAAGGAGTTCATCATATAGAGGCCCTCCTTCTCCATAAAACTAGCCAGTTGGTGACCCCGGTGGTTCCGATGTCCAACCGCAAATTGCCCCACCTGCAGTTCATCCCCGTCTGCTCAATTCCCCTTCGAGTTTCGTTATCTTGTCGTCGGTCCGGAGTGCACGCGTGTTGTATGTTGCCAGGTCAAGTCGTCGGCAGCCTGGTCCCGTCCGGAGATTCTTAGCACCCCTTACCACGCCGCGACCTCGACCGCTACCATAGTCGACGGAAGATATGGGGTGGTGCTACTCTTTTTCGTCCGACACCATACGGAATGATGTTTCTGTGATCAATTCGGTGAAAACCGGGGGCGATCACCGCATGGTAAGAGGCACATTAAACATCAATATCAAGCTTGAAAGATCTCGACTGATGAAGTCTACGCTCCGTCCAGCACAGATCTAGATCCAAAACTCCGAGAGCTTTCAGCTTGCACTCCAGAATCGTTTCGAGTGCCTAGGAAGCTCAGTGGACGAATACAACGATGGGTTCGTGGAAACTGTCCATACGACTGGGTCTAAGTTCTCCAAGACATGTCGTGCACACAAAAACAAAAAACCCTCTGACCATACTCTCGAGCTCATGAAGGAGCGGCGTGAGATGATCCTGCAGTCTTCAGGCGAGGCGTGGAAATACCGACAGCTCAATAGACAGATCTCTAAATCCTTGAAGAACGACCTCCGCCGCTTTAATACCGAGCGTATCAAAGACGCTATTGAGCGGAATAAAGGCTCCAAGGTATTTTCAAGAGATCTGGCTATTAGGCAGAGCCAGCTCACAAAACTGAAGACCGACGATGGCAGGATCGTATCCGCCAAACCGGAGCTGCTGAGGGAGATCGAGAGTTTTTATGGGCAGTTGTACACTTCAACCAGTAAACCCGTTGCCAATCTAGCTAACGACCCAAGAGCTAGATTGACCGGACACTATACCGAAGACATTCCGGATGTCAGCCTGTACGAGATTAGGATGGCTCTGAAACAACTTAAAAACAACAAGGCACCGGGTGATCACGGAATTACGGCCGAACTCCTGAAGGCGGGTCCAAAACCGGTACTTAAGGCCCTTCAGAAGCTGTTTGATTCCGTCATAATCGAGGGAAAAAGCCGCAGGCATGGAGCAGGCCCATCTCACTTCTAAGCCATGTCTACAAGTTGTTTTCAAGAGTCATCACAAATCGTCTCGCGCGCAGATTTGACGATTTTCAGCCTCCCGAACAAGCCGGATTCCGAAAAGGCTTTAGCACCGTAGACCACATACATACACTGCGGCAGGTTATACAGAAGACGGAACAGTATAACCTGCCTCTCTGCTTAGAGTTTGTGGACTACGAGAAAGCCTTCGATTCGATCGTTACTTGGGCTCTACTGCAGTCTCTCCAACGGTGCCAAATTGACTATCGGTACATCGAGGTGTTGAAGTGTTTGTACAAAACGCCACCATGTCAGTCCGACTTCAGGACCAGACCTCGGAACCTATCCTTCTGCAGCGAGGTGTGACACAGGGAGACGTCATATCTCCGAAACTGTTCACCGCTGCACTGGAGGATGTCTTCAAGGTCCTGGACTGGAGAGGGCTAGGCATCAACGTAAATGGCGAGTACATCTCTCACCTTCAGTATTCGACGATATAGTGGTCATGGCTGAGACCATGGAGGACCTCAGTACAATGCTCGATGACCTCAGTAGACCTTCCGAAAGAGTGGGTCTTAAAATGAACATGGACAAAACCAAAGTCATGTTGAATGCCCATGTAACACCCACTCCTATCAAGATCAGAGACTCTACACTCGAAGTTGTAGACAATTATGTCTACCTGGTTCCAGTTAGGTAGGTCTAACTTCGAGAAAGAGGTCAATCGTCGAATTCGACTCGGCTGGGCAGCGTTCAGGACGTTGCGTGGTATCTTCTCGTCCAACTTACCGCAGTGTCTCAAGACGAAAGTCTATGACCAGTGTGTGTTGCCAGTGATTACATACGGAACCGAAACGTGGTCACTCACAATGGGCCTCATCAGAAGGCTTAAAGTCACCCAAAGGGCAATGGAGAGGGCTATGCTCGGAGTTTCCTTGCGTGATCAAATCAGAAATGAGAAAATCCGTAAGAGAACCAAGGTTACCGACGTAGCCCGAAGAATAGCCAAACTTAAGTGGCAGTGGGCAGGGCACATTGCTCGCAGAACGGATGGCCGATGGGGCCGGAAAGTTCTGGAGTGGCGACCGCGAACTGGAAGACGTTGTGTTGGAAGGCCTCCCTCTAGGTGGACCGATGACCTGGTAAAGGTTGCAGGGATCCGCTGGATGCGAGACGCACGGGACCGGTCAGTGTGGCGACACTTGGGGGAGGCTTATGCCCAGCAGTGGACGTCTTTCGGCTGAAATGATGATGAGATAGTGATAGAGACCAATTAGTTCAGCCAGGTTTCAGACTCGCTAAAGTAGACTCATCTTTCATGGGGTACTGTTTGAGATGCTATAATAAAATTCCACAAAGTATTCTTAAACTGAATGAAACGAAATTTAAAACATGCATTAAACGCACACTATGTAAGAAAGCATATTACAAGTTGAACGATTATATCACTGATAAAAATGCTTGGCTCAATGCCGGTCCTGCTCCACAAGAACAGGGGCGCCTAAATTGATAGCATTAAATAGTATTGTTGGAGCTGCTGAAGATTGTATAACTATCTTTGCATTGTATAAATACAATCTCTTTAGTATTATATAGCCGCCTAGCCCATATTGTGTGAGTACTATGTACTAGAAAGCTGTCATTCGCTGGAAACCTGCGCCTTTTCTTGACTTGAATATGCCCTGGCGGTTAGGAGTATGTCATGCTCACTCAAATGTCTCGCTGATGGTGGCACTTGTGTCGGATCATTTAGTTCCCTTCAAAATGGTTGAGTTGAATGGTGCTGATACATGCGTCATGTTCGTGAACGGGCGCTGTCAGTTGTGACTGGTCATCTCTTATTTGCCACGGCTTATTTGAATTAATTATTTTATTTTTGAATTGTTTTTACTTTGGACACTTTTAACGTACACATCTTGCTGCATCGTTCTCACATAATGTACCATCTCAACATGAATGATGTAACCAAGGTTTTGTTAAAGTATTCTGATTTCAAATAGTGTCCATGGATTTTCTTGCCCGTTCTTCTCCATAGAGATCTACGTTAGGGAATGGGCAACTGCAGTATTTTCACAGTTTTTGTGCCTTGTGACTGGGACTGTAGCTATATTTTACTGTTGTCTTTGTTTCGACAATTCAAAAGTGCCTGTAACTGGCCTACTTGAAATAAATGCTTTGATTTGATGATGATGATGACTGGCATTATCAACTGACTTCAGGCTGGTCAACGCGGACGCTGATTTGCGCGAACTTAATACCACAGAAAAGCCGGGCTTCTCGCGGCTTGTGGTTCCCATAGAAATAGTCAAAATTCGTCACCGAATTTATCAATGAAATGTTAACATTTCTATACAACTATTAAGCCAAATGGCGAAGCCAACGAGTGCGAGAGAGAGGGTGCACTTCATCGCTTAGTGTTTGGCGTTAGAGCGAGGTCGCAACTGTGGGTTGCACTTATGGCTAGCGTAGGTTTGGTCATCGCTGCATGATGAATGCACGCGTTTAAATAATATTCTGATAATTATGTATGATAATATTTGGCAACTTGTAAAATCGCGCGACGGAAGACGTTGCGTTCGGCGCTCGACGCGCGGAATTTAACGTTATTATTATTTTGATATTTATAAATTATTGCTATTATGGGACGTTTTTTTTCTTTTTGTTAGGCTAATTGTAAGGCAAGCCGGGCTTCTGGGCTTGAATGGTAGGCGCGCCACTGATGGGGAGCCTCTTCCCCCCCCCATTAATCTTTCATTTATGTATTAAAATCGTAAAGCAGTTCACAGAATACATCTACCTACCAAGTTTCAACTGTACAGTCCTAATACGTACGAGTAGTTTCGAAATAAAGCGGCTGTGACAGATAGACATGACGAATCTATAAGGGTTCCGTTTTTTGCCATTCGGCTACGGAACCCTAAAAATGGCGTCAAAAAACTCCTCCTCAACGCTGTACAGTCACGAGCACTTACTTACTTACTTAAAAGTGTTTTTCTCCTACTGTTCTGATTAAAATTTCATTTTGTTATGAAAAAGATCCTATCTTCAAGTTACAATCGTTATTTTTCGCGAAAATTGCTTTTAAATTTAGGAAAGTATTTACATGTGGGTAGTAATTAAACCGACTTTTATTTAACCAATTTTTATTTTTATTTTATATTATCAATTATTTTGTTTCCTCCAAAAAACTACCTTGTCCTCTAAATTACTAAGTCAGCCACCATCAATGTGCATCTAAAAAGTACTATCTCAGCCACCATATATCATAGGTGTAAGCTACTGTAAATACATCCCTGCATCGTTGTTATTTTATAGCATTTATATTTGTGACATATATTCAAGCAATAAGCTTCTAAAATAACTATATACACCAATAAAGTAATTCTATTGCCTTCTAATTTTATAACTTAGTACGTTTAAGACTTAGTTAAGTATGACTAATTCATAACTCGTCCTATAATTTATTGTTCATAAAATAGACATAAAATGATCATCAAAAAATTAACTATAACCCCTAAATATAAACAACAAAACAACCGTAGCTTGTTTTTTTTTTGGTAGAATAGACTCTTTCTAGTGTTTAAATTCACCAAAAGCTAGGTTCATGGGAAACAACAATATTTTATGATAGGCGGAGTCGACGTAGCTCCGCTAGGCCTAGCTGCAGGGTTTGAAGTAACCTAACACGAACCTAAGACGTTTCCTTTGCCGCAATGCCTTTTTTACGATGTTTATTATAACAAATTGTGTTAATGTTTATTTTAACTAAATAAAAGATTTACAATCTATTGGACTATTATTGTTCTGATTACACGAAACGACTCGTCCCGCGTGAATCAAAGGGCACTCTCTCATTGGTGTTAGCGCGTAGTGGCGCCCGTCTCGCTCTATCGTTGCAGTTTCTAATTTTATGTTAAAATAATACAATGTAATATTTTAAAAGCTAAGTTATATCAATAAAGTTTTCGAGTTGATGCCTGAACTATATTTTTTTAAAGTACTTAAAATGTTGGCGAGTTGCAAAATACGTGGCTGACTTAGTAAATTAGATGGTGATGTATAATCAAAGAGACAAGTAAAAATAATTGTTGCTCTTAACTTGACGCTTTTAAAAAAGACGAATTAGTTTATTCATTCATTCATTCATTTCATTTATTTAGCATTCCATATTGTAAAAAAGATGTTATGATGTGATGTTATTAGAAGCTTTCTTATTTTCCCGAGGCTGACATATAAAATCAGAGGTAAAGTTCCGTGGACAAGAAAAAAAATTGTGGCTTGACTTATAATTTCCCTTTACATATTGGTGCTCGTGACTGTACCCAAAAGACTGGCGGCGTTGCCATGTTGTATGACAACACCTTGGCCTTTGGCCAAGGTAAAAGACAGCCCTTGGGTCACGGGAAGTGTCAACTAAACGTTTAGAAATGTCCATAATGAACGTAACAATATTCTTCCCTAAAAATCTCAACACACTTTTTGCACGAATAGTATCGTAACAAGTTATTACAGATTATGCAATCTTTAACTTTTTCGGTAAGCGACGATAACCATTATATTCGTGTAAGAAACGCATATCTTGTACCACGTAAAGTATAAAACAATTATATTCGTGTATTATTTTTATTTACATTATTTGGTAATGTCGTTTTACAAAACATGACAGATCTTATGCATATCGTAATGTCGTTCACTGTATCATAATAGTTAATATTTTTAAAGCAAGCTAGTAGTTAGTAGTTAATATTTCCTTTATTTATCTTTACACAAATCTTATACATTTTTAAATATTTCTTAAACTAAAAACAATATAAAAAACATTTAAAAATATAAAAAATTGTAGCCCACCGGTATCGGGAACAGGGTCCAAGCTACCGGCGGTCAGGGCTCCAGAGAGAGGAACCTCCTGACAATACGAGCCGTGTCCAGGAGTACCGCTTTCTGAATCAAACCCTTGATCCAGCTGCCTAACGAGAGCCTCCTCAGGTATTGGTCGAGGCTCTTGGCAATTAAGCCATGGGCTGATACAACTATCGGCACAATGATCGCTGAGTCCACATCCCACATGTCGACAACCTCGTGAGCCAAGTCAAGATACTTGATTTGCTTATCTTTCTCGGCTTTCACGAGGTTCTCATCATGCGGGACCGTTATGTCTACAATCATTGCGCGCCGCTCTGACCGATCCACCACCACTATATCAGGTTTATTGGCTACAATAGTCCTGTCAGTGATGATGGATCGATCCCAGTACAATGTGATACTGCCATTTTCGAGAACTGGGTCGGGCACATACTTATAGTACGGTACTTCCGATTTAACAAGGTTGTATTTTAGAGCAAGTTGCTGATGGATAATCCTGGCTACAAGGTTGTGTCTATGCAAGTACTCTCCGTTAGCCAGACGAGAACACCCGGAGATAATGTGACGGATTGATTCGCCTGGACGGTGGCATGCCCGACATATGTCAACCGTACCGTCCTTCACAATAAATCTCCGGTAGTTATTCGTCATCATAGTAGTTAATATTTTATTATTATCCTTAGTGATTGATAAGTATTTTTTTGTAAATGGCTAATTTCGCTAATTTCCCTACCGCTCTCCTGGAGGAGGGTGATAGCGTCATCGAGGGTGACGAGGGTATGCCTTTTTTTTTTTTTTTTTTTCCGGATGTGAAATCATCAAATGACCCCCCCACTCTGGGCGGAGCGGAAGGGAGTGTCAGACTTGTACTGACTAAAACCCATCCATGTTCCTTCTTTGCCCTTTGTGTTCCAGGGCCACGGTATCTCTTTCGAACAGTCCCGCAGCTCTGGCAGGCATCGGCCCATGCGGACCCCTACTCGGTTGCTGGCATCTCTTTGAGGCGCGCGTGGAACACGAACGCGCCGTCTACACGGCCTGTCATCATAAGACGGCCGGACGGCGAGCTGGACCATAACTCGCCGTCCACTGGCCCGCGCCTACGGTAGCCGGGAGCCACCACGTGACCCCCGACGGCCAGGGCGTCTCCCGCGGCGGCTGGGACGTAAGGTTCTTTCCCTCTCACGTCCCGCCACCTCCTTCACTAGCATGACTGCTTCGCAGAAGGTGGTGACGGCTTCCCATTCCCTCTTGCTCTGGACTATGGTTTGAACCAGGGCCGGACGCGAGAGATCGCCGCCGCCAATCGCCGCTACGAGGACACGGCGGTGCTCCGCCCAAGCGGGGCAGACCTCTACGGTGTGCTCCACCGTGTCCTCCGGACGATCCTCGCAGTGGAATACAGTAGTATATATATAGTAATAGTATAGATTGAGGATACTACTGTTATTACAATTAGTACTGCCTTGTCCAAAAGCTGCATTGTTTCTGATGCATTTTAATAGTGGTTGCTTTCCTGCCTGTGCAGGTACTTAATTTGTGGAGGCTTGTAAATGGCTTCTTGTTGATTGTCTCATTATAATTTCTTAATATTGTTTGCTATAAGCCACCCAAACTAAATAAAATAAAAATATATAAATTATCCAGTATTAAAATCAACTTCCTCTAATATTGTTATGTTTCTGCCAAATCAAATAATAGGTACTTACTGACTATTTAATAAAACACAGTATTTGCAACATTATGTTACTGTTAATCTTTTGACACTACAGATCGACGAATATTATTGTCATATTATCGGTAAATTTTTCGGACCCTATTTCAACGAATAATATCCTAATGCATTAATACTAACTACGATATCGTTGAGTTTACACGCGAATAATATCGTAATGATGTGTTGCATACTATAGTTATGCCCTACAGTTTCAGTGTCATTATTTTCGTCAAAAACTTTGTTGTTAAACTATTATAAAAAAGGCTGTAAAAAATTTGCTTTGTTTTGATGTATAAATGGCTATCATGGGATCCACCCGTGCTGAGATATAAGCATAAAACAGTTTTTAATTTCTCCTGAACAATTTAGAATTGTCGATTACCATATTATTCGGTGTGGGGAGCGATATTTACGCCGCTTGAGGTTCACTGCAGCCGCAGCAGCAGCCCCAGCACAGCACGATGACCTAGGAAGATGGGATGGCGCAAGAGTATCGACACATGTTGCGTCCCACACTAAAGGCCTACCCATCTTCCATGAAAACAAAAACATGCCGTCTGGTCTGCCATCATCGCGTGCCAAGCCATTGGGCTTCAAATAAAGCTGGACCGCCGATGGTGACAAGAGCTCGTCGGATGATGTCGTTAAATTCGCGTGCCGTGCAAAACGGCCCGCACTTCGGCTGCATGACAGGCCGTGGTGTCCAAGGCTGTTGAAAACTTCACGACAGTGACAGCGATGAGGAGAACAAAAAGGGGTGCCTAGGCGTAGAGAAGCAGCAAGGTGGAAAGTAGTGTCGTCGAGCAACGCGCTTATGATGGACGACAGTAGTACGTGAAGCCATAGACCCGACTCCCACTCACCAACAGCCAGCAGACGCGCATGCTCAGCAGTAGTTATAGACGTGTTCAGGAAATTGTTCTAAACTACTCTGCAGAGCGGCTCGTCCCACCGTCTCTGGGAAAATGGATGGTCGGGTTCTTCAGAATTCGGGCAAGCTAGTTTCTAGGTATCGTTAGCCTCGGAGAAGCACGGCACATCAAAATCAATCAGTGTGGAAGCAAGGATATTCCTGAATAATTTCTCGGTGCCGTGGACTGAGTTTGTGTCCAACCACAAAATGGAAGAAATAGTACTTCTGATAATTTGATCCATTTTGTCCAAAAGATGAGTATGCTTCCATAGAGGGGAAGCACATAAGAAATACATTAATTTTGGGCCGAAACAGCAGTAACGGATTATGGTGATGGCCGAATGCATATTAATTTGGAGCAACCTTTCCGGAATATGATGAAATGATCAAAATCAAAATCAAAATCAAAGCATTTATTTCAAGTAGGCCTGTTACAGGCACTTTTGAATTGTCGAAACAAAGGCAACAGTAAAATATAGCTACAGTCCCAGTCACAAGGCACAAAAACAGTGAAAGTACTGTAGTTGCCCATTCCTTAACGTAGATTTCTATGGAGAAGAACGGGCAAGAAACTCCATGGACACTCTTTTAAATCAGAATACTTTAACAAAATCTTGGTTACATCATTCATTTTGAGATGGTACATTATGTGAGAACGATGCAGCAAGATGTGTACGTTAAAAGTGTCCATAGTAAAAACAATTCAAAAATAAAATAATTAATTCAAATAAGCCGTGGCAAATAAGAGATGACCAGTCACAACTGACAGCGCCCGTTCACGAACATGACACATGTATCAGCACCATTCAACTCAACCATTTTGAATGGAACTAAATGATCCGACACACGTGCCACCATCAGCGAGACGTTTGAGTGAGCATGACATAGTCCTAACCGCCAGGGCACATTCAAGTCAAGAAAAAACGCAGGTTTCCAGCGAATGACAGCTTTCTAGTACATAGTACTCACACAATATGGGCTAGGCGGCTATATAATACAAAAGAGATTGAATTTATACAATGCAAAGATAGTTATACAATCTTCAGCAGCTCCAACAATACTATTTAATGCTATCAATTTAGGCGCTCCTATTCTTGTGGAGCAGGACCGGCATTGAGCCAAGCATTTTTATTAGTGATATAATCGTCCAACTTGTAATATGCTTTCTTACATAGTGTGCGTTTAATGCATGTTCTAAATTTCGTTTCATTTAGTTCAAGAATACTTTGTGGAATTTTATTATAGCATCTCAAACACAGTACCCCATGAAAGATGAGTCTACTTTAGCGAGTCTGAAGCCTGGCTGAACTAATTGGTCTCTATTTCTAGTACTGTAATTGTATCTGTCACCCCTTTTGTTAAAAAGATGTAGATTTTTTCTTACATACATTATGTTTTCGTAGATGTATTAACAATGTACCGTCATGATGTTAATTTCCTTAAACAATTCCCTTAGAGAATCACGCCTACAAAGATTATATATGGCTCTGATGGCTCTTTTTTGCAGAATAAATATAGACTAAATGTCTGCAGCCCGTCCCCATATTAAAATGCCATAAGACATAATACTATGAAAGTAACTAAAATAGACCAGTCTAGCGGTATCTACATCAGTATATTGACGGATTTTTCTTATAGCATACGCTGCTGAACTTAGCCGCCCCGCAGGAGATGTTAAATGAGAACCCCATTGTAGCCTTGAATCAAGCGTAATCCCCAGGAAAACCGTTTTATCTACAAATTCAAGTTTCTCTTTATTCAATACTATATCACAATCGCTACTTTTAACATTCGGTAAAGCAAATCTTACGCATTTCGTTTTTTTTTCATTTAACACTAAATTGTTTGCTGTGAACCAATTATGGACCTGAAGTAGGGCATTATTCACGTCATCTAGATTTTGGGCCCGTCTATTTATCTTAAAAATTAGGGAAGTGTCATCAGCGAATAACACCATATTTTGAGGTTGATTTTTCAATAAATAGGGGAGATCATTTATATTTACTAGAAAGAGGAAAGGACCCAATATTGAGCCTTGCGGTACCCCCATTTTTACTTTTAACCCCTGTCAATTAACACCATTTATTTGCACATGTTGTTGTCTATCACTCAAATAAGATTTTACCAAACTAAGTGCAAGTTTCCCTAGTCCGTAATGCTCAAGTTTTAAAAGTAATGTGTCGTGATTTACGCAATCAAATGCTTTGGAGAGGTCACAAAATATTCCAATGGCGTCTTGGGACTCTTCCCACGCAGTAAATATGTGCTTTAATAAGGTTACACCGGCGTCAGTTGTACAACGTCCCTTGGTGAAACCATACTGTCGATCGTGTAAGATTCTGTTGGTGTTAAATGATTGAGCATTTGATTTAGCATTACCTTTTCAAACACCTTGCTAAAAACTGGCAACACGGATACAGGTCTATAATTATTTATATCTTTACTATCTCCGGATTTAAACAGAGGTATGACTTTACTGTATTTCATTAAGTCCGTTAAAACTCCTTGATCTACACACAAATTAAAAATTAAAGCTAAGTATGGTGCTATAGTCTCAACTATGGATGTACAAACTCTGATAGACATTCCCTAAAGATCTTCGGTCAGTTTAACTTTTATTTGCCGGAAAGCTTTAATAACTATCATAGGGTTTATGTGTTTAAATTTAAATTCAGCCGGGCAGTCAGACACATTCGCCTTTAATAAACCAATTGAGACTTCAGGAGAGGAATTAAGAGCCTCCGTAGTTTTTAACGGTATATCGGTAAAGAAATTTACAAACTCATGAGCTACTTCCTGATTAGAGCTTTTAGGACCACATGCTGTATCTAACGTGTAGCTAGTGTTACGTATTTTCTTCCTGTCAGTCTCGTTATTTATTACTTTCCAAACTGTCTTAATTTTGTTTTCTGCTGTTTTGATCTTGTTGCTAATGTGCAAGGCTTTGGCAACCTTGCATGTATTTCTAAAAAATTTTGAATACTTAGCAACATACTTGTTAAAAGTTTCAGAGTTTATATAAGGCTTAAGGCCATAAAGCTCAAATAGTCTTTCCCTACTTTTTCTGATACCTCTAGTTGCCCAATCACTAAATATAAATTTAGGGCAAATACATTTTGTCTTCTTTTCAAAAGTTTTGTTAAATTCAGTGTGAACTATTGAAAAGAAATTATCATACAATTGATTTATATTAATATCGTACATATGATGGCTCATAACACTTAACTTGTTCTGTAGGGAAATATTATACCTCTTTAAATTATTAGTAGTTATAGGTCTAAATTGAATCTGAACTTTTTGCAATGGTGCACCTAAAAGTTACAGTTTGTCCGCTATGGTCAGACGGCAAAAAATTTACTATGGCTTTATCTAAGTAATCACAATTGCAGAAAACATTATCTATACAAGTAGCAGAAGTTGAAGTGACTCTCGTAGGTTCAATAAAAATGTTGGTCAAGTCAAATGACTTGAAAAGATTAAATAATCGACTGCTATTAGAATTTTCTTCTAAAATATTGATATTGAAATCACCACAAATAATTATAGGTTTATCACTGGCTGCAAGTTTTGCCAGGACATCTTTCATTATTGATTCAAATAAGGAAAAGTTTTGATAGTTTGGGGGTCTGTACACACACACAATTACATGCTTATCTAGCTCGACACAAGACAGTTCGACGCAATGTTCCGCCGAGAGACCTACTATGTCATTACGTTGCTTATATTTAACACAATTTCTCAATAATATTAGGGAACTTCCACGCAGCATAGATTTATGGTTAAAACAGCTACCCACCGCATAGTTCTCATAATTAATAAGCATTTGGTAATCCTTTAGCCAATGTTCAGTAAAACAAATAATATCAAACATACTTCTTTCTAAAAATAATTCAATTTCTAATAATTTGGAAGAAATGCCTTGGATATTTTGGTGGAATAATTTTAAGGTGTTCTGCTGAGGCCCTTTTTTAATATTTAAATGAGTTCAAGAAGGTACCTTGATGTTGGTAGGTTTAACAAAATTGTTAAAGGTAGCTTCTGTTGTCTCACTTCCTAGTTTAAATTAATATTAATATCTGGAGTGAGCCCCGAGACTCCCGTGCCATCTCACCAGACAATAAAATCGTATTACTAATATACCCTAATTGAGAATTTTCCATGGTGACACATGGGTCCTCCTCAGTACAATTTTTGTAAACATTTATAGCACTAATGCTATATTTATTTAAGGTCGCAGTGTTAATAATATAACTAAACTTCGACATACTACTTATGTCTGAGTGATGTTATTGCTTAAACATAACTGGCGAAATGTGGGTGTACTATTAGGTACACCTCTGCCTAACCCTTCGGGGATTACAGGCCTAATGCGCCTGTTATCTTCGAAAGGTTAGGCAGAGGTTGTGTACATAATTATGTGTGTATGTTATTGCTTTAAAATTCGAAAGAAAAGGAGGTATCCTATACATGGATGGATCCACCCATCCCGTGCATGTCGGTTCATAATTAACTAGCTTTTAAATATAGCCGTAACGGCATTTTTTTTCGTATTCTACTCAGCAAACCCATTTAATTGACCCCAAATCAGGCAGTGCATAAAAAATAACTAGTCCGCCATCTTTGAGAGACCGCTATATTGGTTTTGCAAAGACGTCACTTAGCTAACCACGCATTATCATCCTCCTTCCTTCGTCAACTAAACGTGTCATGCAAAATTTCAGCTCAATCGATTGGGAATAACTGTTTTAAAATTCAGTTGCAAGATTTTACCTAAGCAAACAAACATACATACAAAAATTGCAATTAAGATAAAAACTTGTAAAAAATAGTATATTTTGATATAAGTTGGGAAACTTTGTTATTGCATTCGAGGCGGAATTCACACTCGAGCCGCAGGCGAGGTTGTTATGGAGCTGAGAACTGCAGTAACAAAGTTTCCCAACTTAACAGATTCTATTTTTAAATTAACAGGTTCACAGGTGACATTGTCATAAAAAATAGAACCTGTTAATACGAGTGCCTGTGTAGTTGAAACTCGTCAAAGCGTGATTGTTGATGAATGAACCTTTACATCAATACAAAGATACTCCCCAACGGAATATTAATCTGTCGCCAATGTACAGTGGGCAGTGACCGAGCGATGACAAAAACGGAAACATGACAATGTCGGCCGAGGTTTAATAAACAATCGAGTGGTGTGCACCGGAGCACAGCAGCACAGACAACTTCTTTACAAATATCAGCCTTCCGCGCTTGTCCTAAATGTCGGATACGCGAGTGTTCACATTAACCAACCCAGCTAGAAAATAACTTGCATTATAAATATATACAGGCATTTCATTGTGGAACCCAAGCAACTGTAATCCCAGACCTGCAAGAATGTTTCAATATTATAACGCAAAGGCAGCGTGGCTTAATTGAACAACATACAAAAGAGAAATAGGTTTCAGTACATCGCAGTGCATTGCAGTTCATCTTTCATGGAGTGCTGTTTAAAATGTTACAATAAAATACCTCCTCGCATACTACAACTGAATGAGCCGAAATTTAAAGGAGATGGCTAAAAAAATCCAGAGTCGACAAAAACTTCTTATGTACGGTCTGAGTGGGCTTATTGTGTACATAAAAAAATATGTTATTATTTACCCGAAAAACTATGGGATTTCGTTTTTTTTTTCGTTTATGAATCATACTTACAAATCCTTGATAAAAAATTATCAGCTGTCAAATTATCGACATTTGGGTCGAGTACGTATTGAAATTTAGTATGGGACAGCTGATAATTTTTTAGCAATTTACGATAATGGAGGAAGTTGTTCAATTTGATGGTCTGCAGCATATCCTTTCATATGACTTTACACTTTCTGTTACACCCAGTCTAATAAATAAAATAAAATATTTTAAATACACCTATATTTTTACATAATATACCAAATCCGTAGTAGGAAAACGAAACAAAAGAATAACCTACAATTCAAAATACTATTTTTTTATAGGGGTAAACTACTCGTATTTGATTGGCATGTGAAATAATTGTGGAAGCTGTAGAAGATTGTAAGATTATCTTTGCATTGAATTGACTCAATTTCTTCCATATTGTATCACACACTCACACGTGTGTTATACAATTATAACACACGTGTGAGTACTATGTATTATCATTGACTCAAATATGCCCTGCGGGTTGAGAGAATGTTATGCTTACTCAAATGTCTCGCTGATGGTGGCGCATGTGTCGGATCATTTACTTAGTTCCCTTCAAAATAGTTGAGCTAAATGGTGCTAATCCATGCTTAATTATTGCTTCATGTTCGTGAACGGGTCGGGCGCTGTCTGTTGGGACTGATCATCTCTTAGCTGCTACTGTTTATTTTAATTACTTTATTTTTGAATTGTTGATTGATTATTTTTATTTTGGATGCTCTTATTGTGCATATCTTTCTACATCGTTCTCACATTCGGGGTGGGCAAGAAACTTCTTGGATCAAAATATTTTAACAAGCCCATCCAAGACTAATAATTAGTAATTTAAAAGATCTACGCTTTGGAATGGGCAACTTTACTACTTTCACAGTTATTATGCCTTGTGACTGGGACTGTATCTTCATCCTTTTGTTTTTTACTTTCAAAGGTGCATGTAATGGTCTCATCATCATCAATTCAGCCAAAAGACGTTCACTGCTGGACATAAGCTTCCCCTAAGTGTCGCCAAGAGAGCAGCAGTGGCCTAATGGTGGCGGTCCTGACTTACGAGCAGTAAGTCGTGGGTTCGAACCAAGGCAGGCGCATATTACTTTGTGTAATTTATTTCATCACCACTGCTCTCAAAACGGTGAAGGAAAACATCGTGAGGAAACCGGCATGTCGTGAACGGGCGCTGTCAGTTGTGACTGGTCATCTCTTATTTGCCACGGCTTATTTCAATTAATTATTTTATTTTTGAATTTTTTTACTATGGACACTTTTAACGTACACATCTTGCTACATCGTTCTCACATAATGTACCATCTCAACATGAATGATGTAACCAAGGTTTTGTTAAAGTATTCTGAATTAAAAGAGTGTCCATGGAGTTTCTTGCCCGTTCTTCTCCATAGAGATCTACGTCAGGGAATGGGCAACTACAGTACTTTCACAGTTTTTGTGCCTTGTGACTGGGACTGACAATACATACATAATTTTTTTTATCTCGGTCGCTCTGTTATTAAAAAAAACATCAGCTGTTCCATAAATTATGACACTTAATCACAATTAGACACATTTGGAATGAATAAACAAAGTTTACTTATTGTACTAACGTATGTTTTTGATTTTTATTTGCTTAGTTTAAATAATAAAATATAGATTTATATGATACATACTAAATATACATTACAAAAATCTTAAATTACGTCGTATAGATATATTATTTTAAATATCCCAATTTTTATATGTTTTTTGGGAGTAAAAATTTAGTTTACTTCAAGTACGATTTGAAAAACCGTCAAAATTTTAAAGTTTTAACGTTTTTTTATGATCGGCTGAAGTTTAGATACCGTGTTTTGAACCGTAGAATAATCAAGAATGTTTATTAAACTACAACATATATTTTTATCAAATCAAAACAAACAATAATTGAATATTTAATGTTGAATCAAAAAGAGGTCGATTCTGAGGAACCTGGTCTTAACGATCGCTCACCGAGACATTCTGCTCATTTTACTAAATCGAAATAGGTTATTGTTATCCAATACAAGTTTATCTTTAATTTGAAGTTAATCAATTAGTTCTCGCAGTGCGAGGGAGGCTACCCAAGTGCTCGTGTGATTGTCCGCAGCGCACCGCGCGCGATGCAGTCGCGGGACTATTCCCAACACGTGGCTACATTACGCATCGCATGCGCTAGCGATCGGACGTACATTATGGACGGTGTCGGTGACTCAGTCCCGGGCGCAATGACTACGCAAGTAATTAAGTGTACGACTTGTAACATTGTTATATGCGAACTGTTAGCATTTACACAGAATAAAGTGGACGTGATGGACGAAGAGGGACTAGTGAGGCTATGTGTTACCGCCTTCTCGGAGGAGGACATTGAAAAAAGCAAGAATTTACTGTTTTCGTCAGTCTCAACGCAGCAACGGAAAATTGCTAGGAAGAAAAATGGTAAATCACAGCGAAATATCTTTGACATGATAGCACTATTCAAGCAATTGGATCCTGAGCATGTACCAATATTCGTAGCAAAAGATTTGCACAAACTCCCACCAGTGACATTTGATCATATTGACGCAACCAGGACGCTAAAAGAAATATTGACTATTCAAAATGAAATAAGAATCATGAAGGATACATTTGTAACTGAGAAACAATTAAGTGACATTAGAAATGAGCTGCAAAATTTGAAACAGACTTCAATCGTTAATAATTTCGATTTGAATATTAACCGCAGAAGAGGCGGTGGAAGTGGAATTGACAGCTTTTGTTTTGACAGCGGGCCGGTGGGTCTACCTCCCGTTACAGAAACAAAACAAGCGACGACAGATAACGAGAGTGGGAACTCTAGTCCACCTACGTGTGAGTTACAGGCATCTCGCTCACCCGTACGTGTTTCTGCAATGCCGTTCTCGTTCGCACCCATTAGTGAACCAAAGCAATGTGGTGCGAAAACGGCGAACGTACCCGAGCGTGACCGAAGCGCGCGCGCATCTAGTGAGTCACAGCGGCCTACCGGTACATCGGATAGTGGGTGGTGCAAACCAAAAACGCTAGCGGAAATTTTAACATCAGAGGATGAATGGAAAAAAGAAAAAGTGGCTGAAGAATGGCATACCGTTCAAAAAAAGAGGTTGAGAAATCGGCTGCAGGGATGTGAAGGCAAGGCTATTACGAAACCGGACGTTAAGTTTAGAGCAGCTGAATTGGAAATTCCTCTCTTCATAAACAGAGTTGATACGGCTACCAGGCCCATAGATATTATTGAATACATACAACAGAAGACGAATATAACTATTACTCTGAAGAAAATTAATATGGTGAAACAAAAACGCTACGCGGCGTACAAGATCTTTGTACCACACGCTAAATTAGCGATGTTTCTTAATGATGACTTGTGGCCTGAAGGTATTCAATTTCGGAAGTTTATCTATTTTAATAGAAAAACTTATGACAAAAACAAAGATAACAGATTAATGCATATTGACACGACATTAAGCGACGATGGTTGTAAACAACAACAATAACATAAACAACCTGACCAGTACTAACTCAAAACTTGTTAGTTTCAATTGTAGGTCGGTAACCCGCTCAATTGAGTGCGTAAGAAGTATATGCCGATCAGCTGACATAGTTGCCTTACAGGAGACGTGGTTGCAGCCCCAAGATATATCGTTCCTGGGCACGATTGATGCTGAGTTCGAGTTTACGGGAAAGTCTGCGATAGACACCGGTGCCGGTCTGTTGCGTGGACGGCCATACGGAGGTGTCGCTTTACTTTGGCGTAAAAACATATTTCAAGCAGTTTCGGTCATACAGTGTGTTAGTGCGCGTATATCGGCGATAAAAGTGACGTGTCGGGACCGGTCGATATTAGTGTTCTCGATATACATGCCGACGGACTCGGCTCACAATCTTGCCGAGTTTACGGAATGTTTGGGTGAGATGGCGGCGATAGTGGAGGAGTACAGTGTGGACTCTGTGTTTATGTTGGGTGACTATAATGCGCAGCCCGGCGAGCGGTTTGGCGTGGAACTGTTTGACTTTTGTGTTGAACAGAAATGGCGCTGTGCCGATGTTGAAATATTGGGATCATTATCGCACTCGTATACGTATGTAAGTGACATTCATGGATCTCATAGATGGTTGGATCACTGTGTGGTATCTGAAGCGGCGTGGCCTTCGGTGGTTAACGTAAAGATATTACATGGTGTATATTGGTCAGACCACATTCCATTAGAAATTACGTGTAACTTTAACGTACTTTAAACTAAGATTAACTGTCATGTTAGCGAAAGAAATAAAATTGTGTGGGGGGAAAGGGATTTGACACAAATTGACATGTTTAGAAATTTATGTACGACGAGATTAAGAGAAGTTGATTTTCCTTCTGAATTTGTAAACTGCAGTGACAAGTTATGTACAATCGTAAACCATAGATGCATTATTGATAAAATGTATAGTGACATTGTTAACATATTAAGTGAAGCGTCATGTATTACTTATTCTGGGCCGGAACAAAACAAGAGAAAGCCAGTAATAGGGTGGAACAAACATGTTCGGCAGGCGCACCTGGAGGCGAGACTTGCTTTTTAGAACTGGGTGCTATGCGGTAAACCTAAATCTGGTTCTGTATATTCTACCATGAAGGAAACTAAACGAGTATTTAAAAGTAAATTGAAGTGGTGTCAAGAAAATAGGGATCAAATAAAAATGAATATCTTAGCATGTTGCCACGACAGAAAGGATTTCAGTAAGTTTTGGAAACACACTAACCAACTGAACGGCAGGTCGAGCCTTCCTGCGAGTGTTGAGGGTATTAGCGAGCCTGCAGTCATTTCAAACTTATTTAGGAATCATTTTACTGTGAAGTCCCCGCTAGGTGCAATGGGAGAGGCCTCGACGGCTAGGCAGCCCGTGAGGGAATCTGTGTTTAGGGTTTCAGCTAAGGAAATACAGGCAGTGTTGAGAGGCATGAAGCGCGGGAAATCACCTGGGCATGATTCTTTGAGCATCGAGCATTTACAAAATGCGGGTGTTCATATGCCCAGAGTACTGTCGTTGTTTTTTAATTTATGCATCTCACACTCGTACCTTCCGGTCGACTTAATGAAGACGTTGGTGGTGCCTATCATTAAAAATCGCACTGGGGACGCTTCTGACATAAATAACTATAGGCCCATATCGTTGGCTACTGTAATTGCGAAGGTGTTGGACAGTGTGCTGGACAAGCAGTTAAATAAACATCTGTCGCTTCACGACGCTCAATTTGGCTTCAGAGTTGGTCTTTCAACTGAACACGCTGTTCTGTGTCTCAAGCACACTGTTCGATACTATACGGACAGGAAAACCCCTGTGTATGCGTGCTTTTTGGACTTATCAAAAGCCTTCGATTTGGTGTCCTATGGTGTTTTGTGGAAGAAGATGTATGATGAGACAACGCTTCCAGGTGAGTTGATTGAGCTGTTTAAGTTTTGGTACGGCCATCAAGCCAATATGGTGAGGTGGGCAGGCGCGCTATCCGATCCGTACGGGCTGGAGTGTGGGGTGAGGCAGGGCGGCCTGACCTCACCGAAGCTCTTCTGTCTGTATGTGGATCGGCTGGTTCGTGAGCTCAGCAGCACTATGGTAGGTTGTTCAATTGACGGAACATTTGTCAACAACATAAGTTATGCCGATGACATGGTGCTGCTGGCCCCATCGATCAGCGCCCTCAGGACACTGTTGTCGGTTTGTGAGCAATATGCGGAGGCCCAGGGCCTTCGATATAATGCAAGGAAGAGCGAGTGTCTGATGTTCAATGCAGGCACTAAAAGCTATGATGTACCACCCATTACACTAGGGGGGACCGCTCTAGAGTGGGTCACTTCTTTCAAGTATCTGGGGCACTGGGTCACTGCTGCGCAGACCGATAATAGTGACATTGAGAGGGAACGTAGGGCGCTGTCAGTCAGGAGCAATATGTTGATCCGTAGGTTTGCAAAATGTTCAAATGACGTTAAGGCGACTCTGTTCAGGGCATACTGCCAATCTTTTTACACTTGCGGCCTATGGGTCGACTACACGCAGAGGGCTTACAGCGCCTTACGAGTCCAGTACAATAACGCATACAGGGCACTGTTGAGGCTGCCTCGACACTGCAGTGCATCAGGGATGTTCGCTGAGGCACGTATAGATGACTTCTATGCAATCATACGAAAGCGTGTCGCTTCCCTGATGTGGCGGGTGCGGGGCAGCGCCAACAGTCTCTTGATGACTGTGGCGGATAGGACTGATGGCCTCATATTAAAACACTGGACGAGGACCCAAGTGTTGCCTACAAACCGTGCCCAGAAATAATGTGTGTCGTTTAGTTGTTGCTGTGTGTTATTATTATTATTTTTATTCTGACATTTATTATTTATTATCATTATTGTTTTCTGACATGTGTATTGAAATTTGTAAATGTGTGAAATTATGTACTAACAATAGACTGTAAGTGTTTATGTTCTTACTAACCATATGGATTGTACTGATCTGGCAAATAAATCATTATTATTATTTCGAGTTCTTTCATGTTCTTCTCTCGTAAGAGAGTACAAAAACCCTACCCACGGGCCGGAGCCAAGTTTGTAGGGGGAGTTTAAATGGAGAATGTGGATGATATTGTAGAAGAAGTAAGGACTTTCCGGGTGATGCGACAGGTGTTAAGAATTGTGGCTTTTTGGAGCAGCTGAAGTGTGTGGGAAGGCATGTGTAAAGTATTAAGGCTTTGCATAAGAGATTTTGGTACTATACCGGTGGAAGAGAGCACTATAGGGACAATGTGGACGGTTTGTGCTTTCCACTGGGTTTTTATTTCTATGGCGAGGTCTTGATATTTACTTAGCTTTTCCGATATTGTAGTTTGAATGTTGTGTGAGTTTGGGATAGCTATATCTACGAGTATTAGGTAAACTGTTTTATTGGCTTTGTCGTGGAGGGTTATATCTGGTCTATTGAAATGTATGGTTTTGTCTGTTATTATCGTCCGATCCCAATAGATTTTCTGATTGTTATTGTCTAGTATTAGTTCCGGTTTATATTTATAATATGGTTTCATCTCACTTATGAGTTGATATTTGAATGCTAAGTGTTGATGTATAATAGAGGCAACTTGGTCATGTCGATGCTTATAGTCAGTCTGTGCAAGTGATTTACAAGCTCCTGTAATATGTTGTATGGTCTCGGAAGCAGTGTTGCATTGTGTTGTATGGTCTCGGAAGCAGTGTTGCATTGTTATTATTATTTCCTTTATTTATCTTTACACAAATCTTATATATTTTTAAATATTTCTTAAACTAAAAATAATATAAAAAACATTTAAAAATATAAAAAATTGTAGCCCACCGGTATCGGGAACAGGGTCCAAGCTACCGGCGGTCAGGGCTCCAGAGAGAGGAACCTCCTGACAATACGAGCCGTGTCCAGGAGTACCGCTTTCTGAATCAAACCCTTGATCCAGCTGCCTAACGAGAGCCTCCTCAGGTATTGGTCGAGGCTCTTGGCAATTAAGCCATGGGCTGATACAACTATCGGCACAATGATCGCTGAGTCCACATCCCACATGTCGACAACCTCGTGAGCCAAGTCAAGATACTTGATTTGCTTATCTTTCTCGGCTTTCACGAGGTTCCCATCATGCGGGACTGTTATGTCAACAATCATTGCACGCCGCTCTGATCGATCCACCACCACTATATCAGGTTTATTGGCTACAATAGTCCTGTCAGTTACGATGGATCGATCCCAGTACAATGTGATATTGCCATTTTCGAGAACTGGGTCGGGCACATACTTATAGTACGGTACTTCCGATTCCACAAGGTTGTATTTTAGAGCAAGTTGCTGATGGATAATCCTGGCTACAAGGTTGTGTCTATGCAAGTACTCTCCGTTAGCCAGACGAGAACACCCGGAGATAATGTGACGGATTGATTCGCCTGGACGGTGGCATGCCCGACATATGTCAACCGTACCGTCCTTCACAATAAATCTCCGGTAGTTATTCGTCATCATAACTTCATCCATAATTGCACAGACAAAACCTTCGGTTTCTCCAAAGAGGTCCCCGGAACGTAGCCAGGCTACGGACGCTGGTAGGTCTACATCGGGCCCATGCAGGGCCCGGAAAAACCGTCCGTGAAGCTCCTTACTCTGCCATACTTCCATGCGGTCGTTAGTGTCAAGCACTACAGGTTTGCGCCAGTTCTCTTTAGCCAAGGAGAGCGGGGTGAGCCCCTTGTCCACTGCGACCACATCTCGATGCATCCCCACGTCGGTTTCAAGGAAATATTCCCTGAGACTGTATATCTCGCGATTGTGAAGAGTCTTAGCGTTTAAAAAGCCTCGACCCCCACACCTCCGCGGGATATACAGTCTCATAACAGAAGAACGCGGGTGATGCATTCGATATGTCGTCAACAATGTACGGACCCTCCTATCCAGGGCGTCTAGTTCTGTCTGAGTCCATTTGAGTATGCCGAAAGAGTACATCAGAACCGGCATGACCCAACCGTTGAAGGCACGCACCTTATTGCCGCCTGATAAAAGACTATTAAATACTTTTTTCAGACGGCCAAAGAAGCGCTCCTTCAACGATTGCTTCATGTCAGCAACATTGATGCCCAGCGCTTCCGACATACCCAAATACTTATAGGTTTCAGTTGCTGAGAGGGATCTAAGATTTATGGAATCCGAGAGCTGGGTTCCCACAGATTCCACAATCTCCCCTCGCTTTACATGCATGACCGCACATTTGTCCACACCAAATTCCATCCTGATGGCGCTACTGAAAGTTTCAGTTACTTTCAGTAGCTCCATCAGTTGCAAATCGTTGGGGGCAAAGAGTTTCAGGTCATCCATGTAAAGGAGGTGAGATATAACTTGACCACCTCTCCTCAACCGATAGCCTAGACCTGAATCCTCCAGCAGCGTGCTAAGAGGATTCAAGGCTAAGCAGAACCAAAGCGGACTCAAACTATCGCCCTGAAATATACCTCGCTCTATCCTTATCGGCTCGCTATTCCTCTGGATTTGCCGACATCCCGGATAGCGAAGGATTGTCCTCCATTGCCCCATACATGACATCAGGAAGATGCGCAGAGTTGAATCAACTTTATACAACTCTAGCACCCTCATGAGCCATGTATGTGGCACCGAGTCATAGGCCTTCTTATAGTCTATCCAACATGTCGACAGATCCCTTCGGGAACGGCGAACCTGTTGACTAATGGCCATATCAATGAGGAGTAGCTCCTTAGTACCGCGGGACCCGTTCCTACATCCATTTTGAGAAGCGGACATTACAGAATTGTCATCAATGTGTTTGTTAATTTTAGCTCTCAAAATGGATGTAAGAACTTTATAGACTGTCGGAAGACAGGCAATCGGTCTATAATTTTTGGGCTCCGCAGTACTACCCGATTTATGGAGCAGGTGGGTTATCCCTGTTGTCAGGAACTCTGGCAGCGACCCTGACTCTAAGGCTGACTGGAACAGGATCGCCAGGCGAGCGTGCGACCTTGTAAACCATTTAATCCAGAAGTTGTGCAGCCCATCCGGCCCTGGAGATTTCCAGTTAGGTAACGGACGGACTGCACGAACTACGTCTTGGGGGCTGATAGTGATTGCCCCCATTTCTGGTACTAGATGGCACGCTCGCTCGACCTCCCGAGTCCATTCACCCTCGGTATGGCTAACAGGCACCGACCAGATGCTGCGCCAGAATGAACACATGGCATCATCATCCGGCAGGTGCGTGTCAGCCACACCTTGGTCGGGTCGCTCCCAAGCCCTATAAACCCACCTTTCATCTCTTTGGAATGTGCGATTCTGAGTGTATCGGTCCACCCGCCGCTTATACCTACGAATACGGTTTGCCCATGCATAAACTTTCTGCTTCAGGAAGTCGATGCGCTCTGTGACACGGGACATGTAGTCTCGAGCACTGATATCAGTCCCCGAGAACGCCCGCCTCACAAAACGCATCACTCTAGGGCGAGTATTGCCCTCCCTGAAGCAGATCAGTTTGCCGATGAGTGCTCTGGCCTCACCAATACGTCGTTCAATCCTGTACTGCCATGACGGTACGGCTGGTTTAGGTCGTGTAGCTCTGTCATCAGAAAATTTGACATGAGCTACACGACATGCCGCTACAGCCGCACAATACAGGACTGAGTGAGCATCGGTGAGGTTTTCGCAGTTATCAAAATAGTTTGACAACTGCGAATCCAGAACTGCCACCAGCACCTTATTTTTGTTATGCATGGGCAAACGAGGTACGCGTGGTCTAAGATCGGGTTGCATGAACCGATATTCCCGAATCGCACCCTCCAAAGCACACCTCATTTCCTCATTGCACTGGGTACTTACATTAGTAACCATGTCATTACTCACGTTGTTATCGTGAGTTGGTATTATGGTAGACTGTGGTGGAACCACAGTCTGCGGCGGCGTGGCAATGACATGGCTACTCTGCATTTCAGTCCGCAAGCGATCAAGTACGGTGTCATCCAACATACCATTACGCTGGATGACTCGCACCTGATCCGACAGTCGTTGTGCCGACACGTTGACAGCTGGCTCAAGCACCTGAAACAGAGAGAGCATCCGAACACGGTACGCGGTCAGGTTGTTACCCCCCTCTGTAGCCCCATAGTATGCGCGCATGACATTTGCATTAATGGATTGCGTCCATCGCATGCGCGGCACACTCCCGCCGGGAGCTGGGACCCTATCAGAGGCCGGTGGGCCTCGAGGTCCTAAACCGTCCGGCGGCCGGCGTCCTCCTCGTCGACGAACAGGTGGTGGCGTCGTCGGCGGAGAGAAATACTCGTCGCTCGAGCTCGACGCAACTGCCACGGCCGGTGTCACAGCACTCACGATTGGGCTGGATTCCGGCGGCGGCGAGGCGGAGCTGAGCGACGGGTCCGGAGGCGATAGGCGTGCCCGTCGTGTAGCTGATCTCGTCAACATAATATCATCGTCATATCTTCATTTCTTTTATATATTTCGGAAAATTTTTGACACACAATGACACGTGTCAAATCAACGGTGTGGTTTTCTTTATTGGTTTCAATTTATTTTCATTGTAATTTTAGTATTTTTTCATTGATATTATTAAATAAAATTGGTATTGTAAAAGGGTGGTATGATTCAAATCTTTCGGTATACTAAAACTATTTAAATTTAAGAAAATTTGGTAAATCCGATATGAAGACGTTTGCTTGACGTAAGTGTTGCCAGCTTATTATTATTATTATAAGTTTTTAATGAAAATTGTTGAGAATAAGCCCACATCAACTTACTTCGTTGTGCTTAATAATAATGACTACATGATTCAGCAATAAATATAATTATATAGGTGTAAAAAAATAAAAATTGAACCGACGAAAACACGAACTGAAAAAAAAACCTTTTAGTCTAGCTAAATCAAAATTGATCAAGGTGCATGTAATCAGCCCAAACACGGTATAGCTGCTGTCAAAAGTCCGCACTCGGGGTCTGTCAGCGAGCAATGGAGCGTAGTATCCTTGGAGTTAAACTTACTGATCGTATAAGGAACTCGATACTGCGATCCAAAACTCAAATTGCCGATGTAGGTCACACGGCTGCCAAGCTTAAATGGAACTGGGCTGGCCACATCTGTAGCATGCCGGAGAAGCTATGGTCTAAAGTAACCACACAATGTGTCCCAAACAGCAGCAAACGGCAACGCGGCAGGCCCAGAAGGAGATGGCGGGACGAACTCGACTCTTTTCAGAAAGATTGGCAAACAACAGCACTGGATAGGGATAAGTGGAAAGAGGGAAGGGAGGCCTTTGCCCTGCAGTGGGACACTAATGGCTGATAATAATAATAAATAATAATTGTTATTAAAACTTCATATGTGTGGCAGATTGAAACGGGTTCACAATTACAAATTCAGTAGAAAAAAATCCGTTTAGTCCACTCTCGGCCCCTCGACCCTCAAAAAATAAAGTGTCCACTGGACCTAACTATAGTTTTTTTTGGACCCTTGCGGGTCAAGAGTGGATTTTATTTCCAAAGTACAGTTACCTACGATGATAAATTATCTACCATATAGTTGCATACTATTTAACTAAAATACCCTCAATATTCAATCAACCCCTGTTTTTCAACCTTCAGGGATGGATTTCATTTTTCAATTTTAAATGAAAAATCATTAAAATCAGAATTCTAAGAGTGTAAATAGACCCTTAAGAAACATTTTTTTTTTGTCGGATTGGAATGACCCTCCCCCCCTGCTCTGGGCGGAGCGGAAGGGAGTGTCAGACTTCTACTGATTAAAACCCATCCATGTTCCTCCTTTGCCCTTTGTGTTCTAGGGCCACGGTATCTCTTTCGAACAGTCTCGCAGCTACATGGTTGCTGACTTTGAGGCGCCAATCCGGCAAGGAGGCTAGCCGCCTCGCCGGAGATCGTGCGGTACCCCGGGACTAGCCTTACGGCTATCACCTTTTGGGGCACGTTCAGGTAGAGGGCGGCTTGCTGCCTCAAAGAACGCGCCCACACCGGGGCCCCGTAAAGGGCCATGGACCGCACGACCACGCGTAGAGCCTCCGGCAGGAGGCGTTGCGACCCCTCAGGTTGGGCAAGAGCCGCTTGAAGGCAGCCTGGTTGTTCCAGTTTGGGAGCCAAACGTCGGAAGTGCTCCACGAAGTTCCACCGGCTGTCGAGGACGAGTCCTAGGTACTTCAACGTCGACCCGACGCCGATGGAAACCCCTCCTGCCGTCAGTAGGGATCCCGATGGTGGCGCATTCCGTGGCCCATGAAAACAGATGGCCTCGGACTTGTGCAATGCCTTGAGACCCAATTGCCGGACCTCTCCTCGACTATCGCAACCCCACGTGACATGTTTTCGGCCGCCGCCTCGTGCGACCTCCCTTGTGCCAGTACCAGCGTGTCGTCAGCCTAGCAAACTACGCTGACGCCGCTAGGGAGGTCGGCGCGTAGCACCCAGTCGTAACCGATGTTCCACAAGGCCGGCCCCAGAACCGATCCCAGTGGAACACCGCACGACATCTCTCGCCGTTTCCATTCTCCGCTCCAACCGGGGTAGATGACGGCTCTATCCGTCAGGTAGTCTCCGACCACACGACGAAGGTAACTGGAAACCTTCTAGTTACAAATATATTGGGAATCAAAGTTCCATCTTTATCACAAGTTTTTTTTTTTTTTAATACATTTTTTAATGTAAGATTTTTACTTTACACACCTCCACGACCCTCACAAAGCTTTGAGTGCTTTCCATCGAGTTATACCTTAAAACGTGACTTTTCACTCCAAAAAAAAAGTCCCCAGCAATAATTTTTGCGTAAAGTTACTTAGTTTGATGTACAGAATGCTTGGTTGACGGCTATGTGAAGGGTCTGTTTACACCCTGTATACAGGAATATTTTTTAAGCAATGCGCAAAACAATTTTGGTGGTTCAGTATCAGTAATAGAACACATTTCCATTATTTGTTCAAAAGTTTTTTATATATTTTTATCCCACTTTAAATCAGTAAAATATGGACACTATCTATTCGTAATAATATCAATGAGCGCACGCGCCGTGCAGCGTACGCGGCGATGTTACAGCGGGGGTGAAACTCCCTCCTGGGCGGCAGGGCGGTGCCAGGAGCTCCGTGCGGGCGCCCGACAGTCTGCTCATCGCATGCGCTCTTGTGACGTCGCGTCCAATTGCGCACCCGCGCAGCGCGCATTCCCCGCGTCACACGTGTGTCGTACTCGTACCAATAGGTCACGATGTCGGACTTAAGTAACCGCGAGTTTTATGAGATGGTGCGGGTGTATTTATTAAGTGGTGAAAGTTTACGAGCAGCTCGCAGAATGTATGCAACGGAGAGCATACCTCGAATGCGACCCCATGGTATCCTTAACCCCGCGGTCCCAAATGAAAAGACCATTTTAGCAGTCAAAGGCTGCTTGATCACGGTCAGTATGCTTTATTTTCTGCATTTTAATGGTCCTAAACCCATGGAAGTATGAAGGAAAAATTGAAATGACTCTTCAAATAACTTCAGATCACGGCCTAATCTTAAAAAAGTCTAGTTGAACCTGATAAAATCAGCGACCAGTACATTGTATGTAACCCACGTAAATATCTACCTACGCCTGTGCACGAAAAACGAACAAGCGCTTCGCCAAACCACGCGTTGCCGCGCCGGCGCCGCCGCACGCCTCCCCTGCGGCTAGTAGCTATAAAATCAATTTCAAAGTAGACTTCTTTCGTTAACGATAACTTTATTTTTTGTACTAAGACTTATCAAAATAAAAAATAGGTGTTTAATAAAACTCATTTAAGTTTAATATGTCAAAGTTTGCGCACTGAATAAAAAATATGCGGTACACTTTTTTTTTTTTTTTCCGTATGGGAAATCATCAAATGACCCCTCCCCACTCTGGGCGGAGCGGAGGGGAGTGTCAGACTTGTACTGACTAAAACCCATCCATGTTCCTTCTTTGCCCTTTGTGTTCCAGGGCCACGGTATCTCTTTCGAACAGTCCCGCAGCCCTGGCAGGCATCGGCCCATGCGGACCCCTACTTGATTGCTGACATCTCTTTGAGGCGCGCCTGGAACACGAACGCGCCGTCGACACGGCCTGCCGTCATAAGACGGCCGGACGGCGAGCTAGCCCATAACTCGCCGTCCACAGGCCAGCGCCTACGGTGGTCGGAAGCCACCACGTGACCCCCGACGCCCAGGGCGTCTCCCGCGGCGGCTGGGACGTGAGGTTCTTTTCCTCTTACGTCCTGCATATGCGGTACACTCATACATAACAAATCTCAAAAGTTGCGAGGAAATTTAGAAGTATTCCAGACCATACTGTGAGGTATACAAACTCACTCACACCTACTGCAATAAAAACATAATTATTCGATTTTCGTAAAACAGTGCCTCGCTCTACTGAGGGGGTATGCACCTCAACAGCCTGTCAGATGGGCCAGATAATGTAGAAACAGCTGAGGGCAAGTTAATTATTCAATTAAATTAATTTACATTATTGTTTTTATTTAATATTTTTTTCGTCGACAGCAATTAAAACCCACAGAGTGAAACTCTTTGGTAAAAGTTTTTTATACTAAATTCAAATCACATTATTGACCAGCGCAGCTAGAGCTATCCGGCTAGAGCCTAGGGCAATAATGACTTAGGTTTGCATGACACATAATTTGACAGTTACGCGCAGGTAGTGTGAAAATATCTATAACATTAAATATAGTAACAACCAACTATATAGTTATATACAAACAATAACCTATAATGTGCTGTGGAGGAGCCTAATCTGCTGGAAGCGAACTGCTTAACGATCAAAATTAAAGAACATACTGTGGTAATTGCAATTTACAGACCTCCTAGTTTTAAATCTCCCGATGTTTTCTTAAATTTACTACAATGTTATTATTATTGACGATATAAACATTGAGCTCTTAAGCACCAGTCATGTTACCACCGCGTACTTAGATACCATTAACTTCCATGGATTACTTCCTGCCATTAATGTTGCAACCAGAGGTAAAGCGTGCCTGGACCATGTTATATTAAAAACGAAACTAAAAGCATTTACTTTCTCTCTTGGCACTAGTATTACTGACCATGAAGCCGTATTATTGCTTGAAAAACGATACTACTAAGATTAAAACAATAAAATTAAAATTAAACTATAAAATTGACAAGTAAAAGCTAAAATCAGACTGCCAGAATTGCAATTTTGACGATATATATCAAGAAAATAATTTAAATAGCGCTATGAATAAATTGAGATAATAAAACAATTAATTGCTAACAACACAACAATAAGATTAACACCTAGAAGTAAATTAATAATTAAACCCTGGATATCCCCCGGTATGCTACGTTGCGTTAGAACAAGGGATAGAATGCATAAAAAATTAAAAACAAATGAAAATGACACCATACTAAAAATAACGTATCTGAGATACCGCAATCACTGCAATAATTTACTTAAAAAACTCAAAAAATAATACGAAAAAGATCAACTTAACACGTCGAAAAATAATTAAAAAAAACTCTGGTCTACCATTAAATCAATAACTAACAATCATAAACAAAACCAAATACCACAGGAGCTTCTGTCTACCGAAAAAAAACCCATAGATGCGATCAACAAAACAAATAAGTACTTCTCAACTATAGGCAAACAATTAGCAGATATGATACCTTCACATATCCCCACGTTCAAGCCAGTTATTAAATCTACGCTAAATTCCTTCGTTCTTTTACCCACTGACAACGAAGAAGTTGAAAGGACGATCAAAAACCTGAGAAGTGACTGCGCTCCTGGATGGGATCAAATAAGTGTTGACGCTCTAAAGATTACATGTGAAACCATTACACCAGTACTTGCCAACCTTATAAACCGCTGCTTTGAGATCGGAATATTTCCAGCCGAGCTAAAAAAAGCCGTGATACACCCTATACATAAGCGGGAGACAGAGGCAGTGTCAATAATTATAGGCCAATTGCAATCCTAATAACATTATCAAGGCTATTTGAACGCATAATTAATAAAAGGCTCACCAAATACCTTGAGGAACATAAGCTTTTCGCTGATACTTAATATGGATTTAGATCAAGCCGCTCGACAGATAGAGCTGTTTTTGACCTTGTTAACATTTTGGTAAGTAAATTGGACAACAAAAAAAAATGTTTAACAATATTTCACGACCTTGCAAAGGCATTTGACACTGTCTCTGTTCCCCACCTCGTGCCAAAACTTGAAAACCATGGTATTAGAGGGGTCCCGCTGGCATTGCTAACTGACTATTTAAAAAATAGAACCCAATGCGTAAAAATCGGAGAATATATCAGCGATGAACTACCAGTCGACTTTGGCGTGCCACAAGGCAGCATATTGGGTCCTACCCTTTTTCTCTGCTACATAAATGAACTTTGCACTCTTAAAATTCCAAACTGTCGCATATCTGCATATGCTGATGACACTGCCCTCACTTTTTTCTCAGACTCGTGGGATGAACTTTATAACTATGCACAGAAAGGGTTCAATACAGTATGTCACTGGTTACTGTCAAACTCTCTCTCCTTGAATGAGGATAAAACTAAATATATTGTATTTTCAATGACAAAACGAAACAAGCCTCCCAACCATTTAGGCAAGATTTATGCACATAAGTGCAACTATCCTCCTACTCCAAGCTGCACTTGTCCCAACATAAATTCAACTACCTGCATTAAATATCTCGGAATTGAACTTGACGCTAACTTAACTTTTGAAAACCATTTGATATCCGTATCCAAAAGAATCCGTAAGCTCACGTACATTTTTAAGGATCTCCGGGATGTTGCAGAGAAACAGACCATGAGGATGGTGTACGAGGCCTTGGAGTCCATCCTTAGTTACTACATAACCACTTGGGGAGGCGCATGCAAAACAAAAATGATAATGCTTGAGATAGCCCAGAGGATGATCCTAAAGGTAAGCTTATCAAAGCCAAGACGTTTCCCTACCTCCAAACTCTATGAGGAAACTCAAGTATTGACTGTCCGTCAGCTGTATATAATGTTAACCTTACTTCGCCAACGCTCCTATTTATCCGAAGAATTAAGAAAACGCAAAGCCCTCACTAGAAGACGTTATACACTATTTAAATCACCAGCTGTACGCACCTCTTTTGCTCAAAGATTCTTCTCATTCCGTGGAGGAGTATTGTTTAATAAACTCAATAAAGAAATTGATATATCTGACTGTAGCAAAACTGAATGCAAGAATAATCTTAGAAAAAGGTTACTTGAACTAAGCTACACTGACGCTGAAAAATTGATTGAGATGATTTAAAAAAAATAAGGGCTGTTTAGTAATTAGCTTAGCATACATTCAAACATACATTTATATATATACAGGTATAATGTAGTACTGTTTTTCAAATTAACACAACATACACACCCGTACATACATACACACATAAACGTACACGCACACACGTACACACACACACACAAGCACACATGTGCGCAATGCGCATGCATACACATAATTAGTTCATTCATCCACTCACATATCTGCTTAATTACGAGGTCGACAGTCTGTGCAACATAATGTAATGGGGGGCCTGGAGTTCTAAAATACAGGCCTAGGCTTAGTTTAGACTCCAGATATCCCACAAATTACACACTTTGCCAAAATTTCTGTGTCTGACTGTAATTTATGCTCACGTTTATATGTAATTTGTGGAGATAAATAAAGATTTATTATTATTATTTATTATTTCCTTTATTTATTTTTATACAAATCTTCTACATTTTTAAATATTTCATAAACTAAAAACAATATAAAAAAAAACATTTAAAAATATAAAAAATTGTAGCCCACCGGTATCGGGAACAGGGTCCAAGCTACCGGCGGTCAGGGCTCCAGAGAGAGGAACCTCCTAACAGTACGAGCCGTGTCCAGGAGCACCGCTTTCTGAATCAAACCCTTGATCCAGCTGCCTAACGAGAGCCTCCTCAGGTATTGGTCGAGGCTCTTGGCAATTAAGCCATGGGCTGATACAACTATCGGCACAATGATCGCTGAGTCCACATCCCACATGTCGACAACCTCGCGAGCCAAGTCAAGATACTTGATTTGCTTATCTTTCTCGGCTTTCACGAGGTTCTCATCATGCGGAACCGTTATGTCTACAATCATTGCGCGCCGCTCTGACCGATCCACCACCACTATATCAGGTTTATTGGCTACAATAGTCCTGTCAGTGATGATGGATCGATCCCAGTACAATGTGATACTGCCATTTTCGAGAACTGGGTCGGGCACATACTTATAGTACGGTACTTCCGATTCCACAAGGTTGTATTTTAGAGCAAGTTGCTGATGGATAATCCTGGCTACAAGGTTGTGTCTATGCAAGTACTCTCCGTTAGCCAGACGAGAACACCCGGAGATAATGTGACGGATTGATTCGCCTGGACGGTGGCATGCCCGACATATGTCAACCGTACCGTCCTTCACAATAAATCTCCGGTAGTTATTCGTCATCATAACTTCATCCATAATTGCACAGACAAAACCTTCGGTTTCTCCGAAGAGGTCCCCGGAACGTAGCCAGGCTACGGACGCTGATAGGTCTACATCGGGCCCATGCAGGGCCCGGAAAAAGCGTCCGTGAAGCTCCTTACTCTGCCATACCTCCATGCGGTCGTTAGTGTCAAGCACTACAGGTTTGCGCCAGTTCTCTTTAGCCAAGGAGAGCGGGGTGAGCCCCTTGTCCACCGCGACCACATCTCGATGCATCCCCACGTCGGTTTCAAGGAAATATTCCCTGAGACTGCATATCTCGCGATTGTGGAGAGTCTTAGCGTTTAAAAAGCCTCGACCCCCACACCTCCGCGGGATATACAGTCTCATAACAGAAGAACGCGGGTGATGCATTCGATATGCCGTCAACAATGTACGGACCCTCCTATCCAGGGCGTCTAGTTCTGTCTGAGTCCATTTGAGTATGCCGAAAGAATACATCAAAACCGGCATGACCCAACCGTTGAAGGCACGCACCTTATTGCCGCCTGATAAAAGACTATTAAATACTTTTTTCAGACGGCCAAAGAAGCGCTCCTTCAACGATTGCTTCATGTCAGCAACATTGATGCCCAGCGCTTCCGACATACCCAAATACTTATAGGTTTCAGTTGCTGAGAGGGATCTAAGATTTATGGAAAGCGAGAGCTGGGTTCCCACAGATTCCACAATCTCCCCTCGCTTTACATGCATGACCGCACATTTGTCCACACCAAATCCCATCCTGATGGCGCTACTGAAAGTTTCAGTTACTTTCAGTAGCTCCATCAGTTGCAAATCGTTGGGGGCAAAGAGTTTCAGGTCATCCATGTAAAGGAGGTGAGATATAACTTGACCACCTCTCCTCAACCGATAGCCTAGACCTGAATCCTCCAGCAGCGTGCTAAGAGGATTCAAGGCTAAGCAGAACCAAAGCGGACTCAAACTATCGCCCTGAAATATACCTCGCTCTATCCTTATCGGCTCGCTATTCCTCTGGATTTGCCGACATCCTGGATAGCGAAGGACCGTCCTCCATTGCCCCATACATGACATCAGGAAGGTGCGCAGAGTTGCATCAATTTTATACAGCTCTAGCACCCTCATGAGCCATGTATGTGGCACCGAGTCATAGGCCTTCTTATAGTCTATCCAACATGTCGACAGATCCCTTCGGGAACGGCGAACCTGTTGACTAATGGCCATATCAATGAGGAGTAGCTCCTTAGTACCGCGGGACCCGTTCCTACATCCATTTTGAGAAGCGGACATTACAGAATTGTCATCAATGTGTTTGTTAATTTTAGCTCTCAAAATGGATGTAAGAACTTTATAGACTGTCGGAAGACAGGTAATCGGTCTATAATTTTTGGGCTCCGCAGTACTACCCGATTTATGGAGCAGGTGGGTTATCCCTGTTGTCAGGAACTCTGGCAGCGACCCTGACTCTAAGGCTGACTGGAACAGGATCGCCAGGCGAGCGTGCGACCTTGTAAACCATTTAATCCAGAAGTTGTGCAGCCCATCCGGCCCTGGAGATTTCCAGTTAGGCAACGGACGGACTGCACGAACTACGTCTTGGGGGCTGATAGTGATTGCCCCCATTTCTGGTACTAGATCGCATGCTCGCTCGACCTCCCGAGTCCATTCACCCTCGGTATGGCTAACAGGCACCGACCAGATGCTGCGCCAGAATGAACACATGGCATCATCATCCGGCAGGCGCGTGTCAGCCACACCTTGGTCCGGTCGCTCCCAAGCCCTATAAACCCACCTTTCATCTCTTTGGAATGTGCGATTCTGAGTGTATCGGTCCACCCGCCGCTTATACCTACGAATACGGTTTGCCCATGCATAAACTTTCTGCTTCAGGAAGTCGATGCGCTCTGTGACACGGGACATGTAGTCTCGAGCACTGATATCAGTCCCCGAGAACGCCCGCCTCACAAAACGCATCACTCTAGGGCGAGTATTGCCCTCCCTGAAGCAGATCAGTTTGCCGATGAGTGCTCTGGCCTCACCAATACGTCGTTCAATCCTGTACTGCCATGACGGTACGGCTGGTTTAGGTCGTGTAGCTCTGTCATCAGAAAATTTGACATGAGCTACACGACATGCCGCTACAGCCGCACAATACAGGACTGAGTGAGCATCGGTGAGGTTTTCGCAGTTATCAAAATAGTTTGACAACTGCGAATCCAGAACTGCCACCAGCACCCTATTTTTGTTATGCATGGGCAAACGAGGTACGCGTGGTCTAAGATCGGGTTGCATGAACCGATATTCTCGAATCGCACCCTCCAAAGCACACCTCATTTCCTCATTGCACTGGGTACTTACATTAGTAACCATGTCATTACTCACGTTGTTATCGTGGGTTGGTATTATGGTAGACTGTGGTGGAACCACAGTCTGCGGCGGCGTGGCAATGACATGGCTACTCTGCATTTCAGTCCGCAAGCGATCAAGTACGGTGTCATCCAACATACCATTACGCTGGATGACTCGCACCTGATCCGACAGTCGTTGTGCCGACACGTTGACAGCTGGCTCAAGCACCTGAAACAGAGAGAGCATCCGAACACGGTACGCGGTCAGGTTGTTACCCCCCTCTGTAGCCCCATAGTATGCGCGCATGACATTTGCATTAATGGATTGCGTCCATCGCATGCGCGGCACACTCCCGCCGGGAGCTGGGACCCTATCAGAGGCCGGTGGGCCTCGAGGTCCTAAACCGTCCGGCGGCCGGCGTCCTCCTCGTCGACGAACAGGTGGTGGCGTCGTCGGCGGAGAGAAATACTCGTCGCTCGAGCTCGACGCAACTGCCACGGCCGGTGTCACAGCACTCACGACGGGGCTGGATTCCGGCGGCGGCGAGGCGGAGCTGAGCGACGGGTCCGGAGGCGATAGGCGTGCGCGTCGTGCCGCTGATCTCGTCAACATTTCTTCATATCTTTAATCTTTACTAAAATTTTTTGATAGACATTGACAGACATTGTGTCAAATCAATGGTGGTGGTGTGGTTTTTTCTTATTCTATTTACTTTTTGCATTTTCATATTGTTTCTTCATTGATTATTGTAATAAAAATTGATATTATGAAATGTCGTATGATTTAAATCTTCCGGTATACTGTAAGTTTTTAATTTTAAAAATATTTTGTAGATCTTATATGAAGACGTAATTGTTGACGTAAGTGTTGCCAGCTTATATTATTATTATTATAGTTGGTCCAATGCTGCTGACACAACGTGATACATTTATGAGTCGGATGAGTGCGCTTTAAAGATACTGTAACATAGGTCCTAAACTACCAAGTCGTAAAATTATATGAAATTCTCGTACCTTTTTCATAAACCTTGATTCATGTGACACATTTCATACTATTAAACAACAGTGGTCTCATCACAATAATTTGTAACATTTAATAAACAAAAGGAACCGAAAGGGAAAGAAACGTTTTTGAGGCCAACATTATTTTAGTTACATTTATTTGGTTATTACAACAAAAAACCATGAAATAGGCGAGATCAGGCTGACATCCGCCCCGGGCCAGCGGCCGAGGGTGCGGTGGTGCTGCCACAGGGCCTGCCAGACATGTTTGTTCAATAATGTAAAGTACATTATTGATACTATACCTACCTTTTACGCAAGATAGTGATATGCATTAACTAACTTTTTTTTTCCGAGGGGGTAGGCTGAAATGAAATTACCTAGGTTTTATAGTTGTATCATCAAAAGGTTAAAACCTAAGCCTACGCGCCTGACTATCTGTCGGTCTCTCTCTATATCTGAGCAATTCCTATTAAAAAATCCAATTAACACTACCCCCCGGGATCGCACCAAGCACCCTACTCGCAGCAGCCATGCTTGCGACCGCTAAACCACAAAAGAAGTCATTAAGGCTCCTTTCAATCAATATTACTTTCAATACAACTGGGTACAGCAGCACATATTGTGCTCGCCTATCGCACAAACAAATAAAACCATCCTCTTTACAATATTAGTCGCGCGTGTTTACCGCGACGCGCACATTGCGAGCTTATATTGGGGCCCAATATGTACGGTGTCTTGTATACGTAGTATATAGGTACACTTGAGCTATCTGCATAGTGCTTGCTCTTCGTGACGTCACTCGTATCATTGGTGTTTACCGCCGGTAAACATCAAGGGAGCGGCGGTAATTGATTCCTCTGCCTTCGCACTCGTGCTTACAACTGCCAAACTGAGACACCTGGCATACGTTAGTAGTTCAGCTCTCTCCTTGAATGCACTGAATGCAAAAACCTGCTGATATAAGCTGTAACTGTTAATAAGCAATGTGCTGTAAATAATTGTGGAGCTTTATGTGTGTCACCACACACGGATATGAAAAAAAGCGCGGCCAGTCTCGCAACCATATTCGTCGTAGATGGAATAATGCTTTACTGTACACCAACATTTCATACGATCACACCACACAAGCTTTAAACAATTCTGCACCTAGCTTATCGTATGTCTATTAGTCATTATCCACTGTAGCCGTTAAAAACATTAACGATGGCAGTGGTTCATAACTAATATCGTATCGGAACAAAACATTAAGCATTCGGTACTCGTAATTGAACCAATCTCAATACAAGTGAACACGATTAGAACTTCATGTAGCTTGACTTCTTCGTTTGTACTATCGCTGTTTGACTATCATCATATTTATCATACCGCTGCACATATTTATCACTTTCATTTATAGGAACAATTACTTTCTTCTCTTTGCTTTATTGCTAATTGAAATTGCCAAGATTCAAGAACGAACATTGGTAGAACCATCAAACTTATTGTAATAGACCACAGTTTCACGGTACCACAGTAGCCAGTAGGCGCACACATCAACAGTGCACTATATGTACACCCGGTGGACCCGCCTGCTAGTATTTTTACTTTAACCACCACTTCGCATCGGTCCGCTCGCCGCTGAATGTAAGGATTTCATTGAATGCCCCGTAACATTTTGACGAAATTCTCTGCAACCACGATGCAACCAGGAGCCACTCAGCTAGTGATCATTGCTTTTTCATTATTTACCGTGCAGCTCACGATACGACCATGTTTATCTACTCTCAGCACGAAACTAGGAATTATAAAAGAAAATTTACTTATAATAATACCGCCTGAAGGTGAAACGTGCTGAAATAAACAGATCGGTCCGCGCCGCCCGCGCCCGAGCTAGTCCGCGCGGAATGTCCGGAACGGTATAATAACATGTAATACTCGTAAAATTAATTGTAAGACTTGATAAAGCTTGATATACGGCTCCGGTAGGACGTATCGGAAATAAGCTCATCGTGCACTCGCCCCGAGAGGGGGGGGGGGTTGAGGGGGGGGCGGCAGCGGACATCAGATAGAGCTGCCTTTTATGCTAATAAGAGCACTCGCTCTCGCAGATTGCACTGAGTTATCTGCTCGTAACAATCAGTGTCATTCGCAACTAGCTGCATGCAACAAAACATCCTTAATGCGTAGTGCGAATACGAGCACTTTCTTGTACATAGACCATGACTGAAGGTAATCGAACCCACACTCAGCAGACCGGGTGTAATCCATGTACCATCAATATCTCCGACGTCCCGGTTCGTTGGTACATAATCTCATCAAAGACTTATCACTGTCAATTCCTATATCGGCGTAAGCCTTTTCACAATAGAGAATAACATGATAAGCTAGCGCGTGTCCCACGGGCGAGGGGCGCTTCTGGAGCGAGTCTCAGCCGACGACGCGCGGTGCCTTTGTGCAGTAACGCGATTACCTCGTAACGTGATGAGCTCACGATGTTATGATGGGCCGCAATGTAAGTTACGTATCGTGCGTCGCACAGTACGTCTTTACTTACGCTGAGCGCCACTTGCAACTAATGCGGAACGATAAACATTGTGTTCACTACGGCACAGTGATTAGGACATCTTGGTCGCTGTATTAATTTGTAACAGTATATTTCTGAACTGAAAACGTGAGTGTGAACGTATTGTGGCATTAATAACGACCGTAACAAGTTATAATATGTTAAGTAGTCGAGTACAAGTTATTCAATGCGATAAAATTATAATCACAGAACACGGGCCGGGTTTATTACGGAGTGTGGCTCCAGGGCAGACCCGCACCGACGAGGACGGGCCGCTCCGGCCGGCCATAAGGACGGAAGGGACGTAGGCCCAAAGAAATTATACTCTGAATGACGGACGGTGGATGGTACTTATGGCACATCAGTTTCAAAATAAAGAAAACGTTCAGCTTTGGAACTGTCTTCTCAATAACTAAGTTACAGTCTGTTCCTAAAGCTTTATGTGTTACTGTGACGCCCGGTTACTGCGGCATTATTCTCCTGCATAGTGTCAGAAACAAATGGTGCCCACTGCATGAACTGATGACCTGATGAGCTCACAAGAAGAACTAACTGATACTTTCATCCTAAGTTCCTATCAATACAACAAGCTGACCGCGAGGTGGCGCCAGGACAAGTGGTCCTTCTGATCCCGCTTGCTAGTCCTGCGGTCGGCGGCGGGTACTTTTATGGTGGCTCGTGTGCACAAAGTAAAATGGTTAGTTCCGGACAAAACTGTTGTTTTATCGCATGTCCACAGAGGTCGAGACGTGTCGGACGCCGAGCCAGCTGCCCGTCGTGATACCGTGCGAACAAACTTGCGACACCTACACAAAAGAGCTTCTTATTGGAACATAATTAGGTATATTATAATGGTGCGTTGAATTTAACGAATTCCTTTGCGATCTCTCACAAGTCACACCACAACAACTTGTGCCGACGTTGAGGCCTGACAGCATGAATTCCAAACAATATGCAACTATCTCTTCGATCATCGCGATTAATAAGTTTACTTTAACTAGATCAAAACTACCAATAAAAGAAACATTAACTGTGAAAAAACCCCTTGGATGCACCATTAACCAGCTTACATCGTCAGCTGACCTCCATAATTATACTCGTAGCCTGTAATTTGTAGTTTTCCTTTATTTTCAGACAAGCATGAAAATGAAACAATAAAGAGAATGCACCTGAGAGAGCCGAAACTAACGAACTGAAAGTCGCAAATACAATGGACACACGGCGTGGCTCCGAGGCCCGGCGCGCAATCTTCGGCAGCCCGGCGTCGCCCACGCCCCCCGCACCGCACTCGCCCGGGGACCGCGGAGGGACGCACTCCAGACTTCATTTCGCAAATTATACTCTCAACAAACTCATATCCGCCCAATTACTTACCTGTGATACTACGCCCTCTGAAACTGCTCCACATATAAAACCTCCGTTACATTATAACGAGATTTTTTTATTTTCCGCTAACATTTCTTCAGGGATATGAAGTTCCAGTATTATCTTGTGCCGTTTTCCTCCATAGTGTTCAATTACTTTCTGTTCTTATTACAGTTGGTTTAATGCGAATGTTTTAAAAATATTATATCAATGCATTTTATACAACACAAAAAGTTTATTTTCCGGAAGTATGACAATAATAGTGGTTCGGAAAGTAAGCGTTGACAAAAGAGCCACAAGTTTGCGCCGGGGACACGGGGTGGGGGGGGAGGCGGTGGTGAGACTGAGACTTCTGAGAGCACAAACAACAACAAGCGGAACTAGTGCGACCTAGCACAATACCGCTCCACACCAGCCACTGTGCTCACATCAGTGGTGAAATAAACCTAAGAGTCTATACCAATCGGATTAAGTCTTTTCCGATAACGAAGCGATTACACAAGGTTGAGGATTAGGAAGGCAAACATACCTACTTAATAGATACATTTTGTTAATTCATCATCATCTTCATCATCATCATCATCTGCCTAGCCTTTTCCCAACTATATTGGAGTCGGCTTCCAGTCTAACCGGATGTAGCTGAATACCAGTATTTTACATGGAGCGACTACCTATCTGACCTCCACAACCCAGTTAGTACTGGATAATACGATACCCCTTGGTAAGACTGGTTGTCAGACTTTTTGGGCCACTGACTGCCTAACGACTGTCAAAGATCTACAAATGACAGCCGGGACCAAACGGCTTAATGTGCTTTCCGAGGCACGGAGGAAACTCGGTATGTAATGGGCACATGTCACCCATCCACAGACCAACCTAGGCAAGCACGGCTTAACCTAAAGATCGACCCGAGCGGCTGTTATTATTTAGCCACGAGCTCCTCTTAATTGTACTAAACAAAACGAAATGCCACGTTTTAATTTCCCAGTAGCTGAACGCTTCATTGGTTGTTTGTTGGCTCTGATAAGGCGGCAGACAATACTCGCGCCGCGCGCCGAGACGCGAGGTAGCAGTACAAACATGTGTTCGGACACACCCGTGTGTCGTGCTAGTGTAGAAGAGCTAGTAATAGCGCGTGGCGCTAACGTGTGTACCACAACATAACGTACACGCAAGCTCAGCGAACACAATCCTCAGCAAGGACTAAGAAAATTGAAATATCTAGAACAATTTGCAGTGTCCATTAGTGTGGTTGCCGGGAGTTCCAGAAAGCAAAAATAATTATGTCACGCCTTTATTTCATAATTAAGTCTTTATATGAGAGATATTTTTTTAATGCTACTTGTGCCAAAAAGTAGTTAAAAGAAACTACAACTGAATGTTAAGCACATTGTGTGTGATTGTGCCATGAACCAATTGGAGATAGCTGTTGTATAACAAAAATCTCATGTAGGATTTGCACAAAATCATTGTTCATGTCTGAAACAATCAAATTAGTTGCAAAATATTCCACTACACAGAGTTGTGAGTCGATCAACTGCGCCTACGAGAATACCGATTCAATTCGTTTGAAATTTCAAATATTTTTTGCTCGTATATCGGTTTTAGCATTCTTTTTTCGAGATAAGCGTACTTTTTAATCGTTAATATTATACTCAGGTACATATCTCATACTTACTCTATTTCCGTAACATCATTTAACTATGTAGTTTTATAGCAAAAATTGTGCATAAACAAAATTCAATGAGCCACACTTTAAGAACACAGTGTGTGTAGTTTTTTACTCCATTTTGAGGCTCCTTTGAGTAATTTTTGCTATTTCTCATAGTTTCCGACCGACTTAAAGTATCACCCTGTATACTATCCTAGGAGTATCGTAACAAACCGCTGCCGTTGCCGTGAACGTGTAGTAGTGGCATGCAGTCGTGCACCTTTGTGAAGTCGCGGACAAGCGGCGCGTGGTGCGCGACCACTCTGTTACACAATTATGACCAATGTAACACAATTATGATAGCCTTCAATCATTACCCGCGACAGTCCTCCCCCCGCCCCGCCGCCTCGCCCACCCGGTCACTGCGAGTTAGCTGAAATAAGCCGGGCGGCCGGTGGACGGTGCACCCGACAGCGGCGAATTGTTGACAAAAGGCCTGCTCAAAACTAAGCGGTATTCGCTACCGTCTGCGGTAGAGAAAACCGAGTGGGTATGCGGTAATATTACTGTTCACACCAAAGCGGATTTCGCTACCGTCTCCGAAACTTGATACTAAATACCTGAGCGCAACCCGTGCGGTATGTACCTCTACCCACAGCGGCAGCGAATCCTGTTTAGGTTTGAATAGGCCTTTAATAAAATAGAAAACAAAATATTTCCACTTTTCCATATCAACTTGGAAATTGGATATTTTGTATGAAGTTTACTAAATGATGTGCGTTTTATGAGCTGCATGTTTTGTTTCCAAATACAACAGGAGGTCGTCATGTATCTCGAGTGTAGTGTAGTGATATTATAATCGGGTGCACGTTATCGCACACGCCGGCCGCGTCCTTCAGCTCGTTTCGTACAATTACCGCAGCTAGTGCGGAGTTAATCAGCCGGCACCATTCTGGACACTATCACGTTTTTGCAGGATTTACTCTTCTAAAAAACGCTGATGAATGTCGGTGGTCACAGAATTTTGGACAATTATCATTGACGGAAAGTGGGTTCGTTGGCTGGTCTAGGTGTTGAGGCGCCCGACTCATAATCAGATTACGAGCTCCTCCGGGCGCCTCCTGCACGCCGCCTCGGTGTGGCCGCCGCGCTGCCCGTCGCGCGGTTGTTGTTCCACAAAGGCATTCCGGGCGCGCGGCCGCCCTTCGCCCGCCACTATCAAATAGCGCATATTTTTCCTTCGCTATATGGCGCACACTTCTCTTTTGTGGCGGCTAGCCGAGCCCTTCTACAGGCAACATTGTAAACTTTAATCACGTAATAGATTTTTCGAACATCTTTTCTCAGAAGATCTGATAACGGTCTAATTAAATTGGCGGCAGTCAGAACGTAGTCTTTTGAACCACGATGTGAATCTCATTTAGTAATTTAGAGGTTAAAATAAAGAAGGCCCCGAAAAACATTGTTATTATCGAGAGGACACACGACAAGTGTCTAGAAACAGTATTTTAAATAGTGCAAAAGAAAGAACATTCGAGAAAGCTCGTTATTATCGTGTTTTCGTGTTTTGATTTCGAGTGCTTTCTGTTATTATTACTTTTGAAGGTAAGTAGGTACAAATTCGCTCGAGACAAGTCTCATCATAGGACTGTGCGCGTACGCAACCTAATTATAAAAAAAACAATGGTTATTGTTATTGTAATTTTGATCGTACGCCAAGGGCGTAAAGGACCTACTTCCTTAACTCGTTCAAGTTGTTTGTGATCCTTTTTCTAATAGCCTCTTTTGTATTTTTTTGTTAATGTTTTTATGAATAAAGGATTGTTTAGTGAACAATACTACACTGCTAGAATAATCTCGAATATTTTTTGCGTGTCTGTTGATGGTATTAAAACACAGCACAGACACTGTAAGAGTTTCGTTTTGATATTCGCAGAGTCAGTATCGATCAAGGTTGCTAACAGTAAACAGTTCGCTCTCATATTTCTAACAGTGAACAGTTTCGTTTGAGATTTATTGTGAATAAAGTACAGTTAAAAGTTTTCAGTTCAGTTTTCAAGTGTAGAGTTCCGTTCCATTGATTGTTGTAGTATTGTACGTGTAAAATAACATAGTCAAATAGTGTTTAATTTCTTCTCCAGCCACATTAATAGTGCAGTACTTTTAAGCCTACCACTCCGTTCCACAAAGCTAACGTTACTGCCGTAACCGGCTATAGGTAGGCCGGTTAGTGGCTCATTTTGGATCCGATATAGTACAGATTTCCAAATACCACCCGTCTGGTACAGGTTCATTATAGTTATTTAATTTATTCGCTTGAACGTCATTACAGCTTGATGTCTTTATACATAGTTACGACTTCTAAATTAGTGATCGGAATCATTAATATTTGCGCATAGGTTAGTAGAACACGACCTATGGGCATAGTTCGTAAATAAAATAATATTGTAACTAAATAATAAAAAAAACACTACTGGCGAAATGTGGGTGTACGCTTTTTTTTTTTTCCATTGGAAATCATCAAATGACCCCCCCCCCCCCCCCTCTGGGCGGAGCGGAAGGGAGTGTCAGACTTGTACTGACTAAAACCCATCCATGTTTCTTCTTTGCCCTTTGTGTTCCAGGGCCACGGTATCTCTATCGAACAGTCCCGCAGCCCTGGGTAGGTGTACGCTTACGAAGGTACATCTCTGCCTAACCGTTCGGTGATTACAACATTATACAGAGTAACAAAATTATATCAAATATCATCAGCTGTCTAGCCTGATCGGCTTCCAGTCTATCCAGATGCAGCTATACCAGTATTTTACACGGAGCGATTGCCGATCTGACCTCCACAACCCAGTAAATCGACCAACCCAATACGATTCAGATTAATTTTTATTGGCCTGAAATATGGTGTTTTGCAGATTTTATAACACATAGGTACCCAATAGTTCATCATATCACGCCAACTAAGTTCGGCGCATATTTTGTGACAACATTATTAAATTCCGATGTCAACAAATCGTCTACATAAAATATCAAATTATAAAATGAATGTCCAAGAAAAATTATTAAATTACCAATTTTCTAAATATCAACTTTCAAATAACTTAAAATAAAATAAAAATGTCAAAAAAAGTACTAAGTCAAGAATTATACCCCTTGGTTATTGGTTGTCAGACTTTAGGGCCACTGACTACCTGTAACGCCTGTCAAAGACTACAACATTTATACAAGGTATTATTCACTGAGATTCACGGTTGACCTTGCATTACAGTGACTATGGCTGAGCGTGATGGGCTCTCTGTCCTCTACCTCAAAAACGATTGGGCGTATGAAAAATCTTTTAATGCAAAACTTGTCGCAAATTTTATGCTTTACAATTTTGATGAAATTTGTTAACATCATAGGAGCTATAGAAACCGAGATAATCGCAAAAACCTGATTTTTGTGACGTTTGACCTTGAATAACTTACCACGCAGACACGAGATTTTATGAGACTTTTGAGACAACTTTTAGAACACCAAAATGAAGATGTATAAGAGTTTCCAGCTTATTATCTCTCATTCCGAGGTGAAACCCTAATATGACTGGACTACAACGGCTTAAAGTGCTTTCCGAGGCACAGAGAAAACTCGCTATGTAATGGGCGATTGGGTGGTCATCAATCCACAGATCAACCTAGGCAACAACCTGAATATGGATAACAATATTGTGTCATTAGTAAGTTGAGCAAAACTGTAATACTCAGGTAAGAAACAACTCGACGATGCAGCTCAAATAACTCGCCGCCAACTTCTCCACGACTGTAGCCTTAACTAGCCTTTCCAAACAAGCTGAAATATTAAAACGCTTTACGGTTACATATTATCCGAAACTCTAACTTTAGAAACTAACGAGAACTAACATATTTAAATGATGTAAGTCACAAAATCCCGATATTAGTCATTAAAGGAATGTCCACGTATTCATCATCTTTTATGTAATAATCATAAGAACTGACATTTTGTTTAAAAAATCAATATCACTTATTTGCGTAAATAAGGTACAGAGGGATCTTAAAGATAAAGTATATGAATCTCTTATTCTGCCATTAATGTCGGCGTGCAAATTTTAAAAATTATTTAATGACATAAAAAAAAACTGAATCATGCATGCATTTAGTAATTAAATATTAAAAAAAAAATTAAATCGATTCCTATTTGGTAACAACTATTATTTATAATGGGACATGATACTACATGGGACAAGGTCTTACAACTTATAATCTAGGAACTCAAGTACACCATGAAAGCATTTATTAATTAATATTTTTGTAAGGATCAGTTAAACTTAAAAAAATGGAGTACATTACACACAGTAGTTATAGTACTTGCAATTTTATTATACAATTTTATACACTTGATAGAACTGTTGTTCGATGTGAGTGTGAGATTCGTCTTGGGTTTATAACTTGTTAGTATTATGTGATCGAGGGGCATAGTAGCTGGTTGCTTGTTGAAAAAGACTCTTATGCTTAAAAACAAATATACAGGATTTCTAGATATAAATGCACGGTAAAGTAAGAATCTTATATTTTCTAAAGAATGGGCGACAAGAATCTATTTGTTTCAACCCAAATATAGCTCTTAAACACTTTTTTTTATTTTTTAGCTGTGACAAACAATAAATGAATTTGACCGTAATTTATTTCAATCTATGGTCACCATCGTGACCACTGTCCAGGATACTACGTTCATAGAGTGCGAATGACGCATTACATTCAGTAAAAAAGATACCGGGAATGGATGATTTGTTTATGGTTCCAAATTTAATTTTTTGTTGTTAGATTGGCACAATTGTTTTCCATTTTGGCGAGGAGTTTGAGTTGCATCTATAATTTAGATTAAATACAGTGCCGTTTTTAGTTAGATCATATCTAGTGTTTATTGCGAATTTCATAATGGACAAAAACATTGAACAAATAGTTTGTCTTAAATTTTGCATCGCCAATGGAATTTCGTGTTCGGAGTCCCTGAAAATGTTACAGAAGGCTTTCGGTGAATCGACTTTATCAAAAACACGTGCTTATAAGTGTTACAAAGCGATCAAAAGCGAGAGAGACAGCCGCTGAACTTTCTGTGTCTTACGATTCGATCAGTACCATTTTAAATAATCACTTGGGTATGAAACATGTTGCCGCTATGCTAATCCCAAAAGACCTGAATTTTTCCAACACTCAATCGCATAAGAGTCGCTGAGGACATGCTAGAACGAGTCAATTCCGACCCAACCTTCATGAAACGTATTGTTACTGGTGACGAGACGTGGGTTTACGAGTTAGACATGCAAACTAGTCAACAACCTTCGGAGTGGCGCCTTCCAACTGAACAGAAACCGAAAAAACCACGCCAAAGTCGATCAAAAGTCAAAGTCATGTTGACCGTTTTCTTTGATTATCGCGATGTTGTGCACTCGGAATTCCCCTTCGGCCGCCTACGAAACCGTAGTTTCGTAACTGGTTTCGATGGAGGAATTATTTTTCCTTGCACGTAACTAGTTTCGATGGAGGAATTATTTTTCCTTGCACGTAACTAGTTTCGATGGAGGAATTATTTTTCCTTGCACGTAACTAGTTTCGATGGAGGAATTATTTTTCCTTGCACGTTACAAGTTTCGATGAAGGAATTATTTTTCCTTGCACGTAACAAGTTTCGATGGAGGAATTATTTTTCCTTGCACGTAACTAGTTTCGATGGAGGAATTATTTTTCCTTGCACGTAACTAGTTTCGATGAAGGAATTATTTTTCCTTGCACGTAACTAGTTTCGATGAAGGAATTATTTTTCCTTGCACGTAACTAGTTTCGATGGAGGAATTATTTTTCTTTGTACGAAACCACGGTAACTTACCATGGTTACGTACAAAGAATTTATTGTTAAGGTTTCGATGAAAGAAATATTCTTCCTTGCTTGCCAGAAAGATAAACAGTAAATAAAGAATATTATTTGAGTGTTATGCGGCGTTTAAGAGAGCAAATTCGACGAAAAAGGCCAGATTTGTGGAAAAAAAAATCTTGGATTTTGCACTACAATAATGTGCCTTCGAACAAGGCCATCATATTGAACGATTTTTTACCAAAAACTCAACAAATACCATCGAGCAACCAACCACCTTATTCACCAGATATGGCTCCAGCCGACATCTTTCTTTTTCCTAAAGTCAAATTACCACTTCGTGGCACCCGTTTTCATTCGGTAGAACACAAATCAGAATTCGCGGCGAGAACTGAACTCGATTCCGGAAAAAGCGTTTAAAAAATGTTTTGATGATTGGATTATTCGTTGGCGTAAGTGTATCGTTTCTGAAGGAGCGTACTTTGAAAGCGATAAAATAATTTTGGATGAATAACTAATTTGTAAACATTTTGTGTATTATTGACCGTTTCCCGGTAGTTTCTTGACAGAGTAGGACTCTCAACCGCCAGGGCACAGTCAAGTCAACGCGCAACGCAGCGGCTGAGGCGAGCTGTCCTAACACACGGAGCACGGAGCTAGCAGCACGCAATCCGTCAGGATCGGACGCAGTAAACCGACGTGCGAGGTGCGCGTCATCTGCTCTATGTGTGCTGCAATACTTCATTCCTTGTGACTTAAATCCCTACAGAGCAAAGTAAAACTAAAAATGGTTGTACGTCCATCAACAGTATTCAAACTAATATTTCAGTGCGAGACAGACCGCCACAGTCAGCGTGTGAACAGTGTGAGCGTGTGTTGTGTGCCACTATAACGCTAATAGGGAAAGTTGCACAATAACGCGCCGCAACACAAACGACGCGCGCCGCTCAGCAAAAATGCAGCGCACAGTGATCCGGGCCACCGCGCGCGCGGACTACCGGCGCATTCACCCTACCTCCGCGAACATATACGATGTGCTGCAATATACAGTGTATCCTTGAGTGGTCGTGCTTCACCGAGCTCGTCATCGCAGCTTCTCTTCAATACCAAAATTAAACCATTACCAAAATATGAAAGTATTTAGATTATAGTTTAGTTTAGTTAGTTTAGTTTATTTATTAATAATTATCAAAAATTACAGGTCATATTTTGAAAAAAGTAAAAACACAAATCATAATACATTAAAAAAACAAGTCATTATACATTAAAAAGAGCAGTAAACACAAATTATCATAATTTAAAAAATAATAATAATACACAATAAACAGAATAATAGAACCTTACCCTTTTTTTTTTTTTTCTTGGATGGGAAATCATCAAATGACCCCCCCCACTCTGGGCGGAGCGGAAGGGAGTGTCAGACTTGTACTGACTAAAACCCATCCATGTTCCTTCTTTGCCCTTTGTGTTCCAGGGCCACGGTGTCTCTTTCGAACAGTCCCGCAGCTCTGGCAGGCATCGGCCCATGCGGACCCCTACTCGGTTGCTGACATCTCTTTGAGGCGCGCGTGGAACACGAACGCGCCGTCGACACGGCCTGTCGTCATAAGACGGCCGGACGGCGAGCTAGCCCATAACTCGCCGTCCACAGGCCCGCGCCTACGGTGGCCGGGAGCCACCACGTGACCCCCGACGCCCAGGGCGTCTCCCGCGGCGGCTGGGACGTGAGGTTCTTTCCCTCTCACGTCCCGCCACCTCCTTCACTAGCATGACTGCTTCACAGAAGGTGGTGACGGCTTCCCATTCCCTCTCGCTCCGGACCATGGCTTGAACCAGGGTCGGACGCGAGAGATCGCCGCCGCCAATCGCCGCTACAAGAACACGGCGGTGCTCCGCCCAAGCGGGGCAGACCTCTACGGTGTGCTCCACCGTGTCCTCCGGACGATCCTCGCAGTGGAAACACCCGGGCGTTTCCTCCCGCCCGATTCGGTGCAGGAACCAGAACCTTACCCTTACCCTCTCCCTTAGGCACTTGTCATTGTGATTTTTTTTTTGTCCTGGACCATACCTGGGAACCTTATAGTTACGGAGGTATTGAAGATCAAAGATCCAACATTTTCACACACTTTAAAAAAATACAAGTTTAAAATGTTATAACTTTAGTACCTCCATGAACCTCAGTTCCTGCTATTCAATGCATCTATCGGCACAGCGTTTTGTGTTTTACATTGAGCACTACGGTAAATTGTGATTTTTCACAACAAAAAAGTCGTTTTCCAGCAATCATTTTTGTGCGCAGCGTTACTTAGTTTGATGTACAGAATGCCTGGTTGACAGCTTCGTGAAGGGTCAGTTTACGCCCGATATGAAATTTGTAGTTCACTTCTGAATTAAAACCGTATTTAATTTATTTTTTATATACCCCACACTGGTAATATTTCTTGATTATCGTGGGTGCGCTTACAGAATGCGTCAGTCGTATTGATTGTGTAACTTTTCTCTTTGGAACTTACATCATAGCATAAGACGCATCGATAAATATAAACGATCGATGATAGAATTCACTTTCAAAGTGAAAGCTCGGGAACATATACACAAGAAGTTGGCAGATTCGTCTCAGACCTAAGTTGTTGTAGTTTTTCTTGTTTATCTCTCTTAACTTTATAAAGTTTAATATACCAGGGTGGATCAAAAAGTTCTTGGAATCAATATAAAAAAATTAAAAAATGAATCAAAAATATTTTATTTTTCTACATAATCTCCTTCTAATGCAAAGCATTTAGAATAACGCGTTTCTAACTTTCTTATTCTTTGCGAAAAAAAAACTTTTTCTTGACTTTCAAAAAACTCCTCTACGGCAGCCATAACCGCGTCGTCGTCGTGAAATTTAGTTCCACGAATATGCTCTTTTAATTTTGGGAATAAGTGAAAATTACTAGGGGCTAGGTCCGGAGAATATGGTGAGTGGTCAAGGACATTGAAGCCAGCACAGCGGATTGCGTTGACCGCACCTTCGGATCGATGAGCAGGAGCGTTATCGTGAAGAAACAACACACCTAACGATAGTTTTCCACGACGTTTTTCTTTAATTGCTTCACGCACATTCGATATTAAATTAGCATAATTGGGTCCAGTAATCGTCTGGCCTTTTGGCATGTAATCAATAAAAGGATTCCTTCACTATCCCAGAACACTGAGGCCATAACTTTACCGGCGGAAGGAGCATCCCGAAATTACTTTATGGATGGAGACGATGGTCGTTTCCAAGACATGCTTTGTCTCTTAGTTTCAGGATCGAAATGGTGGACCCACGTTTCATCCATATCGTGACAAGACGATGGCAAAATTTTTCCGGATCCTGTTGGAATATTTCGACATTACGCTTAGAAATTTCCAAACGTCGCTTTCTGTTTTCGTCGGTTAACATTCGTGGCACCCATCTTGCTGATACTTTTTTAAACCCCAATGAATCAATTAAAATGGATTGAATGGTACCAAATGATTTCTTTAGGATTTCAGCTAAATGTTTTATGGTTATTCTTCTGTCTTCCAGAACCAGATTCTCAACCTTTTTGATATTTTCTTGCATAACGGAGGTTGAAGAGCGGCCAGAACGCAGGTCATCTTTACAGCCTTTTTTTTTAGTTTTTCGGATGGGAAATCATCAAATGACCCCCCCACTCTGGGCGGAGCGGAAGGGAGTGTCAGACTTGTACTGACTAAAACTTCTTTGCCCTTTGTGTTCCAGGGCCACGGTATCTCTTTCGAACAGTCCCGCAGCCCTGGCAGTCATCGGCCCATGCGGACCCCTACTTATTTGATGACATCTCTTTGAGGCGCACGTGGAACACGAACGCGCCCTCGACACGGCCTGTCGTCATAAGACGGCCGGGCGGCGAGCTAGCCCATAACTCGCCGTCCACGGGCCCGCGCCTACGGTGGCCGGGAGCCACCACGTGATCCCCCGTGTCTCCCGCGGCGGCTGGGACGTGAGGTTCTTTCCCTCTCACGTCCCGCCACCTCCTTCACTAGCATGACTGCTTCGCAGAAGGAGGTGACGGCTTCCCATTCACTCTCGCTCCGGGTCATGGCTTGGACCAGGGCCGGACGCGAGAGATCGTCGCCGCCAATCGCCGCTACGAGGACACAGCGGTGTTCCGCCCAAGCGGAGCAGACCTCCACAGATCTTTACAGCTTAATCTACCTCTTTTAAATTCAGCTACCCAGTATGCAACCGTAGAATAGGGTATAGCATCGTCCCCTAATGTCTTCTGAACGTCCAAAAAAATTTCCTTCGTGGGCATTTTTTTCAGACAGAAATACTTTATCACCGCACGTAACACTCTTTTCTCCATAATTTCGCGTTTTTAGAAACTCTTTGTACAAAACAATTTATTGCGTGCGAACGAACTGATGAAATCAAGTGACATTTGGCATAAATATTGTGTGATTGACAATCTTTAAATCAAATATCGAACTATCCCATATTTTTTTTTAAATATGCGCTTCTAAGAACTTTTTGATTCACCCTCGTATGTACGTATACAAGTATCTATTCTTATATGTTTTAGTTAGAAATATTTTCTAGTCTTTTTTTTCTGTTATTGCACCTACTGTATATTGTCTCTGCATCACCCTAAGGTAGACTGGTAGAAAATGCCTGTGGCATTAAGTCCACCTTTGTACAGTTTTTACTTGTGCCTAAAGTTTTAATAAATAAATAAATAAAACGTTGCACTAAAAGCATCTAGTGGAAGGCCTGTTTGGTTCAACCCGGTTTAGTGGCCGCACGCGAATGAGCCAACTTGCGGTGTTTGTGTTTTCAACTACAATATCCGGCTATATGCTGCCCGCCGCCTCCACCACGCTACCGCTACGCCACGGCCACGGCACAGGCACAAAATGAAACTAATATTGAGTAATAATACCACGTCTCCGCCACGCGGTACGTCTCTCTAATAGTCTTTACATATCAGTTAAAACTTGAGTAGCTTCGCGTTTGTAAATAACTTCTAATGTACGACGCAAGACAACAACTGATGCCTTCTCACCGTTGCGTTGGTATGTTTCGACGAGTTTGTTGTATGTAATAACGATCATTCTTGTCGAGCTAGTGACAAGCAGACCGACAACTATTTTGCCATACATTATTAGACATTCCAAATAAAAGGTGACTAATGAAACGTCTGCGAACATCATTAAATTTCAGCATGTTCATAACAGTGGTGCGTGTTCACTAGCAGCGGGTCGGCTTCCAGTCTAACCGGATGCAGCTGAATACCAGTATTTTACATGGGGCGACTGCCTATCTACCGTATTGATGTTATTGTAGTAATTAAAAGGCATTTGGCAGCTCACCACACACGCGCACAGCACACTGCATTTGGCTCTGATTGCGCGCAATATTAACACTTTCCGTGTAACATGCCATGTCTCCACTTGTACTCATGCCGCCGCACAGTGGTCTGGAAATCGAGCTCCATACTCTAAGAAACTCAAAAACGGGAATTAACAAAAAAAATTGCCATGGTTTGGTATGGTGCCTCTCTTGACGTCATATTAGCGTATGGATGGTATGAGTAGCACCACGCGTGAGAAAAAAAAGTTTTGTCTTTTTTGTATGGGAGAAAACCCTTAAAGTACATTTTTTAAACTGAATGGAACATGTGCGTGTGGATTGAGAGATCTTTTCGAAAAACTCTTCCAATCCCAACCAAATTATAAGAGGATTTAGGAAATAATTGTGAAAACTTCATGGTAAGGTATAAAATTTGTGAAACCTAAACAAAGAAAGTTAGAACTCATTAACTGGATCTCTTAAGGTAACCAAAAAAAAGTTCAGAAATTTAAGGGTAACCAAAAAAAAAACATTTTTTAATTTAAACTTGTTTTTTAATTTCACTCATAATTACATAATAGGATGTGAGAATGAATAGGGCAGTCGAAAAAAAAATCGGACAAAATAAAAAAGTATGTCTACCCTACTCAACGTTTTCCTCAAGGATTGTAAAAAATGATTTATCTTTTTAAGTATAACACTTACTGGGACGACTGATTCGTCAAATTTTAGTACAATATTTTTCACAATTTCTGATGTATCTACCTTCTACCTATAAGTTTTGGTTTATTAAATATAGTTCAAAATAATGATCTCTCAGTTGGGACGATCGATAAAAAACAAGATTTTCATTTTTTCTTGAACCAGTAAGATTTCAATCACGATTTTTGTTTCACAAATTTTCCCAGAAGCATAATTTGCAATAAACATGATAATTATTCATACTTTTTCAGTATTAGGTCGTGTTTTACAAGATCACTCAATTGAAAATTGTCCCCTCTGAGTGATCCATATAAACCGTTATAAATCTTAAACGTGGCTTTGAAACGAATCGAAATTTTGTTTAGCAGCTTTCACAAATCCTTCACAATTAATTAAAATGCAAATTATAAACACATAGGCAGTATATTCTTGGATACGCGTTATGGCTTTTTCTTCAGTTGTCCAGATTGAGAGATCCAGTTAATGAGTTTAACTTTCTTTGTTTAGGTTTCACAAATTTTATACCTTACCATGAAGTTTTCACAATTATTTCCTAAATCCTCTTATAATTTGGTTGGGATTGGAAGAGTTTTTCGAAAAGATCTCTCAATCCACACGCACATGAATGGAACTACAGGGCTGGCGCTCACACGAGCTATTGTACCATACACGGCGATCAAGATGACATCTACAACTGTTTTGATATGGAAAGAAAAATTCGAGTGCGAGCAGGGTTTGAACCTGCGACCTTCCGATTCAGTACACCGGACGTCTTAACCAATTAGACCATCGCACCCTGCTCACAGCTCTCGAAATCTAATAAGATGGCATCTAATTTATGCACCTTTGGATGCCGCTTCGCACGTAGCAATTTTTTTAAATATTGAATTTTTGATATGTGATTTTTCAAATCTTTGACGTGATTAAATGAAGTTGCCGATCGATTTACTTATACATCCTGCTAATGACTTTCATGATGATGCTACGACTCTTCTTCAACTTATTCATTTCCGGAGGAGTAGCTTTACATATGTCACAAGTCTGAGATGAGGTATTCGATAGCTGTGAAGTGATTTTGCCATCTATTATGGTCTTATAGAGTGCTTAACAGCATGGCTTTCCTTAATAGAAGGCTGCAGTGCTGCAATCTCAGCTTCAATCAGAGCCTGTTCTCCCACGATGTTTAACTTGTTTTCGTTTGAAAACTTAATATAAATTGGTCTGCAGAACCCCCACAAACTAAGCGCGGAGGCTTTGTTCCTCTGCGCTTAGTTTGTAGTATGTAAGAACACCATTCGCGGAGCTACGCCCGCTACAGAAGAGAAAGTGAGTGGCAGAGCTCCTAACGCATAGCAGTTAAAGCCTTGCTCATGCAACTGGTTTAAAAGCGCAAAACATGAATGTAGCAGAGGGCAGAGGCCCTAGCACGAGCGCGCGGTCTAAACTAACGTAAATGTGTCGATTTTTTAGTCGGAAATACAATTACCCTGCATTTTAGTTAAATTATTTGCAACAAGCAGAATGAGTTTCATCCATAGATATGAATAAGTTTTTAAAATTATGAAAATATGGTAGATATGCGAACGAGTATTTTTAATTTTAAAATCCACGTTTAGGCCTCAGGACTCATGAAGCTATTATTACTTGATTCATGAGGCGACTTGATTTAAACAAGTGTTTTATTAGAGGTGCCACGCGGCAGTGAGCGGGAGTGTAGTCGAGCGTAGGAGTTATTTGTAGGCACATCGCACAGAGGACGCGAGCGTGTGTGTGTGCGGCCGACTGGCCGATAGCGCGCCACAGGATGCGACCCTAAACGGAAGCGCCGGGACCAAAAATAAACGCCGGCTATTTTCGTCCGGTTCTAGCGCGTTACCAACGTGGTTTATAATTTTATACAAAACTTGAGTTTCAGTCACAAACATGTGAGATGCTTCGATACTAATGGAATAATATAAAGACGTACAGCATGTGATGTGATACACAACGGAGAACAATGTCCTCTGCCTTGTTAAACTTTAATTAACACAATTAACATAAGAATAACTTAGTGTCTCTCTGGCTAGATCTCCTAATTATTTTACTCCGACTGGTCAGTTCAGAATGTTTGTATATTGTAATGTTAATTAAATTTCCGTTTGTTAATAAATAGGTACACGAAATAAAATTGTTTTTTACAACAGTACATTAATTGTTCTAAAATACACTCAAATATCGTTCTGCTGCTATGGCAATTACCTGTGCATGCATGACAACACATCATAGTTTACGTCAACAGAACAGATATGATCATCGAGCACAAAAGAGCTCAAGCGGATAAGCCTTTTTACAATGTTCAAAATTGTAATTTAAAAAATGATAAATAAAAATGATCAGAGTTGTTAAGTTGATCGACTTCAGTGACTGCACCGGTCGACTGACGCCGCGTGTACGTGTGGTGGGAGTATATACACCGCAGTGACCACCGGCACAGCACCGCCTGTACCATAGATCACGATGAGCTGCGGACAGTAACCAACCACAAAACCCCCGCGGTCGATAAACATTTATAATACAACAGAGCTTTTAAAAACTAATTATTTCAAAATCAATTTGCACGTGTTTCAATGTTACGATGGCTGAATAGTACATATTATAGTCAGTTGCACCCCATAATCATGAGTGCTCCATTTCCGAATATTGAAACCAATAACTAAAAGCTTGTGTCGATCAAAATTGTTCGCGTCGTACATGCGGAGACGCGGGCCAGAGAGCGGCGAGCGTCACGGGGCGGGGACGGAGCGGAAAGGGGGTCGACCAGTTCACAAAAACCGGCGATTGGAGCTAACCTCAAAAGGTCGCAAAAAGCGCCGCCGACGGATCGCTCCAAATTACATTCAATCAACGCTTCGTGCCACTACGATGAGCTACGCGACTGCTACGCCAGCGCTACGTTATTTCTGCGTGCACTCCCGTCGCTAGTGTCACACTCCGGAAACACATTGTCATCAAGTCTCCAATGACACATGTTTTGATGTAAACAAAAATTATAAGAGAAGACATAAGTCGAGCTTTATGTATTTTATTCGCTAGTTTAGCTAACAGTGACACACACAACTTCATTTCATTGCATTGTGCGCTCTCTGGTCTAGATCTGTCAGTTGAACTTTGAACTGGCAATTTTATTTCCACGTTTTAAAACTAGTGTTACATCTAGGTAGATTAAAAGCGTTCAAATTGAATTGAATATCAGTAGTTATGTGCTGGTTCACTGGTAGTACGTAGTTTCAATTTAATATCTCCGCTCCGCTTATTCATGCGTCGGGAGCCAGCGGCCGGCGCCGGCGACGCGATGCGGAATACTTCTCATGAATTATAAACAGCGGAGATAACAGATCTGATTCAATATCAGTGAGCTGCTCTCTCATCAATATGGTATTGCTGCGTGGCAGCACCGCGTGGCACCACTCACTACTTACCACAAGCCTTTGCGTCACTTTTACATATCCACATTCTGAAGTTCTCTGTCAGTTAGGTATAATTCTTATCATGGCTTCTAAATTAAACGTTGTTAAGACGATGTTTAACTACATTAACGCGGTGGATCCAACGCAACCGCGGTTTACACGTCAAGTCATAGTCATCAAGAGGTGATTCTTGATTTTACTGTTTATATCGGTCGACTTCCTCCTCTAAATAACAATCAATAACTGCATCTGGCGAGACAGGCCACCACTGAGCAGCTATGGATACATTCCCCGCCCCCGCTGCTCGCTCGTCGCCGTCGGGATGGCTTGTGCGCTTGGATCACATTTGTAACATCTCACATGCAGCGCTCTCGGCGCCGAACGCTCCGACAAATTGAACGACAGTTACAAAGTGAGCGGCAAATAAACTGCCTTCACTTGCGGACCGAAGCGGAGCGGAGTGGAACATATAGTTTTTAATTCCATCGCGTCTCAAGATATGTTGGTCAAGTAATACCCATACTTAAATAGTAGTGACGACACCGCAAGAGATCGCGCATTATTCAGTTAGTGTTAGTGGAGGCACGAGTTAGTGCTAATGACGGTGTAACGGTAATGTGACGCCTGTAATGTCGTGTGACGCCGTTGTGATGACGGTGTAACGGTAATGTGACGCCTGTAATGTCGTGTGACGCCGTTGTGATGACGGTGTAACGGTAATGTGACGCCTGTAATGTCGTGTGACGCCGTTGTGATAACGGTGTAACGGTAATGTGACGCCTGTAATGTCGTGTGACGCCGTTGTGATGACGGTGTAACGGTAATGTGACGCCTGTAATGTCGTGTGACGCCGTTGTGATAACGGTGTAACGGTAATGTGACGCCTGTAATGTCGTGTGACGCCGTTGTGATAACGGTGTAACGGTAATGTGACGCCTGTAATGTCGTGTGACGCCGTTGTGATAACGGTGTAACGGTAATGTGACGCCTGTAATGTCGTGTGACGCCGTTGTGATAACGGTGTAACGGTAATGTGACGCCTGTAATGTCGTGTGACGCCGTTGTGATAACGGTGTAACGGTAATGTGACGCCTGTAATGTCGTGTGACGCCGTTGTGATAACCAAGCGGACGCTCAGTGTGCGCGCGTAGTATCACTACAGTAGCCTCACTGTGCCACCACGAGACTCTCACCAGCGGAGATCACTCCTGTACGACAACTCAGTGAAGTGAAATGAAACAGTCTGCAGTCTCATACATTGACGAGCGACGCGCACTTTTACTTCGTTGTGTTGTAAATGAACTTGTCCCCGCATTGTTTGGACTGAGGCTTCTGCTCCTCCTCCGGGTGTTGTGTTCATAACTCGCTACAACGTGAGAGCCATCAAATTATAAACGTAATGTTTGTTCGCACAGGTAACACTCGTGCCTGGAGACCAGTCCCACGCACCCACACTCCCGTAGCACTGGAGTACATTATAGGTACCAAGTACTCGCAGCAACACAACACAGAAGGAGACTTCCGCGTTGATTCCTTGTCAAAGTGAAAAAAACTAAAAGCCGACCACTGAAATGGTTTCGTAGTACCTCACTTACGTGAAATATTTCCTGGACCATTCATTTGTTGGAATCCGATCTGTAGTTTAGACTACAGCGCTTATAAAATTAATTACATATTGTCAACAACCCGACGAGTAATCTGTCGTAGACTCAAGGAACGTTTGATCAGTACCGATAGCGGCCCCTTTGTTACTAATCTTGTCCGCAAAACAACGGACACCATTTACTAACAAAGTCACCTTCCGTAAATATAACGCTGTCGTTGTTGAATGCCACTCACTCACGTATCGTTCCGCCATAGAAAATTAAGTTTATTTGTACTCAAGATTAATGTTGATACCTATTTATAACAGTTTTAATTTTCATATAAAATGCTAATAGTGAAAGCCCTATTAAAGTTATTATGCATAAGTATTGTTTTGATGGTAGCCCCACTACCATCAAAACAATAACTTTAAACTTTAAACACACTTTAGTTCCCAGAAACACTAAAGTCTTTATTTTATTTCATCATCATCATCATCCTTTCAGCCGAAAGACGTCCACTACTGGACATAGGCCATTTTATTTATTATGGGACAATTAACAGCTACAATGTAAATTGTTTACATATAACAATCTAAGGTTTATTAATAGTATTAACAATATTGCAGCGCACTACATTATCCGCATGTTAACAAAATTGAAATTATTTAGAAAGTGCCACTAGATTAGCATTACGAAGATAATATAAAAAAACGTATAAAAAGTAATTGATTATTAAAATACAATACTATTATTAAATTGTTAAAAAAATATATTAAATTTTTAGATTAAAAATAAATAAACGTGACGAGCCATGTCCAATATAAGAAAACAATCACTTACATTAGAAAAGTTAGTGATTCAAGGAAAGTGATAATAAAAGGTACCCATTGATTAAACCAATAGGTCATTTCTTATAATAATCAGAACAGTCTAATTAAAAATGTTCATCAAAATCGTTCCGCAGGGAGTTTGTCAAGCATCATTTCCACGTGATGAGAGCCCTCCGAGTGTACCCAATAAGTGAGCTAACGAGGCGAGCCGGCCCGGGTCGTAGCGGCGCCTGCCCGGACGCTGCCAGTATAGGACATCGTTTGTATGGCAGTCGCATATCGAGTCAAAATCACAAAATTATTTACACATTAGCATTAGTGTGTTTTGATTCACAAAACAGGCTTTTTAACGAAAATATCCGAATGACTACCTACAGTGTAAAACTCATAGTTCACTGTCGCACAGCTCTACGACTGACGTGGTGCTACGACATAGCTACGACAAACACATGCTACTGCGTAGCACTTGCTACGACGTAATGCGTGCTACGTCGTAGGGGAACGGCATTAATGATGAGAATTGGTGGGGTACGTTATTGTCTATTATTAATAGTTGTTTATTATGTAAGAACTCGTATATTAAACTTATGCCTGTCACATAATGCTCGGTTACACATTGAGTGCACAATATCAGTGCTGATACCGCCAGGTTTCATAAATACATTTTGATACTAAAAGAAATAAATGTTACTTTTGATTTAGATAGTTCGTAAGATAAGCAATGATTCCAACTCACTCCCATTTATTCAGAGATCCTTACAACGATAGTATGATGTCGGTTGTTATCATAAAAGTTTAACGTTATGCTAATTTTAAAGCAACGCGTCTTGTACGTGTAATGTTCCTTTTGTAGTACAGGGCGAGTGAGAATGCAAGTCTGGCTGATTAGCGTTGTTCTGGAGACGCGGCCGCCGGCGCGGCATGCGGCCCGCCGTGCGGCCGGCGTGCGACCTGGAAGCCGCCCGGTGCCGGTCGGACGGTGGAATTTATATTGGCTTCCGGCTGACCATCGGTATCTCAGTAGCTTCTACGTGCCCGCCTTGTTGAAGATGGACGCGTCCTGTGCGAGAACATTGATGTGATAAGATAAGGCTTCTGTTATATTCCAGAGGGAATAGTTCGACGATCAATTTGACATGCAGTAATATCCTGCCGCTGATAAATGATTTTCTTAACTCATACCTACCAGAGGTAGTTCATCGTTATCAGCCTAGCCCTTTCCTAACTATGTTGGGGTCTGCTCCCAGTCTAACCGGATGCAGCTGAATACCAGTATTTTACATGGAGCGACTGCATATCTGACCTCCACAACCCAGTTGATACTAGGTAATAAGTAAGACTGGTTGTCAGACTTTCGGGACACTGACTACCTGTAACGACTGTCACAGATCTCCAAATGACAGCTGGGTCTAACGGCTTAACGTGCTTTCCGAGGCACGTAGGAAAATCGATATGTAATGATGGCCACCCATCCACGGACCAACCAAGCCAAGCGCGGCTTAACCTGAAGATCGACCCGAGCGGCATTACCAGCGGTAGTTGACCCCAAAGAAATGATCAGGTAGTGTTTATAAAGGGGTCCGTGCCCAAAGGCTGCCAACGGGACCATGTCTGTCTGTCCGTCTGCGACCGGGCCATATCTTTTGAACCGTAATACTTGTGACAACCTGAACACACAAAGTGCATATTACATGGCCGCTTTAATAATACATATAATATGTCGTTTTGTCGTTCTTCGTCATGTGGAATGTGAACTCGGCTATCATTGTGCCGATTGCCGTTACGGCCAATGGTCTGGTGGCCGAAAGCCTCTACGATCGTGTGTCTAGACTCGTGCTTGGCGGTTGGATCAAGGGCCTGATTCAGAAGGTAGTACTCCTCGAAACTGCCCACATTGCTAGGAGGATGCCTGTGTCTGGAGTCCTAACCACCAGTAGCTTAGACCCTGCTCCCGACACCGGCAGACCACAATTTTTTATTTTTTTTTGTGTTTTTTGTTGTGTTAAGAAATATTTAAACAGGTTAAAAATGTGTACAAAGAGAATAATATAATAATAAAAAATCCTGCCTCTCGGAATGGATGTAGGAAAGAGTCCCGTGGTACTAAGGACCTGTTCCTCATTGATATGGCCATTAGCCAACAGGTTCGCCGCTCCCGAAGAGATCTGTCTACATGTTGGATAGGTTATAAGAAGGCCTGTGATTCGGTGCCTCATACATGGCTCATGAGGGTGCTGGAGTTGTATGAAGTAGACGCAAGTCTGCTTACTTAGGGCAAAAGCGATCCGATAAGGATCGACCGTGCCATATTCGAGGGTGATAGTTCGACTCCATTGTGGTTTTATCTAGCCTTGAACCCTCTCAGCTGGAGGGTTTAGGTCTTGGTTATCGGTTGAGGAGAAGTTGGTCAGGTCATATCTCATCTTCTTTACATGGATGATCTAAAACTCTTTGCCCCCAACTATTTTCAACTGATGAAGCTACTGAAGGTAACAGAAACTTTCAGTAGCGCCTTCAGGATGAAATTTGGTGAGGACAAATATGCAATCATGCATGTAAAGCGAGGAGAGATTATGGAATCAGGAACTCAACTCTCGGATTCCATACACTTTAGATCCCTCTCTTCAACAGAAACCTACAAGTATTTGGATATGTCGGAAGCATTAGGTATCAATAATTCCGATATGAAACAATCGTTTTGGAAATGCGTCTTTGGCCGCCTGAATATAAAGGTGCTAGGCAGTCTTTTGTCAGGCGGAAACAAGGTGCGTGCCTTCAACGGTTAGGTCATGCCGGTTTTGATGTATTTTTTCGGCATACTGAAATAGACAGACGGAACTGAATGCCTTGAATAGGAGGGCCCGCGCACTGCTGCATATCGGATGCATCACCCACGGTCGTCGGTGATGAGACTGTATATCAAACGGAAGTGGGCGGGTCGTGGCTTCTTAAATGCTAAGACCCTGCACAACCGTGAAGTATGCAGTCTCACAGAGTACTTTTTAGAAGCTGACGTGAGGATGCACCAAGATGTGGTCTCAGTGGATACGGACCTTACCCCGCTCTCCTTGGCTAACGAGAACCGGTGCAAGGAGCCGCACGGGTGCTTTTACCGGGCCCTACATAAGCCCGATGTAGACTTCTTAGCGTCCGTATCTTGGCTGCGTTTCGATGACCTCTTCGGGGAAACCGAAGGTTTTGGCTGTGCAATAATTATGTTAGTTATTAATGTAATTAATTTGTCTGAAAACCGAATAAAGGAAATGATATAAAGTTAAAAATTAAAGAAACCATACAAGAAACGTATTGATTTGGCGTTTCTTGTGTGGGAGAGGGGAACACAGATACACCTATACGACCGCAGACATATTTTACAAGCCAATGAACAACCACACCCAACGAAGAAAAAAACGTAACAATTCGGAGGAAAACCTATCCTAACAATAATTCCACCACATTTGAGAAACTGATCTTACTAGGCGATACGATGTGCTCAGAAGAAAGAACCACCTCAAACATCAACACACGCTGAACTGTCACTACAAAACCTAGGCGAGATCGTAATGATGCGTCTAAAAAAAAATAATGAATCAATAATAACCGACCTACGAAGCACCATTCAAACTGAAATAAATAAATCTATTACGAAACTTGTGGATGAGATCGAACAAAAAACCAGTTTTTTAACAAAACAGAATGAACTAAGGCTTCAAGATATAAACCTTACTAAAAGAGAATGAAAAATTAAAACAAGAAATATCGGAAATAAAATCAATATCCACATCCCCCGTAATCCAATGTACAGAAAGCAATTCAAAGAATCTACGGCCTCACCGAGTACTACAAAGAGCCTGAAGCTGACCTTCATAACCGAATCATTGAAATGTTCCGCGATATTCTACAAGTGGACCTGATGGGTTACGTAGAAAATATGTATAGATTAGGCAGAAATAACAACAACAAATTCAAATTCAAATTCACAGGTGGTAAAAAACAATTAAGAAGAAACAATTATGGACCCTGTCGGGCACAGCAAAATTAAATTAATTAGGAAGGAGAGAGGAAGAGCGCTTTTATCAACTTACCATTTTTTATTTTAATTATATCATTTATTTATTAAGAAATGAATTATTATATTTGATTATATCATTCGTTTTTTTATATATGATACAATTTAGTGGATACAAGATGGCAGCGTCATACTGCCGCAGCGTGCGAGGGGGAGGCGGCGTCTGCATCCTTCTGCAAGATCATGTCGACTTCAAAGAGAGAAATGATGTAACGATCATGTCCATAGAATATATCTTAGAAGTATGTGCAATCGAGTTACCCAAAGAAAATATATTATTCGTAACAATGTATTGAAATAGAAGAGAGGAAGAAATATTTATTAGCCAGTTAAAATGTATCGTAAATTTTATAAATAATAAGTATTTAAAATTTAATATAATTATAGGTGGAGACTTTAATATAAATATCTTAGAGAGAAATGTAAAAACTAGCCAATTCCTAGACTTAATGCTAGAATATAAACTTACACAACACATAAAAACACCCACACGAAAAACACAAAATACATCTACATGTTTACACTTCATATTTACAAACACTAACACAAATAAAATATATACAACAGTAGAGGAACTAGGTTTTTCAGACCATAGCGGAACAACTATACACATCACCATACCAACACCATATTTAGCTACACAAACAACTTGAAATGTTAAAAAAAGATTATTCAACAACACGAACATCTTAAAGTTTAAGTCTAAATTAAATGAACAAGATTGGAATCAAATTCTACCCAAAAACCAAAACATAAATGATAATTATAAAGCATTTCATGATACATTAACAAATATCCTTAACCTTTGTATACCCATATGTAAACTCACACTAAAAACGAAATTTAAAAAATACTGGTTAACCATCGGTATGGTCCACGGGCATCAAGATCACCTGTACATACAAAAAATTGTTAAAAATACTCACACTTTATACAAAAAATCCTACCATTACAAATTATTATAAAGACTATGAAAAAATACTAAAAAATCTGGTTACTGCATCAAAAAAAAATCTAAAAATAAAGTTAAAACCATGTGGAGCATCATAAATGAGAGAACAAACAAAAAACATACAAAGGAGCATAATAATATTAAATTTCAAATAGAAAACGACCTCATATCCGAACCTAAACAAATAGCCAATGTTTTTAATAATTTCTTTGTATCAATTGGAGAAAACCGCGACAATTCATCTAGTAGCAAACCGGGGAGCACCTCTATACTAAATCCCACAGAGAACACGATGTTTCTTAGCCCTATAAACGCTTGGGAAGTAAACAAATAATTAAAAACCTAAAATACAAAAGTAGTCACAGGATTGACGAAATACCTCCAATGCTTTTAAGACAATGCGTAGATGAATTTACCTTACCGTTTTACCTGCTACTGAACCAGTCATTTGAAGAAGCCATCTTCCCTGATTTATTAAATAAATCCGTAATAAAACCAATCCACAAAAAAAATATGAAACAATTATCGGCCAATAGCCCTCTTACCGTCAGCCTCAAAGATCTTCAAAAAGGCAATGTGTGACCGCATTTATACATTTTGCGAAAAATACAATATATTTGATGAATGCCAGAACGGCTTTCGAAAAAACCGTTCCACCACCTTAGCAATCTATAAGTATATCCAAGAAGCCCTTAATTAATAACTAAAAATACGCAATAGGAATATTACTGTACATGACCAAAGCCTATGACAAAGTACAATTTGAGATATTACTAAACAAAGTTATACGGAACAGGTATACGCGGAAAGGCTCGCGAATGGCTAACATCTTATCTTAAAAAAAGGGAACAATTAGTTGAAATAGAATACTTTAACCATAAAAATAATGAAATCGAAAAAATCCGATCATTTAGTAAATTAATTAACGCCTCAATTCCTCAAGGAAGCTTCATAGGATGCCTCTTATGTTTTAATATAAATGAATTACCTACCTAAGACCATAGAAGGGCCATGTGTCTTATTCGCTGACGATATGTCCATATTAGTCTCATGTCAAGACAATGTAAGAATAGAAGAAACTCTCAAATCCATACTTACCAAAACATGCAACTAGATGAACGAACATAACCTCGACTCCAAAACCAAAACCAAATTAATAACTTTCCACCCTTACACACACATAAACTGGAAATCACACATACAGAATACTCTTTCAAAAATTTCTAAATTCTCTTACGCCCTTCGTGAAATAAAAAGACGACCAATTTACCAACAGCTCTCTCCACCTATTATGCTTATGCCTATGCATGGCTTAGCCCTTTGGGGAAACAACACAGGTGCACAAACACGTTTCACCCTGCAAAAGAAACTGATCAGAATCCTGCTAAACATTGAGAAACAGATACTTGTAAACCCTTCTTTCAAAAACATAATATTTTAACCCTTCCTTGTATATACATTTTAGAAACATGCCAATTTGTGCGGAAACATCAAGAATTTTATTCAAAACGTGAAAACAGTCAGACATGCTATTTACTCAGACACAAATCCAGGCTAAACTTAAAAAGTTCTCGATTAAAAATGCACTCTAAAAGTCCATTAAATTGTGGAAACATCATAAACACATAAACTAAAATAAAAAAAAAATACAAAATTTTTTGTTTTTAAAATTTTCATACAAATCTCTAATTTCATAGGTAAAGACCTAATATTACAATGTTATTTTCCTTTGTTGTCTACTGTGGGTACATAAATATTAAAATAAATAAAATTATATTATCTAGCGAAACTTGTAGCTCTGCTACTACATAAAAAAGGACAAATTTCTGCAAGCAGACCCGCAAAAAGGAGAAATGAAAAAGAAATGTAGATAATAGTGTGTGAAAAGGAAGAGAATAATGTGTATATGTGCCTTACCTAACTTAACCTAAAATACTATATAAATATGTCGGAACCGGTCATTAGTACGGACATAAAATGAATCGCAAGTCCACTGGTGGTGACGTCACGCGACCTACTAACAAGTGTACCGCCACCACAGCGTGGCTTCTACAGAGCCCTGATTTTATAGCTCGAGGCGAGTGTGGACAGTCAATGTCTGATCGCAGCGAAGTTGAGACGTCTTGGAACTGTACCCGATTCATTGTGCCCCGTGTTATTGTGTTAAGTTGTAATGTCAAGTAATTTATTAGTTTATTATAAACAGTGTATCACACCTAGTGTGTTTTAATATCACGAAACCCATCTTCTGCCCACATGATGTACGTACCCAACGGAATAAAATCCTGACAATGGGCCATGTACCACAGTCGTTCGAATCAACCTATTAAACTCTACTGCAACCAAAAACTTGGCTTACAGAAACCCTCGAGTAAAACATCTAATGCCACGGCTTTCTAGCCGAACAAAAATCGCATTGCTCTCACACATCCAGCGCATGGATCAAAACTCGCGCATCCATCAAATGGATCGCCCGTGTGCATCACCCACTGACTACGGTCTCTCCCGACCCCGTCCTCCGCCAGAGTTAAACGCACATCGCCTACCCACGGACTACTCGAGTTTCCTCAAGAGACACCGATTTCTACCGGGCTACGACTGCGTATTAACTACTGGTACGGTGGAACACAATACGGTCGATATAATGCTTTACTCGACCTTCTCCCACAACTTAAGCTCGATCATCATCATCATCAAAATCTTTATCCACATCGACTGGTACGTGACCCGCTGGCATTTTCCTTAGCCTACCATGTGCATACAAGTAGGCACACTTAGAATTCAAAGCTTTCAGTTTATAACGATCACCATCCAAAATCTCAATCAATCAAAATTTACAAGCAACATTTACTCTTTCATTAAGGAACATTCAGTTCCAAAATCAAATGTAACACTCACCAAAGTGCTTTAATATTCCGGATGGGCTCGATGATGCAAAGGTCGACACGCTTCTCCACTGGTACAGCAGCGCTGGACCATCCTGCTGCGCAGCGACTGGCGATATGGCCCGGCGCGGCGTGCCGCCGCTGGCCTGGTGTCGCCGCCCAACGCCTGCAGCAGCCGGCACAGGCAACGGCTTCCCGACACAGATACCCCTCGTACGACAATTCAATTGGCCGCGGCTCAGCCCGTCGTCGCACACGTGACACTTGATTGGGGGTAGCGATAAAAACCTCCTACACCTCTCGCTCCCGGCGCCAGCGCGCACTCCTGCAGGGGCTTTCCTTTGGCCTGTCACCACTCAGGTTAATGTTAAGCCGTAGAAGTTTCGACGCACACGAGACTGGCCTTTAACAATTCCCTAAACCGATCCCACGTCACAAATGGACAGGCCACAGCCATGCAGATGCGAAGCCCCTCAATGCCTTGCTTAATGTCAAAATAACATAACACCACGTTGTACACTTAGCTCGCAATAAACGTTTTGACTTTGACTTTGACTTTCAACTGTATTCTTTCCACTGCACTCACAACAAGAAACAAGTCAGCGATGACGCAACACAAGCGCGTAACGGATTCGGTTTGAATTCCTATCCACTTGCGATAGTAATCGATAAACCGTTCCTGTAGTTAACGATTTTAACTTAGTACCAGTAAATTCTACTTAAAAACACTAAAAACACCTTACAATACCCGCACTAAGCACAAAAGCACACAACTAGGAACAACTCACGAGCCGGGAATCGATCACAAAACACGATAATCGTAATTATAATCTAAAAATATAAAACAGCGAAATAGATCACGGCCAAATCAAGCGCTTGCGCAACACACTAGCTTGCTAGCTGGGTTTTGAGTAGGGTAGATTTTGCTTAAAAAAACACAATGGGGCTTCCTGCACACAACCACAGCGCGCGGAGAGCGATGCAACATTTAAATTCGCGTTTCGGCTTGTGACCCGCTTCTTTCTCCCCTTGTACCCCTCACCTTATCACGTACGGTTCTCGAGATATTCGCTTTGTTTTAACCGTCCACCGTTTCAAGCGTACCCAGTCTACCCTACTTTTTTTTGTCTAATCGCACTCGGCTATTTCAAAAAGTAACCGTTACTGATTGTTATTGTCACTGTCCCCGCGTATGATTTCATTAGCTCGATTTGATCCCAGTTCTGATGTCGGATTTGTCAGGATTTATTCCGTTGGCTCGTACATCATGTGGGCAGTCGATGGGTTTCGTGTAATGAAACGACACTGGGTGCGATACACTGTTTATAATAAACTAACAAATTACTTGAAATTACAACTTAACACAATAACACGGGGCACAATGAATCGGGTACAGTGTACGGGTCAGTGGGTGATGCACACGGGCGATCCATTTGATGGATGCGCGAGTTTTGATCCATGCGCTGGATGTGTGAGAGCAATGCGATTTTTGTTCGGCTAGAAAGCCGTGGCATTAGATGTTTTACTCGAGGGTTTCTGTAAGCCAAGTTTTTGGTTGCAGTAGAGTTTAATAGGTTGATTCGAACGACTGTGGTACATGGCCCATTGTCAGGATTTTATTCCGTTGGGTACGTACATCATGTGGGCAGTCGATGGGTTTCGTGTAATGAAACGACACTGGGTGCGATACACTGTTTATAATAAACTAACAAATTACTTGAAATTACAACTTAACACAATAACACGGGGCACAATGAATCGGGTACAGTTCCAAGACGTCTCAACTCCGCTGTGATTAGACATTCAATGTCCTCCTCGCCTCGAGTTGTAACATCAGGGCTCTGTAGAAGCCACGCTGTGGTGAGGGTAGACTTGTAAGTAGGTCGCGTGACATCGCCACCAGCGGACTTACGATTCATTTTATGTCCGTACTATTGACCGGTTCCGACATATATGTATATGCGAATGCTAGGCGGAAGTTAGTTCCACAACCTTACAGCACGGACGGAGAAGGAATTGGAGTAATTGCTGGATTTATGAGGATGGGATTTAAGTAGGGATATAAGGTGCGATCTAAACGGCGCGTCAGTAGGGCGAGCATAAGAAAAACGCTCGTGCAGGTAAGAAGGATAGAACGGGTTTTGTAAAATATTGAAGAGGAGACAGGATCCTAGAAGGCGGATTGGGAGCCGCTTGAGTTCTTTGCGAAGGTGAGAAACCTGGTCATATATACGGAGACCAAAAATAAAGCGAATACATAAATTGTGCAAGCGCTCAAGCTTATTTAATAGCTCCTCAGTAGCATCCAGGTAGCAGGCATCGGCATAATCTATTAAAATGAATTATTAATTATTTATCTTATATCTGTCTCTTTATCTATAATGTCTGTCCCTATAATCTATATATATAAAAAAAAGTCGTGTTAGTTACACTATTTATAACTCAAGAACGATTTTACCGATATGGCTGAAAATTGGTGAGGAGGTAGCTTAGAGCCAGGAGACGGACATAGGATACTATTTATAGGTAGGTAGGTGGTAGGTAGGTGGTAGGTAGGTGGTAGGTAGGTGGTAGGTAGTAGGTAGGTAGTAGGTAGGTAGTAGGTAGGTAGTAGGTAGGTAGTAGGTAGGTAGTAGGTAGGTAGTAGGTAGGTAGTAGGTAGGTAGTAGGTAGGTAGTAGGTAGGTAGTAGGTAGGTAGTAGGTAGGTAGTAGGTAGGTAGTAGGTAGGTAGTAGGTAGGTAGTAGGTAGGTAGTAGGTAGGTAGTAGGTAGGTAGTAGGTAGTAGGTAGGTAGTAGGTAGGTAGTAGGTAGGTAGTAGGTAGGTAGTAGGTAGGTAGTAGGTAGGTAGTAGGTAGGTAGTAGGTAGGTAGTAGGTAGGTAGTAGGTAGGTAGTAGGTAGGTAGTAGGTAGGTAGTAGGTAGGTAGTAGGTAGGTAGTAGGTAGGTAGTAGGTAGGTAGTAGGTAGGTAGTAGGTAGGTAGTAGGTAGGTAGTAGGTAGGTAGTAGGTAGGTAGTAGGTAGGTAGTAGGTAGGTAGTAGGTAGGTAGTAGGTAGGTAGTAGGTAGGTAGTAGGTAGGTAGTAGGTAGGTAGTAGGTAGGTAGTAGGTAGGTAGTAGGTAGGTAGTAGGTAGGTAGTAGGTAGGTAGTAGGTAGGTAGTAGGTAGGTAGTAGGTAGGTAGTAGGTAGGTAGTAGGTAGGTAGTAGGTAGGTAGTAGGTAGGTAGTAGGTAGGTAGTAGGTAGGTAGTAGGTAGGTAGTAGGTAGGTAGTAGGTAGGTAGTAGGTAGGTAGTAGGTAGGTAGTAGGTAGGTAGTAGGTAGGTAGTAGGTAGGTAGTAGGTAGGTAGTAGGTAGGTAGTAGGTAGGTAGGTAGTAGGTAGGTAGTAGGTAGGTAGTAGGTAGGTAGTAGGTAGGTAGTAGGTAGGTAGTAGGTAGGTAGTAGGTAGGTAGTAGGTAGGTAGTAGGTAGGTAGTAGGTAGGTAGTAGGTAGGTAGTAGGTAGGTAGTAGGTAGGTAGTAGGTAGGTAGTAGGTAGGTAGTAGGTAGGTAGTAGGTAGGTAGTAGGTAGGTAGTAGGTAGGTAGTAGGTAGGTAGTAGGAAAAGGTGCATTGCATTAGCACGTCCCAGTTCAAAATAAACCGGATTACTCAAAACACCAGTACATACACGTGTGTAATATACAGGATGCTCTTTCCTGCTCGTCATAAAAAAAATACTTATAATTACACTTACACACATAATAATAAATCGATTAAGACTTATTAAAATCAATAGAAAGATGATAAAAAGAGTAAACTCAATCAAAATCCACTTTTAAAGTTCATCCATCCATCTATCATATTAATATAATTTACTTTAAAAATACAAGTTGTTTGATTTATACTGGGACAGGTACTCATTACAGCAGGTTAAATTATCCACATTCATTGTTTCCTCGAGTGTACTTAACTGTCGAATCGAAGAAACTGGCAAATTATGAACACTGTCGAGTTGACTCAACTGTCGAATTCTCACAAATGTCCAATCAGCGAAACTGACCAATCAACGAAACTGTTGAATTAAATAAACTGTCGAGTGAGGGAGACTGACCACTGTTACGCGGACTCGTGATATCATTCATTCAAACAGCGCGCAGTGGTAGAGCAAGGAGAAGTGCTGTGAGTAGCGGCAATGTGAAGTTGCCGTCGATAGTCGTTCGACGATGTCAAACCGAGCGGCGCGCGGCGTGGTAATCTCATCACGTGCAGTACGTAGCTGGCGTGTCAGCGGTGCGGCAGCAGGCCGGCGCGGGTGCGGCGACACACATGAATATTCATAGCGGGCACAAAATGAGAAGACACAGCAAGTCCACTTGAACCTAAAGAAACCACAAAATACGCACCTATTTGAGGGCGGCCCTGCAGAGCTTCTGCTGTCTTCTTATAAACATTAGCAGACTTACTCAACTTCTTGACAAATAACCCATTAAAAAGTTATGTTATTGCCCCGTAAGTTACGTTTAATTTGACAATTTTGCAATAATAGTAGGTAATTTAATTACACTTATTGGGTTTGTTTTATTTTCAGTCTTTTGAACAGACTGTGGCATTGCGGTGCGCGACGGTGGGCCGGGCAGCGCTCGCCATGCCCATGTCACGCACGCACTTGCTGCACGCGCCGCACTGCTGCACAGAACCGGACAGCAGGACACTGACGCAGAGATTACACGCAATAACCAATTGCAAAATTGTACATGCCTCCTTTATTACAAATGCATTTGATATTGGCAAGTTTTACAACAAAATTTTAATATTTGCAGCCCAATATGTAAGTCACTATTCCATTCTAAAACAAATTGAAAAGCCTTTTTTTTTCGGATGGGAAATCATCAAATGACCCCCCCACTCTGGGCGGAGCGGAAGGGAGTGTCAGACTTGTACTGACTAAAACCCATCCATGTTCCTTCTTTGCCCTTTGTGTTCCAGGGGCACAGTATCTCTTTCGAACAGTCCCGCAGCCCGCAGCATGTCTGGCAGGCATCGGCCTATGTGGACCCCTACTTGGTTGCTGACATCTCTTTGAGGCGCGCGTGGAACACGAACGCGCCGTCGACACGGCCTGTCGTCATAAGACGGCCGGACGGCGAGCTAGCCCATAACTCGCCGTCCACATGCCCGCGAAATTGAAAACCCTTCTATTGCAGGATGAAGCGTCACTTATAGCCCCAGAATGTCTTGTGCAAGAGCACTGGTTTGTACGTGCTATGTGATACTGAAAACAATAACAATGTATTCTATTATGTTTGGAGCAGAAAACGTCTTGAGGTAATAAAGAATAGCGGATAGCCATTACTGCCGACTCATTATTTACAACTAGTGACACTCACTCCTGTACTTATTTACACGATCCTATTAAAGGCAGGCGAAACGTTTAGTGGAGCGGTGCGGAGCGGGGCGGTGCAGGGTGCAAAGGTAGTGCACAAAAATTAATCTCTATTTACTGGTTAAGCTTAAGATCACATCTAAAACTGACACAGCCCTTAGTACTCTCTTGCGTAAAAAAAGAGAACGGCGCTGTGATTGGAACTACTGCCACATGCTGCAGACAGGCTTAAGCCAATAAAAGCCTATCACCATACGCAATTTCAATCCCGAGCTACTCGTACGAGTATAACCAACTGAAAACTTTCAAACGTGAAAATTCAATTACAGTTTGCGACAGACATTTTCTGGACTATTCTGGACTTTCCTGTATGTAGGTAATGCAAATCGAGACCGAGAGATACAATGTCATGCTTAACGTTGGTCCAACGAGTTACCTAAAGCATCTACACACACAGTCGCCGACCCGCCCACATTGTGTCGGCGACTTTGTTACCGTCGGACTTGTGGCGGCTTAAAATCATTGCAAGTCGTAAATTTTTATCGGCGGCATGTCGGCAGCACTATATCTGCAATTTTTTTACACGACAGTTTGAGTAACGTGTGCAAGTTGGCGACATGTTTTTTGCTTTGGTGGGTAGAGCCAATAACACACTAAATATACGTCGTATCAGTGAAATCGAGTTCAGGAAGTTCCGTTACGTAAGCTCGTGTTGACGAGCGACAGTTTCTCCGTTAGAGGGGTTGCAAGGTTCGCGTCCGTAGGAAAACTACCTTGGGCGGCGGTCAAAAAACCCAACAACTCTGGCCTAACAAGCCTGCCTGTAGATATTAGGAAATGAATAACTACACGAGCAGACGCTATCTAGCGATCTGGTAGTCTTGGCTTAATTGCCCGGACTGAGAGGAAGAAAACCTCTATAAAACAATCACCCCAATTCCACGGTGGGATACGTGCCAATGGAATGCATGGCTGATGGGAGACCAGTCGCGAGCGCCAACCTCCGCCGGACCAGGCCAACGTCGTTGTATCGTGCCTTCGTGGGGGAATGGGTGTCACCCTCCACGCGACTTTTTATTATCGGCCCTACTCGTGGGAATCACAATCCAGATGAATCAAATTAAAACAAATAAAAACCAATCACAAGTTAATCCTAATACAACAAATTCAACCATGATACAACAAACGCTTCATAGAAGCTTCTTCGTAGACCCAGGAGCATCTCTACGCCACCATTGAAGAACATACGAAACAGAAAGCGCAAAAGACACCGAAATACTTCTGAACGAAACAGAAACAAACACACAAATACTTAACGACAAAAGAGCTACAGGCCCTACAGAATGGCAAAAAGATAAATCAGTAGGAAGACATAAAAGAAAAGAAAAAAGTCCCGTAACCAACATACAGAAAAAGACAAAGAATTCTGTTTCATACTCGATACCAACACTTAACAGATTTGACTTGCTAGAAAATGAAGATATCAATACTAATGATAGAGTATAGAAAAATAAGAACCTAGACCAGAACCGATTTTCGTAACAGGAGTTCTCAACATAATATCCCTCAGAGAAGCAATGAATAGGTTCATAGAAAACAATCAATACACTATGACCACCCTCAGGATAGGCCGTATTATCAAAATAATACCTAAAGATATCCAAGCTTATAAAACTATAAGAGAAAACTTCATATCGGATAACATTTCTCATTACACCTATCAGCTTAAATGTGAAAGAGCATACAGAGTCATAATTCGTGGACTCCACTCGTCGGACGACACCACAAAGATTGCTAGCTGAATTCTGAAATGGGACATGAAGTCAGACAAATAGTCAACATCCGCCATCGAGCTACAAAGGAGCCCCTATTTCATGTTGATCTGGAACCCAATCGCAATAATAACGACATATTCAAAGTGAAATACATTAACAACATGAAAATAAACTTTGAAGCCACTCGAAAAATCTTTGTCACAGGTCATTCAGATGTGTTAAGTGTACCCAAGAACATCCTACCACAACGTGCGAAAAAAATCCTGACACCGAAGCCACCTGAGCCAACTGCTCAGAAATACATACAGCTAGCTACAAAGGCTGTAAAATATATTATTATAAAGAATATAGATAAAGATTACTTAAAATAAAAAAAAAACCTAACGCAAAAGGAAAACAACCTACTCTTGAACAGAACAACAAAAACAAAATCGATAACAGCAAAGCTTTTCCCCCACCTCAGGTAAACAAACCTAGTAAAACGTACCCAGAAACTGCAGCACAACTAAAATCCACACCACAATCTGAAAAACGAGATGACTACATGGAAATCAAGCAAGAAGCAAGAAGTGATGGTTACCAAGCTGTACATGCTACGGCAGACAATGATGGAAATGATGGACAAAATGCTGGACCGTGTGTTCCAGATATTCAACAGTCTAACAAAGAAATGATTTGCAAATTCCGAGATGTAACTTGGAACGCCAACGGCTGGACGGAAAAACGTCAAGACTTTTAAAATTTTCTGCACATGGAATTGATTGACGTAGCACTGATATCTGAGACAAGATTCACATTAAAATCACATATCACATTCCAAAACTATTCAGTGTATACAACAAATCACCCATCTGGCAATAGCCACGGTGGAATGGCTGTAATCATTAAGGACAATATTAAACATTACCCTATGGAAAACTATTGCACAGATAAGATCCAAGCTACTACAATAAAAATCATAGATAACGCGATTGAAACTGCTCTGTTAGCTGTTTGCTCAGACACACAATCACTGCGGATGACTTTGAAACATACATTAACACGATGGGCTCAAGATTCATATATGGTGGTGACTGGAACGCAAAACACCTCCATTGGGGGCGCCAGACTGATAAAAGCAAGAGGAAGGCAACTAGAAAAAGTAATTGAAACGGTCAAACTGGAATGTTTCACCACTAGAGAACCCACATATTGGCCTGCGGATAGAAACAAAACCCCGGACTTACTAGACTTCTTAGCGACAACCACTCGGCGCAGTCGCTGCAGTTTCCTCCGTTCCCACTACCCCACGTGCATCTACGTCAATTGAAGAGGAAATTGACGCGCTCACCAAAGAAATCGCAGAGCTGAAAGCATACCGATCGCATCAAAATCGACGTAGATCGTTCGACAGACGACGCTCAAGATCGCGTTCATCGAGCAGAGCCAATCACAATCGCGCCCGAAACGACCAATCAGCGACCTGTTATTATCATCGCAAGTTCGGCAAGGAGGCGCGAAAGTGTACGCGTCCGTGTAACTATGAAGACAGCAGCGCCCCCTCGGGAAACTAACGCCTGCGTTGGCTGAGGCGGGAACCAGCGCAAACCACACTTCCTACCGCCTATTTATAACAGACAAAAACTCACGTCTGTCATTTCTAATTGATACTGGCGCCAACGTCTCCGTAATACCAAGAAGAAAAGGCGGAAAAGCTACGCCAACAGACTTTTGCTTGTATGCAGCGAACAACACGGTAATCCCAACGTACGGAGAGAAAACACTACAACTGGATCTCAACCTACGAAGACCATACACCTGGAAGTTCATCATCGCTGCAGTCAGCAGACCCATCATCGGTGCCGACTTCTTGATAAATCATCAACTTCTTGTCGACATAGCCGGCCGATGTCTAGTCGACAAAGTTACCAACCTCGTAGTCAAGGCACCAGTCACCTACTCCGCTGAGCCTACCGTAAGAAGTATCGACGTTGATCAACCATATCACCAGCTACTCAGCAAGTTTCCTGACATCCTACGACCATCATGCATGAAGGATGCTCCCAAACACCGTGTAGAACATCACATTGAAACTACCGGTCCACCAGTACACAGCAAGAGCAGACCACTACCACCACATCGGTACATGTCCGTGAAGAAGGAATTCGAGTCGATGATGCAGCAAGGAATCTGCCGTCCAAGCAAAAGTCCTTGGTCCAGCCCGCTACACGTCGTACCAAAGAAAAACGGCGACCTTCGTGTTTGTGGCGACTACCGCAGACTCAATGACGTCACGAAACCAGACCGCTATCCAGTGCCACGTCTCAAAGATTTCACCTACCTACTTCACGGCAAGAAGATCTTCACAACACTCGACCTAAATCGTGCTTACCAACAACTGCCTGTATACGAACCGGACATCGAGAAGACAGCATTCACACACATTGCACACCCTTCGGCTTGTTCGAATTTCCTCGAATGTGTCCTGGTCTCAAAAATGCTGGACAGACATTCCAACGATTCATTCATCAAGTACTCATCGGGTTAGACTACGCATTTCCATTCATTGATGACGTCATCGTCGCATCAGATAATGAAACCAGTCACTTAGAAGATCTACAGGAGGTGTTACGCAGATTAGACGAGTATGGCATCACTGTAAATCCATCAAAATGCGTCTTCGGTAAAGAAAATGTCAAGTTCCTGGGTTATCAAGTGTCGAGCAACGGACTCAAGCCACCACAAGATAAAGTCACTGCTATCACTGCTTACCCCAAACCCGAGACAATTGAAGACTTACGTCGATTTATTGGCATGGTAAACTTTTATCGTGACAGCATACCGAACGCAGCCCACATACAAGCACCTCTCAACGCGTTCCTGCACAATTCGAAGAAACGCGACAAGACAAAAATCGACTGGAACACAGAAGCGTCACAAGCATTCGAGTTGTGTAAAATTAGCATCCAAAACGCAGCTTTACTCGCTCATCCATTTCCATCACCAACCGACGCCATCTCCCTAATGTGCGACGCATCAAATACCTGCGCAGGAGCTGTACTTCAACAACTTGTAAACAAGAAATGGATACCGCTTGGATACTTCTCAAAGAAATTCTTCGAAACACAACAGCGATATAGTATATTCGACAGAGAATTATTATCAATCTACATGGCAATCAAACACTTCAGAAAAATGTTCGAAGGAAGAGAACTTATTGTTTACACCGACCACAAACCGCTGACTTACTCAGTCCAATAACGATACGCAACGGCGCACGCGTCAGCTGTTATTTATCAGCGAGTTCACGACGGACATTCGACACGTCAGCGGAGTAAACAACGTTGTCGCCGACGCACTCTCTCGTATCGAAACCATCGAATTACCATCACCAATCAACTACGAAGAACTATCACAAGAGCAAGAAAAAGACAGGAATATACCAATCTTATCACAACAAACAAATATTCAACTCAAGAAAATCGTCATACCCGGCACTAACAAGCCAATATTCTGCGAAACGTCTACGTCACACATTCGTCCATACCTACCAGCTGACTTTCGCCGCATCGCATTCAACGCCGTGCACAATGTAAGTCACCCTGGAATACGAACTACGCGCAAACTTATGCAAGATCGTTACTTTTGGCCAGCAATGAATACAGACATTGGCGAGTGGACGAAAGCATGCACTTCGTGTCAGCAGTCCAAAGTTCAACGACACAACAACAGTGACGTCACAGCATTCCCACCGAGCGAACGATTTCAACACATCTACGTTGATATTGTTGGACTACCTACATCTTCGTGTGGACATCGATACCTACTCATGATGATCGACCGCTGTACACGTTGGCCCGAAGCAGTACCCCTTCATGAGATAACCGCCGAAATCGTCGCAAGAAAGCTGTACGAAACATGGATATCTCGTTTCGGTTGTCCTACAAAAATAACGACTGATCAAGGACGACAGTTTGAATGTAGACTATTTCAAGATCTCGCACAACTACTTGGAGTAGAAAGAACCCGTACTACTGCCTACCACCCGCAGAGTAACGGCATCGTCGAACGCTGGCACCGAACACTGAAGGCCGCACTCATGACACGACTAGCAAACAGCAACAAATGGATCAACGAGTTACCTATTGTTTTGATATGGGGCTACGAGCCGCCACGCGCACCGATACTAACACAAGTGCCGCGCAGCTCACCTACGGCCAAGCAATACGGCTACCCGGCGATTTTATATCACCATCACCAGCCGCAACGAAGATTGACCACACCTACGTCGATCAGTTACACGACGTGATTACGAAGCTGACACCTACATACAAGCCGCATTAAAACAAGCGATGTATGTTCGTGCACAACGACCTACCAACATGCAGCCACGTGTTTGTACGCGATGACACCGTCCGGAAACCACTGCAGCATCCATACAAAGGTCCATACAAGGTCATCGAACGCAACGAGAAGTATTTCACGATACAGCTACCAGGCAGATCGAGCAACATATCGATCGACCGTCTCAAGCCGGCATACACTATCAACATCGAAGATAATCACGAATACACGAGTACTGAGACACGCCAACCAGCTGCAGCTACCACTGAAGATCACTCCAGCCTGCTTCCAGCCTCGAACACCATCGACCAACGTACAAGATCAGGCAGGATCGTCAAGATGCCCGTACGCTTCGCTAAGGGGGGAGTACTGTAGCGGAATATCACCCTCACAGTAACATTTTAGTATGTAGGGTACATCGACAATATTGTGCCCAAACTAAGTTGTCGATGTACCCACTATGCATTGATTTTTTGATGACAAACTTTGTATAAAAGGGACCGCCTTTTTCTAAATAGATTCATTCCAATAAGCTTCAGCACTCGCAACTTAAATATACTACGTCATCATCATCTGGAGTATTATTCCACACCACCTAAGCGCTACAATAGCAAAAAGTATTGATAGTAACTTTACTAGCATTGAGTAATGCATAGATCTAATATCTGGCCATACACCTGTTATTCTTACTGTTAACCAGACGATCACATTGATAGAACCTCTAAAAAATGACAATCTAGGTTCTTTACCAAAACACAATAGTCTCAAAAATAAACTTGCGAACTAAAATTGTCGCACCGGATGAACTAGAAAATGCTGAGGAAGAACTTAACAGGATCATCCAAAGTACAGCGGGCATTGCAACGGCCAAACAAAAGAGCCTTCCCGTCAAACGCAACACATATGCAAAAGAGATTAAAGACAAGATAAACGAACGCCGCAAACAAAGAAATAAGAAATAATAGCAATCTGCAATCCTACCTCTCAAGTTTGAGCCCCACCGTGGACACCAACCACTCATTATGGAAAGCAACTAAAAACCTGAAACGCCCCAAAACTCACATTCCGCCTATACAAAAAAATCTCTAGAGGCTGGGCTAGATCAGAATCGGAAAAATCGGAAACCTTCGCAGAACATCTGAGTGTAGTTTTTCAACCATTTTCCGAATATGGTAGTCAACATACGGCTGAAGTAAAGAACTTCCTTGACACTGCATTACAAATGTGTCCACCTCTTAAAAGTACAGGTCCAAATGAAGTCAGAACAATAATTAAAAATCTTTTGGAAGGTAAATATCCAGGGTACGACCTCATAGATGCAACTCTGTTTAAACAACTACCGCACAAAGAAATAATGAGCTTGGTCAAATTAATACTTGCTTAAAACAGGAACACTTCCCTAGTCAATGGAAAATAGCACAAGTGGTGATGATCTCCAAACCTAGCAAGCCACCTCAGGAAACGACATCATACAGACCCATAAGCTTGCTACCCTTCATAGGAAAGTTTTTCGAAAAAATCCTGCTTAACAGAATGAAACAGTACTTAGAAGACATACTACTACTACTACTAATTCACCAATTTGGGTTTAGAGAAATACATGGGACTATTGAACAGGTGCACCGCATTGTCGACATCATAGACAGATGCTTTGAAGAACGTATGTACTGCTCAGCGGCATTCTTGGATATTAGCCAGGCGTTTGATAAGGTATGGCATAAGGGCCTTATCTACAAACACAAGAAGCGGCTTCCACACTCATTTATAAATATACTCAAATCTTACCTTGATAAAAGAAGTTTCCAAGTCAAACAGAATAATGACTTATCTGCTCTCCATGAGATTCAATCAGGTGTACGGGGTGTACCACAGGGTAGCATATTGGGCCCAATAGTGTACCTTTTGTACACCTACGACCTTCCAACAACATACGACACAACGACTGAAAACCTTCGCAGACGATACTGCATTACTGTCTTCCCATATTAGTCCGGAAACTGCGTCACTGAATTTGCAAAGACATTTGAACAAAGTGGCGAGGTGGCTGAAACAGTGGAGAATTCGAGCTAACCAGACTAAGTCTACACATATTACCTTTACTCTAAGTAAAGAGACCTGTCCTCCTGACAAGCCTAATAGGACGACACTCACAGCTAAACGACAAAAGTAAAATGACAGTATACAAAGCCATCCTAAAGCCAATCTGGTCATACGGATCCAACTGTGGGGTACAGCGAGTGTGAGCAACATTGAAATACTTGAAAGATTCCAGACCTAGGCCATAAGAACAATGTTTAACATTCCAAAGTGTATCAGCAACAAATACATTTACCTGGATCTTAGCATAAAGACCGTTAAACAGGAAATAATCCATCACAGCGTCAAATACCGGAGCAAACTGTCAAACCATACAAACGAGCTTGCTCGTGTCTTAAATAAGGAGGGTAGCCTTCGTCATGTGAGACTAAAACGAAGAGATATAACAACACTGAATACCAGATTCCCCACACATTGAAGAGTAGTTTCTGATGGAATATTTCATCTCATCGAAGCTCACTACATAAATACAACAAAACAGATAGAGAAATCGGACAGATGTATGGCTTATTGTCTCTAAGACAGATTGCCATGTAGCAGCTAAAACAAAAAATTCTCTGCTAACACCATTATTTACCACTTAGCTGTATACCGACACGGAATTGCTTCGCTATCATTTTAGCACAAAACCCAATAAGCAGTATTTTATTTCAAGTAGAAGCCTTCGAGAGACTGCAAAGGAGGTTAAGATTAAGCAGACAACGAACGAACGAATCTTTAACAACGTAATCGGTCGGAGGTAATTTACAGACTAAACGGATTTCTGCAGGACAGACGCTGTTTACAGACGCGGTTGACTCCGCACGGTAATTGGAAACGACGTAGACGTACGACGCGACGCAAATGGCGATGCAGACCTGAGACACGCGCGCGGTTAATTGCGTGGCGCGGCCGACATACGGTGCGAAGCAAGTTAATTAGTTTAAAAAATCAGCCAATTGTAGCGACGACAGATGCTCCGTTCGCTATTGTCGCAAGCTATTCTGTGTAAAGACCGACAGACTGTCTAAACACACTGTTTATGCGGTATTTCACACATTTTGCACATTGGGAGAAAAATTGGCCTCTTTGCATTCAATTGAACAGCAGTCACATATAATAACTGAACGTTGAACAATAACGCAGAGTCGCCAATCAATTGTTTCGTTTTATCGGAGGGGGGTGCCGGAGTAGAGGTCTACGCCTTTCGGGAAAGGATAGGGTAGGTTCCATTAATTGATAATTGTTAGATAAGAGCCGCTAAGTGCGGCGCGGACGCCTGATTAACTTGACCTATCGGCTGACGCCACTAAGCCCAGTAAACACATTTAGACATAAGCACACACTTTATACAACATAATGTAGAACTTTTCCTGCCTTCATCACATTGCTTGCGCGTGATAGATTATTCCAATATTTTCAGTTTGCTTATTACATTAACTCACGTCTGTTTCTTTAATTGGACACAAATGAAAATATTTCTATAATAAATAACCTTGTTTAGTGTAATACACAACATTCAACAGTTCCTCATCAAAATCTTATCAATATTATTACGAAATACTGTTCTTTTATCGTTGTTCTGTGTATATGGCATATTAACTGTTATTTACAAAAATAATGTGACTTGTTTACTAATTATGCCACTATAAGACCAAGTATGTAATTGAACTAATTAATCTCAACATACTTTTCTGTATTTTTACATAATTTAATCATAGTTTTATGATAAAATACAAATATTAACAAATCTGTAATGGAATCGTACGATGTGACGTCACTTGTTTACCACCGCCTATAAAAGTCAACGCTCCGCCGTACTCGGCACAAAACCGCGTATTAAGCCCACCTTCCCCATCCCGATCACTATGTATGGCAAGCCTATCCCTTGGGAGATGCAAGCCAAATACCTAGGAGTCTTACTCGACTACCACCTGTCCTTCGGGCCACATATCAAAGCAGCTCGTGATCGAGCTGCCTTTGCTATGGGTAGGCTCCATTACTTGCTTACGGCAAAGAGCAAGCTATCGCTCAGGTGCAAGTTGCGCCTCTATACCGCAGTGATCCGTCCCATAATGACCTACGCTTGTGTTGTGTTCGCACATACCAAGCCCCGGTACATCCATAGGATGCAAGTACTCCAGAACCGGTTCCTACGTAAAATCACGGGAGCCCCTTGGTACGTTCGTAACGATCGTCTTCACGTTGACCTAAAAATGCCCACCATTCTCCAATTCATGAAGCGCCTTTCCAAGCACTTCTTTGATTCTGCTGTAAAGCACCGCAACCCCCTGATCGCATCGGCCGCCCGATACGAGCCCTCTAGAATCAGTAAAATTCGCCGTCCACGGCATACTTTAGTCACTCCCGATGACGCTATAACCCTCTTGCAGGAGAGCAGTAGGGAAACCAGCACATTCAGAAAAAACAGATACAGACCGCCGTCATTCCGACCTCGCCGTCGAGGCCCGTCGCGACGACCCCGTTCAATCCCCCCCCGACCCTTGCTCGAGCCAGCCCGCGATGCTGAGCCAGTAGTTTTAAACCAGACCCTAAATAATCTTAATCAGATCCAGCCTGTCCCTTGCTGCCCTCTCCCAGCGACGCCCTAAGCCGAGGCTCGTACCCCACAGGGGGTGCCCTTAGCGTGTGGTCGCTTAACTTTTAAGTAGCTTTAAGCCCTGGCTGGAGGCCTTACTCATAAGGCATCCACAGGATTTGCCCGGTTACGCAGAAGCCAGCCTCAGAGGTTGACCTGCAAGATGCCATTTAGAAAAAAAAAAAAAAAAAAAAGTACTCGGCACAATCGCTCCGGAGCAGTCACACCGAACGGACCTAAGTTAAGTAACCTTATAAACCTTTATGTGTATGATTAGTAAATTTCTTAAATTGGTAAATATTCTCTAATTTTCTAATATATGTTTTTGATGTATGATTTATGTGTTTAATTTGTTATGTATAATGCAAGTATATAATATTTGTATGTCTATTATTATCTATAAAATAAATTGTTAGACTAATCTGCTTACTAAAAATTGTGTATAATTTCTTTACAAATAAATACCAACTAAATAGCAAATTCCAATCTATTTCAAATATCTGAATAAAATAAATTATTTGTCCCTTTGTACGTCTATTATTTTTAGCAATTTCAAATATATATATTTACTTGCACGCGCTTCGGTGATCGTAACTGTATCAGTCGGATTCCTATTAATACTTGAGAATTCTTTTATTCTTCCGGTTTCTGAACTATTACAGACGTGAGTATGCATTTAATTAGACTAGTGACCCTTCTCTTACAGCCTTACTAAAGCATGGGTAAGTATTTCAGTAAGTCGCGTATTGAGAAAGCTGTCCTCCAGCCAAACAGCTACTGCTAGCACGACGGACATTCTTCATCGAGTCCGTTCCCACGACCTGCCGACGAACAAGAGTACGGTGGAGTGATGTCGTCATGAGTTCATACAGGGTGGAAGGGCCACCGACTCGATACTCGAAAACTATTATCACGTATTCAGTTCATCATTCTGAGCCCCCCTCCCCCCCCACATAGAAATGTTTCATCGGTTATTTTTAAATAAACATGTGGATTCAGGCCTGAGTTGTCAATGTTGAGTTAAATTTTTAACTAGTACTAGGTACCTGCATGCTGAAGGAAGTCAGCGAAATGTGTGAAACCTTTTATTTTAGAAGACCATCATGTACCATATTTCATGCAAAATAAAGAATCTTGAATGTTGAAGACGGATATTGTTGTCTTGAAGCACGCTGTCAGGCATTATACGGCTAGAAATACACCTGTATATTCTGTTTCCCTTGACCTTTCTAGGGCCTTTGATCTTGTCCCATATGATCTTCTTTGGAAAAAAAACTATAAGAGACGACACCGCCGCCAGAGTTTACGTTACTCCTCAAGCACTGGTATCTGAACCAGGAGACTCGGGTGCGATGGGCGGGTGAGCTGTCGGAGCCATGCCGGCCGGAGTGCGGGGTAAGGCAGGGAGGCCTATCGTCGCCTTTGCTCTTCGGCCTGTATGCCAATGCACTGATTGAGCAACTCGGCGGCACGCGTGTCGGTTGCTACGTTCATGGAGTTTGTTTTAACAACATTAGCTATGCGGACGACATGGTGCTGCTGACTCCCTCGATCGGTGCTCTCCGAAAGCTACTCAATATGTGTGAGTCGTACGTTGTGGCTCATGGATTAATTTACAACTGCAGTAAGACAGACTGCATGGTCTTCAGGTCTGGCACCAGGTGTCCCACTATAGTCCCTCCTCTGTTAACTAAAGGTCACCCGATAAACAGGGTATACAAATTTAAATATCTGGCCCACCTGGTAAGGGATGACCTAAAAGATGATATGGATTTAGATAAGGAACGCTGATCATTATCAGTTTGGGCGAATATGCTGTCCCGCAGGTTCTCTCAATGTACAGCCGCAATTATAATAGTCCTTTTTAAGGCATACTGCACATCGCTGTACTCGGGAGCCGTGTGGCTCACATATAGACTAAGTTATACTGTTACTAACACAGTGGACCTCTATAGTCTGATAAATAAATAAATAATAATTTACACGGTCAAAATGTATGGAACAGCCGATTTTTTTTTAATAACCTATGTAACAACGTAATATCGCGTACGCGCGCCACCACCCCAAACTTACTTCGTCCATGCCCGCTCGAGCGCCCCGCACCCCGCCGCCGCGCGCCGCCCTCATTGGCACAGTCGGCCTACCTGGTTTCGAGAGAGTGCCCACGCTCAACTGCGTGGCGCCGTATACCTAAACTTTGATACGCGAGCCCCACACCGCGTTGGGTAGTTTTAAGATAGTTTGTATCTACATGTTGTGTGCCCCAATTATATATCTATACCATTATTACCTTCTCGTCGCTTCATTTACTGCCCGCAAAAGCCACCGCCATTATACCTAAGGAAAATTCCTTTGTGGGGGGCTCAGAATGATGTACTGAATACGCGGTAACCGTTTTCGCGTCGCTGTTCCTTTCCACCCCGTATAATGTAGCAACAAGCGACGCGAAACAAAATGACCACAAGTGCACCCTCGTGGAGCGGGGCTGCAAATACTTAATAGGCATACTAAACGTCACACAGTATGTACCTGGTACACTTTGACAGCGGGGACGATAGCGACAAGTCCATTACCCCTCTCGCGGGAGCGGGGGGGAAACAATTAATAACCCCGCGGTCAAGTTGACTCCTTCACTATGAAGATAAGCCACTTTAACGTTTTGTATCGAGTGACTGAATACTGTTACCGGCTCGTTGTACGATTGTTTGTTATCCGCTACATCACAGGCGGCGCACGGCGGCGGCTTTCGGATAACGTACCCTGAACAAACATGGATGTTCTAACTCAGGAGGCAGTGGGGGTCACAACATGACAATAACATATTTGAATAAATTAAGACAAACATTCACGTACGCATCTATAGAAGGAAGTACCCATCGTTGTTTGCCATTATTAAAATTCTCAACAGCTGCAGTGATTTAGTGGATATAAACCAGGACAGTATTAATAAAATTATTAAAGTAGTTGTAAATAATTCACTTGCAGAGACATGAATCATATTATAATAATAATAAATAATAATAATAATTTTAAATTTCAGTAATCCGTTAATTTATTATACCATTTAACTTAACCTAATGTAATATAATACTTGATGTAATATAATTTAATTTTGTTCAATTTTAATTTAATAAAATCTATAATCTATGCACCTATTTTAATTATATTTGTTAATTACTATTTTAATTTTATGTGTCTTGATTTTGTTTAATTGCTATGACTTTGTTAATTTATTTTTTAAATTTAATTTAATTTTTTTCCAAAATTACTTCCAAATGTGTTTCGATTTTTTTTTTAATTGCTGTTATGACTTTGTTAATTATTTTATTTTTCTAATTTTAATTTTAGTACTAAATAATGTGTTTCGATTTTAATTTTTAAATGCTATACCTTTGTTGGCTTAGTTGTACATCTTATTATGCATGCGGTGGTCTCCTATAAGTGAAGGAGTACACCTACGTGATACTTTTGTCGTCGATTTTTTATTTTCCTTTGTTGGAGATCCTAAATAAATAAATAAATAAAATAAATAAATAAATTATATACCTACCTATAGATTGTCTCTTGTGAGATATCCGGCGTTGGAGATGACACCTGTTCACAGTATTATTTTGCCAGAAACTCGTAATATTCTTACAACACTATGCCCCGGCGTGCCGCGCGGGCAGTCTTACGAACATTAAAAACTCCGGCGGCTACACAGGCAACTTTTAAAAACGGTCCTTGATAAGGTCATTTCCGTAGTGAAGGAGAGTCGCAAAGAAGCCACTCTCCCGCTCCAACTCTCGCCGCATGAATATTCAGCGCGTCGAGCGGCGTGCGGCACTTGTATGTCACAGCCTTGTTATTACGTGTACCTTGTTCTTTTGGAACATGTAATAAAACACAAGTATTTGCATAAAGAAGGGAATCGTCTCATGTCCAAGAACTGCTGTAGCAAGATGAGCGCTAATCTTTACCTTTTTCTTGTGCTGCACTTGCATAACGACTCCGGCGATATAATTTGATGGGCGATAGACTTAAGCCTGGAAACAACAACTTCACAATAAAGGATTCTGCCCACTACGCCGTACCATGCCGTGACCGTGTTATGTACGTATCAGGCAAGAAAATATTATTTATATTGAAAAGTATGAGACTATCCCCACTAGACCGTTCACGACCGGGTATGATACGCTGTTGATACGTTCTAGTGGGCATACTAGTTCTTGTCATCGTTCTTTCCGTGCCTGGAGGTCTTATTCAACGAAAAACAAAGTTTCGATCGAAATTTCGCGTATTTCCTACCACGGTTCAATTTCGTTCCGAAATTTCTTACGAACGAAAATAATTTGACGTTTAGATTCTCTAAACCTACTCTAATTCTAAATATTACGAACGAATATTTGAATTTGACAAGCGATTGTTCGGAATTTTAACCCCAAATTTGACGAAACCAAAAGTGTTACCTTTTGATTTTCGTTTTACGTTTAGTTTTGAGAATATTGTGAAAAATAGCTACAAGAATGCTTTTAGTCGAAGCTGCTTTACGTGAAGAACGTGTAGAGCGTAGAAGGAACCGGCGCCGCCTGCGCAACCAACTAAATATCAACGAAATTCCCGACTTAGAGTTTGTAGGAAATTACAGACTCAGTCGGCAATTATTCGAGGAGTTGTGCCAGGAATTAGTGCCTTTATTACCTCCAAAGACAAGGCGTCATGGAATCGAGCCCACAATTAAGGTGGTGTATATTTTTATTATCATTATTTTCAATAAAAATTAGCATATAAAACTCGTCTTTTCAGATCCTTACGGCCTTGAATTTTTATGCCCGAGGTAGTTACCAAGGGTCTGTGGGACAAAACATGGACGGGCCCATGGCACAACAGACTGTTTCGCGTTGTTTGCAGGAGGTCACAACTGCCCTCAATGCACCCCATATACATATAGTAAGGAAGTACGTCAAATTCCCGCAATATGCAAATGAAAGGAATCTTATTAAGCGACGGTATGTACCTAATATGCATAGGTTTTATTAAGTATTTATATTAATGTATTTTGAATGAATGCTAAGTATATATTATCATTAATGTTACAGATTTTATGAAAAATATGGGCTTCCTGGCGTGATTAGGTGCATTGATTGCACTCATATTGCAATTGTTAGACCTTCTGAGCACGAGGAACAATATTTTAATCGAAAACATTTTCATTCTCTTAACACCCAATCTGTTAGTATAAGAACTAATTATTAATGATTTCATTGTGACATCTACTGTTGTTTATTATGATTCTCATTAATAAGGGCAAGAGCTGCATTAGTGCAAATGTTAGAAAGGAATAGGTATGATAAAGTTCTACCCAAGCAAAAACATTACCATTTATCTTTAGTGACATTTATAATTATTCTTTTTTATAAATGATTTGGTTTTGACTTTAATAAAAGAATAAAATTTATACTTATAATAAAGTTTTATTTATTTTAACCCTAAAGAAAGAAACAACAAACAAAACAGTAACAAAAACTTAATTCCTATTTATATTATCTCTAAGTAATTCAATCAGCTGCACCAGGACAGATGTGATGCCTGCCATCTCAGTCCTGAGGCCTTCAACCTCAGTCCTGAAGCCTGCGAGCTCGGTGTTCCTCACTGTTTCTCTCTCTACACGCCCCTCTTCATATTGAATCAATCTGCTTCTGACGTCAGAGCCAGCAGCAGATTGTCTCCTTCTGGGACGTGTAGGATGTGAGGCTGCAAAACAACATTCCAATTTAAATAGGTAACATTAACATTTATTGACCTTTTTAGTGATAAATCAAATATTATGTATGTATGTATAATATGATATATACTTACAAAGTTTTTAAATCCAAAACAAAACTTGTGGGGACCCAAAATACAGCAGACTACGACAATACGACTTGAAACTTTCTTAAGGAATGTGTATCGCGATTGTGAAGTATGTAAAAACGCACTTGGAAACATGATTTATTTAACACAACACTTGAGAAACACTTTAGTAAATTTTTCAAAGTATTCAAACAAAAAATCGTAAGTTGACATGTTATGATTAGGTTGTGAATATACTGATATTTTAGGTTGTCATACGTGACTACCCATTGTTGCCATGAAATAGTACTCTTCAAATTAGTCGGTTAACAATGACAGTGAAAGGGTGTTTTATAGTGTCGCGGTGAATGTTGTCGAAAATAGAATTTTCATCTATATATTTATATTTTCTGCATGAATATTACTAGTAATATTTAATAAATCACATTTTTAACATAAAATGTAAAAATAAAGCAAAGGAGTTTATTAATTTTAAGTTAAAGTAAAAACCGTAATTTACTTTAAATGACATCAAAAAAGACCCACACAATATTATAGATTCCATTCGTTCACGAAAATTGTCTATGGTTTCGAACTTCTTGTGGGCGTCCGAAAATGAAATAGAGTAGGATCACTTACGAAATTTCGTTTAAATTTCGTTCGTTTGCGAAGTATCGTTTCGGAGAAAGTAAGTATTTGTTATTGTGGTATTTTGAGTAATGCTATCATAAAAATTTTAGTACATGATATAGTTAACATTATTTTGTGAGTGTATTTGTATTAAATAGTCTTCATAAAAAATACAGATTACTTTTTTTTGAATAATACATAACTACTTTATATAGCAGAAATACAAGTTATTAAGTGTTTACTACAGGATGAGTGATTATATTACCATGGGAAGTCTTGCAGGGCACAAGCTACGACATTCTATTTTGTGTAATAAATGTAAAGATTTTAATACAAACAAAAACTATTATGCCTTTACTGATATTCCTGTATTTACTTTGACACAGTAAATTGTGTCCATTTAGATAACAATATTCACTAAACCTTAGGCATCTTAGGCATTTTTTTGTTGAGGGAAGTTACCTATTTAAATTGGAATGTTGTTTTGCAGCCTCACATCCTACACGTCCCAGAAGGAGACAATCTGCTGCTGGCTCTGACGTCAGAAGCAGATTGTTTCCATATGAAGAGGGGCGTGTAGAGAGAGAAACAGTGAGGAACACCGAGCTCGCAGGCTTCAGGACTGAGGTTGCAGGCTTCAGGACTGAGATGGCAGGCATCACATCTGTCCTGGTGCAGCTGATTGAATTACTTAGAGATAATATAAATAGGAATTAAGTTTTTGTTACTGTTTTGTTTGTTGTTTCTTTGTTCCTTTCTTTAGGGTTAAAATAAATAAAACTTTATTATAAGTATAAATTTTATTCTTTTATTAAAGTCAAAACCAAATCATTTATAAAAAAGAATAATTATAAATGTCACTAAAGATAAATGGTAATGTTGTGCTTGGGTAGAACTTTATCATACCTATTCCTTTCTAACATTTGCACTAATGCAGCTCTTGCCCTTATTAATGAGAATCATAATAAACAACAGTAGATGTCACAATGAACTCATTAATAATTAGTTCTTATACTAACAGCTTGGGTGTTAAGATAATGAAAATGTTTTCGATTAAAATATTGTTCCTATTGCTCAGAAGGTCTAACAATTGCAATATGAGAGCAATCAATGCACCTAATCACGCCAGGAAGCCCATATTTTTCATAAAATCTGTAACATTAATGATAATATATACTTAGCATTCATTCAAAATACATTAATATAAATACTTAATAAAACCTATGCATATTAGGTACATACCGTCGCTTAATAAGATTCCTTTTATTTGCATATTGCGGGAATTTGACGTACTTCCTTACTATATATAATATCTATAAAATTCAAGGCCGTAAGGATCTGAAAAGACGAGTTTTATGAAATATGCTAATTTTTATTGAAAATAATGATAATAAAAAATATACACCACCTTAATTGTGGGCTCGATTCCATGACGCCTTGTCTTTGGAGGTAATAAAGGCACTAATTTCTAACATTGAACTCGAATAATTGCCGACTGAGTCTTTAATTTCCTACAAACTCTAAGTCGGGAATTTCGTTGATATTTAGTTGGTTGCGCAGGCGGCGCCGGTTCCTTCTACCATCTACACGTTCTTCACGTAAAGTAGCTTCGACTAAAAGCATTCTTGTAGCTATTTCTCACAATATTCTCAAAACTAAACGTAAAACGAAAATCAAAAGGTAACACTTTTGGTTTCGTCAAATTTGAGGTTAAAATTCCGAACAATCGCTTGTCAAATTCAAATATTCGTTCGTAATATTTAGAATTAGAGTAGGTTTAGAGAATCTAAACGTCAAATTATTTTCGTTCGTAAGAAATTTCGGAACGAAATTGAACCGTGGTAGGAAATACGCGAAATTTCGATCGAAACTTCGTTTTTCGTTGAATAAGAGTAGACCTCCAGGTGCGCGTGTCAGCACCGCACAACAACACGCCGCCCGTGACCCGCCGCGCGCCGCACTATCATCAATCAATTACTAACCGCGATGTACACCACTTCACGGCCTCCACACACTATTCTGTACGTACAGTCGCCAGCGCAACAAGTTACCACAAACTCAAATTATCACATACGATTTTGAACTTCACCATCTTCATCTTCTTTTTTTATAGTTTAAATTCATTTGGCGAAATCTGACAGTTTGTGATAACTTGATGTGCTGGCGACTGTACTATAACTAAGTTCGTGACAGAACGCGGCTTCCAATCAGCTAAATTGACGCCGGCGACGCGACGCTCGCTCGCCGGCAGACGCCAGTGCCCGCAGAAGTTGAGAGGATTGCGTGCAATGGTTCAGTTATAATATTTCTCTTCATTTAGCATGCAATCGCTCGGCAAAATGTACCAGTAATGAGACGGCGGGGGCCGGGGAGGGTTGCAGAGGGGCGGTTGCGCTGGAGCGGCAAATGAGCGGCATTACTGGCGCGTTGTTTTGCCAAATTTTAATAATAACGCGCGCTGTAATACCTAGTGCTACGTACTCGCACCGCTAGAGTACTAGGTAGCACTAAATTCACGAACGAATTCTGAGTATGAACCAGTCAATTAGTATGAACCCGAGCGACATGAACGACATAAAGTTAAACTTTACAATAGAGCAGATCATATCATAACGATCGCTAAATCACGAACCATTTTAAAACCTTTTTTTTGTCCGCAGGAAATTATTAGAAAATGTTACTTCCCTATTAGAATCGGATTGTGTTAACAATTTTAAGGGTTCATTTTTTTCACGGAACCCTAATTCTTTAGCGTGAGTTACTCTAAGGGAAAAAAAGATGATTCAAATATTTTTGAATTTAGAACTCAAATAAATGTTAATTTGCTCATTTAAAGTAAATATTTGTTTTAAGTAATCATGTTTATCTATGATATTCTATTTATAATACACACAATTTAAATACTCAAAAAATATTTACGCCGTAAAGACGCATATCTCTTTCCCGAGATGTAAAAAAAACAAACACAGCTGACTATAGTCATTGAACCCTTTTGGACCTAGTATAAATATAGTTTTCTATGGAACTTTTTATTTCCACGTGTGCGGAAAAATATTAAAAATTCACGTGTGTGAAATACTTTGCATGTTGAACCTAATCGTGGTGCGATAAGAACCGGTTTTTGAGATAGTGTATTGAAAAATGTTTTTTTGTTATAAGTACCGAATTCTTGAAATACTTTTTGAAATAACAAACAGTCACTTTAATTTTATTTATTTGTATAGTTGTATAGATTGTGAATGTGAAGAGCATGTGAGTCATTTTTTTTTTCTCCTTTGATTTTATCGATTGTCTGGCAGTTTTAGTATTATATAAGAGCCCTACCCTCGTTCGGGCAAAAAGTGATTTAGGATTTTTCCTGATAATTGTTTAATCAATTTTCACAACACGAGACGACTAAATACTAAGATTTTTTCGATGCCAATAATAACACTAGTTTACACGATGTTGGTACCCCAGCTGAAAGTTCTTTATTTTGAAAAGAGTTATCAAAATAAATATTTTAAAAAATCCGTCACGTCTGGTTTTGGAAATATTGGTTTACATGAAAACAACAATGTTTTAGTAAAAAAAAAATAGAATAGCAAATCCTCTACTTTTTTTAATGTTAATTACTTTCTTAAATTAAAAGAATTAATGTAATGTCCTGTTCAGTATATTGTGTATACATAAATAAATAAATAAATAAAATATAAAAAAATACTTTATCTTATAACAAAGTATTTTTTTATATTTACTTTATCTTATAATAGAGGAGCTCGTGGCTAAGTAATAACAACCGCCTGGATCGATCTTTAGGTTAAGCCGCGCTTGCCTGGGTTGGTCTGTGGATGGGTGACCACCCATTACATACCGAGTTTCCTCCGTGCCTCGGAAAGCACGTTAAGCCGTTGGTCCCGGGTGTCAGTTGTAGATTTTTGACAGTCGTTATAGGTAGTCAGTCGCCCAAAAAGTCTGACAACCAGTCTTACCAAGGGGTATCGTATTACCCAGTACTAACTGGGTTGTGGAGGTCAGATAGGTAGTCGCTCCATGTAAAATACTGGTATTCAGCTGCATGCGGTTAGACTGGAAGCCGACCCCAACATAGTTGGGAATAGGCTAGGCAGATGATGATGATGATGACTTTATCTTATAATACACACGATTTCACGATTTCACTTTCTTTAACACGTGCAGCCTGTGGGCTAGATGTACGCAAAGATCGTACAGTGCTCTCCGCGTTCTGTATAATAACTCGTTTAGGATGCTGATGGGGTTGCCCCGTTCCTGTAGTGCGTCGGGGATGTTCGCAGATGCGCATGTGGATGGTGCGCTTCCTTGGGTCAACAGTCAGCCTCTAACATTTTGTTATAGAAAATCCTTGATGAGGCGATCTTCAAAAGTCTTTAGATCTTGGTAAAAACGGTGCCTCCCTCTGGTAGCCACTTACAGTTCCTTAGTTTTTAGGGAAAAACGTTAACTTTTGATGAGCAATGCAGTAAAACGTTTCTAAAAGTTTCTAAAAACACTTGGAACCCAGTTTAAATCTTGGTTTGCAACAGGAAATCCGGGAATCCTGAATTATATTATGCACTTTTTAACGAATCTCTAGTGGGTCTTATTGTAATTCTGTATTGCACACAAAATCAATATATATACACAAAATTACAATAAATAGCTTCTCACATCATCACACATTTTTGAAATTATATACTGTTCGCCAATGTAGGGAAACAGATCAAAATTTAGTAAACACTTTTAGTAAACCCTTACATTATAATACAATTTGAAACAAGTTATTTATTGTTTGTGTCGAATAAATGAACATGAAACTACAATCCTCAATTGGGGTAGCTCACGTGATAGAATATTTCTGCTAACACTTTTTGGCTTAAGGAAGGTAGTTTTACATGTTTATGAAAAAATCTTGCAGGGTACACAAAAAAGTTAAAATTTATAAACTAGTGAATATATCAGCAAAAATCAGCCAGCCAGGTGTCAGGAGGCCCGCGACAGTCCCGACACAATTTCCTACTTGTTGATACTGGTGATTTACCTACTGTTTCTTATCTCCGATCCAAGGCGGCCTCAAACTTACTGCGTCGTGTGTCTATGTCGTCCACTCTTGAAATAATTATGATTAACTTGTGGCACATTATTCGCTCATTGTCTTAGTTGTGCACAAACACTACAACGTCTTAGTTGTCCAACATCTATCGTAGAGAATTGACATTTCTTCTCGTAGCGCGTAGCTTGTGCTACGCACTCGTAGCGCTACGCTCGCGTAGCAAGTTAAACTAGATACACCATACTAATATTAACTTTGTTGCATTACTTACAATTTATTACATCTTGAGTAAAAGTTGAATAGGTGTCATACTGTTACAATATGGTAACAGGAGCGTAGTACAGCTAATGTTAATTTTGTTTTAGTAATACTGTAAACGTAGAGTACGCGTGCTATAAATTCAAATAAAAAAATAAAATGCAAACTTAAAAAGCAGGCGAACCAGTGTCCCTACGTCGGCAGCTCCACACGGGACGTGCTCATGTGCTGCACAACGCGTTAAGCCAACTACGTCAGAGTAGTTGGCTTACGGGGGTCACCGTGGCACTGCTTTAAGTTGTCAGCTTAGTATTACGCTGTTCTTTGTGCCATGTTTATTGAACAGTTTGTTTTTGGCCGAACAGAAATAGAGTTCCGTCTGTAATTGTAACTCGGCGTATCGCTCTCGTGTTAAGTTCTACGGAATAGCAAGTGCTACGGCGTAGCAAGTGCTACGGCGTACCCAGTTACAGGTCGACAATATCATTAGAATATAACGGATTGATTTTCAGTAAGAAAAGGTTTACCACGATTATTAGTAAGTACCACACTTGTTTTCGTTCTTTTGTTTGAAAATGTGTTGCGCCGACCCCAAATAGAATGGGACAAGGGCAGCAAGATGATGATGTAGACTGGTTTTTGTTCTTTATGTTAGGAGTATTTATAACAGTTAATACTTTGCAAATGATAAATACTGAGATTAATTTAATAATCAGAATAATGAAATCTCCGATCATCTCGTCCGTATAAATATTAGACATCTTTATTACGTAAATAAATAGTTTGACTTGGCAATCGTACACGGCAATAGAATCTACATACAACAAAAAAACCGGCCAAGTGCGTGTCGGGCCACGCACAATGTAGGGTTCCGTAGTTGCCCATCAAAATATGCGAATACTTCCTACGGCCCGATTTGTAATAATTAAAAACAAACTTACATTTGCAGTTTAAAAACCTGTGCTCCCATACATTATGTTTAGGAAAATATGTTACCCAAATACATTTTACATTTTGGTCGACTATTACTTGTAAACTTGTAAAGCCTACTTGGCTGTGATAGTTTTCCTTTTTCCGTTTTTCTTCACCGAAGTAAGTGATAATTACAATACCTGCCTACCTTTGTACATAAGCTTGATTTTGTATTTCTCTTATTTTTGTGTGCAATAAAAAATAAGAATAAGAATACTGTGTCTTGGGTTCAAACTTGAGACCTATGACTTGGCAGTCCGACGGTCACACCTCGAGGCTATCACTGCTTACACATAAGTTAATTCGCACCCCCCTTCGAATAATATGGTAATCGATAATTCTAAATTTTACAGGAAAAATAAAAAAAACTGTTTTATTCAAATATCTCAGCACGGGTGGATCCTATGATAGCCATTTACACATCAAAACAAAGCTAATATTTAACAGTCTTTTTTTTTGTAATAGTTTAACAAAATAAAGTTTTTGACGAAAATAATGTTACGGAAATTGTAGGGCAAAACCATAGTATGCAACACAACATTACGATATTATTCGCGTGTAAACTCAAAGATATCGTAGTTAGTATTAATGCATTATGGATTGTATTGACTCAGCGAAGTCCATAGAACTGCATTTGTTCAGCGACGCCTCTCAAGTCGGCGCCTTGAGCAACAACTTTTTCCCCCAGGAACGAAAAGAGGCCACTGTTATCGGTATCCCCAAACCCGGTAAACCCAAGGCGGAGCCCTCGAGCTACCGGTCTGACAGTCTTCTGAATGCGCTCGGCAAAATCGAAGAGAGACTTATTTATAAGCGACTCAAAGATTATGCCGAGGGTAAGAGTCTCGTTCCCAACGAGCAATTCGGCTTCAGGACGCAACACTCGTGCGTTCAACAGGTCCACCGCATTGTTTTGAGCGCTGACTTCCAGCGTGGAGCGATGACGGGCTTTTTGTTCTTCGACATAGCAAAAGCCTTCGACAAAGTCTGGTACAACGGCTTATTATACAAGTTGTACCAACTGGTAGTGCGCTTCGGGGAAGCTCTCTCCCTCCCTCACCCCATTCGAGCCGGAGTCCCTCAGGATTCCGTCGTCTCCCCGCTTAAATTCACGCTGTTCCCTAGCGATATTCCCAAGAGCAAAAAGGCTCAGTTAGCCCTGTTTGCGGACGGCCATCTACTACACTGGTCGTTGTTAGAACGCTATCGAAAAAAAACCCTCCAAACAACAGCCGACGTCTTAGGCGCTTGGTTCCGGAAGTGGAGAATCGAGGTTAACCCCGATAAGATTCAGGCGGTTCTCTATTCTAAACCGCGTATCAATTGCACCTCCCCCAGCCCGATCACTATGTACGTGTAGCTCGTGACCGAGCCGCCTCAGCTATGCGTAGGCTCCATTTCCTGTTAACGGCAAAGAGTAAGTTGTCTCTCAGGTGCAAGTTGCGTCTCTATACTGCGGTGATCCCTCCCATCATGGCATACACTTGAGTCGTGTTCGCACATACCAAGCCTAGATATATCTATAGGATACAGGTACTCCAGAACCGGTTCTTACCCTAAGTCACGTAAGCACCTTACGTGACTTAGGTCTATGTGAAGACGGTCATTGCGGATGTACCGCAATGACCGTCTTCACATAGACCTTAGACTGCCCACTTTCCTTCAGTTTATGAAACGCCTTTCTAAGCGCTTCTTCGATACTGCCATAAGGCAACGTAATCCCCTAGTCGCATCGGTCGCCCGATAAGAGCCCTCGCACATTAGTGAGATTCGCCGACCAAAGCGTCACCCCCGACGACGCTATCACCCTCCTCCAGGAGAGTAGTAGAGAAAAGAGCACACTTTTTTTTTTGGATGGAAAATCATTAAATGACTCCCTCCCACTCTGGGCGGAGCAGAAAGAGGTGTTTGACTTGTACTGAGTAAAGCCCATCCATGTTCCTGCTTTGCCCTTTGTGTTCCGGGGTCGCGGTATCTCTTTCGAACAGTCCCGCAGCCCCGGCAGGCATCGGCCCTTGCAGACCCCTTCCTAGAAGCTAGCAAAAACTAGCACGCTCAAGAAGCACAGACGCAAACAGCCGTCATTCCGTCCTCGCCGTCGAGGCCCGTCGTTACATGCCGATCCATGCCTTCCGCGACCCTTCCTCCAGCCAACCTGCGTGACTGAGCCTGTAGTCCAAAATGAGCCCCTAAATAATGATACCACGCAGCCTGTCCCCTTGCTGTCCTCCCCAGCGTCGCCCTAAGCCAAGGCTCGTATCCCTCAGGGGGTGCCCTTAGCGTGTAGTCGCTTAGTCTGTAAGTTTTTTGCCCTGGCTGGAGGTCTTACACTCAAGGCACCCACAGGATAGTCCGGTTAAGCAGATGACAACCACCACGAGAACCACCACATCCAATTACGAGACGCCATTCACAATAAAAAAAATTACTCATTGATCACTAAGGATAATAATACTGTATTCATTACGTACCCAACCTATCGTTATATTTTATTGTACTACCGCTTGCTTTAAAAATATTAACTATTATGATACAGTGAACGACATTACGATTTTGCATAAGATCTGTCATGTTTTGTAAAACGACATTACCAGATCCTGTAAATAAAAATAATACACGAATAATTATAATTTTGTTATACTTTACGCGGAACAAGATATGCGTTTCTTACGCGAATAAAATGGTAATCGTGGCTTACCGAAAAATTAAAGACTGCATAATCTGTAATAACTTGTTATGATGCTATTCGTGCAAAAAGTGAGTTGAGATTTTTAGGGAATAATATTTGTCGGATATCCGGTTGATTTTTGATTAAAAGTCGTCAATTTGAATTGTACGGTAGTTGGTGAAGCACGTGGTTAGATCACGTGGGCAGAGTCATAGTGGGCTGGGCGCCATTTTCGGACGGACAGTCTTGATCGAACCGTCGAAGTGAGAGCACCACTCTGAAACTGTCTCTTCACCTACTTCCGCCATAACGTATTTTGTAATCGTGTGATTTAATCAACGCAATACAATATTGATTGAGTGTGTGTGGTTTTCTTGCTCGAACACCTACGCCATGTCAGACCATGAAGCAGGCAACGTCCCAGATTCCGCGGAACCTAGGCGCGAGTCGACATATTGTTATTTTATTATGAGACCATTGAAATTATTGTACTTTTATAAACACGCATGGAAAAATTACGAAAAAATGCAACATTGTGAAGTGCATGCCCTGGGTCAGAGCTATGTTCAAAGGACTATCACTCTTAAAATAATTGGCTTTAAGTCAAAATTTTGACCTCATTTGACTCAAATACTACTGATTTAATTTGAAAACATACGCAACATTCAGGGGTAAATTTTGCACTAGAGTAGAAAAAGTAAAAAATATAAGTAATTTTTATGTAAAATTTTGTAATATCTTTTTTTTTGGGTTGTTTTTGCTTATTTTTCGGGAAAATTTATTTAAAAAAATTTGATAGCTTCGGCGTTTACCCTTGAAATAAGCTAATTTGCACGTCTCTAGGTCTCTTATATTCAAAGATATTAGCATTTCATTGAACATACCCAAGATCAGCTGATTAAAAAACAAAATGGCTGCCATTCGCGGGATGTGAGGTTAGGAGTATTTATAAATGTGTATTTTTCGATGGAAATGAGTATAAAATATGCCCTTAGAGTATCGGTAACCGGTAGCCTAACACATTGTAAACATAGGGGACTGGTAATTAGTGACCGATACTTAAACACGTGATTGTACTCCTGATAACAAACAACTTTCTCAAACAAACATTTTTTTTTATACTCATTCAATGTTATCACAATAACATAACAGCCGTATTAAATTCACGCGCGCACGCCTTTGGCCTATCGTAGTATTGGTCACTAATTAAGAGTCACCCTATACAATATGCACACATTTGTTGAACATATTCGTCAAATAAGCATTTCTTCAGCTCTCCTCTTACGTATAAGAAAGTTCTATAACTATTATTTGTATTGTTATGTTAGTGACTCACCCTGGCATGCCGCACGACGGGCGCGGGCGGAGAAGACGCGCGCGCCGGCGGCGGGGGGGCCGGCGCTCCCGCGCCGCCCGGCGTGCGACTGCGTCGCGGTTCATCTGCGCACAACACACCACGTTATGCTGTTGTACGTGCACTTGTTTTGTTCCGTGTGCAACACAGTCGGTTGACAATACCTACAGCATAAGATCAAAGGGTTAGCCAGATATGTACCTAATCGGCAAGGACAAGTAGGAGATGAGAAACTATTATAATAAAGTCTCACAAACTAGCAGGAGGCCAGAATCATGAAGAAGTATTATCTTCATTGCATGCTTCATGATAATCGAAATGTATGTACTGTACAGGAGGTCTACTCTTATTCAACGAAAAACGAAGTTTCGATCGAAATTTCGCGTATTTCCTACCACGGTTCAATTTCGTTCCGAAATTTTTTACGAACGAAAATAATTTGACGTTTAGATTCTCTAAACCTACTCTAATTCTAAATATTACGAACGAATATTTGAATTTGACAAGCGATTGTTCGGAATTTTAACCTCAAATTTGACGAAACCAGGGGGTCTACTCTCTTTCTCCGAAACGATACTTCGCAAACGAACGAAATTTAAACGAAGTTTCGTAAGTGATCCTACTCTATTTCATTTTCGGACGCCCACAAGAAGTTCGAAACCATAGACAATTTTCGTGAACGAATGGAATCTATAATATTGTGTGGGTCTTTTTTGATGTCATTTAAAGTAAATTACGGTTTTTACTTTAACTTAAAATTAATAAACTCCTTTGCTTTATTTTTACATTTTATGTTAAAAATGTGATTTATTAAATATTACTAGTAATATTCATGCAGAAAATATAAATATATAGATGAAAATTCTATTTTCGACAACATTCACCGCGACACTATAAAACACCCTTTCACTGTCATTGTTAACCGACTAATTTGAAGAGTACTATTTCATGCCAACAATGGGTAGTCACGTATGACAACCTAAAATATCAGTATATTCACAACCTAATCATAACATGTCAACTTACGATTTTTTGTTTGAATACTTTGAAAAATTTACTTAAGTGTTTCTCAAGTGTTGTGTTAAGTAAATCATGTTTCCAAGTGCGTTTTTACATACTTCACAATCGCGATACACATTCCTTAAGAAAGTTTCAAGTCGTATTGTCGTAGTCTGCTGTATTTTGGGTCTCCACAAGTTTTGTTTTGGATTTAAAAACTTTGTAAGTATAATCATATTATACATACATACATAATATTTGATTTATCACTAACACAAAGTATCGCCTCTTCTAATAATAACCATTTATACATATTTTTAGTTTAAAAGACTGATGAATCAACTCCATCCACCTCCAGTCAAACAAGCCAACCACTGAGCTTCTCACAGCCTCTTAGTTTGGTTTGGCATGACGAAGTTGGAGAGTATGTCGAACCCAGACTCGAAGATAGGCAGCTGTTACAACCTGCGAGGCAACCACCGGTGTCACAAGAATGCCTGACTTCCACACTTTGTAAGTATTTGTTATTGTGGTATTTTGAGTAATGCTATCATAAAAATTTTAGTACATGATATAGTTAACATTATTTTGTGAGTGTATTTGTATAAAATAGTCTTCATAAAAAATACAGATTACTTTTTACCATTGAATAATACATAACTACTTTATATAGCAGAAATACAAGTTATTAAGTGTTTACTACAGGATGAGTGATTATATTACCATGGGAAGTCTTGCAGGGCACAAGCTACGACATTCTATTTTGTGTAATAAATGTAAAGATTATAATACAAACAAAAACTATTATGCCTTTACTGATATTCCTGTATTTACTTTGACACAGTAAATTGTGTCCATTTAGATAACAATATTCACTAAACCTTAGGCATCTTAGGCATTTTTTTGTTGAGGGAAGTTACCTATTTAAATTGGAATGTTGTTTTGCAGCCTCACATCCTACACGTCCCAGAAGGAGACAATCTGCTGCTGGCTCTGACGTCAGAAGCAGATTGTTTCAATATGAAGAGGGGCGTGTAGAGAGAGAAACAGTGAGGAACACCGAGCTCGCAGGCTTCAGGACTGAGGTTGCAGGCTTCAGGACTGAGATGGCAGGCATCACATCTGTCCTGGTGCAGCTGATTGAATTACTTAGAGATAATATAAATAGGAATTAAGTTTTAGTTACTGTTTTGTTTGTTGTTTCTTTGTTCCTTTCTTTAGGGTTAAAATAAATAAAACTTTATTATAAGTATAAATTTTATTCTTTTATTAATGTCAAAATCAAATCATTTATAAAAAAGAATAATTATAAATGTCACTAAAGATAAATGGTAATGTTGTGCTTGGGTAGAACTTTATCCTACCTATTCCTTTCTAACATTTGCACTAATGCAGCTCTTGCCCTTATTAATGAGAATCATAATAAACAACAGAAGATGTCACAATGAAATCAAGGCACGGTAAATCAAGGTATTATAGGCACTAATTTCTGGCACAACTCGAATAATTGCCGACTGAGTCTTTAATTTCCTACAAACTGTAAGTCGGGAATTTCGTTGATATTTAGTTGGTTGCGCAGGCGGCGCCGGTTCCTTCTACGCTCTACACGTTCTTCACGTAAAGCAGCTTCGACTAAAAGCATTCTTGTAGCTATTTCTCACAATATTCTCAAAACTAAACGTAAAACGAAAATCAAAAGGTAACACTTTTGGTTTCGTCAAATTTGAGGTTAAAATTCCGAACAATCGCTTGTCAAATTCAAATATTCGTTCGTAATATTTAGAATTAGAGTAGGTTTAGAGAATCTAAACGTCAAATTATTTTCGTTCATAAGAAATTTCGGAACGAAATTGAACCGTGGTAGGAAATATGCGAAATTTCGATCGAAATTTCGTTTTTCGTTGAATAAGAGTAGACCTCCAAAAGTGTTACCTTTTGATTTTCGTTTTACGTTTAGTTTTGAGAATATTGTGAGAAATAGCTACAAGAATGCTTTTAGTCGAAGCTGCTTTACGTGAAGAACGTGTAGAGCGTAGAAGGAACCGGCGCCGCCTGCGCAACCAACTAAATATCAACGAAATTCCCGACTTAGAGTTTGTAGGAAATTAAAGACTCAGTCGGCAATTATTCGAGTTGTGCCAGAAATTAGTGACTTTATTACCTCCAAAGACAAGGCGTCATGGAATCGAGCCCACAATTAAGGTGGTGTATATTTTTTATTACCATTATTTTCAATAAAAATTAGCATATCACTGTTCATAAAACTCGTCTTTTCAGATCCTTACGGCCTTGAATTTTATATATATTATATATAGTAAGGAAGTATGTCAAATTCCCGCAATATGCAAATGAAAGGAATCTTATTAAGCGACGGTATGTACCTAATATGCATAGGTTTTATTAAGTATTTATATTAATGTATTTTGAATGAATGCTAAGTATATATTATCATTAATGTTACAGATTTTATGAAAAATATGGGCTTTTTGGCGTGATTAGGTGCATTGATTGCTCTCATATTGCAATTGTTAGACCTTCTGAGCAAGAGGAACAATATTTTAATCGAAACCATTTTCATTATCTTAACACCCAAGCTGTTAGTATAAGAACTAATTATTAATGAGTTCATTGTGACATCTACTGTTGTTTATTATGATTCTCATTAATAAGGGCAAGAGCTGCATTAGTGCAAATGTTAGAAAGGAATAGGTATGATAAAGTTCTACCCAAGCACAACATTACCATTTATCTTTAGTGACATTTATAATTATTCTTTTTTATAAATGATTTGGTTTTGACTTTAATAAAAGAATAAAATTTATACTTATAATAAAGTTTTATTTATTTTAACCCTAAAGAAAGGAACAAAGAAACAACAAACAAAACAGTAACAAAAACTTAATTCCTATTTATATTATCTCTAAGTAATTCAATCAGCTGCACCAGGACAGATGTGATGCCTGCCATCTCAGTCCTGAAACCTGCAACCTCAGTCCTGAAGCCTGCGAGCTCGGTGTTCCTCACTGTTTCTCTCTCTACACGCCCCTCTTCATATTGAAACAATCTGCTTCTGACGTCAGAGCCAGCAGCAGATTGTCTCCTTCTGGGACGTGTAGGATGTGAGGCTGCAAAACAACATTCCAATTTAAATAGGTAACTTCCCTCAACAAAAAAATGCCTAAGATGCCTAAGGTTTAGTGAATATTGTTATCTAAATGGACACAATTTACTGTGTCAAAGTAAATACAGGAATATCAGTAAAGGCATAATAGTTTTTGTTTGTATTATAATCTTTACATTTATTACACAAAATAGAATGTCGTAGCTTGTGCCCTGCAAGACTTCCCATGGTAATATAATCACTCATCCTGTAGTAAACACTTAATAACTTGTATTTCTGCTATATAAAGTAGTTATGTATTATTCAATGGTAAAAAGTAATCTGTATTTTTTATGAAGACTATTTTATACAAATACACTCACAAAATAATGTTAACTATATCATGTACTAAAATTTTTATGATAGCATTACTCAAAATACCACAATAACAAATACTTACAAAGTGTGGAAGTCAGGCATTCTTGTGACACCGGTGGTTGCCTCGCAGGTTGTAACAGCTGCCTATCTTCGAGTCTGGGTTCGACATACTCTCCAACTTCGTCATGCCAAACCAAACTAAGAGGCTGTGAGAAGCTCAGTGGTTGGCTTGTTTGACTGGAGGTGGATGGAGTTGATTCATCAGTCTTTTAAACTAAAAATATGTATAAATGGTTATTATTAGAAGAGGCGATACTTTGTGTTAGTGATAAATCAAATATTATGTATGTATGTATAATATGATTATACTTACAAAGTTTTTAAATCCAAAACAAAACTTGTGGAGACCCAAAATACAGCAGACTACGACAATACGACTTGAAACTTTCTTAAGGAATGTGTATCGCGATTGTGAAGTATGTAAAAACGCACTTGGAAACATGATTTACTTAACACAACACTTGAGAAACACTTAAGTAAATTTTTCAAAGTATTCAAACAAAAAATCGTAAGTTGACATGTTATGATTAGGTTGTGAATATACTGATATTTTAGGTTGTCATACGTGACTACCCATTGTTGGCATGAAATAGTACTCTTCAAATTAGTCGGTTAACAATGACAGTGAAAGGGTGTTTTATAGTGTCGCGGTGAATGTTGTCGAAAATAGAATTTTCATCTATATATTTATATTTTCTGCATGAATATTACTAGTAATATTTAATAAATCACATTTTTAACATAAAATGTAAAAATAAAGCAAAGGAGTTTATTAATTTTAAGTTAAAGTAAAAACCGTAATTTACTTTAAATGACATCAAAAAAGACCCACACAATATTATAGATTCCATTCGTTCACGAAAATTGTCTATGGTTTCGAACTTCTTGTGGGCGTCCGAAAATGAAATAGAGTAGGATCACTTACGAAACTTCGTTTAAATTTCGTTCGTTTGCGAAGTATCGTTTCGTAGAAAGAGAGTAGACCCCCAGGTGTAGACAGACCCTTCACAAAGCCGTCAACCAAGCATTCCGTACATCAAACTAACTAATCTTACTAAAATTATTGCTGGGAAACGACTTTTTTCTTGGGGAAAAAAAATTACGTTTTACGGTAAAACTCAATGTAACGAACGCACTCAAAACATTATGCTGATGGATGCATTGAATAGTAAACGGATCATGGAGGTATTCAAAGTAAATTTTTACTCTTAAAAAAATGGTAGGTATTTGAAAAAAACTTTATGAAAAAGTTAGAACTTTGACATCCAATAGCTACGTAACTAGAAAGTTTCTAGGTATGGTCCAAAACAAAAAAAAATCGCAATAACGAGGAAAGCAAGCGCGTTTCAGCTTCGTTAAGGGTGTATTTACACCCTCTATAGATTTGATTTCCTATTTACAATATACAATACCTCGTTCATGATTGTGGCCTCCTGGTACTTTGTGAGACTTTACTACAATTGTTTCTCATCTCCTACTTGTCCTTGCCAATTTCCTACTACGTAATCTTCGAGTGTAAGCTCGCACAGTAACCTGAGGCTATTCGTGCCAATCAAATCCAAAGCGGGGTAAAATTCGCATTAGTAAGTTTTGCACAGTGTGAACGTACGAACTACGCCAAAACGTAGTACACACAGCTCCATTAAGTGGTTAACATGAACAACCACCAAAAGACGTGTGCTTTCAAATCCGTGATAGGCCCAAGTTGGTTTTTGTATTTGCAAAAACGTTTTATTATAATTTATTTTATTTATTAATGTATTGTAATTATTAGTTATTGGGTAGTAGATAGGCAGTCTCTCCATGTAAAATACTGGTATTCAGCTGCATCCGGTTAGACTGGAAGCCGACCCTAACATAGTTGGGAAAAGGCTAAGCAGATGATGATGTATTATAATTATTAAATATTAATGTATTGTTTTAGTGTATAAATAATAACGTTAATACTTTTATTATTGCGTATAAAGACAAGCAAAGTAGATTGATAATTCATAAAATTATTAACTACCTAACTGGCTTAGTTGGTAAGAGCTTGCGGTAATCAAATGTTAACCAATGATTTGATGGTTCGAATCTCGTACCGAAAAGAATACTTTTTGTATTATTCTTAGGGATGTATATGTTTGAATTGCAAAGATGTTATAGCAAAGTTAATTTTAATACAACTGGTACCTAACTTAGTCGTTTTAAGTGAACGTATACATCAAACGTTGTAGTTCATTACAATTTGAGGGTGTGGATGAATTTTATTAAGAAAAAGTAAGTAAAATTAATGTCTACCCTCAATTTATAACATCTATCGACTAGACAGATGACTCGGACGATAGCAGATAACAAAAAAAAAAGGGGTAAACACATAATGACGCTGTGCGAACAAAATCCCTATTAGTTTTAAAGTAGAATTGTGGTATAGAACAGGTAGGACAAAAGGGAATTTTTGGCCCGACTAGTTCTACGACTTTGTACCACCTTAAATCTTAGGACTAGTGGGGAAAACATTTACATTAATTCTACCGTAGAATTAGTGGGAACGAACCCGTCCTACATCTTAAAAAAACCAACTATACCTCTATGAAATATTAGTATATATTGGGTGGAGTTGTACCACAGCCATACAACCAGTCTGTTCTCGCAGACACCTGGTCGAGTTCGGGAGGCGGAGACCAACTGCTGGAGCTATAAGTGTGTACATGAACGGTTGTGGACTGCGCGGTTCCCTCTGTGTAGCTAATGTAACTGTACTAGAACAATAAGTACCGTGGCATCTTCTCGAGGGCGTGGGATCGGGAGTGCGCGCGCGCCTCTGCGTGTGCGCGGGGGGCGCGTGGGGCACGTGGGGCGCGGGGGGCACGGGCGGCAACGCCAGAAGCTGGCGGTACAGCTCCAGCTCGTGGTAGAACTCCAGCGAGTCGGGCGAACCGCCGCCGCCACCCGCGCCCCCCGCGCCCCCGCCGGCTCCCGCACCCACCTCCGCCGTCAGCCCGTTGAGCACGAGGCGACGCGCCGCCATGCCGCGCCAGCACCAGCATGGACCGGCGCCGCGTCACCCCGCGCCACGCCGCATCCCGCACGGCGCCCGCGACCGAGCCAGCTCAATGTTCGATGCGACCACGGCTGATATCTATCCGCATCTGATTACACTATTACTGGACAACACCATACTTCTCAAGAAGCAAGTTTACACGCTTAATATCATTCAGCATAGAGCACCAAACATGTCATAGCAAGTCACTTCAGAACGTATCTTGCAAGTCGTCAACGTCAATGAAGATGACAAAGTGATTTGTAAAAGTTACGAAGTATTCCGCGCACATCGCAAGGTTGGCGCGCGTCGCTCGAGGCGTCAGTCGCGTCCGTCGCGCCGCTCGCACGCCGCCACACTGCCGGAGCGTACCGCGGCGCCGCGTGCTACGCGCCCGCCACGGCGCGTTCACGGGGATGGAGGGGGGATCCGATTGATAATAATAATAGACCACTCACTTATTGTTTTGGTTGACAACGAACGAAGCTGCTCATTCATACTAGGACTGTTTCCACAATGCCGTTTAGTTTATGTAATGGACCCCAGAAGAGCTTAAATTTTTAAACAGTATCAGATATTTATTCATTATACTAACTATAAATGGTGTAAACAGACCCTTAACGAAGCCGAAAGGCACTTGTGCGATCGTTGTTTTGTTCTGGATCATCCTTGGGAACCTTCTAGTTACGGAGATATTCGAGATCAAAGTTCCAATTATTACCCAAGTTTTTTTTTAAGTAGTTTTTAAGGTTATAAATTGACTTTGATTACCTTAATGACCTGTTTACTATTAAAGCATTCATCAGCACAATGTTTTGAGTGCGTTACATTGAGTTTTACCATAAAACGTGATTTTTCACCCCAAAAAAAGTCGTTTCCCAGCAATGAGTTTTGCGTAGGGTTACTTAGTTTGATGTACAGAATACTTGGTTGACGAATTCGTGAAGACCACCCTGTATATATAATTATAGATAAAAACTATTAAATAAACTATCAACAAACCATAATACCTTGTGGAAACTATAGATATTTTCGAGCCGTTTGGGGTTGAAACTCGTGGGGTCCGAGTGCTCACAGCCTTTTGATTGAAACTTCAAAACGCTTAATTGACGCTTCCCGTGACCCAAGGGCTGGCTTTTAATTTGGCCAGAGGCTAAGTGTTACCATACAACGTGGCAACGCCGCCAATCTCTTAGGCACATTACCAGAGCTATTAAATAAGTTTTAAAACACCACACACACGCATCACTAAAGTCTACTTTGTGACTTTGTATTTTTTAAAACTAAACTCTATACTTTAGTGATGTTTCTTATTTTACTGTAAAACCGTCTTCTTCATAATAGAATCATAGGAAGCCATAGGATTTAAAAGTCAGAACTTAGACTCTTGAAATGGACCGGGAATCGGGATGGACAAAGAAAGCCACTAAATAGTTTTCCTAGTTAACTTTTCGGTACTATGGACGTCGAAGTTCTAACACTATGTAAGTCAAACATAACAATTTTACAAGAGAGTCATTAAACTGCATAATAATCATACCTAGGTAACGGTACAATACCATTTTATAATTTGTGTTCACTTCAAATTAGATAGACATGTTATTCATTTCTGTGATTGGCTGAAACAACGCGTCTTCCGATTCTCTAGCAAACGGCATCAAAATTCTAAATGTCAAAACCGCCAAAAATCTTTCGTTGTGTTAAAACTTCAACGATGAAATGTGGATGGCTATAAGAGTTGAGGAAGACCAAAGAAACGATTGATGGACTGTTTGAAGGATGATATGGCTAAAAAGAAGGTGACTGCTGAGATGACGAGTAAGAGAGAAGTATGGAAGAAGAAAGCACCGACCCCAAATAAAATTGGGATAAGGGCAGGAGAATTATGATGGACAGAGGACAAGAACGCTGAGAACAAGTAAGCTGATACTGATAATTTAGCCGACGCCGAGACCACCAACACGGATGTGGGTTGCAGTAACGCTCGGTCGTGCCAACGCCACATTTTAAATGGATGTTAGTGCTGCGAATAATTTAGTCTTTTTCGTCCAAAAGGTCTGGCTGTTTCCATAAGGGAGAAGAGAGCAGAAACTACATATTTGATCCAAAACAACAATATCTGATGAGGTAGATGTGTACTGATTCTAACTTCATACACCGATTTGTCATGAAGGTTTTGTAACCTCAGTTAGTATTTAAAAGAGACATGTTCCGCTAAGATGCCTTATGCATGGTTAAGTTTATTTAACCTTTTGACCGCCATTGTCACATATACGTGACAAGCAAGCGCGTGCCCTGTACGCCAAATGAAACAAATATGTGACAAAATCGTAAGTGAAATTGTGGCTTGGCATGGAGGGCACGCGAGTGCGTTTATGCTCTGGCGGTCAAAAGGTTGAGTCAAGAGTAAGTTACATTAGTAGTCTAGAGCCCTTGCTTGCTATGAGAAGTCGCTCCCCCAACCGCATAATATGGTAATCGACAAATCTAAATTTTACAGGAAAAATAAAAAACTGTTTTATGCACATATCTCAGCACAGGTGGGTCCTAAGATAGCCATTTATACATGAAAACAAAGCTAATTTTTTACAGTCTGTTTTATTTTATGTTTCTTTTTTGTAATAGTTTAACAACATAAAGTTATTGACGAAAATAATGTTACGGAAATTGTAGGGCAAAACTATAGTATGCAACACATCATTACGATATTATTCGCGTGTAAACTCAACGATATCGTAGTTAGTATTAATGCGTTATGGTATTCGTTGAAATACGGAGCCGAAAAACCTACCGGCAATATGACATTACGATATTATTCGGGTGAAATCCAAGCTATAGTGTATACTGTAATGTAACATGACAATAATATTCGTCGATCTGTAGTGTCAAAAGATTAACAGTAACATAATGTTGAAAATACCATGTTTTATTAAATAGTCGGTAAGTACCTATTATTTGATTTGGCGGAAACATAACAATATTAGAGGAAGTTGATTTTAATATTGAATAATTTATATTATATTATTTTATTGAGTTTGGGTGGCTTGTAGCAAACAATATAACTAACCACTATTAAAATTCATCAGAAACAATGCATGCAATGCTTTTGGACAAGGCAGTACTAATTGTACTGCCTTGCAATGATGTATAACATATACATCATTTCGAAATTGTGTAAAGTTATGGAGACTATTCGCTGACGTTCGTGAACTGATAAACGAGAAGAACGCGGCCATCCGTGCCTCGAGCAACTTTCCCTGAGAAGCGAACAAGGCTCACATGCGCAACTTACAGCGTGCTGTAAGGAGCATCGTTGTAAACCGAGCCCACCCACCTAGCTTTCTGACAATAATTGCAAAGAAAGATGCGTGGAACCGACGAGGCTTCGATGTCTCCCCTCACCCGTCCCGACAAGAGCGACGCATTCGACGACTCTGAAAAGCCAGAATGCCTAGCCGACAGCTTGAAGTTTCAGTGCTCTTCCAGCTCTCAACCAGTAGACAAACGTCACCTCGATATGGTGAATGGTGAAGTCGAAGGTAAAGTCGCCCTCCCTCCCGTCGAAGACCCCGATGATCCTCTGCATCCAGTCACACCCGACGAAGTGTATGACATCATAATAAAGCTTCAACCGCGGAAAGCATCCGGCTCTGATGGAATTACCAATAAGTTGCTCAAACTCCTCCCGCCCAGCTAATAGTGTTAATGGCAGCCATCTTCAAAGGCACCTTGAGCAACAACTTCTTCCCCCAGGTATGGAAAGAGGCCACTGTTATCGGTATCCCCAAACCCGGTAAACCCAAGGAGGAGCCTTCGAGCTACCGGCCCATCAGTCTTCTGAATGCGCTCGGCAAATTCTACAAGAGACTAATTTATAAGCGACTCAAAGACTATGCCGAGGCCAAGAGTCTCGTTCCCAATGAGCAATTCGGCTTCAAGGCCGAACACTTGTGCATCCGAAGCGATGACGGGCGTGTTGTTCTTCGACATAGCGATATCCTTCGACAAAGTCTGACGCAACGGCTTATTACACAATCTGTACCAACTAGGAGTGCCAGACAGTCTCGTGCTCATCTTACGAGACTTTCTGTCGGATCGCACCTTCCGCTATCACATAGGGGAAGCTCTCTCCTCCCCTCACTCCAGTCGAGCCGGAGTCCCTCAGGTCTCCGTCTTCTCCCCGCTTATATTCACGCTGTTGACTAGCGATATTCCCAAGGGCATAAAGGCTCGGTTAACCCTGTTCGCAGACGACACAGCCACCTACTACACTGGTCGTTGTAAAAACACTGTCGCCAAAACCCCCCAAACAACAGCCGACGTCGTAGGCGCTTGGTTCCGGAAGTGGAGAATCGAGGTTAACCCCGATAAGAATCATGCGGTTCTTAATACTAAACCGCGTATCAATTCCACCTCCCCCAGCCAGATCACTATGTACGGTAAGCCTATCCCTTGGGAGAAGCAAACCAGATGCCAAGGAGTCATACTCAACCACCATCTGTCCTTCGGGACGCATATCATTTCAGCTTGTGACCGAGCCGCCTTTGCTGTGGGTAGGCTCCATTTCCTGTTAACGGCAAAGAGTGAGTTGAGTGGCGCCTCTATACCGCGGTGATTCGTTGCCTTCATGACATATGCTTGTGTCGTGTTCGCACACACCAAGCCTAGATAATATATCTATAGGCTGCACGTACTCTAGAACCGGTTCTTACCCAAAGTCACGGGAGCCCCTTACTACATCCGCAATGACCGTCTGCACATAGATCTTAGAATGCCCACTATCCTTCAGTTTACGAAACGCCTTTCTAAGCGCTTCTTCGATACTGCCATAAGGCAACGTAATCCCCTAATCGCATAGGCCGCCCTCGCGCATTAGTAAGATTCACCAAATCAATTCCGACCAAGGCATACCCTCGTCACCCCCGATGAAGCTATCACCCTCCTCCAGGAGAGCAGTAGGGAAACTGGCACGCTCAAGAACCACAGACGCAAACAGCCGTCATTCCTTCCTCGCCATCGAGGCCTGTCGCGACATCTCGATCCACGCCCTCCCCGACCCTTGCTCAAGCCAACCCGCGTGACTGAGCCTGTTGTCCAAAATCAGCCCCTAAATAATGATACCATAAAGTCCCAGCCTGCCCCGTTTGCTGTCCTCTCCCAGGGGCTCCCGTGGCTTTGCGTAAGAACCGGTTCTAGAGTACCTGCACCCAATAGATATATTATCTAGGCTTGGTGTGTGCGAAGTCGACACAAGCGTATGTCGTGACGCCCTAAGCCGAAGCTCGTACTCCTCAGGGGTACCCTTAGCGTGTAGTCGCTTAGTTTGTACGTTTTTTGCCCTGGCTGGAGGCCTTACACTCAAGGCACCCACAGGATAGTCTGATTAAGCAGACGACAACCTCCTAGGTAGAACTGCGAGACGCCATTTACAATACAAAAAAAAAATACTCATCAAACACTAAGGATAATAATACTGTATTCATTCATTACGTACCGACACCATCATAATATTTTATTGTACAACCGCTTGCTTTAAAAATATGATACAGTGAACGACATTACGATTATGCATAAGATCTGTCATGTTTTGTAAAACGACATTACCAAATCCTGTAAATAAAAATAATACACGATTATAATTGTTTTATACTTTACGTGGAACAATATATGCGCTTCTTACGCGAATAAAATGGTTATCGTCGCTTACCGAAAAAGTTAAAGATTGCATAGTCTGTAATAACTTGTTACGATACTATTCGTGCAAAAAGTGTTTTGAGATTTTTAGGGAACAATATTGTCATGTTCATTATGATACCATCGAAATAATTGTACTTTTATAAACATGCATAGAAAAATACGAAAAAAAAATTACAAGATGTAATAAATGCTCTGAACATCAAATATGCAATAAAACGAAAACCATCGTTACCATATTATTCTGTGGGGGGAGCGAAGTTTCGATTAAACAAAAATTATCTTGCTGATTTCTTGGTAAAATATTTATTAATTGTAACATAGGTGTTTACAATAAAACCGACGAAAGTGTACTGAATAATAATTCAATGGTAACTTTACAATAAGTAACAAGCGCGTATCAGCCTCGCGTACAAAGGGTTCCGTAGCACGAAACAATCTATCTATACAGGGTGTTTGATTACACGTGGGCAATACTTTAAGGGAGTGAAGTACTCATAAATATGAGCAACTCTTACTATGGGGCTAACTATAAAATATGATTTAAAAAATCTGCTGTTGCCTAAATTTTTTCGAGTTACGGGACCAATAATGTGTGGAGCAGCTGATATTTTTTTTACGATTTCAAAGCGGTCCAACAGTAAAAGTTGCTTAGTTTCATGAGTACCACACGTCCCTAAAGTATTGCCCACGTTTTAAAAAAACATCCTGTATTGATAAAGAGAAAAGTCCTGACTGACTTACTGACCCATCAACGCCCTTGGACCTATAAAACTGAAATTTTGCACAGAACCTCTGTGCAACTTTTTATTCTAAGGTTCGATTGACTTGAAAATTAGTGTACATGTTACGGTAAGTGTGATTTATTGAAAATTATTAGGAATTATCCATCATTATTAATAACTACCGAAAGTCGAGGTAAAAGTAAGAAATTCATCACATTTATCGGTGATTATTAATAATGTAACCTTAGTGCCGATAAATGTAATAAATAAACGCTGTAAATGCAGAAAAATGCGCGTTTTCTGCAATTCTAAGTGCTACAAGTCTGTTTTTACAAAATTAAATGATACTTAATGTTATTAACATTTGGGTAGTTATTAAATGAGCGAAAAAAAAAAATTAAGTGTCAAAAATACTGAAATTACACTAAATTTTGCTGTGCCCCGACGGGGTCTACAACGGCTCTTAGCTTTAACGCCTGTATTGATAAAGAGAAAAGTCCTGACTGACTTACTGACCCATCAACGCCCTTGGACCTATAAAACTGAAATTTTGCACAGAACCTCTGTGCAACTTTTTATTCTAAGGTTCGATTGACTTGAAAATTAGTGTACATGTTACGGTAAGTGTGATTTATTGAAAATTATTAGGAATTATCCATCATTATTAATAACTACCGAAAGTCGAGGTAAAAGTAAGAAATTCATCACATTTATCGGTGATTATTAATAATGTAACCTTAGTGCCGATAAATGTAATAAATAAACGCTGTAAATGCAGAAAAATGCGCGTTTTCTGCAATTCTAAGTGCTACAAGTCTGTTTTTACAAAATTAAATGATACTTAATGTTATTAACATTTGGGTAGTTATTAAATGAGCGAAAAAAAAAAATTAAGTGTCAAAAATACTGAAATTACACTAAATTTTGCTGTGCCCCGACGGGGTCTACAACGGCTCTTAGCTTTAACGCCTGTATTGATAAAGAGAAAAGTCCTGACTGACTTACTGACCCATCAACGCCCTTGGACCTATAAAACTGAAATTTTGCACAGAACCTCTGTGCAACTTTTTATTCTAAGGTTCGATTGACTTGAAAATTAGTGTACATGTTACGGTAAGTGTGATTTATTGAAAATTATTAGGAATTATCCATCATTATTAATAACTACCGAAAGTCGAGGTAAAAGTAAGAAATTCATCACATTTATCGGTGATTATTAATAATGTAACCTTAGTGCCGATAAATGTAATAAATAAACGCTGTAAATGCAGAAAAATGCGCGTTTTCTGCAATTCTAAGTGCTACAAGTCTGTTTTTACAAAATTAAATGATACTTAATGTTATTAACATTTGGGTAGTTATTAAATGAGCGAAAAAAAAAAATTAAGTGTCAAAAATACTGAAATTACACTAAATTTTGCTGTGCCCCGACGGGGTCTACAACGGCTCTTAGCTTTAAGCCCTGTATTGATAAAGAGAAAAGTCCTGACTGACTTACTGACCCATCAACGCCCTTGGACCTATAAAACTGAAATTTTGCACAGAACCTCTGTGCAACTTTTTATTCTAAGGTTCGATTGACTTGAAAATTAGTGTACATGTTACGGTAAGTGTGATTTATTGAAAATTATTAGGAATTATCCATCATTATTAATAACTACCGAAAGTCGAGGTAAAAGTAAGAAATTCATCACATTTATCGGTGATTATTAATAATGTAACCTTAGTGCCGATAAATGTAATAAATAAACGCTGTAAATGCAGAAAAATGCGCGTTTTCTGCAATTCTAAGTGCTACAAGTCTTTTTTTACAAAATTAAATGATACTTAATGTTATTAACATTTGGGTAGTTTTTAAATGAGCGAAAAAAAAAAATTAAGTGTCAAAAATACTGAAATTACACAAAATTTTGCTGTGCCCCGACGGGGTCTACAACGGCTCTTAGCTCTAAGCCTTTTGTATAACAGCATGTTTTTACCTTGTAGAACGCAAATAAATAAATACTAAGTGGGCGGCAAACCGTGGGCGAATACATAAATGTTTAAAACGGCAACTTGAACATTGAAGTTTGGCTGTACTGGGCTCTCTTAATTTCAGAAGCGTTCACTAATGAAAATATGTACATTTTATGAAGCAATTAAGGGGCTTTCCTTTCCATATCATATCTTTTTCTTATTAAACTAAACAAAGTAAAAAAAAGAAGAAGAAAATGTTTTACTAAATCTGATCATCTAAACGCAATTATTTGCAATATCGAAATGTAGAAACAGTGACGGAGGCAATGGAGTTACCATATTTAATAGAATATGGAATTTCTATTTCTATAATACTAATTAGCAGAATTTTTCTCGTAGTAATAGTGAGTAGGCGTGATTCTCTAAGGGAACTGTTTAAGGAAATTAACATCATGACGGTACATTGTCAATACATCTACGAAAACATAATGTATGTAAGAGAAAAAATCTACATCTTTTTAATAAAAGAGGTGACAGACACAATTACAGTACTAGAAATAGAGACCAATTAGTTCAGCCAGGCTTCAGACTCGCTAAAGTAGACTCATCTTTCATGGGGTACTGTTTGAGATGCTATAATAAAATTCCACAAAGTATTCTTGGACTGAATGAAACGAAATTTAAAATATGCATTAAACGCACACTATGTAAGAAAGCATATTACAAGTTGGACGATTATATCACTGATAAAAATGCTTGGCTCAATGCCGGTCCTGCTCCACAAGAACAGGGTCGCCTAAATTGATAGCATTAAATAGTATTGTTGGAGCTGCTGAAGATTGTATAACTATCTTTGCATTGTATAGATTCAATCTCTTTTGTATTATGAATCAATCTCTTTTGTATTATGAGTGCTTGCTATGTTTTTTAACTTATGTCCGAGTCATAGTTACTTACCTGTAGAACTTAGTAATACAATCGTTGTGCCGGTAATAAAGAATAAGACTGGTGACGCCTCCGATATCTCCAACTATAGGCCTATATCGCTTGCCACTGTCTGTGCTAAGGTGTTGGATAGTCTGCTTGATAATATTCTAGCTAAGCATATTGATCTCGAGGATGGTCAGTTTGGTTTTAGACCAAATTTGTCAACGGATAGTGCAATTTTATGCCTTAAGCAGACTGTCCAATATTATACAGACAGAAAGACTCCTGTAATGGCATGTTTCATGGATTTATCGAGGGCTTTCGACCTGTTCAATTATTACCTGCTCTGGCATAAGCTCACTCACGACACTACTGTCCCAGCTGATGTGATATCACTGTTTAGATATTGGTACAGTAGTCAAAAGAATATAGTTAAGTGGGTAGGCTCATATTCTGATATGTATGGGTTGGAGTGTGGGGTGAGGCAGGGGGGTTGAGCTCCCCCCGTCTTTTTAACTTATACATAAACAAACTGATAGGTAGGCTCAGTAGCACTAAAATCGGTTGTCACGTAGACGGTGTTTACGTGAACAACATCAGCTACGCTGATGATATGGTGCTGCTGAGCCCATCTATCGGTGCAATGAGAAGGCTTCTAAAAATTTGTGAAAGTTATGCGGTGGCTCACGGGCTCAAATACAGTACCAATAAGAGTGAATGGATGGTTTTTAAATCGGGTACTTTAACCTACGAACAGCTGCCTGAACTCTCACTCTCTGGTTCCCCTTTAGGTCGGGTATCGAAGTTTAAGTATTTGGGCCACTGGGTCACTGATGACTTAAAAGATAATGTAGACATAGACAGGGAGCGCAGGTCGCTGGCTGTACGTTGCAACATGCTGGCCCGCAGGTTTGCACTCTGTTCTGATTCGGTTAAGATAACGCTTTTTAAGGCCTTCTGCCAGTCGTTTTACACGTGCAGCCTGTGGACCAAGTATACCCAGCGGGCATACAGCGACCTGCGCGTACAGTACAATAGCGCATTCAGGGTGCTCTTATGGTTGCCCTGGCGATGTAGCGCGTAAGGGATGTTCGCGGATGCGTGTGTCGACGGGTTCGCCGCGATCATACGTACGTAAGCGATGCGCTTCCATGATGGCGCGCTTGCGCTCCTCCTCCTGTGGCATCCTGAATGTGTTTGCAGACCGGTGGGATTCTCCCCTCTTACGAAGGTGGGTAAGTGTGCAGACACACTTATCCAATTAGACTGGTGTGCCATTGAACGAACAGTTCAATGGCACACTAGTTGTTTATTATTGGTAATTTTAATATAATACTAATATTAGGCTAAGTTGTACTACTAACAATACATGGCTGTAAGTCTGAAATAAAATATTTGAATTTGAATTATATAGCCGCCCATATTGTGTGAGTACTATGTTCTAGAAAGCTGTCATTCGCTGGAAACCTGCGTCTTTTCTTGACTTGAATGTGCCCTGGCGGTTAGGAGTATGTCATGCTCACTCAAATGTCTCGCTGATGGTGGCACGTGTGTCGGATCATTTAGTTCCCTTCAAAATGGTTGAGTTGAATGGTGCTGATACATGCGTCATGTTCGTGAACGGGCGCTGTCAGTTGTGACTGGTCATATATTATTTGCCACGGCTTATTTGAATTAATTATTTTATTTTTGAATTGTATTTACTATGGACACTTTTAACGTACACATCTTGCTGCATCGTTCTCACATAATGTACCATCTTAAAATGAATGATGTAACCAAGGTTTTGTTAAAGTATTCTGATTTAAAAGAGTGTCCATGGAGTTTCTTGCCCGTTCTTCTCCATAGAGATCTACGTTAGGGAATGGGCAACTACAGTACTTTCCCAGTTTTTGTGCCTTGTGACTGGGACTGTAGCTATTTTTTACTGTTGTCTTTGTTTCGACAATTCAAAAGTACCTGTAACTGGCCTACTTGAAATAAATGCTTTGATTTTGATTTTGAGTATCATGAGATGTTTGCTACCTAGTATTACAAGACAAGCCGTTTACATTGCTGCGATAGCTTATCTGTTTTGTCGTATCAAATCTAAGCCATTAATAAGACTCCTCCTATATTTTGAAACACAAATGAGTTCTTTGCTTTTAAGCCAGCCTCTTATTCGATTCGCAACATGATCAAAATCAAAATCAAAACCAAAATCAAAGCATTAATTTCAAGTGGTTCTCTAAAGTGCCATAACTTTTTTTGTCCTAATCATCATTTGTCCGAATGATAACTTACCCGAACTTAATATCACATGCCATAAAATTGAAATCCCTAAATATAATATGTTCTAAATCCGTTTGTCATAAAAATTACAATCAATAATATACAAAAGACATAAAACCGTTTTCAATAAAAGTTATAAGTCCTAAATTCAAATTACATAATGTTTATTTAGCATAGCATAACATAGCATAATCAGCCTATTAATGTTCCCACTGCTGGGACGCAGGCCTCCTCTCTATGAGAGGGAATGGGCTATAATCCACCACGCGGGCCCAGTGCGGGTTGGTAGATGTCACATGTCTTCGAATTTTTGGTTCTAGGACATACCGGTTTCCTCACGATGTTTTCCTTCACCGTTTCATGATAATATTCTTAGAACAAATTTGTATAACAAAGCTTTTGCTATGAACATCTCTCAGGCGTTCACAGCAGCTAATATAAATATCCTCATACATGGTCTCCACTTCATCGTCGGGGTGTGCCGAGGTCGTGTATGATGTATGACCTTCAGCGAATATCTTGAGGATATTCTGAGTATAAAGTACGCCACCCTGGTCGACACACTCTCGATCTTCACCACGTTATTCACTTGACTTGTGGACGATAAACCCAACACCACCCTGTGACTGCCGGTCACCCTCTCGGAAATAGAGCAGGTTGCCGGATTTCAAGATTATCGTGTCCTCCCCCTCTCTTCGGACTTCAGATAATCCCACAATACTCCATCGCAGCCTGCTCAATTCCTCTTCGAGTTCCGTTATATTCTCGTCGGTCCGGAGTGTACGCGTGTTGTATGTTGCCAGGTCAAGTCGTCGGTATAGGCAGCCTGATCCCATCCGGAGATTCTTAGCACCTCTTGCCACGCCGCGACCTCGACCGCTACCATAGTCGAGGGTAGACGGGCTGCCGGGTACTAGGGGCCATTTTTGTGTTGCGCTCATCATTGGGGGGGTTTTGCCATAATCACCACGCTTGGCAGGCGGGTTGGCGATCGCAGTACGGTTGTTAAAAACACAGCGAACGCTGCTGCCCATTCTCTGGTAAGTCCCTTAGTCGCCTCTTACGACACCCACGGGAAGATATGGGATGGTGCTATTCTTTTACGTCCGACACCATACGGAACACCATACGGAATTTTTTATTATACATAAATAAATATATTATACATGTACTCAATAAAGCAGTCGATTGTGAACATGTGGTTTTTGTAAGCAAGCAAGCATGCAGCATGCAAGCAAGCATGCAGTATGCAAGCAAGCACGCAGCATGCAAGCAAGCATGCAGCAAACAAGCAAGCATGCAACATGCAGCAGGCATGGTTTTTGTCACGGCTCCGGAGCTGCGGGGCTCCGGCGATCCCACACGAGTTTATCATCGCAGATGGGTTTAACGCTCACCACCGTAGCTTCGGGTTCGGCAGCCCCAGCCGCGGCGGCGAGTGTTACAACCACCTGTTCCTCAACTCGCGGGCCGCATCGCCCCTCCGCGCCTACGCGATTTTAAATTACACTCTAGGGGTAGAGCAGGCAAGACTGCGTGGCGTCGGATTTACAGTGATTCGTTTCTGTCACTAAAACCTAATTTTTAGCAAATGTTTTAGGACTAAAAAAATTATTATAAATGAACATTCGAAATAATACACATTATTTAACACAATACTTAGGACATATGACTTTAGGTCATGTAAAATAATGAGATTCAATTATTATAGTACTCGATATTATGACAGAATACTTTTAGAACTAAAGATAATTATGTTATACAAAATTTCGGGATTTTGTACATTATTTGGTTACTGAAGTTTATAGCAAACGTGTTATGGATAATGATTTTCGGACAAACAATTTTAGAAGAAGAAAGGGAGTACCTATAATAATACCCACGGACTTACCTTTTCATTCATCGCAGCCGGGATTTAATATGTGCATGTGGTGTGAGGGCCACTTTGAGTTTTAACAAAGTGGCTCTCACACCACACGCACATGATTGAATTTAGTAAATAGGTGATAGTGCATTGTGATGCACTCTTACACTCTCATTTGTTTGCGACAAAAGGCCTATCCTGGACCAACTATGTGCCTTCGTCGATTTGTTCTGAATATCCAACGTATTTGGAACCGAAGCAAAGTTACCAATTAAGATTTACTTCAAATACCATGTCTTGCACCCATGCACAATGTTGTCCGATTCATTGCGGCACCCAGATTCGAAAACTTTTTGCTGTGGCGGTGAATAATTATTTCATGACACGACTGGCGTGCTAACGTCATAGAAGATGACGGCACGCCTATTGTGCCATCAGCCGTGTGTGAGTTTTTCGCTGATTTAGACTTAATCGAGTTCAGTTGACATCCAACCAAGGAGGTGAAATGTAGGATACGTTGTTTTAAGCGGTTTTTAAGTGGCTAATCTACATACGTGTTTTTCTTGAAATAGATGGGAAGTGATTTTATAATTCAGATGTTTCAAACCTTTTGTAATATTTATTTAAAGTTCGAGTACAGTAGACGCTCAAAAGTCCACTAGCATGCTAAAGATTACATTGCTATGAACTATGCGAGCGCGATACAGCAGTGCGTGTGCGTGTGCGTGTATGAGTGATGTCTCAACATTCCACACATAACACTCACTAATGAACTGTCGTCACACTACGCGAAATAGCATTATATTTCTGTTGCATTTAGAATACACATCATAGTGATGACCTGTTCTTACCATTGCATTGCTAAAATTCGCGTAGTATTAACATGTGTTGGTAGCTGTTTGGGCTGAGCATGTGTTCACGATCAATGAAGTTTAAGTTCGAATCTATGTTATTACAATGTGTGGCTGTTTTTTGTTTCTTTGAAACCTTAATAATATTTGTATTTTAAGCAGAAAGTCGTTAGGTATTTATGTTTATTTATAATTTAGTCATGCTTATTATTTATTTTTATAAGAAGTTAAATATTAGACTGTTATTTTATTATTATTTAACCTCATTAATTGATTTTTATTTTATCTTTTCGGTGTTGGAAGGTGGAAATAAAAAAGTCGTGTTGAATGGTAACAAAAATGTTTATTCGTTATATTTATTTATAAAATTTACAAACTTTTATGAGAAATGTGACGTCACATTCATACCTAGGCAAAATAAGTTCTCTTATCACCGTTCATAAGATTTTTTGTCGTATACCCAGACTTAGTCAATTCATAATAAGAATAACATAACACGGAAAGGATATTCCAATAACACAAGTATAATTGTTGATATCCACTTATTTTAGGTATCGGTATTCAGCAGAGTTCATAAAAACTAATATATGAGTTTGAACGTGTTTTTTTTTATGTAGATAATGTCACATTGAATGTATTGAGGTTATAGCTTAAGTGTTCATTTTCTTGACGAAAAGGAGATTGAAACTAAACCCCAATTTAAGATCATTAAATTTAAAATTTAATTCCGGAAATGTTAATATTACTAAATATTTAGTTACCCGGTCTACTTATTAACTTTTCGCCATAAATGAAGTCTTCCTTTTGCAAGACTTGAAAGTCTTGCAAAAGGACGTCAGAAAATAATATAGTCACCTCCCAGTTAAAATCTAAATAATCTCGAGCAAAACGTAGTCTTTCCTCTCTGTGTTTTTGTGTCAAAAATGGTTTTTTAGCTGGCTTCCGAAGATGTAAACCGATGATGTTTGCAATGTAGTATCATTGATCTGCAAACATTATAGTTTTAATGAAACCATTTGTTTCATATTCTTCCACCATGAAACGTCACTTAGTCAGGTTAAAAAGCGGCGGCCTTTCACTTCTTAGACGACTCTTCAGACTACCTTCTTCTTCTTCTATTTATTTAATAATAAGAAATTCACACACCACAACTATCATCATAATAATTATAATCTTTAAAAATAACTTACACATTATAAGCCAGTTTCAGTTGAAATTTGAGAAATATTAAGCCCATTTTTACGCAAAGCGACAATATTTGCCCTGGCTTTAATACTAATATTAGTTTGCATCTTGAATAAAGACAATCAAACAATACTCTAATCGTAATAATAACACAAACGCTCGTAACAAAAATTGATTAATAAATAAACTATCTACTTTCTAGTTGTAAATGTCCGATTCAAAGGACAAAACTCCTACACATATTTTATTAAAGATTTAATATTACGTAATTAGCAGTAATAACAGTACCTACTCTTAGTTTTTATTTCAGTTTTTTTTTTTTTTTGTTAGCCTGTACTGTCCCACTGCTGGGCAAAGGCCTCCCATAATTCCTTCCATGTGCTCTTTTCCCGCGCCTCCTCGAACCAGCCTTCGCGGTACGCGTCCAGATCATTTCGCCACCTCTTTCTAGGCCGGCCTCGGCGGCGCCGTCCATCTTCATTTCAGTTTTTATACATATAAAAACAACCTGCACGGCTTAATGTTTTACACATTAAGCCGTGCAGGTTGTTTTTTTTGCAGGTCATTATTTGTACGCCTTACAAGGCAGCACCACGCAGCACATAGTGAGACATAACTTTTTTTGATAACACTATGTACTTACTTTTACCTACGTGTCACAAATAAACATATTTGAATTTGAAAACTATTTCGAATTGATTAAAGAAACTATTCAGATTGTCCGTATTTGGAATTATATACACACATACAAAGGCAGTCTTGTACTTGGTGAGCTCAATTGCACAGCATTCAAATATTATATATATATTCATAAAAATACAAATTGTCACACACACACACACACACACACACACACACACACACACACACACACACACACACACACACACACACACACACACACACACACACACACACACACACACACACACACACACACACACACACACACACACACACACACACACGCACACACACACACACCAAATTCGCAATGTTTTCCACGTTGACAATAACTCTATGATGTAATAGGGGGCCTGGAGTTCTAAAATACAGGCCTAGGCTTAGTTTAGACTCCAGATCTCCCACAAATTACAACTTTCTGCTGTAAATTATATTACCTGTCAACTATATCTCAAATAACGATTGTAAATTGTGGAGATAAATAAACGTTTTTTATTATTATTTCCTTTATTTATTTTTATACAAATCTTCTACATTTTTAAATATTTCATAAACTAAAAACAATATAAAAAAACATTTAAAAATATAAAAAATTGTAGCCCACCGGTATCGGGAACAGGGTCCAAGCTACCGGCGGTCAGGGCTCCAGAGAGAGGAACCTCCTAACAATACGAGCCGTGTCCAGGAGCACCGCTTTCTGAATCAAACCCTTGATCCAGCTGCCTAACGAGAGCCTCCTCAGGTATTGGTCGAGGCTCTTGGCAATTAAGCCATGGGCTGATACAACTATCGGCACAATGATCGCTGAGTCCACATCCCACATGTCGACAACCTCGCGAGCCAAGTCAAGATACTTGATTTGCTTATCTTTCTCGGCTTTCACGAGGTTCTCATCATGCGGGACCGTTATGTCTACAATCATTGCGCGCCGCTCTGACCGATCCACCACCACTATATCAGGTTTATTGGCTACAATAGTCCTATCAGTGATGATGGATCGATCCCAGTACAATGTGATACTGCCATTTTCGATAACTGGGTCGGGCACATACTTATAGTATGGTACTTCCGATTCCACAAGGTTGTATTTTAGAGCAAGTTGCTGATGGATAATCCTGGCTACAAGGTTGTGTCTATGCAAGTACTCTCCGTTAGCCAGACGAGAACACCCGGAGATAATGTGACGGATTGATTCGCCTGGACGGTGGCATGCCCGACATATGTCAACCGTACCGTCCTTCACAATAAATCTCCGGTAGTTATTCGTCATCATAACTTCATCCATAATTGCACAGACAAAACCTTCGGTTTCTCCGAAGAGGTCATAGGTCGTTATTATTATTATTATTTGTCATTGACATTCTTGAGATTTTTAATAGCTTATTTCCATTCGTGTCCATTTCTAATTAGGATACAAGTTCCACCTCTCTTAACTTCTTTTAACTCTTCTTGTCGGCGCCTCACATATGCGTAGTATACCCAGAGCCCCGCGCCCTCCCCGCGGTTGTCCCGCGGGGAGGGCGCGGGGCTCTGGGTGCCGAACCCGGCTGCGCGAGCGCCGCTGCGCGCCCTACCACACCACTGAGCTCACAGACGCCGGCCACTACGGGCATTTCATTGTACCGTCTTCAAACGTTATGTTAATTGTGGTATTACACTTATTAATATACAGTCCACTAGTTTCATTATAAAGTCCCAACCGAGTCTATTCATTGGTCCTTCGATTGGGCAAAAATAATTACCGGTATTGCCGTAATTAACGCCGTCAACATCATCGGTCGACGTGTTCACCTGTGCGGACTTTGACCGCGCGCGAGCGCCACGCGGTTCGACCACGAAGATTGAACAAAGGAGTCGTTCCCGAAGCAGCCTGCATCGTCATCGTGGGAGCTCATGTCATACTTACGGGAGTATAATACTGTATTTGAGTGAGTCAGTTCCAGTTACTTGTTTTTCTGCTTTCTTTTCATGCCGAAAAATCGTCGTTTTATCTTCTGTTTTTTATAGTGTTCATATAGTGCTTCAAAATGAGTGCTTTTCCATCATTATTTATTTATTTAATTAAGGTTCACCAACAGTTGTTACAGATATACAGATAGGAACATAAAAGTAATTGTGTCTTAAATCTAACTGCACAACCAATTACAGGCAAACACCACATGCAAAATGCTCTTTTAATTATGGATTTAATTTTAGAGACTGAATGTATTTAAATTCTAGATAATTATAAAGAAAATATAAAACTAATACTAATAAAGGAAACAAAGAACAAAAAATTAAATACTAATACTAATAACGTCTGACAAACGTCGATATTGAGTCTGCGTGGACGTCAACCAGGTCGCTGCGTTCGTTTATGAGTTTGCACATGCGGGGTATAGGCGAATTAGCACCAAACACTGTACGGCGAAAAGGTGGAGTTAAGGGTGTTATAGGTTTGCGAGGTGGTCTACGGGATACTCTAAAATTGAACCTACATACCAATTGTGGGCAGTCAATGGTGTTATTGAGCAGTTTATATGCGAGTCTCAAATCCAAGAGCTCCCTTCGAGCTTCCAGGGTACTCATTTTGTAGCAGCCTAATTTATCAAGGTAGGAGAGATATTTAAATTGCCTTCCTTTTGAGTATCCAAGGTATCGGATAAACCTTTTTTGGACTCGTTCTATCCGCAGTGAGTGGGTTGCGTAGAGAGGCCTCCATATCACACTGCAGTATTCCAGGATGCTTCTTACAAGGCTATTGTATAGAACTAATTTAGTATGTGGGCGTTTAAATACCTTTCCATTACGAATAACAAATCCAAGCATACGTTGGGATCGACTGATTATGTTCTCAATATGTGGTACAAATGTGAGATTAGAGTCCAAAATAACTCCCAGATCTCGTACTACATCCACCTCGCATAAGTTCACTCCATTTATTTGGTACGCCGAATTCACTGTATTTACTTTCCTGGTAAATTTTATGTGACTACATTTCGAACTATTCAACGAAATTTTATTATGATAACACCATGCAGATAATCGGCTGATATCTTCTTGCATTAGGTTTACGTCCTGTTGAGACCTAATGGCTCTTGAAACTTTTAGATCGTCTGCAAAAAGGAATATGCTGGTATTGTGAAAGCACTATGTCACGTCATTTATATATATGATGAATAATACTGGGCCCAGATGAGAACCTTGAGGGACACCCGAGGCAATTTCATACCTGCCTGACCGGAACCCATTGACAACCACATAAAACTCCCGCCCAGCCAGATAAGAACCGAACCACTTTAGAAGATTACCGGTGACGCCGTACGTAGCCAGTTTTTTAACAAGCAGTTTATGCGAAACCTTATCAAACGCTTTACTAAAATCCGTATAAACAGCGTCAACCTGTATACCTTTATCCATGGCTTCGCATGAGGCTTCAACAAAGAACACCAGATTTGTACTTGTGGATCTGTTCCTTATAAAGCCGTGCTGATGGTCGCTTTAGAACTTGGAAAAATAGCGTTGAATATGTGGACAAATCAACGATTCCAATATTTTACCGAAAATCGAAAGGATGGATATTGGTCTATAGTTCTTTACGTCACAAGGGTCTCCACTCTTGTATACCGGTACTACTTTCGCCTGTTTCCACTCTTTAAGAAACTGACCAGATCGGATTGAGGCGTTATATATCTTCACCAAAGGAACAGCCAGGTTAGGTGCACATCTGACAATAAACAGTGGCGGTATATCATCTGGGCCTGCCCCCTTAGTAATATCAAGGCTTTTTAGTTTTTTCTCAACATTTTCATATTTGATGTCCACGAAACCTACACAAAGTTTCTTATCAAACCATATTTTAACACTACTACTTTGCTTTCGGATGATAGGTACAAAAGTATTGATAGTTGTTCCAATAACGCCCTAGAAAACTTCCACCATTTCGTCAACATCCCAAACACTCTTCCCAATCCTTATCCTTCAAATGCTTGTTTATTGCTTCATAGTCGGCCTTATGAAAGTTTCTTTTTGCAATGCTATTAGATTTTAGTTTTAGCGACGCCGTCAATGTTACTTGTATATCTAATGGAGGATGGTGAGGGTCTATAACGCTTAAAGGATCCGCTTCACTAACGCAACAACCTGGAACGTCCACCAATACAAAATCCAGTAGTCTACTGTTTTTGTTGGTAACATTATTGCATTGTCGGAGATTATTAACTGATGTAAAATCAATAAGAAGTTGATAGAGACTACTAATGTGCTGATTATTGAGAGGATTGTTAAGGTCATTCCAGTTTATAGTTCTCAAGTTAAAATCTCCCACGATGCATGTGTCCGCATTATGATTATCCTGGTAAGGATTACAATTAACAATAAAATGTTCGAACATTGATTTAGAGACTGGTGGTGGCAGGTAGACTGCACAAAGATCAAGACGGCGGAGCTGCCTCGAGCGCTCGCACAGTATTTCTACAGACACCCATAGGTCCTCACAATTACTTTGTCTTTGCAGTAATCTTTTTGAAACTAGTTTTTTAGATACTGCAATCAAGACACCTCCGCCATCCCTATCCCAGTGGTAGCCCGAATTTTCCCTGTCTCTTTTATAGACCAAGTACCTATCATCAAACAGTTCTTTACTGCCTATACTATTATTAAGCCAATATTTTTTATTATTTCGTCCGCCGGCCTCTTACATTTTGATAGTAAATCCCAACATTAAAAAAGTTGTTTTTTGGATGTATGTAATACCATTGACATGCATAAAAAGCTTCTACAAAATTAAACTTATTTCAACCTATCTAAAGTTGCTAGATCTCTTATCACTATATATTCCAATGTGACGTCTTTACGCATTAAAATACGACCGCTTCTGATCCACACAAATTGGAATCCTAATTCTCTAGCTTTGGATCTTGCCGCGGCGTGGATTTCCTTGTTGGTCGCCGACAGATGCTCCACTACGTAGACAGGTTTCTTAGGTCCCGCCAATCCAATATGAGAAGAGTTCAATTTGTCCTGACTGTTTTTCTTGTTGAAATCGATCGAAGCTGCCAAAAATTGATCACGGAGTCTTGGGGAGCTGAACTGAGTGACGATTGATCGAGGCTTTGGAGAGTCACGGTTTACTTTGGCAATTCGTGTGCAGTTTAAGATATCATTATCGGTAATAGCGCAGCCTATGACCGACCCCAGCTGTTTTGTCAGGCTGATGACATTCTCTGTTTTGTTCTCTGGAACGCATTGAATTTCAATATTGCTAGTTCTAGCATGTTGTTCCATCTGGTTTACACGATTCGTGAGTTTTACAATGGTGTTGGACATTAGTTCATTTTTGGTTTCAAGATCCTTTATTGTTTGTGCGGATTTTTTTACTTCAAAAATAGCAGTTTCATATTGACTGTTCATGAAAGACATAGCCTCGTTTATTTATTTATTTAGGATCTCCAACAAAGGATATACACAGACACATGAAAATAAAAAATCGACGACAAAAGTATCACGTAGGTGTACTCCTTCACTTATAGGAGACCACCGCATGCATAATAAGATGTACAACTAAGCCAACAAAGGTATAGCATTTAAAAATTAAAATCGAAACACATTATTTAGTACTAAAATTAAAATTAGAAAAATAAAATAATTAACAAAGTCATAACAGCAATTAAAAAAAAATCGAAACACATTTGGAAGTAATTTTGGAAAAAAATTAAATTAAATTTAAAAAATAAATTAACAAAGTCATAGCAATTAAACAAAATCAAGACACACAAAATTAAAATAGTAATTAACAAATATAATTAAAATAGGTGCATAGATTATAGATTTTATTAAATTAAAATTGAACAAAATTAAATTAAATTAAATTATATTACATCAAGTATTATATTACATTAGGTTAAGTTAAATGGTATAATAAATTAACGGATAACTGAAATTTAAAATTATTATTATTATTTATTATTATTATAATATGATTCATGTCTCTGCAAATGAATTATTTACAACTACTTTAATAATTTTATTAATACTGTCCTGGTTTATATCCACTAAATCACTGCAGCTGTTGAGAATTTTTCATAATCTAGGTATAGGTGAGTTTGTGCCAAGTACAGACCTACGTTGAGGTGGGCATAGCGGTGTAATTATATTTCTCGGATATCTAGAAGGAGCACGGAATCTAATAAGACCTAACAATTTAGAGCAATCAATTCGATTTCTAACTATTTTGTACAAAAATATGGCGTCGGTGACGTCTCTGCGTGTGGATAACGTGTGCATTTTGAAATAATGCAGGCGGGTTTTGTAGGAGGGTAGCTGATTAGCTTTCCCTTCACAAAAAGCTAAGTGCCACACAAAACGCTTCTGCACTCGTTCTAACCGCAGCATATGAGTGGCGTAGTGAGGTCTCCATACCACGCTGCAGTATTCAAATATGCTACGTACGAGACTGTTATATAACATTATTTTGGTACTGCTCTTACGAAAACTTCTCGTATTACGAAGCAGGAAGCCTAACATTTTTGATGATTTCTTAATGATATGTTCAAAGTGAGGTATAAAGCTGATTTTTCTATCGAAAAGTACTCCTAGGTCCCTGATTGTTTCGAGTTCTTGAACTTTAACTTGGTCAATGTAGTATTCTGTACTTATATAGTTATTTTTTCTCGTAAATTTAACGTGATAACATTTGTCAGAATTCAGTTGCATTCTGTTATTTTTACACCATTCAATTACTCTGTTAAGGTCATCCTGTAGAAGCTCGTTGTCTATTGGGGATTCAATCATTCGTGCAAACTTCAAATCATCGGCATACAAAAAAGGTTCTGAATATTGGAAACATTGGGGAAGGTCATTTACAAATATATTAAATATTATTGGAGCTAAATGCGTACCCTGAGGAGCGCCAGAAGTTATTATGTGCTCTGAAGATTTAAATCCATTCACAACAACGTAGAAATTGCGTTCTCTTAGATATGATTCAAACCATTTTAGTAGGGACCCCGTAACACCGTAAGCTGCAAGTTTGTAAATTAGTATGGCGTGGGACATTTTGTCAAACGCTTTACTGAAGTCCGTATATATTACATCAAATTGTTTGCTTTTGTCTACTGCCTGAACTAATGACTCCGTGAAAGTTACTAAGTTTGTAGTAGTAGATCTCGCTGTTACAAAACCATGCTTATGGTCACTAAGGTATATTTTAAGATGATGTTGAATGTACGGACAAATAATAGATTCAAAAATCTTTGCGAAAGTAGAAAGTATTGAAATAGGCCTGTAGTTTGAAATGATATCTTTGCTATCTGACTTGTACACTGGAACCACTTTTGCTTTTTTCCATTCCGACGGAAATGTCCCTGAGGCTAACGACGCATTAAAAATTATCATTAAAGGAGAGACCAGAGTTGCCGCGCAGGAAGAAATGAATATCGGTGGGATGCCATCAGGTCCTGGTCCCTTGTTAATATTAATTGTTTTGAGTTTCTTAAGCAAACCGTCGCGATCGATTACCGGGGCACTCAAGCACTGACTATTACTATGTAGAGCTTGTAGAAACTCTGTCTTGCAATTTATTTCCATATTACTGTCAGATGTGTATACGGACGAAAAGTAAATGGCAAAAAGATTGCAGATTTCAGAACCATTACATGTTATAGTCTGTCCGTCAGTCATAGTCTGTGGGTAAGCACTAGATCCGCCTCGTTTTGCTTTTATATAACTCCAGAAAAGTTTAGGATTATTTTTGATACCCTGTTCTAAATTCTTAAGATAATCATTATATAAATTAATGGCAAATTTTTCACATCGCTTGGAAATTAAATTAAGCTCAATTTTATCCATAGGATTACTATATTTCTTAAAGCGTATCCTTAACTTATTTTTTTTCCTTTAAGGATTTAATTATTGTTTTGTTAAACCATGGTGGGTAACGACAGTTCTTTTGTTTTCTTTCAGGCACAAAATTTTTAATGGCTTCGTATAAATGTTTGTAAAATATTGTTAACATGTCATTTACATGATCACTATTTTTAAAAAGTTCATTCCAGTCTTGCTTATTAAGATAATTATTAATTTCTTTATAGTTTGCCTTATAAAAGTTAGGTCTAAAATTAGAGCTATTATATGGTAGATTACGATTATTTACTGATGAAAGAGTTATATCAAGGAGAGGATGGAGTCTATCGATAACCGCTAGAGAAGAGTTGGATTCCTTTACTGAACATGAGGGCACAGAAGATAGCACCAAGTCCAGTGTACGCCCAGAATAGTTTTTTATGTGATTACACTGTACAAGCTGACTTACATTAACGAAGTCCATTAGAATTTGGCTAGTTTTAGGCAAAGAGTCATTTACAGTCTTCAAGTCCCAACTGATTTTACCGTGGTTAAAGTCTCCAACAATACAAATAGGAATATTTGTTGAGTCGATAACCTTGTTGCAGTGCTCGATAAAATGTTCAAGAGTTGCTGGACTTACAGGCGGAGGGAGGTAAATCGCACATAAGGCCAGTTTCTGATAATTTTGAGATAGTGATATATCAATAGTTACCCAGAGATCCTCACACTTACTTTGCCAATGCACAATATGTGATGAGTTAATCTGTTTATTAACAGCAATCAACACACCACCACCGTCCTTGTTACCCTGAAATCCAGTTGTTTCCCTATCTCTCCTGTACACTTCATAACGATCATCAAATAACTCACTGTTCAGCACGCTACTATTTAACCAGGTTTCCGTTAATATTATTATATCATAATTCAGACAACACAAATTACAGTAAAAAGAACTAGTTTTCGTTCGTAAACCTCTACAATTTTGATAATAAATTAAAATATCCTTGAATTTTATAAGAGTTAGACACCATTACATGCATTCAATTACATTAAAAGATACTTGATTATACCATTTTACTTATGCTACCTTTGTTCTTGATTTGAATATGTTCAGCACCGTCGTTTTTCCTCACAAATATTCTACTGTTTCTGACCCACACATACTTGTAGCTCATCTCCTTGGCTTTGATCCTAGTAGCTGCGTGAAGGGCTCTGTTGGTTGGTGACAGATGTTCCGTAACGTACACAGGAGATTTTGGTCCTGCGTATCCAAGATGGGTACAATTTAGCTTTTCTTGTGGGTTTGCTTGATTATACTTTATAGTTGCAGCCAATAATTGATCTCGTAGTTTTGGTGATGCCATCTGAACTATTATTGAGCGAGGACGAGCACTGGATGGATTGGACTTAGCGATGCGTGAGCAGTGTGAGATGTCTTTATCATTTATTTCGCACTTTACCACACGCGCGAGTTGTGTTATTATATTAAATACGTTTTCATTTTTATTTTCGGGTACACATTGCACTTCCAAATTATTTGAACGGGACTGTTGCTCCAAGTTGGCAAGTCTCTCGTTTATATCTATAACTGTAGCCTTGAGTTCTATATTTTCTAATTCCAGGTTTTTAACACTCTCTTTTGAAGACTCCTGTTCTTTCTTTACCCTGTTTTTTCTTACCCCAAAAACCATGAAAATGACGCCCATGACGAAAAAACCGAAAATTTTCGTCGGCGCCATCTTGTATTTTCATTTTGTCCTCATTTTCGTTATCAGCGACCCCGAAAAGCACTAAAATGACGCCCATGACGACAAAACTGAAAATTTTCATTGGCGCCAAACCGAAAAAAAAGAAAAGCATAAAATGCAGAGGAAGTAAAATAAAAAAAAGAGATTTTATCTTAAATATGTAAATAAGTCAACAAAATAAAAAAACTAGTAGGTACACCCGGCGGCACATGAAGCTGTACATTTCCATTATAAATTGCCCTCGCTTTGTATAGATTTTCTATACAATGAGAGATCCGCATAAACTTTTGTTCATCCGCAATAACGTTTTGTACAGCTTGATCGGCCGTCGTGCGTACCAACTACGATATCGACCATTACTTATTCTATCTCGTTCTCCCCTACATACTTTCTTTTTCTGCCAATGTCAAACTCGATAATCTTCGGCTTACCCCGCTCCCTACAAAACTTTTTATAGAATTCCTTACAAAAAAAAAATATTGGAATAAATGTTTTGATTTTAGTAGGCCAGTTACAGGGAGTTTTGAATCGTCGAAAAAAAGATAATAAAATGAAGCTACAGTCCCATTAAAAAGGCATAATAACTGTGAAAGTACTGTAGTTGCCCATTCCAAAGTTACCGAAAATAATAAATAATATTGCGAAATCATAAAGAGCGATTTTTGCTACGACACAATAAAGTTCAATTCAGGCCGCACAGCGCTAATTCCCTACAGTTATATTCTCCTAGAAGCTGCCTCTCCTTCTATTGCGTAACTCTTGTCCAAGGAACTTATATACTAACTGGAATGATGACGTTCAGCGAGAAAACTTCGAGAGTGGATGTCATCCCTTTCTAATAAGGTATCCAATATTTGTACTTACATTTGGGACAGTTATTCTTTTATATGCATGCAGCATTTTCAAACAACTTAATATGTAGTATTTGATAAATACTACATATTAATCACACTATACATTATTCAACGTATGGTTTTATGTTATTGTTGGTTTTAGTATGAGTGAGTAAATTTAAGTGCGAAGATGCTGATGGAAGACCGTTGCAAACTAGGCAATAGGTTGAATACTTCCTCTTTAAATGGACAACTTCAAGCCCGTTGCTGAAGATTCTCATTGTTAGGGAGTCTGCATGAAAACAAAACAGTATTATTAATACACAAACAATAAACTGTATTTAAAAAAGTAATGATAGAATTCGTCTATTTTCAAGAAGTTATTTTTGTAATTTCCTTTATTTATTGTTATACAAATCTTCTACATTTTTAAATATTTCATAAACTAAAAACAATATAAAAAACATTTAAAAATATAAAAAAATGTAGCCCACCGGTATCGGGAACAGGGTCCAAGCTACCGGCGGTCAGGGCTCCAGAGAGAGGAACCTCCTAACAATTCGAGCCGTGTCCAGGAGTACCGCTTTCTGAATCAAACCCTTGATCCAGCTGCCTAACGAGAGCCTCCTCAGGTATTGGTCGAGGCTCTTGGCAATTAAGCCATGGGCTGATACAACTATCGGCACAATGATCGCTGAGTCCACATCCCACATGTCGACAACCTCGTGAGCCAAGTCAAGATACTTGATTTGCTTATCTTTCTCGGCTTTCACGAGGTTCTCATCATGCGGAACCGTTATGTCTACAATCATTGCGCGCCGCTCTGACCGATTCACCACCACTATATCAGGTTTATTGGCTACAATAGTCCTGTCAGTGATGATGGATCGATCTCAGTACAATGTGATACTGCCATTTTCGATAACTGGGTCGGGCACATACTTATAGTACGGTACTTCCGATTCCACAAGGTTGTATTTTAGAGCAAGTTGCTGATGGATAATCCTGGCTACAAGGTTGTGTCTATGCAAGTACTCTCCGTTAGCCAGACGAGAACACCCGGAGATAATGTGACGGATTGATTCGCCTGGACGGTGGCATGCCCGACATATGTCAACCGTACCGTCCTTCACAATAAATCTCCGGTAGTTATTCGTCATCATAACTTCATCCATAATTGAACAGACAAAACCTTCGGTTTCTCCAAAGAGGTCCCCGGAACGTAGCCAGGCTACTGACGCTGATAGGTCTACATCGGGCCCATGCAGGGCCCGGAAAAAGCGTCCGTGAAGCTCCTTACTCTGCCATACCTCCATGCGGTCGTTAGTGTCAAGCACTACAGGTTTGCGCCAGTTCTCTTTAGCCAAGGAGAGCGGGGTGAGCCCCTTGTCCAACGGGACCACATCTCGATGCATCCCCACGTTGGTTTCAAGGAAATATTCCTTGAGACTGCATATCTCGCGATTGTGGAGAGTCTTAGCGTTTAAAAAGCCTCGACCCCCACACCTCCGCGGGATATACAGTCTCATAACAGAAGAACGCGGGTGATGCATTCGATATGCCGTCAACAATGTACGGACCCTCCTATCCAGGGCGTCTAGTTCTGTCTGAGTCTATTTGAGTATGCCGAAAGAGTACATCAGAACCGGCATGACCCAACCGTTGAAGGCACGCACCTTATTGCCGCCTGATAAAAGACTATTAAATATATATACTATTTATTATTATTATTTCGAGTTCTTTCATGTTCTTCTCTCGTAAGAGAGTACAAAAACCCTACCCACGGGCCGGAGCCAAGTTTGTAGGGGGAGTTTAAATGGAGAATGTGGATGATATTGTAGAAGAAGTAAGGAATTTCCGGGTGATGCGACAGGTGTTAAGAATTGTGGCTTTTTGGAGCAGCTGAAGTGTGTGGGAAGGCATGTGTAAAGTATTAAGGCTTTGCATAAGAGATTTTGGTACTATACCGGTGGAAGAGAGCACTATAGGGACAATGTGGACGGTTTGTGCTTTCCACTGGGTTTTTATTTCTATGGCGAGGTCTTGATATTTACTTAGCTTTTCCGATATTGTAGTTTGAATGTTGTGTGAGTTTGGGATAGCTATATCTATTAGGTAAACTGTTTTATTGGCTTTGTCGTGGAGGGTTATATCTGGTCTATTGAAATGTATGGTTTTGTCTGTTATTATCGTCCGATCCCAATAGAATTTCTGATTGTTATTGTCTAGTATTAGTTCCGGTTTATATTTATAATATGGTTTCATCTCACTTATGAGTTGATATTTGAATGCTAAGTGTTGATGTATTATAGAGGCAACTTGGTCATGTCGATGCTTATAGTCAGTCTGTGCAAGTGATTTACAAGCTCCTGTAATATGTTGTATGGTCTCGGAGGCAGTGTTGCAATGTCTGCATAAGTCAGTCGGCTGATGGGGGTCTTTAATTATGTATTTCCTGTAGTTACGAGTAGCTATTATTTGGTCTTGGATCGCCAGCATAAATCCTTCCGTTTCGGGAAACAGTTCGCCTCGTTTGAGCCATTCGTTCGACTTACCTTTGTCGACGTGTGGCTGGCTCAGATAGGCTCGGTGTCGCCCGTGGAGGGCTTTGGCAGACCATGCGGCAATTTTTTCTGGTGTGCTTATGACCAGTTCATTAATTTGAGTGTTTCTATTGTGTAGGTTAAGGGGCGTAAGTTTCGTATCGTTTTCCGTTACATGTTTGTGTAGTTCCGAACTTTCGGATTTGTTATGAAAGTACGCTCTGAGTGAATGTATCTGTTTGTTGTGTAAGTTGTGTATGTCTATCAGGCCTCTTCCTCCTTCTTGGCGCGGTAGAGTAAGTCGGTGTATGCTTGATTTTGGATGGTGTTTTCTGTATTTGGTAAGAGACGTATTAAGAGTGCGTTGTAATTTTTTGATATCTGTGTTTGACCAGCGTATAATTCCAAAAGAGTATCTGAGGATAGGTATTGCGAATGTGTTGATTGCTTTAATAGTGTTTTTGGAGTTAAGGTTGGTTTTCAAAATGAGGTTTAGGCGGTGTGAGTATTTATTGACCAGTTCTTGTTTAGTCATCTTTTGATGTATCTGCCTAGATTGCTTAAAACTTAGATATTTATATGTACTCTGTTCATCCATTGGCTCTATTAATTGACCTGACCCGAGCGTGTAACTATTATTTTGTATTTTTCCTTTTACAACTGACAACATTTTGCACTTATCAACTCCGAATGACATACAAATATCATCAGAAAATTGTTGAGTTGTGTCAGCTAATACGACAAGTGCGTTTTTGTCAGCTGCATATAACTTGATATCATCCATGTACAAATGTACATGAGGTGTGTAAGCGTTTACTGTGTGTTACTGTTTGTTAGTGTAAATCCAGCGGCTGTTTTATCTAGAAGGTGTGAGAGTGGATTTAGTGCCATACAAAACCAGAGTAGACTCAGAGCATCTCCTTGGAAAATTCCACGTTTTATCTGGATTGGTTCAGTAGCTACAGTTGAGGAGGAGGAATTAATTTTAAGAACGGTTTGCCAATTCTGCATGGACATTTGTAAGAAGTTTTTTAGTGTTGGGTGAATTTTATATAAGCTCAAGACGTTTAATAACCAGCTGTGTGGAACTGAGTCAAAGGCCTTTTGGTAATCAATGAACATTGTGTGGATATCTGTCTTGCTTTTAACAGCGCTGTTCATAGTAACTGCATCGATAGTTAATTGCTCTTTGCATCCCTGGCTATTCTTACGGCATCCTTTTTGTTGTTCTGATAAAATGTTATTTTTGGTTAAATGTTCATAAACAACCTCGCTTAAACAGGCTGTTAAAATTTTGTAAATAGTTTGTAGACATGTAATCGGTCGGTATTTCGCTGGATTTATAGTATCGTTAATATCCTTAGGTATCATATAAGTTACCCCGTGTGTAATGTATGATGGAAGTAAATGTGGTGAGTGGATGAATGTGTTTAAATGGTTATGTAAGAAAGGATGTATGCTCGAGAATTTCTTATACCAGTAGTTGTGAATGTTGTCAGTGCCAGGTGATTTCCAATTGTGTGTGCGTTTGATGACGTCTATAAATGTTCCTATTGGTATGAATTCAAATTCCATTTCTGGGATTTCTGGTGTTACTTCGTTGATCCAGTCCGCTTGATGATTATGATTTACTGGGTTTTCCCATATGTTAGCCCAGAATTCCCGTAGTGTTTCGGATGTAGGGGTCTCAAGGCTTTGGTTACTGGTGTCTCTATTATTTGTTGCAAGATTCCTATAAAATATTTTTTCATTATTTATAAATTTTGTGTTTTGCACTTTGCGGTTCGTGCATTTTAAATATCTTTTGAGTCTACTGGAAGCTGCGTTTAGTTTTTGTTTTAGGGTGTCTAAAAAGTGTACTAATTGTGTGTTTGAATCTTCGTATTGTGCATGTACCTGATATTTTTTCTTTATTTCTTCTACTGCTGCTATTAGTTTTGGACTTCTGCTACCATTAATAAAGTGTGTTAGCCTACCTATGTTTGATCTTAGACTTTGAATTTTCTTTTCAATCCTGATTTGCCACTTTGGTTTTCTCTTTATGTATGTGCGGCTTTCATTTTGTGTGTCTGATATTTTAGCTCCGTTGCACGTAGCTGCCGTCCAAGCTGCACAGTAAATTGTGGTCTGCATTTTGATAAAGTCGGTGTCGGTTACGTTATTTGGGAGAATGACAGAATTTATATAAGTAACTATGGCGGAGAACTTTTTAGATGTCTTTTGCTTTGGAATGTATGGCCTACTAGTGGGGTGTGTATCAGAAAAAAGTTGTTGAGCTTGTTGAAATGTGGCTTCGATTTCTAGGTTCTTTTCAATAGCAGCATTCAAGTTATTTTGTGTAGGTTCAAATAGGCCTATATCTATGTGATTTAAGAAACTTTCGTCGACTGTATTTATGAGTGTTTGAGAAACTATGTTAGTATCAGAGCTATTATTTAAGAGTATACTATTACTTGTTGTGGGGGTGTAAATATTTGCATATTGAGTACTTAGTGAGTGAATGTTCTCATCAGGTGGTTGTAAGTCGTTATTTATGTGTTCTATATTTTGTGTGTTGGTGTTGATATTCCTTAATTCTGTAGCTACTTGGTTTTTTATTTCTTCTAGTCTGTTAGTGTGTATATATTTGTTATTTGTGATTGCTCTTACTTGATCTGATAATCTTTGCTCAGTTAAATGTGCTAGTTCTGGATATATATTAATAAATTCCTCATGTAAATGTTTTCTATATGCTGTTTTATTTGTTTCTAGTTCTGTACTAGTATAATATATTCTAATTATGACTTCATTATATTCATTCGTCCATTTCATACGCTGTGTGTTAATAGGTGTCTTTGATTGTGTGGAGTGTTGCTGTATTTGAGTATGGACTATTTGTAATTCGGCTCTGACTTCCTCATAAATCTGATCTATTGTTTCTTGTGGTAATAATTTATTTTGAACGATGGCTCTTCGTTGGTCACCTATTCTTTGTCGGCCTACTTGCATATCTGGGTATTTTTCTAAAAACTTAGTGTGAAGCGATGGTAGGTATGCATTTTTATCGGTTTCCATATGAGTGAGGTGAAGATATGTGCGTAGGATGAATTTATTCATATCAGTGCTCCATTTCCTACGACTTGTTGCAGTTGTAGCGGTGGGTACAGTATCGTCGACAAAATTTGTCTCCTGTACAACATCCACTGACTGTATGCTGATTGATGAGGATGAGGGCGTCGGAGTGACGCGGAAAGATTGTGACGATGATGGAATTGATGGAAAAAGTGATGAAAGAGATGACGAAGATGGTTGTGAAGTTTCGTCATCTATTTGAGGCAGCTTTGCCTGGAGTTGTTTTTTTGTTTTAGATCTTGTATTCAGGTTAATCCCACGAGTAGCTAGGGACTTAAAAAGTCGACCACAGCAGAGCCCTGCGTTCACTGCGGCAAGAGTGAATAAAACTGGAGGTCCCCTATTATCCAGAGTTGGCACACTAGCGACTAACCACTCCCCTAGCAATGCAGCCCTCGGCGTGTGCGACCTTGGCTTGGATTGTATCTCTCTTGGTCTGGACCCTCACCCTAGACCTATCTCGGCAAAGTAAACCCTACTGGCATAAATCTAGGGATCATCGGAGCACGCAAGCCCCACCACGACGTCAACGTAGAGATACAGCGGTGGGGTTATTATTATTATTTCCTTTATTTATTTTTATACAAATCTTCTACATTTTTAAATATTTCATAAACTAAAAACATTATAAAAAAAACATTTAAAAATATAAAAAATTGTAGCCCACCGGTATCGGGAACAGGGTCCAAGCTACCGGCGGTTAGGGCTCCAGAGAGAGGAACCTCCTAACAATACGAGCCGTGTCCAGGAGCACCGCTTTCTGAATCAAACCCTTGATCCAGCTGCCTAACGAGAGCCTCCTCAGGTATTGGTCGAGGCTCTTGGCAATTAAGCCATGGGCTGATACAACTATCGGCACAATGATCGCTGAGTCCACATCCCACATGTCGACAACCTCGCGAGCCAAATCAAGATACTTGATTTGCTTATCTTTCTCGGCTTTCACGAGGTTCTCATCATGCGGGACCGTTATGTCTACAATCATTGCGCGCCGCTCTGACCGATCCACCACCACTATATCAGGTTTATTGGCTACAATAGTCCTATCAGTGATGATGGATCGATCCCAGTACAATGTGATACTGCCATTTTCGAGAACTGGGTCGGGCACATACTTATAGTGCCCGACCCAGGTCCGACCGGGGGTACTTCCGATTCCACAAGGTTGTATTTTAGAGCAAGTTGCTGATGGATAATCCTGGCTACAAGGTTGTGTCTATGCAAGTACTCTCCGTTAGTCAGACGAGAACACCCGGAGATAATGTGACGGATTGATTCGCCTGGACGGTGGCATGCCCGACACCTCCATGCGGTCGTTAGTGTCAAGCACTACAGGTTTGCGCCAGTTCTCTTTAGCCAAGGAGAGCGGGGTGAGCCCCTTGTCCACCGCGACCACATCTCGATGCATCCCCACGTCGGTTTCAAGGAAATATTCCCTGAGACTGCATATCTCGCGATTGTGGAGAGTCTTAGCGTTTAAAAAGCCTCGACCCCCACACCTCCGCGGGATATACAGTCTCATAACAGAAGAACGCGGGTGATGCATTCGATATGCCGTCAACAATGTACGGACCCTCCTATCCAGGGCGTCTAGTTCTGTCTGAGTCCATTTGAGTATGCCGAAAGAATACATCAAAACCGGCATGACCCAACCGTTGAAGGCACGCACCTTATTGCCGCCTGATAAAAGACTATTAAATACTTTTTTCAAACGGCCAAAGAAGCGCTCCTTCAACGATTGCTTCATGTCAGCAACATTGATGCCCAGCGCTTCCGACATACCCAAATACTTATAGGTTTCAGTTGCTGAGAGGGATCTAAGATTTATGGAATCCGAGAGCTGGGTTCCCACAGATTCCACAATCTCCCCTCGCTTTACATGCATGACCGCACATTTGTCCACACCAAATTCCATCCTGATGGCGCTACTGAAAGTTTCAGTTACTTTCAGTAGCTCCATCAGTTGCAAATCGTTGGGGGCAAAGAGTTTCAGGTCATCCATGTAAAGGAGGTGAGATATAACTTGACCACCTCTCCTCAACCGATAGCCTAGACCTGAATCCTCCAGCACCGTGCTAAGAGGATTCAAGGCTAAGCAGAACCAAAGCGGACTCAAACTATCGCCCTGAAATATACCTCGCTCTATCCTTATCGGCTCGCTATTCCTCTGGATTTGCCGACATCCTGGATAGCGAAGGACCGTCCTCCATTGCCCCATACATGACATCAGGAAGGTGCGCAGAGTTGCATCAATTTTATACAGCTCTAGCACCCTCATGAGCCATGTATGTGGCACCGAGTCATAGGCCTTCTTATAGTCTATCCAACATGTCGACAAATCCTTTCGGGAACGGCGAACCTGTTGACTAATGGCCATATCAATGAGGAGTAGCTCCTTAGTACCCCGGGACCCGTTCCTACATCCATTTTGAAAAGCGGACATTACAGAATTGTCATCAATGTGTTTGTTAATTTTAGCTCTCAAAATAGATGTAAGAACTTTATAGACCGTCGGAAGACAGGTAATCGGTCTATAATTTTTGGGTTCCGCAGTACTACCCGATTTATGGAGCAGGTGGGTTATACCTGTTGTCAGGAACTCTGGCAGCGACCCTGACTCTAAGGCTGACTGGAACAGGATCGCCAGGCGAGCGTGCGATCTTGTAAACCATTTATTATTATTATTATTAGCTGTTTTACTACGGGATATTGCTGTCTTAGGAGTATTATGAATTACGAAACGTGTTGAAGATATTGCTACATTTATCGCGCCATCGAAATGTCAATTTCAAAATTATGTGGATATTGCTGGTTTTGCTTTTATACGATTCATATTGTTGAATTACGAAACGTGTTGAAGATATTGCTACATTTATCGCGCCATCGAAATGTCAATTTCAAAATTATGTGGATATTGCTGGTTTTGCTTTTATACGATTCATATTGTTTGTTTATATCAGTGTCATCTATGTTGCCATTCAGAAATAACTTAATTCATAAATAATTTAATTTATATTAAGCTTACTTTATTTCGCAAGAAATTATTATTTTAAAATTTAGTATTTGAATATTAAATTAATCCCGTTACGATTTATGTGCTAGTTTAGCTATCAACGTGATTTCCGATAAATAAACAAAAAAAAAATATTTTTTGTTTACTGGCAATTGTTAGACAAGGACACGATCCACTCTTGATCGCTTTCTCGCTCTGAAGTATTCTTCCCCCTTTGAATTAGTTAAAGTAATACGAACTCTATCCATTTGAGATAAAGTTCATTTTCAAACGGTTTTTTGATATCAAAATTTTGTTCGTTTTCATTCCAGTTAGTATATAAGTTCCTTGCTCTTATCTTATACCTTCTGACTACGTTCCCTTTTAGGTACTGTACTTTTATGAACAAATGACATTTCAAATAAACCTAGGCTCGGTGTTTACTTAGTATTATTTTTTACAAACTATTTTTGGCTCAGCTCGTAACAGAACTTAGCGGGGGTGGGGTGGCGAATTCGAAAAATTGGCACACATCCGACCTCCAACGCGTTCCGCTCGGGACTAAAGAACGCGGTGCGAGCAAGAAATGATGAAAACAGTTGATATCGGAAATGGTGGTATAGGTTTTTTTTAATATTTCAAATTATGATTCCCGATTTTTGTCACATTTTTACGACCTTTATTATGGTATAAGTTTTATTGTTAAAAACCTAATATAACTCAAATTAAATAATAATTAAACCATCATTTAGACTTGTCTTTGCGATTTAATTGGATGCAACAAAGTGCATCATGTATCGCATTCCCGAAATATCTAGATCGAAGTGTGAAATATGTAATATGTTTTTTTTTTCAGAATTTAAATCCATGCTATAAAACAATCCAAGGAATAAAACACAATACAAAACGACGTTTATCAGGATAACCTCGCCTTAAGTTCATTAGCATTAGTGCGTTCAGCAATTATTTTTACCTAACAATGGCAGATAACTTAAAAACATTAATTAAGAAAAATAGTTCAATTAAATCGAAGCTTACTATTTACAGCAACTATTTAAATCTAGTTAAAAGTAGTTCCGCAGTATCTGAGTTGCAACGTTTAGATTTAGAGGAGCGTTTTAATAAATTCGAAACCTCACACACCGAATTTGACACCTTTCAGACATAGATCGAAGTTCTTCGGATGACGACGAGTCTGCGTTGACTGAGCGTGAGGACTTTGACCGTCAGTTCTTCAACCTGGTGGCACTCACGCGCAGCCTGCTCAGTGTCTCGGCCAACGGTGCTGCGTCGGAGGCGGACTTCAAAGATGCTGACTCAGGTGCACATGTTACTTATAGGAATTCTTTTGTTCGTTTGCCTCATTTCGATGGGGAGTACCAATGCTGGCTTGAATTTAGGGATACCTTTGGGTCATTGATTCACGACAACACTAGCATAAGTGACATCAACAAGTTCCACTACCTGCGAGCTTCACTCCAGGGAAATGCGGCTTTAATTATTCAAAATATTGATTTTAAAGCCGATCATTATAATCTTGCGTGGTACCTGTTGTGTGAACGTTACAATAACAACCGTCTTCTAGTGAATAACCACTTTCAAGCGTTATTTGATGTCGAACCCATAACTAATGAGTCAAGTGTTTCCATCAGAAACCTTGCTAACATTATTAATAAAAATGTAAGGACATTAACTACATTAAAAAAGCCCATTCAATATTGGGATGATATTATTATTTATTTTATGGTTAAAAAGTTAGATTTAACAACAAGACGTGTCTGGGAAGAGCATAGAAACAACACTTTTAAAGAAGAACCTACTTTAACACATATGTATATGCATATTATGCTTTCCGGAAAAATATGTCACTATATTTACTAATAAAAAGACTAAATAGTTATCTCGTGGAATTAAACTATGTAGTAAAAAACAGAGACAGCTACTCTGGGCGTATAGACTTAATCCTAACTCGAAAAATAAACTTGCTTTTAAAAAATATTCCACACTTTACAGGAAAATAATAAAATTAACCCAGAAAGCTCAAAACAACCATTTTATAAATGTCTCACAAAACAAATCAAGGGCGGCCTGGCAAGTTATAAACAAATCAAAATTTTGTCTGCCACAAGAACCAATACTATCCATAAAAAATGATAACGTAATCCTAACGCACCCAATGGATATAGCAAATGAATTTAATAAATATTTTATTGAGGCTGTTGAAAACAATCAACAAACGAATTGCTCGTCGACAAAAAAACTGGTTACTGAAAATCTGACATCCCATTCATTATTTATGTTGCCTGTTGCAGATGATGACATAGTTAAAATAATTAATAGCCTCAAGAACACAAATACTGTCGGACACGATGGCATATCAACGAAAGTGATAAAATATGTCAAAGAAGTTATAGAGCCACCACTGTCACATGTAATCAATCTCTGTATTTCTGATGGTATATTCCCAAGAAGTTTAAAGAAAGTAATAATTAAACCCCTTTTTAAAAGAAATGACAGAACTGATGTTAAAAATTATAGACCAATTGCTAAAATCTCAGTATTTTCAAAAATATTAGAGAAAGTACTTTATACTTCTTCTCTACTTCGAAAAATTTAAATTATTTTGTAATGAACAAAAGGGATTCAGAAAAAATGTTAATATTAATATGGCACTGTTTGACCTACTATCAAGTGTCATGACATCTGTCGATAAAAGAAAACATGTATGTGCGATATATACAGATATGACGAAGGCGTTCGATTTTGTTGATCATGACATTTTACTGCAAAAATTACATGGTTATGGCATTAGAGGGAACATCCTCAAGTTTTTAGAATCATACCTAAGTCATAGATTACAATGTACAGAAATCTCTAGAATATGTCCTACAACTAGATTAGAAACCACATATATTTCTGAACCAAGGTACATAAAATATGGCGTGCCTCAAGGTAGCGTTCTGGGACCACCGCTCTTCTTGATTTATATAAATGACCTCCCAAAATTCATAGGGCAAAAAGTGGTACTCTTTGCAGACGATAGCACGGCTATTATAGAATGTAATAATCCAAATAATTATTCAAATGACATTAATAATTCTTTAAATAAAATAATATATTGGCTTAATGATAATAATCTTATAATTAATTTAAATAAAACCAAAGTGATGCACTTTCACCAACGGCTTGAGAAACCACTAGTAAATGTGGCTTATGATAAATATGAAATAGGATAAGTTAGTACTGCGAAGTTCTTAGTTATAACTGTAGATGATAAACTGACTTGGAAACCTCATTTGGAGGAAATTTGCAAGCGTTTAAGTAAATCAGCATATTTGCTATCTCAACTTGCAAAGAAAGTAAATACTGATACACTGTTAACGGCATATCATGGACTAGTCGCCTCAGTTCTGCGGTATGGTGTTATTTTTTGGGGACAGTCAACTAATAGGGAACTTGTTTTCAGGATGCAGAAGAGATGTTTGCGATGTATGTGTGGTCTAAAAACAACTGATAGTTTCATTCCATATTTTAAAAAGATAAAAATTTTACCTCTGCAGGCTTTATACATCCTGGAAACAGCATTGTTTGTAAAAATATTAAAATACATTCCCATTTATTTAAAAAACTATGTTCTGTTAAAAAGTATGACCCATGTCTAAAAAATACATCCCCATTTATTTAAAAAACTCCGATGCGTGCTCGATATATCTGAACAAAATCTAGGGCTCCGTTAGGCGAGAAATAATACGGCCTTAGTACCATTAGTACCCCCTGGCATGTATTCTGTGAGACAATTATACTAAAATTAATATGTCTTAGACTACTTATACTAACGGAGGTAACGAAACCATAGCGAGATCTAACTCGACGTCAACGCCATCTATCGAGCGCATAGGTCAACTCTTGACACTTAATGAATTAATATTAGAACTCGCCGTGGTTTCGCTACATACTTAAACAATATTAACGAACTATGCCATGTGAAATGTAAAACTTCTCTAATTAAGAAAAGCTTCTTTGGTGTTGCACCACAAATATAATTATAATAAAATACCTGATGAAATAAAATGTATGCCTTTGCAGAAGTTTAAAAAAACGAACTCTAGATGAGTTTCTTAATGATGAATCACTATGACTATATGTTGACATATATTTTAATATTTTACATTAATATGTTAATCTTAAATTAATCTTTTAATCTTGCGAATTGAATTGACTTTATATTTTGACATTGATTATGAATAATAAAATTTAAATTGTTTTATGTATTAACACATTCATATTATGGTACTCAAATATTTTCTTTATTACTTTTTTTTTCTTTGTTTAATTATTTGTATGTCAATTGGCAAAACATAGCGCACAACCTTATTTTTAAGATCTTGTTTGTAATGACTACCTATGTTTATGAATAAATAAATGATTCTGATTCTGATTCACAGTTTTGTTATTTTTTAAGCAGAAAAGCGGACTGGTTAAAATCAGTGGAGTACCATCATGGAACTTCTGAGAGGAATACTATTGTCGCCTTAAATAATAGCCATAATTCCAACAAAACTGAGTCTAAGCCTAACCAACCAAATAAAAAATCAGATAATCATTTTAATAAAAACAGTAAATGTCCACTTTGCTCCCAAGCACATACATTATATAAATGTGAAACTTTCAGAAGCTTGTCTATAGAACATCGCTTACAAAAGAAAATTGAATTTAAAGTATGCATTAATTGTTAACACTGCAAATATTGCAAAACAAAACACAACACACTTTCACATTCAGAAAGTAACGAGCCTAAACTTGCTTCCAATCCATTGCCTTCTGCCTTGCATTCTGCTTCGCCTTCTTCAAATGTGGTGCTTTCAGCCAATTCCATGCAGCTTGCTACTTCTGCACATGTATTACTGTCCACAACGATGGTGAACGAGACTGGCGTGACGGGTAAGAAGTACACTGCGCGCCTACTACTGGACAACGGCAGTACGGCGAAATTTGTTACGCAGAGCTTGTCAGAGAAGCTGGGTTTGTTACGACGCGGTACGAGCACCAAGGTAACGGGTATTAATAATCACATATCCACCAGTACACAGTCTTGTCACCTCTCAATAAAGTCTTTATGCTGTGCCTTTACTGTCGATATCGAGTGTCAGATTTTGCCTGAAATCACAAAGGTTCTACCGTTTTCATTCGTAAATATTAAACACGTCCCTATTCCTTCAAGTCTTAATCTAGCAGACCCGAACTTCAATGTTCCGTCGGTCTTAGATATCCTGGTAGGGGCAGAAGTTTTCTGGAATGTCTTAGGTAGCAAAACGATCGACTTAGGGAAAACCTACCTAAACTATGCGAGACCAAGTTAGGATGGTTAGTTTCAGGTAGTATTTCGCGCCAATCATGTTTTTCCGCTATTTTCATTTATGCCACCAGAGAATGTGTGAACAATCTTTTGCTCAAACCACTGTTTTTAATAATGGTGGCGGATTCGTCATCACTATGCCGTTAAAAGGGGATCCTAGTACATTAAGTCATTCTTTTACTAATGCTAGAAATCGTTTTCTTCCTCTTGAACGGCGATTTAGACGCGTTCCATTATATCATAAAAAATACAACGAGTTCATGAGAGAATATGAGCGCCTAGGTCATATGACATTAGACTCAGACTGTACTCCTTCACCAGAAAACTCTGTGAATAAATATTACATTCCACATCATTGAGTTATTCGCAGTTCTAGCACCACTACACAACTACGTGTAGTATTCGACGCATCAGCTCCTACCACATTCAGATGGTCGGTCCCGTAGTTCAAGACGATTTGTTTTCCATTCTAACACGTTATCGTCAGTATAGGTACGTGGTCTCAGGTGACGTAGAGAAGATGTACAGGGCCATTGAGTTAAATCCAGACCAAAGACCTCTTCAAAAAATAATTTTCAGGTTTGAACCTTCAGAACCTCTTAGGACCTACACTTTGAACACGGTTACTTATGGTACCGCTTCTGCACCCTATTTAGCGACTAACACCCGTATTCCAGAAGCCGACTTAAGTCCATTTTTGAACTTAAAACGACATTTGTTGTCATGGCAACAGGTGAAGAACGCCCACCACCGCATCAGCAACACCCACTCAATGATGTTCATAAGGTGAGGACAGACTAGCTAGAAGTTGCATTTGTAACAAGACATGAGCCACTTGACACTTTGTTAAAACTTGATTTTGATTTGCTTGTAACATTTCATCGAGCAAAAACACGAGCGCGGGCAAATCGTACAACATGAAATGAGGTGCGTGGACTGAGGGGTCGTGCTGGTCGTTTCTTCTCCTAATGCGGTCAGTGTTTTTTTTTAATATAACTCATCAAGATAAACTGCAGCACACGCGACTTGCAAGTTCAACATATCAACGAAGAGTAAATGCCACACAGTAAGGACAGTCACTAAAGAACACCACCGGCTTACTCATTTTGCTTCGTTCACGTTCATACATCTGGTCACTGCCACCTGACCTTTTTGAAGAACAATACTAATAAAGTTTGTCCTTCTGGGGTGTTCTCTTTCGGGTTTTGTTAGTCGCCTTTTACTCGTCCTCTCAACATGACCAAGCCATCCAAACATCTCATCATCATTTCATCTGCTCATCATTTCAACCGCAACCTTGCATTATATCATTCCTCAATTTATCAACTAATGTTACAATACGTGGAAATGCTCATATGAGTACTCACCTTAATCTACCTCAAAAACATGCTGTCCATTTCAAACCCAAAAAAGTATGTAGAATGAAGGTTGCAAGCTGCTTTGTATGCTAAAAATGTTATATTAAAATACGTCACAATGCTAGAGTTATCATAAATTGATGTTCTACCGAATGCTCTTGGTTGACATCATTTGTCAAAGAACTTTTACTTGAAAATAAATATGTATTTTTTCGTGGTTCATTTATAAGATTTTCACTTAAAATAATGGCATCAAGAATTTTCTTTTTGGCTGGTGAAAAGTCGTGCGTACAGAAACTTGTCCGCAAGCACAAGCTCCATCAAAATACCACGTTGTCGGGCAGCCCATCAGCGAAAAAATGTGCTTGGGCTCGCTGGGTTAGGCGAGCCCAACCAGTTACATCTGCTGAAAATGGAGGAGTAAAAGTGGCTGGTGAAGGCAGCAGAAGAAGCATACCAAAAGGCAAAACTCGAACGTTTGAGTGCCGCCCAGCTACTTCGATTCAGCGAGGTTACAAGGGACAAGGCCGAAAAAATAAATGAAATTATTATTATACAAGCCAACTGGTTTTTATTTGATTTAAAAGTAGTATCACGTATAACAAATAACAAAATTATCTAAATTACACATTTATTGACAAGCAAAGGAAATTTTTAATTTTTATTCACGTAGGACTACGTTAGACTGGATCCAGTCTCTAGGTTAGTAAAACCCAACAACACTGCATGGCCTGGGAATCGAACCCATAACCTCACACCATGCAGTGGCGCTTATAACTAGTTGTCCAACGAGAGATCAAAAGTATAAATATGAACATCACACAATTATAAACATACTAGCTGTTGCCCATGACCTTCGTCCACGATTATTGAAAGCTGACAAGCTACATGGTTTGTTGAAGAAATAAGGCATCCGAAGTGGCTACGTCACTACCGTTATTATTCCATTTTTGCCAGGGATGATTGCCAAGGATGAATGACTGTGGTCGCGTGCCAATGTTTAATAAATTGTACCCTGCTGCCTTTAATCCGTCGCGGGTACATGGTGGTCTCTTCAACCCAGCGGTGATAAAAGAGCTCAGTAAGCTTCGAGCTTTTCTTCGCCAGTTCGCTCTATTAGAAGGTTCCGGTCGTCCAGAGTTGAGGGAAGAATTCAGTTGGACGATGAACCGAGTAGCCTTGAATTTCTTTGGATTCGTTCACCCAACATAATGGTGTGTTTCATATCGGCCTTTCTCTTCCTCCGTTTAACAGTAGCAAGCCGCCTGCTCATGTTTTAAGCGCGTTTTGGTCCCAGTTCTAACATAACGTAACTCATTTGATGGGGATGCCCTAGCTTACACCTATCCTTACCCGTATCATTTGAAAAAAAAACCTAAGATCAGCCGGCTAAACCCCTTTTTTTTTTTTTTTTTTTTTTTTTTCCGGATGGGAAATCATCAAATGACCCCCCCCACTCTGGGCGGAGCGGAAGGGAGTGTCAGACTTGTACTGACTAAAACCCATCCATGTTCCTTCTTTGCCCTTTGTGTTCCAGGGCCACGGTGTCTCTTTCGAACAGTCCCGCAGCTCTGGCAGGCATCGGCCCATGCGGACCCCTACTCGGTTGCTGACATCTCTTTGAGGCGCGCGTGGAACACGAACGCGCCGTGGACACGGCCTGTCGTCATAAGACGGCCGGACGGCGAGCTAGCCCATAACTCGCTGTCCACAGGCCCGCGCCTACGGTGGCCGGGAGCCACCACGTGACCCCCGACGCCCAGGGCGTCTCCCGCGGCGGCTGGGACGTGAGGTTCTTTCCCTCTCACGTCCCGCCACCTCCTTCACTAGCATGACTGCTTCACAGAAGGTGGTGACGGCTTCCCATTCCCTCTCGCTCCGGACCATGGCTTGAACCAGGGCCGGACGCGAGAGATCGCCGCCGCCAATCGCCGCTACAAGGACACGGCGGTGCTCCGCCCAAGCGGGGCAGACCTCTACGGTGTGCTCCACCGTGTCCTCCGGACGATCCTCGCAGTGGAAACACACGGGCGTTTCCTCCCGCCCGATTCGGTGCAAGAACCTCCCGAAACACGGCTAAACCCCTAACGCAACGGCGAATAAGAATTCGATTTGATTATTTTATTATTGCAATATAACAGAAACTGGCCACTACAGCGGCCGGCGAGCGCTACATCCAACTTGGTTGCATCAAATTTGTATTTTTTTCTTTCTCTTTCTATTTAAGATCTATACAACTGCGATAGTACCGCAAAAGCAATGGGATTACCCGTATTATTACAGGTAGTAGGATTGGTAGTAACACGGGTAAGTCACCCCCTACTATCGCTTTATTTGCAACTAATTTATGCCCGCGGTTTCGTGGAGGTCGGGAAATGCCAACGGGATCTTACTTCTGAGATAATAAGTTATCTATGTCCTATACCAGACTATAATCTATCTCTGTACCAAGTTTCATTCAGATCTGTTCAGCCGTTCTGGCGATTGAGTAACAAACATCTATCCATTCAAACTTTAGCATTTATAATAGTTATATAAGATTTATAAGTTTTTACTTTTAAAGTTGAATAGGTAATAAATAATAGTTAATGTAAGTATTTCATTTTATTTGAGCTATACAGACACACTTGCGTTTTTCTTACATGTACTTACTTATAACTTGTTCATTGTAATATTAATTACATTACATAATATGTGAAATATTGATAACCTGGTTTGAGATTGGACACCGGTGACGACAATCAAATGATTCATTAGGAATCTATATAGACATAATACTTTTACATAATATTTAATATCAATGTCGCGTATCACGAGCCAACGCGAAAATCGGGTTTTCACATATATTTACAGACACGACTACCTCAGAAATATTCCTCCTACTTACTAATTGGTAAATGCGCCCCGCACGCCCTGCGCAACACTGTGCGCCATGGCCTGTCTACGTGAGTTTCGAAGCCCTATTTGACTCTGTTGGGGGATAATTTTGAAAAACTGTGATACATAATTGTCTCATAATTTTAATTAAAGAGTGTGTACACCAATTTCTAAATCAATCGATTCCGAGAATAAAAAGTTTCACAGAAAATTCAACACCCGATTTCACCCTCTTGGGGGTGGAATTTCCACCCCCAAGAGGGTGAAATCGGGTGCCAATGTTTAATAAATTGTACCCTGCTGCCTTTAATCCGTCGCGGGTACATGGTGGTCTCTTCAACCCAGCGGTGATAAAAGAGCTCAGTAAGCTTCGAGCTTTTCTTCGCCAGTTCGCTCTATTAGAAGGTTCCGGTCGTCCAGAGTTGAGGGAAGAATTCAGTTGGACGATGAACCGAGTAGCCTTGAATTTCTTTGGATTCGTTCACCCAACATAATGGTGTGTTTCATATCGGCCTTTCTCTTCCTCCGTTTAACAGTAGCAAGCCGCCTGCTCATGTTTTAAGCGCGTTTTGGTCCCAGTTCTAACATAACGTAACTCATTTGATGGGGATGCCCTAGCTTACACCTATCCTTACCCGTATCATTTGAAAAAAAAACCTAAGATCAGCCGGCTAGACCCCTAACGCAACGGCGAATAAGAATTCGATTTGATTATTTTATTATTGCAATATAACAGAAACTGGCCACTACAGCGGCCGGCGAGCGCTACATCCAACTTGGTTGCATCAAATTTGTATTTTTTTCTTTCTCTTTCTGTTTAAGATCTATACAACTGCGATAGTACCGCAAAAGCAATGGGATTACCCGTATTATTACAGGTAGTAGGATTGGTAGTAACACGGGTAAGTCACCCCCTACTATCGCTTTATTTGCAACTAATTTATGCCCGCGGTTTCGTGGAGGTCGGGAAATGCCAACGGGATCTTACTTCTGAGATAATAAGTTATCTATGTCCTATACCAGACTATAATCTATCTCTGTACCAAGTTTCATTCAGATCTGTTCAGCCGTTCTGGCGATTGAGTAACAAACATCTATCCATTCAAACTTTAGCATTTATAATAGTTATATAAGATTTATAAGTTTTTACTTTTAAAGTTGAATAGGTAATAAATAATAGTTAATGTAAGTATTTCATTTTATTTGAGCTATACAGACACACTTGCGTTTTTCTTACATGTACTTACTTATAACTTGTTCATTGTAATATTAATTACATTACATAATATGTGAAATATTGATAACCTGGTTTGAGATTGGACACCGGTGACGACAATCAAATGATTCATTAGGAATCTATATAGACATAATACTTTTACATAATATTTAATATCAATGTCGCGTATCACGAGCCAACGCGAAAATCGGGTTTTCACATATATATACAGACACGACTACCTCAGAAATATTCCTCCTACTTACTAATTGGTAAATGCGCCCCGCACGCCCTGCGCAACACTGTGCGCCATGGCCTGTCTACGTGAGTTTCGAAGCCCTATTTGACTCTGTTGGGGGATAATTTTGAAAAACTGTGATACATAATTGTCTCATAATTTTAATTAAAGAGTGTGTACACCAATTTCTAAATCAATCGATTCCGAGAATAAAAAGTTTCACAGAAAATTCAACACCCGATTTCACCCTCTTGGGGGTGGAATTTCCACCCCCAAGAGGGTGAAATCGGGTGCCAATGTTTAATAAATTGTACCCTGCTGCCTTTAATCCGTCGCGGGTACATGGTGGTCTCTTCAACCCAGCGGTGATAAAAGAGCTCAGTAAGCTTCGAGCTTTTCTTCGCCAGTTCGCTCTATTAGAAGGTTCCGGTCGTCCAGAGTTGAGGGAAGAATTCAGTTGGACGATGAATCGAGTAGCCTTGAATTTCTTTGGATTCGTTCACCCAACATAATGGTGTGTTTCATATCGGCCTTTCTCTTCCTCCGTTTAACAGTAGCAAGCCGCCTGCTCATGTTTTAAGCGCGTTTTGGTCCCAGTTCTAACATAACGTAACTCATTTGATGGGGATGCCCTAGCTTACACCTATCCTTACCCGTATCATTTGAAAAAAAAACCTAAGATCAGCCGGCTAAACCCCTAACGCAACGGCGAATAAGAATTCGATTTGATTATTTTATTATTGCAATATAACAGAAACTGGCCACTACAGTGGCCGGCGAGCGCTACATCCAACTTGGTTGCATCAAATTTGTATTTTTTTCTTTCTCTTTCTATTTAAGATCTATACAACTGCGATAGTACCGCAAAAGCAATGGGATTACCCGTATTATTACAGGTAGTAGGATTGGTAGTAACACGGGTAAGTCACCCCCTACTATCGCTTTATTTGCAACTAATTTATGCCCGCGGTTTCGTGGAGGTCGGGAAATGCCAACGGGATCTTACTTCTGAGATAATAAGTTATCTATGTCCTATACCAGACTATAATCTATCTCTGTACCAAGTTTCATTCAGATCTGTTCAGCCGTTCTGGCGATTGAGTAACAAACATCTATCCATTCAAACTTTAGCATTTATAATAGTTATATAAGATTTATAAGTTTTTACTTTTAAAGTTGAATAGGTAATAAATAATAGTTAATGTAAGTATTTCATTTTATTTGAGCTATACAGACACACTTGCGTTTTTCTTACATGTACTTACTTATAACTTGTTCATTGTAATATTAATTACATTACATATGTGAAATATTGATAACCTGGTTTGAGATTGGACACCGGTGACGACAATCAAATGATTCATTAGGAATCTATATAGACATAATACTTTTACATAATATTTAATATCAATGTCGCGTATCACGAGCCAACGCGAAAATCGGGTTTTCACATATATTTACAGACACGACTACCTCAGAAATATTCCTCCTACTTACTAATTGGTAAATGCGCCCCGCACGCCCTGCGCAACACTGTGCGCCATGGCCTGTCTACGTGAGTTTCGAAGCCCTATTTGACTCTGTTGGGGGATAATTTTGAAAAACTGTGATACATAATTGTCTCATAATTTTAATTAAAGAGTGTGTACACCAATTTCTAAATCAATCGATTCCGAGAATAAAAAGTTTCACAGAAAATTCAACACCCGATTTCACCCTCTTGGGGGTGGAATTTCAAAAAACCCTTTCTTAGTGGATACATACTTTTCATAAAGAATACACCCTCCAAATTTCATGTCTCTAGGTCCAACGGTTTGGGCTGTGCGTTGATATATCAGTCAGTCAGTCAGGACTTTGAATTTTTTAAGTATAGATAGATGATAAGAGCGACTTGGTGGTATCGTAGGTATAAACAAAACAACACGAGTATGGGCAAGCTCGCTCATAAGCACCATTCGCACCATTTTTAATGTCTGAGATTCAAAATGGTTCGTTAGTTTTCTCATGCTTTAGAAATATCACGTAGCTTGTATTATCTTTTATGTGTACGATACTCCATATTACGACTATTTGTCACGACTATAAATTATTATTTACGCGATCTTAATTACTAATTCAAACAATCCCACGATAATGAACATTTCCAAATATCTACCGATTTGAAAAAGAAACCGTGCTTAATAATTATATATTTACCACGGATAATGCAAGTGCTCGCAATATTAATAATAGTTCATTAATAATCCCGACTACAGACTAGCTGGCTTCGAAATTAAAGGCGATGGAAAATAGTTTTTATCAACAAGGGTCGATGGCCGTCCACGGGCTGTAGGTCAAAATTTCCAGAACGAAAACGTTGGAACCAAAAACGAACAGTGTTTTCTTCTACAGTATCTTCCCTATTTTATTTAATATCAGCCCTCTATGTCCCTCTGCTGGGCAAAGACCTCTCGCATGGCTTTCCAATTTTTGTACGGTTTCCTTCTGAAATCGAAAGTGTTTTTGGAACTGTTTATTGTTGTAACATTCTAACGGGTTGTCGGCATCGGGTCACGATATATAATTGTATGGCGTATCGTATACATAATCGACATATTCATCAAAATTCATCTTGCTTTGGCTATAAAAAGAAAACAATTTTACACACGTCGATTCACTTGAATTTCAGTAGGTATATATATCAGCCATAACGTAAGTTTCACGGTTTCAATGATCTTCTGGCGCGGGCAAACATCGGAACTAACGCAGCCATCTCTTCCTTTTCTCAATATTTTTTACAAAACAATTAACAAAAGGTTTATCAACAGCGCCCCCTGTCAGCTTCATTCGAGCGCCAAAAGATTCTTGTACTACAAAACTCTTGAAAAGTGGGCGTTTATGTCAAATTATAAACAAACTGTAGCTGTCAATATGTCTAATGGGGTGGAAAGTAGGCGTGTCAAGTCCGACTTAAGTTCAGTCCACGACTTAAACTACGGGTGTAAGTGTCTTGTAAGTCTGGCAGATAACATTGAGGTTAGTCGTGCCCAACGTGCCATACGACGTGACTTTTACGTTGATGACTTTTTTAGTGGAGGGGATACCATAGCTGAAACTGTTGAAATTTCTAAAAAGGTACATTCGGTTCTATCATCTGCAAAATTCAATTACCGTAAATGGCGGTCACATAATCCTCAAATTCTCAAACAAATCACGCATAGCAACAAGTTACATAATACTTTACATTTTTCTGAGCAAGGTTCAAACTCATCACAAACCATAACTATAGGTCAAAATAGGGTTTGTGACCCAGATTCACTTACTTCTAATATAAATAACACCTCCACTACTAAAGTCACCAAACGTCATGTCTTTGACCCACTAGGCCTCGTAGGTCCGTGCGTCGTCGAAGCAAAGATGATCATGCAGCGTCTCTGGCTAGATAAGTATGACTGGGAAGACGAAGTGTCGCATGAAATCAAAAACCTTTGGTCTACATTTGAAGGCACAATAACAGCATTGAATAATTTAATTATTCCTCGTTGGGTTTTGCTTGAAGACTCTATTACGCATGAAGTACACGACTTTACCGATGCGTCCGAGGGCGTATGGCGCTTGTGTGTACATTCGGTCTTGTAACGGCAGTGGATCCATAGGCGTTCAAACTTCTAGTCTCTCGAAATCGTGTAGCGCCCATCAAACCAACGACGATACCGAGGCTTGAACTTTGTGGAGCTTTGTTAGGTGCAAGGCTGTGTACTAAGGTTCAGGAATCACTTACCATAATCTACATTTATGAATGGGCATTCATAAATGTAGATTCTGGTGTGATTCAACCATAGTCCTGGGTTGGCTCTCTACTCCTTCAAATCAATTAAAGCCTTTTGTCAGACACAGAGTTAATGAAATACAGGAAAGTACATGCGGTCATACCTGGAGCTACGTACCGTCGAAGGACAACCCGGCGGATCTTGTTTCACGTGGTCTGAGGGCCGACGTTCTCATAAACGAGCCTCTGTGGTGGTCTGGACCTTCATTTTTACAGCATAGTGAAAATGAGTGGCCCAGCAAGCCAAACACCGGGAAGGATAGTCTGCCGGAAGTAGTCACTCATTTCATTAGTGGTGATAGCAACAGTCTTTCATTCAGTAGTAATCATTCAGAGCTTCATTCATCAGGATTAATTCATCAATCATTCATGATTTATTAGTAAAGTATTCTAGCCTAACAAAAATACTAAATATATTTACATATCTTTAGGTTAATCCGCGATTGCCTAGGTTGGTCAGTGGTTTGGTGACCACCCATTACATACGGAGCTTCCTCCGTGCCTCGAAAAACACATTATGCCGTTGGTCCCATGTAGTTCGTGTAGGTAGTCACTGGCCCGAAAGCCTGAGTCTTACCAAGGGGTATCGCATTATCGGGTTGTGCAGATAAGAAAGGCAGTCGCTCCATGTAAAATACTGGTATTCAGCTGCATCCGGTTAAACTGGAAGCAGACCCCAGCATAGTTAGGGAAGGGCTAGGCTGATAACGATGAACTACCGCTGGTAAGTATGAGTTAAGAAAATCATTTATCAGCGGCAGGATATTACTGCATGTCAAATTGATCGTCGAACTATTCCCTCGGGAATATAACAGAAGCCTTATCTTATCACATCAATGTTCTCGCACAGGACGCGTCTATCTTCAACAAGGCGGGCACGTAGAAGCTACTGAGATACCGATGGTCAGCCGGAAGCCAATATAAATTCCACCGTCCGACCGGCACAGGGCTAGGCAGATGATGATGATTTGGATTTTCTGGCAACTACTAAACACAATCTGTAGGTTTTTTTGAGCATAGAACAATTCGTCAAGTGTCCATTTTGCTTCTCTCGAGCTGTCCTCTGGATGTTCGTCGAAATGGTCGAGAATACGCTCTTGCAGATGAGTAGTCCGCACATTCGTCCCTCTTTCCAAAGCCGTATTAGGAAGGAACGTCCCAGAGTCCCTCAGTCGCTGAGTTGCAGCCAGCATCGTCCTGGCGCTCACACTGCAGCCAAAACAGTCATTGAACTCCCGACAAGCTAACGCGACATTTTCAAGACAGCGAGCCAGTTTCCTCACCATCTCCGTGTATTGTATGTTGGTATACCGGAAAGCCATCGCGCGCGGAAACAAAAATGTCACGGAAGTAAATTAAAGAACAACTACACTAGATCACTACTGGCGGATGACTAGCAATGCAATGTTAGGTACTCGTGGTATTCGACGGTAGCGACGGCGTGTGTGTCAGCATTTCGCATAACCGTCAAAGAGGTTGCCGACAAATGCTTTATCTCTTTGCAATAAGTTCTAAATTTCTTCAAATTAAATAATAATAATAATAATCTGTGGCCCGAGTGTCAAATTGACAGCACGAATTTTTATGATACTGAATTTTAATTTAATGTTTTTATCGATTTAACCTATATTTAAACAATAATATATTAATTACATCAATAATAATGATAAGAAAAAAAAAAACAGAAAACCTATTTTACAAAACCGGACCCTAAATTTTTGGAATATACTTGAAAATATGCATGAATGCTGACAAGAAGCCGGGCAAAACATCAGGCACACCCACCATCTCCGGACTCATCGCTCAGCTCCGCCTCGCAGCCGCCGGGACGCGCATCTATCGTGAGTGCTGTGTCTCCGATCGCTGCAGTTGCGTCGAGCTCGAGCGACGAGTTTTTCTCCCCGCCGTCGACCCCATCACCACCACGACGACGAGGAAGAGGACGGCCACCAGCGGGCTTGGGACCTCGAGGCCAACAGGCCCCGAACAGGGTCCCCGCTGCCGGTGGAAATGTGTCGCGCATGCGATGGACTCAGTCCATTAATGAGAACGTTATGCGCGCATATTATGGGGCTACTGAGGGGGAAGCAACTTGACTGCGTTCCGTGGTCGGATGCTCTCTCTGTTTCAGGTGCTTGAGCCAGGTGTCAGCGTGTCGGCGCAACGGCTGTCGGATCAAGTGCGAGTCATCCAGCGTAACCACATGTTAGATGACACCGTACTTGAGAGCTACGCTTCGATTCACGGAGTAACCTAGTTATACCTGCTTCGCCAAGGATTGCGGTACAGCTGCAAAATGTATCCAGTGCTCCACCGCGATCCGAACACGATGGTGAAAAGGATGATGACGAAGTTATATCCGTGAGTACCCAGTGCAACGCACAATTGAGGAGCGCTTTGGAGGGTGCATTCCGGGAGTACCGATCCACACCGCCTGAACTTAGGCCACGTCTACCTCGTTTACCTATGCACAAGAAAAACAAGGCGCTGGTGTGTGCTCTAGATTCGCAGCTATCAAACTGTTTTGACAGCAGCAAAGACCTCACCGATACCCACTCAATATTGTACTGTGGAGCTGTAGCGGCATGTCGTGTAGCTCACGTCAAATTTCCCAACAACGACAGAGCTACACGACCAAAATTTGCTGTTCCAGCTTGGCAGTGCAGGATTGAGCGGCGTATCGGTGAGGCTAGAGCACTCATTGGCAAGTTAATCTGCTTCAGGGAGGGCAATACTCGACCTAGAGTGATGCGCTTTGTGAAGCGGGCGTTCTCGGGAACTGATGTTAGTTTTCGAGACTACTTGGCCCGCGTCACAGAGCGTATCGACTTCCTGAAGCAGAAGATCTGTGCATGGGCAAGCCGTATTCGTCGGTACAAGCGGCGAGTGGAGCGTTACACTCAGAATCGCACATTTCGAAGTGATGAAAGGTGGGTATATAGGGCTTGGGAACGACCGGACCAAGGTGTGACTGATACGCGTCTACCGAAAGATGATGCCATGTGTTCGTTCTGGCGCAACATCTGGTCGGTGCCTGTCAGTCACACTGAGGGTGATTGGACCCGGGAGGTTGAACGAGCGTGTGATCCGATACCTGAAATGGGGGCAATCATCATCAGCCCCCAAGATGTAGCTCGTGCAGTCCGTCCGTTGCCTAACTGGAAATCTCCAGGGCCGGATGGACTGCACAACTTCTGGATTAAATGGTTCCAGAGATCACACGTTCGCTTGGCATCCCAGTTTCAGTCAGCCTTAGAGTCAGGGTCGCTGCCCCAGTTCTTGACGACAGGAATTACCCACCTGCTCCATAAATCAGGTAGTACTGCGGAGCCCAAAAATTATAGACCAATCACTTGTTTACCAACGGTCTATAAAGTCCTTACATCCATTTTGAGAGCTAAAATCAACCATCATATTGATAGTCATTCTATCATGTCTGCCTCTCAGAATGGATGTAGGAATGGGTCCCGCGGTACTAAGGAGCTGCTCCTTATTGATATGGCCATTAGCCAACAGGTTCGCCGCTCCCGAAGGGATCTGTCTACATGTTGGATAGATTACAAGAAGGCCTATGATTCTGTGCCTCATACATGGCTCATGAAGGTGCTGGAGTTGTATAAAGTTGATGCAACTCTGCGTACCTTCCTGATGTCATGTATGGGGCACTGGAGAACGGTCCTTCGCTATCCAGGATGTCGACAGATCCAGGGGAACAGCGAACCGATAAAGATTGAGCGCGGTATATTCCAGGGTGATAGTCTGAGTCCATTGTGGTTTTGTTTAGCCTTGAACCCTCTCAGCACACTGTTGGAGGGTTCAGGTCTAGGCTATCGGTTGAGGAGAGGTGGTCAGGTCATATCTCACCTTCTTTACATGGATGATCTGAAACTCTTTGCCCCCAACAACTTGCAACTGATGAAGCTACTGAAGGTAACGGAAACTTTCAGTAGCGCCATCAGGATGGAATTTGGTGTGGACAAATGTGCAGTCATGCATGTGAAGCGAGGGGAGATTATGGAATCCGTGGGAACTCAACTCTCGGATTCCATACACCTTAGATCCCTCTCCTCAACAGAAACCTACAAGTATTTGGGTATGTCGGAAGTATTAGGTATCAATACTGCCGACATGAAACAATCATTGAGGGACCGCTTCTTTGGCCGCCTGAACAAAGTACTAAGCAGTCTTTTGTCAGGTGGAAACAAGGTGCGCGCCTTCAATGGTTGGGTCATGCCGGTTTTGATGTATTCTTTCGGCATACTCAAATGGACTCAGACGGAACTTGATGCCCTGGATAGGAGGGTCCGCGCACTGCTGACCGCAAATCGAATGCATCACCCGCGGTCGTCGGTGATGAGACTGTATATCCTGCAGAAGTGCGGGGGTCGTGGCTTCTTAAATGCTAAGACCCTGCACAACCGTGAGGTATGCAGCCTCAGGGAATACTTCCTAGAAGTCGACGAGGGGATGCACCGAGATGTGGTCTCAGTGGACAAGGGCTTCACCCCGCTCTCTTTGGCTAACGAGAACTGGCGCAAACCTAGAGTATTAGACACTAATGATCACAAGGAGGTATGGCAGGGCAAGGAGTTTCACGGACGCTTTTGCCGGGCCCTACATGGACCCGATGTAGACTTCTTAGCGTCCGTATCTTGGCTGCGCTTCGGTGACCTATTCGGGGAAACCGAAGGTTTTGTCTGTGCAATAATGGACGAAGTTATGATGACGAATAACTACCGGAAATACATTGTGAAGGATGGCACGGTTGACATATGTCGGGCATGCCACCGTCCGGGAGAATCGATCCGACACATTATTTCTGGGTGTTCTCGTCTGGCTAACGGAGAGTACTTGCATAGACACAACCTCGTTGCCAGGATTATCCAGCAACTTGCTTTGAAGTACAACCTTGTGGAATCAGAAGTACCATACTATAAGTATGCGCCCGACCCAGTTCTCGATAATGGTAATATCACGTTGTATTGGGATCGATCTATCATCACTGACAGGACTATTGTTGCCAATAAACCTGACATTGTGGTGATAGATCGATTGGAGCGTCGCGCAATGATTGTTGATATAACGGTTCCGCATGACGAGAACCTCATGAAAGCAGAGAAAGATAAACAATTCAAATATCTAGATCTGGCTCGCGAGGTTGTCGACATGTGGGACGTGAGTACAGCAGTCATTGTGCCGATAGTCGTGTCAGCCAATGGCTTAATAGCCAATAGCCTCGACAAACATCTGAGGAGGCTCTCGCTTGGCAGCTGGATCAAGGGCTTGATTCAGAAAGCAGTACTTCTGGACACGGCGCGTATCGTTAGGAGGTTCCTCTCTCAAGAGCCCTGAACACCGGTATTTCGAACCCTGTTCCCGATACCAGTGGGCTACTATTTTTTATATTTTTAAATGTTTTTTTTTTATTTTACTTTGTATAGAAATATTTAAAAGTGTAAATTATATGTATAAAATAAATAAAGGAAATAATAATAAAATAGTTTATTTTCTCCACAATATTAATCTTACTAGTTACCTTATTTCTACGGTGACATATAGGACGGGCATTATATTGTGGGAGACTGGTGCCTAAACTAGGCTCGAGGCCTGTATTTCAGGTCACCAGGACTCCTCCATTTAAATTTAACAAATTATTTTATGTACTCGTACAAACTGTATTCAGTTAGATTTAAAGATTATTGATTATTAGTTAGTATGGTTAGTATCAGGGTATGAGTGAGGTTGAGTTAGGGTTGGTTTACTGCGTGTATGTGTAGTTAGAGAAGTGTGTTCAGTGGTTGTGTGTGCGTGGGGGGGGGGGGGGTTGTGTGTGTGTATTTTGTTTTGATCGTATCATATTTGCATAATGGTTTATGTTAAAACTTTTAATAAATTTTCAGTGTCATCGTAATTGAGTTCTTGGAGCCAACTGTATAGCTTCATTTTGCACTTTATCTTATTTAGTTCATAGATAGGTATGATCCTATTTACTTTATTGTAGAGATACCGACCGAGGTGATAGAAGAAACGTTTTGAAAAAGATGTTGTAGGCGAAGTATGGCATTTAACAACGGGATTAAATCTTCTCTTAGCTCGAGGCAGTAAAGGATTGTAGGTTAGTAGTCTATGTTGTTTCAGGATGGTTTGTTGTACAAACAGTTGGCGCACCGTCAAGACTTTCGCTTTTTGGTATAGTAGTGCTGTAGGGTAGCGATAAGGTAAGGACAAAGAAACCTTCAGTATGGCTCTCTGTGCTCTTTCCAGTTCCAGTAGGGTACTTTTTGGAGCACCACCCCAAGAGGTGATGCAGTATGTTATTAAAGACTGAGCAAGAGTATAGTATACCATTTTTTTTATTTTATCATCAGTCACATTTCTTAGAGTCTTAAAAACATATATCAGTTTTCTCAGTCGGTTACTTAAGGTAGGTAAGGTAGGTCTATAGACAGCACACTCAAATTTCAGGAACATGTCAATACCTGGGTTTAACTATAGTTAAACCCAGGTATTTAATGCAATCGGCTTTGTTAATTTGAACACACGTGCATGTAGTGGAGTGAGGAAATGCACACGTGTGGGCTAGGATAATGTTCGGCGTCATGGATGGAGACAGTGTTTGCTGTTTAATGGAGAAGGTGACGAAATTAGTTTTTTCCGCATTAAGGGTGAGAACATTGTCGCGCAACCATTTCGATACAGTATTGAATCCCAATTGGGCGCACACAAAGACCTCACTCCAGGTGTCTGCAGTGAACAAGAGGGCTGTATCATCGGCGAAAGTTATGACTTTGCCTTTTGGAAGAGTGAGCATACCCAGTTCGTTTATATATATGAGAAAGAGTGTCGGACCGAGCACGCTGCCTTGTGGCACACCGTAACTAACTCGGCACTCGTCACTGACACTCCCTCCCACTTTGACGCTCTGGGTGCGCTCACTCAGATAATCCTCAAAAAGTGCGAGTTGGATTCCTCTTATTCCGAGCCGTTCCATCTTCCTTATTAAGATGGGAACAGAGACCGTGTCAAAAGCTTTCGCAAGATTTAAAAAGATCCCCAAGACTTTTTGTCCACCATCCAAATTAGTGACGATATGATTGGTGAGGTCATGAACCGCATCTGAAGTTGATTTGCCGGCCCTAAATCCATACTGTGATGGGGAGAGAAGATCATATTTCTCTAAGTAATCCACGAGGCGTTTATTCAATATGCGTTCTAGTATCTTGGAGATGGCTGGTAGCACAGCTATGGGTCTGTAATTATTGACACGGTTTCTGTCCCCACCCTTGAAGATCGGGTGAACGATGGACCTTTTGAAGACCTTTGGGAATTTACCAGTACTGATGGGAAGGTTACAGATGAATGTTATAGGTTGAACCAGTGACGCCAGATGTCTTTTGAGAAAGATGGAAGATATTCGGTCCCAACCCATGGCACATTCATTTCGGAGAGAAAGTATTAGTTGCGTGACTTCAGCTTCGTCAGTTTGCATTAGTACCATGGATTGCGAGCCGCTACTTGGATTGTCACTAGTTGACACCATTGTCCGATTACCCATTTTCTCGGCAAGGCTTCTACCCACATTTGCGAATAAACTATTTACGTCGTTGACGGATTGCTTTGGTGTTGATGATATGGATAGTAGTTCAAGCGGATTGTCTTTCTTTTTGGTCCTATTTGATATATTATTTATAGCTGTCCATAGTAGTTTAGTATTGTTACTAGCGTCTTTTATTTCCTTTTTCTCGTGTTCGGTTTTGGCTTGTTTAAGTAATTTATCACGGTCATTTCTGTATCTAGTGAACGATGTTTTTAGGATGTGGTTTTCAGGGTCCGTTTTTAACTTCTTGTGTAAATTATCTTTATGGCGAATGCATCGTAGAAGACCAGTGGTGACCCATGGCTTCGCAATTCTTTTACGGTTTGGAACTTTTACTGTTTCAGAGTTTGTCTCTATTAACTGAGTAATGAGTGTTATAAAAATTTCAGCTGCCTCATGTGGTTCTGTTGACGTGTATATTGCTCCAAAATCAAGTTATTTCAGGTCCGCATCGAGCTGGTCATGATTGATCCGGACGACCGATTTTGCTGTCAATTGTTTCGGAGGTTTTTTAGCAAGGAATAATAGCACAGTATCATGGTCTGTGAGTGAGGAGTGGGCTACTTAGTGTAAAGGCAGGAAGGGTTGTCTTCAAAATAACGTGATCCAGGCAAGCCGATTGTCGTGTGGGTAATACATGTGCTGGTAGAAGACCATGTGAGGCCAGTAGATTTAGGTAACTGTCCTTAGCTGGATCGTGACACTGGTCATGGATATTTATATTTATGTCACCAGTAATTATAATATTTCTGTACTTCCCGATTTTATTAAGGGCAGCGTCTAGAGAGTTTATAAAGTTGTTTACGTCCCTATACCCTGGTGGACGATATATTGCCAACAAAATGATGCTGTAATCGATCCGTACCTGAAGACAGTTTGCTTCTATAAGCTCTAACTCCTCCACAGAGACTTTCTTAAGATTTTCGTTTACATAAACGACAACTCCCTTATTTTGAGTAAGGTTATTATCGGTCTTAAAGTAATTGTAGCCTGATAGAATCGGGATATATTGAGTACAGGGGAGCCAAGATTCCGTCAGAGTGATAATATCCCAGCTAACCTTAGTTCTTGTGAGTAAGGTGTGAAGCCCTGTTATGTTTTTGGTTATGCTTCTGATGTTTTGGTTAAGAATTGTGAGCGACTGATTGGGCGTGAAGTTAGCCGGAATATAATCATCCAGATCACATGTGGCAGAGTCAGAGACGGAGACTGAGTCTATGTTGTCTGTATTATTTTGTGTGCTATTGAATTTTATTTAGGGAAATTCTAATACTGACGTTTCTAATAGGGTAGTTTTTTATTGTATGCTTAGAGATAAATGTTAGAAAGTTACAGATAATTATGGCATATTTTCTGGTATTTAAAAAAAGAACATAAAAACACATTTGAGAACTACAAAATAAATTTAAAATATGTATGATGTTATGTACTATATATGTTACATATAACCGTATGTTAAATGTATCGTGTATTATGTATCTGTACTTTTTGTATAAGTGTACATTATGTTGTATAGTATTGTAATAGTATAGTGTTGAGTCATTTGTTAGTGATATAGTGTGTGCGTATGCTAGGTTTGTTGTTGTGTGATAAAGTGGTAGAACATTGATAGGGAAGCTGTTAGTATTTTTTGTTAGAAACATATTTTTAAACAATTTTAACAAAGCGAAAAATAAAATTGTAGGTATTGAAATGTACAATTGGAAGATGTTCAGCAGTAATTTTTGTTTCCGCAGTTTTATGAGATCTTCTTCAGTTTTTATCAGGCGACCAGGCATCCCTTCTTTTTCTCGGACATACCTTTCCATTTGCAATCCAACATTGTTCGTAGGAGCTGCTTTTGGTAAACTCTCTGGCGAGGTAGTGAAGACGTTTTGTCATTGTTGTGAGTGCTTCTGCGACAAATATGGGTTTTTCGGGTCCTTTAAGTTGCAGGTGGGTAGTATTGAGACGGTTGGATTTGTTATCCTTATTGAAGGTTCTAGTCGACTTCAGGAACTGGTCTCCGATTGTCAAAGACGAGAATTCGACAAGGATAGTGCCTAAGGATTATTTTTTGGCTAATGAGCGAAATATGGTTTTTATGTCCTTATTTTCGATTGGCTGATTTATGACTTCACCCAATTTTTACACTGTGTTAGAGAGCGTATCTCGGTTTTCTGGGACCGACATGGGGATATTTCTTATTTCTATTGATGCTGATTTAAGGTTTTTTTCTAGAAAGTCTACCTTAAACTCCAGTGATTTTATCAGTTTATTATTGTTGGTGCATTTAGATTGAAGCTGGCTTATTTCTAATACAGCGTCATCGTATTTTTCAGATAGAAACTGTACAGTATTTTTTATTTCTTCGTTCTGTGTTTGAATCTCCAAGTTTTGAGTACTGATCAAGGTATTTTGAGTTTTAATATTTTCAAGGGCCGAGTGTAGGGAATCTATTTTAAGGTTCTGCTGCGCTTGTTGGGAAACCATCTGTGAGAACATAGCTTTCATTTCCATAATCATGTTTTCCATTCGATGAAGATCTGAGTCGTCACCACGCTTTCGTTTCCTTAGGGTAATGTTTTCATTAGTGTCAGAACCCGTGATAATTTATGAATAATTTTATTTTTTTTAAATGCTTAAAAATTTAAAGTTTGTACGGATACTCTGATGACCAACTAAGTTAGGTCGTGTATTCAAATAAGCCTTACTCATTGGAGATAAAGTTGGAATTCCTTTAAATTACCTCTTTATTTGACGCACACTACTTTTAATGTAAAATGCATTGATATTATTTACGTCAAAATCAAAATCAAAATCAAAGCATTTATTTCAAGTAGGCCAGTTACAGGCACTTTTGAATTGTCGAAACAAAGGCAACAGTAAAATATAGCTACAGTCCCAGTCACAAGGTACAAAAACTGTGAAAGTACTGTAGTTGCCCATTCCCTAACGTAGATCTCTATGGAGAAGAACGGGCAAGAAACTCCATGGACACTCTTTTAAATCAGAATACTTTAAACAAAACCTTGGTTACATCATTCATTTTGAGATGGTACATTATGTGAGAACGATGCAGCAAGATGTGTACGTTAAAAGTGTCCATAGTAAAAACAATTCAAAAATAAAATAATTAATTCAAATAAGCCGTGGCAAATAAGAGATGACCAGTCACAACTGACAGCGCCCGTTCACGAACATGACGCATGTATCAGCACCATTCAACTCAACCATTTTGAAGGGAACTAAATGATCCGACACACGTGCCACCATCAGCGAGACATTTGAGTGAGCATGACATACTCCTAACCGCCAGGGCACATTCAAGTCAAGAAAAGACGCAGGTTTCCAGCGAATGACAGCTTTCTAGTACATAGTACTCACACAATATGGGCTAGGCGGCTATATAATACAAAAGAGATTGAATCTATACAATGCAAAGATAGTTATACAATCTTCAGCAGCTCCAACAATACTATTTAATGCTATCAATTTAGGCGCCCCTGTTCTTGTGGAGCAGGACCGGCATTGAGCCAAGCATTTTTATCAGTGATATAATCGTCCAACTTGTAATATGCTTTCTTACATAGTGTGCGTTTAATGCATGTTTTAAATTTCGTTTCATTCAGTTCAAGAATACTTTGTGGAATTTTATTATAACATCTCAAACAGTACCCCATGAAAGATGAGTCTACTTTAGCGAGTCTGAAGCCTGGCTGAACTAATTGGTCTCTATTTCTAGTACTGTAACTGTGTCTGTCACCTCTTTTATTAAAAAGATGTAGATTTTTTCTTACATACATTATGTTTTCGTAGATGTATTGACAATGTAGCGTCATGATGTTAATTTCCTTAAACAGTTCCCTTAGAGAATCGCGCCTACGAAGATTATATATGGCTCTGATGGCTCTTTCTCTCCTCTTAGGGGTGGAATTTCGAAAAACCCTTTCTTAGTGAGTAGATACCTACTCTTCACAAAGAATACACCCTCCAATCTTCATGTCTCTAAGACCAGCGGTTTGGGCTGTGCGTTGATATATCAGTCAGTCAGTCAGTCAGGACTTTGAACTTTATATGTATAGATGGTTCCTTTAAATACACAAAAAAAATTGTTACGTTTCTAAATATTATTCACAATTTAGTTACTGTATATCTGACAACGTATATCGAAAATTTCAGGATGATCGGTTCAGTGGTTTAGGCGTGAAAAAGTAACAAACAAATAAACTTACTTTCATATTTATAATATTATAAGTATGGAGTATGGATTAAATGCAGATCAAAGAAAATGCAACATCGCTGTACACTTAACAACTAGAGCCGCTTCACACGTCAAACGGTGGCCAGCAGCGTGTGCCCGAGTCACACGTTACACGACGGCCAAGCGTAACCCCGCGTCACACGTCACACGTCCCACGTCACACGTCACACGTCACACGTCACACGGCCGCCAGCAGCGTGTGCAGGCGCCGCGGGTCCAGACCCTGCGCCGCGGCGCGCGCCACCGCGTGCGCGTGCGCTGGCCAGCGGTGCGCCAGCAGCGCCAGCAACGCCGTGGCCGCGCACAGCGCCGCCGCCAGCGGCAGCAGCGCGGGCGCGCGCCGGCGCGGGAACACGGACAGCGCGTGGTGCTGCGGCAGCTGCTCGCGGTCCGCGCACGCCGCGCAGGCGCCGCCCGCGCCGCCCGCGCCGCGCTCCGCCGCCGCCCACGCCGCGCCCAGCAGGCGCAGCGCGCCCGCGCACGCGCGCCAGTGCCGCAGGTGGAAGAAGGCGTAGGCCAGCGCCTCGCTGTCGCCGCGCCGCAGCACGTGTTCGGGCGGCAGGGTCAGCGGCCGCAGCTCCAACAGGTACTCGGGCACGTGCGGGTTGAACTCGATGGCGCGGCGCATGGCCTCCAGCGCGCCCAGCTCGGCTGCGCCGCGCCCCGCGCCCCCCGCGCTCCCCGCTCCCCCGCTCGCGGCCCGCGCCCGCAGCAGCGCCGCGGTGTAGCACACGCACGCGGAGCGCGGCAGCCCCACGTCATCGTAGCGCGCCAGCACGGCCTGCGGCCACAATGATCGACGAGTCAAATTATGTATACAGGGTGGAAGGGACACCGACGCGAAAACGGTTACCACATATTCAATACGTCATTCTGAGTCCCTCCACATAGAAATTTTTCATCGGTTATTTTAAAAAAAATCAGCTGTTCCATACATTTTGACTGTGTAGGTATTGCACTTTTGTAGGAAACAGCAGATTTTTTTTAATAAAGGATGACAATTTTCTATGTGATTTCAGAATTATACATAACTAGCTGTTGCCCGTGACTTCGTTCGCGTGGAAATTTTGGTGTGTAGGTATGTGTGAGACCGCCTCGTAGGTCGACCGAAACCATAAGTACACCTCTGCTGTGTAGGTTGTAGGTAGATGGTAGGTAGGATGAGGTGCTGGTACGTTGGTGCCGAGGAAGATTAAATAAAATATGGCAAGAAGTTTGTAGCACAAAAAATGAAGGACTTTCATACAAACTTGCGAGAGCCCTTAGACCTCCTTAATCCGGCCCTGTCGTAAAATCTGTCCTTAGAGGACGTCTACTAACTATAAACTATATCCCGGCCAAATTTCAAGTTTGTAGCACAAAAAATGAAGGACTTTCATACAAACTTGCGAGAGCCCTTAGACCTCCTTAATCCGGCCCTGTCGTAAAATCTGTCCTTAGAGGACGTCTACTAACTATAAACTATATCCCGGCCAAATTTCAAGTTTGTAGCACAAAAAATGAAGGACTTTCAAACAAACTTGCGCGACCCTTTAGACCCCCTTAATCCAGTCCTGTCGCAAAATCCGTTCGTAGCGAACGTCTATTAACTATTAACTATCTTCCTGCCAAGTATCAAGTTTGTAGCACAAAAAATGAGGGACTTTCATACAAACTTGCGAGGCCCCTTAGACCTCCTTAATCCGGCCCTGTCGTAAAATCTATCCTTAGAGGACGTCTACTAACTATAAACTATATCCCGGCCAAATTTCAAGTTTGTAGCACAAAAAATGAAGGACTTTCATACAAACTTGCGCGACCCCTTAGACCCCCTTGATCCGGTCCTGTCGCAAAATCCGTTCTTAGCGGACGTCTACTAACTATAAACTACCTCCCTGCCAAATTTCATCTTTATACGTCAAGCGGTTTTCGGTATTTCGTGATAATACATGAGTGAGTGTGCTTTCATGGCTAATAATATCTAATAGTATGGTTATTATGAATTAATGAAATTACCAAGCGTTTTGATGCCGATTGATGGTAATAGGCTCGTCCCTTATTACATCGGACTTAAACATTACTGGCAAAATTTGGCTGCACTATTAATGGTACACCTCTGCATAACCCTTCTGGGATATACAGGCGAAATGTTATGTTATACAGTATCATAGTATGTTGTTGATTGTGCTGTGTATCATAATTTGCAGCTTCATTTAGCGTACTTTCCCATTGAGAGTCACCTTCTAATGGACCCTGTTCGTTATGATATTATTTTGTTGCGTGAATTATTTGCATTCTATGATATTTCCTAATATATTCATTTGAATTCTAAGGTGAATAGGGCAATTTTGGTCACCATTGAACGGTAAAGATGACTAACATATTTATTTTGATAAAAATGAATACCATGTCGGTTAAAACACCTTCGCAAATAAAGCATTATTTTTGACCAAATTTTAGAGTCTTCTTCTTAGCGTGTTGATGGCAATTTTTTTATATATGTATGGCCCAAAATTCAGCTACGCAAATTCCGCTCGCTGATGCAGTCATAAGATCGTCAAGTGTGCAGGTGTTAGGGCATGCAGCGCAAGATGAAAGCTGGGCCATTATCTGTGGAGACACGCCGCATACACATTTGAGAATGACATTCTTACAAATAATAACATTGACATAAATTATAAAATATTTCATGACACTCTTATTTCTATCCTAAACCAATGTATGCCGCTGCGTAAAATTAAACTAAAAACTGATTATAAAAAATATTGGCTCACTGTAGGTATAAAAAAATCTTGTTTAAATAAAAGACTACGGTATTAAAAACGTTAACAACAAAAATAAAAAATCCAATATTAACAAAATATTATAAAAAGTATGAAAAAACATTAAAAAAAGCTGTGATCATTGCAAAAAAACTTCACTTTAAAAATAAAATGATGCAATCTAACAATAAAGTTAAAGCTATGTGGGGAATAATAAATGAACGCACAAACAAGAAACTAAAAAGTGAAAAATACAACATAACCCTACAAATAAATAACTGCCTAACTTCAAAACCAAAAGAAGTAGCTAATATATTTAATAATTTATTTGCCTCCATTGGTGGGAATAGCACATTGTCTACTACCAGCAAACCAAAAGGCCCCACGGCGATTTCAACTACTCAAAATACACTGTACCTTAGCCCCTTACGAAGTAAATACAATAATTAAAAGTCTAAAAAATAAAAGAAGCCATGGAATTGACGAACTTCCACCCACCTTATTAAGACAATGCGCTGACGAACTAACTTTGCCATTTTACATACTACTTAATCAATCTTTTGAAGAAGGCATTTTTCCCGAATTATTAAAAAAAGCTCTTATAAAACCGATCCACAAGAAAAATATAAGAACTGACCCAAATAACTATCGCCCCATTGCTCTTCTACCAACAGCCTCAAAAATATTTGAGAAAGCCATGTGCAATCGTGTATATGCATTTTGTGAGAAATATAATATATTCAATGACAGTCAGAATGGTTTTCGCAAAAACCGATCTACCGTTTTGGCTGTTTATAAATATGTACAAGAAGCACTCAATATAATTAATAATAAAAAATATGCTGTAGGATTGTTATTAGACATGACAAAAGCTTATGATAAGGTGCAATTTGATATATTATTAAATAAACTATATAACATCGGCATCCGCGGAAAAAGCTACGAATGGTTTACATCATATTTAAAAAACAGAGAACAAGTTGTAGAAGTAGAACATTACAATCATAAATCAAAAGAAATAGAATTAATACGATCACAAAACACACCCATAAATGCTTCTATACCACAAGGAAGCGTAATAGGGTGCCTACTATTTCTTGTTTACATAAATGACCTTCCCAACCACATTAATGAGTCATGCGTATTATTCGCCGATGACATCTCTATCTTAACGTCTTGTGATAATAATATAAATTTAAACCAAAAACTTACTTCTATACTTGACACTACAACACAATGGATGAACGAACACAACCTTGAAATTAACTTTAATAAGACAAAAATAATAACTTTCTACCCACGACAAAAAGTCCCTTGAACTATAAGTTTCAAATACAACGGATTAAAATTAGAAACAGTAAATAAATTCACACTTTTAGGCCTCGATATAGATTCACACACAGATTGGAAATCACATATTCAAAAAGTTAAAACGAAATTGTCTAAGTTCTCATACGCACTCCGAGAAATAAAGAAGACAACAGACCTTAAAACAGCAATGGTAACATATTACGCATACGCATTCGCATGGCTCAAGTATGGAGTTATATTATGGGGAAATAGTACAGACGCGCCAACATTATTAACTCTGCAGAAAAAAATGGTTAGAATATTAACAAATATCAAAGAAACAGACTCCTGTAAGCCCCACTTTAAAGAACTTCAAATATTAACACTGCCTTGCCTCTACATACTTGAAATTTGTAAATTTGTACGAAAATATCCCCAGTTCTATACCAAAAGAGGAGACATCCAAAATAAAATTTTACTCAGACATGAAAATAGACTTAACATACCCACTTCAAGATTAAAAATGCACTCTTCTAGTTCATTTGTTATGTCTATAAAAATATACAACAAACTACCGGAAGACATTAAAAATACTAATAACAATAATATATTCACCAATAAACTTAAACAATTACTAATCATTAAAAGCTACTACACCATTAACGAATACTTTGACGATAAATTTAAACAATAATAAAAACCATTGTGACATTTTTCTGATATCATACCGACATTTCAATTTAAATTTGACTTTGAATTTATTTATTTATTTATTTTAAAACTCGAAAATACTGTTCATTAAAAATAACTATACTAAATAGCGCACCTTTCAATCCAATTATCCAATTTATTTAAAAAATACTGTAAAAAAAGTTAATTTTAGATTATTATTATAACTTATAATTTTAGTATATAATGGTGCAATAAAATAAACTAAAACCAAATATTACATTTAAGACTTATAAATTTATTAGTACTCAATTAAATATAATTATGATCTATAATGTAAATACCACAAAAGCCATTTTACTATTTTAATTTAATATTTCTTAACTTTTTAAAAAGCGCCTTCATCCTCTCTCCTATTACCAATTAATTTAACTTTGCTGTGCCCGACAGGGTCCATAATTGATTCAATGTTTTAACATACCAACTGTTTTATTTAACATTATGGAATGCAATAAAGTATTGAGTATTGAGTATTGAGAACTGAGCCGTCCATGAACCCCCATCTGAAGAGATTATGTTTGCTACGGTCGACTTGGGTTCGGAGTCTATTGAGAGATTTCCAAGTCGGCCACGGCAAAGCATGCCCAGATGGAAGGCTTTCAGATTAGAATTTTAGAATCATAAAAATGGTTATTGTTAGGCAACCTTCAAAGATAGGCATATGCTGTAGCTAACCGTTTACGCAGCGCACGCAACGGAAGCTCACAAAAACAATAAATCAATGAAAAATGTTTTGCAAAATATTTCATTCATACTCCGCTCCTATTGGTTGTAGCATAATAATACATTATGTAGCCTATCCTTCCTCAATAAATGGATTATCCAACATTTAAAAAAAAATCCAGTTCGAACCAGTAGTTCCTGAGATTAGCGCGTTCAACCAAACAAACTTCAGTTTTATAATATTATATACTAGCTGACCTGCGCAACTTCGTCAGAGTCACATAAGAGAGAGAGACATTTTTTAATGATGTTACGCTCCTATTGGTCGTAGCGAGAAGTTATAAAGCCTAAAGCCTTCCTCGATAAATTGGCTATCCAACACTAAAAGATTTTTTTAATTAAAACCAGAAGCTCCTGAGATGAACAAAAAAAACAAACTATTCAGATATACACCGTGACTTTTTAGTCGTCTTACAAAGGTCGTACACCCATGACGAAAAAACCGAAAAAAAAGTAAAGCATAAAATGCATAGGAAGTAAAATAAAAAAAATTATAGTGATTTTATCTTAAATATGTAAATAAGTCAACTACATAAAAAAAACTAGTAGGTACACACGGCGGCACATGAAGCTGTCTTTTCCAGTATAAATTGCCCTCGCTTTGTATAGATTTCCTATACAATGAGATATCCGCATAAACTGGTTTGGACAGCTTGATCGGCCGTCGTGCGTACAAAATACGATATCGAGCACGACCATTACTCATTCTATCTCGTTCTCCCCTACATACTTTCTTTTTCTGCCCATGTCGAACTCGATAATCTTCGGCTTACCGGGCTCCCTACAAAAATTTTTTTGAACTCCTTACAAAAAAAAAATTGTGGAATACAAAATCAAATCAAATCAAAATCAAATCATTTATTTCTTTGCAAACATGGGTATTAAGGGCATAGATGTTCTTTTATAATGAGGTTCTCCACATTTTGCCGTCACATGCAAATAATTTGTTTACAAATATAAATTTAAAATAAGTGGCATGTCATTGGAATTGTATACAATAAAAGAAAAGAAAAATAAAAAATGTCGATATGGTCAAAGTAATAAAAAAAATTAAAATATTATCAATAATGTCAAACAGAATAGTATTATGCCAACTTGAATAACAATATGTCAATTGGAGTAAAAGTAGGTATATATTATAAATCGGTCAATAACAATAGGTATATATCAATCAGTCAGTGAATCATCATTTAGAAAGTCGTCAATTGAGTAATAGCTTTTCATAATTAAAATTTCCTTTAGCGCCCTTTTAAATTTTAATACATTCATGTTTTTTATAACATTGGGTAATCTATTATATATGCGTGGGGCGATACCAAATAAACTATTTTTCATTAGTGCAGTTTTACATTTCACTTGACATAATTTATTGACGTATTGAGTCCGTATTGGATTTTTCCTGACCTCTGATAATTTTTGAAATAGATTTGGATTACATTTAACAAATAAAGTCGTTTCTATTATAAACAAAGAGGGCAAAGTTAAAATTTTTAATGATTTAAAATAGGGCACACAGCTATCAGTTGTCTTAAGACCGCACATTGACCTGATACATCGCTTTTGCAATCTAAATACCAGCTCTCTATCAGTGGACTGACCCCAGAAAATAATGCCATACCGCAATACAGAGCCAACCAGTCCATGGTACGCAGCTAAAAGAGCCTGACTGTTAACCTTCTTTGAGAGTTGAAATAGAGCATATGCGGATTTGCTGAGTTTTTTACATAATTCTTCAACGTGAGGCTTCCATGTAAGTTGGTTATCAATCATAAAGCCTAAGAACTTAGCTTTATTAGCTTCTTCAATATCACAGCCATTGTAGGAAATGTTAACCTTTGGGTTTGGACATCGTTGATAAAAATGCATGACTTTTGTTTTAGTGAGGTTTATAAGCAAATTATTATTATTTAGCCAATTTATGATGTCTTTTAAGCAATTATTGACGTCATTCTGATAATCATTTGGATCAGTACATTTTATTATAGCGGTACTATCATCTGCAAAAAGAACCATTTGGTTGGTTGTTGCTTTCGGGATATCATTTATGTATATCAAGAAAAGCGGCGGACCCAGTACGCTACCCTGTGGGACGCCATATTTTACGTGTCTTGGTTTTGATACATATATGGTTTCTAATTTGCTTTTTGGACATATCCTAGAAACTTCTGAGCATTGAACCCTATTACTTAGGTATGATTCTATTAACTTTAAGATGTTCCCTCTTATACCATAGCTGTGTAATTTGTGCAACAGAATATTATGGTCCACACAGTCAAAAGCCTTTGTCATGTCAGTGTAAATTGCACAGACTGGATTTCTTCCATCCACAGATGACATGACATTAGCCAAGAAGTCAAATAGTGCCATATTAATCGTAGTGTTCTTACGGAAACCTTTTTGTTCTTTGCAAAATAGTTTGTACTTTTCGAAATAGGCATACAAAGAGTTATAGATAACTTTCTCAATAATTTTTGAAATAATCGGAATTTTTGCAATCGGTCTATAATTTTTTAAATCAGTTTTGTCATCCTTTTTATAAAGTGGTTTTATAATAACTTTTTTCAGCTTGTCCGGAAAAACGCCATCAGCTATGCACAGGTTAATTATATGAGCTAATGGAGATGCTATTAGTTCTTTGGTAAATTTTAATACTTTTGTGGAAACTCCATCGTATCCAACTGTATTCGTGTTTTTAAGGTTGCAAATTATTTCTATTATATCGTCGACGGTAACGGGTTGCATAAATAGTGAATTTAAGGTTTTATTATTTAAATGTGTATTATTCGATGTGATGTCAGTTTTAATATTATTCTCAATTGTGTCAATAAAGTAATTGTTAAACTCGTTTGCAATGTCAATAGGGTCTGTAAATGTCAAATTGTCTCTATTCACGCACACTATAGGTTCCTGCGGCAGCCTAAATTTGGATTTATTTATTATTTGCCAGGTGGCTTTTGATTTATTTTGGGCTGTGTTTATGAAATGATTGTTTTGTGCCTTTTGTGTTAAGTTTATAATTTTTTTATAACGTTTGGTGTAGTTTTTAAGGACTAATTTATTTTTTGAGTCTGAGTTTAGTCGGTATGTCCAAAGTAACTGTCTTTGCTTATTACTACACATTTTTATTCCGTGAGAAATCCATTTCGTTTTCTTGCTAGTTGGAATGGTTATAATTTTCTCAGGAAAACATAATCTATATAAAAGGGAGAAATCATCCATGAAAATGTCAAAAGCTTCGTTCGCGTCCTTAGCATTATGTACTTGCATAAATGAAAGCGAGCTGAGATGTCTTTTGAAAGTAATTAAATTTTCCATGCATATGTCCTGTTTTTTTGTTTTCCAATATTTTAATTTGCAAGTTTTGTTTATAGGGACTTTAAGTATTTGGGAAGTATGATCGGAAAGGACCAGATCTACAACTTTAGCTTTACATTCGTTCCGATAGTTGTGAGCAAAGTTGTCTATACAGGTTTGACTTTTTAACCTAGTGGGAGTATAAAGCGCCAGTTTTAAATTGTACTTCATAAGAAAATATTCAAGTTCTGTTTCTAATCAATACATTGATGTTAAAATCTCCACACAAGACGACCTTCTTATTTGAAGATAGACACACTTTATTTAAGATATAATCTAACTTATCATAAAATATTTCGTAATTATATTTTGGGATTCTATAGACACAAATAATAATAATTTTATAAGCTATTATTTCCACAGCGCAACATTCAAAGATGCCTGAAACTGATTGCTTTGCTATATCCGATATTTCTCTAAACTGTAATCCTACTCTTACGAGAATACCTGTTCCTCCTCTCTTTGTATTCCTCGAAAAGAAAGCCGCTGGACAAAAATTGGGAATATGCAATAAATCCTCATACCCCGTTTGTATGAAGTGTTCTGTAACACAAACGACATCTATACCTGTCCCCTTGTTGATTAATTCTACCAATTTTACAGTCAGTGTATCGGATTTATTGATCAAACCAGCTATGTTCTGGTGTAAGATGTTAAGGTAGTTAACGAAAAAACTGAGAATTTGACTGTTGTGAATTATTAGAAAATTCGTGTTGACTATGATTTTGAGGGTGGCAGTCCTCCCCCGAGTGCGTAGCATTCAGGTTGCATAGGCTAAGAATCAGGTCTTGTAAATCTGATATAACTATATTTAAGCCACTGTTATTTAAGGTTCCATATCGTTTGCTGTAAGTATCATAGTCATAAGATAGATTAGAATTTGAATCAAGTAAATATGCATAGTTACATGTGTTTATGTCCAAGTAAATAAGGTTATTGAATGTTTCTACCCGGCTGTTATACATTAAGTTAGCATCTATCATATATTTAAAAGTTGGTAGGCAAATTATAAAATTAGTATGACTCAATTCCATTAACTTTTCTCTTACAAGCATGACTAATTCTAAATAGTTGTGTGTTTTCCGAAAGTCTTCCTCGCCAATGTAAATAACACAGAAGTCTGAGTGCGTAAAGTTTTGCACTTTTCGCTCAATTTTGTGAAGAATTTGCCGCAATCCACATGTAGGTTTTCGATAATGGCAGATTTCATAATTACGTAAATTAGTTCTTTCGGCAATTGTATATAATCTGTTAGATGTCTCACTGCTTATCAGGCATATTTTGTTTTTTGTGGAAGGTTGTTCCGTAGTTGTTGCGGCTCGTATGTTTGGAGTTGGGTTGGAGCTTAGATGAGCATTGCTGTTGATGGGTTGTTGGATTTGTTTTGGAATTGCCTTATTACTGTTTGTTTTATTTTGTATGGCTTTGGGTGTTATCGTAACTTCTTTCTGGTTAGATATAAACGAAGGATCTGTTTGTGTTTGTATGCTGTTTTTCGGACATTTCTTAATTGGAGTTGACTTTTTGTGTTTTTTAATCGGGCTATGTGTCAGTTCTGTAAGGTGGTTGTTTTTACTTTGTAAAACAATATTTATTTGCTTAAGGTCACTGTTCTCCAAAGACAGTGACTCGATTTCCTGATGTGCACTGTTTAATTCTAACACAAGCTTGTCTATTCGTTCTTTTAACTTAGTTATTTGCTGATGTGCATCATTAATATCATCACTTGATAAATCGGGTAGACTGTTTATGGTATCTTCGAATGTGTCATTTTGTGTTTGGTTGATGACGGTATTTGAATCAGATTTTGTACGCGTACGACGCATAGTGATGTTTTCGAAGAAATTCATTTTCTAATGTTATTGGGATCGTGTTTACCCACAGATATTGTCTATCTATATCAGTTGTGTGTTTACCTCACTCTGGCCGAGCAATTTCGTTGGAGTAATGATGAAGACAATTTATCAATTTACAAAAAGACGATGTTGTCGGTGGGATTTGAACCAGCGTCCAAGTAAGTAGAAGTCTGTACGCCTACCTATAGAGCCATTTGGTATCCGACAAAGTATGTTAAAATTATGTATCTGTTTCGTGAGGTATGGAATTTATAAAAGTTCGTTATGATTGTATAATTCAAACGTATGACAGATTGTTTTTTCACTTTTTGTTTTGGGTTTTATTTTTAAAAATGATTTGTTTCACTTAATTATTGTATGTCCACTGTATTATTATTGATCTTTAATGTAGGTTTAGAGCACTAGAACACAGAATTAATGTAGTTTTGACAGGGTCCACTGTTCAATTGAATATAGCACTAAAACTTTTATGTTTATGAGAGTTTTTATGAGCTAACACTTCCACTTATTGTTTACAATGTCCCTTTCAATATTTACGTGAAAACACTGTGAAATAACTTTATTTAATATTTTTACAAAAATTAGCAACGGAGTACAATGTTTACTTGTTCAAACGTCAACGTCACTTTTTCATACATACATGTTTGATTTTAGTAGGCCAGTTACAGGCAGTTTTGAATTGTCAAAAAAAGATAATAAAATGAAGCTAGAGTCCCATTCAAAAGGCATAATAACTGTGAAAGTACTGTAGTTGCCCATTCCAAAGTTACCGAAATTTATAAATAATATTGCAAAATCATAAATAGCGACTTTTGCTACGACACAATAAAGTTCAATTCAGGCCGCGCAGCGCTAATTACCTACAGTTATATTCTCCTAGAAGCTGCCTCTCTTTCTATTGCGTAACTCTTATCTTCTACCTTCTGACTACGTTCCCTATTAGGTACCTACTGTACTTTTGTGAACAAATGACATTTCAAATAAACCTAGGCTCGGTGTTTACTAAGTATTATTTTTTACAAACTATTTTTGGCTCAGCTCGTAACCGAACTTAGCGGGGGTGGGGTGGCGGGTTCGAAAAATTGGCACACGTCCGACCTCCAACGCGTTCCGTTCGGGACTGAAGCACGCGATGCGAGTAAGAAATGATGAAAACAGCAAATTTTGGAAATGGTTGTTTAGGTTTTTTTTAAATATTTCAAATTATGATTGCCGTTTACTGTCACATTTCTTACGACCTTTATAATGGTATAAGTTTTATTGTTAAAAACCTAATATAACTCAAATGATATAATATTAAAAACCATCATTTAGACTTGTCTTTGCGATTTAATTGGATGCAACAAAGTGCAAGTAATCGTGTATCGCTTTGCCGGAATATCTATCTCGAAGTGTGAAATATGTAATATGTTGTTATCAGAATTTAAATCCGTGCTATATACGAATAAAACACAATACAAAACGACGTTTATCTGGATAACCTCGCCTTAATTTCAAACGTTAAAGGGTTACAATTTTTTTATCCAAATGTACCCAGCTTGATTCTTCTGTATGTTATAATTACAACATTCAGACATAGATTCATGTATATTGTAGCTCCCGAAAATGCCCGCAGTAAAAATTATTTACTTTGTTTCAGAAATAGTCGTAACTATCACAAAATTGGAGTTTTTCGAAGAAAAAAAGAGAAAGAAAAACACGATAAAACTGAAAGGAATAGTCGCATTTTTGATTGTCTATGTGTGCAACTTAATATATCGGATGCTTCTAAAGATTCCCTGAGAAAACACAAAATAAAATTTCGGGCCTTTCATCAAAATTGTACAAAAAGTGGACATCTTCTAAATGTACTAAGGATACATTTCTCAACAAACATAAAGATTGGTTAAAAGGACCCGGTTTCGAAGTGTTTGTGTGTGTGGACCAGCCGTGCCCTTCAACATCATCGGGGGTTCATTCTGTAGGGCGACCCCAGAAATCCTTTGATGAATCATCAACAAAAACAAAAAGACGGAGATTTTGTAGTGTTTTAGTTTTAATTCTTATAAAATAGATCAACATTATTGTAGTTAAATAATTCCTATTTTAATTTTGTATCATTTTGTTTTAAGTTTTATTTTATATTTATAGATAATTATTGTTGTTCTTGGACTATTATTGTATGTTATTTGATAGAATGAACAAATAAATACATATTTTACACATATTTATGATTTTAATTTTTTTTTTTGTAAATATGTAAGTATACAAAAAATAACTAAATGAATGAATTCATAAATGTTGTTGTTGTTGTATGTATAAATATATGTATATATTTATAGTGCCTTACAGGCATAAAAAGTAGGTAGACGTAGCTAATTAGACATCTATCAGTGTTAACAGTAAACGAAAATGTAAAATCAGGAGACTACTGTCATCTTGCATTCACACCTTTGACGTATGCGCATACAGAACACAGAAATCCCCTCCATTTCTCTCTAAAATAGCGTAAGACACCTTAAATGTACATTAACAATTAAAAATAAGTCAAAAAATAATTTTGTCCCGCTAGCTTGTACTAGTCAAAATACTGTGAGACGGTGGGTTTCGTGCTATGAAAACACACTGGGTGCGATACACTGTTTCTAGCAAAACTAACGAATTACTTGAATCGGGTACAGTTGCAAGACGTCTCAACTCCGCCGCGATCCGACACTGAATGTCGTCCTCTCCTCGAGCTAGACATCAGGGCTCTGTATAAGCACGCAGTGTTGTCTGTAGACTTGTAAGTAAGTCGCTTGGCACCACTGTACACTGGCGCGCTTTCCAATTCATTTTATGTCCGTACTATTGACCGGTTCCGACATATATACTATATATAATAAATATATCTGAATAGGTTGTTTTTTTGTTTATTGGACGCGCTAATCTCAGGAACTTCTGGGTCGAATTAAAAAATATTTTAGGGTTAAAGTATAGATAAAGTGTAGATTATTATTAGTATATTAGTATAGCAGGTATTTATTAGTATTAGTATAGATACGTGGTAAAATTTTTAGTGTCGGTGTCCCTTCCACCCTGTATATTTACAACAAAGTAACTCTGTTTTAAATGTTTATCTAAAACAGATTTTCTGTCCTCTTCCTTTAACCTATCCATTGGAACAGAAAACTGCAGAAGCAAAGGTGCTTTGGTTTAATAGTATGTGAATACCTGCACGTCCGCGTAAGCTTTCTGTTCCAGCAACACCTCGATGAGGTTCTCGTGCAGCGCCAGCGCGTGCAGCGCGGGCGGCGCGTCGCGCGCCAGCTCACGGAAAAGGCGCGCGGCGTCGCGCAGGCGGCCCAGCCGGCGCGCGCACATGGCGGCGCGGCGCTTCACGTGCGCCAGCACGGCCGCGTCGCGTCGCGCCTCGGCCGCGCTGGCGGCGCCGCCGGCGGCCGAGTGGCGCCAGGCCGACTCGGCGGCGCGCCAGGCGCGGCGCAGCACGCGCTCGGCTTCGTGCACGGTGGGCGCGTCCTCCTCGGCCAGCAGCAGCAGCGCGGCGGCGCAGTCGGCGCGCACGCCGAGCGCGGCGCGGGCGGCCGCCACGCGCGCGCCGGGCTCGCGCTCGCGCCACGCTCGCGCCATCGCCTCCTCCGCTGGGCCCTGCGCACACGTACGAGGACGGATAACGTGTGCACAGTTTGTAACTCTGCCACCACTGTGTACGTCGTACGCTGATGGCATCACGTGCGCCATAGAGAAGCAGACGTGTGAACTTGTGAGTTCGAACTTCAGTTGTTGCACTACTCTTAAAGTCTTTTAATTTTAACATTACCACTATCAACATCAAGCACAGTAGAAGCCAATGATTGTCAAAACTATCCTTTATCGAATCATGGCTGGTACTCAGAACTCGTAGCATTTCTTCATTGCCAGAACACACTGTGGTCGAAAATCAAGCTTCTTAGTCAAGTGGTATTATTACAGGTTGTGCACTATAAAGCTTGGGACTTCTCAATCACTGATGCAATGCTCCAATCTGAACTGATACATGCTCCAGGTAAGGGAACATCATAGGGGTGAAAAATTCACGATGTGAACATTTTTATAATTTTTTCATGGTGAAAGTGTTATTTTGTAATATTATTGAATGATAATAATTGTAAAAGAGCAAAATACATTCCAACTGAAAAAATATAATTCATTAAATACATGCATTAACTGAAGCTGATATTAATATTATCTTTTCTATTTAATTGATTAACCTCATGTTACAATAAAATGTTTTGGTTGAATGGATCTTCATTTTAAGACAAGCTAGAAACTGCAACACCGGCCCAAGGTCATACAAATTGCGCCTTGTTCAGCTCCTTGTAGCACAAGTAGACCGTGATCAGGGTCGATACAAAACTATCTATCACAGTACCAGGTATGTTGCTGAGGATGTTTTATTATTTTTCAAAATAGCTTATATAGCATATATTTTATGGTATAAGTTTGTAAAATCATCTGTTTATAGTAGTAAGTATATCCTCCTCTGTAAAATCTCACAATCCAAGTAAGGTTTGCTGTAAGAATACCCAATTCTGGGTTAAGCTTGCCTTTGTACATAAGCTATATGTTGTAATTATGTATTTCTCTTATTTGTGTGTGCAATAAAGAATAAGAATAGTTTTCCACAATTTAAAGCCATTGTGTAATACAATGAAATAGTATGATGAATGTGAGCATATACCTCAGCTCCACAGCCGAACCAGGCCTGGTGCTCCTGCGCCGACAGATTCATGTCGTAGTAGGTAAGCGGCGCCCGGCGCGCGGCGCTCCACAGGCGCCCGTACTCCGCACCGCGCAGCAGCGACAGCGGGTTGCGCCACACCTTGCAGTCTGCCGCGTCCGGCTCCGAGCTGGCGCCGCCGCCGCCCAGCCATGGGCCCAAGTGCGTCAGCGACACCTGCTCAATGAACGAAGTGCCATACTTGCGGAAGTACCACCACTCGAAGATCAGTATCAGCCCTGAGATCAGCGAAGACGTGCCCGTCAGCGCCACGTAGAACTTGGGTGTTAGCGCGCCCAGGAACGCCGACGAGTCCCACATCGCGAACACCGTGATTAATTGCGGTCGCGCCGCCGCCGCAGTACACAGGAATAGAGCCGCTCTGCCCGCTCGTCAATACTCACGACCTGCCTTAAATGACTTATTGGGACACTGTATCGATTTTATGACGATTTTAATGATTTCTCGAATAGTTCAAGAAAGACAGCTAGCTAACTATAACAATAACAATAACAAACACTATGCTTTATGCTTTAGACCAAGGAACTTGACTCTCACTTCATGACTTTGACGTTTCAATTTTTTTTTCCTTCACCCTATTCGGGCAGGCTATGGGCTAGGGCCATACGGCCTCGTCTTCACAGCTTATCATCCTTCTTGTCCAAAAGTATATATGGCCGCAGCCTTGGCCTTAGCAGTATAAACCTTGTTTTAATTTTATTTTAGGCCAGAGCCACGTCTTCGGTATTCATTGTATATTCAGTAACTTATTATGGTGTCATATCCGTGTATTCGTGAAACCAACCTTAATACCGCTCATAACACTGGGAAGAGAACTGTGACCTGAAATACAGGCCCAGCCTGGCTCAGGTGCAGTTGCTCATATTATTCTTTGTGCTTAGACCTAACTGCATTTAAATATTATTCAATATGTTACATTTTTATTTTTTTTATAAACAAACATAAATAAATAAACTTAAAAAAATAAACCGAAGTAAGGTCATATTAGGGTCATATCCTTCTACTAGCTTATGCCAGCGGCTTCGTAAAAGTATCCTATGTGTAACACATTGGATACTTTTACCATGGGGTCCCATCTCGAACACATTATAATTAGTCTTGAAAAAATATCATAGATGGCAGCATAGGTAACAGTTATGAAATTAACAACCACTAAAATGAGTTAAACGGCAGATTTTGACTGAAGTAAGATTAGTAAAAATCAAAACTTCCTTGTTTAATGCTGATTTATCTATTTATACTCACAAATCACGTAATTTCGACAAAAAAAATAACTGAAGACTTTTCTAATTCATTCGAACCCATAGAATGATAAAGTTAGTTAAAGGAGCTATCTGTTATCCATTTTGTCTATAGCTCTTTGCAATAGATGGCGTTTTACTCAAAGCGTCACATACAATGTAACCACAATCGTTGCTAAATATGTTTAGTTAATTCATTTAAAGGAAATTCAGTAATTTTTTTTAAATCTATTACTGTTCACAGAAATGTAAGAAATATTTCTAACATGTTTATGGTAAATAATTATATATTTTTTCATGTAACTAAAACCAGAACTAGCATTGCACGAAACGTTTTCAAAGTAGGTAGTTACTCTGTCTGTCAATGTCAATGTCAATTCTGTTTTGGTCATGTCTGACTCCCAGTACCCAGCTTTGAATGCGTTTTTGTTTTCTTCTAACCGACCTCGGTTCGAACTATGGATTTTAGAAAAGACACCTCCCTATGTCTTGACCTGGACCCTGGATACTGTACAACAACGAATCTTGCACATACGACGACTTATGCTAGTAAAAACTTTGGATTTTGATTTTAGAAAGCACACTCAATATGGCTCCTATCAAGTGCTCATATTTAAGCGAACAGTCATCGAAAGATTTCTCAATGTGTCGGATTCCAACTGGACATGCAAGTCGTTTGGCAGTTTGGTTGAGCAATTGTGGTAAGTGTATTTACGGCTAAAATATTATGTAGTCACTTTTGAGATACTAAAAATCAAAATCAAATTAATGACGAAATACATCAAATTTAACTGGTGTTAAACGTCTCCTGAACGCGCACATACACTGATTTTCAGTTTTAACTAGTACATAGTATGATCAAATAAGTATAATGTAACATTGATAAGTATTGTGTGATAAAGACTCTATAAAATAAAATATGTACTTACTACTAACGTCTATAGCCAATGGTTACTCCAAATTGTTTTTATAAATGTTGAGAACTAACTGAAAACTAATAGCTCAACAATATACATCTAAAATGTGGCCATATATTAGTCAATAACATATTGTTTGTGATTTTAGGAAACATGACGGTAGCTCACCTTAATCATCAGGAACTGCGGTGATAAGTTCATTCAGACAAAAACTGGCAAAAGGAAAAAATTATCAAAAATGGCAGTGCCTCAAAACCACAACGATGTGCAATGCTCGGTCATGACACTGCATTCACCATGTCCATCAACATCACAAGGCATTTTTTTAAATAATCACAATTTTATTGTACCCTCATTTATGGGAATTCTGTGTGTAAGTTTTTAAGAATGACAAGAACTGTTCTTACAGGTCGTCAATAGTTTGTAACATAGAGCTTACGTTACCTTTATATCTGTTTTTTTAGCTCAAGAAACTTCACCTGTACTGAAAATTTTGACTCGCAACCAAAGTGTATAAGACACAACTGACTTGTAACAGTCCAAATGTTGTAGGACCAACTGCATCTAGTGCACTTTTATGTTTTGACACATAAAAGAAAAGGAAATCAACAAACACTCCAAAGTGCAAGAAATTAAAAATGACCCTTCAAATGTCTTCCAGGTTGATCAAAAAAGAAAAAATCAAATATAACAAACTGTAAAAAAACTTAACCTGTAGTAAAACTAATTACTACATAGTATAAAACAAAGTTACTTCCCGCTGTCTGTCTGTCCCTGTGTATGCTTAGATCTTTAAAACTACGCAACGGATTTTGATGTGGTTTTCATTTCATTTCATAGATAGAGTGATTCAAGTGGAAGGTTTATATATACATATATACTGCACCCGTGCGAAGCCGGGGCGGGTCGCTAGTAACATAATAAATTTAGGAAAACATCACTTCAAAAGTAATGCTTCAAGAATTTTTAGTTATTTATTTATTTAAAATAGATACACCTACAGTACATACATTTTACATTTAACAATAGAAATATACAGGTTAGGGTTCTGATGTAGGTACCAATTACAGGTGTACACAACATTCTCTTAAGTACAATATAGCTATTTTATTGTAAAGTTAAAGAAATAAAATGTAACATAAAATAACAAACAAAACATCTTTGCCTTAAACTAAAGAAGAGATCAAAAAACTGACTTACACTAATAAACACAAAACAAAAAAAAAAAAACCAAATAAAACTGATAAGAAACTAATTATAGCCATTTAAATGTAGGTTCATATGAGAGCGCAACAGGCTTTTGAACTTCGGTAGGGAACCAAAGAACACATCCAAGTCAGGTAATTTACAGTTGAGTTTGTAGTATTGAATGCACATTCTTGATACTGGTGAGTTGGTTTGCGTTTGAAAAAGTCTAGAAATTGGCTGTCTAGGACGATTGTTTGGGACTGGCAACATTACACGTTCTAGCAACTGTTCGCATTCAATTTGACTATTGACAACCTTATGGAGAAAAACTAAGTCATGAGTTGAGTCGCTTCGAAACCGTCGCACTGTCGACGGTTTCGAAGCGACTCAAGTTTAAAGAAAGTCAAACGTTCTTCGTATGGACATCGGTGGGATATTCCTGTGGACATGTATGCAATTATGTCTCGTAAACGCTTGCTGGATGTTCTCGAAGCGCTGCGAATGTATAGCATACATAGGATTCCATGCTATACTGGCATACACTAGATGACAACGTACCAATGCCTTGAAAAGGATAATTTTAGTTTTTACTTCAAATGACTTCGCGTTTCTTTTGTTAAAACCTAACAGTTATGCAATTAAAACAAACTAAAAGACAAAAATTAAACTACAAAAGCAGTTAGGTATTTAATTAAAGTATTAAAATATTTTTATAAAATTATTCAGTTTGTTTTTTGTTATTTATGTAAGTTGGTACTTAGTATCTACATCCATCTTTCATCCTCCTACTCCTAGTACCTACCTTTTCATATCATTTCCTTGCCGCAGTAACTATATTAAATTAAAAGCAATTGTATACCTAGATTTGATTGATTTGAGTACCTATAATGAGCTGCAAGTGATGATCTGCAAACTTTATGGCGGGTCGGAGTATCTAACGTAAGTAAATTTTCTTACGTTTTTTGCAATTTGCAAGTCGGTGTCAGGTTGTATGTTGATTAAAATATGATTCGCGGCTGTAACATGTATGTAGTTACAGAATTGTAATAATTAAAATCATCAATACAACCCTCTAAGTTCATTTAATACCATTGAAAGACTTTTTCATGAAATAGTTATTCAATGGGATTGTATTGACGATTTTAATTATTATAATACTGTAAATACATACGTGTTACGGTCGCGCATCATATTTTGTTCAACATCCAGCCTGACACTGACCTGCACATTGCAAAATGGTAAAAAGAAAAATTCGCGCGCTGCCCTGGCGTTTTCTCCAGCCAAACCACAGGGCGCGGTGCAGCTCCGGCGCGGCGCCCGAGCGTTGCCGCTCCGGTTTTCTACATACAACAATGTGTTGTAGCCACACGGCGCTGTGCGGTGCCCTCCGGCACCGCACCGCGCGCGTGCCAGAATCGAGACGAGACGGGAATGGATAAACAGAGCGGCGCCGGCGTGGCACCGCACAGTTGTTTGCGATCCATTGTTATTACAGACTGTAGTACGTAGGGCAAGCCAATAGTTTTTTCATCGCCGCTGCGATGTCGCACTTCCCGTGTGTTTGTCAGTGCGGCGAAATGGCTTGCGGTACGGCGCCGCACCGTGCCGTGTGGTTTGGCTCTAAGAACGTTTACGACTTACGGCATTTCATACAAACTTTCAAGTCCTTTTTTTTTTAAATTTCTGATCCGATATAAATGAAACTTCATACGCATAAGCAGGATACTTAAGTCGAAAAAGTTCTCAGAGAACATTTTCGAAATGTCATTTTAAAAATAAGAGATAATTGGATATTTCTGTTTCTATGAATCTAAAATCGCCCTAATTTAGCTGTAATACTATTTTTCGAAAATGTTCTCTGATAATTTTTTAGAACTATGTATATTGCTTAAGTGTATAATGTTTCATTAAAATCGGTTCAGTCATTTCGAAAAAAAAGAACTTGAAAGTTTATTCGAAATGCCGTAAGTAGTAAACGCTCTAAAAGTATTGAAATATTCAACAAAAACAAATGAAGATGCATTCGCCGCAAAGAGATGTTTGTTAGCTCACTCACACAAATGAAACCGTTTCGCCAACTAGAGATATTTTTTGTTGTATTGTTATTATCTATTTGTCCTTGAACGCACGGTGCGATGTAGAGAATCTATGCGCCATCTAGTAGTATCGATGCCACTTAGTATCGATGCCACCTAGAAACTAGGCCTACTCCTAGATGGCGTTGTAAGACTACTGCCTCTGGTAATCAGTGAGACGTTGGTGCTACCATCTGTTGAAAAAATGGAGGACAAAAAATAGCCGGTCCGATTGCCAGTTTTAGGGAGGTATCATTTCTTTGTATGGGATTGGGTATCTGTACGTAGTATTATATTATCTGTGCTTTTACGAAGACACATCCAGGTTATAAACTATCTGTGTGCCAAATTTCACGCAAATCTGGTCAGTAGCTTTTGCGTTATAGAGTAACAAACATCCATCCATCCATCCTCAGAAACTTTCGCATTTATAATATTAGTTTAGTATGATAGGAAGTAAGATACTATTATATACTATTATATATCAATGTCGCTTAACACGAGCCAACGCGAAATTGGGATTTCACATTATATTTATAGACACGTCAGAATAATCCTACCAACTTACTAATAGGAAAATACTCCCGCGCCTCGCACGTCCTGTGCCACACCAGTAGTTGCGTGCCATGCGCCCGTCTACGTGAGTTTCGAAGGCCTATTTGACTATGTTGCGGGATGATTTTGGAAAAAGTATAATACATATGTCTCATAATTTTAATTGAAGAGTCTGTACACCAATTTTCGAGTCAATCGACCCAGAGAATATAAAGTTTCACAGAAAATTCAACCCCCCATTTCACCTTCTTAGGGAAGGAATTTTGAAAAACCCTTTCTTAGTGGATACCTCCTCTTCTCAAAGAATACACCTTTCTAAATTCATGTCTTTAAGACCAGCGCTTTATGCTGTGCGTTGATGATTATATCAGACAGTCAGTCAGGAATATGAATTTTATTTGCATAGACAGATTAAATCGTCCCGAACGGTCAAATTGAAAATCCAGCAGGCTATTGACTATTTTATTGATCGGCGGTGACTATCAAGCTTCAATTGTATACCGGATGCCCTTTGAGCGTTACAATACAGGGAACATTTTATATTTAGCGGTTTATATGAAACATGACACAGTTTTTGTAAATTTGCGGGATTTGCTGAAGAAGAGCGAAAACGAAGTCTGCGAATTGAGAGATTCCGCGCGCCGCCTACACGATTGTGGAAAGCTAGAGACCATTTCTAATATCCTACTGTGTGTTTATAGCTTGTGATGTCCAAAAATGTTTATTTTCTTGTATTATTATTGGTTTTTTTTATTGATTACTAGCGACCCGCCCCGGCTTCGCACGGGTGCAATATATACATATAAACCTTCCTTTTGAATCACTCTATATATTAAAAACCGCATCAAAATCCGTTGCGTAGTTTTAAAGATCTAAGCATACATAGGGACAGACAGACAGCGGGAAGTGACTTTGTTTTATGCTATGTAGTGATTTTATGTGAATAAAATCTGAAGTTATATAATAGTTTCGTTAATTCTGATTTTAGCCACGCGACAAAAGAGCCTTGTACCGTTACAAATGAAAAGAAAAGGCTTAATTTAATAAAGATAGGTAGTTTTATAAATAGCTCAATAATACTTTACACTAACTTCACTTTTGTACATAATGTAAGTATATTTGTTTTGTTTTAGGGCTTGATTCAGAAAGCAATACTCCTGGACACGCACGCATATTGAGGCAGTTCCTCTCTCTGGAGCCCTGACCACCGACAGCCTGAACCTTGTTCCTGATGGCGATGGGCCATCTATTTTAAAATGTTTTGTTTACTATTGTTTTTAAAAATATTTAAAAATGTATTACATAAGAGAAACAATGAATAAAGGACATAATGCTGTAAGACAAAAAAAAAATGTAAATTATTTAAGAATTGTTCATTAGTCTACAACGTCAAGCATGACGACAATTTTTTCTCCACCTTTGACACTGGTAGAAACATTTCTTCTCAACAAAAAATGTCAAAAAGTCTGTATCTCAATTCTCATTGGACCTGGACAAGATTATTTTTATTACTGTTCTTTGTATTTATTGACCTATATTGAATCAAATAAATAAATAAACACATAATAGGATTTTTCGGATTTTTGGATTTTTGCGTTGTGGTGAAATGCGATGCGGTGCGTCCAAATCTGCATCAGTTCTAATAGAGGTGCTTAATCTATGAAAACTAAAAGCAAGCAAACTTTGCTTTGGCATGTTAGCAACACTGGACTTAGAACTGTCATATTGTATTTTCCATAGATCTTGGAAATTTTGAAGTCTAACTCGAACTTTACGTAACTAATTGCTGAGTGGAGGTTATCTCCGAAAACTAACAAAATGTTGGGCCGTTTGGGAAAGAAACATGTTGAAATCGCCGCATCGTTCGCCACATCAGCGGCAGGCTTCGGAGGCGCGGCTTTCGTCGGTCTCCTTTACTTCACGGACTGGAGACTGTTCTGTGCCAACATCCCCTTCTACGGAGGAAAATTCAAGAATGAAGAAGTGGAGAAGTAAATCGTGACATGAAGCTAGCAAATCAAACGTGGATTGTATACCTATTTATTTAGAATTTATGTAATTATGATATATAAGTTACAGTGTTATTGAATTCGTGTTTCTTTGACCCTACCCTTTGTAAGTGGCATGTGTCCGTAGCGCAAATTTGCGGATTCTTCCTTTCAGCAGAGTGGACTTTAATAGTTGTCATCTTTTTGGTCGTTCGACAAGTGACAAGCAGGCTATCTATATTCTATATTAGGGTTTCGGTTTCCGCACTTAGTTTTAAGGACTAAGTACAATAATTGTACGTCATTTCATGTCATGAAGGCCGTTATTCCAACCAGCCCACCTCCCTCCAGAAGCAGATCAGTCTTCCCAGTCTTCTCAGGACATCTGCAAGGGATCTTGGTGTTCCTAAAGCTTCTTTGCGGATCTGGGTGACGCCGGTGCACTGGAGGAGTACATGCGCTACCGTTTCCTCCGCCTCCATGCACAGCTCTGCACAGGGTATTGTCAGTGATACCTAGGGTGTGAAAGTGTTTGTTCAGTGCGCAGTGTCCAGCGATGGTCCCCGCCATGAGTTGTAAGCTATCTCTGTCCAGCCCTTAATTATCTAAGCCCTGTTGTAGAGGTCCACCATTTCTCTGCTTGTGTTTGAGTGTGATCCTTTAACAAACTCCTTAGTTGATTGAAAGGAGTGAACACAATGGGTTTCGGGTCCAAAGACTTTCGTGTTGGAACCCCTTCTGGCGAATTCATCAGCTGCATTGTTTTCAAATGATCCACTGTATTCTTTAATCCATGGTAGTGTCACTGTCGCAGTTAAGTACCGTAAAGCATTCTAGGATTATATTAGTCTCGACTTGATCTTGTTTCCCTTTAAGGATTGAAGAATTGAGGCACTGTCAGAGAGTAAACGAATATGGAGTATCTGTGACTACCCTGACCTCTACGGCATGTGCTGCATGTTCGTACCTGAAGCCTTCTACATTCCTCCTCTACACATTACACTGCCCGTGGTCCATTCAGATCACATTAACACTCCCAAACTCTATACTGCTATTGAGAAATTCTTTTTGTAGTGGACAAAACCAATGATAAGACCAAACAAACAGACCTGACCAGATAAACAGTAAAAGAGAGAAACAAGACGGTGAGTCTAGTTTCTTCTTTTTACTTTTTAATTACTAACATTAGTTATAAGCAAAATTCTTGTTATTGACAACCTTGCCTTGCCTATGGACTTTTTTTGTCTGAAATAAATGTATTTTTTTTTTTAATAATACCTTGCCTGAACCAGGACCCCATGCTTAGCAGTTACCTTTACAAATAGGTAACCTATGTTAAAATTTTAACATTCCTGGCATTTACAAAACTGTAACTTTTGTTAATAAGTAATAAGGAAAATACAACCAATAGATTTTATTGATTTATTAAAGTACAGTGACAGATTTAAAAAAGTGCAAATAATTCTCTAACTAATGTGATTTTAATAGCTACCTGTACTTACAAGTTAAAATAAGATACTATAATATATCTAATTACAACACATTCATAAGTAATTGTAAAATATAACAGCCACAAGGACCTGTAGGGACTCACTGGCTCGCTCACGCTCACTACGACACAGGAACAACATAGTACAGAGGCGAGCTGTTAGGTGAGCCAACACCTGCGCGCCACTCACTAGTATAACTCTAGTAATATCAAATATTCATAAGCTTAGTTGTCACTAGTTACTAAATCTGAGTAAATATAGGGTTATGAATCTTCTAAACAAGGCTGGGGCCTTGAACGTGACTACCCTTGTATGTATATGGTTGGTATGGTAGTGTTGGGAGAATGTTATATATGCCTATATAACATTCTCCCAATACTTGAGAGCATGCAGCCACACCTACATCCTACATTTGCACACTTCAGTGCAATAGAACATAATTTCGTACTAATTGCCATTTCCCTCCCATTAACTGTAGAAGTGTAGGATGAAATGAAGAACAGGAAAAGTGCTTTATTGAAGTTAGCACAATGCTACCTACAATAAGGAAAAAAACCTTAGTCGAATTAAATGCAGACATTTTGTTTGGTCACTTTCCTCGAGCAAATGCAATCATTTAAATTGTAATGTATAATGCAGATACTTGTTCCATATGTTACAAATTGTTGTTGTATTGTTTTGTATTAAAATCAAAAGAGCAATGTTGGCCCACTGGTAAATTGGTAATTGCCCCGACTTGACGTGACGTCTACCAACCCCGCAAACCGCGTCACGCGTGGTGGAATACGGCCCACTCGCTTTCATAGAGAGGAGGCCTGTGCCCCAGCAGCTGTGGGAACATTATAGGCGGATTATTATGCAATTAGTTAAATTCCCAACTGAGGCAAGCCATTTTTGACAAAGCAAAAAATGCAGATTTACTTTGCTTACCTACCTACCTAGTCAGTAAATGTATGTAGGTAAGTACCTAAGCATGCAAATATGTTGTTAATTTTGTGTAATTAACATAAAATCCATTTTCTCCAACATCTGTTTTCTTTCTGCCATAAATAGTGTATATTCCTTGTACCTAGACAACACGACCACATAACATTTCATACCCTATATCAATCAAAATAAAGTCTACATTTGACGTAAGATGGCCAGCCCTATGGAAAGTACATAAAAGGTACAAATGGCTACATGACATAAGTGGGCATTACAAAATATCTGCTAGGTACCTACAACAAATTATTTATTTTGTGATCTCGCATCTGTTCACAGGTCGTTTGATAATAGAGAATATTAGTACCCGTTAAATTACCTAATGTGTATGTAAAGTATTAATCAACTAATTCCTGATAATTTGAGGGACGGTCAAACACTAAAATTAAACACCTATAACATAGGTAAGCTATTACTTAGGCCAAGTTGAGTAGGTACCTACTCCCTGGACAGTTTTATAAGCTGTGTCAAATAGGTAATAGGTACCTGATGTCATATAACAAATGTAGGTACCCATCTACTTAATGTTTTAATAGATAGGTACATTATAATTTCCTACTTTCCAAAACTACCATAATTATTAATAATAATACGTTAGGTTCATTTGGGGTCCTGAGAAAGGAAGCATAACATTAGTCAAGTGTAAATTACCTATACATTTTAAGAGTATATAAAACTTTACAGTTCAAATTCGTTAATATTTTATACAGACGACGAGTAATAAGTTACACGCGTAATTAATTATTTACTGGGACAATCTGTCATTCATAAATCGTGCCTACTACCTACGGAGTGTAGGCAACAACAATAACAAGGAATGTTCATGTAGTACCTATCTGATTTAAGAGAGAAAAGAAGTCTTGTAATCCCCATTTCTCCAGTATGTAGCAGACCGTACTCTTCATCTCCATATGTGCAGGAGAGTGCAAGCTATATAAATGTAGTCAGGTAATGCATTCGGATGATCGCGATTCGCCACTAAGCTATACGACATAAATGTAACCTATGGGTTTCATCGGACATTTAGCTTTTTATAAATCGGCTGCGGGCGGGAGCCGCGTGTGGCGGCTAGTCGGGCTAGAAGCGCAGCTCGGCGTCCCCGCTACCGGCGCCGTCCTCGTCGTCGGCCGGCGCGCCTTCCGCGGCCTCCTCGGGCTTGTCGCCTGCAACACATCGTCCACGTCACTCGGCGCATACTAACACAGAAGAGCTCGGCCGAGCGGTCACGTACCGGGGCAGGCGGGAGCGCCCTTGGTGCGCGAGCCGGGCAGCTCCTGGCCGTGCGCGTCCACGCACCAGCACACGGCCAGCGCGGCGTGGCACTGGCGCGGCCGGTAGTAGCCGCGCGCGTCGCAGGCCGGCACGTAGGCGCCGCTGGCCGCGGCCGCCGGGTGCGCGCGCGCCAGCGCGGTGCAAGGCCGCGCCGCGCGCCGCAGGCAGGCGCACCAGGCGGCGCGCGCCACGCCCCCGCCGCCCCCGCACGACGCCAGGAAGGGGCGCAGGCAGCGCTCGCGCTCGTCGTGGCGCAGCGCGTACAGGTTGCTGGCGGACAGCAGGCCGTCGCCGTCCGTGTCGAGGTGCGCGAACATCCAGCGCACCTCCGGCTTGCAGTCGCTCGGGAAGCCTGCGGGAGGGAGTGAGTGTTACGTATTTCAGTTCGGAGTCGTGTCTTTCTCCGTGTCCGGTCGCCGCAACCGTTCGCTCACCTTCCGCCGGCGGCGCTGTCGCTCCCGCTTCGTCCATTAGAACCGAAAACCAGTCGAGAAGTCGATTTGCCATCTTGTCCAGCGCGCAACCCTCGGATCCTGTCAATGGTAGTATTTATTGAATTGTAGCTATTAACCAATCAAAGGATTTTGGCGTTCGGGTAAGGAACCTTAAAATTGTTAGTAGATTTAAATTTGAATTTCGTCATGTTCATCAGGTGTTACACAGTCTTTACTTATACTCATAGACTATTTGCACTGTTTAACTATGTCGATGAAAATTCTAAAGAATGAGATTCTGATGAAGAACTTGAAGGCTGCAGCACCCAACAATAGTGTAGTGAAATTACCTACTATAACTAAATAATACTTATACTAATTAAAATAAACACCGGCCAAGTGCGTGTCAGAACACGCACAGTGAAGGGTTCCGTAGTCGGGTTCAATCATTAAATATTTTATCCCAAGAACAAACTTACATTTGCAGTTGAAAAACATGTTCTCCATACATTCCGCACAGATATTACCCGTTAACTTGTAAAGCCTACCTTGCTCTGATAGTTATCCTTTTAACTTCATTATTAATACAGCACGTAGGCATCGGAAAGGTGTGGCCATATTTAAGCACGTGATATCAATGACACACCATCAATTTTAATAAAGCTCAAATCAAATCAAATCATTTATTTTGCTTGAATATGGGTACACATAAGGATGAAACACAACAAATATAGCTCAGGACCATATCCTACCCTAACAGGTGTGCAAAACCGCTGAGCTGATTTTTTAACATTGCATCAATAGCGGCAATAGATTGGACTGATATCTACGACCTTGATTTAGAAATGAGTTTAAGTTATTTGTATGACACAATTAATTTAAAAATAGATGACTGCGTTCCCAGAAAACAGCGAAGTCGTAAGCTCGTATGTTTAACCCGAGTTTTACTCTGCTGAAATAATTCTGCAGGCCTTATAAGGCCATTCGCCAAACGGTACAAGAAAACCAAGAGCCAGGATGAGTACGAGGCGTTTGCTCTGTGTAGGGCTAAAGTAAACCAGTTGATTAAATTAGCACACGAATAACACAGCAACAAAAATCAAAATCAACTGCAAAAAGACCCAAAATCATTTTGGAACTATGTAAAATCCAAAAGGGGTAGTCGAAATCCACAAAGGACTTTAAAAAACGGGGAGGTCTGTCTGATGAGCAATGTGTAAAAGAGTTTGCTCAGTACTTTCACTCGGTTTATAGCACGAGACAAGCCGAATTGAATGTTGCCGCGGCGATAGAAGAAGCGGGTGGTGAGAATGGAGCGGCGCAGATTCATCTACACCGTGTATGAATCCGCTGTTTTTCCTGTAGATTCTACAGGAATTACAGTAGAAGGATGTGCAAAGTGCGCTTGAACAACTTGCGCCGAAGAGATCCGCGGGACCGGACGGTATTCCGCCTTACATACTCAGAGACTGTAGATGTGTGCTGGCTGAACCGTTGCTCCATATATTTAAGTGTCTGAAGGCAGCCGTGTTTCCAGAGAGATGGAAAACCACTCGTGACGTGCCGGTACCGAAAGGAGGTATAAGTGATGACAATGTTAGTGGGTACAGATCTATTGCGGTACTGTCATCACCAGCAAAAGTGTTAGAATGCACTATTCGTAACAGCATTTTTATGCAAATGAAATCACAACTCTCATATGAACAGCACGGGTTTCGACCAATGAGGAGTACCACCAGTAACTTACTGAGTTGCATGGCTCATGTGCTGCCGATTGTAGGCAGTGGGGGGCAAGCTGACGCTGCTTACTTCAACTTCAAAAAAGCATTCGAACTAGTCGATAATGACGCGTCGCTCAAGAAGTTAGCAGCTGTTGGTTTCACTTCGCACCTACTTCATTTCTTCGCCAGTTACATGAGGGATAGGCAGCAATACGTAGAGTACGAGGGACACAAGTCAGAGCCGTACTTTATGTGGTCTGGTGTACGCAAGGGAGTAACCTCGGACCTCTGCAATTTATAATTATGATAAACGATTTGTCCAAAGTCGTTAAAGATGCAAATTGTTTATTATTTGCAGACGATCTTAAGGTATCCCTGGCAGTGAGGGGTGATGATGACTGTGAACGCTTACAGAAGGCCATAGATAGCTTAGTTACCTGTAGCAAGGAAAACCTTCTGCAATTCAACGCCCAAAAATGTGTCACCATCACTTTCTCGCGTGCAGGTAGTCCTATTGTACATGATTACAACATTGATGGGATGCCGATGATTAGGGTTACAGAGGTTAGGGACTTAGCAGTTAGTCTTAACTCGGGGCTAGTGTTTCGTGATCATATAGTCAAGTGCTGTAAAAAGGCCTACAGAAATTTAGGGTTTCTTAACCGTAATGTTCGTGGTTTCACAAATATTACGGCGATTATCGCTTTGTACACACTTTGAGACTAAATATAGTCTCATGTTGGAGCGTATACAAAATAAAGGACGAAGCGTCAAAACGTCCCCGCAACCCTTACACCGACCAACAGATTTAAAATTTATCACAGTCAAAACATCTTAGTAACGTGATATTTTTTTATTGTGGTGACATCTCTCAAAAGTGTGCGATTTCCGAGAAAAATCATGTTTTAATACTAACATTTTGGCACAAAATAACCGTTTGTTAACCATATTTTTTGATTTTCAAAGTATTTTCATTAATTTCTATATTTCTGTGCACATTAATTACATTTTTAAATATTTTTATCATTTTTTTAATTTAAATAGTATAAAAAACACAAAAAAATGCAATACAAGAATAAAATTACATTTATTACAGGAAATCGAACTGCAGGAAGCTGCGCAAATAATAATTTCAACTGTGGGGTCCATGTGGCGGCTAGGGCGTTGCATTAATTTTAATCCACCGTCGGAACTACTTAATAGTATTATGAGTATAATTGATGATAATTAATATAACATAACAGTATTTAATATTGTTATTTTTTTTTTAACATTTTTGTACGGAATTTGAAAAAAATTTTTTTCTTTTTTTTTCATTTTATGTTATTTTTAAACCCCATGGATATTGAAGTTAAAACTGGTTGCTAGTCTTTTTATAGATCCTTATGAACCTACTAACACATACGAAAGACCTGTTGGAGGGGGGGATGGGTCTCATACAAATTTGGTCATCGTCCTTTGTTGGATTTTTATGTTTGCAGCTCTATGGAGTAAATCCTTTCTACCCGCTTATGTATCCAACCTTGTTTATATTAGGCATGCTTGGATACAAGGAGCTGAGAGTTAGGCGTGAGTTCGCACTTGTCTCATATTTATTTAAATTAATTAGAGGCCAACATATTAGAGTTGGTGTGTTTGAGTGTGCCCGACAGATATGTGTGGCGGCGACGTCGGCCTCAGCTGCTGGCTGTATCTCGTGGTCGCACTAATATGTTGAATGAGGCGCCTCTGACGCGGGCGGTTCGCACTCTTAACCTTTTAGCAGAGGAGGTAGACTTTTTTGCTTGTACATTGAGCGAATTCACAAGGATAACATTATATGCAACCAGTTATAGATAATAAGTTGTTGGTTTGCTTCACTATTGCATTGGCTATTGTATTGGGTTGTTGGTTTTTGACTTTTGCCTGTAGAAATAGTTGTAAGTAATGATTAAATAAATAAATAAAAATCAAACTGAACAACTGTCTCCATGGGACCACTGGACCAACAACATAACATAACGCCTTGCAATCCCCGAAGCGTTACGCAGAGGTGTACCAAGCAATACACCCACATTTCGCCAGTTGTGTTTAAGTCCCATGTAATAGGGAGCGAGCCTACTGCCATCAGCCGGGCACAAATCCAGGCTGGGGACTGCTACTGAGAAATTCTTGATGGAAAAACCCAATAACACTTTGCCTGAGCCGGGAATCAAACCCAGGACGTCATGCTCAGCAGTCGCGCTTCCGACGTCTAGACCAACGAGGCAGGCGTAAAAACATAATCTTCATTTGAATCGTTAGGACTACACTTTCTTGATACATGCTGTGAATTTTTTCACATACTTATCCAAAAACAACCATTTGTTATGGTTAATGGTCATAACGATGTGTAAAAAAAAGTATTAAGTTGATAGTCGAGAAAAAAAGTATTTTACCACTTTGTCGGCGTGAGTAATACCAGGCATGCCTTTTTAATTCTGTCGTTTACATATTTGCCGCCAATTTTGAATTTAGAACTGTTCAATATTCAAATTTGTTGGAATTTAGAATATCAAAACAATTGAAAGAATTAGGATTAATGCAATTGTTTAGTCACATCGTTGTTTTGAATCTGTCAGGTCACGTACGAAAATGAATGTCACTAAGTAAAATGTCCGTGCAATAATTTTCTATAACTTCCGAAGAGGCCTAACACGGCTTCAGTGTTATGAAGAGCTGACATCTGTGTTCCATGATGAAGCCCCATGTCTGAGGACTATCGAACGCTGGTATTTAGAATTACAGCGTGGACATACCAGTCTTAGTGACAAATCTCGTGAAGGACGTCCAAAATCCGCCTTCACTGAAGATAACATCGTTGCTGTGAGACAATTAATCCTCGAAGATCGTCATGTGGCATATCGGGAGATAGAGGCGTTATTAGGCATCTCAGGGACAACCATTCAGAAGATTTTGCATGAGGCGCTTGGTGTTAGAAAGCTAGTTTCCCGCTGGATCCCGCATTTGCGCTTTCTGACGATCATAAGGCGGCCCGCGTCAGTTGGTGTGAGAAAACTCTTCAAAGGTCTACGACATCATCAGTGGTGACGAATCTGGGATCTATACCTACGATCCTGATTCCAAACAACAATCCACAATCTGGGTCTTCCAGGCGGGAGCCCAAGCCGACTAAAGTTGTTCGCTCTCGAAGCGCTTCAAAGAAGATGGTGGCTACGTTCGTGGCGGAAACCGGTCATGTTGCAACGATTGTACTTGAAGATTGTAGGACGGTTAATGCAAAGTGGTATAGCACAGTTTTTTTACCACAAGTCATCGCCAAAGTTCGGAAATCTAACCCAAAGCGACGCATCATCCTACACCATGACAACGCAAGCTCACACAGCACTCGTCAAACGATTGAGTATTTGAAGCAGGAAAACTTAGAAATTCTTGACCATCCTCCATACAGTCCAGACCTAAGCCCTAACGATTTCTTTACATTTCCTAAAATTAAGAAAACTCTTCGTGGTCAAAGGTTCCAGTCCGGTGAAGAAGCAGTCGACGCTTTTAAATCAGCCATATTGAACACCCCTACTTTGGAGTGGAATAAATGTTTTAATAACTGGTTCGAGCGAATGGAAAAGTGTATTAAACTACGTTGTGAATACTTTGAAAAATAATAAACAGTACTATAACGTTCTAGTTGTTTTTTTTTTTGTTCAAACGACAAACCTTAAAAGGCACGCCACGTATGACAAGTTACAGCTTTTTAGTACTAAAAGTTCTTGAGATAAACCGCGGACTGACAGACGGACAAACATGGAGGAATATGGAAGCTTTAAGGGTGCCTTGTTGAATACGGAACCCTAAAGAGGGCTGGCACTCCTCCAATAAATGGAACAAAGTTGTGGGTTGTGACCTTGTGCGAGTCGACGCCTCGACTGCCTCTCCGGTAGAACTTCGTTGTGTGAAGACTCAGATTTTCGCCGACGCCAATCCTGTAACATCGAAATGAAATCGTTAGGTACCTACTTACTTTCAATAAAATAAATTATCATTGTTTAAAGTGGCTGTACACTCTCGTCGAGACACTCCCAGGCTGGCTGGGTGAGTGCGGGAGTGTACAAGTACATAGTAGCGCTCGTCTAGCCTCATCTGTGTTTCTCGCTCGGTGTAACACGTCTCTCGCTAAAGTGGACAGCCACCATTAGAACGTCAATCAGCCTTTCCAGACAGGCTCACAGACCCTAAGAAAATCCCTGTAGTTTGATTGAGCCGATCGATTTGTTAATGTCTCAATGCAGTTAACAAGCCACTTTACGAACATCGTAGGAACATAATTTCGTTCGGATGTCGACCGACATGGCCGCACATTGCTTCATAAGAAGCTATTATTAAACATATTTTTATGTACATGCACGAATTCAATAACTCGATTCATTCAGTACATTGTTATACAGGGTGGAAGGGACACCTACAGCCGACTTAAAAAAAATTATCGTTGAAAAATTTCTACGTGGTTCAGAATGATGGAAGTACTGAATACGGGGCAAGCGTTCGTGCGTCGGTGTCCCTTCCACGGTGTCCAGCAGCGGCGGCTACGTACATCGTCCAGGTCGGCGGGGCGGCGGTGCGGGCGCGGGCGGCGGCGCGGGCGCGCGCACGGGCAGAACCCGCGGCACGCCAGCCGCACGGGCCGCGCGCCGCGCCGCACGCAGTTGTGCAGGTCCAGGCGGCACAGCGACGAGTACGTGCGGTTGTCCGAGCCGCACAGGAACTGCGCGCGCGAGCGGCCTCCGCAGCCCACGCAGCTGCGATCATACGATACCGTCATACCGCTAGTAGATATATCCATGACGACTATTGCGTTTTCACGATGCTATAGGCGAAGACTTAAATTTGGCTACAGGTACCTAGGTATTTCTTTACTCCTCTTAAGGTATATTTCATATTAATAGAAGCCATAACGTGCAGTCGTGGAACCTCGCTCACCGCTTGGCGTCGTCGGAGTCGAGGTCGGGGTCGGCGTCGGCGTCGCGCGCGCTCGCGTCGTAGAACACGTCGTCGTCGTTGTCGTCGCGCTCCCACTCGCCCGCGCCCCCCGCACCCCCCGCACCCCCACCATCCCGCGCCTCGGCCTCCCATCCGCCACCGCCGCTTGCAGCCACTATTATGTCCCTGGAAATATAATAAAAATACCAATGAGTGCTTATCTAGCTACCGATAGTATTTACGCTGTTTCCGAGTTCCGTGATGTTCATGCATGTCGCGTCTTTTATTTATATTACGTCATTGGTTATTGTTGCGGAGTAGGTGCCTTCTCATAGGGGAGGGAGGGAATGAGATGGTTTACCCTCTCCGTAAGATGTCCTTCTTGGTGGCGCAGAGCGCAGTGTAGGCGTCGCGCAGCACGCACACCTCGCGTTTCTTGCACACCAGCGATCGACACAGCGAATCTGGAAATAAATCAACATAATTTCGTCTTCCCTTCTTTCTTTCTCTTTTATATGTATATTAACTTCTCTAAATGACAGGTACGTGAATAATGCTTCCAGTCTCCTCACTCGGAGTTATACATACCTACCTACTACCAAGAGACAGGTACTCACTGTGGGGATCGTAGACATATCGACGAGGCCGTCGCGAGTGGGCACCACTCGCCACCGCCGTTACCCCCGACTCCTGTCAAAATAACCAAAACGAGATCATTAACTGACAAACTATCAAGCTTGGTGGTCCAGCCGAACCAATTTTGATCGTCTGCTTTAAAACCGTGTAAATTCCATAGATCTACCCACTACTGTGTCAGCTATGGCCGCTTACAATTACAAAGCGTCCGATTTCCGTACTTGGAGTCTGCCAACGAGCTATGGACCGAAGTATGTATACAAAACAGGCAATGGAACAAAATAACCGCACAGTCAGACGACAACTCCCTGAAGGAGATGACGGGATGAGCTGGAGTAATTTTCAAAGAATGTAAATACAAAAATCGACGACTAGTTATCATTATCATCACTACCTACCGTACCTACCTACAGGTTATATTTTCTGGGCACTGTTAAGAGAAAACAGCGGCTGCGATTCTCCATATAAAATGTATTCCCCTTTTTTCTTCCTGAATAACGCCTCTAGAGCAATCATTTTTATTTTCGTAATCAAGGTCTACTGTAGACACGTCCCTGTCATTTCGTTTTTTTCAGCAACTCATAAGTAAATAAAATATGACCCTCCAAAAATGAGAAAAAATGGCCCATTTTTACGGCCGCGATTAGAGGACTACCGTCTACCAGACAAATTAGAAAAAAAATTAATATCAAAATTGATAGGAATCTAGACATACCCTTTCTTAAAATTTCAAAATTAAATTAAATACAAATAATACGAAACGTCGATCTTGTCAAAATTTTTTTGTATGATCGATCTGAGCTGCAGCTGTCCCTATCGCAGTTTACGGAGGCAGCATTTCTTCAAATACCTATTTTTCATATTTCCTCGCAGGCTCTGTTCCCTCTTAAGTAGGGATTTATGTAAACAGTGGAACCACATACCAAAGCAGAGTCCCTACTCGTTGCTCGACGAATTCGTGACTCACGAGCTTCAACTGGGAACGAACACAATTAATACTTACGTAATTTCTAATAAAAAACAACAAACTTCGAAACAAACACTAAAAATTTAAATATCATTAAAAATCATGAGTGTAAATACTAAATAAGTTTCGGAACTCAATGACTTTTGTTGTTACATGACACTTTTTTGCCAGCTTCCGGTGACTTCTGAAGTCTAGTACCTACATACGCAATAGAATAGACAAAATACATAACGAGTGCGATGACACAATCGTGGATTTCTCAGTATGTACATTTTGACACAAGTGGGGAAACTTTGTCATTGTAGCCGAGGCGGAATTCACACCAGAGTCATAGGCGAGGGTGCTATGGAGCCGAGAACTGCAGTGACCCACGTGAATCAAACGACGTTTATCAATACCCTGACGAAGAAATTAAATAATAGAACGAAAAGTATTTTTGTCACTAATCATTCTGAAAAAACGCGCTTAGCCCTCGCAGGTTGAAGTAGAAGCATATATGTATAAACATTTGTGTATAAAGCGGCCAAACGCCTAATATTAAAAGTAAAAACACAACTATTTTTGTATTTATGACACAAATAAATGTTAATTTGTCATCAAAAGCAAATTGTTTAAGAAATATTAATGTTATACGAGTAGGTAAATGATATTCTGTACATCATCACAATTAAAATTATCTTTAAATATTAAAACATGCGCCTCTTTGCTGAGATTAAAAAAAAGTAATAATAGGACTTTCAAAAAGGATTTGAAACCGGTTTTCGTCCCTCTTCTCCTATACATATACAACACAGTGCACTGCGCACAGTGAACTGGTAACAAATAAGATTTTATTCTAGAAAAAATGAAAGATGATCTTTCATTTTTTCTAGAATAAAATCTTATTAACCTAAATGGTTAAAATATATTCTCACATCCGTGATGTCTGTCTGTTTGTTCTGGCTAATCTTCGAAACGGCTGCACCGATTTTGACGGATTTTAAGCGCAGGTACCTCCTAGCTAGTGTTGCCAGGCCCGATTTGTTGTAAATCGGTACATGAGGTCAAAAAAATCGGGATTTAGGGTTGCAGATCGGGACAGTAAACAAAAAAAAGGTGTTTTAAGTCTATTTAATCTTACATAACAAGTAATCAGTCTTGCTAGACTAGTAGAAATTATAAAATAAAATCTTAAAAAAAGTTATTTTTTAAATTTTTTGATTAATCGGGACTTTTAGCGTCCCGATCAGGTACAAATCGGGACGCGTCCCCAGACCCCTGAAAATCGGGACGTCCCGCGCAAATCGGGACACCTGGCAACACTACTCCTAGCTGATGTTGTGACTAAGGAGTGACTTACGGCAATTTTATTTTAGAAAAAAAAATTTAAACAAATATTTTTTTTTATTATATTCCACGTGGACGATTCGCGGATAACAGTACCAAATAATAACCAAAGTATCCCTTCCATCTCCTCTACTCGAAGGTACGTGTATGCAGTGGTTTACGTTGACTGGAATTTGGAATGGAACTGTGCAAAGTTGAACATCAAATCAGACTATTACGTGTGCCGTCTTGCCGTCCATCATAATAATTATGTTGGAAACATTGTGGACGTCAATGATAAGGATGGGCTACCACTAATATTTTGACATCAAAAAGTTCACTTCTCTAACAAAAAGTTAACTCCTACCAACCTATACAATAATTGGCAAATTATTGTATAGGTTGGTAGGAGTTGTGTAAATAGGGTGCAGCTGTACCGATATGCAGTCGCACCCGTAGCAGGCGCCGGTTAACTACATCACGTCGCCGGCGTCGCTCGTCACCAGCTGCCTAGCTAGACGTGCTGTCTGGTGTCCTTCACCACACAATCCTCACCTTTGAACACTTCATGAAAATCAATTTTGAGTACGCAAAAATGATGAAGTTTTCAAAGGTGAGGATTGTGTGGTGAACTGGTGAACGACACGCTGTCTGCTGCAGCTACACCCGCGTCGTCGCTATTCTCTCCGTTTTATTTCACGGGCGCGGACGGGACGGCCGGCTTGCAACACGCTGAAGATTGTCTTCGTTTATTGATATTCATTCAATTCGCTAATAACTAACCTCCATGAAAATAATAGATAGGTAGGCGTCCTAAACTCTACACTTCTATCTAGTTAATCTTGGTCTACTATCGTAAGACCTAATCCCTAGGTAAAAACATACCTAAATCCTAAATCTGACTTGGCTATCTCGCAGTCGGGTAAAATCAACAAAAAAATTAAAGACAAAGTTAGTTTTCAAACGACCAAATTCAATTACCAAACCAACCAAACGCCACCAACGGGAACAGACTGATTGAAAAGTAATCTTGATTTAGAAGGAAGGATGGATGAAATGGCGACAGGTCAATGCAAAAACTTGTAACCCACTGATGCCTCTCAAGGGAAAAATAGGTATACAAATCCGTGATTAGACCTGTTGTATTGTGTGGATTGGAATGCTGGGCCGTAAAGAAGACGGATGAAAAAGACTGCATGTATCGGAGATGAGAACGTAGAGAAGGAAAGGTGAAGGTCGGTAGTGTAGTAACCTAAAATACAGGAAGTTTGAAACTTCAGAAAAGTTGAAAGGGAATCTTCTGCCTGGTAGGAGATACGGATATTTATACCTACGGACTCGTGATGGGGAAGGTTGAATCGCATGAGACTAAAACAGTGATGATAGCCTACTATTCTACATAGGTATGTCGTCCGAGGCGACCGGATGATTCTGGTACTAACTCCTATTAGCATGAAAATAATACCTATTGATAGATAGCTTAGTAGAATAATATTATTGTGAGTTAAGCACTGCGTAATCCATAAGGAGCCAAATATCAGCCAGCAGGTACAGCGAGAACGCATTGACAGTTTTCAGGTAGATAACACCCAGTGAAACTCACATAAAAAGCCTCATGAAAAAAGAACTATTCAACCCTTCCATAACCCAGAAAATCCAAATAACAAAAACCTATGACCGAAAAACATCACGAAGGACACTGGTTAAATAAAATCAATAACTATAAACGTCGCTATTGTAAGTGCATTGAATTAAGTTTGCTCGACCGTGTCTCCGCTGGGTTGTGATCACTGTGATCCACAGCCACTGCATCAATAGCTTACGATTTTATAGTGGTCGTCAGAAAGAGGCAAGCATTTTAAAAACATCCCAGGACGGTCAAGCCCTTCACGAGAATTAGGGCCGCGTCATGTAAACTGCGTGCGCTAGATACAGTAGTGCGTTTGGGGCGCGTACACATGCGCCTGGCCTCACCGCATCGTCGTCGAACTCGAAGTCCTGGTCGGAGCGCCGCGCACCGGCTGCGGCCGCCGCGAGCGCCAGCAGCGCCGCCAGAGTCACCGCCCTCACGAACGAGTGCATCGCGCCAGCACACTCGCGCCACTGCCGCGCCATGCCGCGCCCGCCGCGCCCCGCGGCTCCGCGACCCGCCACCCGCCGCCCTCGCGCCAACTGCCTACTCGATGCCTACAGCCGCTTGTCTTCTCAGATGAAACAAGAATATCCACACAATCATGGTATACATCATGGTATACATCACGGTATCACGTGATCCATGTTTTAGTTTCCGAAAAGAAATTAACGAAAATTAAGTAAATAAGTATCATGGTTTTATACCTACATAATATCTACATTGCATTCTAATTTGTCGGACATGGACAATTTTATTTGAGACTAGATCCGAAAAGGAGAATGGGAAGTTTTAGGTCCGAGCATCGAAGTTCCCAAAATCCTTTTTTTCTTATGTACATACACGGTTCATGGCCCTATCATTTTTAAAGTAAAAGTAAGATTTGATATTATAGATTTTGAGATATGGGACCTTTTCGTGAAACTGTAGAAGCAACTTTGTTATTTATTAAACTACTATGAAAAACCAATTTAGTTTTGCTGTTGAGTACACTCAACATCAAAACTAAAAAAATGGACTTGTGAATGAGCGTTAAAAGTATTGTTACGGTTACCACGTATTCAGTACATCATTCTTAACCCCGGGGCCACATTGAAATCTTATTATCGGTATTTAAAAAAAATCAGTTCTGCACCCTGTATTGTTTGGTGCTACCGGTGCTACGGAACCTTTTACACGCGAGTCCAACTCTTACTTGGCCGGTTTTTGAAAGCTCTATTCGATGGTATATCACTGTTGCTATAGATGGTTCGGCTTAGGTCCTATGTTGTTAAGGTAGTTTGGTTGTTATTGGATAAGTTTAAAAAACCGGCCAAGTGCGAGTCGTACTCACACGCACACAATAAAAAGGCCCATGAAAATCCGACCACTATAAACTACGTTCCACCTTATTGTCTAATTGCACTCGACTAAATATGTGATGTTTAATTTTTGAGATATGGGATTTTTTCATCAAACTGCATCATTAACTTTGTTTTTTATTAACATACTATGAAAAACAAATTTAGTTTTGCTGTTAAATGTAATTAAATTCAATATTTATGAATGAGCCTTCAAAATATATTTATTATATTGTTTGGTGCTACGGAACCCTGTGTGCGTGTGAGTACGACTCGCGCACGGAACCCTAAAAATATATAATTGTAAATTAGAGGGAAATAAAGGCTATTTTTGTTTTATTTGTAGTAGAAATTAATGTTCTACTTCAAAAGTCATATTGCAGGTGGCGGATTATTGACAGATGGGCCCAGATCTCATACCTAAATTCGTGACTTTTATAACGTCATAAATCTTCGAAAATACTAATATTTGACCTTACTTGTTTTAGAAACGAATGTTCTACTTGAAAACCCTTATCCCATGGTATATCGAAGGTTGCTATTGAAGGGTGGGCCCAGGTGTCATACATGTTTTCCATTCTCCTTTATGAGTGGTAGAATAAATTGTCCAAAGAAACTATGAATTGGTACGTGCGTGGCGTGGTACATACCTAGTTAATTGGTAGGTAGATGTCAGATGTCGCATCTGGAGTGAATAATGTTTGCGTGGGTCGAGCGGCATCCGGCTCCCGTGCTCCCCGCCCCGCCTGCGCCGCGACCCCTCTGCACGATACAGCCTTCACTCCTTCAGATCGCTCGAAAGCCGAGTGCCCGAGTCCGGAGACGCGCAGCTTCTTACAGTTACCACCCGCTACATAACTACAAACAGCGTAGTGCCTGCACCTCAATCAAGATGGCCACACATATCACTGAGTGCACATTTAATTTTAATTTGGATAGGTAGGTGGGTAACGACCTACTTCTTTGAGTTTTATTTAATAAGAGTTCAGAACAAATAGTGACATTAGCCGGACTTCTTCGATTCAATAAATAAATACTGGGTAGCCCGCGAAATTCAAATTTTCTTACGTTTTTTGCAATTTGCAGGTCAGTGTCAGGTTTTATGTTGATGAAAATATGATTCGCGCAAGTAACACGCATGTAGTTACAGAATTTTAATCACATATAATCATACAACCCTGTAAGTTTATTTAGCCACGTTCAATAACTAAGTCATTCAATGGGGTCATTGAATTACGCGGCCTACCCTGGCACTTAGCCCCTGATCGAATGCATCCGACTTAGTTTATAAGTTTTAACCCTGCAGGATGCCTTACTCTCAAGGCATCCACAGGACAGTCCGGTTAAGCAGAAGTCAGCCTCACAGGTAAACCTGTGAGATGCAATGCGAAAAGCTAGGCAGATGAATAGAGGAGCTATTCATCTACATAGCCTTTATCCCAACAATGTTGGGGTCGGCTTCCAGTGTAACCGGATGCAGCTGCTTTTTTTTCGCTAGCGCTAGCGCTACTTCGGAAAGTTCGCGCGTCGCCCTGCGTCATTTCTTACCAATTTGCAAAAGAAGATTAATTACAATATTCTAATGCTGTGTTCTCATGTTACTAAAATGAGGGTAATGTGTTTATCAGCCTATGCATGTATGTTTGTGTTTGTTCCTTTGTCGCACTATTATAAAGAACAAACGCGTGGGCCGATTGAATATGGCGACCACCAGACTTGTGTTTACTACAGTCCTGCCTAACCCTTCAACGATTACAGGCGCGGATATGATGAATGTTTAAGTTAAGGACGCTGTTACATTTTCGATGAACTCAAATTTAGGTCACTAAAGTCACACACAGCAACATCACGCGTACGCACACATTGAACAACTCTGAGCGCTCGATTTTATACTTCACTTATATAATCATGGCCATTTTATTATTATTTAATTTTATTGATTCTGGAAGATTACTTGGACCTTTGAAAATGCATTTGGTAACTGTTACTTAGTACTGTCATCTTGATAAGCAGGTTAGTATTTTTAACCGACTTCAAAAAAAGAAGGTGCTCGACCCGTATGTAACTACTGATCCAATATTGATCGGGTTTTCGTTTACAAATGCAAATGTTTTCAGGGAAGGTTCAATTGTAAAATGTATTACGATCTGAGATTTTCGAAGATAGACAATGGAACCGTTCATTAACAAACAGCAACAGACTCGTGAACGCAGTGATCGTCTAACTATCTTACTTATATTATCAATGCGAAAGTTTGTGCGGATGAATGGATAGATGTTTGTTACTCTTTTACGCAAAAACAATGTAGAACGGATTTGGATAAAATTGGGTACACAGATGTTCATGTTTGATATAAGCGACCCCAAAAACCATGAAAATGACACCCATGAAGAAAAGTTTTCAAATTTTTGTCGGCGCCATTTTGGATTTTGATTATGATCATAAATCCGATACTAGCGACCCCAAAAACCATGAAAATGACACTCATGACAAAAAGTTGTCAAATTTTAATCGGCAACATCTTGTATTTTGATTTTGTCTCCATATTCGTCATACATACGTTATAGTTATATAGTTCCGTGTGGTGTGCCGGACTCAAAGAATACCACCACCCCATCTCATCCAGCGGGTGTTGTAAGAGGCGACTAATGGAAAACATAGCATATTTACAATAATTTATAAAGATATGCACAATAGCATTCCCAAGGAGGGTTGACGTCAGGCAGGCGGCCGGTCATAAAATCTCTGCCAAAACCCAAAGCAGTATGTTTATAAGTATTTATACTTAACTTACTTTATATAAATGGAAGTAACGTTAGGGCTAGGGCGTACCCCGCAGTACCCCGACGCGCAGGGGCAGCACCCGGCCCCTCCGGAAAGTGGACAAGGGTTGTTGCACCAGAACGGGCGGGTGCGACGTAAGACGCAAGCTCGGAGAGTAAGAGATGTAAGAATGAGGTGTGCGAGCTGGAATGTCGGTACGATGACTGGAAGAGGAAGAGAGTTAGCAGATGTTCTAAAAAGGCGACGGATAAAAATAGCGTGTCTGCAAGAGACTAAGTGGAAGGGTGAGAAGGCAAGAGAAATTGGAGAAGGATATAAGTTTTATTATTGTGGCAGTGATGGCAAGCGAAATGGTGTGGGAATAGTTTTAGATGGGGAGTTGAAAGAATGTGTGGTGGATGTTAAAAGAGTGAGCGATAGAGTGATAGCTGTAAAAGTGATTCTGGATAGTTTGGTGCTAAATATAGTTAGTGTGTATGCACCCCAGTCAGGAAGTGAGGACAGCGTAAAAGAGAAGTTCTGGGAAGACTTTGATCGAGTGATGTTGGATGTGCAAGAGAGTGAAGAAGTGTATGTGGGGGGTGATTTCAACGGGCATGTAGGAAGAATGAAGGATGGGTATGAGAGAGTGCATGGCGGCTGGGGGTATGGAGACCGTAACAATGACGGCGAGGCACTACTTCAAGCTGCGTCTGCCTTCGACCTGGCAATAACAAATACGTGGTTTAAAAAAAAGAGACGAACATCTCATTACGTATAAAAGTGGCCACCACGCGACGCAAATAGACTATTTCCTGGTCAAGCGGGACAGTCTTAAATACGTCAAAAACTGTAAAGTGCTGCCAGGCGAAGACTTAGTCTCCCAACACAGATTGGTCATAATGGAGGTCAAAGTCAGTGTCTCGACCAGTAGAAACAAAGAACGGCCCCCACCCAAAACCAGATGGCGTATGATTGAAAATGAAGAATGTACAAGTATGTTTAAGAGTCAAGTAGTAGATAAGATGATTGAAATGAAGGATATGGAAGAAAAATCTGTGAATGAATGTTGGAAAGAGATGGCAGATTGTATAAGGAGAGTAGCAAAAGATGTTTTTGGAGAATCCAAAGGGAAAGGTATGATAGATAAGGATACATGGTGGTGGAATGAAGAGGTGCAAAAGAGTCTGAAAGAGAAAAAGGTTGCGTTTAAAGAATGGCAGGGTGTAGCAAACGAGAACGACAGTTTGAAAGAAGAAAAGAAGAGGATCTATAAAGAATGGAAGAGAAAGGCAAAGAAGGCGGTAGCAGTTTCCAGGGCTAAGGCACAGGAGAAGTGATATGACTCACTGGACAGTCCTAGAGGCCAGAAGGAGCTCTATCGGATTACAAAAGCGAGAGAAAGGAGAACGAGAGATATGAATCATATAAAGTGTGTGAAAGACGGCGCTGGTAAGGTTTTATCTAAAGATGATGAAATAAAAAGGAGATGGAAGGGTTATTTTGAAAAGCTAATGAATGAAGAGAATGAATGGAGCGGTGTGCTTAACGAGGTACAAGTAAATAAGGGTTTGGTGAGGCAAATTAGCATGGATGAAGTGAGGAAGGCAGTTCAAAGTATGAAAAATGGAAAGGCCATGGGCCCTGATGAAATACCAGTAGAAGTATGGAAGTGCTTAAAAGAAGACGGATGTATGTGGCTGACTTTATTCTTCAATAAGTTGTTGTATGAAGGAGCGATCCCACAAGAAAGGTGCAATAGTTCGCTAGTGCCCATCTTCAAGAATAAAGGTGATGTGCAGGACTGCAACAACTATCGGGGGATAAAGCTCATGTCACATAGTATGAAAGTATGGGAGAAAGTGATAGAGAAAAGATTGCGAGAGGAGAGTGAGATTACCCAAAATCAGTTTGGGTTTATGCCAGGTCGAGGAACAATGGACGCCACTTTTGCACTCCGCCAATTGTGCGAGAAGTATAGACGTGCACACAAAAACTTGCACATGGTGTTCATTGATCTGGAGAAAGCGTATGATAGGGTACCTCGGGATGTGTTGTGGTGGGCCTTGAAAGAGAAAGGTATACCTGGGAAGTATGTAGAGTTAATTCGTGCTATGTACAGTCAATCTTGTACCTACGTCCGGTCAGCTGCTGGCAACACCGATGAGTTCAATGTGGCTGTAGGCTTGCATCAATGGTCGGCTTTAAGTTTTTACCTCTTCCTGTTGATTATGGACGCTTTGACGTCGGACATACAGGAAGAGGCACCCTGGTGCATGCTGTTTGCCGACGACATTGTTCTTGTCGGTGAAGATGGATCTGAGATCCAGAGCAGATTGGAGAAATGGCAACAGAAGCTGGAGAATGTTGGCTTGAAAATCAGTAGAACTAAAACGGAATACATGTTCTGCGATTTCGGCGGTCTCTCCAGTTCAGGAACCATAGCGCTAAATGGCGCGTTTCTTCCTGTCTGCTCCGACTTTCGGTATCTCGGTTCACTCGTGCAAAGCGATGGCGAAATAGATCGTAGTGTAAAGCACAGAATTAACACGGGATGGATGAAATGGCGGCAGGTCACGGGAACAATCTGAGACTCCCGCATTCCCCTTAAACTTAAGGGGAAGATTTATAAAACAATGGTTAGACCTGCTGTCTTGTATGGATCAGAATGTTGGGCCACAAAAGGGATGAATGAAAGGCATTTGCATGTGGCGGAGATGAGAATGCTAAGGGGGATGTGTGGTGTTACGCGAATGGATAAAATAAGAAATGAGTATATAAGAGGAAGTTTGAAAGTGGCGCCGGTGACTGAAAAGTTGTGTGGTAATCGGTTGTCGTGGTATGGGCATGTGATGCGGAGGAATGAGGAAAATGTTGTGAGGAAAGTTTTGAGTATGAATGTGGATGGGTATATGAGTAGAGGAAGACCAAAGAAACGATGGATGGACTGTGTAAAGAATGATATGGCAAGAAAGGAGGTGTCTGGCGAGATGACGAGTACTAGAGAAGTATGGAAGAAGAAGACATGCTGCGCCGACCCCAAATGAATGGGATAAGGGCAAGAGAATGATGATGATTCGTCATACATACATACAAACCGGTTAAAATCATAACCCTCCTCGCGCCCATCCACTTCCAAACCTCATCGCCGACAGCTTAACCTTATCCATCCCAATCCTAATCTTACTTAGAGCTGCTTAACTCCACCTATCCATTCCGCAACCTTGTCAACAACTGCTTAACCTCACCCGTCCAAATTCCGATTTTACCCAATATAAGGTCTAACTATTCATACACGAAATATTTTCAGAGAATCATCTAACAGCTATAACAAAGCCATTTCAAGGGATCGTTTTTTTTTTCCGAGTATATTTTTATAAAAAAATAAATAATTTAAAATTACTTAACCCACAAAATAAATACTGGCTCCTTATTTTTGAACATCCATTACGCTAGTTTACTACGTCGTATTTACCTATTGTCATTGTTAGAATATGGGAGTAAAGGTTTTAAGCAAAAAGTCTCAAAAAAAATTTTGAATTATAAAAATTTCGTAAAAAAAAAACACTCAAATATTTTTTTTTTCGTTGTTATGGCGACTTTAGGACTTATAGAAGTTACTCTTAAAATATTTCGTGTATGAAAAGATATACTTTAAATAATTTCTAAACCATATTCTAATAATAAAAGTATGAAACTCGCACTTAATTTTATTTAAGTCCGAAAAAGTATCAACTCCTTCCGATTACGTTATACGACGACGGTACACACACGCATGCACACTACAATATTTTCCAGTAATTTTATCGTATTTATTTTTTGCGAGAGAGCGATACACCCGTCCTTCCACAAGCGCTTCTGAGCGCGTAATGATGAACCGTAAGTGCAAAATGTATGAAGAATTCGGCAAATGTTTTTATTTTAGCTAATAATTGAAAAAATATGTTGATTTTGGTACAAATAATTAGCTGTACCTATAAAGGACTATATATACCGCAGTTTGTTATAATTTTTAAGATAAAATATGCTGTAAATTTACCGAAACTGGTACCTATTCTGTACCTATTTTTTTTAAATTTTCTGCGATTGTTGTGATGGGAAAAACGTATTTGTGGGAAAATTTTGAATGACGTCATACAATTTTTCTGATGCCATCCTGGAGATGAATATACTATCTTTAAATTAAGACCATCATATTTTGACATTTGTGATTGCTTATACATTAAAATGGTACCTGAAAAACACTTATTTGTAGAAAAATGTAAAAGCGTCCTTAAGGCGAATGTTTCGTTGAGTTGAGGGATTATACCAATATTATGCAATTTAAAAAGTATTACATGTAGCCACCAAACCTAACCTAATTTTCTTTATTTTTCTGTATAACCTAATTTTTTAGAAGTCTGCTAGAAAGGAAAGCTGAATTTCGCAGACTATTTTGTAGAAAACGATCAACCGATTTCTGCCTTACTTAGGTTGACTATGGCTTTATACTTTCCATCGGGAATATGTATCCGCTGCGTTGCAGCTCTTTAGTTATGTACATGACCAACATCAGAGGCTATGTGCAGTGTACATCTCTGTGATAGTTCAGTGCAGTACGGTATTTTTTTCAACAAATTGTTTTAGTTAATGGTTATGGTTGGCATTCAGTACAACTAGATCCGGCTGAATATTAAGCTGACAGCCACTCAACTTCGTTTGATAAATAATTTATTGGGGTCAAACAAAGTTTAATGCGAGATTTGGTCGCACAATGCGTGTAGCGTAAGGGCACATCAAATTTTCAGTGTGAACGGGCGCGAAGCCTCTGGAGGCGCCGGCGGGGCGCGCTCCGAGATCGATACCCGCCCGCATCCCGCGCCCTGCGGCACCACCACCCGCATAGTTTGGCTGCGTTTCCACCAGAGATGTGCGAAGCGAGGAGAGTCTGTGGAACGGAGTAAAAATTTCCACCAGAGATGTGCTAGGCCGCTGAGTGGTGCGAGGATGCGTAGCGACGCTGTGAAACGGTGCGCAGATGAGCCGTGCGAGGATGTGTAGCAGGCTCGTTTCAGATGCAAGGGGTAACCACACCGACCATCCAGTGACTGCTATTTTTTCGGTCGCGTCCGTCGCTAGCTCACATCCTTGCCTTGTTTTGTATGTACAAAAACCTCGCTCCGCTGAGCGAGGCTAGGTTTATGAAGAGATTCTATTGATATTAACAAACACATCTCTCGTTACGCATCCTCACACATCTCTGGTGGAAACGCAGCCAGTGTGTGTGACACTTACAACTCTCTGCTGAAGCGATGTGGATTCAGTCAGGACGAGAAGCTTCGCGCCCAGGGCAGGTCCGTGCACCGTGCACGACGCGGACACACCGCAGAGTCATAGAGAGTCTGACCTGTTCAAATGGATCAGTACTAGGGCATAATTCCAGGAAATCTCGGTCTCGAAAGTACCGGAGAATTTCTGGGATTTTTCAACGCGTTTAGCACCGGTCCCGGCAGTAAATTTCTCGCTTCTTTCGATACGAAGGTTGTTGGCTAAGTTGATTGTTTAAATATTATTAAAATTCACATTTCAACTTATTTAAATTACCGAAAAAATAATCCACCTCGTGGCTATGGTACTATCCCACTATCTAGTAGCCACTGAAGCTACTAGTAAACTGCTCCAGTTTGGATTTGTTTGACTGGTTTTAGTGCAGTGGAGTTCGACCCACCGAAGGCAAAGTGAAAAACGTGACGTGTTTAAGACTAATTTTTTGATAATTTTTAGTGCGTGTCGTGATAAAAGCGTCTTTTTAGTTTTTTTTAAACTACATATTGTTTATTTAATAACGCACTTTTAAATCTATCTATATAAGGTCTAACTATTCATACACGAAATATTTTAAGAGAATCAACAGCTATAACGAAGCCATTTCAAGGGCATAAAAAAAAATTATGTAAGTATATTTTTATAAAAAATAAATAAATTAAAATTACTTGAACCACAAAATAAATACTGGTTCCTTATTTTACAACATCCATTACGCTAGTTTACTACATCTTATTTACCTACTATCACTGATGCGGGCAAAGCGCGGCGTGGTTAGATCAAAGTCGCGCGCGCGGCTTACTGCGCTTCTGCCCCCCGCGCCTTTTAAGTCCCGCTCGGTACGTGTGAGTGTGACGCGCCGCACGCGCCAAATGCTAACAAACGATCGGTCGCGAAATAATTGTAACAATGCCGAACTAAAGGTATACGAACCAGGAGTACTAGAACATGGTGATGTGCTACAGGGAATGTGGAAATGTTTTTCTCAGAGCACAAGCCCTCTTTCTGGAGCGTTATAGGAGAAAACCATCTCTGCAGACTATCCTAGGTGCCGTACAGCGGCACCAGGAGTCAGGACTATAGGGTCTACATGCCACCAACTGCAGACGGAGGCAGGCAACGAGTGTCAGCAAGAATTGAGAATGACATCGTCGATTCAACATCATTCAATTACGGATCCATTAACAGTGTTATGTGTTGTGTTGTGTGTTATCGGGAGCTCAAAATAATGAACAATCACGGAAGATATCTCGTGAGTGACAGTGACAGTATAAGTCTAGTGTTATTTACCTACAAAAAGACTAGTTTTCTGTAGGTAAGGAAATTCTCAGAAACAGCGTGTATCTGCAACAGTTAAGTAGGTAGGTATGCCACGTCTGCCTATCTCTAGTACGATTTTTCTAATCAAGCCGCACTACGCACTGACAGTTCACATCTGTAGTACGAGTAGGTACAACCAAAAAACAGCTGACGGATGTTCGAATTTCGACGCTCGCTCGTCATAGTCGACATGAGTTACAAAATTTTTCGAGTATTTTAACATTTTCAAATTCGAGTTACACACATCAGCTGTTTATTAGTTTACAGATGTGTAGGTAGGTAGACGCTGTAGAATACGATTTGTTTTGATCGCACCTAGGTTCCTTTTCGTAAAGTTGTAAGGAGGGAATTTATTTAACGTAGGCTACCTCTTCTTAGGTTTAGATGGTATGGTTATTTAAATTCACATTTATTATTATTGTAAGCTATAATCTAATAAAATAAGACTAGATTAAGTTGTGAAGTCTACCTACGTTCATACCTACATTGGTTTATTTTTAACATCATCACGCCTGCATTCCCCAAATATGTAGATAGGCAGAGATGTATTTTCGAACGACCACTACATTTCGCCAGCGATATTGTTACGCTCCAAGTTATAGCAGGTCAGGGCAGGTGTTTGTGTCCACCTAAGGGTCTTGCGATCCATGGCCCTGTACGGGGCCCCGGTGTGGGCCTCTGACTTGACGACCGGAAGCATCGCGATACTGCGAAAACCGCAGAGGGCGATGGCCGTCGCTCGCTCGATGGTCGGGAGCGCAGAGTCGTGTGATGCGGTGAACTCCTTCTGTGAAACCGTCATCTCACAGAAGGAGGCTGCGGAAAGGAGGGAGGTCGAGACCACTCTCCCGACCCGCAGCAGACGTACCGGGCGTCGGCGGAGGGCGGACAATTCCCTCTTCCAGCCCCCCTAAACGGGTGCAGAGGGACGGCGGACTTGGGGACGTCCGCCGCTCCCCCATATAACTGCACCCGAGGCGGTGGCGTGTAGTGTTTCACGCGCGCCCCTATTGAAAGTCGCGGGGGGTGTACACCTCACTCCCCCCGTGGATTTGAGGAGGGCCGCAGATGCGGGCCGGCACTAGCCGGGGATCGTGGAAGGCGCACTAGTTCCCATGATCCCCGGTACAAGTGTGGGAAGGGAACACCGAGGTGGTTTTTAGTCAGTTTGAGTCAGACAGACCTCCATCCGTGAGGATATTCCACACCGAAAAAAAAAAAAGAAAAAAAAAAGGTGTTTGCGTCCAGACTAACACAGACTACTGTGGAGTTGGAGCGCGGTAACCATCAGGACCCGAAATGACTACCATTCTTGCGCGGTCGCACAGTGTCATGAGTTCATGACGTGCGAACAACAATGCATGCCGCCCGTCGCCGCGTCGGAACGCGCGGGTGCGGGGCGCATCTCATTCTAATAGGTTTTATGCAAAATGTCTCAAGAAATTTTAGAGTTATAATAATTTCGTAAAAACAAAAACATTTAAATATTTTTTTTCTTTCGTTGGGATGGCCTCTTTACTACTTATAGAAGTTACTCTTAAAATATTTCGTGTATGAAAGATAGGCCTTATATACAACGAGTAACAGATTAAGCGCAATACCTCAGACACCCCAATTAGAATATTAAATTATAAGTCTAAAACAACATCCGTAATTAAATAAATTTAAACTTTGGTTTAAATTTATTTAAACTTAAACTTTGGTTTAAATTTAAACTTTGGTTTAAATTTATTTAATTACGGATGTTATCTTTTTTTTTATAAAATAGTTATCCTTACTAAACGCAAAACATATCCTTGCACACACACTCATGCAATGTTAGCGGCCGACGCGACACGCACACTCGAGCTCCCGCCAGCTGACCATAGCAGTAGGCATTAGATGTGCGTTAGTTCAATGAACGAATTTTACGTAGGTACCTACCTAAAATGTCACAGACTGATATTATGAACAATTTTGATACTTCATTGAGTTTACCGTGTAATGATTGATAATTTTCTAGTAAGTGAAATTATCAACACGAATCTAACACTTAGGGCTTAGTAACGGGGATGCATTTAAAACAGCGACTTTTTACCCGAACTACGAAACTAACGAAGGGCGAAGCGCCCGGACTCCGTGCGGCACACGCGGGTAAAAAATGTATCTCAGATGCGTAACTTTCGCGATATCAACTACCCCCTGATAAGTCGTATTTAGGGAGTTTATTGTTTGTACTACAAAAATATTCAAAGACGGCGTGTTTAAAAAATTTGAATCATAACATTTACAGTGATAAGAATACAAATCGTATTGATAGGTAGAAGTAGGTAAGTACTTACAGAACTGGGACTATTTACACTTTACACTTAGGTTATTAATTTGCACTATTACTGCGATTCACTTTCATTAAAGTTTCAAAATGACCACCGCCTTGTCCTATGCACTTATTTGCACGCTTTCTTAAATTGTATTTCAATTTTGTAAGCACTTCAGTATCACTTTTCACCGTTACAAATGCTTGTTCAATTTTTTTTTAGTTCCTCGACACTTGTAGATTGACGTACACGAGCGATTTTATGCGACCCCACAAATAAAAGTCTAATGGTGTTAAGTCAGGCGATCTGGGAGGCTAAGGCACAGATCCTCCGCGACCTATCCAACGACTGCCTTACTCCGCATCCAGATGCCTGTCGCTGAGTTGCAGCCAGCATCGTCCTGCAGTGCTATTCTCTAAAAGACAATTTCATGGCTGTAAGCTGCGACGAGCTCGTCGACGAGACAGCCTTGAGATCGATCGAGCGTGTAGCGCTGATTTAAACTGTATTCACTAGCGTGGTTGTGGTCGTCGACGAACTGTAGGCTGTGTCCTCCCGTCGCTGTTTCGTAGACGAATTTAGAGCTTGGAACAAATTCTTTAAATCATAATCGATCAATCTCGACTGAGAGTTTTAAAGGTTTAAAATATATATTTAAGGTCTATCTTTAAGTATTTTAAGGAATAGAGCAAACCTACAAACATATTTCATAATTTTATGAGCTTATTCCATATTTCTTATTACATTTTAAGGCTGAATGACTATTCCTTTGCCTATTTCGATAACGCGACTCGGCCGCGCGGCGCCCAACGGCCCAATACAAACAAACGTCATACAACGCACTCCTAACAACAATCGACGCTATCAAAACCACTTGAGTTTATATTTTGAAAACTTTTATGTGCTTTTTAAATTTATTTGTAACAGCGACTGCTTTGAACAAAGGTTTCTGTGACTAAGAGGATTAATAAATATACGGTCTACTGTTATGTGAGTATTATATTTTTACTGTTAATACATGTCACATTAGTGTAATAATTGTATTACATTAATGTTTGGGTGTAGGGATGCAGGGGTGAATGGGGATGAAACTTTAAAGTGGATTTCAACATAGACAGTGGCCTCATTTTTGATTCCCAGGTTGGGTCAAGTTGTTGGGATTTTCTGTAGATTAGATAATTTTTCAACTCTTACTCACACTTACAACTTATTCAATCAACATGCTATATTATAAGCACATATACTACATTGTAAAAGCTTTTCCTTCAGAGAAAGTGATGTGTTGCTGTTATACCTACATAATAATGAACTTTACATTTGTTTTGCCTCTAGTTACTTAGTAATTTGTTATTTTTTTTATGTTCGTAGCACCTTCGTAGGCGTCAAATGGTACGACGCCGTCTGATCCAGCGCTCACCACCTTCTCAAAGGCACAAATGGCGACTGAACGGTTTGTCGCCCTTGAAGAGAGATGTTTGGAAAATAAAAGACTTCTCATCGACAACCAGCAGAGGATGTTTGAGACTTTTAATAACATAAGTGAGGCATGGTCAAAGCAGACCCAGGCGTTGCAGGATTTGTGTACATCCATGAGACGAGGGAGTTAAATTTAATCTACCACTTATAGGATTTTAGTCCACTTTTAGATATATTGTATATGATAGATGTTATGGTAATATAAATACACATAGTAAATGAAATAGTGACACCCAAATTTATGTTAGCTAAAACAAGCAGGTAATTTCATATAAATAGTATCTACTTCTATAACAAGTTGGTTACAGAACTTGGCTTTTGTGGACAGGATATGAAAATTCAGTCTCGTTAAGATGTTATGGTAATCATATCATTTGATTTAAATATACATATTTTGGTTTTTATTATTTTATGTTTTGTTCATGTGAGAACATTGTAAGCTTATAGACTGTGGATTAGATTGTAGATAGTATTTTGTTTAGTACTTGGTTGGTTGTTGATGACTCTCTCGCACCTATTATCACTGTAATTTGAAAACTTTGTAAAAGCCAATTATTCTTAAAAGAGTAACCAACCAAATAGGAAACAACCAATGAGAATCATGTACTTGGTTGGTTGTTGATGACTCTCTCGCACCTATTATCACTGTAATTTGAAAACTTTGTAAAAGCCAATTATTCTTAAAAGAGTAACCAACCAAATAGGAAACAACCAATGAGAATCATGTACCTAGCTTCTGACGTTTCATATGTGCTTATGTGGTGTATGTAAAATAAATATTTTGATTTTTTTAAACATGTTTTTTTGTGGTAAATAAAATAAGACATATTATTAAGTACGATAGTTATCTTTTTAATTACTCATGCCCCATACTGTATGAACATTTAAAAAATTTGCAGAAAAAAACCCTATAAATATGTATTTAAAGCCTAATAAAATATTTCATAATATACCTACCAATCTATTATTATTTGACACCTTAAGTATACGACATAATTGTATTTATTTATTATAAGATACTAATATTGATTAATCTACGTGCTTATATTATTAAATATCTAGGTATCTACATAATATTCACAACTAAGTAAATTAATTACAAAAAAAAAAAAACTTATAGAGTGTAAACCACTGCAACGAACTACGCATATACGGAGTTAAATCACTTTCTAATATATAAATTAAATCCTCAGAAAGCCTTTAAATATGGATAAAATCTGTATCACGGGATATTGTTTTTTAACTTTCTTATTTGCTTCGCTTGTCGAGCTTTCTTCAAATCATCACTTTTCTTAGCTTGTTCTAATAAATGTAGCTTTATAAGTAATCGAGCTGCAATTTTTTCAAATAATAATGTAGTTAAAAGAATCGAAATATAAATTTTATTTTAAGTACTATCTAATATTTTTGTCAAGAGTACGCGCGATTATTGTAGCTTTTGGATTTGACAGTTCTAAGCGAGGCTGCGGGCGAGGTCGTAAGCGAATTTGTAGCTGTTTTTTCTTAGTGAATACCAAAATGTATGAAGAACTGTCAATTTGCCCTCCGTACTACTCCGTAGGTTAGTTTTAACTCACGGCCGTCACAGCCTTGAGCGCTAGTGTAGCTTTACTCAGCTTAGTGAATACCAAACTAAGTTTCACCGCTGCGGCAGCGCTGCACAACAAGGCTGTATCCTTAGAGAATAGCATTGCTGGCGCTCCACTGCAGCCAAAACTGTCATTGAACTCCCGACAAGCTAACGCGACATTATCAAGACAGCGAGCCAGTGTCCTCACCATCTCCGTGTATTGTATGTTGGTATACCGGAAAGCCATCGCGCGCGGAAAAAAAAATGTCACTCATTGGAGATAAAGTTGGAATACCTTTAAATTACCACTTTATTTGACGCACACTACTTTTAATGTAAAATGCATTGATATTATTTACGTGTGTGTATTACGAGCTATGAGCGAACTACAAATAATGTCGTGCGTTTTAGTGGCCTTTATTGCTCTGACTTAAGGTTTCAATTTCCTTGATTTAAGTTATTTAAAAAAAAAAAAAAAATTATGAGGAAAATCGATTCAGAAGCCGATTCTGAACCAACTACTTTCAGGAATTGCGTTTATTCTGTTACACGTTGTATAGGTAGCAGTGGCGAAGGTTCCATACAACTCGATTCCTACCGGCTTCCCTTTGAAAAATGGCACAGTCAATATTTATAGACAAATAATATAGTCACACTATAGATATGTACTCCAGCTTAGACACTGTAGTCATATAGTATATTACATACACATCTGTGGATCGCAGTACAGCCATTTAATACAACATAGGATTGAAAATATTTAAAAAATAACAAAAAATTTCATGTCAGCAAATAAAGCAACAGGTGGCGCCAAATAAGCCGGTGCTCGGGTGTCAGAATTCAGAACTAAAGTAGTATGGACGCGCACACGTGACTTCGCGGCTGGCAGTACCGTTTTGTAGGGAGCCCGGTAAGCCGAAGATTATCGAGGTACGACAGGGACAGAAAAAGAAAGTATGTAGGGGAGAACGAGATAGAATGAGTAATGGTCGATATCGTATTTGGTACCAACTATTTTTTTATTTTGTTGACTTATTTACATATTTAAGATAAAATCACTTTATTTTTTTTATTATACTCTCTCTGCATTTTATGCTTCACTTTTTTTTTGGTTTTGTTGTCATGGGTGTCATTTTCGTAGTTTTTGGGGTCGCTGATAACTAAAATTAGGTCAAAATGAAAATTCAAGATGGCGCCGAAGAAAATTTTCGGTTTTTCTTCATGGGTGTCATTTTCGTGGTTTTTGGTGTCGCTTATAATGAAACTGAGGTCAAAATGGAAATGCAAGATGGCGCCGACGAAAATTTTAGGCTTTTTCGTCATGGGTGTCATTTTAATGGTTTTTGGGGTCGCTTATAACGAAACTGAGGTCAAAATGAAAATCCAAGATGGCGCCGACGGAAATTTTCGATTTTTTTCGTCATGGGTGTCATTTCCGTGCTTTACGGGGTCGGTGATAACGAAAAAGAGGTCAAAATGAAAATCGAAGATGGCGCCGACGAAAATTTTCGGTTTTGTCGTCATGGGTGTCATTGTCGTGCTTTTCGGGGTCACTGATAACAAAAATGAGGTCAAAATGAAAATTCGATGGCACCAACATTTTTTTTGTTTTTTTCGTTATGGGTGTCATGGTTTTCGAGGTAACTGATAACGAAAATAAAGTAAAAGTAAACAAGAAAAAAAAATTCTAATTTTTTTTCTTCGGCTTCCCCCGACACAATTTTCACCTTTCGCCACTGATAGGTAGCCCGCGTCACATGCATAAATATTCGCAAGATGCAATGACATAATATTGGCATTATGGTCGGCCAGACCCAAAGACGTTAAATTATACTACACTCACAATAGACGGGACATAACGAAAAAAATCGTTATCCGATACATTTGTCCTAGTGGACAAAAGTCGCTCAGTCTAGTGTGGTACGTCTGCATGTTAAGTCGCATTCGTGTCAAACTGTCAAACAAAAGAAAAATGTCTCAGAAAATATTTTTTCTAAGAAAATATGCCGAGAAAATATGCCGAGTTGCGCAATCCGGTATTGTAAATCTCGTTATGGTAGAACGACTGGATTTAACTTCGGTTTATTTTCGTAAGTATTTGTTATATTTACTCAGTAATTAGAATTAATTAATTTTAATAAATAGTTCTAGAGCATATGCTAATTTTGTAATAAACGCTCTCTATTGCTAAATAGTTTTACTACTGACTTGCAGAGATGTGATGTTGTTTATCGATTTTGTTATCGATATTTTATGAGGTAAAAAATAAATAACACTTAAAATACAATACTGTTTGAACATAATCATATCATATAATTTAAATGTCAATAAAGGATCAAGTATTTTATATTTATATTTAAATTGAAGGGACCCAAGATTTTATTTTAATTAATCATTACTACATTAGTCATTGATGTAAAAATTGTACGGTATCTCAATAACTTTTCTAACAATTTGTCATGACATGACGCCTGTTACCATAATCATCCTGCGACCACGACCGCGATGCTGCAGTGTTTAATTTATGAAATAAAACACTAATATTAAAAATCAAACGAACTTACAAAGTGAAGTTCGATGATAATTATGTGAACAGCTTCATTCGAAGCGATTTATTGTTTACGTATTGTAGCAGCGCCTCCATGTACCAGCCTTGCACGGATTTTTGAGGTAAGTCAGTTTTTTTTTTTTTTTTTTTTTGTAGGTAGTTTTGCATAATTTGCAACACTATTCTTTTGCCCCCACTACACTATTTCTCGTTCGGTGCGCAGCCATTTTAATATCATTTTGTTGAAAGTTAATAAATATTTCACATTTTAATTTATCTAGGGTAGGGTAGGTAACTTTTCTAGGGAGGGTATAAATCGCTTCGAATGAAGCTGTTCACATAATTATCATCGAACTTCACTTTGTAAAAGCAGGCTCAGAAGCTTTTTAACGCATAAAGCGTACTATACTGTCGGTGAATTCCTTACCGAGAAAGAATTCTGAAGAAAAAAGATTTTATGCCTTTCTTTATAATTTGTATTGTGTTTTTAGATAAGTTGTGATTTAAAACTATTTATGCTGTTACTACTAATTGACATATTATTCTAGTTGGCATAATGTTATTCCGTTTGACATTATTGATAATATTTTAAAATTTATTTTATTTTATTTTTTTACTTTGTTCATGCTGACATTTTTTATTTTTTATTTTTTTCATTTTATCATTTTTTTATGTAATTCCAATGACATGCCACTTATTTGTTTGACATCATTGATGATTTTATTTTTTATTGTTTTGACCATGTTGACATTTTTAATTTTTTATATTTTATGTAATTCCAATGACATGCCGCTTATTTTAAATTTATAATATTTTGTAAACCAACTATTTGCATGCCCATGTGACGGCAAAATGTGGAGAACATTATTATAAAAAAAAAAAAACATCTATGTACCTATTACCCATGTTTGCAAAGAAATAAATGATTTGATTTGATTTTAAGTTCGTTTGATTTTTAATTATGTTTCACAGCTTCATTCGAAGCGATTTATTGTTTACGTATTGTAGATGTTCAGAGACAAAATGTGAAATAAAATAGGTGAGTATTCACAAGTGTTCTTTATTCTAACTAAATAACATTGAATTAACTTTATTTTACATTAGTTTATAATCTTAATTTAATATAAGGTATTTGTTACAGATTATGACCACTTGCCAGTACTGCAGTGGCAAACAGATGAGGATCAGTAACAACTTGCCTATTATAATGTTTTGCAAAGACAGAAGATGATTCCCTCCGGCAGTTTTTCTAATTAGGTAAATATTGACTCCATGTCTATTGGCTGAGGATGTGGCTGCATGACGAGTGCTGTGCGCACTAAATATGGATGTGGCTATACCGCTACTATAAAGTGTATATTTTATCCAGTGACTAACTTCTACTAAACTTGCACTTAGTATTTGAGTGATAGACAACAACATGTGCAAATAAATGGTGTCAATTCACAGGGTTTAAAAGTAAAAATGGGGGTACCGCAAGGCTCAATATTGGGTCCTTTCCTCTTTATAGTATATATAAATGATCTCCCCTATTTATTGAAAAACCAACCTCAAAATATGGTGTTATTCGCTGATGACACTTCCCTAATTTTTAAGATAAATAGACGGGCCCAAAATCTAGATGACGTGAATAATGCCCTACTTCAGGTCCATAATTGGTTCACAGCAAACAATTTAGTGTTAAATGAAAAAAAAAACGGAATGCGTAAGATTTGCTTTACCGAAGGTGTTAAAAGTAGCGCTTGTGATATAGTATTGAATAAAGAGAAACTTGAATTTGTAGATAAAACGGTTTTCCTGGGGATTACGCTTGATTCAAGGCTACAATGGGGTTCTCATTTAACATCTCTTGCGGGGCGGCTAAGTTCAGCAGCGTATGCTATAAGAAAAATCCGTCAATATACTGATGTAGATACCGCTAGACTGGTCTATTTTAGTTACTTTCATAGTATTATGTCTTATGGCATTTTAATATGGGGACGGGCTGCAGACATTGAGTCTATATTTATTCTGCAAAAAAGAGCCATCAGAGCCATATATAATCTTCGTAGGCGCGATTCTCCAAGGGAATTGTTTAAGGAAATTAACATCATGACGGTACATTATCAATACATCTACGAAAACATAATGTATGTAAGAAAAAATCTACATCTTTTTAATAAAAGGGGTGACAGACACAATTACAGTACTAGAAATAGAGACCAATTAGTTCAGCCAGGCTTCAGACTCGCTAAAGTAGACTCATCTTTCATGGGGTACTGTTTGAGATGCTATAATAAAATTCCACAAAGTATTCTTGAACTGAATGAAACGAAATTTAAAACATGCATTAAACGCACACTATGTAAGAAAGCATATTACAAGTTGGACGATTATATCACTGATAAAAATGCTTGGCTCAATGCTGGTCCTGCTCCACAAGAACAGGAGCGCCTAAATTGATAGCATTAAATAGTATTGTTGGAGCTGCTGAAGATTGTATAACAATCTTTGCATTGTATAAATTCAATCTCTTTTGTATTATATAGCCGCCTAGAAAGCTGTCATTCGCTGGAAACCTGCGTCTTTTCTTGACTTGAATGTGCCCTGGCGGTTAGGAGTATGTCATGCTCACTCAAATGTCTCGCTGATGGTGGCACGTGTGTCGGATCATTTAGTTCCCTTCAAAATGGTCGAGTTGATGGTGCTGATACATGCGTCATGTTCGTGAACGGGCGCTGTCAGTTGTGACTGGTCATCTCTTATTTGCCACGGCTTATTTGAATTAATTATTTTATTTTTGAATTGTTTTTACTATGGACACTTTTTTTTTTTTTTGATGGGAAATCATCAAATGACCCCCCCCCCCACTCTGGGCGGAGCGGAAGGGAGTGTCAGACTTGTACTGACTAAAATCCATCCATGTTCCTTCTTTGCCCTTTTTGTTCCAGGGCCACGGTATCTCTTTCGAACAGTCCCGCAGCCCTGGCAGGCATCGGCCCATGCGGACCCCTACGTGGTTGCTGACATCTCTTTGAGGCGCGCGTGGAACACGAACGCGCCGTCGACACGGCCTGTCGTCATAAGACGGCCAGACGGCGAGCTAGCCCATAACTCGCCGACCACAGGCCCGCGCCTACGGTGGCCGGGAGCCACCACGTGACCCCCGACGCCCAGGGCGTCTCCCACGGCGGCTGGGACGTGAGGTTCTTTCCCTCTCACGTCCCGCCACCTCCTTCACTAGCATGACTGCTTCGCAGAAGGTGGTGACGGCTTCCCATTCCCTCTCGCTGCGGACTATGGCTTGAACCAGGGCCTGACGCGAGAGATCACCGCCGCCAATCGCCGCTACAAGGACACGGCGGTGCTCCGCCCAAGCGGGGCAGACCTCTACGGTGTGCTCCACCGTGTCCTCCGGACGATCCTCGCAGTGGAAACACCCGGGCGTTTCCTCCCGCCCGATTCGGTGCAGGAACCTCCCGAAACAACCGTGTCCGGTGAGGACCTGCGTCAGGCGGTAGGTGAGGGCGCCGTGGCGCCTCTCTAGCGACTCCTCAAAGAGGGGACTTATCGCCACTATGGTGGCGTGCCCTGCACGGGGTTGCGACAGTCGCTCTCTCCATGTCGCCATGAGATCACGCCGGAGGTCTGTCCGCTGAGCGGCAATTTGTCGCGGCAGCGGAGTTTCCCCCCGACATAGTGCTTCCGCGCGCCATTCATGCAGGCGCGCGAGGACTATCGCCTCCAGGTCCCATGGCGGCAATCCGGCAAGGAGGCTAGCCACCTCGCCGGAGATCGTGCGGTACCCCCGGATTAGCCTTATGGCTATCACTTTTGGGGCGCGTTCAGGTAGTGGGCGGCTTGCCGCCTCAAAGAACGCGCCCACACCGGGGCCCCGTAAAGGGCCATGGACCGCACGACCCCTGCGTAGAGCCTCCGGCAGGAGGCGTTTGGACCCCTCAGGTTGGGCAAGAGCCTCTTGAAGGCAGCCCCTGTCCGTTCCAGTTTGGGAGCCAAACGTCGGAAGTGCTCCACGAAGTTCCACCGGCTGTCGAGGACGAGTCCTAAGTACTTCAACGTCGACCCGACGCCGATGGAAACCCCTCCCGCCGTCAGTAGGGATCCCGACGGTGGCGCATTCCGAGGCCCATGAAAACACATGGCCTCGGACTTGTGCAATGCCAACTCGAGACATAATTGCCGGATCCTCTCCACGACTATCGCAACCCCGCGTGTCATGTTTTCGGCCGCCGCCTCGTGCGACCTCCCTTGTGCCAGTACCAGCGTGTCGTCAGCGTAGCAAACTACGCTGACGCCGGTAGGGAGGTCGGCGCGCAGCACCCAGTCGTAACCGATGTTCCACAGGGCCGGCCCCAGAACCGATCCCTGTGGAACACCGCACGACATCTCTCGCCGGTTCCATTCTCCGCTCCGACCGGGGTAAATGACGGCCCTATCCGTCAAGTAGTCCCCGACCACCCGACGAAGGTAGGTTGGCACCCGGTGATACCGGAGTGCCTCCCCAATGCAGCTCCAGGGCATGGAGTTGAAGGCATTGGCGATGTCAAGAGACACCGCCAAGACGACCCCACCCCGGGACACCGCGTCCCCCGTCGTGAGGGCTCTCACGCGCATGATGGCGTCCACCGTGGAGCGCCCCTTGCGGAAACCAAACTGGTGTTCCGCAAGATCCGGCCCCATCCCCTCAAGGTGCCCGGCGAGGCGGTTGGCAATGACTCTTTCGAAGAGCTTGCCCACCTCGTCGAGCAACACGATGGGCCGGTATGCGGACGGAGAGTCCGCAGGGCGCCCTGGTTTCCGGATGAGGACCAGCTTCCCCGTCTTCCAACGAAGCGGAAACTGGCCTCTCTCCAAGCATGCGCTTAGGAGCCCTTCCAGTCGGGGCCCGAGAGCCTCAGAGGCCAGGACCCAGGCTTTGCCAGGCAAGCCATCGGGTCCCGGGGCGGTGTTTCTGGTTTTCAGCCTGCGTACCGCCACTCTCAGGTCTACCCCAGTCACCTCCGGAACGTCGTCATCGTCATCGTCATCGGTGTAGTCCGCTTCCGGCACCGCACGCGGCGGCGGGGCCATAGGCGGGGGAGGATGCTCCCCTCGCGAAGGGAACAGAGCGCTCACCACGTCCTCCACGAGCTCATGCCGGAGACTCTGCGTCAGCGGGGGGGCCCGGGTGCGGAGTTTGTCCCGTACCATCTTGTAAGGCCGCCCCCACGGATCTCCGTTCAGAGACTCCAGCATCTCCTCGCGGGCCAGATTCTTGGCCCGCCGGACAGCCTCTTGGAGGGCGGTCTTCGCCGCTCTGTACCCCTCGTACAGCTCCGCCTCAATGGCTGCCGCATCCGGAGGGCGGATGCGGAGCCTGCGATGCCTGGCGTACAGGTGCCGCGCGGCAACACACGCCTCGCGCAGAGACGTCAGCTCTCGCGACCACCAGTACACCTGACGCCGGGCGCTTCCTGGCCGAACTCGGGGCATTGCCACGTCGCAAATCTCGAACATGGCCTCCTGGAACCAACCCGCCTCGTTGTTAATGTCGGCAGGCCTGACCGGTGATGACACCCAGGCCTGCACGATCGAGGCTTCCAGGAGTACTATGGACACTTAACGTACACATCTTGCTGCATCGTTCTCACATAATGTACCATCTCAAAATGAATGATGTAACCAAGGTTTTGTTAAAGTATTCCGATTTAAAAGAGTGTCCATGGAGTTTCTTGCCCGTTCTTCTCCATAGAGATCTACGTTAGGGAATGGGCAACTACAGTACTTTCACAGTTTTTGTGCCTTGTGACTGGGACTGTAGCTATTTTTTACTATTGTCTTTGTTTCGACAATTCAAAAGTGCCTGTAACTGGCCTACTTGAAATAAATGCTTTGATTTTAAGTGTTTTTGATGAAACCTTTGACTGTGGTTTTTTGTAACTTACAAATAAGTAATCATTTTTGCGAAGCGGGTGAGGCTTATGTATATAAACTTCTACGCATCTAGCGGGACAGATCTGCGGAAGAGTGTCGAAAAAAGGTAATCTTAAAACTGGTTGTGAAGAATTAGGTTTGGAAGATTTTATCATAGCAGATATTGTTATAATTATGTCAATAGGAGAATTTAGTTGAATATTACCTAATTTTATTAATGAAAATGTTTGAACGCGATGCGCAGTCACCAAAGCCAATAGAGTTATAGTCTTTTTGGAAAGAGCTTCCAAATTAAGGTCTGTGTTAGGCCATTTTTGTGCTAAATAATTTAGAACAGTGGTTGGATCCCATGTCAAATTATATTTTGGATTACTAGGCCTTAATCTGTAAACTCCCTTCATAAACCGCTTAATTCTATCATCGTTTGCCACATTACTTGACAACAAGGATAATGCGGATTTATATGAATTGATTGTACAGTATTTTGCCCCTTTATCAAAAGTTGTAGTAAGAAAATGAATGACTACAGGAACTTAAACCGAGGAATTATCACAACCATGTTTATTACAATATCTAAACCAAGATTTTATACAAACATCATATTGTTTATAAGTAGAATTAGACAATGATGATAACATAATTTCAATGGATTTATTTGATAAATGCCTTTTTAATAACGTCTGCCTGAAAGCTTTGCGGCAACCAATTTCAGAGTGCGGGTGCGAGTGATTGTGAGGCGTTCTGAAAGGAGAAGTTAACAAATTGACGTGTGGTTCAAAATATATTGGTTTGATATAAAGCAATTTTTGGAAAACAGGGAACCAGGGTTGTGTTGGCCAATATGGTACAACGACTATGCCATTTGCTTTGTCATTAATAATTTTTGCATTGTCTTTGTGATAAGTGAAAATGGTGGAAAGGCGTAGAATATTTTATTTTTCCATGAAATGGTGAAAGCATCGATTGCATAAGCGTCAGGGTCATTTTTCCATGTTATGTACCTGGGACACTTAGCATTACACCTACTCGCGAATAGGTCTATTTCAGGGTATCCAAAACAATGGGTTATTTGGTTGAATGCATAGTTATTAAGTTCCCATTCAGTATCCTAAAATTTCATGCGCGACAATTGATCTGCTTCATAGTTATCTTTTGTATTTTTGTAAGAAGCAAAAAATAGTTATTCGACGCCTTTCGCATCACTGCCATATTTGTTTAGTGATATTATGTAAGTGTTCGAACTGTATGCTGCCCATGCGATTTATACAGTATATAGCTGTTACATTGTCAATTCGTAATAGTATTTTTGAATTATACGATTCGTGGGCAAAACATTTAAGTGCGAGAAAAGCAGCTTTTAACTCCAACTCGTTAATATGAACGGTTCTTTCAGTATCTGTCCAATAGCCAAAACATTTATCTGTGCTGCAATAAGCTCCCCAACCCGTACAGGACGCGTCGGAAAAAAATTCTAAATCAATTGATCACAAGTTAAAGGAAATGAACCATGATCAATATGGTCTAACCACCACAACATATCACAATGTAAGCTGTTGAGGAGCCGAACCAACTGTTCGTAGCTAGGATTACTAAGTAAACAGGAATATTTAAATTGTTCAAAAAGTTTAGTGTAAAGCCATGCGTATTGAATTGCAGGACAAGCTGAAATTAATAAACCTATGAACCGAGCAAACTCACGAACTTTACATTTACCCTTTTTAAGAAGCTAGAAATGTATTCTTTTATTTTTGACTTTTTTGAACTAGGTAATTTTAACAACATATTTTTTTAGTCGAATTCGAAACCTTAAAACTTGCATAGTGTTTGCGGTTCTAAGCAGCTTTTCACTGTATTTATTATGAAACCTAAGTTTTTAATTCCAAGGATTCTCAGATATTCCATAACTGGCTTTAATAATATGGTGAAAACATAAGGTGCAGTGCATAAACCAAACGGTAGACAGTTAAATTCATAAAGGGTGTTATTGTATTTACGGGAATTAAGAAATAAGCATCTTTTAGATCTATTGATGCCATATAACAATTTTTTGTTATAAGCTTTGAGGCTGTACGATAATCTTCCATCTTGAAATGTTTTGTCTCTACGAATTTGTTTAAACATTTAAGGTTCAATATGAATCTTTTGTCGCCGTTTAGTTTTGGTACTAAAAACACACTTGATATAAATTGTCCTTTAATAGGATGACAATAAGATATTGCATTCATATCTAATAGATTTTTTAATGATTTATCAAAATCTTGGGCTTCATTCATGTTTTTAGGTAAAACATTAGTAGAATCAGTACTATATGGTGAACATTTAAAAGGTATTTGGTACCCTTTGATCCAAGATAAAATCGTTTTGTCAGTAGTGACAATTGACCAATTTTTGGAAAAATACAGAAGCCTGCCAGCGGTTCGTACCTGATCAGTCACTTCTGATGCGGTGGCTTTGTCGGGGACGAGTAGCGGCGCGAACTGCCGCTGGGTTGCGGCGGTGGCGGCGGTCGCTACGTATGACGAGCAGCTCGCTTCGTATTGTTCGGCTTGTTGCCCGTCTTGCGGTGCTGTGGGTTGTAGTTTAAATGACCCTTATTTGGACCTTTTGGGATGGACTTTGTGTTTGTTCCTTTGGGCGTATTTTAAGGCATCTCCCGTTTGTTGTATGGTCTTGGCGCCTGACCTTGTCCGTAACATTTTCCCCAAATAAGAAACTGCCCCTTTTTGTTTCAAGCAAGACGTCCTTTAAATTTATATCAATAGACGAAATAACGAAGTTACGTCTTGTTTTCATTTCCCAAAAATGACTATCACATAATATACGACAAGCGTCACTAATGGGTTTTAAAAGATTTTGTTTGAAGTTTCATTTGAAATGATCTTGTCAGTAGCGGATGCTAAAGCAGATAATGCTACACCAAGCTGATTTTGCTTGTTCATGAGTGCCGAATCTCTTTCCTGTAGAGCTGCCTTTACTTCCGGGTTGAGAGCTAGTGCCAGCAGGAGGTCACAGTTGTTAGGCACGAAATAACTCTTTAAAAGCTTTTACATCCTTAGCCAAGCCTTTAGCAAGGATGTCTTGCCAACGATTGGCAATGTCCTTGTTAACAGACGGACCCAAGGAAATGTCCGTTTTAGGAGCATCGCCGAGTAATTGCAAGGTGTCTTCATCAAAGTCCTGGTCTTCCAACACTTCTGGTTGTGCTTCTGCCGAGGTGCCGGGTTTAGGCGACAGAGGCGCGGTGTATAGCGGTGATGGAGCTGGTGGTGGCGAAGCAGGGCACGGAGAACAAGCTGGTGACGAGGCATGTGAGCCACGTGGAGATGCACGTGGCGAGGCTTGAAGTGGCAAAGCAGGAAGCGGCAAAGCGGCTGCTTGAAACAAGCAGGCTTCCTCATTCGGTGTCATATCGCAGTCCACATCTAGTTGATGGTGCGAAAAATCTGCGCAAAACGTTTCTTTTTAGAAAACGTCTGGTAATAGATACAATATTTTTCACTTTTTAACGTGACAGAGGAAACCCAAGCTTGGTAGCCTCGCATCACTTAATAATGATTACGTGACAGTATCAGCCCTAGTATGGCAGTACGCATCACTTTATAAAATGACATAGGAGACCCAAACTTAGTAACCACACATCACTAACTGTGTAAGTCTTCTTCAGATGAACAGCTAATACAGCGATTAGTCGTTGCTTGCAATTGATTTTGCAATTTTTGTATTTTTCGCCGTATTTCTTCTACAGTTTTTTCTGACTTCCTTTTCTTTCCCACTTTGAGGAGCTGTGTCTTTTTGTAGGAGCGGGGACGTGCGAAGGCTTGAGCACGGAAACTCCTTCCCCCTCGGATACTAAGCAGTGTGAACGTGTGGTTAGCGCAATTTTTTTTAAATTAAATTAACTTATTTAAATCAAAAATAAAGTAAAAACAATTCAGTGGAAGTACCAGGAGCTCAGAAATAAGCGGCGGTGAACGTGCGGCGCGGTGAGCGGGTGTGCAACGGCGACAGAAAATTGTGAGTGTATGCTGTCCTTGTCACCTGTCAACGTCCTCTGTCGGTGTCATCCGTCAGTGTCATCCGTCAGTGTCATCTGTCAGTGTCATCCGTCAGTGTCATCCGTCGGTGTCATCCGTCAGTGTCATCCGTCAGTGACATCTGTCAGTGTCATCCGACAGTGTCAACCGTCAGTGTCACCTGTCATTGTTTGTCGTCATTTGTCTTATGCTGGTAGCATTCCAAGAACATACTAAATAAGGAACTAGAGCATCGCCCACTTCCGTTTCACGCAGGTAACTTGACATTCCTGAGCCCCTAGTTGTTAACTCCTTAATAAACCTAAGTGGTTCTGCTCTAAGCCAGCCATGTCAGTAAGACGCAGTCCACCACCAAAAGACACAGAAAATCCAAAGGAGCGAGTTGTTGTGTTACAATATGAATCTGAACCGGATCTGGAAGGACATAAAGATGTATACGAAAATGTGTCTTGTAGGACTAATAAAAGACGAGCTTTAAGAACGCCTCCTCAGCTTAAAACTACGAACGCTGCGAGTATGGGTGATGTTGTGCTTGAGATGCGTACACTATTTAGTTCTCTAGCAGCTGAACAAGATTTACGCTTCCGGGAGCTGCAAGCGACCTTAGAAAAGCAGAGGGAAGAGATTAAGGAAAGTATCAGTTTCTTATCAGAGCAGTACGAGGTGGCTCTGAACCAGATTGCATCGCTACAAAATGAGAAGAAAGAGGACAAGAAACGGATTATTGCGCTGGAGGAAAGAGTTGATTATTTGGAAAGGAAAACCTGCTCGACAACAGTTGAAATCCGAAGTGTACCAAAACTGATCTCCGACCAGAATAAATTTGAAAGTAAAGAGGACCTAAGCAATTTTATCTCTAAGTTGGGCAAGATAGTGGATGCAGAGTTCAAGGATACTGACATCAAAGATATTTTCAGATTAAAGCCACATGAAAAATCGAATGGCACAGGTACTATCATTGCTGAGTTTTCTACAGTACTAGGAAAGGAAAGAGCTTTAACAGCTATAAAAAATTCAACAAGGATAAACAAGTAAGTGACAAGCTACATACGGAACATCTTGGCTTGAAAGGAGAAAGGAAGCCCATCTATGTATCTGAGAGTGTCACAAAAAAGACTGCCAAATTATTCGCTCAGGTCCGTGATTTTGCTAAAACAAATGGCTACACATGCTGGATTTTTCGTGGAGCAATTTTTCTACGACTCAATGATAACAAACGCGTGCAGATCAAAGCAGAGCACGATCTCGCTAGCATTCAAAATAAACCAAAACTTTCAACATTTTTACCTTTTTAAAATTTTGTTTTATAATTTTGTTCTTATCATTTTGTTTTGTATAGTTCTAATTATTTTATTAATTGTAAACGAAAATTGTATCAGTTTTGAATGTACACTCACCTGTAAAAAACAAAAGAATACACAACCTTCAATCACATCCATCAATCACTCTAGACCACACCACTTCAATAAACACACTCTTAAAATATATGTCCAATCAAATCAAAACACACATAAAACAAACACAAATATCATACCAACACACTACACACATTATAAACAATGGTCAACAAGGACTAGTATAACTTATTATTTTAAAAATGGCTGCCACGAGTGAATCATTACAAACACTACAAGAAATTGACAAAATACAGATTGCCAAATCGATCACATGCGATTGTATTGATCTTGTGAAACATACAACCATACACAAAAATGATTTCACTATAATTTCCCAGAATATTATAGGCATTTGCTGCAATTTTGATGACTTTTTAATTACATTATCTTCTCTTAAATTTGAAACAGACACTATTATTTTAACGGAATGCCAACTTAATTTAAACAAACCTATTCCACAACTTGATAATTACAACTGCTATTATACCACAAACCTTTCAAATAAACATGATGGAATCGTCGCGTATGTGAAAAAATATTTAAAACATAAAGTTACTGAAGTTAAGCTTATTCATGCAACCTGTCTTCAAATCGAGGTACTAAATACCATTGTCGTCGGTGTATATAGATCCCCTGCAAATTTAAGCGCAGATAATTTTATTGACTCTTTAAGCTCACATTTGGAATCACTCAACATACAAAAAAGAAACATTGTTATCACAGGGGACATAAACATTAACTTGAGATCCAGCAAAACTGAACAATACTACCACCATAAAAATAGAGCAAATTACCTGACTATGTTATCGTCGTACGGAATTCTAGCCGGGCATACACTACCCACTAGAGAAATGAATTGTCTTGATCATTTCATGCTTAAAATTAACCCGAAAAAAATTTCAGCATTTATAGCTATTTTACGCACTACCACTTCAGACCACTATACCACCTTTCTTTCTTTGGCAAAAACAAAAGACAAAATTGCTCCAGATAAAATTAAAACAACTATAGATTTTGACAGTGCTCTCCTATATTTGCAGAATAAAAATTTAGCTGAACTTCTATTTATTGATGATCCAAGTGTGGTTATAATCTCTCTGATGGAAATAATAACTGAATCTTTGTCGGTTAATACACGCACTATTACCATACCAAGCAGTAAACGTTTATTAAAACCTTGGATTACTCAGGGTATTCTGAGATGTATTCGGAATCGTAATGCGTTACAGAAAAAGGCACGAAATGATCCTCACAATGAAATTGCCAAGATGACGTATACGCGTTATAGAAATTATTGCAATAATCTAATTAAAAAGTTAAAAAGAAAATATAATAGGGAACAAATTACTAACGCTATAAGTAACAATAGACTTCTTTGGAAAAATATAAAAAACATCACTTACACGAATAAAACACGAACAGAGAACTTAGAATTGCTCCAGGTTAAATCATCTCCCATAGAATCCGCTAACTACATAAATAAATATTTTGCAAGTATAGGTAGACATCTGGCCCAGAACATAGCATCTGGTAAAAACGTACTTGATAAACCCCTAAATAAACCGCCATCACACACAAGCTCAATGGTACTTTTAGGTACTGATCAACCCGAAGTTTGCTCTACGCTCATGAATCTAAGATCTGACAGTGCCCCTGGATGGGACAACATACCCACTTGTTTCTTGAAACTTGCTAAAAATGAAGTTGTTCCTATTATCACGCACCTTGCCAATCTATGCTATCAAAAAGGTGCTTTTCCAGCCTCTTTAAAAAAATCTATTATTACACCTGTGTATAAGGGTGGTGATAGAGACGATGTTAGCAATTATCGACCTATTTCCGTTTTAACTGCGATTTCAAAAATTATAGAAAAATTAATAAACACTCGGCTCTTGAAGTATCTAAGCAGATTTAATATTCTGTCACCTTTTCAATTTGGATTTAGGCAAAAGAAGTCAACTGAAGATGCTGTTATAGCACTAAGTTCTTTGGTAACCGAGCAACTTGACAAAGGAAATAAATGTTTGGCTGCCTTTCTGGATCTAAGAAAAGCCTTTGACACCGTCTCTACTCCCATTCTTTTACACAAGCTTGAAACTATTGGTATTCGTGGAATACCTCTGGCACTTTTTAGGGACTATCTCTCTGGTAGAACACAAAAAGTGAAACTGGATCAAATCGTTGGTGAGGACGCAGATGTATCATACGGCGTACCACAAGGAAGTGTACTAGGACCTACGCTATTTTTAATTTATATAAATGATCTCTGCAACATGAGGATCACTAATGCCAAAGTATACTCATACGCCGATGATACAGCTGTCGTCTTCTCAGGGAAAACATGGGATGATGTTAAAAATAGTGCTGAAGAAGGGCTAGCTCTCGTTGCTAACTGGCTAAAAAATAATCTGCTCACCCTGAACACAAGCAAAACCACATACATTTGTTTTAATATTTATAATACTCAATTACAATCAGACAAAGAATTTAATTTAAGAATCCACACGTGCGACATTACTACAGATGGAACCTGCAGCAATTGCCCTACTATACAGCAAGTTACTCGAACTAAATATCTGGGAGTGATAATTGACCAGCGTCTTTCCTGGTATCCTCAACTGGATCAAGTCATGAATAGAGTTCGAAAATTCATCTGGATATTCAAAGAGCTGAGATATGTTGTACCAAGGAGAATAAATAAAAATAATAGCAACCAAAGAAATCTATTAAATGAAATTTATGTATCTTTGGTCCAGTCTGTTTTAGTATATTGCATAACTGTGTGGGGTGGAGCAACGAAATCTAGTTTCCTAGAGTTAGAACGCGCTCAAAGAGCGATACTTAAGGTGATGTACTTCAAAAAAAGAATATTCTCCACTGAAAAGCTTTATGATTTATGTAATCTGCTGTCAGTGAGAAAATTGTACATCCTTCTGATCATCCTCAAAATGCACAAGGCGACACCATATGATCCCAAAATAGTAAAGAAGAGAAAGAAACATTGCATAGTCAACGTTCCCAGGACTAAAACAGAATTTGCCAGCAGACAATATAAAAAACGCTCAGCCTTCTTATATAATAAAATAAATAAAAATATATATATCTATGATAAAAAACTAATTGAATGCAAAAAAAAACTTATAACATGGCTTCATAGTTTAAATTATGATGATACAGAGCTACTTTTGCAACGTGTGACTTAATACTGAAAACCATTTTTAATGACATAACACACACACATACATACACACACACATACACACACACACACGCACATACACACACACTCTTTTCTAATTACGTAATTGTATATTTATATTGTAAGGGAATGAGCGGAGCCTTCAACTACAGGCATTTCTATGCCTAAATGGAGACTCCTCGATATGCAATGTAAGCCAAATTGATATGAAATAAACTTATTTTATTTTATTTTTTTTATTTAATCTGGTCGAAGAATCAACAAAAGAAATTTTATGTTTTGTTGATTCTTTATTAGGTAGGAAATTGTTAACGACTTTTAAAAATATGTTAATGGATAAATAAAAATAATTGTATTATTGTACTTATTGTAATTTACTTTGTGTGTAATTTTTTTTGTGAAATAAAATTTATTTATATATCTATAAATATCTTTAATGATAATTTAGTAATATGGATGTAATGGATGTTTTGCCATTTTTTTCAATGTATTCAAATGTGAAAAAAAATTGTCTTGAAACTTTCATTAATACTTTCGATACCTTGTTATTTAAATGGTAACATCCATACACAAAGTTTCTAGTATGTTATTCAAAGCTAGATGGCGTTACTGACATTTGGTGTTCCCAATAGCCGCTCTAATTTTGCTATATTATGCTAGATGGCGTTACTGAGACAAGGGATCACAGTTTTTCTATGACATTTCTTCGCATAGCCTCTATATAGTATAATTTTAATCTCTTTGGCCAGACCTATTCATTACATTTACATGTAATCCGAAATGAATAGAAATTGTTCAAATACGCTTCCCAGACAAACATCAAGTGATCGGCACGACATCACCGCACGTGTTTTCAAGCAAAAAATCCGTTCGCTGATGAATTACATTATTAAGCAACACATCTTTGGGATTACTCGATGCTGGATATATTCAATCGAATGGCAAAAACAAGGCTTGCCGCATGCACACATTCTTATTTGGTTAGTCGACACAATTCGACCAGATCAAATAGATGATATCATATGTGCAGAGATTCCTGATCCCGAAACAGATCCAGACCTACTGCATGCCCTAAGGGCCTAATCCGTATGCACCTGTCTCAAACTAGTACTGCAGCTAGTGATCTAAGGAGCCAGCTCGTTGATTAGTAAGCTCGTAAGCTCGTTGCTCGTTGTTAAGTACATTCAAAAAATTATAAAAACAAACATATACCCACATGACTGAGGAATTGAAGCTGGATATTCTATGAAAAGTTTAAATATGGCAAAGGAATCCTTGTCTACCATGGAAAAATTCCTCCGTTTTTATCTAGTAGGAAGACGGAATTCTCTGCATGTTTTTTATTGATTCTTTACCTAAGTTTGCTGGCTCCTTCGAACGCACTCGGTGGTGGAAACTCAGCGTCTTAAGTGTTTTGACATAATACAGATAGCCTATAGCATAATATTCATAGCTGAATGACCTAAATAAGATGTTGCCTGACGTTCATTAAGTTCGAGTCTCGCAAATGAGTTTATTCTCGCATAGTCTGCATCTAAATGAACACTTCAAACAAGAAAATTATCAGCGTGATAGAGCGCAAAAATCGGCATAAGAATCGGTTTTTTATTTTCTACTATACGTGTCCAACGCCAATTACTAATGAGTTGTAAATGTAAGCATTTATTTATGGCAATAAAACAGCATTATGATTTGTGAGTAAACTCCATTAATGGGGCATCCCCGACTTTCCTCAACGGAGCGCCTGACATAATCATTACATTTAAGGGACTCCCGATCATTGTGAACAATCATTATATAAATTCACTAACATGTTACGACACAGAAATATAAAATTAAATATTATTAAGTAATTTTATAAGGAAAACACAAAACAAACATGATTACCTACTACGGTATTTACACATAAATGACACATCATTCCACGTTGCATTAAACACAATTATTTCTTTATTTTTGTGTGTTGTTGAAGAAAAACCGGAAACAGCATACGTTAGGGTGATGATCACACCAATTGATCGATCGATGGGTGTGGTAAAACCCTTAGAATATAATTGACTTTAAAAGCATCTGGGTTACTGGAATGCTTTACCATTACTTAATTTACCCAGTGCTCGTTACTACGGATATAAAAGATTTTTTTGCAAAAAAAAAATCGACTACCAAAAAAACACTAAAAAGTCTAAAATAACTTTAATTTCAGAAGTCGGGGACTTCGTTTGTTTCATTGTCTTTTTTGCCACCGACTTCCGAAAGTTTTGCAAATTCCGTAAATGACCCATAGAATTGCATAAAATCTCAACTCCGCTCCAGTGACAGGCAGCCTTACAGAGCGACAAGACAAATGTTTCGCGAAGTTGTAATGTCGCATTGTGAAGGGTGCCGTACGGTTTTATACGCTTGAATAATTTAAAATAATGAACTTTTTACTGACTACTAAATTTAATTGAACATTATAAATATACATTACACTTAGAATAGATAATTAAATACTTATGGATATGAAAAGCGCAACAAGTATCACACAATCATGACAACTGACGCTTTTGAACAGGGAGGCGGCGTCCAGGAGAGTCGAGCTGTCGAGTCAACGAGGAAGCGAGACAAACGCGACACAAGAGTACGACTAGCACTACACGAGACGAGACGCGGCCAGTGCGGTGCCGAGGGTGCGAGTGCACGACTGCTTGCCGCGCCCTGCGCCATACTTGCGGCTCCTGTGACGTCGCTCCACGCTCGATCGCCCGCGTCCCGCGGCTGCCGCGCCACTCACAGGTTGGAGAGGAAGTGCCACTTGTCCACTGCGAAAACACGTCATTGTACTTTAACCTGTCCACTGTACAGTAGTACCTAGCAAGTCGAGAGTTCGACAGTGAGCTACAGCCTGTAGTCGCACATCTGAGCGCAAGGAACTACACAACGGTGGTCCAGTGCCGAGCCAAGTGAACTAAGCTGTATTCAAAATCAAAATCAAAATATTTTATTTCACATAGGCCTAGATGGGCACTTATAAAATGTCGACAAAAAGGTGCACGGTTCGGGTTGGTCGTTTCCTATGGAGAAGAACCGGCAAGAAACTCCATGGTTACTCTTTTCAAATCATTTGGTATTACAATTATCATGGATACAGGATTTGTACGTATGGGGGAACAGCGTAGGCCCGACAATAAGTCGTTGCTTACTACACAAAAAAATGTAGAACAAAATAAAAAGTTAACTAAAGTTAACAAGTAGCTGGGACTCTACAAAGCCTACAATGTTCACACATTCACAAACAATTGATAAAAAAGAATCTATACAAAGGTAAAAAAAAAATATTGTAAAATACTAAATTAAACAAGTGACACAAATATTGTTGTCAGTGCTGTAACTATTCTGAGCAAAAGATGTATAAATGATTTGAAAACCATTGAAAAAATCTGATTCGAAAGAAGAGAAATAATGAGATTGAGAAAAGTTAGAGACATCCACATATTTGTGCCGTTTATGAGCTACCAGGGAAGCCGCATGCGCAGAAGGAACTAAAGCCAAACTTCTTTATCTTCAACGTAGTCCTTGATTTTGTAATACGCTTTTTTAACAAGGACACGTTTGATGTAGTTTTTGAACTTTCCATCGGTCAGTTCAATAACTGACTTTGGCAACTCGTTATAAAAGCGTATACTGTTTATGAGAAAAGACTTGCCAGTTTTTGTTAATCTGAATTTAGGTATTACAATTTCGTGTTTACTGCGTGTATTTATATTATGAAAGTCGTTTTGTTGTGGCAGTGGTGAGTATCGGGTGGTGACTCATGAGATACTGACCGCTGAGCGGGATGGGTTGCGGCAGGCCGCGCGCCGGCGCCTTGCTCAGAACCGAGCCTGCCTCCGAGCGCTCCACGCGCGTCGGCGAGCCCTCCACCGACACGTTCATCCTGCGGACATACGGACACTGGGTTACTAGTGCCAGCGCACATTCACCCACTCAAACTAACGACGGTGTCTTACTTGTTGATGTCAGTCGCATCCGTCACCTCACCCGCCGCCAGCGAGCGCCAGAACTCGTGCACCTGCAAACATAGCACTGTCACATACGACTCGCCAGTGTATCGGTCGAGCGAGACCTCGACCCCGAGTCGTACGGCACGCTCGGAGGAGCGAGAGAACGGCTCACCTCGTCGATGACCTTGTAGGCGAAATCCGCGTTCTTGCACTCGCCGTCGAAGGCGAAGCGGTTGACGGGCTTGCCGTCGGGTACCTTGTAGAGGCGGAACCACTCGACCGTGGCGCGCAGAAGACCCGGGAAGTGCGCCTCCACGTCGGCCACGTCATTCAGCTTGTCGGCGGCGGAGTCGCGCGCGTCGATGGCCAGCAGCTTCCAGTCCGTCTCGCCCTCGTCGATGAGCGCTAGCGTGCCCAGGATCTTCACGGGGTACACGTCCCCGCGCGCCGCCACGCGCTCACCGATCTCGATGACGTCGATGGGGTCGTTGTCGCCGCGCGCCTGCGTGCCGGGGTCCACGTGATGCGGGTTCTCCCACGTCTGCGGCAGCGCCCCGTAGTTCCAGATGTAGCCGCGGTGTGGGAATACGTTGCTCACGAATCGCAGCGCGCCCTTCTTCACGTCCTGCTTGATGGGGTTGAGCGGCTCGCCAAGGCTGATCTCCATTTTGGCGTTGGTCCAGCGCGGCACCTCCACTACCATGTTGACGAGCCGCCGCGCCTTGTCCGCCCACAGTGGGATGTCGTGCAGCGGCGAGATCGGCCCGCTCTCGTCCTCTGCAACACCACTCATTACAATGTGCGATACACATTGGTGTACAGTGAACACGTCTTGGACATATTCTCAATTCTTTATTGCGTACCATAATGTATGTAGTTGGTAGGTAAATATATCTACAGGGTGTAAATAGACCCTACACATAGCCGTCAACCAAGCATTCTGTACATCAAACTAAGTAACTTTACTCAAAAATTATTGCTGGGAATCGACTTCTTTTTTTTGGGGTGAAAAATCACGTTTTAAGGTAGGACTCGATGGAAAGCACTCAAAGCATTGTGCTGATGGATTGAGTAGTACGGGGGTCGTGGATGTGAGTAAAGTAAAAATCTTACATTAAAAACATGTATTTTTAAAAAAAAACATGTGAAAAAGTTGGAACTTTGACCCCCAATATCTCCGTAACTAGAAGGTTCCCAGGTATGGTCTAGAACAAAAAAATGATCGCAAAGACGAGGAGAACAAGTGCCTTTCGGATGTGTTAAGGATCTATTTACACCCTTTATATTAGTCACAATTATGGACTCTGTCGGGCACAGCATAAATAAGTAGGAGAGAGGAGGAAGAACACAGGCTGTTTATTGTGATAAATTCGACTTCGTTCGCCGTGGAGATTTTGGTGTGACGTATGTGTGAGACTGCCTCGTTGGTCGCAAGCGCGACTACTAACCATGAGGTCCTGGGATCGATTCCCGGGTCGGGTATAGTGTTAAAAAAATGTTTATTTCAATTACATAAAGTTATCACACACATGAATTGGAGATCACCTTTTAAGCAAGGAGATGCTTGTGTTAGGTGGCATCCATTAATTCCGTGAGGATATATTGGTGATTTTTCGACCCCTCCTCCCTCCCTTGGTGAGATGTCGTGAGACTTGACCCCTCACCCCCCTCTTAATCTCATGTCAGATTAAAAAGATATATATGAGAAAGATTAAAAATGCGTAGTTTAGCATAAATACAGTGAATCTATGCTTTATTGCATTGAATTCATTTAAAATAATAATATGTTTAACTATTTCCATTTTTTCATATTTGGCCATATTTTAGTAGAAAACATGTTTACTTAATTAAACCTAGTTTTCTCGCAATTTTACAGTTTCTAGTGGGGAAAAAAAAATTGTGATATTTGCCGAGACCCCTCTCTCCCTCGTGAGATTGGGTGATATTCGGCTCAACGCCCTCGTTTGAATTTAATTTAGTTATATTTTCTGTTTTTTGTATTATTTCATTTATTTATTTATATAGAAATCAATTATATTTTTAAATATTCCTTGCAAAAAACAATATAAAAAACATTTAAAAATATAAAAAATTGTAGCCCACCGGTATCGGGAACAGGGTCCAAGCTACCGGTGGTCAGGGCTCCAGAGAGAGGAACTTCCTAACAATACGAGCCGTGTCCAGGAGTACCGCTTTCTGAATCAAGCCCTTGATCTAGCTGCCTAACGAGAGCCTACTCAGGTATTGGTCGAGGCTCTTGGCAATTAAGCTATGGGCTGATACAACTATCGGTACAATTATCGCTGAGTCCACATCCCATATGTCGACAACCTTGCGAGCCAAGTCAAAATACTTGATTTGCTGGACCGTTATGTCAACAATCGGCCAGACAAGAACACCCGGAGATAATGTGACGGATTGATTCGCCTGGACGGTGGCATGCCCGACATATGTCAACCGTACCGTCCTTTACAATAAATCTACGGTAGATATTCGTCATCATAACTTCATCCATAATTGCACAGACAAAACCTTCGGTTTCTCCGAAGAGGTCCCCGGAACGTAGCCAGGCTACTGACGCTGATAGGTCTACATCGGGCCCATGCAGGGCCTGGAAAAAGCGTCCGTGAAGCTCCTTACTCTGCCATACCTCCCTGCGGTCGTTAGTGTCAAGCACTACAGGTTTGCGCCAGTGCTATTTAGCCAAGGAGAGCGGGGTGAGGCCCTTGTCCACCGCGACCACATCTCTATGCATCCCCACGTCGGGTTCTAGGAAATATTCCCTGAGACTGCATATCTCGCGATTGTGCCTTTAAAAAGCCTCGACCCCCACACCTCCGCGGGATATTCAGTCTCATAACCAAAGAACGCGGGTGATGCATTCGATATGCCGTCAACAATGTTCGGACCCTCCTGCCCAGGGCGTCTAGTTCTGTTTAAGTCCATTTGAGTATGCCGAAAGAGTACATCAAAACCGGCATGACCCAACCCTTGAAGGCACGTACACACGGCCGCTCATCGTGCTCGTCTGTTTGGACTTTGAACTATTAGAAGCTGAGCTGCGAAACGTGCTCGAGGGTACCGATATATTGTTGTTATTTCGTCTCTCTCACACGTAGACCGTACGGTATGGAAGCGCCGCGCCGCCGCCGCATTCTAACCATACCCTACCTATACGTAGGTAGGGTTACCAGGTCTAAAAATGCAAAATCCTGTCTGACATGTCTAAAAAACCTGATTTTGAAAAAAAAGTCCGGTCATGCACTTGTATTAAATAAAAATCATAGTATTTAAGTACGTTTTTATTGACATATAATATTATTTTGACCCATATTTTTGGTTGCCAGCAACTGCATGCAAAAAGTTGTTTTTTCCAGCTATTTCGCAATAAAATTGTTCACACGTCACGTGTTTATAATTATATTGCGTAAGCAATATGGCTCTCACCGACTCCTACGTAACGTAGGTATCATGTAGGTAATTTAATAATATTATTTTGTAAGCGAATTGACTTCGTCGCATAATGATTGTTATGAGTAAATTATTTTTCTATTTGCGCTGCACCTGTGCACTAATACATCTATTATTAAAAGTTATTATGTCATAACGTTTTTAACAACGATAACTTTTGAAGAGAATGTATGTTTATGAGTATTAAAGTAATCCTGTTTTAGATTTTACTCATAAAATTAAATAAAAAAGTTGAAGCTAGGAAATTATGAAAAACAAAATTAAGCCATAAATGTTTTCTTCCATTCGCACTGGCATGTAAGTGTCTACTGTGATATTTAATCATATTACTATAAGGTATGGTTTTATAAAATAGTAAAAGGCATTTCAGTTTTATAATTTTGTGAAGCACATTGATTGGTGCCAAGCAGCTTAGACAAAATAGATAACTAGAGCTACCTATAAACTGGATGAAAAGACGGCAAGGTTGGCGCAGTGGCTGAGCGATTGGTTGCTGCGCTATGTGCCGTGGGTTCGTTTTTGCAGAGAACAAATATTTGTCCAACTGTTCCGGGTGCCAGACCCGGAACAGACTTTTCGTATAAATTATTTAATAATGAGTATAAAATTTGTAGATACAAATAGATATTTACTCATAATTTATCAGTGTTCCTGGAAGTGGGGTTTACAGCTATCGGTGACTTCAATATTTACAAAGATTCTAATTAGTTTTTTCTGTAGAGTAAATAGTGCGGGCGCGTCAGTGCTGTTGCCCCATAGGATGACACCGTATTTAAGCCATGCGTAGGCGTACGCGTAGTGCGTTACTAGTGCAGTTTTAAGGTCTGTTGTTTTTTGATCTCGCAGAGGGCGTATGAAAATTTAGATATTTTTGCTCTTACTTTCTGAATTCACTTTGGAAGTCACAATTTATATGTGTATCAATGTACAGGCCTAGTAGGGTGAATTTATCAACTACTTCTAATTTATTATTATTTAAGCTAAAGTATTATATAAGGTCTAACTATTCATACACGAAATATTTTAAGAGAATCATCTAACGGCTATAACGAAGTCATTTCAAGAGCAAAAAAAAATTTATTTAAGTATATTTTTATAAAAAATAAATAAATTAAAATAACTTGACCCACAAAATAAATACTGGTTCCTTATTTTGCAACATCCATTACGCTAGTTTACTACATCGTATTTACCTACTATCATTGATGCGGGCGGCGCGCGGCGTCAAAAGAGCGCGCGCGGCACGACTAGGTCAAAGGAGCGCGCGCGGCGCGGTTAGATCAAAGTCGCGCGCGCGGCTTATCGCGCTCCTCCCCCCTGCGTCTCTTTAGTTCCGCTCTGTACGTGTGACGCGCCGCACGCGCCATATGCTAACAAACGATCGGTCGCGAAATAATTGTAACAATGCCGAACTAAAGGTATACGAACCAGGAGTACTAGAACATGGTGATGTGCTACAGGGAATGTGGAAATGTTTTTCTCAGAGCACAAGCCCTCTTCCTGGAGCGTTGTAGGAGAAAACCATCTCTGCAGACTGTCCTAGGTGCCGTACAGCGGCACCAGGAGTCAGGACTATAGGGTCTACATGCCACCAACTGCAGACGGAGGCAGGCAACGAGTGTCAGCAAGAATTGAGAATGACATCGTCGATTCAACATCATTCAACTACGGATCCATTAACAGTGTTATGTGTTGTGTTGTGTGTTATCGGGAGCTCAAAATAATGAACAATCACGGAAGATATCTCGTGAGTGACAGTGACAGTATAAGTCTAGTGTTATTTACCTACAAAAAGACTAGTTGTCTGTAGGTAAGGAAATTCTCAGAAACAGCGTGTATCTGCAACAGTTAAGTAGGTAGGTATGCCACGTCTGCCTATCTCTAGTACGATTTTTCTAATCAAGCCGCACTACGCACTGACATTTCACATCTGTAGTACGAGTAGGTACAACCAAAAAACAGCTGACGGATATTCGAATTTCGACGCTCGCTCGTCATAGTCGACATGAGTTACAAAATTTTTCGAGTATTCTACAAACATTTTCAAATTCAAGTTGCACACATCAGCTGTTTATTAGTTTACAGATGTGTAGGTAGGTAGACGCTGTAGAATACTATTTGTTTTGATCACACCTAGGTTCCTTTTCGTAAAGTTGTAAGGAGGGAATTTATTTAACGTAGGCTACATCTTCTTAGGTTTAGATGGTATGGTTATTTAAATTCACATTTATTATTATTGTAAGCGATAATCTAATAAAATAAGACTAGATTGAGTTATGAAGTCTACCTACGTTCATACATTGGTTTATTTTTAACATCATCACGCCTGCATTCCCCAAATATATAGATAGGCAGAGATGTATTTTCGAACGACCACTACTTTTCGCCAGCGATATTGTTACGCTCCAAGTTATAGCAGGTCAGGGCAGGTGTTTGCGTCCAGACTAACACAGACTACTGTGGAGTTGGAGCGCGGTAACCATCAGGACCCGAAATGACTACCATTCTTGCGCGGTCGCACAGTGTCATCAGTTCATGACCTGCGAACAACAATGCATGCCGCCCGTCGCCGCGTCGGCACGGCGCGGGTGCGGGGCGCGTCTCATTCATAGAATAGGTTTTATGCAAAATGTCTCAAGAAATTTTAGTTATAATAATTTCGTAAAAACAAAAACATTTAGATAATTTTTTTTTTTTCGTTGGGATTGCTTCTTTACTACTTATAGAAGTTACTCTTAAAATATTTCGTGTATGAAAAGATAGACCTTATACATATACACGTATATATTTATTATATTTTTAAAGCTTGACGGCACGGTTGGCAGTGGCTGAGCTGTCTGCTGCGCTTCGTGTCGCGGGTTCGATTCCCGCACGGAACAAATACAGGCATACAGGCCTACAGGTAGTTGTTCCGGGTCTGGCTGTTTGTGTATGTGAGCTTAAATGTTGATAACGCACCCACGATACAGGAGAAATTCCTAGTGTGGGGCAAGATCTTAAAAACAAAAAAAAACAGTATATATATAATTATATATATTTATTGGTATTTTTTGGCGAGGGTGGAATGAAATTATTTTAGTTTTATGGAAGTTAATTTCTAGGTTGTGTTCAGTCATCCAATTTATTGCAGAATATAGTATGGAATTTAATTTGTCATTTAAATTGGTGTTATTTTCGCATGAGGTAATTATAGATATTTCATCCGCAAACAGGACACATGGCTCATTTATATTATCAGGAAGGTCGTTTAAGTAAACAAGAAATAAGAAACACCCTTACGCTTCCTTGCGGGATTGAGGCGGAGCTTTGTTTGCTGTCGGACCTGATTAATTATATTTTATGGCGTATCAAATCATATTATTATCGTGATTTTTTGAATATATTTGTAAACGGCTTAGATAGTGGAACCGTTTTGGCAGTCATTGAATATATGATATTTGTCACAAAACGCATAATTGTACTGGATTACACAAGGCTTTTTCGAATATTTTGGAAGGTGTCGGTAAGAGGGCAATGGGGCGGTAATTATTCGGATCAGTTTTAGAGGTCTTTTTATGAATAGCTTTTATACTGAGAGTGCAGTTTTGTGTCATAAGCATGCTGTCACATACTACCTATGTGAAGCGCGAGACGCCAATTTACGCCTGCTTCCTGGACCTCTCCAGGGCTTTTGATCTGGTTTCCTATGATGAGTTATGGAGTAAATTAGAGCGGGCTGATTTGCCGATAGAACTCGTTAACATTTTAAAGTATTGGTATGGAAACCAGATAACACTTTGCGATGGGCTGGGGCTTTTTCTCGTCCGTACGGGTTGGAGGGCGGGGTGAGGCAGGGGAGGTTGAGCTCACCAACGCTTTTCAACCTCTATGTGAACGGACTTATTGCCGAGCTCAGCAATACCAGGGTTGGATGCTACATGGACGGTATCTGTGTCAATAACATTAGTTATGCTGACGACATGGTGTTGCTGAGTGCGGCAGTCTGTGGCTTGAGAAAGTTGGTTGCCCAGTGAGAGACTTACGCCAAAGTACATGGCTTGGCGTATAACTGTAAAAAGTCTGTGGTCATGGTCTTTAAGGCTGGGGGTAAAAGCCCTGACAGAGTGCCTCCTGTACTACTGTATGGCACACCTTAGCAGAGGGTACAGAAGTTCAAGTACCTTGGTCATATATTGACCCCTGTCCTTAAGGACGATGATGACATTGAACGGGAGCGGAGGGCATTGTCGGTTAGAGCGAACATGTCAAGTCATGTCATGTCTTTGATTGCCAGTCGCCTGGACTGTGTTTATGTGGGTCGCTGTTGTGCTATCACTCATGGGTTGTCGCAGCAGTGATCCACCGCTATTTCTTGTGTTGTTTTGTTTTTTATCAGTGTTTACTAACATAGTCGTAAATTTTACTAATACTCGATTAAAGAGAATTCTATTGTATTCTATTTCTATAAGACCTTTTAAAAAGAGATTGGGAAAAGGTCCTTCTTCAAACGATTGATTTAATAATTGCTGAAATCGTTAGGTTAACTTAGCTGCACATTGCCTTAATAAGGTAGGTGGAAGTTCATCAACGCCGAAACTTTTTATTTTTCAAATTTTTATTAATGTACCTCGTAAGGATCAATTGGACTGAGGAAGATTGAATTCTCTGTACGCCGTACAACTGGAAATCTTTTCGGTTTGCCGATTGAGTTGTTCGTGGCATTCCCGATAGAAGCAAAAAAATCATTAAATATGTTTGTTAGCTCTTGGGGTTCAGAAGTTACGCTATTATTCGTTTGTAGGGTTATGTTACATTTCTCACTTGTTATTTTGTTGTTTGTAGGTACGTTCATTTACTATGCTCCACATTGTCTTAACTTTATTATTAGATTTAATACATACTAGTTCATACTATACAAAACAACTTCATAATCATGACAGTTGGTTGTTGATCCCTGGAGTTGGGTTGAAAGTGCATACCACAAATTCAAAATCAATCAAAATCAAAATTGTCCAGCGGTGGGGTGAGTGTTTAGGCAACAAAGGGGTTGTAAAAGCAATAGAAGCTGCAATTTATAGAGCTCTGGGTTTGGTGTAGTATTATAGTTAATTATGTATTTAATTCGAATATAACATTGCCAAGCGTTTTGGTTGGGGGAAAAGTAGTGCGGTCCAAGATGCACGAAAAACTGCCCGAGCTCTATAAATTGCACACCTTCTATTGCTTTTACAACTCCTTTAGCCCCCGGATCAATTAATAATGATAGGCACACGAACTAGAAGGAGTTTGTTGCTCTATAAATTGCAATCGTATTTCCGTAGCTAGCTCTCCGGCCAAAAGCTGATGCTGGTACAGATGCAACAAGACCGCGGTCGATCGACGTGGACCAGTCGATAATGATATTTATGATCGCATCAAAATATAATTATTAAAGGCCTTCATCGAATATAAATTTTAGCCTTTGGACGGACGGACGGACTGCGGAGGCTTAGTAATATGGCCCGTTGGTTACCCTTCAGGTATGGAACCCTAAAAAAAGATAGACCCGCCATCGATCGCGATGAGTGATCGTTGGTCCATCAACATTCGGAATTCCGCACATCAAACGACTGACCATAATCCGGCTGCCATAAAACACAATGGATCGCTTTGAACTGCACGGTTAGCTATAACCCGACAGCTGACTGCGCTGTCAGGTTATAGCTTAATGTAGTCGTAAATAATAATGTATGAACTCATCGGCGGAATCAGGTCGAGGGTGTGATATTCTTCCGCCCCGAACCCCGCCCAGCCTAGTATAAAGTCTAAAGTAGTGTGAAGTCACTTCGAATGCGTTGGATCACATCTAACATGTGACACGTTGGAGAATGCGATAAGCAATCGAGTCAGAAAACATATATAACACTATTGAAATTAAACGACCTTCGTAACCTTGACATATGTGGACGTTTCCTATCTGCTCTAAGAGAATGTTAAGTAGCTCCAATATTATTATTGAACTATTGTTCTACACCTCAGAGCATGGATGGAACTGTCGCGCAATCAGCGGCAGCATCTAGCAGAGACTAAGAGGGTGAAATGGAGGGTTGAAATTTCTGTGAAACTTATATTTTCTGGGTCAATTGACTCGAAAATTGGTGTACACACTCTTCAATTAAAATAATGAGACATGTGTATTAGTTATACATATGAATCTAAGTATGTTCTATACATACCTAGATTACTTATTATCCCAGAAGTAAGATCCCATGGGCAATTCCCGAACTCCACAAGCATAAGCTAGTAAAACATATAGGTCTCAAATCCCCAACCCGCTATGAGCAAGTGTGTTGATTGAGACTTGTGCGTTCTCTCTCTCTGGGGTAGCACATTAGTAGGCTATTGTTATACACCTATTTGTTTTGGTTAGTTCTTTTCAGATTATAACATCTCAATTAATTGATATGGTCAAAATCTCAATTTATTTTAGAAAGTCTCAAAATGATTGAAACCACACTATGCTAAAGCCTTGTATATGGCAGAAGACCTGGTCTCACGCTGGTTTTCTGCCACATACAAGGCTTTCATCTTTCATCATCATACAAAATACTCCAGCTTACAAATTAAAACTAAGTTTGGATGAACATATTCACTAAAGTCTGTATGTGGGACTGACTGCAGCAAAGCAGTTACCTCAACAGTACTAGGAAGTAACAACCTGACAATCAAGTCATAATTAGCTATTTATATAACTACACAATGAACTGCAAGATACATTTTGATGATTATTATCACATCACAGTAGTGAACGTCAATGATATGGTTATTACTATCTTGACCTTATCAGATAATGTAATTTTATGCTCTGAAAACATGTTGCAGAATAATGAAAACTAAATGTGATTTAAATTTCATGATTAGTTAAAATTCATTGTGTTATTTAATTAATATTATCAATAACACTAGAAACGGAATTATCATGTTTACTGTTTGTTTTGAGTTCCCAATATTTCGGTACTGTTGCAAGCACCATGATCACAGATAATCCGGTTTCTAGGATTAATGATAATGTTAGTGACCATGACAGTTTAAAACAAACAAAATAAAGTACTCATGAACATGCTTACAACATACTAAGTAAAATATAGCACTAAAAAGGACTTCTTTTTTAATTGCAGCATAATTTTATGGATAAAACAAAAGCTACCTAAAATAGTCCCAGAAAAAGTAATTTTATTAATTGTTAAATACCATGAATTATTAATAGCTCATACATATTTTAGAATGTTAAAAGTTCAAGGTCATAGGTGATAGGTTTTACTAGACACAGACACCTGAAACACTACGATGTAAACCGAGTGACAATATAATGACAACAATAAAACATGTTAATGACAGAAAAGTTCAAAGTTCGGCAAGTCTCAATAGTTTTAATATGTAATGAAACAGGTAAGAGGGAGCAGCCTCCAAACATCCGCTTCGCCAGACAGTGGGCGGCCAGCACGGGGATGCTCTGTGGCTCTAGTCTCTACTTACTGAAATACACTCGGTAGTCAGGCGCGTAAGCCGATCCTCGTTCCTCTGCGATGTACATTTTGGTGGCCCTGTGTGTCTGCGTGCTCGCAATGCTATCGCTGCTAGCACGGGTCTGCGCGTAACTAACGAAGCCTGCCCCGAAAGTTCGTCTCAATATCGACAAACAAACCGGAACCGACACAACCGCAATGCAACGTGTTAATGACATTTTTCTCACTGACAACTCACTGACTTTGACAGAAACAACAGTGCTGCCGCATAAATTACAGCTTTTTTTTAGTATAATAAAGCCAGCTCCCTTCTTAAGAATCTCGGAGTAGTAAAATTAATGTTAACCATAAAATAGGGGTATGATTTTAATTTAATCAATTCCGTTCCTTTTTAACCGACAAAAAAAAGGAGGAGGTTCTCAATTCACGCATACCTTTTTACAGAGAAGTCTGTTTTGAATGATTTTTTTTTTTGGAGTGAGTCTGCCTATAAAGTCATGAAAATATTTGAGGAACTAACATTATTCAAAAGTAGGGCGACACTAAATCAAAGTACATCGAATGTCATCGACTTGTTTTGTAACTCGTTAACTACTGCATTTTTTTATTGCTTTTCAAATCTACATGGATAAAAGTTCCAAGAAACGTATTAAATACGAGGAAAACATTAAAAATTGGAATTCATCAGCCTACACGATTAGCTAGTGGTAAATGTATAGACAATATCGTTCATAATATCAGAGGTAGTAAGTGTGCTTGATCTTGCGTTATCTGATCATACTGCCCAAGTGATCAAATACCCTGTGAAAAAGACATGTTCCATTAAGCATTGGTATGCTCTAAAGCAAGACTATTGCCAAGAAAACTTAAGTAATTCTTTGATTCTCTTCATAATCTTACTTTTAGTGAAGTCTATCTGCACGACAATCCTGAGGAAGCATTTAACTGCTTCTGCGATCTATTTATGCTTTTTCATGACCTCTGTTTTCCTTTAAGGAAAATAAGAATCACTTTGCGTAAAAATGAAACTGGATTTCCAAGGGAATTAGGCTCAGTACTAAGCGTAAAAGAAAAACGTTATGGCAATACAGGCGAGCCCCTACTTTTAAAAATAAACTTCTATTAAAGCAATATACTGCTCGATTAAAGAAAATAATAACAGGCATAGGGAGCAAAGGGCGCTTACCACCTTGTTTTCTTTTCTTGTTTCTCCCACTTCCCCTAGTTACCTTGCTCCCCACTTTCAGTATATTTGTGCCAACCATAATAGGAGCCTGCGATCATCGCAAAACCGTATGCTTCAATGTCCTTCTCACCGCACTGATTTCATTCACCGATCATTCTTTGTCCAGTCTATTTTTCTGTGGAATGCGCTTCCCCAGGAAATCAGGATGGCAACCAATCGCTTATCTTTTAAAATTAAAGTTCGTGAGTACATTCAAAAGAAGCTGGCTGTTTCGTCACAACGGTAATGTCTTCCCCATGGTTTCTGTTTTTATTTTGGTATATTCGTGGAAATGTTTATTTACATTAATTTAAATTTTGATATATATTTATAGTATTTGATTATATTTATTAATAAATAATAATAATAATTTTAAATTTCAGTTATCCGTTAATTTATTATACCATTTAACTTAACCTAATGTAATATAATACTTGATGTAATATAATTTAATTTAATTTAATTTTGTTCAATTTTAATTTAATAAAATCTATAATCTATGCACCTATTTTAATTATATTTGTTAATTACTATTTTAATCTTATGTGTCTTGATTTTGTTTAATTGCTATGACTTTGTTAATTTACTTTTTAAATTTAATTTAATTTTTTTCCAAAATTACTTCCAAATGTGTTTCGATTTTTTTTTTTTAAATTGCTGTTATGACTTTGTTAATTATTTTATTTTTCTAATTTTAATTTTAGTACTAAATAATGTGTTTCGATTTTAATTTTTAAATGCTATACCTTTGTTGGCTTAGTTGTACATCTTATTATGCATGCGGTGGTCTCCTATAAGTGAAGGAGTACACCTACGTGATACTTTTGTCGTCGATTTTTTATTTTCATGTGTCTGTGTATATCCTTTGTTGGAGATCCTAAATAAATAAATAAATAAATAATAAATAAATAAATTTATAGTATTTTATATATCCTTGTAGTTAATCTTATTATTATTTAAAATTATTTTCAGATATACACCTACCACTGCTTGTCTATGCATCACCCAAAGGTTGACTGGTAGAAAATGCCTATGGCATTAAGTCCACCTCTGTACTTCTGTGCTTGAAGTGTTAAATAAATAAATAAATAACACTGACCCAAAAATCTCAGAATGACTTTCACATAAATTTGGCCAGGAATAAATCTAAAGCGGCTTGGAGCGTTATGAAAAAACATAAGAAAAGACCCTACCCTAGAGAAAATATACCTGAATATGTAACAATAAATGACAATAAAATACATGAACCTCAACTAATTGCACAAGCTCTTAATGACTATTTTATAGACGAAAGTCAATCTAATAATTGTACTCCTTGCTATACAAATATTGAAACTAACTAACTCCATATTTATTCCTCCTACAGTACCAGCAGACATAGTGTCTATAATTCGCTCTTTAAATAATACCAATAGCCATGGATATGATGGCATCATTACAAATGTGGTCAAGCATGTAGCGCCATTATTAGGACCTGCTATGAGTTATTTAATAAATATTTGCATTGAATATGGCCATTTATATGAATGCATTGAATATGGACGTCAACTCTGAGTGCGCGAGTAATACCTGCGTTAAATTGTTCCGTCTAAATAATTTAAAAACCCAGAAAATAGTGAGTGCTGTGTTCTGATTTTCATAAAGTTTAACAGCATCAAGTCTAATAGATGTAAAGCGTGATATATTTTGTGATAAATACTTATAATAACTAAGTAGTGACTAAAATCAATCACCCAGTGATTTTATAATACCACCATTAACATAAACAAAGACAAACAAACCTATGAGAATCAACTTAATGAGCGCAACGCGTAAGTGACGCGGTATCCACGGTGCTTACGACGTTTTTCTCGCCGTTTTTCTCGCCACAGTTAGTCGCCAAGCGTGAGGGCCTTTATTAGCGTGCGATTTATTAGTGTGCACAGGATCATTGATGACTTTGTGTGAATCTAAAACAAAGTCGTACCATTATGAATTGCGACTGTTGCCCTGAAGTCGTAGCTGAGGGTATTGCTGTAGTTAAATGCTCATCGTGCCAAAAATCCTACCATCATTCCTGTATCACGCAGCTAGGTTGTGACTTCCAACTAACTGAATTGCTTAATTGGACGTGTCCAACCTGCAAGCCGAAGAAGCGTAACGCAGATGATACCCTAGTGCGCAACAGTAAGGCGAGTGATCCTAATGTAACACATAGAAAGAAAGAATCTTCGGTAACTATCCTCAACGATGAAGCTCCTGTTACCTCTGGCGAAGTTTCTCATATTATCAAAAAACAGATATACGAACTTATGCGACACCTCAACCAAACTTTGGCGAACTATGTTAACACGCAGATACGCTATCTATAGATAGCGTAACGCCCATGGATCAAACAGGACAGATGCAACAGACAGATCCAATAATATTTTAAATAATAAAACCGACGGTGGTGGAGTTCTTATCGCTGTATCTACAAAACTAGAATCACAGAGATTGATCAAATTTAAAAGTTCTTGCGATGATCTCTGGCTCAAGTTGTCACTTAAAGGGGGTAAGAAAGCTAAAGTAATTTATATTTGCACTGTATACTTGCCATCACCATTACAGCTCAGAGTACTGGAACACTTTTTTGATAATACAAACAATGTATTGGAACACATCAACGAATGCTTGATTATTGGTGACTTTAATATGAAAACTATTAACTGGCTTGGGATAGGTGGCAATGTGATAGGAGCTCCACAAAATGCTTCCACAGGCTTGGAACAGACTCTTTGTGATTTCGTCTTGCTTAACAACTTAAGACAATGTAATCATTTAAGTAATCAAAATATCAGAATTCTTGATTTAGTCTTAACCAACTTAGATCTAGTTGTAGTAAGTGCACCAGCAGATGTACTTTCTAAAATAGATGTGCACCATCCACCTATATTGTGGTTCTCATTTACCCGCTTTAAAAAGCCAGAAAATTGTAATAATTAAAATTTTGTGGCTTTAAGTTGTTAAGCAAGACGAAATCACAAAGAGTCTGTTCCAAGCCTTCATCCGAGCTTGATCCTTGCATGACAATAGATCAGATGGTGGATTTTTTTTATAATATATTGTATGGACTAATTAAGCGCTACGTTCCACAAGTACCAATAAAAGATACTAAATATCCGTACTGGTTCTCTAGACAGCTCATTAAAAGACTTAACGACAAGAACCGCCTACGACTAAGAGTAAAAAAGTACAATAATCCTTTAGACATTATTACATTGGATTTTCTTGGGAAAAGATGTGACCGTATGGCTACGACTTGTTATAATGCTTTTATTGCTGATGCAGAGGCAAAAACTACTTTAAACCCAAAATATTTCTGGAGTTACTTAAAAATGAAGAGAGGCGGTACCAGTAACTACCCTAGTTCCATGACAGATGGTATAAACACCTCTGATAATATTAATGTTATTTGTAATTATTTCGCTTCCCATTTCTCTAAGGTGTATAGCAGTGCCTGCCAGGGCTGCGGGACTGTTCGAAAGAGATACCGTGGCCCTGGAACACAAAGGGCAAAGAAGGAACATGGATGGGTTTTAGTCAGTACAAGTCTGACACTCCCTTCCGCTCCGCCCAGAGTGGGGGGGGTCATTTGATGATTTACCATCCGGAAAAAAAAAAAAAAAAGGTGTATAGCAGTGATGGTAATGATATGCATGCGATCGCTGGTGTCACGGATAGCTGCATTAGCAATGGCATGTTAGGCCAAATAACAATGTCACAGGGTCAGATCCGCAAAGAATTAAAAAAGTTAGACGTCTACAAAGGGGCTGACCCTGATGGTATACCTGCTTTGCTTTTAAATAAGCTGGCAGATGTTCTATCACTGCAGTTAAGTATTATTTTTAATCATTCTGTGCTTCGGGGTGCTTTTCCAATCATCTAAAAGGAAACCAATATTATGCCTATTTTCAAAAACGGAGATCAGTCCGATGTGAGCAATTACAGGTCCATAGCTAGATAGCTATTATATCCATACTTGCTAAGGTATTTGAAGCCCTCATATAAAGCCATCATGTACTAGCTAGACATTTATCACAGCTAATAATAGACGGCCAATATGAATTTGAAGGGGAAATCAACAGCTACTAATTTGGTGACTTATGTTGAAAGCATTGTTGAGGCGGTTGATGCGCGTGTCCTGGTTGACGCAGTCTACACCGACTTCAGCAAGGCTTTTGACACAGTAAACCATGACACACTCGTCAAGAAGCTTTAAATGTATGGCGTTTCGGGCCCCCTCCTAAGTTGGTTCCAATCATATTTGTCTGGTCGGATGCTCAAGATTGTGGTAAATGGCTGCTCTTCAAATTCGTACATTGCAACGTCGGGAATCCCTCAGGGATGTCATTTAGGTCCACCTAAGTTCACTCTTTTCATAAATGATATTCACAAATGCATCCCGAACTCGAATATATTTTTATTCGCTGATGACCTCAAAGCCTTTAGGACTATAAAAAATCCTACGGACTCGGTACTATTCCAAAGCGACTTGGACCGGCTGACTATGTGGTGCGAGCACAACAAAATGTCTTTGAATGTAAAAAAATGTCATCATATCAAATTCACAAAAAGACAAATATATCATGCAGTCAGTTTACAAATTGAATAGTGAGCGACTTGAGGAAGTCGAAACTATACGAGACCTAGGTGTTCAGTTCGATAAAAAGTTAAGTTTTGTCGAACATATTGACAATCTAATTCTAACTAATTTCTATTTCTTAACTATTACATGTGTTTTCTTAATTTATATAGGCATCTTAAATCTACCCTTATTTCTATAGCATGTTCCTTGGGACTACTTTTAATTCTATTTCTTAATACTTGTACATTTTTGTGGGTTTTAATTCATACAGCTAAATTATATGTCTAGTCTTATTATTAATACACGTTTCTTACGACTGCTTAACCTTACTTTTATATATGAGCAACTTAAATATTTATCTATTGTTATCTTTTACTTGACATTTAATTTCCTCTGTATTCAATGCTTGACATTAGTATTCTACATAATATTATGTAAGCATTTTTACTTATGCACTTTTATTTCTTTCAATAACTGTTACGCGTATTTTGACGCAATATTCTACAAACTTCTGGCTAATAATGGCAGGACAAAAGAGACAGTTGTCTCTTTTGTCCTGCCATTATTTGCCACATGGTTTCAGCATTTAGTTTGGTGTCGAGTTCGTGCTCGGCCTCAAGTCTTTGTCTGTCAAAGACGGGACAGTTGAATAATATATGTGGCACCGTTTCAGCAATCTCAGGGTCGCAGATGCACGATGGGTTCCCCTTACACTTGAAGCGATTCAAGTATTCCGAGAACCCACCGTGCCCCGTCAAATAATATATATATATATTATTGCCCCGTAATTTGAGTAGTTACGTTGTCAACTTTGCACTGCCTGATTATTCTGTAGGCCGCCACAGCGTCCGGGAAAAACAGTCTAGTAACAGACGCAGTTTCTCCGGAGCTGTATCTTTGGTTCCTCTCGTCAAGCGTTGCCGTACGAATGCATCGCTTGACGTATGAAACCGGAACCAAGTCGTAGTCAGGTTTTCGTTTGGAACCCTCAGCGGCTCCTTTGGCTAATTCATCAGCCCTCTCGTTTCCATCCAACCCCTCATGAGCTTTGATCCAAAACAAGGTGACAGCGTTGTTTTGGATAGATAGGGATCTGAGGTTTGCCCTTGCCTCCACTGCCAGAGGGTAGTGACGGTTGTAGTTCTGGATGGTTTGGAGAGCCGCCATGGAGTCGCTGAAATTTCCAAACGATTGCGCACTGTGCTTCAAGATTTCCCTGGTTGCGACGCATATCGTCAGAAGCTCACCCTGGTAGACGGTGGAGTAGTGTGAGAGAGCAAGCTTGAGAGCTTTGGTTTCGGCGTCACCGCTCCACATGGACAGTGCCGCCCCAACCTTGCCCCCAATCTTGCTCCCGTCCGTAAAGATTTGAACTTCATATTCGTTCTTAGCATGGTTGAGTTGCTCTTGGTCTACCAGGCTTACGAGTTCTAGCTAAGCGCGCTCCGCAGGTTGTGGAGCCTCCATTGCCGAGGCAGCCTGCTCGACCCTCCTATCGCCAAGTGCTAGCTGGGGCACCCTTCTCCTGGCCTCGTATAACGATGCCGCTTCGCTGACACGCAGGTCAAGAGGTAGTATCCCAGCCAGCACCAGCGCGGAGTTTAAGGAGACTGTGTTTTCTTTTTGTTTAACCGTTTTCCAGGGGTCAACATTTTTCAGCCTGAAAACCGAGTCAGTGGATAGGTCTCATCGAGCCAAGTGCAAAAAGCCCATCCACAAGGGTTTTTGGGCCAGTGGTTCCGGAGATATCACACTTATAAATTTTAAACCTAAAAACCGGTTAGGTTACCTCAGGTTAGGTAACTCCGAAAAAAAAAAAAAAAACCTGGAGGCGAAGACCCTTGCCACACTGCAACAGTGGTGCGAAGAGGCCAATGATCGGGGCGAGAGGCTGGTGCAGCGACAGATCACGCTGTACCGGTCACAGCTCCGACAGGTCATGGTGGCGGAATGGCGGGGGAGGCTAGAGCTCCCTACCGCCGGCCTCGACACAGTCGAGGCGATCCGGCCAGTACTCGACGACTAGCTCGGGAGTAAGCACGGCTCCCTGACGTTCTGGGCGGCGCAGGTGCTCTCGGGGCACGGCTGCTTCGGGAAGTACCTGTGTCGCATAAGCACTGCACACTGCGTCCATTGTCTAGAGGACACGGCGCGGCATACGCTGGCCGAGTGCGCCGCGTGGGATGAGCCGCGCCGTGCGCTCGTTACGGAGGTAGGAGGAGACCTGTCGTTGCCGACCGTCATTCGCTCGATGGTCGGCAGCGCAGAGTCCTGGGACGCGGTGATGTCCTTCTGCGAAACCGTCATGTCGCAGAAGGAGGCTGCGGAAAGGGTAAGGGAGATGACGAGCTCTCGCCCCTCCCACAGCAGACGCACCGGGCGTCGGCAGAGGGCGGACAACGGTCCAGGGGCGACGGATTCGGGGACATCCGTCGCCCCCGATCAAACTGGACCCGAGACGGCGGCGCGTAGTGTTCCACGCGCGCCTCTCTCAGACGTAAGACTCCCCGTCTTACACCTCACTCCCCCCCGGGACGAGGCCCGCAGGTCAGGCGGACTAGTCTTAGGTAGCGGAAGTCGCATCAGATCCCGTTGCCCCCCGATGCAAGTGTGCGAGGGAACACCGGTGTGGTTTTAGTCAGTACGAGTCTGACAGACCCCTCCGCTCTCCCCAGGGCGGAGGACATCCATTGAGGATTTCCACATCGAGAAAAAAAAAAAAAAAAAGGCCAAGGTTAGGTTAGCTCAGGTTAGGTTAGCTCGGGGGACCACCCCACAGTGCTTGCGTCCACGTCGCGTCCCCTGGAAACGACCCAGTTCTGACCACCGTAACGGAGTGGCAGACTGGGTTAGCCAAAGTGCACTGTGCTTTCGTAGCTATTTTATTGTCTTGTGTCTACGAATTTGTCGGAATGTCTAAACTCACGAGGGACGCCTGCGGGCGGTTTTTAAAACAAAAAGGCCCTTCTCAGGGCCAACCCAAAGGCCCTTCTCAGGGCCACCCGAAAGGCCCTTCTCAGGGCCAACCCAAAGGCCCTTCTCAGGGCCAACCAAAAGGCCCTTCTCAGGGCCACTCCGACGCTCAGGCGTCAGAGGCTAGCCGCGCGCCATCTGCGGCTAGCTTGTTCGGAGGGGCGGACGAGTCGTCCGACAACGACTCACTTGTTTGTGTGTCGGATGCGGACGATTGTCGGTCGCGGAAGCGGTTCCACCTGAGCGGTGGGTCCGGGGGCTCCTCGGCCTCGGGGTCGACGGGGTTGTCGAAGGCGAAAAAGCCGACGGCGGCCGCGGACACCCATGTCGTTGGGCTCGCGGACGCCCAACGCCGGTTGGACCTGGCTCGGCGGGCGCAGCTCCAGCAAGAGCTGGAGGAGCGGGTGGTTGCCGGGGAGAAACGGGCGCACGCTGCCCGGGCCAAGTCCGGGTACGGTGCGTCCCGCGTTCTTTACTCGGGCCATTCACTGGCCGAGCTGGAGAAAATGGCGGAGGAGGACGAGGAGGAGATTGTGGAGGTCGCCTCTAAGTCCTCCAACATGAAGGGGACCTTGCAAAAGGCCCTCAAATGCAGAGCCGCGAGCATGCGCGGTATTGTCGCGGAGCTGGTCCAGCGTAAGACCACCGACGAGACGCAACAACTGCAGGCGAGGATAGATCGCCTGCAGTCGGAGGTCAGCCAGCTTCATCAGAAGCTGGCTGAAGCCACGGCCCGGCCTCAACAGGCCAACACGGTCCATGCGGCAGAGGGCCCCGCCTCCAACCTTGAGGATATCATCCGCAAGGTGGTAATGGAGGAGAGGGCCTTCACAAGAGCCTGCTTGGCAGGAATAGAGGACCGGCTCTTGCCAGAGAAGCGCCTCCGACCGCCGCTTGCGGCGGATAAGAGGCGGTGTGGGCCGGGGCCGTCTAAAATTGGGTATGGAAGGGTTGGTTGGGTTAATCGTCAGCTGCAGGTTTCCCACCGTGAAACGGCTGCTGCAGCCGGCTTAACTAGGTTAGTGTCCAGACAGTCTGAGTCAGAGAGTGTCAAAAACCGTCGTCGGTTAGTGCGTTTGGAGACGTATCAGCGCCTTGACGACCCTCGTGTCCCGATGTCGCATAGCCTGCATCATGTTGTTGTCTATGATATCCTTTGTTGTGGTTTCCTGTGCTCGTCTTACAAATCGTCCAATAGCGTCGTCTGCGTTGTCGGCGTAGTACACACAGCTGGCTGTGTGTCTGGATACGGCCACTACCGCATGGGGGACGCTGCTGTGGAGCATGATGTTCTTGGACTTAGTCTTCAGAATGAGGACTGTCTCGCATGTCAGTCCCTGAGCTTCGTGGATGGTCAGAACGCTCGATCCGGCACCCGAACCATATCCCTGGTTAGTGAGGGACTTTTTCTCCTCCTGCGTGTGTACCAGGAACAGTGTGTTGGAGAGGGTGCTTGGTATATCGGCGCCTGTGAACCTTTTCAGCTGCAGGGAGTGGACATGGTTCTTTGACGAGTAAATACCGGGATATACTTCTGCTAGGGCGTACGCGACATCCATTGGGGTCCGATGCGTACAGGACAACTCTTGGCTGATGGTCGCCACAGAGTTCGGGCGGGCGTATCTAAGGGGAAAAAGGTTTTCCCTGTCCACATAGGGCAGTTGGTTAATATCTCCAACAAGGACCACTTCGGTCGCACCTGACAATCGAACTGCCATCACTATGGCCCCAAAGTGGTTCATGAGAGCCTCGTCCACTACAATGCGCCTGCATTTGTGTGGCCCTTTGAACCCGTTTGCTAATATTGAGGCCAGTGTGCGCACCTTGGTTCTGTTGTATTCACCAATTTGGTGCGCCAGCTTTTGCCGCAGATCTTTCGCGGCCTCGGTTGTCGTAGTGACGATGACGTCGTGATCCCTATCGAAGTTATTAACCACCCAGGTCGTCTTGCCACATCCTGGAACGCCGTTTACCCTCCTTATTTTCGGTAGTGCCCAAACTCCACTTTGACCGATGCTCCTCGAGATTGCTTCCGCATGTTCGAGGATCTTGTCGTCCATCATGATTTTAGTGCATCGGGCCACTACCACTATTGGGTCACATTCGGGTGTCACAAAAGTTATGTGGCCAGTCTGTGTCGTTGCTGACTTGTCCAATGGCACGAAGCCATGTGTAGCATTATACGCAGCCATGTACGTGCCAGTCATTTCTCCTTTAATGACTTGGGAGGTGACGTTATCGTATATGAGTCTCACTTTAAGCAGACCTTCAATCTCCAGCCGGTATGACTGCATAATTTTTTGGCAAGTCATGAGACTGACTGCTTTAGTCGCTTTAGTGAGCGCTTGAAACTCAAGGAAGGCGTTTTGAATGTGGTCTGCGGGTTCCGTTGCCGGCTTGAGTTTCGGCGGACTGACCTCTCCTTTGTCGGCCCTAGTTGGAACTGGCCGCTGCTCTTTAGGAGGTTTCGGGGTAACCCTGGCGAATTCCCGCAATGCGGCCGCTTGGCTGTTATGTTGGTGTTTTCCTGGCCTCGCACTATTGACTCCCAGTAGCCTACTGAAGAGGTTAGAGATGGTCTTTAATCGGCTCTCGGTCTTGGTTTTCTCTGTTGACCTGCCGCTTTTCTTTTCTGAGGCGGCTTTCTCCGCGGCAAGCTTCTGCTGCAATCGCTCGGAACCGCAGGGCGTGGTTGGGGCTGACATGGAGGATGCCTGCCGGTCGGTTGCGGTCTTTTCGGCATCGTTACGGGGAGATTTTAGGAAGCTTAAGTCTTCCCCCCTGTCCTCGTAAACTACCACCTCATGGTCTTCTGAGGCTTTGATGCATCCGTACCGATCGGCAACTCTCCCTCTATCGTAGCCGATCGCCATTGCGTCTATGCTGATCATTCGAGGGCATCCGCTCGCTGACCGGCCAACCTCCCCGATTTCGGTCAGCAGGGAGCATGCTTGTGCAAACGGAGTTTCCTCACGCCACTCGAATAGTGCGATCGTCTTGTTTTGTGATCGCACTAGACGGTATCGGTGTTCGGCAACTTCCGCTTCGGGTAACGCGTTGAACTTTGAGCGTTTCATGCTCGCTTTTGAGGTGCTCCCGTTGATCAACGCTGCTAGGCCCGGCGATATGGCGACGCTGTTTTCCCTTTCCACGCGGCAGAAGCTTATACAAAGTCTCTCGGTATTCTTGTTCATAAAGTGAGCCACGCCACGGGTTCTGATGCCTGGTTGCCCACTCTCTCCGCATATAAGTAACCGGCGTAACGCCAAGGTGCGAGGGTTTGGCGGGGAAATACTGGGGCTGGGCGTATCCGTGGTGACGGCTGTGCTCACGGTGTGATGTGTTTGTGTGGGTGCGGGTGTGGGTGTAGGGTTGTGTGTGTGTGGGTGGGGGGTGAACTGTGTTGAACCATTGGCCTTTGCTACGACTTGCACGATTCTGCTCGCGAATTCCAAGAATGGTGTTCTGGTGGCTTTGTTCTCCATGATGGAATGGAGTGTGGACTGAATAACTGAGATCTGGATTTCAGTTTCTAGGTCCATTCGCTCACGACCAAATCTTGGGCACTCGGTAAGCACGTGCCATACTGTCTCTTCATAATTGGGTCGCAGACGCATGAGGGACTGTCTTTAAGGTGGAAGCGATGGAGATAGGCCCCGAACCCTCCGTGACCGGTCAAAATTTGGACATGGGTAGGTGACAGTGCCATGCCTTTAAGGATCTTCCTTGCCGCCTGAACGGTGGGGAAAAACACTTTAGTGACCGAACCTGTGCTGGAGGATTCGTACCGCTGCTGCCATTTCTTTACAGCTTCCTCACGAATCTGCCTCTTGATGAAGGATATTGGTACCTTGTCGTAGTCGGGGGCTGTTTTCTTTGTAAGAGCCGCTTTCTTTGCTAACTCGTCCGCTCTCTCGTTCCCAGGAGTACCCACGTGTGCTCTCAACCAAAACAGCCTCACGTCTCTGCCCTCCTCTCGGATTTCACGTACTAGCCTTTTTATACCGAGTGCCAACGGGTGAGTGACAGACGGGCTTCTCAACAAATCAAGCGAAGATCTTGAGTCGCTTAATATTTTGGCGGTGGCCATCCTAGCCGTTCTCACCGTCCTGACTGCTCGATATAACGCGTACATTTCCGATTGAAAGACTGAGTTGTGCGGCTCCAGGCGGAAGGTTGAGTACTTGGATTCCCTGCCTTCGTTCCACCAAGTAAAGGCCGCACCGACTTTCCCCTCTATTTTGCTGCCATCGGTGTAAATATGGGGTCCGGTTACTTGGTGGTCACTCAGGGTTTCAGGATCCATGTTCTCGAGGAACTCATACTCAGTTATTATGAGCCGTGATGGATGGGGGATCTGTAGGGGCCCGGCCTTGCGCTCGACCTCTCTTCCCGGCGGTAGGTACTCTTGGGAATGACCCTTTTTGACCTTGAATAGGGTAGATGCTTCAGTGACCCGGAGGTCCAGGGGCAGTTGGCCTGACAGGATGAGAGCCGATGTCAGAGACACCGTGCGGTATGCTTTGCAGATTTTCTGCGTGAAGCCTCTTTGCAGCGAGTCTAACTGATTTCGTGTCATCAGTTTCTCTGCTGCTGGGGCCCACGCGCTCGCTGCATACAACACGATCGGCTCTATCACCGACACGTATATGGTCCTGATTATCTCGCTGTTCAGGCCCCAAGTCACCCTTGCCGCGCACGCTAGTTGTTTGTAGATGTCTGCAGCTTTTTTGCATGTTGCAGTCACGTGCGCATTAAAGGTAAGCTTGTGGTCTAAGACGAGTCCCAACAGCTTGATCTCCTCGACAATGGTCAGTCGAATGCCAGACATGTGAATTACAGGGGTGTCGTACTTGAGCTTTTTCGTAATCACCATTGCGTTGGTCTTGTGCGCGGCGAAGCAAAGCTTGTTTCGTACACCCCAGTCTGACACTGTTTGCAGCGTTCTTTGAGCTGACTGCTGCAGGGAGCTGACCTCGTGGGATGAGAAAACAAGGACCACATCATCCGCAAACGCTTGACAATATACCCCCATTGTCGTCAATTCCTCCAAGAGCGAGTCTAGGATAAGGTTCCAGAACGTCGGACCGGCTATTGAGCCCTGGACGCATCCTTTTGTGGTACCCTTCTCGCTAGTCGCCCTGGCGTAGTTGACCCTGATGTACCGGTCCTCCAGGTATGAAGATACGAGAGCAAAGAGGTTCTTGGGGCATTTTTTGTGTAGCATCTGCATTTTGAGGGCAGGCCACCACGCGTTGTCAAAGGCCCCCTCTATGTCCAGTGATACTAAGAGCACTACTTTTTTGGCTTTTATTTCGGCCCGTATGTGCTCCATTAGGACAAAGAGGGCGTCCTCGGTTCCTCGCTGCGGCATGAACCCGTATTGGTGTGTGTTTAGAGTCGGGAGGAAGTGGTGTTGCAGTCTGCCCACGACGAGCTTCTCGATGATTTTGCCCAGGACCGAGAGTAGTCCTATTGGTCTATATGACTTTGGGTGGGTGTAGTCGTCCTTGCCCGGCTTACGGAGTATGCACACGTGAGCTATTTTCCATTGCTTTGGGAAGTGCGGTAGCGACAGGCACTTGTTGGCCAGCGCCAGGAACACCTCCCTGTTGCAATTTATAGCGGCTGTGCAAATGTCGGCCGTCAGCCCATCGGGCCCTGGAGCTTTCTTTGGATTTTGTCGCTGAAGGACCATTTCCAGCTCCGCGGGCGTAAATGGTGGATCGTCGGCCGACAAGCCCTCGGTTTCAGTTGGGGTACGTTCCTCCGCAAGTCTCCGGACCGACGCGTGGTGTTGTTGTTCGGCGTCCACAGAGTCGTCTGGGTAGAACGTTTTTGCCAGAAGATCCGCTGATTGCTGTGGGCTTAGTGTTTCGCCTGCGGTGTTCCTTAGGAGCGTGTCTTCCTGTCTTCTGGCCGTTTTCCTCAAGACCCTGTAAATGCCATTCCACATACTCTCCAATTTTCTGTTGCCGTTTCCGCTGCTCTAGTTAAGTACTCTTGTTTTGCCTTTACGTACTCGTCGATGACCAGGTTCCTTCGACTAGGGGCCGCGTTCCTGATTCTCCTTTTCTTGGTCAGTGTTCCTTGCTTTAACTGTTCGAGAGAATCAGTCCACCAAGGCGGTCTCGAGTCAATTTTTTGTTCCCCAGTTTCGGTATCGATTTTTTGGCCGAGCGGTGTATTAGGTCGACGTATTTTGAGACGAGAGCATCCAGTTGTTCAGGGTGAGAGACCTCCGATACTGTGGCGGGTGTGATGCTGTGTTCTGACAGGTATGCCTTGAAGCGCGTCCTGAAGTCCGACCACTTTGCCTTTTTGGTGTTATATATGCGTGTAGAGACTGGTTTAAGAGGCTGTAACGCTTTTTCTAGGCGTAATGAGAATGTTATTGCATTGTGGTCGGATGTCGTTATATTCCTGTCCACACGCCAATCCTCAACTCTGCCTAACAGCGACACACTGCATGTGGTAACGTCGACTATGCTCTGGTATAGCCTGTCTCCCCTGTAGCATTCGAAAGTTGGAGTCTGGCCCGTGTTGAGTATCTGTAGGTCTAGTTCAGAGAGGAAGGCGTTGTACGATGCCCCTCGGTGGTCCTCGCTGTTGCTTCCCCACCACTGGCTCAATGCGTTCACGTCTCCCCCCAGCAATATGTTGGATGTGCGTAACTTATTTATTGCCTCCTTGGTTTTGACGAGGTATGGGTCTATATCTTGGTCACCCTCAAAGTAGACTGATTACTCCAAGCTTTAGCTGACCCACCTTCAGCAGAACGGCTGCAACGTTTTCGCTGACAATCTGAGGGTCATGAATGACTTCCAGGTTGTTCCCGAACACGACGATTGCCGCCTTTACTGGATTTTGCCGATTGAGAGTGCACTGGATGACTTGTGTGCCGGGGTTTTGCTTCATCACACCTGTTCTCCCAACATAGGGCTCTTGGACAAGTGCGATTGAGATTCCCATCTCTTCGGCCGCATGGTGCAGTTCTGCTGTTGCGAGCTTGGAGCGTTGCAGGTTGGCCTGGATGAACTTTAGCCTGTCTGCTCGTCCTCTTGTGCTTTGCTGGGTGACTGACACATTGTTCCCGTCGTTGCCCTTAGCAATAAGAAACACGCGACCTCGCGATGTTGTCCCATTTCTGCCTCTCTTGACATTCGGAGCTGAACGCCGGATGAACCGTGTTTTTTCCCTCTCTCCCTACTTTGATGCAGTTCACGCAGGCATGGGGGCCACCGTTTACCCTGACTGAGCAGTCTCTCCCAGTGTGTGCCTCGCCACAGTATCCACAGCTTTCTTTTACTGCCTTGCAGAGAGTTCTGCCGTGACCGTAGCCTAGGCACTTGGTGCACTGCACTAGAGGAGACTGGTCTTCTACTGGGCACCTCTGTATTCCGAGGTGTACCTTTTCCGCCTGCGTGAGCCGCTTCCAAAGCTCTGGGGAGAGTTCGAAGACCGGGTGGCATTCAAGGGGATTCCTCGCGCGTCTTCGGAATCTCAGTTTAAGGACAAGGCCAGCCGGGTCCAGACCTTTCCAAAGGTGTTTATTTTGGGCCTGGAGGAGGTATACCATCTCTTCGTTGGTATAAGAAGAGAGCACCCCTTTGACGACAATCAGTGGGTTACTAGGCATGGCCTCCTGGACCTTTAGCCCACTGGTGGTCTGGACCCGACTTTTAACGAGGCCGAGGTCTTCTTTGCTCGCGCAGCTTACCACGATCTTCTGGTTGCGTGCTTTCCTCACCTTGTCGACTTTAGCTCCGGTCGTTTTGAGGTCAAGAGCTTCCCTCATTTTCTCTATGACGTTCTCCCCCGTGTGTTTAGGATCTGTTGAGGAGATTATCAACGTATGGTTCGGCCGTTTGGGCTTTTTAGCAGCCTGGGCGAAGGTCTTGGGGCCCTGTTGTAAGGTTTCCGGCTGCTTCAGCTCCGATACTCCCTTTTCAATGGAGGCAAGAGTCCTCTTTACTTCCTCCACCGCGAACTCAGTGTCTAGGCTCGGTGCTGGTTGGGCTGGAAACTGGGGTTCCTTACCCCTCAACACTCTAAGTTCGGAGGACACGATGTCCAGCCTCTCCGATAAGGGCTGGAGGTGTTTAGTCAGATCCAGCGGTGGTAGTTGTTGGGGGGGAGGTATTTCGGACTTCTCCAGAATGGTTCTGATCAACTTTGTCATGGTTTCCATGCCTTCGGCCAGTTTTTCGAGTTTGGGTTCCATGGAGGCCTCGGGTGCTAGGAGAGGGGCAACAAGGGGCTCTGCGGGTGCTTGGAGCTCCTGCCGGATCTTTTCTGTTGCCTGGCGGAGCGTATCCAGCTGGTTTGATACGCTCGCAATGTGGTTTCCCAGCTTTGTAAGGCCCGCCGCTACGGTATCCCATTTTGGGTCCCCATTTGCGGGCGCGTCCAGAACCTTGACTTTCTCGTGTCCAGTTTTTATTAGAGCTGTCAACGACTCGATCGACTTCCTGACTTCCTTTATTTCCCTGAAAGGCTGTTCTGTCTCGTACCCGAGCCAGTTTCGGATATCTTTAGCCTCCTTCAGCGTTCCGGAAATGTCATTTCGAGCGTAACCCAGCTCGGTGATGAGTTTCTGCTGGTATTTTATCACCTCTTCTCTGTGAGAACGCTCCACTTGCACTAGTTCTCGGGCGTGTCGAGAGCGCTCCTTCTCGAGGTTATATTTGTGCCTCGCTCGAGAGTCGGACAGGGAAAGGACGATCTCGTAAAGCCCTTGCAGGCTGTCGTGGCAAGTCGTCCTGTACTCCTTCTTCATATTTCCCGATGCCTCCAACGCACCCTTCCCATTCTGCAGTAGAGAGTTGGCCTCTCTCGTCGCCATGTCCATTTCTACGCCAGTCCCTCTTCTCGGTGTGCTGTAGAGAAGACTGGCCCTTTTCCGTGCCTGATGGTCGGTGATGGAAGATACGACAGAGCTCTCCTCGTCTGACAGGATGCGGTGTGGTGGAGATATGCCCAGTTGCTCCCAGTTGATTACTTTTGACTCCGCCGTCTCTGCTACGTCACATTTCTCCGGCAGAGAGAGATTGTCAACTGACGACGCAAGGCTACCGTCCCCTGCAGCTGGTTCCGAAGCTGCTTTTGACACTTCAGGCAGATCCCGTGGAGCGGACTGTTGAGCAAGCCTCTCCGACGTAGTGGACTTTGCTACGTTTTTAAGGACTTTCGTCCGCAACGGTCGTGCCTTCGGTGCGACCTCCGCAGCTGACTTACGGATTGTGGGAACGGAAGACATCTTTAAATTTTAAATTTAGGCTTAGAAACAGTATATAAAACAATAACAAAACATAACAAATGACAGTATTTAATTTAATTTATAATTGGTAAATTTTTTTTTTTTTTTTTTTTTCTTATCTTTGTGATGGACTCACCCTAAATAAGTTTCGACAGCTTTGTACGCAGTGATGATGCTGTCCTCTCGATGTTTTTGACGCGATGTTTTAGCGTTCTGACGCTTGATGGACTGCGTCTATGTTGTTATCCGGAGCACATGCCGCTGCGCGACAGACACAAATGTGCCTCTAGCGTCTGATTTGCTGCAGTGCAGTAACCCAGGTCGATCCCGATAGATTCCTGAAGCAGTACCTCCTTTGCTATGCTTTTTCTCGCAATTTAGCTGGAGCCAGATTGTTCAATTTTTCCTCCCGAATCGAATGAGCCTAATCTCGATATAGTTATCTCTAACGGTTCCAGAGATAGGCTTCGGGGGGTGAGGCAACCAAGAGGGGGGGGGGGGGTTGCTTGAGTGGAGCTTATTTATGAAAGCGGGATATGTGGAGGGGGGAGGGGTTGCTGAGGGTGGGAGAATGCAGGGGGGTAGGTTAAATAGTTCTTTAGGGGGGGAGGGGGGATGGTCTTGCTTTCACGACTCAGAAGAGCCCAAAACGGGTGTCAAACGTCAAAGGGTGACGAAGGTCCCTTGGGATTCCAAGGAGAGGGAGGGTATTTTTGGGTGGGGTGAAGTGGTACAGGAGAGGGTTGGTTTTGAGGGGGTGGGGGGGAAGGCCCTTGTTTCCCGGTTCAGGCAAACCCAAACACGGATATTCTAGGACTGCGGGATGAGGAGTGCCCTAGAGGTTACCTGACGGCTTGGGATGTGGTCTTCAGCGCTGCAAGGCAAAGTCCTCGGGTCGGCTTTGAAGGCTTCAGGTAGGTCCGATCTGAAGTTTTCCCTCGTGTGTGTTTGTCGAATCGTCGAGGTTTGAGGTTAGAACCACGTGCTTCTTAAGGTTAATTTAGTAGATTTGGCTACCTAATAACTTCTCTGCTGGTGATCAGATCTTAGCGATCTTGGTGTCGTTGAACAGGACATTGCAATGCCTCACCAGCAATGTACACGGTTAACAAGAACTAACCTCTGGATGTAAAGAGATCCTCAAAGTTGATTACCTGCAGCAGCCGATCCTGGTGACCTATGACCTTGCCCACATGAATCCTGGTGAATCAGACACTTGCTAACTGCACTGTAACTTTTAAACACGCGCAGCTGCTGCATTGCGATTTTTACGAATTTTTTACGTGGAGCTGATGTTATTGCGACCGCGTATGGCAGTGTACTGCTCAGGTTAGGTTAGCTCAGGTTAGGTTAGCTCAGGTTAGGTTAGCTCAGGTTAGGTTAGCTCAGGTTAGGTTAGCTCAGGTTAGGTTAGCTCAGGTTAGGTTAGCTCAGGTTAGGTTAGCTCAGGTTAGGTTAGCTCAGGTTAGGTTAGCTCAGGTTAGGTTAGCTCAGGTTAGGTTAGCTCAGGTTAGGTTAGCTCAGGTTAGGTTAGCTCAGGTTAGGTTAGCTCAGGTTAGGTTAGCTCAGGTTAGGTTAGCTCAGGTTAGGTTAGCTCAGGTTAGGTTAGCTCAGGTTAGGTTAGCTCAGGTTAGGTTAGCTCAGGTTAGGTTAGCTCAGGTTAGGTTAGCTCAGGTTAGGTTAGCTCAGGTTAGGTTAGCTCAGGTTAGGTTAGCTCAGGTTAGGTTAGCTCAGGTTAGGTTAGCTCAGGTTAGGTTAGCTCAGGTTAGGTTAGCTCAGGTTAGGTTAGCTCAGGTTAGGTTAGCTCAGGTTAGGTTAGCTCAGGTTAGGTTAGCTCAGGTTAGGTTAGCTCAGGTTAGGTTAGCTCAGGTTAGGTTAGCTCAGGTTAGGTTAGCTCAGGTTAGGTTAGCTCAGGTTAGGTTAGCTCAGGTTAGGTTAGCTCAGGTTAGGTTAGCTCAGGTTAGGTTAGCTCAGGTTAGGTTAGCTCAGGTTAGGTTAGCTCAGGTTAGGTTAGCTCAGGTTAGGTTAGCTCAGGTTAGGTTAGCTCAGGTTAGGTTAGCTCAGGTTAGGTTAGCTCAGGTTAGGTTAGCTCAGGTTAGGTTAGCTCAGGTTAGGTTAGCTCAGGTTAGGTTAGCTCAGGTTAGGTTAGCTCAGGTTAGGTTAGCTCAGGTTAGGTTAGCTCAGGTTAGGTTAGCTCAGGTTAGGTTAGCTCAGGTTAGGTTAGCTCAGGTTAGGTTAGCTCAGGTTAGGTTAGCTCAGGTTAGGTTAGCTCAGGTTAGGTTAGCTCAGGTTAGGTTAGCTCAGGTTAGGTTAGCTCAGGTTAGGTTAGCTCAGGTTAGGTTAGCTCAGGTTAGGTTAGCTCAGGTTAGGTTAGCTCAGGTTAGGTTAGCTCAGGTTAGGTTAGCTCAGGTTAGGTTAGCTCAGGTTAGGTTAGCTCAGGTTAGGTTAGCTCAGGTTAGGTTAGCTCAGGTTAGGTTAGCTCAGGTTAGGTTAGCTCAGGTTAGGTTAGCTCAGGTTAGGTTAGCTCAGGTTAGGTTAGCTCAGGTTAGGTTAGCTCAGGTTAGGTTAGCTCAGGTTAGGTTAGCTCAGGTTAGGTTAGCTCAGGTTAGGTTAGCTTAGGTTAGGTTAGCTCAGGTTAGGTTAGCTCAGGTTAGGTTAGCTCAGGTTAGGTTAGCTCAGGTTAGGTTAGCTCAGGTTAGGTTAGCTCAGGTTAGGTTAGCTCAGGTTAGGTTAGCTCAGGTTAGGTTAGCTCAGGTTAGGTTAGCTCAGGTTAGGTTAGCTCAGGTTAGGTTAGCTCAGGTTAGGTTAGCTCAGGTTAGGTTAGCTCAGGTTAGGTTAGCTCAGGTTAGGTTAGCTCAGGTTAGGTTAGCTCAGGTTAGGTTAGCTCAGGTTAGGTTAGCTCAGGTTAGGTTAGCTCAGGTTAGGTTAGCTCAGGTTAGGTTAGCTCAGGTTAGGTTAGCTCAGGTTAGGTTAGCTCAGGTTAGGTTAGCTCAGGTTAGGTTAGCTCAGGTTAGGTTAGCTCAGGTTAGGTTAGCTCAGGTTAGGTTAGCTCAGGTTAGGTTAGCTCAGGTTAGGTTAGCTCAGGTTAGGTTAGCTCAGGTTAGGTTAGCTCAGGTTAGGTTAGCTCAGGTTAGGTTAGCTCAGGTTAGGTTAGCTCAGGTTAGGTTAGCTCAGGTTAGGTTAGCTCAGGTTAGGTTAGCTCAGGTTAGGTTAGCTCAGGTTAGGTTAGCTCAGGTTAGGTTAGCTCAGGTTAGGTTAGCTCAGGTTAGGTTAGCTCAGGTTAGGTTAGCTCAGGTTAGGTTAGCTCAGGTTAGGTTAGCTCAGGTTAGGTTAGCTCAGGTTAGGTTAGCTCAGGTTAGGTTAGCTCAGGTTAGGTTAGCTCAGGTTAGGTTAGCTCAGGTTAGGTTAGCTCAGGTTAGGTTAGCTCAGGTTAGGTTAGCTCAGGTTAGGTTAGCTCAGGTTAGGTTAGCTCAGGTTAGGTTAGCTCAGGTTAGGTTAGCTCAGGTTAGGTTAGCTCAGGTTAGGTTAGCTCAGGTTAGGTTAGCTCAGGTTAGGTTAGCTCAGGTTAGGTTAGCTCAGGTTAGGTTAGCTCAGGTTAGGTTAGCTCAGGTTAGGTTAGCTCAGGTTAGGTTAGCTCAGGTTAGGTTAGCTCAGGTTAGGTTAGCTCAGGTTAGGTTAGCTCAGGTTAGGTTAGGTCAGGTTAGGTTAGGTTAGGTTAGGTTAGGTTAGGTTAGGTTAGGTTAGGTTAGGTTAGGTTAGGTTAGGTTAGGTTAGGTTAGGTTAGGTTAGGTTAGGTTAGGTTAGGTTAGGTTAGGTTGGGGGACCACCCCACAGTGCTTGCGTCCACGTCGCGTCCCCTGGAAACGACCCAGTTCTGACCACCGTAACGGAGTGGCAGACTGGGTTGGCCAAAGTGCACTGTGCTTTCGTAGCTATTTTATTTTATTGTCTTGTGTCTACGAATTTGTCGGAATGTCAAAACCCACGAGGGACGCCTGCGGGCGGTTTTTAAAACAAAAAGGCCCTTCTCAGGGCCAACCCAAAGGCCCTTCTCAGGGCCACCCGAAAGGCCCTTCTCAGGGCCAACCCAAAGGCCCTTCTCAGGGCCAACCAAAAGGCCCTTCTCAGGGCCACTCCGACGCTCAGGCGTCAGAGGCTAGCCGCGCGCCATCTGCGGCTAGCTTGTTCGGAGGGGCGGACGAGTCGTCCGACAACGACTCACTTATTTGTGTGTCGGATGCGGACGATTGTCGGTCGCGGAAGCGGGTCCACATGAGCGGTGGGTCCGGGGGCTCCTCGGCCTCGGGGTCGACGGGGTTGTCGAAGGCGAAACAGCCGACGGTGGCCGCGGACACCCATGTCGTTGGGCTCGCGGACGCCCAACGCCGGTTGGACCTGGCTCGGCGGGCACAGCTCCAGCAAGAGCTGGAGGAGCGGGTGGTTGCCGGGGAGAAACGGGCGCACGCTGCCCGGGCCAAGTCCGGGTACGGTGCGTCCCGCGTTCTTTACTCGGACCACTCCCTGGCCGAGCTGGAGAAAATGGCGGAGGAGGACGAGGAGGAGATTGTGGAGGTCGCCTCTAAGTCCTCCAACATGAAGGGGACCTTGCAAAAGGCCCTCAAATGCAGGGCCGCGAGCATGCGCGGTATCGTCGCGGAGCTGGTCCAGCGTAAGACCACCGACGAGACGCAACAACTGCAGGCGAGGATAGATCGCCTGCAGTCGGAGGTCAGCCAGCTTCATCAGAAGCTGGCTGAAGCCACGGCCCGGCCTCAACAGGCCAACACGGGCCATGCGGCAGAGGGCCCCGCCTCCAACCTTGAGGATATCATCCGCAAGGTAGTAATGGAGGAGAGGGCCTTCACAAGAGCCTGCTTGGCAGGAATAGAGGACCGGCTCTTGCCAGAGAAGCGCCTCCGACCGCCGCTTGCGGTGGATAAGAGGCAGTGTGGGCCGGGGCCGTCCTCATCTCAGGCGGAAGACGCCCTTCTCCCTTCCACCACCCCGTCCAACGAGTGGACGGAAGTGGTCCGTAAGGGGAAGGGCAAAGCGAAAAAGACGGCGACGGTCCCTGTCGTCCCCGCCACCACTGCTCCCAGCCGGTTGCAGACGACCGGCAAGGAAAAGGGGAAGGGAAGGGGGAGGGGAGGGGGACGGCTAGTCCCCCCAAAAACCGCGGCCGTCGTGGTGACGCTCACCGCGGAGGCTGCGGGGCGAGGAGAGACGTACGCGTCAATTTTGGTGCGGGCGCGTGCAAATGCCGATCCTGCACAGCTTGGGATCGGCAGTGTGACTTGCCGGCGGACCCAAGCCGGGGCTCGAATATTCGAGTTCCCGGGCCAAGAGGGGAGTGCCCATGCGGACCTCTTTGCAGCCAAGCTGCAAGAGGTCATCGCGGATTCGGCCAAGGTGGCCCGACCGGTCAAGTCGGCAGCCATAGAGGTGATGGGCCTCGACGACTCCGTCACCAAGGAGGAGGTGGTGGCGGCGGTCGCAGCGATGGGGGGCTGTGGCGTCGCGGCGGTCCAAGGCCGGGACATAAGGCCCGGCCGCGGCGGCATGGGCACCATTCGCCTCGAGTGCCCGGTCGCCTCTGCCAAAGCCGTCCTTGCCAAGGGACGGCTCATGGTCGGGTTCAGCTCGGGTGCAGTCCGGGCACTCGAGGACCAGCCTCTGCGGTGTTTCCGGTGCTTCGGCATCGGACACACCCGGCCCCTGTGTCCGTCCGCGGTAGACAGGACGGACATGTGCCTCCGCTGCGGC